>JALMGA010000007.1:9875000-19875000 GCA_023333525.1 Aspidoscelis tigris stejnegeri
CCGGGATTGCAATTTTCCACTGCAATGTATATAAAATATTTATATACAATATTTGCACGCTAATTTTCACCAGGACGGTTTTCAGAATTATTCCTAATAATAAAGATTCAAGATAATAACAATTAAAGAAAAAGTCATTAGCAGAGGAATCCCGAGACATCTGAGGACAGAGAACCCAGCACAGAGAGATAGAAAGAACTACTGAGTTGCCCTTGGCAGAGTGGGATGTTTTCCATAGAGTTTGAGAGCTAGATTGTCTCATGCTGACCCACATATTTTTCCTCCCATCAAACTCAATGGAAGGGGAAGTCAATATGACTGCAAGAACTAACATTCCGCATCCCAGGTGACCTCAACTAGCTCACAGTGCGATCAGAAAGAGCTTTTTTAATTGTCCCTTTTTGAATATGTTTCCCCTCCTGTAGCCACCTAAAAAAAGGCATTCAGACAGTATGAAGAATAATCCGATCTCATATTTCCAGAGATTGCTGTTCCTTTGTCTCAAAATCGAATCAAATGCAAGAAAATTCATATTCGTATAAATAGATCCCTGTCAAATGTGGTAGGATTCGATCTGATATGAATGTTCCATGCGAATTCAGTACGAATGTTAGATATGATTCCCGTACAAATCCCATATGTATCCACTATGTATCCCATACATATCTGCTGAGAACACGTCAAATCTCCCCTGAATCCACCTTGGATCCACTCTCAATCCAGATCCACTCTGGATCCATTGCAGATGCAACTGGGGCAGCCGCTTTCCCACCTCCCAGGTTCACGAATGTAACAAAGCTTCATACAAATGTTTTGAAGTATTCAATTTGAATTCAAATGTCAGCCTTTGAATGTGCCAACATTCTATTCGAATCTGAATGTCCGAATTCGGCCAAATAATGAATAATACAAATATCAGTGCAAATTCTTACCCTAGATAACATCAAATGACAACATGACAAAGTGGAGGAAAGTCCGGTGTTTGGGGAACACATAGAAGAGCAGCAATAAAGGCAAGGTATACAGGATCATCATTTGTACGCTGTTTAAGATGCAAAATCTGATAAAGTCCAACAGCCTGCTCTCTAAGCCTGCATCCAGACTATTCATTCATTCATTCATTCATTCATTCATTCATTCATTTCCATTTCTATCCCGCCGCATACCCGAAGGTCGCTGGGCAGGTAACAACAGATCAAACAACTAAGAACAACATATTAAAAACAAAGTTAAAATAAGGCACACAGTTAAAAACTCCATAAAAATTCATAAGATTTACCGTGCACTCAATAGTGCATTAGTAATAACTGTAACTGAGGGGAGAATGGATCACCTTAGCCAAAGTCCAAGGCAAAAAGGTATGTCTTTACAGCCTTCCTAAATGATAACAAGGAAGGGGCATGTTGCACCTTGAGGCGGGAGACCATTCCACAGTTTGGGGGCCACCACCGAAAAGGCTCTTTCCCGGGTGCCCAGATTAGCAATCTGCATGAATAGGTTTTTTGACATTCGATTTGCAATAAATCAAATGTTAGAAAATCTGTATTCATACGCATAGATCCTTCAAATGTGGTAGGATTTTATTTGATATGAATGTATTCGTATGTATTCGTACGAATATCCGATACAAATGAATACGTATCTGATACGTATCCTATATGTATCTGACGTGAACGCATACATATCTCATACGTATCCAATATGTATCCCATAAGAAATCTTCTCTGAAAGCATCAAATTCAGCCTGAATCCACTTTAAATCCGCTCTTGATCCATGTCGAAAGCAATCTGGATCCACTGCAGATGTGACCGGCGCAGCCCCTTTCCCACCTCCCCAGTTTAACAAATGTCCAAACTATTTGTACGAATATCCAGAAAAATTCGTGTTTGCATGAATGTCAATGCACGGATATCATTTGATTTGCGTACGAACGCCTGAATTTGTATGAATAACGAATGATAATAATATTTGTGCACATCCTTACTCCAGACGCGTTTTATATGCTCAGTCCTGATCATCGGAAGTTCAGCTGAAAACTTGCCTGGCTGCCTCAACCCACGTGATGGCGCATCTTACTTAAACTCTCGCCATTCCAATAGAGGAAACTGTAGAGCTGACATTGAGTATAGACAACTGAGGCCTTTTCACATGAGGGGTTTTCGAACACAGGAAGAGCATGTGGGGATGCAGTAGACGCACTGCCAGGGCAGTGGATCCACCCCAGCCCATCCTGGTGTGTTCTCTACGTCCATCTTCGTGCGTTCGAAGCATCCCCGGCTGTCCAGGGAGGGAAACATTCGCATACGCTTCCCTCCCTGACAGCCGTGGGCACGCCCCCCCCACCACAATTGGCTGAAAATAGGCCAAACAGGGGACTGGGGGGGGGGGTGCACAAGTCACTTACTTTGCCGGCTAGGGTTGCTGTCGTGCCGGCCCACTGAGTCTGGTAGATGGGAACCACAGGGCTCAGACTACTGAAAGCACACATGCCTGGGCGGTGGCAACCCCGGCCAGGTGGGGTAAGTGAAGGCCTCATGCAGGGGGGAGGTGGCTTGTTCCCGACTCCTGCAGTCCCATAGGGGAGTTACCCAGATTGGCTTCCCCTCGCCCTTTTTCAGGGTGGGGGAAGGCTGATCTGCGGCTGTCTATGGGCCAGGGGATGTGGGACCTCAGTAAACCGGACCCACAGGGGTCCAGTCTACCAAATGGTCCCATATCCCCCGGCCCATAGACAGCCATCCCCGGGACTGGGGGTGGGTGGATGGGTGCCTGATCGGGTCCTGTGCCCCCCCCGGTCCCCTGTTTGACCCACCCCTGGGTGCTCCGTCCCAATAGCGGGCAGGCCTGCGAGAAGCGTCCCCACCCCTGTCCGGCCTTTACCGGCTAGGACACTTTCGGATGTTTTCCCTGTTCGCACGTAGGCAGGCAGGCAGGAATACATGTAAACGGGGAAACCATCCCAAATTGACTTAGCCGAAGTGCATTACAGCCATTCCGGTTGTAAGGCGAAAAGGCCTCTGGTCTTTCCTGCACAGTGTTTTACTGCACTTTTTGTTTTAACTAGCTAGTCTGGAGGCAGCTTAAGACACTTACATCCAATAGCATCAACACAGAAGTAGCTCTTTCGATAGGAAGACAACAGTGTCCCAAGGGAGGGATAACTACTGATCCATTGACTATGAATTTCATTTATTGCAACACCTTTCGCTAGTTAGACAGTTAGAAAGACAGCTTTGTTCAGCATGTGCGTATACACATATTAGCTTTCAGGTTTCCCATACCACTTATCCCAGGGAATTTATTTCAAAGACACCTCGTGGAAATTCATAAGTACGATATGGTTCTCCCGATGCGACGCTCTGATCAATCTTTGGCAATGCAGCCATTCTGCAGACCCTGACATGAAGGGTTAGAGGGAAGAATAATAAAGGTGTTCAGAATGGGAAAATGAATAAAAACTCATCAGCGTGAAAAAAAAAATCATAGAAAGACCTGCCTACCGACCCTGATTCATACAATGCCAGATTCATACAACACCATCAGTGCTGACTTCTCATAGAGTGGCAGAATGAAGAAACATATAAAGTGAAGAAATAAAGAAGCATATTCTAAAATTAACCCACTTGTATATTTTTGTGCCAAATACATTTTAAGTATCACAAGTCTTCCAAAGTCCAAAATCAGCTGTGTTCCTCTTAAGACAATGGTGTCATGCCCTGTTCAGCCTCCTCGGAGGAGGGAAGCCTGCCTGCAATACCACCACAGGCTGAGGAGCAGCCACAGCATGGCATTGCAGGCACGGAAGAGTTAAGGCCAGTTCCAGGTGAGTAGCCAGACAGCTCTGATGATGAATCCACCAGCAGTGAGCCTAATCAAAGGCTCTCTCGTTGCCTGCTTAGGCAGCAGAAGCAGGTGAGATGCAGATCAGAGCGATTAGCTCAGCTGCACCATGGGCGTGGCACTGACTCCTCCATTTAAGAACAAGCTCACCTTTCCTCCAGTTGCTGCAGACAACATCTGAACAGCCTCTTGTTACCTGAGCTGAAATCCTGGAGTCCTTGTGACCTGCTGACCCCTTGGACTGCCTGACCCTTGCTGACTTTCTGGACTCCTAGACCACGGACCAGAACTGACCTCAAGAACTCCTGGAACCCTTGGAACTGAGTAGCTGTGCAAGTGTTTGCCTGTTGCCTGATGGGCCTGCGACGTAACAAATGGGCCTGTTTGCACTTGGGTTTATTCTGGAATATATTCCCCAGAAACTTACCTGTTGCATTCAGCAGTGACCATCCACACCTCTGCTGGACGAGGAGGTCAACAAAGCTGCCACACAGGTGCACTGGCAGCTCCACTAACCTCCTGATGCGACTGCGTTAGGGATGCCCACGAAAATTCCTAACATTCATTATTTGGCCAAATTCAGACATTCGTACATGAATCAAATGTTACGACATTCGTACATTAACATTCATACGAATACAAATGTTTCAGATACCTATCGGATATGTAACAATATGTATGCATTGGTATAGGATCTGTATGCAGGATACATATTAGGTATGTCGATGAATATTCAAAAATTCAAATATTCTATTCGAATCTGGTGAACGTTGACATTCAAACTCAAATACGGACTTTTGAAAATCGAATACAATATCGATTTTTGAATAACTCAGATATGTAGATTCGTGTCTGCCGCATACGAATCTGTGCCAAAATTATCCATATCTTGCTCTTAAAGTACGGGATTAAAACAGGATGCATATGGGATGTATATGGATTTTTATGGAATGTGCACAGATATGTATAACAGACAGAAATGTTGTCGACATTCATATCTTTAAATATGGATCTAACATTTGAACGTACAGATTCAAATTGGATTTTATGACATTCGGATCTTAAATATCTGAACTGAATCGGACTTTTTGACATTCGAATGTCAAAAATACATTCATGCACATCCCTAATACATATGCAGGATACACATCCAGGATATGTATGCATTTGTATTGGATATTCATACAAATTCATACAAATACATTTGTACTGATTAGAATCCTAACACATTTGAAGGTAATCTATTCAAATGAATACAAATTTGCTTACATTTGATTCGTTATGTGCCCATCCCTAGACTGCATTTGTGCAGAGTGTTGGTGTCATCATAGTTATGGTGCTGACGCATGCGCAGTTGCTGAGGGCACCATACTCAAGATGGCGGCACCCTGAAGAGGACCGTCCCCGACTAGTCAACATTAGGTGATTGCGCTCCTTCCACGGGGCTGAAAGGTAAATGCAAAATTGCCCCAGATGTGATTACCTCTATCTCTGATTTGTTTGCCAGAGCATACACAAAGCATGGGAAACAAGCAAGGAGAACTTGAAATACTAGCAAAGGAAAACAAATATGATATCACTGGCATCACAATCCGGCACTCCAGATGGGGTGGTGCTTAGAAACACTAATGCTTCTTTTCCAGCCCACTAAGAGCAAAGATGTCTTGATTTGGAAAGTCCTGCTTCCTTCGGGGACTTTCAGCCCTCTCCTGCCCTGGGCTGAGCACCATCACATCATGCCCCACAATGATGTCACTATGTGGCAACGCTCATTTTCCGTCTATAGGTAGTTTGTGGGGCTAGCACCAGCTTCACAAAGGGATAAAAAACACAAAGGAATTAATAGATACAGAACCTTTCTCCCCAACATTCCTTGCCTATTTTCGGAAGTACAATGAAGTTGTCTCCTAGACACCATTTGGATGTTCATGGGAGCCAGGATTTGAAAGTAGGGCTGCAAATGCACCAAGAATCACTGCCAGGGACTTCTCCTTGCTCTTTTGGTCAGATGATGTTGTTGATGATGGTTATCATCATCATCATCATCATCATCATCATCATCATCATCATCATCATCTGTATTTCTATCCTATCCACCATGGGTTTTATTTTAAACACATTTTAGTGTTTATTTTATCATATGTTGTGGCCTGTCCTGGGATCTCCAGGATAAGGGTGAGAAGCCAGCCAGCCAGCCAGCCAGCCAGCCAGCCAGCCAGCCAGCCAGCCAGCCAGCCAGCCAGCCAGCCAGCCAGCCAGCCAGCCAAACAAACAAACAAACAAACAAACAAACAAATAAACAAACAAACAAATAAATAAACAAACAAACAAATAAATAAATAAATAAATAAATAAATAAATAAAAATTAAATTAAAATGAACTAAAACATCATCATCATTGGGCTAATATCTTTGGGAAGGATTCTAACATACGTTTTCCATTGTGACTTGCCCCCAAATGCAAGTAACAGAAAGGAAGACTGATCCTGCCTTTTTTAGGGCATGGATGTCCAGATGGTGTCCCTCCAGGGCCCCGGTTACACCTTGACTTTAAACCTCCTTCAGCCCATCTTCAGGTCCGACTGCTCACACCTTTTCATTTCCATCCATTTTATCTGTGGACTTTCCACCCTCCGTTTGGACTTTCCTGAATGAAAAGTCCACAAGCAGCACAGATAGAAATGCAAAGGTGTGAGTGTTGCGATCAGAAGATGGAGTGAAGAAGGTTTAAAGTCCAGGTGTGACCATGGCCTGCATGTTGCTAAACTACAGCTTCCTTGTCAGTGCGGAGCCTGGCTGGTGCTTATAGGAGCTGCGATGCAAGAACCCCTACAAAGCCATTGCCGTGGACATCTCTGTTTTAAGATCCCCAAATGCTGTAACGTGCTCACCGAGATCCTTTCTAACCATTCAGCCTAAGCGTACAGACCTGGAACTAATATTTCAAAACCGAGAACTAATTGGTGTTTTCTTCCGAAGGCAGCTAATCAAAACAAGCCTGCCCGCATGTTCAATATTTAACTATCCGTCTAACGGTTGACAAAAACCAGCGGTGAAGCAGTTAAGCTATTGGCAACAAGCAGTTCCTAATAAACACCCAGCTAATTCCGTAGGAAAAGCACTAATTAGAAAAGCAATAATAATCGGTGTAATTGCTCTAAATTATCCTCCAAACAGAGAAGTGTGTTTGGATACTAAAACGCAGCTGCTCCTCTGCAGGCAAAGCTTTTCGCTTCTAGGCAAAGCCGGCTTCACTTTTCATGACTGCCCTCTAGAGCTATTTGGTAAGAATTAACCAGGCACCAGTCAGCTGGAAAGGAAACATTCCAGGGCAGACACACCCTGTAGATGTCTTTAGCGGGGGAGATTATCCGGCAGCAGAAACAGGGGCAGCATTTAAGAGGCGGAAGGAGGGAATATTTACTACAGGGCAGCCCTGTTACGAAAGAAGGGAAAAGATGACCTCAACCAAGTGTGAATCCAGAGGCCAATTCACACTTGGCCTGATAGTAGACACTGGGGTATCCTCTGGGAAGCACCATCTGCACTTGCAGGAGGCGTTTGCACGTCATAAACATATCCTGCTACCCCAGAAGCTACCCTAATGGCTATTAGCGGAGGTGCATGAAATCATGCACTGCACACATCCTAAACCTTACCTGTTCCAAGCAGAGGAGTGACCATTCACACCTCTGCCAGTACCAGGGGTCGTCTTGGGTTGCCACACAAGCACGCTGGCACCTCGAATGACCCCAAACGTAACTGCGCATGAACGGTGTGTCACCATCATTGTGTTGACAGCGCTGACACACTGAGCTCCATGCAGAAGATGGCGGCACCCAGACACGTGTCCGGATCCAGGTAGGTCTGTGGACGCGTTGGGGGCTGGTTTGGCATGCACTAGCGTTCACAAGTGAGAATGCTAGTGTACACCAGGGGGGATGCTAAGTGCAGAAATGCCTCAGGTGACTATGGACACAGTTTTCTTAGCAGCAATGTGGAAAGGGTTTACAATTGCCCTTGTTTGGGAGAAATGATTGAACCGGCTTGGTTGAGCAACTGCTCCTAGCCAAAGTGAAACTGAACTGAGAAGCCCAGTTTTGGATGGTGGAGGGGGGGAAGCAAAGGTGTCTCTTGAATTAAGGCCAATTTTCTGCATCTGATGGAGTGGACTATAATCTACAAAGCATGAGACGTAAATACAAAGGTGTACAAAGCATTAAAGCTCAAATGCCCCTTCTCAAATACCTACATGAGGTGTCCTTAAGGTGGTGACAGCAACCAGCCTGGATACCTTCAGATAAATTCATGGAGGACAGGTGCATATCAGTGGATACTAGAATGCATAGGTACTGCCTTTAAGGTAATTTGGAGAGATGGGCAGTATGCCTCTAAGAACCATTTGCACGGAGTTCAGAGCAGGGGAAGGTTTCACCTCTGGCTACTGCTTGAGAAGAGAATCAGTTGGTGGGCCACTGTGTGAGATGGGAAGCTGGATTAGATGGGCTGCAGCCTGATCCAACATGGTTCGTCTTATGTTCTTATGCAGAACTGATGCATAGGTCCCTCCTCCAGCTTAGAGAGACAGGCAGGATGCCTTTAAAAGCCATTTGTAGAGAGTTGGTGAAGGTTTTGCCTTTGTCTTCTGCCTGTGATGCCCAGAAGCAGTTGGTGGGCCACGTTTTGAGACAAGATGCTGGACTAGATGGGCAAAAACGTGGCATTTCCTGCCCTGCCCGGTCCTCTCCCAGGATTTTCAGTAATCTTATAATGCATTATTTGCTATTATTTGCAATTTATAGCATTGGCTATATTTGTAATTGTATATTGCATTATAAGGTCATTTTGTAATTCATTAATTTGTATGATATATGATTTTTTAATGTATTACCTATACAAATATTTGACGTACTATTTTGTATTGTACCTTTTCTATTTGTTGCAAAACAACAAGGTGTTTTGTGTATGCGTTGCCCATTCTTTCATAAATGTTTATTCTTACTTGTCTTTTACCTACCCTGATCTCTTAGGGTGAAGTATGTATTATAAATGCAAACAATATGTAAAAAAATATTGTCTACATAAGGAAATATGGAATGCCCAGATGAATCAGTCCTATATCGCGTCTAGTCCATCATCCTACATTGCGAAGCAATTATATATGGTATGGATTTTGTTGTACCTTCTTTCAAGTTATCCTAACAAAGAAGCTGAACCTGATGTACTTCAGCTTCCCTGCAGTTGCTAAAACTTGGGGTCTTTTTGCATCTACCAAATGGAGTGTTTCCAGGCCTGTAAGCTGGGGGGGAACACAGCAGCCCCCTAAAAATGTTTCGGCCTCCTCAATTTTTTAAATCCACCTATGGGAAATGTTACTCATTCATCCCCAGATTTGTGATATATATGGAGCTGGCTACAGGCCTGAGCAGTTCTATCCACTCACTGGTCAGGCATGTCTGCATTAGGGAAGTGCACAAATTTTTTTTTGCATTAGAATTCAAATCGAATAGAATATCCAGACATTCAATTTGATTCAAATGTTTAGAATCCAAATGCAACAAAATGCAGTTTGAATCAAATACTTTCAAATCTGTTTGTTCGAATGTTAGATTCGAATCTGAAAGTACAAATGTCAACAACACTCGTATTCGAGGACATGAATGTTGACAACATTTGTATGTGTTATCCATATCTGTATGCATTTCGTATGCATCCCGTTTTATCCTGCAGGTACCCCGTTTTCATCCCTTACTATCAGCGCAAAAGCGTACAGATACATATGAGATTTGTACAGATATGTATGTAATGCATATGTATCTGTACATTCAAATGTTTCGGAACATTTGAAATTTGTTTGATTGTTTAAATTCGAATGTGTAGGCCGGTGATGGCCAACCTATGACACGTGTGTCACAGGTGACACGCCAAGCCCTTTTGGGTGACACACCTGGTCACCCTGGCAGCTGGACGTGTATTGCCTGCTTGTTCTTGAAGTGTATGAAATACCAACTTTCAATTGAAGATTTAGCAACAAAAGTCACTAATGTAAATAATTATTTGTTTTTGCTTGTAATAAAATACATATATCAAAAATATAACTTTTTTACTAGAGCTACAAATATCACAAAATTATGGATATTCCTAGAAGTGACACAGCACCTGAGTTTCGCTAGGTTTTCTTGCGAATTTTGACACACCGAGCTCAAAAGGTTGGCCATCACTGGTGTAGGCATTCTATTCGAATTCAGATGTCCACATTCGATTGAATTTTGCACATTTTGATTGACTTTTGCATATTTAGACCATTTGTGCATATCCCTCAACTGCATTACTCCACTGCTGCAGCCATCTCAGAGGGAGATAACCCCTCCCCAGAGTGATCCAGCTGTGAACCAGTAAAAAGAAGTCCGTCTCCTGCCCGGAAGCAGCACCCTCTTCTGGGTACTGTGTGGTGAGTGGGCGTGGTTTTGTAACTGCAGCAGTGGCAGCGTAGTGGCATGCCACTGCCAGATCACTCTTGCAACGCCCGGCCTCTGACCTCTGGGATGTTGACTTGGCAATCTCTGAAATGGTCCATTCCTGACCCTCTCTGCCTGTCTGCGCAGCAGGGCTGGCGTTCTGCTGGATCAGCCAATGAGCAGATATGTTTGCTTGGTAACCAGCTAATATTCTGTGGATTTTGAAGAGGCAGTTCCAGTTATTGTTGCACAACTGAGAGTTCCATGCCTCTGCAAGATTCAGGTCAAGATCACCCTTTCCTTATGTAATTATAAGTGCCTTTGTTTATGCAGCAGTGTTATTTATCTTGGTTTAACGACCCATTAAACACGTACAGTACTTCAATGAAGTGCCAAGATTGCTTATGAACAATTACAGCATCACTACTCTAAAGCAAAGAGAAAGAAATCCAAGAGAAAGGGGAGGAAAAGTGCTCCGTGCAGCGGATGGCTGATTTATCTAGAGCTACAGGTCTTCAAAGAACTGAGCCAAAGACTTTCCCACTCTTTCAGACACATGCCTGTCTCAGACATCCTGTCTGTCATGTCTAGGCAGGTAAGGAATGCATGCTCATGTGTGAAAGGGGAATCCGTCCCCACGCGTCCTGCCATGAAATGCCTGGTGCGGGGGCAGGACGCCCCTCCCAGGCCTCGCGCCATTGGGTCAAATTTGACCTGGGGTGGACAGGCCTGTCACATTCCTTCCCCAGTTCCCATGGGGCCTAGGGGGATTGGATTGGGTCCCTTAGGGCTGCACGAACCCCCCGGGGCACAAACCCCTCCAAGCATCCCCCCCCAGGTATGGGCCTACACAGGGACACGTGCACGAAAGAGGCACTTACCTCATGGTTGCTGGGTTCCAAAGTGGCTGGCGTGGCCAGCAGCGTTGTGCATCTGCACCCGTCGCCCCCTTTGATTGGCTAGCTACCCATATGTGTGCAGCTAGCCAGTCAGAGCAGGCAGTGTGTGCAGATGAACAGCATCACTGGCCATGCCTGCCACTTTGGAATCTGGCAAGCACAACGTAAGTGCCTCGCGCGTACTAGTCCAGGCAGGCCATGCCCCGGGGCAGTGCCTGTGGGGCCCCTGATAATTTGGTGCTACTTCCTTGCAGGACTAGGTCGCTCTAGCCAGCTACATCAGAGACCTTAAAGGACAGCTTCTGGGGGTGGTCTAGTGGTGGCAGCCCGGACCACTCTGCCCTCTGGATGACTCTCCAGCCTGGCTGGGCACAGACATCTTGGAGGTGATTCTTTGTGGGACCGGGGCCTTTGGTCAGCTGCTCTGGACTTCACTTGGCCTCAGCTGCCTCCATTTTTTTGTATGCTTTGGCTTATTTTGCAATGTTTTGTATGATGTGCAATTTTTATCATGTATTTTTATTATAATATTTTATTACTTTGCATTGTATATATTCTGTTTGTTGTAAACTGCCTTGGGAAAATTTTCTTTTGGAAAAGCAGTATACAAGTAAAATTTAAATGAAATGAAATTGCTGTGGCAGCATCTGAGCAACATCCGGCATATGCTTGGACATTGCCATGGTGATCTAGATGCTGAATGCAACTGTGGAGTAGAACAGACACCACACGCCAAGTGCCACGCCACACCGCGCCACACCTGGAAGAAGATTCAGACACAGTGACCAGGAGCAAGCTAGCTGCTCCTGGTAAGCGAGAGAGCGCCAGGAGAGTTTATCAGATACTACTAGAATGGGTGCCTAGATACTGTCTCCAGGTTGGAAAGACAACCAGGATCCATTTGCAAGGATTCAAGTACTTGAGATGCCCAGACGCAACAGGTGGGCCACTGTGTGCGATAGGATACTGGACTAGATGAACTGTGGCCTGATCCAGCAGGACTCCTCTTATGTTCTTAATTTCTTATGATGACACCAAA
This sequence comes from Aspidoscelis tigris stejnegeri, assembly GCA_023333525.1. NCBI lineage: Eukaryota > Metazoa > Chordata > Lepidosauria > Squamata > Teiidae > Aspidoscelis > Aspidoscelis tigris. The sequence continues at coordinate 9,887,238 of JALMGA010000007.1, forward strand.
TTATTCAGGGTAGTGGAAACTGAAAGACATTGGGAAGCACTCCAAAGAGATCTCTTAACATTAAGGGACTGGAAAATCAAGTGACAAATGAGTTTCAAGGTAAGTAAGTGCAAATTAATGTATATTGGGGCAAAACAAAAACAAAAACAAAAAAACCCAATTAAATCTACAAATTGATAGGATGTGATCTTTCAGGGTTCAGATGGATAGATCAATGATGGTGTTGACCCACTACAAAGCAGTAGTGGGAGGAGAATCAAATTCAGTGCTAGGAATAATTAGAAAGGGAACAGAAAATAAATCTGCAAACATTATTGGGCCTTTTTATAAATCTATGGTGAGGCCACATTTGGAATATTGTGTACAATTCTGGTCACCTATTCTTCTTCTTCTTCTTCTTCTTCTTCTTCTTCTTCTTCTTCTTCTTCTATTTAGTCTTGAAAGAAGAGACAACTGGGCCCAGTTCCCACTAGGACTTTGAGTGTTCAAAACTGTTTCAAAACAGTCTGTCCAGACTCAAAAGTGGCATTCAACATTAAAAAGAGGAGTAATCGGAAAAAATGAATTAAAAAAACACCCTTTCAAACAGCTCTTGCTCCCATTTTTACCACTAGCCTGCTTTTTTCCCCCTCCCCAGTGGGAATGCTATGGGACTATTAAGGGTGAACATCTATCCATCTGCCCTATGATGACCAGAAAAAGGTGGGATTTCACAGCTGGAGAGAGAGAGCATACTGTTTTAAATTTACTGAATTTTAAAAGTGTTTTTAATCTGTATTCCGTTTTTAATGTGTATCTCGTTAATCTGCTGTTACCTGCCCAGAGACCTTCAGGTATGGGGCGGAATAGAAATGTATACAAACAAATAATAAATAGTTTGGAAGCATCAAGTCAAGAGAAGTTGATAACAGAGAAAAAATGCACAGTCTTAAAAACAGTTTAGGGACTAAGGGCTTGTCCCCATGGGGCTGCCAATACTTTGGGGTGGATTCGGGGCAGCCTTAATGTGAATCTTAATTAGCATTAAGGAGTCCCCATGGTAATGGAGGATAGCACAGGTTCAAGCCGAACCCCTGAACCCCCGTCCCCATGAAAACCACAGTAAATCCCTGCATCAGGATGCCACGGTTTTCTCCACCCCTCCACCCTTGCCCGGGCAAGCAATCACCTAGAGAAGGGCTTGCTTTGCCCCAAAAGAGCACCTGACAGCTTCCCTGCAGTCAGCTGAACAGTTGTCAGGTGAGTATAGGGGCTGTCAAGCGCACAAGCAGAGCTCCAATAAAATGATTAAAACAGCTGCAGCTTAGCCTCGGAGTATCCTGATCATGGAGACGTGCCCTAAGTCTCAGGGGACCTTGCTTCTAGACTAGCACTCCTGATGGGTCATTTGGCCCATGATCCTAAAGTTTCCCCCTGATGTTGCTGAACTACAACTCCCATCCATCCTTGCCATTGTCTGCTCCAAATAATAAACATGCATCAGATTGCCTTGGATAGGTATGAGGAATATCTTGTTTTATTACAATTATTATCCATTTCTGGAGTTACTTTTTCATTGAAAACCATGCATATATCCTTTGAAAGTCCGTCCATCAAGAGGGCTCTCGTTCGTCTTCCCTCATTCATCACGGACGATAAAAAGGAAAATTGGGTGAGGTTAAAGCACTGAGACTCCATGGAGACAACAGCTCCCAAGAACTTAACTGATACTTTTTTTATTTCCCTTACAATTAGTCCTTGTAGATATATATTAAATGCCTGCTGTTTCTTTTATGTCTTTCCTCTGCCTTTCCTCCCATCTACTCTTCCCTCCCCCCCCTTTCCCTTTTCCAAAGACCTCTTGCGCCTTGAGATCTCTCTTTATTGTGCTTGGTCTGCCAGAGTGGAAAATTTAATTTGAAACTAATTAGCTTTGAAGTTGGTGAACATTCTCAAGTTACAGGGGCTTCACCTTTCCCAAAGGAAGAGAAGGAGATGGCTCACCTGTAGCCAACATTTGACAATGCCCGAATCATGCGGGAGAGCACAAAAGGTCCAAGATGAGCTATTGTGCTGGATGAAAGGTCTAGGGTACCTTATGACGAAGCTCTAATTAATACTTTATTACCCATAAATGACTGGAGGGGGCTCTTTTGTCGGCATTTAGTATTATTAGCTAAAGGTTTGGCTTGCGTGCAAAAGATCCTTATCGCCATAATCAGCTTGTTCGCTTTTCTTCGGCATTCAAACAACACAGCCTTCAAGGTCCTTACTTCTGATCCTCTCTGAACATGGGTTCTATTTGTGTCAACAACATTTCAGCCGAAACCTAATCACTAGTGGCCTGTTTAATGGTGCCGCGGTCACGGAGAGGTCAGTTCTCAATGAAGATGCAGTTCAGATGTAATTCTGTTCTCTGGCGGCAGGGTCAGCTCCAGAAAATTAGCCTTCCTGTCCTACTCGGATACTAAGGATTACCTGTGATGCAAGGTGTGCTGAAATGGGGGGCCAAATAATGAGATTTCGTGACTGGTGGACACACACCCATTCAGTCAAATAAAGTGGAATCAGGATAGCTGATCTGAACTAGGGACAAGGGCCACGGTCACATCACGTTTAGATAGTCCACCTTAGGATCAGACAAGAAACTGGGACTATTTCCAGAGTGTTCACATCTAACCTTGGGGTGGGGGCAGACCAGTTCAGGTGGCTTTATCCAGTTCCAAGCCCCAAAGCCCACAGGATGACCTCCGCAAAAGAAGGCAGAGGCCACGGGGAGACAGTGGAGAGGCTGTTTGAGCCAGACAGGTTAGGATCCAGGGGCAGAGCAAGAAGAACCCCAACTGTGCCACTGTGGAGGTGAAGATGGAGCCAAAGACATGGCCACTCCCAAGCTTGCAGTTCCCTGTGCCGCCGCCACCACACCAGGACTTCATGGGTCCCACGCTGGGGGCAGCACCACCAGAGATGGTGTGCAAGTGCCCATCGACAGACTTTCTTTCCCACACCCCTTCGCCCGAGTTCTTTCCTTCCATCACCAACAGACTCAGTGCTGGGATAATCCAAATACAGGATAGTCCTGATCGGAGAGGGAAAGTCTGCAGAAGAACAGGAAATGGGCTTTTGCACACCGTCCCTGTGAAAAGACTATGACCTCTAGTTAGATAAAAGGTAAGATGGGACTGTAGCCAAAGCTGTCCTGGCCTCAAATGGCCACATCAATGAATGCAGCCTTCGGGGTGCAAAGTGTACTTCAGCTCTTTAGAATGAAGACGGGATATGGGTGCAAAGTGAAACAGTCAATAAACCTGAAACAAAACAATCCAAGCAAAACCCAAAGGTTTCAGGATAATTCAATCCAAAATAAGCATATTATATAATTAGATGTATAAATGATGTACAATCACATTGACACCCTTTGCAGCAAAGTTTTCCTGGCTGAGGTTCGTCTTCAACCATCTATTGGGGGCTGGCAGGATTGGGGGGGGGAGGCTGCTGAAAGGGTGTGTGTGTAAAAATGGAGCAGTTCCTAGAATGAATGAATGAATGAATGAATGAATGAATATTTATGTTGGTCAACAAGAAACATATAAAATAAACATAAATCTAAAACATCTGTATTTTAAGAGATAATAAAATACAATGAAGCATAAAATATGTGAGCAGTAGTGAATTGTTTTCTGGGTGACAAAGAAATCACAGGTCATCTAGTCCAGCATCCCATTTCACACAAATCCCTTCTGGGCATTTTCAAGCAGAAGACGAAGGCAAAACTTTCATCTGCTGACGAGCCCCTATAAATGGCCTTTTGAAGACTCCTGCCTGTCTCTCTGATCTGGAGATGACAGGCAGGCATCCATTCTAGTAGCCATTGATACACTTATCTTACCTGAATTTGTCCACCCCTTTCTTAAAGCTATCCAAGCTGGTTGCTGTCACCACCTCTTCTGGCAAAGAATCCCATAGCCTCAGGCACCTACGGGTGAAAAACAACTTTCCCTTGTTGGTCCTGCTCACCATCTTCACAGAGTGCCCTGTGTTGTGCAATAGAGAATAATGGGGATAACAAAGCTAGAGAAGAGAGTGAACGTTACTCCAAGTCCTACTAATTATCTACCATCTGAAGTGCTAAACAATGACCCTTTAATGAATTATATTGTTAGCTGTCAACAAAACAAAACCATCATATTTTGCTGTTATATTATTGCAGTATTAGCTCTAATGGAAAGAAAGAAAGAAAGAAAGAAAGAAAGAAAGAAAGAAAGAAAGAAAGAAAGAAAGAAAGAAAGAAAGAAAGAAAGAAAGAAAGAAAGAAAGAGGGAGGGAGGGAGGGAGGGAGGGATATGGATGGATGGATGGATGGATGGATGGATGGATGGATGGATGGATGGATGGATGGATGGATGGATGGATGGATGGATAGATAGATAGATAGATAGATGTTAATCATCTTGAAGCAGGCCTTTCTGACTTCATGTCTCATCCACTTCTGTACGTACAGAGTATACAACAGCAGGTAATAATGCTATCTGTAGCGCAATGATACAGGTTCAATAGTGCTACATAGTTTTGCATGCAGCTTCTCAATTATTCTTATACATTCCAGCTTTATTTTTCTTTTAGTTCATTGCTTATGTTCATTGACTGACATGGCAGAATTAAAAATCATGAAGGATCAGATATGTCCATATTAATGTACAGATATGACTTGAGGAGGACTTCTATAGCAAATTCAGTGCAGGAGATGCAAGATTTCATTGCATCCAGTGCCACCCAGTGTTAAGAGTTTACAAAGGTTGCTCCGTACGTCACATTTTTATTAACTCATTTCCAATACGTTTCTGCTTGTGTGCGCATCCTCCTGAGAATCTGAAATTTTGACTGTTCCGGCACATTCATCATACCAGTGAACCTGAGCAACTCCATTGCAGGGCACTAACTGTTCCTGAAATATAAGGCCCAGACGAGGCCGGCATGAAACGCTGAGAGTGGTTTTATATCTGTTTCTAGCACATTCTACCCCAGTGATGGTGAACCTTTTGAGCTTGGTGTGTCAAAATTCACAAGATAACCTAGCTTAACTCGGGTGCTGTGTCACATCTAGAAATATCCATAATTTTCTGGTATTTGTAGCTCTAGTAAAAAAGTTATATTTTTGATATATGTATTTTATTAAAAGCAAAAACAATTCTTTACATTAGCGACTTTTGTCGGTAAATTTTGTTTGCTAAATCTTCAAGCAAGCACTACACGCCCAGGTGCCAGGGTGACCAGGTGTGTCACCCAAAAGGGCTTGGTGTGTCACCTGTGACACGCGTGTCATAGGTTGGCCATCACTGTTCTACCCAGAGGTTTCAGGGTATAACAGCTCCAAAATAAGTTTCCAAAAAGGGTTTGGATCATTTTATGGAAGTCAGGCCTATCCATGGCTGTAAGCCCTGATGTCTTTAGGAGACACCATATTCAAGTCCTGCTGAGGAGCAGTGAAGATGCACCTTCTGCTGAGGAAACAGTTTCTCCTTCCCACTTAACAGGCGCTGTTACTGTTTTAGAATGCCTGTTTTATATATGTTTTCATATTGTAACCCACCAAGAGACCTTTGGGAACAGGGCAGGAAATGGGAGGAATGTGATGAAATCTTTCCTGAGGGTAAGATCTGGTGCAGCAATGGAACCGTCTACATGTGGAGGCTGGGCGTTCTCCATCTCTGGCCCTTGTCAAGATGGGGATGGACAGCCACCACTCCACAACCGTTAAGGTCTGAACTAGATGATCCTCATGGTCCCTTCTAGGGATGTGCATGAATGTTGTGTTGTTGTTGTTGCATTCGAATTCAAGTTGAATATCCAAACATTCAATTCAATTTGAATGTTTAGATTCTGAATGCAACAAAATCCAATTCGAACCAAATACATTCAAAACTATTCGTTCGAATGTTAGATTCGAATCCGAAGATATGAATGCCAACATTTACATGAGTTATACGTATCTGTACGCATTTCGTACGCATCCCGTTTTATCCCGTATGCATCCCGTTTTTGTCCCGTATTATAAGCACAGATGGGTACTTGCTTATAATGTTTCCAACTGTTCAAAAGAATGTTTTGGAACATTCAAAATCTGTTCAAATGTTTAAATTCGAACGTGGAGACATCCTATTCGAATTCAAATGTCCACATTCAATCGGATCCGATTGAATTTTGAATGTTTAGAACATCTGTGCACATCCCTTGTCCCTTCCAGCTCCACCACTTTGTCCTTCTACTCCCAATTATTTTTAAAGCAGACTCTACCACCATGCACCCTTAACACCAACTTGACTCTGTGAGCAAAAGCAAGATCAGACACCTCTCTCTGATGCGCCTTCGTGCTCTTTCATGCACACAAGTAGCCAATGGACCATTTGGGAGGCAGTCAAAGGGGAAAAGAGAACAGAGCCCCAATGGCAAGAAAGCCTTCCTGCAGCGGAGACAGGAAGCTGCTATTGTGTTCCCAATACTCTTAAAGGAAAGCCTATTGCCTTTCATCTAAGCAGAAGAAAGCAGTTAATGCTGCACCCTGCTTTTCCACTCTAGGCAGGCTGCCAAGGGCACAGACACTGGTTATTTCTTACCATCTGCTTCCACCATGTGGTCATTTGATGGCATGCAGCTATAGGATTCAGACAGAATAGGTGGGATGGCTGGGGTGGAAATGGGGCCCCGGTGAAAGATCAGAAGGGGGGAGCAACTGGGTTCCAATACGTGCAGATGGCAGCCAGCTCAAAACTTCAAGAGAATTCCTCCTTTCCCTCCTGGATCCAAAGCAAAAAGCCAGGCTTGCTCAGCAGTAGCTATGCGCCTTGGCAGGAATAATGCACAAGAGCTGCCAGCAAAAATAACATAAGATGGAAACCCCACAACTCTCCATAGCCCAAACTTTCTGAGAAGTAGACCTCCCTTCTAGGGGTGTGCACGAATGCATTTTTGACATTCAATTCATAACAAATCAAATGTTTGAAAATCCGTATTTGTACAAACTGATATGAAAACACCATCTGAGTCATGCTCAGTTCCCAGTAACTACATAGACAGGTCCATGACATTTCCCTAGAAAGAATATGGAAATCATTCCTTGGCAGTATTTTTTTTAACTCCCCAAAAAGCCTGGAGATGTCATAGTGGTCCTCATCCAAGTACTAGCCAGGTCCTACCCTGCTTAGCTTTCTAAGCCCCTTTCTGCACACACTAGCAATCCAGATTAAGGGAACCCTTAATCCAGATCTATAATAGATCCATTTGATTGGGTGTCCATCCAGACCAAAGGTCTTATTCCAGATCACAGGGAGTGTGCAGACAGCACAACTCCATGATCTGGAAACATCGGAGGCACAGAAGAGGGAGGAACTGCAAAGCTCACCACCTTCATGCTGCAGGGAAACAGGCCAGATCAGCTCCAAGAGTGCAGATGGTGCTGATCTGACACACACCTCCAGGTAATCCAAATCAGTGGGCCTCTACTTAATCCAGCTCAGCAGATTACAGATGGTAAATACAGGAAAGGCCTATGGCCAACTCTGCAGTGGCTGGCATTCCAGACCAGTATGCATTCTAGGAGCCTCCAGTGCACATGTTGGACCAGTCCATGAGCCTTTCTGGACTTGCCTGCAGGGGGAACACTGGGGAACTCCTGCACAGCCCATCTGGATTGGGCAGAGCTCCTTCTTCCCCAGACTCAGCTCAGACATCTATGCATCCTGCAGCCACACCTGGCTCTCCATTTGTGCCACTCCCTGCTGGGAGAGATGCAAACAGAGCCTGGAGAGGTGCAAGCATGGTTAGAGCCGCATCATTCCATCCCCACTGCCACACTGCCACACAGGAGCATTGGTGCCATTGCCACGATTCCATGGTCGCCACCATCCCAAAGTGCGGAGACCGGAGGCCAGTTCGCACTTGGCTCTGTAGTTTATGTTAGGGTAACATCTAGGCAGGTGCATCTGCACTTCCAGTAGGTGCTTATAACCCAGAAACATCTGGGAAGATGTTACCCTGTCATCAACTAGAGGTGGTGTACAAAATCGCGCACCACCTGCATCCCAACCCTTACCCCAAGCTTACCTGAAATGTCCAACACTCTTTGATCAGTCACACCATTTTTGGTGCAAGGGTCATCTGAGGTGTCGCACAAATGCGCTGGCACCTGAAATGACCCCAAATATGACTGTGCATGAACAGAGAATCATCATTGCTGTGGCACTAGTGCACGCACAGTCATACCAGCCTTCGGAACCAAAATGGCAGCCATTGGTCCAGGCTTTGGATCCCTGCCAGCCATTGGACATGTGCCCAGTAAGTCTCTGGGTGCATAGGACTTAGTGTGACATGTACTAGCATTCCTAAGTGCGAACACCAGTACACGTTAGTTTGTCACATACTTTTTCCATCCAGTGGACAGGAAGCCAGGTGCAAAAGCAGCCCAGAACTATCCTAATCTTTGCTTCCTCTGGAGGTTTTCTCAGGGAAGTGAAGGTGCTAAATCACCCTACCATTGATCTCAGCATGCAGAGGAGAAGTTCCCAGTATACTTGCTGGTCTGGTATATCAACCAGTGCATTACCACCATAAGATCAGCCAAGGTCAGCTAAACACCAAGCAAGCACTAGAGCAACCTAAACAAAGAAAGGAGATGGATGATGCCAGAAGTCTTTTGCAAAACATGGGGCTGTCCTTGAAGACGGTTCAGAAGCTGCAGCCAGTGGTATTAAAAAGGTTGCATTGGCTGCCAATTCACTGCCAAGCCCAATTCAAGGTGTTAACTTTGACTTACAAGGCCCTAAATGACTTGGGCCCCAAATATCTAGAGGAACGCCTTCTCCCATACCGACCTGCCCGTGCCTTAAGATCTGGTGGTGAGGCCCTCCTGGTTGTCCCACCGCCTTCAGTAGTGAGGTGGGTGGGCACCCGCAAAGGGCCTTTTTGGTAATGGCTCCTAGGTTATGGAATAGTCTCCCCCTCGAGGTGAGTTACACCCCTTCTCTGTATATATTCAAGAAGGCAGTGAAGACACACCTCTTTGCCCTGGCCTTTGGCTGATGGGTTTATTCTTTCCCCTGACTAGATACCATTATTTTACGGAGTATATTGTTTTAGATATGCTGAATGTTTAAAGCGTTTTTATGTATATTATTCTTTTTAATATATTCATTTGTAAATTGTTTTAAAGGTTGTTACCCGCCCTGAGACCTTCGGGTATAGGGCGGGATAGAAATACAAATAATAACAAATAAATAAATAACACGGAGAGACCAGAACTTTAAAAGACCAAACTCAAAGATTACAAAATGGTTTCCCAGAGTAAAAACCTGTGAAAGGAGAGGTTTATATCCCGAAAGTGATGGAACTGCGGTGCCCTAACAGAGGAGAGAAGAACAAGGTTAAAAAAGCAATAATTTTGTCGTGGAGTTCTCTGCATTCCTGATAAACAAATAGATAACAAGATTTTTACTGCAGCATTGCCTGGAGCAGTCGATTAGCACTCAGGTCGGCGCATCACAGCTCCAACAATATCTTATAATTCCATCTCTTTTGCATTTGCCATGATGTAATTGTGCTAATTATCTTGCCTGCTTCCCGATCTTCACTCCCCCTTCCGAGCGGTTTATGATCAAACCTGTCTTTTAAAAATTTACGCCCGAGACTTTGTCTCCTTTGCTCTCTCTTTTAAAAGGCTCTGCCATATATGGATTTGCACTTGGAGCTGGAGTTTTAGCATCAAGGCCATCAAAAGCCCTAGACATAACTTTGCCTCTCCTGGCATGGGTATTTAGGCATGGCTTCTTGGAAGCCGGTTTTCAAGGCATCTTTGATCTCCCGGGCTATCTCCACTTTCTTTTTAACCAGCGTAATGTTTGTTACTTTAGAAAGCTTATCAAAATGGTGGTGCAGTAAACCTCCTGGCTTGTGCTGGGGGAAAACAAAATTCTAAACAGAAACTTCAGAGAATGGGGGGGCCTATCCATTTGGGATGAATGACAGTACCTATGGTGGGACTGCTATGGAAGGGTTCCCTCACATAGCATGGATAAGGCCACAAGGGCTGGGCTTCTGCACCTAACAAGGACAGTTTGGTCTAGTGGTTAAGGAGCCAGACTCTTATCTGGGAATACTGAGAACACCAGGTTTTATTCCTCCCTCCCCCATGAAGCCAGATGGGTGACCTTGGGCTAGTCACAGCTTTCTTCTGAGCTCTCGCAGGCCCACCAACCTCACAGGGTGTTCTGTTGTGGGGAGAAGATTAGAAAGCTCTGTCGGCCGCTTTGAGTCCCCTTAAATGGGTGAGAAAAGTGGGGTAGAAAAGCTAACGCTGCTTCTTGCTGGAAAATCCAGCTCTGGATTCCTCTTATGTATGCATAGATACATTCATGAGGACAGGTGTATCAATGGGTGCCTAGGTACTGCCTTCAGGTTGGAGAGACAGGCAGGATGCCTCTGAAGGCGAGGACAGGTGAAGGTTCTGCCTTTGTCTTCTGCTTGGGATGCCCAAAAGCAATTGGTTGGCCACTGTATGAGACAGGACACTGGGCGAGATGGGCTGTGGCCCAATCCAGAAGGATTCCTCTTACATTCTGATATGTACGTTTATGGAAGACAGGTGAATCAGTGACTAGTAGAATGGATACCTAGGTATGGCCTCCAAATTGGAGAGACAGAAAGGATGCCTCTGAAACCCATTTGCAAGGAATCAAGAGAAAGTGAAGGTTTTGCCTTTGTCTTCTGCTTGAGATGCCCAAAAGCAACTGGTGGGCTACTGTGTGAGAAAGGACACTGGGCTAGATGGGCTATGAGCTAATCCAGCAGGGCTCCTAAATTCATTTATAGACATAATTTGGATTTTTGGCCCTGATATGCATTACTTTGCACTTGTTAAGATTAAAGCGCATTCACCACTTGGTTGCCCACTCACCCAATGCTAAGAGATCCCTATGGAGCTCTTAGCAATCCCTTTTGGTTTTTACTACCCTAAATAATTTAGTATCATCAGCAAACTTCGCTATTTTACTATGCACCCCTTCTTCTAGATCATTGATGAATAAATTAAAAAGCATTGGTCCCAACACTGAGCCTTGAGGGACCTCACTTCTTCCCTCTTTCCACCCTGAGAATTGGCCGTTTATGACCTCTCTGCTTCCTACCCTTAAGCCAGTCACAAATCCAGGACAGAACCTGTCCTTTTATTCCATGGCTGATGAATTTATTCAGTAGCCTTTGATGTGTCAAAAGCCTTCTGAAAGTCCAGGTAGACAATGTCTACTGTTTCGCCTTTATTCACGTGTTTATTGACACTCTCAAAGAATTCCAACAAGTTTGTGAGGCATGATTTACCTTTGCAGAAGCCACGCTGGCTTTTGCCCAGCAATGCTTGCTTCTCCATGTGCACACTAATGTCTTTAATGATGGTTTCCATCACCTTACATGGAAGATTGGCGCTACATTTGCTACCCTCCAGTCCTCAGGTACAGAGTCTGATGTTAGGGAAAGATTATATATTTTTGCTAGAAGGTCGGCAATTTCCCATTTGAGTTCCTTAAGGACTCTTGGATGAATACCATCTGGTCCCGGTGACTTGTTAACATTTAGTTTATTAAGACATGCAAGGACCTCTTCCTTGGTTATCTCTGTCCACTTTAATTCTTCAGAAAATACAGGCTCAGCTACTGGCATGTGCTCTGTCTTGCTCTGTGAATATGGAGGCAAAGAGTTCGTTTAGTCTCTCTGCAATCTCCATGTCTTCTTTAATTGCCCCTTTCTGTCCTTTAACATCTAATGGTCCAACTGCTTTCCTGGTTGGATTCCTACTTCTGATATAGAAGTTCTTATTTCTTTATATATATTTTAGCAACGTGCTCCTCAAAGTCTTTCTTAGCTTTCCTAATGGTCATCTTGCATTTGTGTTGCCAGTGTCTATGTTCCCTCCTGTTCTCCTCATTTGGACAAGCCTTCCATTTTCTTAATGAACTCTTCTTGTTTTTAATGACTTCATCTACTGCACTTGTGAGCCACATTGGTTTCTTCTTGGACCTAGAAGTCCCCTTTCTTCTTATAGGTATGCATTCCAGTTGCACTGCCGTTATTGTGTTTTTAAGTAGTCGTCATGCATTTTGAAGTGATCGAACTCTTCTGACTTTCCCTTTCAATTTCCTTTTTACTAGTTTCCTCATTTTGGGGAAGTTTCCTTTATGAAAGTTTAAGGTCTCTTTGTTAGACTTTATTAAGAACTTACTCCATGAATTTAAGTTGAAGGTCATTGCATTGTGGTTACTGTTCCCAATTGGATCAGCCACAGTGATGTCCTTTACCAGGTCCTGAGCATTACTTAGGATCAAGTCCAGGACTGCCTTTCCCCTGGTTGGTTCCATGACCATTTGCTCCACAGAACAGTCATTTAGAAGGTCTAGGAATCTTCTCTTTCTCTCCTGAGTTGAACAGGAGTTCACCCAGTCTATGTGAGGATAATTGAAGTCCCCTATTATAACTACCCTATCTTCTTGGGATACCTCCTTTACCTCCTTTTCCAATTGTTGATCTCCTTTGGGCATTTGGTTGGGAGGACGATAGCATGTCCCTATTGTTAGGCTTCCTTTTTGGCTTGGTATTTTTACCCACACTGCTTCTGTGGAAGAGTCAGACTCACCTGGACATTCCAGTTCATAAGATTCTATCTCTTCCTTAATATGCAAGGCTACACCACCTCCATGTTGCCCTTCCCTGTCTTTCCTGTACAGTTTGTAACCTGGGATGCCTGTATCCCATTGCTTTTCACTGGTCCACCAGGTTTCAGTTATCCCAATAATATCAATCCTATTATCCACAACTAAGCTTTCTAGCTCCCCTATTTTAGCTCAAAGGCTTCTGGTGTTTGCATATATACATTTCTATTCACCCCTTTGGTCCAAATTCTGCCATCGAGGAATATGTGAATCCTTATACTGCCTCTTGCATTGTCCATGGACTGAGTTTTCCTTGCTGGGATAACCCAACCTTATGAACTGGCATTTTACTTAAATCGGAATGGATGACAAGCCATGTGTCCTGACTAAGTGAAAAGGCCCCTTTCCTAAGTAAGCAGTGGTTCTTGGAAGTATCTCATGATTTCAAGATGCTCCCCACCCCCTACCCATGAAATATGGAGTTCATTTATTTCTCTCTCATTTTAAGGTCAACAGTGTGCTTGTGTTTTAAAAATAAATCCCCTTTCTTACTTTCCGTGACCAGGGGCTAGAACTGCTTTTATTTTCTGCAAACCAATTTAAAAAATGGCAAGGGCAAGAGATTCCAAGTGTACCATAAACTAGTGGTTTATGGTTGAAAAAGAGGCCTTTGATGTATGGAAGCCATCTATTCAGTTCCAGAAACATGGTGGCCTCCAGTGAAGTTATGGGGGTGGGGAGCACCTTAAAAATGCAACACAAGTAATTTCCTGACCAACTTTCTTTCAAGTTCAGTGGAACAATTGTTTTTGCGGAGAGTAAAATGAAAGGGATTCTGGTTTTGATCACGGAAAGGCTGAACTGGAATGCCTCCTGCTCCTCCTGCTGAATGTTTAAGAACATTTCGTCTTCTTAAGAGCATCTCTTACCAAACGTTGCTTTATGGGACATATGAAGGGTCCCGCTGGATCATATGGGCCCTGTGGCCCATCCAGTCTATCAGTCTGCCCTTGCTGTGGGCAACCAATTGCATGGGAAATCCCACCAGTAGGACCTGAGCTCACAGCTTCCCTGCTGTCTCCCAGCATTAGGGATGTGCACGAATATACTTAACATTCAAAACTTTTCATACTTATCAAAACTTTTCATTGAGACTAATGGAGTGCCTTGTAAGGGTGACGAGGATTTGTAACTATAACATATGTACAGACCTGATTTTACTCTTGTTTATACTGATTTTATTCTTCTATGGTTTTATCTTTGTATACTTGATACTTGATATGGTCAAGCGACTAATCAATAAAGTTTATTCATTCATTCATTCATTCATTCATTCATACTTAACATTCAAAATCCATATGAATTTGGCCGTTGAAACTAAAAGCCATTTTGCCCTGACATACATGATCTGGTCCAACCTTATTTTGGAATTATCCAAGATGGCAGCAAACACTGCTTTGCCTAGCTGCAGACTGCAACATTGAAAAACATGTGTGGCATATTAAAAAGCAGTTTCTTCTGACTGTCCTGATTTATCCAGGTTTTCAGCTTTTGGGATAGGGACTCCTGGATAGGGATGGGCAAGAATATGCAAAACATTCAAAATTCGATCAAATTCTTTCAAATTCAGGCATTCAAATTCAAACTGAATGTCTATACATTCGTTGTTTTAACATTCAAACAAATGCAAATGTTTCAAATCATTCATACGAGTTATTCGGACATCTGTATGTAGGTGGATATGTGTACATTACATACATCTTATTTGATGTACACATCTTATTTGTAGGGATACGTAGGGGATAAAAATGGGACGCATTTGGCAGAATGTATAATGCTTGATTTTACAGAAGAGCAAAGAGGAGAGTGTAATGGATCTCTTCACAAAGCACTGAAGGCAAGAAACTGGGATTTCTTATTTAAATATGTTCAGAATCTTCAGACAAGTAATTGCATCAAAAAGGCTATAGGTACCATCTCTGTTATACAAAATATCAAACCTAGTATTCCTAGGTAAGAGTCCGGCTAACCACAAGACCAATGTATGTATTGAACCCACAATTGTAAACAAAAGTATAATTTTTGTTAAGTCTGTGTATACTTGGGGTACTGAAAGGCGAGAAATTAGCAAGCATTGATGCTTCTGCCTACCCTTCAATAAGCCTGTCAGCCCAAGCATTGCAAGCTAGTTTGTGTGTGTGTGTGTGTGTGAGTGAGTGTATGCACTTTTAAGACATTTGCTCACCCCTGAAGTGATCTTCCCCAAGCAAGAGAAATCCTCAAGATATATTTCCACTGCTTTCCAACTTAGGCTGTTTGCACTAGGGACATTAGGAGCTCTTTAGCAACCCAATTGGTACCTGATTAGGAGCTCTTTAGGTACCTGATTGGTGCCAGTCAGGTATGCCCTGTCCCCATGCAAGACCCCTTTCAGACCCCATCCTGAAGGCCCTGTCCCAAGTCCTGGGGAAATCCAGATTTAATGGGTCCTTTGGGCCCCTAAATCCAGATTTACTGCGGACTCCTTTAAACATTTTCACAATCCGGTCTTTGGCCACGAAGACTGGATTGGGGGACACACGTCTGCATTACTTACTGGGCCGATGGGGTCCAGCAGGTAGCATTTGCATGGGAGCAGCTTCAGCTCCGTCCCACCACTCACAGCTATAGAGTCCAGCACACTCTTCATAGTTGCTGCATTAGGAGCTACGAAGCCATGCCCCTCCACCCCACCATCAGTGGCAGTTCCGGGTGGTACAGCATCTGCAGGGCACCCCATTTTAGCACCCATTGCAGTCAGGTGCTAGAGGGCATGGGGTCCCCCTCAAGATCCAGATCTTTGAGGCCCGGATTCCAAGGAGGACCACATCTCAAAGATCTGGATCTTTGAAGGTAAGTGCAAAAACAAGGCTAGTTGCCTCTCCTTCCCTTCCAGTGACTCCCCTTAATTCATATTCAGCCTATTTCCATTCCCCTTCCCTTCTGCTTTTACACAGTTGTTGCGTAAGACAACTTCTTCCACAAGTTAAAAGCTGAGATTGTGACTTGCAGTGGTTTCCCCAATTCATTTCAGGAGCATGATTGCCGGTGTGGAAGGAGCAACAATTGATGGGATCTGACCTGGGGAAACATGGGGGAATAGTTCAGTGAATTAAGACACCACCTCTCCTAAGATGCCAAAGTGTTTAGAACTTTCATTTAGAACAGTTGCACCCTGACCTTCATCTGAAGGTCCCAGGGTGGGTTATAGCAGACAGACCATGAAACACAAAACCATAAAACATTTAAAATAGAACCCACCCAACTCTTCTCCTCCCACCCTGGCCTTACTTTTCCACAGATGTTTGCCCACCTGTGCCAAGCAACCACATTCTGATTGGCCAAGAAAAATCCTGATGCAGCATGCCTTACCGTAATCCCAATTTTACTTCCTTGTCTGCCCAACTGAGCACTTTCCTGCTGGTTTTAAGCCTGCGAGGCAGCAGGATTTGTGTTGTACTGCTGGCTGGAGCTCACTCTTGGTCTCTGGCTGACATGGAAGCCTTGTGTCCCTGCTCTAGACACAATTATTCTTTTCCTTCCATACATGTTATGTGTTTGGATATTACCAAGTGACTTTTTACTAGTAGTTACAAGTTGAGTCTCTGACAGCCATTTGACTAATTTGCCCCAAACTGAAAATGATTCATTGTTGCTGTTTGCACTTTATTGGCCACTCTTGCGTTATAATAATGTTGCCTCTAAGAAACGTATCAAGATCAGCTAAGTGTTTTCCCAACCTTGGGATTGGCTCCAATCCATTATCAGTTAAACTAAACCAGTAATCCTAAAGATCCTGTGTGTATGAGCAACAGTGGCAAAGATGTATAAAAGGAGATCCAGTAACAAGCCGAATAATAGCTAGAGAACTATGAGGCTCCCATTTCTTTGCCAAGATCAGAACTGGTCTACTGTATTCAAAATTTATTTTCTGCCCTTTACAGTGGATTAAAGATGGGGCGGGAACACTAGCTGCCACATATTGCCATTGAGCCACTTGTGGGTCACTTTTAAAAATGTCTGTGGAGGCACCCTTAGATTATTCAAATGTTTTTGTGAAGAACACCAAAGGAAAGATTTTCCGTATTTCTGGCTTGAAATGTTTTGCGCCTTCAATCGTCTTCCTTCAGAATGTTCTTTCCCACCTGAGCAACTTTTTGTATTAAGAATTAAATGCATGATTTGACAATTTAATCAACTGGAGCACATTCAAGGCAGACACATTTTTGGATGTGAAGGCGCTCTGGCAGAAACATCTCTCACCCTGAGGACTGTCAAGGTTGATGTCCCCTTCCTCCCTCACCACATCTGTGCATCTCTCTTAAAAGTTGCATGCTTGGCGGAAGAGGACACCTCTACAGAAGAAGTGAGCATGCTGTGCTTTGGTCAAGAGTACATGATAGTTGTGCTCCCCATTCCAAAATCTCCAAACAGTGAGTTGTGACCTCTGAGCAATGTGCATCTGTCGATTGCTGGCACCGGCTTCTTTGAACTGTCAATAAAGTGAAAGTTAGCACAGAACACATCATGTCATCCTCCAGATTTCTTAAGAGCTTTCCACACTACTTATTGTGAGCAGAGAGCTTATCCACTTTTGAAGAACGAGTGGGTAAATAAATGAATAAAACTGTTAGCACCACCACCTCCCCCCAAAAAACACACACAAGACGTAAGATTGATTTTTACCAACTTTAGTAGATTATTGGCACAAAGCACAACAGCTGTACAGCCCTTTAGTTTGACCCACCAGAATTTTTCAGTTTTGCTAAGGAGCGACACGATGGCAAGAGGAACAAAGAACCAGAAGGACAGAAGAGTTTGTAGGGCAAATTGCAGTACCATGCAAGACGCAACTACTCTGCCCTTCAGAAATACCCGATGGTTTAGCCGGCCTGCAGTCAGATTTTACTGCCTTGACACCGAGAGTGAGAAATTTGAGGTTCTTCTTTGAAGGAAAAGGGCTCAGTTGTGCACAGAAATGCACAGTAGTGACACCTGACCTCTAACAGCAACAACCACATCAAGGTCCTCAGAATTATTCCCAAAATCAGTCATGGCAATTTTCCTGCCTAGTCAACAGCAAAAACGCTTCCCCTTCCCAAAGCAGGCGGAAAATGCTCAACAGGAGATCTGAAACTTGACAGAGCGTTTGCTTCCTTTTTTAACCTTTATCATTCAAGAAGAATGCACACTTTCATGTTACACAGCAACCCGCTTCTGGCCCATCCCCATGAAATTTCAAGACAGGTTTCCTCCTAAAATGCCAGAAGATTGATGATGTTCAGCAAGTCCAGATCTTCCTTGGGCACGCAGGGCCAGTTATAAACGGATCTGAGTTTGTTGTTGTTGGATCCATGAACAATGATCTTCACAGCTGCTACTGTAAAACAAGCCTCTGAGAGGAGCCTATCTGAACGGTGCTGCTGCTGAACTAGTCAAACAAACAGTAGAGGGAATTAAAACTTTTTATTAGTGTATCCACATAATAGGCAGATGCAACACACATAAAGCTTATTTCGTAGGTTCACAAGTTCTACCAATACATTAGGCTACTGGTAAAACTACACAAAATTGGAACTGCTTTGCCAATTCTTTTAAAATTGCCTGACCCACTTTGATCCTCACGTCCAGGCCTGATTTTATATTTTATTTTATTTGGTATTGTTCCTATGCCCTATTTATTATGGCATAAAAATATCCACCACTCTTTTTTCAGTTCAACTGATCACAAAACTTAACACTGGCCACATTTGTTCTCAAAGCTGAAGTTGTCACTAGGTGTACTTACAAAGTACAATGCTAGCGCAAACAGATTTTTTTTGGGGGGGGAGGAAAGAAACAGGACAAAAGGCAATCCTGCTACTGCCACAACATCAAGAGAATGACAGACAGCTAGATCACAAGTTTGTTAGTAAGATGTATACTTTTCAAGTCAGAATAACCCTCCTATACAGTTTCCCAACCCTTACCCAACCCCAGACTTATCTGTATAATAATAATTCAAAATATTCTTTTAAAGCGAGGTCCAGATTTAGTGTCCACGGGTTCACAATAACATGTAATATGGAATCCTTTGTTGGCTATATCACGCAAGCACCATTGCTTACCACCTGAGGAGCAGGAATTTGGAAAAGTTAACTTCTTTTTGCAAGAGACGTTCCTTTTGTAATGGAAGGCAGCCCTATGGGTTTCAGAAGAATGAAAAGTTCTGGTGTTCAAACCCTGAAGTTAGCATTTCACTTCTCTAGAGATTGGGGGTGGGAGTGTCCCCCTACCGTTATGACTGCCAAGCCAGAACTTGAGCTATTTCCACTTTTGTCTCAAAAAGAAGAGAAAAGAATCTGCCAAAAAAAAAAAAAATAATAAAAAAAATGGAACAGATCTTTTCCATGGCTGATGGGAAATTCACGGAAGGGAACCCTGAAAGAAAATGGGTCTTCTGTTCCAAAGGATTTCAAGGGGAAACTTTTAGGTACAAGGATGGGAGGAATATTCAACACATTCTAATACTTCTCATTTGGTTCTTTCAACATTATCCTGAAGTTTCAAGGATTTCAGGACCCAAAAAGATCATCAATATATGTACTACAGCTACCCCAGTTCTATCTTCTGGGGGGAAAGGGGTCCTTTCTTTGGGTGTACTGTCTCACCACCAAGGTGAGAATGGGCCAGTAATGTAGATCTCGTAGAGAAGAGGACAAGATTTTGGAACAACATGGTTGATCTCTCGCCCCTAAAGACGTCTCTGGTGCAAACACATAGGAAAGAAATTGAAAAACTAGGCAATTTGACTTTCCACTAGGGAAATTATTCTGCCTTCCTGCCTGAACACATCTGAGCACTGGCACGGCAGCATTGTTATCCAGGTTTCAGACTTTTCCAATGTCCTTTTAGCCAGGGAATCAAAACAAAAACTAAGAATCAGCCACTAGGAAGGATTATGTCAGCACGGCATACTTTACCCCATAAGGAGGTGGAAAAAAGAAAAAGATGACCCCATGTCCTACTCCTTGCCTATTAAATGCAGTCTTCAAAGTTTCTCACAGTTCACACAGATCAATTTTAAACATAAATAAAACTTATATTGACTAAGAATATATAGAGCACAAATGCCAGAAATTAGATTTTACTGACATAGCTCGGCCAAGTGTGTTTTGATAGCGTAGACGGTGATAAGTTATTTTTGTATGCTTACGCCTTTGAGAAACTTAGATCAAAACGTGTTTGGCTAAACTGTATCACAGATGAAACCATCCATAAATTCTGGCCTGTGTGCTCTGTATATTCTCAGACAAAAGATGTTTTATTTACAACATTTAAAAGTGATCTATATGAACAGTGAGGCGTTCAAAGAGTGCAGCTGGAAGATTTGCAGTTATATAATTTTTGTGATAGCTCATTTCAATCGATTCCCTTCTTCGTGACTGTTTTCTGTTTTCAATCGTGCTTCTGGATACTGTTTAGATTTTCTTTTATTTGCACAAAATGTTATACTTGCTTTAATTCAGATTATCCTGAAATTCCTTGGTTTTTGGTTGACATGGTTTGTTTCAGGTTTATTGACTGCCCGGTCTAACTCTGGATTTCACAGGCACCCAGTGCTACCAAACAATTTTGGTCAACCAAAGGAAAAAATACACTCCCTTAGCATAACTTGGCAGGTGTTGGGTAGGCAGGAGGACTCAGAAACTGCTGGCAAAATCCAGATTTTCTTCTGCCTTAGAAGGAACCCTGCTGGGGATGAGAGGTTGGACAGATGCATCCAGAGCAATAATGCAGCTTGGAAGACCAAGAAGAACACCTGATGAGGCATTGCAATTAGGCAAAACAGCTGCCCCAGATGTCAGTCCTGCCTCTTGTTCTGGGTACCCAGCTACCTGTGCAGTACTTGTTTCAGTGGTCCACATAGACGTTCTCCTCAGGGCTCAACCCAGCTGCCACTGCCCTTGCTCAGTTCTTGCTTCTGCTTCTTCTGCCCACCCAACCCCACAACTCATCTGCTGTGCGTAAAGCAGAGAAACAGGTCCCACCACTGTGGGACCATGAGTAAGAACCTCCATTTCCCCATGTTAGGAGAGCCAGAGCCGATGCGGCAGAGCACCCCACAATGCTGCCCAGGGAGGCAGAAACTAGCATCTTCTTTTTGTTCTGGTGGCAATAAAATAATAAAATAAAATCAGGACTACTAGATTTTTACATTTTCCCCAGCCCTGGTGAGGAAGGAGAAAAATATTCCCAGTTCTTCATCACATTTATATTCTACATTTGAGGGCCGTTGAGTCTACTCAGTGTTTTAAGATTTTATGAGATCATCAGGGATTAATCCTTACCTCTCAGAATTTAGGGTTTAAAACAACAGCAAGGCAAAGTTGGGGGGAAGGGGAGAACTTTTCAGCAAAGTTTGTTAATAGGGCAGCAGAAAGCCTGCATATATTTATTTATATATAAAAATATAAAATATGGAAGAGCAAGAACTTGCACTTTTTTATGAGATGGCGGCTACAAAGAGCTGCACAACTACCAAAAGGAATTAAAATCTAGGACAGCAAAATGGTGCCATATCTGGAAGGGGAGGCCCATGATACATTATCTGAACTGTCCACGTTATTGGTAAACCTTTAGGACACTCAATTTATATATACCCAATAAAAACACCATTAAAATCTTTAAAATGTCCCTCCCTCCTTCAGAAGAAGGTGTTTCTATACACTAACATTTCACCTAGTATCAGAGTATAGGAAACAAAATCCACAAGGTGCTTTAAAACTGACGAGACCCTCAAGTGCTTTCTCTCTCTCTCTCTTTCTTTCTCTCTCTCTCTTTCTCTCTCTCTCTCTCAGAACTTTTTTGGATAGGAAACAGTTCATGGAGACCACACACGAGTTACTACGACAGACGAGCTGTTAGATTGAAGTCTGTTGCCTGGACTTTTGCCATTTAAGCCCAATAAGTAACGAGAAGGAGCTTTACGACATGCTGGAACAGCGCACTGACGGAGAGCCCATCTGAGTCAATACTTTATCCAGCCACTGTAGCGGCCCGTTCAGGTGAAGCTCAATCCAACAAGGAGTGCTTGTTACTGTCTGCCGCCTGAAAAGGGGAACGGAGGGGAAGAGAAAGGAAAGATACCATGAAGCCAGCAAACAAGCCATTTATTTATCGCTTCCATTTTCAGCATGGCCAAGCAGCAAGACTAACCCTACAGGATGGTCAAGGGGCTGAAACATCTATCTCTCCCTGAACCTTAGAAAATGGAGTTTAAGATGGGATCTGGCTGCCGTAGAAAAATCACACATGGGATGGAAATAAATTGTTTTCTCTATCACACATCACTAGAACCAGAGGGCACTCGATGAAACTGATGGGCAAGAGAGTTGAGACAGATAAGGGGAAATACTTTTTCACCCAGAGGGTCATCAGCCTATGGAAGAAGTGGCGCCAGCAACCAATCTGAACAGCTTTAAGAAAAGGTGAGACAAATTCATGGAGGACAGGCATAGCAGTGGCTACTAGAATGGATGCCTAGGTACTGGCTCCAGGATGGAGAGACAAGCAGGATGCCTCTAAAGACCATCTGCAGGAGATCAAGAGTGGGTGAAGCTTTTGCTTTTTCCTTCTTCTTGAGAAGTCCAGGAGCAACTGATGGGCCACTGTGTAGGATAGGATGCTGGACTAGATGGGACGTGGCCTGACCCAGCAGGGCTCCTCTTATGTAAGTCAGACCTGAAGATGGACTGAAGGTTTAAAGTGAAGGTGTGACCACAGCCCAGATCTAGCTGCACTGACTGACAATACTTTATGGGGAAAAGACAAGTAAGTTTGGCCCTTTGGGTTTTTCTGGGTTCCTCAAGTGGGTTTTAATACTGTTGATCACAGTATACTTTTGGAATGATTTTGTGGGTTGCAGCTTGGGGAGCACTGTTTTACTTCGGTTCCAGACTAGAGATGTGCATGAATGGGTTTTCTGACATTTGATTCATAATGAATTAAATCTTAGAAAATTTGTACTCATTCAAATACATCCCCTTCAAACATGGTAGGATTGTATTTAATACGATGTATTAGTACAAATTTGTACCAATATCCAATATGAATGCATACGGATCCTGGATATGCATTCCGGCAATGCCCTCTACATGGGTCTTCTCTTGAAGACAGCTCAGAAACTAGAGTTACTCCAAACACTGCATTTTAAGATTGCTAGCAGGAGACTTGAGCTCATATCACCTCAGTCCTTACAAGACCTGCACTGGCTGTCTTTGCACTTCAAGGTCCAATTCAAGTTCTTGATTTTGAGATATATAAAGCCCTTCATGATTTGGGCCCCAGTCAAGAAGGAATGCCTTGTTCCATCCAGACCTGCCTTCTTGATGGTTCCATTGCTGGATGAGGTTTTTGAGTTATCAGCCAGGAAGAGGGACTTTGGAATAATCTCCCTCAGGAAATGCACCAAGCTCCAACGTCTTTCAGTGCCTGGAAAAAGACATCTTCTCAACCAACATTTGGAGACTACTGTTGATCACTCTGCCAATTAATACCTACAAGGTAGCCTGTATTTACTGGTTTTTAGATTATGTTCTTTGCTTTCTTGTTAAAAATTAGCAACTGTTTGTTCTGTATTTTTTAATTATTATTTTAGACATATGTTTGTCTATATTTTTTACACTGAATTTGTTAAGAGATTTTTTGAAATGGATGTTGTTTGTTGGTGTCTGTTCATTTATTCATCACCCTGGGATTTTGGTGGAGGGCAGGATTAAAATATCTTGACCTAGAACAGCGATGGCAAACCTTTTGAGCTCGGTGTGTCAAAATTCGCAGGAAAACCTAGCTTAACTCGGGTGCTGTGTCACATCTAGAAATATCCATAAATTTGTGATATTTGTAGCTCTAGTAAAAAAGTTATACTTTTGATATATGTATTTTATTAAAAGCAAAACCAAATAATTCTTTACATTTGCTAAATCTTCAGTTGAAAGACTGTATTCTGTACACTTCAAGATCAAGCAAGCACTAGATGCCCAGGTGTGTCACCCAAAAGGGCTTGGTGTGTCACCTGTGACACGCGTGTCATAGGCTGGCCATCACTGACCTAGAAGGAGCTCAAATCAGGCAACATTAAAGGAAATCCATCACAACTAAGTTTGATAATAGACAGGCAGAGACAATATTTGTGCACTTGCCATTTTCAAATGTCTCCTTAATCTATGGAGTCGCTTTACAATGGAAATTGAGGCTAAACTGAATTTGTTCCTTTCCAGAAACATGTCAAGGGGCAGAACATCTCTCACTTGAGAGTCTTTTCTACCAAATGCTTGACCTTGATAGTAAATGTACAAGCTGCTCAAACAAAATTAGTCAGCAGCTGCATTATCTAGGTATAACAGCCTAACAGCTTGGATTAAATCCTCCTAAAAATATAAAGGTAGGAAGGAAAAGAACAAGAAGAAGAGTTGGCTTTTCTACCCCACTTTTCTCACCCCTTTAAGGGGACTAAAAGCAGCTAAAAAAGTTTTCTATTCTTCTCCCACATCAGACACCCGGTGACGTGGGTGGGCCTGTGAGAGCTCAGAAGAAAGCTGTGACTAGCCCAAGGTCACACAGCTGGCTTCATGGGGGAGGGCAGAATCAAGCCCAGTATTCCCAGATAAGAGCCTGATTCCGTAACCACTAGACCAAACTGGCTCACAAGTCCTGTTTGCACTTGCCAGCTGGTATGGTTCAACAATATCATACTAGGCCAGTAAAGATCCAGCAAGCCAGCAGCCATTTGCACGAAGAGCACTAAACTAGGCCTGTACCTGGCCAGTAGTGTGCACACAGTTACACCACACCCACTTACTGGTTGCCAGAGAAGGAAGAAGACTGATAGACCATCACTGTTTGCAAGTTTCAGAGCCCCTAAGTGCTGAAAAAATCTCAAGAGATTCAACCCTTTTCCAGATAAACTGAAGATACTGTTCCTTCACATGCACTGTTTGGCTAGGGAATACACGAATTTAGGACTACCATTTGCCTGCAAGATAAACGTACTGACGAAGGAGCTTCATACCTGTATTCAGCTCCCCATCCTTTAACGAAACTCATCCTTATGGTACACATTCGAGTTAACTGGTACACAGCTTCAAAGCCCTGATTCACAGACTGAGCCAAAAGAGCAGCAAATTCTTGGTTATTAAAGATCTTCAGGTTGCAACCTAAAAAAAAGGGGGGGGGGAAAGGAAAACACATTTTATATCCTGGACGTCTCTCAAAGAAAAAGGGCAAGTGTGCAACAAATGAAAAAAAAATACATAAAAAAAGACGTCCAAAAAATGGTAGAACCAGAGACAACAACATTATCTTGTATTCCCACATTTCAATTGCAGTTTCAAAAAGTTTTCAGCAACTTCTTAGAGCTAGCTCGAGCCAGCAAGCAGCTGATATCACGAGGGGAAAGGATTCCATACAGAAAAATGCAACTGCTGAAAAGAGCCTGTTCTGACCACTATGCCAAACTACTGCCATTCAAAACCAGCCACAGTGAATCTCGCCATCCCCATTCCAACACACATCATACCTTTTAAAGAAATTTAAGGTGTGCAAATTATCACTTTTCATTTTAGGTTGTCTGTACCTGGTGGGATTTTGCACACGGTCGCAGGATGCCAGCCGTATCTCTGATTACAATTTGGGCTCTGAACAAAGATTGCGCTGTCACTTAGGCACTCTGCAAAAACTTCTCCACCAATGTAATACAGACGCACTCCCCTTCCTGGAAGGCAAAAAAAGGATGAAATAGCACACACCACAAAGTGAGATTTTATTTAGTCAAGCTCTGTTCTATTGTACTCATTCCTTCAACCCATCTGCTAATATGTGGTATACTCCAGTATTATCGCTGCCTGTAGATTTCTGAGAGTGAATATGACAAAACCAAGCTACAAAGTCTAGGCCTCTTCAGTCTGGAGAGACAACGTTTAAGAGGGGACCTGATTGAGGTATATAAAACTATGCATGGTATAGAAAAGTTGGATAGAGAAAATTTCTTTCCTCTATCACACAATACTAGAACCAGGGGGCACTCTAGGAAGCTGATGGGTAGGAGAGTCGGATCTGACAAGGGAAAGTATTTCTTCACCCAGAGGGTCATCCGTCTATGGAAGGTGCTGCCGGAAGATGTGGTGACAGCTACTAGCCTAGATGGCTTTAATGTAGGGTTAGACAAATTTATGGACGTCAGATGTATCAATGGCTACTAGAATGGATGCCTAAGTACATCTTTCAGGCTGGGGGGGGGGGACAAGCAGGATGCTTCTAAGGCCATTTGCTGGGATTTGAGAGCAGGAAAAGGTTTGCCCTTGTCTCTGCTTAAGATGCCCATGAGCATTTGGTGGCCCACTGTGTGCAATGGGACACTGGACTAGGTGGGCTATGGCCTGATCCAGCAGGGCTTCTCTTATGTTCTTATGCCTTGAATTGAATAGGAATTTAGCACTACTAAATGACAAGAGGTAAATTATTGAATAATATATGCAGATTTATATTCTTACATCTTATCACACATCTTTCCTCAGTTTGGAAGAAAAGGCTGTCTATGTGGGGTTCCCAAGGACGGCTTTCATTCAGGCACTGAATGAATCTTGGCCTCCTTTGGCTCCAGCAGACTGACACTTTCAACTGTTATCTTTTTGTAGGGATGTGCATTAACTAAATCAGTTTGGTTCGTACCAAACCTAAACCAAGTAGGGATATACACTAATGTTTGTAACATTCGATATTTGTATGAATTCGTACAAATTCGGACAATCGTACAAATACAAATGTTTTGGAACATCCATACAAAGCTTCGGAACATTTGTGAAACGGGGAGGAGGGGAAGCAGCTGTGGCAGTCACATCTGCAACGGATCCAAACTGAATTCAACATGGTTTGAGAGTGGATTCAACTCGGGGCAGATTTGACACTTTCAGAGCAAATATGTTACGGGGTATGTATTGGATATTCGTATAAATTCATAGGAATCTATTCATATCGAATAGAATCTTATCACATTCAAAGGGGATTTATTAAAACAAATATGAATTTTCTTACATTTGACTCGATATGAATTGAATATAAAAAACCCCATCTGTGCACGTGCCTAAAATCAAGCCTTTCCTCACTTCCTCCATCACCCTGCCATTTTCTTTTGCACCCCCATTCCCCAACACATCCATGGCATCTTCTCTGTTCCCTGCAAGCTCACACCACTCTGCTGTCATCAGCCACCCAGTCTTGAAAGACCGTGGTCAGCATCGTCAGCCTACCAAGCTTTCTGAACCAATAGACTACAGATCCTGCCAGAAGGCCTGGTGCATGATGTCTCTGTATCCACTTCCTGGAATACAGTCTTTCCAAGACTGCATGGCTGCAGCAATCATCTATGGGGAGCAGGTAAGACTCCATGGATGTGATGGGAAATGGGACACAAAATAGGAGAAAGGAAGACGGTAAGCTGCAATCCACAGAAATGGCAGGTACTATAGAGGAAGAAGCACAAGACCTAGATGCAATATGGGGGGGATCAATCCCCCAAACTTTTAGTAAATCTCTAAATCCAACCCCACCCTGCAACCCAGTGGGATCTGGCACATCCATAATCCTTGGGCCACTAAATGCAAGATGAAGGACTCAAACACATCTGAAGGCTGTGCAAATGAAAAAGTACTTAGAATTTTAGCAGACCATTAGCAGAATACAAGACAAATAAGATGCTGCAACAAAAGAAAAAAAGGGGAAGCACAATTCTAGAGTATATCAACAAAAATATAGTTTCCAAATCATAGGGAGTACAATAAATAGGTTCACTATGTTTGGCAAAGTTTAGATCTTGCCTTGCCACTGTTTCTAATTCTTTACGGAGGTTTTGGACAAAGTGAAACATGTTCAAAGAACAAGGACAAAGATTATCAGGGACCTGGAAAATCCTATGATGGGAGAGTGAGAGAACCAGGAAGCCTTGAGAAAGCAAGAACAAGAAGAAAAAGAAAAGTTGGCTTTTCTACCCCACTTTTCTCACCCATTTAAAGGGACTCAAAGCGGCTGACAAAGCTTTTCTATTCTTCTCCCCACACCAGAACACCCTGAGAGGTAGGTGGGGCTGTGAGAGCTCAGAAGAGAGCTGTGACTAGCCCAAGGTCACCCAGCTGGCTTCATGTGGGAGGGTGGATTCAAACCCAATATTTCCAGATAAGAGTCTGGCTCCCAAACTGGCTCACAATAGCACCCTCCAAATGAATGGAGGAACGTGACTGCCTGGAGTGACAGTCAGGATGCTTCTAAAGGCCATTGATAGGGAATTAAGAGCAGGTGAATGTTTTGCTTTTGTCTTCTTCTTGAGATGCCCAGAAGCAATTGGTTGGCCACTGCATGAAGCAGGATGCTGGAGGAGATGGGTTGTGGCCTAACCTACCAGGGCTCCTCATTTGTGCTTACGGAGTTAATGTCCTAGGGGACAGGTGTATCAATGATTACGAGAATGGATGCCTAGATACTGTCTCCAGCTTGGAGAGACGGGCAGGATGCCTCTAAAGGCCACTTGCAGGGAGTTGGGAACAGGTGAAGGTTTTGCCTTTGTGTTCTGCTTGAGATGCCCAGAAGCCACTGGTGGGCCACTGTGTGAGACAAGATGCTGGACTCAAGGGACTGTACCCTGATCCAGCATCTGGATACAGTCTGCTTTCTATTATCCCAAAATAGCACTGATTAATGGGATGAGAACAAGGAAGATTTCTACGGAGTATCAGAAGGTGCTTTCCCTCGACAAGGGCGTTCTGACAATGGAACCAATTAGCTAGAGGGACGCAGGTCTGTCCTTTACTGGAAGTGCTCGGTAGAGGCTGGGCAGCCAGCAACTAGACTCATTAATTTGGATTCCTCTCCAAAGGATGTGGATTTGATGACCTGAACAGTCCCTTCCAACTCTTTGATTCTATGATCATTCACCCGCTGCTCAAGGGACTTGTACTAACTAAAGGAAAACTAAATTCATAGAATACAAAAACGGTCCATTTCAACTTATCCAATCAAGGCGTTTGAAAAGAGACGCAGACACTGATTACATGGCTAGATGTTTATACCTATGTGCCGTCTTGTCATTTCCACAGTGGCATTTCTATTAACGTTGGAAAGTAAACCTAGGCAGAATCTTTCAGAGTTTGATGGATCTGTGAAGCCATCTACAGTAAGTGAAGGCTGTGACGCATGGAAGGTTTCTCCAACTCTCTGATTCAATTCATAATATGCTATTGAACACCAGAAGGCAGGCTCTGAATAGGTAACTGGCTGCAAGTCTGAAAGAAATATTTTTAAAAATGAGTAGAAATATGTTATAAAGCTTTGGCAACAATTAAGTAAAATTCTCAAACCCTCATCTAATTGTATTCCTTGAAGACAGTGGTTACTGTGCAGGTCTTAGTCAAATCTTACTTAGTATTTGGACCTTATATTAAACTTGAATATTAGTTTTCTAAATACAGATGTAATAGAGCGTAATCAAAATTTCTATATTCTATCATTCATCTTTAGAAAAAGATCAACAAAGCTAACATCTTAAAGTGAACATACAGAAGTCGTCCTTATTTTACCTTAGCAGTCATGAAACATCACCCTACACAAGGATTGTGCCCATATACACAATATTGTGGATGTATAAGGTCTATGCCTATAAGGCCACCCGTGGATAGGGTATTACTCCAATATTGCTGTTTAGTAACTAACAAGTATTTAGTATTTTAACATGGGAACAATGTTTAAAACTTACCCAAGCTGTGATTGACAGGAGACAGAGTACTGGGAGAAAGCTCTGCCGGAGATCCTGTAGAGTTAATAGAGTATTACTTCATCCATACAAAGCAAAAATACTTCAGTAAATACAATGGGCTGCAGATTACCATTTTTCTCTTCCTGTCTGCATTATACATTATTTGGATGCTAAGATCTAAGTTTCAGTTTTTAACAGCACAAAGATGTGTAAGATTTACCCTGGAGATATTTCAATTCTATGAATCAGTTTGTTTTGTACTGAGCAAGGAACTGGACTCCAAAACAGAAAGTGGCTGATGGTTCAGCGAACTGTTTCACAAACCTTCCTCCAACCTACAGATTAGTAAGATCATATTCCCATCCTCCCCATTGGTCTCGTGTGCAAGACCTACCCCCACCATGCCCTTTGCCACTGCCCGTCATATCCCTGGCCACCTTACCTTTCCCCCCTTGCATCACACTTCATAACCCCGTGAGCAACCTGATTCTTGCATAGACTGGGCAACATGCCTTCCTGTCTACTAGCATTAATGGACTCCCTGGAAGGCTTGGTGCGCATTCACATCCTGGAAGACCACCTAACTGTTTGCATTCCAGACCTTCTGGGAAATGGAGGCACAGATGTCACGTACTTAGCCTTCTGAGAATACATTTTTTTCCTGTATTCCAGAATGTTTAGTAAGCCAAGGCAAAGATATTTTTGCAAAAGTGTACTTTATCTTGGCTTACTAAGCCTTCCAGAGTGGAGGACTATAAGTACTCCCAGAAAGCCAAGTGCTAAAAAGCCTCAAATATGAACAATTACATTAGAAGGACCTATGAATCTCTATCCCAGATAATCTAGTAAGCCAAGAAGGCATGCCGATTGACCTTTGCAAGAACCATGCGGCCTTTCGGAGTTAGCAAGGGGAGGAGTAGGTGCAAGGAGAGATCAGGTAATGGACATGATAGGAGGAGGCCAGGGATGTGATAAGAGAGGTGGCAGGGGTGGGTGGAAAGAGGGGAGGGGCTTCAACCTGATGTCTCCTTGGTTCTGCTTGCTACTTAACAGAAGAAGGGTTTGATCTAATATTAAGCCATCCCAAAAAATCTGGTTCATGCCAATCAATGTTCATATGAACCCAGCTTGGCACACCCAAGCAGTCATATAGGGCAGCTTCTGCCCCAAAGTAAACTGAGGAATAAGTGTATCTTTTCTTGCTACTGTTTAAAATATTCATAACTATTGTCAATAACTTCATGCCATACACGCATCACGTAGAATTTCTGTCTTATAAAGACTAAGAAATTGCTAAATGTACGTTTGAGAAATGAAATGGTGGAAAGCTGCAGAGAGAAGGGAAAGAAATGGAAGTTTCATTTTCTCAAGTAATTTGATTTGACTTAAAATTTAAGCATGCTCATATCAGAAGCAGCAAAACAAAAAGATAGGTTGTATGATTAGGGAAGAAGATAAAAAAGGGTCTGTATCATTTAGCCACAGCTTGAAGTTCTACTCTCTGAAGGACAAGAAATGCAAGCCATGTGTTTCACAATTCACCTCTAACTCCTCACCATATCTTTGAGCAATAACGTATCCTATACTTTGTATTCTGAATATCTTTATGCTGAAAGACTTAGCATGGTATAGCTGGCTTATTTTCCAGTTAGGATCCATCCCCTTTAGGAAAAGAAGAACCTTATAACACTGTGCCATGCTTCTGAAACTTCTGAAGATGACTATCACACCACTGTCAACACTGATCAGACCATGCACCACTGTTGCAAAATTCAGGATTAATTCCAATACTGGAGTCCGTGCAGCAGGATCTGCATGGCTCAGCCTTGTCACACATGCAAGTTGGAGGAAGAACATGACATCTGTACAGACACTGCATTCCTCCCTGCTGTGCCACATAAGCACCATTAGGGCATCTTAGCAGCAATGCAATTCAAAAAGCTTCTTTCAAAAAGCTCTTGCCTCACAGGCACCGCCATCACCACCACCATAAGGGAATTATTGGTCCTTGCGGCAGCATTCCAGCATTCAAACCCAGGGCATGACTCATAGCACCATTTCCTGTGCTTGAAGACTCCCCCTCACCATCAGATCAACGACAACCTTCAGTCAGACACTGGGGAAGAAGTGGTATGCAAACAGCACGCCTGCACATTAAAGAAGAGCACCACAAGCATTGTCCTATTCTTTAATGCAAAAGGTGGGATGAGGATGCTGTTATATTCAAGACATTCAGGAAATCTCAGGAAAAACGAAGGATGTTACCTGTATCCATGCTTTGGTTCAGCTGCTGATCGCTCGTTTCACCATCTTCACTGATATAGCCAGGTGGTGGTGTTTCTACCAAGAATAAAATATTCTTTAGTTATCTTCATTTGAAAAAAAATCACATCAATGGCTTTTTAAGATGTACAAAACAAACAAGAAACCCTCCAGCCACCCAATTTTCTCAACTTTCCCACCCCAAATGCAAGATGAGCAATGGGTACCCTCTTACACCATGCAAACAGTGATTCCTTAGGGTTCATGGAGGGGGGGAGCAGGGGGGGGCAGCTAACATATTGTATTACTACTGTACTCCAAAACAAGGCCAACACTAGTAAGATTAAACAATAAACCCATGTGTAAAAGCTGAGAATCAAGGCATCATGCCGCAATTCCCATCTTCTCAATTCTGCCTGAGACATCTGTTATCTACAATACTCTGTGTCTTACATTTTAAACACATCTATACATACAAATATTAACAATCCTAGTCGCAATACTTTGGCAGAGCCACTTACTAAGAGAATTAAAATAAAGATCAAATACCATAAATGTCAAATCATAGCAAATATACGAATCATAGTTAAGTAAGGTTAGAGGCACAAAGAAAACATATTGATTTAAAGCTGGGGAGTGGGGGGGTAGATGCAGACCCCCAGACAATCTGTAGCACAACACAAGCACTTCGGCCCCCTTTTCCCACGCACAGTCAAAGATCCAGGTGTTTAAGATCCGGATCTTTGAGATGGGGTCCTCCTGGAGATCCGGATCTTGAAAACGCCTAAGACTCCATTGTGGACACCTTTAATCAGGTCCACACAAAATCCAGATTTAAGGGCCTGAAGGACCCATTAAATCTGGGGACAGGGCCCTGCAGATGGGGGCCTTCAATGGGGTCCTGGTGAGGACAGGGCTTTCCGAATTGGTACCAATCAGGTACTGATTGGGTTCCTAATGGGATCTTAAGAAGGGTTCTAAGCCCTAGTGGGAAAAGGCCCCAGATGGACTTCTCCTGTGAAGCTGTAACCAAGAACAACATGAAGTCTCAACTATCCCTGCTACAAGACTAAGGAAGGGCCCTTCTGTAAACATGTTGGCAGCTGAGCTTCTACAGCATACATTGTCCAACATGGATGCAGGCTACACAGGTTACAGACTGTAAAAAAGGAGTGGGAAATCTGTCAAATGCCGCTGGACCACAGACTCCATCATCAGGCAACACAGGAACAATGACAGCTATAGAGTGATATGCTCTCCATCACTGCTACAAAGCTACTGAGAATTAGGGAAGAAAAAAAATTAGGAAGCAGAATTTAGTACACGTTTACTGCCAACTTGTTAAAATCTCCAGGGAGCAGTCTCCAAGTGGACTGTGTGAGTAACTTCTTAGACAAATCTATCCCCAATGCCCTACTGATACCTGAATCAATTCTGATTGAATACGTTTGGCTATCAAACCTTGACAAAGACTCTGTTGATAGCTGAACAGCTTTTAGACTGACATGAACATACTTGATCATACAGAAACCCCACATTTGTGTTTCACTGCTATGCAGTACATGGCTAATCTAAGCAACCTATAATGCCATTCGTTTAAGATGAATACCTGGTATGTAATTGCTCTGTGGCTCAATTCCTGCTGGAAAGTTAGTGTTTTCAGGAATGGAGTGAGTATAATCATCAAGTGGAGGGAGTTCAGTCAGAATCTCAGTATGCCGCGGCACTAGGACAGGAGGCAGAACTGGGAAAAAACATCCCAAAGATGTTAAGGGATCTCTCAACATGATATACTTGCTAAAAAACATGGCACACAGAGAGACTTTGCGTTAAAGTGGTACACAGTGTTTGATTATAAAATCTGCTAAATGCAATATACAGTATTACCATAAAACACTGTAGCACATTAAGCGGAGACAAGATAATTGCAGCATTCATTTTAGGGAGCTCCCAAACAGCCCACTACCCTAGCCTCCTCAGTCAAAAGAAACCTGGAAAAAGATAAAGGCAGGAGACAGACTTATTTACAAAGAGTCATCAACTTGGCAGAACTCAGAAGCCACAACTGAAAAGATCCTTCTTTTTCAAACTGCCTGGGGATTTTAAAAGATCTCCATCAGCACTTTTAATTGGGCCCAGAAGCAAATACTGCAGCTATTGAGTGCACCCAATACTGAGTTGGAACTATATGCTTGGAATATTAAGTTCCTATCAACAGCTGGGCAGCCACATTTGGCAGCAGCTGAAGTCCACAGAGTCTTCAAAGACAGTGTCATGAACCATGAATTTCACTATTTCACCAGGATGGGGCCAGAGTATGAATCAAATGCAAGACATACTCCATTCAGAGAGCCACACAGCTGGCAAGTGAGCCAAAGCTGATAATATGCATCTCCAATCATCATCCCATCATATTCAGGAGGATCCTCAAGCCATGAGTCCAACCTCTCAGGAATACAGCCCCATACTGAACTGATTGAATCTATTTATGTGGGACAGATGCAAAAAGTACATATGGCCTGGGTTCTCTACTCTAGGTCAGAAGCAACTAACACACGGCCTCCAGATGTTACTGGGCTACAAGTCTTACCAGCCGAGCCAGCAAGGCTGACAACACACACACAAGATCTGCAGCTCAACAAAATCTGGAGAGCCACATGTTAGTCATCCCCACCCTACGTATTTTCTTAAACAGAAAGTTTTTTAAGGAAAGACAATCGCTTTTGAGACACTTATGCTAATCGTATTTTCACCACAATGCCTTGTAAGCTACTGTCGCTAAAGATCACAGGAGGTGTAGCTCAAAAAGCATTTGTGACCCATCAAAATGTCTCACAAAGAGAAGATAACCAACTTTGGAGGAAGACAGAAGTTCTGTAGCTCTAGCCGCAAGCATGCATGTCAACTTTTTGTAGTTCCAAACAATCCTGCCAAAGACACATGCATGCAATAAGACAAGCAAAACTTTTCAACACTGAAGAAACACTATGAAAATTACAGTCTGAATTAATTTCCACTTAAGCTTTTGCAACTCCAAGAGGGTAATATGGACTCCTCAGCCCTGCACACAGCAAGGATTAGTAAGATGTTTAGCAGAAACAAACATATGCAGACAAACTCTTTGCGACTGTGACTTGTCGTCTTCCTACCTGGAGTCTCCACTCTCTGGTAATGGTATGGGTTTACACAAACTTCATCCTTTTTAAGGTTAAAAGCATATTCACAGTTTTCAATTGCTTTAAGTTCATGGTGACTGTGAAGGTCAGGCCAGCGCCACAAACGGCAGTAAATGACATGTGGCAGTCCTTTACGGTGGGATACCTGCAGGCGGCCATCAAGGGACCTAAGAGGAGGGAAAAGATTCCAGAAAATTCAGAAAAGTTTTCAGGAAGCGGAAGTCCAGCGACACATTCAGAATCAGAACAGATCAGAGTTGCTCAACGTGCAGCCCACAAATGTTTCTGAATGACAGCTCCCAGCACTCCATGGGGCTGACACTCCGGAACGCGTGGGGGCCATAGGTTGGTCAGCCCTGACACAGTTTATTGCACCCTTCCCACCATCCCCAGACAAACGGACAAAAACCATATGAGATACCTGCAACAGGAATTAATATTCTTCTCAAACTTAAAGAACAGACTATTATTAATGGCACGTGAATCACAGACTCCCTATGTGATACGGTGCCTTAAAAACCACTGCCGATCTAAGCGCATAATGCATCACACCTAAGCTCACCAAGAATGCTAGGCTACCCTAAAACCAACGTTGCCCTTGTTTTAACTACATCTAACATGCAAGACTGCACATAATGTTAGAGCAGTCAGGGCACATTCAAGCAATTCACGTCAACTTACAACTTGAAGCCTGCATCAGACACACACTGCATTTTCCAGTGGATACATAATCAGTTTGTGTCCCTTGCTGCTACCAGTTGAAAAGTTTTGCTAGTTTTAAGATAAGACTGCCTAGGCCTTCATAAATGTAGATGGTTTATGACTCATGGGATGGGAAAGACAAACCTCAGTACACAATGCAAGTAAAGGGTGACATGAAAAAAAATAAAAAGATCCACCAAAACCTAAATAAGATGCTCACTCCAATTAATTTTTTTTTCTGAAGTCTCTGAATGCACAAACTCACTCATCGTGTTAAACAGCGTGCAAACTGTTTTAAACAGACATTTTACAAGAGATCTTTAAATGCCCCAAATCTTATTAAACAAAATATCAGACCATGTGGTTGCAGTTTATCTCCCCCTCGAGTCTTTTCTTTGAAAACAGCACTGGTGTAAAGAGAGGCTTTCTCCACAATTAGATTTCACTGCTCAAAACATCGGCTGCAAACACGGATGGCAAATTCTGTTGCTTTAAAACGTTTTGCCGACTAGGAAGCATTTCTGCTAGGCAAGACCCAGCCCCTCCCACAATATCTCTACAATGAGACACAGGGCAGAATATTCACCTGGTTTGTTCAGAGAAGCTGTATAGGCCTGTTGTATCCCACTGATCTATCGTGTTTGGTGTACTCAGTCCCCAAATTTCAGAGCAAGTGCTGTGTATAAATTGAAAAAACAAAAACAAAAAAGTTGATGTGAATATGGAAGCATGGTTATTCAAACTACCATGATGTAAAGACATGGGGGGAAATGTACAGAGAAACCTTCCTTTCACGGAGAAGATACTGCTTTTTAAGGTGGCAGCGCTGTATTTTCTGCATGAAGGAGGCTGATTCAATGGAACATGTGATTCAAGGTAAAATGATGTTTTCAAAAAGGTGAACAGGTCTGCTGGATTTAAGCATACAGCGTAATTGGTACTATACCTTAAAACAGGCAAAACCTCCTCAATCTGGCAGTACAGAATAGTACCTGGCTTTAGAGAATCTCTCTGCAAGCAAAGTGACAGGCTAAAACTTTTATCGATATAAACGATTGGAACAGAATTCAGAGCACTGGCTTGGGGTACAAGCTTTTCTTCCTCTGTCCTGGGAATCTTTTAGGACCCTCAAGCCATTCTCTTCTGTGCCATATAAGAAAAAGGACACATTCAGTGATCGATGGACAAATGCAGAGTGAAATCCAAGAGGAAAGATCAAGGTGCACACTTCAAATATTTCCTTTGCTGAGACACCCCAAGGCGGCTGGTGCTTCACAGAAGTTCCAGAAACTAATGGCACCAAACTGAGCCCAGTATTAATGATGTTACCTATGCAGGCTACACATTAATAGTTGCATACACCATATATTGCATTTATACATTGGTTTTCCTTGAGGAAGAAACCAACATCCCTTGGTATTCCAACCTCCAGAATCAAGCACCATTATATAACGTCCTGGAATCTGAATAGCCCTCTTGACCTTTGAATGTCAAAGAGCCACTAATACTTACCAGTAGAAGATGACCTGTTTAAAACTGGAACCATTAGCTACCATGAGTAAGATATACTCCACTATATCCCAAAGACAACATTATTATAAATATTAATAACGTATCGTCAAGACAGGGGCTAATTCCAACATAATGATAATAACCTGCCTTAGACAGGGAGTAAAGTGAATCATAAGCAGTTTAATAATTATTTTTACATCTCACAGGGTGATGCTGTCATGTGTTGTCTCTCAAAGCGTACCTAGACAGGACACATCTATGCTACTAACCTAAAATGCAATCTGGACACACAGGGACACAGCAGCATTAGTACACTGGAAGCACCCAGGACAACTGAAATGGAGTGGGTCAGAAAGAACTACTGCTACTCGCTTGGCTTCAAACAAAGCCAGCAGACCAACACGCCTCGCCAGCAGCCCTTGAAAGAAACTCTGACGTGAGTAAGACCAATGGTCCATCACATGTGAAACATTCACGCTCACTTAATGAAGATTCTGTAAGAAGAAAAAATTCTCAGATGCACATCAGCAGACAGATGTTAGGATATTCCTCTGTGGACATAGGTCTAGAACAGAAATTCACACAAGTAAACAACTCTCTGATCTTAGCAGGAATCCAGCTTTTCATTTGGTTATGAATTACTTGTTAACCTAGATTTTTTCCTTCTGTGTACTGTAGCTATTCCTCTTGCGAAGGAAGATAAACCCATATCAGCTTTACTTATCACAAAGGATGCCCAATGCAACACAGATACAGTATGACAGTGAATCATGGCTAAACAATCTAGACCCAGGAACTGAACTGGACAATCCACCATGGTAAACTTTCCAAACAGAATTTGGTGCAGGATCTATAGCAGAAGTCGCCGCCACAGTGTGCCTGGAAGTTCCTTCTTGCACTTGCAAATGGCTATGAGCTAAAATCCACTGCCTGAAGAATCAACAGTCCTGTTTTAATTCTAATCAATTTTGGTTGTCACCAACCAAATCAGGCTGCAACGTCTAGGCCTCTTCAGTCTGGAGAGACGGCGTTTAAGAGGGGACCTGATTGAAGTATATAAAATTATGCATGGTTTAGAAATGGTGGATAGAGAACATTTCTTTTCTTTATTGCACAACACTAGAACCAGGGGGCACTCTATGAAGCTGATGGGTAGGAGTCGGATCGGACAAGGGGAAGTATTTCTTTACCCAGAGGGTAATCAGTTTTTGAAGGTGCTGCCGGAAGAGGTGGTGACAGCAACCAGTCTAGATGGCTTTAAGGTAGGGTTAGACAAATTTATGGATGACAGATGTATCAATGGGTATTAGAATGGATGCCAAGGTGCATCTTTCAGGTTGGGGGGAGAGCGGAGCATTTCTAAGGCCATTTGCTGGGATTCGAGAGCAGGCAAAGGTTTGTCCTTGTCTCTGCTTGAGACGCCCATGAGCATTTGGTGGGCCACTGTGTGCGACAGGGGGCTGAACTAAATGGGCTGTGGCCTGATCCTGCAGGGCTACTCTTATGTTCTTAACAACTGTTAAAGGAACTCTGTGGATTCTAATGAGAATTCATAGAAC
Source organism: Aspidoscelis tigris stejnegeri (assembly GCA_023333525.1). Taxonomy (NCBI): domain Eukaryota; kingdom Metazoa; phylum Chordata; class Lepidosauria; order Squamata; family Teiidae; genus Aspidoscelis; species Aspidoscelis tigris. The sequence goes on from JALMGA010000007.1 coordinate 9,925,939, forward strand.
AGTTTGCTTGGAGCCACACAGTTTGCCTGTTGCTTTTCTACATCCTAAGAGTTCCAAACCATGCACATCTACCTAATTAGACCTCTGGAAATAAACAAGGCCAATGGACTTTATTCCTGCATTTCATTAATATTCTGCATTTCATTAAGTTTAGTTTCTGGGAAGCCTCATATGCGCAGACCACAAGGACACTTCTGAAAAACAGTCTCCCAAGTAGCTCAAGCCTGAAAAGCCTTTCCTCCCTTTGGAAGCCGCTCACATATTTAAAGGATTGCTTTGTGTTTGGCGTGACCTGCAGTCTCCACAGGAAGCTTTAAAAAAATCAGTACCTGCTAAGCTTTAAAAAGCTTTTAAAAATCAATACCTGCATCATACTTCCTATTCAGACTGTCATAACCTGTCCAATCTCCTCCAGTTCACTTGCAAGGCAATTTAGAGATTCCAGATACCAAAATTCACTACAGATCTTTCCTACTACGATGTTCTCCTAACGGTTGAGAATTTAAAAATCAAGGAATATAAACAAATGCATTGCCAAAACCACAAAGTAGCCCAATGTTCACATTTTCCCCAAGTATTCACCACGTTTCTCTTCTCAAACTATTTTTGCTGGGATATTGAGCAATTTTTTTTTTAAAAAAAGAATCGTCTGCAAAAACAGATTGAATTTTCAAATAAATGGTGTTTTTGTTTTTGCTTTACATTTCATGAAGGCACATTCAAGTAAATAAATTTATAGAAAACCGGAGGGTGATATGCGTGCTCATTTCAGAAATCTTTTAACCAAAGTGACCACCATCCGAGACCTTAATAGCGATCCTCCAGAACAAAGGGTGCTAGCCATGACCTGTGCTCTGGACAGACCACTTCCTTTATGTCTCCTTTGCATGCTCAAAGTTAACATCTATGTCACACACTATATAAATATCAAACTGCTCTGCATGAGACCTAAGACCTAAATGTCCCCCACACTTCCCCCATTGAAAATCACTGTTGCTTTTAACTATTTTTGTATTTTTCTAAAGTTGCATTTTTAAACTTGTTCCTGATTTTATGGTTGATATAATCTTTAAATGTCTGTTTTTAAATGCCCAGAGACCCTCGGGTATGGGGCGGCATATAAATGTAAATATAAATAAATATAAATAAATAAATAAGAGCAAGAAAGATACTAAAGAGGCAAAAAGTCCAGACAGTACTGTATGGAACCAGGCAAGAAGAAGCTTATGTCTGTTCAAAGCACAAGAGAGCTGACCCACAGTTGGTGACGAACATTCAAATACGCATGTTCCTTGGCATTTTGTAAGGGAGATAAAATGAATTATGATGTAGAGGTTTGGCCAAAACAAGACAGGCAAAAGTACTACAAAAGCCGTATACATTCCGCTTATAAATGATGGATCACTCCATGAAAAGCAGCTATGAAAAGATCTCATAAATCTACAATCCTAGTAAGGAGAAACAGATTTCTACAGCAAGAAATCTACATTGTAGAAAAGAGAAGAGATGCTATAGATTCAATATAATGATTCTAATGGGTACAGAGCAAAAAGCAGAGGCCAAAAATATCACTCAGTTCCACTACCAAGAAAACAAAGGCTGGAAGTTCTAAAATACAGAGGATGGCTGTTTGAGAAGGGAGGTTAATCCTTTTAAAGTCAAAGGGCTTTTATGTTGACTTGTATGAACAAAATACAAAAGGCCTAATTATGAGCAGCAGTTGCTCAAGAGCCTGCAATAAATGGGATCTATTTTTAAAATGCAAGACTCTTTGATATAGGCACCAAGCAAATTACTCGCTGGCAACTGCTCTAGGAGTACAGACCAATGATGAAGCTGCTCAGAAGAATGACTGAACACGTAGTTACCCTTACGACTGCCATTGTTGGGTACCCACTGAATTGTGGTTGATTCTTGCACCTCTGCGGGTCCTCCATGCCATTTCCTGACCTAGGCAGAAATACAGAAGTGTTTTGCCACTTAGGCTGGGAATTGAACTGGCAACCCTCTGCTTTCCAGGCAGTTTGCTCTACCTCAGAACGAAAAAGGTAATTTTAGCTCCTCTTGGTATGGGGTTCAATTTTCGACAGAGCTATGACAGAACTATTTTATCTTATTATGGAGCTTTCAGGTCAGAACACTTATGACCCGGATCTTAAAAATGGTTTGGTGATAATCACTTCATTAATTTTCTGAAGCACACCTGGAGTTTGCTTCTATTTTTTTCCTGACTGGCTTTATTTTTGCTTGAAAAGAGTTCACCTTGTAGAGGTTTCCATCAACAATATGAAAAAGTGCACGTGACCCCAATTCATCACACCCAAATTAGGCCACAGAAATCTAATCATATTTAATACTACTGGAGAGAATCTAAATATGAGTTAAGGAAATAAAACTGACTCATCATAAGTTTCAAGATTGATGGGGACTCTCTTAAGAACACACCAGGGATCAGTATGTGTACTAGGGCCTTCCTTCCAGATGCTGATGGGGACTCCTCTTAGAGCACAACGTGTGTTTGGAAGGTTCCTAATACTGGTCTGATATACCAGCCAGTGCAGAATTGCCATAAAGCTTGACAATGTGGAGTTACCCATTGTCAAAACTTGAAGGAACATGAATGAGGAATGAATTGTACCATAGCCAAAAAAAACTCTCCCAATGACTATTATAGAGCAAGGATAGGCAAGAATTAAATTCCTTTTGTATATCTACTCTTCTAAACACCTTAAACATATAAGACTATATAAAGTGTTTGCCTCATATTCCTATCCTATTTCAATACTTTTTTTATGTATCGTTGTATCCAATACTCCGATAGCTTGTTGTATAAGTTTTTATATGTGTTATATAGCTTGCTTTATATTCTATATTCAGATTTTATATAACAACGTGGTTGTTTGAACGTTATTTATTGGAGTGTAAATTTTGTACACCACTTCAGGAGTCCCTTCAGGAAAAAGACTATAAATCAGTGATTCTCAACCTGGGGGTTGGGACCCCTTTGGGAGTCGAATTACCCTTTCAGAGGGGTCGCGATGGGCCTCCCGCCGCCCTTCCCTCCCACCTCCCAGCTGCTCTGCCCCTGTGGTTGGGGGTCTCCACAACATGAGGAACTCCATTAAAGGGTCGCGGCATTAGGAAGGTTGAGAACCACTGCTATAAATAAAGGAACAAGGAACAAGTATCATTCTAATTCAATGTTTCCCAAAGTGTGGTATGCGTACCCACAGGGGTACAGGAAGAGTTTGGTGGGGGTACGCGTTGCACCGGAGTTTGGTGGAGATCATGTGGGAGTATCCACATCTCTACATAAACAATTTCATCCTTCTCATTGAATCAAATAAATGTTCTTTATAATAACTTTCGTTTATTTTGTGTATGTACCAAAAAAAAGAAAGAAAAAATAAATATATTTTGATTTTTATTAAAGCATATGTTTTTATGAGGGGTACTCAGCGTTACGAAAATTATAGAAGGGGTATACATATGTCAAAAGTTTGGGAAACACTTCTAATTGTTAGCTTGTGAGCCATCATTGCTATTTCATGCCACATAAGACGAACTACCATATAAGATACCCCTATAATTTGCCAAGGAATGTTTAGGAAAGATGATTTTTTTAAAAAAAGTTGTAATATGATTTTAGTAGAAACTTTTGGAAAGAAAATGAGTCTATACAGATATGCGATAGACAGTGGGCATCTCTTCCTTCGGTAGAAACATGAACTTGTGTCCTCATGTTCAACTTTACCTTCTAGTCCACATGCTACAAGCCACTATTTTCAGCAAGGAACAGCAGATTTCACGGTAGCAGTCCAAATGCCTCATCTGTATGTGTTTTAAATTTCAATGTTCACAGCCCGGCATTCTTTGGAAGACGAATGCTAGGTTTCTGCTTAGATAACGTGACCTCCAAAGTCCTTCCCAAGACAACAGGATGATATCTATACGTGCATACAAGCACCCACAGGTATTACACAGGTGATTTCAGGCATGCCAGTTTTGCGTGACTTTCCTACCAGTACTTTTTCAAAATATGAAGACTGAGCTTCAGTAAATTACTCTTCAAGCAATCGATTAACACTGCAGCAGAATGGTTTTTGCAAAAGCAAGAGTTGGGCCAAAGTACATTTCGCGCTATGAAGGTTTATGGGCAAAAATTAAATAAAAACACACTTTGAAAGTGTTTGTCCTTTCAATACTTTGTGAATTGTGCAATCTTTGCACAAGATGTTTTACAGGAAGGTGGAATAATAAAGACAGCAATGCTAATAAAACAGTACATCATGACCCACCTCTGGTGACTATACAGAAACCATACTATAAATTATTTGGCTGATTAGAATCAAAGGGAGTTCGGCGCTTCAGCTCTGCTTCTAATTACTGACCTAGTAATCTGCTTTTGTTTTCCTTAGCATATTAGGAAATAACATTCTTTTTCAAATCTCACGTATTTCACATCTGAACACAAGAGCAGGAGGAAAAAAAGTAACAGATTTTCAGCCACAAAGGTCCCTTATTTTTTTTAATCAATAATATATCCTGCCTATGCTCATCTATATAACAGTTGAAGACATGGGGGAGTGTCCCCCCAAAAAAGATTTATGACAATAGGGCTCCATAACTAGGAAGATATGCATGATATAAAGATGCCTAGCCTAAAAGCTGTGTTATTTAATAAAGCCCTTCATGCCTATATATTACTAACCTATCTTAAAACATCAGTTGTACCACCTGCTAATACTTTCAAACTTATCTTCACCCATCAGTCAGTAGAGAGCTAAAACTGATGACTTCTTGTTGTTACTGGGTACCACTGAGTCATTGACCACTCCTGGTTGACTGCATGGGCACCTCTACGCAGTTTACTTTGCAGATATACAGAAGTGGTTTGCCATTGCTTACTTCTCTGGAGGGGCTGGGAATCAAACCGGCCACTGCTTTCCAGGCAGTTTGTTCTACCGCCACTGAGCTACAGAACTCCTTAGCAGTTCACTACCAAGAATTCCAAGGTTACTTTGTTTTTGGCGGACTTGATTTTTTTCCATGCACTAGAGGAATATTCCAAGAAGCTAATATGGAAGGAAGGAAACCCTCTGCCTCAAAATATTTATTTATTTTACATATCTCATCCTATACCCAAAAGTCTCATGGAAGACCACTATAAAATCATTCTATAAACAAAATGAATCAATCATTATTGATTAGTCATTTGACCAAAATGACATAAAATAACTAAAACACTGGCAGTGTCTGCATTGGGAGAATAAACATGCAAAATATGAGACGTAAATATTTTGAAAAAAGTTATTTTTACTGATCTGCAAAATTTGATCAATTCCTTTTAAAATCAAATGACTTGCAAACCTGGCTATACACCTCTTTACCCTGGCCTTTGCCTGAGGGAACTAACCCTCTGGATCCTTGTCCTTCTCAGCTAATAAAAGCTAGTGCAGTGTGCTCTACGTGGGGCTGCCCTTGAAGACAGTACAGAAGCTGCAGCTGGTGCAGAACACAGCAAGTCTACTGACTGGAACTGCTCACTGGATGCACAACTAGCCGATTTTAAAAGATCTACCAATTCACTACTAAACCCAATTCAAGATGTTTATAAATGACTTGGGCCACAAATACATAAAATGAATGCCTTTTACAGTATTGACCTGCAGAAGCATGATGAATTGAAAGGAAGGCCCTCCTGGCCACATCAGTACCTTCAGTAGTCAAAGGGACAGAGACCTAGGATAGGGCCTTCTCAGTGGTAGCCCTCAGAGTATGGGACAGCCACCCCTCTAATGTATGCCAGACATTTTAACTATATACTTTTAAAAAACTGGTGAAGGCAAACTTATTTACCTGTGAGGAAACAGCTTCTCCCTCCTAACTTTCAAGCATTTTTTTTTCAGTGGATTCATTTTTAAATTTTTATTGTTGTAAAACATATTCAGGTACAGGGAAGAGATAAATAAATACAAATATATATAATGACAATATATAGCTTGGTGGGTTACATTTGGACAGATGAGGATGTAGAATAACATATGTCTATACCTTGTTCTAACTCTTTTTCCTCATTCAGTTGTTACAGTAATTCTTAAAAGATGTTCTGGAACACCCAACTTTGGTATATGGCTGTAAATAAAAAATCATCATTTGTTCTGAGACACTCATTAAGTTAAAAAAAATTCACTTTCTACTGTGATCTACACAGTCACATATCTAATATTGAGCACTGAGAGAAAGGTACATTCTTGCTTCATCTGTGACCATCTTATATTAGCTGTTAAATCCTATGTCCTTTTGCCTTTTCTAAAACTGACACATTTGACATGAATAGGTTTATAAACTGTCCTCATCTCAGAAGATATTAAGATGCCACTGCTTCCAATTATATAGTGATGGTTTTATTCTCTTATCCATTTAACAGTACAAGAAATCGTCATCATTTGCAGTTGCTCAGTCATCTTGTGAACTGCAAATGGGGAAATGCAATATTCATAAATTTTGACAGAAAACCTGCTTGTGGGAAAGTTTTTCAGGGAAAGAGTAAAAAATTCAGTCTTCACAGATGCTACACTCAAAGGTTGCAACAACACAATCCTTGTAAATATCAAGAGTTCCCCATACGTGGCAAATATAAGAAAGATGAAGAGATGGAACTCAGAACTGAAGCTCAAACATTAAGAACTGAAGCTCAAACTGCTCTGCTGGCTGGAGTAAAAAAAGAATGCAAGAACTCATTAGGAAAGTGAAAATTTGGCCTAATGCTAATTATTACTGCAAAGGTAATCTCAGCCTGTCTGCTTCACCACTTTATAGATGAAGATTAAGGCCACTCACAACACTATACTCTTGAACTCAGCAACAGATATAGTGTGCTGAAGAACTTCAAGGGACTGATCCTACAAATTTACAGAGAACAACATATATTTCCAAGGACACATCTGAAAAGGAATAAAGAGAATTTGGAGACAATTACAAATCCCATGGACTAAGAGAACGTTCACTGGATCGACTCTTCCTTGAAGAGTAAATCCGAAAATCCGCATCAGATTTTCAAAAATCCGGATTCAATCCAAATTCGGATTTTTGAAATTTGATTCGAATTTGAATTATGTTCGTCAAATTTGAATCGGATATTTGAATTTTCGAATATCCATGCACATCCCTACACTGTTATAATGTATGATTTTAAATGCTGTTACCTGCACTGAGACCTTCGGGTGGGCGGGATGGATGGATGGATGGATGGATGGATGGATGGATGGATGGATGAATGAATGAGGGTGAGAGAGAGAGATGGGGTAGATGGCTGCTGCTATTGTATACCATCAAGTCCTGAGCAACCCCCAGCTGACTGCATGGGCCCCTCCATAGACAGATCTATGCAATTTTCTAGGCAGAGACACAGAAGTGATTTGCTGTTGCCTACTTTTAGGGAGAGGCTGGGAATTGAACCAGCACCAATCTGCCTTCCAGGCAATTTACACCACCACTGAGCTGCAGCCACTCCCAGAAAAGGAGGAAGCAGGGCAAAATTGCTGAAACAGTTTCATTAGGTTCTATGATGATGGACTCAAGCAATTACTTCAAAATACAGTTTTGGCAGAATCTGAGTTGATAAATCATGCACTACTATCAGATCTTTCGTCCATATATTTAAATAAACAGACTATTTAAAAAGCTGCTGTTTCTTTTCTACCACATAGTTTTCCATCATAGCAGAAAGAGAAAACAAACACTGTGCAAGGAATCTGAAAACAGGCCTAGCTTTCCACCAAACAGCCTAAACCCCCATGAGATAAACTGGTAGGAAGCTCAGCATATTACACATTGAGTAATAGTTTAAGCTTTGTTTGTGATCCAAGTTGACTCTTCTCTTTAAGGATTTGGTTTGACATCATATTACAGTGGTACCTTGACATACGAGTTTAATTTGTTCCGTAACCTTGCTCTTATGTCAAATCGCTCGTATCTCAAAGCAATTTTCCCATTAATCCATTCCAGCTCCCAAAACACCACCTCAGTTGTTTTTGTTATGTACTGTACTGTATTTACATACTCGTATCTCAAATCTTGCTCTCAACTCAAAGCAAAATATCACTCGCTCGGCGGCTTGTATCTCAAAACACTTGTATGTCAGGGCACTTGTATGTCGAGGTACCACCGTATCTAGTAAACTCCTGACACTAATGTACGTTTTGCAAAATGGAAAGAGTGAACACAGAAAGGGTATATTTTCCAGATAAACTCCTAATATCAAATAAGGCTACAATGGAAAGAAGACAATTGCAGTGGAGCAACACTCAATAGAAAGATGCAAGTTACCTTGTAGGTTTATTACTGGACTTGATGTTGTTTGAATTATTTGCTTGCAAAGGACTTAAAATTAAGACTTCAAGCCCGGTCATGTCAATATGTAGTCCAAAGGGCTGGATTGAATTTGTTCTATAACTTGGACTTTGGAAATTTTGTTAACCCCCTTTTTAACCACAGCCAGAAGAAAAATAAGGGGAAATCTTTAGAATTCATGAATACGAACCATCCAAGGGCACACAGAACTATAAAAGACCTGTTTATTAATTTTTCAAAATTGTACCTGTATTTTTTATTCAACTAAACGCAGAATAAAATTCAGTTCACTAGAAGAGTCACTGGAGTACCACCGTCTTGCTAAATGAGTGAATAAATAAGTGTGTCCAGCAACAAGAATTACTGTCAGCATCTATTCTCAGCTGCCTTTCAGATTTCTGAATGGAAAAAGATCAGACAAAACTTTTTGTGGTTGTTGCTCTTTTATCCCATTACTTTGTTTAGGCTATTTATGAACCACGCTTGAACTTCAGTTTCAACACAGATTTTATACAAAACAACCTTATCTGTGTCATGTGAACTTTTCGGTTCTTATCATTATTTCTTACACAAAAGCTAAATTTCTTTCAAGAGCCTTTTAAAATTCCATTATGCTAACAGTACTGGATCAAATACGACTTCATGTTTTCTTCTAAGGATTAACTTTATGAAGAATTTACTTTTCTTTTCAGATCCAATGGTACATCTTCCAATCTACACTATTACACAGACAGGCAATTATTCCAACAAAACCGTATACCAAATATATTCAAGGTGGGCTGACAAACTCCACCGATTTCTTTGGCAAGCCAGAAAGGAAGGAAAAGTTACATGTGAGTACATTTATTTACTTACTGCAATAACTACATGCTTTCTTGCTGCATTGATACAACTCGGGCACGACTGTAATCAGCTCCAAGACTTTCAATAAGTGAGGTCTGAGTAGCCCAAAAAGTAAAACATGGCACAATTTTTCATGTTGGTGAAGTTATTAATGTCAGCCACAAACACAAAAGACAGGAAACAAGTTCAACCGAACTTGCCTAGAAGTTGCTCATCTCCTGTGAATCTTTTCCTCTTTCTGATTCCAATAGCCTATTGCTGCCCTGCTTCCAAGAAGTGTGTTCTTGTTCCAAAGTTCACTACTTTCTTTCTTTTGTATTTATCCAGTTTCCTCTTCTCAGCTGTCAGGACTAAGCAGCTTCTAGCACAGAGATGTTCAACTTTGTTCCTCCAGATGTTCCTTAAGAACAACTCCCAGAATTCAACAGCAGCTTCAGCTGGCTCACAGTTCAGGAACGTCGGGGCGGGGGGCTACATCTGATGACCCCATTTTAAAATGACCTGCTGTTTTTACCGTTTCCTTGATTTTTCAATGTAAAGCCTACTATTCCATTTTGTTTCTTATGGTTTGCTGTTCATTATTCATTTTTTAAAAAATCAAATCCAAGGTACTTGAAACAACAACAACAACAGCCCACAATCAATTTGTTAACAGCAACAGTTTTTTTGTTAACATTCCCTTCATGTCCTAAATATGGTATTTAACTAATACAAAGAATGGAGAAACCCACTCAGCCTGTGGCAGTCCGCCACCACCAAGATGACAACTCCAACTGAGCAGTCAGGAAGCATGACCGGTGAAGTCCCATCAACGGTTGCTAAAACAGTGGTTCCTTCTCTCCACAATGCGAAGCTCTGAGGCTGGCTATAGCATAAGACTGGAAAGAAGGAATCAAGGGAATAAGCATGGGAGATCAGAAATATAGGGGAGTCTGTTAAAGACTTAAAAAGTGGAAGAGGTTGAGTTAGACAGCACCTGAAGCATCTGATACAGTGGTAGGGATGCACATGAACGGGTTTTTTGGCAATTTGTAATTAATGGAATGTTAGAAAATTCACATTCATTCAAACAGATCCCCTTTGAATGTGGTAGGATTCTATTTGATACTAATGTATTCATACAAATATCCAATACAAATGAATACGTATCTGATACATATCCAACATGAATACTTATGTATCTGATTTGTATCCCATAACATATCCGCTCTGAAAGTGTCAAATCGACTTTTAATCCGCTCTCAATCCATGTTGAATGCACTCTGGATCCATTGCAGATGTGACTGGCGCAGCCACTTTCTCACTTCCCCAGTTTAATGAATTTCCAAACTATTGGTACTAATGTCTGGACACATTCATATTTGTACGAATGTTAATATACGAATGTCGTAACATTCCGTTCGTGTATGAATGTCCGAATTCAGCCAAATTCGTACGAACAACGGATGTTAGAAATATTCATGCACATCCCTATATGCTGGTAAAAAAGACCTTGAAACAATACAGACTTTGCACATGCAGAGCCAACAAGTGCAGCACCAAGCAAAAAGTCCAGAGAACCAGTAAATTGATCTGGTGGTTTTGTTAATCCAGTGGTGGGCAGAGGCAGCTCCGGACATTAAGATTTCCAAAATAACAGCCACAGGCCACTATAGCATGTTTTGAGAGATTCCACCTGTACAGGAACAACTGTGCAGAACACCATGGAATAAAGAACCTCTAACGTTAGGGGGTCAGTCTGTATTTATCCTACAGAACATGGGCTAGGAAACACCAAATGAAAGGCCTATGGTCAAACCAGCCACACAAGCCTTATAAGCAGACAGAGTTAAATTTAGATGGGACTATCCCACCACTATTACTGACATACATAAAGGTTAATTGCTTCCATAACTGGACAAACAGTTCCATTAATACTTAGGCAGGACCAAAGTAAAATATCATTTGTGATTCTTAAGCCTTTAAGAGAGGGAGGGAGGAATTAGAAAATACATGTGTGTATAAAAGAAACCAATATACATGGATATACTTAAATATTTGTAAACTATTAGGAAAATGTAGAGCATACTTATTAGTCAAGGAGGGAGAACCAATAAAGAAATGGAAGGAGAAAGAATAATTAGATAACAAATTTATAGCATTTATAACAAAAAATGAGAAGAGATAGGTTTGAAATGTTAGAACTAGGGATGTGCATGAATGTCTGAAATATTCATTATTCAGATGAATTTGGACATTTGCATACGAACTGAATGTCCACACATTTGTTCTTTAATATTCGTATGAATACGAATATTTTGAGTTATTTGTACGAATTCGGACACCTGTACGCATCCTGTGCATTTATATATGCATCCGTGGGGTTGCATATGAGATTCTTATCGTTGGATACGTATTGAATATTCAAACGAATAGATATGAATGTATTCGTATTAGGTCAAATGTCCAGACATTCATTTTTCTTTATTCGTACAAATTCAGATATTTTAATATTCAATTCGTTATGAATCAAATGTCAAAAATTGCATTCATGCGCATACCTAGTTAGAACCAATTAAAGATACTTGCAAACTTCCTAACAAATTTAAAAAGTAATAATATAAAAAACACAACAGAACAAAAAAGGAGAGAAAGGGGAAACAGAAGAAATGAAAAAGTATAATGATAATCATAGAGATGACTCCAGGCTGACTCGAAATATTCTTTGTGAACCTGATTATTTTAGATCAGGAGTCCCCAACCTTTTTTGCGCCAGGGACCAGCTTCTTTTTCAATGGTCTCGCGTGGGCATGGCGGCACAGACTGGCAAAAAAACCCTACGGCCCTGTGGCAGCCTGCGGACCAGTGGTTGGTGACCACTGTTTTAGATGCTTACAGGACAAATATATTTCAATACGGTAAATGGCCAGAAGACAATATTGGGCAGTTTTGCAAGTAATATACCCTGATAAGGAACTTGCTCATTAGGAAACCTAAGCCCAGACTATTTAGGAGATTCATATCACCTAGTTTTGTACTAAAATTGGAAGATATAGAAATAAGTGTTTAAGTAAACCAGCACTTCTCTACCTGTAAAAAATTTTTATTACTCTGAGTGTGGGGGGGAAAACAAACTCTTCAAACATCTCATTTAAAGTACTGTCTAACTTGAAGAGTCATAATTACTTCCTCCACAATTAAGTTACTCTCTTTGAATGCTGAAGATTCCCACTTTCCCACTAAAAGACAAATCCTGAAGAAATAGCTCTGTAATTAAAAACATCATATTGCACAAACATCTAAATGTTATGCCTGATTATTTATGCACCCAAACTTTTATTTTTAAAAAATCTAGTGCATGCAGCACTTCTAAGCCTAGGGGAGTTCCATAACCCTTTCACCCTCTCCCATTCTATCTAATTGCTCAAAAAATAGACCCCCAAATGTTGGCATATTTTTATTAAAAGCAAGATTGCCAACCATAGCAATTCCCAATAAAGGGAAATTAAATTTTATACACAATACAATAGGAGAACTAATGTCTTTTGTTCAAAGTCTTCTCTTGGTCACGGGGGATTTTAATATAGTTGCAAACAAAGATATAGATAAGAATTAGTTTTCCCCCAGGAATGAAAAGGAGAACACTTTATTTTGATATGAAACATTTGTTTACAAATTTGGCCTACTAGATAGATTTCAACACATCCACAAAAATGTAAGGGGAAACATATACCTTTTTTGTAGGAACAATATGTATTCTTGTCTGGATTATATACTGACCTCTAAATCCTTAACATCAGCAATTGTTAGATCTGAGGTAGACATGTTTGGACAACCTGACCACATCCCTATACTTATTCAATTAAGTATAGATGGGAAAAGCCAAACACACATGTGCTGGCGAATTAATGAAAACTCCTTACAAAACAATTCAGTGATAAAGATTAAGCAAGAATTAGAAATAACCTTTAAAGAAAATGCTTCCTTAGAGATATCCGCTGCAATTAGATGGCACACCATGAAGGAAGTGTGCATAGAACAAATCAGCTGATATAAGAGAGAACATTCCTTAAATCAGAAGGTCCAATATAAGAAGCCTTTGGAAGACTGACATAGAAAACTGGTCCTAAAAATACGTACAAAATGTAACAAAAGTTACAGAACTTGAATCCCTGGAATCAAAATGAGCAAAGTCACTACTGTATCTCCAAGATTCTAGGACCATGGCAATAAATCCTCTAAATTACAAGTTTTGCAACTTAAACAGAAAGTATACCGTTCGTTTCCAGTTTGAAGTTCAACTTCTTTTTATAAACAATTCAACACCATATTGGCTCCTCATTTAGCATACCTCTTTAATGAAATCATCTACTTAGGAATGTACAGAGACTCCTGGAGAAACACAGTTACTGTAATTCTATCCAAACCTAGTAGATTCCTCAATCTCCCAGGATCTTTTTGTCCAATTTCATGATCAAACCAGCATTTTGGCATGCAGAATAGTTCAGTTATCCACCAAACTATTCCTCCTGATCAATATGTTTTTATCCCTAACAGGGAAATTTCTTTCAAACCATTGTGCACATAGTCAATTAGCAGTATTAGGCCTTGATACCATCAAGGTCTTTGATTCAGTCAATCATGATCACTTAATAGCAACTTTGCTATATTTCAACTTTCCTGACAAATTAATCCAAATACTAAATAACATCTACGCAAACACTCAAGTGCATAATAGCTGGAGATCTTTCTGAAACGTTGCCTTTGGGAAATTGCCTTCACATAGAGCCATTTGCAAGAAAGCTGAAACAAAACCTTTAAATTAAAGGATATAAAATTGGTGATATTCATATTCATGATAAGTTTTATGTGAATGGTTTGTTATTGTTTATAGCAGATCCTGTTCAGAGAATATTAGAATTGACCATATAGAAGATCCTGTTCAAACAATATTAGAACTGAATTTCTGTATGCCGCTTTGAGTCTCTTTGGGGAAAAGGCGGTATATATATAAAGTAACAAGTAAAATGAGACAGGTACCATGAAGTGTCAGGCCTAAAACACAATCCATAAAAGTCAGAGATCCAGTATAAAAACATATCCCCTATCATACAATTGACAAGTCAAAGGATTTTTCATTTCAGAATTAGCGACAAAGCTCTCAAATATTTAGGAATCCAGTTAGCAAAGAAACCCTCTAAACTCACTGCCACAAATTCTCCATTTATACAAAGCTTGGCATAGAAATTAAAAATTGGCATAAGAAAAAATGTCTATTTGGCAGGATTTCTGCAGTTAAAATTGTATTTATTTCAAGTTTTACCCATATACCCTCAACACAAAATCATCAAAACTCTAGAAACTAAAATTAACAGATATTAGAATTAACAAAAAAAAATATCAGAATCTCTTAAACACTGTTTCACAAACAACTGCTGGACGAAAGATGGAGTATTTCAGACCTCCCTCTTTAATTCTGATTTCTTTCAACTGAAGCAGTTGTTTCACTCCCACCTGAATCCTCCAGCAAGTTAAACTCAAGTAGACATCATATGTTGTCATTCCAAACCTGCCCACTATTTTCTACACAAAAAACACAGTGAAAAAGAAAGACTGTAATGGTATGGTACAGGTGGAAAACAACCTTTGCTACAAAATCCATCCCCTTTTCACTGTTCTAGAATCTTTGTCCAGCAATTAACTATAAACCACCAACTCTTAAAGCAGATGGGCTTCAAAAGATTTAAGGACTTTTATTTCTCAAATGGTGTAATTAAGAATTTGCAACAGTTGACAGACAAATCACCACCATAGGAAGCAAGTGGCTTGCCCACAAAGCTATTCCACATTTTATTTCACTCAAAGACAGAAAGATAAAGCACTAAGGCATTTGATGCCAGGAGATTAAATCCTTGAACAATTTCAACGTGGAGATATAGGCATGGCTTCCACAATTTATAAGACATTAGTAAACATTAAATGCACACAGATGGTCTAAAAGCATCCTGGGATCATAATTTAGATTCCTCCCCTTCAGGACACTGATTTGACACAATTAATTAAATGCACCCAGTTCAGTTCTGTGGCAAAGAACAAGGAAATAATACTTAAATATATTTCATAAATGGCACAGAACTCCAGTGCAAGTTTTCTATTTTATCCCAGGGTCGTCATCTGAATGTTGGCACTGTCACAAAGAGAAAGTCATTCACATATTTATGAAGGTGCTTGCAAAACTTAAAAAAATAACATCAGAAGGCGAAGACTTCAGAGTTGCATGTATTACTATTATTCAAGAGCACAAATTCTAATCTGAAGTTTAAACAACTTCTTAAAGACATGCTAACATAGTGAAGAACTGGACAAATATTTCTGCACTATTGTTAAAAACTTGGCTTACACTCCTCCGGAACCAGGTAAACAGAGAGCATTACAATTAACTGAGAGGGATTCAAACTTTGATGGAAGATGGAAAAGACCAATAGAATGCAAAGACTAGATATAACAAGTTACAATATTAACTTGGGATCTTTGATATACTGGACTATGGATCTCTGAATGTATGAGCCGATTTGAAATCAGACATATAAGAAGCTGATTTGGTTACTGTTTAGATACAGTATTATATTAGATATTTCTATCCTGGTTGTGTTGATTTCATCCTAATATATATATATATTTAAAAAAAGAATGTAGCAGAAACCCACATGTTCTAGAAATCCAAGGAGAATAGCAAAATTCTGGAACCAGCCAATCCTTATAGTAAATATGCAGTTTCAAACGCTGACTGAAGTGTTGACCAGTCCACATGCCGCATAAAGAGTAACTACTGGTAAGGGATAAAATCTGGTACTCGGGTAATTCTGAACGATTTGCATAAAGAATATCTAGAAAGCAAGGTCACTGTGTTCTTAAGGTTTGCCAACAAAAACATTTGCGAGTACATTAAGACAGAGACAACTCTCTCTATAAAGAAACTAAGCTCCTGTAATAAAGAATTTGAATCTTTTACATTAACACACAGAAATACTTTCTTTGGGGACAAACATAAATCACTGTTAAACTTGATTTAAGTTTGGACTCCATGTTTTTTGCAGAGTTCTTACCTTGGTATTGTAACACATTTTGTATTGCAGTTTTGAGTAGTGATTGCTTTTTCAAGCTCATCCAGTTGTCCAGTTTTCTTGAGCTTCTTGACCAAACTTTTAACTGCCTTCTCACACCACTTTTCTTCCTGGCCATTCTGCTCACCACCACCAGCACCTCCTGAACCACCAGCAGACTTCTTCCACCCCAACAGTCTCTTCACAACCGGTGGGGTAAAAGGCAATATCGATGACATGGTTCAGGTGTAGTTCAACCTATGCAATGGTTTAGCTGCCCTTTAACAACCTGTGGAGAGAGAAAAATAGATCCATTAGAAACTTTAAGAGCCTATTTATCTTCTTATTTTAGAACATCAAGCCTCTTGGAAACAATGGAATCAGAACACTGATTATAGCACTGACAGCCATTATAGTGTTATTACTCCTTGCAACAGCTCTGCTACCTCTGTAAGATACATATATTTACTGGACACATGCCACAGACTGCATAAAGACTCCATGTGGTTTACAAGTAAAACCACAGATCTCAAACAAATAGACAAAGATAATAATGACTGAACACAGTCACCTCCTCACTCACTGCCATAGGCAGGTGTAAAAGATATGTTTGGAAATGAGTTCTGGAAAGAGGGGGCCATAACAAAAAAGGCTCTTTTCTTTGCCCTGGCTCCTGTTACCTCATATGGGCCAGCAAGTTTAAGATCTAATGAATGAGCCATGTGTACAGGACAGGCACTAATTGGGCAGGAGAAACATGCTAAGTTACAGACAAGTGCTGAAGCCTATAGGGCTTTATAGGATAATGCCAAGATTTTAAACTGGGCTAGGAAACAGGCTGGCAACCAATCCAGTGACCAAAACAGGGAGTCGTCCTGTCCTATTCCTATGATAAGTCAGCATATGGGCAACTAGCATCTTGTACCAACTGAAACTTTTCCTTCAGAAGGAAGAACGATGCCAATGGCATTATCTCACCATTTTACTACAGTTATAGTGTGAACACAAAGTCTCATCAGCCGAATAACCTACTAGAAGGACTTGACCCATGAGTGTGTCTTGTTATTCCCAATTTACTTTGCACTTTCTGCACTCCATGTCAAAAGAAGCTTCAGATCCTTTCACTTTGTTTGAATACACTCTGCCATTCATATACAGAACAGTCAACCAGCCCTAGCTATTTGACTCCGCATTCTGAGGTGTCATCACAATCTGAATCAACTTATATCAACCTTGGCTATTTATTAACACTGAATACAGTTTCTTGTACCAAGCTCTATCTTCTTCCGCTGGCACTGCCTGCCACCTAGAGATACCTCATCGGCGCATCTGGCGTAAAGTAACTATTAGGTGCCAAGCCCTCTTGAAGAAGAAGAGTTGGCTTTTCTATCCTGCTTTTCTCGCCCATTTAAGGGGACTCAAAGCGGCTGAGAAAGCTTCTGTTCTTCTCCCCACAACAGAACACCCTGTGAGGTAGATGGGGCAGTGAGAGCTCAGAAGAGAGCTGTGACTAGCCCAAGGTCACCCAGCTGGCTTTCATGGGAGAGAGCAGAATCAAACCCAGTATTCCCAGATAAGAGTCCGGCTCCCTAACCACTAGACCAAACTGGCATTTCTCCAGATCCAGCATCAGTACCCCACCTCCTAGCAATAACAATGATCATTTACATCTCTCGCTCTCCTTCCTCAGGGACTATGAGACAGAATGGCTTGGAGCACGGAATGCAACCCTAAAAAAGCCTCAATCCTTACCACAACTAATCCAAAATAAACCTGTGACTCATGTGGGCGACAGGCATTATCAGCGTATTAATGGAACAACTCGACGATGGAAGCCTAGGGGGACGGCGCCACTTATTTATAACCAAGGGAAGTCACCTGGCCACAAGGAGTCCAACAGTGGTTGGGGCCTCATCAAGTGACGTCCGTAAGCTTGCAAACCGGCGTTCCCGAGGATGAGAACTCCGGTTCCACATAACAAGCTGTGATTGTCTGAGAAATGTGATGCTGGTTTAAATGAAGTCCAGCCTTCTCATGAAATCTGAATGGGCCCACTGTTTCTCTTTAAAGAACAAACACCCTCATTCCTATTCCATTTGTGCACCTACTTACTCAGGGCAATGCCCGAGCTGAAGACAGAAGAACAGGCAGCAGAATCCGACGTACATGGAACTGTGGGATTTCAACAGGTCCTATTCTACAGTAAATATGTAAAGAATCACAGCCTTAATCGTTTCAGAACTGCTCGGAGGTCAGCACAACTTGCTCTGATTTAGCAGTCCCTGAAAACAAGCTCCCAGCCAACACCACCACTTCAAGCAATATATTTAAGTAAAAATAAACCAGGAGCTTCTTCTGTCACATGGAAACGGAACCTATGCACACTGCTTCAGCTTTGCAGCATAATGGATCTGCTTTCATCCTGTTCCAGAGGAAGACCATTTTAAAAAGCAGTTTTAATGCATTTTAAACAAAGAATTCTATGATTGCATTTTTTTTCAAATGTTTCAATTTACTTATGGGAAAAGAACTAAAAATCACTTACTTTTAGACAGTTTAGCTATCAGGAGATGGAAGAATGGATTGAAAATTTTAAATGTCACACAGCTCTCAAACTTCACCACCTCAAAAGTAATCTATTTAAAACATTTTTATACCGCTTCTCATGAAAAAAAATCTTGAAGCAGTTTATACTTTGAGGGCTTTCTGAGAAAGGGCATGCAAATGTTTTATTTTTGTTTTGTATTATGGGTCTTTTACAGTAGTAGATATATGAAGATGATTTCAAAGTAACTTATAGAAGAGATCAAATATGAAGGTAAAACCACTTGAGCTAAAATCAACCAGTTACAACACACTGAAAACTGGATGGTTAAGGGTATGCTTGAGTCAAAATAATAAATGCCTAGAGGCTATTAAGGGTAGATGCCTCACAAAGGTTTTCATAGAACAGTGATGGCCAACCTATGACATGCGTGTCACAGGTGTCACGCCAAGCCCTTTTGGGTGGCACACCTGGTCACCCTGGCACCTGGGCATGTAGTGCTTGCTTGTTCTTGAAGTGTACGAAATATCAACTTTCAATTGAAGATTCAGCAACAAAAGTGACTAATGTAAAGAATATCTGTTTTTGCTTTTAATAAAATACATATATCAAAAATACAACTTTTTTACTAGAGCTACAAATATCACAAAATTATGGATATTTCTAGATGTGACACAGCACCCGAGTTAAGGTAGGGTTTCTTGTGAATTTTGACACACCGAGCTCAAAAGGTTCGCCATCACTGTCATAGAAGAACAGTTGGCTTTTCTACCCTGCTTTTCTCATCCATTTAAGGGGGCTCAAAGTGGCTGACAAAGCTTTCTATTCTTCTCCCCACAACAGAACACCCTGTGAGATAGGTGAGGCTGTGAGAGCCCAGAAGAGAGCTGGGACTCGCCCAGGGTCACCCAGCTGGCTTCATGGGGGAAGACAGAATCATACCGAGTATTCCCAAATTAGAGTCCAGCTCCCAAACCACTAGCCCAAACTGATTTGCCAGCAGGCCATCATAAAACAGCACTCTGTAGTTTGAGGGATTCATACTTAAGACCTCGCCAGATGATCTCAGAGCTGCTCCAGGGAGTCAAGCATAAAGCCTTGAACTTGGCCCAGGAGCTAACTGGCAACCGGTGCATTTACTTAAGCAATGGTGTGATGTGTGCCCAAACAGATACTCCACTCAGCAACCTGGCATTACAGTAATCTAAATGTGGCATTATTTGGACACAGACAGTAGGCATGGAATGCTGGGAGTTGGACCTCAGAAACATCCAAGGAGATGCAAGGTCAGCACTCTAGATCCAGCTTCCTATAAAAGCAATGCTACCTTTCTCTAAAACACTTTCTTGGAAAAGGACATATGGGACTTTATTACAACTCATAAGCAAGAAAGAACTGTCATAAACCTCTGGTCTAGTACCGGCTTCTTCAGGATCAGGTGAACTACCTTTCAAGGCAGCAACTACAGTCTGCACAAAAGGAAGCACTGATCTTGCTCTGAATTTAGCCCATACTTCATGTTACTCATCAGGGGCAACGGGCAAGAGCAGGGCTAGACATTTTTATCAAAAAATCTACCAGCTAATTCAATATTCTGGTTGTTTGGGGGGGGGGGAAATGCACTCCTTTCCTCTCACTCAGCTACCTGACAAGCAAAAGGTATCCACCTTTTTCCACTGAGGACCAAAATATCCATCCAGCTAAGTTTATTTCACTGTCCAAGATACAGTGATAAAACTACATCACCTACCTCATACACTGAGGGCACCCGAAATGCTGTTTTTTGACATCCCTGGATTTGGAGAAAATCAGCTCTCCTCCTTTGTGATGCATGAGGCAGCCAACGGAAAGGGACACTGTTATACTACCTGAGGCTGTGCTGAGAAGGGGGAATCTATCTACATCCTGCATAGATTTCAAAGAAGGAAAAGAACTTTATTTCCCCTTCCAGTGGCAAGAGCAGCCAAAGAGTGGGGTCTCAGCACAAAGTCTTTCCTGGGAGGGTGATGCTGACACTTATCTGGGATTCAGTACAGACAGCAGTGAGTTTTGTAGCTACTTAATGGGGTCAAGGGGAGGAAAATCAAAGGACCAAGTGCCCTGAGCAGGAGCCACACAACTGCTCCTTCGAGGCAGGCATAGATAAATTTTGACTGGTGACACCAATCTGAGCGGGGGGCTGAAATTGGCAGCACTTGCAGCAGAAGCAAGCTGAAAACTTTCTCATGATCATTAATGCATCAGGGCGTTTCCCACTGTGGATGCTCCTGAATGACTGGAATACAAGCAGGATTCTCCATTATTATTTTTTAAAAGAACCACATCAGTGTCTCCTGGGAGCAACCACTGTAAGCGCTTAAAAAGAAGGTCACTGTTCTATATATTTTGGTCACTAGTGACTACCAGGCAGATGATCCCTGGTCAGAACAGTTGTCATTAAAGATCTCACTGAATTTACCATCCAAGACTTCCAGGGTTCCCATTCTGGGTTTTACACAAGAACATAAGAGAAGCCTTGCTGGATCAGGCCACAGCCCATCTAGTCCAGCATCCTGTCGCACACAGTGGCCCACCAAATGCTCATGGGCATCTCAAGCAGAGAGGACAAACCTTCTCCTGCTCTCGAGTCCCAGCAGATGGCCTTAGAAGTGCCCTGGTTCCTCCCCCCCCCCAGCCTGAAAGATGCACCTAGGCATTCAGAAACACGTACCAAGAAACCCATCCTTCTAGGAATAAAACAGCTGGACATCTATTCAAAGATGTAACAGAAACAGAGAAGTATGTTTCCTTTGCTGCTTTTCTGCATAGCAGACAAATATTTTGCTGCAACTTTTCAAACATTCTTAGAGTCCAACTCCTGCCCTGTCTACTTCACTGCCTGAAGCAACTTAGAATATGAGTTTCCACAAGGCCAGTGAGAACACTCATGAGCAAAGGCGCCAACAATCCTGCATAATATACTATTTAACTTTCCAAAACTAAGCAGTCACAGGAAAGGGAATGCAGAAAGGATACCTTAACGAATGTACATGTTTGCAGAAGGAAACACACTGTGGGTCTCCCTAGAAACTGATCTCACTATGACGGCCACCACCTCTCCTACTTGCTGAAGAACCCTTCCACCCCAAGAAAAAGACCAGATCAAAGATCTGCCTCTACTCTGTGCATCAGATCAGTGACAAATGACATTATCAGCATGGCTGGCAGGGAGGCTATGAAGCCCCCTGGCACAAATTCTGAAAAAATCTGTGGTAGCAAAGTCCTAGAATTTTCTACCACCATATTATGGAACAAATGCAGTCTTTAAAACTGGCCATAATAAATAACACCAGAGAGCATGAAGGAACAATGAGTTTCAGATTCCATGAGTATTTCCTATGGCCTGTATGAGGACAACGGACGTTTTGCTGATCTAAGTTATTCCTCCCACAACAATTTAGTCATTTACATGATTCAAATATATTCTTCATAACGTAGTGATAATTTCAGCAAGTTATTCAATAAACTTATATAAAAAGTAATACAGCTCATCTTCTGGTTGTACAAAGATGTGAAATTTCCTGCTCTGTGAAGATTAGCATCTTTCCTACCTGTTGAAAGCTTCACTTTTCACTTTAGTTATTGGGTTATTTTATTTCCCATTGACATTTTAAAACGTCCTATGGCTGTTTCAGCTTGTTTTATATTTATGAATGCTTTACTGTTGATTGTTGACCGCCCTGGGCTTTTTGAAGAAAGGGTGGGTATGAAGTGTGGTTAAATTTAAAAAAAATGAAAAGGCTAAGATCCAATTTCCCAGAATGCATTAAATAAAGGTTTCTGAGTTTGTTTTTCCTAACTAAGACAAGCAGTTTTCATAAACAGAGAAAAGAAGAACCTTCCAGTGATCTTTCTTTGGAAGATCAATGCTTTATAACACTCATAAATTATCTGTAGCTAGGGGATAAGAACAAGGTGGTTGCATCTGCACATGATAAATAATTTCAAAGTGATGAAAATCCAAAACTGAGTTCAAAGAAATCAAAATATGTCTCTGACAGTTTCCCTGTGTTATAAAAGAATGACATAGTTATTGCAGTACTTCTGAGATCATGTTGTTGGATTCAAAGCAAGACACATGATGCACCTGGCGAGATATAGTATAGCACTGTATCTTAAAGAAAAACAGGACTGGGCTATAGTCCAGGCTTCCATTACTTTAACTCCAAGTGCAAATGTTCAGGTGTGACCCCTTTCACCCAGTGGGCCACGTTGCCCAGACACTAATTGGCTGGCAAATATCTGTATTCAGTAACCATTCGACATGGATCAATAATGGATTAAAAGTGGATTCAAGTCAGATTTGAAGCTTTCAGAGCAGATGTTACAGGATATGTATCAGATATGTATTCGTTCGTGTCGGATACGTATCATATATGTATTCGTTTGTATCGGATATTGGTATGAATACATTCGTATCGAACAGAATCCTACCACATTCAAAGGATCCATTCAAACAAATTTTCTAACATTCAGTTCATTACAAATCAAATGCCAAAAACCCTATTTGTGCACATCCCTAGTCTGAAAGAATTTCAAAAGAAACCCTTGATTCACTGTAAATGACTCCACAACAACTTCTCAGTCAACATCAGTTATGAAGGTGACAATTTCCAAATGAAATATTAACTACTGAAGAGCCTAAAAAAAGTTGCCTGTTATCCTGGACAGATCTAGGATGCCACTACATCTGGAACACGTTGAACAGACCTGATCAGCATATCACCTATTAGGTTAATGTAGAATGAAGCACTTTTGCCCTGATCAGCCTAAACAAAGAGAAACTGATGCATAAACTGCATTCACTAGATATCATATGAAAACTTGTCTTTCTTTGCTGTGAAAGTTCCAAAATAAATCAAGAACCATGCAGATGCAATAAGATGCACACATTTTCAATGAAGAGGAGCATGGCGAAGCTCTGCCTGCAACAGGGCTGTTGCGATAGAATAACCCTGGAACTCAAGTCTATACAAAAACCTAACAAATACATTTTCTATATTACTATACAGCAATCCCTATTTAAAAGGATTTCAGTCCACCAATACCTACAATGGGAATAGATAGTGAGCATTTTCAGAGTGCTGAAATATTTCTTGAAACATACCAATTACCAGAATTGTTTTTTCAAAAGCATTCCTCATTATTTTTAGTTGGTTTTGTCCTCCTTTTGTCCTCAGAAAGTAGCATGACAGTGAATTTCACTAGTTGCTACCAACTCATTCAAACCAAATTTGGTGCAGCTATCCCAATGTGCACAAATATCCAAAAATTCAAAAATTGAATTTGACGGATGATATTCAAATCAGATTTTCAAACAACCAAATTTTCAAATTCAGATCAAATTCAGATTTTCAAAAATCCGATATGGATTTTCAAACGATTTGACTGAAAAGAGCGCCCATTACTGCATCAAAAAATCAGGTCTATTTGCACATATAATATGGGATGCAAATGGGATGCAAATGCAGAAAAAACAGGATGCGGACTGATTTGAAAATTGGATATGAATGTTCCCAACATTTGTATATCCTACTTCGAATTGGATTTTCAAAAATATAGATTTTCACATTTTGATTCAAATTGAGTATTCAAACAGAACTGGATTTGAATGCAAAAATGCATTTGTGTTCATCCCTAATCTGCACTCATTCACACACAAAATGTTTATCTACTTTAATTGCCTACTTTGTGAGGAAAGGACACTATTCTTACAAAATACACATAAAACAAAAGCAGCAACTGGAATCAATTTACTTCATCAATGGTTCTGAACTTTAATACCTGTCCATCTCTTGTAACCAACCGCAGAGCAAAGATATACCAAATCTACTTTCTGCTTCACGGGTAACTAATCCCATCTCACAGCCTGCTGCAATTCGGTTTAGCAGATTAACAATTACAAATATTCTAACAAAGTAAGCTTAGGTATTGTCTTGTGGCTTTACAATAGAAGTAATTAAATCCAATTTGGAAAGCAGAATTTGCAGCTCACTTAGCAAATCAAACCCCTAAAGGGAGGCTTCCAATCAGAAAACATACATGCATGGTCCATTAAGGCAAGGCAGTATACATCTGAAAACTCTTAAATTCTGTTTATATGTAGCAGCCCAAGATTCAAAACAGTCAACTCGTCTTCATCCAAAAGCATTGCCTAAGTTTGTTGATTGCACAATCAAAGTGCTAACAGAAATACATAATCCAGCCCTCACCACCACAGCTAAGCTTTAAAAACTCTATCCCCCCTATACCGTAATAGAAACATACTAGTAATAGCCATGGCTTGATGAAATTTAACTGACAAAAGAATGCTTAGTTACTTCTGCACTGCTTTTTCTGTGTTTTGCAATCCCTTGGATCCAGTTAAAAATTCTGAGCTGGCCAGTACACACCATTTCAGAAATAGGCACAAAAGCCAGACGTATCAGAAGTTCTTCAAGACAGCAGATAAAGAAGGAGACAATCAATTTATTACAAGTTTACTTCATTATTTGACTACTCTTTGACAATGGGAGGGCCATAAGAAATCGACTAATTGGAATCTGGATTCAAGAATTGTGCATCTGCAAGGTATAACCGCTCATCATATTATTAAATCAATCTCCAAATTGATGGTTGCTGTTAGATACCGCTCAGTCATGGCCAATTCCAGGTTGAATGCATGGGCACCTCCATGCAGTTTTCTTGGCAGAGGCACAGAAGTGGTCTGCCTTTGTCTAGTTCCAAAAAATGCTTATGATTTAGACCAGTTTCCCCCGGTTAATCAAAGTGCTGCAGCAAAGTTTTAAAGAGGTTGCTCAGAGGGAGCACATGGCCCACTCACTTGCCACCCTAAGGACTAGCACTTCATAGGGTCCTTCCTGTGACCTTCCTCACTGGTTGTCCAATATGATCTGGTCAAAGAAAACACAAAGCAAATACAATTAAGACTCAAACTTCATTGCCACCTGCGATAGGGTAGACTTCCTAATAAAAATAACTTTCCGATTTTTTCCAGAAGCCTGACTGGATAAATACAGATCATAAAGGAATAAGAAAGTCCACAGCTCCCAATACGCAACAACCAAAAATGAATTTTACATATGTATTCTTTCTCACTGCAGCTCAATGACCTACAAAAGTATTTTACAGAGACAAGAAAAAGGAATTTTCACACATGCTATGCCAAATTTGTTCTAAGGGCCTGCTTTACCAAAATCAATGAGATGGCATTACAATATAGTCCAATTGAGGGGAGGATCCAGCATAGAGGGAGTCCTCCTCATTTCAAGCGCTGAGAAAGTCTCCAACTGAACCACCTGCACTCGAAGTGCAGATAGCCGGTCCGGGCCCAGGTGGATCGCCATGCCAATGGCCATGGCAACATCCAGCACACACCTGGATGTTGCCATAGCAATCAGCACAAAACAGCCCTGCCCTGCCCACTCACAACGTTCGACCTGGAAGGTTTTACTTGCCCACAGCTTGGTTATTAATTAATTAATTAATGTGCATTTTTATCCAACCTATACCAAAAGATCTCAGGGCAGGGTACAACATTGAAAACCAAATGTAAAAATAAACATAATAAAAAATACAATACCTGAAAGGCGGGAGGAAAAGGCCGGGGCAAACAGGTGTGTCTTCACTGCTTTGCTGAACATGTGAAGTGACACATCTCAGGGGAGAGACTATTACACAGTCTGGGAGCCATCGCTGAGAAGGCCCTATCACAGATGTCCAACCTTTTTGTTTCTGAGGTTGGTACAACTAGGAGGGCTTCCTCTACTGATCTCAAGGCACAGGCAAGTCAATATGGAAGAAGGTGCTCCTTTAGATATTTGCCGCCCAAGTCATTTAGAGCTTTATCGGTTAAGATTAACACCTTAGATTGGCACAGCAGGAGGGAGTTCCCAGATGCTCTGGGAGGGAATCAGTGGCCCAGCGTGTGGATGTGCGTCCCCTGGAGTGCCTGTAGCAACTCCAGGAAGGTAAGTAAACAGGTCCTAAGATCTGGATGGGAGGAAGGAGGGAGAGAATGATAAATTTATAAACACGGTATGGGGAAATCAGGAACGCAGAGAAGGGATGGAGAAATCTCCCTCCCAGCATACAAACTATTGCTAAGGCATCAAGCAAGGCAACTTTGAGTTTACAATGAGATTACCTGTACTCTGGAAAGGAGTGCCTGCAAGAAGAGCCCTCGAAGGAGGATGTAAAAGAAAACAGAAGACCTGCCCATACCCATAACTTGGGCATAGTGGGCTCCTTGATGAAAAGGAAACCCCAAATGGAACCAAGATACAAATTCCCTGGGCTGAGGAGCGTGTGGCCACTTACTCAGGTAACCCCCCCCCCCCAAATCCTTTCCCTCTGAACCCAGCACAAAAGAACTGGGGATAGGGGAAACCAAAACTACCACAGGCTCCAAGGCTGGTCACGCTGAAGAAGAAGCAATTGTGCGGTAACTTGCTACCTACTGTAAAATATGGGGAAAGGATTGGGAGAAGCCATGCACACCATAATGTGGCAGCCACAATAAAGGCGGGGCAGAGTTAAGGTTTTGAACATGGCCAGAGGGAGAAAATGCATTCCAAAATGGCAGACCACATTGTAAGCACCTTGGCAAAGAGGAGGAACAGAACTGTGGACCTTGCCAGATGTACAGCAGTACTGGTAAGGGAGAAGGCAAGGTTTGATGGTGAAGAGTAAGTGTGGGAGGGGACTGGGCACATGCCCACTCTTGAAAGCAAAGGGATAAACAAAGAAAAAGAAAGAAAAGTCAGAAAATAAGTGCTAGAAACTCCCAACCAAGGGACTGCTCAGCACAAGAGGAAATTGGGGTCAAGGCACTAGAAAGGTGGCATTTGTAGCCTAGGGTCCTACTCCTCTGTCTACTAAGAAGCTGTCAATGTGACTAATGTTATGTGCAATGGGAACAGAAATCTCATTTGAAAACCGTCAGCCTACAAACCTGATCCAGCCGTTATCTCATATAACGCAGCAGTTCTACTCTTAACACACGACACAAATTGCATTAAAGGTACCAGAAGCAACTGCCACTTCCCCTAACTGCTAGGATTTCATGCCCAGCAGTGCTCTTCAGGATGAATTTTTAGTAGCATGATTTCATCCTTCGCATAGGAGGTTGCATCTAAACAATGACTGATGAGCAAACCTGTCCTAACTACAAAAAGAAGGGGGGGGAAATGTTGTGAAGGGCAACTGTATTTAATTCACGTTCTCTGGAACATCACATTTTTTCTGCCAGCTGGACAGTTGCACTATGGTACTGCCCTGCAGGAAAATTCTTATACCAGGTGCACAGGCAACCTCAATTAGGGATTTAAAGGAGGGATGTGACTCCCAAGGACAAGAAAAGAACATTTTATGAACCTAGAAGCTGGGGAAATACTTGGTCACTGGGATGAGGTGTCTTAGACAGCACTGGGGAAAAGCAACTAGCAAGCAGAAGGAGGTTCAAGGGATTGTCTTCAAGGTTTCTGCCACTTTTTCTCATGCTGAACGTTGCTGGGATCTTACTCAGAAGCTACTCAGTGGGGCTAAGGAGAAGAAGGTGCAAAGGTGAAGCCAGGGCAATCGTAGCCACACTCTGTGGCTCCATAGGCAACCTTTGGCTTGAAAGCCAGAGCTGGAAGCAGGGCTGAGGCCTATGGAAGCATAAGCAGGAACATCTTGCTTCCTCCCTATAATTGTGATGCTACATAAACCTGCACTGCCCTGTTCAGCCTTTTTCCCACCTTTTGTCAGACCAGCTGCTGTTCTTGCTCCTTCATCAACAATAACTCTAAGAAGAAGGATTCAAGCTTGCTTGTTTTGAAGTTCACAATCTCTCCTGAAGAAGAGGTCTCAAAATGCGGTTGTCAGACTATACAGCCAGTTGGCTCCAGCCCCCGTGCACCTGAATTTTTCAAGTTCCGCTGAGTGCCACAAGTGGGTAAGACAACAAACAAGATAAGCTAAAGGCCATTGGCAGGGATTCAAGAGCAGGCAAAGGTTCTGCCTTGACTTCTGCCTTGAGATCCCCAGAATCATTTGGTGGGCCGCTGTATGAGACCCGTTGCTGGACCCGATGGGCTGTGGTCTGATCCAGCAGGGCTCTTCTTATGTTTCATTATGTTCTTTTATCCAACAAGTTACCTCTCAACCTCACAGAAGCCAGACATTTTTTTAAAAAAAACATGCAAACTCACAGCTGTCATCACTCCATCTAGGCAAACAAGAAGCATATACAGTATTCAGTACTGTGCAGAAACTTTAGACAGGTGTGGAAAAAATGCTGCAAGGTAAGTCTGGGAACTGATGATCGATCCCCACAGTCCCGATCCTCAACGTCATCAAATCTGTCTAGGATGACACGAGAAGACGGAAGGATGTGAGCAAGCTTACATCCACAGAAGATCTTTGGTGAAATCTCTAAGATGTTTGGAACAACCTCTCTGCTGAGTTCCTTCAAAAATCGTGTGCAAGTGTACCTAGAAGATTTCTCTTTGGCCATTCACTTTGCAGATTGTAAACTGATGAAAATAAACTATTAACACTGCTACTTTTGAAAGCATTCTTACTCTGCAACATTTTTCCGCACCTGTTTAAAACTTCTCCGCACTACTGGATTCCAGCTGAAAACCAGCCCTGGAGAGAACACGCAACAAAGTCAGTATAAACATCATCACTGATGTGGTCAGTCCTGATGGCCCAACAGACTAGCTTGGAGAGTCACACTGGATCCACAGATTAGCAATATTTGACACCTGAGTTAAAAGACTGCAAATTAGTCCAAATGGATGAGCTTTAGGCTTACACCTTCCACTAGTTAGTGAAGGCTACAGAACAATGGTTCTTAACCTGTAGGTCACGACCCCTTTGGGGGATCAATCTATTCTTTCACCAGGGTCATTATGAAATAGCAAACAAAAATAATTTTATGGTTGGGGGTCAGGGTTAGGATGGGGGTCACCACAACATGAGAAACTGTATTAAAGGGTTGCGGCATAAGAAAGGTTGAGAACTATAGAAGGTTTGTCAAAAGTTAGCCACCAGTGGACTAAATAATTATCAATACTTTATGGATTAATCAATAGATCATATATAAAAAAGAAAGCCCAACAAAAGAAACATATACAAACTCCAGTCATGTAAAAATTACACAAAACAGATCTGGTATTAACCAGAGTTTAGCTAGAGATATAGTAAATTATCCCTTAAACAAAACACTTTTATACCATCAATATAGGCTGCTTTTAACTTATTGACACTGAGAATATACTACTTATTGATCATTACTTTGGGCTTGAATTTCTTGAAAAGAATTTGTGTGAGTAAAGGTTACGTTCAAAGATAAAATGCATTATGCCTTCCTGGATAGGCTCATCATTTGCTGAGGAATTCCTGAATCACCCGTGCTTAGTCATAGGCCTTTTCTGCACTTGCCTCCTTTAGATCCCAATCAGTGAGCCCAGAACCACCAGGCCCAGTGGTACGGATTGTGCGAAGGAGTGGGTTGGATCAACACCATTTGCACTAAAGGTGCTAATGTCGACCATGCCACCCCACGCAACCTTCACAGCCATGGCCTCCCTGAACCTCCAAAGGCTAGGGACTAAAGCTCCTTGCCTAGAAGCCAGGCGATTTTTGGCAGCAAGCTATGGCACACCCCTGAAAAGCACTTCCCAGGAGGTAGGGAACAAAGAGATGTGCTATTTGCAAGCCTCCTATGTTCTGAAACAATGTCCTCAGTCCTCCTATGGACTCGATTAAATAGGTCCACCTGAGATCCAGATTAAGGGCCTCCTAATCCGGATCTAGCTGTGTCCAGAGCAGATGGAGCCACACCAGCAGGGGCAGCACCTCCTTGATCTGCATTAATGTGCAGATGAGGAGACCCAGGATACAAATTAAGAAGTTCCTTAATCCAGACCAACAGTAAGTGCAGAAAGGGCCATAGTGTTTATCTGTTCACACTAAAAGTGTGTAAGGGCAATATGGTGTTTCATGAGTCTACTAAGCATCAGGTATTTTTTCACCTTTGGTTGTTTTTATTGGAAAAGGCCAATCCACAGTAAATATTTTAGATAAGAAATGTAAACAGTATCATTTAGCCCCCCTACATTCTGCAACCTCTGTCCAAATATTGTTTTAGATTTATTTCCCATTAAACCTAAAACTAGAAGACTAACACCAAAATAATGTGTTATGGATGCAAAATTGGTAAGTTACATCTCTTAACAAGTATTTCCTGTTCTTCCCAACTTTGATTATTTTGGACCAGTGGACATTTTATAGGTGATCATTCAAATTCTGTTCTCAGTGGCTGGGAAGGAGTAGGCTGTTAATAAAAACAAGTTTGAAAAATTTGTTTTACATTTTAGATAAGTCAGATTTCTGCATTGTACAGAATCACAGGTAAAACCTTAACACACCTTGAGAACTGGTCTCAATGTTCTAGGATAAAAATAATTTTGTAATTTATTTCAGGAATGCACTGAACTGTTGCTTTGAGAAGATTATTCTGCACATGGAGAGACCATAAGCCAGAGGCTGTAAACTGATCCCAAATATTGAACTAATTTGTTATCATTTTACTAGCAAGATGCCATTTGTAAACTTTTCATTTTTTTAACCAAATACAACACCCTTGGATTTTTCTTTATTGATTGCCAGACCATTTCTATTAATAGATAGGCTAAATCTCCTCAGCATTCTACATAGTTCAGCTTGTGTGAAAGATATTATCTGCATAAAAAAGAATGTTTAGAAGCCTATCCAAAATTCTTTCCCCCTCAAAACAGCAGCCACATCATTAATATAAAAGTGAAACAAGATACATCCCTGTCATACTCTTGAGGTGGTAATGTTTTCTTGAATTAATGCTCCATTAAGACCCCTCTATATTTACAATTATAGTCTTTGTGCTTATCATTTGGAAGATCTCAGCTTTAGCCATAGTTACTAAAATCAAACAGAATCACACTAAGCTTCTTCTCCTGGGGCCCTGAAAGATGGAATGAAGAGATGACTGAAGTACATAAAATCACACATGGTGTGGGAAAGAGAGAAAAAAATATATTTTTCTGTCACACAATACTAGAACCAGGGGCTCTCTGTGAAGGACTAACAAGGGGAAGCATTTTTTCACCCAGAGGGTCATTGATCTATGGAATTTATTACCAGAAGAGATGGTGACAACAACCAATCTGAAGAGCTTTAAAACAAGGTAACACAAATTAATGGAGATACATGCATCAATGGCTACCAGAATGGATGCCTAACTGCCTCCAGGTTGGAGACAGGCAAGAGACCTCTAAAGGCCATTGTAGGGAACTGAGAGCAGATGAAGATTTTGCCTTTGTCTTCTTCTTGAGAATCCCTAGGAGCAGTTGGTGGGCCACTGTGTGAAACAGGATACTTGACTAGATGGGTTGTGGCCCAATCCAGCAGAGATCTTCTTTATGTTTTCTTATGTTCTTATTTACTCAGTTCAGCTTTTTTGTAAAGGATGTATTATAAAAATATCATTAAATGGAAATAAATCCATGTAGTTATGCTCTAGTACTCTAGAGAACATTTCCTACCTCAAGAATGTTGTTTTCCCTTTTAGCCACAATGAAGCCAAGGACCACCTACACCAACTCTCATTTCTTGCAGGGAACGCAGAGCTGCTCTGCAAAATCTTCTAAGGAAGAAAGAACTAAAAAGTTCCCTCAAAGCACCTGCTTTCTTCCAGTAGGCTAGGTGAGATTTTTCACCTGAGCACTGAAAAGAAATCCATCCAAACAGGACCAACTTCTGTTACTGTGAACACATGCTTATTGTTAGCAGCCATTGAAATGCCTGTAGCAATATCCTTTCAGCTTCTATACTGCATTTACCTGAGCCGAGACGTGCATCTCACCAGAGTGTAACCACATGAATAAATTACTGTATTTTCTGGCGTATAAGGCTACTTTTTAACCCAGGAAAATCTTCTCAAAAGTCAGGGGTCGTCTTATATGCCGGGTGTTGTTTTCTCATACGGCGAGTATATCCCAAACTCTATATTTTAACTGGAAAGTTGGGGGTCATCTTATACGCCGGAATATGCGTTATGTATTTTATTAAAAGCAAAAACAACTAATTCTTTACATCAGTGACTTTTGTTGAATTTCATTTGCTAAATCTTCGGTTGAAAGTTGGTATTTTGTACACTTCAAGAACAAGCAAGCACTACACACCCAGGTGCCAGGGTGACTATGTGTGTCACCTAAAAGGGCTTGGCGTGTCACCTGTGACACGCATGTCGTAGGTTGGCCATCACTGTCTTAAACTAAGTCTTCAATATTTGCAGATGAGGTCAGTAAGGTTGCAGAGTTTCTCATGAAGTTGTACTGGCTCTTTTTGTGCACATGCTCTCTTACTTGTCTTTGCCATAAACCTGCTAAGCTAAGTTACAGGTCCTCCTTTTTCTAAGCAGGAGAGTGAAGCTGTAATGTGCCAGTTCTGTCACCCAACGACACCGGATGTATAAGACGACTCCCGACTTTTGAGATTTTCCTGGGTTGAAAAGTAGTCTTATACACCAGAATATACTGTATATCAAAAATATAGTTTTTCTACTAGAGCTACAAATATCACAAAATTATGGATATTTCTAGATGTGACACAGCACCCAAGTTAAGCTAGGTTTTCTTGCGAATTTTGACACACCAAGCTCAAAAGGTTCACCATCACTGGTTTAAGATGTAGGAGCCTTCCTTGTCTCATAGACTCGTATTAAATACTATCTGTTTATGGAATTCTGAGCTGTGTGGTTCTTCTAACACCATCTGGATCTGTAAATATGTTCATCAAGAAGGGAAGTATGCAGCCAAATGATACGCACATATGCAATATGTGTAAATAATGTATACATGGAATTGAAATAAACACATATATTTCAATTACATGTGTAGGGAAAAACCCAACCCTACTCAGAAGTATGACTAGAACCTTTTAAAAAATCCATGATAAAAAACTTAAGGCTTGCCCAGCTCTGCTAATTCAATGAGACTTACATTCAAGAGAATGCACGAGATCAGCCTAAGCAGTGTCAAACCTCTTTGCACAATCAACTTGAGCAGTCAGCAAAAGCAAGGATACAAGAAGTCCTAATGCTACTTTCAAATACCACAATCCACTGTTTCCCCTCTGTTATTAGTATTCATTTCAAACCCTATTAGCACAGATGTCACTGCTCTTCCCTCTAGCTGCTTTCCTCCCAACCAGCCTATCTAAAGGCGAGTAGATTTTGTTTGTTACACAAGAGCATTACATGTTCACAACTCTTCACATTTGTGAGTTTTACTAATGCGTTCATTCAGAATAGCAAATCAGTACTCTATAGGCAGAAAACGACATTGAAGTGAGCAAGGTGAAATTTTCTGAAGACTGTATATTAACTTTTATTGACAGAATGAGCCTTCCCTGTATGAGAGCACATTTATCCCATTCAGCAATTAATGTATCCTGGAAAAACAGACTTGTGCATGACCCAGTAGCCTAGACCAACATACCATCAATTCTCCAGCCCCTGCACATTTACAACTACAGGATACATTCTTCTCTACATCCCACTCATAATCTTGTATTAACCAAGAGATACTACATGAATATAACTGCAAGCTGGATTGTATTGCTCAGATTTTAAAATAACACATTTCAGAAACCCCAGCATTCTGTTTACTAGCTTCTGATCAGTGCAAATGGCTTGTGTCCAACTGCTGAAATTTCTGTATATGCAGAATGTGTAAACACTTCACTTTTGATGCAGTGCAAACTACTTCAAAGCTCTGCCCCAAAAAACAAAACATGCACTCTTTATCTGACACACAAGCGTTTCTGAGATCAAATTTCTCTATTTAGATCCCAAGGACAACCAAATACACAGGGGGAAAACGCAAGAGTGCTGGAAGTCAAGGTAATTCTTTGTCTGACATCTTAATTGAAAGAACAAAAACAAGTCAGTGTTCTTGGGAGCTATACCTAAAATCTGAGGGAAGGTAGACAGGAAGAAACTCTTCTGTTCTAAACTTGATTCTGGTGGTAAGAGAGAAAAACACTGTTCTTCTAATCATACAGCCACTTTGCTATAAGAAAAGTGGTGGAAAAGCAACTGAATGAACAAGGCCTGTTCCAAAATTATTCAGATGGTATCTCCATGGTTTGGAAATAGGAGGACACGTTTTGAGTACATATTTAACTCATACCTACTTGGCTGCTCAAAAACATAAGTGAGTTGGTTGTCATCTGAGTTGAAAAAATTAGTTTCCAGCCCTGCCGATTCTAAGAAAGAGTGGCAAGGCACACCAGTAAATATCACATTTTCTGATAAGCCTTAGTGCTAAGGGCTACATGCTTGAAAAGGCACAAAAACTTACAGGATATGTTATTGGTGGAGAGGGAAGAAGGGGAGGGTTGAAAAGGAAACAACCAACAATACTACTAGCATGTATTCCAGATTGCCATTGTGGCCGCGTGTTTTTCCTCCTCTCGCCCACCTTTATTCTCACTAAACAAAAGCACAAGATAATCCTTAAAACCCTGAAATCCCACTCAGCAGCAGTGCTCACAGGCGGCCCCACCAATCGATCAACGGCCGATCCCTAGGAAGCCAAACCTTCCATCACTGTAAGCCACCGCCATCCTTTGATGCCCTTGCTGGATGGGTGATAGTGGTTTGTTTTTGGTTCCCGACTCTAATCCATGGTGTGTCCCCCCCGCCCCGCCCCCCCCAGAGACAGATCCCAGGCATGCAGGTTGCTGCTTAGTGGCTATGAAGGGGTGCGCGCGCACACACGCACAGCCAGTTTGGTCTCGTGGTTACGGAACCGGACTCTCATCTGGGAACATCGAGTTTGATTCCGCCCTCCTCCATGAAGCCATCTGGGTGACCTTGGGCTAGTCACAGCTCTCTTCCTGAGCTCCCACAGCCCCACCCACCTCACAGAGTGTCTGGTGTAGGGAAAATAGAAAAGCTTCGTCAGCCACTTTGAGTCCCCTTAGATGGGTGCGAAAAGTGGGGCAGAAAAGCCAACTCTTCTTCTCCCTCCCTGAAGCCAGCTGGGTGACCTTGGGCTAGGCACAGTTCTCTTCTGAGCTCTCACAGCCTCACCTACCTCACAGGGTGTCTGTCGAAGAAGAACAGAAGGTTTGTCAGCCGTTCTGAGTCCCCTTAAAAAGGTTGAGAAAAGCGGGGTAGAAAAGCCAACTTCTTTTTCCCCCATCAACGCTGCTGCTGCCGCCACGGGTTCGACACCGGCCGCCGGAGAGTCAAGGGTCTCCTCCCACCCCACCCCACCCAGGCAACTTTCTTCCCACCTGGGAAGTCCAGGATGTTTCGGAGGAAGGGGCAGGATGGCGTCTGGAGGGAGATGATGGGGGGGGGGGACTACTAGTTAAAACCCAACCCCTCCCCTCCCCTCCCCATGGCACACCATCTTGCAGCCCCTCCCCCCTGCTCCTCTCCCCTCCGCCAGGGCGGCCGGATAGATTCCCTCCCTCCCCCTCCTCCCCCTCCCCCACCCGAGGAGCCTTCACCTCCCCTCCCCCAGCCCGCCACACCCCTCCCCCACCGCAGCACCGCCTCCCTCCCTCCCTCCTCCCACCACAACAAAGCCAGGGAGCCTCTCCCCCTCCCTCCCTCCCTCCCTCCCTCCACCGTCGCCCAGCCCGCCTCGAGGCCTACGCCGCCCGCCCCCGGTCGGGCCTCCCTCCTCAGGGCTCCGCCGGAGACCTTTCCTCCCGCGGCCCGCCCCGGCTGCCCACAGAAACCAACCTCCGCCTCCGCCTCGGCCCCGAGCTGCGCCTCTTTGGCCGCCGCCGCCGCCGCCACACACTCCCGTCCTCCTCTCCCTCCCTCTCTCTTTCTCTCTCTCCCCCATCAACCAGCCAATCCCGTCACGGCGGCTCCACGCTCTCTATTGGCCGCCGGGGCCCCCCTGCCGCGCTCTGGCTCCCTCCGCTGACGCCTCCCATTCGCTGGCGCGGCTGTCCATCACGCGCAAGCCGCGGCGCGAGGAGGGGGAAAGGGGAGGGGCCGGAGTTTGCCGAGCCCTTTTTCGCTCTTTTTTTTCCCTCTCTCGCCCGCCCGCGTCCTCTCGGCTGCCCCCGCCCCCACCCGTCTCGGAAAACGGCGACCAATCGGCGAGGGGAGAGGCGCGTAGCGTTACGAAGAGGGGAGGGAGGAGCCGAGCCGAGCTGCCCTCGCCCGTCGGGTTGGTCGAGGAGGATGTCA
Organism: Aspidoscelis tigris stejnegeri; assembly: GCA_023333525.1. Lineage (NCBI taxonomy): Eukaryota > Metazoa > Chordata > Lepidosauria > Squamata > Teiidae > Aspidoscelis > Aspidoscelis tigris. Next base: position 9,963,050 of record JALMGA010000007.1, read on the forward strand.
GGTGGACTCTCGCCCAGATTAATCCCGCCCACTGCCGGGTCCTATTTGGTCTCCCCGCTGTCTTTCACCAACACTGCGTGTTGGTTAATAATAATAATAATAATAATATTTATTTGTATACCGCCCTGTGGCGAACCAATCCGGGCGGTTGACAACAATAAATATAAAAACATCATATAAGAATAAAACATTATGGTCCCTCCCCCCCCCTTAAAAAGTATTAAACAATATGACAAATTAAAATACAGTATCAAAAATATAAGACAAAATATAAAACATAATTAAATGGGCCAACAGCCCTAATATCCCTCCGGAGCTCCTCAACCAACATTTATTATGGGTCCACGAGGGGAATGAGGGGGTCAGGAAGCCCGAGCTGGGATGGTTTATCTAGGGAAAATTAATCTGGAAAGGCCTGCCGGAAGAGAGCCGTCTTGACAGCTTTTTTAAAGCTGTCAAGTGATGTCAACTGACGGATCTCATCCGGCAGGTCGTTCCAGAGTTTGGGGGCGACAGCAGAGAATGCCCTCTGGGAGGTCGCCGCAAGCCTGGATTTTACAGGCTGCAGTAAATTCCTCCCAGAGGAGCGGAGAGCGCGGGGAGGATTGTATGGGAGAAGGCGGTCCCTGAGATAGCTTGGACCCAAGCCATTTAGGGCTTTAAAGGTAATAACCAACACCTTGTACCGGGACCGGAAGCTAATAGGCAGCCAGTGTAAGGACCTAAGAACCGGAGTAATGTGGTCCCTCCTAGATGTACCAGAAACAAGCCTGGCTGCCATATTTTGTACCAGCTGAAGCTTCCGAACCAAGTACAGGGGTAGCCCCAGGTAGAGCGCATTACAGAAGTCCAGGCGTGAGGTTACCAGTGCGTGCACAACAGTTTCGAGGTCCTTTACTTCCAGGAAAGGGCGCAGTTGGCGTATCAGCCGAAGCTGATAGCAGGCGCTCCTGACCGTCGCATTTACCTGATTTATCATCAGGAGCGACGAGTCAAGGAGTACCCCCAGACTGCGAACACAGTCACTGGAGGAGAGCATGACCCCATCCAGGACTGGAAGTTGCAACCCAATTCTTGGTTTCGGGGCCGCTACTGTGAGCACCTCCGTCTTGTCTGGATTCAGTTTCAATCTGTTTTTCCTCATCCAGCTCATTACCGCTTGAAGACATTCATTGAGCGAAGAGATGCCATTGGAATTCGAGGCCGACGAGCGAGACATGGAGAAATAGATTTGGGTGTCATCAGCGTACTGATAGCACCCAGCACCATAACTCCGTATTATCTCACCCAGCGGCTTCATATAGATGTTAAATAACATCGGGGACAGAATAGCCCCCTGAGGAACCCCACAAGTGAGGTTCCTCTTACTGGAGCTACAGTCCCCGAGCAGCACCCTCTGGGACCGACCCGAGAGGAAGGACCGGAACCACTGCAAAGCAGTGCCCCCGATACCTAACCCCCTCAGGCGGTCCAAGAGGATGCCGTGATCTATAGTATCGAAAGCCGCTGAGAGGTCTAAAAGCACCAACAGGGTCACACTACCCCTGTCGATGCTCAGACGCAAATCGTCGGTCAAGGCAACCATGGCAGTCTCAACCCCAAAGCCTGTCCTAAAGCCGGTTTGAAATGGGTCTAGATAATCGGCTTCATCCAAGACAGCTTGGAGCTGAAGAGCGACCGCCCTCTCAACCACCTTGCTCAGAAATGGCAGGAGTGACACAGGCCTATAATTTCTCATATCCAGGGGGTCCAGGGAAGGTTTTTTCAGAAGCGGCCTAACAGCCGCTTCCTTTAAACAAGATGGAACGTGTCCTTCCCTGAAGGATGCACCAATGATATCCGTAAGGAATCTCATCAATGCATCCCCCCCCTGGACGGCCAGCCATGATGGGCAAGGGTCGAGAGGGCAAGTCGTCTTCCTCATCTTGCCAAGCAGCTTGTCCACGTCCTCGGTACTCACAGATTGCCACTGATCTAGTATAATTACATCGGCGGGATCACTGGACGCCTCATCTATCGACTCTGTTTCAATGGTGGCATCTAAGTCGGCTCTTATCTGAGAGATTTTGTCTGCAAAGAAATTATTGAATGCGTCACAGCAGGCCGTAGTCGGGTTAAGTAAGGGATTTGGCGCAGGGGGCACCTGCGTCATCTCCCTCACCACCTTAAACAGCTCTGCTGGACGAGACTCTGCAGACGCAATCCGTGCAGAAGAGAAAGCTCTCTTAGCTGCACGTATTGCCTCCCGATAGCAACAAAGAAAGTTCCTATGGCGAGTTCTGTCAGATAAGAGACGAGTCTTCCGCCACCTGCGCTCTAGCCGTTGTCCAAACCGCTTCATCCTCCTCAACCCTGGTGTAAACCAAGGCCTCCGATTAGGAGCGGGATGGCAAGGGCGCTTGGGAGCGATCATGTCGATAGCCCTGGTGAGATCGGTGTTCCAGGTACTAACCAGAGCATCGACAGGATCACTGGCATTCCCAACCATTAAACCCTCTAAGGCTTTCTGGAATCCAATTGGATCCATCAGCCTTCGAGGGCGGACCATTCGAATGGGCCCGCCACCCCCAGAGGAGCAGGAATTGGCTCTCAGTTCTGTCTTGACCAGGAAATGATCCGTCCATGACAATGCGGAGGTGCTTACCACCTCCGCCCACGGATATGCCTGTTCGGTACAAAACACCGCATCGAGAGTATGACCCGCACAATGTGTAGGCCCGTTGACCAGCTGGGATAGGCCCATGTTTGTCATGGTATCCATGAACTCCCGAGCCGCACCTGTTAAGTTGGTCTCGAGCGGGATGTTGAAGTCCCCCAAAACTAAAAGTCTGGGGGTCTCCAAGATCAGCTCAGAGACCAGCTGTGTCAGCTCGGTCAGGGAGTCTGCTAGACAACGGGGTGGCCGGTAGACTAGCAAAATTCCCAATCTATCCCTGGTCTTCAGGCTAAGGTACATACACTCAAACTGGAATGTATTCCGAACAGGTATCCTAGCCAAGGTCAAGGTGTTCTTATGAACCAGAGCCACTCCACCCCCCTGCCCACTTCCCCTCACCTGCTCACTGACAGAGTACCCGGCTGGGAGGGCCTGCGCCCATATAGCAGTACTGTCCTCCCCCAGCCAGGTCTCTGTGAAGCAAGCCAGGTCAGCATCCTCATCCAGGAGAAGATCCTGGATGATATGGGTCTTATTTTTCACCGACCTGGCATTGCAAAGAAGCAAGGTGAGGGTCTGTGGAATGGTTGGTCCGCTCTCCAAGCCATTCTGGGAAACAGGGGGAACTGGAGGCGGGATAGCTTTCAGACAGCGATCCCGTCTTCTTTTGTAACATCTGTTCCCTCTGTTGCCACCATACCTCCCTTTCCCCAACGCAACTCCAATAGCTGCCCCTGTCTCATTCCCGGCCTCAGGTAAGGTGATGGGGTTAAGAAAGTGGACCTTCTGTTTGTTGGACCCTGCTAGTCACTCTTGAGAAACTATCTCATCACATTTATCTCTGACTATACAACCGTTTCTGTTTAAAATGGAAGGGTTTAAAGGACAAGTACATCCTGAGTGTTGAGGAACTGTAGTGTTGTTTGTTGGCTGTCCCGGAGATGGAGGAGGAGGAGGAGCCCCCAAATCAGCTGCTGCGCCTCAAGAGCCGGTGAGGAGGAAGAGTCCTCTGCTGGGTCCGACTCCTCAACGTTCCCCCTCAGACGCGAGAGAGCGTTATTCCGCCAGCCAGCCAGGGAGGCGGTGGTTCTCTCTGGAGGCTGGGATGAAATAAGTCGCCACGTCCCCAAATCCGAGCCAAACTCAAAATAAATGAAAGCGCGTGTAGAGTTACTCAGCAACTGAAATTGACATGCGATACAAAAAAAAGGCGGTGTGGTCACACTCACTGTTTAATCCGGTTTCAGTCCACTTTTGGAATGAGGGAATGCAGCACCAAATTAAACCGCATGGAGACTTACTCAACCCCATGGGGGGAAAAGAGATGGTCCCTCTTCTCAGACAAAAATCGGAACACCAGCAGCAACGGAAGTTGACATGCGACACAAAAAAGGCTGTGTGGTCACACAGTTTAATCCGGCTTCAATCCACTTTTGGAATGAGGGAATACATCAAATTAAAGCGCGTGTAGAGTTACTCAACCCCATGTAGGGTGGAAGAGAGGGGGTCTTTCTGCACTTGGCCTTATTCTGAAATATTTCTCACAATAGGGACCTGCTATCTGCATGGTAGTGCAGACTATGGAAGGCCCCATGTGAGCCCTGCATAGTCTGCATTACCTTGTAGCCAGCTGATGGCTATACCCTGAGATATATTCCATAATAAGGCCAAGTGCAGAAAGCCCCAAGGTCTCTGCTGTGCAGATTCTGTTTGCACAAAGAACATCTGTAAACGTCTTATTGTTCTCTTTCCCACCTAGCCGATAGAATAAGCAGGTGCGCATTTAAGGGGAGATAACACTGGCTCTGTTTCTTCCTAGTTTCCTTTCCCCCTCAACAACATCTGAAGAGAAAAAACAATATCTGAGGGTAGTTCTTCAGATGCTAGGGTGCCCAATGGGCACGTCTGCTTCTTCAGATGCTAGGGGTCCCAGTGGGCACGTCTGCTTCTTCAGATGCTAGGGGTCCCAATGGGCACATCTCCTTCAGATGCTAGGGGGGGGCAATGGGCACGTCTTCTTCAGATGTTAGGGGGCTCAATGGGCACGTCTACTTCTTCAGATGCTAGGCGCCCAGTGGGCCCCCTAGCATCCGAAGAAGTAGACGTGTCTACAAAAGCTCATGCCACCAACCCTTCTCCTGTTAGTCTCCAAGTGCTACTAACTACCTTGCTGGACTTTTCGAATTAGACTAACCCAGCTATTTCTCTTGACAACTCTGTACATGTTCACATTCAGCTGGTGGGACAGAATTTGTATGAAGCTGCTGTACCATAATTTGACCCATGAAGAAGGACTAAAAGTCAGTGTAAGTCCAACTGACTCGACTTGCTCCATATTGCTGTTGGCAAGCAGGCCCACTAAGGACTGGAACAGCTTCCAGCTATGTCTTCGACAGCAGTTTGACCGGCAACAATTAGCAAGTGATGATGTTTTCTTTCAGTGGTGTGAAAATCTTGATGTGAGCCAGCTGTGACAGAGGCTGAAAGACTGCCATGCCTGGTTCTAGGACATCTTTTCAATACAATGCATGCTTATTCTTGCACGGATAATACCTTAGAAAGCTGGAAGCCAGGGCTTAGTTCCCAGGAGACCCTGGGAGCCATTAGACCAGAGAGGCATAGTGAAGAGCGTCACTGAATCTAGCACATTTGAAAGATTGCTTGTTATGGGTTAACCACATTCACGGATTACTGAAGATCTATTTAAAATATATGCATTTTTTACCTAAGAATTAGAAAATGAAGTAAAATCACAGCAGTGCTTTGGGTGTAAGCATGTTTATTCTATTCATTGTGGCAACGGACACACAAAACATTTTTAAAAAATTATTTCTAAACATTTGTGTATCCTGTCCTTTACCAGCTGGTCTCAAGGTGGGTCACAACATTTATGCCATCTTAAAGACTAACAGATGCATTGTGGCAGGGTCATATAGGCACCAGAGGGTCAGGAAAGGCATGAAACAGCAGAGATTTCTACCCAGATACCATTCATTCACTCACTCACTCATGTCCCACCCTTCACCAAATGATCCCAGGATGGGTTACAGCAGTGGTCCTCGCCCTGGGGGTCGGGACCCCTTTGGGGGTCGAATTACCCTTTCAGAGGGGTCGCGACGAGTCTCCCGCCACCCTTCCCTCCCACCTCCCAGCTGTGGTTGGGGGTCTCCACAACATGAGGAACTCCATTAAGGGGACGCGGCATTAGGAAGGTTGAGAACCACTGGGTTACGGTGAAATTAAAACATTGCATCGTAAAACATACCTAAAAATATAACCCCCTTCCTGCAACCCCACTTCTCCCTCCATCCCAAACAGGACAGCACCCTGAGGAAGCTGTTTAAGAGGTAAAAGCATAGGTAAAAAGATATTTTTTCACCAGGCACCGAAAACTATACAATGAAGGGTGGCTGTTCCAGAGCCTAGGGGCCACCACAGAAAAGGCCCTCCTGCAAGTCCCTACGCCTAGTACCTCTGAAAGGGAAGGAACTACAAGAAGGCCTTCTCCTTGAGAGCCTAGTGCATGGGCAGCCCTATATGGAAGAAAAGCGCTCCTTCAGGTATCTACGGCCCAAGCCATTTCAGGCTTTATAAGTTAGTGCCAACACCTTGAACTGGGCTCAGCAGAGAATAGATAGCATGCATTGGGGGATGCATAAGTGATCATAAATTGCAGGAAGAAAACTTCTAGGAAGAGCCTCATATCTTAGCCAAGGAAATAAAAAAAGAAAATTTATAGAAGAATATGTGTATGAGTAGAAACAAAGAAAGGTACATTGTGAATTTGTGGCATTAAGAAATTGAGGCCTAATTTATGTCCATAGCCCAGTTACAGAAAACAAGAAGGGAATACACTCCTGCTATGGTGATAATTGGAAAGCCATTACTTCTTTTAGAGCTACTAGACATCTGACCTGTTGCTGCCCTCCTCATCTGCATTTTTGGGGGAGGTGTAATTTCCCTCTTCTCCCTTTAAAGATATAATCCCTAGGGCCCATTATTTGCTTTGTAAATTAAAAACACAACTGGGATCTGTTAACACTTAATGCAGAACTATTCAGTGTTCAGAGATCCTGTGTCTAGACTGTAACACATTTTTATCTTCACCTTTAAGTACATCACCAGAGCAGTTCCTGAATCAATCCTGTTTGCAAGACTCTTAGCAGCAAGTAGGTAGTTTGGTCTAGTGGTTAGAGTGCCAGACTCATATCTCGTAGTTGCCGGGTTTGATTCTGCACTCCTCCATAAAGCCAGCTGGGTGACCTTGGGCTAGTCACAGCTCTCTTTTGGAAACTCTCACAACCCCCACTTACCTCACATGGTGTCTGTTCTGGGGAGAAGAACAGAAGGTTTGTCAGCAGCTTTGAGTCCCCTTAAATGGGTGAGAAAAGCAGGGTAGAAAAGTCAATTCTTCTTCTAGAGTTACTAGCAAGCCTGGTTTCACAGGCGCCTGCTGTTCTCTTCCCTTAACAAATGTAGCTATCAATTTGAATAACAATGGTTCTGCTTTTACATGATTGGTACAATGGACTTCCCTTGCAGAACACATTTTTATGGGCCTCTTAATCCAGATTTGTGCAGAAGGAGCCAGACCAGTGTGGAGCAGGATCTCAGTGATCCTAATTAACATGTGAAAATGGAGAGTACTCCCACATCTAGAGTAACTGTAACAAGGGGTGTTTTTCCACTGGCAGTAAGTACCATTTTAGCACCCATTAAGGACCCATTTGGCTGAGAGTCAGATGACCCCTTTCCACTATGGACCCCATTAGGGACACATCTGTTTTTACCACAGCTAGGGAAATCCGGATGATATGGGTTCTTCAGGACCTATAATCCGGATTTTGTGTAGACCCCGTTAAAGGGGTCTACAATGGGGTCTTCAGCCATAAAATCTGGATTATAGGGAGCCTGTTTCCACTGCAATTGGGCAATGGGGTCTAGAGGAGGCTCGGGGGAGGGGACACCCATGGGGGTTGCCCCAAAATCAAAACTCCAAAGTCCTCCTGAAGTTGCCTTTGGAGATTAGCAAAGGCTCTGAAGGGTTTTTTCCGCAGAGCCTGTGCTAATCTCCAAAGGCAACTTCGGAATGACTTCAGAGGGACCTCGGAGCCTTTGCTAATCTCCAAAGGCAACTTTGGAGATTGCACCCCCTGTCCCCCAAAACACCTGGGGTGACAGGCGGAGCCCTCGTGGGTATCTGGATTTGCAAATGGGTGCTCCAGTGTTTCCACGGCAGGCAGGCTAGCGCCCATTGCTATTGGGTGCTAGACCACCCATGGAAACACATTGCTGGGATGGGTAGAAACACATTGCTGGGATGCCCATTCCTTAGATCCGGATCTTCTTAGATCCGGATTAAAGGAGCACGGTGGTAAAACACCCAAGGACCTCTGACCGCTGTACTTTCTTCTACTGTCAGAATTTCCCTTAGATAACATGCCTTTGCATGAGATGGTGATCTGTGGGAATTAAACCATGGTGCTATCTGAAGCATAACTATACATTATAAGACTTTTGTACAACAGGATTCCAATTTTACATGGTTGGAGAAGCGTGTCTTTCCTTGTTTAATGGAAGCAAGTGAAGTTTCAGAAACATGTTCAGGCACCAGCTGCTGAAGTGCTGTTGACTTTTTTTTTATTTTTTTAAATTTATTTATTTAATGCTTTTATAAAGAAAAGAATACAAACAGAAAAAAATAACAGAAAAAAAACCACCCACATTTCTCACATCTCAGTTTCACATTAAGTCCACATAGTCAACCCATCCTCCCTCCTTTATGTCTCAGAGGTCACAGGTAAATATGTCCACAATTTCAGTAGTCCTTCTTTCATTTCCGTAGGTAAGATGTCATTAATAAAAGCTGTATATAATTTGCTCCAAGCTTTTTGTAAATCCAGGCGATGACTTTCTCCAGAGTAAAAGAGCCGCTGGTGTCTAAGGGCATCAAATTTATATATATCAAGAATGTTACTATACCACCTCTCACGAGACCATTTTGTTTTGTCTTTCCAACCCGCAGCTATAACTAATAAGGCTGCCCATAACATTCTGTCTACTATGTATTTATCTGGAACCAAGGCTGAGTGATCTTTGTAAACTTGCAAGAGACACAATCCCGGATGGGGTCTTATATTAATTCCAAAAACGTTTTGCATTTCCAGCATTACTTCATCCCAAAATTTTGTTACTTCATTACATGTCCACCACATGTGGAAGTATGTTCCCCTATTGTCACATGAGTCCCAACAGGAGGATGAAAAGGTTGGAATAATATGGGACAGCTGGATCGGGGTCCTGTACCATCTATATAAAATCTTCATATTCAATTCTTTAATCTTAATATATTGTAATTTGTTAATTTCCTTAACTTTCCACCTCATAACCTTCTGATCTATTTGAAAGTCCATCTTCCATATATCTGTCAGATACAAAGTATGATCTGTATCATTCACTAATAGTTTGTATATTCTGGCACAGATACCACTTCTAGTTTTTAATCTGCTTTCTATTACTGCTTCCAACCCCTTCAGTGGGTGTGTCATCACTTGCTGTATATTGTATCTTCTCATGAAATTTTTTAAAGCTGTTGACTTACTGTAGTACCCTGAGCCTTCTCCTCCACAGCACAGTTGATTTACTAGTAGTTTGTGCATATTCCTACCAGAGAAGGGAGGCCCAAATGGGTATTATTATTATTTTTTGCATTCAAAATCAAATCGAATATGCAAACATTTTATTTGATTCCAATGTTTAGAATCCAAGTGCAACAAAATCCGATTTGAATAGAATACATTTGAATCTATTTCTTTGAATGTTAGATTCGACTCTGAAGATATGAATGTGGACAACATTCGTACGTGTTATACGTAGCTACGCATTTCACACACACATCCCGTTTTATCACGTGTGTGTCCTGTTTTCATCTCGTACTATCAGCACAAATGCATACAGATACGTATGAGATTCGTACTGATACTTATGCAATACATACGTATCTGTACATTTGAATTTTTCAGATAATTCAAATGATTGTTTCAGAACATTCAAAACTCGTTCAAATATTTAAATTCGAATGTGTAGACATTCTGTTTGACTTTGAATGTCCATGTTCAATTGATCATATTTTGAACGTTAGATCATTCATGTACATCCCTATTCTGCGGGGACAATGACTCAATGGTAACTTACACCATCCATCTAAAGTATCTCCGATTTGCATTGATGAGCTGACTACTATTGTCTTACACTGCCTGCCTGGGCGTCCAGGTTGGCTCCCTTAACCTCTCTGTCCAATAAGTGGCACTCAGGAGCGATCAGTGCATTTTTAAAAAATCTGTAGCCTACAGCACCTGGTATTCCCAAGCAGTCTCCTATCCAAGTAATAACCAGCTCCAACCCCCTACTTAGCTTCTAAGATCAGACAAGATTGGGCATGCCCAGGGTGATATGGCTGTAGGCTCCATATGAGTATAGCTGGAGGCCCTTGGATGCTGTGTAGGCTGCAAGGTATCCTCCATCACTTGCTGCTCCTGGTGGCAATTACTTCCATAGCATGATTGTGCACAACATGGTGGTTTGTGGAAACCAACCATAGCGCTATGTGCAGGAATGGCTATGGCCACACCTCTCGTTCCAGGGAAGGGAGCTCCAGTCTGGGTGGACGGGGGAGGTACCCCAGTGTGCAGTATTCTCCATATTTCCATTTTGGAATGTGGAGATGCCATATTGCATGGTGTCTTCATGCGGGGGGGGATTGTCCTATGTACCATTATCACCACAAGACACTTCTGCCACCAAAAATTGACATCAAATGGAAGCAGGAGGTTTTTTTAGATGACAGTCACCCAGTTTGGTCTAGCGGTTAGGTAGCCAGACTATTATCTCAGAATACTGGGTACATAAGAACGTAAGAGGAGCCCTGCTGGATCAGACCACAGCCCATCTAGTCCAGCATCCTGTCACACACAGTGGCCCACCAAATGCTCATGGGCATCTCAAGCAGAGACAAGGGCAAACCTTCTCCTGCTCTCAAATCCCAGAAAATGGCCCTAGAGGCATCCTGCTTGTCCCCCCCAGCCTGAAAGATGTACTTAGGCATCCATTCTAGTAGCCACTGATACATCTGTTGTCCGTAAACTTGTCTAACCCTTCCTTAAAACCATCTAGGCTGGTTGCTGTTACCACCTCTTCCAGCACCAGATTCCATACACCAATGACCCTCTGGGTGAAGAAATACTTCTCCTTGTGAGTGCCCCCTGGTTCTAGTGTTGTGTGATAAAGAAAATAAATTTTCTCTGTCCACCTTTTCTGTACTGCGCATGATTTCATATACTTCAATCAGGTCCCCTCTTAAACGCCATCTTTCCAGACTCAAGAGACCTAGACGATGCAGCCTGGTTTCGTAGGGGAGGTGTTCCAGCCCCTTAATCATTCTGGTTTCTCTTTTCTGCACCTTTTCCAGTTCCACAATATCCTTTTTGAGTTGTGGTGACCAGAATTGTACACAATATTCCAAATGTGGCTTCACTATAGATTTATAGAGAGCCAAAATCCCTTCCTAATTATTCCTAGCACTGAATTAGCTTTTTTCCCTGCTGCTGTGCACTGGGTTGACACCTTCATTCTACACTCTTCCATGAAGATTCGAATCCATACTGTTCCATGAAGCCAGCTGGGTAACCTTTTTTCGCTGCTGCTGCTGCACACCTTCATTCTACACTCTTCCATGAAGCCAACTGGGTGACTTTGGGCTAGTCACAGCTCTTTTCTGAGCTCTCACAGCTCCAAGATCACCTGCATCTCCTGAGCTTCATCCAGAAAGCACTTACTTATTCTGCTTTATTTAGATAATCCAGAATAAAGCATGGATGATCTGGAATAATACACCTCTGGATGTGCTTTCCAAGTAATGCAGAAGAAGTAAGTGCTGTCTGGATGAAGCTCTTTTTTTGTAGGACCTGTTAAGATTCCATCCCACATTTTATGGATGTTTCAAACCTCCGCTGTCTCAGAGTGACTTAAGAAGCATTAAAACCATCATGTAAAATCAACAGCAAAATGTGTATCGCCCAGCCCAAGATAATAGTTCCATCAGCTCATCATGGATCTCTGCCAGCTGCCAAACAATACAGTAGCAGCTCCAGAATACAAAAGCTAACCTTCCCCCCAGCCCTCGGCATACCTGACTGTAAACATGCCTTTCTGTCAGCCAGATTAAACAACAGATGAGCAGTTTTATCTGATGGACTAGCATTCTCTCTCTCTCTCTCTCTCTCTCTTGGCAGGAGGCAGGTTCCTCCATTCACAGAGAAGTTCTGGGTCTTTCTTGCAGCCTAGCCTATCCATCTCACAGCCGCAGACGGGGTCATATTTGCCTGGTCTTGCAGTCTGTGACCAAAGCACAATCTCTCCTTGCAGATTTTCCTGCCAGGGGAAACATTTCCAAACTGCCTCCAAAGCAGTTCTGGAAAGTCAGATGATCCCATGTGAGCGCTGCCTGGCATGTGTGGTTTCAGCAAAGTTTAAGGATGAATGCTGGATCTCCAAAATAACTGAGTCCCCCTTTTCTCTAATTGTTTGTTCATTTAGGTTTTTAAGGCCAGCGCCAGGCACCAGTGGAAGTGATATTCCAGAGAAAAGTCCTCTCTGGGCAGCTTTTAATCCGTCCCCGCTTTTGCACTTAGCTGTGGAAATCCAGATTTAGAAGATCCAGATCTTGGAGATGGGGGCCTTTGCTTGAATTCGGCCCTCAAAGACCCGGATCTAGGTGAGGACTCCATATGTCCGCATGGGCCTTCTAGCACCCGATTGCAATGGGTGCTAAACAGGCCAGTGCCACCATCACTCATTAAATCTGGATTTCCCCAGCACTTGTGGGGACAGGGCTTCAGGATGGGGTCCTGATGAGGTCCTAAAGAGGTCTTGCATGGGGACAAGGCATATCTGATCAGTACCGATCGGGGGTTAAATGGGGTCTTAATGGGGTCTTTGGGGCCAGTGCAAAAACAGTCCATATTAAGGGTCCCTGCTAGTGCACATATGAGCTTCTGTATCTGCACATTAATGATGATCATGGAGGCCTCACCCCCAATGGTTTGGCTCAGTCTCCACAAAATAGAGCAAGATCTGGATTAAGGGAGGCCTTAATCCAGGGAAAAATTCGCACTTTGCTGTCTGTCCATGAACAGGAAAGCTCAAAGTTTCCCATGTTTGTATTCAGTGAATTCTAGAACACGTGGACTCTCCCCCAACCCCCACGTGTCTGCAGACTTGCGTGAAGTGCGGACGCATGATCTGGCCACCCACCGCCTTGCCCCCCCCTCCATGGCGGCACCGCAACACATGCGCTGTCGCTGCCACTGGGACCACAGTGATGCACCACGCACATGCCCTCGCCTTCTGGGTCATCTGATGTGCCAGCATGCTCGTGCAGCATGTCGGGTGATCCCCCCCCCCCCCCAGCACCATAGAGGTGGAAATGGAGCTCCTCCCAAGACAGGCCATCTCTGGTAAAGGTACGTCAATGTTTGGACCACAAAATCGTGTTCCAGGTGTAGTTTGCTTCCAGCAAGCTCATGCATGGAGGGAGCAGTTTCTGAGTTGGAAAGGCCCCCTTCCAGTGCAGGTTCTGGACCTGGGAGTACACCGGAAGCAAACCATGGGACCAAAGGCAGAAAGGCCCCAATCTCTGGTGGACTCGTTTAATCAGGTCCACCAGAAAGACCAGTGCAGCCTGATGTGGAACATGGGAAACATGCAGAAGACGCAGAAGACGCACCTTTATTTGCTAGCACTACTGGGGAGGGTGATTTTTACTGGTGCACTATAGTAAAAATATACCCACACCCACACACAGGCCCGGAGGCTAGGAACTTCCGTTCCTCATGGCCTCAAAGCTTGCCTGAGCAAGCATCCCAGAGTTGTCCCTTTCGCCCAAGTGCAAAAAGGCCCCCAAACTAGATTGGTCTACCACACCTAGAGATGTGCACGAATATTCGTAACATTAGTTGTTTGTACTAATTCGTAAGCATCCGGACATTTGTACACAAATCGAATGTTACGACATTCGTACATTAACATTTGTATGAATACGAATGTTTCGGAACATTCATATGAATAATTTGGACATTTGTTAAACTGGGGATACGTATTGGATACGTATCGATATGTATGTGTTGGTATAGGATACGTATCCAATATGTATGTGTTGGTATAGGATATGTATCCAGGATACATTTGCATTCGTATCGGATATTCGTAAGAATTTGTACAAATACATTCGTATCAAATGGAATCCTACCACATTTAAAGAAGAAGAAGAAGAAGAAGAAGAAGAAGAAGAAGAAGAAGAAGAAGAAGAGAAATGGCTTTTCTACCCCACTTTTCTCACCCTTTTAAGGGGACTCAAAGCGGCTGACAAACCTTCTGTTCTTCTCCCCACAACAGACACCCTGTGAGGTAGGTGGGGCTCTGAGAGCTCAGAAGAGGGCTGTGACTAGCCCAAGGTCACCCAGCTGGCTTCATGGGGGAGAGAGGAATCAAACCCAGTATTCCCAGATAAGAGTCCAGCTCCCTAACCACTAGATCAAAGGGGATCTATTCGAACGAATACGGATTTTCTAACATTCAATTTGTTACAAACTGAATGCCCAAAATCCCATTCATGCACCTTCCTATACTAGACTGGTAAATGCCAAACCCATTCCAGTATTCTGACTGGCAGGCAGAACCCCAGCTTCCCCCTGACCATAAAACCTGCTTATTTTGTAAATTATATATATATGTCTCTTATCAGCTCCTTCGAACGCCCAAGGCTTTTCTGCCAAATGGGCTGTTAAGTCTGAGTCCGTTCCAGGCGATGCTGCCAAGCGCACTCCCGTCTAGGCCAGCAGTTGACTGTAAAATCTGAAAACAGCCATGTCCAAAGCACTAAACCAATTTAAGGCATCCTGCTTCAGCATATGTTCTTTCTTTAGTGTATTTTGATGCCCTTCCGATCAATATAAAGATTTAATTCTGGAGTGGGCGAGTGAGTAATACAAAACGTAAGGCTCTTTAGGAGACATGTGAACGAAATTAAGGACTTGCTGTAAGCTTGCGATGGATCGAGGGGCTTAGTTTGATTAAGCCTAATCTCACCTTTCGTGGTTTTCCCATTTATCCCATCAACGCAATGGCATTAATACGCATCACATCTGAATGATAAAGCAATAGTTGTCCCCTCGTGAGGAAGATAAGAATAAACCCATTTACCTAGCGATCAGTCAGTTATTGCAATACAGTATTTATACTTTGTCGAACAGACTACGCTAATTAAGCATATGTTTGTGCAGATTAGGGCCTAAATGAGATTTACCCCAATTTTACGCACCATCTGTGCCACAGTGGAGGCAGATGAGAGGGAGAGAAACACAGACACACACACACACACACACACACAGAGCCTGGGAATGTAGCTGGGGTAACATAGAAAAAAATAAAAGCATGGTTGGCCCCTCCTGCCCTGCTGGTGAGGGACCAAAAACACATAGAAGAAGAAGAAGAAGAGCTGGCCTTTCTACCTCACTTTCCTCATCCAGTTAAGGGGACTCAAAGCGGCTGACACACCTTCTGTTCTTCTCCCCACAACAGAATGCCCTGTGAGGTAGATGGGGCTATGAGAGCTCAGAAGAGAGCTGTGACTAGCCCAAGGTCACCCAGCTGGCTTCATGGAAGAGGGCGGAATCGAACCCGGTATTCCCAGATAAGAGTCCGGCTCCCTAACCACTAGACCAAACTGGTGTAGTGCACAATAATAAAGACCAGGCTTATCACCAAGACAAATAACCCCATCTGTCTTCCTTGCTCCCAGAGTCTCTGGCAAAAAAACTGGGTTGGTAATTGGAAGGTCCATCCTAATAATGGCTAATTTATATTTTACCAGAAAATATTGTAAAAAAAAAAAGCTGATCATCATTAATTTCGTTTACATTGGGCCTTTTTGTACTTCATTTCCTTGGGACAGCGGTTGGCATTCATGTTTCAAACACGGTCCCTGTCCCAGATTTACACAATAGTTAACTAAGGCTGCATTCACGCCTAAATTTTAATCTAGTTTTGGTCCACTTTCAGAGTGAGAGGACGCATCCTCAAAGTATCAAGCTGTTTTCTTTCAGCTTTATCTATCTCAGAAAATTCACCCTTGGGTTAGATAAAGTAGAAAGAAAATGGCAGTCATTTTGCTGGTGTGTTTTCTGACTCTGAAAGCGGACCGAGACTGGATTAAAACTGAGGTGGGAATGCATCCTAAGGGGTTTTTCACACTTACCTATGTAGACCAGGCAGGGGACTCTTCAGCATGGAGCGTCTGAACTTATGGGGCCATTTCTTTACCATAAACGGCTCCATGCATGCAGAATAAATCTGCAGTTAAAGGGGAAACCGTAGCTTACCAGCTGCGAAGCGATGACCCACTGTCCTGGCTCCAAAAGCTGCACTTTTTTCTATAATGGCGGATTTTATTCCACTAATCTGGATACATCCTAAGGCTGTGGTCACACCATCAGGACGAATATGGATGCCAGCTGTAGCCAGACTGTTTTTGGCCCAAATGGCTGCTGCCACCATCTGCCAAACCTTCACGGTAAAAAGTCAACTTCAGCTGGCGGGTGGAGGGATCAATCCAAGGGGGAAGCATTGCGGGAAGGCAAGGTGACACCCACCAGTCTAGTCTAGTATAACAATACCATAGTGGGCTAGTGAAGACCCAGTGCAGCAGTGGCCATCCACACTTCAAGTGCTGGGACAGCCCTCTACCTGGCCAGCAGCACGTGAAGTGCAAATGGCCGGGCCTGAGCAGGCTGTATTGCAATGGCAGTGACTGAAGCAATATCTGGCATGTGCTCTGGTGTTGCCCTAGTGGTATAGACAACATGTACAACTACACAGCAGCTGTCACACTGCCATGTCCACTTGCCACACCGCATTCAGAAAAGTCCACAGCTGGGTTGCTCTGGAGAGGGGCTAACCCAAGCCTCACCAGTGTGTGGATCAGCACTCACTATGAGGTACATGCAGACAGGCACTTAGTTTACCAGTGTAACTCAGGGTTTTCCCCCACTACCACTAAGTACCCATTGAAGCATCCATCACGGACCCATTTGGCTGAGAGCCGGATGACCCCATTTCCACTACAGACCCCATTAGAGACACATCTGTTTCCACCACAGCTAGGGAAATCCGGATGATATGGGTCCTTCAGGACCTATAATCTGGATTTACAATGGGGTCTTCAGCCATCAAATATGGATTATAGGGAGCCTGTTTCCACTAGAATTGGGCAATGGGGTCTAGAGGCGGCTCAGGGGGAGGCACCCATGGGGGGGGGGTGCCCCAAAGTCAAGACTTTGAAGTCCCTCTGAAGCTGGCTCTGAAGTCCCTCCGAAGTTGCCTTCTGAGCCTGCACTAATCTTCAAAGGAAACTTTGGAGATTGCACGCCCTGTCCCCCAAAACACCTGGGGTGACAGGCACCCCCCTTGTGGGTAGACCCAGATTTGCAAATGGGTGCTCTGGTGTTTCCACGGCAGGCAGGCTAGCACCCCTTGCTATTGGGTGCTAGACCACCCATGGAAACACATTGGATACTTCTCTTAATCTGGATATACTAGATCCGGATTTAGGGAAGTACCCATTCCTTAGATCTGGATCTTCTTAGATCCAGATTAAAGGAGCTCAGTGGAAAAACACCCTCAGTGGCATCTCAGGGGCTATAAACAATATTGGCTGCGTCCAGAGTTGTTTATACGACTGATAGATCGCTGTGGCCTTGGATTATCTGATCATGGGGAATGGCCGAAGGTTAAAACATTTTGGAAAAAAGTCACATATGAAACAAACAATATCATTGGTAGACATACTATGCATTATCCAAATGGTAATAGGTGCACAAATTGAGGGAAATGAATTGTATATACTAAAACAGGCGATTAGGGCATCACAGTTAGTTTTGGTAAAAGGATGGAAAGACAGTAAAGTAGGGAGCACCGAAAATTGGTATAAATATATTAATGATTTTTTGTTATTTGATTTTCTAAGGGAGAGAAGAGTGATTTATATGTGTATGCTCATTAATATTAGTTGGCAACAGAAATGGGATAAAATGTTATTCTATAGCTTGAGTACAGTGGGGAGAAAGGCTTTAAAGGAAACAATTAATTTGATCTATTGTTTGAAATATAAGGTCTGGAAATATTAACAATTCAGCACCAGTCCGTTCCATGGGAGAGGGTGGGTGGGGTATTTTAAAATTAATTTTTTTTAGTACTGTGCACTTACCTTAATGCTGATATAATGACACTCACTGCGCAGTATAAACAAAATTCAAATTTTCCCTCCAGTCCGGGCAGAATGGGAGAAGAGACCAACGGGAGCAGGAAGGGCAGCTCAAATCTGATTGGCTGCCTCAACCCACATGATGTGATGCACCAACTCAGCTCTTGCAGCTTCCGATGGGAAGCTACAGAGCTGTGTTTCTAGTCGGGACGGCCGGTCATTGCAGCACAGTAAGTATACTGCGCTTTTATGTTTAGCTGCGGATTTAGGCTTGCGGCGACCTCCCAGAGGGCGTTCTCTGCTGTCGCCCCCAAACTCTGGAACGACCTGCCGGATGAGATCCGTCAGATAACATCATTAGACAGCTTTAAAAAGGCGGTCAAGACGGATCTCTTCCGGCAGGCCTTTCCAGATTAACCATCCCGGCCCAGATTCCCTGATTCCTCCCGTGGCCCCATCTTAGTGATGGTTGAGGATCAGTAGAGGGACATCAGGGTTTTTAGTTTTTATATGTTTTATGCATTGATATTATGTTTTAATATGTTATACTGTTTAATACTGTCTTAAGGGGGGGAGGGATAAGGTGTTTTTAATTGTTATATTTTACATTTTACTGTTAACCGCCCGGATTGGTTTGCCATAGGGCGGTATACAAATAAATATTATTATTATTATTATTATTATTTATTCTGCAAGTCTGGAGGCATTATTAAAACGTTCCAGGGTATTAAACAGGATTAGTCACATGAAACCAACTATGCAAAAGCAAAATCATGTTTATACTGTTGGAAGGGGAAAATATAAGGTGAAAATGCCAGAACACAGATTTTTTTTAAAAAAACCCACAGATAAAAAAATATAACCTGCACATGCCTAGTGGTCAGATTAGATGCTTGGCTATTCTTCCTGTTGAACATCCTTACTGTCGGAGCATTTGCCCATCTGTTTCAAGCTGAATGCCTCACTATATGCATTTTGATATATCCTTCAGCAGTTTATTTTCCAAATCCTCTGCAACTGTATTTAATTTAGCTCGGAATGGCTTGTGGTTGCTGCAATTCAGGATCAAAGAGTTTGCAGCAGCCTCCAGAGAGCCGGTTGCCTGCCCTGTTGCTTGAAAGACATCTTCAGAACAATGGAGACCATGACAAACCAAGCAAGGGAATTACTCACGGCCACTGGACCGTGAGACTGAAGGGGCTCTGCAAATGCAACCAATTTGTTTTTAAGAGCTGACGGGCTTGCTATGATTTGCACTGGTTGAGAACCTGTAACACAGTTTCCCAGCTGTTTGTAAGACTTAAGGCCCATACACACCTTAGTTTGAGTCCAGCTTCGATCCACTTTCAGAGTGAGTGAACGCTTCAGCAAAGTCGCAGGCCGCTTGTGACTTTTAGCATTGTCCAACTCGGAAAATCCATCTTTGGGGTAGATACCATGGGAGGAAAATGACTAGTCACTTTGCGGACATGGACTGAAGTTGGATTATAATTTAGGTGGAGATGAGCCCCGTGACAGCTACCTTGTTGGACCATGGAATCCATATGCTGGGGCATTCCCCAGGAAGTATGGTTTCCCAAGAAACACATTAGCCATGTGACGCAACAGCTCAAGTGCTCCTGAGCATGAAAGCCAAACCCGGGGCCTATACGCACTTGTCTCACTGTGCTCCCAGACGGGGCATCCGTACTACAAGGAGCCATTTCCAACTCAGAAATGGCTCCTTCCATTATTTTTATTTATTTATTTGTATTTCTATCCCACCCTATACCCAGAGGTCTCAGGGCGGGTTACAATATTATCTAAATCTTAGACAGGTCCCTGCCCTCAGGCTTACAATCTAAATGCTTACTACAGGCGGAGAATGATATAGTGCTCCACAGATCCACCTACTGCAACCTTTCCTGATTGGGGAGCCATGAACATGTCTGTGGTGCACCAGAGGGAGGATGCTGGCACCTGGACAAGGTGTGTGGCTGGATGGGGGAGCGGGGGTTGGCGTATGTGCATGAAAGCACCCATGTGGGCAAATTCACCTTTCCCATCTTCTATACGTCTAACAATCGTGAGCTAGTTTGGTCTAGTGGTCAGGGAGCTGGACTCTTATCTGGGAATGCCAGGTTTGATTCTTCTCTCCTCCATGAAGCCAGCTGGGTGACCTTGGGCTAGTCACAGCTCTCTGCTGAGCTCTCGCAGCCCCACCCACCTCACAGGGCATCTGTTGTGGGGAGAAGAATAGGAAGCTTTGTCAGCTGCTCTGAGTCTCCTTAAATGGGTAAGAAAAGTGGGGGAGAAAAGCCAACTCTTCTTCTACACAGGCTGGGGAGTGCAGATTTTCCCCAGGAGTGCTCCAGAGGGAAACCATTTACATTCCAGTTCATCAGTCCACTCCGTTTCGTCACGCTCCAGAAATGACCAACTTCTAGGGCTATTTCTGGTGGGTCATGCAATTTCCTCCAGGCTGCATTACTGCCTACCTTTTAATCCGGCCTCAGTCCACTTTCAGAATGAGAGAACACATCAGCAAGGTGTCAAGTTGTTTTCATTCAGCATTATCTATCTAAGGAAATCTACCTTTGGGTTAGAAAATGTGGAGAGAAAAAAAGACTAGTCACTGTGAAATTGGACTGAGACTGGATTAAAACTTGGGCGTGAACATAGCCCCAGATTGGGAGTACGTTTTCCTACATTAATGCCATTTTGGGATATTGACCCAATATCCTGAACCTATGTTGGGATTGTCACATAAATGGGTTTTTATACCCCGTCCAGACACAGCCAATGCCTAGTATTTCTCCTTTCCTTTTCTAAGAAACCCACCACAAACAAACACAGCATTTTGTCCTTATTCAAAACGCAGGCAGGGAGGAATGGGCTGTGTGGTGATTTTTCATGCCTGATTTTCCTATTTAAAACTGTAAGAGTATCCATTTGAAATACTGTTGGAGACCCTGTATGAACATGAAATTCAAACGGATTTACGTAAAAAGCGAGGGCATTTTCTTTGCCTGGATGCTTGTTCAATGGATCCACCATCTTGAGAATGGCCACAACGCATGTGCAAAATCAACCCCCTCCAAAAATTGTGCCATACATGGACAAGGGGTGGCAGTTGCACACATTGGGGTATTTTGCATCATCAAAATACTTGGATGTTATGCCATCATGGGAGCAAATGGCCACACTAGGGATGGACACGAATATTTGAAACACTCATTATTTGTACAAATTCTGACATTCGTATACAAATCAAACATCCGGGAATTCATATTTTAGTATTCGTACAAATACAAATATTTTGAGTTATTCGTACAAATAATTAGGACATTTGTATGTGTTTGGATACGGATACAACAGGCCCGAGATATGGAAAAAGCAAGCTATGGGTGTGGGCGGGAAACAGAACTTCCCCTATTCTGCAATAAGTGCAAAAGGGTGAAAAGGGTCTTAGATATGGGCACTCGCTTGGCTAGACCCCAACAGCTTTGGGTTGGGTTGGGTTGGGATGGGATGGGATGGGATGGGATGGGTTGGGATGGATTGGTTTGGCAACATACCCAGTCAAGGAGCACAAAAATGATGGAAGCCACATCCCATAATTAAATGCCACTTAACTAAGTACTGTGGAAATGTGAACACTGCTGCCTAGCAGTGTTTGCGTCACTAAAATAACAGCCCTGCACCCTGGGTTGTTGAAACAGTGACCAGGAAACATGGCCTGCGGTTGCACACCTGCAGCAGCAGTTACATCCACACCGCACTGCTCCCACGCAGCCTTTGCACGGATGTATGTGCAAATGCTCCATGCTGGAGTTTAGCAGGAGCACAGTAGATCCTCCTAGTATAGCTGTGGAGCATGTCTGAGTGCTCTACAGTTATCCACCATGGGGAATGGCCACACGCACTTGGAGCCATCTTGCCATTCCAGAAGTGTTCCCAAGTTACATCAGCGTATCTTCTGATGAGGTCAAGCTTTAACTTATACGGCCCTAAATGACTTGGGCCCCAAATATCTGCTGGAATGCCTACTTCCATATCGACCTGCCTGTACCTTAAGATCTAGAGGGGAGGCCCTCCTGGCTGTCCAACCACCCTCAGCAGCAAAAGGGGTGGGCAGCCAGGACAGGGCCTTTTCAGTGATGGCCCCTAAGCCATGGAGGTGCACCTATCTCATTCACTAGATGTTTAGGAAGGCAATGAAGACACACCTGGCCTTTAGTTAAATGGGGATACACTTTCCCTTCCCACTTGCAGATGCTACTGTTTTAATACACACTGTTGTTGTGTTAATGAAGTTTAATTTTAGATGTTGTTACCTGCCTGGAGACCTTTGTGTATAGGGCGGGATAAAAACGTAAGTGCATGCATGCATACATACATACATACATACCTTTTTTCACTGTGCAGGTAGTAAAATCCAGCATTGTTGTGCATGCACAACTTAGAAGCATTATTATTATTGCACTTTTCTAGGGTGCATGGCAGCATGCACTAAGAACAAATTCCACAGCTGGCCTAAGAAGTGGCCTAGCAAGAAATAAAACACAGCTAGCCAGCCAGCCGAACCAGAGGTCAGCTGTGGCATGCGCGCAACAAACTCTCTGCAAAGCAAACAGCGAGTCGGAGTCATGGCCACGATGAGAGAAAGAGAAGTCTTCACACCCTAGAGTCATCCATGTGGCTCATCCATGTGTAGGAATGTCTGCTTGGTGCACCAAATATGGCTAGTACACAAATCCCACAATAAGCCCAGAGTCACTCATATTTCAAGAGGATTTATTTGTCTGTATTTTTATTTACTTACTTTTCCAGTTATCTCTTTCACCAGATTTCCTGCTCTTCTTCCAACTATTTCCTGCCAGGCATGCAATTAATTTCCTTCTCTTCTATTAAAGGATTCTCCCCCCCCATTCCTTTAAACCAGATGTTTTACCTCTGCAGATAATTGAAAACACTGCCCCAATCACGTTTTTCACAAGATAGCGCATCCTCTCATTCCAGCTTTCTTTGAAGCAAATAGGGCCTGTTTGGACCGTGGCAGAAAGAAAGGGCGTGGTAGGGAACAAATAAATATGATTTACAAAATTGCATTTACATTTTTCACTCCCAAATTGGGTATAGTGACAGCGTTTCCAAAGCGTGGATGAGTCCAAGGTCTCAGACGTTTCTGGCTAAAGCTGAAGACCAATGCCCAAAATCCAAGCGGCTATAAAATGTTAATCCGTTTTCATTTTTTGGGTGAGATTGGGGAACAAGGCACTTGGTAAAATTCTTTGTTACAGGTACCCATTGAGAGTTTACACATTATGCTTAGTCATGGGTAACAGGCCTGCACAACGTGGAGAGGGGGGGTCACTTAAAACTGCCAAGAGGACACTTCCCGGACACCGGTGGCTCCATCAAGCCAGGAAAGCCTGCACTTTAGCAGATGACCACTAGGTGTCTCTGTCTAACAGCACAGTGGGCAACGGTGTGCAAACAACTATTTGGGGTCAGAGACAGACATAGGCAATACTATGTGAATTAAAATTTAAATAATTTTAATTTTTAAACTATTTTTAATATTTAATTTCATTAAATCAGAAAACTGTTAAAAACACATTTATGTACCCTTGGTTGAAATAAGGAACACCTTTCTCTCTGCACATTGGGTTATTAGTTTCATTATCTTATTATTTTGATTTGTTCATCTTATATTTTGTTTTCTATGAGTGTTTTCTGGCATAAGGTGGGATAAAAATGCTGCTGGTTTCCAGAGATGATTTCGCACTCTTCTTCTCGTCCGCTGGACAAGAAAGGAGCGTGACGAGCCCATGTTGATAGTGCTTGCACACCTTACCTGTCCCCCCGCGTGATCAAATACTTACCTTGCTTCGATTGTGGGGCCGGTCCTCTTCAGGGCGCCGCCATGTTGGCTGTGGCACCCTGAGCGACCGCGTCTGCATCAGCGCCGTCGCCGTGACGACGCTGCTCTGTGCACATGCGGTTGCATCTATGGTCATCTGAGGTGCCAGTGTGCTTGCGTGGCACTTCAAGACGACCCCGGAGCACCAGAAGAGGCGCGAATGGCCACTGCCTGGACACGCCAGCTAAGTGGTTGGGTAAGGTGTGGCACACTAATGCATGATTAGGGAACTTCTGGGAAGGCAGGGGCGCCTGGAGGCTGTAACAGCCTCCTCAAGTTGTGGATGCTCTTCCCAAGAAGTTCCCTAGGCATGCGCTATGGGCTGTAGTGCGAATAGGCCTCAGGAGTCCCTCAGTTTGGACCCCCACACTGTCATGGCTGTTCACTGGGCCTTCCTAGCTGTGGGTCTCCCTAGCTGCCTTGTGTGGATCTTAGGAAAGGGAAAAGACTGACAGAAAATCCATCGTGGGCCTCCAAAAATGGTTGGATGGACCACAGGTTCTCTCTCCAGCAGACACAGCAGTTGTTACCTGCTCTAAGAAAGTGTGGTCTAGGGCGGGATATAAATGGAAATAAATGCATGCAATTATACCAGGCACATTTACATTCAAGACATATTCCGCTATGGGCTTCATTTGCAAACGGCTCCAAGCTTATATGCATGTCTTCCATACCTTCAGATCACTTTCTTTCAAAATTATTCCTGTTTCTCCAGGTCAAGGATGTGCAAGAAACAGACTCACCCCCTTTGATTCAAACCGAAGTGGGGGGAATGTTCGTGTGCAAAGGGAACTCCCCACCTACCCTCGACCGCACTCACCTTTGGTCACCGCCACCCCTGCCACCGCTACCACAGTGGCGGCAGCCATCAGATTTCCGGGTAAGGGGGCACGGCGAGGGGACTTGAGCCGTACTGATATTTGACAGTACTACTGGTGAATCCCCTCCGATCTGCCTTTAAGGTCCTTGTTTGCAACTGTTGTGAATGCAGCCTTAATAGCATTTATTTCAAAGTATGCATGCACAGAACTGGGCTTTCAAAGAACTAACACTAATGAAGACTAGACATTCACCAGCACATACAGACCTGCCAGTGTCTCAAAATCTGGAGGGGAGGCCCTCCTGGCTGTCCCACTGCCCTCAGTAGTGAAACAGGTGGGCACCCGGGAAAGGGCCTTTTCCGTAACGGCCCCCAGGTTATGGAACAGTCTCCCCTTTGAAGTGCGTCAGGCTCCTTCTCTGTATATTTTCAGGAAGATGCACCTCTTTGCCCTGGCCTTCTGCTAATGTGATTATATTCCCCACCACCACCGTAGATATTATTATTTTAATATTTAGGATGCTGTTTTTATTCTGTTGAATTCTGTAAATGTTCTTATGGTCATAACCATTCCTTAAGATATATTGTTTTGTGATCTGTGTTTTTTTTTTCAAATGTTGTTACCTGCCCTGAGAGGTATAGGGCGGGATAGAAATATAACAAACAATAATAAATAAATAAATAAATAAATAAATAAATAAATAAATAAATAAATAAATATGCACACCTTTTCCAGGAACTGGAGACATTTAGGACACTGACTGATTTTTGGATAATATTTTATTTTGTCCATGAACTGCTTACAGGACAAATGCCTCATTAACTGGTAGGAATTGTGAGTTCCTTTCTGCTTCAAATCACTAACAAACCAAAAGAAAGGTGTAGGATGATAACTGCTCTTTTTGCAACTACTGCGTGAAAAAACCATGCTTCACATGGACAATTTATTGCCCAGATCCGAGCTGGGCCTTACCACTCCGAGTGCTTTCAGAAACATATGAGGAACAGTATCTTATGGGAAGGAAAAGTCTTTAATTACCTATGTATCACAGCTATTGCTATTCCATACATAGACGGGAAACATCTGCAGCCAGACAGCAGGGTGATGGAAATTGACAATCAAAAGCTAGGACTAGATGCTCTCTGTGGCTCCTTCCAATTCCACAATTTTATGATTCTATGATACGATCATGGATGCAAAAGAAAGGCTTGTGGTGAGCAAGGCGAAACCATAATTTTCATGGGGTTGTGGTTTCAAACAACCTTCTGTTCGTTATTCAAGTATTGGACCTAAACTTGTGAAATTGGCAACCACAATGGAATGCAAAAATGTTTGGATTAATGTTGAGGTTTGTGTGCGCCAATGGTTTTTCTTGTTTATTTGTTTGTTTGGGGGAGGGGCAGCTGGTCCCTAAGCAGTCCAAATTTATCCCAAGATTCTGTAGTCTGCAAAAATCATGCAAATGAAGCAAAAATGCATGGTTCCTGTTATTTTCTGTCATTGATTCTGTGGGATTTAACATGCCACCTAATCCAGGATTTCCCAAAATATGGACCATGACCCATGAGTGAGTCATGAGGAAGTTTAGGTGGGCCAAGGGAACTTTTAGAATTTTTGACTTTTTGTAACATAGAATGTACAAAATAAATTTGCTGAAGCAAGAAGTGAGGGTTAGATGGGTCTTCAGACCAATGATTGGTGGGTCATAAACCTCCAAGGCTGTGGTCACACCTAAGGTTTAATCTAGCTTCAGTCCACTTTCAGAGCAAGAGAACACATTAGCAAAGTGACCAGTAACTTTCTTTCCACATTATCTATCCCAAAGGTGAATGTTCTGAGCGATTTAACACTGAAAGAAAACAGCTTGTCATTTTGCTGACGTATTCTCTCACTCTGAAAGTGAACTGAAGCTGGATCAAACCGTAAGTGTGACCACATCACAAAATTTGAGAAACCTTGTTTCTAATTCTGCTGGTTCCAATAGAGCTCCTGTATCTCTCATCCACCAGCACTTGGGTATGTCATCAGGTCGCCCTTAAGAACTTCCAGACAGCCTTCATGATCGTAAAACCTGGATTCTTTTAGGAGCTAATTCATCTCCTCTTTCCTATGGATTGACAGGCCTGCACAAGAATCCAAAGCCCCCACTAAACTCAATGAGGAATCACTTACGGGGATGGGAGATTCTGATAGACTTTAGAGTATCCACCCAGATGCTTACCAGAACTTAACCAACCAAAATCAGAGGTTGTCCACGTTGCATGTTTTCCAAATGTATCACCATACACTTAGCAGTCTAGAAATGTGCATTTATAAAAATGAAAAAAACAAAAACAAAAACTGAAAAGCAGAATATTGCAAGATAGTGGATATCATGGTAAATTTGACAAGTGCTTGATCACAGAAAAGACAACCGGCAACCCAGAACGGAGAGAACACCCGCTAAGACTGTCAGCTGTCTCTATGGCCTACATCATTGCGTTATAGCTGAAATGTCGAGAGTTTTAAAGTCTGTTACGTCCCTTTCACCGGAAAATGAACCAGTTAGCATAGAACCCAAATGAGATCATCCAGGGGCAATCAGCCTTAACTCGCGAACAAGAGCAACTTAATCAGCATTGTCCCTTTAACAATCAAGAGTCTAATAAGGTGCAAAGTTATATTTAAAGGCCCTTCAAAGAAGTTTGTGGGTCCTTCAATCCAACAGAATGGCACTGAATGTCATTTTAGTGTTAGTGCTGGGACAGACGGCCATGTGAAAATTGGCCTTTCTCCTCCCAAACATTTTACAAATGTGCATTTGAAAAACCCTGCATCTTGCCAATAATTTAATATTTTTTTTAAAAAAAATCAATTAATACTGCGTAATAAATACAAAAAACATCCCTCATCTTTCAAAACAAAAATCTAGAACATCAACAAAAGTTAAGGATGATTGTCCCTTGATTATCTAAGGCAAATCTGTTTTAACAGGGTTTTTTTTTATCTTTTTCCTCTTTTCTTTTCTTTACATAAAGCAATCACATAAAAATAGTTATAAATAGAAAAATTCCAAAGGATTTCCCGCCCTCCCAAGCATGTCCCATCCCAACAAACAGGAAATGTAAGGAAAAAAAATCTCCCTTTTGCTTCAAGTTCTTGTAGATTATACAGTACTCATAATCTTTGGATATTTTACAAGGACTCCAAATTTTAGCTTGGCCCCAAAATCCCACCCACACCACCCTAGAAACCTGAAGGACAAGCCATAATCTGCAAAAACAGTAGCTCAGAAAGATGTCTGTACAGTTAAAAACAACAGAAGTCTGATATGTTTTTTTTTTCAAAAAGTTGTTTTTCTTCGCCAGTCCACACTTGTTTGGTGGAAGGAAGGTAATGTCCTTTTGGTGGATTTTGAAGCATTAGACAGTTTTTGTAGGAGCAATTTCATTTCCAATACAGTCTTTAAGTGAGAGGGGAAAAACCAAGTTTGTGATCTTCAAAGAGTCCCTTCACAAGAGGAAGAAAACAGTGCGGAAGTTGCTTCCTGTGAACATGAAAAAAAAATATCAGGACAATTTTACAGATATGAGAAAGAGTTGGCTTTTCTACCCCGCTTTTCTCACCCATTTAAGGGGACTCAAAGCAGCTGACAAATCTTTCTATTCTTCTCCCCCACAACAGACACCTTGTGAGGCAGGTGGGGCTGTGAGATCTCAGAAGAAAGCTGTGACTAGCCCAAGGTCATCCAGCTGGCTTCAGGGCGGAGGGCGAAATCGAACCCGGTATTCCCAGATAAGAATCCAGCTCCTTAACCACTAGACCAAACTGGCTAGAGGGGACTCAAAGCGTCTGACAAAGCTTTCTGTTCTTCTCCCCACAACAGAACATCCCATGAGATAGGTAGGGCTTTGAGAGCTCAGAAGAGAGCTGTGGCTAGCCCAAGGTCACCCAGCTGGCTTTGTGGAAGAAGAAGGAGGAGGGTTGGCTTTTCTACCCCACTTTTTTCATGCACTACAGGTGACCTAACCTTCACCAAACTTACCTGTCACATCCAGTGGTGAACATTCACACCATTTCTGGTGCGAGGGGTCATTTGAGGTGCCACCAAGTGCGCTAGCACCACAGATCACCCCTGGCTCAACTGCACGTGTGCAGAGCATCATTGTCACCATAGTGCCAGCGCTGGCATATGCACAGGTGCACAAAGCACAGCAGTTAAAATGGTGGTACTCTGGCCGGGATGGGATGTGTGCCTGGACAAAGTTAAGTTTCCAGATGCACAGGGGTTAGGCCACCGTATGCCAGCATTCCCTAACCCGAATGCTAGTACACATTAGTCTATTTTGGACTTTCCCTGCCCACCAGATGGGAAGCTAAGCCCAGAAACACGCTAGGCTTCAATCCAGGTAGAGTGCCCCCCCCCCAGTTCATAGTGTCACCTTTTTCTACACTATGCTCAATTTCACAGATTTCAATCAGGTCCCCTCTTAAACATCGCTCTTCAAGGCTGAAGAAGTCCAGACTTTGCAGACTGATTTCATATGAAAGGTGTTCCAGCCCCTTGATCATTCTGGTTGCCCTTTTCTTCACCTCTTCCAGCTCCCCAATATCCCAAGTTTTGAGGTGTGGTGACCAGAATTGTACACAATACTCCAAATGTGGCCTGACCAAAGATTTATAAAGAGGCACAATGATACTCTCCAACTTGTTTTCTATTGTCTTCCTAATTACTCTTAGTCTTGAATTTGCTTTTTTCCCACTGCTGCTGCACACTGGGACCACACTTTCATTGAGCTGTCCACCAGAACCCCAAGACCTAGGGACGTGCACGAATATTCGTACCATGCAAAATTAGGCCAAATTCTGACATTCGAATTCGAACCGAATGTTGGCACATTTGAAGATCGGCATTCGAATTCAAATGTTTTGAGACAATCATGTGAAGCTTTGTATGGGATTCGTATGCTACTTGTATGGTATCTCTATGCTATTCATATGCACTCGTATATAGGATCCGTATGCTATTCGTATGGGATTCATATGGGATTGAACATTCGTATTGAATACAAATCCTACCACATTCGAAGGGGATCTATTCGAATAAATATAAATTTTCTTGCATTCAATCTGATACGAATCAAATACAAGAAACCCCATCCATGAACATCCCTACCAAGACCCCTACATCTTTCACTTGCTGCTCAGCTTATCTGCGCTAACCTCTCCAAGCCCCTGAATTGGGACAACGCTCAAATATCCTCCAGATGATACAAGCCTGCGGCATTCCAGTTCTCGTTTGATGTCTGTCTGATGTGGCCAACAAGGCTTTGATCTGATTCTGGGAGCCACCAGACATCACAGAAATGCCATTAGCTTGTTGGCATTGCAGCTGGATACTGAGGCTGTGGCAGCCCATAAGCCACTTATTCAGTAATAAAAACAGGGACAGGCTGCCTCCAGACTTGTGGAATAACTCCACAGTTAAACATAAAAGCGCAGAATACTTACTACACAGCGACAACCAGCCTTTCCAACTCGAAAGGCAGCTCTGTAGCTTCCCCTAACAGAGCTGCGAGAGCTAAGGAGGCGCAAGCCGTCACATGGGCTGAGGCACTTAGATTTGAGCTGCCCTTCTTGCTTTCGTCTTTGATCTTTTCACTGTTCTGCCTTCACTGGAGGGAAACTTCAGGTTTTGTTTCTACTGCGCAGCGAGTGTCCTCTTACCAGCATTAAGGTAAGTGCACAGTCGCAATTGGATAATGCAATGCCACAATGATCCATTGATCATGTGTGACACCTCGTCATGACTGCGCATTTCACTGCACAGTGTAAACGTGTCTGGATGCAGCCAGAGATATCCAACACTATTTTTACTAGCCAGCATGTTTTCAACGTCTGGTGAAGTCCTTCAGCACAGAACTGGGCAATGAGCCTGACCTGCGTATGAAAAGGATGAAGGTGGGGAATGCACAGTGAACTCCCAGAAGTCCCTTGCAATGCTTTGCTGAAAGACTTTGCCAGACAGCTGGCAAGTTGACAACCTAGTAGGGGAGTCCCATGCATGTCTGGTGGTCCATACCAAGGAGCAAAGCTGGCTTCCTGTTTATATCCATCTTCTCCCTCACTGGCTGGAGGCAACCATAGAAAGCTGTAATTCTGCATGAAATCAAAGTCTGCCTTCCCGGCCACCAGAAGTGAATGGTCAAATGACCATTCCTCTCTGCAAGTGCTCTCCCTGTGCTTAGCTGGAATGTTCTATAATATCTGATGCACCACAGACTTGTGTGCTCCTGTCCTTAACAGGTCATTTGGTGCCCTGTATGCCTGGCATGCATGAGATCTACTGGCATTGCTTTAAATGATGTTAGCTGTCTAGGATCCACCCCAGCCTGATTCCGAGACAACTCCATGAAACTGAACATACCAAAGCCATCCACTGGGCAGAAGGTGGCGCTTAGTTGCTAGTTTCAGCCATTGGGGCCAGGTGGTTGAGTGCGGCCAGCCCACTAAAGCCTGTACTCCAGGGGTCAGGGAGGGAGAAAAACGGCCGCGCTGAGAGCCCTTCGTTGTGGCCCAGCGCAAACGCGAAGAGGCTGCTGTTCCTCTCCATGTCCAGGTGAGTCCTCCCAAAGAGCTTCATCTGCGTCTCCTCAAACTGGCTTTCCAGCTCTTGCAAATTCAGAGCATTCTTAGCCCCTTCCATAAAATGTTTAGGGCTAGGACCCGGAAGGCACATGGCCGCGCTGCCAAGGTGGCCGCCCATCTCTCCTAGAGCAGGAGGCATCACGAAGGTCTTGTCATCCGGCTGGCCGTTCTGTGCAAATAACAAGCTCGCCGCCCTCCAGGTGGCCGGCTTGCGCCCCCGCCTGGGCCGGGAGATCCGGCAGCTCTGGCGCTTGATGTGGCGGTGCAGGTGATCCGAACGGGTGAAGCTCTTGTAGCAGAACTTGCACTGGTAAGGGCGGATGCCCGTGTGGATGCGCATATGATTCTTTAGGTCATAATTGTGGACAAATTTGGCGTTGCAGTGGATGCAGAGGTAGGGCCTTTCTCCCGTGTGCTTGCGCATGTGGATCTTCAGCTTGTCTTGCCTGGAAAAGCAAAAAGGAACAACCTCTTGTCAGGATTCAAAGACGGAGCCGCGTTGGGCTGAATCAGTATTAGTAAAACAGGCCTGATGATCTGATGGAGTCTTAGGGTGTTTTTCCACTGCAGACCACTGCAGACCTTAGATCCGGAACTAAGAAGATCCAGATCTAGTAGATCTGGATTAAGGGAAGCACCCAATGTGTTTCCACGGGAGGTGGAGCACCCATTAGCAATGGGTGCTAACACCCCTGCTGTGGAAACAGCTTTGCACCCATGTGGGGAATCTGGATCGACCCCCAAGGGGTCGGTCCGTTACCCCAGGTGTTTCGGGGGGGCAGGGGGGAGGGTGCAGTCTTCGAAGCCACTTTGAATTGACTTCGAAGTCATTTCAAAGTCATTTCAAAGTCTGTGCAAAGTAGCTCCGGAGTGCCTTTGAACTCTGTGCTGATCTTTGGAGTGAACTTCGAAATGACTTTGGAGCAACTTCGGAATCACTTTGGAGCCACTTTGGAGTCACTCTGAAGTTCACTCCGAAGATCAGCACAGACTTCAAAGGCACTCCGGAGCTATTTTGCACAAACTTCGAAATGACTTCGAAGTCAATTCGAAGTGGCTTCGAAATGACTTTGAAATGGCTTCAAAGTGGCATCAAAGTGGCTTCGGAGCCTAGGTTTAGGGGGACCCCAATGGGTGCATCCCCTCCCCCTAGCCTCCTTTGGACCCCACTGGAAACAGGCTCCCTTTAATTCGGATTTTCTGGCAGAAGACCCCATTGTAGACCCCATTAATGGGGTCTAGAGAAAATCCAGATTAAAGGCCAAAATGTACCCATTAGATCCGGATTTCCCCCACGGCAGTGGAAACAATTGGGTCCCAAATGGCTGCCGTGGTGGAAATGGGATCATCCGGCTCACACCCAAATGGGTCCTAAATGGGTGCAAAAATGGGTACTTTCTGACAGTGGAAAAACACCGTCTACGAAAACTGACAACAAAACCTCTTCTCTCCGTTAGTCTTTGAGGTGCTACTAGACCAGTGATGGCTAACCTATGACATGCATGTCACAGGTGACACGCTAAGCCCTTTTGGGTGACACACAGTGTCACCCCAGTGCCTGGGCCTGTTGTTGCCATTTAGTTATCTTGTAGGCCGCAGGCCACTTCTGGTTTGTGGCCTACAAGATACCGGGAGCACAGATGCACTGTCTGTGCCTGGCATAGGAGGCGTGATGGAGTCACGTCACTGCACCGCTGCATCACCCACAGTATGTCTGTCCTCACGACAGCTAGAGGACTGAAGACCTGCATGTGGCAGCGATGGCTTTACTCAATTTTTTTCCCTCTACGTACTTGTGTGAGATCTTATTCTCAGCGTTAAAAAATAATAAAACCAAGAAAAAAACCCGACTGACAGATGAAGTTAGTAGCGCTTGCTTGGGCTTGAAGTGTATGAAATATTACCCTTCAATTGAAAAGATTTAGCAAACGAAATTCAGCAACAAAAAAGTCACTACTATAAAGAATTATTTGTTTTTGCTTTCAATAAATACATATATCAAAAATATCTTCTTCTTCTTTTTTTACTAGAGCTACAAATATCACAAAATTATGGATATTTCTAGCTGTGACGTGGCACCCGAATTAAGCTCCGTTTTTTTGTGGATCCTGACACACCAAGCTCAAAAGGTTCGCCGTCACTGTACTAGATTCTGTTTTTAAAAATAACGCCTTGTCAGCACTCGGGATGGGCAGAAATATAACATTTGATATTTGTACGAATCTGGACACTCGTATACAGACTGATTATGACATTCATGCACTGACATTCACATTCATACGAATGCTTCAGAACATTCATGAACTGGGGAGGCGAGAAAGCGGCTGTGCCAGTCGCATCTCAAACGGATCCAGAGTACATTTGACATCGATTGAGCGTGGATTCGGACCGTTGGAGCCCTCTTATTAACTATCTACAGTGAATGGAGGTAATGACGGAAGGTTTTGACTAAAAGTAAGAGGTTAGCTGGAAAACAACAAGACTGGAAAGGGAAGCAAAGAGGAGAAGCCGGAAAAATGGGGGATTGGATATGTATGGGATACGTATCTGATCTGTCTCCAATACATATGTGTTTGTACTGGATATTTCTACCAATTGGTATGAATACATTTGTATCAAATAGGTTCCTACCATATTCTATGGGCATCTATTTGAATGAATACAAACTTTCTTACATTCAATTTGCACATTCTTAGTTCAGGATTAGTTCATAAAAGAGAGGGTTATAAACTGAGGGGTGAAATGTTCTTCATAATGGGTGAGAAACAGAATGCCTTTGTTAGCTGCTTCCTCCAACTCTCCCTGTGGTTTGTGTACTGTCTTTTAACGTGTGCGAACTTCCCCCCAACTTGGAAATTGCCTGCATGCTGTAATCACTGCACGGTTAAAGAGATTCTCAAGCAAGTCCTCATTAGCAGCGCTTTCTGCTGCTACCAAACTAGTGAGCCTAAGGAACCAGCAGGGGGCAGCACATGTCCACATTGTAGCATCCTTCATTTGCAGCTGCTAAAAGGTGGTTCTGGCGCTGCACCTGGTGGGAAAAGCAGCGGGAAACAGGGTCTTAAAGCTGGGAAGAAGCTGGTGGTATCACGTGAGGCTAAGCCCTGGCAAAGTTGGAAGGAAACTCAAACTAGCTGCATGGCATGCAAGAACCAACTTCATGGCACGGGGATCTGTGGATCTATTTTGCAAAGCCATTCCCAAAAGAGTGCACTGTCCACACTGTCTGTTCCTTTGGAACAAATTCTGCTCCAATCATGCTCTGATTGCACTGATGAAGTATGGTCCAAGCTAGGGTGCCCAGCACCCTCCTGTCCCAGAAGGCTGCATGGACTGTAAGTAATACATTATGCAGTCCCATTGGACTTCCTTGAAGGAAAGGCAGAGCACGGGATTTATGCGTGAACGTGGTGCTTGGACTCAGTTCCTCTATCCAACCCATTCAGCCCCGGGGTGGAGCTTGACATACCAAACGCACACTTTGGCCACATCCCCATGCATGCTGTTTGGCATGGAATTGGCATGCCTGGGACCAGGAGCGGGTCCGAGATCGTTCCCAGCCTGTTCCCATGCTATTCCCGGTGACGCAGGCTGGGTGTGGGTTGGGCGTGGATGCAGCAGTCCCCATGCAAACTGCACCAAACCCTGGCAAGGGGGAGCAGCGCCACCTCCTCTTCGTCCCCTCTCTCCTCATTGGAAGCCAGATTTACGTCAGCCCGTCCCTGTGCCACCAGCTGCAAATGCAGGCAAGAGCAAAAGCATGTCAGATATTCTTTCCAGGATGAAGGTCCGTGGGAGCCGTGGTGGGCCAGACTCTGGAATGCAGTAGGGATGGGCACGAATGTTTTTTTGCGTTCAAATTCTATTCCAATCGAATGCCAGCAGGAGAGAATCATGGGATCTCGCTTGGATCCTGC
Source organism: Aspidoscelis tigris stejnegeri (assembly GCA_023333525.1). Classification (NCBI taxonomy): domain Eukaryota; kingdom Metazoa; phylum Chordata; class Lepidosauria; order Squamata; family Teiidae; genus Aspidoscelis; species Aspidoscelis tigris. The sequence continues at coordinate 9,998,292 of JALMGA010000007.1, forward strand.
ATTGCCTCTTGGCATCTGGAGGCAGCGTCAGGGCAAGAAACTGGAAGGAATACCGTGGCTGTTGGATACAATATTCAAGCAAGATGCAAACTCCACCTTGTTACACAGCCAGTCTGCGTGAGACACATACAACCGGTTAGTCATCCCTCCCGCTTCTTTTCTGGCACAGAAAGCGATGCAGGTGTGGTCGGGGCTGCCGTTTACCATGAACACAGACAGAGACAACCCCACCCATTCCTTGCTGGAACAAAGTCGGCAAATGCATGGGTTAGCCGCCTTCAGTCAGACGAAACCTGCTGGCTGAGTCAAATGCAACCTGTTCTGTTCTGCACTGAGTTTAACCCAAACTAGACCTCCCGAGCAAGGCCTGAAGAGAATAAGCTGCTTGCAAAAAAATTTTTTGGAGAAATCTAAGTCAGCTTCCAGATTAGCGGACTAAAAATGCGCCGCTTACCTACTGCAAAACGACGACTCCTTGTCCCCACTCCAAACGAAGGTCCGCAACTTCCTCCTCGGCAGCTGCGATACTTGCGTGCCGCGCACAGTGAGGCGCGCATCACACGGGAAGGAGCAGCCAACGGGAGCTGAGCTGCAGGCTCAGCTCTCGTTCACTGTTCTTGCCATCCTGTCCCGACTGGTGGAAACATTCGAATTTAGCTGAACCTGCAGAACAAGTGTTGATCGTTCCATAACAGGCAAATTCAAAGTAGTAGTGGTATAACGCGCCACCGCTAAGCAGGATCGGGCATCGGGTATGATGCCCACGCCTCAGCTGCACATTCCGATGTTTGCAATTCTCCTAAGTCTGGGCACACCCTAAGGTAACGATTATTGCTACTAGATCCTGACAGAGGGCCAATTTGCACTTGGCCCTGTAATACAGGATAGGGTAACATCTGGTAAGGAACATCTGCACCTGTGGGAGGCATTTTTAACCCAGAAATACCTCCTGCCTTGCCAGATGTTACCCTATTGTCTACTAGCAGTTGTGCACAAAATCGTGCACCCCATGAATCCCAACCCTTACCCAAAGCGTACCTTTTCCGTTCAGTGCTGTGACCATTCGCACCATTTCCATTCCTAGGGGTCATCTCAGGTGCCGTACATGGGTGCTGGCACCCCAGATGACCCCAAACGTGACTGCGTGTGCGAGGAGCATCACCGTCGCACCAGGCTCCACAGAGATGGCGAGGCCTGGTCACATGCCTGGATACAGGTAAGTCTCCGGGGTTCGTGAGACGATGGGTGTTTTTCCACTGGCAGAAAGTATCCATTTTTTGCACCCATTAAGGGCCTATTTGGGTGTGAGCTGGATGACCCCATTTCCACCATGGCACCCATTTGGGACCCGATTGTTTCCACTGCCAGTTGGGAAATCCAGATCAAATGGGTACTTTGTGGCCTTTAATCCAGATTTTCTGTAGGTCTATAACGGGGTCTTCAGCCAGAAAAATCTGAATTAAAGGGAGCCTGTTTCCATGAGAAACAGGCAATGGGGTCCAGAGGAGGCTAGGGGGAGGGGATGTACCCATGGGGGGCAGCCCCGAAATCCCAGCTGCGAAGTGATTTCGGAGTCATTTCAAAATCATGCCGAAATGACTCCGAAGTCACTCCGAACAGATCGGGAAAGACTTCGGAGAGGCTCTGGAGCTGTCAGCGCGGTCTGTTCGCTATTAGCACAGACCGCGCAGACTTCCCTCCAGAGTCCCTCCGAAGCGATCAGCAGAGACTTCGGAGTCTCGCCCCTGGTCTCTCCAAAGACATCAGTGCAGACTTCGTAGACGTTCCAAAGGGACTCAGGAGCGGCTCTGGAGTCTGTGCTGATCTCTTCTAAGGGACTTTGGACAGTGCACCCCCCTGTCCCCTGAGACACCTGGGGTTATGGGCAGACCCCTTGGGGGTCGATCCGGATTCCCCAGATGGGTGCAAAGGTGTTTCCACGGCAGGGAGGTTAGCACCCAATGCAATGGGTGCTACACCTCCTGTGGAAACACATTGTGTGCTTCCCTTAATCCAGATCTACTAGATCCGGATTAAGGAATGTACCCGTTCCTTAGCTCCAGATCTTCTTAGATCTGGATCTAAGGAGTGCGGTGGGAAAACACCCTAAGTCTGGCATGTACTGGCATTCCCAAGCACAAACGCTAGTACACATTGGTAGGCAATCCACTTTTCCCATCCCAAAATGCCCAGATTCCTCACTTCTTCCAGGAATGTCTTAAAGAGGTTAGGACAAGTCTGCATTGGCTGGAGCATCAGACCAGCAAGTGTAATAGGAACCTCTCTTCCACATGCCAGGGCGGTCTAAGGGTTGCCACGCCCCCTTAGATCCCACAGCATTAGACCGCCCCCTGACGCCAGGGCCTCCCTTAGCCCGCCCCAGCCTGTGGGAGGGATGATCCTAGTAAACTGGCATACTGGCGAATGCAGGATCACTGTTAGAATACCCAGAACAAAAGCCACGATCTCCCTGTATCCACAACATCCCTCCATAGGAAGACAGTTTCTTTGGCTCATCCCGAACCCACTGCTGCTGATGGCCACCGGATAGCTTTGCAGCAGGGGCCTCCAGGAGGGCCAAAGAGTGCTTCATCTTGCACCAGTGGCCTGACGTTCCCTCACCTGCTGCTGCCCTCGGTCGCGATCCTGATAGATGGCCATTCCAGGACCGTACAGGCTGCCCAGGGGAGAGCAGGCAGGTTGTCTTCACCGGTGGCGCACTGGCCCTGTTCAAGTGCATCCTCCTGCTCGACCAACTAAGGCTGTCTCCAGTTATGGTGGCTGCATAACCCACTAGGAAAGAATAATGTGGGATATTGCCCCCCGCTGCTATTATCACTCCTTAGTTAGACAGTTCCATGGCCAGCGCTGCCTTTGTGCATTTCGGTGACGCACGCATCTGGGCATTCAGTCAATGCTGAGCACATGGAAGTGTGCACCACCACTGCACCTGTGTGGTTGTCAGGTTCAGCCTCCATGCATGCGTGGCGGGCGGAGCAAGAATGGCCGCTCTGCCCCATGGCCAGTGTTGTCTTTGTGCAGTTCAGCGACGCACCCATCTGCGTATTCAGTCATGGGAATGTGCATCACCACTGTGCATGTGCAATTTAGCAGGGAAACAGCTATGGTGGGATTGCCATGTATACATGTGGTGACCCCACCACACCACACCACACCGATGCCATAATGCCAATATATATCCCACCCCCCCAGTCTGGATGGGGCCTAAATTCTCCATTGAGTATTTAGAACGGATGGGGGCAAGACGAGTGTGGGTGCATGAGATGCTACACTCAGCCAGTACACCCTCTGCACCATGCAAATGCAGGAGCATGCCATCCTAGATTCTTCAGGGCATCATAAAAGCCCCATGCCAATATGGCCTGTGTTCTGATACAGTAAGGAACAACAAAATTTCTATCCATTTATGTTTTTTTGTACCACATATCATTACACCATTCCCCCCCCCTCCCCTGATAGCTTCAGGCCTTTCCCTTTGTCCTTGGGAGGAAAAATATATGTTCAACTGGATAAATTTCCAGCCCAGGCTGCACCTAGACAAGGTCAAAAACCTGGAATCATTTCATATTTGTACTTGTTTTGCCAGAAGTATTCATGGTGCTCCAGGTACAGTCCTGGAATACAGACCCAGTTTACCAGGAATTTGTTGTTCCAGTAAAATTAACTATTGCAGCACAATATTCTGTTATTCCACAATTGCAGCTCTGTATGGATTACTGCAAAAGAAGAACAGTGAGAGTTCAAGCATGAACTGTCGCTACCCAGAAGTACTTCATGTGATGCTATTGGGAGTGTTAGGCCACACGGGAGGAAAATTTCACAGCTGGATTGTCACTCTGCTGGTCCGAAAAGGCTAAAACCCTGAGTATCGATCTAATGTAGACAATGAGTGATAGTTCCAGATGTGATTTATACCAGTAAATCAATAATTTGCAGAATAAAAAAGTGATGTCTGGAGGCCACCAAATTCAGTCTAGGACTGAGGGTTTCTTCACACTTTGCAAAAAGGGACACTCTGGAGACGCTTCTATACAGTTGACCCCCCCGCCCCCCATCTGCAGGGGATATGTTCCAGGCCCCACCATGGATAACCTAAACCGCAGATAATAATGTTGGGAAACGCCGGGAAATGCACTCCATTTCCCATAATTCCAGGGAAATCCCATGGGATTTCACAGGAATCATGGGAAATCTTGCTCCAGATGCACTCCATTTCTTATAATTCCTGTGAAATCCCATGGGATTTCAAAGGCATTATGGGAAATCGCACACCATCTCAGGCCATTTCCTGCCTGTCCCAGGCCTCAGAAGAGCTTAGTGGCACCCGCGAGAGTTGGAGGTGGGCAGATCCAGTCACTGCGGGAAACTGAATCCACCGTTACTGGATTAGTGGATACAGGGTCCGATTGTACTAGAAGTGTCCTCACATGTGCCAGAGCACCCTGCAACCAGGATAGGTGTACAGCAGATTTTCAGGCTCCACAACTTACTTACCTTCTGGCCGGACATCCCTACCACTACAATTGTACCTCTTCCTGGTGAAAGAGGCTTGAACGGAGCATGTGACTAGGCGGTGCAGGCACAGTTGTGCGCTACAATATCCAGTTGCCACAGCAACAGCACTGTGCAGGAAGGTGGCATCATTGCCACCGCTCTGCAATCGTCTCTCCAATGGAAGGTGATTCAAACTTACAAAAGGGATGGCTAAGTCTGAAATACAACAGGCATCGCAAAGTGTGGATGCCCGATCTACTCCAGGAGTTACCTGGCCAACACTAGGAAAGGTGCAAATTGGCCCAGAGACTCTTAACAGTCCTTTCCTACAAGGAGAAAGACTACAATTCAAAATCGGAATTGTCCATGCAGTTTACTCCGTTTCAGCCTAACCTATCCTACAGGATAGAAACAAAAACAAGGAAGAAAGGTAAGCACTGTTCTTTGGAATGAGATTAAAATATAATCAATATACAGCAGGCTGCTCAACGTGCACTCTTGGCCTGCAACTCCCAGAACTCCCTGCCAGTCCAAGGAATGCTGGGAAAGGAATGCTGGAAGTTGTCTAGTTCAGGGCCACCTGGAAGGCAGAAAGTTGACCAGTCCTTAGAGGTGAAAAGAAAGAAGGCAAGACAATTATGCAGACCTGGTAAATCGAACTTCACAGATATTGCACATATATGGCTTCTCTCCTGTGTGGGTCCGCATATGCCGTGGAAGCTTCCCAGCTCCCATGATTATTTTGTTGCAGATGGGGCACTGTTGGGAAGCTTTGGGTTTCATCTTCCTTTCTTCTGGCCACCTGGGAAAGACGCCCCCAAAATGAGCAGCGCTGAGGAAGTTCAGATACGCGCTGTAGTCGTTTTCGGCTTTTATGTGTCCTAGGTGGCCCACCGGCGTGTTGGTAAACATGTCCTTGAAGATGTCAGCCGAGAATGGGGCTGGGGGAGGCTCCTCTTTTTCCTCCTCCTTGATCTTCCTCTTTCTGATAACCAAATCCAAGGGGCCGCTATCCACTTGCTGTTCCTCTGCTTGGGAAAATGCCCCAAAGTCTCCGTTCCAGAGGTGAGGGAAGAGGTCCGGCACAAAGGGGGACAGAGCTGGTCTCCGTTCTGGAATGCTAGTTTTAGGGTACAAGTTCTCCCTTAGGAGGGACTCAATGGAAAAGTCTCTTATCATGCCCAGGGGACCATTAGAGGTATTGGCCGGAAAGGGGCTGGAGAAACCACCTGGTGTCTCAGGGAACCCCTCCGCGGCCAGATCTGATTTGGAAGGACTTTGGTGACAGCTGACATCCTGGACCTCCGTTAAATTCCGGTTTGCAAAATCTTCAGCTTCCTCCTCCTCCTCCTCCTCTTCCTCCTCCTCCTCCTCTTCCTCCTCCTCTTCCTCCTCCTCCTTCTCATCTCCCTCCTCCAAGCTGGGCTCCATAATTTCTAGGCAAACGTTGATGACGCACTGAATCTCCAGCATCCTCGCTGCGTTGAGAATATGCTTGAGGTTCGAGGTGGTGATGGTGAGGGTCGAGGTATAGGCAAACTCAAGGATTGCCGAAAGTGCTTCAGGCTTGACAAAGTCAATCTCGTAAACATAGGGCTGATCTGCTAAAGTGCCGGTAGTGAAGAGCTTCTTAAAATATTTGCTACAGGCAGCCAGGACGGACTTGTGGGTCCTGTATTCTTGGTCCTGGACAATGAGAATCACATCACAGAGGAGGCCATTGTGACGCTGTTCATTTAAGCCACATAGAACTTCGCTGCTGTGGTTTGGGAACGGGATCCCAATTAGGTCTTCAATGCCATTGGCCATATTCTCATTTAGAGCCCTAGGATGAAACACAGGCACAGGAAAAGAATGAGTGCATGCATTGCTATTTGCTTGTAAAGAAAGCATAGGAGATGTAAAATTTCCATAAACAAAATCCTTTAAAGCACCACACAAATATTCCAAAGTTTCAGACCAATTAGACAATGAAATTTAAGTCCAGATAAGCCGATTAAACATTTAAAAAGAAGGCCTGATGGATCAATTTAAAATATAAGATGCATAAAATCGTCAAAATATAAGCCATAACAAAGAAGTAAAATACTGCAAAGTTTTCCAAAAAGCCAAAGAAGAAGGACATGTTTTCTACCCCGCTTTTCTCACCCATTTAAGGGGACTCAAAGCGGCTGACAAACCTCCCCACAACAGAACACCCTATGAGTTGGGAGGGGCTGTGAGAGATCAGAAAAGGGCTGTGACTTACGCAAGGTCACCCAGCTCGCTTCATGGAGGAAGAAGAGTTGGCTTTTCTACCCCGCTTTTCTCACCCATTGAAGGGAACTCAAAGTGGCTGACAAAGCTTTCTATTCTTCTCCCCACAACAGACACCCTGTGAGGTAGGTGGGGCTGGGAGAGCTCAGAAAAGAGCTGTGACTAGCCCAAGGTCACCAAGCTGGCTTCATGGAGGAGGGAGGAATCAAACCCGGTATTCCCAGATAAGAGTCTGGCTCCCTAACCACTAGACCAAAGTGGCTCACATGCCCTTGGCCTGCAACTTTAAGGTAGAGAGCTGTTGTTCCTGAATCTTGAGGGGAGGTCATCAGAGGGTCCAGATACCCACAAAAATACTCCACACCACTGTGTGTGTAAATCTGCTGTGGTATCAGCAAGCCATCTCACTGGCAACCTCTGCACATGCCCTATCAACATGCCCTGCAGAGCTTGATCCAGACTAGGGGCAAGGCAGGCAAGTGTCATGGCTATCTGGACCCTGTCGTGGGCTACCCTGGCCTGCCCTCATGACTGAGGAACGAAAGCTCTCGAGCCAGTTTCGTCCAGTGGTTTTTCAATTCAATGATTTGTCAGGGAAACAAATCAACAGATTTCTGCTTTGACAGTAAAATGAACGTACAAATTTTTTTTTTCTGGCACATCTGCTTCTGAAATCCAGCCCCATTAAGCTTTCTAAGGGTGGAAAAGTATCAACCAGAAAATGGAAGTACAGTCAGACCCCCATATCCACTGATTCAGTACCCAGGGTTTCAGTTAACCATGGTTACCGGATCAGCCCCACCCCAATCCCGTGGGTGCCATAAGGGAAAAGCACCAAGAATCGGAAGGCCTATTTTGGCCTCCGTAGAGTCTTGGAATAGGCATGTGATGCCAGTGGAGCCCATCCCAAAATATAAGGGGGCGCGAGGGAAGCATCCAGTGGCATCACACACCTATTCCAATGCTCTCCAGAAGCTGAAATAGCCCTTCCGGAGGCCAGAAAAGCACTTCCGGTTCTGGGGTTGCATGACCCCAGAACCGGAAGGCCTGTTTGTGATTATCCATGGTTTCAAGTAACCACGGTAGGCGCCGGAACGTAATCCCAGTGGATACAGGGATCTGACTGTATTCAGAAATACATTCTTATCCTTCCTTGTCAAAGAACAGCAGGTAAAAATATTCATAGGAGACAACATTCTACCTTAAATATGTATTTTTGTATGAACATCTTAAATGAATTGAGCCCAAAATCTGCACGCTGATCCACAGTGAAATTAGAAAGCCTCCAACAGGAATTTCCCTGCTAGAAATGCTGTAATGTTTCTACAAGTCCAGCATAAAAAAATACATTTAGCAGTATGTCAAGAGAGCAAAGGAGCCAAATGTATGCGATTTATCAATGCATTTTCCAAGCTGCCTTTCTATTTAGGTGATACAACACAAATTCATCCTAGGAACTACTATGTGAAGCAGTTTTTACTTTTAAAAACACTACAGATATTTTATGCAATGCTTTACTGAGAAAATACTCCTCAAATCCCCCTAATCAGAGTAACTCAGGAAAAGTGTGGGAGTATTTTCAGAAGTATTATATATAAAAACAAAATACAGATCCTTACACTGTTAATATATCACCAACCCAACCAAGAACTTAAGTTTTTCGTTCTTCAAGTTACATTTTCAACAACCTTGTGAGATAGGTTATGCTGAGAATGTCACTATTTTCCATGGTCATTGAGAGAGAACTTATTTCCTTTATAACACAATGCTAGAACCAGGGGTATTCTATGAAGCTGATGAGAAAGACAGCTAGGACCGACAAGGGGAAGAATTTTTTCGCCCAGACGAATTTACTACCAGAAGATACAGTGAGAGCAACCAGTCTAGATAGCATTAAGAAAGGGTTAGATAAATTCATAGAGGACAGGTGTATCAATAGCTACTAGAATGGATGTCTAGGTGCTGTCTCTGGGTTGGAGAGACAGGCAGGAGGCCCCGAAAGCCCATTTGCAAGGGACTGAGACCAGGTGATAGTTTTGTGCCTAATCATAGGAGACAGAGACGGAAAAATATCATCAACTGATGTGGATTCTTCCGGCTACCCAAGGTGCAGAATTTAAGTTTTGTTGATGCAGAGTTTTTATGCTCTCTGCCCCAAGAACAGGGCACCCTTGGCTGTAGGCATCTAGTTGCACCATTTCTGGCACATTTGAATCATCTGGGGCCTGGTTTTCCTCCTCCGCTGTCCCCCCAAATTGCTGCAGGCAAAATTCTGTCCTATCAACACCTCTGGCAGGTCTTATCGCTGCGACATCTTTACTCCCCCTGAAAGGACATTAAGGAAATCATGATTAACATCACTGGCTATTTCCAGCCGCCCCAGCCGCATCACGTTGTGGCACAAGCGGCTGCACGCCAGGCATCCGACACCTTGTTCTGTCCTTCAAAGCCTTCCGTGATCTCATTCCGCACCCTGCCCTGCACCCATCCCTCCCCCTCAGCCTCCTCCGTCCGCTCTCGGTCTTTATTTAGATTGTTCCTGACAAACACAGCTAACCTCCCATTATTCACCGCTGCCTTCAGTCCCCACCTTCATTTAATTATCCCTTCTGGAGAATTCTAACTTGCTCACACAATATCTCCTGTATCCTCTTCGCTTGACATGCCTCTAAGGCCATTTGCTGGGATTCGAGAGCAGGAGAAGGTTTGCCCTTGTCGTTGCTTGAGATGCCCATGGGCAATTGGTGGGCCGCTGCATGAGACAGGATGCTGTGAGACTGGTTGGGCTGCGGCCTGATCCAGCAGGACTCCTCTTATGTTCTTATGCCCTACAAGACTTGTTTCCTCTTGCATGTGTTTCTAGAGCAGCAATTGTGACTTCTCGTGACTGAGTGGTGCACAGCTCCTGTGCTAGGGCCACATGTCTGCATCTTGCAAGGTGGCAACCATAGACCTGATGTGTAGGGCCTCTCTAATTACTCCAAGCAGGTAGAAACAGCCCTGGCTCTGCTCTCTGTGTATCCTCATCCTGTTGCTGAAAAATCCCCATTCCTGGGACATTCCTTCAAAGGAAGATTAGCTTCAGAGGCATATGCAAGCCATATATAAACGAGGCGGCCAGGAAAGTTAAGAGCCAGAGTATTATCGGTCTAGGAATTCGCTACAAAATAGATGGTGACAACAACCAGCCCGAATGGCTTTAAGAAATTCATGGACAAATTCATGGAGATCTGGTGTATCAATGGCTAATAGAATGGATGCCTAGGAACTGCCTCCATGTGCAGGGAGCGAAGAGCAGGTGAAGGTTTTGCCTTTGTCTCCTGCTTGAGATGCCCAGAAGCAATTGTTGGACCACTGTGTGAGTTGGGATGCTGGAGTAGATGGGCTGTGGCCTGGTCCAACAGCTCCTCTTATGTTCTTAAGGTTCCTGATTAGGCCAGTTCTCAGATCACAGAAGGTTTCAAACGACAAGAAAGACACAACAGCTGACCAATGGGCCATATGAAATGCTGATTTGCATCTTGCCAGACAGAATTCACTTACTTCATTTATATTCCACCATTAGTATTCATGAATCTGCCCGCACCTCCATTTTATTCTCAGAACTCTGTGCAGAAGGTATGGCTGACAAGGTGGGGGCTGGCTCAAAGTCACCTAGTGAGCTCAGCGATTGGATTCTATGGGCTTCTGTCACGGGGAAGTTAAGATCAGGGATGGAGGCCAGCGTTCGGACTGCCAATGCTGGCCCTGGCCCAAACCTACCTTGATCTTACCCAATAGCAGGCTAAGAGACTTCACCTGCTCTCAACTCTTGACAGGTGGCCTTGAGTGTAGGGGTGTTCACAAATACAACTTTCAGGATTCAATGCAATTTGAATTGAATATCCAAAAATTCGATTCAATTTAAATCTAGCAAATTCGAATCTATTCGTTTGAATTTTAGATTCAAATTTGCATTTATGAATGTCAACAACATTTGTATGTGCCTGCCCGCATTATTACGCATCCCGTATGCATCCGTACACGTCTGCATGCCCCCCATAGTTATCCCGCATACATCCCATTTTTGATGCGGGAAAGATGCGTATGTGCACGTATGCATCATGTACGAACCTGTAGACATCCGAATGTCCAATTAATCTGGATGAATAGATCTGAAATTTGTTCGAATGTTTAAATTCAACTTTGTTCAATTCGAATTGAAACATTCAAACAAATTTCAAATTTCAAATCTATTTGTTCAGATTTATTAAATTCGAATTCAAATGTCCAGATTCAGACGAATTTGACTGAATTTCAAATCCCTTCGAATATTTGTGCCCTTACCTACTTGACAGTCATCCTGCTTGACTCTCCAACTCAGAGATGGTACCTAGGCATCCATTCTAGTACCCATTGATACACCTGTCTAAACTCTCACCAATACATCTTTTTTTTCCCATTCTGCTTTGTTAATAAAGTGTCTGCAAGCACATTCCTACAAGAGGATACTTAGGCAGGGCTTGCCAAGGAAAATGTATACCTATATTCCATAGCATCTTGATTAAAATTTGATGAAGGTGGTCTCTTGGGGGATGCTCATAAAACAGTCTCAGAAGTCAATTAATTGGATAGCCATCTGCAGTTTAGACTAACACGGCAGGCCTCGCATTTTCAAGCATCTCATATTATTTGCCATAGTGGAAAAACACATTTTTAGTATTGTCATGGCTCGCAGTTGCAGTATCTAAAACAAATCTTTACCTCAGCAGCCTCTACAGTCACCTCTTTGCATAATTTTGTCATTTGATTCTTGCAGATTGCTGGACTATGCACGTATTTGCTCCCGATGGGAAACTGGTGCTTAGGTGAACTATGGAAGCCTACAGTGCAAGTCAACATTGCTGAGGAGAAGGAGAAGGAGAAGGAAAAGGAGAAGGAGAGCTGGGTTTTCTATCCTGCTTTTCTCACCCATTCAAGGGGAGTCAAAGTGGCTGACAAAGCTTCTGTTCTTCTCCTCACATGTTGATGGTGCTGCAGAGGGGAGACCCCCTTCTGCACTTACATGTTAATCCAGATCAAAGAACTGCTGAGAACACATCGTCTGCATGGTGATCCAGATCAAGGAGCTACTTAGTATACTTTGTCTGCATTGGAGTAGAGTAGATCCAGATCAGATCTGTGCTAAGGACTTCCTGATCTGGATCAGTGGTAAGCATGACACATGTGGTCTACCGCATGTTCTAGCACTTCCTGTTTTGGATCAAGGCATCTGCCCGTAGAACGGATGTGGAAGGTTCATGGACATTGGTTACAGGTGCCATTTGGGGCTGCTTTTGAAGGTATTCCCTTCCCCCTCAGATGTAACATTTGATTGACAGGGACGTGGTGAATTGCAACAGGTGTTGGAATTACTGTGGGCCAATCACAGCACAGTGTGGGTGGTTCATACGGAGGTAGAACCCATCCATGGATGTGGAACAGGGCATCACTCTAGCACACATTTGGTGATCTATAGTCTAATACAATGCAGATACCGTGGCCTCCTGTAGATCCAGATCTAGCTGATCTGGATCTCATTAGCACAGATCCTGCCAATCCAGTCTAATGGTGGTGAGTGCAGAAAGGGACTAAGTCTGCTATGTAAGTCAATTGGGGCCACAAGGAAGAGATTATCCATGTGCACGAATAAGGGGGGGGGAGTTGCACTGAATTCATATCACATTGAATGTAAAAAAAAAATCATATTTGGTCAATAGATCCCCTTCAAACATGGTAGGATTCTATTCGGTATGAATGTATTCATACAAATTTGTACCAATGTCCAATAGGCGTGCATATGTATCTGATACATATCCCATAACATATCCGCCCTGAATGTGTCAAATCCACCCTGAATCTACTTTGAATCCACTCTCAATCCATGCCGAATGAACTTTGGATCCGTTGCAGATGTGACTGGCACAGCCACTTTCCCACCTCCCCAGGTTCATGAATGTTCCAAAGCATTTGTACGAATACCAATGTCAATATACGAATGTTGTAACGCTCAATTCGTGCACAAATGTCCAAATTTGTACGAATATTGAATGTTAACGAATATTCATGCACATCCCTAGAGGAGATTCAATCAATCACTGTTAACTCAGTACCACATCAGAGGCAAAGTCCCATCATTGCAAGTTTCCAGAATCACATTCAGTGAGGGATGCAGGTTGAGATGCAATGCAAAGCAAACCTAGATTGTACAGAACAGTGCTATATTAGGGATTGCTGTATGGTTTTCGTAGGCACAAAGCAACCACACAATTTCCCCCGTAGCAAGAATCAGAAGGAGAAGAAGGAGGAGGAAGATGAGGAGGAGGAGAAGGAGGAGGAGGAGAAGGAGAAGGAGGAAGACAAGGAGGAGGAGGAGGAGGAGGAGGGGTAGGAGTAGGAGTTGGCTTTTCTACCACGCTTTTCTCACCCATTTAAAGGGACTCATAGTGGCTGACAAAGCTTCTGTTTTTCTCCCCCCAACAGAACACCCTGTGAGGTAGGTGGGGCTGTGAGAGCTCAGAAGAGAGCTGTGACTAGCCCAAGGTCACCCAGTTGGCTTCATGGGAGAGGGAGGAATCGAATTCCCAGATAAGAGTCCAGCTCCCTAACCAGTAGACCAAACTGGCTCACAAGGAAACGTTGGTTCTGCTTTGCCATCCATGGGTTTCTCTGAGAATGCCAGCAGGCAAGCAAAGCAGATCTCCACCAAAAGGGAATGCAAAGTTCATCTCAACAATGTAAGACCCACTCTGATAAGGCCTCGACCTCTCGCTGACTCTGCTGTGGTGATGATATGGACCTTCCATCACACGTTACCTCCAAAAGAAGCCCAAGCAAGGGGGGAAAACAGCAAATATGAAAAGTATCTTTAAAACAAGAGACAAAAGCAAATTATGAAAAAGTCTGTGAAATCAATGTGACATTAAATCAGCTCACAGAATTAGCAGCTTCCGAATAAAATAACACTCAGCTACGTACCCAAGAACAAGTATTTCGGATGGACAAACGGCACTGCTAATTGAACCTCAGGCATGTGTATTAGTTCAGTTCAGGGCAGCCTGGCTACCTGCCCACCTGGGGAGTGTCTGAAGACATTGGCACAGGCTGTTCCTACCTCGCCCTGGCAAGTTCAGCCAGATTGGAGCCTGTGCCAGTTTGGCAAAATGCATCTAAAGAGAAGGTAGGGATAGATCCTGCCCACGTCTCCAGTTGTTCCCTGGCCCAGTTGTACATGGACCAAGAAGGGGAGGCTTTAGGGCAGGGCAAGTGATGCAGCTGCAAGGGTGATAGGACTCAGGAATGTGTGGATTTGGCCCTGCCTTGCTTGTAGGCCAGTTGCTAGACTATGCCACATTGTCCCAGCATTCTGAGAAACAGCCCGGTGGGCATGTAGCTTACCTGGCTTTGCCAACCTAGGCCATACCCTGGCCCATGACACCCAAGCAGCCTAGAGGCCAGCCTGTGAGAGGGCTGGGGTCAGCACGACATGGCTGGCCACAAGCATGGGTCAAATGTAGTCTAGTGTGGCCGAGATGAGCAAAACATTTGTTCATCTGTTGCTGCTTTGGTTCTCCCAGGAAGCAGACAGGTGGGTATATGGTTTACCTGCCACAGACTCCCTAGGTCACATCCTATCCTGCTCCATGATTGACCTCCTATGCTCCAAGCATCTGATGTACTAGAGCTGGTGCCAGAACCAAAGCCAAATCAAACTAGTTAACATCATTGTTAACAGCAAGTCACCAGCACGGCCAGCTGAGTGACCTTGGGCTAGTCACATCTCTCTTTCTCAGCTCTCACAGCCCCACGTACCTCACAGGTGCTCTGTTGTGAGGAAAAGAATAGAAACTCCCTGTAAATGGGTAAGAAACGTGGGGTAGAAAAGCCAACTCTTCTTCTTAATCTGGACCATGAGCCTCTAGAACCATACATTAATATGGATCAAGGAGGCCCCACTCCTGCTGGTTCAGCTCCATCTTCACTGGACAGAGCCAGACCCGAATTAAGGAGACCTTTAATTCAGATCTGGGTCTACATTTAATCAGGTCCACATCCAGCCTTATTCCAGATCGTGGGAGACATGCATATGAGGGGTGCTTTTCAGCAGTGCTAAAGACCACCCAAAACAACACAATGCAGCTTAAAGGAGGGGCGAAATCCCACCATCCAAAAATGCCAGGTGAAGACTGCTCTCCAAAAGATATGCAATAAAAGAGCACTCAGCAAATTTCTGAGAAGAGGTCATTCCCAACCTGGGACCACAGAGAATACCATCCAACATGCCACATCCCTTCAGATCTCAGGGCGTGGAGAGCTTCAATACCCACATAACACAGGGGTATGTTTAAATTGTGACCGAGTGTTTAGAATCTCAAAGTGGTGGACAAAATTAAAGAAACAGAAGTAACCAGTAAGCAATAAAAATAGCATTAAAAACACCTGAAATTAGCCACTCGTAGAAAACAACATTAAGATAAGTAAGTGGTAACAGCCAAAACCCAATACCATTCAGATGTCTCCAGGAGGAGCCTGAAGTATATAAACGTAGGCATTTGCTAAAATTTTAAAAAAGGGAAAGTGAGTAATCACATGAATCAATGCTTCCCTTAGGCTTCCCTTAAGTGGGCTTCTCAGCGGGCAGAAGGGACGGTCCTAGTACACTTGTTGGTCCATGGACAGCGCAGAATTGCCCAATGAGTTTCCAAAGCTTCAGAAGAAACACCTTGACTGAAGACAGCCGAACAGAAAATGTCAGGTTGGTCATTGTGGGCAAATTCACACTTACCTGACTGGTGAACCCCAGGGACCCTCCAACACAATGCATCTGCACTCTGTAGAGCCGCTTCTATACCAGAAGTGGCTCTGCGTGTGCCAGAGTATCCCACATCCAGGATAGGTGTGGAGCCCATTTTGGGCTCCATAACCTTCCTAGCCTCCGGCTGGGGGAACTCCTGCACGCCCCATTCGCACCTCTTCTGGGTGGATGAGATATAATGGAGCATGTGACCAGGTGGTGCAGATGCAGTTGCACACTGCATCCCCCGGCTGGTGCAGCAACCGTATTGCGCATGTGCGTTGGCACTACTGCAGTAGCAATGTGATCACCGTCAAAATGGCAATGATTTGCTCTTAGCCTACATGTAGTCAAGCTCCAGCTAAGTTTTGAAAGCTTTGGGTAAGCCAAAGTGTGGATGCCCAAACCATTCTTTACCTCCCTGGGACAATTTCTCAGGGAAGGTGAAGTGGAAACAGACCCAGAGTTTTAGTGATACTGGCGATGGCCAGTGCAAATGAGTGTGGCTGGCTCATGTGCATGGAGTTCATGGGGGGGGGGCACAAACCAGCTTTCAGCATGGGAGGCGGGGCTTCCAGCTGTGTTCACCTGCACTGGCTGCCATTGGTGGTTATATGGAACACACTTTCATGTGCTCCATATTGGGGACTCCAGGGTTACCCCCAGAAACCGCCCAAAAATTCTATTAGCAAGCAATAATGGTTAGTATAGCTCCTCCATCATTACTGCTTATGGGACAGCAGCGGCTGGGACTGACTTGGCGCGTTTTAGTGACATGAACACATGCGCAGCCATCTGTCTCAGCCCCTGCACATGCATGGTAGACAAAGCAATGGTGGCATCCCCCTCCACAAGGTAAGTAAAAGCGTTGTTGCTGGAAAACCCACCACCAGTACTGGATCTCCCAGAAAGAGGTGATTGCATGTTTTAGGGCAAATATAGTTGGGCTAAGGTGGGCTTGCCACAGATACATGTGGCAATACCATCACAGTGCAGCCATAATGGTGGTATATTTCCCCTGTCTGGACCAAGTCAAGCTCTGGCACCCTATACAATCTGATTGTCTGGGGAGACCTGGTCTTCCATAAAGACCACAACTGTCTGGAAAGCCTTCCTAATACAGGTCCTGCTATACGGATTCTTACTCCTTCTCAAAGCCTACGCTGTCTCACTCCAGGACCAGAACAGGGCTGCCTTGTGTTGATCTGACCACCACATCCCTGCACTTGACTGGAAGAACTCACGAGCCATCGGTGACGTTACTGCAAGACATCAGCTTGGCTAGGACCATGGCCGTGGCCTGGACGGAGGAGCAGCAAAGCAATTATTCAGTGCTCCTGGGCTAAGATGACTAAAGGAAACCTTTGAGTGGTACTGGGGAGAGGGGGAGGACAGGAAAGGAGAGGAGAGGAAGGAATGTCTCCTGGTTCTGGGGAAATCAGATGTTTACGGAGTGGGAGGGGGCTTTCTCATGCATGCCATTTCCCTCCTGCCTACAGAAGATCAGCCGGCAGCTGAGACCTTGGGGTTATATCTCCTCTTGGTGCCCACCACCCCACTCCCACCCAGCTCCTATCTGACAGTTCAAACGTGGGAGCCAGCTGGCCTTGGGAAAGGACATGAAAGCAGCTGCCTCCCCATGCCCATCCTGTTTATTCCCAAAAGAACTATTCTGAGGACACAACAGCTCCCACCCACCTGGGCAGAACCTAAGAGAAGAAGAAGAGTTGGCTTTTCTACCCCACTTTTCTCACCCATTTAAGGGGACTCAAAGCAGCTGACAAAGCTTTCTGTTCTTCTCCCCACAGCAAAACACCCTGTGAGGTAGGTGGAGCTGTGAGAGCTCAGGAGAGAGCTGTGACTAGCCCAAGGTCACCCAGCTGGCTTCGTAGACCAGAATCAAACCCGGTATTCTCAGATAAGAGTCCAGCTCCCTAACAACTAGAGAAGCTCCTGTTGTTCCAGACACCAGCAGGGTAAGTGTGTAGGGTTGAAGACTCCTCTACATATATGGGTTGCCTGCCTAACAGGAAAACACAGTGGCTGTGGTCACACTTAATGTTTAATCCAGCTTCAGTCCACTTTCAAAGGGAGAGAACCCATCAGCAAAGTGAGAAGCTGTTTTCTTTCAGTGTTAAATCACTCAAAAAATTCACCTTTGGGACAGATAATGTGGAAAGAGTATTACTGGTCACTTTGCTCTCTCTCTCTGAAAGTGGACTGAAGCTGGATTAAACCATAAGTGTGACGCTGGCCAGTGTCAGGTGGAAAAGAAACCCCAGCAAAGTTTTCCATTCTCTACAGGCAGCAATGGTTTTTCTTTCAACCAATCAGTAGATCTGCCTCCTTCCCAGTTGTCACTGAATATGGGAATTCCTGAACATCAGAACAGCATCCGATTGCAAAGGCTGGACTATTCCCTTGGATAGAGAAGCCCTGGAAACATTGGGGAAAAAATAGCCAGCTGTGCCTTATAGCTCACTTTTTAATTTATAGAGTTATGCAGGTGCACAAAATGTGCTTTTTCATCTACAAAGCATCCCACACATGACGATCAGGATCTGGGGGCTTTGGTTGATTGTTCTCCTATCACATGGTGACTGTTGTAGCTGTTTTGTGACCATTAATGGTGCTTGTATTGTTTTCTGTCCTTATTCCCTCCACAAACATCATGAGATGATCAACCAGTGTCTTGTGTTTTCTGACAGCAGGCAGCCCAACTTGAATGCAAAGTCCCTATAGCTCCGCAACCCTTTGTATGCCTCCCTATAGAGTGCCGAATCTAACTTCTTCACCAACAATTTGCATGGGGTGGTATTGCAGGAAAATGTTACCGGAGCAGACACCTTTTTGCACTGTGACCTCTAGTGCATAATTAGTGCACCTGTTGGGAAGAGCATGCACACATCAAGTTCGCTGCTACAACCTTCAAGCATGCTTGCCCTCCCAGAAGCACACAAATTGTTGATTAGCCGTTGAGCATGAAATCATGCTCTACACCTTAACCAACGTTACCTAATTACTTACCTAAAGTGCCCAGCGGTATGGACATTCACTCTCGCTGGTGTTCCAGGATTTTCGCACAAGGGCACTGGCACCTCGGATGACCATAGATGCAACAACGTGTGCATAGAGCATCAGTGTCAACAAGGCAATGGTGCTGATGCACCCATAGTTGCGGAGGCACCACTGCCAAAGTGGTGGCGTCCAGAGGAGGACCAGACCTTGGGTTCAAATAAGGCAAGTATCTGATCCTGGGGTGGGGGCGGGGGAGAGAGCGTGTAAAGTTGCAAGCACTAGTCAATGTTGAGCCATCGTGCTCCTTACCTGTCCAATGGATGGGAAGGATAGTACAAAAATGTCTCTGGTCATTTGCTATCTTGGCTTTCCAACACATTCTTTAAATATAAGGCTCAGCAGTTTGAACGCACTAAAATGTATTTAAATACACTCAGCAGGTGGCAGTGTAAAGCTGTGCTAGTCCGATTTATCTTTTTTTTTTTTTTAGTGTGAGGCAGGATTAGATGTGTTAAACCCTTGATGGGAGACCACCAGGAAATCCAATATACAACAGACTGAGAAGCAGGAGAAGCAATAATCAGCATCATCAACATCCCAGGAAAAGGCAATGGAGAACTACGCCTACAGTGTTGCCAAGAAAGCTCAAAGGAGATTTTAAAAATAAATCTTTAAATTCTTAGTTTTGAAGGATTCCCAAATGAGATTAATGTGAATAAGGATGCAGCTAAAAAACAGATGAAACAACGTGGAAATGAATAAATTTGCCAACCCATATGCTATAAAAACATTCCAGGTACAAAGGTCAGTGTTGATTCTGAATAGATATCTAGTGCAAGGTCTGTGATGAATGTTAAAATAAGCATAATTACCTTTATTCACTACTCTTTTCTCAACAAGGCCATTACTGCAATGTCCCACCCGCATGATCCAGACAAAAGAACCGGCCGGCCTACAGCGGGCAAATAGTGCCTTGCAAAATATTCTGAGAACATATTTGCTCACATTATCCTGTCCACCCTTTCAGGTTCCATGTAACTATTGGGGAAAGTGATCCGCTTCCCTGCTGCTGTTCTGATAATCTGGACATTTCTGCGCATGCTGGTATATCGGAGCAGCAAGTGCCCTAGGAGTTTCCTTTCTGCAAGCTGATGAAGTCCGGAGGTGTCTCCAGACGCAAGTAAAACCACACAAAGTTGGGATTGCAACACATCTTCTTGGCACCCCAGTGTAGTCCCAGTTAGTTAAGCAAAAACCTCTTACATTGCTATTAAGAAAACCTCAGCAATGACATTGGGTTTTCCATAATAGCAGCTGCTTACCTCTGTCTGTGGTGGAATCCTTCCTCTTGCAAAATATCCGTATGTAGGAAGCATACAAATAAAACAAAGGGAACTGGGTGGGTGATTCCTACATATGGGAACTTAGCAAGAGGAATGATCTCACAAAGAAAACTGGGATTTTTACAGGATTCCCAGAATTTCCTCTCGCTGTCCAGTGGCATCCTAAGGGGAGGGTATCCTAATGCTCTTCCTGATCCAGTATTCTGGCCCCTGGGGAACAGTCCTTAGTAGGGGTGCACACAAATGCAATTTTTGACATTCAGTTTGATTTGAACAGAATATTCGAATGTCCGAATTAATACGAATAGGGAAAAAATGAATGTATTAAAATTCAGGCCGATTCGAATACATTCGTATCTATTTGTACGAATATTCGATTCATATTTAATAATACAAATGTCGACAACATTCGTATGTATCTGTACGCATCCCATTTTCATCCGATATGGATCCGTACAAATGTCTATGGATACGTATAAGATGCTCACGGATATGTATGTAATGCGTACGTATCCATACACATACGAATTTCCGAATTATTCATACAAATGATTTGAAATATTTGTATTCGTTGGAGTATTAAAAAACAAATGTCTGGACATTCTATTCAAATTTGAATGTTCAGATTAGGCTGAATTCAATCCAATAACAAATATTTCTAATATTCTTCCACATCCCTAGTCCTTAGACAAGTGTGTGTCTCTAAGCTGCCGGACAGGATACATGAGCTGGTGCTACTGTGACCTTCAGAAGCTTCTTGTCTTCAGGGTGAAACTGGCAGAGGCCGATGGAGAGAAATAAAGGTGATTTTCAACAGCAACCAGCTTGTCCTATGTGAGTTTTTTACGTGAGCGGATTCTGAATGAAAATGTGTGGTATTCCACAGGGCTTGTTCTAGGGGAGAAATCTGTCAAGATTTAAACTTTCTGAACCAACACACAGGACGTGGTCTCACCTTCACTGTAAACCTTCTTTGGTCCATCTTCAGTTCTGACTGCTTGCACCTTTTCCATTTCTATCCGGTTTATTTCTGGACTTTCCATTCAGGAAACTCCAAATGGAGGGTGGGAAGCCCACGTATAAAATGGATAGAAATGAAAACGTGTGAACAGTCAGACCTAAAGATGGGCTGAAGAAGGCTTCAAGTGAAGGTGTGACCATAAAGTGAGACACGGGACCTTCCCAATTTCATAATCTTCAAAATTTCAGTGCTGCGCTCCTATCAAAAAAGCATCGAAAATATGTCCCTATTAGGGGAAAATTAAAACCTAAAGGTGGCTTGGGAGTGAAAAACACATGCGCCAAATTTTGACATTTGAACTCGAATAGAATGTCCCAAAATTCAAATGTAAACATTCAAATTGAATTTTGAACTACGGATCTATTCATGTGAATTATCTGGACATTCGTACGTGTACGGGTTCTTACATGATGCGTACTTGAAGACCCGCCTCTTTCCTGCATCTCTACGCATTTGTACGGATCCATATGGGACAAAAACAGGTTGCTTATGGGATAACTACGGGATGCGTATGGGCGTGCATGGATGCGTATGGATGTGGAGAAGATGCCTACGTGCACATACGAATGTTGTCGACATTCGCATGTGTAGATTCGAATCAAAAATTCGAACAAATAGATTCGAATTTGGTAAATACAAATCGAATCTTATTGAATTCGAATTTAAAAGATTCAAATTGAATCAGATTTTTGGGAGTTCAATTCGATGCGAATAGAATGTCAAAAAAATTTGTGCACATCCCTAATTATAGGTGAGGTTCTCAACTTGTGGAAGGAAGGAAGGAAGGAAGGAAGGAAGGAAGGAAGGAAGGAAGGAAGGAAGGAAGGAAGGAAGGAAGGAAGGAAGGAAGGAAGGAAGGAAGGAAGGAAGGAAGGAAGGAAATTAAAAGCAAGTAGCCACCCCCACACACAAAGAGCCCGCTAGAGCCACCTGTTTAGACAGGGTCAATGTCTCTTGCAAGCAAGTTGGCACCTACGCTGGTTAGGGAGCAGATTTTTTACACACTCACTCGAAGAAAGACAGAGAGAATAAATGTGTTTATTACCAAAAGGGGCAATAGGTAGGAGTGTTTCTCTCCGCTCTTCTCGTAAAACTGCAGCAATGATCAGCTGAAAATAAACTTCTAGCCCATCTGTACAGGGTCTGGGGCCTGAAATTTAAGCTTGCAAGGTAAAGAACAAACCAGAATCCATTAATCCACCGAGACGCCCACTCCCCCAAGCCACAAAGCATTCCAAGCGAGGCGGACTCTGGCTCGTAAATCTCTGCACCGCCTCGCAAGCAAGAGGAATCAACAACAACCCCCACCCCCCCAATCTTTGCCATCTCTTTCGTCTTCAAACCACCCCCACACCATCCCCAGCTCACACACACACCCAATACAGCCACACCAGAAGATCAGAGCCAGAGGGGAAAACCTGCCATTGTCTCTGCTTTTGGCATGTGGCATTTTCAGGCCAAGTGTGTTATTGCAAGCACTCGGGCACACCCTGGAGACTATATTTGCAAAACCGCAGCCCAACCCACCCTGGCCTGTGACAGCAGCTTTGCTTTGCTTTGCTTTGCTTTGCAGCCTTATCCTGGGGTTCGGTCTCTTTCCACCCACCAGCGATTCCTTTTGAGCTTCGGTTACTCCTCTGTGAAAAATTATACACCAAACACAAACAAATGCGGAGCCAGGATTTGTTTTAGAAAAAGACAAACTATCCGAGGAGAATGAGAAAGAAAAATATACCTGTGTGACCTTACAAGAATCTAACGCAGGCTGAAAAGCCTTTTGGATTGTTGTTGTTCAAAATAACGCCATGGTCTGGAAAGGCATTCATCCTTCAGAACCCACGCTTGCAACCAGTTTATGTCTGTTGGAGTTCGTTGAATCTGGTTGCAGGGAATTTTTGTCTCTTTGGAGGGGATTTTTGTTTCGGTAATAATGTTCCTAAAACATTTTTGTGAATGAAAGAGACACATCCTCAGATGGAGTTTGGAAAGACACGTACTTAGGTTTCTCACAAAACCACAAAGGACTCTCTGGAAAAACAGCAGTAATGGGACCAGGCAAATTTCTCTAAAATACAGATTCCTCATGTCCCTGCTGTACAAACGTGACCATTCTCCTGTATTGCATTTCTCTTCAACATCCTTCTGCACTTCTGCAAACTTTCAGCTTTAATAACAGGAGCAAGGAGGAAGAAAAGGAATAATAATAAAAAGAAGAGTTGGCTCTTCTACCCCACTTTTCTCACCCATTTAAAGGGACTCAAAGCAGCTGACAAAGCTATTCTTCTCCCCACACCAGACACCCTGCGAAGTAGGTGGGGCTGGGAGAGCTAAGAGGAGAGCTGTGACTAGCCCAAGGTCACCCAGCTGGCTTTCATGGGGGAGGGTGGAATCGAACCCGGTATTCCCAGATAAAGAGTCCAGCTCCCTAACCACTAGACCAAACTGGAGGAGGAGGAGAGAATGCAAACCATTGTCTCCGCTAGTTAAAGCCTTCATCCTGTTATATAGCCTGCCATTTTATGCCAAGCGGTGAAGACTAGGGCAGGAGGCTGCATTCAGTTCCTATCAAATTGAATGTAAGAAAATTCATATTCATTAGAACAGATCTCCTTCAATGTGGTAGGACTCTATTTGATATGAATGTATTTGTATGAATTTGTACGAATATCCAATACGAACGCATATGCATCCAAAATGTATCCAATACGTATCCTGTACCATATCCGCACTGAAAGGATCGAATGTGCCCTGAATCCACTTAGAATCCGCTCTCAAACCAAGCCGAATGCACTCTGGTTCTGTTGCGGATGTGACTTGCGCAGCGACTTTCCCATTTCTCCATTTCACAAATGTTCTAAAACATTTGTACAAATATGAATGTCAGTGTATGTATGTCAAAACATTTGATTTGTGCATGGGAATGTCCAAATATTGAACATTACGAATATTTGTGAACATCCCTACTGAAGGCAACATAAAATATAAAAAATATAAGAAATATATAGAAATAAATAAAGAGCAACTTAGGCGAAAGGGAAGTTCTGGCAATGGCTCTAAGAGGGCAAGCCCATCTCCGGGCCCCTATAGTGGTGGAGCCCTAAAACATGCTCCGCAACTATATTAGCAATGTCTAGAATGCTGCCAGGTATCTCCAGCACACACCCTTCACACTGCTTCTGTGCAAAGGGTGGAAGGGGGCACGGAGGTACGGCCACAGTTGCATGCCACGTTGCCCAGTTGCTGTAGCATTCCAGCGCCAAAATGATTGCTCCTAGTACAGCGGCATTTGCCCTTACCTGGCACTTAGTGAAGTACCGGCTAGCTTTGGGGCAGGGTTGGCATTTGAAGTGCAAACACCCGTTCCATCCTTGATCCTCCTGTCCCTGGAACAGTGTCCAAATGAAGTAAAGGTTCAGAAACACTCTCAGAATTTTCATCTACTGAAATCAAAGAGATTTTTTAGGCTGCCTGCAGATGGTTAGACAGTGACGGCCAACCTATGACACATGTGTCACAGGTGACACGCCAGGCCCTTTTGGGTGACACACGTGGTCACCCTGGCACCTGGGCGTGTAGTGCTTGCTTATTCTTGAAGTGTATGAAATACCAACTTTCAACTGAAGATTTAGCAAATGTAAAGAATTATTTGTTTTCGCTTTTAATAAAATACATATATCCAAAACATAACTTTTTTTACTAGAGCTACAAATATCACAAAATTATGGATATTTCTAGATGTGACACAGCACCCAAGTTAAGCTAGGTTTTCTTGTGAATTCTGACACACCAAGCTCAAAAGGTTCACCATCGCTGTGGTAAGAGATAATCACAGGGCGTAAAGTAGATCCCTCAAGTGCATCTCACTGTCCCTACCAAATGCAGGACTCAAACTGTGGGCTCTTATCTTTTGCCCTCCTGCTACTTCCGTGATTATCTCTCTTGAAAATACCTGTATGCTAGCCAAGTGCCTACCCACTTGCCTTTGTTTTTCCTCTTGCACCTGAGTAGCATCCAGGTATTTTACATAAGAACATAAGTGGGGCCCTGCTGGATCAGGCCACAGCCCATCTGGCCCAGCATCCTGTCTCACACATTGGCCCTCCAATTGCCCATGGGCATTTCCAGCAGAGACAAGGACAAACCTTCTCCTGCTCTAGAATCCCAGCAAGTGGCCTTAGAAGCATCCTGCTTGCCCCTCCAGCCTGAAAGATGTACTTAGGCATCCATTTTAGTAGCTGTTGATATATCTGTCATCCATAAATTTGTCTAATCCTTCCTTAAAGCCATCCAGGCTGGTTGCGGTTACCACATCTCCTGGCAGCAAATTCCACAGACGGATGACCCTCTGGATGAAGAAATCCTTCCCCTTCACTGAGTGACCCCTGGTTCTAGTGTTGTGTGATAGTGAAAATAAACTTTCTCTGCCCGCCTTTTCTATACCATGCATGACTTTATATACTTCAATTTTCAACAGGAAATCTCAGAAGCAGCAGGCAGACCACAGGTAAGCATCTACTATTTTGGGAAACCTGGCATCCTTCCTAGATTTCTCATAGTAGTGATGTTTGAGGAGAATATCCCACAACTATTCATACGTATTTGTACAAATATTCAATACGTATTGGATACAAATGAATGTGTATCCAATACGTATTCAACAAGAATACATATCTGATACAAATGAATATATATCTGATACTTATCTGTAACATACTATCCATGCTCTGAAAACATCAAATCCGACCTGAATCCACTTTTAATTCGCTGTTAATCCATATTGAATGCAATCTGGATCCATTGTGGCTGTGACTGGAACTACGTTTTTCCACACCCCCAATCTAATGAATGCCCGAACTATTCATAAGAATGTCTGGAAGCATTCGTATTCGTACAAATGTTAGTATATGGATATTGTAACATTCGATTTGTATACAAATCTCCGAATTCATCCGTACAACAAATGCTATGAAGATTAGTGCACATCCCTACCAGGTTACTCATAGCCCAGCCTACCCAGGCCAGTGTGAGCCAGTCTACATAGGCCAGGCCAAGGTGAAGCAAGACAGCCAGCCCAATGCAAAAAAGGGCCAAAGAATGCATTTTGGAATACAATTCCTGGCCTTTAACATGGATTAGAGGCACTAGGGCATACAGACGCTGCCAACTCCATTCATTCAGATCCAGGCCACGTCCCTCCATCTTCACCTCATCTGGGATGTTTCTGAACTGTGGTTTAGATACTAAATCCTCATGTCTGGGCACACACCACAGTATCAGCTCACCTTCTTGCTAAGACTAACAGAAGAATGACTAAGTACCTCCATTTATCACCAACTTCCCCAACTTCTCACTGGACTCCACCCAACCCCCTCACTTTGTCCTCTTCTGTTTCACAGAACTTGACTCCCAAATCCTTCACGGTAGACACCAGACATCTTATCTTACCTTGCCCTTATAGTGGAAGGAATATTGAGGGAGCCACAC
Source organism: Aspidoscelis tigris stejnegeri (assembly GCA_023333525.1). Classification (NCBI taxonomy): domain Eukaryota; kingdom Metazoa; phylum Chordata; class Lepidosauria; order Squamata; family Teiidae; genus Aspidoscelis; species Aspidoscelis tigris. Next base: position 10,024,741 of record JALMGA010000007.1, read on the forward strand.
AAACCGGAGGATCTTCCAAGCAACTATTTATTTTCTTTACACTTTAAAATCTTTAATGTGCTTCACACATATTTGCTACTTATAATCTTTAAAATAAGGCAGAGAGTTTTAAAACTTTACCACCTGAAGGAACGGCTTGGAAAATTACAGTAACTCTGATCACACTCAACACCTGATAATCCTTCCTCAGTTTATCCTCAGTTTGGGTTGCTATACTCACACCTTTCTGTTCCCACCCAGAGACTCCTTTACGAGACTTTTTTAGATCTCCACCCCTCCCTGCCATCACGACACGCCCTGTGCTCTGATAGGATAAATGTTCTGTCACTCAACAACATGTCATCACCCATTGGGTGAAAGGGATTGGGTGGGATGGAAACACTAGTGTGTGGATGCTACTGGTGGGGCGAGAAGGATGCTTTTAAGGCCATTTGCTGGGATTCAAGAGCACTAGAAGGCTTGCCCTTGTCTCTGCTTGAGATGCCCATGGGCAATTGCTGGGCCACTGTGTGTGTTACAGGATGTTGAACTAGATGGGCTGTGGCCTGATCCAGCAGGGCTCCTCTTAGGTCCTTAGGTTCACCTCTTAGCCATTTTTTTAAATATGCCTGGACGCAGCCAAAGAATCCCACAAAAACAGTAAAACTAAGATGTTCTGGAGTTCATCTCAGCTTGATGACTGCATGGGCATCTATACACAGTTGTCTCGGTAATAACACAGAAGTGGTTTGCCGTTACCTTCTTTGGGGTGAATATGGGAACTCACTTTCTCGTGCCAAGCAGGCTCTTCCCCTGTGCTGTGGCCCTTTGGAAAGTGCCTACAACGAAGCCTCAAATAATTATTCACCCTCCTCTCCCAATGGGAGGGGAGGGGTATCCTCCCACCCTCCACAAGTCAACATCTGGTGCTTTCCATTTTATCCCTCTATGCAGGAAATGAGTAAAACAGCCACCGCCTGACCCTCCAGCAGAAACATACAATTTTCAGACTTAATTGCACACTTCCATGTAATAGCACGGTCATAACAAGTAGGTTCTATTTGCTCAAATTTCTGTCCAAGTTCTCCCTCTTCCATATTTAAACATCCTGACCTCCTCTTTGCCCATAATTCTAACTCTGCGATTGGATGGGTGCTGGCAGCTGCCGAGTTCCCGGAGATGCTGAGCTCCCTATGGAGGGGGCAGCATTTAAATACGAATCAGTGGGACTGATTCATGACCACCAACTCCTGCCTCCATCCAAGGTTCACCATGCCGAAAGTGTGACTGTGAGCAGTATTTTGTCCAGAAGGACAATGGCATTAATTAGGCTGTGGCTCCTCAAAGTATGGTTCCACAGATGTTGCTGAAATATAGGACTGTTCTTGTACTTACTTTAGTTAATCCAGATTTAGAAGATCCGGATCATTGAAATCCAGTCCTTGTGGGATCCGGGCTTTGAAGATCCAGATCTTGGCAAGGATTCTATTCCATATTAATGTATTTGTACGAATTCCTACGAATATCCTACATAACCCATTTGTATCCTATATGAATGGATACATATCAGATACGAATGGATACGTATCAGATACATATCCAATACACATACGTAGCTGATACGTATCCAATATGAACGCATATATATTGGCTACACATCCGATACATATCCAATATGAAGGCATATGCATTGATTTGTGTATGAATGCCTGAATTCATACTAATTCATATGAATAATGAATGTTACAAATTCATGCATACCCCTACTCCATGTGGGTGGGTTTGCTAGTTTCCCTTTGGGTGATTCTGCACTGGTCAGGAAACTGGACCAGCAAGTGTATTAGGAGCCACTAAGGGAGGCCATGTGCCCTTAGACCCCACCCCTTTAAGTCACGCCTATGGGCAGGGCTTTCCTGAGTCTGCACCAGTAGAAGGGAAAGATTCCTGCTAAAGAAACAGTTCTACGCGTGGTGCGGATGCCCCACGCAGGAGTTCCCCCTGCCTTTACAAATAATGTCAGTGTGAAAAGGCTCCATGCTGGAAATTCCATTGTTACCTTACACAGAGTATGAAATGACTTGGAATCTGGCACTCTGAGCAATGTGTCCATTCCTCCACACAGACTTGCTACACTGGTCCACTCTACAGGCGAAAGTCCTTTGAGAGGTCCTACTACCTGCAGAGATTTATCTCCTGATAGCCAAAAGAGAGGCCTTCTCTTTGGTGGCCCCCAGTTTATGGGACCAACTTCCCCCGAAATAAGGCAAGCGCAGAGCGTTGAGCTTCCAGCACTTATTCAAAGAATACTGGTGCAGAGAGGATTTTGTCAGTCCTCCTTATAAACCTGAAGTTTAGTAAGAGTCTTTGGTTCAGCTTTAATCTAAATTAGTTCTTTCATATAATTGATTGAAGTACATAAAATTATGCACAGTGTAGAAAAGGTGGATAGAGAACATTTCTTTTCTCTATCACACAACACTGGAACCAGGGGGCCCCTATGAAGCTGATGGGTAGGAGAGTTGGATCTGATAAGGCGAAGTATTTCTTCACCCAGAGGGTCATCGGCTTATAGAATTTGCTGCCAGAAGAGGTGGTAACAGCAACCAGCCTAGATGGCTTCAAGGTAGGGCTAGACAAATTTATGGACGACAGATGTATCAATGGCTACTAGAATGAATGCCTAGGTGCATCTTTCAGGCTGGGGCAGGGTGGGGTGAGCAGGAGGATTCTAAGGCCATTTGCTAGAATTTGAGAGCAGGCAAAGGTTCGTCCTTGTCTCTCCTTGAGATGCCCATGAGCATTTGGTGGGCCACTGTGTGTGACGGGACACTAGACTAGACAGGCTGTGGCCTGATCCAGCAGGGCTACTCTTATGTTCTTATGTTCTTATTTATATATTTAGTGGTGATATATAATTGTTTGGGTTGTAGCCTTTTTCACTGTGAAAGAGCCCTGGAGTTTTATTTATATGTGAAGGTGGCATTGAAATGTGATATTGAAATGTTTTAAATAAAATAAATGCATAACAGCTCCATGAATCAGGATCAGAACCCACCACCTTCCCAATTTTAGTGCGGGGAAAAACACAAGAGGAAGGAATAACTCCAAAAACATTTTGCTCGAGAAGAGGCAGGAAGGCTGCTGTGTCTTTTGCACACTCTCTGATTCTCTTCTTCTGACTCTCCATTCAACGGATGGAAGGAAAAGCAATCTCCGCCACTGACAGCGCTCTCTGTGTCTTCCCCGCTGAGTCATTCCCTTCACCACAAACCGCTTAGGGCAGTCAACAGCTGTGATTAGAAGCGCTGAGTCAGGGAAAGCAAAAAGCTATTTAAGACAACAACTACGTATGTGGTCAAGAAAGCAAACTTGCAGTGGGTCACACAGTATCAGGGAGAAGAAGTCACCCTTTTATTACGTGCGACCAACAGAGCCTCCTGCCTCGGGCTGCTGGGTCTTCATCCCAATAACTCACAAACCTGGGTCCAAAGGCCCAGTACGCAGTTAGTATGAAGCCGTTTCCTCGCCATCTCCGGAGCCACTAGTGGCTTTGCTAAGCACTAGGCACTAGAAATGTGCACAACTTTGTTTCTGTATTCGATCCACATCAAATCGAATGCAAGAAAATTCATATTAGTTCAAATAAATCCCTTTGAATGTGACAGGATTCGAATCGATACGAATGTTCCATACAAATGTTAAGATACAAATCGCATACAAATCTGCAATGAAGCTTTGTATGAATGTATTGAAACATTTTATTCAGATTCAAACGTCCATTTCAAATGTGTCAGCAGTCAATTTGAGTTCAAAGTTTCAAAATTCAGCCTAATACGTACGAATCTTGAATGTTATGAATATCCGTGCACATCCCTTCTAGGAACTGAATTTCCTAGCTTCAGTTGGCCCTGGGGACCCATTTCAGCAGCACCATTTTTTGCACCGTCAAAACTGGTCCCCCTGTTAAACTGGAGCAGAGAGGCATGACCCCTCTCTGCATGCCTTCCTGGGCTGGTTTAGCCACCCCTGGAAAACTGGCAGATCTGTAACAAAAAGTTTACTGGTGTCTTGATTACGGTGGCCATTTTAGCCACCAAGTCAAGGCATTGCTTGGAGAGGCTCCGTGAGAGGGATGGACATCTCTCTTCCATTCTATCAGGTGGAAGAGAGGGCCCAGAAGAGGACTCCAGGGCCATGGTCACATCTTCAGTTTAAACCTTCTTTGGTCCATCTTCAGGTCTGACTGCTCACACCTTTTCATTCCTATCCATTTTATTTGTGGTCTTTCCATCTTCCATTTGGACGTTCCTGAATGGAAAGTCCAGAAATAAAATGGATACGAAATAAAAAGATGTGAGCAGTCAGACCTAAAGATGGACTGAAGAAGGTTTAATGAGAAAGTGTGACCATGGTTCACCTGTCTAGGAGACTACTGAGGGCTTTTTGTGAACAAGTCAGTGATTACAGCAACAACAACAACCCAATAAAAATCTGAAAGGGGTGATTGAACCTCTAAATGTGATGCTGGTGATGACTGGTGCCCATTCCTGACCATCCCAGGCTGCATCCATATTACAGGTTGTATTTTAGAGAAAGGGTGTGGGTTGTCCTTTGTTCACTCCCAGGTCTCCCTATGCATAAACCAGAAGCAACTATTCTAATCATTCAGTCCTGGGAACAATTACCTGTGGTGATGGGTGGTTGCACCACACCCTTCCTGAGCTAGATGCACCTTTGATACTTACTCAGCCCATACGCATTGCGGATCTGTAGGAAAAATTGAAGGAAGACAGCAGCTTTCAAGGAGGAACTTCATGGAAAAGCTCATCCATGCCATCAGTCTGCAGAGAATGTCCTTCCCTCTCTTTCTTCCTCTGGCTCACAAAATTTCCTTCTGGCAAGACTCCTCTGTCCACCACCACCCCCAACCCACAGTGACTAGTTAACTTTATTTAGATGGAGACTAAAACAGGAAATCTTTCCCTGCCCATCTCTTTTCTGCTAGCTCCAAGGGGACAAAGGCAGGCAAACGGAGCTGGTGTCAAAGCAGACTCCGCTCACTGGTTTATTGGTTTTGATCTGCCAAGCTACAGTTTTAATCTGTAGGCTGCTGTCACCTCAGAGGAGGCCACGTTTATGGTCTGCTCAGAATTAAGGCCAGACAGAGTTAGGTCGAGTCAGAATGGCGGCGCCACTGGGGATGAGTCAAGATCAAAGAGAACCTCCTTCCATCGCTCCCAATAAGAGCAATCATAGCACCACCAGCAACTTGAAGGAAAGGGGTACAGTTTGGGACTCTCACGTACAGGCCCTTTCTGCCCTGGGCCTTATTCCAGATTATATCCTGGAATGAGGGTGTGCCGTCCTCATGCTGGCATACACTATGGCAGGTCTCAGGTGCTGCCTTTTGGAGTTTGCACCAGCATGTGGATGGCAGGTCCCCATTCCGGGATACAATCCAGAATAAGAGCCAGTGCAGAAAGGACCACCAATTCTATTGTGACACTGCTTTCGATGAAGTGGCCCTCCATTGTTCTAAGGCCTCAGAGTCCCATTTCCCAGGGATTGTTCCCCACTCCCTGCTCCTCTTCCTCTTCTTCCTCCACTTCCTCTTTCTTCTCCTTCCCTCCCCCTTAGAAAACTGTGTGATCTGGCCCTAGTGACCAGCTGTTTCCTTAACAAAAGAAACCTGATTCGGTCACTTTTGCAGCCCTTCTTGACCCCCATCCAGATAGGGGATTTTATCATGCATCTACGTCTGCACTCTGGTGGGATTGCCACATGTATCTGTGGCAACTACCCCACAGCCCCCTTAAACCCCACTATAACCTATTTCAAGAGAAGCCCTGGTTGCAAGTTTCCCCAAAATAGTGCCACTGTGAATGAATGGAGCCATCATCTTCACTGTGGCCACTGCACATGTACAGGGGCTGACAAAGATGGCTGCACAAGTGTGGTGATGGCCATCAAAATATCACTACATTGTGCACAGACAGTGCCACCCCCATGACCTTTCAGCAAGCAATGTTTCTGGAGGGAGCTTTCTCGTAGGAATACCGCTTGTTAGTGCAATATTCAGCTGGTGTTTGGAGCCAGCCGTGTTCATCAGGAGAATTGGAAAACATTCCTTTTGGGCCACAGTAGCTAAATGCAATGGGAGTTACAGTTTCTCCCAAAGGGATTATAGATGGACTTTTATTTACGCCCATCATCACACTAAAGGTTTCCTCTGATTGTCCTAGCAGTCATATCCTCAGAAGATGGATATTGCAGCCATATTCCTAAAGCTTGCATTCAAAGCAAGACTATGGGACCAGTCGTGGGAGCCTCTCTACTGCCATTACATTAAAGGAATTGTTGCAGGATTCCTCACTGGGCTGGATTTATCCACACTCTCAGCCTGTCTTTCTTTCATGAAGGAATTCAAGGTAGGAACTGGAAATCAGCCAGTAGCCACAACTAAGCATTCGGTTTTGAGCACGGTGCAAACCAAGAATGTAGATCAGGCCACTACCAGGAGGATCAGCATGCCCACAAGAGGAAGAAACAAGCCAGTAGCAACTTGCTTCTGAAGGAAGGCTCAGGACCTTGCCACACTGAATATTTCTGTCTACAGGATGCACAACATTGTATTTGTAATGTATTTCAATAGCCCACACTTTGCACCAATAGTGCACTATGTCTGGTTCAGTAGCCAGACTTTGCACCAACAAAACCTTAGTACCCAACTCTTTGCACCAGGAATAGACTCTGCCTAGTTCACTAGTCTACACTGTGCACCAACAATGGACTTTGCCTGATTCAATAGTCCACAATTTTCACCAACAGTGCATTCTGCCTGGTTTAGTAACCCACACTTTGCACCAATTATGCACTTTGCCCGGTTCACTATTTTCTTCGTTCAACTCCCTGTTACCATAAAATGTCCAGTTTCTGTAGAGCTTACACAAAGGACAAGCAATTGTCAGTCACTGTGAACAAGTCACCAATTTTTATTATTTTTAATTATGTTTTAATATTTGATTCATTTTATTCTTACTCTAACCCACCCTGGAGCTATTTGGTGAAGGGTAGGATATAGGTTTCTTAAATAAACAAGTAAACAAACACATAAACAAATAAATAAATTGGAAGCGGAAGCCTTTTTGTACTCCTTCCTCCCCAGAAGGGCCCAGTGAGTACCTGCGGAGCCAGAACCAGTCTAAGTATCCTGAAGTGCTTCAGTTCTCTGAGGCTGCGTTCACACAGAGAAGAAAGAGCACCTCAGGAGGGCGTTAGAGAGAGCTGCGTGTGGCCCTTGCGCTCTCATCCCATCTCCAACCCACCTCTTTTAGTCAGGAATGTTCTTGAGGGGAGAAAGAGAAAGCTGACGAGTGAGTGTTGATCCTTCCTGCAAACCAGCTCTAAACCATCTCAAAGCGGCTTCGGATGTGCCGTCTTTTTTCACCGCATGTCAATGCGGCCCTAGGAGTAGCAACGTGCAGTTCGGGGCTTCCACCGCACGGGGGAGCTGCACAGGGGCTGAAGTGGTCCCCATCACCCATCCTTCACCTGACCCAACCCAAAGCTGCTTCAAACCAGCCACAGGGTTCCTTTACCATTTGGCTCCTGTTTGCGCACACTTGGCTCCTACAGTCAAGTAACTTAGGAAACAGAAGTAATCTGAACCAAAGGAGGATGCCACGCCAAGTAAGAAACAATTATGCCAAGCGAATGCTTTGTTACAAAGCAGGAACGAAACTCCACACACCTGAAGCACTTGGGGTCGGGGGCAGGAGGGAGTCTGGCAGGGGCACCGCTCTTATTGGTGCAGACGGCAAGGTTCGGTTTGAGTATTTGGCGCCTGGCTAAAACGAGGGATTGTGTTACATTTTCCCATCACCCTTCTAAAGGTCTTATTTGTAGCCTCAGATTTCGGTGCCTCAGAAAACATCCGTTTCAACTAGCAACCACCACTATTATGCAGCTCTTTCCATATTACAAAACAAGGGGAAATTTGGCTTGGTTTCTTCTCAAATACTGTACAACACCCTTCGCTCTTATAACTCAGGATATCTCATTCAGTAGGAATATGGGGAGCCTATTTCTTTTATTTTTTCTACCAAGATCATGTTCCTAGAGTAGAGAAGATCTGTACCCCAGGCTTAGGATTTCTCTGCTGCAGATACTCCAGTGCCAGACTAAATCTCTTTCTACACTGGGCTTTATTCTGAATTACAGTTGGACCCCCATATCTGCGGGGGATACGTTCCAGCTCCTACTGCGGATACGGAAACCCACAGATAATAGCAAATGCTGGGAAATGCACTCCGCTTTCCATAATTCCAGGGAGGTCCCACAGGATTTCACAGGAATCATGGGAAATCTTGCTTGAAATGCACTCCATTTCCCATAAAAACAAGGAGATCTTCATCACTGCATGCACCAGTGCAGATTAGGTATGTGCACAAATATTCTTAACATTTGATATTTGTGCGAATTCAGACCTTTGTATATAAATCAAATGCTACGCCGTTCGTACATTGACATTCATATTCGTGCAAATGTTTTGGACCATTCGTACGGATCCTTCGGAACATTCATGAACCTGGGGAAGTGGGAAAGAGGCTGTGCCAGTCACATCTGCAACAGATCCTGAGTACATTCGACATGGATTGAGAGTGGATTCAAAGTGGATCCAGGGCAGATTTGATGCATTCAGAGCAGATACGTTACAAGTTACATATCAGATACTTATCGGATACGTATGGGAAACGTCTCTATTCATATCAGATATTTGTACAAATTTGCAGGAATACATTTGTATCAAATAGAATCCTACCACATTCAAAGAAAAAAAACCCATTCATGGGGCGAGTCCCCATGGTACTTTTTTTGTTTCTCTGTTGTCCCTCTATTGCAGCAGACTTTAAAAATGTGCATTCAATTCCAAATTAAGCATCCCCATGAGGCTCAGCAAAACGTGCATTTAAAACGCACCCACCGTCCCCATGGAAGCGTGTTTTGTTTGCCAGCATCTTTTTCTCCCCGCCCCCTCCCTGGTTGATAGGGTGCCGGCGGGAATGGGGAGGGACTGCAATCTGCGCGGCCACAACCAGGAAGACAACCCCCGACACGTCCAAAAGAAAAATAGCCATCGGTATTCATAAGTTCTCTGTCCATCTCCCCTGCCTGCAAAGGCAGCCGGGCTGCAGCGCAAACAATTCATAATGCTATTCACAAGATCTCCGTCCGCCGAAAAGTATCCCCTGCCAGCAAAGGCAGCGGCTGCAGCCAGCGCTCACGCGCTCACGCACTCATTCACTCTCAATACTTTCAATTGCAGGCGGAAGCAATTCATTACAATGTATCTTATGTGATTGGAATGCCTGCCTACTGTTTTCTTGCATTTAGTATAGATATTGAATACTGGCTGTGGATGAGAGGCAAAAAAGAGAGAGAGAGAGAGAGAGAGAGATGATCTCTCTGGCCAGCAATCCCGCCCCTAATACCTCTTTTGCCACGGAGCATCTACATGCTCCATGTTGCTAGGAAAACCCGCAACTACCAAAAAGTGCGCTGGTAGTCTTGTTTAAAGGGGGGGGGTCTTTATTCCGCAGATTTTCTTCCTTTGTGGCGCTGGAGGCCCAGAGAAAAGCTCTGCATGCAGACGTTCAGAAGCAAAATAAGTTTTTTACTGGGCTTTTTATTGCATGTAGACAGGGCCATACACATCCCTAGAGCAGATCAGAAGCCCAAGTTGGATACTGAGTTGGTGCTGGATACCTAGAGGGACAAATCTAATAGAAATCTGCCTTCTAGCAACCAGAAGACGTGGTAGATGGCTACAGATAGCCGATACAGAGGCTCATAGCCTGGAAACAGCAACCAACTAATCAGGGTCTGGAAGAATGAGCTGGTGGCAGGAAGTGGGGCCAAAACTCAGAAGGAGACAATGAGGAAGAGAAGAGAGGTAGGAGGTCTTTTAGGCACTTATTTTAAAGTCTGTGTGATGCAAGGTTTTTTTCCTGCATCCTCAGAACATAAGAGGAGTCTTGCTAGATTAGACCACAGCCCATCTAGCCAGCATCCTATCTCACACAGTAGCCCACCAGATGCTTAAGGGGATCTCAAGCAGAAGACAAGGGCAAAACCTTCACATGCTCTTGAATCCCAGTAAATGGCCCTAAAGGTACTCTGTCTCCCCAGTCAGGAAGATGTACCCAGGGATCCATTCTAGTAGCCATGATACACCTGTCATTCATGAATTTTCTAATCCTTCCATAAAGCTATCCACAGCTGGGTGATCCCTTATAAATGGGCATCCCCCAAAGCCCTGTTTGATCACACCCTTGAATAATTTAGACACACTCTGTACCAGAAGGGCCCCTGTCTATGTTGGTGGGACTTCGAACACTGTTGCACATTGCTTTATGAGCCAACAACTCCAAGATTATAGGGACATTTGCAGCATTTCACACAGTGTTAATATTCCCCACTCCGCTATAGGAGGCCTGGAGTCTTATTACCCTGTCTAAGAATCTGCTTATTCTATTCACAAGTGTACAAGCAGAGCAGACATCATTAAGGGGGAACAAAAGCAGGCATAAAGACAGCCAGGTCTACAATAGTACCAGCTTAATCCTCGCAAGGAGAATTTAACTCCCACTGGCAGCTACTGTGCAAAATGTGTGCTGTTTAGCTTTCCTTACAGATTCTTTTTTCCCAAATGGGATTCGGTTTTCACCTTGCTGGTTGAGTGATGGTTTCCAAACCAAAGCAAAGGGACTAAGGGCAGGGAAATGCCACCTCTTAAAAAATATTGCCAGTGTTTCCCCATAGCCATGCAGAGCAGGCCATCATGTTTTGGTGGCCAACGCTGGCACGGTCCTGTATCCATTACCCACTGCTTTGCGCCTTTCCCCTTTTGTTCTCTTCACACCAGCAACAACCCAGTGCTGCGATGGTGGAGACCACAGCAACTGCCATGCAATGAAAACTGATATTTTTAAGAAAGCACAGGAACACCCACACTTCCTCACTCCCAGATTTTTTGGGGAGAAAGGCCAGAAAATACTCAACACAGCATCCGTTCTATTTGCCAACCCTTATGGGCTGCTGGCAGGAGGCTGGTGTTTACTGCACATCTGGACACTCCCTATGAGAGGGAGACAGAGGGCTTATGCAAACTAGAGCCCTGTTGCACAAAGACCACACAGACTTGGGGTGTGCACAGAGCCAAATTCCTCATTCTATTCGAGGTGAACAGAATGTGGAAAGATTCGGCTCCGGCTGAGTATTACCCCCGGAGGATGTGGGGGTATTCGTATAAACCCTCCCCTCACCCCTTTATTCCCACCCCCTCCCCACTTACCTCACCTCCTCACCCCAGGGACTGGGGTGCCACTGGAGCGCCCCCAAAGGTAAGTGGGAGGTGGGGAGGCAGGTGGGAGCGCTCCGATGGCACCCCGGGCCTCTTCCCAGGCCCTCCAGAATGTCAGGCTTTCCAGAACCTAAATATAGGCCTGTTTGGCATTCCGGAGGGCCTGGGAAGAGGCCCAGGGGGCCACTGGAATAGGGAAGGGGGCCCCAGGGAGGCCCCGGGGGGAAGGTTTGGAGTAGAGAGGCCCAGGGCAGGAGGTTCCAGGGAATCCTTAGAAGCTTCTACTAAAGCTTCTACGGATACTGGATTATCCAATTTGTGGACGGATAGGGCCCTATTTAATCCATACACGAATCTCAGAATTTGGACACATTCGTCTCAATTCCAAATAGCACAAATAATTCATGCACATCTCTAACACAGACAACCCCCACAATGCTTCCTGAGTGTTTAGCATTTTGGGGGGCAGCAAACATCACACAACCTGCACATGAGGTCCTTGATAAGTCATGAACACACTGCCTCTTAATGCTCATGGTTTGAATTATCTGTCTGCATTGGGAGAGACTCTGCAATTCTCCCTCATACCTCGAAACTACAGATTTGCACTGCAGGAAGCCCCCACGAGAGGAAGCCTCCATAAACACAAAGCAATGGGCATGAGCAAAAAAAAATTAATGTTCATTTTGCAATCAAACTGAACATCCAAAAGTTCATTTCATCAAATTCTTGGTTTGAATGTTCAGTGTTCATTTGAACATTTTTTTTTTTTGCGGGTCTTTTTCCTATTGAAAAGGCTTATTTTCATCAGTAAAATCCTGCAAAAGCGCAAAAATTCAATGGGATTTTTTGTATTCACACACTGGGAGTTCTATGGGTTTCGTCCAAATGTCCGAACCTTCATTTCAGTGTAAAAATCTGTGAATTCAAATATTCGATCTAATTTCTGAATGCAAATTCATTCATGCACATCCTTATAAACACAGCTAAAACGTCATCATACTATTATTCCCAGTTGCATCAGGCGGTACGAACCGTAGGCAATTTCTCATATTCCCTTTGCCCCACCAAAGAATACAGTTCCAAACCTATCCAGCAAACAGCTTGATCATGTTTCCACCTGGTTCTTACAAAAGGACTCCCAAGTCGTTTTGGCAGAAGAGTGTTTACCTGCCTCTCCTAATTACCTCTGCTTGTGTCTTCACATGCAAATCAGTGGGAAAGAAATCAGTTATGCATCAGTGTTTTTAATGGCAATGCATCTGCATGCAATTTACATTGCTTTTCAGTCAGGTGACCTGGCCAGACAGCTGGGAAGAAAAAGCAATTCCAACAGGGACAGCCCTGCCTTCTTTTGTCAGCTACCTCTGAGTCATGGCTGACTTTTGGTTTGATTGCATGGGCACTTCTACGCAGTTTTCTTGGCAAAGGCACAGAAGTGGTTTGCCATTGCTTACCGCCATGGAGCGCCTGGGAATCAAACCCATCACCCTCTGCATACAGGGCTGCCAGTCACTTGCTTATGCAGAATCTATGGCCTAGTCACATGAATCTCATCATCGTGCCAGTAGAAGAGGCTTGTATGCAAACCAACAGCTGTGCAAAGTTTATGCAAACACATGCAAACCACTGGAGTAAACGGGGAGAGTCCATTACATGATGTCGTGTGAGTGGCACACTCTGCTTCCTCCCTCCCTCAAAGCAGAAGACCATCTACTTCCAAACTGCATTTATTAACTGTAGCTGACTTCTGTTGTTCTTGCTGCTATGGTACCACCAAACTCCACCTGTGGGACTGAGGCTGTTCCTGCGGTTGCTGCTGGTAGTGCTGAGTGTCTGCAGGACCGGGCCCAAGCAAGCTACCAATACCACTTCGTTGGCTGCGTTGACCTATCTAGACTTACTGACTGTGGTGGCTGGCACACCACCAATGACTTATTCTGGATATAATCTGCGGGCCTTTTGCTCTTACTTTGCTAGTGCAGGGGTGGTCAGTTCCGAGATGCACCACACACATGTCATGGAGCCGTTTCTGCTCCAGAAATGGCCCCACGCATCCCACAGCGTCCCCAGAGCTGATCACATGCTTCAAGTTTGCACTAGCACCCGGGTGAAGGCCTTCTCAGTTATGGCCCCCAGGCTATGGAATAGTCTCCCCTTTGAGGTGTGTCAGGCTCCCTCACTGTATATGTCCAGGAGGGCAGTGAAGACACACCTCTATACTCTGGCCTTCAGTTAAATGACACATTCTCCCTTCCCACTTGCAGACACTAATTGTTTTAAAATATGCTTTTATCTGTTTTAATATATTTGATTTTAAATATTGCTACCTGCCCTGAGTCCTTTGGGTATAGAGCAGGATAGATAGATAGATAGATAGATAGATAGATAGATAGATAGATAGATAGATAGATAGATAGATAGATAGATAGATAGATAGATAGATAGATAGATAGATAGATAGATAGATGCATCACGTGATGCACTATAAACCTGGATGTAGTTGCCTGGCTATGGTGCCAAGGCCCAGGATGCGACCATGGCTCCCATCCGGCAGTCATTCACATTTAAGGTAAGTTCTGGGAGGGAATGGGGAGGGCTGTTTCATCCAAGGCTTCCCATGGCCAGGACGCCAAGTGAGAAGAGGCCCCCGGCATAAGCCTGCATAGAGGAAGGGCTTGCACATCTCTGGTTAATACAGCAGACAATCTGAGCACGCAGCGGCCTATGAGGCATGTAAGTATTTTCCCTGCTCTCATTGTGTCCACCTCCACTTACACTATTCGGTTCCAAATTAAATTGTCTCATCTTTCTCCCCGGATGAATAGCAATATTCTGCTCTGAGCCCCGAGGCTTCCCGATCCGCCACTCTAAAGAACAGCGCTTGGCATCCTGGAAGCCCCGCCGCCAGATTTTTCCACCCATTTCTTCCTTTCTTTCTTTCTCAGATTTCACCTGGAAATATGTCCACAGCACAGTTTCCAGCCTCTGCAGGCCGACCTCAGTGTGTGGGATGCCAGCTGCCAGCGTCTACCTTCCTGGCTGCGAATTTCCAGGGATCACGCTGCAGCTCTGTATACCATGGCTGCATGCCCAGCGTTTCCTCATTTGGCAAACACAGGGTGCAGCTGGGATTTCAGGCTCCTGGTTCCTGGCACTGGGTCCCGAGGCCCATAAGACCTTCAAGCTACACTTCCAGAGTTGGCAGCTATGCCCCTGGCAGGCCGAGGAAGACAGGAAGGCAAGAAGCTCTGAAGATGAGGGCTGCCCCACAGCCTGAAAGGCAGGAAACCCAGGTTCACCACTGTCTGCACACAGCTGGCTCCTGGTGGCCAACAGCCTGCATATCTATATGGTACTTTCATGACTTGGTATGTACGCATCTATTTAAACTAACGGCAGTCATAAGTACCAGAGGCCAGACTTAGACTGGCATATTCTTGGCAGCTCAGCTTAGGTTCTATCTCCTATGAAGACTGTTGGCTTTTCGTTGGAGAACGCTCCATCATCCTGAGCTCCAGGAGTGGCTAAACTGGTGATATCCTGGACAGGACCAAGGGGTGCATCTACCACAACTATTGTGACACCTTCAGCTCCAGCGTCTGGCACTAAATAGCTGCCAGCACAGTTTTTCCTTTGGTTTGTTCCTTTCCAGGGACACTCTGGTAGCAACAGTGTCCTTGCAATGGTAAAATACTTTTTTTTTTCCTCCTCCATTCCCCACAGGTAAGATGGTCCCTTCATAGCCTGTGTGGTGACAGTTGGGATGGATGGGTCAATGTTGGAAGCTTGATGGAGCTTAATTGTGCTGCACATGTTCATCAACACTGACCAGGGACTTACCTGAAGCAACCCTGAAGGTTGCTTGAGGTGCCGCACAAGCATGCTGGCACCTCAGCGGACCACAGATGTGACTGCACATGCGCAGGGCATCAAGGTGACAGTGCTGATGCACATGCTATCACAGAGAGCGCCACAGCTAAAATGGCGGGGGCCAGCAGAGGACTGGGGCCCAGATCGAATAAGGTAAGTATCTGATCCCAGGGGGAGGGATTGGCCAAAGTTGACTTGCACTCATGCCCAGGAAGAAGAAGAGGAAGAGTTGGCTTTTCTACCCCACTTTTCTCACCCATTTAAGGGGACTCAAGGTGGCTGACAAAGCTTTTCTATTCTTCTCCCCACAACAGAACGCCCTGTGAGGTGGGTGGGGCTGTGAGAGCTCAGAAGAGAGCTGTGACTAGCCCAAGGTCACCCAGGTGGCTTCATGGGGGAGGGCAGAATCAAACCCAATACTTCCAGAGAAGAGGCTGGCTCCCTAACCACTAAACCAAACTCCTCTGGAGTGTTTGCTGACAATATGAACCATGTAAAGAGTGATCTTTGTAGACTTAGCAATGGATGAAATGTCAACCGGTCCTTCTGGGCGATTATTACATATGACAAAATACAAGTGCCGCACGCACACTCTGTAAAAACTCAACACTAAAACGTAAATCATGAGTGGGGACTTTATCATATAACCCTTGATGACAAATGTCAGAAGAATAATGAAAACACATCCGTTCCATTTCCACACACCAGTAATCAATTCACGTTAAGTCCTTATCCTGATAGCCTTACAGAGCAGTCCTACCATTTTATTTTTTTTCTTATTATTTGCCTAGCTTCCCAATAACTACGAATCTTGGGGGAGGGGGCTTATAAAAACAAGAGAAAAGTATCAAATGCCTAAGTGGCTGGGTCGGGCCCTTCTCCAGCCACAGAGCTGGACAGCAGCCCTTTTCCTGGGTCCATTTCTGGTTGAAACAGACTCAGTGATGGGATTATTTCCTGTCCCAGACAGGAAAGTCCTCAGAAAAACCGGAAACGCACTCTGGTCTCTGGTCTCCAGGGGCTGAAGGCAGCTTCCGTCCTTCTTAAATATAAAGTGTGACCAGGTCCTTCTATGAAAAAGGTCCTACTTCACAGAAGATTCACTGGGCGGATTTCCTTCCTGACTGAAAACATTGCTGAATACAAGCCTGGCTTAACCACGGAAGGCTGGTTTGGCTCGCGTTAGTCCAGCGCAGACCAGGCCGGAGGAATCTGGACAGCGTTTCATTCGTGAAGCTGTCCGGGTTTGTTGGCGGGGGGGTGGGGGTGGAATCCTAAAATAAGCCACTTGCCACAGAAAAACAGAGAGAGGAGTCGGGTGTGGGAGACAGAAATGGAGTGGAAAGTTTGTAGGTGTGTTGTTACAGGCAAATCATGCACAACACACACACACACACACATACATGCATACACACACGTACATACACAAACAGGAGGGGGCGGAATCACAACACAAAGCCCTCCGGGAGCAACAAAGGGGAAGCCAAGGTTCGATGTTGGCACATTAAATCAGAAACAGATGTGCCCGCACGGCTGCTGCTCCCAGTCTGCTGCTGGCCTGACTCACCAAGATGAGGGTGGGACATGTGTGTGCGCATTGGTGTGCGGGGGGGGGGAGCTATCTCTGTATCGGGGCTGGGCGTGGGGCACAGGAACCAATGCAAGCAGAAAAGCCACTGAGAGTTTGAGCAGGTCTAAGGCCGGATTAGGAGCAGGTACAGGCAGGCCCAGGACAAGACAGCAGACGAGAGTATCAGGGAAGATTTCTTTTATTAAAATTAAATTGGGTGGTGGGGGCCATAAGCACATTCAGTCCGTGCCCCCGCCGAGGGAGGATTGTTCCCTGTAGATTTCACCCCTCCTCCCCCTTGTGTTTTTCCAAGGATGGGTCTGAGCCACTCCAGCTGAAAGGAACACACCACTTCCCTTGGAAGGGAAGTTTTATTGACCTTAACATGCAAGGAAAGTTTCCATAGGTCCAGCCCACAGTTTCCCCTTCTCTCTTTTTCTCTCTCCTTACATCGCCTCCATATACTCACTCCCCCGAAAGTGCAATTCTTGGCTTCCTTTCCAACCTCCCCAGAGTCCTGAATCTGCCCGTCCCTGACGTTCGCCTGGCTTGGCTGAAATTTTTGCCCAGTTCTGAGTCAAACCGGGAGCCAAAAAGAAAAGGAAAAAAGAACGTCCCAGAGACCCAAGGGCACTTCGGAAGATGCAACATCTTTTTGTTTCCTTTTGATAGGGTTAAGTAGGCAATAGCCGGCTCCAGGCACCGGGCAAATATATGGCTAACAAGCTATAACCCAGAGCATAGCCCCTCTAGAATGAAATTTGCTGGCCAGGCGGCTCACGGGCTGGTACTGGTGCATATTTCATGCGCATTTTAGTGGCAACACACTCTCTTATCTGGGAATATGAGGTTTGATTCCGCCCTCCCCCATGAAGCCAGCTGGGTGACCTTGGGCTAGTCACAGCTTTCTTCTGAGCTCTCGCAGCCCCACCTACCTCACAGGGTGTCTGTTGTGGGGAGAAGAACAGAAGCTTTGTCAGCCGCTTTGAGTCCCCTTAAATGGGTGAGTAAAAGGGGTAGAAAATCCAACTCTTCTTCTACTTCCAGGGTTTTGCTCCAGCAAAATACCATAAGTGCATAATTGTATAATTACTAGCACTGTGCATGTGCAGTCATCTTTTCTGGTCCCTGCACATGTGCAGTGAGCAGGTCCTCCAGAAACAAGGTAGGTTACAGCATTATTTTGGGAAAACCCAATACCAAGACACGTGTGGCAATCCCACCATAGCGCACACATAACGGTGGAGCCATATTCTATAAGAAAAACATGCAGTTTTGTGCCATCCTTCCCTATTTACATGAATAGCCTCATCAAAGAAACTTACTCATCCCCAAATTACTTGGTCATTATTTGCCCATTACATGACAATTCATTCAAATTTCCGCCAACCACCCTGTCACAGAAGTTCTGGATGGAGACCTGGGTTTGCTAATCCTGGAAGCATCCTCCACAAACCCTGCAGTTTCCCCCGGGTTATCTGCATTTTTCAGCTGCAGTTTGCATCGGCTGTGGTCACACCTAAGGTTTAATCCAGCTTCAGTCCACTTTCAGAGCGAGAGAACACATCTCCAAAGTGACAAGGAGTTTTCTTTCTACATTATCTATCCCAAAGGTGAATTTTCTGCAGCATTTAACACTGAAGGAAAACAGCTTGTCACTTTGCTGACGGACTCTCTCACTCTGAAAGCGGACTGAAGCTGGATTAAACCTAAGGTTTAATCCATAAACAGCCATAAAGTGCACGCTGATACTGCATTGCATAAAGTTTGCCTGCACACCATAGTCACTCTCAATCTCCAGCCACCACC
The DNA here is from genome assembly GCA_023333525.1 of Aspidoscelis tigris stejnegeri. Taxonomy (NCBI): domain Eukaryota; kingdom Metazoa; phylum Chordata; class Lepidosauria; order Squamata; family Teiidae; genus Aspidoscelis; species Aspidoscelis tigris. The sequence goes on from JALMGA010000007.1 coordinate 10,043,334, forward strand.
TGCTTTGGAGGTTCTTCTGCAAGGTTTTCTCACCTCACAAACATTAATTCCTGGGATCCACTGCAGAAATATTCTGCCAAATTTACATTAAACCGTAAATATGCTCTTTTTTTTCACGTGAGAATCAAGGCAACTTTTGCTTTGACTGGGTTGTGATGTGGCCAGAGGTTATGTTCACAGATGTTTCACATGGAGTACATTAGTCCTTTTCCCAACTTTCCTGCCCATAATTGGAACCAGCCAAGCCTGCTTGACCCAACCACAGAAAGATGTGACCTGGGACAGCGCTGTCTGCCTGATCATGTTAATCCAGATTAGTGCCCAGACCAGCCCCCAAACATCCACAGGCTTTGAGTCTGGGCTCTGAGTGAAGGCTAGAGACAAATGTTCCTAGCCACAGAACCTCTGGGAGAGACACTTCTTTCCCACTATGCCCAAACACTATGCTCCTCCTGTGTCCTGTAGCAGGGCCTGCTGAAAGACTCATTGAATTGGCTCTACCAGTATTTCCAGTCAGGGCTGTGCTGATTCAGATTACGCTCCGTTTAATACAGACAGAGCATTCCAGGCTTCTGAGGCCCAGAATTCACAGCCCTTAATTCCAGATTAACCGTGAGGCTGTGTTCACACATACATTTTAATCCAGCTTCAGTTCACTTTCAGAGTGAGAGAACACATCCGCAAAAATCAACCTTTAGATTAGATAATGCAGAAAGAAAACGACTGTTCACTTTGCTGATGTGTTCTCTCGCTCTGAAAGTGGACTGAAGCTGGATTAAAATGTAGTGCAGAAAGGGTCTTAGAGAAAGTTGCATTTATTTATTTAAATTTTTATCACGCCCTACACCTAGAGGTCTCTGGGTAGGTAACAACATCTAAAATCAAACATTATTAAAACAATAACAGTATTTGTTAAAACAGTAGCATCTCCTAAACATGTACAGTGAAGGTGATAGATGCACCTCAAGGGGGCGACTATTCCATAGCCTAGGGGCCATCACTGAAAGGCCCTCGCCCAGGTGGCCACCCCTTTTGCTGGTGAGGGTGGTGGGACAACCAGGAGGGCCACCCCTCCAGATCTTAAGGCATGGGCAGGTCAATATAGGAGCATGAGGGCCTCCTGTTCTCATCCCGTCTTTAATTCACCTTTAGTAGCCTAAAATGTTCATAGGAACGCACCAGCATATGAACAATCCCACCTGCAACTCCCCTCCTGTAAGAAGTCTGTACGTATACATTCATTCACAGCAAACAAAACAAAACAGCAGCTCCAAACTGCTTTCTAATCCACCCTTTCTAGCCTAGGATATTCACAAGGAGGGGGAGGCTCAGGCTGTCATGTGAACAGTCCTGCCTGAAAACCACCTCTAATCCACCTTAAAGGTGCTTTTCTATTTGTTTTCTATTATGCATAAATTTAGCCAGGATGTTCAGCTATATTGCAAAAGATCCTCATCTTCTTTTATGGGAACAACCATCAAACCTGCAACAGACTGTTGGCATAAATCGGATGAAAAAAAAAGGAAAGAAAAGATGAGAATTTCCACTTCACAAATGTCTGGCAATACATGAAAGGCATGTATTTCTTGCTGTCTGAAAGCCACAAGTGTTTCAACAAGGCTACAGCAATTTCTCAAGATTTTTTTTTCAAAAAACGTTTAAACATTCTTACCTGGGACCCTTAGGTAGCAGCTTTCCAGTCGAGATCTGCGCTGTAAATCTCATCTGCTTCTCAGCAGCATCGGATGCCCTGTTGGGAATGACCAGGTGGTAAGTAAATTGTCCATGCGCTGGCCGGGTTTGTATGGAAATAAACCCCTTCAAAGCTTTGCCCTAAAAACAACTCTGAAGCGGATAGGGAGGTTTCTGCTCAGCAGAAGCACCTGATCTATTCTAAGGGTGGCTGCTTTGAATCCAAGGGATAAGAATCCCCTTCTCTGCATCTCTCTGGAAGCAGCCTCAACCGATGGAGCCGAGGACTTGGCTTTGTTAAAGGCTGAGGACAGAATGCGCGTCTCTCTGCCCCGGCTTGATGTCCCCCACCTCAGACCCATGGCTGGGTGTGTCTTCCTGTCTGTCAACAAGGACTCTTGGCAAACGGAGTCAAGCTCGGAGCCAAAGCCAGAACCCATGTTTATAAGATGACACCGCTGGGCGGGCGAGACAGACAAAATGATAAACGGGACAGTTCAACGGAGAGGAAGCAAATGAAATTCAGAAATGATTGATGCAAGCCGGCACTAACACACGGCACGACTTTAGGACGGAAGGTGCATGTCTAAGCAAGCATTGGCAGGGACATCGGGCCGGTACATGGGAGATGCGTTTATGGGGAACAAAGGTCTAATTCGCTTTTGGAACCAAGCAGAAAGGTCCTCAGACTGTCAGCATGGATACGTCCTGCATCTGGGACCTTCAGGTACAGCTGCTAATGCTCTGGGCGGCTTCCGTGGAACCTGGGTTCAGGTAGCAAAGAATGTAAGCTGGAGCTTTTGGGGACTGCAGTCCAAAGCATTTGAGAAAGGCTGTTCTTTTAACTGAGGGCCTTCAGAGCCACGGGGCAGCCATTTTAGTAGCCTGCATGATATAGAAAAAGTGGATAAAGAAAATGTCTTTTCTCTATCACACAACACTAGAACCAGGGGGGCACCCTATGAAGCTGATGGGTAGGAGAGTCGGATCAGACAAGGGGAAGAATTTCTTCACCCAGAGGGTCATCGGTCTATGGAATTCGCTGCCAGAAGAGGTGGTAACAGCAACCAGCCTAGATGGCTTTAAGGAAGGGTTGGACAAATTTATGGACGACAGATGTATTAAAGGCTACTAGAATGGATGCCTAAGTACAGTGGTACCTCGACATACAAGTGTTTTGAGATACAAGCCGCCAAGCGAGTGATATTTTGCTTTGAGATGAGAGCAAGATTTGAGATACGAGTATGTAAATACAGTACAGTACATAACAAAAACAACTGAGGTGGTGTTTTGGGAGCTGGAATGGATTAATGGGAGAATTGCTTTGAGATACGAGCGATTTGACATAAGAGCAAGGTTACGGAACAAATTAAACTCGTATGTCAAGGTACCACTGTACATCTTTCAGACTGGGAGGACAAGCAGGATGCCTCTAGGACCATTTGCTGGGATTCGAGAGCAGGACAAGGTTTGCCCTTGTCTCTACTGGAGATGCCCATGGCCAATTGGTGGGCCCCTGTGTGAGACAGGATGCTGGACTAGATGGGCTGTGGCCTGATCCAGCAGGGCTCCTCTGTGTTCTTATGCACCGCCTCCATGTTCTTGGCCAGGGTCTGCTGGTCTGCCAGTAGACCTGTTTAAACTAGTCCACCGATAATCCTGATTGGGGCTTCCTAATTGGGATTACACTCCATCCAGCATGGGCAGAGTGAACCAGGGGTGGGCAAGGGCCTCACAGATCTGCACTTACATATGGACCAGTGAGGCACAGAAGTGGATTTCATGGCTCTTTATTACGGATATAAAGTAAGTACTGAAAGGACCTAATGTTGCATCCATATGAAGAGAACCAGGCACTTACTGAAAGTAACTGAGGTGTGGAAACCACAGCTCTTTCTGCAATTACCATTGATCTGGATTAAGGAGCCTCTTAATCCAGAACCTAAGCTCCTCATCACACATTAATATGGATCAAGGAGACTCAGCCCGCCACTGGTCCAGCTCCGTCTACACTGGAAGGAACCAAGTGCACGTCTGGATGAGAGCTCTCCATTTACATCACTGCAATAGTTGCAAAAAGTCAGGTGCAGACATGAATTCTAAATTTGGACCAGCCATTAGATCAGGTTCATTTGAAGCTGCAGCAATAGATTAGACTGGATATGCAAAAGGCTAGCTGGGTTCATCTCCGACTCTGAGACATCATTCTGAGAAATCTTGGATGCTGCAACCACATTCATGATAGTACGATAACCAAAGAGGAAAACAAAATCTTCCTGCGCTCTAACTTTCCATTCTTGAGGCGGATGGGAAGAAAAATCCAACTTGATGTTCTGCATAATCAAATGACTATGAATGCATCATCCTCACCCAAAAAAGACTGAAATTGAAGATTATCCAGTAACCTTATCTCTGGAAGCTACATGAACCAGAATGGTTTGAATACATTAGTTGCATCATTGTTGAACATTTCAGTCAGTCAGTCAGTCAGTCAGTCAGTCAGTCAGTTATTTATTTATTTATTTATTTATTTATTTATTTATTTATTTATTTATTTATTTATTTATTTATTTATTTATTTATTTATTTATTTATTTATTAAAGTGAAGGTGCCTGGCACATCTCAGGAGGAAGACCATTCCACAATCTGGAAGCCACCACTGTAAAGGCCCTATCCCGGGTGCCTCCCCCCTTTTTTGCTACTGAGAATAGTGGTACAACCAGGAGGGCCTCACTTCTAGATCTTAGGGCACGGGAAGGTCAATATGGAGGTTGAACTCTGCATAAAAATTACACCACACTGCACAAAGTGGGCGAGTTTATCCACTGAAAGGCTGTCAATGGAGCAAGGGGGGTGGCATAAGATGGCCCCTGGCAGGTATTAGCTCGCAAGAGGCTCCTTTCCTCTCAGCTTCAGAACTCCAGGCGCAGTGCCTTTTACGTGTCATTTTATTTTTAAAATTTGTACCTTGTGTCTTGGGTTTTTAAAGAGTGGCAATAAAATCACAACAACAAACAAGAACAATATAGTAACAGCACCCTGCTGTGTGCCAGCCTTGGACCTTGAACCAGTTCTAGAGGAAGGCCATTTCTGCTCTTCTGCAGGGTGGGGGAACATGCCAGTTGGAATGGCTCCAACAGGGACCGTTCCCAGGTGGAGGATTCCCACTGTCACAGATAAATGCCGCCTGCACTGGGACAAGCTGTTCTGGGACAGATTCCATATCACCCTGCTCAGGAACTCACGCAAACTTCAGAACCTGGTACGAGGATTCCGATGGGCCTCAATAAGGTTGACCCCCTGGAAAAGGGAGAACACTGCCCCCCCTGTTCCCATCTTGGCTGATACGAAAGACACTTCAGTTCACTTTGGGAGTAAAACTTTACTCCCGAAGTGAACTGAAGCCTCTTTCCTGCCGAGATCGTGAACAGGGGAGGCAGAGGCTGCATTGGTCTCCGTTTTCCAGGGGGACAGTAAGGTTGCACCCCCTTACTCCTTTCCCTGAGAGAGGGAGTAAACTTTACTCCTCTTTCTAGGCAAGCAAGCGGCTTGCCTGGGAAAGGGAGGAAAATAACAATCCCGGCACGGTTTGCATGGGGATGGCTGAATCTGCCCCCAGCCCGCATTACTGGGAATGGCATGGCATCTTGGTCGCATGCGAGCCCAATCGGTGCCAAACAGCTTGCATGGAGACGCGGCCTATGACCACCTATGGGCTTATACAATCCACATTTTGTCCTGAGAAAAGTGTACTGATCCCACTGTACTTCCCACATTCAATAAACCTGTTAATTTTTTTTAAAAAAAGCCATCATAATGCAAAATTAGGACAATGTCGTCTCATTCAATGTACTTTTGGTGAACCCACGTCACCCAGCACTAACGCTTCATGTTGAACTAACAGTTCTTAACTTAGTCAACATAGTTTGAATTCCAGCGTGAGGCTAACCCAACCAAGACCAATTTTACTCCGAGGGCTGCGAACTAAGCCCATTCCATACAATATTCCCAAATCAAAGAAGGTAACTAGGCCAGTTGGTAAAACTTGTGAACTCAGCAATCCCTGGCTGTAAGACACACTTAGCTCAGAACAGTTGGGGGAAATGTACAATTTGATACGCTTAAAAAAACCCCTTGCCTGTTCTCCAAAGACTTTAGAGCTATACACAAAGGACTCTCTCTCCTGCTGTTTTATTCAAGGCACAGATCTTAGAGAGACCTTATGCTACAAGATAACAACTGGCCCATGTACTAAGAGGGAAGTATTTCTGTTCTCCTTCCTTTCCTTTCCTTTCCTCCTCCTCCTCCTACGAAAAATGCCCCTTTTGCCATAAAATTACAGAAGTTCAGAATTCTCCAATGATAATCAGCCACTTTCTTTGGCCGTATTTTGGATATTTCAAAGACTGTGCTGGGAGGATGATGGGACCCAAGAGAACTCTTGTGGGCTTCTCTCATCACTACAGCTTGATGGTTCCACTGATATTGCTAAAGAAGAAGAAGGAGGAGGAGTTGCCTTTTCTACCCCGCTTTCCACACCCATTTAAGGGGACTCAAAGTGGCTGACAAACCTTCCCACAACAGATACCCAGTGAAGTAGGTGGGGCTGTGAGACAGCTGTGACTAGCCCAAGGTCACCCAGCTGCCTTTATGAGGGAGGGCAGAATCGAACCTGGTATTCCCAGGTAAGAGTCCGGCTCCTGAACCCCTAGACCAAACTGGCTCACTGAGGCCAAGAGATCCTCATCCCTACACATGGAGAGCATCCTCACTGTCTTCATGCAACAGGCCCTCGTGGGAATCCTCCATGCCTTGCCACAGCAAGGGCCCAGTTCAGTGTGGGAGGTATTATGTCTCCTATCACAAAACCCATGATCCAGGCCTATGGTATAGAAAAGGTGGATAGAGAAAATTTCTTTTCTCTATCGCACAACACTAGAACCAGGGGGCACTCTATGAAGCTGATGGGTAGGAGAGTAAGGTCTGACAGTGGGAGGTATTTCTTCACCCAAAGGGCCATCGGCTTATGGAATGTGCTGCCGGAAGAGGTGGTGACAGCTACCAGTCTAGATGGCTTTAAGGTAGGGTTAGACAAATTTATGGATGACAGATGTATCAATGGCTACTAGAACGAATGCCTAGGTGCATCTTTCAGGCTGAGGGGGGGAGGAACTGGGGCGCTTCTAAGGCCATCTGCTGGGACTCGAGAGCAGGAGAAGGTTTGTCTTTGTCTCTGCTTGAGATGCCCATGAGCATTTGGTGGGCCACTGTGTGCAACAGGATGCTGGACTAGATGGGCTGTGGCCTGATCCAGCAGGGCTTCTCTTATGTTCTTATGTTCTTAGGCCTTGTGCAATGGCCTCTAAAGTGAGAACAAGGCCTAGATAAAATAACATTAACACAAAAAGGAAGGGGATACTACAAAAGTTTTCCTGGCTCTGGAACTGGGAGAATGGATCCATGCTTTCGTGGTATTTCAAATACTGCTGAATGATTCTGTTTAGCTCAAAGCCTGTAAAAATCACTTGTATATGAGAACTTAAGTGGAGAATGTTTTCTCCAGAATGTTTTCCATCTGTGCACGCTTTCTGCATTTATCTTCCCCACCCATGCCCGGGATGATATTTCTCCCCGCTTATTGCAGGGCAGAGTCTGTGGTCGCTCTATATTTATTTATTTATTTAAATACAATCAAACCCTGAACCTAAGTAAAAGGAATTAAAAAAAAAAAAATTGCAGGGAGGCTGTTCTTCAAGCCGCTTCTACAGCGGTGAAACGTGAAATCTAATTTTGGCTGAATGCTCAAAGAGGGAAGCAGGACTCTGCAGTACATCGAGTGGATCTTTTCTGACATGTCAAATAGGTATCCTTAAAGGCACAATGAAACTACTGTTGTTTGTGGTGGTTTCTATGCACAGTGAAGCCATTAGGAACACATAACTAAAGCCAAGAAGTGGCTGGAGCTCAGAGGCAGAGCTCAGAGGTAGAGCAAACTCCCTGGAAAATAGAGAGTCGCAGGTTCAGTTCTTACCCTCTTTCTGGAAGTAAGTAACGGCAAACCATTTCCGTATCTCTGCTAAGAAAACTATATAGAGGTGCCCATGGAGTTGCCCGTACAATCAACCTGGGGCGTTTCCGCACTTGCGTTCCCATTGATTGGACAGGAAAGCTGAAAAAAAACCCTAATGCAAACTATCGTTCACACTAGGGAACGCTAGAACACGATAGCTTAGCTCCAGCGTACCCAGACACTTACCATTGTCAGGTAGTGCATACAATCCTCCACAGGGCACCACCATTTTGGTTGCAGCGCCCTGTGTGACGGCGCATGTGGTGTCGCCATGGTGATGACGACGTTCTGCGCACGCGCAGTCATGTCAGGGGTTATCTGAGGTAGCAGCGTTCTTGCGCAATACCTGAGATGACTCCTCACACTGGAAAAGGTGCGAGTGCTCACCTCCTGGACGAGAAAAGTAAACTTTGGGTCAGGACTGCAGAGGGTCAGGTTGCTTGTGGTGCGCGATTTTCTGCACCACAGCTAGTTGCAATTAGCTAACATCTGGGCAGGCAGGGGGCACTTGTAGGCTCTAAACACCTCCTGCAAGTGCAGATGTTCCTGCCCAGATGTTAACTACCATTTTCCCAGCATATAGGATGGACCAGCACACAAGACGGACCCCCTTTTCTGCATTTTCTGCCACACCTTCAGCCACAGTTTTTTTATGAGGTAAATCCAACTGCGGCTGAAGGAAGGGGGAGATACTGGCTCATAAGACACACCCCATTCTTTAGGGATATTTTGAAGGAGAAAAAGTACATCTTATACATTGACAAATAGGGTAACTGGAAACAAAGAGGCCAAGTGTGAATTGGCCTCATGGTGAGGATGGTTTAGGAAATCCTACATTGAGCAGGGGGTTGGACGTGATGACCCTAGAAGTCCCTTCCAACTCTATGATTCTATGACTCAGTGGTTCCCAGCAACAACAGAACTACTGTGGTTCCACAAAAATAAGACGGTCTTATATTAATTTTTGCTCCTAAAGATGCACTAGGGCTTATTTTCAAGGTAGGTCTTATTTTTGGAGAAACAGGATAACACCCAAAAGTGCCAAGTCGGCTGTGATGTGAAGAAGTATAAGGGAAGACCCAAATCATGGAGCAGATAGATTTAAGAATTGCAAACTATTTTCATTCGAAAGCAAGTTTTCTAGTCCTCTTGACTAAGAAAAGAAGGTCAAAAGTGGGCACATAACGTCGCATAAATTTCAGGTGCAAGTGGTATGACAGAATAAGGTTTTAAGTGGCAGCAATATGATTCATGTGCAGATTCAGTTTATAGCCTTGTGCAACCATGTGATGCAACACTCTAAGAAGAAACAGAAAGGGACATGCAAAGCAGGAGACACAATGCACCTAAGCGGAAAATGTTCAGAGAAAATGAGCTTCTCTGTTTGCCTACAATAGGTCAACATCTGGGCAGGTGCACCTGCACTTGTAGGAGGAGTTTACAGCATAGAAACACCCCCTGCCTGAACAGATGTTAACTTATAACAAACTAGCAGTGCTGCACAAAACTGTGCACCACACGCAAACTAACCTTAACTAAAATCTTACCCGCAACCTCAGATGACTCAAAACACAACTGTGTGTGTGCAGAGCATCATGGCTGCTGTGATGATGGTGCACATGAATGCGCAGTTGTACCCTAACTATAGTTGTACCTATAGTTGTATGCTATCAAGAAGGCGGCACCCTGCCAGGGATCGGACATGTGCCCAGACACAGATAAATCTCCGGGCACATGGGGATTAGTCTACTGTGTACTAGTGTTCCCAAGTGGGAACACTAGTACATGTTAGTTGCTAACGGACAGGAAGCCAAGTATGAAAGCAGAAGATAAGGAAAGGTGCCATCTTGTATAAACAAAACATATGAAGGACATTGCATGTATCAAAATAACAGCCTAGACAACAGTTCTAGGTAGTTCAACAAGGTTAGCCAAGCCACAAGAAAAGGGCTAAAGTGTTATGTCACCCACCCTTTCTACGATAAAGATCTGATTAGGGGTGCGCATGGATATTCAAAAATTCGATTCGAATCCATCGAATGTTGACATTTGAACTCAAATTGGATTTTTGAAAATCCGATACAGATTTTGAAATAATTTGAACGGGTAGATTCATATCAGTCATATACGAATCTGCACAAAAAATATACGTATCTTGAGCTTAAAATAGGGGATTAATATGGGATACATATGGGATAATATGGGATGCATACAGATTATAGAGGAATGCATACAGATATATATAACAGATACAAAAGTTGTCAACATTCATATCTTTAAATATGAATCTAACATTCAAATCTACGGATTCAAATAATCTGGATTCGAATTGGATTTTATGACATTTGAATCTTAAATATCCAAATCGAATCAGGTTTTTTGACACCCGCATCTGCTCGATTCAGATGTCAAAAATACATTTGTGCACATCCCTAGATCTGATTAGTGAATGAATCATGTATACAGCGGTGCTCCAAACAGGTCAGGACTTGTTGTAATTGTCCTTGGCTTTGACCTCTTCTGCTGATTTCTCACCTTCTCCTGCCGGCCTTCTAATGGGAACATAAATCTCCTTCCCATCTTACACTCCTTCCCTCTCTTAGATTCCTCTCTACTACTGAGCCAATCAGATCAGTGTTTGGAGTCGCCATGAAGTCCAAGCAGGTGTGGTTCGCTCTCATGACATTTCTTTCCCAGTCTTAATTGCCGGACTACGACACTTCAAGGGGAACGTTTTTCAAACAAGCCCAGCCATTAAAAAACTTCTCTTGGCTTTTAATTTCAGATAGCTAGGATGTGGCTCTAATTAGAGGGTTGCACCTCGGACACCCCCTCTTTTCAGAGGCATAAGGAAGATTAAGATCTTCCCATACACCCATGCTCAGACCAGGTCTGCACCACTGGCACCACTGGCATCATACCAGTATCACACTATTCTGAGAATTGATTGCCTGCGTATGGCGCAAGAATGCATGTGGGCATCCAAACTCAAAGAATCCTTTATGAAATGCCATTCAAGTCTGGATGCCCACTCATTCATTCATTCATTCATTCATTCATTCATTCATTAAAAAGAAAAAGAGACACAGGTGTGCCGTGCTCCCATATAACACAAAATCTTACATGATTTCCCATGATTACTGGAAAATCTCATAAGATTTCCAATGTAAGAACATAAGAACATAAGAGAAGCCTTGCTGGATCAGGCCACAGCCCATCTAGTCCAGCATCCTGTTTCCCAGGAATCATGGGAAATACCACAAGATTTCCCAGTGTTTCAAATATCTGAAGCTTCCTGAAACTGTGGTAGGAACCCAAACTAGGAACCCAAAAACTAATGGGCTTTTGGGGGAGGGTTCGATTTGTTTTGAATCAAATGCAAGAAAAATTGTATTTGTCCAAATACATCCCCTTTGAATGTGGCAGAGTTCAAATTCAATGTGAATATTCAATGTGAATTTTCAATACGATTTGCATACGAATCCCCTACGTGTCTGATATGTATCCCCTATGTATCTGCTCTGAACATGTCAAATCTGACCTGAATCTACTTTGAATCCATCCTCAATCCACACTGCATACACTCTGGATCTGTTGCAGATGTGACTGTAGAATGGGTACATTCCTTAATCCGGATTTTGTGGCAGAAGACCCCATTGTAGACCCCATTAATGGTGTCTACAGAAAATCCAGATTAAAGCCCAAAATGTACCCATTAGATCTGGATTTCCCACGGCAATGGAAACAATTGGGTCCCAAATGGGTGCCATGGTGGAAATGGGATCATCCGGCTCACACCCAAAAATGGGTACTTTTTGACAGTGGAAAAACACCCATAATAACACTTATTATTGATACTTATGGCTCTCCTGAGCTATTTTCTTTAATCCATTCCAGAATATGCCTATACGTACATTCTATATCACCTTTAAATTCTAGAATAGGTAGCCCATAAAGGGGACCATAATTGTATTAATTTCTCAGGTCTTAATTCCCAGCGGTTAATCGATCCCACTTAATAACTCATCACCTATGAACTCCCAAAACTTTATATACAAATTTTTCAAGTTTGTGCCCATTTTCCAACTCTGAGCTATAAGCAGCTGAGCATCTGCAATCACATTTCTTTAATCTCTTTATCATTTCTACAAAGACAAAATAATTATTAGCCCAAGATTTGTTTCTTCACACCTTCAATACAAATGCTCACATACGTGTTTGCGCCATGCAAAGGCAACTGGCTGTCATAATGCTGCATTAGGTCTGTGAAAGTAGAGATGTGGCAAGGTCCGGACCTGACCTGAATGTGTATATGTTCACACCCAAGTTTTTAATCCAGTTTCAGCCCACTTTCAGAGTGAGAGAACACATCAGCAAAGTGACTAGTCATTTCCTTTCCACTTTAACTTTTTTTGAATTTTTAAAATTTTATTAAACAAATAGTGACAACATATATAGCAGTTATTTTGATTTACAAGTATATATAACCAATAACATTAAATATTTAAATTCTCAAAATTGAAAACTTAACCATTTAAGCTTAGGCTGTATACACATTATCTTACTCTGTACTTTTTTGTAAGTCCATATTATGGCTATTGTCTTTAATTAAAAATAATGTTAGACCATAATTTCGTCAGTTATTTTCACTATTTAAATTCAGTCTAGTAAGAATTTTATGGCTACCTCTGAAACAGAATATACATAACTAACCCAAAGATAGATTTTCAGAGTGATATGTTTTTGAAAGAAATCAGCTCATCACTTTGCTGATGTCTTCTTCCACCCTGAAAGCGGATTGAAGCTGGATTAAAACTTAGGTGTGAAAATAGCCTAAAAGGCACCCCTTCTCAAGCTCTCTTTAAGGCTCTAGAGCTAGCAATGGCACTGAATGGCAGGAAAAAGGGCAAAGAGATGTCACAAGAAAGCAAATTTTAAACAGGGCAGAATGGCATGTCAGAGAAACAAGCAGATGGCATTACTTGCATAAAACAAGGCAAAGCTCTTAAGAAACAGTCAATTTGGAATCAATGTGAGCTCAAGGCGACTTACTGCATTACAAATTGACAGACAAGCTAAATTCACTACAGAACTACATTGCTGTTTATATATCTGTTTCTCAGATTTAAATCTTGCGTTTTTGTTCACGCTCAAGGACCACCGAGACGTTTGCATTAAGACATGATATTGAAACAATGTGGTAATGATTTTAAAAAGATTACATTAAATCTCCTTCTCCCAAAATCCTAGCAGAAGAAACTGTATTTAGTGGATTTCTAAAACGCCAGCAAAGCACTCTGGAAGTACTTTTCATAAATGATATGGCATCTGCTTCACTTGAAATCCATAGGAGCTGCTGCTAAATTCATCAATTTGGACTTCCAATAAAAATTAACCAGGATCTAGGAGCACAGATAAAGGAAATACTTTCACACCCAAGGAAGTCTTTCCAGAAGCTGCAGTATGTATGAATTAGGGGCGTGCACGAATATTCAAAGGTATTCAAAATTCGATCAAAGGAGCAGAGGGAAGGGGCGCTCTTGGGCTGACTGTCTGAGCTCTTGTCCTCAGAACTGTGTGCTCCCCCCAAAACTGGCCCCTGACTCTCAACATCTGCGCAGCTGTGCCCCTGTTGCTGCCCAGACTGTTGTGCCATTGAAACTGCACTCTCCTCCTCTGAGGAAACTGGACTGGTAGGACAGGGCATGACACTTTCTGAGCTCTTGCAGCCACACCTACCTCCCAGGCTTACTAAGCGAAGAGCACTGCCAGATCCCATTCTTCCTGAGCTGCTACCTCTCTGCATGTGGGGCTTTACTGGGGATACCTGCATCCCAAACAGCTGTGTCCTTTTGTGACTGATTCCTTTTGAGGAGTTGCCAAAACCAGTCCCAGTGCCGTGGCAGCGTCTTTAAAGCAAAATAATACTAAAAAACGGGGGGGGGGGGGGTAATCATAATTGCACACACAATAAAGATGCAATTCTAAAGAGCAGAGTGAGGTCAAAAGACAATGCCACACCCTTCTAGGGTGTGGGAATTTATATAATTAACCCACACCCAAAAAATCTATTGCTTCAATTACAGCTTCTACAGGGCTGGCTCACGCTATTTTATTGCCAAAGGCAAAACCTAATCCTGCGACCTTCCCACCCAATTCTCTGCTGCTTTGATGAGTGGCTTGTGGCTTCCCTCCCTAATCTCCTTTTTTTTATCTGAAGGGAAGCGAATTTCTCTCCATCTACCTACAGAAAAAGAGGCTCCAGATCAAGAAAGTAGAAGCAAAAGAAATTGCCCCCGTACCTCAGATATAGGGTCTGTTATTCACTTGTTCAGTCATGTTCAACTCTTTGGGACTCTGTGCTAGAGATGTGCACGAAAGTGTTTTTTGACATTTGACTCATAACACAATGAATGTTCGAACATCTGCATTTGTACGAAAAGATGCTTTTGAATGTGGTGAAATTCTATTTGACACAAATGTATTCATACAAATTTGTACGAATATCTAATAAGAACAAAATCAAATCTGATACAAACGAATACATATCCGGTAACAAATCTACCCTGAAAGCATTAAACCCGACCTGAATTCACTTTTAATATGCTCTCAATCCATGTCGAATGCACTCTAGACCCGTCACAGATGTCTGGCGCAGCTGCTTTCCCTTGTCCCCGTTTGACAAATGTCTGAACTATTCATACAAATGTCCTAACTAGTCATACGAATATCCAAAACATTCACATTCATACGGATGTCAGCATATGAATATCGTAACATTCCATTCGTGTATGAATATTCGAATACATCTGAATAACAAACATTATGAATATTTGTGCCCATCCCTGCTCCATGGACTACAGAGCATCATACGCTTCCGCCCTCCATTCCCCGCCCCAAAGTCTGCTCAAGCTCAGGTTTGTTGCTTCCGTGACAATATCTATCCATCTTTCCTCTGACATCTCCTCCCTTTCCCTTCAATCTTTCCCAGCATCAGCGTCTTTGCTAGTGAATCCTGTCTTTCAATTATGCAGCTCCTGCTTTAGCATTTGTCCTTCCAGTAAACATTCAGGGTTGATTTCCTTCAGTCCTGACTGATTTGATTTCCCTGCAGTCCGAGAGACTCTCAAAAGTCTTCTCTGGTATCAAAAACCTCAGTTCTTTGGTCTTCAGCCTTCCTTATGCTCCAGCTCTTACAGCCGTACATGATCCCTGGGAAAGCCATAGCTTTGACTCCTCAGACCTTTGCCTCTGCTTTTCAATATGCTGTCCAGGTTTGCCACAGTGGTGTGGGGAGAAGAATAGAAAGCTTTGTCAGCCGCTTTGAGTCTCCTTAAATGGGTGAGAAAAGTGGGGTAGAAAAGCCAACTCTTCTTCTTCTTCTTCTTCACCCATTTAAGGGGACTCAAAGCAGCTGACAAAGCTTCCATTCTTTTCCCCACAAGAGAACACCCTGTGAGGTAGGTAGGGCTGTGAGAGCTCAGAAGAGAGCTGTGACTAGCCCAAGGTCACCCAACTGGCTTCATGGGGGACTGCGGAATCGAACCCAGTATTCCCAGGTAAGAGCCCGGCCCCCTAGCCACTAGAATGTCTCTATGCAATGCACATGCTCCGCCTGGGAGCAGACCAGGAGTGTCCCGTTTCTCCAAGTGCCAAAAGGGCCATGTGCATAAGCAGAAACAATTGGGAACCCAGACCAGAGCTGACAGTAAAGAGAAAGGAAGCAGAAAAGGCATTTTTGTGCGTGTGAAAGAGAAAAAAAGACACCGCGAGTGAAGAAAACTTTCAAGAAACCACTCAGCATGCAACAGAAGCGTCTTTGTCATCTCTACAAGGGGTAGATGGTGCTGAAGCAAAGCATCAGCCTTAAAAGTATGACAGCAACACTTCTGAAGCAAGGATATTCAGAGATGCAGCTGATTTGTTAAACATCCACCTTCCTGTCGTCCTCAAGGAAGACGGAGGGGACCGAAAGCAGTTGGAGACAGGCATTGTATTCAAAGATTCGATTCAAATTTTGGATCTATTCATTTGAATTATTCAGACATTCCTATGTGTACGGGTCCATACACGATGCATACTTGGAGATCCGTACCTTTCCCCCATCCGTACGTGTTTGCACGGATCCATGTGGGATGAAAACAGGTTCTATACGGGATAACTAGGGGGATGCATACAGATGTGTACGGACCTGGGGGAGATGTCTACAAGCATCTACGAAGGTTGTTGACATTCATAAGTGCAAATTCAAATGAAAAATTCGAAGGAATAGATCTGGATTTGCTTAATTCGAATCGAATTTGGTTAAATTAGAACTTTAAACATTTGAATCCAATTGAATTTTTGAGCATTCGATTCGAATGAAATCAGATTCCAAAAGTTGCATTTGTGCACACCCCTAGTTCTTATGTTTTGTCACTGGAACCTCAGTTTGATCTCCATAAGGTACTTTTTGATCTGTTGTCTGCGGCCGCACACACTTGCCACCTAGTTTTCCGAAGATGGAGGGTTCTGTGTTAGCCCCTTTACAAAATGCACACAGATGCATCCCAAATGCCTTGCATTTCATGCGCCTTTCGTAACGCATGTATTTCCAGTCCTCAGAAGGCTGTGCTTGCCTCCACTCTTCTTGCTGTGGGGACATCAGACCAGATGCTAATTAAATCCTCTAATCCTATCAGGAAACAGAAGTAATTACACCAGGCGAGGGGACTTCTCCGTGGGCAGATTAGATGAGCTGACTCTCTGTGGCGGGATGAAGCTAATGCTGCCTTGTGTACTAGGATAAGAATGAGGCTAACTATCATGCAGCTGTAGGCAAGGACAGTAAAATTTAAAATCAAATATCAAGTATCTGAATAAGTCAAAAGGTATAAATTGAAACCATGTCCTTCCCCTCGAGGCCTCTGTCTGTGTGTGCTGCCTTCTTTTTCAAGAGACGGAAAACAACGGAGGAAGATCTAGTAATGGGTGTCTCCTCCCATCCTGCTTCTGTGCTTTGAATTATATCCTTCACCACCCTTCTTTCTTCCCATTGAATAACAATGCTACTTCTCTTCCGCTAGGTCGTGGTCACCCCTTCACTCTTAAAGCTTCTTCAGTCCTTCTTTGTCCCACAATGCTCACACCTTTTTAGTCCAATCTGTTTTATTTGTAGGTTTTACTTTCCTCCATTCAATTGTACTTTCCTGATTTTTACAGGTCTCAAACTGTTATTCCATTTTCATTTTGGGGGGTAATCAGGGAAGAGGACTAAAGGAGGTTGAACTGTACTATAGTGCAGGGGTCCCCAACCACCGATCCGGGGACCGGCACCAGGCCATGGGGGGGGGGGGGTTGGTCTGCGCCACCACCGCAGACCAGCACTAAACAAGCTGTCCTGCCCTGTAACACCCTGCATAAGGTTCTCTGCAGGGAGCCGTGTGTCACCAAGGGTGAGGAGAGCTGATTGGATGAGACGTCTACCCGTCTCGCCCTGGCTATGCACCTGGATGCACTTGGTCCGTAGGCGTGGGCACTGCAGGGCCTGCGGTCCCAGGCGAGAGAGGCTCATGTGGATTGGCTGTTGGGCGGGGCGTGCAGCAACGAGGCGAGCAGCAGACTGGTTCGGCAGTGGTAGCTGCTGCTGCTGAGGTGGAGAAGGGAAGGAAGGAGTGGTGGAGGGAGGGGGCAAACAAAGATGCTGGTGGAGTCTGAGGTGACCGGACTGACCTTGGGTACCGCTGCCGGCTGAAGCCACAGTGAGCTGAGCCAGCCAGCAGCCCAAGCATGTTGAGCCCTGTGGCGGTGTTGCGGCTATGGCCGTTGCTGTCATGGCCACAGGTGCAGGGCCTCCGCTGATGCTGGGGGAGGTAGTGGGGCCCAGCCCGGGAGGTGTGGAGGAGGTGGGGCCACCTGTCGGGGCTGGGGGAGGGGGCGTGGGAGGGGGCAGTAGCCGGCAGAGGCAGCCTGAGCCCATCGGAGACCAGGACTCTGACGTGACGCCCAAGAAGCGACTCAAGCTGCCAGGCAAGGCCAAGGGAGGAGGCAGCGTCAAGCTGGAGGAGCAGCTCTGCTCGGTGCTCTGTGGCACAGTCTGCCTCGACCTGCCCAAGGCCTCCGTCTACATGGCGCGTGCGGCCAGCACCACCCGTCCCCAGGTCCCCTCAGGTGTCCCTCCCATAAGGCATGCTGGGAGGTCAGGCACCCAACCCCCTCCATAATCCCACCCCCCATATGATCAAAGCCCCGCCCCTGCCCCAACAGGCCATTGAAAAATGGCCTTGCGTGAAGCCGGCCCCTGGTGCAAAAAAGGTCGGGAACCCCTGCTATAGTGGGTGGATATGGCATGATTTTGCATTTCCTTTTGCCCAGTGCGTGAACCCATGCTATTGAGTGACAGGACTTTTACCCTATCAGAACACAGGGGGTGTCGTGACAGTGGATTATCAGGTATTGGGTGTGGTTGGAGTTAGTGCAATTTTGAGTCCTGTTTCTTAATAAGACGGACTATTTCAGCGAAGTATAACCAAAACCCTAACAGCAGATGAGAAATAACATGAAATAACAGTGCACTGCTGCTTATTTATAAAGCAAATCTGGAATTATCACACGCTGTCCAGACATTAGATCGCTACTCTGCATTTTAGCATGTTCTGGTTGCAAGGTTCTATTTCCACGTGACCTAACCCTCCCGTGTGCAGTACAGGTGATCAATAGTGTTGTGTGAAGTATTTCCAGGCTGTGACACAACTCCTGATGTACTTCTTGCACAGTACTCCAGGCAGACCTCCAATTACACAATAGATACAGAAGTGGTTTGCCATTGCCTACTTCCAGGGAGAGCCTGGGGGCTGAACTGGCAACCCTGTTTTTTAGACAGTTTCCTCCAGTACTAAACTACATCCACTTCCTGACTCCATGAGCACCTCTGTGCAGTTTTCTTGGCAGGGATACAGATGTGGTTTGCCATTACCTGCTTCCATGGAGAGGCTGGGGATTGAACCGGCAACACTCTGATTACCAGGCTGCTTGCATTATCACAGAGCTGCAGTCTCTTCTGCCCTCAGCACAGATCTATTACAGCAGACCTTTGAGCGTTCGAGCACTGGATCTGTGGGGCAGACAAGGATGAACTTTTGGCCTTCTTCTGGGTAGCTTCTTGAGGATACCACAGAAGACATGAAGGAAGCCTTTTTATAGCCTTCACTGTCATATAGTAGCCATACTATGTACTTCCATGCATGTTTGGGCAAAGAAAACCTCACTTGTGGGAACAAAAGCTTGCCAGAAGAAGACCCAGATGAAACGGTCCCCCAAGAGCAGCAAATGGAAAGGGGCCTATAGGAAGCACAGCCAGGGTAACCTGAAATTTGTCATTCAAAGCTGTAAGAGTAATCAGTTACAAGAATTATTTCAGGATTTTAGGTTTCCACACAGACTTTTGAGTTTATTGGTCTCCTGGCCTCATTGAGCGACGGCAGGCCTGCTGTTAGACTTCCAAATTTAATCAATACATGACCCATTAAGTCACCGCCTTCTCCTCAAAGCTCATGCGCTCGCTGTGGTTATTAGTGACTAAATGTCTCTCAAGGATCGTGGAGGACTGACTTTTCATTGTCCGTGGTGTTTTGCTTTGCTTTACTGTTCTGTTTTATTGGCCAGCAGTTTTTGTGTTGCACTAATTATTGCACAAGGCCTGTTCACACTTAACTCAGTGGGATATTCACCCAACGAGGTAGAGATCAGGCACAGAGGGAGGAATCTACAAGAAGAGTTGGTTTTTATACCATGCTTTCCCCACGCATTCAAGGGGACTCAAAGTGGCCGGCAAACCGTCTATTTTCCCCACCACAGGCACCCTGCAGGGCAGGTGGGGCTGTGAGCGCTCAGAAGAGAGCTGTGACTAGCCCAAGGTCACCCAGCTGGCTTCGTGGAGGAGCGGGGAATCAAATCCGGTGATTCCTAATTAAGAGTCTGGCACCTTCACCACAAGACCAAACTGGCTCACTGAAGAGTTGAAGAAGAAGAAGAAGAAGAGTTGGCTTTTCTACCCCGCTTTTCTCACCCATTTAAGTGGACTCAAAGCGGCTGACAAAGCTTCGGTTCTTCTCCCCACCACAGAACACCCTGTGAGGTAGGTAAGGCTGTGACAGCTCAGAAGAGAGCCGTGACTAGCCCAGGGTCACGCAGCTGGCTTTCATGGGGGAGAGCAGAATCAAATCCAGTGTTCCCAGATAAGAGTCCTTCTCCTTAACCACTTGAAAATGTGGGGGGAAAGCTGATTTTCAGTCCTACACAGGTAGGAATTCTGTTGGGCAAAGGGGCAAGACAGGAACAGGACCTCAGATGTTTCTGTGTTTTTTATGGGAGAAGGAAAAAGAGTGCACTTGTCTATTGCTGAAGAAACTTTGCCCGTACAGCAGATGATGATCCTTTCACGCCCTTTATGTAACGCTGGGGTCAGAATCAGAGTTTTCCTAAAGCTGTGTTTCTCACCACCACAGAGCGTTGCTCCATCGATACAAAGGATAGGAAGGTTGCTAAATTGGTTCCCCGGGGCAGGTTTCCCCTAAGCTGCTGATCTATAATATTTATGTAAACTTTGAGTGAATTAAAGCCCCGTTCCGTCAATCGGTTTGGAAGAACTCCTAAAGTGCATGCTGGTGTTCCTTCCAGGCTGAACTGGTACAGCTTTTTACCCATCCTATTCAATTTTCTACCTCAGCCGCCTGCAGACGGAAGTCAGATATCCTGCTGGGAGATAATATTATGGGATATCCTCCCTACGCAATTACCATCTCCTAGTTAGATAGTTCTGGCGTCCACACTTTTGGATCCTGGCTCTATCTCTAACCTCCCTATGCGCTGGCAAGGTGCAAATCGCTGCCATTACTGTGGCAATCATGGAAACACAGCGACAGTGCCAATGTGCCTGCATGGCGCCGCTGCTGCGGTGATATTGTGCTAACCGTGCTTGCGCCATGCTTCACCAGGCTCTCTTTGAACCTTCTCAAACAGGTAGAGGTGCACTTGGAGCCACATCTGGCTGCAGGGAGCACAGATGTAGAGCAGTTAGAACCACTCTACACCTAGGCACGCCAGGGAAATTCCTGCATGCGTGGAGCAATGCAATGCGGATGGTCCATGCAGGACGTCTCCCAGAGTTCCCCAAACAGGTAAATGCAGAAAGGCTCAGTGCTGTGGCCATGTTGAGGATATACCATGAACAAGGGAACTGTATTTCTGCCAGCCCCCCTTAATCCAGATCAGGCCCTGTCTAATGCAGATATAGCAAACCAGCAGGGGTTGTAACTTTATAGATCCTCACTAACATGCAGATCAATGGAGTCCAGAATCCATATGGGTCTTAATCCATATGAAGAAGAAGAGTTGGCTTTTACATCTTGCTTTCCTCACCTATTTAAGGGGACTCAAAGCAGCTGACAAACCTCCCATTCTTCTCCTCACAACAGACACCCTGTGAGGTAGGTGTGGCTCTGAGGGCTCAGAAAGAGAGCTGTAACTAGCCCTATGCCACCCAGCTGGCTTCGTGGAGAAATGCAGAACCGAACCCGGTGACTACAAGATATGAGTCCAACACTCTAGCCGCAAAACCAAACTGGCCCCATGCAGATAGGCTCTTGGAAAAGGCCTGTTAACTTTTCTCCAAGAGAAACAAGACATGGAAGCACCTACGTGAGTGGGCCAAATTTTTATATTGCTGTACATGCTGTGATTGTAACTTTGCCTGTAAAATATCTCCACATGTGTGATTTTAAAGTTCTATTAAACCTCTCCACCACGGCCGCTTTTACCTCATTTTGGGTCATGAAGTGGAAAACCCCATATCCTTTTAGCAGCTGTTCAGCTTTCTTATTTAAAAAACTCTTTTCCCTTGCCTGTTGGCAAGGCACACGCCTCTTTAAAAATACGATGGAAGGCCTTCGCCACTTGGACTCCGGTTTTATCTTTAAAAGCTATTGCTCACGGAGACTGGGATAAAACAACCACAAACCATTAAAAATGTACTGGAACACACTATTGTATTGGGATAACTGCTTCATATCTGCCAATAGTGTTTTCTCAAAGCATATTCTCACAGCTTGTATAGTGTATATGCAACCTGATCTAGAACTTAAGAACCTAAAAGGAGCCCTATTAGATCAAGCCACAGCTCATCTAATCCAGTATCCTGGCCCACCAGTTGCTTCTGGGCATTCTCAAGCAGAAGACAAAGGCAAAACCTTCAACTGCTCCCAAATCTCAGCCAATAGCCTTTAGTGGCATCTTGTCTGCCTCTCTAACCAGAGGTGTTTTCACACTTACCTGATTAGGCTGCCATGGACCAGGATTGGTAAATGTCAGGTAAAGGTGGGCCATTCACATTTGCCAGGAGGTAAGCTTCCCCAAAGCATCCATTACTGGTCAAAAACATGAATGGCCCTCCCATTTACCTGCCTCTGAAGCTGGAAGTCCCGCCTCCTCAATGCTGTGATTGGCCGCTCAGACGCCGTTACGAGAGGGGCGAGTTCAAGGACAGGCTAATCCATGGTCAAATGCCCCTCTCACGATTCTACAATTGATCACCATTCCCAGGGACCAGAGGTCCAATCATGGCACAGGTAAGAGATCAATCACGCCCACCGTCACCGCCACCACCACCACCACGCCTGCATGGATGCCGCGTTCCCCACCCAGCAGACTCAGGGAACCGGACACAGAGCGAATGGTCACACCACTGGACGCTTCAAGTAAGTTTCTAGTTAACGTTGGTAAAGGTGTGGAGCATGAAATCGTGCTCCACACCTAATCAACAATCAGTGAACATCTGGAGAGGGCGGACACACTTGTAGGCTGTAGCAGCCTAGTCAACGTGCGTATGCTCTTCACCAGACGTTCACTAATTGTTGACCAGCAGCCTAAGTGCAAATAGACCTCTGGAGGCAATAGAGAGGCATCCATTCTAGTAGCTAGTGATACACTTGACCTCCATGACTTTAATCGTTTCTTGAAGCTATCCAGGGTGGTTTCTGTCACCACCGCTTCTGGTAGTGAATTCCATAGACCGACGGCCCTCCGGGTGAAAGAATATGTCCCCTTGTCTGTCCTAACTCCCCTGCTCATCAGCTCCATAGGGTGCCCCCTGGTTTTAGTGCTGTGAGACAGAGAAAATAATTTTTCCTAGGTATGCTTTTGTTTTCTTTTAAGCAAGGTGCTACCCCACCCAAGTGCCCAATACTGGTGGGGTTACAATAAATCTTTTTGAGCTCAGAAGCTCTGGCTGATCCTCCCTCCTGCCTGCTATCTTAGAAAATAAACACAGAGAAATGTTTGTTATGTATCCTATTACTCCCACTGCTTGCCAACAGTTCAAAGGGCCGCAAGTGTCACGGAGCTCAATAAAACAATCATATGGTTTCGGAGTTACCAGCTTTTTATCAAACGGGAGGCTCTTCAGGCCCCGCGATTTCTCATCCTGATCTAAACCAACAAATGGGTTTTTGGCATTTACAGCTCTTTTCCCACGTCTTGCCCTCAAATTCAAGATAGCAGGATGCAAGACACCAGCCCTTCAGAGCCACGGAAAGTATGATGGCCATTCAAAATAGACGACGGAGTTTTGGAGAAGACCGTTTTCAAAGCCAGTCTCGTATTTTCCTCTTCCTTAGTGAATTGCAGGTGGGAAACCCACACCAGGGCATCGTTTTGACATAATTTGCATGCATGAACCAAAACATTCCTGTGTTTATCCTTTAAGTAACAAAGAGCACTGCTTTGATCTCCCAAGAGCAGAAGGGAGCCAGATGTGGTGTCCCAGGCAGGGTAGCTGGGCAGATATCATTAGAGATGTTTATGAATATTAGTAACATTTGACATTCATACCAATTTGGACATTCGTATACAAACTGAACCTTACAACATTCATACATTGACATTTGTATCCGTACGAATTTTTCAGAACATTTGTACAAATACTTTGGAACATTTGCGATCTGGGATGGTGAGAAAGCGGCTGCGCCAGTCACATCTGCAACGGATCTAGAATGCATCTGACATAAATTGCAAGTGGATTCAAAGTGGACTCAGAGCAGGTGAAGGCTTTGTCTTCTGCTTGAGATGCCCACAAAGCCTCCTCTTGTGTACTTATGTGTGGTTGGAAGATGCTACGAGGGACCTCTGGTCCTGTATACACATGGTCCTGTCTCACAATAGGAAGGGGCCCAGAGCACGTTCACCTGCTCTCGACTCATGCAAATGGCCTGTCTCTCCAGCCAGGAGACAGTATCCAGGCATCCATTCTAGTAGCCATTGATGGCACCCTAGTCCAGTTTATCAATGGACCTCAACATGGAGGTTCTCAACAGCATGCCTAAATGTTCTGTCATACCACAGGGGAACCCCAGGAGCGCTGGAGCATTGGAAGGCCCTTTGTGCTGGCCATGGAGCTGGCATGACCTTCAGACCTGATGCAGAGGCGTTTTCCCATGCCAGAAGCAACACATCACAACCTGGAATGGGCTGCTAATCCCAAGACAGAGAGAGCCAAGCTGTGCCAGGTTTATGCAGATACGAACTACAAAAAAATTCCTAACCCCTGTCCCTTTTATGAAACTGTGAAGGTTAAGAACTGGTGCCTAAGTTATGTTTTATCTTTGTTTTCTCCCTCCTGATTTTCACTAGGTTGTCCCTTTGGTTCTTCATAGAGGAGGAGGAGGAGGAGGAGAAAAAGAAGAAGAAGAAGAGTTGGCTTTTCTACCCCACTTTTCTCACCCATTTAAGGGGACTCAAAGCGGCTAACAAATCTTCTGTTCTTTTCCCCACAACAGACACCCTGTGGGGTGGGTGGGGCTGTGAGAGCTCAGAAGAGAGCTGTGACCATCCCAAGATCACCCAGCTGGCTTCATGGGGGAGGGCGGAATTGAACCCGGTATTCCCAGATAAGAGTCTGTCCCCCTAACCATTAGACCAAACTGGCTCACTAGACCAAGCTGTTCTACTAATCTGAAGAGGAAAGTTACTGCTTCAAAAAACCTCACAACTCTATGTAGATGGATACATACGAATTAAGGAACAGATATTTGAGCCGTTGAAAAGTGCATTTGCATCCGTTTTTGGAATAAGAGTTGTGGAGAAAAAATAATATCAGCCAACATGAGATTCAACAAGATTTATGTATGTTTTCTGAATTGTGAGGACTAGTACTGCACTGTTGTTTGAACTTCCTTATACAATTTTACCCCTTTGAAACAGAAAACAGCTTTTAAAAAGACAGGAAGAATTAACACCCTTTTCCCTTGTTGAATAATTCCAATCCGCACCGGGGAAAGGCACAGAGCATACAATATGTAGACACTTCTTGCTGTCTGCCTCCTTTGACAATCACACAAAAACACACATGCCTGCTCACAAAACAGAGCCCTGGACTTTCCAAAGGCGAGGAATAGCTGTGAAGGGGAGGAGAAAAGTCTTTTCCCCCTGCAGCAATTCAGTCTCTTCTAACATTTCAGTGCCTACCCGTAATAACGGAGCACCCATTGTGGATCAGAAAGACTTTTCATTGCTCTTGCATTTTGAAGAAAAGCCTCCCCGGCACACAATAGGAGCTGCTACTTATATTATTCACAATGGGTATTCATTAGAACGTGGGGTGTGCCGTCATGCACCTGAGGACTGTTTAAAAGTTTTATCACCCAAGTGCACCTCCTATTCCAAGGGATTAATGAAATCCAGTCCTTCTACCTGGGGCAAATTTGCACTTCCCATCCCGCCTGGTGGACAGGAAAGCTGAGCTTGAACAGCCGTGTAGCAGCACTCACACACGTGAACGCTAGTTCACGCCAACCCAACCCAACTCACCGCGCATCCAGACGTTTTCTTGGTGAGGCTATGTGTCTGGGTGTCACCATCTTCCCTCCGGATGCCGGCATCAGTTTGTGTGCGCCAGCGCCGTCACTGGGACAACGGTGATGCACCATGCGCGCACCTGGTGCTGGCACATCATGTGATGCATCAGCATGCTTGCACGGTGCATCATGCGCCCCTCTTTACACCATAGAGGGGTGAATGGGCCTCGCCACAGCCGGGAAAGAATGGGACTGGTCAAGGTAAGTGTCACGCCTTATGCCCTGTCTGACTCCTCACATGAGAAGTGCACGACTCCTGCAAGCTCAGACCAGGGACCCACGCCATATGGGCTCACCCAAAACCTGCTCCTGTCTACCAGATACGGACAGTTCAGACTCAGGCTCTGAGCCGCACCCAGAGCCGTCATTGCTAAGGCACGAGAAAACACACCTGTGACGATCCGCCCGCCTTCATGCAAAACAGCTGCGCCAGAGGGGGAGGGACAGTCACCACCCTTCATAAGGACATCCCACCCAGAAGCCTCCATCGCAAACAAGTCTTTTCTGGCAACCCCCAACTTGTGTGTGGACTCCTGACCCTTGATTGACTGACTGACAATGGATTTCTCATAGCCTGGCTCCCCCCCCGGCTTGTTTTTTACTACATGTGACTGTCTGAATCCCGACTAACTCTTTGAACTGACCTGGCTCCTCACTGCCACCAGCCAGCCAGGCATGCGCATGTGCTTTGCTGCTGCTCTCCACTCTGCACAAACAGTAAGCACGTGTGGAGCACTTTCTTGTGCTTAGCACATTGTCAACCCACAGTGCGCTCCCGCACGAGAGCCATTTTTGAGTCAGAAATGCTCCGTCTGTGAGCGAATACAGGGCCAAGTGCTGAAGGGCCCCTGCTCTGCTTAAGAAAATAAAACCCATTAACAACCCATGTAGTCCAGCATCCTGTCTCACACAGTGGCCCACCAGTCGCTTCTGGCCAGCTACCTCGTGGGCCATGGAGGCATACAAAACCAAACCGTAATGACGTTTTCGGCGCCCTAGCCCGGTTCGCTCTTCATCCAATGCGGACACAATGTGACTGGGGGCACAGTCTTTGCTTCCCTGCCCCAATGGGTGAATGGCAGAGACCTAAGGTCTGTTGGCATCTGCACTTGGAGTAGGCTCCTACAACCTCCAAGTGCCCCCTGCATTCCCATGACATAATAGTGCTCCGTACCTTTACCAACTTTGACCAAAAGCTTACCTGGTGTGTCCAGGCAGCAGCCATTCGCTCCACTTCTGGTGCTCTGGGGTCATACGAGATGCTGCACAAGCATGCTGGCTCCTTAGATGACCATAGACAGAGCATCAGTATCATGATGGCACCCGTACAGTTGTGGAGCATGCTGCAACCAAAATGGCGGTACCCAGAAGAGGACCAGCCCCGAGATTGGTCCTTGGTGAGTGACCAGTTGCCCAGAGATTTGGCTGTAAGTGACTAGCTCTCACAAGTGAGAGCGCCAGTTAACGTTGGGTCACCGTGCTTCTTTCCCGTCCAGGAGATGGGAAGGGAAGTGTGAAAACGCCCCTAGATTGGATAATGGTCTGGTCTGCTGCCCAGCTGCTAGTACCAACACAGCTGCAATAAGGTGAAATTTCGGAGTTACAAAAATGCAAGGGTGTGCATTTGTTCAATATTTTTTTAAAGAAAAAGCTGAGGGAGGCACAGATGCCTTTTGCCACACCCATGATTGCGTCTTCAAAACCCCCCATGTAAAATAATACATCCTTTTAATAATGCCCGGCAGGAAGAAAAATCTGACTTCCAATGAACTTTCGACCACTTTTCATTACAAACACTTTACAAGAAGGTGAAATGCAAATGCATGCTTTTCAATGTAATGAACGTGATCTCTTGCCAGCAATATCTCTTTAAGAGGCTTAGGGCTTGTCCCCATGGGACTACCAATGCCTCACAGTGGATTCGGGGCAGCCATAATGCGGATCTTAATTCACATTAAGGAGTCCCCATGGTAATGGAGGATGGGGCGGGTTCAAGCTGAACCCACACGTCCCCATGAAAACCGTGGTAAATCCCTGCATCGGGATGCTGCAGTTTTCTCCACCCACCCACCCTTGCCTGAGCACGCAATCACTCAGGTAAGGGCTTGCTTTACCCCAAACGATCTCCTGACAGCTTCCCTGCAGTCAGCTGAGCAGCTGTCAGGCGGGTATAGGGGCTATCATGCGCACGAGCAGAGCTCTGCTAATGGTGTGATCATAACCCGGGAGTGTCCCCATGCCCCCAGGATAACCCGTTCTTGCCCCCTAGTTCGGGGCGAGAACAGTTATAAAGGTCTTTTTTTTAAAACTTTGCTTTTTGGGATTTTGTCCCTCATGTAGCCCAAATTAGGGCTTTGCATGGGGACTCTTCTGAGGCGAACTCACGTTCGCCT
Organism: Aspidoscelis tigris stejnegeri; assembly: GCA_023333525.1. Lineage (NCBI taxonomy): Eukaryota > Metazoa > Chordata > Lepidosauria > Squamata > Teiidae > Aspidoscelis > Aspidoscelis tigris. Next base: position 10,071,375 of record JALMGA010000007.1, read on the forward strand.
CTGAGTATCCTTACCACGGGGACACAGGGTTAGAGATGTCCAGAAGATCCCACTGCTTTTCCTGTTTCTTCAGTTGCCTGGTTTGGCAAATGCACCTGGAACTATGGATGCAATGAGTTAAACTCAAATCTTGATTTGCCTCCCAATGTTCCCGTAGAAGGACAAAAGCTGTTGTCCTTGGTGGCTCAGGGGCAGCACTTGATCCGTTCGCGAGCTACACAGTGACCCAAAGGTTGTCTCACCTCCTCCCTCTTGGACCAGAGTTCTAACTCCATCCTCTACCATTCCACTTGCAAAGGAAAACCTTAGCCCCTCCAGCCGATGACCCTGGACCTGTTATGAATACTAAATCTACTGCTGGGATATAAAACTCTTTACACTGATTAATTTGAGCCTGCTGATGGCTCTTATCCTGGTTTCAGAGTAATTGTTTCTCTTGTCTGCGGTCTTCCCTCCTTACATTTCACTGCATATTTATTAGGTTCTCTGCTGAGGCTATCTGCGGCCACATTAAACCAATTTACTTCTTGAAATGTCTGACCTTCGATCTGCCAGCTGCATCCTTTCTAAGCCAGCGAAAGAGAAAAGGAGCCTTTTGAACAATGGGTTAGCCAAGGATTCTTATACTTCCGAATCTTCTTGAGTTTGCAGAGGAATCAATTATGGCACCTTAATCACTGGAAGTCATTTTTATGCTAATCGTCTTTTATATTAGGACTCCTCTGTTTTCGGATGACCTAAAGATGTCATCTCTGTTAGAAATATGAATGTGTAAAAACTGGTCCCATTTTAACTGCAGCTTCTCTGAAGGACCTTCTGCATTGATCAAGGTGTGCAAGGCTGTGATCAGACACAGCAAAAGAAAGCAGAGGCCGATCTGCACCTTGGCCCATAGTTTGTGATTAGTCAACATCTGGTCAGGTGCATCTGCACTTACAGGAAGCACTTACAGCCTACCAGCATCCCCTGCTTGCCCAGGTGTTGACTAATAGTAAACTAGCTGTGGTGCAAGACATAGGCGTCACAAGCAACCCAACCATCCCCAACCACAAGCACACAGCTGAGGAGGTCATCTGAGTTGCCATGCAAGAATGCCAGCACCTCACATGACCCCCTGATGCAACTATGACTATGCAAAGCATAAGCATTGTCATAGTAGCAGCGCTGGCACCCACACATGGGGCTCCACACTCAAGATGGCAATGCCCAGAAGTGGATCAGCTGCACAATCAATTGTGGATAAGTGATCAACTGCACAGGGGCTAGACTGCCCTCCAGTTATATGCAGTGAGACTCCTCCCCACTTTCTTCCTCGTCACAGTGGCGCTTCACCTTCGTCCCAGAACACATTGGGGTTCTATGCAAATTACCCCTGCAGATCAGTCTCTACCCTTCAGCTGCTTGAAATGAAGCTCCTCCCCACTTTCTTCCTGGTCACAGTGACTCTCTGCCTTGCTCCCAGAATGCACTGGAGTCCTATGCAAATTACCTCAGATCAGGGTTAGTAAGCCTGGGGGGCAGTTTTGAGCTCTACAGCTAGTATGCAATTAGTCAACCTCTGGGCAAGCAAGGGGCATTTCTAGTCTGCAAACACATTCTGCAAGGGCAGGCGCACCTGTCCAGAGGTTGCCCAATTGCATACTGAAATTGAACCAGGAGACTACCAGCTAAGAGTCCACACTCTAACCACACTCGCCTGCTCTTGGCTCCCTGCAAATGGTCTTTATAGGAGGGAGTCCTGCATGTCTCCACTTATGCTCCATGTATCCAAATGACTTGTGCGGGTTGCTGAGATATGGAATCGTGTACCATAAAAATCCTTAGCAGCCAGAGTTTCTTTATTGCAATGATGGCAGGACAGGAAAGGAAATGAGTTCACTGGGGACATTCCAGTATTTCAGCTGTACTTTACTTTGGTTGTAATTAATTACGATGTATTTAGCACAAATAGATGATGACATGGACTCCAGGCAAAAGCTTCACAATCTTGGGCGGATTTTGCAATCTTTATAGGGTTTCCACAATGCAGATTAGCTATTGTTAAATTCATAGAACAGACACAGTTATCTAAAGCAACTTACAACAAGACTGCTCCTCCTAAGAGGAAGCGTTTCACACACTCCTCCAAAATGTTTCTGAGAAGTTTCTATCACACAAAATCTCAGCTGTTATTTAAAGTTCTGCAAGAAGCATTGACTTGCACACTTGAAGAAGAAGAAGAAGAGTTGGCTTTTCTACCCTGCTTTTCTCACCCTTAAAGGGATTCAAAGCGACTGACAAAGCTCCCGTTCTTCTCCCCACAACAGAACCCCGTGAGGTAGGTAGGGCTGGGAGAGCTCAGAAGAGAGCTGTGACTAGCCCAAGGTCACCCAGATGGCTTCATGGAGGAGGGCTCATGGAGGAGAGTGGAATCAAATCTGGTATTCCCAGATAAGAGTCCGTCTCCTTAAGCTTTAGTCCAAACTGGCTCTTGAGGGCTTTCAGAAGTGCTTTATGTCAAGTATCCAACTATTATACTGACTGAAACTCAGGCATAACATCATGTAAGCCATGTCCAGTGTTAACAATGGGTGAAGACAGCACATATTTTGTGCTAGCTTCATGGCCTTTCTGCACTTATCTGCTTATAGTTGAGATCAGTGCGTCTGCAATAGCCAGCACTGATCTAGATCAGCTCATGCTGCAGCCTTGAAGCTCATGTGAGCTTTGCAAACTGTACCCCCATCCCTCCAAGGGTTAGCCTTGGGGCCTCTGCGGGTGCATTTCGGCAGCACATTATGGCAAACCTCTGAAATGCATCCCTCTCCCCCCCCCCCCCAGCAACCCTGAACATAGGAGGCATGCCTTCTGTGGGTTGCTGGTAGATCCGATTAAATGGGTCTACTATTGATTCAGATTAAAGGCCTCCCTAATCCGGATCACGGTCTGTCTAATGCAGAGTGAACCAGAGGAGGGGTGTGGCCTCAGATCTGGATTAACAGTCTCTTTCTGCACTGGGCCTTATTCCAGATGATATCTTGGAATAGCACATGGCATTCATGTGTTAGTACAGACTATGGCAAACCCTGGGCAGGGTCTGCTAGTCTACACCATCATGAGGACCACAGATCCCTGGGTCCAAGATATAAACCAGGATGAGGCCCAGTGCAGAAAGGGCCCTAGATTAGTACATGGATTTTCCACTGGATGGGAAAGAAGCGCGATTAACCAACATTGACTAGTCAACTTTGGGCATTCCCTCCCCCCCCCCATATGAATTAAATGCAAAAAAACAAACAAACCCTATTCGTGCACACCTCTAGTCCAGAATAGTAAGTAGGTATGTAGATAAACCAACCAACCAACAAATAAATAAAGCAAGAAGCACCGATGGAGACATTTTTTTAATGCACTGATTAACCAGCCAGCGTCTAAAAGGATGATGCCTTGCATTATTATGATCAAGAGCGCCTTGCAATTATTTCAAAGGGCACCGATTCAGTGCTGAGTTTATCATCCAACCCTGCAATCGTAAACAAGCACGAGAGGTTCAGGTTATGTATGAGCTCTTTGCAAATCTTCTCTGGTGGAACTGGACTCCCTTTAAGGGGGTGGATACTTCACCCATTCTTGAAAATGCAAGCTGCACCTCGTTTTTCTCACATCCTGTAAGTACCTTTGGGTGACACCCTTGATTAGCCAAGTAGTTTATCGCCTGATGATTATGGGGACAAATGCCTGTAAGCTTTTCTGGCATCAAGATGGGACCAGTTTGCCACTACATCTTGCAGTGGTTTAATTCGGAACCTGTGACCTGTCCACATGTCATTCAGCTTCCTACATTTGAGCCACAAGTTTTTTCCAAGCCTATGTGCTTGGAACACACTTGATTAAATAGCCCGGTAAGCAGCCTGTGGTGACTAAATACAGCTAATCTTTACTACCTTTTTTTAAAGTACTTGTAAGTTCTTGGCATGAAGCATCTCTAAAATGAAATAATTTAGGAAAGGAACTAAGGAGCAATAACTTCGGCTAATCACTGCTCTGAATTCCTCCACTCCTCAGCTTCCCTTAGGGAGGACTAGGAAAAGGGGTATCATTCAAGGACACCTGTTTTTATTGATGAAGATGTGACGTAAATTTCCGCCGAAGGGATGAGCCAACCTAGATCCAATTATGCGGCGGCATCCCTCTGGGTGCACACGTATCCATCAAGGTCTAACAAACTGTCTGAATCCACAGGAATTAAATGGCCAACAGAAATACTAATTTCTCTGCACTGTGTGGTCGCGTTTGTTGTTCTTTGGCCTTGGTGTAGAATGAAAATAGGCTCCCATCGTCCCTTTCCTTTGAACGGGTTAACTTTTATTTGAAAATTCATTTTGATCTTTATCTTCGTCATGTTCCATAGCGGCCACTTTATTTATTTGTGTACTGGCATTCCAGTTTTATCTTGCGGTTAGAGTGTTGGACTCATACCTCATGGTCCCTGGGTCTGATTCCACACTCCAAAGGAATAGGTTTCTCCTTGACTCTGCTTGAGATGCCCATGGGCAATTGGTGGGCCACTGTGTGCGACAGGATGCTGGACTAGGTGGGCTGTGGCCTGATCCAGCAGGGCTTCTCTTATGTTCTTATGTCCTGTATGAAGCCAGCTGGGTGACCTTGGGCTAGTCACAGCTCTCTTTCTGAGCTCCCACAGGCCCACCTACCTCACAGGGTGTCTGTTGTGGGGAGAAGAACAGAAGGTTTTTCAGCAGCTTTGAGTCCCCTTAAATGAGTGAGAAGAGTGATGCATAAAAGCCAACTCCTTCCTTCCTACCATTTCATAAAGACCAGAGGCAGCCAAAAAGAGTCAATAAAGACATTAAAAGGAGGCAAAAAGGGAGGGAGAAACTCACACAAATATAAATTACATAACTAATGTTGCGATTAGCAATCACAGTACTTTGTGCCTCATAGAGCTACAAAGGCAGGGGAGACCTGAGGTATTTTCATACTTCCTGTGGACAGGAAAGGCGTGCAATCAACTAACCTTGACCAACTGCTAACAGCTCACCCACCATCGCCAGAGCAAACACTTACCTCCATTTGATCGCCGGATGGATCCTCCCCTGGGTGCCGCCATCTTGAGTGTGGCGCCCTCCACGACTGCGCATGCATCAGCGCCATCTCTATGGCGACGCTGATGCTCTAGGCAATTGCAGTCACATCAGAGAGTCATCCTGGAAGTGTATTTTCATAACTTAATATGTTATGGTTTTAATGTGCTCATTTTATATGGAATAACCCACCCTGAGACCTCTGGGTATAGGTTGGGATAAAAATTTAAATAAATAAATATATTTCTGGGCTTTAATATGGATTAGAGGTGGAGGTGGAATGGGAAAGTTAGTGCATGGTAGCTGCCACCCACTAAATCCCTTCAGAAGTGCTTTAAATAATGTGTATGGTACAGTCACAGCTACATGTCCTAATCTGAGGAGTTTCCATCACTATGGCAATGGGCCTAGACCTAAAAGCATATTACTTTAGCCACATCTCTTCTTCAGCAATGGAACATTAAATACATTTAGGATATTAGTGAAGACGCACCCATTTAACTTGGCCTGCGGCTGTGGAAACAGCTTCCTCTCTCTACCTCCAGGCACTGTTACTGTTTTTAGTGGGTTTATTTTATATTTTGATTTTACTACTGTAACTCTGCCTTGAGACACTTGAGCGTAGGGCAGGATAAACAGGCAAATAAACAAACGAAATGGAAACAGCTCGCCTCAAAAGAGCTACACCATAAAATGGCTACCACATATTTCTGGAATGGCTTTAATTCGGACTCAGGTGGGAATGTACACTATGAGCATTTTTGCACCTTTACTTCCTGGTCTGACTCTCCCCGGAACGAGAAGATGGGGAGAGCGTTTGCAGACACCGCCTGTCCCCTTAACCTCACCAGCACCTCTCTGTGAGCTGGCCAGGTGCGATTGGAGCACCGCGTCAATACAGCTAACATGCTTGTGTGGTACCTTTGCAGGTGCCACAGGCCAACACAGCACTAACCACAATGGCACTGCCCCTCTCCTGGCTCCCTTTGAACTTCTCCTGGAAGGAGAGGTCTGGAGGGAGCCCTGCCTGGCAGCAGGGAGCATAGATGTAGTTAGATGCTCTACATCCATGTGCTCCAAGGGAGGTACTACACCCACAAAGATGCAAATCTGGGGGACATGCAGCTCCATGACATGTAGATGGCGCATGCAGCCATGTGTGGGAGTTCCCTTAAGGGCCTAATGCAAAACGGCTCCAAAGGCCTATTCACATTACGGCTGCTAGTGAAGAAGTAGTGAAGCTCTGGTGAAGAGCATCCACACATGTTGGAACCTGCTACAGCTTCCAAGTGTGCCCACCCTCACCAGAAGTTCACTACTTCTTCACTAGAGGCCGTAATGCAAATATCGTGCTCCACACATTAACCAACGTTTACCTAACACTTACCTCAAGCATCTGGGCAGTGACCATTCCCTCTTCTTCCAGTGCTCTGGGGTTGTTTGAGGTGCCACGCAAGCATGCTGGCACCTCAGATGACCATGGACATGACACAGCATCAGCGTCATCAAGGCAATGGCGCTGACGCACGCACAGTCATGGAGGGCACTGCAGCCAAAATGGTGGCACCCAGAAGAGGACCAGGCCCAGATTGAATAAGGTAAGTATTTGAGTCAACGTTGGTTAATCACACTCTTTTCCAATCCAGCGGATGGGAAGGGAAGTGTGAAAATGCCCAAAGTCTCTTATGGCACACAAGTGGCTGCATTTTCTACAAGCTAAAAGCATAATATGTACCTACCCAAACGAAAGCAAGGATTTCAAAGAGAAAAGAGAGGACACTATTTTTTAAGTATAATCAAACAATGCATTTCTTTTCTGTTGAACTACCATTATCCATTAGAAAGAAAAACCCAAAAAAGGTATCCTATTCTTCTGTGAAAATGTAAAACATAAAGGGTAATTTTCGATCCTCGCAGTCCCCACGTCAGGTTGGCTTAACACACTTTCCGCGTGTTAAATTGTGCCAAAGCGTTGTAAATGTTAACACTGATTTCAACAGGTCTCGCTCCAGTTCATGCATTTGAAACGTTTTACATTTCTTACTGTGGGAACGGTACAGTTTTAGTGGGATGAGAATGCATGTTTAGGATTTCCCTCCCCCAATAGCTTGCTTCCAAAGATAGTGATTTCATTGTAAAAATCCACCCCTTACAGCAGCCGCTACACTGTAGCAATCCACCCACTTCACACCTGATAACAATGTTGCAATTTGCACAACTCTGGCTCTTTGGAGTTCTGACCCTTAGAAAGGGAAAAGAAAGGAAAGCAGCTGCAGGTTCTGGGAGATGAGTGAATGTTTTTAAGGCTGTGGAGTGAGCAGGTGAAGGGGGCTTGAGTTGCCGCTACTGCTGTGTGCCCTGGGCAAGGGGGAGAGGAGGGGAAAGAACCGCTGGCTGCCCGGTGCCATTTTTCGTCCATCCAGGCAAGCGGCAGCCACCCACCCACCCAGCTAGGCTCCGTGAAGGGGTCCCTTATGGGTGGCATGTTCACGCCAGGAGAAAGAGGGCAGGGCAGCTCCAAAAAGCGGCTTTTAGAAAGTAGCCCCTTGAGTCCCCCCCTTGAGTCACATACACCACGTACGATCCTCAGAATCTGGATCAAACACGATTAAGTTGAAAGTAATGGGATCAGGCAAATTCATGTTTGCATCCGGTTCTATTATTTCAGTTTAGGGAAACCATATTAAGCTTGTAATGGGAATGCGGCCAAAGAGTTCCTTTGGTATCGTATTAGATTAGACCTGCATCTATTTCGGAGATCTCTTGCTGCAGCTTGAGGTGGTTTGGTTTGTACTAGGGGTGTGCAAGAATATTTGAAACATTCAAAATTCAATCGAATTCATTCGATTTCATACATTCAAATTCAAATCAAATGTCTATACATTTGCTTTTTAACATTCAAACAAATTCAAATGTTTTGAATCCTTCGTACAAATCATTTGGACATTTGTATGTCTATAGATACATACACATTACATACGTATCCGTACGCATCTTGTACATATCCATATGCATTTGTATGGATACATACAGGACGAAAATGGGATGCACACGAGATAAAAACGGGATGCGTGCAGACGCGTACAGACACATACAAATGTTGTCAACATTCGTATCATCAAATACGAAATATTTGTACAAATAGATACGAATGCATCCAAATCAGTTTGAATTTGAATACATTCGTTTTTTCTCCATTCTTATGAATTCAGACATTCAAATATTTGCTTCAAATGGAATGTCAAAAATTGCATTCATGCACACCCATGGTTTGTACACTTGCTCAGCAGAAAATTAAGCTCAGACTATTTATCTGATTATATTCTGATACAGCATATTTGCAGCATAATTTTCCTAAGCCTCAGGGATTGAGGCAAATCAAACTTTTTAAACAGATAAGGAGATCTATGAAATTGGTGAGGGCTTGGCTTTTGCGCTAAAAACACACACAGTCATGCGGCTGCTGATAAAAGCTTTAAAGCAGGACAGATAGTTAGTATCCTATAAACCTTTAAATGGTAGATAAATTTATTCCACAAGAGCAAACTCCGCCGTTGGTCAATGCCTCTGGCGGCAGGTGCCACACAAGGACACCCTTGAAAAGCAGGCCTGCAAACTGAACACTATTTTGAAAAATCTACCATATTCACTGCCTCTTGACAGTGAATATACTGTGGAAGCACAGAGTAGGAAAAGGTGAGAGTGAAATGGGTATTCTGTCCTTCCTGCACTGGGCCTTATTCTGGATTATATCCCGGAAAAAGGACCTACTGTCTGCACGCCGCCGGTCCAGATTAGTGGATTAAATCTGCAGTTATAACAAAATATGTTTGTTACATAGCTGTAAAGCCACGACGGGCCATCCGGACTCCAGCAGCCTCCCCACAGCCTTCTCACAGAAAGCTGCAATGCTTCCATGGCATGTGCGGTGAGGCACATGTCACATGGGATGGGGCAGCCAATGGGAGCTGAGCTGTAGGCTCAGCTCTCGTTCACTGTTCTCGCCATTCTGTCCAGACTGACAGGAAACTTCAAATTTACCTGATACTGCGGAGCAAATGCTCATTGTTCCACAGTCGGTAAATTTGCAATATCAGTGTCATAATGCACTGCCGCTATGAAGTATCAGGCATCATGTGGGGCACCCATGCCCTGACTAATGCCAAGTCTGCACTCAGCCTGCTGTAGTTTGCACTAACAAATGGATAGCAGGTCCTTAATCCAGAATAGGACCCAATGCAGAAAGGGTATAGGGCGGGATAGAAATGGAAATAAATAAATAAATAAATAACTGAAATCTGGAATATTAGATGCTGGCAAGGTGGCACACTCCATACCACAATCTTATGCTGGCGGGAGATATGCAAGGGAAAAGCATTTTCAAGAGGAGAGAGCAAAGATCAGACTGTGCTACTTCTCCTGGATCCAAGCCCAAAGCACAAATGAGCATTTCCTGCCCAGGGAATGGAGGAATGATGCACAGAAAGCCATCATTTAAGGGGACACATTCTGGATTATAACCAGGAATAGGGCCTGTTATCTGCACACTGCCCAGGATCTGCTGTAGTTTGCACTGTCATGAGGATGATAGATCCCTGTTCTAGGATATAATCTGGAATAAGGCCCAGTGCAAAAAGGGACCCTATTCCTCATTGGAGGCATTTTTTCACATCCAAAGGAGCAGGATTTTGGCATCTCTAAGTTGACGCACTTGGGCAGCCCAGCTTGAAAATATCCAAATGTGGGATAGATGGGCTGTGGCCTGATTCAGCTTCACTTATGTCAGCAGTTCTCAACCTTCCTAATGCCACAACCCCTTAATGTAGTTCCTCATGTTTTGGAGACCCCCAACCATGGGGGAGGGGCAGCTAGAAGGATGGATGAAGGGGCAGTGGGAGACTCCTTGCAACCCCTCTGAAAGGGTAGTTCAAGCCCCAAAGGGGTCACGATCCACAGGTTGAGAACAGCAGACTTATGTTCCCTTTCTCCTTGGCTGCATTCCCATTCAAGATTTAAAGAGATTTAAAAGAATTCACAGTTTCTGAGGATTAAAGGTCCCGAATCAAAAGATATCTCGCTGCAGGATTTAGAAATAATCCTCACTATTTAGCAATGGGAACGCAAGCAGGGTTTTTCTGGGGAGGGAACCATGCTTTAGGGGCATTCTCCTTAATTTCCCCTGACCCAGTGAAAAGCCGTGATTTCCTCCCCTTTTTCCTAGGCTCTCACCATTACATGCGAGTTGTCTAACCCAGTCCTTCGTGAGGAGGAATGAGAATCTACAGAACACCTTGACAATCCCTTGCAAAAGAGATCTTTGGTCTGATCCAGAAAAACCCTTCTTATGTTCAGATTATCCTGATACAAAGAAATCCAAGAGGGCAGGAAAGCTTGTGGACAAACCAGAAAAAAAAATATATAGAACAACTTTTCTTCTTATGAGTAGTTCAAAAATTTGAGTTGGATTTGCACCACAGTCATTAAAAGTTGTGTCTTGCAAGCCTGGCATTCTCTTCAAGGAAGCGGGGAATGAAAAAGCATGGCAGTGAAAGCTCTGACTAATATGCTGGGAGTCTCCATATGGCTCTTGGCAAAACAGAGGCACACCAGCCTGATCCCTTCCCAGTATTCATCCTCTAAGGTTCCCAGCCAAAAGAGGGGAAAAAACACCCAAGCAGCTCTGTTACTGACCAAACCTGTACGGTTGCGTGGCTAAAAGGGAACAGGGCAAGCAAAACAATTTCTGGACAATTACACACCTGTGCAATTACAGTAAACACAGAACAGACCCCGCCACCTACCCCACCTCTAATCTTATCCGCATCACTCATCTCTGTACTCAGAAAGAGAAGAACCGGCCTTGCTGCTGATTGGGAGCGCAGGGCAATTTGATCCAGGTACCTCAAGGGAGCCTTGTTTTAAGACGATCTCAAAGCGAGTATCGACCTGCCCGTACAAAACGCAGCATATGCAAGCGCCGTCCGAGTCTCCTGCCAATCTGGCTGCAGATAGTAATCTTTATTCATTAAGGGAAAAAAAGGTCAACACAGTCATGGCCATGCACTCAGAGGAACTGCAATGTAGGCCGTTTGCACGCTTGCCAGCAGTGTGGAAAAAGAAGAGGTCTATGGGCTGCCCTTCCTTCCTTCCTTCCTTCCTTCCTTCCTTCCTTCCTTCCTTCCTTCCTTCCTTCCTTCCTTCCTTCCTTCCTTCCTTCGAACAAGAAGATTTGGTGTGAACTAGCTCTGATCCCGTCCCATGAAATGCAGAAAGGACCCAGGTTGCAAGGTCTAGGTCTTTTCAGCCCTGAAAGACAGCATTTCAATGGTGACCGGATTGAAGTATACAAAATCACGCATGGTGAGGAAAAGGTGGATAGAGAAAAAATATTTTCTCTGTCACACAACACTAGAACCAGGAGGCACTCTATGAAGCTGACGTTAGGAGATACAAGGGGGAGTAATTTTTTCACCCAGACAGTCAGCAATCTACGAAATTTACAGCCAGAAGAGGTGGTGACAGCAACCAGCTGAATGGCTTTAAGAAAGGATTAGATAAGAATCCGTGGAGGGCAGGGGTACCAAAGGCTATGAGAATGAATGCCCAGGTACTGCCTCCAGGTTGGGGAGACAGGCAGATTGCTTCTAAAGGCTATCTGCAGAGAGCCAAGAGCAAGTGAAGGTTTTACCTTTGTCCTCTTCTTGACAATGCCAAGAAGCAATTGGTGGTCTACTGGGTGAGATAGGATGCTCAACTAGATGGGCTGTGACCTGATCCTGCTGGGTTCCTCTTATGAGCTTTGGAACTTGTACAGGGGCTGTTGCGGGACAGGCCACCCAAATGCACCAGAATAGCAAAGGTGAATGTGAATTTGGCCTTCAGGAATGAAAGATCGCCACCCTTGAATTTTTAATAAAATATAGTAGATGTTTTAAATAAGTAAATGTTCATTATAGCAGGCTATACAACCACCACCCAAGATAGCAACCTGCCTTCTCCTCCTACCCTTCTCTATTCCACAGGATATAATAAAGGTGGCATGTTTAATTTCACATTTAATTAGTCAAGTTCTGTACCGGCCGCATGGCCCATGCGGCTTCTAGAGTGAACCAAACCCATGTCGTCTTTTGCAGAGTGGTTTTTGCCACCCTGAAGAAGAAGCAATCCCTTCGGCAGATTCTGCTTATTGGAGCAAGGCAGATGCCCATGAGATACACACTCCCACACACTTTTGCATTGCTAGCACATTGTGATGTGCAATCATCGCATTACAGGACCTTTCTTGCACAGCCCCACTGGTTTGTGCTGATCTTGTCTCCTTAACCTTACCCGAATTGTCAGAGGAAGAGATGCCAGATCTGCACCTCTCCTTCCCATCTCCATTCCCTAGAATCCTAAGTGGATGGGTTTACGGTGAGTGTAGGATAAGATGATGTGGGCGGGGTGCAGGGGAAGAAGCTAATTATACCCCCACACCCAACTTGTACTTTGGGAAGGGAGAGTTTCCCCCTATAATTACACCCACAGAGTCATATATTAATGGTTCCACTGTGTTCAACACGCTGAGCTCAAGACCAGCTTGACCCATCTCCAACGTAATTATTTGCATTCTATTTCAAATTATTCTCTGTCAAACATTAACTGATCTTCAGGATAAGTCAGGTACAACCACCCCTTGGAAGCAAGAAGGTTTCATGTACTGCCTTCTCATCCAAGCGAAGGACAGTAACTTCCCTAGAGAAAAGTGGCTGAAGATAAAGACCCAACCCTCACACGTCTCGTTTTTTGTGCAATACGGAGTAGGGATGTGATGTGCATGAATTTTTTTTTGAAGTTTGCTTTGCATCAAACCAAATGTGAAGGAAATTCACATTTGTGTTAATTTATTTGTTTGTTTACATTTTTATCCTGCCCTATGCCTGGAGGTCTCCAGGCGGGTGAAAATATCTAAAATCAAACATCATTTAACATCATTAAAACATTAAAACAATAACAGCATCTGCAAGTGGGAAAAGAGGTGCATCTTCACTGCCTTCCTAAATGTAAACAATGAAGGTGATACACACAGTTCAAGGGGGAAACTATTCCATAGCCTAGGGGCCATCACTGAGAAGGCCCTCTCCCTGGTGCCCACCCCTTTTGCTGCTGAGGGTGGTGGGACATCCAAGGGGGCCTCCCCTCCAGACCTTAAGGTACGGGCAGGTCCCAGATGTAGCATAAACAGAGAAAGAGCCTGATGCACCTCAAGGGGGAGACTATTCCATAGCCTAGGGGCCACCACTGAGAAGGCCCACTCCCAGATGCCCACCCCTTTTGCTGCTGAAGGTACTGGGACAACCAGGAGGGCCTCCCCTCCAGATCTGAAGGCACAGGCAGGTTGGGTGGCAGGTTGAAAGCCACTTGAAATATGGTAGGATTCAAATTTGCTGTGCATGCTCTTTGAATTGGCTTTGTATCCCTGCCGCCAATTCTGCCTCCAAATCCCCTCTGAATCTGTTCCAAATCCGTACTGAATCTACTTTGAATCTGCTGCAGATGTGGCTGGGCAGCCACTCTGCTGCCTCCTCACCTTTGCAAATATCATGAAGCTTTAAAAGTATGCACTAAAGCATTTGCTTCGCATATGAAAGTCAGTCTTCAAATACAGCCTATATTTGATTCAAGAGGGAATGTTTGAAGCTTCTAAGTCTGTACAAATTGTGAACTGGACAAATATTTTTTACCCATCCCTAATAGGGAGCAGGTCATTGACATGACACAAGTCTCTCCCTTCATATTGCCAATATGAAAGATCAGGCAGCCTCAGGCAGGGCAGACCCAGCCTGAAAGCCAGGGCTGGAAAGGAGACCAGGAACAAGGTCCACCAAAGGAACACTCACACTCCTGCCCTTTAAGGATCAATTGAAGATCTATATTTTTACCCAGGTCTTTCCAGAGTAAATGGGCTAATTCACACTTTGGCCCATAGTTGATAATTAGGCAACATCTGGGCAGCTGCAGCTGCACTTGCAGGAGGCATTTACAGCATAGAAAACCCGCTGTCTGCCCAGAAGTTGCCTTACTATCAACTAGCTGTGCAGCATGAAATCGAACTCCACAAGCTCACCAACCCTTAACCCACCTTACGCGATCGCATCCAGCCGGTGACCGTCCGCACCTCTGCTGGATGGGGAGGTCAACGGAGCTGCCACACAGCTCTGGCAACTCTGCTGACCTCCCGACACAACTGTGACTGCGCAGAGCACAAATGAAGTCCAGAAATAAAATGGAAAATGTGCAAATTGTGAGTAGCTTTTTACCATGTCTCATTAGAAATGCTTCCAATCCAAACAAGTTTGTGTCTTCCCAGTAATTAAGGAGCCAGACTCTTATCTGGCAATACTGGGTTTGATTCTCACTCCCCCATGAAGCCAGCTGGGTGACCTTGGGCTAGTCACAGCTCTCTTCTGAGCGCTCACAGCCCCACTTACATCACAGGGTGTCTGTTGTGGGGAGAAGAATAGAACAGCTTTGCAGCCACTTTGAGTCCCCTTAAATGGTGGAGAAAAGTGGGCTAGAAAGTGAGAGAATACATCAGCAAAGTGACAAGTTGTTTCAGTGTTAAATACTGTATTTTCTGGCGTATAAGACTACTTTTTAACCCAGGAAAATCTTCTCAAAAGTCGGGGGTCATCTTATACACCGGGTGTTGTCTTCTTATATGGCGAGTATATCCCAAACTCTATATTTTAACTAGAAAGTTGGGGGTCGTCTTATACACCCAGTTGTCTTATATGCCGGAAAATACGGGTATCTCAGAAAACTGACCTTTGGGATGGATAATGTGGAAAGAAAATTACAGGTCACATTGCTGATGAGCCAGTTTCGTCTAGTGGTTAGGGAGCTGGCCTCTTATCTGGGAATACCAGGTGTGATTCCCCATTCCTCCACAATAAACCAGTTGGGTGACCTTGGGCTAGTCACAGCTCTCCGTCTGAGCCCTCCCAGCCCCACCTACCTCACAGGGTGTCTGTTGTGGGGAGAAGAATAGAAAA
This sequence comes from Aspidoscelis tigris stejnegeri, assembly GCA_023333525.1. Classification (NCBI taxonomy): domain Eukaryota; kingdom Metazoa; phylum Chordata; class Lepidosauria; order Squamata; family Teiidae; genus Aspidoscelis; species Aspidoscelis tigris. The sequence continues at coordinate 10,086,490 of JALMGA010000007.1, forward strand.
GTTTTGTCAGTTGCTTTGAGTCCCCTTAAATGGGGGAGAAAAGCGGGTAGAAAAGCCAACTATGATGATGATGATGATGATGATGTAAAAGCAGCAGTTACACACAGCAAACAAGATCACTATGCTGGATTTACATAATAATATTATTATTATTATTATGTAAATCCAGCATAGTGAAGATTACTTTGCTATCTGATGAAAAGATCGCTGATATAGGAATTTTGTGTCCTGTAGCAGAGATCATGCAAAATCATTTGCGAAACCTGCATGCAACAATTTGGTTTCTGGTCTAGGGACGTGCATGAATATTCATAACATTAATTATTCATATGAATTTGTACAAATTTGAACATTTGTACACAAAGCAGCACCTACGACTCTGGACGCACCCCTTTGCTAATGTAGACTGACAGAACTCTATCCCATCAGACTGCGGGTGGTGTTGATGAAATCAAGAGGGTGGAGAACTAAGGACTCATGTAGAGGAGACTCGGGGTGATAACATAAACGGGGTGAGTTTAGCAGCCTAAACTGAGGACAGATTATCAGGAATTGTGTGTGAACAGGATTGGGACACCTTCAGTTCAGTTTCTTAATAGGATGGATTATTTCATCAAGATGTTACCACAGCCTAGATCACTATGCTCACACCTTTCCGTTCCTGTCCTGGGACTCCTTTAGGTCTCCACCCATCCCTCCACCATCACAACACCCCCTGCGCTCTGACTGGATACAAGATCTGTGACTCAGCAGCATGCCTCTTCCCTGATCACACCTAAAAAATGAAAACAGATTAACACTCTATAATGACTCGAGACCTTCAAAAATCAGGACTCAAGAAAGTACAGCTGAAGGGGGGAAAGTCCACAAAGAAAAGGTGTGATTAAAAAGGTGTGAGTCTGAAGACAGACTGAAGACGGATTAAAGTAAGGTGTGACCACAGCCCTTGGATGCTATACTAATCCAATCAATGCCTACCAACACTACAAATGACAGAATAAAATACAGCCCCTTTCTACTTTGTGGCATGGCATAGATAGGGAAGAAAGTGAGGCCTACAGTAGAATCATTTATTTTTATTTTTATTAACTTTTTTCATACAACAAACAATATCCTCTTCTTTCTTTTCCCTCTACCCCCTCTCCTGTACCCACATAGGTTTGTCTGGCATTTAACATCCAAGCTTAGAAATCATATTCACCAGTCCTATTTCTCATATATCCAAATACTTTTTTCCCATTAATTTAAATTATTCCCACATAATATTTATGCACTCTGATGAAATCAAAAATTAATTATTTAGAGGATCAGTTATACCATTGTTGTGGAGGTCTTCCCCCTAAATTCTTCCAATTTCTAGCTGCAACAGCCTCCACAACCCACAGCATTTGTTTCAATACACAGTGATCCATCTTATTCAATAACTGCATATCCAGTTTTTGAAACAAACTTTGGGCCAATTTATAATAAAAGAGAGAGAGAGAGTAGAAGGATTTATATCTGCCAGTGATAGCCACACCTTTGCCACTTTAGAGCCGACCGGTTTGTGTTAATATATTTATTTCAGCATCAATCTGTGGTTGGAAAAGTTGCTGGCTCCATTCAACATTTAATTTACTGCTATATTATCCAGCAATGGTCGTTACCACAGCCAAAGCTCTCATAATGGTGTCCTAACAGACAAAGGATCACTGCACATTTAGCTGAAAGCTTCCTTCACACGGAGTCTACTGCTAATAGGTCCAGAGGCCAATTCACACTACAGCCCTTAGCACATGATTAGAGAACTTCTGGGGAAGAGCATCCACACCCTGAGGAGGCTGTTTCAGCCCCCAGGTGCCCCCTGTGTTCCCAGAAGTTCCCTAATCATGCACTAGGTGTGGAGTACAAAATCGCGCTCCACATCTTTACTAATGTTACCCAGTGACTTACCTGGCGCATCCAGGCAGTGGCCATTCACACCTCTTCCAGTGCTCCAGGGTCGTCAGAGGTGCCACTCAAGCACACTGGCAGCTTGGATGACCATAGATGCAACTGCATGCACAAAGAATGTCAGTGTTGTCATGGCAATGGTGCTGACGCATGCGCAGTCATGGAGTGCGCTGCAACCAAAATGGCAGTGCCCTGAAGGGGACCGGCCCTGGGATCGGTTCCAGGTGAGTGACCAATCGTGTGGGACACAGGGTGTAAATGAGTAGCACTCACAAGTGTGAACGCTAGTCAACGTTGGTTCATCACGCTCTTTTCCTGTCCAGTGGATGGGAAGGGAAGTGAGAAATCACCCCTGGTTCAACATGGCCCTGATATGATCACTGAACACCCCCTAAACGTTAGCAATTACAGTGGTTTTGCTTTGTGCAAATCATTCTAGGGAAGACCACGTGTCTGTCCTTCCTTCACCTTCATGCTTTCAACAGGTGCCAATGACCTGTATGACGGGTTCCTTCACAACATGGTTCCAGAATGTGTGACCAATGCTGTGTTCATTTATTATATTATTTAGACCCTACCTTTGTTCCAAAAGATATATTCCCAGTTTCCCTTTTATAAGTTTTTTATTGCCACATCAAAATAATATAAGTGAAAATAACTATCAGCTGTTCACAATTAGCAGATGAAAAAATGGGAAAAAAGAAACCAATGTTTAACACACTTCTTTTGCTTTCCTGAACAGGTGGAAATTACAGGAACTGATCCAGCAGTACACTACAGGAACTGGAAATCTACAGTTGCACTTTGCAAATAGAAATTGAACAAACTGGGATTACAAATGCAATTTAAGATGGAGATATAAAAACTTGGAATGCCACAGGTTGCTTAAAAATATTGTTTGTGTCTTTCCACAAAGAACAAGTGAATGAAAGGTGGGAATTCTAAGCTAAAAATCTAGCACAAAAACAATTACTGTAATGCAAAGCAGTTATTCTACATTAATGAACTATGGATGTCTCCAAATTTAAAAAAAAGATGCAGGCAACTTGCCAGCATCAGAGCAAAATTAACAGACAGCCCCAGCATCACATCAGGGCACTGGTGTTTTAGCAAACTCAAAAATCAAATCAAAGACAGTGCACTGACACCTGAGGCTCAGGTGAAGGAAATGGCCAAGAGCCCTTACTTCCAGCTACAGCTGCTGACTGGCCAGCTACGTCCCTTTTTGGGAAAAGATGGCCCGGCTGTAGTAATCCATGCTCTGGTAACTTCCAGATTGAAGTGTAATGCACTGGAGTAGAATGTCACAGCTGGACAGCTGACCAGAACAGCTGGCCAGTCTTAAAAGAGCTGCACTGAGAACCAGTTCACTACCAAACCCAATTCAAGGTCCAGCAAGGTGGTTAGTAGCACTTGGAGACTAATAGGAGAAGGGTTGGTGGCATGAGCTTTTGTAGACATCTTGTAGAAGAAGATGCATCTTCTTCTTTAGCATCTGAAGAAGTAGACGTGTCTACGAAAGCTCATGCCACCAACGCTTCTCCTGTTAGTCTCCCAGTGAGCATCTGAAGAAGTAGACGTGTCTATGAAAGTTCATGCCACCAACCCTTCTCCTGTTAGTCTCCAAGTGCCTCTGAAGAAGTAGATGTGTCTACGAAAGCTCATGCCACCAACCCTTCTCCTGTTAGTCTCCAAGTGCCTCTGAAGAAGTAGACATGTCTACGAAAGCTCATGCCACCAACCCTTCTCCTGTTAGTCCCCAAGTGCTACTAACTACCTTGTTGGACTTTTCAAATTAGACTAACACGGCTATTTCTCTGACATTGACCAATTCAAGGTGTTAACCTTGGCTGTGGTCATTTCCCATGGAAGATATGTGCAAAAATGCCCTAGTGAGCAACATCCGGAGGCAGCCAGAGATCAAAACCAGCTCCTGAAATCTGTGAGCTGTAGATGCTTGCAGGAAGCTATCCTTGGCAAATTTTAAGAGACTGTACATTAGGGGTGTGCAAGAATGTTCAAATATCTGAATTTGTATGCATAAAGACAAAATGAATGTCTGCAAATTCAAATTGATATGAATACATTCGCATCTATTCATTCAGATATTTGATATGTATCTGATGATATGAATGTCATACGCATCCTGTACACATACGAATGTCTGAGTTATTCATATGAATAATTCAAAATGTCTGGATATCTGAATGTCCGAATTTGCCCTAATTCGATTGAATAACGAATCTTGTGAATATTCATGTACATTGCTACTGTAACTCTGTAAAAACTCCAGCACTCTCATGTGCCAATCCAGCAACTTTACCATGAATTAGAATGCTACCAGGCAAGGCAGTGGAGCACTATAGATTTTTACAAAGATGACCATCCCTTCATGCACTACAAACCAAAGAAGAAACCTGGACAAGTGGATGTATAGGAACTTGACAACAGCAAACCTTTCTGTAGCATGAAACACCTTGCGTATGTGATCTTGTGAGACAGGTAGATGTCAACTCAGGATGCTATGAAAGGGGAAGAAACAAAAAGTTTCCACAGGCCATAATTGAATCCAAGGGTGTTTTTCCACTGTCACTAGAAGTACCCATGAAGTACCTATTAATGGGTACAAAAATGCCATTACTACCCATTAATGGGTACTTAATAGGTACTTTTAGTGACAGTGGAAAAACACCCCAAATCAGAGTTTGGCTCTAACAACTACCTGAATATCCCATTAATAAGCAATATTCCAGGAAAAAAGGGCCCTCCAGAATACTTGCTTGTTGGCGAGAGAGCGCAGGGCTGGTTCCCTGAATGCTATGATGATGCATACATCCAGGTATTTTGACAGAACAAAATAGTCGGAAGTGCACAGTCACCACCAGTGTGCATGCACAGCTCCACACATGCACCGTGGCCATTGGTAGGATGGCAGCTCCACCCAGGAGGTTAATATGTACTGTTGTTTTTTAAAAATATATGCCTGATTTTAAATGTTGTTACCTGCCCTGAGACCTTTGGGTATAAGGCAGGATAGAAACACTTTACTCCCGAAGTGAACTGAAGCCTCTATCCTGCCAAGATCTTGAATGGGGAAGGGGGGGGCAGAGGCTTGAGTGGGGCAATAAGGTTGCCCCCCTGGAAAAGGGAGAAATCTCAAGCCTCTGCACCCCCTGGGAAAGAGAGTAAACTAACAATCCTGGTGTGGTTTGTATAGGGACAGCTGAATTCACCCCTAGCCTGCCCCCAGCCCGCGTTATTGGGAATGGCATGGGGACGCCCAAGATTCGATCTCCGTCCCGCCACCAGCTCCCATGCGAGCCCAATCTGCACCCAATCCACACCAAAGAAGAAAAAGGAGCAGCAGCAAAATCAACCGGTCCGCTTACTCAATTGGCTACAATCGTTCTACGATGTGAACTGATTCGTGGGGAAATAATAGATCACCATGATTTTGCCTAGAGCGAAATCCAAAGGAAATCTGGTGTTTAGTATTTTCTAATGCCAAAGAAGTAAATTTTCTGAACATCTACAAAGGTATCCCAAAAGGGGTGGTGGTGGAAGGAGACTTGAGGTGGGGGATAGACAATCCTTCTTTCAATACATTGAACAGTAAGCATTTCAATTTGCCTAAAGAGTAATTTGAAGCAACTCTGGAGCCTCATCTTCAGCCAAAGTACCTTGGAGTTTCACAGAGAGCCTTGGGCTCTGGTCATTTTCTTTCCACATTATCTATCCCAAAGGTGAATTTTCTGAGTTATTCAACACTGAAAGAGAACAACTTGTCCTTTTGTTAATGTATTCTTTCACTCCAAAAGTGGACTGAAGCTGGATTAAAACTTAAGTGTGACCACAGCCTTAGTTTCATTAAGAACAATTTGCGCATAATTATATACAGCTTAAATAACTATATGTACAGGACATTGGGGGATGGGGGAGATGAAGAGGGGGCATATAAACACACCAACTGGCAAGATCCGTCCATTGCTTCTCCAAAATTCCAAGAGTGCACTGTCAGGAATGGGATCACAATTTTCAACTCATTTGCCTGACAGCAAGCCACAATGAACCACCACGAGCCTTACTTCTGATTTAAAACCACTAGATTTTCATCATAAACAAACTTTCAGCATCCCTAAACTTGCTGGAATACGAAGAAACCAATGATCCAACCTTCTTTAGGTTACTTAAGCAATCGGAGCTCCTTTGAAGATGTCATTTTCACCAGACACACTGCTGTATTACAGCTGTTCTTTAAGGAAACAGGAGAAGACCCCCAGACGCACAGGGTAAGACTCGTACAGGTGGATTTCAGGTATCATACAGCCTCAAGAGAGCGAGAGAATTCCAAAAAAGTTACACTGAAGCGCTGCTGTACAGCCACCCTTGCCTTGCCTTGCCTTATCGTAAAATCTTATTTTCTCCGGGGTGCACTAAAGGGGTTTTTCCACATGCTTTCCAACCAGTAACTGACCCTGAGACTTCTTGATACGCTTACCTGAGTAAGTTCCACTGAACTCACTGCAACTTATTTTTGAGTTCAGGCTGGCATCGACTCCGAGAAATCAGATCAAAAACTTTGGGTCCCGGTGCAGCGCTTCCGAAGCGCAAAGGAAACCACACTGAAGTTGCCCAAAAAGCCATGCACACGACATATTCCAACCTGAGCTTCAGTTCCCTGGTTCTGGATTCCCCCCCCCCCCCCCATGCACTGAAAAATGGGCTTCGGTTCCAGAGAACCCGGAGCCGATCGCCCGTCAACTACGGCTGGGCACATCGTAACCCAAGCGTTACATTTCCAGCCCTGTGCGTCTCCACGGTGGGAGATCCGTTTATAAATCTGCCACGAAGGTCGCTTCTCACAGAGCCGCACACACGTCCACACACAAAAGTAGACACAAACAGCCCTGACCCACCATCAAGTCCCTCGATCAAGGCAGCCCGCATTCCTATCAAGCGCCATTCGGCTTCAAAAAATAAAAATGAAAATCGCTGCACGGATTAAAAAGCAAGGAACATTTCCCCCCATTTCCCAGCCGGGGTCAATAAAACACCTACTAAAAACTGACGTCCAAAACATCCAGCTGCTGTTAGTACACACGGATCGCTCGGTTTCCACCAGCCCAGGAGAATTTCAGGACAGCGACAAAACAGAGACATAAAAAGATCTGGGAAGCGGTTAATGGGAGCCGTGCAAAGGAGATTGGCGAACCCAGACATGCCAAGGGGCTGCAGACAGAGCAAGGAGCTTAATGACCTAAAAATTAATTAATTACAAAACAAAGCAAAGTTGTTTCCTTGGGGTTAACCAAACTCTGAAGCGTTCCAAAGGACTCACACTCCAGGGCTGCCTTTTCAGGGCAGCAGAAAAGAAAGGAAGGAGGAGAAAAAGAAAGGGGGTCGGGAGTCCAACCTACCCCTCCACTGTTCTTGTCCTCTCTGCTGCTGCTCCTTCCAAATCCTAAATTCTCTTGGGTTTTTCGGAAACCATCCACCCAAACGCCCGCTGTGGCAGAGTCGCTCGATTGATCTGGGAAAGGGAAGCGGAGTTCAGCCTCTTCTAGGAGCGGTTCAGACGGGAGGATTCGCTCCCACTCGAGCGAAAGAATTTGGCGCTTGGCCCGGGCTGTCCACCTGTACGGAGAGGCTTAATGGTCTGCGGGGAAAGCCAGCCAGCCAGCACCGACTTCCACGCTCTGCCCTGCCCTGCCCACTCCAGCAGATTGCATCCTTTTGAAGAGGGCTTTTCGCTCTGGATGAAAGGCAGGCAGGCAGGAAGGCAGCAGCAGGTTCTTGCGCAAGAGCACTTTGCGAACCAGGAGGGTAGACTCCCTCTTTCCAGACAGACATGTTCCCCCCTCCCCTCCCAAAAGCCCCCCCCCCCAAAAACGGGGGGAATGAAGAATAAAACAAGCCAGCAACAGGATAACCAAATCAGGCAAGGGAAACCCTGGCACAGCCCTTGTTCACCTGACTGGTAAATGGAAAAGGTACCAAATGTATTTATTTATTTACAATTATATAACACTCTTCACCTTTTCGGTCCAGAGTGGTTTGCACAAATTACTTGATAATGGAATGTGTTAATTTAGAAATACTATGGATGTATGTTATAAGGTATACCACTGATTCCTGCTCATTGCCTGCAAAATAAAGCCTGTTCTGTGTGTGCCCCATGAAGGCATGAAGGGAAAGGGCATGAAGGAAGGCCTTTTCAGCGCTGGCACCCTGGCTCTGGGATAGTCTGTCCAGAATCAAGCCTGTCAGATGCTATATTTACATGCTTTTGCATGCCAGGTGGAGACCTTTTAATTCAAGCAGGCATTTTAGGATGACTCCAGACATGGAGTTCTCCTGGAACTATACGGGGAATGCCACACATCACATACCAGTGATACTCCCAATATAGGACTGGGATATTGAGATGATATCCCAATACATTATTATGACAAGAAATTGGGCAACAATGCTGGCTTTCCTATAATAGTGACTGCTTACCTCTGTCTGCCAGTTTCTTGTGTTTTTGTTCCTCTGGCAAATACCAGGATGTTGGTCAAACAATAAGGCAAGGAGCTGGCAGGCAGAACTAAAAGAACCTTGGGTTATGGTGTAGCTATAGAAATTCAATAAATAAATGTCTACTTGTTTTGCAAACTGAAAATGTGTCAAACTGAAATGCACCACAAACATCTAAGAAAAATAATAATTATGTGTTGCAGTTATGATATGTGAAGAATCTTTCTTTTCATGTTAGAGGTAGAGCAGAATTTGTTTTATTTTATTTTTATTTTTATATATATTGTTTTTTATTTTATTTTATTTTTCTTGCTATATGTTTTCATCTTTATTATTTTTTTTAAAAAAATATTTATATGCATTTTAGATATACAACCACACATTCTCATTTTACATCTGCATGCATAATTACAAATTCCCAGCATATTTCCAATTTTTATTTCTTCACTCATTTAGAACAGAATTTGTATGCAGAATCTGTATGCTGAGTTCACATGTTAGCCAAGAGCCTTCTTAGAAGGAAGTCTCCACAAGGCTGCCCATGTCTGTCCAGCCTTTAGCAGCGAATTAGCTGCTCCATCAAAAGGCACAGCTAATTTAACAGGCATTTGTGGGGAGTCCAGATTTACTAGGGAGTTAGTCAGACACAGTCAGGCACTGGCCCAGAATCACCAGATTCTATGCAAAAGAGGAGAGGCCAGCAAATGCTATGTGAGTTTGTTGTTTTGCACATCCCTGCTCCAGATAATGGGCTTCCTCCCATCAGCCTAAGCCAAGGTTACCTACATTCTGAAATATCTCAAGGGCTGTCACAGTGCAGAATCTGCATCCATATGCATTTGTACAGATCCGTACAGGACGGGTTGCATACGGGATAACTACGGGATGCATACGGACGTGTACAGATGCATATGGATGTGCACAGATGTGGGGAAGATGCATACGTGCACATATAAATGTTGCCAACATTCGTATGCGCAGATTCGAATCAAAATTTCAAACGGACAGATTCAAATTTGGTAAATACAAATTGAATCTTGTTAAAAGATTAAAATCAAGTTGGATTTCTGGGTATTCAATTCGATTCAAATAGGATGTCAAAAAAACATTTCTGCACATCCTTATTTCAGGCAATTATTGAGTGAAGCTTTTAGTTAAATACAGAAGTTCTTAAAAGAGTTTTTACAAAGTTTTAGAATACTTTGGTCTCCGTATGCCCGCTCCCACCTTCCTCTCTTAAAATCCCACACCCAAACCACTATCAGCAGCTTCTCCGACTACTGGGTTCCTAAGGAGTGTCCGGCTACATTAATCATCCAAGCCAGTGCAAACCACATGCGTGGCCTCAGATAAGGTGCTGCTAGCTAAACTTGGGCAGTGTCCAGTAAATGCCAACCCGCCCAGCCTGGTAAATGCAGAAGAAAAAGAAAATTGCCTCCCACTGACGTTCCTATTATATCAGCCTGCTTGGTATACGCCCTATCGCTAGCTGCTTTCCCACCCTCACTTTGATCTCCAGCCTCGATTCCTGACAAGAGCGACAGATGTACAAAGTATGGTTGGATATCCCGAAAAAAAATCACGAAGAAAATAAAACACTTAAGCCGCAGCACTTGAGTCTTATATAGGCCCCCAGCTCAGTTCCTGTTTCCTCCCCTCAAAAGGGAGTAGGAAAGGAAAGGCCTCCTCAGATTGGACGTCCCAAACAACCCTTACACGCCATGTCTGCACTGGCACAGGGAGAAGCAGTTCAGCTGTTCTGGGCCTGGATCCACATCACCCACAAAACTCTGGAGTTCACCTGAGCTTTGGAGCCTGCTGTGAGGGCCCGAGTGCTAGGGGGACTCAATATGGTGCCCTGACAAAATGGATCCTGCTGCTGCGTTAGCCCACAGAGGCATATGCCCTTCTGCACACCTCACTGGGCCAGTTGAGTGGCCCCTGGGCTGCCAGTGGACCAGTATGTCAAACTAGGCAACCATTTTGGCAACCTAGACCAGGCTTTGCCGCATCCAGTGTGGACGCATGGACAGGAAAGGAGTGTAATCACCCAACATTCACTAGCGCTCACTCTTGAGAGTGCTAGGTAACTACAGCCCAGGCCCCGCATGATCAGTCACTCACCTGTGACTGATCCTGAGGCCAGTCCTCTTCAGAGGGCCACCATTTTGGTTGCGGCACCCTCCATGATGGGGCATGCATCAGGACCGTTACCATGACAATGCTGATGCTCTGCACACATGCAGTCACGTCTATGGTCATCCGAGGTGCCAGCGTGCTCGCGTGGCAACTCAGACAACCCTGGCGCACTGAAACAGGTGCAGATGCTCACCGCTGGATGCTTTTGGTAAGTCCCTGGGTAAGGTTAGTGAATAATTAGGGAACTCCTGGGCAGGCAAGGAGGCTGTAGCATCCTCCTCCAAGCGCAGATGCCCTTCCCCAGAAGTTCCCTGATTATTCACTACTGGCCTAACTGTGAAAATGCCTCTGGTCTCTCTAGTCCACTCCAGAGCATGGAAGAGAGAGGCCCAGAAGCCAGCCATGTGGCACATTACCCTGTTCTAAGGGTAAGTGCGGAAAGCCCCATAGTTTGCAAGTCTCCATTTTAACTTCCCAACAGGCTTTGGTACAGAAATATATTAGTCATTCCAGGGCATCATGAGAAATTACTATCCCCACACTTAACCACACTTAAGAAAGGACTGCTACCACCACACCTATGTCAACTTTAATGGGTCCTTTAGCATAAACTAGGAGGTGTTAAACAACTTCCTTTCCCAGATCCCCACATCCCATCCTGACCCCAATGAAGTCCTTCCACCAACTTAGAAAAACACAAGCCTAGAGGTATTAAACCCAGGTGGCCACAGGATCCTAAAGATATTTACCTAAGGTAGCTAGAAGAGCTGAGGGGCTATACAAGACAAGAGTGGAAGAAGAGTTGGCTTTTCTACCCTGCTTTTCTCACCTATTTAAGGGGACTCAAAGCGGCTGACAAAGCTTTTCTATTCTTTTCCCCACAACAGAACACTCTGTGAGGTAGGTGGGGCTGTGAGAGATCAGAAGAGAGCTGTGACTAGCCCAAGGTCACCCTGTTGGCTTTCAAGGAGGAGTGCGGAATCGAACCTGGTATTCCCAGATAAGAGTTCAGCTCCCTAAGGACTAGAGCAAACTGGCTCACCATATATATTTAAAAATTATATTTAGTTGATGAATTGTGTGTCTTTTTAACAGAACCATTAATTATGCTGAAATAAACGTGCTGTCTGCCGAAACATGAATATATAAAATGTATTTTCTGGGATACTTGAAAGGAACAATGAGATCATAAGTGGGTTCTGCTGTTTGGGAAAGGAAAGTTCATTGAAGGTCACAGTTTATCTTTCACTGCCGTTTCCAGGAACGTATCAGACTGAAACTGGCTACAGAAAATCATCTCTAATCCACCTTCTCTAGGCTATAATGTTAAGAGTGGAAAAGGCAAGTTGACCTATGAATAATCCTACCTATGGACCATCTCTAAGTTGCCTCAGTGGTGCTTTTGTTTACTACATGAGATCACAGTTCAAAGCTGTGACGCAGCACAACGTCAGCAAAAAAGCATTTGCACTTTCGCTTCCCCAGCTAGTGTGTGGTCAATACCTGTTAATCATGGTATCTTCGCAGTGTTTTATTTGCTGTTGGAATCCACACTACTGGTTTTGTTGCATGTTCGCTTCCCTGGTGTGGTCCCATTCCACAGTAGATGTAGGGCAAAGGTTATTAAAAATGGACAAGTGGGTGTGGCTTACCAGGTACCAGCAACCAATCAGAACAACTGTTCTTGATGTGCAAAATCTGCAGTTTTTGTTGTTGTAACAACCCTAACCCTCTGAATGGAAAGGTCCCAGCAGTTGTGTACAGCTGTGACCCTCAACTTGGTTTGCCGCAAGCTTGGTCATCACTACCAAGACTGATCTGAACATTACAAAGGGGGTGTGGAAGCCAATGACTTGGGCCCCAAATATCTCAAGGAATGCCTTCTCCCATATCGACCTGTCCGTGCCTTAAGATCTGGAGGGGAGGCCTCCATGGTTGTCCCACCACCTTCAGCACAGAGGCGAGTGGGCACCTGGGAGAGGGCCTTCTCAGTAATGGCTCCCACACTATGGAATAATCTTCATCTCGAGGTGTGTCAGGCTCCTTCTCAGGAAGGCGGTGAAGAGGCACCTCTTCACTCAGGCCTTTAGCTAAATGTTGGTTATGTTCCCCCACACACACACTGCAAACACTTGTGTTTTAACTGATATTGTGTTGTTTTTAACATGTTGGATTTTAAATGTTGTGATGGTTATTATTGTTTTAACATAGGTTTTTTGATATGCTGGATTTTAAAAGTTGTTACCCACCCTGAGACCTTCGGGTATAGGGTGGGATAGAAAGATGGACAGATGGACAGACGGATGGGCAGGTGGGCGGGGGGGGGGCGGATGGATGGATGGATGGATGGATGGATGGGCGGGTGAGCGAGCGGGCGGGGGGGCGGGGGGGGGCGGGCGGGCGGGGCGAGCGGGCGAGCGGGCGGGTGGGTGGGTGGAACCTGAACTCCAAAGATGTTGCAGTGCAATGCTAATTCACTTTTTGGTCCAACCCACCTTGATTTGCCACTGCACCACAGATATCAAACAACTTTGATGAACAGCCTCTTTTAACAGTGGCCCTAAAAAAGCTGAAATGCTATTCTCCATGCAACATCTTTGGCTCTCCTAGGAATGTGCGTGGATATTCATCACATTCAAAATTCTTACAAATTCATACAAATTTGAAATTGGATGAATTTGGACATTCGAATTTGAATTGAATCTTGGTAAATTTGAAGACAGATATTCAAATACGAATCAGGGGCTTCGACACATTTGTATGAAGCTTTGTTACATTTGTGAACTTGGGGAGGTGGGAAAGCAGCTGCCCCAGTCACATCTGCAATGGATCCAGAGTGGATCCAAAGCAGATTCAGAGTGGATTAAAAGTGGACTGAGAGCGGATTTAATGCATTTAGAGCAGATACGTAGGGATTCGTAGGCATTTTGTAAAATGGTCATGGCTGATTTCTTTAGGGATAATAATGAGATGATCTCAAATCGAGAGTTTGTGGAATTATCAGGACCAATGCAATCGCTGTTGAGATACTCAGTCAAAACTTTTTGGGGTGTATATAAATTTAAGGATATAATGAGGAAGACAACAAACGGTTTTGAGGAGGTTATAAAATATAGATTTAAGAATAGGAAGGGAAGAGTGGTGAAGGTATATAAGCTAATAACAGATGAAAGAGAGGAAGTTATTAAGAGCCTGAATGGAACATGGCAAAAAGATATTAATATTCTGCAGGAGGATGTAAGAAATAGAATAAGAGAGATTAACGGTACTAAGAATATGAGACTAAGAGAACTTGGTATAAAGGTAATCTATAAATGGCATAGAAACCCAGCCCAGTGGTCCAACATGTTGTGAAAAGTACCATCAAACCATTAGCATGGTTGTGCAAGCAAGGGTTCCTATATCCACATGATTTGGCTATACCCAAGAGTGGGTGAGTTCTTGAAAAAGGTTTATGATTATGTTTAAAAGATTATGAATATAGAGGTGTTGCATTATCCAGAACTGGGTATTTTCTTGAGCTATAGTGGTCCATGGGTCCAAGGGAAAGATGGATATATGTTAAGTCAGCTGATGCTAGCTGCCCTATAGTTTTAAGTTGGAAGGATTGAGATAAATGGACTATAAGTACACGACTCAACTATGTGGTTGAGCAGTTCAAGTTTGATTATTATAGACAGGCAAGAATGAGAGGAACGGGGATGATGAACACCACAGGGGCGTAAGAGCAATGGGAACCCCTGATACATTACGCTGACAGAACTGGGGCAGGTGGAAGTGAAAGAAGAATGAAGAGTATAATTGTGAACAGCTAATTAAGGACTGGATGCCAACCGCTGGGGGGTGGGAAGGGGAGGTCGGAGCAGATAGGATCGGAATGGAATGCAATTGTGTGATGAATATGTTGGGTTTAAAAAATTAATAAAACCTTTAAAAAAGTGGACTGAGAGTAGAGTTGATGCGTTCAGAGCGGATACATAGGGGACGCGTAGGGAATCTGTGGGGATTTGTAGGGATTCGTACATGATTCATAGTAGGGATTTGAACCGGATTCGTATAAAATTCAAATCCTACCACATTTGAAGGGGATCTGTTTGAATGAATACGATTCTTTTTGCATCTGATTCTATACAAATCGAACACATAATTTGTGCAAATCCCTACTATACCCCTTTCAGCAGTAAGCTAAGACCTTCCCATTAGTCTAACCATTTCTGGTGATATTTTAGTAGGAATTTTGCCTTACTTGGCTTTTTGGTTCTATACCCTTAGCCTCATTTTTTTTTTTTTTTTTTTGCTCTGTATTGCTTTACTTTTGCACACTGCTTTCAAAATATTTTCAACAAAGACACCTAAGCCATATTTTAAACAAATGCATTCCAGATGTAAAAAGCCGATTGTGCTCGTTAAAAAACAAGTACTGCTTTACAGCTATAACAACACTACCTGAAAGATCAGTTCCTCCCACACGTACCTAGCCAGATCCTGAGATCATCTTCAAAGACTCTCCAAGTACCCCACCCAGTTAGGTTGCTACTGGCAAAGGGTCTCCTGCATTCCCAGAATTTCAGAACTGTTGGGTGCTTTGCACTGTACATTTCCAAGTTCTGTTTCATCCTTTGCCGCAGATAAGGTAGGATTCATCTGCTGCTTCTTTTCCCTGCTCCTGCTACCACTCCGGGTGCTTCTGCACTTACCTTTGTAAATCCGGATCTACCTCATCTGGATTTAGTAAATCCGGTTTAGAATTGATCTGGATTTAGTAAATCAGGATGCAGGGTAGATCTGGATTTACAGAGGTAGATCCGTATCTAATAGATACGGATCTACCCCCCAACCACCCCATCCTTCCGCACACGTGGTGGAAGGACAAACTAGATCTGGATTTGAGGTGGGTGCTGTACGGACGCACAGCACCTGCCTCACATCCGTGCCCCGGGGGCCCTCCCCCGGCCTACCGTGATTGGCTCCGCCGGAGCTGAGCATGGCGAGCCGGGGGACTCCACTGTCGCGGCTCGCTCTCGCCCCAGAAGCGGTGGATCGCCGCTTCTGGAGCCAGGGGGAGCTTCTCCGAAGCTCTCCCTAGCGCCCCACGCCCCCAGGGGAGAGCCTGAGTGATCCCGTCCTTACCTCTTCGGCATCACCCCGATTCTGGCCGCGGGGTCCCAGGAGGCTGCGCGCCTGCGTCCTGCGCGCCTCCTGATTGGCCAGGGCTGCTTCTGGCCTGGATCTGGATTAGCTTCTTCTGGATCAAGAGCAGGCAGCGCCATCTGCACTGAGTGGGCTGGATGCCGGCAAATGCGTGCCAAGGAGCGACACAGGGCAAAGACTGCAGCATGGATCAGTATCAGTGGATGTGCATTACTGCCAAAAGAACAGCCCAGACTGTGGCCCAATTTATCCAGTGTGCTGTTGCTGAAACACTGCATCTAGGCAGTGACGACGTGGCAGAACATCATTGGATGCAAAGGCACCCTGATGGCCTTCACTCCCAGAAGGCAATGCAGAAGGCAATGCAGAGGTGGCCATAGATATATCTTCGACATTAACTGGTTGCTGTGAAGGCAACTTTGCGGTCACATCTTAATCACACATGTCACTCATATCCACTCCCAGGTTCTTCCTTTTTCTGTTCTACATACGGATTCCTCTTCCAATTCAGATAGCGCTAGAACAGATGTGGACCAGATTTACTGGGCCTAGCCTAATCCAGTTTAGTGGGCCCTTAGCACAAATCAAATCCAGATTTACATTAGTCTTGTGCAAACAACATGCACTAAGCGCCTCCCTGATCTGGATTAACAAGTACGTGCAGAAAGGACCAGAGGTATGTTTTTGAAAGGTGATGCTGAAGGAGAAGATCAGAGGAAGTAACCACACCAGTTTAGGTTAAGTACCTGGCAGAATACCTTCCCAGGTGACTCTAGTACAGGGTTGGAAAGGACTTAAAATTAGGGAGGAGGATATATACATATATATATATAGAGAGAGAGAGAGAACACTGAACAATTGATTTAAAGCATTGATAATGACCACTGATAATATTCTGCACGAATCATCGTAACATTAGTTATTCATACAAATTCAGCTGAATTCAGACATTCGTACATGAATCAAATGTTACAACATTTGTATATTAACATTTGTATGAATACGAATGTTTCCGGACACTCATATAAACAGTTCGGAAATTTTGAAACTGGGGCGGTGGGAAAGCGGCTGTGCCAGCCACATCTGCAACGGATTCAGAGTGCATTCGACAGGGATTAAGAGCAGATTAATGGAATACTAGGTACTTCCTCCAAGTTGGAGAAAGGCAGGCTGGATGTCTATAAAGGGATTTGACAACAGCTGAAAGTGTTGCCTTTGTCTTCTGCTTGAGATGCCCATAGGCAATTGGTGGACAATTGTGTCAAACAGGGCACTGGACTAGATAGGCTGTGGCCTGATCCAGCAGGGCTTCTCATGTCCTTATGGTTCCCAGCAAACCACTTCTGTGTCTGCCAAGAAAATGGCATGGTGGCGTCCCTGGGGTGACCAGGAACAGAGCTCACCTGAATGGAGCCTAACAACAAAATATATTCTGGTTTTTGTCACATCTACTTCATCTTTTTAAAGAACACCCCCTTGCTTGCTGCATGCAACCATGACAGCAACATTGCTCAGACGACAATGATGCTGATCTGTAGGAATGGCAAGGAAGTTAATTAATTTGCTTAATTGGGCAGCCGGTGCTCGCCTTAAGGAAATTCTGCAACTATTTGCATGTTGCTGGCACAGGCAAGGTTTTGGATTTAAGGAACTGGTTTTGGAACTGGCTGGTGAAGGGCAGGGCATAAGAGAAAAGGCAAAGATATCCTTGGAAAGCTTTGGCAAGAGAAGAAAGAAATGTTATCACACCTTTTTTCCCTCTCTCCTCTCTTCCTCTTCCTCCCACACTGACTGCAAGAGAGTCAAATGCCATGTACTCCAACATCGGCCTGGTCTCTCTGGCATAAAAATGGTCTTTAAAAAATAAGCTGATCCCTCTTCTGCACCTGCAGGAAGGAGGTTCACCTGGGCAGAAGCAGCAAAGGGATAGGGAGGAAAAACCAAACCCACACAGGCTATGGGGAGAAATTTAGCTGCAGTGACTGAATTCTTGTCCCTTCCTTCCCCTGTAGCCCAAAATAGCAACTGGGGAGTGATTTTAAGTCTCAGCCAGAGCTGGTACTCAGGAGAGATAGAAGGAATGAGAATGTAGGCCATCTCCACACAGCATCCAATAATCTCGTTATTAACAGTAAGCCTACTCTGGAGTAATTCTGGAGTAATAGCAGGGGGCAAGTGAACAGACTTACCCGACGCTATGCTCTTGCTATTACCATCATGCTGCGTACATCCTGGTATTCTGAAACCAAAATACCAGGATGTACGTGATCGCCATTCCCCTGCGCATGCGCAGTTGCCATTTTGAGCTCTTCACGTGCATGGTGGCCATCCAGACAGGTAAATCAACATCATTGTAGCTGGGAAAATCAACTGGATAATCCTTTTTTCCCACCACTGCCATATCACTGGACATCACCCCAATATCCCAGGGCTATACTGGGATTGCCACAACCTTGTCTGGCAATCCCAACCTAGCCCTGGGAAGCTACTGGGTTTTACACACTGTCTGGAGAAAGCCATAGGCTTCATGGGTCCCTGCTTTGGGATGGGACAAAAAATAATGGCTGTTTATTTTATTTTTATTTGTTTTATATTTATATCCTGCCCCATATCCAAGGGTCTCTGTTGTCATGGCCCTTGTCATCAGCGCCCCTTCTTCCAAGGATGAAGGGGTAGCTGCAACGCCCAGCCAAGCTCATGCAGGCTACCCGGCCAGGCAAGATGAGGAATGCTTGACCCAAGCAGCTAGTGAGGACGCTGAGCCTATACTTCCCCAAGTGACAGCAGCTCAGGCTCAGAACACGTCGCGCGACGTCCTTCACCAACTGGTCTGAGACACGAGCATTTGTAAAGGTGCGGAGCATGATTTTGTCCTCTGCACCTAATCAACAATTAGTGAACTTCTGGGGAGGGAGGGCACGCTTGGAAGCTGTAACATCCCACTCAGAGTGCGGACATTCACCAGTTGTTGAATACCAGCCTAAGTGTGAATAGGCCTCTGGTTTTTAAAAAGGGAAAGTTGTATCATCCATGGTCGGTCATACATAACATAAGAACATAAGAGAAGCCTTGCTGGATCAGGCCACAGCCCATCTAGTCCAGCATCCTGTCGCACACAGTGGCCCACCAAATGCTCATGGGCATCTCAAGCAGAGACAAGGAGAAACCTTCTCCTGCTCTCGAGTCCCAGCAGATGGCCTTAGAAGCACCCCAGTTCCTCCCCACCCCCTCAGCCTGAAAGATGCATCTAGGCATTCGTTCTAGTAGCCATTGGTACATCTGTCATCCATAAATTTGTCTAACCCTACCTTAAAGCCATCTAGCTACCACCTCTTCCAGCAGCACATTCCATAAGCCGATGACCCTCTGGGTGAAGAAATACTTCCCCATGTCAGACCTTATTCTCCTACCCATCAGCTTCATAGAGTGCCCCCTGTTTCTAGTGTTGTGCGAGAGAGAAAAGAAATTTTCTCTTTCCACCTTTTCTATGCCATGCATAATTTTATATACTTCAATCAGGTCCCCTCTCAAACGCCGTCTCTCCAGACTGAAGAGGCCTAGACGTTGCAGCCTGGTTTCGTAAGGGAGGTGTTCCAGACCCTTAATCATTCTGGTTGCCCTTCTCTGCACCTTCTCTAGTTCCACAATATCCTTTTTGAGGTGTGGTCATAGCCGTCAAGATCTTATTTTTAGTTATCGTAAAGATAATTAGGTAGGCAATTCTGGCTTGGCAGACCTCGGTTCACATATACAGAGCCCCAGTGCATGCTTAGACATTTGAAGACACATGGAAAGAGAGCTGGAAGGAACAATCTCTTTTCCCTCCAGCTCTCTTTCCCAGACTTGTATTTTTTAAGCACCACCTCTTCGCATTCATCTGAACAAGGCTCAGGCAAGCACTGAAGGCCCCTGAGAACTATTCCTATTTTGGATACATTGCCAAAGTGTCTCGGCACTTGACAGATACTACCACCGTTTGTTATATAAACAGAAAACACTCATTTATTTGACTACATTCTTCAGAAGCCCTAATAAAGTGGTTTGAGATCTCCAGCCGCCCATCTTAGCTGGACAATGGTCGGAAATGCAGAGATAATCTTCCAAGTTGTCGTGGTGCTGCAATACTGATGGAATATATGAATTATTTATAGAACAAACCCATATCGCTTTCCCCCACCCCACCCCACCCCTAGCTCCTGGGGAACATTTTGTCACACAATACTGTTTCCTATGGGCAGAGAACACCCGGCAGGGAATACACTGGTCTATGCTATCAGTCCCCCCATCAGAACTCTGTTGATTGAGTTGGTATCTTGGCAATGTAGTCTAAACATAGTGGGAGACTTGCACCAGCCCTGTATTCTTTGTCTGACGGCGTTCGGGTTCCCATCTGCAGTCTTAACGCTCTACTCACCTTCCTGCAATGGATGGAAGTGTCAAAGTGCAAAGCTTTGTCGATTCAAAGATAGCCAGGTGTTTTTTTTTTTAAGATAGGTTTTGTTAAATAGCAATAAAAAAACAACAACCTGAACATGTGAGCCCTTTGCAGGAAACCTTCACAACCATGGAAATAACATCACGAGTTTGTCCCTGAAAAATGTACTTTGCAAAAGAGGAAAACTTTCTTACAGAATTAGGGCTCTGATCTGACACAGTGAGAAAAAGCATCTCTGAGGTGACTCACAGAGATGGGATTGTTCTCCCTCTCATATACTTTCAGTGCTGGAAAAGGTGGATTGCAGAAGGGTTGGGGACCCAAGGGCCACACACCCTCTCCCTGAGGTGCCTCTGAGGTGCCCCTGTTGTTATAGACACAGCAAAAAAGGCACCTCAGAGAAGGGTCCAAGGTAAAATTATCGCACACCAGTCTTCCCCTCTCCTGAATATTCTGGGCTAGAAAATATGGATTAGGGAAGGCTTGGAAACATGAGGGCCTCATACTGACAGTATTAGACACAGCAAAAAAAAAGCACCTCAATGATGCCTCAGAAAAAGGCTTTGAGGTGGTATTGTTCACACACCTGTCTGCCCCACTCCTGAATATTCTGTGCTAGAAAAGATGGATTAGAGAAAGCTTGGAAACACGAGGGCCACACACTGAGTGATTAGACCCAGCCAAAAAAATAAAAAAGCACCCCAGAGGTGCGTCAGAAAAGGCTTTGAGATGGGATTGTTCACACACACCATTCTGCTTCTTCTGGGCTACAGAAACTTCAGCCAACCCACTGCCAATACCCCCAAAATTTTTTGAAAGGTTTCCATCCAAACTAGCACTTCCAGAAGGTGTTGTTTTCAGATAAAGACTCTACAATGAAGCAGTCATCCTGATTCAGTATTAATACTGTGTGGAATATGCATATTATACAGTTTCTGTTTTTTCTGGTTTTTGTGTCTTCCATGTAACATAAGCACAAAACAAAAAAGGAACTGAAAAACTGAAAGTCTTCCCTTACAATCATTTGACTTCTCTCTTTAATAAATACGGGACAGATGTTGAACTCCCAACTTCCACCAGACATTGGACCCTCTACGCCCGTGACCTAGGACGGCCAGTGATCAAGCACCATGGAAGGCATAGACCAGAACTATCTAGAAAGCCTCATGTTCCACATCTCTGATTTAGGTCAAAGCAACGTCTGTTTTGCCAGAGAGCTCTCCAAGGTTCTGCTGAGCTCACTCTGCCTTTGTAATTTAGATCTGGCTCTCTGGAACCCAATATCCGTTGCCTGATACTTACTGTCAGGTGCCAAATGAGTCCAGCTGAGCCCCATTCCAACTGACCCCTGCGCCCCTGAGCCTCCCGGTGCGCTCAGTACAAGACACAAAAATCCCTTGGCAACCATTCAAGAGCTCTTGGCATATCTCCAAAAGAGGCACTGAGAATGCTACAGAAAGTAAGCAGAATGCTTTTAAAACCAATACTACACATGGCTATAGAATGAAAAGGAAGAGAGGAACTAAAGGACTCTGTGATTTGGAGCATAAATTCAAAATAACAGACTAAATCTGGCCGGCAGCCTTCTTAAATACTCGAGAAACATTCTGAAAATGATGTACTAAAAGACTTATTGATAGAAACAGACATATTCTTGTTGTATCTTGTAATTAAGTGTTCCATACATAGCAAGAATGCTAATCCTTTGGAAATGAAGATTTCACCAACAAGTCCCCCAGTCATCCTGTTTTGACTTGAGAATTCCCAGGACTCAGACTCTTATTAAGAAGACTTAGAAATAGAGCCCACAGTAAGTGATTTTGACAGCAATGCCATGCAACAAATATATAATTCGGCTATACAAGTCAAGCTGCATTCACAGTTACATTTTAATCCATGTTCAGTCCACTTTCAGGATGAGATAATGCATTGGCAACGTGACAAGTTGCTTGCTTTTGACTTCATCTAACTCAGAAAATCCACCTTTGGGTTGGATAATAGGGAAAGTAAATGACAAGTCACCTTGCTGAAGGTGGACTAAAGCTGGATTAAAATTTAGGTGTGAACACAGCACAAGAAAACTGGGACATAAAATATGGTCAAGACAAATTTACAATATTTGCAAGCACTCCCAGTGTGTGCAGGAGTTCCCCAGAAGTGTGTAGATGAACAGCACCTAAAATGTGGTATTACTCCAGCACTAGCGGGATATCCATCCGCTATCCAAAGAGAGCCTAAGAGGCTTACATCAAGGAGAATCCATCTCTGAGTGGGGATTTGAACCCAGGAATTCTGACCCACTGTTCTGCTCTGGCTCAACGCATTCTACATGTGCACAATCTACCTGGATTACTCACATTCCTTCTACACCAGATCAAGTAATCTGTATCCATTCCCCTTGCAATCAAACTTGCCTCATGTGATATTGCACTTTGAAGGACAGGCTTGAAGAGGCCCCAGCCACAGAGCAGAAAAGCCTTGGGCTGAAAAGGCTCGGGCTATTAAGCTGTTCCTGCATGAGGGCGCAGATCTAGATCAGAGGACCTCTGATCTGGATCCAGAGACCTATATGTACTTAGGCCTCTGGCATGCAATTAGGACAGCTCTGGTACAGATACTCTAAGTCAGCAGTTCTCAACCTTCCTAATGCCACGACCCCTTAATGGAGTTCCTCATGTTGTGGAGACCCCCAACCATGGGGGTAGAGCAGCTAGGAAATGGGAGGAAAGGGCGGCGGGGCACTTGCTGCGACCTCTCTGAAAGGGTAGTTCGACCCCCAAAGGGGTCCCAACCCCCAGGTTGAGAACCACTGCTCTAAGTGCAAATAGGCCTCTGGTGTCTGCAGGTTGATGTCGATCATGGAGATCTGTCCCCAACTCCTCGCGAAGCCAGATGTCTGCACAGGACACAAGTAGATCTGGATCAAGAGGATCTACTGTAGACCCTCAGACTGGGTCAACAATCCAGTCTCAGGGCCTTAATCCAGATCATGGAGGCACGCAGAGGATGACAAATGTTGAAAACTCTGTTCCCCTAGTCTATGTCCCCAATTCCAGGAGAGAGCAAAATAATAGCAGAGGGAAGAAATGCTTGCACAGGCAAGTTAATGTGCCACCTAGAGGGACTCTGGATTGACTGTCTCCTTGACAAGTTAACTCTTTGTATGCAATGTGTTTTGATCGAAGGAGAGCAATGTGTGGGCTTTTTGAAGCCTGGTTGATCTAAGAATGGTGCAGAATGCTGCTCCTAGATGGCTAACTGAGGTAACTGGCCAGTTTGAGGCGAATTCAGGTTCGCCTTGGAGTATTTTGATCATGGGGACGCATCCTAAGAGCCATTTGATGGGAATTATTGAGAGCATTTAAAAGGTTTGCCTTCATCTTCTGCCTGGGAATGGCCAGAAGCAATTGGTGGGCCACAGTGCGAGACAGAATGCTGGGCTAGATGGGCTGTGACCTGATCCAGGAGGGCTCCTCTTGTGTTCTTATATTCTTGAGGAAAGCAAGATGTGTGGAGCTTTCATGCCGTGCTGGGGGAAAGAAATTAAGGGAGCAAAGAAATTAAGCTGAAATGAACTCTCATTTGCCCTCTCTGGCTAAAAGCATGCCTCCCCCCTTGCCTGATCACCCGACTGGCAAGGCATGCATGGGTAAAGGGGTAGATTTTCCACACGAGTGCTGGATCACTCATTCTCTGCCAAAAAGCTATGGTTTTCAAAGCTAGGATTTCAAAGCTAGGATTTGAGACTGTTAATGGTGGTAGCTGGAGGCATGGGGGACCAGAAGGGCATTGTTCAACAGAAGGTAAGGAAACGGATCCAGGCTCACTGTGAAGTGGAAGTGTGCTTGCTGTCATGCAGATGTGCGCACATCTGCTAAAGTCAGAGCCACGGTTTCAAGCCATGAGTCCTTTTGCCATCCTACTATGCCCACCTTTTATCTCCCCCCCCCTTATTTCTGTTGTGTGTGGTGTTTTTGGAGGTGCAACCTGGACGCGTTTCCCAGGGATTTCCCCTGTCATTGCTGCACTGGGCAGGACAGGGCATGGTGACATCAGTCAGGCTTCTTATCAGGGCAGAGGGAGTGGAGAAAAAAAGGATGTGGTTTCCCCTACGCAGGGGTTTACCGCGTTTGCTTGGGGACAGGTGGATTTGCTTTCAACACGCGCTCTCCTCAACTGCATGTGGACATGTTAATTTGAATTACAATGCGGATTATGGATGCACCGATTCAGCAGCGAAATAACTGGAGCACATGGGGACGTAGCCTTAGAGGCATCCTGCCTGCTTCTCCAACATGGAGGCAGTACCTGGGCATCCATTCTGGTAGCCACTGATACACCTGTCCTCCATGAATGTATCTAATTCTTTTTTAAAGCTATCCAAGGCTTGTTGCCTTCACCAGCTCTTCTGGTAGAAACAGAGTACAAGGGTACATTCTCCCCTAACTATTTCCCCAAGTTACAGCATACAAAACTTGGAAACTGAACAAGCTTCTCATTCCTCCCTCCTTTTGAAGAACTTCTGAAGATCTTGAGTTCTTAGACTCTTGAGAGAAGCAGCAATGAGGAGAAGAGTGCCTTATAGGAAGCTTGCCCAATAGATGGAACATTAAAGGAGCACAGTTTCATATAGGTCTGGGACAATAACAGTTAGTCAAATACAAGCTGCATTAAAAGCCATAGGTCAGAGAGGACACAAGGACAGCAGGTTCCAAAGCTGGAAGAAATCATTACAAAAAGGGCAGAATATGTCAAGCCTTTGTCTGCCAGCATCAGGAGAATTCACGTGAAAGCCCAGCCAAGAAAGAGGGCAGCAGGATTCAATGCTAGGTCAACCTGGGTGGAGGGCAGCCATACACTGGACATCTGTACTGCAAAGGAAGGAACTTCAGCAGTTTTTGTGCCAACAATACAATGGCAGCAGAGATGTCTGGCGTACGAAGGGAAAGAGAACGGTGGCCCGGAAGTAGGATTGGGAGGCAGGAAGCGGGTGTGGGCATTGCAACAGCTTCCTTGTTCCGTTTATCATTCCAGTTCAGATATTCAGTTGAGTTCTCTCTTATTCCACATCTGGCTTCACAAGGTCCTCCCTCATGGATATGATCTCTTCTACCCAAGGGGCAAGGCTAGGGAGACAAAATCTGGATATCCCAAACCTAAGCACTGTGGATTCATAAAAAGCACGCCAAAATAAGATCTCACTGGGTTGGATCCATGTCCCACCTAATGCAGCAGTCTATTCTCAGTAGCCAACTAGCTGCACAAGGAAGCCCGCCAAAGGATCTGAGCATGCAGAATGCCTTGCCCAGCAGCACACAGTACCAATGGCTACTACAACGGATGCCTAAGTACATCTTTCAGGCTGTAGGGACAAGCAGGATGCTTCTAAGGCCATTTGCTGGGACTCGAGAGCAGGAGAAGGTTTGCACTTGTCTCTGCTTGAGATGCCCCTGGGCAATTGGTGGGCCACTGTGTGCGACAGGATGCTGGACTAGATGGCTGTGGCCTGATCCAGCAGGGCTCCTCTTATGTTCTTATATTCTTATGTAGTTACCGAAGGTGATGATCTTTCATCTTAGAGACATGCCCTGCCCAGTGCAGCTGTGTCCTCAGCAGCATGGCCTCAATACTGGTGGCCTCTGCTAGTTCAAGGACAGCAATGTTAGCGACAAGCTGCTTTCTTTCAGTGTTAAATAACTCAGGAAATTTACCTTTGGGATAGGGAGTGCGGAAAGAAAATTACCGGTCACTTTGCTGAAGTGTTCTCTCACTCTGAAGGTGGACTGAAGCTGGATTAAAGCTTAGGTGTGACCACAGCCAGGGTTAAGGAGCAATTTGCCACGTTGTCAAAGGGAAGCGGCAAATAAGTGCTGAGTCAGCCCTTCTGCAACATCCTTGGGTGACTGCCAGGACTGATGGTGCCAAAATAAATTGGATGCTTACTTTTTTTATAAGGTGTCCGTAGGCGTCCAAAGTTTATTTTGCCATGTCACGGAACGTCCAGTGGGAATAAGGATCTGTTAAGTTTCCCCAACTTGGCACCGGATAGAAAAAGCTTTGTATGTATCAAGTTAGCAAAATCCCCAATGGAATTATTATTGCTGGATATGTTTGGATTCCTCCAAGAAGTAAAGGCTGAAATAAACAGCCCTTCGAATCATGGAATTCCTGTAGCCAGAGAAACAGCTACAAAATCTCTCTGTAAAGAGGAGACCAGGGGCATTTTCACACCTCCAGTTTGGTCTAGTGGTTAGGGAGCCGGACTTTTATCTGGGAATACCAGGTTCGATTCCGCGCTTCCCCATGAAGCCAGCTGAGTGACCTTGGGCTAGTCACAGCTTTCTTCTGAGCTCTCACAGCCCCACTTCTGTTGTGGGGAGAAGAATAGACAAGCTTTGTCAGCCGCTTTGAGTCCCCTTAAATGGGTGAGAAAAGCGGGGTAAAAAAGGCAACTCTTCTTCTCCCTTCCCATCTGCTGGACAGCAAACGACCGCAATTAACCAAAGTTGAATAGCACATGCACTTGGAGCGCTGGTCAACTTTGGCCATTCCCTCCCCCTGCAACCGAATACTTACCTGATTGATTGCGGGGTCGGTCCTTTCCTGGGTGCTGCCATTTTGGCTATGGCGCCCTCCACAACTGCGCATGTGTCAATGCTGTCACAAGTCAAGAACCCCCATGGGTCTGGTGACTGTTTGTGCAGGATGGTAGCTCTGGTGGCTGCTGGGATCTTCTCTGCAGTTCACCTAAATTTATCTGAAACTCATGAAGTGGTTCATAACCCATACTTTGGGAAATTCTGAGGTGAGGAGCACCAAAGTCAAACAGAAAAATTAGGTTTGCTCAGTACTGAGAACCCACATGCTGATTCTTTCTTTTTCCACGAATATTTGCCAAAAATGCAACACAAATTCTGCTGCAGATGCTGTTAGTCTTTATTTCAGATTCCAATTTTTTTTAAAAAAAAATTGCAATCTGGGACATTTGCCCTGTGTAAAATGGTTGGATAGGTGGATGAATTGGCTTTAAAAAAAAAGATTCACATCCAAGAGCAAAGTTGGATGGCTCCAGGGGATGGGCACAATTTTTGTGTGTGTTTGATTCATAGCAAATTAGATGCAAATTATTTTAAGGAATGTACAGTGGTTTGTGAGCGGTCGTTGGATGAACGATAGCCTGTGAATGTCATAAGTGGTACAGTAACCGCGGTGGCATTTTTATAGGATACTTCTTCTTTTCCTCCTTCTAATCAACTGCTAAATAGCCCTGATGATTCTGGGCTTGGTTCAGAAGTGGAATTTATAGTGTTTACACCTGGCACCAAAGTGGATTGAGAGTGGATTTGATGCCTTCAGAGCAGATATGTAGAGGATTCATAGGTGATTTGTAGCAGGGATTCAAATTGGATTTTTATTGAACATTTGTATTGAATTCAAATCCCTGCTACAAATCACCTATGAATCCTCTACATATCCGCTCTGAAGGCATCAAATCCACTGTCAATCCACTTTGAACACACTCTGAGTCTGCTCTGAATCCGCTCTCGATCCACTGCAGATGTGACCGGGTCAGCCGCTTTCTCACCTCCCAAGGTTCACGAATGTAACGAAGCTTCGTACAAATGTTCTGAATAATTCTATTTGAATGTCGACCTTCGAATGTCTCAACAGTTGACTCGATTATGAGTGTCTGAATTCAGATGAATTTTGAATGAGACAAATATTCGCACGCATCCCTAAATCAGTCTACTCTGATTTCCAAACCTTTATGAGCAGACAGTCAAATGAGGTGCCAGGTGTAAACACTATAAATTCCACTTCTGAACCAAGCCCAGAATCATCAGGGCTATTTAGCAGTTGATTAGAAGGAGGAAAAGAAGAAGAATCCTATAAAAATGCCACCGCGGTTACTGTATCACTTATGACATTCACAGGCTATCGTTCATCCGAAGACCATTCACAAACCACGGTACATTCCTTAAAATAATCCATTCAACCCCCCTGTATCGTTTGCCTGCAAGACATTTACAACTGGTTGCTCAGACCTGCAGGTGCTGCTCTGACTGATTATGTCCTTGAGCATTAATGAGCTCGTCAAGAACACATGGCACCTGCCTGACGTCTGGGGAAGGAATTCCGGGTGATATCTACCAGGCCGCCTTCATTTCCATTTCCATTTGTCTTTCCGATCCAGAACAGTCTGAGAAGAAAAGCCGAGAACTCTTTGGTGAAATGTTGTGCTCCATACCTCTACTGACACAGCTCAGGTGTTTGCAAACAGTGGCTTGGGAGGAGTTGCTGAAGGGGGAAAAGGGGAGGGTTAATGATTAAAATCCCAGGTATTTAACCATAACATTCTCCGTTTATCAGCATGTGTTCAAGGCAGGCACTGGAATGCTCTGCTATTGTTGTAGGTGAATCAGAAAAGGTGAGGCACTGAATCAAAAGCGTTATCTACGGCCAGGTTCACAGCAGGCTCTGTAATTCCAGGGCAGAGGTTCTCAGAGGCGCTACAATAGCACTTGTGCATAAGCCAAGCCTAATTAGACAGTGTTCTCAGAAGTGAAATAATAGACATAAAACATAAAGACGGGAAGCTGTATACTCCTGCTGCCTCTGTGCATTAACAGCAAGCAAGAAAACAAAGAACGCCACAAAGTACATTATTTGTAGATAGCTGCCCCATGTGGTTAATCTTTGAGACTGCAAGGAACAGCTGGGTCAGCTGCATTCAAACCTTTAATTTTCTGCAGGTTTATGCAGTTCCTAGTATGGATGTGCACGAATATTCGTTAACATTAGTTATTCTTACGACATCCGTACACAAATCGAACGTTACAATATTCATTCATTGACATTTGTACGAATACGAATGTTCCGGACATCTGTACGAATAGTTGGGACATTTGTTAAACTGAGGACGTGGGAAAGTGGCTGGGCCAGTCACATCTGCAATGGATCTAGAATGCATTCGACATGGATTGAGAGTGTATTAAAAGTAGACTCAGGTCGGATTTGACGCTTTAAGAGTGGATTTGTTATGGGATATGTATTGGATACATATCTTGGATACGTATTGGATACATATTAGTTCGTATCTGATATGTATTTCTTCGTACCCGATATGTATCCATTCGTATCGGATATCCATGTGAATCTGTACAAATACATTCATACCAAAATTTACCACATTCAAAAGGGTCTATTCGTATGAATATGAGTTTTCTAACATTCCCTAGTCCCTAGTTTCAGGGATCACACCCCTGGATGCCTACCCACACCTGATTAGTTTGATTTCCCCTCATACTTGCGCTGTGGTCACACCACAACAAGACAGTTGGCCTTAGATCAGGCAGGGAACTGAAATCCTTTCCACCTTATTCTCACACCCCTTGGGGTGGGGACTGACCAGCTCAGGTAGTCCTCTACCTGAGGACTACCCGAGCCACAGAGAGCAGAGAACACAGGGAAACAGAGGGGAATCTACTTATCCTGGACAGGACAGAATCTAGGGGTGGAGCAGAGAGGACTCCAACCATGCCACCATGGAGGTGAGGGGGCTAAAAACATGCTCCAATCCTGGGCTTGTTCTTCTCTACACCACCACTATGCTGAAGCTTCACAGATCCCATGGAGGAAACACCACAGGAGATTGGGTATAAGCACCCACCATCAGACATTCTTTGCCCAAAACCCTTTGCCTATGTTGTTACAGAAATGGAGGCTGTGGTCACAGCTTCACTTT
The DNA here is from genome assembly GCA_023333525.1 of Aspidoscelis tigris stejnegeri. Classification (NCBI taxonomy): domain Eukaryota; kingdom Metazoa; phylum Chordata; class Lepidosauria; order Squamata; family Teiidae; genus Aspidoscelis; species Aspidoscelis tigris. The sequence continues at coordinate 10,116,408 of JALMGA010000007.1, forward strand.
AAACCTTCTTCAGTCCCTCTTCAGCTCTGACTCCTCACCACCATTTCATTGCTATCCATTCTGTCAGTTTTGTTTGTGGACTTTTCATTTTCTTTCTGGGGTTTATTTGTGGAAAGTCCACAAATAAAATGGATAGAAACAGAAAGGTGTGAGAAGTCAGACCTAAAGATGGACTGAAGAAGCATGTGACCATGGCTGGACTCCATGCTGGGATAATCCAAATATTGGGACAATCCCAGTCAGGGAGGAAAAGTCTGCAGAAGAACCAGAAATGCACTTTTGTGTGTGATCTCTGCAGGAAGATGACAGCCTCCATTTGGATAAAAAGTAAAGTGTGACCTCAGCCTAGGATTGTCTGATATTCTGATTTTTTCAACTTCTCAATGCACTTTTAAGCAAACGTTCTGGTCTGGTCTGCAGTGTAGACAATGTCACTCGACTATCGGGGACAGTACACAAATTTTCCTATTATCCCCATTTACCTATCCTTTTCTTTTTTAAAGCATTCTGTTATTTTGCTTTTATACTTTGTGGTGTGTGTGTTTTAATTACTGTGTGAATTAACCTTTATTTCCTAACAAAATATATTATAAAATATTTTAAATTATATAAAAATGATTTTTTTAAAACCTACTTTTCCAAACTGTGAGTGGGCAGTGCTATCAGAAACACCTTTTTCCCCTTCCTTTGTCCTCCTCTTTCCTCCATTACTTTCCTCAGAGCAGGGAGTGCATTATTTGCCAAGTGGGATCTAAGCGACGTAATTTACAAATCCAAAGTTAATTAATAATTTCACTGATTCATAAGCATGATCCATAAAGCCTAGTCTTTCTGTTTCCATCACCTCCATCTTGATGCCTTTGAGGGTTCTCCCTCTGGCTGTGTTTGGACCTAACAAAAGGGGTGTCTCCGAGGGACAGTATGTGGTGGCGTCCCTCATTTTCTCAATCCATCTTTTCTACCACAGAATATTCATGAGGGGTAGATTAACTACGTCAAAGTCTTCCCGAAACCACCTCAGAGACGCCTCAGACACCTCAGAAACAGCATGTGGCTCTCATGTTCCCAACCCTTCTCTAATCTACATTTTCTACCACAGAATGTTCATGAGAGAAGGGAAAGGCAGAATAGTGTGTGAACAATCCCATCTTTAAGCCATCTCTGAGCCACCTCAGAAATGCTTTTGTTTTCCTGTGCCTGATCATAGACTGTCTCAGCCACCCCTCATTAGGGCCATCCATCACCCTCTGGAGACCATCATTAAATTCAGCTTAAAGAAATCCCTTGTGCCTCTCCCTGTCACCCTCATTAGCCTAAAGTACCACATAGGCAAGAAGCCTAAGGACAGCCTTTGTGACTTCACCCGAAGCTTTCCATCCAAACAAATAAAATGCTGTTTTCTTTCCGGAATATTTACATTCAGTGAGGTACTTCTTCTGAAGCTTTGATGGAGCTCTTGCTGAGCCAGGAAGAAATTTCGACAACAGAGGGCTGCGTTTGTGTTCAGAGGCACGAGTTGTGTACCAAGTTATCTCCATTCTCCCAAGCTCAGTGACATTTGTGTGGAAAGCTGGGCCCGATCCCTTGCCAAAAGCGACCCCAGGCTCCATGCGGACAGGCCAAAATGGCACGCCTCTCCCTGCCTCCCCCTTTTTTTTCTCTGTCAGTCCTCATAGCCTAATTTCTCTCAAGGCAGAATCTGGAATGTGATGTAACCACAAACGCCCTCCGGTCCCTCCAGAAGAGAGATTACCTCAGCTCCCCCTCCCTCTAGCCCAACCCAAACTCACTTCTGAGGCCGGGATGTTTTTTTTAGCCTCTCCTACATGATTCTGCACAACTTGCCCTTCATTCTCTGAACAAACCCACCCAAGTTCAACAGAAAGGCAGCTGCAGCTTTCTTAACCATTAACGCACAAGAGACAAAATGAGCGGCCGCTCTATTCCGATTTCCATCTCGAAAGCTGTGTTTGCACCTAGGCTTTGATCCAGTTCCGGTCCATTTCCAAGAGTCGGAGAACCCATCAGCAAGGGGACCGGTCATTTCCTTTCCACTTTATCCAACCCAAAGGTGGATTTTCTGAGCTAGATGATGCCAAATGAAAACAGCCTGCAGCTTTGCCGATGCGTTCTCTCACCCTGAAAGTGGTCTGAAGATGGATTCAAACTTAGGTGTGAATGCAGCGCCAGTGAATGCTAAAGAGTCTAACCCCTTTGTAACATTTTCTGAGTGCATAGCAAGCATACTACAGCTGGGTTGGTCTGTTTCTATTCAAGCAAAGCAAAGCAAAGCAAAGCAAAGCAAAGCAAAGCAAAGCAAAGCAAAGCAAAGCAAAGCAAAGCAAAGCAAAGCAAAGCAAAGCAAAACAAAACAAAGCAAAGCAAAGCAAAGCAAAGCAAAGCAAAGCAAAGCAAAGCAAAGCGCACTGTAGCAACCAGAAGGCTAAAAAATATGTTATATTTGCTGCATAAGCTTTTCCTGGGTTAAAGCTGTGAGATGAACACCTCACTGGAACTATGAAAATGTCCCAGCAAGTAAGAAGCTTCTTTTATTTAGAAGAAGAAGAAGAAGCGTTGGCTCACCCACTTAAGGGGACCCAAAACAGCTGACAAAGCTTTGCTTTCCATTCTTCTCCCCAAGACAGAACACCCTGCGAGCTCGGTGGGGCTGTGAGAGCTCAAAAGAGAGCTGTGACTAGCCCAAGGTCACCGAGCTGGCTTCATGGGGGAGGGCAGAATCGAACCCGGTATTCCCAGATAAGAGTCCGGCTCCCTAACCACTAGACCAAACCGGGGACTCAATCTTACAGTACACCAAACTGCATGAGCGTCAAGGCAGCATGGGCCCTATGCCGGGACAAGACAGCTGGAGCAGTTCCAGCTGGAGAGAGTTTCAGATCCCTTAGGTGGGGAAATGGCCTTACTGTACAATGCAGAGGTCAAGTTAATACAAGATGCAATCAAAGTATTGGAAGCACAAGAAGAAAGTTGCCAGGATAAGCTCAGTGAATTGCCATTGTTGTGTGCTTTTAAAGCACCTCTGAGCTGACCTAGGAACAGTTTAGAGACAGGTGGAATATTTGCATACATAGAGGCATTTCTGCACTTAGCTTCCCGACTGCTGGATGGGAAAAGTGCATTTCCTACTAATGTGCACTAGCGTTTGCACTTGGGAGCGCTAGTACATGCCAGACTCAGCCCCACACGCCCAGAGACTTAACTGTGTCCAGACGCTACCATCTTCTTTGTGGAGCTCAATGCAACTGTGCATGAGTTTTTGCCATCGCCATGGCAATGGTAATGCTCTGCTCATGTGCAGTCACTTTTAGGGTTATCCGAGATGCCGGCACATTTGCACGGCACCTGAGAACAACCCCTAGCGCTGGAAATGCTGCAGACGCTAGCAGCGCTGGAGAGAAAACGTAAGCTTCTGGTGAGGGTTTGGGATGCATGATTTCATGCACCACCACTAGTAGACGATAGGGTAACTTCTGGTAAGGCAGGAGAATTGGCTGCAGTTTACCTTCCCCCTTTCAAGAACATTCTAGGCTAGAAAAGGTGGATTAGAGATGGGACGAAAACACGAGGGCTGCATGTTACCATCTTTAATGTGCTTTTGAACCACTTCTCGAGGTAGATGTGCACAAAGACTTCTTCCTATCCCACTGTGCACAGCAGCATGAAGTGTAGTTTTAAAAAAACCCACTATCATCTAAATTATACACGGGTTAAGACGGCAGATTGTGCTATTCATTCCTGAAGCGTCTGGATATTCCACAGGGACTGGGAGTAGCCAGCTCTGGGCCAGAGAGAGATTGTGGCTCTTCCGGTGTTTATTTGCACTCTTCTGTCAGTTTATCACCAATGGCTGCTAGACTGTAATACTGTAGTACCGCCCATGCTGGGTGGATCTGATAATCACTTAATGGGCTCCTGTATTAATTTGTTGCCTACTTTGTCATTTTTCTACACTGTATTCTTTCGATTTCACAAAAGAAAGGGGGAGGGAGGGAGGGAGGTCTCTGAATACAGAGAAATTTCAAGGAGAAAGTTTCAGCTTCTGCACTGCCTGTTGGCTTCCTATGACAGGCTGCATTCACACCTACATTTTAATCCAGTTTCAGTCCACTTTCAGAATGACAGAATGCATCAGAAGAGTGTCAAGCTGGGTTTTTTTCCCAGCATTATCTAACTCACAATATCCACCTGTCAGATAGATAAAGTGGAAAGAAAATGGTTAGTTACTTTGCTGATGTGTTCTCTCACTCTGAAAGTGGACTGAAATTGAATTAAAACTTAGGTGTGAATGCAGCCTAGGATATTTTTTTTTTTTGAAGAGCTTTTATGATTTAATTAACTTAACTGATCTGGCAAACTGATGTAATTGTGGCTACTGTGGAAAACTAACAACCAGACCCTGTATCCCATCCCAACCATGATATGAGCACCACCTCTTAGGGATCCCAAGTCAGGGAGTTCCAGGCAGAATTCTCCTGCCAAGCGCCCATCAGCTAAGAAAAGGCTTTCTGTGCAAAGAGCCTTTCTGCCTCTCCTTTGATGTCATCTCCTCCTCCCTTCTCCTCTTCCCACGCACTTTGGCTTCCCACCCCACGGCTGGCTCCATCTCTGTCCCTATCCCAAGCCCAGGGAGGGGTCTTTTTTTTTTTCATTCATGCCCTCCACCTCTCTCTCTTTCTGGAACTCCCCTCCCTTTTCTCCATCTTCACTTCCCTCCACCCTCCCTGCAAGCTACTGAGTCACTTCCTCCTTCTCTCTGTCCTTGAAAAAAAATATCTCTCCATAATTTTGCTCTGTTCTCTTTGGCCTGCGTATTGCCTTCCCTGGTTCCAAACCTACAAACATGTCCTGCTATATCAGACTTCCCTGGAATGAGCGGCAAGAGAGCTCCGAGGAAAGACAAGCTGGCATTAACATCCACAGGCATGGTGCCCTCATGCAAATATAAGGGACTTTATTGGAAAGATAAGAAGGTGCAAACAAGCCAGGAAAGGTTTCGGAGCTACTTTAATATCAAGCATGAGGCTGACTCCAGATGTGAATGGCAGGATTCCAGCTGGGGCAGGAAATCCAGACTTCCCATCTGCAGTACCAACTCCCTGCATGTTACACTATGCACAAATGCCACGCAGTGAGGGACTTGGCAAAACCTTGCACTGTGCTGCACATGTTGCTTTTCAAATAGGAAGAGACATTGTTGGAACTTCTCCATGCTCACTGGGAGCCCAGCAATGGATTGTCACACTGTCAAGTCCAGTAAAACTACTGCTGATCTTAAAGAAACAGTACTGCCAGCAGCCCTTAGTCCAAATTAGAACAGAATCGTAGGTCGCGTCCCCACAGGGACTAAAATCTGGACTGGATTCAGACTTGGCATAAAAGGTTCCCATTAAATTCACCAGCAGTCCACATCTGTGAAGGGCCGTTCCCATGCCAGTTCTTTTTTTCCCCTGGATTTTCTGCAGAACCCCCTGCAGAAATCTGGGGTGAGGGGAAACCCTGGTGAAGAGAGGACTTTCCAATCCAGTCCGGGTTTTAGTGCCAGAGAAGGCGAGTGAAAGAGGAGAGTCAGCAGCCAAGTGAGCAAGGTGAGCAAGCGAGCAAGCAAGCGAGCGAGCGGGCAGTGCAGGGATGGGAGGCTGCCCCTCAGATGCAGCGGCGTTGGGAGGTAGGCAGACAATGGAGTGGGGGGGAGAAGCGAGGAGGGGAAAGGAAGGCAGCTGAGGACGGGGATTTGCTGGCCTTGTTGGTTGCAGGAACAGAGGAGGAGAAGGAGGATGGCGGCGGAGGCGGCTCCTGTCCTCAAAAACCACTGCGCTGCACCATTCTCAGGTATTCTTCTGTGCACTTGTGGGTTTGGGTTGGGAACACCCGATGCACGCTCGGTGCTGTTCCCAGCCTCCAACTCAAACCTGCAGCAGAACTCGGATTACTCCGGACCAGAGTAATCTGGGTTCACAGTAGGTGGGAACACGCCTATAGTGTTGCAAGGGACCTCTAGGGTCATCGAGTCCAATCGCCTGCTCAATGCAGGATTTCCTAAACCATCCCAGACAGATGTAGGTCCAGCCTCTGCCTGAAGACCTCCAGCAAAGAAGAACCCACTACCTTTCGTGGCAACCTATTCCATTGCCTAATTGCTCTCACTGTCAGGAAGATTTTCCTAATATCTAATCTGTATTTACTCCCTTGAAGTTTCATCCTGTTGTTTCTAGTCCTCCCATCTTGTGCAAGTGAGAATAGGGATGATCCCTCTGCACGGTGACAGCCCTTCAGATACTTGAAGACCGCATTCATGTGAATCTGAATTAGCTTGATCCAGATCAACCCCAGGCAGAGGAATCTGCACTAAGCAAGATGGAAGGCTGCAAATGTGGTCTAAGGGGAGATGTAATGCAGATGCCTAAGCTCTGTTCCATATCAGTGGATGGGAACTACCGCTGCCAGCACCTCCTAACCCTGATGCAATTGATCCATATCCCTATCACGATGATAGCACAAGTTCCTTGATGGCATGCCCACCATCTTCCTAGTTCCATTCTACATACAGATGCCCCATCCTTGTTCCACATTAGACAGCAAGCTGTGTGATGAACTAATGTGGACTAGCTCCCCCCCCCCCCCCCGTGATCAAATACTTACCTCTATTCAATCACCGGGCCAGTCCTCTTCAGGGCACCACCATCTTGACTGCAGCACCCTCCACAACTGCACATGTGTCAGTGCTGCTGCCATGATGATGCTGAAGCCCTACGCAGGCGCGTCAGGAGAGCAGCGCACTTGCACAGCAGTTCTGTTGACCTCCCCGTCCAGCAGAGGCTCGAATGATCCGTGGCTGGATGCTTCAGGTAAGTGATTAAGGAAGGTTAGGTAGCTTATGGAGCATGATTTCAGGCTCTACAGCTACTTGATAATTAGGCAACATCTGGGAAGGTAGGGGGCACTTGGAGGTTGTAATAGCCTCCTCTAAATGCAGTTGCTCTTCCCCAGATGTTGCCTAATTATTAACTACTGGCTGAAGTGCAAAAAGGCCCCTGAATTACTCCATCTTTAGTATGGATCCGATCCAGATTACCACTAGTGTCATGCAAACAATGTGTACTATGAGGTCCCTTGAACTAGATTACCAAAGAAGTGCAGAAAGCGCCCTGCAGCATAATTGGCAAAGATCCTGCATCGAAGTTGAGGTCCATCATCTGACCACCCAGTCCTAGGCATTGTAATCTATTGTCAAGTTGCTTTAGTTTTTTGCTCATTTCAACTGTCATTTCTTTATAAACAGATAATCTTAAGCTTACTGAGTACTTTATCCTTTGCATTTCAGATTTTCAAAAATTCTTACTCGGATTCATTTTCACTTTCCTTCTGTATTTTGTTATTGTCAAAACATTCACCTTGAGTTCCTATAAATAAAGGCAATTAGTATATTAATTAGTTGCAACAATAACACTTGTAGAATAATATTAATGTTAATAATAACACCTGTGTCATGGCAGGCTAAACATTTGAATCTTTATGCTCTTGTATAACCCTGCCAAATATATATATATATATCCGTGGGCCTTTCTGCATTAGCTTCGATCCGGAATACTTCGCAACAAAGTCATCTTCAGGGCCTCTTCTGTCCACATGTTAACCCCACTGGCCTACCCTACTTTTCTCCGTCTGCACCAAACAGAGGCACTTGATCTACATTGCTAGAGGACCTGATTAAACAGCATATCAGCAAGGCAATCTGGAACACAGAAGCACAAAGAAGGCAGGCCTCCATTTTCCATGTGCTTCCCAGAATCCTCCACGTGCCAAGCCAAGGTAGAGCTCTGATCACAAAATATGAGATTTTGTACCAGGCCATATGGGTCATATTAAAAGATATAAAATATACTTTTACAAGTCAAGCCTCTGTTTTGGCTGTAAAGGAAAAGTTTCAGCATAGTTTGTCCCAGGAAATAAGTAGCTGATTGCATCTACGTTTATAAAGATTGGCCAAGGCAGAAGGAATAATCCCATCACCTCAATTTGGTCACTGTCTAGAGAAATTATAAACCAAAACAAAGTAGAAAATAGGAGCTATTTTGCAAGAGGGACCAACCTTTTATTTACAGTAAATATCTGGCAGCTTCCTCTCAGGGATGCTGAGTAGAATTAAAGAAGTTCCAATTTAATCTTTTGTCCTACTTGATTAGATTGTTGTTTGCAGTGAAGCCAGATAATCAGTTTGGATATGATGTAACCAGAATCCCTCCAGTCATAAAACCCTTGAAATAGCCTAAAATTGCTGTTTTCTCTTTTTCTGCTGCTTTTCTCAATAAAAAAAATGTTCTTTACTGAAGAAACTGTCTCCAAGAAATATTTTGCTCATTAGCATGTGCCAATTTATCATTTTTAACAGTGCTATAGTTCTCTTTTTAGGTTTGTGGCTGGACTAGGCTAATTTCCCCAAATAATACATGTGTCCAGACCACGTCATGTAACAGGACCCATTTCAGCGCAACACCAGTGCGTACCACTGAAAGGAGTCACCCAGGGGCTCTGAGGCTAGGGACCTTTGTTCCTCATGTTCAAAGCTTGAGTGAGCTTCAAGATCACTGCAGGGGATGAGTTGGAACAGTATCGCCATAGAGACGGTGCTGTTCCAGACCGAGCCTTGCTGTGATCCAGACCAGAGGTCCTCACGTGATCCATTGGTCCAGATCATGGCAAGCTAAGTGGAGAAAGGCCCCATATTGAGTCACACCTGTTCTATCTTCACTTAATTTTTCCCTCCTGCCCCCCAACCTATTTACTGTCTACCCTACTGTAATTTTTTTCTTTTTTTAATGAATCAAGACCATTCAATCTGCATAATGTACATGCATTGTAAACAAGGGGCTTCGGCTAACCTTCCATATCTATTATGCGACAAAAAATGGCACATAACACTGGATTTTCCAAGAGCTCTCATCGAAAAATCAATACTTTGTGGCAGACGTTTTTGGCTACCAGCGTTTCCCCATGGGAATTGTCTTAATTTGCTATTCTTGTTATAAACGGCATTTGCTCTTTCATGTTGATACTGATTGTAATTCACTTTTAAAATAAAATAAAATTATACAGAGGAAAAGAAATCAATTGTAAACTACCTGGGGCAGAGACTCGCCTTCATCACTTAACAGAATTCTAAAAAAGCACTGCAATTATGGTGGAACCATATAAATAATAAATAGCATCAGCAGCCCTTGGAACTGCTCTATAAATACGAAGGACTTTCTGTAGGGAAGCAGTTAAGTGCACTGGCGTAAAAGGATGTATCTCAGAAAGATTAACGATGGTTCTCCGCTTTTCCAAAGTCCCCTCCTCAAGTTTATTGTTTCTAACCTCTCCTTAGAACACAACAAGGCACCTCCTGCTCATAATTTTAATCCACTCTCTTGCAATTAGGCTGAACAACACGTTTTGAAAAAGAAAACCTCTATTATCCCTTCCACTTCAAGTTTTCTAGAAAAGTCTGCGACCAACAGGAAAAGAAAGACATCAGCCCACGCTGTGGATTTTTTCCCCTTTTCTATCCAGAGCTCCTCTTCAGAAGAAAATGACCTTGGAGGGAAATAAAACTTGATGATCTTGGGCTGAGGATTTTAAGGAGTTACCAGCAATAGATTAGGAGGGAGGAAACTCTGATTTTTTTAAGAAAATGAAATTTAAAATTCTGCAGGAAAAAATGATAACTGTAACTTGCATGAATTATACAAACAGAGAAAAATGTGCCCAATAATTTATTCTGCTTTGCAAGAATTTACCCTCTGCTTAGACTTGTAACAGAAATGCCACTCCCAAATTTTGTAAGCAGTCCTGCTATACTGAGGTTTCAACCGGTATTTTCCCACACAAGCATTTACAGTGGTACCTCGACATACAAGTGCCCTGACATACAAGTGTTTTGAGATACAAGCCGCCGAGCGAGTGATATTTTGCTTTGAGATGAGAGCAAGATTTGAGATACGAGTATGTAAATACAGTACAGTATATAACAAAAACAACTGAGGTGGTGTTTTGGGAGCTGGAATGGATTAATGGGAAAATTGCTTTGAGATACGAGCGATTTGACATAAGAGCAAGGTTACGGAACCAATTAAACTCGTATGTCAAGGTACCACTGTATTTGCAACAATAACCCAATTCCTATGCTTTTAAAGAATCAAATCTGAGAAACCTAATTTTTGCACCTCCTATTGGGACTTAGGCTGCTGTAAGATGTGCAAAACAGAAGAAGAGTTGGCTTTTCTACCCCGCTTTTCTCACCCATTTAAGGGGACTCAAAGTGGTTGACAAAGCTTCCTATTCTTCTCCCCACAAAAGAACACCCTGTGAGGTAGGTGGGGATGTGAAGAGCTCAGAAAGAAGGTTGTGACTAGAGCAAGGTCACTTTTTTTTATCTCTGAAACCGGAACGTGTGTAGACACTTTGGGATGGGATGGGGAAGCTCGGAACAGAGCCGCTGGCCCAACGGAGCGAATGCTCCACCCCAACGTGTTCTACACGCATTCCAAAACCCCTCTTGTGAAAAGGCCTCTGCTACAGTCTACACTAGCATGTGGATGGCAGGACCCTATTCTGGGATATAACCCAGAACAAAGCCCTTTGCAGAATGGGCCACACTCTTTCAGAAAGTGTTTTACAGGAATCTGTTAAACTCCTCGTAAGCATCAACCTGAAAGTTCCCAGAAAGGTGGAATATCTTCATCCTTAATGAATATAAGTTCTTTTCTTGTTCCCTTTTCTTCACCCTATCCTGAGGATCACAAACAAAAACAGGCTGCTAATTCAAATGTTACGTGACGCTTCAGAATTAAACCTTCGTAGTTCTACAAGTACCTAATTCACTAACTTGCTCAGCTCAGCGTTGTCAGCATGGAATCCAGATATTATTCAGGGGCACTTAAAACATATTGGTTCTTAATGGTTACTTATGTGTCTCCAGAAGCCCTGAAGGCCAACAGCTTAGAAGTCCAAAGGGTGCAGGAACTCCACCAACAAAGACAGCTTAGGTCAAAGAGGTTTGCAGAAAGTAAATTGTTACATATTAGTGCCTAAAACAATATCAGAAAAATCCTTTTGCCTTTCATGTCCTGCATGTCAGCTTCTCTAGACACAATCTGCATTAGATGGAAAATTTTTGAGGTCCAAAACTCAAATGCTCTCTCTCTGCCTCAAATTTCTTATGGTGAGCCCCAGTCCTGGGAAGAAGAAGAGTTGGCTTTTCTACCCCACTTTTCTCACCCATTTCAGGGGACTCAAAGTGGCTGACAAACCTTCTACCATTCTCCCCACACCAGACACCCTGTGAGGTAGATGGGGTTGTGAGAGCTAACCTATGACTAGCCCAAGGTCACCCAGCTGACTTCGTGGAGGAGGGCGGAATCAAGCCCGGTATTCCCAGATAAGAGTCTGTCTCCTTAACCACTAAACCAAAGTAAACATTCATAAGCCTGTCCTGGGACAAAACCTGTGCTAGCTCTGGAGATCACAGATTTTCTGGAGCCACTTGTTAGGAACTGAAGTTCCTAGCCCCAGTTCCTCCTGGGGACTCATTTTGGTGTGTCTCTAAAATGGGTCCCCTGCTAAACCAGAACAGGGAGATGTGGACCCTTCCACATACCTCCCTGTTCTGTTCTACAGGCCCCTGGAACTCCAATAGACTTATATGAAAAGGTGTACCAGTGTATCAGTTTAGACAGCCATTTTGGCCACCTAGACAGGACATCCCTCAATTCCAATGTGGATGGAATGGTCCAGGGAGGGGAAGTGGACTCGTTCTTCCACTCCAGTTGGAGAAAAGAGAATCCTGGAGGTGGTCAGGCTTATGGCCCTTTTTTAATGCACTCAAGGAATGGAATGACAAGCAGGACTGAAGATGCTTCATTTTGTGGTGTTCCAGGGCTGTGGTCACACCTAAGGTTTAATCCAGCTTCAGCACAGTTTCAGAGTGAGAGAATACATCAGCAAAGTGACAAGCAGTTTTCTTTTGGTGTTAAATAACTCAGAAAATCCACCTTTGGGTTAAATAATGTGGGACTAAAATTACTGGTGACTTTGATGAGGTGTTCTCTTGCTCCAAAAGTGGACTGAAACTGGATTAAACCTTAGTTGTGTGACCACAGCCCAGGATATTTAGAAGAACATGCATGGTGTCCCAGCTGCAAGCTTAAAGTGAGAAGAAAGTGAGGCAAGGGCTACCCACAAAATGGGGTACAAATTAAAGGCATTTGTTTTCCTTTGGGCTGATTCCGTCCATCAGTTCTCTTTAAAAAACGTCACAGAGAAACCTGCACATCATGACTGATTAAGACTGACAGGATCTCCTCAGCTTAGCAGTGCAGAAACATGCTGGAAGTGGGGGAAAGATGCTGTCGGGTTTTCAAAGGCAAGCACACGCACCTTATCCTCCAAAGTTCTCCAAGCTATTGGGGGAAAGTGCTCTGCAGAATAGACTCCAGGTCCACACAGTAGGCCACGCCTGTCAACTTGTGGAAGATCATCAAGCGTCAACTTGCAAACAAGGTCACTCTGTGAAATAGGCTCAGTACAACCAGGTTTTGGCAATGCCCCATTGGGTTTGTCAAACTCTGTTAAGGATGTTTCCCTTGTTTCTGTGAATGAGTAATTGGGATGCTGCATTCAGGCTCTGTGCTTGTAGAAACACCTGTATTCTAAGTCCAAGCCCTCTGCAAACAGTAAATTCTTAACATAACACACACCGCCATGCTCTTACAGCAGAATCTTTTCCTTCTCTCATTGAACATAAGAAAATAAGAGAAGCCTTGCTGGATCAGGCCACAGCCCATCTAGTCCAGCATCCTGTCACACACAGTGGCCCACCAAATGCTCATGGGCATCTCAAGCAGAGACAAGGACAAACCTTCTCCTGCTCTTGAGTCCCAGCAGATGGCCTTAGAAGCGCCCCAGTTCCTCCCCCCCCCCCAGCCTGAAAGATGCATCTAGGCATTCGTTCTAGTAGCCATTGATACATCTCTCATCGATAAATTTGTCTAACCCTACCTTAAAGCCACCCAGACTGGTAGCTGTCACCACCTCTTCCGGCAGCACATTCCATAAGCCAATGACCCTCTGGGTGAAGAAATACTTCCCCCTGTCAGACCTTATTCTCCTACCCATCAGCTTCATAGAGTGCCCCCTGGTTCTAGTGTTGTGCGATAGAGAAAAGAAATTTTCTCTATCCACCTTTTCTATACCATGCATAATTTTATATACTTCAAATCAGGTCCCCTCTTAATTGTTTTCCTATTGGGACAATACTAAACCCAGTTTGACATTGTGGGTGTGTCCCCATAGGCATTTAAATCCAAACTGAATCTGAATTCGGCATCCAGCATCCCCACTCAATTTTTTATTCCCAGATTTTGTGAGGACTATCCTTCAGAAATCCGGAGAAAAAAAGGTACTGATGAAAACAGGACTCAGTCCCCTTTTTGGAGCTGCGTCTGCTCCTCCTCCCAAATGGGAACGCTACTGGGCTATTTGGGATGGAGGTCTATTCTTCTGGCCAATAGCAGCCAGCTGTGAGTAGGATTTCACAGATGCAAAGCTCCCCCCTCCCTTGCCATGCTCACAACGCTACAGCCCCAACTGAAAAAGGCAAACTGGGGGGGAGGGAGGGGGGAGAGAGCTGTTTGATGCAGTTTTTTCTTTAAAACCTTTTTGCCAGAAACATTTGTATCTTTTCTGATTATTGTTATCAGAAAGATACATTTTATACGCAAGAAAGCTTTGCAAAAAGCTCACCTCAGATCATGCTGTGCTTGGTCCTTTGCTGATCTGCTTGAGCGCACAGTTCTCAGTAATGTCATAAGGGAGAGGTGTGAAAAGGAGAAAGTAATCGGGTTTAGAAAAAAAAATTAAGTGCCAGCTTTTAATTTAAGCTCTCTGGCTTCAGCTTAAGTGAGTGAGTGAAGGGGAAAGTTTTGCTGCTATGATCACAGGCAGGGTTTGCTCTTTGGGGGTGGGGGGAATTAAAAGTCCTGAGTGGGAAGGACTATATTCACATTAACTGCCAGGCATTCTCTTTGGATTAAAAATAGTCCCAAAAAATAGTCCACAACAGGACTAAACCAAAACTAAAAAAGCTTAGTGATGATGCACCCTGTGTGTCAAAAGCATGCAGTCATTCTTGGAAAAGAAAAGAAAGAAAGAGAGAGAGAGAGAGAGAGAGAAAGAAAGAAAGAAAGAAAGAAAGAAAGAAAGAAAGAAAGAAAGAAAGAAAGAAAGAAAGAAAGAAAGAAAGAAAGAAAGAAAGAAAGATTAGCATACAAATGGATCAGAGGTACAGATCTGCAATTAAACCAGTAGTCTGTTAATTAAAAGAGCATCTTAAAAACTTTTTTATTAACTAAAAGAGAGATCTGGAACTTTGGACTTCTGTCTTCCCAGTTAGCCATGCTCTCTAACATTAATGGAACTTGGGATATATTTTTGGTCTCCTATCCAAGGACCAAGCTAATATGATTCTGGTTAGGTTTTTGAAATCAGTCAGAAATGGATAGGTGCATTCTCCAACTCTGTGTCCCATGTGGATGCAGCCTTCCATGGGAGGCATGCTATTCAGGCAGATCAGTCTGCAGCGTGGACAAGGTGTTCCAGATCCTGCCAGCCCAGGTTCAGAAATCCAAGAACATTTGTAGAACCACGGGGTTAAATCCAGGAGTATCTCAAAATCTGAAGGTGAGAAGTAAACAGAAGCCCGGAAGAGGCATTTCTGCACTGTTCACCCCAGTAGCAGTAGAGAAACCACCACCTAGATAGAGATTTAAGTGTTCAATAACACATTATTAAACCGTATCATAAAAAGCTCACACAACTAATCGGCCAAGGTTTTTTTTTTTAATCAGACAACAGCCCCAATGTTAAGCAAATATTAAGCTGGCATGAGTCAGAACCTGGCATGAGTCAGAAGCTGAAAAACCACCTGTTATCAGCACCAAAGAGAAAATCAGAACCCAAGGAGAAGTTAGGAAGAAAAGTCAGAGAGAACCAGCCAAGGTCGAAGAAGAAATCAGGGTTGAAAGTCAAGACTTCAGCTTAATCAAATAAGGGCGCAAAATACCAACTAGGGGTCATAATAAAAATGAAACCTGAGGCATTTTCGCACACGCCATTTTAGTACGCGTGGAAGACAGCTCCGGACACGGCATACGCATTGGCTCAGTGGGGCTTGCACTCCGACGTGTCCGGAGCTGTCTTCCACGCGTTCGAGATGTAGAGCACTTTAAAGTGCTCTACATGCGTTCGGGCGCGCACGAACTGCCCGCAGGCATTCGGGAGGAGAAGCGTTCGCGCATGCTTCTCTCTCCCTAACAGCTGCGGGCTCGCCTCCCACGCTGGCGCGGCTTGACAATCAGCTGTTTTCAGCCAGCGCCGGCTGAGGGAGCCACCTCAGCTGTCTCCCCGCCCCTTGCCGGCGTTTGCCGGCTAAGACAGCTCACGACGCTTTGAGCATTCGCACACGGGCGCGCCAGAACGCATTTACACGCGTTCCTGCGCTCCTGTGTGTGAATGGTCAAAGCGTCGTGAGCTGTCTTAGGCTTCCCGTTCTACACGCGTTCCATTTGGAACGCGTGTAATGCGAAAATGCCTCTGGATTGACACAATGGACAGTGAAACGGGAGGGTCAGTGGCTGGAATGTAAGTGATGCAAGTTCTACTGCAAGTCTGAATGAACATGGGTTAAGATTCTGTTGTGGCTACTATGTGTCACTGACAGCCTCAGAAAAAGAATTGTTTATCTCCATTGCATCGTCAAGTAGGTGCACAGCAGAGCTTTCCTAGGGATGTATGGCCTAGTGGCAGTGGCCAGTAGAGACGTGCATGATTTTATTTTATTTTTTGCATTCAGTTCGAGTCGAATCGGACGTCTAAACATTCAGTTTGGTTCAAATGTTTATTATCTGAGTGCAACAAAATCCATTTCGAATAAAATACATTTGAATCTATTCGTTCGAATGTTGGAATCGAACCTGAAGATACGAATGTTGACAACATTCGTATGTGTTATAAATATCTGTATGCATTTCGTACGGATCCAGTTTCATCCCGTATGCATCCTGTTTCCATCCTGTACTTTCTGCAGAAATGTGTACAGATACGTATGAGATTGGTACAGATACATACGTATCTGTACATTCAAGTTATTTAAATCATTCGAATGAATGTTTTGGAACATTCAAAGTTTGTTCGAATGTTGTAATTGGAATGTGAAGACATTCTATTCAAATTCGAATGTTCACAGTCGATCAAATTCAATCGTATTTTTAACGTTTAGAACATTTGTGCACATCCCTAGTGACCAGAAGATAAAGAGGATGTTCCCATTGGAGGCCTGCTGCGATAGATCTGTAAGGCGTTTTCAGGCTTAAATTGCTCAGGTCTGTGCGGAAC
Organism: Aspidoscelis tigris stejnegeri; assembly: GCA_023333525.1. Classification (NCBI taxonomy): domain Eukaryota; kingdom Metazoa; phylum Chordata; class Lepidosauria; order Squamata; family Teiidae; genus Aspidoscelis; species Aspidoscelis tigris. Next base: position 10,132,857 of record JALMGA010000007.1, read on the forward strand.
TGGATCTCACACTTAAGGATATCTTGGTGGAGGTGTCAAGAGAATCCCTGGAGCTAATATCAGGCCCTCTGTCCAGATGAGGGGAATATAGCACCATTACGCACCACTACAGTGGAGCTGCCTCGTGTATCTGAGGCAACCCCACCATAGCCCCACTTTTTCCCCCCTAAAAAAAGTGCTAAAAATCTATTGCTATAAGACGCAGCGCTTTGCAGGTTTTTTCCAGCAATAGCCACCCATAACTCCATCCACCACGCATGTGTGGAGAGCAAAACAGAGGTCTGTTTGCACGAGGGCCGGAGGAACACGTGTAGGATGCTCTGGGATTTGGCATTTGTTCTGCTGGGCGTCCAGTTCCTTTCAGAACCACCCCAGCCCATCCCAAAGCACCCACACGCGTTCCGGGTGTGGAGCGCTTAACTGTGCTCTACACCCAGCCCAGGGTGTTTGCGGCTGTCCCCACCCGAAGATCACCAGTTTGGAACCCAGCAGCAATGAGGTAAATGCCTCGCATGAGCGCGCATCCCTGTGTGGGCCCAGGGGATGGGTGCCCGAGGGGTTCCTGCAGGCCCTAGGGAACGCGATCCTGTCCCCTAGAACCCGCAGGAACCTGGGGATGGACCGCGACAGGCCTGCCCACCCCTGGGTCAAATTCAACCCAGTGCCGGCCAGGCCTGGGAATGGGGTCCGTTTCAGGTTAGGACACATGGGGACGCTTTCCCCTTTCACACATCGGCAGGTAGGAACGCACGGAGACACGTTCCTTACCTGCCTATGTGTGAATGGGGAAAGTGTCCAGGTGTCTGTGCATGCACTGAGGTGCCAACGCACGTATCCAGGCACGACCATTTGCTCCTTGCCAGTGCTCCAGCATTGTTTGAGGAGCTGCGCAAATGCGCTGGCACCTCAGACGACCATAGACGTGACTGCACGTGCGCAGAGCATCAGCGCCGTCAGGGCAATGGCGACGACACATGCGCAATCATGGAGCCGCCACTGCCAAACTGGTGGCACCCAGAGGAGGACCAGGCCCCAGGATCGAACAAGGTGAGTATCCAATCCCAGGTGAGGGAGTGGGTAAAGTTGACTAATGCTCAACTGTGAGCACTAGTCAACGTTGGGTCATCACGCTGCTTTCCCCTCCAGCAGTCTGAAAGGGTAGTGCGAAAACAACTCTGACCGTCAGTAAAACGAGCAAAAACATCCTTGGCCATGACACTGTTTAGATAGGAAGCATTAATTATGGAGGGAAGATTTTCCTCACAGTCCCCTCCTAGCTGGATATCCAGCCACTGTCGGGAGGCGGCCTCAGAGCTCAGTTTCAGTTACTGAGGTTTGAGGACATGAGCAAACTGCTTACAGGAGTCCAACCCATTACATTTGCTCTGGATCCTTGCTGCAGGGTTGGTCCTGCATGTTGTTGCCCAAGGGAGGAACACAACCACAGGACATACGTACAGAAGGGACAGGCGCTGCCAAGGATTAGCAGGAAAGTGAAGGGAGTGGGAAACTGCATCATTATGTGAGTCTGTTACTTCTTTCAGATTATGAAATTTACGGATTTTGCCTCAGATGCTTTGTGCTGTATTTAAAAGAAGAAGTGTTGTCTTTTCTATCCGGCTTTCCCCACTCATTTAAGGGGACTCAAAGCAGCTGACAAACTGTCTGTTCTTCTCCTCTCAACAAAACACGCTGTGAGGTAGATGGAGCTGTGAAGAAGCTGGCTTTTCTACCCCACTTTTCTAAGCCATTTAAGGTACTCAAAGTGGCTGACAAACTTTCTGTTCTTCTTCCCTCAACAAAACAACCCGTGAGGTAGGTAGGGCTGTGAAGAAGAAGAGTTGGCTTTTCAACTCCACTTTTCTCAGCCATTTAAGGGGACTCAGAGCGGCTGACGAAGTTTTCTATTTTTCTCCGCACAACAGAAAACCAGTGGGGCTGTGAGAGAACAGAAAGAGAGCTGTGACTGGCCCAAGGTCACCCAGCTGGCTTTGGGGAGGAGGGCGAAATCGAACCCGGTATTCACAGATAAGAGTCCGGTTCCGTAACCACTAGACCAAACTGGCTCACAAGTCCTGGTTCTGTTTACTGCTTCAAAGGACGGAAGTGACATTTTGCAAACATATCCCTCTCCCCTAGCGAAGGCCTCACAGTGGACTCTGGCTAGGAAAAGCGAGACAAAAGCCACACCAAGATTGGCCGCCTCAAAACATGCTCCTCTTTAACCAGCAACGAAGGCGCAAGCGTGAGCAAGCAGTGGCAGGTCGAAGGATAGAGCGCGCGTCCCGCATTCCCTTTTGAGTGACAGCAGTAATTGGCATGACCGGTCTAAAAACAACCTCGGTTTCTAGGTCTTTTGATCACCGAGGAAAAACTAGAGAATGTTGTGGCAGGTTGTCGACAAACCGGTAGGCACAAAAACACACACAAGGAGGCTGCTGAATTCCGGGCCGGCATTGTGATTTTGAAGCATTGTGTTAACAATTCTGAAGCATCTAAGTCAACAGTACCCAAGCCGTGGCCTCCCTGTGTTGTGAGGAAAAGGACAACTATATGAATCACAAACTCCCCGGAGGAAACAGAAAGTTCAAAACCAGTCACCAGAGATTCCCATAAGCAGGAAAGCTTCAGCCCGTCAGTTGTCAGCGCATCTAATGAATTAAGACTAGAGATTCGCTCTTCCTTTAAGGAACCGAGGTGCGCTCAAGGCAGTCTTAAATATTACAGAAGACCCCTCCCTCTATAGGCAGGAAAAAGGAATGAGAATCTCTGCTCTTGGATGGCGCTCAGGGGCCTAAAAGGGCAACCAAAATGACTGAGGGGCTGGAACGCCTTCCGAACGGAATCAGGCTGCAATGTCTAGGCCTCTTCGGCCTTCAAAAGTGGCGTTCAAGAGGTGACCGGACTGAAGCGTATAAAATCATCCAAGTTGTGGAAATGGTGGGCAGAGAGAAATTCTTCATCACACAACCTTAGAACCAGGCAAGCAGAGGTCTATTCGCACTAAGGCCTCTATTCGATAATTAGTGCGCCTCTGTGGAAGAGCATACACATGTCGACAACGCTGCTACAGCCTACAGACATGCCTGGCCTCCCCAGAAGCACACTTATCATGCACGTTAACCAATGGTAGATAATCACTTACTTCAAGCGTCCAGTGGTGCGACCATTTGCTCTTGCCAGCACTCTGGGGTTGTGTGCAGAGCATCAGGGTCATCAAGGTGACAGCGCTGACGCACTTGCTGTCGCGGAGGCGCTACTGACAAAATGGTGACAGGAGGACCGGGCCCCAGGACCGATTAAGGTGGGGGAGTGAGTGGGTAAAGTTGACTAGCGCTCAAGTGCGAGCGCTAGTCAATGTTGGACATTCACACTCTTTTCCTGTCCAGCGGACAGGAAGGGTAGTGCAAAAATGCCTCAGGAGAGTTAGAACAGACAAGGGGAAGTACTTCTTCACCCAGTGGTCATTAATCTATGGAATTCCCTACCAGAAAAGGTAGTGACAGCAACCAGCCCAGTTTTAAGAAAAGGTTAGACAAATTCACGGAGGACAGGTGTATTAGTGGGCACGTCCCAATGCAAGTTTTGGTCCAAATCGAAATGGGGTTCAGCAAGGGTCGTTCCCATGCACTCTTGATTTGGTCTGATTTCCACAGAACAAATTGCCCAATCCTGTACCAAACCCATACCAAATTAGGTACTGGAAAAAACAAGTCTCATCACCGTTTGTTGTCCCAGCATGCACTGCTTTGCAAGCTGAGTGTGCGCATGGGGATGGTCCCAGGCTATTTGGGGTGGAGACTGGTGCTCATGTCATTGAGAGGTGGGGTTTCATGTCCTGCGCTCACCATTCCTGCCCTGTGCATTGGAAATTGCAACTGCTGAGATTTCTTGGGAGTAAATTAATTAAAGCCGAAATGATGAGGGGGTCGAATGGCCTTCGCTGCCCCACAAGACTCTTTTATACAAGTATTCCACCCCCCTTCCCCAATCGCCAAGGCAGGTAGGATAATGGCATGATTTTTCTCCCTTTTCCATGACAAATATTCTGCCCCGTTTCCTGATCGCCAAGGCGGGCATGATAATGGATTGAGTTTCCACTTGCCGGGTGTTCTTGCCGTTCCTGGGAAGAGCATGTAGTAATCTCCAGGCTGCAAGACCTTCTTCCCCCTGCTCCTTTTCACCTGATAGAAGCCTTTCTTGGTGCTGCTGGGATGAGATATGAGGCGGAGGCAGAGGTGGCAGTAGCAGCCTTTTCTCTTGCCCTCCTCCAGAGCTGGGGGGGGGGCATCGCCTATAGGAGCAGAGCTCCCACCAGCCAGGAGGGCCTATGACAGCCGGGGTACCTGGACTCTCCGGGTTCGTGGCTGGCTTGCCCATTCTCCCCCACGCTGGCAGTCAGGCCCGGCTGTTGTCTCCCATAGCAGGCGGTTCTCTTCTATCTGGATGAGGTGAGGGTGATGGGGCAGCCATGGCACGGTGGAGGTCACCTGCAGTCATAATGGAGTCCTCATGTGAGATCAAAGAAGCAGCCTTCCTTCTCTTCCGGTGGACCGCAGGAGGTGACGTCAACAGGATCCTCGACTGGAAAAATCCAGCTTTGCTCCAATCACCTCTCCTGAATCTGCCTCTAGGTCATTTCCTCCACGCCTCTTTTTGTTGCTGTATGAAAAAGCCCAGGAAGATTAAACGAGGTCTTTTTTCCAACTGAATCTGTCTCCAGCCTCTTTATTCCCCTTCCCCATTTTTTCTATCTTGATCGGGTCAACCAGCCACATGGATGATCTCCAGGACCTGTGCCAGTTGGGAGCCCAGGATATTACCTTTTGCAACACCCAGGGCCAAATCAGGTCGCGAAGCCAGATTGTGATAAGAGCGGAAGTGCACAAAACTGCCACCAAACCTTGTAGCAGCTTTGCTCAAAAACTGGGTTTTTTTAAATTATTATTATTATTTTTGCTGTTCAGTCCTGGCTTCTCTGTGCCACTAAGGGGGAAGATGTGGCATTTGCAGTGGGCGGCACAGGGGTGGGGTGACATCAATCCAGCTACGAATGAGGAGAGAGGAGGCAGAGAGGAGACGGTGCTGCTCCCCTATGTCAGGGTTTGGCGTGGTTTGCATGGGAATGACTGTATCCGCACCCAGCCCACGTTGCCGGGAATGGCATGGGGACGCAGCCAGTGACTACCAAAATCAAGTCTATGCATTGTTCTAGAGTTGAGAGTAAACTCCGTGGGAGGAAGATCTCTCTGCTATAACTAACCAGAAAATAACTGGGATTTTGATAAAATAACCTGGGAAAACTGCTGCTGTGCTGTGGTAAGTGTGGGAGGTAAGTCCTCTGGTTTTTGGACAGTTTGGGGGGACTGCTTTTAGAAGCCAGCTCAAATAAAACCTAGGTCAGTTTAGGTGTGGTCAGCTCAGGTTACTCTAGGCAGATTCCTAGGAGATCACATCAAAATAACAAAAGGGACAAAGCATTAGCATTAGCAAAGAGGGCTAGCCACTCCTGAGCTTGTGGGAGTGCCTTAGTTTCAGTTTGAACTTCAGTTGAGAGTAAACTCCGTGGGAGGAAGATCTCTCTGCTATAACTAACCAGAAAATAACTGGGATTTTGATAAAATAACCTGGGAAAACTGCTGCTGTGCTGTGGTAAGTGTGGGAGGTAAGTCCTCTGGTTTTTGGACAGTTTGGGGGGACTGCTTTTAGAAGCCAGCTCAAATAAAACCTAGGTCAGTTTAGGTGTGGTCAGCTCAGGTTACTCTAGGCAGATTCCTAGGAGATCACATCAAAATAACAAAAGGGACAAAGCATTAGCATTAGCAAAGAGGGCTAGCCACTCCTGAGCTTGTGGGAGTGCCTTAGTTTCAGTTTGAACTTCAGTTGAGAGTAAACTCCGTGGGAGGAAGATCTCTCTGCTATAACTAACCAGAAAATAACTGGGATTTTGATAAAATAGGCGCGCGAAACATAATATAGCATAACCAAAGTTTATCTTAAAGAAAGTGTTTTAGAGTTTTTTTTTAGGTAATTTTTCATAAATAACACAAATCTATTAAATACAATGAAGGTAGAATGCCAGCAGGGGGAGGGGGGCTTCCCAGTGTTTTGCACTGAGTGTCATATGTATGACTACCTGCCCATGGGGCAGAAGTCGTGGGTATGTGTTCGGTGCAATGAGCTCCGGGCTCTCAGGGAACATGTTTCTTCCCTCGAAGCCAAGGTAGCGGACCTGGAGAAGCAGATAGAGAGTAGGAGGGCTGAGGGTGAGGTCTTCAGGGATGCATTAGGAGCATCCCACTCCATGACAAGCAGCTCTCCAGCTGCCTCGGAGAGTCGAAGCCTCAGGCAGGGAGGACATCAAGCCGAGGAAGAGGGGCAGGCTCCCTTAGTTGGGACCCCTTCCTCAGTGGATGTGCCTGTGTCCTATTGCACCGAGGATACTCCTCCACGGGTAGTGGGAGGGGGGCTTCTTGTAGTGGGAGATTCGATTATCAGGAATATAGAGAGCCGGGTTTGTGATGGGCGTGTTGACCGCATGGTGACTTGCCTGCCTGGTGCAAAGGTTGCGGACATCACGCGACATCTAGATAGGTTAGTAGACAGTGCTGGGGAGGAGCCAGTCGTCATGGTACATGTCGGTACCAATGATGTTGGGAAGGCAAGACGGAGCGTCCTGGAAGCCAAATTTAGGTTGTTAGGTAGAAGACTAAAGTCCAGGACCTCTAGGGTAGCATTCTCAGAAATGCTACCTGTTCCACGTGCAGGGCCAGCTAGACAGGCAGAGCTCAGGAGCCTCAATGCGTGGATGAGGCAGTGGTGTCGCGAGGAGGGGTTTAGATTTGTAAGGAACTGGGGAACTTTTTGGGACAAGCCAAACCTGTACAAGAGGGACGGGTTACACTTGAACCAGGAGGGAACCAGATTGCTGGCGATTAACATTAAAAAGGTTGCAGAGCAGCTTTTAAACTGATCCCTGGGGGAAAGCCGACAGGAGCTGGGCAGCATCCGGTTCGGGAGAGCGCACCCTCAAGTGAGGAGGGCTGGAAACATGCAGAAAATGCTGAGCTAAGTGCGGGATTAGTTTCACATGTTCCTCGACGGCAGAATTTGGTCAAAAGGAGTGAATATAAATGTATATATGCAAACGCCAGGAGCCTTCGAGCCAAAATAGGGGAGCTAGAAAGCTTAGTTATGGAAAATAGGATTGATATTATTGGCATAACTGAAACCTGGTGGACCAGTGAAAACCAATGGGATACAGTCATCCCAGGATACAAACTGTACAGGAAAGACAGGGAAGGGCGACATGGAGGTGGTGTAGCCTTGTATATTAAAGAAGAGATAGAATCTTATGAACTGGAATGTCCAAGTGAGTCTGGCTCTTCCACAGAAGCAGTGTGGATAAAAATACCAAGCCAAAAAGGAAGTCTAACAATAGGGACATGCTACCGTCCTCCCAACCATACGTCCAAAGGAGATGAACAATTGGAGAAGGAGGTAAAGGAGGTAGCCCATAAAGATAGGGTAGTTATAATGGGGGACTTCAATTATCCTCACATAGACTGGGTGAACTCCTGTTCAACTCAGGAAAGAGAGAGAAAATTCCTAGACCTGATAAATGACTGTTCCATGGAACAAATGGTCATGGAACCAACCAGGGGAAATGCAGTCCTGGACTTGATCCTAAGTAATGCTCAGGACCTGGTAAAGGACGTCACTGTAGCTGATCCAATTGGGAACAGTGACCACAATGCAATAACCTTCAACTTAAATACAGGGAGTAAGTTCTTAATAAAGTCTAACACAGAGACCTTAAACTTTCACAAGGGAAACTTCCCCAAAATGAGGAAATTAGTGAAAAGGAAATTGAAAGGGAAAGTCAAAAGAGTTAAATCACTTCAAAATGCATGGAGACTACTTAAAAACACAATAACGGAAGTGCAACTAGAATGCATTCCTAAAAGAAGAAAGGGGACTTCTAGGTCCAAGAAGAAACCAATGTGGCTCACAAATGCAGTAGATGAAGTCATTAAAAACAAGAAGAGTTCATTTAGGAAATGGAAGGCTTGTCCAAATGAGGAGAACAGGAGGGAACATAGACACTGGCAACACGAATGCAAGACGGCCATTAGGAAAGCTAAGAAAGATTTTGAGGAGCACATTGCTAAAAACATCAAAAGAAATAACAAGAACTTCTTTAAGTATATCAGAAGTAGGAATCCAACCAGGAGAGCAGTTGGACCACTAGATAGTAAAGGAGAGAAAAGGGTAATTAAAGAAGACACGGAGATTGCAGAGAGACTAAATGAATTTTTTGCTTCCGTATTCACGGAGGAAGACAGAAGACACATGCCAGTAGCTGAGCCTGTGTTTTCTGAAGAGTTAAACTGTACAGAAATAACCAAGGAAGAGGTCCTGGCATGTCTTAATAAACTAAATGTTAACAAGTCACCGGGACCAGATGGTATTCATCCAAGAGTCCTTAAGGAACTCAAATGCGAAATTGCCGACCTTCTAGCAAAAATATATAATCTTTCCCTAACATCAGGCTCCGTACCTGAGGACTGGAGGGTAGCAAATGTAACACCAATATTCAAAAAAGGATCCAGGGGTGATCCAGGCAACTACAGACCAGTTAGCTTAACGTCAGTTCCGTGTAAGGTGATGGAAACCATTATTAAAGACAAAATTAGTGTGCATATGGAGCAGCAGGCATTACTGAACAAAAGCCAGCATGGCTTCTGCAAAGGTAAATCATGCCTCACAAATTTGTTGGAATTCTTTGAGAGTGTAAATAAACACGTGGATAAAGGTGAACCAGTAGACATTGTCTATCTGGACTTTCAGAAGGCTTTTGACAAAGTCCCACATCAAAGGCTGCTGAGTAAACTCACCAGCCATGGAATAAAAGGACAGGTTCTGTCCTGGATTTGTGACTGGCTTAAGGGCAGAAAGCAGAGAGTAGTAGTAAACGGCAATTTCTCAGGGTGGAAAGAAGTAAAAAGTGGGGTCCCTCAAGGCTCAGTACTGGGACCAATGCTTTTTAATTTATTCATCAATGATCTAGAAAAAGGGGTACATAGTAAAATAGCAAAGTTTGCTGATGATACTAAATTATTTAGGGTAGTAAAATCTGAAAGAGATTGCCAAGAGCTCCAGAGGGATCTCTTAGCATTGGGTGAGTGGGCAACCAAGTGGCAAATGTGCTTTAATCTTAACAAGTGTAAAGTAATGCACATTGGGGCCAAGAATCCAAATTACGTCTATAAACTGATGGGGTCTGAGCTTTCTGCAACACGCCAGGAAAGGGATCTCGGGGTTTTGGTGGACAGTTCAATGAAGGTGTCAACCCAGTGTGCGGCAGCAGCAAAAAAAGCAAATTCAATGCTGGGAATAATTAGGAAGGGAATAGAAAATAAGTCAGCAAGTGTCATTTTGCCCCTTTATAAATCTATAGTGAGGCCACATTTGGAATACTGTGTACAATTCTGGTCACCACACCTCAAAAAGGATATTGTGGAACTAGAGAAGGTGCAGAGAAGGGCAACCAGAATGATTAAGGGTCTGGAACACCTCCCTTACGAAACCAGGCTGCAACGTCTAGGCCTCTTCAGTCTGGAGAGACGGCGTTTGAGAGGGGACCTGATTGAAGTATATAAAATTATGCACAGCATAGAAAAGGTGGATAGAGAAAATTTCTTTTCTCTATCGCACAACACTAGAACCAGGGGGCACTCTATGAAGCTGATGGGTAGGAGCGTAAGGTCTGACAGGGGGAAGTATTTCTTCACACAGAGGGTCATCGGCCTATGGAATGTGCTGCCAGAAGAGGTGGTGACAGCTACCAGTCTCGATGGCTTTAAGGTAGGGTTAGACAAATTTATGGATGACAGATGTATCAATGGCTACTAGAACGAATGCCTAGGTGCATCTTTCAGGCTGAGGGGGGGGAGAAAATGGGGCGCTTCTAGGGCCATCTGCTGGGACTCGAGAGCAGGAGAAGGTTTGTCCTTGTCTCTGCTTGAGATGCCCATGAGCATTTGGTGGGCCACTGTGTGCGACAGGATGCTGGACTAGATGGGCTGTGGCCTGATCCAGCAAGGCTTCTCTTATGTTCTTATGTTCTATGTTCTTATGTTCTCAAGGCTGGAGTGACAGGCAGGTTGTCTCTAGAGGCTATTTGCAGGGATGTGAAAGGAGGCAAAGGTTTTGCCTTTGTCTTCTGCTTGAGAAGCCCAGAAACAATTGATTTGTGGGTTGGGATGCTGGACTAGATGGGCTGTGACCTGATCCAGCAGGACTTCTCTTGTGTTATGTTTTTACGGGCAATATTGGCTAGTACACTGGACCAGCATGTATAGTAGATGCCTCCTTTCCATTCTTACCCGAGGCCTCCCTTGGACTACACCACATGTGAAAGGAAGGCTCCTGGTAGAGAACTGTTCAAGGCTGTGGTCATACCTAATGTTTAATCCAGCTTCAGGACACTTACGAAGTGAGAGAATACATCAGCAAAGTGACAAGTTGTTTCAGTGTTAAATTTCACAGAAAATTCACCTTTGGGATGGATAATGTGGAAAGAAAATTACAGGTCACACTGCTGATGAGCCAGTTTGGTCTAGTGGTTAAGGAAGCTGGTCTCTTATCTAGGAATACCAGGTTTGATTTCCCACTACTCCACAACAAGCCAGCTGGGTGACCTTGGGCTAGTCACAGCTCTCCGTCTGAGCCCTCACAGCCCCACCTACCTCACAGGGTGTCTGTTGTGGGGAGAAGAATAGAAAGCGTTGTCAGCCGCTTTGAGTCCCCTTAAATGGGTGAGAAAAGTGGGGTAGAAAAGCCAATTCTTCTTCTTCCTCCTCCTTTTCTTCTTCTTCTTCTTCTCCTCCTCCTTCTCTCACTCTGAAGCTGAATTAAGCCTAAGTTGTGACCACAGCCCAAGATAAAAATCCCTTGGCTGAAACAGATTCCCCCTTATTTTGATGTATAGGCTGAATTGTACTGAAAGAACTGGCATTCCTACAGTCTTCTTCTTCCCACCCAAGAGCTTAAGGCAATGCAGAGGTAATAAAGCCAAGGTAATAATAATTAAAGCAGAATTAATGTATACTGCATAAAAATCAAACTGTACTAATAAGGCAGACACTGTGGTATCATTAATGCTGGGTGTGAGCTGCTTTCCTCTCTCTCTCCTGCAGCCTTTTCTTTGTTGAATCATGTTTCCATGCCTCATTTTAGCCACTAGCTTCCCAAGGGGAGCCAGGTGGTACTTGAATTCTCCTCCAGGTGAATCTTCAGGGAGGTCTGGGTTTTATATATTCCCCCCTTCCTGATGTGCTTTCCAGTTTGGCAGCACTTCTGCATTAATAGCCGAACATAAGACCATTTGCACTCTTCCTACAAAGGGATGGCAGAAGCCACACAGGGGATTTTACCAACACAAAATATGTGGTGACACAGGACTCATCCATAACCAATAAATCTGCCCTTTGATATGAGCTGCACAGTCTGTGCAAGAAAGGAAAGGAAAGGAAACTTTCACCATCCTCTAGGACTTCCTAGGGAAAGGTACACAAGTAGGTTGCCATACTTCCTCCTGCAGAAATGCTGAAGATCAAATTTATGACTTTCTGCTTTCCAGTAGTTTCTTGACGTCTAAGCTACGCCCACCTTTCCCAACACAATAGATGGACCATAGTAGGAACGCCTTCTCCCATATCGACCTGCCCATACTTTAAGATCTGGAGGGGAGGCCCTCCTGGTTGTCCCACCACCCTCAGCAGCAAAAGGGGTGGGCACCCAGGAGAACGCCTTCTCAGTGATGTGCAGAAAGGCCTTGGACTTCCTCCACGTGTGGATCAAGAAAGAACGGCCCAGCTGAGGGTCACCCTGGGAAGCTGCCCCGTGGAACTCGATGCCTCCAGCCGTGCCCCAGGGATCTTTAATGCCCAGGTTTTAATCATATGGGAATCTAACTTTCTCACCCAGGCCTCCAGAACTTCAAAAGGTACAAGCCTGAACAAATCTCTTGCGCAACATTTCCTACTGCAGTAGAAAGATTTGATTTACTACCAGTTTTTAAGGGTCCTTTTTATTGCGTGAACTTGTTCTGTGACCTCTGGGAGAATACAGATGTCACTAAATAAATTTTAAAAAACCTAAAGGGGGAGATGGAGGAGGAAGGAAAGAATCTGAATGCCACACTTGAACCTCTAGGGGACATTTTTCACAGTGCAAGAAGTTTAGATGCAGAGGGTTTAAATGGGTCCTTTGTGATCAGTGCTGATAAAAGGACTGGGAACGGTTCCCAATCAAACTCCTTAAAGCAGTGACCTTATCAGCTTTCAAATTACTCCTTTCCCCTTCCCGGTACCCCTACCCCATCCCACCTTCTTTTCAACATGTGTAGGAACCTGGCATGTGATAATCGCTTTGCAGGTGGTTTCTGCTGTCTTTATGAACTGAGCCCAATAACAACAACACCCCTTAGGCTGAAATATACATAGAGGTAATGGTTTTAAATTATATAATATATGGAGCACAGATGTGAGGACAGAAAGAGAGGAAATTAAGAATGAAATAAAACGTATAAAAATAGTAAAGTACAATAATTTTAAAGAGGTAAGAAGGAAAATATTACATAAATGGTATAAAACCCCAGCACAAATGTATCCCATATCGACCTGCCGGTGCCTCTAGAGGGGAGGCCCTCCTGGTTGTTCCAGAAGTGAGGCTGGTGGGCCCCTGGGAGAGGGCCTTCTCAGTAGTGGCCCCCAGGCTATGGAACAGTCTCCCCCTTGAGATGTGTCAGGCTCCTTCTCTGATTAGGTTCAAGAAGGTGGTGAAGACGCACCTCTTCGCCAAGGCCTTTGGCTAAATGTTGGTTATGTCTGCCCCCCACTGCAAACACTACTGTTTCAATTGCTATTATGCTGTTTTTTAACGTGTTGGTTTTAAATTTTAATATTGTTTCTTTTGATATGCTGGATTTTAAAAGTGGTTACCTGCCCTAGTGTAAGACTTTCGGGTATAGGGTGGGATATAAATATAAATAAATAAATAAAAATATCACTTTTTTTATAAATATGTATACAAGGTATTTTTTCCATATGATCTGGGAATGCCCTATAGCAGTGGTTCTCAACCTGGGGGTCAAATTACCCTTTCAGAGGGGTCTCGGCGAGCCTCCCACCGCCCTTCCCTCCCACCTTCCAGCTGCTTCGCCCCCGTGTTTGGGGGTCTCCACAACATGAGGAACTCCATTAAGGGGTCGCGGCATTAGGAAGGTTGAGAACTGCTGCCCTATAGTATCTGAATTTTGGAAGGAGATAGAGAAAGAAATTAGTGACATGTTGAATATACAATTTATAACAGGGAGAATGGGAGGATTACATATGGAGTTAAATAATCTTCCAACTATCCAACTGAAGGAGATAGTAGAAGAATTGCTAACATGTGCTCAAATAGTCCTAGTTAGTGGAAGGAAGGATAGAACAAAATGGTCTATTAGTAAATGGTATAATTATATAATTAATGTGATAGGGGTAGAAATACTGAACAGTTGTATGAATTATATTAGTAATCTGGATAGAGTTAGAATATGTAAACAAAAATGGATGATAGTTAAAACATTTTTAGATAATAAGCATGGGAGTGAAAGTGAAAAATTGAAGTTACATTTAATTTTCTCAACGTAGTACTATGAACTGTGTAGCTTTTTCTATGATCGGTATAAGAACTTTGAATTACGTATTGCCCTTGTGGGGAGGGGGGACTCAAAGCAACAGTAAAAAACTAATTTTTTTAAATTATGTCTTGTCTGAGCTCTAGGAACTGTAAGAACCATAAAGGAAAGTAAATAGAAATATTTCTTAAATATTTGCTAGCTATTGTTCATTTCTTTTGTTGCATGGTATGCTGGCCAGCATTTGGGGTTGGGATCTGGGAATCCCTGAGTTTGATGACCCATTTGGCCACAGAATCTCACCGGGCAACCTTGAACTGAAACCTGCCTTTCAGCCCAATCTACCTCACAGGGTTGTTGGGAGGACAAATAGACTGCAGGAGTGTTTTCGCACTACCCTTCCTGTCCACTAGATGGCAAAGGAGAGCGATGACCCAACATTGACTAGAGCGCTAGTCAACTTTATCTGCTCCCTCCCCCCCGGGATCGACTGCTTACCATATTCAATGGTCCCCTGCTGGGTACCACCATTTTGGCTGCAGCGCCCTCCGCGACTTCGCGTACATCAGCATTGCCACCTTGGCAACACAGAGGCTCTGTGCACGTGCAGATGCATCTAAGGTTGTCTGAGGTGCCAGCGTGCTTGCGTGGCACCTCAAATGACCCCAGAGAGTTGGCAAGAGTGAACAGTCGCACCGCTGGACACTTCAGCTAAGTAATTAGCTAATGTTTGTTAACTTCACCAGGATGACACCGATGCTCTGCACACGTGCAGCCACAGTCGCATCTATGGTCATCCAAGGTGCTAGCACGCTTGTGCAACACCCTGGAGCACCAGAAGAGGTGTGAAAGGACACTGCTTGGGCGCACCGGGTAAGCTTTTCATCAACGTTGCACGGTACACACCTAATCAATAATTAGGGAACTTCTGGGAAGGCAGGGGCACTTGGATGCTGCAGCAGCCTACGCCAAGTGCAGAAGCTCTTCTCCAGAAGTTCACTAATCATGGGGCCTGTTCGCACTTGGCCATTTTCTGGAGTATATCTCAGGACAGGGCTCTGTCGTCTGCATGCTAGTGCAGACTGTACGAGGCCTCACTTGGGGCTTGCTGTAGCCCGCAGCAGAATGAGGACAGCAGGGCCCTATTCTGGGATATATTCCAGAATAAAGCCAAGTGTGAATAGGCCCCTGTACTACCAGCCATAGTGCGAACAGGCCTCTTGACAGAGGACAATACATGAAACCTGAAGTAGGACAGTAGGCAATGGTAGCATCATGGCAATGAAGAAATAACCTGGCAGTTGGAAAGATAGGAAGCCACATCCAGATTTCCAGGACCTGCATTTTCAGAAATCCAAAACCGTGGAAATAAGAGCAAGCAAGTGACAGAAAAGAACAGAACCTGTTGGTAAAGGTGTTTCACCAATCACCGAGACAGAAAGTTAGGCAGAGGAGCAGCCAATCAGTGGATAGCAACCATTGTAAGAGGAGGTGTGCACTCACGTGTAAGCAAATGCGGGCTGCAGTGTGGCAAAATGGACAGCTTCTTAGTCGCATATATGAACATCAGTGGGATGCTTTTTCCTAAAGGAAAAACTTGAAAAAGCCATGACCGATCACACCACTAACCTAAAGCCCTACTACATGAAAACAGTATGCCCTCTCCCACTACTACTACTTGGCCTCTCCAAACCACATGGAGAAACATGAGTGCTTAAATAAAGTGCTGGTGCTTCTCTGCAGCGGAGCAAAAATAGGCCATCAGGTTAGCTTGACTTGCACCAGCACAGTGCCATCTGGAAACTTCCTTTTTTCCCCTTTGTTATTTTCACATCAGCAGCAGAGTTCCCAGACAAATGGTCCAATGTTGTGCTGACACATGTCGCTCCATATTCTGGCGCAGCAAAAAACATTTAAGAAAGTGCAAGGAATCTCACATGTTCTTAAATCCAGCCCGTCAGTGAAATATGCCGACAGTTGTCCGAGCTGGCTTGGGGCCTATTTGCCAGTCCAGGCAGGCTGCAGAGTTTTAAATGCATCTGGCAATTCCCTAAGCCAATTTAACTGCAAACATTTGGCAGGGGCACAGTATTCCGTTGCTTCTCAAAACAGAAGAATGCTTGTCAGTCAATTGGAGAGAAATGTCAGAAGCCCACTATCACATCTCAGAGCAGTAGAATGTATATGCTCATTACATGAAAACATAGTGTTGATTGTTGGCTCTTTCCATGCCAGGGCTGTCTTCCAACACATTAAATAATGAGTTTAGAGACTGGTTTCTTCTTCTTCTTCTTTGATGATGATGATGATGATGATGATGATGATGATGATGTAAAACAACAGTTACACACAGCAAACGAGATCACTATGCTGGATTTCGTATTATATCACTAAGTTCGGGCACTTTCCAAGCACCTAGGACTGTGTGATGCATCGGCGAATTATGCGAGCAGACCCCAGTAAAGTGGCTTTTTGTAGATGGCAGATGGATATTTTGTCAATGCCAATGGTTTTTAGGTGCCTGCTGAGATCTTTTGGCACCGTGCCCAGTGTGCCGAGGATGACTGGGACCACTTTCACTGGTTTTCACCAGAGTCGCTGTAGTTCAATTCTCAGATCTTCATATCTGGTGAGTTTCTCCAACTGTTTCTCCTCAATTCTGCTGTCACCTGGTATAGCAACGTCGATGATCCACACCTTCTCTTTCTCAACAATTGTAATATCAGGAGTGTTATGCTCCAATTTTCGGTCAGTCTGAATCCTGAAGTCCCAAAGTATTATTATTATTGTTGTTGTTGTTGTTGTTTATATAACAACAAACATCAAAAACCAATAACATAAACCAAATATACACTTCTGAGGATCGCATAGTCCATACAATTCAATCAAAATTTATCCAGTGCAGTCTACAATGAAAAATCTGGAAAAAGCATCAATATCTTTTGTTTCAAAAGCCGTACTGAGAAGGAGGAAGAAGGTTGAAGTCTGGGATCGATTTGTGCCTGAGTGATAAAAGGTGTCCATTTCCCAATGAATCAAGCTCATTAATCAGTAAAGACCACATACGGCTAATCCATTTGTCTATGTTTAATTGCTCTGTGGGTTTCCAGTGGAGGGAATCTCCCTCCGCTTTTGCAGTAGTGATCAGAGAACGAATCAAATCCCTATTATGACTGGGCGCCCCTTATTCTTCAAAAGAGAGTAGAAACACTATAGCTGGCAATAGCTGAACGTTTCAAGAGACAATACCACTTATCTTTTTCTAAACAACTTCCCAAAATACTTTAGCCATAGGGCATTGCCACCACTGATGGATATATGTACCTTTTTCTCCACATCCCAACAGTATCTAAGGATTCCGTACCTTTTATGGACTAAAGTTCCCAAAAGCAAGCTAAACTTTATGCAGGGCATTAGCCCGTTTTATTTTGCAAAGTGGGAACAGAAAAGTGGTCTTTTTTGGGACTTAATCATACTTTGGGGGGGCATTCTCCTCTTTTCCTTTTATCCAACTGTACGCATGGTACTCAGAAGACTAAGAACATTATTGGAAAAGGACAAGAGGAAAGATATGGAAGAAGATACACTGTATCTGCTGCTGCTTCCTTTCTCTCCAATCCCTGCAAGGAGGACAATATATCCTCCATTTCCTTTCTGTTGCATCTGTGCAAGTAAAGGGACATTGTATACTCCCCCTTCCCTTATTAATGAATAAGGGAAACAAAAAATTCTTTTCATCCACGACCATGGATACTGAAGGATAGACTGGTTCTCCATGCTGAGCATGGGATGAATGAAGAGTGGGAACAAGCAAATCCATCTTGAGTTCATGTTATAAAGCTACCGTGGGGTTGATCTGAAATCGCACTGGGTGCTCATTTGCACATCAGTCAGATTATCCTTGCTGTGTCGGAACACAGCCCAGGTCTTATTCTGTCTTCTATCCCAAAACAGGGACTTGCCATCTGTCTGCTAATACAGACATTAGCAGACTCTGGGTGGGGTCTGCCAGAGTCTGCAACAGCATGCAGATGGCAGGTCCCTATTCCAGGATTTAACCCAGAGCAGGGCCTAGTGCAGAAGGATAATTCTTCTCCTACACAGAAGTTTAAGGACAGGAAGGAATTACAAGATTGAGGGTAAGGGTGCTAATCCTGAGAAATACTCAGGCTGTGATCAAACAAAGGAAAAAGAAAGCATCTCTAAGGCGTCTTAGAAAAGGCTTCAAGGTGGGATTGTTCACACACCTAGTCTGTCCCTCCCCCCCAAAAAATATTCTGGGTTAGAAAAGGTGGATGAGAGAAGGTTTGGGAACACGAGGGCCACACACTGTTTCTCTGAGG
The DNA here is from genome assembly GCA_023333525.1 of Aspidoscelis tigris stejnegeri. Classification (NCBI taxonomy): domain Eukaryota; kingdom Metazoa; phylum Chordata; class Lepidosauria; order Squamata; family Teiidae; genus Aspidoscelis; species Aspidoscelis tigris. The sequence goes on from JALMGA010000007.1 coordinate 10,150,887, forward strand.
TGCCTCCTTTGTTGCCTGAACACAGCCTCAGTTTGCACAAGACAGACAAAACATTAAAAAGCAAAGCCTTTTCCTATGGTGGACCCCAGGCTCCAAAGCACTAAAAGCAAGTAGCTCTTCTGTGGTGCCCCCAGGTCTTAGAGTAGCCTTCCTTAAGAGCCACGTCAGGCACCAATGATATATATTTTCTGGCATCTGGTTAAAATATTTCTCTTCATGGAGGCTTTTGATGTTTAAACTGTCTCTTAATACTGTCCTGCCTTGAGGGATAGGTTTTATTTATATTTGATTTGGTTTTAATGGATGTGTGACTACCTTGAAGACCTGCAGGTGAAGGAAGGGATTTAAATATTTTGAAAAGAATGAATGAATGAACAGTTGGATAAATGCTCTTTGGAGAATTTTGGCCCCTTCTTTTTCTGTACCTCACATGAAAATAAGAACATGCTCCTTTAGAGGGAAAAAACAGAGAGAGATGGTTATGGTGTATTCAAAAGCATTCAGGCTATGTTTCCACTGGTCCAAAACATCCCGATCCGAATTTTTTTTACCAGTGCCAAGGGCTCCCTGCAGCCATCCTGACTGCACTGGGGTGCCATTCCCCCCCGCCTCACCCCACTCCTCCGTCCTTCGTTGTCATCCCGCTGCTTGCCTTCCCCGCTGTTCTCCAACAGACAAAGGAAAGGGGAAAGGGAGAAGGGGCAGAGTAGAACACCGGAAGATGATGAAAGACAGAGAAATGAGGTGAGGGGGAGATGGCGGGAAAAGAAGAAAGATGGAGGAACAAGGGGGAAGGGGTGGGAGATGATGAAAGATGGAGAAGCGGGGTGGGGGGGGAGGGAGAGAGACTGACAGACATGGAAGAGGTGGGGTGGGCCTGCCTGTCCCTGGGTCGAACCTGACCCAATGGTGGCAGGTGGGGTGGGGCCCGCAGCTGTTCTAGAAGGAGTGTGCAAATGCTCCTCCTCCCAAACAGCTGTGGGATGGCCCAGGGAGTAGGCCCGTGCCTGGGGGTAGGTGCACAGGGGGGGGGGTTCCTGCAGGCTCTAGGGGACACAATCATTTCACCTAAAGCCCACAGGAATCAGGGAAGGGACAAGGCAGGCCTGCCCGCCCCTGGGTCGAACCTGACCCAATGGCAGCAGGCCTGGCACTGGGCTTTTCGGGCTAGGCCATGTGGGGATGGGTTCCACATTCACACCTAGGGTGGTAGGAACACATCCCCACGCATTCCTTACCTACCTAGGTGTGAATGGGGAATGCATCCCCATCTGGCCTAGCCTTCGTGCACTAGGGCCAGTCAGCTGAGTGCGAAAAGACCTCTGATCACTAGAAGGTATCAGATAAATGAAAAGCTTAATTAGAAAGTGGGAAACACATTCTTATTTACTTCACTGGGTAGCCAAACTGCTTATTGGCACAAATGCACAGATTTCATCCTAAACCAGGCATCTTCCCAAAGGTCCACATTCTCACTTAGCCTGAGCAACCCATTAATATTTCCTTCGTCTTGTAAATATTGCCTGAGCGATCCAGTTTCCCTCCTGGCCTCAATTAATTGTGGCCTGGGGGAGAAGGAAGATAAGTGAGTGTTAAAACTTTAACTACATCTCCACAGATGGTAAAAATAAAGTTTGATGTGACAAGTGTGAGGGCAGCCAGGGAATATGGAGTTGGTTTCAGAGCAGACACTTGCTCTTTTTTTTTTTAAAAAAAGGGGGATTTTAATAATAGTACTTCTCTCTATATATGCATGCATGCAACCCCAACGATCCAGATTTATTTTATAGCAGGTCAGTTTCCCACTTTAGGCTAGCGCAGCAGGTGTGACTGCGTTGATTTTGTAATTATTTGATCCATGCAAGCCCCAAGACTTCCACACATTTTTCATAAGATGTTTTTCAAGAACTCATGAAAGATGTCTCCCTAGAAACAGACCTGGGGGGCTGAAATTCTGCAGCTAAATTAAAAACCCACAGCAAAGTTACCTGGCTGCAGTATTTTGCTGATTCTACTGGCCCAAACTGGAAACTGAATCTGCTTCAATAATTTCATGGAACTGTAGAAAATGTCCCTTAAAAAAAAATTCTCTGGCCAGGGAACTTTCTCATGTTCTGATGGAATATAGTGGTACCATAGCCAAAGAATCAACTTGCCTAGTGGAACAGGAGAGGAGGAGGAGGAGGAGGAGGAGGAGGAGGAGAGCAAGACAAAGAAGAAGGGGACAAATTATGTTTTCTGTTTGCAGCAAACCTCTTTACATATTTTACTTGTTGGGTCGTGTCCCCATGCACTATATAATCTGAATCGAATCCAAATTCGGTAAGGACAGTCCCCATGCAAAGTGCTGTTTCCGGACTTTATGCTGACCAAATCCGTGCTAAATTTAGTCCTATAGAAAACTGTTCTCGGCACGGTTTGGGAGCCGCCTCCACATCATTTTGGGAGCTGAGTCTGTATATGGGGATGGTCCCGGACTATTTGGAGATTGACTTTGGCATCGTTAGGAGGTGGGTCTTGTATGTTGGCGATCACAACTGCTGGGGCATTTTTGGCAATAAATGGTGATTGAACAGAAACGAGTCTCTTTCCATGACCATTATTCCACCCCCATTCCCTGATCGCCAAGCCAGGCATGGTAATTTAATTTAAATGGCTAAATTTATTGAACAAGTGCTAAATTGCGTTAATGGATGAAGCGGAGGTGCGCACCTTCGCTAAACTGCCACCAAACCTCATAGCAGCTTTGGAAAACAATCTGGCTTTTTCACATTTTTTTTGTTATGTTTATATTATTATTGCCTTTCAGCCCTATGTGCCATGAAGGGTGTGTGTGTGGCATTCCTTGTCATCCCTGCAGCGGAGAGGGGGTAGAGAAGAAAAGGTGCTGTTTCCCTGTGCAGGACTTTAGGGCAGTTTGCATGGGGACCACCATATTCAAATAGAGCCCGGGTTATCAGCAACACCATGAGGACGGGCACAATTCGAACTCAACCCTGCATCCAGACTAAAAACAGTCCAATTCGGGCTAAATGGTGTGCATGGGGACACAGCCTTGGTGTGAGTTTGAAAACAGATTGTGCATTTTATTTTATTTACTTATGCCATGGTCACACCTTCATTTTAAACCTTCATTGGGGAATTTCTGATTCACATGGACAGGACTCCTGTCAAGGGGCCTATTCGCACTTAGGCCTCTGGTATGCAATTAGGACGGCTCTGGTACAGAGTATATATTCCAGCATATATTCCAGGATAAGGCCCAGTTCAGAAAGACTCAAGAACTCGTGTACTCAAACAGTTTTTTGGGGGAAAGGAAGCATCTGTTGAAGTGCTGAAGGTAATAGCAAGAAGGGCATTCACTTGTGGGAGTTTACAGTTTTCTCATGTGGTCAGTATACAGCAGGACAGAATAATGAATAGTTTGCAATAACTTCAACACAAAAAGCGGCTGCATTTTCAAAAGCAAATGAATCTAGGTTGGCTTGGTTTCTCACTGTGCTTCACGGAAGCGCCCTAGGCCACTCAAGCAGAGGAGAGAAAGAGAACCTGCTGGGAAGGGATCATTCCTCAGGCCCCCGAACTGGCCAGCCATCTCTGAATCCAATTTCATTGGCTTTTCTATGCCCCGAAGGGCCTCTGGATAATGCTCTCCTGTTAATAGAGAGCTGTGCGCATTTAAACTGTATTGATAGAAATGACTGTTTTATCCTTGGCTGTATGAGATTTCAGCCTTCTCAAACACAGGGTAGGTCAAGATTTCGATGCCATTGTGTGCTTTGTAAAGGAGAGAAGTGAATTCATCTGATATGAAAGCCTTTTCCCTTTTCCCTTTTTCCCCCCCACTTTTTTTTTTAAAAAAAACCCTCTTCTTCAGGCATGAGTCTTTCAAGTTGCACAATGCATGAAAGATCTCCGTATGGACTTTGAAAGGGGCAGAAGGCACAAGCTCAATATTTTGTGAAAATGAATAATAAGCAACCTGAGTCACAGGCAACTAATTTGGAAGAGTCTTCTGTGCTGTGTGTATTCTGCTGGAAACACTCTCCCACCCCCCGCCCACCCCCCGAAAAGTAAAGCTAACAAAAAGTTCCAAGAACACCTCTTGGAGACCAACTTTTTGGCCTTTGAATTGTCCTCGTTCAGAAATGTTTTGTGGCAAGAATTACTTGTGAGAAAAGATGAATTGAAGTCCATGCTACAAAACAGCATGTTCCAAATGGAACCTAGGATGTACGATTTCTGCCCAGCAGTGGCTCCACGTGTATTTGGGGGTATGTGGAGATGTAGTAACAATATAGCCCTGCTATGGTGGAGTTGCCACATGTTTCTGTGACAACCCCACCAGAACACCACCTCCCCCCCACCCCTCCACCCCTGGAAATGTACTAAAAACTATTGATGGGAAATCCATTGCTGGTTGTTTGTTTACCTTCTGGATGAAGCTGTCATGATCGCTCCATGCGCATATGTGTGGAGGCCGAAACAAGCGTCTGTGCATGTGCAGGCCAGTTTACATTATTTATGGCAATATATACTGTATATAGACCTCTCCTTATTCTCATACACTCAAACCAACGAGAAAGACTTTACATCAAAACACACCTGGCTGAGTTGTATGACAACTGGAGAACTATACCGGTCACAATTTGATAACATTTCTTGTTGGCCCAGTATTGGCACTCCATCTAAGAATGACAAAATGCACCTTGAATATTCATTCATTCATTCATTCATTCATTCCGCCCTATACCCGGAGGTCTCCAGGCAGGTAACAACATCTAAAATCAAACATCATTTAACATCATTAAAACAATAAAACAGTAACAGCATCTGCCAGCGGGAAGAGAAAAGTATATCCTCATTTAACCGAGGGTCAAACTGATGGTCAAAGGCTGTGATGGAAAATCCAGAGAAGAACCCAGAAGAAGAAGAAGAGAAGAAGGAGTTGCCTTTTACAGCCCACTTTTCTCACCCTTAAGGGGACTCCCCGATAAGAGTCCTGCACTTTAACCACAAGACCAAACTGGCCTGCAAGGCACCTGGAAGGAACATCTCTCCAGCAGCTTCTGCAGCCAACCAAATGCCCTGCTTACACACCTGTGGAACTCACAGATAACGCCAAATGGAAAACTCTGATACGGGACAAGTCAACAGGCTCCATACCTTTGCGCATTCAGCAACCTTATAATGACAAAGCTGCCTCGATCTTACAGAGCAATTTATATGACAACCCGGCCATTCTGGGAAGCCATTAGACACACAGCCACTGGGTTTAGAAGAGGTAATTCTAGTGGTTGAAGCCATCGCTCTTTCTTGTCAGGTCCCCCCATTTTGCCTGAGCCAATGAGCGACTCCCTTCGCCACATGACAGCCATGAACACAGCAGCATAAAGGCACCAGAATTAATGAGTTATGGTACATTCTCACTGCTTCGGCTACGAATACTGTCAAACGCTCTCTCTCCTCCCCCCTGCGCCCCTCATTTTAAAAGCATCATTAGATACCCTTAAAGGGGGGGGGAGAAGCATTTATGTATTTTGTTCTACATTTCACGATAAGGCCAATGTGAATCCTCAAACGTTGTAAAATTGGCTCGCTCGGAAAGGTTGACAGGTCATTATTTTCCGTCCTCCAAATTCCACACTCCGATAAGAAAACTCCACCAATTTGATGTTTTATCAGTTTCCCAGATAGTAAGAGAAATTATGCGAGTCTAGATAACAATTCGCTCCACTTTGCAACAGATTACAGGTCTCCTTTGCCAGGGCGGAGAGCGCGCCAAACTGCAGCATGTGTTTATTTCTGAGCCTGAAAGATTCCTCTCTTGCTCCCTAATTACATGGAAAAGAAGGCAAAGAAAGTTTCTTTGACTAAACAAGAGTGAGGAAATTCAGGAGTTTCCTAAAGAGGGGAAGTTGCCAGGTTCCAAGGTTTTGACTTATTTGGAGCAGCCGTTTCAATGGAATAGGGTTTGGAATGGATGGTTGTGGCATCCATACTTAGCCCAGCCACACAGGAAGAGGCCTAGGACAGCAAGATGGAGGCTCATGGGGTGATAGAGAGGCACAGCTTGGCCCTGTTTCCACTTACCTTCCTGGAGCGGTTTCAGACGCTCTCTCCAACTGCCCCAATTTTCAACAGCTGTGCACTAGCAGAAACCAGGCTGCAGCTTGACCAGAAGATGAGTCAAATTCAACTTCCATTAATTCTGCAGACACATCTGTGCAGCATTCTTGGCAACAATATCGAATAGGCATCTGAATAAACTTTCAGTGCCTGGAATTTAAATGGTGTTTTTATATTCTTTTTATGGTAACCTGCCTTGAGATCTTTTGGGGTAAATACATAAATGTGTGGCAGTTCAGTATACCTGCCCAACTGGCTGTGGATTTTCTCTCCCCAGTCAAAAAGTGCATTCTCCAAGTCACTATAGGCCTTTTCGCACAAGGGGTACAGGAACACATGGAGGACATGCAGTGATGGAGCATTCGCTCCTGTGGGCCGGTGGTTCCCTTCGGAACCGCCTCAGCCCATCCCAGAGCACCCTCCAAGAGTTCCAGTTTAAGAGCACAAAGAAGTGCTCTGAAACCGTCCTGGCGCGTTTGGCATGTCCCAACACGTTCCCAGCCATACCGGAGGGAAAGCGTTCACACGCTCTCCCTCCGTGACAGCTGCGGAGCCAGGGGTTAAGAGCCCAGGTGCCTCCTTTCCCTCGGTTCCTGCTCGCTCTAGGAGCCCAGATCGGGCTTCTAGGGCCAGAAGGATCCACACCCTACACCCCCCAACCCACCCTGGGAGGGCATGTGCGCGAACACTCCTTACCTGCTCACTGCCGCGCAGCAACCGAGGCAATCAGGCCAGCTGCTTTTCGCGCATTCACGCTGCGTGTTCCCTGACTGGTCAGGAACCCACGCCTGCACAGATGGCCAGCTGAAGCCAGGTAGGTCCCTGACCAATCAGGGAATGTGTAGCGCACATGCGCAAAAAGCAGCCAGCTCAATTGCCTCAGCTGCTGCATGGCATCAAGCAGGTAAGGAGTGTTCGCGTGTGCACGCCCTCAGGGTTTGTTGGGGGGGGGGGTGTAGGGTATGGGTCCCACAGGCTCCTACAGCGAGTGGGAACCAAGGGAAAGGAGGCGCCCAGGCTCTCCACCCCTGGCTCCACAGCAGCCAACGGGAGCAGTCCAGGGGAGGAGCGTCCTGCGCACATCCCAGCCTTTTCAGGCTAAGACAGTTCCGGACGCCTACCCCATTCGCACGTAGGCAGGAAGGAACAGAGTCTAGGTGCCGGGGTGTGTCATGCCTGGTTCCCTCTCTGACTCCTCAGGTGATGAAGTCCCTGCCCATGCCAGCTTCAGGGGCCCGTCTTTTGTCCCCCCCAGATGCAGATGACTCAGACCCTAACACTGAGTCACACCCTGAGCTCTGTCTCTCCAAATCCAGAGGGAACACCTGAGGCACTCCATGTGCATCTATGCCAAACACCTGTACTGGAGTGGGATGGGTAGTCAGAGGCCTTCATAACAAAGGATTTTCCTGGCAACCCCCAGCTCATGTTAACCTCTGGACCCCTGACCCTTGAACTGACCGACCGACCGACCCCTGGCTTGTCTGACTACACTTGACTCCATATCCTGACTGACTCCTGGAAGTGACTTGGCTCCTTGCTCCTGCAAGGCATGTGCATGTGCGCACATGTGCATCACAGCTGTTGCCTGCTCCAGACATGACAGGGTGAGGCCCAGCCTAAGATGGCCAAGCCAGGCAAGCTGCACACCCACCTGGCTGTTTCTCTGGGATTCCACTTATGCTTCGGAGCCTGGTGTCCTCTGCATCTACCCCAGCTGCATTGCCCTAAAGCTGACCCTGCTTGTGGAACTGTATTATTGCATTCCCAAACATTCTATTTTACACTGTTGTTCCTAGGAAGAAGTAAGAAGCCGTAACACTGAGACAGTTTATTGATAAATCTGTGGCTGCCAAAGTGGAATGTGTATGTTTTCTGCTGGCAGATGGACCCCCGTATGGCAGTCGCGAGGCGGCCATCTGCCTGACGCTTTGCCAGATCAGAGCGCTAGAATTAGCCTAGCATGTTGCGAAACCCTCCTTTTAATCTTTTCCCTATATTTAAAGAGAAATGTTTCAAGCTATGTTAGTTGTTGCTTGTTTTATGTTAACTAACATACCCAGGTTAAAAAACCCCACACAACTACCTACTTACCGCTTTTATGGCTTCTGATCCTAATTAGATCAAGATTTGACTTAAGGGTCAAAATTATAACTCTCACGCCCACCAGTGCTGCTTACAGAGTACTGTGGGCAGGCTTTGGTGAGCTGCTAAGATTTGCAGGCAGCTTCCTCACCGCCTACCTTAGAAGAGGTTGGTCTTAACATGGATTGCTAAGTCTGGGCCAAAACCAGAGCAGGGCAAAGATGTACCCACCAGGCACCACCAGATCTTCTGTGCTCCCATCCGGGCCTTCTTTGGAGGACAGAGGACAGAGTTCCCCAGCAGTTTCAGGCAAGGGTAATTTTTGTGGTGAGCTGCAAACAGCCCAGTTCCAGGGCATTAACTGAGCCTGGCAAAATGGTGCCTGGCTCCACATGGTGGATGGCTGGAGTGGTCTACAACCAGGTAACATTCAGGAGACCATTGGAGTGCTCTAAGGTAAAGCCTCATGCAAGATAAAGAACTTCCCAGGAAGCACAGCCTCCCAGGAGATACTCTATCCCATGCATGCCACATACCCTGGCAGCAGCTACCATGTTCCTGATGGACTACATGGAAACTGACAGATTCTTTTACATCCATGGGGCCTTTCTGTACTTGTTCCCGCAGTCTGCATGCAGTACGCTACCAGAGGGAGCATCTGCATTTGAAGGGGCCATTTCCAGCTCAGAAACTGCCCTTTCTGTGCAGGAGCATGCTGCACGCAAACTGCATGTGGAGCACAATTTCGTGTTACACACACAGACCTATCTTGACCAAAGACAGCCTTTGTCATCTCTGGTAAAGCCCATTCACATCTCTATGGTGCTAGGTGCTAGGTGGGTCATCCGAGGTGCCACACAAGCATGCTGGTTCCTCACATGACCCAAAACATGCATGCACGTGTGTGGCACATCACCATCATCCTGGTGACAGCACATGGGCCGTTGTGACAGCTGCCAGGACAAAGACAGCAGCTCCCAAACATGCATCTGCACCTCAGTTAGGTGTGTGGGTGCATGGGGCGAGAGACGGCCTGCAGTAGCATTCCCGCAGGTGGGACAGGAAGTGCAGAAATGCCCATGGCCGATCCTTGATCAGGGATGTGAGTGAATATTTGTAACTTTTGAAAATTGTGGAAATTCGGCCAAATTCGGACATTTGTATTTGAATCGAATGTCGGCACATTTGAAGACTGACATTTGAATTCTAATGGAATGTTTTAATGCATTCGTATGAAGCTTCGTAAGGGATCTGTATGGGACTGAACATTCATATTGAATTTGAATCCCATGACATTTGAAGGGGATCTATACAAACAAATACAAATTTTCTTGCATTTGATTCAATACGAATTGAATTTTAAAAAAACATTTGTGCACATCCCTGTGCTTAATCATTGTTATCTGTGCGCACAATAGTACATTCCTAAAACCAGTATCTTCAAGTACCTCTTTGCCTGAAAATTTTTAGAACACCAACTGTCAAAAGTTTCTGGTTTTTTTAATTCAGTAATTGGGTCAGACCACCCCATGTAATCTTATCCATATGAAACCATAGCCTCATTTACTTATCACTGGCTGTTTCAGTCCAGCTTCAGTCCACTTTCAGGACACATCTCCATGTGCATGATTTAATCCGGATGGGACTATTTTTAGTCCGGATGCAGGGCCAAGTTTGCATTGTGCCCACCCCCGTATGATTGCCGATATCACAGGCTCTATTTGAATACGAACATCCCCACACAAACCATGCTAAACCCCTGCACAGAGAAACAGCATCTTTTCCTCTCCGCCCCCTCTCTCCTGATAGGAAGCTGGGTTGACGTCACCCCACCCCTGTGCTGCCCGCTGTAGCGATTACAGGGAAACACCACCAAAGGCAATAATAATAAAAGAAAAAGGCTGCTCATTAACCAGAGATGCTACAAGGTTTGGCGGCAGTTTAGCAGTCATGTGCACCTCTGTGTCCCCGTGAGCATACCTGGTATGGTGGTGATGTGGAGGTGTAAAAAATCACCCTTGAATCAAGCCATTATCATGCTAGGATTGGCGATCGGGGAAGGGGGTGGAATAATAGTCATGGAAAGAGACTCATGGGACAGCGAAGGCCATTTGACCCCCTTATTATTTCTGTTCTATCACTGTTTATTCCCCAAAATGCTCAACAGTTGTGATCCTCAACACACAGGACAGGAAGGGCGAGCACAGGATGCAGAATCCTACCCCCTAATGACACTAGAGTCAATCTCCTCCCCAAATCGTTTGGGACCATCCCCATAGGCAAAAATGATGAGGACTCGGCTCCCAAATGGTGCCTAGAACCAATACAGATTTGGTACGGATTTGGGCAATTTGGTTCACATAAAGTCCAGTAGGAAGATTTAACATGGGAACAGTCCTTCCCGAATTCGGATTCTATTCGCATTAAAAAGTGCATGGAGATGTGCCCTTAGAGTGTGACAACATATCAGCAAAGTGACCAGTCACTTTCTTTCCACTTTATCTAACCCAAAAGTGGATTTTGAGTTAGACAATGCAAAAAGCAAAAAAGCTTGTTACTTTGCCAGTGCATTATCTCACACTGAATGTGGACTGAGGCTGAATTAAAACTCTGCTGTGAACACAGCCACCTTGAAAAAACTGATTTGTAACATTTTTGTTTGAAGAAGACAAGGTTTAAACCTGAGACCTTCTGCATTATAACGAATGTGGTCTTCCACTGAAGATATGAGAACGATCAAGTGTGCCAAAAAGGAGATGTAAAACAATTAAAATATTAAGTAAATAAATTACTCAAGGATTCTGGAAAGCCATCCATAAAAATAAAAAAAAATTCAGGATGTTATGAAAGTCAATATTGACTGGACACCAGAATTATGTCTGCTCTGTGCCTTTCAGGAACTTACTTTATTTCAGTCTCAAATAAAATGACTGAACATTCTGCTGGCAGCAGTAAAATGCATAATAGCCTCTAATTGGAAGTCCAGCAATCAATTTACACTTGCCTCAGTTGCAACAATAGAACATATTACTGCCTGGGTACAATTATCACAAAGTATTGTACTAGACTCCATGTTTTATACCACAGGGGATGCCTTTCTACACTTTGCCCCTTCAAAATCAGACTACACTGTCCCGATCTATCAACTATTAAAACTCTGGATGGGTACATAAGAACATAAGAGGAGCACTGCTGGATTGAGCCACAGTCCATCTGGTCCAGATCCTAGGCCTTTTCGCATAGGCCTTTCCGGTACGCGTGGAAGACAGCTCCGGACGAGGCATTCTCATTGCCCGAGCGGGGCTTGCGCCACCTCGTGTCCGGAGCTGTCTCTCGCGCGTTCCAAATGTAGAGCACTTTGAAGTGCTCTACATGCGTTCGGGCGCGGACGAACTGCCCGCAGGCGTTCGGGAGGAGAAGGATTCGCGCTTGCTTCTCGCTCCCGAACAGCCGCGGGCCCGCCTCCCCCACCGGCGCAGGTTTGGCAATCAGCTGTTTGACAATCAGCTGATTGCCGATCTGCCTCCGCAGCTGTCTCCGCGCCCCTGGCCGGCCTTTGCCGGCCAAGACAGTTCCGGGCGCTTTTACCGTTCACACACAGGCGCGCCGGAACACGTTCCGGCGCGCCTGTGTGTGAACGGTGAAAGCGCCCGGAGCTGTCTTAAGCTTCCCGCCTGAACGCGTTCCGTTTGGAACACGTTGCAGTGCGAAAATCCCTCCTGTTTCATGCAGTGGCCCACCAATTATTCATGGGTACCTCAAGCAGGAGTCAAAGGCAAAACCTTCACCTGCTCCCAGAACCCAGCAAATGGCCTTTAAAGGCATCCTGCCTGTCTCCCCAGCTTTGAGGGTGTACCTAGACATCCGATCTAGTAGCCATTGGAAAATTGAACTGGCTAGGATACTAAAATATCCTTGGCTGTATTCAGACTTCGGTTACTTCCACTATATTTAGGTATTCCGGAATAAAACACAAATATATCCAAATAAAATAGAAATAACTGAAATTTGGATTGAGAAACCTGATCAGCAACACCATTATTTTGCACAGTTATTTCCAAAATTAACTATATGATTGTTAAGGATTTGTAAGTTACACTGATTTTTTTTGTTGTTGCTTAATTATTTATTTAAAAAACTGAATAAGTGTTTAAAGTCACAATGCTGGTTATGCATAATTAGAACACCTGCTCACTCCCTGTGGGCACCTAGCAGCACATACTGCTTTGGAGGCTGGAAAAAAAATCACCAAATATTTTAGAGGTGCCAATCTTTGCTGCCAGACAGTTGGCAGTTTCTGCCAGGGAAAGTCCAGTCTTAATAACCTTTTTAAAAAATGTAAGCATATTTATTAACAGATATATACAGACATGATCCAGAAGGCACAGTCTTCCTAAATTTTCAAAAATTTCAGTTTAAAGAAAGACTTCATATTAGTCTGGTAAATGGTATTCTGGAATACTAGTATCCTCACTTAGGTTTTATTTTATTTTTTATTCAGCTGGTCTTCTCATTATAGCAAGAAAAAGAGTGAATACTTTACATGTTGCATAGCCATGTCCCTCTGATCCCACCCCTGACTATCACATTTTTTCTGAAAAAGTGCTGTTGGACAGCTAAGAAAATCAGGATCCAGCCAACCGTTTCAAGAGATAAAAAACAGGTAGTAAGCCATGCCAGGGTTTGCAGAAAACACCTGCGAGAATCCTTTAATTCAGACTGCAAGCACCACCATGTACTAAGGTCAGCCACAATCAGAATCCCCCCACCTTCGCCAAAGCTGCTAATGATTCCATCTGCCACGGAGAGCCTTAACAGAGTCTGACCTTCTGCCCTTTAGCCTGTCACTACTCACCGGCAGAGATCATTAGGCTGATGTGCAACTACTAGACTTACAACTAATGGTTTGGTTTCTGGCTTTAAAGCTGCCAAACACGAACAAGTCATCAGCTGTAAGAGAAGAGAAAGGCTTAACATGTCCCTTTCGCTGCATGTGACCCGGGCACAGAAGAGAACCTGATTCTCCGTCTCTGGTTAGAACCAGGTGCTGCCCTAAAGAAGGATTTTGCAAGACATATACCGTATTTTCCGGCGTATAAGACGACTGGGCATATAAGACGACCTCCAACTTTCCAGTTAAAATATAGAGTTTGGGATACACTCGCCGTATAAGAAGACAACACCCGGCATATAAGATGACCCCTGACTTTTGAGAAGATTTTCCTGGGTTAAAAAGTAGTCTTATACGCCAGAAAATACAGTACATGTACTGTTCAAATAGTCCTCATAAGTGGATCGAAGGATAGAACAAGATGGTCTATCAGTAAACAGTATAATTATGTAATTTTATTTAATTATTTTGCTTTTTTACTTGGCAAATTTATATATCCGCCCTTTGACGAATGGTCCCAGGAAGGGTTACAATGAAATTAAAACATACTGAATAGTAAAGCATAATTAAAGATATAATTAAAAATATAGCCGTAGAATTATTGAACGGTTGTATAAATCATATTAATAATTTAGCTGGAATTAGAATCTGTAAACAAAAATGGATGGTAATTGAAGAAGAAGAAGAAGAAGAAGAAGAAGAAGAAGAAGAAGAAGAAGAAGAAGAAGAAGAAGAAGAAGAAGAAGAGTTGGCTTTTCTACCCTGTTCTTCTCACCCATTTAAGGGAACTTAAAGCAGCTCACAAAGCTTCTGTTCTCCCTTTCAGGCCTCTTCTTGTCAGTCCCCCTTCCTCCGACAACGAAGGAGAAGTTGCAATGGCCAGTCCAGCTGAGGCAGGCTGCCAGGCCAGAGACGAGGCGGAACGCCTGACACAAGCGGCAAGTGAGAATGCTCAGTCTATAGCGCAAACTGACAGTAGCTCCGAATCAGAGCAAGAAGCCAGGCAACACCCTTCCCCAATGGTGCGGATACAGGAGTGCTCACAGCTGTGCAAATCAGAAAGATTACACCACCTGCAACAAAAGAGGTGTGACCTTGCTTCCTCTATTTAAAGCCTCACATTCAGGGCAGAGTTGTTGCAGGCAAAGATTGTAAAATCTGTAGCTCTTGGAATCTGTGATCTTGCGTTGTGATTTATGACTAACCCTTCTGACTCTCAAATAGCTTTTGACCTTGGAATTGTTTGACAACGCATTAACTCCTCAGCCTCCCAAAACCTTGCCTTGATATTGTCTCTTGCTCCTACTAAGCCTGTGCATTTGTGTGTGTGTGTGTTTGCTTCCTGACCTTGCCGTCTGGAGACAGGACATTCCACACAACAGAACACCCTGTGAGGTAGGTGGGGCTGTGAGAGCTCAGAAAAGAGCTGTGACTAGTCCAAGGTCACCAGCTGGCTTCATGGGGGAGGGTGGAATCGAACCTGGTATTCCCAGATAAGAGTCCGGCTCCCTAACCACTAGACCAAACTGGCTGAAAATGGAGCGAAGAAGGTTTAAAGGGAAGGTGTAACTCATGGCCTTGGAAAAAGTTTCTGGGAAAGCTGACTTGCATTTTTTCAGACACAGGACCAGAGACTTGTTTCAGCTCTTACAATCCTGAGAAGATTTGCTCAGAAAGATCTCCTAGCTCACTCGTATCCAAGTGAAGAAGCAAACATTCTTGTCTCTACTCAAGATTGACAAGAGGATGCTAGAAGGCCCCAGGGAAACCCACAAACTGTTTCCTTCTGTGAGTTGCGGGTCAGAGTATCCAAAATGCAAGGGGCTCTGTGCGGATGCATCCGTCATAATCAACCAGTCTTGAAGGACTCCAGGGATGAAACGTCTTCTGCACAGTAAAAGCTATGGCCATCTGCTGAGTTTCTCCTTCACACACACTCAAGGTCAGTTTGGTCTAGAGGTGAGGGATCCGGACTCTTATCTGGGAATACCAGGTTTGATTCCGCACTCCTCCATGAACCCAGCTGGATGACCTTGGGCTAGTCACATTTCTCCTTCTGAGCTCTCCCAGCCTCACCTACCTCACAAGTGCCCTGTCCCCATGCAATTGAAAGTCTGCTGGAACTCTTCTTTTGCCTCTGAGCGGCCCCATTCCGGACTTTACAAGGCGCTTAGGGAGCTTAGGAAAGTGAGACACCCGCGATAAAATATGTGCACTTTAAAGAAGAGTTCCAGCGCTCTCTCGGCGATTCGCGGGTTTTGCTCGCTATATCTGCCTTGAGGACGCTCCGTGGCAAAAGGGGCGGGGATTGCTTGCCTGCACACACAGCCAAAAAGCATTCACACATCTGAGAAATGCAGCAGGTTCGCTTCTTTTCCTTTGTAAAAAGAGCCAGAATTGCTCAGAATTGCAACATTGTTATCAGTGATCTGCGAAAGCCTTAAAAGAGAATGAGCGAAGGATCGCGCTGCCGATGCCTGCAGCCGCTGACTTTCCTGGGGCAGAAAGCCTTTTCTAAGAGAACTGAGTGAAAGTAAGTGCTGAAAGTGAATGAATGAGCGATCATCTGCCTTTGCTAGGGGCGGGAAGCCATTTCAGGAGACGGAGATCTGGCTATTTTTCCTTTTAAAAAGAGAGGGGGCGGGGGGGAAGATGCGGGGAAACAGGCTTCCTTGGGGACGGAAAGTCTGTTTAGATTGCGGCTACCATGGGGGCGCTTATTCTGGAAGTGGAGGAGACTTTTAAAGTCAGCTATAACAGAGTGACAGCAGAGGAAGCCGAGAGGGGCTAATAAGTCTTTTGGGGATTGGGCCACGGTGTCTGTTGTGGGAAGAAGAATAGAAAGCGTTGCCAGCCGCTTTGAGTCCCCTTAAATGGGTGAGAAAAGTAGGATAGAAAAGCCAACTCTTCTTCCTTACTTTAAGTCTTACATCTATTATTTGAAGACTGACTGATCTTTCTTTCAGAGAGCTATACCTTGTTTATATAATAAATCGTCAGGACAGGTAGACAGATCTCCCACCAATTCACTGCACACTCCCACCGTTTGAAAGGAATGTATCCATTTGAACAAACGCCAGATAAAAACCTTTTGTATTCAGTTTTGTTTTGCAAGATATCAGGTTTCCTTTTCCTTTTCTTTCTTCTTCTCTTTTCTCCTTTTTTGCATGCTGGTAATGACTTTTCACAGAACATGCCCTAATCCAGCCAAGTGAGTGCTTTATCAGCAGCTACGCTTTTTTTAAAAAAAATCTACCAGTAAACGGTAATTAAGTTTGCACTATCTTGACTGGAGGCACCTTAGCTGTGGCAGAGACAGGAGGGGACCGTCTTTTTTTTTTTTAATTTTCAGACCTAAATTCAGGTTTATGGGTTACCAATAGATTGTGCTTCCTTCTAGCTGCCTTTTCAATTCACCCCGTTAGCTGATTGTGCTTCAAAAGTGGGGGTTGAGGGCACAGGAACAGGAATAAGAGGAAGAAGGAGGAGGAGAAGTTGGCTTTTCTAATCTGCTTTTCTCACCCATTTAAGGGGACTCAAAGCAGCAGACAAACCCTCTGTTCTTCTCCCCACCACAAACACCCTGTGAGGTAGGTGGGGCTGTGAGAGCTCAGAAAGAGAACTGTGACTAGCCCAAGGTTGACAAAGCTGGCTTCGTGGGGGAGGGCGGAATCAAACCCAGTATTCACAGATAAGAGTCCGGCTCCCTAACCACTAGACCAAACTGGCTGAAGATGGAGTGAAGAAGGTTTAAAGGGAAGGTGTGACTCACGGCCTTGGAAAAGGTTTCTGCGAAAGCTGACTTGAATTTTTTCAGACACAGGACCAGAGACCACTCCTTCTTAGGGATGTGCATGAATATTCATAACATTCATTTTTAGTACAAAATTGTATGAATTTGGATATTCTTACATGAACCAAATGTTATGACATTCATGCATTAACATTCATACGAATACGAATGTTTTGGAACATTTACTGATAGACCATCTTATTCTATCCTTCAGATATTCATTAACATATTGGATACATATGCATTGGTATAGGATAGGTATCCAATATGGATAGGATACGTATCCAGGATATGTATCCGATACGAATGCATTTTTATCAGATATTTGTACGAATCTGTACGAATACATTTGTATCGAATAGAATCCTACCATATTTGAAGGGGATCTATTTGAATGAATAAAAATTTTGGGGCACATTCCTATTCCTTCTGGATCTCAACCATCAGAATACATGGTAGCCACGTGCCAAACGATGCCAAACGAAGTCACCTGTCATCCATAATTTGATTGCAGGTGAATGGGCAGATCTGACGTGTGCCATAGGGACCAGGGGCCTTTTTGCACTTGACTTCCTGGGCATGGGTAGCCTTGGACAAAACAGCCCCAAATGCCTTTGAACATCCCCCAATCTCTCCCCAAACGTACCTTAAATGCGAATAATCCAAACCCTGGGGGCAGGCCCTGTAACCAGGACAACCACGCGCCATGTGATGCATCACATGATATGTCACATGGGTGCTTGGGCGAGTCACATGACACATCAGTGCATCATGCGCCCCTCCGCAAATCAGGAAAAGCAGATGGGGCATCCAGACTTTGACTAGCTCTGGTGCTAGTGTGCAAGATAAGTGCACATAACAGTAGAAAGCAGTGTAGGAGGCTAAACGTTCCAACAAGTGGCAATAGAAAAGTAAAATGAATTATTTTTTTAGAAGATTTTTTAAAAATATATTTTCTTTATTAAAAAAATTTTCCAACAGTCTAAAACAGTGGTTCTCAACCTGGGGGTCGGGACCCCTTTGGGGGTCAAACTACCCTTTCAGAGGGGTCACGACGGGTCTCCCACCGCCCTTCCCTCCCACCTCCCAGCTGGTCTGTCCTCCTGGTTGGGGGTCTCCACAACATGAGGAACTCCATTAAGGGGTCGCGGCATTAGGAAGGTTGAGAACCACTGGTCTAAAAGAAAAAAGAAGTTTTACAATCTTTTTCATATCAAATTACATTGTTACATTGCTTGAAAAGTTTCTTCTTGACTCCCTCTGTTCTTCGGACTTCTCTTCTACACATCAGTTCTTTCTTACTCCCCTTAGATGTCTCCTTATCGTTATCAGCTTGCCTTTTATTATTAGTCAAAACCATCAGTTGTTACTTCTGATTCTCCTAGGGTGTTTTTCCACTGTCACTAGAAGTACCCATGAAGTACCCATTAATGGGTACAAAAATGCCATTATGTACCCATTAATGGGTACTTAATGGGTACTTCTAGTGACAGTGGAAAAACTAGATTGCTAATCAATGGTGACCAATCTTCCATAAACTTTTCTATTGTTCTGTCATTTAATAAGTTCGTTAGTCTGTCCATCTCTGCCAAGTCCATCAGCTTAATTATCCATTCCTCCACTGTAAGTGTTCCCCCTTCCTTCCATTTCTGTGCATATAGTAATCTAGCTGCTGTCACCATGTACAAAATCAACAAATTCATGCTCCCCAAGCTATCACCCACAATACCTAATAAAAGCAATTCTGGTTTGAACATGATATTTCTCTTTAAAATGTGTTTCATCAGATTGTATGATGTACAAAATTGTTACTTCAAACAGAAGTGGAACATGATCAAGTAAAAGATCGTATGATCATATGGGCAAGAAATTTTGGGTATGATATTCACATGGATCAATGGGAGAAATTATGGCTAGAAGATATGAAATTTACGTCTTGTATGTTACTGAAAGAGAATGTATAAGAACATAACAACATAAGAGAAGCCCTGCTGGGTCAGGCCACAGCCCATCTAGTCCAGCATCCTGTTGCACACAGTGGCCCACCAATTGCCCATGGGCATCTCAAGCAGAGACAAGGATAAACCTATTCCTGCTCTAGAATCTCAGCAAATGGCCTTAGAAATGCCCCACTTTCCCCCCCCCAGCCTGAAAGAAGTTCCTAGGCATTTATTCTAGTAGCCATTGATCCATCTGTCGTCCATAAATTTGTCTAACCCTACCTTAAAGCCATCTAGACTGGTAGCTGTCACCACCTCTTCCGGCAGCACATTCCATAAACTGATGACCCTCTGAGTGAAGAAATACTTCCCTTTGTCAGCTCCAACTCTCCAACCCATCAGCTTCATAGATGCCCCCTGGTTCTAGTATTGTGTGATAGAGAAATGTTCTCTATCCACCTTTTCTATAACATGCATAATTTTATATACTTCAATCAGGTCCCCTCTTAAACGCCGTCTCTCCAGACTGAAGAAAATCTTTACCAAATGATTCTTGCTTTGGAATAGATGTCCTTCCCACGTTTCATTAAAAGCTTTGCCTTAATTGGACTTCTGCTAATTGTTGCAGTGAAAAATTTCTTACAGGGTTCCTGTGAAAAGCTGCTGGTTTCCACTTCCAGTCAGGTCTCAGCTGGCTGCTCGTTAATATTGCTATATCTGTGATTTACTGGCTACTGGATATTTTGCTCCTGGACACTTTTGCAGCAGAAGAATCACCTTCTCTTGGGAGAACTTGGCTCCAGGGCAATAGCTCCCCTAAAACTGAGGGATGAAGGAGGCTCTTAAAAAGGGTAAGTAGTTCCTGCTCTTAACAGACTTTTTAATGTACACCTTTCCTCAGGTCAGTATTAATCATGGCAGATTTTGTCTAAAGTAGAATTTTAAGCAAGTCCAGCAGAATTTGGAGGGGGAGATTTTAACATTTCTGCAAAGGCCAGCAGCATTTTCTAACCACATCTTGAACTTTGCAATTAGACAGAAGTGAACCACGAAAGTTGGAGTTCGGCTATTCAGCTCCATGGCCTGGCTGGCCCTCGGTAGGTCCTGGCCCTTCCTTTTCCAGATGCCAGTCATTCTGCTCTTCCTCCACCTGCAATCCTGATATTTCTTTCATTTTATCCTGGTGCGTTTTGAGACCAGTTAATCGTTTTGTTCTAATATTTGCATTCCTGAAGGCTTCCTCCTGCTCATTCACCAATCCTCATACTGCAGGAAAGTCTTACCTCTGTTGGGTTCCCTTCAAGATCAAGGCCAATTCCACACTGGCCAGAATACCAGACCTCTAGGCATACTGGGGGGCCCTCGGATGCAGTACCCCCTCGCTCACTTACCTGGCCGCCAGCTGTCCTCCTTCGCTCAGCTTTAAACTGAGCCAGCCTTTTCTTTCGCCATTGAAACAGGGGAAGGGAAAAGGGAGGAAGGCAGCTGGCAGTTGGGATAAGGAGGCTGGCAGCAGTTGCCTTCCTTCATTTTCCCTCCCCTTGTGCTCGGAGGGGAGACCGGCCCTCGGATGCGGCACCCCTTCGCTCACTCGCCTGGCCGCCGGCTGTCCTCCTTTGCTCAGCTTTAAACTGAGCCAGCCTTTTCTTTCGCCATTGTAACAGGGGAAGGGAAAAGGGAGGAAGGCAGCTGGCAGTTGGGATAAGGAGGCTGGCAGCAGTTGCCTTCCTTCATTTTCCCTCCCCTTGTGCTCGGAGGGGAGACCGGCCCTCGGATGCGGCACCCCTTCGCTCACTCGCCTGGCTGCCGGCTGTCCTCCTTTGCTCGGCTTAGGACAAGAAGGAGGCTGGCGGCGACTCGCCATGCCACTCACTGGTGTGCTTGTGCACACCTGCAGGTTCTATGGGAACAGCCCAATGCGTGCTCGGCGCTGTTCCCGGCCTCCAACCCAACCTGCAGCAGAATGCAGAGCAAACCCGGATCAGAGTAATCCGGGTTCGCTCCGAATCCGCAGTAGGTGGGAACGTGGCCTCAGTGGTTTGGTATATGAGAAGGCCCATTGCACTGGCACAAAAGGCATACATGCAATGGGTTTCTTGGGAATCTGGACCTTTTAGAGTCCCCTGAAGGAAAGTATGAAAAGGCCGTAAGGTTCAGACAAAGCTTCTCCAGGTTCTGATGGCATGGCAATGAAGGGGAATATGCAATGAAAGGAAACATTCAGACCAAACCCATACTACGGGTTTAGACTAGTGCTAGTGCTAAATTATGACCATTTGGTCCATACCTAGCACATAAGAACACAAGAGGAGCCCTGCTGGATCAGGCCACAACCCATCTAGTCCAGCATCCTGTCTCACACAGTGGCCCACCAATTGCCCTTGGGCATCTCAAGCAGAGACAAGGGCAAACCTTCTCCTGCTCTTGAATCCCAGCCAATGGCCTTAGACACATCCTGCTTGTCCCCCCAGCCTGAAAGATGTACTTAGATGTCCCACAGTTTCTTTCTTGGGCTTGTAACTATGACTGCGGTTAATGTGAATTGTACTGAAGATACACAACCCACCCCTCCCTCTAAAGTTGAAACTAGCCCACAGCATTTCCCAAGATGGTGGCTGGTGTGAAATATGTGTCATCTAATGAGCAAAATTAAAGGTAGGCTGTAAATAATAGGACACCCTAATTTTTTACAGCGATGCTGTAACCTTCCTGTACCCACCCTGTTCCGCACGGTTTTACAAGCACCCTTGAACAGCAATTTCAAACAGCCCTCAGCAATAATTTCTCCTTCTGGACTGACAGCTGGATGGTGGGAGCTGCAAACTGCCCATTGGAGCAGCTTTTCAGAGTCCAGAATGGGAAAGTCTCAGCTGCTAACTGGCTTGTGCAGTGTGGATCTCAATACCAGAGCGCGCACACACACACATACACACAGAGAGAGACTTAAGAATGTTTGCTTCCTGTTTTTATTTTTATAACACAAAGGGGGACTGAAGAAATGAATAAAAATATGATATGGTGTTAAAAATTAGCATGTAAAGCACAAACAGCCCATCTGGACCATGAGATGGAAAAGTTAATGCTAACAGTAGAGGTGTTCACAAATGCACTTTTTGCCATTCAATTTGATTTGAATGAAATATTTGAATGTCCAAATTCATACGAATAGAGAAAAAACACATGTATTAAAATTTGAACCGATTTGAATACATTTTTATCTATTTGTACAAATATTCAATTCAGATTTGATGATACGAGTGTCGGCAACATTTGTATGCATCTGTACGCATCCGTACACATCCTGTTTTTATCCTGTGTGCATTTCGTTTTCATTCCATATGTAAGTAATGCATACATATCCATAAACATCCAAATTATCAGTATGAATGATTTGAAATATTCATATTTGTTCGAATATTAAAAAAACAAACGTTTAGACATTCCGTTTGAATTTGAATGTCTGAATTTGGCCAAATTTGATCGAATAACAAATATTTTGAGGAGTATTCTTGTACATCCCTAGCCAACAGCTCATCCAGCACTTGACTCACCAGGGGGGTTGGGCTCTTTGAGGGAAACTTCAGTGAAGCAACAAATGACATGGACACAGGAGTGGAGAAGAGTTGCTTGCTTTTACTGGGCGATTATTGGGTGAAAGGGAAATACTCAGATGCCAGTTGATCTGGTGCGTGATGTCCTCGTGAACAATTTGCACAAGCGATGCTCTTGGACCTAGTATGTGTCTAGCTGAAGAGAGATAAGGAAGGTATGTGCCTCACTTATAAGAGATAAGGGGGGTTAGTATGCTCTAGGAAACATCCTTCTGCTGAGGTTTGCCATCCAAGCAGGGAAGCATTCCGGCAAGCATGTTCTAGGAAACGTCTGTCTGCTGAGGTTTGCCATCCAAGCAGGGAAGTGCTCTCATACTTCAGCATCTGTGACAGTAGCATGCTGACTGAGCTCTCGCAGCTTCCTAAGGGAAGCTATGGAGCTGCTTATCGAGTGGGGACGGCCGGTCATCGCTTCGCAGCACGTAAGCAGCGATTTTCCCCTTAACTGAGGATTTATTCCACAAGTCTAGAGGGGACCTGTGTCTCTGAGCCTTGTAGTCCACATCATCTGGTCGGGACTAGTAGTAATTCGGATCAGACCCACACTACGGGTTTAGTACTCCAGACTAGTGGTAGACCTGATAAATCTATACTACATCCATACTAGTGCCATCTGCTCCAAAAACAAGGATGGGGCATCCACACATGGAACAGAACTAGGAAGGTTGTGGGCGTGGCATTAAGAAACATGCACTGTGATGGCGAGACTGCAAAGAACCCTTTGTAGTCCCTTCAAAACAACAGCCGCATTGATGCCAATGGTGATTCTGAATTACCCACAAAGACGCTTCATGTCTCCTACTTCGATGCAGCGTTGATTGATGTGGACGTGGGCCAGTTGGATGAGGTGTGGGCCGTGCTGTTGCCAATAGTTCACATTCACAGACACTGAACAAGGTTTAGGCAATAGCATTGTGTCTCTCCTTAGACCACATCTGCCACCATCCAGCCCACTTAACACAGGTGCCTATGTCTGTGGTTAATCCAGAACACGTTAATCCAGATTCACTAACCTGGATTAAGGGTAGTAAGTGCGGAAAGGGTCTTATTCAAATGGCAGGCACACATTTTTTTACCAACTATACCAGTCCTCTAGATGAGATGAAGAGGGATCTAGGATTGGGATCCTTTGACACATTCCAGGTTATCATTACAAGGACTCCATAACTCCATAATGCCACTATCCTCGGTATAAGAACATAAGATGAGCCCTGCTGAATTGGGCCACAGCCCCTTTAGTCCAGCATCCCATCTCACATGGTGGCCCACCAATTGCTTCTGGGCTTTCTCAAGCAAAACTGTCACCTGCCCATTGTGTATCTGAGGCTTCTTCTGCATGGTCATTGTAGGGATCTGCTTGTGGACCAGATAACTTGCTTTGGTCCAGAGGCAGTGCACAAAAGTTCCCCAGAGTCCACATTTCCATTTCGGTCTTGGAGCCAAGTACTGGAAATTGACCCTTTTTAGCACATCAGTTCAAAGGCCCAGACAGTTAGGGTGCAGGAAAGTTGCCCTTATGGCCACCAGCCTCGATACAGTGGCCAAGGGAAGGAACGGCAACCATGTTCCTTTTGCAAAAGGAGCGTTCCCAAGAGCAGATCTTGCCCTTGGAAGTGGGCTGCATGCCAGATGGGTGTGATGACATGCAGTCACCGCACTTTTGGCATAGCCTTGTTTCACTGTGCAGATCTTGCCAGACTTTTCCTCTCACGCTGGTGATAAAATGTGACCTCACTTGTTTAATGCAAGCTTGGGTGTTTTCAGAAATGTCACTTGG
Source organism: Aspidoscelis tigris stejnegeri (assembly GCA_023333525.1). Lineage (NCBI taxonomy): Eukaryota > Metazoa > Chordata > Lepidosauria > Squamata > Teiidae > Aspidoscelis > Aspidoscelis tigris. The sequence continues at coordinate 10,175,113 of JALMGA010000007.1, forward strand.
ACTCAGGGGCACAAGTGATTTAAACTGTTAGACTTCCTCTCCTTCCCACGGCACCACTGGCTTTCTGATACACTGAGATTCCCCTCTGTAGCATCAAGGATGTACGTGTGGTCTGAACTTCTCCCTACAGCACCAACGACATATTGATCATCTGTTTCCTCCTATCACCACGCCATGGATGTACATGAATTGACTGGGGTCAGCTCCATGTACCATTCATTTATCCCAGTAGACTGGGCTACCAACATAGGTGCATAACAATGTTTTGCACCACACACTAGTTTCTGGGAACCAACCCACAGAACTATGGGTTTTATCACATGATATGACCCACCCTGTGAAAAGGGCAGGATACAAATGTAATAAATAAATAAATAAATAAATAAATAAATAAATAAATAAATAAATAAATAAATAAATAAATAAATAAATAAATAAATAAATAAATAATGCCCAAGGTTTCCCCACTCTCCTACTTCTCATTCAGTTTGGTCATGTGGTTAGAATGTCGGACTCATAGCTCATAATCACCAGGATTGATTCCACACTCCTCCACAAAGCCAGCTGGGGGGCCTTGGGCTAGTCACAGCTCCCTGAGTTCTCATAGCGCCGCCTACCTCCCAAGGTGTCTGTTGTGGGGAGAAGAATAGAAAGCTTTGACAGCCATTTTGAGTCCCCTTAAATGGGTGTGAAAAGTGGGGTAGAAAAGCCAACTCTTCTTCTTCCTCCTTCTCCAAAAAGCCAGCTGGGGGGCCTTGGGCTAGTCACAGCTCTCTTTCCGAGCTCTCACAGCCCCACCTGCCTCACAAGGTGTCTGATATGGGGAGAAGAACGGAAGGCTTGTCAGCAGTTTTGAGTCCCCTTAAGGGTGGGAAAAGCAGGATATAAACGCTAACTCTTCTTTCTCTGAGTTGTATCTTTTAGAATTGAACTCTGAAGGAAGGGGATGTCACCAGTAGCTTGAGAAGCTAAAATAGCAAAAAAGCAAGCTAAAGACATCTATGTAACAAACAAATTAATAAAGATAGAAAATTTGGATCCCAACCAGAAGTCAGTAATAAAATCCACAATGGCCATGGTCACTTCTGTGCTTCCTTTTCTCTGCTATAGCAAAGCCAATGACTGCTGTGCTGGGTGTGGTACGTATGGTAGGGCTCACGGGGTGGGAATCGAAATCAAAGTACTTTTTTGCACTGAACCTTATTCCAGATTAGATCCTGGAATAGGAACCTGTCACCCACAGGTTGGTGCAGACAGGGACAGAGCCTGCTGTAGTTTGCACTAGCATGCAGGTGACAGGCCCTATTCCAGGATATAATCTGAAATACAGACCAATGCAGAAGGGACCAAAGAATGGCTGCTCTGGCCAAGAATCAAGGGTACTGCCACTCAAAAGGATTCATATTCACCCACTATAAGGGATTCTCCACCAGTGCCAAGGCTTTCACTCCACATGCAAAAGACCAGTCTTCAATACAGTTACTGTTTGATTTGAATGTAAAATTGCAAACATTTTTCATCCATCCCTAATCTCCACTTGGGCCTCTCAGGGCCTGTTCACACGTACCATAAGATCCTAAGAGGATGCCTGCTGGATCAGGCCACAGCCTATCTTGTCCATAAGGACCTAAGAGGATGCCTGCTGGATCAGGCCACAGCCCATCTAGTCCATAAGAACCTAAGAGGAGCCCTGCTGGATCAGGCCACAGCCCATCTAGTCCATAAGAACCTAAGAGAAGCCCTGCTGGATCAGGCCACAGCCCATCTAGTCCATAAGAACCTAAGAGGAGCCCTGCTGGATCAGGCTACAGCCCATCTAGTCCATAAGAACCTAAGAGGAGCCCTGCTGGATCAGGCCACTGCCCATCTAGTCTATAAGAACCTAAGAGGAGCCCTGCTGGATCAGGCCACAGCCCATCTAGTCCATAAGGACCTAAGAGGAGCCCTGCTGGATCAGGCCACAGCCCATCTAGTCCATAAGAACCTAAGAGAAGCCCTGCTGGATCAGGCCACAGCCCATCTAGTCCATAAGAACCTAAGAGGAGCCCTGCTGGATCAGGCCACAGCCCATCTAGTCCATAAGGACCTAAGAGGAGCCCTGCTGGATCAGGCCACAGCCCATCTGGTCCACAAGAACCCAAGAGGAGGCCTGCTGGATCAGGCCACAGTTCATCTAATCCATAAGAACCTAAGAGGAGGCCTGCTGGATCAGGCCACAGCCCATCTAGTCCAGCATCCTGTCTCACACAGTGGCCCACCAATTGCCCATGGGCATTTCAAACAGGCCAAACCTCCTCCTGCTCTCGAATCCCAGCATATGGCCCTAGAGGCATCCTGCTTGTCCCCCCAGTCTGAAAGATGTACCTAGACATCCATTTTAGTAGCTGTTGATATATCTGTCATCCATAGATTTGTCTAGCCCTTCCTTAAAGCCATCTAGGCTGGTTGCTGTTACCATCTCTTCTGGCAGCAAATTCCATAAACTGATGACTCACTGGCGTAATAATACCACACCACTCAAGCGACGATCAAGTGTGTCGGGTGCCATCGGCACTTCAAGGGCTAGTACAGCCCCCCAGCAAGAGCACCATGTACTTCAAGTGCAGATGACCAGGCCAGGCTAGGCTGTGGTAAACATCTGTTGCATGCCCAGACATTGCCATGACAACCGAGAAGTGATGCACAACTGCTGAGTTGCTGCTATGCATCCACACGCACTTGCAGCATTGCATCCAGAAGAGGCTGTGAAGCTGCTCCCAGCTAGTTAGGACTGAGGAGGGGGTGTTGAGCTCTGGGGCAGGGGCAGCAGCCTACAGATGCCCTTATCCAGTGAGGAGACCAACCATTACCAGATGGTACATGGAGACAGGTCCTCACTTACCTAGGCAAATCAAGTGAATTTGAAGCCCCCAAGGAACTTCTGGAGGCCCTTTTTGTTGTTGCCGCTGTGTTTCCTTGGCAGGCAGGCAGGCAGACATGCTTGCGTTCCACAGGCCATAATCAGGAAAATTGCTGCTGCTAATTGCACACTGCAACCAAGAAACAATGCTTCCAGAGAGCTACAAAATTAAGCTACAAAAATGATGTCAGAGCACGGGAAGGAAGGAAGGAAGGAAGGAAGGAAGGAAGGAAGGAAGGAAGGAAGGAAGGAAGGAAGGAAGGAAGGAAGGAAGGAAGGAAGGAAGGAAGGAAGGAAGGAAGGAAGGAAGGAAGGAATATTCACAGGAGAAGTGGTTAATGTCAGCGGCAAGTACGACGACCAGATGGAACAGTGACGGGGCTTTAATGCCTTAAATAGTTGCAAAGTAGGTGAAATTTCAGCAGGTGTTGCTTGCTTGCACAACGAGCTGCATCTGCTCAAATTCTGTGCACCCTTTACAAGTAAACGACAACTACTGTAAAAATGAAAGACCTTGAGGCTATTCGTTAGGCCCCTGGTATGCAATTAGGACAGCTCTGGTACAGGGTAGCCGTACCCAAGCTGGCCTAACTGCATACCAGAGGCCTAACTTATACGGTACTGCGTTGGAGGTACTAATACGACGATTGCTGGATCGTAGTGGTGACGCATTACACCAAGGCTACTGCAAATTTATTTAATGCTGATATATCAGCACTCTCTGCACAGTATTAAGAAACTCGGAATTTTCCCACCAGGACGGACAGGGCGGCGAGAACAGCCAATGAGAGCTGGGAGGGCAGCTCAACTCCCATTGGCTGCCCCGTCCATGTGATGGGCACGCCAACGCAAACTTTTGCCGCTTCTGAGAAGGAAGCCACGGGAGGCCGCTCAAGTCTGGATGGCGGGATGTCGCTTTGCAACAGTTAGCTGCGGATTTTCCTACAACTGTAGATTTTATTCCGCTAGCCTGGAGGGGGCCACACAGTCCATTTCATAGAAGGGATGGGTGATGAACTTGGAAGTGCAGCACCCCTGAATTCCAGTGCAGTGAAATACAGCTTAAGAACCACTAGAACAACAAAGCAGATTATCCAGTCTGGATCCACTGCAGCAGTACCTGAGACAACATGTTCCTGAGAAATGCCCTTCCACTAGCCAGAGTATTGCAGCTGTGCGTTCATATAAAATACGCCTCCGGGTACAGCCATTCTCATCCTCCACCCAGCATGGCATATGACACGCTGGGAGGGCAGCAGCATACAGCACTCCAGCCAACACTCCACCCTGAGAACAAGGACCTCGCCCAGGCCTCAAGCCTTTCTCCGTGCCAAGACATCTTCCTTAGTGAGCCCTGGTTGACTGAAGGACCTGTACGATCCTTCTGGCAGTCGGGTGGGGTGGGGTTGGTATTCACCCTCGCCAACAGGGAGCTTCTGTTCTAACCCCTTTTGCCAGGGTCAGTAAAGTCTCAAGCACCCTTTGGCCTAGTGGTTAGGGAGCCGGACTCTTATCTAGGAATACCAGGTTCAATTCCATCCTCCCCCACAAAGCCAGCTGGGTGACCTTGGGCTAGTCACAGCTCTCTTCTGAGCTCTCACAGCCCCACCTACTTCACATGGTGTCTGTTGTGGGGAGAAGAATAGAAAGCTTTGTGAGCCACTTTGAGTCCCCTTAAATGGGTGAGAAAAGCGGGGTAGAGAAGCCAACTCTTCTTCTTCTTCTTCTTGCAACAGATGTAAGAAACCAGTTTAAGAGCACAATCCAGGAAGACTCCGTGTAAGAAAACAGGCTTGAGTCCAAAATTAGACGGGATCTTCCTGCACCTTCCGCTCCTGTTCAGGTTCTCCAACAGAGGAAACTTCACAGGGATGCCTCTACTCTATCTGTACAGGCTTGAATGCAGACAAGAGTTCGCTGTCACCCTTACTGGGATTTTTAGGCCATGCCACAGATATTACCAGCGGCTACTGACAATGCTTAACTTCAGATTGAAAAAGAATTGTCAAAAACTGCGAGTGGCTGTAGATCCCAGGACAGGGAGAGGGCTGCCGTGGTCTGCACCAGCATGTAGATTCCAGCAAGTGGATTCCAGAGGCCAATTCGCACTTAGGGATGTGCACGAATATTCAAAATATGTGTTATTCGAATGAATTTGGACATTCGTATACGAACCAAATGTCCAGAGTTACATGTACAAATAATTTGGCCATCTGCATATGGACCACAATTTCGTTCTCCACCCCTTTACCAACCTTCACCCAAGTCTTAAACCGGCAGCATCCTGTGGCACGACCATTCGCACCTCTTCTGGCTCACTGCATATGGTGGGCAGGGAGCGTGTCGTCTGCACAGGCGTGGCCATGTTGCCGGTCCTCATCGATTGCTGGCCGCTGCCGCAATTGAACAGGACACCGCTGGCCAGTGCTGCAGCGGCAGGCTGTCTGGGGACCGATCCATGCGGCGTTGGGGCACGCCGCCCCCAACACGTCACCAAGATTGGTGCCACCCCTTTGCATGCGACCTGGTTGGCAGAGGCCAATCACAGCAACACAGAGGCAGGCCTTCCGGCATTCGAGGCGGTGGGGTGGGCTGGTCAACGGCAGGACCATTCACATTTCTGACCAGTAAGGGATGCTTTAGGGATGAGTCCCTCCCAGCAAGTGTGAATAGTCCTCCTTTACCCAGCGCTGACCTGCCCTAGCGCACAGGAGCCTCGTAAGGTTAGCGCAGAAAGTCCACAAGACATTATCTGGAATAAGGCCCAGGGCCCTGTCCTTCTCTCAAAGAAAAAATGCAGACCAAACAACTCGGGTGACTTTGGGTCTGAAGAGAGCCCCACAAGGAGAGCAGCAAGCAGTTTCTCTCCTGAGAATGATGGAGGTTTGATCAGAAATGATCTGAAACCACAGCATGCAATGCACACATTTATCACACCAGCCAGTCTGGACCTGGCTGGTCCATTTAGAAGATCATATTTAGAATATCAGCAACCTGAGGACCGTGCTGGCTTGGAGCGGTGGAAATGCTTTCTCAAACACCCAAAGAGGAAGGTTTTCCTACTTCTAAGTCAAAGACAGCTGCTCTTTAATTAGATTACCCTATGGAACAGAGAGCTTTAATGTGAAAGCAGTCGATGCCCCTATCAGCCAGGTGGCATTACCAGATATGCGGCACATTGGCAGAGATCATAATCCCACAGCAGAGTATTTGCTTCGATATACACAACCCCAGGTTCAATCGTACCATTTCCAGTGCAACCAGGACCAGGAGCATTAGAAATCCTGAAGAGATTGCACAGAACGATAAAATCATAGAAGTGTAGAGTTGGAAGGGACCTCTATGGCCTTTGAGTCCAACCCCCTTGCTCAGTGCAGGATTTCCTAAACCAACCCAGACAGATGTCTGTCCAGCCTCTGCTTGAAGACCTCCAGCAAATGAGAGCTCACTACCTCCAATGGCAACCTCTTCCACTTGCTGATCGCCTTTACTGTCAGGAAGTTTTTCCTAATATCTAATCTGTACTGACTCCCCTGATGTTTCATACTGTTGTTTCTAGTCCTCCCATCTTGTCTAAGTGAGAATAGGGACAATCCCTCTGCACTGTGACAGCCCTTCAGATACTTGAAGACTGTGATCATGTCTCCTCTTAGTCTTCTCTTCTGCAGGCCAATCATTCCTAGATCCTTCAACCATTTCTCGTAGGACATGGCTTCCAGACCACTCACCATTTGGTAGCCCTCCTTTGGACCTCCTCTAGTCTGTCAATGTCTGTTTTAAACTGGAGTGCCCGGAACTGGATACAGTACTCTAGATGAGATCTAACAGAAATAGATGGACTGTAAGGCTGGGACAGTATAAAACAGACTTGAATACCAGTCTGTGGCTCGCCAGAAGAACCTGGTGGCTACGCCTTCCCAGAAATTCTTTCCACTTCTTCTGATCCTTTCAGAGGTAACAATGGATATTCATTAATTTGCTGTTCGACTGTTTGCTGAATGCCCGCGCTCGGGAAGCAATCAGGTTCCACGTTTAGCATTGATATGTCAGTCTAAGCACATGTAGATGTTGGGTTAAAGGGTACACTTACAATAAGACTTCTTCAGATAATCTCAAACGCCAGCTTTCAAAGATCTAATGGAATTTATCAAACACAGCTGTCAGCTTCCCTGCAATGCCCCTGCCAACATTCTCTCTGTGTATGTGTGAAGTTGTGTAAAAGCTATTGTTGCGCTTGTAATGACTCCTCCATTTGGCTACACTTGTGGTATCCAGCTCATTACCTCGCAAAGCACTTCGAAGCACACAGAGCTGCCCTGGAAGACCAAACTCTGCTCCATTTGATAGGACAAGAAGCAGCATTTTATCAGGCATCCTTTGACAGTATTTTAGAAGGCAAGTGGCTCCTTAATTCAGTATGCCAGGGAGACTCATTAGCTGGAATTAGCAAAACTAGCATAACGCTATGTTCTCCTTTCAGCAGTCAACATTTCAAAGGCCTCTGCTAGTTTTGCCATCAGTTAAAATTCTTTCAGGTGCACTTTGATGTGTTTTTTTTTGGGGGGGGACTAATTCTTAGAAACTGCAACTCAACCCAGTTTCAATGCAAGTGAAAAAAGGAAACTCGTCATTCCAATATGTTTCTGAAAGGGCAGATTAACACTCCTGATTAATTTGCTAATCTGTGCTAACAGGTCAACCATAAGAATGTTGCACAATGAAACCACAGAGTAATGTCATCCTATCACAAAGGAGAGAGAGAGAGAATAACTTTAAAGATGGGCCCTAACTCTGAAATGTGGGGTCAGGTCAGCATGGGGGTGATACCATGGCGTGCCTGTGCAGAACACAGCAGACCAGTCGTGGCACGAAGCAGGAGGATCCATCCTGACCAGGTAAGTGGGGCGAGGGGGCTGGGGGGCTGCAGGCACTTCTGGGTGAGGGCAGGTACCGGGGAGCCCGCAGGACCCCAACACTCCCCTGAACCGGTCCAGTCCCACCCCCAGAACCGGGTTGCGAGCCAGCAGGCCAATGGCAGCCAATGGCAGCCACCAGCGGGCGGGACGCCCAGCTACCATGGGGCCAGCCGTGTCGGCTAGTGCATGCGGGGGATAGCTTGACCATCTGCACCTTGGCTGGTAAGGGATGCATTGAGAATGCTACCCTTACCAGCCAATGCTAGTAAGCTGTCCCCAAGACGTACCAGCCTTAAGTGGACTTCAGCCATCTGGCCTCTGAATTCATCACCACAAGTTTCTGGGATCATGGCCAATGAGGGTTGTTGCCTTTACTGAGCATCTAAGAGCAAAAACTGCTGCACAAAATCATACTGTATGAAAGATGACTATATAAAATTGATGCTTATAAGCACTAAAGTATTATGAGATGCATGCCGCGTTAATTTTTTAACACTAAAATCAATGCAGTTCATTTTGAATGACTAACAGGCAAAGAGGTCAATTCTGACATCCTTCCCACCTACTTTTTAATAATATTACACACACACACACCCCGAATCAAGGCAGGAGAGATTTGCTAGAGGTGACAAATTCAACATATTACTGATAGATTACTTCTTAACAATAGGTACCAGAATATAATTCAAGTAACAGCCTTTTGAATAGGGTCCGTTTTGCAAGCTCTTGGAAACATTTCGTTGACCTTGATGAAAAAAACAGGTGTTTTACACATTAACTAATGTTAACCAGAGACTTACCTTAAGTGTCCAGGCAGTGACCATTCACCCTTCTTCTGGCACTCGAGAGTCATTTGAGGTGCCGTGCAAGTGCGCTGGCACCCTGGATGACCACAGACACAATTGTGTATGCGCTGGGCATCCGCATCATCAAGGCGACAGTGCTGACAGCCATGGAGGGCACCACAGCCAAACTGGCAGTGCCTAGAGGACAACCGGGCCCTGGATTGAATAAGGTAAGTATTCAATCATGGTGGGAGGGAACACCCAAAGTGTGAGTGCTTGGAAACGTTGGTCAGTCACGCTCCTTTCCCATCCAGTGGACAGAAAGGGAAGTGCAAAAATGCCCCAAAACTGCCTTCCATAACTCACTGAACAAATTGACATGCACACATTAACTGGTAACTACTTACAGTGAATCCCATGCATGGAACAGTCACTTCAGGTCAAATATGACGAGTTCAACAAATACAGGTCTCCTGTTCACCCCTGGAAAATGAAAAATGGAGTCAGGAAAATGAGCGTCTTTCCTGCTCTCAGCTACCCAGGTCAGAGAGGTGCTCCATCTATATCCAGCCCCAGCCTAGGAATAAAAAGGGGTTTTCCATATCTAAGGAAAAGTCCTCCACCCACCCACCCACCCCTGCCTTGGATTCCCTCCCAAGAAATATCCTCAGAACTCCTTGCTCAGAACACGGAAATTGAACTTTTCTTCTACTGCCCCGGCCATCAGTAGTTGGAAGATATTCTCCTATCATCCACATGCTGCCTTGGATAGGCAAAGAAGTCCTTATTCCATGGGTCTCTGTCAACCCACCACTATGAGACACTGCCTTCCCCCATCCCAGAGTAGTGGATTTCTAGTTCTTTCTCTAGACAAGCTCAGCCATACAATCAATCCTTTTTTAACACTATGGTGCGATTCCCACATATCACACAGGGGAATCATGGTGATTCTGGCAGCTTCGACATGGTACACCCAGGGCAGACAAACAGGCCCGGTACAGGACCTGCCGCTGCAGAATGTGCCAACCCATGCTACCTTGGTGCAGAGGGAACAAAAGCTCCTCTGATCTGAACTTGCAGAATAGGAGAAATTCCATAGTGCCTGGAAAAAATGGCTCCAAGCACTGCACAGTCCACTGCCTGACAACTAAGTACCAGAGGGCTCCTCGGCCATTCATTGGCTACATCTGAAGCAAACAAACAACAAACCCACTTTGATCTGGCCTGAAACAGGTCCGATAAAAGGGAGGCTTGCCAGCATATCAGCAGCTTCAAACAGAGCCAGCGCACCAGTGGAAGGCCATTTTGGGAACATGGCTAAGGCCATGGTCACACCTTCACTTTAATCCTTCCTCAGTCCATCTTTGGACTGCACTGTTCACACCGTTTTAGTCCAGTCCATTTTACTTCTGGACTTTCCTTCCTTCAATCATACTTTCTTGAGTCCTGAGGTCACAAGCCGCTATAGAGTGTTAATCCATTTGCCTTTTTTAGGTGTGATCACGAAAGAGGACTAAAGGGGCATGGACTATACTATAGTGGGTGGACACTGCATGGTTTCGCCTTCCCATTCACCCACGTGTGATTACCTGCTGTTGAATGATAGAACTTTTCCCTATCAGAGTGCAGGGGGTGTTGTGATGGTGGAGAGTGGTGGAGATCTAAAAGTCTCGTATGTAAAGGAACAGATGATCAGGTATTGGGTATGGATGAAGTTAGTGCATCTTGAGTCCTGTTTCTTAATAAAACGGACTATTTCAGCAGGGTGTGACCACAACCTAAGAGAACAATTTCCGCTCCCTCTTTCAGGCACTGTTACTGTTTCTAGCGTGTTCATTTTATCGGTTGTTTTTATTGCTGTAACCCGCCATGAAACCTTTGGGGACCTAACTGAAGTATATGAAATCATGCACAGTATAGAAAAGGTGGGTAGAGAAAATTTCTTTTCTCTATCACACAACACCAGAACCAGGGGGCATCTATGAAGCTGATGGGTAGGAGAGTCAGATCCGACAAGGAGAAGTATTTCTTCACCCAGAGGGTCATCGGTTTATGGAATTTGCTGCCGGAAGAGGTGGTGACAGCTACCAGTCTAGATGGCTTCAAGGAAGGGTTAGACAAATTTATGGATGACAGATGTATCAACGGCTACTAGAATGGATGCCTAAGGACATCTTTCAGGCTGGGGGGACAAGCAGGATGCCTCTGGGGCCACCTGCTGGGATTCTAGAGCTGGAGAAGGTTTGCCTTTGTCTCTGCTTGAGATGTCCATGAGCATTTGGTGGGCCACTGTGTGCAACAGAATGCTGGACTAGATGGGCTGTGGCCTGATCCAGCAGGGCTCCTCTTAGGTTCTTAGGTTCTTATAGGGAGGCATAAAGATGCAAATAAACAAATAAATGAAATTCTGGGAGTTATAATCCAGCAGCTCATCATGGCAAGCCACTCATTTCCTCTCTCGCCATTGCTTCCACACTATATCATGTCAGATAGTATTTATGGTCTAAAGCGTTATTATTTCAAAGGAATCCAGATCTTCACCCTGTCTTCAAAAGTCAAAACCCGCCCATGTAGCTTTTTAAAGATGCCCGGAGGAAACAGTTCTGTACTGTACAGCACAACAGAATATGATTTTTACCATAACAAAAAGCAATTAGACAAGCCATTTCATATTTGAAGCATTTAAGGGAAGCACTGTTTGACAAGATACCCTTGCTCAAATTCTCTCGTAACCTAAAATAAACTCAACTTTATAGGTTCTAATTTTGGCCTAATCTCCCCTTGCTATGCTTGTGTGATTTCTAATTATTTTGTCCTAAAGCCCTGCCTTGATGTATGGTTGTACCTTTTCCAATATACAGCAACTTGAAAATTTCCTTAAAATGACTGATTATTGCCTGCTGCTAATTTCCAATATAAAGAAATCAGAAGATAGGATCCCCCAAATGTAGTTCCATCAGCATTTAAATTATCACAGCTTTTCTTTTTTGTTAAAGTGGGTCATTCTTGTATAGAAATCCCCAATCTAGGCACATGAAAAACATTAGATTTTTTCCCCCACTCTGAAAAGTTGTTAAAAGACCATAAATCCATTATCCAGATACAGATCACTCAATAATTTAATGTCTTTAGCTTGGCACACTTCCCGGTACAAATTCCCTTTATCTGCCATTATTTTCAGGTTATAACAAATTGAGGAGTCGTCAGCAGTGTTGAAATCTTGGAGCGATAGGGGCGATTCTAAAAGGTTCTGTGTGTAGTGGGTGCTTTGATGTTGTATTCCATTCCATTTGTGGGCAAGAAAAGAGTCCTGGAGCAAAGAAGAAGGTTGAACAGGACTTTGGAAACAGCTTTACATTTGTAAAAAAAAAAAAATCACAGGGAAGGAAAGGAGGAGAAGAAGAGGAGGAGGAGGAGCAGGAGTTGGTTTTTCTATCCTGCTTTTCTCACCCATTTAAGGGGACTTAGTGCTAGTGAAAAAACACCCTATCATAACTCCAAGCTAGGCTTGCCAAAAGCTGGATGCAAAGAGTTGTGAGTAGAAAATAATGCTTTTCAGTGTGCTTTCAGAAGGATTGGGAATTTCCTACTAAACCAGGGGTCCCCAACCACTGGTCCATGGACTGGCACTGGGCCACAGGGTTTTGGGGGGGGGTTGCCAGTCCACACTGCCACTGCAAGAAATTACCCTGCCCTGTCACACCCCCGCCCCACCATGGAAAAGGAAATCGGTCCCTGGTGCAAAAAAGGTTGGGGACTCCTGTACTAAACAGACAAAAGGACCACTCCACTGGTTTACTTATGCAGATCTGACACCTGAGCCCCATCTTCATGGCATCGTTATCTCGAATTCAAAACGATTTGAGTCCTCACAGTTCAGACGGCAGTTTGGCTTCACATGCTTCTTCCGTGTTAAACCACGTTATACCAATTTGAAATAAATCCTGATTTCAACAGGTCTCACTCCGGAACGTGCCCTTGATACGTGTTTCATTTTTTACTGTGTGGACAGTATCGTTTTTCCAGGATGAGATTCCGTGTCCAGGCTGTCCCGCCCCCAATTGCACTGTAACCAATGGCTTGTCCGTATTCGAGGCACGTCATGTTTAGGATTCCCTCCCCCAATAGCTCGCTTCCAAAGAGTGATTCCATTGAAAGAATCCAACAGCCACTACCTCCAAAGCTACACTGTAGCAATGTAGCTTAATAACAATGTTGCAGTTTTGCACAGTTCTGAACTTTAAAAAGGAAAGGAAACGAGGAGCCCCAGGGCGAAGCTGCCCGTGCCGCAGCGCCAAGATGGATGGATGGATGGATGGATGGATGGATGGATCGATGGATGGATGGATGGATGGATGGATCGATGGATGGATGGATGGCGCAGCGGGCGCCGGAGCTGCCGGTGGGGGACGCAGGGGCGGCCCGGGCTGCGAGCGCGCTCCGGCCAGTGGGGCGAAAGGCGCCGAGAATGCGCCGGCGGCAGCGGTGGAATGGGGCAAAGCGGCGGCGGGCACCAAGGAGCCCGCAGTGCATGGATGGATGGATGGATGCTGCTGCTGATGCTGATGCTGCTGCTGGTGGGAAGGGGGAGGGGAGAGAACGGGAATCCCCGGCGGAGCATGGATGATGCAAAGGGAAGGGAGGGTGGGATCCTGGGACAGAACACCAATGAGAGAGAGGGGGTGGGCAATGGGTGGGAGGACAGGGCTGCCGTCTGGACTCCCAGGATTGATTCCAATTTAAGGCTGAAATCGGAATGCCACTGAACCGGGTTAACTTGCAAGTCATGTAAACAGGATTAACCCGGTTCACTTATTTCAGTTTCCTTAAACCGAATTAAGGCATCCCATGTGGATGCAGCCCTTGATGGGACTCATCAGCACCTAAATACCTTCTGTTTGCCAAAGATACCAGCTTTTGTCTACTTTAGATGTTAGAAGGAATGTGTTGGAGCCAACTACTGACTCATGACCAGCTCAGATGGGATTTGCCATTTTCCTCTTTTCCAGTTTCAGACCCTGCCCCCCCCCCCCAATCCAGGAACCTGAATGGAACCTCCTGCGGGGGAATCTTCTGACCATAGAATAAAAGGACCCTGACGGGCAACCTCTTTCTCTAGCTCTCCTTCTTCCTCCGTGGGCCCACGTGGTTGAGGTCCATGTTCCCATGCTGAAACACACATGAGCTAAAGATCAAGAAATGAAATGACTGAGCCTGCCTTTGACCTCTGAGCCACAAGCTGGCATCCTGCCTGCCATTTCTTCAGAGAGAGAAAAAGCCAACTTCCTCTAGATCTCTTCTGCCAGAACAAATGGGTGAGAACCAGTTGAATTACAGCATAAGGTCTCAGGATAGGCTTTTCTCCCTTTTTCCTTCTATATATTCCTGGATTGCCAAAAAGGTGTGCCTTTTAAATTGAGATCTTTCCTCCTGCATTGATTAAACTACTGATGCCTTTTGAACAGACGCTGGGGCTTCTTTTCTTGACGTTTAAGCACCAAATAACTGTTCTTTCGTTATTTCAAACCACTATGTTAAAGGATCCCAACATGGGAAGACGTACTGGTAAGGTATTCCTCCCCCACTCTAAAATCACCTAGCAGGACGACTTCTAACAAACTTTTTTTTTCGTATTCAATTTGTATCGAATTGAATGCAAGAAAATTTGTATTTGTTCGAATAGATCCCCCTTCAAAAGTAGTGGCATTCGCATTTGATACAGAATGTTCAATATGAATTTCTGTACAAATCCTATACAAAACCCATACAAATCCGTAACGATACTTCATACGAATGTATCAAAACATTCTGTTCGAATTGGAATATCGATCTTCGAATGTGCCAACATGCAATGAAAATTTGAATGTCTGAATTTGTATGAAGTTTGAAAGTTACGAATATCTGTGCACATCCACATGTGGAACTAAACAGAGCGGTTTTACCTGGATGCTCACCTGCATCTATACAAGGTAAGTAGAAAAAAGTGGCTAAAAACTACACAGAAGTGGTAGCATCCACACACTAGTGCCTCAATCCATATTAAAAGCCGTGGTCACACCTTCACTTTAAACCTTCTTCACTCCACCTCCAGGTCTCACACCTATTCTTTATCTGTGAACTTTCTATTCAAGAAAGTCCAAATAGAGGGTGGAAAGTCCACAAATAAAACGGATAGAACGGAAAAGGCGTGAGCAATCAAATCTAAAGATGGACAGAAAAAGGTTTAGAGCGGTGATGGCCAACCTATGACAAGTGTGTCACAGGTGACCACGCCAAGCCCTTTTGGGTGACACACCTGGTCACCCTGGCACCTGAACATGTAGTGCCTGCTTGTTGTTGAAGTGTACGAAATACCAACTTTCAACTGAATATTAGCAAACGAAATTCAGCTACAAAAGTCACTAATGTAAAAAATTATTTGTTTTTGCTTTTAATAAAATACATATATCAAAAATATAACTTTTTTGCTAGAGCTACAAATATCACAGAATTATGGATATTTCTAGATGTGACACAGCACCCGAGTTAAGCTAGGTTTTCTTGCGAATTTTGACACACCGAGCTCAAAAGGTTCACCATCACTGGTTTAGAGTGAAGCCAAAGACCAGAAAATACACTTCCAAAGTGCATTTTCCGTCTTTAATGGGGATTATCAGTGGGATGGGAACACTAGCATCTATACACTATCACCTTTAAGCTGCTTTTGAGCTGCTTTTTAAGGGGCGTAGATACAGCCTGAGAGACGCAATGAAGTAGATTTTACTTTGCTGAGGCAACAATAATCCTGATAATTATGCAAAACAAGACAGATCTTCAGGTAGAAACTCCTGAAAAATGATAGATAAGATTA
Source organism: Aspidoscelis tigris stejnegeri (assembly GCA_023333525.1). Lineage (NCBI taxonomy): Eukaryota > Metazoa > Chordata > Lepidosauria > Squamata > Teiidae > Aspidoscelis > Aspidoscelis tigris. Next base: position 10,190,563 of record JALMGA010000007.1, read on the forward strand.
TATACTTTGCATATCAACCCAATTTCTCCCTCCTTTATTCTTTGTTAATTCTAGACTATTTAGTGCTCCAGTTGGCAGATAACGTATTGATTATTTTTTAAAGACAAACATTTGGTTCCTGCTACCTTCGGCCTCCCCTGTTCCTCCTTGTGCAGTGACAGAATTTCTCAAGACTTTCTTGCAATATCCTTTATAAAGAGGAAACACACAAAGGGCCGAAACCCCCATTGTTCCACCTTTCCACCTCAAGGCAAAGGTAAGGTACAAGTTACAACAAATGTTTGGATACATGTACACCTGCGTAACTTTCCAAATTCCTATTATTTCCAGTTAGAGCTGCCACCTGTTTGCCTAATGGAATGATGGATTGGCATACAGAGAGGATTTATTCACTAGAAAGGGAATACACAATGCTTTTAATAGTCTTCTTTACTGGCATTATCCCCACCATAGCAACTCTGTGGAAACTTGGGGAGAGTACCTCTGAGAAAGCAGAGTAGAAGTAACTTGCAAAGCTCAAGGTTAGCAATGAAAGCAGAGGCATATTCACACTTGACATTATTCTGGAATACATCCTGGAAGAGGGGCCTACAGTTCACATGCTGGCGCAGGCTACAGGAACTCCCAAGTGAGGCCTGCTAGAGGCCTGTATTAGCATGCACACCACAGAGGCCCATCCTGAGATATACTCCAGAAAAAGGCCAAGTGCAAATAGGCCCCAGATTCCATGATTCTGTGGAAAATGGGACTACAAGAGCAAGGGTGTCTCCCCATTTAAGATTAAAGAGCTTTGAATTCGTTTCCAGAGTTGAGGGGTCCTAAAGGATCAGAAGAATCAACAGTTTCTGAGGATTAAAGGTTCCAAAACGCAGATTCAAAAGAGAGTTGTAACACTGTAACGAGCTCATTGTGCCCTTCAGTACTCAGTCTCCCCTTTCAGCTATAGAAGGGAAAACGAAGGAGGATGCGAGGAATCCTATCACCTTTTGGCTCCCACCCAAAGCTCAGTGTAACAAACTGGCAGCTTTCCTCCTGGGGGTTGCAAAAGTGTGTTGGCTCTTAAAAGGCCACCTACTTTCAGCTCATTAGATCCAATGATAAGCTGTGATTTCCTCCCTTTTTCCTCCTCTCCCCATGACATGCTAAGGTTCAGGCTTGGCTGAAAGTACGAGTCAACAGCTTGCAATGTAGCAAGAGATCAGACAATACAATGTAATGAGATATCAGACCATAGCAGGGAGAGTCTGATTTTATTTAAGGAGACAGGGATTGGAAAGACTTTAAAATGCCTGCCCTGTCACACTGTGCCAATGCTGCTCAAAGCTGATGCTTATTTCGTCCCTCCAATTGGCATAAAGGGATTCTTCTGCCAGTGATCATGAGACTTTGGAGGTTTCCTTCCTTCCTTCCTTCCTTCCTTCCTTCCTTCCTTCCTTCCTTCCTTCCTTCCTTCCTTCCTTCCACCCACACCTTCCACATTATCTTCTTGCTCTCTGGACACAGCCCAGGTCATAGTCAGGAAAGAAGAGGAGAGGCAAGCAATGCCAAAGCAGACGCAATAGGAAGGAGAAAGCTGAAAGGGAAGCAGAGTAAAATTCCCCTTAACAATCTTTACAGACTAGGGACAAAGAGGCATCTGCTGAGGAAAACTGTTGGCACAAGTGATATTTAGAATTATTAGGCACTGTACTTTCCCCATAGCTCTATATGGTGTCATTCAGAGTTGTCTGCTGTGTTTGCGCTAATAGCCACTGTTTTGGAACAAGGTGGATCAAGCTGTGACAGGTTGCTAGCCTCCAAGGACTAGGAGTATGCATGAATATTCGAAGGTATTCGAAATTCAATCGAATCTCCCTGAATTTTGACATTCAATTTCAAATAGAATGTCCACAAATTTGAATTTAAAGATTTGAACAAATTTTGAATTTTGGATCTATTTGTTTGAATTATCCGGACATTCGCATGTGAATGGGTTTGTACACGATGCATACTTGTAGATACGCATCTTTCCCGCATTTGTATGGATCCACACAGGATGAAAACGGGTTGCAAACGGGATAACTACAGGATGCATACGGATGTGTATGGATGTGTACAGGATGCATAATGATGCATATGGGCACATATGAATGTTGTCGACATTTGTAAGTACAAATTCGAATCAAAAATTCAAATGAATAGATTCAAATTTCCTTAAATCGAATTGAATTTGTTTAAGTTCAAATTTTAAAGATTCAAATTGAATTGAATTTTCAGGTATTTGATTTGAATCAAATCAAATCCCTAAAATTGCATTCGTGCACACCCCTACTAGGGACTTCAAAGAGCTAGGAACAAACGTTCTCAGTCCCAGAGCCTCAAGAGCACACATTTTGGTGACACGCTTTGGTGAACCAACAAAATAGGTCCCCCAGTAGTCCGGAAATTGGAGGATCACCTTCTACATGCTTCCATGTTCTGGATCAAGGCCAACTGGTCTGCTGATAGACCTGTTTAATCACATCTACTGGTGATCCAGATCAAGGGCCTCTTGATCTGTATCATGCTCTGTCCTGCAGTGGGTGGGCCCTCCCCTTGGACCAGTCTGTGATGCAGAAGGAAAGTCCATAGCCTACACTGCAGACTGTCCCACAGGTAAGTGCAGAAAGGCCCACGACATCTGTTTCTAAGCCTTTTCTGGCTAGGTTGTTAACTGTCCCCCTTTTTCCATGGACAAAGATCTGGATCTTCAAGATCCGGATCTTTGAGATGGGCTCCTCCTGGAGATCCAGATACTGAAGATGCCTGAAGACCCCATTATGGACACCTTTAATTGGGTACACACCAAATCTGGATTTAAGGGCCTGAAAGACCCATTAAATCTGGATTTCTCCTGCCCTCGTGGAGACAGGGCCTTGGAGATGGGGCTTCAATGGGGTCCAGGTGAGGACAGGGCCTTCCCAATTGTATCAATCAGGCGCCAATCAGGTTCCTAACAGGGTCTTAGAAGAGTTCTAATCCCTAGTGGGAAAAGGCCTTACTTTAAAAGTATTGGCAACTTGAGATTTTCAGACATCAATACAAGTTCACCAATAGATACAATATTTTGCAATACATACAAGTTCTTTGATATATAAATGGGTTTTTTCCCCCCATGGGACATACTCCCAAGATAAGTCTTAGTTTAAAGGAACCTTAAATGTAACTGAGAAAGTAAGAAGCTAGGACATATAAAAGCCCACACAGTGGGGTAATAAATTGGTGTCTTATCAAAGCCGTTTTTTAAAGAACCACCGTTCTTCAAAGAATCAAAAGAAAGGAGCAAATTCCCATTCATGCCCCCTGTTGGATTCCCACATACCAGACACTTCTGAACATACGCCAGTGCGCCAAGTTTATGTAAAATAAAAAATAAAAATAAAAAAGTGAGGCTAAACAGTCACCAGCGCTAATTTTCCACTGTAGCCTTCTCTTCCATAGGCGACAGGGGTGGCCACAAAACACAGCTTGCATCTTACTGTGTACAAGATTTTGTTGGCCTAATTAAGGTGAAAAGTTTTGATATTTTGATCTATTATAAGTAACCTCCAAAGTGGAGCATTAATGCAAGCACAAATCGGAGCGCGCTCGGCTAACCGGGCTGCCTGCTTTGAAATTGTTAAGAAAGGATTGTTTCCTTTCAAGTGTATCTGAAAGAGAATAAATTCCTTGTCGGCTTGTGATTGCAATAATTAGGGTGATGGGAAGTCGCAAGCAGAGTATTGACCCTTTTTGGCCTCCAGCCTACCAGTGGGCTAAGAAAGCAGTCCATTTTGAAAACACTGCGGGCCTTGATGTAAATCCCAAAGAGTTGTCCCATTAAATCAGAAACAGGCAGCCTATCTGGCAATTTTATGCAACCGAGTCGATTTGTGACTCACAGGTACAATCCCACTAAAATGTGCACAATGCCTATTAATTTCACTGGGACTCAGACAGGGAGATTTACCTTAACTCTGCTCAAGGAGGGAAGAGAACTAACATTACTCATGTGTTTAATAGCAAATACTTCTGCTTCTGAGAGAAAGGATCCCTTTTGCTTTTTCAGTCTAGTAAACAGAATTCCAGCTTCTCTTGTTTTAAATCACAATTTACTTTGCAGTTTTAACAAATCTAGGGGAATCTCTGTAGACTCTGGAAGGTTCCCACTGGGCAATTTAAACCAGATTTAAACCAAGTATTTTTTAATCAGCAGTGAGGTCTGGTTTTTTGTGTTCCCACTGTTAGCTTATAATGTGGACTCGCAGGGGAGAAATCTCCTCCACTCTCTCCTTTGACATAACCTGACTTCATCAGGGTGGGCAATTCAAACCTCACCCCCTATATAAGCCTGTCCCTGATTCAGATTATGGAGCAGCAGTTTTTGTTCACAGCTTCTCCCCCTATGGTAGCACAGCTTCTCATGTTAGCCAGGTAGTAGAAGATTTAAAAGATCACTTTCCCTTCTGGTATTTTGTGCTAGATCGATGGATCAAAGCAGTGCAAAATGGCAGGGAGGAGGGGAGGAAGCAGGTAGTCAGGCTTTTACACAAGAGCCAACAATTGCACTGGATCGTGACAGTGGATCAGCGTGAAATGGTGGAGGAGGGAGGAAGCAGGCTTTTACACAGGAGCCAACACAAACACTTTTGCAACCCCAGGATGGAAGCCACCAATTTGTTGCACTGATCTTGTTACAATGTTAGGTACTGCAGTTGATTCTTCATCTCCACCCTCCCCTTCAGGCAGCCCAATCTAGCACGTAACGGCAGAGAGCTGGGGAAGAGAGGGGCCTCAGGCACAGGAAATCACTGCATATCATTGGATCAGGAAACAGAAAACGCTCCTAAAGCATGGTTCCCTCTGAAAAAAAACCTTCTTGTATTCCCATTGCTATATAGTGAGGATTATTTCTAAATCCAGCAGTGAGACCCCTTTTAATGTGAATAGGGATTCTCCATGTTTTGGGGCCTTTATTCCGCAGAACTGGGGGATCCCTTGCAAACTGTAGGGATGGGGAGAACTCAAGCCGACTTCAAGCCTGACTAAATCTTCAGTACCATTTGAATACGTTTTGGTTAAATTTGGTTGCCTCCAAACTACTATTAGAAAGATTGTTCTGTTAATTCAACCACCCTTTACTATATTCAGGCTTAAGGCCTTCTGCAGTCCTATCCCCTCACTGGTCAGGCATGTCCACATTATTCCACTGCCACAAATGCTCTGGATAACCACTCCCAAAGTGATCCAGCTGTTGACAACTAAAAAGCTGTCCACAGCCTGCCCAGAAGCAGCTGGATCACTCCTGGGGAGGTTTCACAGCCTCCTTTGGGTGTGGTGCAGCAAGTGTACCACCCAGTTGTACCACATCCTCCAGTTGTTGGGGTGATTGGGCACCTTCTCAGTGGTGGCCCCCAGACTGAGAAATGGTCTCTCTCCTGGTCCTCCTCTCCCCGCATTCAGTTATTATTCTAGTATCTTATTATTTTTATTTGTTCATTCTGTATTTTATTTTTCCTATGGATGTGACCCATTCTGAGGTCCACTGGAATTTAAAAAATGCAAATAAATAAATAAATAAATAAATAAATAAATAAATAAATAAATAAATAAATAAATAAATAAATAAATAAATAAATAGGGTGTGGATGCAAACGCTGATGTCCTGGAGGCACCAAGCCTTTCCTGGTCAAGCTGTGGTCTGCTTTTTAGCAGTCCACAGCTAGTTAACTCCAGGAAGGGCTTATCTAGATCCAAGACAATGGCAGCAGTGGCAGCATGTATATGGACTTCACTAGAAGAAGAAGAAGAAGAAGAAGAAGAAGAAGAAGAAGAAGAAGAAGAAGAAGAAGAAGAAGAAGAAGAAGAGTTGGCTTTTGTACCCCGCTTTTCTCACCCATTTAAGGGAACTCAAAGCGGCTCCACTAGGGCTTAGAACCCTTGTAAGATTCCATTAGGAACCCAATTAGTAGCTGATTGGTACCAATTGGGAAGGCCCTGTCCTCACCTGGACCCCACTGAAGGCCCCATCTGCAAGGCTCTGTCCCCACAAGGGCGGGGGAAATCTGGATTTAATGGGTCCTTCAGGCCCTTAAATCTGGATTTCATGTGGACCTGATTAAAGGTGTCCACGATGGGATCTTCAGGCATCTTCAGTATCTGGATCTCCAGGAGGACCCCATCACAAAGATCTGGATCTTGAAGATCTGGATCTTTGACTATGTGTTGAGAAAGGGGGAACGCTTTCTATTTTTCTCCCCACAACACACCCTATGAGGTAAGCGGGGCTGTGACTGCTCAGAAGAGAGCTGTGATGAGCCCAAGGCCACCCAGCTGGCCTCATGGATGAGAGCAGAATCAAACCTGGTACTCCCAGGTAAGAGTCTGGCTCCCTAACCACTAGACCAAACTGGGCACTCACTAGCAGGTAAGTACGAACATGGCCAGTATCAGCACACAGAAGGTAGGCTCTGAGTTTGCTTGCTGGTCCAGTATATTGGCCAGTGCAGAGTTGCAATTAGATTCTCGCGTCTCAGGCCTTTACTAAAGACAAATTAGCTGTGATTACTCCTGCATCTGTTCTTTGCTAAAATAAATGAGTCAATTAACTCCCTGCAGCAAGCAAGCAACAAGCAACTCTTGTGAGATTTTGCCTGTTTAAAAAATGTTTGCTAAGGGGTAGGGGAGAACATGTTGTGATTTCCACCCAGTCCTTGCAGTATTCCTAGGTCTGAAAGCTTCACTGAAGATTGTCTTAACAGAACTGGAAACCATAGGCCTTTTCGCACGTCAGCCTGATGGATGGAGTGCGAAAAGGCTGGTACAGGCGGGAGACAGCTTGACCATTCACTTTGGCCGTAAGGGACGCTTTCCCAATGCATCCCTTACCGGCCAAGGTGCAAATGGTCAATCCGTCCCCTGCCTGTACCAGCCCGGAAAGGCTGTCGCGAGGGCCGGACGCCCCACTCCGGGCTACTACCATTGGGCCATATGGGAAGGGAAGTGTGAAATCAGCCCAGGACTATATAAGGAACTTGGTGAAGAAGTCACTGATTGCTCTATTGCACAACAAAGCAGCTGTGTGTTGAACAAAGCCAATGGCCTAAACCTTGTCAGAGGAAAACTCTGTGCCCCTTCAACATCACATCTGATTGGGGTTATTTATTAGGGCCAGAAAGAATATTGAGTAAAAATCACTAATGTGTTGAACATGATTGGTTTGGGGAGCAGAAGAAGGTTGAAAGGTGCAAAGACCAGGCTCCATCAAGGACAGGATGGATTCATCTGGCACTGACAATGGAGTTTATATGAACGATTCACTAAAGCAAACAAAAATATCCCTGGAATGCAGCTCTGGGCGTGTCAGCTCTGGTATTATTAGATGCTTAACCTAAGAGCTTTGATCCAGTAGTCAGGACAGCAGGACAACCAAAAGAGATGAGGCAATTTGTTAGCAGTTGATGGTAGTGCTGTATAAACAATGAAGTGATAAATTAATAATAATAAGCACTACAGATGTGAAATGACCGTCTTTGCTTAGGCTCGTAGCTTGCTTGGACTGAAGGAAATTAGTGTTCCATGTCACAGGATCCTCTTTGCAAATCTAAGAAAGGAGCCACTTTTCCACATCCCTGCTGAACGTAAGAACATAAGAAAAAAAGGGGTGTGTTTTTTCACTGGACCTACTAACACGTACTAGAATTTGCACTTGAGAACACTAGTACATGTTACACTAAGCCCCACATGGGCAAAGACTTACATAAGTCTGTGTGTGTGTCTGATTGCTGGTAGGACTCCGCCATCTTGATTTTGGAAACTGGCACAACTGCGTATACGCCAGCACCACATCGACAATGACGCTCCGCACATGGACAGTCGCGTTTGGAGACATCTGAGGTGCTAGCGCTCTTGTGCGGCATCTCAGATGACCCCTTGCACCGAGAATGGTGCAAATGGTCACAGCGCTGGACGTTACAGGTAAGTTTGGGTTAAGGGTTCGGACGATTTTGTGCACCAGGCTAGTGAACAAGAGGGTAACATCTGGAAAGGCAGGAGGCGTTTCTGGGCTATTAATGCCTCCTGCAAGTGGAGGTGCTCCTTACCAGATGTTACCTTATCATCAAGTACAGGGCCAAGTGTGAATTGGCTTCAAATCTAACTAATTAAGATCTTACTAAACGACTTATTTGCCTCTCTAGTTTCCCTCTACCGTCACTCTATTCAAGTGGACTTTAAAAGTGCCGTGCCATTCTGGAAAAAGCGTCCGCATGGGGCTCAGCAAAATGCACGCTTAAAACGCACCTTCCATCCCCACGGAAGCGTGTTTTGCTTGCCCGTATCTTTCTCTCCCCGCCCCCTCTCTTGTTGATAGGGTGCTGGCAGGAACAGGGAGGGACTGTGCTCTGAGCAGCCACAACCAGGAAGAAACCCCCAACAAGTTCAAAGGAAAAACAGACATTGGTTCTCTGTTCATCTCCCAGATCTCCAACCCCACCCCCCCGAAATGGCTTCCCGTGCCGGCAAAGGCAGCGGCTGCAGCCATCAGCCACACGATCGTTCGCTCATTCACTCTCAACACTTTCACAGATCACTGTCAAAATCCACCCGGTAGAGCAGCGGTGACTGTAGCAATCCACCACTTAACACCTGATAATAATTGCAACAATGTTGCAATTCTGTGTTATTCTGGCTCTTTGAAATTCTGAGCTTTAGAAAGGGAAAGGAAGGGAAGCTGCTGCACTTCTGGGAGATGTGTGAATGTTTTATGGCTGTGTGTGCAGGCAGCAATCCCTGCCCCTTTTGCCATGGAGCGTCCCCTTGGTAAATGCTGCCAGGAAAATCTGCAACTTCCAAAAAGAGCGCTGGAACTCTTCTTTGAAGTGCACTTTTTTGTCACAGATTTTCCTCCTTTGTAGCACTGGAAGCTCATTGAAAAGCCAGGCATAGGGGCGCTCAGAGGCAAAAGAAGATTTTTAGAGGGCTTTAAATTGCTTGGGGATAGGGCCTATAGGAATTAACCAAGGTAAGTGCAGAAATGGGCCCTAAGTTTTAATCCACTTTCAGTCCACTTTCAGAGTGAGAGAACATATCAATAAAATGATGAGTCATTTTCTTTTCACTTTATCTAGCCCAAAGGTGGATTTTCTGAGTTAGATAATACCAAAAGAAAACAGCTTGTCACTTTGTTGATATGTTCTCCTATTCTGAAAGCGGACTGAAGCAGAATTAAAACTTAGATGTGAACACAACTGTAACAGCATCTCACCATTAGCTTCATCTATTTAAACCCCTTCCTTTTAGCTGCTTTACAATTCCAGCTGCCACTGTGAGCACGGTACGCCACCATACACTCAGCTTTTCAGGAAGAGGCTCCAGCGCTGTGTTTAATATTTCCATTTCCATTTCATTTCCATTTTATTTGAATACCACCTTTCCAAAATAAACTCTGCCCAAGGTGGTTTACAACAAACAGAAAATACACAATGCAAAATAATGAGCAAAACGTTATAATAAAAATACAGTATAAAAATTGCACATCATCCAAAATATTGCAAAATAAGCCAAAACACACACACATACACACACACACACACACAACGAGACAGCTGAGGCCAACGGCCCCAATCCCATGAAGAATCCCCTCCTCCATGATGTCAGTGCTCAGCCAGGCACTCATGCAAAGGGCAGAGTGGTCTGGGCTGCCACCACTAGACACCTCCAGAAGGGATGGCATAAGCAGCTGTCCTTTATGGTCTCTGATGTACCTGAGACCAGGTGGAGTCTGGAGCAGCTGGCAAGAAAGGTCCAGTCCTGCAAGGAAGCAGCTCCAAATGATCAGGGCTCATCCAAGCTGCAGAGTCATCCAGAGGGCAGAGTGGTCTAGGCTGCCACCACTAGACCACATGGAAGTCATGCCTGCACAGGAAGCTCTATGCATCTTGCACACATACCTGACAAACACACACATGCGAGTTCCCACTGGCAAGCCTATGTGACTAACAATAACCGGGTGTCTCTTGCAGATCATGGGAAATGAACATGAAGCAGTAGAAAGGAGCTCACCTCCTACATAGCAAATTACATTCTGAAAGCTATAGTGGCTCCTTTGTGGCACAGTTTTTCAGACTGCGTTGTTTGCTTCACTTCCGCAAGTCAAAATTAAGGATCCTGGAGGACGCCTTCCATGCCACGCCAGCTGAAAATGGAAAAAGGAGGTCACCGCTCGCCATGCCAAGCAAGTCACTGAGAACTTCGTATCCAGCCATCAAAACCTGCCACTCCCAGCTCTCCCCATTTCTTGCCATGAAGAAACGCGATTAAGATCTAGACTTAAACATCAAAGGGAACATCAACATGTCGAAAGCTCTGAATCCATTAGTTACCCAGGTAAACAGAATTAACAACTTGTAAAACGGTTAAGAGAACTGGTGACAAAGCAAGCCGATTACTCAATGGAAATTTGTCCAGACATCCCATGACCTCTCAGTTCTATTAAGCCTAGTTACTGCATTGCACACTCTGATTTATACAGTATTGTATTATATTACAGCATATTAAATTGCATTAAGTTATATTGTATTACATTACATGTACTGCAGTGTAATTTTATTATTTAAACGGTTTTGGTATTGTTTTCAAGCAAAAATACCAAGGGATTTAAATAAATGTAGTAGATCCTTCTACAGTACCAGGGTTCCAGGCCTAGAAAATGTTGCTTAATGAGAATCTGCTTTATGAGGGAAATAGACTTTAATATAAATCTAAGGGTTAGGGAAATCATGGCTGAGAGCTCCTTTGACTTATAGGTCCCTTCCAGACTAGCAGATATATAAAATTTGGACCTTATCTGGCTGCAAGGTCACAATGTGTTGTTCCCACCCAAAACAGAGGTCCGCAGCTTCCTCCATGGCAGCTGCGAGACTTCCGTGGCGTGTGCGGTGAGGCGCGCGTCACGTGGGATGGGACAGCCAACGGGAGCTGAGCTGCAGGCTCGGCTCTCGTTGGCTGTTTCTTGTCGTCCTCTCAGGACAGCGGGAAACTCCGAAGTTAACTACTACAACAGAGTGAGTGTTGATCGTTCCAACAGGTAAATCGGCAGCATAATGAGCCACTGCTACGAAGTATCGGGCGTCAGGTGTGACACCCATGCATATGAGCATCAGAATGTGCAATATACTCGTCTGGACACACCCATAGTGTTGTTCACTGGCACTGTTCAGAATTACACTGATTTAGGGCCTGGTCACATGAGTGTTTTAGGTTGACCTGAGTCGTTCCCCAGAATGTGTTACATTAATTTTAGTTAAGTTGTCTTCCAAGTCGGCCTACACCCGTTAGACCATCCTAAAATGTAGTCCTGTTTTTACAGGACTGACATGGAGTCAGACCAGCCTGAAATTCCAGGCCATCTTCCACTTCCTCACGTGTGAGCTGGGGGGGGGGGCTAAAGGAGGCAGAACTCTGCTTTGGTGGGTGGCACCCAGTATTTTCTTTCAACTCTGGCACACATGTTTGTGAAGCATCTCCCTGGTTTAGTCTAGTGGTTAAGGAGCTGGACTCTTATCGGGGAATACCAGGTTTGATTCCGCCCTCCCCCATGAAGCCAGCTGGGTGACCCTGGGCTAGTCACAGCTCTCTTCTGAGCTCTCAAAGCCCCACCTACCTCACAGGGTGTTCTGTTGTGGGGAGAAGAATAGAAAAGCTTTGCCAGCCATTTTGAGTCCCCTTAAATGGGTGAGAAAAGTGGGGTAGAAAAGCCAGCTCTTCTTCTTCTTCTTCTTCCCCCTCTCCTCAGTTTATGTCTATGATTCCTCTCTCTAGCATTTTTACACAAATTTATTTTTATTATTTTAAAAAAATCATTGCAAGGAGAAAATACGCACATTAAAAAGGGAGCCATGGAGGTGGGGGAGCAGGCTTTAAAAAGAACTGCAAACACACACCCTCGCCTCCCCTGAGTCACATGAATGGCATCGGAAATGCCTCCCTCGAGTGACATGAATGGCCTCCAATAGGAAACATGACAGATTTGATGTAGCAAAATGGATGGGGAGCTAAGAGCTCTGTGAAGGAAACCCAGGCCGATCTCTGCAGAAATGTGTGACCAACATGGCCCAACGCGGGGACGGTCTCAGGGCGACCGGTATTGATCCATGTCTGGCCAGCACTGGTACGATCTGAATTCTAACTCATCCTGTGTTGGACTGGTCTGACCAGGGCCTTAAACAGGGAAGGACTTCCAATGCAAGTCAATGCATTGGAAGAACACACAGATGCCATGGCTGGAATCTTTACCACACAGATGCCAGCCAATACGCCTGCATCAGTGCTCACCTACATCTACAAACCAGGCAAGGGTTTTTCACAGACTGGAATAAACAACATAGAGATGTTAGGCAAGACACCACCTCTAACATCTAGCCAAGAATGTGTGTTTTTTCATTACTGCAGTTCTGTACACACAGATGTCTCACAACAAGACACAAGTGTTCCAAAGACAGCACTCTTGAACCACACCAACACTGCCCCTGTCACATCAAAGCAGAAAGCAAACAAAATTCGCCAACAGCTAAATCAATCCACAGAGCACTCACGCAAACCAATTATTCATTCCCCTCCTTCAACATTTCACACCCAAAGCATTCAAAAGTACAGGAAAGCAATCACAAGCACTCAAGGAGACCCAGTTAAGATTCACCAAAAGATACAAGATCCAAACTCACTAGCTCATTTGCTCATGCCAAACACAACCTTCACTGGACAAAGACAAGTGAGAAATTGATCCCAGCATGATGCAGGATTCACCTCTGGCTTGAGATATTGCACAGCAAACTGTACAACATAGAGTCACAGCATCTCAGAAGTGTCTTGGAGACAGCATGTGGCTCTTGTGTTTTCATTCCACCTCTAATTCACCTCCTCTAGTCTAGAGTGTTCTTGGGAGGTGGAGAGGCAGGCAGGCATGTGAACAATCCCACCACCATACAGCCTCAAATATAGCTGTGCTGAATTAAACTAGTTTGAATTAAACCGGTAGTTTAATTGAACCGAACACCCTGCCTGTCTGAAAACAATCTGAATTCAAGCCAAACCAAAGTGTGTTCAATCAAGTGAGCTTATCGAACACACCCTGTTCGGTCTTAGCTTGAAGGCATTCACAGGTGTTTGAGTCAAACTGAATGCCATACCTGCTCAAAAAAAGTTCAAAGTCAAACCCAACCAGGAAATTGAACCAAACCAGGGGGGGAAAGTTCTGCACATCTTTAATCTCAAAGCCAACTTGAAGATGCTTTTTTTTTTAACTAAATGTGAATGCAGCCACAGTCACAATTTTTTAGATGTGTAATATGTGAATCCACATTAAAGGGATTCACTGTAAAGAAGATCAACTGTATCTTATTATACCATTGTTTTATATTTCTTGTAAATCCCTTAAGATCCCCTTTTAATAAAAGGCAGCATACAAAGAATTTTCAATCTTTCCTCAACCATTAATTTTCTGGAAGGTCTAGGCAAGATATGACCTTTGGGATGCCACTGTGGTCCTAAAACAACCAAGCAAGTTCACACAGTGAAAGATGAACCAAAACCTTAGGTAGATGTTCGTAATATTGCACCTTCCCCATCATGTCACAGCAGGCCACACAAATCTGTTATTGGTCTCTGTACCATTGCAAAGCGGTGGGGCAAAAATTCCTCTGACAATGCAAAAAGGTACTTTGAAAATGCAATATGTATTAGTATTAGTATTAATACTCTATGGCCGAATCCCCACGGCAACCTTATCTCGGATTCAAACCGTTTTCAATCCTTGCAGTCCGCACGTCAGTTTGGCTTAACATGCTTTCCCCGTGTTAAACTGCCCCAAACCGTTGTAAATGTTAACCCAGATATCAACAGGTCTCACTCCGGATCGTGCGCTTGATACGTGTTTCATTTTTTACTGTGGGGACCGTCCATATTCTCGTCGCCCAACCAGAACCCAGCACGGGGGTATCTGAGGGAGACGGTGCCTCAAATGCGCCCGCCAAGCCAGCAAAACGGGGCCCTGATTGGCCCCTGCTACGCCACCCTGAGCGTTCTAGGAGACCCCCCCCCCCAGCAGCGCCTTGCTCGCTCCCTCCCACAACAACAACGGCAACAGCGGCGGCGCCTGCAGCTCCTCCGGCCGCTCTGAAGGGACCGAAACCCGCCCGCAGCCCTGGTCGTTTCCTCAACAGACGGAAAGCGCACACGAGAGGCGGCGGCGGTGGCAGCACCTTTCAGGAATCCCTCTCCCCCGCCACCGCCGACAGGCGAGACCGTTTCCACACACACGGCCACCCTGTCTCTCCCTCCCCTCCCCCCCCCCGGTTCCAGGAGCAGCGCCAAAAGCGACCGCAGACAGAGGAAGAGCGGAGGAGCTGCCGTGCGCTGCTGACCTGGCTGTGGAGGCCGCCCCTGCTTTTCTGCCTGCTGACCATCCGCCTCCACAGCCAGGTCAGCAGCGCACGGCAGCTCCTCCGCTCTTCCTCTGTCTGCGGTCGCTTTTGGCGCTGCTCCTGGAACCGGGGGGGGGAGGGAAGGGAGAGACAGGGTGGCCGTGTGTGGGGAAACGGTCTCGCCTGTCGGCGGGGGGGGGGGATTCCTGAAAGGCGCTGCCACCACCGCCACCTCTCTGTGCGTCTCCTGGAACCGGGGATGGTGGTGGTGGGAGAGACGGGGCGGGCAGTCGAGTTGAAAGTAATGGGGACAGATTCAATCCAGTTCTATTATTTTGGTTTAGAGAAACCGAAATAAGCTTGCCGTGGGGATTCGCCCTATATGGTGTGCACAACTTCAGTTGAAGCAGAAGACTGTAAGTAACACCTGCCATCCTGTTTCTTACTGATGGGGACTGAGCTTTCTGCAACACATCAGGAAAGGAATCTCAGGGTTCTGGTGGACAGTTCAATGAAGGTCTCAGCCCAGTGCGCAGCAGCGGCGAAGAAAGCTAATTCAATGCTGGGAATAATTAGGAAGGGAACAGAAGACAAGTAAGCAAGTTTCATTTTGCCTCTCTATAAATCTATGGTGAGGCCACATTTGGAATATTGTGTACAATTCTGGTCACCACACCTCAAAAAGGATATTGTGGAACTGGAAAAGGTGCAGAAAAGGACAGCCAGAATGATTAAGGGGCTGGAACACCTCCCTTACGAAATCAGGCTGCAACTTCTAGGCCTCTTCAGTCTGGAGAGACGGCTTTTAAGAGCGGACCTGATTGAAGTATATAAAATCATGCACAGTATAGAAAAGGTGGATAGAGAACATTTCTTTTCTCTATCACACAACACTAGAACCAGGGGGCACTCTATGAAGCTGATGGGTAGGAGAGTCAGATCAGACAAGGGGAAGTATTACTTCACTAAGGGCCTGTCCCCATGGCATTTTGATACGATTCCGAGCACGGGATCGGAGCAGTCCATCCCCATGGGTTTGGTCCGTGAAAAGCATACCAAACACCCCCAAAACATGCCAGAAGGGTGCCAAATTAGGTACCTGTTTAAACAAGTCTTGGCACAGTTTGTGGGACCAGGACACGTTGTTCAGCGAGCCAGGAACACACACGGGGACACTTGTGGGCTAACAAGGAGGAGAATTGCACTCACGTCATGGATTAGGGTGTGTTTGCTGTCCCTGCACTGTCCACTGAAGTTCGCAGCTGCTGACTTTTTAAAAATACCGATCAGAAGGGCAGGCTGGAGAATGGCTTGGTTTTTATATTTTCTGACATTTCCACTGAGGTAATTCCAACCCCGTTTCAAGAATGCCAAGGCAGGCTGCATAATGGCTTGATTTTTAACGTAAAAACGTTAAAGGAGAGGAGCGAGCTTGGTTACAGAAACACTTTTTAAGCAACAAAAAGCTCAGCGCTCAGCACGCCTCTCTCAGCTGATCAGCTGAGGGGGGAGGAGACAGCGCTTGGACAAGCGAGACAGAGTGGAAAGTGTGTGTGTGTGTGTGTGTGTGTGTGTGTGTGTTGCAGAGGGGGAATTGGTTGTCAGCACGGAGATGAGGCCGCTGAATGAGACAACTTTAAAAAGCAAAGCCGGAAGATTCAGTGGTCTGAGGTGCCTGGCAAGGCGAGAGTCAAGCCCAGCCGCGATAATAAGAAAGGCTTTATTCTCGTGGTCCCCGGTCGAGCAGAGGTGTGCAAAAGTGCTCAAGCATCTCCTGTCAGCTGTCAGAAATGTCAAGCGCCTACTGCTGCTAAATCATTGCAGCTTTCGGCATTAAAAAATTTTTTAAAGTTATTTTTATTAATGAAGTTTTATTTGTACTTGTTTCCATGCCTCCCACCCCAGTCCTGGCTGTCTGTGCCGCTAAGGGAGGAAAGATGGAGCACAGAAGTGGGCTGACGTTGGCCTGGCTTCCAATGAGGGTAGAGGGGAGGAGGCGCTGCTCTCCCGTACCAGGGCTTGGCACGCTTGTCATGGGGACGCCTGCATCTGTGCCAAACCCGTACCTGTCCCGCGTTGCCAGGAATGCCATGGGGACGCCCAAGATGTATGCCTGGTCCTGTGCTTGGCCCACGCGTCTCCAAACAGCACCCAAAGGGTGCCAAACGGCTTGCATGGGGATGGTGCCTAAGAGAGTCGTTGGTCTATGGAATTTGCTGCCAGGAGAGGTGGTAACAGCAACCAGCCTCGATGGCTTTAAGCAAGGGTTAGACAAATGTATGGATGACAGATGTATCAATGGCTACTAGAATGGATGCCTAAGTACATCTTTCAGGCTGGGGGGACAAGCAGGATGCCTCTAAGGCCATCTGCTGGGATTCGAGAGCAGGAGAAGGTTTGCCCTGCTTGAGATGCCCATGGGCAATTGGTGAGCCACTGTGTGCAACAGAATGTTGGACTAGATGGGCTGTGACCTGATCCAGCAGGGCTCCCCTTATATTCTTATGTTCTTACTCCCCCCACCCAAGACACCTGGGATGCTTTTGCACTTCCCTTTCCGTCTGCTGCACGGGAAAGGATTGCATAATGTATTACTAGCTTTCACACTTGCAAACACTAGTAAACATTAGCCTACCCTGCCCCCACGATCGAACACTGTTCAATCGCCGGCCAGTCCCCTTCAGGGTGCCACCATCTTGCGTGCGGCACCCTCTGCAACTGCGCAGACATGAGGACCATCGCTCTGCACAGTCACATCAGGAAGTCAGCAGAGCTGCCAGCACACTTGCGCAGCAGCCCCACTGACCTCCCTGTCCATCAGACGTGCGGATAGTCACCGGCTGGACACAATCAGGTAAGTTGGGGTAAGGGTCAGTAAGACCTGTGGAGCATGGTTTTCTGCTCCACAGCTAATTGATAATTAGGCAACTTCTGGGCAGGCAGGGGGTGTTTTTGTGCTGTGAACACCTCCTGCAAGTGCAGATGCACCTGCCCAGATGTTGCCTAATTATCAACTATGGGCCAAAGTGCGAACTGGCCTCTGGTTGTCTGGACTTCCACACCACTCCTGTATAGAAGTTTCTGTTGCAACCACGTAAGAATTTGGTGCAAAATCAATACCTTGAAAATCCACCTCTCCTTACCTTATTACTCCAGTCCCACCTCCAGATACCGTCTGAAAAGGAGGATTATACGCATTTTATGAGCTCCTAAATATATACCTACATGGTTAATAAATGCACTGGAGAGAGATGGGCCGTGATGGTCCCAACGTGAATAAAAGACCAGGCAAGATTATCTGAGCATTCTGGCTCATTTTTGGGGAAATTAATGTACCACCGGGCTTCCTCTAATGCTGTTCAGTGTATAATATGAATATTCCATTTTTCATCTTGAAAACGGACAGCACGATCCATTCCTTAGAGCCATTCAGTTTATCACATTTCATTAACAATGTTTTAACACCTTCACTAGGGGTATAATAAAAGCGCTGTTCTACTGCAGTTCTGATTTTCTCCAATGAACCAAATATGAACCATTTATACAGTTCCTGTTTTACACCATCAGATACTAAGGGACTAGATTGCAATAGAGTGGTTGGTGATGGTATCCGGATAAGAGTAAGGGACCATAAAGGGCGAAGAAATACTTTCCCTTATCCTGAAGTCACCAGAGAGAGAGATTGCAATGCCAGCTCCCTAAAGATAATTTCTGCCCTCTACTGGTGAGAGATGGTATTTAACACAGAGAAAAAGCAAGGACCAGCATCCGCCCAGAGATGGCACATATCAAATCACAATCACATGTTCATTGGCCGCTGTGGCAAAGGATCATGGGAGCTGTAGACCAAAACAGAACTGTACCCAGGCTTCGACTATGGGTGTGCACTAGGCACAAGATGTCGAGTTGTCTTCAGACAGCCATGAAAAGGCCCTTGGAGGGGTGAAAGCACGAAGTCTCACTCTGGAGACAAGAGCTTCACCATTTCCGCTCAAAATGACTCCTGTCCTTGACGACTCTGGAGCAAAGAAACAAAGGTTCCTCAGCCTCAATGTTTTTCACTCGTGACTGAGGGCTGGACAGGAAAACACCTCAGAAGGTGTTAATTATACCCAGTGGGAAGCAGGGTTAATAAGCCATTTCTGCATAGCATCAGAAAGGATCAGAAAGGATCCATGAACGTGACAAGCACCTTTAGAATTAAATATGCTCATGTGTCCAACATGCAGAGCAACTTCTTTATCAACTTCTCCCTTCACATGAGATGGGGTCGTTGATAAATGCTTCACCTTGTCTACACAAAACAAGGGTCCCTGTATTCACCTTGGGCCAATTCACATTTGGCCCAGCAGTTCATGTGGATAATGCTCCCAGACGGAGGGTCTACCCCTGAAAGAGCTGTTTCTTTACAGCTTAACGCCCTTTCTGAACTTAATGCTGAGCTGCTAAGAACACATCGTCTGCCTGGCAATCCAAGAGCTGCTAAGGACACATCATCTTCATGGAAGTAGAGTAGGTCCAGATCAGAACTGTGCTAAGGCCTCACTAATCTGGATTAGCAGTAGGCCAGATGAATGTGGTCCCCATCTGTACTAGCACTCTTGAACATCTCTCTGTTGTTCTAAAACCCACTCAATGCAGAAGCTTCTACCTGTGATTGATGTGGATCTAGTTAATAAAGATCTAGCTAATACAGATTAGGAGTGTACATGAAATGCAATTTTCGAGATTCGATTCAAATTGATTCGTAAGTTTAAAATTCAAATGTATTCACATTCGATTCGAGTCAAATACATTTGAATCTACTCGTATGAATTTTCTATTCATCTTTGAAGATACAAATGTCGACAACATTCAAATGTGTCTATACGCATCCATACACATTCGTACGCATCCCGTTTTTATTCCGTACGGTATCTGTACATAAGGATACGGATAAGATGCGTATGGATACATATGTAATGCATACATAGCGCTTTGGGCAAATTTCCTTTTGGAAAGGCGGTATACAAACCAAATGGAAATGAAAATGAAAATGCAAAATAAAATAAAATAGCCTGCATTTGTGTAACATTTGTGAAAACGTGGCTGCCCAGCCTCCATGTCTTGTCAGGTGAGCAGCATGCTTTGGAGGCTGCACAGAAATGCCGTTGAAAAGGAAAACCACACAAACAAGTTTAGTCTCCCAACTTCAGAAGGGACTTGCACCAAGGTAGCTTTTCAGCGCACTTTCTTGTTAACTATGAATGGAGCTGTGGTGTTTGTGACACACGTTTTACATCAGCTCATAGACAGGTTGCAATCTGTCATCTTTACCCACCTGAAGAATAAGGGCTGCAGTTCCTCCCACAATCCAGTAGCTTCCCCAGAAAACTAAAAAGAACTGACATTTTCTCTATCCTTCTCTCCCTGCCCTTGGCTGTGTAAGTCATGAAATGGACCCTTCATCCCTTGCACCTCCTAAGCAGGAAACAGGAAATTTCTTCTGCTATGGGAGGAAAAAAATGCAAACAGGAGACCCTGAGCCATTGCTGGCCTAAATATCTGGATGCCCTTAGAGACCTTTTTTAAAATCCCTGTGCAACCCAATGCAGTTTAAACATTACCCCGCGGCATATAATCTGCAGCAAGATGAGATTAGCTTCTTTATATTTGCAAAAACCCTTCCTACCCACGAGGAAGAGCAAAGCTGCCCCTTGAGGACTGAATATGTTACCATCTACTTTGCTGGCTTCTGAATTTTTGACCGGATGTTTACAATATTTATGAATACTCTTATATGCTGGAAACTTGCATAAAAACAAGCAAACAAACCAAGCATTATACAAATCGATCAAAAATGTACACCTTCTTCAGAATTCAGTCACCAAACGGCCTTTTTGAACTTGGCCCTTGGGGACAGCTGGGGATACTCCAGCACAGAGCATCTGCACACCACAGAGCCACTGGGGATGCGCATGAATGTTTTTTGGGCATTCAATTTAAAATTAACAGAATGTTTGAAAATCCAGATTCATATGAATAGATCGCATTCAAATGTGGTAAAATTCTATTTGATACGAATCTATTCATATGTATTTGTACGAATATTCAATAAGTATCTGATATGAACAGATACGTAACTGATACAAATAGATACATATCTGATACAAACAGATACCTGATACAAAAAGATACGTACCTGATACGAATAAATACATATCTGATACAAACAGATACATTCCTGACACGAATAGATACATATCTGACACGAATACATATCTGATACGAAGAAATATGTACCTGATACGAATAGATACATATCTGATATGAAGAGATATGTACCTGACACGAATAGATACATATCTAATACGAACAGATACATACCTGATACAAAAAGATACGTACCTGATACGAAGAGATACGTACCTGACATGAATAGATACAAAAAGATACATATCTGATACAAACAGATACGTACCTGATAGAAAAAGATACACATCTGATACGAATAGATACATATCTGATATAAACAGGTACATATCTGATTCAAATAGATACAAATCTGAAATGAACAATTATGTATCTGATAAGTTTCCCAGCTTAATGAATGTCCAAACTGTACGAATGACCGGAAACATCCGTATTCATTCAAATGTTAGCATATAAATATCGTAACATTCTATTCGAGTCTGAATGTCCAAATTTGGCTGAATTTTGAATGTTACGAATATTTGTGCAGATCCCTAAGAGCCACTTTGATCTTGAAGCAGCCCCAAGCATACGTGGCCATCCCCACATTCTAAAAAATGCTCCACAGCTGTATTAGGAGAGCTGATGCCGTTCCTAGCGCAAGCTTCACATGTGCTGCGTCACCCAATCATCGTAGCAACACCATTGTTGTAACAAGGCAGACACTGCCAAATGGCCGCGTTCATACTTTCCCTGCTGTAGGGAAAGTCCAAGGTGGGGTTGGGGACAGGGCCAGCATGCCTCCATCTCAGCGTGCCAAAAGGGCCCCAAACTCTGGAAAGTTTTTCAAATGGGAGAGAGCAAAGAAATGGTGTATGCATGCTCCTGTCATGGCTTCCATCTGGACAGGACAAAAATGGCACCAGTGGACTAGCGCGGTCATGCAGACAGCACTGTTCCAAATCACACTGTGCTGTGTTTCAGACCAGCAGGACTTGCAGGTCTAGACCCACTGAGCCAGAAAGAGGCATGCAAAATGTAGAGAGACCCAAGAACATGCACTTGAATATAGCCATTTATAGCAGTCAACGGCATACCATTAATTATAAGGGACCAAGGGTCAAAAGGATACCAGTTTCCCCTGTTTGCATCCCATTCGCAGCTCCTTCCTCTAGCCAGAACATCTTCTGGGGGGAGGAATAAAGAACTATTACTTTTCATGCAGAACTTCAAGCTGTGGAATGTGTTAGATGTCCTAACGCTCTCCCGGTTTAATATTTTAGCTTTGGTTTTTGACAGGTATAAGAGAAAAGAAACAGAGACGTGGAATTATGAATGGCCAGGAAGTTTAAAAGCTTCCCCAAGGAACCATTAAACCTCCTGCCGTTTCTAATCAGGTGACTTAATGATCCTTGAAGTGAAGGGCTTTTAGCTTCACATGCAGGACTTCTGCAGAAATGCAATTCCATCTCCCCAAAGGGGGAGCTTTTCGGCTGCCACTTAAAATGCGTCGACATCTGTTGGATGGCATAACGATGCAGACGTTCCCAGGTCGTCTTCTTCAGGTGGAGTGGCTCTGTGGCACTCTCCAAGTTTCACAACATCCAAAGAACTCTCCAGGAACTACAAGCAAAGACAGCAGGAATGTGACTCAAAGTATCGCATCAGATGGGAGAAATGAGGAGGAGTTTACATCGGGGAGAGGAATAAAAGTGATGTTGTTTGGCTAATGAGTGCCTTTGGTTTGGGGCACCCATCCTTGCAAGAGTATATACAATAAAAGTTTCTGCTACTTCACCAAGTCTGTTCACTTTACTATTGGGATCAGTTACTCTCTGGGTGCATCCCCATGGCCAGAATACTCTGAAGCAAATCTGAGTTCGCCTTGGAGGGTCCCAATGCGCAGCCCTTACTCCGGGCTACATGCGCCACCAAAGGCAAAAATGCAAAGCAAAAAAAAACCCTTTCGAACTGTTCTCGCCCCAAATTAGGAGGCAAGAACGGGTTATCCTGGGGGCATGGGGATGCTTCCGGGTTATTGCCAATCACAGCATTACCAGGCAGGGTTTCGCTGTCCCCAGCATGCATGCTGTGATCGCAACTGTCCCCCACTGTGCGATCGGGCAAGTATGCCTGAGTAAGGGTTTGCTTTAGCAAATGAGTGCCTGGCAGCTTCCCTGCACTCAGCTGATCAGCTGTCAGACTTTGCTGATGGGCTCTCTCACTCCCAAAGTGGACTAAACTTTGTCCGTTTTCACATTTCCTTTCCCAATTACTGGACGGGAAAGGAGCGTATTAAACCAATGTTGACTAGCGCTTGCACTTGAGCACTAGTCAACTTTGGCCATTCCATCCCTCCGGGATCAGATACTCACCTTATTCGATCTGGGGCTCAGTCTTCTGCTGGGCACCACCATTTTGGCTGCGACGCCCTCCATGACTGTGCATCACCACCACCATCTTGATGACGCTTACACTCCGCACAAGCACAGTCACGTCTACGGTCATCCAAGGTGCCAGTGCACTTGGGCCGCACCTCAAACGACCCCGGAGCACCAGCAAGAGCAAATGGATGCACTGCTGGACACTTCAGGTAAGTCCCTGGTTAAGGCTGGTTAACTATTTGGTGCTCCACACCTGGTCAACAATTAGTGTACTTCTGGGGAGGGCAGGCATGCTTGGAGGCCGTAGCAGAGAGGAACCCCCTAGGATGCCCACATCCAGGTACCTGGCTGGTACCGAATACCCAGAACTGCATATCACCACCACTGCGTACACGCAGCCATCAGTTTTGGCCTCCACACATGAGTGGTTGAAGAAGCTACAATAGCGGCTCCATCCCAAGGTAGGGAAATGTCCTACTGCTGGAAAACCAGTGACCAGCGCCTGGCGGGTCCTTAAATCTCTAATTCAACTCCTTGTGCAAGGTCACAGTTGTGTACAGAAAAACAGCGGTCCTCACATCATTACCAATATCATTATGAAAATACAGCAAGATATGTTCTGGGTGAGCTAACAATGAAAGGTTCTTTGGTCCGCTAATCCCTTTGCTGAAAAAGAGGCGCCCGTCAGATGAGAGGAAAGCACAGCGCGTATAAGAAGATATGATTTAGCTTCTTTCAAGATCCCATTGAGCTGCTTTCATGTGATGAAGTCTGATAGACTGGCTGATGGAAATTACTATTGTCATGGATCAAAAGCACTCCCCTAAAAAAAAGTTTAAATTTAAAAAAAAAAAAACAACCACATCTCTAACAAAAGCAAAATGTGGAACTAACTCTACCCTTCACGTTCAGCTGAAGGGAAATGCCTTCTTCTGTTGAATGAATCACATCTTTAGATATGAAAAGGAAAAAAAATGGGGTGGTTCACGTTATTTTAATAGGCCTAGACATGCCTAATTTCTACAAGTCTTTAAAAACAATTAAGAACTATATTTACATAGCCACCCATATCAGTTATTTGATGATCTCACGAGTAAAAATAACTACTAAATGAAAACACAGTCAGCCCTTGCAAAGTGCAGTCTTTCAATAATTTTTTTTTTTTTGCTTTTACACATGCAATAGTTATTCTCAACATAAAAAAGAAAGAAAACTAAACAGGATGCCCACATTATGATCATCTTTTCCACGTATCTGCCAAGCACGCTGGTTGAATTTGCCTTACGGAGGCCTGCCCAAGCCCTTCCGACCCTCAGCTGCCAAATGCTAATGGATGAACACCACCTGTCAATCACATGTTCTCCCCATGTCAGGAGGAGGGCTGCTATTTCACACATCCAACTAGCCATTTCCCCCCTATCGCTGCTTGCTTTGCTTGGTTTTTGGCTTCCTTAAAAGCAAGAAGCAGACAGCAATTTGTTTCCTACAAAAAAAAAAAAAACTCCACCCCAAACCACCCCCTTTTCTGCATGCATTTGGGAAGGAAAGAAACTGGGAAGGAAAGCAACTAAAACGGCCTCCCTTCCCCACCACCAGCATAGGGAAGGCCCCTCGCCCTCCCAGTATGGTCCATCCACACTGGATGGAGGGTAGACCAGAACAAAGCAGACTAGGGCCCCGTCTACATGCAAAGAAAAATCCCCTTAAAAGCTTCTTTTGCTTCTGAGTATCTGCACGCAGAGCTTTACTCTGGGCTTCCAGAGCCACAAAGGAGGAAAATCCGCAGCAGAAAAACCCCGCTTTAAACCAGACTACCTCCGCACTTTTGGGAAGCTGCAGGTTTTCCTGGGAGCATGGAGACGTTTTCTCCACATCTTCTCCCATATTCCACTGAATTTTTAGGCATTTTTGATCTCTGCAGAAGAACTGGCGGGCTCACAAAGATGCGGGCTCACAAAAAGCAGTTTGCATGGAGACAGGAAAGTACGTTTTAAATCCGCGTTGCCCCAAATCACATGGGGATGCTTTCTTTCGAATTACAACCCACATTTTAAAAATCCGACACAAGGGAGAAGCAAAAAGAGACCATGGAGGTGCGCTCTAGGGCTGTTTTTGCCCTCGCAATGAAGGCACCATTAGGTCGCTGCCCAGATGCTTAAGGTAAGTCTCTGGTTAATGTTGGTTAACGTGTGGAACACAATTTTGTGATCCACACCTAATCAACAATTAGTGAACTTCTCAGGAGGCCAAACACTCTTGGAGGCTGTAACAGAATCTGACTAATTATGCACTAGAGGCCATAGTGCGGTGATGGCCAACCTATGACACGCGTGTCACAGGTGACACACCAAGCCCTTTTGGGTGACACACATGGTCACCGTGGCACCTGGGCATGTAGTGCTTGCTTGTTCTTGAAGTGTACGAAATACCAACTTTCAATTGAATATTAGCAAATGAAATTCAGCAACAAAAGTCACTAATGTAAAGAATTATTTGCTTTTGCTTTTAATAAAATATTACTAGAGCTACAATATTCACAAAATTATGGATATTTCTAGGTGTGGCACAGCACCCAAGTTAAGCTAGGTTTTCTTGCGAATTTTGACACACCGAGCTCAAAAGGTTCGCCATCACTGCCATAGTGCAAATAGACCTCAAGCCCCCCCCCCCCGCTTTTTCATTCCCCATCTCCAATCTCTCTTACAGGAAGCCCTTGCACACTGAGGTCTACACGAGCGCTGGAGAGGCACCATGGGAGGGCATACTATGGAACAGCACTGTCTGGTGATGGTACACAGGCTTCTGGGCTGTGCTCCAAGCATTCCAAAGGGGTAGGAATGAACATTCCTAGTCCCAGAACCCCAAGGGAACCTATTTCAGTTGTGTGATTTGGTGCACCGCTGAAACGTGTCCCCATGGAAATCCAGAAAAGGTGTTCTGGGGTGGTTCCGCATTGGCCGCCGAAAAATGGATTAAAGAAAATCCATTTCCCGGGGATCCATCCTCCGGAGGATCTGTCCAAAATAGGGATGGATCCTAAGAGTCCTCGTGCATCCGCACACGCACAGGAAGGACAGATCCTGCAGGACGGATCTTTCGGGTGCTGTGTGGAGGCCGCAGCCATTCCCAAAGGCAGCCGGCCTCCCGCGCTGCTGCCGCCACCCCCGGAACTGCGGGACTGGAGCATTCAGCTGCCAGTCACTGCACGTCTCCGCCAGTGTGCGGTGCATGGAAGAGGGGCTCCGGAGGCAGACCGGCCTACTTCCGCCCCTCCCAAGATGGCGACCACCAGCACATCCATCCTCTTGCCTCTCCATGTGTGGAAGCATCCTGCTTCCACATGGATCGAGGCGAGAGGACAGATTGAAGACCTGATTTTTCAGGTCTTCCCAGAGTACAGATTTTTTGGTGGCGAGACCCCATTAAGGATGGATCTCGCACGCCGCTGTGTGGAAGCGGCAGAAGGTAAGTTTGTAAGTGTCTAATGGGTGTTTAATGGGGTTTCTGCGGCCAGTGCAAAAACACCCCTGGATTAGGCTTGATGGTCAAGGTCTACCAATAATGCCAATCAGTGCAGACTACCATAATCCCAGTCAACACAGATGCTCTACCAGTAATCCCATTCAGAACAAACAGATTATACCAGCAGTGGGAGGGTCTCACAGGTCCGCACTAACGCTTGGATCGAAGAAGCCTTGGAGTGGACATAGGAGCCCCTTGTTCCAGATCTAAGTTCAGAAAGGTCCTTTGAGGAATTGGGAAAATCCATGTATTCAACGAGATATTAAGTATGGCCTGCGCAGGAGTGTTTTTTATCCAGAAGCAAATATTTTGTTGAGGATTCCAACCAATATCTATGAATAATGTTGTATGGGACATTTATGCAAATCAAATGTCCATTTATGCTTACACGTCGATGCCCCTTCCAGTGTTTTTTTCCCCCTGGACTAAGACTGCATTCTCCGTGTATTAATTCAGCAGCAGTTCATAAAACTCTTCAACTCCTTATTTGCATTTCAGAAGGGTAGGTAGGTGGGAGAATTTGCCAATAAAGGCTTGTTGCTCCTGCAAATTATGCAGAAGACATGGGAGCAGTCAAGCAGGAGATAATAACTTCATCTGCTAGAATGCTCCTTCTTTCCTTAACCAGGAAAAGGAAAGCGCTCACTAAATATCAATGAGTGGCCCTTAAATACAAGGCCCGGACAAGCAAATTAAGGTGGTTCTAGTGGTTGGTTTGTGATTATTGTTCTAAGAAGGAAGGCAAGGAGGTACAGTTGGGTTACTCTGCCAGCAGTTCAAGTAGCAATGGAAGAAGACACTGGGAAGAGGCAAGGCCCTTTCTGAGACAGCAACAAGCCTCTTCTAAGGCCCCTTTCTGCACTTACCTTTAATCGGGAATAAGGCATCTCTTGATCTGGATCCTGGGCCTCCACATCTGCACATTGATGTGGATCACGTAGGCCCTGCCCTGCTGGTCCTGCTCCATCTGCAGTAGACAGAGCAGGATCCAGATAAGAGTCTTGTTTAATTGGCATGCCCTCATGTTCCGGGAGCGTGTCCTTTTCAACAGCTTGCCATAGCATGCTGCCAAAGAGGCCTCAGGCCCCAAGGCTAGCAAATTCCTAGCCTTTGGAGCAGGGGGTCTGCTTAGCTCGTGTGATCATCACAGCCACAGGGAGACATGGGATGGATCAATGTGGTTGATGTCGGCTTTCTCTGCAATAGTCTATAGCAGGATTTAGGGAGAATACAGCTGGCTGTGGCAGTCCCAACATAGCACAGTCATAATGCCGCTATAAATTGCCTGTCTGGATGTTTCCTAAGTGAACCATATTGGCCCTGGTCACACCTTTAGTTTAGGATGACTTCAGGTCATCCTCAAGTCATGTTACTCACATTATTTTTATTCAATTCATTTTCCAAGCCAGCCCAGCCCCGTTTGATCGTTCTTACCAGAGTCCTGATTTTCAAAGGACTCAGCCCATCCTGGCATCCCAGGCCATCTTCGCTGGCTCAGTGTGAGCAGGGGGATGGGCTAAGGGAGGCTGAACTGTGCTATAGTGGGTGGGGTCCAGTCTCTCCTTTCAGCAGAGTTCGTACAGAGTTCATGAGGCACCTCCCCTTCTCTCCACAGTTTATGTGCATGATTCCTCTACCTAGCATTTTTCTGCAAATGTATTGTTGTTGCTGTCGTTGTTGTTTTAAAGATTAATCGCAAGGAGAAGAAAAGCACATAAAAAAGGAACGGGGGCATGGAGTTGGGGGAGCAGGTTTAGAAAAGAACCGCAAACACACACCCTCGTCTCCCTTGAATAACACAATGGCATCCAAATAAGAAAGGAGGTAGATGCAGCAAAAGGGGGTGGAGAACCAAGAGTTCCGTGGAGGAGGCTCAGGACAATCATGCATAATAGTGTGAGCCATCCAGCCCAAAGTGAGGACGGCCTGAGGTCGACCTAGAATGATCTAGGTGTGAACAGGACTGGTCTGACCTCAGTTTGAATTATGAATAGGATGCCCTGTCTCATATGGGTGTGACCAGGGCTACTGAGCAGTGGGTTTTATCTCTCCCATACCTACAGAGCATAAGCCTTCCCTTCCCATCCCAGCCAGTACATGGATCCCAAGGCTCTTCCCTGAGCTGCCCACAGATCTGGACATATGTAGTTTTTTCTGCAGATTCACTCTGTGTTTGCCCTTAGACAATGGGGAGGGGGCTGCCCCAAAGTGAAGAAACAGTGGGATAAAACAGGACAAGATAGAAAAAGATTTTTTTTTCCCCTGAATTTTCCATCCAAAACTCCAGGAATATATTTATTGCTTGACTTCCAAGCCTTAATATTGGATAAACATCAAGAACAGTTCTTCTTTCTTTTTACTTCACGCCACCAACGTATTAATAGCTAGAAACTAGAAATATTCAGAGAACATCACCGGACGAGAATGGTATAAAATATGATGGAAATACTAACCAATAAAAAAGAACACAAGAAAAAAAAGAGGAAATACTAACACATGATTTTATCTCAGGTCACAAATCAGAAATGGAAGGGGAAATTAAGAGCAGCGTTTTTTGCTAAGGTTTGGCCACTGCTATCAGATAAAATGTATATTACGGGAGACATTAATGTATCTGAGAAATCTTTTATTGCAAAGTGCCATCCCTTAAATTATCATCATCATCATCATCATCATCTTTAAGGTTAGACACTAAGACCATTTGCTGAGATTTGAGAGCAGGAGAAGGTCTGCCCTTGTCTCTGCTCGAGATGCCCATGGGCAATTGGTGGGCCACTGAGTGAGATGGGATGCTGGACTAGATGGGCAGTGGCCTGATCCAGCAGGGCTCCTCATATGTATTTTCTTATGTAGGCTGTGTCTAAATGGAGGATGAAAAGTCCACAAATAAAATGGATAGAAATGAAAAGGTGTGAGCATTCAGACCTGAAAATGGACTGAAGGTTTAAAATGAAAGTGTGATCATGGCCTTAATGTATTTCAAACGTTGCAACATGCCTTAAGACCTCAGGATGTAAATATAAATACATAAAGGGAGCTTCCACTTAAGATAATTAAATCTAGTGTTTTAAAACTACATAACTGCACTACTGATAATATTACAAATATTGCATCTTAAGTAGCACATGATATACAAGAAGCAGCAGTGTCTTTTAGCTGATTCCAATTTTCTGAAATATTTGTGACCAGGTCATGAGTAAATTTCTTCAAAAGCAAGAATGGAGTCTTCCTTGCAGATATATTTATATTTCTGACTTCTTGCAGTCGAGCAAGTAAGATTTACACAAAGGGCCCCGTCGCCTGTCATCCTGCCCCCACTAGATCTCCACTTTCTCCTGCCAGACATCAAATTGATTCTGAAATTGCTCTGATGACATAAGGTGGCAGGTCATTTGTGGCCTTGCTTGAGCAACGGCCGCTTATCTCTGCAGGCACCAAGTGGCTTCCTTTAAGATTAACTCAAGTTGCCAAACAAGTCATTCTGAGAGAAGGTCAGATGTCCCCAGCTTCCTCTACGGTGCACTAGAATAGTCCAGGGGCCTATTCGCACTTGACTTTATTCTGGGATATATCCTAGAGTAGTGGCCTGCTGTCCACACTCTAGTGCAGGCTACAGCAGGCCCCAAGTGAGGCCTACCATAGCCTGCATTAGCATGCAGACCACAGACCCCCGTCCTGAGATATATGCCAGAAAAAGGCCAAGTGCGAACAGGCCTCTGGTTTGGAAAATGATTCCTGTGGATGAACAGCAACGTTGAGTTCACTTCAAAAGCTAGATCCATATTAGCTACATCTGTATTAGTTAAATCTGGACCAACCACAGGCAGAGGGAGAGGCAGAGGCATTGAGGAGGCTTTAGATGAACAGATGAGTGCTAGCACAGAGGTAGACCACATTTATCTGGGTGCCACTAATCCAGATTAGTGAGCCCTCAGCACAATTCCAAGGCCTTTCTGATTAGGCTGCTAAAAACTAACACTGGTCCATGTCAGGTACAGGAGGACCATTCACACTTGCCAGGAGGGACGCTTCCGCAAAGCGTCCCTTACCGGCCATAAATGCAAATGGTCCTGCAGTTGACCAGCCCGTGCCGCCGGCTCAAAAGCTCAAATCGAATTTCAAATTTCAGATCCATCCATTCGAATTATCCAGACATTTGGGTTCATACACAATGCATACTTGGAGATCCGCATCTTTCCCGCATCCGAACACATTTGTACGGATCTGTACAGGATGAAAATGGGTTGCATATGGGATAACTACAGGATGCATACAGATGTGTCCAGATGCATACGGATGTGGGGAAGATGCATACATGCAGATACTAATGTTGTCGACATTCGTATGTGCAAATTCAAATAAAAAATTTGAACGAATAGATTCGAATTTGGTAAATTCAAATCGAATCTTGTTAAATTCAAATTTAAAAGATTTGAATCGAATAGGATTTTCGGGTATTCGATTTGATTCGAACAGAATGTCAAAAAACATTTGTGCACATGTGTCAGGCTGGCAAAGAATAACCACGAGACTCTTCCTTTAAAAAGATGAACAGTGATTTATTTCAGCTCAGCATAAAGGCAGGTTTTGTTGGAAGCAACTTTGAACAGAAAGCCCAGCATATTTATATGTTTCATAGCTGGGTGGGGTTTGGCCTTCAACCAATCAACAATAACTATTGTTCAAAACTCAGTTTAAACTTGGAGCCAAAATCTATCACTTGACCCCAGCAGGGAGGGGGGAGTCAACTGTCACTTCCAAACAACAGGCAGCTACTATATACAGATGTACAGAATCACATAGGTAGCAGAGATCTTATATTCAAATATTATGGCAGGCAGCTATTCCTGCCTGACAACATGTCCACTCCATTCAAAAGGTAAGAGCTATTGCTGGAAAACCTGCCACCAGTGCTGGGCTCCCCAGCAATAGGGCTCGGTTCTTTTTAGGAGGGATACAGCAGAGCTACAGTGGGGTTGTCATATTCCTCCCGTGCGGACAGAGCCAGAATTGTAGCAGTGGGCAACTTCCCCAAACAAAGCTTTTAGGATTCATCACTTTTTCCTTCCTGCCCAGTGAAGAGTTGGATGCGTTCTGAAAGCTCACTTGCACTCCGAGCAACACAAGCTGAACTTTCAAAAAGGGAGGAAAGATTATGTCACCTTAGCTGTTTTCTGCCGCTCGCTTTAAATGGCAAGCCCGAGTCCTTGGCTGTTTTCTTTTTTAAAGAAAACTGAAACAAAAGCAAGAGATGATTGGATGCCAGGAGAATTCGAGGCTGCAATTCCCCAAACTCTGCGGCCGAATTCGACAGCTGGAGGCACAAGCTGCGAGAAAGGTTCCTGACCTCCCGTCTCACATGCCAGGCTGCCGACATTCGCTTGGAAGTTGCCGGTGGGCACGGGGGTTCTCTGGCGGATTGACTGAAGCTGAGGGGAAAGGCCAGGCAACTCAGAAACTGCCGCATCTCCGTGCAATGTGAAATGGTCAATTAGAGCAAAGAGAAGGGAGGACAAAAATTGCAGCAGTGTTGGAAGGAGGTTTTTTCCTGAGTGCTAGAAGCATTTCACCTGTATGAATCCCGGCACAGACATTTCCCTCAGATCCAGTGGCTTTGCTTTTACATGCTCCACCTAATGCATCTGCCCTCGAACCACCTTGTGTTGTTCGTCTTAATAGCATGGGGTGGTTTTGCCCTTCCCTTCCCACTCACTTGGACAGGAAAGGAGTAGTATCACCCAATGTGCAAGTGTTACTCACTTAAAGACTAAGCCCCACACGATTGGTCACTCACCTGTGACCAATCCTGGGGCTGGTCCTCTTCTGGGCGCCACCATTTTGGTTGCGGCACTCTCTGTGACTGTGCATGTGTCCACTGATGCTCTGCGCATGCGCAGTCACATCTACGGTGGTCCAAAGTGCCAGCATTCTGGTGCGGCACCTCAGACGACCCCAGTAGAGGGGCGAATGGCTGCTGCCTAGATGCGCCAGGTAAGTGATTGGTTAAGGTTAGTAAAGGTGTGGAGCACAATTCTGTATTCCACACCTTGCGCATGATTAGGGAGCTTCTGGGGAGGCAGGGGGCACCTAGAGGTTTTTTCCACTAGCACTAAGTACCCATTAGGGACCCATTAAGGACCCATTAGGCTCAGAGCAGGAAGACCCCATTTCCACTGCAGACCCCATTAGAGCCACATTTGTTTCCACCGGTTCTAGAGAAATCTGGATTAAATGGGTCCAATGCGGCTTTCCACTGCAGGCACGCTAGCACCCATCGCTATTGGGTGCTGCACCGCCCGTGGGGACGCACTGGGGACCTCCCCATCTGGATCTACTAGATCCAGATTAGTTGAAGGACCCATACCTTAGATCCGAATGATCTTAGATCCAGATTAAGGGAGGTCAGTGGGGAAAAAAACCCTGGAGGCTATAGCAGTATCCTCAAGGTGTGGATGATCTTCCTTAGAAGTTTCCTAATCATGCCATAATGCAAACAGGCCTATGGTCTTGCTTCAACATGGCTTTTTTTTTAACTTCCTTTGTTTAAAGGATCCGAGAAATTTGCAGTATCCCAGGCAGCATCCACCTTTGTGTCCGGGTCCTACAATTTTGTGGCTGAGCTGGGAACCATGCCATGCATATAGCTGGTACCTCCTGGCCGCTGACCCTTCAAAGCTGTGGCATAAAAGACCCTCACCAGCAAGCCACACAAGAGCATAGGACTGTGGTTGGACCCTCTCAGCTACATACCACAGGAACCGCAAGTAGACACCCAGAATCCCAGGCCCTTTCAGTACTTAAATTCCTTAATCCATATTACCTAGATCAAGATCAACCAGAGGCAGAGGATCCGCATTGCATTGCTCTTCAGCACAAATGTCCTAAAGCCCACTCATTGCAGATGGTTGATCTGGATCTAGCTAATACGGACCTATCTAATACGGATTAACCAAAGTAAGTGCAGAAAAGGCCTGAGAAGAAGGAGTTGGCTTTTCTACCCTGCTTTTCTCACCCATTTAAGGGGACTCAAAGTGGCTGACAAAGCTTTTCTATTCTTCTCCCCATAACAGAACACCCTGTGAGGTAGGTGGGGCTGTGAGAGCTCAGAAGAGAGCTGTGACTAGCCCAGGGTCACCCAGCTGGCTTCATGGGGGAGGGCGGAATTGAACCCGGTATTCCCAGATAAGAGTCCGGCTCCCTAACCAATAGACCAAACTGGCATGGATGTAGGCCACATTTATCTAGTCTGTTACTAATCCAGACTAGTGAGCCCTTAGCACAGCTTCTTTTCTCTGGCACCCAGGAGACCCCCAGTGATAAATCTGGTGGTATGCTGACATGGTCAGGGCAACCAACGCCTGCAAGAACTACCTCCAGCCTTTTAAGAAACTTTCTTAAAACTGGTCGTCCAGGGGGATATTCTGGAACATTTAAAACATAAGAACATAAGAGAGGCCCTGCTGGATCAGGCCACAGCCCATCTAGTCCAGCATCCTGTCTCACACAGTGACCCGCCAAATGCTCATGGGCATCTCAAGCAAAGACAAGGACAAACCTTCTCCTGCTCTCGAATCCCAGCAAATGGCCTTAGAAGCGTCCTGTTTCCGCGCACACACACACACCATGTGCAAAGGGAGGGAACATGCTGAGATGTTTAGCACACTTGACCATTCTGCACTGGGATTTACTCCAGATGGGGTCCCAGAATAGGGGCCAGCTGTCCACATGCTAACGCAGATAGCAGCAGGCAACGCCTGGGGCTTGAGCAAGAATACTTCCAGGCTCACCCAAAACTGCACTGTCCAGCCATTGCCGCTTCCCACTTGACAGACCAGCCAGTTGGAAGCTGCGCAGGAACGGTGCGGCCATGTCCTGTCCGCCTGACAAGCCGATCGGAAACTGTGCCGTCCCTTTAGCATGGCTTCCTATCTGTCATATGGGACAACATGTCCTGGAAAACACAAACTGAAAAGATGCTGATTAATCAGCCTCTTTTTACTTCAATGAATGCTGCACCACTGCTCCATGCTGAAGCAAGCTGCACAGCTTTGGATGCAGTCTGTACAAAGATACACTTTGTTTTTCATTGCTGAGACCTCTTGGCATAGGGCCAGATAAAAATGCAAATAAATAAATGAATGAATAAACAAAGCAAACAAATCAGCCTCCTCACCTTATCCCTTCCTCACTTTTGGACCAGCTGAAACGGATTCTGAAACGAGTGAAGTGGCAAATGGGAAGCTGCCCTGAATGGAAAATAAATAACTTTATGTCTGTTCTCCCCTCCCTCCCTCGGCCAAAATCTTCCCTCATTTCCTCCAAGAGCAGCAAAGGAGAGGACTGTGTGGGAGGTGGATGGGCTGATGGAGCTTGGCTCTTTAAGCGTAGGTGAATGAGGTATGGCACTCCCTGCTCACCTGCCTGACCTGCCTCCTACTTCTCAGCAGGAAGAAGCCGGCAGCTGCTGATCTCATCCATAAAACAGGCCAGGGCTTCCCTGTGTTCATGGGAGCTATCAAGGTCAGGTAGCCAACGCTGCTGGACTCCACGGCTGGGGAAAATGGGGCCTGTCACAGCTCATCTTCACCTGGCTGACTGGAGCACAGAAAGGCAGGACAGAAAGGCAGGGCAGCATGGGGGCAACCACACAAAGGCCGTGTCTTCATGGCAACCTTATCTTGGATTCAAAACGTTTTCAATCCTCGGAGTCCGCACGGCAGTTTGGCTTAACACGCTTTCCCCGTGCTAAACCACCCCAAAGCGTGGTGAATCTCAATCCTGATTTCAACAGGTCTCACTCCGGATTGTGCACTTGAAACGTTTTACATTTTTTACTGTGTGGACAGTACCATTTTAAGGGATGAGAACCCATGTTTTAGGGTTTCTCTCTCCCAATAGCTTGCTTCCAAAGACAGTGATTTCAGCGTTAAAAATCCACCCTTAACAGCAGCGCTACACTGTAGCGATGGAACCACTTCAACCTGATAACAATGTTGCAATTTTGCACAATTCTAAAAGTTCTGACTTTAGAAAGGGAAAGGAAGGGAGGAAAGCAGTTGAATGTGAATGTTTAAAGCAAAGGGGCTTTAGTTGCCACTGCTGCTGTGTGCCCTGAGCAATGGGGAGAGGAGGGGAAAGAATCGCTGGCTGGCTGCCCGCTGCCATTTTTCCTCCATCCATGGAAGCGGCAGCCACCCAGTTAGGCTCGGTGAAGAGCTCCCTTATGGGTGGCGTGTTCATGCCAGGAGAAAGAGGGAAGGGCAGCCCCGAAAAGCGCCTTTTAAAAAGTAGCCACTTGAGTCCCACCTTGAGTCATGTACACGACGTACGATCCTCAGAATCCGGATCCAACGCGATTAAGTTAAAATTAATGGGAACAGGCGAATTCGCGTTTGCATCCGGTTCTATTATTTCGGTTTAGGGAAAGCAAAATAAGCTTGCTGTGGGGATTCGCCCAAAGTGTAGAATGGAGACAGGTTTCTGTGGCCGAAAGGGCAAAACAGGTAAGCATTAAGGGGAAATGGCCCATTTTGGCCTTATGAGTCTAGGCTGGAATCCTGAGGCCTTTTCACACTACACTCGTTCCATTTGGAACGGGTGTAGGACGGGTGGCCTAAGACACTTCAGGACGCTTTCACCATTGACACACAGGAACGCAGGAACGTGTGTAAACGCGTTCCGGCGCGCCTGTGTGTGAATGGTAAAAGTGTTCCGAAGTGTCTTAGCCAGCAAAGGCCGGCGAGGGGTGGGTACACGGCCAGCGAGGCTGCCCCCCATTGGGTGCGAGCACCCAAGGGGCGGGCAGCCCTGTCAGGCTGCCTGCTCTGCTTCTTGCCAGCTGCACGGGGCCGGATTGGGGCCCGTGCAGCTGGCAGGAAGACGCCCGGGCACCCAGGTGCCCATCGCAGGGCCCGGGGCAAAGTCCCTATGGGGCAGGACCCCTTCGGAGATCGGAGCCCCTGGCTCCGATCTCCAAAGGGTTCCCCGCCACACCGATCGTGCCCATCTGTGGGCCGGGCGCCTAGATGTAGGCAGCTGCACCCCGCAGATCAGCCCCCCACCCCCCAAAGCCCCCACCCCCAACCGCGATCGCGCCCATCTTCGGGGTGGGCCCCCAGGGCCCCGGGAGGACGCGCGGGCGTAACACAGGACCTACCTGCTCGGTGTCCGGCCTCGGAATGAGGCGAGGATGCCGGGAGCGCGCACCATGCGGCGCGCTGAGGCCCCCTATTGGACAAGCCCCCAGCCAGCCCGACATTGACCTCCTGCCACCCCGGAAAGGGGCTACAGGAAGCCGATTGGGGCTGCCGGAGCCGGCAAGGAGCCACGTCCCGGCGGCCGGCGGAGATGACAGATGGGACCCATCGAATTGGGGGTCCCCTGTCCCATCTGCCGGGGTCACTGACCCTGGCAGATGGGAGAGGGGCCCCCCGATTCGGTGGGTCCTGTCTACCGGCCTCGTCGCGCCGGCACGATCGCCGGCCCGGCAAGGCTGGTCATCAGCAATCAGAGGCCAGCTGTGGGGCCGATTTTCGGCCCATGCTGGCCCTGGGGGCGTGCCGACAGCTGTCAGGGAGAGAAGCGTGCGCGAACGCTTCTCTCCCCAAATGGGCCGGGACGCTTCGTCCGCGTGGGAACGCATGCAGAGCACTTTAAAGTGCTCTGCATCTGGAACGCGTGGAAGACAGCCCGGGACATGCCGGGACGCAAACCCAGCCGCGGCAATGCGAATGCCGCGTCCCGGGCTGTCTTCCACGCGTTCCAAACCTGCGTGTGTGAAAAAGCCTCTGATCAAGAACAGAAGGCCTATTCACACCTGGGACGGAGCATCTGCTCTCCTGGGCTGGCGGTTCCATTCAGAACCACCCAGCCCATCCCAGGGTGCCTACTCGCATTCCGTGTATACAGCACAAAATCGTGTTCCACACCTGGCCCAGGGCGTTCCCAGCTGTCCCACAGCTGTACAGGAGGGAGAGCATTTGCACTCTCCCTCCTGAACAGCTGTGGGCCCCGCCCCTGGCTGCCGCTATTGGTAGATGGGGCGCAAGCTGTCAGGGCTTAGGACCAGAAGCACTTTGATGGGGGGGGGCGATCATGCCCGCCAGCCAGTGGGTGGTTCTGTTCCTGCTGGCCCCGCCCCTGGAACCCATCTGCAGGTATGTCGTGCAGACATGTGACCTTTAATCTGATCATCATGCCTTTGAAGGTGTCTGCAGGAAATCCGGATTTAAGGGCCCAAAGGACCTATTAAATCTGGATTTTTCCACCTCATGGGAACAGGGCCTTCAGGAGTGGACCCTAATGTAGTCTTAAATGGGTACTGGGTGGGGACAGGACCTTCCTGATCGGTACCAACCAAGTTCCCTAATGGGATCTAAAGTGGCAGTTCAAAAACAGCCTTTAACTTTGTGCTTTTTAACATTTCTGTGCTGGCCCTTATTCCAGATTATATCCCAGAATAGGGACCTGCCATCTGCATTCTGGTGCAGACTACAACAGACCCCCCCCCCCCCCCGCCTTGAGGTCTCTTGTAGGATGAGAACAGCAGGTCTTTATTCTGGGATCTAATCTGGAATAAGACCCAGTGCAGAAAGGACCTTTGTTTTTACTCTCGTTTTTAATGTTCTGTAAATTGCTTTGCAATTATTTTTTTAAATTGGAAACTGGTACAGAGATGTCCTAAATAAAATTAATAATAGACAGCCAATCAGAACACAATGTACTGATCTGAAATAACCTAACAGTTACAGAATAAGAGATTTTGGCCAAACTTCTTAGTTAATTCAGCAGAGAGAGAGGACCACTTGCCTTGTCCTCCTCAGAGATCTTCTAGCAGAACCTGGATGGACAGACAAAAGATCTGGATCCCCGGCACAATGAAAGAGGGATCGCCAAAAGTAGCCTTCAAAGCCCACTTTCACTTCACTGGGAAGCCTTTACATGGAGCTTTGAACAGTGGAAAACACCACAGTACCTCTTAAATTCAAGCCTCTTGAGATGTTCTAAACCCTTTGACCGCAGGTCTATTCATGTGCACGCACGGAACCTTCCCAAAAATTCCTGAAAATGAAGGTTAATAATGGAACTGGAAATGTTTCTTCAGAAAAAAAAAAGATCAAGGATCTCTAGGTTCTATCAAAACATTAACATTTCCATGGTTGTCAGGGAAGAGTTCATTAAATTAGCTTAAGACCACAGTCCAGAGCACATTCAAGTTCTACTGAACATTACAGGACCTATTTTTGAGCAAACATACATAGGGTGGCACCATGCAAATCCAAACATTTCAGGCACCTTTAAGACGTTTTATAATATATATCAGGTCTGGAAACTGGTTGAACTCCGTGAAATCATGTTGCTCACTCCCAATTTACACTTCCCACCCAAAGTATAATCATGTTTCTTAGCTAGAAAAGTCAGGGGGGAAGGAAACCAGAAAAACACTTATGCAAAGGTCATAATAACAATTTGCAAGGATTTTTACAGCTGCCTCTTTCTTATTTGAAGGATTCATTTCCAACATTCTCCTACGCATTTGTTATTTTTGACCTTTGCCTGTACTTTTTGGGGAGAGGAAAGGGGGAAGCCACTCAGATGTGGAAGTAATTTTTAAATCCCGGGACCGAATACTGCGAGAAAAATTTATAGGAGAGGAGAACATTTGGTTATGGGAAAGGAACATAATTCACAAGGACAATATGCTAGTCTTATAGAGTTTCTCGCTGAGTCCCTTTCTATTTAGTAAATATAAAGGAAAAGAAGATCTTGCAAGGAGATTACGGCAGTTTCAGCACTTGTGCCATGTTCCTATAGGTAACCTTCATGGAGGAAGACAGAGGATACATGCCAGTAGCTGAGCCTACATTTTCAGAAGAATTAAACTGGATAGAGATAACCAATGAAGAAGTCCTTGCATGTCTTAATAAACTAAATGTTAACATATCACCAGCACCAGATGGTATTCGTCCAAGAGTTCTTAAGGAACTCAAATGTGAAATTGTCGACCTTCTAGCAAAAATATATCATCTTTCCCTAACATTAGGCTCTGTACCTGAGGACTCGAGGGTAGCAAATGTAACACCAATCTTCAAAAAAGGATCCAAGGGTGATCCAGGCAATTACAGACCAGTTAACGTCAGTTCCATGTAAGGTGATGGAAACCATCATTAAAGACAAAATTAGTGTGCACATGGAGGAGCAAGCATTGCTGAACAAAAGCCAACATGGCTTCTGCAAAGGTAAATCATGCCTCACAAACTTGTTGGAATTCTTTGAGAGTGTCAATAAACACGTGGATAAAGGCGAACCAGTAGACATTGTCTATCTCAGCAGTTCTCAACCTTCCTAATGCCGCGACCCCTTAATGGAGTTCCTCATGTTGTGGAGACCCCCAACCACAGGGGCAGAGCAGCTGGGAAGTGGGAGGGAAGGGCAACGGGAGCCTCGTTGCGACCCCTCTGAAAGGGTAATTCAACCCCCAAAGGGGTCCCGACCCCCAGGTTGAGAACCACTGGTCTATCTGGACTTTCAGAAGGCTTTTGACGAAGGCCACGTCCCCATGCAAGCCATTTGGCTTTGGGCACACATGGGACTGGGAGTGGGCCCGAGATTGAATCTTGCCCGTCCCCATGCCATTCCCAGTAACGTGGGCTGGGTGCGGGTTGGGTGTGGATGCAGCCGTCCCCATGGAAACCGCGCCAAACCCAGGCAGGGGAGAGCAGCGCCATCTCCTCTCCGCCCCCTCTCTCCTTGGCTGGGAGGCACGGGGGAAAAAATTAAGTTTAATAAATTTTTAAATAATTTTTAAAAACCTAAAGCCTCTACAAGGTTTGGCGGCAGTTGAGCAGTTGAGCAGTTTTGTGCAACTCCACTCCACCGGGAACCGCAAGAACACCCAGCAAGCTTAAAAGGGAGAAAATCAAGCCATTATCATG
This sequence comes from Aspidoscelis tigris stejnegeri, assembly GCA_023333525.1. Lineage (NCBI taxonomy): Eukaryota > Metazoa > Chordata > Lepidosauria > Squamata > Teiidae > Aspidoscelis > Aspidoscelis tigris. The sequence continues at coordinate 10,230,991 of JALMGA010000007.1, forward strand.
ATCGCCTTGGCAATCGGGAAATGGGGTGGAATATTTGCCATGGAAAAGGGACAAAAATAAACCATTATCCTGATGCCTTGGCGACCGGGATTTTTTCACTTCCCAAAAATATCAGCAGTTGTGATCTCCAATGCACAGGGCAGGATCAGCAAGCACCTCCCACCTCCCAATGACTTGAGCGTCAATCTCCTCCCCGAACAGCCTGGGACCGTCCCCATGCGCAGACTTGGCTTGCTAAGCAATTCATGTCGGACCCCAAAATCATGCCCAGACTTGGTTTTCTGGGTACCAAATTTGGTCCCGGTCTGGTACAGTTTTGGGTGATTTGGTCTGCGGAAACTGGGCCCAATAAAAAAATGCATGGAGACACCCCTTGCCAAACCCGATTTCGGTACTGGACCAAACGTGCATGGGGACGCTCCCAAAGTCCCACATCAAAGGCTACTGAATAAACTCATCAGCCATGGAATAAAAGGACAGATTCTGTCCTGGATTAGTGACTGGCTTAAGGATAGGAATAATTTATTCATCAGTGATCTAGAATAAGGGGTACATAGCAAAATGATACTAAATTATTCAGGATAGTAATTATTCAGCCCTTCTCTCTCTTGAGATGTCCATAAGCAGTTGGTGTGCCACTGTGTGAGACAGGATGCTGGACTAAATGGGCAGTGGCCTGATCCTGCAGGTCCCCTCTTATGTTCTTATGACCTTTTGTATACTGCACTGGCTGGTATACTGGGGCCTCTCTGCACTTTGCTTCCTGTCTGGGTGAATGCTAGTGCATGCCAAGCAACCCCCCCCCATGTGCCTGAACACTCACCTCAGTCTGGGCACATGTCTGGGCACTACCAGCATGGGCATGGGTGCCACCATCTTCTCCTCAGAGCCCGGCACAACTACATGCACACCATCACCGTCAGCAGGATGACGGTGACACGACACACATGTGCAGTCATGTTTCTGGTTAACTGATATGCCAGCATACTTACACAACACGTTGGCTGATGCACCACCACCAGAACAGGTGCAAATGCTCTCTCTGGTGGCAAGGAAAGGTAAGTCTGCGAATGCAAGTGGTGCACAATTTTCTGCACCACCGCTAGTGGACACTGGGGTAGCTTCTGGTAAAGTAGAAGATGTTTCTGATGGTGTTTCCCAGAAGCTACCCCAGCATGCACTAGCAGGCCAAGTGCAGACGGGCCTCTGGAGTAGCGAGTGTACTAGGTGTCTCTCTTCTGCTCCTGGCTGGGGCCTCCCTAATATGTAGGCCTGCTGGTCCAGTTTACCGGCTAGTGCAGAACTGCCTTTTATCTCCATAAGTTTCTTGTGACAGCTGTGTTGCAGGATGGAAGAGTGGAAACCATCTGCATTCAAAGGGCAAGGATAATGCTTCTGAACCTCCTCCAAACCTTTGGCTGCAGTCAGACACAGAAAAAGGAAAAAAAAAAGAGTAACTCTGAGGCACTTCTGAAGTGCCTTTGAGGCGGAATTGTTCATACACCAGACTACCACTATCCCCTCATAAACATTCTGAGCAAGAAAAGATGGATTAGGGAAGACTTGGGAACACGAGGGCCGCACACTGTCTCTCTGAGGCACCCCTTTTTGCTTTGTCTGAACTAAGGGTTCGCACGAATATTCGAAGGTATTTGAAATTCGATCGAATTCATCCAAATTTCGACATCAGAATTCAAATCGAATTCAAATTCGAATTTAAAAATTCAAACAAATTTCAGATTTTGGATCTATTCATTCGAATTATCCAGATGTTCGCGTGTGTACAGGGCTGTAGACAATGCGTACTTGCACATATACATCTTTCCCACATCTGTACACGTTTGTATGGATCCATACAGGACAAAACGGGTTACATACGGGATAACTACAGAATGCATACAGATATATACAGATGCGTACGGGATGTGTAACGATGCGTATGGGCACATACAAATGTTGTCGACATTCGTAACTCCAAAACTGAATCAAAAATTCGAATGAATAGATTCAAATTTGCTTAATTTGAATCAAATTTGGTTAAATTTGAATTTTAAAGGTTTGAATCAAAGCGAATTTTCAGATATTTGAATCGAATCCCAAAAATTGCCTTCTTGCACATCCCTAGTCTGAACATAGCTGGTGTATATCACCATGGCACCACCACCGCCAAACTCCTTTGAGTGCTCCTTAATCAGTTCTTAAAAAGCAATAATCACCACTTTAGAATGGGAGAACAGCAATCAGAAATATCAAGCCTAATTGTACTTCAGGGGCATGGCATTTGCCTAGGGAACTTAACCTTTAAGGAAGCCTTCTTTCACACATGTTTACGGCTTAAAGGCACTAAATGCCATTTCCCCACTTCTGATGAATAACAATTAAGTTACAACTGCAGCAGCAACATACACTTCCAACTGGTTTTTATCATGAGGTAAAGTTAAAAACCACCAAACAACTAATAGAATGAACGCAAGTATTTCTCAAAAAGTAACCAAAACCAGAGGCCTATTCACACGAGGACGTGAGGAACGGGAGTAGGATGTCCTGGGAGGGAGCATTCGATCTGCTGGGTTGGTGGACCCAGGGCGCCCGCTCGTGTTCCGGGTGTACAGCACAAAATCATGCTCTATGTCCAGCCCAGGGCATTCCTGGTTGTCACAGGCGATCCCACAGCTGTACGGGAGGGAGAGCACTCAGACGCTCCCTCTGGAACAGCTGCAGGCCCACCCGTGCCTGCCGCTATTGGTAGATGGGGCCCAAGCTGTCAGTGCTTCAGAACGGAGCGGCACATTGCCCGGGCCGGCTGCACAACCACCACAACACGGTAAGTGGTCGCACAGCTGGGGGGAGGGCACAACCCCCCTGGGTGCCGGTGGGCACCTAGGGGGCCCCTGGCAGCTGGGGCAGCCCAATCTGGGCCGCCCCAGCTGCCAGCGCACTGGAATGGATCTTCAGCCTCCATGGGCCCTAGGTGACCCAATTGGGTCACCTACAGCCTGCAGGTACCCCCCCCCTCCGGCACATAATGGGGTCTAGCAGGGACGCGCACGTGCGCATACAACTTACCTCATCACCACCAGTTTCAAAGTGGCGGATCTGGCTGGCGGCGCTGTCCGTCTGCGTGCGCCACTGGCTCTGATTGGCCAGCTACCCGTTCGGCTGTAGAGCAAAAAGGCCTCAGATTAATAAAAGGCACTTTCAATATTCAAGTTCTAAGAGAAGCAATTTCTTATTAATAAATGACTCTTAACAGTTGCTGGTTTTTGTTTTTTGTTTTTGTTTTTTCTGGACTGTAACTGAAGAGAATCTTTACTCCCATCTACTGTTCATGAGAGATTACAAATTGAGTCCCTGTTCTTATATATTGTGAATAAAGGAAAGAAGAGTTGGCTTTTTTTTACCCGGCTTTTCTCACCCTCAAGGTCACAAACCTTCTGTTCTTCTCCCCACAAGAGAGGCAGATGGGGCTGAGAGAACTCAGAAAGAGAGCTGTGACTAGCCCAAGGTCACACTCCTCTTCGTGGAGGGAATGCAGGAATTGAACTGTGAGACTACCAAGAAGAATCCAACACTCTAACCACAAGACCAAAGTGGCTTCAGAAGAAGAGTTGGCCTTTATACCCCACTTTTCTCTTCTAAACATTAAGGGGATTCAAAGTGGCTGACAAACCTTTTGTTCTTCTCCGCATCACAGATCCTTTGTGTGGTAGGTGGGCCTGTGACAGCTCAGAGATGTGACTAACCCAAGGTCACCCAGCTGGCTTTGTGTAGGTGCCTCCAGATGGAAGCAAGCAACTTGGCTGCTATCGAATCGCCAGATGTGCAAGTGACCAAAACTGTGCATACATGGTCAGCTGTTTCAGCCTTTTCACGCATGCGTGCTGGACAGAGCTACAATAGTGGTTCCATCCAGAAGGTAAGTGACCCGTGACCAGCAATAGCATTTTGACCTTTTTTAGGACAGGGGGAGGCAGGGCTCTGGTTTGCCTGCCCAAGATACCTGAGGCAACCCACCATGACAAGTACCATAATGGTGCTATATTGGTCCGTCCCAATGGGGACTCAGGGCCTTTTCACATTTTGCTTCCATCCCTGGGAAGCAAAGGTCAAAATGGCCCAAATATGCACTAAGCATCTGTACCTTCCCAACCCTCCCCAAAGCTTCCCTTGAGTGCACATGGCTGCCTGGATGGTAGCCATCTTGGATCCCGGTGCCGGTGACAGAATGCATGTGCTTCACATCACATGCCCCTCCAGCACCTCTTCCCTTTCTGCACTTGGCCTTGTTCTTGACTATATCTCAGGACAGAGGTCTATTGTCTGCATGCTAAGGCACACTCTGGACAGCAGAGGCATTTTCAAGTGCGAGCACTAGTCAAGGTTAGGTCACTGTAGTGCTCGCACTTGACCGCTTGTCAGCTTCACCCACTCCCTCCCCCCAGGGTTGTATTCTGACCTTATTTGACCCCAGGGCCTGGTCCTCCTCTGGGTATCACTATTTTTTGCAGCAGCGCCTCCACAAATGCACTTGTGTCAGCACCATTATCTCGACAACACTGATGCTCTGTGCACATACAGTCGCAGACGCGCCTATGGGTCGTTCTGAGCGCTGTCACCTCAAACGTCCCCGGAGCACCAGCAAGAGCAAACGGTCGCGCCATTGGATGCTTCAGGTAAGTAATTAGGTAACGCTGGTTAAGGTGTGGAGCACGAAATCAACGATTAGTGGACCTCTGGGGAGGGAGGGCATGCTTGGAGACCTCGATAGCCTACTCGATGTGTGGGTGCTCTTCCACGGAGGTGCACTAATTCTGCACTAGAGGCCGGAGTGTGAATAGGCCTCTGAAAAAGGCCAAGTGTGGAAATGTAAGCACACAGGTGGTACTGTTAAACCTGCACCTCAGATAGTCCATGTGAGATGGGTGTCCACACAGAAGGAGCTGTTTCTGGTTCCTCTTGCACCGAGGATACTCCTCCACGGGTAGTGGGAGGGGGGCTTCTTGTAGTGGGCGATTCGATTATCAGGAATATAGAGAGCCGGGTTTGTGATGGGCGTGTTGACCGCATGGTGACTTGCCTGCCTGGTGCAAAGGTTGCGGACATCACGCGACATCTAGATAGGTTAGTAGACAGTGCTGGGGAGGAGCCAGTCGTCATGGTACATGTCGGTACCAATGATGTTGGGAAGGCAAGACGGAGCGTCCTGGAAGCCAAATTTAGGTTGTTAGGTAGAAGACTAAAGTCCAGGACCTCTAGGGTCGCATTCTCAGAAATGCTACCTGTTCCACGTGCAGGGCCAGCTAGACAGGCAGAGCTCAGGAGCCTCAATGCGTGGATGAGGCAGTGGTGTCGCGAGGAGGGGTTTAGATTTGTAAGGAACTGGGGAACTTTTTGGGACAAGCCAAACCTGTACAAGAGGGACGGGTTACACTTGAACCAGGAGGGAACCAGATTGCTGGCGATTAACATTAAAAAGGTTGCAGAGCAGCTTTTAAACTGATCCCTGGGGGAAAGCCGACAGGAGCTGGGCAGCATCCGGTTCGGGAGAGCGCACCCTCAAGTGAGGAGGGCTGGAAACATGCAGAAAATGCTGAGCTAAGTGCGGGATTAGTTTCACATGTTCCTCGACGGCAGAATTTGGTCAAAAGGAGTGAATATAAATGTATATATGCAAACGCCAGGAGCCTTCGAGCCAAAATAGGGGAGCTAGAAAGCTTAGTTATGGAAAATAGGATTGATATTATTGGCATAACTGAAACCTGGTGGACCAGCGAAAACCAATGGGATACAGTTATCCCAGGATACAAACTGTACAGGAAAGACAGGGAAGGGCGACATGGAGGTGGTGTAGCCTTGTATATTAAAGAAGAGATAGAATCTTATGAACTGGAATGTCCAAGTGAGTCTGGCTCTTCCACAGAAGCAGTGTGGATAAAGATACCAAGCCAAAAAGGAAGTCTAACAATAGGGACATGCTACCGTCCTCCCAACCATACGTCCGAAGGAGATGAACAATTGGAGAAGGAGGTAAAGGAGGTAGCCCATAAAGATAGGGTAGTTATAATGGGGGACTTCAATTATCCTCACATAGACTGGGTGAACTCCTGTTCAACTCAGGAAAGAGAGAGAAAATTCCTAGACCTGCTAAATGACTGTTCCATGGAACAAATGGTCATGGAACCAACCAGGGGAAATGCAGTCCTGGACTTGATCCTAAGTAATGCTCAGGACCTGGTAAAGGACGTCACTGTAGCTGATCCAATTGGGAACAGTGACCACAATGCAATAACCTTCAACTTAAATACAGGGAGTAAGTTCTTAATAAAGTCTAACACAGAGACCTTAAACTTTCACAAGGGAAACTTCCCCAAAATGAGGAAATTAGTGAAAAGGAAATTGAAAGGGAAAGTCAAAAGAGTTAAATCACTTCAAAATGCATGGAGACTACTTAAAAACACAATAACGGAAGTGCAACTAGAATGCATTCCTAAAAGAAGAAAGGGGACTTCTAGGACCAAGAAGAAACCAATGTGGCTCACAAATGCAGTAGATGAAGTCATTAAAAACAAGAAGAGTTCATTTAGGAAATGGAAGGCTTGTCCAAATGAGGAGAACAGGAGGGAACATAGACACTGGCAACACGAATGCAAGACGGCCATTAGGAAAGCTAAGAAAGATTTTGAGGAGCACATTGCTAAAAACATCAAAAGAAATAACAAGAACTTCTTTAAGTATATCAGAAGTAGGAATCCAACCAGGAGAGCAGTTGGACCACTAGATAGTAAAGGAGAGAAAGGGGTAATTAAAGAAGACACGGAGATTGCAGAGAGACTAAACGAATTTTTTGCTTCCGTATTCACGGAGGAAGACAGAAGACACATGCCAGTAGCTGAGCCTGTGTTTTCTGAAGAGTTAAACTGTACAGAAATAACCAAGGAAGAGGTCCTGGCATGTCTTAATAAACTAAATGTTAACAAGTCACCGGGACCAGATGGTATTCATCCAAGAGTCCTTAAGGAACTCAAATGCGAAATTGCCGACCTTCTAGCAAAAATATATAATCTTTCCCTAACATCAGGCTCCGTACCTGAGGACTGGAGGGTAGCAAATGTAACACCAATATTCAAAAAAGGATCCAGGGGTGATCCAGGCAACTACAGACCAGTTAGCTTAACGTCAGTTCCGTGTAAGGTGATGGAAACCATTATTAAAGACAAAATTAGTGTGCATATGGAGCAGCAGGCATTGCTGAACAAAAGCCAGCATGGCTTCTGCAAAGGTAAATCATGCCTCACAAATTTGTTGGAATTCTTTGAGAGTGTCAATAAACACGTGGATAAAGGTGAACCAGTAGACATTGTCTATCTGGACTTTCAGAAGGCTTTTGACAAAGTCCCACATCAAAGGCTACTGAGTAAACTCACCAGCCATGGAATAAAAGGACAGGTTCTGTCCTGGATTTGTGACTGGCTTAAGGGCAGAAAGCAGAGAGTAGTAGTAAACGGCAATTTCTCAGGGTGGAAAGAAGTAAAAAGTGGGGTCCCTCAAGGCTCAGTACTGGGACCAATGCTTTTTAATTTATTCATCAATGATCTAGAAAAAGGGGTACATAGTAAAATAGCAAAGTTTGCTGATGATACTAAATTATTTAGGGTAGTAAAATCTGAAAGAGATTGCCAAGAGCTCCAGAGGGATCTCTTAGCATTGGGTGAGTGGGCAACCAAGTGGCAAATGTGCTTTAATCTTAACAAGTGTAAAGTAATGCACATTGGGGCCAAGAATCCAAATTACGTCTATAAACTGATGGGCTCTGAGCTTTCTGCAACACGCCAGGAAAGGGATCTCGGGGTTTTGGTGGACAGTTCAATGAAGGTGTCAACCCAGTGTGCGGCAGCAGCAAAAAAAGCCAATTCAATGCTGGGAATAATTAGGAAGGGAATAGAAAATAAGTCAGCAAGTGTCATTTTGCCCCTTTATAAATCTATAGTGAGGCCACATTTGGAATACTGTGTACAATTCTGGTCACCACACCTCAAAAAGGATATTGTGGAACTAGAGAAGGTGCAGAGAAGGGCAACCAGAATGATTAAGGGTCTGGAACACCTCCCTTACGAAACCAGGCTGCAACGTCTAGGCCTCTTCAGTCTGGAGAGACGGCGTTTGAGAGGGGACCTGATTGAAGTATATAAAATTATGCACGGCATAGAAAAGGTGGATAGAGAAAATTTCTTTTCTCTATCGCACAACACTAGAACCAGGGGGCACTCTATGAAGCTGATGGGTAGGAGCGTAAGGTCTGACAGGGGGAAGTATTTCTTCACACAGAGGGTCATCGGCCTATGGAATGTGCTGCCAGAAGAGGTGGTGACAGCTACCAGTCTGGATGGCTTTAAGGTAGGGTTAGACAAATTTATGGACGACAGATGTATCAATGGCTACTAGAACGAATGCCTAGGTGCATCTTTCAGGCTGAGGGGGGGGGAGGAAATGGGGCGCTTCTAGGGCCATCTGCTGGGACTCGAGAGCAGGAGAAGGTTTGTCCTTGTCTCTGCTTGAGATGCCCATGAGCATTTGGTGGGCCACTGTGTGCGACAGGATGCTGGACTAGATGGGCTGTGGCCTGATCCAGCAAGGCTTCTCTTATGTTCTTATGTTCTTATGGTTACGAATCAGCACCTTCAAGTGCAGACACTCTGTCTAGGAGCTCAGCCCACATAGACTACCAGGTCAAGTGCAAATTGGCACTCAGTCACTTTGAAGATAATATTCTGAGAAGATACAAAAGAAGATCAGATTATTAGGTGTGTTAATTAAAATTCAATAGCCCTCTCTTTCTTTCTTCCTCTCTTTCTTAATAGAAACAAGCCTTTACTTTCTTTTTTTAAGAAAACTGGAAATCAAAACTCTAGGTGAAAAGCAGGGACTTGCTGTAAGGAAATAGCATAAGTATTATTTGGGGATCTAATCCTGCCTCTACCAGCTCCATTATTCTGGAATTTCCCTTGACATCCAAGCTACTGGTATAAATTCCTGGACTATTGGTATAAAGTTATCTCAAAATTTGTGGATTTTACTAACCGGGAACCTATTGTTTTCCTGGAGAATGTAGCTTACACTGTATTGTCATTTGCAACTAGAATTTTTGCAGATGAAGTCACAGAAGTCATAAACATGTTTGTTTTAGTTACTTTCCAAAAAGCCATTCAAAACCACTGACAGGTCTATTGGGACAATTGCTCTATCACATTACCACAGTTCTAAAAGTGCACAAACTGAGCAGGGGTGGATTTGCTTGATGAGTAATTAACAAAATAATACCTTCACGGGGCAAATGAGAAATGGGTCCAGATTGTCTATCATCTCTGAAAGAATTCTGCTTTCGAGGCAAGAAAGGTCACCCTCTCCTCTTCTAAATATTGCCTCAGTGGCAAAAGCAATCCAATCACTTCCCCCCAGATAAGCTTGACTAAAGATGTCACAAATATTCGTAAGCATTCGAAAGCCGATCGAATGAGCCAAATTTCAACATTCGAACTCAAACAGAATGTCCAGAAATTTGAATGTAAACATTCAAATTGAATTTCAAACTTTGGATATATTCGTTCAAATTATGCAGACATTTGCGAGTGTACGGCTTTATACACAATGCGTATCTGAAGATCCGTATGGGATACGAACATGAGAACATATGAGAAGCCCTGCTGGATCAGGCCACAGCCTATCTAGTCCAGCATCCTGTCGCACACAGTGGCCCACCAATTGCCCACAGGCATCTCAAGCAGAGACAAGGGCAAACCTTCTCCTGCTCTCAAATCCCAGCAATGGTCCTAGAGGCATCCTGCTTGTCCCCCAGCCTGAAAGACGTACTTGGACATCCATTCTAGTAGCCATTGATACATCTGTCGTCCATAAATTTGTCTAACCCTACCTTGAAGCCATCTAGACTGGTAGCTGTCACCACCTCTTCCCACAGGAAGAGGTCCTGGCATGTCTTAATAAACTAAATGTTAACAAGTCACCGGGACCAGATGGTATTCATCCAAGAGTCCTTAAGGAACTCAAATGCGAAATTGCCGACCTTCTAGCAAAAATATATAATCTTTCCCTAACATCAGGCTCCGTACCTGAGGACTGGAGGGTTGCAAATGTAACACCAATATTCAAAAAAGGATCCAGGGGTGATCCAGGCAACTACAGACCAGTTAGCTTAACGTCAGTTCCGTGTAAGGTGATGGAAACCATTATTAAAGACAAAATTAGTGTGCATATGGAGCAGCAGGCATTGCTGAACAAAAGCCAGCATGGCTTCTGCAAAGGTAAATCATGCCTCACAAATTTGTTGGAATTCTTTGAGAGTGTCAATAAACACGTGGATAAAGGTGAACCAGTAGACATTGTCTATCTGGACTTTCAGAAGGCTTTTGACAAAGTCCCACATCAAAGGCTACTGAGTAAACTCACCAGCCATGGAATAAAAGGACAGGTTCTGTCCTGGATTTGTGACTGGCTTAAGGGCAGAAAGCAGAGAGTAGTAGTAAACGGCAATTTCTCAGGGTGGAAAGAAGTAAAAAGTGGGGTCCCTCAAGGCTCAGTACTGGGACCAATGCTTTTTAATTTATTCATCAATGATCTAGAAAAAGGGGTACATAGTAAAATAGCAAAGTTTGCTGATGATACTAAATTATTTAGGGTAGTAAAATCTGAAAGAGATTGCCAAGAGCTCCAGAGGGATCTCTTAGCATTGGGTGAGTGGGCAACCAAGTGGCAAATGTGCTTTAATCTTAACAAGTGTAAAGTAATGCACATTGGGGCCAAGAATCCAAATTACGTCTATAAACTGATGGGCTCTGAGCTTTCTGCAACACGCCAGGAAAGGGATCTCGGGGTTTTGGTGGACAGTTCAATGAAGGTGTCAACCCAGTGTGCGGCAGCAGCAAAAAAAGCCAATTCAATGCTGGGAATAATTAGGAAGGGAATAGAAAATAAGTCAGCAAGTGTCATTTTGCCCCTTTATAAATCTATAGTGAGGCCACATTTGGAATACTGTGTACAATTCTGGTCACCACACCTCAAAAAGGATATTGTGGAACTAGAGAAGGTGCAGAGAAGGGCAACCAGAATGATTAAGGGTCTGGAACACCTCCCTTACGAAACCAGGCTGCAACGTCTAGGCCTCTTCAGTCTGGAGAGACGGCGTTTGAGAGGGGACCTGATTGAAGTATATAAAATTATGCACGGCATAGAAAAGGTGGATAGAGAAAATTTCTTTTCTCTATCGCACAACACTAGAACCAGGGGGCACTCTATGAAGCTGATGGGTAGGAGCGTAAGGTCTGACAGGGGGAAGTATTTCTTCACACAGAGGGTCATCGGCCTATGGAATGTGCTGCCAGAAGAGGTGGTGACAGCTACCAGTCTCGATGGCTTTAAGGTAGGGTTAGACAAATTTATGGATGACAGATGTATCAATGGCTACTAGAACGAATGCCTAGGTGCATCTTTCAGGCTGAGGGGGGGGGAGGAAATGGGGCGCTTCTAGGGCCATCTGCTGGGACTCGAGAGCAGGAGAAGGTTTGTCCTTGTCTCTGCTTGAGATGCCCATGAGCATTTGGTGGGCCACTGTGTGCGACAGGATGCTGGACTAGATGGGCTGTGGCCTGATCCAGCAAGGCTTCTCTTATGTTCTTATGTTCTTATGTATGTTCACAGGTTGAAAGCAGGTTGTATATGGGATAACTACAGGATGCATACAGCCGTGTATAGACTCATACGGATGTGGGGAAGATGCATACGTGCACATACAAATGTTGCCGAAATTCCTATGTGCAGATTCGAATAAAAAATCTGAACAAATAGATTCGAATTTGGCAAATATGAATCGAATCTTGTTAAATTCGAATTTAAAAGATTTGAATCGAATCGGCCTTTCGGGTATTCAATTCAATTCAAATTCAGTTGTTTTCAGTGGCCCTGGTCAGTTTGAAAAAGCTTCTGCTTTGATCTAAGTTACCAGTGAACCTTAACCATGGCTGCCTCCATGTTTGTTTATTTATTTATTTATGAAATTTATGAAATTTATATCCTGCCCTTCAACAAACGGTCCCAGGGCGGGTTACAATAACAATAAAACATATCAAATATTAAAACATGATTAACAGGAAATATTAAATAGCTTCCCGGAGGAAGTATTTGATCATGAGGGTGGGGGGCTAATGTTGAGCAGCACTCCAAGGGTGAGCGCTAGTCAATGTTAGTTCATTGTACTCCTTTCCCATCCAGTGGACAGGAAGGGAAGGGTGAAATCTCCCCTGGTTCAGCAGTGTTCATTTTTCTTTATCCTTCCAACCCAATGCTGCCAAAATTAATTGTTCTAATCTAAACCCTCCAGTACAAACAGCACCTACCTTTCTTTCATCCATATTCTTTGCTTGTGATTTTAACGAACAACGAGGGCTTGCTTTTGTTGCTAACGCCGCATTGGATTTTGCCAGCAACACCACTACGAAAAAGCCACTTCATTCATTGTCTACTAGGGATGGGCACAGATTTTTGTTTTTGCATTCAAATTCGATTTGATTGTCAAAACATTATATTCGATTCAAATGTTTAAAATCCAAATGCTAAAAAAAAAAATTCAAATCCATTCCATTTGAATCTATTCGTTCGAATGTTAGATTCGTAAAGATATGAATGTCGACAACATTTGTATGTGCTGTACGTATCTGTACGCATTTCGTATGCACCCCGTTCTATCCTGTACGCATCTCGTTTTCATCCCATATTATAAGCACAAATGAGTACAGAAACGTATATTTCTAATATGTATTACGTACGTATCTGTACATTTGAATGATTCGAATAATCCGAACGAATGTTTCGAAACATTCGAAATACGTTCAAACGTCTAAATTTGAACGTGAAGACATTTGATTGACTTGTTTGATTTTAGCTTCAGCTTGTCATACCACACCCCTTTTCCCCTTTTCTCCCCCTTGTTCTTTCTCATCTTTGAGTCTCTGCAGGATCAATTCTCCATTATTCCAGCTGGATATATAAGACTCAACTTTCAGCAGAAAAGCATTGTCACTTTGGAAATTCACAGAGTCACATTAGTGAGCTGTTTTACTTGTTTAAATTATATTTTATTAATATATATGTGACCATATACAGGCCACTGAAGAAGACCAGGGTGTCAAGCCGAAACGCATCTGGCCTTTTTATCTTTATATTTTAAAAGATTCCTTTATATATTTGCCTTTTTATTACCAGTTAAATTTCTTATTTAGCCTATATTTTTCAGTGGGGTATTTGTACCCTTTGAGTCATTAAATTTGTTTTCACTGATTTATAAATTTATATTTTAAGTAACTTAATAATAATAATAATAATAATAATAATATTTATTTGTATACCGCCCTGTGGCAACCCAATCCGGGCGGTTAACAACAACTTAAATTTCTAGTGGGGTAAATTTTACCCTTTGAGTTGTTATATTAGTTTGGGACTTAACCCTTTCTGTTTGGTCTTTTGATATCCCTATTGTCTACAGAACTAAGGTCTTAACAGAGCACTCAGTTTCAAGCTGCGGAAGGCAGAGAGTTAGGAGTGACTCTTTTGGTCCTGATATGTCAGTATGCTAGAGAACAAGCAATAAGTAGTAACTGCTTTGCCATCTGTGTCAGGGTGCCCCAAATCCATGCTGCTAAGACTCTTGCTCCTTTATGCTATCCTTAAGAGTTAAAACAAAGGGAGCTGATTATTAGGTTTTTAATTAAAAGGCATTAGCAATAACCTCATGCTGATTTACAACGCAATAACCCTGTCTCCAAGTGGAAACACTTCCATGGGCGTAGTGCCGCCAATAAGCAAACACATGCATGCTATTAAAAAAAGCTAAGATGGCATCGTAATTTCTGAGATGTAAAGCGAAATTAATGCATTTCGGTGGGGAAAGGCATGGAGCTCTCTCAGGTAGCCAATGGACAACAGGAAGAACTACAGGATGAATGTGTCGAGGGACACATTTGAACACTACAGTGGATTTTCAACCAACTTCAGGATAAACAGTCTAACGGGAAAATTCATAGGCAGACAAGAGTCTTAAAATTGGATCTGAAATAATAATAAAGGAACCAGTCACAGATTAGGCCATCTTAGGGCACAATGAGGACTAGTTATTGGCTCGATCATAGCCATCTAATATAGGTATGGGCATGAATATTCATAATATTTGTTATTCGTACAAATTTTGTACAAATTTGTACAAATTCAGGCATTCAATACACAAATTGAATGTTACAACATTTGTACATTAACATCCATACAAATGCGAATGTTTTTAAACGTCCATATGAATAGTTGGTACATTCGTTCAACTGGGGATACTTATTGATATGTATGTGTTTGTACAAGATATGTATCCGATACATATCTAATACGTATGCATTGGTATAGGATACATGTCTGATATGTATGCATTCGTATAGGATACGTATCCAGGATACAATGCATTTGTGTCTGATATTTGTACAAATTCATATGAATACATTCATATCAAATAGAACCCTACCACATTCAAAGGGGATCTATTCAACGAATACCAATTTTATAACATTCAATTTGTTAACGAATTTAAAAACCATTCGTGCACATTCCTAATCTAATAGTCCAGCAAGGTAGTTAGCAGCACTTGGAGACTAACAGGAGAAGGGTTGGCGGCATGAGCTTTCGTAGACACGTCTACTTCTTCAGATGCTAGGGGGCCCATTGGGCCCCCTAGCATCTGAAGTAGTAGACGTGCCCACTGGGACCCCTACCATCTGAAGTAGTAGGCGTGCTCACTGGGCCCCCTAGCATCTGAAGAAGTAGACGTGCCCACTGGGACCCCTAGCATCTGAAGTAGTAGGCGTGCTCACTGGGCCCCCTAGCATCTGAAGAAGTAGATGTGCCCATTGGGCCCCCTAGCATCTGAAGTAGATGTGCCCATTGGGCCCCCTAGCATCTGAAGTAGATGTGCCCATTGGGCCCCCTAGCATCTGAAGAAGTAGATGTGCCCACTGGACCCCTAGCATCTGAAGTGGATGTGCCCATTGGTCCCCCTAGCATCTGAAGAAGTAGATGTGCCCATTGGGCCCCTGGCATCTGAAGAAGTAGATGTGTCCATTGGGCCCCTGGCATCTGAAGTAGATGTGCCCATTGGGCCCCTGGCATCTGAAGAAGTAGATGTGCCCATTGGGCCCCTGGCATCTGAAGAAGTAGACGTGCCCACTGGGCACCCCAGCATCTGAAGAAGCATACATGTCTACAAAAGCTCATGCCACCAACCCTTTTCCTATTAGTCTCCAAGTGCTACTAACTACCTTGCTAGACTTTCCGAATTAGACCAACACGACTATCTCTCTGATATGGATTCCTAATCTAATATAGTGCTACTCGGTTCATCTTTCTTTGTCCACACTTTCCAGCCCCAGACTCAGACAAGTGATTTTCCTCCCCACCCTCCCCACCCTTCTCCTCCTGCGCCCTCTGTGATTGGATGCCAACCCATCGCCATAAATCCTGTGGGGCAGCTGGACTCTGGGTCATCCGCACACAAAGCAGCTTGTTTTAAATGGAAGAATTGTGCAGGCTCCTACCCCCCCAAAAAAGCATTTGGGACACTTGGCTGGTATTTGCCACAGCTGCTTTCTCTTTGCTCGTACGCACTGCCAAGCCATGGAGATGAGAAAAGCAGTTTAAGGTCAAGGAACCAGGGGTTAGGAGATCAAAACTGAACAGATTTGCAAAATTGTCTTGTCTGGCCAACCGAAAACATCCTGGAGAGTCAGATGCAGTATTTGACAATCGAAAGTTTGTGCAAAAAGCCAAAGGCACATGGGCTGGAGGATTGTAAGCCCTGCGGGGCAGAGACTGATCCTCTTCCACACACAGCAAAGCAGAAACACTCTCAGAGGGAAAAAAAGGGCAGCTTCTCTACCCTCCAACTCTCAGCTGTGTGAACAGCATGCTTCAAACCACAGGGATATCCTTTATAGCCATTTGGATCCTGGCACTGTTTGATAGACAAGCCTAATCAGGCAGTAGCAAACTATGACTTAGGTTCAAGCCTACAATCAGACAAGGTCAGGGTCCTCAGTGATGGCTCCAAGACCATGGGCTAGTTGCCCCCTTGAGGTGCATCAGGCACTTTCATTTTACATGCTTAGGAAGAAGAGTTGGCTTTTCTACCCTGCTTTTCTCATCCATTTAAAGGGACTCAAAAGCAGCTGACAGAGCTTTCTATTCTTCTCCCCACAACACACCCTGTGAGGTAGGCAGGACTGTGAGAAGTAAAAAAGAGAATTGTGACTAGTCCAAGGTTATCCAGCTGGCTTCATGGAGGACTTTAGAATCAAACCCAGTATTCCCAGATAAGAGTCTGGCTCCCTAACCACTAGACCAAGCTGGCTCACAGTGAAGAGGTCTTTTCACACTACAGCCAAATGTTTCACGTTACATTCCTCAGGCCTTCATGCGAAAACGCCTCTGATCAACCTCTTTGCCCTGGCCTTTGGCTAAATGGGGATAGAAGTTCTTTCGCCCCATTTTTAGACACTGTTCTTGTTTTAATATGTTCATTTTTATATTTGGTTTCAACATTGTTACCTGCTCTGAGTCCTTCAGGTATAGGGTGGGACAAAAATGCAATAAATAAATAAATAAATAAATAAATAAATAAATAAATAAATAAATAAATAAATAAATAAATAAATAAATAAATATTTAAAAACAGCTCAAAGCAGCTGCAGTGGTAGCACTTGGCACTTTGTAATTAATTAATTAGAAAAGCTATATGAGTAATATGAGTCTGATTCACAGGTCCAAGTAGAATACAGTAGAAGTTTTACGGATTCCACTTTGACAGTCTCCAGATGTGACTAAAACCCACAATTTTCCTGGCACTCCATGGGGAACAGCGGTCACAGTAGCAGTACCCTCAATGTTGCCCCAGGTTAACGAGGCGATAACTTATATATTGCTATTATTTAATTATTATTTATATTTCTATCCCACTTCATACCTGGAAGTCTCAGAGTGGATCACAACAAAATCATCGTAAAACAGATAAAATAAAATTCTGCCAGCTTACAAAGTAAGAACATAAGAACATAAGAGAAGCCCTGCTGGATCAGGCCACAGCCCATCTAGTCCAGCATCCTGTCGCACACAGTGGCCCACCAAATGCTCACGGGCATCTCAAGCAGAGACAAGGACAAACCTCCTGCTCTCGCGTCCCAGCAGATGGCCTTAGAAGCGCCCCAGTTCCTCCCCCCCGCCAGCCTGAAGGATGCACCTAGGCATTCGTTCTAGTAGCCATTGATATATCTGTCATCCATAAATTTGTCTAACCCTACCTTAAAGCTATCCAGACTGGTAGCTGTCACCACCTCTTCCTGCAGCACATTCCATAAGCCGATGACCCTCTGGGTGAAGAAATACTTCCCCCTGTCAGACCTTATTCTCCTACCCATCAGCTTCATAGAGTGACCCCTGGTTCTAGTGTTGTGCGATAGAGAAAAGAAATTTTCTCTATCCACCTTTTCTATACCATGCATAATTTTATATACTTCAATCAGGTCCCCTCTTAAACGCGGTCTCTCCAGACTGAAGAGGCCTAGACATTGCAGCCTGGTTTCGTAAGGGAGGTGTTCCAGCCCCTTAATCATTCTGGTTGCCCTTCTCTGCACCTTCTCTAGTTCCACAATATCCTTTTTGAGGTGTGGTGACCAGAGTAGGCTCACTCTGGCTGCGTTCACACCTAAGTTTTTTTAATGTACTGTATTTTCTGGCATATAAGACTACTTTTTAACCCAGGAAAATCTTCTCAAAAGTCGGTGGTCGTCTTATACGCCGGGAGTCGTCTTCTTATATGGCGAGTATATCCCAAACTCAATATTTTAACTGGAAAGTTGAGGGTCATCTTATACGCCCAGTTGTCTTATACGCTGGAAAATATGGGTATTCTTTATTAAAAAGATTTTTCTTTAACAACTTAAAATAATTAGCCATTAACATCAAACATTTCTCTATCTTCTTCTTGTTCTTTTGATGACCTCTGTTTTCCAGCATCCTCTCTTCCTTTTCTTCTCCGTCTGCTCCCTGTGAGTCTTTCTGTTTATCAGCAGACCACTTATTTATCACCGTGACAGAACCACACCTAAGTTTTAATCCACTTTCAGCCCACTTTCAGAGTGGGAAAACACATCAGCAAAATGACCCATCATTTTCTTTTCATGTTATCTTGACGCAAAGGTGAATTTTATTGCGTTAGATACTGGAAAAGAAAACAGTTCCTCACTCTGCTGATCCGCTTTCTAGCTCTGAAAACAGACTGAAACTGGATTAAAACCTAGGTGTGAACATACCCTTTGTGTTACTGGAAACGAGCCCAAACAGGGAAAAGATAACAAGAGGAAATGGACCGAGGCATTTGCCCAGCTACCAGTAACACAAATTTTGGACGCTGTTGGGAGACATGAAGCGAAGCCCAAGATCTGCTTTAGCCAAGATCTTCTTTAGATCCCACCTTACTGCTTGCCATCTAAGGGTGTTTTTCCACTGTCAGAAAGTACCCATTTTTGCACCCATTAATGACCCATTTGGGTGTGAGCTGGATGATCCCATTTCCACCACAACACCCATTTGGGACCCGATTGTTTCGACTGCCGCTGGGGCAATCCGGAGCAAATGGGTACTTTCTGGCCTTTAATCCGGACTTTCTGTAGACCCATTAATGGGGTCTACAATGGGGTCTTCAGGCAGAAAATCCGGATTAAAGGGAGCCTGTTTCCACGCTTGTGTGGCAATGGGGTCTAGAGGAGGCTAGGGGGAGGGGGCACGCATGGGTGGGGGCTAAAACCTAAGCTTCGAAGTCATTTCGAAGTCATCTGAAGTCACTTCGAAGTCTGTGCAAAATAGCTCTGGAACGTCTTTGAAGTCTGTGCTGATCTTCAGAGTGAACTTCAAAGTGACTCCAAAGTGACTCCGAAGTCACTTCAAAGTCATTTGGAAGTTCACTCCGAAGATCAGCACAGACTTCAATGGAGCTGTTTTGCACAGACTTCGAAGTGACTTCGAAATGACTTCGAAATGACTTCGAAGCCACTTTGGAGATTGCACCCCCTATCCCCCCAAACACCTGGGGTGACAAGCAGACCTCTCATGGGTAGATCTGGATTTGCAAATGGGTGCTCTGGTGTTTCCACGGCAGGGAGGCTAGCACCCATTGCTATTGGGTGCTAGACCACCCACGGAAGCACATTGGGAACTTCCCTTAATCCAGATCTACTAGATTCGGATTAAGGAATGTACCCATTCCTTAGATCCGGATTAAAGGAGCGTGGTGGAAAAACACCCTAAGATAGCTTTTACCCCTGTCACAAGGGCAAAGAAGCTGTGAATAGGATATGATACCAATCTAGACGCCTCAGAGCATCAAGTGGCGGAGATTTTAAGCATTGGGATTCCTTACGTGTTTCCTAGCCTTTTCTAGAGACAACACAGAGCAAGGATTATTATCCACCTGTATAAATTAGAAGTATATAACTACCAGGAAGCGCCCGTGAAGAGACAGAGGGCTTGATTAGCCCTCACGCGAGATGAGGAGCAACTGATATGTGACCTTCACCTTCCTTCGACTCCAACCGCCCCTTCCTGTGTCAGCGCAGAAGTCGCATATCTTTTCAGTTTTAATTAACAGAAAGCATGGTCAACGGTGCACCGCCGAGAACGGCTGTGGAAAGATGTGCGGCCGCTTCCCAAATGTCACCCTCAGCTACCCAGGAGGCGTGCAGATCAGCGGCTGCAGAAGCAAATAATTTTTGCCAAACGGCCTCAAGCATCACGCTCGGAAAGGAAGAGGGCTTTTCCTAGCCTCTTCTTCTGGAGCCGGGTGGAAAGAGGAGATGCGGACGTTCATCTCACCAGACTCTGCGCCCTTGTGGGTAACCTGAAGAGGATGGCCCTGTAGTAATGAAGGAAGATTATTTCATGCCAGAGGAGAAGAAGAGTTGGCTTTTCTGCCCTGCTTTTCTCGCCCATTTAAGGGGTCTCAAAGCGCCTGACAAAGTTTCTATTCTTCTCCACACAACAGAACACTCTGTGAGATAGGTGGGGCTGTGAGAGCTCAGAAGAGAGCTGTGACTAGCCCAAGGTCACCCGGCTGGCTTCATGATGGATGGCGGAATCACAAACGGTGATTCCCACCACCTACCGTGAGCTTTTGTGTCCACCTTCACAGCTGCCCAAACTGACGCGGAAAGTGACCTTTGCTGAGCATGATGGGAAGGCTCCAAGACTGCAAAGTCATCGATCCTTGCATCTAAATTGGTCCTTGTCATGCTAAGTACATGTAACATTGGAAAGATCCTCCGATTAGTAAACTGGCTTCAGTTTTTGCACAAACACCCACCATTCTTCTTTATCCTCGGACTGTGGTCACACCTTCACTTCAGTCCATCTTCAGGTCTGACTGATCACAAATCTGCTTTCTTTGTGGACTTTCCATTCAGGGAAGGTCAAATAAGAGGGTCAAAAGCCCACAAATAAAATGGACAGAAATTAAAAGGTGTGAGCAGCCAGGCCCAAAGATGGACAGGAGAAAGTTTAAAGAGGTGTGACCAGGGCCTAGGTTCTAATATTCACAGACTTTGTGAGCCAGTTTAGTCATGTGGTTAGAGTGCTAGACTCATTATCTCATAGTCACTGGGTTTGGCTCTGCACTCCTCCATGAAGCCAGCTGAGTGTCCTTAGGCTAGTCACAGCTCTCCTTCTGAACTCTCACAGCCCCACCTACCTTACAGGTATCTACTGTGGGGAGAAGAACGGAAAGTTTGTCAGCCACTTTGAGTCCCCTTAAATGGGTGAGAAAAGCAGGGTAGAAGTCAGCAACTGATCAATTGTACATGGTTTCAGTATCAGGGGGTCTCATATTTCTGAGAGCACCCGTCACTGGCACTTTCCCACATTTTTTTTTTTCACAAGGGGAGGTTAAAGCATCCAACACTGGTCATTTCAAATTTCTGGCACTTTTCTGATTTCAGGCACCTCTGAGTTGGGGCGCTGCTAACTTTGGTCAGTTGTGAGTAGTGGCGCTGCTGATTTTGGCCCTTCTGAGATGCTCTTGGACACATGGAAGTCAATTCTATCTATTTGACAATAACTCCTGTGGGCTAGGGAGACATTAGCAGCAAAGTGAGGAGACAAAATGGACACAGCAAAAGGGGTGAAGAGCCAAGATTTCCATGGAGGAAGCTCAGGTCGATCATGCAGAAAGGTGTGAGCAATTCAGCCCAGAGTGAGGACGGCGTGAGGACGGTCTAAGTGCGAACAGAACCGGTATGACCTCAGTTCAAATTATGAACAGGGCGTCCTGTGTCATATCGGTGTGACCAGGGCCAATGTGTCTCCCAGCATGGGAAACAAATTGCATTTGGTCGCCTGCCCAGGATGGTGCTACTCAGGGGACAGCGCAGACCTGTGTGGCATTCTCTCCCTACCTTGCCTTTTAGGAAAATAACACAGTGTGGCCACAGTCTCTTCCTGTAGCCAATTTTGGGCTGAATGTAGGGAAGAGGAAAGTAATTTCTGCTTTCCTCTTATTCTTCCCTCTGATGCGCATTTAGGGAGCTCTGAGCCGTCTCTCAAGGTGGCTTGAAGGTCTCTTCCTGAAGGTAACCAGAAGCTGGTCTCATCCAGAAGCGACATTTCAGCGCTCAAAGAGGCTGACCTTGCATTCAGCAACCGGCCT
This sequence comes from Aspidoscelis tigris stejnegeri, assembly GCA_023333525.1. Classification (NCBI taxonomy): domain Eukaryota; kingdom Metazoa; phylum Chordata; class Lepidosauria; order Squamata; family Teiidae; genus Aspidoscelis; species Aspidoscelis tigris. The sequence continues at coordinate 10,252,778 of JALMGA010000007.1, forward strand.
TCTCTCTTACTCAGCCTATACAACCATTTGCATCCACACATCAGCTTTAGGAGGGCGTGAAAATCGCAGCAGAGTGTGGTGCGCACTGAAATGGAGAGGCTGCGATGTGCCCGTATTTGCAGCCAACAGGAAAGGGTGTGGAATGGGCAGCCGTGACCTTTAGCTAGGGAAGAAGGAGTCTTGGGTGAAGAGGATGTTTAAGCTGGCAGGGCCGAAGGGGGAGCGACGCAGAAATAGAACAGGCATTATTCTGGCCCACAAATGGTTTCGGAGGACGAGGAGGAGCCTTGCGGAGAATGAGTGAAGGAGCAGGAGCAGCCATGGTGGTGGAGGAGGAAGAAGACCTTGCTTTTATACCCCCCTTTTCTCACCCATTTAAGGAGACTCAAAGCAGCTCTTCTTCCCACAAGTCACCCTGTGAGGTACGTGGGGCTGCGAGAGCTCAGGAAGAGAACTGTGACTAGCCCAAGGTCACCCAGCTGTCTTTGTGTAGGAGTGCAGAATCGAACCAGGAGACCTTCAGACAAGAGTCCGACACTCTAACCATCTGGAGCATGGCGCCTTGCAGTCCTGTCAGGGGGTTATCTGTGCTGCCAGCATGCTTGTGCAGCTGCTCAGATGTCCTCCTCAGCTGGCCGGAGTGCAGATGGTCGCCGGCTGGATGCTTAAGGTAAGGTTTTGGTTGGGACAGAGGAGATTTGGGTTGCTTGCGGTGCACAATGTCCTGTACCACAGCTAGTTGACAATTAGTCAACATCTGGGCAGGCAGGGGGCGCTTGTAGGCTGTAAGCGCCTCCTGTAAGTGCAGATGCACCTGCCCAGATGTTGACTAATTGTAAACTGCAGGCCGGCCGGAGTACAAATTGGGACCTGGTCCCATGTTTGTGGAACAGTTTTCTTGTAGACCTTTGGGTGAAGGTGGATCTCCTCCATTTTCAGAAGGGGGTTGAAGGCCTTCCGTTTTGATTGGCCAGACTCAGTCATCTAGGCATGAGCCTGTGAAGAAGGGAAGCATCTGGCGAGGAACTGGGGTATTCATTTTACACAGCTGGTGTTTAATTCTTATATGAATGTTTTGATTGTACATGTTTGTCATTCTACCCTTTTCCGGGAAGTAGCATTATGAATGAATGAATGAATGAATGAATGAATGAATGAATGAATGAATGAATATTTATTGTGCAGCAGCTCAGATGTCCTCCTCAGCTGGCCAGGGTGCGGATGGTCAGGTAAATGCAGATGCAGATAAATTCATTCATTCATTCATTCATTCATTCATTCATTCATTCACTATAGCAATAGCAGCCTAGTGAAATAGCCACAACAGTTCACAATCAAATTTCAAGACAGGTTTTTATATTTCAGTAGCCAGACATGCAGGATTCATTAGCAGACCTTTCTGAGCCTCTGGGATACTTTTAAAGGAATGCTTATTTCTACGGAAAGCATTTTGTACGGACCTCAGGCCCTCCTCTTCCAGGCAGACTGACCAAGCGCCCTCTGACCTCTTTAAGGACAGTCCAAATCTCTCCCTTAACGAGGACATTTTAACTCCTCTCTCTCTCTCCCTCTCCTCCTCACAATTATAAAAAAGAAGGTGGCATCGAAGTAACATGTAAGAACCAAATCCTGTCAACAGTGATGGCTGTTGCCAGGCAACCAGGAGGCAGAGATGAGAGATAATAAGGAAGAGGGCCAAAGTCACAGAGGTGTCACTGACAGCTGGAGGAGGGTGAGAAAAGGTTCTCGTTGCTGGACGGAATTAACCCCATGAGCTCTTAATGCGCCGCAAAGGAGAAGCAGAAGTCAGGCAAAACCAACGCGTGTGATGCAGCCGCAGAGTCGAAGAAGAAGAAGAGTTGGCTCTTCTACCCCGCTTTTCTCACCCATTTAAGGGGACTCAAAGCAGCTGACAAACCTTCTGTTCTTCTCCCACCACAGTCACCCTGTGAGAGGTCAGAAGGAGAGCTGTAACTAGCCCAAGGTCCCCCAGCTGGCTTTGTGGAGGAGTGTGGAATCAAACCCGGTATTCCCAGACAAGAGTCTGGCTCCTTAACTGCTAGGCCAAACTGGGGCCTAATCTGACTCACTTACACAACTTGAGCACAGGGCAGTGAAACACAGAGCTCTGGAGCTGAGACAGTACCTGCATGTGCAAAGGAACGCATCCACCTGTGGTTCATAATCACTAACGTGACTAGCCATTTAAAATTGTGTCAGTTCTAACTCACATCCAGAAAATTAACAGCAATCTTTGGGCTCAAGCCCAAAGACTTATGAAGGAGGAGGCGCTGGAGTTGGCTTTCCTACCCCGCTTTTCTCACCCATTTAAGGAGACTCAAAGCTGCTGGCAAACCTTCTGTTCTTCTCCTCACCACAGACGCCTGGTGGGGCTCTGAGAGCTCAGAAAGAGAGCTGTGACTAGCCCAAGGTCACCCAGCTGGCTTCATGGGGGAGAGCGGAATTGAACCCGGTATTCCCAGATAAGAGTCCGGCTCCCTAACCACTAGACCAAACTGGCTCACTGGGACGTTTGATTTGTTTAACAACATTTGCTAAGGTTTTTGGTTTCTCAAATATAGAAAATTGTCCCCCTTGCTCCAAAATTGCCTCTTGTGGCGTTTTTCAGACTTAATTTCCCTTCTGGATGAAAACGGCTGGAATGCCAAAAGACACCCTGTGACGTAGGTGGGGCTGTGAGAGCTCAGAAGAGAGCTATGACTAGCCCAAGGTCACCCAGCTGGCTTCATGAAGGAGTGCGGAATCAAAACTTGATGACTACAACATATGAGTCCGGCACGCTAGCCACAAGCCCTAAGTGGCTCACAAACTGGCTTATCCGGGCATCACTTACTAACAAGAAGCATCCTGGAGCCTTTTTTCTCCTGCCAGTGGCTTGTATCCAGAAATGCCCTCATTCTGCTTTCACTCCCACGTCTTGTCTGGATTCCTTTTATCTAGCACCTCAGGGTAAAGCAAGAGAAAGCCAGCATGGAAATTCACAGCAGATTTCCCTTTGCTGCCCCACCAATTCGGAGGGGGGGGGGTATAAAATTACAGCCACATAGGAAACAAACTGGTGAGTGGAAAGTTAGTCAAATTTCCTTTCCTTCTCCTTGCGTTCGCCCTGCACATGTTCACCCTTTATACTCCTTTTCCCTCTGGGCTACAGACTTTGGAGAGAGGCCCGCACGGAAAGCCTATGGTGAAAGGCGACCGAGGCTGCCTGACGTTTTCTCTCTTGCCCTTCCGTCTTAACGTTCTCCTATAGCGCTGGCTGCCAGGGCAAAGGAGGAGAGGAAACAGCCGCCACGGAGCGACATTCTCTGGTGCAACAGAAGAGAACAACTGACACAACTACTGACATTTACCGCTAAAAACCCCAGTAGATCCTGTGAAACTGTCACTCCATGCACATTTTAAAAAGGTAGGTGAAAAACAGGTTAGTGGTGGCAGCATATTAAGGCCCCATGTATCCACCTGTTAATGCAGATCTATGAGGCCATGCCAAGTCTTTTACACATGTACTTTGCTTGAATTGTGATTCACAGGAAGATGGCAAGGCTGTTTTCTCAAAATCATGTCAGTCTTGAATGGGACCATGATCCCTGTTTATATCACAGTATTGTAAAAGAGGTTCTTGCTGTGCCGAAATTAAAATACACTTGAGGAGATGCCCAACGCAGTGGGCCAACGTTCCCAGCCCGCCCTCCCCTTGCCTCCTGTTTTCCACATGCACCCCTAAGCATCATTTATATCCCCCCCCCCCCAATTCCAGTATTTCCTCTGTGACTCCGGCTCTGCTGTAGCTGCTGATCAAAGCCATCGTACAAAACAGAGAAACATTTTAGCAACATATTGCACCTCCTCCCATCCCACAGTGAAACAGGCAATAATACCAGAGGCCTTTCTGCCCTCAGGTGATCAGGCTGCCCTGAACTAAGGCTGGTAAATTTCAGGTACAGGTGGACCATTTGCATTTGCCAGGAGGAAGGCTTTCCCAAAGTATGCACATCCCTACTGGCTTTTCTGCTCCAGAGTTGAGTTATTTCTTTATTTCTTCATCTATTTGCCTTTTTATTATTTATATTTGGAAGCGGGACATATTTTACCCTGTTTATCAACATTTTTTGGCAGAACCCTTTTGTTTGTTTGTTTTTGGTTTTATATCTTTTGTTTGGTTTCTTGGCTATAGGGACTTGTGTCGGTTTGGGATGTACACACATACACACACACACACAAAAGAGATGCCCATGCCTCAAATTTGGTTTATGAATATGTGTGCAGCAGCCTGCACAGAATGAGAAAGCTCAAATAGTGAGCAGCCACGGAATTGGGATCTCAGTGCTCTGAGCTCTTTGGAAAGCATCTTTGGAGGGCATGGCCAGAGAAGGCTGGTCTTTCCCCGCACTAAGCAGCCAAAAAATGATTGATAGAAGTGCAGCCAATCACAGGTGGAAGAAGGAGAGGAGAGATGGAGAAGAAAGGATACTTTATCCCCCCCTGATGCAGACAGGGAGACTAGGCAGGTGTGAACAGAACAAGCACTGTGCTTCATACTGAACTCAGACCCCGTGGTGCACTAATGCAAACTTTATAGATGAGGTGTGACCAGGCCCAGGGTCAGTCAATTGCCAGGAGCTGAGGGGGCTTGCAAGTAATGGTTCCCCCTACTGCTGAGCCTCAATACAGAGATATACTTCACTTGTACATGGAAGCTGTACATGGGAGAGGTCATTAGGAGATTTGGAGTGAGGTGTCATCAATATGCAGATGATACCCAGCTCTATCTCTCAGTGCCATCTGAATCAGGAGAGGCGGTGGAAGTGCTTGACAGGTGTCTGGAGGCGGTAATGGGCTGGATGGCGGCCAATAAATTGAAGCTGAATCCAGACAAGACAGAGGTGCTGTGTGTCACGGGCTCTCGGGTCTGTGTAGTTGGGAGACACCCTGTCCTTGACGGGGTTGCAATGCCCTGGAAGGGACCGGTGTGTAACTTGAGGGTACTCCTGGACTCTGAAGCTTGAAGCTCAGTCATCCATGCTCTGGTAACATCTAGATTGGACTACTGTAATGCAATCTACATGGGGCTGCCCGTGGAAACAGTTTGGAAATTGCAGCTAGTGCAAAATGCAGCTGCTAGGGTGCTGACCGGGACAGCTAGCAGGATGCACATCGTGCTGGATTTAGAAGGGCTGCGTTGGCTGCCAATTTACTACCGGGCCCAATGCAGGGTGTTAACTTTGTCTTATAAATATCTAAAGGAATGCCTCCTCCCATATCAACCGGCCCATGCCTTAAGATCTGGAGTGAGGCTCTCCTGGTTGTCCCACCGTCTTCAGCAGTGAGGCAGGTAGGCACCCGGGAGAGGGCCTTCTCAGTAATGGCCCCCAGGCTAAGGAATAGTCTCCCCCTTGAGGTGCGTCAGGCCCTTTCTTTGATCACGTTAAAGGAAGCAGTGAAAACGCCCCTCTTCGTTCAGGCCTTCGGTTAAATGTTGGTTACGTTTTCCCCCAACTGCAAATACTACTGTTTTAACTGATATTGTGTTGTTTCTAACATGTTGGATTGTAAATGTTGTGATGGCTATTATTGTTTTAATACAGGTTTTTTGATATACCTTCGAGTATAGGGTGGGATATAATTAATAATTAATAAATGTGAGGCCCAGGGCATTTCTGCACTTGGCTTCCTGTCCATTGGTTAGGAAGCGCGCATGGCAGGCTGAAGTGTACTAGTGGTCGCACTAGGGAACACTAGTACACACCCGAATACTCAGCTCTGTCCAATTGTGCATCCAGTCCCTGACAGGACGCCACCATTTTGATCACGGCTGCGCATGCGCTGCTGCCATCACCATGGCAATGATTGTGCTCTGCGCATGCACAGTCACATTTGAGGTCATCTGAGGTGCCAGTGCACTTACGTAGCACTTCAGATGACCCCTTGCACCGGAAATGGTGCAAATAGATGCTTCAGGTAAGCCTTTAGTTAGGATTAGTTTCTGTGTGGTGCACAATTTAGTGTACCACTGCTAGTTTGCAACAGGTGAACATCTGGGCAGGCAGGGGCACCTGCCCAGATGTTCACCCATTGCAAACTATGAGGCCAATTCCTGATGCGGCAGGCTTCCTCTGATAAGTTGTAATCAAGACTAATGGTGAAATTCACAAGGCAACACACAGGTTACAACATCTGTGAGCCAGTTTGATCTAGTGGTTAGTGAGCCAGACCCTTATCTGGTAAATCTGTAGAAAGAAAATGACTGGCCTCTATCAGTACCAAATTGTGAAACCTGCCAGGCCTGGCACAGGGAACTTCATTAACCTATTCTCAATGCAGCCTCAAACTACACTGCTGGAAAATATTAAGGGCTTGCAAAATGCAAACATTCTCACCTGTTCCCCAGGGGTTCACAAGCCAGCCTAGCAATCGTCCCTGCAAATGTCACTCAGTTACTGTTCCCTTTGGACCTTGCTAATGGCTACAACGACTAGAACATAAGAACCTAAGAGGAGCCCTGCTGGATCAGTCCACAGCCCATCTAGTCCAGCATCCTGTCCCACACAGCGGCCCGCCAATTGCCCACGGGCATCTCAAGCAGAGACAAGGACAAACCTTCTCCTGCTCTTGAATCCCAGCAAATGGCCTTAGAGGCATCATGCTTGTCCCCCCAGCCTGACAGATAAAGTTGGGCATCCATTCCAGTAGCCATTGATACATCTGTCCTCCATAAATCTGTCCAACCCTACCTTAAAGCCATCTAGGCTGGTTGCTGTCACCAGCTCTTCTGGCTGCACATTCCATAGACCGATGACCCTCTGGGTGAAGAAATCCTTCCCCTTGTCTGATCCGACTCTCCTACCCATCAGCTTCATAGGATGCCCCCTCTTTTAAATCACTCATAAAACTCTAAGGCCGTGGTCACACCTTCACTTTGGACCTCCTTCAGTCCATCTTCAGATCTGACTGCTCACACCTTTTCGTTTCTATCCATCTTATTTGTGGACTTTCCACCCTGCATTTGGACTTCCCTGACTGGATAGTCCATTCTACTATAAGTGGCAACCTACTCAACCCACAGCTTAGATTCCACCGTTCATGGAAAGTGATGTACTAGGGCTCTGAAAGAGAAAGGAACTTTTGCTTTACCACGCAAGGTTTTATCCAAGTCTTGCAGACAATTCATTCAATGGACTGTTGCGGACCGATGCTGTTAATGCTACTACAAGCAGAGGCCGCGGCGTTTCTTTCCATCCCCATCCTCAAAAGTGCTTGCTAAATCCAGCGCGTCTTACCAACTTCTTAGCAAATGTGCTTACGGTCGGCAACCTTGAAAATCAGATGTTCTCAGATTCAGGTCAAAAACCGCCGACTCCTGCGGCTTTTCAGGGGGTAGCGTAATGAAAAGCGATTGTCGCAGATTGCTTCTCATTGCTCCACCGTGGGTGAAATTGGAACATCGCGGGCAGCAACTCTGGGCACGCGGCTTTACCGCTGAACGGTGCAAATTTCCTTCCGAATAACCCCGGAACGGACGTCCCCTGTCCGGATGGAAGGAGGCTGCCCGCCGAAGCTTATTCTCCTTGCATTGAGATTAGATTCCACCAACCAACCCATCTCGGGGGACCCTGGCACTTTACTGGCCCGGGGGCAGAGGGTTGGCAGGGCTTTAATTGAGCAACCTGCACACGGCTGGAGAAAATCCTGGCAGCTGGAACTTAAATCACGGGAGCATTTTGCCTTCCCGGGTAGCTGACTTGGTTTTGCCAAAGGAGGAAACTCCCGTGGCAAGGGATTTCACCCTGCAAATGAAACAACCGCACAGCCGTCACCGTCTCTGGCCCAGGCTCCGGTTAGTGCACAAAGACTCCGGATCGTGGCTATTCCGGAATAGCCGCGCTTCATTCTGGGATACCCACACGCGGCAGAAGAAGTCACCGGCGTCTGGATGCACCGGGGCGATCGGAAGGGTTTACACCCGGATAAGTGGGTCCGGAATGACTGCCTCTGACTCCCCCCCCCCCCGACGGAAAAGTCCCAAGTACAGATCGCAACCCGCCCCCCCCCCCCTCTTCATCCTCGCGGTGCTGTGGGCGCCGTCGGAAGCCGAATCGCGCGCGGAGGCAGGAACGAGGGCGGAGAAGCAACTCCTCCGTCTTCATGTCCCGTCTCCTGATGCAGATTCAGCTCGGGGGGGGGGGGAGATGCGTGCATGTCAAGCGGGGGGGGGGAGCGGTTGCAGCAGCAGCAGCAGCAGTAGCCAAAGAGCCGACTCGGCGAGAAGCCCCGCGCGCTCCCAAAGCACTCTCGCCTCCTTTTTCTCGCGCTCCAAACTAGGAGCCCAAAAACTTCCCTGCAAGCCGGGGAGGCGCCCGAAGACACCTGTGTCTGCGCCCGCTGCTCCCGCCGTCCGGGAGGCGCGGGGAAGGTGCGCGGGGGGCGGCGGCCGGGGGGCGGCGGGGACGAGCCGGCGGCGGCGGGTGGCAGCAGCCCTCCCCGGCCCTCCGCCTCCCTTCCTCGCCGCCCACCCCCGCAGAGCGCCCGGCGGAGCCCTGCCTGCGGCTGCCGGCCTCCCTCCCTCCCTCCCTCCCTCCGGACCTGCAAGGAGCCCTCGCTGCCCGCCCGCCCGCTCGCCCGCGCCTCCCTTGCCCAGCCGGAGGAGCAGCTCGGTCGGCAGCGGACGCAGCCAAGGGCCATCGGCGCCGGGGAGACAGAGAGCGCGCAGGGAGGCACGGAGGAAGGCGCGGCGGCGGCGGCGACAGGACCAACCTGGCTGCGGGCGGCTCCGGAACGGCCGGCGGCCGGGAGGCTCCCCTCGTCCTCGTCCTCGTCGTCCTCCGGGCGGGCGGGCGGGCAGCGGCGAGGCGAGGAGCGGCGAGGCGAGGAGCGGCGCGCGGCTCTCCTCCTGGGCGCGGGCGGAAGGCGCAGCAGCACCTGCTGCCGCCCCCAACTTGGGCAGCGGCGGGCGGGCGGGCGGGCGAGGCTGCCGGGCTGGCTGCTGGCTGGCTGGGGGCGGCCGCTCTGGCGCGCCTCGTCCACTCGCCTGTCGGCCTGGCGCTGGGGGAGGCGGCGGCGGCGGCGGCTGCAGCGGCGGAGGGGTAGCCAAGAGGCGAGCGCGGCCGCAGGGGTGGGGGGGGGAGGAGATCAGGAATGTGCAAAGGGCCCGGATGTCTGGTGGTGTCTCCAGCCTGCCCCCTCCTCCCTCCCTCCTTCTCGCCGCCGCCCCCCCCCCCCGCGCCGCGCAGCCCCGGGGTGGCGGCTCCGTCCGTCCGTCCGTCCGTGCGCGGCGCGCCCAGGGGCAGCAATCTGTTGCTGCCTGCTGGCTCCGGCGGCGGCGTGGGGCGCGCAGGCGGACAGGCAGGCAGGGGGCGAAGGAAGGGAGGGAGGAAGGAAGGAAGGAAGGAAGGAGCGCGCCGCGTGGGTCGCCCGAGCGCTGCCTGTCCCTCGGCGGGCGGGCGGGCGGGCGAGGGGAGCCGGGGAGCCGTCCATCGCGATCGCGCCCTCGACGCCGCTTTGTCCCCACCGATGGACGGAGCCTGGCGGCGCGCAGGGCCGTCAGACCGGTGGCGCCCGTCGAGGGAGAAGCGCCCCGACGGACGCTCGGCCGGCTCGGGGAGCGGGGAGCAGAAGGACGGAGGGGAGCGACGCCGAGGCGAGGGGAGAGGCAGGGGAGGCGGCCAAGGAGCGGCCCATCGGCGGGCGACGGACGGCATTCCGCTAGGCGCTCGGCCGCGACGGACCGGCGACGGGAGCCGGAACGCGGATCCAGGCGCGTCTAAACGCAGCTTCGGGGAAGGCGGACGCGCTCCTGCTCGCTCTAGCTGTCGGGGAGCCGGACTCTTACCGGGGGATACCGGACTCGATTCCGCCCTCCCCCACGAAGCCAGCTGGGGGACCTTGGTCGAGTCACAGCTCTCGTTGCAAGAGGACTCTGCGGAAGAATCCGGACAAGGATTCCGACGGCAGGTTATTTGCCTTCGGCGCCCTCCCACCCCCGCCTTCGGATTCCCACCCGAAGTTTAGGCGGCTGTTCCGCGATTACCTTGTGGTGTTCTCTCCAAGCGCTGCTAAAAGCTGAGGCTCTTGAGTCGAGTGCGCTCTTCCGCACGGTGATCGAACTCTGCACGCTGTTAAAAGCAGATATTAAAAAATCAATTGCAAGCTCCTCAGCGCAGGGATCTTCTGTCCTTCTGTTCTTCTCCCCACAACAGGCACCCTGTGAGGTAGGCGGGGCTGGGAGAGCTCCGAAGAGGGCTGTGACTAGCCCAAGGTCAACCAGCTGGCTTCACGGAGTAGGGCGGAATCAGACCCAGCGTTCCTAGATAAGAGTCCGGATCCCCAACCACTAGACCAGGCTGCCTCACAAGGAAGAAGAGGAAAGGTGCCTTCCTATTCCAAGGCTCAAGGATTATTCCCCCATTCAGCAAGGAAGCAGACCTAAAATTATACTGCATGCAGAAAAGGATAAACGTGAGAGGCTGGGGAAGATTTTGAGCTCTAATTGTAGTCCAAAGAAGCATTAGAAAGAAACTCATTACTAGGCCTATATTTTTACTCTGGCAAAAAGTTGCTGCATGAACATATCAGCTTGGCATTCCAGCCGTTTTCATCCAGAAGGGAAATTAAGTCTAAAAACGCCACAAGGGGCAATTTTGGAGCAAGGGGGACAATTTTCTATATTTGAGAAACCAAAAACCTTAGCAAATGTTAAACAAATCAAACGTCCCAGTGAGCCAGTTTGGTCTAGTGGTTAGGAAGCCGGACTCTTATCTGGGAATACCCGGTTCGATTCCGCTCTCCCCCATGAAGCCAGCTGGGTGACCTTGGGCTAGTCACAGCTCTCTTCTGAGCTCTCACAGCCCCACCTACCTCACAGGGTGCCTGTTGTGGGGAGAAGAACAGAAGGTTTGCCAGCCGCTTTGAGTCCCCTTATATGGGTGAGAAAAGTGGGGTAGAAAAGCCAACTCTTCTTCTTCTTCATTCGGGGGGCGGGGGGCGGGGAGTGAAATCCCTTGATTTTGGGACTTCCACAGCCCTGAGGTTCCTGCTTCAATACATGAATCGGCAGCTTTCCACAATCGTGGGTGTTGCTCTTGCTGCTTTCTCTGAGCATGTGCAGAGTGCATTTGCCTTCCTTGATGAGGAATGAGTAAGCAAGCAGGAAGCCTCTGCCTCCTCTTGTTCTGACATATAATTGGCCACCCAGGAAAGAATCTGTGGTGGTTACCTATTCGCTGCCGAGCCCAATTCAAGGTGTGGACACTAACATACAAAGCCATAAATGGCTTGGGTCCTGGGTATCTGAAGGAGCGCCTTCCCCCATATAGACCTGGCTGGGCACTGAGATCTCACTTTCTTGGAGTTGCTTCTCTTACAGAGGTACAAGACATAGTGACCTGCAAGAGGGCCTTTTCTGTGGTGGCCCCTGGACTCTGGAGCAGCCTTCCTCTTGAGGTTTGCAAGGTGCCGACGCTGTATAGTTTTCAGCACCTGGTGAAAACGTATCTTTCCACCCAGGCTTTTGCTGTTTAAATAGCTTCCTCAGAGTGCCAAAGAGAAGCCCAGGAATGGAAGATGCGTAATGGAGAAGAGGGAAGCCCTAGAAACCTACCTGGGGAGGGAGAAAACAAGAGAAAGGAAAGGGTGGATTAGAGCCCATCCAGAGCCTTTGGGATGGAGCAGCTTAATCTGCTGCTGAGGTCGCTGCCGTCTCCTGTGGGAAAGGCAAGCTTCAAAACCTGCCGCAAAATCCACTTCTGTGCAGGGGGGGTTGTAATTGCAACGCTGCCCCATGTGATGCTCCAGCCGGATTTCCTCCGTGCATTATGCGCCAGGAAGTGCCATCCAACATGCCAGGCTGCAAAGAAAAACATTGCACGCCACCAGGATCAGCACTTATGACAGGGTGCAGACCAGGGATTGCCCTCCAGCTAGCCCTGACTGAGATAAAAGAAGGTGTGTCCTCTTCACCTGGACTTTCCTTGCAGGTGCAAAAGGCAAAGGGATGGGAAAAGAGGCTTTGGCGGGCACTGGACAGAAGCTGGGCTCACACCTCTGCCTCACAGAGCCATAAAGAGAGTAGCATGTGGCGCTTGCGTTCTCATCCCATCTCCAATCCACCTTTTCTGGCCTAGAATGATCAGGAGGGGGGAGAGAGACTGGTGGGGAAAAGGGTCTCAGTTGTAAGCTAGACTGTGTGAACACATAGCAAGCAAAGTGTCTTAAAAATGCCATCAGGACAGCAATGTGTGGCCCTTGTGTTCTCATCCAGTTTGTTTTCTGAGCCAGTGTTTAGAGTGCCAGACTCTAGTGGTCTCCCAGTTCAATTCCACACTCCTCCATGAAGCCAGCTGGGTGACCTTGGGCTAGTCACAGGTCTCTTCTGAGCGCTTACAGCCCTACCTGTCTCATAGGGTGATAGTTGTGGGGAGAAGAACAGAAGGTTTGTCAGCTGCTTTGACTCCCCCTAATCTAGCTTTTCTGACCTAGAGTGCTCATGAGAATGAAAGGGCCTGATTTCGCCAGAGAATCTCACCTCCCACAAAGGGACTGTTTTTGAACTCCATGCAAATGCGGCCAGACACGTGCAGAGGGGGATGGAGGTGACTAAGGGAGCTGGAGCGCCTGGTGATGGATTAAAAACAACCACAACCTGATGACATTTGCATAACTTAGGTCAGGGTACCTTTAAGAAAGCATTAGACAAATTCATGAAAGGCTACTAGAATGGATGCCCAGATACCACCTCCAGGTTGGAAAGATAGTACTGACTTTGTCTTCTGTTTGGTCTAGTGGTTAGGGAGCTGGACTCTTATCTGAGAATACCAGGTTTGATTAATCCCTCCGCCATGAAGCCAGCTGGGTGGCCTTGGGCTAGTCACAGCTCTCTTTTGAGCCCTCATAGCCCTGCCTACCTCATAGAGCAGTGATGGCCAACCTATGACACGCGTGTCACTGGTGACACACCAAGCCCTTTTGGGTGACACACATGGTCACCCTGGCACCTGGGGGTGTAGTACTTCCTTGTTCTAGAAGTGTACAAAATACCAACTTTCAATTGAAGATTTAGCAAACAAAATTCAGAAACAATGTAAAGAATTATTTGTTTTTGCTTTTAATACAATACATATATCAAAAGTATTACTTTTTTACTAGAGCTACAAATATCACAAAATTATGGATATTTCTAGATGTGACACAGCACCCGAGTTAAGCTAGGTTTTCTTGCGAATTTTGTCACGCCGAGCTCAAAAGGTTCACCATCACTGTCATAGAGTGTTCTGTTGTGGAGAGAAGAACAGAAGGTTTGTCAGCGGCTTTGAGTCCCCTTAAATGAGTGAGAAAAGTGGGGTAGAAAAGCCAACTTCTTCTTCTTCTTCCCCACACAATTGCCTTCCCTTTTTTTCCTCCATGAGTTTGGGATCTGTATGAACGCACATCTTCATATTGTCACTCCATTCCTGATGCGCCCACAGGCAGAACATCACCTCACCTACCCTTACCTTTGGTGATCATGGAAGGGCACGGACCTATCTCTGCCCCTCTTGTTTCCATTAGTATCCAAAGTCACACGCATAGGGTCTATTTCTTGTCTCAGATCACGGCATTTCTCCTAAATTGTTGCCAACAGGCAAAGCATCTCCTCTTTCCCTTAAATAATACTTGGGAAAGTTAAAATTGCTGTTCAACAATCAAAAACACACACAGAGAGAAGCCCCTCTGAAGACAGAATGAATGGACCATCCTGTTCAGTGCAAGATGGGGTTTAATGAGTGCATTTGTGGGAAACACATCTCTCTTCTTCTGGTATTTTTCCTTTTCCTCTGTGGTAGGGATGTGTATAAATATTCGTAGGCATTAGAAATCTGATCGAATGTGCCAAATTTCAACATTCGAACTCAAATAGAATGTCCCCAAATTCAAATGTAAACATTCAAATTGAATTTTGGATCTGTTCGTTTGAATTATCCGGACATTCATATGTGTACGAGTTCATACATGATGTGTACTTGAAGATCCACATTTTTCCCGCATCCGTACCATTTGTACGGATCCATACAGGATGAAAACAGGTTGTATACGGGATAACCACAGGATGGATACATATGTATACGGATGCGTACGGATGTGTGTAGATGTGGGGAAGATGTGTATGTGAACATACAATCGTTGTTGACATTCGTATGTGCAGCTTTGAATCAAAAATTCAAATGAATGGATTCGTATGTGCAGATTCGAATAAAAAATTTGAATGAATAGATTCAAACTTGGTAAATTCAAATAGAATTGGATTTTGGGGTATTTGATTTGAATAGAATGTTAAAAAAAAATTGTGCATATCTCTACTGTGTGGGAAGATGGGCTGGCATCACAGCCCATACTCAACCATGGGAAAAATAGAGCAATTCATTTCTGTGATACTTTAGCTAAGGAACTTTTTTTTTCCAAAAAAGAGGGGAGGGGCACTTTTAGTAATCTTTGCATTAATGGACTTTGCATCAGATATGCTTAATAAGGTGCCCCCTGGGAAGATCTGAGCTTCTAAGGATTATAATCATCTTAACAAATTCTGAAACCTGGGGCGGGTGCCCCTTCCTCATATATAGTTAAATGACACCAAGAATGACTCTTTTAGTAGCATTGGTTAGGGAACTTCATAAGCACAGCAGAGGGAAATGTAACCAATCACAGCATGTACATAAATGTTGCCAGCAAGCAGCCAATCAGAATGGAAAAAAAACCCAGTTAGATGAGTGGCCAAACATTTTCAGGTACCTGTCACAAAGGTATGGCCAAACCTTGATGATGCTCCCTAGCCTGTTGGCAAAATACCTGCAGAGAAAAAGATCATAGAATCATAGAATCATAGAATGGTAGAGTTGGAGGGGACCTCCTGGGTCATCGAGTCCAACCCCCTGCTCAAGGCAGGATCTCCTAAACCATCTCAGACAGATGGCTGTCCAGTCTCTGCTTGAAGACCTCCATCGAAGGGGAACCAACCACCTCCCGTGGCAGCCTGTTCCACTGGTTGATCACTCTTACTGTTAGAAATTTTTTCCTAACATCTAAACTAAATCTTTTCCCCTGCAGTTTCACCCCATTGTTTCTAGTCCTTCCTTGAGAGAGTGAGAACAGGGCTGATCCCTCTGCCCTGTGACAACCCTTGAGGTATTTGTAGACAGCTATCATGTCTCCTCTCAGTCTTCTTTTTGATAGACTAAACATTCCTAGTTCCTTAAGCCGTTCCTCATAGGACATGGTTTGCAGACCGTTCACCATCTTGGTAGCTCTCCTTTGAACCTGCTCCAGCTTGTCAGTGTCTCTTTTAAACTGGGGTGACCAGAACTGGACACAGTACTCCAGATGAGGTCTGACCAAGGTAGAGTAGAGGGGGATAATAACTTCACGTGATCTGGACTCTATGCTTCTCCTAATACACCCCAGATCAAGCTTGGAGAACCTTCTGTGATGGAACGCTACAGCCTTGGGCTACAAATATTCTACACAAACACCATCCAAACCATTCCTGGCAGCACAGACAAGTGAGTGTGGGCAAGGTGATGTCAGGAACTGTCATCTGGTGAAGGGGGGGAGGTCAATACTTTTTTTCAGGCATTAAATCAGTGCTAACATACAAAGCCCTAAATGTTTTGGACCCCAGTTATCTGAAGGAGCGCCTTTTCTCATGTACACCTCCCCAAGTATTGAGACCTTGAGGAGAGGGCTTCCTTGTAGTTCCTCCTCTCTCAGAAGTGCAAGGAGTAGAGACACACAAGAGGGCCTTCTCTGTGGTGGCCACCAGACTTCGGAAGAGCCTCCCTCAGGACATTTGCCAGCCACCTACAGTATATGATTTTCAGCACCTGGTTAAAACATACCTCTTCACCCAGACCTTTGGTGTTCTAGCTTCCTCTGGGAGGAAACAGGGAGAGTTATATTCTAAACATGATTTAACAATTCTGTATATTTGATTTGGTTATTTGAATTTTTATCCCGCCCTATACACAAAGTTCTCAGGGTGGGTTACAACATTAAAAACCAGTGAGCATACGAAATGAGCAAAAAAAAAAATGACAGTGCCTGAATATGGGGAGGAAAGCCGTTTCCTTGTTTACCCAAAGGCCAGGGCAAAGAGGTGCATCTTCACAGCTCTCCTAAATTCAGGAGGGAGACTATTCCACAATCTGGGAGCCACCACTGAAAAGGCCCTATCCCGGGTGCCCACCCATTTTGCTACTGAGGGTGGTGGGACAACCAGGAGGGCCTCCCCTCCAGATCTTAAGGCACAGACAGGTCAATATGCGAGAAGGCATTCCTTTACATATTTGGGGCCCGAGTCATTTAGGGCCTTATGGGTTAAAGTTAGTACCTTGAATTGTGCTGGGTAGCAAACTGGCAGCCAGTGCAACTCTTTTAAGACCGGCATGATGAGTGTCCAGCCACCTGCTCCAGAAAGCAGTCATTGTGATGAAAAGAAAAATATACAGCCCTGGGACCTTTCAGTGAAGGGAGGGATACAAATTATTAAATAAAATTTTTAAAACGGGTAAATACATTGTCTTAAACAGGACATGACTTTGCACACAGTGTACTTACCTAACCACCTTTAAGCAGGTTTCAGGATCCAAAATGCAAAGCCATTGTGGTGTGAGCTGTTTCTCTTTACAACACTTTCACCGCCCACTCAATCCTTTTCCCCCTCAATGGTCCTATATCTAAGGCTTGATGTTTTCCATTATTGGCTTGCACTCTGCCCCGTTAGCTTTCTGTTTTGTCCCATAGAGTTTAAAGGGGCTGCAATTCATCACATAAACAGAAACGGAAATTCCTGACACCAATAGCCGGGACATTATGAACAAGCTGAAAGTGTGATGAGGAGCCTTGCAATAAAATCAGAGGAACTGGCAATGCGGACCGTTTTCCGTGGCTCATTTGCCGTCCGGGGACAGCCAGCGTGCAGTTCACGTCGTCCAAATGGCTCCATCCCTTTGCAGCAATTTCTTGCCACTCTAATGGCCCCTGTGATGGGTGAAAAGGATATTCGCGCAGCAAGAAATTGCTTGCAAGCAAAACCAAAGGATGACCCTTTCTGTGTCACCTACAAACCGAATATGAGTTTTTTTAAATAAAAAAAGAGGAGAAAAAACCTTTATTTAAATTTCATTTTAGGGATCAGCTGGGACTCATAAGAGAGTCATTCTTCCTTTGCAATCTAGTATCTACAGCAGTGGTTGATTCTGCACTGGCCAGTATACAAGACCGGGGCTGCGTTCACACCTAAGGTTTAATCCAGCTTCAGTCCACCTTCAGAAGAAGAAGAGTTGGCTTTTCTACCCTGCTTTTCTCACCTATTTAAGGAGACTCAAAGTGGCTGACAATAGATTCCTCTATCTAGCAAATGTTTTATTATTATTATTTTAAAAATTAATTGCACGGAGAAGAAAAGCACATAAAAAAGGAGGCCGTGGAGGTGGGGGAGCAGGCTTTAAAAAGAACTGCAAACACACAGCCTCGCCTCACCTGAGTGATCGAACAGCATCCAATCAGAAAGGGGATAGATCTGACGCAGCGAAAGGGTTGGAGAGTCAAGAGTTCGATGGAGGAGGCTCAGTTTGATCATGGAGAAAGGTGCGAGCAATGCAGCCCAAGGTGGGACAGCCTGAGGACAACCTATAATGATCCAAGGGTGAACCCAGCTGGCACGACCTCAATTCGAATTAACGAATAGGCCGTCCTGTCTTAGACTTGTGTGACCACGGCCATAGTGACTCAGCCTGCAATTCTAGCTTCTATGGTGTGCTGGCTTTTGCTCAGGAACAATTCTGCCCCTTTTCTTCATTTAGTGTTCATGTGCAAGATCCATGGCCTAATGCAAAGGAGCTTAAACCAGAGATTGGGAAAGTTCCTTTTTCTCAAACTGTTTCTTAAAGACCATCCAACATAGAAAAGGACTCAACGGCTGCATCCCCATGGATGCCATTTGGCTCTGATTGGGCACGCATGTGACGGGGCGTGAATCCAAGAAAGGATGTTGCCCATGCCATTCCTGGCAACGCAGGCTGGGTGTGAGCTGAGTGTGGATTCAGCCGTCCCCATGCAAGCCGCGCCAAACTCTGGCACAGGGGAGCAGCGTGCCCACCTCTCCACCCCCTCTCCCCTCATTGGAAGCTGGATTGACATCACCCTACCCCTGTGCCACCTACTGCAAATGCTACATCCCCCCCCCTTTAGTGGGACCGAACAAATGGAAAAAAATAATAATTTTTTAAAACCAAAGCCACTATGAGGTTTTGTCAACCATGGCAGTTGAGCGGTTGAGCAGTTTTGCGCACCTCCGCTCTTCCCGGGAACTGCAAGAACACCTGGCAAGCAGAAAATCAAGCCATTATTATGCCTGCCTTGGCGACCGGGAAACAGGAGGTGGAATGCCATTCGACCCCCGTCATCGTTACAGCTTTAACACCATTTAACTCCCCAAAAATCTCAGCGGTTGCGATCTCCAGTGCACAGGGCAGGAGTGGTGAGCACAGGATATGAAATGCCACCTCCCACTGATGGGAGCACCAATCTCCTCCCCAAATAACCCGGGACTGTCCCCATGCACAGGCTCGGTTCACTAAGCAATGTATGCCGGGACATCAAACCGTGATAAGACTTGTTTTTTCAGGTACCAAATTTGGCACGGGTTTGACACGAGTTTGAGGAATTTGGTCCGCAGAAGTTGGACCAAATCAAAAGTGCATGGGGACCACCCTTGCCGAACCCAATTTCGATTCAGACCAAAACATGCATGGGGACACACCCAGCGTGGGGCTGTTGGTTCTATCTGGAGCACTAGCAATTCATTTCGCTGTCAGCAACCATGCAAGCCAGGTCTCAGCCGGTAAATACCAGCTGAGCAAATAAACGCGCTTTTGTTCTGACCAGCCAAGCTGGATTAAATTAAAAAGAAAGGAGGGCAGGGAGACTGGGGGAAAAAAAGGAAGTCACACAGACTGGGTCATCAGCAACAGGCATGTTTACAGGAACTATAAAACATTTATCTGGTTCTTGCGCCACCCTCTGGCCATCTTTGGAACTACAGCTTGGCTTCAAGAATCTTCATAAGTGGTCAATAAAATGTTACAACTTTCGTACATTGGCATTTGTATTCGTACAAATGTTTCTGAACATTTGTGCAATGGGGAGGTGGGAAAGTGGCTGCGCCAGTCACATCTGCAACAGATCCAGAGTGCATTCGACATGGTTCGAGAGCAGATTCAAAGTGGATTCAGGGCGGATTTGATCCTTTCAGAGGGGCTATGTTACAGGATATGTATCGGATATGTATGCATTTGTATTAGATATTCGTATGAATTCGTCCAAATATGTTCATATCAAATAGAACCCTACCACATTCAAAGATGATCTATTTGAACAAATACAAATTTTGTTACATTTGATTGAATACGAACTGAATGCAAAAACAAAACAAAACCCATTTGTGCACATCCCTACTTACAGCTCGTTGATCCAGATCAGTGGGTCTGGAATACCCTAGGGCTGTGGTCACACTTAATATTTAATCCAGCTTCAGTCTGCTTTCAGAGTGAGAGATTACATCAGCAAAGTGAGAAGCTGTTTTCTTTCCGTGTTAAATAACTCAGAGGATTGGGATAGATAATGTGGAAAGAAAATTAGTGGTCACCTTGTTGATGTGTTCTCTGAAGGTGGACTGAAGCTGGATTAAACCTTAGGTGTGACCACAGCTGGCTGGCTGATCCAGATTTTGCAGCTGTACCCCCACATCTCCGAGGGCAGACCATTTTCCGCAGTGGAACTTTGCACTCAGATCAGAGTCTCATTTTCAGGTAACAGTCACCAATTCCGAGTAGGGATGTGCATGAATATTTGAAATATTCATTATCTGTACAAATTTGTACGAATTCAGACCTTTGTATATCAATCTAATGTCCGGACATTCACATTTCTGAATTTAAATGAATGCAAATATTTTTAGTTATTCGTACGAATAATTCAGATATCTGTATATGTATAGGTACATATGCATCTTGTACATCCATATACATCCATACAGGATGAAAACAGGATGGGTATGTACCCGTAGAGATAAGAATATCCAAATTATTCAAATGAATACATACAATGTATTCGTATAGAGTCACATGTCAAGACGTTCACTTTTCCTCATACGTATGAATCTGGATTTTCAAATATTCGATTTGTTATGCATCAAATGTCGAAAATTGCATTATTCACACCCCTAATTCCTAGGTCCACTGACTTCGAAAGAGGGGCAGCTTTGCAAGGTCTGACATCTCGGAGGCTGGGAATATGAGTGGCAGGTGTGTGCTTACCAAGATGAAAAATAAAACACAGCTCCTTCTATTGCCTTCCCCAGTCCCCCTGCTCCCCTTCCCAGCAGGCTTTTCAGTTAGGAGGTGGCATCATGGCACAACCCATTCCAACCCTGCAAATGCTGGGCAATTGTGCAGCCCCTATATTGCATTGCATGCCAGCGTGTTTTCAGGGTAAAGCAAAGAAAGCCACCTCTGTGTGGCCTATAAGAAAATTGCATGGATACATCTCTGTAGCTAAGAGGATCCATATATATTTCAAAGAAATCTTCCCTTTATTGCTTTGTAGATGGAAAGGACAGTGAAGCTGAGAGGCAGCAAAGCTGAGGTCACTTCTAAAGTTTAATCCAGCTCTGGTCCACCTTTAGAGTGAGAGAGCACATCAGCAAAGTGACCGGTAATTTTCTTTCCACAGTATTTATCCCAAAGGTGAATTTTCTGAGTTATTTAACACTGAAAGCAAAAGCCTTGGGTGTTTCTGCACATACCACTTGAAATCCAGATTAAGGAAATCCGGATTTCTGAAATCTGTCCCTGGGAAGATCCGTCTGAAATAGGGATGGATCCAAATGAGGCGTAACACATCTGCACTTGCGTGGGAAGCATGGATAGCGAGGAACACATCATATGTTTGCTGTGCAGACACTGAAGCACCGATACCCAGAAGGATCAGGCCTCTCTGCAGCCATGCCACCCAAGGTGCCGTGTGATTGGAGCACTCAGCCAAAATTGTGCTCCACAAGCTCCCTAACCCTTACCTGTGACTTACCTGAAATGTCCAGCCGGTGAGCATTCGCACCTCTGATAGCTGGGAAGGACGGTCATCAGAGCTGCCACTCAAGCATGCTGGCAGCTCCGATGACCGCCTGACATGATTGTGACTGCACAGAGCATCAGCACCCTTTGTGACGCACCGCACTCAAGATAGTGGTGCCCAGAAGAGGACCAGCCTGACGATTGATGACAAGTAAGTGGGGGGGTAGGCTAACATTGACTAGTAATAACGAGTGCAAGCACTCGTCAATGTTAGTTGATTGCCCACCTTTCCCATCCATGGGACAGGAAAGGAAGTGCGGAAATGCCTCTAGACTTCTTTGAAGCAGTCCACATCAGTACCAGGGCCCGTATTCCAAGGTGCAAAGGGTGCATTCCCATTTAAGATTTAAAGAGCTTTGAATTCATTTTCAGAGCTGAGCATTCCCAAAGGATCAGAGGAATCCGCAGTTTCTGAGTATTAAAGGTCCCAAAATGTGGACTATCTGAATAAAAAGAAGTGTCACTGCTGGATTTAGAAATAATCCTCGCTATTGAGCAATGGGAATGCAGGTAGGTTTTGGGGAGGTGGGGAACCATGCTTTAGGGGAGTTCTCAGTTCCCCTTGATCCAATGATAACCTGTGGTTTCCTCCCTTTTTCCCTTCTCCCTGTTACATGCTAAGGTTTGGGCTTGGCTGAAAGTGTGAGAATGAGCAGCTTGCAATGTAACGAAAGATTAGACAATAATACAATGTAATGAGATATCAGACCATAGCGAGGAGAGTCTGATGTAACTTAAAGAGACAGAGATCTGAAAACCTTTACAATACCTCCCACTTTGTGCAGTGCGGGTGCTAAGCAAAGCTAGTG
Source organism: Aspidoscelis tigris stejnegeri (assembly GCA_023333525.1). NCBI lineage: Eukaryota > Metazoa > Chordata > Lepidosauria > Squamata > Teiidae > Aspidoscelis > Aspidoscelis tigris. Next base: position 10,274,763 of record JALMGA010000007.1, read on the forward strand.
CCTACTTCATCCCTCTGACTGGCAAAGAGGAACTCTTCTGCCGCCAATCATAAGACTTTGGAGGTTTCCGTCCTGCCTCCCCCCCCTTCCATCCACGCCTTTTGCCTCCCCATCACAATCTGAATCAGGCTTATATATGCGGTGGGACTTGGATCACCTGCCCCGATGAAGTCAGGATATGACATAAAAGAGAGGGGAGAGGGGGGTTCTTCCCTGCAAATCTGCATAAAAAGTTGCCAGCGGGAACACGAAGAAACAGAGCACACTGCTGGTTTAAAAGACCTGGAGTAAAACCCAGTGTAAATTGTGCAGTGGGAACCTGCCCAAAGAGTGTGCAGACAACACAGTCTTTAAAGCCAGAATACTATGGGTGAGCTTTTCCAGTAGCACTCCAGGAAGCACTACCAGAAGTAGTGCACTGCCAAGAAGGGGTCTTGTGGAAACAGTCTTCCTGATGCTGGATGGCTCTTCAGAGAGGCAGGCCATTCCAATGCAGACGGGCCCACTAATAGATTACTAATCCCAGGTGGGTTATTAATCATGCCCGGTCCTGGGATAAAAGAGGTGAGTGCAGAAAGAGCCAAAGTGAATTGAAGTTGCATTAGAACCTAGGTGTAGCAGGCCCTTCAATCCTGAATTATCTTAACATGTGCAAAATCTACCATGAAATTTCCCTCTATGTTTGCTTAAAACGGGAACCTTCCATGCATCATCTCCCAGGAGTTCTACTTATATTGCCCTGGCACCATTTCCTTGTAGTTGTCTTGTCCCATATCCCACCAGCTACGCCAGACACAACTGTCCAGCCCTGCTTCTGTCCACAGCATCTTTCAGGAGGACTGGTTTACTGGGAATGCAAACAGGGCTACATGCTTAAAAGATTTCCTTCTCCCACTGAATATAAACTTGATACAGCTGTTGCATTCATACTACTAGTTAGGTTCTTCTGTGTAAGACATTTGGGCGGGGGTGGTTGGGTGGTTGGACATCCATATATGAGCCACTAGAGGGCACCTGACCATCAGATTAGCTAAGAAAGTCACAGAAGTAGCAATGTGTATGAATGTTTGATCGATTTTTAATTCAATTCATATTGAATGCTAGAAAATTAATCTTCATTCAAGTAGATCCCCCTTTGAATGTAGTGGGATTTGAGTTCAACATAAATGTTCAGTCCCATACAAATCCCATATGAAGCTTCATATGAATGTATCAAAACATTTTATTCGAATTCGAATGTCAGTCTTTGAATGTGGCAACATTAGACTCGAATACAAATGGCCAAATTTGGCCAAATTTTGAATGTTATGAATATTCATGCACATTCCTAAACAGAAGAGAAAATCCCATACACAGGCCTGTTTCAGTATCCGGAGCATCCAGTATCCTTGGAAGCTTCTACTGAAGCTTCTACTGATACTGGATTATCCGATTCGTGGACAGATAGGGCCCTTTGAATAGGGCCCTATTTGATCCATCCACAAATCTCAGAATCTGGATGTATTTGTCCGGATTCCGAATGCAGAGAAAATTCATGCACACCCTTAGGCCTTTTCGCACTACACCCGGAACGGCTGTAGTACACGTGGGCTAAGTCACTTTGGGACGCTTTACCCATTCACACGCAGGCAGGCAGGAACGCATTTACACGCGTTCCTGCCTGCCAGTGTGCAAATGGCTGAAGCGTCCCAAAGTGAGTTAGCCGGAAAAGGCCGGCCAGGGGCGGGGACGCCTCCCGCAAGGCTGCCTGCCATTGGGTGCAAGCACCCAGGGGCGGACAGCCCTGTCAGGCCGTTTCCCCTGCTTCATGCCAACTGTACAGGGCTCAATGAAGCCCTGTACAGCTGGCATGAAGCCAACCGGGCACCCACCCACCCCGGGGGCTGGGGTCAGCTGCCTATGGGGCAGGGGCTGAGGGACCCCTTGGTAGACTGGACCACGTCGTTCCGGTCAGCCAAGGCTCCCCCCCCCCGCCCAATTGCAATGCTCTGCGGGATGTAGGCGCCTAGATCGAGGCGCCTACGGCCCACAGATGACCCCCCACTCCCCTCCCCAGGGCCCGGGGATGCTTTGTATGAGCGGGAAGTGATGTTGAGCCCTTTTAAGGGCTCTACATCTGGAACACATGGAAAACATTCCGGAATGGGCTGGGACGCAAACCCAGCCACGGCAGTGCATATGCCGCGTTCTGGAGTGTTTTTCACATGTTCAAAAACCGTGTGTGCAAAAAGGCCTCTTTTATGTACAAAGGCAACATGGAACCCGGCCAACATACTAAGCCTGTATTTCTATTTCATTTAAACTTGATAGAACAGAACTATAAACCAAACCACAACTGTCCACAGACTTGGGGATCCGAAAATGGCCATATTAGCATATTGCTGTTAAATTTGTTTAGAGCAGTGGTTCCCAAAGTTGTCTGGGCTACGACCAATCTAATATAAGTTTACCAACTCAGGACCCACCTCTAGGAAATTTAACCATTACTAATATGAATAAAGGCTCGGTCGGTTGGTGTGTCGTTCTACAGGCAGGGCCCACTCAATATTCGCTCGTGACCCACCAATGGGTCATGACCCATAGTTTGGGAAACCCTGGTTTAGAGAATTTGAAATACGCATAGAAGAAACCAAATCAAAATGATCCAAGACTGGCTGTGGACTTCTAAATCCTGAACCATTCAGACCAAACAAATATCTGCCTTAATACCTGCCCCACCAGCTTCAGTAGTTTAAAGGGGTGGAGACCCAAGATAGGACCTTCTCAGTTGTAGCCCCCAGACTACAGAATATTCACCCTCCTGAGGTATACCAGGAGAACAGTGAAGACACACCCATTTACCCTGGCCTTTGGCTGAGGAAACAGCTTCCCCTCTCCTTGTTCAAGTACTGTTGTTATTTTATTTATTAACGATTTTATATTTTCTTTTTTACTGCTGTAACCTGCCCTCAGATCTTCAAGTACAGGGGAGAATTTTAAAAAATGCAAGTAAATTAACTGAATATATGTTAGAAGAAGAGTTGGCTTTTCTACCCCACTTTTCTCACCCATTTAAGGGGACTCAGAATGGCTGACAAAGCTTTTCTATTCTTCTCCCCCCACCGGCCCCCTTGTGAGGTAGGTGGGTCTGTGAGAGCTCAGAAGGAGAGCTGTGACTAGCCCAAGGTCACCCAGCTGGCTTCGGGGAGGAGGGCAAAATCAAACCTGGCATTCCCAGATAAGAGTCCGGCTCCCTAACCACTAGACCTTACTCCCTAACCAAGTGCCTGAAAAACACTCCAAAATAAGGATGTTCCCGAATATTCATAACATTTGACCTTCATACAAATTTGTACAAATTTGCACATTCATATATGAATAGAAGAAGAAGAAGAGTTGGCTTTTCTACCCTGCTTTTCTCACCCATTTAAAGGGACTCAAAGCAGCTGACAAAGCTTCTGTTCTTCTCCCCCCAACAGACACCCTGTGAGGTAGGTGGGGCTGTGAGAGCTTAGAAGAGAGCTATGACTAGCCCAAGGTCACCCAGCTGGTGGGCAGGTCTGGGAGGGGCATCCCCATCCCTGTCTGGCCTTTTCAGGCTAAGACAGTTTGGGATGCTTTCCCCATCCGCACGTAGGTCGGTAGGAACGCGTTCCAAACTGTCTTAGCCTAACTGCATTACAGTCATTTGGCTATAATGCGAAAAGGCCTCAGGTGTCAGAAAGTAGTTACTGTCATTGCCTGTTCTATTATCTCAGGGCCACCACTGATAAGGCCCTCCTTCTGGTCTCTGCCGTGTGCACTTCTCTGAATGATGGAACTGCAAGGGAGGCAGGGAGGCAGCCTGTTAGGGTAACAAGTAAGACACACCAGTCATCTATCCACTGCTTCTCAGGGTTCTGAGCATGGCGTGGTGGGCAGCCTACAGATGGGTCACGAGATGCAGGGCTAAGCACTTGGTGCCCTCCTGAGCCTAGCACCCACACCACCCTAGAGAAGGTGGTTTAAAAAGAGCCGCCTGGCTTTGAGTTATTATATTAATAAATGCAATAAAACCGTAAACGGCGCACTGCTTCCAGAAAGGAAACTGCCATTCATCTGATAGGAAAGGTGTTATGAATGATTTAGTTAGCGTGAGCTGTCACTTGGACAAAGGAGGATGAGAGCTGCGATATTTTACAAATGAGAGGCGCAGCTGTAAAAAGATGCTTCTGCAGAAGATTACGTCTAGACGAGTTATTGCTAAAAATTAAATGAGCGCCTCTCAAAATGATGGGATTTCACAACAGTCTTTTAATAATCTGCACACGGTGAAACAGTGGTTCCTGTGTTAGGCAGTTTTCTCCGTGAATTACAGCTGGGAAAGAAAAGGAGAGAAAGAAAAAGAGAGAGAGAAAGTAATTCCCTTTCTGAGGACCCACACAATTTTCTGCAGGAATCACCCTGCTATTTATTACACTTATAGTAACAGCAGAAGCAGATTTTCTGATAACTAGAGTGGCAGTTTTTCTTCCTCAATTAAAATGGGGAGAGAAGAGAAGCGATGATCCTTTGCCTTCTACAAAGCCCACATAATTTTTCTGCACAGGTTACAGCACTATCTGTTATACGTATGCCACCCAGAGCTTTCGCAAAGGCCTTGTGGGAATAACACCCAAGGACTTCTGGGGGCATACAGAGGCCCTAATTACCCAAGTAATCTGCCACTCATTTCTACTTAAAACAAAGAAGAAGAAAAGAAAAATCCCCCTCCCTTCCCAAAGCTGCTTTGCAACATCCTGGTTTGTCTTTTTCAAGGGAAGGAATAATGGAGGGAGACAGCAGCTTGCGAGTAGAGGAGACGAGGCAGGTTGGCAAAGTAAAAATAGTGCCACTGATGGAAAGAGCCACATTAATTATCTGGGAGGAGCAAAGTCAGTGAGAGTGCGCACTAACATGGAAGAAGGGTATACTCCAGAGGCTGAACCAAAGGAAAAGTAACAGGAGTCTGAGCGAGGAATTGGGAAAATAATGGCTGGTGCTTTAGTAAGTGTGTAGTAAGAGAGGGGTGGATGCTTTGGGTTTTGGAGTAGGGGTGTGCACGGATGGTTGTTTTGTTTTGTTTTTGTTTTGCATTCAGTTTGTATCAAATTGAATGTAAGAAAATTTGTATTTGTTCGAATAGATCCCCTTCAAATGTCGTAGGATTCTATTCAATATGAATGTATTCATACAAATTTGTATGAATATCTGATAGAAATGCATATGCATCTGGTATGTATCCCGTAACATATCCTCTCTGAAAACATCAAATCTGCCCTGTATCCACTTTGAATCCCCTCTCAATCCATGTCAAATGCACTCTGGATCCATTGCAGATATGACAAGTGCAACCACTTTCCCACCAACCTGGTTCTCCAAGGCATTCATACAATTAATTCTGAAACATCCATATGAATATGGATTTCAATGTATCAATGAGCCAGTTTGGTCTAGTGGTTAAGGAGCCGGACTCTTATCTGAGAATACTGGGTTCGATTCCGCCCTCCCCCATGAAGCCAGCTGGGTGGCCTTGGGCTAGTCACAGCTCTCTTCTGAGCTCTCATAGCCCCACCTGCCTTACAGAGTGTTCTGTTGTGAGGAGAAGAACAGAAGGTTTGTCAGCCACTTTGAGTCCCTTTACATGGGTGAGGAAAGAGGGGTAGAAAAACCAACTCTTCTATTCATATACGAATGTGCAAATTTGTACAAATTTGTATGAAAATCATATTTGTAGCCAAAGGGTTTTTACTTTTGAGCGTGGGCCTTTCTGCACTCGGCCCCATATTTGTGCGCAGTACACTCCCAGATGGAGCATCTGCACTGGAAGGGTCTGTTTCCAGCTCAGAAAGAGTCAGATCAGACAAGGGAAGTATTTCTTCACCTAGGGGGTCATTGGTCTATGGAATTTGCTGCCAGAAGAGGAAGATTTAGACAAATTTTGGATGACAGATGTATCAATGGCTACTAGAATAGAGATGTGCACAAATATTCAAATATTCAATCCGAATCCGTTGAGTGTCGACATTCAAATCTGAATCGGGTTTTCTAAAACCTGAATTTATACGTTCAGACGAATTTTGGATAATTCGAATGAACAGTTTCTTTTCTATCGTATATGAATATGCATGAAAATTGTACTTATTTGTGCATAATGCAGGATGAAAGCGGGTTGTATATGGGATGCATACAGGATAAATACATATTTGTGCAAATTTGTATATCAGATACAAATCTTACTGACATTTGTAAATCCAGATACGAATCGTATTTTTGTAAGTATGGATCCAGATTTTCGAAAATCTGAATTTTTGAAATTCAAGTCAAATCAATTTTTCAAATATTCTATTCGAATCAAATTTGAATGCAAAAAATACATTTGTGCCCATCCCTATACTAGAATGGATGCCTAAGTACATCTTTCAGGCCAGGGAGTGGGGGGCAAGCAGGATGCCTCTAGGCCATTTGCTGGGATTCGAGAGCAGGAGAAGGTTTGCCCTTGTCTCTGCTAGAGAGATGCCCATGGGCAATTTGTAGGCCACTGTGTGGTACAGCATGCTGGACTAGATGGGCTGTGGCCTGATCCAGCAGGGCTCCTCTTACATTCTGATGCAGGCACAGTTGTGGAGGGTGCTACAACCAAAATGGCGGCACCCAGAGGAGGACCAGCCCCAGGACTGAATAAGGTCAGTATTTGATTGCGGGGGAAGGAATGGCCAAAGTTGACTAGCACTCCAGGTGTGAGCACTAGTCAGCATTGGTTAATCACGCTCCTTCCCCATCCAGCAGATGAGAAGGGATGTGCAAAAATGCCCCTAAACATAGATGCTGAGTTCAAATGTTGCCTTTAAATGGACCAAAACTAGAGTTCAAATGGAGCTGAAATCCAAACAACAGCTCACTATTCAGACTTTTAGAGACTGCAAACCAGTACACAGCAAAATTAACAGAGACAAGTAACAGGAGAATAAAAATCATTAGTCCATGCTTGCTTTGGGAGGTGTCAAGGAAAGAAATATGGTTCAATCTTAGTCTGATCTGATCACTGCTGAATCCAGAAAGGCCTGACTTGACTTCATGTACTAAGACACAAGAAATGTGATGCTCAGTGCAGGTAAACATTGAAAGTGCTTAGGTGCCTGAGAAACCTTAGGGTTACAGAAGGCTCCTCTGGGTACCATGTATAGCTAGAAAAGCCAATCAGTGTATTCTGGACCAAATAAAACCTCGATATTCATTAGAAACCCTTTGAGGACATGCTGGGAAGACTAAAATTCTTGGAAATCATGGTGATGCATGGAAAAGTAGAGGGAAAAGAAGAAAATAATGGCCAGCGGGTTGGTAGATAGGTTCTATTGTGGTAGCAATGCAAACCTCACTGGCAGACCTAAGAAAGATGGCCAAAGACTGGTTAGTCTTGAGGAAGTCAACCAGTATGACCATCAGGAATCAGCTATGGCTAGGTGGCACCATCCAAACAGCTGTGGGACATCCCAGGACAGCTGGGAATGGGTGTAGAGCACAGGTTTGTGCTTTACACCCAGAATGCGTGTAGGGTGCCCTGGGTCAGGCTGGGGGGGTTCCGAATGGAAACACTGGCCCAGCAGAGCAAATGCTTCGTCCCAGGGAATCCTACACCCCTTTGAGAGGCCCTAATGCGAACAGGCCTCTGGTCTGGCTAAAATTAGTCAACTAATTAGACACACTTGTGGTCTTTTGTACGGTTAGGGAAAAGTAGCCTGGCTAATACAGAATGTTATTGTTTTAATAATGTTTGATTTGAAATGTTGTTACCTGCCTGGAGACCTCCAAGTATAGGGTGGGATAAATAAATAAATAAATAAATAAATAAATAAATAAATAAATAAATAAATAAATAAATAAATAAATAAATAAATAAATAAATAAATAAATAAATAAATAAATTGGATGGATGGATGGATGGATGGATGGATGGATGGATGGATGGATGGATGGATGGATGGATGGTATATATCTGGCAACTCTGTGCATCCTGTTCCCAGAATCACACAGACAGCAAGGATGCTAAGAACTCTTTACTTCTGAGCAAATACATTGGCTAGTTGATAAGACACCACACTAGCACGATCAAACTACAAGGTTTTATTCTCTCCAAATAACTCATCTCTACCTAGGACCAGTTTGGTGCTCGGAAAATAACAGTCCTTTAACATTTTTCATTGCCCGTTATTCTCTTGGATTCACATGTCCTTGGAACTAAAACAGAAACATAAAGCTGTCAACCATATTCCAGCGCCCCCCTCTCCCAGAGGAAAGCAGGATCCATCAAACATGACAAGGCAGAGGGTTGGCCACACTAGAGGGAAGGTGAAGGCAAACCCAAGGCCATCTTTACACATAACTTTACTAGAGAGTTTGAACAGAATCCCTCTTGTCTGCCTTGGATCGTCTATTAGCCAGTTTCATTAAATGCTTTCTAATTCCAAGAGTGTGTCCAATGTCATGATGTGGTGCATAATTTGATACACCTCATACACCTCCCTGTTCACCTTTTCACTAAGCAAAACAGCTCAGGAGTCAATGAAGATACAATCTTGGTAGATTAGGAATATGTCAAACCAGTTGTGTAGGTTTAGGTCAAGAACATGTACAGAGGGTGCAGAGGGAGGGTCATAACAGCACAATAGCTGGCTAAAGGCTGCGAAAACTCCCTTTTTTCCCCATCCTGGATGCCTGATCAGCTGGGGTCACTCTTTATTTTTCTTTATTTGCATTTTTATCCCACCTTATACCCGAAGGTCTCAGGGCAGGTTACAACATTAAAAACCAAATGTAAAATAAACATCAGAGCCTGAACGCAGGGAGGAAAAGCTGCTTCCTTATTTACCCAAAGGCTAGGGCAAAGAGATGCTATATACTAAATGCTGCAGTCATTATTACCTTGACCAGAGTTCTTGCTTAGGTTTAGGATGATTCCACACTGGCAGATATATGGGACCAGCAAGTGGACTAAGAGTCTCCCTTCCACATGCTGGTGCAATCTAAGGGAGCCCCCACCATTTAGACCCTGCCCCTAAAGCCAGCCCCTGGGAGGTGGGGCCTCCCCTTGAAACAGCATCATGCAGAAGGGTGGCTTCCTTAGGACACTTCTTGGACCAGTTACTCCAGCATTATACTGGCCAATGCAGAATCATCCTTAATTTAGGACTAAGGGCTTATGCCTGCTGCTTAGTGGAAAAAATTCCTTTTCAAGCGTGATTCAGTCAGAAAGCATAAGGCAGCGTTAACTCAGTGTTCCAGAAGAACCCGTTTTTCCTTTTTGCCATTGCATCAAGCAGTAAAATTCCATCATTTTCTTACTGCATCTTGGTTGGATCAGAGTCGTTTTCGCACTTCCCTTCCTGTCCCATGGATGGGAAAGGTGCGCAATCCACTAACACTGATTAGTGCTTGCACTTGCCAGCACTAGTCACTAACAGCATGCGCAATCGAACACTCACCTCTGCTAGATCATGGGCTAATCCTCTTCTGGGCACTGCCATCTTGGGTGTGGCGCCCTCCGCGACTGTGCATTCGTCAGCACTGTCACTATGATGATGATGATGCTCTGCGCAGTTGCAATTGCGTCAAGAGTCATTGGAGTTGCCAGCGCCCTTGCACGGCAGCTTCGATGCTCTTCCCACCTGGCAGAGGTGTGAAGGCTCGCCGGCTGGATGCAACAGGTGAGTTTCCGGTTGCATTTGGGCATGGGTGGAGCTCGATTTCATGCTCCAGCACTAGTGCATGATTAGGGAACATCTGGGGAGGCAGGGGACACTTGCAGATTGTAAATGCCTACTGCAGGTATGAATACACCTTCCCAGATGTTCACTACTTATGCAGTAAGAGTCCAAGTGTAAATTGGTCCCTGTATGCAGGAAAGATTGATCAGAAAGATTAAAATTATGTTGCTTCCTTGGTTAATCTCATCATCTTCTTTATTCTATCTAGGATGAACCTCCATTCCTCCTAGCACAGTCCAGTTAGCTGGATGTAGAAAACACCTAAGTTCGGAAAATTTCCTGTTTTGGACTGCAACTACCATGGTCCTTCAGCAAACCCCCCAAGCTTTCCCAAGCTTCCTAGAAAGCAATTTATAATTCTGCAGTTTTGTAGCCAAAGAAGGTGACTACAAGCAGATCTCTTGTTCATTTTCCCGTGATAGTTTCACCTTGCCTCTGACAAGAGCATTAATAAAGTGTGCCGGGTGTAACAATGTTAACAATCCATGCTACATGCCAGAGCAAATATGGAAAGTACAGTCAGTCTGAAGCCTAAGAAACGGTACACTTTCTACATCCTGAGTCATCCTCAATGTGCTGCTTTTTAATGAGAATCTATGCTGGACTGCCTGCCCTGTTATGACGTGTGAAATGCTGCAAAATAAATAATGGCAATAGCTTTCGCAATATTTCCGAGATACATTTTTCTGCAGATAAAAATTCATTTTAGATGTATTTTAGAGTTGGATGGGGTACAGTATGACCCTCCGCACACACTGTTACATGAAAGACTCCTTCTTCCAAATGAAAGCTTGGTGAAACACAAAACCATGCTAAGGAGGTTTTTCAGATGGATTTTCAGGTCTGAACTTAAGAACATAGGAGGAGTCCTGCTGGATCAAGCCACAGCCCATCTAGTCCAGCGTCCTGTCCCACACAGTGGCCCACCAATTGCCCATGGGCGTCTCAAGAAGGCGGCAAAGGAAAAAGGCCCCACCTGCTTACACAGCCTGAAAGATGCACCTAGGGATCCATTCTAGTAGCCACTGATACATCTGTCGTTCATAAGTTTGTCTAACCCTACCTTAAAGCCATCTAGACTGGTAGCTGTTACCACCTTTTCTGGCAGCAAATTCCGTAGATGGATGACCCTCTGGGTGAAGAAACACTTTCCCTTCTCTGATCTGACTCTCTTGCCCATCAGTGCTTCCTAGTTCTAGTGCTGTGTGATAGAAAAAGTATTTCTTCTTCTCCTTCTTCATGGAATTTCCCCTGATACTATTTAGCCTGTCCGTACAGCGAAGAGGGACTCTAAAAAATGTCTAGGCGATACCAATGCCAACTGCTCCCGCCACATTCTTCTGCAAAAAGGCCTGGCTATTTCTCTAAGATTGCACCTTCTTTAATCTTTTTAACAGCCAAGGATTATAGTCTGGCTTTTGCTTGGGCTAGATTAAACATGAGATCTTTTGGAGTGCTTGAAGAAAGAACCACAGCTGATGAAAAAAAAAATGCCCATGCAGCAACCTTTAACCAGAGACTGATTGCATTCACAGACAGTTTTTTTAAAAAAAAACAGCCCTGTAGCAGCTTAGAGATGGTTTTCAGGTGGGATCATCCAACACATTCCTCCTCCCCTCCTCCTACCATGAACATTCTCAGTGAGAAAAGGTGGATTGAAGATGGGATGGGGACACAAGAGTTAGACACTACTGTCTCTAATGCCCTTCTGAGCCAATTTTGTCTAGTGGTTAGGAAGCCGGATTCTTATCTGGGAATACGGGATTTGATTCCACACTTCTCCATGAAGACAGCTGAGTGGCCTTAGGCGAGTCACAGCTCTCTGTCTGAACTATCACAGCCCCACCTACCTCACACGAGACGTTTTCGCACGGGGCTGAACGGGACGCGTGGGAGACAGCTGCGGACACGGCATCCACATTGCCCGAGCGGGGCTTGCGCTCCGACGTGTCCGCAGCTGTCTTTCTCGCGTTCGAAATGTAGAGCACTTTAAAGTGCTCTACATGCGTTCGAACGCGGACGAGCCGCCCGCAGGCGTTCGGGAGGAGAAGCATTCGCGCCTGCTTCTGTCTCCCGAACAGCTGCGGGCTCGCCTCCGACGCCGGCGCGGCTTCGACAATCAGCTGTTTGACAATCAGCTGATTGCCGATCTGCCTCCGCGGCTGTCTCCGCGCCCCTGGCCGGCCTTTGCCGGCTAAGACAGCTCCCGGCGCTTTGAGCATTCGCACACAGACGTGCCGGAACGCGTTTACACGCGTTCTGGCGCGTCTGTGTGTGAAAGGTGAAAGCGCCGGGAGCTGTCTTAAGCTTTCCGCCTGAACGCGTTCCGTTTGGAACGCGTTGCAGTGCGGAAATCCCTACGGTGTCCGCTGTGCAGAGCATAGAAAGCTTTGTCAGTCACTTTGAGCCCCCTTAAATGGGTAACAAAAGTGGGGTAGAAAAGCCAACTCTTCTTCTTCTTCTTCTTCTTCTTCCTCCTCCTCCTCCTCCTCCTCCACCACCACCACCACCACCACCACTTCATCATCATCATCATCAACTCCTTCTCCTGGGCTTTTCCAGTGCAATTTTTACAATAAAATTAGAAGAAAAAAACACTTGTGTGGCACATCAGCTGACCTCCAGCACCAGAAGAGGTGTGTGAATACTCTCTCTCTAGTGTTCAGGAAACGTAAGAACATAAGAGAAGTCTTGCTGGATCAGGCCACAGCCCATCTAGTCCAGCATCCTGTCGCACACAGTGGCCCACCAAATGCTCATGGGCACATCAAGCAGAGACAAGGACAAACCTTCTCCTGCTCTCGAGTCCCAGCAGATGGCCTTAGAAGCACCCCAGTTCCTCCCCCCCAGCGCCCCAGTTCCTCCCCCCCCCCCAGGAAAGGTAAGGTTGCGGACATGTGTGGTGCATGATTTCTTGCACCATCACTAGTGAAGTTTGGGGTAGCTTCTGGGATGTCAGGAGACGTTTCCAGCGCAGATGGTGCTTCCCAGAAGCTACTTCAATGTGCACTAGCAGGCCAAGAGTGAGCTGGCCTCAGGTTTCCAAATCAGAATGTCATGCCAGACTGTAGACGCAGCCTCGACTGCCAGCAGCTTTAAAAGCTACTGAAATGGCGATGCACAGAAAAGTTTTCAGTCTTAAGCTGTTGCTATTGAAAGTGATTTAATAGGCTCTTAGGAGTGTGCATGGATGCAATTTTTGACATTCAATTTAATTCGAATCGAATATATGAATGTCTGAATTTGTACGAGTAGAGAAAAAGCGAATGTATTAAAATTCAAATCCATTTGAATACATTTGTATCTACCTGCACATATATCCAATTTCTATTTGATGATATGAATATTGACCACATCTGTATGTGTCCGTACACATCGGTAGACATTTGTACTCAACCTGCTTTTATCCCGTATGGATCCCATTTTTGTCCCATATGTATCTGTACAAATGCATATGGATACGAATAAGATCCATTTGGATGCATATGTAATGCATACATATCTGTATGCCTATGAATGTCCAAATAATTCACAGAAACAATTTGAAACATTTGAATTCATCCGAATGTTAAAAAATGAACGTACAGACATTTGAATCCGAATTCGAATGAATTCAATCGAATTTTGAATGTTTTGAATATCTGCTATGCACACTGACAATCCCAGGCAGCGTCCAGACACGTTTAATACTGCACATTGATCACGCAGTCCTGATTGAGCCATCACCCACGACAATCGATCTAACGTCGTGGCGCCACATTATATGGTCGGAACTGCGCATTTCCCTTAGTGTGGGATGAACAACTCTCGCTGCGCAGTATAAACAAAATTTGAAGTTTCAATCCAGTGCAGGCAGGACAGCGAGAAAAGGAGGCGAGACGCTGCCTAACCAGGAAGGGCAGCTCGATATTTGATTGGCTGCCTCAACCCCCGTGACGGCATTTGCCGACTCAGCTCTCGCAGCTCCAATAGGGGGAACTATGGAGCTGCCTTCCCATCGGGATGACCGGTCTTCCCTGCGCAGTGAGTATACTGCGCTTTTAGATTAAACTTTGGATTTATTCTGCTAGTCTGGAGGCAGCCACATTTCAGTGTTTGGCATCTGCCCAGAGGAAGGAAATAGTAGGTAACTTTTGTATGATTGCCAAGAAAATGGCATGGACATATCCGTGTAGCCACCAGGAGTGAAGTTTGAGTACCCATGTGCAGTGCACTGGGTGGGGAATGGCTGTAAGAAGATACCAGAATTTGATCAAACCGCCTGGCTTCCCCGAAACACCATCTGAGATGAAACCCCAGAACAAAATGGCCTTTCCCAATTACTGGCATCCACAAGAGACTAACAGGGTTGCTATGGCAACATGCCCGCAAAAGGCTAGGTATCAAGGAACCAAAACGAAGAAACAGCAGGGAAGTCAACTGAATTTGACGGAGCCTTGAAAATGAAATTAAGGAAATATTCAAAGGCCACCAAAGTTTGTGTGAATAAAGCTTTCTGTTTCTACTTCGTGACTAGGCAAGGGAATTAAACTCCCTGGAACTAAATAAGGCTTTTAGTAAGATGACATCCGCGGAATTATTCTTTAAGTCGTTAACATGTTAAAATGGAAGCGTGAGTGTATTTCAAGTGTCAGAAATCTAAGTTTTACTCCTTATCAGGAGAAAGTCTTTTATACTTCCAACATCAGGCTCCCCCAAAGTGGGTTAGAATTCTTTCTCACAGGCCTAGCAGAGTCTTAACGTGTCAGATTTTGAAGAATTTTGTCTTTAGACTAAACTTCCCATGATCCTTAGTTTGGTTTGCTTGGCCAAAGGACTAGTGATAACTTTCCAAATTATGGTACTGTATATTTGAATATGGAGCAAGTCTCCATAAACTTAAATTTTAATCACAGATATTCAGATATTCACTATTAATACTCTCAAATTGTTCCTTATGCTCTGTAGTTTACTATATATTCCGGCGTATAAGACGACTGGGCGTATAAGACGACTCCCAACTTCCCAGTTAAAATATAGATTTTGGGATATACTTGCCGTATAAGAAGATGACACCCAGTGTATAAGACGACCCCTGACTTTTGAGAAGATTTTCTTGGGTTAAAAAGTAGTCTTATATGCCAGAATATACAGTAATTGCAAAATCAGCTTGCAACTAAGAATATCAATGTATGCAATGTATTTAGGGGACTGAGCTTTCTGCGACAGACCAGGAAAAAGATCTTGGGGTTCTGGTGGACAACTCAATGAAGATGTTGACAGTAGCAGTGAAGAAAGAAAATTCAGTGCTAATTAGGAAGGAACAGAAAAATAAGTCAGCAAACATCACTATTAAGGGTGTGCACGATTTATTTTTTTGGCATCCGAATATTCGAATGTCTGAATTTGTACGAACAGAGAAAAATCTAATATACTGAAATTTGAACCAATTCGAATAAATTCGTATCTGTTCCTACAAATATCTAATATGTATTTGATGATATGCATCCATACGCATCCCATTTTTATCCTGTACACATCCCATTTTCATCCCAGATATGAATAAGGTGCATACAGATACATATGCAATGCGTACGTATCCGTACACACACGGATGTCTGAATTATTCGTACGAATAATTCAAAACATTCACATTCATTCAAATACTTAAAAATGAATGTCTGGACATTTGATTCGAGCTCAGACGTCCAGATTCAGCTGAATTCGATCGAATAATGAATATCTCGAATATTCTTGCACAACCTAATCACTATGCCTCTTTGTAAATCTATAGTGAGGCCACATTTGGGATATTGTGGACATCTCTGGTCACAACATCTTGGAAAGGATACTGTGGAACTGGAAAAGGTACAGAAAAGGGCAACCAGAATGGTCAAGAAGCTGGAGGCCTCTCTTATGAAATCAGGCAGCAACGTCTAGGCCTCCTCAGCCTCGAAAGACAGCATACTTAAGAGGGGACATGACTGAAGTATATAAGATTATGCATGGCGTGGAAAAGGGGGACAGAGGAAAATTCTTTTCTCTATTGTACCCCACTAGGGATGAGCACTAAGCACATTTCCCACCTTCGATTCAATTTGATGAATGTTCAGGATCAAAGAGAACCCTTCCCCCGTCACCTTTCGCCACCATCATGCCCTCCTCAGAGACTCAATGGAGGCGCGTGTGCAAATGGAGAGGGGGGGCCCATTCACAAATTGTGGGAAATCTCACATGATTCTCCACAATTCTGAGGGAACTGCACGGATTTCCCATGATTTCCAGATGGGGCAGCTTTTCCTGCTGCACATTCACCTGAGGAGGCCCAGCTGAGGCCCTCAGGAGGGCGTGATGGTGGTGGCTGCCAGATTTAAAAATAAGGGGGTGCCACTGATTGTGGGGGACGCGAGGTGAGGGGGGTGGGCAAATCCGGCCGCATCGAAGCTTCTCCGAAGCTTTGACAAACACCAGGTACATTTGCTTCACGTGTGAAGAGGAGCCTAGAAATGTTAGGCCCCTTTCAATTCACACATGAATGGTTGGAGCTTCAAATTTTAATGTGAACTTGACGCAGACAAAGGTTTTTTTGCCCATCCCTACATAGCACTAGAACCAGGGGGCACTCTATGAAGCTGAAGGGCAGGGGAGTTAGAACTGACAAGGGGAAGTATTTCTTCACCCAGAGGCTCATAAGTCTATGGATTTTAGCCCTGGGGGTGCCACCAGAGGCCTCCTGCATGCCTCCCATGTGCCCCCTTACCTTTCAGAGGACCTCCAGTGGCATCCCCAGCCTATTTCAGTGCTCTCTGGAAGCTGAATTAGGGCTTCTGGAGGCCAAAAAAGGCACTTCCGGTTTTGCCCACGCAGGCCCAGAAGTGCCTTAGAAAAAGGCGTGGTGGTGGCAGTGGCAACGAGGAGGACAGATAAGTGGGGGAAACGAGAAGGGAGGGGTGGGGAAGGTGCATTCGTTTTATGAACGAACATTCGTTTGAAGATTTGTGCATGAATATGAAGCCCCCCACATTCGTGGGGGCAAAATTCGGCCAAAACTGAATTTTCCACATTTGATTCACATTTGAATCAAATGTGAAAAATGTATTTGTGCACACCCCTATGTCTGGCCCCAGTCCCAACTAGGCCCTCAGTTCACAACTGGTCATAATATGGACAACAGCCTGATGTGCAGCTGCACCGTCACATCGAGGGGAAGATGTTTTACCCCATTTACACAACAGCTCCTGGCAGGTGCCATGAGAAGTGTGGACCCTATTTAGTGTTTTCCAGGGCAGTTGCGGTAAGTTGAAACCAGTTGGTTGTTTTGTGGGGTTATCCGCATATCTTCCCATATCTGTTCACTTGGCGGACCATTTCTCTTTCCATTGAGAGTTAATGCTAAAACTACTTTTCATCTGTTCTGCTAAGACTAACGGAGGTTCTCTAGATAGAAGAAGAAGAAAGAAGAAGAAGAAGAAAGAAGAAGAAGAAGAAGAGTTGGCTTTTCTACCTTGCTTTACAAACCCATTTAAGGGGGCTCAAAGCTGCTGAGAAGTCTTCTGTTCTTCTCCTCACAACAGTCACCCTGTGAGGTAGGTGGGGCTGTGAGAGATCAGAAGAAGAGCTGTGACTAGCCCAAGGTCACCCAGCTGGAGGAGTGCAGAATCAAACCTGATGATTCCCTTCTGGCACCTTAGCTACAAGACCATCCCGACTGATATTTCTGGAATAAGAGTGAACTGGAAGCAGCGAGTTATTTAGAATTTTTAAGATATTCTTTCACAAGAACATCTTTCCTTCACAAATCCGGAGGTGCAATATGGCTCAGTACGGGCCATGTGGTAAAGTATCCTTCCAGCCTAGCTGTGCCCATATGGCTTCAACAAGAAGACACCCCCAGCCAGCCTGCCCTAGGCATTTGCTTTGTTGGACGGCTGCCCAGTGTCCACTTTTCTAGGGTGCCTCTGGGGCTTCTGCAGCTGAATCATTTCCTCTTGAGAGGCAGTCTGAGCAGGGTGGCCAGTTTTGCCGGTAAACATGCAGAGAAGACACAAATGGCAGAACCCAGCAGCCCTGTTTGCAGTGCACTTCGTGCTGCTGGTCGCAAGTTTGAAAAATCTTACGGCCCTGAGTTCCCCATCCATCAGGATCCAGCCTTGTGGATGTCTCTGAGGCCGAACTGGCTTTGACAAAAGAGCGCTGACGGCCTGCCATGGGTCTCCGCTGGGCACAAAAGAACCCCTGCACCTTTAATAGCTCTGCAGATGCTTGAAATTTCAGCAGGGGCAGTTTATCATGCAGGCTCTGTCATCTTCTGCACCTGGCAGCCCCTAGTCTCCATGGGAACTAAGAAGGCTCTGTCTGCGATGGTCAGAGAAGAAAAAGTGCCGCTCAGTTCCTTCCCATGGCATTGGCTGCTCTAGCAACACTCTGGGTAGCCGCAGGTATTGAAAGCAGCGCACGGCCGACGGCATCAGGATCGTGGGAGGGCTTTAGGGCGGCTGCAGCAATGATGGTGTTGCCAGCGGGCCATGCCCCACACTTGCAGGGGCTAGAAGTGGGGCATCACAGAAAGGAGGAGGTAGCTAAAAAGAACCCAAGGGTAGGACTGAAATGCCAACCGAGGTGCGACACCAGCCACCTGAGCCATTAGCCGGCAGATCTTGAATTAGCACCCAATGGAAACAGCTGAGGCGAGGAAGTGGAGTAAATAAATGCATGAAAAGGGGAAAAAATGAAATTTTGTTCGTTCTTATGATGGAAAGCATTGGAGAAGTAAAATATAGGGATGTGCATGAACGGGTTTCTTTGCATTTGGTTCATAGAAAATCAAATGTAAGAAAATTCATATTTGTTCAAATAGATCCCCTTCAAATGTGGTAGGATTCTATTCGATACGAATGCATTTGTATGAATTCATACAAATATCTGATACAAACACAAAGGGAGTAACATATCCACTGTGAAAGCAGCAAATCTGCCCTGAATCTGCTTTGAATCCACTCTCAAACCATGTTCAATTCACTCTGGATCCTTTGCAGATGTGACTGGCCAGCTGCTTCCCCGCTTCCCATAAGAACATAAGAGAAGCCCTGCTGGATCAGGCCACAGCCCATCTAGTCCGGCATCCTGTTGCACACAGTGGCCCACCAACTGCCCATGGGCATCTCAAGCAGAGACAAGGACAAACCTTCTCCTGCTCTCGAGTCCCAGCAGATGGCCTTAGAAGCGTCCCGGTTCCTCCCCCCCCCCCCCCCAGCCTGAAAGATGCACCTAGGTATTCGTTCTAGTAGCCATTGATACATCTGCCGTCCATAAATTTGTCTAACCCTACCTTAAAGCCATCTAGCCTGGTAGCTGTCACCACCTCTTCCGGCAGCACATTCAGTTTCATAGAGTGCCCCCTGGCAGCTTCTCACAGTTGGGAGTTTCCTCTCAACTCCCCATTTCACAAATGTCCCAAAGCTTCATACGAATGTTCCGAAACATTTGTATTCGTATGAATGTCCATGTATGAATGTCGTAACATTCTGTTTGTATATATGTCCGAATTTGTACAAATAACTAAAGTAACAAATATTTGTGCACCTCCCTAGTAAAATACAGTCCCAAGCAGTCATTTCGGGGCCTTTCTGCACTTTCCCTTAAGCTGGTCCACAAAGGGGTCCAGACTCCAGGGGTCTCCCTTCTGGACTGGTTTAAGGGGAGGCCTCCCACCCCTGTTAGCATGCTGTGTCCAAAATGGCCACTTAGACTGGGATACTAGTAAACTGAAGGATCAGGGAGACATGAGGAAGGACACAGGCCTCTCCGTTCTGCTTCAATGTGGGAGCCATTTTGGCAGCTCAACAAACTGAACCACAGACTCTTGAGGGTAGGAACTTGAGTCCTAAGCCACCCAAGAACTGGCTGCAAAGACTGCATAATTCTCAGGGACTGTCCTGTTGAGCATCCTGCTGCACATCATGTCCAGCAGAGCCTTTGTGGTGGCACTCATTCTGTGGAACACTCTTTTCTCCAGGTAAATGAGGCAATTGCATGTACATCCTTGAACGCAACTACTGAAGATGACTTTTGACAAAGGCTTTCCAAGCACGAAGGCTGTCTCCTATCGGTTAAACCAGTTTCTCCCAGTAAAGATTGCAACTGTGTTGGAATATACATCACCAGGCCGGAAAGGCCATTCACCCTGCAGAACACCAGCTGCCTTGTAATCTTGTAACGTAGTCATATCAAGTAAAGTTCCTGTGGAAGCAAATGGTGCTATCAGAACCAGCACAGAAGAACGGTCTCAATAAGGATAGGTCTGAGGTGCCCACATGGGGTATCTGCAGTTCTATGACATCATGCTATCCCACATACATAACTGTTTTCCTTTGTGCTCCTAACAGAGAACAATATAGAAACGATGTACCTGTAGTGCACCTGTATTCATATATTAGTGGTTAAGTTGTTTACCTGTATTCTTTTCATATACAGTGATACCTTGACATACGAGTTTAATTCGTTCCGTAACCTTGCTCTTATGCCAAATCGCTCGTATCTCAAAGCAATTTTCCCATTAATCCATTCCAGCTCCCAAAACACCACCTCAGTTGTTTTTGTTATGTACTGTACTGTATTTACATACTCGTATCTCAAATCTTGCTCTCATCTCAAAGCAAAATATCACTCGCTCAGCGGCTTGTATCTCAAAACACTTGTATGTCAGGGCACTTGTATGTCGAGGTACCACTGTACTCATGCATTTAACCAGTATATCCATGCATTTATTCAGTAGATACCCTGCAACCATAAAGCAATAAACCCTTCCTTTTGGAATGCAACCAGGTTTCTATTTGTGCATGGGAACTCCAAGCTCATATGCTATCTGCTGTGCATTTGCCATGTGCAAGCTCTGTTACCTTTCTAAGTTCCAACACTATCCACCATTTGTAAGCATGTGAAGTACATGTCCATGAAGTTAGGAGGCATCCTGCTGTGGACGGGGTCGTACTGCCTTGGAAGGGGCAAGTGTGAAATTTTGGGATGCTCTTGGAGTCTGCGCTAATGCTTGAAGCTCAGGTGGAGGCCGTGGCCAAGAGCGCCGGTTCCCAACTACGACTGGTGCATGAGTTGAAGCCCTTTTTGGACAGATTTGGCCAGTTATCCATGCTCTGGTAACTTCCAGACTGGACTACTGTAATGCGCTCTATGTGGAGCTGACCCTGAAGATGGCTTGGAAGCTGCAGCTGGTGCAGAATGCATCTGCTAGACTGCTAACAGGAACAGCTGGCCAGTCTTAAAAGAGTTGCACTGGCTGCCAATTCACTACCAAGCCCAATTCAAGATCTTAACTTTAACTTATAAGGCCCTAAATGACTTGGGCACCAAACATCTTAAGGAATGCCTTCTTCCATACTGACCTGCTGCCTATGCCCTAAGGATCTGGAGGGGAGGCCCTCCTGGCTTGTATTGCCACTCACAGCAGCAAAAGGGGTCGACACCCAGGATAGGGCCTTTTCAGCGGTGGCTCGCAGACTGTAGAATACTCTCCCTCCTGAGGTGTGTCAGGCACCTTTACTCTGTGTTTAGATGAGCTGTGAAGATGCAGCTCTTTGGCTAAGTAAAGGAACAGCCTTGTTCCTCCCCACATCCAGACACTGGCATGGTTTTTAATGTGTTTAATATGTTATTGTTTTTAATGTGTTTATTTTATATGTTGTAATCTGCCCTGAGACCCTTGGGTATAGGGTGGGATAAAAATGCAAATAGATGATGGATGGACGGACGGACGGACGGACGGATGGACGGACAGACAGACAGACAGACAGATAGATAGATAGATAGGTGGGCGGGTGGGCAGATAATTTTAATAAGACTTCCTAAAAACTATTTAACTTAAATGCCTGTATCACATTTTGGTGAACCTCTCCGAGATCCCAGGTAGGGAAGTGGTACAAACCCTAGGTAATGATACAAATAGCCTCGAAAAGAACCCGAGGGACGAGAGGCTGTGCAGCCGCTTCCCAGCTCCACCGTGGCGAAATCGCGCCGGGCCCGTGTGGATCGGAGGAAGGCCAGGAGACGGCCGCCGCCCGTCGGCTCGCCGGCCGGCCGGTCCTTGCGCGCCGCCTTCTCCTCGCTGCCCGTGTCCGACGGCGGGGATCCTTCTTGGCGCAGGCAGCGGTGCTCGCGGTCTCCCTCCCAGGGAAACTCCATTTCCCAGAGCCCCCTGCGCGGCCCTTTCTTTTTAAAAGTCTGTGCACGTGGCTCGTTAGGAGGAGCCGAGCGCGTCACATTCCTGCATTCTCCTCGCCTGTGTCACCGGAGCCCGGTGGTTTCTGCTGCTCGGATTGGGCTGCTGCTGCTGCTGCTGGGTAGCCTGGAAAAACCATCATCATCTTCATCATCATCATCTTCATCATCAAGGCGGCCGGCTTCCGAGCCCTCCTTTCTCCCCCTGCTGCCCCAAAGTGGGACCCACTCATGCGCCCCCAGGCAGGCATCTGACCCTTCCTTCCTCGACCTCCAGCCCGGCAGCGAGCCGCCCGTGCCTTGGCTCTCCACGGGCAAGGTAAGGGGATCCGGCGGCGCTGGCTGGTGGGGCGCCCGGCTTGGGATCGCGGCGCTGCTCGGGGGTCGTCCGGCAAGGCCAGGGGGGCTCCTGACGTCTGGGAGCGAAACAGGGGTGCCTCAGCCCTGGGCTGGAGGGGGAGAACTTGAACCGATGCGGCTGCGGCTGCGGCGGGGAGAGGTCGCTTGCTTTGGATCGGGCTGCGTGCGCGCCTCTGGATCTCTCTGCGCGCGGGCAGAGAATGATGTGGGTCTGCTCCGTGGTGGCGCCCTCATGGCCGGCCCGGGGAGTGGAGCGGGGGGGGGGGTCGTAAAGAGCTTTGTGTGTGTGTGTCTGTGTGGCCCCGGCTGGACTTGTCATCCACGTAATCCAAGCGTAGCAAGGCGGGGCGGGGCGGCGCGGACGTCCCTTTGTGTTGCGATCGCGCTGCACACTCGGCTCGGCTCGGCCAACTTGCGCCTTCCTTGCTCGGCTTGCGACCCATCAGGCCCAAGAAGAGGGAGGAAAGGAACCCGATGCCCTGTTTTTTGTTCGGTTTATGGAAGGACAGAGAAAGAGAGAGAGAGAGAGATGGAGAGAGAGCGATCCTCCCAGCTGCCCTTTCCCTCCCAGCCTCTGCACAAAACAGGGCCGAAGCTTTGCTGGACCGCAGTTTTATTTCGCTTCCCTTTCCTCCCTCCCCATGTGATTCCTCTTTCTTCCTCGATCCCACCCCTGACGCGCAATGGATCGGTGCGATCCGATTGCCTGTTGTCTAGACACAGCTCTGTACACACACACACAGCTGCTTGCCCTGCCCTGCCCAGCTCGATCCGTGCCATCCCTCCGTCGCCTCCTTTCCCAACCATCAGCTCCTTTTTTCACCGATTTGCCAGCGGGCCTGTTGGCATTTCGATCTCGCAGCCGCTTCCTTCCTTCCTCCCTCCATCCAAGGCATCACCATTCCGACGTGATCCTTGGCCGGAATTTTGGGCGGGGAAGGAGAGAGAGAGAAAGAAAGAAAGAAAGACAGAGAATGGATGTTACTCATAGTTGCAATTTTTTTTTTTGGTCTGTTGCAAAAGGAATTATATTTTCCGTCCCCCCCCCCAAGTTTAAGCAGACCCCTCACCTATACATCCTTGCAAGCATTGATTTTCAGGGCTTATTATGGAATTACACGCATCTCTGTCTTCCTTTTCCTGCTTAAAAAGGAGGATCTGGAAGGGCCAGTGCCTGGGACTCGATTTCATCCAGAATATGCCCTTTCTCCATCAGTGATGCATCTTAAGGTCACCCTGTGTCTTCTCCCTCCCCTGCCCCTGGTCAGACCCCCACCCCTCGACCCTGCCTGGCTTCCTCTCCTTGTGAATATAGGATTATATGTCCAGAAGCTACTGAAATCCTTTACCGCTCTCAGTGCCCCTTGCTTGCTGCTGGTTTACGGTTTCTCTTCTTCTCTCTAAATCTGCTTGCTGTTGGTTTTGCAGGTTTCCTTCTGGCCCAGAGGTCTCTCAGCCTTTTCCTGCACTTGTTAAATTTAGAATTTGGAAAGGCAGAATTTGCCCCCATCTTCTCTGCCCTGAGACCTTGTCTTCTTGTGCCGATAGGCGATTTAGAGATTGGATCGGGCTATTAAAATGCAGATCGTAGATTAATCTGGATTTTAAAATGTTCTGGGGCTTTAAGTCATCCAAGAGGGTTTCTATTTTTGTGTGGCCGGGTGATCGTGTTTAGCAGCTTACGCAGGGCGATTCCACAGGGCAATTCTGCTGGCAATTCCACCTGAACGTACAGCAGCGTATTCTAGCTGGATATTTTCTGATTTGGTTTGGCTTGGTTTAAATCTGGCCGCTTCCGTGAAATAATTCAGGCTTGGCTTCCACCGATGCTGTTAGGCCTCATTCCTCTAAGTCATTTGTGATCCAAGTAGAAAATTTTCCATCCTCAAATTCCTGGTGGTTTGTCTCTACCTTGCTGTTACGGAGAGCGAGTGGAGACTAGATGATAACAAACAGGCCAGACGGTGCATCTCGCAGGGTAAACATTTAGCAGGTCAATGTGTTGGGCATAGCCACATGCTGTGGTTTTACTGTGAAGCCAGACTGATTGGAGTGTGCAGGATCATGCCTGCTATGGAAAAAGTGGAATTAGGGAGCACTCTATGAAGCTGATGAGCAGGAGAGTTTAGATGGGCAGGGGAAAATAATTCTTCACCCAGAGGGTCATCGGTCTATGGAATTTACTACCAGAAGTGGTGGTGATAGCAACCAAGTTGGATAGTGGAGAACACTATCAATGAATACTAGAAAGGATCTCTGGGTACTAAGGATGTACACGGATATTCAAAATATTCATTATTCATATGAATTTGGATGAATTTGGACATTCATATATGAATCGGATGTCCGGACATTCAGATTTCCAAATTTGAACGAATACAAATATCTCAAGTAATTCGTTAGATTCATTTGGACATTTCTATGTATGGGTGTGTACACGTATTGTACATACCTGTACACAACTCATATGCAACCATACAGATATGACTGTCTGAATTATTCATACGAATGCACACAAATGTATTTGTATCTGATCAAATGTCCAAATATTCATTTTTTCATTGTTCGGATACATTTGGATACATTTCATTATTCGGATACGTACATTTTTGAATATTTGATTTGTTACGAATCAAATTTGAAGATTGCATTTGTTCACAACCCTACTGGGTCCTGCTTCCAGATCAGGGAGACAGGGAGGATGCCTCTAAAAGCCATTTGCAGGGATCTGAGAGCAGATAAAGGCTTTACCTTTGTCCTCTGCACAGAAGCAGTTGGTGGGCCTCTGTGTGAGATGAGACAGGGTGCTGCTGGGCTAGATGTGTTGTGGCCTGATCCAGCAGGGCTCCTCTTAGGTTCTTATAGGGTTGGACAGATTTATGGATGACAGCTGTATCAATGGCTACTAAGTACATCTTTCAGGCTGGGGTGGGGGTGGGGGGACAGGCAGGATGCCCCTAAGGCCATTTGCTGGGATGCGAGAGCAACAGAAGGTTTGCCCTTGTCTCTGCTTGAGATGCCCATGGGCAATTGGTGGGGCACAGTATGAGGCGGGATGCTAAACTAGATGAGCTGTGGCCTGATCCAGCAGGTCTCCTCCTCGGTCCATAAGCCTCCTTGCTTTCACTGGTAACTGCTCAGAGTCAGGTCTGCCCAGAAAAAGCAGCCTTATGGCTCACCATCCTTCCTGCTTATGATGGCAGATCTGAGCCAGGCTGTGTCATCTCCCTTGCAAATCTGGGTGCTGTCTATTTCTGCCTGCAGTTCTGCTGCTGGTGCTTCAGGGTGGTTATATTATCTGTAGCCCCTCACCCCGCAATCATCAAACAGTAGGCAGCCCTGGGCGGTCTTTGTCAACATCCTGGGCGTAGAGCGGATGCCCCCAAAGGCTCAGAAACTAACTGGCCAAGCAGGAGGAGGAGAATCTGCTGCGTAAGAGCTTTCTGCACATGGGTTTTTGGTGAAGGCTGCTGCAGTGTTAAGGGGAGAAGAGATTGCGGTGGGGAACAGCTCCAGATCAGAGAACAGGGCCCTCCCTCCGTTCCTCCTGCCCTGTTGGTTCGGAGGAAGCAGTATTTGCTTTTCGTGGATGCATCAGCATTGGGTCGTAGAACCGTCCCTGGATTTTTATCCCCGGCATATACGAGATGCTCGTGGAAGTGATGTCAGGTTTGTGCTTTTCTGAAGGGCACTGAAACGTCTGGTATCTGATATTGGGAGAACGTCGCTTCCCAGGAGGCAGCTCTTTGGAGCGAGGTAATTTGAATGGTGGGTGTCTGGGTGAGAAATGCAAACTGCTTTTTTCTCCTCCATACGCGTACTCAGACACAACGCTAGTTCTTGTAGGTGGGTAAATTGGCAGCCGGCTTGGAAGATGAATGAAGCCCAGATTTTCTAACGCATAGTAAGGCTGTGCGCGGAGCCATTTTCCACATTCTATTCGGGGCAAATAGACTGTGGAAAAATTCAGCTCCTGCTGAATACCACCCCCCAAGGATGTGGGGCTATTCGTATCCATCCACGGGTTTTCTTACAGTTTAACTGGAAGGCCTGTATTTAGCTTCTGGAAAGCCTGTTCTGGTGGACCTGGGATGAGGCCCAGGATGCCACCAGAGCACTCACACAGGTAAGTGGGCGCTGGGGAGGCAGGTGGGAGCGCTTCAGGCTTTCCAGGAACTAAATACAGGCCTTCAGGTTAAACCTGGGGAGCCCGGAAAGAGGTCTGGGCCACCACTGGAGCAGGTAAGGGGGCCCCGGGGAAACTGTGGGGGGAGGTTTGGGGGAGGGTGGCCGAAGGAGGGAGGGAGGCCCCGGGGTATCCATTATTCATAGAAGCTTCAACGGATACTGGTTTATCGGACTGTGGACTGATAGGGCCCTAGGAATAGGGCCCTATTCGATCCATCCATGAATCTTGGAATTTTGACACATTTTTATACAAGGTAAGCTTAGTTATCCACTGTGGTGTTGCTGGAAATGCACGAAGAATTTGCAGTTGTGACTCAGACCTAAGACAGAGGTGAGGGAGTCTTTTAAGAGGCCAGAGTGATGCTCATTTAAGGACAGATTGTTGTAATTCACAGCCCAAAGCATAGGTTCAAATCCTTACTCGGGCATAAAATTTTTCTCAGTAGCCATTGCTTCGCACAGTTTCAGCCGTACTTATCATAAAGGGTTGCTTTAGACCTTAATAAGACATGAACTTATTGTAGACTGGGAAAGATGTAGAAGTTATAAATCAATCAGAAGGCAAGATCATACAATGAAGCACTAGTTTAAAATTTAATTTTCTTTGGTATTAGATATAGGGGGGAAATGGAGAGACTGGAACAGTACAGGGCTTTCTCTGCGGTGTCACCAAACTTCCCCGTTTTTGCTTGAATCCCAAGGTCCTTGGTTGAGTCTTTCATACTAGCATACTAATGCTTGTATCTGATCAGCCATAAACTATGGCCTGTTCTCATTTCTCCATTATAACAGTAGCTCTGATGAGGGCACTTTTTTATCTCCTAAGTTTGGATGCTTATAATATGACGTGGCAGCTTCCAGGTGACTCCTTCGGTCATGTGAAAGAGAAGCAGTAGAAATGGGAGGCTAGATTTGAATACTATACTTACTGTTTTTGGATCTGAAAGTTGCATTAAGCCTTTATGAAGCCGGTGTCCAGTGCAAAGTCTCTTCTATGCTCCTGAATGCATGCACCTCAACACACTTGTGAAGATCAGCTGCATGAAGGAATATTGTCATTTTCTGCTCATATTGAATTATTTGCATTTGTATCTTGCATTTATATCCTGCTTTTCCTTCAGGGTGGTGCTGGGAGGCAGTGATTGGCCCAAACTCACTCTTTGACCTTCCAGAGCTGAGTGTGGATTTGAATGTAGGGATGCCTAAGTTGTACCTTGACCCTGTACCTGGTGTCAAAGGTGAAGATGCCCTTGAGCCAAGCTTAACTCCCCCAAGTGGCTCCTCAGACACTTCTGTGCATCCTTCTTGGAAGAGATATGGAAGTGCTCTCCCAGTGTCTTCATCCAAAGACTTGAACCTATGATTTCTGCTTTCCAGGGAGCTCCTCTACCCTTGAGTTACAACCATTACTTTATCTGTTGTCATCAGTGTGTAATGAGTATTCCCTTCTTGAAAAGTTATGGTGTTCTTAAAATGGCTAGAAAATCTAACTCAGTAAATCTACACACCTCTGTGGGTGTAGACCCATTTTAAGAGTTCTACAATAGATCCAGATTAAGAAGAAGAGTTGGCTTTTCTATCCCACTTTTCTCACTCATTTAAGTGGTCTAAAAGTGGCTGACAAAGGTTTCTGTTCTTCTCCCCACAACCCTGTGAGGTAGGTGGGGCTGTGAGAAATCAGAAAGAGAGCTGTGACTAGCCCAAGGTCACCCAGCTGGCTTCATGGAGGAGGGTGGAATCAAACCCGGTATTCCCAGATAAGAATCCAGCTCCTTAACCACTAGACCAAACTGGCCTCTTAGTCCAGGTCTGGCTCTCTCTTGCCCAGACAGAACCAAACTAATGGGGCAGGGCCTCCTTGATCCTGATTAATGTATAGATGAGGAAGCCCAGGACCCAAACCAGAGGCCCTCGATGTAGATCAGGGAGTGAGTGTAGAAAGGGACTGAGTGTAGATGCAGTCTGAAACCTCACTGTCTGGATAATGTTGCAGAGTAGGTCAGCTGACATCGTGCATAGAGCATGGAGTCAGACCCAGTGGCCTAGATGGCCTCTTTTCAGCTCTGATTCCGTACCTGGCAATTATCCAACCCCAGAAGGTGGATCCAGGAAATGGGAAAAATGGGAAAATAAGGCAGGTAGCATTCCTCTCTGTGACCTTGGCTCCTTTTAAATATTTATTTTGTAGTTCATATATTACACGCAGAGTGCCCCACTGCTCTGCTTTTCTGTCTTAACAGCCAGCTGTTATCTTGGCAAAATGTATTTTGTGCTCTGCTTCTAAATATATCCTACTGCTTTGGGCACATTATGTAGGTCTCAGCTTGTCTCTCTCTAGCTCTTTGGCAGACCGGTGTTGTGGAAGGCGAATTTGAGGAAGGAGGTGTTCGTGTGTGTTGCAAGAGTATATTGGCGTGTATAAAGTCATGCATGGTATAGAAAAGGTGGATAGAGAAAAGGGGAAGTATTTCTTCACCCAGAGGGTCTTTGGTCTATGGAATTTGCTTCCAGGAGTGGTGGTAACAGCAACCAGCCTAAATAGCTTTAAAGGACGGGTTAGACACATTTATGGATGACAGATGTATCAGTGGCTACTAGAATGGATGCCTTGGTACATCTTTCAGGCTGTGGGGGACAAGCAGGTGAGCCAATTTGGTCTAGTGGTTAAGGAGCTGGATTCCTATCTGGGAATACCGGGTTTGATTCCACCCTCCACCATGAAGCCACCTGGGTGACCTTGGACTAGTCACAGCTCTCTACTGAGCTCTCACAGCCCCATCTACCTCACAGGGTGTCTGGTGTGGGGAGAAGAATGGAAAGCTTTGTCAGGTTAGCATTCATGGAAGTTAGGGCTATCGGTGCCTCTTGCCTCGTTCTGCCTCCACAGGCCCCCTGCTGAGAGATTGTGAGCAGGACAAACAGTATGTCCAAGGCTGCCTTCCCTGTGCAGCTGGTTGGGCCACTGTGAGAACAGACTGCTGGACTAGATGGCCCATGGGTCAGATCCAGTGGGGCGTTTCTTATGTTCTTGTATTCTTGAAGGGCAGGGCTATCAATAGCTGTTAGGCCTGAGAGCAGCAGTTGGTGGTCTGCCTATATAAGCCAAGAACTGGGAGACTGCCAGCAGGAATCAGTACCCGGCATTCGCATGCTGGTGCAACTTATGGCAGGCCTGGCCTGGGACCTGCCCTGGTGTGCACCAGCACGCACATGGCAGGCCCCTATTCCAGATATAGTCTGGAATAAGACTCAGTGTAGGAAGGCCCAGAGAAACTCACACCCAGTGCTCTCTGTTTGCCACACTGCCCCTCCACCTGCATGGTTTTGCTGGACAACCTCAGTTTTAGGCTCTTTCCACACTTGGCCTTATTCTGGAATAGGGGGCTGTTGTCTGCATGGTAAGACTGTGGCCTGATCCAGCCAGGGTCAGGTTATGTTCTTATGGAGAAGGAGAGAAGTGGCAATTGCAAAAACTTTGCAGTAAACAAAGTTCCCATTGAGAAACAATGTCCTGCTTCACTGTCTTGTCTGATGGACCAGGGCTATCCCATACGATTCTGGCAAAGACTAAGGATAATTTTCTGTGGCAGCCCCCAGCGTTCCCTCCTCTGGAGGTATGCCTTTCAGTGCCTGGTTAAGACATACATGTTCCTTCAGGCCTTCGATGCTTGGTTCTGTCTAGGTGTTGTCCGGCCAGGGAGGAAGGGAGGGCTATATTTTAATGGCTCAGTAGGCTGGTGCACCATATAACAATATCCACATGTGCACCAGCCCAGGAGTTCAAACCCCATAAGGGAATAGGACTCAGAACACAGGCTGTGGTCATCTGATGACCTGCAAATACAGATAAACCAGCCATGTCCTGCCTGGGCCAGCGGTGGTCATGTAATGTATTTTAATGAATGTTTTATACTGCTTTATGGTTTTTTACCTTTTTATTATTGTTACCTGTCCCCGGGACCTTTGGGCGATAGACTGGAAATGAACACTTAATGCTTGTTTGTTTCTGCTGGATTACAATTCCTGTAAGATGTAGATAATCCATCCCGTGGCAGTGAATTATAGATGCTGCAATAGCATATCATCTGTACATCCTTAGCCTGGCGGAAAAAAAACAAACCTATAAATCACCTCCCTTTGAAGCCCAGGATGGACCTGCTTTACCTCTTAATTATTTAATTGGTCTTCTCTGACTAAACGTCTTGGGAGGAGCTGACAAATGGCTTATTTTGAAGTTCTTGATTAACACATCAGTAGCAGCATTTACCATTTTGGTAGGTGAGCCTCAGAGTGGAAAACCCGTCCAGCCTTTCGTACTTGGGAGTCCAAGGGTAAAGTTTGCATCATGTGATTGGATCCTCTTAGTGATTTCACCCTAAGGCCTACTTGCAGTTAGGCCTCTAGTCAACAATTGGTGAACTTCCGGGGAAGAGCGCCCACATGTGGAGTAGGCTGTTACAGCTTCCAAGGGTACCCTGACTCCCCAGAAGTCCCCTGAAATGTCCAGCAGCACGATCATTTGCTCTTCTTCCAGTGGTCAGTGGGCAGGAGAGGCGGTGTCTGTGCAGGCACAGTAGTATCGGTCACCATAATCTAACACTGACCTCTGACATGACCGGACCACTGATCCCCAGGAGTGGCGTCCGGTCATAGAGTCGTGAGAGGGGTGTTTGATCATGGGCAGTGACGTGATTGGCCGCAATACACCCCTGCTCCAACACGCTCCTCTGCAGCGGCATCCAAGAATGTCACGGAATGGCCAGTCACGGCAGCGAGGAGGTGGAACTTCCAGCTTTGGACGCAGTGGTGCAGGCTGGTTAAGGGGAGGACCATTCGCACTTCTGGCTAGTAATGGACACTTTGGGGAAGCTTTCCTCATGACAAGGGCAGATGATCCACCTTTACCAGAAGTTTACCAGCCCTAGTTCGTGGCAGCCTAATCAGCTAAGTGCAGAAAGGCCCCTTGTTGTCCGTGGGGCACTGGCTTCTGTCTGATGTTCAAATCTCTTGAAGGGTAGCTGAATGGATGAAGCTCAAGAACATCTTTCTCAGAGTTTCACGGCCTTTTTGAACTGACCTTGCCTTACTCTGGGCCAATGGGGTCTAGATCAGGGAGGCCTGCTGGTCCAGAACATGGAAAGGCATTTGCTGGAACAACACGGACAACATGACACCACTGGTACAGACTAAGGATAATCAAAAACATTCAAAATTCGTTTGAATTCAACCCAACGGCGGCAGGCCTGGGAGGAGCGTACCACCCCCGCGCAGGTCTTTTCGGGCTAGGCCACGCGGGGACAGGTTCCCCTTTGGCACCTAGGCAGGAAGGAATGCGTTCCCATGCCTTCCTTACCTGCCCAGATGCAAAAGGGGAACCCGTCCCCACGTGGCCTAGCCTTCGTTCACTACAGCAATTTGGCTGTAGTGCGAGGAGGCCTTTGATGTTTATCCCTTTGAAAAAAGCACCACAGAGCAAGGGGTGGACTAGATGATCTTCAAAGAACAAATGAATAGTGGGTTGGACTAGATCAGTGATGGCGAACCTTTTGAGCTCAGTGTGTCAAAATTCACAAGAAAACCTAGTTTAACTCGGGTGCTGTGTCACATCTGGAAATATCCATAATTTTGTGAATTCTGTAGCTCTAGTAATATTTTATTAAAAGCAAAAACAAATAATTCTTTACATTAGTGACTTTTGTTGCTGAATTTCGTTTGCTAATATTCAATTGAAAGTTGGTATTTCGTACACTTCAAGAACAAGCAAGCACTACACGCCCAGGTGCCAGGGTGACCAGGTGTGTCACCCAAAAGGGCTTGGTGTGTCACCTGTGACACACGTGTCATAGGTTGGCCATCACCGGACTAGATAATCTCTAATGTCTCCAGTTATTTTCTTTTTCTTCATTAATTTTTTTATTGTTTTAACACAACTTTAAAACTTCATCTTTCCATTAGTATACACATAAACATTACGTCTTCCGGTTATTTATTATTGGTGACTTCCTTCATTCTTCAAAATCTTCCCTTAGTGACTTTTCTGGTTTTGCTCCCATCAGGTAATTTTTCTTCCTTTCAGCTGGCCACTTGAGAATCATTCAGATCCGACAGGTATTATGCCAATTTCGTGTAGATAATCGATAAAGGGTCTCCAGTCTTTTACAAACTCATCTATTGTTCTGTTTTTTATAAAGTTTGTTCGTTTGTCCATCTCTGTGAGTTCAGTCAGTTTGATCAACCATTCCTCCACAGAGGGAATTTCAGCATCCTTCCGTTTTTGAGCATATAAAATTCTTGCTGCTGTTGCCATATAAAGAATCAAAGAATTCGTATTCTCTAAGCTTTCATCTGTGATTCCTAACAAAAACAATTCTGGTCTAAACAGTCATTTGTTTTTAGAATGTTTCTCATTACATTATATACTTGTATCCAGTTTGTTTGTTTTTACTAGTGTCTCCATTTCATACAGCCTGTGATCCACAAGATAGAAAAACAAATTAAAAGATTTAGAAGACCCATGGCGCTCTGTAGCCACCCTATAGTTTTGGAAATGCCTTTCCAGTATCAACACCATTGCTTATGGCCTGAGAGTCCTGAAAAATCCTTCTTTTCCAAAAGGCCTTTTCTTTCCCCTGTTTTTACTCTTATTTATATATTGAATTTTCTTGTCTGGCTTGGATATGTAAACTATCCCAAGATCTTTGAGTGAGGCAGCTGGGTACAAATGAAATCAAATCAAAATGTTTCAAAAAACCCCTAACAGCAGCATTTAAAAACGGTAACAGCAAGCCTAATCAGTCAGCTGACGTCCTAAAAAGCCAGCTTGAAATATTTTAGCCAGATAAAATGCAGTTGGACAAGCCAAAATTCATCTGGAGCAAATCTCCAATGCCCATCAAAAACCTTAAATTCCTTTTATAAAAGGACAACTGCGATCCACACCCCTGGTAGGCATTTCAAAGTTGTGCGGTTATTTCTGCACACACTGTATTTGAGGAGTTCTATTCAGCCAGTTTGGTCTAGTGGTTAAGGAGCTGGATTCTTATCTGGGAATACCGGGTTTGATTCCTCCCTCCCCCACGAAGCCAGCTGGGTGACCTTGGGCTAGTCACAGCTCTCTTCTGAGCTCTCACAGCCCCACCTATCTCAGAGGGTGTCTGTTGTGGGGAGAAGAAGAGGTTTGTCAGGCACTTTCAGACCCCTTAAATGGGTGAGAAAAGCAGGGTAGAAAAGCCAACTCTTTTTCTTTTCAGTCCCCTTGTAGACAAGATTTTGGGGGAGCGTATTTGAGGAATGGCACCCCACACCCCTCTCTTAGAAGCAGCCCCCCAAATCTCTCAACTAGAGGTCAGCACTGCTTCAGCAGAGCAGCAGGATTTGTCCTCAATTCACTGTCTCACTGCCTCTCACCATTTCTCAAGTAGGAAGTGCAAACCCAGACAATGTGTGTGGGAGATCAGAATACCTCCTTCTGCCCCCCTTCCAAGTTTCCTATGTAGGCTCTTTCATATTAAATAATAAAATTTCCAGAAGCTATTTTACCATTATATTCAAAACAAAGATAAAAGCAAAACTAGGTGGAAGTATGGAGTAAATGTTCCGGGAATGCCTGGGTTGGCTAATTAATTAATTAATTAATTAATTAATTAATTAATTAATTAATTAATTAATTAATTAGACTTGCATACTGCATATTTCAAAAATCCCTATGCAGTGCACAAGAAAAAGATAAACTCATAATTTGGGATGTGCACAAATGTTTTTTTTTTGTGTGTGTGTAAGTTCGTACCAAATGGAATGCAAAAAAAATTCATACAGATCTCCTTCGAATGTGGTAGGATTTGAATTTGATACAAATGTTTGATACAGATCCAGTTTGAATCCCCACTACGAATAGTCTATGAATCCCTAGGTATCCACTCTGAATGCATCAATCTGCTTTTGATCCACTCTCAATCTGCTTTGAATCCACTCTGGATCTGTTGCAGATGTGACTGGGGCAGCCGCTTTCTGACCTCCCCGGTTTCACGAGTGTAACGAACCTTCGTACGAGTGTATCAAAGCATGTGATTCATATTTGAATGTCGATCTTCTAATGTACCCGCTTTCAATTCGAATTCGAATGTCCAAATTCAGGCGCATTTGGATAAATTTCAAATGTGACGAATATTCGTGCCCGTCTTGACTCGCAATCAATACAAACGCAAAATACTTAAAATTAATTGTGGTCATTTTGCGTCTGGAATAGTCAAGGATGCATCAGACTTGCACATTTGCTCAAAGGAGCAGTGATAGAAAGAAGAGGCCTTTTCGCACTACTTCCAAAGGGCTGTAGTGCATTTAGGCTAGGACACATTGGAATGCTTTCCCCATTCACACATAGGCGTTCCTAGATGCCTACATGTGAATAGGGAAAGCGTCCCCGTATGTCTTAGCCTGAAAAGGCTGGCATGGGCGTGGGACTCCACTCTCAGGCCTGTCCGCCATTGGGTCGAATTCAACCCAGGGGCAAACAGGCCTGTCGTGGTCCTTCCCCGGGTTCCTGCGGGTTCTAGGGGACCAGATCGGGTCACCTAGGGCCTGCAGGCACCCACCTGGGCACCTACCCACCTGGGCCTGGGCCTAAGCAGGGACATGCGCCAGAGGTACTTACCTCATCCTTGCCGGTTCGCGAAACAGTGAGCAGCTTCCCTTAAATAGCACAGTCTTGTTGATAAATGCATGATTTGAAAATTTTTACTAATGTGGTTTGGGCTTTGAGGGATATGGCTTAACTGCGAGACTGGACCTCCTGTCCACAATGCCCTTGGTATACTCAGAGACTGGGGTGATGTCTACATGTAACAGGGTGAGGACGCATCAGTAGCCAGCAGAATGCAGATGTGGGATCATCCACACACGCATTGGCCTCTGTCTTTCTCTGCAAGGCCTGAGGTTTTAGCTGTCCACCTATGAATCAGGGTACCTTTATGACACTCATGCCCATACCGTTCGTGGGCAAAACCACTGCTCTTTACGGGTGTGCATGAATGCAATTTTTGGGATTCAATTCAAATTGGATATCTGAAAATTCAATCCAAATCTTTAAAATTTGTATTTAGCCAAAATCGAATTGAATTAAGCAAATTTGAATCTATTCCCTTGAATTTTTTATTCAAATTTGCACTTATAAATATCAACCACAATTCTATGTGCCTGTACACATCGTTATGCATCCCGTATGCATCCATACATGTTGGTATGCATCCCGTGGTTATCCCGTATGCAACCCATTTTTGTCCCGTACAGTTCCATACAAATGCGTACAGATTCAGGAAAGATGCATATCTGCAAGTACACCTAAGACCATAAGAGGAGCCCTGCTGGATCCGGCCACAGCCCATCTAGTCCAGCATCCTGTCGCACACACTGGCCCACCAATTGCCCATGGCCATCGCAAGCAGAGACAAGGACAAACCTATTCCTGCTCTAGAATCCCAGCAAACAGCCTTGGAAGCATCCTGCTTGCCCCCCTCCCCCAGCCTCTACCAGTGAGCAACACCCACCCTCACCCAATGATTATCACAGAATAAGTGCCTAAAAATAAATCTGGAAGAACGTAAGAGGAGCCCTGCTGGATCAGATCCACTCTGGATCCATTGCGGATATTACTGGCACAGCTACTTTCCCACCTCATTAGGTTCATAACGAAGCTTCGGATGAATGTTCCAAAGCATTAGTTCAGTGGCCCACCAATTGCCCAGGGGCATCTCAAGCAGAGACAAGGGCAAACCTTCTCCTGCTCTCCAGTCCCAGCAAATGGTCTCAGAAGCATCCTGCTTGTCCCCACAGCCTGAAAGATGTACTTAGGCATTCATTCTAGTAGCCATTGATACATCTGTCATCCATAAATTTGTCTAACCCTTCCTTGAAACCATCTAGGCTGGTTGCTGTTATCACGTCTTTTGGCAACAAATTCCATAGACCGATGACCCTCTGGGTGAAGAAATACTTCCCCTTGTCTGATCCAACTCTCCTACCCATCAGCTTCATAGAATGCCCCTTGGTTCTAGCATTCTGTGATAGAGAAAATAAATGTTCTCTTTCCACCTTTTCTATACCATGCATGATTTTATATACTTCAGTATACTTAAACGTCCTTCCAGGCTGAAGAGGCCTAGACGTTGCGGTGTGATTTCGTAAGGGAAGTGTTCCAGTCCCTTAATCATTCTGGTTGCCCTTTTCTGCACCTTTTCCAGTTCCAGTTCAGCCCCAGATTTGGACCTATTTTATGTTCCTCTGTCTGCCCAGATAATACCAATGCAAGTGCATCCTTAATCTGGTGCTTGTTGGGAGAAAACACCTTAAACTGTGCGTTCAAAATAACTCCCCTCCATTCTCTCCATGCTGGGTTTTCTGGGAGGAGGGGAGGGGGTTTGGTTTGGGCAGAGAGGCCCAGATTTGCTTTATCATCACTTTCCTTTTCAAAGAGATCGCTGGTGGGGCTATTCGCTCTTCCCTTTAATGTTAAAAAAAATGGACAAAAAGCAAATGCAGTGTGACTGTAAGATAAGTAAATAATGGCAATTCTCAGCTGAACCAGTGAACCAGTTTGGGGGCGTGAAAGTGATCTGCTAGTGCTTTCATTTTTACATTCAGCAAGCAATGTCTCCGGTGTCCCTTCCGGGAGCCCTTTGTAGAGAGGAGCTCTCCCGTCCCGGTTCTCGCGTCTGAAATCCTACGCTGGCTATCTTGGAAATCAAGTCTGTTAATGTCAGTGTCCTCCTGCCTACACACGATTGGGATCAGGTTGTAAGCTGAGCGCGACGCAGGCGTCCTGTTAGAGTCAGTATTTGGCAAGAGCGGTTGCAGTGAAGTTGTCAGACTTGTTCCAAAGCATTCCTGAGTTCTTTTCAACAGAGGAAAGGTAAAAAAGAAAAGCGTTTGCACAGAAGGTCTTTGCCCCTAGATGCTGTGGTGGGATTTGGTCCTATTCCCTAGCTGGTGTACAATCTGAGTGCTGAAGATAAGGATTTCCGTGACCCTGGAGGGAGCTGTACAGGGGTATGTCTATATGAGCGTTCAGGGCTTCTTTAGCAGCTTGGACATTAACTGTTCATTGCCAGAGGATTGTGGTGAAAGAACATGCAGGTCAGGGCTAATCCATTTGCTCTCTGGCCACCATTATGTGCTTGCACTGAACCTGTTACATTATTTTTAGGCATGCTCAGCTGGAGCCCTTCAGATATTCCTGAACTACAACCTCCGCCATCCCACTTCCACTGGAAAGGGGAAACAGCTAAGGATGCTGGGAGCTGTAGTTTGGAAACATCTGGAAGAGCCAAGCTGAGTATGTCATAAGCAAGATCTGCACAGTGCGTGTCATCCAATGGTGTGCAGGTCCAGGCTCAAGCTGGATCAAAAGGTCACAGCACACTAAGTTACCAGCCAGGGAGTTTCTAGCCAAGTGTCCAGAAGCAGCACGCTTCTGGTGGGGCTTCTAGGAGGCTGGGGGAATGGCGCTGGGATACTTGGATTTGGTAGTCTGACCTAGGTGCTCACTGGCTTCTGCATGTGAATATTGGTCCACTCTACTGCCAGGGTGTGCTTGGGAGGCCACTTGCATAAGAACATAAGAGCAGCCCTGCTGGATCAGACCACAGCCCTGCTGGATCAGGCCATAGTGGCCCACCAAATGCTCATGGGCATCTCAAGCAGAGACAAGGACAAACCATTTCCTGTTCTTGAATCCCAACAAATGGTGTTAAAAGCATCTTGCTCCCCCGCCACAGCCTGAAAGATGTACCTAGGCATCCATTTTGGTGGCCATCGATACATCTGTCATCCATAAATTTGTCCAACCCCACCTTAAAGCCATCTAGACTGGAAGCTGTTACCACCTGTTCTGGCAGCAAATTCCATAAACTGATGACCCTCTGGGTGAAGAAATACTTCCCCTTCTCTGATCCGACTCTCCTACCCATCAGCTTCATAGAGTGCCCCCTGGCTCTAGTGTTGTGTGATAGAGAAAAGACTGCAAGCAGTCTCCCACAGGAGTGGACTATGGCATCATGTCTGTGCCGCAGCCTGGCCCAATGCCGCGCCTGTGTAGACGTGACTTTCTTCCAGTAGATAGGTCTGCAGTGTGGACACCACGTTCCTCATCCACACAGCCTCACTTCTCACGTACACAAGGAAGAGGGATAAATGAAGTTGGCACAAAGCCTCTGTGTGCCTTGTGGGGAGTTTGAAAAGCAGGCCCCCGTGGGCAGCGTTCAAGAGCCACTGTTGGCTCCAGATCTGTTCCTTGGATCTAGGCACTAGGTTGATCTTGTGCATGGGATTATCTACTCATCTCAGTCATGTGTGGCCTGTTTGGGAGGCAAGGGTCAAACTCAAAAGGAGTGGCCATAGCTCAATGGTAAAGGAGCTGCTTGGGAATCAGAGGGTTGCAGATTTTATGTAGATTTTGTCTAGCAAACAGCTTTCTTGTGCAGTCACCTATCCAGTTCTTGGCCACAGCTATGCCAACTGAACAAACAGGTTTGATCCTGCTCCCTCCTTATCTCCTCCAATCAGGACAATGGCAAACCACTTCAGTATCTGCCAGAAAAACTGCTTGTATATTTCCATACAATCACTACGAGCAAACCCTGACTCAGGGGGCACCAAACAATATCTATTATTAATAATATCTTCTTAATAACAATGATGATGATGATACTTATATAATGCTTTTCATCATAAAGATTCAAAGCAGCTTTACAAGAAAGGTTAAAAACAAGCTGGGGGGGGGGGGACGGACCACGCACACAAACACACACATGGAAAAACCAGCAATTAAAATGCATTTAAAAATGGGTGAGTCAGAAGAAGCTCACATTGTCAGAGAATGGCTGAGGAAAGAGAGAGATCTTTAAGAGGTACCTAATGCGACAATCATGCATATAAACTGTACAAAATCATGTAATAGCCAGGATGGTCAGACAGTGACCCTGTCAGGGCTGGCGTGGTCCATTGTCTTTGCTTACCTTAAGACGTTGCCAGAAGCTTCCAACTCTGCCAAGCTGACTCCACCCCTCACCTTTGAAACATGAGATGCAGGTGAGGAAAACTTGTATTTACAAAACAAAACTCTGAGGCCCTAATCTAGGGACTATGGTCTCTCAGAAGAATAAGAGTTGGCTTTTCTACCCTGTTTTTCTCACCAATTTAAGGGAACTCAAAGTGGCTGACAAAGCTTCTATTCTTCTCCCCACAACAGAACACCCTGTGAGGTAGCTGGGGCTGTGAGAGTTCAGAAGAGAGCTGTGACTAGCCCAAGGTCACCCAGCTGGCTTCACGGAGGAGGAGGAAGAAGAAGAGTTGGCTTTTCTACCCTGCTTTTCTCATCCATTTAAGGGAACTCAAGGTGGCTGACAAAGCTTTTCTATTCTTGTCCCCACACCAGACACCCTGTGAGATAGGTTGGGCTGTGAGAGCTCAGAGGAGAGCTGTGACTATCCCAAGGTCACCCAGCTGGCTTCGGGGAGGAGGGCAAAATCAAACCTGGTATTCCCAGATAAGAGTCCGGCTCCCTAACCACTAGACCTTACTCCCTAACCAAGTGCCTGAAAAACACTCCAAAATAAGGATGTTCCCGAATATTCATAACATTTGACCTTCATACAAATTTGTACAAATTTGCACATTCATATATGAATAGAAGAAGAAGAAGAGTTGGCTTTTCTACCCTGCTTTTCTCACCCATTTAAAGGGACTCAAAGCAGCTGACAAAGCTTTTCTATTCTTGTCCCCACACCAGACACCCTGTGAGATAGGTTGGGCTGTGAGAGCTCAGAGGAGAGCTGTGACTAGCCCAAGGTCACCCAGCTGGCTTCATGGGGGAGGGCAGAATCGAACCAGGTATTCCCAGATAAGAGTCCAGCTCCCTAACCACTAGACCAAACTGGTTAGGGAAGGCTTCTGCAGCCTTTACCACTCCTTCCAGCTGTGTGTAGCTTCTTCAGTAAACTGAAGGCAACACAGAAACTCTGGAGCAAGAATGGTTTCTGCTGCGCGTGGCTCTCCAGTCCAGAATTTCCTGAATGATGTCTCCATTGTACTATGCCAGCCTCAGCTAGGATGGTGGGAAGTGTAGTTCTGGCTAGGGCTGTCGACGAACAATGGGAGTTGTAGTTCAAGAATCCCTGGAGAGTCACAGTTGAGCACCTGTTCTGGAGGTTGCAGGAAATGAAAACACGGAAGCTCTGGCTGCTAAAGAACAAATTACAAGTGTGTAGCCATCCATTGTGGGGTGGAAATAGGAAAAAAACCCACCTGCCCTCTGCAAACTTTCTGTGCCCATCCTGGGCATTAGATCCTCTAGACTTCTTGTGTTTTTGTTAATGAGCGAGCATTTTAAATACTAGTAACACATTGCAGCGTTTGTTGGGGATCATTTGCATTTATATCAGTAGCATCAATCTTTTTTTTTATTCTGAAAATCTTCTAAAGTTTCATTGAAATCATGTTTTAAAAAAAGGAAGAACAGGTGGAACTGATTTTTTTTAAAATAGAGATTTTTTATAGATCTCTGGCAGGTCCCTTGAACAAATCCTGCTTTGATGAGGTCAAAGTACAGCAAGCTCAGGAATCATTCTCCTTTGGCATCATCAATAGTTGAAGGCGGAATGAAAACAAAGAGGAAATGCACACAGAGATAAATGCTTGAGAGCCAGATAGCGGGAGGGCAGCCTTTAATTAATTTGGCAAAACAGCAGAGGTGTAGCCTTTAATTAATTTGGCAAAACAACAAGCCACTGAATTACAGGAATTTCACCTCTGAGGAAAACTGTTTCGTACACCCTCCAGGATTTATTTCACCAGATCTCCTGAGAATGTAGCTCCAGATACAGTTGATCCAAGACTCGCGTGTCAGCTGATGCAATGCTTTCTAGAGTTAAGCTATTCTGGCTTAACTTATTTGTATGAATAATTTGCAAATTCATATCCGTATGCATCCTGTTTTCATCCTGTACACATCCAAATTATTCGTACAAATAACTTGAAATATTTGTATTCACACGAATACTAGTAAACAAATGTATGGGCATTCAATTTGCATACGAATGTCCAAATTTGTCCGAATAACAAATATTTTAAACATTTGTGCACGTTCCTAGTTGTTACCTCACATACCATGTTTTTTACAATATCCCAAAATTGGGAAATTGCTGGACATTCTTATCACATGTGAAGGTAGATACCAAGCGTAGAACACCTATGTTGGCAGGATTTACTATTATATGATTATTATTATTATTAAGTCTACTATTACTTTATAAAAAAAGAGGCCAAAGTTCCTGCTCCTTCCCTAGATTGTAGGAAAGGGAATATCAGCAGGTGTGTCACCTGGGTAACAGGTTACACCTGCTGAAATACCCTCCTCTGTGTAACTATTAAAAGCACAGGAACTCTGTCCTCTTTTTCCTGTGGTTAATCCTATGTAAAACACAAAATTCCTGGCAGAAACAAATTTAGATATCATTGCTGTCACCAAATCCTAGCTAAACCCTAGTCACAGAAGATGTTGCTGATAGTAGTTGAGCCCTGTGGACTACGTGGAGAGATCACTGAAGTCTTCCTAGTAGATAAGTGGTTTCTAATTTACCATCTTCCAAGAAGACACCAGTGGTTGAACCTACAACCCTCTGTTTTCTAGGTGGGTGCTGCTGTACCACAGAACTACAGCCACTTACTGTACATGCTCACTTGTGAGTACATCCTGTTGAATTCATGGGTGCATATATAATTCCATATGGTTTTGGAATCTATGGCCCTTTCTGCACTGGCCTGTATCTAGACAGCAAGCACACTAGGAGCTTCCCTAACCACATGCTGGTGTGGTATAAGGGAGGCCCTGTGGCCCCTGGCGTGGTCTGAGGGGTGGAGCCTAAGGAGCAAAACCTCCCTTACATTGCACCAACCAGGATGTGGAAAGGAAGCTCCTCGTATCCCTGCTGGTCAGTGCAGAATTGTCCAAAAAGGCTCCGCTGCAAACTTGGACTTTCCATGTTCAGGTCTCTCTGCTGCCTTGGACACACTTGGACACTCATTAATACCACGCAGCAGAATGCTCAGTCGTGGTGGTGGCATCACACACCACAATCGGTACATCGTAGTGGCAATGCATTATCCCATTGCTACTGTGAATTTACCATTGTGCAGGATGAAGAACATGAAATTTGAATTTTCCCGCCAGTCAGGACTGGACAGCAAGAAGAGACGATGAGAGCAGGGAGGGCAGCTCAAATCTGATTGGCTGTCTCATCCCATGTGACAGTGCGTACCAACTGAGTTCTTGCAACTTCCTATGGGAAGCTATGGAGCTGTGTTTTGGGTTGGGAGGGCGTGTCGTTGCTTTGCAGCAGATAAGCTGCAATTTCCCCCTTAACTGCGGATTTATTCTGCAAGTCTGGAGGGGGTGTAGGTAGCCTTACCCAAGCTGCTTAAAGTCCCAGTTCTCAAATAAGCAATGTGAAAAATAATGGGATTTGCCTTACAGCACAGGCAGGGAGCAATGGCAATAAAAGAGCTAAATTAGTGCTCCAGAGCAGACAGGCTAATAATTAGTAGTTATACGACTTGCATGTGTGATTTAAATGGCAGCGGAGGGTTCCATAGAAGTTGCATGTGCGTCTCATAGGGCTTGGCAGGAAATCTCAGGCTGCTCATTGTGGGTTCAGTGAGACAACCTTTCCCCAGCAGGATTCAGAATATAGGGTGGGGTGGTAGTTATTAATAAATGAATTATAATTAGTCTTTGATATCAAGAACTGCAGTAAACTAGGCAACCTGTGCCATACAAGAGAACCGTGTTTGCCCCAATTTCCTAATGGGATGGCACCAGGCCTGGTCTAGATGCTGAAAATGGCTCCCTGTATCAGGATAGTAGTAGGCCTATTTTTACAGGCCTATTGGCATTTCAGGGCTGGCTGGATTGGCCCACGGAGAAGGGCACATGCCCACCTGTCTTTGTTGAGCAGGGGGAACAATTTCAGAGCGGCACCAAAATGCGCTGCCAAAATGGGTCCCCCACTGGGGAAACCAGAGCTAGGAACTTCAATGGTGTAGTGGTTAGGGAGCCAGACTCTTATCTGGGAATACTAGGTTCAGTTCTGCAGTCCTCCATGAAGCCAACTGGGCGACCTTGGGCTAGTCACAGCTCTTTTTCTGAGCTCTCACAGACCCAACTACCTCACAGGGTGTTCTGTTGTTGGGAGAAGAACAGAAGGTTTGTTGCCTGCTTTCAGTCCCCCTAAATGGGTGAGAAAAGTGGTGTAGAAAAACCAGCTTCTTCTTCTTCTTCTTCCCCCTTATGGGAAACATTATCTGAATCCCTGGGGTAACTCAAGGGCATGATGCAAGCAATTATGTGTAGGAGAAGTCCCCTGTAGTAGTGTGGTCTTCCTTGCTCCTCTGTTGAAAAATCTAATTATTATTTTTAATTGTTTATTATTTAAACACAGCTATTAAAACACAAGACTAATGTTTGTACAATTGAGCTAACATATATAGCTATGAATTATATAGCAGTGTAACACATTTACAGCAGCGTAACAAAAACTTTCAAACAATATAACCCAAAACCATAAGTGTGGTAGCTTGTGTTTTCAACAGTGATACATAGTTAAGCTATCAGAGAATTATCATAGAACAGTGATGGCAAACCTTTTGAGCTCAGTGTGTCAAAATTTGCAAGAAAACCTAGCTTAACTTGAGTGCTGTGTCACATTTAGAAATATCCATAATTTTGTGATATTTGTAGCTCTAGTAAAAAAGTTATATTTTTGATATACAGTGGTACCTTGACATACAAGTGCCCTGACATACAAGTGTTTTGAGATACAAGCCACCGAGCGAGTGATATTTTGCTTTGAGATGAGAGCAAGATTTGAGATACGAGTATGTAAATACAGTACAGTACATAACAAAAACAACTG
This sequence comes from Aspidoscelis tigris stejnegeri, assembly GCA_023333525.1. Lineage (NCBI taxonomy): Eukaryota > Metazoa > Chordata > Lepidosauria > Squamata > Teiidae > Aspidoscelis > Aspidoscelis tigris. Next base: position 10,319,242 of record JALMGA010000007.1, read on the forward strand.
AGGTGGTGTTTTGGGAGCTGGAATGGATTAATGGGAAAATTGCTTTGAGATACGAGCGATTTGACATAAGAGCAAGGTTACGGAACGAATTAAACTCGTATGTCAAGGTACCACTGTATGTATTTTATTAAAAGCAAAAACAAATAATTCTTTACACTAGTGACTTTCATACACTTCAAGAACAAGCAAGCAGTACACCCAGGTGCCAGGGTGACCATGTGTGTCACCCAAAAGAGCTTGGCGTGTCACCTGTGACACGCATGTCATAGGTTGGCCATCACCGTCATAGAACATGAGATTGTAGGCATAATTGAGTCTGAATGCTGACTCTAAGAATGGTTGCCCAGTGCTATAATATTCTAGGCCCTAGGGCTGCCCTTGCATTTTTAAATAGCCAAATTAGAAAAAAATAAATTGCTTCTATCTGCCATAATTTTTTATACCAGTTGTTTATGGTAACAACTTTGATATTTTCCCCAGGCCTATCTGCCCGTCCCCTCAGCTGGAAGGGAAGTGAATTCAGCTCCTTGTATAAATGGTTTGACCTCAAGAAAAGAGCAAAGTATTGAGATATAGGATAGAATTACTCCTGTCCATGTCATTAGGGTCAAAATGACACCGTTTCCCTTCTCTTTACATGCAATTTTCTGTGCTTTTTCTTTTCTTCTTTGGCAGCTAGATGTGTTCAGTTTTGCAGATCTGTTTAGTTTCTTGGTGGGAAACCGTGAGGAGTATATTTGCTGCAGAATAACAAGTACCAAAGGAAAAACCAGTCTTTTTACCGTCCATGTTTTTACAAAGTTATCAATAGAATATTAACATATCTCCCACCCTGTGGAAACACAATAGACCTTTTTGCACTACAGCAGAATTCCCCATTCACACCTAGGTAGGTAAGGGCCCACACGAACTCCCCACCCCCACCCCGGGCACGGGCCTACATGGGGACATGCATGCGCGCAAAGCACTTGCCTCATGCTTGCTGGGTTCTGAAGTGGCTGGTGTGGCCGGTGGCATTGTGAGTAGTAGCTAGCCAATCAGAGCCAGCACCGCGCGCAGATGCACAATGCTTCTGGCCACGCCGGCCACTTCGGAACCCAGCAAGCTTGAGGAAAGTGCCGCGTGCACACATGTCCCCGCATAGGCCTGTGCCCGGGGTGGGTGTCCAGGGGGGTTCCTGTGGGCCCTAGGGGACCCGATCTGGCTCCCTAGAGCCCCCAGGAACCGGGGAAGGAACACAACAGGCCTGTGCAATGGGGGCAGCCGGAGGCAGGGCCCGCAGCTGTCGGAGGGAGCGTGCGGATGCACTGCCTCCGGAACAGCTGTGGGACTGTCGGGAATGCCCTGGGCAGATTTCGTGCCTTACACCCGGAACGCAAGTGGGCGCCCTCGGATGGGCTGGGGCAGTTCCAAGCAGAACCGCCAACCCAGTAAAGCGAATGCTCGTTTTCAACTCTGTGGAAACTCTACATTCAGATATTTTAGTGATACTCCTGTGCATGTACAGTGGCCATTTCTAAGAATCTGAAGCAAGTGTCCATGCAGGTAGATCCATATTGCTATTCCAGGAAAACCTGCGTTGGGAGCTGATTTTCCTGGAATAGCAATACCACAGTAATTCACCCCTTTATCCCAGGTCTATGTTGAGATTGTCACAGATAGGGGAAGCAATCCCAGCATAGCTCCGGAATAATTCCACTTTTAGGCTCCATCTAGACACAGCCTCTGTGATTCTCACACAGTTTTCCAGCCCTTTGTCCAAGGCTACAGCAGCAATCACTACAATTCTGCCAGCGCAAAGGTTATGCATCTAATTAGGTAAACTAGCACAAACCTTGTGAAATGGGTAAAAAATGAACTTTGCTCCAGACAAAATGGTTCTAAAACACTAACAAGGCAAGGTACTCTTTTACTTTTCAAACAGAGACTTTTATTTTTGTGTTTTTTTATGAAGCACTTATATTTATTAAATTTCTTTACAATTTTTTCTCCTGAGAATTGGTCAAAATTTAACAAGGGGATAGTATATTATTTTTGGATAGTGGAAGGGTGTTTTCATTAGTAAGAATCATTTAAAAAGGGGTTTGAGCTCAGCCCCAAATACAGGCATCAGATTTCTTTTATGGGACAGAAAACTAAACCCATAAATACATCATTCATCCCATTTCCTGAGCCAACATTCCAAAAGGGGTGCACATTGCTCCTGTCCTTTGGCAAAAAGCTGCAGTGGTTGTTAATGGTAATTATATCCCTTTTATGGACACTATATTATCACTATGATAGGTATAGAGGCACCATATATATCCTAGGGAGTGTCCAGACTGGGGGATACTGTGCATTCTGGTGCGCAGTCTGTGTGTGGGCGTCACACCTGACGCCCGATACATCATAGCAGTGGCGCATTATGCCGCTGCTACTACGGATTTACCTGTTGTGATCAACACTCACTCCTCAGAATCAAGTAAATTTGAAGTTTCCCGCTATCCTGACAGGATGGCGAGAAACAGCGAACAAGAGCTGAGCCTGCCCCATCCTACGCGACGCGTGCCTCACTGCGCATGCCCTGGAAGTCTCGCAGCTGCCGAGGAAAAAGCTGCGGACCTCTGTTTCAAGTGGGGACAAAACCTAGCAGCCAAGTAAGCTGCGATTTTTCTACTAACTGCAGATTTTTATCCACTTGTCTGGAAGGGACCTTATAAAGGGAAACAGAATTTGTGGTTAGGAAGAGGAAAGACTTGGGCTGTGTTCAGGCATAACACAAGGGGCACCTCAGAGGTTCCTCAGAAAGACGCTGTGTGGCCCTCATGTTCCCAAGCTTCTAATCCACCTTTTCTAGCACAGAAGCACATTGGTGTGTTAACCATCTCATTCAGAGATGCCTTTTTTGCTGTTCTGATCACAACCTAAGTCTGTATCCAGACATAACACCAGGGGCAACTCAGAGGTTCCTCAGAGAGGCAGTCTGTGGCTTTCATGTTCCCAAGGAAAAGGAGGAGAGACAGACTGGCGTGTGAACTATCCCGCCTCAAAACCTTCTCTAAGGTGCCTCAGAAGTGCCTCAGAGATGCTTTTTTCTTGGCCCTGTCTGATCACAGCCCTAGTGTTGATATGCACTTCCGACCCTTTGGTTTCCAACTCAAATCAGCCTTGTTAAACATGACAGAAACGAAGGTCATATCAGGCCATGCGGCTGAGTCACTAATCTTTTCTGTTAACTGCTTTGCTTAGCATTATATGTGAACCAGTTCTAGTGGTTTGCCATCTTGTGCTTTATTCATTTCATTGTTTGTTTCAATTTATGTACCACTCTATACCTGAAGGCCTCAGGGTGGGTCACAATAAAATCGCTATAAATACAGGTAAAATAGACTGGCAAGAAAGAGCCTACATGGGGAAGGGGTGCTGCTCCCTCAGCCAAAGGCCAGGGTAAAGAGGTGTATCTTCACCAAATGTCTAAAAATGTACAGTGAGGGTGCCTGACTCACTTCAGAGGGAAGGCTGTTCCACAGTTTGGGAACTATTGCTCAGAATGCCCTCCCATGTGTCCTCGTCTCTTAACTGCTAAAGAGGATGGCACAGCCAAAGAGGGCCTCACCAGCAGATCTTAAGGCACAGAATGGTCTATATGGGAAGTGGTGTTCCTTTCGGTATTTGGGACCCAAGCCATTTAGGGCCTTATAAGTTAATGTTAATACCTTGAATTGGGTTCAGTAGCAAGTAGGAAGGCAATACATTTGTTTTAGGCCTGACATAATACATGTCTGGCCAGCAGTGCCAATTATCAATCTCATTGCTGCGTCCTGCACGGCCTGCAGCTTCTGAATGTCTTCAAGGGCAACCCCAAGTAGAGTGCATTGCAGTTGGAGTTCCCAGAGCATGCATGACTGTGGCCAGACTGTCTGTGTCCAGAAAGGGCCGTGGCTGGAAGTAGTCATTCTTGGCCAATGTCTCCACCTGAGCGTAAAGTGTTTTTGTAGCATCAGTGAGCACTGGAACACCTGCCTCTTTCAGGGCAAAACAGCACCACTGAAAACAAAATGCCTTCCTTCTTCATGGGCACAAGGCCCTGTTACTAGGGGGTGGGGGTGGGGGTGCACGAATGCAATTTTTGAATCTGATCCAATTCGAATCAAATATTCAAATATCCAAATTCATATGAATAAAGAAAAAAAACTAATGTCTGGACATTCGAACGATATGAATACATTCCTATCTATTAGTACGAATTTTTGATACGTATTTGATTATGCGAATCTTTTATTCATTCCTACGCATCTTATTCCTATCCGTAGACATCTACACGCATCCCGTTCTTATCCCGTATGCATCTTGTTCTGATCCCATGCATTTCAAAATAAATTGTATCCTGCGATACAAAAATAAAAGGCATACAAATATGTACACATATGAATGTCCGAATTATTCATATATATATAGTTTGAAATATTCGTATCCATTAGAAGACTAAAAGTGAATGTCTTTACGTTCAATTTGATTTTGAATGTCTGAATTTGTCCGAATAACTAATATCTTGAATATTTGTGCACATCCCTACCTGTGACACAAAGTACCTTCATCTGAGGCATTTTCGCACTACACGCGTTCCGGATGCTTTGACCATTCACACACAGGAGCGCCGGAACGCGCCTGTGTGTGAATGGTAAAAGTGTTCGGGAAGTGTCTTAGCCGGCAAAGGCCGGCCAGGGGCGGGGATACGGCTGGCAACGCTGCCTCCCATTGGGTGAGAGCACCCAAGGGGCGGGCAGCGCTGTCAAGCGGCTGCTCCGCATCTTGCCGGCTGTACGGGGCCGGATCGGGCCCCGTGCAGCTGGCACGAAGATGTCCGGGCCCCCGGGCCCCCATCGCGGGGCCCGGGGCAAGGTCCCTATGGGGCAGGACCCCTTCGGAGATCGGAGCTCCTGGCTCCGGTCTCCGAAGGCTTCGCCCCGAACCCGATCTTGCCCATCTATGGGCCTCATTCAGACGCCGGACAGCGAGCAGGTAGGTCCTGCGTCGTGCGTGCGCGTCCTCCCGGGGCTCTGGGGGGGGGAGAATCATCTTCGCGGTGTAGGCGCCTTCACTGTAGGCGCCTACACACCGAAGATGGGCGCGATCGGGCTTGGAGGGTGGTTGGGGGTGGGGGCTTCGGGGAGTGGGGGGGTGGGGGACTGATCTGCGGGCTGGAGGCGCCTACAGCCCGTAGATGGGCAAGATCGGGGTGTGGGGGACCCTTGGCTGACTGGAGCAACGCGCTCTGGTCGCCCAAGGGGTTCCTCGCCCCCAGCCAGCCACGCATCGGCCTCCTGCCACCCCGGAAAGGGGCTACAGGAAGCCGATGCTCCCAGGTCCCCGACTCCGGCAGCCGCAATGGGGCCGCCGGGAAGGGCCTACCTCCCCCCCCCCCCCCGCGGAGGGCGATCTCCTTCGTTGCCGGGCTGCGGGAGTGATTGCGCAGCGGCGGCGAGGCTGGCAGATGGCAAGGGGTCCTACGATTCGAATCGTGGGCCCCCTCGCTGTCAACCAGCCTTGCCGCGGCTGCGCGATCACTTCCACAGCCCGGCAACGATGGAGATCAGCCCGACCGCCATCAGCTGCTGGGCCGATTTTCGGCCCATGCTGACGGGGGAGGCGTGCCCACGGCTGTCAGGGAGAGAAGCATGAGCGAATGCTTCTCTCCCCGAATGCGCCGGGATGCCTCGTACGCGCCGGAACAGATGCAGAGCACTTTAAAGTGCATCTGGAATGCGCGGAAGACAGCTCCGGACATGCCGGGACGCAAACCCGGCCGCGGCAATGCGAATGCCGCGCCCGGAGCTGTCTTCCGCGCGTTCCAAAATGGCGTGTGCGAAAGGGCCTCTGGTCCGGGATTCAGTTTCAGTTTATAGTCTCCCATCCAGCCCATTACTGCTTCCATGCAGTAATATGTCTTGACATTTGATTCCCATGTATTGCTACTGGCCTGTTTTCTACAGGGATTTTTCCTTGAGGGAAATGTCCTCAAATTGTAAAATTGTACTATATAGCTTTGCTGGCTGTTGGAGATACAGTTTGAAAGATAGTTTTAAAAAGATTTGCAGTTTCTTAAATTAAGGGGGGTATTTAGGAAACTGTAGGATATAATAATCTTTCTTAACTGTCCTCTTGCTTTTGCTGTAATCCCAAATCTGTAATCACCTCTTCAATGAATTTGATGTATTAATAAATAACTTTCGAGCAGGAGTGACTAACATGATGTTTTTATGATGAAGCTATTTATTAGCTTATCTCTGAAGAGCTCAAGGTTGTGAGCATTATTTTCTTCCCTCCTTTTGTTTGCAACAGCCTGTGAGATAGGATAGGCTTGAGGGCCCAGCTACAGCTAAGTTTTCATCCACCTTCAATCCATCTTCAGACTGAGAGGACATATCAGCAAAGTGACAGGAAATTTTCCTTCCACATTATCTGACTTGGCATAGATAATGTGGAGAGGAAAGGGCTAGTTATTTTGGTTGTAGATTCTCCCACCTTGAAGTTGGATTAAAATTTAGGTGTAGCTGGGCCCTAAGAGTTGACTAGAACATAAGAACATAAGAGGAGCCCTGCTGGATCAGGCCACAGCCCATCTAGTCCAGCATCTTGTTGCACGCAGTGGTCCACCAACTGCCCATGAGCATCTCAAGCAGAGACAAGGGCAAACCTTCTGCTTTTCTCGAATCCCAGCAAGCGGTCTTACAAGCATCCTGCTTGTCCCCCCAGCCTGAAAGATGTACTCAGGCATCCACTCTAGTAGCCATTGATACATCTGTCGTCCATAAATTTGTCCAACCCTTCCTTAAAGCCATCTAGGCTGGTAGCTGTCACCACCTCTTCTGGCAGCAAATTCCATAAACCGATGACCCTCTGGGTGAAGAAATACTTCCCCTGTCTGATCCGACTCTCCTACCCATCAGCTTCATAGATGCCCCCTGGTTCCAGTGTTGGATCACAGAGAAAAGAAATGTTCTCTATCCACCTTTTCTATACCATGCATGATTTTATATAAGGTCGCCTCTTAAACGCCGTCTCTCCAGACTGAAGAGGCCTAGACATTGTAGTCTGATTAGCTCTGGGAGCTTTGTGGCTATTGGTCCATGACCACCCTAGTCCTGTTAAATCATTCTTGTCAGTCTGCAACGAGCTACAGTTCTCATTGGTCTCAATAGAAATGGGCAGTTTTTACTAATAAGAGTTGTCCGGCAACATCTGGGAAGTTCCACATATTAACCATCCTTGACCTAGAATTTGTATTTGGTCCCCCACCCCCATGTTTGTTTACAAGCTTGATCTCAGTTTGACCTAATTACTTGTAGTCTGATTTCTTTCTCAAGTTATAAAACTGACCAGCCATTCCTTTTCCCTCTATATTCCCAATCTCTGCTTTCACAGGTCTGCACAGAATCATCTCTCAAGAGATTATTTCCTAGCTGCACTGGCTGGTAGTATACCAGACCAGCAAGCTTTCTAGGAGCTTCCCTTCTGCACACTGGTTCTGTGAATAAGGGAGTCTGGTATACCAACCAATGTGGAAGAAGAAGAGTTGGCTTTTCTACCCCACTTTTCTCACCCATTTAAGGGGACTCAAAGCTTTTCTATTCTTCTCCTCACAACAGACACCCAGTGAGGTAGGTGGGGTTGTGAGAGCTCAGAAGGGAGCTGTGACTAGCCCAAGGTCACCCAGGTAGTTTTGTGGAGGAAGGCAGAATCGAACCCAGTATTCCCAGGTAGAAGTCTGGCTCCCTAACCACTAGACCAATCTGGAATCACATTTATCCACTTATTTTTTAATAGTCCCAAAACATTCCAGAAGATTTCTTAGATGTCATATCCCTCTTTCAGAAATTATGGTAACTTTCCCAGCACAAGATCTGTGCTCATTTAAAATGTTTGATACTATTTTTCAACTAGTTTCTATGATCTCCTGCAAGAGAGGATTTATACTGGCAGGCATATAATTTCCCTGGTCTCTTGAAACATTGGAGTTTCACTGACTAATTTCCAGTCCTCAGCCAAGCTTTGAAGTTGCATATTTTGGTTAAGAATCCTCACCTTTAGGGCTTTAATAAGGGCGAACTACACCTGTGTTTTAATCCACTTTCAGTCACCTTCAGAGTGAGAGAACTAATCTACAAGCAGTGAGCCAGTTTGGTCTAGTGGTTAAGGAACCGGACTCTTATCTGGGAATACCGGGTTTGATTCCGTACTCCTCCACAAAGCCAGCTCGGTGACCCTGGGCTAGTCACAGCTCTCTTCTGAGCCCTCACAGCCCCACCTACCTCACATGGTGTTCTGCTGTGGGGAGAAGAACATAATGTTTGTCAGCTGCTTTAAGTCCCCTTAAATGAGTGAGAAAAGCTGGGTAGAAAAACCAACTCTTCTTCTTCTTCTTCTTCTTCTTCTAGTACTACAACTGTTATTCTACTCTAGAAAAATCTGCTCTACTCCACTTTAGAAAATGTAGTTTAGAAAATCTACTTTCAGGTTAGATAATGCAGAACACAACTGATTGCCCACTGTGTGGGATAGGATGCTGTACTAGATGGGCTGTGTCCGAATCCAGCAGGGCTCCTCTTATGTTTATGTTCATCCTCAGGTCCATAAATGTGGCTTTCTTTTTTCAGTTACTCTTTCACAATGACCAACTTTCTCTGCTCTACATTACCCCAGGAAGGACTACTGCTTCAGTGCTTCCCATATTTGCAGACAGTGAAACATTATTATCTTTAGCGATTCTGTTATCTTCTACTCAAAGATTATTATCCCATGCGGCTTTCCAGGAAACTGTCCTGGATCCCATGAGAACAAAACTCTCGATCACAACACTCCTCTGCCATATCAGCTGTAGATTTATTAAACATGTGTGTTAATATGATCTTTGTGTTCTTAATAGTCTTAACTCATGTTACGTTTCTGTAAAGTTGCGTAGATCCTGCTAGAATACCTTTATCAGGGTCACCCTAAGCGGTTAGCAAATTAACATTCTGAAGCCAGTGTGCCAAATCTGGAGCAAAGTGTGTCATATTAGCTAATAGAGAGGCACAATAGGTTGGCAGTATCACAATGCTTTATTTATAGCAGGCTGTCCGTTCAGTTGTTGGTATTTCAAAAAGGAAAAAAAGACCAACTCTGGCAGATAAGCTGTATCTCACAACAGGTCTGTACCACAGAATCAGGAAATACTCTGTTTATTTTCTGAAGATGTATAACAGGCACACCTAATTTCACCTGGCAAATAGCACAGCTTATGCCTTAGGGTTTGTAAACTACTGCCGGAAAGTGTGCCATGGCTCCAGTCCAACCCTATGCCTTGCGTAGCATTAAGGAGCTGCTGGAAGCTGGGAACAGGTAATCGTGGCTTTACCCCACCATGTGAAGAAGGGAGGTAGTTAGGTCCCTGCCGGAGCAGGAAGAGAAATGCATGTTTCTCTGCAGAGACCTTGGGATGTATGCCCAGTTCTGCAGGCTGCATGGAAAGCGTGTGATGGGAGTAGAGCTATTTTGAAAACATTCTGGAACAAAAAGCTTGGTTGTAATTGCTGATGTGACGCTTCTCTCCGAACAATGGCGATAAGAGCCGGGGAAGGGAGCCACGGGAGACTCTGTATGTGGGTGGGTGCGTATAAAAACTCAATGGTGTGCCGTTCCAGAGCATTTCTGCTGAGATGCTCAGGGAGGGAGGATGTCTCCCTTTGATCTCGCTGAACTGCCTTTTCATTTGCTGCAGATGGAGCAAAGTTTAATCCAGGACCAGCTGGCTGAAATGTACCAGTGCAGCGACCGGAGTGCCACATTTGTGTTCCTTTCATCTGGCCAACCAGGCTTTTGATCCAATACCCGTGGAAGTCTGATTCAGTAGGACAAAATACAACCTGGCAGATTTCAGGTTGCTAGCTGTTGCAGGTTGGATCAAGGTGAGCTTCCGGCTGGAGGCTCATGGCCCAAACTGCAGGTGGGTGCTGGTGCAGTTTATGCACTTCTTGTGTTGCATAAACAGAATGTGCATCTCTGGAACACTGAAAGGGTACAAAGGTACAAACCAGGGTACATTTAGGGGTGTGTGAAAAGATGAAATAATGATGGACAAGGACACTTAAAGTTACAGCATGTAAATATGAAATAACAGTAACGATCATGAAGGCTCGAAAAAGGTTGCCAAGGGGTACACAAGTAAAAAATAGGTTGGGGATCTCTGCTCGATAGGCAAGTGCATTGAAGTGAATGGGACAGAAATTTGCATTCATGCAAATAGAGCCACTTTGAATCTGCTAGGCTTCAGATTCATGTCGAATGTTCATTGAATGTTCATTGACTACGTCAACCCTTCCTGATCCCTGCTGCCAGTACTCGCCTCACTGAATCCACTCTGAAACCGCTCCAGAGGCAAGTGGGCAGCTGCTTTGCCTAGCGGTGCTGCCACCTGAACACTGCAGGCAGGTAGAGTCTTCTGCCTCACCTTCGTGAATGCAGAACGAAGACACAAAAGCTTGCACTTTGCATGCGAAGGTCTGTTTTCAGCTATAGCCAATATCTGAGCTGAATGCATGAAGTAGCTTGACTCCTCCTTTAGACTGCAGGGTAAGCCATTACACACAGCACTGCCATCTTGTCTAGATTCAGTTTCAATTTATTGTTCCATATCCAGCCTATTACTGCAAACTGAGACTCAGAAGGAACAGCGAGTAGAATTTGTGTGGTGGAAGGGACTATGAGTTTAACTTGGTTAATTTCAGCCTTTTTTGCACTTTATGTTTGTTTGTGTTGTTGGTCCTGGGCAGGGGGGCAGGACTATAGGGAGTTGGAGGGGGCTGATGAGGGGACTATGGGGGGTCATAATATTCCGGTCGTGATGGGTAGAGGCAGGTATGGCGGGAGCTGGGGGTCAGGCCGCTCTCGGGGAATGAGGGACCGCTGCTTAATAACGGTCCCTTGTTCTGCCCCCCTAGTTTCCAACTGCTCAGCTCCAGACCCTGGTGATAAGGATAGCCCGGACCCTGGTTTCCGGCTGTTACTGGTCAATGCAAGGTCGGTGAAAAATAAAACTTTCCTCGTCCATGATATGATCACGGACGAGGAGGCCGACCTTGCTTGTATTACCGAAACCTGGCTGGGCCCCGAGGGGGGGGTTCCCCTGGAGGAGATCTGCCCAGCCGGGTATGAGGTATGGCATCAGCCGCGTTCCCAGGGAAGGGGGGGAGGAGTGGCAATTATAGCCCGAAGGTCGCTTGGTCTGCGCAGGCTCTCTGTTACCGAGATCAGGGGTTGCGAGTCCCTCCTCATGGTGCTGGACCTTAACGTTCAGGTGGGCTTGTTGCTCACGTACCTGCCTCCTAGCTGCGTGACAACTGCCCTGCCCGAGCTAGCCGAGGAGGTAGCCGGGTTGGCGGTTGAGTTCCCCAGGTTAATTGTCCTGGGGGATTTCAATCTGCCGACTCTGGGGGAATCCTCTGGGCTGGCACGGGAGTTCATGGCCTCCATGACAACCATGGACCTGAATCAAATAGTTTTTGGTCCGACTCATGAGGGGGGAAACACCCCTGACATGATATTTCTCTCGGAGCAGTTGAGAGATGGTCTAGAGGTTAGGGGCTTAGAAGTATTGCCTCTGTCATGGTCTGACCATCATCTGCTGAGACTTGACTTTCGGAAGCCAATCCTCCCCCGCAGGGAGGCGGAGCCTATTAAATGGTTCCGCCCCAGGTGCCTGATGGATCCAGTGGGTTTTCAGGCGGCGCTTGGGGTTATTCCGGACTCCCTTATCCACAATTCGGCAGAGTCCCTAGCGGAGGCCTGGAATGTGGCCGCTAAGAGGGCTCTGGACCGGATTGCGCCTATGCGACCTCTACGAGGCGCTGGCCCGAGGAAGGCTCCTTGGTTTACAGAGGAGCTCAGAGGGATGAAGCGCCTGCGTAGACGTCTAGAGAAGCAGTGGAGACGCAGTAAGTCCGAGTCGGCGCGAACCAGGTTATCCTCGCATGTTAAGAGGTACCTGAGAGCGATTAAAGCGGCAAAATCTGCGTACTTTTCCGCTTTAATCGTGTCCGCGGAAAACCGCCCAGCGGCCCTGTTTAGGGTGACGCGCACTCTCCTAAGTACAGGGGGTGTGACAGATCCCTTGCAGGGCAGTGCCGAGGACTTTAACAACTTTTTCGCGGACAAGGTCGCAAAGATCCGGGCGAGCCTAGACTCCTGTTGCATAGATACCGAGGTACTAGGGACACGTCTTGAGCATGTTATCTGGGATAGTTTTGAACATGTTACACCTGATGAAGTAGACAGGGCCATTGGAGCTGTGAGTTCCGCCACATGTTTGCTGGATCCGTGTCCCTCCTGGCTGGCTTCGGCTAGCAGGGAGACTACACGGAGCTGGATCCAGGCTATTGTGAATGCTTCTTTGGGAGAGGGGTCCTTTCCGGCTCCCTACAAGGAGGCAATTGTGCGCCCCCTTCTCAAGAAGCCTTCCCTGGATCCAGCCGTTATAAACAACTATCGTCCAGTCTCCAACCTGCCTTTTGTTGGGAAGGTAGTGGAGAAGGTGGTGGCACTGCAACTCCAAGGGGCTCTGGAGGAAGCCGATTATCTGGGTCCCTTTCAGTCAGGATTCAGATCTGGCCATTCCACGGAAACTGCTTTGATCGCGTTGATGGATGATCTCTGGCGGGCCCGGGATAGAGGTGAGTCCACTATTCTGGTGCTCCTGGACCTCTCGGCGGCTTTCGATACCATCGATCATGGTATCCTTCTGCGGCGGTTGGAGGGTTTGGGAGTGGGAGGCACTGTTTTACGGTGGTTCTCCTCCTACCTCTCTAATCGCTCGCAATCGGTGTTAGTGAGGGGTGAGAGGTCCACCCCTAGGTTGCTCCCTTGTGGGGTACCCCAGGGGTCGGTGCTCTCCCCCTTACTATTTAACATTTACATGAAACCGCTAGGGGAGATCATCCGACGACATGGGGTGGGATGTCATCAGTACGCTGATGATACTCAGCTGTACATTTCCACTCCATGCCAAGTCAACGAAGCAGCGAAAGTGATGTGCCAGTGTCTGGAGGCTGTCAGGGCCTGGATGGGTGAGAACAGACTCAAACTAAATCCCGACAAGACGGAGTGGCTGTGGGTATTGCCTCCCAGGGACATTTCAAACTGTCCATCCATTTACCTGGGGGGTGAACATATTACCCCCTCAGAGAAGGTTCGCAACTTGGGAGTCCTCCTTGACCCGCAGCTTAGTTTAGACCATCATATAGCTGCGGTCTCAAGGGGGGCGTTTGCCCAGGTTCGCCTGGTGCACCAGTTGCGTCCTTATTTGGATCGTGAGGCCCTACGTACAGTCGCTCATGCTCTTATTACCTCGAGGTTAGATTACTGCAACGCTCTCTACATGGGGCAGCCCTTAAAGAATGTTCGGAGACTACAAGTGGTCCAGAATGCAGCCGCGAGAGCAATTGTGGGACTTCCTAGACGGTCTCACATCACACCAACACTCCGCGAGCTGCACTGGCTGCCTATTGGTCTCCGGATCCAATTTAAGGTGCTGGTTATAACCTATAAAGCCCTACATGGCTTAGGACCAGTATATCTGAGAGACCGTCTCCTGCCTCATGAGTCCCTCCGACCGGTCAGGACCCATAGACTGGGGCTCCTGAAAGTTCCTACATTAAAACAGTGTGGAAGAGCGACCCCGAGGGGGAGAGCCTTCTCGGTGGCAGCCCCCACCTGGTGGAATGAGCTCCCGCACGTTATAAGAAATGCCCCCACCCTCCTAGAGTTTAGAAAGCTTGTTAAGACCTCCCTGTTTCGGGAATGGGTATGAGGGTGGGTGTTTTGGCGTTATTGTTTTGTTTTTAACTGTCATTGTTTTAACTATTTTACTATTGTTGACTTGTTGTAAGCCGCTCCGAGTCTTCGGAGAGGAGCGGCATAGAAATTGAACAAATAAATAAATAAATTTGGGTGTGTAATGATGCTGTGGGCTGGTTATGCTGGGAAGCTTTAATCTCTTTAGCCTCCATCCCCACACTGATGGGGCATGTGAGTAATTCTGAGATGTAGGAGCATATTCATGGAATGAGCATGGAATGGCACTAATTCCTTTGAACTACTATATGTGCAAGAACATACTGTATGTACTGTAGTATGTCATTATTCATTAAGGGTAGGTTCCTAGAAAACATTGTGAAATTACGATTTGCATATATTAAATAATAGAGCCTATGGGGCAATTAGGTTGGGAATATTATTGGTGTATCACTTAACCTGCTACCTAACTACCTCCCAGACTGAGCTGGTAGAGGTGATTTCTGCTGCGGTGCTGGAGACCTCTAGGACAGTGGTCTTGAAGAACCTCAACATTCATGCTAAGAGGGCTTAGGAGTTCATGCCCTTCATCTTGTTATGGGACCAGCACATGGGACAGGTCTTACTGTTGGTCTGGTTTTGGTTCAGATTGTGTAAAGGTGGTCTGGATATGGGATGGGGTTTGAAGTTACCCAACTGTCATGGTCAGGTCACCATCTGGTGAAATTTCCTATCAAAACATTACCCTCTTCCTGCAAGAGTGGGGAATCAGTTAAGATGGCCTATCCCAGGAGGCGTATGGAATCTAATAGATTCCCGAATGCTCTGGGGAAAGTTCCAGAAGCCGGAGGCAGTGATCCTTGTTGAAACACTTGTGGACTTAAGAAATAACGAGAGACAACATACCAGTGAGCCCATTCCTTCTGAGTGTCCTCTCTGGCACTATGGACCTTGAGTTTTCCCTTGATTTTCTGAGGAACATGAGTGATGAAACTAGACAAGGAGATGAGGGAAGCCCAAGGGATATACTACTTGTAGCAAAGATGACTGCTCTATAGAAGACTGCAAGAGCACATAATTATGCCAGCCATCTGGCAGTGAAGGCTGAGAAAAAGGCTTATTTTGCAGACTTAAGTAGCCATCCAGTAGAGAGTTTTAGACTTAGTAAATTGGCTATTGTCATCTGCAATACATTTGCAAGGCACATTGAGAATAAAATTCCTTCCCCTCATGCCAGACTGCTGGATCAGGCCATAGCTCATCTAGTCCAGGATCCTGTCTCACACAGCAGCCCACCAATTGCTGCTGAGCATCTCAAGCAGAAGGCAAGGGCAAAACCATCACCTGCCCTCAACTCCCTGCAGATGGCCCTGAAAGGCATCCTACCTGTCTCTCCTACCTAGAAGTGGTATTCTAGTAGCTACTGATACACTTGTCCTCTGTGGATTCATCTAATCCTTTCTTAAAGCTATCTAGGCTGGTTGCTGTCACCACCTCTTCCATTACTAAATTCCATACACCAATGACCTGTTGGGTGGCAGTCAGAGCTCAGGTGCACCTGTCTGTATGAGAAAAGTCAGGTCATCTTTAAAGAGTTACACCTTTCTGGTTCTTTATTTTGGAGATTATGAATATGTCCCCTTTTTCCACGCACAGTCAAAGATTAGGATCTTCAAGATCCAGATCTTTGAGATGGGGTCTTCCTGGAGATCTGGATCTTGAAGATGCCTGAAGACCCCATTGTGGACACCTTTATTCAGGTCCACATAAAATCCAGATTTAAGGGCCTGAAGGGACCCATTAAATCTGGATTTCCCCTGCCATGGGGCCTTCAGTGGGCTCCAGGTGGGGACAGGGCCTTCCTGATTGGCACCAATTGGGTTCCTAATGGGATCTTAAAAGGGTTCTTACCTCTAGTGGAAAACACCCTGGGTGCTGCAAACATGCATCTTTTATGTTAGCAGTTTGTCTTCTGTTGCCCAGGTATTGTGATATTGGGCTTGGGTACTAAAGCTTCTTTTTCTCTTCATCCGTTTTGTGTGAATGCCAGTGGCCTAGTTTTTGAACGGACCGTGTAGGCCACCGTTGTCCCGCGCAACTTTATTCCAACAATCGGTGATGGATAAGCTACAGAGCAAGGGTCGCCTGGGGAACCAGCTTTTTGTTGTTGTTGTTGTTGTTACCTTATTCATCCACAGTTCTTTTGATTATAAATTCACCTACTGTGTTTCAAGTATGTTTACTGTTTGCTGTCTTCAATCAATACCTGTTACTTCTGGATTTGTGGTGCCTGTGAGCTGAAGCTAGCTGGCGTAAAACCACAGAGGAACAGCTTTTTGGTGCGTGCGTGCTTGCTTGCTACTCTCACCTGGAGGAGGCTAAAGCTTTCAGGGGATCTCAGAGCCTTTTATAATTTGTTCTTGCAACTCACTGTTTGCTTTTGTGAAAGAAGATGGGGGCTAAAATCTTTGCCCTTCTTTGACTGTAGCCCTGAGGGTGTGCAAAAGGAAGCATGAGGTGTTCTAGAGCTGGCATGGGCAAAGAAGAAGGAGAAGAAGAAGAGTTGGCTTTTCTCACCCATTTAAGGGACTCAAAGTGGCTGACAAACCTTCTGTTCTTCTCCCCGCAACAGTCACCCTGTGAGGTAGGTGGGGCTGTGAGAGCTCAGAAGAGAGCTGTGACTAGCCCACAACGAGTTCCCTGAAAAGGGTGAGAAAAGCGGGCTAGAAAAGCCAACTCTCCTTCTTCCTGGTCGCGACTGGGGAGGGTTGGTTTGAGTTGCTTGTGGTTCAGCATTTTATGTACAACAGGTAGCTTGTAATTAGTTAACATCTGGGCAGGGAGGGGGTGTTTGTAGACTGGAAGTGCCTCCTGGAAGTGCAGGTGCACCTGCCCAGATGTTAACTAATTACAGACTAAGAGGTCCAGCGTGAATTGGCCACATATTTGCTAGATATCACAAGCTCTAATCATAATGATGGTGGCTTAATACCTTGGCTTTTAGACATTAATGAACTCTTGTTCCATCAGTTTAGGGCAACTGGAACCAGTTGGCAAGTTGACCCTAGCAGTACAATGCAGAGGAGTTGGGAAGATGACCAGTGAGGCCCGTTCCATCATGCTGAACTTGTTTTCGCCTGGAGTGGATCAGAGCTTGGGTTAGCCTAGCCAAGGCTCTTTGAACCTGCTGCTCCAGTTACCATGAGGGTCTTCAACTCTCTGGGAGTTTTAGTTCAGCAACTAGGGGTGTGCATGAATACAATTTTCAGCATTCAATGCTATTTGAATTGGCTGAATTCAGATATTCATATACAAATTGAATGTGCAGACATTTGCTTTTTAGTATTTGTGTGAATGCAAATATTTCAAGTTATTCGTATAAATAATTTGGACTTTCCTATGTGCATGGATACGTACAAATTGCATATGTATCTATATGCATCAGTACAGGATAAAAACAGGATGTGTACAAATTTGCAAATATCTGAATTTGTACGCATAAAGAAAAGCAAATATTTGGACAATTGAACAGATACGAATACATTTGTATCTGTTCGTTTGAATATTCAATACTTATCCAATGATACGACTCTTGTACACACCCCGTTTTTATCACGTATGCATCCCGTTTTCATCCTGTACGGATGTATACAGATGTATAAAAAATACATATGCGATGCGTACATATCCGTGCACATATGAATGTCTGAAATATTTGTGTTCACATGAATACTGGACGCTATATAGATAGATAGATAGATAGATAGATAGATAGATAGATAGATAGATAGATAGATAGATAGATAGATAGATAGATATAGATATAGATATAGATATAGATATAGATATGAATGTCCAAATACTTCCGAATAATGAATAGTTATGAATATTTGTATGCAACCTCTATAGGATGATACAATGGCCTAGAACTAGACTGCAAGTTTCAGGTAGCTGTGTCTATCTAGTAATGGTGCAACCCCAAACAAATGTTAATTTTGTGGGGGGTTTCCCCATCTAGCAACTTCAGTGTGGGCACATGCTTTCTTTTCGCTTTCTTGTGACATAGCATCAGCAAAGTTTGATGGGCTGAAATAGTATCTGGCTTAGTCATCTATTTTTGGAGGCTTAAATGCCCACAAAACAGACTTTCCCTGGGTATTTTGATTTTAAAGGAAGGATTTCTGATTTATATTTTTCAACACTACCCCCACAAATACAGGTTTTCCTTTTTCCCTTTCTCCAGATTAAGAGGACTGTAAAAGGGTTTTTAAAAAACCCAAGAGTGGGAGAGATGGAGAAAAGGACATTGGTATAGCCGGAATGGGAACTGGGAAGGGTACAGAAATATTCTGCAAACTTTGGGATGCAGAAATGTCATGCAAAACTTGCAGAATATTAACGCAATCTTCAGCATCCTTCTCAGTCTATTTCAGTCTCCCAAGCATGCATATTCTCTCTCTATGCAGGGCAGGCTGCGCTGTTGTTTTTGACTTGGCTGTTGACTTTGGAATGCGTGTTCTGAATACCAGCACTGGGACAGTACCGAAACAAATTTAAAAGCAAAACAAAATGTCCAGCTGCCACCAGAGCTGTAGGCATGTGTTTTATAGATGGGATTAATTTGGGGTGCACAACCTCTTCCTTATGGTCTCATGACCTGGGATCCTACAGCCCTGTGCTGTGTGCATTCCTGACATTATTTCAGTGCACTGACCCTGGGCTTGGGCTCTGAAGTGCTTTCGTGGTAATCCTAGGAGTCAGAGGTGGTGTTGCAAGTGGTTGTGGCGTCGCTTGCTCAGAGAACCTCCAGGCCACATTGTTGTTCTGGGGATTTTGGAGGTATTTATTTACGTAAGAACAGAAGAGGAGCCCTGCTGGATCAGGCCACAGCCCATCTAGTCCAGCATCCTGTCTCACTCAGTGGCCCACCAATTGCCCATGGGCATCTCAAGCAGAGACGAGGGCAAACCTTCTCCTGCTCTCGAATCCCAGCAAATGGCCCTTGAGGCATCCTGCTTTTCCCCCCAACCTGAAAGATGTACTTAGGCATCCACTCTAGTAGCCATTGATACATCTGTCATCCATAAATTTGCCTAACTCTCCCTTAAAGCCATCTAGGCTGGTTGCTGTTACCACCTCTTCTGGCTGCAAATTCCATAGATGGATGACCCTCTGGGTGAAGAAATACTTCTCCTTGTCTGATCTGACTCTCCTATCCATCAGCTTCATAGTATGTCCCTTCTAGTGTTGTGTGATAGAGAATTTTTCTCTCTCCACCTTTTCTATACTGTGCATGATTTTATATCCTCCAATCAGGTCCCCTCTTAAACGCCGTCTCTCCAGACGGAAGAAGCCTAGACGTTGCAGTCTGATTCCGTAAGTGAAGTGTTGCAGCCCCTTAACCATTCTGGTTGCCCTCTTCTGCACCTTTTCCAGTTCCCAATTTATTTAAGAATTTATATCCCACCCTCCACCCAAAAGTCCCAGGCCAGATGACAACAAGAACAATACTACATTAAGATATTCTTAAAACGTCTTTAAAATCTAACCCTCTCTGCTCCCTCCCTCCTTGCCAGGACTGCAGCCACAGGGAGCTAAACGTCAAAGGCCTGAGTGAAGAGGAATGTTTTAACCAGGGGCCAAAAACGATACCATGTGGGCAGGCACCTGGCAAACCTCCAGTGGGAGGCTATTCCAGAGTCTGTGTGCCACCACCGAAAAGGCCCTCTTGCGTTTCCCTGCCCCTTGCGCCTTTGAGAGAGGAAGAACTTCAAGAGACCTGGATACCAGGCGGGTGTGTCTGTGTGCAGTAATTGCACACCAAATGTGATGCTGTTTTATGATGGCGTTCTAAATACAATATCTTTTTAAAGAGAACATTCAGTTCTGAACAGTGGACCTGTTCTGAGGCTGTGAGCTACTTTCTTGCACAAAAGCGCTGGATCTGCCACTGAAGTCCTCAGTTCCAATGCTCCTCCTTTTCTAGTTCTGGCGGCTTCCCCTGGCTTCACATTGCAGTGAAGGCATCGATGCTGCTGTTCCAACCTTAAAGAACAATTCCTGTTTGTGTTTCTGCTTATCCAGAGACTGACTGGGTGGAGCTTTCAGAATGAAGGCTTGAGTTAGCTAAAAGCTGCTGGATTCCTGCAGTAGTATCTGTTGTTTTTATTTAATGTGAGCAGCAAGAAAAGATCCTGGCTGCTGGCTCCTGCTTCTGGTTGTAATAATTCTCTGGCCGAACTCTATTGGAATTTGCAGTAAAATGTTCTTTCTGGGCAGTGGGTGGAGTGCATTTTCACGGCCAAAGAACCTAAGGCCGTGTTTCCGCTGGCCGTCTGGTCCGGCCTGGATACAGCTCGAGGGCCCACTGTCCCAACACTTTGGATGGGATTCCCTGTTTCTGCGGAATAAGGGTTTTTTTCCACTGCAGCCCTTAGATCCGGATCTAAGAAGATCCGGATCTAAGGAATGGGTACATCCTTAATCCGGATCTAGTAGATCCGGATTAAGGGAAGCACCCAGGCTGCTTCCGCACAGGGGCAAAGCAAACCGGATCCCTTGCACCCGGATTTATTAAAACCGGCTCCCAGGGGAACCGGTTTTAATAGCTCCGGGTGCCCGGTAGATCCGGTTTAACGGGGTAGATCCGCATCTAAGAGATGCGGATCTACGCCGTGCCCGTGCCTCCGCACACGCGGCGAAGATCCGGATTGGAGGCGGGTGCTGTGCTGACACACGGCACCCGTTTCCGATCCGAGACGGAGGGCCCTCCCCCGGCCCACCACGATTGGCTCGCCTGACCCAAGCCTGGCGAGCCGGAGGACCTTGCTGCCGCGGCTTGCCCTCGCCCCAGAAGCGGCGGATTGCCGCTTCTAGAGCCAGGGCGAGCTTGCCTAAAGCCCGCCCTAGCCCACCCTGGGGGGAGCGCGGCGAAACCCCTCCTTACCTTGCCAGCATCGGCCTGTTTCTGAGGGTCGGCGCCCAGGATGCAGCGTGCCTGCGTCCTGTGCGTCTCCTGAGTGGCCAGGGCTGCGTCCTGGGCACCGACCCTCAGAAACAGGCCGACACTGACAAGGTAAGGAGGGGTTTCGCCACGCTTCCCCCAGGGTGGGCTAGGGCGGGCTTTAGGCAAGCTCGTCCTGGCTCCAGAAGCGGCAATCCACCGCTTCTGGGGTGAGGGTGAGCTGAAAGGTAGGAGCCCCCCCGGCTCACCATGCTTGGCTCCAGGGAGCCAATCATGGCAAGCCGGGGAAGGGCCATGGGTGAGCACACTTGCGCTGTGCGGCCGCATCCGAAACGAATGCGGATTCACAGCGCAAAACCACTTGAAATGTGGTGTGCAAGAAACACCCATTAAACACCCATTAAGTCCGGATAGGTGCGGACGCACCCACCGGAAGTGTGCTTTTTTGCCCACGCTAATGTGGATGCTCCAGCAGTAAACTGGTTTTGCCGCCGAAATCCGCATTAAAAACGGGCTCGCTGTGCGGACATCCCTCACTGGAAGTGTCCTAATTAGCGACCCGTGTTCGGAGGCGCACATTGGAATGTGTGCTTAATGGGTGTTAAAGGGCCTCTGCGGAAGCACCCCCAATGTGTAGCAATGGGTGCTAACACCCCTGCTGTGGAAACAGCTTTGCACCCATGTGGGGAATCCGGATCGACCCACAAGGGGTCGGTCCATTACCCTAGGTGTTTTGGGGGGCAGGGGGGTGCAGTCTTGGAAGTCACTTCGAAGTCACTTTGGAGTCACTTTGGAGTCACTTCGAAGTTCACTCCAAAGATCAGCACAGACTTCAGAGGCACTCTGGAGCTATTTTGCACAGACTTCAAAATGACTTCGAAGTGACTTCGGAGCCTAGGTTTAGGGGGCCCCCAATAGGTGCATCCCCTCCCCCTAGCCTCCTTTGGACCCCATTGCCTGTTTCCAGTGGAAACAGGCTCCCTTTAATCTGGATTTTCTGGCAGAAGACCCTATTGTAGACCCCATTAATGGGGTCTACAGAAAATCTGGATTAAAGGCCAAAATGTACCCATTAGATCCGGATTTCCCCCACAGCAGTGGAAATAATCGGGTCCCAAATGGGTGCTGTGGTAGAAATGGGATCATCTGGCTCACACCCAAATGGGTGCAAAAATGGGTACTTTTTGACAGTGGAAAAACACCCTAAATGTCACTGCGGAATCCTGTTAAAATCCAAATAGTTATGTAATGGGAACACTGCCACCTGCAATTTACCACCCCCCGCCCCATTCTGTTGTCATCCCCTGCCATTTGCCTACCCTACCCCATGATGACAAAAGATGGAGGAATGATGGTGCCCCAGTGCAGTCAGGTCAGCTGCAAAGAGCCCTCGGCGATGGTCAAAAATATCCAGGTTAAAACCCAGACCATTTTGACCAGTTGGAACGTCGCCTAAGAGGACAAAGCCATGCTGTCTTCTTCCAAAGGGCTCTTGCGTCCAGCGTTCTGCTTTCACAGTGGCTAAGCAATTGACGCTGAGGTAGGGATGGGTGAAAAATGTTTGTCAGCTCTGCGATCCATATGAATTGTGCAGCTTCTAATGTTCACAGTCGACTTGAACATTGGCTGTATTCGAAGGCAGACATTCGCACGCGAAGCGAAAGCTTTTGTCCCTGGCCTCAGGCTTACAATCTCGAATATTTTGAATCAAAAATCCAAAAATTCAGTTCTATTGGAATCTTTAAAATTTGAACTTAACCAAATTCGATTCAAATTAAGCAAAATTCGAATCTATTCATTGAAATATTCCATTTGAATTTGCACTTACGAATGTCGACAACATTCGTATGTGCCCGTATGCATCCATACGCATCCGTACTCGTCCGTATGCATCCCGTACTTATCCCGTATGCAACCCGTTTTCATCCTGCACGCATCTGTACAAATGCGAACGGATGTGGGAAAGATGCCTGTGTGCAAGTATGCATCATGTACGAGCCCGTACACATGGGAAAGTCCGGATAATTCTAACAAATAGATCCAAAATTCATTCAAAATTTTAAATTCAAATTTTAGGGACATTCAGTTCGAATTCAAATCTCAAAATTCAGACAAATTCTATCAAATTCTGAATACCTTTGAATATTCATGCCCCCAACCCCTTTGGTACACCAGTCTTTAATTACTGACATCAGTTCTCCTTGCCATCTTGCTGCAATATTTTGTTTAGCAGGTAAGAACATAGTATCTGGTTCCTTTCGTTTTTAAACCAACAACAAACCCTGAAGGGTTGGGAAAACCCATTTCTTTTCCTGATTAAGCTGTTTTGGGTTTCTCCTCCCCTCACTTTCTCTTGGGGGGGGGAGGCAGGTTAATTTCGGCTTTACAACTTTGCCAGTTCCCATATGTTGCTCTCGCCACATCTCATAACTGGATTATCACGTGGTCTCTGCCAAAGGGCTCCCTCGCGCCCTTTCTTTTCTCAGTTTCCCTCCCATCTCCTTCTGTTTGCACGTATGTTGGCACAGCCCTCCTGCCTGCTAGAGGAGAACACAGATTTCTGGGTGAACAGTAAGAGATCTCTTCCTGTCGGAGGTTTTCTTTTCCCTGCTTCAGGCCTTGTCTGTTTCAGCAACCTTATGCATGCCATCATTCATGCGCTCTTGGGATGTACCAGCTGCTTATGTGCTCCACCCAGTGGACCATTAGGAAAAAGCACCCACAAGAACACTGGATTTCCTATCTTCCTTTGTCCAGGGTAGGAATGTACATGATTTCCCCCCCCCCTTTTCATTCACTTTGCATCACAGTGGATGGGACAGAAATTCGCATTTGTGCAAACGAAGCCATTTCAAGTATGCTAGATTTTGAATTAATTTGCCTTGAATTCTCTTTTGTTTGTTTGTTTATTTGTTGGTTGGTTTGTATTTCTAACCTGTTTATTTGTTTGTTTATTGGTTGGTTGGTTGGTTGGTTTGTACTTCTATTCTGCCCTACACCCAAAGGTCTCAGGGCAGGTAACAGCATTTAAAATCAGACATATATTAAAACCACAACAGTCTATAATAAAACAATAAGAGTGTCTTTAAAGTGGGAAGAGACCGTATTTCCCCATTTAACCAAAGACCAGGGCAGAGAGGTGTGTCTTCACTGCCCTCCTAAACATATACAATAAAGGAGCCGGATGCACCTCAAGGGAAAGACTATTCCATAGCCTGGGGGCCATCACTGAGAAGGCCCTGTTCCGGGTGCCCACCCCTTTTACCACTGATGGTGGTGGGACAACCAAGAGGGCCTCACCTCCAGACCTTAAGGCGTGGGCAGTGAACCCCTGCTGCCACCAGCCACACCTTTGGACCCGATCCAAATCCACTCTGGAGGTGTCTGGGCAGCTGTTTTAATTGTAACAAAGCTTTGAGCTAAGGCCCAAAAGTTTTCGCTTCATGTGTGAAGGTCACTCTTCAAATATAGCCAATGTGAAGTTTGAATGTGAAGTTTCAAACCTTCACAATTTGTATGAATTGCAAAGGTGGCAAACATGTTTTGCCCATCCCTAGTCCTGTCCTAGCCAGCTCTGTCCAGAAAGGGCCTTAGCTGTCAAACCAATGGTAGTTGGAAGTAGGCATTCTTGGCCATGGCCTCCACCTGGGCTTCAATCATCAGTGCAAAGTGGGATGGGCACAGATTTTTTTTTTTTTTGGCATTCGGATTTTCAAAAATCCATATTCATATGAATAGAACACATTCAGAATTCTATTCAATACAAATCTATTCATGTGTATTCGTACGAACATTTGATACGTATTTTCTGAGCTCTCACAGCCCCACCTACCTCACAGGATGCCTGCTACGGGAAGAACAGAAGCTTTGTCAGCTGCTTTGAGTCCCCTTAAATGGGTGAGAAAAGTGGGGTAGAAAAGCTAACTCTTCTTCTTATCATTCTTCTTCTTCACACAGACAAATCCATCTAGCTCAGTGCTGTGGGTCCACAGATTTGGGGTGGGGGGAACACTTCAAATGCCTGTTTTGCTTCTGAGTTGGCGTCAGATCACAACCATGAGGGGGGTGAAGGGAGGCCCTAGCTGATGCCGTATCTTATACCTACTAGATTGGCTAGTAGAGTGGATGCCAAGGTACTCCCTCCAGGTTGGAGAGATGGGCAGGATGCCTCAAAGGGCCATTTGACCAGAGGAGACTGAAGGTTTGCCTTTGTATTCTGACTGAGATGCCCAGAGCCATTTGGTGGCCCTCTGTGTGAGACAGGATGTTGGGCTAGATGGGCTGTGGCCTGATGCAGCCGGGTTAGACAGATTCATGGAGGACACATGTATCATAGCTACTAGAATGTATGCCTAGGTACTGCAAGTTGGACAGACAGGCAGGATGCCTATAAACGCCATTTGCGGGTAGTCCAGAGTACAGTGGTACCTTGACATACGAGTTTAATTCGTTCTGTAACCTTGCTCTTATGTCAAATCGCTCGCATCTCAAAGCAATTTTCCCATTAATCCATTCCAGCTCCCAAAACACCACCTCAGTTGTTTTTGTTATGTACTGTACTGTATTTACATACTCGTATCTCAAATCTTGCTCTCATCTCAAAGCAAAATATCACTCGCTCGGCGGCTTGTATCTCAAAACACTTGTATGTCAGGGCACTTGTATGTCGAGGTACCACTGTAGGTGAAAGTTTTGTCTTTGTCTTCTGCTTGAGATGCCCAGTAGCAATTGGTGGCCACTGTGTGACACAGGATGCTGGACCAGATAGGCTGTGGCTCCTCTTATGTTCTTATGACCTTTAACCTGTTTGGGACTTGATTGTGATTCAGCAACATGAAAGTGGAGCTCCTAATGGATTTGGCTTTCCCACAGTAGGATTGCTTACCTATGAGTCTGCTGGCCCATTGTGTTACTATTTTACCTGGAGCTACCAGGAAGCCAAGCAGGGGTGAAAAAACAAAAGGAAGTTGGGCGGGGATACTTGGCTGACTTCAAGGTAGCTTCCAGTTTGGTCTAGTGGTTAGGAAGCTGGACTCTTATCTGGGAATACCAGGTTTGATTCTTCACTCCCCCATGAAGCCAGCTGGGTGACCCTGGGCTAGTCACAGCTCTCACAGCCCCACCTACCTCTTCTGTTGTGGGGAGAAGAATATAAAAGCTTTGTCAGCCACTTTGAGTCCCCTTAAATGGGTGAGAAAAGCGGGTAGAAAAGCCAACTCTTCTTCTTCCTCCATGAAGCCAGCTGGGTGACCTTGGACGAGTCACAGCTCTCTTCTGAGCTCTCACAGCCCCACCTACTTCTTCTGTTCTGGGGAGAAGAATAGAAAAGCTTTGTCAGCCACTTTGAGACCCCTTGAATGGGTGAAAAAAGCGAGGTAGAAAAGCCAACTCTCTTTCTCCTTCTCCTTCTTCTTCTTCAGGTGAGGTACCGTAGTAGTGATACAGGCTGGCAGACACTGAGGACCCTGATGGCCCTGCTCCTCACATCTGGCAGAGACAACTGTGGAATTATTTTCCTGGCTAGAGGCAGCTGTGCCTATCTAAAGCTTAATTCAAGAATAAGGAAGGAGACAAAATGAAAAAATACCAAAAAAAAAAGTATTTAAAAGCAAACTATTAAAGAGTAGCATGGAATTAAGACTTCCTCTTGACATAGGGTTTCGGGATTGTTTCTGTATGGAATACACAGACGCTGATCATATCTTGTCATGGCTCTTCCTTAAGTATATCTGACATTTCATTGCAAGCAGCGGTGTGAAAAGGACAAATCCCCTCAGGTTGCCTTTACAAAAGAGCTTACAGTCTAAAGATACAAACCAGGGTAGTGAAGTTAACAAAACAAGACAGGTAGACAGATGCAGAAGGTCCTTGGACAGAACTAGGAGAATTTCTCATACACCCTACACTCTGTAGTAATCTCTATTAGGGATGCACCTGAATGTGGTTTTTTCATTAGATCCGCATCAAATTGAATGTAAGAAAAAATTGTATTTGTTTGAATAGATCCCCTTCGACTGGGTAGGATTCTATTCAATACAAATGTATTCATATGAATTCATACGAATATCCGATATGAACGCATATGTATCCAGTACGTATCCAGTACATATCCTGTAACATATCTACTCTGAAAGCTTCAAATCTGCCCTGAATCCACTTTGAATTTGCTCTCAGTCCATGTTGAATGCACTCTGGATCCGTTGCAGATGTGACTGGCACAGCTGCTTTCACCTCCCCAGTTTCACGACTGTTCCAAAGCATTGTGAGCCAGTTTGGTCTAGTGGTTAAGGAGCTGGACTCTTACCTGGGAATAGTGGGTTCGATCCCACCCTCCTCCACAAAGCCAGCTGGGTGACCCTGGGCTAGTCACAGCTCTCTTCTGAGCTCTCACAGCCCCACCTACCTCACAGGGTGTTCTGTTGTGGGGAGAAGAATAGAAGGTTTGTCAGCTGCTTTGAGTCCCCTTAACCCGGTGATGGCCAACCTATGACACGCGTGTCACAAGTGACACGCCAAGCCCTTTTGGGTGACACACATGGTCACCCTGGCACCTGGACGTGTAGTGCTTGCTTGTTCTTGAAGTGTACAAAATACCAACTTTCAATGGAAGATTTAGCAACAAAAGTCATTAATGTAAAAATTATTTGTTTTTGCTTTTAATAAAATACATATATCAAAAATATAACTTTTTTACTAGAGCCACAAATATCACAAAATTATGGATATTTCTAGATGTGACACAGCACCCGAGTTAAGCTAGGTTTTCTTGTGAATTTTGACACACCAAGCTCAAAAGGTTCACCATCACTGCCTTAACCACTAGACCACTGGCTCCCACTAGACCAAACTTACTGTACACAGAAGAGGCCTATGTATATTTTTATATTTTCGCCGTACATTTAGCCTATGACTGTAGTGGGTGCATCCAATTTCCCTGAATTTATCCCATGAATGAAACCTGTGAATCAAATGCATGGCGACACTTAACTGTTTGCAGCCACAGTTATAGAGTCAGCAGTTCATTCTGTCCTGCTACACTCCAGAACCGTTTAATTATTTACCCTTCTATCACCCACTGCGCTGGGTTTATTCGTGTTCCCATATGTCATGCCTGGCTCGGCATTGTCCATCTGTCAGTTCCGCAATAAGAGGCATGGTGAGTGGCAGTCTTTTATGTCTTGCCTCTATTGTAATGTCACAGAGAGGGCTACAATAGGCTGTGCTTTCAGGTTGGGATTTAAGCAAAGCCTTTTGTCACTGCTTATTTCTTTTTTGGGGATCTGTCTACATCATTGCAGAGCTAAGCTAGAGAGTCTCTCTAAGCTTATTGCAGATGAAGCGGGTAACACGTCTCCTGGCCTTTTTAATGGTGCGCCTCTGTTCGTTGCCTTTTGTTTGCTGACCTCAGTAAATGGTTCTCTTGTCCGGCCATCTTTTGCTGGCCGCTGGCTTCTAAGAGGGTAGACGTGCACAAATTGCTCGCAAGTACTACTTTTCCTCCTGGAAGCTTAGATACTTTCCAAGTCCTCTTCAAAAAAAAAGAAGATGGCAAAAGCTTGCAAAGGAACGGTCCATTTGTCACATGTTTTCAGATTTAACAGCCTTCCTGCACAGAAAGGCCCGCGGTCAGGATCAGTGGGTCTGGAAACACGTGGCTTGGAATAGTGCCATGCGCACGACGGCAGTCCACACCATGGCCTCAAAGCTCATGTGAGATTTGACCAAGGATAGGAATGGATATTCCTAGGGTGTTTCCACACAGGCCATTAAGACCCCATTAAGCACCCGATAAGGACATATATAGCACACATCTGTAAGTTAGCTTCCGCGCAGCGGGACAGATTAGGGGCACTTCCAAGGACGGCGATTCCGCACGGCCTCGTGTGAGATCCGTCTCTAATGGGGTCTAGAGGCTGGCGAAACCGGTTTTCAGGAAGACCTGAAAAATTAGGTCTTCAAACCATTCTTGCCTGCAAATTCCGGATCGAAGGACAATGCTTCCGCACAGGGACAGGACATGTGGGCAGGACTGGAAGTCGCCATGTTGAGCACAGCCGGGCAGCCACGGGATCTCAGGCACACCGCTGATTGGTGGGCAGTCTGTCCCTGACACGCCCATGCATGGTGGAAACGAACGGTGACTGACGGCTGGGTGCTCCAATCATCTTGGGCGGCAGGACCTCAGAGAAGCTTGATCCTTCTGGATATCGGTGCTCTGGCGTCCACACAGCAAACATGAGATGCATTCCTTGCTATCCGTGCTTCCCATGTGAGTGCGGATGTGTTAAGCCTCACTTGGATCCATCCCTATTTCAGACGGATCTTCCCGGGGACGGATTTCAGAAATCCAGATTTCCTTAATCCGGATTTCAAGCAGTAAGGGCAGAAACACCCCTAGTCTTGAGCTTCTGGGGAACACATTTTGGGGGCACCTGTGGTGCACTATTGAAAGGCATATGCATGCACACCTGGTAGATCTGAACACTAGGAAGGCCATGTTTGATATGGCTGGCAGACATGTTTACTGGTGAACCAGAGGGCCATGATCTGGAACATGGGAGGTGTGCATAAAGCCATGTTCTGGCTCAGGGTCCTCTGGTACACTGGTAAACAGGTCTACTAGGGATGCGGATGAGTGGATTTTTTGACATTTGATTCATAACAAATTGAATGTTTGGAAATCCATAGTTGTTTGAATAGATCCCCTTCAAATGGGATAGGATTCTATTTGATACGAATGCATTCGTATGAATTTGTACCAATATCTGATATGAACAAACACGTATCTGATACAAACGAATACGCATCTGATACGTATCCCGAAACATGCACTCTGAAAGCCTCAAATCTGACCTGAATTCACTTTTAATCTGCTCTTGATCCACATCAAATGCAATTTGGATCCATTGCAGATGTAACTGGTGTAGCCACTTTCCCACCTCCCCAGTTTAACGAAAGTCTGAACTATTCGTACAAATGTCCGGAACGTTCATATTCAGACAAATGTTAACGTATGAATGTCGCAACTTTCAATTCGTGTATGAACGTCCAAATTCGGATGAACTCGTACAAACAACGAATGTTACGAATATTCACACGCATCCCTAATGCCTACTGCTCAAATGTAGATCACGCTCAATGTAATGCAGACCCAGAAGTTGATGACGTGGAGCTCTTAATTCTGGATTAAGGGCCTGTACAGAAAGGGCCAAAGTTCCTGAGGCCTATTTGCACGAGGGCCTCCGGAACGTGTGTAGGATGCCTTGGGACAGAGCATTCACTCTGCTGGGCCAGCAGTTCCGTTTGGAACTGCCCCATCCCATCCCAGCGCATCCTACACGCATTCAGAGTGTAGAACACGAAATCGTGCTCTACACCCATTCCCTGCTGTCCCTGGACATCCCACGCCTGTTCGGGAGGGAGAGCATTCACACGTTCCCTCTCAAACAGCTGCAGGCTCTGCCCCCGAATGCCACCATTGCGTCAGGTTCGACCCGGGGGCGGACAGGCCTGTTGCGTTCCCTCCCCAGATCCTGCGGGCTCTAGCTGACACAACCTAGAGCCCACAGGAACCGGGGAAGGAACGCAACAGGCCTGTCTGCCAATGGTGGCCGGCCTGGGAGGGGTGTCCCGCCCCTGTGCTGGCCTTTTCGGGCTAGGCCATGTGCAAACGGGTCCTGCATTCGCACCTAGGGTGGTAAGAAAGTGCTCCCACGCATTCCTTACCTTCCTAGCTGTGAATGGGAAATGCGTCCTCGCGTGGCTATAGTGTAAAAAGGCCTCTGGTTACTACCGTTCTTCCCACAAATCAAAGTCTAGTTCTAGCTATGATATGGCAGCTTAGATATTTAGTCATATCCATAGCTTGGCTTAGAGTTTATCTTGTGAAATAGAATTTGTAGCCATGTATTGAACAGAGTGAGGTAAAGGTGGACAGTTCAATAAATATTGTTGGTGTGATTTGATTTATATCCTGCCCAATCACCAGGTTTACACAAAAAGGTAGATATAATGAAAACATTCTTAAAAATACATATAAAAACAGAATTAAAAAATAATAATTGCACTGAAGCTATGCTGCTTTAAAAACCATGTGAGTGTGTCTTAAGATTGTTGCTCCCAGTGCTGTGGAATATCTTGCCTGTGGGAAGTAGAGAATAAAAAGACTTTATTTTTTTCCTTTTCCTTCCCTGTTCCTCTGCCTCATATGATATGTCCACTTAAGATTGTAAGCCTGAGGGTAACAACCTGTCTAAGATGCTCTGCTCCTTTTAGAACTTGGATAAACATATAATATGGAGAAGCAGGAAGGAGGGAAAGCAGGCAGGCAGAGGCTAAAAAACATGAGATGTAAAGAAGAAGAAGAAGAGTTGGCTTTTCCACCCCTCTTTTCTTACCCACTGATAAACCTTCACTTCTTCTCCCCACAGTAGAACACCCTGTGAGGTAGGTGGAGCTGTGAGAGCTCAGAAGGAGAGCTGTGACTAGCCCAAGGTTCCCCAGCTGGCATCATGGAGGAGCCAGAATTGAGCCAGGAGACTGCCAAATAAGAGTCTGATACTCTATGCACAAAACCGAACATTTTGAAATCTCTAGGGTGCTTCCGCACAGGCCCTTTAACACCCATTAAGCACACATTCCAAAGTGCGCCTCCGCAGAATGCCTCCTGAGGGCAACGGCTGCCAGTAGCAGCCCCGGCCACTCAGGAGGCGACGCTGACAAGGTAAGGAGGGGATCCGCCGCGCTCCCCCCAGGGTGGGCTAGGGTGGGCTTTAGGGAGGCTCACCCTGGCTCCAGAAGTGGCGATCCACTGCTTCTGGGGCAAGGGCGAGCCACGGCAGCGAGGTCCCCCGGCTCGCCAGGTTTGTCTCTGGGGAGCCAATCATGGCAGGCTGGGGGAGGGCCCTGGGTCACGGACGGGAGGCAGGAGCGGAGGCACGGGGTGAAGGGTAGATCCGCATCTACCGGGGATCCGGGCTATTAAAACCGGTTCCTCTGGGAGCCGGTTTTAACGAATCCGGATTCAGGAGATCCGGATTTATTTGCCCCTGTGCGGAAGCAGCCCTAGACTCCTTGAAATAGCATTAGCACAAGAACATAAGAGCTGTAACAGAGAAGACCAATGGCGCATCTAGCGTATGGCTTGTTCTCACATCCAGAACCAGTGTGCATGTGGCAAGCCAGCATGCTGGCTTATGAGTGCAACAAACTTCAAGCCACTGTCCCTGACCACTGGTCATGCTGGCTGAATCTAATCAGCACTAAAACCCAACAACAGGAGGGCACCAAGTTGATCCAATTAATCTCATATATTATTTCCCACAGTGGCTTATCACATACCTCTAGCAATCATAAAAACAGGGCATGAAAGGCCCAGGTGTTGTCTGTCTTGTCTTCCCGTATGTAGATAAAAGGATCACGTTTAGTAACTGTGTGAGTAGCTGCTGCTAGAATTCTGCTCCATGAAACTTCAGAGAACTGCCAGATGGAATTTGGCAGATAATCTGTTTAGCCAGTTTTGTATGGTTTGGCTGGAATAAGTCTCCTGAATCAACCTTGCCATTTCAAAATCCAGGCATTGTACGTGGGCTTTTAAAGTATGCTTTCACTATTAGGTAAACTTGAACCTGTGAATTCAAATCCTCCTTTTCCCATTATTGCCTCTCATATCCAACATCTGTTTCCCATTATCTGGCTCTTTTCTACCCAGCCAATGTGCCTTTCATTATAGCATAATGGAAATAGAACATTCATTCGTCTTTCTTCTTAACCAAGAGAATTTAAAACGTTTTGTCTTTGTTTTAAACACAGAATTTTGTTGCCTTGCAATGTATTCTTGGGGATAAGATTCCTTCTGCCATATTCACTGGTTACTCTTGTTTGTTTGTTTGTTTTTACTGGACCTCTTTTACTACGCAGCAGCGGCGAAGAAAGCTGATTCAGTGCTGGGAATAATTAGGAAGGGAATAGAAAACAAGTCAGCAAGTGTCATTTTGCCTCTTTATAAATCTATGGTGAGGCCACATTTGGAATATTGTGTACAATTCTGGTCACCACACCTCAAAAAGGATACCATGGAATTGGAAAACAAGCAGAAAAGGGCAACCAGAATG
Source organism: Aspidoscelis tigris stejnegeri (assembly GCA_023333525.1). Taxonomy (NCBI): domain Eukaryota; kingdom Metazoa; phylum Chordata; class Lepidosauria; order Squamata; family Teiidae; genus Aspidoscelis; species Aspidoscelis tigris. The sequence continues at coordinate 10,352,125 of JALMGA010000007.1, forward strand.
ATGAAGGGGTCCCAGGGTGGGTCCCAATAGAGAAAAAGGGCAAACAAGACGTCATTTAAGAGGGGACCTGATTGAAGTACCGTATATAAAATCATGCATGGTATAGAAAAGGTGGATAGAGAGCATTTCTTTTTTTCTATCACATAACACTAGAACCAGGAGGCACTCTATGAAGCTGGTGGGTAAGAGAGTCGGATCCGACAAGGGGAAGTATTTCTTCTCCCAGAGGGTCATCGGTCTATGGAATTTGTTGCCAAAAGACGTGATAACAGCAACCAGCCTAGATGGTTTCAAGGAAGGGTTAGACAAATTTATGGATGACAGATGTATCAATGGCTACTAGAATGAATGCCTAAGTACATCTTTCAGGCTGTGGGGATAAGCAGGATGCTTCTAAGGCCATTTGCTGGGATTCGAGAGCAGGAGAAGGTTTTCCCTTGTCTCTGCTTGAGATGCCCATGGGCAATTGGTGGGCCACTGAATTAATGCTTTGGAACATTCATCCGAAGCTTCATTATGAACCTAATGAGGTGGGAAAGTAGCTGTGCCAGTAATATCCGCAATGGATCCAGAGTGGATCTGATCCAGCAGGGCTCCTCTTACGTTCTTCCAGATTTATTTCTATGCATTTATTCTGTGATAACCATTGGGTGAGGGTGGGTGTAGCTCACTGATAGAGCAATTAGACTCAGCATTTTTTTGAAAAAATTGTTTTTAAATTAGCTTTTCTGTTTTGCCCTTTCCACGAGGGTCCCAGCATGGGTCCCAATAGAGAAAAAGGGCAAACAAACAAAACCCAACTTTTTCAAACCTTGGACGTAACATACATTGCTCAGGTGAACATTCATTCTTCACTATTTTAGCCAAACTGTTTCTCAAGCATGAAAATGGATTATAACTGCTGCCAGAATACCACAGGGAAGTAGTACAGCATAATCCATGAGCCCTTCGGTGCTCACTGTTAGTCAAGATTGCATTTCCTTGTATTCTTCTTCAAAGCCTCTGCTGTCCGCACTAGTGATAGGCAGCAATATTCATAAGGTTTGAAATTTGTACGAGTTTGGACATTTGAATTTGAATCAAATGCTTTGGAACAGTCATGAATCTGGGGAGGTGGGAAAGCAGCTGATCCAGTAACATCTGCAACGGATCTAGAATGGATTCAGAGTGGATTCAGGGTGGATTTGACACGTTCAGAGTGGATATGTATTGGATTCATATGTGATTTGTAGTGGGAATTCTAATCAAATTTGTATTGAACATTCATATCAAATTCGAATCAAATTGAAGGGGATCTATTAGAACAAATTCAAATTTTCTTGCATTTGATTAGATACAAATCAACCCCCCCCCCCACTCCCACCCAAAGAACATTCACGGACATCTCTAGTTCACATGCTGGTGTAGACCAGAGATGCCCAGGTCATCATTAGTATGCTCCATCTGCACACAGCAGAGTGTGATTGAAACCAGGCTGCTCCTAATCTAGGTTGCCAGTAGTCCTCAATTTGAGATCTACTAGCATATTAGTGGGGCCTAATCCAGAACTGGTGCAAGTTTCTGGGCCAGTACAAGGACTTTGAGACTGAGCCTTGCTGTGATCCAGATCCACTGGGCTGGATTATGGGGAGGTAAGTGCAGAACGGCCCTTCTACTGTAGTGTTTAAACTGTGCTTCTCCAGATGTTCTCAAACAAAAATTCCCAGCATTCTCAGGGTGCATCCAGACAAGGCTAAAAACCCGAGTTCAGTAAGTGTCAGCATTTGATCTGACAGACACCTTTGATGATTGTCCAGTGGAACTGTGCTTCATACACCCAATACTCTGGGTTTAGAAAATAGTGGTTTTAAGCAGAGTGTTTCATCTGTGTGGGCGAACTGCATGGGAACCAATGAAAAGTGAGTGGACCTATCAGAGTGTACTTTATGGTGAGCACACAGGGAGGGGCTGAACATGTGAGCAGAAGAATCTCACCGCTGCGACATCATGAAAATGCTAAAATTCGGAGCATCAGCTGTGGGTCTAGGCAAACTGTTTTCCCTCCGGAACTACTTTACCCTAGGGGTGTGCACGAATGCAATTTTTGGGATTCGATTTGAATATCTGAAAATTCAATTCGAATCTTTAAAAACTGAATTTACCCACATTCAATTCGAATTAAGCAAATTAGAACCTATTCGTTTGAATTTTCTATTTGCATTTGCACTTAAGAATCTTGACTACGTTCATATGTGCCCGTACGCATCATTGCACATCCATACGCATCTGTATGCGTCCTGTTTTCATCCCGTACGGATCTGTACAAATGCGTACGGATGCAGGAAAGATGCATACGCGCAAGTACGCATTGTGTCCGTATGCGTTCACATACGAATGTCCAAATAATTCAAACGAATAGATCCAAAAGTTCAAAATTTGTTCAGATGTTTAAATGAAATGAATTCACATTTTGAATCTTTGTGCGCGTCCCTACTTGACTGCAGACCGTTGGTAAAACGGGTTTTTAAAGTGACGTCTGGACCCAGCAGCAGTTAAATGCTGGGACTGGAATGTCGTCACAGAATACTGGAAACAAAATGTTGGGAATCAATTGGAACTCTTAAGTGGTTCATGTTAAGATTTTTAGATCTCTGACATGATAAAATCAGAGATACTAGTAGAAAGTTTAGCAGAGTAGCATAAAGCAGCTGCACAGCGAAGCTTGTTCCTGGAATCACTTGCAAGGAAGAGAGAGGCTTGTATTCATTCCAAAAAGGAAGGTGCTTTAATTTCTGGCGAGTGGGAGTAAGCACTACAAATGCAGAAAAGGAATGGGCGCATGAAAGCAGGAAATAAACAACAGCTAACAGCCTACAACTTACAGACAGATGACAGGCAGGTTACAGGCAGCTTCAACATAGATACAGCGATTCAGCCACGGTTACAGTATGCATTCATCAAAGTGTCACAAAAGCAGCTCTATCGTACTGTAACAAGGACTCAAAGGAAACACAGCTCAAATTATACACACACCACTACATTGTGGAGGTAAGCGTAATTAACATTTCAGCTGAGGCTGAGATAAGGCTAGTTAACAAGAATGTGTTAAGGTCTAAAGAGAGTGGCTTTCTGAAAGCACATTTTACTTAAAGCAATCCTGACAGTTCAGAGCAAGTTCCTGGAAATGAAAAGATGGAGGCTTTGGTTGCAGCCTCCATTTTAGAAGTTAAACGCAAGTCTGTGCCGGCTAAGAAAACTACAGTGGTACCTTGACATACGAGTTTAATTTGTTCCGTAACCTTGCTCTTATGTCAAATCGCTCGTATCTCAAAGCAATTTTCCCATTAATCCATTCCAGCTCCCAAAACACCACCTCAGTTGTTTTTGTTATGTACTGTACTGTATTTACATACTCGTATCTCAAATCTTGCTCTCATCTCAAAGCAAAATATCACTCGCTCGGCGGCTCGTATCTCGAAACACTTGTATGTCAGGGTACTTGTATGTCGAGGTACCACTGTATATGGACATGGACATGTCAACAGAAAATATTTGGGTTAGCTATGCCAACCAACAGTCTAACAAGTTTTGAGGTGGAAGCAAAATGCTGATTCTCAAATTTTTGCTGCATTGTGTTCTGTTTAATTATTGTACTGGCTTAAAAGTGTAATGTGGCTCTTGCCTCTTTCTCCCTTAGGCCTCTTCCGTGCATAGTTCCTTATCCAGAGTGATGGAAAATTCTTCTGTAGCCTCTGCCTCCTCAGAGGCAGGGAGTAACCGTTCTCAGGAAATCGAGGAACTGGAGCGATTCATTGACAGCTACGTCTTGGAGTATCAAGTCCAAGGCTTGTTGACTGACAAGACGGAAGGTGATGTGGAAAGCGAGAAGACGCAGTCCAATATCTCACAGGTGGGTACAGAGCAACAACCCTAGCAGAAGAGGGTAGCTGGAGGGATGGGTTTCCCAAGAAAATGGGTGCCACACGTCACAGCAGAGTAAACCCGTATTCAGGCATAAAAGCCTGAGCCTCTCCAAATGTTGTTGGGGTATGTAGTTGCCATCAACTGTGGGTATGTACTTCAGGGTGTGTTCAGACTGGGGGATACTGCACATTCTTGTAGTAACCACAGAAGCTTTTCCCCTGGCTTCCTTTTCTTCAGCCTTCCATTTCTCAAGCCTCAGAATAAAAGGAACAACTATTTTCCTGTCCCATAAGCTTGTAGTACACACTTAGCACCACCAGGGAGCTGAATTCTTTCCACTCCGTGCAGCGGCCTTTGGGCATTATGGCATCTGCAAAGCACATGGCTTTTAAAAGACAACTCTTCTTTTCCTATTTGAGGATTTTCCCCACCTCCGGCCACAGGATGTGACCTGGAAGACAGCAGCTTTTCCTTCAATCACCTCCCCTGATGTTGCTTTGATGTCATTTCCCCCACGCCTCTTTTTCCACCAACAGCTGTCTCCCGACTCTTCTTCCCCTCCCAGTATTTCTTATCTGCCGGGTCCGCCATTGCTGGGCAACCACGTGATAGATGCTGGTAGAGCCTGGCTTTAACTATCACAACATTCAGTATAAGAGCAGCAACCCTTGCCGCTGCAGATCTTTCTCCCTGGCCGTTTTAGGGCACGTAAGCCGGATATGTGCAACACATTCTGATGCGCAGTTGCGTGGTCATCACACCTGATGCCCAATACTTCCTAGCAGTGGCGCATTATGCTGCCACTACTACGGATTTACCTGCTGCAGAACAATCAACACTCACTCCACATTATCAGATAAAACCGAAGTTTCCACCATCCTGACAGGACAGTGAGAATCAACCAACAAAATCTGAGCCTGCAGCACAGCTCCCATTGGCTGCCCTCACTGCGCATGCCGTGTCACACGTGACACACACTTCACCACACGTGCCGCAGAAGTCTCGCAGATGCCGAGAAGGAAGCTGCAGACCTCCGTTTCTAGTGGGGACAAGACGTCATGACTTTGCAGCCAAGTAAGCTGCAATTTTTCTACTAACTGCACATTTTTAGCCGCTAGTCTGGAGAGGACCTCCGACTCAGGAGAACTGAAATGGAGGCTCTCTGTTTCTTTAAGGCCATTGATGAATTACAGATTATGGCTGCATGAACAAACAGGCCAATATATCTACAGACAAGTAATGCTTTTGCATGTAAAGTCTGCTTTCAAATCTGAAAGGCTCCTTGCTCTTCTGCCATATGCAGTTTTGATTTTGCAGTGCCCCACACTCCCAAAATTTCATTGTGTGCTTTTCTGTGTCCCTTTTTCAGTGGACCGCTGACTGTAATGAGCAGATAGAGGGCAGCGGATCAGCCTCTACAGGCGGAGGCTCCATGTCTCACAATCAAAATCAGGTAAGAAAATTCCTCAGCAAAACTTCTCTCAGCCTCTGCGTTTCTCTCAGCCTCAGACCACAGAAATCTCATATTCCTTGGCAAGAATTTTCAAGGAAAGATTTGCGAGCCACAAGTTTGAATTCTTGCCGGCAACTGTTCCTGCTCTTAAATTCCTCTTGGTATTCAGTTCTAGAAAGCTTCTAGGAAGTTTTAAGACAAGGCTTCTAGAAGTCAACTTTTTTAAAAGGGGCTCAAAACAGATTTTAAAAAGGAACGCCTTCTCCCATACTGACCTGACCGTGCCCTAAGGTCTGCCGGGGGGGGGGGGCAGCTCCTGGTTGTCCCAGTGCTCCCAGACTGTGGAATAGTTTCCCTCCTGCAGTGCATCGGGCATCTTCACTCTGTAGGTTTAGATGAGCTGTGGAGATGCCCCTCTTTGCCCCTGGGCTTTGACTAAGTAAAGGAATGGCCTTTTCCTCCCCACATTCAGACACTGCCATGATTGTAATATGTTACTGGTTTTAATGTGTTCTCTTTTTATATGTTGTAACCCGCTCTTGGGTATAGGGTGGGATAAAAATGCAGATCAGTCTATTATTATTATTATTATTATTATTATTATTAGTAGTAGTAGTAGTAGTAGTAGTAGTAGTAGTAGTAGTAGTAGTAGTTTATTTCTATAGCTCTGTACATGTACTCAGCTCTTTACAAATAGGTAACCCCCCCAAAAAGAATAAAACCTGCCAAAGGCATACAATCTAAAAGAGCAATAATAACAAATAAGTAAAAATTAGCTAAACACAAAAACAATAAAACATCAACAGGCGGTATCTCATTAATAGGGAAGAAAAATTACACAGAGCCTGGGAATGCTTGCCTAAACAGGGTAGTCTTCCATTCGGATTTAAAAGGCAACAAGGAGGTAATAGCGTGCAATTGTGAGGGAAGTAGGTTCCAGAAATGGGGAGAAGCAAGAGAAAAAGGACGAATCCAAGATGGGGCAGTGGAGATCCGAGGCTGGGATAGAAAACCTTGATTACTTGAACGAAGGGTCCGACTGGGAGTATAGGGAGAGAGAAGATAAGATAGAGGAGAAGGTGCAGGTCCATGGAGAGCTTTAAAAGTTAGCAGCAGCAGCTTGTACCGAATACGGAGAGGGACAGGAAGCCAATGAAGGGATGATAATAAAGCCGAAACATGATCAAAATGGCGAGCAAGCATAATGATGCAAGCTGCTGAAGATCGATCAGTCAATCAATCAGATAAGTAACTTGGATGCTTGAGAATAGGCATTTTCTAGGCCGGTGATGGCCAACCTATGACACATGCGTCACAGGTGACACGCCAAGCCCTTTTGGGTGACACACCTGGTCACCCTGGCAGCTGGACGTGTATTGCCTGCTTGTTCTCGAAGTGTATGAAATACCAACTTTCAATTGAAGATTTAGCAACAAAAGTCACTAATGTAAATAATTATTTGTTTTTGCTTGTAATAAAATACATATATCAAAAGTATAACTTTTTTACTAGAGCTACAAATATCACAAAATTATGGATATTCCTAGAAGTGACACAGCACCTGAGTTTCGCTAGGTTTTCTTGCGAATTTTGATACACCGAGCTCAAAAGGTTGGCCATCACTGTTCTAGGCTTAACTTATTATCTTCAGTAAGATGTCCTTGACTAAAAAGTCAAGCTGTCTCTTAAATGTCAGGAAGAGTAGGACCACAGCGGTGGTAGCGTGGCAGCATCCACGCCTCATTCGGGGTCCAGGCAAGGCTCTGTGTCAAGGCCTGCCGAATGAAGGGAATAGCGGCCAGTTTAAGGCAGGCGGTCAAGGTATCCTCCGGTGTTGGTGACTGTGGCGACAGAAGACAGCTTAGGAAACCAGGCGGCAATGGCAGCTGGCATGGCACACGTAGGGCAAAGTCACTGACTTACGTTGCACCCAGCTGTGCTCAAATTATGCTTCAGCTCAATCAAAGGAGCCTCTCTGTCGCCGTCAGATGGCCCGATGCTGCCTGAAAGTAGAGGTTTCTGACAGCTCTGTCTTCAGCTATGGTCTTCTGAAGAGCCGATTTCTTGTGGTGTGTGCACATGAGGGATGCGCGCAAATAATCGATGTAACATTTGTTTTTCATACAAATTCAGGCATTCATATACAAATAGAATGTTACATCATTTGTACATTGACGTTCGTAGGAATATGAATGTTTTGGAACATTCGTGGAACAGGGAGATGGGAAAGCGGCCACGCCAGTCAGATCCAGAGTGAATTCGACATGGTGTGAGAGCAGATTCAAAGTGGATTCAGGGCTGATTTGACACTTTCAGGACAGATGTGTTACAGGATATATATCGCATATGTAGGGGTTCATATCAGATACTCATATGAATTTGTATGAATATATTTGAATTGAATAGAATACTACCTCATTCAAAGGGGATCTATTCAAATAAATATGAATTTTCTTACATTTGATTAGATACAAATCTAATACAAAGAAAACTCCATTCTTACACACCCCTAGTGCCACATACATACCTAAGTTCTGTGTGGCGGGTTTGTGGTTGAATAGGCCTCACTCTTCTGTCTTTTTTTTAAGGGGAAAAATCCCTCCTTTTTAGACCGGAAACTGATTTAACAAAACCAGGAACAATGAATATATTAGTTCTCAGCAACTTTTTTACTTTTATTTTTGAGGGTTTTTTAATTGAAAGCCAGCACTTACAAACTTGAAACAATGGAAAAAGTTGTGTTACAAATTTGTGGAACTGATTTCACACGAAACAGGAAATAACATAGAGCAGGAGGACAGGATAATGGGTGGCATTAAATCATCAGGTGGCCTTTGGGAATTTTGGGGAGGCAGCCCTTCTAAGTTTGGTCTTTAAGGGGGGGGGTAATTAAGGGCTTCCAGGGAGAAAAATAAGTTAAGGGGAGGCCATCTCCAGAGTAGGGATGTTCACAAATATTCAAGATATTCGTTATTTGGACAAATTCGGACATTCTATACGAATCGAAAATCCAGACATTCATTTTTTAGTATTTGGGATGTGTATGGGATAAAAACGGGATGAGTGTGGATGCGTACAGATGCATATGAGATTTGTATCATTGGATACGTATTGAATATTCGTACAAATGGATACAAATGTATTCGTATCAGTTTGAATGTCCAATCATTCGTCTTTCTTTATTTGTACAAATTCGGATATTCAAATATGTGATTCGAATTGATTCAAATACCGAGATTTGCATTTGTGCACACCCCTACTCCAGAGCTATGCAGTATCTATGTGGAAATAAGTTCATTTATTGCAATATCTCACACTCTATTGCCCCATTCTCTTAGGGGTTTTTTCTACTTACCTTCATTAATCCAGATCTAAGATGAACCGGATCTGAGAAATGGGTCCTTCAATTAGTCTGGATTTAGAAGATCCAGATCTATGGAACTACCTGATGCATCTCTTCAGGCAGTGTGGCATCCAATAGCAATGGGTGCTAGGCAAGCTCACAATGGGAATGCCAGAGCACCCATGTAGAACATCCATCTGTACCCAAGTGGGAAACATCCCTCACGCAACATTTGGGGGGGGGGGTGATGCACCTAATCTGGATTTCATGCCTGAAGACCGGATTGTAGACCCCTTTAATGGGGTCCGCAGGAAATCCAGATTATTTAATCCAGATTTCCATAGTACAGATGTGAACAAAACGGGTTCTAATAGTGTCTGCAGTGGAAACAGAGTCTCCCTGCTCTGATCCTAATGGGTCCTTAATGCTAGTGGGGGGAAACCCTAGACTGAGTAGGCTCTCATCCTTCCAGCATTTAGAAATTATGACTGGCAAGCCATCAGATTCCTTTCAATTGTTTTTTAAAGAGAAAGTTTTGGACACTTGCACTTATGTGGACAGGAGTTTGCAAATCTGAGCAAACCTTTTATCCTAATTAACAAGCCCCTCCTCTGTAACACAGACCCCTTAGTGCTTGCTTTCTATAGCTAAGAGACTTGTTTGAGAACTGAAGATGGGCTTTCATTGCACTGTAGTTTGCACTTTGTCAACAGATACTCTTTGTTTGACTGTTAGGACGATCAGTTGTGGTACTAATGTCCCATCAAATTAGGTATTTATTTAACATTTGTATTCCTTCCTACTTCTATCTTGGAAAAAGGGCAGGTATTCATGGCTAGCTTTAGCAAGCTGGATACATCATATGCCTTCCAATTCCAAACATACCTTAGGGAATTGTATTAACCTCCAAACTATGATGCTTTCATCAGCACTGAAGGATATCAATGGCTACCAGAATGAATGCCTTAGTACCTTCACCAGTTGGAGAGACAGGCAGGATGCCTCTAAAGGCCATTTTTGAGACTCAAGAGCAGTTGAAAGGTTTGCCTTTGTCTTCTGCTTGAGATGCCCAGAAGCTGTTGATGGGCCACTGTGTGAAACACGATGGTAGACTAGATGGGCTGTGGCCTGATCCATCAGGGCTCCTCTTATGTTCTTAAGAAGGACAGAACTAGAAGAAGGAGAGTTGGTTTTTCTACCCTGCTTTTCTCACCCATTTAAGGGGACTCAAAGTGGCTGACAGAGCTTTCTGCTTTTCTCCACACAATAGACACCCTGTGAAGTAGGTGGGACTGTGAGAGGCCAGAAAAGAGCTGTGACTAGCCCAAGGTCACCCAGCTGGCTTCATGGAGGAGTGCAGAATCAAACTCAGTATTCCCAGATACGAGTACAGCCCCCTAACCTAGACCAAACTGGCTTCTTGTTTATCTGAAGACAGAAATTTCCAACCGCAACTTCTTTCGGGATCTCTTTTCAGCTTCTCTTGATAGCAATAAGAAGTCAACAGTTGTTTTATTACTTTTGATTAGATGGAAGAGTAGAGAATTAAGACCCCTGATCATACAGGGGGTTGTTTGCTGTATCAACAAACCTTCGATTGACACTCTCAGTGACAAAGGATGATTGCAGAAGTACTAAATCCATGCTGAGTTTTACTGTGTAGATACTGTGTGGTAGGTCTCAATTATAACTCATTAGTTTTTCCAGTTAACACTGCTGAACAGAGCTGAGAATCAGGAACACTGAGCTACCCTGCTCACGTTTTGCCCTAAGCGTTTAGCACCATTTGAAAAACAAGGCATATTTTACTGTTTAGTCTAGTGGTTAAGGAGCTGGACTCTTATCTGGGAATACCGGGTTTGATTCCGCCCTCCCTCTTGAAGCATATTACGCCAGTTCTAAGAGAACTGCACTGGCTGCCAATTCACTACCGAGCCCAATTCAAGGTGCTAACTTTAACTTATAAAGCCCTAAATGACTTGGGTCCCAGATATCTAAAGGAGCGCCTTCTCCCGTATCGACCTGCCCGTGTTTTAAGATCTGGAGGGGAGGCCCTTCTGGTGATCCCTCCGCCTTCAGTAGTTAGGCGGGTGGGCACCCGGGAGAGGGCCTTCTCGGTGGTGGCCCCCAGGCTGTGGAATGGTCTCCCCCTCGAGGTGTGTCAGGCCCCTTCTTTGTTCCTATTCAGGAAGGCGGTGAAAACGTTCCTATTCACGCAGGCCTTTGGTTAAATGTTCCCCACACTTCCCCTCACTGAAAATCACTGATGTTTTTAACTGTTTTGTATTTTTAAAACTGTATTTTTAAATTTGTTTTAATTTTGATACTGTTTTTATACATCTGTTTTAAATGCTGTGAGCCGCCCAGAGACCCTCGGGTATGGGGCGGCATATAAATTTAAATATAAATATAAATAAAATATAAATGAGCCAGCTGGGTGACCTTGGGCTAGTCACAGCTCTCTTCTGAACTCACAGCCCCACCTACCTCACAGGGTGTTCAATTGAGGGGAGAAGAACAGAAGCTTTGTCGGCTGCATCGAGTCTCCTCAAATGGGTGAGAAAAGCGGGATAGAAAAGCCAACTCTTCTTCTTCCTCCATGAAGCCAGCTGGGTGATCTTGGTCTCGTCACAGCCCTCTTCTGAGCTCTCACAGCCCCACCTACCTCACAGGGTGTTCTGTTGTGGGGAGAAGAATAGAAAAGAACTCTTCTTCTTCTTCTTCTTCTCCTCCTCCTCCTCCTCCTCCTCTTTTTATTTTTTATTTTTTTGTGCATAATTTCTGCTTATGTGCATAATTTATTCTCTTGTTTGTCTTTTAGATTTATTTTAATAATAAGTCCAAACAATTGAAGAACATATACATTTGCACTATAGAATCCACCCTCGCCTTCTGCCCTCCCCCTTTCTCCACGGACATGAATGCTTGTTAAGGTCCAATTTTCTCTCCTCTTTTTAGAATGGCAACAAGAACAATTCCCTTGACATGCTGGGCACAGATATCTGGGCAGCAAATAGCCTTCAGTCTTTCAGGTGAGCTTATCTTTTCCTTCTGGCAGAAAATCCCTTTTTGATTCCACCAGCTGTATAACCTTCCACTTCTGTTATTCTTGTTTTTAAAAAATTACCTCTTCCTGTTTCATTAAACAATCCCGAAGTGGTTTATAACAGAAAATGTAAAAACAAGTTTAAAACAAATAAAAACTGTGCTAACGTGCGGATGTGGAAGTCTGGAATGCGTACATGCGCTCTTAATCTGGATTAAGGGTCCGTGAAGAAAGGACAATGGATTAAGGGTGTGTGCGAATGTAATTTTTGACATTTGATTTTATTTGAACCAAATGTCCAAATTTGTATGAATAGAAAAAAAAATAAGGTATTTAAATTTGAACCGATTTGAATACATTTGTGTCTATTTGTACGAATATTCAGTACGTATTTGATATGAATGTTGTACGCCAGCGGTTCTCAACCTTCCTAATGCCGCGACCCCTTAATCCAGTTCCTCATGTTGTGGAGACCCCCAACCACAGGGGCGGAGCAGCTTGGGTGAGGATGGGGCGGGCAGGTGGGAGACTCATCGCGACCCCTCTGAAAGGGTAGCTCGACCCCCAAAGGGGTCACGACCCACAGGTTGAGAACTGCTGATGTACACATTTGTACATATCGTAAGCCTCCGTATGCCTCCCGTTTTCATCCCGTATGTATCCGTACACATACGGACGTCCAAATTATCCCTACAAATAATTTGAAATATTCATATTGGTTTGAATAATAAAAAGCCACCGTCTGGACATTTGATTCGAATTCGAATGTCCGCATTTGGCTGAATTCAAATATTCTTCCACATCCTTACTATGGATTCACGCAGACTTATATGCAGGCACTTTCTTATGAGCTGTGGCAAAGAGTTGCATCTAGGCGTGTGGGTGGACCGGTAAAGGAACCCAGAAGTGGATCGTTTCTTCTCTGCCCTGAGCGCAGATAACAGCCTTGAAGTCGCCGTTCCTTCCCTGGCATGTTTGCAAGACTGAACTGACGGCATCACTTTTAAAACAAATGAAAAGGTGGTTTTCTAAACTGCTTGGTAATTACAGCAGGCCTATAGCTACTTCTGCAGATACTGGGGTGTAGTGTGGATTTATAGAGTAGTAATTCAATTGTTGGTCGTGCAACTGCGCACAAGGCTATTCTTCATGCTCCTGGAGTGCTTTCCGGTGCACTGAAGCTGCCTCCAGACGCGAGGAAAGTATTGCAGCTGTTGCAGTACCACCATGATTGGACATGGAGGCACTCTTAGATTGCTCAAAGAGCTCCAATAATGCACCTCCCCAATGCTCCAGTGCTTCCAGGCTGCTCCTGGCTGAGGCCCTCCAACAATCTGTTCCAGTGATTGCTTCACCTTCTTTTCCTACCTGAGCCGGAATCCTAGCAGCCCATCCTGGAAGATGTGGAGGTGGCAGCCCAGCCCAGCCCCCTTCCACATCTCTACCTTGCCAAAACAGTGCTTAGTAGCTAGGGGTAGAGTTCGGAACTGTTGCGCCAGTCATCAGTGCTATAGGCTGATTGGTCAGTTTATAAGGCTCTTGGACCACATGGGAGGGGGTAGCTTTTCATGTCAACAAGGCAGCCCGTGAAAGGCAGCCTGCTTTGCTACAATTTACCAGCATTGAAGCTTAACTGTGATAGTATCCAGATTAGTGGATTAAACCTGCAGTTATAAAAAAATATATATATGCAACTTACCTGCTGTGAAGCCATGACGCACCATCCGGACTCAAGCAAGCCTCCCCATAGCTTTCTCAGAGAAAGCTGTGTTACTTCTGTGGCGCGCATCACATGGGATGGGGCAGCCAAGGGGAGCTGAGCTTCAGGCTCAGCTCTCGTTCACTATTCTTGACGTCCTGTCTGGAGTGGCGGGAACATTCAAATTTACCTGAAACTGCAAAGCAGTTGTTGATCGTTCCACAATAGGTGAATTTGAGGTAGAGGTGGCATAATGCACCACAGCTACACTGTATCAGGCATCAGGTGTGATGCCCACCGCCCAACCGTGCACCGGAATGCACAGTATTCTAGACCCACCTTGTGTATCACTGCCTGGCCCTTCCTGTACACCTGGAGGGCCAGCCATGAGTATTGCTTGCCTATTAGACACTGTAATGTTCTGCTGAGATGGATTCCCAAAAACAGTAAAGTGTTCTGAAGCTTGTTTGAATTAGGCTGTGGTCCAGCACTTCCATGATATTTGCAAAGGCGGCATTCCACGTCTGTCTTGCAAATAGCAGAACTCATGAATATCAAGGGATCACTGAACAGCTGGTATTCTGACCCTCTGGCCTACTTGCAAGCCAAAAATAAATCTGTTCAGCAGTGGTGGACCCACAAATATTTGCATTTGCTGCCTTCTTTCTGTTACACAGTTATGAAAGAAGGTGTCAGGCTCTCTGCTGTGAATATGCAAATTTTCAAGAGCAAAGTCTCATGAACAATGAAAGTATACTCTGTAGAATAAAACCATGATTCTGTTTGGTTAATTAATAAACCTCGGCAGCTTTGCTTCTGAAACTCAGTAAGCTGTGATTTCCCCCAAGTTTGCTCCTCTTTTATACTCATACTGCATACTAGTATGGTCTAGTGGTTAGGGAGCCAGACTCTTATCTGGGAATACCGGGTTCGATTCCGTCCTCCCCCATGAAGCCAGCTGGGGGACCTTGGGCTAGTCACAGCTCTCTTCTGAGCTCTCACAGCCCCACCTCCTGTCTGTTGTGGGGAGAAGAACAGAAGGTTTGTCAGCTGCTTTGAGTCCCCTTAAATGGGTAAGAAAAGTGGGGTAGAAAAGCCAACTCTCCTCCTCCTCCTCCTTCTTCTTCTATATATTTTTATACAAAGCATAGTTGAATTTTGGAAATTACTCAGATGAGAGATGCATGGCTTCAAAAAAGGGTTTGGACCAATTCATGGAAGTCAGAGCTATCAATGGCTAGGAGGTGGTATGTGTCTGAAGGTCTTAAAAACTACTGAGAACAGACTGAAGATGAAGAAGAATTGGCTTTCGTACTCCGTTTTTCTTACTGTTTAAGAGGACTCAAAGCGGCTGACAAAGCTTCTGTTCTTCTCCCCACAACAGACACCCTGTGAGGTGGGTGGGGCTGTGAGAGCTCAGAAGGTGAGCTGCGTCTAGCCCAAGGTCACCTAGCTGGCTTTGTGTAGGAGTGTGGACCCAAACCCGGAGACTACCAGTTAAGAATCTGATACTCTAAACACAAGACCAAACTGCTTAGCTACTTGGATCAAAGTCCAGCCCAGTGGGGGATTTCATATATTCATGAAAGTCAGGGCCATTAATGTCTATTAGCCCTGATGGTAGTAAGAGTTGGTACCCATCCAAAGATCAACCACCAAGAGACTGGCAACGGAACAGGCTATATCATGACCTTAAAGTTGACATTTCAAGCTTTTCCCAGGATCATCTGGTTGAAGTTCATTGTTATTCAAAGTTCTAGACTATTCTGCATTGGCCACTATATCTACTCCTCCCCTCAGGAGGGCCCTTAGACCCAACCAGTGTGCAGAAGGAAGGCTTCTTATATACATATATACTTGTTGATCCAATATACTGGCCAGTACAGAATTGCCTTCAGATACCTGATCCATCCACTCACAGATAACTCATCCATCCACTTAGAACCACTAGGACCCCATTAGGAACCTGATTGGTACCTGATTGGTACCAGTTGGAAAGGCCCTGTCCCCACCTGGACCCCACTGAAGGCCCAATCTGCACGACCCTGTCCCGACGAGGGCAGAGGAAATTCGGATTTATTGGGTCCTTCAAGCCATTAAATCTGGATTTTCTGAGGACCTGATTAAAGGTGTCTTCAAGATCTGGACCTCCTGGAGGACCCCATCTCAAAGACTGCACGTGGAAAAAGGGAGACGGTGTATTAATTTTTAGGGGGGGGGAGTCTTAATTTGTAGTTGTTCCACCTATCCTCTTTTATTCCTAGTGGTGCAACCTGGGACTTGCAGCCTGAAAAACTTGATTTCACACAGATTCATAGAAAACTCCGCAACAACCCCAAGCATCCACTTCCACACATAGATAGAGAAGGGTAAGTAACCCACTTGATTAATTTTTATTGGAAAACAGTAAGTGTTCACCTGCCTCAAAGCAGGGTGGGCTTCTGTTGATGGCTAAGGAATTACGTAAGTAAGATAACAATGACAGTAAAGCCATGATCACACCTTCTCTTTAAACCTTCTTCAGTTGATCTTCGGGTCTGATTGCTCACATTTTCATTTCCTTGTTTTGTTTGTGGACATTCCAACCCTCTGATAAAATGCATAGAAATGAAAAGTTGTGAGCAGTCAGACCTGAAGATGGGCTGAAGAATAAGGTGTGCATGAATGGGGGTTTTTTGCATTAAAAAAACCAACCAGTGCAGAATCTCTCAGTGATGATGATGATATTTTATGGGAATTACAGTCTGTAAATGCATGCTGAATTTATTTCTGCCGGAGATTTTCATCCTCCATTTTGTCTGTTCTTGGCTCAGAACTGGAAAAGGAAAATGTGAAGATGGAGATAGCATCAACTTGAACGACATTGGGAAAGTTCTTCCAGCCTGGCAGGTGAGCCCTTTTTTCCAGACACACAATGTGAGAGTTGTGCAGTGTGTGCTCAGTGTTTTAACAATGTGGGCTGGCTTGGCCTCCAGGCTTCGTCTGTGTCTGAAACAGGGTGAGGTTTCTGAAACAGGGTGAGGTTCAAGTCTCATTTCATTGATTTCTAAAATGTAGGACTCTTAGAAAGAAGTTGGTGAAATAGCAGTGTTGTCTCTCATTTGACCTGGTGCTCCCAGAGCATGCTGGGAAAAGAAGAGGCCAATAGCGTCATTCCTTCAAAGACTTCAGCTAGAACAGTGGTTCTCAACCTGTGGGTCACAACCCCTTTGGGGGTCGAACTACCCTTTCAGAGGGATCGCAATGAGTCTCCTGCCTTCCCACCCCATCCTCACCCAAGCTGCCCCGCGCCTGTGGTTGGGGGTCTCCACAACATGAGGAACTGCATTAAGGGGTCGCGGCATTAGGAAGGTTGAGAACCGCTGAACTAGAACAAGCAAAACCTTTAAATTAAAGCATTTTCCTCAGCCAGATACACAAGTCGTCACAGGGGCAGTAGCCAGCGTTTGGCCTTCCTGAGGCTGTAGAGAAATTCTGGTCATCTCTATGTGACAGCCATATTGACTGGTTTGGCAAGATGGAAACTGTCCAGAGAGCACCGCAACAGCTCTTGCCCTGAAGAGTGTTACGGGAAGCTCCTTCCCTCTTCATAAAGTCAGGGTATTGATGGAAATCCGTCTGGGTCTTCTCAGGGGATTTCAGATGCAGACATGGTGGACAGGGGAGCTTAATCGGAGAGCCAAAGACCTGTTGCCACACAGAGACTGAAAACTGTAAATAGGGTAACAAGCAGACGGGAAGAACATCCACTTACGAAGCTGTAAGGAGATAGGAAATGCCACTTATGAACGTTTGGAGATGGTATCTACAGTGTAGTCTTAGGGTGCAATCAAACAGGGCTTTTTAAAGTTGTCCATTGAAGAAAAAGCATCCCAACCCAGACTCCCAACAGAAATGCCTGACAAACAGTAGTTTGGATAAATGCTTATGAACCTACTTTATTTGGCCACACTGTAGCCTACATTCACCTCTGAATCAGGTGACACCTATCCTGACTACAGGTGCTACCTGCTGATCAGCCACTCTGGGAGACCCCCACCTCTTTGCTTATGTAGTTTTCTAGCCAACCTGGCTTAAAGAAAGAGATGCCTTCAGAGCTATAAAATCCCAAGCAATGAAGAGGCATCAAGACAGGGTAAGGCAAATGCAGAGAAGAAGTGTATGTTGTTTCAGACTCAATACACCCAGAGGGCACTTCTTCATGCCTTAATACACTAGCCAGTTTGGTCTAGTGGTTAGGGAACCGGACTCTTATCTGGGAATACTGGGTTTGATTCCACACTCCTCCACGAAGCCAGCTGGGTGACCTTGGGCTAATCATGGCTCTATTCTGAGCTCTCACAGCCTCACCTACCGCAAAGGGTGTTCTGTTGTCGGGCGGGGGGGGGGGGCAGAAAGCTTTATCAGCCACCTTGAGTCCCCTTAAATGGGTGAGAAAAGCAGGGTAGAAAAGCCAACCTTCTTCTTCTTCTTCTTCTTCTTCTTCTTCAGCTGGGGTGGAAAGGGTCCCTAGAAAGGAAGAGAAAATGGTGCCTGGTAGTAAACAGATAGAGAACAAAAAGATCTATGGAGTGCAATAGTATATGCACATTAAGATCAGCAGAAAGCTCCCCCCCCCCCCCGCCGCCCCGCGCTTTACCTCCTTGGTCCTTGCCCAAAAGGTGGGTTGACTCTAGCTCAGAGCTTGGGCCTATTTGCACTACTGCCTGTAGTGCCTGATTGTGAACTTCTGGTGAAGGGCATCTGCCCTTGGAGGAGGCTGCTGCAGCCTCAAGGTGGCCCCTGCCTTCTCAGAATTTCCCTAATCATGCACTTCCCTAATCACTTACCTGCTGGCTTCCTGACGCGGCTGCGACTGCGCATAGCATCGGTGTTTTCATAGTGACGACGCTGACACACGTGCAGTTGCAGAGGGCGCCGCAGACAAAATGGGGGTGCTCTGAAGAGGACCAGCCCCATATTAGGCTTGCCTGGCCACGCTTCATCCTCACAGCATAGAATTTTCTAGCACGGAGATCAGGAGCAACTCTTTTGGAATTTGGGGCCATATGGCATGGGCACCGAAATAGCTTGAAACTGCAAGTTTTTTCAGAGCGGAAATGCTGCCATCTGGCGGCAATTGACGTAAATACAAAATTTCCAAAAGATTGTAGAATTGCTGGTTTATAGCAGACTGTCTTGGTTGATTGGAACAGATGTCTTTATGTTGTATAGAAGAGGGAATTTCATACAGCATATCTTGTAATGCTGGCAGTACCTGGTGCGGTTCTGACTTCTGCCCAGGTATGAAACATGTTGAAACTTTTGCCCTAATTTCCATAATGCAGCTTTAGTACTAGACTGTATGATAGGAATGTACACGAATATTCGTAATGTTTTAAATTTGGCCAAATTCAGACATTCAAACATGAATCGAATGTTACGAAATTCGTATGCTAACATTCAAACAAATACGAATGTTTCCAGACATTCGTATGAATAGTTCAGGCATTTGTTAAGTTGGGGAAACATGTCAGATATGTATCCATTTGTATCAGATACGCATTTGTTCGTATCAGATCCGTATCCATTTGTACCAGATATGTATTTATTTGTATCAGATACAAACAAATACGTATCTGATACAAATGGATATGTATCAGATACTTGTTTGTATCAGATACACATTCGTTTGCATCAGGTATGTATCGAATACGAATTCATTCGTATTGGATATGTATAGAATGTTCGTACAAATACATACAAATAGATTCATGTCAAATAGAATTTTGCCACATTTGGATGCAATCTATTTGTATGAATATGGATTTTCAAACACTGGATTCGTTACGAATCCAATGCCAAATAATAATAATAATAATCAATCCGTGCCCATCCCTACCTTATGATTAAGATGTCATGGAGCTGAGCTCAGACCTAGACACGTTCTTGGAGGTTTCATGGCAACAGTGCAGAAGGGGTTTACTATTGCCTTATTCTGGGGAGATACCAGGGCATGAACTGGGAGCATTGTGTGTGTAAAACCTCTTCCATTCACCTGCAGCCCTTCCCTGTAGGTTGCATATGATCCCTAAATATCCGAATAGCTGTAGACAAAAGTATTGTAGCACAGTACAGGGCATTTGATAATTTATTTGTCAAGAATTATAGCAGAGCAAGCATTTTTGTCATGATGATTAAATCTCAGCTAGATTACTTTCTTGGGGCTTTGATCAACATATTCTAGGAAAGATAAACAGCAAAGAGGAGGAGGTTCAGTGACATTGATTTAGAGTGATTATTTGCAAGATTACCCTGGCAGGTGAAAAAGTATCTCTGGCCTACTGATCAGAATACAAATGCTTAGTTCTTGTGACAGAAGTTTTATGGAATCAGCTACATTTAGATATTGCTTTTGGATGTTCCAGTGAAATAGATAAATTTAGCTCCTAGTCTTAAGGAAGGGCAAAGACTGTCTTAGCTTACAAAAAAGACATTCCAGGTAGTTGCGGTCGCATCGGGAAGGCAGCAGGGCCACACCTGTGCTTGCGCGACAGCCCTGTTGACCTCCTTGTCCAGCAGAGGTGTGAATGCTTCCCATCTGGAAGCAAAAGCTAAGTGAGGAAGGTTGGGGAGGATGTGGAGCACAATTTCATCCTCAACACTTAGTGCATGATTAGGGAACTTCTGGGAAGGCAGGGGGCGCTTGGAGGCTGTGGCAGCCTCCCCCAAGTGCAGATGACCTTCCCCAGAAGTTACCTAATCATGCACTATGGGCTGTAGTGCGAATTGGCCCAAGCTCTGAGCAACTGGCTGCGGTGAGAAAGTGCTTAATTGAAGAGCCAGCTGTTCCCACAGGTCAGCTTTGCATCCTCTTCTGCTCCATCTTGTTCCAGCATTTCCTGATGGTCACCAGGAACTTCCATAGTTCCTGACTACTGGGCTGATAGGTTAGAGTACAACAGTATTTTTCAGGGCACCAGGCCAAGAAAGGCTCCTTATGGTGTCAGGGCTCAGCCTTTCTCAGCCCTATCTGGAGATGCCAGACAGTGGAACCAGAACCAATTAATTTACGGTCCTTTTCCTTAAAGTGTGTGGGTTGTGAAAGCTTGTAGGGAAGCAAGTAAGGTATATGCAAAGGGTGAAGAACTGTTGGTATCCACTCTCGTCTTGAAATCTCATTTTTGGTTTTAGTAACTTGGCAATTCTGTTCAGAATTCTTGGATTTCATTCTGAGATTACTGTTATTCCCTAGGCTTCCAGCAGGGGGCGGCAGATACCACGTGGTATTGATTCATTTTACCACTCCATCATTTGCTTCTGGGCACCTCAAGCAGAACAGGAAGGCCAGACCTTTACCTGGTCTAGACTCCCTGCAAATGACCTTTAGAGGCATCTTGCTTGTCTCTCCCACTCCTGAGGCAGCTCAGAGGCAGTTTGCAGGTGGGATCATTCAGCAGACGGGCTGCCCCTTCCCCTCTCAGTTGTGTCTTGGGGTAAGAGTGCCAAACTCATATCTTTTAGCCATTGGGTTTGATTCCGCGCTCTTCCACGAAGCCAGCTGGGTGACCTTGGGCTAGTCACAGCTCTCCTTCTGAGCCCTCACAGCCCCACCTACCTCACAGGATATTCTGTTGTGGGGAGAAGAACAGAAGGTTTGTCAGCCGCTTTGAGTACTGTATAATAACCAACTCTTCTTCTTCTCATGAACATTCTAGGCCAGACAAGGAAGTTTAGAGATGGAGCAAGAACATGAAGGTGCTTTTGAGCCTTCCACCCCCACCCACCCCCTGGCTTATATGTGAATGCAGCCCTAAATAAATCTTAGAGATGGTTCTCAGGAGGGATCATTCAGCCACCAGCCTCCCCTCCCATCTCTCTCATGAACAGTCCAAGCTAGAGGAGGTGGTTTAGAGGTGGGATGAGAACCTCAAGACCATATGCTTCAGTCTTCAGGGCAGTACTGAGATCATCTGCTTCCCTTATGTAAATGGTTGATAATGGTTGAAAGATGGGTTTGTTCAAATAAATGCATTTCATGTTCTCCACCTGTCTTTTCCTGTATCGCCCTTGGACCCATGTCACCCCATGTTCTGTGAATGGAGCTTCCTGTATACCACCTTATCTATTCCGCTCCTGGGCCTAGTGCCTTTTCCCTCGTACTGTAGGCTTACGTTAGCTTTCAGTAATTGTTCGCTGGCCTCCCAAAAAGTTCCACCTAACCCAAGCATGAGTTCTGTAATATCTATCTGTCTGTTTGTCTGTCTGTCCGTCCGTCCGTCTGTACGTACGTACGTACGTTTATCTATCCATCCATCCATCCATCCATGAAGGTCTCGGGGCGGGTCACAATGAAACCATAATAAAAACAAATAAAAAGCATGCCTAAAACAGAGACAGTGCCTGTATGGTGAGGGGAGGGGTTGTTGTTCCTTCAGCTGAAGTCCAGGGTAAAGAGGTGTGCCTTCCCCGGTCTTCTGAACGCCTACAGTGAGGGTACCTGAATCACCTCAGAGAGGAGATTATTTCATAACCTGGGGGCTACAACTGAAAAGGCCCTCCCATGTGTCCCCCCTAACTATTGGAGGTCGTGGGACTGCCAAGAGGGGCTCACTGACAGATTTAGCTATTTGGGGCCCAGGCTATTTAGGGCCTTATAAGTCAACATCACAACTTTGAACCAGGCTCCAGCTTTCCTCCTCCCTGAAATCCAGAAATCTCTCTCTTAGCTTCTCAACAGCTCATTTAGAGCCCAGATATTTAAATTCCCACACTGTTTCCAACATTTTTATCGAGGTACTCTTATTTCCAATGGTTTCTTCCTGCTTCACTATGCCCCCTTGGAGCTCTTCATTCTGATCTTTTGATAGAGCTATATTTTATTTCTTTTCAGATTGCCAGAACTGGTCTAATTCATTAAATCAACCTGTGGCAGAAAGACCCTCTGTCGCTCTTTTCCCCACATGTAGATATAACCAGAGAGGGCCAGATATGCTCCATCTGATGGAAGGGTCTCTTCTTCTCATAGATGGATTTGCATACATTTGGTTGTGTATATAATTTTGCTCTTTGGAAGCCGGTTTGTTTGTTTGTTTTCCTTGCCTTATCACTCTTCTCTGGCATTTCACACATGCTGTGTGAGAGCTCTTGTCCTCCTAGGGGTTTGTTTTAGTCTGATGGAAGCTGAAGTATCCTGTCCCTCTTCTGATCTCTGTTGTGAACAAAACCAGCGGCTTCCCTTTTTAGGCATGCCAAATAGGGGTGTTCCAAGAGAAGTTTCTAAGGGCACTTATGATGAAAGCTTGCACTAGAGGGCACTGTGAGATTTCCATTGCAAGGGATAAGTCACTGTTGGCACGGAGTGCCCTAGCTAAATAGAGTTCTATGGAGAGGAAACTGCTAGTGTCACTTTTTCCAACTAGTAAAATATAGCGTGTATGGTAGCAGGATTTCTATTCACATCCTGAACAAGGGTCAGGGCATGCTCTCTTCCCATTGAAGTCATCACAGCTG
Organism: Aspidoscelis tigris stejnegeri; assembly: GCA_023333525.1. Lineage (NCBI taxonomy): Eukaryota > Metazoa > Chordata > Lepidosauria > Squamata > Teiidae > Aspidoscelis > Aspidoscelis tigris. Next base: position 10,375,061 of record JALMGA010000007.1, read on the forward strand.
ACCTCAGGCTACCTAAGCAAAGATCTCTGTTCTGTGCAGAAAGGCTTCAGGCTCGCTTCCAGGCCTGATGGTTGTATTGGGTCTCAGAACCTCCATGGAAATTGGAGGGGGGGGGGGTATTGGCTTTATCCACTAGCTCAGATACAAGGCGAGACTTGGGAAAAGGGATTTCTCAAGTCTCTTTGGCAGAGCATCCTGCCACGACTTTGAAAGACCCCCCACAGACTTGCTGGCATTTGAATATAGCTGACTTGGTTGTAGGAAATAGAAAATAGGGCATTGCACTGATGGAGGTGATACCCTCCTTCTAAAGATCAGTAGTTGGAGGACTTGTAGGTAAGAAAAGTGGTGTCACGGGCACGTTCCCGCTTTTGAGATTCTTCATGGGCAGCTGGATGGACCCTGTGAAAACAGGCTGTGGCAGTGGCTGCTGGGAAAACCGGCTGAGAGACTAGGTGGCCCATGGCAGTGGCTGCTGGGAAGACAGGCTGATAGACTAGGTGGCCCATGGCAGTGGCTGCTGGGAAAACAGTGCAACTGGAAGTCCTACTGTTACTCAAAGCTGGTTCATGAGCTTCCTTGCCATGTGGACTTCAGAGGAAGCTCCCAAGTGAGCTTTCAGCCGGAGGAGTGTCTTCTGGGTGTGGTGCTCACGCAGGCTGGCTGCTACTGGGATTTGCTCCAGTTAATATGAGCACTTCTTAGGGGCATCTAAAGTAAGTCTAATATAGTCTTCGCTGTTTGTCCTGGGAAAGAGAGAGTGAATGTAAGGGCAGATTAAATGGAGACTGTAGAAAGAAATGTAGATGAATAAGAAAGGGTGAATTTAGGCTTCACAGCATAGTGTGTACATTCATGCACATACCAAAGAGAGAGGGAAGAGTGCCTGATGTCCCTTGGGACACACACATACCCAGGCCCTCAACTTTTAGCGAAATTCACTGAGAATTTTCCTTGCTAATTTATCCGCCAGAGTAGGGCCCTTTCTGCACAAGGTCTTATTCTAGATTAAATTCCAGAATAGGGATTGTCATCCTGATGAGGATGGAGAATATGACAGATTCTGCCCAGGACCCGACGTAGCCTGCACTAGCGTGAAGATTGCAGGCTCTTATTCCAGGATATAATCTGGATTATGGCCCAGTGCAGAAGTGCCTAGGAATGTTTGTTTCAGACTTGGCTGTAGTTACGGTAGCTAATTAAAGTGTTGTGTTTGTCCACGTTTCAATGTTTTGATTAAAGAAGTTTTCCTCCTTCTGTAGGCACTAATGTTTCAAGTTTCAACCGTCTCCTCCTGGGCATATTTAAACTTTGGACTTTCTGATCAATGTGCACTAATGTGACGTCCTTTCTGTGGCAGTTAATAGGTTAATGTTTCCTGCTGGGACTAAAAATGAGTTCTTAACTCACAAAGTAATCCCCGTGGTCATCCCTCCACAATTCCCCCCCCCCCCCCAAGCATTTCCTGAGATGCTATGAAAATAGCAACCAATACAATATAGGAGACCAGAAGTTCTTAAAATGCTGGTTTCCTGTCTGCAGTAGTCAGGTAAGCACTTATGAGCTATTGTAGAATGTGGCCTCCAGCTCTGAGTTCTTGTTTCCTCATTCACTTGTATGAATAAGGAAACAAGGGCCAAATCTAAACATTATCAGGCCACAACAGGCAAGAAAAATGTAGCACATGTCTTGTTAAGACTAGGGGCCTTTTTCCACTAGGGCTTAGAACCCTTCTAAGACTTCATTAGGAACCTGATTAGCACCTGGTAGGTACCAATTGGGAAGGCCCTGTCCTCGGCTGGACCCCACTGAAGGCCCCATCTGCAAGGCCCTGTCCCCATGAGGGCAGGGGAAATCTGGATTTCGTGTGGACCTGATTAAAGGTGTCCACAGTGGGGTCTTCAGGCATCTTCAAGATCAGGATCCCCAGGAGGAACCCATCTCAAAGATCTGGATCTTGAAAGATCCGGTTCTTTGACTGTGTGTGGGGAAAAGGGGATAGGTCGTCAGTCATGTGGTATTCACTGCCAGAGTGCCAGAGGTGCTGGATAGGGCCCAGGCTAGTGCCTTAAAGCTTGAGCCAGTTTCATCTTGAGGTTAGAGATTCAGACTCTTATCCAGTAGTCTACCAGTTCGATTCCACACTCCTACACAAAGCCAGCTACGTGACCTTGGGATAGAGAGCCCTAAAGATGGTTGTGCTACATGATAGCGCTAGCCCCAGGCAGAAGAGTGGCTTGCTCTGAGATAACAGACAAGTGCTGAAATGGCCATACTATGGCGGGTATCGATCCTTTCATGCACCTCCAGGTAAAATATAATATTAAAAAGTTTATTGCAATCTTTTGACCAGATTTTACAAAAATCTGCAACATATAAAAGCAACTTCTCCATATCCATTTGGAAAGACCCTCACCCTGAAATCACAGCAAGCTGCCCCTGTTTGAGCCAGTTTGGTCTAGTGGTTAGGGAGCTGGACTCTTATCTGGGAATACTGGGTTTGATTCTGCACACCTCACAGGGTATCTGTTGTGGGGAGAAGAACAGAAGGTTTGTCAGCTGCTTTTGAGCCTTAGCACTGGATGGTTTGTGGCTGGTTTGTGATGGTGACAAACACTGCAGATAAAAGGGACATTTGCTGCCTTCAAATGTGTGCTGTGAGTGGCCACCTAACCTCTTGCTCCATCATTCTCAATGTTCCCACATGTAGTTATACTGGAAAAATAGTACACTCTATGGGGCCCATGGGCATATCAAGGATGTTGAAGGTGTGCCATGGCTATCTCCCTTCAGTCATGGCTTTATTTTCCTAAGTCATTGAATCCTTTCGCTCCTAAGAAGAAATGAGAAACAGACTCATGGAAGGATTTCTGCGTTTGCTGTGTCGTCTTATTAGAAGTCAGTGTGAATTAGAATGTGTTCTGTGACCCATTCTGAGGCCCATTGTGAGGAGAAGATGCCATGGCTGAAGGTTTTTGCACACATTTCTGCTTGATTGGCAGAGAACTAGTGATGCCAGTGCTGTTGCCAATTTCATGTCATCCAGTAGTAACTTGTGTGTTGTAGATGTTGGCATTTGGTTCCTGTGTTCTTTGACTTAATATGTTTGACAGAAAGCCAGAGTAGTAGAAAGACAGAAAGGCAAAATAGGATAGAATCATTGAAAAGTTGGGACCTCTAGGGTCATTGTGCCCAACTCAGGATTTCCTAAACCATACCAGACAGATGTAGGTCCAGCCTCTGGCTGAAGACCTCCAGAGGAGAACTCGGTACCTCCCATGGCAACCTATTCCACTGACTGATCACCTTCACTATCAGGAGGTTTTTCCTAATATCTCATCTGTATTGAAAGTTTCATTCCATTGTTTCTAGTCCTCCCATCTTGTGCAAGTGAGAATAGGGACAATCCCTCTGCACTGTGACAGCCCTTCAGATGCTTGAAGGATTCTCCATCAGCTTTGGTGAAATCAATAACTCTGACTTCCTCCTTTCTTTAAGGTCTTTTCATTTCTGCTCATGGCTCCATTACTTACAGGGTTTAGCCTGTGAGCAGCAGGTGACTCCCAGTCTGCTCAGCCCTTTCCCAGGTACATCCAAAATGACTGGCTGCCAGCAGCAAACCTGTGGTCAGTTGCGCCTCTCATTGTTCCTTAACACTAGAGAAACGTTGGCTTACTGGTGGATATGGGTGCCTCTAGTGGCTTGGTGGTTAAGAGCTCTAAGCTAGAATTTAGGAGTCTCTTGGTCCAAATACAGTCTTGGAAGCTCATTGGGTCTTCCCAACTAAGGCAAAATAGCGTCAGTGCCTTGGGGGCCTTGCAAAGGGGAAAGACAAAGGGAGTAAACCTTGACAGAAAATCTGGAGTGGAACATAAGAACATAAGAGGAACTAGAGAACATTCAAGAACATTGTGGAACCAGAGAAGGTGCAGAGAAGGGCAACCAGAATGATTGAGGGTCTGGAACACCTCCCTTACGAAACCAGGCTCGGTATGCACGGTATAGAAAAGGTGGACAGAGAAAATTTCTTTTCTCTATCACACAATACTAGAACCTGGGAGCATTCTATGAAGCTGATGGGTAGGAGAGTCAGGTCTGACAGGGGGAAGTATTTCTTCACCCAGAGGGTCATCAGTTTATGGAATGTGCTGCTGGAAAGGTGGTGACAGCTACCAGTCTAGATGGCTTTAAGGAACGATTAGACACATTTATGGATGACAGATGTATCAATGGCTACTAGAACGAATGCCTAGGTGCATCTTTCAGGCTGGGGTGGGGGGAGGAACCGGGGCGCTTCTAAGGCCATCTGCTGGGACTCAAGACCAGAAGGTTTGTCCTTGTCTCTGCTTGAGATGCCCATGAGCATTTGGTGGGCCACTGTGTGCAACAGGATGCTGGACTAGATGGGCTGTGGCCTGATCCAGCAAGGCTTCTCTTATGTTCTTATGTTATGTTCTTAAGAGGAGCCCTGCTGGATCAGGCCACAGCTCATCTAGTCCAGCATCCTGTCTCAAACAGTGGCCCACCAATTGCCCATGGTCATCTCAATCAAAGACAAAGGCAAACCTTCTCCTGCTCTCAAATCCCAGCAAATGGCCTTAAAAGCACCCACGCAGAAAATGAAATGGACCATAGGTCATCTCTCCAAGATCTCCTACAGCCAACCCAGAGTCAGATGTAGTGTTTACCCACCTTTGGATCATCCCAGCAAGGCTGAGAGGGAAAGTCTGATGCCCGGACAACTCAGAGATTCCATACCTTCATGCCCAGGCTCTTCCTATTTTCTTCCAAGACAGAAGGATGACAGCAGTTTTAGATGGCAACAGCAAGGGAGTGATGATCCTCCTGCCAGGTATCTAAGGAGGAACAGAAGCACTGGTTAAAGAAGGGGAAGGTTGTGCTTCCTCCCTCTAGTAATCAGTAGCTAACAAGGAGTGCCCAATAAGGATGGGCACAAACATTTGAATGCATTCAGAATTCAGTCGAATTGACCAAATCTTGACATTCGAATTTGAATTGGATGTCCTTAAACTTAAATTTAAATATTCAATTTGAATTTCAAATTTTGGATCTATTCATTCGAATTATTCAGACATTTGCATGTGTACGGATTCATACACAGTGTGTAGTTGAAGATCTGTACGCATTTGTATGGATCCGTATGGGATGCAGACGGGTTGCATACGGGATAACTACAGGATGCATATGGATGCGTATGGATGTGTGCGGATGTATACAGACCCAGGGAAGATGCATACGGGCATCTGTGAATGTTGTCGACATTCGTAAGTGCAAATTCGAGTCAAAAATTCAAACAAATAAGTTCGAATTTGCTTACTTCGAATCAAATCTGGTTAAATTTGAACTTTAAACATTCAAATAAAATCAAATTTGGGGGTATTTGATTCGAATTGAATCCAGAAAGTTGTATTCGTGTGCTTAAGTATTCTTTGGTCTAGTGGTTAGGGAGACGGACTCTTATCTGGGAATACCGGGTTTGATTCCGCCCTCCTCCACAAAGCCAGCTGGGTGACCTTGGGCTAGTCACAGCTCTCTTCTGAGCTCTCACAGCCCCACCTACCTCACAGGATGTCTGTTGTGGGGAGAACAGAAAGCTTTTTTATTTTTTTGCCATCCATTTTTTATTTATTTTCATTGATACATTTCCATACATAGTTATATACCCTTACAATTGTTTAAAAAAGAAAATTTTTCCACGTGACTTCCTCCGTTCTTCAGACTCTTCTTCTTCTGATCTTTTACATTTTGCTCCCTTCATAAACTTGTTACTTTTTCTCCTAAAGGCCAAAGCCTTCCGTCAAGATGCCCAGTCCCCGAAGAAATGGTATAAAAAGTCCCCAATCTTCTATAAGCTTATTCACTGTTTTATCTTTTAATAAGTTCGTCAGTTTATCCATTTCTGCCATCTCCATCAATCTGATTATCCATTCCTCTTTAGTAGGTAATTCTTCTTGCTTCCATTTTTGTGCATATAACAGCCTTGCCGCTGTCAGAAAAGTGGGGTAGAAAAGCCAACTCTTCTTCTTCTTCTTCTTCCTCCATCAATCCATTTTTCCTTTGGTGCTGCATCCTTTAAATGATATACTCGAGGTTCGGGATTGCCTTCCGGCTCTAATTGGCTTAGGAAAGCAGGAGGGGAGGGGGAAAGCAGTACATGACTCGTTAGCACACCTGTCCTCTCTGGGAAAGATGCAGGGTCCTTGACCCTTTCTCCAGTGAAAGGAATACCTACTGAGCACAGGCTTTGCCAGAAGCCTAGGAACATCAACTGCCTGACTTAAAGATAAGGAGGTCTAAGTGGAGGTGGAGTGGGAAGCTCTCTCAAAGGACCCTGGTGATGCTTTTACTTGCAGACCTTTGAGCCAAGGCCCCTGAAGCCACAAAGGACCACACACACACACAGACACACCAGTGTCCAGAGAAGAAGAAGAGTTGGCTTTTATACCCTGCCTTTCTCACCCTTAAGCGGCTCTGCTGGCTTTGTGAAGGAGTGCAGAATCAACCTGGGACACTCAAACTGTGAATAGAGTGCCGGACTCATATCTCATAGTCACTGGGTTTGATTCCACATTCCTCCACAAAGCAGGCTGGGTGACCTTGGGCTAGTCACAGCCCTCTTTCTGAGTTCTCACAGCCTCACCTACCTCACAGGATGCCTGTTGTTGGGAGAAGAACAGGAGGTTTGTCAGCCGCTTTGAGTCCCCTTAACTGAGTGAGAAAAGCAGGGTAGAAAATCCAACTCCTCTCCTCCTCCTCTTCTTCCCATTCATTCCCTCCTTCTTCTTTCCACCCACCCACCCTCCCTCCCTCCTTCCTTCCTTCCTTCCTTCCTTGTGTTTTCCTCCTTGCAACCTGGCTCTTGTATAGGCACACCGTCTGGATCCACAGTAATTAAAACACTTATAAAGGGCCCATTGATGCCCATATTGGATATACTTTATGCACACATACCTTATCTTTACAAACTTTTAGGAATATTTGAATTGTAGAAGCAGAGTGAATGTTGCTTTCCTTTGTTGTGAAGACAAGATTCAGTTTTGGGATGGCTTGTTTTCTGTTATAGAACACCAGTTCCTGATACTCTCATGGCATGGTCCTCCATATGATTAAGTTACAGCAGCTGTCTCTCTCTTGCCCGGCTAATGAGGAGGAGGAGGAGGAGGAGGAGGTAGGACTGACCCCAGCTGAGTCTAGACTAAATAGATCACTGACAGAACCATTCAGAGAGGGAAATAAAAACGCCAAAGACCTCTTAGCTCCAAAGAGCACCAAAATAAAACCATCAGTGTGTGAAGAACAGCCTTTCCTGCAATCACATTATTTCTCTGTGTTAGTTTTTTAATGCTTGGTTTAGCAATTAAAAGGCGACTCTGAACTTTAGGTCTTTCCACTTTGCTGCTCCAAATGACCCTGGTGTCCCTCTGCGCAAAAACATTGTTAATACAATGGTGTCCTGTAACAAATACAGGTTTCATTTTTTATTTAAATTTAAATTTTTGCTCTTTAGCCTTTTCTAGCCTGCGCTCACCTTGCATGCAAACCTGAACCATCCTTGTGTGGGTCTTGTGTTATTCTTTCTTTTCCTTTCCTTCCTTTTCCATTCCTTTCCTTTTCCTTCCTTCCTTCCTTCCTTTTCTTTTCCTTTTCTTTCTTTCCTTTCCTTTCATCTCCTTTTTCTTTCTTTCTTTCTTTCTTTCTTTCTTTCTTTCTTTCTTTCTTTCTTTCTTTCTTTCTTTCTTTCTTTCTTTCCTTCCTTCATTTCTTTTCCTTTCCTCTCCTTTTTCCTTCCTTCCTTCTTTCTTCCTTTCCTTTCCTTTCCTTTCCGTTCCGTTCCATTCTGTTCTTTTCTGTTCCTTTCCTTTCTTTCCATTCCTTTCTTTCTTTCCTTTCTTTTTTCCCTTTCCTTTCTTTCTTTCTTTCAAGTTTGCACTGGGGTGTGTGTGGGAAGGTTTGTTTTTAGTTTGCTTAGGCTCCTTCTCCTTTCCTGGCTATATCTGTGAGTTTGTATGTGGGGGCGAGTACGTGATATCTGGCAGGTATTTGTGAATGGACTTCACCCCTGTGACTCCCCGCGGCTCAGCCAAAGGGGCGGGAGGCGTCCGTTAGGAGAGGAATCAGAAAATGACTCTATGCGGCTGGACTTGGCTGGAAAATATTCTCCGTGTGGCGGTTCAGAAGCCAGGAGGAAGCTTTCTTCTGGCCCAAGAACAATAAAGGGTCAGTGGCTTGAACCTCCCTCCTACACCCTCTTCCTTCCATTGTGAGAAACATCCCCGGCTACCTTTGGGGCACGAGAGCTGAGTGAACACACATGACATAACAGGGGGATGTCTGGATGGACTGTTGCGATTTCTGTAATCCTACCTGCTCCCATCAGCCAAAGCCCCGGTGCTCAGGGGTTCATTAATTTCCACTGTGCATGTCTGGAAAGGTCACAGAGAATTTGCGTTGGTAGAAGCTTAACTTGAAGGCACTGAGAGGAGATAGACATGGATTGTAACTTCAGTACAGTCAGACCCCCGTATCCGCTGGGGATACTTTCCGGCTTCTGAAACTGGATAATCGCAAACAGGCCTTCTGGTTCTGGGGTCGTGCAGCCCCAGAACCGGAAGTGCTTTTCTGGCTTCCAGAAGGCCTGTTTTGGCCTCCCGAGAGCACAGGAATAGGCGTGCAACCCCTCTGGACGCCTCACACCCACCTACCATGCACCTTATTACATTTTGGGACGGGCTCTGGTGGCATCACACAGCTATTCCAACACTCTATGGAGGTTGAAATAGGCCTTCCAGTTTGGGGTGCTTTTCTCTTATGGTGCCCGCGGGGTGGTGGCGGCGGTGGCTGATCCAGTAAACGTGGTTAACTGGAACCGTGGTTACCGAATCAGTGGACATGGGGGTCCGACTGTATGTGATGTTGCACCAGGGGGGTTGGAAGTCGACTGAATAGAATGTCGTATATTGCATCCAAATATCGTATTTATTTGCGCATATAATGCGGGATGCAAACAGGATGCAAACATAATAAAAATGGGATGTGCACAAATTCGAAAATTGGATACGAATGTTCCCGACATTCCTATTTTCGAGTTCAAATTGAATTCCCAAAAGTATGGATTGGGATAATCTGGATTAGAATCAGATTTTTGAAAATCCGGATTTTTTTTACTTTTGAATTGAATATTCGAATCAACTCGAATTCAAATGCAAAAAATGCATTTCTGCACACCTCTAGTGCAGAAAGGCCCTTGGGGTCCAAATGGCACTACATTTTTACAGGGTTGGACCAATGGGTTGTTTAGCTCCAGAACTGTGAATTCTCACCTGTGGCAGCATTGCAAGAATTGGTTCCTCCAATTTTGCTCTTTACTACCTATCTTTTTTTAATGTTAGGAACTGCGTAGGCTTCATATGTTTAACGTCAACTCTTAAGGCACAAGAATAGCATCTCTTCCCCATACGGGCACTGGTACTGTTTTAGTCAATCTCTTTTATTTGCATTTATAATGTTTTTATTGTGACCCACCCTGAGACCTTCAGGTTTAGGGTGGGATAGATATATAAATAAATGTCCACATTTCTTTGCACAGACAGGCCCCTGCAGGGTTCCTGTTAAAGCCACAGATATATGGCATAGGTTAGGCCATGTCTGCACAAGTGCACATCACCCGTGCCATTAGCTTCTGCTGTATTTTTATTTTATTTTATTTTATTTATTTATATAAATAAATTTCTTGCAAGAGAGTCAGCTCCACTATCCATTCGATTTCTATTCTGCCGTATACCTGAAGGTTTCAGGGCGGGTAACAGCCTTTAAAACATCAAACTAAAACCAATATTATACAGGTACATAAAAACATTTAAAAGATGCAGCATATTAACATACTAAAATAATAGTATCTGCCATGGGGGGGAGGGAAGTATAATCACATCAGCCAAAGGCCAGGGCAAAGAGCTGCGTCTTCACTGCTTTCCAGAATATATACAGAGAAGGCCAGAGTTATCTCGTGAGATCCGTAGTTGGGAGGGAACTTGAATTACAGTGCAGATAAAATACACAGTATTGCATCCACTTGCATCATTTTTCCTTGCTTTTCCGGTCACCCACAATATTTTGCTATTGAGAGGGAGCCAGTTTACCTTGCAATAGACTTATCTGACGTAGCATCGGGTCAGAATGTAAGAAAGGTATTAAGTACTTGGGGGCAATCCTAGGGAAGGTAAAATGCTTGTTGCCTATAGAAAGCTAGCAGGTCAAGGAAAATGCAAATCTAGAGCACCTGTCCTTGAGAAGCTTCTTTTCTATCTTTTTCTGTAGGACTGTATCCAAATGGGAAGTTCAGCTATTTTACAAAAAAGGTTGCGTGTTTTTTTCACCCACGTACTTTAGCCCATCAAAAGACTTTGCTTTACCTATTTTGTACCAGCAAGCAGCATGACACTCAGCAGACAGAAGGCGATTCACCTTTCTCTTTCCCTTCCCAAGCAAGATGTGCCCATAGACACGTCCAAGCAAATGATTTTACAAGGATTCACCAAGGTAGTGCTGGGTCGACATCAACCTGGAAGAAGCATATCGTGTAAACAGAGTCAATAATGTGTCTCTATAGCCTTTTTGGGTTGTGGGAGCAAAGGATTTCCTTATAGCCGAACGACTTTCCTGGAGACAGGTTCTGTTATGTTAAAGGAAGTTGCCATGAAAAGAGCAAATTCCCTTTTTTTGAGCAATACAGACAGTCTTTAAGTACGTGCAACCTGACACAATCAGTGGGCAGTGAAGGAAAGTGGGAAAGGGAAATATCTCAATCCCTCCCCTCCTTTATGCAAGCGAACAGTGTTAGTCCTGTGGGAAATCCTGCAAATGCAGAGAGAATCTATTGTATGCTACAAGATATGCAAAGTATGTTCCACCTTAGTCTGGTGAGTTTGTATTTTTGTATACACAGAGGGAGAGACACTGAGAAATCATTTGGGGTCCAGGTCTTATTAAGTAATCTGAGAACATTTTGCTCCACCACCAGGTGGAAAGGCCCTTTCTGCACTTACCTCAGTTAGTCCAGATTAGCTAGATCCAGATCAAGCAAAGGCAGAAGCAAATGTGCACTTCAGAACAGCAAACGTGGGCTAAAGAGTGCCGGCATGGATGCAGACTACATATATCTGGTCTACCACTAGAAGAAGAGTTGGCTTCACCCCCTTTTCTCACCCATTTAAGGGGACTCAAAGCGGCTGACAAACCTTCTGTTCCTCTCCCCACCACAGACATGCTGTGAGGTAGGTGGGGCTGTGAGAGTGCAGAAGAGGCCTGTGACTAGCCCAAGGTCACCCGGCTGGCTTCGTGTAGGAGTGCAGAATCAAACCCAGTATTCCCATATAAGTGTCCGGCTCCTTAACCACTAGACCAGACTGACTCATGAGCACAGTTCTGGCCTCAGTCTCCTGTATTCCTGTGCAGACGATTTGTTCTTAGCAGCTCCTTGATCTGGTGTAACACGTATGTGCAGATAGGGCCAAACATAGGTGGTGCTAATCAACCCATATAGAATTTAAAAAACAACTGTGAGTTTTGCATCTTTGAACATGAGACATTATGATCTTCCTTTTCTTTATGTAACCCCAAAGTCTTACATATTGGCATGACTGGCGATGGAAAGCCATGGTTTTCCAGCAATTTTTATTTTTATGTGAAGGCAGAACATGCTGCTTTCTCGTTCCTTCGGCATGGGTCTGATTCCATATTTGTGCCATTTTGCTGAAACAGAACCTTTGTGAACAGCAGACAACGAGAGGCCTATTTGCACGAGGGCCTATGGAACGCGTGTAGGACGCCCTGGATGGAGCATTCGCTCCACTGGGCTGGCGGTTAAGTTTGGAACTGCCCCAGCCCATCCCAGGGTGCCCGCAGCTTTACACCCCGCCCAGGGCGTTCCCGGCCGTCCCACAGCTGTTCGGGAGGGAGTGCATCTGCACGTTCCCTCCCTGACAGCTGCAGGCCACGCCTCCGGCAGCCCCCATTGAACAGGCCTGTCACATTCCTTCCCCGGTTCCTGCTGGTTCTAGGGGACCGGATTAGGTCCCCTAGTGCCTGCAGGAACCACCCCTCCCCCGGGCACACCCATGTGAGGCACTTACCTCATTGTTGCTGGGTCCGAACTGATGTGGCCCAATGGGGGCAGGTCTGGGAGGGGCGTCCCACCTCCACACTAGCCTTTTCGGGCTACGCCACGCAGGGACGGATTCCCCTTTTGTACCTAGGCAGGTAGGAATGCGTGCCCACGTGTTCCTTACCTGCCTAGGTGTGAATGGGGAATCCGTCCCCACGTGGCCTAGCCTTACTGCACTACAACCGTTCGTCTGTAGTGCGAAAAGGCCTAAGGGTTCCGTATTAGACTCACTGAAAAATGAATTGAATGTGGTGTGGGGGGGACTGTACATAAACATTTCTGTTAACATTGGTTTTACCTATCTTTTGACTTCAAAAATCCTGGTATGTTGATGCCTTCTAGGCGTAGATACTTGTCTCCCTGTATCCATACATAACTGATTCCAGAATACTGACCTTATAAGAAAAAGTCTGTATAACAAAAGCAGTTATTCCATTAATGTCAATGCAAAAGAATTAAACCAGTGCAAAATTATGTTCGCCCAAAAGTCACCTGAAATGCCTGATACCATGTGGAAATAGTATAAAATCAATAGCAATTAACAGCAGCATTGTCTCTAAAATGAAGTTAATAATTTAATAAAGATTTAAGATTTAAGCTCATGTGGGCCAGACCAGATGCCTTCCACATTTCATTATCCAACCAAAATTTTGAGGTACAGTATGGTGTGTGGCCTGTGATTTAGGGAAACTGAGAAGGGGAACCCTTTTCCTGGGTTTCAGATCTTATAATGGAAACTTTTGGTTGGTATAATGAAATGAGGTAATAAAAAACACAGACCTTGTAAGTGAAAATCCATGGAGAAAGAATATGCATATATATATTTGTCTGTTAGGTTTACATACTACAGAGGCCTTTTCGCACTACAGCCAAAGCTAAGACAAGTGGGGACAGATTCCCCATTCACACCTAGGCAGGTAAGGAATGCGTGGGAACACGTTCCTACCTGCCTACCTGCAAAAGGGAACCTGTCCCTGTGTGTCCTAGGCCGAAAAGGCTGGCGTGGGGGCAGGACACCCCTCCTAGGCCTGCCCCCAATGGATCGAATTCATCCCAAGGGTGGGGAGGCCTGTCACATTCCTTCCCCGGTTCCTGCGGGTTCCAGGGGACTGGATCAGGTCCCCTACAGCCCACAGGAACCCTCCCGGGCACCCACCCACCCACCCTGGGCACGGGCCTATGCAGGCAATCACGCCTGTGTGAGGCACTTACGTTGACGCCGCTGGGTTCTGAAATGGCGAGCCCAGCCAGCATCATTGTGCGCCTGCATGCTCCGGGGGGTTCCTGTGGGTTGTAGGTGACCCGATCCAGTCTCCTAGATTCTGCAGAAACCCAGGGAAGGAATGTGATAGGCCTGCCCAGTGGGGGCTGCCAGAGGCAGGGCCCGGAGCTGTCAGGGAGGGAACGTGCAAATGCACTCCCTCCTGAACAGCTGTGGGATGGCCGGGGACGGCCGCAAATACCCTGGGCCAGGCGCAGAGCACAATTTCGTGCTCTACACCCAGAACACAAGTGGGCACCCTGGGATGGGCTGGGGCGGTTCCAAACAGAACCGCCAGCCCAGCGGAGCCAATGCTCCATCCCAGCGCATCCCACACGTGTTCCTCCGACCCTTGTGCGGAAAGGCCTCAGGTTTCAAAAGACTCTGGTTGTGGTCACACCTTCACTGTAAGCCTTCTTCAGTCGATCGCCAGATCGCAACACTCATTCCTATCCATTTTTTAATTCCTGTCCATTTTATTTGTGGACTTCCCACCTTTAAGTGAAAAGAATGAAAATCATAGAAACATGTGTGTCGTTTTTATGGGATATCAATTGGTACCGCTGTATTTTTGTTGCTGTGGACATCAGCCTTAGGCAGCAATTGTCTTCTTCATTCATGATGATGAATATTCGGGATGTTTCCAGCTTAGGGAAATTAAGGGGGGGGGTTGCTACTCACTTTCCTTAATTACAGCAAATTAGAGACCATGTTTGGTAAAGCGGGGGGGGGGCGCCGATTGCCTAGAGTTACAACGTTCTTTCTTTTATATTTTAAAAGCTTGTTCAAATAGTTTTTCCTCTTGGAAGTCTCAGATGTTTCCTTGACTTCCTCTCTTTAGACTTTGTTTGGATGGGGATTTCAGGAAGACGGCTCACGCGCCCAGGGCTGGCCCAGACGGACAAGCAATCCATGCTGTTAGCTGAAACACCAACCCTACAGTAGGCGCCAGTGACGCTGTGTGCGATCCAAGAAGTATAACCCCGAGTCCACAGCAATTTTCCATTCCATATTAATGTCAGAGTTCATAAGGAACCAGGGACAGGATTTCCTCGTCCATTCAACTGATGTTCAGAGCTGATGAGGCCTCTAACAAAAAGTACCTTGCAACATGCATTCTAGTTTTCTCTGCCACCGTAAATAGTATAACATGTGCATGCGCAGGCTTGCTCAGCCAGGGCTTTCTAGGGGTTCCTGGACTGTGGGTTCAGCATTCATCTCTCAGAGTTCCCTGCCAAAATGGGGCTGGAGTGGAATGCTGGGTATTCAGTGCTGGGGATTTATGTATTTTATTTATTTGAGATATTTATATCCCACCCTTCACCACATGGTCCCAGGGTGGGTTTTCAATAAGAATAAAATATATCAAATACTAAAACATAATTAAAAAATATAACCTCCCTCCCTCCCTAACGGGACAGTACCCCATGAAGCCATTTAAATGGCAAAAGCCTGGGCTAAAGATACATTTCCAACAGGTGCTAAAAACTATACAGTGTTGGTACCTGGCGAACCTCAAGAGGGAGGCTGTTCCAGAGTCTAGAGGCCACCACAGAAAAGGCCCTGTTGTATGTCTCTATGCCTCATACCTCTGCAAGAGAAGGAACTACAAGAAGGCCCTCTTCCTGAGATCTCAGTGCATGGGCAGGTCTACATGGGAGAAGGCGTGCCTTCAGATACCTAGGGCCCAAGCCATTTAGGGCTTTATATGTTAGTGTCAATACCTTGAATTGGGCTCGGTAGCTAATAGGTAGCCAGTGCAGATCCTTTAAGAGCGGTGTGACATGAGTCCGGCCAGAGATGCCCATCAGCAGTCAAGCGGCTGCGTTCTGCACCAATTGCAGCTTCCAGACTGTTTTCAAGGGTCTAATCTGGAGGTTGCCACAGGGTGGGTCATTGTCATTCAGGAATATCCAAGAGGAACACGGTTTGTTTGTAACTTTTACATCCTGCCCTTCACTGGGATGTCCAGGGCAGGTCACAACATAAAACAAATAATAAAACATATTTTAAATTATACAAGCCATCCAACGTCCCTCCCATCCTGGCAGGACTGCATTTGGAGGAACTATTCAAAGGCCTGGGAGAAGAGATACATTTCAACCAGGCACCTAAAGCCATATAGGACGTGTTCCCATAGGGGCTAAAATCAGGAATGGATTCGGATTCGCCATTGAGGGTTTCCATTAAATCCCCCAGTAATCTGAATCCATTCCGGATTTTAATCCCCTGTTCCCATATGAACACTGCGGCAAACTGGCCAGTCAGAGCCAGCAGCATGTGCAGACGCACAACGCCGCTGGCCGGGCCCATCGCTTCAAACCCAGCGGTGATGAGGTAAGTGGCGTGTGCGCGCATGTGCCCCCGCTAGGCCGGTGCCCGGGGGGGGGGGGGGTCCTTCAGGCCCTAGGTGACCCAATTGCATCACCTAGAGCATGCAGGAACCTGGGGAAGGGACAAGACAGGCCTGCCCGCCCTTGACCCAATGGCAGCAGGCCTGGGAGGGGCGTCCCGCGTTCCTTGCCTACCTAGGTGTCAAAGGGGAATCCGTCCCCGCGTGTCCTAGCCTTGGTTCACTACAGCGCAAAGACCTATACATATATACATACTGTATTTTCTGGCGTATAAGACTACTTTTTAACCCAGGAAAATCTTCTCAAACGTCAGGGGTCGTCTTATACGCCGGGGGTTGTCTTCTTATACGGTGAGTATATCCCAAACTCTATATTTTAACTGGAAAGTTGGGGGTCGTCTTATACGCCCAGTCATCTTATACGCCGGAAAATACGGGTATATACATTTTTCTGTCCTGCCCTACAGTATACCAAGGCTGCTTCCACACTTGGCCTTATTCTGGGATATATCTCAGGATAGGGGTCTCTTGTCCACATGCTAATACAGGCTATGACAAATCTCACTAGGACCTGCTATAGTCTGCAATAACATGCAGATAAGAGACCCTGATCCTGAGATATATTCCAGAATAAGGCCAAGTGCGGAAAGGGCCTAAAAGTCTCATATACTTAGGCATCCATTATAGTAGCCACTGATACACTTGTCCTCTATGAATTTATCTAATCCTTTCTTAAAGCCATTCAGATGGGTTATATTAGGGGTTCCTGTGAACCCATGTTGTTTAAAAGTGGATAAGATGGAATAACTTGATGTGTTCTGATCGTTCTGCCTTCAAGGAAGGGCAGGAGAGAGATGGAGCATTACAAGTTTGCCTAAAAGGCAATTTTAAAATGATGTAAAACCGTACCTCTAGCATTATCCATTTGGCAAGATGAAGGAGTGTGTATATTTGGCCGTAATTAAGATTTCTCTTCCTTTTCTTCAGCCTGTTCCTCAGAAACTCTTTTTTCATTTTTGGTGATGCCCTTTGTCTTTTTGCTGTTTCTGGAGCTGGGCATGCACATTAACACACCCACCCACACCGCTTCCCAAGAGTGAGATTAAAGTTATTTGTTCCGGCATTGTGTACATGAAAATGAAAAGCAAAGCATGAATAACAAAATCCTCCCTGAGAAGCACCACTTCAAGAGGTAGAAGGAAATGTGCATCTGGAACAAATATAGCCCTCACTGAACTTCCTCAATAACTCAGCTTCATGATGCTTAGAGCTGCCAAACAAAAAGAATGTGGTTTACCATTGAGTCTTTGAATGTGTGGCTCTGTTTCCCCCTTCAAGTCCGCGGAATTTATATTAACCTCCAGCTTTTCATAGCGCATAGGAGATCTTCCTTTGTTTGAGGGTGGGTTGGCTGGAGGAGCGATGGAGCTTCAGTTATAGCTGGGGAAAGGAGAACCAGAATTTGCACCTAGCAATGTGGAGGCCCCATGAAATCAAATATACCGCTGAACTGAAATTGATAATGTGATTTTTATAGGGTGCGGGATGGGTTGATGTTGTTACCACCACCAGGCCATAATTTTTAACTTGCATGGAAGGAAGGAAGGAAGAGAAAGAAAGAGAAGAAGGAAGGAAGGAAGGAAGGAAGGAAGGGCTCCAACATTTTAACCACACCACAGTTCTAGGTCACAGCTTTGCTTATTAATCAGTCAGGCCTAGATAGATCCTCACTAAAAAAAAAAGGGAATGCCATATGTTTCTATAATAAGTTTAAACAAATGTAGAAAACAAAACAAAGTTGCAAAATGCGGTTGTCCCTCATACAATATTGTTTTGTATGGCATGGCTTTGTTCTAGGAATAAATTTGGGCTTTGTGTTGTATGATGTATCAAATCAGAGGCTAAGGTGTAAAATACGCATTAAGCATAAAGGTTACTGTATTGTCTTGTCCCCATTTTAGTGTAGACCAAGAGTTAACAGAAAAATGGGATAGGGCCTTTTCAGTGGTGGCTCCCAGACTCTGGAATAGGTTCCTGACTCCGTGTGTTTAGACAAGCTGTGAAGACGCACCTCTTCACCCTGGCCTTTGGGACTGCAACAGCAGGCATGGCAACGGGGCAGAGCATCCTGCTCTTGCCCCACGCCCAGCAGGGCCTGGCAGATGTTGGGGCAAAATTGGCTCAATGGTGGGGACGGGGCCCAGAACAATTAGGCCTCCCTGGGACAGGCGAATGCCCTGTCCCAGGGCTTCCCTAATTGCGTTCCAGAGGCCTAGTGCACATAGGCCTCAGATAGCAGACATCTGTGGATAGAGGAATACCACTGCAAGGACATCTTCATTATCACATTATGTGTCACACTCTGTTTCTCTTCTGAGTGGCTTCAGGGCAGCAATGTGTACAGTCTGGACTTGTGGTTAGAGTGTCAGACTCATATCTTGTAGTCACCGGGTTTGATTCCTCACTCCTCCATGAAGCCAGCTGGGTGAACTTGGGCTAGTCACAGCTCTCTTTCTGAGCTCCCACAGCCCCACCTACCTCACAGGGTCTTTGTTCTGGGGAGAAGAAAGTGAGGTATAAAAGCGAACTCTTCTTCTTCTCTATTGCATGAAGAGTTTAGCTGAAGCTGCAAGAGGTCAGATACAGATTCAAAATGGCGGACCTTGCAAGACTCTGATTTTTACTTCATAATTTCTGCCTTACTTTATTCTAGAAACAAATCCCATACTGATTGCAAAAGCATATTGAAAAAGATAAATGCAATTTTTAAAAACCCTCTCCAAGAAGAATTAGTTAGGAATTGCAAACATTAATCTGTATTACAAATTTAAGGTAACAGAAAGTTCTTGACAGCATTGCCAAAATGGAATGCTTTCCACTAGAAAGAAACTTCTACAACCCAGGTATCACAATTTTTTTAAAAAGGCCTCCATGGGATTCTAGTCAGCTGAGCTTCTGGAAAAAAAAATAAAAATTATAGTCTGCTCTTCATCTATACAAATCCCAGCATGGGGTATGCCATAAAAATATATGAAATCATAGTGACACAATAAAACCTTTTCTAAAAGAAGAGGAATGCAAATAGAGGCAATTGGAAATGCAGACAAATGCAGACATTTTCCCATCTAAAATGTCTGAATGCTGCTGACAGGCTTATACAGGTGTTCAGTTTACTGAAACCTTTAACATGCATCTATTAACACAGGGAAGATAATTTTTGAATGATCGTTTTCATGCTGGGCATATAATGCCAGAACTCAGGTATATTTATATTTATTTTTCTAAAGAGGCCTGGAAGAGGGTTAAACAAGTTTTTCATTTAAGTTTTTAGAATTTAAAATGTTAACAGTCCAAATAACAAGATATGAAGGAACAAGAAAGTCCCCTTAAATGGGTAAGAAAGAAGAAGAACAACAACAACAACAAGAATTGGCTTTTCTAGCCTGCTTTTCTCACCCATTTAAGGGAACTCAAAGCGGCTGACAAAGCTTTTCTATTCTTCTCCCCACAACAGAGACCCTGTGAGGTAGGTGGGGCTGTGAGAGCTCAGAAGAGAGCTGTGACTAGCCCAAGGTCACCCAGCTGGCTTCATGGGGGAGGGTGGAATCGAACCTTGTATTCCTAGATAAGAGTTCAGCTCCCTAACCACTAGACCAAACTGGCTAACAGGTGGGGTAGAAAAGGCAACTCTTCTTTTTTGCTCTTGGCCTTATTCTGGATTATATCCAGAAACAGGGACCTATCGTCTACACGGTGGTACAGACTACAACAGGCCCTGAGTAGCAAATGCCGTACTCTGCACCAGCATGAAGATGGCAGGTCCCTATTCTGAGATATAATCCAGAATAAGGCACAGTCCAGAAAGAGCTGGAGACTCAGCCCGAGAAAGCCATCTGACTATGCCTGAAGCACTTCTGGATTTCACTCCGACTTTTGTACACAAAAGCTTCTAGTTCCCACATGTGCCTGGCTATCTCTTCACGCAGACAAGCAATACGGCTTAAGGAAGCGTTGCATTCAAGCACAGGCATTCAAGAAGCAGGACTGGTGATGAGGATGAATAAGCGAGTTTATTATGGTCACAAATTAGAAGTAAAGAACATATTTAACTAACACAATACAGGCCTACCCCCCGTATCTGCTGATCTGCTCAACCACAGTTCACCGCAGAGGGAAATGCCATACAATAAATGTGTTTGCATTATCTGTGATTGTCAGTATCCATGGTAGGAACTGGAATGTATCCCCTGCATAAAGAGGGCTACGTCTGTATTCAAACAGTTAAAATATTTGGAGCGGATGATCAGTAAGGATGGTCTAAGCCCTGAAATTCTTCAGCCACTTGTACATACCTGAGAAGAAGAGCTGGCTTTTCTCCCACACTTTTCTCACCCATTTCAGGGGACTCGAAGCAGCTGACAAACCTTCTATTCTTCTCCCCTCAACAGAACACCCTGTGAGGTGGGTGGGGCTGTGAGAGCTCAGAAGAGAGCTGTGACTCACCCCAGGTCACCCACATGGCTTCATGGAGGAGGGCAGAATCAAACCCGGTATTCCCAGATAAGAGTCCGTCTCCTTAGACCACTAGATACAGATAGTGCCTTTATTGGAATGTATAATACAGTATATCTCCCTGCATTATGGTGGCAGATTCACAGAAAATCTGGTATATGTGGGCAGTGGGCATGCCTTATTGTTACTTTATTATTATTATTTAAGGATTTATATTCCACCCTTCACTCAGAGGTCCCAAGGTGGATCCCAACAATAAAAATATAACATCTATAAAATATACCCTCCCTCTCATTTGTTATGCTCTCAGTTTACCCTTCAGTTCATGTCCCTGTCATCTGTGTCCACAGCCCTGGACATTTTGATCTGCCCAATCTTTTATTGGCTCCTTTACCCTTTCTGTTCTGTGGACAGGGCCAGTACCCCATTATTGAGCCTGTTTCTGAATGTGAACCCTGGTACAGGAAATGCACACAAATAAGCATTAAACCCAAACAAAACTAAAATAACATCAGTTAAAACAATTGCAGTCACATGAACTTGTGAGGCATTGTTCCATTAGTAGCTTTAACATGGGAAAAGTAATCTGGATTTCCTAAATCAGATTGTGACGGTGGGGTTTTGTTTTGTTTTTTTGTTTTGCATTGACTGATTTGAGTCTTGTAACAAAGGGGGATTTTCTTTTGTGAGTTATTTTTATACTCTTCCTAAAGAATCTTACGCAACCTCTGCTGTTTTGAGCAGACTAAAGTACACTATGGTGGTCAAGAAAAAAGATTGTGTGTGTGTGTGTGTTTGTGTCTAAATCTTGGCCATCATCTTTTGAATGAAGAAAAATAAAAGCTCTAGCTAATATGGAATGAAAGAGAAGTTGATGGGTAGGAGACGCAGATCAGACAAGGGGAAGTATTTTTTCATCCAGAGGGTCATCGGTCTATGGAATTTGCTGCCAGGAAAGGTGGTGACAGCAACCAGCCTGGATCGCTTTAAGAAAGCGCTAGACCAGTGGTTCTCAACCTGGGGGTCGGGACCCCTTTGGGGGTCAATCTGCCCTTTCAGAGGGGTCACAACGAGTCTCCCACCGCCCTTCCTTCCCACCTCCCAGCTGCTCCGCCCCCATGGTTGAGGGTCTCCACAACATGAGCAACTCCTTTAAGGGGTCACAGCATTAGGAAGGTTGAGAACTACTGGGTTCGACAATTTCATGGATGACAGATGTATCAATAGCTACTGGAATGGATGCCCAGGTACATCTTCCAGGCTGGGGAGATGGACAGGAGGCCTCCAAGGCCATTTGCATGGATCTGAGAGCAGGTGAAGGTTTTGCCTTTGTCTTTTGCTTGAGATGCTCCAGCAGCAGTTGGTGGGCCACTGGGTGAGACAGGATGCTGTGAAAAGGCTCTGATTTGATGGGTAAATTACCAACCTAATTTTGCCAGGTCACATCTGTACTGAAATGGTGCAGCAACCTAGGGTGATTCTGCAGTGGCCAGTATACCAGATCAGCAAGCTTACTAGGAACCTCCCTTCCACCCAGGGCCTCTCTTAGACCATGCCAGTATGCGGAGGGGAGGCCCCTAGTATACTTGCTGGGCTGGTATGCTAGCCAGTGCAGAGTTGCCGCTGCTTTCATAAGAACATAAGAGAAACCCTGTTGGATCAGACCACAGCTCATCTAGTCCAGCATCCTATTGCAGACAATGGCCCACCAATTGCTCATGGGCATCTCAAGCAGAGACAAGGGCAAACCTTGTCCTGCTCTCAAATCCCAGCAAATGACCTTAGAAGCACCCCTTCCCCCCCCCCCCCCAGCCTGAAAGACGTACTTAGGAATCCATTCTAGTACATCTGCCATCCATAAATTTGTCCAGCCCTTCCTTAAAGCCATCTAGGCTGGTAGTGGTCACCACCTCTTCTAGCAGCAAATTCCATAGACCGATTCCTCCTGCTTCACTGGAGGGTTTCACATTTGGGTCATGTGGTTGACCACCACGTCATGTTTTGGGCAGTTGATGCCGGGCTGGTCCCTGTTGAGCCGATCTGGATTTCTCAGCTAGTCAGAACACCTGGAAAATGATCCATTCCAAATACAGTGCAGAGAAACGTTTTACTGTACAGTCATGTTTCTGAGAATCAGGCTGCTCAGGACATCCACTCTCTGCCTTGGATGCATTTCTTGTGGTTCTTAGGCTTGTGGGCTTTTCTCCCTCCTCTTGCATGGCTCTCTAAAACTGTGACTTGCTGTGCTATCCAAATCCAGCAACTTAAGATTGGCACTAACCGCCCTTCAAGCTATGATTTGCAAACCCATTTCGGATTCCTAGTTTGGAGCAGCATGGAAATAGCTGTCCATCAGTAGTAATACACTGCTATTAGTGTGGGAGATCACCCTGGGAATGAATTGTTAGGCATATCTAAAGAGTGGTTTTTACAAGAGCTTCTTTTATAGCTGGCCTGCGAAAGGACTGTGTTGCATAAATAAAAGAGCTTTACTGCTCCAAGTGATTGCAACAGCTTTGTAGTTCTAAGAAAATAAATAATACTTTGCAGTTATTAGAGAGTGCCTCCCCTTCCAAGAAGCACAGAGCTCTTTACACAAACTAATGAGGCCCAAAAGCATCTCTAAGAGGGCTAGACATACCATAACACCCATTCCCTAAGGCTGAAAAAGAGTCATGCATTAAAAAAGAGAGCAAGCAACACAGTCCAAACTTGGTGGCTACAAGCTGAATACATATTAAAGGGGCTGCCGTGGAGAGCCAACCAGGCCTCTGAATTCTGTGCCTGGAATGAGTGCATGCCTGTTGAACTAATCTGTGTATATTTAATTTTGATAGGATGCAATTTGAAGGGGGGGGGGCAGAAGAATTGGTGTGCGAAAGGGAAACGTTTGAAAGGTTATAGGAAGAGAAGCCAAAATCTTGAAAGTATAAGGAAGGACATCAAGATTTATTATAGCATGCGGTGCTGGCATATAAATTGAAGAGACTAGGACTCAAATCCTTGGCTATAGATATCACTAATTTATGGCAGGATAAATGCTCACATTTTGCATTTTTAAGCTTTTCTTAAAGCAACACCTTTGAAGGTGGGTAGCCTTATATTATGAGTATCTACAATATGAGATTGTGGTCATGCTTGTTACACTAATGCATATGAAATTTTAAGGTCGAAGGATCCCCAAATGACAGACAAAAGGAGAGAGGAGAAAAAATATGCCTTTCGTTGGGATAAGTGACATTCCTGAATCTTTTGAAAAGCCTTCACCACTACTGCCAGTTTGGTCTAGTTCTTAGGGAGCCAGGCTCTTAGCTAGAAATACTGGGTTTGATTCCGCCTTCCTCCATGAAGCCAGCTGGGTGACCTTGGGCTAGTCACAGCTCTCTTCTGAGCTCTCACAGCCCCACCCACCTCACAGGGTCTCTGTTGTGGGGAGAAGAACAGAAAGTTTGTCAGCTGCTCTGAGTCCCTTGAAATGGGTAAGAAAAGCAGAGGAGAAAAGCCAACTCTTCTTCCTCCTCCTCCTCCATAAAGCCAGCTGGGTGACCTTGGGCTAGTCACAGCTCTTTTCTGAACCCTCACAGCCCCACCCACCTCACAGGGTCTCTGTGGTGGGGAGAAGAACAGAAAGTTTGTCAGCTGCTTTGAATACCTTTAAATGGGTAAGAAAAGCAAGGTAGAAAAGCCAACTCTTCTTATGCTTCTGGCATCCAGGGTCACCTGGCCAAACCAGTGGATATCTGCTTATTCTGTCTCTACTTCTGGGAATCATGACACTCTAAAAGGCGCAAGCAGATTGCTAGTGATCAGCCCTCTTGAGTGAAAGAGCCATAGACTCTCTCATGTTCAGGAAGACAAACCTAGCTGGGCTTCCATGTTATAACTTCATTGGCTTCCAATATGCATTCTATCACTTCTTCAAGAGTGAAACATAGCCAGTTTGCCCTTGCATGTGTAATGCACACAGAGAACACTCCCAGGTGGAACATTTGCGCTTGAAGGAGCCATTTCTGCACCAGATATGTCTCCTCCTGTGCCAGAGAGTTCCCCGTGCAAACTACGTGTGGTGCAGGTTTAACTGTACCATGCGTGCACTAGTGCTGGAGTCGGTAAGGCTCTAGATGCCCCATCTGCATGCCTTCCTATTTGGAAGATGTACAGCAGGGTCATGTGCCTGTCCGCAGATGCACTGATGCAGTGCATCACCTGGTTGCCCTGGTGATGGCAACACACTTGTGCCAGCACTGAGGAGCAGAGAAGGACGCATCCAAGTGGCCATCCACACTTCAGGTAAGGTTTAGTTTGGGTGGGTTTTGCATGTGCTGAGCTTCTGCAAGTGCAGATGCTTAATGCATTGTAGAACCATTCTGCCTTTTGCTTCCCAGAGATGGGAGGCAAAGTGCAGAAGGGCCCATACTTTTTGAGAATCTTGGAAAGACAGCTTGGCATGGAATGCCTTAGAAAAGTCAGATTACCTTGTTTCTCCGGCACATGTACTGGGCAAGTCCTGCCTTCACGTCTTTTTTCACACCAGAGTCACTTGTGTGCGCTCCACTAGGAGGAGCTGTAGAAGAACCTTAGTCAAAGCTTGTGTTTAAGGTTTATGCTACACTAAGGGTACATCCCCATGGGCATTTTAATCCTGATTCAGTTTGAATTCAGGAAGGACTGTCCCCATGACTTCTGTAATTAATCCAAATTCAGGCATCCCCATCCAATTTCTTATTCCTGGATTTTATGAGGACTGTCCTGCCAAAATCCAGAGGAAAAAAATACTGATGAAAACAGGACTCAGTCCCCTTTTTGGAGCCAAGTCCACTTATTTCCCCCCTCATGGGGACAGTACAGGGCTATTTCGGGAGGAGGTCTAGTCCACAGTGGCAGCCAGCTGTGGGTGGAATTTTATAGATGCAAAGCTCCCCCCTCCCTTGCCACGCTCGCAATGCTAGAGCTCCATTCAAAAAAAGCCAAAAAGAGGTGAGATCTGCTTTATGCAGATTTACCTTTTAAAACATTTTTGCTGGAAACGTTTGTATCTTTTCTGATGCTTGTTAGAAAAGATACATTTGAGAAACAACGATGCTTGATACATTTTATCACACTGTGCTTGCTTCTTTGCTGATCCACTTGAGCGCACAGTTCCCGGTAATGTAAAAAGGGAGAGGTGTGAAGAAGAAAATAATTATTGTGGCTAGAATTTTTTTTTATAAAACTGCCTTCAGCAAGAGGCAGAAGAAGCTTATGGTGCTTTTACAGGAGGCAGGGTTTGCACAGGGGGGGATTTAAAAGCCCTGGTTTTTACGTTTTAAGTAAAGTTCTAAAAATAGTCCAAACAGGACTAAACCGAGACTAAAAAAGCTACATGGGGACGCACCCTAACACTAAGCAGCTGCTCAGTAAGCACTGAATGACAAAACTTCAGAAATATTATTTTCTCAAGACTCCATTTTTCTCTGCTCTGGTACTAATATTGACATTCCAATACAGTATCCACTTTTTCTCCCATTTCGTGAGCTTGCATCACAAGAGAAACATTCAGAGGTCTGAGTGACGGCATGTTGAAAGTACCTTGGGGCAGAAGTCTGTATTGGAGCTGCTGTGTAAATAATCATTTTGGATCTAATCCAGAATTCTAAAAATCCTTTTCTTTATTCAATAAATAGCTTATGATGATTAAAATGTTTGACACCACCATTTCTTTTCCAGCTATACTGTGTGCATAGTTGCATACTGTAATAATAATATTGATAATGTCAACTCATGGCATGTGATTTCTCCTTATGTCTCCGTTTGTTTTGTCCTAATGATTTGAAGGGCGTAATGGGTGAGTCGTCCAAACCAAGGTTTGCGTCTGTTACAAGGATGTGGGAGCCTGGGAGCACCAACATCCAGCATTTTACTGTCCTCTTGGAAGTGTCAAGATTCCTATTTTTTGAATTACTGTTGTCTTTTTCTGTTTTCTTTTCACACCAGGGTTATCACCCTTTGCCACATGAAGCTGAAATTGCACACACCAAAAAACTCTTCAGAAGGAGGAGGAATGATCGGAGGTATGGAAAAACTACTCGTTGTTCAGTCATTCACTTGTGTTCTGACTCCTTGTGACTCCGTGGAGCACAGCGATCCAGGCCCTTCTGTCCTCCACTGCCCCCTGAAGTCTGACCAAGGTCATGTTTGTTGTTTTCATGACACAGTCTATCCATCTCATCCTCCGCCATCCCCTTTTCCTTTTGCCTTCAGTCTTTCCCAGTATCTGGGTCTTTTCCAATGAGTCTGGTCTTTTCATTCTCTGCCCAGACTCCTTGAGCGTCATCTTCCAACGTGCAGTCAGGGTTGGTTTTCCTTTAGTATTGAATATATAGCAATGCAAATCCCAATTTCATGAATCACATCCCAGTGCAGCTTGTTGTTCTTCAGCCATGTTCGACTCTCGGTGACTCTGTAGACCACAGCTTGCCAGGCCCTCTACTGTCTCCTGAAGCTTGCCCAAGCTCCTGTTCATTGCTTCTGTGGCACTGTCTATCCATCCCATCCTCTGCCGTCCCCTTCTCCTTCTGCTTTCAATCTTTCACAACATCAGGGTCTTTTCTAATGACTCCTGCCTTCTCAGTATGTGGCCAGAGTATCTGATCTTCAACTTCAGGATTTGTCCTTCCAGTGAATTGTCAGAGTTTATTTCCTTTAGGATCGACTTATTTGATCCTCTTGCAGTCCAAGGGTCTTCTCCAGTACCACAGATCAAAAGCGTTGCTTCTTCTATGCTCTGCCTTCTTTGTTATCCAGCTTTCACAGCCATACATTACTACTGGTAAAACCATAGCTTTGGCTATAAGGACCTCTGTTGGCAAGGTGATGTCTCTACTTTTTAAGATGCTGTCCACATTTGCCATAGATTTCTACAAGGGGCAACCATCTTTGAATTTCATAGCTGCAGACTCTGTCTGCTACTTCACTACTATTTTGACTGCCCCTCTACTGCTATGAATTCCTGGAACCTTAAAATATTTTCAGCCTTGGTAATGGAATGTGTATAATTCCATACATTTAAGTTATACATCTACTAATGATTACGGGACCAAGAAATAGGCATTGGACCTGTGGACTTGGTCTTCTGCAGACTATATTTTATCATGAAATATTGACAGGAAGAATTTATATACCAAGAAGCAGCTATAAAACGGGAAAGGACCAGATGAAAGGATGCAACTTGAGGATAAGAGTCATCCTGGCTTGCTGGCTGAAGGTGATCTAACTAAATGTGCTGGACCAAATTTATATAAGCAGGCAGCGCCATCTGTTACAAACATGCCATTGTAAACAAAGGTTTCCTGAAAGGAGAGGCCTTCTTTTAATTTCTTGTTTTTCATTTCCCCTTAGAGTTGTAGACCACAGAGCTCTTTTTAAAGGAGGGAAATACAGGGAGGAATCTTTGAAGCTACTCTAGTTAATAGTTTTAAAATGCATCCCGGTAGGTTAATTTACTAGTGAGTTAATTTATGGGTTAAGTCACAGTTAAAAGTTTAAATCCCTAAAGGTCATGGATGCTTTGCAATATAGCCAATCTCGTAACAATTATCAGGCTTGTTTGTCATGTAGGATATATTTACTGTATATGGAAGCATGGCTCAGTTTTTATCTTGCATTATCTAGGAAGGGAAGGAGATACTGTGTATTGGTTTTTGTGTTAAACCTGTTATATCAGATGTGAAATTTAGGATTTTCTTTATATAGCTTGTGCTCTAGTTCTGAACTTTTGTTCTTTCCTCAGTCCTCACTTTGACCAAGAAAAGTAGCTATTTCAGCTTATCATCAGTCAAGACAGCTGGGATGTTAATCTGCGTGCACACAGTTAAGGACTTCGTGCCAGTTTGTGAGCCAGTTTAGTCTGGTGGTTAGGGAGCCGGACTCTTATCTGGGAATACTGGGTTTGATTCCACCCTCCCTCATGAAGCCAGCTGGGTGACCTTGGGCTAGTCACAGCTCTCTTCTGAGCCCTCACAGCCCCACCTACCTCACAGGGTGTCTGTTGTGGGGAGAAGAACAGAAGGTTCGTCAGCTGCTTTGAGTCCCCTTAAATGGGTGAGAAAAGTGGGGTAGAAAAGCCAACTATTCTTCTTCTTCTTCATGAAAGATGTGTTGTCCATTAGTATATTCTCTGACTGAAGCAAGCATATAATGTGATTTAAGAAGTTTCTAACCCTATAAATGGTCCAGTACAAACCTATCCAGCCTCTTGGAGGGAGATTAAAGTGTGCTTTTAAATCTATAAGCATTTCTGTTTGAAACTCAAGAAATCTAGTCTTATCTCATACAAACTATAAAGTGGGAAACTTCTAAACATTGTCAGACCCTGTCTTTCATCAGCCCAAGAATATATAAGCTACTAGTGATAGGAGATGTTCTTTAACATAAGAAGGCAAGCTAGGATACATCGATAACACTTTACTGCTGGAAAGAAGAGTTCTTGTGCCACCTCGTCTGACTTCAACACTGGCCTTGAAGCAATTATCTTCTTCCCTACTAGGGATGTGCACAAATATTCATAACCTTCATTATTCATCCGAATTTGGACATTTGTACATGAGTTGAATGTTACAACATTCGTACATTAACATCTGTACAAATACGAATATTTCGGACATTCAGATGAATAGTTTGGACGTTCATTAAACAAGAGAGGTGGGAAACTGGGTCGCAAGTCACATCTGCAACGGATCTAGGGCCCTTTCTGCACTTGGCCTTATTCTGGAATATATCCCAGAATAGGG
The DNA here is from genome assembly GCA_023333525.1 of Aspidoscelis tigris stejnegeri. NCBI lineage: Eukaryota > Metazoa > Chordata > Lepidosauria > Squamata > Teiidae > Aspidoscelis > Aspidoscelis tigris. Next base: position 10,404,136 of record JALMGA010000007.1, read on the forward strand.
ACCTGCTATCTGCATGCTAGTGCAGACTATGGAAGCCCCCAAGTGAGGCCTGCCATGGTCTGCATTAGCTTGTCCCCAGCAGATTGCTATCCTGAGATATATTCCAGAATAAGTCCAAGTGCAGAAAGGCCCCTGATTGCATTCAACATGGACCGAGAGTGGATTAAAAGTGGATTCATGTCAGATTTAATGCTTTCAGTGCACGGATATGTTACGGATACATATCGGATGCGTATTCGTTTGTGTCGGATATGTATCAGATATTCATATGAATTTGTGTGAATACGTTGAATACATTTGCAGCAGCAGCAGCAGCAGCAAAGAAAGCTAATTCAGTGTTGGAATAATTAGGAAGGGAATAGAAAACAAGTCAGCAAATGTCATTTTGCCTCTTTATAAATCTATGGTGAGGCAACATTTGGAATATTGTGTACAATTCTGGCCACCACACCTCAAAAAGGATATTGTGGAACTGGATAAGGCCACTCTTGAAAGCCAGAAGAGGCTAAAGTGCCACCTCTAGATGTTGCTGGAACATAGTCATTATCAGGGTGGCTGAGACTTAGCGGAATTACAGTCCCACTACATCTGAAAGTCATATTCTTCTCTTTATAGCAGGCACCCCATGAAACTGGTGGGTGGGAGAGCCAGATCAGACAAGGGGAAGTATTTCTTCACTCAGAGGGTCATTGGTCTATGGAATTTGCTGCCAGAAGAGGTGGTAACGGCAACCAGCTTAGATGGCTTTAAGAAAGGGTTAAACAAATTTATGGATAACAGATGTATCATTGGCTACTGGAATGGGTTCCTAGGTACGTCTTCCGGGCTGGGAGGACAGGCAGGATGCCTCTAGGGCTATTTGCTGGGATTTGAGAGCTGGTGAAGGTTTGCCCTTGACTTCTCCTTGAGATGCCCATGAGCAATCGGTGGGTCACTGTGTGCAACAGGATTCTGGACTAGATGGGCTGTGGCCTGATCCAGCAGGGCTTCTCTTATGTTGTTATGACTGTGCTTTGACCACCTCTGCTGTAAGTCATGAAGAACTCTGTGGACAAAAGACAGTTTCCTATATTCCTATAAATGGTGGTGTCTTTGATGAGGGGGAAATGAGCATTTTTTTATTTTCATTATTATTACTGGACTGCTTGTGACACTAGTAATGGTCTATATGAGGTGAGATCATTGAAGAAAAGAGCAGGAAGGTCATGGATTTTGTCTTAATGTCAAAAACAGCTTGGAGCAGCCTTAATTTATTAGGGAAAATTAGATAACAGAATTATAGATGTGTCCCTAACATTCCGGTACAGCTTTGGCCAAGTGGATTTCCTACTGTTAATTTGGCTTTACACTTAAATGATCAAGTGGGACAAGTCTGTTTTGGGGGATTTGTCTTTTTAGTTACTTGGGTTTCTGCATTTTAGTGGGTAACCAAAATATTATGACAGGTTTAGGCGCTTACTGGTACACAGTTATTCCAGGAACAGACTGGGGTGCCTCATGTTGTTGTGGTAGTTTAAAAGAGTAAGTTTTGTTAAAAATCAATTGTGTTGTAAGATATTAAACATGTACTTTGATAACTGTAGTCAAAGCACTTTAAGGGCAAAGCCAGGTAAGCCGAGGAGGAGGAGGAGGAGGAGGAGGGTTGGCTTTTCTACCCCACTTTTCTCACCCACTTAAGGGGACTCAAAGCAACTTACAAAGCTTTCTGTTCTCTCCCCACAACAGAACACCCTGTGAGGTAGGTGGGGTTGTGAGAGCTCAGAAGAGAGCTGTGACTAGCCCAAGGTCACCCAGATGGCTTTGTGGGGGAGGTTGGAATCGAACCCGGTATTCCTAGATAAGAGTCCGGCTCCTTAACCACTAGACCAAACTGTGCTCTCCCCAGCTCACTAGAAGGGAGGCGAGAGAGATTCGCTTGTGATACTGGCCAATCAGATGAGGCCTGCCCGATGCCAAGGACTATAAAAGACAGCAACAAATGTAGCACCAATCTTCAAAAAGAGTTCTTGGAATAATCCAAGAAGTTACAGACTAGTCAGCTTAAAATCAGTTTCAGTTACAGTGATGGAAGCAATCATTAAGAATAAAACTAGTACACATAGAGGAGGTGAAGGAAAATTAGCATGGGTCTTGCAAAGGTAAATCATGCTTACTAATTTGTTAAAATCCTTTGAGAATGTTAATAAGCATGTGGATAAAGGCAGTCCAGTTGATATTGCTTATCTGGATTTTCAGATTAATTTTGACATAGCCCCTCATCAAAGACTCCTGAATAAACTCGTCTGTCATAGAATAAAGGGACAGGTCAAGTCCTGGATTAGTAACTGGCTAAAGGACAGAAACAGAGTAGTAATAAATGGAGAATTCTCAGAGTAGGAGGAAGTGAAAAATGGGGTCCACCAAAGTTCAATATTGGGTCATGTACTTTTTAGTTTATTCATAAATGATCTAAAGTAGGGTTAAGCAGTGAAATAGCAAAGATTGCTGAGGACACTAAATTGTTCATTGGAGTAAAAACTGAAAGATTGTGAAGAGCTCCAGAGGGATCTCTTAATGCAGAGAGAGTGGGCAAAGAAATGGCAAATGTGCTTCCGTCTTAATAAATACAAAGTCATGCTCATTGGGCTAAAGAACTCCAATGACACCTATAATTGAGCTGATTTTTTCTTTTTTTTTCTGGCAGACCAAGAAAGGAATCTTGGGGTTCTGATGGACAGCTCAGTAGAGGTGTTGACCCAGTGTGCAGCAACAGTGAAAAAAGCAAAGTCAGTGTTAGGGGTAGATAGATAATGTGGAGAGGAAAGGGCTAGTCATTTTGGTCATGGATTCTCCCACCCTGAAGTTGGATTAAAATTTAGGTGAAGAGTTGACTAGAACATGAGAACATAAGAGGAACCCTGCTGGATCAGGCCACAGCCCATCTTATTGCACACAGGGGCCCACCAATTGCCCATGGGCATCTCAAGCAGAGTCAAGGGCAAACCTTCTCCTGCTCTCGCATCCCAGCAAATGGCCTTTGAAGTATCCTGCCTGTCCCCCTAGTCTGAAAGATGTACTTAGTTCATTTTCCAAGCCAGCTTATCCTTGTCAGATCATTCTAACAGGAGTCCTCTTTTCCAGAGCACTCAGCCCATCTTGGCATCCCAGGCCGTCTTCTCTTCCTCAATGTGAGGGGGGGGGGGCTAAAGGAGGCTGAACCATGCTGTGGTGGGCGGGGTCCAGGCTTTCCTTTTGTCCAATGTCTAGGGGAGGGTGGCATGCACAGAGTTTGTGAGGCACCTTCCCTTCTCAGTTTATGTGTATGATTCCTCTATCTAGCATTTTTCCGCAAATTTGTTGTCATTATTATTTTAAAAATTAATTGCACAGAGAAGAAAAGCACATAAAAAAGGAAGGGGGCATGAAGGTGAGGAAGCAGGCTTAAAAAAGAACCACAAACACACACCCTCCCTTCCCTTGAGTGGCACAATGGCATCCAATAAGAAAGGAGGCAGATTTGACATAGCAAAAGGGGTGGAAAGCCAAAGGTTCCATGGAGGAGGCTCAGGTCAATTGTGGAGAAAGGTGTGAGCAACGCAGCCCAGACTGAGGACAGAATGAGGATGACCTATAACGATCTAGGTCTGAAGAGAACTGGTATGACCTCAGCTCAATTTATGAACAGGGCGTCCTGTCTCATATAGGTGTGACCAGGGCCTAAGTGAATAGAGACATTTACCTCATATTTGGTTTCATCCAGACAAGTTCTGATGTACAGCACAATCTGGCTTATAAAAGATCAAGTATCTCTAGACCTGACTGTAATATTTGTTTAGCAATCCTAACCACCTAACCAGATAGAATTCCATATGTATAGCATTCAGAAAGGAAATCATCTGCAACAATGCCCCTTGTGGTGCGCCTATTGAGGATATTTCACAAAGAGCAGTTGCCACCAGAGGAAAAGCACTTTAATTATAGGAGTTAATCAGAGCAGGTGGTTTAAAGCCCCAGAGAGACTGTAAAACCAGCTACAATGGGGAAAGGGGAGGGGAGGTGGAGAATTATAGATCTCTCGGCCACTTTGCCAACTGATGAAAGACTGCAGACATTCAAAATGCAGTGAAACAGCAACAAAATGCTTTAGATTAGCCCACAATCTAAATTTGTACACTCCTGAGATTTGAGGTGACAATGAATAACAAAAGCAGAATGAATGATACAATATTTTGAACTGGTTGAGGTCCGAAAATGTGTGGACCAACTCATGAAAGCCAAGGCTATCGATGAACATAAGCCATGATGGCCGTAGGAGGCGATTAGTTCCTGAAAGCCAGCTGCTACAAGATTGTTAGCACAGTCTCAACTAGGCCTCTTCAGCCTGGAAAGACGGTGTTTAAGAGGGGACCTGATTGGAGTATACAAAATCATGCATGGTATAGAAAAGGTGGATGGAGAAAATTTCTTTTCTCTATGACACAACACTAGAACCAGGGGGCACTCTATGAAGCTGATGGGTAGGAGAGTAAGGTCTGACAAGGGGGGGTATTTTTTCACCCAGAGAGTCATCGGTTTATGGAATTTGCAGCCAGAAGAGGTGGTAACAGCAACCCGCCTAGATGGCTTTAAGGAAGGGTTGGACAAATTTATGGATGACAGATGTATCAATGGCAACTAGAGTGGATGCGTAAGTACATCTTTCAGACTAGGGGGACAGGCAGGATACTTCAAAGGCTATTTGCTGGGATGCGAGAGCAGGAGAAGGTTTTCCCTTGTCTCTGCTTGAGATGCCCATGAGCAATTGGTGGGCCACTGTGTGCAATAGGAGGCTGGACTAGATGGGCTGTGGTCTGACCCAGCAGGGCTTCTCTTATGTTCTTATGTTCTCCTCCTGCTTATTATCACACAAATGGGGCTTCTCCCACCCCATTTCTCCCCTGCATTAGAGTAAGTTGTAGCGCCCTTTCTCCAAGCAGAAGCCATGGTAGCAACAGAGGAAACATACATCCAATGGGATGTCTGTTGAAGATCTTGTGTATTTATCTCTGTGGGCGCTTGGGTTAACAGAAACGGATGGAGCAAATCATGTTACATTCTTGTGGTCTAAAATGTATGTTTGCGCACTCTCAGTTTCCTTGAGTGTTTCTGTCACAATTAGGCCCAGAATGGTCTGGAAAATCCCTAAGCTTTCATGGGTTCTGAAGTATGTCAGTCTGCACACAGAAAAAAGCCGAACAGAATCAGGAAGAATCCATAGTTGTCTACAACTCTGCCATACTAGTATAAGGATCTCCAACTTTTGTGGGACTTCAGATGTATGAAACAGGAAGAATGTAACAGGCGCAGCCAAGGTGGGGACGCTTGCTTGTCACTTCGGTTTGGCACCAAGAAGGGAAGGGTGTTTGCTTCAAAAAGCCAAGGAGTGTTCTGAGTATGGTAAGCATGGAAACAAAGCAAAACAGAACCTTCACTTGTCTGTCCTGTTTCAGTGAGTTCAGGTCCTTTTTGTTGTAATAATATATAGATGTATTTTGGTGCCAGGCTGAGAGATCCGTTCTCCACAAATGATGGGACAGTGTTCTGGTTAAAGGGAAACCCTTACATACCACTAAAGATGGTGGAATCAAAAGAGCCTGCTAGAAGTTTCTTTGTGGCAGAAACACAAGCACCTTAGGATGGACCACCAAGAAGAAAATAAAAAATGTGATCAGACATGCCTAATGAGATGCTCTCTGGGTGAATCTGAGGTTGTAGGGACAGGTGTAAAATCCCTAAAATCACTTTACCTCATCTTGAAGCCTAGGAATGGATATCTCTTCATCATATGGGAACAAATAGTGTTGAGAGCACTCTGGGTGCCTCCATTCACATCCCTGGGGTGCCATTCATCAGCATCCTTCTACTACGCACTTACCTTTGAATGCCCTGATGCTTCTGTGGGCAATGGAGCTTCCTGTCTGGTGGACAGGAAGCCACTGTGAAGGGTGTCCTGGGGAACTGGAAGCCGCACAGTGTCCTGTTGCGGGAAGAAGTGTGTCTGTGGGCTTTTCCGCACAGGCTCTCAAAACGGAATTAGAGCCTGTTTGGAGAGGGATTAAGACGTGGCTCCCACATTGGAGGCCACATTGGAGCCCCTTTGAGGATGCTGCGTCTGCATTTTGCCGCACAAGACCAGTTTCTTAAACCGGTTTTGCTGCCGAAATCCTACCCACCCCCCACAGGGTCGCACACTCGCGATTGTTGTCTTTCCTCCTCGCTGCCGGGCCGCTTCTGGCATTGGGAGGCCCGGTGTCCATTGCGGGTGCGTGCACCGCGGCCTTCCATTGGTCAGCCACCCTCACGAGGGTGGCTGGCCCCTTCCCATTGTCCCTCATTGGGACAGACTGTCGGAGAAAGTGTTTCGCCTGAAAACGGATCTTATAGATCTGTTTTCCGGCGGCATGTGCGGAAAGGCCCTGTGCCTGACGCTCACAGTGTTTAGAATGTTTAGAATCTGAATGGAACAAAATCCTATTCAAATCGAATACGTTCAAAACTATTCATTTGAATGTTAGATTTGAATCTGAAGATACGAATGTCAACAACATTCGTATGTGTTATATGTATCCGTAGGCATTTCGCATGCATCCTGTTTTATCCCATATGCATCCTGTTTTCATCCCATACTATAAGCGCAAATCCATATAGATACGTATGAGATTTGTAATACATACGTATCTATACTTTTGAATGTTTCTAATCATTCGAACAAATGTTTTGGAACATGTGGAATTCGTTCCATGTTTAAATTAGAATTTGAAGACATTCTATTCAAATTCAAATGTCCACATTCGATCAAATTCGATTGAATTTCGAATGTTTAGAACATTTGTGCACATCCTTAGTATGGATGGCTCCCTCTACACCTCCCTCTATGGATGGCTCCCTCTACACCTCAGTGGAATGGTACTACTAAACCACTTATAAGTGCACATAGGCCCTTATATACTGCTATTATATGCCTAACTAATGATGATAATCTTTAATGTTGCTAAAGACTCAGAATTTCACTTGTGTGCAGAAGTAAAAGGCAAGAAAGGGAAGGCTCTGCTCTGAAAAATATAACTGCTGAAGTCTTTCCTAAGTTTGTTCAGCTTTCTTCAATTTACTTTCCCCCCTTCTGTTCTTTGAAGACTATGGCAGTGATGAGTACCAGAAGCAGATAATGTTGAAGGACCACAAGGAAAATCGGTTCCTGGTGCACGTTTCAGAGACAAGAGCTTTTCCCAGGCACGTTTTACACACAGACCTTTTAAAGGTTTGCCTATACTGATAGGAGGGAGAAGTGCCTTAAAAGGTCCCTCACTGAGGCAGGACTTATTTTTATGGCCTACACAGGATGGATTTCCTTTATCTACCAGGTATGGAACTCTACAGTAGATTGAAGAAGGAGAGTTAGCTTTATGCAGTTTAGTCTTATGGTTAGAGTGCTGGGCTCATAGCTTGTACTCAGCGAGTTTGATTCCTCACTCCTCCATGAAGCCAGCTGGATGTCTCTGGGCCAGTCACAGCTCTCTTCTGAGCTCCCACAGCCCCACCCACCTCACAGGGTGTCCTGTTGTGGGGAGAAGAATAGAAAGCTTTGTCAGCCGCTTTGAGTCCCCTGAAATGGGTGGGAAAAGCTGGGTAGAAAAGCCAACTCTTCTTCTTTCCTCACCCTTAAGGGGACTCAAAAGCAGCTGAGTAATTTCCATTCTTCTCCCCACAAGAGATATCCTGTGAGGTAGGTGGAGCTGTGAGAGCTCAGAAAGAGCTGTGACTGGCCCAAAGTCACCCAGCTGGCTTAAACTGTGGACTTGAACTGGAAAACTACCAGACAAGAATCCAACACTCTACCCACAAGACCACACTGTTCACTGTTCCTTTATCAGAAACTATGACTAGGAGCTCAGAAGCAAAACAAAGCAACCCAAAAATATGGGAGCGGAATCCCTTAGGGGATTCCGTAGGTCTGTAGAAGCACAGATGTAAGTAACTGAATAGGAAATACCAAATTTAATCCTTCACCCCACCCTGTGACCACCACCACCCAAGGGCTGTACACTGCCAAACCCGAGGGCACAAAGATCAAGAACCACCAGTGTGGCTGAACATACTTTTCTGGGAAGAAAACCCCAGAGTTTACTGTGGATGTCAAACATAGGAACTAGCATGGTGAAAGGGGAAATGTTCATTGCTATTCAGTTTCTTCTCTGTATACATGTGAAGAAACGAGGACTTACCATAAATTTAGCAAGCCTTGAATTGCAGTAAGTTTAGCCCAGGGTTGTAAATGTGGCACCCAGAAACACAATGGGGACCTTGAGGGCTTCCTCTAGCACTACAAAGCTTCTGAAACCCCTCTACCCTGCTTCTTGTGTCTTAAGAAGTACACATGGATGCATGAGGGAAGCTGTAAGAGTTTTCAATTATCATGAAATTGCATCATTTTAAATGTTTCAGCCTCCTAGGGTAACTGAATTGTATAAGTTCCAGTGTAAACACACTAGATCCAACTTTCATACAATCTTCCTGGGAAAGAAAAGAGCCTTTCTCTGTGTCTTCTCTATTGCCTTGGCTGGATTGCATCTAGGTTCATATGGTAGACACAGTGAGTTAATAGCTGCACAGTAGATCCCACTCTATGGGGATTTTTTGGGGGTGTGTGTGTTGTGGGATTCACTAGTTTTGGAACAACACATGAAGGACCAAAGACCGCCAGGCTGCACTATGGTATGCTGAAAAGCTCCCCTCTCTGATTCTGTCTTTTCCCTTAAAGTTTGGAATGGAATATAAACCTTATAAAACATGAACAAGACTTTTGGTTAGGGCTGTGCACGAATATTCAAAGGTATTTGAAATTCGATCAAATTCGTCAGGATTTTGACATTCGAATTCGAACTGAATGTCTATAAATTCAAATTTAAAAATTTGAACAAATTTCGAATATAAGATCTCTTCGTTTGAATTAGCCAGACATTCACATACGTATGGGTTCATACACAATGCATACTTGCAGATATGCGTCTTTTCCCCATCCATATGCATTTGTATGGATCTGTACGGGAAGAAAACAGGTTGCATATGGGAAAACTATGGGATGCATATGGACCGTGTACAGAGGCGTACGGGCACATACTAATGTTGTCAACATTCCTAAGTGCAAATTCAAATTGAAAATTCAAATGAATAGATTCAAATTCGCTTAATTCGAATCAAATTCGGTTAAATTTGAATTTTAAAGATTCTGATCAAATCAAATCCCAAAAAATTGCATTTGTGCACACCACTACTGTCTGTTCATTAACATCTGTATGGCCAGAACTCTCTAGGCAGGGCTGATTTTAGGTCAGTGCAAGCAGGGCAGCCCACACAGAGCACCGAGCTCAGGGGAAGCGGCACCTCTTCCTTGCTCTGCTGTTATGCACCGTGCTAAATCACAGCACACCATGCTGCCCCATCATTCCTGTAAGCAGCTCGTTTCTCAGCACCAACTCTCTTCCTGTGCCTAAGGCTTAGCCACATTCCAGTTCCGGCTGTTGCCTCTCCTCACAGAGACACTGGGCCTTTCCACGTTTCACACTGGTGCAAAATAAGAAGGGGTACACAGGCCTCCCTTCTGCACTCTGGTGCAGTTTCAGGTAGCCCCTTCCTCCTCCTAGTATCATCTGTCTTAGTGTAGACTGGGCTAGGGCACCCCAAATGGTCTTCTGACCCACACTATTGGCATACGAGGTAATGGTACACTGGACTACGGAGGCATACGGATGGCTAGGTTTGTATGAATCACCATTTGATCCTACCTGAACAGTGGTAAAGAGCCCTGGATCCTCTAGGTCTGGTCTGCTTCAGCAATCCAACCCAGACCCTCCTCAGCACCCAAGGATCATTAACCGCAGGAGCACACCACAAAAGTCAACGGGAACTCACCTGTGTGAAGCCACCCTGGCCTCAGATGCAGAAGTAATTGTGACATCCATATTGGCTGAATAAGCAGCTGAGTTCTCACAATTTTTGTGGTGGCTCCTCTGCTCCTAAAGGGCCCCTAGGTGCTGAGGAGAGCCCAGACTTCCTGGGTGAAGCAATTCAGCCATCTTAGGCCACTTTACTGCTGTTTGAACAGGACCAAACACTGGACTCACAAAAATCTAAGCTACTTTTAGGGGAAAGGGGAGGTTGACATAATACAGTAAAGCCCTGGTCACACCTTTATTCTAAGTGACTTCAGGTCATCTTCAGCTTGCCTCACTCACATTCTTTTTATTTAGTTCATTTGTCTGATCCGACTCTCCTACCCATCAGTTTCATAGATGCCCCCTGGTTCTAGTGTTGTGTGATAAAGAAAAGACATTTTCTCTATCTTTTCTATACCATGTGTGAATTTAGATACTTCAGCCAGGTCCCCTCTTAAATGCTGTCTTTCCAGGCTGAAGAGGTCTAGACATTGCAGCCTGATTTTGTAAGGGAGGTGTTCCAGACCCTTAATCATTCTGGTTGCCCTTTTCTGCACGTTTTCCAGTTCCACAATATCCTTTTTGAGGTGTGGTGACCAGAATTGTACCCAATATCCCAATATTTTCTAAAGAGGCAAAATGACACTTGCTGACTTGTTTTCTATTCCCTTCCTAATTATTCCCAGCACTGAATTAGCTTTTTTCTCCCCAGAATTGGGCTGGGGGCAGGAGAGAGGATGACTGTTTTGTTCCATGATGTGTTAAGGCCATCAACCCTTCTAATCTTTCTCTCAGCTGTCCAGAAATGATCATTATCACAGAGTGAACAACGTTCTCATGTTATTTGGTCCGAGTCTTTCTTCAAAATAATCTTGTATGCCTGCAGTGGTAGACATACCATAAGAATCCTTGCTCTGGTAACTTCCAGACAGGACTATTGTAATACGTTCTATGTGGGGCTGCCCTTGAAGATGGCCTGGAAGCTGCAGCTGGTGCAGAATACAGCAGTGAGAATGTTCACTGGGACTGCTGTGTGGATTCACATCATGTCAGTCACGAAAGAACTGCATTGGTTGCCTATTTGCTCCCAAGTCCATTTCAAGTTACTGACATTAATTTATAATGAGCCAGGTTGGTCTAGTAGTAAAGGAGATGGACACTTATCTGGGAATACCGTGTTTAATTCTGCCCTTCCCCATGAAGCCAGCTGGGCGACCTTGGGCTAGTCACAGCTCTCTTCTGAGCTCTCACAGCCCTACCCACCTCACAGAGTGTCCTGTTCTGAGGAGAAGAACAGAAAGCTTTGCTGGCCACTTTGACTAGGAAAGCCAATTCCTCCTCCTCCTCCTCTTCTTCTTCTTAGGCCCTAAACAGTTTGGGCCCCAAATATCTAAAGGAGTGCCTTCTCCCATATAGACCTGCCCATACCATAAGATCTGCCAGTGACATTCTCTTGACTATGCCACCCGCTCAAGCTGCTAAGGAGACGCATGGCAAAGCACTCTTCGTGGTAGGCCCCAGAGTGTGCAACAGCCTCACCTCTGTGGTGCATCAGTAACCCTCACTGTATGTGTTTAGATATTTCATGAAGATGCATCTCTTTATCCTGGCCTTTACCTGAGGGAATAGCACCTTTTCCCCATGTAGGCACTGTTAGATAATCTGTCTTCTCTGTTTACTAATGGGATGGATGGATGGATGGATGGATGGATGGATGGATGGATGGATGGATGGATGGATGGATGGATGGATGGATGGATGGATGGAACCTTGTTCCTTCCAAATATTTCTGAATGACAGTTCCCATTATAGTTCCCTTAGAGCAGTGGTTCTCAACCTTCCTAATGCCACAACCCCTTAATGGAGTTCCTCCTGTTGTGGGGACCCCCAACCATGGGGGTGGAGCAGCTGGGCGGTGGGAGGGAAGGGCAGTGGGAGGCTCGTCGTGACCCCTCTGAAAGGGTAGTTCGACCCCCAAAGGGGTCCCGACCCCCAGGTTGAGAACCAGTGCCTTAGAGAAAGAGCCTAGGGCTGATGGGATTCATGCTGTAAAGCACCTGGAGGTTACCAGGTTGGAGAAGGCCTTCCTGTTAGAATACAGCAAATATATCAACATAATTCACTTTTGGATTATTGCATTACGTAAAGCTGCATTAGATCTCTCCTGTGAGCAATTGACTAGAATTTCTCTGAAGTTATAGAATGCGTATGAGTGTTGATGGAGAAGAGTCATTTAGAATATCAAAATACTGTAAGTCATCAGTATAGGAATTGTAAGGGAAGCTGAACACCACCATGCCTGAAAGGAAAACTGAAATTATGTGCTGTTGAGGAGAAGAGATGAAAGTTGGTTTGATCATGACTGAGAATAGCCAGTCATGTCTTGGGCTTCATGTCTCTGGTGATAGATACATGTGGAAAAGCTGATTATGTTGAGCTTGATGCATTTTGCAAAAACCACAAGGCGGAAGTAACCAAATGCCATGGAAAATTGGGATTAGTTCATCCTTCCTGAGAGCCCCTGAAGGAGCTTACTGTGGCTAAGGCTGGAACAGCCATTGTTTGTTGACTAAAACCCTGCTGCAAAATATTTTATGGGGAATAAAAGACTACAGAGAGATGGCTCATTGCCCTGGGTCAAAGATTCATGGAGACGTAAATAAAAACAGCTGTAACAAAAAAGAGGGAGAGGCAGAGAAATAGTTTAAATGCATGGACTATTTAGATCTGCGAAGGCAGGCACGGCGTGAAAGAGAACCAAGTTACGGTGGTGTAGGGCTCCAAGAGGGATTATGGGAATGAGTGCGTGGGGGTGTCGAGGCGGAAGTTTAAAATAAGCCTTGGTTGTGCCCATTTATGTGGTCTGGAAGAACTGTTTGTATGGATTTTGTCAAGGGGACACGACGTTCTGGCATTCGGTGCAAAGAAAAATAGCATAATTAGTCACATTCATTGATGTCAAAGAAGCAAATGCATGGATTTACCAAAGGCAATTTTAAAACAAGTTATTAAAATGCAAGTTTATCCTTTTAACTATTTTGCTAGTTAGCAATGCCTTCACGGCATAACACTATGGGTTTCAAAGGAAAGCAGTATATTCCGTATCAGCCCTTTCAGAATTTGAGGTCATCTATGGTGGACTTGTTGTCAGTTCCACCTACCTAAGATATCATACAAGTAGGTGCTCATCTCTGGGCCTTCTCTGTGGTAGCACCATCTTATGGGATATACTTCTACCTGATGCAGAGCAAGTCTCCTCCTTGGTTAGGCTGAGAATATTTTTGTTCAACCTGGCATTCCCCTCTGGACAGTCCCCCTGATTTTTGTCTTTCTTTTAATATGGTATTTTAATCTTTTTATGTGTTCTGGGTAGGGGTGGGCATGAATGCAATTTTTGGGATTCTATTCAAATCAAAGATTCAAAGATTCAAATCTGTTCACATTCGATTCAAATCTATTTGTTTGAATTTTGATTCGTATTTGAAGATACAAATGTGAACAACACTTGAATGTGTCCGTATGCATCCGTACATATTCGTATGCATCCTGTTTTTATCCCGTATGCATCCCGTTTTCGCCCCGTACGTATCCGTACAAATGCATACAGATACGAATAAGATGCATACGGAAATTTACTTATTTATTTATTTCTATTTCTGTCCCGCCCCATACCCGAAGGTCTCTGGGCGAGTAACAACAAATCAATAGCAATTAAAACCATATTAAAAAACAAGACACAGTTAACATATTAAAACTGAATAATTAAATCAAGGTATTAAAAATAAGATATTAAAAAACAGGGCACAGATTAAGCTACGGCATATAATTAAAAGTTCTGATTTAAGCCCTACATCTAGTGGTCTGTTACTAAAAATGTCTGCAATGTGTATGTATCCGTATACATACAAATGTCCGAATAATTCAGACAAAAGATTTGAAAATTCATTTGAATGTTAAATTCCAATATATAGACATTCAGTTCAAATTTGAATGTCCGAATCCAATCCAGTTCGATCCAGTTTCAAATGTTTTGAATATTCATGCACATCCCTAGTTCAGGGCCCTTTCTGCACTTATGTGTTAATCCAGATCAAGTTGCTGCTAATAACACCTCCTTTGAATGGGAATAGAGTAGATCCAAATCAGAACTGTACTAGTGGTAGTCTAGCTAAATGTAATCCACTTCCGTGCTAGCACACTTTAGTACACATTTGCTGTTCTAAAGACCTCTCAATGCCTGTGGGTCATACAGATCTAGCTAATACAGATCAAGCTAATACACATTAACTGAAGTAAGTACATAAAGGGCCTTCATCTTGTAAGCTTGCCCTGACCACTAGAAGGCAATTGGATAGGGCGTTCTCTTCACAGAACTTACTCCAGGGTAAGCGGGAGGACTGCTACAAACCAGACACCTCCTAGATCTGTACTTCTAGGGAAATAGTATGCCACTTTGGCTTCCACACAGCAATGTTCAAGTGGAGAGTTTGACACAATTTCAACCTGTGCTGAACCTGTCCCAGTACAATACGAGACCTTTCAGCTTCACTGTCAAAGAGAACACTCCCTCACCTGTTTTTCCAGCCAGTTTCCTGTAAGACAGTCCAGTGTCTCATAAGTTCAGTCGACCATTTTTAAACTTAAGCATGAATTCCTTCCGTTACCACAGAGAACAGACCGGCTCTTCCTCTGTTTAGCTGAACAGAAGGGCTCAGTCCTGACAGCTAAGAGCCATTTGGCCACAGAAGGGAGGCCTGACCTCCTCCAAGTGCCAAGGAATACAGCCTCGATGGACCCGATTGGTTTGGCAAACTATCCTGTGGGACGGTTTTAGCCACTGACCAGCAATGGGTTATGGCCACTTCCTCCACTAAAGCACACTTTAAGCAGGTTTGTTCTCAGCAAAATAAATCTGCATGCAAAAGAAGAAAAAGGGAGGTTAAAATAACACACGTGATTTCTCCACAGGGGAGTTATCTTAGGTGAGGGTAGAGACTGCTGAGTCTAAGCTTTAGAAAGATGTTTGTTTATTCTTCAAGCTGGTGTGGAGTCAAAATTTCACTGAACCGTGGTAGTCAGGACTTCCTTCATTCTGCTTTGTTCTGTGTTGATGTTGGGGCTCGAGATTTATTCATGGATTGGCCAGATGGTTGTGAAGAATGAGAGACATCACCCTACACCAAGGATATAATCCCTAAAAATAGGAACAAAGCAGATGAAAGAGAATGGGTAGAAGAATGGATACAAGATAAATAAGGGCCTGAAGGGAACATACACACACTGCCACACTGGGTCATGTGAAGATGGGCCTGCTGGGGCCTTCCCTCCCAAATTCTGTTTGACATCTAGAGGTCTAGGAGAGGTTAAGCTCCTATGGACACAGATTCTGGATGGATGGCAGTAGACTTACAAATGGGTTAATCCTTTTCAAATTTTTGGACGCCCAATGGAGGGCCAGAAAAAGAAAAGAAGCTCCTATAGACACAGAACCCAGGAGGTCCCCTCCAACTCTACCATTCTATGATTCTATGATTCTATGAGAACCATGTTGGCCTCAGAGATAATGTCATCACAGAGCCCAACGCTGCAAGAGGTGCCCCCACTCCCTGGGCTCTGAGAAAGTCAAGATGGCCGGCTAGGAGCAAGACAAGCCTAACATGAGTGCTCACCTTGCAGCTAAGGCTGGGTTTATGTGGCAATCCGGTTCCCTTGTAGAGGACTGTGGCTGTTTCGAATGCTCTGATAAGCATCTGAAACAACATTTTGCCCAATTCTATTGAAAACCACAGTTATCATCAAAGTAACACTGTGGGCAGTTTCTCCCAAACCACTGTGTCGTTTAATTGCACAGGAAACCAAGGTTTAGGGGAACTGCAGAGATCCAGTGCACCAAAATCAGTGACACAAATAAAGCCCAGCCTACTAATCTAATCAATGGCATGACAGAGTGGAGACCCAGTCTGCCAGTTTGGTGCCATGGAGGCTACATAATGTAATTGCAACGAAGGCTGTTTTCCTGACCACACGAGAACAAAAATGCAGCATTGTGGAGAATGCAAAATGGTGCCAAAATTACCAACATTTGTGTTGTTACTGATGCTTCTTAAGTGCAGAAAGGAGAAAACATCTGAAGATCAAGTAGAAGCCACACCTGTAGGGATGTGCACAAATGCAATTTTTGGGATTCAATTCAAATCGAGTATCTGAAGATTCAAATTGATTTGAATGTTTAAAATACATTTGAATCTATTCGTATATGAATTTTCGATTCATATTTGAAGATACAAATGTTGACAACATTCAGATGTGTTTATATGTGTCTGTACCCATCTGTACGCATCCTGTTTTTTGTAACATGCATGCGGATACGTACGTAATGTTTCCGTATCCATACGCATACGAATATCCGAATAATTTGTACGAATGATTCAAAAGATTCAAAAATTTGCTCAGATGTTAAATTTGAATTTAGAGACATTCAGTTCAAGTTCAAATGTCCGAATTCGATTGAATTTTGAATGTTTTGAATATTCGTGCACATCCCTGGGCACTCCCATTTGCTGTCATTTTAATGCCACAGGCCTCATCTGGTATAAGCAGAAGCATATGGGCTCTGTCTTGCGCAGGTATGGGGGCCACAGCTATTGGAAGTGTGTGTCTTCTGGTGTATTAAATAGATGATCAGTTCTTAATGCTTCTGCTCATGTTTTCCTGCATTTCTGTCCTGATGAAAACAGAGGCCTTTTCACACTACAGCTAAAGGGCTGTAGTGCACAAAGGCTAGGCCACACAGGGACGCATTCTCCATTCACACCTAGGCCGGTGTGGGGGTGGGACAATCCTCCCAGGCCTGCCACACTTGGGTCAGGTTTGACCCGGGGCAGGCAGACCTGTCGCATCCCTTCCCCAGTTCCTGCGGGCTGTAGGTCACGCAGTTGGGTCCCCTAGAGCCTATAGGACCCCCCCCCCCCGGGCCAGGCATGCAACCCCCCCCCCCGGGCACAGGCCTACCCAGTTGTCGCACACGCATGCCACTTACTTCTTCGTCACTGGGTTCGAAGTGGCGGGCCCGGCCAGTGACGTTGTGCGTCTGCGCGCATCGCCGGCTCTGATTGGCCAGACCGCAGCTATTCCAGAGGGAGCGTGCAAATGCTCTCCTTCCCAAACAGCTGTGGGACATCTCAGGACAGCCAGGAATGGGCGTAGAGCACAATTTTGTGCTCTAATCCCGGAACATGTGTAGGATGTCCTGGGACAGGCTGGGGCGGTTCTGAACGGAACCGCCAGTCCAGCTGTGCGAATACTCCACTCCAGGGCATCCTACATGCGTCCGAGAAGCCCTCATGCAAATAGGCCTCTGGAGCCCAGATTTACTCACCTATATGAGACGGGGAAGGTAACCTGGCAAACAAAGCAGCAAAGAAAACATCAGGGTTGGAATATGTGCGTACTACTGCCATTTAAAAGTGATGACCGCCACTTCTGGGAAATTCCTAGTGGATTTTGCCTTTTCATCTGAAAATAACACTTAAAACCTACAAAATAACACTTCAGCCTACAGAAGAGAAGACTGGGAGATAGACACAATAGTGGTCTTCAAGTATCTGAAGGGTTGTCACAGTGCAGAGGGATTGTCCCTGTTCTCACTTGCACAAGATGGGAGGACTAGAAACAACGGTATGAAACATCCAGTGAGTCAATACAGATTAGATATTAGGAAAAACTTCCTGACAGCGAGGGTGATCAGTCAATGGAATAGGTTGCCACGGGAGGTAGTGAGTTCTCCTTCACTGGAGGTCTTCAAGCAGACCTACATCTTTCTGGGATGGTTTAGGAAATCCTGCATTGCACTGAGCAGGGGGTTGGACTCAATGACCCTAGAAGTCCCTTCCAACTCTACGGTTCTAACACTGAAGACTTCATACTACCACACCAGACTGTCATTTTGAGAGTCCATTTGCACAGATTTTTTATTCTAATTCAGTTTGGTAGACCAGCCGTACCAAGACATTAGATGCTGTCTCTTTGTACAGGATCCTGACTCTTTGTATGCTAAAGGGCCTTCAATTTCCTTTAAAAAAAAAAAAAAGACTTTAAGATTTTACCGTAATGTTTCCATTTGGAAATCTGCAATGCCCGAAGTTCAACAAGAGGACACGAAACACTCCTTTTGGCTGCATTTGTGGTCAGCAGTTTCCTTCTATTTAGCTTCCTTTCGAAAGAACAAGAGGGAAATGGCCTTGCATCTCAGAGTTCGGAGATCTATCTGTGCAGAATTACATCTTGAATAGGAAATACCCCGCATCAAATGTGTGTGCTGTTCTAGGAAATCCATGAGCACTGAAATCCATGGAATGAAATCCTTCACTGAATGGTTCAGTGGAGGCATTTACACACTGTCCTTCCAAAAGAAACCAAGGGAAGGGAAAGAACGATACCCAGTATTTAATTCTCATCTCCTTTCTTCCTTTCTTCTGCCCCATTATCGGAGGCCTCAGGGCACATTACAATAAAATCAGTATAAAAACACAACTGAAAATGAAAGCTTCTTCAGTCCCAGATTAGGGTAAAAAAAGTTCATTTTCACCATCTGTCTAAATATGGGATGAAGGATACGTTGGGGAGGGGAGGCTATTCCCCACCTGATAGAGGTGGTCCCTGCAGATCTTAACTGTCAGGCAGTATCAACTGGATTGGCTTTACCCACATGCTTATTAATACTCTCAAAGATTTCTAACAAGCTAGTAAGCCATGATATACCTTTGCAGAAACCATCTGATTTACCTTTAGCAGTGCTTGTTCTTCTATGTGTACTGATACTATCTGTAATGATAATTTCGATCACTGCCTGAAACTGTTATTAAGCTGATTGGTCTGTAATTTCCTGGATCACTCCTAAGACGTTTTCGCACGGGGGAAAACGGAACGCGAAAAAGCCAGCTGTGGACACGTCATCCGCATTGGCCGCGCGCGCCTTGCGTCCCGACGTGTCCGCAGCTGGCTTTTCCGCGTTCGAAATGTAGAGCACTTCGAAGTGCTCTACACGCGTTCCAACGCGGACGAGCCGCCCGCAGGCGTTCGGGAGAAGAAGCGTTCGCGCCGCTTCTGTCTCCCGATCGCCTGCCGGCTCGCCTCCGACGCCGCGCGGCTTTGACAATCAGCTGTTTTTCAAACAGCTGATTGTCGATCTGCCTCCGCGGCCGCCGGCGCGCCCCTGGCCGGCGTTTGCCGGCTAAGCCAGCTTCGGGCGCTTTGACCATTCGCACCCAGACGCTCCGGAACGCGTTTACACGCGTTCCGGAGCGTCTGTGTGTGAACGGGGAAAGCGCCCGAAGCTGGCTTAAGCTTTCCGCCTGAACGCGTTCGGTTTCGAACGCGATTCAGTGCGGAAATGCCTCTAGATCTTTCTTTGAAGATCAGTGCTAAATTTGCTACCCTACAGTCTACAGGCACAGATCCTGATCTTAGGGAAAGATCACATATTTTTGCTAGCAGATCAGCGGGAGGTTTTTTTAGAACTCTTGGGTCAATACCATCTGGTCTGGGTGATCAGTTTCATTAAGATATGCAAGACCTTCTCTCTAGTTTTCTCTGTCCAATATAACATTCCTGACTCCTTCCCTGCAGGTATATTCCCCTCTTCCTTCCACAGTGAAAACAGTGGCAAAGAATTCATTTAGTCTCCCTGCAATCTCCATGTCCTCTTTAACTATCTTTTTCTGTCCATTATCATCTAGTGGTCCAACAGTTTTCCTGGTTGGATTCCTACTTCCTACTTCTGATGTACTTATCGGGGGTGGGGGGTCTACTAGCACTAGAGAACGCATTATGGACCCATGAAGGACCCGTAATGGGTACTCTAGTGCTAAGTGGAAAAACACCCATATATGTTCTTATTGCTTTTAATGAGCCAGTTTGGTCTAGTAGTTAAGGAGCCGGACTGTTATCTGGGAATACCAGGTTTGATTCCACACTCCTCCATGAAGCGAGCTGGGTGGGCTTGGGCTAGTCACAGCTCTCTTCTGAGCTCTCACAGCCCCACCTACCTCACAGGGGAGAAGAATAGAAAGCTTTGTCAGCCACTTTGAGTCCCCTTAAATGGGTGAGAAAAGTGGGATAGAAAAGCCAATTCTTCTTCTTCTTCTTCTTCTTCTTCTTCTTCACAATGTGTTCCTCAAATTCCTTCTTAGCATTCCTGATTCCCTTTGTTCATTCAGACAAGCCTTCCACTTTCTAAATTACCCTTTCCTGCTTTTAATGACCCCTTCTACAGTACTTGTATCCCACACTCATGTCCTCTTGGACTTGGAAAAGCCCTTTCAATACTGCCTTTGAAGCCAAGGGGAGGCAGGGCCACAGATGACATCAAAGTGTGGCCCACAGTGATTCTGCAGTTATCAGGCTTTCCCCCATCCCCTGCCAGGCCTCAACAGGACAGAAGAAAAGGGAACTAAGAAATTCTGGAAACCATAGAATTGCCACGAGTCATGACATGCCATGTTCCGGAGCAAAGGCCACAGGGTGGAGAAGCAAGGGGAAAGGGTAGAATTAGCAGACACAAATAAGTTCGACCTGTAACCTTTGTAAAGCTGTCCTTCTCTTCACTTTCCCCTTGTCTTCAAAGATTGCTGGGCTTTCATCGTAGTGACGTTAATAAACCTGGCCCTCTTTGAAGGTCCATAGCATATGAATCTCCCAAGCATGGACCTCCCAAGACAGTTTGATCTAGTGGTTACGGAGCCAGATTCTTATCTGGTTTGATTCCGCCCTCCCGGACAAAGCCAGCTGGGTGACCTTGGGCTAGTCATAGCTCTCTTCTGAGCAATCACAGCCCCATCTACCTCACAGGGTGTCTCTTGTGGGGAGAACAGAAGGCTTGTCAGCTGCTTTGAATCCCCTTAAATGGGTGAGAAAAGCTGGGTAGAAAAGGCAACTCTTATTATTATTCTTGGAACATGCCGCAGTGGCAGTTGCTGGCAATCGGAAATCGGCCGTTGGGAGAATCTGCAGTCACTCCTAGTTCCTCTAAAGCAATCTGCATGCAGGAGTGGTTTCCAGAAACAGAATTGCCACGTTATGCAAGGAACAACTGATCTGCAATTTTTATTTGTTTGTTTGTTGTTTGTATTTCTATCCTGCCCTGTACACAGGATAACAGTATCTAATAAAACAGTCACAGTGTCTGTAAAGTGGGAAGAGACAGTATATTCCCATTTAACCAAAGGCCAGGGATAAGAGGCGTGTCTTCACTGCCCTCCTAAACATAGATTAGAGGGTGCTTCCGTACAGGCCCTTAGAACACATATAAAGACACATACAGGACACATACAGAACACATTAAGACTTACCTTCCGCACTGGAGGCTGGATCCAGGACTCTTTGTGGCGGTTGCTTCCGCACTCCGGCAGGCGAGACCCGTCCTTAATGGGGCTCTTACCGCTGAAGGATCCGGCCTCTGGGAAGACCTCGAAAACTAGGTCTTCCATCCAGCCCCTCACCCCGATCTGGTCGGAAGCAGGATGCTTCCGCACACGGAGAGGCGAGGGGCTGGATTTGCCAGCAGCTGCCATCTTGGGAAGGGTAGAAGCAGACCGGTCTGCCTCCTTCCGCCCTTCCCCTGCGGGCCACACGCTGCTGGATTAGATTGTAAACCGGAGGGCAGGGACCTGTCTAAGATTAATATAATATTGTAACACGCCGTGAGACCTCTGGGTATAGGGTGGAATAGAAATACAAATACATACATACATACATACATACATACATACATACATACATACATACATACATACATACATACATACATACATACATACATACATACATAAATAAATAAATAAATAGTGAAAGGGCCTGACATACATCAAGGAGGAGACTATTCCATAGCCTAGGGACCATCACTGACAGGGCCCTCCCAGTAGTAAAAGATCCACCCTTTTTACTACTGAGGGTGGCCGGACAACCAGGAGGGCCTCACCTCCATATATTACGGCACAGGCAGGTCGATATGGAAGAAGTCATTCCTTTAGATCAGCGGTTCTCAACCTTCCTAATGCCAAGACCCCTTAACGCAGTTCCTCATGTTGTGGAGACCCCCAACCATGGGGGAGGGGCAGCTGGGAAGGGGGAGGGAGGGGCAGCAGGAGACTCATCACGACCCCTCTGAAAGGGTAGTTCGACCCCCAAAGGGGTCCCGACCCACAGGTTGAGAACCACTGCTTTAGATATTTGGGGCCCAAGTCATTTAAGGACTTATAAGTCAAAGTTAACACCTTGAATTGGGCTCGGTAGCAAATTGGGAGCCAATGCAACTCTTTTAAGTCTGGTATGATGTGTGTCTGGCCAGCTGCACCTGCCGCAGCTTCTGAACCGTCTTCAAGGGCATCCCCATGTAGAGCGCATTACCATAGTCCAATCTGGAGGTTTCTAGGGCATGGATAACTCAGGAGGTAACCAGTTTCTGGACAACTTTGCTTCTGAAATGCCTCCATGCTCCCCGTGCAGGTAAATCTATTAAAAGAAGAAAAAAAATCAGTCAGTTGCATCTTTTGTTTGACTTTGCAGGAAACAAAGAGCTTCCGGGGGAAACAAATCACAGCAGCACACAGAGCATCAGCAAGGCACCGCCAAACACAACAGAGAACACCAGAAACCCTCCCAGGGAAGCCAAGCATCGCACTCCTCGGGGCGACCCGGCCACCACGGCTACAGCCAAAACCGGCGGTGGCACCATAACCAGAAACACTCGCCCAGTGACAAAGAGATGCACAAAAATGCCAAAGAGACTGAGAACCTGAAAATCGAGGATGCCTCTGTCTGCACGGTGCATATCCCCCTGGAGGTCCAGCGGAGCAGTGACGCCACAGACAGGGAGTCCCCGCAATATATTCAGGATCCAGAAAGTAAACAGAAAGACGGCCTCCACGAAAGAATCAGCGAGAGGCCCAAAATTAATTTGCTTCAGTCTTCCAAAGACAGACTACGCAGGAGACTAAAAGAGAAGGTAATTCTCTCTTTCGCTTACCGTTTTGGAAAACCCGATGTGAATGCGGGAAAGTCCAAATGCAGGGTGGAAGGTCCACCAGTAAAACAGGTAGAAATGAAAAGGTGTGAGCAGTCAGATCTGAAGGTGGACTGAAGAAGGTTTAAAGTGAAGGTGTGACCATGGCCATAGATGGACAAAATGGCGGTGCACCCTTATTTTGAACATGTTTTGTTGCTTGGCTGATCTTTTCAGTATAAATGGTACAGATATCTGTTTTATCTACTTTACCCAGAAGATTTCATGTTGGGCTCACACAACTCTGAGTTCAGTTAACAGAAGAACAGATTGTAAACGATAAGTTCTTGGTGTCACAGATCACTGATGAAGAACTGTCTGTTATGGGGTTCTGCTTCTGTCCTTTGACTCCCTCATTCCTGTGAAGTCTGGCCTGATGTTGTTGGTTGCTGTTTGTTTGTCTCTTGTCTAAAAAGGTCCCTGCAATAGTAGGTAATGCCATGCTTAACCAGTGGGGATGCGCACAAATGTTCATCACATTTGTTATACGTACGGATTCATTTGTATTGAATAGAATCCTGCCACATTCGAAGGGGATCTATTCAATCAACTACGAATTGTCTTGCATTCGATTCAATACAAATTGAATGCAAAAAAACCATTCATGCACATCTCTGTTATGTTCCACTCTTTGCTGATGTTGTTTATTGCGTAGAAAGTCTAGGCCAGTGCAACATATATCCCTGATGCATCTCTTGAAGGGAATGTCCATATTTAAAAAGCTGCTAGGAAAACTGGCCTTTTTGCACTTGACCGGTTGGGTCAAGGTGGGTAGGAGCTCTGAGACAATGCATCTGCACCTCAGAGAGCCCATTCCTCATCCAAAATAGCTCTGTGTATCTGGGAGCTCCCCGTAGGCTGGGTAGGAGTGAGACTCACCTACACTAGCACTGGAGCCAGTAAGGTTCTGGGCGCACCATTCACACATCTTCTTGTTCAGAAGAGGTGCA
The DNA here is from genome assembly GCA_023333525.1 of Aspidoscelis tigris stejnegeri. Taxonomy (NCBI): domain Eukaryota; kingdom Metazoa; phylum Chordata; class Lepidosauria; order Squamata; family Teiidae; genus Aspidoscelis; species Aspidoscelis tigris. The sequence goes on from JALMGA010000007.1 coordinate 10,428,096, forward strand.
AGGACAGCAAGGGATGGGCAGTGCACCTGTGATGGTGTGCCACTCAGTTGTGCCAGGGACAGCACCACGCAAGCTGGCACAGGCACCAATGTTTGAAAATGGCTGCCATCCGGGTAGCCATCCACATTTAAGGTGCATTTTGGCAGGCTTTGGGGGAATTGATTATCCTCTGAGCAGTCACAAGTGTGCATGGTTGAAGCATACAGTACTGCCTCTATGCCCCATTATTGAGTGAGGAATAGTGCAAAAAGGCCCACAGTTTCAGTTTTGTTTTGTTTTTCAAGGCTGGAGGACTAAACAGTTCAAAAAGAACCATTCAAACGGATTGTGGCTAGGAATGTGCACGAATATTTGTAACATTCATCATTCGTACAGATTTCTTATGAATTCGGACATTTGTACATGAATTAATGTTATAACATTCGCACATTAACATTCATATGAATACAAACGTTTCAGAACATTTGTACAAATAGTTCAAACATGCGTAAATCTGGTGATATGTATCGGATAAGTGTTGATACGTATGCGTTTGTATCGGATATTCGTACAAATTTGTACAAAGACATTAATATTGAATAGAATCCTACCACATTCGAAGAAATACAGATTTTCTAACATTCGATTTGTTACAAATCAAACGCCAAAAAACCATTCATGAACACCCCTGGTTGTGGCCATTCTGTAGTAACTTAATAATGTTTCATGTTCTTTAGCTTTTCAGATACTATCATTGTTACTTTAGATTTATTATCACGCTCACCATTATCCCACCTTCCACTCGAAGGACTAGAGTGGGTTGCGACACTCCACTGAGTATACAGAAAAGTCAATATAAAGTTTACTTGGGGTCCAAGACCAGAATACACAGTTAAAACAGGGAAGCGCTACCCTTCACATGACAAGAAAGCTTAAAAGGCAATAAAATTTAAACATTTTTAGTTGCTTTCTTCAAATTGCAATAGCAATAAAGCATAAGAAAAAGGTGGAACAAGCAGCATCTTCAACTTAGGTCCTTTCTGCACTGGCCCTTATTCTGGATTATATCCCAGAATAGGGACCTGCCATCTACATTCTGGTGCAGACCACGGCAGACCAATCCAGAAAGGGCCAGAGTCTTGGACCAGGCCTAAGATCTTCAAAGCAAGAACTATTTAATTCATGTCCTCAGTTTGGAATATGGTGATATCCAGAGGCACCTGTGGCCACCTGCTGCAGAGGGTAGACATAAAGAGCCTTTCCGCACTGGGTTGGTCAGTGAAGATCTTGGAACATCTCACAGAGATGTTCCACACAGAGTTCCAGGCTGGTATCCTGGACCAACCCCTTATGTACAAACAGTGCACAAGTTGGTGGTTCACTATACTACAGCTGAGATGCCCAGCACCCTTTCACCAGGTACCTGGAAGTGGCACTCTGAATTTTAGGCTGTTTTTGCAGTTACATTTGTTAATCCGTATTTAGAAGATCTGGATCTTTGAAATCCGGTCCTCGTTGACGCCGGTCTTTGAAGATCCACATCATGGTGCGGGCCCCATGCCTTGGTAGATGTGGGGACATGAGGCCTACTTCACAGCAGTAGACCGGACTGAGGATACTGTTAAAGCGGCCTTGCGTTAATCTGGATTTAAGAGCCTGAAGACCCCACTGAATCTGGATTTCGCTGGTGCTGTTGGGTACACATGGGGTCCTTAAGGGGTCTTGTGTGCTATTGCAAAAACAGCTCATGCTCAGGACAGGCACGAGTTCCCCTTTCACAACTCAGTAGAATGAATCCGGCACACACACGACGTACGGAATTCACCAGGTATCGCTTTTCAGCCTCATGCTGATTTTCGTAATGTTCTTCTTAGAAAGACAGAATCTTTGTCGTTAAATAACAAAAAACACTCCAGAAATAGGGCTTTACGGTTCAAATAAATCCTTAGAGGCACACACGCATAGGTGTTAATGTAATCTAGGCACACCTTTAGATTCTGTGGAAATGTGTCTGCGTGGATCGGATTACTCTGAAACCCAATAGGAGCCTGAATGATGTTTTTTTTAAAATTAAAATAAGAATCTCAACAGTCGTTTGAGCAGTGGATTGTAAATATTACATGCAACTGAGTGAAGTTTTCTGAGCTCCTCAGTCATGCCTTCCTGCTGCCATTTTGCTTGCAGCTCTTGATGGAAGGGTCTTCTAACTTGGCAGGGCAGCAGTGAAATTGCAGGAGTTCCTAGGTGTGCATTTCCATGTTTACAGCTTGCTTGATTATACTCTTAACTGCATGTGTCTTGTTTTTTGCTTCCTAACTGCTTGGTGCTGGGTGCTGATCTGTGTTTTCTCTTCTTCCCCTCTCCACGTTTCCTTGCATAACAGATGCCTTGTCTTTCCCTTTTCACGGATCAGGACGAAGTGGCCGTGGAGTCCACCAACCCCCAAAAGAACAAATTGGACAAATTAATTGAAATTCTCAACAGCATGCGGAATAACAGCAGTGGCGTAGACTCCAAGCTAACTAACTTCATGGAGGAGGCTCAGAATTCCACCAACTCGGAGGAGATGCTTGGGGAGATTGTCAAAACCATTTATCAGAAGGCCGTGATGGACCGCAGCTTTGCTTCCATGGCCGCCAAGCTCTGTGACAAGATGGCCCTCTTCATGGTAGAAGGCACCAAGTTTCGGAGCCTGCTTCTCAACATGCTACAGGTAACCAGATAAAACTCAGCTGCTGCTGCTGCTGCTGCTGGCTTGTCATCGCTTACAGCAAGAGAAGTCCGTAAGTTCTGGCCATGGTCAAGCTGTTTCCCACATTCCATTCTGACATCAGTTGATTTTAGGAATATAAAAGCAGAAATGAGGAGAGCGGAGAACTTAGAGCGACGTGTGCATTTGTTTGCGTGAATGTTTCATGGTAACAGTGAGCTGATATATAAGAGATGCTGTCCAACTCCCATTCAGTTTTAATATCCGTTCCTCTTGACGTACAGTTTATCTTGCTATTTGTCCAAATGGATCCATAAAGCTTTTGGGTCTTGTCACCTTAAGAGCATAAGAAGAGCCCTTTTGGATCAGGCCACAGCACATCTGGTCCAGCATCCAATCTCATGTAGTGGCTTACCAGTTGCTTCTGGGCATCACAAGCAGAAGACAAAGGCAAAACCTTCACCTACTTTTGAATCCCTGCAGATGGCCTTTAGAGGCATCCTGCCTGTTTCTCCAATCCAGAGGCCATCCAGAAGCATCCATCCTACTAGCCAGTGAGACCCTTGTCCTCATGAATGTATATAATCCTTTCAAAAAGCTATCCAGACTCGCTTGTTCAACTGCCTTTATAGGAAGGCAGAAGAGAGCATCTGACATCTTTTTTGCCTTGAAAATCTACTCTGAGCATGAAAGGCCCAGAAGGCTTGCAGATTATAATTTGTTTAGAATTTAGAGGTGGCACAATTAAAAAGGCAAGTTAAACACATTTGGGACAAAAAGCATTCTGAGATTTTGTTCTGGAATATATTCTAGAATAGGGGCCTGCTGTATACATGCTAGAGCAGTGATGGTGAACCTTTTGAGCTTGGTGTGTCAAAATACGCAAGAAAACCTGGCTTAACTTGGGTGCTGTGTCACATCTAGAAATATCCATAATTTTGTGATATTTGTGGCTCTAGTAAAAGTTATAGTTTTGATATATGTATTTTATTAAATGGAAAAACAAATAATTCTTTACATTACTGACTTTTGTTGCTAAATCTTCAATTGAAAGTTGGTATTTCGTACACTTCAAGAACAAGCAAGCACTACGCACCCAGGTGCCAGGGTGACCATTTGTGTCACCCAAAAGGGCTTGGCGTGTCACCTGTGACAGGTGTGTCATAGGTTGGCCATCACTGTGCTAGAGCAAACTACAGCAGGGCCCACGTGAGGCCTGACAGAGTCTGCATTAGCATGCAGACAACAGATGACTGCTTGTTTGTTTGTTTATTATATTTCTATCCTGCCCTATACCCGAAGGTCTCCGGGTGGGTAACGACCTTTAAAACAACAAATTACAACCAGTATATTAAAAACAATAATATAAATAAAACACTTAAAAGATCCAACATATTTAAAAGAGTATACTAAATATTAAAATAATAGTATCTACAGTGGGTGGGAAATATAATCACATTAGCCAAAGGCCAGGGCAAAGAGGCCTTTGCCACCTTCCTGAATGTATACAGAGAAGTGGTGCAATGCTCCTTGAGTGGGAGACTATTCTATAACCTGGGGGCCATTACCAAAAAGGCCCTTTCCCAGGTGCCCACCTGTTTCACTACTGAGGGCAGTGGGACAACCAGGAGGGCCTCGCCTCCAGATCTTAAGGCACTATCCTGGGATATATTCCGGAATATGGACAAGTGTGAACAGGCCCACTAACAAGAAAGCATGTAGGGATCTCAGGAGAGATAAATGTCATATATTGTTTTAAAACAATATGGTGTTGGACTACAATTCCCATCATTCTTAACTGTTGACTGTAATGACCAGCGCTAAATATCAAAAGCATTTGAAGAGCTGTGGGATCCCTACCTATGATTTAAAACAGCCAGCTACCACTCTGATGGCTTATGTGGTCACAAGGGTGTGATCCGTGTCCCTTTTTTCTTTCTTCCACAAGACTGGTCTTTCCCAGTTTCCAGGATAAGATTTTAAAGTGAAGAAACTGATGTTCATTTTGGAACTGAATATGTCACACAGAGTACAGATCTAGGTATATCTGTTCAGAATTAAGTCCCATTTACTTTTATGGGTCTCAGAATTCAATCTTATTTAATGGGCCTTATTCCTAGGTAAGTTGTAGCTCGGTTTGCACTGCAGAAGGAAGCAGTTTCATGGACTTTACCCCCTGGGAGTAGAAGGAGAGGTTTTCCACTCTTTCTTACGTGAAAGCCCTTCTCATGTGCTACTGTCCTCTGAATAATTGAGGGCCATGGAATTACCAGCAGGGCCTATTGGGCAGGCGTGTGTAGGAAAAATAATCATTAACAGCAGTTATGCAGAAGAGCAGTGGTGCAGAGAGAGATAGGACAATGTTATCTGAAAGCCTTCCTTCCTTCCTTCCTTCCTTCCTTCCTTCCTTCCTTCCTTCCTTCCTTCCTTCCTTCCTTCCTTCCTTCCTTCCTTCCTTCCTTCCTTCCTTCCTTCCTTCCTTCCTTCCTTCCTTCCTTCCTTCCTTCAACTTGCCTGCCCTGAGCTCCTGCTACTAGCGTGCTGGGTTCCAGTTTGGGAAGGCGAAAACAAGACTTCGAATTGCCCTGTCCCTCCACCACCATTGGCCCATGGTCCAAATCCACAGGCTACCAGATATTTGGTGCACATGAGCCGCGATTGCACATCATGACCCCTTTTGCAGAGAGATCTTCCACCCTCATCCACACCAGGAGAGTTTGTTTTAAAGTAGGCATGCCCTCCCTGCCAGCTTCATACTGCTTGTCTGCCATTGTTTAGGCATAGTCACAAGCAGCTGGAGACTGGGCCTAATTGCTGGGGCTGGCTGGCGTGGCACCGCGTGTGGGTGGCTGCCCTTAACAAGGCTGGACAGGAACTATTTGTGTCCTTGAGGGATTATGATTGGGTGGTTGGTTTATCCACACACAGGGGCTCTCTAGCATTAAAGCCCAAGTGGCAGCAACCCAAGGTCTAGCCGCCATGCCCAATATCTCTGGCACCTTCGTTGTCAAATCAAGCAATGGGTGAAAAACACTTGAAGAAAGGTTAGCTGTGCATTGAGAGAACAAACGAGCCATACTTATTAAAAAAATTAATTTCAGAAGCAAACAGACCTCTTAGGGGGACACTCATATATGATTGCAACCTACTTTTAATCAGGAGGCATGGCGCATACCGGAAGAGTCCAGAACTGCCACATAATAATTCGTCAGATTTATTTAAAGCCCCCAAGACATGGCTGGAAATCTCCCTTTGATCTGACCCAAGCTTGGATCAAAGGGAGATTTGCCCCCATTCTGGCAGTCAGCCGTTCTCTGTGCTCCTGGCTGCATTATAATGCGCTGCCCTTGTCTTTTAATTGCTAGATTCTGGGGGCAGGCAACCAGGGCTGGATACCTTCAAGCCTGTGCGCTCTTTTGCGTCTTCACTTATAGTTCTGGCGTCCACACTTTGAGAGACCAGAACTATCCCTCGCCTCACCAGCGCTTCCCTAAGTATTGGTGAGGTACAAACTGAATCATAGAATCATAGATCATAGAATCATAGAATCATAGAATGGTAGAGTTGGAGGGGACCTCCTGGGTCATCGAGTCCAACCCCCTGCTCAAGGCAGGATCTCCTAAACCATCTCAGACAGATGGCCGTCCAGTCTCTGCTTGAAGACCTCCAACGAAGGGGAACCAACCACCTCCCGTGGCAGCCTGTTCCACTGGTTGATCACTCTTACTGTTAGAAATTTTTTCCTAACATCTAAACTAAATCTTTTCCCCTGCAGTTTCACCCCATTGTTTCTAGTCCTTCCTTGAGAGAGTGAGAACAGGGCTGATCCCTCTGCCTTGTGACAACCCTTGAGGTATTTGTAGACAGCTATCATGTCTCCTCTCAGTCTTCTTTTTGGTAGACTAAACATTCCTAGTTCCTTAAGCCGTTCCTCATAGGACATGGTTTGCAGACCGTTCACCATCTTGGTAGCTCTCCTTTGAACCTGCTCTAGCTTGTCAGCGTCTTTTTTAAACTGGGGTGACCAGAACTGGACACAGTACTCCAGATGAGGTCTGACCAAGGTAGAGTAGAGGGGGATAATAACTTCACGTGATCTGGACTCTTATGCTTCTCCTAATACACCCCAGGATTGCGTTTGCCTTTTTTGCAGCTGCCTCGCACTGTTGACTCATGTTCAGTTGATGATCTACCAGGACAACCAAGTCTTTTTCACATGTGCTGCTGCTCAGCCGAATTCCTCCCATTGTATATGTGCTTTTTTCATTTTTCTTGCCCAGGTGCAGAACCTTGCATTTTTCTTTGTTAAATACCATTTTATTAGTTGCAGCCCATTGTTCGAGTTTCTCTAAATCTTTTTGAATCCTCTCTCTCTCTTCTCTGGTGTTTGCAATCCCCCCTAGCTTTGTGTCATCAGCAAATTTGATCAGTTTCCCTTCAACTCCCTCGTCCAGATCGTTTATAAAAACATTAAGCATAACTGGGCCCAGGACATTAAACATAACTGGGCGGAGCCCTAGCAGTGCGCCTGCACAGTGCTGTTGCCATGGTAATGGGGAGACGTGACGCTAACCGCCAAGCAAAGTATGGGCCGGGTGAAGAAGAAGAGTTGGCTTTTCTACCCTGCTTTTCTCACCCATTTAGGGGGATTCAAAGCGGCTGACAAAGCTTCTGTTCTTCTCCCCACCACAGACACCCTGTGAGGTAGGTGGGGCTGTGAGAGCTCAGCTGTGACTAGCCCAAGGTCACCCAGCTGGCTTTGTGGGGGAGGGCAGAATTGAACCCGGTATTCCCAGATAAGAGTCCGGCTCCCGAACCACTAGACCAAACTGGCTCACAGAGGGAATATAGCACTGTTAGGGTGCCACTGTGATGGTTTTGCCTCATGCATTTATTTATTATTTTATTTATTTATTTGCATTTTTATCCCACCCAAAACCCAAGGGTCTCAGGGCGGGTTACAACATATAAAATGAACACATGAAAAACAATAACATATTAAAACCATGGCAGTGGGGAGGAAAAGGCAGCTCCTTTACTTAGCCAAAGGCCAGGGTAAAGTGTGCTTGTCTAAACACATAGAGTAAAGGTGCCTGATGCACCTCAGGAGGGAGCCTATTCCACAGCCTGGGAGCCACCACTGAAAAGGCCCTATCCCAGGTGCCCACCCTTTTTGCTGCTGTGGGTGGTGGTACAACCAGGAGGGCCTCCCCTGCAGATCTTAGGGCATGGGCAAGTTGATATAGAAGAAGGTGTTCCTTTAGATATTTGGGCCCCAAGTCATTAAGGGCCTTATAAGTCAAAGAATTGGGCTTGGAGGTGAATTGGCAGCCAGCCCAACTCTTTTAAGACTGGTATGATGTGCATTGTGGCCAGCTGGCTTCTTGGAAGAATGTGGAGTAGCGTGTTTCCTTACCTTCTGGACAAGGCCACCATTATTGCTCCATCCAGTACACAAGCACATCCAGGTATTCCAGGTGCGCGCATCAGTTAAAATGCATGAAGACAGCACCAGCACCAGCACTGCCTAGCTAGGAGGCGGTAATCACGCAGGGGAGGGTTTCCCGCATTATCACTTCCTAGTGGAATATCTGGCTGCCATAAGGAGGCAGCCTTAGTCTTGATTTTCCATTGCGAGACAACCTGTGCAGCTAAGCTCCTCACTCTCTTAAGAGGTCTGCCTCATCACGGACCAGGTTCTGCAACAGCAAAGCATTTTTGCTAACCTAAAACCTGCCAAAAAGGAGGAACTTAACTACATGCTGTAATTTTGCATCATGATATGTGCCTGCTGTGACTCCCTCTTCCCACCTATTCCTTGCACCCTAGGTGGGCTCTTTGGGGGGTCGTGTGTTGCACAGTGCAGTGGGCAAAACAACGAGTCCATTTCTTCTTCTGGCAGTAGTAGAGAAGGTGGTTTAGATTCCTCATTCCCTGGCTTGGTCTGTATTTGTGTCTCTTTTAACAGCTGGACTAAGTGGCCTGGAATCTGTTCTAGCGACTGTGTGCTAACTTGTTCCCTTCTGTTCTGTGTCTGCACAAATTCCTTTGGATTAATTAAATCCTTAAAGGGCTAACCAACTGAAAGCATTAGGCGAGATCTAGTCTTGTGGGGGTGGGCAGAGGCCCCCGTTCCCAAAGTAACCTGCAACTGTTTTTCAGACTGCCATTTATGTAAGGCAGGGGCATGAAATGGGTAGCATCTGCAGTAAGGAAGCTATTTCATGGTCTTCAGCTTTTGGCCACCTAGCAAAATCTGTGGCAGATAGATACTGTGAAAGGCCTTCATACTATGCCAACCCTAAACGGCTTGGGTCCTGGGTATCTGAAGGAGCACCTTCACTCATATAGACATGCCTGTGCACTGAGATTTCAAGGAGAGACCCTTCTTATTGATTGATGGTTGGTTGGCTGGCTGGCTGGCTGGCTGGCTGGCTGGCTGGCTGGCTGGCTGGCTGGCTGGCTGGCTGGCTGGCTGGCCGGCCGGCCGGCCGGTCGGTCAATTGATTGATTGATTGATTTCTATCCCGCCCTATTCCAAAAGGTCTAAGGGCAGGTAACAACATTTAAAACAATGACAGTATATATTGAAACAACATTGTCTGCAAGTGGGAAAGGAAAGTGTATCCCCATTTAACCAGAGGCCAGGACAAAGAGGGGTGTCTTCTCTACCTTCCTAAACACGTACAGTGAAGGTGATGGATGCACCTCAAGGTGGAGACCATTCCACAGCCTAGGGGCCATCACTGAGAAGGCCCTCTCCTGGGTGCCCACCCCTTTTGCTGCTGAGGGTGGTGGTACAACCAGGAGGGCCTCCACCTCCAGATCTACTTGTAGTTCCTTCAGAGGTACAAGGTATAGAGATGTACAGGAGGGCTTTATCTGTGGTTGCCCCTAGACTCTGGAACAGCCTCCCTCTCAAGGTTTGCCAGGCTCCTACACTGTATAGTTTTTGGTCTGTGGTGAAAACGTATCTTTTCACCCAGGCTTTTGTTGTTTAATTAGATTCCTTGGGGTGCTGTCCTGTTAGGAAGGGGGGGGGTATGCTTTTAATTATATTTTAATATTTTACATGTTTTATTTTTATTGTTATCCACCCTGGGACCATGTGATGAAGGGCTGGATATATTTGTTAATAAATAAATAAAAATACAATAAATACAATAAAATGATGCATATAAGTACAGCCAATAAGGGGCTTCTAGAGAACAGCACAAATTCCATATTACCTACCTTGTAGCTTTCTACTTACTTGTGAATTTATAGGGAGGGTGGGCTAAATTTTGATAGTAGCCAGTGGTTTTCAGCTCTTCACTACTCTTGCAAAGAGTGATCTTTGGGGAACCTTATTGGAAGAGAGAGGGAAGGGGGTGAAAAGGGAAGGAAGGGGTTAAGAAAAGGGGATAACCATTGATTCAGCCAGTGATAAACTGAATTTCTCTAATGGGTCTTTGCAATGAAGCCTGGGGATGTCTCTGCACTGTGGGGCACAAAATCTGGATCCATGGATCCGGATTCACCCAGATCTGCGGGTCTGGATCCTGGGGAGGTGAGGCAGAATCCAGACAGTGCCAATCTGTGTCTATCCATATGCACACAGATGTGAAGCCTACAAGGTTGGCGCGGGGTGAGCTTCACAGCTGCTGCTCCCCCCAAATGGCTAGGGATGACAGCTCCTAGCCACGGGGCATGGGTGGGGGTGATTTTTAGTGCCATGCTATAGCACTCCATGCTGGAAATAACTTCTGGGAAATCTGGATCACGTAGGCATGTCATTTGCATGCCTCTGTTATTAAGATGAAGGCCTCAGCCAGATTGTAGACCCCATTAATGGGGTCTACAGTAGATTTGGATCAAGGGCCTCTCAATCCAGATCTACCTCGACCTGTTGTGGATGGATCTGGCCTATGGGAGCGTGGGGTTTCTATGATCAACACCAACATGCAGATGTGGAGGACCAGATCAGGAGGCAGTTGGGTTTGAGGGAGTAGATTTGAGGCAATAAAGGGAATAGAAGGACACCATTCAGCTGCCGCTTGCCTGGATGGAGGAAATACAGCAGCGGGCAGCCAGCGATTCTTTCCCCTCCTCTCCCCATTGCCCAGGGCACGCAGCAGCAGTGGCAACTCAAGCCCCCTTCGCCCGTCACCGTCACAGCCTTTAAAACATTCACACATCTCACCCAAACTTCAGCTGCTTTCCTCCCTTTTCTCTTTTTTAAAGGTCAGAACTTTCAAAATTGCAACATCGTTATCAGGTGTGAAGTGGTTGGATTGCTACAGTGTAGCGGCTGCTTTAAGGGGTGGATTTTTACAGCTTGCTTTGGAAGCAAGCTATTGGGGGAGGGAAACTCTCATCCCTTAACACGGAACGGTTCCCACAGTAAAAAATGTAAAACGTTTCAAGCGCACGAACCGGAGTGAGACCTGTTGAAATGAGGATTAACATTTACAAAGCTTTGGGGCAATTTAACACACGGAAAGCGTGTTAAGCCACCCTGACGTGGGAACTGCGAAGATTGAAAACAGTTTGAAACTGAAATAAGCTTATAATGGGAACGTGGCCTAAATGGTTTAAAGGGGACACAGAATTTGAGAAAATCAGGAGGGAAGTGTTGTTATCGATATGAACATCAAAACTGCACATGCAATACGGTGTTCCTGTAAGCTTGAAACAGAGTTTGGCACGAAGGCACTGGTATGGGAGTGCTCTGTGGAGTTCAGAAAAATAAGAGTTAAATCCACATCTCCTTCATGAAGGCTGCATTGTGAGGGATTAAGGGGCAAAGGCTGAGTTCAGGATAAAGCTTCGACCAGAGTCTGAATGCATTATCCCAAAGGGTGAAGGACTTTGTTAGCCTGATGTTGCCAGCCTGTACAAGAGTGTGATAAATAGGGATAAACATCTTCTCTCATTACTGCTAAGCCCTCTGGATTCTTGTCCAGCCACTGAGCAGAAACTGTGGGCCAGAAACCTTCACATATGGACCTAACAGATGCTCATGTTTTTCAAGAATGCCCCTGTGGACTTATTTTGATGTCTCTCAGAAACAAATGGTTGCAAGCTGAGGAGAGCCCAACAGCTTAGTCTGGCCAGCGAGGACCTATTCAAACTATGGTCCTTACTGTATTGGGCCTTATTCTGGATTGTATCCCAGAATAGGGACCTGCCCAGGGCCTGCCATTGTCTGCACCAGCATGTACACAGGAACATAAGAACACGAGAGGAGCCCTGCTGGATCAGGCCACAGCCCATCTAGTCCAGTATCCTGTCTCACACAGTGGCTCACCAATTGTCCATGGGCATCTCAAGCAGAGACAAGGGCAAACGTTCTCTTGCTCTTGAATCCCAGCAAATAGCCTTAGAAGCATCCTGCTTGTCCCCTCCAGCCTGAAAGATGTACTTAGGCATCCATTCTAGTAGCCGTTGATACATCTGTCGTCCATACATTTGTCCAACTCTTCCTTAAAGCCATCTAGGTTGGTTGCTGTTACCACCTCTTCTGGCAGCAAATTCCATAGACGGATGGCCCTCTGGGTGAAGAAATACTTCCCCTTGTCTGATCTGACTCTCCTACCCATCAGCTTCATAGGCAGCTTCATGTGTAAGGCAGTTACCTGCTTTGGTTATGTAATCTATGTAGGGTCTATGCTTCAGCAAAAGCTTTGATGGATTACAGAATGCTCTTTTACAAGTTGGCACTGATCACTACAGATTTCTTCCGCAATTCAAGATGGTCTTTCAGCCATGAGTTCTGAGCTGCTGGCCAAACGTGAGCTGCTGCATTGCTCAGATTTTGCTGTATTATACAACCAGAGAATATGCAGGGGATGTTTTTAGCTTCATGGTGGCTCAGATGCCTGTGGACACTGAATGTAGCTCCTAGTGGTTCCTAAAACTGAGAGTGGCGATAGCTGCACATCTGGAAAAGCCAAAGTGCACTGCAGAAGCATGGCACTCAGGAGAGAAGGCAAGAAAGTCAGAAATCGTTACATGACTTTTACTATTGTCCTGGAGATAATGGTCTGTCTGACCCAGAGGGTTGTCTCTGGTTTCCATTACTACCTCTGTGCCTTTCACGTTGGCCAGGACCACATATTTGCCACAGAAAGCTTTCTTCTAGCATGGAATTTTTGGGCATGTGGGGGAAACCTTTGTTGTTGTTGGAATTCTTTAATTTGTGTTTAATCGGTGGTTTACATATTGACATTAAAAAAACTGGATCCTTGCCCTAGAAGAACACCGTTACTTGTCTCCAAATTCTGCCTAATGGTGTTAGTATGAAGGAGAGTGTTTTTGGGTTTCATTCATATGGTAGGATTTGAATTTGATATAAATGTTTGATAGGAATTCGATTCAAATCGAATCCCCTAAATATCCAATATGTGTCCCCTACATGTCCACTCTGAACGTGTCAAATCTGCCCTAAATCCACTTTGAATCTGCTGTCAACGCACTTCGAATCTGCTCTGGATCCGTTGCAGATGTGGTTGGCACAGCCACTTTCCCACCTCCCCAGGTTCCCAAATGTAACAAAGCTTTGTATGAAGCTGAATTCGAATGTCCGTTTTTGAATGTGCCAACATTCGATTCAAATTAAAATACCCGAATTTTCGATGAATTTTGAAGTGCTACAAATATTAGTGCACATCCTTAATGGAGAGCAAATCTCTCAGTCGCTCCTCTGTGTTTAGAGGTAGCATATCTCAGAATATAGCAGCCATCCAGAGGGCTTTTATAGGCATCTTATTCAGTGGTTGCCATTTGCAAGTGTCAGGAGAGGCCTCTGGCACCCTTGCAAGGGTGAAGGCAGGGAAGTTGCTTTTTAAACCCATTTTCTCACCCTTTTAAGGGGACTCAAAGCAGCCGACAAACCTTCTGTTCTTCTCCCCACAGAGTCACTGTATGAGGCAGGTGAGGCTGTGAGAGCTCAGGAAGAGAGCTGTGACTAGCCCAAGGTCACCCAGATGGCTTCGTGGAGGAGTGCAGAATCAAACTGGGGGACTAACAGATAACAGTCTGACACTCTAACCACAAGACTCAGGTTTCCCTAGGTTGCCCTGTGCCATACCTGGGGCCCAGTTCCACCTACAGGCAGAACTCTTAGTATGGGTTAACCCAATCTACCAAAGCTGAGCCTTAATGAAGCACACGCATAAATGTAAGTCATCTCTAAAATTATCGCAAGGATTGCTTGTTTTTTTAGAAAAAGAAAGACCTTTGATTATGAACATTGAAATATATTCCCCCGAAAGGCCTCTGCTGGCTATTGTTGAAAATACCTGTAGTTACATCGACCAGAATGTGCGTTTGTGGATGTACAGGAGGTGGGAGTTAATTGGCCGGCCTGTAAACTCGGGGTATGTATATGTAACATAAGTTAAAGTATTCCTCTGTTGAAATCTGCATGCTCTTTATAGCTGAGAGGTGTCTGCTTCTGAGGTATGCATAGCAAAGTATATTATTAGAGTGGTCATCACTGGGTTGTAACAGAATACTTCTCCCCTTAGCAACCATTCGCAACAACTCATCAAACAGAAGGATGTGATACCTTTCAGAAAGAGCAGGGAGGGGCATTGCGAGTCACCAAACTGTCATATTTGTACGTGGAGATGAACCATGTGAAAGAGGCAGAAGGAAGAGAACCAGGGGTGTTTCCGCACAGGCCGTTAGAACGCGTTTAGAAACACATTAAAGACACATTGGAACACCTTCCGCATTGGAGGCCAGATCCGGGACACTTTGAGGACGCCGCTTCCGCACAGGCTCGCGCGAGATCCGTCTCTAATGTGGTCTTGGCGCCACTAAAACCGGTTCCCGGAAGACCTGAAAAATTAGGTCTTAATCTGTTTTTGGGTGAGAAATCCACATCAAAGGAGGACGCTTCCACACACGGACAGGAGAGGGAACAGATGTCCCTCCGGCCGCCATGTTGGGAAGGGCAGAAGCAGGACTACTTGCTTCTGAAGCCCCTCCCCTGCGTGCCGGGTGCTGCCAGAAATAAAGTACCTGGAAGCTCACCGCTCCGGTCCTGCAGCTCTGGGGGCGGCAGTGGGCCGGAGGACTTTCGGAATAGATGCTGATGCATCCACACAGCACCCACTCCATCCGTTCTCGGGAACCCGGCCTTCCCACCTGACTACGGAAGCATGGGGCCTTATTTGGATCCATCCCTATTTCAGACGGATCTTCCCAGAGACGGATTTGAGAAAAATGGTTACCCTTAATCCGGCTTTCAGGAGGTATATGCAGAAACCCCCCAGTACCTAAAGTGAGTCTGCGCTGATACACAGGCTTCCTCATGTAAAATGGGGGTGAAGGATCTCTTCCCAGATGTTCTTTGGACTCTGAAAGCCTCATCTTCCAATTCAGTGAGGGGTTACAGGGTCATCATCCTGCAATGCCTCTAAAGGCCGTTTGCAGGGAGTTGAGAGTAGGTGAGGGTTTTGCCTTTGTCTTTGGGTGGAGGTGCCCAGAAGCAATTGGTGGGCCACTGTGTGAGACAGGATGCTAGACTAGATAGGCTGTGGCCCAATCGTATGTTTCTTGTGTAACATCTGGAAGGCCACGAATTCTCAATCCCTGCTTCAGAGCCAGCTTCTAGGACAGTGATGGCCAACCTATGACACGCGTGTCACAGGTGACACGCCAAGCCCTTTTGGATGGCACACCTGGTCACCTTGGCACCTGGGGGTGAAGTGCTTGCTTGTTCTTGAAGTGTATGAAATACCAACTTTCAATTGAAGATTTGGCAACACAAGTCACTAATGTAAAGAATTATTTGTTTTTGCTTTTAATAAAATACATATGTCAAAAATATAACTTTTCTACTAGAGCTACAAATATCACAAAATTATGGATATTTCTAGATGTGACACAGCACCCGAGTTAAGCTAGGTTTTCTTGTGAATTTTGACACACCGAGCTCAAAAGGTTCGCCATCACTGTTCTAGCAGAATCTGGAAATATTTTCAACAGCTGCAGTAAACATTCATCCTCTCACTAAATTTTAAGTGCTCTGACTGTGGTCACACGGAATTTTAAAGGACGGAGGCCATCTTGAATTCTTGAAAATCAGAGGTACAGTGGCGTTTCTGGTTTATCTGCAGACTTTCTTGCCTACATGGGGATTATCCAAAAATTTGGATAATCCTAGTACTGTGATCATTTCACAAGGAAACGGAGCCAACCAGGCAAAGGCCTAATTGCCTGTGGCTGCATGTGTGGCCTCCATACTACCCAACCCCAATGCCCCCTGCCACCATGGCCACCTCCTGCCATCCTCTGTCGTAGCCCGCTGCCCTCCTGGATATAACCACTGCTGTCCTAAAGCTCCCCACTGCCGATCACTTCCTGCCGTCCCGTTCCACCTCCCTATAACTCATGCCAGTCCCCTGCCACTGCAGGCATTTCCTCTCACCTTCCACAATGCAGCCGCTGCTCCCCTAAAGCTCCCAACTGCATCAGCTGCCTTCTGCTGCCCCCTGCCATGTCCTGTGACCCCCTCCATGATTTCCCCTAGCCCCCCATCACCATGGCTACCTCCTACCATGCCATGCCCACCTCCTCTCACTAACTCTCCCATGCCATGCCCTGATGCCTCCTCAGTGCTGTCACCGCCCATCCCCCACCACCTACCCCCACTGCCCAGCCTCACAGGAGCTTATCTTTAGGGTGACAGCTGGCTGGCAAGTATGATCAGGCCGGAGGAGGCTGAAAATGGCCTCCCTTCCTGGTCTGTCCCAGAGACAGGCTAAAATTTGCAAGTGTGACAGAAACTATAGTCAGAAGGACTACAGGGTCATCACTGAAAACAGGGTGCTGGAGTGATACCTTAACAAATAAAGGTGCCGAAAATTATACAATGATAGGTGATTGGCACACTCTAGCAGGAGGCTACCAATGAGAAGTCCGTGTTATACATTGGCAACCCTAGAGCTCCTCCATGTTAATATCTCGGGGCCATGTTACAAACCTACCTGCCTTGTTGGCCTTCAGGTGAAGAGCAGTACATACAGTAAATACATGGATGGATGGATGGATGGATGGATGGATGGATGGATGGATGGATGGATGGATGGATGGATGGATGGATGGATATGATAAATATCAGCTGGGAAAGCCTTAGTGTGGTATCACAAGTTAATGAGTGTCACCTTGCAGTGGTTTGCAGTTGGGTCTTCTTTGTGGTGGCACTGACCTTCAGAATGCTGTCCTCTCTAATCTTCATGAGATGCCCACAATTATACCCTTTAAATACCGGTTATGGATATTTCATCCAGGCCTTTGCAATATGAATAATTTCCTCTCTCCCGCGTGCTGGGTTTTTAAAAATGTATTTAATGAAATGTATTCCTTTACTTGTTTTTATTGTAAGTTGCTTTGAGGTTTTACATAAAAGTAGGAACTCTTTTCAAAACAAGTCAGTTTTCGACATCAGAACGTAAGAGGAGCCCTGCTGGATCAGGCCACAGCTCATCTAGTCCAGCATCCTGTCTCACACAGTAGCCCACCAATTGCTTCTGGGCATCTCAAGCAGAGACAAGGGCAAACCTTCTCCTGTTCTTGAATCCCAGCAAATGGCCTTTAGAGGCATCCTGTCTGTTTCTCCAACCTGGAGGCAGTACCTAGGCATCCATTCTAGTAGCCAATGATATGCCCATCCTCCAGGAGTTTATCTAATTCTTTTTTAGTGCTATCAAGGCTGGTTGCTGTCGCCACCTCATCAGGTTGTAACTTCACCTTGCTACAAGTTTGTAGTGCAATTTCCCTTGTGACTTAAACATACTATGCAATGTTGCCCCACCCTGATGCGAAATGGGGGCAAGGAGGTGCCATGGAAGTACTGGAGTCCCAAGGGCACAAATGTGCACAGATGGGTTTGGGGACATTGTATTCGTAACAAATCGAATGTTAGAAAATTCATATTTGTTCGAATAGATCCCCTTTGAATGTGGTAAGACTCTATTTGATACGAATGTATTCATCTGAATTTGAACAAATGCCAGATACGTATCCTATACCAGCGCATATGTATCAATACATATCCAATATCTATCCCCAGTTTAATGAATATACAAACTATTTGTACAAATGTTAATGTAGAAATGTCATAACATTCGATTTGTGTACGAATGTGCGAATTCGTGCAAATAACAATGAGTATTCATACACAACCTTAGTCCCGACTCCAAAGATCCGCTGGTTTAAAGGCATCTCCAAAAGGGTTTTGAACATCTCAAGGGGTGTTTCAAGGGGACCTCTCCCAACAGATAGGAGATGAAAGTTGGGTGTGTGTTTCGTGGCTTTAAAGTTTCAAAATAGTTTTGGCAGGTACATCTAAACTTTCTCCTGCACATGCTCTGGCTTTGTTTAAGATGATAACCGAAATGCTAACTGTGGCTTCTTCTGCACTGGCTTTATTCTGGACTGTATCCTGGAATAGGGACCTGATACACGCACACTAATGCAGAAGACCATGGAAGAAATAACCAAGAATAAGGCAAAGTGAAGGAAGAGCCTATGATGGGGCCTTTTCTTCAAAATAACTGTAGGCCCCGTCTCCTCAGTTCTTAACCTTCCTAATGCCGCGTACCCTTAACGGAGTTCCTCATGTTGTGGAGACCCCCAACCACGGGGGCGGAGCAGCTGGGAGGTGGGAGGGAAGGGCGGTGGGAGGCTCGTCGCGACCCCTCTGAAAGGGTAGTTCGACCCCCAAAGGGGTCCTGACCCCCAGGTTGAGAACCACTGCTTTAAACTGAAACATCTTTCAGAAACTGAGATCCTGCGGGGGATGAATACATTTTGTTTGTTTTTTAAAAAGCCAAGTCATAAAGCAGGGTCTTCATTAAAGGAAGACAGACAAGCAAATGCATTTAACTTTGTAGCTTAGGGTTTACGGCTTCCTTCTCCCTGAGTGATATACGTGTCTAGGGCTTTATGGCTTATGATTTGTGTTCGGTGAGGGGGGAGAAAAGATCTCCCACATCTATCAAGGTCTGGTGAGTTATTTTGGCGTGTGAACAGTTTTCTGCTGTAACAGGCTGAGAAGCACACCCTTGACAATTGTGTGTAGGTGATTGGCTTGTAGTAGTGTTATTAATAATGATAATAAAAAGCCAACGGTCAGAAAATGCTTTTCATCTGTAGATCTTGTGGGAGCTTGCCAAGAGAGGTGTGTGTTATTCCTCCGTTGTGTAGCTATCTACATCACCTGCTGGCAGGACAGCAAGGAAAGTCAAGATTAGGGGTGTGCATGAAGGCAATTTTCAGGATTTGATTCAATTCGAGTCAGAAATCCAAACATCCAATTCAAATCTTTAAAATTCGAATTTAACCAAGTATCTGCAAGTACACAGAGTGTACGAACCTGTACACATGTGAATGTCCAGATAGTTCGAATGAATAGATCTAAAATTCAAAATTTGTTTGAATCTTTAAATTTGAATTTATAGACATTCAATTCGAATTCGAATGTCGAAATTCGGGCAGATTTGATTGAATTTCAAATACCTTCGAATATTCATGCACAAGACGCATTCTCCATAAACTTGTAACGGCTGCTGTTCCATAAGTGCAAATGTTTTTTTTTAATATGTTTTTTATTGATTTTAAAAGCAATATGACATTTTAAAAAAACAATTAAACAATATCTATCATACAATTTCTTGTATCTTCTCTTAGTATGTATTGCTTTATTAGTCATACAGAATAATAAAGCATAAGTGCAAATGTATGCAAAGGGCAAAGGATGCCTTCTGCTTGGAAATGGGATCATTTTCAAAGACAGCAACCAAGTTCTTCTCAAACGGTGACACACTGAAAGGCCTTTGTCTCCTGCCTGCTTTGTCTCCATTTTTTGTTGCTTTTCTTCTTGGGGGAACTTGAGGTTTTTGATCAATTCCTTTTCCACAGACTGTACCGATATGGTATGTCACTTGGTGCATCAGAGAAAGTCATAATAAGTTACTCAACCGAAAGGCCATAAATAGTAAAAGGGCTTTACAATTCTACACATCAGACCCGCATCAGACCTGTGTTTTCTTTCAATTAACTGAAAGTATTGCATGAAAAACTGAATAGTCAAAAGAGAGGACTAAATCAGATTGGAAGCTTGAATTTCACTTTGGATGAAGAAACAATGAAATCATGGATATTATCGTCTGTGTTGTACCCAAGAGCTTTAGGCGGCTTAACTCTGAAGGACAATGTTTCAGATTCCCTAAATAAGTCGATGTTGGTTACAATCTTGATAGGGTCAATAATGAAAGCCAAAACTTGTCAGTCAGTTGACGGCTTTTCTTCCCACTAGACTCCCTTTATATTAATATATAAGTGGAAGTGAGTGGTCATATCACTGTTCAAATCTTATTTCAGCATTCCCTCTTGTTTATATTCTACTCCTGTTTGTAAAATGGCAAAGGTCCCATCTCAGCTTACGGAATTGGTGTGAAGATAAATAATTCATTCAGATGATAAAGTGTGCATAAACTTGGGCCCTTTCTGCCCTTACTTGGTAATCCAAATCAAGTAGGGATGTGCACAAATGGGTTATTTTGGCATTCAGTTTGTCACGAACTGAACGTTAGAAAATCCGTATTCATTCGAATAGGCCCTCTACTCTATCCTATACGAATGTATTCATATGAATTCGTATGAATATCCAATACACATCCAATACGAATGAATATGTATCTGATATGAACAAATACTGTATTTTCTGGCTACTTTTTAACCCGGGAAAATCTTCTCAAAAGTCGGGGGTCGTCTTCTTATACGGCGAGTATATCCCAATCTCTATATTTTAACTGGAAAGTTGGGGGTCGTCTTATACGCCCAGTCGTCTTATATGCCAGAAAATATGGTACCTATCCTCACAAATGCATACGTATCCAATACGCTTCTGATATACATATCCCATAATGTATCTGCTGAGAAAGCATCAAATCTTACCTGAATCCACTTTTAACCCGCTCTCAATCCATGTTGAATGCAATCTGGATCCATTGCAGATGTGACTGGCGCACCCACTTTCCCCCCTCCCCAGTTTAACGAATGTCTACACTATTTGTACGAATGTTGATATACGGATGTCCTAACATTCAGTTTGTGTATGGATGTCCGAATTTGGGTGAATCTGTACGAATAACAAATGTTATGAATATCTGTGCGCATTCCTAGAATTATTAGAAGACATTTGGACGGTAGGTGGCTAACCATACCCTTTGTCTACACCAGAGATGGTGAACCTTTTGAGCTCAGTGTGTCAAAATTCGCAAGAAAACCTAGCTTAACTCAGGTGCTGTGTCACATCTAGAAATATCCATAATTTTGTGATATTTGTAGCTCTAGTAAAAAAGTTATATTTTTGATATATGTATTTTATTAAAAGCAAAAACAAATAATTCTTTACGTTTGCTAAATCTTCAATTGAAAGTTGATATTTCATACACTTCAAGAACAAGCAAGCACTACATGCCCAGGTGCCAGGGTGACCAGGTGTGTCACCCAAAAGGGCTTGGTGTGTCACCTGTGACACGCGTGTCATAGGTTGGCCATCACCGGTCTACACCATGGTGAAATATTTATAACATTTGTATCCTGCCCGTCACCAGGAGGTCCCAGAGAAGATCACAACATATGATATAACTATAGATGCTAAGGGTAGCTGGCCCATAAGGGCAGAGGAGCCAGGATTCCATCAGACATTGCTTCCTCTTATTCTCTTCATGCATGGTTCAGTTCAGGGTTGGCCAATGTGTTTGCGAAATCCAGTGTGCATGGTGGCATCAGTTTCCATGCACCATCTCTGCCCTGGTTCCATTGGTCTCTTCTTTTTAGCTACCAGACTTTCTACTCTACCAGAGACAACAGGAACCACCAGCCAGTATTGAGTGTGAGATGGTTTGAGGGACTGTAGGTTCGATG
Source organism: Aspidoscelis tigris stejnegeri (assembly GCA_023333525.1). Lineage (NCBI taxonomy): Eukaryota > Metazoa > Chordata > Lepidosauria > Squamata > Teiidae > Aspidoscelis > Aspidoscelis tigris. The sequence goes on from JALMGA010000007.1 coordinate 10,449,712, forward strand.
TGTAGCAATGCTACCTGAGTGGCGGACAACGGATCCCGTGTGGAAGGCAGCCCTGTAATCAGAGCTGGCCCAAGTCACATTAGAATGCAAAGCATTCAAGCAACAGGTTACGGGGACAATCCAGAACGTCCTCTTCAGCTGTATCTGCATCACAGCTAAAACCCACTAGTCCTTGTCAAGGTATCACATGTCACAAACGGTTGCTCGGTGGCCCGCACACATTTTTGGAGAGTCTCAGCTTTCCTGGGCATATTAAGAGCCTGATTAAAATGGTTCCCCCTTTTATGAATGCCAGAGCATGGTTGGTTGCTAAGTCGCGATGACCATTAACACTGTATTGCAGATGGATTTCATACATTGGTCTTTCCTTCTCAGTCAGGAAGCTTCTGAGAACATCCAGCTCTAAATCGGCTGACTCAGCTCAGCTTTCCTCCGGTATGCGCAGTTCCCTCCCTATGCCTCGCTTTGGCAGGCTCCGGGTAGATGGCTGCATAGATTAGGGGCCTGTAAGTTTGGGGCAGGGTTGACCTTGTTTTGTCAACATTAGTGCAACATGCGGTGTGCTGGAAGGCTTTGAAGAAAGGACTCCTCATTGCCGTCTCCTCAGGCCCCTCTGAAATAAGTAGAAGGTGAAGACTGAGTAAAGGCATGGAGTGAAATGCAGCAGAATACTTCTGATGGTTCCGAATTTATTCTTCTGCCACCTCCACTGGGATGGGGAGCGGAAACAGCCCTCTTTGTTAAGTGCTGCCAGGTGGGGAACTTTGAAATCATAGGCTTGTGGTTGTGGACTAAGGTTTGTTTCTTTCCTTGTTTGTTTCCTTGGTTTCCCGCCCTTCACCCTCAAGGTGGGTCATAAGCAAACAATAAAAACATGAACTGCTAAAACGTATTTAAAATATAACCCCCTCACTCCAGTAGAACTGTATTCTAGGGATGTCCACAAATGCTTTTTTCACATTAGATTCATAACGAAACAAGTGTTAGAAAATTCATATGAATATGAATATTTTATATTTATATTTATATCCCGCCCCATGCCCGAATGTCTCTGGGCGGCTCACGACATTTAAAAACAAACATATTAAAACTGTATCAAACAATAGTAAAAGTAGTACAAGGTTTAAAAAATCCAGCAGAATATTTTTAAAAAAGAATGATACAAAACAGTTAAAAACAGTAGTGTTTGCAGTGGGGGAAGCGTAGGGAGCAGTTAACCAAAGGCCTGAGTGAAGAGGTACGTCTTCACCGCCTTCCTGAACATGAACAGAGAAGGGGCCTGACGCACCTCCAGGGGGAGACCATTCCACAGCTTGGGGGCCACCACTGAGAAGGCCCTCTCCCGGGTGCCCACCCGCCTAGCTGCTGAAGGAGGTGGGATAACCAGGAGGGCCTCCCCTCCAGATCTTAAGGTGATATGAATGCATACAGGTCCTGCATATGGACCCTATACAAATGCATACATACTGGATCCATATTCTAAACGGATGCATACATTTCGATATGTATCCAATGCATATCCCCAGTTTAATGAATGTACGGACTATTCATAAGAATGTTCCAAAACATCTATATTTGTACAAATTTTAATGTACAAATGTCATAACATTTAATTTCTGTACAAATGTCCCAAAACATTCATATTTGCACGAATGTTAATGTACGAATGTTGTAACGTTTGATTCATGTATTCCAAAGCTGAGGGGCCACCACAGAAAAGACCCTCTTGAATGCTGCCACCCATCACAACTCTGTGGGTAGCAGAACTAAAAGAAGGCCCCTCACTTTGCATTCTTAAAACACTCCTTCAGACATTTGGGACCCAAGCCATTTAGGGCTTTATATGTCAGTGTCAACACCTTGTAGTGAACTGGTAACTAATTAAGTTGTTGCAAGACCAGGGGGATGTGTGCCTGGCCAAAAACTCCTATCAACAGTTGTGCTGTTGTGTTCTGCACTAATTCTAGCTTCCAGGCCACCTTCAAGGGTAGCTCAGTGTAGAGTACATTACAATCATCTAGTCTGGAGGTTACCAGAGTATGAATCACTGTGACCAAATTGCCACTATCTAAGAAAGGCAAACCGGTTGGAGTTGGAGGTAAGAACTCCCAGCCACCATTGCCGCATGAACCTCAGGAGCACCCCTTGATCACCTGTTCTTTCTTTCTGGGGCAAAACAACCCCATAAGGAACTGCATGGTATCTAATTTCCTGGACTCAAGGCTCCATGACACACATGACGTCTCCGGACTGAGGTTCAATTTATTGGTCCATATCCAGCCCATTACTGCTACCAGGCAGCAACCAAACAGAGAGATAGTGTCAGAAGTTGCAGTTTTAAAAATTTTTGAGGTGCTTGAAATGTACTGTACTACAGTGGTTAGGGAGCCAGATTCTTATCTGGGAATACCGGGTTTGTTTCTGCACTCCTCCACAAAGCCAGCTGGGTGACCTTGGGCTAGTCACAGCACTCCTCTGAGCTCTCACAGCCTTACCTACCTTACAGGGTGTCTGTCGTGGGGAGAAGAACAGAAGGTTTGTCAGTTGCTTTGAGTCACATTAAGAGTGAGGAAAAGCTGAGTATAAAAGCCAATTCTTATTCTTCATCAGAATCTGTCAGGAAGGAAGGGAGGGGTGTAGATATATATTTTTCATAAAAATAAATGACTTTTCTTTAAAACGTTTTATTAAATAATGTTCAAATACAAAAATACAAACCATACACCATAATACACCACCTGTCACATACAGTATAGCTGAATAGCACACAAATTGACAAAGGTCACAACAATAAATAAAGAAATATAATTATATTTTCAATGTTGTCCTCTTTCTTACACAATCCATTGAGCAATAAAGTGCTTTTCTGGCACATTCATTTCTCCAGTCATGTATACTTCTTCCAATAATGATGCCCATGCCTTTAATGCAGCATTGCCTCTAAGGCTGTGGTCACACTTAAGGTTTAATCCAGCTTCAGTCCCCTTTCAGAGTGAGAGGATACGTCAGCAAAGTAACACAGCTGTTTTCTTTCAGGGTTAAATAACTCAGAAAATTCACTTTTGCGATAGATATTGCGGAAAGAAAATTACTGATCACTTTGCTGATGTGTTTTCTCACTCTGAAGGTGGCCTGGAGCTGGATTCAACCTTAGGTGTGACCGCAGCCTTTCCCCTCCTTCCATGCCTGCTTCATAGGATGTTATATAATCATTGATCAACATTTCCCATAATATGCCTTACCAATCTTGTATTACAATGTTCTCTAAATATTTCCAGTTCTTAGTTGCAAAAGTTGGTTTTGATGGTTATCAAGTCCTAATGATTGAAATGCTGATAAATTAATTATCAGCATTTGGGGAGGGGGTAGCTGGGGAAACATTTTTCTAATATCTTGGTCAATTTCATCCTAATACTTGTTTACTTTTTGATACCCCCACCACATATGGTAGTATTAAGGTTTGTCTGAACATGCCATCCAACAGCTGCACCCACTGTCTATTATTTTCACCAACTATAATGGCATTTTGTGCCACCTATAAACTATTTTCATGTATAGCTCTCTTATCTTAGTGTTAGATTTGTTGTTGGATACCATGGAGTTGTGGCTCGACTACTGGTTGAGTTCATGGGAATCTCCATGCGCACCTCTACGCAGTTTTCTTGGCAGAAATATATAAGTGGTTTGCCATTACCCACTTCTGCGGAGAAGCTGGGAATTGAACCAACAGATACAAAGAAGCAAATTTTATCCCAGCCTCTTCTGGGAATATGTTGAATCACTGCGAACAACCCACTATTTCTCAGCCTCAGTAAAAGAAAAACAATTTATTTATTTTTGCATGGCTGTTCTTCCTCCCAGAAGCTCAGGGTACTTTATGCTTCCATCAACTTCAGGCAAATTTGGTCCATTTGATGACAAGCAGGAACTTGAATTCAGATCATGCCACGCAGATTTCCAGAGTTCTTTATACTCTTTCACCTGCTTCCTACATGTATGTCACTACAAACACCTTCTTGTGGAACCTTCTTGTAGTTCCATTGCCCTCAGAGGTGCGAGGGTCTATGACACAGGAGAGGGCCTTCTCCGTGGTGGCCCCAAAGCTTTGGAACAGGCACCAACTTTATATGTTTTTTGATCCCTTGTTAAAATGTACCCCTTTCCTCAGGACTTTTCTTCCTAGTTGCTCTGAAAAGAAAAGGTTCTCTCTAGAAGACTATGCCTAAATCCTTCTGTTTAGGATAGATAGGCCTGGGCAATCAGTCACTGGAATAAGTATGTGAGAGGAGGCTTTTAGCTCAGTTTTGAGTTCCATAGGGCTGTGGTTACACCTAAGGTTTAATCCACCTTCGGTCCAGCTTTAGAGCAGGAGCAGCAAAGAGCCAGTAATTTCCTTTCCACATTACCTATCCCAAAGGTGAGTTTTCTGAGTCATTTAACGCTGAAAGAAAACAGCTTGTCACTTTGCTGATGTATTCTCTCACTCTGAAAGTGGACTGAGGCTGGATTAAACCTTAAGTGTGACCACAGCCACATTCTCTCTGTCTTTTCTGGGCTGTGGTCACACCTAAAGTTTAATCCAGCCTCAGTCCACCTTCAGAACAAGAGAACACATCAGCAAAGTGGCCAGTAATTTCCTTTCCGCATTATCTATCCCAAAGGTGAACTTTCTGAGTCATTTAACGCTGAAATGAAACAGCTCGTCACTTTGTTGATGTACTCTCTCACTCCAAAAGTGCACTGAAGCTGGATTAAACCTTAAGTGTCACCTCAACATAGGAGGTGTGACTCAAGTTGCAGCTCCCTTGTTTTAATGTTTTTATTTATTTATTTATTTATTTATTTATTTATTTATTTATTTATTTATTTATTTTTACATTTATATGCCGTCCCATACCCGAGGGTCTCTGGGTAGCTCACAGTTAATGAAACGGAAAATACCTGTACAGTACTTTCCTTTTGCAAGGTAATTGTGGTTGTTCTATTAAATAGAGTTGAGAGGTGCGGTATCTGTGCTTGATGTGTTTAAAATATTATAGATTACTAAATGGTTTTTCAAAGAAGAAAGAAAACAAATGGAAAACAAAAGGCCTGAAGTTTTCTGGGTCTCTCCACTGAGTCTGATACCGTGGCTTTTATTTCTTTCCCCTTGAACCTCGCTGGTAATTCTGTAGCAGTGCACTTATCTTGTCCTCTCCATCGTAGCCAGGGTGCAAACATTTACAGTCACCCAAATTCCACACTCGAGACTCAAGGTGCAGGGTGGAGGAGAGAGAGACAGGATTGGGGGGGGGGGTGTTAGGGTGCTGGCGGGTTGCCCAAGCAGGCAGGTGAAAATGAAATCTTGGGATCAATTAGCGTTATGCACCTCCAGCCTTGTTCGGCACCAAGAATGGCAACAGCTACCAGCCTAGATGGCTTTAAGGAAGGGTTGGACAAATTTATGGACGGCAGATGTATCAATGGCTACTAGAATGAATACATCTTTCAGGCTGGGGGGTGGGGAAGCAGGATGCTTCTAAGGCCATTTGCTGGGATTTGAGAGCAGTAAAAGGTTTGTCCTTGTCTCTGCTTGAGATGCCCGTGAGCATTTCTTGGGCCACTGTGTGCAATGGGACGTTGGACTAGATGGGCTGTGGCCTGATCCAGCAGGGCTTCTCTTATGTTCTTATTAATGTTCCACTGCAGCCCACCACGTCTGGCCGAGGCGTCGTCTTTGCATATTTGTCTCCCAAATCTCCTGATAGGCTTTCCTCTCTGTGTTTTGTTAATGTTAGGGGAGCCTCCGGAGCCGCTGCTCTCAGCTGAGTCTCAGGCAGATAAAGTGAGCCATTGGAGAAGCCTGTATTAAGTGTCCGGCGGCCACATGGTTTCCAAGCTTTCTCCGCGTGTAAGCGGAGCGGTGGCACCTCTCGGGCTGGGCCGCCTGAGCAGTTAATGTGCATATCCTTTCCATCACCCCCAGCCAGCGTGGGAGGTGGAGAAGGAGCCGGGGCGCTTGGATTGATTCCTGCCTTGTCAGTCAGACAGGCGGGAGAATCCCAGCCATGCTAACTAGCAATGTGCTGAATCTCAGCCTAAGATAAGAACGCCTGGCAGGCGCGCTCGGTCAGGAGCGGGTTGCTTATACCTGCTGGGCTGCTGGAGAAGGGATTTAAAATGGGAAGGGGGGGGGATGAAATCCTGGCACTGTGGAGCCGCGGAAAATTTCCTTGCACTGTTATGTAATGCTTTCCCTCAGGCGCCTCTAGGGATAAGGCAGCCAAAGGGAGCCGGGAGAATTGTGATAAGCGAGAGCCATTGTACACAGAGTCACGCCGGCGCACTGCAGGGGAAGGACTGGCTAGATTAGGGCTGGTGGAATTTTGTCCCTGGCAGAGAATGCTGGGGGCAGTTGAGGAATATCTGGGGCTCCATGCTTTGAGAGGGAGCCAAGTTTAGCTCTGTGGCTTCAGGCAGAGTCCCTTCCCTCAGCCTCCTTGGGTATCTCGCAGACTGTCCAGAAAAGTGCTACCCCACTTTTCTCACTCGTTTAAGGGGACTCAAAGCGGCTGACAAAGCTTTTCTATTCTTCTCCCCACAACAGACACCCTGTGAGGTAGGTAGGTAGGGCTGTGAGAGCTCAGAAGAGAGCTGTGATTAGCCCAAGGTCATGCAGCTGGCTTTGTGGAGGAGTGCGGAATCAAACCCAGTATTCCCAGATAAGAGTCCAGCTCCCTAACCACTAGTCCAAACTGGTTGGGCTTTGGCTTGAGATAAGAATTCTTCTGTTTGTCTGTAAATTCTTTAGGTGCTACTGAATTCTGCTTTCTGCTGGTTGGGTTGGGTGATGAGCGTAGAGCCTCAAGGCAGCCTCCTTCATCAAAGAGCTGTTTTTAAGATGCCTGAGAGTTTATGGAGACAGGAACGACCTGCCCCACAATCCTGGTCATGTTGACTACACTGTTGTGTAAATCTCTTCTTTGGGAGGAAGTAGCAAGTGGAGGACAGGCTCTTTAACACATTGGTTACTCTCTATTTAACCCTGTTTGCACACGGAACACACACTAACACCCTTTTTCCACACACAAAGATCCGGCTCTTCAAGATCCAGATCTTTGAGATGGGGTCATCCTGGAGATCTGGATCTTGAAGACACCTGAACACCCCATTGTGGACAACTTTAGTCAAGTCCATACGAAATCCAGATTTAAGGGCCTGAAGGACCCATTAAGTCTAGATTTCCCCTACCTTTGTGGGGACAGGGCCTTACAGATGGGGCCTTCAGTGGGGTCCAGGTGAGGATAGGACCTTCCCAATTGGTACCAATCAGGTACTAATCGGGTTCCTAATGGGGTCTTAGAAGAGTTCTAAGGCCTAGTGGGAAAAGGCCGCTGGTGACCCACCAGCTGGAAAAAACTTGGCACACTTTGTGCAGTTCATCAGACTTGCGTCAGTGATCTGTCCTGAGCTATGTTAAATTTTCTACTGCCATTTTGCTAATAAGAAAAAATGTGTGGAGCAATTTAGGCCACGCGTCACCATGGCCCTGTTTTTGAAGTCTATACAACTCTTCTCCTAAGGGCTGTGGCTGGAAGCTAGACATGTTTACTTGGTGGCAGGATTAGCAAGGTTATGTCCTCATTGGCAAGTTGCTTAGAATGCGGCGTTTAACACAGGGAAAAGTCGCTGTGATATAAGTTATTATTCTGTTGCTTTAAAATGTATCAAATGCAGCTTCCGGTTGTATTTCCTTAATGATTGTAACTGTTTCTGTTTGTGTGTGCTCTCCTGAGCATGGCAAGGGTGGTGGGGTAAGGCTGTAAATTAGAAGAATTTGCAAAACTAATCTTTCATAGAAGTTTGTGGGAATCAGAATAAAGCAATGATGGCAAGCCTAAGTCCTTTGGCGTGACACGCAGTCTCACCCCAACGCCTGGGCCTGTTGTTGCCATTCGGTATCTTGTGGGCCGCAGGCTGCTTCTGGCTTGTGGCCTACAAGATACCGGGAGCACAGATGCACAGTTTGTGCCCGGCGTAGGAAGCGCAATGGAATCATGTCATGGCGCTACTGGGTCATGCGCTCCTGGCAGTTAGGGGACTGAAAACCTGTGTGTGGCAGTGATGGCTTTACTCACAATTTTTTCCTCTACATACTTTTGTGAGACCTTATTCTCAGCGTTAAATAACATTAAAACCAAAATAAGGAACGAACTGACGGATGGAGTTAGTAGCGCTTGCTTGAGCTTGAAGTGTACGAAATGCCAGCCTTCAACTGAAGATTTAGCAAAAGAAATTCAGCAACCAAAAAGTCAGTAATGTGAAGAATTATTTGTTTTTGCTTTCAATAAATAGGTATTTCAAAAATACAACTTTTTTTTTAACTAGAGCTACAAATATCACAAAACTATGGATATTTCTAGATGTGACACAGCACCCACGTTAAGCTAGGGGTTTTTAAAATGAATTTAGACACATCAAGCTCAAAAGGAACCTGCACTATTTCCGAGACAGCTAAGAGACAGTTTTCAGGTAGGATCATTCAGACATGATAGTGCGAAAAGGAGGATTCGAAGTGCTATGAGAAAAGTAGGGGTGTACACAAACGCAATTTTCAGGATTTGATTCGAATCAAATCTTTAAAATTCGAATTAAACCAAATTTGATTCAGATTAAGCAAATTTGAATCTATTTACAATTTGAATTTGCACTTATGAATGTCAACAACATTCATATGTGCCTGTATGCATTGTTACGCATCCTGTACGCATCTGTACACGTCCATATGCATCATGTAGTTATCCCATATGCAACCCGTTTTCATCCCATATGGACCCATACAAATGTGTACGGATGTGGGAAAGATGCGTATGTGCAAGAACCCGTACACAAACCTATTCAAATTATTGGTAAAACGTCCCTTTCTAAAGGCCAATTGTGAACACATTTCAACCAGTTCTGATATAACGAAATCAAGGAATGTTTGTTCAAATGGATCAAACCACCATGGGGTGTTTGAATGGGAGTGAGTTAGAACTGAGTTAAACCACCAGGTTTGATTCAAATTGCACACACAGATAATTCAAACGAATAGATATGAAATTTGTTTGGATTTTAAAATTCAAATTTATGGACATTCGATTCGAATTCAAATGTTGAAATTCAAACGAATTTCAAATACCTTCGAATATTTGTGCACACCCCTTCTTCTGAGCTGCTTTCTTGTTACGTGTGAATAGAGCCAGGATCTGGGATGGCTTCTGTGTCATTCTCAGGAACAGGCTTTTTAACATTCAGTTTAAATACAGTTCCCCAGCTACATCGCTGTCCTTGCAATGCCTCTTTTTCTGCAGGCTAATGTGCCCACGTGCCAGGCCTCACTGGCAAAAGACTTGGGCACAATCTCGGGACAAGCGTGGGCACTTACCTACCTAGATGCTTGCCCTCCAATGGCACACATGCCGCATACGTCAAGGTATTTTTATGGCGCAATATACCTAGAAGTGTATGATTGTGACCATTTCCAGCCTGGCTTCTTCTCTGACATTGCAATAGCCATTTCCAGGCCAAACATCTCAGGGCGAAACTGCGTTGGGAGAGTTAATTTATCTCAAATCATAGTATGAAATTCCACTTCTTTTTCATGGAGCTACGCTGGGATTGCTACAGATATGTGTGGCCATCCCAACATAGTTCCAGGATAATCTCACATTATAGTCCCTGTCTGTAGGAGCTCCTTGTCTGCTCAGGTGAGAGGGACAAAATCATATAGGTTCAGTTTTGTTGCGTGATCTTGTCTGGCTTGTTGCTGTTTCAGGTTTCTTGGGCGATTACCCTGTATATCAAGGGCACTTGGTTGGAATTTGGTGGCAGGAGACCCCAAAATCTTTGTCTGGTATTCTGTGCGTCCCTTGTCCTGGGCTGTCCATGGGCTTGATGGCTGACAGGGGCACTCCATGAACTATAATTTTCTGTGGAAAGTGCTGTTGTCTTGGCATATTCCCTACCCGCAGATGCGTACTTGATGTGAAATTATTGTAAAGCATGCACAAAATCCAAGCAGATTTCTCTGTTGAAACACCAATACCCGTTACTGTCCAGCTGGCCAGTCCTAGGAATGGAACCAACAGGGTCGTCATTCAGTGGGCGGCATCTTTCTCCAAGCCAGAAAAGTACAGCGCATCTTGCCAGCTAAAGAACTCAGCCAGACTTTTGCATTAAGTCGGTGAGGCCATCTGCTCCTGAACAGACCATCTTAAATCCAGGTCAGCCTGCTAGAATGCCTTGAACTTTACAAGGTTTTAGTGGTGAGGTTAACCGGCTGCGGCTCTGGGAAATCCCAGATCCTGGCCCCAGACAACTAATGCCGGAAAGAGCTGGCTATCCTTAGATGGTCTCTTTCTATTGCCTAAATGAGATGTGCTCACCTCTCTCTTTGCTGTTCATCGTGGGAGAGCAGCTGGCTTTTTAAGTTTATTTCATTGTGTTTTTCTTTGTGGGTGAAAGAGAGTATGAACAGTATTATCTGCAAGGGAACAGGGGATTTCTTGTTTCTGTATTATTACTGGCATCCGTCTGTGATGAAAGTGAATGACCGTCCTTGGGTATGAACGTACGAAAACTCTGGGTTGTCCATCCGTCAGAGTTTCCCTCCAGTGTCAAACAGATTGACTTCAGAAATGGATCAGTGGCCCACCCAACCACCTTAAGGTTCCCATTCTGGATTTTGTGTTAGGGTTTACTCTCTTCATAAGAACGTAAGAGGAGCCCTGTTGAATCAGGCCACAGCGCATCTAGTCCAGCAGCATCCCATCTTGCACTGTGGCCCACCAGTTGCTTATAGGCATCTTAAGGAAGAAGACAAAGGCAAAACCTTCACCTGCTCTCTAATCCCTGCAGATGGCCTTTAGAGGCATCTTGCCTGTCTTTCCAGCCTGGAGGAAGTACATAGGTGTCATTTCTAGTAGCCATTGATACACCTGTCATCCATGAATTTGTTTAACCCTTTCTTAAAGTCATCTAGGCTGGTTTTGCCTTTGCCAGGTGGCTTGCAAGGAGAACCCAGTGAGCTTCCATGACTGTTTTCCTGCTTTGTCGTCACTGGGTCACCAGAGGGCATCTGTTAGATAGTTTCAATGTATTGATTTTGGCCCAGCCTATCCAGTTCAATTATATAGATAAGCGAAATTGCAGGTTAATTGGGGAAAGCATTGTTTGGGGGCGTGGATCATATTTTTACATCCCAGAATCTTGGTGCTGCAACCTTTCACTATGCCTGTACCTTCTTGCAGATGATGCCAAAGAAAGATAAGGGGATGAATCGGACGTGTGATTGTGTGTGAAAGAGAGTTTTCAAAGGTGTGCGGAGGGAGGGAGACAGGGTAGAGAAAGAAATGCGATGCCTTCCATCCAGTCTTCTGCCAATATGTGATCACTGATCCAAAGTCTGGATAGCTTTAAGAAAGGATTAGATAAATTCATGGAGGTGTATGGCTACTAATATGGCTGCCTAGGTACTGCCTTTAGGTTGGAGAGACAGGTAGGATGCTCCTAAAGGCCGTTTGCTGGAATTGAGGAGCAGGTGAAGGTCTTACTTGTGTCTTCTGCTTGAGAATGCCCATCAGCAATTGGTGGGCCACTGTGCAAGACGGGATGCCAGACAACATGGCTGTGGCCCAATCTGGCAGGGCTTCTCTTAGGTTCTTATGGGCTGCCCCTTCAAACATGGCACACGTTTCCCTGCTTTGATGTCTACCCAAGAGCAGATATCTTCCCCTTCTATGCCTCTGACTCGAAATGCAATGGCATCAGGTTCCTCAAGATCTTCAACAGTCTTCCTAAGTTTGCTCTCTTTATTTCCTCTCATACGTAGTGCTGAGATTTCCCAGGCAGGTTTACAACCTCTCTGTTTATAGCTGTTTGTGGAATGAAGGAGGAAGCAGTGGTTCAACAAACTTCCTGAGCCTCAACCCTCAGTCTTTGTCTTTGGAGAGCAAACATAGACGTTCAGATAAGGGCGCCATTTGTGACCACTAATCTAGGGGGATTTCTGTCATCCCAAACAGATTTGTCAAGAAAAGATGAGCATTCCAGTCTGAATACATACCACAAGACAAGGGAAATAGGGGGAAATCTACATGGCAAGTCAGAAAGATGTGATGGTTTCCTAAAGATTGTAAAGCAAACAGCTACTACCAGGTAGCAAATTGGCTTGAGACAAATGGGGGAGAGATATGCACTGCCTGTGCCAAAATGTAAACATGGCTGCCCTTTGGTCTAGTGGTTAGGGAGCTAGACTCTTATCTGGGAATATCGGGTTCGATTCTGCCCTCCCCCATGATGCTAGCTGGGTGACCTTGGGCTAGTCACAGCTCTCTTCTGGGCTCTCACAGCCGCACCTACCTCACAGCGTGTTCTGTTGTGGGAAGAATAGAAAAGCTTTGTCAGCCACTTTGAGTCCCCTTAAATGGGGATACAAACGTGCAGCCTTTAGCATTAAACACCATCAGATAGTGTAGAACACGTGACATGAGATGGAACTGGGGAAAGAGAATGGAGATAGGTGCAGTGAATTAGTACCACTCAGCAGCGACAACAAATGAACCTCTGCTTTATCTACAGATGAACTGTGGCTGTGAAGAAGAAAGCTGTCAAGCTGAGTGCTTTCTACCTGTTTTGCATTTGACAAAAATAGGTATTTGTTCACATTGATAGATGGAAAGCATGATCTCTGCCTAGCAACCTACTTCGCCTCCCAGAGAAGTAGCTTTAACTAGTTTTCCTGCAAAAACAATAAGGAAGCTTGGAACTTCAAGGGTTTGTGAGACATGCAATTACATGGAGAAGACCTCCTGTCCAGATGCCTGAATAACCATATCAAGGGTGATTCTGCACTGGCCAGTGAACTGAGCCACCAAATGTACTAGGAGCTTCTCTAATGCGTGCTGGTGTGGTCTAAGGTGTACTCCGTCTGCACAGGACAGAGCACAGACTGGACCAGGAAGTCCAGCATGGCAGCTTGGACTGGTCTACTGGTAGATCTTTTCTTGGAGGCCTGTCAGAGCAGTAGAGGTGATACACCAGACCACAGAGGTGTGTGGATTGCGCGCATCCACTGATGGTATGCCACAACAAGGCACAGCACCACAATGGGCTTCCGGAGCTTTCAGAGGCATCTTGCACTAGTTCTGAAGCTGGCAAGAGGTTCAGAGCCAGAGCAGGGGCTGCAATGGAACCGCCATAGGGGTGTGCACGAATGCAGTTTTTGGATTCAATATGATTCAAATCGAATATTCGAATGTTCGAATTTGTATGAATAGAGGAAAAAACGAAGGTATTCAAATCTGAACCGATTCAAATACATTTGTACCTATTCGTACGAATATTCAATTGGTATTTGAAGATATGAAGGTCGACAAAATTCGTATTTGTCCGTTTGCATCCATACGCATCCTGTTTTTATCCCGTATGCGACATGTACGTATCCATATAGGTTCAACATGTCTTGTCTTCTCCTGGTCTAGTGGTTAAAGAGACGGACTCCTATCTGGGAATACTGGGTTTAATTCAACACTCCTCCATGAAGCCAGCTGGGTGACCTTGGGCTAGGCACAGCTCTCTTTTGAGCTCTCATAGCCCCACCTACTTCACAGGGTGTCTGTTGTGGGGAGAAGAACAGAAGGTTTGTCAGCTGCTTTGAGTCCCCTTGAATGGGTGAGAAAAGCAGGGTAGAAAAGCCAACTCTTCTTCTTCTTCTACTACTACTACTACTTCATTATATTGACAGAGAGAAGAATAATATTCTCATGGAGTGAAATGTTAAGGCTGGTTAAGCAGAATGTAGCTTTCCCACCTGAAAGAGTTATACTTCAGTAGTTTTATTACTATTATTTATTTGGACCCACCGTAGGGATTTTCCTTGTAAAGGAGAGCGGAGAAAAGTATGCAGCAAAAAACAAACCAAAATTGCACCGTAGTAATAATAATTCAAACAGAAACCGAACCAAAAGCAGCAGAAGACACGCACTTCAACTTGAGGGAATAAAATAATTTTGGCCGTGTCTAAATAGCCTTAGCGTGAGGCTCTGAATGCAGGCTTTCCCAGTCGAAGCAAATACCATAGTAACTGCATCACCATTCCCTCCCTTCCTTTTCCACTGAATTATTTTCCTTCTAAAGCTTCCTTATTCCTTTTACTTTTATCCTGAAAGCCAAGAGTTGCCTGCTTTGAAAACAAGGCTAAATTGCCAAGGGAGGCCAGCGGGATTCAGCTTTGGTATCCACGTCCCGTTCAACTGGATAGGGCCCCAGACAGCCACCCAGAAAGCAGAAGAAGAAGGGGACGGTGGCAAAGATGCCCACAGATCAGCACCTAGGCCTGCTTTGGTGTGCTGTAACCTTCTTTTTTCTTCTTTAAAATACTATTTTAAAATCATATGGGGAGATGGCCCTCTTATTTGGATACATGTATGACAGGCGGACCCCCATATCTGCTGGTGATACGTTCTGGCTCCTACTGTGGTTACCGGAAACCGTGGATAATCGCGAACAGGCCTTCTGGTTCTGGGGCCGTGCAGCCTCAGAACCAGAAGTGCTTTGGGGCCTCCAGAGAGCATTGGAGTAGGGATGCAATACCACCAGACACCGCCCGCCCACCTCCCATGTAACCCCCTTACATTTTGGGACAGGCTCTGGTAGAGCCCATTCCAATGGTCTACAGAGGCCAAAATAGGCCTTCTGGTTCCGGTTGCTTTTCCCTTATGGTGCCTGCTGGGCTTATCCAGTAACTGTGGTTAACTGAAACCACGGTTATCGGATCAGTGTATACAGTGGGTCTGACTATACTGTGTTATATACATATATCTATATATTTCAAAATAAAATGCTTATTCGTTTGTTTGGTACTAGGGTAGCAGAAGCAGATAGTTCAGTTTTATTTCTGAATTATTATTAATGCTGTCTGAATTTAAGTGTGCATTTCCTCTTTAAAAGTCTGGCAAAATGTTTTGCTTTGTTGTTGGTTCCAACTACCACGGCGGTAGTTTGGGAGAAATAATTAAACTTTGAGTGGTAGGTGGGGAAGGCAGAAATGTGAGCTATGAGCTTCACAACAAAAATAAGTGAGTCGGGGTGATAAAAGCCATTATTTCCATTACCCGTGAATACACGATATTAATTGTAGTGTCTCCAGAGCATGGAATCTCTGAGTTGCTTAAAAATCTAAACATCCTTTAGGTGGCGCCTGTGTTGCAGGAGTTGTAAAGCCACTGTGGAAATTGCCGGGGGTGTCACAAGTCATGGGTTCCATGCGCACAGATGCAAGCAAACAAATGTATGTGCCTGTGCATTCCACTCACATACCTTTGTGGTAATTCTAAGGTGATTGCTTCAACATGTTCTCTGTTTTGGAAGTGGTCATCTTTTTGCATTTTGTTTTACGAAGTGGAAAAGGGATGGGCGCACCGATTATACATAAACAGTGGCCGAGAAGCATTTGCGTTTGCGCTTGTGGGGTTTTTGCGTGTTTTCTGGCATAGCAACGATGTCCAAGTACACTTAATGACCATCCAGCATTTCCTCTATTAACCCTGCCTTCTTAAAAGTATGTATAATATTGGTGCAGGCAATAATTCGATCCATCTTGACATTCTGGCATGCGCACCGAGATTCGAACCGCATGAGCAGTTTCCTTTTTAACCAAAGTAATGAGGATGGCTTGCATAATTCAAAGCATTCTGCAGAACATGAGCTAATTAGGTTTCTTCTGAAATCAGTTGCAAATGTGGTGTCTGCAAACACATTACGGCGACTGCCACCCTTAGTGAGTGAAGGCTTGTGTGCGTCTACGGATTCACAGAGTTAATAAAATTTCAGGCCACATCAGCTAGGCAAAACAGGTTTTCTTACTCACAGAACATAATGGAATATTATTTATTATGGTTTTAAAAAAAAACAAAGCAAACGGCAGACCCAAAAGTAGGTGGAATCAGCCAGTTGCTTTGCAAAGCTGGGAAAATAGTTACATGCTATTACAATATTCCAAGCAGAGAGAGATTTTGTGTTTGAGGGGAACAGGTCGTGGAGGATGCTGAACATTTTTTGATCAACTGCCCAGCGTACTCTGAGCTCCGGGGGGGGGGGGGGGAGGAACTGTGGCGCTTCTAAGACCATCTGCTGGGACTCGAGAGCAGGAGAAGGTTTGTCCTTGTCTCTGCTTGAGATGCCCGTGAGCATTTGGTGGGCCACTGTGTGCTACAGGATGCTTGACTAGATGGGCTGTGGCCTGATCCAGCAAGGCTTCTCTTATGTTCTTATGTTCTTATTTGGAACCAATATTATCTAACCTCGGGCCTTGCAGTAGAAGTAGAAGGGTCAGGAGAGAGTTACTGTGATCAGTGTGGGTCTATTCACTTTAAGGGCTATTAAGAAAAGAGCAGACCATTTGAAAGATCAAATTGGGTAAATAAGAATTTGACCATAAGCAGAAGGATGCTCGCTCACCCTTGCCTTTTTGTCTTGTCTTGTATGTTTGTGTATGTATTTTGAAATGGTCATATGGCTAGTCAAATAAAGTTTTACTGTCGTGTACAGATACGGGTGACACATACAAATCTTGTCGACATTCGTATCTTCGGATTCAAATCTAACATTGGAACAAATAGATTTGAATGTATTCGATTCGAATTGGATTTTGTGGCATTTGGTTTCTAAACATTCGAATCAAATCGAATTCAGATGCAAAAAATAACGACTTGTGCCCATCCCTATGATAGGATAGTAGCACAAGGTTAGTTTTGCTCCACCTAATTTAGAGACCCTCATGTTGGTTATTGTTTTGCTTTTTTGATATTGTTACAAGGAGTTTAAACAATAACCACAAGTGACCTTAAAGGACTTTCCCTCCTTCTCATTTAACCTCTAAGTCTAGAAGCTGGAACTAATGCAGAGTGCAGGAGCTTTATTGCTAAGGGGAGTTTCTGGCTGGGCATACAACATACCAGTCTCGCTCTGGTTACCACTTCATTACCTAACCCAGTGGCCTTAAATATCCAAAGGAACACCTTCTCCCATATAGACCTGTCTCCTTAAAGATCACAGAGTTAGGGCCTTCTTGTGGTTTTACTGACCTCAGAGGTGCAGGGGATTGTGGCATGCAACAGGGTCTTTTCTGTGGCAGCCCCCCCTCCCTGCCTTTGGAATAGCCATTTAGTGATGCCAGGCACCAATTTTGTATGGATTTTGGTGCCTGGTTAAAATATACCACTAAACCCAGGCCTTTGTCACATACTGTGTCACAGGGCAGAAAGCTTATACTTTAAATGCTTTAGTGTTTTGTGTTTTTATGATGTGCTGTGACCCGCTGCTTTGAGTGAAGAACAGGATGCAAATATAATAATTAAATAAGTCTACATCTCCAAGGACATTTGACAACAGGGCTTCTGCACTAAAGATTAGGCAGTTTGCTTCCAGTGGCATTATGGTAGCTTGCAAGAGGGAACAGAAGAGCTGTGGTCACACCTAATATTTAATCCAGCTTCAGTCCACCCAAAGAGGGAGGGAACACGTCAGCAAACTGACCAGTAATTTTCTATCACATTATCCATCCCAAAAGTTCTTTAACACTGAAAGAAAACAGCTTGTCACTTTGCTGATGTATTATTTCACCCCGAAAGTGAACTGAAGCAGCATTAAACCTTAAGTGTGACCACAGCCTCACTCTGAAAGTGGACTGATTAAACCTTAAGGGTGACCACAGGCTAGGTCTGATCTATAGGGTTAGCAAGCTAAGACATACTGCTGTTTTTAACCCAGCAGGGATTACATGAAACCAGGACCCGAAAATATCCTGTCTAGTCATGCTGTCCTGAGCGTCTTCGGCTGTGTTCAATGACCCAGAGTCCCAGGTGCTCATGTGTCTGTCTACAGCCTGCTCTGGTGCCCATGGGAGGAGCCAGGACCAAACTAGGTCACCAAATTTCAAGGGCCACCAGATTATACTGGGTCTCTTTTTTAGTTTACATTCTAGGTCAGTGTTTCCCAAACTTTTGACATATGTGTACCCCTTCTATAATTTTCGTAACGCTGAGTACCCCTCATAAAAAACATATGCTTTAATAAAAATCAAAATATATTTATTTTTTTATTTTTTTGGTACATACACAACAAAGTGCAGTATATTCACGCCATGTCGCGCCTCACAAGACCGTTAGATAACACTGCAGTTCTCCGGCGTATAAACAGCTCCGCAGCTCAATGTCAACTGTTAATGTTCCCGCAGTTTAAAAATGGCCAAACCCGAGCTGCGCAAAGGATGCACAGAAGTTCCCGCCATAATGAGTTGCAATACGATGTACGATGGCCCCAGTTCCTGTGTAAAAACTGTGATACGCGCCTATTTCTTTCCTTGTTCTGTGGGCGCAGCTAAGCACGGTGCAGTGGATATTGCCACGTGATCCCCACCAAACTCCGGTGCAACGCGTACCCCGACCAAACTCTTCCCGTACCCCTGGGGGTACGCGTACCACACTTTGGGAAACACTGACCTAGGTAAATGAAAACCATGGACCGAAGATGATTTTGTAGATCAGGGTAGGTGGCGTTTCTTTACCTGAAACCCACGGCAGAAATGGGCACAACCAGCAAATGGTTGCAGCAGATACACATTGGCAAAACTCACATCCACAAAGGGACGTAGCCAGCAGGGATGTGCAAGGCTATTTGATTGCATTTGAAATTTGATCGAATCGATCGAATTTCGACATTCGAAGTCAAATCAAATGTCCTTCAAATTTAAAGATTTGATTCAAATTTTGAATTTTGGATCCATTCGTTTGGATTATTTGGACATTCGTATGTGTATGGGTTTTTACACGATGCGTACTTGAAGATCCGCATCTTTTTCCGCATCCGTATGCATTTGTATGGATCCATGTGGGATGAAAAAAGGTTGCATATGGGATAACTATGGGATGCATATGGACGTGTACGGACCCGGGGAAGATGCATATAGGCATCTATGAATGTTGTCAACGTTCATAAGTGCAAATTCGAATAAAAAATTCAAACGAATAGATTCGAATTTGCTTAATTCGAATCAAATTTGGTTAAATTCGAACTTTAAACGTTCAAATCAAATTGAATCCCTAAAATTGCATCCGTGCACAGCCCTAATAGCCAGCAACGTGAGGAAATGTCTCTTTTAAGCAGCCAGGTTTACCCCATGGAAGAGGGAACAGATAACAGCTGCCTACATCAGTCCAGCTGAATTTCCGAGACTTCCCTTGGTCACCTTCCCAAGGGAAGAGGTTTCCCAGTATGGGATCCTCTGGTAGGATGCCAGTGATTTTAAGATAGTGCAGGAAATCTTGCAGAATATTAAATCCCAACTTCAGGGGCAGCGCACCAGGAGCAGCTTGATATGGTGTCAGGCCAGTTTGCCAGCCCCATCGACACGTTGACAGGATGCCACCATTTAAACCACGTTTGGAAGCAACCATAGAAAAATTGCCCCGGGGGCATCAAAATCATGTATTTCTCAATGCACCAAAAAACATTCGGCCACCACCAGAAGTCACTAGAACATAATAGCCAGCTTGGGGGGGGGGTTTAATTCTTACTCTTCAGCCCTTTCTGCACTCCCTAGTGATCTGGATTGAGGAGCCACTTAATTCCCATCACAGGCTCCCTGATACACACATGATTGCAAATCATCTGGCCCAACTGGTCCTTAATCCAGGTCTCTTGTGGAGCTGTTCAGTTAGGTCTACCACCAGATGAAAGGGCTGGATCAAGGGAGCTATGGAGATGACATGCTTCCGTGATCTGGAACTACTGGGGAGTGTTTTTCAGTGGTGTGCCACTGAAATGCAACACACCAAAGGCACGGAGGCTAGGGACACTCTTCCTAGCCTTAGGAGGTGTATGTATGGTGGAGAGAAGCTGCAAAGGTCGCTCTTGCTGGATCAGTGCCATTAGTTCAGATGATGCGGATCCAGCCCACACCTTCAAGTAACCCAGATCAGTGAGAATCCTGATTCTAGAGCAGGAGAAGGTTTGCACTTGTCTCTGCTTGAAATGCCCATGAGCAGTTGGTGGGCCACTGTCTGAGACAGGATGCTGGACTAGATGGGCTGTGGCCTGATCCAGCAGGGCTCTTCTTATGTTTTTATGATCTCTCTCAATCTTAGTTTGGTACACAATGGCTAGGATACCTTTCTGATGTGCTGATGTTTAAGAAGGCTCTTGTACGGAAGTGTACTCAGTCATGATGTGTCTGAAGGTCTAGTGGTTAGGAGCTGGTCTCTTATCTGGGAATACTGGGTTTGATTCCACCCTCCTCCATGAAGCCAGCTGGGTGACCTTGGACTAGTCCGGTGATGGCCAACCTATGACACGCGTGTCACAGGTGACACACCAAGCCCTTTTGGGTGACACACCTGGTCACCCTGGCACCTGGGCGTGTAGTGCTTGCTTGTTCTTGAAGTGTACAAAATACCAACTTTCAATTGAAGATTTAGCAAATGTAAAGAATTATTCATTTTTGCTTTTAATAAAATACATATATCAAAAATATAACTTTCTTACTAGAGCTACAAATATCACAAAATTATGGATATTTCTAGATGTGACACAGCACCCGAATTAAGCTAGGTTTTCTTGCGAATTTTGACACACCGAGCTCAAATGGTTCACCATCACTGGACTAGTCACAGCTCTTTTCTGAGCTCTCACAGCCCAAGGTCACCCAGCTGGCTTCATGTAGGAGGGCAGAATCAAACCCGATATTCCCAGATAAGAGTGGGCTCCTTAACCACTAGACCAAACTGTCTTGCAGCTGGGCAGCACTTGGAATGAACCTTTAGATCCAAGGAGTACTGTGTCAAGAGTTGTCATTCCACCACCACCTTCAGAAGCTACAAGAGATGTTCCCTGGATCTGCCAGTCACTCCTTCACAAGTAGCTCTAATAAGCCAAAATGGAAATTATCATGTTCAGACAGTGCATGCCCCTTCTACTCTGATGGGGACATCAGGGCAGGTTCACGTGATAACTGTGTGATGATTTCACCTCCACGTGAGAGTATAGACAAGCTCTCCGTTTCTAGCAGTATTAACGTCCCGTAGAGGGAGTTTCATATTTGCACATAATTGTATCTTTAGTGTGTATGAACAATAAAGCATCCTTGAAGAAATAATATCTCAGTAGGTACGTGTGAAAGACAACTTCCCTTTGCTTCACCCCCATCCTACTACCGTTTTAGATTCTCTTGCAGCCTTCTTTCCAAACTTGGCTTGCTCCCCATAGACTTCTTGGCACCTCGGCCTTATAAAATGGACACTCTACAAGTGTGAAGCTTAAAGGAAGAATGTGAACTGCTGGCAACCAACACTGAGTGATGCCCAGTCTCCTTCTGCATGCATGACACAGAGGGCACCAACACGTCTTGTGTGTTCATTGGTTTCAGGCCTTAACATGAGCATATGATCAAATGCAGCGTTGCAGGATTTCTCTATTGTCTGGCATATTGTCCCTTTGTAGTTCTACGTTATGAGCTGTAAAAATTCACCACGGCAACATATTTTTTGCGATCGTCACCTGCAGATGGTTGTGGACTAGGGATGTGCGTGAATAATCGTAACATTTGATATTCGTACAAATTCGTATGAAGTCGGACATGCATATATGAATCGAATATTACAACATTCGTACATTGACATTCGTATTGGTACGAATGTTTCAAAAGATTCATACAAATGCTTCTGAACATTCATGAACCTGAGGAGTTAAAAGTGGCTACGCCAGTCACATCTGCAACAGATCCAGAGTGCATTCGACATGGATTGAAAGCAGATTCAAAGTGGATTCAGGGCGGATTCAATGCTTTCAGGGGGATATGTTGTGAGATACGCCTCAGGATGCATTAGTATCGGATATTCGTACAAATTTGTATGAATACATTTGTATCTAATAGAATCCCACCACATTCGAAGGGGATCTGTTTGAATAAATACGAATTTTCTTACATTTATTTCAATATTAAATGAATGCAAAAAAATTCCATTTGTGCACATTGCTATTGTGAACTTCAGCAGGGGAGATGCTTCCAGAGCAACAGCTTTGTGTTCTCATCACCTGAATCTGACTTCGATTGATCTTCCTGGCCCAGTACAGGCTGTTCAAGTGACAAAACCTCTGCAACATCGTAGCCAGGAACGTGTCTTCACTGTTGCAGCGTAACAGTCTGTGTCACTCCACATTTGAGCACTCCTTGTCTAAATACTACGACTGATACCAGCTGTGGGATAGGAAAGAGTTGCTAGGGATATATGCTAACCTAACCTGGGCTATTTGGTTCTAAGCAGATTGAACCAACCAACCCCAGTGTGGTTTGGTTCAGACTGAACCTTGAACCGCTGGACTTGTTTCTACAAACAGGTCCGATGATCTGTGAACCGGTTTGTGACTCCCACAACATGTTCCCAGCCTCCCACTGTCTACCCTAAACACATTGTAACCCATCCTATTCTGTGCTAGCACTGTTGCACTGTGGGGCTCCCACAACCTATCCCAGTAACACCTTCATCCATTCCATTCAGGTTGTGGCCTTGGCCTCCCTCTTTCCTAATACGTGTGGCCTACCCCAACCCACTTACCTTTTAATGTCTCCCTTTCCAGGTGGCTTGAGCTGCGCCACTGTTAACAGCCACACAGTTCTACAGCAGGCCAGCTGGCCTGCTTTCGCTACCCAATAGAACGCCTGGAATGGAGGATCATGGTCCTCCCAGAAGGCTGAGCATCGCTCGAACATCAGTGGCCAAGTGTGCCTACTTGATCGGAATCACTTGGCCAATTGCAATCTGGAGGATGCTTAAGATTGAAGCTGGAACCAGACCTTGTTGTGACATTGTATTTCCAGTCTAGGATCTCCTTGACAATTTTTATCCAAACACATTGTGAGCATAAGACTGAGTGCTGCTGAGTGGTAATGGCGAAAGCATTCTTTTTTGTCCAGGCTTTCAGTAACTAGTTCTGCCTTTCGGAGAGTAAGAGAGAGAGTGTGTTAATGTCCTTTTCTTTTCTTCATTCTGACTGCCTTGGGCGTCTGATGTCAGGCATAATAAAAATCTAATAAATAAACAAACAAACCACAAGTGATGGTTATGCCACTCCAAAGTAGCATAGCTGCCAATTGTTAGAATCCAGATGGCACATCCTTATGCTCACATTGTGTCTAGACATTATCAAGGTGCTGTGATGCCAGAGTCACGCCAGGGTAACAGCAAGGCGTCAGTCTGGCTTCTGGCTGGATCTACACTGCTGGGGAGGGATTAACCCCCCACTGAACCCCAAGCCAGCTTGACAGCTCACTGACAGCTGTGGAAGCAGGGTTCCTTGCTGCTAACAAAGCAACACCTGTTGCCTTGCTGTCCAGATGTTAAGAGTGAGCAGCTCAGTGTACTCACTAGCTGTGCTGTCATCTGGGGTCAGACCACTCGCAGACCACTAGGGATGTGCCCAGATATTCGAAGGTATTTGAAATCCAGTCAAATTTGTCCCAATTTCGACATTCGAATTCGAATAGAATATCTATAAATTCACATTTAAACATTCGAACAAACTTTGAATTCTGAATTTCGTAAAATTTGAAATTTGGCCAAGTTCTGACATTCAAATTCAAATAGAATGTTGGCGCATTTGAAGATGGACATTTGAATTTGGATTGAATATTTTGATACATTCATATAAAACTTTGTATGGGATTTGTGTGCTATTTGTATGCATTTATATGGAATCCGTACGCTATTGGTATGGGATTTGTATGGGATTGAACATTCATATGAATATGAATCCTACCACATTCAAAGGGGAACTATTTGAACAAATACAAATTTGCTTGCATTCAGTTTATTACAGATCAAATACCCCAAACCCCATTTGTACATATCCTTAGAACTCCTTACCATCCTAGCCCAATGTCTAGGTGTTTTGCACTGACCAAAGAAGGATTAGCCCTGTCTAGGCCATTTTACATTTCCTTGAGCTGGTCTGGTACTGCTGTCAGGGGTGAATTCCAAACACAGTTTGGAGCTTCATTGCAACCTTTTTGCAGGCTGACAGGCAAGCACCGGCCTTTCCTCCAGCGAAAATGCTGATGGACTGCACAAGACGGCTGGAAGAATTTATCCGAGTAACTCTCACTGCAATCTAGCATGGAGAGTCGGTTTGACCTCAGGGACTGCGGAAGCAGCAGAAACCTAATTGCAGAACAGCTCGGAAGTTGTAAAGACGCAAGGGGCAATAGAATGAGAGGAGTCCTTGGAGAAGGCTGGAGAGATTTCACACCTCTTCTCCTGGGACCGGCGGTGGGGTGGGGCGACTGACCTGGGCAGACCGAGCGTTGCCAGGCATGTTTCCTATCCTGGTTCTGGGAAGGAAGAGTCACTGCTGAAAAGGTTGCGGGGGAAATGCCAACTTTCTGTCCCTCACACACATTTTGCTGACCTGAATGCACCCACTAGACTCCCTGGCACCTCTGCCTTGTAGAAGAAGTTGGAGAGTCTACTGGTACATTGGACTGATGTGGGAGTCGACCTAAGAAGTAAAATAAGAGAATGCCTTAATTCTAGGTTTGTTTGTTTGTTTGTTTGTTTGTTTAAGAATTTACATCCCACTCTTCACCAAGAGGTCCCAGGGCAGGTCACAATAATGATAATAATATAATGCATTAAAAATATTCCTAAATTTATTTATTTATTTATTTATTTATTTATTTATTTATTTATTTATTTATTTATTTATTTATTTATTTATTTATTTATTTATTTATTTCCCACCCTAAAACTAAAGGTCTCAGGGTGGGTAGCAACATTTAAAATCAAACCTATTAAAACAGTAAGGGTGTTTCCGCATTGACCCCTTAACACCCATTAAGACCACATTTTAAACACTTGGGAAAACCGTGTCCGCACAGCAGCACCCATTAGAGACACATTGGGGAGTCCACTTCCGCATTGACTCCCGCCAGATGTGTCGCTAATGGGTGTTAAGTGGCTCTTAATCTGGTTTCCCGAAAGACCACATAAAAGTTAGTCTTAATGGGCGTTCTTGCTGTTAGGACACATTCAAAACGGATGTGTCTACTCAGCAAAAGGGTCCCTAACTGGGCCCTCCCCCGGCCTGCCATGATTGGCTCCTCCGGAGGGACTCCGATTTCGGGGCTCACCTTTGCCCCAGAAGTGGTGGATCGCCACTTCTGGAGCCAGGGAAAGCTTCACCTAACCCCCCCTGGCCCACCCTGGGGTGACCGACCACGATCCCCTCCTTACCTTAATGCAGCCAGCCCGATTCTGGCTGCAGGGTCTCTGTTTACTTTGTGCCTGTGTCCTGTGCGCCTCCCGATTGGCCAGGGCCGCGCCTGGCTTCAGGAGGCTCTCTGCGCAGGCGCCAACCCTGGCCAATCAGGAGGCGCGCTTTGGATGGATGGATGGATGGATGGATGGATGGATGGATGGATGGATGGATGGATGGATGGATGGATGGATGGATGGATGGATGGATGGATGGATGGATGGATGGATGGATGGATGGATGGATGGATGGATGGATGGATTCTAGGCACATTCTCTGGACAAGTAGCTCTTTTTCTTTTCATAAGACCAACACCAAGTCTCGTTGTTGTGTGTGTGCGAACGACAACTGCTTCCCTCCTTTCTTTTGTGGCTTGGTGCTGTGAACTGTGTAGGGTTTTTAAATCAAATATTTCAATAGTGCCGCAGGCCTATTAGTGAGTGCCTATGAGTTGGGTCTCAACTGTTGGGTCCCCATCCAGGTCCTGCCCCATAGGCCCCGTCCTCTTTCCAGCCACTTTTAAGCAAGCCAGGACGGTTGTGGTGCATCTAGCTGCAACCTGGCTTTTTGCACAAATGGGTTTTAGAGACCTTCTGAGGTTTTAGCACGGCCTACTCTGGGTTTTTAAGGGGGAAAACAGAAGACAAGGACAGGGGCAGAGATGTTGTCCAGCCTGCTGCCCTGAGCTATTCATGACACTGCGGCCATGGAGATTCTACGGCTTCAACGACAGTAATAGGAACCACCGGCAAATTTCTGCATGCATGAATTCATGACCTGCACAGATTTCTGCTGACTGGCATCTATATCTGTCCGTCTATATATAAAATCCAGTTTCCAGCATTCTGTCACAGTCTAGCCTGACCCAGGACCAGAACTCTGAGACAGGGCTTTGCAGAGGGAAGGCAGCTTAATTTTCAGTGGGTCAGATGAACAGAGCAGATTTATTAATCTGCTAATTTTCTATACTACATTATGCCAAAACATCCCAGGACAGTTAACGAAAGATAAAAATGCAACGAGACAGTCATGAATAAAAGAATCCTGGCCCAAAAAGGTCTTGTTGACGAGGGTGCTCCTTTTCTTCCTTGTGTTTAAGGGAATGGATACTGTTTGTGGGTAAATAAGTCAAGATATGCACAGAGCTGCCGACCTGGCCAAAGCCCCAAGGACCCTGGTCACACAAGTCTACGACAGGACGGCCTATTCATTCATTTGATCTGGGGCCGTACCAATGCTGGTCACACCTAGGTCATTATAGGTTATTTATTTATTTTATTTTATTATTTACATTTCTATCCCGCACCATACCCAAAGGTCTCTGGGCGGGTAACAGCAGGTTAAAATAGAATATACATTGAAAGACATTAAAAATTCAGTACATATAAAACAATATACAATATGTTTAAAATGATAGTGTCTGTACTGGGGGAGGGAACAGCTCAGCCAAAGGCCAGGGCAAAGAGGTGTGTCTTCATTGCCCTCCTAAATATATATAAGGAAGGGGCCTGATGTACCTCGAGGGGGAGGCTATTCCATAGTCTGGGGGCCATCACAGAAAAGGATCTCTCCTGGGTGCCCACCAACCTCACTGTTGAAGGTGGTGGGACAACCAGGAGGGCCTCACCGCTTGATCTTAAGGCACGGGCAGGTCGATATGGGAGAAGGCATTCCTTTAGATATTTGGGGCCCAAGTCATTTAGGGCCTTGTACGTTAGAGTCAACACCTTGAATTGGGCTCGGTAGTAAATTGGCAGCCAATGCAACCCTTTTAAAACCGGCGTGATGTGCATCCGGCTAGATGTTGCGGTCAGAATTCTAGCAGCTGCAACTTCCGAACCGTCTTCAAGGGTAGCCCCATGTAGAGTGCATTACAGTAGTCCAATCTTGAGGTTACCAGAGCATGGATAACTGTGGCCAAGTCATCTCTATCCAGAAGAGGCTTCAGTTGACGTACTAGCTGTAGTTGGGAGTAGGCACTCCTCGCCACAGCCTCCACCTGAGCTTCAAGTGTTAGCGTGGAGTCCAGGAGAACCCCCAAGTTACGCACCTGTCCTTGGGCCGTCCCCACCTTGGCCTGCATTGCTCACACCTTTCTGCACGATTGACCTGAGCCTCCTCCACAGAGGCAAGATGCTGTTGTGTCACGCAAAGGAGGTGACAATGTGTGTTTGCGGTTCTTTTTTAGGCCTGCTCCCCCACCTCCACGTCGCCTTTCCTTTCTTATGTGCTATTCTTCTCCGTGCAATTCATTTTTAAAATAATAATAATAAATTTGCGGAAAAACGCTAGATAGAGGAATCATATACATAAACAGAGAGGTGCCTCATGAACTCCACTCGTGCCAATTGGCCAAAGGAAAGCTTGGACCCCACCCACCTTTAGCCCATCCCCCACCCCCCCACTCACACTTTGAAGAAGCAAAGACCTCCTGCAGTGCCAGGACAGGCTGAGTCCTCCCCAGTCCTGTAAAAATGAGGACTACATTTATGACCGTCTAACGGGGGTAGGCCAGCTTGGAAAACGAATTAAGTTAAAATAATGTGAGTGACATGACCTGAAGATGGTCTGAGGCCAACCTAAGCTACTTGTGTGACCAGGGCCCAGGAAGCGCTTGATCCACATTTGGAACTGGTGTACTTGGAGGCCATGACCCCTGTGGAACGCTGCTTCTGGGTGGGTCGAAGCATTGGAATGGGGCATAGTGAGAAAATGGCACCAGAGCTTTCTCCAATGGGAGACTGCTTTGAAACAGTCTTCCACTAGTTCTTTGGCAGTAGGCCAAACCAGTGACTTGGGTGTGGACAGCCCTGAATGGCTGATCTAGTCTACCCCGTGTGTGAACCCCAGAACCATTTTGCCAGGCTCTCAGCTGCTTCTGGGTGCAGGACTAAAGCAGGCCCTAGCAACAGCATGGGGGATCGGGTAGGAACAAACATTCCTGGTCTCTCAAGTTGACCCTTTGTCTACAGTAGTAGCTGCCTCACCAATCTTGGGCCACATCACTTGATCCTAAGTACATCTTTCAGGCTGTGGGGACAAGCAGGATGCCTCTGAGGCCATTTGATGGGATTTGAGAGCAGGAGAAGGTTGGCCCTTGTCTCTGCTTGAGATGCCCATGGGCAATTGGTGGGCCACTGTGTGAGGCAGGATGCTGGACTAGATGGGCTGTGGCCTGATCCAGCAGGTTCCACTTATGTTCTTTTGTTCTTATCCTTGCTATAATTGGCCCAGCACAGTTCAGCACAAAGCACAGAAACTAGGAATACCCTAAAGGACTTCGTAACTCAGTACTTAAACCACTCTTTTTTCCATCACATAACATTAGAACCAGTGGGCACTCCATGAAAGTGATTGGCAGGAGAGTTAGGACTGACAAGGGTAATTGGTCCATGGAATTTTCTACCAGAAGAGGTGGTAATGGGAAGAAGAAGAAGAAGAGTTGGCTTTTCTAGCCTGCTTTTCTCACCCATTTAAGGGGACTCAAAGTGGCTGACAAAGCTTTTCTGTTTTCTCCCCACAAGAGAACACCCTGTGAGGCAGGTGGGGCTGTGATTGCTCAGAAGAGAGCTGTGACTAGCCCAAGGTCACCCAGCTGGCTTCATGGAGGAGTGCGGAATCAAACCCGATATTCTCAGATAAGAGTCCGGCTCCCTAACCACTAAACCAAACCATCTCACTGGTAACCAGCCTGGACAGCTTTAAGAAAGGATTAGATAAATTAATGGTGGACAGGTGTATCAACGGCTACTAGAATGGTTACATAGGCACCATTGGATTGGAGAGACAGACAGGATGTCTCTCAAGACCATTTGCAGGCATTTGAGAGCAGGTAAAGCTTTTGCCTTTGGCTTTGGCTTGAGATGCCCATAAGGAATTGGTGGGCCACTGTATGAGAAAGAATGCTGGTCTGGATGGGCTGTGGTGTTATCCAGCAGGGCTCCTCTTAAGTTCTTCTGATTGCTTCTGGCTGATCATGTGTGATCTCGGAAGATAAAGAGAAGTCAGGCTGGTTAGGACTCCTTGGAAATAACCGTATACGATACCGCCACTACTATATTAGAAATATAATACCAAGTGCTGTAGGCTTCCTAGACGAAGGCTGTAACAAGCCCTGGCTGTATTTTTGGCCAGAAAGCAGCTTTCACCAGGAGCGTAACTGATCTTGGTGGCATCTTCACGTTAATTGTTATGATGACGCAAATTACCTAAAGAAAAAAGCAAAGCTAAATTGTGCCTGAGGCTTGTTACTTTACTAATTAAAATAAGTTGTTCCAGATTAAAGCTGCAGTCTTTAATCACTCAGGAGTTTGTTACTCAGTGGCTGATTAATTTATGGATCTCATGCTCTACATACAAAAGTAAGAGTTACAAGTTTGGAACAAATGTAGACATTCAAGCCATGCATAAAGGCAGCACCTGGGCTGGGAAACATCTGTCTGCCTAAAAACTAGGAGGCATGTTTGCATTTGGAGGAAAGCAGAGCAATGAGTGACAAGGAGCTCAATGCATGAGCTGAGCAAAACATGGCTGAGCAGTGTGTCTTCTCTCAGTGGTCAGGAGAGAAATGCAACAGGGGTCCTTCAGAGTTTGTTAGTGAAGACATTTATATTCCACTTTTCAGCTGGTGTCATTGTACCTCTTTATAAATCTGTGGTGAAGATTGTGCACAATTCTGGTTATCACACCTCAGAAAGGATATTGTAGAACTGGAAAAGGTGCAGAAAAGGGCAACCAGAATGGTCAAGAGGCTGAAATACCTTCCTTGGGAAAGAAGCTGCAATGTCTAGACGTCTAAAGCTTTGAAAGATGGTGTTTGACAGGTGACCTGACTGAAGTATATGAAATCATGCATGGTGTGGATAAAGTAGATAGAGAAGAATTTTTTTTTCTATTGCACAACAATGGAACCAGGGGGGACTCTGTGAAGCTGATGGGCAGGATACTCAAATCAGACAAAGGGAAGTATTTCTTCACCCAAAGGCCATCTGTCTATGGAATTAACTAGCAGAAGAACTTTAGGAAAGGATTAGATGAATTCCTGGAGGTGCCATCTCCAGATTGGAGAAACAGGATGCCTCTAAAAGCCATTTGCAGGGAATAGAGAGCAGGTGGTTTTGCTTTGGTCTTCTGCTTGAGATGCCCAGAAACAATTGGTGGGCCATCGCGTGAGATGGGATGCTGGGTAGATGGGCTGTGGCCCGATCCAGCAGGGCTCCTCTCATGTTCTTATGATTGCTTCTTGAGGATCATGTGTGATCTTGGAAGAGAAAGAGGAGTCGGGCTGGAGTCAGACTCCTTGGAAATACAATATTGCCACTATCGGTTTTATTTGTGGACATTCCATTCAAAAAAATCCAAATGGAGGATGGAAAGTCCACAAATAGAACAAATAGAAATGAAAAGGTGTGAGGAACCAGACCTGAAGATGGACTGAAGAAGGTTTAAAGTGAAGGTGTGACCACAACCATTTAGAACCCCTCCCAAAGTCAATATGGAATGCAACTGGTCAAAAGCAAAAAGTAAGATTACATTAACTAAGAATTGTAGTTGCCCTGGTGGTGAAAGCAAATATGTTTGGAGGAACTCTGAATTACAGTTATTTCTGTAAGGAAGCAATTTTAAATAATAAAAACACAAGTGATGTTAATGAGAAAAATGTAATCCAGAATAAGGCCCAGTGCAGGAAGAGCCTTAAATACATAAAAATGTCTTCTTAATTTTAAGTTTTCGTCACAGGGAGTTAACTCACTGGTGCATGAAGAACAGTGGATGAAGAAGAGCATCCAAGACCAAGTTTCTGAAGATTGTCACTGCATGCTACTTTTTAAAAAGCAAATAAATTAAAATAAATTGCAACCTAAAAGTCGCAGTCAAAATTCATGCAGACAGTAGGGTTACCACAAAACATCCAGCAGGTATAAAGATGCTCACTCTTTCATCCATAAATTAAGCTGATTCATTCATTGCTTAGATGCATAAAGTGAAGCCATCCTTTAAGTCAAATAATATAGTACATTTTTGGGTCAGGGGAAGAAGAAAGGAAGTCAGAAAGCAGTTGGGTATTGTCTGGGTTTGGGTAGGTTTTCCTTTGCCCCCCCCCCCCCCGCCCTCCTTTAACATTGTTTTCCAGTGAACAGGGTGAGATAAAACTCTTCATAAAACACCCACCAACGAATGCATGGGTTCCTCAGCTTTTTCACTTAGGCACAGCTGTTTCAGTTTGCTGCCTAAGTCATAATCCAGCATCCATGAGGTTATCTGAAACAGCTCAGATCATGCATTGGAAACCTTGAGACGCTACGGCTTTAGGGCCTATTGATGTGGTCCATTGCAGGAAGCTATAGTGCAACAATAAACATTTTAGCCCGGAAGTTGACGTTTCAGCACAGCCTTAGGATGTGGGGAGAAGAAAACTTGAGCCAGGGCAGGAGGCTTCCAGACACGTATAAGACTATGCAAGCCAATATGGCTTCTCATTTCAAACAGCACTTAGAGGAATTGTACCTATTCACTCATGCCCAATTTGTCCTGACGATAGTGCTTGACTTGTGCATTTCTTTGCAAAACTGACTCTTTAAACAGGTAACCTTACTCCGTTGCCCCTTTCGTATGCTTGTCTGCATAAGTGGAAACATTCTTCATTAAGTTTTTCTTTCAACCCAACCGTACAGTTGCCCTTTATATTATACCGGTAGTCTGTGAACCCAGTTCTAGGTGCTGGAACTGCTGTGCACACCTTTGAACATCTGGGGCCCAAGTACCTGATGGAGTAGCTACTCCCATCTATACCTGCCCAGTTATTAAGAACAGGAGAGCCCCCTTCCCCGGTAGTATCATAAACCTCCAAAATTTGAGAAGTGATAGCTGTAATTTACACCAGCATGTGAATGACAGGTCCTGTTCTGGGATATAATCCGGAATAAGACCCAGTACAGAAATGGCCTATGGTTTGGTTCTCAAAACTACCATGTAGTATACATTCATGTATTGCAAGTCCCTAGGGGTTTGGGAAAGCATAAAAGAACAGTCTAGTGATGCCAGTTGATGGGCCTTCGTAAGTTAGGTTCGGGCCCTTTCTGTGCTGCACCTTATTCCAGATTATATTCCAGAATGGAAGCCTTCCATTTGCATGCTGGTGCATGCCATGGGAAGGGCCGACCCAGGGCCTTCCATAGTCTGTATTAGCATGTGGACAGCAGGCCCCTGTTCCAGAATATAATCCAGAATAAGGCCCAGTGTTGAAGGGACTTCAGTCATTGGCATCACAGAAATGAGACTAAGGCCTATGTACTTCGTCCACCTTCAGTCCACCTTCAGAGTGGGAAAATGCATTAGCAAAGTGATGTGTCATTTTCTTTCTTCGTTATCTAACCCAAAGGTGGATTTTCAGAGCTAGATAACACTGAAAGGACACAACTCGTCACTTTGCTGATGTGCTCCTGTAAAAGTGGACTAAGCTGGGTTTAAAAACTAGAGACGTTTTCGCACGGGGCTGTTTGGTACGCGTGGGAGACAGCCTGGAACGCGGCAAACGCATTGCCGCCGCGGGGCTTGCGATCCGACGTATCCGGAGCTGTCTCTCTCGCGTACCAAATGTAGAGCACTTTGAAGTGCTCTACATGCGTTCAGGCGCGGACGAACTGCCCGCAGGCGTTCGGGAGGAGAAGGATTCGCGCTTGCTTCTCGCTCCCGAACAGCCGCGGGCCCGCCTCCCCCGCCGGCGCAGGTTTGGCAATCAGCTGTTTGACAATCAGCTGATTGCTGATCTGCCTCCGCAGCTGTCTCCACGCCCCTGGCCGGCCTTTGCCGGCCAAGACAGCTCCCGGCGCTTTTACCGTTCACACACAGGCGCGCCGGAACGCGTTCCGGCGCGCCTGTGTGTGAACGGTGAAAGCGCCCGGAGCTGTCTTAAGCTTCCCGCCTGAACGCGTTCCGTTTGGAACGCGTTGCAGTGCGGAAATCCCTTAGGTGTAGATGACTCCCTAGTCAACCAACATTAGTCAGTGACACTCCGGAGGACAGACCCTGTAAGTCATTGTTGCTGCAGAGGCCTGGTCCCTATCCATTCAGTGGCACCTCAAACGCCAAACCATTTCCAGAGGAAGTCACATTATATCAACTGTATAAAAGCAAAACCATGTTATAGAAAGCCACGTTGAGTGATGGATGACATAGGCAAAGCTGTGTTTTCTACCTATCATTTGCCAAAAACATCTGGGAAATTTATACATATGCTTTTAATACAAAGGAAGGACGGTGAAAACGGATTATTGCTCTACTTCTGCAACCTGCAGCCATTAATCTAAAAAAAGGGATGTGCCATGCATGATTGGTTTTTGATGTCCAAGATATTAGAACCTTTGGAGTATCCCTCGGTGAGAAGATCAGGGTAGACATTTCTGAAAGTTGGCCTTCATTATGAGCTTTCCCCAACTGCAGCCCTTGCAGCAGAGCTGGGAAGGCTGGAGAGAAAAGGGGATCCAGTTGGTTTAATGGGAACTGCAGCAAAGGTCCAGTCAACCCCTTGCCCCCACCCCCCAGCCATGTCTCCAGTTGCACTGCATGGGCTACGTGTAGATTTCCATTCCTGCTGATAGCCACAGCAAAAAGTTAGGAGTGTACTGTGTGAAGAGTAGTCATGACAATAGGGAAGTCCAGGTAAGCCATCCAATTGCACGTGAGCTTAGCAGATGTCCCAGGAGAGAGGGTTAATGAACACTGGGCAGGTTAGCACAACCCACATACACAGTCGTCCCTTGCAAAGCCGTGTGGTTCTGTTTCCAAGGGCCATAGGGCGTTTCAGCTCTTTCTGCATCCACACAGGGAAGGAAGGCCTAATGAGCTGCCACAACCACCCCAAGAGGTCTTTGAACAGCACTGGTATCGAATTAACTTGCAGGGCAGTTACTGTGATTCATTGGCTGATTGAGAGCAGCATTGCGTATCTGCCCAGGCTCCTAGGCACCTGTGCGTTTGTCAGTCATGGGCCTGGACTAGCTGCTAAGGCTTATGAAGAACCCATGTGAAGGCAGCCACTCTTTGAGCCAGTTTGGTCCAGTGGTTAGGGAGCTGGACTCTTATCTGGGAATGCCGGGTTTGATTCCGCACTCCTCCATGAACCCAGCTGGATGGCCTTGGGCTAGTCACAGCTCTCTTCTGAGCTCTCACAGCCCCACCGACCTCACAGGGTGTCTGTTGTGGGGAGAAGAACAGAAGGTTTGTCAGCCACTTTGAGTCCCCTAAAACGGATGAGAAAAGTGGGGTAGAAAAGCCAACTCTCTTCTTCTTCTTCTTCTTCTTCTTCTTCTTCTTCTTCTTCTTCTTCTTCTTCTTCTTCTTCTTCTTCAACCAGAGAGGATCTCTAATGTTTTACCTTTATAAAAAAGAATGGGACAGAGACTTGAGTCCTACCTGTAATCCATAATAAGGAACTGTGAAGTCCACTTCTGGGCCTCATCAGACCATCCATTCATGTTTGGGACTATTCCTTGTTTGCAACTACTGGGGCACTGACTTCAGCAAACCAGAGTGCACTGCCAAAATGGGTCTCCCCCTTGCCCAGAACGCCACAGACCCCGAAGGAGGCAGACCCTAAAGCTTGGGACAGGAGCAGGGTCTGGTCTGGACCAGCATAACTGTGCAACAGCGTGCTTTTCTGTGGTCTGAACCAGCATTCCTAGCTGGTCCAGACACGCTGGTCCTGACCACGGAGAGGCCCTCGGAGAAAGGCGATGTATTGTTTCAATTCTGAATTTGAAAACCGGTGTATTGGAAAACCTTGCTGACTTTCCACGTTCTGAGAACATGACACGTGTACACGGGCTTTTATTTTTGCAGAAAGATTTCACAGTACGGGAAGAGCTGCAGCAGAACGACGTAGAACGCTGGCTCGGGTTCATCACCTTCCTCTGTGAGGTGTTCGGTACAATGAGAAGCAGCACCGGTGAGCCCTTCCGGGTCCTTGTCTGCCCCATATATACCTGCCTCAGGGAGGTAAGGCCGTTTTTCCTCTCATGGTGTTGCATTGTGTTTGTGTGCCGATCCTGCAAAGGATCCTCTGACGATCCTTCGCCTTTTCCTCATTAAAACTTCATACTTTGCACACCCTTTTGTGCGTGCTCTTTTTTCCTCCCTTTTTTTCCTTCCTTAAATTTAATTTTAGAACAAAGGGCTGGTTCCACAATCTGCTTTTTTTCTTTCCAAGAATGCCTTGGAATGATTACCATGGAGGAATCCACATGAAAAGCATTAGAAGCAAATGGATGTGGATATAACTATGCCAGCAAAATATTTCAGGAGCCCAAGGGAAATCCTGCTGCAAGATGGACGGGCAAGACCTTGTCAGGACTGCTGTGTCTTTCGAGAGCTGCCATGAAGCATCATTTGCCACTCGCGGCTTCTGCTGCCCTTGCAACATTATGACCTGGCAACTCAAGAGGAAAGAGTGAGGGGGAAAGGCAGGATTAGACAGGGGACTGAATGGACATTTTGTATTTCTGCATTTGTATTTGTTTACTACCTTTCCAAAGGTAGTTTAGGTTTTTAGTTCAGTACCTAAAAACATCAAGTACACAGTCGGACCCTCATATCCCCTGGGGTTATGTTCCAAATCCTACTGTGGTTACGTGAAACCATGGATAATCGCAAACAGGTCTTCCAGTTCTGGGTTCGTGCAACTCCAGAACCGGAAGTGCTTTTCTGACCTCTGGAAGGCCTATTTTGGCCTCCGTAGAATATTGGAATAGGCACCGGATGCCTCCCACCCACTTCCCACCGCCCCCTTGCATTTTGGCCTTCTGATTCTGGGTGCTATTTCCTTACGGTGCCCGTGGTGTGTGGGGGCTGATCCAGTAACTGTTGGTTAACCGAAACCGTGGTTACCGATTTAGTGGATAAGGGGGTCCGACTGTACTTTATAAACAATATTCAACATTCTGATAATATGCTATGTAATATAAGAAATTTCAGTACTGTACACAATATTGGGCAAAATGAAAGTAGAACAATAACAGAAGAAAAAGAAGAGTTGGCTTTTCTCACCCATTTAAGGGGACTCAAAGTGGCTGGCAAACCTTCTATTCTTCTCCCTTAAGGTGACTCAAAGCGGTTGGCAAACCCTCTATTCTTCTCCCCACAACAGACACCCTGTGAGGTGGTTGGGGCTGTGAGAGCTCAGAAGAGAGCTGTGACTAGCCTGAGGCCACCCAGCTGGCTTCATGGAGGAAGGGGGAATCAAACCCAGTATTCCCAGATAAACGTCCGGCTCCTTAACCACTAGACCAAACAGAGCTAATTAGTATGATACAACTAGTAAAAATTGACAAAAGAAAGTCCCATTTCTCCTGATGATAGCACTCCCCTTCTGGATTTCTTTGCAAAACAATTAGCGCTTCATTAAACAGGTAACCTTACACCGTTGCCCCTTTCTGATGTTTGTCCGCCTAAGTCAAGACATCCTCCATGAAGTTTTTCTTTCGACCTAACTGTACAGTTCCTCTTCGTATAAACCTGGCACTAAGAGACCCCCCTTCAAGGCATTGGCACTGCAGGGCACACCTTTGAACAGTGCGGGCTCAGGGACCTGATGGAGCAGCTCCTCCCATCTACACCAGCCCAGTCATGAAGATCAGCAGGAGGGACCCCATCCCGCTCCCCGGTAGTTTCATTACTCTCCAAAATCTGAGAGGCAGTAACTGAGAGAACAGGGTTGGCCTAACGTTGGGAATACAGTTGTCTCTAGGGGTATGCATGAATTTTATTTTATTTTATTTGCATTCGAATTTGGGTTGAATCGAATGTCAAAACATTTGATTCAATTTGAATGTTTAAAATCCAAATGCAGCAAAACAGATTAGAATCCGATACATTTGAATCTATTCGTTTGAATGTTAGATACAAATCTGAAGATACGAATGTGGACAACATTCTTATGTGTTATACGTATCTGTACGCATTTCGTATGCACCCCGTTTTATCCTGTATGCATCCCTGTTTTTGTTCCGTATTATAAGTGCAAATGCACACAGATACACATGATATTCATACAGATACATATGTGTTACATATGTATCTGTACATTCAAATATTTGAATCATTCAAATGAATGTTTGGGAACATTTGAAATTTGTTCAAATGTCTAAATTCAAATGTGAAGACATTCTCTTCGAATTCAAATGTTCACATTCGAATGAACTCGTTCGGATTTCAAATATTTAGAATATTCATGCACACCCCTGCATGATTATGTCATGGGATGGCCCAAAGGGCATAGGAACTGCACAACCCCACACCCATCAGGCCACCATTTTGTTATAAAGGGGTGGAAGAACCTTTCCCAGAGTCTTTGCATTGAAAAATAGGACTGGTTGGAAACTTCAAAGCCAGGAATGAAAGTTCCCCTGCATCAATGTTATTTCTGCCACAAGGAGAGAGAGAGGGTGCATGTACATGCGCTTGCTTGCTTGCTTGCTTGCTTGCTTGCTTGCTTGCTTGCTTGCTCGCTCGCTCGCTCGCTCGCTCGCTCCAAGAGACAGAGCAAGCACTCCGGCCCTAAATGACAGGATCTGTCATGCCCCCTGTTGTCAGTACCCCTTCCTCCAACAATAAAGGGGTAGTTGTGATACCCAGCCAAGCTCAGGCAGGCTACCTGGCCAGACAGCGCTGAGTACACTGACAGCGCTATAGAAATAAACTAATAATAATAAACTAATAACGAAATGAGGAATGCTGGACAGAAGCAGCCAGTGAGCCTGTAACTCAGGATGACAGCAGTTCAGGCTCAGAACACGCCGGGCAGCACCCTTCGCTGGTTGGTCTGAGACATGAGTGTGAACAGCTGCACAAATCAGCTAGAATCCACGCCCATCACCTGTGGCAAAGGAAGCATGACTCTGGTCCACCTATTTAAGACAGAGCATTCTGATAAGCTTTGCTGCAGACAAACCTGCAGCTCTGGAAATCCATGACCTTGCTTCTTGATTGAATGCTGACCTGCCAACTTCGACCCTGGAACTCTTTTGACTATGCGTTTAACTCTCAAGCCCCCAAGGTTGGACTTTTGCTATTACTGGCTACTGTTGTTGACTGTGGCTGCTGCTACTCCTCTGTGTGGGTGCGGGTGTTTGCTCTCCACACC
Source organism: Aspidoscelis tigris stejnegeri (assembly GCA_023333525.1). Taxonomy (NCBI): domain Eukaryota; kingdom Metazoa; phylum Chordata; class Lepidosauria; order Squamata; family Teiidae; genus Aspidoscelis; species Aspidoscelis tigris. The sequence goes on from JALMGA010000007.1 coordinate 10,488,176, forward strand.
TCATCAGCTGGAGGCATGACAGGATCTCCCATCATGTGGACCTTGAAATTCAACTTTTCTCCATTCAATAATTCGATATGGTCTCTGTGGCCCCATTGATAGTCTGAAGCTGCCTCCAGACAGTGGTTAAAAAGCACAATCATACTGTGGCTGTGTTGGGATTGCCATATGTATCTGTAGCAACCCTCTCATAGCCCCACCATACGGGAGTAAAATTGTGATTTTCCTTATTCTTGGAAAACCTGATGCGGGTTTTCCCTGAATAGCACAAAACCCTACCTGTCTGGGAGCACAGTAGCACAATTCTTGCTAAATAAAATGCCCCCCTGCACATGTGCACAGCTGAAACTTCTGGGCATTTAGAGCCATGGAAATACCCAGGTGTATGTGTAACACCAGCCCCGAAAGTGGTGTTTTCCTGTGCTTTGACCAGCTGTCTGGGCAACAAGCAATCACTAAAAAGCAGTTTTCCAGAAACGCATAGAAGCGGTCTGCCTGAATCTCCTTCCTGTAGTTGCTCAGCTGTTCTCCTCACTCCCCCTTTTCCATGCGTGAGCCCGAATTGCTTGTGTGACACGGCTGTGCACTTCACAGTGATTTGTGGGACCAAACCCTAGCACGTTACAAGGCATGAGCGCGCATGCTCGTCAGTTCGTATGATTAAAGACAGATCGTTTAGCTGCAATCTAGCCAGAGGAAGCATTTCCCTGAGTCATTCCATTGTCATCTGTGTTTTGTTTAACTTTTCTCCTTTCATATTGGCTTCCATTCTTAGAAAGCGAGGGGAGGAGGCTTAATCCCGAACATCCAATGTTACAACAACAGGGCCGTATGTCAAATACGGAGGGCGGCCTTGTAGGACTTAATGCAAAGAACACAGTGGCTCAAGAGATTTGTCTCTATTTATTTATTTATTTATTTATTTATTTATTTATTTATTTATTTATTTATTTATTTATTTATTTATTTATTTATTTATTTATTTATTTATTTATTTATTTATTTATTTGAAACATTTATGTGCTCTGCCTTTTTTATTCCTTGAGATTCACAGGGTGGCTTAACAAAAATAGTCAGAAATATAGTAAAACACACACAGCAGTGTAGAGGTCGGGGACGGTCAGGGGGGCCATGGAAACTTTGAAGTAGCAAAGTGACTCAGGGTATTGGTTGACTAGGTACCGGGTTGAAGAGACGGGCAGGATGCATCTAGAATAGAGATGCGCACGAATATTTCAGTGCATTTGAAATTCAGTTGAATCTCGACTGAATTTTGACTTTCGAATTTGCATCGAACGCCCTTGAATTCGAATTTAAAGATTTGGTTCGAATTTTGGATCTATTTGTTTGAATCATTCGGACATTCGTACGTATACGCGTTTGTACACGATGCGTACCTGAAGATCCACATCTTTCCCACGTCGGTATGCGTTTGTACAGATCCGTACGGGATGAAAACAGGTTGCATACGGGATAACTACGGGATGCATACGGACGTGTATGGATGCATCTGGATGTGTAGGGACCCAGGGAAGATGCATACAGGCATCTACGAATGTTTACAACATTCATAAGTGCAAATTTGAGTAAGAAATTTAAATGAATAGATTTGAATTTGCTTAATTCGAATCGAACTTGGTTAAATTTAAGCCACCTTGGTCTAGTGGTTAGGGAGCCGGACTGGTATCTGGGAGTACTTGGCTCGATTCCACCCTCCCACATGAAGCCAGCTGGGTGACCTTGGGCTAGTCACAGCTCTCTTCTGAGCTCTCACAGTCCCACCTACATACCTCACAGGCTGTCTGTTGTGGGGAGAAGAATAGAAAAGCTTTGTCAGCCACTTTGAGTCCCCTTAAATGGGTGAGGAAAGCGGGGTAGAAAAGCCAACTCCTTCTTCTTCTTCTTCTTCTTCTTCTTCTTCTTCTTCTTTACTCCTCCTTGCCACGAGGTACCCATACTTAGGAATGAAGTCCCTCTAGGAAAGTTTACATTTGCAGGAACGACGGTTCCATGGGTGCAGTGAATAACAGATGGGTTCAGCCCATGGGCTTGAGGTGGCTCCAAAGAGGAGATTGCAGGAGATCTTTGGGGGCCATAGGGGTGGAATTTCTACGCACCCCCAGCCTGCCTAAAATCTTTGCTGCTCTTCTTGCCTGTCACCTAACTACATCTCCACATTGTGGTGTTTTTTCTTCTTCTTCTTCTTCTGTTGGACACCTAGTACTGTCTAAAGGGTGACAGCCAAGCCGAGAAGGAATTCTCATTCCCAAAGTGATGTTTCTCTGTTTTGTTTTGGCAGTTGTTGCAGTCTCAGGACATTAAGGAAGACGCTGTCCTTTGCTGTTCCATGGAGGTAGGATGTCTGGGTTACCTTCCATCTCAGCCCTTCCTCTGTTTTTAATTTTTTTTTAAGTCATAAATTCATACTGACGATGCCCTACCTTGCCATTTTTCCTTGCAATACTGGACGTCAGTGTTCCAGAGTGCCCCCTAAAAGCCTTTGGATTTCTCAGCCTTTATGTTCTCTTCAGAGAGGCAAGTTGGACTAAAACTGAAATGTTCTCATTTTCTGTCCCTCGCCATCAACCTAATAACAACATCAACATAGCATTTTGGATGGAGCACATTCCACGCCAGAGGGGTTTTTAAAGCATCTAGAAAGGCAGGGTGTATCCAAACCAGCCTGGGCATCACACCTGGCACATTATGCCACCACTCCTTCGAATTTACCTACTGCAGAATGACGAGCACTCACTCTGCGGTATCAGGTAGATTTGAATGTTCCCAGCAGTCCAGACAGGATGGCGAGAACAGCGAATGAGAACTGAGCCTGCAGCTCAGCTCCCATTGGCTGCCCCATCCCACGTGACACGCACCTCACCCTGCGCACCGCGGAAGTGTCACGACTTTCTCTGAGAAAGCCGCGGGGAGGCTGCTGGAATCCGGACGGTTCATCATGTCTTCGCAGCAGGTAATGGTGGGTTTTATTCTGCTAATCTGGATACAACCTAAGTCCGTGAATGCAAATTTGCCAGCCAGGCAAACTGGTCAAGGCTGAATCTAGAACTGGCCAGTTTGTGAACCCCTCGCACCGTGTCCTGGCTTCTCCATCCTTCCTCCATTGTGCCTGCCACTTCCCCAGATGACCCTCCCACCATCTCCTCCTTCTCCCATCTTGTGACCCATCACCTGCCATCCCTTGTCCCGACGTCCACCTTTTCCCCAATATGCGCCCATCGTTATCTGGATCGCATCCTGCCACTGGACCTTCTCCGATGTATGGGTATCTAGTGCTGAATGCCTGGCAGGGCCCGTTTCCACCACCGTGCATGCGTGACCATCTGTTTTGGCCCCCATGCCCTCGTGGTGGATGGAGCGATGGTGGCAGCTCCATCCAGAAGAGGAGTAAATGTGCTGTTACTGGAATACCCACCACCAGTGCTGGGTTTTTCAGCAGTGCTTTCTCACATTTTTCAGAGGTGCATAGGAGGGTAGGAATGGGCAAAACATATTTGTCACCTTCACAATTAATGGCTTCCTTTGAAGCTTTGGAGCAGATTCAGAACAGATTTAGAGACGTCACGACTGGTGGTGATATGGATTTGAAGCTAATTCGAAGGCCAGCACATTCAAAGTGGCTCGATTCACACAAAGTTCTGTGCCATTCAGTGCAATGCAAACAGGGGGGGGGAAATCTGTGTGCAGATATGGGGAGATTGCCACAGATATGTGTGGCAGCCCCAGCAAAGCAGCACCACAATGATGCTACATTCTCCCCATATGGACGGGACCCACACGGTTTTGTTGCTGGTGCCAAAAATCATCTAGAACAGTGGTTCTCAACCTTCCTAATGCCGCGACCCCTTAATGGAGTTCCTCATGTTTTGGAGACCCCCAACCCCAGGGGCGGAGCAGCTGGGAAGTGGGAGGGAAGGGCAATGGGAGACTCGTCACAACCCCTCTGAAAGGGTAATTCGACCCCCAAAGGGGTCCCGACCCCCAGGTTGAGAACCACTGATCTAGAAGAAGAAGAAGAGTTGGCTTTTCTACCCGCTTTTCTCAGTTATTTAAGAGGATTCAAAGCAGCTGACAAAGCTTTCTGCTCTTCTCTGTGCTGAGCCAGTTTGGTCTAATGGTTAAGGAGCCAAACTCTTACCTGGGAATACTGGGTTTGATTCCGCCCTCCTCCGTGAAGCCAGCTGGGTGACCTTGGGCTAGTCACAGCACTCTTCTGAGCTCTCATGGCACCTACCTCACAGGGTGTTCTCTTGTGGGAAGAAGAACGGAAAGTTTGTCAGCCACTTTGAGTCCCTTTAACTGGGTGAGAAAAGCAGGGTAGAAAAGCCAACTCTTCTTCTTCTTCTCCCCACAACAGACACACTGTGGGGCTGTGAGAGCTCAGAGGAGAGCTGTGACTAGCCCAAGGTCACCCAGCTGGCTTCACTGGGGAGGGCGGAATCGAACCCGGTATTCCCAGATAAGAGTCCGGCTCCCTAACCACTAGACCAAACTGGCTCCCACTAGACCAAACTGGCTCTAGGGTTTAAGAAGCCAAAAATATATGATTATTGTACTCTGTTGCCCCCCCCCCAAAAAAAGAGGTCCAGCCCCCTCCTGTGTCGAAGGACCACACTTGACCCTCTGCTCTCGCTCTTTCTTCCCACCCCAGCTGCAAAGCACCGGACGGCTTCTGGAGGAGCAGCTGCCCGAGATGATGACCGAGCTGCTGGCGATTGCGCGTGACAAGATGCTGTGCCCCTCGGAGTCCATGCTGACCCGGTCCCTCCTCCTCGAGGTCATTGAGCTGCACGCCAACCATTGGAACCCCCTGACGCCCCCCATTACACAGTACTACAACAAGACAATCCAGAAACTGACAGCCTGAGAGGGGGGCGGGAGGCCGGGGCGGTCGACAGCCAAGAGGAAGACATGCACTTTAAAAACAAAACAAAAGAGAAGAGAAGGATGATTTGGGAAGGAGCTGAGAGAGACACAGCGGTGGCCAGATAAGGAACTGAGAGACCTTGAACGGTCAGATACCTAAGAAGACAAACCCCAGCATGCTTATGAATATGTTCACGGGGGCAAAGCATGTTTCTTCTCAGCCGTGTCCTCAAGTGCCATCCACTCCCCCCCCCCTCCACCACCACCACCACCTTTCGTTTTTTTAGGTTCTCTTTTTATTAAACCCCTTCTCATCCAGCTCCACCCCCCACTGGGCCTTTGTTTGGGTCCGGACAGAACATGGCGGGCTTGAATAGGGAATCGGAGGGCTGTCAGGATGGCTTTCAGCGCATTCTCTTGCCTTGAACAGCCGGGCCAGCTAAGCTGGGCTAGCATTCAGCAGATGTCTTGGCCAGGACAAAGGCAGACACGTTCCACACCAGACGCTGATAATTGGCAGCTTTTGTCAAGCAAAGAAACCCCATTCCCACCCAGCCCCTCTCTCCCCTCCTCTCCACCTCAAGGTCTTGTCTGTTTTGACCCCCCGCCCCGCCCCGCCCGCCCCGCCTCCTCTCTTGCCAACGCTGCAACCCCATTCCAGATCAGACATTCAGTGGAGATCAATATCTCTCCTTCCCCTTTTTTAAAAAATAAGAAATTGCACTGGCTACTGATTTATTTTATTTCCCTGCATTATTATTTTACACGCCTATGTATCCAGAGTTTCAAAAGCAAAGGTAATGCTGATACAGTATTGCACGGTTTGGGGGATCTGAAAATGTATTTAAAAGGTCAGAGTTCAAAACCCGTTTTAGAAGTACTGTGGAAGCCACACAACAGCTTGCCGGTGAGTCCGTAGTGTCCTGGACTGATTTCCTTAAGTGAAGGCAATTCCCCCACATGCCAGCTTTATCCTATGAACATGTAAAAAACTTCAGGGGCAAATGGAGCACAGTTATCCATGACTGGTGGACTCTGGGGCCCTTCTGCGCTTAGTCTTATTCTGGAATAGATTTTGAGATCAGGGGTCTGTTGCCCACATGCTTAGGCACACCATGGCAGGTGTCATCTGGTGCCTGCCGTTCTCTGCGCTAGCATGAGGACACCAGGGGTGCATCCAGACATGTTTATATTGCGCAGCAGAATGCAGAGTCACACACGACAACGGACGCGTCGTCGTGATGTCACATTATCCGACCATTGCTGCGCACTTACCTTAGTGTTGATCTAAGGACACTCGCTGAGCAGTATAAAGAAGATTCGAATTTTCCCGCCAGTCCAGGCAGAACGGCGAGAACAGCATGATGGGAGCAGGGAGGGCAGCTGAAATCTGATTGGCTGCCTCAACCTGCCCCACAACAGACACCCTATGAGGTAGGTGGGGCTGTGAGAGCTCAGAAGAGAGCTGTGACTCGCCCAAGGTCACCCAGCTGGCTTCGTGGGGGAGTGCGGAATAAAACCCGGTATTCCCGGATAAGAGTCCGGCTCCAGCTCCCTAACCACTAGACCAAACTGGCTCTTTTACACACCTATGTATCCATATTGTCTTATAGATACAAAATAAGGCCAAGTGTAGAAAGACGCCTGGTCTACCTCTTGCATAGCACAGGACCATGTGGTCAAAAGGGTCATTTTCCAGCTTACAGGAGGGCAGTACATAAGGGAACGAGCAGTTCTACCACCTTTCCCTCGGCAGTATTTTTGTAATGCAATGTTTTCTGCAAGTGGACCTACCCCGTTATACAAGGGACACCTTTATTTAAAGAAGGGTAGTGTGATTTATTTACTTCTGGGGGATGACTTTTCACTGCAGTCGTTCAGTGGCTTTGACCTGACTGTATTCTGGATTTGTAGCATAAACGGTGCTGAGCGCAGCGTAGGGACGTCCTGATATGTGTCTCTGTGGCTTAATTGTCAATGCAGGGCCCGTTTGCCAGTCAAGCAAGAAGCCGCTTTGGCTGATCTATTGCTGCTGGAGAAAGAGGCCATAATTACGCCGGAATTAGTAACAAGATCACTAAATTGAGCCCAATGCATTTAAACTCCCAAATGGAACTGAGAAGGTAGTGTGCAAATAGGGAATTCAGATAAGAAATTGTTTCTTAGAAACAGCTAAGTAGAAGGTGACATGTATGTATATACGTATGTGGTATTTGATGAAGGCAGGAAGGAAAGTCGTAAGGAATTTTTAAAATGTGTTTTTTCAATGTTTTTATTGTGTTATGTTGCAGAGTGTTGAAATTTAAGGCAAAATGTATTAACTTGGGAAGGTCGGTTGGTAGTTTGCTGAATTAAGAAGACACGTATTAGGCCCTGGTCACACCTTCACTTTAAACTTTCTCAAGTCTATCTTAAGAAGAAGAGTTGGCTTTTCTACCCCACTGTTCTCATCCATTTAAAGCCTTCTATTCTTCTCCCCACAACACAACACCCTGTGGGGTATGTGGGGCTGTGAGAGCTCAGAAGAGAGCTGTGACTAGCCCAAGGTCACCCAAGATGGCTTCATGGAGGAGGGCGGAATCAAACCTGGCATTCCCAGATAAGACTCCAGCAGAAAAAGGCAACCAGGATGATTAAGGGGCTGGAACACCTCCCTTACAAAATCAGACTGCCATGTCTAAGCCTCTTGAATCTGGAGAGATGGCATTTAAGAGGGGGCCTGATTGAAGTATATAAAATCATGCTTGGTATAGAAAAGGTGGATAGAGAACTTTTCTTTTCTCTGGTGCACTACACTAGAACCAGGGGGCACGCTATGAGGCTGATGGGTAGGAGAGTCGGATGGCTTTAAGGAAAGGATAGACAAATTAATCGATGACAAATGTATCAATGACTACTAGAATGGATGCCTAAGTACATCTTTCAGGCTGCAGGAAAAAGCAGGACACTTCTAAGGCCATTTGCTGGGATTTGAGAGCAGAAAAAGCTTTGTCCTTGTCTTTGCTTGAGATGCCCATGACCATTTGGCTGCAGCCTGATCCAGCAGGGCTTTTCTTCGGTTCTCAGGTTCCCTAACCTGATTGCTCACACCTTTTCATTCCCATCCAGTTTATTTTTGGACTTTCCATTCAGGAAAGTCCAAATGGAGGCTGGAATATCCACAAATAAAAAGGTTAGAAATAAAAAAGGTGTGAGAAATCAGGCCTTAGGATGGACTCAAGAAGGCTTAAAGGGAAGGTGTGACCACGGCCTTAAAAAAAGTCCTATTTATGCATGAAATGAAGTATTAAGACGAAAAGCCAGTTCGAACACTGAGCGTTGGGTCTTGCACACCTTCAAATTAAACCTTCTTCAGTCCATCTCCTGATCACAAAGCTCACACCTTCTCATTTCTGTCCATTTTATTTGCATACTTTCCACCCTGGAAAGTCCAAATGGAGGGTGGAAAGTCCACAAATAAAAAGGTTAGAACTAAAAAGGTGTGAGAAATCAGGCCTTAGGATGGACTGAAGAAGGTTTAAAGTGAAGGTGCGACCATGGCCTAGGAGAAGGAGGTAGTAAATCAATGAACTTAATGCTTTCTTCACCCCACCACAGCTCCATCTTCATTTTAAAACCAGTGCAGCCCAAGTGGAAATGGCCACTGGAATCAGACTGTGGTGGTCCTTATAGTTCTGGGTCAATATGAGTACCGATAAGCCATAGATTATACAGGGGTTGTTCCAGTGTGAGAAGGCAAGTTATATAAACCTGGCAGGAATCGTTTGCAGGCCTTGGACCAAGGAGTACCGTACTTCCTCCTCAACCGCTGTTGCATTAACCCTAGGAACTTCTAATTCCAGGAGACCCTCAAAGTGTTCAGGCACTGCTATAGTGTCTTGTTGGAACATCTTGGCCTCCAGTATATTGGGGCACAGTGTTTTATTGCTGTCACTGAGCTCAGGGATTTTTAAATGCTATCATGGAAAGCACTCAGAACTCCTAATCCATATATAACTACCGGTAGGAATGCATTTCTATTTGCATACATCGATGTCAAGGATTTTATCTACACAAAAGCAAAAATCTGACACTGTGAGGGATTCGTACATAGTTGGTCCTCCCAATGGCAAGGGATGGAGAGCTATTAAAAAGTAGCAAATGTCCTTCTTTTGTGTTCCTTTGTTGTGGTGGTTATTGTTTATCAGATTTTCGTAAGAGAAGTGCTGGCTAGCAAAACAGGACCAGTTGTGAAGTAGGAAGGGAGTCATGTTTCATGGTCACTGAACTGGCCTTTGTAACAAAGGCCGTGGTGACTGTGCTGAAATTGTCTTTTTAATCCAGTTTCTTAATAAGAAGGACTAACTCCAGTCACACCCAAGACCTGATAATCCTTCCTCAGTTCATCCTCAGTTGGGGTTGCTCTGCTCACACCTTTCTGTTCCCCTCCTGAGACTCCTTTATGAGACTATTTTAGATCTCCGCCCCTCTCCACCTTCACACAACACCCGCTGCGCTCGGGTAGGATAAGCGTTCTGAGACGCAACACTGTGTCATCACCCGTTGGGCAGAAGGGAAGGCAAATTCATGGAGGATCCACCCACTATAGTACGGTTCAGCCCCCTTTAGCCCTCTTCCCTGATCACACCCAAAAAGTGAAAACGGATTAACACGCTATAACAGCTTCAGGCCTGTGAAAATCAGGACTCAGGAAAGTACAATTGAAGGGAGGAAAGTCCACAGATAAAACCGATTGGACTTAAAAGGTGGACTGAAGAAGGATTAAAGTGAAGGTGTGACTACAGCCAACGGGGATGATCAGACCAGAGGAGTGAAAGGTGTTCAAACTGCTGCCCACCGCCCTCTTTCTACCAGTCTTCGGTAGAAAGCCCATGAGTTTGACACAGTCATGAAATAATGCGTTCACAAACTGCTTTCTGGCAACTTTCTGAGGAAACACTTATTTGTTGTGTTGTTGGGAGTCCCCCAAGCAGAGTTATCTGGTTCCAGGCATTTCACGACCTAGCTAGTTGGTTAACATCTCCAGTTCCGAGGCCCGCTCGCAGTTGTCATGGGCTGTGTAGCACCCTGTCTCCCCTTGTGTGTGGTTGGGAAGTTTGTACGCTCGGGTTTGGTTTGGATTCTTTTGACCTGCTCAGGTATTTTGGTCTCCAGGCAGCGACTGTGCTGGGGGGCAAAGGGGGGAGACTTGGCATGATCTACTGTTGTGTTGCCCTAAGCCGATGTCCTCTCAGTTTGGCGGGTCAAACAGTTCCCCTGCCAGAAGAGCGCTGAGCCTGTTCAGCCCAGTATTGGTTTGTCATACTTCAGATATATGAACTGTCCAAATGGCCAAGGCTTACATAGCATCATGAGAACGTAAGAAGGACCCTGTTGGATCAGGCCACAGCCCATCTAGTTCAGCATCCTGCCTCACACAGTTGCTTCTGGGCATTCTCAGGCAGAAGACAAAGGCAAAACCTTCACCTGCTCTCAGTTCCCTGTAAATGGTTCTTAGAGAGATGTCTGCCTATCTCTCCAATCTGGAAGAGGTACCTAGAGTTCAATCCTACATAAGGAGTGCCCTGCTAGATTGGTCCACACTCATCTAGTCCAGCATCCTTTCTCTCATAGTGGCCCACCAGTTGCTTCTGCAACTGGTTGGGAGGTTTGTACGTAGACGGCAAGTAGAAGGCAAAGGCAAAACTTTCAACTGTTCTCAAATCCCTACATATGGCCTTAGAGGAACCTTACCTGTCTTTCCAATCTGAAGGTAGTTCCTAGGTACCTTGTTCTAGTAGCCACTGATACACTTGTCCTCCATGAATTTATCAAATCTTCTCTTAAATCTATCCAGCCTCCCTTTTGCTCCCCAATACGGCTTGCGCTCAGGGAGCAGGATTACAGGTCAGTTCTGAGTAGTTGCTTGTGTGTATTTTCTCTTTGTCCTGTGAAAAAGTGTGAGGTGTGTCAGGTGTGCAGGGGGTGAGGAAAAGGCCGTGGTTGAGAATATCTGTAGCTCAGGCCCAGAATGTTTCATTGCAGCGTATTGGTGGTGAAATGTCTGCAGCTTCAGGACTCTTGCAATACAGCAGTGGGGAGGGAGGGAGGGAAGGAAGGAAGGAAGGAAGGAAGGAAGGAAGGAAGGAAGGAAGGAAGGAAGGAAGGAAGGAAGGAAGGAAGGAAGGAAGGAAGGAAGGAAGGAAGGGGAAAACCCACCCAGAGCAGCCCTGTATGTTATTGCCCTTTTGAAAGCCTGAAAATTTCACTTAATGGCCTGAATTTTTCCTTGGAGCACTGAGAGAAAAAGCAAAGCTGGATGACAGGAGCTCTGTTAAAGCACTTTGCTTGCTGCCTCCGGCCATGAAAGCTCCAGTCCGCTATGGCTCTTAATAGAGATTGCTTCTGAACAGCAGCTGTGAACACAGGCTTAATGGATTTGGTCCCATTACCGTGTTCTGCAGTCCTTGGGTTCTTCCTGAACATTGGTGGGCAGCGTTTGTGATCACCCGGCGGTAGCCGCGTCCAGTGCTCTCCCGTCGTCGTAATTTATAAGCAGCTTCCTTTAATCTAGTTTCTTTCAACCGCTGACCTGATTATACGATCTGATAGCCTGATTGTTCCACTCATCTGTGGAAGTCTAAATGTTCATAAACTTTTAAATAGCCAAGTCCTCCAGCATTTTTTCCCCAAGTCTTGTTTTAGCGTTTGTTGTTTGCTTTTGAAGAGGCAGACCCTGACTCAGATAAGGAGCAACAGATCACTTAGCTGCCGACGCGGTGGGCGTTCGCTTGGAGGCCCTGCCTCAAATAAATGCTAATATAAATAAATCAAATCAAATAGGAACCTCCTGGTATCAGGGTTTTGGTGCAGAAATAAATGGAATATTGCAGTAGGTGAATGATGGACTGATCCCACGAAGGAAAGTCTTAGGTTACTTGAGATCTTTCTGCCAAGTTCAGCATGGGACTGTGCAAGCAACCTCCTTTTACCATCTTCAACCATATCTGGGTCAGCTGTAAAAATGGATTTTTAGATCTGGTGTGTCCACAGGAAATATTTGCAGATGCTTACCTGCCCCCTGGTGTCTCCTGCCCTTGATAAAAATTTATCACACAACACTAGAACCAGGGGGCCCTCTATGAAGCTGATGGGTAGTAGAGTCGGATCAGAGAAGGGGAAGTATTTCTTCACCCAGAGGGCCATCGGTCTATGGAATTTGCTGCCAGAAGAGGTGGTAACATCAACCAGCCTAGATGGCTTTAGGAGAGTGTTGGACAAATTTATGGATAACAGATGTATCAATGGCTACTAGAATGGATCTTCCAGGCTGTGTGGACAAGCAGGATGCTTCTAAGGCCATTTGCTGGGCTTCGAGAGCAGGAGAAGGTTTGCCCTTGTCTCTGCTTGAGATGCCCATGGGCAATTGGTGGGCCACTGTGTGAGACAGGATGCTGGACTAGATGGGCTGTGGCCTGATCCAGTAAGGCTCCTCTAATGTTCTTACGTTCTTATGCAACAATGCCCTCTGGGGCAGTATGGACAACAGAGGTGATGGGAATAAGAAGAATCAACAAAAGTTGCCCCAAAAGGTTCTGTCCATCTGGCGCCATTCTGCCCTGTCCTCATGTGTCACACTGGAGGTTGTCCAGGGAAATTCCCAGATCCCCTGAAAAGGTTTTCTCAAGTTTCTCTTAGGTTCCAAACCAGCGTCACATCTCACAGAAGATGTTGTTGAATGCAATTCAAAATTGGGAGTGCATAATCCAGGCTGAATTCACTCACTTTGCTGTAGCTCTTCCAAATACTTCAAGGGGTCTGAAAGAAACTTCCAGTGGTTAGAAGGAGCTCAGCACTAGGGATGGGCATGAATATTCGAATGCATTCAAAATTCAATCTAATCGACCGAATTGTGACATTCGAATTTGAATCGAATCACCTTAAATTCAAATTTAGAGATTTGATTGGAATTTCAAATTTTGGATCTATTCATTCTAATTATCTGGACATTCGTATGTGTACGGGTGCGTTCACGGTGCATTTTTGAAGATCTGCACCTTTCTCACATCCATATGAGTTTGTATGGATCCGTACAGGATGAAAACAGGTTGCATACGGGATAACTACGGGATGCATATGGACCTGTACGGATGTGTGTGGACCTGGGGAAGGTGCGTACAGATATCTACAAATGTTGTCAACGTTCATAAGTGCAAATTCGAATAAATTTGAACGAATCAATTCGAATTTGCTTAATTCGAATCAAATTTGGTTAAGTTCAAACTTTAAACATTCAAATCCAATCAAATTTTTTAGCTTTGACCCAGAATATTGGCTGAAGAAAAAGAACCAAGGGTGGGTTGATAGGAGTCCATTGACATCTGTATTCTCAAGTGCATTTGAAGCTACAATTAATTTAGGAATAGCCTTTACAAAGACCTGTAGCTGAATTCCCAGCCATGAAGAAGTGGGGAAGGGAAATACTGTTAACAGCTTACCACAATTTGCCTGCTGATTTTAGACTTTTCCTGCCTCTTGCCTTAAGAATTATCTTTTTCTGTCGCCCTTCCAGAAGAAAACTTGAGATGCTCTCTGAAATGTCTGTAGGCAAATATATTAGGATTGGGTTTATCAGAAGCAGAACAGATCTGGTGATGCCTTAAGGGACAGTAGTACTTTCTGTGCTTGTTCATGTTTGTTGTGGAATGGCGGTGCAAAAATCCATTATTGGTGTAACAGTTTCTTGCCCTGGAAGGATTCACTTCTTCAGGGCTGGTAGCTTTGAGTCTTTCCTACACTGGGCTTTATTTCGGACTATATCCTGAAATAGGCACCTGCCATCTGTGTCCTGATAGGCCCCAAGGCCTGCTATAGTCGTACCGGCATGTGGATAGCAGGTCCCTATTCCGAAATATACTCCACGGTAAAGTCCAGTGCAGAAAGGGGCTTGGTGTCTTTTCATTGGAGACTATCAGTTTCCTATTATGGAGATAGAAGAAGAGTTGGCTCTTATACACTGCTTTTCTCACCCATAAGGGGACTCAAAGCAGCTGACAAACCTTCTGTTCTTCCACACACACACACATAATAGACACCCTGTGAGAGGTTGGAAAGAGGGTTGTGGCTAGCCCAGGGTCACCCAGCTGGCTTCATGGAGGCATGCGGACTCGAACCAGGAGACTACCTGCGTCGTTGCAGTCAGAATAGGGGGGAGGGGGACGGAATGCTAAGCTGCATAGAGACAAATGGCATTTTCCCTGTGGCAAAATTAAGGCATTCTAGCATGAAGCATAGTGCACAAATTTATACTTAAAACCAGTAGTTTCATTTCTCACAGCAGCAATGGTCCCTCTTTTAGGAGCTCACAAAAAGCCATTTTGAATGATCTACAAAACATTCAAAATGGCCGGGGGGAGGGGGGCTTTCACGGTGTTTGCGAGGTGGTAACCCCATGACATTTGTCTCTAGAGGTAAGGGTAACACCACCTTAGCTCGCCTTGGCTGCTGGCTCCCAGAGATTTTCTCTAGCCCAGAGGGGCAGGACTATTTGCCGTTGCATCAGGTCCCCATAGATGCGATAGATGAGGAGCATTTTGCGCACTGCCTGCATTGTCCATGGGAGAAAATGAAGATGAAGGATGCAGTTGGGAATTCTGAAAGCCCCCTGGTGAAAATTGACCCCTGCCCTTGATATGCTTGTCTGAACATCCTTGCTATGGGTTCTGTTCACTGATTCTATCTAACAGCATATGAGGGAGTGGCCTTTTGTATATGGGCATTACATAGAAATGCAACAGCAAAGGAGAAAATGGTGAAATCTGCCTTTTCCACCCCAGGAGCGAGTCTGTATGTGACCACACAGTTTGGGTGCCTCTGGGTGGTAGAGAAAATTGCAGGAACCTATTTCTCCGCCTCACTTTCAGGCATTGTTACTCTTTTTAGTGTGTTCTTCTGACATGTTTGTAGTCCTGAGACCTTTGGATATAGGGTAGGATAAACCTAGAAACCTGATTGAAGTATATAAAATTAGGCATGGTATAGAAAAGGTGAATAGAGAACATTGCTTTTCTCTATTGCACAACTCTAGAACCAGGGGGCATCTATGAAGCTGATGGGTAGGAGAGTCGGATCAGACAAGGGGAAGGATTTCTTCACCCAGAGGGTCATCGGTTTATGGAATTTGCTGCCGGAAGAGGTGGTGAGAGCTACCAGTCTAGATGGCCTTAAGGTAGGGTTAGACAAATTTACGGATGACAGATGTATCAATGGCTACTAGAATGGATGCCTAAAGGCATCTTCCAGGCTGTGGGGACAAGCAGGATGCTTCTAAGGCCATTTGCTGGGATTCAAGAGCAGGAGAAGGTTTGTCCTTGTCTCTGTTTGAGATGCCCATGAGCATTTGGTGGGCCACTGTGTGCGATAAGGAGGCTGGACTAGATGGGCTGTGGCCTGATCCAGCAGGACTTCTCTTATGTTCTTAAATAAACAAATGTCTCTCGCTAACTGTGGAGGTGAGCCAAAGGTTTTACATCCATCTTCTAGCGCCTTGCATTTCTGTTCCAAATACCTGGATTCCAGGCAAGACGACGCCCACTTCCCTTGGTTTTCCCCTTGCAGTTTGCTAGCATCCAGTATTTGGAACAGAAACAGAGATGAAAGGAAGCAATCAGCATTGCAGGAAACGCGTTACTAGATTTCTCATAATACCGATATATCTGATTTTTGATCAGTAACGCAGAACTATATTGGATACATATGTCTGGCATTCCCTATTTAGTCTCAGAAGAATCACTAGTTTTAGCCTATATCTGGAAGCACCCTTTGATGGGGCTTCTCCCTTAAAACAAACAAACAAACAAACAAATGGTAGCCACCCTCTTTTTCTATAGTACATTCTTAAGGTGAGCCACTTTGGTCTAGTGGTTAGGGAGCCGGACTTTTATCTGGGAATACCGGGTTTGATTCCGCACTCCTCCACAAAGCCAGCTGGGTGACCTTGGGCTAGTCACAGCTCTCTTCTGAGCTCTCACAGCCCCACCTACCTCACAGGGTGTTCCGTTGTGGGGAAAAGAAAAAGCTTTGTCAGCCACTTTGAGTCCCCTGAAATGGGTGAGAAAAGCGGGGTAGAAAAGCCAACTCTTCTTTTTCTAATAAGCTAATTGCCATTTTATTCTGAATGCCAGTCTAGAATTAAGACCACACCTGTTCTTATAGTTACAGTAGTGCTTTGGAGGTCTCCTTCTAAAGAAAGCAACCATCCACCGTCTAAGCACTCAGTATCTGTAGCCACCTGAACGTTTTTGGGCTATTTGTATTAATTATGCTAGTTTGAGGTGAATTAACCTGATCTAACATTAATCTATGCTGGAACCATTTGGTATTTCTGGAAAAGTGGAAGAAGGGTCCCTGCTGTTTAATCACAAGTCGACTGATGTGAAGTGAGTGGGAATAATCTTGACCTCAGAACTCTGGTCCATCCAGTTTGTGAAAAGGTGAATTGTCCTGGTGGCCTCTCACAGTACAGGTGGTAGCAGCACCTCAAATTGGGGGCAAGCTGGGAAACCATTTGACTTTGTAGAATAAGGTAACAGTGAAGGGATATTTGTGTGAAATATAGATACATTCTTACTTTTTCCGTCAGGGGAGAAGCTGAGCAAAGGTTTTCACAGCATTTTGACCCGATGCCCAGTGTGAATTTGCCCAGGTGAATTTGCACATCTGCCTCATAGGATACAAGCTGACCGGGAAAAAGTGGCGACTAAACATGTCTAAACATGCATTTCCCTTGAAGTCTATTGCATGATGAGATGGACCCTCGAAGAAATATGCCTTGGATCATAGCCTTGTTTCTTATTTCTCCTGTGGATGTGCACCTGGTTCTATTATTATTATTATTATTATTTAATTATCATTATTATTATTTAATGCTAACTTTTTTCTTAAGCAGGCTAATTGTCAATAGCTTATCCACCACAGCATATCTAGGATCTTCAAAACGTAATTAACATCTACAGTAAGCTATGAAATCCAGTGTCAAAAACAGAATGAATGAAACAGTGATTTGCTTTAGAACACAAGAGTTGTGTTGATGATTTTTTTTAATTGCAAAAAAAAAAGTATTTATTTTGTTTGAAAACCAATTTAATTTAAGCATCTATCATATTTGGTTGTTGTTGTTTTTTAAGTGCTTTTGTTTAAAAAAATATTAAAAGGCAAAAAAAATGCATCTGGAACTGGGGAGACATAGATGTTTGTAAGAACGGGAAGACGGGCGGGGAAAATGCGCCCATTATTTTCAGCATTTAACAGATCATTAAGGGAAGGGAAGAGAACAAATCTTTATGGCAATTCCTTTTTGTTTATGGAACATCCTGAATCTCTGTATGCTATAAAATCCATCATCTGAGTAATAAAGTTTCAAGCTCGAAACATTTGCCATCCCTCTTTATCTGCAGTTTTCAGTTTGGGGTTTTTTAGGGGAGCTCCTTGCTTATTTTCCTTGGCCTGGAATGAAGCGGTGCAGCAGGAGCATTTAGAGTGTCACTAAACACCTGGGTTTGAACTGTGCTAGACTGGAAACAACATCTGAGCATTTCTTCCACACCAAGAGCGACGGCACGGACTGCATTGCGTGTCTGCATGCGTGATCTCACTCACAGTGCCATCCTCTTTGCCCTTCCCAGCGGCTTTGCTCCCTTCAGAAACCTCACACAACCTGATTTACAGCAGCAGAGCTCCCTTTGGGCTCCGCTTGGCAGAGCGGGTCGAACGCATTATGTGGACCATCATCTGATTCAGCCGTTCTAGGCTTTTTTTGTTAATTTTTTTTCATCTTTATTACTTTACCGTACACCAAAACAAAACACATACAAATCATACAAACAACACCCCAAAATGTATATCCCTCCCACGGTTACATGGGCTCTAAGTTTTGCTAGACCGTCTTTCATTCTATCTGGCAGGGAGTCTTGATTGCTAGCTTTGTATAGTCCAGTAATGGCGAACCTTTTGAGCTCGACATGTCAAAATTCGCAAGAAAACCTAGCTGAACTTGGGTGCTGTGTCACATCTAGAAATATCCATAATTTTGTGATATTTGTGGCTCTAGTAAAAGAGTTATATTTTTGATATATGCATTTTATTAAAAGCAAAAACAAATAATTCTTCACATTTGCTAAATCTTCAGTTGAAAATTGGTATTTCATAAAGTTCAAGAACAAGCAAGCACTACACGCCCAGGTGCCAGGGGGACCAGGTGTGTCACCCAAAAGGGCTTGGCATGTCACCTGTGACACGTGTGTCATAGGTTGGACATCACTGGTATAGTCTCTTCCACAGATCCTGTAGGCTCTTCTTCGGTCTCTCCCCCAAGTAGAGAAGTCTTTGGTGCCTAAGGGCGTCAAATTTAAATATTTCAAGCACATAGTCTTGCCATTTTTCCAACGTCCACTGTGATTTATCCCTCCGCCCCCCTGCAATAACCATCAAAGCTGCCCGCATCAACCTGTCCAACATATACCTTTCATCTCGTGCCAACCATGTACCACGATATATCTGCAATAAACATCTCTCAGAGTGCGGCCCCACATTTACCCCAAACACCAACTGTAGATGATCCACCACCTCTCCCCAATACCTTAATACCTCCGGACATTCCCACCACATATGAAAACATGTTCCCCGCCCTCCGCATCCATCCCAGCATGTAGGAGCAAGTGTGGGGATCATGTGTGAAAGTTGTGCAGGAGTACGGTACCAACGGTGTAGTAACTTTAAATTCAGCTCCTTCCATTTTCCATTTTTCACTTTCATAATACTTCTAGCCATTCTAGGCTGATGCGGCACCGGTTGCGTTTCTCTGGGAGTACACCTCATTGCACCTGAGAACAGAGCGATCCTGTTTGGGGAAAGGGGGTTGACTCCATAACAACCCACCACAGGTTCCTAGGCAGTCACACAAGAAGCAGGGCAGCCTTATTATTCCTCTACCCCCACCACGTTTCTCTTTTAATTCCAACCCTTTCTTAATAATAATAATAATAAGAGTTGGCTTTTCTACCCCACTTTTCTCACCCATTTAAGGGGACTCAAAGCGGCTGACAAAGTTT
This sequence comes from Aspidoscelis tigris stejnegeri, assembly GCA_023333525.1. Taxonomy (NCBI): domain Eukaryota; kingdom Metazoa; phylum Chordata; class Lepidosauria; order Squamata; family Teiidae; genus Aspidoscelis; species Aspidoscelis tigris. The sequence continues at coordinate 10,507,147 of JALMGA010000007.1, forward strand.
CTGTTCTCCTTCCCACAACAGACACCCTGTGAGGTAGATGGGGCTGTGAGAGCTCAAGGGAGAGCTGTGACTAGCCCAGGGTCACCCAGCTGGTTTTGTGGAGGAGGGTGGAATCGAACCCGGTATTCCCAGATAAGAGTCCAGCTCCTTAACCACTAGACCAAACTGGCTCACCCACATCAGCCTGTCCAACATTGGAAGAGAAAGTGGGTAAATTAATTGTCAATTGCTTTTTGGGCCCATATCTGTTACTGGCAGCCCGTTTCAATCTTTTCTTTTTTTCCCTTTTATGGGAGGCGTCCCAGCTCCTAGATCATTCTGGTTGCCCTTTTCTGCATTTTTTTCCCATTGCAATAACTACTTCCCACCTCATAGCAGGCAGAGAGAAGCCAGGCACAACAGCCACAGACTAATCCATGAAACTCCAAGTGATTATTTTCCACTTTATGAATCAACAAAAACGTAGCAGCCAAGAGCACTGGAACTTAGAGCTGCCACAATGGCATCTGGCTGCGCATGAGATAAGGTCTGCAGATACGCCTGGTCCCACACCAGTCCCCTGCCAGTCTTTTGCCCACTGAAGAACGGTTTTGAGGAGGAGAGAGTTCCCACACTTTCTTAGGTACTCTGACATAATTTTTGCTGCCCTGACATTTGCCAAGTCCTTGCTGAGCCAGTCCTGGCTCCTTTGGCCCTAATTATGGCCATCAGAGAGGGTGCACAGCGCATCAGAGTGAAGGATTGGAAAGACTAATGGCCTTCCAGGAGCCTGGAAGAGTGAAAACATTGGTCAGTATTGGCCACCAAGCCGTCCTTGGTCCTCACTAGCTGTGGACAACTAAGCTGTGGTCCATAGTTGATCAAGAGTGGTCACATGAACATGTAAAAGCAGCTCTGCCATCTCCAGCAAACGTTTTGCTCAGTAGACATGGAGCCAGCTCACACTATTATGAGGAGCAATGACTAGCAAACTTCTGGAACGGTTTGGCCAACCACACTTTGCGATGCCTGGTCCATAAGAAGCTTAATTAGTGCTTCCCCATCACCAGCTACGTGTGATCTCCCCTATACTACACACTCACCTCACTGTAGCAATGAGCATGTGCAACATGGTGTGCAACCACACCTGTGCCACCACACTGCATGCTCTGTTCACCCAGAAGAGGTGAGGATGGAGAGCGCCTAGCTATACTAACCAGTGGCTAGTATAGTTGCACAGGTGAGTCCCTGTATCCGCGGGGGATATGTACTAGTTCCCACAATTTCCCATGGTTCCTGGGAAATCTCATGCAATTTCCCATGATTCCCAAGAAATGGTACAAGATTTCCTGGAATTTCTGAGCACCCCTGGGCTCATTACGGCACCAGTGGCTGGGGGAGGCTGGTCCAGTTGGCCACGAATAAGTGAAAGTGCAGTTACTGGACCAGCAGATACGAAGGCACACCTCTACAGCACTTTTGAGTAGGGTTGTGCACGCATGGGATTTTTTTAACATTCATTTCATTTCAAATCAAATGTAAGAAAATTTGTATTTGTTCTAATCTAATAGATCCCCTTCGAATGTGGTAGGATTCTATTTGATACGAATGTATTTGTACAAATCTGTATGAATATCCGCTACAAATGCATACGTATCTGATACGTATCCCATAACATATCAGCTCTGAAAGCATTAAATCCACCCTGAATCCACTTCGAATCCGCTCTCAAACCATGTCGAATGCACTTTGGATCCGCGCAGTGCGGTATGGTCATTTCAGCTGTTTCATAAAGCATCAGAAATGGTATTTTTGCACACTCCTCCTCCTCTGTACTGCATCCCTGAAGGGCTGTTTCGTACTTCCAAAGATAGGCAGAGAAATGCTGTAGGTATAACTAAACGAGGTTGTGAGTATAGAAGAGCCATCTTTCCCAAGGCGTGAGAAGCAGAAGCAACTACGCGACAGGTGTAAAAGCGCAGCTCAGCAAATGAGCTTCCTGTTTCCAAAGCAATCTGCAAATTAAAGTCCAAGTGCACTAGAAGAAAAACTGGATTGGAGAGTTATCAACAGAAAAGAAAAAGAAAAAAGAAAAGAAAAGCTCTTATGTGCCTGCATTGCATCTAGCTCTATTGATTAGTTTTATTTATTCATTTACATTTTTCTATTATATCTCCCCCGCCCTTTTTTTATTTTTTTGGCCAGGGATATCATTTTAACATGTTCCAGGGTTTGCAGCATTTTAACCTTTCACCCTGGTCTAGACATGGCGGAGTATCCACTGTCCCTTTTTAATGAGAAAACACAGCCTCCTGTGGTCTTCCTGGCTGGGCTGTGGAGCCAGTTAGATTTCCAGGAACAGATGGTGGGATTTTTCTGACGGCACCGAGACCACAACCTGGCGGCTCCCTCGAACTGCCGAAGTTAAATTATTAAAGATGCCATTTCCTTTCATCTTTCCAGTAAAATCTATCTTTGCTCTATAATCCTATGCATTACTGTCACTGCAAACACAACGCACAACACAGCCGGCCTCCACTCCCTTTGGAAACAGCTTATTGGCGCTTCGCAGGCTTATAGGCAAAGATCTTTTAAGAAAGAAGTGCTGCTGAGCGTGGTCAGTAAGTCTGGAAGCTACAGCTGATAGACAAGAATTCGGCCTCTGAGAATCCCCCCCCCCCAGTGCCCCAGGCCAATTATAATGACAACACTATGTAGTCAGAGAACGGGGTCTTCAGGTTAGGGCCACCCCATACCTCTTAGTCCTAAGGTGGCACTCATATCTAAGTTTGAATCCACCTTCAGCGCAGTTTCAAAATAAGATAACACACCAGAAAAGTATCCAGCTGTTTTCTTTCAGCCTTATTTATCTCAGAAAATCCACCTCTGGGTCAGATAAAGTGAAAAGCAAACCACTCGTCACTTTGCTCGTCCACACGTAAGGTTTAATCCAGCGTCAGTCCACTTTCAGAGTGGGCGGATACATCGGCAAAGTGACAAGCTGTTTTCTTTCTAACCATTGGGATGGATAACCAGGAAAGAAAATTACTGGTCACTTTGCTCATGTGTCCTCTCACTCCGAAGGTGGACCGAAGCTGGATTAAACCTTTAGGTGGGACCGCAGTCTAAAAGTGGACTAAAACTGAATTAATACTTGGGTGTGAATGCAGCCTAAGAGACAGAAGCAACGTGAACGTGAGGAGAGAGCGTCTTTCAGACGGAATGTGAGTGGTTCACATGAAATGCAGTGGCGACAAATTTCGACACAATCTACGTAGGCAGGTACATTTGGATGGCAGTGGACAAAAGGAGGGACCTGGAGACACACATCTCCTTAAGTGATCTCTGAAAGTTATTTTGCACAAAGAAAGGATGTTTTCACACCTTCACCTCCCCTCATACTCCCCCCCCCCCAGCTATGCCTTCCCATTGCACCAAGCAATCCCTGCCCCTCACCAGGTGAAAAACCCCTTAGGAAGTGAATGCAGAGGGAGACCATGCTGGCGTTTCCCCTGCCTTCACCTGAGCCGGTTTGGTCTAGTGGTTAGGGAGCTGGACTCTTATCTTGGAATAACAGGTTTGATTCCGCATTCCTCCATGAAGCCAGCTGAGTGACCTTGGACTAGTCACAGCTCTCTTCTGAGCTCTTACAGCCCCACTAACCTCACAGGGTGTTCTGTTGTGGGGAGAAGAATAGAAAGCGTTGTCTTCATCTTTATTTTTCTTCTTTTGGCCAAGTGCTAAAAGGTTCAAAAAGTAGGAAAAAGGCCCTTTGCCTGTGGACCTGCCAGGAAAGGGAAGAAAAAAGAGCAGTGATTCACAGGGGGGGCCTCTATAAAACTCGGTATGAGAGTCAGATCAGACAGGGGGAAGTATTTCTTCACCCAGAGGGTCATCGGTTTATGGAATTTGCTGCCAGAAGAGGTGGTGACAGCAACCAACCTAGATGGCTTTAAGGAAGTGTTAGTCAAATTCATGGAGGACAGGTGTATCAATAGCTACTAGAATGGATGCCTAGGTATATCCCTCCAGGTTTGGGGGTAAGCAGGATGCCTCTAAGGCCATTTGCTGGGATTTGAGAGCAGGTGAACGTTTGGCCTTTGCCTTCTGCTTGTGCTGCCTACGAGCAATTGGTGGGCCACTGTGTGGGACAGGATGGTGGACTAGATGGGCTATGGCTTGATCCAGCAGGGCTCCTCTTATGTCTTTATGTTCAAGATTCCCCAAACTCAATGGATAAAAAAGAAAGTTTCAAAAGGAGCTTGTGCTTGAATGAAGGTGGATTCCCAACCTTAGGTCCACCTCCTGTGAATGCATGTGATCCTCCACATGCACCAACCTGCTCAAAAAGATGTACTACAGTCCCCCAATATTTGTAAGGATTCCAGTCTCCTATTTTCTTGCAAATACCAGAATTCTCAAATACCATGGGAAATGGAAATCCAAGGCTTTCCTCCTCTTCCTCCTCCTCCTCCTCCTCCTCCTCCTCCACCACCACCACCACCACCACATCCTAGGAAAAAATTCCAAAAATGTAGGTGGATGTCAGATCTGCAAAGGCAGTCCTCACTGTTTACATTCGTGGATAACAAGCAACCAGAACAAACTCACAAGGTCCAAAGGATTACAGGATCCTCGGCGTCTCCTCCAGGCAGATGTGTCCACAAAGAAATAATTATCTTTGGGTAGTCATATTTTCTTCTCAACAAGACAGTCTGGCCTTAAAGCATTGCAGCCATTGTAAGCCAGAATGGGCAATTATTGATCTTGAACAGTACAGACTGCTGATGGGGAAACAGCAAATCCTCTTGAAACACAGGCATCCTATTTTCTACCTTTGTGCCTTTCCGCACACAGGGCAAATTCGTACCTTCACTTCTGTGGGAAACCATCCCAGGGATGTGAAGATCAGGGATAGATCAAGCATTCATGTTTTGAATGCCCGATCCATCTGAAATGCACACAACACTTCACTAAGTGCTGGGTAAGTGCAATCGCCTAACCGTGGCCGTGGCCAAGTGCATCAGCCATGGCCACGGCGATCAGGCAACTTACGGTGCAACCATGGCTGTGCCACCCTGCCAGACACACCTTTCGCCCAGAGGCAGTGCAAATGGTGCATGCTGGGCAGCACTAGCCAGGGGCGATTTTACACTTCCATTCCAGTCCACAGCCAAAATGGACGCCGCAGCCAAAATGGTGGCACCTAGATGAGGACCAAGGTAAGTATTCAGTTGTGGGGGGAGAGGGGAACGGCTAAAGGTGACTAGCGCTCCAGGTGTGAGCACTAGTCAATATTGGTTCATTGCGCTCCTTTCCCATCTAGTGAACAGGAAGGGAAGTGTGGAAACGCCCTGTGTCTGGGCGATTCTGCGCTTTTCTGGCGTAGTGGACCACCAAGTGTATTAGGTGGACCACCACTGGGCCACCAAGTGTACTTTCCCTTCTGTGCACATGCTGGTGCAGCCGTCTAAGAGAGGCCTGCTCCTTTAGGCCACGCCTGTGGGCAGGGCTTCTCGGAGACTGTACCAGTGTGTACTGGGTGCCTGCCTGCCTGCTTACCTGCTGGGCCATCTTTCTATGGGAGATGAAACGAATGGGGAAAAGAAACAATTCGGTGAGGTTATGTTTTCCTAGGACATGTCTTCAAAACTCCAAACAGGCCCATCAGCCCCAAATGGTTGCTAATTCCTGTCCCCTGTAGAGATTTACAAAAGATCTCTCCTTTTATCTCTGATCTCCAGTGCGATTTTGTGGGGCAAAACGCAAGGCAGTCTCATGAAAGCCTCTGCCTCGTGCCAATTCTCATTATCTCAGAAGCTAAGCAGAGTTAGGCCTGGTTAGTACTTGAGAATAACAAAGTCTTTCAGGCTAGAGCGAAAAAGGAAAAGGAAAGAAATCCCGGCGTCTCAGAAGACGACTCTTTCGCTCCACGCCTGTAATGTTGCCAGGAAAGGCACATTGATTTGTCCATGGCTGTCACTGTTTTACTTTCTACCTTAAAACACAAGACAGCGAGGAGTCTCTGGTAACGCAGAACTAAGCCCTAAATGGCTTCGAGTTCCTCATCGTGAAAATTTCTCCCATCTGGCTTCGTTTATTACAATTCCACTCTGAAAAGGATGTGGCTTCTACCAATAAAGTATGATACGACGCAGCAAGCCACATCTGTAGTGGCCTCCAAGTTCGCAGAATAATCTTAAATGCTGAAATCTATCTGGGTACAACCTTGCAGCCATTCCACAGACATGATAAAAAGAATCTTCTTTTGTTTCAAACACAATGGGCGTTTGAGGATTTGATTGAGCAGATTACTAACCATTTCTTCGTCCTGGAAGTGGAGGATCAGGGCTTTAAGAAGAAGAAGAGTTGGCTTTTATACTCTGCTTTTCTCTTCCTTTAAGGGGACTCAATGCGGCTGACAACTTTTCTGTTCTTCTCCCCACGACGGATGCCTTGTGAGGTAGGTGGGGCTGCGAGAGCTCAGAAAGAACTGTGACAAGCCCAAGGCCACCCAGCTGGCTTCATGGAGGAGTGTGGAATTGAACCGGAAGACTATCAAGTGGGAGTCCGATGCTCTAACCTCAGGACCAAACTGACTCACTCCCGGCGATAGCGCCTCCAAAATCCAGTGCAATTGGCCTGTGTTCCCATTGATCAAATGCTACACCTGGCTGCAGGGGGGAGGTGTCTTTGCAGGCAATGTGAAGAGACCATCACCATGGACAAGCATCTTCTCAGGCAAAGCGAAGACACCATCGTTGTCAATGTAGTTCCGAAGGGACTGTAAGAACGTCTTCACAGTCTAGCTCTCACAGTGCATGTTCCTAGATGCCACAGTCACAGTCTTTCTTGGTCTGTTCTATGTGTGGAGGCCCCGTCGCTCATTCCAAGTCAGATACACTAGTTGGGGTACTAACTAATTAGATCTACTACTAATCTGGATTGCTGTGTCTTTAGAATGGATCTGATCTAGATTAGTATTAGTCCTGGGGTGATATTGCACTTCCCTTCCCATCCACCGGATGGGAAAGGAGCATGATTAACCAACCTTGACAAGCATCTGCACTTGGACCACTAGTCAACTTTGGCCGTTCCCTCCTGCTGTGATCGAATACTTAACCTTATTCAATCCGTGGCCTGGTCCTCCTCTGGGCACCGCCATTTTGACTCCAGCACCCTCCACGACTACACATACGTCACCGCCATCACTGTGACAACGCCGACGCTCTGTGCACACGCAGTCACATCTATGGTCGTCTGAGGTGCCAGTGCATTAACAATTAACAATTAACAATTAGTGCATTTAACAATTAACAATTAGTGCATTTTCTGGTGAGGGCAGGCACACTTGGAGGCTGTAACAGCCTACTCTCTGTGCATACGCGCTTCACCAGAGGTTCTCTAATCATGCACTGGAGGCTATAGTGCAAATAGGCCCCTGTTTAGACCTATGAAGCCAGAGACTGGGTCCCGTAATGGAAATAGCTCTCTATCTTTGGCTTTCTCTTAAATTCTCAATTAACTACTGAAATAAAAAGAGTGGAATCGATTCCTCATTATTTGCAAACGTAACAACCCTGACATAACAGCATTAAACGAAAGGTGAGGATTTTAACATCAGGTGGTGCTTACTATTGTCTTCCACAAACAGTCTGGGTTGCAGCGGGGGGGACGGGACAGACAGATTGCAATCAGATCAATATGTTCTAGTTTATCAACTATGCTAAATCGTGTCTACAAAATGCATAACGAAATGGGTGACCAGGGTATATGCTGCATTTTCTTTGAAAGGCTACTCAAATAAAGTGCCTGAAAAATCTAGCAAGCAAACCAATAGGGCTGTACCTAGGGTGGCACGGACTCCTGGTAGAGAAAGCATGTGGGAGGGGTGGAGCTCAGCGGGAGCACAAGCTGCCTGGGAAACAGAAGGTTGCTAGTTTGATCACCAGCCACTCCCCGGAAGTGGGCATTGGCAAACCACTCCTGTGGTGGAGAGCCAAGAGTTTCATGGAGGAGGCTCAGATCATTTGCGGAGAAAGGTGTGACTGATGTGGCCCACGGCGAGGACGGCCTGAGGACAACCTATAATGATCTAACTGTGAACGGGACTGGTACAACTTCAGTTTGAATTAATGAATAGGATGTCCTATCTCGCACTGGTGTGACCAGAGCCTGAGTGAAGTTCTCATAAACAGTGGGCGAAGTTCTGTTTACCTGCAAGGGGAATTTCAGAGGCACTCCCAGACGCTGCATCTGCACTGTGCAGAGCTGTGTCTTTACCAGATGTGGCTCTGTGCATGCAGGAGTTCCCCCACAGATATAGCAGTAGAGCAGTATCTCTATACTAGCAGCAGGGTTGGAAAAGGCCTGCATACTCCCATTTGCACCTCTCCTGGGTGGAAATGGAGGACATGACCTGGGGGGGGGGGGTGCAGGTGTAGTTGTGCTCTGTGTTGCCTGGTTGCCACAGCAACAGTGCTGCTCAGGTTGACTGCCTTTTTAATGCAGGCAGTTCACACCTCCACAGCACATAGGGGAGCTCTGGCAGGGTTTGGCCAAAAAGGCCCAATGTGTGTCACAGCTGTGGGCTGGTGCCAGTTGTGCCCGGTAGGGTAGATGCTGAGGAACTACAAGGCACAGATATGCTTGCACAACTAATGGCAGCTTTTATAAGGCAGCAATTCTATGCCAACCTACATGAAAATGTACCTTGCTGAACTGAATAAATAATGCTAAACATTAGCCAAGAGAAGAAGAAAAGGAGCATGGATTCAGGCTCTTAGCTACAGCCACTACAGGCCAGCTGCTCCAAAATGCAGGCTGACTCAGAAAAGTCTCATAAATTTTAGGTATCATAAATCTTGGAATAACAAGAGGTGGACAGCAGGCCTGAAGCATGCGTATTCCTCCAGGTTACCCTCATGTGAATGAATGAAATACCTCTTACAGCATTCTTATTGATACAGTAACACTGGGGAGGGACATTTTAGGGCTGACGCCATTTGCACACTCATTTATAAGGCCACTTAATCCCTCTTACAATATGGGTAGGCTAATTGTGGGTTGTCTTTGCATTGTTAAGGCAATTCTTTAATGTCTGCATATGAGGAAGGAAGGAAGGAAGGAAGGAAGGAAGGAAGGAAGGAGGAGAAGGCTTTTCATAATGGTGAAGCCATCAGAAAGACACAAACTCTTTAGTATTTACTGTATTATCTTTCACTTTCATGCAGTTAGGCTGCGTCCCCAAAAGACTTATTTACTTCTCTACTGTCCCTCTACTGTCGCTCTATTGAACTGGACTTTAAAAGTGCCATGCAAATCAGGAATAAGCGTCCGCATGAGGCTCAGCAAAATGCGCGTTTTTAACGCACCTTCCGTCCCAATGGGAGCCGTGTTTTCTTTGTGCGCATCTTTTTCTCCCTGCCCCTGCTCTTGTTGATAGGGTGCCAGCGGGAATGGGGAGGGACTGCGCTTGGCATGGCCACAACCAGGAAGACAATCCCTGACAAGTCCAAAGGAAAAACAGCCTCCTTCCAAAGCAATTATATTCTCTTAGCAATAATCGCTTCTGTGTCGAGGATGGTCTAAAATGAAGCAAGAAAACTATAAAATGAAGCAAGAAAATTTTGGAGAGAATAACTGGAATGCATCAGGAAAGATCCCCGAACAACCTGACAATGAACAAAAAATAAACTTTCTTATTATCTCCAACTGTTAATCTCAGTCCTGTGCCTTTGCAGATTGGCTAAAAATCTCAAGAAGCCACACAAAGAAACGGGGGGCTTTCTGCACGTGGCCCACCAATCCCCATAGGGGGGGCTCTGAAATGGAGCATCTGCACATGAAGGAGCATTTTCATAACCATAAACGTCTCCTGCCATTCAGAAGCTCCACACACACACACACAGTGACCACACGTGGTGCAGGTTGACTTTGTACCATGCCTGAGGCCAGCTTTACAGGATCCACATCTCTTTTGATGGTGGGTGCTGGGACACCATCTGCGCTTGAGGTAGGTGTCCAGACACGTGGGGGGAAGAAGAAGAGTTGGCTTTTCTACCCCACTTTTTTCACCCATTTAAGAGGACTCAAAACTTTCTGTTCTTCTCCCCACAACAGAACACCCTGTGAGATGGGTGTGGTTTTGAGAGAAGAGAGCTATGACTAGCCCAAGGTCACCCAGCTGGCTTCATGGAGGAGGACGGAATCAAACCCAGTATTCTCAGATAAGAGTCTGGCTCCCTAACCAAACTGGCTTGTGTGTACTAAGCATTCACAAGTGCAAATGCTTGGTATACACCAGGGATGTGTACAGTGGTACCTTGACATACGAGTTTAATTCGTTCCGTAACCTTGCTCTTATGTCAAATCGCTCGTATCTCAAAGCAATTTTCCCATTAATCCATTCCAGCTCCCAAAACACCACCTCAGTTGTTTTTGTTATGTACTGTACTGTATTTACATACTCGTATCTCAAATCTTGCTCTCATCTCAAAGCAAAATATCACTCGCTTGGCGGCTTGTATCTCAAAACACTTGTATGTCGAGGTACCACTGTATTAACTTTTTTGTACACCTGCATTTGAGTTGAATCTAATGTCGAAACATTTGATTTGAGCTGAATGTTTAGAATCCAAATGCAACAAAATCCAATTAGAATCGAGTACATTTGAAATTATTTGTTCAAACGTTAGACCTGAAACTGAAGATAGGAATGTCGACAACATTCCTATGTATTATACGTATTTGTATGCATTTTCCTCCCATATTATCAGCGCATAGATATATATGAGATTTCTACTTTTTAATGTTTCAAATCAGTAAAACAAATGCTTTGGAACATTCGAACTTCGTTGAAATGTTTAAATTCGGGTGTGAAGATCAAATTTCAAGTGTTTAGAACATTCGTGCGCTTCCCTAGTACACACGCAGGCAAGCCAAGTGCGAACTTACCTCTGTTTAGTGTTCAGTGAGTGCTCCCAGCTTGGATCCTGTGCCTAAGAAGAGTCTCCACCTGCACTCATGTGTGGACAATGCACCTCCATAGCCATCCTACAGAATCCTCAGGGTCCCATGTGGACCCTACCTGATACAGGTCACATCGCTTTCACCTTACTGGCTGGGAGCAGCTAGTGCGTTATTTTTCAAGCTCCTATGGAGCCTTCTCAGCTGGAGCAAGACAACTACCTGTTTTTTTGTTTTGTTTCTGTTTATTGGCAGCACTTTTATTGATTGCCGGAGTAACAATGGGTCTATTGAACTAAGGAAGTGGCTGCTGAACAAGAATGAAATCACTAAAGCTCTAACCTTTTGGATAGCTCCTTCCACCCATGCAAAATAATACAAATCAGACTTTACAAATTCTACCATCTCCTTCCCCATGTCTGGCCAATATATGCTACAAAGCTTGCTCTTCCCCTAACGATGTAGTGTGGTATGTGTATAATTATCTTGTAGACACGATGTTCTCATAACCACTTTGCGTTTTGCACACAAGCACATAGATGCATACATGCATTCACTAAATCTCCCTGTCTCCTCCCTTCCTATGGTTGTGAACCATAATAGACGTTAATATCTCTTTGGCCCAGTTCACATGTTAATTACTGGCATGTTTGCCAGGAAACAATGTTTGGCTCCTTTTCCTCTGTATAGCAAGCCCAGCAATTCTGGGTTGGCTGCAGCCCAATATAGGAACTAGTTCTAATCGCCATGTTTGCAATTTTCTTTAAAAAAAAATTTTTCTGAGTTTCTCGTTCAAGGTATTCTGTTCCCTTTAGCTGCTCTACACTGTCACCTGTTCACACATGAGATGCACGCAAGACTATAGGGCCCTGGTCACACCTTTATGAGACAGGATGTTCCAGGTTTCACAATTCGGACTGAGGTCATTCATACCAGTCCTGTTCACACCTAAATTGTTATAGGTCATCCTCAGGCTGTCCTTGCTTTGGGCTGCAACACTCACACTTTTTCCCATGATCGACGTGAGCCTCCTCCATCAAATTCTTGGCTCTCCATGCCTTTTGCTGCATCAAACCTACTTCTTGTATGGTATAGGCATGGAGAGCCAGTTTGGTCTAGTGGTTAGGGAGCTGGTCTCTTATCTGGGAATACCGGGTTCAATTCCGCCCTCCCCATGAAGCCAGCTGGGTGACCTTGGGATAGTCACAGATCTCTTCTGAGCTCTCACAGCCCCACCTACATCACACGATGTTCTGTTGTGGGAAGAATAGAAACTTTGTCAGCCACTTTGAGTCCCCTTAAATGGGTGAGAAAAGCCATGTAGATAAGCCAACTCTTCTTCTTCTTCTTCTTCTTCTTGTTTCTTATTGGATGCTGTTGTGTCACTCAGGGGAGGCTAGGGTGTGTGTTTGCAGTTCTTTTTTAAGCATCCTCCCCATCTCCACACACCCCTTCCTTTTTTATGTGCTTTTCTTCTCTGTGCAATTAATGTTTAAAATAATAATAATAAATTTGCTTAAAAGTGCTAGATAGAGGAATCATACACATAAACTGAGGAGAGAAGGGGAGGTGCCTCACGAACTTTGCACGTGTACATTGGCTGGAAGGGAAGACTGGACCCAAAGACTGGACCCAGCCTCCTTTAGCCCGTCCCCCCTCTCACCCTGAGCAAGCAAAGACCCAGGGATGCCACGACGGGCTGTGTCCTCTGAAAATCAGGACTCTGGTAAGAACGATCTAACGGTGGTAGGCCAGCTTGGAAAATGAATTAAATAAAAATAATGTAACACAACCTGAAGACGATCTGAGGTCATCCTAAACTACTAGTGTGACCAGGGCCTCAGTTTTCTGCAGTCTTTGCATACAGGAGTGAGGGCTTTGGATTTTTTTGGGGGGGGGTTCTTTTTTTAAAAGGAAATTTCAGGGGGGGTGCCATTAAATTAATTGAAGGAACAACAGGAAACTGATCAATTGCTTTTGTGCCCAAAGAGAGAAGAATGGGAGACATCTTGTTGACACCACCAGTCTAAACACAGGTGTTCACGTCAGTTTTTCTACTAAAATTGCAGTGATGTAATTATAGGTGAAATGCTTTGAAAGTACTCTGCTTGCTTTTTAACATTTTGATGTTGAAATTTTCCAAACATAGGCTTATGGAACATGGCTGGGAAAGGGTGAGGTTTGGTCTTGTGAAAAGGAAGGGTGCCTACAGATTCAGGGGGGAAAAACTGTCTGGTCTTATGGTTAGGGTGCTGGACTCATGTCTCGCAGTCACGGGGTTTGATTCTGCCCTCCTTCATGAAGCTACTGGGTGACCTTGGGCTAGCCACAACTCTCTTTCTGAGCTTGCACGGCCCACCCACCTCACAGGGTGTCTGTTGTGGGGAGAAGAACAGAAGGTTTGTTGGCCGCTTTGAGTCCCTTTAAATGGATGAGAAAAGAAGAAGAAGAAGACTTGACTTTTCTCACCCATTTAAGGAGACTCAAAGCATCTGACAAATCCAGGGAACCAGACTAATGCCTGCTCCCTTTCTTCAGTTGCTTTTCACACACCTGACTGGCTCCTGAGCTGATCTTGGATGCTGTTTGCCAAAGACACCATAAGTGGGGTTATTACAGAAACCCGACAACGTCTTTCGATTTCCCGTAATAGCACTGCAATGTGCTTCTTGCATGTTGCAATGAGCCACTGCTTTCTTCGAAGCTGGTTGCTGGGACTGAGGTGCAACAGGCTGTCTAAATGTGGGAATCCATTAAAGGAACAATTAGGGGCCCATTCACACTTTGGCCGGTAGTCAACGATTAGTGAACTCCTGGTGAAGAGCATCCGCACTTCGAGGAGGCTGTTGCAGCCTCCGAGCGCCCCCGTCTCCCAAGAAGTTCACTAATTGTGGATTAGGTGTGGAGCACTAAATTGTCCTCCACACCCTTACCTAGGTTGACCAAAAGCTTACCTGAAGCATCCAGCAGCACAACCTTTTCCTCTTCTTCTGGTTCCCTGCAGTCAGTGGGCAAGGGAGGCGGTATCCACCCAGGCACAGGCGCAGTGGTGGCCATGATTGATCGCTGACCTCTGATGTGACTGGACCTTCGATCCCCAGGAGCAGTGTCTGGTCATAGAGTCACGAGAGGGTAGTCCAATCATGGGCACTGACACGATCGGTCACAATATGCCCCTTTGCTTGAACGTGCCCCTCTGCAACAGTGTCCGAGCATGTCATGGGTCAGCCAGTCACAGCAGAAGAACTTCCGGCTTTGGGTGCAGCGGTGCAGGCTGGTCAACGGGAGGACCATTCGCACTTCTGGCCAGTAAGGGACACTTGTAGAAGCTTTCCTCATGACTAGTGCGAATGGTCCACCTTTACCAGGAGTTTACTAGCCCTAGTTCACGGCAGCCTAATCAACTAAGTGCGAAAACACCCTAGGACACCCTTGAGTTCCTGTAAGGGGTGTTGCAACTGTTTTTCACAAAGAGACTAGGCAGTTTCTCAATGGTAATCGCATGAAATCTAGAACACAATTACTCTGTTTTCTTCATTGTCCAGAAAGTCGTAATGATATAGACAGCATTTAAGGGAATGTGCTTGAGGGACGACGCGTAACTTCCTTGAACTGGAACTCTTAGCTCAAAGGCCTGTTTCTTCAGACCGCCTCAAGAGATGAGAAATTTCCTAGGCCTTTGTAGCCCTTCACGGGTGGAACAAGAATGATTTTTTTTCCTTTCCCTCCTCCTCCTTTGCAGAAGTCAAATGTAGATCTAGACGTAGTGTAAGCATTTGAGACTTATTATGGTGTACCTTTTTGCCATTAAACACCTGTTTAATAGTTTTCACTGGGTTAGAAATCTCTGGATGGTAGCAGTAACATTTGTAACTTTGGTAGCCATTCAATTGAGTCAGCCATTTATCTCCGGCCTCCTGAGGCCTATTCACACGAGGGCCGACGGAACGCGTGTAGGATGCCCTGGAATGGAGCGTTTGCTTCGCTCTGTTCGGAACCCTTTCGTGGAGTTCCTTACCTGCCTAGGTGTGAATGGGGAAAGCGTCCCTGGGTGTCCTAGCCTAAGTGCACTACAGCTGTTCGGCTGTAGTGCAAAATGGCTTCTGGTTGCATATCAAGGCAGTGCCAAATGTTACAGGAAGGAATTAAATGCCTCCTGCAACTGCAGAGGCACCTGCCCAGATGTTAACCTGTTGCAAACTACAAGGCCAAATGTGAACTGGCTGCTTATGTATTACCTAATGGCCTTAGTCAGAAGCATCGAAGCTGGGAAAGGAAAGTTCCTTAGCATTAGGGATGTGCCCAAATATTCGTAGGCATTCGAAATGCAATCCAACGTGCTGAATTTTGTCTTTCTAATTTGAAAAGAATGTCCACAAATTCAAATTCTAACATTCAGATCAAATTTCAAATTTCTGGACTATTTGTTCGAATTATTCGAACATTCACAAGTGTACAGGTTAGTACACGATGCATACTTGAAGATCCGCACCTTTCCCACATCCGTACGCATTTGTACGGAACTGTATGGGACAAAGACGGGTTGCATGTGGGATAACCACAGGATGCATACGCACATGTACGGACGCGTATGGATGTGTATGGACGTCGGGAAGATTCGTATGGGCATCTACGCATCTTGTTGACGTTCGTAAGTGCAAATTCGAATCAAAAATTGAACAAATAGATTCACATTTGCATAATTTGAATCGAGGTTTGTTAAATTCAAATTTAAATAATTTGAATCAAATCAAATTTTTGATTATTTGAATTGACTCGAATAGAATGTCAAAGAAACATTCTTGCACAGCCCTGTTTAGCATTGATATTTCGGCCTGAGGCCATGTTAGCAAAGGTTAGAGAGGGTGAATGATAAGGCCTACATTATTGTTGGCCTACTGTGTTGCATGACATAAAATTTTCAACAAATTTAAACTTAAACATCCTAACTAACCTATAACTACAACAACAAAACCAGGATCATCAAGATTATTCTCACCCCATACATTTTTACATAACAATCATTTCCTTATATTTAAGCTTATTTTAAAAGGAATTTTATTGTTTCTCTGCAAAGCTTGTATTCCATATCTAACTTTCCTAACCTTGTAAGTAAAGGTTCCCATACAATGTTATATTCATATTTTGGTTTTTCCCCAATATATTTCTCATGTTGACAAGTAATCAATTCCGTGATGGCATACTCCACTGACACCACATCTTAACTGTCAAAATTTCCCTCTTTTTCCCAGTTCTTTTCCCCATCTCTATGCAGAAGCAACCTAAGTCAGCCATGACAGTGTTTGGCCTTTAGTACTACTAAATAGCTAGATGGAGGCATGGGGGAGTTTTTTCTGGCTTGGCTAGAGAGACAGGTGTTGGAGGAAAAGGACCTAGTTCAACATCTTCTTTGTCATGATACATGAAGCTTCTGCCCAGATGATCCCCTACAAATGTATTGAGGGCAGACAAACCCAGGCTGAGCAGAGACAACCTTTGATGTCTCCGTACTGTAACATCATCTGTCACTTTCTTCTATTTAATAGAAGTCGTTTGTGGGAAATTTCCAAAGCCTTGTTTTCAGAGAATGTGTCACAAACAAAGAAGGGTGGCTAAGCTTAGGTTCCATTCAGAGTCACCGGGTGAGGTAAAGGGCAAACAAAACTATGAAACAGCCCGGAGCTATAATTTGCCTTTTGTGGGCTTAAGATGCACCATTGACAGCCATTTTGACCATCAAAAGACAGAAGCCGGTGAGTAAGCAAACCTTCGCTGAATGGAGGAACAATGTGGAGACGCGCCAGCTCAATACATTTTGCTGCTTAACGTACAACAAAGAACCCACATCAAGGTGTTTAGTCCATAAAGCTGGCCGAGTTGTTTTACTACCTGAGGGAGAAAAATCAGACAAGTGAAGCTCCTGGGGAATTTATTTATTTTTTTAAAGAACAACAATAAAGCAACTGCTTTGTGACATCCAGAATTATCTCCCTGAGGTGATTGTCTCATTCTATCTATACTTGGGCCAACATATTCCCAGTTCTAGGCAGTTCTTTCCTCCCAGCTTTTAGATGGAGTCAAGCTAGAATTGAACTCAGACATAGAGATTTCCCTTCCACACCAGGAAGAAAGAGAGCAGATTTTGGCTGCATCCAAACAGGGTCTAAAATACGGGGTTTTCTCAGGGATATGCTAGGATTGCCACATGTATCTGTGGCAATGTCAACGTAGCCCTGAGATATAAGGGTGCAGTATTGCATTCTGGGAAAATCCAGCGGTGCTTTCACATTTCCCTTCCCATCCGCTGGACGGGAAAGAGGAATGATTAACCAATGTTGACTAATGCCTGCATTTGGAGTGCTAGTCACCTTTGGCTATTCCCTCCCCGTGAGATCAAATGGTAATCTGATTCAGTCCTGGGGCCAGTCCTCTCCTGGGCGCTGTCACTTTGGCTGTGGCAACCTGCATGACTGTGTGTGCATCAGCGTTATCGCCATGACGACGCTGGTGCTCTGCGCACATGCAGTTGTGTCTATGGTTGTCTGAGGTGCCAGTGTGCTTGTGTGACACCTCAGACGACCCTGGAGCACCAGAAAAGGTGCGGATGTTCATGTCGCTGGATGCTTCAAGTAAGTTCCTAGCAAACAGTGGTTGTGGTGTGGAGCACGATTTCACGCTCCAGACCTAATCAACAATTAGTGAACCTGTGGTGAGGCAGGGCACACTTGGGGGCAGTAGCAGACTCCTCGGACTGCAGATGCTCTTCACAAGAAGTTCACTAATCATGAACTACCGTCTGTACTGCTAATAGGCCCCAGCTTTCACTGCAGATCTTCCTGGGAGAGCAATATGGACTACTGGTCTTGATAACCGCTCACAGGATATTTCCTGAAGAAAACTATGAAGAATTTTTTGTCTGTGTCCTCGATCCTTGAAACATATTCTGACCCTGAATTGCACCAGAAGGGGCATCAATAAAAGGACCATGCAGGCAAAGGTTATTGGTGTTAAAATTGGGACTGCACATGAAGAAAAGAGATGGGATAACACCTGTTGCCATGTCTGTTTTCCTCCCTGCAAATAGCCTTCAGAGGCATTCTGCTATCCCTCCAACCTGGAGGTGGTACTTAGGCATCTATTACAGTAGCCATTGATACACCTGTCCTCTATGAATTTATCTATTATCTCCTTAAATCTGCTCAGGCTGGCTCTTGTCACCACCTCTTCTGGATGCGGCCTTCAGCTATATCTATGGCTGCGTCCAAACTTGTTTATACTGTGCAACGGAATGCGCAGTCATGATTGGGGCATCACACATGACAATCGATGCATCGTCATGGTGTCGCATTATCCGATCGTTGCTGCGCATTTACCTTAATGCTCATCTAAGGACACTCACTGCGCAGTATAAAGAAAAACTGAAATTTCCCGCCAATCCAGGCACAATGGCAAGAGCAACACAACGAGAGCAGGAGGGCAGCTCAAATGTGGCTGGCTGCCTCTACCTGTGTGATGGCGTGCCCCGACTCAGCTCTCACAGGTTTTGATGGGAAGCTACAGAGCTGCTTTTCGAGTCCGGACAGATGGTTGTTGCTGTGCAGCAGGTAAGCTGCGCTTTTACCTTTAACTGCGGATTAATCCCGCAAGTCTGGAGGCAGCCTATCTCTGTCTCTTTCTCTATCTGTCTATGGCCATGGTCACACCTTTAAACTATCCTCAAGCCACTTTCAGGTCTGATTGCTCATACCTTTTCATTTCTATCCCTTTTATTTGTGGACATTCCCCATGGGCCAAATTCTGGGCATCTTCATCTGCACATTAATGTGGATCAATGAGGTCCTGCCCCCATTGGTCTGCTCTGTCTACACTAGAAAGAGCAAGATCTGGAGTAAGAAGCCCTTAACCCGGATCCCTGGCAGTACTGTTTAATTGGTACTTCTTTAGTCCATTTTCAGATCCGATTGCTCATACCTTTTCATTTCTATCCCTTTCTATTCAGAAAAAAGTCCAAATGGAAAGCGAAAAGTCCACAAATAAGACCGATAGAAATTATAAGATGTGAGCAGTTGGAACTGAAGATGGACCGAAGACGGTTTAAAGTGAAGGTGTGACCATGGCCTATATCTCTATGTCTATAACTGAATTTAGACCCTGGCTGCTTAATTCTGCTATATTTGGATTTTCTGGAATAAAGCATGGATATTCCAGAATATCCAAGCTTTATTCTGGAATATCCAAACATAGCAGAATAAGTAACCAATGTCTGGATGCAGGAATTATCTATATCTAGTTTTCCTTTGCTTGCACCGTTTGAAATAACAGATCTTGGAAAATAGCCATGGCAACTGTCATTGCTCAGAACAAAAATAGTTTTGTTGCCTTCCTAGGCTGCTACCCTACAACTTGATAATGCATGTAGAGTGTTTTCACATCAAGAAGTCATTGTTATATCCCGTATGCTGGGAAAAAAATAATGGCAGAAGAGAAGCATCTTGCCAGAAACCTTGGTTTACCTCAAGTATCCTGTGGCAGACACTGTGGAATAATCAAGGCTATAATATTGAAAGCTTTTTATGTTCAAGGAGAAAAGATGGACTAAGCAGAAGAATGCATGTTACATGGTTAGCCAGCAAATACTTCAGCTGATTGTGAGACAAGCTGCCAATTTGCACCTGGCCCCATAGTACACGATAGAAGAAGAAGAGCTGGCTTTTCTACCCCACTTTTCTCACCCATTTAAGGGGACTCAAAGCAGCTGACAAACCTCCTGTTCTTCTCACCAAAACAGATCACACTGTGAGGTGGGTGGGGCTGTGAGAGCTCAGAAGAGAGCTGTGACTAGCCCAAGGTCACCCAGTTGGCTTCATGGAGGAAGAAGACGAGCTGGCTTCTCTACCCTGCTGTTCTCACCCATTTAAGGGGACTCAAAGCAGATGACAAACCTTCTGTTCTCCCCACAGCAGACACCCTGTGAGGTAGGTGGGGCTGTGAAAGCTCAGAAGAGAGCTGTGACTAGCCCAAGGTCACCCAGCTGGCTGTGTGGAGGAGTGCAGAACCAAACTCGGTATTCCCAGGTAGGAGTCCAGCTCCCTAACCACTAGACCAAACTGGCTCACAAATCATGCACCACACGCATCCCATGCTTACCTGAAATGTCCAGTGCCGCAACCATTAACACCATTTCCAATGCAAGGGACCATCTAAGGTGCCAAGCAAGCATGCTGGCACTTCTGATGACCTCGAATGGAATTGCACATGTGTGGAGCATCACCATCACTGTGGCCATGGTGATGTCACCTGGGCAGTCATTCCAGGCTCTGCCGCTGCCTGGAAACATGCCCGGACAGAGATAACTCTGCAGTTGCATGGAGCTTAGTGTGACGTCTAGTACACATTAGTTGGCCACACACATTTTCTGTCCAGTGCATGGGAAGCCAAGTGCGGAAACACCCCCAGTCTGCAGCTCTTTAAGGACCCGTCAAAGAAAGTAAATTCTCTCTATGGGTTTAGCAAACATTCTGAAGTTAAAATGACTTTCTGTGTCAATGGCTGAGAACAGTGTCCGTGGCAACCCAAAAAATCCAAATAAAGTTGCAAGAAGTACAAAGAGTCATTCACATTTTCTTTCCAAAGCGTGTATTTACTGTAATGATGAATTACAGGTATTACCTGTAAAAGACACATTATTATGTGTAGAAGAAAGCAAAAATTATAGCTTCAGCATGGAACAGTCATTTCACTGTCAGCAGCCAAGCACTTAGGCATGCATTGCCTTCCGTGTCAGGAATGCCAAATAAGGATATTGGATGTTTTTCCAGAGAAGATGCTTGACACTGGGTGCGATCACACAGAGTTATTTTGGGTGCTCATTTCAAAGGGTCACCCAGTCTGTACTGTAGATGTGTATATATATATAAAACTTGCATTAAACTGTTTTTAAAAATAAATGGCTAAAACTCTACTTCTAAAAGCCCTGTGTGACCACACTCTCACATTTTTCTCATCTTTGCCTACTGTGGTCACCACTTATTGGCCACCACCAGCCCCACGATTCCATGCCTGATTGGTCTGCTGGTGGTAGCAGGCATTTCCCACCCAATTTGCCTCAAACAGTGAGTTGCTCTTAGAGTTATTATTTCCCGTCTGTAAAAGGGATAATCAGAGGCTTGGCGATGAAGTGGTACTGTTCGATTTCTTTCTGTTCCTTGAGTCTCAGATTCTCCCTTTTAGCATGTCTGATTGCAGTCTCTGGGAAATTGAGACTTAGGGTGTTCTTGGAAGGCACAGGGAGCAGAAATCCTGCTGAAGCAAAATCAGAGGGATTCCACATTGGTTGGTATACCAAGGTGGAGGCCTCCCTTCCACAAGCTGACATGGTCTATGCGAGGCCCTGCCCTTTAAGACTCTACCCCATTAAACCCTGATCACCAGCAAGGCAGACAAGCTTCATTTTGCAACTGACTGCACAGTTCTAATGCGTGTCTACTCAGATGTAAGGGCCGCACTTGGCTGTATTTTGGAATATATCTCAGCATAGGGGTCTGTTGTCCACATGCTGTTGCAGACTCTGGCAGGCCTTGTTTGGATCCTGCTGTAGCCTGCTCTAGCATGTGGAACAGCAGGGCCCTATACCAGAATATATTCCAGAATAAAGCCAAGTGCAAACAGACCCTAAGTCCCATTGAGACAGTCGATCTGATCCAGCATAGTTCTTTTTCTGCATTGTAGTTCAAAGGCGGAGGTGAGAATGCAGTGGTTTCCATAAGGCTCCTTCTTGTTAACTTCCTTCTTCAAGAGAAATTCAAGGCAAATATCGAATTCATAACGCATAATGAAATCAGCAAAGAAAAAAATCTCCCTCATTACTTTATTTCTCTGCTTGGCCTCTTCATGTAGTGCCTTATAAAAATACCCAGGCTTAAGCTCCAAAAGGAAATTAAAATAGAAAAAAAAGTTATATTTTCAAGTTATATTTATGGCAGCTGGAAATATGCATTCATTGTACAAATATTTGTTCATTTTTTAAAAAAAATTAATTATGCTTTCATCCTGCCATTTACTCTAAGGTCTCAGGACAGGCCACTAGCAGTTATAAACATGAAATGTAGGTTTAAAAACCCCCAACCAATTTAAATACCAAAGTAACCAATGACTCTTCACCAACTTACAAGTATTGTGGATCACAAATTTCAAGTCATCCTACCTGAGGCTGATGGGATTTGTAGTCTAAATCCTCTCAAGGATAAAAAAGGGTATTTATTCCTAAAAAGAATGTTTCTGTGATACCCAATCAATGGCTGCATTCACCTTCATGTGCATAAACAGGGGAAATTCAGTTCACTCACTTTTGTAAACCGCTTTCAAATTCTTAATATGAAAAGGTGGTATTGAAATGTTT
Source organism: Aspidoscelis tigris stejnegeri (assembly GCA_023333525.1). NCBI lineage: Eukaryota > Metazoa > Chordata > Lepidosauria > Squamata > Teiidae > Aspidoscelis > Aspidoscelis tigris. The sequence continues at coordinate 10,529,492 of JALMGA010000007.1, forward strand.
AAAATATAAATATAAATGGGAGATACAATATTGGCCCCCAACTTGGATGACTTCACAAAAGGCTTGGACAGATTCATAGAAGACAGGGCAATGGGTGGCTTCTTGCCCTGGTGGTTAAGAGGAGCCCTGCTGGATCTGGCCAAAGCCCATCTAGTCCAGCATCTTGTCTCACACAGTGGCCCATCTATTGCTTATGGGCATCTCAAGCAGAAGACAAAGGAAAACTCTTCAGGTGCTCTCCAGTTCCTTAAAAATGGCCTTTACAGGTATCCTGCCTATATGTCCCCTTGTCAGTCCTGACTTCCCTGCCTATCAGCTTCATAGAAGGTTCACGTTGCCAGCTGTTGGGAGACTTTGAGGAGGGCAGGATGTTCTGCTCATGTCCTCCTTGTGGACTTCCACATGTAACCTTGGACCTGTTCACACTTGGCCTTATCCAGGGATATATCTCAGGATAGGGATCTGAGGCCCATTTGCACTACGGCCTGAAGTTCATAACTAGTGAACCTCTGGTGAAGAGCGTACGCATGCAGCGTAGGATGTTACAGAAGTTGGCTAACCATTGATTAGCTGTGGTGCATAAAATCATGCTTCACATATTAACCAACATTAACCAGAGACTTACCTGGTCATCTGGGCGATGCCCATTTGCTCTTACGGCGCTTTGGGGTAGTTTAAGGTGCCGCGCAAGTGGGCTGGCACCTCACACAACCATAGACGTGACCGCGTGTGCGCAGAGCATCCAAGGCAAGAGCGCTGATGCACGCATAGTCACAGACGGCACCACAGCCAAAATGGCGGCACCCAGAGGAGGGGGGAGGGAACAGCCAAAGTTGACCAGCGCTCCAAGTGCGAGAGCTAGTCAATGTTGGTTAATTGCACTCCTTTCCTGTCCAGCGGATGGGAACCGAAGTGCGAAAACGCCCCTGCTGTCCACATGCTAATGCAGACACTAGCAAGCCTCACTTGGGGTCTGCTGAAGCCTCCACCAGCAAGTATACAGCAGTCCTCTATTCTGGTATATATTCCAGAATAAAGCCAAATGCGAACAGGCCCCAAGTGGCCATTGTGGAAACAGGCTACATAACTAAGTGGCTCACTAGCCCAACCCAGCCAGGCATTCCTTGCATGCTTATTAAGAGTAGTTTCTAGTGCACAGTCCCCACTGGAAACCTTTTCCAGAAGGGCCCCTGCCTTGAATCCTGATTTCTCTAGGCTGTGGAAGCCACGGCACCTTCTAACCCACGTCAAATTGCAACAACACTCCCCCCTTTTATCCTATTTGTGTCCCTCATGGTACATGAAACATTATAGACTCTGTTCTACTATCAGCACTTGTCAGTTCCAGCATTTTTCACAGGTGATTTATCCGCCCAGAGTTACATGGCTTGTACCTACTTCACTCCAATCTGCAATTACAGCTTGCCTGAGCAACACCGGGAAGGCCCAGCTGAGCCATAATTTACTGAACGCCAGTATATCATTAGAAGATTTAGTACTGATTGCACCGGAGCCCTTAGTACAAAGCAAGATTACCATCACCAGCGGGGAAAAATATTGATGTCAGAGCATGAGAAAGCGCATGTCAAAGCAGCTTCTTTTGAGAGTTCTGCCTGGCTAACCAGGGGCCTATTTGCACTACAGTCTGAATGCACAATTAGTGAACTTCTGGTGAACAGCATCTGCACTTGGTAGGGGGTGCACGAGGGCAATTTAAGACATTCAATGTGTTACAAATAGAATATTCAAGAATCCGAATTCGTATGAATAAAGGAAAATGAATGTCTGTATCTATTTGGTCAAATATTCGAAATGTATCCAATGATAACAAATCTTGTACGCATCCGTATACATCCCGTACGTGTCCCGTGAGCATCCTGTATGTACCCTATATGGATATGTTCAGATGCCTACAGATACGTACAAGATGCATATGGACACATACGCAGTGTGGATGTATCCATACACATGAATGTCCGAATTATTTATACAAATAACTCAAAATCTTCATATTTGTATAAATACTAACGTATGAATGTCTGGACATTCGGTTCCTATACGAATGTCCGAATTCATACAAATGCCTAATATTGTGAATATTTGTGCACAATTCTAGCACTTGGAGGAGGATGCTACAGCCTCCAAGTGTTTCATACCTCACCAGAAGTTCTCTAATTGTTGATAAACCAACGTTTACCAGGAACTTACTTGGAGCGTCCAGTGACATGACCATCTGCACTTCTTCTAGTGCTCAAGGGTCAACTGTAGGGATGTACACAAATGCATTTTTTTTGCATTCGAATTAAATTCGAATTGAATATTTTAATATTCGACTCAAAATCCAGATTTTCAAAAATCTGATTCGAATCCGGATTATCCGGATCCGTATTTTTGAAAATCTGATTCAAATCAAATGACACAAATGTCAGGAACGTTTGTAACTGATTTTTGAATCCGTTTGCATCCCATTTTTATTGTGTTTGTGTTCCCTTTGCATCCTGTTTGCATCCCATATTATATGCACAAATAGACCCAATATTCGGATGCGATATACGACATCGAATTCAGTCGAATTGTGATTTTCGAAAATCCAGATTCAATCCAAATTTGGAGGTTCGGATTTTCAAAAAGCTGATTCGAATTCGAATATCAATATTCATCAAATTCGAATTGGATTTTTGAATTTTCAAATATCCTTTCACGTCCCTAGTTGTTTGAGGTGCCATGCAAGCATGCTGGCACCTCAGACGACCATAGATGCGACTGTGCATGTGCAGAGTGTCAGTGTTATCATGGTGACGGCACTGATGCCACAGCTAAAATTGTGGTGCCCAGAGGAGGAACAGCCCCAGGATCGAATCAGATAAGTATTAGATAGCAGTGGGGGGACAGGGATGGAAGAGCCAAAGTTGAGTAGCGCTCCAAGTGCAAGTGCTAGTCAATGATGGTTAATCATGCTCCTTCCCCATCCCACGGAAGGAAGAGGGGGGGAGCATGTGACCAGTGGTGACACCTGGTCACCCCAACAACGAGGCCTGGGCTCCGTGATTGCCGCCACAATTCAATCTCAGATAAAGTAATGATAAACCAGTTCCATGCCCACAAGGAGCACCGCACAACTGCGTCCATGATCTCACCAGGAGTCAACCCTGACCCGATGGAATCGAAAACAACCATCAGAATTCAGTTCACGGCCCTTAAGAAAAAAATATCAACACCTAGTTTTCCCTCCAAGTGCCTGTCATCCGACACCTTAATTTACTAGGTGAGGGGAAAACTTGCTGCCGATGATAATGATAAGAACAGGAGTCAGAAAACTTGCTAATCTACTGTAAAATTACTCAAGGCATCAGCCAGTAGTTTTTCAGTCAAAGCCTTTTCACACTTTGTTGAAAGGGGAAATCCAGGTACATCTCAGCATGGGGCAAAAACACTGCACAGAGCTGCTACTGTGCCAGAAATGGCTCTGCACGTGCCAGATGTGCGGCTGTGGAGGACTAAAAAGTGCCCCATAGCTATGCTAGCCATGTGTGGGACACAGCAGCCATAGCCCTGCATGCACTGTTCACCCTTGGGCCTTTCTGTACTTCCCGCCCTGTCCATGGGACAGGAATAATGCACTCCCACTGGCGTTCACTAGTATTCATATTTGTGAATGCTAGCGCATGCCATCCCTTCACACATGCATCTGCAGACCGACCTGAGATGTGGGTGTGTGTCCGGACATCGTCCTTCCCGGAGGTTGGCAGGAGTGTACACACTGCACACATGCACTTGTGTTTGGGGTCATCTGAGGTGTGAGCGCTCTTGCGCAAAACCTCAGATGATCTGCCCAGCACCATAGAAGTGGGAATGGGCTTTACCAGAGATGGCAAAAGCTCTCTCTGGTCAAGGTAAGTCTACATGTAGAGCAGGAAATTGTGTTCCACACGTAGTTTGCATGCAGCATGCTACTGCACAGAAGGGGCTGTTTCTGAGCAGGAAATGGCTCCTACAAGTATAGATGCTCCATCTGGGAGCATACTCCGCACAAACTACGGGGCTGAGTGCAGAAACACTACAGGTATGGAGCATGAAAACATGCTTCGCAGCTACCCCAGCCAGAGAACACTTTGCCATGCACAGAGGTCCCTTCCAGACTAGCGGACAAAAATCTGCAGCCATTAATAAATTTGCAGCTTACCTGACTGTGAAGTGACAACTCACTGTCCCCTCTCCAAACGGAGGTCCATAGCTTCCTCCTTGGCAGCTGCCATACTTCAACGGCATGCGTGGTGGTGGGCGTGTCACATGGGATGGAGCAGCCAAGGGAGCTGAGCTGCAGGCTCAGCTGTCATTGGCTGTTTCTCGCCGTCCTGCCGAGATGGCAGGAAACTCCAAATTTACCTGATACTGCGGAACAAGTGTTGATTGTTCCATAACAGGTAAATCTGCAGTATTGGCAGCATAATGCACTGCCACTGCGGAGTATCAGCCGTCAGTTGTGATGCCCATGCATTGGAATGCACAGCATCTCCCGGGCTGGACACATCCAGAGACACACCCAGAATGGGACTGTTCAGGAAAGAGGTAGGGGTAGGCTGGTGTGTGAACAATCCCAACTCCAAAACTACTCTGAACCTCCCCAGAGATGCCTCTTTTGCTGTGTCTGATCGTAGCCCAAGTTCTTCCTTTCTTCATAGTCTGTGCATTTGCATAAACTAGAATCTCTCTCATGTAATGCTTGGTCCTTAGCAAGTGCCTTGAGGAATTACAACTTCTCCCTGAGGAAACACTTGGACCGCTGTGCTTTTCTAAGTCTAGAGCCAAAATAATGAAATAATGGCTCGGGAGTTGAGCTGGCATGTTGTGACAATGTCCTAAAAGGGCATGATTGATTCAATGGTTAAAAATAATATTTAGAAACAACTTTTCGTTTTCTGCGGTGCCAAAGTTCACTACGGCCGTTAAATCATTTTAATTTATGTTCCTCTCCCATTCTACTTGAAAAGTTCCCTCAGAACAGTCTTGAAAAATTGAATTGGCCACAGTTAAGCTTTATGGTTGGAGATGTTTTGAGCCTGACACTATCTGCTACCTGGAAACAGAAATATTGCCAGACGGGTTGGGTGCCAATCAAATGGTCCTAGCTTCAGAGCCCATGAGGGACACATTTCAGTGTTGCTGATATGCCTCCCCTGCTAAGCTTGAACGTAAGAAGCATGTCTTCTGCACATCTATTTGGTCTTCACCAGAGCTCAGTGGTCCACAAGTACACCTGTTTGAACAGAAGATCAGGCCACAGCCCATCTAGTCCAGCATCCTGTCCCACATAGTGGCCCGCCAACTGCCCTTGGGCATCTCAAGCAGAGACAAGGGCAAACCTTCTCTTGCTCTCGAATCCCAGCAAATGGGCTTAGAAGCATCCAGACTAATGCAGACAGATGGCTGCAGCAAAGGTGGGCCTCACAGGTCATAGCCCAGAAGTGGACTTCACAGCCCTGTAGTCTGGACTAAAAGTTATTGCCGAAAAGGACATTACCTCTAGAGTCTAATGGATACTTTGGCTCTGTCTCCTCTCACCCCGAGGGGTACCTCCGTGAAGGTACTAAGCAGTTGACTCGGCCCTTAAAGAAGAAGAGTTGGCTTTTCTACCCCACTTTTCTCACTCATTTAAGAGGACTCGAAGTGGCTGACAAACCTTCTGTTCTTCTCCCTGCAACAGAACATCCTGTGAGGTAGGTGGGGCTGTGAGAGCTCAGAAAGAGAGCTGTGACTAGGCCAAGGTCATCCAGCTGGCTTCATGGAGGAGTGCGGAATCAAACCTGGTCTTACCAGATAAGAGTCCAGTGCCCTGGCCACTAGGCCAAACTGGCTTCATGAAGCACCCTGTGAGTAGTGCATTGCACCAGAGAAGGACACAAAGGCAATATGGTGCCCCCATATGATGGGCATTCATTCACACTCTCTGCTGAGGAGTCAGTGTACCCAAAACTCATTAAATATGGTAGGAACTAGAAATAAATAAATTCTATATTGGATCAATCATCTCCTGGGAAAAGGACCCTGTCAAATGTTAGAGTAGACCTGAGGCTAATTTGCAGTAGGCCTGCCAGCACACACTGGGGTAGCTTCTGGGAAGCACCATCTGCACATGCAGGAGGCATTTCCACATTGGGAATGTCTTCTGCCATACCAGAAGCTACTCCACCAGCTACTAGCAGTGGTCTACGAAATTGTGCAGCACACACATCTACAACCTTACCTGTTCCAGCCAGAGGAGCAGCCATTCATACTTCTGCCAGTACCAGGGGTTGTTTGAGATCAAAGCAAAGGCGCTGGCACCGGAGATGACCCCAAACACAACTGTGCGTGCATGGTGGATCACTGTCATTGTGGTGATGGAGCCAGCACACATGCAGTTGCACCAGGCTATGCACAGAAGATGGCAGCGCCCGGACACACTTCCAGAGAAGAGTGCTACAGTACTGGTGCTCTTCTTGAAGTGGCAGTGTGCCACTTGCAGGCCTGCCTGCCTGCCTGCCTGCCTGCCTGCCTGCCTGCCTGCCTGCCTGCCTGCCTCACTCACTCACTCACTCACTCACTCACTCACTCACTCACTCACTCACTCACCTAGGTGAAGAGATACATTTTAACCAGGAACTGAAAACCATCTAAAGTTGATGCCTGGCGTAGCTCCCCCGGGATGCTATTCCAGAGCCAGTGGGGCCACCACAGAGAAGTCCCTCTTGCATGTCACAACTCCTTGCACCACAGATGGTAGCAGCGCAGCAAGGCTTTTGTGATCAGGCAGGTCTGTGTTGGCTCTGGGTGTTTAAAGTGGTGCTAGTCTAAAGTCTGTATAATGCTGGGTAACTCCTAAACCATGGCAGCTGAGTAACACCTATCAAGTTCTCATAGCCCGGTTACGCAGCTGACCAAGGCTGTACCAGTTCAGCCAAAGCAAGGGAAGAATCTAGTGCGCTTCACAGACGGTCTCTCCCTCCCTCTGCTTGCTTGTCTTTTTCTGTGAAGCCCTTTGATGTTGTCTTAATTGTACAGCGTTTTCTGGGCAGGCAGAGGGAAGTGAGGGATTATTTGAATCTCTTTTAACAAAAGACTTGTCATCAACGTTCCGTCTAGCCATTGTGCCATAGGAAAAGATGTGATGTGATAACTGAATAGTTCAGGTATGGCCAGGAGGCAAAAAGAAAAAAAAGAAAATTAAACTGTACAACCAAGATGAAAGTTTTCACAGCACCTGGCTTTTTCTTTTAGCACAGCTTTTATGCCTGACGACGCTGAGAGATGAAAGCAATGGCGCGCAGGCCAGTTTCTGTCCAAATTTTAGGCAGTTATACCTGCCTACAAAAAGCAGGCTGCTAGCAAAGATCGCTTTCAAATTCTCACCCTGGCTATAACGCTGTCTGGAGGCTTAATGCCATGCCCTGGATCCAGCGTCGAGCAGAAAAGCTAATAAAGAAGAAAGTCCTGGCCAGGAACATCAGAGCTCTTTGAACTTGGAGGGGTTGCCCACAATGCAGACGGCAAGCGAAAGAAGCAGGGACAATTGTAAATCAAAGTGCGTCGCAAAAGATACAAGCCGATGTGTACATTTGTGCAATTGTGGTCTTTATCAATGGCTGTCCTTGGCCTGATTAGATGTTAGTGAAGACAGCGAACAAAATGTTGCTATTTCCTTCTACAACGTAAAACTACAAGGACATTGTTCAGCGTTGGCCAGGGAAGTATTCATAGTCCTGAGATTGGTTTATGGATGCTAGGTTAGATGGCAGCTGAGAAAGGTGCCATATAAAGCAGGGTGTGCAAAATGCTCTTTTGAATAGGGGTATGCATGAATGCAATTTTCGACATTCAGTTTGATTAGAATCAAATCAAATATTTGAATATCCAAATTCATATGAATAAAGAAGAAGGAGAAGGGGAGTTTGCTTTTCTACCCCGCTTTTCTCACCCATTTCAGGGGACTCAAAGCAGCTGACTAAGCTTTCTATTCTTCTCCCCACAACAGACACCCTGTGAGGTAGGAGGGGCTGTGAGAGCTCAGAAGAGAGCTGTGACTAGCCCAAGGCCACCCAGCTGGCTTCATGGGGGAGGGCGGAATTGAACCTGGTATTCCCAGATAATCCGGCTCCCTAACCACTAGACCAAACCGGCTCACAAGAAACTAATGTCTACACATTGAACCTATGCAAATACATTCATATCTATCTGTTTGAATATTCGATACATGTCCAATGATATGAATCTTGTATGTATCCGTATGCATCCCGTTTTTATCCCGTACGTATCCATACGGATACATATGCGCTGCATATGTATCCGTACGCATACAAATGTCAGAATTATTTGCACAAATAACTCAGAATATTCATATTCATACGAATACTAAAAAATGAATGCCTGGAAATTTGATTTCTATACGAATGTCCAAATGCGTCTGAATAACAAATGTTATGAATATTCATACACCTCCCTAATTTTGAAGTTTTCATCCAAAATCTGAAAAAACTTCACATCTCTAAGTGGGGACTGGAGTGGAAAAACTAGATGGACGTATGGTGGAAGATCTTGCAAACTCCACAAGAATTTAGGTGAGGGCCCTACCTTACCTGTTTTTTTCTTGACTCGTCTCCTTCCTGGCTGTTTTGGAGAGGGTGAGGTCAAACATCATCAGATTGTATGACATGATTACCTCATCAGGGAAGCCTCAACAGGCCCGGAAACAACATGACCACGCTTGGTCCCATATCCTCAGGCTCCACCAGAAGAGTTCAGAGGGGCAAGGAATGTGTTGGTGAGCCAAAGGGACTTTGTAAACGCACGGCCTATACTTTCTTCTTGGGCCAGTAAGGCAGCATGAACCCAGTTCTATCACACAGCTTAGTCAAGGCAGGCAACCTCGTGAGGAAGCAGGCGACCTCATCACACACTATAACGACCTGGTGCATTATGGGAAGACAGACAGCCTCCATATCTATATGAAAGCAAGACTTCCTTTCTAGGGCTTTCTATTACTTCTCACTGATTTTGTTCCCTTTGCATTTGATTGGCTGAGTGAATGTATTTCCATACAAAGGCACCTAAAATTTAAGACTGACATTTTTTCTCCTGACACAATTTTTTTCTGAAACAACGGGCTATATGCAATGTTATCCCATCAAATGTACTTTTAAAATATATTTAATTTAACCTAATTCTCTAGAAAAACATTCAGGTGAAGGCCAACACCAAGGAAGAGGAAAGAAAAAAACCCAATAATCACGTGTTATCTTTTTTTTTTTAATTTGGCATTTTGTTATTTGCATTTATATTAAAGCAAAGTGCATCTTTTCTTATTTTTTCTTGTTTATACACATTGCACAATACATAAATAATGATGCTTATAAAACGTCTTTATATTTACAAGTAATAATATATTTATATATAACATAAAATACATTTTTTTCTTTAATAAATTTCAGGGTTTCTTTTAAGGAGTCTTTTTTTTTTCTCATTTTGTTTTCCAAAGCACTTCAATGCTAAAATTCCAATGAGAATGCTTCTCTTGTTCACTTAAACCTTTTGACAGTTAGAAAAATAGCTTATGTTAAGGTCTAAACATGCTCATTGAGCTAAGAACAGTGTAAAATTATCATACTAAGTGTATGAATTCAAGAAGAAATAAAGAATGACCGCCATTTCCGGATGCAAACAGTACTATCGTACACCTGCTCAGGACAGGGTCCAAGGGGATAAATACTGAAAATCCTTTTCGTCCATTGAAAAGAAAAAGAAGAAGAAAAAGAAATGGTATCAAGTCTGCATCTTGGGGTCTGTTTTAAAAGCACAGGTCATGCACCTTTTCCTCCCCTGGCATTACAAGTGATCACTAAGTGCAACAGTAAAATGAGTATGCCTTTTGAAGCTCACACTTCGTTTCTCCCCTTCTTCGACGATACAGACATGGAAAGTCCAGTGGTTCCAGCGGGGAGGTCAGGAAGAGGGAAAGATGAAAAAGTAATGAAGTTTTTGGAAAAACGTTTCCTTCTGCTGAGTATCTGCTGACTTTGCTACCTTTATGCATGCAAGCCAGTAACCATGAGCGCGTTTCGTCGTTAACATGGACCGACTTCCTTCATACAAGCAAAAGAGTTGGGTGTGTTTTATGGGAAACAGGAGATGGAATGACCCCCTTATAAGGCAGAAGCTGAAATAAGGTTAAGACTGCTCTCTTGGGGGTGTTTTACAGCGACCAGAAGAAAGACAGCACACAGCAACCAACCACAAAGCATGACTGAAAGGAACTTGGAGCTCGTCCGCGCCCGCCAACAGAGCGGACCTAAGGCCTTTTCGCACTAGGGGTTTGGGAACGCGTGGAAAACACACGGGGACGCAGCATACGCACTGCCGGGGCGGTTAAGCCGTCCCAGCCTGTCCCAGAGTGCTTTCCGCATGTTCGAGATGTAGAGCACTTAAAAATACTCTACGGGTGTTTTCCACTGCAGCCCTTAGATCCGGATCTAAGAAGATCCGGATCTAAGGAATGGGTACATTCCTTAATCTGGATCTAGTAGATCCGGATTAAGGGAAGCACCCAATGTGTTTCCTCGGGAGGTGTAGCACCCATTAGCAATGGGTGCTAACACCCCTGCTGTGGAAACAGCTTTGCACCCATGTGGGGAATCCGGATCGACCCCCAAGGGGTCGGTCCTTTACCCCAGGTGTTTTGGGGGGCAGGGGGGACAGTCTTTGAAGCCACTTCGAATTGACTTCGAAGCCATTTCAAAATCATTTCAAAGTCTGTGCAAAATAGCTCCGGAGTGCCTTTGAAGTCTAAACCTAAGCTCCTAAGTCACTTCGAAGTCAGTTCAAAGTCATTTCAAAGTCACTTCGGAGTCACTTTGAAGTCACTCCCAAAGTTCACGCTAATCACTCACATTGCTGGGCCGGGGTTCCCATCGTGCAGGCGCGTCGACTCTGGTAGACAGGACCCACAGGCCCAGTCTCCTGGGAATGTGCACACCTGCGTGATGGGAACCCCGGCCCAGCAAGGTGAGTGACGGTCTCACGTGGGGGGAGGTGGCTCGCTCCCAGTTTCTGCAGTCTCATTGGGACTGCAGGAGTCAGGGTGACACCGAGATTGGCTTCTCCTCACCCCTTTCTGGGGTGGGAGGAAGCCGATCTCCGGCTGCCTATGGGCCAAGGGCTATGGGACCCTTTGGTTGACCGGATCCCATGGGTCCGGTTTACCAAGATCCCCCATCCTCCATTCAACTGCAGCTGATTGCGAGCCCCTGGCTGGCCTTTCTAGACTAAGTCGCTTTGGGACGCTTTGAGCATTCGCACACAGGCAGGCAGGAACACGTGTAAACGCATTCCTGCCTGCCTGTGTGTGAATGGGTAAAGCATCTCGAAGTGACTTAGCCCATGTGCATTACAGCCGTTCCGGCTGTAATGCGAAAAGGCCTCTGGAAGGGGGTTACTGGCCTCCCTTTCACAGGTTGCTACCGGGAGCCTCCTGGTATGATCTGTCCGCACAGTATGTAGACCAGAGGGATTTTCGCATTACTCCCGTTCCGTTTGGAACAGGAGTAGGACGGGAAGCCTAAGACAGCTCACGACGCTTTGAGCATTCACACAGAGGGGCGCAGGGATGCGTGTAAATGCATTCCGGAGTGCCCGTGTGCGAATGCTCAAAGCGTTGTGAGCTGTCTTAGCCGGCAAACGATGGCAAGGGGCAGGGAGACAGCTGAGGAGGCTCCCGCAGCCGGCGCTGGCTGAAAACAGCTGATTGTCAAAGCTGCGCCGGCAGGGGATGCAAGCCCGCAGCTGTTAGGGAGAGAGAAGCATGTGCGAACGCTTCTCCTCCCGAACGCCTGCGGGCAGTTCGTGTGCGCCCGAACGCATGTAGAGCAGTTTAAAGTGCTCTACATTTGGAACGCGCGGAAGACAGCTCCGGACATGCCGGGACGCAAACTCGGCCGCAGCAAAGCAAATGCTGCGCCCGAAGCTGTCTCCCGCGCGTTCCAAACCCCCGTGTGCGAAAACGTCTCAGATTAGAGTATCCAAAATGGTGTCCTGATATGACTAGTACACCTCTTCTCTAAGGTCTGTTGGCATTCTGAGGGTGGTATGTTGGACCATGGAGATGTGCAGAACACATGCCACTGTTGTATGGGCTGCAGTATGGGGTGTGTGTGTCTCTGGAGCATTTGGAAGCACTCATGCCAACTCCAAAACTGGTGCAAGTTTTGAAGCCAGTATGGGTGCTGGCGTTGAACAGGCCATCCCAATGCGAAGGGCCTTGCTCCATGCCAGGAACAATCTGTCCCAGTTTGGGATGGATCACCTGTCCTGCCTCACTCTGCTTTGGGAAATGTGGGGAGAGGGGAGTGGTATGGATGGGGTTAAAAAAACAACAACTATCCTGATTCAGCACTTTTTTTCTCCCAAAAAGTATAGCAACTCCAATGTGCATTTGGAGTTCGGTTGCCTAGAACAGCATCCCATTCATTCCCATGGAGACAACAGATTTTCCTTGAATTTATTTGTGCCGTCTCCTAAAATGAAAAAAGCAACTCAAGTGTACCATGATGCACCAACTGGAGCGAACACAGTTCCCTGGGTGGGGGGCGCATGTCTGGAAGTGAGGAGGAGGGGAGACTTAAAAAAAAAGATTTTTTGAATTCGGCAAAGAGACCTGCTTAAAAATATATATATATATCTATATAAAATAAAAGGTGCATCTAATTTCACCCCATGTTTGAAGAATAACTTTAAAGGGCACAATATGAATCCAAGATTTCCCTCCCCACTTCTTCTCCCAGGTGCGTCCTTTCCCCTTCTGAGTTATTGGTCATTCACACTTTTAAAAAAATATCAAAATACCAAAGCCAAAAGAAAGTAAGAAAGAAAAGAAAACACCCCACAGAGAGAAATCTTTCCATAAGCTATTTCTCAAAACAGAAACAAACAAAACAAAAAAACAAAAAACAAAAAAAAGGTTGCATGAAAAAGCAAGCACTCAGAAGGAGATACTTAGCAGCAAAGTAGTTATAAAATGTCACTGTTGAGTCCAGGTTAAAGTCCTAATCATCGATTATTAAAAATAACCTCCAACCAGCAGGGACAGCTGCTAATGAACTGCCTGGTGTAGCACTGACCCCAGCCTTTCACAAAGCTGATCTGGACAGTGAAGCCAGTCCACGGCTGCTGCATGAACTCATGGTCGTTGGGTCTCTGCAAACTGTAAGCTTTTTCATAGTCAAAGGCTTTGATAGAAAAGCCTGGGAACACTTTATGAACTAATAACGTCCTGGAGTCCGGGTTGTCCAGTGTGGCCGACTTGATGAAAATCGGGTAACTGCTGCGGTTATAAACCCACACTCCGTCAACTTCCTTGGTCAGCTGAATGCCGTAGCCGATTCTGCTCCGGACTTTCTGCACCAGCTGGCTTTTATTGTCCGAATGGAGCTGTCCGAGGCAGAAGCCGTTCCCTTGAGGTAGATCATAGAAGATATCCAAGGAAGGCTCTTGGACAGAGTATAGCCGGCCCACGCGTGTTTTTTCTTCCCAGTATGCCACAACGCACCAGTGTGATGGATCCCCGGGCTCTTGTAGAACTTGGGAATCTAGACAGGGAAAAGGAGAGACACGTTTAGGATCACAGCAGAAGCCCAGCGCACACGTAAGAACATAAGAGGAGCCCAGCTGGATCAGGCCACAGCCCATCTTGTCCAGCATCCTGTCCCACACAGCGGCCCACCAACTGCTTATGGGCATCTCAAGCAGAAGACAAGGGCAAAACCTTCCCCTGCTCTCAAATCCCACCAAATGGTCTTTAAGAGGCATCCTGCCTGTCTCCCCAACCTGAAGGATGTACCTGGGCATCCATTCAAGTGGCCACTGATACATCTGATAAGAACATAAGAAACATACAGATCTCTGCATCCTTGTGCAGTGTCTGCACATCTGTATGGTGACCCCCAAATGGTATGCAGATGTACACTTAACCAAGACCTGCCTCTGTATTCCCTGCCTATATGCACCAGGGTTTGGATTGGGGACCAACCAATTCCAGTTGCTGTCCAGCAGGAACAGCATTTGGTGATTTAAGAGAAGCAAATGTTAGATGCCATTTAGCGGATCCATCAGCTGTGTAAATGCTTCTGAGACTCCCTCCCTTCCGTTCACAGCCTATGTGAAAGCAGCAACCAAAGGAAATGGTTCCTACCAGAGAACTTCAACATTTCAAAGGAGCCCACAGATACAAAACAGTTACAGATCTTCTCGTCTACTGCCCTAGCAAAGTAGGCCCCATCCTGACAGGGCCTAAAATTTGGCAATTCCATCATGTTCTCCCCACAACAGAACACTCTGTGAAGTAGGTGGGAAGCTACTGTGAAGTAGCTGTGACTAGCCCAAGGTCACACAGCTGGTTTCATGGGGGAGGGCAGAATTGAACCCGGTATTCCCAGGTAAGAGTCCAGCTCCCTAACCATTAGACCAAACTGGAGTGTGGAGTCAAGCTAGGAGGCTGTGAGATAAGATTCCGGCACTTTATTCACAAGACCAAACTGGCTCACTGGGCGCGTGCAGCATCAAAACCAGGCCAAATATGGCTACCACACATGCACAATTATGCACTTCTGGCTATTTCGCATCATCAAAATACTTGGAAGCAGTAGCCTCACCATCATGGGAGAAAGAGATAGGCAGGGTAAGGGCACAGACTTGCCCCACGATGTTACCCTGACATCTGGCAGACACTACAAGAAGCAACTGCAGGATCCAAAGAGCAGTAGAAACATTCAGAATATAATCTACATGTTCTACCCAACAAGTGACTCAATAGTCACATTAGATTTATTAAATCACTTTATTTTCCACTGTATCTTCCAAGCCCACCAACCCGTCCCTGCTCAGATATAATAGCAAAGTTATGCTTCAGCAGCAAACAAAATACACATATCATTTCATTTGCATGGACCCAAAGCATACAAAAACCATTCTTTTCATATTTTAAAGCCAGTTTAAAAGCAAATATATCTCTCTGTTGAAACATTCCAAATGCACAATCACACCCATCATAAAAGTGCTGCACTGAGGCCAATTCAAGGTGTTAACGTTAACATATAAGGCCCTAAATGACTTGGGCTCCAAATATCTGCAGCAACACCTGCTCCCATATCAACCTACCCATGCCCTAAGATCTGGGGGGGAGGCCCTCCTGGTTGTCCTACCACCCTCAACAGTAAGACGGGTGAGCACTCGAGAGAGGGCCTTCACAGTAATGGCCCCCAGGCTGTGGAATAGCCTTCCCCTCAAGCTGCATCAGGCCCCTTCACTGTATACGTTCAGTAAGGGGGTGAAGACGCACCTCTGCTCTGGCCTTTGGCTAAATGCGGCACAGTTTTCCCCCACTGCAGCCATTATAGTTTTATACTGTTTTATATATATGGTTTTATCTTAAATATGTTTGCTTGTTTTAAATATGCTGTTACCTGCCCTGAGACCTTGGGGTACAGGGCGGGATATAAATGTAAATATAAATAAATAAATAAACTCAAGACACAGGATTTCAAATCATGATGCAAATCAAACTGAGAAAACATTTTCTATTTTGGAAAGGTTAAGAGCCTCCTGATTTTACTCACACTCTGCAAACAGCAGGAAAAAGGAAAGAGACAGACATGACCAGGGCACATGTACTGTGAATGTCTTTACAAAAGCCCAGTTTTTAACGGACAGTACAGGGCATTGTCCCAAGATGACTCACAAAACCATTTTGTTGTGCCAAGAAGGGAGATACAAAGTCAATTACCAGTTAACTATTGTGTCGGGTTGGTGTCACTTTTGGAAATATCCAAATGCAAAAATTACACCAAGTATGAATTTATACTTGATTGATGTTTCAAATTCCAAAATCCCTATAGTTTGAAACAGAAATCATGAGACCTAAATAAAGTTCCAACCTTCAGAGAGGAAGGGTAGGCTTTGAATACCAGGTGCTAGAATGCAAATTATAGACCTTTCCACACGTATCCTTAAGAGGTTCAAGAAGGGGGAAAATACTGTCAGGGCACCAGCTTTCATTCCTGGCCATCAGAACCATCAAACATGCTCCAAAGCATGGGAATCATCCTGGAACAGGTCATACAAGTGGAGAGAGCCATGTCCCAGGACAGCTGAACCATGCCAGCAGCAGGTAACTAAGGATGTGCAAGAATATTTGAAATATTCATTATTCAATCAAATTCAGCCAAATTCCAACATTGAATTTGAATAGAATGTCTAGACATTTATTTTTTAATATTCGAACTAATACAAATATTAAGAATCATTCGTTCTAATAATTCAGACATTTTTATGTATACAGATACGCACACGTTACGTATCTGTACACATCTTATTCGTATCTGTATGGATACATATTTGGACATTTGACTGTTCAACTCGAAGCAAAGTGTCGAATATTCCCTACAGGGAATCGTTCCCACATGAACACTTCCGGATGGAGCAGCAGGATTGGTGAATGTGGAAATGGGGCACAGCTGTTACTTTTATGCTTTCAGGCTTCCTAGAAGATTCTTCCTAGAAGTATCCATATTTAGATATGGAACACTATCTAAAGCACGGTTATTTTCTGAATGACTTATCATGGTTCTGAGAGAAGAGCTGGTGAGGTTTGGCATGGATCCGGTGCCCCAAGGTGCGGACGCTGGATCCATCCCACACCTTCACTCCTTGGGATGCTTTCCTGGGGAAGTGAAGGTGGTAACAGGCTACTTCCTCACAGTCAGGATGATTTGGGGCTTTGTGTCCTCAATCCTCTGTACAAACAACACAACTCTGGGCTGAACAGCCTTCAAAAGCTAGTAGGCAAATGAACCTCTCTGCATCCCTATTTCACACCTAACTGCTTTCAATATTCAGGAACCCATAAAAGTGTGCTGTCCGACTGTGCATATCCCATAGCTGACTCCTTTTCACAATCCTCTTCCTGGATCTAGGCTATTACTTTAAGGCCATTATAAATCTACAGCAAATAGGCAAGCCCTCCATATTATATAATCCGCCACAGACATCTTTCATGGTATCAAATGTGGATAAACAGGGCTGGCATCTAGGTACCCACATAGTCTAACCCCAATGTATAGATCACGCTGTTCTTAAAAGCCAGCCTCATCTTTGCTTCAAATAATAAATCCTTTCCCCACCACTCATTTTAAAGAGGGAGAGAGAGAGACATAAAAGTAGAGTTAACTGTAGCTGTCCAGACTAGAGAGGCAGGGCAAGATCATCTCCTATAATTTATAGGCCTTATTTACGCCTATAGCCAGCTCTCTGGTCATAAATGCTAAAGGATGCAGACGTCAAATGAGCTATAAATCTGATTGAATTGCAGTTAGACTGTGGTTTGTGGTAGCCGGGTGGAGACCGGAAGTCTTGTATTTGTGAGCCAAAAAACGCAGGGGTGTGTGCGTGCGCTTCCTCCTTCCATCAAAGCTGTTCCTTCTCTAAACAAGACAGAACTATCACAATCTGTGCAGGACAGGAGCTGAGACGGGAGCAGAAAGAGGGCGAAAAGATCAACATGGCAAGGCATATCAGCTTCAGGGAGGCTAGTCCATAATCCTGACTATCCCACTGATTTCTTAATGCCTTTTTTTTTTCCACAGATGTGCTATGACCTAGGAACTTTTAAGAGCAAACGGGAAGTCTGGTATTTAGAGTATCATCGCTCTACCTCTGACCTCCAGGGCTTCCTGGTCGCTGGCAATCACCCCTTGCGTTAAGTTCACCGTCACAAGTATATATACACTTATTTCAAAAGACTTCCTAATATACGCCTTCTTCCATATCAACATGCCCGTGCCCTAAGATCTGGAGAGGAGGCCCTCCTGGTTGTACCGCCACTCACAGCAGCAGAAGGGGTGGGCACTCGGAATAGGGCCTTTTCAGTGGTGGCTCCCAGACCGGGGAATAGGCTCTCTCCTGAGATGCATCGGGCACCCTCACTCTATGGGTTTAGATGAGGTATGAAGACACACCTATTTACCCTGGCCTTTGGCTAAGTAACAAAAACAGCCTTTTCCTCCCCACATTCAGGCACTATCATGATTTTAATATGCATAATATGTTATGGTTTTTAATGTGTATTTTATATGTTGCAACCCACCCTGAGACTCTTGGGTATAGGATGGGATAAAAATACAAGCCAGCCAGCCAGCCAGCATGTACGTACGTACGTATGTATTTACTTGTATTTCTATCCTGCCCAATATCAGTAGGTCTCAGAGCAGGTTACAAGTTTTAAAGCAACAGATTAAAACAATATCCATAAAAACACTTTGAAAATCCTACATATTTAAAAACGTATACTAAGTATTAAAATACTAATATCTACAGTGGTAGTGGTGGGGGAATGGTCACATTAGCCAAAGACCAGGGCAAAAAAGTGCTTCTTCACCACCTTCCTAAATGTATACAGAGAAGGGGCATGATGCACCTCAAGGGGGAGACTATTCCATAACATGGGGGCCATGACCAAAAAGGCCCTTTCCCGGGTGACCACCTGCCTCACTACTGAGGGTGGTGGGACAACCACGAGGGCCTCTCCTCCAGATCTCAAGGCATGGATGGGCAGGTCGGTATGGGAGACGGCGTACGTTAAGGAGCATTTATGTGCTGCATGTCCCCCATTCACCCTATGCAGACTGATGAATCTTAAGGCACGCACCAGCGGCAGGAAATATGTGATACTTCTGCATGTAGAGCGCCCAATTAATTGAAAAATATGCCAAGGCAGCATAGCCACAGCTGTACAAAGGTGCACAGAATTAATACCAGAAAATGCAGAATTAATTCAAACGGAGACCAACAAAATCAATACTGATAAAATCAGCACTGAACTGAGTAGGATAACCCTTGCTGGGGAAAAAAAGCAACATGGGTGTTCTAGACAAAAGCATCTAAAGGAAATCATTTGGTCAGAAGAGTAACTCAATGAGGTACCCCCTCCCTATGTGGTAATAAGACCAATGACAGAAACACGTGTAGCAATGAAATTCCTACCAGAACATAGCAATGAGAATCCTATGGATTGCAACTGTAATGTGTAAACAAGCCCAAATGAAATTAATACGAATTAGGATAAAATCAAAGGCCCTTTCTGCACTTTAATCCAGAATAATGTGCTTCTTAATCCAGATCCTGGTCCTCTTCATCTGCACACTGATATGGATCAAGGAGGCCCCATCCCTGTTTGCTCCATCTGCACTAGATGGGGCAGGATCCAGATTAAGAGGTCCTTAATCCAGATCTCTGGTGAACTCGTTTAATATTCCCAAAGAAACTGCTAGTTGCCCAAAACGACAGATCCTCTAAGCAAGCGCCCAGACCTTTCTGCACTTGGCCTTATTCTGGAAGATATCTCAGGATAGGAACCTGCTACCTCCATGCTAGAGCAGGCTATGGAAGTCCCCAAGTGAGGCCTGCCATAGTCTGCATTAGCCTGTGGCCAGCAGATCACTATCCCAAGATATATTCCAGAGCAAGGCCAAATGCAAAAAAGGCCCAGGTTCTTTCATTATCTCGGTAAAACCTGGATTGGGAGTGGCAATCCCAACATAGGCCCAAGATAATCCCAGGTTTATACCCTGTCTGGATCCAGCCTCTGACCTTCTCATGTGTGCTGAATTAATCCTAAAGCCAGTGTTTCAGGCATAAATGTCATGAGCTTAAGCAAGGCCTCGCTTCAGCTGGAGTTCACAACTTTGCATAGAGCCAGTCCCAGGGAAGCAATTATGAGGTGGCAACCACGCCACTGAGATAATGTATAGAAAGGGCCTATAATCTTTTTAAACCGATCTGTCTCTGATCTTGGCATAGTGTATTTTACTTCCATTCACGATGCTGCAATTCTTGTAAATGGGGGTAAGATGGGGGGTGAATCATGTCCTGTAATTTGCTCATTTTAATGGCATCTCGGAAAATATTTTCTCTAGTAGCTTGGGGCAGCAAAGAAAGAAAGAAAGAAAGAAAGAAAGAAAGAAAGAAAGAAAGAAAGAAAGAAAGAAAGAAAGAAAGAAAGAAAGAAAGAAAGAAGGCCTTGATTTTGTCTTTCAGCTCTTTCCTCCCTCCACCTGCCCCCTTTCGGTGCCTCACAACCCTTTTTTGTTGTTGTTGTTTTATACAACTAGCCCACTGAAACCTGGCACCAAAAGAGTTGTGGGGAGGGAGCCGAATATGGGGCAGGGGAGAGGAAAGAGGTTACAAAGGGCTAGAGGGAAGAGAGGAGGAAGAGCCAAACTCTTGTATCTAATTTCCCTCAGCCTAACTCTCCACAAACCCTTTATGTGGTCCCCTCAAGGGAGGGCTGCAGGACATGAGAGAGAGAAAACTCTTAAAAGCTCTCCTATCTCACTTCCCGGGTTTAAGAGAGAGGAGGAGACTGCTTTAACTGAGGGAAAAAAACGCAAACTCTGAGGAGAGCGTGTGGTATATCTCGATGTATCTGTGAAGAATTTCCTTTCAGTAGCCACCCTGTTGCAGGAAAGAAAATCCCTCAGACTGCATTCTTTCTCTTTCATCTTCCTTGACCCGCCAGTCCACCCAGCAATTTTCAGACAGGCGTCAGTTAAAGAGAAGTTTTCAGATTACGTTAATTGCTGAGCCTAGATAAATTGCAGGCTCTTCTTTCTCTGGAGTGGACGCACGAGCATACACCAGACACAGAGACTTCTCCATTATGCGCCTCTCACAACTAAAATCTTGCCACACAAGCAGGCGGCTGTTTGGACAACCTCCCTGAATGTCAGGTTCCCTACACAGAGGCAGGAGCAAAAAGGATATATGAATTTCCCTCTGTGTTATGTGCAGTTACTTGCTAAGCAGCTCATTTCTACTCTTTTGAATGAAATTCATGGCCACCACCACTAAGATTCTGAATCACAGTGTGAGAGGCACGTTTTTCTCACCAAGGATGGGCAGTAAGGACAATTCTATCCAGCCTTTCGCTCCCAGATGTTCTCCTAAAATGCTACTGGATATGCAGTAGCTGGCTTCATATGGTATAATACCATA
This sequence comes from Aspidoscelis tigris stejnegeri, assembly GCA_023333525.1. Lineage (NCBI taxonomy): Eukaryota > Metazoa > Chordata > Lepidosauria > Squamata > Teiidae > Aspidoscelis > Aspidoscelis tigris. The sequence goes on from JALMGA010000007.1 coordinate 10,550,561, forward strand.
CTAGGCCTCAATAAGGATCTAGTGCAGTGGCGGCCATTCACACTGCAAGCGCCAAACTAGTCCTGTACCTGGCCAGCAGCGCTTGTAGTGCAAACAGCCAGACGCAGCAATCCGGCAGCTGCACAGCTACAGTCACACAGACACGGACACTCACTGCGCTGCACTTGGAAGGTGTGAAACCACTTCCCCAGAAGCAGTCCAGCTGCTTCTAGGCAGGCAGTAAAGACTGCTTTGAAGCAGGTCACAGCAGGATTCCTCCAGGGAGGGATTATCCACTCCCTGGATAATTGTGGCAGTGGAGCAATGCAGACATGCCTGACCAGCAACCGGACAGAACCACTAGAGCTAGTAAGTGCACAATGACCCCAAGCATGGGCCATACTGGCTGCTGCTAACAATGAGATTACAGTCAAACAATACATGGATATTGCAAGACTGGAGAAATGTAAGGCAGCAGACAACCTGGGTTCAAACTGTACCCAAGATGGAATACATGTGGGCCAAGGAGTTTGCTGGGTGAGATTGTACACAGATCTTTTTTCTATTAAACTCACACACATACCATCAACAAGTGACTGATTCAACACAGCCTCAGATATTTTGCAGGGTACCTGGAGTCAGACACTGCTCATCAGCCTTAACCCACTCTACAGGCTTGCTGCAAGGACAACACAGAGGAAGGAAATGACATGTACCACCTTGGCCATTCTGAAGCAAAGGTGAGGTAAATGTGTAGTGCATTGACCTGCATGTGAACATTATGACCATTTTGTTAGCCCGAGGCCTTTTTCTAGACTGGGCCTTATTCTGGATCATATCCCAGAACAGGAACTGACCAGCAGACCCAAGCATGTGACAGCAGAATCGTACGCTGGCACATAATCCAAAATAAAGCCCCATGCAGTAGGGACCTAGTCAAAGCTGGTATACCTTCTCTTTCCAATTGCAAACAGCTAGAGCTGCTGTCTACCTTCTGGGCTGAATTTGCGCTTCAGCCCGTAGTATGCAATTAGGCAACATCCGGGCAGGTGCATCTGCTAGCTGTGGAGCATGAAATCATACTCCACAAGCATACTAACCTTTCCCAGAGACTTACCTGAAGTGTCCAGCCAGCGAGCATTTGCACCTCTGCTGGCTGGGAAGGCCATCGGAGCTGCTGCAGAAGCACGCAACCAAACAGAGATGTTCAACCGCACAGGGGGTACACCATCAACACTGACTAGCATTTGCAAGTGCGAGTGCGAGTCAACGTTAGCTGGTGACACACTAATCTGTCCTTCATTTCAGAACTGAAGGACAGATTAGTAATATATCATGAGATAAGAGAAACGGAGTTCATTTGCATTTTTCAGCTGCATGCAATTAACATAATTTGCTTATCACTGCCATGAATGAGGCAGGTGGCGAGCTGCTGATTATGTGGCATTCCCTCTGTAGCAGAGTCTGAAGCAGGATTTGCATGACGCTGTTAGAGCACCACCACCGAGCCTGCAGAGTTCAACCCCTGCTTCTTCCTGGTGTCCTCATGACTCAGGTGACGTGCTGGTAGGGCGAAGCATCTATGTGGACCTCCACAGTCAGCCAGCGTCTGGCTGGAAGTGCTCAGTAGACTATTTCCTGTATTCAAATAGCCCTAAGGCCTATTCACACTATGGCCTTTAGTGAAGAAGTAGTAAAGCTCTGATGAAGATAAGAGTCTGGCTCCCTAACCACTAGACCAATCTTAGTAGAGGGCCTTTTCTGTTGTGGCCCCTAGACTCTAGAAAAGCCTCTATCTTGAGGTTTGCCAAGCACCTACATTGCATATGTTTCGGCACCTGGCGAAAGCATATCTTTTTACCCTATTTACTGTTTAAATAGCTTCTTCAGGGTGCTGTCCAGGGAGGGAGGGTGCGTGGGGCTGGGAGGAAGGGGGTTAATTTTTTATTTAATTTTTAATTATGTTTTACCATTTGATTTTTTTTAACCTCATTTTAACACACACTGGGACCATTCGGTGAAGGGCGGGATATAGTTTTTCTAAATGAATGAATAAATAAAATATAACATTCATATTTTGCTGTGTTTTGGGTCACAAAAAGGATTTTCCATAGAAAAAAGGTCTTTGCAAAAAATTTCAAAAATGAATGCAAAGATCTGTTTTTTTGATTTAAAGATTTGACAATGAAACTAATTATCAGATTTTCGCTTTGACAGCATAATTAATGTAAACATTGTTTATATGCACATTCCTGTCTGGAATAGGTACTGTACTCTGGAAAGTCTATACTGAACTTCCTGCATGCTTTCGAGTTGCTTAATGTTGTTTGGGAGATCCAATTAACCTTGAATATTCTTTCCTTCCTTCTAATAATCAACTTAATATTACTTATGTAGTGGGTGAATGGTGGGTTGCTTTGGAAATATTTGGAGTTATGACAGATACTCATGCCAGTTTTCAGTAGGAGCTGGCTATACTTGGAAAGCACAGGGAATATAGATACACCTTTCATCCTTAGATAAGATAGCCAATACAGTACTTGTTGCAAAGGTAGGAAGCGCATAGCCTTTTTCATGTACAGACTAGCTGTTGCAGACAGAGAGGATCTATATGGGACTGTTCCATGCTGTGGTTCCTCGCTAGATAAGAACATAAGGGGAGCCCTGCTGGATCAGGCCACAGCCCATCTAGTCCAGCATCCTGTCGCACACAGTGGCCCACCAAATGCTCATGGGCATCTCAAGCAGAGACAAGGACGAACCTTTGCCTGCTCTCAAATCCAAGCAAATGGCCTTAGAATCGTCCTGCTCACACACACACCCAGCCTGAAAGATGCACCTAGGCATTCATTCTACTAGCCACTGATACATCTGTCATCCATAAATTTGTCTAACCCTTCCTTAAAGCCGACCCTTCTTCTTCTAAGTCCCTATGCCTCACACCTTTGAAAGAGATGGACCTACCAGAAGGCCCTCTCCCTAAACTGCTAGTTCAAAACTGAATTTCTGGATATTAAAAAAACAGAAAGGATAATCAATTTGATGCATGCAAATTCAAAACACTCAACTGAATTTTGTACATCCCTAATCCCAGCATCCACGCTTCTGGGCTGGATTCGAAATTTTCGGGCCTGTAACACGCTAATCCAGAAGAATTCAGAATGAGTACGTGCAATATTAGGAATTTGCTACCAGCAGCTCACAGAAACCTTTCATTCCTTCAGAGGTTATTAGGGAAGCTGACTATGATTTTTGTATGAGCATTTCACCGACAGATCGCCAGAAGAGGAGAGCCCTCAGTCATATTAGGAAAGTATTTTATCCCCAGCTTAACTTCTCCGTGGTCGAAATCAAAAGCATCCACCTAAATTGCTCAGAACAGGTTCCGAAAGACTGCTGGCCTCAGTTAATTATTAATCTGACTGCAGATAGCTTCTCAAAGGATAATTACCTGCAGGGTCTGGAAAAAAATATTCAAAAAAAGCCTATTAATAAGTAAACGGTAGTAAGATGTGTCCAGATCAGGCTTTTGCTTCAATTCAGTAATGACAGTTCTGGATTTAGCTTGGTCTGGGCATTCGAAGAATGATGTTTATGAGTTAACAATGATCAAGAGAAGGAAAATAGAAAGCACCAACAGGAATGTATGTAATGCATGAACTGAACTCATGCTTAACATGGAAAAGCAGTGCCTGAAACTCTCAAATGTTCCCTTTCAAAAAGAAGAAGAAGAGTTGGCTTTTCTACCACACTTTTCTCACCCATTTAAGGGGACTCAAAACGCCTGAGAAACCTTCTGTTCTTCTCCCCACAACAGACACCCTGTGAGGTAGGTGGGGCTGTGAGAGCTCAGAAGAGAGCTGTGACTGGTCCAAGGTCACCCAGCTAGCTCCTTGGGGGAGTGCGGAATCAAACTTGGTATTCCCAGATAAGAGTCTGGCTCCCTAACCACTAATAATAATAATAATAATAATAATAATAATAATAATAATAATAATAATAATAATAATAATAATAATAATAATAATAATAATAATAATAATAATAATAATAATAATAATAATAATAATAACTGGCTCAAAAAGCATAATGGAAAATACTTCTCTTTTTTTTCCCCTTTAAAATGTGATACAATCAAACTAACTACACAAGCAGAACCATTTTTACACTATCATAAGTCCGTATAGTCAAAGTTATAGGTTTTCCCATATACGGCTATGAGAGTCGAGACCGAAAGGAAGGCTGAGTGCTGAAGAACTGGCACTTTCAAACTATGTTCCTGGAGATGATGTTAATTAATTTGTTAGTTCATTTATTTGTTTATCCATCCATCCATCCATCCATCCATCCATCCATCCATCCATCCATCCATCCATCCATCCATCCATCCATCCATCCATATTTACAAAAGTAATGTCCACAAATCTGAGTCCCTTGAACTTCTAACAAACCAAATCAAAAGGATATCAACCCTTACACTTGAAGGACAAATACTGAAGCGGACGTTCAAATACTTTGGCCACCTAATGACAGGATTCACTGGAAAAGACCTTGATACATGGAAAGATGGAAAGCGAAAGGGGAAGGAGACAGCAGAGGATAAGTATCATGAAAGCAATGAATGCTAGCTTGGGCAAACTACAAGAGATGGTACTGCAGATGACAGAAGGGCCTGGGGTACTATGGTCCATGGGGTCACAAAGTCAAAGATGCCTTAACAACTGAACAACAACAAAGTTACTCCATCTGAACCAGAGGGGTGGGCAAAGGTATAAATCCAGGGAGGTCAAAAACCCAGGTTCTGCAGCTGCATGTATCTTCAACAGCATGCAGCAAAATATTTAGCTGTAACGGTTAACAGGATGCTAAATATGTAACCTCACTCACTAAACCTGAACCAGTTTTTAGCAAGCTGGTGCCCTCCAAATGTTTTACATTATGATCCCCATAAGGCATATCTACTCTGGCTAGGGATTATGGGAGGTGTAGTCTAGAACATCTGGGAAACACCTGGATATTGAAAGCTGATTTAAGAACATGTACTGTGCCATAGGGATTCTAGTTATAAAATAAAACTAAATAGACCACACAAGAGTAAGCCATGCTATTTAAGAGAATTATTTTGATTTTTTTTAAAAAAAATCCATCTCGAAGGGTGCCCATTCTCTCATAGCACCTTAAAATATCAGAAACCAATAATTAAGGAATAAATTTTGTAAGAAGTTCAACTCTATCCACAGATTAGACTTAATATTTTACATAGAGCCATGCAGGATTTTTTCTGATATGATAACGCACCTCAATTTTAAAGTTTCTTGAGAGGTAAGTGGGTATATCTACCTCTGTAATTTTACCCACAATGCAACAAAATCACACCTGATTGCTGATATGGATGAGACAAATTCACGTTTTTGTTTAGGTGGAAAACAAGCTCCGCACTTCGGCCGCAATGAGGACAGATCTGGTACAGGTGGGGACGCTTCTAGGCGGAAGTGGCCTAATCCAAGCATGTATGCTGTGTACCAGAGCTGTCCTAATTGCATCCCTGGGTGTTTCTGCATTATGCCGCTAAAAAGCGGATCTAATAGATCCGCTTTTCAGCAATCCGCCCTCCTGAAGATCTGTCACTATTTGTAATGGATCTGCGCGTCCACACATGTGCGGGGAGGACAGATTCCGAAGACAGATTAGAGTGGGTGCTGTGTGGACACAACAGCACCCACGCCAATCTGTCCTCCGGCTCGCACGCCGGCGATGCTGCCCCCGGAACCGCAGGACTGGAGCATGGAGTTGCCCGTCACCAGGTGTTTCCGGCGGCGACTGGCACGCGAGGGAAGGACTTTGGAAGCAGGCAGTCCTGCTTCCGCCCTTCCAAAGATGGCGGGCCCCGGGAATCCAGCTCCTCCCCTGTCCGAGTGCGGAAGCGTCCTGCTTCTGCACACATTCAGGGGAAGTGACACGTTGAAGACCTGATTTTTCAGGTCTTCAATTTAAGACGGATTTCGGCGGCAAAACCGGTTTAAGAAACCGACTTTGCGCGCCAAAATGTAAATGCACCCTCTGCAATCCGGTCTACAGTGCGGATGCAGGTTGAGGTAAGTGTTTTAAATCTTACCTTAGCGGTGCTTAAACCGGTTTCCGCGGTCAATGCGGAAACAACCCCGGAGGCCTAAACGCGAACAGTCCCCAGGCCCTGCCTCAGCCTATACTACAACCTGTGAATAAGGCTGAAGAAATGACCGGGAGAAGCCGGGGGAGGCTGTTAGCAGTTCAGGAGAAAAGCAGACAAGAAATATCTACACCCCATAGCATTTTAAGACGAGTCTCTGAAAGGCAAACAAAAATGGATTCATAATGCTTCATTAGTCACTTGTGCTGTCTAATTATGACAAATAATCAATTGCTACTGCTGCAAAAAAAACGATCCAAAGAGGAAGAAGAAAAGGAGGAGGGAGGAGAGGGGGAAGGGGAAAAATTCCTTTTTAAAGCCTAATTGTATTTTCTTTAAAAGGCAGCAGGCAGGAGCCAGGGAGTCCTCGAAATGAGTATGTTTTATAGCTAGAAAAAACACACAGCTCCCCACACACACAAAAAGAAGGGCTGGCCTGGCTGTCTCTCGTGGTTAGACTAAAGCCAGCTGACTCCGGCTTCCTCTGTCCCAGGCAATAGGGCTCATCAGCCATGCAAATTACAGTGTACTGTGGTGTCTGAAGGCCGAATTTCTACTTAGCTCAGGGGAAAAAAAAGCTTTAGCAGGGCGCGGATCCAGAAACCCAGCCAAATCCATTCATAATATTTACAGTAAATGGCCCTCTTTTTTTGCTGTTGTATGGTATAAAGGCCCAGCCTAATTATTTTCGAAGCTTTAATTTCAAGAATCTTCTTTCCTCCTGCTTGTCCTTTCCATTCTTCTATTTAAACATCCTTTTAAAAGCCCTCTGTTCCCTTTTTCTCCCCTCTGGTGCTCAAAGGAACCATTGTTGCTCATAATCTCTCCAGCACTTTGGTGTGTACAATGAGCTCAACCATCTCTCTGAGCTCTGGGCGGGAGGCAAGGAAGTTATCTACCAGCTGTCAAAGGCATTTCATGGCTGAATCACAATGCAAAACTGGCCACGTAGTTCACCCTAGCGCAGCTCGCTCTGGCGGTCAAGGGTCCGCTAGGACCGAACATGGAGGCGTGCAGAATGGCCCATGCCTCCTTGTTCTAGTTAGCAGGGGGACCCATTTTGGTGCCACACCTCCAGATTGGGTCCACCTGGGGCTCTGAGGCCTCGTTCCAGGACAACTGGATTGTTCCAACTGGGGACCATTCTAGGAGGAGTGCCTCTAGTTGGAGCAGTCCAAAGGTACAGGCAGAAATGTCCTAAGACAATAAGGGCCTTTTTGCACTTAAACGAAAGGGGAGGTCCGGGTTTGCTCGCACCGTGCAGATCCACTTCTGTTCTGGAGTAGTTCCAAGTGTGCAGGACCACCCCCTGGCCTAGACAGCTCTGGAGCGCTAAAACTGCTCCACAGATATGCTAGCAGCATCTATAGGCCTGTTTGCACTATGGTCAATAATTAGCGCCCCTATAGAGAAGAGCATACACATGTCGGGTTTTATTTTATTGATTTATTTATATTTACATCCCACCCTATACCCAAAGGTCTCAGGGCGAACCTATATAATCCAGCATATCAAAAAACTATATCAAAACAATAATAACTATCACAACACATGTTAAAAACAGCACAATATCAGTCAAAACAGTAGCGTCTGCAGTGGAGGAAACGTAATCAACATTCAGCCGAAGGCATGAGCAAAGAGGTGCGTCTTCACCGCCTTCCTGAACATAAACAGAGAAGGAGCCTGATGCACCTATAGGGGGAGACTATTCCATTGCCTGGGGGCCACTGCTGAGAAGGCCCTCTCTCCCAGGTGCCCACCCACCTAGCTGCTGAAGGTGGTGGTACAACCAGGAGGGCCTCCCCTCCAGATCTTAAGGCACGGGCAGGCCGGTATGGGAGAAGGCGTTTCTTTAGATATTTGGGGCCCAAGTCATTGGCTGTTACAGCCTACAAGTGGGTCCGTCCTCCCCAGAAGTGCACTAACCGTTAATTAGGTGTGAAGCACTAAATCGTGCTCTACACCTTAACCAATGTTAGCTAATCACATACATCAAGCATCCAGTGGTGTGACCACTCACTCGGTGGCGCTCTGGGGTCGTTCGAGATCCCATGCAAGTGTGTCAGTGTCATCAACTGTGCATGTGTCAACCGTGCTGACGCATGCACAGTTGCAGAGGTGCCAATGCCAAAATGGTGGCACCCAAAGGAGGATTGGGCCCCGGGATCGATTAAGGTGAGTATCCGATCCCGGGGGGAGAGAGCAGGTAAAAGTTGACTAGTGCTCAAACACGCCACAGGACAGTGTTAGGGAGAAGCTATTGGTCATGGTACATGTCAGGGAGAACACGCTGTTACCTCACTCCAGCACATTGCCACGGCGAGTGGGTTGCCCAGGAGGCAAGCACTCACCATTTAAGTAAGTCCCAGGGACCTTTGAGATTGGGCGGGAGTTGGAAATATGAATATGAACACCCACCTCCAACCCTGATCTTCACTTCTCTGGGCCAAGGGGCCTATCCCTAACCTAAAACAAGATAAGCATTCTTTTGAAATACTGTCTACAGAAAACAGTTTGGAGTTACTGCACAATCTCTGAAGTCTAGTCAGAACCTAGTTGGGATAACAGAAGGACGAAGATAATATAATGATCACAAACACGTAACAGAATGGGGATTCCAAATAGCAAACCCCATATTCCATATCCTTGAGACTGTAGATTAGGTGGTGAGCAACGCAGATTTCAAACTGCTTTACACTGATCACTGGGGATTTCTTTAGGAAGGTGAGTAATACCCAAGCAATATGAAGCCTGACATCTTTTAGCGCATGTTTGCAGAAGTAAAAACTGTACAGCTTTCACATGGTCTGCCCGGTGGTGTCAAGACTGAAGGTGCAATTCCAAGGTCTTTGTAAGAACACTTCTCACACTTACTGCCAAACTTTGTTTGGTTAACGCTTTGAAGCCTATGAGAACTAGCACAGGAAGTAGATATGACCTGTGACCCCTTTTGAACAAACACACCTCTCTCCGTTCTGCTAGGGTGAAATGAACGTTGTCTCTAAACTGGGACTCAGATAGAGCCCACTGGGAAGGCTTTAGCAAAGCATTTAACCTTCCCCTTCTATACCGGTGACACACAGTTGCTGGAATGAACGAGGCAGAGGATGCAAAGTTGCTTCTAAAACTGGAACTGCCCCAGAAAATAACAATACTGTACTGTAGTTCCTTCCAAATACTGTGCAAAGCGGATCACCAAATATAAAGCCAATGGTCTTCTGTGCCGAAAAACCAAGCTAATTCCTCCCTTTTTGCACTTACTTCAATGTCTAAAGGACGGCTGGAACACCTTTGTGCAGTTTTACTGAACTTGCCCATGCAGACAGAATGATCAAGGTCTCTTTCTGATTTCTTAATAAAATCTACCTACTTATGCAGCCTCCAGTGAATAAAGTGCAGGTCGAAAAGACAGAAAACAAGAGGAGACGAACCCAGATGAACAAAAACACTGGGTGAAAAGATTTTTTAAAAGTATAGAGAAATAAATCAGGTTCATCTGGAATATCCCCTTTTTAAAACGAGAATATGACATTTTGTGCGTCACGACTTTTCAAGCACTTCCCGGGGCAATCGTTTGGAACAAGTAAAAAGTCCAACTTCAGATGAGGCAAGGGCGCCTGTTCCAAAGCTGCAAGTTTTATTTGCTTTCAATGCGCTAGAAAGTTAGAAACCCTGTTCTGGCCTCTTCAAAACACTGGTGAGCTTGCTATAGGTGTTAGAAAAACAGCACTGGGTTGGGGGGGAAATAGCACGCTCTTCTCTGGATGTGATAGATACAGCTAGTAAATTTTACTCCCCTTGGACACCAACACATGAGTGTCAAGTTCTCTAAAAACCCAGGCAACAACAAAGAAGTACATACAAGTCAGAAATCGGGATACCAAAATGGCACAGAGCACTCCCTAGTATTACATATCCACCCCCCGTTTTCTACACGCTTAGCTACATTCCATGTTGATCTACTACACTTTCTGAAAGTCTTATAACGAGAACCGGAGGGAGAAACCCGAAAAGAAGTGTGTTGGGCAGGGGGGGGGGAATCCCCCCCAAAACACAATCCTCCTTCTCCGCGACTGTGTGCACAGATCAAACGGTCTCAGCTTCCATGGAGCAAAGGCGGCACTTTAGCAGAAAGCCTCTTGATTAAAACAGCATTTTTCCTAGAGAGCAAGGGAAATGTTCCCAAAGTATAGATATAAGCAGCAAAAACATTAGCTCGGAAACAAAAGGGCCTTTCATCCCAGATTCTTCCCCCTAATAACAATTATGCAAACTGTTTAGATGGGTTGGTATTTGAACATTTACTACATTCCAGCCAATAAATTGCATTCCACCATCTGATGGAAGAAAAGCGCCCTCCCTCCATCCCTCCCTCCCATCCGCCCGCCCGCCCGCCAGCCTTTCCCCTTTGCTTCCTCCCCTCCTCCTCCTCTCTGGCTTTCATTCCTTCTGTCTTTCTTTACAACCTAATACCCTGTCGACTCAGGGCAGGGCCTACTTAGGGGGAAAAACAACACACAGCGCCAGACTGGAGACAGCAAGCAGACTGAAAAAGTTAATCATTACTTCTGTCTGCCTTCATAATCTAATCACTTCTGTGCCTAAGCAAAAAAAAAAGTCCTCCCTCTCTCTCACTCACACAGAGCAAGTAGCGCTACAAAACCTTTCTTGTAGCCAGTTCCTTTCCCCTTCTTTTTCCTGCCCCCAACTCTCCAGATCTGACACACACACACCCCCGCCGCCCCCAGTTCAGAATAAAAGTTAATAGCCTCCAGCAAGAGGGAAGGGTATTTAGACTAGAGAGAGGGAGAGCTTCTCCCCAGGCTGCTTATCTGCACACACACACAAATAATAAAAATCCCTCTTCCCCTCCTGTCTCCTGCCTCATTTGGTGGATTAATAACACTTAACAATTAAGACCGTGCATTACAGTCATGAAGCTAATTAATCCTCCCAGCATTCCTGGGAAGCAGGCGGCAGAAAGCGGGGAAGGGTACAAATTGCCGTACGCTTTTGAGACAAGTTAAAGGTGCGGCAGTGCGCTGCACGCTTTTAGTTGTGCGGCACACACAACGTGTGCTGGCCATGGTCATCATCCTAAGCAGCAGCAGCAGCAGCAGGCTTCTTCTTAAACTCTTAACGCTTGTGTTCCCTGACCTAGTTTATCATGCCAGTCTAGACAACAGAAAACTGCGTCACCGCAAAGTGGGTTAAACCCCCAGGAACAGCCTGACACAAGTCAGGTTCTGTCTAGACGCTGTTATATTCGGGTCAAGTTGCTACTAGAGCACCTTACTGGCTTCTCTTTCTTTTTTAGCCGCAAAAAAACATATGGGAGCACCGGACAAACATCTTCCCAGCTAAAAGAATTCCTGGTATAGAACGGTGGGAAGAGAAGAAAGAGATACTTTAAATATTCTGCGACAAATTGTGTGTTTTTTTCCCCTAAGGCCTCCATTTCCTAGCAGTGAGCCATTTAGTTGGCCTTCCAGTACAGCCAGGCCCAAGATGGCTAACAATATAAAACCCACAAGATACTTTCAAAACCAGTCAAATATGTAAGAGAAACTATTTCAGGCAGCAGGGCAACGAATGAAAATGTCCACAGAAAAGGGACCCTCAAATGATCTTTCTCTTGAGGAAAGAGATGCTCTTCAGTTCTAAGCAAAAAATACGCAACTTGACCATGAATTCCTACTTTGCACTGAAAGTGAACAGAAAGCAAACAAGCAAGTTTTCCAATGAAAAGAGTAATTTTTAGAGCATTTTTTTCACACAACAGATAAATTGATCAATCTAATTCATTGCTAAAGGAGAGTGAGGTTTCCCTCAGGTGGAGCAGGAAAAAAAAAGCTCAGAAGCATCTGTGATGTGGTAGAGCATGCTTTTAGTGTTTGCTTCATCCCATCTCCAATTCACTTTTAATGTGTTCTGGAAGTACATTTTCTGCCCTTCAGGGTGCTTTATTTATTTCTAATATTTACATCCTACCTATTACCTGAAAGTCCCAGGGCATACGGAGGCCCTCTGCACTTCCTTGTTAATCTGGATCAAGGAGCTGCTAAGGACACACAGGAGTAGAATAGATCCAGCACAGAACTATGCTAAGAGCTCGCTAATCTGGACTAGTGGTAGACCAGAAGAGATAAATGTGGTCTACATCCGTGCCAGTGGGAGTACACTATTCCCATCATCTGGAAGGGGTAGGACGTGCAGAAAGGCACCAGGTGTTCACACTCATGAAAACAGGCAGCAGCTGGAGGTTAGAACATGGGAACGCTTCTTGCATTCAGCAGAGACAAAAGTATGTAATGATACACAGTGAATCCTAAGAATGCTTTACTCTTCTCCATCAGCATTTACAAAATGTGATAGCTTGATGAAAATTACACTTTCTTGGCCTACAAATCTTTATGCATCTGAACCAAAGCATGATCCTGGTTCAGACACAGAAGTTTTCTGCATTTAACTGCTTTAGATCCGTATCACTGGGTCCAGAATAACTGGGCTCTTTAATCCAGATCATGGGTGTTTTTCCACTGTCACTAATGGGTACTTAATGGGTACTTCTAGTGACAGTGGAAAAACACCCCATGTGGAGGTATGAGCCAGATCAGCGTCAGTGCCATCTTGGTCCTCTGGTGATACCAATTAAATGGTACTACAGGGGATCGGGATTAAGGGTCTCTTCATCTGGACCCTGCTGCATCTAGACCAGACGGAGCGGGACTAATGGGGGCTGGGGCTCCTTAACCCATATTAACACATGGACAAGGAAGTCCAGAATGTGGACTAGAGGCTTCTTGACCCAGATCAAATGTAAGTGCAGAATGGACCATAATATCCCTGCTATTTACAATGACAAGTAAAATATGAATTTGATAGGAGTTAATATAGACTTTGGATAAATGATGCTTAAAAATATTATTTTGTTCATGATGACGCTAAAGGCTCTAGAATCACACAAAAAAAACCCATCACCAAACAGAACATAAACCTTTTTCTGATAGAAACCAACAACGCGTAAGGCACATAAGCATAAAGTAATTTTATCGTTCTGTTTTACATCTGGCTACAGAAACAAATCTAATGAGCGTACGAACTAAAGAACAGCCATGCTCAGCACTTCTTTATGAACCTACCTTGAAATAAAATACTAGCATGCTCCAGATTTTCATTTTAGTGGCATAATATTTTTTATACAGTTTTTGTATTTTAAGTTATTTTTGTTTTCTTCAAGATTGGAATGCCTCAAAATATCTCGCTGATATTATAATTAGGACAAAACTATTAAGCAGAACAATAGAATGCATACCACACTGAGAAACTGATACAATTAGTTTTCTGTGGCAGTGAAACTCATACCACAATTGCCACAAAGATAAACTGATAATTTTACTGTGCAGATTTTTAATGACTGCGTCATTTTTGTTGATTCATATTTGTCTCTATGGTGGGAAAAAAGAATTCCTTTGCACAAACAAAAATATGGTAGAGGCAGATAAACTGTGTTGAAAAAAAAATTTATCTTATCATTCCGTGAAGCCAAGCAAAAGGTTGTTCGATTATCCATGTGAAGAAGATCCTCTAAGCACATTTCAAAAGAAACTCCAGAGCTTCCTACTGGAAACCAATGACCAAATGTCTTCCTTCCTCAACTACCTATTTTTTCTTGGCCCTTTCTACATGAGACATTGCACCAAGCCAGGAAAAGATGGTATTAGCCTCCACTCTGCACGCTATGTGGCAGAGAGAAGGCCCCCATTCACCAGCAATGTGGCCCAACCACACAGGACAGGCATGAACCAGGTTAGGGCACCCAAAATGGTGCCCTAGTCTAGTTCACCAGTGGACCTTGGCTCTATCTGTACTTAATTTAATTCTGGAATAAGGGTCCGTGTACTGAGCTTCTGGGCAGATTTGTATGTCACATACCCAAACCTCACAGGTATGTTGCATCTATATGCAGATGATGCTATTCCAGACCACAGTTGACCCCAACTATGGGCAGGTAAATGCAGGAACGGCCCTTAGTTCTGAGGTCTACCAAAATGCTACCCTCTTGTCCTAGGAAATAGGTGTGTGTGAGGAGGAACACAATCCCCTCTTTAGAGTTGTGGTCACAAGGTTGAATCCAGCTTCAATCCACTTTCAGAGTGGGCAAATACATTGGCAAAGTGACAAGCTGTTTTCTTCCAATGTTAAACAGCTCAGGAAATTCACCTCTGGGATGGATAATCTGGAAAGAAAATTACTGGTCACTTTGCTGATGTGTTCTCTCGCTCTGAAGATGGACTAAAACTGGATTAAACCTTGGGTGTGACCACAGCCTCAGGTACAAGAGGGCTCATTCCAACAGCACAATGCCATGTTCCACTGAAAGAGGCCTCCTGCAGATCCAAACCCCAGAAAAGTCCATTCCTAGCTTTTGGACACTTCTGCACCATCTCTAAAACTGGTCCCTCATTTGGAACAGGCATCGGGCTGGCACAGGCCAGGACATCCCAATGCAGACAGCCCACACCAGCCTCAACCCATCCCAACCTGGGGCAGGTTGCTAATCCTCCCAGAATTCATCAGGTTAGGCGCGGAAAGGGGGTACGATACCAACCTTGAAAATTAACACACCTCCCTTCTCTCCACATAAGAACATAAGAGAAGCCTTGCTGGATCAGGCCACAGCCCATCTAGTCCAGCATCCTGTCGCATGCAGTGGCCCACCAAATGCTCATGGGCATCTCAAGCAGAGACAAGGACAAACCTTCTCCTGCTCTCGAGTCCCAGCAGATGGCCTTAGAAGCGCCACATGGTAGATGCTTTGGCATTCCCAGTATCTGCAAATTAAATCCACCCATGCCTTCATTACAGCTGATAGAGCCCGGGGCCATTTTTGGAGGCAATAAAGTGAAAACTCTTTTGACAGTCTCAGCTTAGGTTCACTGGGCATAAACAAGACTTGCATCAGACGTTTAATGAACTTCCGTCTAAATCAGTGATGGCGAACCTTTTGAGCTCAGTGTGTCAAAATTCACAAGAAAACCTAGCTTAACTCGGGTGCTGTGTCACATCTAGAAATAGCCATAATTTTGTGATATTTGTAGCTCTAGTAAAAAGTTATATTTTTGATATATTTTATTAAAAGCAAAAACAAATAATTCCTTACATTTGCTAAATCTTCAATTGAAAGTTGGTATTTTGTACACTTCAGGAACAAGCAAGAACTACATGCCCAGGTGCCAGGGTGATCAGGTGTGTCACCCAAAAGGGCTTGGCGTGTCACCTGTGACACGCGTGTCATAGGTTGGCCATCACCGGTCTAAATATTCAAGTTGCTTTAAAATGGATGGATGCATCTTTGGCAGGGGCAGCATTCAGCAAGCGAGATGACAACTATGACAGGAAGGTTGCTTCTCCCTCCCTTTGAAAAAAGGTAAAACTTGCATTCACTGGCAGCCACCCAATACTGTAAATACTTCCAAGCAAAAATCCCTAGTGACTTTTTAGACACAGACCTGATACATGCATGGCTTCCATCTTGTTTACAGTTACACAATACTATTTCTGGAGTAAAACTGAATGAAATTTCCTGAGGTGCCCAACAAAGTTTGCAAAATAATTCCTGTTGTCTAACCTGTAAGCACTGCAAGCGTACGGCACTAAACAACTAAAGCTGCCTTTGGATGGGTCTTTGCTCAACCGACAGTCTGCAGATGAAAATTAAACTACCAGAGGTGCTTCTCTGAGGCGATCTCAAGTTATATTATTTTCCACACCAATAGGGGAAAACCCCATCCGGTAAATAAAAGACAACCAGAGATAATGCACACATGATCCGGGAAATCACACACAGGCATAAGCCTCCATTAGTATTCCACTTCTGATTAGTAATAGCCTTATTTTTTAACGAACTATTTAAATCTATAACCCTCTACATCCTGCAGGCTTCAAAAAGTACACTTGGGACCAGCAACAAAATATGAAAGTATGGGTGATCTTTTCCATTCCCCCCAAATAAATATGGCTCCATCTGTGATGCTCTCATCTATTCCTCCTTCTTGGTCTTCGGACCCTCCTCTACCAAGTCCCCCATGGGCTTTTTTGCCCTTACGTGCAGGGGGAAGTCTGGGGAAATTCCTGAATGATCCCTCCACACTGTGTGTGTCCACACCTTAACCAGACACAGCTCCATGCATGCAGGAGTTCCCAGGTGCATGTAGACGGAGAATAGTTCTAACTGCTCTACATCTGTGTTTCCTGCTACCACGTGTGACGCCATTTCCACCTCGCCCCCCTGGAAGGGGTTCAAACCAAGCCTGGGGAACTCTAGTTAGCAGTGGCAGCAACAGCGCCAGCTTGGCGTCAATGCCATGGTTTCACGATCATTGGCAGCAATTTGCACCTCATCAATGCTCAAGGAAGCCCTGGCGAGGTCAGGGATAGATCTAGATGTTGGAACTATCCTCCATCTTCACTTCCTTGGGTTTTCCCGAGGAAGAGATGGTGTGAAACTGACTGCTAAAGACTGTTTACAGAGTTCTGCAGAGAAAGGTCCAAAGGAAATCCATCCAGTTACTCAGAAGCAGCCAGTGGGACTTTTCAAGGGCTGGTCTGACACTTATGGATCCGATACATATCCTGCAACAAATCCACTCTGAAAACATCAAATCTGACCTGAATTCACTTTTAGTACACTCTCGATCCATGTCGAAGGCTCTCTAAATTCGTTGCAGATGTCCAGCGCAGCCACTTTCCCACAAATGTAGTATTGGTTCAAATGTCAATATACAAATATCATGACATTGGTTTGAATTCATACGAATTTGTACTAATAAGAAATGTTACAAATATTCATGCACATCATGGCTTCACAGGGGCCTGTGGCTACCTCTGGAGAGTTGCAGCGGCCCCCAGTGTGGCCGAGCCGGTCAAGTAAGCAAGACCACCACTCACTAACAGTTAAGTGTGGACAGGCCCACAGAAACACCCAACAGCCGAACATGGAGTGTGTTGCTAAACGTGTTCATTTAAAAAAAACAATAATAATGAAGATGACGTTTCAAAATTGTGCCAAGGGGAGGGGTGGAGAAAAAGTAGAAAGGGCAGAAGAAAACTAGATGAACAACCGGCTCTGTCAAACAGCCTACATCATGTTGCTGTAGTGTCTGGCTGTGTTTTGACAAGTCACACTCTATGAAGGATCAGGCCGATCTTTTTGCGCACTGACAACTACAACCGCAGGCTTTCACCGTTGTTAGGAAAACAAGCCAAAGCCAAAATAGGAAGGAAGGAAGGAAGGAAGGAAGGAAGGAAGGAAGGAAGGAAGGAAGGAAGGAAGGAAGGAAGGAAGGAAGGAAGGAAGGAAGGAAGGAAGGAAGGAAGGAAGGAAGGAGAGTTGCCTTTTCTACCCTGCTTTTCTCACCCATTTCAGGGGACTCAAAGCGGCTGACAAAGCTTTTCTATTCTTCTCCCCACAACAGAACACCCTGTGAGGTGGGTGGGGCTGTGACAGCTCAGAAGAGAGCTGTGACTAGCCCAACGTCACCCAGCTGGCTTCATGAGGGAGGGTGGAATCGAACCCGGTATTCCCAGATAAGACTCTGGCTCCCTAACCACTAGACCGAAGGAAGGAAGGAAGGAAGGAAGGAAGGAAGGAAGGAAGGAAGGAAGGAAGGAAGGAAGGAAGGAAGGAAGGAAGCTCTTTAGCATCCTGTTAATAACTCCAATCTGGATGAGGCTTGTTCACAAAGGAAGTTCTCAGTTTTGTGCTTTTTCAGCCAAGGAGGCTCCTGCTTTCTGATGCATGTAAGTCTGGGAGCCTAGTCAAACGAGATGTAAGCATTAGGCTCACGCCCAAGCACTGTCTGATTTCTTCTCAAGGCTCCCTTCACCTCTGACCTCGTTTGCCCTTTCCTCGCAGAGACGCTCGCAGATGCTCTGGACGCTCTGTCGACACATCATAGCGCCACCTTTGTACCAGAGCACCTGACAGCGCCCCCGATCCTCAAAGCTATGGTGAGCACCCCAGATACAGTGTTCACACCTTCTCCTAGTACAAACACTACATGTGGGCAGGGTGAGGCGGGCTGCAGCTGTGCAAACGTGCACTGTGTTGTTATTGCCACGGCAGCAGCCCCCCCCCCCACACACACACACTCCAGAAGGTGCCATGGTGGTTGCTATGGTGATCTGGCCAGACTACGACCGCCCATCCATATTTGAAGCACTGGTGGTCAGTTTCATGACTGCCCAAGCACTTTGGCATGCAGAGGTACCCCAGTTTGCTATGTCAACCCCACTAAGCTATATCATCTTCTTGTCTCTGTCACCCATACAGGTAGCGAAATTTGCTTTTTGCTTGTTCTCAGTTACAAACTAAGTTCTGTCCATTAAACTTAGAAAACAAAGGAGGAAGGGAGGAGGGAGGGAAGGAAAGGGGAAGAAAAGCATCTCATGGAACATCACCAGATCTAATAACAAAGATGAAATATATATAACAAAGATGAAATATAAAAAAAACCCCTCTATTTCCATCCTGTTCTGCATTCTCTCTTGGGTTTTGCACGGGTTCACATCTAACAGTGAGCAGTGTCTCTTACCATAAAGGCTTCATTAAAATGGTATCAAGAGCCAAATGACTTTAGCTGATCTACTGTACAACCAGCATCTGTGCAAAATCAAGCAGCAACCTGAATATAATTTTAATCAGCACGCACAGGGCAAATTTAGAGGTTGCTCCAATTCTTTTTATGACAATTTGTATTTTGAGCATGTTTACTTCAGGCGGGTTATAGGACCTGGAAAAAAAGTTTATACTCTGGAATTGCTTTCGGGTTTGGAGTCAGAAAATTTGCTGGAGACAGCGAGACATCTCAATTTGCAGATGCTGGCAAGCACTGCTACATATCATTGGCTAGCAGCATATGAACCTACATGCTCTTCGAGGGTGGATTTGCACTTATCTTACTGGACCCACCCTGCTTGGAGCCGTTCCGGCAGCCGGAATGGCTCCAATGTACTGGGATAAACCTCGTGCATTTGGAAGTCCGACCTGATACAAGCTCCCCATGCTGGCTCCACTGATCTTCGGAGCCACTCGGGGGTTCACCGAGCACTAAGAAAAGATTATTTTGATAATTGTTCACTCTCTGTGCAACATACTTTTAATTTAGCACGCATCCAGTTGTACACGAGACAGGAAATGCCGCTTCCTTCATGTAACACCAATCGAAGCAAAAAGGTCACTTAGGCTAATGCAATAGGTTTTGGACATGGGAACCTCACGATGCAAATGCATTCTACTTTTAGGAATCACTTTTAGGTGTACCCCGGTGATCAAGGTTTGCCATGTAAAGCCACATTTTATCTACATAATAATAATTTTAAAATGCTAAGATTTCAAAGAGTCTAACCTAGGTCCTTTCTGCACTTACCTCATCTGGTTTGTGTGGAGGAGGAGGAGGAGGAGGAAGAGGAAGAGGAAGAAGAAGAGTTGGCTTTTCTACCCTGCTTTTCTCAGGGTTGGAAGGAAGGAAGGAAGGAAGGAAGGAAGGAAGGAAGGAAGGAAGGAAGGAAGGAAGGAAGGAAGGAAGGAAGGAAGGAAGGAAGGAAGGAGAGTTGGCTTTTCTACCCTGCTTTTCTCACCCATTTAAGGGGACTCAAAGCAGCTGACAAAGCTTTTCTATTCTTCTCCCCACAACAGAACACCCTGTGAGGTGGGTGGGGCTCTGAGAGCTCAGAAGAGAGCTGTGACTAGCCCAAGGTCACCCAGCTGGCTTAATGGAGGAGGGTGGAATTGAAATCGAACACAGTATTCCCAGATAAGAGTCTGGCTCCCTAACCACTAGACCAAACTGGCTCACTGGCTGCCCTGAACCTGTCTGCGGTGGGGCTCTTAGCCTCCCATGTTTCAGATCAAGGCCCTTGATCCGCTGATAGGCCGTGGTCACACCTTCCCTTTAAACCTTCTCCAGTCCATCTTCAGGTCTGACTGCTCATACCTTTTCCATTTGTGAACTTCCCATTCAGGAAAATCCAAATGGAGGGCAGAAAGTCCACTAATAAAATGGATAGCAATGAAAAGGTGTGAGCAGTCAGACCTGAAGAGGGGCTGAAGAGGGTTTAAAGGGAAGGTGTGACCATGGCCCTAGTACCAATTAAACAGTACTACTGGGGATCCGGATTAAGGGGTTCTAAATTCAGGTCCTGCACTGTCTAGGGTAGACAGAACAGGACCAATGGGGACAGGACCTCCTTGATCCACGTTAATCTACAGATGAGGATGCCCAGAATTTGGTCCATGGAGCTCTTCAGACTGGATCCAAAGGCCCTAAACTCACATACGCTTGCTGGGCGCTCTGGTTCAAAAGTCTGTATCTCTGTTTATATTTACTTCTAAAATACTAACATATATTAAAAGAATGCTACAGAAACTTGCAAAAAAAAAGAAGTAAAGATCAAGGTCATGGCCTTCAAAACTGAAGCCAGCATTCCACCAGCCCCTGCAGAAAATGATAATTAGCTCAAGGGGGCTTCTCTTCCCTTTCCTCCTTTAACGAAACATTTAATTGCACCCAACTCTTTACAAGCGTGTAACAGAAAAAAACCGACCCCCCAGGACAGGGATTGATTGATTGATTTTAAAAGCAGTTTCCTTTTATGTTGGTGCTAATGCACAGAGAGATGGTGGCGAAGGTCTTCACAGGAATTCCAGCAAAAGGAACTGCAGCTTTTAATGTTTTTCAAGGCCGCCAACGAGAGTCCAAATAGATGATTCTCCATCTTAATGGCACAGGCGCAGAATACAGTGCCTCCTCATATCTCTGTTTCTCCATCACCCCAAGTTAAAGAGAATGACACTGTGCTAAGCCACAGCAGCCAAACCAAAATTAGCTTCCCAGCCAAAAGATTCTCTTTGCCTTGCCTTTTGGGGAGTCAGTTTGGTCTAGTGGTTAAGGGAGACAGACTCTTTATCTGGGAATACCAGGTTCGATTCCGCCCTCCCCCATGAAATCAGCTGGGTGACCTTGGGCTAGTCACAGCTCCCTTCTGAGCTCTCACAGCCCCACCTACCTCACTAGGTGTTCTGTCCGCTTAAATGGGTGAGAAAAGTGGGGTAGAAAAGCCAAATCTCTTCTTCTTCCATGAAGCCAGCTGGGTGACCTTGGGCTAGTCACAGCTCTCTTCTCTCACAGCCCCACCTACCTCACAGGGTGTCTGTTGTGGGGAGAAGAACAGAAGCTTTGTCAGCCACTTTGAGTCCCCTTAAATGGGTGAGAAAAGCTGGGTAGAAAAAGCCAACTCTTCTTCTTCTTTTGGGGAAGGAAGCCGAAAGAAAATCACGAAAACATTCACCAGTAACCTGAGATAGGAGGAGGAGGGCTGACGTTCAAGTGAAGGTGACCCTGCTATTAAAATATTTTTTGAAATAATAAAAATAAAATCAAGCTCTGAAACGGTCTCTCACTCCTCCTTCAGAAATTAGCCCCACCAAAACTTAGAATTACTATAAGTGGAAAAAAGCATTCCTTGCTCTCCCTCTGTTCCCCTCCCCTTCACAAGTAATAATTTTTCCTTTCTTTTTCCCTTTCCTTGCATTTTCGTCCCTTATTTTTCAGGAGCAAAGCCTCTTTGCACACTGCAATTTTTCCCTTTCAAGATAATCGTGAAATTACTTTTTGTATTTTAGACCTGCAAACTTAAACACATCCTACGCTTTCTCAGAACACTGTCCAAAAAAAAAACACCTGCAGAAAAATACACAAGACTAATTTGTAAAAACATAGTGATGTTCTGACAGGAAATGCATGCTGAAAACTTCCCTGAGTATTTTACTTATCAAGTTAAAAATACCATCTTCCTTCTTGAGACAGCATCTTAGAAGGCACAGGATTATCTCATAATCAACAAAACAAATTGTATACAATCTTCTTCTTATCAGGGCACAGGTACGCATAAGATGTAATCCACATTCAAGCCACCTGCAGTCTGAAGGACCTTCTGCATTGGGTGGGTTATCTCCCCCATGTTGGCCAAAATAGTGGTCTTAGTATCTGAAGGGCTGTCACAGTGCAGAGGGATTGTCCCTATTCTCACTTGCACAAGATGGGAGGACCAGAAGCAACGGGATGAAACTTCAAGGGAGTCAAATACAGATTAGATATCAGAAAAAACTTCCTGACATTGAGGGTGATCAGTCGATAGGTTGCCACGGGAGGTAGTGGGTTCTCCTTTGCTGGAGGTCTTCAAGCAGAGGCTGGACCTACATCTTTGTCTGGAACCATTTAGGAGATGACCCTAGAGGTCTCTTCCAACTCTATGTTTCTGTGAAAATCAACCAACACAGCCTACAATAGGCTGAGCTGCCAATGTCCTGCACTGCAGACCATCTGCTTTCCAATCAACCCATCCAAGAACAATTTTGAAGGCCAAGAACCTTCCAAAGTTTCAAGCTGGGGCTGCTTTGGTTGCTCACCCAGAAGCAGCACACTTCTAGCACCAGTACCAGGTGCCCAGTGGAATGGTGCCAGGCATCACAGGATGGTATACTGAACCATTCACCTGTGCAACGTCTACGCACAAGCAGCTGACTCAGTATATCAGCTGCAACATTACACAGAACGCTTACAATGGTGCAAGCTTGGAGTGGGCTAGGGCATCCTTTTTGCACCATGGTGCACTCAAACACCTTATCCAATGTGGACAGGGCATTATACTGGGAGGTGTGGTCATCTGGTCAACAGGTTCAAAGGGCAGAGCCCCACTGGGTTGGTCTGCTAACCCAGTGCAGAAAAGACCAGAAAGAACATATTGGCAAAATGACTAGCATTTTTCCTTCCATGCTATCTAACCCAGAGGGAACTTTGTCACTTTGCTGATGTGTTATCTGATGTTTTACTATTTGATATGTTTTAATTTCACACTAACCTGCCCCGGAACCATTTGGTGAAGGGTGGGATATAAATTTTCTAAATAAATAATAAATAAAAGTGGATCACATATGGATTAAAAGTTAGGTGTATCCGAGTCCTTATCTTCATCATCACAATTTTATCGTGTACGGTTGCATTCACACCTGAATTTCAAACCAGGTTCAGTCCACTTTCAGTGTGAGAGAACACCCTGGCAAAGGGATAAGCTGTTTTCCTTTGGAATTTTCTAAAACAGAAAATTCACCTTTCAGTTAGATAACGTAGAAAGAAAATGGCTAGTCACTTTGCTGAGTACTCTTCCACGCTTAAAGTGGGCTGAAGCTGGATTGAAGTTTAGATGTGAATGCAACCAATGCCAACCATCCATCACGGTATGGTCCCATTTCACTTCACCAAATGGTCAGATTCAAGCACAGCACATTCATATATCTTAGGGGTGGGCACGGATGAAATTTTCAAATCTGATTCGTAACAAATCGAATATTCCAAAATCTGAATGTATCAGAATAACGAAAAAACAAATTTCTGGACATTCGATATGAATGCATTTGTATATATTACGAATTACGAATATTTCAAATATTCATGCATATCCCTAATATATATCGATCTTGCCCTACTGGTCAAACAAATCCACAAATACAGTGCAAAGCCTGGTGAAATAGACTGTGCTGTGAAATCATCATCATTTCAAAAAATAATACTGCTAGGTAAAAATGTGCAACCACTAGTACGTAATGAACATGCTTAAAAAAAAAAAGGTAGGAAAACTCATTGTTTTACCATACGACAACCCCTTTATCACACTTCACATGTGGCTCTGCATAATGAGAAGCAGATTTTTTTTCTCTCCTCCCACTTCACAGGTGCAGCAATATGAAAAGCAAAGGATCTCAAACCAGCCCTGGGTTAAGTTCACACAATTCAAGTTCGGGGAGGAAACTGTACAAAGAGAACACCTATAACACCACGCAGGGCTTGCTTCTTAAAATGCACTCGTGGGTTGGAGGAAAGAAGGACCTGCCCCTTGTCTATCGGAAGGTGCAGTTGGACCCCTGTATCCACTGATCCAGTAACCACCGTTTCACCGGACCAGCCTTCCCCCACCCCCCGGCCAGTGCCATTAGGTCTACCTGAGCCTTCCTGGAGGCCTGCGGCACTCAGAAATAGCATGAAATCAAGTCAGATTTCCCATAATTCCTGGGAAATCTCATGGGATTTTGCAGGAATCATGGGAAATTAGAGTGCGATTTCCCAGTGCTTCAAGTATCTGCAGTCTTCTGTAACCACAGCATACCTGGAACCAATCCCTCGCCTTTGTGATATACTGTGGGACTGCATCAATGGCTCATGGGATACACATCCCTACTCCCCACCGTGCTGTGGGAGCGACCCAAAGGGCGCAAGGATGGCGTGTCCCTCTCCTTGTCCACCGCCATAAGCATTCAATCAAATGCTACAGCCAAGGTTTATTGGCTGTTCCACAAACACGCACAGCCACCTCAAGGTTGCAAGTCTTCCAAAACGTGCTTGTGGATCAGTCTTCCTGTAGATCTTCGGCTGGAGAAGGATCTCCTCTGCTTCTGGAAGGCGTTGAAGACCTTCCTTTCTGAGTCCTTTGGGCATGGGACTATGGAGGCGGGAAGCACCTGGTGAGGAACTGGGCTGTTCATTTTATATAGCTAGAGTTTGATTTTTACATGAACATACATTTTAGGTTATTTGTTGATTGTACGTTTGCTGTTCTGACCTTTGGTGGAAGGGGCATTATAAGCTGTTGTTGTTGTTGTTGCAGAATGATTGGAAGAATTCTGAGAGCTTTCTTCTTAACCCTCTTCACTCTGCCATGCAGATGTGGCTGTGCCTCCATCACATACCAACTTTGGGCCTTTTTGCACTTCAGCAGTCAGGCTGGCTCCACAAGCTCTGGAATGCTGCATCTGAACACTGTGGCACCATCCTGATCCTCTATACCAGTGGCAATTTCAAGTTCCCTTCCCGTCTGCTGGATGGGAAAGGAGCATAATAATCACCGAACATTAACTGGCGCCTGCACTTGCGAGCGCTAGTTAACTACAGCGCACCCCATGCGTGGCCAAACACCTATGTTTGATCGTGCTGCTGCCTCTCTTCTGTGCACTGCCAATTTTGTTTGCGGCGCCCTGCGCAACTGCGCAACTGTCAGCACCTTTGCTAACAGTGGCACTGTTGCTCTGCACACATGCAGTCATGTCTATGGACGTTTGAGGTGCCAGTGTGCTTGTGTGGCACCGCAGACAGCCTGGGAGCACCAGAAAAGGTGTGAGCGCTTGCTGCTGATTGTGCCAGGTAAGGTTTTAAGTAAGGTCAGTAATGGTGTGGAGCACAACCTGTGCATAATTAGGCAACTTCTGGGAAGGCAGTGGGTACACCTCCAGGTGCGGATGCTCTTCCCCAGAACTTGCCTAATCATGCACTACAGAATCTAGTGTGAATAGGCCCCAGGAGTACCTACTACTTCCTTGTGCGAACACTGTGTGGGAGCAGCTGTCACGGCTGCAGCTGCAAAACTGCACGCCGCATCACGATAACCACAACAACAGCCTGACGTGCAGAGGAAGTTGCTGCAACTGTTGCTGTAGTGATGTGGGCAGTCTGGGATGGACTGTCCACACTGTCAAGGGTCACTGAGTAAGCTGGGGACAGTGCCAGCGCTCACAGTGTGAACAGTGGCCACCATTCCTGAACCTAACTGCAGTTAAGTGAGAAAAGGCCCTTTAGTAGATCCTGGATTTTACACAGCTCTCTAGGAGGACTCATTGAGGAAGAATATAAATATAAATAAATAAATAAGAAGCTGGGATTGTTAACAGTGCTGAAAAAATGTGAGGCCATGTAAAGATCCAAACCTTTCTGAGTCACATAAAATAGTCAGACTGGGACCCTGGAAACTAGTGTTTAAATCTCCCTCAGCCATGAATGAAGCTCACTGAACTGGGCCCAGGTGCCACTTTTAGGCCTCAGAGGGTGGCTGTGAAAATACGGATGGAAAAAATAATGCATGCCACTCTTGAGCTCTTTGGAAGAAAAATGGGATATATCAAAAACAAATGCATTTCACGTATGAAAGACACCCTTCATTCACACAGCCAACCAAAAATAGGAGAGGGAGGGAAGGAGAACACACACACACACACACACACCTTAATGAAATTGTTCTTGCACGTTTGCTTCTGAAGACACGTCTGCTTCATCTGATTAATGTGTTTAGCAATTCCCTCCAGCATAGCAGGGGAAAAAATGTCTACACCCAACGTTTTCATGCTGGTTAAAAGAGCTAATTAAAAGCCCAAGGTTCCCGAGAGCAATTCAAGCTCCTTTGGTTCCCACCATTTTGGCAGCATCGATTCACCTCCCTGTTTATAACCTTTGCAGTTCCTGAACAGCATAAAACTATCGCCTCAGATGCACCTTCAAACTCCACAGAACAGAGCCAAAAGGGCAGGCTACCGGGGCGGGGGGTGGGGAGGGAAGTTACCGAGGAAAATGAAAGCTTCGCTCTCTTTGTGCGATACAAACTGAATGAAGGCCATGGCGGACTGCACTTAATAATAACCCTGTGCTGAAAATAAACGAGAAAGGAAGCTACTTTGTGACGCTAGGCAGGCGGCCAGGTTGAGCGCCATGGGTCATTCAATCCAGCTCAAGAGAGATGCTACTTGCTGGCAGTGACCTCTGCTTGGCCTGCTGTCATCTTTACATAGCTGACTCTGAGGTCACTGCAAGACGGCACCAGTAGGAATTCCACTTTCATCTCTCTGAAACCACACTATCCGATAAAGGCGTGGCTCGGGCCCAAATATTTGGTCAACAGGACGGAGAGGTCAGGTATCTGTCTCTCTTCAAAACCACCCCGGAAAAGAGCCACCGTGGCTGCAGAGCTTGGCCACTGACAGAACCAAGCTGATAACCCCAGAATAACCTTAGTTAATGGTAAAACCAGGGGCAAGGAAGGGGCACGTTAAACCCACCGGACAAGAACAAACACGGCCAAAGGAAATTTGGGAACGCCGACCAAGGTGTATTCTGAAGGGCAGGCGTAATAGCTGTCTTGTGATTATCGAAAGAATGGTCTCACGGTCCCCTTGCCAAGAAACTCCCATCAGTTTTGTGAGTCTTGGATCGGCAGCTGCAAGAAGCCGCGTCTGCACAGCAAAATGTGGCTGTTTTCTCCACGTTCCCTGCCCTCCCATGGTGTCTGTGACGGCATGAAAATGGCCTGCAGTTTGTGAGAACACCCCTGAAACCACTGCCCTTTATAAACATTCACTTTTGAGTAATGCAAACTAGCTTTAAGGCGACGCGCTCCAATTTTACTCCTTATTCAGCACAGAGGCGAAGAACAACCCAGAAAATCTTGTTAGGAAATTTAAAAGACGGATCCAGAGACAAACAACCCTGCAGGAACCTAATGTCATCTTGGCAACGTATTTAGTAACAAAGGCCTAAAATAATTTTGAAAGAAGTTACTCGGGGTGGATGCTAAAAAAAAGTAGTTATGGCCAAAGTAAGCATCCTGATTCAGATGGGAGCACAACAGTTGAAGCCACGGCCGATATTTCCCATTTCCCTCTCGTGGAGAAGAAAACTTTGAGCTTGGTCCACGCCACACTGCCTTCTTCCTATGCAATAGAAGATGATACCCAGTACTATCACTCAAATAGGATTTCTAAAGAACCACATCTAGTCAGTTTCACCAGGTGGAATTATGAGTCAAGGAAACTCCTGGGTCTAGTTCCGTTCCTAAGTTCATCACCTGCTACTGAAACACAACATTGACTAGTGAACTTCTGGGGAAGGGCGTCTGCACTTCGAGGCCTACCGTGCGTGGGTAGCTAGCCAATCACAGCCAGCGGTGTGCGGAGACACACACAAAGCCACTGGCTGCGCCAGCCACTTCGAAACCCGGTGACCACGAGGCAAGTGCCTCGTGCGCACATGTCTGGGTTCAGATTTTTTTTATTCAAATCTGCACATACGAATGTCGACAACAGTCGTATGTGCATGTACAGGAAAGGGATCTCGGGGTTTTGGTGGACAGTTCAATGAAGGTGTCAACCCAGTGTGCGGCAGCAGCAAAAAAAGCAAATTCAATGCTGGGAATAATTAGGAAGGGAATAGAAAATAAGTCAGCAAGTGTCATTTTGCCCCTTTATAAATCTATAGTGAGGCCACATTTGGAATACTGTGTACAATTCTGGTCACCACACCTCAAAAAGGATATTGTGGAACTAGAGAAGGTGCAGAGAAGGGCAACCAGAATGATTAAGGGTCTGGAACACCTCCCTTACGAAACCAGGCTGCAACGTCTAGGCCTCTTCAGTCTGGAGAGACGGCGTTTGAGAGGGGACCTGATTGAAGTATATAAAATTATGCACGGCATAGAAAAGGTGGATAGAGAAAATTTCTTTTCTCTATCGCACAACACTAGAACCAGGGGGCACTCTATGAAGCTGATGGGTAGGAGCGTAAGGTCTGACAGGGGGAAGTATTTCTTCACGCAGAGGGTCATCGGCCTATGGAATGTGCTGCCAGAAGGGGTGGTGACAGCTACCAGTCTGGATGGCTTTAAGGTAGGGTTAGACAAATTTATGGATGACAGATGTATCAATGGCTACTAGAACGAATGCCTAGGTGCATCTTTCAGGCTGAGGGGGGTGGAGGAAATGGGGCGCTTCTAAGGCCATCTGCTGGGACTCGAGAGCAGGAGAAGGTTTGTCCTTGTCTCTGCTTGAGATACCCATGAGCATTTGGTGGGCCACTGTGTGCGACAGGATGCTGGACTAGATGGGCTGTGGCCTGATCCAGCAAGGCTTCTCTTATGTTCTTATGTTCTTATGTTCATCCTGTAGTTATCCCGTATGCAACCCGTTTTCGCCCCATATGGGTCCGTACAAATGCGTACGGATGCGGGAAAGATGCGGATCTTCAAGTACGCATCTTGTACAAACCTGTACACATATGAATGCCCGGATAATTCAAACGAATAGACCCAAAATTCAATTTGAATGTTTACATTCAACTTTTGGGACATTATATTCGAGTTCCGATGTTGAAATTCGGCACATTCAATCGGATTTCGAATGCCTATGAATATTCGTGTACATCTCTAGTGTAGAAAGGGCCAAGGTCTCAGACAATCATGCTTCCTTTGAGAGAAGAGGGTAGGGAGAACAATGAAGGGTCTGTGGTTGGACGTTTGAGGTGTTCTACAGACGGGAGGATTTCCAACATGGAGACTTCTTTTACTTGTCCCATGCAAACTTACTGTTTTCTCAAACCGCACCTATTTAAAGTCACCCATCTGGCTCAATTACCCCCCCCCCTTTTCCACACACAGAAGTAAACCGTCTCATGTGATGAGGTTCTCACCACTTCCTTTGGGCAAAATTTTATTTAGCAGGCAGATGCATAAATGAAGAAATACTTCTACCATTAGGGGTAGACTAGACTTTCAAAGCATAATTCTGTATATTTGTTGGAATTGCTTCTTAAAAATAGTATTCTTTTAATAGAACTCGGAAAGCCATACCATTACTTAAAAACTTTTTTTAAAAAAAAGAATAAAATTGAAATGTCAGGGGAACACATGAGACAGGAAAGGGAAAAAAATGCTGTATTAGAAAAACATTCACAGAAATTTCATGGTTCCTTACAGCAAGAACTGTGTCTGATAAAGAACACGCCTTCGCCTTCCTTCCCACCACAACCAACATTTTAAAATGTTGCATTTTATTATTAATGGCTCCGATCCAGCTACAGTTAGTCTTGACGAAGCCCCATGAAAAACAATGAAACTTAAATCAGTGGCGACTGACATCCATTGTTTTCTGTGGGACTTAACAACCAACTTAAGCTCCAACAGAGCCAAATAGGTAAAGGTTTAAACAGAGGGCGTTTCTGGACATACCGCGCACAGTCCTGATCAGCTGATCCAGATCATGCAGTTCGATGATCCTCATCTTGCCCCCTTTCCTGGTCCACCAAAACTCTTAGGACCAGGAATGAAAGTATCTAAGAGACTCCAGGAGATGGCCTCTTTATCGAGGTCAAGCAGTATTCTGGAGGCCATTTTGGGCCTCCTGATGTGGATTACACTCCGTCTTGTTCAGACAGAGCGTACTGATGAGGGTAGAGACTCTCTAGTCCTCATCAGCATGTGGACAAGAAGCCCAGAAGAGGAACGTCATCCAGACTAGAGGCAGAGACTTTTTTGACACCCATCCCTGCATTGTGTGCATTGTCCTGCACTGTGCAGGTCTGCTCTTGGATCACACTGGGGGATCCAACTGGAGGGGCAGTCAGGTTGTGAGTAAAGGGCTGTGTGTGTCACAGTGGTCCAGCCTGGCCAAACTTTGAAGAGGCTGGCTGGTTTTAATTTTTTAGTTGCTAATCAGGGCCTGCTTAGTTTTTGAACATCCAGAAGCAGTGCACCTACAGGGCATGACCTCCTCATGCCTGGTAGCCCAATCACTAATGTCCACACAAGAACGGCTGTGTCAAGTCTACTGCTAGGAACTGCTTCAAAGCAGTCTCCCACTGGAGCAGGCTCTGGCGCCATTTTCTCATGGAAGCCTGCTCCAACACCATACCCCATATGGACACAGCATTCTACCAGGAGGCACAGCCACAATGTGGTATTTCCCACAGGCTGCTGGCCTGCTCCAGCAGCCCAGTGCATATCCTGCCATTGATTCTACCATAGGCCTGGAAGCAGTCTCCTAGACGCCAGAGAGGACGAAAAAGGATGTCCCTAGACTGTTTTTTTGAGGAGCTAATGGCTTCATATCAGGAATCCAAGCCACCAGGAAGTGGGTTGCCCATCCCAAATTAGGGATTCATATGACTACACTGGAAGAGGTAAACTGATGGATATTTACAGTGACACCCCTAGCAGTAATGTTAAGTATAATCCTGCTGGAAGAAACCAAAGAACTATTCAGCTCTCGCTGCTGCTCTGAGGGTGGCTAAGCAAACACCCATGGAATGTCCACAAGAAAGACATTTTTACAGGTTTCCTCAACCACGTTCTGCAGGAGCAGGTAGAGCCTACACTTCCCCTTAGACTGTGTAAACTCCTGAAATGGAGTTCTCTCTCCCATGGGTCCTTTCTGCACTGGCCCTTATTCCAGATCATATCTCAGAATAGGAACCTGCCCCCACGTACTACTAGCGCAGTCTATGGCAGGCCCTCAGGTTGGGCTTGCTGTAGTCTGCACCAGGAAGGGGAAAAGCAGGTCCCTACTCTGGAATATAGTCCAGAATAAGGCCCATTAAAGAAAGGGCCATGGAAGAGAAAGCAAGAGACAGAGGGAGGTGGAAAGAGAAGCTAGAATGAAGCGTCAGAGGCCAAAAACTACATGGGACGGCTTGCCAAGAACTAGTCTCTCTTCTCTTTGCTGGCTTGCTTACCCTGAACTGCAGTCAGATGATGTGTGAGGAGTCTGGCAGGCGGCCTGTTTTACATCAAAGACTCTATTGCTGTCATCTTAGCATTAACCCCTGATAACCTTGTCCTTTTGTGGGCAGACCTATGTTTTTAGGTAAGCCATTTAATAAGCCCTGAGTATAAGCTAATGCTCTGCACCACCCGTTCAGTTTCTTCTTATTCTGAGCACCAAGGAAAACATACCATGCAGAACAAAGTTTGAATCCATGTATGGAAAGCATTATGTATTTATTTTGGGGACAGTGGATTTGAATAAGTGCTGAATAAAGGATTTTCCCCCCCAGTTTTTTAATGCCTGTGGCCAAGTTAAAGAAACTCCAGGCGGTTTGCAGTAAAAGGCCTCAGGCCTGAGATTCCCAAATATTATTTATTTACTTATTTGTATTTCTACCCTGACTCTACACCCAAAGGTCTCAGAGCAGGTTACAATTAATATTTATAAACCCAATTAAAAAATGAACGGATTGAAGCAATAAACAACAATGCCTGAAGAGGAACGGGATGCAGAATGACAAAGAAATATGTCTTTCTTGAAGCTCCAAGTGTTATATTAAAGCAGTGGTCCTGAACCTTCCTAATGCCGCGACCCTTTAATACAGTTCCTCACGTTGTGGTGACCCCCAACCTAACCCTAACCCCCAACCATAAAATTATTTTCGTTGCTACTTCATAACTGTAATTTTGCTACTGTTATGAATCGTAATGTAACTATCTGATACGCAGGATGTCTTTTCATTGTTACGAAGTGAACATCATTAAAGCATAGTATTCACATCAACCACAGCTGAATATAAAAGTGCCATTTTACCTCCAATACTGCTGCTTTCTACACGGTAGCTGCTCCCTACTATATTTGTATGGGGTGTACGTGATGGGGTTGGCGCGATGATGTCATCACGCCAGGTACTCGTATGTGGCCGTATCTGCAGGTGGGCGGACCCACCTGGAGATGGATAGAGGAGCAATGTCTCGCTTCCTATGTGTTTTCCAATGGTCTTAGACGACCCCTGTGAAAGAGTAGATCGACCCCCAAAGGGGTCGCGACCCACAGGTTGAGAACCACTGTATTAAAGGAAAGAGGACGGATTGCATTTGATAAGTATCTGAATTTAAGACCGTCCCAAGAGCCCTAGAGTTCTTTGTTCCAGGCAACAACCTCTGCTCCTAGCGGCACGCCCGGAGAGAATCCCAACCCCTTGCTGTGCAGAAGAAAGAAATTCAGCAGGAAAATGGCAATTTGATTAAGGTACAGGAGCTGGGACTTCTGGGCCACCAGACGGGGCAAGAAGAAAAACACAGGAAAAATTAGGTCAGTGAAAAAGCTAGAAATTACACTTCCATTGTGAAGATTTGAAGAGTTTGCCTTTTTATTTTGTTTTGTTTTGTTTCAGTTCGCCTCTCCATAGCTGACACAGATACCAGCAGGGATCAAAAGACATAGTGAAACATTCCAGGCAGGACTGTTTCTTATTTCATAACGGAATAGCTGTGAGCTGCTCTTTGGAGCCTTTTTAAGAGTAATGTTTGCACTGAAGAATTAAGCGTGTGTGTTAAACAACAGCAAGGTCTGTTTCGAGGCAAGGAGTCACAAAAGGCACTGAATTTTCATTCGTTTTCCAATTAAGGATCCTGAACTGTGTTTATCGAATGTCTGCCTTTGAAACTTTCAAGCAGGTGCATGTCTTTCAAGTTACACCAGAATCACAGAATCAAGTAACCCCCTACTCCATGCAGGAAACTAAAGCATGCAAAAAAACCTAGTGTTACAGATTTTTGGCAATCCTACATATCGAATTCTGTATCCAAGTATCTGAAGGAATGCCTATTCCCATATCGACTTGCTCATGCCTTAAGATCTGGAGGGGTGGCCCTCCTGGTTGTCCCACCAAGCTCGGCAGCAAAAAGGGTGGGCACCTGGGAGAGGGCCTTCTCAGTGATGGCCCCTAGGCGATGGAATACTCTCCCGCTTGAGGTGCACCTATCACCTTCATTGCATATATTTGGGAAGGCAGTGAAGACGCCTCTTTGCCCTGGCCTTTGGTTAAATGGAGATACACTTAGCTCTTCCCGGTTGTTATCTACCCAGAGACCTCCTGGTATAGGGCAGGATAAAAATGTAAATAAATAAATTTCCATCATTGCAAAAATATCTACTTATACATTTACCCTAAGCTCGTTCCTAATGTCTTTCATCTGCCTCTAGTGGCATAGGCCCTTTTTGCACTGGGCATTATTCCAGATTATACCCCAGAATGGGACCTGCCAGACCTGCTGGTGCAGACCCAGACACAGCCCATGCTAGCACCATTACCCTGTTCACATCCGGCTAGGGACATCTTCCAAATCTTGCTGCTATGATGGGCGCAGAAGGGGCACCCACAGAAGGAGAATTCCTCCATGTGGCAATGTGACAGGCAGATGTCCCTGCCATACTGACTCAGCAACCAAAGAGTGACCTCAAAGTCAGAACTCCTACTTTGCAAAAAGGTGGCTCTTTTGATGGCTGAGACACAAGGTGGTAGAAGATCTGGAAAGGTGACGTGAGGTTGCTCTGCCCTCCAGGCAACCAAATGTTTCCCATGATTCATAGCATGGAAGCAGCTAGGTTAGCACATGTGTCATATCTACACAAAAGGAAAATGCACCAGCTTCAGGAATAGTGACAGGAGAAGAAAGAAGAAGAAGAAGAAGAAGAAGAAGAAGAAGAAGAAGAAGAAGAAGAAGAAGAAGAAGAAGGGAAAGGGAAAGGGAAAGGGAAAGGGAAAGGGAAAGGGAAAGGGAAAGGGAAAGGGAAAGGGAAAGGGAAAGGGAAAGGGAAGAAGAGTTGGCTTTTCTACCCACTTTTCTTACCATTAAGGAGACTCAAAGCGGCTGACAAATCTTTCTATTCTTCTCCCCACAACTGATACCCTATGAGGTAGGTGGGGCTGTGAGAGCTCAGAAGAGCACTGTGACTAGCCCAAGAGGCTTTGTGGAGGAGTGTGGAATCAAACCTGGTGTTCCCACATAAGAATCTGGCTCCCTAACCACTAGACCAAACTGGCTCACGAATAGCTAAGAAAATAACATCCATGCGCAAAATTTTTAAAAGACGAATACTCTTGTGTCTTAAACATTTCTGGAGACCAACTGCTGCCCTCACAAAATTACTAGCTTCTACACAGTCATTAAAAAAAAAAGGAAAATTCTCAGCACAACCCTACACAAAACCACTCATCAACAGGCACTGTTTCTTAATTTCTTGGAGCTTTCTAAAAAACAGCTAATGTGCTATCCTTAAATTGCCTAGATGTTCTATTAGTTGCATTCTTAAAAGCGGTTTTTATTGTGACTGGCTCTGTGGCGCACAGAAGGCAGGTATATGCAGTACATAATGAATCCTCAGCTGCAACTTGCCAGTTCTGATCAGCTGTGGATCAAACTGCAATTCACGGAGATCAAAGACAAGACTCCAACTGGAGCTGTACCCCTCCTACTACCCCCAACCTGCATGCAGACGCTGCTTCTTTATTCGGCATGGATATTCTGAAATATCAAAATATAGCAGAATAAGTGACTCACATCTGGATGCATCCTTGCCCTCCACTTTTCTTACAGTGCAGGCAATTAAACACAACATAATTCAGGTCTATACTTTGACAAAAGAAAAACCTGCACTTAACCAGCAAGAAAAAAAAAAAAGATACCTCCAGCTGATACCAAGGTGAGCGTGTTGGATCAAGTTCAAAATGGGAACCTGGCATTCAAGTATGTATTTGAAAGACGGCATTTAAGAAGACCTGACTGAAGTCTATAAAATCATGCATGGTATAGAAAAGGTGGATAGAGAAAAAAAAATTCTCTATCACATAACACTAGAACCAGGGGGCCCCTATGAAACTGATGGGTAGGAGAGTCGGATCCGACAAGGGGAAGTATTTCTGCACCCAGAGGGTCATCAGAAGAGGTGGTAACAGCAACCAGCCTAGACGGCTTTAAGGAAGGGTTAGACAAATTTATTGATGACAGATGTATCAATGGCTACTAGAATGGATGCCTAAGTACATCTTTCAGACTGGGAGGACAAGCAGGATGCCTCTAAGGCCATTTGCTGGGATTCAAGAGCAGGAGAAGGTTTGCCCTTGTCTCTGCTTGAGATGCCCATGGGCATTTGGTGCGCCACTGTGAGATGGGATGCTGGACTAGATGGGCTGTGGCCTGATCCAGCAGGGCTCCTCTTATGTTCTATGTTCTTAAATCTTAACAAAGATGTATGTGTGAACAAAGGAAAGAGTCCTAATGCCCTAACTCCAATAGCAAAAATGACCCTCACTATTAAGTTTCCAAGTAGCAAGACATAAAGTACTACATGTTAAATGACCAGCAATCTTTCTTGGACCCTCCATTCCACGTGCTGGTGTAGTTTGAGGGAGGTCCTGCCGCGCGTCCTGCTTTAGTTCATGCCATCACCTTAGACCACCTTAAAATAATCTATGTTCAACTGAGGACAAGCACTAATCAGGCCTTAAACCAAAAACACTTTTCTAAAAGGAATTCTTCCCGATTATCAGAATTTAGTGCAGACCACAACCTCTTTATTGAGAACATCCCTGGAACGGAAGATCTACTCAAACAGTTATTGTCCAGAAGCTCACAATGACCATTAAATCCATCCCCACCCAGAAAGGAAAGTAAACAAGCCCCAAACGGCTGGGACCAGAAGGGACATTAAGGGTTATGGACAAAAGACTGACGCAGGACTTGTCAAGAAGAACCAGGGAGTTTTCTACCTCAGGAGAAGATGATTAACTGAGATAGAAGGGGTGGGAGTGGGAAAACCAGATCCAAGTACATGTTTACTCCTCAAAGTCTTTCTGTCACCGTTTTAACCTTTGGGAAGATCCTCCTTTAAGAAAACATAGTTAAATAAGGTTCCAGAAAATTCGGCCAGCCAGTCTAGTTCCTTTCCCTTCCTGATGCCCCCCTGGCCCGGCCTGGCCCACGGCAAGCCCACATCTTTACCTCCCATCTTTTTTCTCCAAAAAATGCCACATATTATGGCATGAAAGGGCAGCAGTGAGTGAATTAAAGGTCACTTCTGGCGGAACCAGTTCCTTTGTGAGTACCCCCACAGGATTAAGTTTTCACATTCAGCAATTTTGAAAATATATATGTCTCCCTCTCTTTCTTTTTCTTCCCTTGCCAAAAGAATCAAATCCCTGGCTCCAGGCTCCGGCCTTCCTCCCATCCTGAACTGAGCCTCATTCATGAGCTGGAACCGCTGCAGCCGAGATGAAGCCAGGGGGGAAAAAAAAACAGCAAACAGACCAAGTGAACGAGAGACTCAGATTGGTTGTTTTTGAGGGGAAAACACTTGGGCCGTATTTCTCCTGCTCGGCTCTCCCTGTCCACACCCACCCACCCCGTCCACCCCATGAATTTCTCTCATCATTCCTTTCTGGTCACCCTGCCACATCCTCTGGGCAATGCTATATCCCACACCTTCGCCATTCATCAGAGAGAGTGTTTTCAGCCACATGAAGCAGAACAAAATAGTATTTTGCAACTTCAAAAGGCATCCCTGTAAAGAAAACAACTGGCTCCTTTTGCATTCTTCGGGCAAATTATGCCTTTCCCTATCTACCGGCTTAAGAGACGCGTTCTTCTCGTCAAAACAACCAGCAGACCGGCCTGGCTGCTTAAAACACCAGTTCAACTTTTACCAGGTTACTGTAGCCACGTAAAAAGCTTTTAATTTGCCTTGTCCTTCGTCACAATGTAGTCTGTGTTTTAAAAACAGGTAACCGGCATCGGCCCCCAGGGTTGGAAACGCTCCCCACGTTCAACAAGAGTAAGGCATGCCGTATTTCAGTACCACCAGACTGCAAGTTCAGAAAGGTTTAAGGTCCGTTATGCCCTCGGTCTTACTCTGGATTACATTCCAGAATAGGAACATGCGTTCTGTGTGGCAGCAAAATAGAAAATGCACTGGAAGATCAGCGGCCTTTCTGCACTTCCCGTCCTGTCTGGGAGACCGGATTAGTGCATTTCTACTGGTGTGCTCTAGCATTCACTAGTACATGTCAAACCAATCCCCCACGCGCCCGGGCACTCACTTGAGTCCGGATGCGTGTCCAGGTGCCACCATCTTCTCTTTTGGCGCTGGAACTGTCACTGGGACAATGATGGCGTGACACCCATGTGCACTAGCTTCCCAGGTCACCTGACATACCGGCATGTTTGCGCGGCACATGGATGACCCCCCAGCACCCAGAAGAGGTGTGAATGGTCTCTCTGGTGGCTGGTAAAGGATCTGGACATGTATGGTGCACAATTTCCTGCACCAACACTAGTGAATGCTAGCGGAGCTTCTTGGATGGCAGATGTTTCTGGTGTGGAAACGGCTCCTACAAGTGCAGATGCTCCTCTCCAGGAGTTCCCCCAACGTCCACTACTGGTCAAAAGTCAACAACTGGAAAAGAGACACCTCAGCAAGACTCACAAGCCATGTCTACCTTGGGCAAAAATTCATTTTTGTCCCTTCCACCCCTGCTATGCAAATATCATATCCCTCTGACCCAGGAAATCAATTTATTACAGCCATGCTTACTCAGGCTGATGGGAACTGTAGTTCAAAATGTCCAGTGTCCAAAAGACTGATGGAAGCTGGAAACAAACAGGTTCGATTTTCACCAATCTATGAAACGCTTTCTTCAGAACCTCTCGCCTAGAAGCCGTATCTATGAATGAATTCCACTGGCTTCACAACAAATTCAGCAAATACGTCAAAAGCACATAGTTTTCAAAATCATCTTGCATTTTAAAAGATGACATGCAAAATGACCCTGACTTTTCCTCCATTGTTGGAGGTGTGTCTCTGGGGAAATCTTAGAAGCATCTTAGAGGCTCTTTGGTTAACTTTTAACACTGCTTGGGATGAATTCTCCTCCTTACTTAAGAGACGTGTCAAAGGAAACAAGGCAACAAGGAAAAGGAAGAGTATGTGTACCTTTCTGTGAAGCAGCCCCTATTTACACTTCTGATAAGTTACTGCAACTCCCCACCCCCACCCCAAGATAAAGGTAAAGCACCCTTAATGCCCTGACAATAGCTCATTAGAAATCCTATTCAAATACACGCTCCAGCAACTTATCTCTAGTTCGTAAAGAAGAGAGAAAGCTTTGGCAAAGGCTGCAGCCTTGGGTACCATCCAACTACAGTAAAGCACATCTGAGGCCAAACATTTTTCAATGGACAAAAGAGCAAGCCTTGCCCTAAATTCTTCGCCGCTGGAATAGGGTGAACCATATGGAAAAGAAGACAGGACTCCTGAGCTTTTAGCAGCATACAGAAGAGGAAACCTAAGCCGGTGTTGTTTGTAATCCAACGTCTTGGTTTTTAAGGTGTTGTAAACTGCTGGTTCGATCCCCAGCCTCTCCCAAGAAGCAGGCAATGGCAAACCACTTCTGATTCCCTGCCAAAAAAACTGCAGAGAGATGCCCACATAGACAGGAACCAACAGCAGCAACAAAAAATTCCAACGTGAGACTTCGTGGAACATAAAGGCAAACAGATTATTAACGGCACAGAAAAGTCCGCCCCTCTTTCTTATACAGCGCCCTTACACTGAAACCAATGGCACATCCTGCTCCCCTGTTTTATTTTTATTTTTAAAACTCTCTTAACCACTGTTCTTCCATCCACAGAATTTTTAACACAAGATTCACAGTAGTGACAAATGGGTAAAATGCAGAATAAATGCTTTTTTGGGTTACGTCACACAGAATCAGCTGTGGAGTTTATGGGGGGGGGCTCATCATTTCTTGGTTTCAAAACATTTCTTCCTAAGCAAAAGAGCAGCAAAAGGTTTGTTTGGGAGGTGGGTGGGACAAGTCTTATTTTTCAATTCACTTTTTAGTGTAGGATGGTGGCTGAGTTTTTCTACCACACTCTGAATCTGTGGCCCTTTCCACACTATTCTGGAATATAGCTTGGGATAGAGATCTGCTATCTGCATGCTAATGCAGAGTACGGTAAATCTCACCTGGGGCCTACCCTAGTCTGCACTACCTTGTGGAGAGCAGGCCCCCATCCCAGGATATATTCCAGAATAAGACCCAAGTGCAGAAAGTCCCTCAGGTTGGAATGGCAGAGTAAGCAGACCTACTTTGAATGCAGCAAGAGGGAAAACTTCACTGAAAGTACCTTTTTAGCAATTCTTTCTGGGTTACCCAGAGACCTCCGCAAGAAAGCATTCCATCACCAGGCCAGCTATGCGATTTCCTGCAGCCCCAACCCCGCCATCTCCCTCCCCTCCCAGCAGCAGAGCAGACGGGCCAAGATACTATCAACACACACATAGCCCTTTCGAGAAGACAAGACGCTGCCTTTAAAAGCTAGAACTTCCTTTGCGTATTTCATGTGGTATCCTCAGGAACTTGGCCCCACCTCTCTGCATTCTTGGGGGAAAAATGTTTTTGAACCTCCTAACATCTTTACTGTGTTGCTTGTTTTTTTGCATCAATCTGACCTCACCGTTTCTTTGCTCCCACAAAGCCACCTTTCCCTGAAGGAGGCCAGTCTGAAAGTTAGGAGATGAATTTGCTGCTTTTGGTACTGGTTCTCTTCCATTGTTACTTTTTTTGAAAGAAATCCTGGACTAGATCTCCTCTGCCTCACGTCCCTTGATTAATTCTCAATACCACCCTTGGAACAAACAAAATACTCGCCTCTTCAATAGCACAAGCAAGGTATTTATTAGGCTAAAAAGAAAGCAAACGTGGCCACTTAAATACCAGCCAAATTCACACTTAATCTGATTGGATTTGGACATGGAGTCACTTCCAGGCCAGTTAACATGAAAGGCGGTTAGAACCATTCGCATGC
Source organism: Aspidoscelis tigris stejnegeri (assembly GCA_023333525.1). Classification (NCBI taxonomy): domain Eukaryota; kingdom Metazoa; phylum Chordata; class Lepidosauria; order Squamata; family Teiidae; genus Aspidoscelis; species Aspidoscelis tigris. The sequence goes on from JALMGA010000007.1 coordinate 10,590,990, forward strand.
TGAGTGCTGGAACATGCCCATCTGTCCAGCAACACAACACCTTCCGGTTCGTCCCTGGCCTAGCATCCAGATGTCCGACGTCCCACCCGCCCCGCGCTGTTATTGGCCAATGGGATGTCATATCCAGTGCACTAAAGCAGGGTGGGTCTTGGAAGGTCAGAACCCTAGGTGGTCAACTACAGACCCTAAGGGTTGTGGTGGGCCACAAGTCAAGACCAGCAGCCCCTCACCTTACAACCCCCGGAAGTGTTGCATAAACACTGCTCCCAAACCATTCCCAACACTGCAGGATTGCTTGAGGACAGCTTTTAACCTCCCCACAGCAGGTAAGGTTTGGGAACGGCTCAGGAAGCCGCAGTGTGAACGCGTTCCAATGCTTCGCTTGCATCTGCTGCGTGCGTTAAGCGCAAAGAGGCCCACAGCCATGCTGAACGAAACAAAGATGTGTGCATACTCGGGCCTCAGACTGCGTTAACCCTGACATTCCACCCATGTGCTAAGGAAGCGAGTATAACCATTCTACGGTTCGCAAATCAAGTCAGAGCACCTCGACGAAGGTAAGCTATCTTCCAAAAGATAGACAAGCCCAGGCAGGTGTTTTTCTGGCTAGAGACAAGAAAACATTCAGGGGCTAGGCAAGGCCTCCGCGAGCCAAAGAAAGGACACACAAGAAGGGGTCGTCTCATCTGTGAATCAAAACCTGGCCTATGTTGAATCAACTGACTTGGACTGGGCCTAGCTTTGTGAAGGATTGCAGCCACAAACATTACAAGGATGCTCAACACCCATGCGTTCTTTGGAGGCAAGAGCGCTTTGTACCAGACCCTTTCTGCTGCCTTCCCCATGGCTGGGAGTGCAGGAACTATTCTGCAGACCGTCCCCGGAGTCCCGGTCATTCTCATTCACTCAGAACTGTGCGCTACCAGAACCTTACACCCCAATCTTAATCACTGACAGCCAGCCTGAACTTGCAACCCTGCAAAACACAGAACCTCTTTGGCACGCCCATGCAGTGAGTGGACAGTATGTAATTTAGCTCTCAGTGCATAAATCACACAGTCAGACGGTGCCCTCAGCTACTGCTACGTAACTGCCGGTTGTTGTCCACGACCACAGTCAGTTCTTTTAACAGAGGATGTGAGCTTGTTGCACCAGAAAATGATAATATGAGTGAAAAACAACCTGCTACGAAAAGAAAAAGTCCTAGCACAATGCAGCATCATGTATAAAATACTACAATCCTCCCACAGTATATTGTTGCATGGCACCAAATAAAGAACAATAAGCAACAACGTGAGGCACTTGTTTTACCTCAGAAGTATTTTTTATCACAAAGCCGCGACAAATACACCATTTGGGTAGCATGCCACACTTGGAAAAAAACAAGACAACACATCACCTGGGCACCTGAAGTAAATCCCGACATTTCAAAAACCGAAACGGCTCTGCTGCCTGTTTATGGGGCTGACCAAAGATCTGGCACATGCGCTCCTGGGGAACCAGCAGCTGCTAATAGCACAGAACACGTCTCAAACCCCCACGTGCCGGACTGGCAGCCCTGTCCTGGTGCAGCAGCAAATCTCTCTTGGACCCATCCAAAGTGAACTGTGTTGAAGGAGCGATTTCCCCCTCCGCTGTAGGCTTCAAATGATGCCAGCCAACTGGTGCATGCCAGTTCTGGGTATTTTTCCCGTGCACCCTTGGCATCAACCACCACCTCCCGGAAGTCTAAAATGCTGGTGATGGGTCCTGGGCAGGAAGAGGATTGTGCTTCTACTGGAACCACTTCAACTAGAGTAATCCACCCAGCCCCCCAAAAACGACATCCTACTGAGACAGGCCCTGCGCCACTGTGCACCACTCCGACATTTATGCAAGCTCCAGAGCTTCAGTGCTGGAAAGAGAGCTATCCCAGAAAAGCCTCCCAGTTGTGGAAGCTCTGTCCAGGCCGATGGAGTCACACCTGCTACCAGAACTGCTCCAGACTGGGCCAGTTCACGCACTTATCCAGGCAGGTCTGCCAGTATCCTGATCTAGGCAGTCATTCTGGCCACCTAGATTGGGTTATGCTGAATCCGCATCACATCTCCAGTCTGTAACAGAGACCAAAATAGGCCCTGCCCCGGTTTTTGCACTGGACTGTCCCATAGATAAGTTTGGAAAAGTCCCAGATTGCAACCTCACAACTGGAGGTAGATCCAGCCACTGGTTTTCTTCTCACCAAACACTGCTGCGTTCACCAACCAACCAAAACGAAACTGTTTTGAGTCACTGGATGAATTATGGTCCCTCCCACCTCTGTTCTGTACCAGACCACAAACTGAGTTTCATCAGCTGTACCATTTTTTCCCCACACAACCACGTTCTGGGGTTCAAACTCCTAAAGCCACTATGATTCGTGAATGGGGACGCTTCCCTTCTTGAGAATGGATGCGACAGCTCCTCATTGCCTGGATCTTTCCCACCAATTAAAAGAACCAAGCTGGCTTCCCGGACGCCTCTTAAGGTACATCAAGGGAAATCTCTCGGTTCATCACCTAAGTCAGCAAATCCAACATCCAAGCACCAGCAGCGTCCCCAAATGTTTTCAAAATCTGCAACCGCACGGGTTCAAATGCAGTTCTGCTTCTTACCTGAGAGCCCCCCAGGGGCCAGATAATTAGTTCCCCCTGTCTCAGTGGAGGAAGGCACAGAATCCGGACAGTTTGCTGCAACAAAAAAGGGAAATGAATTTTAAAAGGAGTATGACATACCACATTAAAAAAAAAAAAATTCACAGCAAACAATGTCTCCAGCCAAAATGAACTACATTCCACAGCGCTTAGTAGGAAGTTATTACTAATTGTCTGTGCAGACACAGGGCAATTCTTCAAGATACATCCACCCTAACTCATCATCCATGTCCAGACTCCATTCTGCCACTTAATCACATTATTCAGTGACTACAAGATTACAGACTGGCTGGAATCATCTTCTCTGTTTTCCTTCTTCTTTGTCAATGGGTTGATCTTGACTTCCTGCTAGTTACTGCCTACTGAAATCCAGTTTGTTGCTACAAAGCCGAAAGTCAGGATTAAAAAAAGGGCTTTTCCGAACTTGGCTTGGTAGCCGCCTCGTGGCGAGATCCAAGACAGAGCACTTGCACGTAAAGGAGCAGTTTCTGAGCCAGAAACAGCTCCTTCCATGCTGGAGCTCACCGCAAGGTGACTACATGTGGTACAGGATTAAGTGCACCTACTTTGCACCATGGACAGAGCCAGTAAGGCTCCATGGTAATCATTCACATGGCTTCCGGGTTCTAACCGTGAATCATTCACAAAAGGTTTACCCTGGTTCTACAGCGAACCAAACTCAAGAGATTCATTTCTATCTGAACCAAACTGAACCTCGGAACCTAAGTTGTTACTATTATTATTACTATTTATTTGAATTTTTATCCTGCCCTATACCCAAAGGTCTCTGGGAAGGTTTCAACATTAAAAACCAGTGAGCATTTAAAATGAGCAATAAAACCATGACAGTGCCTGAATGTGGGGAGGAAAGCCATTTCCTTGTTTAGCCAAAGGCCATGGCAAAGAGGCAAAATGCATAAAGTGAAGATGCCTGACGCGCCTCAGGAGGGAGTTTATTCCACAACCTAGGAGCCACCACTGAAAAGCCCCTATCCTGGGTGCCCACCACTTTTGCTACTGAGGGTGGTGGGACAACTAGGAGGGCCTCCTGTCCAGATCTTAAGGCACGGGCAGGTCTACATGGAAGAGGGCATTCCTTTAGAAGTTCATGTACGTTTCTATTTGGCCTATATGAGGGCAGGATGCTGGATCAGACAGGACATTTTTTTGATCCAGGGAGGCACATTTTGGTACGGAAGAGACATATGATCTCCACAATACATTGAGTTCTAGCTCAGATCAGTAAAGCAAAGTTTTCAGCAATTCCCCTACCTCACTAGCGTCAGTCACACATGCTGTTTCCCTCTCTATAGTCCAAATTACTACAGCCCCTTGATTAAAATGACTTGATTACAGAAGGAGACAATCAAACCTTACGGGCAGAAAAACATCCATGGAATGGATTAACCATTCAAGGTTTTGCAGTGCATCACTGTTCTTGGAAGTGGCATGAACCAGAATATTCCTATATTGCTCCTCTAATGTGATCTTTTGCTTTTTATCATCCCTCAAAACTCCAGAGTTTGAGATTCAGGACTTCCAGCATTTCAGTGCTAATAGCAACTAATGCAAACTCCCCACTCGGCCAAGATTCAAAATAATGTGTCTTGCAACACATGGACCCTGACTTGACAGGTTGAAAAAAAAAGGCAGCAGCAGCAGCAGCAGCAAGAAGAAGAAGAAAAGTTGGCTTTTCTACCCCACTTTTCTCACCCATTTAAGGGGACTCAAAGCGGCTGACAAAGCTTTCTATTCTTCTCCGCACAACATACACCCTGTGAGGTGGGTGGGCCTGTGAGAGCTCAGAAGAGAGCTGTGACTAGCCCAAGGTCACCCAGCTGTCTTTGTGGAAGAGTGAGGATCAAACCCAGTTCAGCTCCTTCGCCACTAGACCAAACTGGCTCACTAAAGATTTGAGTGACAGCTGAAAGTCAAGGTTCCAAGGACTGAGTTACTTCATCAGACGCCTACCAGAGGTTCATTCTAGTTTACCTTTAAAGCTTACAGGACCATTTACTGCTTTTCCTGCAACACCTTGGCATAGCTAGTGCTCTGCAAACAGTCCTACAACATAATTTGAAAGTGCACTGGGGGGGGGGTAGGAGGACAAAGTTTGAGTGTCTATGTAGCCTTGGGGAGCAAAAAAAAAGTATAAAACTATTCTCAAACACATTATGCAGCCACCAACCTCTGCTGTACCAACAACATTATAAATCTAAATCTACCTCTTTCACGTTCAGCGGAAGAGGCGAAGAAATCAAAAGCCAATTGCACTGGGTGCCCAAGACCGCTGGCAAGTTATCAACCCAGCCTTTGGCTCTACAAAGTTTCTTGAGTAGAGGCACGCAACCACGTATGCACCAAGTGCGGATGCCCACAGGGACCCCACAGCTGTGGCTCTCCAGCCACCCCACAAGAGATGTTTTTCAAGAACGCCCTCCTGGAAAGCAGACAGGGACGCGTGCGTAGGAGGCTGCCTAACCTCAGTTTATCAGAGTCAAGTATAACCCTGAACAGGAATATACAGTTTAACAGGATATACTTAATCAAACTGAAAACAATGGGGCAGACAGGAAATTGAGTTACTCGTGAAACACTGTATACTATACACTTTCTAAACGTACAGCATATTCAATGCTCTAAGAAAAACAGACTGCTACAAAAAAAAAAAAAAGGAAGCTAAAGCATTTACGCATTCTGCTTTGCTTCAAACATTCTGTCTTAACTCTGCCCCTTACCAAAACCCATGAATTCGCTCCTCAGTTTGGAATGTATCACTTCTGAAAGGAACAACAGCCTTGGAACTTATTCTGAATAATGTTCTGGAAGGAAGCCCTGCCATCTGCATTCTGGCTGTGTCCACTCTTATAGATACTACACATTCCAGTGCGCAGTCAGTGCGTGGATGTCACACCTGTCGCCAAATACTGCATAGTGGCGGTGCATTATGTTGCCACTACATCCAATTTACCTATTGCAGAATGATCAACACTTGCTCTGCAGTTTCAGATAAAGCTGAATGTTCCCGCCAGTCTGGACCGGAGAACAGCAAACGAGAGCTGAACCTCCAGCTCAGCTCCTGTTGGCTGACTATCCCACATGACATACACCTCACTGCATGTGCCACAGATGTATTGCAGCTTTCCCTGAGAAAGCTGCGGGGAGGCTGTTTAAGACCCAGACGGCGCGTTGTAGCTTCGCAGCAGGTAAATTGCATTTTTTTAAAAAATAACTGCGGGTTTAATCTGCTAATCTAGAGACTACCTCTGTTGCAGGTAATGGCAGGTTCCATCAGGGACTGTTGTACCTGCACTCCTGCAGATGGCAAGCCCCTATTCCAGAATAGAATCCAGGGCAGGAAGGGCAATTTCCTAAAGTGGGAATGTTTCTCCATATATAAAAGTCTTGTGCAGAAAACAACTTCAGGATTGGCAAGAACAAACTACAGCTACTTCTACATGCGCCCCACAGAGCTATCTTTCCTGTGATCACACCAGCCTCCCCCATACTGGAGGTTCTCTGATACAGGACATCACACAATGCACCTTCCAGGTACATGCAAAACCTGCAAAGCACCCTGAGCGTGCGAGCAGCATACAAGCAAAAGAGGACTCTGGGTATTGTTTCTGCAACTCCTGTGGAGTCTAAATACCACACTGGTGCACATAAAAGAGCACCCAGCTCGTAGCATTAACAAACCTTTAGAACTTGGGCCTTTCTGCATTTGGCCTGCATAGGGAGCTGCTATATACATGCTAGTGCAGACTATGGGAGGCCCCAGGTGAGGACCTTCCATAGTCTCCATTAGCTTGTAGACACCAGACCGCTATCCTGAGATATGTAAGGCCAATGGCAGAAAGGGCCCTGTTCTCCATGGTATTTAGTTCTCTATCTACATTTTTTCCATGCATACAGAAAGCCATTAGAGTATAAGAACTTCCATTTGGGTTGAGGTACAGTGACAGGTAGGCTTGTACTGATAATGTACACAATAATGTCTGCATGAAATACTAAAGGTACACATAATACCCAGATCTAATGCTGTAGAACTAGGACAGGGAAACTGTAGTCCTCTGGCTTCCCTACAGTTTCTACCATCCATGATTAATAACTTCCAACATCTTACATCAACATGTGAATCTGAAGGCCAGGAAGCTCTGAAGATAGAAACCTACCACACACTGGACTGGATGTTTGGTTCATCTAGGTCCTTTCTACACTCATGATTAGCAGCATCTAGAAAGAAGCCCTGAGGCTCTCTTCTGCATTCAGGTGTGGGATAGGGGAAGCATTTCCCATGGTCAGAATCCTTCATCTGCACTGGATGAAGCAAGGCAGTGGGATAGGGCATTGCTCTGTTCTACAGGTAGACTTCGCAGTGAGATCTACTGGCATACTAGTAGACCTATGGGGGACCTGTTTCCAGGGCTGCTCCGAGAAGCACCACTAGAAGAGACAGAATGCCAAAAAAGACCCTCTCAGGACCTCTGGAGGCCCTCAGTCCAACTAAGAACAAAGGTGAACAAACAGGATGCTTCTAAGGCCATTTGCTGGCATTCGAGAGCAGGAGAAGGTTTGCCCTTGTCTCTGCTTGAGATGCCCATGGGCAATTGGTGAGCCACTGTGTGAGGCAGGATGCTGGACTAGGTGGGCTGTGGCCTGATCCAGCAGGGTTCCTATTATGTTCTAACCACAGTCCATCAACAGGTCTACAGTCTCTGATGTTAACCAGCCCTCCTCTAGACTGTTTCTGAATAAATACATTATTCATTTTAATATGGCCTTTTTCGTATCAGACTCTAGGTCAAAACTACTCATTCCTTCTTTTCCTAGTCAACCTTCCTCTGTCCTGCAAAGATTTATTCCAGCACTACAGTAATCCCAGTGAAATTTGCATTTGTGATTTATTAATTTTTTTACCCCTCTTATCTACTCTCGGCGAGATCATAAACAACTGAAAACAAAACTGAAAATTTCTAACTGCAAATGTGGTCCAGACCACAGGAATAACTTTGTTGTGTTTATGACTTGCATGCATCTCTGGACACAAACACTTCTGTACACTTACTACTCTAGGTGCCAGGTAAGCTGCGTCCATTTGCTCTTCTTACAGCACTCTGGGGTCACCTGAGGCACCGTGCAAGCACACTAGCACCTTGGACAACCATAGACGCCACTGCACATGTGCAGAGCATAAGTGACATCAAGACGACAGCACTGACGCACATGCAAGTCGCGCAGGGTGCCGCAACCAAAATGGCGGCACCCAGAGGAGGACCGGGCCTCGGATCGAATAAGATAAGTATCCAATTGTGGGGGGATGGGCAAAGTTGATTAGTGCTCCAAGTGTGAGCGCTAGTCAACACTGGTTAATTGTGCTCCTTTCCTGTCCAGACACTGCGGTCTACTGATGATTCAGATCAAAGGCCTCTTGATATGGATCATGCTCTGTCCTGTGTGGACAAAGCAAGCTAATGGCAGACAGGGCTCCTGTATCCTGCACTAAGGAACATCAGGAAGCACATAAAGTTCTGTAGGTTGTACTGGAAGATCGGCGTCTCGTGTCCTGCTCATTCCTTTGCCTGAGGGAACCAAAGTGGCAGGTAGGCCCAAGGTGGAGCTTAATTGCTTCCATTATGGCAAGAGAGAACACACCTATCAAACATCTCATAGTACAGGGTCAAGGTATTGCTGCAGCCTTCTTAATGCCCCCGAACTACCACTCCCAGCATTCCTCAGGAAAGCTGAGAGCTGCAGATGAGGAATATCTGCACAACCACATTTGGGACCCTTGCCTTGGACTACTGGCAGTCCACACAGTTATATGAAAACCAGTGGCGCTTCCGTTAACTGTGCTCATTTACTTAATGGCCACAGTCTCCTAGTGTGAAAATCACACAACAAAAAAGGATCCCCGAGCTTCCTTTCATACAAACTCCCAGCCGCCTACATCAACACTGGCTCAAAAGACATAAAATCAACATTTTCATTAACAGACTACAGCAAACATTTTTTCCTCTAACGCCTCTGGCAATCTCTCTCTCTCCCACAAGTCTCCACGGCATGGCTGACCCTAAGCTATAGCCTAAAGTCTTCCAACCAAAGTGCACAAAACCCTTGCCCTCTTTTTTACTAGTGAGGCCCAGAAAAGCACTATTGTGCAACGGACAGACAGGGCAAGACACGAACACGACACAGAGGCACTGAATTTTCTCACTGGTTTGCCCTGCTCACAATGGCCTTGATTAAACAGGAAGCCAAAAGGGAGTCAGAGGTTGTAATAACCACCTGTAATGACAGACTTATGGGGTATTTTTGTCCGAACGCGCCACGTGTAATGTATTCTGAGTTCAACTGCCAAATGCACTTCAAGGATGAAAAGGGGGCTCTGGGGTGACTAATACAGAGTTTTTTCTTTTTAAAAAAACATTTCCTACCAGCTCTATTAATCACTTCCCATTGGCCAATACAGAGAGCTTTTCCTTTCAAAATGGCACATTCAAGCCCTGTGGCTTTTTCTGTTTACATACAGTTTTGCTACCTTATGTCAACACTGGCTAATGAATAAATATATCACTCCACTGACTGAGTATCAGGCCCAGGCAAAAGCAGGCCGGTTGTTTAAACTACTGCTAATAGGTTTATCCTAGCATCTTTACCGGAAACCAAATGGTAGCCCCTTAACCATTCTTTCCAGAAGTTCTGAAATGGACAACTGTTTTCCTCTCTTCCCGCATTAAGCTTGTGTAGCCCAGGCAGTCATCAGCAAAAGACAAGTTTTTTCAAAACAACAAAACAAAACAAAAATTGATACCCCATTCGCAATGGCCTTTACTGCAAATCTGTCCCCCTGGCCTTTGAAATTATTTTCTTCACAGCAGTTGTCTTTGATCTCAACCTAAAACTGTACTTCTAGGCCTCAAAATGTCTGACTGAAGTCAAAAGGTAACTGGTTCATCTCCTGCAACTTCACAACATTTACCCCATACCTGGGGCCTATTCGCACTTGGCCTTTTTCTGGAGTATATCTCAGGATAGGGGTCTGTGGTCCACATGCTAATGCAGACTCTAGCAGACCTCACTTTGGGCCTGCTGAAGCCTGCACTAGCATAGGGACAGCAAGTTCCTATTCCAGGATATATTCCAGAATAAAGCCAAGTGCGAATAGGCCCAATGTCTGCACCAGGGCCACCCAGAAGGCTTTGATGGATGGAAAGGATTTGAATTGAGGGTCTCCAAGGTTCTAGCTCCTAACCCTCATTATCCGTGCCCTCCATCCTCATCTGTGGTTAGAAAGATTTCTGCCACTCTTCCAAATATGCTCTGGTAATCTCTTTAGATCTTTTCACACTACCTATAATACCAGTCCAATGTGAGGCCTAGCCCACTTCTCAGCCTCTCTCTTCTGCATTCCAGTGCACATTAGAAAAGCCACCACACACATTCGGCCCCACCGTCCACAGTGGACAGAGTGCAGACCAGTCTAGATGGTTGAAATGGCCACTTAAACCAGGATAGCAGTAGTTCTGGAAGAGAACAGGGAGGCGTGTGGAGTGTCACACATCTCCTTGCTCCAGTTTAGCAGGGACACCCATTTCAGCTGGCCCACATACTGTACTGCCAACATGGGTTCCCTCTAGGGCTCCGGGACCCAGGACTGTTGTTCCTGGCTGTCAGGCTCCTCACAGAAGGCCCCAAACCCCACTCAAGACTCAGAGCAGTGTCCAAAGTGCAACAAACTGTTCCTTTGGGACCAGTTCTAGTTGGACAGGTCTGGCCCCGCAAGGGCAGAAACCGCCCTTTGGCGCCACTCGCCCGTCTTATCGTCTTCTGCACAGAAAACCATCCACGGCTCTACTTACAGACACCAGGCGCCTGCGTCCGCCGAAGAAGACACTTGATGCCGATGCGTTTCCGTTCACGGCAGCAGCCAGCGCCTCGTGACGATTGTGTCACCCCCTTTACTGACACAACCGCCCCCAGACCTGCCTTGCTGGCAGGATGCAACTGTACCCCCTGCACAGAGCCACCAGAATCAGCCGCTGGAAATAGCTCCATTTAACTCCTAAATGGAGATGTGGCAGGGACTTTTTCCGCAGAGGATCAAGGTGCTTTTCCCACCCACCTGAAATGGGACAACCTTGGAAGATAAACAGATACCCAGCCTAAGAGCATCTACCAATTTTAACAAACAAGCAGCACTCATTCACTTGTATTGGGGGGGGAGTAAAGGCATAGATCTGAGGGCACCACCAGTGCGATTTAAACTTGCCGGACGTCCCACGTGACCTAAGCTGTCAAAAAACACTTGCACAACTTGCTCCTCACTTGCACAACTTCAACCAGAGATCCAATACTGTTAATACCTCCAATGGCTGAACACTTAACCAACTACCAGGAAAAAAAAAGTTGCAATGCCTTGTAAAAGAGAGTAATAAGGGATTAGAAAGAAAATAAACCACGGCATAAATGCTAACCTAATTTATGTAACATAAATACTCTCTTTTTTAAAAAAGGACACCAGTTGCTTATCCTTCTTGCACACTTTCAAGGGCTCTTGGAGGGGGTCAAAGTCCCTTTGGTGAGCAAAAAGCCAATAAAATGTAAAACTTTCACATGAGACAATCCTATCCATGCTTATTCTGAAACAGAAACTATTGGAAGAGACAATCTTGCTCCCTGTGGAAGAACCACAGCTGGAAAAAAAGAACCATCCAGGCTGTAGAAATGGATGACAGAAGAAGAAAAAAAAGAGTTGCTTTCTATTCTTCTCCCACAACAGAACACCCTGTGATGTGGGTGGGGCTAAGAGCTCAGAAGAGAGCTGTGACTAGCCCAAGGTCACCCAGCTGGCTTCATGGAGGAGTGCAGAATCAAACCCCGTATTCCCAGAGAAGAGTCCGGCTCCCTAACCACTAGACCAAATTTCAGTTCTAAGCAGCAGGTGTTGTGTTGCTTCTTCTGTTCTTTGCAAGCAAAAGCGTAACAGTAACATACCATCTGCCTCTATTTAAAGATACCTTAAAAACAACAAAAGGACACAATATTTTCCACCATGCTGGAGATGGGAAACGGTGAGGCTGAAACCCTTCACTTTGAGCCAAGGAGGAGGTGAGGTTTAAACTAAAGCTCTCCTGACCCATAAAAGTCTAATCTATATTACACCAATATGGCACTTCATAAAGGTCCCCGCGTCCTGAAGGAATTTGCAACATTATTACAGCATTAACAAAGCCTGGTGAACCTCCAAGAAAGGAAAGGGCTGCTCTTGAAGTTCCTGTATTTAATCCCGACCAATTGATTAGACCCAAACCAGCACAATAGGTTTTCTACAAGGCCTGAGTGGAACTTGCTACTTTTGAAATCAAGCCTTTCCAAAGAAATCTGAGTAACGTGCTGCCATTTGAGATCAGGATGTCATCAAGGAAAGACCAGTGTTCAGTAATCCTTATTTTGGTCCCGTAATCTCCAGGAGGGGAGTGACCGCAGCTCAGCAGGAGAGTGATCTGTCTAGAAGGCATGGGGTTGCCGGTTCGATCCCCAGCCTCTCTTCAGAAGGCAATGGCAAACCACTTCTGCATTTCTGCCAAGAAAGCTGCGCAAAGAAACCCACTCAGCCAGCCGGCCCTCCTTGATTTCATCCCCTTTCCGGCTTTCGCTTCATTGTCCCTTCGTCTCCCCTCCCCGCTCTTTTTTCCACGATGCCAGTCTATTTATCTACCAGAAGGTGAGTCTGCAGCCAGCCAAAGGTTTATGCAGACAACCGCAACAGGGCTGGTGCCAACCTCAAATGGGCTTCTGCCCCAGAGAGCTGCCACTCAGTTACAAGCAACAAGCACGCGGAGGGAGAACCGTGCTAAAAACATCTCTGCACCCCTTTTCTTTTCCTTTCTATCCCTCTCACTTTTTCTTCCTTTTTACTCCGCTGGTGCCAAAGTACAGTGGACCGTCAAATAAAAGTAAGCAGCAGGCGTTTTCAAGAAACCCACATTACGCAAAATCCATGCATTCCACGATGCCTGAATTAAAAATAAAGAGATTACTGGAATGTCCCCAAAAGTGTTATAAAATCTTAGCAGAGGAGGCCCCAAAATGGCTATGGGTTTAATCCATCCAGTTACAACAACTGAACTGAGAAAATACAAGCCACTCGGGGAAAAACCCCGTCCAGTAGTGACAGGATTGAAGAAGGCTGAAGAAGGGGTTCTTCCTTTATATTTAGTATCTTAACATCAATGGAGGGCCTGTCCCATTGATGCCTCTCTATACATACTTAAGCTTTTGACCTTCTTATGGAATGCCATTTGGGGTTCCTTCTGACACACAGGACCAGGAACAGCCAAGAAGAAAAAGAAGAAGAGTTGGCTTTTCTACCCCGCTTTTCTCACCCATTGAAAGGGACTCAAAGCGGCTGACAAAGCTTCTGTTCTTCTCCCCACAAGAGAACACCCTGTGAGGTAGGTGGGGCTGTGAGAGCTCAGAAGAGAGCTGTGACTAGCCCAAGGTCACCCAGCTGGCTTTCATGGGGGAGAGCAGAATCAAAGCCTGTATTCTCAGATGAGAGTCCGGCTCCTTAAAACCACTAGACCAAACTGGCTCACAACACACACAGCAGGCTTCATTTTCATCCAGTATCTACCATTCTCCATCCACTTAGAAGTTAAGTCCTGTCGACTTGAAAACATACTTGCTTTGACGTACAGTATCCTTGGAGAAGGTACAGTAATAGAATTTTATATGTAGGACTTAAGAACAAAGGCTGAAATCTCACCAACTGCTCTTACTCAGAAGTAAATCCTACTTCTCTCGATAAACCAGGCAGGGCTGCTGGGAAAACCAGTAGCAGTAAGAAACAGGAGGGAAGGCAAAAGCCACTGGGATCTCAAATCAATAACGCGGGGAAAAACAAAAAAGGACCACACCAAGAAATCACTGAAACGCATCTGAAACAGAAAGTGACTTTCCCAGAGGGAAAACTCAGGTTTCCCAATAATCCCTCCCCAAACGCTACGTTTGTTTAAAAACCGTCTATACTCACCCGTCGGTTTGAGAAAATCCATTGGATACCTGGAGTAGGGAGGAGGCGGAGATTCTGGAATTAGAAAAGTACAAAGAAAATAAGCGCAGAGCCATGAGAAGAGAAAACCGGGAGGCTGGGAGGGAGATAGGAACTGGCGATAAGGGCGACATTCTTGTAGCAAAACTGTTTGTCTTAGCTCTGGGGGTTGGAAGCAGGGCAAGCGAGGCTAGGCAGCGATTGCCTTGATATTTAACTGTCAGATAAACAAAGGGGCCGTCTGGCGCCAGTCTCTGGCGATATCTGCTCCTCTGGCTGTCTCGCGCGGGGCCTCCTTGGCTGAGCACAATCACTCCGGCTCTGGAAATCGCCAACTGATCCGGGCTCCCTGATAATCCCTGCAAACTCCCTGCTGCCTGGATGCTGCACACGCATCTGAGCATGGCACAGAAAGCTCCGGGAAAGGGCTCTGTGTGTGTGTGTGTGTGTGTGTGTGTGTGTGTGTGGCGGTGGTGGTGGTGGTGGTGCCGGTGGGCAGAGAGCAGTGGCGTGAGAAAGCAGACTCCCAGGCCCTGAACCTCAGCGCTCACAGCTCCTGCACACTTTTAAGTACAGCACATGGGTGCGCGCACACACACGCACACACACACAGGCAGACAGATGCACAGACCGCCCCCCCCCCCGGGGCCTGTGCTGCACAACGGAGTCTCCTTCTGTGCCAACAGTGCCAAAGTCTGGCCAGCAAAATGCCCTGAAGGAAACGATGGGAATAAAGGGCGATTCTGGAGGGGGGGGTGTCCCCCCCCCCCACTTACCAACCAGCCCAGGCTGACAATAAACACTTTCTTCTGCAACCCCAAACAGACCACGGGTGTCATCGTGCACACAGGCTGTGAACTCTAAGCCCCCTCCCCAAAAGGGCATGTTTGAGTGTGCTGGGGGTAGATCCCTCATCTGCCCTCTTCCACGACCCCCCCCCAAACTTCACACACAGCCTGGAAACCGGAGAAGGAAAGAAAGCAAGGAGGCACTCTGGGTGCCCGCCCACCCTGCAAACTGTCTTTTTCTCTCCCTTACCTTTCTATTACAAAGGCAAGGAAGGGCGATCACCTGGGCGTCCGTCTAATAGTCAGCCAATGCCAGGCTGCCAGGAGAGGATTTGTATATTATTAAAGCAGGAGAACTGGGGATGGAGGCTTTTCCAACACCAACCCAACCTTTCATCAAGAAACTGCACTCTGCAAGGTTTTGTGTTTTTGCATTAAATGGCCCATAAAATGCTAAACCTGCCGCACCAGGAAAACACAACTACATAGCAACCTCCAGCTAAAAATGTTCACTGGCACAAGTTCACTGCCAACTTAAAAACAATGCCCCGGATTTCAAAAACTGGGTAGGGGGGAAGAGAGGGTGCTGGAGGGAATTATATTATCGCACCCTGTACTTTCATTTATTTTCTCTCCTATGCATGCAGCAGAGAAACTCCACATACATCTAAAACCACCCCGGAACTACTAGGGCAGGTCTGGGATTAAAAAAGGGCTCCTGTGTTGTTGCTACTCACATACACAGACACAGACACACACACACAACACACACAAACTCCCCGCGGGTTTCTTGGAATCTGAAATTAAAAATCTCCCTGGAAAACTTTTCTCGCTCCTTTCTTTCTGTTTTAGGGAAGATTCTCCCAAGCTGAAGGTTCTTGCGGAGGAGCGTTTAAAACCACGCCTGGTGGAACAAGAGGAAAGGGGCGTCGAGGCAATTCGTTGCAGGGTTGCAATCTCTTGAGACCACCACCACCCCACCACCCCGTGCCCTCTGGCATCCCAAAATTAGATCCCTTCCCTGCTCTCAAAATAAAATCGAGCGGCCCTCGGTTGCAAAGCGCAGGGCCTCCTCGGGGGCTACCCCGGTGCCGGGTGGATCGGCCAGGCCGATTGCACGCCCCATCCCCAGGACAGGAGGAGAGAGGGCAGCGCACGCGTGGCCCAAGGGCGCCCTAAGAAGGCGCGCGTTTCCAGCGTGCCACGCAGCCCGGTGCTCGACGTGACCCGCAGGGTTGTTCTCGCGTCCCTTCACACGACCCCCGCCTCTCCTTTCTCCCTCCCGCCCATTGCGCGGCCCGCGGAGGCGCCTGCGCGCGGTCTTACCGAGTTCGCAGAGGCGGCTGAGGTGGTACGGGTTGCAGCAGACGGGGTCCGGGTGCGCCTTCCCGTAGGATTCACAGCAACACAGGCGCTTGACTTCCGAGCAGTGCCTGAGGTCGGGCCAGCGGAAGACCTTGCAGAGCAGCAGCGGGAGGGAGTACCAGTGCTGGCCCAGCTTGGAGTCCAGCTTGCCGGGCAAGAGGAGGCAGGAGGTGCGGGTGCCCCCGCGGGACTCCACGGCTTGCAGGAGGCCCTCCAGGTGCTTCTCCTTGAGCCGCTTCAGCACCGAGTGCGTGAGCGCCTTCAGTTCGGCCTCCGAGCCGAGCGGCGCCCTGGCCAGCTTCGCCGACTTGCCCATGCAGCAGCCCCGGCTCCCGCCGCCGCCGCCGCCGCCGCCTTCTCCTCCTCCTCCATGCGTCCTGTGGCCGCCGCCGCCGCCGTCCGTGGCTCCTTCGGCCAGCTCGCCGCCTTCCTCCTCGCCGCCGGGCGCACGGCTCCGCCAGAGTCTCCGGACGAGTAGCGATCGTTTGGTCCTGAACATGCGGGACGAGAAGAAGGTTCCCCGGCTAAAAAACGGGCATGTCGTCCGCAAATCATGAAGGATCCGGGATCCGAGTCCGGGCAGCCAGGACAAGCAGCCGGAGACGAGCGGCAGGAACTGCGAGCACAGCACCGAAGGCGGCGGCGGCGGCGGCGCGGCGGCGTCTCCTGCTCCTCCCGCTGCTCCCGCGCCCACCGCTCCCGCTGCTGGAGAAAGAGCCAAGGCGAGCTGGAGCATACGCCGCCCTCGCCTCCCGAAGCCCGCGCCTCTCCGGAGACCCGCCGAGGGCCGCCGAGAAAGCCCCCGGGGCCCTCCCGTCGGCGCCGGGGAAGCGAGGCGTGCGCCCTGCGCCCTGGCTGCGCACGCCAGAAGGGAGGCGGCGGGGATCGGGGGGGGGGGACTATCCCAAAAGATCAGTGGGGAGGGCGAGAGCGGCTAGGGGCCCCCCGGTATTTTGGGGAGGGGGGCAGCATGCCCTCGCTTGCCTCTCTCGCATAGGGAAGGGTCCCTTCTTCCTTCCTTCCTTCCTTCCCCTCTTTTCAGGCGGCGGCGCCTCTCCAACAGAGTCGCGCGTAAAGGATCAAGTTGATGGCGAGGTGTGGGGGGGAGCGGATCGCGCCTTCTCCCCCTAAAGCTTCCAGCGTCCCCTGCCCGCGTAAAGGGTGGCGGCGGTGGTGGGGAGAATCCTCGACGATTCGAGAGCAGCGCTTTAGATCCTTTAGCGATCCAGAGCGATCCTTTAATCCAGCGCAGCGATTAGGGTTCAGACGGCGAGGGAAGCCGACGAGGGACGCCGAGCTCCTGGCATTTACGCATGGGATCGGGAGAGGCCCAAAACAAGCCCCGAATCTCTGGATCTGGACGTTTAAGGTGGGAAGAAAGACCACCGTAGTAATAACAACAACAATAATAACAACGACGATAATTAAAATAATAATAATAATAATAGTGATTTGGGGGGGGGAATCAATCGGTATCCAAAGCGGTTCCCCCTTCCAAAGCAGCGGCGACGAGGTGGACGGACGGGTCGCGTCTCCTCCTGCTCCTCCTGCAGCGCGGAGAGCGGCTTCCCAGGCGCCGATGGCTCTCCCCGGCCGGCCGGTCGATCGGCCGTCCCGCGTCGCAGCCCCCCGCGCCGTGCGCCTCGCTCGCTCGCTCCCACCCAGGCGGCGCCTGCTGCACTGCCCGAAGCGCTTTGATCTGGCGGCGGCTCCGGCTGGAGGGAGGATGGCTGCCGCTGCTGATGCCGCCGCCGTCTCCCGGCTCCTGGCTTGTTTGCTTCCTTTCCGAGCGGGGGAGAGTTCTTAAAACGCAAAGCAGGGGGTGGAAAGCCGAGAGCCGACGAGCCGAGCTCTCCCCCTGCGCGATCTCTCCACCCACTGCCGCCGCCGCCGCCGCCGCCGCCTCTCTCTCTCTCTCTCTCTCTCTCTCTCTCGCCTCGGACTGGGGAGGAAGGAAGGGAGGCGACGCAGCGGCAGAGGAGCGGCAGCCGCGGCAGAGCCGGAGCCTCCAATGACACGGAGCGCGTCGCCGGCGCGTCCGTCCGTCCGTCCGTCCGTCTCGCTCTCTCCGTCTCTCGCTCTGCAGATCTAGCAGCAGCTCCTTCCCCTGCGGGCGGCCCTTCGCCCTCCGCCTCCCGGCCGTCGGGGCATCGCCGCCTCCCTCCCTCCCTCCCTCCCCGCAGCGGCAGAAAGAGGGAGGGCAGGAGGAGGAGGAGGAGGAAATCCAGCGAGTTCCCTCGGCCGCGCCGCCTTGCCTCCTCGCCCTCTCGGGCTTCTCTCCCCTCCCTTCCTTTTTCCGCTCCCTTCTTCCTTTCCCAGCGCGCTGCGTGCCGCGCTCCCTTTCTCTCCCTCCCTCCCTCCTTCCTCCGCCTTCTTCCCCCGTGGGGAGCCCGCGTGGGGCGCAGGGGGCGCCGCCACCACCACCGCCGGCCGCGCGCTCTCCTGGGCGCCTTCTGGGCGATGCGCACGGGCTGCGCGCTCGCCTCTGTCCCCGATCCTTTTGCAGCAGCAGCAGGGAGACGTCGGGGCTGGGGGGTGGGGGGGCCTTTTTGCCGGACAACCTTGCGAGGCAGGAGGAGGCACAGACCGGGGGGGGGGTGTCGAAAACAACACGCCCGGCTGAGGACGCCCAGCGACGGGACGGGCAGGCGGCGCCTCCTCTGCACCTCGGTGGCAATCGAGGGGGGGTGCGGGGGGAGGACTGGACCGGTGGAGGGGGGGGTCTCGTTGGGGGCTGGCCCCTGCCCTGGGTGCCGCCGATCCGAGCAGCGCCAGCAGCCGCCCGGACAGGACTTTCCTCCTCCTCCTCCTCCTCCTCCTCGTTGTCCTCCGGGCTGTCCGCTCCGTCTCCAACTCCTCCTCCTCCTCCTCCTCCTCCCCGTCCCCCCCACTTCGGTGGCTGCCTCGGTGGCTTGCAGACTGCGCAGCAGCATCGGCGGCGGCGGCGCTGCCCTTCCCAGCCCCCGCTTTCGGATCACGTGGGCGTCTAGACACCCTGTCGCTTTTTTATTAAAAAAAAAAAAGCCCAGTGATTGTATTGCGCAAAGCAGGCATCGGGTTTCTCTCTGCGAGCGAGCGAGTGAGCGAGCGATCGCTCTCCCTCCCCCCCTCTTCATTCCTGAAGTCTGGGGAGGGAGGGAAGCGAAGCTTTGGAGAGACTTTGGAGGAAAAGGCGCTGGCAAAGGATGCGATCTCGGCGCGCATCTTTACGCACGCCCCTTGCTTTCTCCGGCTCCAATGCGGGACCGTGCAAGGGGGAACGATCGTTATTGGAACGGCGGGGAACGTTCCTTGGAATGATGCCCGTTCTCGTGGGAAGGGCGCGCGGGAGGCTGCGAACGTCACCGTCCCGTCCAAGCCAACGACTGTTGCTAGAATGGCTTCTCCCCGCGTTCGGCCACCGGTGCGGTTTTTCATCTGTAACGCGCAAACCCCCACCCGTGCGTAAATAAACAGATCGATAAGCACATAAGACGACGGGTGGTGGTGGTGGGTCTCCGGATTCCACAAGGAAACGAGTCTGATTCTTCCCTTAAAGGCTCGATTTCCTAACACGGGGCGCGGCGCACACGTGGACGCTTCCCGGTTGGCCTGTCTTGGGAAAGGGAATGGATCCCGACGGAAAGTGAACGCGATACCTGCGGCGGTGCGGAAGGTGTCGAGGTCAAGATCAGCCGCAGTCTTCTGACACGTGTGTGGTGTGTGTGTGTGTGCGTGTTGCCAATCCTCTTGGGCGTTCAGGACCGAGTTTGAAAACAAAAGCTGTCAGCTGGGGAGCCCTGGATTCGAACTGGTGTCTCTGCCAGGAGTTGACTGGATAGGCAGCACCTGGGCACCGGGGCCACTCTGCTCTCCAAATGCAGTCTGGCAATAATATGGCTAATATTGGTTGTTGCTGGGTTTCCCCCGGAGCTGTGGCGAACTCCTGGTTGACTGCGTGGGCACCTCTGCGCAGTTTTCTAGGCAGAGATACAGAAGTGGTTTGCCATTGCTTACTCCCGGGAAGAAGCCGGGCATAGAATCGGCAACCCTCTTCGTTCAAGCGGGTTGCGCTTCTGCTGAGATAGTCACTCCCAGTCTCCATGGGTGCCTCTATGCAGCTTTGTTGGCAGAGATACAGAAGTGGTTTGCCATTGCCTACTCCTGGGAAGAAGCCAGGTGTAGAATCAGCAACCCTCTTCGTTCAAGCAGTTTGCACTACTGCTGAGACAGCCGCTCCCAGTCTCCATGGGTGCCTCTATGCAGCTTTCTTGGCAGAGATATAGAAGTGGTTTGCTATTGCCTACTCCTGGGAAGAGGCTGGGGGTCAAACAAGCAGCACTGCTTTCCAGGTATCTGCATTTGTACAGATTCAAACAGGCTGGAAGCAGGTTGCATACGGGATAACTACGGGATGCGTACGGACGTGTACGGATGTGTAATGATGCATACAGGCACATACAAACGTCAACATTCGTAAGGGCAAATTTGAATAGAAAATTCAAACATAGATTCAAATTTGCTTAATTTGAATTGAATTTGGTTAAATTTGAATTTTAAAGATTTGAATCCAATCAAATTTTTGGGTATTCAAATCAAAACCCGAAAACTGCATTTGTGCACACCCCTAGTTCTGAGTGGACCAGCAGGGGGCACGACCTCAAATTTGCACTGGCATGCAGATCTATAACATTTAGAAGTCTCCTACAGAGAAGTTCCTAGAGTCCCATTTTCTGGACAAGACTGCACCTGAATAAAGCAGCATTTTGCTCCATTCTTTCCATGGTTTAGAAGAAGAAGAAGAAGAGTTGGCTTTTCTACCCCACCTTTCTCACCCAAAGCGGATGACAAAGCTTCTGCTCCCCACATCAGAACACCCTGTGAGGTAGGTGGGGCTGTGAGAGCTTAGAAGAGAGGTGTGACTAGCCCAAGGTCACCCAGCTGGCTTCATGGGGGAGGGAGGAATCGAACCCAGTACTCCCAGATAAGAGTCTGGCTCCTTAACCACTAGACTAAACTGGCTCTAGTGGGAACCAACATATAGCACCACAGCCATTTTTACATATTGTTATTTATTTTTAAATTGCTTTGTTATTAATTTAATTGAAAACTGCTTTGAACATTTTAATATGAAAAAAGGCCTAGAAATTTTAATAATATGAAGAAGAAGAAGAAGAAGAAGAAGAATTCATTTTGGCTTTGACCCACTTTTGGATTGAACTGGATGTTAGCTTTTGGTTGTTCACCAAATTCCTGCAGCTGCCTAAGAACTAAGGGTTATCTGGGCAGATCATAACAGGAAATGCATATTAATATGTGCATATATAAGGACGTAATGTATAGAAATAATACAATGGAAAATATCATGGTTAAAAAGAATGGCTTTTAAACAAGGCTTATTTTGCAAACAAATTGGAATTTTATTTCAGTGCAGCAACAAGAATTATAATAGTTGGATGTTCACATTGCGCTGTGAGATTTATGGCTTAGACACATCAGTCTTTGCCAAAATTGCTAGACAGCCTTAAATCATGGGCCCACATTTGCTTATGAAAGCCGGATTGTTAGAAAAGAGTAAACTTGAATTTAGGCTTCAGGTTAACAGTTCTCCACTGACTTCACAATAAAGGGTGATAAAACACACAAAAAGTTTGCTATGACTTATTCTGTAGGAAAATCACCCAAAACTACTTTGTTTGGGCAGAATATGCTGTGATTTGATTCATCTATACTGCACGTGAGAAAAAAAAAAAGCTACTCCTGGCTGTACTGTATAACCTAAACAGGAATGCTCCATTTCAGCACTCCAGTTGTGGACGGAAAGGAATCTGATCACCCAACGTTGACTAGCGCTCAGACTTGTAAGTGCTAGTCACCTACAGCCTAAGCCCCGCGCAATTGGTCACTCACATGGACCAGACCTGGGGCCGGTACTCTCCTGCGTGTCACCGTTTCAGTTGCGGTACCCTCTGGAACTGTGCGCGCATCAGCGCCATTGCTTTGATGACGCTGATGCTCTGCGCACGTCCAGTCGTGGCCATGGCTGTCCTAGATGCCACCGCGCTTGCGCAGCACCTCAATCGACCCCGGAGCACCAGAAGAGATGTGAATGCCCGCTGCCTAGACATGCCAGGTGAGCTTTCAGTTAAGGTTGGTAAAGGTGTGGAGCGCAAAATCGTGCCTGATTAGAGAACTTCTGGGAAGGCAGGGGATGCCTGGAGGTTGTGACAGCCTCCTCAAGGCGTGGATGCTCTTCCCCAGAAGTCCCCTAATTATGCACTATGGGCCTTTGGAAGGGCAGGCAGTACTGGGCATGAATAAGCCGTCTCTTCTTCGCACTAGGGGCATGCTGCTAAAATCAAAGCAGACCAAGGTAATAGTGGCTGGATATCCTGATAGGAGGTGATAATGTAGGAAATCCTCTGCTATTGCCACCTAGCTAGACAGTGCGGGGACTGGCGCTGTCTTCATGAGAACATCAGGGCATTTGGGCATTCTGAATGGCCAGAAGTGCATGCTGGCACCTCTGCGCACATGTGTGGACACCCGTTTTAGCTCCATGCACGCGCAGTGGACAGAGCTATGATGGCAGCTCCATCCAGAAAGTACGTAAAAAGTGCTATTGCTGGAAAACTCACAACCAGCGGGAAAGAGGGAAAAGAGGCAAGAGGTTGAGTGGAAGCCCTTTGGGGAGCAATTTATTACTATTTAATGTTGTTGTTGTTGTTGTTGTTATTGCTTTTTTGTGAGCTCGTTCTGGGAGCCGATGGGGAAAATGGAAGTTTCGGGGAAAAGGGCTCCAAGGTTGCCTGAGGACCCAAGAACTGAAGAGATAATCTGACTGGCAGAGAAAAGCAGAGCAATAGAGGCGGGCAGATCTTCAGAAGTGCGCACTTCTGTCTTTGAGAAATGAGAGACTCCACCTCAGCCCTAGCTGTGTAAAGAAAACAAGAAGGGAGAAAGAGGAAGGAGGTGGAGCGGAACAGAGAGAAACAAGTGCAGCCATGGTGCCACCCCTCCAAAATGCCCAGAAGGGAAGTCCCATTGCCACCTCCAATAGCCCCCATGCACAGTCATTACCTTGGAAATCTAAACGGACTAATGAGTAGAAGCAGTCTCAATGCCAGGATAATCCAAATACAGGATAGTCCCAATTGCGGTGAGCAGGAATAGTCCAGAGAAGAAACAGAAATACCCTTGGAACAAAACGATGGCCTGGAGACTGACTAAACATCAGGGCTGTCTCTGCGCTTGGCTTCCAATCTGCTGGACAGGAAAAGTGCATTACCCACTAGCGTATACGAGCGTTCACACTTGGGAAGGCTGGTTCATGCCAAACCAAGCCCCATGCACCCAGAGACTTACCTGAGTTTGGGCATGTACCTGGGCACCAGCAGCATATGTCCGGGCGCTGCCATCTTCTTCACAGACCACAGTGCAACCGCACATGGTGATGCTCCGTGCACATGCAGTTGTGTTTGGGGTCACTTGACATGCCAGCACGCTTGCGCGGCGCCTCAGATGACCCCAGTCCCGGCAGAGGTGGCGAATGGTTGTGCACCACCACTGGTAGAGGCTGGAGTTGCATCTGGAAAGGCAACTGTTGTTTCCAGGGTGAAAAGGTCTCCTGCAAGTGCAGATGCACCTTACCAAAAGCTACCCCATCATCTGCAACGAGGCCAAGTGTGAATTGGCTTCAGGTGAGACTGTAACCCTAGACTTCTACCATATCCTGCAGCAACTAGAATGTCAGGCTGAGACCCGAGTCCCTGGGTTTAAGTCACACTGCTGTGGAAATGCATTCGGCGTCCTTGGCACATCGCTGCCTCTAAGATCAATATACCCCGGGTATAAGCAACCTGGGAATGCAAGAAGCCTCAGCTGACTTTGCAGTCAGGAAAGCATAAGGAGAGTTTCCTGGCTTCCCCAAAAAAGAACTGCTAGTTTGCCTCTCTCCATGCTTGCCTGCCAGGCTACCTACCTACCTACCTCTCAGATCTGCCGTGAGGACTAATCAGAGGAGTATAATGCGTGCTGCCTCAAGCTCTTTTGGAGGGACGATGTGGTATAAATACCATTAAAAATTAAAATACAAAAACAGGGCAGGCAGTTCAGGTAGGGCAACCTCTCCACCCTGTGAATGCCATCCTCCGTAGTTTGCAGAGTGGCAGCAGCCCTCTCTGCCAGGCACATGGCACCCATGAGTCACCTTAAACCACCCTCCAGCCAGCCTGCAGCAGTTTGAAGGGAAAACACAGACTTAATTATCGTTTCACTTCTTGCCTACTTAATGTGCTCCGTGCAAAAGATGCCATTAAATTCTAAAGCTCGGATAGCACTCAGTGAAGGGCAGGGCGCGACTGGCGGTTGGGGGAGCATATATCTGGGTGCCTGTGGGGGCCATTCCAGCTGGGGATCTTCTGCCACTGTGTCTCCCCTGGCATCCTGGCTTCCTCATCTCTCCATTGGCTGTCTCTGTGCCCCATCACCTTGAAAGGATGGATGCAGCCAAGAAAGCTTTCTATGCCTTCTATATAAAATGCTTGAATGGCGGAAGAGCTCTCTCTCTCTCTCTAATGTGCATAGATCTAGATGGGCATACAGGGTGGTACTGCAGTACTTTAAGGTCAGGAACACTCACCTGTCCCAGATGGCTTCTGCTTCATCCTCTTGCTCGCTTTGAAACCGAGGAACAAATGTTCTCCGCCTTCAAAAACGAAGCACAAGGGAATTTTCAACACACCAGAAACGGTCCTGGAAATCAGCTGGTGGAAAAGATGCCCAGGTGGATCATGGTACTGGAAACTGGCTCATGAAACTGGCATGTATCTACACTCAGGCACTGCAAGGGACTGCAGGAAGCTGAGCCCCTCAAACCTCCATCAAACCCTTTTGCTTACCTGTGTGGCTGCAGTCAAAATCACCTTGCAGACAGAGCAGCACAATTGGCCATCCTGGCTGGCCTGTTGTCCCTTGCTTGTTTTGACTACAAGTCCCATCAGCCTCAGGGCAGCACTCCGGCTGATGAGAGAGGCAATCCAAAGCAGCTGGAAAGCATCACACGCAAAAGGCTGGACTGAGGCGATCCAGTGCAAACCAATATGGCGGCGGGGCAGCAGGCATGTGCAGTCCCTGAACTCTTGAGGCCTATTCACACTTGGGCTGGTAGTCAACAATTAGTGAACTTCTGGTGAAGAGCCTCCGCACGCTGAGTAGGCTGTTACAGCCTCCAACCACCCCCTGCCTCCCCAGAAGTTCTCCAATTGTGGATTAGGTGTGGAGCACTAAATCATGCTCCACACCTTTACCAACGCTGACCAAAAGCTTACCTGAAGCGTTCAGCAGCGCAACCATTCTTCTTCTGGTTCCCTGCAGTCGGTGGGCGGCGGTGGTGGTGACGTCCACGCAGGCACAGTGGTGACACCAGCCGTGATCAATCACTGACCTCGAACATGACCGGACCACCGATCCTCAGTAGTGGCGTCCGGTCACAAGAGGGGTGTTTGATCATGGGTGCTGATGTGATCAACCAGCATGCATCCTCCTGCTCAAACACACCCTCTGCAACAGTGTCTGAGCACATCACGGAATAACAGAACTTCTGGCTTCTGATACAGCGGCACAGGCTGGTAAACGGGAGGATCATTCACACTTCCGGCTGGTAATGGATGCTTTGGGGAAGCTTTCCTCATCACAAGTGCGAATGATCCACCTTTACCGGAACTTTACCAGCCCTAGTGCATGGCAGCCCAACCGGCTAAGTGCAGAAGCTGATGCTACACTTGCTATTTATTCATTTCAGTTATTTATGGCCTTTCTATCCTGTCTTCCTGACGGCACACACGTCCACTCTCTTCCCCACTCTGTCTCATCCCCACAACAGTCCTGTGAGGTAGGTTAGGCCAAGAAGCAGTGAGATTTCACAACCACGGCTGTGTTTCAACCTGGGGATTTCCAGTGTTCTAGAGAATCTCTTTAGACCCCACACTGGCTTTCTTGCAGCTTGCACAGATTTTGAAACTAACTTCATAGCTGCATGACCGGCTGAGGTTTCGGTGGGAAGGAAGCAGTTTGAAGGCGATAACCTCAGTCTGAAATAGTTGCAGATCTCAGCTGCAAGCTGTGTGTTTGTGTGTCTGGGGTCGGACGTCTTCTCCTTGCTCCCTGCCTGTAGAAATCTTCCTGGGCTGGAAAGGCTGCTGTAATTCTTCTGACCCACTTCCTCTTTTACTCTATCAGAAGGTACAGGGCCTGTGGAAGGCATCCTTTTTTTTTATCTGAAATGATGGTCTGATGACCTAGATAAGACAGCAGCGCTATTTTCCCTGCTCTTTATCTGATAGAGACATCCGGCTTAGTCCAGATACACCTGTTCCCACATGCATTACATTTCTTTATTTAATGCGCAGATAGAGCCTCCCAGAGTATTATGGATTAAAACACTTCTATGGGCTCTTCTGATCTTTATACGCTTTTTTGTTTTTAAAAAGGTCTGCACTGGCATGCATTCTGTAATGGCATTCATATCTATTATTAAATTGGAAAATGGTGGTAGTTAACATGGTGCCAGACAAAAGATATTGTCCACAAAAAAAGCAGCACGGGAGAGGAGGTTTTGGTTTGTAAAAACCAGTATTTCCAGACTTGGCTTCCCAAGGGGTTGCTGGAAATCTTGTTCCAACACTGCCTTTGAAGAGTTAATGGCGAGTGATAAACTTGGGTTAATTTGCAATGCAATTCAACATTTGGCAGACGCTTGGAGCCAAGGAACTGTTAAGCTAATTGTCTTACTAACGGCACCAGGGTGTGACAAAGGCAAGACACACAAACACACAGCCAGCCAGCCAAAGATACAATCCAAAAACCTTTTAAAAGCTTGACATTGTTAAGAGTATTTTTCTTGTACAATTCTAAGCACACTCAGTCGGGAGAAAGCTGCATTAAATTAACTGCCTAACAAATATGTGAATTTTCCTTCTACATTTTTTTAAAAAATTATCATCTTGCGTTCAGTTCTCTCTCTTTTTGGCAGATCCACATGGCGGCTTTATGGTGGTTTGAATGCACAATGAAGGTGCAGTGTCTGGATGACAGTGGCCCCCTGTTTGAGCGATCAGCACAGAAGAGAAGAAGAAGAGAGCTGGCTTTTATACCCCGTTTTTCTCACCCATTTAAGGTGACTCAAAGAGGCTGACAAAGCTTTTCTATTCTTCTCCCTACCACAGACACCCTGTGAGGTAGGTAGGTGGGGCTGTGAGAGCTCAGAAGAGAGCTGTGACTAGCTCAAGGTCACCCAGCTGGCTTCATGGTGGAGGACGGAATCAAACCCGGTATTCCCAGATAAGAGTCTGGCTCCCTAACCACTAGACTAACTGCCTCTCCATGGCCACACAGCTGTCTTCTTCCACCATGCTGCAATAAGTACCATTATGACACTTTAAAGGCAGAGGGCTTTAAACAGCCCTTCAGGCCCCTCCCTCCACTATCAAAGACCAGGATGATATTTCATAGGGACAAATGCTAAGTCCTACATCTTGGTAAGAAAAATCATAACAATGAATACAGAATGGGAGGAATCCGGCTGAGTTAGCAGCAGAAGTGAAAAGGATATGGGTGTACCGGTTGATCACAGGATGAACATGAGTCAGCAGTGTGATGCGGCTGCAAAAAAGGCAAACACCATCCTAGGATGCATCAAGAGGAGTATAGAGTCTAGATCACAAGAAGTAGTTATTTCTCTTTACCCTACCTTGGTCAGACTTCACCTGGAGTACTGTGTCCACTTCTGGACACACCAATTCAAAAAAGCCATTGACAAACTAGAGCAAGTCCAAAGGAAGGCTACCAAACCGGTTAGTGGTCTGGAAACCATGTCCTATCTGGAAAGGCTGAAAGATCTAGGAATGTTTAGCCCACAGAAAAGAAGACTGAGAAGACAGTGAGGGTGATCAGACAATGGAATAGGTTGCCACAGGTGGTTAGCTCTCCTTCACTGGGGGTCTTCAAGCAGAGGCTGGACCTACGTCTACCTGGGATGGTTTAGGAAACTGTGCAATGAGCAGGGGGTTGGACTGGATGACCCTAGAGGTCCCTTCCAATTCTATGATTCTGTGAAACTGACAGCCACACCCAGAGGTTCCAGACCACTTCATTACAGAAAGCACTAGAACTATAACACAGCAAAAGTGGGCGGAGCCCTTCCACACACCCTGTGTGGATCCTGCCTTTGTCTGTCTCATAGGCATAGCTAGGATGCAGAAGGCCCCTGACACAGAAAGTAAGATGGGCCCTCCATATCATATAGACTGGAAGCAGAGCATGCACCAAACGGAAGAACAAGTACCAAGCCCAGCTGACCAACAGGGCACCTCCTTTACTTCTTGAGCTCCACAGATTGTAGTTCTATCCATCTGTCTGCCTGACCTATTGTACCACCACTCAGCAGTTAAAGGGGCAAAGACTCAGGATAGGGCCTTTTCAGTGGTAGCCCCGGACTATGGAACAGACTTCCTCCTGAGGTGTGCCAGGTACCTTCACTTTATATGTTCAGCAAATATCTGAAGTCACACCAATTTACCCTGGCGTTTGACTAAAGAAACCGCTTCTCCTACCCACGTTCAGGAACTGCAACTGTTTTTAATGTGTTTTTGTATTTTGTTTTTATTGCTGTAACTGAAAACTTCAGGCATAGGGTGGGATAAAAATGCAAATAAATAAGCAAATAGCTCTTTTTTCCAATTAGACAATTATGACTTGCAACTAAACGTTGCCATGTGTAATAATGTGCTCTAGCCAACGCTTTTTCAAGGTACTGAGTTCAATTCCCACTCTCTTCCTGGTTTCTCCCCCATCTGCAGGTTTCATGAGTTATTAGGGGCAGTTTGGTCTAGTGTCTAGGGAAGAAGAAGACGAAGAGTTGGCTTTTCTAGCCCACTTTTCTCACCCATTTAAGGGGACTCAAAGCAGCTGACAAAGCTTCTGTTCTTCTCCCCACAACAGATAAGAGTCCAGCTCCCTAACCGCTATACCAAACTGGCCTACAGGGAGCCGGACTCTTATCTGGGAATACTGGGTTTGATTCCGCTCTCCTCCACAAAGCCAGCTGGGTGACCTTGGGCTAATCACAGCTCTCTTCTGAACTCTCACAGCCCCATCTACCTCACAGGGTGTCTGTTGTGGGGAGAAGAACAGAAGCTTTGTCAGCCGCTTTGAGTCCCCATAAATGGGTGAGAAATGCAGGGTAGAAAAGCCAACTCTTCTTCTTCTTCTTCTTCTCTGCTTGCTTGCTTGCTTGCTTGCTTGTCTAATTATTATTCCAAAGATGTTTTTGCTTTCCTTCAAAACTTGGTTTGAAAGCATGTCAGTTACTGCTTCCGTCTTGCCCACTGATGGTGCCATTTTGGTTGATTAGGAGAAACTCTCCAGTATTCAATTCCGTGATAAATGTTTTCGACTTCCATCTTGCACCGAGCTGCCTGGATTGCATGTCACTAGAACATGCAAAGACAGTCCTGAGCCCTAAGCTATCTAGATAGGAAGCAGTCAAAGCTGAGGAGCAATACCCCACATTATTGCTTTCTATTGCTCTATCGGCCTGGAGACAGCCTGCGTCTGGACTTTAAGTGGGGACATCCTGTTTTTGTTATTATGCAATGTGGCCGGAGACCACCGAAAATGGGAGGAGGAAAAAGCCCATTGCACTGTCTTTGGCTTTAGGTCACCTAGAGAAATCCAGAGACATCTCCAGAAAGAAAACGAAGTCAATCCGTGTCCCTGCTGTGCTCTTCAAAACTGGGGCGCACTTGGTATTTTGTAATTGGCTCTCAAGCTTAAAGGAGCCAGGGTTTAATTCTGTGAAAAAATGAGCTTAAAATACAAGACCCAATAGGCTTGAACGGTGAAGGCTTTGAAGCAGAATATTTTCTAAAATCTAGGAAGAAAAACATCATTCCCACCAGGGAGGGACATTAAAAAAAAAAGTTCAACAGCAAAACCCTCTACAGGATGCTCAGATTTATGGAAAGTGTTTGTGGTGCTGAATTCAGCATAATATTTATTTGCCTAGAGTGTTTTGCCCTGTATTAGTGCTTGACAAATATCTCCTGGTCTGTAGGGGTGTCCACAAATATTCAAAGGTATTCGAAATTTGGTCAAATCTGCCTGAATTTCGACGTTCGAATAGAATGTCCATAAATTCAAATTTAAAGATTTGAACAAATTTTGGATCTATTCGTTTGCATTATCCGGACATTCACATGTGTGCGGGTTTGTACACCATGCGTATTTGCAGGTAACACATCTTTCCCACATCTGTACAGATCCAAATGGGATAAAAACAGGCTGCGTACGGACGTGTACAGATGCGTACAGGATGCGTAATGATGCTTACGGGCACATACAAATGTTGTTGACATTCGTAAGTGCAAATTCGAATAGAAAATTCCAATGAATAGATTCGAATTTGCTTAATTCAAATCGAATTTGGTTAAATTTGAATTTTAAAGATTCGAATCAAATTTTTGGGTGTTCAAGTCGAATCCCGAAAATTGCATTCGTGTACACCACTACTTGTGTGAGTCCTTTAACCCTCATTTTATACTCCAGCAAAGCTTCCCCAAGTTCAACTCCTAGCTAGACAGCACCATAGATGGGGTGGGAACCGCAGCGGACGTCCACATGCTACCACCCTTCCCTCGAAGCCCGCGACCGAGTGGGGTTTTTTCAACAGGTGGTCGCCACACATCCTCTGCGGTGCCCAGGCCACGATGGCAACCGGTCCACCCAATGCGCTTCAGCTCCTCCGCTAAGGCCCACAGGTGGAAGCACCCACCGAGGGCTTAGATCGCCAGCAGCGTCCCATGGTACCAGCACAATTTGGGGGCGGCAAGCAGGACGCGTGTTCAAGGCCCCGCAGCCCGCCAAGGAGAAGCGCCAGTGCAGGGCCAACGCTGCGTGTTGCACCTCGCGCCTCACTGTACCGCACGGCCGCCCCCCTTTGCGGTGCATCTCCCCGGACTCGAATAGGGTCTCGTGCTGGTCCCAGCACTGGTCCCAAGCCGCACACAGGAAGCTGGAGGTGAACACGGTGCAGCAGCTGCCTGTCTTGGAACATTTTAGCGATGCTCAATCCAGAGGTCAATTCGCACTTGGCCTCTTAGTAGACGCTGGGGCAGCTCCTGATAAGGAGCACCTATATTTGCAGGAGGCGTTTTCAACCCCAGAATGAAATAGAGCGCCAGATGCATCCCAAAGCTTACCTTTAGCTGTGGGGCCATCTGCACCTCTTCCAGGTGCTGGGGATCAGCTGACATACAGGACTATGCAAGCGCACTGGGACATCAAGTGACCACAAATGCCTCTGCGCATACGTGGCGCATCACCGTAATCCTGGTGACGACACACACACAGTTGCATCAAGGGGGAGACTATTCTACAGCCTAGGGGCCATCACTAAGAAGGCCCTCTCCCACCTGCGTACCCCTTTTACAACTGAAGGTGGTGATACAACCAAGAGTGCCTCCCATCCAGAGCTTAAGGCATGGACAGATTGATATGGAAGAAGGTGTTCCATTAATTAATTATAAAATCTGAAAATCACTGGAGTAGAGAAAGCTATTCTGGACACGAAGCCCAAGACAGCAGTGACTCATCCCAGGAGTTAGCCCAAAGGATTTTTTCTTGCGGGGGGGGGGGGGTGGGGGGATGCCACAGGTGATAGGATGGAGGCTTTCCCAGGTGTTGAGAAGAATACTCTGAAAAGGAATGGCTGCAGCTGACTGGGAGGTAATGTAGAAGGTCCCACATTCAATGCCCACCGTCTTGGTGGAAGAGTGTCATAGCAAATGTATGTGCCCATGTAGCGGCCATAGGTGAGTGGTGAAAGAGCGACTATCTGGAAAGTCAGGGACAACAATTTCAGCTCGCAGCATCCGTCGGCAGGTCACTGCCAACCGCTTCGGTATCACTGCAAAGAAAACTGTGCGGATGCTTACCTTTCCCTTCATCTATTATTCCAGAGGATGGCAGCCAGCCTGATAGTCCGATATCTTGTGAAGGAGAGGGGCTTCTCCCGGTCACTTGCTATCAAAGATAGAGTTTGTGCCCAGTGCAGAACATTTATACCCTTCCTTCCTGTCTTTGCATATCATTGCACTGCCTGAGGCGCATTCCAAATTTTTCTTTAAAACCTGCTGAACTCTCGTTATGGGGCAATTATATCAGCCCCAGGGGGATGACATGGCAACAGTGGGCTTTCTCATCCCTTCCCATCGTAAGGTGATGTAACGTTCCTACGGAGCAAAGGCGCCAGGACAGTGTGCAAGACGGAATGTTGAGAAACATGAACCCTTTCACCGCCACAAAAATGAGAAAATGTGCCATGCAACGGCGGTGCTATCCAGTGGGGTGAAGAATATGTAGCCCGGCTGCTGTTCCACTGCATCGCCTGCGTGCACAGAGATTCAGCTAAGGCAGTGGTTTTCCATCTCTGGCCCTCCAGATCTCCCTCAGCAACAGTTCTCTGCATTCCATTCCCAGAATCCTGTGCTGGGAATGGAATGCTGGGAGTTGGTGCTCGGGAACATGTGGAGGGCCACGGTCGGAGAACCACTGCAGTACAGAAATCTCCTTTCCTTGTTGTCTAGTAGGTCAATATAGCCTGCATCCTCCATCCTTCAAGGGGATACGAACAGCTGAGTGGAGAGATCCTTGGTTCATTCAAAGTTGCTGAGGCTTTCCTTGAGTGATCCAGCTGTAGATCACCCAGAACTGCTAACCGGATACACATCACGGCGGTTTTAAAAGGATGATTGCCTTGGCTGCCGATTCTCTACCGAGCCCAATTCGAGGTGTTAACTTTGGGTGTTTCCGCACATGCTGCCGAGAAACATCAGCCTTGTTCCAATCACGGCGCACGCACGCACGCACACTGGCTCCAATATCAGGACTCAAAATGCCGGTGCTCAGACACGTGTCCACACTTAAGGTATGTTTGCGGATACGTGGGTGGGGGGATGGTGTGTACTATGGTAGCATACTATGCGCATGGTGAAGTTTGACTTTTCTTCCCCCAGATGGGAAAAGAAAGTGCATATTTGCCCATGATAGTGGCACCTTTGTTTAGAGGGTTTTGGAGAAGTTCTTCCTTTGGAAAACGGAAAAATGCCATGTTCCTTAAGAATTATGGTAGCGCTATCTCCTGGTCCCTGCTGCCCCTCCTTCCTTCCTGCAAAATGGCGCTACCACTGCAGCGTTTTCACTCTCAGCCTGTTCCATCTGGGTTCCCCACCCCCTAAAGCCCCATTTCCCAAACTGGCTTTCACTGGACCTCCATCCCACATATTTTGCTATAAAAAATAAATGGCACTCATTCGTATTATTGCTGATTTGTACCTTGTTTTGTAACGTATCTTTAAATGTAATACGTAATTTATTAGTAGTTAACAAAATTAGGGTCAGGCGGCCTGTAAATAGTTTACCTGGGTAAATAGTTTACCCAGCTTCCTGCTGAATTTTATATGGATTATTTTTTTCTCATGCTGCAGTGCCCGATGCCCATGCCCAGACCCTGCCATGCCCCTCCAGAGGCATCATGCCCCTCATTTTGAAATCTTTGCACACATGGTTGCATTGAGATATTCCTACTCACTGCCTGTGACGACCACGGCCAGCAGCCACCAATTACTAGGCCCCAGCCGGGCGTCCAACTTTCTTCAGTTCGGCCACTATAGCCACGGACTTCAAGTTCTCTTTTAAATAGCAGGTTTCTAGGCCTTTTTCTCCTTCTGAGCCGAGCTCCAACACTTAGGTTACACTATTACTGTTAAGTTACTAAGACAACTCTTTCCCCCTCCCTTGAGTGTCTGAGCCAGAAACAGGCCTCAAGCAGAGTCTTTAAAACAAATGTAAATGTAACTTTAATGGTTTACACTTTTTAAGTCAGTTCAACTTTAACACAAGCAGTTCACTTTATTTTCTTAACTCAGGACCCTGCCTAATCCCTATCTGGATTCTCCTCAGGACCCGGATCTGTACTGGCTAACTTCTACCTAAGTCTAGCCCCAGTCACAGAACAACAGCTCTGACAGGAAGGCCCTTTTTATAGTCTCTGCCAGGGTTCCATCTCTTCTGATTGGCTAGTTTCTCTGGGCTGCCCCCCCTTTCTTCAATATGCTAATTGAGCTGGGCTCAGCCCCTCCTCATCTGTTCTCTAACCTTCCTGGTCAGTGCCTTTTCCTTTTAGTACATTATATAATATTTACACATATGTAATCAAAAATACTACAACAGGTGCATTAATCAAGCCTGGGCTCCACACTGCCTAACTGGGATCTAAGACAATTGAAGAAATCACTGAAGGTTTTTAAACTAAGGTCTTTTCGCACTACAGCCGGATGAACTCAAATACGTCCGAGTATTTGCCAGGTGCCGAATACCCAGAAGCGTGTGTTCGCACCCCCATGCAGGTGTGGCTGTCAGTTTTGGCCTCCATGCGTGTGCAATAGATGGAGTGACAATGGCAGCTCTGTCCAAAAGGTAAGAAAACTCACTGTTGCTGGAAAACCCAAGACCAGACCAGCCTGGGATTTCCAGAAATAGCTTTTAGAGCTTTTTTGGGGAGATATAGTAAGACTATGGTGGCGTTGCCTCAGATATGGGCACAAACCTCACTATAGCAGCAGCGTAAGGGTGCCATGTTCCTTGCTTCCAGGCAGGACCTTAGGCATTTTACCCAGTAGCAGCATAATATCAGTTTGGTGCCAGGCAAAAGCCTGTTTATTGCCCAAGGCGTTTTAGCATTCTGCAGAGTTATATTAATTGCTGTGTGTTGTGATTTGGTTTGGTTTTATTGTCAGCAGCTGCAGTCCCTGCATTTTATGCCATTTTATTGTTTAATTTTTTTTTATTATTGTACAGTTTTACCTCTCTTAATTATACACCACCCTGGTAGTTTAGTCCGAAGCATATAAATTTGTCTCTTCAAACAAATAAATCTCCACACATCTGTAAAGAGACAAAAGCGACTGGGACAATACCAGGAAATAATGACAAAGGAGAATAACTCCTTCTTGTCACCATTTTTCTCACACTTTTATCGGCCTTCATCTCACAAGAAGCGAAAAATATAGGAAGTTGCCAATGGCACAGGGAAGAAAAGGAGAGGAGAGAGAGAGAGAAAGCAAAAGATGACACACCTGCCCAAGCTCCGGGCAGGACCTTGGAGATTTCAGTCAAGCAAAAGAGGACAATTTGGCTGTCATTGTTTAATGAGCCAGGAGCCAGCGAGCTTGTCTGAAGATGGTATAGGGAGATTACGCATTAATAGAAAGGCCAGCGGAGTACAGTCTGGGCAGGCGAGGAGCAAGGGAGGCGATTCTCCCTCCCCACGGGTTGTTGTGCAGCCCGCAGTTTTGGAAATGGGCGATCATTGACGGCAGGAGATTGTCAGCAGCGCATGGTGCGTGGAGCGAGCGGACCCTTTCCTTGTGGGAGGTGGGAGGTGATACTTGACTCTGCAAAGGAAGAAGGCAGCAAAAGGGGAACCCAAGGTCAGGTTTGCAGGAGGAGGCGCAAAGTGGATGGTGTATAAGCGCCATTTCATCTGTGACAGAAATAAAGGCTGTGTTCAGACACAACAAAAGGGGCGCCTCAGAGAGAAGGTGTGTGGCCTTGTGTTCCCAAGCCTTCTCTGATCCACCTTTTCTAGAACGGAGATTGTGTTCAGACTAGGGACGTCGGCCGATTTTGGACATTCGGACTCAAACCAAATGTTACGATATTCATATGCCAACATTTGAACAAGTACGAATGTCTCCGGACAATTGTTACATTGGGGTGTGTGGAAAAACAGAGCGCCAGTCACATCCGCAATGGATCCAGATTGCACTGGGCATGGATCGACAGCGTATTAAAAGTGGATTCAGGTCGGATTTGATCTTTTCAGAGTGTGGATATGTTACAGATATGTTTCGGATATGTTTCGGATATGTATTTATTTTTTATCAGATTCATTTTTATTCATTCGTATCCGATACATATCAAATGCTCGTACAAATACGTACGGATAGATTCATATTGAATAGAATTTTACCACATTCGAATGTGATCTATTCGTAGGAATACAGATTTCTGAACAATTGTTTCATTTTGAATTAAATGCAAAAAAATAATAATCATGCACATCCCTAGTTCAGACATAACAAAAGGGGTGCCTCAAATAGCGTGTGGCCCTCATGTTCCCAACCTGGCTCTAATCCACCTTTTCTAGCCTATGCTCAGGACTGTGGAGAGGGGCAGACTGGCGTGTGAACAATCCCACCTCAAAGCCTTCTCTAAATCACCTCAGAGGCACCTTCTAGGAGGAAGGGCACGCTTGGAGGCTGTAAAAGGCTACTCGACATACGGATGCTCTACTAGAAGTTCACGTAATGTCTGACTACCAGCCTAAGTGTGAATAGGCCTCAGGAATTCACCACAGAAGCAGGAGGTATACCAGTCAGAAGCCAGTGGCTCCCGAAATCCTCATCACCGTGGAAAGACAATAAGTCAGCAAGTGTCATTTTGCCTCTTTATAAATCTATGGTGAGGCCACATTTGGAATATTGTGTACAATTCTGGTCACCACACCTCAAAAAGGATATTGTAGAACTAGAGAAGGTGCAGAGAAGGGCAACCAGAATGATTAAGGGGCTGGAACACCTCCCTTACGAAACCAGGCTGCAACGTCTAGGCCTCTTCAGTCTGGAGAGAAGGCGTTTGAGAGGGGACCTGATTGAAGTAAATAAAATTATGCATGGTATAGAAAAGGTGGATAGAGAAAATTTCTTTTCTCTATCACACAATGCTAGAACCAGGAGGCACTCTATGAAGCTGATGGGTAGGAGAGTCAGATCTGACAAAGGGAGTATTTCTTCACCCAGAGGGTCATCGCTTTATGGAATTTGCTGCCAGAAGAGGTGGTGACAGCTACCAGTCTAGATGGCTTTAAGGTAGGGCTAGACAAATTTATGGACGACAGATGTATCAATGGCTACTAGAATGAATGCCTAGGTGCATCTTTCAGGCGGGCGGGCGGGGGGGGGGGGCGGGGCACTTCTAAGGCCATTTGCTGAGATTCTAGAGCAGGAATAGGTTTGTCCTTGTCTCTGCTTGAGATGCCCCTGAGCATTTGGCGGGCCACTGTGTGCGACAGGATGCTGGACTAGATGGGCTGTGGCCTGATCCAGCAGGGCTTCTCTTATGTTCTTATGTTCTTACAAGTTTTCCACCCCTTTTGGTTTCACATTGGACCAGAAGTGGTCCTGGAATTGACCATTTTTGATCTGACAGCACCCTGGGATGTGTGGAGACCTAGAGCCAGTATGTATGTAAAATTAAACTGTCTGGTTTTCACCATAGGCTTTTCAGCATTAGGAAATGAACAATGTTATACATAGCAAGGCGGATACATTCAGGGGTTATACCGTCTGAGTTCCTCTGTTGTGAAAAGAGGAACTTGGAAGTAGGTTGACAGACGAGTCTCACGGAGCAGGGGCTCCATGAAGCAGCATTTCCTCATACAGATGTATGAAACGCCCTGATAGATTGTACACATGGCCTATATAGACCAGCAATGAGTTTGTACAGGTAGCTTCCATTCAGAGTGTATCAGGGCATGGTGTGCAGGCTGGTATTAGCTCAGATTGAACAAGAGCAAGACCAGAGGTTGTCCACATCGCCATGACTCTGCAATGCTCCAGAAGCTGGGAATGAACCTTCTTGGCCTTCAGAGTTGATAACTGGAGGAGTTTGTGCCAACTCCCCAAAACAACTCATTTCTGGAGTTATTTCCAAGAGACTAGTGAAATGACATTTGGCTCTGTGCATGATTCAACCGGTCCAGCTACTCGCACCACTGGGAATTCTGGGGAGACTTCTTTGAAGTGGTCTCCCTTTGGAGTAGGCTGCAGCTTGATCCCATGCAGACAGACCATTCCCCTGGAGACACTACCTCTCAGGGAACCTAGAACGCAGACAAGGCTTCCACACTGTTGTGATGGCACAGTGAGAAACCAGTTGCACATTGAAGCTCAGAAGCAGGACATGAGCACAACTACCTATCCAGCTCATAGTTTCCCAGTGGTTGGTCTTTAGAAACATAGGTCCTCCATTAAGGGAGTGTCGTGAGGGCAAGTAGTCATAGGGGCCACAACAGAAAAGGCCCTCTTGCGAGTCCCTATGGAGATTGGAGGTTGTTTGATGTCCTTGGCTGCTGTCACACCTGGCTGGAGGGAAATTTTTCCAGCTTGGTGTGTCATAAGGGCTGCAGTTTTGGTGCTAACTCCTGGGTGTATTTGAGACAAGCAGTGCTGTGTACAAACAGAGAAGGGACGTGGGATGCAATAACTTTATGCACTCACTTTTGGTCACGCACTTTGTGGATCCAGAGTAAAGCATGAACCCGCAATTCAACAAACTGAGCAAGGATCCCAAACTGTTAACATAAACCCTACTTATATGCAGATGTCATGCAAAAATGCGTGTCAGATCTTGCTTAACCTAATTTTAATTAATCTAAGTGTATTCCACCATGGGTATGAATGAAAAAAGAATTGGTTAGTGCTTTCGGTGACCTCCAGACCCAAGAGAAAATGGAAGCACACCATTTTTGGAATCTTATACAGAGTTATTTAACTCAAAAAGAACCACCTTTCATTTTGCTTACTCTACTTGCCAAATTGCTTAGTACAGAGTATTTTCTAGCTAGTCATCTAAAAACCATTGGCCTGGTCCCAAGATGCAGGTTAGATATATATCTCGAAAAAAATCATGGCTATTAGATGAATCACACGCCAGGCACTTATTTAGATTTCTCACCGATCTCTTGGAGTCTGTGAAAGACAAAGGAAGTGAGCTGAACTTTGCTCAGAGCTTTGTCCCTTTGTCCTGTCCCTACCTCACACGAGGTAAACACATAATTTAATCTGCACGGTGGAAGATCAGCTTTCTTCATAGGCAGCCAAGCCTTAAACTGAAGTTTGCCTTGTCGAAGAACCAGAATCAAAGTTGGAACACCTATGCCCAAAGGGCCAAAGGAAAGGCGGAATGTCTTTGATTCAGGCACAATGCTCTCTTCATAATAATGCCTGGTTAATCTCAGGGTTCTTGCTGGATTTATTTATCTATTTATGCTGGCATGAGCCTCAGGTTTTAAGGAGACTCCTTAGCTATTTAGGACTAATTCTACATTCCTGGGGGCTTTTACCTGGTCCCCCTGCCTTAACACCTTTGTGTGGTAACCACAGCGGTGAGAAGGAGGTGCCGGTAAAGGTAATGCAGACCGCCCTAGAGAAAAATGCTATAGGTTCATTTTCTGTTGTCTAGACTGGCTCCAGAAAGGATGAGAGATGAAATTTTCTTAATTACAAACAAACAAGGAGGGAGAAAGTGCACACACACACACACACACACACACCCCTACATACACTCGGGGTAAAATTAGGTTACAAGCTTTTCATCTGACTCCTAAGGCATTCCCCCCCCCCATGCCCCCGGGATGCAATAGATTATGATTCCATGTTTAGTCCATCTGGAAATATATATGCTACTGAGATAAATATGGTTTGCTCAAATGCTAGATATGCGCACTAGATATTCTATTCAAATATCCCAACATTCAATCTGAATCCTTAAAATTTGAATTTAACCAAATTTGAATCTATTCATTTGAATTTTCAATTTGAACTTGCACTTACAAATGTCGACAGCATTCATATATATGCTCGTACGCATCGTTACGAATCCCGTACGCATCCATACACGTCCGTGTGCTTCCCGTAGTTATCCCGTGTACAACCCGTTTTATCCCGTATGGATCTGTACATATGCGTACAAATGCGGAAATGATGTGAACCTGCAAGTACGCATCGTGTATGAACCCGTACACATAATGAATGTCCAGATAATTCAAACGAATAGATCCGAAATTTGAAATTCATTCGAATCTTTAAATTTGAATTTATGGGTATTCGAATCGAATTCAAATGTTGAAATTCGGACAAATTCGATCAAATTTTGAATACCTTCAAATATTCATGCACACCCCTATTACTCAGATAGTGAGGCAGTTAAATTATTGCTTCAAGGGGTGTTTTTCCACTGCAGCCCTTAGATCTGGATCTAAGAAGATCCGGATCTAAAGAATGGGTACATTTCTTAATCTGGATCTAATAGATCCGGATAAAGGGAAGCACCCAATGTGTTTCCACCCCTACTGTGGAAACAGCTTTGCACCCATCTGGGGAATCCGGATCAACCCACAAGGGGTCGGTCCATTACCCCAGGTGTTTTGGGGGGCAGGGGGGTGCAGTCTTCGAAGCAACTTCGAAGTGAATGTGAAGTCAACTTCGAAGTGACTTCGAAGTGACTTCGAAGCTAAGGTTGGGGGGGGTCAAAGGTGCATCCCCTCCCCCTAGCCTCCTTTGGACCCCATTGCCTGTTTCCAGTGGAAACAGGCTCCCTTTAATCCAGATTTTCTGGCAGAAGACCCCATTGTAGACCCCATTAATGGGGTCTACAGAAAATCCGGATTAAAGGCCAAAAAGATCTGGATTTCCCCCATGGCAGTGGAAACAATCGGGTTCAAAATGGGTGCCGTAGTGGAAATGAGATCATCCGGCTCACAGCCAAAAGGTACAAAAATGGGTGCAAAAATGGGTACAATTGACAGTGGGAAAACATCCAAGATTTCCTTTCCCCATCGCCTCCATTTCTCTGGGTGTTTTCGTACTTCCCTTCCTGTCCAATGGATGGAAAAGGAGCGGGATGACCCATCGTCAACTAGCGCTTGCACTAACGACAGCCTAAGCCCCACAAGATTGGTCACTTACCTGGGTCTGAACCCGGGGCCAATCCTATTCTAGGTATAGCCATTTTGGTTGCGGCACCCTCCACAACTGCGCATGCTTCAGTGCTGTCGCCATGATGACGCTGATGTTCTGCGCATGCCCAGTCATGTCTGTGGTTGCCTGAGGTGCCAGCACACTTGTTTGGCACTTCAGAGAACCCCAGAGCACCGGAAGGGGTGCAAATGGCTGCTGCCCAGACACTCCAGGTAAGCCAGTGTTTCCCAAGCTTTTGACATATGTGTACCCCTTCTATAATTTTCGTAACACTGAGTACCCCTCATAAAAAACATTAGGGATAAAAATTGTATTTTATAAAAATAATCAAAATCAGTGGAGTTTACTAAAGCACAATAACAGGCACCCGGAACTAACTATTAAAGAAGTAAGTTCTCTCTGTAATGAAGTGCAGTATATTCACGCCGTGTCACGCCTCACAAGACCGTTAGATAACACTGCAATTCTCCGGCGTTTAAACAGCTCCGCGGCTCAGTGTCAACTGTTAATGTTCCCGCAGTTTAAAAATGGCCAAACCCAAGCTGCGCAAAGGATGCGCAGAAGTTCCCGCCATAATAAGTTGCAATACGATGTATGCCGGCCCCAGTTCCTGTGTAAAAACTGAGATACGCGCCCATTTCTTTCCTTGTTCTGTGGGCACAGCTAAGCACGGTGCAGTGGATATTCCCACGTGATCCCCACCAAACTCCGGTGCAACGTGTACCCCCACCAAACTCTTCCCGTACCCCTGGGGGTACACGTACCACACTTTGGGAAACACTGAGGTAAGCTATTGGGTAACATTGGTTAAGGTATGAAGCATGATTTCATGTTCCACACCTACTCAACAATTAGTGGACTTCTGGGAAGGCAGGGGGCACTTGGGGGCTGTAGCAGCCTCCTCCAAGTGCAGATGGTTTTCACCAGAAGTTCACTTATGATGCACTACTGGCTGTAGTGCAAATAGGCCTTGGGTTTATTTGTTCACAATTGCTCAGTCAGTATTCAGTCCTGTTGCTCTTGCGATCCAGACAGAAAGAAAATGAGGGGTTTACTTGGCTGTTCTCTCACTGTGAAAGTGGACTGAAACTGGATTAAAGCTTAAGTGTGAATGCAGCATATGGCCCTTTCTGCACTGGCCCTTATTCCAGATTATATCCTGGGATAAGGATCTGCCATTTGCATGCTAGGGAGGCCCCTTCACCCAACATGTGGGAAAACCAAGGTGCGAAATTGCTCAAAGAGGGGAAGATTTTTAGTTAGCTGCTATTATCACAGTCTTCTCTTAGGTTACTAGGAGAGGAATATCAGGCATGAACTCAATTTCAAGACTTTTATTTGTGGATGGAATTGAATTCATGTCCGATTTCCCTCTCAGTCATAAAGCTGCCTTGTTGGATTTGAGGAACGGAATATGTTGTTTCTACAAAATAAATGGAATAAAAGTAACTGCATGGCCATGTGTTGAAGGAGAATGTGTAAAAAAAAAAGGCTTAATTAATCATAATTTATAGATTTGCTTATGTTAGTTACAAGTTAGATTCTCTCATAAGTTTGCTGATTAATGGTCCTTTGTTCTTAGGCGTACATCTTTGTCTTGTCACACTCCAAGGATACCAGGGATAGACTTCTGCTCCTTATAGAAGAAAGGAGGCTGTCCAAATGATAGATTGTACTTTCACCAAGGCTGAATTTAGATTTTAGTTTCTCTTTTGTCCCTAAATTAAGTTCATGAATATGTACTTTACCGCCCAGGGGAAGCATATCTTCCAGAATAATGAACATGCAATGTATGACCAGGTGAGGGTAACATATTAAGAAGAAGTAGTAGAAGAAGAAGAGGTGGCTTTTCTGTCCTGCTTTTCTCACCCATTTAAGGGGACTCAAAGCAGCTGACAAACCTTCTGTTCTCCCCACAGCAGAACACCCTGTGAGGTAGGTGGGGCTGCGAGAGCTCAGAAGTGAGCTGTGACTAGCCCAAGGTCACCCAGCTGGCTTCATGGGGGAGGGCGGAATCAAACCCAGTATTCCCAGATAAGAGTCCAGCTCCCTAACCACTAGACCACTAGGAGTTGATATGTGAGAGGCAGAGTGGCGATAGTGTAACTCAAACTATCTCATCCAATGGGAGAAATGAGGAGGAGTTTGTATTGGGGAGAGGAATAAAATTGATGTAGTTTGGCTAATGAGGAATGCCTTTTCTTTAGGGCCTCCCATCTTTGCAAGAATGTATAAAATAAAACTTTGTGCTACTTCACCAAGTCTGTTCACTTGACTGTTTGGGTAAATTACCCACTCTTTCTTTTTTAAAATTATTTGTTTTTTTCTTTTTGTAAAATTTACCCACTATTTCTAACATTGGACTTGGTATTTCTAGCTTTGTTTCTAGCATTTGTGAGGAGAATGAAGAGGACATAAGTCTAGAGTTATTACATCCCAAGCCTTAGTAGTACGTAGGTAGTACAATTGTGATAAGAACCTCATGCCTTTTACCCTCAGCAAAGTCCTTAGGTTTTCTCCTGACGTTTTGCTTTGAGGAACATACAATTAAGCCGCAGACACATTTATTCTTCGGACCCTCAAAGATCTGTTTAAAGGGAAGGAATCGATTAAA
Source organism: Aspidoscelis tigris stejnegeri (assembly GCA_023333525.1). Lineage (NCBI taxonomy): Eukaryota > Metazoa > Chordata > Lepidosauria > Squamata > Teiidae > Aspidoscelis > Aspidoscelis tigris. The sequence continues at coordinate 10,634,342 of JALMGA010000007.1, forward strand.
TTCAAAGCACATGTCAAAAGGAAATGGAATGGTACGCTTAAGTGGCATTCAACTTATTAAAAACGGAACAAGTGGCGAAGAGAATATAATCATCGTCAACTTAAAAGAAAAACAAAACAGAATACTTTCAGCCGTCAACGAAAAGTGAAAATACTTTTAAAATTAAATATATGTCACAGAGAAGAATCTACCCAGCAAAAGATGAAAAGACAAAAGGGCTTCTCAAAATGGGGGTCGGCCTGGGGGGGGGTGGAAAGGAGTTGGCATGAGGGAAACCAGAAAAGGAAAATAAATATCTCAGAACACATTGGAAAAGAAAGGAGGGATTAAAGGGCAGACAATTAACACCTCCTAAAGATCTTGAGTTGCTGACCTCCTGCCGGGCATAAATGATATCAACAGCCCATAAACCAACCCTTTGAATGGCCACCCATTCCATCCTTAACTACAACTGTCATTAGGTTAAGCAGCATTGTTACTCTTTGCATGGCTGTTGCTTGGCGTTTCAGCGCTCTTTGGTTTTCCATTTTGTCTGTGTGTAGCACATTGTGCACTCCATAGCAGGGATGTGCAGGAAAATTAATATTCATTCGAGTAGATCCCCTTCAAATGTGGTAGGATTCCATTCGATACCAATGTATTTGTAAAAATTCTTGCAAATATCCAACGCAAGTGCATATGGATCCTGGATACGTAACCCATACATATCCCATAACATATCTGCTCTCAAAGCGTCAAATCCAGAATGAATCCAGTTGGGTCTAGTGCAGTGATGGCCAACCTTTTGAGCTCGGTGTGTCAAAATTCACAAGAAAACCTAGCTTAACTCGGGTACTGAGTCACATCTAGAACTATCCATAATTTTGTGATATTTGTAGCTCTAGTAAAAAAGTTATATTTTTGATATATGTATTTTATTGAAAGCAAAAACAAATTCTTTACATTCACTAAATCTTCAATTGAAAGTTGGTATTTTGTACCCTTCAAGAACAAGCAAGCACTACATGCCCAGGTGCCAGGGTGACCAGGTGTATCACCCAAAAGGGCTTGGTGTGTCACCTGTGACACGCGTGTCATATGTTGGCCATCACTAGTCTAGTGGTTAGGGAGCCGGACTCTTATCTGGGAATACCGGGTTCAATTCTGCCCTCCCCCATGAAGCCAGCTGGGTGACCTTGGGCTAGTCACAGCTCTCTTCTGAGCACTCACAGCCCCACCTACCTAACAGGGTGTGGGGAGAAGAATAGAAAAGCTTTGTCAGCGGCTTTGAGTCCCCTTAAGAGAGAAGAACAGAAGATTTGTCAGCCGTAGAAAAGCCAACTCTTCTTCTTCTTCTTTGAATCTGCTCTCAATCCATGTCGAATGCCCTCTGGATCTGTTGCAGATGTGACTGGCGCAGCCGCTTTCCCACCTCCCCATTTCACAAAAGTTCCAAAACATTTGTATGGATATGAATGTCAATGTACGGATATCGTAACATTCAATTTATATACAAATGTCCGAATTCATACAAAGTCATACGAATATTGAATGTTACAAACATTGGTGCGCATCCGTAGTCTCTATTTCCTTCTCTAAAGGCTCCTAGATGGTGGGACTTTGCAACGATTCTGATGTGCAGAGATTTACCTTTCGTTCAAATGTAGCTGCAGTTTGAGCCTTTCCTATGGCTTTGTCACATCTGGACAGAAGGTGGGAGATTGTAGACATGTGTAAAAGGCATATGGGTACCACACCCATATGATCTTTACCAATGTGCTTCAGGTCTGGGTCCCCAATTGCCACATTACAGAGATGCTCTCAGGTACAGCTGTCATAGGTCCATTGTGGCCAGGTCCATACCTTGGGTGCTTCCAGGTGGGGGAAATGCAGAGCCATTATGGCTGCACTATGGCTCTCCCATTCACACCTCTGTGGCGCACTGAGGGGCGTCTGATGCACCACGCAAGCATGCTGGTTCCAGGAGAACCTCCCAGGGTCCCACAGTCCATGGCAGCCCCGTTAGACTCAAACGCTGGGAGTTGTTTAGGAACCACAGTTTGAAAACCACTGATTTACAGAGGCATGGAGGGCCACAGTCATTTTCCAGGCCTGAAATTATCTCAAACTAAATTTAAGGGTAAAAAAAAAAAATTAAAAAAAAATTAAGAGGAAACATTCTGTCAAACTTTTAAGACGCCCAAGGTCATCCTCCGATACTTCAGACTTCCTTTTAAACACAAGCTATTTAGGAAATGCAAACACGCCATGAAGCGCTCGCCGCCACGCCAGTCAGTTTCCATGAAATTACCTCACGCCAGGTTTCACAAGGAACGGTCATTTAATTTTAAGGAAACAGTTTTATAACCCATTATGTGATGGCACAACCCTAAAGTGTTCGGGCCTGACTGGACCTGAATAACAGATCCCATTGTCTTTTGTACTCCCGTGGGTTGGACATTTTAATTCTCAGGTACAAGGACGCACGCAGACCGAGTTTCCTTTTAGGACGTTGACGAAGAGGTCAGCAAGGGAGGTTTCTTGTTGGGGAAACGCTTCTAAACAAGCAGCAAGCTGTTCTTGTCCATAATCGCTCTTCTGTCAGACTTTGCGAGAGCTGCCAGCGAAATCCTAGATGAAATCTCCGCTTTTATTCCAGCTCTCAAGGCACACCTCTGAGGGACGCTGAGGTGGAGAAGCCGTGTCGTGTTCCTGTCAAGAAAGGAAAGCGAGGACACCGTCATGGCGTTTCTGCTTAAAATCTAATCTACTCTTCCTCCAAATAACCTCAGCGTTACTGTCACAATAAAATGCCCAGGAGAACGGAGGAATTCGGGAAGACAGGCCATTAAAGGGCAGCATCCACACCTAGGTTTTAATCCAGTTTCAGTCCACTTTGGTTTGTGAGCCAGTTTGGTAGTGGTTAGGGATCCGGACTCTTTGTCAGCTACTTTGAGTCCTCTTAAATGGGGGAGAAAAGCGGCGTAGAAAAGCCAACTTTTCTTCTTCTTCTTCTTCTTCTTCTTCTTCTTCTTCTTCTTCTTCTTCTTCTTCTTCTTCTTCTTCTTCTTCTTCTTCTTCTTCAGAGAGAACACACCAGCAAAGTGACCAGCCATTTTCTTTCCACTTCATCAAACCCAGAGGTGGATTTTCTGAGTTAGGGCAAATTCGCACGTCACCTCCCATCACTGGGAGCTTTAGGTGTCTGCACTTCTAGATGCCTATAGAATTTGAAACTTAGCTGGCACTTTACCAAGGGCTGGCTAAATGCGAATGGGAGCCCCAGCAACAGCGCTGGCATACCTGTGGAGCGCCATTGCCAGGACAACTTGATGGTGCAGAGTGCAATGGCACTGTAGCATCACACACTTGCTCCTTCTGGACGTCTTCCATGCGGAAAAGGTGCAGATGCAGCACTATATTACTCCGGCCATGAGTGTAGGCTACAGATCTATATGTACGGAAAGAAACAGCTCCCTGAGCCAGTTTGGTCTAGCGGTTAAGGAGCTGGACTCTTATCTGGGAATACTGGGTTTGATTCCACACTCTCCCACAAACCAGTTTTTCTCACCCATTTAAAGGGACTCAAAGTGTCTGACAAACCTTCTGTTCTTCTCCCCACAACAGACACCCTGTGAGGTAGGTGAGGCTGTGAGAGCTCAGAGGAGTGCTGTGACTAGCCCAAGGTCACCCAGCTGGCCTTTTTTGATTTAGCAGTTAACACTGCACTCTCATCTAGCACCCGAATCCAAGCACGCTGCAAACACATGCTAGATTTAGATTTATAGTAAGAGAAAAAGGACACCACTAAGTTTCAGTCTTGACCATGAGCTTCCTCAAGGTGTGGCAAGTTCAGAATAGCAATAGGAGAATACTGAGTTTCTAAAATTGTGGATTCTAGTAGTATTTATATATTTACTGGATAGGCTGTGTTTTTTCCCAAGCCAATGTGTGGGTGTACGTGACTGAGTACATCATGGCTGCCAATGTGCCTTCCTGTATACATCTCAACTAAAGTATGTGATTCATAAGAACACAGGTCTGAGTTATGAATGAACGGCTTATGTCACCCACCGCTGAATGTGTTTGTATTTATCCCATAGCTGGAGCACGTGTGCCTTCTTTGGAGCCAGGATCACACAACTGTAGACTGTGACGTTTCCTGGATCAGACTACCCTTTGCAGAGCGGCGCTGAGGTTTACAGAAAACCAAGGCAGACTAGCAGCTTCAGTCCAAGGCAAGAACCTAGAGGTATTTCCACACACAGTGAAGGTGCACGCTGGGAAAATGCTCCTGGCCTGGAAAAGGCGTTCTGGGTGAGGAATGCCCTGGGCAATGCGGAGCAAGCTGGTGGCCACTCACTTGAGCCAGTTTGGTCTTGTGGTTGAAGTGCTAGACTCGTATCTTGCAGTCGCAGGGTTTGATTCCACACTCCTCCACAAAGCCAGCTGGGCGACCTTGGGCTAGTCACAGCTCTCTTCTGGGCTCTCACAGCCCAGCTTGCAGACGCCTAATGCTGCCCTCCCTGGAGGTGTGTTCTGCAAGGCAGACTGGGCCATTCCTTACAAAATGAGAGCACAGTCATAGTGCCTCAGTCTACCAGTGTGTCAAATGGGCTGGAGGGGAAGGGGACAAGTTACCACTGTAGCAAGTGGCATTGCAGAGAAGAGCCCATTAGACCCATGAGGGTCTGCGGGGGTGGGGTGGGGGTGTCTGCCCAGTCTGTGATGCTCCAGAGGGGAGATGCTGCGTGTCCATAGCACTGTGAAGTACGGATGTATCAGAATATTCATAGGGATTCAAAATTCGTTTGAATGTGCTGAATTTCAACATTCGAATTTGAACAGAATGTTCCGAAATTTGGATTTAAACATTTGAATCAAACTTCGGGTCGATCTGTTTGAATTATCCTAACATTCGTAAGTGTATGGGTTAGCACATGATGCGTGCTTGAAGATCCTCACCCTTCCGTACACCTGCACACGTTTGTATGGATGCGTATGGGGTGAAAACGGGTTGCGCACGGGATAACTACGGGATGCATACGCACGTGTACGGACACATACGGACGTCAGGAAGGCCCGTGCGGGCATCTACGCATGGTGTCAACATTTGTAAGTGCAAATTCGAATAAAAAACCTGAATGAATAGGTTCATAGTTTGCTTAATTCGAACCGAATGTTGTTAAATTTGAATATAATTTGAATCAAATTTCTTGGTATTTGAATCGACACGAACAGAATGTCAAAAAAACATTCTTGCACAACCCTACTGTGAAGGAGGGGTCCTTTTCAACCACGAGCTAAAACCACATTACTGAAAGTTGCAGGATTGCTGTAAACAAGAAGAAAAGTTGGCTTTTCTACGCCGCTTTTCTCACCCATTTAAGGGGACTCAAAGCAGCTGACAAAGCTTCTGTTCTTCTCCCCACAACAGAAGTGGGGCTGTGAGAGCTCAGAAGAAAGCTGTGACTAGCCCAAGGTCACTCAGCTGGCTTCATGAAGGAAGCAGCAGCACTGGCTTTTCTATCCCACTTTTCTCACCCATTTAAGGAGACTCAAAGTGGCTGACAAAGCTTCTATTCTTCTCCCCACAACAGAACATCCTTTGAGGTAGGCAGGGCTGTGAGAGCTCAGAAGAGAGCTGTGACTCGCCCAAGGTCACCCAGCTGGCTTCATGGAGAAGAAAAGGAGTTGGCTTTTCTATCCCACTTTTCTCACCCATTTAAGGGGACTCAAAGCGGCTGACAAACCTTCTGTTCTCTCCATAACAGAACACCCTGTGAGGTAGGCAGGGCTGTGAGAGCTCAGAAGAGAGCTGTGACTACCCCAAGGTCACCCAGCTGGCTTCATGGGGGAGGGCGGAATTGAACCCGGTATTCCCAGATAGGAGCCTGTCTCCCTAACCACTAGACCAAACTGGCTCACACTTGACAAACGGTATTAAAGCAAAGCTGTGCGAATAAATATAGTAGAAAAAAAGACAAGTGTTCAAGCCACCCCAGGGGGCAATTCCTGTCCTAGCTGAACGTAAGAGCCGTGCTAAGAGGCACGATCCTGTGACAGCCATTGTGTCTTCACTGACAACAATGAGTTTCGGTCACCAGGTTCCCCTCTGATAAGGAGGAGCAAAAGTGCCACCAGGACTCCAGAGCTGGTCGAAAGTCGGTCCGCGCGACGGCTGCAGTTCCAGGGCGCAAACAGACTGTGAGTAAACACAACGCACGCCAGCAGGACAGGAGCTGGAGATAACGCTGTCAGATTTCAGGGCGCCGGAGTCACTGAACTCTTGTGCCTTCCAGACGTAGCAAGGCAAAAATCAGTCTATGGCAGTGCAAACGTAAGTCCAAAAGTCAGATGAGCATTAATGTCTGTCCAGCCAGGGAACACAGTAAAATGGAGGAGGAGGAGGAGGAGGATTTGGCTTTTCTACCCCACTTTTCTCACCCATTTAAGACGGCTCAAAGCTTACGAGCCAGTTTGGTCTAATGCCTTTGAGTCCCCTTAAATGGGTGAGAAAAATGGGGTAGAAAAGCCAACGCTGCCGCTTCAAAGTGGCTGGCAAACCTTCTGTTCTTCTCCCCACAACAGAACACCCTGTGAGAGCTCAGAAAGAGAGCTGTGACTAGCCCAAGGACACCCAGCTGGCTTCATGGGGGAGAGCGGAATCGAACCCAGTATTCCCAGATAAGAGTCCGGCACCCTAACCACTAGACCAAACTGGCTCACAATGTAGGGAAAGGAAAGAAAAATTAAGCAAAATACACGTTAGGATGCACCCCCATGTAGCTTTTTTTGTCCTGGTTTAGTTGCATTTGGGCTATTTTTAATCTGAATACAGTGCCTGAAGATTAATCCAAATGTAGCCATGCCCATGCACAACAGGTCCAGGTCCTATCCCAGGTGCCCACCCTTTTTGCTGCTATGAGTGGCGGTACAACCAGGAGGGCCTCCCCTCCAGATCTTAGGGCACAGGCAGGTCGATATGGAAGAAGGCATGCCTTCTTGAGACAGTTTGGTCTAGTGGGTAGGGAGTTCGACTCTTATCTGGGAATACCAGGTTCAATTCCACCCTCCCCCCTGAAGCCAGCTGGGTGACCATGGCTAGTCACAGCTCCCTTCTGAGTTCTCACAGCCCCACCCACCTCACAGGGTGTCTGTTGCGGAGAGAAGAACAGAAGCTTTGTCAGCTGCTTTTGAGTCCTCTTAAATGGATAAGAGCAGGCTAGAAAAGCCAACTCTTCTTCCTCCATGAAGCCAGCTGGGTGACCTTGGGCTAGTCACAGCTCCCTTCTGAGTTCTCACAGCCCCACCCACCTCACAGGGTGTCTGTTGCGGAGAGAAGAACAGAAGCTTTGTCAGCTGCTTTTGAGTCCCCTTAAATGGATAAGAGCAGGCTAGAAAAGCCAACTCTTCTTCCTCCATGAAGCCAGCTGGGTGACCTTGGGCTAGTCACAGCTCTCTTCTGAGCTCTCACAGCCCCACCCACCTCACAGGGTGTCTGTTGCGGAGAGAAGAACAGAAGCTTTGTCAGCCGCTTTGAGTTCCCTTAAATGGTTAAGAGCAGGCTAGTCTCTTCTTCTTCGGATATTTGGGACATTACCCAACTCGCAAAACGACCCTTTGGTTTAGATAAAGCGGAAAGAACAGGGCCCGTCCCTTTGCTTGTGGGTCCTTCCACTCCGAAAGCGGATTAAAACACGGGTGTGAACGCAGCCCCAGCGAAGGTCCCGCTGCGCCGCTGCTGCGCGCGGGCCTGTCCCCAGGAGCCCTCTGGGCCCTGCCCGGCTCGCCTTTGCCCGGCGCCTCTGCCTCGACGCGCGCGGGGCCCCGCAGGAGCAGCAGCTGGCGCGGGCGAGCGTCTCCTGCTGCCTGGCCTGCCCTCGCCTCCCCTCGGGCTGGCTCAGCTCCGGCGCGGCGGCGGCGGCGGCGCGCACTCGTTGACCCGGCGGCGGCTCCTCGGCAATTGCCAGGCTGGAGCCAGCAGGGCGCAGCAGGCAGGCAGGCGGGCGGGCAGGCAGAGGGCGAGGAGGAGGAGGAGGAGGGATTCCCCCAGGTTGAGCAGCCAGCGCGCGGCGCGAGAGGCGAGGCGAGGCGAGGTGCCCAAGGAACGGCTGCCCTAACCAGCCCGCCCGCGCCTGTTGCTCCATCGCCAGATGCGCAGCGCCAGGACTCAGGCGGCTGTGCGCGATGCCCGCCCGCCAGTCCGGCCGTCGCCGCTCGGCCGATGACGCCGACGACGGACGACCAAAGGACGGGGCGGCGCCTCCTCCTCCTCCTCGCCTCCCGTCCGAGCTGCCGGCTGCAGGAGGGACGGACGGACGGAAGGACGGCGCCGAGCCAGGCCGAGGGCGCGCGGAGAGGGCGCGCGCAGGGGGAGCAGCCAGCAGCGCAAGGGGGACGGGACGGGACGAGGATGGAGCCCCCGGGGGGGGGGCGAGGGCGTGGCGAGCGAGGCCGGGCGCCGCCCGCTTCTCCGCCTCTTCGCCCCCCCCCCTTCGCAGCCGCAGCCGCCGCCGCCGGCCCCCGCGCCCACTCTGCGCAGCTGGGGACGCTTGGCGCCACGGCGGCCCGGCGAGAGCAGAAGTGGCTTCCTGGGTGCGCGGGCGGAAGGCTGCCAAGAGGGGCCGCGCGGGAATGCCAGCAGGGGGACGGCGGAGCCCCCCCCCCCGCCGCTCTCCTCTCTCCGCCCCCGCCGTCGCGGATCCGGATCTTGAGGCTGCTGGGGGATCAGAGTCCAGACACAACGAAAAGGGCATCTCTCTCTCTCTCTGTTTAAGGAGGTTTTGAAGTGGGGTCGTTCACACATCAGCCTGCCCCTCCCCTTCCCCTAAACGTTCTGTGCCAGAAAAGGCGGATCAGAGTCGGGTTGGGAACGGGAGAGCCACACGCTGTCTCTCCAACGTGCCAGTTTGGTCTAGTGGTTAAGGAGCCGGACTCTTATCTGGGAAGACCGGGTTCGATTCAGCCCTTCCCCATGAAGCCGGCTGGGTGACCTTGGGCTAGTCACAGCTATCTTCCGAGCTGTCACAGCCCCACCTACCGCACAGGATGTCTGCTGTGGGGAGAGGAATAGAAGCTTTGTCAGCTGCTTTGAGTCTCCTTAAACGGGTGAGAAAAGCGTGGTAGAAAAGCCAACTCCTTCTTCTTCTTTGCTCATGTCTGAATGCAACCCTAAGTTTGAAACCCAGGCAGCAGTGCCAAGTGGGGAATAGGGGGAGGGGGTGTTCCAGGTGGCACCCCTTTGCCCTTGCCCCTAACAGGGATGTTTGGGAAAAGGGCGCACAGATTCTGCAGGGCTCTGGTGGGTGCTGCCCTTCACGCCCGGCGTGGCCAGTACTAGAGAGTCGTGGCACAAGAAATGTTGCCAAGTACCACACCACTCTGTCAGCAATGCCAGTTTAGAAAAGTGCATTGGAACTAAAGGAAAGGAAGAAGGGGCGTAGATTTCTCGCCAGGTTGGTCAAGTTACATGCTGGTGAGGTGCCCCCTGGCCGACACCAGCACCTTGTGCCCTCGACCCCTGAGATGTTCTGCCAAACGTTCTGCTATGTGGGTCATCTAACGGTCTCTAAAGACAGTCTGTGCCAGGGATGCTGAGTTTGGGTGTGCCTCCTGACATTCCTGAACTACAATTCCCATCATTCCATTCCAGACTTGTAGGAACCCCCCCCCCCCTCTGCAAGTACACTATTATTCTACCAGCTGTGATGGCATTATCACACACACCCCTTCATACAGCTCACTTGCACTTTGGGTACCATATATAGAATTTCAATTTCTCTGTTCACACTTTTTTTCCTTTAAAACAGGCTCCACCTTCAAATAGAAGGTTTTTCTCTGCTGAGAATATTTTTGGGAATGCCTCTTCTCGCACAGATCTACTTGTGGTTTAAGATCTACTGGAGGAGGGCTCCTCCATGTCCCACCAGTAATTAGAGAAATCCATATGTTAGGACCTGAGAGAGGGCCTTCTCAGCTGTGGCACCCCGCTTATGGAATGCCCTTCCCTAGGAGGCCTGATTAGGTGCCAAGTAAAGACCTGGCTTTTATTAAGGCATTTGCACATTAATTCAGAAAAGGGCAACCAGAATGATTAAGGGGCTGGAACACTTCCCTTACGAAATCAAACTGCAGGTGCATCTTTCAGGCTGAGGGGGGGGGGGAGGAAATGGGGCGCTTCTAGGGCCATCTGCTGGGACTCGAGAGCAGGAGAAGGTTTGTCCTTGTCTCTGCTTGAGATGCCCATGAGCATTTGGTGGGCCACTGTGTGCGACAGGATGCTGGACTAGATGGGCTGTGGCCTGATCCAGCAAGGCTTGTCTTATGTTCTTATGTTCTTATGCAGCATTTAGGCCTCTTCAGCCTGGAGAGCCGGTGTTGTAAGAGGGGACCTGGTTGAAGTATATAAAATTATGCATGGTATAGAAAAGGTGGATGTCTTTTCTCTATCACACAACACTAGAACCAGGGGGCACTCTATGAAAGTGATGAATAGGAGAATCAGATCAGACAAGGGGAAGTATTTCTTCACCCAGAGGGTCATCGGTTTATGGCAGGGGTAGGCAAACCACGGCTCGGGAGCCACATGCGGCTCTCTGGCCCCTTGAGTGTGGCTCTTCCAGCTTAGGAGTACCCTAATTAAGTTAATAACAATGTACCTACCTATATAGTTTAAGTTTTAAAAATTTGGCTCTCAAAAGAAATTTCAATCATTGTACTGTTGATATTTGGCTCTTTTGACTAATGAGTTTGCCGACCCCTGGTTTATGGAATTAGCTGCCGGAGGAGATGGTAACAGCTACCAGCCTAGATGGCTTTAAGGTAGGGTTAGACAAATTTATGGATGACAGATGTATGAGTGGCTACTAGAATTGATACCTAATTGTATCTTTCAGGCTGGGGGGACAGGCAGGATGCCTCTAGGGCCATTTGCTGGGATTCAAGAGCAGGAGAAGGTTTGCCCTTGTCTCTGCTTGAGATGCCCATGGGCATTTGGTGGGCCACTGTGTGTGACAGGATGCTGGACTAGATAGGCTGTGGCCTTATCCAGCAGGCCTCCTCTTACGTTCCTTCTTTTCCAAGGGCCCCTTCCATCATCCTTGTGTCCCTGGAAATATCTGATGAAGCCTGATTACTTAACTTAGGTCACCAGAAATTTCCAGGACTTCTTTGCAAAGATTGATAACAAGGAGACTTGTACATGTACTGTCTTCTCGGCTTGAATTATTAATGCACTTATTTATGCATCTGCTTGCTCACTTATTTAATATTTAAAAGTGTAGACTACTTTTTTTGGTCTATGGCTTTTGGCAAGCTTTAATTAATCTCAAAAGGTTTAACCTCACTTTGCTACAGTAACAAGGATTTGAGTCACAGTTTTGCCCTTTATTGTCCAGTGGCAGGTGATAATTTTTAGGGAAACCAAATGCCAAGCCAATCAAATCAAGCCTCTTTGCTCAGCAAACAAGTATCCTTTCCACACTTGGCCCAGTAGTTAATATGGGAAATGCTCCCTGGCGGAGCTTCCGCACTGGAAAGAGCCGCTTCTGCACCAGAAATGTCTCCTTCCATGCAAGAACATTCTCTGGATTATCTACATGTGTTGCAGGCTGAATCTCACCCTGGGGATGCAGGCTGGCCTACTGGGGGTGAAGCCGGAGCACCCATAGCGGTGCTCTTGCCCTGGCCACGGGTTGGCCGCACCCGGCATGTTGAAGAGCGGGCCCGAGGCATGCTGGGTGCCCCCACTGGCTCTGGTGCTAGGGAAGATAAGTCAACACAAGGACAGCAGAAGGACACTGCATTTACACCTCTTCCAGGTTCCAGTGGTCACCAGGCAAAACTGCACAAGGAAGCTGATGCATCACCTGACACACCATGCAAGCACATATGCCTGGTGTCTCACGGTTGCTATGGTGACAGTGCATGTGCACTGATGCTGACACCGGCAAAGAAGATGGCCTGCTGTAGCCAACGCTAGCATCTGGACAGCAGGACCCTATTCCAGAGATATATTCCAGAATAAAGCCAAGTGTGAACAGGCCCCATGAATCAGAGAAAGCCAGGGTCCATTTGATAGGTGTGAGATATTTGTGGCTTAAGGGCATTATTTTTTCATTTTTCCATATACATCCTTTATCAACATAAACATTTTATCAATAATTTTAAAATCTTATACTGTACTGTATCAACAATGCAAATATACAAATACATAACAACAATCTAACCAATAACTAAAACATGGATCACAGAAATATTACTCAGATTCCTATTGTTGACTAGCATATAAAAGGATCTTGCACAGATAATTAATACATTAATGACAAGTATTTATAATCAAGGTTATTTTAAAAGAAAATTGATGGCTTCTCTGGAAAGTGTGTATCATTATCCAATTTTTCTAATATTGTGATTATTGGTTCTCACACAGTATAATATTCATATGTCTGTTTTTTCCCTACGTATTGGTCATGCTGATTAATCAACTTTGTGATGGCACATTCTCAATTTTTATGATTCCACAATTTAATTAAGTTTTCCTTTCCTTTCCAATTTTTGCTATCACCTATTTTCCAGCCAGCAATAAGAAACGTAATAATTTAGTCTTGTTTTTGGAAGATAAATTTTCTGGAATGATGTGTAAGATAAATAACTCAGGTGAGAAAATATCTTGAATGTTTAGTATTTTGTTAATTTCTGCCTCTATTGATTTCCCAAAATTGTGTATATGTGGGCAGTGCCACCAAAGATGTGCGTATGTGCCTTGCAAAACACATCCATGCTAACATTTCTTAGAATAGGAGGGAGAGATATAATTAAGCCAAATAGAAGTTACACACCACCTCCTAGGCACTTTAAGATATGGTTCTCTACAATATATGTAGTTTCCACTGGGAAATTTATTGGACCATATCCTTTGCCAGTTATTATTATTTGAAATGATAGTTGTGTTTAAATCAGTAGCCCGCAGGTCTTAAGGGCATTTTGTGTGACTAATTTGCAACCAGTGACCTCAAGAATGTGCCTTAGAAATCTCACATCATAGGCTGCCTCTAGACATCTTGCATCCTTGATGATGAGGTAGTTCTCCTGTTGCTGTGGTGACCATGGCATACATCTCCTTGGCTCCAGCCTTAGCCGTGGTGCCCCGCCTCTTTGCAGCTTCGCACCCAGAAATGGGTCCAAATGCGGCTGACTGGGAGCATTTGGTGACTTGGCCCAGTAGTTCGCTCACGGTGCCTTCTGAAACGGAGTATGTGCATGTGAACCTACCTTTACCTGCACCTGAGCCGGTAAGGTGCTGGGCAGACCCATTCACACCTCCATGGTGCTGGACACTCACTCAATGGACCGTGCAAGCGCTCTGACACATCAGTTAACATGCTACGCAAGCAGGCATGTGTGGCACATTATGGTTGCCCTGGTGACGGCACTAGTGCACCCATGCTAGCGCTGACACCAGAGGCCTATTCGCACTAAGGCCTCTAGTGAAGAAGCAGAGGAGCTCTGGTGAAGAGCATCCGCATGTGTTGGAGGCTGCTATAGCCTCCAAGCGTGCCTGTCCTCACCAGAGGTTCACTACTCGTTGATTAGGTGTGGAGTACGAAATCGTGCTCCACACATTAACCAGCGTTTACCTAACACTTACCTCAAGTGTCCAGCTTCACAAGCATTCGCTCTTCTTCCACTGGACAAGTGTGCTGGCACCTCAGACGACCTTAGATGTGACTGCGACTGTGTGGGCGCATGCGCAGAGCCTCAACGTCGTCAAGAATTTCTCCAGAATTTCCGACAGCAGACCAGCATAGGTTTCACCACAGTGAAACTGACATAAACTGAGAGTTCTTAGTTGATTGCCTAATCTGCTATTGTTACTCATAATATCAGACTTACAACACTCTGGTAGATATGATACAAGAGGAAAGGAGGTTGGGAGGGAAGAGGAAACAGAAAAACACGCACAGAATAGATGGAGAGACCCTACAATGATATCCATTCTCCTTCCTGCACTATGATGGTATGAGAGCTGAGTTAGGAATCAATGTGCCTCTCCAACCATTGGCATTCCTCAGGAGGACAGGGAAATCACACTGAAGTAGGTTCAATATAGTGCCTATGTGCCTGGAATCTTACTCTACCGTCTTTCTTAATTAATCCTTAGTTAATGCAGACTTGGGTGGGTGGGTGGGGGGAATTGACATGGATTCCCGGAAATGGATGCTTTGCCATCCTTTATATATCAGTCATATCATTTCATGCCAGCCACGGAGATGTACCTTAGAAATATTTGGATGGCTGTTTTGGAGCAACGTGTTGTAACTATTGGATTCTTCTGCATTGCTCGTTTTAAAATGTTATTAGTGCATTGTATTATTAGTGCAGTCTTAGTGCATTGTTGCATAATGTGAGGAGTTTTCGCACTACCCTACCCATCCTATGGATGGGAAAGGAGCGCGATAATGCAACATTATCTGCTGCCCGCCCTCAGGATTGAATACTCACCTTATTTAGTCCTGGAGCCCGGTCCTCCTCTGGGTGCCACCATTTTGGCAGTGGCACCTCCATGACAGCGCATGCGCCAGCACCGGCTTTGGTCGTCCAAGGTCACAACGTGCTTGCGTGGGGCCTCAAACGACCCTGGAGCACCTTCAAGAGTGATTAGTGCACTTCTGGGGAGGGAGGGCATGCTTGGAGGCTGTAGCAGCCTACTCAACATATATGCACTAATTATGCACTAGAGGCCGTAGTGTGAATAGGCAACTGGTGGCAAAATGTCTACAGAAAGAAGATTGAGCATAGAGAACACCTATAATACAATACTCTAATCCTGAGATACAGATAATTCACTACTGTAGTCTGAATTCAGGGGATTACACATGGCAAGAAGAAGGGGAGTGAAAGCAGCTAACAAAGCTTTCTGTTCTTCTCCCCACAACAGATGCCCTGTGAGGTACGTGGGGCTGTGAGAGCCCAGAAGAGAGCTGTGACTCACCCAGAGTCACCCAGCTGGCTTTGTGGAGGAGTGCGGAATCAGGTGAGGGTCCAGCTCCCTAACCACTAGACCAAACTGGCTCACCAGTTGTGGGATCTTATCGTCAGTAGATGTGGGTAGCAGTCATAGGTCTTTACCTCTGTCTGCTGGGTCCTTCTGCTATAATTGCTTTTGCAATACCAGGAAGCCAGCCAAGAAAGAAAAGTGGGCTATTCCATACTCCAGGAGCCATGGCTGAGAAAGCCTTCTCTCAGGTGCCCACTCCTTTTGCTACTGAGGTAGTAGTACAACCAGGAGGACCTCCTCTACAGACTTTAAGGCATGGGAAGATGATATGGCAACCTGCATTTTTGGTGTTTTATATGCTCTTATGCAGCAGTGACTCTAAGTGTCTGGAAAGCAAAGAGTTGCTGGTTCAGTCATGGAATCATAGAGTTGGAAGGGACCTCTAGGGTCATCGAGTCCAATCCCTGACTTCTTCCTGTAAACAGGGAATAGCAAACCACTTCTGTATCTCTGCCAAGAAAACTGCATAGATGGAAACCCCCATTCAGTTAACTAGGGCTTGGCCACAAGTCAGTGGTACCCAACAACAACAATGCTTTTATGCATCTATTCTTTTTTTAATTTAACGATTGTATCAACAATAAAATATTTATTTTGTGTTACGTTTGCCTATCCAAGGTGGGATATACTGTTGTTTTTCCTGACTTGTCCTGTTTTCCTTCAAAGTCTGAGCTGTTCCAAAGATGCTTATAGGCTAGAATAAAGGATATGCATTTTAAGAGTGGAGCCAGTGCAAATCCAGACTGAACAGCGGCACACCTGGATTGCAGGTGACTCTTTGCATGTAGAAATGTCCCCTCTTCTGCTGTGCTGCAAACCAGAGATCTGGTAAGCAGACTTTCAAGGAGGGGTGCCTTTGGTTCATCTTTCTTGCGCCACAACTGTCTCGTATCACCATCTTAAGTTTCAGTTCCCGATTACTAAATGAGATCCCCAAATGAATTGATCAACCTCTGTCTTCTTGACCCACCTACTTTCCTTGGGGATGTTGCAACCCTCGTCTGTAGTCAGGTCGGAATAATTTGCATACTTAATGATGTTATGTAAATACAGCACCAAGAATTCGTATGATAAACCCGGATTAGTCAGCAAAAGGGCAGAGCGGAGCAAAGCGATGCAAAGCAAGGAAGAGGCGTGAGGGTTTGTTTGCATAATGATAAAAGACAGACATACAAACACGCAGGCATTCCAAGACTGAAGAATTTAGACAGGCATCCATACATTTATGTAATTATATCTGTTCGAGTTAGACAGATTTTGTGTGTTTGGGGAAGAATTGTGGTTAACTTTCTAGGATTAAAGGATCTGGGATTCCAAAATAGGAACTGAGAGCATGAACTAGATTTCTAGAAATTTAGGCAAGGGCTCTCTTAATTTTCTGAGCTCCTTTGTTTGTATTTATTCCCTGCAGAGATAGGGGGGCGATTTGCACTCCAGGCGCCTCCTGCCTTCCCAGAAGTTGCCTCATTATGAACTAGGTGTGGAGCATGAAATTGTGCTCCACACCTTTACCAGCCTTCCCCTATCACTTACCTGCTGCATCCAGCTGGGGACCATTTGCACCTCTGCTGGACGAGGAGGTCAACAAGGCTACTGCGCAAGCATGTTGGCAACTCTGCTGCCCTCCTGACGCAACTGCAACTGCGCAGCGCGTCAGCGTCGTCATGGAGGGCACCACACTCAAGATGGCAGTGCCCTGAAGAGGACCGCCCCCCAGATTGATCACAGGTGAGTGACTGATTGTGCAGGGCCCAGAAAATCTGTGAAGCTTTTTAGTTATTGCAGTTGAGGGCTATCTATCTATCTATCTATCTATCTATCTATCTATCTATCTATCTATCTATCTATCTATCTATCTATCTATCTATCTATCTATCTATCTATCTGTCTGTCTGTCTGTCTGTCTGTCTGTCTGTCTGTCTATCCATCCATCCATCCATCCATCCATCCATCCATCCACCCACCCACCCACCCACCCACCCATCCACCCACCCACCCACACACACACACACACACACACCCATCCATCCATCCATCCATCCATCCATCCATCCATCCATCCATCCACCCACCCACCCATCCATCCATCCATCCATCCATCCACCCACCCACCCACCCACCCACCCACCCACCCATCCATCCATCCATCCGCATTTTTATTCCTCCCTATTCTCAAGGGTCTCAACATTAAAAACCAAATATAAGCTAAAACCATAACAGTGCCTGAAAGTGGGGAGGAAAAGGCCCGAACAAAGAGCTGTATCTTCACTCCTTTCCTGAACATGTAAATTGAAGGTGCATGATATACCTCGAGGAAGACTATTACGTAATCCGGGAGCCACCACTGAGAAGGCCCCATTCCGGATGCCTGCCCTTTTTGCTTCTAAGGGTGGTGGTACAACCAGGGGGATCTCCCCTACAGATCTCAAGGCATGGGCAGATCAATATGGAAGAAGATGGCAAGAGGCTATGTGGGATTTAAGTTAAGATCTCGTGATTAGTCCTTGCCATCCCTGCCAGATGCAAGAAGCACTCCAAGACTTATCTAGACATTTGGTGAGTACCTTCTGCGATCAGCTCAAGAGAAGTACCGTGAGCCAGTCAAGTGCCATCCACTTCCTTTTGTTATTTTCACATGCTTAGCTGGCTTCTAGTACCCCCTGTCAACCTGATTCTGGGGCAGATTTGCACTTCCGTTCTTGCCCAGGGCTTGGGAATTGTGATCTTTGCCCCTGCATCTACTAGCATTTGCACACTTCCAGGATTTCATGCCATTGAAATATCCCAATGTGCGTGTCATGCCTTCGCGGAAGCAAGAATCGTATGAAGTGAGTTCCAACACTTCTCCTGTTTCTAGTTGGGCGATTATTCTGGAGCAACTTTACTCCAGGATATTGCTAAATAATTCGATTTTGGGGTGATGCCTAAAGGCAATGCAAGGCAGAAAGGTAACGTCTGCAAGTATACCACAGGTGTTCATTCCAGGGATTGCTTATGGCCCAGAAAAAGTCTTCCAGATGGGGAACCAGAGGCCTATTCGCACTATGGCCCCTAGTGCACGATTAGTGAACCTCTGGTGAAGAGCATCCGCATGTGGCGTAGGCTGTTACAGCCTCCGTGTGTGCGCGCCCTCACCAGAAGTTCATTAATCATTAATTAGCCATGGAGCACAGTTCTGGTTAACCAATGTTTACCAGAACCTACCTTAAGCGTCCAGCGGTGTGACCGCTCTTCTTCCGGCACTCCAGGATCGTTTGAGGTCCTGGCACCTCGTGTGACCATACGCATGACTGTGTGTGCACAGAGAGTCAGCATCGTTAAGGCAATGGTGCTGACACACGTGCAATTGCGGAGAACGCTGCGGCCAAAATGGCAGTGCCCAGAGGAGGACCGGGCCCCAGATCGAATAAGGTAAGTATTCGATCACAGAGCAAGGGAATGGCCAAAGTTGACTGG
This sequence comes from Aspidoscelis tigris stejnegeri, assembly GCA_023333525.1. NCBI lineage: Eukaryota > Metazoa > Chordata > Lepidosauria > Squamata > Teiidae > Aspidoscelis > Aspidoscelis tigris. The sequence continues at coordinate 10,652,838 of JALMGA010000007.1, forward strand.
CGCTCCAAGTGTGAGCGCTAGTCAACGTTGGTTAATCACACTCCTTTCCCATCTAGCGGACAGGAAGGGAAGCGCAAAAATGCCCCCGGGGGATGGGGATCGCCTAATGGCAAGCTGCTTGGCAGCTGTCATGCCCTGTCCCACCAAGCACCAGAATGGGCTGTGGGCTATTTCTACCACCAGACCACCTGTCTGCACATCAGCAGAAGGAACCAGGACTCACCTGGATTGCTTGGGGATTGTTTTAGTGGTCCTCCACTAAAATGCTCTTGGGTATGTATTCTGTGCCCAAGAGCAACCCAGTTTTAGATGCCCTGTGGCCACCATGCACCATTGAAGACCATGCAGACAGGGTTGGTGACATGGACCAAAAGGACAGTGTAGAAGGTGCCAGTGTCACCACATCATGGATAACTAAGGAGGCAGCTAAAGGATCAGCCCATGTTAATAAAAGGGCCTACAAGATCAAAGATTGCTCAGCAAGCACTCCCTAAATCTAGATATGATCACAGAGAGATGTAACTCCACCTAGGACAAGGATGGGTTGAACGTGTGACCTTGAGCATGGATCAAAGGCAGCCGAGAATGTCTCCATCTTGCCTGTGCTGAGTCACAGTCTGTTCAACCTTTTCCATTGTATTGGCCAAACATCAATGCAAAACATTTGCACCGCACCTGAGCCAGATGGAAACAAGAGTTGCAGCTGGGCATTATCAGCCCGTGATCTCCAGGTGACTTTCCTCAGCAGTTTCATGCAGATGTTAAATGGCACGGGAGGAATACTGGCAGCTGTGAAACAGCCAAGTGGTCAAGCTGTCATTGTCCAGTGACACTAGTAGAAGAAGCCTTCCAGTAGGAGCTGAAGCAACCTCCAACAGCCAGCCCAGAAAGTCTATCTAGAAGGACACCATGGTCCTGAGGTGACCAAGAGTGGTCACACACTCTCAGAACTTCTCTCATCTCAGCAAAGATCAGTCTACAGGACAATCAAGAGTTCAGGTTGGGCCTCCATATTCTTGCCATGCTCAGAAGTTTGATACCCTCTTGAGGTGTCTATGTTACCAGATGTGGCTACTCTGGAAGCATGCTCCATGTGCAGTGGGACATCAAGTATGCTTTCAGTTGGCTTCTGCATCCAGTGTTTGCATCACTTCTGCAGGGCAGCACTTCTGCATGGGGATGGGGCAGCTGCGATTGCCATAGCAACAGCCAGGCATGTGGCAGAAGTTGCCACGGCCATTGCTATGGTGATTCAGACAGTTTAGGATGGAGCGTCTGCACCTCAAGTGGCCTATGGGTAAGTTGGGGACAGCACCAGGAAGACAATCCAACTGAAGTGTGAAAAGGTCCTAATTCTGTAATTGGTTATAAACTGACTTCTATTCTACCCCACTTTTCTCACCCATTTAAGGGGACTCAAAGGGCTGACAAACCTTCTGTTCTTCTCCCCACAACGGACACCCTGGCCCTTTCTGCACTTGGCCTTATTCTGGACTATACCTCAGGATAGCGGTCTGCTGGCCACAACAGACCTCACCTGGGACCTTTCATAGTCTGCACTAACATGCCAGATAGCAGGTCCCTATTCTGGGATATATTCTGGAATAAGGCCAAATGCAGAAAGGCCCCCTGTGAGGTGGGTGGGGCTGTGAGAACTCAGAACAGAACTGTGACTAGCCCAAGGTCACCCAGCTGGCTTTGAGGAGGACAGCGGAATCAAACCTGGTATTCCCAGATAAGAATCCGGCTCCTTAACCACTAGACCAAACTGCTTTGCTCCAGACATGAAGGACAGGGGCTTTTGTGTTTTGGTGCCAAGAAACTAAGATGTCTGGTTATAGGAAGCCTGCTGGATTCATTGCCAGAGTGGAGACTCATTGAAAATTTCCATGAGGATCTTTCAGGAAAAGCAAGGCTCTCCAGCTGGTCTCCCCAAACGCTGTTTTGATCTTCTGGTTGCCATTGTGGCTGTGTTTCCACTCACATTATAAAACGATTTGAAAATGATTTGAATTTCCTTTGTACTCCATTACAGTTTGGGTTCTCTTGTTCACTAAAAACTGCAATTAAAAACACCTGAAAATACAGGCATTTCCCCCCGTTTTTGCTGCTAAAACACTTTATCTTCATCTTTATTCCTTTGGGAACAGTACAGCAGTATTGGGGCAGATGCATCATGAAACGGTGGGGTTTCACCCTGCAGAAATACAGAAATCATTCAATACCCCTTGCCAGATTTAAAGTGCTCAAGCCTTTTTTCCTCTGCAGACCACTTCATGGTTTCATTTTCAGCCACTTCACACTGATAACAAGTAACAATTCAGCCACTCCACTTCACACTGATTACAAAGTTTCATTTCTCACCCATGCTTCCCCTCACCTTCTCCTTTTTAGACTGGGCTGGCTCTTTCCTGTGTGGCTGGGCGGAAGAAAGGTGCAATAAAGGAGAAAGTGAGGGGGAGGCTTAGTGAGGCGATTTTGTGCAACATCATAAAATGGGGCATTGAAGGAGGGATGAGGGGCTCTGGAAGCAATCCCCATGGTCATGCTCGCTGGAAGGTTTGGCTTTGCTATAGAGAAGCAAACGGCAAAAGCAGACAGCAGCAGCAAAAGCGGGAAGGGAAGGGGAGCTGGGTTTCCCCACCCTTGGCCACCTCATTGTGGGATCAAACCCAGTCAGGAGAAAGGGGTGGAAACCCTGGCTGGCAAAAGGTGGGGAGGAAAAGATCTGCATTTCCCAATGCATTTTTGAAGCACTTTCTGTGGGAACAGCAGAATCAGGGTTGACAGCGATTTAAAGTCAATGAAATGGGATCGGCCAGAGTGTGCCTTTGCATCACGTTTTGTTGTTTCATTTTGAAAAGCTCAGGTGGGAACACAGCCTGTGACACAATATATACTCTGTCATAGCTCAGTCATCTTTGTCAAGAAACATTTTTTAATATCTGTTTGCTGCTAGTTAAGACATGATTATGAACTGTTGACCTCCTTTAAGCTTTGGCTCTAATTATTTGTTGCTTTACTTATTGATTTCTCACATTACAGCCTGGTACTTAATACCCTGAATGGCTGGAGGCGATACACTATTAGAAGATTAATTAAAAAAGAGAAAGAAATCTCAGATACAGTCTATCAACTATAAAAATATAATAGACCAGAATGAGTAAAGTCAACATATCATATACACCACAATTAAGGGAAGGATACAGACACCTTCAGAATCCCACTAAACAACTTTCAGCAACATTCTTCATCCTATAGGCAGAGGACTATGTAACTGTGTGGCCAGCAGCGAAAAGGCCCTGTTCCATCCACGTAGGATAGAATAACAGACAAGGTCATCCAGAAAGTAAGGTGTCTTCAGGGTAGAGATGTGCACAAATGATTTTTTGACATTCTGTTCAAATCAAATCAAATACCCGAAAATCCGATTCGATTTGAATCTTTTAAATTCATACTTAACAAGATTCGATTCGTATTTACCAAATTCAAGTCTATTTGTTCAAATTTTTTATTCAAATCTGCACATATGAATGTCGACAACATTTGTACGCGCACGTACACACACTTCCCTATATCCACACACATCCGTATGCATTCTGTAGTTATCCCACGTGCAACCCGTTTTCGTCCCGAATGGATGCGGGAAAGATGCAGATCTTCAAGTACACATTGTGTGCGAACCCATACACGTACAAATGTTTGGATAATTCAAACAAATAGATCCGAAGTTCAAAATTTGATTTGGATATTTACATTCAAATTTCGGGACATTCTATTCGAGTTTGAGTGTTGAAATTCGGCACACTCGATCAGATTTCATCTGCCTACAAATATTTGTGAACATCCCTCCTTCAGGGCCCAGGACCACTGCTACTTGTCAAATTCATTAGGGTTTTTCGTATTGGGTGAAGTAATTTTTTTATTTCGCAGGTGAGGGTGGAAGGGGAGGAGTAAACCTTTGCAACATGACAAGTTTGTGCAATATGAAGTAATGCCATAATGTGATTTTGTGGACTTAACATCCTGTCTGCTTAGGGTTGTTAATGATCCAATAACTCCTTTTTGCAAGCGTTAGGGTGTTAACCAGGTTGCCTTTCCTGGCTGCAGGCCAAAGCTGGTAATGTGGTTCTCTCCCGGGAATACACCAAGTTCCTGTGCAACATCAGAAAACCTGGCACTCTGCGTCCCAATGTTTACTCCAAGTATTTGCCATTTTGGCTAGCATTGTCAAAGTAGGAAATAACAGTCCTTTTAAGAATAGAAGAGAGGGAAGAAAAGCACCTGCCCACAATATCTTCCTTGAAGGAGCACTATGTGAGTTGCCTTGTTCACACCTAAAATTTAATCCAGTTTCAGTCCACTTTCAGAGTGAGAGAACACATCAGCAAAGTGACTAGTCATTTTCTCTCCACCCCAAGTTAGATTTCCTGAGTTAGATAACGCTGGAAGAAAACAGCTCAATACTTTACTAATGTGTTCTAGGGATGGGCATGAATATTCGTAGGCATTCGAAATCCAATGTGCCAAATTTTAATGTAAACATTCAAATCGAATTTCAAACTTCGGATCTATTTGTTCAGATTATCCGGATATTTGTATGTGCACGGGTTTGTACATGACGCGTACTTGAAGATCTGCATCTTTCTCGCAACTGTACGCATTTCTACGGACCTGTATGGGATGAAAACGGGTTGCATACAGGATAACTATGGGATGCATATGGACATGTAGTGATGCGTACGAATGTGTATGGATGTGGGGAAGATGTGTATATGCACATACGAATGTTGTTAACATTTGTATGTGCAGATTTGAATAAAAAATTCAAATGAATAGATTCGAATTTGGTAAATACGAATCAAATCTTGTTAAATTCGAATTTAAAAGATTAAAATTGAATCAGATTTTCGGGTATTCAATTTGATTCAAATAGAATGTCAAAAAAATATTCGTGCACATCTCTAATGTGTTCTCTCACTCTGAAAGTGGGCTGAAACTGGATTAAAACTTAAGTGTGAACGCAGGAGGAGACCGCTTTACAAGATAAAGTCAGGAACAAATGTGCCACCTAACTGGGTTCCCCTGTGGTTTAGCAGAGCACAGAGGCCTGACATCCGGTGCCTCTGTGGTCTGGAAGTTCTGCCCAAGGAGGAGAAGATCCTTGCCATCCCTTCGGGGTGGTGGTGGTCCAGTAGTGCCACTTAGACCACTCTGCCCTCTGGAAGACTCTCCAGCATGGATGAGCCCTGATAATTTGGAGTTGCTTCCTTGCAGGACTGGGTCCCTCTTGTTAGAAGCTCTGGGCTCCACCTGGTCTCAGCTACACCAGAGACCATAAAGGACACCTGCTTATGCCATCTCTCCTGGGGGTGGTCTAGTGGCAGCCTAAACCCCTCTGCCCTCTGCGTGACTCTCCAGTCTGGCTGGGCACAGAGATCTTGGAGGAGGGGATTCTTTGTGGGACTGGGGCCTTTAGTCAGCTGCTCTGGACTCCACTTGGCCTTAGCTGCCTCAGTCTGTGTGTGTGTACATGTGTTTGGCTTATTTTGCAATGTTTTGTATGACGTGTGATTTTTATAATGTATTTTTATTACAATGTTTTGATTATTAATTTGCATTGTATGTTTCCTGTTTGTTGTAAACCTCCTTGGGCAAATTTTCTTTTGGAAAGGCAGTATACGAATAAAATTGGAGAGAAATGGTATACCACTTCCTAGTACGTTGGTAGACCTTGGAAGGAGATTTACTAGAAGACAGGACCAGGGGCCTTCCTCCACTTCTCCTGTCCAGGGTATGGGGATAGTGCACTCCCACTGGCCTGCACTAGTATTTGCACTCGCAAATGCAATTACACACCAGCCCACCCCACCCAGGTCTGGATAATTACCCCAAGTGGGTACACATGTCCGTGTGCCATCCTATTAGGTCCGGACACCACCATCTTGGATCCGGATGTCAACATGACTGCACATGTGCCATCATCAGGATGATGTTGATGAGCACGTGGACTCATGTTTTCAGTCCTCTGAGGTGCCAGCAAGGTTATGCGGCACCTCAGATGACCCCTGGCACCTGCAAGAGGTGCAAATGGTCTCTCTGGTGGTCGGGACAGGTAAGATTTTGTGTGTGTGTGATGAACAATTCCTCGGACGTCCCACAGCTGTTCGGGACCGGCAAGCCCCGCCCCCGGCTGCCACCATTGGGTCAGGTTCGATCCAGGGGCGGGCAGGCCTGCCTTGTCCCTTCCCCGAGTTCCTGCGTGTTCTAGCCGATGCGATTGGGTCACCTAGAGCCCACAGGAAACCCCCCCTCCCGGGCACCCACCCACCTGGGCCACAGCCTACCAGGGAATGTGTACGTGTGCACGCCACTTATCTCTTTGTTACTGGGTTTGAACTGGTGCGGCCCAGCTGGCGGCGTTGTGCGTCTTCGCGCACCGCTGGCTCTGATGGGCCAGCTACCCACGCCTGCGCAGAATGGGCTAGGCCATGCGGGGGCGGATTCCGCATTTGCACTTAGGGAAGTAGGACCACGTCCCCATGCGTTCCTTACCTACCTAGGTGTGAATGGGGAAAGCGTCCCCGTGTGGCCTAGCCTTTGTGCACTACAGTCATTCAGCTGTAGTGCGAAAAGGCCTCAGATCTCTGAGGCCTTGCCTCTGCTTTAAAGTCCAGCCCAGCCGGCCTCCTGTCTTGAGCCAGCGTTTGTAAAACGATATTTCTATATTTACTTAAACGTCTATTTAAAGAGGAATCCTTCATAATTACTCACCCACAGATAGATGACACTGTTTTGGCTGTGTTTATTTAGTTTCTACTAGCGATTGGCAAAAGGTTTACTGTGGCCTTAAAGCAGATCTAGATGAATGACCCCTTGATCATAAAACTAAGTATGCGGTGGTGTTTCCTTTCTTTCTTTTTCTTTCTTTTTAAAGTTCTTGTGGGAAGTGGCATGCGGTGGGCTATGTATCAGTGTTTTCTCCTACCGTTTCCATATAGAAATACAAGAATCCAATAATTTCTGCTGAGATCGGCTGAAGAGGCTTTTCAGAAGACTAATCTGGTGGTATTTTAAGCATCCGGTACTTGAGGTGGGGGTGGCTCACAGTCGACCACTTAAGGGATAAAATGTAGAATCTGAATAAGTTATCTTGCAGATATCTTTTTAATATGAAGGCCCCTTTTCAGACACAAGTGAGATGCCACTGTCTGCATTGCTTGCATCTGTTTGTGCAAATAGGGCAGAAATTAGCAGCACAAACAGCCTCACCAATCCATCTTCCGTAGTTTTTGCCAACCATTTACAAAAAACATTTCTTGGGCTGCGTTCCCACTGGACAATTTAGTCTGGCTTTTAATCTGTTTTTTTTTTTTTAATATAAAGCAGTGAGCTCCATTTTTTCATGTTCCCACTGGTAACATTCTGCAGACCTGCAGGGGGGAACCCCGTCCCCGCTCTCTTTTCCATCATACCCTGACTTCATCAGGGCAGGCACTCCAAACCCCAGCCCCTATATAAGCCTGTCCAGGATTCATATAATGGCAGCAGTTTTCCCCACACCGTAGCACAGCAGTAGAAGATTAATTACTTCCCCTTTGTTTTGTGCTAGATTGGTACAAAGCAGCAAAATGGCAGGGTGGAGGGAAAAACCAGGTGGGGGAGGGAGGGACCAGGGATGAAGTAGAGGGCCAGCTTTGCACTGCATCAGCCCAGCACAAAATGGCAGGCATTTCAAAGTCTTTCCAATCCCTGTCTCTTTAAGTAAAATCAGACTCTCCCTGCTATGGTCTGACATCTCGCTACATTGTAATGTCTGATTTCTCATTACATTGTAAGCTCTGCTTGCTCTTGCCTTACTTAGCATGTAATGGCAACAGCCAGGAGAAAAGAGAAGGAAATGACTGCTGATTATTGGATCAGGGGAGACCGAAGAGAACACCCCTAAAGCATGGTTCCCTTCCCCCAAAACGGCTTGCTGATCCCATTGCTAAACTGTGAGGATTATTTCTAAATCCAGCAGTGAGACCCCTTTTGATTTGAATACAGATAATCCGCATTTTGATACCTTTAATCCTCAGAAACTGCAGATTTCTCTGAACCTTTGGAAACACTCAGCTCTGAAAACGAACTCAAAGCTCTTGAATGGGACTGCGCCCTTGGAGTTTAACATCCCTTAAATTTCATATCAAAATCTCTTTAGTGCAGAACATTATTTGGAGGCATTTTAAAAACGTTGACTGGAACTCCATTCTTGTAATTCTCCAGGTTTGCTTCTGTCTCTCAGGCCATGGTCACACCTTCACCTGAAGTCTTCTTCAGGCCATCTTCAGGCCTGGCTGCTCACACCTTCAGGACAGCGGCGCCTTGCAGTCCCCTAGTTCTTATGCATGGTGTTTCTATAAAGTGGAAGATTTATTTACCTTGTCTGATCATTGGTCTGTTTAGATACGCCCTGTGTGATAACTGTGCTCGTTAATGCTTTCTTTTATGTGAGAGCCACTTCACCAGAACCAGCAGAGATGGCAAGGAGGACATTCTGCTGAAATGTGTGTGGTATGCCACTAAGCTAAGGCTCCTCCGTAATATTCACAGCTTGTGCCTCAAGATAATCTACGGGATACCCTAAAATATGTCCATAATTCCCTGCAGTGCATGGAGCCTCTGTAACAGCTCTGTAGCAATAAGAACGTTGTGTGAGAATATCTCTTCCTTTACCGTTGTACAATTAAACAACAATGCAAGTCCAATAATACAAGGGTTGACAGAGAAGACTCGCATTTTGCCAAGGTTACTGGAATTAGACTTTGGACAATTTCAGGGTTGTCCAAAATGATCTCTGGTGGACTGTTCTACTTTTTTTCAGTCATTTCTTCTGCTGTCTGGAGTTGTCCTGCTAGTTCTTTGTGGACCCATGGAATAGAAATGCGGACCAATAATTTGAAACTGAATCCAGATGAAGTGGAAAGCCCATGTGTCCTGGGGTCCCGAGGAGGTTGCGGTGTGGGCCATTGAAGCTCAGAAACTAACTACGGGGACCTAATCAGGGGCGTTTTTGCTCTTAGCTTCCCCTACAGTGGATAGCAAATGCATGCACTAGCATTTGTACTTGTGAATACTAGTGCATGCCAAACTAAGCCCCATGCACCTGGAGACTTACTTGGGTTTGGGCGTGTCTGGGCACTGCCATCGTCCGTGTGGAGGCTGATGTGACTGTGTTTGCACTAACACAGTGGCAATGGTGAATGCTCCATGCACACACAGTCGTGTTTGGGGTCATCTGAGGTGCCAGCGTCCTTGCATGGCACCCTAAGCAACCCCGATCCTGGCAGGGGTCCACATGGCTGCTCCTCTGGCTGGGAAAGACAAGGATTAGGATGTCTGTGCGCCCATTGCTAGTAGATGCTGGGGTAATGTCTGGTTAAGGCAGGAGGAGTTTCTGGGTTGAAAACGCCTCCTGCACATGCAGATGCTCCTTACCAGAAGCTACCCCAGCCTCTACTAAGAGGCCAAGTGTGAACTGGCCTCTGGATTAAAGGGTGATGAAGAAGAAGAGTTGGCTTTTCTACCCCGCTTTTCTCACCCATTTAAGGGGACCCAAAGCAGCTGACAAAGCTTTTCTATTCTTCTCCCCAAAACAGACACCCTGTGAGGTAGGAGGGGCTGTGAGAGCTCAGAAGAGAGCTGTGACTAGCCCAAGGTCACCCAGCTGGCTTCATGGGGGAGTGCAGAATCAAACCCGGTATTCCCAGATAAGAGTCTGGCTCCTTAACCACTAGACCAGACTCCAGAGGCTAATTGGGAAAATGCAAATTTTGCTTAAAACATCCCGTTTTTGTATGTGTGTACATATATATATCACTTCTTGTCTGATGCTCTGAATTTCCGTACTGCCAAGTGATGGGCAAAAGGCCATTTCAAATGCTTTATGGAGCCTTTGGAACAGCTGCACCCGGGAGCTAGGCGAACACTTACTGCTCAGGCCATCTTGTCCCTGGCTGCCCCTCCTGGTCTTTCCCTGGGGGAGGTGGGGGCACCCATCACTGCATCAGGACATGCAGTGGCATCATTTTGCTGCCCCCATGCATTTTTTTGCTTGTCGGGGCCTGCCAAGGACCTACACATAAATAACTGTTTTCCTAATCATTCAGTGGCCTGCATGAGTCCCCCAGGCTCTGAAGAAGCCCACGAGCAAGGTGATCTGAGCCCTCGTCTTAAGGGAAATCTGCACTTCAACTGAAGGGGAAGTCTGGTTGCGCCCCAGCACAGAGCACACGTACTACGTGGAGCCACCTCCGTCCCAGAAATGTCTCTGCATGTGCCAGAACCTCCCCTGGCTGCATAGTGGAGGAGCAAGATAAAGGGCTTCATCACCATCCTAACTGCTTGCTAGGACGCATGAGCATGCACCCTTTTGCATCTCTTCCGGACGAAGGGTGTGCGGAGCTGCATGGCACAGCCGCAGTTGGGCACCGTGTCACCTGGTCTCTGCAGCAACAGGTCCCAAACATACCCGTTGCCACGGTTACTGTGGCAGGGTGCTTGTCAAGGATAACACTTACCTGCACGCAGGGAATTTTATCGAGGCGGAATTAGCCAAACATCAGCATCAATGCTGCATCCACACAAGTTTTAATCCAGCTTCAGTCCACCTTCAGAGTGAAAGACCACATCAACCAAGGCCATGGTCACACCTTCAGTTCTTTTTCAGTCTGTCTTTGAACACCAACGCTCACATCTTTTTAGTCCAGTCAGTTTTATCTGATTTATGCCTGATGTATCCCAGACGTGCGCTGGGCTTTGCACCAAAGAAAGAATCGAAAAGGCCCTTGCTTTAAGGATGGATTTGCTACATGTTCTGCTTAGCCCACTTGGCTGTTATTTAAGGGAGCCACGAGCGCACCCGTAATGCTGCACCCCTGCACATACATGGCACATCTCACCCCCCAGCATCAGAAACTGGCAGTGAGACAGATGTTTAGGCAGAAACGCTGCTCAGCTTCATGGCCAAGTGGCGGCTTAAATCTTAAGATTTTCAGGCTAATTCAACCCACTGCCCAAAGATTCCTTTTCTTCATGGGTCAGGAAGGAGGGAAGGGGTGGTCCATTGAAGAGAGGCAGGGAGAAGGGGTTCTATCCTCAAGGTGTCTTCGGAATGGACTTGTGGGCACAGAAAACATGGGCCTATTCGCACTTGGCCTATTTCTGGAGTATATCTCAGGATAGGGGTTGGTGGTCCACATGCTAATGCAGACTCTAGCAAACCTCACTTTGGGCCTGCTGAAGCCGGCACTAGCATATGGGCAGCAAGTCCCTATTCCAGGATATATTCCAGAATAAAGCCAAGTGCGAATAGGCTCCATGACAACAGATGCAAGCAGAATTCTGAAAAGTCTGCATGGTACCTCATGAAGGTGCAGTGCCTGTTCAACACTGCGGTTTCATTGTGCTCTCAAAGTGGAGGAAAGGCATGGCGTCCACTTGGACACCACACATTCCCACCCTTGTGTTCCTCAGGGCGATTACCGGTCTTCAGCCCCCAGCTGCTTTCATTTACGTAGCAGAATCTGGCAGGCCCGATCCCCTGCACGGATGCTCCATCTGCTTTGGAGTTGGCCAGTGAACCAGAGGAGCAGAGCATGGTTCAGAACATGGGAGGCCTGCTGAAGACACACCTCCATGCTTGGACCTAGTGGAAGATGCTTTTTGGCAGTGCAACAAAGGGAAGAATTTCTTCATCCAGAGGGTCGTCGGTCCATGGAATTTGGTGCCAGAAGAGGTGGTGACAGCAACCAGCCTAGATGGCTTTATGGAAGGGTTAGACAAATTCATGGATGAGACATGTATTGATGGCTACTAGAATGGATGCCCAGGTATATCTGTCGGGCTGAGGGGACAAGAACGATGCCTCTAAGGCCATTTGCTGGGATCTGAGTGCAGGAGAAGGTTTGCCCTTGTCTCTGCTTGAGATGCCCATGGACAATTGGTGGGCCACTGTGTGCGACAGGATGATGGACTAGATGGTCTGTGGCCTGATCCAGTAGGGCTCCTCTTATGTTCTTATGTTTATGTTCTTTATATATCCCCCAGAGGAACCGTTGTTCCCAGCCCTCAAAACCTGTGTGTGCTTCAAGCCCAGAGAGGGGACTGATCTGGCCCAATGACATCATGGCCACGCTTTTCCATGGTCTCTCTGACCCAGCAGAAACTGGCTGATCCAGATCCACGGATTCCGACCATGGATGGGTCAATGTGGAAAGTGTCTTTGTTGCGTCTGCGACTCGATATCTCTTGGGAGGACCTATCAGTGGGGAGGGGCGGTGGTGGAAACCAGTCCAGAGTAATGCAACATGTGGAAATGGCCCTTACACATATTGCAAAATAAATAAATAAATAAATAAATAAATACATGGATGAATGGATGGATGAATGAATGAATAGGCAGCACAAAGTGCCAGCAGCAATTACACCTGCGTCCCTTCCCAAAAGGAAGCTGCAAAATCAGAGCTGTAAATTCCTGTTACCTAAACCTTGTGTCACGGCTTGCTTTCACATCATGCGCAATGTGTGTACATACACATGGCACTTCTGTGGCGACATGTAAGGAGAGAGTGCAGTGAGGCAATCGCTGTCTGAATGGCTGACGATCAAACAGCTCAGTGTCACATCGCTGGAGGAAATTGAGAAAGACCTGAAAGAAAAGGAGGGGTCTTTAAGCATGCGAAAGATACTTCTCATTCCTCCTATAGTCAGTGACAAATTGAGTTGCCCGTAAATCACGGAAGAGCGTCTTGTGAGATGCGGGTCCTGGCCAAGATGTAAAGCAGCTAGAGCATGCTTGTGAAATGGGACCAGCCCAAGTGATAGCATTACAGAGTCACCAGGGTAAGGGGTGCAAAGGAAGAACAGAGGGAAACTCCAGCTTCACTTCACTTCACTTTCCTTTTCTCTTTTGTGAAGGGAGCAGAACGTCTGGCTTTTCCTGGTTGGTTACATGCTGGAGGCCATGAAGGGCATCCTGGCTGTAAATAAGTTGGCTAGCATTTTAGCAGGGCCAAGTTTTTTTTTAATGAAATAAAATAAAAGGCACTGGAGTAAAGAGCAGCCTTTCCGCTACTGAGATATATCAAGACGCCAACCGCCTTGTGCCAACCTCTGTATCTCATTCTTCTCATTACTGGCTGCTGTTCCGGGCGGCTGCTAAGACCAGTTATTTGCAACATGGGCCACACTTTCCATTCTGCGGTTGCAGCCCCAGCGTGTTCTTGGAACGGAGCGGAGATACCTTGCGTGCCATTCCAAAGCAGCCCCACATGGCGTGGTTTGTCTTAAGCCTCTGAACTTGGCCGTGTTATCACTTTCCGCATCAGCTCCAGTTTGGCAAAAAAAAAAAAAGAGACAAAATGCAGTTCTGTAGGGCAGGTGGCTCTGCATCCGGCTAGAAGATCGCGCCAGTTGCATCACTGGACTTGTGTCGTCCACACGCTAAGGCATCACCTGGAGAACCTGCTGCCCACATGACCCTGGGAACAGTATTTGGGAGCACTCTGGAAGGTGATCACTTTGGACTGGCCTCCTTCATGTTCTTGAATCGTGTTCCATTCCTAGATGAGCCCTCGGTTGCCCCCCATGTTTGGTGTGGGTGACAAGGGGTAATTGTAGGATCTTCTTGTAGAATCACAATTGCCACTTGCCGTCTAGATACACCACAGGGCATTGGAACAATCTATTTTTTGGATGCACTGGGGCTGCATTCACACCTAAATTTTGATCCAGCTTCAGTCCACTTTCAGAGCGAGGTAATGCACTGCTCTTGGGTTTATCTAAGAAAATCCACCTTGGGGCTAGATAATGTGGAAGAAAAGGACAAGTCTCTTTGACCATGGTCACACCTTGCTGAGGTACTCTGTCTTATTAAGAAGGCGGACTCAAAAGGCACTAACTCCGATCACACAGATTCCTGATAGTCCGTCCTCAAGTTTGTCCTCAGGTTGGGTCGCTAGGCTCCCACCTTGCTGTGCCCATCTCGAGACTCTTTACGAGACCTGTTAAGATGTCCACCCCTCTTCACCCCTGCGCCCTGATAGGATAAAAGTTCTGTCAGTCAACAGCGTGAAATCACCCATTGGGTGAAAGGGAAAGCAAATTCACATAGGATCCGCCCACTACAGTACGATTCAGCCTAGATATTCATATAAATTCAGGCATTCGTATATAAATCGAATGTTACTACATTTGTACACTGACATTCGTATTTGTATAAATGTTTCAGAACATTCGTGAACCGGGGAGAAGGGAAAACGGTTGTGCCAGTCACATCTGCAACGGATCCAGGGTGCATTCGACATGGACTGAGAGCGGATTCAATGTGGATTCAGGGCGGATTTGTCACTTTCAGACAGGATATGTTACTGGATAAGTATTGGATACGTATGCGTTCATATCGGATATTCGTCCCAGGGCGTCCTACATGCATCCTGACAGCCCTCGTGCGAATAGGGCTCTGGTTTCCTGTGTCGTGAATTTCCCTCCATGCTTCAGAATGGATTTGCAAAGGTGCCCTATGATGCAGCGGTCCCAATTGTGCCAAGGTGTCAAGCCCCAGACCTGCTCTGCATGGAGACATGATTGCATTCATTTACACTTTATGAATTCACATGGAACCCCCAAAACCGGGACTTTTGTAGGTGCTGAAATGCATGCATATGTAAATTGGCCAGTAGGAGGTTCTGCCGAGGTAGAAATCCTTTCTGGGGAACATTTTCTGCAGCTTGTATACCTGGAAATCACTGGTGTTGAGGTTCGGAGAGGCCCTAGCGTCAAGGCCCCACAATAAATCTTTCACAGTTGCAAGAGTCTTCAATGACGCTTGGCTCCGGGCTTTTTCCTCGGGCATTGCCAGTTCCCTCATTTAGCTGGAACATTTGATATCCACCGTGTATCTCCTACCGTTGACCACACACAATAGAAGGCCTAGACCAGCAGGAAACACAATATTTTTCCTGATGCAGATGAGTGTAAATCGTATGTGAGAATGGGCTATATATCTGCAGGTTTCCTTTGAGGTTTTCTTTTTCTGTCTCTCTCTGAGTCTCTCTCTTTCGCTTTAATTTGGAGAATCATTCAGGTGAAAGGATTTAACTACAGCTTGAGGGAGCATGAGTTGAGAGCCAACAATAATCTGGCTGACCTTTCTTGGCAGTCCTTGGCTCTTAGAAGTCGCTCCAAGCTGGACTGATGATAGAATGTTCCTTGAACCCATGAAACGCATTGGATTTGGAAGCAGGCAGTTCTCAAGAATGAAAGCACTTCAAATACACACAGAGAGAGAGAATTACTTGAGGGCAGAACTTCAGACAGTAGGGCTGTGGTCAGATCTTCACTTGGATCCTTCTTCAGTCCATCTTCTGATTGCAATGCTCACACCTTTTATTTTCTATCCATTTTATTTGTGGACAATGAACCCTCCATTGGACTGGAAACGTGCACCAATGTTTTTTTGACATTCTATTCAAACTGAATTGAATACCCAAAAAATCCAATTTGAGTCTTTTTAAATTCAATTTTAACAAGATTTGATTCGAATTTACCAAATTCGAATCTATTCATTTGAATTCTTTATTCAAATCTGCACACATGAATGTCGACAACATTCATATCTGCACAAACGCATCTTCCCCACACCCGTACACACCTGTAAGCATCCGTACACGTCTCATATGCAACCCACGTTCATCCCAAACAAATCAGTACAAATGTGAATGAATGCGGGAAAGATGTGGATCTTCAAGTATGCATTGTGTACGAACCTGTATACATACAAATGTCTGGATAATTCAAATGAATAGATCCAAAATTTGAATGTTTAAATTCGAATTTTGGGACATTCAATTTGACCTTGAATGTTGAAATTCAGCACATTCGATCAGATTTCGAATGCCTACGAATATCTGTGCACATCCCTACAATGGATAGAAATGAAAAGGTGTGAGCATTGTGGTTAGATGGACCCAAGACTATTGAATGTGAAGAGGTGACCATGGAGATGTAAAAGGTTGCTTCCGCATTTGCCGCTGAAAAATGGATCTTCTTAGATCCGTTTTTCGGCGAACCATCCTCCTGAGGATCTGTCCCAAATAGGGATGGCATGTCTGTGCAGGCGTGGGGAAGACGGATCCGGCAGGGCAGATGGTTTGGGTGCTGTGCGGAAGCCACAACACCCATTCCAAAAGTCAGCCGGATTCCCGTACTGCCACCCCCATCCCCGAAGCCACGAGACTGGAGCAGTCAGCTGCCAGTCACCACGTTTCCAGCGGCGCGCAGCACGTAGGGGAGGGTCCCCGGAGGCTGACCGTCTTGCTTCCGCCCCTCCCAACGCGGCGGCCGCCAGGACATCCATCCCTTTGCCTGGCCATTTGCGGAAGCGTCCTGCTTCCACACAGATCCAGGTGAAGGGACGGATTGAAGACCTAATATTTTAGGTCTTCATTTTAATCCGGTTTTTGGCGGTGAGACCCATTTTAGAAATGGATCTCGCTCGTCGAAATGCAGGAGCGGCCGCCAGGAATGGTCCCTAATCGGTGCTACAATGCGGAAGGTAAGTACCTAAGTGTCTTCTATGTGTCTTAAACCTCTGTTTAAACCGGTTCCCGCAACCAATGCGGAAACACCCCAAGTTTCAAGACCCTGTAGAGCCTTACCTGGATTGGGATGATTTTCCCATAGTGATCCACGCTCTGGTAACCTCCAGACAAGACTACTGCAATGCGCTCTAGGTGTGCCATCGGCCATTGTTCATACTCAAAGAGGAATTCTGGTTTTATTCTGGATTGGTTACCTGATCTGTATCTGCTGAACAGCAACCAGTAGCCAGACTTTCCTTGGCTTTCTTTGGGGCTCTTGGCAACATACACATGCACACAGGTCTGCAGGTCTACAGGTGGCCCAGGGAAGTAAGAGGGATGCGAGCAGGAGGGCCAATGCCTCCATCTTCCGGTTTGGCAGGGAGCGAGAGAAGTTCTGTCAGATCCAATCCTTGTCTTCCTATCCAGCCAATAATCTGTGTAAGTGGAGCTCTGCTAAACAGAGATACCCTAAAAAGGCAAGGCAGCCTCCGTCCTTTAAAATTATAAGGCGTAACCACGGCCAAGGCTCCTAGCAAGGCAGCGTCATCCGCATCTTGCTAGACATGCTGGTAAGCAAATCTATGCTGGGGTTTGTGGCAGGTGCCTGGCAGGCCATGGCAAGGGGCAGAGCCAAGGTCTTGTTTGCCATCTGGAGGCAGCTTGAAACTCTTTAGCAAACAGAGCAGGATTGCATAACCTTGAAAAGCTTCTGCCAGACTGATTGGCTCTCGGGATATTTTTATTAGACTACTTGCTTAAAAATACCACAGTCCTTTGTGGCACATTGACAGAATAAATACAAAGTTATTTTCCCATTCGGAGACATCTTGCAGGCAAATCACTTGGATTGTATTCTACTTTTTTTGAAAACCTCTCATTGCTAACTCAATGAGCATCTAATACTGTTTGTTTCAGTCTTCAGCCTTTTCTGCACTTACCTTCTGATCTGGATCAAGGGGCTGCTGGTCCAGATCCTGGACTTCCTCATTTGCACATCAGTGTGGAGCAAGGAGGTCCTTAATCTAGGTCTATTGTAGACCCATTCAGTCAAGTCTAAGGTTGGACTAAGGGTCTTGTTTTGGATCACAGAGGTGTGCAGTAGGGGTATGCACGAATATTCGATCAAATTCTTCCAAATTTCGACATTCAAATTTGAACCGAATGTCCATAAACAAATTTCAAATTTTGGATCTATTCATTCAAATTATCCGGACATTTATATGTGTATAGATTCATACACAATGCGCACTTGCAGATAAGCATCTTTCCTGCATCGGTACATGTTTGTACAGATCCATATGGGGCGAAAATGGGTTGCATATGGGATAACTATGGGATGCATACGGACGTGTATGGATCCATACGGATCTGTACGGGACGCGTAACGATGCCCATGGGCACATACGAATCTTGTCGGCTAGGAATGTGCATGAATTATTTGTGTTATTTGGAACTCGGACAGATGTGCCCGAATTCCGAGATTTGTGGACGGATCGAATATCATACTGTCTACAGGTACTGGATGCCCTGGGGCATCCCTCCCTTGGCCACCCTCCCCCAAAACCTCCCCCCTCCCCGCGGCCTCCCTAGAGGGCCCCTACCTGCTCTAGTGCAGCCACAGGTGCTTCCCCTCCGGTACGGCTGGGGGGCGCTCTGGGATGCATGGGGGGGGGCGCTCTGGGACGTCCCCGCGCATCCTCCCTGCATTACAAAACCTCTGGTCCATACCTCCACATGATCCAGATCAGGACATCTGGTTCTTCTGGTTACCTCAGCCAGCAGGAAACTGCTGGTCTGTCAGGGAAATTCTAAAGCAGTTTGTAGAAATGAAGGCACTAGATAATAGGCATTTACAACCCCAATGTTCTTTTAATGCTTTAATGCCATTGAAAATAGTACTGTATATAAGCTTCCACAGATATCAGTATGATATTCAAAATCTGCTGCCCAGAGCCATGGCCTCATTCTAATGACCAGGCTGGCTCGCTCATTTTCTCCCAAGTGGCCTTGGCCACCGAGGACGGTTAACACTGTGGTCCACCTGCAAGTATTTATGTGGGCGCCCATTTCTGAAAGATATAATTCTGAAGTAGGCCTGCGCTCAGCAAAGGAGCAGAAGTTTGAGGTTTCTCAGCTGGCAGGCAAGAAGGATCCTTATAGGGGCACTCCAAGCTGCGTTATTTGTTTTGGAGAAACTGGTGCTGCTTTAAAGATACACGCTGACTGCTTGCTTAGCTTCTATGTTTCTAAACAAATGGCTATTTTAAAAAAAAAAAACATAAAAAAACTATTCCCACGGGGAAGCCAGCCCCTTAAAAAGCCTAGTCCTTTAATTTGCTGCAGCTTGGAGAAGCAGAGAGCGCAGACACAACAAAAGAAACGCTTTAGAGGCACTTCAGAGAGACTGTGTGTGGCCTTCATATTCTCAAACCTCTGCTAAGCCACCTTTTCTAGTGCAGAATGTCTGGAGAGAGGGAGGGAGCAGCAACTGGCGTGTAAATAATCCCACCTTGAAGTCTTCTCTGAGATGCCACAGAGCTGTCATTTTGCCGTTTCTGATCACAGCTTGAACTATACAAGGAGTATTCCAGAAGAAGAGTTGGCTTTCCTACCCTGCTTCTCTCACCCATTTAAGGGCACTCAAAGCGGCTGACAAAGCTTTTCTATTCTTCTCCCCAGAACAGAACACCCTGGGCGGTAGGTGGGTTCTCTGAGAGCTCAGAAGAGAGCTGTGACTAGCCCAAGGTCATCCAGCTGGCTTTCATGGGGGACGGCGGAATCCAGTATTCCCAGATAAGAATCCAGCTCTTAACCACTGGACCAAACAGGCTCACAGTCCAGAGAGACTGCTTGGCGCCCTTGTGTTCCCACGGCTTCTGTATTTCACCTTTCCTAGAGTGCCAGAGATTTTTTGGGAGAGGGGAGGGGAGGAATGATGTGTAAACAGTCCCACTTTGAAGTCTTCTCTAAGCTCCCTCAGAGAAGCCCCAGAGGGCTTGTTTTCCAGTGCACCATTTACTCTGGGTTTTAATCTGTTGTTGTTGTTGTTTTTTAATCAGCAGTGAGCTCTGAAATTTCTCATTCCCACTAGCAGCTTCTGATGTGGAGCTGCAGGGGAGAAACCCCTTCCCTCTCTCTTTTCCGTCATACTCTGGGCAGGATTGGAGCCTAACCCCCTTTTTTAAGCCTGATTCAAATTGCCATGGGGAAGTGGAGAGGGAGGCAAAAGGCTGAGTGGAAGGAAGGAAAGAGGGGGGCAGTGGGATGGAAACCTCCAAAGTGCCCCTCTTTGCAAAATCAGGGAAGTAAAGAGGCATGGGTGGAAGGAGGGGGCAGCAGGATAGAAACCTCCAACATCTCCCTCTTTGCAAGATCGGGGATTGCCATGGAGAAGCAGAGAGGCAGGAGGGGGGTAGAAGGGGAAGGAGGGGGGTAGCAGGATGGAAACCTCCAAAGTCTTAGTTGCTGGCAGAAGAGTTCCTCTTTGCCAATCAGGGAGACAAAGTAGGCACCAGCTTTGCGGATCACTGGCACAGTGGCAGGCATTTTAAAGTTTTTCCAATCCCTGCTTAAGCAAAATCAGACTCCTGGGACTATGCTCTAATACCTTGTTACAATGTATTGTCTGATCTCTGATGACATTACAAGCTGCTCACTTTCAGCCAAGCACGTAATGGGGAGAGGGAGAAAAGGGGAGGAAATCACAGCTTATCATTTGATCTGATAAGCTGAAAGTAGGAAGCCTTTTAAGAGCTGACGCACTTTTGCAGCCCCCAGGAGTGAAGCTGCCAATTTGAGCTTTGGGTGGGAGCCAAAAGGCAATAGGATTCCTCCCGCCCTCCTTCATTTTCTCCTCTACAGCTGAAAGGGAGACAGAGCACTGAATGGCACAACGCAGCCAGATCTCATTAGCAAACAACCAGGGGAACGGAGGGGAAATCTGAGCTTATCATTGGCTCAGGGAAAGTGAAGTGAATGGCCCTCAGTCATGCTTCCACACCTCCAAAAAAAACTGCTTGAGTTCCCATTGACAAATAATGAGGATTATTTGTAAATCCTGCAGGAAGAGCTCTTTTGATTTGAATAAAGATAATCAACGTTCTGGGACCTTTAATCCTGAGAAACTGGATTCCTCCTATCATTTGGGAACGGCCAGCTTTGAAAACAAATTCAAAGCACTTTAAATCTTAAATGGGGATGCACCCAGAGAGATGCTTTATTTTCTGTGTCCAATCACAGCCTAAAGGCATTTTCACATCTTCAGTTCTCTAGGACAGCATCCCAGGAGAGTGAAGATGTGGGATCTGGCATCCACATGGAAACAATCACAGAGTCACAGCAATGCCACCAACGTGACAGTGTGGTGCTGTTGCCACGGTGAACAGAAAACGTGTGAAGACCAGCCCTACCGCTAATATAGAGGTCTACCTCTATATGCCCAAGGGAAACTCCTGCATGCATGGAGCCACATCTGGTAAAGAAGCATATGCCCCGTGCCGGAGTATCCCAGGTGTTACCTGGGTAAGGGCAAATTTGCCCTAAGGGTATGGTAGTGTGGGGATAAATGAACTCTGTATCAGTATCAGTTCCCAATTAGCAGAGTCGTCTCGTCCACGTACAGCTGCTTAAAGCACAGCTTCCCAGAAGCTCTATTTTCACATCTGGAATCAGACCTCACCAGTGGTCTGTCTGATCATTTCCATTTTCCATCCTTCCTCTACAGGCATTTGAGGCAGTAGTCTTTGATGTATGCTGAGCTGGATTGTGTAAGGGCTGTCATCGGATGCAAGTGTGTGTACCGAAACAGAGAAATTGTGCAGGCCCAAAAGGAGCTTAAAGGAACTGATATCTGCAAGAGATCTCACTAGAAGAAGAAGAAGAAGAAGAAGAAGAAGAAGAAGAGTGTGGCTTTTCTACCCCACTTTTCTCACCCATTTAAGGGGACTCAAAACGGCTGACAAAGCTTTTCTATTCTTCTCCCCACACCAGATACTCTGTGAGGTACGTGAGGTGCCTCTGAGGTGACTTAGAAAAGGCTCTGTGGTGAAATTGTTCACATACCATTCTGCTCCTCCCCACTCTCCTGAACATTACATGCCAGAAAAGGTGGATTAGAGAAGAAGCGTTGGCTTTTCTACTCCACTTTTCTCAACCATTCATGGGGACTCAAGGCTGCTGACAAACTTCTGTTCTCCCCACAACAGACACCCTGTGAGGCAGGCGAGGCTGTGAGAGCTCAGAAGAGAGCTGTGACTAGCCCTGTGACTTCATGGGGGAGGGCCGAATCGAACCCGGTATTCTCAGATAAGAGTCCGGCTCCCTAACCACTAGACCAAACTGGCTTGTTTGGGAACACAAGGGCCACATCTTATCTCTCTGAGGCATCTCTGAGGTGTCTCTTTTGTTATATCCAAACACAGCCCAAGTGTCATTCATAAAAGTTCTGTGTGAATCCTGTCTAAAACATTGAAGGCAGCCTCTTCCATGCCATGGTGAATGCAATCTTCCTTTTCAAAACAAGCTACCATTTCCCCCTCAATTCTTTTATCATTTGTGGGAGGGGACTTTGGCTAAGAGGGCAAGGCTGCCATGACACTTGCCATGCGATTGTGACAGAAAAACAACCACGCTCTCACGGTGGCTTTTCCCGCTAGCCTGAAAAGAACTGGACAACCAGAATTTGGGCCATTTATCCTGTCATCAGCTGGAGCTCAGCTGCAATTTTGCTCCTGTGGTTGCGCTCTGCCCACAGTTTGGCTCCAGAAGCTGCCGAAGGCCAATCTAGCACCTCGTATATTTTGGTAGGATTCTTCCCACGCACCCAGAGCATAAATTGGTGTCTTGCTTGGATGCAGCCCTTCATGGATGGAACCTGGGCCAGCTACTAAGTCTGAGGGGAAGGGAAGAGCATGTGCTTTTCATAGCCATTGAATGAGCCACCATGGCGGCCATCTTTAAAAACCTCTGTGCACAGAGTTTCCTTGAAAGCTGGAGGTGCTAGGAAGCAAGATCTTATACTAGGGAAACAGATGAAAAAGAGTAAAGGAATCAAGGGTCAGTGGGATTTCCGGTGTGATCCTTAATTGCTGATTTTGTCTTTTGACTGCCAAATGTATAATCAGTATGAAGTTGTCCATGTCCACAGGCCTATTCGCACTATGGCGAGTACTCAACAATTAGTGAACTTCTGGTGAAGAGCTTCCACACGTGGAGTAGGCTATTACAGCCTCCAAGCGTGCTGGCTCTTACCATAAGTGCACCAATTGTTGATTAGGTGTGGAGCATGAAATTGTGCTCTACACCGTAACCCACGTAGACCAAAAACTTACCTGAAGTGTCCAGTGGCGCAACTGTTCGCTCTTCTTCTGGTTCCCTGCAGTCGGGGGGGGGGGAGGCATCATCTGCGCAGGATCGGTGGCGGCTATGGCTGTGATCAATCGCTGACCTCTGCTGTGACCGGACCTCCAATCCCCAGGAGTGGTGTCTGGTCATAGGGTCATGGGAGGGGTGTTCGAACATGGGTGCTCGAACATGCGACTCTGCAACGGTGTTTGAGTATGTCACGGAATGGCCAATCATGGCAGCGAGGAGGCGGGACTTCCTCTTTAGATGCAGCAGTGTGGGCTGGCAAACGGGAGGACCATTCACACTTCTTGCTGGTAATGGACACTTTGGGGAAGCTTTCCTCATGACAAGTGTGGATGGTCCACCTTTACCAGAAGTTTACAAGCCCTAGTTCATGGCAGCCTAATCAGGTAAGTACAAAAAGGCCCCATGTGAACTTGGCTACGCATAATTTCTGTATACAACAGAACTGCATCACTGGCTGCTGGGAGACTTTTATATTTTATTTTATTTTGCAATGACAAATGTAACTTTTATTACAAGAAAAAAGAATGCTTTTTCTAACAGCACAGGAAATAGGATGCAAGCATCGGAATAGAATTAGTTTTTTGAGGGATAAGCACTTGTTACGTGTAAAAGCAAATCCTTTTAGCAATTAAATTGTCACAATCTTGTATGGCACAAGATTACAGCTGCTTCCAGACAGAGGATGGATATGCTAGTAGGAGGGGATCTTGAGGGAAATCCTTCCCACACAATTACTGTCTCTTAGCTAAATAGCGGCGTGGCTGGCGCTATCCGTCCCATCCAGTGCCACAATCTTTTGCACCATTTCCGGTGCGAGGGGTCATCTGAAGTGCTGCACAAGCACCGTCACACCTCAGATGACCCCAGACACGATTGCATGTGCACACCCAGTCGCGCCGGGCACTGAAAAGAAGATGGTGGCATGCTGCTGGTGATCAAACACGTGCCCGGACACTGGTAGGTCTCTGGCTGCATGGGGGTTAGTTTACTAGTGTTACTAGTAGGTTACTAGTGTTCCCAAGTGCAAAAGCTTGTTCATGTTAGATGCTAACACACTTTTCCCATTCAGTGAACGGGAACCCGAGTGCAAAAGCAGCCAGGGCTTTGGAATGTTTAAAACCTTTGCTGGCATTTCTGCCAGTTGAGCATGTTTTAGCTGACGTGTTCAAGACTGGTGGGGTATCGGCCTGTGTTCATCTAGGACTCCTTGCGTTATTTCCCACCCATCCCTTCTTAACCCAGAAAGTTCCCACTTCCTGACTCAGGCTGATAATACTGTCAATAAAACGAAGTCTGGTATTTTAATAGCTGTATTCAATCAAACCACATTGCTAAATGCACATTAAAGAGCAAAGCAGTTGCAATCCTTCACAGAGGCATGCTTTATGACTCAGTAGGAGGCACTGAACCTCTTCTGCTCTGCTTTGCTTGTCACAGTTTATCTGACATCATGTATGGACGGATTTGTTTGCATCATGCCTTTGGGACTGGCGTTGGGTTTCAGCAGCACACCATAGGGAATCCAAGGGCCTGTCCTCACCGGGGGGCGGGGAGCGGGGGGCATGTTCTGGGATGCTGCAGAATGCTCCGTCTGCATTGCTCCCCGTCTCCAACATGCAATATTTCTGTGACGTGTGCGGTGAGGCGTGCGTCACGTGGGAGGGGGCAGCCAACGGTGTTCTCGCTGTCCTGTCCAGACTGGTAGAAACATGCAATTTTACCTGAAACTGCGCAGTAGGTAAATTCAAATTAGCGGCGGCATAATGCGCCACCACTATGCAGTATCGGGCATCAGGTGTGATGCCCACGCCTCGGCTGCGCACGCCAATGAACTGTTTTCCTAAATCTGGACACACCCTCATCGTAGCAGCACTATATTGGTTCCATCTGGATGGGGCCTTAGATTCCATCAGGCTTTGGCAATTTATTCTGCTATATTCAGATATTCTGCAGTGTTCACATAATGTGAAATAAGGAACTGATATCTGGATGAAGCCTTTTGCTCACGTTCTACAAATTGTATGATACAGGTGGAAAACATGGGGCCATCCCATTAAGGCTCTGCAAAATCCCAGAATCTCCACTGCGCCGTATTCTGGATTAGATCAGGGATAAGGGCCTCCTGCCCGCATGATAGTGCAAACTATTTCAGGACCTGGCTGGGCCTGCCGTAGTCTGCACCAGGGTGCCGATAGCAGGCCCCTAGTCTGGGATATAATTCAGAATAAAGGCCCAGTGCAGAAAGGGCCCAAATTCCATAAAATGTGCAATAGAGAAAACTGCCCAGAATGGTTGCCTGATTTTTCATGCAAATCTGTTCCCTGTAAACGCTCCCACCTATGCTATATTAGGCACAGTGAGTTAACTATTCTATTAAATCAAAGCACAGCCTCCAGATTCCCATTCTTCTCCCTGTGTAGCTTCTCTTGACTTGGAAGAAATCTGCCTCCTGCCCTGGCTGTGTTAGGTGCCTCTCTCACATGGAGCCTTCGCTAACCCGAATCTTAACAAAAATCCAAAAACAACCAGTATCAAAGATGAACTAGCAAAAGGGTTCAGGAAGGAAGGGACTCCCCGTCCCAAGCACTTGAGTGCAGAGGCTTTTATTTTATAAACCGGCACTTTGTTGTCTTGGGATCCAGACCCCTGAAATAAGGCCAAACGATTAAGAAAGGGTTCCAGTTTTCAAGTCAAACAAAATGGATCATAATGATGCCTGGGATGCCTATGGTAATGGGAGATATGAGCAAGCAAGGGCCTTTCAGAAAAGTCTCTGTGTGTTTGTGTCTGTGTGTGATTCTCTCTGTGTCTGCAGCAAGCAAGGCCCTGTCAGAAACGTGTCTGTGTGTGTCTCTCTGTACATGTCCCTGCAGCAAGCAAGGGCCTTTCAGAAAACTATCTGTGTGTTTTTTTGTGTCTGTGTGTCTCTCTCTGTGTCCCTATAGCAAGCAGGGCCTTTCAGAAAAATGTATGAGAACGTGTGTGTGTCGTTTTCCAAATAGTTCTGCTCCCCCCCCCCCCACTTTCCTCATTTAACGCCACAAGCTGCCGCTTCCCTTTCTGGACTGTTTTGATTCAGCCTCCCGGCCGCCTGACTGCCCTTCAAGGCAATTCCCGTTATGCTTCGGCCATAGACATCTGGGGGCCGGCGGGAGAAAGTACGTGACTTATCAGCGCTGGCCGAGAGCGAGAGCCAGCAGCGCCGGAGCCAGTAATAAAGGCTGGGAATCATTCCCACAGCTCAACCAGGAAGAAAATGCAGACTTCCTGTCTCCAGGTCCTGTGGCTTTCAGATGCCAATCTTCTCTGACTTCCACAAACAGGCCGCCAGTGTGGGACAGAACTGACCAGGAAGAAGGGATGGTGGCCGTTGCGGTGGAGGGGGCAGGCAGGCAGGCAGGCAGGGACACAGCCTTTTCCCCCTAGGATATGACTGATGACTTTGCTGCTTTCCTACACCACCACCATATCATTCTACCTCCAGGTCTGCCCTTAATGTATTCCCTTGGCAGATGCACTGCATGGTCTTCTGCTGTTGCTGGAAATGGCACGGCCTCCAGCTTTTGCTCTGTGCGCAGCTGGGTTGCCCCAAGTGTGGCAGCTGGGGGTGAGGGACTGGCAGGGCATCTGTTTGTGGACCCATAGGGTAGTGTTGGCAGGTGCCCATTATGTCTCTTGGGATGGAGAGCAAAGGAGCTCAGAGGAACTAGCACCAAGTCCAGAAGTGCTAGATCTAATGGTGGGTGAGGAGCAGAGGTTGCATCTGCCTGAGCATAAAAGGACCCATTCAGGAACCTTTGTAGGAGCAGGCATCCAGGTAGGTCTGTCCCTGGGGAGAAGTCAGCTCAAGAGCCCCAGAAGTCCCCTTTTCTGTAGGGTGAAATAAATGACTTCTGGAGCAGTAGGGGGGGCATGATTTGCTTTCACCTCCACGTGAAGGTAGAAGAGGGAAAGAGCAGACTCTAGCTATCATTTCTCCTCGAAGGAGTCATCTGATGGACCAGAAGGATGGCTGGACGTTGGCCATTTTTGGTCTATCAGAAGACCCTCTGATGCAGAAACGATACAGTTTCCAGGATGGTTTCCCCTCACAGCTGCAACTGAGGGGCAAATTGGCACTTCCTGTCCCATCCAGGTGAACTCGCAAAATGCTGGTACTCCCTCCACATGACCAAATGCTTACCTAAAATGCAGCCACAAGCACCGCCATCTTCTGTTTACATGCTGGCGTCACTGTGCATACACTGTCGCCATCACTGGGACAACGGTGCTGTGTCGTGCACATGCACTGATGCGAGTACGTCGTGTGGCGCACCAGCACCCTGGCATGGTGCATCATGTGCCCCTCTGTGCACCGCAGAGGTGCAGATGGGCTTGCTGGAGGATGCAACAGGATGGCACAGGATGCAGTAAGTCTATGCCCTTAGCCCCAGCAGAAGTGCCTGTGCCTCCCCTTTGCAGGTCATGTGAATATAGCTGCTGTTAAGACTGCAGATCTGTGCGAACCCATGTGGCAATCGACCCTGTTGAACAAGACGAATGAGGCACATATTAGTCTCAAATTGAAGCATTCATACTGAAGAAAGGGAGATAGGGAGAAGCTTTGTCACTGTTGTCCCGCAGGAAAACTTGTGGCTCTCTATACGCTGCTGAACGATACCTGCCATGCATCACTGTGGTCAACAGCAAGACATGGTGGGATTAGCTATCCAGCAACATCTGAAACACCACACATTGGCCACTCCGAAGAAGAAGAGGAGTAGTAGTAGTTGCTTTTCTACCCCACTTTTCTCACCCACTTAAGGGGACTCAAAGCAGCTGACAAAGCTTTCTACTCTTCTCCCCACAACAAACCACCCTGTGAGGTGGGTGGGGATGTGAGAGCTCAGAAGAAAGCTGTGACTAGCCCAAGGTCTCCCCTCTGGCTTCATGGAGGAGAATAAAAGTTCCTGGACTTTCCTTATTGAGGCTCCAAATTGGGCTCTCCACATATAAGAACAGGGGGGTGCGTGTCTTCTACACATGGCCTACTATTCCAGGCCAGGACCCTACCATGCCGGTTGACCAGGTAAACCGGGCTGGGGTGCTATTGCTTGCTTCTGGGTAGCTAACTATAGCTTGCTGTTATAGTGTATTAACTTCCTGACCTGTTATGCGGCTTCATTTGGAAGCCATTCACCAGAGTTACCTATTTGGGACAGAATGAGAATTTAGGGTTGTGACTCATTTCTTATTCCCCAGATGTTGCCTAATTGTTGACTACAGGCCGAAGTGCGAATGGGATGAACTGGGATGCCTTTGCATTTTAAGTCCTGGGCCAATCCTGAAACTGATCATCAGTACAAATGGTCATTGTGTATCACCATGGCATTGGCCACAGCAGCTTCCAATGCGCTGGATCATTGCCATGGGGATTAGGGCACGGAACTCATTTGCATGGCCACAGCAACCCTACCCTATTCACACCAGCATTCACATCATTATATGTAAGCGTGAACGTAGCATCCGGGAGCTCATCTTTGGAGGATCATGGATGTCCCCGCATGCTGGACGCTCAGGAACGGAGGCAGCACCGTGGCGTGCAGATGGAACACTCTGGAGCCTGCGAGAATGTCTCCAACAGGCGCAAAAAAGCCCTGAGCTTTGGGTGCCTGGGTGCTACCAGGGCGCTTGAAATGTCCAAGTGCTCTGCAGCAATGTGCCCAGCCACTGATTATGCCACCTCACCTGTGATGAAGCCTTTGTGGGCACGGCTGGTTTCATAAAAGCCTGCTCTCAACCGGCAATTGTAAAGCAATTGAGATGAGACATGGGCTGGCCCTGCTTTTCCCAAAACGGCCCGTAAAGGCAGATTCCTCCGCCTGACGTTCCCCGCTTACCTCAGAGCTGCCCAGCGCCTGAAACCCATAGCTAATAATAGTGCTTGTGAGCTGGAAATTCCCCGTGGGGAGCTTCTTCATACAGCCGGCGCTGCAGAAGCTTGCCAGGTTGACATCTTTAATCATACCTTCCTGTCGGTTTAGGCTTTTCCAGCCAGGCCTAGTCCTGTGAAAGGCCTGCCATTAGCCAGAGTGAGGGACTATAAACATTCCTGGACAATTGATTCAGCGCAAAATGGGAGAGCCGCCTGCCCTTTTATTTATTGAAGAGCTCTTTAAATGGCTGTTGTCTTTCCTTTTCTAAAATATATATATATATAAATATGTCTCTTAAACAAAGGCAGTCGGTCAATATATGGCTTAGGCAACACATTTTATTTGCTGCACTAGATTTCAGGAGGGATGAAAATGCGGCACCAGGCCCAGTATCTTTGTCACGGGCGCCAAACTGAAAACTGCCCTTAATATTTTGGGTCACTACAAAAGGAATAAAGAGAAAGAATGAACAAACAACGATGGTTCCACCAGTTCAACATTGCATGCATGTGGTACTGAAGTGAACCATAACACCCGTATCATGGTAGGGTGAGTGTATGTCAACCCCTCACCCTCACCTAAAAAGAACAAAGGGAAAAAGCGTCCTCTCCTCCATTGAGTGAGTCGGTTTGGTCTTGTGGTTAGATTCCCAGACTCTTATCTGAAAGTCTCCCGGTTTGATTCCACCCTCCTGCACAAAGCCAGCTAGGCAACCTTGGGCTAGTCACAGCTCCCTTTCTGGGCTCTCACAGCGCCACTGATCTAACAGGATGTCTGTTGTAAGGAGAAGAACGGAAGGTTTGTGAGTAGGGCTTTGCACAAATATTTGAAGGTATTTGGGATTTGTTCGACTTCGTCCAAATTTCGACATACAAATTCTAATCAAATGTCCATAAATTCAAATTTAAAGATTTGAACGAATTTCGAATTTCGCATCTATTCATTTGAATTATCCCGACATTCCCCACATGAGAGCAGGCTTTTATGAAACCGGCCGTGTACGGGTTTGTACATGATGCATACGTACAGATATGCATCTTTCTCGCATCTGTACGTATTTGTACAGATCCGTACAGGGCAAAACAGGTTGCATATGGGATAACTATGCGATGCATACAGATGTGTTCAGATGCATACGGAATGCATAACAACGCATACGAGCACATACAAATGCTGTCGACATTCATAAGTACAAATGTGAATTAAAAAATTCAAACGAATAGATTCATATTGAATCAAATTTGGTTAAATTCGAATGTAAAAGATTCGAATTGAACTGAATTTTCAGATATTTGGTTTGAATCAAACTGAATCCTGAAAATTGCATTTGTGCACGCCCTTATTTGTCAGCTACTTTGAGTCCCCTGAAAAGGTGAGAAAAGTGGAGTTTAAAACCCATCTCTCCTCCTCCTCTTCTTTCTCTGTTGCTGACGGAGGACAGTCAACAGCTTCTGGAACGCTGGCCTTACCTGAGCTTGACAGCATCTGCACTCCGGCTGCTGGTCCTTGGGATACATTGCAAAAGAAGCCCATTCTATGTTGTCCTGATGGGCAGGAGAATTAGGACTGGCAAGGGAAAATATTTATTCACCCTGTGGTGTGTGTGTGTCAAATTTGCTACCAGAGAAGGTGGTGACATCAAGAAAGGGTTGGACAAATTCATGGAGGGCAGGCATATCAATGGCTACTAGAATGGATACCTGGATACATCCTCCAGCCTGGGGAGACAGGCAGGATGTCTCTAAGGGCCATTTGCAGGGAGTCAGAGCAGGTGAAGGTTTTGCCTTTGTCTTCAGCTTAAGGTGCCCAGCAGCAACTGGTGGGGCACTGAGTGAGAGACAGGAAAGCTGGAGTAGATGGGCTGTGGCCTGATCCAGCAGGCTCCTCATATTATCTTCTGTTCTTGTCTTGCAGGTGAACGACGCAGTCTGCGCAGTTTATGGGGATCATGTGTATACTCTTTTTTGGCGTAATGTATGCCCAATATTTTGCAGAATCTCCAGGCAGGACCCTGTAGCAAATAATCCTGTAATATTAGCTGTTCTGAAGAAAATTTGAAGGATCACTTGACTGTAAATCAAAGGGTTACTGCAGCCTTAAATACCCTAAATATTCTCAGACGTGGCATGGACCCAGTCTCATTACAGGCTTGTTTTTTTCTTCTCTCTCCCCCCACCCCCCACCCCACTGCCAATGTTTCTTGTGCTGCTAAATTATATCTTTAACAGGTATATTTTCTGCCCAGTTTCCCCCCACCCATTTTATCACACACTGTGCTCCTTCCGATTCCTTTTCTGTGCTTTCAAACCCAACCAATTGTTGACCTCTCTTAAACATAAAGGAAACGAAGGGCACAATTCTTCCTTTGGCAGCAGCAGCTGATGCTCCTTTGGATGGTGTTGTCAAAAGACATATTTTATACTTGAATTAGCTATTTCGCCAAGAGTATAAAATACGTTTTTTTGCCAGCACCATCCAAAGTAACACATAGTAGCAACTTGAACAGGGGCTCATATGGTGAAATTCCTCCTTCTTTCTTCTACTGCTGCCGTGACTGCCACAAACTTGTCACTTGATTGGTAACCACCAAAAGTGACCTCCGCATTGCTAGGTAGTTAGTAGCACTTGGAGATTAACAGGAGAAGGGTGGGTGGCATGAACTTTCGTAGACACGACTACTTCTTCAGAGGCACTGGGAGACTAACAGGAGAAGGGCTGGTGGCATGAGCTTTCATAGACACGTCTACTTCTTCAGATGCTCACTGGGAGACTAACAGGAGAAGGATTGGTGGCATGAGCTTTCGTAGACACGTCTACTTCTTCAGATGCTCACTGGGAGACTAACAGGAGAAGGGTTGGTGGCATGAGCTTTCGTAGACACGTCTACTTCTTCAGAGGCACTTGGAGACTAACAGGAGAAGGGTTGGTGGCATGAACGTTCGTAGACACGTCTACTTCTTCAGATGCTCACTGGGAGACTAACAGGAGAAGGGTTGGTGGCATGAACGTTCGTAGACACGTCTACTTCTTCAGATGCTCACTGGGAGACTAACAGGAGAAGGGTTGGTGGCATGAACGTTCGTAGACACGTCTACTTCTTCAGATGCTCACTGGGAGACTAACAGGAGAAGGGTTGGTGGCATGAACATTCGTAGACACGTCTACTTCTTCAGATGCTCACTGGGAGACTAACAGGAGAAGGGTGGGTGTCATGAACTTTCGTAGACACGTCTACTTCTTCAGATGCTCACTGGGAGACTAACAGGAGAAGGGTTGGTGGCATGAACGTTCGTAGACACGTCTACTTCTTCAGATGCTCACTGGGAGACTAACAGGAGAAGGGTGGGTGGCATGAACTTTCGTAGACACGACTACTTCTTCAGATGCACTTGGAGACTAACAGGAGAAGGGTTGGTGGCATGAACGTTCATAGACATGTCTACTTCTTCAGATGCACTTGGAGACTAACAGGAGAAGGGTGGGTGGCATGAACTTTCGTAGACATGTCATAGATGTGCTGGACTTTTCAAATTATACTAACACAGCTATTTCTCTGATATTGACTTAAAAGGATGAGAAAAGCATGATAGGGAAGTCAATTCTTCTTCTTCTTCTTCTTCTTCTTCTTCTGTTCCACAGTTTTGAAGACAATAGGAACAAGAGCCACGTCTCTTGTTGCAAAGAGCACACCTTCTGCGGCTTTGAGTGTGCAATGTAAGCTTTGGTTATCCACAAGGGATTGTTCTCAGGTGTTCCTCAATAACATGAAGAAAAAACATTTCCCACTCATACTGAAACCAGGAAGCTTGGTTCTGAGCTTCCTCACAGTTTACGAGGTTAAATGTCTCTGATATTATGTCAGAAGCAAACCCTCCCAAATAACAAGGAACAACTGTACGATTGTCCCTGGTAAAGCAGAGTTTTGCACAATATGACTGAAGTATGTAAAATCATGCGCGATGTGGAAGAGATGGATAGAGAAGAATTCTCTATTGCACAACACTAGAACCAGGGAGTGCTCTATGAAGCTGGTGGGCAGGAGAGTTAGGGCCAAGGGGAAGTAATTCTTCTTACAGCCTATTCATGTGGAGACCTGCACATCTTTTGCGGCCTCCAGACAGCAGCTGAATCTCCCACTAGGAGGTGATAATGTGGGAAATCCTCCCTTCAGTTGCTACCTCCTAGCTGGGCAGCCTCGTGGCTGACTCTGTCTTCGCATGTTGTACTGACCTGGATCCTCAGATGTGCACGTTGGCATTTCTGTGCATACATGGATGCCTGTTTTGGACTCTAAGCATGCTTGCTTGATGGAGCAATGGTGTTGCTCTGGCCAGAAGGTAAGTAAAAAGCGCTGTTGCTGGAAAACCTCCAACCAGAGCTGGGTTTCCAACCATAGTTTCTAGCATTTTTTTTTGGGGGGGGAATAGAAGGGCTATGATTGGTTTGCCTCAGATACATGCAGTAACCACACCATCACATTCCCATAATGGCACTATGTTCCCCCTGTCTGGACAGGGTTCCCGATTTGCAGCAAATGGAAAGTACATGCTAAAATCCATATTGAAGGCAATCCATTTTGTAACCCAGATTTCCATGGATTTTTAAGGATGCATTGAAAATTATTTTGTAAACAAACAGCACGGTCCCTGCACTGTCCAGCCAAAAAGCAAGAATTCAAGAGGGGCTATACTTCAAAGAAACCCCACCACTTGTTAGCGATATGGGGCCTTTCTGCACTTAGCTGATTAGGCTGTCGTGAACTAAGGCTGGTAAACTTCTGGTAAAGATGGGCCATCTGCATGTCATGAGGAAAGCTTCCCCAAAGTGTCCATTATCAGCCAAATTGTCCACTATTTCCCATTGCTGCGCCTGAAGCCGGAAGTTCCACCTCCTTGCTGTCCTGAGCGGCCGCTGGTGCAGAAGAGAATGTTCAAGCAGGGGCATATTGTGGCCAATCAGGTCAGTACCTGTGATCGGACGCTCCTCTTGTGACTCTATGACCAGACACCACTCACGGGGATGGTGCTACGGTCACGTCCGAGGTCAGCGCTGGATCACCGCCACCAATACCACCGTGCCTTGTGTGGATGCTACTTCCCCTGACCCCTGACCACAGCGACCCTGACATAGAGCGAATTATCTCGCCACTGGACGCTTCAGGTAAGCTTTTAGTTAATCTTGGTAAAGGCATGAAGCACGATTTAGTGCCCCACACCAAATCAACGATTAGTGAACTTCTGGGGAGGGAGGGCACGCTTGGAGGCTGTAACAGCCTACTCAGAATGCGGAGGCTTTTCACCAGAAGTTCACTAATTGCTGACTACCGGCCTAAGTGAGTCAGTTTGTTCTAGCAGCTAGGGAGCCAGACTCTTATCTGGGAATACCAGGTTTGGTTCCGCACTCCTCCAAGAAGCCAGCTGGGTGACCTTGGGCTAGTCACAGCTGTCTTTTGAGTTCTCACAGCCCTAGCCACCTCACAGGGTGTCTGTTGTGGAGAGAAGAATAGACGGTTTGTCAGCCGCTTTGAGTCCCCTTAAATGGGTGAGAAAGGTGGGGTAGAAAAGCCAACTCTTCTTCTTCTTCTTCTATGCTTTTCCTGCTCACGGGAAGGACATCTCTGAGGGTATTTGCTGGTCCTCAAGTGCCTTCAGAGGGACTTGAGTTGCCCTGAGATGCCACTGGGGGCAGATGTCATATCCTTTGGTCTCCATCCTTTCACCTGTGTGGATACCGCCACAGTCCCCTATGGATCCAGAGAAATAACAAAGAATTATATGAATCCAGCAAAGCCTCTTGAATAGGCATAGCTAATTTGAAAAAAAAACCTACACATTCTTTACAAGATTAAAAACACTGACATATATGAAAAAAGTCAAGAACAAACAAAGGTTTTATACAGTGTAGGGATGTGCATGAATATTCAAACCATTCAAAATTCAATCGAATTCATTCAAATTTGGACATTCGAATTCCAATCAAATGTCTATAAATTCAAATTTAAACATTAGAACTAATTTTAGATTTTCAGGTCTATTTGTTCAAATTATTCGGACATTC
Organism: Aspidoscelis tigris stejnegeri; assembly: GCA_023333525.1. Classification (NCBI taxonomy): domain Eukaryota; kingdom Metazoa; phylum Chordata; class Lepidosauria; order Squamata; family Teiidae; genus Aspidoscelis; species Aspidoscelis tigris. The sequence continues at coordinate 10,687,807 of JALMGA010000007.1, forward strand.
GTATGTGTATGGCTATGTACACGATGCGTGCTTGCACTTATGCATCTTTCCTGCATCCTTACGCGTTTGTACAGATCCAGTACGGGATGAAAACGGGATGCATACAGATGGGTACGGCATGCATAATGATGCGTACGGGCATATACAAATGTTGTCAACATTCGTATATGCAAATTCGAATCAAAAATTCAAATGAATAGATTCAAATCTATTTGAATCAAATAGAATGTGAATACATTTGAATTTTCGGGTATTCAAATCGATTCAAATTTTCAGGTCTTCGAATTGAATCCTGCATTCATGCGTACTCCTAATACAGTGTGCTCATTTCAAACCCCTGAATAGTAGACAATCTCCTGTCTCCCATACGTGATGTTGCAAGGAGAAGAGGACAAATCATAGTATATTCCAAAATACCTGGTACCCAAATCATTTCCAGAAAATACATCCTGATGCATTGCCAAGTAAATAACTACAAAGCTACCCGGAACTCTCTCTGGAACAGTTCTGCAGTTCAGAGGCAGAAGACATGTTTTGCATGGAAAAGATCCCAGATTTCCTTCCTGGCATCATGAGGTAGTACTGGGAATGAATTCTTGTCTTAAGTTCCCTGCAAGGCACTGGGTTCATAGTACAGAAATAAATGGACCAGTGATGTAACACAACACAACAAGACAGGAATGGCCCAAATGATGATCCTCCAGAAATTGCAGAGTATTTTCCAAGAGCTGATGGCAAGGAAGGTGAAGTTCAGCATCATCTGGGGACCATCAATTGACCACTCTTGTCTACTTCCCAGCATAATAGTCCTGCCTTGAAGGAAGCATCTCTTCATTAAAGCATGCTACCCCATATCAAAGTAAAAATGTTATGTGTGAAAGGAACATCACAATTCTTAGGATTCCGTTTAGAGAATGTAGTTTTCAAGAGGGTACATCAAACATGGGCCCCTCCAGTACTTTGCCACAAGGAAACAACTGGGTTTGAGTATTCTCCAGATGATGGAATCTGTGAAGCCCATGTTAACACAACTGTGACTATTTTTGTCACTCTGAAGTTCTATTTGTTGCTCCGTGGACCATCTAACAATTCATAGTCAATTTCATCCCTGCCTTTAGTGGTGGGAGCTGATGGAATCTGAAGTCTGAAATATAAAGAGGGGTCCAGATGTGGGGGGAAATGAGGCTGTAGACTTAAAGCTGCCTTCTGGAGAACTTTTGGATTCTTTGGATGTTATCAGCAACTACTTCAATGGAAACTCAAATAATTACAGACAAGCTTCTTAGAAAGAGACTGGGTTATGGGTGAATCACTCTTAACACACATTTCCTTGGCACTTGTTTTCATAGCAAAGAGGAGAACATAAGAACAAAAGAAGAACCCAGCTGGATCAGGCCATAGCCCATCTAGTCCAGCATTTTGTCTCACACAGTGACTCACCAGTTGCTTCTTAGTTTTCCCAGGCAAAAACTTCATCTGCCCTTGACTCCCTGCTAATGGCTTGCAAGAGACATCTTGCTTGTCCCTCCAACCGGGAGGCAGTTTGGTCTAGTGGTTAGGGAGCCGGATTCTTCGCACTCCTCCAAGAAGCCAGATGGGTGACCTTGGGCTAGTCACAGCTGTCTTCTGAGCTCTCACAGCCCCACCTACCTCACAGGGTGTTCTATTGTGGGGAGAAGAACAGAAGGTTTGTCAGCCGCTTTGAGTGTACTGGGAGATCAAAGGGTGGGTGCCAATAGGAGAGGAGAGAGGAGAGTTGGCTTTTCTACCCCTCTTTTCTCACCCATTTAAGGGGACTCAAAGTGGCTGATAAAGCTTTTTATTCTTCTCCCCACAACAGACGCCCTGTGAGGTAGGTGGGGCTGTGAAAGTTCAGAAGAGAGCTGTGAGTAGCCCAAGGTCACCACTCTGGCTTCGTGGAGGAGTGTGAAATCAAATCCGGTATTCCCAGATAAGAGTCCGGCTCCCTAACCACTAGACCAAACTGGCTCCTCTCCCCAATGGTCCTTGGAGGATGTGCAATACATAATGCACCATGTGCATTAACCTCATGGTGCATTAACCTCACAATGTTCCCATTTTGGGCACAGTGAGTAACCGCACCACTGTCCCCTTGCAGAATGCAAAGGCAGATGGACACCAGACCATGTCTGAATTCTGCTGCTCACAGCATGCCACCACTACTCGTCTTGTTCCCATGTCTCTGCTGGTTTCTGGGACAGCTTTGGTCTGCCAGTTGGAAGCAGATGGAGCTTGATATCCCGGCACAGCAAGAGGTCTGTGTCAAGCTCCCACACTGGGGCACCCAGAGGCATGATTGTCCATTCTGGTCTCAGTGTGGTGGCTTGCATGGACACTTGGGGTGGCTACATTCGTGACTCGAGGCTAGCATCAGAGCCTTACGTTCCATTTCCCAAGCAGGATGTGAATAATTGTCAGCTTGCAAATGGATGCAACCAGTAAGGCTGGAGGGCAATCCTCTCGATTAGGGTTGCGCATAAATGGGGCTTTTGCATTTGATTTGTACTAAATCAAATGTAAGAAAATCCATATTGTTTAAATAGATTGTAGGATTTGATTCAGTTCGTACAAATATCTGTTACAAATGCATACACATTCAAAATGCATACACATCCATACATATTCAATATGTATCCTGTAAAAGAACCCACTCTGAAAGCATCAAATCCACTCTGAATCCACTTTGAATCCGCTCTCAATCCATGTCGATTGCGCACTGGATCCGTTGCAGATGTGACTGGCACAGCCGCTTTCCCACCTCCCCATTTCACAAATGTTCCAAAGCTTCGTACAGATGTTCTGAAACATCTGTGCAAATACGAACCTTAATGTACAAATGTCAGAGCATTTGATTCATATACGAATGTCCGAATTTCCCCCCTATTGCACATACTACTATTTCAATATTTAGGATATTGTTTTAATTTTACTGAATATTTTAAGTGCTTTCATGTATATTATCATTTCTAATACATACTGATTTGTAATCTGTCGTTTTATTAAGGGTGTTGTCCGCCCTGAGGCCTTCTGGTATAGCACAGAAAGAAATATAAATAATAAATAAATAAATAAAACCGCAGGCACCATGTTGCCATGGGAGAGAGGTAAGTCACACTTAGCCGATGCTTGGGGAAGTCCCAGCGAAGTTTGGAATGGATCCAGTGTCCCAAAGTGTGGACACAGGATCCATGCCGGCTTCCTTTACCTGGGATGCTTTCCAAGGGGAGTGAAGGTGCAAATAGGCATGCAGTGACCTTCTATGCTGAAGCCCAAATACGCCCAAGGTTACCCAGTGAGCTTCTATGCTGAGGTGTGGACTTAACCCAAAAGCATGCAAGAATCTAAACCACTGTGCCAGATTTAGGCAGATTTATATGCATGTGTCTCCGCTGTGGAGATCCCTTCATACGGAAATCTGAGCAAAAGAAAATCTGTTCAGTGCTGTTCCTAAACATTTGCTCAAATCTCAGCGAGAACTGGATCCCCCCCCCCCCATCTCTACATCTGGTCCTGGACATCCTCTAACACTAACCACAATGTGGTGCCATCTAGTGGGCATTGAAATCAACTGACAATCACAGCAAGCGATGGCAGCAGGACCTCCCGGTAGCCTCCACCATTTGAAGGGGGTCTCATTTTTCTTCATCATCAAAACCCCCGTGGGAGGGTTTAAGCCTTCTGATTCGTTCTCCTCTAATTCCAATTCATACATCTCTAATCACAGTGGTGAAGATTAATTATATACAGAGAGGCCAAATACATAAGTACGTAGTAAGCACTGTACTTGATTGAGAAGAAGAAGAGCTGGCTTTTCTGTTCCGCTTTTTTCACCCATTTAGGGGGACTCAAAGCGGCTGACAAAGCTTCTGTTCTTCTACCCACAACAGAACACCCTGTGAGGTGGGTGGGCCTGTGAGAGCTCAGAAGAGCGCTGTGACTAACCCAAGGTCACCCAGATGGCTTCATGGAGGAGTGTGGAATCAAACCCAGTATTCCCAGATAAGAGTCTGGCTCCCTAACCACTAGACCAAACTGGCTCACAGGTGAGGTGAGAGATCCCTTGTCCCAGGGCTCTTTTGAAAGAAAGGAAGAGACTTGGATACATTGGGGACTTTGCACCTGCTGGCTGAACCTGAACTGGAAATAGCTGCATCTTAATAACTAACAACAGAGGAGAAGGAGGAAGCGTTGTCATTTATACCCTGTTTTTCTCATCCTTAAAGGGATGCAAGGCAGCTGACAAACCTTCTGTTCTTCTTCCCCCCACAACACACATCCTGTGAGGTAGGTGGGGCTGTGAGAGTTCAGAAGGAGGCCTGTGACTAGCCCAAGGTCACCCAGCTGGCTTCGCAGAGGAGTGCAGAATCAAACCTGGTGACTGTGAGACAGGACAGGAGTCTGGCAGTTTCTTCTGAGCTCTCACGGCCCAACCTACAGTCACAGGGTGCCTGTTGTGGGGAGAAGAACACAAGGTTTGTCAGCCGCTTTGAGTCCCCTTAAATGGGTGAGAAAAGCAGGGTAGAAAAGCCAACTTTTCTTCTTCTTCTTCCCTGGGAAAGTGTCCTGGGCATCCCTTTTATTATGTCTGAACACAGCTGGAATTTAGTAAACTGTCTCAGTCCCAAGCCAGCTGAGTGAGAAAAGGCAGTACCTGAAGTACTGTACTGAATGAAGAGTTTGCCAGGAGCCATTGTGCCTTCACAGAGACATTATATTCCCACCCCGACTTCAGACTGTTTTACCAAACCTCCCACAGAGCAAGAACCTATTTATAGCTTCTCCCTTTCCCCACAATATTATGTATATTTAAAACTTGGTCGGCACTCAAGGCAGGCATTCTATAAATAGTGACTGTTTACCCATCTACTTCAGCAACCTCTTGTTCTGTACACAGAATATTTCCAAACACTTTTATTTGAGGATGCAGACAAAATAGAGAAGGTGATCCTTAAACAAGATCCAATTTTTGGCCCGAGGAGGGCTGAACAAGCTGTTTTCCAAGGAGTTTTGAAGACTGCAGCAAGTTAAGACTGATAGCAGGTATTATGAGGGGAAATAACTGAACAATAGCCGTCAAAGGAACTGGGCTGAGTCCATAAACATTTTGGGAAAAGGCAGGTGATCAGGAAGGCCCAGTATGCGCTGGGATGGCATATATGCGCGTTGTGGTCCTGCCTCTGGGAGAAAGCAATTGCCATTAACTGGGACTCTCCTAATATTTATTTACATTTTTGTCCCACCTTATACCCGCAGGTGTCCGGGTGTGTGATAACATCTAAAATTAAACATCATTAAAATGACAATAGTGTGTATTAAAACAGTAGCATCTGCAAGTGGGAAGAGTGTATCCCCATGTAACCAAAGGACAGGGCAAAGAGGTGTGTCTTCGCTACCTTCCTAAACACGTACAGCAAAGGAGATACACGCACCTCAAGGCGGAGACTATTCTATAGCCTAGGGGCCATCACTGAGAAGGCCCTCTGCTGGGCGCCCACCCTTTTTGCTGCCGAGGGTGGTGGGACAACCAGGAGGGCCTCCCCTCCAGATCTTAAAGTACGGGCAGGTCCCGGATGGAGCATTCACCAACTTCCATACACAAAGGCTGTGTGAAGGCAGGGCAGCTGTGGCCGCGCAGTCGCGTGCCACACCGCCAGTTGCCATAGCAGTGGCCCAACGCACATGGCCGTTCCTATGGCGAGGCGGATGGTTCTGGGCTTCAATCCAATTGACTTTCAAGTACCTCAAACTTTATTGAAGGGTATCTGTGTTAAAAGTTTATAGGGAGTTATTTACATACTGCTTATTTGTATTTATTTCCTGCCTTATATCAAACGATTTTAGGGTTTGTGGAATAAAACTGAATACAAAAGGGAACTGTAGGGAGAGAAGGGAAGGCGATTCTTTTCCACTAAAGGCCTAGGAACAGAGGTTCATTTTCACTGAGAATCTAGAAGGCATAACTGTGACAGACCTTAGGCCTATTCGCACTACGTCCGCTAGTCAAGAATTGGTGAAAGTAGGCCGTTACAGCCTCCAAGCGTGCCCTCCCTTACCAGAAGTTCACTAATCGTTGGTTAGGTGTGGAGTTACCCAAAAGCTTACCTCAGCATCTGCGGCAGCGTTCATTCACTCTTCTTCTGGTGCTCCGGGGTTGTCTGAGGTGCCGCACGAGCATACTGGCAGAGCGTCAGCGTCATCAGGGCAGCGGCATTGACACAGGTGCAGTCACAGAGGGCACTGCAGCCAAAATGGCGGCACCCAGAGGAGGACTGGCCCCAAGATCGAATCAGGTAAGTATTCAATTGCCGGGGGTGGCCAGAGTTGACTAGTTAGTGCTCCAAGCCTGAGCATTACTCAACTTTGGTTAATTGTGCTCCTTTCCTGTCCAGCAGACAGGAAGGGAAGTGTGAAAATGCCCCTTGATGCCCCTTGGGGAAAATTAACTCCATAACCTGAGGGCTTCCAAGCAGAAGGCTTCCTTGAGATTCTTCAGACTTTTAGCTTCTAAGTGTGGTGGAACTACTAGCAGGGCATCTTCAGATGATCTCAATGAGTGGGCATCCTTCCTCGGATATTTGGCGGTCATTCAGAGTTTTGAACTGAGTTCAGAAGAAGACAACCAAGATCAGGTAAGGTACGCCAAGTCAGCGATGCCCACAAAGTCCAAGGTAATTCTATAATTGTGGCCAAGCAATAAATGGTCATCATGTGCACCTGTGTAGCAGAAGTGTGATGAGATCAGAATTCAGAGGGACGAGAGAGAGAGTGAAAAAAAAAATCACTGGAGCCCACAATAGTTTTCACCATTTTTATTACTATATGGAAAAACTTCCTTAGAAATGAACTGAAAACAATTACCAAAGATTGTATTTTATAGATCTGGAGAAGAGAAAAGGAGCATTTAAAAACATACTGGACCACAGTCTTCAGGTCATCAATAGACTTTCATAATGCTTAAGAGGGTCAACCACACCAGGATTACGTTCTGTATAAACCTTCTCATATCTTGGCTCTCTTTTGCCACATCGGCAATAGATGCCTCCAGGATGAAATTTGCCAGTACAAACCAGTAATTCAGATGCAAAAAGAAACTTTGGAAGCAAAGTTCAGTGTCTCAGTCTAATTAGGATGGAACAGTCTGAACTTCATCAGTTGCTCTCTTGGCTTGGCCAGGCAGAAAGCATAAAATAAAACATCTTTTGTTTTTATTTATTTGAGTTTGATTCATTCTACGTCCTTCTGATTCAATGTTCCTTTGATATCAATTCAGAGTATAAATATAAGGCCAAGACTGCTTTTTATCAGTGATCTTTACACTGCCTTGAGGTTTCTGTCTGTATTTTAGACTCAAGAGTGGCATGGGAAGCTTTAAATAAATAAATATATGCAAAAAAGACAATTCTGAAGACGCAAATTGCAAAAAAGTTACACTAAAGATGAAGCGGATGAGGCTATCTTGACTGTTTTCAATCAGTGACAAAGTCAATAAAATTAAGAGGGTTCAAGCACCTTCATACCTATGTATTTTACTTTTGTTTACTTTTGATTGGTTCCAGAAAAGCATTAAAACACTGACTTTTCCAAGCTGAGCAGTCAACAGTCCTTTATTTTGATGTAAGTTTTCAGAAAACATTACAAAGAATTCACCCTCCTTTAACCAAGGCATCAAAAAAGAAAAAGATAAATCCCAAACCGAGCACTGAATACATATTTTCCATCACTTTTTGTTTTGCTTTATGGTTTGGTGTATCAAAAGTTTTAATCATGTACTTGTCATTTTGCCTTTTCCCCACATTGGGCTCTATGCAGTCCCTACAGAATTTTACACTATGTCTGCTGCCTCCCTGTGTTTGACACTTTAAATAAATACGAAAGAATTATTAAACTGTGCAGAATACCTGGAAAGACTCCTGCTTAAACTGGTAGAACTAATGTGCATTTCTAATATTTAGTAAGATGTTTAAAAGAGAGAGTGAAATACTCCACGTAAAGCCAATCAGAAAATTTCAGCCATACAATCCAATGTGCCATCATGCTGAGCATTCCTAGTGCATTTTTTCCAGTTGCTTTTCCTTCACCCATCTGGGCGTGCGGGCACTGTTGATCTGAAGGTAATCGCCACAATGTGAAACACAACATCATCTTTAAACTTCTTCCTTTTTTTCACACAGACACTAACCATATTTTTCCAGTCGCCTTTGGACCGGGATGAAAAAGTATCATAGGACGTCCTATATTCAAACATTCAGCAATAGGCATCTAGCTTAGGGCATCCCTGGCAAAAACTGTGATCCTTGAAAGCACTGCACGCGTGTCTTGCCTGGGGGAATTTGGGTAGCCAGTCCTGGTGTGTCAGTGTTCCACGTGCACTTAACTATTTTAAAGCGTTCACGAAATATATGCCGCAGGTGCGTGTGCAAGAACACCCTGACATTCAACATCCGAATCTCACAATCCCTCAGGACCATCCAGAGCATAAACCCGACTGAGATGGATACTCTCGTACAGGAAAGGTTTTTTTAGGCTCGTCTACATTGTGTAAGACATTTGAGCCATAAACATAACATTTATTGTCTTATCAAAACTCTTACACTCTTGATGAAAATCCTCCGTTACGGCAGGATCTGCCGCTTCACGTATCAAAGCATCGCCCTTTGGTGCTTTGATAGAAAGTATCATTGATACGCTATTTTAAATGGCATTAATTCAGGCCACCTTTGAATTATGTACAGCAACACAGTGAAAATATCATTTGGATGATTAGATGAGAAGATCATGGGAAAAGAAAGAAGAAAAAAGGGGAAAAAAGCTTAGCAACCAAAGCTAAGGGAAATTCTAGGGAAATCAATGCAAAGACGCAGACTTCTCGTGTCAAGATACATTTTCTCATATCCACTTTACATTTTATTTTTAAAAAGCTGGTCACTACTAACTTCTTGCTTCGCGTTTAACATCCTTAAGGCCAAAGCCACTGGGAAAATCTCCTGTTTTACAAATATATAAATAAAATGTTAGTGTAAAATCTTGCCAGAGTCTCCACAATCTTCTGGCCATCAACATCGCACCCTTGAAAGTGGCAGCAGTACTGAGCAATAGTGACAAATTTCCTTCTGAGGGGCCTTCAGCTTGAAGAGATGCATTCTGGGAGGGGGGTCACATGCACCCTCTGGACATGGACCGCTCCTCCTCTCAGCCAGAATCCATTGTAAAGAGCTGGATATCCCGTGGGTCCCAATAAAGGGCCACGGCAGAATTGTACACGAGGGACCAGACGTAGGGGATGAAGAATTCCTCTGGCTGCTCCTCCTCCACGTACTTAAACTTCAGCTCTGGAAATTTCTGGAAGCAAGAAAGAAAAGTGTCATGGGAGAAAACCTAAGGGAGACAAAGCAAGTTGAATTACTCCTTTAAAGGGACAGATTTTTGGTTATGGAATGAGCGAACCAGGCAAATACCACGGAACAGCAACTCTGGGAAGCTGACAAGCAGAGGCCTTCTGGAAGGAAATCCAGTGCTTAGTTCACAGGCTGCTGCATTTTGGGTTCACCCTCTGTGCTCAGAAAGAACATTCCAGTAGAGGAGCAGCGACCACATTGCCCTTGATTCATACTAACACTTTCCCATAAAATTTGGTAGGGGATCGGATCTTTTGCACAGCTTCTGTTTGTTCTGCCTGTATTTTTCTCTCTCCCTCTTCATGCAAGGGTTGGCCAAAATGTATAATTTGTAGAAGCCCTCCACACACTTTGTTCACCATAACTATTTGGAAGCAACGCCCTGAGAACGTCTCTCCTGCTGTGGTCCTCACTGGGTCCAGAGCCCACAGTTTCCCTTGTTATTGACTCGGCAGTTGCTTTGACAAGCCAAAACCGTGTGGAGGGCAAAGCAGCAGCTATTTGCCTTGAGCAATTCTTGGGAAGAACAATGCCTGGTATTTCACGATAGGATGCCTATAAAGGGTAAACGCAACAATTAATGAGCATTTTAAAAACTAAACTCTGCTTGTGTCAAGAGTTTGGCAGAAATTCAAATCAAAGCCACATTGCAGCAATTATTTCAAGGGAGATAAAATGTGTCCCATTCTGGTCTTCATGCAGATGGGGTAATGCTGAGTGTGAACTCCCTCATCATCACAGAAGCGGAGTGAGGTAGGTAAAGGCTTCGTGTCTCATCCTCCATTAACGATCAGCAATGAGAAATGGCCGCCCTGACTCCAGTTCACAGGGGTGGCCTTAGGGTGTGTTCTAACCCAGGTAAAAAAGCACCTCTGAAGCAGCTCAGAGATGGTCTGCAGGTGGGATCATCCACACGCCAGTCTGTCTCTCCCTCTCTCATCAACATTCTAGGCTAGAAAAGGTGGATTGGGGATGAGATGAGAACACAAAGGCCACATGTTACTGTCTCCAACATCCTCTTGAGCTACTTTGTTTTGTTACATGTGAACACAGCCTTAGTCAGGTCATTGCCTATGAACAAACTTCTGTCCTGAGGCAACAAAGAAATGTATTACCACTGTTGTTCTGAAGCCAGACTAGAAGTCCCAGGCATACAAAGGGTGCCGCCAGACACACAGAGACATCACAGCTTCCAATCACCTGCAGCAGCTTTTCGCTTGGGATTTTCTAGGGATACGCCCCAGATACAGCAGCCAGTCAAAGCTTCCTGTCTATCTGCTGGGAAGTGGCTGTGTATTCCCCCTTCAACAGGTATCAAGCTTCCTGCCTGGCCGACAGGAAGTGGTTGTGAACTCCCTTTGCAGCGTCCCCTTGTCCATCTGTCTGATGGGCAGCAGCTGTGGAGGGAATTCACAGCTTTCATCGTGTCTGGAGGCACTCAAAGCCTGCACAGCTGTCTGTCCATCACTGGGTCAACTCTTAACCACGATTAAGCCTCGATCTGGCCTCCAGATCCTTCTCGCCAAAGTTGTTTTGATTCCTAAGAAGTCTTCTCAGACAATTAGCTCCTCTTCACTCATCCAGCGCTTGCTGCTACTCCTCTTTCAGCTGACTCAAAAAGAGGAAAGGCGACCATTCCCAGAATCTATTTCCATATTCTAAAACGAACTGCTGTAATGCGTGTGGGTGAGAACCAAAGTTTTCCGGTACAGGCCTCTCCCCTCCCCTTGGTAGTGTCTTAGGCCTCTTGTCTTCAGAGAGTCCCTTCTCCTCCCCAGCCTGAAGAAAGCAGATGTCTGGGCTGGTGGTTAGGGAAGGCGTTTGTGGCTAGACAGTCCCAAAGTTTACCAGACTACTGAGCCGCCAAGCTTATGATTAGATGCAAAAACCACAGGAAGTCCCTACGAACAGGAGTACAGAAGTCGCTTTTCCATTTTTCTACATCTCCCCTGCTCAGATATCTTAAGAGATCACACAGGAACATAAGATCACGTCGGCTTCACACTAATGAATGAAAAAGGCACGGCAGTCCAATAAAGATCACATCAGAGTCTCCTCCAACATTTTTATGAACTCCTCCTTCTGTTACCAGCTTTAATTTATCTAAAAACCTTTCAATGCCATCGTTACCCAGTTCAAGCCCAAGGCAGCCAGTATCAGAAAGATCAGCGTAAAAATTAATTAAATAAAATTGCAGCAGATTAAGCAGCGGAGGAAATTAATCATAAACACAACAAGTAGCATCCGGCGAGATTGGATCAACGGCCCATCTCGTTCCGCTGCCTATGCTCACAAGCGCTCGTCACCAAGAGCTCATTTAAGCAGAGCAAATCTGACCCTGAAATGAACGACGCGGGTAGGGAGTGATTATGTCTGGGAAGGTCCCTCTTTAACTGGGCTGCCATGATTACAAAGGCACCTCATCGACTGGTAATTTTCCACCCCGGAAGCTTTGGTTAAGTAGAAGGAGTTGCATGATGCTGTCATGACTGCTACCGCATTGGCTGCCGAGAAGGAAAATTTCATACGTGTATGCATGCAAAACTTAGGTCCTATTCATGTCATGCAATGGGCAGGCTCCACACAATCTTTCCTCTACACACTGCCCCATCAGGAATCTGAAAGGCTGATCAACTGGCAACCATACTTGGAGGGGCTGCCAAGAGCCTGGACTATTGTTTTCCCCAGAGCATGTGCATACTGTCAACAGAGGCAGCATCTGCAGCAAGGTCTGCATGACTCTCTCTGTCCTGACGCAATCCTACAAATGTTCTGGCTGTGGGATATTTAAGGCTGTATAGCTCAATATCAGCAATCCAGATTCTGCAACTAGACCTGAAGGTCCCAAAGACTTGAAGTCCCTTGCTTATCATAAACTCTCTCAATGGGTCTTAGGGGCACTGTTTTAAAGTGGTTCTCTTCCTATCCAGGAAGAAAGAGGAGGAGGAGGAGGAGGAGGAGGAGGAGGAGGAGGAGGAGAATTGGCTTTTCTACCTCGCTTTTCTCATCCATTTCAGGGGACTCAAAGCGGCTGACAAAGCTTTCTATTCTTCTTCCCACATAAGACACCGTGGGAGGTAGGAGGGGCTGTGAGAGCTCAGAGGAAAGCTGTGACTAGCCCAAGGTCACCCAGCTGGCTTCATGGAAGAGCATGGAATCAAACCCGGCATTCCCAGATAAGAATCTGGCTCCTTAACCACTAGACCAAACTTGGCTCAAGGAGGGCCTTTTGCCCAGCCTTGAAGACCTCTCATGAAGAGTTCCTCGAGGGTCAGTTTTGTTTCTTTTATTTATTTATTTGAATTTTTATCCCATCCTATACCCTAATGTTACTTCAACATCCTTATGAGCTACTGGGAAGGGCTACTGAGACATCTCTCTCTATTCTACCTGAGTCAGATGAGGTGCTTAAGATCCTCAATTGCTGCCTTGAGGCATACTGGGCTAGATGTGAACATGCCAAGTAGCTATTTGCCCTTCAGTGAAAAGGCTATAGTGCATGAGGCTTGTAGGAGCTTTTACACACATTTCCAGCTTTTTCTGAAAACTTGACACAATTTCTGAGTAGGGAGCCATGTCCAAGAGGTAAGGGAACCCACCTCTTTTGTGTAGCATGATCCAGTGGCCATTTAGCCCTCTTTGTGGGCAAGGTGGTAGCACCCATCAATGTGTGACCACACGTGCAGTCATGTGCATGTGTGAAGCCAACAGCAGAACAGCAGGTATGCATGTGTGCAGCTATGTATGAAGTCCCGTACATGTGTGATGATTTACACTGACCAGTGCTACAGTCCCGCCCACCAAGGAAGCTAAAATGGCCACTGGACCACGCTACATAAAGGATGAGTTGTTTCATCTCCTGGACATGACTTCCTATTTTGCATGCTTCACAGTCAACTCCAGAGACATTATTTGCTATTTCCAAAGGGCCCAATCATCTACTGCCAACACAGAAGGAATTCATGTTTGGAACACGAAATCTTAAGCAACTTGGAAAATATTTTATTTACTTGAAATGGTTTCAAACCGACCTGAAAGCAATAAACCTGAACTTCTGCAAAGGCACATTCGGTGGGGGAGTTCGCATAGCAAGTCCGGAGCGACGCTGGCCATTGTCTCTCCTAGAATATTAGGCAAACTGGCGATTCTCCTGAGACTCTGGAGCCCCACCTCTCCTTTTACAGGTTCCAACAGCACTATTTGCATTTCTTCCCTTTTTGCTGCCGACAGAAAGTCGCCTCTATGAGCTAAAGCTGAAAATGGGGATGTACTCTGGTTGAAGTGTCTGCATGGTATGCAGTCACGTCTGCCTGATAGCATCTTTATGCCTTTTTTTGGACTTACAGAGGAGACATCAACGGTGGAAAAACTCACAGTCAAGAGAGACAAAGCAGACCAGTGGAAATTTACAAGGTAAAGCGAGATCTGTCCCCTTTCATGTGCAGGCAAGCCTTGCTTATTGGGACGCCAGGACTGAAAGCGCTTAAATGGTCCATCTAATGGCCACCTTTTGCTTTCGCATGCTATCTACTGTGCGCTTCCTAGAGATTTCTTCCAGCTAATAGTGTAAATCGCACTACTACTGTGAGTGGAAAGTAGCTTTCTGCTCTGCGTTTCAATATAGGGAGGGCCGGAGTTTAGAAAAAGAACATGCAAAGCATCTTGGATTCAGACTTTGGCACCTGCAGCTGAAGAGCAGAACCCAGACAGCAGGGTTGACATGAAAAGTCCAACTGTCAATCAGAGAGCAAGAAGGAGAAGATTGGCTTTTATACACCGCTTTTCTCACCCTTTTATGGGGACTCAAAGTAGCTGACAAAACTTCCCTCATCCTGTGAGATAGGTGGGGCTGTGGGAGCTCAGAAAGAGAGCTGAGACTAGCCCAAGGTCACCCAGCGGGCTTTGTGAAGGAATGCAGAAACAAACCCAATGACTATGAGATGGGTCTGGCATGCTAACTATAAGACCAAACTGGAGGAGGAGGGAGAAGGGAAAGAAGTAGAATTCATTTTTATATCTCACTTTTCTCACCCCTAAGGGGACTCAAAGTAGCTGACAAACCTGTTCTCCGTGCCACAGCCACTCTGAGAGGTAGGTAAGGCTGTGAGAGAACATAAGAACATAAAAGGAGCCCTGCTGGATCAGGCCACAGCCCATCTAGTCCAGCACCCTGTCTCACACAGTGGCTCACCAACTGCCCAAGCAGAAACAAGGGCAAACCTTCTCCTGCTCTCAAATCCCAGCAAATCGCCTTAGAAGCATCCTGCTTGTCCCCTCAACCTGAAAGATGTACTTAGGCATGCATTCTAGTAGCCACTGATGCATCTGTCATCCATAAATTTGTGTAGCCCTTCCTTAAAGCCATCTAGGCTGGTAGCTGTTACCACCTTTTCTGGCAGCAAATTCCACAGACCAACAACCTTCTGGGTGAAGAAATACTTCCTCTTGTCTGATCCAACTCTCCTACCCATCAGCTTCACAGGGCTCAGAAAGAGAGTTGTGACCAGCCCAAGGTCACCTAGCAGAATTCGTGGAGAAGTGCAAAAACAAACGCAGTGACTATGAGATATGAGTCTGGCATGCTAATCACAAGACCAAGTGGATTATATTCTGCTAGAAGTATAAATGCTTGAATCTTTCATAAGTGTGTCCTTTCTTCCAGTACTTCAGTAAAATGAATTTTGGCTGCCTGAGGTTTTTTCCTACACTGTATTTTATCATGGATATACTGTCATAGAAACCTTTTAGGAACAAAGTATCATGGCAGGTATGGACCTTTTCTTGTTACATCCATACATCTCCTTTATTCACAAGCTTTTCATCCCTTTCCAAATTCACCCCATTGTTCCATGGACAAGAGTAGATGGTCATTCTCTGGGAAGTCAAAACTTAAGGTTTATTTCAGCCTGAAAAGAGCACTTTAGATACCTTATTTCAACCAGCCTGTTCAAAATTACCTGCAAAATTTAAGACAAATGTGGAGCTATCCACAGTTCAGGCTCTGTGCTGAATTAGAAGCTCCAAGTGAAACAATAAAACAAACAAACAAACAAAGCAACAAACATCTCAAAACAAAGGAACAAAGCATCTTTGGTGCACTATATTTAAAAATAGATAACTCACAGATAGTCATCTAGTCAATGCAACTCCTTTTCATGGCCACAGTGTGATCTATTAAAACAAGATGTGCTGATATACTGGATCAGGTCAACGGAAAAAGCCTTTGAAGATCATTAGCTTCCATTCTAGAAAAGCTTTTTCCATTTTGGTGGACTATTGGCTATGCAGTTTATTTAGGAAATTTGTACCCTTGGTACATGAATTTGGCATGAAGTGGAAGAGGGCACGACACACTTATCTGAATACGTGTGTAGAGGAATAGGTCTGTTCTCTCCTCCCATTCCCAAGGAGAAAGTGGTGACTCTGGCCATACTGAGACCAAGATGACTAGGTTTGACAGAAACTATAGGTTTTCCAATACTCAGGTGACAGACTACCTCAAATCAGCTTAAGAGAGCCAAAGAGTGGGCTGAATCCATCTTGGGCAGCAGCCAACCATAGGTATAATGGGTTATCCAATGCATATTCTGCCCCTTAACCCCATCACTGGCAAACACGCGGGCAGAGCACCAGATCTACTCTTGACATTGGTGTGGATTATTTAAAAGCATAGACTCTGTTTCTCCATTTTCCTACGATCATCTAAGGTTTTCTGCCTCCTGGAAAATATGCAGGGACTATTCTTTTTCTTTTCCTCAGAACCCAGCACTGCCCAATCACTTTTGCCATTGACTTCACTGCTGTCTTGTTGGGTTAGGGAAAGTAAAAAACACACAGAAAAACTAATGCAAACTGTTTTGGAGGGAAAACACTGACCCCACCTCTTTCCTGCTTCCTGGAAGAATGAGTCCGTTTAAGGCACAAGAGCAGGACCTCCATTAGGTACATTTTAATTTCAGCCAGAGAGGTCTTGCTTTACAGATGTGCCTGAATATTTGAAATATTCAAAATTCGATCAAATTTGATTGAATTCAGACATTTGGATTCAAATAGAATGTCTCTACATTCAAATTTAAACATTTGAATCATTCATACAAATTATTTGGACATCTGTAAAGAGAATAGGAAAATTCCAGCAATAAGAAACAAACAGAAGGATTGGAACTGAAGACCTCAAGTGTTTGCTTTTTGCTGTTCTCTGTTCCCTCCCACACCATTTTCCTTTTCTATCTTGTCTCCTTAGATCAGTGTTTCCCAAAATTTTGACATGTGTACCCCTTCTATAATTTTCGTAACCCTGAGTACCCCTCATAAAAAACATTAGGGATAAAAATTGTATTTTATAAAAATAATCACATCAGTGGAGCTTACTAAAGCACGATAACAGGCGCCCGGAACTAACTATTAAAAAGAAGTAAGTTGTCTCTGTAACGAAGTGCAGTATATTCACGCCGCGTCACAAGACCGTTAGATAACACTGCAGTTCTCCGGCGTTTAAACAGCTCCGCGGCTCAACGTCAACTGTTGGCCGAACCCGAGCTGCGCGAAGGATGCACAGAAGTTCCCGCCATAATGAGTTGCGATACGATGTACGACGGCCCCAGTTCCCGTGTAAAAACTGCGATACGCGCCCATTTCTTTCCTTGTTCTGTGGGCGCAGCTAAGCACGGTGCAGTGGATATTCCCACGGAATCCACACCAAACTCCAGTGCAATGCGTACCCCCACCAAACTCTTCCCGTACCCCTTGGGGTACACGTACCACACTTTGGGAAACACTGCTTTAGACTGTAAGCCTGAGGGCAGGGACCTGTCAGATTAATATAATATTGTAACCTGCCCTGAGACCTTCGGGGATAGGGCAGGATAGAAATACAAATAAATGAATAAATAATAGGTATCTGTACACATCTTATTCGTATCCATACATACGGGACGAAAATGGGATTCATACGGGATAAACATGGGATGTGTACGGATGTGTACAGACACATACGAATGTTGTTGACATTCGTATCTTCAAATGCAGATACAAATGTATTTGATTTGAATCAAATGTGAATTCATTCAAATCTTTAACATTCAAATCGATTCGAATCTCTGGATATTCTGTTCGAACTGAATGCAAAAAATAGCATTCATGCACACCCCCTATCTTTCTTCTTCCATACAAAAGGTGCTCTTACGCATTCAATCATGGCAAACATCTTTGTAATCAGGCGCTCAATTACAGAAGAGTTGGTTCTCATATTCCGCTTTTCTCGCCCTTCAGGGAACTCAAAGTGGCTGACAAACCTTCTGTTCTTCTCCCCACAATAGGCACCCTGTGTGGTAGGTGGGGCTGTGAGAGCTCAGAAAGAGAGCTGTGACTAGCCCAAGGTCACCCAGCTGGCTTTACGCAGGAGTGCAGAATCAAAGCCAGTGACCAAGAGATATGAGTCCAGCACTCTGACCAAGAGTCTCCCACTCTAACACATATTCATCTGCTGCATGGGAAGATGGGAATGCAAGCAAGTCTTTCTCCATGAAGGGAAGGAGATGAGAAGAAGATTGCTCATTGCATTGCATCCACCAGGGAAAGGTACTAGTATGTCTTTAAAAAAAAAAAAATAAAGAAAATTGTGGATTGATTTAGTCACAGTGGAAGAATGGATCCAAACTGCTCCTTTCAACCATTTTAAAATGGTTTGAGAAGAGGCAGTTTTCAAAATGGCTTCAGCGTCTGCCATAGGGTGGCCCATGTGAATTCTTTAACACTGTAATCAGCGCAATCTTTCTTAGCCATGTAGATGCACTCCCTACTGCCCAGCTGTTTAATTTCACTGCAACATACACCTGAAGACGACATTTCGTATGATTCTCTTTACATTTAGCCAAACTTTGTAACTCATTTTTAAAATAACATTTAAACAATATGCATATTTTATTTATTTCTGTGTTCATATTCCAACATATCTTAGAATCTGAGTTCTAAGAACTCAAGGGACCTACACTATTCTCGTCGCTACCATTTTATCTTCACAGCAGTTCTCAAAGGCAGTGTCTGGTGATTTGAACAATGGTTTCCAGATTGATTTAACCAGTTTTTATTCAGCTAATTTTATCTATTTATTACTTTATAAACTGCCCTTTAAAGGAGAAAGAGTATAGAGAAGCTTTAAATATACTTTGCTATTATGTCCATATAACTCACATGGCAATTAACCTGAATTAGTTCCACAAGTCTTGTTATGCAGAACTTTTTATTCCAAAGAGCTAAACTATTTCCAATTATGTTTCTGATTTCAAAACCTATGATTACCCAAGAGGCAAAATAAATTAGTGCCTTCCTCCTTTCAACTGCACAGCAAATGAACAGGCTGAGGGAACATCATGCCTCCCCAATGCAAACACTGTCATTTCTTTAGAAAATTTATGTTACCTGTTTTTATATTAATATTACCATAAGTCACCCTGAGACCTTCTATACAGCACGTTTATCATTATAAGGGTAATTATTACATAGGCTGGTTACAGACAATTGATACATTGACTATCAATCAAACACACACATAGGGCACTTCATAACTCCCTATGAAACTCAGCTATTTTTATGAACAGAGCTGCGTTTTGTATTTTTTAAATTATTGTTTTCCACCTCCTTATTCCTACAACCAAAAACCCTGTGATGGGGAAGGAATTATGTTTTCCAACAGCATTTTGCACTGGCACTAGGAAGGCTAGGCAAGGGGTTGTAGCAATTGTGAAGGACCAAATATTACATAATTTGTTAACCCAACACAGAGTAAACCAGCTTCATTATCAAGGAGGTCCTAACTGTTTGAATGATGTAAAGAAATGAAATGGAAGTCTTACAGTTATGCCTTTTGTAAACAACTTCCATAAATAACATTTTAAATTTCACTGATGAAGAAGAAGAAGAGTTGGCTTTTCTACCCCGCTTTTCTCACCCATTTAAGGGGACTCAAAGCGGCTGACAAACCTTCTATTCTTCTCCCCACCTCAGAATAACCTGTGAGGTAGGTGAGGCTGTGAGAGCGCAGAAGAGAGCTGTGACTAGCCCAAGGTCACCCAGCTGGCCTCAGGGAGGAAGAAGATTTGGCTTTTCTACCCTACCTTTCTCACTCATTTCAGGGGACTCAAAGTGGCTGACAAAGTTTTCTGTTCTTCTCTCTGCAAAAGACACCCTGTGATGTAGGTGGGGCTGTGAGAACTCAGAAGAGAGCTGTGACTAGCCCAGGGTCACCCAGCTGGTCTCATGAGGGAGTGCAGAGTCATTATAGAGAGACTGATGGGAAGCCACCAAGTTTAAGAAATAGGAGAATCTGAAGTAATTCACATTACAGTGAGCTCCAAGCCAAAATCTGGCTGAAATAAATCAGTCTTGAAACCTGTACACCGTGATCCACTAATGATAGCCAACCAAAATCTGAACCATAAATTGCTACAATCTATATTCCACAGAGTAGTCTATCATAGCCACACAACTCCTATAAAAAATAAAACGCACCCTTAAGGAGTCTGGCTTCCTAGTTATGGAGCTGTCTAGTATTTACAAAAAGCCACCATTTGCTTCAGCTTTGTACTAGTATGAGAAACAGTGGCATTGTTTCAGCAAAAAAAAAAAAAAAGACTCTTGATTGTAAATAATCCAAAACCAGACATATTTGTGAAATAATAGCATAGGTTTAATTATTGGATTAAACCTTCAAGAAGGTAGATAACACATTAATGAGGCCGGCAAGTTACCAATTTGGAAAAAAACAGCAGTATGTTAGAACCATATTCATCATAACAATATAACACCAGCCTTCCTAGATGAGATAAGAAACCCTAAGAGCTCTTGTTATAGGACCACTAAGATACCTATAAGAACCTAAGAGGAGCCCTGTTGGATAAGGCCACAGCCCATTTAGTCCAGCATCCTGTCTCACACAGTGGCCCACCAATTACTCCTGGACATCTCAAGAAGAAGACAAAAGCAAATGGGCTTCAGTGTTATCCTGCCTGTCTCTCCAACCTGGAGATGGTACCTAAGCATCCATTCTATTAGCCACTGTTACCTTGGAAAGCCCAGAGAGAGGATCATCAATTACCTGTATCATAATTTTAATTATGTTTCAATATTGGATATGTAATCCACCCTGGGACCATAAGGTGAATGGTGGGATATAAAAATTTTGATTGAATGAAGGTCAAAATATAAGGTAATATTATTCTAATATATTTGGAGTCCAATTTCACTAACTTGGTAGAAATCCTGATAGACCTCCCAAGATCTGTTGGCAGCGAACATTTTAATTTTTTTGTGTTACTGTGAGTATATAATCTTAAAAATACATTATAAATACAGAAAAATGGAAAGCCAATTTGTTTGTTTTTTTAAATAATTTCTGTCAGAGTATTTAAATTCCTTTTCTTCTGCTAGCTTAAAAATGTGTGCTTATCATTCTGGACACGTCTACCCCAAACAAAATTTCTGATTCACTCCATTTCAAGCTAAAATACAGACAATAGACGGAGAAAGGAAATGATCTGATTATGTTGGCAAGGTTTATTTTCTGCTTGTATCTCCTAATTCTGCTAAGATCCTTCCAAAAATCAGGGATGCATGAAAGAGGCAACAAATTCCACTTACAGGTTCAATCTTCATAACAAAAATTATGGAAATTTTAAAAATGTGAAAAATGCAGTGTCCTTTTGTATAAGTAACGGGATTGCTACATATTCTGTATATTGGACGTTACCTTTCCAATTCTGATATTGAGGTGGATAAAAACCCTTTTAAACAAAAGTTAAATAACATGCTTATGTAACTGAGACCAACGAGCGTACAATCTAGGAAAGAGAAAGAGAGATGTCAACTAATTGCAATATTCATTTTTCTCCATTCAGGGAACACCCAGAAATAAATAGGTGCTTTGTCTTTTTTATGTAGGGAATTATGTGGGCATGAAGAATGATTTCATAATGGGATTAGACGGGTAGAGGAGGGTTACATGCACTACGTGACAGAAACAGTTGACAAGGAAACTCTTTCAAGGCAGGCGTAATGAGGAACAATTGAGCAAAAAGGACAGGATCCCACGAACAAGCAAGCAGTGAACTGGCAAACGAACAAACAAACAAAAAGCCATAAAATGGTTTTCATTCCTGACCTTGTTAAGGCATTTGTGACCCCATTAAGTGCACAATGTGATTGACTACTCAGACAGATAAGTAAAATCCATTTGTATGCTTCTGAGTTTGAGGAATTAAAAACATGAAACACAGAATAATCCACAGGCTGGCATTTCGCTGTTATTAAAATACCGCAATTGCATATTGACATGTTTCCACAATATCTAAAAGTAGATGAGCGTATCTAGGGGCTCCTAGGGATAACCTTTCTTGATATGAAATGAAAATCAATTACTTCCTAGTGAGGGATTTGCAAAGGACAACTACTTAGCAGAGGCTATTCTGGGTTACGCTGAAACAATTGCATGAGAGTTTTATAGGTAAAACCTTTCCTCTTTTTTTTTTCTTTTGCTCATTGTCTTGCCCTATAAATCTGAAACCTTTACAAGGCAAACAGTGATTGGTACCGTGACGTGAGGAGTGAAAAATGGAACAACATGGTCACCTGTGGTAATTGAAACATTTAGACTGGTGACCACATTTTCAAAGCCTTGGAAGGATTTCTTCTGAGAAAGAACATGAAATCTTCCAACTCTGCTGAAACTAAGAGTGAAGTTACCATCGCTTAGCCTAAGAAACACCATAGTCCATGTTGATATTGCACTCATGCCCTTATGCGGTAAATAAAATAAACAATACCAAAAGATAAGTGAAAACAATACATTTTACAGTCAGCGGATTTTGCTTGCATAAGAAACAATACAGTTATAACCCACAGTGGATAAAACTTCTTCCTCTTCCCTTTTCCTTCCTGCCCTATGGAAATATGCCAGGGTTGCCCAGTTTGTTCCTGGTCTGCAATCCTATGCCATCTGGGACAGGTATGAAAGACTACGAGTTGTCGCTTGGAATATTTGGAGGGATGCAAGTTGCGCAGCCCTGTAGTATGCTGTTTCTCTTCACATACACACAACCTGTCAACTTACTAAAGTTCATAGAACTCAGCTGTTTATAGGTTTAGTTGGTACCATAGGAAAGGTGATATCAAGCTGCCTTTGGTACCAGGCAGCAGAATGGTTCTGAGATGCGTAGAAATCCATGTATGCTCATGAATATAGGCACACTACAAAAGAATTAGGCACACACAAAAAGAGAGTTTGAGGCTGGATCAAGAATCATTGTAAGAAAGTTCCACAGATAAACAGAAACATTCTTAAAACTATGACTCAGTTGTCTGCATGCCAGAAAACCTGTGTAATATATTGACAGTGGTCAGTAATTCAATGCTGGGAATACTTAGGAAGGGAATAGAAAACAAGTCAGCAAGTGTCATTTTGCTTCTTTATAAATCTATGGTGAGGACACATTTGGAATATCATGTACAATTCTGGTCACCACACCTCAGAAAGGATATCATGGAATTGGAAAACAAGCAGAAAAGGGCAACCAGAATGATTAAGGGGCTGGAACACCTCCCCTACGAAACCAGGCTGCAATGTCTAGGCCTCTTCAGTCTGGAGAGATGGCGTTTAAGAGGGAACCTGATGGAAGTATATAAAATTATGCATGGTATAGAAAAGGTGGATAGAGAAAATTTCTTTTCTCTATCACACAACACTAGAACCAGGGGACATCTAAGAAGCTGATGGGTAGGAGAGTCGGATCTGACAAGGGGAAGGATTTCTTCACCGAGAGGGTCATCAGTTTATGGAATTTGCTGCCGGAAGAGGTGGTAACAGCTACCAGCCTAGATGGCTTTAAAGTTGAGTTAGACAAATTGATGGACAACAGATGTATCAATGGCTACTAGAATGAATAAGTAGATCTTTCAGGCTGGGTGGGGGGAAGCAGGACGCTTTGAAGGCCATTTGGTGGAATTCAAGAGCAGGAGAAGGTTTGTTCTTGTCTCTGCTTGAGATGCCCATGAGCATTTGGTGGGGTACCGTGTGTGACAGGACACGGGACTAATTTCAGACTTTGGGCATGTGCACATCAACCTTATAAAATCTTTATTAAGGATCACATCGAAAAGAATTTTAAAAGAGAATAAGAAAGTGACAAAAACACCTTGAAATGATAGTATATTCTAAAACAGAACGGAGTATTACTGCTTCCGTGCCAGATTCAGACTCAAGAGTCAGAGGCAGGAAATGTTTATTCAGATCCATGAAACTAGCAGGTTATCATCATTCATTAATGGAATGACCTTTAAAATATAAAGTACACAAAGTAAGAGCCGTAGAGTAAAAACCTTCCCAAATAAAAATATTTATACAAACTAAATCTTAGAATATAGAAATGTTATGTTTACAAATAGGGAGAAAAATTGGGTATGACTGGCCTTCAGTTAAATGGGGATATACTTTCCCACTTGCAGACACTGTTGTTTTTAATATGTACTGTGATTGTTTTAATATGTTGATTTTAAATGTTGTTACCTGCCTGGAGACCTTTAGGTATAGGGCAGGATAGAAATGCAAATAATTAAATAAGTCATAAATATAACTTGCCGTCTAGACACAGCTGTCGTCCTGGCTGTGGCCACCATTTATGTACATGGGCTGAAAAGGACAGCTGTGCATGCAGTGGTAGTCACCGTGCACTTCTAAGTGTTTCATGCCACTGAAATATCTAGGTGTATGCACAGACAGCACCAGCTCCTGCTGTCCAGCCAACAACAGAGTATTCTGGAGATTTTCTACAGAATATCATTTGTTAGTGTGATCTTCAAGCAGCATCTAGAGCAGTGATGGCGAACCTTTTGAGCTCAGTGTGTCAAAATTCACAAGAAAACCTAGCTTAACTCGGGTGCTGTGTCACATCTAGAAATAGCCATAATTTTGTGATATTTGTAGCTCTAGTAAAAAGTTATATTTTTGATATATTTTATTAAAAGCAAAAACAAATAATTCCTTACATTTGCTAAATCTTCAATTGAAAGTTGGTATTTTGTACACTTCAGGAACAAGCAAGAACTACATGCCCAGGTGCCAGGGTGATCAGGTGTGTCACCCAAAAGGGCTTGGCGTGTCACCTGTGACACGCGTGTCATAGGTTGGCCATCACCGATCTAGAGTCAGGCAAAGTTAAATTGCAGCCTAGCTGTGGAATCCAAACCCTGACAGACCTTGGTGTCATCATCTTCTTCCTGTGCAACTACCACTGCCCCTGAGCCACAGGCTATTTTTATCTCTTGAAACTGGTATCGCTCAAGTTGAGATTTTAACACCACCGGTGAATTGATTGGTAAGTGTGTGGAGAGAGAATAAACCTGATGAGGCAGAAGGTACACATTATTCAAACCCTTGCCAGCTGCCAGCTCTGATCAGCTGTTGGCATGTCGGGTGGAATATTTATCCTTAGTAATGGCTGGTGAATGAGATTTCAGTGAAGTGGATCCTTATCGTCACCAAACTTCATAATAGGTGGCAAAGGCATGAAATACAAAATTCTAAAATAACCATTTGCCTGCAGAGAGAATTACTCTTTATATTTTCCAGGGCTGGAATTCATGGAAATTATGATGGTTGAGACCCTATACCTGATTCTAACTAATTTCAATGATGCGTCCCATACTGAAGCATAAAAATCTGCTAGATAGAAAATGTAACCAATTTTAAACTTTGGGGTATAATAAAGTGAAGTTACCAGGAGTCCGGCTTGACAGAAGGGTAACTACATAGACACACCCATGGAATTTTCTTGTGAAGATATTAGTTATCTCTTGAATTGATATACCACTCTTCACCCTGAAATCCCAGAGTGATTTCGATAACACAGGAGTCCCCAACCCTTTTGCACCAGGGAACGGCTTCTTTTTCCATGGCATGGTGGGGGCATGGTCGTGGCATGGTTGTGGCAGCTTGTTGCAGCGGCACTACGGATCGGCAAAAAATTCCCTATGGCCCGGCACCAGTCCACGGACCAGTGGTTGGGGACCCCTGCAATAACAAACTCACTACACCTACCACACTTAAAAACACATTCACTCCAGATGTGGTCATGACACCACTGGGAGATGATGCAATATCTTCCCAGCTTCCTCTTCCTCCTCTGTTCTCCTTAGACATAGTGGTTCTTCTGGTGACAGCTGAAGGAGGGAGTGGCAACTACTGAGAGCAGATGAAGAATCTTCCCTTCTTCTCCACTCTTCCAAGATACAGAAGTGGTTGAGGACTGTCTTCTTCTAGGAGATGTGAACTGAACTGGCACTTCCTATACGTAACGTGAGTGATCCACTGTTCAGCTACTGCACTTCACAAACGAACAAAAAACAATACCTACATAAAATGAAATACAGGAACATTCACACCCACACTGCGATATGGATGTTACAAGTGGATTTAGGCTTTAATGCCGTTTCAATTGGAGAAAATATTTCATTGGATCTAACATGCTGACAAATACCAAAGGAAGTGCTGTTTAAGAGCCAATTCAAAAGTAAAACCCAGGGACTTTCTGCACTTGCTGGCACTGCTTACCATAAAGTGTGCAAAGGGTCTCCTTTCCACACATTAATGTAGAATATGGGAGGCCCTGCCCAACGGCACAGGACAGAATCTGATCTGGATCAGTGTGACCTTGATCTGGACCACTGGTAGACTTCAATATTGCACCGGTAGACCCCAATATTGAGACCTACCAGTGTACTAGTGCCTCCTAATCTGGAACTTGGAGGCAAGCAGAAGATGCACGCATCCATATTCTGGTTACAGGGGGACCTACTTAAGCTCCGTGCCTTCTCATACCACCAAAATGTGTCCCCCAGGGATTCAGAGGCCAGGAACCTTCATCCTTGTCATTGGAGTTCCCACAAACTTCAGAGCCAGCACAGGTTGGGCCAGAACTCACCATCACTGTGCAAACTACATTGGAACAGATTGCTCTAATTATGGATCAGGCCAGGTAAGTGCAGAAAGGTCCACAGGAAGTCAACTTTTTTAACAGATCCTTCTACTGCTCTCATTCCAATCTATATATGAATGTCTGCTAAGTACCTCAAAATTTGTGACCAGCCACGGTTCCCATGGTACAACGCAAGTATTTATGCCAATTTCCCATTGTAGATTCTTGATACTGGTAGGTAGGGATAGTTTTAGTTCCACCATATTTAAAGTTCAGGGATTTAGCAGAGCTCCCAAACCCCCTTCCTTGTTTAAAAATAGTCTTCTATGCCTTTGGTTGCATAAACATTCTTTTCATGGAGGGAGGCAGAAGAAACAGTGCAGTGAGTCAGTTTGCCTATTTTTCTAACACAGAGGCTCCAGGCATGCTTTCACTGGGACCTTGTGCAAAAGCAAGGATGATGATATCATTGCAAAAGGGCTAAGCCAGCTAGAGAAGATATGTTCTAGACAACAGGACCAAAGATCATGTCCAGTACTCCTTTCTCTCCCCCTCAACTTTCCACAATTGGTTGAGACGGTTGCACAACCCACAAGGCGATGGGGCCTTGTGATCGCTTCTCTCCGCCTATGTCTGTCTTGTTATCTTCACAACAAAAATTCCAGAAGGCTTCCCCCTTGCTATCCCTCCCAGCAGGTCAGCTTCTGAAAAGAAAACATTAGGCAATCCCTTTTATAATGTTGCTTGGAGAAAACATCATCATCCCTGGTGCAGCTAAATGTTAGATTTCCTTCCCCAAACTCATATGGCTTGTGTGGTGAGTCAAGCTTGCACCATCCTACTTTGCTTATGAAAGAGGGATGGGGTTTGTCGGCAAAACAAACACCTGAGGGACATGGTGGGTTTCTAGGGGAAGTTCTTCCTGGTTTTTACGTTTTAATCTGAGAAAGCCAGGTCTGTAAATATTACAAAGTAACAATTACTTAAGAGCAAGAGACAGACTTACTGTCACCAGCTGCTAACTTTCTGATTAGGGCAGCCTAGGAAGTCGGTTCTTATCTGTCTTAGTTCAGGACACGCTGTGTAACACCCCTTTTGAGGCGGCAGACCTTTGGCTCCACACTCGTTGTGTATTGGAAAATGTATGTGTCCGACGGACATTACTCTCTGCTTTAGCAACTGAAGGTCACAGAAACAATCAGAGAACTGTGGCCAGGACTGAGAAGCCAAACATGAAAATGGAAGAGGGAAAGAAAAAGCCAAATGCATACTTCTGTTCAGAGACATGATGCATCATGACGGCAAAGGAGCTGAAAGTTCACTATTCTAGGACAGAAAAAGGAAGAAGGAAAAGCAAAGATAGGCAAGTGAGGTAATAAAAGCATGCATCACAACCTTGGGGACGCATATTGGGTCATTTATGTCAAGATGACTGCATAGGATGGAAAGTCATGGGGTATGAACAAGGCCACCTACCAGAGGCACGGTGTGTCATCACTACGACTCCTGCTACCGAACTCCTATCTCCCAACAGGGAACTACTGGAGAGAGAGATAAGGGCAACGGCTTTTATCAGGCCTGCCCTATCTTTCCAGGCTTTTGGACACAGCTGACCATGAGATGCTGCAGTCATGACTGAATAACACAACTGAAACACATTCATGGAAGAGCTTAAATGATTCTCTGTTCAGTAACTGCCACAAGCCTAAGGACAGTGTGAAATTCAGTCCTCTCAAACAGTTTATTATGGGGAGGGGGGCAGGTGCCAGGATTTATTTATTTATTTATTTATTATATTTCGATCCTGGCCTATACCCGTAGGTTACAAGTTTTAAGACAACAAATTACAACAGTTAGGTGGTACAGTGTTGCGGTGAAATCAGAATTCCAGTAGAATCAAAACTCCTGAACTAGCAAAAAATCCTGGGCCATGAACCTCATTGACCGTCTCATACTCACTTGATAGCTTCCCTCTGGCTCATGATCTTGTCCTTGTACTGTTTTCTCCTTTCCTGTTCCTTTTTCTCTTTGCCACTTGCCCTTTCTTTCAGGTTCTGGTTTTCAGAAGTTGACTCTTTACCATAATTTTAGCATTTCCCCCCTTCCTCCCAAATAGGTAAACCCTTATCAGTCCTTGTCACCTTAGTTACCTGCCTCTTCCACTTCCCCTCATGGACCATATTTGCCCACTATGTCTCGTTTAGACTCTTTAGTATTGGAATTCTTCCTACTCTATACCCAAGCCTTTGATTCTTAGGCCAAATCTAGACACTGGGTTTTTTTTTTTTTTTTAGTAATTACTGTGGAATTGTCACTGAATTGCCAGATGTGTCTACCTAGCTTGTGTAGTTGTTTTGAAATTTTAAAGCAATAAAGCTATTGAGAGAAAAAGAACTACCGTAATGAAAGATTTCATTATTCCAATAATAACCTCCAGTCTGGATTACTTCTGTGAGACCTTCTGAGAACATGAGTGAGAATTCAGAACGAACTTTGAAAGCTATGGAAGTCAGTGGCTGCATGTTAGTGGTTCTCTGTGTGTGGCCAATATGGAGGGGGATTGGTTACACAAATGGGAGATTTTCAATACAGTAGCAGAATTTCCATACTCTGAAGAGTATTTTGCTTTTGTGTGGGAATAATATAGAATGATTATGAAAGTGAGAAGTCTTTCTCAGAAGATAAAGTATATGGTTATACTCCATATGGCCCTGTCCTGAGGGGAGGAGGCAGTTTTAGACAGAGAGAAATGATATGGAGAAATATTTGAATTTTGACCACCATGTAACGACGTATTCAATAAGTATCGTACACTGTATCATGTAGAAAATCTTTTAAAATGAGTTATCAAATAACAGAATATTATGAATTAATTATATGCAGTCAGGAGCCAGCCTTAGTCTGAATGTAGTCCTGTCAGAGCAGTTGGGAGGTTGAATGGGTTGCATTTTAGGTATGTTTTAGTGGTTGCTTTTTCTTATGTTGCGACCCACCCTGGGACCTATAAGTGAAGAGTGGGATGCAAATGTTATAAATACATTAAATCAACAATCTACACCAGTTCTGATCCTGAGACTTCTTATCTTTCTTCCAGGTCCTCTTTCTTCTCTTTATGTGGCTTTAATAATCTCCTCAGAGAAACCAGACTCTGGAACTGCCCAGTTCCATGAATGGAATGGAATATATGGATTGATGAATGCATTGTTGAAATGAAATATGTACATGGCTGTGCATAAAAGCAAACTATAACATCTTAAATAAATAAACATTCCTTGCGCAACTGGGCATTGCGCACTACAGCAGTTCTGCTAATTAGCCTCAGAAGCATCACAATAGAAACAATTATTATATTTGTATCCTGTAAGTGGATGGAAAGTAAACTGAGGCAGCTTAAAATGCCAGCAACTTGCTGGCATTACGCCAAGACAAGCAACCAGCCTTGTCAAGGCGCTCCTGGTCTATCAACCTCAAAAATCAAATTAAAGATAATGTGGTAAATCCCACACTGTTTTCATGTTCTGGCATGTTCCTGGACATCAAGTGTCTGTCAGGGTTCTGACACAGTGCCCAATTCAACGCCTGGGAGCTTGCTGCACAAGGAGCTTCCAGAAGGTTCTTCAGAGCTGTGCTGAAGAAGCCTGCAACACATCTAGTGATCCACATTGTGTGGAAATGCCACCATTCTCTGAAGAGACAGCATTAGCCATACTATTTGGAGATAGCTTAAAAAAAAAACAGCTAAAAATGTCTCTCTCTTAGAGATGTGCACAAATATTTGTAGCATTCATTATTCGTACGAATTCATATGAATTTGGACATTTGTATATGAATTGAATGTTACGATATTTATAAACTGACATTCATATGAATACGAATGTTTCGGACATTCATTAAACTGGGGAAGCGGGAAAGCAGCTGCGCCAGACATCTGCAACGGATCTAGAGTGCATTCGACATGGATTGAGAGTGTATTATAAGTGGATTCAGATCAGATTTGACACTTTCAGAGTTGATTTTTTATGGGATACATATCTCGGATACGTATCCGATACGTATTTGTTCGTATCCGATATGTATTCGTTTGTATCCAATATTTGTATGAATTTGTATGAATACATTTGTATCAAATAGAATTTTACCACATTTGAAAACATCTATTTGTATGAATACAAATTTGTGAACATTTGAATTTGTTACAAATTGAATGTCAAAAAACACATTTGTACACATCCCCAGACTATATCATTATTTCCTTATTACAAATATGAAAACGGGTTTGCCATAATGTCCAACCCTCTTCCACAGAACTCAAGGCACTAAACACTTTCCTTAATTTTATCCTCATAAAAATTCTTAACGTTCTCTTCATCAAAACAACAATGCCATCACCTGTGAAGTGGATTAGACAGAGAGGTAGTAGGTAGGCAGAGAAGTGGTAACTAGCCAAAGCTCATCAACCGAGGTTACATGGGCATGTGTGGATTGGAACACTTGACTCTGAGGTTGCATCCACCTTCTTGTAGGATTAGAGGTGACATAGCTCCGAAGAACAGTTAACTGGGGGTCAGGAGTGAGGAGAATACTGTTTAGCTTCAGCTATTGGTTAAAAGGAATGCTGGACTA
The DNA here is from genome assembly GCA_023333525.1 of Aspidoscelis tigris stejnegeri. Taxonomy (NCBI): domain Eukaryota; kingdom Metazoa; phylum Chordata; class Lepidosauria; order Squamata; family Teiidae; genus Aspidoscelis; species Aspidoscelis tigris. Next base: position 10,718,810 of record JALMGA010000007.1, read on the forward strand.
AAGGTCGGATATGTTCCTTGGACAATCTATGCAAAACCTTACCTTTCTGAGAATGCTAGGGAGGATTCTTACAGTGTTCTGATCAGGCTGCTATGAAGAAAGCTTGTGGCAAATAGCTTTCTATTAAGTTTCAGTATGACCCAGGTCCTACAGCCTTTGTGATGATTCAGTGTCTGGCCATGAGAAGGGACTCAATGTGGGCAAGCCTCAGCGAAACTGAATGCCAGTGAGACTGAAGTAATAATGTGCTCTCTGTGTGTTTTGCTCTTCTCTTCCTAGCAGTTGAAAGATCGTGATAACCTTTGCACAGTCATTTTTCTTTGGAAAAGCATGTGGGGTTTTTTGAAAAGCATCTATTTTCAAATTCGGGTGACTTCAGAATTAGGGGTAGAGGGTGGGCTGTTTATTCTGGAGCCAGCTGGGACAGACGTGGAATAGGGATGTGCACAAAAGTTCTAAACATTTGAAATTAGATCGAAATCGATTGAGTGTGGACACTGGAATTCAAATAGAATATCTTCACATTTGAATGTAAACATATGAATGAATGTGAATGTTCCAAAACATTCGTTCTAATGATTTGAAACGACTGAAACTACAGATGCATATGTATCTGTATGCATTCACGCTGATAGTACGGGACGAAAACGGGATGCATACTGGATAAAACGGGATGCATACGAAATGCGTACAGATATGTATAATACATATGAATGTTGTCGACATCTGTACCATCAGATTCAAATCTAACATTCAAATGAATAGATTCAAATGTATTCAATTCAAATAGAATTTTGTTGTATTCGGATTCTGAACATTAGAATCGATTCAAATGCAAATGCAAAATAAAAATTTGTGCACTTCCCTAACATTAAGGCTGCAAAGGCAGATGGCTTAGTCTGCCTTGCAGTGCAACCTTCCATTAACTACTGGGTCTTGGGAACCTAAGTAAGCAGCAGTCTCATTTACAATGCAGTCTCATGCTAGTAATGGGCAATGGAAATTACAAACCATGATCACAGGGAGGGAGAAAATCCTGCCTGTTATGGGAATGGTCCATCAACGGGGTTGCAATCTGCTAACCTGCTGGCCTTTTACTTATCATACTACTCCCCAACCTGTTTTCACCTACAATGTTGGGTGGTTTCTTGCTTTGTCTTGACAGTTGCAGGAACCTTACAAAGAACTGTCATCCTTCAACCATATGAACATGTTTCTGGGATTTTGTTTACAATTTTTCTATACTGGTCCCCGTTAAAGACTCCCAAAGTGGTTTATAGAACAAGTTAAAAATATATTACGAATTCATTAAAAGTTGGGTGCGTCAGGAAAACAATAATTTCACACAAGGAATGCCTAGTGGAAAGGATACTTCTTTAGTAGGCACCTGAAACCTGTAACTGTAGATGCTTCATGATGATCAGACAGGACATTCTACAACAAAGGGGCTACCACAGAAAAGGCCCAACCAAAGCCACCATGAGATGACATAACTGTCTTTCGTGGTCTAAGGGTGCTTTCTAACTGGTGCAAACAATACCAGGCCCTGAGGTAGTCTGCAGTAGCATGAGGATGGCAAGCCCCTACTCCGGGATATAATCCAGAATAAGACCCAGTGCAGAAAGGACCAAAGTCTGGCCACATCTGAATAGTTCCAGCTTGTTAGGAAGTCAGGAGAACTTCTCATGCATTTAAAAGAAAAGCTGCCTAAATCACCCTTCAGAACACACCAAGATGATGCGTCTATGGAGTGCGTGTATTCCTAAAAAGCCTTTGGACTTCAGTTATGGTCTATACAAAATCTAGTACTGCATGCAATTACATTTAACAGATCTGAAAAGTGAGATACCATGTTTCAAGTCTGAACAAAATCCAACCCTTAAACCATTCCTAATTTTGTATTTTTCCTTTCCTTTTTCCTGTCACTTGTTTTCCTCATCATTTCCTTTCATTCAATCAATGCTTGATTAAAACGATATGAATAAAACCCTGAACTAGGGAATCAAGGTTTTTTGAACTGAAAGAGGTTAAGTTAACCGAAATCCATTTGCTCAAAATTACTCTATTATTCCATTCAGTTCTGAAACAGACTGATGAACTTTGATTAAGTAAAAGTGTTTAGGATCACTTAAAAGCATTTTCATCCTCTCTAAAACTGCTCAACCAATCAATCTCAAGCAAGTATGACATATTACAAAAATTGTTGCGGGTATCCATGGCAATGACAGGGAAGAGAACATGAGTTAATGGCTATCTCTACCCAACAATTCTTTTTGAATCTTATTCTACATCTGAAAAACTCTGCTTCAAATATGCAAGAATAAACTGAGGTACAAAAGTACAAATTCACTATTACTATGGGTGTTTTTCCACTGTCACTAGAAGTGCCCATTAAGTACCCATTAATGGATACTTAATGGCATTTTTGTACCCATTAATGGGTACTTAATGGGTACTTCTAGTGACAGTGGAACCCCCCCCCATATTTATGAGCAACTTTGCAATGACTTTTGCACAGCATTATGTGAGTCCCAAAACCTCTGAATATACAGATCTCTGAGGTTCTCCACATTAGTTTTTCTACTGCCCCAAATGAAACCTAAAAGAAGGTATGATGAGGGATGAAATAAATAAGTTTACTCTCCAATCACAAACTTTATTATATGTGTTACAGGTAACTGAACACCACAGGAATAAGGAACGCAAAGAGCAAAGACACTAGTGCTTTTGTATAAATACCCCAAGCAGTTTTCTCAATGGTTGGAAAGAAAATAAATTTCTAAAGAGAAGAGAGGGGTAGGGGTAGGAAAAGATGTAACACCCAAAAAGCAAAGGAAACTGTTGAGGCCAAGTACATTATAGGAAGTACCCTGGAGTTCAGAATTCTTGGATGGGGAATTGATAGTACTACTTGGATAGTACTACTGCCTACATGTGTACTATAGGAAGTGAGACAGCAGCAGTAGAAGAACTAGTATGAGAGAGAGGCAATACAGTAGAATGAGCAAATCCTAGAAAAAGACAATAAATCCAATTATTATAAGCAAAGGCATTGTAAGGCTGTTTATGTACCGGCCCTTATTTCAGATTATGTATACTCAGATTATATAGGGAGCTGTTGTCCACATACTGGTGTTGCTGACATCTGGCTCTTGTTCTGAAATATAATCTGGAATAAGGCCCAGTGCAGAAAAAGACTAAAACTGTGGCTGGAGATGTAGTTGAGCTGCTTCTATTGCTCTGAAGGGTTTTCAAAGACCAACGAAGTACATATGTAAGGTCGGTCTCACTCAATAGCACGATGATGACCAGGCACAGAGACATAAACAGTATGATTAGTGAGAATTGCTCAATAAGCAAACCCCAATTTTATACAGGTTCCCTCTTTGGCAAATGGTCCTTTGATTCCAAGACAGAGAGGCGAGAAAAGGAATAATTTAACTGGGGAGTGGGGGTTGCCCATTACAGTCCTTACAGCAATATATGCCTATACTGAGCTTTTCAAAGAGCGGAGCCATATATGAACAGAAATGTCAGAGACATAAGACCTAATGGCTAATGCAACATTAATAGTGTAGACAGCCAGAGAATATTGAAGGAAGTTCACCCTTGCTTCACTGATTACAGCAAGGCTCTTGGTTGCACAGATCATCTCTGAAGACCGAGCATAGTATGGGTAATCGGTGTGTGAGAAAATCTGATAATTCATCTCAGCAATCATTACAATGATCAACAAGTTACTTCCAAAGCAGAAGGCCAAGAAGATGACGGATAAGGTGGAAGAAAAGCATGAAAGAGGGAACTCGGAAGAGCTACAGATTTTAATAAAGGATTTTCGAAAGGACCGGTTTGCATTTTTTGGCACACCTGAACTGGTGGCGCCTAACAACAATGGGCGTTAAAGTAAAATGTACCCCGCAATTTATAAATAACAGCAGTATAAAATCCAAAAACCTTGTTCAGCAATAATTACCTCATTTAAAGCGGAAAAGACACTAAACTGCACCTAACAATAGTGGAAATTAGAGCAGGATGTACCCCACAATTTAGATAAATTATGTAACTAGTCTAAAGACTAAAAAAACCTGTTTAGCGATAATTATCTCATTTAAAGAGGAAAGAAACCCTAACCGTAGCTGCAATAATTTTTCTGGCATAACACAAATAGGTTATAAAGGTAAATCCAGAGCTAGTAGGGCTTTTACACGCTTTCTTAGAAAATATCTTGCCTCCAAAAACACTATTTAGTTTAAAAATCCAATAAAGGGAAAACCGTATATTTATTAGGCTTCCTTTTAATAGCCCAAACAGCTTTGAAAACTTATAATTTTTAAGAATTTGCCGCGTTGCCACTGAGTAACTGTTACTGAGGAAGGAAAAAAAACCCTCATTTATCCTTTGTTTTAAATGGCTTCATCCCTGCAGGGTCTAGACGGTGGGCAAGGCCACTAGCCGGCTCCAGACAAAGATTGGTCTTGTGAAATTCTGTAAATCTCAGAATGCTGCAAAAAGCAGACAGTCCAGCTTCCTCGGCAGTTCACACAAGGCTAGCTGAAACGGATGACACAAGGTTGTGGTGCACTCACCTCTCAAGGGTTCCCTTCTATCATCCCCCCCTAACAGAAATGATACTAGGATCATATCAAAAATTCAGGTTTAAAAAAAAAAAGGTAAAATCTGGATTTTAATTTTATCCTATTTTAAGGGAGGTCGGTCCAGCATATATGGTAACCTTTACTGAATAGTCTACTGACCATTACAAAATAACAGTTCTGTACCATAAAACAAGATGAAAACTGTGTGGATCCCACAATGAGACAAAGGAAATCACTTTCACAGTCCCAAACTATGGACGTCTTCTTGAAAAGATCTAAAAAAAATCCACATTTTACTAACCCCTTCCAGCTTAGATGACCCAGAGCCAGAATCCTGTTTTAAGATGCTATTGCAAAAGTTTTGGTAATCTGTGTAACTAATTCAATGAAAATGATGAAATAAGGGTGAATTTTGCATGCCTTAATTGGTATTAGGGGTGAAATACTGTACAAAAAAAAAAAGTCCAGGCTAATATTTAAAGTTGCAAAATAGCAATCAGAGGATGGATTTAATTCTTTCCCTTAAAAAACCCCCAACTATTTATAACTGTATTTATATGGCTGTCCAACAATAAAGTTCTGTGAATGGCTTACGGACAAGAGTGTAACTTATAAACACGCACATTGAAATGAAAAGATACACAATTTCAGTACCAAGAGAGCAATAAAACGCTTCTGCAAGAAATAGCAGGTTGATTATCACTCAAAAGCACAGAAAAAAACTTGATTAGGATTCAGGATGGAAAATGAAAATGGTTTCCTTTTATGGTAGTCTGATCCTGAGTACACACTTGAAACCTAAGCCAAAGAACTGGGACAGGGCAAGGAAGGACAGTAATGTAGCAAAAAAGTGGAAGGACTTAAAATGTAAAAGGTTTGGGGCAATGATTTCCCCCTGGTGTTAAAAACACACACCCCCTCCATACTAGGTGAACCTGGGCTCAGACATCTCCAAACTGAGATGAACCAGTGGAGAGGTTGCCTCTAGATGGGCTAAGGTCTGCAATTCTCTCTCAACTATTTTGGGAATGGCACACACCACTGGGGTGGGTTTCCTACAATAGCAATTGCCTACCCTGGTGCCTGACAGCTCGGCTTGTTATAATTCTTCTAGCTCTCTGGATGTCAGTCAATCACACAGACACACAATCACATACGCACAAGAACCAAAGGCCAGTGGCTGGTGGCTGGCTGGCTTCTGGATATTCGAAGAGGAATTATCACCAAAGGATCTGGCAGACAGATAAAAGCCCATGGCTACTAGAATGAATGGATGGGTACTGCCTCTGGGTTGGAGAGACAGGCAGGATGCCTCTAAGGCCATTTGCCTGGGATTTGAGAACGAGTAATGGTCTTGCCTTTGTCTTCTGCTTGAAGCCCCTAAGCATTTGGTAGGCTACTGTGTGAGACAGAATGTTGGACCAGACGGGCTCTGACCCGATCCAGTATGTTCTCATAATTGCCTCCTGCGCGTAGTGGGAGGCAAGATCGCCACTTGCTGTAGGAGGCACTCAGAAAGTGCCATCTTTAGCTATCAGCCAGTCTGACTCTAAATGGCTTCCAGGCCATTCCTGGTTATCCCACTGCCTTCAGCAGCTAGGCCACGTGTCACCAACATAACATTGTTTTACTAGCCACTCTTGAATCTGGAGTCCGTGATTTAGCTTCATCTTCCAAGAATAATAAGATTTTAAGAACTGACGAGGCACTTTTTCTTTTCCTCTTGCCTGTCTACTTCTTTCCCCCTTTGTTCCATGCCTTTAAACTGTAAAACTGAGAGCAGGAACCCTATTTCCACCAATCACGTTAGCCATTTAAGGAAACATTTGCTAACGAGTACGATAAAATTGCTTGGTTCAAAATAATCCATGCAATGAATGTTTCCCCTGCCTAATGTTTCCCTTGCCTTCTCTTCTTCTCTCTTAGCAGTTCCAGATTGGAACATTATTCTGGGCTCATACATGCCATATCTGGATAGCAGCTAAGAAATGCTACCTAAACGGAACGTCATTGATTCTAATCACCATCTCTCCATTGTCAGTAACCTTGTTCCATTGTGTGCATAAAGTGATTTGTGGCACCAATAAAACGTCTGGATCACCAACCAGAACCAAAAGAAAGCACTCCAGCAGTGAGACAATAATGTTTGTGCTTGTTTAACGCCAAAGAAAGGACCCCCAGTCTCAGAGCACAGATTTTTCATTTGCTTTACACGCTGGGAAAGGATATGGAGCCAAAAAGTCCTGAATCCTTTACGGTGAACTCTTGCCATCTCTGAAGCTAGCAGCAACCAGATTTCGTCAGTGAGGTTTGGCAACCTGAGGAATCCTGTAACCAATTTCATTTCCTGATAAATGAATGGTCCACTGGGAAAAGTCAGGGAGAGTGTTTCGGGATTGTCGAGAGCGCAGACAGCACTGAACGACTCCGCGAAGGAGCCAGACTGTCTATCAGTTATCACTGCTGAGCCAGGCAGCACCATGCAGAAACCTGGAATTGCCAGAGTCCATTTAAAGCTTTTATTTAAGAACAATACAACAGCACAGCACCCATATGGGGCAGGCTGGTAGCTCTTTTAAAATATAGAGCAGCACTTGAAAGATGCTGTTCTAAGCCACCGCGCCAGAAACACGTGGCTGAATAAAACAACATCTTCTGTGGCCTGTTGCTTGTGCGTTACAAAAGAAGTTAAGTTTTGATTAACATGTTTATTACACTATGGAAAAATATTCCTGAGTATGTTTTTGTCTAGAATAACACACTGCACCTCAAGGTAGCCAAGCAGCATCTATTTGCTTATTTAAGAGCAGATGTAGCAGGTGTCAGCTGGTATCCTAACTGTGCTGCAGGGTGGCTGATCAGGCCGGATCAGAAAATTACTTCTTTTGTTTTCTGGAAATAAGGGGAGCATTGGCTATTCTACCCCACTTTTCTCACCCATTTAAGGGTATTCAAAGCAGCTGACAAAGCTTTCTATTCTTCTCCCCACAACAGACACCCTGTGAGGTAGGTGGGGCTGTGAGAGCTCAGAAGAGAGCTGTGACTAGCCCAAGGTCACCCAACTGGCTTTATGGGGGAGGGAAGAATCAAACCCGGTATTCCCAGATAAGAGTCCGGCTCCCTCGTCACTAGACCAAACTGGCTCACGTTAAGGAGATAATATGATCCCCACTGTTCCAGGTTTTCTTCTTACCACTCTCTGAAGGGGAAAGATGGGTAAGGGGGTGGCAAGGAACCTATACACTGTCCTTGGGGGATGCTGGGTTGGTCTTCTGGTAGCAGAGGGTCAAGTGAGGATTCAGAGCATAGTAAGGTTCCATTGGGTGGGACTTGAAAATGCTTGTTCCATGGCAAGTGTGGTTGCCGTACAGAAAGGACTCTGGGTAGGGTCTGGGAGGGAGGGGAAGTGCCACTTGGTGCTCCGAACCAGGAGGTGTGGTAGCCACAGCTGACAGTTTACACAGTCCTGAAAGGGAGGATGGATACACTGGCCAAGAGACTTCCTACAGCTGGCACTTACTCTTTGTGGGAACACAGCGGAAACAGCAGAGGAGCGACTGAGAGAAGATCCACCACATCCATAATTATTTTGAGCTGCGGCAACTGCATCAGGGCCCCTTGTGGCAGCAAAACTGAATTCCTCTACTCTTCCCATAGGGAAGATTAGGAATGTACTTCTCTCCGCCAGTTGTTTTGTTGACGGAACTTCAACAGCAGCCTGAGATAGCTGCTTGTGTACGAAATGACTCAGGGCCAGAAAGAATCAGGGAAGGGCATGCTACGCCCCCTTGATGTCCTAGGAGTGCCTTTTTCGGCTGCTACGTCAGAATAAGCTGAGAAAGTTCTCGAGTTATAAAGTTTGCAAGCGCGTCACCCTTTTAGGGGAGGCTGTGGTTTATAATACTGCTGGCTCTTGACAAGTTCTTAACGCTGGCAGAACTCCAGTGGAGGGGGCAGAATGTGCATTATCCCTAACCACTCCAGACTGGGGGCTCTTATTCTAAGATTGCACTGGAAGTTTACCCGTTCTGAAGCAAATCATAACTAGATTGACCGCGAGTCTTTGTGGATTGTAGAACCTGAAGCAGCAAGTGACAAAACCTGGCCCTGAAAAACAGCAAAGGGCAGGTATGTTTGCAACCGTCCATTTTGCAGCTGCATAAAGAGAGATGAGAAAAGTAAAAAATAAATAATTACAACAAGCTTCAGGTCCCTCATAGTACAATTTTATCCAAGTAAGCACTTGGACACTATGCCCCCACTGAGAAATGAGAAAATTTACAAATATGAGCCACTTTGGTTTTTAAAAAAAATATTTTTCTTTTTTTTAAAAAGGCCACAGACACATTGGATAAAATTGTATGTTCCACTCCTGTGAATAATTACTAGAGCACATTTTCCCTCCAATAGCTTCAGTTGTTCCACTTACTGGGTTACAAATTTAATCAGAACAAACTGTTGTAGAATAACAGCTTCATGCAGTTAATGTTATATGTCGACCAACCTTGCTTTAACTACAGCTTGCCTTGCCAGTTACCAGTGATTTTGTGAAACACTTTTAAGTATTTGCCTTCAGTGTTATGCAGGACTATCAGAAGAAGAAAAAGAAGAGTTGGCTTTTCTACCCTGCTTTTCTCACCTATTTCAGGGGACTCAAAGCGGCTGACAAACCTTTTGTTCTTCTCCCCACAACAGAACACCCTGTGAGGTAGGTAGGGCTGTGAGAACTCGGAAGACTGCTGTGACTAGCCCAAGGTCACCCAGCTGGCTTTATGGGGGAGTGCGGAATCAAGTACAGTATTCCCAGATAAGAGTCCTGTTCCCTAACCCCAGCCCTATCTCTGCACCACTCCTTGGGGACCGAGTGCCATCTTTTTCGTCCAGGTGCCTGACCTGTTAGAGCTATCCCTGCTAGCTCTAGAACTATTGTTGAATAGTTATCCCTATGATAATATCACAAAGAGGGTCACACGCACATCATGATGCTATCTTGTTCACATCAATGCTTGTTAATGCAAGAAATATATTGATTTGAATGCCCCAAACAAGACTAAGGCCCAAGAGAAGACTGTGCCACGCTTACAGAAACAGCACAGGGCTGTTGTGCTTTGGTTTGTATAAACAGTGGGGAAATAGTGCAACATATAGACTGACTGGAAGTAGCTGTAGCTCAGTGATAGAGCAAACTGCCTGGAAAGCAAAGGGTTGCCAGTTCAAGCCCCAGTCTCTCCCTGGGCGTAGACAATGGCAACCCACTTCTATATTTCTGCCAAGAAAACTGTGTGCCAGCCAGAACTGGTCAAGATTCATTGTTACACAACAACAACAACAACAACAGACTGTCTACTTTAGACTCCTTCCCCCAGTATGGAATCCTTATGGAGTTCTACACATCTGACTGAAGCCACTCTAGTCAATTGGCCTCTGCTCCATTTGGCTCTTAAAAGGATCCAGCTATTTAATTTCATTCCCTGAGAGCAATTTCTAGTAACTCGGCTACAAATTTTCAAGCTCCAGTTTTTAAAGATGCTAAGCAATAGCACCTTCCATTCTTATTTGAGACAGAAATGGGGTTGAAAAATCTATTTACTCATAGTTTACAAAGAAACATGCTTAAAGACGGTGCTTGACAAGGTGGAAAAAGCTTGTCACGGTCAGTAATGCCAATAAGTTATCTTAATTTTCCTCCTTCTGAGAGGTAATCACTACATATACACCCAGCTCTTTACTGTGAGGTGAACCCTGGGGCAGACCTGAACTACGTGTAGATAGAAATGCTGCTTTTAACAGCTTGCAGTATAATAACAAGCCTCAGGTGTAAGGAGTTCTCATGTTTAGCCACATTTTAGAAATGAATTTCCTGCATCTCATCTAGAGGTCTCTTCCACCGTCCCCCCGAATAAGTCTACGCTAATATTTATTACAATAGGTACTGTAATATTTGCAGACCCAGATGAAACCTGGGGAGAGGTAAAACACACATCCCCCCTTTTGGGTTTCTGAAAGTAATATATAAATAAGGTTTCAATTACAACACAAATGAGTGCTCTTTGGGAGAACCACACAGAGGTTGTGGATGCCATGATAAACACCACCGCTGTTATATCAAACAGTCCTTTGACCAAGAGCATACTTTAGCGTAACTAGGTCCTTATGTGGAAAAAGGACTTCTCTTTGTAGAAGCAAAATGATCCAACCTTGGGACTGAGTTGGTTTTAAAATTTTAGAGGTCTGCTGGAGACAATATTTCACTGGATGTGTTGGTGGCACATCATCAAGAAAACATTAGTGTTTGATTTTACTAGACACCCCGAAAAGGGGGATTCTAGCAATGTGGACAGAGAGAAACAGATGATGAATATCTGTTCTTTGCAGTACTGAACGATTCCAAACAAGCTGCTTTGAGTAGGGGAAGGCTTCTGATTCACCTAGTTCATTATCACCTATTTTAAGGGTTAGGGATCATTTTTCTCCCAGAAGTCCATGTCCCATCAGTAGGAACATGCAAACTTAAAGGGAAACTATACAGAGTCAGACCACAGAGCCATACTTTTTAAAGTTCTTCTTCCTCCCTATCTCACTTCACTTTTCTTTCATTCTTCAATTCCCATTTGCTTCCACTTTGTACTGCGTTATACTAGGTCCCCCTTCACTTGTCGATTTTAAATTAAGCCCAACATTCAAAAGAAATGGATTCTTATCTTAAACAAATAAGCTTCAGCATTAGGGAGGATACAGCACTGCCCAGGCATTTCTTCAATTTGTCCTTTATCTCCTCTGGGCAATAATAATTTATCTAGTAAGAACGATGCAAAAACAGATTCAGTCTTGCGTGAATTTTCCTCACTGTCTACTTAAAAAGTTACAGTTAGAGGGAAAGTATATTCAGAATTAGAGTTCAAAATGCACTAGAAGTCACTTCCTTACTGTTTGCAGAAATTCTCAAAAACTACTGGCTGGAGATTGAAGATTAGGGATGTGCATAAATATCTGCATTCGAAATTCGATTGAATGTGCTGAATTTTGACATTCGAACTCAAATAGAATGTCCCGAAATTTGAATGTGAACATTCGAATTGAATTTCAGATCTGTTCATTTGAATTATCCAGACATTCGTATGTGTACGGGTTCATACACGATGCGTACTTGAAGATCCGCATCTTTCCCGCATCCGTACGTATTTGTATAGGTCCGTATGGGGTGAAAACAGGTTGCGTACAGGATAACTATGGGATGCATATGGACATATACAGATGTGTACGGATTTTGGGGAAGATGCGTACGGGCACATACAAATGTTGACATTCGTATGTGCAGATTCGAATCAAAAATGTGAATGGAAACATTCGAATTTGGCAAAATCGAATCGAATCGTGTGAAATTTGAATTTAACAGATTCAAACTGAATTGAATTTTTGGATCTTTGATTTGATTAGAAAAAAATGTCAAATAAAACATTTGTGCACATCCCTATTTAAGATATGTACACACAGAGTTGTATCTGCCCACTTTTCTTCTTGACTGTCCCTCTAGATGGACCTGTATGATTACCTCCTTCAAAATTAAAGATGAAAATCTAGAGGGGCCAATGTATATTCTTCATCTCTTATTGGTGACCCACAACTATTCTGGAATGCAAGCTAGACTCTTTCTGAGTCTGTTCTGCCTACAGATTCATCAGATTTCAGATACCATTTTATATTTGTCAGTTGACTTCTCAATAAGGAATTTCTAGCAGAATTCCTTAGATTTCTGAGATTTTGGTTAGCATAAGAAATAAATAGAAAGCAGGGTGATTTTAGGAGAAATTATTTTGAAGATAACATGGGCCTTATTATGGCAGAAAATGCAGTATATGGATGTATCGATGCAGTTTTCGTGGCAACAACATAGCAGTGGTTTGACAGTGCCTTCTTCTGGAAGATTCCAGGAACTGAATCTGAGCCTTTTTGTGTGTCAAGCAAATTTTGCACCACAGAGAACAGAGATACCATGCCAGAAAATAAAACTGGGGAAATCGAAAGAGGAAAACCATTTGTAAAATGAATACCTTCTTTACAATGACTTGGCTAGCAGGAAGTTTTCTTTCAAAAGTATTTAAATATCTTTTCCTATATATTGCTCATTCTAAGAACTGAAATTGTCAGCTCCTAGCAAGTTCAGAGTTCAGAACAGGTTTTCCTACCTAGAGGAAGGGAGGGAGGGAGGGAGGGAGGGAGGAAGGAAGGAAGGAAGGAAGGAAGGAAGGAAGGAAGGAATCCTTTGGCTAACTTCCCTGAAAACCCTTGAGATAACTCCCCAGACTCCAGACAGAGCCACTCCTCTCAGACTTCTAATCCCCAAACTACAGATAATTTCACCCAAAGGAAAATGGTGTGGGGGAGGGAAAGACAGACACTGAAGCCAATTTCCACTTATCATTCTGATCTTTAAATTACTGTTAATAATAACCTTCCACAATAAAACAAGGAGCTTGCAATGCAGGCTGCTTGTCTGAAAAGGAGACAGCTCTATCTTTGACTTCTTACAGCTTCCACCTCGAGCCTCGTGCATATTAGCTCCATTTATCTCCTCCCACAGGGTGAAAGAGAAATCCAAGAGCTGCTTATTTCAACACCTGCTTCCTTATCTCAGTGCTTCTCCTGGAATCTTCTAAGAAAGCTAATTACCTATTTTGGACTTTCCCTGCCCTACAGAGCACATGGCCAGAAGCAAACACTTTAAAATGACAGCTAATCATATCATACTTATCTCAAACAGAAGTCAGGGAGTTTCTGGTTCCCAGGGACTTGACTGTCAAACACAGACGACCTTCTTTCTTCCCTATGTGTGTGTCTACATCTCTCTCCTACTTGAGATTTATTTTGGTGTTCCTATCCCTTTGAACACAAAAGTAGTTTTGCAGAATCCCAAACAACTATTCATCAGCTAGCCTACCATCCGGTCTCCCATAAGGCTACCTGGGTCTTGTCTACTCATGTGAAGTGTATGAAAATCACCCACCATACACACCTATTTGAAAAGCAAGCAAACATCTGGCAAAAGTCCTTCAGTTCTATTTGCAAGAGGAAACACACTTTCTGCTTTGAGACATTTAAGCAATTTCTGTTATCCAAACGGAACTGCAAAGGTAGTAACTGGGATTGGTCATCTTATGCTTTGATCATCTTATGCTACAGCTCATTTCCAGGTTCAGTTTAAAATGGTTAAGTTCTGACATTCAGGAGACTCCACACTGGCTGGTATACTGGAGCAGCAAGTTGACTAGGAGATCCCTTCCTTACGCTGGTGAAGTTTAAGGGAGGCCTTGGGTAGAGACTTCCTTACAGCACAGCAGTGCACAGTAGGGTTGTGCCTGAATATTCATAGGCATTCAAAATCTGATCGAATGTGCCGAATTTTGACATATGGACAGAATGCCCCAAAATTCAAATTTAAACATTCGAAACAAATTTTGAATTTCAGAACTATTTGTTCGAATTATCCGGACATTGATATATGTGCGGGTTAGTACACAATGCACACTCAAAGATCTGCACCTTTCCCGCATCCTTACACATTTGTATGGATCCATACGGGACGGAAACGGGTTGCGTACGGGATAACTATGGGATGCATACGCATGTGTATGGATGTGTACGGATGTCGGGAAGATGTGTATGGGCATCTACACATCTTGTTGACATTCGTAAGTGCAAATCTGAATCAAAAATTCGAACGAACAGATTCCCATTTGTTAAATTTGAATTGATTTTTGTTAAATTCAAATTTAAATAATTCGAATTGAATTTTCAATTTATTTGAATCGACTCGAATAGAAGGTAAAAAAATTTTTTGAGCCTCCCTTGTGTGCAGAGGGGAGGCTTCCAGTAAGCCTGCTGGTCCAGCATATTGGCCAGTGCACTAATGTCCTTAAAATATTTACATAGTCTGGGACCAGGTTACCTTATTGAAACCTAAGGGAAGATGCGGCTGCTTCCAAGAGGTCTGTCTGTCTGCAGAATTATGGTCCTTTACCAGTTACAAGCATATATTAAAAAGGTTGTGGTACCTTCTGAGCCACCCAAAGACCGACGGGGAAAAAGTAGTCTTCTCTGTCTTCCCCTGAGAGATTATTTATTTATTTATTTACATTTATATCCCGCCCTATACCCTAGGGTCTCAGGGCGGGTAACAGCATATTTAAAAGACAAAAATACTTAAAATAAAACCATATATAAAAACAGTATAAGACAATAGTATGTGCAGTAGGGAAAAACGGTGCCACTTTTAGCCAAAAGCCAGAGCAAAGAGGTGCGTCTTTACCCCCCTCCTGAACGTATACAGTGAGGGGGCCTGACGCACCTCGAGGGGGAGGCTATTCCACAGCCTGGGGGCTATTACTGAGAAGGCCCTCTCTCGAGTGCCCACCCGTCTTGCTACAGAGGGTGGTGGAACAACGAGAAGGGCCTCCCCCTCAGATCTTGGGGCACGGGCAGGTTGGTATGGGAAGAGGCGTTCCTTCAAATATTTGGGGCCCAAGTCATTTAGGGCCTTATACGTTAAAGTTAACACCTTGAATTGGGCTCGGTAACAAATCGGCAGCCAGTGCAGCTCTTTCAAGACCGGTGTGATGTGCGTCCGGCCTGATATCCCTGTAAGCAGTCTTGCAGCCGCATTCTGCACTAGCTGTAGTTTCCGAACCGTCAAATAGGTTTGCCCCTGGATTTTATCTTTCAAAGGGGGTATAATTTCACTGCACGCTTACAGGACAAAGGGTATAGGAAAGTTCTTCACAGAAATGTACTGCCAAAGCAAACACTGCTTTCTTTCTTTTGATATTAAATTCAGAAACACCTATAAGACGGCCTCATATTTGAAGAAATTAACTGTGAATAGTGTATAGATTTTACTAAGTAAGCTTGAAAGTGGCTCCCTCCAAGGTTTTGGATGTCATACTTTTGAAAACTTCTCCAGGCCGAGTTGTATATTTTTCAAAGGTATTATTATGCAGTGAATCTTAAAATTTACTAGGCCTCTTATTAACTGCTATAGGAAATGAGACTTAGCCAGAGCTCCTTTCTGCACTTACCTCAGGTAAATCTGGATTAGTGGGTTTGGAATAATCTGGCCTGCTGATCTGGACTCTGAGGAGACCTGGGCAGGACCAGTGGATCCACCATGGCTGTGAAGCTCACAGAAGTTTCAGATCTCCTCCCTCACCCCCACAGCAGTTGACTGTTCACTGAATAGCAGTCTATGCAGTCCCAGAACACAGAGGTGTGCCACCTGCAGCTTCCCATGTTCCGGAATAAGGTCCTGCTCCCTCTGGTGGACCCGATTAAATGGGTCCACCAGAGATCTGGATTAAGGGCTTCTTAATCCAGACTGAGCCAGACCAGCAGGGGGCAGGGCCTCTTTGATCTGTTACTGTGAGAACAGTCGCCCCTGAATGTGGCCTACATGGACCCTTAATCTGGATCTAGGTAAGTGCAGAAAGGTCCAGAAACTCTTAAACTGTAAGACAAGAGTAAGGCTGCAATGCACGGAAAATAAGAAAGCATCTAGGTGGGCAGATAAACCTGAAATGGGTATCTTGAATTTGTTCTGGACTATATTTATGTATATCTATGTCTCTATATATCTTACTGATCTGGGATTCTAATCTAAAGCAGTAGAGAAATGCACTCTATCTGTATGTGTGTGTGTGTGATTTCTCAATTGCTCAGACAATAATAACTTCTCATTGTTTTAATTCACTGTGTATTTCTGAACAGGATGCTGTATTGTGCAAAAAGACTTTCTGCTCTATTATTTCCCAGTGTTTCCCCCCCCCTTCTATATTGACCTGGATTCCTTTTAAATGTAGAGTGGTCTACAGATAATGGGGCCTTATCATTTTTGCTAAATCCACTAGATGATAAAATTCTTCTAAAGTTATTTAGAGCTTTCAGTTTTTATTAGTGGATATTTAATACAGTTCCATTACTGAGGGTTTGATTGTATTTTACAGTTTGATTTTCATTTTGCAACTCAAGCCTAAACAACAGAGCATAAAATTTGAAAGTAAACTAAGTTATGAATTTTTCTGGGCGAACAGAATTGGCACGACCTAGATACAATTGTGTAGACTGTTCTGCCCTTTGGAAGCAAACCTGTTCCAAGTTGCTTGCTCAAAGTAGCTGCACAGTACTTGCTTCAAAGTACTGAAATTCAAAGGGAATGGATTGCTAAAAAAAACAGGCAAGGTGAAGGCAGCTGAAGACAGCACAAATACAATGGGGCCACAACTGTTAACCGCAGCTACAGATTTGGAAGCAAGGCCAAGGAATCATTTAAGAAAGCCATGATTAACCCTAACTACACGTAAAGTCTGCAGAAAAAAATTCTGGAGGAAACAAAAAGCTACGAACAGAACAAACATAATTAGCCACAGTGGACTGCCACCGTGGCAAATATGACCCCTGCACTATGGCAGGGGCATACCTGGCTCTCCTCCTCAGAAACAGGCATTTTAGTCCATCTATTGCTTTTTACTGAGGAAGAGGAGGAGGAGGAGAGTTGGCTTTCATATCCTGTTTTTCTTAACCTTTAAAGGGACTCAAAGCAGCTGACAGCTTCCTGTTCGCTCCACAAGAGACACTCTGTGAGGTAGGTGGGGCTGTAAAGGCTCAGAAAGAGAGTTGTAACTAGCCCAAGGTCACCCACCTGGCTTTGTGGAGGAGTGTGGATTTGAACCAGGAAGCCCCCAGAACTCTAACTGCAAGTGCAAACTGGCTCACAGTAGACTTGATGCTCATTACTGTACAGAACCGACATGGACGTGGACCCTCTTGTTTTCTTTGCCAGAGGCCGATGCCACTCTAGCTGTGCTCTGACAGATACGCATACACCAAAATAAAAATAAAATTGCAATGCTCTTCTCAGATGGGCTTTGCCAGTACTCACTCTGAGCCTGTCTTTGGGCAGGGCAACAGCTCCTTGCTTGATGATCTCCAGAACACGTTCCACTGACAGATCAGTACCAGCTTGCTCAATCCGAGAGCTGAAGAAGCTGATCACCTGAAAGGGCATGAGGGAACAAAATATATCTTAGTAAGTCTAACAAGGTTCTTAAGCCTGCAGAAACAGACGGGAAACAGTCTGCACCATGAGAGCCAGACCTCTTGAGGGAACGTTCAATGGACCTAAGAAACAAACGCCCCAAAGGCAAGAGGGCACAGGGCAGGCCTAAGGTATGGCACTTTGGAAGCCTTTAGACCTCTCGGCAGCAGGTAGGTGGGAAGAATGACTGCATGGAGGCCAAGGCTAAAAGGATTTGCAATCACTGTTGGATCAAACTGATCACTAGAAATCTCCTTGCTAATACAACAACCAGCCTGCTGTATTGTCTTGCCCTACAGATTCACCAGGGAAAAGTCAACAATTCAGGAGCAAGCAATCAAGTGCCCACATTTGCTGATGACACCAAACTGTGGGTCTGTGAAGAGTTCCAAAAGCAGCATGGGGATACTGGAGAAATGAGCATCCTCTGGGAACACAATGGTCTGTATGTAGTTGTCTGATCTTCTCTGAATGCTCTTATCAGCTGTGAGCAAACCCATCATATCCGATGGCATTTAGCATGTCTTTTGTGAATGATATACAGCTCCACCTTTCTGCCTCAAGTCTTTCTTCTTCCTTCATTGTTCCAGAATCTCCATGGGCTTTTTTTTTTTTTTTGGCATTTCTGGTTTCATGTGAAATTGCAAGCTCAATATACCTGAGACCAAACTTTTTGCCTTAACTTCCATATTCTCCTGTTTTTGTTCAATCCTCTTATCCACTGAAAACTTCAATTTCTCCTCCACGCCAGATGCTGTTGCTGAATTATACTGCTTTTCCCTTAACCACCATAGAAATATGTCTCCTTCTCTCTGCTTCTTGTGCAAAAAGTTTGGTGGCAATCCAAAAATTTATTTCATCAAGAACAGTGTATCTCCCTTTTGGTCTCCTGTTGCCTCACCTGATTCATTCTGTTGCCAAAATTGTTCTAATTGTGTCTATGACTTCCTTAAATTCTTAAATGCTGGATGCCGCTTAAATATAATTACAAAAGCCTCCATGATTGCGCGGGCCAGGTGAACTCTCAAGCTACAGATCTAAAAAGCTCACACAGACTTGCTGCTGCTTGTATAAACTGCACTGAGTCACATTGTCAGAAACAATATTTCCTAAGAAAATCAGAAAATATGATCTTAATAAATAGGGTTTTTGTGTGGGCTCTCTGGTAATTCTCAGAACTGTCTCCATTATTAGGTTGACTATCTGTCTCCAAGATCTTCACGCTAAATGCTTTGCAAGGTAAGTCTGAAAGCGCTGCTGGTAATAGGGGTGGGCAGGAATGTACTTTTTGCATTCAAATTCGAGTTGAATCAAATATCCAAAATTCGATTTGAATAAAAAAAATCCAAAACTCCAATTCAAATTGGAAAATATGAATGTCGACAACATTGGTATCCGTTATGCTAATTTGGGCGATTCCGTATTCATCCCACATGCATCCCATTTTCATCCCGTATTATAAGCAGAAATGCGTATAATTTTCTCGGAAATTCGTGTATGATATTCGTATATAGTTCAGTTGAATTATTCGAATAACTGTATCAGATTTTCAAAAATCCGAAATTTGTTGGAATGTGCAAATTTGAATGTTTTAAAACCCAATTCAGATTCAAATGTTGATATTCATTGGACTCGAATCGGATTTTTGAGTATTAGGAAAAGAAACAGCACCCATGACACCGAGGGTGTAAAGCATGCCTTTGATAATCTCCAAGGACTGGGAAGTGGTTTACTGCCTGAGATACCTTTTGTATTGCAGACCTTGACACCCGACTGGAGCCCTTGAGTCTAACTAGGCCCTTAAACGTCTACAGCTATTAGTAAAACAAAAGAGAGCTGGTGGCTTGATTACCTTGAGATGTATATTGCTGCAAGTAAGAACACGTATTAGTTCTAGACTTGGGACAGTGATGCCTGCCAGGACTACAAAAGTGGCTTTCTGAATTATGCAAAACAAGTAAAATTCAACTCCCTCCCCCGCAAAAAAATTTCAGTTAAAAAAAAGCCTGCTGATGCTAAAATGCTCTCTTCTAATAATAATAATAATAATAAATGACAATGCAAGTCCTATAGACTCTAGGAGCCAGACTTTTATTACAGTACAATTTCACAGTTGAAAAGCAGATCTGCAAGGAAATCCAGAAGAGCATCTCTTGGCTCTGAGTGAGCGAGTTCTTTTCCAAGGCTCATGCAATAAGCCTTGTCCTCTTCCAGAATATTATGCACTGTAATTGCTCACAGGGCAATCAGCCGCTGCTCTCCTGTTTTGATTTTCAAGCTATCATTATTTTATGTAGTTATGGAGCATGCCCAAGCGTACCATTATTTTCTCCTTTCTGAAAATATTCTGGAGTGGTACTTATAGAAAATGAGGAGCTATTAAAATGTTTCTTTTATTTCTCAGACATCTTATTTTTTGGGCTGTGCCGAAGTAACCATTATAGTGAATGACAGAATCTCCATTACTCCTGGAGCTTGCCTGTGCTGACTTTCAGTTTTGATGTGAACTGCTGAAGACATGTGATATTTAGGTGAATAAAGTCCTTACCCAATTGCTATCTGTGTGTCCTAAAGTCCTGCGTGTGCATCTCAGACGGGGTCAGTGCCACCTCCAAAGGAATGCAGCCTGATTCTGGAGCATAGCACTGGCAGCATAGCATTCTTACAAGATCCATAGTCATTTGGGAATGGGAAGCGCTAGACCTGCAAGAGAGATGCTCTTCTGCACGTGGTACATCCTCCAGCCCCCTGCGCTCTGATCTCTTCCCTTGCTGGTTACCACTGCCACCAGCAGTGGTGACAGTAGAGGTGTGTGGTTCATGGAAGGCCTTCTCCAGAAGACCTTCTAAGCTCAAGGCCATTTGGAATGGGCATCTCCCTGCATCTGTTGAGCAGAGGACCTCATCTGGGATCTGCTTTTGCCCTGGGGGGTTCGGAATTAGCAACAAAGGCTGGAAATGGGCTTCATGGACTGTTGTTGCCTTCTCCTCTACCATTAGCTGCCCTGCCATGGAGGACATTCCAAACAAGCAGCTATACAACACTATTATCCTACCACAAAGTCTCCTGAAAGTGCTCTACCCTGGTAGGCAGTCTATAAAACATCATACAGCATATAAAAGGCAAGAGGGCACACCGTGTTAGATCAGACTAATAGCCCATCTATTCCTGTTCTGCTTATACAGTTGTGTATCAAAGCCCCACAAAGAAGCAAGACATTAATACATTAGGACACCACATGCTCTCAGGTTCCCAGATTCTAAGCACCTTCTAGTTAATTTCCAGACCCAGTAGTAACCTCTCTTTCATTTGGGATGGTTATATAGGACATGACCTCAGCAATCACACCCGAGTTTACCTTTCTGATGTTTTTTAGGCTGCAACTTTATTTTTTACAGGTTGGAGATGTAGGGGGTCTTTAATGATACTGCCTTTAACTCAACCAGCAGGAACTAGCTTCGGGGACCCGGGCCTTTCTTGTCTCACCCCTGGACTAGTGCAATGCCCTCTACCTTAGGCTACTTGGTCCAAAATGCAGTGGCCTATATGTTAATCAACCACATGAAACATGACAGGTTGAGTCCACTGCACTGGCTCCTGCAATGCTTTCCAGTTTGCTTCATGGCTCAATTCAAATTTGGAACTCTCTTCTAGCTGAGCATCCAATGGCTACCTTGCTGATGTCACTTAAAATAAACAGCTAAACCCTTTTCTTCGCATGCGCCGTTGGAACTGTTGAAAAGTATGACCATGACTAATTCACTTTTAATCATGATGAGTTTTGTTTTTGAATTGTTTTTATCTTTTATTTTGTTAATCACATATTTGAAATCCATAGTATATAAGCCAAATAAATATACCATGAATGTGACAATATTTGTCAATTATTTAACAATAAATTGGGATACCTAGGCCATGTCCCCATGCACTCCATTTAGTGTGGAATTGAATATTTTTAATCTGGATGCAGGGCCGAATTTGAATTGAGCGGTCCCCATGCATTTGCTGATAACATGGGCTCAATTCAAATACTGGTGTCCCCATGCAAACTGTGCTAAACCCCTGGATGCGGGAACAGCATCTTTTTCTCTCTGTCCCTGCTCTCCCAATAGGAAGCTGGGTTGATGTCACCAACCCGTGCCGCCCACTGTAGTGATGGCACGGAAATGCCACCCAACACCTCCTTCCCCAATTGCGGCACAAAGGGCTGAAAGGCAATAAAAATATAATTTTCTTTAAAAAATGGAAAAGCCAAATCATTCTGCAAAGCTGCTACGGGCTTTGGCAGCAGTTTACTGGAGATGTGCACCTCTGCTCCACCTGGGACAGCAGTTTAGCACTCTTACGCAATTTAGATTAAATTATTATGCTTGGCTTGGCGATTGGAAAGGGGGGGGTCATGGATTGATCACGGAAAGAGACTCATGGGACGGTGATCGCATCTTTCGCTCTAAAACTGGGGCACTCCATTATTGTATGCACGTTTCAGAAGCTGCTCTTTGTCTCGCATATTTGCCTGACTTGGCAATCGGAGAAGGGGGGTGGAATAATGGTCGCCGAAAGAGATTCGTTTGTGTTCAGTCACCATTTATTACCAAAAATGCCCCAAACAGTTGCGATCTCCAATGCACAGGTCAGGAACGGCAAGCACAGGATGTGAAGCCTGCCTGCTAATGACACAAGCGTCAATCTCCTCCCCTAATAACCCAGGAGCATCCCCATGCGCGGACTCGGCCTCCAAAGTAATGCAGACTTGCCTCCCAAACCGTAGCTTTCTAGAGGACTAAATTTACCGCGGATCTGGGCGATTTGGTCCGCATGTAGCCCGGTTTGGGGGCTTTGCATGGGGATCTTCCTTGCCGAATTCAGATTCGATTCCGACATTATAGTGCATGGGGATGCAACCATAGTGTTTTAGCACAAATCCAAGCCTATTCTAGCTACCATCACATGTTTGTAGTCAGTTTGTAGAACCGTCTCTTAAAGTTGCTTTCCAGATCTTTTCATACATCTGTTTCTTGCACATGTTAAGAATGGATGTATTTCTTTCCATAAAACAAGGTTGCTGCTTAGCTTGTGGCCCTCTGTTTGTTCCTAAACTATGATTCTCAGCAATGCTGAGAGTAGAATGATAAGACCAGTAGTTCAGGAACATCTGGAGGGCAGTTAATTATATTTCAGGCTATGACAGAGGACCACGGAAGGCACTGCTGATTCAGTGACTGAAGCTTTGATAAAACTGTTCTTAGATTGTTTTCTCAGACAATTTTGAGTATCTTTTGGAAGCAAATGCATCTTATAATTGTCAGTAAAAGAACAAACATCCCTTCCCCCTAGAACACTGAAGCAATTGAAGGCCTGGTCTGCCACCTCCTGTCTCATCTAGTGTTTCGGCACGAGGAAAACAGACATTCTTATTAAAGGCACTTTCTAGTAAAGCATAGAATAATTATCCCCCTTCTACGGTGTCAGCTGCAAAATGCCACCTGGTAGGTTAAAATACATTCAAAGGCAGGGAAAGGTAAAAAGGCTTTCAAGTTAAGTTCAGCTCTGATTCCATGAATACATCTGTGCAGTGCAATATAAAAATGCTATATTATTAAACCTATTTTATTAGTGGAGCAGCTAAATACAGAAACAATAAGAAGAACCCTAACTTTTACGTTTCCAGGGTAGGGCTAGGAATATCTTCTGCCTAAAATTCTAGAGGTTCATGTTACTCAGAGATGAATAAGAATCTAATATAGCTTTTTAATAAGAGTTGGTCTTCCAAGGCCATATTCCAAAAACAACACAAAGAAGAAGGAGGAGGAGGAGGAGGAGGAGGAGGAGGAGGAGGAAGATGAGAAGAAGAAGAAGAAGAAGAAGAAGAAGAATCAGTTGACGTAAAATGAATTACTACTTACCAGGTCTATATTCTGCATTATATCCTGGAAAGATGGGTGAGTTCGAAATTGCTCAAAAAGGTCCCGCTTATAAAGCAGTGCATACACTAAATTAGGATTATGATGTAGGGAGTTTGTCAGGCAGGAGTTGATGATCTCCAACATCATCCGAATAACTTCCTCAATCACATTCAGGTCCTGTGCCTGTACAAATAAGCAAACATGTTATATTTGTATTTCGTCTGTTTATTCAGAATGCTCAGAGGGGCTTACATGCATTAAAGCACAAAGCAAGTTAAAATATAACATTAAAACACATCAAGTACAAGAATTAAAATACATTAATAAACAGGAGTGCCGTTCATAGGGAAATCCCAAGATAAGGTATCTTTCGATATCTAGGAACCATTTGGAGCTTTATAGGTTAGAACCAAAACCTTGAATTGGACTTGGTATTCTATCAGTAGTCAATGCAGTGCTTATAGGACAGGAATGATGTGTGATTGCCTTCTCTAAAAGTGGTAGTCTCCAGATTATCTTCAAGGCCAGCTTCACATGGACCCTTTGCTACATCCTGTACAAAAATTGTGGAAAAATTATTGCTGGGAAACCCAGCACTTGTGGCAGGTTTCCCAGCAATAGCACGTTTACTTACTTTATGGATGGAGTCCCTATCACTGCTCCACCCACCACACATGCGTGGAAGCTGAAACAGATGGCTGAATATTCAGATATGCACGTCACTAAAACATACAATGTCAAACTAGCAAAACATAATGCCGGAGGAGCTATACTCCAGTTTATCACTTGCTGGAGATATACGCAGCCATCATCTAGATTGCCCTTTCATGTGCAATCATTTCACAGAAACACAATCTATGGTTCAATAAAATTCCTAGGGCAGCTTCTCTGCTTTCTAGGCAAAAAAACATTCCAAGCACACGATAGTTTGAAAAGTGTTTCATGCAAAGCAGATTGCCAGTTTGGTTTGTCTTTGGGGTTGTTTCTCCTCCTTCAACGTGCGTCGAGCACCCTTGTGGAGCCATCTGGCATATTATTTTAGTAAATAAATAAATAAGCTAAACCACTGACAGGAATAAGGGCACAACATTTAGAGAGGTAGTTATTAAACAAATATCTCAGGGCTTAAAAGTCCCCAGGACAGTGAACTAGATGTTACGCATCATAAAAATACAACTTGACATTAAAAATATATTAAATAGTCTTAAAACCAATAGGAACAAAAAACTAAAATGGCTCATTTCCACAATTCTGTAAAAACAGAAGCACCTTAAATTGACATCAAAATTTATAAGCGGTAAAATATAATTTATTAAAGGAATGCAGATTAAAACACAATCCAACATTCAGCAAGTTGAATTTACGGCATGATATTTAGAATCTGCCTTTCTTTCGGAGAGTTCAAGCCCTCCTGACTCCCATTTTATCTGAGAGATGACTGGTCTAAGAGGTAATGGCTGGATCAAGGTATCCAACTGGCCTTCCATTACACACTCCAGCACCATAATGTTCATCCACTGTATCCGTGGACCATCTTCAACAGCTTTAAGAAAGGATTAGATAAATGCATGGAAGACAGCTTGGAGAGACAAGCAGGATGCCTCTAAAGCGGTGATGGCCAACCTATGACACGCGTGTCACAGGTGACACGCCAAGCCCTTTTGGGTGACACACCTGGTCACCCTGGCACCAGGGCGTGTAGTGCTTGCTTGTTCTTGAAGTGTACGAAATACCAACTTTCAATTGAAATTTAGCAAATGTAAAGAATTATTTGTTTTTGCTTTTAATAAAATACATATATCAAAAATATAACGTTTTTACTAGAGCTACAAATATCACAAAATTATGGATATTTCTAGATGTGACACAGCACCCGAGTTAAGCTAGGTTTTCTTGCAAATTTTGACACACTGAGCTGAAAAGGTTCGCCATCACTGCTCTAAAGACACTTGCAGGGAGTCAAGAGCTTTCCTCTTCTACTTGAGAATGCCCAGGAGCAATTGGCGGGCCACTGTGTGAAACAAGATGAGAATGTTTAGATGGACTATGACCTGATCCAGCAGGCCTCCACAGTTCTTATTTGAAAGCAGCTAAAGTTCTCTCTCCATTACCTTTACGATAAAACATGGTAGATACAGGATTCCACTCCCCTCAAATATGGCAGAATTAATGCATTTTAGAATTGCTCTAGGCAACTTCAAACACCTTAAAAGCAGATGAGGCACCCTAATTTTGACCATTCATACATTAAGTCAAAGGCTGGCATCTCACTAGAACTCTGATCCTAAGATTGGCACAATAGGGTAAATGTGGAAGGAATCTCCAGCACTGCCAACTACAATTTATTTCCAGTGTCTGCAGAAATACTGCACAGCGTCTGCGGAAATCTTTAAGCAGTAATAATTTCTTTCATTTAACTGCGTTTCAAATTCACTGTATCACCAAGACAAATTCAGGGCACTTTACAAAACCTTGAGCACAGCTCTAACAGGTAGCACTAAAACAAATTTAAAGCACTAGCTGCCAGCAGTTGGGTGTTAATCCAGATCCCGCCAACTAGAGGGGTACCTTCTCCTAAGCTGTCCTACCCAGTAGACCTTCTTCCTCATTCGTATTGTTCTGCAAGATCCCAAGGAAACATTTTAAAAGAATCTCTTGATCTTACTTAAATTTAACTAAATCAGACTCTGAGAATCTAATCATGTATTGCCACCCTTTTGCCACAGCTACTTCAGTGTTCTCCTAGACTTATTTAACAGTATACTATGAATTTGAGAGACCTTGCCTTTCATGAACAAGACAGAAGCCTCTTTTAAATATTCTCACTAATAAATCTTAGTGCTTTCATATTTTACGTAGCCCAATTCAATTTATGAAAAGGGGATGAAGGATAATTTTAAAGCAAGCATTAATCCTCTGCAGTACCATTCGGGTTAGAATATAATTCAAATTTTGCAATAAAGTCATTAGTTCAACATAAAGCCAAAAATGTAAATATGCTCATTTTATTATTATTTTTTGAGAAATTTACATGAATGTTTGAAGAAAGATTTATTTAGATTTAAAAAAACACAGGTCAATGTACAAAATAGATTTATTGGTTGAACACATTGAAAATTGACAGACTAGCAACAGCCACTCTGTCTCTTTTATATATTCCTACATAAATGTCATACCTGTAGATCAAGAATGTATTAATTGGACTTTAAAAAACAGACACTTATTTTAACCTTTAAATGTTTGAATCAATCCTACTTCTTGCATTTTCAAAAAATTCAAAGTTAGGTGAAAGTCTTTACCAGATTAAGCAGACAACCAGATTAAGCAAAATAATTTCCGTTAAAATGTATCCAAAACTGAATGCAACTCTAAGCAGAGCTGTTAATTAACAACAAAGAATGTTTTTGAAGGTTTGTTGATAAGTTACTGCCAATTTAATTGATTTTTTTTAAAACAAAAATCACAACACTGGGAGAAATGGAAAATTTCTAGATATGACACCTATGAGGCAAACTTCAACTACAGGCAAATCAGTTACACAGAGAATTAACAGAACCCATCACTTTTGTCATTAAGCTTTGAGAGGGGGGCTGTGTAAGTGGCACAGCCACCCAGAAGGGGCAAAAATGTAGCAGCTTGTGGAGTATCCAATGGGCAGAAGAGACAGAGGCATGGCTGGAAATCTTGCTTTGTTCTCCTTGAACTGTGGTTGAGCTTTTGCTGAACCAAAGTACAGCCATTAGGTGCTCTTTGCAGCATGCCTGAACTTTATACATCAACAAGATAAAGGTGAGGGGCAGGGAAGGACAATCACAGCCGCACTGGGACAGGAAGAATTGGTGGAGGCCACATGGTAGAGAGCAGGTGCATCCTTCTTCAATTTCTATAACATTCTCCTCTTTTATCTAGTTGCTGAAGGTATGTTGAACAGAACAACTGACTCTCTTTATGGGATTCAGTAATGGCTGAGCTTTAGTTTGGCAAAGGCTTAATCCATATAACAGTCTGCAACAAACCAAGACAGACTAAAGTTCTTAGTGTGGTTTCCAGTTTGGAGATAATTCCTGCAGTTAAGGCAAAGGGGAAAGAAGAATAGGGCAGGAGAAAAAATACATAACAGTACCACTTCTGCAACGTCTATTAGCAGATTTGTTTTTGATTTCCCTGGAATATGAAAATTCCAACCCACCCATACACACACACACACACACACACACACACACACACACACACACACATCCATCCATCCATCCATCCATCCATCCATCCATCCATCCATCCATCCATCCATCCATCCATCCATCCATCCATCCATCCATCCATCCTCTTCCCTTCTTTGACTACTACAAGTAGAGCCAAGAACTGGCACACTGAAACATTCAAAAGAAAAAACAACATTCTCAGTCTGCAATTTTCTTCTTGGTAATGATTATGGTAGTTCTAGTGCTACTGCTCATGCTAGGGCAGGCATAGACAAACTACAGGTACAATAGCCATGAGCTCCAACATATCTAATCAATGCTAGAAGCTATAACTGAGCAATAGGTGGAGACAAACACGTTGAGCACTCTTGTGATGCTGTCTCTTTCTAATGACAGACTAATAAAAAACTGAATCCTTCAATAAGATAATAGTTTTGGTAGCTTCTCCTGCTTTTGTCTGTTGAAAAGATACTTATTTTCCTGCATTTCATTAAACAAGAATGTCAACACTCTTTCTTTTGATCTGCAAACAAAAAAGAGCTGTATTTAGCCATTCAGGCTTTATAGATGCTGCAGTCCTAACCTGGACTAACCTGTTGTTCCCTTCCCAGCAAATGAAAACGACAATTACTAAAACATTTTAGATTATAAAGAAACTCTTGATCGATCTTCCTAACCGCTGATACACCAATTTAAAAATAAGTACATATGCAAGATTTGCCCCTCAACAAGACAATGGTTCAAATGAGAAACACTTCGGCAGCTTCCCCCCCACTTCAATGCAACAGCTGCTCCTAGTGAGAAAAGGTGTATAATTAGATTGATATTTATGCATCACAAAGTTCAGGCTTCTGAAACAGTTGTGACCACTTGAAAACCCTCTCTTCAAACTCTGACATAATGAGAGTTGAATTTATTTATTTATTCGAGCCATTTATATACATCCTATATCTGAAGATGTTTATACTGAGAAACAAGAAATGCATACACACCAGTTTATAAAATAATAGACGAAACAGAAGCACTCTCCAGTTTTGTTGGGAGCAGTTGTTCCTGGTACCTTGCCACAGAGATCCACACTTCTAAGCCTCAGGCACATTGCTGGTCTGCTCTGTGTGCATTGGACAGAGTCTAATCCAGATTAAACAGTACACACTAGTGTAGTCTAATGGAGGCCCTGAACGGAAGGGAGATTCCTAGTATGCTTGCTGGTCCAGTATACTGGCACAGAATCACCCAGACACTTATAGGAAAAACTGTATTATCTGAACTTGCTAATAGAGGGCATAGGATTATGCCATTATTCAATACTTTTTCCTTAGCAACTAAGAGAAGCTAATATTTTTCCTGGGTGGCCATGGATTCATCTGAACAGTTCTTGGATGGAACTTGTTCCTCAGTAGTTACAGATGAACATCTAAAGCATTTTTTTTCTCATAAGCAAGATTCTTGTAGCACCCTTGCCACAAGATGAGGTCAATGTCTCTTCATCCAAGCTCCTCCTCCTATGCCTGAACTAGCAGCTCGCTGTGCCCAAATTTCACACTAAAGCAAACAGCAACTTTTAGCTCACTCCTGAAGAATTCAGCCTGTTATTAATAAGTCCCCTTCAACACGCATAGCTTATGTTCCCTACAGATCTATGCTAGTAGAAGTTATTCCACTCCCAAAGGTTGATAGGAGGAGGAGGAGGAGGAGGAGGAGAGTTGGCTTTTCTACCTCACTTTTCTCACCAGTTTAAGGGGTCTCAAAGCGGCTGATAAAGCTTTCTGTTCTTCTCCCCACAACAGAACGCCCTGTGAGGTAGGTGGAGCTGTGAGAGCTCAGAAGAGAGCTGTGACTAGCCCAAGGTCACCCAGCTGCTTCATGAAGAGGTGGCTTTTCTACCCCGCTTTTCTCACCCATGAAGGGGACTCAAAGCGGCTGACAAAGCTTTCTGTTCTTCTCCCCACAACAGAACACCCTGTGAGGTAGGTGGGGCTGTGAGAGGCCAAAGAGAGCTGTGACTTGCCCAAGGTCACCCAGCTGGCTTCATGGAGGAGGGAGGAATCAAACCCGGTATTCCCAGCTAAGAGTCCAGCTCCCTAACCACTAGACCAAACTGGCTAGTTGCTAAGGAAGGGAAGGTGGCAGCGCCCCTCTCCCTTTGCCGCCGCGATCATGTCATGTAGATGGAAGCCTGCAGTAGCAACAGTGCCTTCTACTGCCACTGCCACATGCTTCAGCTGCAGGGAAGGAAGTTTGTAGCAGGTAGGGATGTGCAGAAATATTTGTAACATTTATTCTTCATACAAATTCAGACATTTGTAAACAAATCGAATGTTACAACGCTTGTACACTGACATTTGTTTGAATATGAATGTTTGGGGACATTTTTACAAAGCTTCGGAACATTCATGAAACGGGGAGCTGGAAAAGTGACTCCACCAGTCACATCCGCAACGGATCCAGACGCATTCGACATGGTTTGACAGCAGATTTAAAGTTGATTGAGGATGGATTTGACGCTTTCAGAATGGATATATTATGGGGTACATTTCAGATACATATGCATTCATATGGGATATTCGTACATTTGAAAGGGATCTATTTCAACGAATTCGAATCCTCTTACATTTGATTCTATATGAACTGAATGCAAACCCCACCACATTTGTACACATCCCTCGTAGCAGGTGCTATCCTTTGCCCAGGTGCTTCAGTTGCGAAAGGGATGAGGAAGTGGTACCTCTACCGGCCACTAAAACATTTCCTGCAGTATTTATGAAGTAGTTCCTGGGGGGCACTTTGGGGGGGGGGGAATCCCGGCAATGGTGATTTGGGTTTACTCTGCCCTCACTGATGTGCTGTGTTTTACCCAGCAGCATGCATGCCTCCTCAGTGCCTCAGCTCTGAGCAATCTAATTCAGAGATCGTTTTTAGTCTCTTACCTCTGTTGGAGGATACAGTTAAGCCATCAAACGTTTTACACAATAAGGGCAGGAGGAAGGATGGAGGGAAAGAGTGGAAATCTTGCTAGGGGGTTTTGACTTCTGTTTCTATTCAGAAACTTCAGCTTAAATATATATTTTCTGCTGGTCTGCCAGGAGCATAGCACAGCATCGGTTAAGCCACCAAGGGTATTGGGCATGAACAAAGCTCTGGAGTGGGGAAACAGATCACCCCATCCTCCTCAACAGTGAACATGAGTCAACTGAAAAAGTGAGTGCCTGAGCTCCTATGCAATTCTTCTCTTCCACTTCAAAAGCCAAGAAACTTAGCAGAACTGCAACTTTTTGTTTTTCTTGATCTTGTGAGGGAACCTGTTGCTGGGCAGCGCAGAAGACAACTTCTGGGCATGGGCAGAGCACTATAGGAATGATAGTTGTCTCACTGGAGACCCGCAGAACTCCTGCAGGAGCAGGGTAGAGTGGGCAACACATAAAGGTCTACATCAGAGATGTCAAAGATACGGCCCGCGGGCCGGATGCGGCCCGCGGGCTGTATGAATACGGCCCGCGGCTGCTGCCTGCGGCCGCTGCCATCCTCCTTGAGCGCAAAGGAGGCGAGGTGAGGCGAGTGCGAGCGAGTGCACGCGAGGCAGGACCCTCCACTGCCCGAGTGCGCGGGCGCCACCATGGACAGCCAGCCCCTCCTTGGTGCCCTAGCCACACCCCGGCCACGCCCCCAGAACATCCTCTGTACCCTAGCCACGCCCCCAGCCACGCCCCAGCCCCTCCTCTGTGCCCTGGCCACGCCCCCAGTCACGCCCCCGGCCAAGCCCCTGGCCCTGACAGTATTTTTTTTTTAATCCGGCCCTCGGCAAAATTGAGTTTGACACCTCTGGTCTACATGGTACTCTACAACTCCAAGTATTTTGCTCTGCGCAAGCACCAGAAGAAACACCAATCAACTCACACTCCACTTGGAGGCTAGGCTTGAGGGTTGGTAATAGGCTAGGCTTGGCTGTCTGGCCTCATCATGCAGGGAAATGCCTCAGTAATCCTTGTATGCTGGATCTGGTATGCATTAAATGCTCAAGTTTCTGAATGAGGCTTCAGCATTCTGAGCAGTGACTCCTCTTTAATCTGCCTCTGTTAGGTGCAGCCTAAAAACATTGGCATACAGAATCCAGGTGGACTGCTGCTGTATCTACATTCTCAGGAAGGGAGGGTTGTAATTTTACATATGCTTAAATAATTATTTTATTTTGTTATTATTTTGAACTGCTCTGGGACCTTTTGGTGAAGAGTAGAATATAAAATAAATAAGTTCAACTTAAAACAAATCATATGTGCACAGACCTTTTGTGAAGAGAACTATCTGGTGATCTGGGACAGAACAAATGACATCTCCGTCAGTGTGTTTTATACCTTGTAGACTATTTGTTCTGCTGTGAAAATCAGCAGAATCTCATAGGAACAAAAATATGAAAACTGGGCCTCACCAGACTCCCTCATAACAGATTAGCTGCCCTGACCTTTGACTTGAAATGGTATAACACTTTAAACCCATTTCAATAATGGGAAGATTCTAGTAGACGATCCAGGAGATGGGGTTAGGATTCCAGAATAAAGGAAGACCTTTTAAAAGCAATTGTAAATGATCAGGCTGAAATGATGCTATATCCAAAATCCTGGTTCTCACAGCGACTAACCAGGTGCCCATGGAAGCCCAGAAGTGGTAAAATTAGTAATACTCCACTGGAAATCTGGTATCCCAACTGTATGTATAATGTTTCAGCAGAGATGTGGCAGCAAGGCAACTTAGGAAAACAAACGCTGACCAAATATCTTTCTCTACACAACCACTTAGGAAATAATTCTCATGAAGGCACACACATGGAAAACATTAAAACAGAGGAACACAATTTTCCAGGAAAGAACTAGAAGCTGAATTCCTGCCACCTCTTGTAAGAGATCTTTCCTGGGAAATTGATGGGGCTTTTCAATCTCAACGTTGTATTTTCCAGAATTAGTCTTGAGGAAGCAAATCTTTGAAGAAGCTTCAAGATCCAAGACTGTCATTTACAAAGACAAGGGCATATTTAGCTCCAGCATTGTACATAAGAACTTAAGAGGAGCCCTGCTAGATCAGACCACAGCCCATCTAGTAAAGGAATGGCTCACCATTTACTTCTGGACTTTCTTAAGCAGAAGACAAAGACAAAACCTTCACTTGCTCTCAACACTCTCGCAATGGCCTTGAGAGACATCTTGCTTGTCTCTCTATAGCACGGGCCAGAAGAGAAACAACTAGATAGAGCTGATGATACTGATTGCACGTGATTGGCAGAACCCATTAATTTCTGGCAGGAACAAGAAGACAGTAGTTCAAATACAAAACGAAAAAACATGTACTCAAAGCATTTTGAATGATCACTGCGACAAAAAATAAATAATGCCCCACTTATAAGAACATAAGAGAGGCCCTGCTGGATCAGGCCACAGCCCATCTAGTCCAGCATCCTGTTGCACAGTGGCCCACCAAATGCTCATGCGCATCTCAAGCAGAGACAAGGACAAACCTTTTCCTGCTCTCGAATCCCAGCAAATGGCATTAGAAGCATCCTGCTTCCATCCCCCCCCCCCAGCCTGAAAGATGTACCTAGGCATTCATTCTAGTAATCACTGATAGATCTGTCATCCATAAATATGTCTAACCCTACCTTAAAGCCATCTAGACTGGTAGCTGTCACCACCTCTTCTGGCAGCAAATTCCATAAACCGATGACCCTCTGGGTGAAGAAATACTTCCCCTTGTCTGATCTAACTCTCCTACCAATCAGCTTCATAGATGCCCCCTGGTTCTAGTGTTGTGCGATAGAGAAAAGAAACTTTCTCTATTCATCTTTTCTATACCATGCATAATTTTAGATACTTCCATCAGGTCCCCTCTTAATCGTCGTCTCTCCAGAATGAAGAGGCTTAGACGTTGCAGCCTGGTTTCGTAAGGGAGGTGTTCTAGCCCCTTAATCATTCTGGTTGCCCTTCTCTGCACCTTCTCTAGTTCCACAATATCCTTTTTAAGGTGTGGTGACCAGAATTGTACACAATATTCCAAATATCACCTCACCATAGATTTATAAAGAGGCAAGATGATACTTGCTGACTTATTTTCTCTTCCCTTCATAATTATTCCCAGCATTGAATTTGCTTCTTTTGCTGCTGCTGCACACTGGGTTGACTCGTATGATTAGATATAAGTTAATTGGCAGCCTTGATCTTGAATATTACTGTGAGCACTGAGCAGGTAAAGCTGAACAGAGCTAATGAGAAGAACAAATGACTAATAACAGTTTGGATTATAATTTTATTTGTTTAAAATATTTATATGCCACTTCCCATTAAAATATAATTCTGAAGTGGTTTACATAACATAAAGGATAAAAACAGCTAAAATCATAATCTGAAAACATGATTAAAATCAAAGATGGGATAAACAAACAAACGTTCACTATAGAAAGACCGGAGTAAAAAGATAAATCTTCAGTCTGTGCCTAAAAAAACAGAAATGTAGGTTCCCTATAAATATCAGAGGGGAGACTATTCCAGAGGGCAGGATTGTAACAGCATAAGAGGAGGCTTGCTCGATCGGGACACACCACATCTCATTCAGCATCCTGTCTCACAGAATGGCCCACCAATTGTTTATGAGCATCTCAAGCACAAGAAAAGGTAAAACCACTTGCTTTTAACTTCCAGCAAATGGTCCTGAGAGACATCCAGGTTGTCTCTCCAGCCTGGAGGAAATTCCTAGGCATCCATTCTAGTAGCTTTTGATGGTCCTATCTTACATGCATTTGTCTAACCCTTTCTTAAAGCTGTCCAAGCTGGTTGCTGCTACCACCTCTTCTGGCAGTAAATTCCATAGACTAATGATCCCCTGGATAAAAGAATAGTTCTCTTTGTCAGCCCTAACTCTCTTGCCCATCAGCTTCATAGAGTGCCCGATTCTAGTGCTGTGCAATAGAGGAAATATTTTTTCTCTATCCACCTTTTCTATACCATGCATGGTTTTATATACTTCAATCAAGTTCCTTCTTAAGCACCATCTTTCAAAGCTGAAGAGGCCTATATGCTGCAGCCAGATTTCATAAGGGAGGCGTTCCAGGCCTTTGATCATTTTGGTTGCCCTGGTTCCACTGTAAATCCTAGAGCTTAGCAGATGGTCTCCATCCAGGGACTGATAAGACCATCTTGGCTTCTGCAAGGTGACAAACTCACAAGCCTTCAGAACATGTTCTGTGTTCTATTACAAAAAGATATATTTAAGACCTGATATGAATGTTTAATTCCTTGGAGCTGGAACTCATGGAACAGCATCTTCAAAATATACTAGAGCAGGAGTCCCCAACCTTTTTTGCACCAGGAACCGGCTTCCTTTACCATGGTGTGGTGTGGTTGTGGCATGGGTGGGGCAGTTTGTTGCGGCGGCAGCGCAGACTGGCAAAAAAACAAAACAAACAACAACAACAAAAAAACACCCTACAGCCCAGCACCGGTCCGCAGACCGGTGGTTGGGGACCCCTGTACTAGAGGACAATTCAGTTTGCAGCAGTGATAGAAGGTGGCTGTATGTTCTAGTTAAAATAGGATGAGTAATTTTAGTTCTCCTCTGCCAGAAACTGCTCAAATGAACACAGAAGTCAAAACCAGATTTTGTGAAACTAATTGTGCAAACCTACCCAATTCTTTGGAAACGCAAGCCCCACTGACTTAGGACTTAACTCTGGCAAATAGTTTCTAGTGTTTTTTAATTCCAGGAGGAGAAAAAAACCTAAGAAAACTAATTCATTATTTTCCTCAGTAGACTCAATTCCAGAAACTATGTAGGAATGCCCTTGTGCTGAAACAAATAGGCAAATAAATAAAACGAAATAATAAATACTGCAAGAACATATTATGAATTAAAAAGTGAAAATACAAAATTCTGGCTGTATGCAGAATTTGTTTTTTTTTTAAAGCTGCTTATATTTGTTGAGTTCAGTGGGTGCAGTCTCATTGTACTAAAGTATTAATAAACTCACTGTTATCACTGGAATACAGACATTTTAATTTGCTTTGGATTCTGGCCAGTCACTTTACTGGGACTAGGAGTACAGGGTATGCTTGAATTTCTTAAGGTAACTGACAATATTGCCAACTTGTACACAAGGAGCAAAATAAATGGTAAAAAAGTCTGTTAACCATTTTTAATTTTCATTTAAAACTACAGCATTGCAACAGTGCATCTGTTTTCACCTTGGTGGTTCTTTTAGCACAAAGGTCTATTTGAATGTGACATCTCAAAGAATGATGGGAAACGAAAGATAAATAAAAGTAAAAGCAGCAGCATTCTGTGCAGTGAAACAGGCAGGGCAGTGCACCTTCATCTTTGATCATTCTGAGCCATACTTTAACACCCACCCCAATAAAAGTCAGGTTGGATTGCTCCAGTTGATATTCTCTCAGACTGCATCCCCATTAGAAGCTTAATCCAGTTTCCCTAAACCGAAATAACAGAACCGGATGCAAATGCGAATTTGCCTGATCCCATTACTTTCAGCCAGAATCACGTTCAATCCAGATTCTGAGGACTTACGTGACTCAAGGGGGGACTCCAGTGGCTACTTTTTAAAAACCACTTTTCGGGGCTGCCCTGTCCTCTTCCTCCTGGCGTGAACGTGCCACCCATAAGGGACCCCTTCATGGAGCCTGGCTGGGTGGCTGCTGCTTGCCTGGATGGAAGAAAAAAGGCAGTGGACAGCCAGCGATTCTTTCCCCTCCTCTCCTCATTGCTCAGGACACACAGCAGCAGCAGCAACTCAAGCCCCCTTTGCTTTAAACATTCACCCATCTCCCCAAACCAGCAGCTGCTTTTGTTTCTTTTCCCTTTTTAGAAGGTCAGCACTTTCAATGGCAAGATCGTTATCAGGTGTGAAGTGTTGGATTGCTACAGTGGATTGCTTGGATTGCTACTAGGGCTGCTGCTTTTACAGCTTGCTTTGGAAGCAAGCTATTCGGGGAGAGAAACTCTCATCCCTTAACACGGAAGGGTTCCCACAGTAAAAAATGTAAAACCTTTCAAGCGCACAAACTGGAGTGAGACCTGTTGAAATGAGGATTAACATTTACAACGCTTTGGGGTGATTTAACACGCGGAAAGCATGTTAAG
Source organism: Aspidoscelis tigris stejnegeri (assembly GCA_023333525.1). Lineage (NCBI taxonomy): Eukaryota > Metazoa > Chordata > Lepidosauria > Squamata > Teiidae > Aspidoscelis > Aspidoscelis tigris. Next base: position 10,755,732 of record JALMGA010000007.1, read on the forward strand.
CCAAAGTGGCATGGGGTCTGCGAGGATTGAAAACTTTTTGAATTCGAAATAAGCTTGCTGTGGGGATTCGCCCTCAGTGTCCAATTGACAAAGATGGAAGCTTTAAGAAAGTAGCAAAGATGCTCAGAAATGAAGTACAGAAATTTTCTAGATTTATAATATCTTCTTCTCATTAGGCACAGTTTAGTATAATAAGACAATGTCAGGGTATGTACATGTGTCCCTTCTCCTCCTCTACTGAAAACGTCTGATATTAGAGTAGATACAGCTTGCCCTTCTGGTCAAACCCAACGAACTGTGGTTAATTATGTTGATCTAATTGATCTATTATTTAGTTGAGCCAGCTTCTAATAATGTCATTACTACTATTCAAAGTAATTCAAAGAAACTATATTACTACCGTATTTTCCGGCATATAACACGACCGGGTGTATAAGACGACCCCCAATTTTTCTACTTAAAATGGAGATTTTGCAAAACTGGGGTGCAGCCTAAACCGAGCCTCGAACTTGGGGAGAGATGGCAGCCTTACCTGCTAATCCCACAAATGTGCTTGTAGCTTTCCTTCTGGCGCTGATGCCAGGGAAAAACTTTGCTCTGATAAAGATCTGTGGCTGCAATGCAGCTTTGGAGTCTGCCTGTCTAGCGCGATTCGTCTATGATCCTGTAGGGGAGGGGGTGTTCCACCGAGCGAAATATGAAGAATCCTGCCATCATTTTCTCTTCAAAAGCCTCTCTCCTTTCAACCCCTCCCCTACTGGATCATAGACGAATCTTGCGCTAGAGGGGGAGACTCTTCTAAAGCAGAGAAGAGAAAATGAGGGCAAGATTCTTCATATTTCGCTCCGTTTAGCAAGGTTTTTTCCTCGTGTCAGCGCCAGAAGGAAAGCTACAAGCCAGATGATTGGGATTAGCAGGTAAGGCTGCTGTCTCTCCCCAAGTCCAAGGCTCGGTTTAGGCTGCACCCCAGTTTTATGCTGGCAGTTGTGGCCAGCAGGACCCGGGTGAGGGTATTACTGGTGTATAAGACGGCCCACAACTTTTCAGAAGATTTTTTTGGAGTTAAAAAGTCGTCTTATACGCAGAAAAATACGGTATATCTTTTGTAGAGTTTGTAGGTTTGTGATGAAACTCCTGCTAAATAACAGAAGCCACAACAACCAAATGTAACATTATCCTGCAACTTAACCTAGCAAGCAGTAAGCTTGGTCCATATGACAAGCAAACAAGGAGGTTTACATTTTTATCTGGGAAATCCAACCAAGCAATAAAAACTAGACTCGCCTATTTCCAAATGATTGTATCCAGCTTAGCAAACACTAGTGGAATGTGTTTGGAAAACAGGATGGATCTAATGCAGTTTACAATTCTATTTTATTTAATTTTTTAAGTGTTTCCTTGGTTTATTCAAACTAATCAGATTTTTCAAACACTAAGTCAAGATGTAAGAAAGATCCATGCAACACTGTGATGTTCTAGTTTTAACCACTTAGAACTTCATTTCCAAAGCTCTTGAAATACATAGTAGCAGTGGTACTCTGGCATCCTTCTGTCTTGAATAACAATGTAGAATTTTGGCATGAAGGTATGGAAACTCTGAGCTGCCCAGGCATCAGTCTCCCTTGTCGGACTTGTCAGCGTGATGCAAAGAAGTATAAACTTACGGCAGTGGATAGGCTGTAGGAGCTTCTGGAAGGATGATGTGTAGTCCATCTAACTACTTTAGGGACTTCACGCTGGATTTTCTGTCAGAGTTTCCTCTTAGCTTTTTCCACAGCCGGGAAGATCTCCAATGAACTTTCATGACAGAACAGGGATTTGAAGGACTCCTGGATTCTAGCCTAGAGCACTTAACTACTGCAAACACTAGAGGGCCAAACATAGCCTCAAAACCCTTCAGTTCCCTGTTCCTCCAGCATAGCATCGTCAACAGAGGTCTGAAGCATCTGGAGAAGCAAAAGACCAACTAGGTGCCCCCCATCTGCCCCTTTTCTTAAAATAATTCTACCACCTTCTTTTTTCTATGAGGTTATTATGTACATAAACCTTGTGTTACTGATAGGGACTGTGCACAAATATTCAAAACATTAGTTATTTGGACATTTGTATACAAATGGGATGTCTGAACATTTGGATTTCAGAATTTGAATGAATATGAATATCTCAAGTTATTTGTACGAATAATTCACACATTTGTATCTCGTACGTACCCAAATGTATTCTGTACGCGTCCGTACAGGATGAAAATGGGATGCATATGGATACATACAGGATGTGTATGTACCTGTACAGATACAAATGTCTGTATTATTCATACAAATATATGCAAATGTATTCGTATCGAATTGAATGTCCGTGCAGACATTTGGTTTTTTGTTATTCGAATACATTTGGATTTTTGAATATTCGATTCGTTAAGAATTGAGTTCAAAAACTGCATTCATGCACACCCTTAGTTACTGACTCTAATTCAGCCCTAAAAAAAGAGTCTACATAGGATGACAAGGCCTCTATTATATTAGAGGAGCTGATGGCAGGCAAGTGTTGTGAGTAGGTATCAGGATTTCCAGTGTCACAGAGAAGCTTTGAGTCAGTAATGCAACATGAAATGTTTGAGGGTAAAGAAGAAACAGCAGGAAGAAGATCTGGAGATACTCATTTAACTTCAACTGGTTATACAGGGAAAAGCACCAGCAGTCGATTTCAAAATTTCATAAAATCAATTGCCTTGGGAGATGTCCTGGAGGAAGCATAGCTTCACATCTGCACACATGATTTCAAAAGTCAAAGGGATAAATATGTGGCGTTTGTGCCTTAGGAATATCCAGACTGAAGCCACTTAACTGCCTTCAAAAGCAATTCTGACCATGTGGGATGACTGTTAATTCTGGAGTTAAAAGCAATAACTTATGGGTTAGATCTCTCTGAACCACCTTAGCAATCAGAGTCATAAATAAATATTAATAAGAGATAATATTTTTGCTGTTGTTGATATTAATATTAATATCATCAATATCATCAACAACAAAAATATAGAATTAAGACAAGGGAACTCTACAGACAAGAAACCTGGATTTCATCTTCCAGGAAAATTCAATTAAACTCTTTTTTTCCCAAGGCAGTGTAATATGAGTTATACTATGACTCTGCTACATAAGCAAGCTAAAAGAATAGTGTGGGAACTAGAAAAACACATAATCTTAAGCATTTCTAAAATCTCCCCAAGCTGAGAGTAAGTTGGCAGAAGTGCTCTAGCTGGTGCTGCCCTCCCCCTTCCTGCTGTGAGGAAAACAGAAGAACAGTGGTGATTACTGAAAACTAGTTTCAAAGCTCTTGAAGCAACTTGAAACTGTAAGTCAATAAGGTTTTCCTCCAAAACAACATTTATGTAACACAAATGAACCTGGGGGAGACAAGCTGCTCACTACCTCATGCACCAGTTTTTATACACAGTATTGAGTATTTAGAGAACAAAAGAGGAGCCATTCTGGATCAGGCCATCTAGTTCATCATCATGACTCATAAAATGGTCCACCAATTGCTATTGGACATTCTCAAGTGGAAGACAATGGCAAAACTTTCACGTGTTCTTAATACTGTTAGACAAATTTATAGTTGACAGATGTATCAATGGCTACTAGAATGAATGCCTAGGTGCATCTTTCAGGCTGGGGTGGGGTGGGGGGAACCGGGGTGCTTCTGAGGCCATTTGCTGGGATTCTAGAGCAGGAATAGGTTTGCCCTTGTCTCTGCTTGAGATGCCCATGAGCATTTGGTGGGCCACTGTGTGCGACAGGATGCTGGACTAGATGGGCTGTGGCCTGATCCAGCAAGGCTTCTCTTATGTTCTTATGTTAATCCCTGCAAATGACCTTTAGAGGCATCCTACCTATCTCTCCACCTGGAGGAGTACCCAGGTAACCACTGAGGATAAGAGAGAACATATACTGTTTCTTCCATCACAGACTAAAGTTTGCAATAAAACTGTGAAAAATTGGCATTACATCTCCACAGACATTAAGAAAGTTCTGCTGCTTTCAACCAAAAACTATAAATTCATAGGGAGTAAAATAAAAAATAACCTTGAACACGTACATGTAAGTTTCGTACACTTTCTGGCAGATTAGCTACTATTAAAATGATGGTATTTCCTAAGATTACTTACTTTTCCCAGACACTTTCTTCCCTGCCACAGAACAATATTTTTCTCAGATTAGAACATTTCATCAAAAGCTTCATCAAGAACTTAGATCGCCATGGAGCACCTTAAACAGACATCTCACACATGGTGGCTGGAACCTTCTTAATTTAAGGCTATATTATGAAGCTTCCAAGCACAAGCAATTGATAGTTTCCAGTCACACTCCCCTCCCTCAACTGGCAATGTTTTTCAACTCCAAATATGCCTGTCAATCAGCAGCTGAAGCACACATGAACTGAATGAAAATCCTTGTTGAACAGAGATTCACACCTCTCCAAACCACCTCTCCTTCTTGGTGCTACAGGAAGCCTCCTGGTAGCAAAAGAGAAAATCTGGTGCAGCATCTATTCAAGAAAGATAAGACTAAAGACCTCGTTAAAAAATAGTCTATCACTGTGTTCATTCTAAGTGGCCAACATAACTCCAATTTTTTAAAAGACTTCAAGGGGAAGATAAGGAAATTACAGGCCCATCACTATACCAGGGAAGACAGTGACAATAATTAACATTTAGAAGCACAACACATGTGTGTGTGTTTGCATGCATAGTTGCCATTTCTGGTCTGGTTTCATCTTTGTGCATGCACAGTGGTCATTTCCAGGCAGAAGATGGGAGTAAACACCCCCCATATCCCCCCCATAAGCCTATATCACTATTCGGGGGAAACCTGAAGTGTGAGCGGATTTATCCTGAACAGCAGTAATACAGGATCCCACTCCTTTTTCACAAGGCTATGTTGGGATCTGTGGCAATCCCAACGTAGTCCCAGGATAATCCCATGTTTTAGACTCTGTTTAGATGGGGGTCTTAGGGAGTAAATGGTAGAAATTTCAGGTTCCATTGTTTTATGGATTTTAAATGCCCTATTATGCTTATCATCTCTATGCCAACTTTAGACAGCTAAATTTCACTTCTGAATTCCCTTGCCATCCTACCAGAATGAATACATAATGGTAACAGACACATACACAACGAGACTTCGATATGTAGGTAAAGACCAAGTATCAAGAGGAAATATCAGAGGCAGTTGGAATACAGTTTGTTGAGTGCAGGATGAAAGGGGGGGTCTGTAATAAACACTCAAAATTGAAGTCTACTACACAGTTCTTCTCTTTATGATGCCAGGTAATTGCAGCTGTCATTTCCAACTAGCAAGCAACTGTGGCCATCCCTTGAAATAAAACGATTGCATGAGAAGATATAAATGTTTATGTAGAAGAAGGGTTGGCTTATTTACCCCGCTTTTCTCACCCATTTAAGGGGACTCAAAGCGGCTGACAAAGCTTTCTGTTCTTCTCCCCACAACAGAATACCCTGTGAGGTAGGTGAGGCCATGAGAGCTCAGAAAGAGAGCTGTGACTACCCCAAGGTCACCCAGCTGACTTTGGGGAGGAGTGTGGAATCAAACCTGGTATTCCCAGAGAAGATGATGACTCCCTAACCACTAGATCAAATATAAATGTTCATGTCCACACTTTTACCAAGCCCTGCAAAATTGCTCCCAGTAATAGCAAAGGAAAAACATGTTGTAAGAACAATGGCAAAAGGGTATTCATTAAGGCTGGAAAGTTATGGACTAAGAAGTATTTATCCACACACTGGTATGTGGAAAAGAACATAGCAGATGACCCAGTCACAGAAGTGCAAGGAACACAATGAATGCATATGGGTTGGCCAAATACAGTGCCTATCTCTGTTGATCTTTTTAAATTAATATTAAGAACTTTATTAAAGTAAAAACAAACACACTGGACATCTATAGATAAAGCAAGCAAGCACACATTGCACATTTTGTACTTAGCTTAACGCTGTTCCTTCTTGAGAAAATAATTCACGCAGTGTAATCAGAGTAAACTAAAGCTAAGATATTCAAACTGTAGGACTGGATCTCCATGGCTACCAAAGACACTTGAAGACGCAACTGCAATGTTTTAAGAAGGATGGACTTCTTCATTCTCCTACAAAGAACTGATGCTCATAAAGACCCTCATAAGAATATGTAATCCCTTGTGTTTGCAGCACCTAGAAAACTTCTTTAGCTCTTGGTCAAACATTCATGTTATTTCTTCATATTACTTCACTACCAATTTGTGAAACAAGCTACAATTGGGCAAAATTGGCTACAATGCAATCAGTCGTTCAAGTCCATATAATAAAATTAAATTTATTATACATGTTTGTAATATCAAACACTGACTGAAATTGAACTCTTGATCTGACTGCTCTTTTCCCATTTTCTAGGGCTAAAACAAATGGAACACACTATAACATGATACCTTTTCAGCAGAAATATGTTCAGGAGAAAGACTTAAATGTAGAATTCTCTGTGAAACACGCCCTATTGCCACTTTTCCCCAAATGAAGGAGAGGAAAGTAAACAGTGTACAATACAGTATCTGAAAGGAGGTCTCTCACATTTTCTGCTTAATTCATGATATTATTAATCAGGTAAAAATGCTGATGGTATTCAGGAAACAAACTTCTTTTGAGTCATTACTCATAAAAATTTCCCTCAACTATTAAAGTGTTTTTGGCTTTTTTTGTTTTTTTAGGTGATATTAATTTTCTTCTTCCTGAAGTATTTTAATTTCTGGGGAATTCTACGGTACGTCAATCCATTTTCATTTTTAGTAAACAATGTCTTACAATCAGATCGCTGTCCCAAATTGCCACATACTGACAATTTCAAAAGAGATGTTATGTCTACAGAGACAGGTGCTCAGAAAACACAACTCTGAAAACCAATAGCATCTTTAAAAATATTATTAGGAGCCAGGAAAAGTCAGTATTGCCTCCTAAAAACAAACAAACAAAAAAACTATACTAGTTTCACATGCTTAGAAAATGCCAAAATTTTTGATAATTCACTTAATTCAGTTTACAGTAATTGTACAGCCAACCTGAGGAAACAGACACAAACAAAACAATTAATAGAGTTTGTGTTGCATAATTTAGAATTTATACGTATAGAAGACAATTTGGCATTCCCTACTGAATTGGCATTTATTTCCAAAAAAACACTTTGCTTTATTGGTTGCTTGAAGATGGCTAAAATGTTTTGCTGTCATTCAGAAATATACAGTATGTTGCAAAGCATGTAAGGGGAAATTAAATATGACTTCTAGAACACAATTTGCTTTAAGGAACTAAAATAATATAAGGGAGTAATTTAGCATGTAGCATATGCTATTTCATAAAGACAATAAGATTACTAATCTTCTGCTTCTCTGTGAGGCAATGAAATGAAGGACTATTTATAACTACCTACTAGTTTGGCTATAATCAAATGTAATAACAAGATTCAACAAAAAAAATCTTTTTGTTGAAACCACCTTTGTAATACAGCTTTTTAATAACCCTCCTAATGGTCAAATTAGAAGGACCCCAGCTGAAGCCATTCACCCCACATAAAACAAACATTGCTTTTTCTTTCGAGTTCTGCTTCACAAGCTATATTATTTCCAGATGACGCTTGGCGGGAGGCGGTTAGATGTTTAAATGGCAGCTGCTTCCTATTTACCATAGACAAATGCAAGATGGATCTAAAACAGAGCTTTCATGAAGCCCTTTATGGAGTATTAATTAACGACTGAACGAGAGAAACGTAGCGCCCAGCAACTACATAACTGGACTTATTTGGATTATTAATCAAAAGGATAAGAAATTATATTAAGAATTCTTGGTTTGCCCATCAGAGCAGCATAGTATGTAAGGCGAGCTGTAGTCCTCTGGCAAGGAGGAGGTTGTGGTCACAATTCTACCATAACTGGACACTAAGAAAATCAAATAATTTTGTTAACATTCTTAGTATGTCCCTTTTATTTGAGAGGTGGATACGTTCTTCAGTCTTTTTACTGGGTCATGACTAGGCCCGGTTTAGATTTTCGAAAGTAAAAAGTAATTATGAATATACTTTCTATGAAGAAATGTAGCATTGTGGTTGTAACTGTATCCAAGCAAAGGCAGTTGCACAATTTGAAACCAAGCTCCATTTCACTTCTTTTGAGGAACAGTATTCAGCTGAGCAATATGTGGTATATGCTTGTGTGATTTGTGAAGCCATCAGGGTAAAGTAAAATGACGGTGGCAGTCGTGGTGACCGATGGTGGACACTCATAATGTAAGAGAGAGGAAATGCTTAACGTTTACGGTGCAAGTATATGGGAGCTGAAAAATGACTAGGATTTGAACAAGATTTTTCAGATTATTCATTTTGTTTGCTGAAATGCATCATTATAGTTCAAAAGCTTACAACAGCTGAAGATGAAGTTCAAATTAGAATGTGTGCAACTTTAATATCCACATTACCTGGGTGGTTCATAGGGATTAAATCTATTCAGGTACCATTTAAGGGTTTGTCCTCTCTAAGAAAACTTCTCTTGGCTTCAGTATTTATGATGGCAAAGATATTGGAATGCTATTACTATATGTTACTGCCGCTTTTTCATTAATTGTTGGTTACACTATTGTTTTTAACACAGTTTGACTTTTGTTAAAAGAATACACGGAATACCGTTTTTTATTTAGAACATTCTAATACCATTTCCCATTCAGGTCTCAAAGAAATTTACAAAAATAAACATGAAAAACAGATAAAAGAATTTGATTGATAAAATTGACTAAAATCACATTAAAATTTCAGTGAGAGAAGGAAGGGGGAACGGCCATCATGTTTAGCGTTTCTGTTTAACTGCAGCCACCTGTATAGTCCCATAAAGCGCAGTCCTAAATTGAGATTGATCAAAATTATTAACTTTGAGTGTGTAACTCATGGAAGAAGGCTGCTCTCCTGAGACGAAACCAATGGAACGGTAACAGGAATTTGGCAAAGAAATTTGGAGGAATAATTACCGGTGCTCTGGTAACTTTGTGGGGTAGATTTTCTAGGTTTTGGTGAGGTATTTTTGGTACTTGATGTGTGTCTGGTTTGGCCAATAGAGGAGGGCTGGTTCCTAAACCGGTCTGCACACATGATCTGAGGCTGGAGATATTTGAAGTTGCTGCTGATTCAAAGGAGCGGCCCATGTGTCTAACAGTGTGTGAAGTACATATTATGATTCTGACACAAGAGGACCCCGACATGGCTTACAACTGCAGTATAGGAAGTCATTAAAAGAACCAAAGGCTAACTTAGCAAATGGAAGGGTTGTCCTAATGAAGAGAACAGGAAGGAATATACATACTGGCAGAATAATGCAAGATGGTAAACAGGAATGTTAAGAAGGATTTTGGGAAGCACACCGCTGAATACTTAAAGAAGTTTCTATTATTTATTCTGATTTTTCAGCGGTGTGCTTCCCAAAATCCTTTTAAAGAAGTAAGAATCCAACCAGGAAAGCAGTTAGACCATCAGATGACCACAAACAAAAAAGGATAATCAAAGAGCACACAGAGAAGTTAAATCTGTGTAATTGTCTTTTCAGGAAAGCAGTAAGAATAATTAAACTGGATAGATGTAACCAAAGAGGAGGTCCTCAGATATATAACTTTTACCTTGTTATAAAATTCTTGGTTCTTTTGGTGTACTAACCTTCTGCCTTGCACAGCATAGATTGATTAGTTAAATCTTGTGTTGGCTTAGAATTCTGCTCTCTTCCTCACTAAAAGCTAAACTCAAAAGCCCTAATATATCGTAACTAATAATTTGGCTAATTTATAATCAGCTTATACACACAATACATTTTGTCATAAGGAGAAACAAACTGCAAACTAAACCAGCTATAACTTGCAACTTGTAGTCACAAATAAGGGCCATTCTTGGGAGAAATTGCCTTAAACTACTTTCAACATTTGTGCTGCCTGAATGGATAGTGGCTTAAAGGCTGTCAAGTGATAATTTGCACCATCTGTTGGCACTGTAGCAGCAAATAAGTAGGGATGTGCAAGAATATTCAAAACATTTGAAATTGGATCAAATTTGTTCAAATTCGGACATTCAAATTCAAATCAAGGGTGTTTTTCCACTGGCAGAAAGTACCCATTTTTGCACCCATTAAGGACCCATTTGGGTGTGAGCCGGATGACCCCATTTCCACCGCGGCACCCATTTGGGACCCGATTGCTTCCACTGCTGGTCGGGAAATCCAGATCAAATGGGTACTTTTCTGCCTTTAATCCGGATTTTCTGTAGACCCCATTAATGGGGTCTACAATGGGGTCTTCAGCCAGAAAGTCTGGATTCAAGAGAGCCTGTTTCCACTCTGAAGTCACTTCGAAGTCACTTCAAAGATCAGCACAGACTTCAAAGGAGCTATTTTGCACAGACTTTGAAGTGACTTCAAAATGACTTCGAAGCCACTTTGGAGATTGTACCCCATCCCCCCAAACACCTGGGGTGACAAGCAGTCCCCTCATGGGTAGATCCAGATTTCCAAATGGGTGCTCTGGTGTTTCCACGGCAGGGAAACAAGCACCCATTGCTATTGGATGCTAGACCACCCAGGGAAACACATTGGGTACTTCCCTTAATCCAGGTCTACTAGATCCAGATTAAGGAATGTACCCATTCCTTAGATCCGGATCTTTTTAGATCAGGATTAAAGAAGCGCGGTGGAAAAACACCCCAAATGTCTATGCATTCGGTATTTAACATTAGAACAAATTTGAACATTTTGAATCATTCATATGAATTATTTGGACCTTCGTACCTGTACAGATACGTATGCATTACATACATAATTGTACGCATCTTATTTGTATCCATACACATTTGTAGGGACGAATATGGGATGCATACAGGATAAAAATGGGATGCATACACATGTGCATGGGTGCGTACGGACACGTACAAATGTTATTGATATTTGTATCTTCAAATAGGAATCAAATATTCGTACGGATATGAATGGATTCGAAATGGATTCGAATTTGAATAAATGAATTTTTTCTCTATTCATTTGAACATTCAAATATCCTATTCGAATCGAATCTGAAAATTCCATTCGTGCACACAAATAAGCACAAAATTCAATATCTTCAAGTCGCCAAACTAGAGTAAATACCTTAGGAATAGTTGAGCTTTTATTTTTGCCATTTGAAAGTGTGCATTTCAGACATGATGTCACTAAGCCGAGCTTCCTATATTTTGGTGTTGGCGGTTGCCAGGTTGCACATACTTTAACAGACTCCTGCAGAGTTAGAAGATGCTATTTCAATATGTTCCCTTAAACATTGATAGGTACTTACATAATCTGGAAGTGGAGAGTCATCTGAAGTGAGGGAACTTCTTAAGGATTGTGTAGCTTGCTCCAAAACTTTGTTGTGTTTTTTCGACAGCAATGAAAACAAACTGGAGAGGAAAAGAATATTTTTAAATGGAACATAAAAGGTGCAGTGCTCCAGTAAAATATGACTAGCAGTATAGAAGAGACTCTTGGAAAACTATGTTGCAAAAAACAACTTTTTAAACAATGACTGTAGTATTGCCATGGAAACCAAATACAGTAAATTAAGGGATGGGTATATTTTTGATAATGGAACATTTTTTAAAGAAGCTCACAAAGCCAATAGTCTGTTTTGACAACCAAGAAGAAAAACCAGCCACTAAGAACCAGTACAGGTAAAAATCTACTGCCAGCCCATCACTAAAGCTAAGACAGTGACAGTAAAATGATAGGCTGGTCTCCCTTCAACATTTTTTTAATCACCACTTGCCCAATACTGATTTTATCAGCTTTTACTATTCACCATGAACAGTAAAGGCTCAACAATAGAAATATATGAAAACATTTTGGATTAGGTATTGCTTGTTTTCCTAGTTATAAGAAAGAACTATTTTGTCTCTGCAATGATTCAGTTTGCTGGTAAAGAGCACATATATGCTAGTTGCCAAGTTTATATGGTTTTTGGCACCAGATTAAAACATTCCTCTTCACCTGGGCCTTTGATTCTCACTTCCACTGAATGTTGTCTGGCCAACGAAGGGAGGGAAGGAAGGAAGGAGGCTGGATGGGCTATATTTTAAATGTTTTAGTGTTTGTTTTATCATATGTTGTAACCTGTCCTGGAACCTCCAGGTGAAGGGTGGGATGCCAAAGGCAAGTGGTTGCCACCAAGGATAGATTTTTCATTATACCAAATGTGGATTGAGTCTTTATTCTAACTTGCAACACTAATTTGAGTAAAATGTGATTATAATTAATAACATGGAAATGTGTGTCCTCTTTTGTGGTTCATGTGAAAGTTTCAGAAAAAACAGCAACCACACAATAGTAAAAGATGTTTCATATATGGGGGGGGGGGGTCCACTAGCACTAAGAACCCATTAAGTATCCATTAGGGACTCATTAAGGACCCATTAGACTCAGAGCAGGAAGACCCCATTTCCACTGCAGACCCTATTAGAGCCATATTTGTTTCCACCTGTTCTAGAGAAATCCTAATTAAATGGGTCCTTCAGGACCTATAATCCGGATTTCCTGTAGACCCCATTAAAGGGGTCTACAATGGGGTCTTCAGGCATCAAATCCGGATTATGTGGACCGTGTTCCCACTGTGATTGGGTAATGGGGTCTAGGGGTGGGCTCCAAGGGGGCACTCATGGGGAGGTGCCCAGAAACCCGAAGCTCTGAAGCCTCTGCATAATCTCCATAGCCGGCTCCGAAGTAAACTCAGGAGAATGGCACATGCTTCAGAGATGACATATCAGAGCAATACCATTTCTATGGAGCTTTGTTCAAAGCTCTGGAGAATCTACAGAGCGATTTGCTGCAAACTTTGAAGATTCTCTGGAGCCGCTCCATAGGATCTTCGAAGAATCTCTGGAGTGTCTACGAAGCTTGGACACACACCTGTGGCACCCCCCAAAAATAATGGGGTGACGGGCAGGCCCCATGTGGGTAGATCTGGATTTTCCACATGGCATTTCCACTGCGAGTACGCTAGCACCCACTGCTATTGGGTACTACACCGCCCGTGGAGACGCTTCGGGTACCTCCTTAGATCTGGATCTACTAAATCCGGATTAGTTGAAGGACCCATTCCTTAGATCCAGATCATCTTAGATCCGGATTAAGGGAGGTAAGCAAAAAAAAAAAAAACACCCAATATCAATGGATATTTGCTTAATATTTGCATAATACAAAACAAATCTCTTGAATTTCTGCCTGCTGCTTAGCTATTGAAGGTGGAACAACTTTGCTTTGCCTCAGTGCTAATCCTAAACTATTCAAAGAACTCAGGTTTTGCAATTATAAATAGTTATGCTACCAAGAGTCTTTCATCAGATATTTTGCTGATTATTGAAAGCCTAGCCAGGGTATTTTAGATGTGAAGGGGAGACAAAAGATTTAGAGCAACCTAAATTCAAATGTCCACGTTTGAAGAAATTCAAGATCAAACTAATGGAAAGCAAGTACATTCTCCCAAGATTACTACTGCTCTTTACAATACTGGCTGAATTTTACATTAGATTTCTATGCCCCTCACATGATGCTTTTGAAATGTGGTGTTGCAGAAGACATTTGAGAATCCATGGGACCGCAAGGAGATCAAATCAGCCGACAGTAAAGGAATTCAACCCTGACTGTTCATTGGAAGGACAAATACTTTGGCCACACAATCAGAAGACAGGAGTCATTGGAAAATATTCTGATGCTGAGAAAGATTGAAAGCAAAAGGAGAAGGGAATGGCAGAAAATGAAATGAATAGATAGCATAAGGGAAGCAATGAATATGAGCCTGGGCAGACTTTGGAAAGCAGCAGAAAACAAAAAGGTCTGGCATGCTGGGTCCATGAGATCACAAAGAGCTGGACACAACTGAACAACAACAGTCCCTCAATTACCAACAGAGGAGGAATGGCTAATTAAACTGATTGAGATGGCTTAAAAGGACAAATTGACAAATCTGTTAAAGGACAGAACAGTGAATAAGTTTCTGGAAGACTGGAGCCCCCTTATCGAATTTCTACAGGACTTGGAGGTGGTGACCAAAGGTTTCGGCTAGCATATATGGAAAAGAACAAAAGGCATATATGAGGAGCATAGACTTAATTTGATTAGAAGAAGAAGAGTCGGAAGAACAGAGGAAGTCACGTATAAAATTGTTAAGGTAGTGCAATAATGGGATGTGGAGAATGTTCTTATTGTAACAATGTGAAAATTAAAAAAGAAAATTTAAAAAAAGAAAAAACAACAACAGTCCCTCAATTATATCAGTTTAAAAACAAAAAAGGAAAGGAAAGGAAACAAATTAACAACATGAAATGAAATAAAAACTCAATAAAAATATAAAATAAAGGTACAGGTTTGAAGAAGATCAACAGAAAAATCCCAATAAAGTTCTACTGTGTTTTGCTTTCTCAAGAATACAGGGCAGTTTAGTCCTACTTTTTGATATTTTGTTCTTCCTAGGCAATAACAACTTTTCCACCAAAGATTAAATTGAGAGCTTTGCATTTATAGCCCTGTGAAGGAAGGATCGATTTCACAGAGAATAATTCATCATAGTTTTGGCATAGTTTTTTCTACTTTACTTTCCTTCATAATTTCTATCCTATACTTTCTTCTTTATGGGAGACTCTTCTCTTGAACTCACCATTAAAAAAAGGATACGACAACGAAATTGTGACCCATTATATTGGTAACAGTCTTGAATTACAGCAAAAAATGAAGTTCGTGCCATACTGAAATGAAACACTTGTCCCTTCCTCTGCATAATCTCCATAGCCAGCTCCGAAGTAAACTCCAGAGAATGGCACAGGCTTCAAAGATGACCCATCAGAGCAATACCATCTCTATAGATGTTCAAAGCTCTGGAGAATCTACAGAGCGATTTGCTGCAAACTTTGAAGATTCTCTGGAGCCGCTCCAGAGGATCTTCAAAGAATCTCTGGAGTGTCTACATAACTCTTATATAGGGTTTATATTTTCAGCATCCTGAATAACCATGCTAGGGCTTATTTTCAGGGTAGGTCTTATTTTTGGGGAAACAGGAGTATTATGAGTCCCAATCCTCATTGTGAGTTAAACTTCAGAACAAACTGGCAAACTTTAAAACTAGCATAAGGCTATTCATTTAACAATCCCTTCACCTTACTCAGAAAGGTGTTACTAAATCAACTCTACCACTCTAGGTAATCATTCTGCAGATTCAGTTTGCTCTAGATACAAGCAAAAAGCTACTTTAAATAATATTTCTTGCAAATAAACAAAGAAAAATTATTCCCTTCAATTGCATATTTCATAAGGTCAAGAGAATCAGGCCTATGTGGTCTACAAATGTTGATTGATATACCACAGAGTTACCGATAAGTCAAGATATGAGCTCAGGCAAGGCTGAAACCTATACCTTGGACTTTGTACTGAAACCAGATAAGAGCGAGAAGACTTAACTTCCTAAGTGTTTTCATGGCACTCTCTCTCAGTGCCAAAGATTCTTAACTTGAATATAAAGCTGCCTTCCTTTAATAACAACCACAATTTGCTATTGATCATTTGCTTATGGATTTTTACTTGGTTACTATTACATAAGAACATAAGAACATAAGAGAAGCCTTGCTGGATCAGGCCACAGCCCATCTAGTCCAGCATCCTGTTGCACACAGTGGCCCACCAAATGCTCATGGGCATCTCAAGCAGAGACAAGGACAAACCTTCTCCTGCTCTTGAGTCCCAGCAGATGGCCTCAGAAGCACCCCAGTACCTCTCCCCCCCCCCAGCCTGAAAGATGCACCTAGGCATTCGTTCTAGTAGCCACTGATACATCTGTCATCCATAAATTTGTCTAACCTTACCTTGAAGCGATCTAGACTGGTAGCTGTCACCACCTCTTCCGGCAGCACATTCCATAAGCCGATGACCCTCTGGGTGAAGAAATACTTCCCCGTCAGACCTTACTCTCCTACCCATCAGCTTCATAGAGTGCCCCCTGGTTCTAGTGTTGTGTGATAGAGAAAAGAAATTTTCTCTATCCACCTCTTCTATACCGTGCATAATTTTATATACTTCAATCAGGTCCCCTCTTAAACGCCGTCTCTCCAGACTGAAGAGGCCTGGACGTTGCAGCCTGGTTTCGTAAGGGAGGTGTTCCAGACCCTTAATCATTCTGGTTGCCCTTCTCTGCACCTTCTCTAGTTCCACAATATCCTTTTTGAGGTGTGGTGACCAGAATTGTACACAATATTCCAAATGTGGCCTCACTATAGATTTATAAAGGGGCAAAATGACACTTGCTGACTTATTTTCTATTCCCTTCCTAATTATTCCCAGCATTGAATTGGCTTTTTTCGCTGCTGCTGCGTACTGGGTTGACACCTTCATTGAACTGTACACCAAAACCCTGAGATCCCTTTCCTGGTGTGTTGCAGAAAGCTCAGACCCCATCAGTTTATAGACCTAATTTGGATTCTTGGCTCCAATGTGCATTACTTTGCACTTGTTAAGATTAAAGCACATTTGCCACTTGGTTGCCCATTCACCCAATGCTAAGAGATCCCTCTGGAGCTCTTGGCAATCTCAGATTTTACTACCTTAAATAATTTAGTATCATCAGCAAACTTTGCTATTTTACTATGTACCCCTTCTTCTAGATCATTGATGAATAAATTAAAAAGCATTGGTCCCAGTACTGAGCCTTGAGGGACCCCACTTTTTACTTCTTTCCACCCTGAGAATTTGCTGTTTATTACTACTCTCTGCTTTCTGCCCTTAAGCCAGTCACAAATCCAGGACAGAACCTGTCCTTTTATTCCATGGCTGATGAGTTTACTCAGTAGCCTTTGATGTGGGACTTTGTCAACTCTCACAAATAATACTAATAATAGTTTATTTCTAATGCACTTTCTACCAAAGGGTGGTAAAGAAATAAGAGAACATAAAAACAATCTTAATACATAAATCATTTAAAATACATACAAGAGAAACACACACACATATATATCCTACTAACAGCTCAGATTTAACCCTTTACCACACTGTGGAAGACTGCCAGTCAGTCCAGTTTAAACAATTAAGACTTTTTTAAAAGAGCAGAAACTCAACTAACTGCAAAGCAGTCCTTCTAGGCAGAGAAGCAACCTAACATTCCAGTAGTTCTACCACCTCATTACCCACACATGTTCCTTCCCTTTTCCAAATATAGGCACGGTACAGCATTTTGCCTACACTGCTGCCTTTAGTTACATATTTTATATGAAACGTTTTATATCCCCTTTTATAAAAATGTCAGAATATTTTCCTCCGAGTCAGGAATGAAGAATCATACTCTAGACTTGCACTTCTTTACAAGCAACAGTCTTTGACCCTTTCTACACTGGGCCCTATTCAAGATTACATTACGAAATAGGGACATAGCTGCTTCCACTGCACTCTGTTCAATAGAGCTGGTGCAAGCTAGTTCAATTTACATAGCCTACAAAACCGCAGAACAGATTTAAGCACTTACTCCTGAAGTCTGCCCCATCAAGCTTGAACTGATGAGATCAAAATGACCAAAGTGAAAATGCTTTAGACAAAGCATCTCTAAAAGCGTGTATGGTATAAGAATAGGCCAGGCTCCTCAGTCTGGTGTCTACAGGTTCCATTGCCAATCTCTTGACGAAGGTCTACTTTGTTTTGAATTTGTTCCTGTGTTTGATCTACTTCTCTACGGCCTGATTCTAGGGAATAACCCTGTCCTCAAGGGAGACAATTTCATAACTGTAGGTCACAGAAACTTTACTGTACTTGAAGACCAAGATAACTTGACAGGTCTACACAAGATGACCCATTCCTTCAATGAACTTGATCCCAAACTGTTCAGCACTACATAGCAACAAAAATTTGCCATGATAACAAATGTCATGAAATAGGCTGATCCCAACTAACTTTTTAATTCTGCGGCATATGGACCAGCAAGTTATAAAAATCTAGTCTTGAAGTTATTAAGGCATGGAACTCTGGTTAGGCTAATGCTGGTTTAAACAGAACATTTAAAGAGGAGGAGGAGGAGGAGGAGTTGGTTTTTATACCCTGCTTTTCTCAGGACTCAAAACGGCTGACAAAGCTTTCTACTCTTCTCCCTCCCCCCTGTGAGGTAGGTGGGGTGCAGAGAGCTCAGAAGACAGCCTAAGGTCACCCAGCTGGCTTCATGGACGAGTGTGGAATCAAATTCAGTAAGTCCCAGATAAGAGTACAGCACCCTAACCACAAGACCAACTTAAACAGTTGTAGGATATTTGAAATAATAGCAACTGAACTGTATTAATTACAAAGATTTTGCTAATTTGAAGGGTACAAGTTATGGAAATGGGCTGCCAAGTGGTATACAACTGAAAAAAGTTGAGAACCACTGCAGTATTATCTTGTTTCCTATGGACAATAATTGTACAAGGAGTAGCCCTGGGCATAGAGAGTGCATCCCTTATTGACTTGAAGGCAAACTGCCTAATCCTGCATTTCTGAACCACTTATAGAACTTCGGCTCTATGAATGGATAGTTTACTGGCTCTCTTTCTAACTACTGCAGCTTCCTGGTACTGATTCAGGACTTGTTCAGCTGTTGTTAACGCATCAGTGATGATCACCAATGATTAGTATTAACACTATTTCAACAGATTTCAATAGGAGAATATTAAAATATACCTGGGTAATGGAATATGCAAAGACAATCTAGTGTATAAGTAAAATTTTAATAAAATACACATACATTACAGTTTGGCTAAGACATTAATTTGTGATCCATGTAAACCTGGGTGTGTAAGTTTTTCCACATTACTATGATCTTTAAAACAAAGAGTCTGGAGCCAAGTAACATAGTAATTAGATTTACATTGTCTTCAACTTATGTGGAAATAAACCTTATTTCCACAGAGGAAACTTGGTACATTCTTTGCAATACTGCACCAAAATGAAAATGCTAAGGCATGATTTAAAACTAAAAAGCATATGCTATTTTGCAAGTAAAATCAGTTAAACATTTTATATGCAGGTTCTAGAAGAGGGAATTCATGGTAAATTAAACTGTCAATTTTGTTACAGAACAAAGCAGGGCTCCAGACACCGTGGTAAAGAAATTTATGCTGCAAAGCCATGGACAACAATGTTAAAGAATATAAAGCTGGCAAATAGATTGGTCTTGCAGGTGTGCTCTTAATGCCCATATCCTTAAAATACAGCGGTACAAAGACTGCTATCCACATAACAATTTTTTCATACATTTGAGGCTGAGGGTTTGGCAAGTTACTATCCTCCAGCTTTTAAATTAATGTTTTGTCTGTATAACAATAAGCAGAACAAGAAAACAAGATTAATATATAAACAAGAGGAACAAAGTTGACAAAACTATATTGCTCCCCCAGAGGGTGGCACAGAATTTAAAAACATTGAGGGTTCCCTAATTCTATTGATGAGAGGACCTATGTGGATGCCTGTGATGAACAGCTCTGTACATTTATCCTAAAAACATCCTGTGACAACCATTTACACAGGGCAAGAAGTTGAGAAGAATGAAATCAAGTTGCTTGACTTTGATTTTCTAAGCATGGTAGTCAGATATCACTGAATTGGGCCAAAGAACCCTGGTCCTTCATGCAGTGCAGTTGAGTAGTTCGTCATTACAACAGACAATATGTGTGTGTACCATGTGTCTAAGTTACGCTTACTGTATATCCTCTGATTCTGAGCTATCACCCATTTTGCAGAGGCAAAGGGGAACTTCAAAGATAACTTGTGTTTCAGCAGGGCATTAGGACCAGTACAGAAACTCAGTAGATACGTTCCCAGAACCAGAGTAAGCTTAATCTTTAAAACCTCAGTTATTTCTTTATGGACAGCTTGCCAGAAATAGGATACCTTATTAACTGTCCACAACTGATGGAAAAATGCACCTTTCATCATCTGGCAATGCCAACATATAGTGAATCTGGCATTTGTGATGTGAGCTAGCTGAAGAGAGCTAATGTGCCCTTAATACAATACTTTAAGATGTACAATACTTCTCTGATGTTGGCTTTAGATAAGAAGAGTTTGGGTTTGGGTACCATATATCATCAGAGATGCTAATATCCTCCAGTTGTTTTGAACTACAAGTCCCATCAATCTCAGCACTGTTGTGGTTGCCCAAAGCATCTGAAGCATCTCAGATTACTAATGGGAGAATTAATCTAAAAGAGAACCAAATTTTAAAGCTTTGATTTATTCTGGTGAACCAAAACCAACAAAGCTATTGGGGTGGGATGAAACTCGATTAAATTTGCTTTTTCCTACTCTTGTACGCTTTTTTTCTTTTCTTTTTTAATATTTGTAGAATTTGTTTTTTTCTTTTTGCCCTCTTACTTTTAAGTTCTGTGCTGTAACTATAGGACTTAAGTGAAAGGTCATTAAAAATGAATTAAACAAATACTGAGGATGGGGAAATTCTTATTCCATCTTTTAATATTAAGGCCTTCTGTGTAGGAAAGTAAAAATCTACTTCTAGCTAATGGTTTGAAATAATGTGAAACCATCTTTGCACTGCATAATAGAAAGTGGCAATGATATTCACAAGTCTACAATAATGTAAGAACATGGACCTCAGAGTAGTTAAGGAAAGAGAAGAGATTGTGCCAGGTCCATTGTTTAAAGGCAGAAACTGCTTTTAAAGCTGCTTGCTGGTCAGCTCTGTTTGCACTCATCCACACCTCACCCAGAGTTGCCTAACCCCTCTCTGGAGCAATCCAGCTGTGGACAACATAAACGTAGTCCACAGGCTGACCAGCAGCATCTGAATTGTTCCTGGGATGGCAGATCTGAGCTCTCACAGCCACACCTTCTTCACAGGATGTCTGTTGTGAGGAGAAGAATAGAAAGCTTTGCAAGCGCTTTGAGTTCACTTAAATGGGTGAGAAAAGCAGGGTATAAAAGCCAATTTTTCTACTTCTCCTTATATTAAGGATTCAGTGGATTAATTCTCTCTGTTCCTTTCCCTTTACATTTTGGCATCTTTTCACAGTCCAATGATGCTCAGTTGAAGAGGTCATTCTTAGAAAAACATTAATAATGTTATGCAGCATACATTTACACTTCATTATTAGGTTTTATGAATTGCAGAGTCTTCTGGGAGTAAGGAAAGCACTGAGGGTTTCACCAATATCTTAATCTTTTTCAAAAGCAAAGCATCTTTAAGATATGCTGCACAGAGCTGACATACTACCTCACTGGAAAGATTCTCTTTGCTGAAGATGTTCAGCCATTAAGCTATAAAGACTTGACAATCCTTCTGTGAACAAGTAGCATGAGTTTCTTTTCCCCTCTTACAACTGTTCAGCAAAAGCTATCTCAGATGTGAAAGGAAATATAACAGTAACTCTAGTGGAGCATTTTTAAAATTTTATTTAAAAATACACTTAACAATAGTACAAATATTTAGAAACTTCATACTTAAAAAAGATAGTGGAGCATTTAAGCCTAGTATTCAACTGATTTGGGGATGCTTGAAGCTCAGCTGGAGGCAGTGGTCAGCAGTGCCTATTTCCAACTATGGCTGGTTCACCAGATATATCCCCTTCTGGACAGAAACAGTCTGGCCACAGTGATCCTTGCTCTGATAACTTCCGGATTGGACTACTGTAACACAGGAGTCCCGAACCTTTTTTGCACCAGGGACCATCTTCCTTTTCCATGGTGTGGTGGGGGTGGCGCAGGGGCGGTGCAGCTTGTTGCAGCGGTGGCATGGACTGGCAAAAAAAAAACCAAAACACCTACGGTCCAGCACTGGTCCACGGACCGGTGGTTGGGGACCCCTGCTGTAACACTCTCCACATGGCGCTGCCCTTGAAGACTGTTTGGAAGCTGCAGTTGGTGTAGAATGCAGCAGCTAGACTGCTACTTGGTACAGCTGGCTGGACACACACCATACCAATCCTAAAAGAGATGCGCTGGCTGCCCATTTGCTACCAAGCCCAGTTCAACATGCTAATGTTAACTTATAAGGCTCTAAATAGCTTGGGTCCCAAATATCTAAAGGAACATCTTCTCTCATATAAACCTTTCTGTGCCCTTTTGGCAGTTTCACCACCTACAGTAGTTGGGACATAGATAATCTCCCCTTCAAGGTATGTCAGGCACCCTTATTGTTTGCATTCATACTCTTTCCTCTGGCCTTTGGCTAAGGGAACAACATCCCCTTCCCATGCAGGCACTGTCACTGTTTTAGGCATGCCTTTTTACCTCTTTTGACTGTTATATTGTGACCCGCCCAGAGACCTTTGGATATAAGGCAGGACAGAAATATAAAAACAAACAAACATGTCTTGCTTTTCTCTCCTACTGGTTTATTATAATGCACCCTACATCTAGACTGCTGACCTGGACAGATGACCAGATCCACATCACACCAGTCTTAAAAGAGCTGCACTGGCTGTTAATTTGCTACTGAGACCAATTCAAGGTGTTACCTTTAACAAATAAGGCCCTAAATGGACCCCAAATATTTAAAGGAACACCTTTGTCCATACTGACCTACCCTTGCCTTAAAATCTGTAGGGGGGGGCAGCAAAGGGGATGAGCACCTGTGACAAGGCCTTCTCAGTGATGGCTCCCACACTACAGTCTCTCCCTTGAGGTGTGTCAGGTACCTTTACTTTACATATTTAGGAAGGCAGTGAAGACACACCTCTTTGTCCTAGCCTTTGGCTAAATAGGAATATAGCTTTTTTCTCCCCACTCCAGGTATAGGGTGGGATAAAAATGCATCATCATCACCACCACCACCACCACCACCATCATCATCACTTTTTCAGGTGGTATGATATTTTGAAACACAATTCAGGAGCGGTAGAACTAAAATAAATCACATAAATGCTAAATCCTCTTATGACAATTCTGCATTGAGTATGAACTCCTGAACATCATACTCTTGAAGTTTCACAATATGAAACTTAAGTAATGGATGGCTAATGAACTATATTGTGATGTAATGAGTTATAGAAACTATAAAAATACTGCACTGCCTTGCAACTGTGAAAGAGCTGAATATTCCATGGTCTTGCCTTATTTTCAACAGGAAAACAGCACAAAAATTAATATACTGTGGATTTCAGAAAAACCCAGGGCAGAAGTATAATAAATAGTATTACAACAGAAGTATAATAAATAGTATTGACAGTAAAATTCCTAAAGCCTTGGAAAGGAATGTAGCACTCACTCAAGTGCAAAATGGCCATTAGATTTCTTTAGTTTGGCTCCAGGTTTCATTTCTAAGCCATTTTAAGCAGTAGCTCCATGCAGGGTCATCACCTTTTCCTTGCTTTGTGTCTATAGCATTTTTATGACAAGCAAAAACCCCACAGCTTCATTAAGTTCTTTTCATCACTGAATCTGCTGACTTCAGCCACAAAGAGATTATGAAAGCAAAAAAGCCCTGCCAGGAAAGCCACACCTGGTAATCCTACAGAGTTAATTCCCCTACGAAATGACCTAGATCCACCTCTATAGATCCACAGCTCCACTTTGGCTCTGATGCATGCCTACTTAGAGACTCATGCTTTACCAACCCCCCCTATTCAGCTATTATGTACACAGCTCTGGTGCTGAGTAGGTGGAGAGTCTAGTATAAAGCTTAAAGGGCTAAAACATCCCTCATTCAGAGTTCCTTAAGGGCAAAAGAGGTGCCAAAAGAGGTTGGTTCAATTAGCATAAGTGGTAGTAATGGCGGCTTAAAATGCAAAAATGCTCAGACATTTGGAAGCCTTTTCTCGTGGCAACTGTCCAAGAGCTTTCTGTTTCAAGCGGAAGGCTACTATAGCATCAAGGCTGCATTCTGTTTATTAGTGCTTTTTAAAAAAGCACATCATTCTTTGTTGAGTCTATTCAGTGAAGGAGTCCAGCTCTTGTTTTGAGAACTGCTGTGAATCTTTATTAATGACTTGATTTTGTCACTGTTTAGCAGTTCACATGCTATATACCATGCTGTGACCTCTTTTCTTTAATAGAGTCCAGAAACAAGCTCAATTCACGAGGATATTACTAGGCAATCCTAATCTCTCATTCCCCAGAGTAAACACCACTGAACACAATGGGATTTACTTCCAAGTACTCAAGACTAGGACGGCACTTTAAGTGAACAAAGAATTATTATTTATAAATGCACTACCAGCTGTTGCAGGTGAGCACAGGCAGAAGAGCCCTCCCCAATTGCAGGCCAATTTGTAGGCTTTGTCTGCAGTTCATACTGAGCTGGCAACTCTTCCTTCAATCCAACCCATATGGGTCAGATCAAAGACCCCTGGGCTTCATATGAAGCCTCAGGAACCATGCACAGTCCAAGAGAGGGGCTTCTGCCTGGAGTACAAGGTTCCAAGGTAATCAGCCCAAAACTCAGAAGGTCCATATATCTATAAGAATGAAACAAGTCTCTTGAAAAATGTCTGGACAAAATATTATTTCATAGCTAAACTAAGTTATTGAAGGATACTGCCAACCCATAATCATAAAGTCAGGAGAACCGAATACAAAGATTAGGCTGCCATGACATCAGTAGGATTTCAGTATCACGGCATCCTGACATAATCTTGTTCAGCATTATGGATCAGCAGTGCATGTTTTTACGGTTGATTTTTACACCACCGTATACAAAAGTCTCAAGGCCTGTTCACACTTACCTCAAGAAGCAGTTCCAGCCACTCCTGGAGAGGCCTGTCCACATGCTGTCACCATGCCAGAGCTCACTAAGGCTGCCCCGGTCTTCACTAGCTGTCAACTAAAAGACCCACACTTTGACCAAGAGCAGCTAATGAGTTCCCAGTCAGCAGCATTCACATCTTCTTTCTGATGCGACACTGTGAATGGGTATGGGAACGCAACTGTAACTGCAGAATCATGCCCCACATCCTGATCATCATGGCTACGTCTGGGCAAATGCCAGATGTTGCCATAGCCACTGCCATGTGAATCCAGCCTACCCAAGCCTGGACATCTGCACTTCAAGTGCTGGTGGTCCAGTTCAGGACTGCACCAGCATTTTGAAGTGCAGATGACTCCCATTATGCTTGGACCTTCACCTCACTTGAATGGTAGTATTATCCCATTCCAGTGAGGTACGTGTTAACAGACGCTCAGGGTCGTGAACAATGAACAGATAAAACATTGTAACAAAAAAATTAAAATAGAAGAGAAATAAAACATCAGACATTAAGAACAGAATCCAAGTAATCGTATAGGAAGGGAGCAGGAGAGTTCTTCCATCCCCTTGATCATCTTTGCTGCCCTCTTCTGAACCTTCTCCAACTAAGCTATATCCTTTTAGAGAGTTGGGAGTTCAAAATAGCACACAGTATTCCAGATATGGTCACATCACTGCTTTGTACACACGCATAACAGTAGCATCTGTTTTAGTATCATTTCCTACTACAGTGGTACCTCGGCATACAAGTGCCCTGACATACAAGTGTTTTGAGATACAAGCTGCCGAGCGAGTGATATTTTGCTTTGAGATGAGAGCAAGATTTGAGATACGAGTATGTAAATACAGTACAGTACATAACAAAAACAACTGAGGTGGTGTTTTGGGAGCTGGAATGGATTAATGGGAAAATTGCTTTGAGATACGAGCGATTTGACATAAGAGCAAGGTTACGGAACGAATTAAACTCGTATGTCAAGGTACCACTGTATACCTAAAGTGCGATTGGCATTCTTTATAGTTGATATATACTACGTCAATATTTTCATTGAGTGTTGTCCATCATTACGCCATTACTCCAAGATCTATTTCCTAATCAATTTGTAGCTCAGTTCCCATTAGTCTGGATTTTTCACTCCAGTGTGCATCACTTTATATTTCCTCAGATTGAACAGTGCCATCTTAATGCCCGATCACCCAAAAATCAGGGATTCCTTCAGAGCCCTTCAAAATCCCTTTTTGGGTTTACCATTCTGAACAATTCGACATCATCAACTGTCTAAGCTAGTGACCAACACAACTAAGGGTGTGCACAAATGCAATTTCAGGATTCAATTCGATTCAAACATCTGAAAATTCAAATTGATTCGGATCTTTAAAATTCGAATGTATTCACATTCAATTTGATCCAAATAGATTCAAATCTATTTGTTCGAATTTTCAATTTATATTTGCACATACGAATGTCAACACTTGCATGTGCCCATACACATCATTATGCATCTTGCATGCATCCATATGCACCCCGCATTTACCCATATGCATCTGGTTTTCATCCTGTACAGATCCATACAAATGCGTACGGATGTGGGAAAGATGCATACATGCAAGTACACATTGTGTACGTACCTGTACATATACGAATGTCCAAATAATTCAAAAGAATAGATTCAAAAATCCAAAATTTGCCTGAATGTTTAAATTCAAATTTATAGTCATTCAATTTGAATTCGAATGTCCAAATTTGAATGAATTTATAACGTTTCAAATATTCGTGTACATCCCTAAGTACAACATATTGTGACATTGAATTCCAAACTTTAACTCTTCCGCTTTCATTTCTCTTCAAGTGCAGCTATACCTTTTAATTTAAACGGCTCAGAAAACATATTTTTAAGATAACATATAAATGTTTAATAAATTGGCATAATTCTTCTTTCGACTGGGTTATCTACTGTTACAGTAAAGTTTTTTGTTCTAAGAGACAAAAAGTATTTGAAAATGCATCCCCCATATTGCTCCCTTGACAATCAAGCTGATCTTATTTATGTTTTTACTGTGTGGTCTTTGTGCCACAATATGCTTGCATAGCTAGGATACTGTTATTTTCATTTTGGATGTCCTCCATGTTCTGGTCATATTTTTGTCATGCAATTTTTCCCCTGCTCTTCCAAAGTTCCTGGCACCAGTTATAAAACAATAAAGGATATGTAAAGGCAGTGCAAATTGAGTTTAAATATACTGTTTTCACTTTGAAAAACGATACCATGTTTTTGTTTTGGTTTGGTTTAGGTGGTAAGCTTTTAACATATAATGCTTTAAACATCTCCACAAAAAGGCAACTTAAAAATGCCACTAGATACAGTTGTAAAAAAAATCTTTATCCTATTACAATTTGAGAACTACTACTTAATTGTAATGCTGGCAAGGTTTCTTCAACCGTTTCCCAAATATTATCTCCTAAAATGTCAGCAACTATCAAGCTGGTGGACAAACCCAGACTAACAACTAGTCTAATTTTTTTCAGCACTGCAGTGATTGGGCTTTTTAGATTAGAAAGGACAAGGGTGAAAGAGAACTTAACAGAAATATATAAGATTATGCATGGTTTGGAAACTGTAAATAAGGAGGTTTTCTTCCTTTCCCAAAACACTAGACCAAGGGGTCACCCAATGGAATGAAAATTTGGTCAAATCAGGAAAGACAGGATGAAGTGCTTTTTTAAGAATTCAGTATCTCAAGTTGGCGACTAAGAAGTTAGGTGGTTTTAAAAAGGGACTGGATGCATTCATGGAAGTCATGGCTATTAGCCCCAATGACAGGATGAATGCCTCTAACAGAAGTCAGTTTACCTCTGAAAAACTACAAAAGCTCCATGTGCAGTTGACTGGCCACTATCTGAACATATGGCAGGACTAGATGGACCACAGGTTCAACCCAATGGGGCACTTCTGATGTTCTTAATGCTCATCCCGTTGATTTACAACTACAAACTCTCAAGTGACAGAAAAGAAACCTCTGTACTTCCCTTGATTTTTGAAACAAGTAGTGAACACCCAATGTTTTTTCAAGAAAATTGAGGACTTAAATGTGGCCCAATAATAGTGGCAGCTGTTGTGTAAGTGTGGGACAAGGACCAGTTTTGGAGATATCACAGAATGCCTTCAAAGGTGGCATATATGGATGAAGATATATGGCAACAGTTCTGAACAATTTGGAACAACTTTCATTGTCATGTATACAAATTCTGCCTAATCTTATACACTTCTATCATGTCCGTATTCACTTGCTGACTTTTTATACTAAAAAGCCCTAACCATTTCAATTTTTCCTCATAAGAGTCCCTCTAGCCCTTTCGCTGTTTAGTGGCTCTCCTTTGAACTTTTAATTCTGTACAGACTATTCATGGTGAGGTTGTCCCATCATTTTGTAAAGACCAGCAGTTTTCCTTTTATCATTTCTAGAGATGTGCCAAACCGCTTTGGGTTCAAATCCGTTCAAATTGAACAGGAATGTTTGAAAGGTTCGAGTTTGAACAAAATAATCTGAATTCAAACTGAACATAAGGAAAGGTCTAACAAACCTAGCAAATATGCCCTGTTCAAGGTTTAAAGCTGTTTGACTCAGACCAAACACCCTCTTGTTCAAAGAAAAAATGTTCATGCTTGAACTGAAGAAAGGGTTGTTCAGTTAAATTCAAACCAAACAGCAATGTTTAGTTCAAGCACGTTCATAATAATTACTTATTACTCGTAACATGCTATATACAGCCAAAGCACATTTGGTCAATATTCACACTGGGCTGTCTACCACACTACAAGAAGGTCTCTTCCTTGGTGAGTCACAACCTTTACTCTAGATGTTATTTGGATTTTTTAACCTCAGTATGCATCATTTTACACTGAAGAGCACCTATCATTCTGATGCCCATTTCCCCCACCACACAGAGATGTTTATACAGCTCTAGCGAGCGTATTGTATCTTTTGTTTCAGTATTTCTAGAAGTGCAGAAGGAGCTACTACCCCAGCTGCTGCTCTTTACCTGATATAATGCTTAGTTGCACCACAAGTCAATCCTACAGTATAAGTTGTAATTCAAAGATGCTTATTTGTTCTTCCCCTCACCCAGGAACACCTCATACCTTTCCAGTTCACACTGAGTTTTCACTAAAACATTTCTGGGAAATGGCTACTTTTTCTTTCACTGAATGAAGCCAAATGAGTGATTGGGAGGCTCAACAGGCCTGTTCTGCTCTTTCCAAAACCTAATAACAGGCTTGCTGCATTTCCCATTATGTTCTGTTACAGCAAAGATCCTGCAACTTGAAGAGAGTGGGGGCGTTCCTGTGATAGAAGCTCTAATACGTATACACTCATGTGGTGGGTGTTCTGTTGAAAGCAGGGCGAGAACATCCATAATAATCAAAACTTTGCTCAGTTAGTGAAAAATAAATATATCATTTCACATGAAACCATGTTGGATCTTCACTTTGTATCTCTTGGTTTGGGATACAAAGAGACTGTTAGTAAAAAGGTTACTAGTTATCCATAAACACCACCACCACCAGACCCGTTTTCTCCCTTCTGCATGCATTCACCAGCCCCACAGAGCATGCAGCATGCAGTAAATGGAGAGCAGAGGTTAATAACCTGGAAGCATAGGATCTGAGAACGTGAGAACAAGTTAAAGACAGCAGCTCCTCTCCATTGTCACTGAGGCTTGAGAAGCAATGCTGCAGCGTAGAGCAGTGGGAATGGGGGAAATACAGTTTGTCCAAGACATAAACATATCTCCGCAAGTGGCGGCAGCTGTAACTGCAAGACAAAGGTGGAGGGAGGAAAGAAAAAGAAAAGAAAAGAAAAAAGAGGAATTTTCCTTTAAGAAAGCTGCATCCAAACAACATCCAAAGTCAGCGCCAGATGTCAAAGAGCAAAAGCAGCAGTTTAAAAAACCCGAAAATAACGTTGTAAAGGCAGAACGGTGGGCAGGCTCTAGAACAACCCAGGCTGATTTCCTTAATGACGCAACGGAGGCGGCTGGCTCTGGCAGAGAGGATGTGTGTAAACACACCAATGTTTGTGGATTTACTTTTAGGAAAAAATTCAAACCACCTTTTCATAAGACTAGAAGGCAAATACTTTTGGGCCAAAATGTAATCTAAAATGTTATGGGAACAGTCACGCAGCCTGTGTGGTTTCATGCAAACTGCCATCTCCAGCTAGAGGAATGAAAAGCCTGGACTCTTTGCCGAGTTACTACTTTGAGGTTCTCCCAGTAGCTTTTAGAAACCCAGGAGTTAGAAATAACCCAGTTTGCCACAGCAGCTAGGAAATTATGGGCTGGTTAGTTCTACAGTTCATGAATCATCCTGGTGTTGTGTCCGAGTTCTGGGGTTTTGTTTCGTTTACCAGTATACATCCGCTTCTGCCTTCAGGCTACGCAAACAAGAGCTTCTAGGGAAAGAGCCACTTAGGACACCTGAACTCTACTGTAACTCAACTCTGCCTCTTCCCAGGACTGAACATAAAGCAGCATGAGGAGCAAGCACAGCCCTATAGAAACCCTACAGAAAGAATGTAGGCCTCAACATTTGGGTCAGAATTAGGGGACATATTTACTTTCAAAACTATAAGAGAACACTTATAGGACTAGAGACAGAAGGAGTGCTTTTCATTCTTCTTCTCCCAAGTATTTTACTATTATTGGGTTGACTGTTTTATTACTTTGGCCTGCATTTATTACCTGCCCTTTATTATATATTTTTATCTAGACAGGGATCTTGACATTAATTTTTTTTAAAAAAAATGCAGGTAGAACATATGTGGCCCTCTGAATGTGGTTAAAGGGTAACTCCCATCTTTCCTTGTCACTGACCATGTAAGGTGTCACTGAAGGAAAATGTAGTTCAGTAACATCTGGAGAATAAACATTATCATTAACATTTTAATGTAATAATCACCATTACATCACATGTGCAGAGCTATGGAAAAGATTTAAGATTTTTTTAATTTTTTTTGCTATCCGATCTTTTGTGTAGCTTTAATCAGGGAAACGTTGAAGCTTACTTAGTTTAGTGATTTTAAATGGAAACTGGAGAGCCTGTTAAGCAATATTTTCCTGTTCCAGCTGTACAAGTGTTGAGGTCAGCAGTAGGTCATGTGCACTGCCATTCCCCTAGCTGAGCATATAATGCACTGCATGTAGGACTGACCTCAAAATAAAGAGTTGACATGTTTGTAGGATTGTCCCAATTGTTTTCAAGACTTCTCAAGGAATTCTAAGATACGTCACATGTAGGCTTTCACAGCAGGATTCAATCTCATTTGTATCAGTTTTTGGGCTGTAAACAGCGACAACAGATTACAACGAGGAAAAGACCAATGCCTCATTAACAACACACAAAAAGGAAGTACTGCCAAATGAAACAGCAGACATCTATAACAAGGAAAACAAGATCTAGGAATACATCAGTCGCTTTTGACTCTTCCAAGAGCAAAATCTTCTGAAGATGGATATTGCAGCTATATCCAAAAGCTTAGGTTCTCAAAAGAAACCTGGAACATGCCATAACAGCCCAAAAACTGCTACAAACAAGAATTCTGAAATATAGAAACGTATACTAGCTTTGCATATCTAGTTCATTAGCCTTTTGGCAAAGGGTTTTAAAGCTGCTAATTTTTTGTTCTTGTTTTAACTGAGAGGATTACTTGGTATCTACATTTTATGCTTTAAATTAATAGAAAACAAATTCATTAATGCAGTTTTCCAGAACCATTTCTTTTAATATCAAAAGTAAAAGGAGACAATTTTTTGCACACAGACGTAACAAGGACACATATGCTACCCACAACAGTATACACAGTGCACATTTTCCTCTTTCAAATAGTAAACTTAATTTTGAGTTATCTGGCAGTAAAGCATTGAAATGTTTGATATCACCGTCTAAAAAGCATTTGGAATGTCTGGGTAACTGAAGCCTGGGAAATCACTGAGTGTGGTTTGGAGTTTTCCTATTGAAAACAGTTGTTCTTACTTAAGGATGAAACTCCACCATTTCTGGAGATAATGAAACCAATAAAATATCTCTAGTGACTTCCCAGTGTATAATTTTTTTTCAGGGTTATGTGCTCCATAAATCTGAAGAGTTATTAGAAAATAAAATATTATCATCTGTTCTATTAAACCAAAGACATATCATTTGTTTTTGAACTACCACTCTATGAGATCCAAAATAAGATTAAAGGGTATGCTAGGAAACCAGTACGAAAATAAAAGCTCCAGAGGACAATTCCAAAATATGAGGACCACTATTTAAGAGACCAAATAACTACAGCAAGCCATTTATAAAACAATCTGTCTGGTACACACCATTTATCAAACCATGAACTATTCAAATGAATATGATTAAGTACTCCCAAATCTATACCGAATGGGGCACATCTGAGATCTCAACAGCCTCAGTACTGTTATTTGGCAAGTACATTTGTAACATTCATGAAATGTCACTCATTTTATTCTTCCCTCATTAGGGCTGATAGAAGAAAGCTGTGCTGAAAAAACCCCAGAAAGTTCTGCAGTTCGGATAGGTTCTGCCTGGAAATGGACTGGAAACTTGGCAATAAATTAGCAAATAAATCTTTGCATGACCTTTATGCTTGCAGGCTCCGCCTCCAGGCTTCCTCAGTCGCATCACTGGGCCAAAGTCAGCCAGCAACTTCTGGCCAACGGGGAATCGGAAGGCAAGTCCTAGCCCCACAAACCAACCTTTGTGCCACAATATTGGGAGTACAGAGATAGACGAATTTCTAAGTGGGATGCAGTGAGAGTGACTTCCTACATTCACCCACTGAATGTTACTGGGTTTTGTGTGTATCTCCACATCTGCTGTACTTCAAAAGAGCATAACCTTTCTATGACAACTCCTTGCCCTTGGAATACCTTCCCAGGAAACCCAAATGATGATCAGGCAAAAACGACGACTTCCTTGGGAGTTTAAGAAATGCTAATATGTAACTTTTCTTAAATGTAGAGAAGTGTGATTTCTGCAAGCTTATTAAACTGGCTGTTGCAGTTTCAGCTGTTGGGTTACTTGCCTGTTTTAGTTCATATTTCTGATACATTTTTACATTGGGAACATAATTCAGTACTGAAAATACTGGAAATAACATGCAGATAGATAAATAAATAAGTTTCAAAGAATTTTAATTCAAACCCACATAATGTGGATACCCACAACCTATATAAAATTTATCATACTAGACAAAGTGTTTGATTCTCAATAGATATATCCCAGATGAAACCGCTTGTGTAGATCCTTTGCAGAGTGATTTCCAGAATGTCTGAGATAAAAGAAGCACAGCGAGTGACATACAACAGATGACAAGGACTGGTTTATGGTGGGAGTGAGTCTTATTGCTTCTCTAGACATTTCAACATCATGCCAGGGTGGACCAGGAAAGCACTATGTTCTAGCCATTCTGAAAGTCTAGTTTCAGTAAGATATAGACTGAAACCAAGCAGAGGTTGGACCTACATCTATCTGGGATGGTTTAGGGAACCTTGCATTGAGCAGAGGGTTGGACTTGATGACCCTAGAGGTCCCTTCCAACACTATGATTTGATGATTCGATGAACTAATACAGTCAGACCCCCGTACTGGTTGGGGATATGTTCCAACTCCTACCGTGGTTAATGGAAACCATACAATCGCGAACAGGCTTTCCGGTCATACAACCCCAGAACTGGAAGTGC
Organism: Aspidoscelis tigris stejnegeri; assembly: GCA_023333525.1. Lineage (NCBI taxonomy): Eukaryota > Metazoa > Chordata > Lepidosauria > Squamata > Teiidae > Aspidoscelis > Aspidoscelis tigris. The sequence goes on from JALMGA010000007.1 coordinate 10,789,262, forward strand.
TTTTCTGGCCTCCAGAAGGCCTACTTCAGCTTCCGGAGAGCATTGGAATAGGCGTGTGATGCCATTGGACACCTACTGCCTGCCTCCCACATGCCCCCTTACATTTTGGGACGGGCTCCGGTGGCATCATGTGCCTCTTCCAACAGTCTACAGAGGCTAAAACAGGCCTTCCTGTTCTGGATGCTTCACCTGCAGGGTGTGGGGGGGGGGGAATGATCCGGTAACCGTGGTTAACTGAAACCGTGTTTACCAAATCAGTGGATACAGGGGTCTGACTGTACTGCAAAAACTATAATTAGGAATGTGCATAAAGCTAATTTTAAAGACTGCTTTAAGCTGCTGCTTATGTTTGGATAAGCTATAGCTGACTGAAATGGATTTGCTTCCCTTTTTGTTTTATTATTTCTCTTTAGGGACTCATAAGATTATTAAGCACCTTGGTTAAAAAAACCTCCCACAGTTTATGTACTGTTTTTCATTTTTGTGTCTGTAAAAACAAAAAGGGCTGACCAATTCTCAAGCAGTTTTCAGCTTGGTGAAGTTTAATCAAAATAAGGCCAAAAAAAATACTCCATTGACAATCAATGCCCCATAGCATCACTTTTAGTCTCCTGGGCTAAAATAACAGTATTTGAATAGGGAAAATAACTCTCACTAGGTAAAAAGGCAAAGGATCTGACTTGAAAACAAGAGAAAATAAATGCAAGCAAAAAACTATTATACATGTCTTTAAAATGACTGTGGAGTTAGATGAGAAAAGTAGCATGCTACAAACTCAAATGGCAAAGCCATCTGAATGGAACATTCAGTTTTAAATGAAGCAATTATATTCCACTTAAGACAATTATTTTTTGTTCATGGTAGATGAAAGCTCAATCTTCCCAATACTCTGTTCCAACAACGTATTATTTATGTTCTTCATCATTTAAGAACTGTTTAAAACTATATTTTCAAATCTTGATAAAACTGAAAACAACACAATTCCAAATTATATACTGTGGGTGGCAAAGATGAATTTTTTATCTGAAATCCATCTTCATGAATGTGTATTTTAGCTATTATGTATTTATACAATACTTAATACCTCAAATCAGAACTGTATTTTTTAAAAGTGTGAAAGTGAGCAGCATTCTGTGTAAAAGTATGCAAGCAGTTTTCAGATATACTGTGGGAATTACAACTCCAGCTCTGCCTGATATGACATTTTTGGAAAGGCAGAGTAGCTATGGAAATTCCGCATAAGTCATTGATTGCAAGATACTTTATGTTGGTACTTGATGAACTTCACAGAATCTGTGTTTCCAGAATGCAAACCTTTTTTAAAAGCTCTTGCTTTTTAGAGCGGTGTACAAGGTCATCATCAGGTATGCAAAAAAAAACCCCAGAACTATTCAAAAATTACAATCTGAGTAGTATTTACAGACATGTCTTGCAGTCATGCATTTCAGAAAGCAAAGTAAGCACCAACAACAGTTCCAAGACAAACACCTAGTTGCTATATCACATTTGAAAGTCAAAAAACATTTCACATTTTTTTTGCTCACGATTGAAAAGCTGTTGTCCATCTTAGCAATCTTGTCTAACCTGTGACCACCTGTCCCCTTAGTTCACAGTATCCTTCTAATGGACCACAATATGTTTAGATTCTTGTACCAGATGGATAAGTATGTTAATATCCTACCAGGTGCCTCTGAATCCTCCGAAGGTTCAATCAGGCTTAAGTGAGGGTTTCAACAGTATATCCATTCTGGAAACTACAGATATTAGCCTAAAACCTTAACTCCACATGTTCCAACTGTCATTTTGATGACATAGCTATATGGTTGGACTCTGTGAGCAAAGGAAACATAAGTACCATAGGAAAACACAAAGGGTTGCCCTAGTAGAATCTAAATGACAGGCATCGTGGAGTTTCCCTTAAATCTGATGTAGTTTTAGAAGGAGATACTTTCCTTACAATGGTCATTTATCAAACTTCTGCCCCCATTTTAATAAGTTCTTCATCTTGTTACAATACTGTCCACTAATTGCAATGACATCTCCCATAATTGGGGAGCTAATCAGCTTATGAGATTCTCCACAGCTAAACTGGGTCATCACACTAGGACTAATAAAACTTGCATATGCTTCTTTTGTTTCACAACTAGCTCCTGATCTCTCTGAATGGCTGCTATGATGATAATGTGTTCAGTAACTCAAAAGTCACAATATTCAAATGCAGTGTTAGAAGTTCAGTTTTCAAATTGTGGATGAACACATAAAAAACTGACCAAGTTCAATAGCCCTTAGTTTCAGTCTAAGAGAAGTGCCAGAGATAAAACATTTGCTTCCTTAACTCCCATGAAAATCGGCAGAATTTGTCTCATCTCGAAAAGGATATTGTGGAACCGGAAGAGGTGAAGAAAATGGCAACCAAAACAATCAAGAGGCTTTAACACCTTCCTTATGAAATCAGGCTGCAACATCTAGGCCTCTTCAGCCTTGAAAGATGGCATTTAAGAGGTAACCTAACTGAAGTATATAAAATCATGCACAGTGTGTAAAAGACGCATAGAGAAAAACTATTTTCTCCATCCCACAACGCTAGAACCTAAGACTGCTCTATTAAATAAGGACCAACAGGAGAAGAATTTTTTTCACTTACAGGATCATCAGTCTACAGAATTTACGACCAGAAGAGGTGACAGCTTTAAGAAAGTATTAGACAAAGTCATGGAGATCAGGTATATCCATAAGTACTAGAATGGATGCCTAGGTACTGACTTCACGTCGGAGAACAAGGCACGGCTAAAGGTTATTTGCAGGGAAACAAGAGCAGATGAAAATTTTGCCTTGTCCATCTGCTTGAGAATGACCAGAAGCAATTGGTGAGACAAGATGCTAGATTAGATGGCAGAGCTCCTCTTACGTCCTTATGACTCAAAAATGCTGGAACCTTTAACTTCACCCTACTAATACAGTCAGGGAATGTTGCATATGCTACTATAAGAGTTGAAATAAGGCTGCTGAACAGCCTAGGCTCTTGCACTTCACAATAGAGATTTGCCAAACTGGTGTTTCTTAAATCTAAACAGCAGTTAGGGGGCAAGGATTGTTAGACACTTTCCCTAACAGTACTGGCTTTCTTCCACATTCTTCCTTTACATGTAAGTAAACACAGGAGGCGAGTAACTTACTCCCTTGTTCCACGTGTCCTTGCCACCATAATAGGGCCTTTCATGTGTGGGCCTGCAGCACATTTCAATGCTCATACACATGAAATCAGTGCACACATATGCACTATAACACCATGATCATGCATGCTCATCATGCTACAAGTCCACCCTCAAATGTTCCTATAACGGTAGTGAGGCTGTGTGACACAGCGGGTAAATTCCCCTCTTCATGCATTTACTTATCTGCTGCTCTAGTTCTATGAGTAGTCCCATAGCAACTTGCATTTTACATCAAATTCTAATTTTCTGTTCCCCAGAAGAACGTTTGTTGTGCGTTTTTTTTTTACTCTATGCCAGATACTTCTAAACTTGTGTGGTTCCTTTGAAACCAATCACAAATTCCTTAGTGAATGTATTATATACAACAGGAAAGCTTCCAAAACAGATTCCAGACTATAAATATTATCTCCATAAAGTGCTGCAGCAGGTGAACATTTTGTGCACTGCAGGGTGAGACCTGAAAATGCAAAAGCCAACATGTACTATCAAAAGTTTCACACCCTCAGTGAAAGAATGCACATTCTGGAAAACTGTCCTAAATTCGCTGTAATATGTTGCATCTTCAAGGCAGACAAGCTAATGTTGAACGTGTTCCAATGAGAATGGAATTTCTGAAAATCAATCTTCAAGACAGATCACAGGGACGGAAGATTATACAGTGGTACCTCGACATACAAGTGCCTTGACATACAAGTGTTTTGAGATACAAGCCGCAAAGCGAGTGATATTTTGCTTTGAGATGAGAGCAAGATTTGAGATACGAGTATGTAAATACAGTACAGTACATAACAAAAACAACTGAGGTGGTGTTTTGGGAGCTGGAATGGATTAATGGGAAAATTGCTTTGAGATACGAGCGATTTGACATAAGAGCAAGGTTACGGAACGAATTAAACTCGTATGTCAAGGTACCACTGTATTTTAAATATGTTAAATCATTCAAATTAGGCAACTACCTTTTGGGGAGCTTTTTCCCCACTGAAATGTAAAAAAAAAAAGGATTTTTCAGATACTATATATGTTGAGACAGATTTTATTAGCATTACGGTACTTCTAAAGCAATTCTAATCTATCAAACCTTGTCCCCACAAAGTGGTTTCCAATGCTGTATTAAGAATGTTTAACATTAACAACTGATTACATCAATAAGACAATAATCCTTGTTTACCTTTTTTTCTCTGGAAAAGCTTGAACTTGGGAGGAACAAAGATGTGCCTGACCCTTGTTCAAGGAAGCAGAAGTTGAAATTTCCAAACACTTTAGTTAAGTTTATCTTTGCGAATATATACAAAATTAATGTTTGGGTTTTACAAGCCTCCACTTTGTAGAGTGAATGTAAGTGCAGCGGTTGCCTGTAATGATACTTACCATCCCCAGTTATACTCAAATAACAATCATAGTTGGTGAATAAACATGCAAAAGGACAATTGTGGGGGGAGGAGATGGGCCAATCGTTTCATGGTCATTACTTATTATCCTCATCTTGCTCTGCTTAGCATAAGCCAATAATCAGCCTTAAGTGGCTTTCTGTCATGGTGATCTGGGTACCACTTATATGACAGGTCACGGATAGCACACTGGAAACTCTTTTCATTTATGGCTAGCTTCATAATCAATAGCTCATAAATATGTTGACCTCAGCAGAAGGCCTACCGATTTCAACAGAATTTGCTCCTATGTAAATTTGCTTAGGATTCCAGGCCAAGCCTAACTTTTTGGCCCTGCAGGACATCTTTACCATATTTTGCCCCAAGCTGTTTAAGTCCTTCTGCCCCTACTTACACCCAAATGTAATGCACAATCCTTTCCATCTCTCACTACATCTTAACTTATCACAGGTGTGCAAAATGCCATTCTGAATTACTCAAAACAGCCACTCACCCTCACAACAGAGATCAGTATCCAGGTGTGCTAGCACACTTTCATCAGCCCTCTAAGAGGGCAGAAGGCCTTTTACTTGCCCATATCTGGGTTGTCCTGCCTTCTCTTAGCAGTCTGGAGGCTGTGAGGTTATGGCATAGTGTCACAGCATAGCGACAAGCTTTGTGTTTTTTATTGGGGGAGACTCAGAAAGGATGCTTATGCAAAGCATTCTCTGTGCTTTTTTGTATGTAAAAGCTATTTATTAAGTCTTTTCATTTCAGAGGAGGGCAAGAGGATAAAATAAAGGCACATAAAAGTATACATGAAGTGATGTAGCAAGATTAAGACCTTTTTTTCTACACTGTAATGTAAGAACACAGAGTTGCTGAGAGACTCAAGTCTTAACCACACAATTACTAAAACAAAACACTTTCAGAGAGAGAAGATGCCCGAAAATATTAGTGCCTATGAACCGTGAGCAGGAGAAGGCTATTCTGCCCAAATTCCTGGTTAGTCACAGTCTGCTCCATAAGTGACTGAGGAGTCAGCTCTCTGGTCTGAATAAGGACAGCAGTCTCTTCTGCTCCAACAAATTGACTCATAATATAAGAACAGAATGGCTTCCTTCTTAGATCAAGTTTCCAGCAACTGAGAGAAGGGCGGGGGTGGGGGGTGGGGTGAAGCTACAAAGTTCTTCCTTGCTGCAATAAATTATGGTTTATAAGATTGAAACTGAGATACTTAAACTGGAACATTGAGGAAGGGAAGGGACAGAGCAGAAAAATTGTGTGTGTTGTACAATTAAATAGGCATGTGGCCAACCTCTGTTCAACACAATCAAAGTGCACAGAGACGTTAAAGACTGCTGGATGCTCCATGCAACAAGTGCTTAGAGCCAGGCAACAGGCAGGTAGGGAACTCACCTACACAGCCATCCACGTGGCATCCACCACTGCTGGTCACGAAGTGGCTCTGACAAAATCCTAAAATTCTGACCTCTAACCCACAGTCCAGGAAAATGATGTCTAAGCCCATACCAACCATTAGCTTTGTTCTATGTGGGACTCTGGTACAAATTATGGACAACAGAAGCACTTTTTAAATTAGTAACTTATTAATCTTGTAGCTATTTGTCTGAATTTTGGCAAGCTTTCCCCCACTCAGAAGAGGCTGCTATACTTAATTTCATCTATTTCTACCAAAATACTATGATTGATTATTTGTTGACATTCCCATTATAGTCAATGAGGAAAACATTGTAAACTACAAAAATGAACTCAATTGCTATTCCACCTGGGGTCTGAGGCTAACCATGATGTTGTTACAAATGTCTCAGCTAAAACAATCCCTTAATCGAGTCAACAAATTGGACTTCAATGCCTTTTGTTTCATTATTTTTAAAGACTTAATAGCGGACCTGTTAAAATTCTACTCCACCTATGCACCAGTTTCAAATTTGGGCCCGTTAGCCATCTTTTCTTTCAGTTGTAGCCTTTCTCATGTAGCCAGTCTTAAATTGGTTGTCCATGCAATATTCTTGAAATAATTCTGTGAATGTGACTCCTCTAGATTTTGGACACCAATTTCTATCATATGGAAAAAATGATTCATACTCTGGTAACCTCCAGATTAGGCTACTGCAATGCACTCTTCATGGGGCTGTCCTAGAAAATGGTCTGAAAGTTGCCTCCCTATTTGCTACCGAGCCCAATTCAAAGCCCTAAATGGCTTGTGTGCCAGTAATCTGAAGGAGCACCTTCTCCCACATAGACCTGCCCAAGTTCTGAAATATCAAGAAGAGGGCCTTTTGTAGTTCCTCTTCTCTCAGAGGTGCAACAGGCAGTGGCACACTAGAGGGCCTTTTCTGTGGTGGTTCCCAGACCTTGGAAGACTATAATATATTGTTTTTGGCACCTGCTTACAACACCCCTCTTCACCCAGGGCTTTGATACTTAGCTTTCTCTGAGTGTTGGCCTTCCAGAGATGGAAGAAAGGAGGATGGGCTATATTTTAAATGTTTTAGATATATTTTTATTGTTGTCACCTGTCCTAAGATCAGGACCCACATGCAACCACTCCTCTGTTGACATTCGATAGGGAACCAAAAATGGTCAAACAAAAGGTGGAAAACAGAAGCTTTCTGGAAAAGTGAATGCCACAGATGTGTCTTCTATTTGACATTTGATTTCACATATGTTTATAGTATCAAGCTTTGCTTGTTCCAGATTCAGTGTTTAAGCAAAACTTAAGTTTGTTTCCATATGAAAAGGTTCTTCATTATATCTGATGAGAAGGAAAAACTTCAATTGTAGACATTTTTTCAGTAAACATCAAGGCTGGGCCACAACTTTGTCCAGGTTTTTAATTTTGTCCCACTGTGTATTTGATTTTGACACCCCTGGTCTATATCAATAAAGCAGCTAGACAAAAAAAGCACCAGCATATTTTTCAAAGTTTGAGGCGGGGGGAGTCTCTCAAATATTAAGAGACTACGGATAGTTTTAGAAGCAGAGATTTGGGCACTACTGGGTCACATGTATGCAAGGTATAGATTAACAGATAGATTTGCCCGTGATTAAATACAGTATTCATCCAAGTAATATATTACACCAACTTCCCTGAATAGGAATTGGCCATGAAAAAAAAAATGGTTTACAGAAGTCTGTCAACCTTCCTGACTGTATTAGTGTGATGAGAATCACCCTGATATAAATTCTTCTTCTACAGAGCTTCCGGCTGAATTGCACATGATGAGTCTCAATTCAGTCTTTAATCCACGATAGTCTTCGTAAGTTAAAACTATTGGAAATCTGTACTCAGAGGAAGCTTTTTAAAGGTCTGCTTAGAAGCTGAATGACTTCTCACATTAAGGAAGGAATTACCACAGCATCTGCTGGATCTTGAATGATGCTTATCTGTACTACTTTAGCTGAACTGCTAAGCAGATTTTGAGCTGACAGTGACTGAACAAGTGATTAAAAAGGGGGGAAGTTGTACATAGGGAGGTTTTGCTTTTGACTGATCCATAAAGTTTGAGTCTACTGTATGCCAAAAAGTGATGTACAAATACTGCAAATGAAGAAATGAATGGATTTTCATTCATTCTTTACACACGTATATTATCTAAGTATTCCTGCTTATGAAAGTTTTCTTTCAAACCAGTTAAAACCCATGTGGGTCACAATGACCAAGTCATACTTTAATTCAGGCAAGAATTATAGCTCATACCATAAAATTTTCAATTTTGTATCAATAAAGAATACATTAAATTTTGGTATTGCTTTTATATGACAACTTATCTTTTAACATGAAATAAAACATGTATTTAATTGTATATGATTCTACATTACAGCACATTATTTTGCAAAATAACCAATAGCTAGTAGGGATGTGCACAGATATTTGAAAATTCAAAAATCCGATTTTCCAAATTCAATCAAATTTTAAATTTTTGGAAATCCGATATGGATATTTAAACCACTAAAATCACAAAGCCCAATATTTTAGAGTTCTTAAACAATCTGCAGATAGATTCTTTTGTTGCCCATTCTGCAAACGTCTGGATCTATCCTCCCCAAGGAATTGTTGCTTTATGGACCTATTCCCTTATAACTACTAAATTTACTGAGGAGTTCTCAATCAGCGATGTCATCAAAAGTTTTCTGAAAGTCTAAGTAGATTTTGTATACTGGATCACTGTTATCCCAATGTTTACTGACAAGTTTAAGAAACTCTAATGCTTTAGTTAAGACAGGATTTTCCTGCTAGAAGCCACACTGGCTATCCTTCAGCAAGCTGCATGAAATGAAATGTTTGGTAATTTAATCTTTAAAAAAACATTTTTGTGTCTTCCCTAGAACAGTCAATAAGCTGATAGGCCTATAATTTCCCCCTGGGCCCTTTTTAAAAAAAATGTAGCTATATTGGCCATTTTCAATTCTTGGGTATGGAAGTATAGTGACAATCATATTTTTGTTAGGGAGGGAGTCAGTGAGTTGTGGGTGAGTGCTATTCAAACCAAGAGATTTACTGATGTTTATCACTTTTCTCTTGTCAGCACTACCTGCCTCAATTGATTATTTTAATAACTTTTTAATTATCTCTCTTCAAATTTTCTTTTTTTGCTCTCTCACTGCATTCATTTTACTGAAGTCTGTGTTCTATTCTGCTTTACCTTTAGGACAAGCCTTCCACTTTCTGAAGGATACTTTCTTACTACTTACTTATAAGAAAGAAAACCCCAATAAGACAAGCTTTTCTTGTGTAACTGAGTTTTGACTGTAACATATTTATTTTACAAAGAAAACCTGAAGAAAAAAACGGAAAAAAAAGACCTAGCATTCTTTTAATGGAGATCAAATTCAGACTGGGCTTCCTGACTCTTGCTGAGAAATGGGACTTTCCTTACGAGGAATTGCTTTGAATAACAGAAGGGCAGCTGCAAGCCCCTTTCCCTCAAAGGTTTGCACTCAGGATCAAGTGCCAAACAAACTCTCCAGCACAAACCCCAGCCTCATATGAACCACCAAACACCGCCTCCAAGACACAGAAACTCAATCATACAAGCTCACTACTGGGTCAGCAGTTTCCTCTACAAATTTTCCCTGTCAAAGTCTCATTAGCTCTTAATACAAAATCTTCCTTCAAGCTCTCAGCAGGCTGGCTCTAAAGACACCCAGTTCTTTACATGTACTTCACTGGCAATCAAAGCAGAGACTTATACAAGAGTGTCTACTGCTGCCAGTACCAATTGTACTAAGATGTTAACCTATTTGAAAGTGGCATAAGGGGTAAATGACTGGCAGAAGATTTAGTTGCTTAGAAGATACTGGAGGAACAGAACCTGGGTACAAATTAGATATTCTGCTGTGGCATCAAACACGTTAAGAAGAACGTATCTATAAAGTGGAGGTTACTAAAGTTAATATTCTTATTTCATTTCAGACTGCAAATGAAAACAAAACTTAGATTTCCAATCAACGTTCCATTTTTCCCTTCAACTAGAGAAAGGGAAGGGGCATAAATGTGATATATTTTGGATTCTACTTGCTTATTCTTTCATTGAAAATAATACGTTTCCAAGTTTTATAATAAGAATTTCTACACCACACAGTAGATGTCACTGGGGCAGGTCTTCCCCTCTAAAGCTTCTCCAGAAAACATTCTGTGCAGTCTTAATAGCACATTTGAGCTACTTTTAATTTTCATGTTTTAAATGTTTAATTCCATATTATTTCATGTTTGTTTGTTTATTACCTATATTTCTATCCCAGCCCATATGATTTTTTAAATCCATATAAAAATAGATAAAATGGTAGCAGTGGGAGGAGATGCTGCTTCCACAGTATAAAGAGATGTAAATGGCTCTGAACACCACAAATAAATAAGGTGGGATACATCTATGAATGCATGTATGAATGAAAAAATATTTATGCAAGACTAGGAGTACTTTGTTTTTGCCTGCAATATTTTAAGTAAAGCACTTGAGACTCTATTCAAAAAAATACCAGAAGCATGATATATGTCACTAAAAGTCTAAATTCAGACAAAACTAGCAGACTGAATTACATTTTTCTCTGAAGTACCAGAAGAAAATATTTTGCAACCTGAATATGTTCTCATGCAAGATAGCCTTATTTACATTTTTAAAAAATCCAGTTCAAAACTTTTCAGAACCCTGACATAATTTCTTAGAGGTCCCATAGCCAGAATCTCAGTTTTAGTGCACAAATTTTCCTGAAAAACAGATTCGGGGTACCAATCTTCCTCCGTTCTGAGGAAGACAGGCTCTCTCCAAGTGACATATGGCACTGACGAGATTATACAAGCCTGATTAAGAATTGAGGACATGAACTAAAATCCTTTCTGTTGTGAATGGATGCAGGGACAGATACAGAAGGAATCCTCAAGCAGACAAATATTTCAGGATATTTTGAAATCAGGAAGTTTAGTATGTGCCTCCAGGTATGGTGTCATGCTCCCATATTACAATGACCCAATATGAATTCATGACACAATGACTGATATGTCACAATGGTTTACAGTATCTAGCAAAATTGCTTTATACAAACTACATTACATTGCCGTCAAAGCATTTTTAATAAGGGGCAGAAGTATTTCTTTTCTGTATCATACAGTTACTTACTTTGGGCAGTACTAATTAGTTGCTACATAAATGAAGAACGTTATTGTAATTCAAGATTTAATTTAGACTTCATGAAGCTGAATAGAGTCTCTGGGTTAACATTCAAATATCAGCAATAAGAAATTCAAGTATCTTTCCTGACAAATTTTGGATGAAGCTAGTTTAAACATTTTGTAAAAGGCTTGGTTTACCTGATGATCCTCTGAGCGGCATACTGATGAAGGGAGCGGAACTGTGCTGACATATTGGCTAAAGCTGCCAAACAATTTGTATGAAGGTATTTGTCCTGTTGGAGATGAGGAAAGGAAAAAAACACACACATCAAAACTATCCTTTCTGTATAAGCAGGACCTGTCAAAAGGAAATCGCTCACCAGCCTAGCATCCGTTTACCGGAGGCAAGGTTGCAATAAAGACAAATCCAACTTATGCTCCAATTTTAGGAGGTCAGCATTAGCAGCAACCCATGCAATCATGACTCAGTATAGCTGTGTTTTTTATGAAAGTGTTACTGCATGTTTTTTAGGTGGAGTTTGTCAGAAGCAAAGGTGAACATCAGACTTCCTTTATTTTATAGGACAAACGTGTTTAATAACAAAATTTTATTTGCTTAACCAACTTCCTCAGAGAACATGGGGTGGGGGCATAGAAGGCATCTCAAATAAAATACAATAAAATTTGACTAGAACTGTCTTCAAATTATATGGCTGCATCTGTATTGTATTTTATTCACCCCTGCCGGCAGGCCTGGAGAAATATAGTGTCTGCATCATGGATGCATACGAACACTGTGTCTATGTGGATGTGGTGTTGGATTGGGCTACTGTGTGAAAATGGCATCGTGGACTACTCCAAGAGAAGGCCACTTGAAAGCAACCTCCAAAGCATTCCACAAGAGTAGACCAGTCCAGCATTCATGTGCAGATGGCAGCAGGTGCCTGGGTAGATCCACTGAGCAAAATCAGCCCTGTGCTATTTTGACAGGCCACAGGAATCTTTTCTTCCCAACCTCTGAAGGTGGGTCAGGATGGGCTGTCTTTAATGTGAAAAAGCCCTCTATTTGGGCCATTGGTTGCCCTTCTGTTCATGAGCTGGACTGCTCCACCCAGCCCAAAATCGGACCTGCAGGTTTGGGATGATGCACCATGCCGATCTTGCCTTTGTCTCTTACTTTAGACAAGGCTCATCCAGGGGCACAGAAATGCCCTTCTCCATTTCTATGAGAACTAAATTTGAACCTCAAAAGAAGCCTGCTCCTGAAACAAAATGTAATATCCTTTTGAGTCAGAGGAGAAATACAAAAAAAAAAGAGACTTGTAAAATTCAACTATCGCCAATAGCTACAAACAGATATTCAAAGCTTCAAATGTGAACTATATAGTTCTAATTAAATTACAAAGTCTAAGCATTGAAGACATGCAGAATTATACTGAATATTTTTCTATAACCTCTCAGCACTTCTTCCAGGTCATAGCTTGCTGTTTGGTTTTGGACAGCACAGCTTTCTTTTGACATTATCATTAAAATGTGGCCTACCTTCATCCAGTGCATAGTTCTAACTATGACACATCAGTCACTGCCAGTAACTGAAAACTGGCAATTAGGGAAGGTAGACAATCACAGACATTCTTCTAACATGATACGTATAGAATACTGTTTTCCAGAAGTGTGGAACAGATATGTGGAACAGGTGATCCTCAACTTAAGTAACTCTTAAGACTTGCTGAGAGAAATCATTGTAATTTAACTGACTAGAAACGTAGAGGAATAACGTTTAACATTTGGAAAGAGAGATAATTGCAAAGAAAGTTGAATACAGTCATATTTGACTTCAAAAGAGGGAACTTCTCAAAATTCAAAAGCCTTTTGAAAAGCTAGCTGAAGGAAAAGTTAAAAGGGCAGATTCATTCCAGAGAGTTTAGATGTGATTTAAGACAAAGTAAGAGACCATCAGTTCCAGTGTATTCCAAAGATTAAGAGAACAAAACCAAGGCTAGGAAGACTGTTGCCTAGCTGTGTCAAAGAAGCAATTACACATAGGAAAATATCCTTTAGAAAGTTGAAGGCTTGCCATAATAAAATTATGAATGGTGCAGACAGAGTGGATAAGGAGATAACTTTCTCCCCTTCTCAAACATGACTGCAAAGTTGAACTGTAGAATTCTCTACCACAAGAAGTGGTGTTGACCAGCAGCCTGAAATGGGTCTGCCCAGTTCACAATGGACAGCACTCTCAGTGGCTGGATGACATCCTCTAACACAGGAAACAGAAATGCTCTGTTGGATCAGGCCAATGGCCCATCAATTAGAGCAGGATATTCTCACAGCACCAGCCAGTTGGCACGGGGAAGTTCATGAACAGGTCATAAGTACACATTTCCCCCTGCTTCCAGTCTCTCAGCAAACAGCTTCTAGAGGCATAAAATGTTCTGTTATCAGAAGTCACAAACCCACCACAAGTGGTAGTACCTAAGAACCCTATTCATCCTGATCAGATTATTGCTGAGGGACTAAGAATAGGGCAAAATATGTATCTGTGTCCTTCTGGTTGGCTTCCATGCACCACTGGCTGGCACTGTAAGGTCTGCTGGACTAGACTGGCCACTATTCCTATCCAGTAACACATTTCTTATAGGCTTTATGTTCAGCACACCATGCAAAGATCAACTTACTTTGCATTTTGAAAGGCCCAAGCTTCAGACACCAGCATCCACATTAAAACATTTCGGCTTAAAGGGCAAGGAAAAAAAATACCTTGCCAAGATCCTGGAAAACTGCTGATAGTCATGAGTATATAATGACAGACTAGATGGACCTATGTTATAACCATATAAGGGAGCTTTTTATATTTATATTCAACTTATAAAAATAACTACAAACTGAATAGTCACATCATACTGAAAAGCACTCTCTATTACTATTTCCATTATAATATTAATAAGTCTTGAAATGCTGTAGATGGACAAGCATCACTGTAACATTATTTAAAAACATTTATCCTTTAAATCTCTGTGTAGGTAATGCTCTGGATTTTATTGATTTTTCATTTCCACCTTCCCATCCATGAAGGGAGCAGCACTTGGTTTGTGGTAATGAAAAGCTGAAAGTGTTTTCCATGTGAAATGAACCCAAAATTGCAACTCTTACCCTTGTTCTCGTCATGTTGTACTGAATAGTTCTTATTACTACTAATATCAGGAGACTCCCCAAAGAAATTTCTGTTAAAACGCGTTCTGAGTACCAAGTAATATTTTTTAGTATCTGCAAAGAATAAAAAAGGAGAAATGTAATTTGTCACATTTTCTGATTCCCCCCTAGTACATTAAAGACACACCATTTTAGCAGCTCAAACATTTTAAATAAGACAATGTTAGATTTAATTTTTTAAAGAGAAAAATGAATTTAATCACTAATACCAAGTATACCTTATACCGATTGTAATTGTATTTTAATAGAAATGTAAGAAAAGTAAATATTGTAACAATCTACTCTTCCAGAAAGAATAATTTTAGAAAAAATACTATGAAATAACCATTTACACTAAATTTGCTTTTACTATGTTTTTAAATAAAATATGCAAGTCAATAATTATCAAATCTAGAAGTACACAACTCCTAAGAAATTAAGGACGTTTTTTTTTTCTAACTGGGATTAACATACTTCCTGGAGATTGCATTACCATACTTGAGAATGTATGGAGATCAAATGGACAAAAATTATATGGGAATGCTTACAGAATCCTTCTCAACATGAGACCACTAATTGCTTCTAGACATTCTCAAGTAAAAGAATTGAAGTCCTGCCTGAGGAGGAGGAGGAGGAGAGCCTTGCCATCTCTCGGAGGGCGGTGGTCTAGTGGTGCCAACTTAGAAAACTCTGCCCTCTGGAAGACTTTCCAGCCTGGCTGGGCCCTGATCATTTGGAGTTGCTTCCTTGCAGGACTGGGTCCCTCTTGTTAGAAGCTCTGGGCTCCACCTGGTCTCAGCTACACCAGAGACCATAAAGGACAGCTGCTTATGCCATCTCTCCTGGGGGTTTTCTAGTAGTGGCAGCCTAAACCCCTCTGCCCTCTGGGTGACTCTGCAGCCTGGCTGGGCACGGAGATCTTGGAGGAGGGGATTCTTTGTGGAACTGGGGCCTTTAGTCAGCTGCTCTGGACTCCACCTGGCCTTAGCTGCCTCAGTCTGTGTGTGTGTGCATGTGTTTGGCTTATTTTGCAATGTTTTGTATGACATGCAGTTTTTATAATGTATTTTTATTATAATGTTTTTATTATTATTTTGCATTGTATATTTCCTGTTTGTTGTAAACCACCTTGGGCAAATTTCTTTTGGAAAGGCAGTATATAAATAAAAAGAAAACAAAAGGAAAAACAGGGGAAAGGTAAGGCCACTTATACACCTTTCTTCCATGAATTTGTCTAATTCATTCTTAAAACTATCCAGGTTGGTTACTGTCACCACATCTTCTGACAGTAAATTCCACAAATCAATGATTCTCTGGATGGAAAAATACTTTCGGTTGTCATTCCTAACTCTCCTGCCCATCACCTTCATAGAGTCTACCGTGGTTCTAGCATTGTGAGACAAGAGAAAATACTTTTTTTCTATCCACATTTTCCACATCATGTATGATTTTATATATTTCAATCAAGCCTTCTCTTAAATACCATCTTTCAAGGCTGAAGAGGCCTAGACATTACAGCCTGATTTCATAAGGTATTTCAGCCCCTTGAGCATCCTGGTTGCCCTTTTCTGTACCCTTTTCAGGTCCATGATATCCTCTTTTAAGTGTGGTGACCAGATTTGTACACAAAATTCCAAATGTGGCCTGATAAAGAGGCACAGTGACGCTCACTGACTTGTTTTCTATTGCCTTCCTAACTACTCTTCACACTGAATTTACTTTTTTCCTTCTGCAATTGGGTTTCCTTGCCCCAATGTACACTGCCTTGCACTTTCTAAGAGTTTAGTCCATCTGCCACTTTGTTGCTCATTCACCAAATGTCAGGGGATTTATTGTTTAAAATCAATTTATCACAGCTCATAACTTACAACTTCATGAATGGATCGATTGAAGCCATCATCTTCGGTAAGGATTAACAAGATTATTAGAGCCATATAAACATGATGTGAGTTCCTTTCCTCAACATGATAAAGAATCTCAAGAATTGGCAGAACCTGAAAAAAAATGAAAAATACACTAAAAGTGAGGAGGGGTATTTTAAAAATTTTCAAGAAAATATGCTACTCAACAAAATGCAATTTCTAAATTTACACGATTTTTTTTCACTAGAGGAGAACTGAGCAAGAATAAAGAGTACATTTATTTATTTGCTTTTATTTGTATCCTGCCTTTCACATAAAGCTCTGAACCTCCATCCTTGTAAAATTGTTTTACTATACCTGTTTCTTCTGCTCTTCTTTCAAAGATGCTTTCTTATATTTCCATTTTTAAAGTGACCAGTTAAAACAGGTAACTAAAGTAGGAGCCCCCAACCTGTATTGAACCAGGGACCAATTTCTTTTTCCATGGTGGGGCTGGGCAACTTGCTGCAACGGCGGTGCGGACTGGCAAAAAAAACCCCTATGGACCGGTGCCAGTCGTGGACTGATGTCTGGGGACCCCTGGACTAAAGGATGGTAACCGTGAGAGTGGCCCATTCAATACTGCAGTTAATTGAGTATTCAGCAATATAGAGGCATTTTCCTTCTTGAAAAAACATCCAATTATGTCTACACAGGCTGACCTATGGATCATATAGCCTCCATACACTTCCACAGAATGTTATCAAATAATTCAGCATAATCAAATAATTCACTAGCTGTTGACCTCTACATATTGTTCTATTTTCAAAAGTCAAAAAGTAACAAAAGCATGCCTTAACTAAAGTATGCATTCAGTGTCCAGTTCTCTCAAGGGCTGTACACCACATAAGCAAGCTTCTCTGTTGTATATGAACTGTGACACAGTAGACCAGTCACTAAAATGCTTACCAGATTTTCCATATCTGTCCGAGCCAACATGTATGTTCGAACATTGCTATTTTGATGCAGCAGGATGTATAAAAGGAGGGTTGCTTGATCTGAGTTTTGCTGTTCGCACAAAGTGGTATATAAACTGTTAAAATTAATCTGGAACGTGTAAGGATTTGGTGAAGGAAGAGCTGTGCTGTCTGAAAGCAAAAAGAGAACACCATGCAGTTTAAAAGGATTCCTCTCACTGTTCTTTGCTTCTTTTCCCAATGGGCTCCCCAAAGATGAAGTCAGTCTTCAACAGCTCGATCAACACTCAAACTTCATCTTTTAACTGAATTCATCTTTTAACTCAAATATTCACTTGTCAGATATTTCATGGAATTGTTATAGTACACTTTTCTTCAAACCAATGCATTGTGGTCTTGAGCCACTAGACAAAGAACAATGATTTAATTAACAGATTGCTAAACAGCTCTCAAAATACTGTATCTGATTTTCACTTGCTTAAAAAAATCAAATTGTTCCTAATTCTGTATAACACTTAGCATGCATAGGAACTTCATCCTCTAGTTATGCAAGCCAGGAAAAATCTATTTTAATTTTAAATTTATTTTATTTTAAGCCAGGAAAATCTATGAGTGCACAATGGTACTTTGAAAGAGCACATATTTTGCATACATTACAGGACTGCGTACATTCTTAC
Organism: Aspidoscelis tigris stejnegeri; assembly: GCA_023333525.1. NCBI lineage: Eukaryota > Metazoa > Chordata > Lepidosauria > Squamata > Teiidae > Aspidoscelis > Aspidoscelis tigris. Next base: position 10,807,165 of record JALMGA010000007.1, read on the forward strand.
TCAACAGCTGCCACAAATCTAAGAAGAAACACTGGAATAACTTGAGTCTGGAAAGACAAATATTCTAGCTCAGATTGGGGCAGAAGAGGCAGCACTTGTGACCTTAGAAAGGTAAGTATACCTAACATTTTGTGTAGGCTTATTCTTTTCAGAGTGTGATAAAGCAGGAAGAACAAGAGTTGGCTTTTCTACCCCACTTTTCTCACCCATTTAAGGGGACTCAAAGCGGTTGACAAAGCTTTCTGTTCTTCTCCCCGCAACAGAGCACCCTGTGAGGTAGGTGGGGCCGTGAAAGCTCAGAAGAGAGCTGCGACTAGCCCAAGGTCACCCAGCTGGCTTCATGGGGGAGGGCAGAATCAAACCCGGTATTTTATCTAGTCCAGCTCTCTAACCACTACACCAAACTGGCTCACAATAAGGCTAACAGCTAGAGTGCAAGTGGCATAAATCCTGCTACTTTGTCTAGTCAAAAGTGATCCAGTTATGACATCCTCCAAAGCAGGGGTGTGCACAAATTTTTGGTTTTTTGCATTCAAATTCAAGTTGAACTAGAGCAGAATGCAGCTGTTTGGCTGTACCAATCTTGATGCAACTGTACTGGTTACCAATTTGCTACCAAGTCCAATTAAGATGTCGACATTGATATATAGAGCTCTAAATGGTTTGGGTCCCAAATATCTGACAGAGTACTTTTTCCCTTTTATCCATGTTTTAATCATTTTGTAGTTCAAAACCCTTCAGAGGTAGGAATGATTGAGAAAGTCTTTTTTTATAAGACAGCTTTTTTGTGGTGGTTCCCTGGCTCTGGAATACCCTCCCTGTAGAGGTATGCTAAGGACCAACTTGTTATAGTTTTCAGCACCTGGCCTCTAACGCACAGTTTCCTCTGAATACAGTCCGGCCAGGGTGGAAAAGTTATATTTTAAATTATATTATTGTGTTTTTATCATATACTTTGTGACTCAGCCTGAGGTTAGTTTCTCTGATTTGCTGCTAGAAAACAAAGGCTGAAAGGGTGTAGTTGCATGCAACCCACCCAAGCAGTAGCAAAATTACAGAGGGTCCAGCTTTCATACCTTTCGCAATTCCACAGCTATTGTTTTGAGAAGGCTATGGGTATTTTTCCACTAGCACTAGAGTACCCATTAAGGACCCTTAATGGGTTCTCAATGGGTACTCTAGTGCTCAGTGGAAAAACACCCTATGACTTGGGTAGAGTGGATGGAATAGTGCACTCAGATTTAATTAGCAGTTGTTTCCACCAACTCATCCCCTGCCAATAAGTCCCTAAGCAATTTCAGTTTGAGTAAACAGGCTCTCTGGTTCAATGCAGAATTACAAGAAAGCTATTCCTTCCATTATAGAAAGACAGATAGTGTTCAAAAGATACACACCTTGTGTGTTCTTGAAGGACATAATAGCCTGTCTGTAAGGATTTGGCATGTCAGGTGCATCAGTCAGATTTGCCAGCACAAGCAATAGCAGAAGACTTTGATTAGCTAGAGGTGAAGATTCCTCCTGATGAGGCGTGCGCTTGTTTCCAGCGGTTCCCAAAGTGAAGACTGTCCACAGGCCAGCTAAAAGGAGGAGGAAATCTGGTTTAGATTTCTTAGCTAGTCTTAGCTTGCAGCTTGAACCATGTACTGAGCTCTGCATAAATTGAGAAGATGATTTACAGATGTAACTACATTATCCTTTATACAGTACTAAGCACTTCAGAAATGGTTTACCTTTACCAATTACAACCCAAAGCCAGCATACCCATTATCCCTGGCCGATCAGCCTTTAGGAGCAACCTGGAACTACTGCACCCAAGCTGTGGTATCACAAAAAATACACTAGTACAGATAATCAGGACTGAAGGAGCTATCATAATTCACAACTATTTCCTAATTTGCACAGGCCAGGAGAACTTTGCTACTCTTACAAGGCATTTCTGAAGAAGATCTGGCAAACAGAAGCATATTCTTGGGTGGTATATCTGGAAGAGGACCAGTCAGCACAATATTGCCTCTTCTTCATGGGAACTTGTCTCCAGCCACATAAGGGGATTCTCATAAACCTGTAGATTCCAAACAGGAACCTCAGTCGAACTGGAGTCCAGCCCAGGGGGTGCTGAATGAGCTAAGCTAGGAGTTTTACCGAAACTGAATCAAACTGGAGCTCTATCAGCTTAGGGCTAAACTAATCTGCCACTAGCAGTTTTAAGTACATCCTTATCATTTACTGTGATCAGCTCTATCTTGATGTTCACAGCTCCCAAACATGGGGGGTGGGGAGTATTGCACTTTTATCCTACTCTTTGACATATGATAAAGGTAGTATCAGATAAATTCAGGCCTATAGGCTCACAATCTAAAAGATACTTTGCAGAGAAAACATTGGATCAGTAGAGAAGACAAAAGCTTTGGCTGGCTGGCTGGCGAACCTGCAGTCCCATTGTCTTTTCCTTTCTCTCAGTCCAATGCAACAGCAACCTAGATGTTACTTTTTAATTTTATTTTATTAGATATTTATATCCTACGCACAGCCCCAGAAATGAACAGAAACAGTAATAAAAAGAACAAACAATAAAACCACATAATAAGAGCCACATCCAACGTACAATCTTCTGCTAGTTTAGTCAGGATGTTAATGGCACTGCTGTGTGGCAGGTACATGGGGAAACCCTCCAGACCAGCGGTTCTCAACCTTCCTAATGCCGCGACCCCTTAATGGAGTTCCTCATGTTGTGGAGACCCCCAACCATGGGGGGAGGGCAGGTGGGAGGTGGGAGGGAAGGTCGGCGGGAGACTTGTCGCAACCCCTCTGAAAGGGTAGTTCGACCCCCGAAGGGGTCCCGACCCCCAGGTTGAGAACCACTGCTCCAGACCAATTTTCCCCACCTTCATGCAGCTCTAATAGGATTTCTACAAATGGCAAGAATCACTGAAATACTGTATACCTATTCCAAAATTTATGCTTTTGCCCTTAGTATAAGACTGGTGCCTGTCATCAATAAAGCACAATTCAATGTGACACCTCTGTTACATTTAATGCTGTCCAAGCACTATTTCCTCTACTGGCATCACCAGTATTCACCAGCTCACCCATTAAACATAATTTTACTAGAACATGCAGTAGTATGCTTCTTAGAACAGCCAATGCAATCATATTAACAATTTCCAAAGTGATTACTCTTAGACTACAGGTGCAAAATTCAGCATCTGTCCAGGCTTTTAATATTTCTGCTCATGGAGGCCCAACTTTTGACATGGAAACATTGGGAAAGTTTCTATTTACATACACTGCACTTTTCATAAAAATGCTTGAGGCAATTTTTAGTGTTCATGAATCTATAAAGTAAGGCCAAAATAAAAATAATTTATAAAATATAATTATGAAGTACAATAATAATATTAAAGGGAAGGAGAAAACAAAACTCTTTCACAAGTATAGGGACCAAGAGGGAACAGTGTGAGAAAATAGTTTGTGGGTTTGATCCTACCTCATCTAGTTTTAATTCCATTTTAATACTTGGCTATTTTAATCTGCCTTTTGAATTTATGTTGTAAACTAGGGATTTTTTTTGCATTTGATTCATAACAAATTGAATGTTAGAAAATTCATATTCAAATAGATCCCCTTTGAATATGGTAAGATTCTATTCGATACGAATACATTTGTATGAATACATACGAATATCCGATACAAACGTATACATATCTGATACGTATCCTGTAACATATCCATTCTGAAAGAGTCAAATCTGACTTGAATCCACTTTTTATCTGCTCTCAATACATGTTGAATGCACTCTGGATCCGTTGCAGGTGTGACTGGTGCAGGCACTTTCCCACCTCCCCAGTTTAACAAATTTCCGAATTATTTATACAAATCTCCAGAAACTTTCGTATCCGTACAAATGTTAATATACGAATGTTGTAACATTTGGTTCATGTATGAATGTCCAAATTTGGCCAAATACGTATGAATAACGAACGTTACAAATATTCATGGAATGCAAATGGCTTTGGAATATTTTAGATGATGAAGTGGTATAAGAAATGTATACTGAATAGAATGACGGACGGACAGACAGACAGAATTATGGAATAAGATTTCAGGACAATGGAAAAAGTGGTAGCAATCATATTTCTTGATTATATAAACTTCTATATAAAGCTCACTGTGACGCATGATTTTTCCATGAACAGACACAGCTGCCAAAATCAGAAACTGAAGAACATACTTCATAAACATGTGAATGTTCTTGAATTAAACCTTGCATTCTGAAGAGGCTGTGGTGCTGAAGGATGCGGGCTCATGTAGCACAGAAGCTACCAAGGGACTGCACTTGTGCAGAAGAAAGAAGTCTGTAGTTACAAAGCTTGATGGATTACAAATTATTATTCTTAAATAGAAAGATACAGCTGCACAGCAGACAGATGTTAAAGAATTTGCTTTATATAGCACATTTAAAGACCGACAGCAATATCAATAGCTTTTTTAACAAGCTATAGCATTAATCCTATTGATGATGTTTGGCTCACATGATTAACCAATGGTAGTTTGCTATTAAAAGATAAGTGAAAATTAATTATGAAATAATCATTTCTAGGAGACATAAAGTCTGGCAAAAGGAAAAGTAATCTTTCATATTTGATTGTTTATAGTTTAGCTAGCAAATGAGAGATTTCAAGCAAAACAGGCAAAAATGGTATTAAACGAACCACATTATGCAAAATTGCATTAGGGAAGCAATGGTAGCCACACATATCCTAACTGACAGATTTTTGTAGATGGGAATTATTTAGTTTTGTGTGATGCAGCAATTTAACCCACAGTTTTATGCAGGGAGATGTTGCATTTTGCCAACCATGGGAAACTAAATGAAGGTCTGCTAAACCATGCTACAGAAGGCATAGCTATACGGTATGGAGGCATAGCATAGTTCTCCATGCTAAACCCAAGATGTCAGATTGTTCAGGTACTTGTCATTAGATGGGAAGGGAGAATGAAAAATCTACTTAATGGAGATCACCTTGCCTAGAAACCTGTTAAGCACCATCACTGGAATGTAGGTTGTTTTTATTATGCATGTGCAAATAAAGAAGCTTTTATAAAATACTGTATGCAAATCGTTATTTTTGACTATATGCAAATTTAATAAGGTCTCAGTGTATTAAAATTAGATGCAGGTCTGCAGTGTTGTATCCAGAAGTGTTGCTATAACTGGAATAAGTTATCTGTGCACGTGTTATTTTCTTCGGTCTCTTCATTAGTTCAGTACCCTCTTCTGCTTTTTCTCCAGTTCTGTGATATTCTTCCTAAGCTGTTGCAATCAGAATTGCACAAAGAATTTCAAGTACCATATATTTGTATTGCAGAACTATGATATTGGCAGTTTTATATTTAGCCCTCTACTAATACAGCCTTCCAACGGCATTTTCCTTTTTTACGACTGCCATGTACTAAATCAACCTTATCATGGGGCAACTGGAATCAATAAGCTCTTAATCCATTAGGATATTCATGTGAAAAAAAACCTGAACCACATTGTCTAATCACGATGCGCATGTACCATGGTTGGAGAGATTCCTCTGCAACTCTTCACAAAATGAAAACAACTCCAGCTCCTACCACCATAAGTTTTGGGATCTGAAGTTTTAAGTATTCGCTTATAAGCAGAAATATACACCCGTGCTCTCAAAATCATGCTGGCTTGCTAGACAGGACCTTAAATCTTTCTTCACAAAAGTCTTTAAAGAGCACCTAAGTATTCTTTTCTAGAAATGAATTATAACCATTAGGCAAAGAGATTCCATCAGAAAACAGGCATCCCTAACATTGGGTTCAACTTAGGCTGGATTGGGAACCACTTCATTGGCCACTATGTTGTATAGCAGCAGCAGCAGCAGCAGAAGCATAGAATGTGTGGGCTGCAAACTGAAGGGCATCTAGAAATGTATTTAAGAAGATAGCATTCTCTACATTTTAATGAAGCCCTTTTTTAGAGCTCTAGGCACATGGGCTTCTGTTCAGAAGAGGACCCCAGGCCAACAATACTGAGACCCGGTTCAATAAAATTGAGCTGAGAGAACTCTTGGAGCCACGGAAGTGCCTTCTTTACCTGATATCTGTCTCCTAGTTCTTCCTTTGCTCCTTTATTACCTCTGAGTAATAAAGCATAGTAGATAAGGAGTGGTATTGAAACATTTATCTTGTCAACCTTTAATTCATCTACAAATTCCTAAAGAATGCTGTTCAATATTTCAGTGCTGTGCACTCAGTCAGTATGGCCTTAACAAAAAAAGGAGCAAAGTTAAAACCCCTGGAGATTCTGAATGCCAGACTAGAAAGAGGCTGTTCTGGACACCAAGTACGCTGAAAACCTACCAAGGCTGTGCAGAGTCAAAATTCGTTATTCATAAGAATTCAGACATTCATACACGAATGTTACAACATTCGTACATTAACATTCGTACGGATATGAATGTTTTGAACATTTATAGAAATAGTTTTGACATTCATTAAACTGGGGATATGCATCGGATACGTATGCATTTGTGTCACATATGTATGTGTTCATGTCGGATATGCATCATATACGTATTCATTCATATCAGATATTCGTATGCATTCTTATCAAATAGATTCCTACCACATTCGAAGGGGATCTATTAAAACGAATACAAATTTTCTTACATTCAATTCATTACCTGAACGCAAAAAAACCATTTGTGCAAATCCCTAGTACAAGGATTAAACAACAAAGGTATGAAACTGAGCAGCCCCAACTGAGTTAACTCCATAGAAAGCTCTATCTCTTGGACAGAGTGAAACTACAACCAATTTTGTCTGCCCACAAGCATAGTTATTCTACAAACTCACAAAATGCAAAAGGCTCACAATGCATCTGAAATGCTCTAAATCTGCTAAAAAGAGAAACTAGACCCAAAACCCTACTACTACTGAGCAAATGCAAGCTTTTAAAAACAGACACTTACTGGTGATAAGAGTCAGTAATTCCCTAGATGAGATACAAAGCACAAGGGGGGACGGGGACTCATGAAGTTCTATTTCATATTCTCTCTCTCTCTCACACACACACACACACACCTACCTTTCACTTATATAAACAGTCTTTAAATACTTTCCAAAGTACATGACAGTCACTTAAATGCATATCAACTCAATGAGTTTCTTAAAATAATAAAGTTTGTCTTTCTGTCAGAATAAGCATTTTTACTTATTTTCCAGTAATCTGCCACCTGCTAGCTCAACACTTCTTATGTACTATCTGCTTTGTACTACTGTCACTTTTAGCTACCATCACATGTAAAACAAACACACCATTATCCCCGCTGGCTCTTGCGTCCTCCCACAAGTAGCACAGAGAGCCACAGCCAACAGCAGGCAGGGTGAGTTAAGATAGCAAGGTCTTGTGACCGACCCCTGTACACTGCTGGCACCAGCAAGGCTAGACCAAGGCTCCAGCCTCTGAGCCTTGGCATGACTGTTTCCTGACTGACTGGACATATTTGCTTAGCAGCCAACTCTGCTTAGTGTTTTCTCTCTTCAGCTCAGCTCAGTTGGTCTCTTTAGCCCCTATAATCACATTTGCTGAAATGGGTTGTTTATCCAGCCACTTTTAACACATAATTTCAGGCTCCATAAATTTAAATGCCCATATCCTATAATATTTTACAGTATTTTTGTTATTAGGATGACATTTGACCCAAGTAACGTTCTTTCAATCAGACGCCTCTTAATAAAAGCCTCTTCTGAGAATTTAACTTCAAAAAACACACACCCAGAACTTAACAACCTTCATAGGATGAAATATTTCAACTAGTCATCAATGTGCTCAGGTCTGATATAAATCACACTTACACTCTTTTAAAGTGAAGGGGGAAAGTAAGCAAAGAAAATCAGCCCAGTTAACTGCACAGATACAGCTGAAATCAGGAATCTGCTGTGGTACGGACCTGCTTAGACCAAAGCCCCCAGTTTCAACTTGTGTCTGATGTTAAGCAGGTAAGAAACATCTTAACTTTCACATCCCTCTTTGTGAAATCTCTTTGGAAGACTACTGCCTTCTGGTATACATAATTGTGTATTAATACCAAGCTCCACTGTCAGCTAAAGTTGGCTGTGGCTCTCTATGCTAAATTCAAACACTAACATCCCCAATTTTCTCTTGAAATATGTTAAACTGATGGGCATTTCATGCAAAGGTTCTTATTTTGCAATAAATTCAAAACTGCCATCTTTATTCCTTTATCACTACCTGGAGCAATCAAGTCCTCCCGTTACCTAAAGTATGCAGATAGAGGTTGGACTGAATGTAGCCCTTGTTTAAAAACATCCAGGCCAACTAAGCACTCCAAACTGTGTCAAGGAACTTATGCAACCTGGAATGATAGGGACAGTAATACTCATTAGCATATGGTGAGACAGAATTTCAACATTTAGGTAGATGAAACAGCCAGACATTAATCTCAAGGCGAAGCAGCTACAGGACAGAAGTTTCATTCATAATCCCATTTCTAAGCAAAAGCAACGTTAGGGGGTATTACTCCGAGGTCAGGTGGGGAGACCAAACTGCTCCAGGAAACCAAAGAGTTATCCCAACCAGTTCCTAAAGCCCTTGTTGAAGGTGTAATGCAAGCAGCCTGGAAAGCAGAGAGTTGTCAGTTCAATTCCCAGCCTCTCCCTAAAAGGAAGCAAAAGGAAACAGCTTCTGTATCTCTGCCAAGAAAACTGCACAGAGGTGCCCATGCACTCAGCCACAACTCATTGGTACCTAACAACAACGAAGATACAGGGCAGTCAGGGCTTCTCCTTTGAAAGGACAGCATTTTCCTAGAACATCTTCAGACAACAAGGTACAGATCCCCATCAGGTGCATGTGTGCATGCACACACACACCTGTTTTTGGAGGTACTAAAGCCATTTTCAGGCTCAAAAAAATTTAAAGGGTTCAGCTATCTCATATTTAAAGGTGAACAATGAACTCCTTAAAGGCACTTTGGTCTGTCCTCTCTCAAAATCTGGCAACACTACTATTACTTCTCTGAGAATCCATCTTTAGCCATATCTGCCACTTTCCATATCCAAGGAACCAATCTGTCTACTTCAGTGATGGCCAACCTATGACAGGTGTGTCACAGGTGACACGCCAAGCCCTTTTGGGTGACACACACAGTCACCCTGGCACCTGGGCGTGTAGTGCTTGCTTGTTCTTGAAGTGTACGAAATACCAACTTTCAATTGAAGATGTAGCAAACTAAATTCAGCAACAAAAGTCACTAATGTAAAGAATTATTTGTTTTTGCTTTTAATAAAATACATATATCAAGAATATAACTTTTTTACTAGAGCTACAAATATCACAAAATTATGGATATTTCTAGATGTGACACAGCACCCGAGTTAAGCTAGGTTTTCTTGCAAATTTTGACACACCGAGCTCAAAAGGTTCACCATCACTGGTCTACTTCTTCCTCTCAGCCACAGAATCCATCTGTACCACCAAAAGCCGAGCAATAAGTGGCATCAAAAAACCCTTCCATAACTTTCTATTTAAGCATTTTTAAAATTATTATTATTTACATTTCTATTCCGCACCATACCCAAAGGTCTCTGGGCAGGTAACAACCGTTAAAACAACACATTAAAAACAGAATATGCATTAAAAGCCCTTTAAAACGTCAGTGCTTTACTTCTATATGTCTCAGAGAATAGGCTAAATCTGTTTTGTTGGCCAATAGCAGTTAATGATTCTCTAGGCTGATTTTAATATTTGATGCTGTTTATAGACAGACAGTTATTTATACATCAACTCATTTTAATACTTTTTTATTCTTTGTAGTACAAAATTTCTTAAACTGCATCAATCTGTTATGCATAAGGACAATGATCTTGCTTGTAAACTAGAAGCTTAAATGGACTAAGATTATCATTTATTTGGAAATTCCTGGCTGATTTTTAACGAAATCAATGATGGTCTGAGGGCAAAAGGGAAGGAAACTTCATCTCCAAGTGCAACCTGTCTTTGAGTTCCTGTCTAGTTTACCTAACATGAAGTTTGTACATCCAACACTAAAGGCTCAGAGTATACCAGGAACTGTGGCCCTTTCTACACTGGCTCTTATTCCGGATTATATCTTGGAATACGGATTTGCCATCCACATGTTAGTGCAGACTATCAAAGGCCCTAGGCAGGGTCTGCTGTAGTATGAACCAGCATGAGGATGGCAGGTCCCTAGCCTGAAATAGAAACCAGAATAAGGACCAAGGCAGGAAGGGGCTGTGCTGATATACCACACAATCTGTAAGGTTTGGAAGAAAGATTTGATTTAGTTTTAAAGAATGATTTCATTCATTTTTAGATAAGACTTTTCACCAAGAACAACCTATTTGTGAAACAATCTCTACAAAGAGAGTTTGCCTAATGCCTGCCTTTGATGACAAAACTACTGCCCCAGAATTAAACTGAAATCTTTAAATACTATAATTTAATCTGGACACTATGACTTATTTCACTGCATCTGTATTGTGTCCACTATTCATTATTGTGCCATAAACTATACTGGAAACCAATCTGTCCAAAGCTGATACAAAATGTATTAATTACAGTAGCACATTATCTGTTCTAACAAATCTTGGGCATGGTGCTGTTGCTCCTAGTAAGATACTACAGATGCCTGTTCAAATGAAGTTGGGAATTTGCTGCCTTTGTGACAACCCAAAATGAGTACCATGGCTCAACCATTATCTTCTGAAGGGACTTGAGTAGTGAAGTGAGGCTAAAGTTACAGACCAGAAACTAGGAAACCCAAGCTCAAGCTCTTAAAAATTTGTAACAACCCTCATTAAGGATAGATACAGCTTCTCAATCTAGTATTTATTTAATTGGATGTTCATACTGTCTGATTATCACAGCCTTAGTGTGGTATACGATAAAATCAGTTGAACAAAACAGAAAAGTAAAAATAAAGATAGCTCAATAAATATGTTGAGGATAAAAATAAAACCAAATGCATATAAAAATACAAAGACAACTATAGAAACAATTAGAATACAGGGTCTCCACTACTCCCCAAAGGCCTAGTAGGCAGATGGGACTTCACTAGGCATCTGAATGAGTCAGTCATGTTTTTTTCCCCACTGAGCTCCTTTAATCCGGATATAAGAAGATCCAGATCTAAGGAATGGGTACTTCCATTAATCCAGATCTAGCAGATCTGGATTAAGGGAAGTACCCAATGTGTTTCCACGGGTGGTCCAGCACCCAATTGCAATGGGTACTAGCCTGCCTGCTGTGGAAATGCCAGAACACTCATGTGCAAATCCAGATCTACCCACGAGGGGTCTGCCTGTCACCCCAGGTGTTTTGGGGGACAGTGGATGCAATCTCCATAGACAATGTGTAGAATCTTAGAAGATCCTTCAGAGCAGCTCCATAGAATCTCCAGAGCAATCTGCCCCTACCTTGGAAGATCCTCTGGAGCCTTTGACAGTGGCATCGTTCTCGGAAGGGGTTTTTCTTCGGAGCCTGTGCTAATCTCCAAAGGCAACTTCAGAGGGACTTCAGAGCCGGCTTCGGAGGGACTTCAAAGTCTTGAGTTTGGGGCACCACCCTCCATGGGTGCCCCCTCCAAGTCTCTTCTAGACCCCATTGCCCAACTGTAGTGTAAACAGGCTCCCTATAATCTAGATTTGATGCCCGAAGACCCCATTGCAGACGCCTTTAATGGGGTCTACAGAAAATCCAGATTATAGGTCCTGAAGGACCCAAATGATCTGGATTTCCCTAGTTGTGGTGGAAATAGATGTTTCTCTAATGGGCTCTGTAGTGGAAATGGGTTATCCGGCTCTCAGCCAAATGGGTCCTTAATGGGTGCTTCAACGGGTACTTAGTGCTCATGGAAAAACCCCACTTAAATGCTGGAATCTTAGTGGAATCTTAAATGCTATTCCATAATCAGGAGGTGGGGGGTGTTGTGTCCACAGAGAATGTCCTGCTCCTAACAGTTGTCCCAAAAAACTCCTCAAGAGAGGAAACAGCCAAGAAGGTTTCCCCTGATGACCTTAACAGGTAGGTAGGTAGGTAGGTAGGTAGGTAGGTAGGTAGGTAGGTAGGTAGGTAGGTAGGTAGGTAGGTAGGTAGGAGTGTGTGTGTGGGGGGGAGATATAACTAACAGATTATATGTCAAACAGAGAAAGAATATTCTTCTTGAGGAAAGGTGAGATATACCTTCAAGTAGAATAACGGTTAGTACTACATATGTCACAATTCAGATTTTCTTCCACTATGCACCCCCAGATATCAATTAAATAGTGGCAAAACCATTGATAATGTTAGGCTTATGATTGCAGATTTCTGTTGAAAGTTTCCATATGCAATAGTTGGTAAAGGAGTGTTCTAAAACTTACTTAATGTTCACCAATTTTCAAACCATGAATATATAACTCAAAATGTAATTATAACATCAGGTCTTTCTAAAGATCACACGTTCCATAAATAGGTTTCATGTATTTTCAGTTTTGCAAAATTCTTGCAAACCAAGTTGCTACCGAAAATATGCCACATGATTATGTGATTATCAGAAGTCAAAGTGCAGTTCTAAAATAAGCGTAGGCGTGAAGAATTAAAGAAAACCAGATGGAACTAAAACAGCTATGGGCACAAAATTTACATATAAAATATTAATACAGTACACTGTTCTAATGGCCTTTATTCTAAACATTGTCCTTTCTGCACAGGGCCATATTCCAGATTATATCCTGGAACAGGGGGCTGTCATCTGCATACTGGGCAGACTACAACACGCCCCACCCAGGGATATAATTCAGGATAAGGCCCAGGGCAGAAAAGGCAATTACCTATATTGGCGCCACACTCAATTATGTTAATAGAACTTGTTAACTTCTGACTTACAGAGGACCCTAAAGCTAGGGATTCTAAATTGCTGGAAGTTAAAAGGATTTCTAGACTGGTAGGTACATCAAGAAGACCTCACTGTCAGACAAATACAGATTATACTAATTCTTTTTGAAAAAGAAACCAACTTTTCTAGTGTCATGAAAAGTACCTAAAAACCCAAGTAATCACAATTTCCTTCCACCAGATGAGTAATCTGTATTGACCATGCTAAATCAACCAGTTTGGTACCCTACAGATATTGACTCCCAATTCCCATTAAAATCAACAAGCACAGAGATTGATCAAAGGTTATGGGAGCTGCAAACCATAGCATCTGAAATTACCATGTTGGTTTCCTCTGCACTAGAATCTGTCCTAGTGGACCATGACAAAAATAAATGATTAGATTTCTCTTTGACTGTCAAATTTCCTGCTTATCATATTAAATGTGGAGCAACAACCAAATACATAGCTGCAGCCCCTGGAAGTGCCACGTATTTGAAATTTCTTATCCAGTATCTGTTACAGAAAACTTTTCTCAAGCACAAGATGGATTTTTGGCACATCAATGCATGTGTTTGGGCATCCCAAAGGAAGACTGTGCTGCCCTTGGGACTTAGGAGAACCAGAGATCTTACTTCATTGTCACTTGCATAGATTTGCTCAAGAAGCCTCATATAGATTAATAAAACCCAAGAATTAAAACACACAAAAAGCTGGTTGGGTCAGGGGAAATGCCTGGTAAAGAGACTGAACTTTGACAGACCCATAAAAGCTATAAGTGTAGATGCTTCATGAACAAAAGAGATGACACTGTAACATTTCCAAGGAGATTAGTGATCTACTTTGCATTCTGGTTCCTTTCAGTTACCCGAATATCCAAATTCCTGAAAGCAGCAGAAAAAGCTCAAAAATAAATCAGCCTTATAAAAAAGAAAGACAGAGAGAAATCTTTCTTGAAGGTCAGTTTGCAGCAATCCACTCTTAGGACACCTTAATCGATGCAAATTAGGATTTCATACCCAAATTCACTTTTTAATTTCTGTTTAACTTATTGATAACATATATCAATGTATCACTGTCTGTAATAAAATGTTAGTTCTTTTAAACATGCCCCTTGAGAAAATCTCACTGATTTGCTATTATTGCTTTAAATCAGCCCACAAACAGGCAATATTTCCATAGTTGTTGATGTTGTTAAATGAGTCAGCAAAAATGTCAAGTTCTTAGTGGAATCTTTGCAAAATTACATTGATGGAAATTACATTACTTTAGCATATTTGTTCTAAATTTTTACTGATTAAAAGAGAGAAAATAGATAAAAAGGTGTAATACAACAGACAAAGCTGAAAGGCCAAATTTTAACAGGTCAACTGAATAGACTAAACAAGAACAGACCAAGAAAAGGAGAGAGCAACCAATCAGCTACAGAGTACATATTTCACGTGTATTTCCCCATTGCGGGAAAAGTGTTGACTACCTAGACATATGACTGCCACCAGTCTACCGTAACACAGCCAGTAATCAGCAGTGGTACTTGTAGCCCTAATACGTGGGGGACTACAGATTTCCCAGCACTGATACAGAAATTTACAGATTCCAAACACCTACCATACTGACAGTTAATATAGTCAACACTGAAGCAGCACCCTCTATATTACATAAAGGAGATTCACATACAAAAAAGGAAGAATCTGAAGTAAATGTTAAAAGGACCTTGTAAAAAGAACTGATACCTCATGCAAGCAATAGAGTTCAGGGATCATAAAAACCAAACGTACAGCTTAAATTGTCACAGATACACCATTTCAACCAGAATATCAAGATATTGGACAAAATATTCCAGAAAAAAGCAGAGATCGATCTGTTCCGAACAATTCTACCCTGCCCCAAATTCATCTGTGCAAAGCCTCGTAATTAATAAATTTTACTTTGTGAGAACTAAGTAGTCAGTTTTACTCACACTGTTGTTTTGCTAAACGCAGAAACACTATTTTAGTCTTATAATTTGGCTGGGCAAATTTTCACAGGAAAAAAAAATGTTTTTGATGGCTTGCTCCAAAGGAAAAACAGCCATTTATCAGAGGTTATGTAAAAAATCTTGTACTTGTCTTGGAAACTCTAGCCTGGCAGAACACATTTCATTAGAGTTAGTTTCTTTTAAAACATTCTGTGAAAAAATAATGTTGTTTGTTATAATCCTGTTAACAGTTTGGCCTAAATTAAAAGAAATAAATGCTGCAGTCGGAGACTTTCCTACATCCGTAACCCAGCCGTTATGTTTTGAAATAAATAAATGGGACAAGCGAAAGAAAACTTGTCTTAAACCTTCAGATCCCAAAAAGCAAATAAAGACAAATATCCTTACTTTTCATGGCAGTTGCTCAATGTCTTGTTGTTGTGGCGGTCCCAGAGATTAACAAGATGACTAAAACATTATGGCAGCCACATGGAAACAGCCAAAAGGCACTTCTGTGTGGCAGCGCTTTCTGTGGCAAACATGCTTGCGTCAACAGAGGTAAAGGCATCTACATCAAAGCTTGTAGAAGGTGCACAAAGTTGGTATGGAGGCGCTGAAGTTGTTTGGGCAGACACAAAAGTAACAGAGGCTTTCAAACATTACAACACAAAGAGAACTTTATGCTATAACATCTACAACGTACTTCTATGATAGAGGTAAATGAATGAGTATGAAAAGCTAAGCATCCTTTTTTACCATCAGAAAAATAAAGATTATGTGAGAATATAACATAAAAATGAATGGTCCCATGGCTCATCTAGTCCAGCAGCCTGTCCTTACAGGGGCCAACTAGCTGCACAAGAAAAGCCCACTAGAACAGGTGTTCTTAACTAGAGGTCCATGGACCCCTTAGGGTCCTGGACAGATTTCAGGGAGTTTGTGAGCTTGAATTGCCCATGTTGGGTGTCATAAAACTATCTGCTGCTGCATTGTAAGAAGGGGCCCGTGGTTTTCACATGACTGGCAAATGGGTCCGTGGAACAAAAACACTAAGAGCTTCTGTCCTAGAAGGAAACAAGCACGCAGCTTGCCCTGTTCACAGCTTCCAGCAACTGGCCTTCAAAGACAGTCCAACGCCTGCTACTAGAAGCCGTTGCATCGCCATCTGGGTTAATGGCTGTTGATAGCTCTATATTCCATTAATTGGTCTAAGCCTTTTTTTTTAAAAAAAAGAAAATATGCAAGATGTGGTACCTAAAGCCACATCTTGTGGTAGGAAATTCCAAAGTTTAACAATCCTTTTGTCTGTCCCAGTTTATCCAGGATTTAGCTTCACTGGCATGAAGCACTTTGTGAAAAGAAGAAAAAATTATTGCTGTTCATTTTGACCACAACCATGTATAGTTTTATACACCTATATCATGTCTCCTCTCTTTCACCTCCTTTCTAGACAAGAAATGTTCTCTTTCTGTTAGGAAGAGAGCCCAGCAATAACTATTTATTATTTATTTGCCACCCCCTTATCTGAAGGTATTAGAGCAGTTCATAGATTTGTACAACAAAGTACCTAGGAGCATTTATCACTGGAGGGCGCTAAAGGTAGAGAGCACATTAGTTGTTATCCAAACTAGTTCATGAGGCTAACTATACTGACTCCTGAACTGGCAATGGTGCCTGTCTTGTTGCAGTTGTTTATCAAAGACTGTGTATTATTTCTGGTGCTGCTAAGCTCTATTCTTAATTAAACAAGCTGATCAGCAATACTTCAGGAGACGGGTGAACCCCCTGCTCCCCCCCTAAGAGTTCTTTCTTTATATTCTGATATTAAGGAGAAAGTTATTTTTAAAAGAGCTGAATTTTTAGGATTTTAAGTAGTAAGATTCTTTTGCTAAAATGTTCCAGTCTCTTTTGACAGCCGGTCAGGGAGACAGTTCACTATCTTAAACACAAAATAAATTCTGAGGACACATGATTACCCAGAATGTTTGCAAAGCTAGTCTGTAACAATGTGATTTATCAACAGAGGAAATGACAACTTATTTTTTTTTTGGGGGGGGGGGCTTATTAGCCTTGTGGGACAAAACATCAAAAGACATGCATGCTTCCAAACTAAATGGAGCCAACAAGTGTTTAGGGTTGCAAACTTCTTTCCTGTGAGCTACACAATGTGAACTAAATCCCAGGGACAAAGGCATGCTCCTTTACTGCCTCCATGAGGAGAATCAGGTGCATTTTTACTGTAGGACTACAAGATTTCCTGGCAAGTTAGTATCCTGCCTTTTAATACAATTTGGCAGAATAGTTCCCGATCAGATTTTGCAAAAGAAAAAAGTATCCTTCCCACTTTAGTAGACTTCTTTCTTTCTTTCTTTAATACTTCTGTGGGCAGGTGAGCATCTAAGCAGAGGAAGTCAATAAGGTGAAGGGAACAGGACACTTTATGGGTGCAACTGTGTATCTGTACCTGATATTTTGTGACATCAAATACATTTCTTCTATCCTTTGCCCCTAACACAGTGACGGCAAACCTTTTGAGCTTGGTGTGTCAAAATTCACAAGAAAACCTAGCTTATCTTGGGTGCTGTGTCACTTCTAGAAATATCCATAATTTGTGATATTTGTAGCTCTAGTAAACAAGTTATATTTTTGATATATGTATTTTATTAAAAGCAAAAACAAATAATTCTTTACATTAGTGACTTTTGTTGCTGAATCTTCAATTGAAAGTTGGTATTTCATACACTTCAAGAACAAGCAAGCACTACACTTTCAGGTGCCAGGGTGACCATGTGTGTCACCCAAAAGGGCTTGGCGTGTCACCTGTGACACGCGTGTCATAGGTTGGCCATCACCGCCCTAACAACCATTCCATAGGTTAGCTTACTGAGGTCTTTGCACAGTATCCAAAACATTTGGGGGCCCATGCCCCAGGACAACTTATAGTTTATGTGGACAATCATTCCTCAAAATATCAATGCAAATTATAAGAATGATGGGAAAGTGAGGAAGCTTCGAACAAAGAGTCTGGTACGTACGTAACTAACACTTGATTCATCATTTGGGCAAAAAACTAGTTAACTGCAGCAAACACACAAACAAATATATTGAGGGCTGTCTGATAAAAAGAGAGAAGCCTGTTTGCCACTTGGAATCATTGCAGGGGAGGAAGGATATAAAAAACAGCACAACTGCTGAAATGATTTCTTCTAGAAATCTTCCATTATTAAAGACATTGAATTTCCTTTATCTTGTGATCTCACTAGTAAGAATTGAAATCCAATCAACACATATGCATATAGTTTGCTTCCCAATACTTCCACGACACTTGACTACTTAAGAGTCTTTGTTCTCTTCTGCCTTGAGATGAGGATTAAAAGTGTCAGTATGTTTAGAATTAATATTTGCTCGCAGTGGGGTCTTCAACAGGGAGGAAGTTCAGACAATCTGCTTTAATTGTTTTTGCTGCAAGAAAGTTGCAGATAGGAGAGTGGGAAGAAAGGAAATAAAAGGCATATGAAAGCTTTTTTACCACACACAGCACTGTGGTTATGACTTGTCAGCATTCCCTAAGGATAGAGGATTATTCATGCTGAAGACAGAGAAGCAAAAGGCAGAATAGACCAAATGTGATTCTCATAAGAACAGAAGCCCAAATGTATGCACTTAAAAGCTGAGAATAGGGAGAATAGGCAATGAGTGTTACAAGACACAGAATTTCGTCAACTACCAGATCATGTCTCATAACAAAAACTGAGTGTTTCAGAATCTGTTGCCACTGAAATGGAAAGGAGCAAGATCGCTAGAGATGAACAGTTCAGCTGGGCAAGAGGCACATGTGTCTACTCTTTGGAAACTCATACCTACCCTCAGCAACCTACACAGACAGAGGAGAAGTCATTTAGCTACCATATTGTCCAAAAGAAGAAATGAATGATACTATATTGACTATCCAGCACTTACAAAGGTCTCCCAACAGACTGTTTTAGAAAGAATTACTAGAGGAGTTGATGGCAAGTACGCAAAGCAGCTTGAAATATTTTATTTATTTATTTATTCTTCTATCCAGCCCTATACCCGAAGGTCTGAGGACAGGTAACAAGAGTAACAAATACTGACTGAAACACCCCCGCACTGAGCATAATGAAAGGAACAATTAAGATTAGATATTATTAGGACCAATAATGAATAAACTTTATTGATTAGCCACTTGACCATATCAAATTTCAAGCATACAAAAATAAAACCATACAAGAATAAAATCAGGTCTGTGTATATATCATCATTACTTATCCTCATCACCTTTACAAGGCACTCCATTAAGTTCAATGAATGATTTCCTGAGTCGGGCTGCCTTAACCAAGTACAAAGCTACCTTGTATGTTACCTGAGCATTCTCTCCCTGCAAGAGGTAAGTCACTTTATGCTCTGTATTCCAGTAAGCCATATTTCACCGGAGGGGATCCAGACATGTTGTTCTTATTTGGAAATACAGGGGACAGGTCAACAGAATATGTGGGAGATTTTCAACCTCTGATGCCCCACAGACGCAGAGCCTATCTTCATAGTATATCTTATGGTATCTGCCATACTTCACCATAGAATCAATCAATTCAAATCGTGCATTGGTGAATTGTTGTCTCAACAGGTGGCACATCTAATATACCAGGTATTTTTCAATCTGAAAAACGGTTTTCGTTTGCTCCAACCATTTTAATGACTTTATGTTGGACTCGCAATATTGTTTTATCAGGACCAATAGATACAAGCAGTCCTGCTAAATAACTCTGATATCACTTAGTGGGTGTTTCAAATACTGTTTTGTACTGCTCTGCACAGCCCAGATGACTGCACCAGCAACACGCAAACATACACAGAATTTCTAATTTCTAGATATCACTATTTTCCAAAGTAAGCCCATAAGAGCATAAGAGAAGCCCTGCTGGATCAGGCTACGCCCAACCTAGTCCAGCATCTTTGTAGTCTTTGAGAAGTCATGGAGAACAGGAGAAGTCCCAGACGATTGGAGAAGGGCAAACGTTGTTCCTATCTTCAAAAAAAGGAAGAAGGTAGACCCAGGGAACTACAGGCCTGTTAGCCTGACTTCAATACCAGGAAAGATTCTCAAACAAATTATTAAACAACACATATGTCAGCATTTGGATAGGAATTCAATAATTAACAGTAGTCAACATGGGTTTGTATCAAACAAGTCGTGTCAGACTAACTTGATTTCATTTTATGACAAAATCACTGAATGGGTTGATCAAGGAAATGCAGTAGTCATAGTATTTCTTGATTTCAGCAAAGCATTTGACAAAGTGTCTCATGCGATCCTCATTGAAAAATTGATCAAATATGGGTTTGACAAGGCAACTATAAGGTGGGTTCAAAACTGGCTTAGTAATCGTACTCAAAGAGTGGCTTTAAATGGCTGCACATCCAAATGGAAGGAAGTGTCAAGTGGAGTACCACAAGGTTCTGTCCTGGGCCCAGTTATGTTTAATGTTTTTATAAACGATCTGGACGAGGGAGTTGAAGGGAAACTGATCAAATTTGCTGATGACACAAAGCTAGGGGGGATTGCAAACACCAGAGAAGAGAGAGAGAGGATTCAAAAAGATTTAGAGAAACTCGAACAATGGGCTGCAACTAATAAAATGGTATTTAACAAAGAAAAATGCAAGGTTCTGCACCTGGGCAAGAAAAATGAAAAAAGCACATATACAATGGGAGGAATTCAGCTGAGCAGCAGCACATGTGAAAAAGACTTGGGTGTCCTGGTAGATCATCAACTGAACATGAGTCAACAGTGCGAGGCAGCTGCAAAAAAAGGCAAACGCAATCCTGGGGTGTATTAGGAGAAGCATAGAGTCCAGATCACGTGAAGTTATTATCCCCCTCTACTCTACCTTGGTCAGAACTCATCTGGAGTACTGTGTCCAGTTCTGGTCACCCCAGTTTAAAAAAGATGCTGACAAGCTGGAGCAGGTTCAAAGGAGAGCTACCAAGATGGTGAACGGTCTGCAAACCATGTCCTATGAGGAACGGCTTAAGGAACTAGGAATGTTTAGTCTACCAAAAAGAAGACTGAGAGGAGACATGATAGCTGTCTACAAATACCTCAAGGGTTGTCACAAGGCAGAGGGATCAGCCCTGTTCTCACTCTCTCAAGGAAGGACTAGAAACAATGGGGTGAAACTGCAGGGGTAAAGATTTAGTTTAGATGTTAGGAAAAAATTTCTAACAGTAAGAGTGATCAACCAGTGGAACAGGCTGCCACGGGAGGTGGTTGGTTCCCCTTCGATGGAGGTCTTCAAGCAGAGACTGGACGGCCAACTGTCTGAGATGGTTTAGGAGATCCTGCCTTGAGTAGGGGGTTGGACTCGATGACCCAGGAGGTCCCCTCCAACTCTACCATTCTATGATTCTATGATTTTATCTCACCCAGTGGCCCACCAATTGCTTTTTGGACATTGTCAACTAGAAGACAAAGGTAGAACCCTCACCTGCTTTTAACTCTCTACGATTGGCCTTTAGAGACAGGCTTACAAAAACTATTCTAAAAACAATACATGGCACCCCTGCTTAGCTATCAAAGGCCTGATGAAATAAGAACATGTTTATACGCTTAGAAAAATAAGCACCCCAGGAGCCCTTTCATTGTTTCTTCCTTTCTCCCCTTCCACTCTGCAGCTTAAAAAAGGAGAAAAGAGAGAACATGATTTTGAAAATGTAGAATCATCAATTTGCAAATACTGCATTTCCAGTCACAATAATAAAACTACAGATATTGTGCCAATCCCAAACACCTAAAATTAGCAAGTACTGAAGCTGTCTATTTTGAGGGGCTACTGTATGTCAATATCTGCAGTTCAATTATTCCTGGAAAGAGACAGTGAAGCCACTTTAAGAAGTTGCATAGCAGGGATGGGCGAAAAATGTTCATCACCTTTGCAATTTGCACGGATTGTGAAGGCTTGAAACTTCACATTCAAATCGAATATTGGCTGTATTCAAAGACTGACCTTTGTGTGTGAAGCTTCAGAGTAGATTCAGAGTGAATCTAGAACAGATTCGGAGGCATGACCTGTGCTGGCAGGGTTTCAAAGCAAATCTGAAGCCTAGCACATCTGAAGTAGCTTCATTCACACGAATGCCAAGTTCTGTCCTATTCACTTCGATGCAAAGTGAGTGGTGAGGGGAAATCATGTACATCCCTATTGGCATATTGATATGCCAAAGACCAGTTAGTCAAACCATGAACTGCATTAGAGGCATGGACTGTCAGCATTAGTATCTCTACATGAATAGCACAAAGAGCTAAAAAGAGCTTAAAGCACCTGACCTTTGGCACCTCTGCAGAATTGCATTATCCCTGTAACAACTGGGGCATAGGAAGACTCAGCACTTGTAGATCAAGACTTACTTGCAACTCCTGACGCAATCCCATAGAGCAATCCTCCTCCATCACTCTCTGGCTGAAAGACATGTGTTCGTGGGGGAGGGCTTCTTTCTTGCCTGATGAAGTTATAAAGCAATGTTTTCACAAGTCTGCTAGTATATGGGAGACTGAAAATACAAGAAATCGAAATTAACGCTGATAAGTTTATCATAATTATTGCACTGTATTTACTTATAATGCGTATAATAGTATTTTGATCTGCTCATTTTCTATCACTTTTTCAATCGTATGCTCCCACCAGTTCTCTGTTGTTGGCAGATGGTAATTTTTAGAGGTGTCTCAGTGTAGCATTTTAGCAACAATGTTATGCCATTGTTTATGATCAGTCTCTACAATCTTGCACAAGCTGAGTATATATACTGTCCAGTGCTTGATTAAATTCTTTGCAAAATTGATATTTTGCAAAAATTGATTTTCCAACCCTGGCTTTGAATGCATTTGTTATTATAGCCTCTTCTTCAGAGGTTAAGACTGATTCTTCAGTTTATTTTTTAATGTTCCAGTTTTAAGCCACTGTCAGGCTTTATCTGTGTCTGCTTTTCCATTGATCTTTTCTAGAAATTGACCGTGTAATGCTTTTCCTTGCCAGTTTTCTTGTTTTTATTACCTTTTTCTTACATTCTTGTTTTGGTTGTTGTATGTTTTGATTTTTAACTTCTATCAATGCCTGTTCTTGATTATCTTTTACATAATCAACCAACGCATGTTTTTTTTTCCTTCTATCCATTTGACTTGCAATAAACCTTTGCTGCCAACTCTACAGGGCAGGTATAGTCTGCCAATGTCACTATGAGGATGCAATATATAACAAATAGTTATCACGTGTCTTGTTTTTCAATCAAGACTGAACAATTCAGCTTGCATCCAATTTGGTAGCCCCTCATAATAACATAAATAAAATAACATAATAAAAACAATCTTAGTACAAAATAATTTGGTGATGGCAAATTCAATGCCAGTGTATACCAAGAGACTCTGGATGCCTGGTAGTCTGGGGTATTTAATCTGAGAGTCTTGAAGGATTACATTGGCAGCCAGTGGAGAGATTCGTGGTGGACAGAAATATGACCTTGGTCACACTTAAAGTTTAATCCAGCTTCAGTCCATTTCCAGAGTGAGAAAATACATCAGCCAAGTGATCAGTAATTTTCTTTCCACATTATTTATCCAAAAGATGAATTTTCTGAGTTATTTAACACTGAAAGAAAACAGCTTGTCACTTTGCTGATGTATTCTCTCCCCCCGGAAGCGGACAGAAGCTGGATTAAACCTTAGGTGTGACCACAGCCTATGCACTTCGGTAGGTTAAGAACCACCCCCACCGCTGTGTTTTGGATTAAAGTCAGCGGCAATAGGGAACACGAGAAAGCCAATTCTGAATTCCATTTATACCAGATTCCCTCAAAAAACAGCTTAGTTATGTGTCTCTGTATGGAACCCAACATCACAAAATGGACTAAATAAGCTAACTGCTGACAAGGGTTGGAACAGAGCAATATATAACTGGACAACAGTTTATCAGTGCATCATTACTGAACATTCATTTCCTTCTCTATCTACTACTCATTCCAAGAAACACTGACAGGGGCCCCTTCTGCTTCATGGCACAGTGAAATAAACTTTCAGAGAGAAGCAACTGACAACTTGAGACATTGTTCACAGGCAACTATTCTTCTCACAGAAGGAGTATGGTTTCTAATCAGCCACTCCTTGCGTTTCCACAGTGAAGCAGATTTATAACACAGGACACAGAAACTTCATAAAACTACTGGTAGGAATATGTGCAATATGTTGCACTGGAACATAGGAAATCCATAGATCAATTTAAATCTTCAGTGAAGTTACTTTGCCAATGGAGCACCAATGAGGGGCTACCATATGCTAAAACCAAGATTCTCTTTCCTGAGTGGTACCCACATCAGTTGGAGATGGCAAAGGTTTCGCCACTACTAAAGTAACAGGGGCACACGCATCAGTGATAAGGACACAATCTAGTTACCCCTGAAGGTTATCTCAACTCACAAAACAAAGACTCCTTCCCTGTTTTAGAAATACTGGCCCAGACAAAAGAAGAGTGATAAATCAGCTTTTTCACAGAAAAAGCCTCTGTAAACAGTGTTTTTGTAAGGAGAGTCCACAACACAGATTGTTGTAAGAATAGAGAAGATTCAGATACGTTCCTCTAATTTCCCAGATGGTGCCTCATCTAGAACATATCACTGCATCCATACCAACCCCTTTCCTTAAAACCTTTTGCCCCAGCTAGTAGGGATGCAAATTTATGTTGTTTCCACTATTCTAACTCAAAATCTCTCCTGCCTACTCTGTAAACATAAAACAGTGTATAGAATATGACTCAGTTTCTGTCATACCATCGGCCACGCATAAGGTATTTGTGAACAATGCTGTCCCTCAGAATTTCCTTATGAAAAAGTTGCCAAGAAAGGAAAACAACAAAAGTTGTCACAGCTTCCAGAGAAATGCCGTATGTTATGTCTCTGCAAGGAGAAAAGAGAAGCATATTAAGAAAGAAAACTATGGAGATTTGCTTGCTAATTGAATTTTTCTGCTATATAAAAATCCTTGAAATTAATTTGTTTGCAGTAAGCCAACTAAAGGATTCTTAAACCGAGACTCTTTTCCAAATGTATTTACAAATAATTACTCACAAAGAAATTTGATATTTCCTTTTCTTACTTCATTGCTTCATCTTATAATTCCAACCTACCTTACTTTTATGTTTTATTGACAACCATAAACGGAGCCCAACATTTACAAAATGTGTTTAGTAAGGCAGTGTGGGTGACATGGTAGAGCTGCCAAAAGCATCTGTGTCAGATTATCCTGTTATATTATACAGAATTACAAAATTATTTAAGATTTTGATTCACAGTAAGACGAACCTACACACTTCACTAAAAGAAAGTTGGACTCAGATCCTGAAATGTGTAACATGTAATTCTGAGTCTCTTCTGAAAGATAAAGAAACTGCATATCCATGCAAAAAAACTAACAAATACTTAAGACAAATAAATAAATATACAGTATGCTTGACACATAATGATAATAAAATGATACATAACACTAAATGGGATCATTTCTACTATCAAGCAACCAATATTTAAATAATATCACTAAAATGTTAACCTAAATAATTTCTGCAAATGATGGTCAGAGTTCAGCAGAATTGTAATTTGTGCCTTTGGAATAGAAAAACTGTGAAGGCAAAAAAATACTAACAAAGTTCTAAACACTTGCTTATTTATCCAGGTCTTTTGTGGTTTACAAATGCGGACCTAGACCTATTGTTTTATTTGCTTGACAGTATAAATAACTGTTATTGTGGATTTTTAAAAAAAAAAACATTAATCAATATTTCATCAAACACAAGCATTTGTCATAAGGCAGATACATTGTCAGATAAGAGTGAAAAATCAGTAGGTTAATCAGCTATGGAATGACTACAAGAAGCGTAACTAAAACTCTGAACCAGGGTGGGACCAAACCAGGGTGGTAACCAGGGTGGAACCAAACCAGGCTAACTTTTTAAAAGGCCAAAGCTAAGCAGGGAACACAGCATAGCAACATGGAATTTTATAGTTTTAAAAATTGTATTAATATTCATATTTTTATTATTGCCCTTGTATAAATGCTTCCATTGTTTCATAATCTTTTATGATATGGTCATTTGACTAATCATTAATAAACGATACTACAACAATCTGGAATTAAGAAAAGGAGGAGGGGAAGGAAGCACTCTGTCTCAAAGAGGGGTCCATCTTGGCAGCGTTGAGGAATGGGGATCAATAGTCTTAAGAACAAACTGATCCTTTGTTATCGTGTTATATTTTATATTGTCCGGAATTGCTTTTTACAGTATATTGCTTTACTAGTAAAAAAACTGAAATCTACATTGGGCTTTAATTAGGAAGAATGGAATATTAAAGTTTAAGTAAACAAGTAGTCTCGAGTTGAGACCTTGGCATATCCAGATATACCTTAAGGACATTTCATTCTGTCATCCTGGCATGCTTCCCCAAGCTTGTGCCACAGCCAGTATCGTCCTTTGATATCACATAAGTGGACTTCTCACCTTGTGTTCTTCAGTTGTTGTACAGAACCCTAAATATCTGCTTGGTCCTCTCCCTTAAGCATATATATGAAATATTTATATGGGGAGTCACCTGCATCTTACCCTCAGGACCTGCTAATGGTCAACATTAAGGCAGAATTCCCACCTACTTGTTGGGAATTGTCACTGTAGACAATTCCCAACCAGTTCACATCAGGAATTGCTGAGGGCATCTACACAAGGACTCCTTTCAACTTAGGGATCCTAAGTTGAGGTAGATTGGGATGGAGACAACACATTATTGTGATTCCACTGGAATGGTCCCACCGAAAGCGTGGAGAGGCCCTTTGCTAGCATAGATGCCATAACTGTAAATCTGAGTCACATTATTTTCTAAAAAAATCTGCTTCCCATTTTTCAACTTCTATTGAATATATGTCCCTTTGACTTAAAAAAAAAAATCATCATCATCATCATCATCTTTCTTACATTAAACAAAATATGCCACATTATTTACCTTGAAACTGTCAAATGAATTCAACAATCTAACATGCTTGTCCTAGTTTGGTACATCCTGCTAGCTAATAACTCTTTTACTGGAAATATTAAACATTAGACAAGCACTAATTTAGGAAAACTGCCAGAATAAAAATACAGCAGTTCCAAAAAATACGGGGAAAGGGTTTAATTATCACAGTAACAGCAAGGTGAAAGAGTAGCCATCAGAAACAATAAGGGTTTGCTTAGGACACTGAAAAACAAGTTGAGTGCTGAGTTACTGGCCTCAGGACACAAATACAAAAGCACAAAGTGAACATGATTGTTCCTCCTGGCTTAGCTCCCAAAATTAAGACTCACTAATGACAAACATGAATACAAAAAATATACTAGCCAGAGATGTCAAGAAATGCTTGAGAAACTAAATTACCCTTTTTTTTAAAAAAAGAATCTTTTTGTTATATGTTCAGTAAGGCAGTATGTGTGACATGAAATTGCTGCCAAAAGCATCTCTGTGTCAGATTATCTTGCTGTAACATACAGAATTATGGAATTATTTAGGATATTCATTCTGGCAGTTCTTCTGCTATTTTCTTCTTAATGGAAAGAACAGAAAATATTCCCAGTGAATTCTCCCACCTCCACAGAAAGGAAGGGAGGGTTTTTTGAAGCTACACAAGGGATCTGAAATGCCTTTTTAAAAGTTATTACATGGCATTTGGGCAAGGATCAGATGTCTGTTCAGTAATTCACTTTCTCATCACAACCTGCACTTCTAAGAAGGAAAATTATGTATAAGCAAAATAAAATTTTAAATTATTCTGAGCAAAGAATGCTTTTATTCTCAATTCAAACCACATCCTTCAAACAGGGATTTTCTATGAACAAGCAAAAACTTTTCTAGTCTAACAAGATGCATCATTTATAAAAAATGGCTTCACTCTAACAATAGCAAAACCATGAGATGTCAGTACTAATATAAACGGTATCTTCCTTGCAAGATTCTTGCAATAAAATAAAGAGCTTCTTACGCTGGCCAATGAAACATTTGTTTTTACATCCTAACAAAACGACAACTACTGGGAAAGGAAACTTCTAATACCCTCCCAACCCCACCCCTTTGAACAGAGGAAATGCAATGGTCAACATAACCTCAAGACTGCAGTTCAACATCATATTAAACTAAAGGTATTCAAAAGGGTTTCAAAAGGGATTCAAAAGGGTTTTGCCTTCATCTTCTACTTGGATAATGCCCAGAAATAATTGGTGGGGTACTGTGAGAGACAGGATGCTGCACTAGACTAGATGGGCTGTGGTCTGATCCAGCAGGCTTCCTCTTATGCTGTTCTCTAAGAAGCCCTAATATCTGCACAATTTCCAGTAGCTTTCCTTACCCAAATGTAGCTAATTTACCTGCAGGTCACCAAACTACTTTATGGGTGTTTTTCCACTGTCAGAAAGTACCCATTTTTGCACCCATTAAGGACCCATTTGGGTGTGAGCCGGATGACCCCATTTCCATCACGGCACCAATTAGGGACACATTTGTTTCCACCGCCCCTGGGGAAATCCAGATCATATGGGTACATCTCAGCCTTTAATCCGGATTTTCTGTAGACCCCATTAATGGGGTCTACAATGGGGTCTTCAGCCAGAAAATCCGAATTAAAGGGAGCCTGTTTCCATGTTAGTTTGCCAATGGGGTCTAGAGGAGGCTAGGGGGAGGGGGCACCCATGGGGGGGAACCCCAAAATCTTGGCTTCGAAGTCATTTCAAAGCCATTTTGAAGTTGCCTTCGGAGATTAGCAAAGGCTCCGAAGTCTCTCCAAAGTTGCCTTCGGAAGACAAACCTCCAAGAACAAAGGGAGAACAAAGCGGACTGTTACCTTCAGGCATGGAAAGAACTACATATTAATGAGGCTAACTCATCCTGTTACTGTCAGGCATGGAAAGAGGTACATACTTATGAGGCTGACTCATCCTTGCTCACAAGGAGCGAAGTTGCCTTCGGAGGGACTTCAGAGCCTTTGCTAATCTCCGAAGGCAACTTCGGAGGGACTTCAGGGATTGTACCCCCTGTCCCCCAAAACACCTGGAGTGACAGACAGACCCCTTGTGGGTCAATCCAGATTTGCAAATGGGTGCTCCGGTGTTTCCACAGCAGGGAGGCTAGCACCCATTGCTATTGGGTGCTAGAGCACCCATGGAAACACAATGGGTACTTCCCTTAATCCAGATCTACTAGATCCGGATTACAAGGAAAAAACCCATTCCTTAATCCGGATTAAAGGAGTGCAGTGGAAAAACACCCTAAATCTAGTCATTTTAACCTATTGATCATCAAACCATGACTTTCATCTCTGGACATAAACCTCATTTGTCTTGTGCTAACAGAATTCTTGTCTCAGGAAACCCAAGCAGAGACAAGGGTAAACCTCCTGCTCTCAAATCCCAGCAAATGGCCTTAGAAGCGTCCCGCTTCCCACCCACCCCACCTGAAAAGAGCACCTAGACATTCATTCTAGCAGCCATTGATACATCTGTCATCCATAAATTTGTCTAACCCTACTTTAAAGCCATCTAGATCCCTTTCCTGGTGTGTTGGAGAAAGGTCAGACCCCATCAGTTTATAAACCTAATTTGGATTTTTGCCCCTATGTGCATTACTTTGCACTTGTTGAGATTAAAGCACATTTGCCACTTGGTTGCCCACTCACCCAATGCTAAGAGATCCCGCTGGAGCTCTTAGCAATCCCTTTCAGTTTTTACTACTCTAAATAATTTAGTATCATCAGCAAACTTTGCTATTTTACTATGTACCCCTTCTTCTAGATAACTGATGAATACATTAAAAAGCATTGGTCCCAACACTAAACATTGAGGGACCCCATTTTTAACTTCTTTCTACCCTGAGAATTGGCTGTTTATTACTGCTCTCTGCTTCCTGCCCTTAAGCCAGTCACAAATCCAGGACAGAACCTGTCCTTTTATTCCATGGCTGATGAGTTTACTCAGAAGCCTTTGATGTGGGACTTTGTCAAAAGCCTTCTCAAAGTCCAGGTAGACTATGGGTGTTTTTCCACTGCAGCCCTTAGATCCGGATCTAAGGAATGGGTACATTCCTTAATCCAGATCTAGTAGATCCGGATTAAGGGAAGCACCCAATGTGTTAACACCCCTGCTGTGGAAACAGCTTTGCACCCATGTGGGGAACCCGGATCGACCCCTAAGGGGTCGGTCCGTTACCCCAGGTGTTTTGGGGGGCAAAGGGGTTCAGTCTTGGAAGCCACTTCGAATTGACTTCGAAACGTCTTCGTTTTGAAGTCATTTCGAAGTCTGTGCAAAATAGCTCCGGAGTGCCTTTGAAGTCTGTGCTGATCTTCGGAGTGAACTTCGAAATGACTTCGGAGTCACTTCAGAGTCACTTCGAAGTTCACTTTAAAGATCAGCACAGACTTCAAAGGCACTCTGGAGCTATTTTGCGCAGACTTCCAAATGACTTCGAAATCAATTCGAAGTGGCTTCGAAGTGACTTCGGAGCCTAGGTTTAGGGGGGGCCCTCCCCCTAGCCTCCTTTGGACCTCATTGCCTGTTTCCAGTGGAAACAGGCTCCCTTTAATCCAGATTTTCTGGCAGAAGACCCCATTGTAGACCCCATTAATGGGGTCTACAGAAAATCCAGATTAAAGGCCAAAATGTATCCATTAGATCTGGATTTCCCCCATGGCAGTGGAAACAATTGGGTCCCAAATGGGTGCCGTGGGGGAAATGGTATTATTCGGCTCACACCCAAATGCGTCCTAAATGGGTGCAAAAATAGGTACTTTTTGACAGTGGAAAAACACCCAATGTTTACTGGTTCGCCTTTATCTACATATTTACTGACACTCTCAAAGAATGATTTACCTTTTCAGAAGCCATGGTGGCTTTTGCTCAGCAATGTTTGTTCCTCTATGTGCACACTAATTTTGTCTTTAATGATGGTTTCCATCACGTTACATGGAACCGATGTTAAGCTAACTGGTCTGTAATTGCCTGGATCACCCCTGGGTCCTTTTTTGAAGATTGGTGTTACATTTGCTACCCTCCAGTCCTCAGGTACAGAGCCTGATGTTAGGGAAAGATTATATATTTTTGCTATAAGATCGGCAATTTCGCATTTGAGTTCCTTAAGGACTCTTGGACGACTACCATCTGGCCCCAGTGACTTGTTAACATTTGGTTTATTAAGACATGCATATAATATACGACCCTGTCTTATTTTCGGAGAAACACGGTATCAGAAATTTTATCTGAACAGAAAATATTTATCTGTATCACCTTTTGATTGTTGAACAAGAGTTTTATAGGACCTGACTGTGATTACAGACTCCTTCAATAGCTGGCTGTCATTTTTCTTAATATTGCCGCACAATTGTGTCCAACAAAAAGAATTTATAAATGTGCCTATATTACTCAGTCCTTTCACCTCTCAGCATTTCCTCTAATCTGCCCCAGACAGAAGTATCACTATTCTAGGAAGTATTAACAATGCCTGTTTGCATAATCAGAAAAACTTATCTAAATCATGTCACAAATTCATTAGATTACATTAATTTTTTGGATAGTTATGTTAACATTTCCATGTTTCATGACAGCAAAGTTTCCAAAGAAAACAGCTGTGCCTTTATCCGCATCTTAAATGGCTGTCCAGCTTCCAAATGAAAAAAGAATCATCAATAGAAAAAAGATTTTTTTTTTTTTAAGAACATAGTTGCTAAAGGGGAGAATGAATTATGGCTGCTAGACTGGGAAACAACACATTCTGATAAAACTTTAAGGGATAGACAGAATAAAAAGAACAACATACACACATGAGTAGTTACACTGCATCACTAAAAATCTGCCCTTGAAAGTAATACTAATTTTTACTATTGAAATATCATCAAGAACATGTACAGTTGGTATTTTCTCCAAGAGGACAAGAAGCTTGGAAAACAGAATTTGTTTTCAACGTAACCTTTTTACCTAGTACAATACAGAACTAAACAGAGCACAACAGGAATTTTCAAAAGGTAATTAAAGGAGCAGCATTTCAGAACAGCTAGACCTATGGTTTCTCAAGATGCAACTGAGTGCTAGAATTTATAAATTATGATAATAAATCAACTTACAAAAGAGGAATCTCCACAATTAGTTGAATGAGGCAACACAATAATTCTTCCATAAGATCTTCACATTCTGATTCTAAAAACAAAAAAAGGTTGTGAAAACAGTTGTATTCATATGTAATTTGCCACCATACTCCCACTGAGTTCTTTCTTTCTTTCTTTGAGTTGAAATGAAATGTGATGTGATAAAAAAAACTGAAGGTTATAAAATAAAGGTTATAACATCTTAAAATATTCAGAGCTGGATATTTTAATTTTAATAATATTGTTCCCTTTCTACAGTGGCCAATATATACATAGCCCAGGACCAGTTACTTGGTTATTAGACTTCTCCGATCTAAATATTTTATCTGGAGAGATTTTCACTGTGTGTCTAAGTAACATCTTCAATGGGTAGCTAAACATCTGCAAATAGAAAATTCAGCTCAGAGAAATTTGATAACACAATGATACTTTTCTCTTAAAAAATAAAAAATCAATCCAAAAACATGGAATCCAACTTCTGAAATAAAAAAATTAATTCCATAAATATAAAAAGTCTTGAGATTTCAGATTTTTACCATTACAAAACTACCATGGATAAGGCCAACTGGGATCATGTTTATATCTGGGATACTGAATCATGTGAAAATGATATCCTCACAGAGACAATGAGAGAAAAGAACTGGGGGGGGAGGGGGGCTAGGATAGAAAAGGGAGAGAAATGTAATTTTACAAAACAAGACATCAAGACCAACTTAATTGAGACAAAGTTTTTTGCAAGCAACAAGTCAGTTTATATACAGACCCTGTAGTCCAAGACTGTTTCACACTGAACATAAGAACATAAGAGAAGCCCTGCTGGATCAGGCCACAGCCCCTAGTCTAGCGTCCCATTGCCTACGGTGGCCCACCAAATGCTCATGGGCATCTCAAACAGAGAAAAGGGGTGTTTTTCCACTGTCACTAAAAGTATCCATTAAGTACCCATAAATGGGTACATAATGGCATTTTTGTACCCATTAATGGGTACTTAATGAGTACTTCTAGTGACAGTGGAAAAACACCCAAGGACAAACCTATTCCTGCTCTTCAATCCCAGCAAATGGCATTAGAAGTGTCCTGCTTTCCACCCCAGCCTGAAAGATGTACCTAGGCATTCATTCTAGTAGCCACTGATACATCTGTTATCCATAAATTTGTCTAACCCTACCTTAAAACCATCCAGACTAGTGGCCATCGCCACCACTTCTGGCAGCAAATTCCATAAACTGATTACCCTCGGGGTGAAGAAATACTTCCCCTTGTCGGATACAACTCTACTACCCATCAGCTTCAGAGAGTGCCTCCTGGTTCTAGTGTTATGCGATAGAGAAAAGAAATTTTCTCTATCCACCTTTTCTATACCGTGCATAATTTTATATACTTCAATCAGGTCCCCTCTTAAACACCATCTCTCCAGACTGAAAAGGCCTAGACGCTGCAGCCTGATTTCATAAGGAGGGTGTTCCAGACCCTTAATCATTTAAGACTGTAGTACTCACTAAGCCTATTACACGAGCCTAGCATCCTACTGGTGCCCAGCTACTTTTAGGAGGGCAGGCACTGACTGGACTGTTAGGAAGTCGTGACAAACAGGAGTTCACCCAGTCTACATGAGGATAATTGAAGTCCCCTATTATAACTATATTTTTGGGATACCTCCTTTACCTCCTTTTCCAATTGTTGATCTCCTTCGGGCGTTTGGTTGGGAGAGCGACAGATGTCCCTATTGTTAGGCTTCCTTTTTGGCTTGGTATTTTTACCCACACTGCTTCTGTGGAAGAGTCAGACTCACCTAGACATTCCAGTTCGTAAAATTCTATCTCTTCCTTAATATACAAGGCTACACCACCTCCATGCCGCCCTTCCCTGTCTTTCCTGTGCAGGCTGTAACCTGGGATGACTGTATCCGATTGGTTTTCACTGGTCCACCAGGTTTCAGTTTTACCAATAATATGAATCCTATTATTCATAACTAAGCTTTCTAGCTCCCCTATTTTGGCTCGAAGGTTTTTGGTGTTTGCATATATACATTTATATTTACTCCTCTGGTCCAAATTCTGCTGTCTAGGAACATGTGAATCCTTATACTGCCCCTTTGCCTCATTCTGCTTGCATATTATTGACTAATCCCCCACTTCGCTCAGCATTATGTGCATATTTCCAGCCGTCCTCACTCAAGGGTGCACTCTCCCAAACCGGATGCTGCCCAGCTCCTCTTGGCTAAGATGGGACCAGTAATAATTAAGACGGACCAGTAATAATCATGATCTACCCTTCATATTTCAATACTTTTTAATTCAAACAATGGAAAGCAAACTAGATTACATGGTTTTGATGTGAATTCTTTGACATATTCTCATCTACTTTCCTAAAATGATTAAAATGAATGAGGGCTACAAGAGAATATTCTTCATATTCTCAGGTAAACATCACCAGTTAATTGTAAGAAAATAAGAGAAGTCCAGCAAGAACAAGTCACAGACCATCTAGTCCAGCATCACATCTCACAGTGACTCACTAATTGCTTATGGGTATTCTCAAGCTGAAGATGAAAGTAGCTCCTCTCAACCCCCTGCAAATGGCCTTTAGAGAAACCTTCCCTGTCTCTCCAGCCTGTAGGTGGTACCTAAGCATCTATTCTAGTAGCCATTGATACAACTGCCCTACATGAATGTGTCTAACCCTTTCTTAAAGGTATCCAAGTGGTTGCTGTCACAACCTCTTCTGGTGATAAATTCTATAAACCAATAATCATCTGGGTGAAAAAATACTTCCCCTTGTCAGTCCTAAATGTCCTGCCCATCAGCTGGTTCTAGTGTTGTGCAACAGAGAACTGAATTTTTCTCTATCCATCTTTTCCACACCATCCATCATTTTATACACTTCAATCAAGTCCCCCTCTTAAATACCATCTTTCAAGGATAAAGGGCCCTAGATATTGCAGGCTGATTTAGCAAGGGAGGTGTTCCAGACCCTTGATTATTCTGGTTGCCCTTTTTTGTATTTTTTCCAGTCCACAATGGGTGTTTTTCCACTGTCACTAGAAGTACCCATTAAGTACCCATTAATGGGTACATAATGGGTACTTCTAGTGACAGTGAAAAACACAAAATATCTTTTCTGAGGTGTAGTGACCTTAGAAGGGTATGTACTAATAAAATGTAGTGCAATTTCACAGAAAATGTCCTGAATTTATTTTGCATTTGCAGGCAGAAGTTAATCTTTGAGAATTTTCAGCTGGCTCACAAACTCCAAAAATGGATAAGAACCCACACAAAGTGAAAGAAAATGAATGTAATGGAGAGAAGCACCAAATAAAACAAAAAACAAAACATAGGAGAGGGTCATATGTTTTCACTTGAGTTTACAGGAAAGTCTTGAGTCTCAAAACACGAAGGCTATCCGGATACTTGGATGGATGCAACTAAATAGCTAAGACACAATTAACAATTACTTCAGTTTAGTTCTTCCTCATGAAATTACTATCAGTCTTAAACAGCTGAAAAAATAGCCAGTGGAAAGTGTGTTTTTTCCCCTTGAAATCCAGTCATTAAGCAAATGTCTTAAAATATAATTACTTTCCATTTGACCACTTCACAGAATCCAAAGGCAACAGGATGTTTTCCCCCTCCATTTATTGTGGGGCATGTCAGCCATTTACATGTAAAACATCCTTGAGAATATGTATGCTTAAAATTTGCAGAATTATGTCCTGGCATAAAGAGACATTATCCAAGTACCATTATTATCCAAGCATCACAAAATTCCAAATGAGGAAATGGTCCCAATTTTATAGAGGGGTAAACCAAAGCAGGAAACAATCAGCTGGCAAAAGATCACAGTCAAGCCTAGATCACACCAAGGAGGAACTCCAATTTCCTGGCTTCTGGTTCACTGCTCCAAACAAGAGACCACACACAAGCACCTTCTTGTTTAAAGATGTCCTGTTGTCTATTAAATGAAGCAATTAAATGCCACTTTTTCCACAAATTTACTTTTTTGCTCTCTTGATTAGCAGAAATGGGACCAATTCCATGTTTGTGTGTGACAGACTTAATACGCAGTCTTCAGTTTTCTCAAAGATTTTCCCCCCCATTTTCACCAGGAATTGTTGACATTTTATTTAACGGCCAATTTGCCCCCTCTCCTCTTAAATGTGACATGTGAGAGGAGCAGAGAAATAATTGTACTGAGTTATGACAGGAAAGTGTAGAAAGCTATAGCTGGGTTAAAAGCACTAAGGACAATTTAACTCAGGAATTCAAGCTGTTGTCAAGAATGTAATGCAGAGCCCACTGAACAACTGATTGCTATATGAATTTCTCCTTCCAATATATTCTCCTTGTACAGGGATATAGAAAATAAAAGTCACAAAGCCTCTTGCACAGAGTCAAGTAAGGTCCACAGAACATAAAGGAGACCATGTGATCCTTTAGAAACTGTTCAACAATAACTCTTATGATTCTAGTAGTACAAACTTGTACAAGCAGGTTCTGTTCCGGGATGGACTGGAGTGGAGTGCAAACCAAATCCACATGAATTGAGCCACTGGTTATAATTCCATTCCATTTTTATTTGTATACCGCCTTTCCAAAAAACAAAATTTTGCTCAAGGTGGTTTACAACAAACGGGGAAAAAAAAATACAAGGAATACAAGTCAATAAATAATAATCGCATCAAAGAATACAACAAATCAATACAAGTAAAAAAAATCTCAGTAAATAAGAAATCCAAAACATATCATAAACAATGTCCCTCTCGCCTCTCCAGCTCCCAAGAGGAAGGCGTGGCCCAGCTGAGATGGAAAGGTGGATTAAGTATCCATTTTTCTTCATAGAAGAGAGCGCAGAGCAGATGGAAGGCCAAGTTGAGAGTGTCTCTTCCCTATTTTTATCTCCACGGAAGAGGTGCAGCACAACTTGATATCATCTTGTCAGCAATGGGCCTTCTGAAACCTTTCTGCTGCATCAGCCAGTCTAA
The DNA here is from genome assembly GCA_023333525.1 of Aspidoscelis tigris stejnegeri. Classification (NCBI taxonomy): domain Eukaryota; kingdom Metazoa; phylum Chordata; class Lepidosauria; order Squamata; family Teiidae; genus Aspidoscelis; species Aspidoscelis tigris. Next base: position 10,844,225 of record JALMGA010000007.1, read on the forward strand.
CTGAGGGAGGGAGTGTGGCAAGCGGAGCTAGCGTCTCAGGTAAAACCTCCTCCTCCTCTTGACATTTGTTCTTATGTCATGGTGAAAGGGAAGGTGCAGCAGCCATGCCCAGGACAGTACCGGCAGATGTTCTTCCTCCAAGGACATTTGATCAACCATTAGATTAACCATGGCTAAGAACTCCACTAACCAACACTGGACACTGACTAACACATCTCAGATTAATGGAGAAAATGAAATGGCATTAAAGGAACATAGCATAGCCATCCTAAGGGGGGGGGGAGACTGCAGGACAACACGTCCTCCCCCATTGTAAACCAGACAAGCTTTTCTACACACTCTAGACCTGGTATTTGATTCAGAAGGTACAAGTGGTATTAACTGGTGGTCCTTCTTTAAGGCCACTGTTGTGGATGACCTATTCTCTAGTGAAATTTGGGCAACTCTCTCCCACTGCTGGGGTGAAGGATTTATTATTTTTGTCTGCCCTTGGAGACTTATGGAAGAAACTGGATTCCCAGGTCCTCTGAAAGACATTCTAGCTACCACAGACAATGTTTCCATTGAGACTCTGGAATGAAGAGTGTATGCAGCATTCTAGTGGAGCTCACCAGTCTCTTTTTTTTTTTTGCTGATATGCAGAAAATGAAACAGCTAAAGTAAAAGTGGCACAAATCCTAGGGTGAATCGAACCAAACACAGTTAAGAGCACAATATCACCCCTATCACGTGGATGCAGGAGCAAAACAGAAGTTGCACTTTTCTGCTACTACTGGGCCCTCTGGTAGCTGTCCGGTTGAACTTTTCAGAGTGGTAAGGGGGCTCTTATCATAGAACAGGCCCTCTACTACCATCTCTAGTTGACTGTGATAAATTTACTTTGTACTTTGGGGGCAAAATCAACTCAGTTGTGTTCAGAATTAGATGCTGGCAGTTCTATGGAGACCACAGGGGAACCATCTTATCCAATTATATGGGTTTATGATGTTGACAATTGCCAGAATGCACCCTAATACCTGATTACTACTACTAAAATCTTGCCATGTAGGTCTGTCAGGTTGGATCCAAGTACGGATGTGCACGAATATTCACAACATTCATTATTCATACGAAGTCAGACAAATTCATAAGAACATAAGAACATAAGAGAAGCCCTGCTGGATCAGGCCACAGCCCATCTAGTCCAGCATCCTGTCGCACACAGTGGCCCACCAAATGCTCATGGGCATCTCAAGCAGAGACAAGGACAAACCTTCTCCTGCTCTCGAGTCCCAGCAGATGGCCCTAGAAGCGCCCCATTTCCTCCCCCCCCCCAGCCTGAAAGATGCACCTAGGCATTCATTCTAGTAGCCATTGATACATCTGTCATCCATAAATTTGTCTAACCCTACCTTAAAGCCATCCAGACTGGTAGCTGTCACCACCCCTTCTGGCAGCACATTCCATAGGCCGATGACCCTCTGCGTGAAGAAATACTTCCCCCTGTCAGACCTTACGCTCCTACCCATCAGCTTCATAGAGTGCCCCCTGGTTCTAGTGTTGTGCAATAGAGAAAATAAATTTTCTCTATCCACCTTTTCTATACCATGCATAATTTTATATACTTCAATCAGGTCCCCTCTCAAACGCTGTCTCTCCAGACTGAAGAGGCCTAGACGTTGCAGCCTGGTTTCGTAAGGGAGGTGTTCCAGACCCTTAATCATTCTGGTTGCCCTTCTCTGCACCTTCTCTAGTTCCACAATATCCTTTTTGAATATCCAAATTCGAACATTTGTACACGAATTGAATGTTATGACATTCATGCACTGACGTTTGAACGAACAGAAATGTTTGGGAACATTTGTATGAAGCTTCGGAACATTCGTGAAATGGGGAGGTGGGAAAGCGGCTGCACCAGTCACATCTGCAATGGATCCAGAGTCAATTCAACATGGCTTGAGACCAGATTCAAAGTGGATTCAGAGCGGATTTGATAATTTCAGAGCAGATATGTTATGGGATAAGTATGCGATATGCATGCATTCATATCTGATACATATGTGTTCATTTCGAACATTCGTACATTTGTATCAAATAGAATTCTACCACATTCGAGGGGGATCTATTCAAATGCGAATTTTCTTACATTCAATTTGTTACAAATCAAGTGCAAAAACCCCATTCGGGCACGTCCCTAGATCCAAGGTATGATTAATGCCTCTCTTAGTGATGGTGAAGTACCACTTGCACTTGAAGAAGCAGGTCACCTGGATCTTGTAGCTTGTAAGTAACAATTGTTCAGTTACAAATCTCTCATTTTTGATCAAGGTCCTAAAGATGATGGTACATAAACTGCAGGCATGCTTGGATGAAATGGATTATCTAGACCAGCGGTTCTCAACCTGGGGGTCATGATCCCCTTGGGGGTCGATTTACCATTTCAGAGGGGTTGGGGAGCCTCCCGGCGCCCCCCTGCCGCCCCCACACCACCCCCCTGCCACCACTGCCCGCTGCCCGCCGCAGCCCTTTGTCCCTCTCCGTCCCCCTCGCCTCGCACTCCACTGCCGCCGCCACCACCACCACCGCTGCCCACCACAGCCCTTTCTGTCCCTCTCCGTCCTTCTTTGACTCTCGCCTCACCTCGCTTCGCCTCGCACTCCGCCACAGCCCACTGCAGCCCTTTGTTTCTCTTCATCCCTCACCTCGCCTCACTGAGCACTCTGCTGAGCACTCCGCCGCCGCCCTACCGCAGGCCTTTCTGTCCCTCGCCTCGCTGAGCACTTCGCCGCCACCCCCACAGTGCTTTCACTGTGGATTCCTCAGCGGCCCCACCCCCTGACCCCAGTGGCCCCACCCAGTAGGCCCACCCCCTGACCTCAGCAGCCCTGACCCCTGACCCCGGCAGCTCTGCCCCCATGGCAGGGGGATCCCTGCAACATGAGGAACTGCATTAAGGGGTCACGGCATTAGGAAGGTTGAGAACCACTGATCTAGACCCATTTTACTCTGCTTTCAGGTCTGCCCACAGCAATGGAAATGATCCTGCTTGCCTTCTACAAGAGAAAGATGGGGGAATACCATCCTTATTAGCACTCCTAGAGCTCTCATCAGCCTTTGATATTGTTAAGGGGGGATTTTACGCATCTCTCTGGGAACTTACACACTGAGTTCCTCAAGGATTGATCATGTTCTCCATTCTCTTTCATATCTACTTGAGATCATTAGACATTAGAGAATCTGGAGTGTATGGTGGTTGACATCCAGCTCTATATCTCAATTCCATCTGTGACAGGAGAGGCCATTTGGGTTCTGGAGGCAGTGATGGGTTGGATGAAGTCCAATAGATTGATATTGAATCCAGGCAACATCCTTTGGTGGATGGTATGCTACTAGATCTATGTCTATCACTTGACGATCAAGTGACTGCAGTGATGAAAGGGAGGCATGTGCCAAACCACAGCTTGTTGAATGCAAACTGCTGTGAGAAGCCTGACACTGCCAAATCCCTCATCCAACAAACCTGGGATCTCCTCAGCACCTGCAGCATCTCAGGAGCAGATGAGCCCACTGAAAAAGTGCACGAAATTCATCACTGCAGAAAGCACTAGTGCCATCATCATCACCTTGGGCAGCATCATTCATTCATTCATTCACATTTTTATGCTGCCGTATACCCAAGGGTCTCAGGGCGAGTTACAACATATAAAATGAACATATTAAAGCCAATACCATATTAAAACCACGGCAGTGTCTGAATGTGGAGAGAAAAGGGTAGTTTCTTTACTTAACCAAAGGCCAGGCTAAAGAGGTACGTCTTCACATCTCGTCTACATACAAAGAGTGAAGGTGCCTGGCACACCTCAGGAGGGAGGTTATTCCACAGTCTGGGAGCCACTACTGAAAAGGCCCTATCTCGGGTGTCCACCCTGTCTTCTGCTGTGAGTGGTGGTACAACCAGGAGGGCTTCCCCTCCAGACCTTAGGGCATGGGCAGGTCAATATGGAAGAAGGCTTTCCTTTAGATATTTGGGGCCCTAGTCATTTAGGGCTTCACATGTGTGTATGTGAAGGAGCAAAACCTCAATGTGCAACCCTGCCCATGGAGAGGGTGATGAAAGCAACAGCCATGCTACCTCCAAAGAGAAGTTCCCCAAACCTGTTCAGTGGGGCTCATCTTCTCATGAATCACTGCAAATGCCAAGAAGAGCCTGGGTCTGCCCAGCAAGACACCTTACAGTCCTGGGCCCTTAACCAGAGGTTCACATTCAACAAACTGCAGTTTACATGCTTGGATAGACCAGCTCAGATTAATTAGGCAGCTGAAACATTTATTTGACTGAGATTCTCTGGCCATAGTAATCCATTCCTTTCTCATCTCAAGATTATATTACTGCAATGTACTTTGCATGAAGATGGTCTAGAAACTGGAAGTAATATTAAATAATGCAGTTAGATTGCTAATCATGTTCTTATTACTCCAGTTCTTAAAAGATCTATGCTGGTTACCAGTTCACTTCTGGCCCAATTTAAAGCATAAATTACTTTGGTCTCGAACATCTGATGAAATAAATCTTCCCATATATTCCTGTCCATCAGTTAAGATCTTCTTGTGAAGCCTTTCTAATCATCCCATCACCACATGATTTTCCATTGAAACTACTACTGGAGAGTGTTTTTGGTGATGGCTTAAGAACAACCTTGACCCAATATGTGACCTGATATTCCAGCAAGACTTGCCGCAGGGAGGGGGCATCCAAATCCCCCATGTTCATTCCTCCAAAGAATAAATCTAAATGGTTTACAGGCAAGTCCACATTCCAGAAGGGAGAGCAGGAGGCCAGCACATCTGGTGCATGGACATTTGCCCACCCTAACCCTTGCTAGGTTTCTATGGACCTGCACAAATCTTCTATGAGCACATCAAAGTTGAGATTATATATTTAATGAAGGGTGGATTTTGTTTTTGGGGGGAAGGGTAAACAAACTGATAATCTCAGTAGCATAACAATGCTGGGATTTCTAAAGGGATTGCTATGGACAGCTGTTTACTGCTTCTCTGGGGACAATTTTAAAATAGCTTCTCAGAATAAAACAGAAACAATTTACTCAGGCAATAAGATGGTTCCCTTAGGACCCTCTTCTATTGCTCTATGCCATTTTCTTACTCCATTGTTTTCAAGCACTCTGTTCCCTTTTCCCTCTTATCTAGTTGTCAGTTTTTCTCCTCTCTGAACAGGGTAATAGCCCATGTCTCTCTTGCTTGTTATTCTGCCTTTCTGCAAACTTGGGCTCTTCCGAGTCTTCCAAGACCTTCAAGTGTATAAGTACTGTTGTTTCAACTCTCTCCCCAACTTCTAGAACCAGACAACAGGGAGAGCAACACCATGAACTATGAAATTCATAACTGAAGTTTAAGAGGCAGAGTTAAAGGAAAAAAAGCAGGTGGAGTTCTGCAGTGTCAAAGAAGCCTTCAATCAATATATGACACCACTTGTTACCTTAAAATTCTCAAACACTTACCAAGAGTGCCTGCTCTTCTTTCCTCATAGGTGAAATGAAGTTGCAACTCATCTTCTGACATTTGAGAGATCAACACTTTGAGCAGGCAGCAAATAATAAACAGGGCATTGTGAGCCTGCCAGATGAAGAGATGGCTGAGAAAGAAACAGAATTTTCAATGCCACATACATCACACAGATACAGGAGCACATTACAGCAAACTAGCAAATGCTAGTCTTGGTCACTTCTATGAGTTAAAGTGCAGATCTCTTGTAGGTCAAAAGTATTACACATGTATTCAGAAATGAAGATATCTGCCTCAATATAGAGTGTGGCATATCTTCTTTTTTTTAAGGATATTTGAATATATATAAGAATGACATATTCTTATTACTACAAATGACTTCTAGGAACAATCCTAATTTCAGATTGGAAAGGGTGGAGCAGGTTCTGATATTCAGGAGCTTGAGAGCACCACTGTGCCAAAGGTTTGTGAGAGGTTTAGCTAGGCAAAAAACATGGCACCCTTATGCCCCAGCTATGTCTCTTCCATGCATCTGGCAGACAGTTGCTATGGCAATGGAACAATCTGTGGTAGATCTAGAGAGCTTCCTCTGTAACCCCCAATTTAGTCTGAAGGGAGGGGCTGTCTAATAGGGCTGCCAGTAAACCTATGCCATCTGAAGAGCTATAATTACTTTGCATTTTGGTGGCGGCAGTGGCAGCCCCCTAAAGAGGGACTGGATCCAGAGTGCAACTCACATGTAAGGAAATATAGAACACCAATGCCAAGATTACAATTGTTCTGTTTGTGCTCAAAGAATCTGTTTCAGTCTAAGAAGAGGCTGTTCCTGTCTCAATGAACTAAGGACACCCTCCCCGCACCCAAACAAATGACAGGGTACAGCCAGAATACAATCTGTGTATCAACTGGTATGTCTTAATGCTACAATTAAGTGGTTTCCAAGAATGCAAAATATTTTTTTTTTAAGGAAGGACAAAGAATTTCACATTTTCTATCCTATACTAATGCACTGTGTTCAAGAGATAATGCGCTGGATTTAAAACAAATTGAGGTTTAACTGAAAAGCTTCATCAAGCTCATTTGTAAATACTCCTAAAATAATCACTTAAGCTCAAAAACAAATGTTTATTTTGCAAACCAGACAGCTGGCAGCACAACATTAAATGTGATTGCTACATTCTAAATGAAAAACATACTCATAAAATAACTGCTAAATCATTATCTTAAAATACTTTAAAGCTCCAAGAAATCTTGAGACACAGGCTATAAATATAGGAAAAGAAACCCCGGAATGCCATTTTTATTGTCTCATTATTTGTTGAGGATGTGGAGAAAAAGCACAATCCCGTGTAAGAGGTATGTCAGAGATTACACAGTTATGTAAGCAAACATTTGTTGTGTAATCATGAACAAGCTGCAAAGGCAGTTAAGATACTAATGCTTTCCAGAGTAACAATTCATCCCTAAAATTCTGGAAAATGCAAGTTGTTTCAATAAAGATAATCATTACACACATTTATAGGAAGCGACACGGATTAGTATCTTCCAAACCTGAAAGCATCTGTATGGATGTAATCTCATGTTCTACTTTTCAAAGAAGCTGTTTGTACAAGGCTCAGGTTAATAGTAGGCATCAACTGGATACTCCTAGCCTACTTTTTAATAATATACCATATGTCAGGGATCGTGCCAAATTGCCTGTCTTTTGGAAATCCGCCGTCAAGCTGAACTGAACAGACTCCAATGAAACAGGAAGTCGTGCAATAGGTTAGCTCCATAATGCAATACGTTCATCTTTTACAGTAGTGTTGTCATACACTAGCTTGAAAATGTACAAGCTAACTTAGCATGTTCTACTAGATAGGAATGAATGATGGATAGACAGATGGACTTATTGATTAGCCCACGGACCATATCAAACTTTCAAGAACTGACAAGTAAAGCATATTAATTCATTTAAGAGAAGAAAGGTTCCTTCTTGAAAACAAAGGCACCAACTACAATTCTGCGAACATGAAGCTTCCAAGGCAATGGGAGACTGAGAGTAGCATTTTTGTGGATAGAGAGCAGAGCTCAACTATCACTGCATGTTTCAAAATCATTACAACTCCATGGTAACAGCATGATCTTGGCCAGCTGTAGAAAAGTCAAACAATTAATTCTTTTAAAAAAATTCTGATCTGCTGAAATTAAGAACAGGCTCTGCTTATTGATAAAATATGAAAACTTCCTGCTCATCTTTTTTTCTTTTATAAATCCACAGGCCTGAACTTTCGCTTTAATTTAGCCAAATCTACTCTCTAAGTCACAAAATCAACAATTTTTTTTAAATGGCAGGACTTTGGGACTTCATTTTTCAAGATTTACCAGAAATATAGTACTCAAACTAAATATGGCCATGCATCAAAACTGAACAGAGTTTTAGTCACAGTCAAATACCTAGAAATTACCATTTAGCTCAAGAAGATGCACGCTGGACTAATGTAAGTTGCCATAAATAAGTTCTGCACTTACTTTTGACATTCTGCAGAAATCTTTAATTCTTTGGTTCTAGAAAGGAAGACCTTAATGAGTGCCGTAAGATTTCCTGTTCGAGGATTATTCTCCACTAGGAGGAAAAATTGAGCTGGTTAGGTATATTTTCAGATTTCAAATCTAAAACAGTAAGGCAACAAGTACTAAGCAATAATAATCCCAGATATACACGACAACATATATTTCTTGCCGAATATGCTTAAAATCAGTTTTCAAATTAAAAATAAAAATATCCCAGAATTTCACTCATACGGGTAGTTTTATCACAACTTGCCACAACCTACGGGTATAGGGCGGGATACAAATATAAATAAATAAATAAATAAATAAATAAATAAATAAATAAATAAATAAATAAATACGTACCTACCTACCTACCTACCTACCTACCTACATACATACATACATACCTACATACCTACATACATACATACATACATACATACATACATAAAATTTCATAGGCCAGCATGGACTTTAAGGCAACCTTCCCTGCAGGCCAAGTATCTCCCACGGAATATAATTCTTTCCTCACAGATCAAGCTAATGTGTGTGCCAAACAATTGCAGGCTTTAGATAGGACCAATCTTCAAAATTTTATAAAACCAGCTAATGCAAATATGGGATCCCATTTTTATACCATCTCTTTTTTCTTTTTATCTTGTACAAATATTTTCTTTTGTATAAATGCTTTTAAAGGATATGTAGTTTTAGAAGAACAGTAGCAATCTGTTCTAGTACCCAAGTTCTTTCCCATGACAACATGCAAAATAAAGCCAAAACCTGGGGAAACATTGGGCCTATTCACGCCTTCCCTTCCCTGAGAAAGCATCCCGGAGATGGGATACGGATCTGGTGCCCACACTTTGGGATGCCAGATTCATTCCAAACCAGAGGTAATGGCCTTGCCGTGGCAACAGCCCCTACAGGTATGCATGGCACCCTTGTCACAGCGACCAGGTGAAGTGGCAGGTACCTGTGCATGCACTGCCCAGCAGCATGCTCCATATGCCTGGAAGAGGTGTGAAAGGAGCATGCTAGGCTGTACCAGCCTGAAGCTAATATAGCTGTGGGAACACTCTGGCATGCATAGAGATGCTTCTGGGATGAAAGTGTCTCCACACAGGGCTTATCCCCTGGGCTGGGGCAGACTAGGTGTTCCCCTTTTCGCAAAGTACTGAAAGGTCCTGTATGGTCAGACAACACATGCAGGTACAATATGTTTGGACCGAAGAAGAAACAGGTAACTTTAAAAATCCCATGAACAGATGGGAAATATTAAATGCAGCAGAAAATCAGAGATTTTTAGAGAGAAAAACTGATAAAGGACACAGAAATACAGTATACCTAAAATACAGTATATCTAAAATACATCATACCTAAAGACTTACAGACCAGGACGGCAGCTTCTTCCAAAAGCTTTAATTCAGCACTGAAAACAAATGAACAAAAACTAATTAAGGCAATGTGTCTGCAATTTTGTAAGAGCTAGTCATTAATAAAACAGAATCTGATGCAATTGCCAGTGGCTAAATCAATGAAACAAACTGAAATAAAACACAATCAGAAGCTAAGAAGCCACAAAAAGAAAGCAATATACTTTACCATGAAAAACAAGTTAGAAAAAAGGAGTTAGAAAAATGGAGTTGAAAACAAGCAAACTGACTGCCTGGCAAGAGCTGGAGGTCCTATGAATAACAGTGACCCCTTCTTCTCACCTCAGCAATCAGGACCAGCGCCACACTACATAACCTGGGGACTGAGTAAACAAGGCTTACTCAATTCTTCTGTTCAGGTTTCAGCCATGCATTTCAGCTCAACCCTTTTATCCATTATCAAATACTCAGGGTCATGTCAAAATATAGGTGAACTGGATTAGGCCAACAAGTAGTTTCTCTTTTTCCTCTTTATTTAATATCCTAAATAAACAACAACTGTGGGACATGGGACATGTTATAGGTCAAACTACTTGTTCTACTATCTTAAACAGATGTGACTAGTAAAGCCATACTAAGACATTACTGCAATGAGCAGTAGTCTATAGTACCACAAGCCCAAATTAGCTGGGAGAGCATCAACTTTCCATTTGTCCTGCCTTGATCATGGCTGGAGTCTAGTTTAATAATCAGCAAACCACTAAAACGTAAAGAAAAATGTTTTACTCCCAGCTATTGTAGTAAGGAAACCTTTCTGAACTATTTGTGGCTGTGGTGAAATGTGAGAGCTTTTGACACTTTTAATAACAGTACACTAATGCATTAATATCAGCACATTAACACATTAAAAATGTTTCTAACATTGTATTGTACCTTCAGTGTATGCTTTCCCTACACACAGACCACTGTACTGATAATATTCTGCAATTCCTGTATATACATTTAACCCCCATGTGCTAATAACGCAGACAGTCACCAGGACTTGCCACTGGCTCTCAGCAGTCCATCAATTACTGGGCCAAGACTGTCACTAACTAGCAGGCCATCAGCATTATTCTTAGGCTTCATTTGGGCTGGTGGATCACAGCACTGCTTGGGTGTTCAATATCAACAAAAGTTGCAGGACTGAAATATTGTCACCACTAATATCTGTAGCAGTAGCTGATCACATATACTTCTAATGAGAGTCAGTTCATACTATAGACAGCAGTTATTTCTCTTTTACACATTACCACAGAGTGGAATGGGGGAAGAATAAAGACAGTTCTAAGGAGTTTAAATTGTCCTAGTGCATCCAAGTGTTAAGAGTTTCATCTCCTAGGTGGTCCCTTTCCTAAACTCAAGAAACAGAGAGTGAGTTATAATGAAAAACAAACAGTAAAACAAAAGAAAATAAGGAGATTATGTAGTGTTCAATATACAAGCATTACAATTCTCCCAATCTGAAAATCAAGACTTCTCTGATTTTTCCACATTTTAAAGTAGTCCGGGATTTTATTAGACTGTACATCCATTAACATGTTTCTCCAAAAGCAATGCCTTCAAAACAAAACAGCTTACATGCTCACGCTCAAACACATGCGTGCACACAACATTCCCACAAAGAAGAAGAAGAGTCGGCTTTTCTACCCCTCTTTTCTCACCCATTTAGGGGGACTCAAAGCGGCTGACAACGCTTTCTGTTCTTCTCCCCACCACAGACACCCTGTGAGGTAGGTGGGGCTGTGAGAGCTCAGAAGAGAGCTGTTGGTCACCCAGCTGGCTTTCTAGAGGAGTGCAGAATCAAACCCTCCCAGATAAGAGTTTGGCTTCCTAAGCACTAGACTAAACAGGCTCATTTAAAACTGGCTCACTTTACATGCATGCATAAATGTATCCATATTTTTACACATGGCATTTAAGAAGTAGAACTTACTGCATGCAGCTTTGTAATAAGGTTTTAACAAGTGACAAAAACAGAAAACAGAGATAAGTATGACAGCTATCTAATATTCTTGAAGCGGGCAGTACAAGAATACTTCTCTTCCTTTTTTTTTTTTTTGGCAAACTTGGAATCAGATCAAAGAATTTTAAAATGTTATAGGATATTTACAATTTGCTTGCAAACCAGAAATGAAAATTGCAGCCTAAATAGTTTTCAAATTGCATTTGCTTTTAAGGGATCTGTGCCCAATCGCAGCTTCTTCAAATGAAAACGAAGGCAAGACAAGAATGTGACTACTATATATTTAAGGTCTGTCAGGATTGTGTCTCATGTTGAACTGTATTCCTTTAAAAATGTTTCACATTTGGAAGACTCTGACTATCTCATGTGCCAGCTTTCTCCACAATACAGCTGTCATGCTGCAGTGCCATCTGGTGATCAATGAAAATACTACTAGAGACAAGAACCTTGGAAGCGGGAGCAGAGAAAATAATTTTTACAAGTGGTTTGAATATTGTTTCACCTCCATATTCCCCGTTTTCCTTCTCAATTCTTTTCTATTTTGTCTTAAGTTTTCCCATCTCTATACAGCCTTTCAATCTAAAACAGGACTCAGGGCAAACTGACAATGGTTCTAGAGATACAAAATATGGTTCCTTAAGTCTCCTTCCCTGGTATGCACCATTCCAATGTCCATTGTCAAATCTCACCACTCACATACCCCCCCCACACACACACACATACATATATGTGGCAGAATATACTAGATAAGTGCAGGCATGCCCCCATACCACAGAGATATGTACCTGTTCCTACCATGCTTATGGAAAATCATGGATGTATGAAACACTGGTAAATCGTGCAAGATTTCCCAGACCCCTGGGAAGCCTCCAGGAGGCCTAATGGTACTGTCCAGTGGAAGGGGGGCAGGACTGATCCAGTCAGCCATTTACTAATCCAGTTACCAGATCAGCGGATATGGAGGCAGGCCTTTATTTCCTACAGAACACTATTTCCAGCCCTCATCTCTTTGGTTCTGCTACATTTAAGTAACAGAGGAAGCCCTGTAAAGTAGAACATGACGATATTTGCCTTTGCAAGAGCACGACAAGAAGGTTCTGGTGGACAGGTCAGTGAAAGTGTCGGCCCTGTGCACAGCAGTAGGCAAAAAAAACAGGGAACATAAAATAAGCCATCAAGCATCATTGTGCCTCTTTATAAATCTATGGTGAGGCAACACTGAGAACATTATGTACAATTCTGGTCACCACACCTCAGAAAGGCTAATGAAAAGCTGCAGAAAACGGCATTCAGAATGATCAAAGGGCTAGAATATCTCCCTTATACCTAGGCTTCTTCAGCCTTGAAAGACAGAGGTGATATGATTTAAAGCATATAAAATCATGCACGATGTGGAAAATGTAGATACAGAAAAATTCTTTTCCCTGTCACACAACACTAGAACCAGGGTGCACTCTATGAAGGTGATGAACAGGAGAGTTAGGAGGACCTACAAGGGGAAGTATTTTTCCACCCAGAAGATGATTGACCTAGGAAATTTACTACTAGAAGAGATGGTGACAGCAACTGGCCTAGAAATTTTTAATAAAAGGTCAGACAAATCATGGAGATCAGGAGCATCAATAGCTATTAGAATGGATGCCTAAATACTGCCTCCACATTGGAGAGACAGGCAGTATGTCTCTAAAGGTCATCTGTAGGGAACTGAGGGCACATTGAAGTATTGAGGTTTGTCGTCTGTTGAGAAGCCCGGGGCAATAGGTGAGCCATTGTATGAAACCAGACTAAATGGGCAAGGCTCCTCTTATGCTCTTATGGGAGGAGCCTGAATATATGCTAGGTAGCATGACAATGCATGCCCCCTCCTGTTCCAGCACAGAAAAGGCCAGGAGGCTGAAATAAAAACACATGACTCTCAGTAACAGCTATACTTGAATACTGGCTCTTCCAATTTACTCCAAACAATATTTTACCCACCTCTATTGCAGACATATACAAATGCTGACTCTGTGTTGCTTTCAGGGTAAATTAGTAAATTTTCTGAAGTATAATAATAATCAGTTTCAGCTTTTCCTGAATGCATTTGCAATGTCTGCTTTTTTGGAAAATGTTTTAGACTAAAATACTTACACTTTTAGTAAATATCTTACCTGCTTGTTGGGGTATTAAAGCTGAAAGACAGCAGCTGATTCCAGAAGGGGTCATTCTCCGAGATAGCCTCTCGTCCTGCCAATTTTTTTAAGTATTCATTTTCAGGAAGCTCATTAATGCTGCTGCTGGTTGTACCCATTTTCTTTTTAGTATTTGTTCTTTACTTTTTCATGTCTTTAAGAAAAAAACATAAAAATAAACTTTAAATTTACAAATGGCATCATTTCTTTGCAAAAATACAAAGCTACCTAAGAAAAATAATACAGCAAACCTAGAACTGGAGTAGCAACCTGAGACAAAAGATAATTGATTTGAACAAATTAAAATGAGTGAATAGAAAATGAAACAAGGTATACCTGATTTATATTACACTCTTCAGAATAGATCTTTAACAGTTTCCGCATAAATACGATGAAAGAACAAATTAAACATGGTAGCAATATACCAAAAAACACCAGCAACCTACCCAAATTAAAACAGAAATTAAGAACCTGGCACCAATAAAGCACCAGATCACAGAAGGTTCCCTAAGGAAACTTAAAAAGTCAATGCACTATTCCTTCCCCCTTCCCCACCAGACATCCACAGACCAAGAAAATCTGCTCTGAAGCAGGTTATAGGGGGATTCAGTGGATAGACAAGGTTAGTCCAATTTTCTTGATGCTAAATTTTGCCCACAATGTTTAAAAAAATTAACTAGATACATTAATCCTTAGGTGTTACCTTTCCAAAATGCACTGGTTTTCTACCAAACATAAAATATATTTCTGTAACAATGTACATGAACATTCTGCCTTCTCAGAAGATCAAACTTCCAGCAATTTTCAGATCCCAAGCATTCAAGAAAGCGGCGAAGGAGCTTGCTTTTATACGCCACTTTTCTCACCATTAAGGGGACTCAACGCAGCTGACAAACCTCCTGTTCTTCTCTCCACACCAGACACCCTACGAGATAGGTGGGGCTGTGAGAGCTTAGAAAGAGAGCTGTGACTAGCTCAGAGTGCACGAGTGTGGAATCAAATCTGGAGACAATCAGAGTCTGACTCTCTAACCACAAGATCAAACTCATTCACAAAGATAAAATAGCTCACTTAAGGCTTACCAGAATGAGGAAGACAATGAAAAGTTAATAGGATAGTAGGAGTAAAAGTAGGAGCATTTGAAATGTTACTTGAAGTACTACCTCTCTTACAAGGGGAATGAGCTTGCAAGGTAAAACACTTCTGAATTCCGGAGGGGCCAGGGTGACTCACATTACATCGAGCCATGTAATGATGTCTTTGCAGGCCTACTATGTTCAGGCTACCAGGACTTCCCCTGGCTTGGCATAGGCTGAAGGAAGTAGACTACGCCAGTGTTTCCCAAAGTGTGGTACGTGTACCCCCAGGGGTAGGAGAAGAGTTTGGTGGGGGTACGCGTTGCACCGGAGTTTGGTGGGGATCACGTGGGAATATCCACTGCACCGTGCTTAGCTGCGCCCACGGAACAAGGAAAGAAATGGGCGCGTATTGCAGTTTTTACACGGGAACTGGGGCCATCGTACCGCAACTCATTATGGCGGGAACTTCTGCGCATCCTTCGCGCAGCTGGGGTTCGGCGATTTTTAAACTGCGGAAACAAAAACAGTTGACGTTGAGCCGCGGAGCTCTTTAAACGCCGGAGAATTGCAGTGTTATCTAACGGTCTTGTGAGGCGTGACACGGCATGAATATACTGCACTTCATTCCAGACAACTTACTTCTTTAATAGTTAGTTCCGGACACCAGTTATAGTGCTTTAGTAAGTTCCACTGATTTTGATTATTTTTATCAAATACAATTTTTATCCCTAATGTTTTTTATGAGGGGTACTCAGTGTTACGAAAATTATAGAAGGGGTACACACATGTCAAAAGTTTGGGAAACACTGGACTACACAATCATATCAGTGCAGGCCAAAACAGAGGCTTGTAGTCCCACCCATCCCAGGTTCCAAGGTGAGGTGAGGTAAGTGTCCTAGCGCAATGTTTTGCTATTTGCATTTCTTCAGGTAGAATCCCAAATTGTGTTTTTCACACCTCTTAAGTGGACGCAGTAAGACTCTCAGCCCCAGAGCATCAATTCAAGCACCACCAAGTAAGAGGACATCCTTAGTTTTCATAAAGACTTCATTATTTAGCTTGACCTTTACCAACAGACTTCTTTCTTGAACGTGATGTCCTGTACGATAAAAGTTTTCAGCAACATGATGTTGGTAGCTTGAAGTCCCTTCATGTTCTATCTGTATTTAAATGGATTTGATGCATTGAAACGATCTGATGTACAGAGAGGTAGCCTCAAAGCCAAGTGAAGGTGCTTTTCTCCCTCTGCCAGAATCAGCTGGCTTGTTTTCTGGGAAACGTCACTGCCCAGCGACAGCAGGGACCTAGTTGTTCTCAACTTTCTGCTTGCCTGAATGAGCTCATCTTTCACTTTCCTGCCTTTCCACAAAGGCACCTGCCTGCTCTCCTTTGTACCCCTCTCGTTCCAAGTGTGGATGCATGCTTTTGCTAATGGTGAGTGAGTCCAGCTGTTTAATTTCAGACAACCTGAGCAGTTCCTAATAGCACTCAGCTTCCTGAGGTAGTGTAAACGTTTACTAGAGGTAAATCACTCACCCTGTGTGATTAGTTATCTGACAATCTCTATAAACCCACTGCATTAGTTATAAATGTGCATTTAACTTTAAGAAAATGATTGACCCAAAACATTTTTCCCTGAGAAATAACAAGCCCTAATAAATTGTAAAAGGGAATTTCTCATGTGCTGCTTTTTACAGTGTTCCGATCGTAACACTGGGGGCAAGGAGATGTTTAATATATATCTTTTTGAATTTGTTTACTTACAACACAGAATTATAATGACAAGAACACACAAAGTAAATATGGAGTAGTGAACTTGAAACACGCAAGTATTGTGCAAACATCAAATTAACTAATATAAGCAGTTTAATATGGATTGTAAGCTCTAGTGAGGGCCACAGGAAACTTATGGGTAGCATGAAATAATGAAATAATTTTAAAACCACCTGGTCGCTTTACAATCCAGGTGAGATCACAGCAGATATGAAATCAGAGGGTGTTTTTGCACTTCACCTCCTGTCCCAGGGAGATGAAGTTCTGGAATGTACTGGGCATCCAAAGCATTTAAAGCCTAGTCAGTACTTTACTAGGTGCTGGCTGAGAATTGCGATCATTATGGCAGCAATCGCTTTGCTATAGCAACAGTGCCAGCACAGATGTGCAGCACCACTGCCAGGACAAGCAGGCAACACAGCACACAATCGCTCCTGCGCTCCTGCACATCTTTCACCTGTGAGAGTTGTGGATACAGTATGCAGGGCTATACTAGCCTTGCCACTAGTATAGGTGCAGAGCAGTTTTAACTGCTCCACACCTATATGTGCCAAGGGACTCCGACATGCACTGAGCACTTTCTAGTAAAGAAGCAGCTCTACGATGTCCAGATGCACGGTGCAGAGAATCCTCCACCCATCTTTACTAGCAAGGTGAGTGTGAAAAGTCCCAGAGATCCACTTAAAATGAGCAAAATACTCTCCAGTTTCATTTATCTCCTCCCGGCTGACATCAAGGGAGCCACGAGCTGCAAACTTCTCTTCTTTTAATTTTACACAAGCCCTTTGCTAAAAGACAGCATCCAAACAGAACCTCAAGTTCGTACGTTTGAGTTAAAATACTTTCTTACCTTCAAAATCTGATTGTTCAACTGAGCAAATTCCAGGTTGCCTCCAGAAGACAATGCTGCTCGTACTGGAAAAACATAAGGATATATATATAATTTCCGATTAATTTAGAGGAATGTGAACCTTCCATTGCTCACCCACACAAAGAATCAGACTTCACAGAGTACATCTCTTTGAGGACTAGTGAAAGTTGATGAGTAACCCTCTCATTTCTCTAAGAATCCTGCTTCATAACAACTGAAAAGCTCACGAACACATACAAACATTGTTATGTAGATCCAAGAACTTTCTGGCAGAAGCAAGAAGTACTCTAGAAGATTTGTATGTCACAATCACTCAGTTCTCATATAACCTGGCTTCTTTTATTTATGTACAGGTTATCTTCTAAAGCTATAGTCCCCTATGCCAACAGTGAGTGCCAGAGCACCGTCAGATGTTTCCTGTGACATCCATGAGACTCCATCTTTCGCTCTAAATAACTTTATACTGAAATTCCTTTCCTAGAAAGGCCTATTTCAAGGGAAAATGCTCTGCTGCTGTTGCTGTCTCAGAAATTTAATGGCTGGAGGCAAATACTTTGGTGTGAAACACACCTAGCTATCTCAATAAGAAAACTAGATCTCTTTTCTGTTGCCTTGGATTAGACCTCCACATCAGTTTGGTGGGTTTCTGCCATCTTTGCAAAAAAAAATTATAAAGGCACTATAGTGGGAAATTCAAAAGCATTTTTTGTATCATCTCCAATATTTAATGGTATAATATATGATGCTATCAAGTATCAGTACAATGTTAATAATGCTTTAGAGCTGGTGTCTTCTTCATTGCACATCTACTCTGTTCAAAGCTTATCACAGACTCCTCCTTTCCTCCTAAACCCCAAAGCATAACTAACAATTTTTCTACATGGATGCCTTCCTGCCTCCAAGGACATATCAATGAAAATCACCTAGTTCTTCCTTGTAACCAGTATTTATACAACATCACACCCACAGTATATTGTGGTGGTGGTGGTGGTTCAGTCATTATGTCCTATTCAGTGATACCATGGACCACAGCATGCCAGACACTTCTGTCCTCTAATGCTTCCCAAAATTTGCTGAAATTTGTGTTCATGGTTTCCATAACACTATCTAACTCACGCTGCTCTGCAATCCCTTCTTTTGTCTTCAACCTTTCCCATCCTTAGGCTTTTCCCAATGAATTCCATCTTTTCACCATGTAAACCAGAGTATTTGAGCTTCAGCTTCAGTATTTGTCCTTCTAATGAACAGTCAGGGTTGATTTCCTTTATTATTGACCTTTTTAAAAATCTTCTTGCAATCCAAGGGATTCTCAAAGGTTTTCCCCAGCACTGCAATTCAAAAGTGCATTTATCATGCCCATTTTCACATGAAATGCTCCCTTGAGATCTCCAATTTTCTTCTCTATCTTTGCATTACTCATTTAAGAAGGCCTTCTTAACATTTAATAGGGTATCTCTCTTTCTCCCTTTTCTCATTCTTTCTCTCCTCAGCTATTTGTAAAGGCTCATCAGACAGCCATTTTGCTTTCTTGCTCTTTGTTTTCTTTGGAATTTTTGGTGGTGGTGGTGATGTCTCATATATATATTTAATTAATATATATATATTTAATTTAATATATTTATTTAATTATTTCTTTGGATTTTTATTCCACCTTATACCTGGCGGTCTCAGGGCAGGTTGCAAGAGTAAGAAGGAATTTAAAAGAACCCTGACTGTATAGAACTTCTCCAGCTATGTCTGCAAAAAGTAATACATTATTATTAAACAAAACCAATCAAAATACTACAGTTATTTCCTGACTCTTTATTTCTTTATGGTCTTACATAACCATCATATATGTATACAGCTTCCAGTTTTGTTTCACATTTTCAATACGGATACTTCAGGTTTATATTCTCCCCCCCCCCCCTTTCATCTGGCTACTTTCACTTAGCAATTTAATTTTCTTCTTCACCCTAACCAAATAAAAGCAGGCTTTGGGATAATTACTATTTATAGGGCTAACCACTTTAATTTTAAAGAAGGCCAGGTTACACTGCAAGAGCATTAAATTAAAGCTGTAAGCTTTACACCCTCAAACTGCTATAATGATAATTGAATTTTTAATATAAGTATGGGCTAAAGTACTAGCCTAATGTCACAGAAAACTACTATTATAGCCTTTCTACTCAGCTTTTCTGCCAAAACAGATCTCAAGACAACCTGTAAATCAATGAAAATACAAACTTCAAAGCAGCAGCACAGAATTGCAGATAATAGCCATAATGTTACTTTCTTTACAGATAATATTGCTTGGATATTACAGTCTGCAATTCACTGCTTATCTCTTAAAACATTATATTTACAGCTTTATTATCACATAACCCGAATTCACCATTGTTCAGCTTAAGTTCATCTAGCCAGCTGTATTATGACTATTTTAAGTATCTTGAACTGGGACTAACTTTTCACACATTTACAAATATAGCAACTGCTATTTTCACTCTGCTTCACGGATATTAAAAGCTGATAGTGGACTAAAGTTCACTAAAACAGGGTGGTGAGAGGTTTCTCAATTTAAAATAAAAGCAATTGACAAAGTATGATTTGCTTGGATACAGCTTAGTTTTAATATTCTACTGCTGCAGTTATAGTAGTTAAAATGTTCAAGCTAGAGAGTATATTAGTTTTTTCCATGTGTTTTACATAATTGTACTTTTGTTTATTTCCCCAAGTTGCTCACTTATTTGTATATTTTAGATTCAAATTTTCTTATGGGACACAACCTTTTTTTACACAATGCTTTGGTGTATTTTAAAAAGAAAAGAAGAAAGCAGAAAGGGATCTGATGTTCAGCTAGAAAGATGGAATGAAGGAGGTACTGGTCTTATTTCTTTTCCGCTCATTATCAGTTCATAAGTCGCTGAGACAAATAACAATTATCTTCCCATTCTCAATCAAAAATATATTCTAGGGCAAATCTGCCATGATACATCTCCCGAGTGAAATTACTTTCACAATATATCAAGAAATATCTTGGCATATAAATGCCAACACATCCAGACATTTCAGAATCCTGAGATCATGCTGAATTCATGCAACAATGCTGTCATCTATATTATTTGCCCAGCACCTCAAGTAATGCTGTACTGGGTACCACCAGTTTAGGAAACATTAGAAAATCACAGTACACTAAGTCTTGGTTTCTGTCATGCCTCGTGTCCAATCCAGCTCCTCGGAGGAAGGCCTCACCCCTGCCAGCCAAAACAAGAGAGGCATGCCCCAGAGTTCTGTCCCCCAGAAGCAGAGGACTCAGATGCTGCACCCTGCCCAGAACCGAGTTCTCTCCAGAGACAACGAGAACACCTGTGGTGCTCAGCGTGCCTCCATGTCAATCAGCTACATCAGCGGGGGTATGACTCCTACTTAAGTAGTGCCCTATCCAGCAACCTCTGTTGCAAACAAAGAACCTTCCTGGCAATCCCCAACTTGTGTGAACTCTGATTCCTGACCTACGATGACTCTCTGGTAATCTGACTCTTGGAGTGTTTTGACTACGCGTACTCTATATCCCCAAGACCTCTGGAAATTGACTTGGCTTCTTGCTGTGTGCATGTGTGTGCTTGCTGCTGCTGCCCGCTCCAGACATGACAGTTTCCTCCAAATACCATAAGTAATGTTGCCAAGGTGAAATATTTCCCTAGGTTAATTCCTCTAAAGGCCACCTGCAGGGATCTGAAAGCAAGTTAAGATTTTGCCTTCATCTTCTGCTTGAGAATTCCCGGAAGCAATTGGTGGGAGACAAGATGCTGGACTAGATGGGCTGTGGGCAATCCAGCAGGTCTCCTCTCATGTTCTTATAAAAGATACCTAATGTATTATAGTACATTATTGTTGTTAGTATGTTCATTTTATATCTTGTTTCTATTGTTATAACAGATCCTAAGACCTTTGGGTATAAGATGGGATAAAAGTAAAATAAATATAGGACTCCTTCTGTTCATCAGCAATAATCAGTTGGGCTATTGAAGCTCACTAAAACCCACATGATTAAAAACATGACACCAAAACAATTTTGTGTTCCAACAACATTGCCCTTGGACAGCACACTGTCCATGGCAGCACTGCAACAGGACAATGGTCACATTTTTTGTTGCTGCAGTCCCATGACATCCTTGTGCTGCCTGGGAGGGGGAGCATAAAGGGAGAAAGTATTTTTTTAAAGAAAGTAATGGTTGGTTAACTGACCAAGGAGCATACATACTCTATGAGGCAAGATATGCTGGCTGAAAAAGCTTTAAGTGCAGCATAGCCATCATAGGAGCTTTACCTGGGACAATCCATCAAATCCCTCTTCTTCAGCTATTGCCAGCTAGCAGCCATCCCAGCTGGCTGCAGAGGGGGCAACAGGACCACTCTACCAGTCCTACAAAGAGAATGATTTTGTCACGTTCCTCCCCTTCCACCATCCTCAGCACAGAGCCATGCTGGGAATGAGGAAAACCCTGTCAGCTGTCACTTGGCAGCATAAAGATGAGAGCCTAGGCTGCGTTTCCTCCCTGATGAAACTCTGAAAAAGCTGTGATGCAGAAGAAGGGACCATGGTTCTCCCAAGCTGACCTTCCCACATTGAGAGCATGGACTTGCTGCCTGCTGCTGCAATAGCTCCTGCCAGCTGAATTTCAACTAGCAGCTTTCCACAACACCTTCTTGGTGTCTCCTGTCTTTTTTAGACAGTAAACCTAAGGGCAGGGACTTGTCTAAGGTTACATATTATGAACTGCTCTGAGTGTCTTTCTAGGCTGAAGGGCAGCAAACGACCCCAAGTTTTTTATATTTAAAAATAAATACTATCAAAGACACGAAGAAGCCTTCACTTAGGAAATCCAAGCAGAAAAAGAAAGGACGTGTGCCAATTCAGTTGTTATCGGGATATCTGATTAAGTAGATGAGATAACTGTGAAAACAGACAAACTGAAGAGATATTAAAATATGCTTCCTATTAAACCAAAGAGAACAGCAGAGGACCTGTCACTAGTAGATGACGCAAAGACAATGGCATCTGTCATACTGGAAAGAATGTAATTTTGTGAAAGGCGGTCTTAGAACATCCAGTCTCAAAATGCCATTCTGATGTATCCCATAAACTTTAATAATTATTATTTGGGAGCTATAGCTCATTGGTTCGCTGGGATCTCCCTGAAAGATCACAATGACAAGCGTCTTCCATTCTGTTGCCAAGAACATTCCAGTGATATGTCCATGTGGTCGCAAAGGGAAAATCTCTGTAGAAAGTAGATCAATATCACATATGGTCTGGCTGCAGGGATTCAGAACAAGTGGGATACAAAACAACTGTACTGTCTACAAACTGTACACATATTTACCTGTATTGATGACAGTTTTAAAAACTTTCATTCTAAGGTGCCAGTATGAGCAACCAAACTATATAGGTATAACCTAAATAATATAACTTAGATATTATTGATGGATTAGATCTGGTGGACAGAATGCCTGAAGAACTATAGATAGAGGTTTATAATGTAAAGCAGGCAGCAAGAAAAATATCTCAAAGGGAAAGAAAAGGAAGAAAGCAAAGTAGTGTCTAATGAAAACATAACTAAAAATGGCAAAAGTAGCTACTGACCTTGCAGAACGCACCATTATGCTAGTCCTGCTGAGCTGTCCACTAAGGATATTCAAGCTCTGATCCAAGGGCAATGACTCAACTCAAAGTTTCAAACTGAGCCTTGCAGGCAAATGAAGACAGAACCTATCCTACAAATGTTTTCAGTTCACTGGATGTATAGATCTAAGGCCCACCTGGCATCTAATCAGCATCATAACTTCTCTACCCTATGGTATAATTCACGCAACATTGACCTGAATAATGGATCCATACACAGAATCACAGTGTCTGATCCAAATTTGCAAAGACCCTGTCTTACTGAAAGTGCTGACATCCTGGGCAATCTACATGCCAAGCTGATAGCAGTTAAAAACCTAAGAAACACTTGCAGATAAAGGGGAAAAAACAGTATTTTAACATAGTAAGTGCACTCCTCTTGACTAAGAAATCTTTCAGCATACAACAGTGGCTGGCATACAGCCTAAATACAGTATCCTTGGAAACCAATTAAGGTTTTCAGGTTGACTGTTTTGGGGCACAAACAGTTAATTTTTCACAATATTTTTTCTGCAATAAAAATTCCTGCACTTTAGGAAAACTAGCACAGTGAGAGATCCCCTTTTCAAGTAAACCTAGGATTTATACAAATCTATCAGCAATTCTTACCTGTTATAGGGGGGATAAAACAGAGAACCTGTTAGCCCAACGAAGAGCATTTAACACATGAACAGACACTGTTGTAATATTCTGGAAATAGAAACTTAGCAAAAGTACTACCACCATATCCCAGATCTCTGGAATTTACATAATTTAACTTTATTACCATCAGCCAGTCATGAGGGGAATTTTGTTCCATCTTGACTTTTCATAGAATTATTTATATTTTACTAATCAATTATTAACAGTAAATGAACACCAATTACAAAAATGAGTCTTTTTCAAATTTGGCAGCTTCAAAGATGTAATTAAAGGGTTTTTTTAGTTTATTACAGTGGTACCTTGACATACGAGTTTAATTCATTCCGTACCCTTGCTCTTATGTCAAATCGCTCGTATCTCAAAGCAATTTCCCCATTAATCCATTCCAGCTCCCAAAACACCACCTCAGTTGTTTTTGTTATGTACTGTACTGTATTTACATACTCGTATCTCAAATCTTGCTCTCATCTCAAAGCAAAATATCACTCGCTCGGCGGCTTGTATCTCAAAACACTTGTATGTCAGGGCACTTGTATGTCGAGGTACCACTGTATAACAATTATAAAGTCTGTAATCACTAATTAGGAAGCAGGCAGAAATGAGTAGGAATTGTCCTTATTTCTATATTTAATTTTTGCCTTGCCTACCTGAACCCATTTAGAGATGTTTTGCTCTGTCTGTTAATGAGGCCACAAGATACGCACTGCAATCTCAAGCTCAGTTGCTTGGGAGTAACCACTACTAAACACAGTAAGATCTACGTCTGAATAGATATAATTAAGATAGCAGTTAACAGTCATTATGTTGCTTTTTTGCGAACTTGTATTGAGGATAAATTATGTGCCATTTCGACATTAAGAGTTTTGCCTCCCTCCTTTCAAAGTATTTTAAATACTTGCGATAAAAACATCAGATACATAAAGATGGTAAATTAGATATTTATTCAGGGCACACAACTAGTATAGCTACAAGGCTGTAATGTAATATATACAAATATAAAAACCGATCAAAAGCACCATCCAATGCCCTATTCAGAAGAATCCAGAGAAGAGACAGCATTTACTCTGTTACTGTTTATCAACAAAATGCAAAGACCCAGAAGTGACCCTGCCGGAATTTCCAATTTCCAATGATTTTGGGTATCTCACATCACCCCAGGTGTAGTTCTCAAAATAACTTTCAGTTTCCTAGTTCCCTTATCACAGTGTTTCCCAAAGTGTGGTACGCGTACCCCAAGGGGTACGGGAAGAGTTTGGTGGGGGTACACGTTGCACCGGAGTTTGGTGGGGATCACGTGGGAATATCCACTGCACCGTGCTTAGCTGTGCCCACAGAACAAGGAAAGAAATAGGCGCGTATCACAGTTTTTACACGGGAACTGGGGCCATCGTACATCGTATCACAACTCATTATGGCGGGAACTTCTACGCATCCTTCGCACAGCTCAGGTTCGGCGATTTTTAAACTGCGGGAACATTAACAGTTGACGTTGAGCCGCAGAGCTGTTTAAACACCAGAGAATTGCAGTGTTATCTAACGATCTTGTGAGGCGTGACACGGCGTGAATATACTGCACTTCGTTACAGAGACAACTTACTTCTTTAATAGTTAGTTCTGGGCGCCTGTTATCGTGCTTTAGTAAGTTCCACTGATTTGATTATTTTTATAAAATACAATTTTTATCCCTAAAGTTTTTTATGAGGGGTACTCCGCGTTACGAAAATTATAGAAGGGGTACACATGTCAAAAGTTTGAGAAACACTGCCTTATCAGCATAGCAAAATTATCTACCACAAAGAGGGAAAGCGGTGAAAGAAAAGCCACCAAGCACGGCTGAGATGGAGTGACAGAAAAAGATGGGAGTACAAAGACTACAGCCATGGCACTAACAAAACCATAACATTAGAATCAAACACATCTGTTTAATATAGCATTTCATTAAGAAATACGTCCAGTTCTGTAACATGCTAATCTGGACCTTATCTCAATAGACTTAGCACAGAACTTCCCTCGTGGCATCTATCAGCCGGTAACAGGAATACATAGAAGTCACCTGATCTGTCATGTTTTTGCCTTATAACTGGGAAGATATACAAAGCATGGACATCTTGGTAATAAGAACGAACAGCAGAACATGTGTTAGGGTTTCTCCTGCTCCCTTTTCACAAAAGCAGCATTGAGTTTTCTGTTGAGTTCCCCCATCACAAGACCAAAAGGTAGAGCATTAAATCTCACAAAAGTGAAGGCTCTACACTTCTTTGGGATAAGTTCCAAAAATTAAATAATGTACAGATCCCAAATATGCTCCATTACTGCAATATAGGCTATCTAGGCCCATTGTTATTAGTAATTCAAATGAAAGACCTATGAACAGCAACTTTTCCTCTAAAGATGCTATCGAACTGCACTAACAGTTAAGGGGGAGTGGCTGAGCCTGCTGGGTGTAAATGAGTTTAAGCCAGAACCTGACCATATAATACCAAGCTTTGGGTTTAAGTTGATTCAAAGCCAGACTATAAACATGTTAGAGAACCGAAAGTATAAGGAAGGGCTCCAAATATTGCCCTTAAGAAATCAGTCTGAATCTTCTGTGTTGGAGAAACATGGTAAACTACTTATCACTACAGTTGGATCCCCGTATCCACTGATCTGGTAACCACGGTTTCAGTTAGCCACGGTTACCAGATCAGCTACCCCATCCCCTGCAAGCGCCTCCGTAGAGCGTTGGAATAGGCGTGTGGAGCCACCGAAGCCTATCCCAAAATGTAAGGGGGCATGTGGGAGACGGCCGGGAGGTGTCCAGTGGTGTCATATGCCTATTCCAATGCTCTCCGGAGACCAAAATAGGCCATCCGGAGGCCAAAAAAACAACTTCCAGTTCTGGGGTTGCATGACCCCAGAACCAGAAGGCCTGTTTGCGATTATTCAGGGTTTCAGGTAACCATGGTAGGAGCCGGAATGTATCCCCTGCGGATACGGGAGTCCAACTGTACTGCCAATTTTTATTTCTTCTGAGGATTTCATTCCATGATCCTTTCCATTTACTAACCTTTTTTTATTTCCTTGTCATATTTGTTCTTGCTTTTAGCATGTTCATTTTATATTTTGTTTTTATTGCTATAACTCACCCTGAATAGGGCAGGATAAAAATGCAAACAAATTATATATAAAATATTTTGGAGAAAACACTTCACAGCACCTAAACTCACTGTACATTTTTTTTTAAATTCAGACAAAACAAATAAAGGCAGCACACCAAGAACTACAGAACATTATTTTTAAACAGCATTTTGTTTGTGTTGTTTAATTTCTGTATTATTTATTGTTTCGCATATTTAAGTAATATCTTTCAAAAAGCACATTTATAAGAAACCTGATGAAAGTATACCATAAAAGCCCTAATACAAAATCACCCTGAGATGCCAAACTAAGTCACAATGAAATGATACAGATATCATTCACTCCAATTTACATCACTTCTAAAATATTAAATCAATTTACATATTTTATTTTTATTGATTTGCATTTTTATCCTGCTCTATACCCAAGGGTCTCAGGATGAGTTACAACATATAAAATGAACACATTAAAACTAATAACACATTAAAAATATAAAAAACCATGGCAACATCTGAATGTGGGGAGGAAAAGGCTGTTCCTTTACTTAGCCAAAGAACAAGATTTGCATGTAAGCTAAGAAAAATTTGACCAGTAATCAGCTTCAGCACTTTAAGGATGATACCAAGCATTGCGCTGCTGGATATCCACCCACACAATTTAGATACCGTCTTCTTCTGCAACCCTCCCTCCTCAACTACGCTCCAAAGGGCCCCCAATTTGTAGCAAAGCTGGAGTGTACACCGAGGGGAGGGGGAAATCAGCAAAAATCTGTTGCAATGAATGCTGACAAAAGGTCTATGCTGGTAAAATCTGCACTATCATCCTTTATGTTTCGGCTATAATCACCTTCAAAACTGAAACTAGTTATTCAAGAGCACCGTATGGGAAGTTTTCCTCCAAATCCAAGAAATTCTATTGGGTGCGGCATTATCTGCACTTCCTAACAACCCTAGTTTGATACATAAGGTGATTAGGTACAATCTAACAAATAAGTTAAGAACTAAGCTCCATGTTTCAATTATTTCAAGTACACACAGCACAGCACTCCTTACTGACTTCTGAGCCACTAAATAAAACAGAAACTTGAAATACACAGCACTCCACAATTCAGATCTGCATATTTCTGCATGGCATGAATCCTTTCATTTCTACAAGTATTGAACAGCTCTTAATCTGTTCTAATTAATATAACAGCTCTGTAAGGTGATCTAGGATTTCACTTATAACTTAAGGAACTTAAGGAAGCCTATAAAACAGATGCACAGAAATCTACTATGTGCTTAGCACCTCTACACCAGTTTTTTCTCTGCACATCCAAGCAGAGAATAGTTCTGAAGCTACTTTGGACAGTTTGTTCAAATGATTTCAAAGAGGGAAAGCACCAACACTACACACGACCCACCCTCCTGAGTTATCCACTACACCTCAAAAAGAGAGACCCTGAACAAGATTTTAAACTGCATTTTAATCTTCTACACACTGCTCTAGAAACCCGCTGAAGAGTGGGATACGGACCGCGTAAAGAAAATACATTCATCAAATATTTAAGATAAGATAAATTTAAGATCAAAACACTAGTACCTCACAGGGTAAAAGTAGCATAAGAACAATCAACAGAAACATCTAAACAGATAGGAACATATTAAGGGACTGGTACTACAGCATACATTAATCATTCTATTACTATTACACGTAAATATGAATCCATATGTATAGAAGAGACTTAAATACTTCCCGTTTTCTGAGCAGATTACTTCACTACACTTGACACTAACTAAACATGCAGCTTAATGTTTTACTAGGCATGAAGGCTTCAGCTGTAGCTCCAATCCTACCAACATTCTCCTACGAGTAAACTCTACTAAATGTTACTATATAGTTTAAGAGTTGCGGAAAAAAATAGAGTTATTAAAACCGTGACTAAGAAGCAGTGACTTTAGCAACATCAACGTTATTGCCTAATTATTGCCTAATTATTGCCTAATTCTTAACAGCATTATTTCAGAGGAAACTGCCACATCTAAGGTGGTCTTGTGGCATCCTTGGGAAGATCAGACATGAGACTCTGAAAGCATTATCAGCTAACACAGCTGTATGCATATTCACAGGGATGGTTCTCTGCATTTTTTCAGAGATGATGAGATGGGTGGTCCTGGTCAAGGTTAACAGCTACTCAAGTTGCTGTCAAAATTAAATTATTTATGTAAACAGAAGGAGAGATTAGATACAATGCAAATTGTTGTGCCTTCTGATGAATTTTGCTGATGTTTCATATGCAGAACTAGTTTAAAACATTCTGCCTACTGTACAGATTAACTAGAAATAGAGATTGGATGAATAATTTAAGCAATGTAGGATCCTTGTTGAAAACAGCATTCTTTGACTATTAAAACAGGTCTTCAAATCACTGTATTGTGTAGACACAGTATGAGAAACCAGAATTTCTTTATTCCATTCATATGAGAAACCAGATTTCTTTATTCCATTCATAACAATAATATAATGCCCCGCTACTATTTTCCTCTCTTCAGGATACAAAAGTTTCTCCAGATCTGCAGTGATATTTATTATTTACTTGTACAGGTCACAAAGGTAAACTCAAACTGTAAAATGAACATACTAAAAACAATAACATTACCTAAAAGTGGGGAGGGGCAGGTTGTTTCTTCAACCAAAGGAAAGGATAAATGTGCCTCTCCCAATCTTCTGAACATCTAACCTTGGTAAGGGTAGGCTATTCCATAGTCTGTGGGCTACCACCAATAAGACCCCATCCCAGGTCCCTACCCTTTTAATTAATTAAGGTGGTGGTTCAACCAAGAGAGCAATCTAAAGATATTAAGGTACAGGCAGGTCACTATGGGAGAAGGCATTCTTTTAAATATTTGGACATTATAGATTAGAGTTAACACCTTCAATTGAGTTTGGTAGCATATTAGCAGCCAGTGCAGTTCTTTTAAGACCAGGGCCCTTTCTGCACTGGGCCTTATTCCAAATTATATCTCGGAATAGGGACCTGCCATTAACATGTTGGTGCAGACACTGGCATGTCCTGCCTGGGCCATGCTGTAGTCTGCACGAACAGGCAGATGACAAGTCCCTAATTCTGAGATATAATCCAGAATAAGGCCCAATGCAGAAAGGACCCAGCATGTCATGCATCTGGTCAGCTGCATCCTGCACCAGCTGTAGCTTCCGAACCATCTTCAAGGGCAGCCCTATGTACATTACATGTACATTATAAGAGTTCAACCCAGAAGATACTGGAGCATGGATAACTCTGGCCAGATCATCTTTTTCCAGAAACAGTCATAGCTGACAGATTGTAGTAGAAGTAGGTACCTCCACCTGAGTTTCAAGCATCAATGCAAAGTCCAATGGACCTGTCCCTTCCAGGGCAAGACAGCCCAACAAGAAAAGAGTGCCTTCCCACTTTACAGACTCCAGGCCATATGACACACAGAACCTTCATGTCAGGATCCAGTTTCAATCCATTGTTCCTCATGCAGCATGATAATGCTGCCTGGAATTCCACCTCTGCCACAGGCAAATTCTGCCACATCAAACTCACACTTCACTGTGACCTCAGCAATGCCACTTAGTCTATTTCTGAGCATTATGTTTGTACCTATCTTACAATACACCCCAAATACCTTAAACTCTGTAGTTCAGTGTCGGGAATTTATGTCTGAAAAACCAATATGCTCAAAGCATGCCATCACACTTCCATTGTGAGCACATAGATTGGTGGCCATTTTAGAACATCATGTATACTGTCTTGGATTTCCTTGCTGCAAGAAAGCTAGGCTCTAAAATACATTCGATAAACTAATTTTATTCCTTGCAAATTTATCTACTGCAAATATCGCCTTAACTGTTTAAACAAAAAGAAGGGATTTTTATATTCCTCTGTCTACCCTGGAAAGCATCAACAATCTAAAGTCTTCATAGTTAAGAATTAGGATGGCCAAAACAGAATTCCTTTTACCTGCACTTCCACAATTCAAGGCACACTTACTGGGAAAATTGAATGAAACTAGTGTGAGATCCACCATCCCTCCTATAACAAAATAGTCTGCTGTGTTATGTAAATTGCAGTAAAAGAGAGGAAAGCAACTGCCTGTTCTCTCAACTGCTGATTTTCAATTACCAGCAGTGACTTTTAGACATATAGTCTTTCACAGCACAGTTTCAGACTGTAAGAGCAAGGATACATTTCAACAACCAAGCCTAAGCAATACCACCATGTAGAAAAATGTAATACAGAAAGCATAACTGTACAAACTCAGGAGAATCAAGATAGTTAGATCAGATACAGCAATTTAGCTACAAGCCTAAACACACTAAATTGCAAAAGAAAACCAGAGAAATAGTATGGGATCACCTGATTTTTGCATAAAACTAGTCAGAATTCTGACAGAAGCCCGTTCTGCCCTGGCCCTTATTCTGACTTGCATCCCAGAATATGGACCTGCCATCTTGCATCCTGGTGCAGGTTACAGCAGGCCCCTAGTCCGTATTTGCATACAGGTGACAGGTCCCTATTCCAGGATACAATCCCGAATAAAGCTCTGTGCTGAAAGGGCCCAAGTGGTGCCATGTCAAATAATGTAAACAGTGGTTCCCTATTCTGTATTTCACAGGTCTCTGCTCGAGATGTATTGCCTCCCCACCCTCTTCTCCCCATCACCACAGCCACGTGTCCTGCTCAACTGACCTCCAGTCATGGTTAACCCTGGATTGCTCTCCCACACCCAACCAGTTTAAGGCTGCAGGTAGAGCAGGAAAGATGATCTAACTGGCCTTGCAATGTTCGTTTGTTTGCTTATTTTTTTTAACCATTTATAGCCAGTCCTTCACCCAGGAGATTTTTGAACTGCAGGTCCAATAAGACCCAAGCAGTCTGACTCACAACAAGGCATGAGGGAAGATGTAGTTTTTATTTATTTATTTATTTATTTATTTATTTAATAAATATATATCCCACCCTACACGAAATGGTCCCAGGATTAAACATATCAAATATTAAAACATAATTAAAAATATAATCCCCTCCCCCCACTAACAGGACAGTACCAGAGGAAGCTATTTAAACAGCAAAAGCCTGGACATTGAAAACTATACAGTGTAGGCACCTGGTGAACCTCAAGAGGGAGGCTGTTCCAGAGTCTAGGGGCCACCACAGCAAAGGCCCTCTTGCAAGTCCCTATGCCTCCTGCCTCTGCAAGAGAAGGAACTACAAGCAGTCTCTCTCCTTGAGATCTCAGTGCCAGGACAGGTCTATATGGGAGACAGTGCTCCTTCAGATACCCAGGACCCAAGCAGTTTAGGGTTTTAAATGGTAATAGGTAATAGCAATATAGTACAGGTTCATCTGGTCAAAAACGGTGGACTAGACCTAGACACTAGAGCGGGGTTAAAAAATTCTCCCCTTTGCTGACCTTGGGGACCTTGTGCCTCTTGGCTGGCCCACCTCACAGGGGCACTGTGAAGATAAAAGGTGCTCGCTCACATAAGTTTGTCACCTGGGGCTGCTTTTCTCCCCAAGTGTTCAAGGCAGCTCGCCTCCTCCTCCTATCCTTCCAGTCCAGTATGGTTTAGTGGTTAAGGGGGCGGACTCTTAACTGGGAATACTGGGTTTGATTCCGCACTCCTCCACGAAGCCAGCTGTGTGACACTGGGTAAGTCACAGCTTTCCTCTGAGCTCTCACAGCTCTACCTACCTCACAGAGTGTCTGTTGTGGGGAGAAGAACAGAAGGTTTGTCAGCCACTTCGAATCCCCTTAAGTGAGTGACAAAAGGGAGGTAGAGAAGCCAACTCTTCTCTTCATCCTCCTCCACGAAGCCAGCTGGATGACACTGGGCTAATCACAGCTCTCTTTTCTGAGCTCTCACAGCCCCACCTACCTCACAGGGTGTCTGTTGTGGGAAGAAGAGAAGGTTTGTCAGCCACTTTGAGTCCCCTTAAATGGGTGAGAAAAGTGGGGTAGAAAAACCAATTCTTCTCCTTCCTCCACGAAGCCAGCTTGGTGCCCTTGGGCTAGTCACAGCTCTTCTCTGAGGTCTCACAGCTCCACCTACCTACCTCACAGGGTGTCTGTTGTGGGGAGAAGAATAGGTGGTTTGTCAGCCACTTCGAGTCCCCTTAAGTAAGCGACAAAAGGGAGGTAGAGAAGCCAACTCTTCTCCTTCCTCCACGAAGCCAGCTGGGTGACACTGGGCTAGTCACAGCTCTCCTCTGAGCTCTCACAGCTCCACCTACCTACCTCACAGGGTGTGTGTTGCGGGGAGAGGAACAGAAGGCTTGTCAGCCGCTTTGAGCCCCTTTAAATGGGTGAGAAAAGCGGGGTGGAAAAGCCTCTTCCTCCTCTTCTCCTCCTGACCCTCGACAGCCCACAAGGACCATCTCTCCCCCCCCCCCCCCCCGCCGCCGCAGCTCCCGCCAACGCACCCAACACAGCCGCCCCTCCCGCCCGCCGCCCGAGCAGTGCTGGAAGCAGAAAGACGCCACAGCCCACGTCCTGCCTAGAACTGCGGCGGCGCGACTCACCCAGCGAGCGGGAGCGGAACCGACCGGGGTGCTGCGTAGCCAGCCGCCCTCAGACTCAGCCGCTGCCTGCGCGCCAAGCCTGACGCCTGAGCCGGATCTTCTCCTCAGGGAGTGGAGCGAGCGCCGCGCGTCGCGCTGCTGATGTGCGCGCGCGCGCGTGCGTGTGTGTGAGAGAGAGAAAGAGAGAGACTGAGACTCTTTCGGGCGCGCGCACGTACACACGCGCGCGCACTCGGCGGGCGGCCGCGCGCGCCTCCTCCGCACCACCTGCCGGCCAAACCCGCCAGTCAGTCCCCGCCTCCTCCTTCCAATCGCCTCCATCTTTCCTCCTCGTCACGCTGTTCGCCCCGCCCCTTTATGATTAGCCACAATTTACGCGCAGCAGCAGCAGCAGCGAGGAGGGGCGGAGACTTGGGGCGTCACGTGACTACGTCCGCTTACAGTCACGCACGAACTTTCTCTCCTCGCTCTACTCAGGAGACGCGTTCAAGACGAATGATGCTGCTTCCGACCGTCCAAGGAGGCTGCTGGGAAATGTAGTTCTCTGAGGCATGGTCACCTAGGGACATCAGAGGAGCTCTGCTGCTGGATCACACAAAGCGTGTCTGTCTCACACAGTGGCTGGTAGCCCAAGAATTGCCTTTAGGCATTTTCAAGAGGAAGACAAAGGCAAAACCTTCACCTGCTCTTAATTTCCTGCGAATGACCTTTAGAGGCATCCTCCAACCTGGAGGAAGTACCTGGGCACCTGTTCTAGTAGCCATTGATACACCAGATTTCCATGAATTTGTCTAACCATTCCATAAAGTCATCTATTTTTATTTATTTATTTTAGGAATTTATATCCTGCCCTTCACCAAGTGGTCCCAGGATGAGTTACATTAAGAATAAACAGTGGCCCACCAATTGCTTCTAGGCTTTCTAATACAGAAGAAAATGGCAAAACTTTCACCTGCCCTTGGCTCCCAGCAAATGGCTTTTAATCGAAAAAAAGTCAGCAAGTGTCATTTTGCCTCATTATAGATCTGTGGTGAGGCCACATTTGAAATATTGTGTACAATTCTGGTTGCCACACCTCAAAAAGGATATTGTGGAACTGGGAAAGGTGCAGAAAAGGGCAACCAGAATGATGAAGGGGCTGGAACACCTCCCTTACGAAACCAGGCTGCAGCGTCTAGGCCTCTTCCGTCTGGAGAGATGGCATTTTTAAGTATATATTATTGAAGTATATAAAATCATGCATGGTATAGAAAAGGTGCATAGAGAAAAATTCCTCTCTATCACACAACGCTAGAACCAGAGTACACACTATGAAACTGATGGATAGAAGAGTCACATCAGAGAAGGGGGAGTATTTCTTCACCCAGAGGGTCATCGGTCTATCGAATTTGCTGCCCGAAGAGGTGGTAACAGCCACCAGCCTCGATGGCTTTAAGGAAGGGTTAGACAAATTTATGGAGATGTATCAATGGCTACTAGAATGGATGCCTAAGTACATCTTTCAGGCTGGGGGAACAAGCAGGATGCTTGTGGGATTCGAAAGCAGGAGAAAGTTTGCCCTTGTCTCTGCTCTCTGCTTGAGATGCCCATGGGCAATTGGTGGGCCACTGTGTGCGACACGATGTTGGACTAGATGGGCTGTGGCCTGATCCAGCAGGGCTCCTCTTATGGCATCCTGCCTATCTCTCCATATAGATAGAATATTCATAGAATTACTAGGCAATTTAGTTCAAACCCCCTCTGGGCTCAATAGTTCTCCTTCAGAGAAGCCCTTGGTTCTGAGCTTTAGTGTTAATAATTAGGGGCTTTTTACTCATAATCTTAACATTGTAATCAAATTTGTTTGATAAGGCTGCATTAAGGAAAAATTAAATTAGACCAAGATGTGAATAATTTCATCCTCTTATCTGTGGAATAATTAGAGTAGCCTCTGGTAGAAAAACAGAACATTCTGAGGAGAGCAAGCAGCTGAATTTCAATCATATGCAGAACTTGCGAACGGGGACACACAGAGTTGTACTGTAACAAGAGGATCGTGGTGCTGTTCCATAATGTGAATAACGGATCGTATCTTTAAAACCGCAAGTTTAAAAAATTCTGTGATTTGAATCAATGTTCCTGTAATCTTATCAAAGCAAAAAAAAAAAATGGATAGAAGTACATTTACATGTAATTATCCAGCTCCACCATTTTACCTGTAACTGTAGTGTGGGGTTGATTAAAAGAACCACCACCATGTAGTAACTTGGGGTTGAACCAGGAATCCACAAGTTCTTATTCCACTTAGCTATGGAAGCACACTGAGAACCCATCAGCACCAAAGACCCCATCTGCATTGGACCTTATTCTGGATTATATCCCGGAATAGGGAACTGGCATTCCAGGAGCTGCTGTAGTCAACATTAGTATGTGGATGGCAGGTTGCTATTCTGAGATATAATTCAGAATAAGGCCCAGTGCAGAAAGAGCCTTAGTTTTCATCCAGCTTTAAAGTGAGGAAACACATTACCAAACTGATTTTATTTCCCCATTATCTAGCCCAGAGGTAGATTTTCTGAGTTAGATAATGCAAGAAGATAACAGCTTGTTGCTTCGCTGATGTCTTGTTGCAGTCTGAAAGTGGACTGAAGCTGGATTAAAAGAGTAGATGGGCCCTCTGTGATTCAGGCTAGTCACTTCCATTCAGTCTAATCTGCAGCATAAGGTGGATAAAATGCAGGGAAAGACTTCACCACCTCAAAAGAAAAACAAGATATTATTATCATAAGTCAACAGTGTAACTTGAACAGTGCCAGCAGGGACTGAAAAGGGAATTAAAGTGTGAAACATCTCGGCTGATGGCAAATTGTCCCAAGGTGACTTAGGGAAATGTATTTATCTCTCTGCTGAGAGCTGAACGCTCTACCTGTGATTCTATACCTGCATGAATCCCTTTTCAAGATCATCCTTCTAAGCATGTCTTTTGGCCTCCTGGCTATTTAAGGTAAGGGCGAGGGACAGCAGAGTCTTCAGAAATTTCTGGACTCCAGTTTCCAAACTGTGAGCCAGTTTGGTACAGAGGTTAGGGAGCCAGACTCTTATCTGGGAACACCGGGTTTGATTCTGCACTCCCCCATGAAGCCAGCTGGGTGACCTTGGCCTAGTCACAGCTCTCTTCTGAGCTCTCACAGCCCCACCTACCTCTCTTCTTCAACTGTTGGATACTGGAGCCTAAGAACATCTGAGGGACAGCAAGTTACTGACTCCTGCTCTGAAGTTCCAGGGTTCGAGGCAATTATTGCTGCCTTAAGAGAAAGACACTTTACTCTCTAAGCAATGGGGCAACTTATTTTTTCACAACCACAGCCAACAAGCTAATGTAAGGAGTTCGGGGTGGACCATGGTGCATACTTAATTTTGCCTTTAAGCAACAGGAAATGGCCTGGGTCTCTGACCATTACTTTCTCCCAGCGCCATCCAACCTAGAACCATTTTGCCTACTGTCTGCCAAATATCTCCCTCCAAGATCTGAGTGAAGATGTGGACCCAACATGCACGTGTTGTTCCTGGCTATCACTGCTCTTTCTCCATTAAGTCACACTTAGTATTCTGGAACTACTGTCATCTCTCCACTCCTTTACCTTTTTTTAATAAAAAGACATGTTATTGACAGGGCTTTCAATTTAAACAGCTATCTCTAGCAACAAATGACAAAATGACATCCCAGCCCATCATCGAGTCCTGTCTACACTGGGCCATATTTCAGATTATATCTTGCAATAGGAATCTGTCATGCTAAGGCAGACTGCAGGCCCTGGACAGTTTCTTGCCATAAAATCCACATGAGCATGCATATGGCAGCCCAGACTCCAATATATAATCCACAGTAAGGCCTGGTACAGAAAGGTCATCCTTCCAAGCCTTTCTTTTGGCCAGCGGACCCCCATATCCGCTGGGGATACGTTCCGGTTCCTAACTGTGGTTACCTGAAACCGTGGATAATCATGCACAGGCCTTCCAGTTCTGGAGTTGTGCAACCCCAGAACCGGAAGTGCTTTTCTGGCCTTTGGAAGGCCTATTTTGGCCTCCGGAGAGCGTTCGATTAGGTGTGCGATGCCACCAAACATCTCCCACCCACCTCTCACGCGCCCCCTTACATTCTGGGTCGGGGTCCGGTGGCGTCATGCGCCTATTCCTATGAGTTTAAATTGACCAAACAGAACAGCCTGAACTACACAGTACCATACTGGATTGTATTTTACTTGATCCTCACAAGAGCCTTGTGAGGTAGGCAGAAACCAGCCTATAGGCACCTTTTCTGGGTAAGGAAGTAGATTTCAGTTCTGGGCTCCCCTGCCATACTCCAACAGTAGCCATTACACCCAAGGAAGTTCAGCAAATTTTCTGACTTCCAAATTGTTGCTTTGTATGCTTCTAGTTGGCCCTGTATGCAGGGATTCCTGTGTGTGCTTACACGAGGTTGCTCAAATAATAAATGCTTTTATCGGGGCTGAAAGATAAGTAGATTTGCTCAATCACAGCCCCCCAAAAAAGGGGCAGGGGAAGCCATATAAACGGAAATAAATGCATTCCCCCTCCAAACCAAGAATGTCATTTTAATTCATGGGTGTAAGAGAATAAATATTGCAGCTGTATAGGCATCAAATGTTTGGCTGCAGTTTTGCTACTTTAAAAGTAAGGTTAACAGGTAGGTTCCTGCTTGCCAAGCTAATGTCTTCAGACTTCAGTGCTGTTGCTTATTTTTTTACAAAAGGCTAAGGATGAAACTACATCCTTACTGAGCAGAGGGTTTCATGATCTTCTAGTTTTTCCTCTGTATGAGTCTCGGAGATAAACAAATGCAGCCTCAATTCTCTGAGGACTCTTCCTGTATCAGCCTGCCGGCTGACTGTAGAGAAATCTCAGGCACATTTGAATGCACATCTGAATCCAACCGGAGACGCTGCTGAAGGCGGTCACAGCCTCACTTTTGTTTGAAAGCACAGGTCCTGGAATACACTCCACAATACTTTGAAAGTAGCAGCAGGGAAAAGATCAGCAGCAGCCAACAAACCTTCAGGGAAAAACCAATCTTGTCACTTATACCAGGGTAGAAGAGAAGCTTTGGGGTAACTGAACGAGTCTGTATTTTTCCAGAATGTACTTTGCTTTTCAGCCTGCCATAACCTCGTGTTCTTCTGCTTAGCTTTGCAGAATATCAGTATACAATAACACCACCTGCTTATCACGCTTTGCTATACAGCCATAACAATTGCTATTTCTGTGTGAGACAAGAGCCATGAGAAACTTCAGTGTTTATCTGTTAACTACCGGAATGACCATTTATGGGCATCATGTAATCCTTCCTTCTTCCTCTGCGTCATGAGTCTCGCATGGGTACAATTGCTTCTATGCATCCATTTTATTATGCTTAGGAATATGCTTGGAACAATGCATAGGTATTAAGAGATGTGCCTGTGATACACAGCATTAGAGATTAGCAATATGTAATCCATTTAGGAGCCAGTTAGGCCAAGTTATGCTAAGGCTTGATATGCTAGCTGTTTCATTGTGTTCATCTTAGAGATAAGTTGTATGCCTGTATTTTATTTCATATATGCATGCAGCCAATGTATTCTCACATTTATGTAGATCTTACACTCACTAAGAATAAAGTGTCTGCTGTTTGGAATGCAATCAGGTCTCCACAGTTATGCTTGCAATGTCAGAGGCAAACCCTTGTTATGCTTTGCCATCTGCTGAAGTGCAGTTCTGCTACCTTATCTAAAATCTCAACAGTAACAGCCGCAGATCCAACCAGCATTGCTACCAACATTGTGAGGGACAAGCTAGATCCATTCCGCATCCTGGCGGAGGTTTTGCACAGACCATCTGCATTTCCCAGATGCAGCTCCACATGTACAGAAATTCCCCAGATCGTGTAGTTCTAGCTGCTCAACATCTATGCTCCCTGCTGCCAGGCATGGCTCAGTTCACACGTCACCCTGCTGGGAGGCTCAAACGAAGCCTGGGGAGGGACAATGCAAGTGTGGTTAGTGCTATGTTGCCCCATCACCACAGCAACTGTGCCAAACAGGTGTGTTACCGTGGTCGCTGCGGTTCCATGAGCACTGCTGTAATGGTGATTTGCATCTCACTAGCGCTTAGGGAAACACTGGCCAGGTTAGGGATCCAGTATCCCAAAGTGTGGATGTCAAAACTATCCCCAGAAGTTCTCCCAGGGAAGCAAAGGTGTGAAATCACCCCGAGATTCCCACCCCTGTATTAGATTATTCTCAGTACAAATTACCATAAACCCTGTTGAGAGTTATACTGTAAATGAACTCAATATGAATTCAAGGTTGCGGGGGCATTCAAGATTCTTCAAAGCCTTTTCTAAGGAACTAGTTTAAGAAGAAGTCATCCAAAGTCTACATTCCTCCCAACAGCATTCTTGCCTGAGAGGAGTGGAGAAGAGGCAGCAGGCTGGGCTGCTCTGCCATCTTGCTCCCAGCAGTGCCCCTCCCTCCTCCAACTGCCATCACAAGGCTGTGAACCATCTTGCCTGAGAGAAGAGGCAGCAGGCTGGGCTGCTCTGCCATCTTGCTCCCAGCAGTGCCCCTCCCTCCTCCAACTGCCATCACAAGGCTGCGAACCATCTTGCCTGAGAGAAGAGGCAGCAGGCTGGGCTGCTCCGCCATCTTGCTCCCAGCAGTGCCCCTCCCTCTTCCAATTGCTTCCACCACAAGACGGCAAAGAGACTACAGCAGCCGATCCACCAGTTGAGAAATCATCTGGTCCTGAGGCCGAGCAAGGTGGGGCTGAGTAGATGCCAGCTGACCATAACTACCATCTTCCGGTTTGTCATCAATAAAGAGAAAATTCAAAGTAAAGAGAATAGGAAAATTCCATCAATAAGAAATGAACAGAAGAATTGCTTGCTTTTTGCTGTTCC
This sequence comes from Aspidoscelis tigris stejnegeri, assembly GCA_023333525.1. Lineage (NCBI taxonomy): Eukaryota > Metazoa > Chordata > Lepidosauria > Squamata > Teiidae > Aspidoscelis > Aspidoscelis tigris. The sequence goes on from JALMGA010000007.1 coordinate 10,884,448, forward strand.
CTCTTCCCTCCCACACCATTTTCCTTTTGTTTCTTGTGTCTTTAGATTGTGAGCCTGAGGGCAGGGACCTGTCTAGGATTAATATAATATTGTAACCCGCCCTGAAACCTTCGGGTATAGGACAGGATAGAAATACAAACAAACAAACAAACAGTAACAGATTGTCCTTTCCTTTCCACTTTTATGGTTTGCTGCAGTTCCAACGCTTCGCTTTTGCTGGATATGGGAGAAATGGGCAAGTAAGCAGATCCAAAATGAGAAAAAGGGAATGTAACAATTGATATAGCAGCAGCCAGCAGGCAATATCACAAATGTCATATATTCCGGCATATAAGACGACTGGGCGTATAAGATGACCCCCAACTTTTCTAGTTAAAATATAGAGTTTGGGATATACTCGCTGCATAAGCAGATGACACCCAGCATATAAGGCGACCCCTGACTTTTTAGAAGAATTTCCGAGGTAAAAAGTAGTCTTATACACCAGAATATACTGTACATGCATGACACAGAATGTTGATATTAATATGTAATGTTTAATTTTCAAATAAAGTTTTAAAAAAAAAAAACCTTTTGCTGGAGATTATGTCCCTAATATTTTCCATTCACAAGCCTGCAAAAGAGAAGAAAAGGACTAGTTCCCCTCGCGTACAAAACTCATTTTATTAAGAATGACAGCTTGCAGTAGTACAAGCAACATATTTACTTATTCTGAACGTTATGCTAGTTTTATCAACTAAGGTAACAGCAACCTTAGTTGTTATTATAATTACAACACATTCTTTCCCCCCTATCTTTGGAAATAAGGGTCTGATCTCAACCAAAAGCACAAAAGCATAGAAAATTACAATCTCTCCCAGTTTAAGACACCTTCTTAAAGTGTATTTACTTATATAATTAATGCTTTGTATTATTTGCAACACCAGGAAACTCTTTCAAGGTAGCTTTGCACAACTAGATTTAGGAACAGTGCATTCATATCTACCTAATATTTGTCACTAGCTTCTAAGTACTTACACTGCTACTATTTCAGCTCAATGTATAATCTAAACTTTTCAGACAAGTTTGTAAGAATAAATCAAGAAAGACTTTGAAACAAGTCACAAGTCTGACAAAAACAGTGTTATTAGAGCCTACAAACCTAACACCATCCGCTGCACTGAACTAGAGAAAAGTTCCAGCACTTGAGAATGTTGGGAAAAGCACAATAATATATTAAAATCTTTTTCAGCTAGAGAGAAAATCAGCCTTATTCAGAGAAAAGTGCAACGGGAGTGTTCCACACGGGACCAGCAGCATCAGTTCATTTTCAATAGGGTTATGGTCCCAGAGCGCGTGCTTAATCAGATTTTTTGTTCGCCTCTTCTGGAGACCTGCTTCCAGCAAAGCCGTTTGCAATGCCGTTGCTTTTAGTCTGAAACACAGGACAAGGAAAATAAACGCTGTTAGTCAACTTACAGCCACAGACAGTCACATTCTGACGAGTCAGCTGGTGGGGCAAATTCAGGATGACAACTCAGTTGGCAAGAGATTCTTCTTTCCCTGGGAGTGGCATGACTGTCAACCTGGTCACCCAGATCTGCAGTTTTAGGACTCTTCTTTTGCCTCAATTGCTAGGCTTCAAGCTGCAAATACTCTGCCAGTTATGCAGTGCTTTTCAGGAGGCCCATCTCACACATGGCTCACTAATTACTTCTGGGCTCCTCAAGCAATAGACAAAGGCAAAACTTCCATCTGCTCTCTACTCCCTTCAAATGGTCTCTTGAGGTATCCTGCATTCTGGATTACCTTCATTAAGAAGAATTGGCTTTTCTACCTTGCTTTTCTCACCCATTTAAGGGGACTCAAAATGGCTGACATAGCTTTTTATTCTCCCCACAACAGAACACCCTGTGAGGTGGGTGAGGCTGTGAGAGCTCAAAAGAGAGCTGTGACCAGCCCAAGGTCACCCAGCTGGGTTCACGGAGGACAGCAGAATCAACCCCGGTATTCCCAAATAAGAGTTTGGCTCCCTAACCACTAGACCAAACTGGTTCACTAGCATCTATAGTCGAGCTGAGTGCAGATAGCCACACAATGCAACAAACATTTCAAATTTACACAGTATAATTTTCATCTTCAAACTAGAAACTTTTCACATACACAATACCCTTCCTAAAAATGGGATTTAAAAAGTATGATCCAAACAGTAGAAAGGGCCCAAGTTCAAAGCCAGGAGTACATAATACGTGAGAAGCTAAATGTGTATTGACAGTTCTCTTAATGTCATCTTTAGTGGCTATTATTAAAAATGGGTTCATATATACAAAATGTTCCCTCCCACACCATTTTCCTTTTGTATCTTGTCTCTTTAGATTGTAAGTCTGAGGGAAGGGACCTGTCTAAGAGTAATATAATATTGTAACCCGCCCTGAGACCTTCGGGTATAGGGCGGGATAGAAATACAAATAAATAAATAAATAAAATACCATTGGGCAAGGCAAAGTATAAGCTGAAATATCTAATAAGCACTACAATAATCCTACTTGTTAATAACGATAATAATATCATTATAAATAAATAAACATCCTTTATTCTGTAGAGGCCAGTATGTCTAATCTTTGGAATCTACCAAAGGTGCTCTCTAGAAGCATCCTAGTGTCATACACATTTTACTTTTACCTACTTAGCCTTAAAAATTTAAATTATTGCTCCCTGAGACCCTTAGTTCCAGGACAATATAAAAATGTAAATACATGAATAACAGTAACAATAAGTAATGATATCCTACAACAAGGAGATCAGTAAACAATTTTAAACTACAATTATTATTTTTTTAATTAGGGGGCTTGGTGGATTCTGTGGTTGTGCTTGATTATGTCTGAATCCTTTGTGTTTGTGGGACTGTGTATTCTGGGACAAAGTACATCACTCCAGGGAATGCAGAAGGTAAAACAGATCAGCAGCCGTGTTAGTCTACAAACAGAGAAAAAGGGGCGATTCTCCTAGAAATGCTCTGAAGCATCAGAACAACATGTTTAGCCTGGGCATCACTTCCTATTTGGACCTTTCCACCATAGGATGCTTACTTTAGAAAGTTCAGACTCATCCACAGAAGATTCATGAGTGGTCAGCAACTCACTGCTACTTTCAAGAGCACCCTTTTGGTCCCGCTTCGCTACTTCTTCTACTGCCTTCTTGGGCCAAATGCGCCTGATGAAGGGTGCCATGATGGGATAGAGATACGGCTCAAGGAACCTTTTGTAGACCCATAGCAGAACTGGAATGACTATACAGGGAATGCACACCATGGTTTTTCCAAGGTCAGCAGCAAATATTTGCTAGAAAATTAAAGAGAACTCAGTCAGTAAAGAAACATATTAAATGGTCCATGAGTTCAAGGGGATCTTACCTATCCTGTGCACTTATTTGGGAGTAAGCTACTTTGGACACAGAAGACTAGACCTACAAGCATGACAGGATTCAGCTGTGTGATCAGCAACACTGAAGGTCATTTAGTACCACATTCTCTGTATCAGACAATTTGTTTTTGTTAGTAGACTGTAAAGAACAATAGAGAAAGTGCAAGAAAACAGTAGTCTACTTTTAAACAAAAGCAGATGGAACTGGAATCATGTGCAAGTTCATGTACAAGGTATATTTTGACAGCTAAAACCTTACACAGAACCGTCCTTTAAATTTAAGTCACCTTTCTAATCCAGAAGCCCATTAGGCAATGTAAAATAGAGATGTGGTGGACCAGAGTCTGGGAGGAGAACTTCATCAAAGTTGAGACTGGGTTGTTAGTTAACCTGAACGGACCAGTTTCAGATTTCAGTTCACAGAACCTGCGTGCCTCTCCCTGCAGTTCACTGAACCCTCATGCTTCCACCCCCAGTCTCTCCGCTGTGGCCCATGCCACGCCAGTGGCTCTGGTCAGGCTGTTGCTGCTGGCCATGTGGTCCCTGGAAGCACCATTTGGCCTGTAGGAGACTGACAGCAAGCCAAGTGCATGGGCAGGCATGGCTCCACTTCCAGGAAGACCTCAAACCCGAATGGTCACATTTAAGATCTTCCCAGAAGTGAAGTTGCGCATGCCTATGGGCTTGGTCTGCCTTGTGGAGCCACAGTCCTCAACTTCTAGAAATCTCAGGCAAGTGCAAAGCGCTTGCCTATAACCCAAGCAGCACTTCAAGGAATCATTTAGCCAATGGCAGCAGGCTGGCAAGCAGGTCTGGCATCAGCTGAAGTGGATAAGTCATAGGTGTAAGAGGAGAAGGCCATTCACAAAAAGAAAAGGCAGAAGGGGAAAGGGGAACATGAAACCTGGACCTTAAGCAGCATTTGATTCTACAGTGATCTTTGTAAACCAGGATAAGCGCACAACAAACTGGTTCTTCTACAGTCCAGTTTGGCACACCCCTAATATAAAGGTCTGTGTCAAGTGTTACCTATTTCAATTCAGAAACATCATATGGAATGTTATGTATAATTGCAACTCTAGATTTCAGTAATAACATGGAGTGGTGACAACAGTAAAGTGAAACCCAGATGCTGCAGCTGTTTTCTTATATAGCCAAAGGCCAGGACAAATAGGTGCATTTTCATTGCTCCTGAACATATGAAGTGATCTGACACACCTCAGGCAGGAGACTATTCCATAATCTGGAGGCCAACACAGAGAAAGCCCTAGCCCAGATTCCTACCTCTTTTGGTACAGTGGGTGCCGATACAACCAGGAGGGTCTCCACTACTGAGCTTAAGGCACAGGTAGGTAAATATGGAAGGTGTTCTTTTAGGTACTTATAATCCAAGTCATTTAGAGCTTTATATAGGTTAACACTTTGAACTGTATTCAGTAGTGAATGCTTGCCCTTCTGCTGTTTGTGAAGTGTCTATGTTTATATCTTTACTTTAAGGTGTCTGTTAAAGACCAATCTCTTTACCCAAGCATTCCTTGGCTGATTGCTTGTTCTTTCCCCTGATCCACCCAGTTTTAATAGGTTAATTTGTGTATGAGTGGCTTTGCCTTTGCTTTTAATCTTTCCTGAAAACCACTCTGAGATTTTTTAAAAATGTAAGCAGTATATAAATGTTTAAATGAGCAAAGATCTGACCATTTCTTTAAAGCTATATACATTTTACTTTATTAGCAAAGACCTATTTGCAAGCAAGCAATCATTCATTCAATCTTGATACAGTAGCCTCCTGTCTGTTTAACTAAGGACCATGACCTTCAGTGCATGTAACTTGGGTTTGATCTAGATGTACATGTTATTCTTTCCCTAGCTTTCTACACGGAAAAGTTTAGAAGTAACAAACATAATCAACTTGCACTTTGTTCCATGGACCTGGATTCCAAAAACGAGGGGAGGGGAGGGGAGGGGTAAAAGAAAGCAAAATAGTCAGCTGAAACTTTTATATACTATATAACAATTAACCTAAACATAGACCAAGTTCCCCACCATGACTCTAGTGGGTCTGCACTATTTTTAAAATTTTTTGACTTATTATTTATTTTATTTATTTAGAAAATTTATATCCCACCCTTCACGAAATGGTTCCAGGACGGCTTTAATTTCACAGACTGAAATTAAAATATATTAATAGCAAAACATAATTAAAAATACAGTCCCCCCCTCCCTCCCTCCCCCCCACCTACCTACCTACCTACCTAAATAACAGGACAGCACCCTGAGAAAGCTGCTTAAGAAGCAAAAGCCTGGGTAAAAGGATATCTTTTCACCAGGCGCCGAAAACTATACAATGCAGGCGCCTGGCGAGCATCAAAACGGAGGCTCTTCCAGAGTCTAGGGGCCACCACAGAAAAGGCCCTTCCTTACTACAATCTTCCTCATACATAACGTCAGTCTTTTAAAGAAAAGGTGGAAATCCTCCCTACTCCATGGGCTTATGATACCTTCAGAGTGGGTGGGATTTCAACAGGCAACCTATTCCAAACAGCAATGACAGATGCAGGCTAACAAGGCCTTTCATCAGCCCACTCGAAGCTTTGAAAGAGTATACAAATGAAAGCAAACTCCCCTTTCCCCCATAGCGAGTCGCCGGAGCCCGGCAGCATCGAACTCACCTCCCGCTCCTCCAACGTCCACTGAGAGACTGACGATGGAAGGGAAGGAAGGAGGAGCGGGAGGGCGGGGAAAGAGTCACTTCCGGTGAGGGGGCTGACGTCACTTAACGGAATCCAATGAGTTGCAGGTAGTCGATGGCGTCACTTCCTGTCACTTCTTCTGGGACGCTCTAGGGATGCTTGCTTGTCTGCTTCTGAGCTTTAAGCGAAGTGGGGTTCAAACGTATGAGGGGAACGAGAGTGACAAGTTGCCCTGAAAGACCGACCCTCTGGGTTAAATAACTAGAAGGCAGCGGATTATCCCAGCAAATGGCCTTAGAAGCATCCTGCTTGTCCCCCCAGCCCGAAAGATGCACCTAGGCATCCATTCTAGTAGCCATTGGTATATCTGTCATCCATAAATTTGTCTAACCTTTTCTTAAAGCCATCTAGGCTGGTTGCTGCCACCACTTTTTCCAGCAAATTCCATAGACCGATGACCCTCTGAGTGAAGAAATACTTCCCCTTGTCTGATTCAGCTCTTAGCGATCAGCTTCACAGGATGCCCCCTGGTTCTAGTGTTGTGTGAGAAAGAAATTTTCTCTATCCACCTTTTTTATACCGTGAAAAATAGGGGAGAACCACTAAGGCCTTTTCAGTGGTGGCTCCCAGACTGTGGAATAGCCTCCCCCCTGAGGTGTATTAGTCAGGCACCTTCACTCTATGTGTTTAGACGAGCTGTGAAGAGGCTCCTCTTGACCCTGGCCTTTGGCTAAGGCAGTGTTTCTCAACCTGTGGGTCGTGACCCCTTTGGGGGTCCATTTACTCTTTCACAGAATTCATTATGAAGTAGCAACGAAAATAATTTTACGGTTGGGAGTTAGGGTTAGGTTGAGGGTCACCACAACATGAGGAACTGTATTAAAGGGTCGCGGCATTAGGAAGGTTGAGAACCACTGGGCTAAGGAACAGCCTTTTTACTCCCCACATTCAGGCACTGCCAGTTTTAATATACTATTGGTTTTAATGTGTTCATTTTATAGGATGAACCTGCCCCGAGACCCTTGGGTATAGGGCAGGATAAAAATGCAAATAAATAATTGAATTTTTGGAGCTGAGCTACACATTCACTTCTATCCTCTGCAGGGGTGAAGCTGAAATTCTTTCCACTGCAAAGTGGACTGATGATTCTCTGAATGGAAAAAAATACCACCCCTGATAGGCTCTAATTCTCCTACCCATGAACTTCATAGACTCCTTCCAGCCTGATTTTGCAAAGTATTTCAACCCCTTAATCATTCTGGTTCCCTCTTTCTGGGCTTTTTCATGAGACATCTATTAAAGAACTATATTTTAACCCTCTGTGGAAGTTTTTTCTTCTGTGTTTTAACTCCTACCCATGTTTTTGATGCTCCATAAATTATTCAGGTTTTTTCCAAGGTAAATGGCATAAAGCCATCTTAAATGTACACAGAATGCAACCCAAATAGCTGCCAGGCACTATTTGCAACTTCCACAGCTGTTACAAGGAGAGCCTCAGTGTAAGTGCATTACAATAATTGACACACATGGTTACCAGTACATGGACAATTGTGAACAGGTTCTTGAGGCAGCACAGCTTGAGTACCAGTCCAAGCCAGTTACAGGTACTTCTAGGTAAGAGGTGACTTGAGCACTGGCAATAGTGACGATTCCAAAATGCTCTCAAGCTGTATACTTATTCCTTCTGAGAAAATGCAGCCCTATCTAGAACAGGCAAAATCCCTCGTCAAATCCATCACTGCACCCAACTAGCAGAATGTTCACAGACTCTTGATTCAAATGTTAAGCAGAACTCAATTATGATCGGCATACTGATAACATTAAATCCAAATCTTCCGAGGACTCAAGCCAGCAACGTCATACAAATGTTGAAAACCAATGATGACAAAAAATAGAATCCATGTGGCATCCCACAGTCCGGCCGCCAGAACATGTTATTTGAAATGTCTTTTGGTTTACAATAAAATTAAGGCAGCAATATAAACTATTATAAACTATGTCTTTTTGAACTTTTCAAGAACACCTTCCTTATTAGTACTTCCAAGGTTCTTTTATACTTTCAGGGTGGCAATACCAATGATTGCTCATAATTGGAAGTTGGCTAAACAGAGTCTTCTGCAGAGTTGGTACACCAGACTTTGATTGTATGTTACTCAAAGAATATATTAGTGTTCAACTAAAATCGATGCAAAGACTTTCTGGCATTTTATCATTTTGCACCATCCGACCTCTAAACAGCTCCTTCAAGATACCTGAATAGGACTTCATAATACCTGAATAATTGATCCAGTAAAGATATGGATGGGAGCAGGGGCATTTCACTGACTTAATTTATCTGAGATCTGGAATAAGTATACTGAAATCAAAAAGTGTATTCTTACTAGTTTTGCATAAACTGTCTGGGGATTCTACAGATCTACTGCTAACCCTAACCCTTACAACAGTATAATTTATACCCACCTTGTTCAAAGTGTTTCTAGTTTATTGATACGCAGCATTCTGTGCAATCATGCCACTTATCTACTTTAATTCAAATGTATATTTTATTTCCAAAATGATCCCCAACTTGAAACTAGCCTTTTCCATAGCCATTGTAAACTAAATCAACATTTTCATCAAATTCACTGGTTAGTCAGCTGAAGATTTTTTCCTTCAACTCATATTTATTTATTTGTATTTCTATCCCACCCTATACCTCTTATACTTCTTCATAGTAAATTACATTTGCCGTTCTGAAGTCATTCTCAGCTGAACAGAGTATACTGAACTTTATCACAAATCCTTTTGTTTTTACTATCCTAACAACGTGATGGTATTATTCACAAACTTTTGACATTTCACTGTTCAATTCTGACTTTAGACTAAGAAGAGAACTCTGACTCAATTCAGACTTCTTTAAGCTTCCATTTATTTCCCTGCCTTAGCTCATTGCTCACCTGCTGGATCAGCTGCCCTTAAAAACATGCCTTGCTTTCTCACACCACTGCCTGTAACCAATAGATATCTACAATGCATGATACTACAGTTTTAAGAAATGTCATGGAAATATTAATATTATAATCTATAATCAATGATTACAAAGTAATCATTGGGTTTATTAAGGTTACATCTATAATTGGGAACATGGTTTGGCTGTGATTCATGAGATTGTAACAATGCTTGTCAAAGCAGACGTACATAACAGGAAACAGGCTAAGCTGCGGTTAAGCTGTCTGGAAGAAAGGGGGAACCTTTCTCTTCCCTTTCTTAGTTTCTTTATGTCACAGTGGCCCTAGAGTTATTTTGGTTTATACTATATGATGTTTCAGCGTTATTGTTGATTTTACCTTTTATGTACCTTTAACCTTTATGCCTAACAGTTTGAAGGGGTCATCATTTTTTGGCTATATAAGTGGGACATATCTCTTGTATGTTAAGGAGTACCCAGGACTCCTTCCATGACTAGTCATGTAAAGCGCCTTAATAAATCTTAAATCCTGAAGGAAATACTGTGTCAGATCTTGCTTTAACAGAAAAAACCAAGAAATGCTAACAAATATTATGTACATGTTCGAAACTTTAAAAAATGAAAACCTCCAATATTAAAAACACATAGAGACAGTTAACTTAGGTTTTATTTTATTTGTAAACTGATCATTTACTCCCGGGCCATCAGTTTTTGCTTCTTCAATTTTTTCTGAGACACCTGCAGAATAAAATTACAATTAATCAAGATTAACTCACTAAAAACACTGTACTACAAAGATTAATTGTGAAACTGAATTCTCATTAAAAACATGTTCTAAATAACTGTTTAAGAACTACAATTAGAAACCTTGTTACTTTTTATCTTTCAAATTCTATCAGATTTCACTGTGCACATGCCACCTACATAACCAGACTATGTCCTAGTTTTCCCAGACACTTTTATTGTCTTCCACTGAAGAATTTAATTTTTAAATACAGTACACTGCACTTGCTAAACTATTAAATATAGTTTTGGGGTGGGTGCCCTCATTATACAAGTACATTTTACAGTGATGTTTGAACTTTGTCCACTCAGAAGCCAAACTGTACTTAGTGCTTACTTTCAAGAAGACAGGCTAGGGACACAAAGGCTACAGACAACAACCGGTGGTTAGGAAACATTCTGTGATTCTACTTGTGCTAATTATCAACTGATTTCAGGGCTCAGAGTGATTTCATATAATCCACTCAAAATCAAATCCCAGAGTGCTCACTGAAGGTTACTCCAAAGAAAAGCAGACATAATTGCCAGTCCACCTCAAAATGCTGATTAAGCTTTTAAAGTCGTCCAATGTTAAGATTCACAGTATCTACGGCCAAGTCTGCTCCCAAATAAGCCACCACAATCTTCAGTTGACGCCCTTTTATTTCTCTGTTCACATCTACATTTTAATCCAGCTTCTTTCCACTTTCAGATTGGGGGAACCCACTAGCAAGATGAGAAGCCTTTTCTAGGCAGTATCTATCTCAGAAAATCTACCTTTGGGTTAGGTAGAGTGGAAAGAAAATGACTAGTCAGTTTGTTGATGTGTCCTCTCACTTTGAAAGTGGATTAAAATTTAGGTATGGACACTGCCTCTCTTGTTGCTACATAACACGGTGTATGCAAATAGGAAACAGGTCATTTTGGCATTAATGTCCTGCCTATGCAACTCAAAGTGGCTTCACGGGGAAGCACACCTGATGCCAACTCTTAAAAAATGTTAAAAGAAGTGGTTTTTAGTCAGAGGCATCTTTTAGGGGTGTAAAACCTGTTGGCAAGTGACTGATTAAAGATCTTGGAGTTCTAGCTTTTTGAAAAATACTTCTTAGAGGGTTTACAATAATGGGGGCCTTCAACTCATAAGCATCTCTGAGGTTATTACTGAGAAAGAGGTACAGATGCCATGTTACGTCATCAGGGAGCAATGAGAAACTGCGCTGTTTCACTCGCTTTGTAACTAAAGAATTTCATGGAAGCAGAACACAGCTGTTTTCTGACTTTCCACTTCTCCACAGCTGTTTCTTAAATCCAAAACCCTGTGAATAACCAGAAATATTTACAGTTTAAAAGTCCCCACCTTTGAAAACAGTCTCCTCACACCCCTACAGTACTCTTCAGTTTCCCTGTATGATTTTTCTGGGTTTTTTTTTTAACACCTGAACACATACGGCATCTACAGCAATAACATACCTTTTTCTTCTGAGCAACTTCCTCCTCTGGCTTAGGGACAATCTGCTCCTTCTCTGTGAGGATCATCTCAATGTGGCATGGAGAACTCATGTAGGGGTTGATGCGACCATGAGCCCTGTAGGTTCGCCTCCGCATCTTGGGGGCTTTATTGACCTGAATGTGCTCAATCACCAGAGAATCTACATCCAGACCCTAAGAAAAAGCAGTTTTAGGAAATTCTCAGTATAACATTGCAATAAAATGGCTGAAACCTAGTCAAGCAGGATTGTGAGCTTTCTAAATCTACATCTAAGGGATCAAGAAATTCTAGATTGTAGTGGCTCAGTGCTTATGGTTGTTTCATGGTTTTTCCAAAGGTGTCCTAAGAATGTCATCATTGCCACAAACTTTCACTAGCATTTTATACTCTAGTTCAGAGGTGTCAGACTCAATTGTGCCAAGGGCCGGATTAAAAAAAAAAGTACTGTGAGGGCCAGGGGGTGTGACCAGGGGCGTGGCTAGGGAACAGAGGAGGGGCTGGGGGCATGGCCGTGGCGTGGCTAGGGCACAGGAGGGGCTGGCTGTCCATGGCGGCGCCTGCGCACTGGGTCCCGCCGCGCGCTCGCTCGCCTCGCCTCCTTCGCGCCCAAGGAGGACCGCGGCGGCGGGCCGGATTAAAACACCCCGTGGGCCGCATTTGGCCCGCGGGCCATATCTTTGACATGGCTGCTCTAGTTTGATACTTCTTTCCTGTACCTTTTACTGTCAGGAGAAAAACAAAGTAAGTCCTCTTTGGATTCTATGGTTTCATGTATCAGGACGTAAGGAACAACATCTGGTCCTTAGAAGGTTGTAAAATTAGGTAAACACAACCTCAGATGAACAACACCACATGACAAATTATACTGTGTCATTACTTAATAAATAGGCCAAAATGCAGAAACTGTGTGAAAGATTAAGCACACCAAGTAAAAGTATTGCTGTGGAAGAAGAACGAGAGTTGGCTTTTCTACCCTGCTTTTCTCACCCATTTAATGGGACTCAAAGTGCCTGACAAAGCTTTTCTATTTTTCTCTCCGCAACAGAACACCTTGTAAGGTAGGTGGGGCTGTGAAAGCTCAGAAGAGAGCTGTGACTAGCCCAAGGCCACCCAGCTGGTTTCACTGGGGAGAGCGGAATAGAACATAGTATTCCCAGATAAGAGTCCAGCTCCCTAACCACTAGACCAGTGGTCGGCAAACTTATTAGTCAAAAGAGTCAAATATCAACAGTACAATTTTTAAAACTTAAGCTATATAGGTAGGTACATTGTTATGAACTTAATTAGGGTACTCCTCAGCTGGAAAAGCCACACTCAAGGGGCCAAAGAGCCGCATGTGGCTCTTGAGCCGTGGTTTGCCTAACGCTGCACTAGACCAGGGGTAGGCAAACCACTGCTCGGGAGCCACATGTGTTTGCCGACCTCTGCACTAGACCAAACTAGTGAAAAGACCATTGCATTTTAACTATTTCTACAGTTCTTCCCACTACAAAACAATTCTGAAGCCATCTGCTTAAGCTTAGTTCTGCTTCAAAACACAGGTCACTACTTGACTTACTGATACTACATGCCAAACTGCAGTAACCTTTACCTTGAGTTCAGCATTGCTTTCTGCATTTTTTAACATGTGTAGAAGAAACTCAGCACTCTTTTTTGGCCAGCGCCCTTGTGTCCATCCCCACTGCTTGGCCTGCAAAATACAAAATTTAATGTCAGTTACGTCAAATTTAAAACACAGAAACATAGTTTGCTTCCAAAGGCTGCTCAGGACCAAAGTTTGTTTTCATGTTTAATCCAAAGGTGTCCTAAGAAAGTCATCACAGCAGCCACAAACATACAGAGCAGAGCTATTTTGTCTTTTGCTACTCTTGCACAAATATTAATTTCTTTCAGACTCATTAATTCATTTATATAGAATATTTATATCCCACCTCACATCCTAAAATTTTGGGTGGCTTACAATAAAAACCCATATACAGCAAAACATTAAATACATGCCCCATTAAACAGTATTAAACAGCATAGTCAATTTTAACTTCTAACTTTTTAACCAAGATTAAAATAGCGCTTGAATGAATTAGTGCTCAAAGGGTTTCATAAAAAGTCTACAAGATAGTTGCTGGCACTAAACAGGCCTCCAAAGGAAGGGCATTCTATAAATGGGTGCCACAGTTGAGTAGCGTGCTCACCCATGTCCCAACACAGCACATCTATAAAAGAGGAGGTGTTCCCTCAAGTATTGAGGTCCCAAGTCATTTAAGGCTTTAAAGTCATTACCAGCTCCTTAAATTCTGATCAGAAGCATACAGCCAGCCAATGCAGCTCTCTCAAAACAGGCTTTACGTGCTACCTGTAGTCTGTACTGATCAGGAGTCAAGTTGCCACATTTTGAACTAACTGCAGCTTCTGGGTCTTCTTCAAGGACAGCCCTATGTAGAGTGCATTCCAATAGTCTAGTCGGGAGGTTACCAGTGCATGGACTACTGTGGCTAGGTTATCCTGGTCTAAGAAAGGCCATAGCTGGCACACCAGCCACGGCTGGTACCAAACACTCCATGCCACTTGGGTATCTAATGACAAAGAAGGATCCAGAAATACTCCCAAACTATGCACCCGCTCCTTCAAGGGGAGGGCAACCCCATCCAGAACAGGTTGTTTACACAATTCTCAGATCCAGGAACTACCAATTCATAGAGTCTCTGTCTTCTCAGGATTTAATTTCAGATTACTGGCCCTCATCTAGCCCATTAAGTCCTCCAGACACAGGAGAGGAAAAATCCACTAAAATCACGCTAAGTATTCACTTTCCCAAACTTTTCCAATTTTTACAAGGAAGAGTCTGTTTTAGTTCTTCCTTATTGGCTTATTAATTATATATTAAATAGTGAGAAATATTTGTGGTTGTGACTGAGTATCATCAAGTTAGGTCCAATTTGGGGTTAACTACATGAAGGCCTCCAAGGATAATTTTATAGTTTTCTTGGCAAAAGGTACTAAAGTGATCTGTTATTCCCTATTTCCAGGAAGATACCAAGGAATAAACCCATGGCCAGTCACTTTGCTTTGATCTACTACCACCGATCTACAGACACTCCTAAGTAGTATTTAGATCCCTTGTATTATAGAACATACTCAAAACAAGAGCAGGGTATTTCAGTGCTGAAAACATCAGCCTCGGCTGCATTACACTGACAACTGCTAATGTTTCTCGCACTGCAGTGTTTTGCTAGTTATTTAATATTACAGTACTTTGTCTGCTGTACAACAAAATGGTTAAGTATCTTTGAAGAATGATTGTAATTACATCAAAAAGTAGGAATACTGAAATTCTGACTGCAGGAGGGATTATGTGGCAATGTAGTCTCAACACATGAAACCTTAATCTCATTTATACATCGCAAAGAATAAATGCACCTTCTACAAGAACTCAATGTAATTTCCATTTGTAACTATTTCCATCCTCAAATTTATCATGAATGTCCAGCCTCCCAGTTCCACTCTATAGTTTTTCTTTATCTGATTACCACTCACCTCTAAGAAAACAGTATGTTCTGAATAATAATTTCATCAAATAGTAAATGTTATCATGGTTTCACCACCACAGAATTCTACGAATTCATACCTGGGCACATCGGCCAACTCCACCATTGTAACGCCGGAATGGAACACACTGTTTCTTCAGAGTCACATCTTTCAAGTACTTTGTGGCTTTTCGAATGTGCATACCCTTAATAGCCTGGGCAGTCTCACGTGTGTTCTAAAAAGAGGGGAAAATAACAAGTGCATGGTCATCTATACTGCTAAATGAATTTAGTCTGTTTTGCTTTACTGTCTGCTTCTGTTATAATTTCACATATGAACAAAGTACAATCATGTGAAGCCTGCAGCACATAAGCCAAAGTTTAGGCATAAAGATGGGCACTGTTCATAGAAAGCGTAACGTGGGAGATAACTGCTCAGATTCACTTAGTTGTTTTCATGATTAATCCAAAGGTGTCCTAAGTTGGTCATCACAGCAGATATATAGTTCCCCACACACACAACAAAGCAAACATTGATCTCATTCTTCAAAAATAATTTATTCACAGTATAATTTTTCTCAGACCACCTAAACAAGGTAAAAACTGTTCATGGTCACAACATTCTAGGAATCAAAATGCAAACTGTAGACATGAGCACCGTTATCCTCACTACAACAAAGGGCTCAACAGACAAGAAAGGCAGAAGTTATTTGATTTTGACGTGTGAGGTAGGAATCATCTGGAGCTGTTTATCAGCTAACTCGTATCATAACATCACCAGGATGTTGTCCTGCCTTCCCACAGGCAAGCTTTGGAATGAACAGGTTGGCTTCATTCATCTGAGGATGTGAATTTTCTGACAAGAAATTATTTATAACCTTCTTTGAGTTCCCGTTCTCATTCCGGAGGGTAAGGAACTAGAGGATAACTGTAATAATTTTTAAAATCTGAGAAGTAGTCGTTGGATCTTGTCTTATTGTTCTGTGCAGGAGGACAGACTTGACATCGTCCTTTAAAAGTGCACCAATGTTTCAAAAGCTCAGGACTGTCTGAGTCATCTTGGGATTAAGCATAGTTTAATGTACAAAATAACATTTACCCCACCAGCATTTATGTTCTGGTGGAATCCACACTCACCACTCAAGACAGGAGAGCAACCAAGTTAAGATCTGCATACCTTAAAGTGGACACGAAGGTTGGAACCCCTTGACTTGCATGCTGTGAGAAGAAAAACAACAACTCAGAAAGTTGCAATACTAAAGGATTTTTTGAAAAATAAAATTTGAGAAAATTACTTACACTTGGTGGGATTTTCTGGATCAAGCGAGTAGCGGACCATTTTCAGAGCTTACCTAGAAAAGAAATACATTTCAGAGTTTTAGTTATATGCTCTTGTTAATTCCTAAAGAAAGCCACTCATCTCACTTCTAGTACTTTCACAGTTCAACCAGAATCTATGTGAACCAGTTAACCACCAATTTTTATATCCTCCTCTAAGGCGGAAAAACAGCCAGGGCTTTCATATTTTTCACTTCAAAGGATTTCAGCAGATATACCTCATCGAGGGAGCAATACTTGCTCAAATGCTCTTTTCTACACAGCTACCAAAGATGCCTTCCGTCTAGCCAGCCTGCTCTGAAACCTTTCCCTAACAACTTCCACACCTAGTACAACAGAACAAAGAAACAGACACAGGCTTCCTCAAGTCTGGACTCCATATGCATTATACGGAAAAATCCAAATAACAGAACATGGCTGAAAAAGCAATCTTACAGAGACTGAACACTTCATTTTACAAACAAAAATTCAACATCCCCCAAAACCATTGAAAAAAATTGCCTGGCCTTTAAGTTTTGTACACCACAAAAGACCTTTCTTCTCTCTCCCTCTGCCATCACATGAAATCAGGATAAATTTAGGCTGTAATACAACTCTGTTGCAGAATTAGGTCTGTATACTTCTCAACTGTATTTCAGCAATAATGTTCCAAAGAGCTTACATTGGAAGGCAAGGATTTCTTCTGCACCAAAAGCTGGGTATTTAACCCCACTTCATCCCCTTCCCGTGCAATATCAAACTAGCTGCATTCTGCTGCTCCTTGGTTCTGCTCTGTGAATAACATCAAGGGAAGCCACCAAAGTAGGGCCTCAACTGCAACTGGGACTCTGCCTATGTAGCTTGTCTATAGTGCAGGGCTTCCAAACTCATCGGAAGACCAGCAGAACAAGAAAAAAGAAGAGCTGGCATTTCTAGCCAGCCTTTCTCAGACATTTAAGGGGACTCAAAGCCGCTGACAAACCTTCTGTTCTCCCCACAAGACACCCTGTGATAGGTGTGGCTGTGAGAGCTCAGAAGAGAGCTGTGACTCGCCCAAGGTCACCCAGCTGGCTTCGTGGAGGGAGAAGAGTTGGCTTTTCTACCCCACTTTTCTCACCCATTTAAGGGGACTCAAAGCAGCTGACAAAGCTTCTGTTCTTCTCCCCACCACAGACACCCTGTGAGGTAGGTGGGGCTGCGAGAGCTCAGAAGACAGCTGCGACTAGCCCAAGGTCACCCAGCTGGCTTCATGGAGGAGTGCAGAATCGAACCCAATATTCCCAAATAAAAGAGTCCAGCTCCCTTACCACCAGACCATCCCACGATCAGGTCTGCAGAGCTTGGCTGCTTTGCTCCCACGTTGTGATGTTATGAATGGGAAACCAAGGCGAACCCACTGCTGCCTTCTTTCCCCCCCCCCCAAAAAAGACCCGGATATAAGTCGACCGCGCACGTATCTGCTCCCGCATGCTAAGGCGACCCT
The DNA here is from genome assembly GCA_023333525.1 of Aspidoscelis tigris stejnegeri. NCBI lineage: Eukaryota > Metazoa > Chordata > Lepidosauria > Squamata > Teiidae > Aspidoscelis > Aspidoscelis tigris. The sequence goes on from JALMGA010000007.1 coordinate 10,902,058, forward strand.
GGGTCCTACTGCCCGTTCTGCTCCCCGCCCTGTTACCCTGAAGCACCCTCGGAATCCTTCCACCCCACTGACAACAGCGGCCATTTTCCACCATCTCACTCTCCGGCAGCGGCCCCATCTGCCCCCGACGCTGCCACCCCAGGCAAGGAAATGCTGCCCTGCCCTCGCGCCCCGAACCCTCCTTTCTCCAGACGGAAGGTTTCCTGGCGGCTCCGTAACGGGATGGCAGCCCGCGGAGACGGATACAAACCCGAGGCACACTGAACAGCTCCGCGAACTCACCGTGGCGCCGCCACTACGCCGCAAAAAGGAAGAGGAGGGCATGCCGGGAAGATTTCGTAGAACCTCGAAGCCTCGCGAGAAGTCGCTCTCGTGAGCTGATTGGGCAAGTAAGGAGAGGGGGGGAGTTTACAGCGGAAGGAAGGCATCAGATGGACATTGGGCGGGGGGGTATAAGGGTCGTATAGGGAACGTGTTGTGTGATCATATGTACAACCTAGGCACAAATCGATATTAAGGCGTATTTTTGGCGCGTGTAGACGCATATGCTGAAATACGTATATATAGAGACACAAACTTCGCCCATAAATTATTTCATCACAAACATTGTACATTCGATTAACAGCCTTTTTTAAGCTGTTGCACAAATTTATACTTAAGGTTTGAATGATAAAATCAGAATTAGAGAGCTTGTATTTTAAAAAATAGAGTCAAAGTTGAATTAAAAGCAGCCCTGGTAGCAATTAAGATAAGCAACAATTCAATCTGTAAGCAAAAAAACATGTACAACATAATATAGTTATTAAATCTGAAATTTTGTTGCTGTTCAGTGGGGTCACTTGTGACTCCACAGACCACAGCATGCGAGTTTGGTCCAGGGGTCAGGGAGCTGGACTCTTACCTGGAAATACCGGGTTTGATTCTGCCCTCCTCCATGAAGCCAGCTGAGTGACCTTGGGCTAGTCACAGTTCTCTCAGAGCTCTCACAGCCCCACCTACCTCACAGGGTGTCAGTGGTAGGGAGAAGAACAGAAGGTTTGTCAGCCGCTTTGAGTCCCCTTGAATGGATGAGAAAAGAGTAGAGAAGCCAACTCTTCTTCTTCTTCTTCTTCTTCTTCTTCACTACTGCCTTCCAAAATTTGCTCAAGCTCATGTTCATTGCCTCTATGAAATCCTGTTCATCTCATCCTCTCTCTGCGGTTCCCTTCTTCTGCTTTCAATCTACCGCGACATCACAAGTGAGTCTCCTGTCTTCCCATTATGCGGCCAAAGTATCTGAGTTTGTTTCAATATTTGTCCTTTTAATGAACCATCAGGATGCATTTCCTGCCTTCGCTATTGTCTGCTTTGATCTTCTTGCAGTCCGAGAAATTCTCAAAGTCTTTTTCCAGTACCACGATTCAAAAAGGTCAGTTCTTCAGCACTCAACCTTCCTTATCATCCAACTCTAACAGCCATACATTGCTACTGAGAAAACCATGGCTTTGTCTATATGGGCCTTTGCTGGCAGAGTGGTGTCTGCTTTTTAAAATGTTGTCCAGGGGCCTTTCTGCACTTGGCCTTATTCTGGAATATATCTTGGGATAGGGGTCTCTTATCCGCATGCTAATGCAGACTATGGCAGACCTCACCCTAGGCCTCCCATATCCTTCACTAAAATCTGGACAGCAGGTCTCTATTCTGAGATTTATTCCAGAATAGGCCAAGTGCAGAAAGACCCCAGGAGCCTATTCGCACTTGGCTTTATTCTGGAATATATCCTGGAAAAGGGACTTGCTGTCCATATGCTAGTGCAGGCTTCAGCAGGCCCAAAGTGAGGTCTGCTAGAGTCTGCATTAACATGTGGACCACAGAACCCTATCCTGAAATATACTCCAGAAAAAGGCCAAGTGCGAATAGGCTTCATGTTTGCCACAGCTTTCTTCTCAAGGAGCAAGTGCATTTTAATGTAAGGGCTGCAGTCACAGAGAGATCTTTGAGCGCAAGAAAATAAAATCTGATACTGCTTCCATTTCTTCCTCCTCTACTTGACAGAAAGTGACCGCCTCAGATGCCATGATCTTAGTTTTTAAAATATTTTTATTTTATAAAATACAACAAATATACAAATCAAATGACAAATACAACCACGACTCAACAATACAACAAAAGTTAACAATAAGAGTGGAGGATTCTCTCTCTGCCGTACAGCTTTGTGGCAGCCTGGGATTGTTACGGTCAAATTAGGCCACCCTGGTTTGCTTTTGGGACAAACTCTTAGCCAGTTTGGTCTTGTGGTTAGGGAGCCGGACTTTTATCTGGGAGTACTGGGTTTGATTCCGCCATCCCCCATGAAGCCAGCTGGGTGACCTTGGGCCAGTCACAAATCTCCTCTGAGCTCTCACAGCCCCACCTACCTCACAGGGTGTCAGTTGTGGGGAGAAGAACAGAAGCTTTGTCAGCCGCTTTGAGTCCCCTTAAATGGGTGAGAAAAGCGGGGTAGAAAAGCCAACTCTTCTTCTTCTTCTTCTTCTTCTTCTTCTTCTTCTTCTTCTTCTTCTTCTTCTTCTTCTTCTTCTTCTTCTTCTTCTTCTTCGGTTGTAATGTCTATAAGGCATTGATTTATTGCTGAGATTGCATAGTTGGGGACCTTGTGAAAAGATAATCCAGGGAGAAACTTGGCCAAGATTCCAGGTACTCCAGTGGTCATAATTTTTAGGATGAGAAACAATCATAGATTTAACATGCCACCAGATGGAGCTATTTGATACTCTATTAACATCTTGACAACTATTGCTGCAGCTCCTACTTGTGTGTTCAGAAACACACAAAAAGGGAAAGTAGCCTGTTAGAACACAAGAACATCAGAGGAGATTCCTGCTGGATCCGGCCATAGCCCATTTAGTCCATCATGCTGTCTCACACAGTGGTTCACCAATTGCTTCCAGGTGTTCACTGAGTTGCCAGGTACTCTACAGTATGGATCTTGAAGAACCCTAGGATTCTTCAGCTGTTTTCATCCTTCAGTTTCTTTTAAATTAAGAATTTTGAAGACAAGCAAAATATTGTACAATTTTGAGGGCAGATGTTTGCCAGGACTTGTTTATGTCCAACGGATTTCACTGGATAAATGTATGGAGTATAACGGAGCCAAAATTATGTTCTTATATTTTACCTGCCAAGATGTTGGTCCCAATCTGGCTATTTAAGTGTTAACCTGTGTGTGAACAGCCAAAAGCCTTAACTCCAGTAAGTGGAGAACAAATTGTGGCAGTAACAGGACAGAGGGATAGTATGCTTTTAAGGTCCCCTATTTATGGAGAAATAGTTTGGGACAAGGAAAATCTAATCCTAACTGCTAGCTAGATAACAGGTAAAAAGAGTAAAGCATGTTAATAGTCTGCAGAGAATACGGAGGAAATTGGTCCTTTCTGCACTGAGTCTTATTCTGGTTTATATCTTGGACTAGGGACCTACCATCCTTATGCTGATGCAGACTATGACAAACCTGCCTGGGGGCTGCCATAGTCTGCACTGCCATGTGGATAGTAGGTCCCTAACCTAAGAGATAATTCAGAATAAGGTCCAGTGCAGAACGGGCCTTCGTGTGAGCTCACCAGTTGGTCCCTATGAGGCAGGAGCGATGGGGTAGGGCAACCTAACTGTGCCCATTCCCAGTGTTCCTAGCAGTCATTTGGCTAAAAGATACATTTTCACCAGCATAGGCACGAGGTGAACCTCAAGAGATAAGCTGTTCCAGAGTCTAGGGGCCACCACAGAAAAAGCCGTCTTGGACATCCCTGTGCCTCATATCTCTGCAAGAGAAGGAACTACAAGAAGGCCCTCTCCTGTTTTTATTGGTTTATATACAATATACAGTATATATTTCAAGCAGGTATTATGAGCCATTTTGGTCTAGTGGTTAAGGAGTTAGACCTGGGAATACCTGGTTTGATTCCACACACCTACATAAAGCCAGCTGGGTGACCCTGGGCTAGTCACAGCTCTCTTCTGAGCTCTTATAGCCCCACTACCTCACAGGGTGCCTGTTGTGGGGAGAAGAACAGAAGATTTGTCAGTTGCTTTGAGTTCCCTTAAATGGATGAGAAAAGTGGGGTAGAAAAGCCAACTCTTCTTCTTCTTCTTCTTCTTCTTCTTCTTCTTTTAGAATCCTTTCCTAATTTTCTTTTAGAAACCTCTCTGTACCAACTAGTTGCTGGTATAGTTATTTAAACACCACTGATTTTTTTGCCCTAAGACTTTGGAGGTGATGGCTGACTGTTCCCTCCAGGAACAATGAATCAAAGGTCAAATTTGAACTTAAGTTAATATATTATTTTATTTTGCTCTTAAGGATCCAAGAGCCATGGAGATTTGCCATTATTAATTCAGCCTGGCCATGGCTTATGCAGAGTGACATCCAGTTAGTGAGAGGATTGTGACTAAATACATGGATTTCCATAATCAGATATCTAACAAAAATAATAGTGCTCTGAGCATTTCATAGACTTCCTGTTGGCATACCACATGTTTATATGCCTGAAGGTTGGTATTTCAAATAATATTGTGCTAGTGAAATGTGATGCAACAGTAACCTTGAGGCTTAGTGAGAAACAAGAGTGACCCGCATATATGTATTAGCCAATGCTAGTTAATGATCAATCCCCCTAAACACTAACTACCGTAGTAGCTCTGTTTTTCTTCACAAGGAGTGGCATAACCAAGACCTTGTATGTAAACAGGGTTTGCTTACTATCCCAGCTGCTGCGTTTCCTTATCTCAGTGGTAGGCAAACCACAGCTTGGGAGCCACATGTGGCTTTTTGGCCCCTTGACTGTGGCTCTTCCAAATTAGGAGTACCCTAATTAAGTTAATAACAGTGTACCTACTTACTTGGAGACTAACAAGAGAAGGGTTGGTGGCATGAGCTTTCGTAGACACGTCTACTTCTTCAGATACTAGGGCGCCCAATGGGCACATCTACTTCTTCAGATGCTAGGGGGACCAATGGGCACATCCACTTCTTCAGATGCTAGGGGGACCATTTGGGCCCCCTAGCATCTGAAGAAGTAGATGTGTCTAAGAAAGTTCATGCCACCAACCCTTCTCCTGTTAGTCTCCAAGTGCTACTAACTACCTTGCTGGACAGCTCAAAGATGTACATCTGAAGATGTCTACTTCTTCAGGTGCACCTACCTGTATAGTTCAAGATTTAAAAATTTGGCTCTCAAAAGAAATTTCAATCGTTGTACTGTTGATATTCGGCTCTTTTGACTCCAGAGTTTGCCGACCACTGCCTTCTCTCATTAGGGTGATATTAATTCTCTGCTTATGAATACTAACCTGCTGTTTCAGCAGGCAAGTATATAGTAATTCTTTCGTTGAATCAGTTTCTGGGCACCTTTAAAATCAGAGAAAAGCAGTGTAGAAAAGCCAACTCTCCTCCTCCTCCTCCTTCTCCTTCACTATCCAGTTCAGATGCAATTACAACTAATTACATGTTTATATGGCACAGATTTATGTGACAATGAAAAACAAGCTAGCGCACATGCACTGACAACCTGCTTTTCAATTGCCTTTTTCACAGTCTACAACAGTGTACTGTGTAGCAATGCATTATAAATGAGGAAGATATGCATGCCAGGAGCACAAGTGTAGCGTTGTTTCACTGCCCAATGCGGATGCAGCGCAGCAGGTCCTGCTGAGTTTATGCTTCCCTATGATCTAGCTGAACTACTGCATTTTGGACCATTGCAAACCGAGAAGAAGTTTAGGAGAGCATTTGGTGGGTAATACCAAAATGTCTCTGTCCATGGTAGATCCCTATTAACACTGTGGCCAGAAGCATTTTGGGAAGAGCTTTAGAGGAGGAAGAGATGGGGTAACACAACTTCATCCATTATCAAACACAGATGTTGTCCTTTAAAAATACTTTTTGGAAATTTGGCAGGTGCTTCTCAGAGATCTTCTGCAAACAGGTAATTTTCAAACTCCCTTATTTTATTCATTCATTTTATTTATTAATTGCATTTTTATGCGACCCTATACCCAAAGGTCTCAGAGTGGGTACAGACATTTAAAATAATATATATTAAAACAATAGCAGGGTCTGAAAGTGGAAAGAGAAAGTCTGTCCCCATTAAACTAAAGGCCAGGGCAAACGTGTACAGTGAAGGTGCCTGATGCACCTCAAGGGGGAGCCTATTCCGTAGCCTGGGGGACATCACTGAGAAGACCCTCTCCCAGGTGCCCACCCCTTTTATTACTGATGGTGGTGGTAGAACCAGGAGGGCCTCCCCTTCGGATCTTAAGGCAAGGGCAGGTTGATATGGGAGAATGTGTTCCTTTAGACATTTGGGGCCCAAGCCATTTAGGGCCTTATAAGTTAAAATTAACCCCTTGAACTGGGCTTGGTAGCGAATCGGCAGCCAGTGCAACTCTTTATGGCAATGTTACTTAAATAACACTGCTTCTGTCACTGATTTTTAGACTGTCTAATGCTAAGCATAAATATATGCACTCTCTCTCACATTCTTTTTGTGTAACCTGATTAATTATTGTGTTTTTTGTTCTACTTTTTAGTATAAGCAATATTATAACTGTATGTAACACTGTGATTAATTAAAAAGGAAGAGAAGAAGAAGAGGCATGTTTTTAGGTTGGTTCTTTGGTTTTTTTATATTTTAGAATTTATAATAAACATGTAATACACTTAAATCACAAAACTATGAACATCAAGATCATAACAGTTACATAACTGTCTTTAGGTTGGTTCCAAATTCCTCACTTTTGGCTATATTTGAATAAGGATGTTTCATTCCTACAAAAACTGTTACAATATTTGTAGATGCAAATTGATTTCTACTTACCTGGATCCTTTTTTTGATGGAAGAGATTACTCTGCATCAGTAGGAAGTGTTTAGCGTTGTTTTGTCAAATTCATTATGCAACCAGGAAGACCAAAACTTTCACAAATCTTCTAGCGTGATATCTGCCTGCCGTCTGAAGGCGCCACTTCCATTATGCCTGAGTTTCCAGAATTGTTTTAGTAACCACTTCCCTAAAAGTAGAGATAACTGTTTCCTGGCAGTTTTAAGTTCTTTCCCAATTAGATCTCTCTAAGCTTTTGCTATGAGTACATCAGACATGAAAATAGGATTTATTAATTTATTTGTATTCCTATCATGATGAGTGGTTGCAGCTCAGTGGTAGAGTAAACTGCAGGTTGCTAGTTCAATCTCCAGTCTCTCCCCAAAAGTTGTGTGAAACAACTTCTGTATATTTTCCAACAAAACTGCACAAAGAACTAGAGAGTTGGCTTTTTTACCCTGCTTTTCTCACCCATTTAAGGGGACTCAAAGGGGCTGACAAAACTTTCTGTTCTTCTCCCCATGACAGATACCCTGTGAGGCAGGTGGGGCTGTGAGAGCTCAGAAGAGAGCTGTGACTAGCCCAAGGTCACCCAGCTGGCTTCATGGAGGCATGCGGAATTAAACCTGGTGACTACAACATATGAGTCCAGCACTCTAACTGCAAGACCAACCTGCCCATAGAAATATTTCATGCAATCAACCAGTAGTACAAATTTCTATCCTACCCTATACCCAAAGACCTCAGGGCAGGTCACAATAAAACTAATAAAAACTGTATTCCTTAGAAAACTTACTTAAGACGTCCAGGGACACGTTGAGCCAGTTTGGTCTAGTGATTAGGGAGCCGTACTCTTATCTGGGAATGCCGGCCTCGATTCCGCCCTCCCTCATGAAGCCAGCTGGGCGACCTTGGGCTAGTCACAGCTCTCTTCTGAACTCTCATAGCCCTACCTACCTCACAGGGTGTTCTGTTGTGGGGAGAAGAATAGAAAAGGTTTGAGTCCCCTTAAATGGGTGAGAAAAGTGGGGTAGAAAATCCAACTCTTCTTCTTCCCTAATCCAAATTTACTGAGCTTAGATATTAACATCAAGTACATAACTTATTTACTAGGTTTTTTGTTTGTTTATTTGTTTAGGTTATTTTCTACCACTCAGATAAATGAAGTACTTATTGATTTTCTGAATGTTGCTGGTGTTAAACTGAATCCCTGATTTCAGTCAGGAGAAAATTCCTCCCGAACAAATGCCCTAAATTTGTTTGGCAGAACTGAACAGCACCCTCTTTTGCTCAAGTAAGTTTTAGGGCTTCTCCCAGCCAAGTATGAAAAACTTCAGTCTTTGATGTCACCATTTCCTAGAAAGTCATGCAACATGCCTTCAAACGTTTCATGTTTGCGTCTGTCTGCAAGCCTAGCTTCAGTGTAATCCTTGATTACACAAGCAACAGAGAAAGAAATAACTAAAGGGGGTGTGTAAGGTCAGACCTTTCCACCAATGTTCAAATGCCCTATCCACATGATTGCTGGGTTTCCACCTTCTACTACACGTCCATGGTATGATATCAGAAACCTCCCAGATCCCCCCCTTCATAGATTGGTCTGCACAGACCCTTAATCAGGATTATGGGACCACAAAGAAAGATTGTAGCTCACATAGATCTGCACATTAGTGTGGGCCTAGGTGCCCTTCCCACTGGAATGTGCTGCCCACTTTACATGGATCATGATCCCAATTAGAGAGGCCGTAGTATTCTACCTGACTCAGGTAGAATACTAGGTTTGTCGTTCCTTCCTCTCAAATATAAGAAGTTGGCTTTTCTGTTCCACTTTTCTCACTCATTTGAGGGGACTCAAAGCAGCTGACAAAGCTTTCTATTCTTCTCCTCACAACAGAACATCCTGTGAGGTAGGTGGGGTTGTGAGAGCTCAGGAGAGAGCTGTAACTAGCCCAGGGTCACCCAGCTGGCTTCGTGGAGGAGGGCCACTAAATATCAGTGGGTTTCCTGCCTTTTAAATCATGAGAAAATGGGGCAGTGAACTGTTGGTGGACAGCCATTAAATTGGGCTTCGAGCTCAGAGGGGCCTTCTGGTTTAGACACATAGGTTCTTTCTGCAATGGGCCTTATTCAGGATTACATCCTGGAATAGGGGCCTGCTGTCCGCATTCTGGTGCAGATAGCAAGCTCCTATTCTGAGATATAATCCAGAATAAGGCTCAGTGCAAAAAGAGCCATAGGTAGAGATGGAAATCAGAGACCTTTGAAGTTCTGCTCTAGTGGCTTTTGAGTACCCCATGAGCATTGCTGAGGCACTTTGAGGCTGTCTTGGAGGGACACATCCTGGATAGGGTGAATTGAATATTCAAAAATCTGAATTTATCTGAATAACAGAAATATAAATATCCAAAACATTCAATTTGATGTGAATACATTTGTATGTATTTGTATGGATAATTCAGACATTCATATCTGTACGGGTACATACACATCTCGTACGTACCGCATATACATCCTGTATGCATTTTGTTTTCGTCATGTACTCGCATATACATCCTGTATGCATTTTGTTTTCGTCATGTACTGATGTTTACAGGGTGTGTATGGGTACATATGAGATGCATATGTACCCATATGTTACACGTATCCGGCTTATGTACCCTTAGACAGTCTGCAGTGACAAGGGTTGTGATAGTTAAAGCCAGGCTGCTCTACCACCAAGAGCCCCAGTGATCCACCATGTGGTTGCCCAGTAATGGTGGACCCGGCAGGTAAGAAATATAGAGAGGGGAGAGAGATGAGGCTGGAGATGGAGATCAGGTGGAAAGTGAGCTTTATTTCCTTGCAGAAATTTAAATATCCCTCCAAAAACGGGATGTGGAGGAAGTGACATCAAAGCAACATCAGGAGAGGTGATTGGAAGAAAGCTGCTGTCTTCCGGGTCAGAGGTCCTTCTGATGTCACATCCTCAAACAGGAAAAGAAGAGTTGTCCTTTTAAAGCCATGTGTTTTGCAGACACTATAATGCCCAAAGGCCACTGCATGGAGTGGAAAGAATTAATCTCCCTGGTGGTGCTCCCTGTGTACTACAAGCTTATGGGACAGGAAAATAGTTGCTCCTTTTACTCTGAGGTTTGAGAAATGGAAGGCTGAAGAAAAGGAAGCCAGGGAAAAAGCTGTGCAGCTTTTGTGGTTGCTACACCCATACCCATACAGATGCAGATGTCTGAATTATTTGTACGAATAACTTGAGATATTCGTATTCCATCCAAATAATAGAAAACCAAATGTCCAGACATTCAATTTGTATACAAATGTCCACATTTGTCTAAATTCTTATGAATAACGAATATTTCAAATATTCATGCACATCCCTAATCCTGGACCAGAATCCCCTGCAAGGGGCAGTATAGATGATAAAAACCATGGAAAGGTCCTTGGGGGATGAAGGCAATTCCCCTGACTGGCTCATGCAGATCTAGTGACTCTGAATGAATGGGAGAGAAGGTGTACAAATTGATGTTCCAGAATTACCACTCAAATTCTCACTAGGGCCCCAATATCTGGTGTACTGGAGTCCTCCAACAAGGTAGGATCCCTTCTCTTTGAAAGCTTTGCTGGGACTCTGATGGAGGAGGCCAAGCGTTATGAGGTGCGTTGCACTGAACACAACTCTCCTTTTCAAGCTCTTGGAGTTTCCCCAGAAAAAAACAATCATGAAAAGTTGTATCCCTTAATCATAGAACCCCAGTTCTCTTTCCCCACTGCTTTTGCTTTCAGAATTGCCAGCCAGCTAACAAAAGGGAATATCTTTATTTTTATATTTCTTGGAAAGGAAAGTGCTCCTTTCCACTTCTACGGAAAAGCGGCAGGTTTCCTCCCCCTTACACCGCCACGCTGCTCAACAAGAAGCGAGCTCTGTTTTTCTTTCGCCACCTTTTCCCAGATTAGGCGCCTACTGACAAAAGGGAAGATCTTTATGATTGCTTTTTCTTGGAAAAGGAAAGGAAGCATTTCTTGGCCTAAGAGTGAATGATAGGGAGGGAGGGAGGGAGGCTTCAGTCACACCCATGCCTATGCTGCCAAAGACAGTGTTCAGCTGCCATGAGAACATAAGAAGCGTCCTGCTGGGTCAAGATCAGAGACCTGTCCAGACTGACACCCCATTTTCACACAGGGCTTAAGTATGGTCGGACCTCCATATCTGCTGATCTGGTAACTGCGGTTTCAGTTCTGCGAGGCTGGGGGCAGTGAGAAATACAGTGTGAAGTCGTGCGGGATCTCCCATGATTCCTGTGATATCTTGCAGGATTTCCGAGGAATCATGGGAAACTGACTGCAATTTCCCACTGTTTAAAGCATCCATGGTTTTCTGTAACTGCGGTAAGAAGAAGACGAAGAGTTGGCTTTTCTACCCCACTTTTCTCACCCATTTAAAGGGACTCAGAGTGGCTGACAAAGCTTCTATTCTTCTCCCCACAACAGAACACCCTGTGAGAACTCAGAAGAGACCTGTGACTAGCCCAAGGTCACCCAGCTGGCTTCATGGAGGAGGGTGGAATAAAACCCGGTATTCCCAGATAAGAGTCTGGTTCCCTAACCACGAGACCAAACTGGCTCACTGGGAAGTGCAAAAATGCCCCAGGAACATCTGAAAGGCCACCATTTGAGGACCACTGTGTAAGTGGATTCAAACACTGACCCCTCTGTACCCCTAAGAGGGCTTGATAACATTTCCATAGTGAAGGAGGCCGCACTGGTTGGAAGTCTATCTGGGCTGTATCTGTTCTGGCTTTCTAATATCTTCACTCACAGTCCATATTTGCTTTCCAGTGTGAGAGCACAGACTTTGGTTTTTCTGTGCACTATGAGGCTATTCTCAGTGAAAACCAGACCATCCCCCCTATTCAGTGCATTCAGAGCCCTTCTCCCAACCCACCCCCCACTTATGCAAACTTCTTCCTGCTATCCTGCTTCAACCCAGATTTGGGGTGGGGGTGGGAGGAGGGCTGAGAGAGGAACCTGGCAACCAAAGTCTGATCGTAAAATAATGTTCTGTTCCTTGCTCCCCCGTCCCCTTTCTCTACCAGTTCAGAAGAAAAAGCTTAAAACAACAGCAGAGAAGCGGGAAGGGTAACATATATGGATAATGCTTGATTGAAAAAGAATTATTCAATTTAAAATGTGTTGAACGGTAAAAAATAAGCATGTTCAAAATAAGAAAAGCAAAATAAAGCACAGTTATTTTACTTTTGTCTTTCTCTGATACACAGTTTCTATGAATGTTTAAACCATGGATGTTTGTTCTTTTTTAAAATAATTTATTTATTATGAACGAACAATAGAAAAACACAAATTAAAAACAGATACAAATTCAAACACAGTGGAAACAGCCGCAGTTACAGGAGACAGCAAAAAGCTATAAGAGTCATCTCAAAGAAATGGCAACAAATATTTATACCAAGTTAGATATTCAAATGAGGAAAAGGGTTTAGTTAGTGTTGTTGGTTTAAAAAAGGAAGACAGAAAAGCGCAGTCTGATGGGATTTTCTGTCTGAGCAATGGCGAAAAGGTGGGTCCGTTTTTCCAAGAAATGGAAGTGGTCTTCAAAATGGTGCATCCTAGGGCTTGTCCCCATGCACTACTTTGGATTGGATTCGGGATATTCCAAATATGGGATATTCCCTAGTTCTAATTGAGCCATCCCTGTGCGATTGACGAAGGCCTGGGCTCAAGTCGAATATATCTGTCCCCATGCAAACAGTGCTAAACCCCTGCATGTTGAAACCACATCTTTTTCTCTCCACCTTCTCTCTCCTAGAACATAAGAACATAAGAGAAGCCCTGCTGGATCAGGCTACAGCCCATCTAGTCCAGCATCCTGTCTCATGCAGTGGCCCACCAAATGCTCATGGGCATCTCAAGCAGAGACAAGGACAAACCTTCTCCTGCTCTTGAGTCCCAGCAGATGGCCTTAGAAGCGCCCCGGTTCCCCCCCCCAACAGCCTGAAAGATGCATCTAGGCATTCGTTCTAGTAGCCATTGATACATCTGTCATCCATAAATTTGTCTAACCCTACCTTAAAGCCATCTAGACTGGTAGCTGTCACCACCTCTTCCGGCAGCACATTCCATAAGCTGATGACCCTCTGGGTGCAGGAATACTTCCCTCTGTCAGACCTCGCTCCTATCCGGGGGAAGAAATACTTCCCCCTGATAGGAGCGAGGGCAGGGAAATCCCACCCAACGCCCCTTCCCCGATCGCAACTGCTGGGCACTGAACAGTGATCAAACAGAAACGAACCTCCGTAAGATGCAATGATGAGGGGGGTCATCTGGCCCTTGCTGTCCCGCAAGCCTCTTCCTACAACCCTTATTCCACCCTTGCTCTGATCGCCAGCAAGCAGCTTCTGAAGTTAGAGGCAGAGAAGCAGGAAAGCGCTTTTCTGGTAAACTGCCTCTAAACATTGTAGCGGCTTTGGTTAACTTATTCCACCCCCGCTTCCTGAGAAGCAGCGTCTGAAGTTGGAAATGAAATGAAATGAATTTGTTTGTGACAGATTCCAACTGATGTAACATCCATTGCTTGATTAAACAACTGATTTAATTTCAAGATGAGTTGCAGTACTAACCTCAGTATGTCTATGAGGAAGTAAATTTTAATTAGCTAATATAGGATTGCTGCTTAACTCCCGCAGAAATGTGAAGAGGAGTGAAGCCATAAAGAAAAGAGGAAAAGGTTCTGTCAGTTGCTTAAGCACTCTGATATAATGGGTTTTGGCCACCTTTAATGGTATAAATAAATGCCTCTATATGTTCCTATTAATTAATGGAAAGATAAACATCAAAGGAGGATAGAATTTGCAAATAGAATTTCAGAAATGACAATACAATGTACAACATAAACAACAATGAAAGCTGCAACTTCAGCAAAAATATAGCTGTGTAGGACTGGTCTTAGGAAGCAATAAAGTATATTGATAAACCTTTGAATTGGCTCTGGCTAATACAAGAAACTGAGCCCACCTCCAGACGATGGCTAGATATCACCTAGGAAGTGAGAATGTGAGGTATTGCCTCCCCGGCATTATCACTTCCTAGCTAGACAGTGTCAGCCACAGTGTGGCCTTTGCACGTTTTTGTGATGCTCACATCCAATATTCAAAGTAAAGGGAATGTGATCTTTTAAATCTTCTACTGCCTTGTTAACATGAGAAGCTGTGCTACGGGGGAGACTGCTACCAAAGGACTCCATCATCTGAATCAGGGACAGGCTTATATAGGGGGTGGGGTTTGAGTTGCCCACCCCAATGAAGTCAGGGTATGACGGAGGAGAGAGGGAAGGGGGTTTCTCCCCTGTGAGTCTGCATTATAAGCTAACAATGGGAACACCTAAAAACCAGACCTCACTGTGGATTCAAAAAACCCTGGTTTCAATCTGGATTAAATCGTCCAGTGGGAACCTGGCCGAAGAGGTCAAGTGCGAATTGGCCTCTGTTCTCGAATCTCTGCAAGTGGCCTTTAGAGGCATCCTGCCTCTCTTTCCAACCTAGAAGCAGGTATCTAGGCATCAGTTTTAGTAACCATTGAACTGTGAAGATGGTATCCTAACTATGTGCCAAAAAGAATATAGGAAGGGCACTCAGAACACCGGAAGACATCACTCCACCATCTGGCAGCAAGCACTAAGAACTCCACACATCACAGCTCCAAGGATAACAAATGATAGTGATCATGTTCAGCACTAGAGGTCTCACCCAAAAAGGAACAGCATCACCACTGGAGTAACATGGAGACTATAAAAGATAAAAAAGTAATTGATGGCCATTCCTTTGGTGATCTCTTAAGTTCACCTTTTGTTTTTCTTGTCACACTGTTCTTCACTGGTAAAAGCATTGGCTGTGTGCTGAGAAGATTTCAGGTCCCAATTGCAAACTGATTCTTTCCTTTTGCCAAGGGAAGTGCACAGAGGCATCATGGAGCCATTAGCTCAACCTGAGGGTATCTTTCCCCCTCACATTCCTATTGCCACCAGGATCTGGTCTCCTCAGCTGTGCCAATTTCATCCTAATCATGTGACGCAAGGGCACACCACCCTTTCAGCAAAGCCTTGATTCCAATTATCAAATCTTCCAGGGTTTGGATTCATTAGGTCTGAGGCACCTTTGTACCCTTGTGCCAATTTCTGAGCCAGTTTGGTCTAGTGGTCAGGGAGCCGGACTCCTATCTGGGAATACCAGGTTGGATTCCACCCTCCCCCATGAAGCCAGCTGGGTGACCTTGGGCTGGTCATAGCTCTATTCTGAACTCTCACAGCCCCACCTACCTCACAGGGTGTCCGTTGCAGAGAGAACAGAAGCTTTGTCAGCCTCTTTGAGTCCCCTTAAACAGGTGAGAAAAGCAGGGTGGAAAAGCCAACTCTTCTTCCTCCACTGGCCCTCTACAGATGGCTGCAATCCTTCTACTAAGGCTGAACTAATATGGGGGAGATGGACAGTACTGCCACAACCCACCACTTTCATAAACTACAGTCCCTATGATTCTCAGCTACATGGTACCAGTGGTCACTCGGCTAAGGATCATGGGAATAGTTTTCAAAATGAACTTTTCCTTCGTACAGTGATTAAGATGTCTACTACTATCTGTTAGTAACACTTGGCTATTTCTGCACTTCCTTTTGACTCTGTAGCAGGACAGGGCCTTCCACATTTCTGATGGCTTGTCCCATCTCAGCCCCGGAGACCAACTCTGAAGGCTGAGCCAGCCCTTGGAGCCTTCATTCCTGACTTTCAAAGGTTCCAGAAGGGCTATTTCTGGTGCCTCTTCTGTCAGCACTTCCTACAAGCACTGCCAAAAAAGCTACCCAGGGTGCAATCACTCAGGACTTATCTGAAGCGCCCTTTTCCAAAGGATCACCCGTTCTGCAGGTACATAAATATCTATGGCAGAATTTGCACCTAAAATCCACCCTCTGTGATCTCATTGTTTTCCTCTTCTTTCTGTACTCATTACTGATTTGTTGCTGCCAGACCCAGAGTCTTTGTCTCTGTTTTGTGTGCTGGCGTTAACAGCCATTTCCAGACTGCTATTGGCTAAAGAAGCCTGCTCCAAGGCGTGAGTCACCTCAAGAGTTATTATTTCCTGTCTGTGGAAGGGGCAGATAATCAGAGGGTTGGGAACTTGTAACCCGCCTTGAGACCTAGGGGTATAGGGTGGCATATAAATAAAAATAATAAATAATAAATAATAAACATGGTAGGTGTTTTTTTTAATATTCTGACTGTCTCTTGAGTCTCAAATTTGCCCCAGGGGTGCCTCTAAACACGTGTCTGAACACACCCACAGTTTCATGTCCTAACACAGGAAGAGGAATGTTTTTAACTATGTGTACTTCAGAGTTTGAGGTCTTCAAATGCACTAAAAACCAGAGTTTGGATAATTTTGTCACTTTGACTACAGATAGCATGATGTTTAGCCACATCCATGCAGTTTTCCTGACAAAGATTCAGAAGTTGTTTGCCATTACACCTTCTTGGAAGATGCTAGGGTTCTTTGAAGAACCACACACAGGGCTGAGTTCATAATCAGGAAAGAAAAAACACTCAAGCCAGTTTGGTCTACTGGTTAGGGAGCCAGACTCTTATCTGGGAATAGTGGGTTCAATTCTGCCCTCCCCCATGAAGCCAGCTGGGTATCAGGCTGGCAAAGAATAACCACGAGACTCTTTCTTTAAAAAGATGAACAGTGATTTATTTCAGCTCAAAGTAAAGGCATTTTTTGTTGGAAGCAACTTTGAACAGAAAGCCTAGCATATTTATATATTTCATAGCTGGGCAGGGTTTAGCCTTCAACCAATCAACAATAACTATTTTTCAGAACTCAGTTTAAACTTGGAGCCAAAATGTATCATTCGACCCCAGCAGGGAGGGGGGAGTCAACTGTCACTTCCAAAACAACAGGCAGCCGTAGTATACATATATACAGAATCACCTAGGTGGCAGAGATCTTACCTTCAAATATTATGGCAGGCAGCTAGCCCTGCCTGACACTGGGTGACCTTGGGCTAGTCACAGCTCTCCTTCTGAGCTCTCACAGCCCCACCTACCTCACAAGGTGTCTGTTGTGGGGAGAAGAATAGAAAAGTTTTGTCAGCTGCTTTGAGTTCCCTTAAATGGGTGAGAAAAGCGGGGTAGAAAAGCCAACTCTTCTTCAACTCTTGAAGAAAAAGCTGCCACCCTGTTGTGATGTAGAATAAAAGGACTTCAAGAAAGGGCTTAGTTTGCCAGGATTACTACTAGAATATCAGAAGAAGAGTTTGGGCTGGGTCATTTGCTAAGCCCGTGTCCTTCCCGAGGTATTCTGATTAGGGATGCACCTGAATATTTGCAACATTAGTTATTTGAACAAATTCAGGCAAATTCAGACATTTGTACACAAATCGAAAGTTACGATATTCATGCATTAACATTTGTACGAGTAGGAATGTTTTGAACATTCATACAAATAGTTCGGACCTTAATTAAACTGGGGAGGCGGGAAAGCGGCTGCGCCAGTCCCATCTGCAATGGTTCCAGAGTGCATTGGACATGGATCGAGAGCGGATTCAAAGTGCATTCGACACTTTCAGAGTGGATTTGTTACGGGATATGTGTCAGACACGTATTGGATATGTATCGGATACATATGCATTCTTTTTGGATATGTTATCAGATACATATGCGTTTGTATCGGATGTGTATCAGATACGTATCTGATACGTACTGGATATTCATAGGAATTCGTACAATTACATTCGTATAGAATAGAATCCTGCCACATTTGAGGGGGATCTATTCGTACAAATGCGGATTATCTAACATTCAATTTGTTACGAATCAAATGTCAAAAAATAAAATAAAATTTGTGTACATCCCTAATCCTGATACATTTTGGTCCCAAATAATAAGGGATCCATTAAAGATCCTGAAGACGATGGCATATGAACCTGTTTTCTTTGGGGTTTGCTTCAGAGACTCAGTTTAGTTGCACAATATTAAAAGTGAGAGTTGTGTCATTTCCTGCAAGGAAATCTCATTTGCATGAGAAAGGCCCCAATAACATTGAAGAAGGGACTCTTATCTCCTAATCTCTATATCTAGAGCAGGCGCGTGACCCACTTCTGGGGTGTCTCTTTTATATTGTCTCCCAAGCACCTGCCATCTGAGCAGCCGCCCAGATCCTTTTAAGTATGGATTGTCAACATTCTTAAACCTAAATTATCTGTATATCTTTTCAGTACAGAAGACCAGGTGGAGCTTGCTGGTAAAATGAAATCACACCAGGGCAAGGGAAAGTGAATCACCAGGCTTGGGCTGACAGTGCAAAGTGGAGTCCCAAAAGCAGTCAGTAGTAAGGATGTGTGAAAATCGAAATATTTTATTCGAATCCGACGAATGTCGACATTCGAACTCGAATTGGGTTTTTGAAAATCCAAATTTACACATTTGAACTCGAATATGAATTTTTGAAAATCCGATACAGATTTTTGAATAATTTGAATGCGTAGATTTGTATCTTATCGTATGCAAATCTGTGCAAAAATTATACGTATTGTTGTATTTAATGCGGGATGAAAATGGATTGCATACAGATTACACAATAAATATGTATTTGCACAAATTTGTATTTTAGATATGAATCTTATTGACATTCATATATCCGGATCCAAATCGAATATACAAATGTACAGATTCAGATATTCCGGATCTGAATCTGATTTTCGAAAATCCAGATTTTCGAACATTCAATTTGAATCAGGTTCGAATGTGATAAATACATTTGTGCACATCCTTCGTCAGTAGGGATGGGGGCTGTGAAGATGTTGTTTGGCTAGTCTTGTAAGGAATCTTAGTGCCTTTCTGCACTTACTCCAGTTAATATGGATTGGCTCAATCTAGATCCAGGGAGGCCTTGGCATCTGCCTTGCATTGGGCTTTAGAACAGCAAACATGTGCTAAGCAGTGACGCAGTGCAGATGCCGATGTCCTGTTTCACATCTATGGATGCATACTACCTCTGTACGAACTGCCCACACTGTGCTGTGATTGGCCCATGGCACCTCCAACACCCAATACAGTTTGCCACATCCCCATCAATCAAATGTTACTTCTGGGTATGGGGGACTGCCTTCGAAAGCACTGCGAAATTCAGCCGAATTCAGACATTCAAACCCAAATCGAATGTTGGCACATTCGAAGATTGACATTTGAATTCAAATAGAATGTTTTGATACATTCGTATGAAGATTCGTATGGGATTTGCATATAGGATCCGTATGCTATTTGTATGTATGTATGTATGTATGTATGTATGTATGTATGTATGGATGGATGGATGGATGGATGGATGGATGGATGGATGGATGGATGGATGGATAGATGGATGCATGGATGCATGGATGGATGCATGGATGGATTTAATAAATGTATATCCTGCCCTTCACCAAATGGTCCCAGGGTGGGTTACAATAATAAAACATATCAAATAATAAAACATAATTTAAAATATCACCCCCACCACCCCTCCCACCCCATCCTCCCATTTGTATGGGATCCATATGCTATTTGTATATACAGTCCGTATGCTATTTGTATGCATTTGTATGGGATTCATATGGGATTGAACATTCGTATAGAATACGAATCCTACCACATTTGAAGGGGATCTATTTGAACAAATACGAATTTTATTGCATTCGATTAAAAATGAATTAAATACCAAAGCAAATCGGAGTGCACCCCTAACGCAATGACACCTTTGCTGCAGATGCGAGGTGTCTTCACAGCCACTGCAAAGAGTCTGTTGCTGTTGATGCATCTTCACAATGTATGCCACCCATCACTACACCCATGAGCTTCCCAGATCTGTTCTACATGCAGACGATGTTTCTTTTGTCCAGATCAGGGAGCAGAACAGGGGCGTTTTCACACTTCCCTTCCTGTCCCATCAACATTAGTCAACTAATTTTGACTAGCACTCGCACTTGTGATTGCTAGTCAGTCTCCGCCTATCCCCCCACCCCCCGCGACTGAACACTTAGCTCTGTTCAGTCCTCTTCCGGGGGCCACCATCTTGTGTGTGGCACCCTCCACAACTTCACGTGCACCAGTGCCATCGCTATGACGGCTCCGATGCTCTGCGCAGTCACAGTCACGCCAGGAGGCCATCAGAGCTGCCAGCACGCTTGCACAGCAGCCCCAGTGACCTCCCCAGCCAGCAGAGGTGCGAATACTCGGTGGCTGGATGCTTCCAGGTAAGTTTGGGTAAGGTTGTGGAGCGGGAAATTGTGCCAATATGTAAGTCGGCAACTTCTGGGCGGGCAGGGGGTGCTTCTATGCTGTAAAAGCCTCCTGCAAGTGCAGATGCACCTGCCCAGATGTTGCCTAATTGCGGACTATGGGCCGAAGTGAGAATTGGGCCCACATTTATCAGGTCTACCACCGATCTGGAGCAGGGAGCCCTTGGCACACATCCAATCCACATCTTCTCCCGTGCAGATGATGCGTAGCAGCTCCTTGATCCAGATTAACACGACAGTGCAGAAAGGGCCATAAAATCATACGGTTGGAAGGGACCTCCAAGGTCATCAAGGCCAGCCCCTGCCCAGCACAGAGTCACTAGACCACGGCTTGGGAGCTACATGTGGCTCTCTGGCCCCTTGAGCTGAGGAGTACCCTAATTAAGTTAATAACAGTGTACCTACCTATATAGGTTAAGTTTAAAAAAATTGGCTCTCAAAAGAAATTCCAAGCGTTGTACTGTTGATAATTGGCTCTTTTGACTATTGTGTTTGCCGACCACTACACTAGGCCATCCCAGATGGATGACCATCCAGCCTCTGCTTGAAGACCCTTCTATCTGTCTTGGACAGTCTAGTACAGCAGTTCTCAACCTTCCTGATGTCGTGACCCCTTAATGGAGTTCCTCATGTTGTGGAGACCCCCAACCACGGGGGTAGAGCAGCTGGGAGGTGGGAGGGAAGGGTGTCGGGAGGCTTGTCGCGACCCCTCTGAAAGGGTAATTCGACCCCCAAAGGGGTCCCGACCCCCAGGTTGAGAACCACTGGTCTAGTAATTCCTTCATTGGGTGGGAGTTGACCTTGATGACCTGGGATGCCTCTTTTCCACCTCTCCTTCTTCTATCCAGTTACAGCGGAGACACTTTCTAAGCGCCGGCAATGAAACTCCAGGAATACAGGGGGTCTCAAGGAGTGGGGGGGGGGCATCTAGCCTGCAATGGCCAACCTGGCGCCCCTAGGGGATCCTCCTTCCAGAGGAGATGCTTTCAAGCTCCAGGTGGGAACCAATGCAACCCTCCTCCTCCTCCTCCTCCAAAGACTGCCCACCGGTGGCCTCCAGCGACCCATCTCGCTGCACCATCCTTGGACTCGGAGCCCCTCTGGCCTCCCTTGCGTGTCGCGAGGTCGTGTTCTGCCCTCCCCCCCCCCCCGTCGATTCCCAAGCGCCGCCACAGCGCGAACGGGTCGCCCGAGGCGAGAGGCTCCCCCGGCGCCGCTCATCTATCCCTCCATCCCTCCCTCGCCCGAGGTGGGTGTGTCGGGTGTTCATTCAGACGTGTTGGCCCGCTTTCCCTTGACGTCAGGGAGGCGTGACCAATGAGAGCGGCCGGGCGCGGGCCCGGGGCGTCCCAGCCCCATCTGGCCACGGGTCAGGTGACGCGCCCACGCGCCTATTTAGACGGGACCCCCAGGCGGGCGCCGCGTCTTTGCAGCGGCGCTCGGAACGAGGCGGGTGCGCGGCGCGGCGCTTGCCCCGACGGCACCGGCATCGCCTCGCCGCCAAGCTTGCAACAGCCCAGCGCAGCCCAGCCCGCCTGCCGCTCGTTGCATCCCCGCGCCATGCCGACAGCTTGGGTAGCGCTGCTGGGGCTCGCGGTGCTCGCGGGCACCGCTTTGCAAGACGCCTCGACAGGTCCGTTGCAAGAGCGGGTGGGGGGGGGGCGCACTGCGGCGGCTGGGATCTCATTGATCTGCATTGGGGGGGAGGAGGAGGAGGAGGAGGAGGGAGAGGCGATCGCGGCACCGGCACAAGCGGGACGCGCGCGCCTGCTTTCCCATTTGCCCCGACGGGCTGAGGAGCTCCGCGTGCATCGGGCTCGCCTGTGCCACCAGCGGCCCCGTCCGTGCACCTGCTGGCCAGTCTAGGGTCTCGCATGCGTCTGTCTCCGTCTCCGTCCTCCTCCTCGTGTGTCCGCCCGCCGTGAGGCTTTCCGTCCAGGGAGCTGCGACGGAGGGGCCTTCTTGGGGATGGCCCCGACGGGCGGATGCCCTCCCCAAGTAGCAGGCGCATTCGTTATCCTGGCAGCACTAGGCAAAGACATTTTTGTTCCCTTAGACACTATCTTTTTCTTTTTCTTTTCTTTCTTTCTTTTGTTTTCGGGCAGCGGATTGTTGGAACGTCGAGTTGTGCGTCGCTTTGCATCTGCCTTTGCATCTGGAGGGAAGTGGCGTGGCTAAAGTTTTGCCCCAGGACTTGCGAGGCGAGGATTCTGGGCCCTGCTCAGCTATAGCGGCGCTTTCCTGTCTAGTGGTTAGGGAGCCGGACTCTTATCTGGGAATCCGCACTCCTCCACAAAGCCAGCTGGGTGACCTTGGGCTAGTCACAGCTCTCTTCTGTCTGTGGTGGGGAGAACAGAAGCTTTGTCAGCTGCTGTGAGTCCCCTTAAATGGGTGAGAAAAGCGGGGTGGAAAAGCCAACTCCTCTCCTTCTCTTTCGTTCTGTTGTGTCTCTCCTCCCCCAAAACCAGCGATGGGGCCGAGGTCATCTAGTGAGCTGCCTAGAGATCTGAACACGTTAGTGTGCAGGTTTTATTGGATCACTTTGCAATGAAATGACACACCTTTTGGGAGCTGGAAGATGCTTTGACATTGGGACTCCCTTCACCCGCTTGGATTCCCATTCATTCCTCCGGCGTGTATCCCTTCCAGTGGCCGGAGGTTTATCCCTACAACTTCCTTCCGAGTGGGAGACTTAGCGCCTTGTTCACATGCTGCCTCCTTTGTGCAAAAGGTTGTGGGATCGGCACCTGCCTTTTGCATTTTGTCACTTGCGGGTTGTGTAACAGTTCTTGCTTGTGGGGCTTAGCCTTCGCATTTCGTCAGGTTTAAAAGTACCGTCTGCAGGATTTTCCTTGCTGTTGAGCAACTTTTTGGGTTAAGTGTGAATCCCATTTTTAGAAGTGTGTGTGTGTGTGTGTGTGAGAGAGAAAGACACACACACAAAGAGAATGGGAATAATTAATGCAGAAAAAGGCAGCTGTGATGAAGCATTCTAGGCAGTGCAGACTTTCTATCAAGAATTCAAAATCTGCCGATCCACAAGAAGAAGAAGAGTTGGCTTTTCTACTCCACTTTTCTCACCCATTCAAGGGGACTCAAAGCGGCTGACAAAGCTTTGCTTTCTATTCTTCTCCCCACAACAGAACATCCTGTGAGGTGGGTGAGTGAGCCTGTGAAAGCTTAGAAGAGAGCTGTGACTAGCCCGTGGTCACCCAGCTGGCTTCATGCGGGAGGGTGGAATCGAACCCGGTATTCCCAGATAAGAGTCCAGCCCCCTAACCACTAAACCAAACTGGCTCAAAGTGGTTATTTTAATTAATGTTGCTGAGTACCACTGAATCTTGGCCCTGGATGACTGCATGGGCAACCCTACGCAGTTTTCTTGGCACTGACACAGAAGTGGTTTGCCATTGCCTACTTACAGGGAGAGGCTGGAGGTTGAATCAGCAACCCTCTACTTTCCAGACAATTTTCTCTACTCCCGTGAGGTTTTTCCATAGTTTAAGGCTTAAAGAAATGTGTACCAGCAATGCAGAAAACACCTTTAGCTTTTTATCTCCGGGTTTCTCTGCCTCTCCTCTTGAAGAAGGTGAACCGCACCTTTGCATAAGAGAAAGTGCTATGAGAACATATAATTTGGAAAGTTTCCTTTTTTTGGAACCACACCTCTTTACAGCCACCGTGGCTGTTAGCTGCATATTATTCTGTGCAAAAGAACAGGTAGATGGACGCTGTTTTTATTCACTGTTTCCAATAAACTTTGACTTCTAACCAGGGGCCCATCTAGACCAGCGTTTTAATCCAGCGTCAGGCCACTTTCTGACTGAGATAGCACAGACTGAGAAATGGATGAATCGTTTCCTTTCCACGTTACCTGATCAAAAGGTGGACAGTGCCGAACGAAAACCACTTGTCACTTTGTTGATGCGCCTTGTCATTTTGAAAGTGGTTTGAAGCCAGATTAAAACATAGGTGTAGCATGGCCCTAGAGGGATCCCATCTGTTGCAAACTGAGGCCTGGTTTTTAGCACCCATTTCGAAATCCTGATGCCAGACCCTCTTCTAGGAGAGCCTTTGGAAGGAAGGAGAGCTCAGTAAAAGCCACCAGTAATGTTGTATCTGACACTTAAGTTGTTGGCCCATTGCATATACCAGGGAGTAAGTACTATTGGGTGCAGATGAAGTTATGAGCTGAGAATGGGGCTGTGTTGTCATCTGGCTTATTTTGGCTTGCGCTGTGACGGCAAGTCGCTAAGGGTGCTCTTAATTTATAGTCTCGGATTTAAAGGAGCTGAGTTGGCCTGAGTTAAAGGAGCTGGTTGCCCTGCTATTAATAGAAAATGTCTAAAGGGAGGATTTTGCTATGCATGGGGTTTTTATTTTAAATCTGGTTGGAGGTACTTGCTAGCAAATACCTCTGGATGGACACCTTGTGCGTGGCATGGAGAAGTCCTAGACAGTCAGGGCATTTAATATGGGAAAACGCTTCTGGGCACAAGATTAGGTTGCAGTATATGTCCTTGCCCAGTGGGGAAGAGTTGTTCTCTTGTGTGCTCGGAAGCTCTTGACTTTTCATGAATTCTGGAAGGGATCTCATATTTAATGAGTTTTTATCAGTCTCTGTGGTCCTCTTGTACATGGGGTGAAGCAGAGCAGTGCTCAGTGGCAGATTTTACCACGCACTTGTTTTCCAGGGTTGAAACCCCCCTTATTTCTGTGCTCACATATGAAGCCCTGAACTGGAAGCTAAACATTCTTTGACTCTGACCAGCAAATCCTGCCTGCATCTAAATCTTGCCTCTTCTTTGCTTGCCCGGACACCTTCCGATATTACGAGGTTAACTCGGGATAAGCAAAATCCAGCGCGCCTTCTATCTTCACAGTATTTGCTTAGCCTGGGTTACAAAACAGGTTCTGTAACTTGGAAGGAGTCCATCACCCCTGAAGGTGCAACTGTTTGCAATTCTGCTTAGGTGCATCTGAGTTTTACTGTTTCTACTTAAAGCACGCAACCTCAGCAGAAGTCTTCCAGCTACATTAGGTGTGGCATTTATCACCTCTGCTTTGCTTAGGATTTAAAGGGAAAAACTGATCATCTCCTAATGTTGGCAGTAAACCATCATAGGAGATATGCCAGGATTTTTCAGAGAAGTACAAAAGAGGCCGTAGCTCAAAGTCCAGCTATACATATCTGTACGGTAAGAGCATTCCTTACTGACAGATGCATAAAACAGCCCTATGTGTCCTCGTTCTAACCTACTTATAAGAAATCACATGTTTGGTGCTTTGTGGAGGAAATGTGAATTATGCTTCAGCGGAGACAGTCCGACCTGGATTCAACCTGAATGAGACAAGGGGCGATTTTGCACTTCCCTTCCTGTCTGCTGGACAGGAAAGGAGAGTGATGAGCCACCGTTGACTAGCGCTCATGCTTGGTGCGCTAGTAACCTTTGGCCGCTCCCCCATGATCAAATACTTCCGTTGATTTGATGGTGGGGTTGGTCCTCTTCAGGGCGCCGTCATTTTGGCTGCCGCGCCCTGTGCAACTGCACGTGTGTCAGCGCCATGGCTATAATGATGCTGACGCTCTGCACATGGTAGTCATGTCAGGAGGGTGGCAGGGCTGCCAGCACGCTTGCACAGCAGCCTTGTTGTCCTCGTCCAGCAGGGGTGCGAATGCTTCCCAGCTGGACGCAACAGGTAAGTGACAGGGGAAGGCTGGGGAGGACGTGGAGCATGATTTCATGCTCCATAGGTATTGCATGATTAGGGAACTTCTGGGAAGGCAGGGGATGCTTGGAGGCTATAGCAGCCTCCTCCAAATGCAGATGCCCTTCCCAGAAGTTCCCTAACCATGCACTACCAACCCAAGTGCAAAATGCCCTAAGTCGTAAAGCGGCTTTTAGCAGAAACTCACAGTGATGGCTCACAAATTGGTATGGTGCCATGTGCTCAGATCTGCGTTTAATTGCCCACAACTGGGTGGCCCTTGAGGACAAATGCTCTCTTTTTTCAGATGGCCCCATTTCTCAGCCACTAGAGCCAAGGGAGGAGGCACCGAAAGTTCAGAAGCTGCAAGTGAAATTCAATGTCCGCACTTCCATGGACCCAGAAGATAAAGGCTGCTACCTCACCATTGGCCAAGACCAGTATTTAGAAGACTGCAAATTCAACGTCTCTGCTAAAAGCTTTTTCATTATTCATGGATGGACAGTAAGTAGAAGGCCACTCAGCCTGCTCTGACTGTGCATAAGAGGAGCTGTCCAGCTTAGAGGAGTTGGTGGTTATGAGTGCCGCTGAATCTCGGCAGCCTTGAACAGAAGTGTTGCCTTCAGCCGATGGGCAGAGGTAGAGCTAGCGTTAGGCAGGGTGGTTTTTTCCAGGGACCAAATGCCCACCACAAAGCTATTTGGCTGGTCCAGGCGCATCTAGCTTGGCTGTCTCCTAAGCTTTAGTTCAAAATATTTGAAGAACATAAGAGAAGCCCTGCTGGATCAGGCCACAGCCCATCTAGTCCAGCATCCCGTTGCACACAGTGGCCCACCAATTGCCCATGGGCATCTCAAGCAGAGACAAGGACAAACCTGTTCCTGCTCTTGAATCGTAGCAAATGGCCTTAGAAGCATCCTGCTTCCCCCCACCTCGCAAGGTCCGTTGGCATGATGAGAGCTGCTCTGGACATACACATACAGGATTTTCCCTCCTTGTGCTTGGACAGCCAATAACTTCAAACGGACAGTGTGGATATAAATGAGAAACTTTCTCTCCTTTAGTTCTTAACTGGGATTTGCTCAATGGAAATTCTTGATACCCTGTATGGAGTATTTGTGTGTTTGCAAAGGAGAATGCAAAAGAGCTTGAATTTGGGGGGGAAGTCCACTTTCCTTGCACATTTATGAGAAATCATGACCTCTGGCATCACGGAGCTGAAGGTGACAGCTGGCCACCTGGAGTCCTGTTGAGGAAAGGAAGGTCAGAGAGGGATTCTTCCATGGTGGTGAAAAAGTAAAAGCAGGAGAAGCAGAAATCAGACTACTGAAGTGCTGGGGAAGGCAATCAGGGCTTGAGCTATATTTACGTTTTCTGGGTCCAGGGAGCAAGAGGTTGTGCCCCCCTCCCCCCCAAAAAGCAGGGGAAATTATATATTTTCCTCTTCTGGGGCAAGACTAGAAGGGGCTGGGGTGGTCTTGGGGCAGGAAAATAGTGGCATGGACAGGGGAAGAGGAATAGGTAAAGGGGAGATGTCCAGGGCATAAAAGCAAGAAGACAATGGATGTCACATTGCCTGAGTTATGCCAAGTCAAAAGGTAACTAACAAAAATGGTGGATAATATATTTTGCAAACTCCCCAGACTCTGCCTGGCATGCCAGGACTATTGCAAGGCAGAAAAGTCAATATTGGAGTCAATATTAGTAATTTCTTGAGGTCAGCTGGAGTCTGGATAGTCACCTGTTTGAAGGTATTTCGATTTAGCCTGTTCTACAATGTACCTTATTCTGGATTATATCCTAGAGTAGGAACCCATCATCTGCATGCTGGTGCAGACTACAGCAACCCCTGGGTGCGACCTGCCATAGTCTGCAACAGCAAGCAGTTGACAGGTCCCTATTCCCAGATATAAGGCCCAGCGCAGAAAGAGCCCTAGATTTCAGCATGGAGCATTGGTTGGTGTTAATAGCCTAATGGCTGCTTCTTGATCTATGATTCCTCCGTTCCATCTACCTTTTCAAGCTTGGAGTCCTCCATGTATTTTATCCTGCACCCCTCATTAGCCATGGGCATAGTTCCAAGAAGTTGTTGCCAACCATAATTCTTTAACATGCTGTTTTGCCATGTTCTCAACCAGAATTTCCAAGAGCAGCTAACCAAACATAGCCTGAGCGATAGGAAGATCCTACCGGGAAACTCAATGGAGAGCGCTGGAGTTTGGAGTGTTTGAATGGACTTCTTTGTCCCCTCGTGACCACAAAGATCTAAATCCAGGTTCTTCTTCCAGATGAGCGGCATGTTTGAGCGTTGGCTAGGAAGCTTGGTCTCAGCACTGCAGGAACGGGAGAAAGATGCCAACGTGGTGGTGGTCGACTGGCTCACCCTTGCCCACCAGCTGTACACGGACGCCGTCAACTACACCAGGGTGGTTGGGAAAGAGGTTGCAAAGCTTCTGGACTGGTTGCAGGTAAAACACTCAAAGCAAAAGCCTGGAGCCCTGAATGGTGAAATGTGTGTGAGCAGGTAGAACTGGGCCTGAGTTGATATTCTGGAAATTCCTGCTGTACGCACTGGCAAGCACTATTACTTTGCATGCATTGGAACAGGCTCTGTCTGATCTGTGAGATGGATGAATGGGGGTGGTGGTGCTGATCTTTGGATTTCTTTCTGTTATAAATGTAATGTCCATATATCCACATTTAGTTCCACATTTAGGGGTTTCTTCCACTAGCACTAAGTACCCATTAAGTACCCATTAGGGACCCATTAAGGACCCATTAGGCTCAGAGCAGGAAGACGCCATTTTTACTGCAGACCCCATTAGAGCCACGTTTGTTTCCACCAGTTCTAGGGAAACCTGGATTGAATGGGTCCTTTAATTGGGTCTACAGAAAATCCGGATTATAGGCATCAAATCCAGACTATATGGAGCGCGTATCTACTGTAGGCAGGCTAGCACCCATTGCTATTGGGTGCTGCACCGCCCGTGGGGACGCACCGGGTACCTTCCTCAATCCGGACCTACTAGATCCAGATTAGTTGAAGGACCGGTTCCTTAGATCCGGATCATCTTAAATCCGGATTAAGGGAGGTCAGTGGAAAAAAACGCTTAGTTTGCCCTTCTGGTCCTTTAGAATGGGAGGAAGGAACTTTTGACCCTACAGATTTTGGTACTTTCTGCACTTATTTGTGAATCTGGATCAAGTATAACAGAACACGATATTTTGCATGGGGATTCAGATCAAGGGGCTGCTAAGAACACATCGTCTGCATGGGAGTAGAGTAGATTCAGATCAGAATTGTGCTGGGGGGGGTCACTAGTCTGTATTAATGGTAGAGCAGATAAATGTGGTCTACATCTGAGCTAGCATTCTTTAGCACACATTTGCCATTCTAAAGCCCACTCAATGCATGTACCTCTGCCTGTGGTTGATATGGATCTAGCTAATAGGGATTGACTATGGTAAATGCAGGAAGGCAGACCACCAAATTTCACTCACATTAGCCTTACCTGGCTTCACTAGTATAGGGAGGTTGGTGGGAGTCCTACTGCATTTCTCAAAAGGCCTTAAGTTTCCTGCTCCTGATTTAGAAGGTTCTGAAATCCTTCACTCTTTCCCAGAGGTGTTTTGTTATCCGGCTTATTCTGTTCTCTTGCTTGCCATCTCCAGGGATGGCAAATTTTGCACTCAGTCAGATAAACGAGAGAAAACTATCATTAATTCATGATTGTTTCAATGGCTTATTTTCTTGCACTCTGCTATTTCCACTCCATAGATCCATAGAGTCATAGAAGTGGAAGGGACCTCTAGGGTCATCAAGTCCAACCTCCTGCTCAATGCAGGATTTCCTAAATCATCCGAGACAGATGTAGGTCCAGGCTCTGCTTGAAGACCTCCAGCAAAGAAGAACCCGCTACCTCCCATGGCAACCGGATCCATTGACTGATCCCTTCTGCCTCGTTGCCACAATTAAAAACTTACTGCCGGGGATGTGCACGAATATTCAAAATATTCAATTTTTGGATAAATTTGGACATTCATATAAGAAGTGAATATCTGGACATTTGGATTTCCGAATTTGAACAAATATGGATATCTCGAGTTAGTTGTACAAATAATTCAGAGATTCCTATCTGTCCGGGTACATATGCATCTTGTATATACCCGTACACGTCTTGTATGCATCTATACGAATCCATACGGGATTCATACGGAATCCATCCGGCATGTGTATGTACCTGTAGAGATATGAGTGTCTGTATTATCCATATGTGTCCGTATTGATTTGAATGCCTGGATATTCATTTTTCCTTATTCGTACGAGTTTGGATTTTTGAATATTTTATTTGTTACGAATCATTTGAAACTTGCATTTGCACACACCCCCTACTTACCACCTCTTTATTACAATTTCCCTGCATCTCAATGAAACAGATCTTCTCCACCATTATTGCTTCTGAACGCTGGAACCAGAAGGACGATAAACAACCAAACATGGCATTCTGAACAATTTATTTCCTAAGCTCAACTTTTCTTGGATTAGTTTTGGGCTGCAGGCAGGGCGAAGTACATTTTGAATGTATTGTGGTGGTTTGAACCCACTTGCACCTGTTTGGAGTTAATGCATTGAGGCTTAAGTTCTTCCCACTATAGACAAGGTTAATCCAGTGGAAGCTGTCAGGTGGTAGAAGAGATGCCACGTCATCTAACACCATCCAGGTGGAAGCGCGCAAGGGATTGGAAAAGATGCTGTTGCTTTCAGTGAGCTGGCACCAATCCAAAGTGGAAGGCACCATGGTTTGCTGAAAGGAAGGAAGGAACTTTTTCCAAACCATAGTTTCTTCTTCCCTTTGTGAACCTCTAGTCACCTCCACCCGCTTCTTCTCAAGGAGATGGGCTAACCAGTTTGGTGTTGTGGTTAGAGTGTTGGACTCTTATTGGAGGTCTCCCAGTTCAATTCCACATTCCTCCATGAAGCCAGCTGGGTGACATTAGGCTAGTCAGAGCTCTCTTTGAGCTCTCACAGCCCCACCTATCTCACAGGGTTTCTGTTGTGAGGAGAACAGAAGCTTTGTCAGCTGCTTTGAGTCCCTTAAAAGGGTGAGAAAAGTGGGGTATAAAAGCCAACAATTCTTCTTCCATCTGTATTGTATTGGAGGATATGGAACGCATGTATAAATGAGAGTGAAGTCAGTTTTCAATGTACCCCCAGATCAGAGCATAAGAACATAAGAGGAGCCCTGCTGGATCAGGCCACATCCCATCTAGTCCAGCATCCTGTCGCACACAGTGGCCCACCAATTGCCCATGGGCATCTCAAGATGGTCAGAGCACCTTCCTGCCTCCCTTAACTTTACTTTGGAGCACTGGCACAAGATTTAGGGACATGTAGTTCTTGGATTATAGTTCGTTCAGCCTTCTGTTACTTGGTAGCAGCAGAAGCCAAAAACAATTGCACTAAACAATTTGCGCAATTGAACATTTGCATATAGAAAATGGTGGCTATCTGTCTAACTAATCCTATGACTGTTGTCCTTTCAGGAGAAAGACCATTTCCAGCTCCAGAATGTCCATTTGATTGGCTACAGCCTCGGAGCCCATGTGGCTGGCTATACTGGCAACTACGCTCATGGAACAATAGGCAGGATTACAGGTAAGATAGCTGCCCAGTACTGGATCTACTAAGTTTACTAGGAGATTTAAGCTCTGTGATAAATGAATCCTGAATAGGCCTCTGGAGCCTATTCGCACTTGACTTTCTTCTGGAATATATCCTGGAATAGGGGCCTGCTGTCCATATAGTAGTGCAGGCTACAGCAGGCCCCAAGTGAGGCCTTCCAGAGTCTGCATTAGCATGTAGACAACAGACTTCTATCCTGAGAGATACTCCAGGAAAAGGCCAAGTGTGAACAGGCTCCTGGAGGCATTCTAGAACGCAGTGTACTGAACATAGAAGTCCAGTCACTTTTTCTCAGAACCATTTCCAGGACATGGTGCAAGTTTAGAAGAGAATTGCATGAATGAAGTAGCTGAAATGGAATGCTTGCTTGGCATACATACATTTTGTATTAGGTCTTTAACATGCTGGGGAGCAAAGCCAGAAAAGAACTATAGAGATTAATTACGGAGGGGTTAATGGTGGAACATGTGCTTTTCACCCGTAGTATCCCGGCTTCAGTTTGTGAGATCTGTGCCAAAAATAATACCTGTACAGGTGATGGGAAAGTCCCAGGGTCTGGCTTCCTGTCGGAGTTGAGTGCCCCGGGCCACAAAGTCTAAACTGGAATGGAGCAGGATCCA
The DNA here is from genome assembly GCA_023333525.1 of Aspidoscelis tigris stejnegeri. Taxonomy (NCBI): domain Eukaryota; kingdom Metazoa; phylum Chordata; class Lepidosauria; order Squamata; family Teiidae; genus Aspidoscelis; species Aspidoscelis tigris. The sequence goes on from JALMGA010000007.1 coordinate 10,934,252, forward strand.
TGAAAGATCTGTCCGCAGGTCACATGGATTTTTTAGCCTGCATGCATGCACAACTGCGCAGGTCTGTAAATGAATGATTGTTTTCCAGTTACATTTACTGCGTCTAGAGGATAGCTTGTAGCCCTCAGTGCTGAAGTTTTCATTAAATCCAGACCACACTGAATAATATGTGTTGCTCTTTTGGCACCGCTGGAAAAATTCCAGTCCATAAACTGGCAAAGAGGCCTTACGGATGGCTCATTTTTATTTCAGGAGTGTGCAAAAGGCCTGTGGCTTTTCTTATTTAGAGGCCTCAAATGGCTGGTGTCGACCTCAGAGGGCTGAGAAACTCCATGGAGCCCTCTCCATGGCTGTCATCATACAGCCTGATGTGGCACCAGCTGGCTGCGCCTCCCACCTGGTTCCAAAGATGGCCTGGAGGGGAAGGGATGCTGAGGTAAACTCACCTTTCTCCAGAGCTGAGTTTGCCAAGCATTCCACCTATTAATTTCATCCACCATGTCCAAGGCCCTGGTCACACCTTTAGTTTAGGACAACTTCAGATCTTCTTCTGGTCTTGTTACATTATCTTTAGTCAATTTGTTTTCCAAGTCGTCTTATCCCCGTTAGAGGATTCGGCCCATCCTGGCATCCCAGGCCATCTTCTCTTCTTCAGGCTTCTTCTTCTTCTTCAGGGGGGGGGACAGGCTAAAGGAGGCTGAACCGTGCTGTGGTGGTGGCATCCTTTCAGCCAACGTGCACACACGGAGTTCGTGAGGCACCTCCCCTTCTCTCCTCAGTTGTATAACTCCTCTATCTAGTGCTTTTCTGCAAATTTTATTATTTTTCTAAAAATTAATTGCACAGAGAAAAGCACATCAAAAAGGAAGGGGAGGTGGGGGAGTAAGCTTTAAAAAGAACCGCAAACACACGCCCTCGCCTCCGTTGAATGATACAACAGCATCCAATAAGAAAGGAGATTGATTTGATGCAGCAAAAGGGATGGAGAGCCAAGAGTTCCATAGAGGAGGCTCAGGTTGATCACACAGAAAGGTGTGAGCAATGCAGCCCAAAGCAAGGCGGTCTGAGGATGACCTATAATGATCTTTGTGTAGACTGAACCGAGACAACCTCAGTTCGAATTAATGAATAGGCCGTCCTGTCTTATATAGGTGTGACCAGGGCCCAAGGGGTGTGGTTAGTTAGATTTCCTTTCCTTTCCTTTCTTTCCTTTCCTTTTTTGGTTGGTTAGATTGTTTTGTGAACAGTTGAAGCGGCGTTTTGCACATCCCTACTTTGTAGGTTTGGGGGGAGTTGAAGGGTTAACCAGGTTCCTCTGATGCTGCAGGGTTGGATCCAGCTGGCCCAATGTTTGAAGGAGCTGATCCTAGCAAGCGTCTGTCTCCCGATGATGCAGACTTTGTGGATGTTTTGCACACCTACACAAGGGAAACGTTGGGCCTCAGCATTGGGATCCAGATGCCCGTGGGTCATATTGACATCTACCCCAATGGAGGAGACCACCAGCCAGGATGTGGCTTGAGTGAAGTCTTGGGAGCACTTGCCTATGGAAGTAAGTTTCTGCACTTTCTTCAGGGTGGCTTTTTGGTGAAGGATGGAAATTCTCTATCTGTAGGATATTTCTTAACAATTGTTAGCAATTCCTTGCCACGTGACTTGATTTAATACAAAGTGAGTCTATAGTGCTTGCTTGCAGAGCCAAGAATGCTGGTATGGTGTTTCAACAAGGGTCTTCTCGTACTTAACTCAATCGACTATGCAAGGTTGAGGCAAAGATAGCGCAATACAAGTAAAACACTTTGGCCGCATCCCCATTACAACCTTATTTTGATTTCAAACCGTTTTCAATCCTTGCAGACCCCACGTCAGTTTGGCTTAACACACTTTCCGCGTGTTAAATTGCCCCAAAGCGTTGTAAATGTTAATCCTCATTTCAGCAGGTCTCACTCCGGTTCGTGCGCTTGAAAAGTTTTATATTTTTTACTGTGGGAACCCTTCCGTGTTAAGAGATAAGTTTCCCTTCCCAAATAGCTTGCTTCCAAAACAAGCTGTAAAATCCACCCCTCAAAGCAGCAGCCCTAGTAGCAATCCAAGCAATCCACTGTAACAATCCAACACTTCACACCTGATAACAATCTTACCATTGAAAGTGCTGACCTTTAAAAAAGGGAAAAGAAAGAAAAGCAGCTGCAGGTTTGGGGAGATGTGTGAATGTTTAAGGCGAAGGGGGCTTGAGTTGCTGTTGCTGCTGCGTGCCCTGAGCAATGAGGAGAGGAGGGGAAATAATTGCTGGCTGTCCACTGCTGTTTTTCTTCCATCCAGAGACGTTTTCGCATTACTCCCGTTCCATTTGGAACGGGAGTAGGACGGGAAGCTTAAGACAGCTCCCGGCGCTTTCCCCTTTCACACACAGATGCGCCAGAACACGTGTAAACGCGTTCCGGAGCGTCTGTGTGCGAATGCTCAAAGCGCCGGGAGCTGTCTTAGCCGGCAAAGGCCGGCCAGGGGCGCGGAGACAGCCGCGGAGGCAGATCGACAATCAGCTGATTGTCAAACAGCTGATTGTCGAAGCCGCGCCGGCATCGGAGGCGAGCCCGCAGCTGTTCGGGAGACAGAAGCAGGCGCGAATGCTTCTCCTCCCGAACGCCTGCGGGCGGCTCGTCCGCGTTCGAACGCATGTAGAGCACTTTAAAGTGCTCTACATTTCGAACGCGAGAAAGACAGCTGCGGACACGTCGGAGCGCAAGCCGCGCTCGGGCAATGCGGATGCCGTGTCCGCAGCTGTCTCCCACGCGTCCCGTTCAGCCCCGTGCGAAAACGTCTCAGGCAAGCAGCAGCCACCCAGCCAGGCTCCATGAAGGGGTCCCTTATGGGTGGCGCATTCACGCCAGGAGGAAGAGGACAGGGCAGCCCCGAAAAGTGGTTTTTAAAAAAGTAGCCACTTGAGTCCCCCCTTGAGTCACATACGTCCGCAGAATCCGGATTGAACGCGATTCTGGCTGAAAGTAATGGGATCAGGCAAATTCGCGTTTACATCCGGTTCTGTTATTTCGGTTTAGGGAAACTGGATTAAGCTTCTACAGTGTCATTGGCTTACTTAGATTGGTTGTGTCTTGTGGTGCTGTTGTTTTAGCACTCAAAGACTGTGCCTCAATGGGTTTTCCCAGTCCCTTCCAAAAGTGGCAATTACTCACATAACTGTAGGCCTATTTGCACTAAAGCCAGTAATGCATAATTCCGCACCTTGAGGAGACTGTTACAGTCTCTAGGCACTCCTTGCCTGCCCAGAAGTTCCCTAATTATGCAGTAGGTGTGGAGCTCCAAATCACCTTTACTCCACACCTTTACTAACATTACCCAGTTTCTTACCTGGCACGTCCAGTGGCAAGCATTTGCAGCTTTTCCACTGCTCCGGGGTTGCCTGAGGTGCCGTGTCAGCGCTCTGGCACCTGGAACGACCACAGATGTGACTGCGCGTGTCCAGTGCGTCAGGGTCATAGAGACAGCGCTGAGGTGTGGTGCTGTTATGGAGGGCTCCGCAAACAAAATGGCAGCACCCTGAAGAGGACCAACCCTGGGATCAGTCACAGGTGAGGGCCTGATCATGTGGGGCTTGGCAGTAAGTGACGAGCGCTCGCAAGTGTGGGCATTAGTCAACGTTAGGCGATTGTGCTCCTTTCCCATCCAGTGGATGGGAAGTGTGAAGTCGCCCATAGTTTTGCACTACGAGGCCATTTGTGGAAATCAAACCACAATGTCTAACAAGGGATGGCCAGGGTGCCTGCTGGGGCCATTTTTCATTCCATCTAAAATCTTTACCAGCTGGAAGACCAAGGGGGTTGGGTGGCACTGTTTGGAAAGCATGATTGAGTGGGTGATGCTGGGATTTAATTTTAACCTTGTGATAGAGTGCTTTGTGAAGGAATGTGGCTAATTCATCCTGTTTGAATAGACCGCTAATTAATCCCAAGGAAGGATTTTACAAAAAAATTAAGTTGCTAAAGATTCCTGTTAGTTTTTGATAATAACTTCCTTCTGAATTACAGTGCGATGAAATCTGCAAATATATTATATATCATAAAACAACTCCATTGATCTTCATTATACTCCGAAACCTCTTATGTTTTCTTTATTAACTGAAACAATGCTAGAAAAGGATGCCAGCTAAGATCAAAGTTGGCACCTGCCTTTGCCAGCCAATAATGACTAAGGCTTTGGAGTCGCAGACAAGCACTTGGCAAAGATGTTTAATCCTATTAAAATGTTAATTAAAATGCTGCTTAAAATAATGCTGTTTCAATTTGGAAAAGAACAGAATATAGTGAATTACCTATATTTAGATTCTGCACTTCTTTTTCTTATGTTTGGGTTGGAAGGAGGAAAAAATTGGCTTTAAGCCTGTCTGGTGTTTGGCCAAGTTTCTCTTGTGTTAAATTCCAAAGAATCTTCTGGAGGCCTATAAACCTTCCCACTCGTGTGTCTTTCTGTTGTGGTGCAGAATTCTAAATGGCTGCTTCGCTGCCTCCCATGGCTACTTGCCTTCTGCCGCTAGATCTAGTTTAGATCTGTGAAGAAGCATGAAAGATTTCCCATTGTTTGGATCTATCAGAAGCCATGGCAGCAGACTCCAATGCCAGCTGGGAAGTTTGGAAATCATTGAATAGGTTACGAATGGGTGTAGCCCAATCCAAGGAAACTTCAAATAATATATTATAGGGGGCTTCCCAGTAACGGCTACACTTTGTGACTGCAGTGAGCTATAAACACCCTCAAGTTTGTATTTTCCCAATGTGCCCAATTATGAAGACTTACGCTAATAATGTCTGTCGCTTCTGGGCAAGAAAATTTGGGGTTTTAAATTCCTTTCATATATGTACTTATCTCAATTTTAATTGCAAATCTTGTGTTTCATATAATTCTTAAATTCATCCTTTAGAGAGGTGCACAGATGGATCGAATACCCCAAAATCCAATTCGATTCGAATCTTTTACATTCAAATTTAACAAGATTCGATTCAAATTTACCAAATTCAGATCTATGCATTTGAATTTTTTATTCGAATCTGCATATACGAATGTCGACGACATTCAGATGTGCACTTACGCACCTTCCCCACACCTGGACATGTCCGTATGCATCCTGTGGTTATTCTGTATGCAACCTGCTTTTGTCCCATACAGATCCGGTACAGCTGAGGATCCGCAAGTACGCATCATGTATGAACCTGTACAAATACGAATGTCCAGATAATTCTAACGAATGGATCTGACATTTGAAATTTGATTCAATTGTTTACGATCAAATTTCGGGACATTCGATTTGAGTTCGAATGTTGAAATTTGGCACATTTGATCGGATTTTGAACGCCTACTAATATTCGTGTACATCCCTATCATCCTAATGCTGTGCTTTTAATAACTACTTCCAATGATGCTTCTGACACGAGCAAATAAACAACTAGCACATAAAAGCCGGAAATGGAGGTGATGAGCAATTTAAAGCCAATACAATTGCTCTTGTACGCGACGAATTCAGTTTTTAAAATTTATATCGTGGTTTTAATTGCAAACCTGTGTTTTATCTTCACCCTTACCTTGTGCTTTTAATAACTGCTTCTGAGATGAGTAATTAAAGAACCTGCCTTCCGTTATTGTCTCAGATTTTTCACATCTGCCTTTCCCCCTCCCTATACAGGCATCGGGGACGCTGTGAGATGCGAACATGAGCGCTCTGTGCACCTTTTTGTAGATTCCCTTGTGAACAAGGATAAGCAGAGCTTTGCTTTCCAGTGTACCGATTCGAGCCGCTTCAAGAAGGGCATCTGCCTGAGCTGCCGGAAGAACCGCTGCAACAGCATTGGCTACAATGCAAAGAAAATGAGAAACAAGAGGAACAGCAAGATGTATTTGAAGACGCGAGCTGACATGCCTTATAAAGGTAGTCACTTCTTCCCTTTCCGGATGAGTGATAAAAATTTTGCACATTAGCTGAGGATGAGACATTTCTCCTTGCCTTCGCCTTCTGTGCTCCCCACTGATTGGCCACAGGCAGCCTGGGATTCCATGTCTTTGATTGGTTGGTCAGCAGTAGCAGCCATTTCCTGGCTGCTTTTGGTTATGGGAACTGCCAGAGCTTCCCACCCAGTATGTCCCAAACAATGAGTTGCCCCAAGAGTTATTATTTTCTGCTTGTGGAAGGGATGCATAATCAGAGGGACATGATAGGTGGTATTTTTGTATTTTCTGTCTGTCCTTTTTTGTATTTTCTGTCAAATTCACCCCAGGCCCTTTTTACTGTGTCTTATCAGAGCCTCAGAGTGAATGTCTAGCTTTTGCAAGAGACCACTTCTCTTGGAGGAAGGCATGTGTGATGCAAACACACTTGTTTTTTTGTTTCCTTGAGCTGCCACGCCTTCTAATCAGGGAATAGAATCCCAGAGTAGATAATGGAGATTCTGTGCTATTCTTGGGATAAGCAGCTCCTTGTCCATCTTTTCTCCATTCCCTAAGCATCTTTGATTGTGTCTCCACAGTTTTCCACTATCAAATGAAAATACACGTGTTCAGCTACAAAAATATGGGAGAAACAGAACCCACTTTTTCTGTGACCTTGTACGGCACCAATGGTGACTCCGAACCTCTGCCTCTGGAAGTGTAAGTGAAAAATATACTAATATTAATCTTCCTCTTACATGATAAATGGTAAAGATATTCCCAGTTTGAGCTTAGCTCCTGGTGACCACATGAATACATCCATGTGGATTGTCTCTTAACAATACAGAAGGAGGATGTTACTCCCACCTTCCAGGGGGATTGTAGATATTTGAAAAAGGGACCATCTGTCGTCCCAAATAGTGGTGTGCACGAATGCAATTTTTGAGTTTAATCCGTATGAATAGAGAAAAAATGAACGTATTCAAATTTGAACTGATTTCAATACATTCGTATCTATTCGTATGAATATTCAATTCATATTTGGTGATACGAACGTCAACAACATTCATATCCCGTTTTCATCCTGTGTGTATCCCGTTTTCAACCTGTACATATCCGTACAGACGCGTACGGATACAAATAAGATGTGTATGGATACGAATCTAATGCGTACATATCTGTACACATACGAATGTCTGAATAATTCGTACGAATGATTTGAAACATTTGAATTCATTTGAATGTTAAAAAAAACACAAAAGTATAGGCATTCGATCCGAATTCGAATGTTTCTCATATTCTTACACATCCCTAGACCCAAAGCGCATAATTGATCACTGAGCTATAGACATTCCCTCCTTTCACAAACCAGATTACAAACAGGTGGTTCTAAAGGATGGTTCTTCCTCTTGGCTCTATTCTGAAAGAATTTGTTCTGGTTGTTTCAAAACTCAGCTCACACTGAGAAACAAATGATTGGGCTTCCTGAGCTCTGACAGTGACAAAGTGAGTGTTGGGTGTGCATTATATGAGCCAGCTGCCTCAGAAGTGAGTGGGGGTGAGAGTGGCCAAAAGGAAATAATAAAAGTTACTGCAAAAAAGCCAGTACTGTCAGGATTGCACCAGGCTAGAAATGCCCTTCTTGAGGCATGAGGCATTACATTTTTTTTTTGTGGTGAGCTTTCCTTCTCTCTAATCCCTTCCAGACTAGCAGATTAAAATCTGCAGTTCTTAGAAAAATCTAATCTTACCGCCTGTGACGCAGCGACTTGTCGTCCCCATCTGAAATGCAGCTCTGTAGCTTCCTGCTCAGTGAACTGCGAGACTTCCATGGGGCATGTGGTCACATGGGGTGAGGTGCACGTCATGTGGGATGGAGCAGCCAATGGGAGCTGAGCTGCCCTCCCAGCTCTCGTTGGCTGTTCTTGCCATCCTGTCCGGACTGGCAGGAACGTTCAAATTTACTTAATGCTGCACAGTGAATGCTGTTACATCAGCATTAAGTAAATTCACAGTGGCGTCGCTGTGATGCGATGCCACAACGAAGTATTGGCCGTCATGTGTGACAGCTTGTTCTTGACTGTGCATTGCGATGGATGCAGCCTCTGTCCCTCCAACTCATCTGTTTTGATTGGTGGAAACAAGGAAGAAGACCTTCTGGGTGGCTGCACCTAAGTTTTGGAATTCTCTCCCCAGAGAGGTTAGGTTGGCCCCATCTCTTGTCTCATTCCATAAACACGTAAAAATGTTATTATTCCAAACTTTCCAGTCTTAACCTTCATTCAATAGGTTGGCCTCCTTACTTTGGGATCAAGGTCTTCCAGCACCTCGATAAACTTGTTTTTATATGTTGTAGATATTTGTTACTCAGATTTTATACAATTATGTGTTATTTATTGAATGGAGTGTTATGTATTGTATTTGATAATTTTTGTGCACTGCTTTGGGTCTCTTTGGGGGAAAAGGAAGGATATAGAAGTAACAGTAAGAGTAAACAGAAGATATTCCAGAGAAATTAAATTATTTAGGCCATGTGCAGACAGGGAAAAAAAACCCTCTATGTCTTAGCTATGCTGTGATTGCCATGCATATCTGTGGCAACCCCATCATAGGCCCACAATATTGGAGTAAAAAGCTGCTATATCCTATTTCAGAAAACCCTGATCTTAATGCAAGTTGTCCTGAAATAGCCCTATATCTTACATATGTGGACACTGCTAATAGGAGCTGCCATCTTGAACGTGACCACTGTGCCTGTCTGCCCCTCCCCCAAAGGTGGTCATGCATGCGCAATGGTGGCGATCATACACTTCCAGGTATTTTGTGGTAGTGAAATACCCAAACATGTACGCCACAACATTGCGCAAGGAAATTACCAGCCTCTGTTTAATAACAAGAGGCTATTCCGGAGGGGCTTTGCTTCAGAATATCACTTCTTAAAAGCATGATCTCTGGGTAACATCTGGAGGCCACCTTAAACATGAAAACAGACTTAATGCTTAAAGAGTACAGTTTGTTCCTTTGAAGATCAGGGTTGTGTCCGCACAAGCAGGTAACACTGGTTTGTGTGACATCATCCTTCTGTATTCACCTGTCAGCACTAGATCACTTCAAGAACACCTGGACAAGCGCTGATTTCTCTCAGCCTCCATTACTTGCGCATTCTTAACTTTCCTTGTTAACAACACGCTGTTGGCCGCTAATTTTCAGGTATGAGCAAATTGGCTTGAATTACACCAACACTTTTCTCATCTACACTGAAGAGGATGTTGGTGACGTTCTGAAGATCAAGCTTACTTGGGAGGGATCCAGCCAGTCGTGGTACAGCTTATGGAAAGAGCTCAGAAGTTACTGGTCTCGGCCTGAAAATGCATCCAAAGAGCTGCACATCAGGCGAATCCGTATGAAATCTGGTGAAACTCAGCAGAAGTAAGTGTAAAGTCCACAGCAATATAGTATACAGAAGAACAAATTTTTTTCTCTATTAGGCATGACTCATAGGCCAGTCACATCTTCACTTTCAGCCGTCTTCATTCCATCTTCTGGGGCCTTTATGCACTTGGCCTTATTCTGGCATATATCCAGGAACAGGGCTCTGCTGTCCACATGCTAGTGCAGGCTATAGGGTGTCCCAAGTGAGGCCTACCAGAGTCTGCATTAGCATGCAGACCACAGAAACCTATCTTGAGATATACTCCAGAAAAAGGCCAAGTGCGAATAGGCCCCAGGTCTGACTGTTCACACCTTTTAGTTTCTCTCCATTTTATTTGAGGACGTTCCACTCTCCACTTGGACTTTCCTGAATGGAAAATCACAGATAAACTGGATAGAAATGGAGCCGTGTGAGCATTCCCTTTCACTGTGTCAGGCTGGGCATCTGTCTGGTGTCCTCCTCCTGCCGAGCTGCCAGTGAACTGGCCGGAATGCTGCAAGATGTTCTTTTAAGAAGAAGAGTTGGCTTTTATACCCCGCTTTTCTCACTTTGAAGGGGACTCAAAGCGGCTGACAAACCTTCCGTTCTTCTCCTCACAACAGACCCCCTGTGAGGTAGATGGGGCTGTGAGAGCTCAGAAAGAGAGCTGTGCCTAGCCAAAGGCTACCCAGCTGGCTTTGTGGAGGAGTGCGGAATCAAACTGGGAGCCTACCAAATAAGAGACGGGCACCAACCACAAGACTGAACTGGCTTACAGTACAAATGGTGCCCTATTAACTTGTGAAACAGTGTGTAATTGCTTCATGGTTGCACCTTCCATTTTATGCTCATCACAACCTTGTGAGACAGAGTAGGGAGATAGGGAACAGGATAACCCAAGTTTTCCCTGTGTGCTTTCATGGCAAAGTAGAGATTCAAACTCTGATCTCCCGTATCCTACTTTGGAACCCCAGCCATTGCACCATGTTTGTTGTCTGTCTGACTGTTGTTAGGTAGAATCTCCTGTAAGCTCCAAACACCCTGCCTAGTGGTTAGTGATGGCAGATGCTGCAGTTCAGCAATATCTGGAATCCATAGACACCAGAGTGCCAGAAGACACCAGACTGATTTAGAAGTCTTCCTGCAAGATCTCCTGATGTAACCTTATGCCTGTTGGATTTTTACGTTTTTCTTCCAGATTCACATTTTGTGCAGAAGACCTCCAAATGACCAACATTTCTCCAGGACAAGAGCTCTGGTTTGTAAAATGTCGAGACGGCTGGCAAAAGAGGAACCAAACAATGTAAGAGCAAAAAGCAGAAAACGATTTCTGAAATGTTGTCTACAGTATTGCAGAGGGTAATTTGCCTGGTTTCTTTGCACGGATATATGGTCCTTTCTGTACTTCTTGGTGATCCAGGAACATGAGTCTTCAGGTCTGCACCTTGATAGGTAACAAGGAGGCTCTATCTGCACTGGACAGAACCAGATCTGAGGCCTTTTCGCACTAAGGCTGGTACATGTTGGGGACAGCCTGACCATTTGCATTGGCCGGTAAGCGAAGCGCTCTTAACGTGTCCCTTACCAGCCAAGGTGCAAATGGTCAAGCTCTCCCGCACGTGCCCCAGCCAAAACGGCCACCCCCGTGATAGCTGGGCATCCCACCCCAGGCTGCCCCCATTGGGGGCTGTCGACCCACTGACTAGCAGCCCAGTTCTGGGGGCAGGACTGGATCGGCCCAGGGGTGTGTTGGGGTCCCATGGGTTCCCGCCAGACCAATCTGGCCGGCAGCAGCCAGCAGGGGCCTTCCCCGTGCCCACCCTCACCCAGGGGTGCATGCTGGTCCCCACGCCCCACTCACCTGTCCAGAATGCTGGTCTGGTTTGGATGGGTCCTCCTGCTTCTTGCCACAACCGGTCTGCCACGTTCTGTGCAGGCGCATGCGGCAGCGTCGCCACCACGCAGGCAGCTGGCCCACCGATGGCATATTACTTTCCTTGCTGTGGTCCTGACGAGTGGGTCTGGACCTCGTGACACTCTCTGGTCTGGATCATCGGAATGCTTGGCTGGAACAACGCTGTCTGCACAGTAACTGCTATTCCAGCCCGACCCTCACAGCAGCTCCGAAGCTCTTTGGAGATGGCTTCCAGTGGCTCTGAGAGCTATGAACAAACGTTTCTAGCCTCAGAGCCCCTAGAAAACCCATTTTTGCACTGTGCTTTGGCGCAGTCCTGAAATGAGACCCCCAGTAGTTCAGAAACTAAAAGTGTGTGCCGTCTATTTTGTGTGCCTTCATGATCCAAACCTATCCAAACTGATCCGGATCTGGACTACACTGTCTGGACTGCTGGTAAGTATAGAACAGCCCTTGGTGTAAGGCGGGACTCGGGAAACCTCTATGGATGATATTCCAGGTTTCTCCACATCTCTTGTGCTCCCTTGCTAAATAGATCAAGCCACAGGTTATGTGAGTTTCCATGAAAGGGAAAATATTGCTCCAGAGATGGCTGGATTTTGTTTCTTCCCTTTTCCAGTTCCCTTATGCTTTTTTATTTACCTAAAAAAGCATACAGTTGCATTCAAGTAATTCAGATCTTTTCTTCCACTTAGGCCAGTTCAAAGTCTGCACTGATTTTTTTCCACCCTTTGATGTCTCTTTGCATCCACCGGGGACCTAACCAACCAAATCAAATGAATAAGGCTGCTGCAGAGCAAAACTGCACAGACGGAGAGTTTCCAGCCCACTGCCTTATTCTGTTTGCTTTGTTTTGCTTTTACTGGCACTTGTGACAGCTTGCTGCGTAAGGATGGGTGTCTCCAAGATCCGCGACAATGTGAACAATGTTTCTGTCAGTCCAAGAGCTTCTCATATTTATGGCTTCATTTGCTACCACGAAAACGACTTACTTTCTCCTTCAGTGAACCTGTTCCTCAGCTGGCTGTCTTTTGGGAAGATCCTGCCACAGATGTTGAGGTTCCTCCGTATCCTTAATTTCCTCAGGGGCTGATCTCCACGTATTTGGATTGCTCACATGGTACGGAGCCCATGGAACCAAAGTGAAATGGTGAAGGAACGGCGTGCCACATGTGTCTTCCTGAATTATTGAACCAGTTCTGGAATGTATAGAAGGTGAACAGTCAGTATGGGTTGACGCCGTGCCTTCCAGATGTTGCACGGCCATTCTGATCACCCTGATGGTATTTGGTCCAACATCTGGTGGTCACCATGTTGGCTTTTCGGTCCAGCGACTCTGTGGCGGTTTTAATAAGAATGAAGGGACGGAAGATTCATCCCAAGATCATTCTTGCTGCTGTTTAAATTGTTATTTAGATCTAGGGCTTGTTTACATGAAAATGTCTCCTGTGTTGATTGCGTTATATCACTATGTGAAGAAAGCTATGCACACAGGAAATTTGTATCCAACATGGTGCATGCCCTTTCCCCTCTCACATGGAGGAATTTTAAAGTATGACCCATCTTTTTAGTACCTAAACTGGGAAATGAGAGTTGTTTAAAGGGCTTTTCTGGACTGGCTGGTTTACTGATACAGTGTGAGCCCTATAGGCTCCTTCTGGGTCTAGTGGTTAGGGAGCCGGACTCTTATCTGGGAATTCTGGGTTTCATTCCGGACTCCCCCACAAAGCCAGGCGAGTGACCTTGGGCTAGTCACAGCTCTCTTCTGAGCTCTCACAGCCCCACTTAGCTCACATGGTGTGCCGTTGTGGGGAGAACAGAAGGTTTGTCAGCCACTTTGAGTCTCCTCAAATGGGTGAGAAAAGTAGGATAGAAAAGTCAAAGGCCTTTTCGCACCTCAGCAAAATGGCTGTAAGGAACACATGGGGACGCGTTCTGACTTGCCTAGGTGCGAAAGGGGAATCTGCCCCCGCGTGGCCTAGCCCAAAAAGGCTGGCACAGGCAGAACGTCTCTCCCAGGCCTGCTGCCATTGGGTCACTATTGACCCGGGGCGGGCAGGCTGGTCCTGTCCCTTTCCAGGTTCCTGTAGGCTCAAGCTGACCCGATCACAGGAACCCACCCCGGGTGCCCCCACCCTGTGCTGGGGCCTTCCTGGGCTGATTGGCCACTTACCCGTGCCTGCGCAGAATGGCCATTTTGATGCACGCACATCCTAGAGCAGGCCCCGGCCCAGGGTGGAGGTGGTTCACAGGTCACCCACGGGGACTCAGCCGCCTAGATCTAGGTGGCTGAGCCCTCGCGGAGGCCGAAGATCCGACCCAGTGGGCTGCCAGATGTGCCGCTCCATGTGGCACACTGGGCCCATGGACAGTGTGGGCCTGGTCTACCGCATGGAGCAGCACATTGCCCCCCTGAAGACATCGCCAGTCTGGCCTCGCCCCGCTCTCGAAAGGGGCAGGGGGAGACCGAGCTGAGGGTGCCCCGGTGTCCCGCCAACTGCTGCAGTCCCGGTCAGAGTGCAGTGGCCAACAGTGAACCCCTAGATGCCCAGCGGCACCCAGGGGTTGGAGCCACACACACACACACACACACACACGATGACTTACCTCGTCAGGCCCAGGGTGCTCCTCATGTGGCCTGGAGAGCAGTGTGCCACAGCTTGCACAGAAGCGCGTGCTCCCGGTACCCTCGGCCCCATGCTCACCTGACTTGTGAGTGTGGAATAGGTCTACCAGAGCGCATGCCTGCGCAGAGAGCAACAGATTGCTCTCCAGGCCGCACGAGGAGTATCCCGGGCCCAGAAAGATGAGTTAATTGCACAAGCCAGCTGTTGAGCCGTTTTCGGCCCAATAGCGGCAGCAGGGGCGAGGCCTGCAGCTCTTCAGGAGGGAGAGTGCAAATGCTCTCCCTCCTGTACAGCTGTGGGACGTCCCGGGACAGCCGGGAATGGGTGTAGAATGTGATTTTGTGCTCTACACCCGGAATGCGAGTAGGGCGCCTTGGGCTGGGCTGGAGAGGTTCCAAATGGAACCGCCGGCCCAGCAGAGCGAATGCTCCTCCCCAGGGTCTTCTACTCATGTTCAAGAGGCCCTCATGCGAATAGGCCTCAACAGTTCTTGTACTGCAAACTAAAGTGGAACAGAAGAGGGCCCACCTTCTGCTAGGCTGCTCTGTCCATATCGGACGAAGCACATGATCTGATATAGGTGGTCAAAATGTCTGCCTAGATCAGTGTACTGGTAGATTTCACCAGAGGTCCAGGGAACTCTAGGGTGGAACAGGGAGGCATGCGGAAAGACTCCCACCTCCCTGTTCTCTTTTAGCAGGGCGATCCTTTTTTGCAATGCACCAAATTGTGCTGCCAAAATGGGGCTCTCTGGTGCTCTGGGAGTGCAGATGGCCTGTTTCTGGGATAGCTGGAATGCTCCATCAAAGGACTCATTCTGGTCAGAGTGGTTGGAGCTGGAGCGGTCCAGCCCCCACAGCTGTGGAAACAGCCATGATGTCTGTTCCTTATATTAAAGGTGGCTTGCAAAGGCTGAGGGAGTGGGCAAAGCTCCAGTCGGAGGCCTTATTTTTATCTCATTGACCTTGTTTTGGTTTGCTATGGATGGAGATGCCAGGGAAAGGACTGTCTGTTAGAACCTGAAGCCAATTCACACTTGGCCCCGTAGTTTGCAGTAGGTTAACATCTGGCTAGGTCCATCTGACCTTACAAGAGGCATTTACAACCTAGAAACACCTCCCTGCCTGCCTGCCCAGATGTTAACCTGTCGTCAGCTAGCGGTGGTCCATGAAATCATGCACCACACACATACTAAGCTTACCTGTCCCATCTAGTGCCACAACTATTTGCGTCATCTCTGACGCAAGCATGCTGGCACCTTAAATGACCCGAATGTGACTTGGTGTGTGCCGTGTGACCATTGTGCTGGACTCCAGAACATGTTATTCGCTAATGCACTTTTCCCATCCAGCAGACGGGAAGCCAAGTGTGAAAACAGCTCTGGTCTCACCTCACGGGGCCTGTTTAGGAGGCCACCACTGTTTAGTTCCCATAAGTGCCTGTTCTTCAGAAAGTTTCTGCTACTAAAAAAATCCACATTGGTTGTTTCTCTGAGACCTGAATCACAGGCTCTTTCCTGCCACCCTCATGGGATACAAGGCAAGTGAGCATTCTGGGCACAGTGAGGGAATGGCTTGCCAGGTAACGGTTGTATATGAACCTGTGGAATTACTAAAAATGTACTGTAGCAAAGGATACATTTAAGTGTGTAACAGGTAGGATTGTAGGCCACTCCAACTGTTGCCCAAAGTGACTTAACCGCAATGCTGGTTGAGCAACTCCAAGTGCAACTTCAGGTGACACGGTTCACCTTTGCCCTGTGGAGATGCCTGGGGGTAAGGAATGGCTCAGCAGGACATCCAGCAATATTTCTGCTGCTTCAAGAAGTGACCCGGGCCAGAAAACATGCTGCTGTGAGGGGAGGCTCTGACGCTATGGCAGGTGATTTGCGTCTGCCCTGCTGCATTCTGGGAGTTGGTCCGTTGCTTGCCGACTGGATGCAGTCTTTGAGTTGGGTGATGGCCAGTGGCTAATGCTGCTACAGGTCTTCAGTGGTGGTGCCTTGAATATCCAGTCCTCCCCCACCTCCATTACATGAGAAATATTTGAAGGACCTAATTTTGGGGAAAGCCATTACAAAAAGTACTTCCAATTCTAATTCGGGAAAAAATTAAACATAGTTGTCCCTTTAGCATAATTTTATAACATGCTGTTGTACAAATACACTGTGGTAGTCCCTATGGGAAATGCAACAAAAACCCTCTCACTGAAGCTTTCCATGAAGATCTGCTCCTCCTTAAAAACAAACAAAACAACCAAGCTGCCTGGGTACTTATTTTCTATTTACAGCTCTCCTATGTGAGGTCCAGTTTATTCTGTCATTCTGGCCCAACCAAAGTCAAGAGTTATTTCCGCTGACCTGTGACCGGGGTGCTGCATATTTATAGTGGCCATGAAGCCTTGTGTGGTTTAATATGTATATAGTGGGTTTTATACTACTTTTCCCTCCCCTATTTATTTTTTTCAGACATGTGATTTTTGTACATGTGTATAAAGAGTCTAATGTTTTTTGAATCTAACAAGTTTTTATAAGCTTGAAGCGAAAATAAAATGACTTCTTTTTAAAAGCAAGAGAGACGCTTGCCTGTTGCATTCCGCCTTTTTCTTCAGAAGAGCTTGAGGGGTCATAATGGTGCCTTAGAGCTGTGGTTCTCAACCTGTGGGTCGAGACCCCTTTGGGGGTCGATCTACTCTTTCACAGGCGTCGTCTAAGACCATTGGAAACCACATAGGAAGCGAGACATTGCTCCTCTATCCATCTCCAGGTGGGTCCGCCCACATGCAGATACGGCCACATACGAGTACCTGGCGTGATGACATCATCGCGCCAACCCCATCACGTACACCCCATACAAATACAGTAGGGAGCAGCTACTGTGTAGAAGGCAGCAGTACTGGAGGTAAAACGACACTTTTATATTCAGCTGTGGTTGATGTGGACACTATGCTTTAATTATGTTCAGTTTGTAACAATGAAAAGACATCCTGCATATCAGATGTTTACATTACGATTCATAACAGTAGCAAAATTACAGTTATGAAGTAGCAACGAAAATAATTTTATGGTTGGGGGTTAGGGTTAGGTTGGGGGTCCCCACAACACAAGGAGCTGTATTAAAGGGTTGCGGCATTAGGAAGGTTGAGAACCACTGCCTTAGAACACAGGGTGTTTTTCCACTGTCACTAGATTTATGGGTACTTAATGGGTACTTCTAGTGACAGTGGAGAAACACCCATAATACCATAAGAGTAGCCCTGCTGGATCAGGCCACAGCCCATCTAGTCCAACATCCTGTCACACACAGTGGCCCACCAATTGCCCATGGGCCTTGTTCTGTTGATAAGATGAACCACTATGGGAGGTGGGAGTAAAAACTTGAAAGCTGAACATTTCATTGGATGACAGAACTGAAAACCATTTGTTAGTGTTATTTTATATACGTAGGCTCTTTCTGCACAAGTGCGTTGACTGGATCTGCACATTAATCTGGATTGTGGAGCCCCCCCCCCCCCCGGCTAGGCTGGAAGTGTCTGCACAGAATGGAGCTAGATCTGCATTGAAAGGCCATTGATCCAGATGTTCGGTAGACCCCATTCATGGGGCCTACAGTCCTGCCGAACGGCTTGAATCCAGATTATGGAGGCATGCAAATGGTGTGCTTATAGGATTCGGAATTCCTGGAAGTGATTTTCAGCTCACACCACTGAAAATCACACACGCACACATGCCCTGCACCTCTAGGGGCAGTGGCAAAGCTGGTGCCACGTGGCATGAGCTTCACAACCATGTCAGGCTTCCTCGGGGTTGGTGTTTTCCATTCAGATGGTGCAGATCCAGGCCTTGCCTCCCCACGATACGGATTTGGAGGTTCCGGGAAATCCAGATCTCTGGACCCCGATCTTCTGCACTGCAGGCCCTAGGTTATAAAACCCTACACCCTTTCCCAGTGGTGTTTCTTAAATCCATTCCTTGACTGCTAAACAAGCAACGCTTTCCAGCTTAGCTGTCTTGCAACAAGATTCTGTGCATTTTCATTCGCAAAATTAGTTTGGGTGAAATCGATTCCCGAGTAACTGCAAACAAAATGACCAGGGTTAATCCCAATCCAGAGCATGTGTAGGCAGATGTAGGTCTCACAAATTACAGTGGAACATGATCCCAACTTCAAGTGAAAGAATTCTGCTGTAGCCCTATAATTCCTTCCTTGGCAGTTGAGAGAGCATCGTTACCCGCACTGACCAACTTCTGGGAGGAGTGAAGTCATAATTCACAGAAACAGACCTTGCTATTTCTGATATCCAAAAGTCAGTATATGAAATGAATGCAGCTTGGATGATGGGACAGGGTGCTGTTACAAATCCAGGCCACCTCCAGACAGTAAGGCAGATCTCTCCAGGAGGCAATAATGTGGGAAATCGCACATGATTACTGCCTATCTAGATGGCCCCAGCGCTGATTTTGCACATTTTAACTGATGTGCGCATCCAGGCATTTGGACAACTGGATGTGCTCATTGTCACCTACGCACATGCATGGATGCATGTTTTGGCCTCCACTCATGTACACTGGATGAAGCAAATGCATACTGAACAGGAAAGGTCAACTTGCTAGTACACGTTTTCCCACCCTGTACGTGTCTGCAGACTTACCTGAAGTGCAGACGCATGTCCAGGTGCTGCCGTCTTGAGTTCCAATGTTAGCACCAGTGTGCATGGGACAAGGAAGGTGTGACACGCATGCACGTTCATGTTCCAGGTCACCTGATGCACGAGCATGACAGTGCATCAGGTGACCTGCCCAGCACCATAGAGGTGTGGATGGCTTCGTCAGAGACAGGAAAAGCCATCTTCAAGTAAAGGTAAGTGCACGCTTGGAGTACTAAATTGTACTGTTTTTGAGTTGGAAATGGGCAGATCCTCCATCTGGGAGCACACTGGAAAGCAACCACAGACTTCTAAGTGCGGAAAGGCCCCCACACTGGGTTTTCCAGCAATGTTTTTTTGCACATTTTCAGAGGGGGAACATGAAGCAATCCCACCATAGCAGCACCGAAATTCCCCCTGTCATTAGAGACCTTCTTCCTATTTTCCATCTCATTATTGGGAAAGCAGTGAAGCAGAGGCGGCTGCTGGTCCATAAGGACAAAGTGAGCAGCACCTCACTATACCAAGTAGCTTAAATGTGGAGTCCATTTGCCCTTTCACCTTTGCCTGTTCAGAATTGTTGCCCTAACGCCACTTCCTTGCCATGCACCCTGCCAATCTCAATGGACCATTGCTGCAGAACCAGAGCAGTCCTCAGATGGGCGCAACATGCTATTTTGAAATGACGCTGCCTCTCAGTGTGCAACACCTAGGAAATTCCCATAGGAGTTAAGTGAGGGCCTTGTTTTAGCTCACTTAGGCTACCTTCGGACTGGCAGAATACATCCACAGTTAAAGTGCAGCATGCCTACTGTGCAGCAACAACTGGCTGTCCCGACTTGAAAAGCAGCTTCTGGCAGATAATTCCATAGACAGATGACCCTCTGGGGGAAAGAAATACTTCCCCTTGTCTGATCCGACTCTCCTACCCATCAGCTTCATAGAATGCCCCCTGATTCTAGTCTTGTGTGATAGAGAAAAGAAATTTTCTCTCTCCACCTTTTCTATACCGTGCATGATTTTATATATTTCAATCAGGTCTCCTCTTAAATGCCATCTCTCCAGGCAGAAGAGGCCTAGACGTTGCAGCCTGGTTTCGTAAGGAAGGTGTTCCAGCCCCTTAATCATTCTGAGGCATTTTTACACTACATCCATTCCATTTGGAATGGGTGTAGGACGGGAAGCCTAAGACACTTCAGGACGCTTTGACCATTCACACATAGGAGTGCAGGAACGCGTGTAAACACATTCCGGCACGCCTGTGTGCGAATGCTCAAAGCATTCTGAAGTGCCTTAGCCGGCAAACGCCGGCAAGGGGCGGGGAGACGGCTGCCGAGGCTCCCACAGCCGGCAAGGCAGGCAATCAGCTGATTGTCAGCCAGCACCGGCGGGGGAGGTGAGCCCACGGCTGTCAGGGAGAGAGAAACATGAGCGAATGCTTCTCTCCCCGAACGGCTGCGGGCGCTTCGTCCGCGCGGGAACGGATCTAGAGCACTTTAAAGTGCTCTACATCTCGAACGCACGCAAGACAGCTCCGGACGCGTTGGAGTGCAAGCCCCGCTGCGGCAATGTGTATGCCGCGTTCGAGGCTGTCTTGCACATGTTCGAAAAGCCCGTGTGCGAAAACGCCTCTGGTTGCCCTTTTCTGCACCTTTTCCAGTTCCACAATATCCTTTTTGAGGTTTGGTGACCAGAATTGTACACAATGAACTGGAAGTGTTGAAGGATAATAGAGAAGAACAGAGGTGGGGGAAGTCTAAAGGCTGCCCCAACATGGGATATACATAAGAACCTCCTTGCTGTGTCTGCCAGATGGATGTTGCAAGATCAGCTTTCCTACATATCTGGTGAGGCATGCATACAAAACCACCACATTGGAGACTTCTGTGGGTTTGATGCACGATGCAAGCAGCACCACCTGCTCCAATTTTATGTTCCTTTTCATGAACTCAGGAATCTCCTGAGTCCTGGAAGTCCCCAACTTACTGGAGACTTCTGGGCTTCTGAGTCATGTAAGCATCTTCTGTTTCATTTCCTTTTCATACCTTTAGGAAGCCCCTGGAAGTCTCCCCATGTTGCTGGAAACTTCTGGAAATTTGAAGCATGCAAGCACAGTTTCAGTGGGGAAGTTTACACTTTGTTTCCCATCCCTGGGGCAAAGGGTGGACTTTCCCACGCGGGCACTAAGCATCCGCACTTGTGGATGACTACTGCACATGAACCCTCTCCACACATGTCCACACACTTACCAGAGGTGTGAACAGTGGCTGGGTGCTACCATCTTGAAGCAAGAGGAAAAAGACATTCTTGCTCATCAAAATTCTTGCTCATTTAAAACTGAAGCCTCAAGCCATTACATTGTTGCAAACCTCACAGAAAGAGAAAGAGCTGTCAGCTCTCCATTAGAATTTGCGATGTCGGTTCTCCTGTTTAAGCACAAACAGGAAGAACCAGCAGGGAGGGAGATTCCATCTGAAAAGGAAAGTGTGAAATTGCTTTGTTCTTTTGCTTAGCTATTTCTACTGGGCAAAATGTTAGAATCTTCATTCTAACATTAATCAGGGGCAGGCTTACATGGTTTGGATCCCCGCTCCATAAAGTCAGGGTATGAGGCAAAAGAGAGAGAGGGGTTCCCCGCCTGTAAATCCACATAAAGAGCCATAAAAAGGGACATGAAAAAATGGATTGAATGCTGATTAAATTAATACAGATTTAAAACAACAGTAAAATAGTCCAGTGGGAACTCAGCCTGGCAGCCACACTTACCTGGCACTTGCATGTACCAGTAGTAAAGTCAGAGATGGCACCGGCGCTCACCAGTGCAGTTAAGTTCAATGACAGTGGTCCGTGAGCGCTGGCGCCATCTCCAGCTTTACTACTGGCACTTGCAGTGCAGACAGTCTCTCCCGGCCTGTCCAGGTTGTCATGGCAACTGCCACGGAAATTCCTGCCACCCACTCGAACATTCCCATGGTGATCATGACATGGTGTGCATTTGCACAGTCGCAGCTGCCCCACCCACCTGCAGCAATCTCGTCAGAGGAAGATGTGAACACTGCATCCAGTAGGTCCCCCACAGCTCCTGGTAAAGCTGTTTCAGAGGATCAAGGATGTTCCCAGACATTCTGAGATGGAATTGATGCTGTGACGGATGGATGGAATGTCCTGGAACGTCTAGAAGCAGCCCTGCAGTCTAAGTGTGAGCAGACCCTCTAGTGATTAAGTGATGAACTTTCTCCAGGACAGACTGATTTCATTCCTCAAGAGCCCTGCAAGTTGGGAGGACACAAGTTTTTAGAAAGAACTAGTGAAAAGGACAAGACTATCTTTGCCAAGACTGCTGTCCCTTGCAACAGAGATAATCAACCCTTTAGCGTAGCAATGAAGGGACATAAATCAAAAGCATTTGGGCTTTTGTGGTTGCTGCTAAATTGCCCGTCTTTCCCAATTGCTACTGTACGCTGTATGTTGCTGTTAATTCCATGGCGATCCGGACTGAAATGGCTCATCAAAAAAGAGACCCTCAAAACACCACTTCCCTCTCTGGGGTGGATTCCTGTCAACAAATCCCTTAGAAACAAGCCCATACAACTTACAAGTGACCAGGCTGAACGTTGACCACCCATCCACCCCAGAGAGCCAACAGTGCCGTGGAGGAGGCTCAGGTCGATCATGGAGAAAGGTGTCAGCAATGCGGCTCAGATGGCCTGAGAACGACTTATAGTGACCTGAGACGTTTTCGCACGGGGGAAAATGGAACGCGAAAAAGCCAGCTGTGGACACGTCATCCGCATTGGCCGCGCGCGCCTTGCGTCCCGACGTGTCCGCAGCTGGCTTTTTCGCGTTCGAAATGTAGAGCACTTCGAAGTGCTCTACACGCGTTCCAACGCGGACGAGCCGCCCGCAGGCGTTCGGGAGAAGAAGCGTTCGCGCCGCTTCTGTCTCCCGATCGCCTGCCGGCTCGCCTCCGACGCCGCGCGGCTTTGACAATCAGCTGTTTTTCAAACAGCTGATTGTCGATCTGCCTCCGCGGCCGCCGGCGCGCCCCTGGCCGGCGTTTGCCGGCTAAGCCAGCTTCGGGCGCTTTGACCATTCGCACCCAGACGCTCCGGAACGCGTTTACACGCGTTCCGGAGCGTCTGTGTGTGAACGGGGAAAGCGCCCGAAGCTGGCTTAAGCTTTCCGCCTGAACGCGTTCGGTTTCGAACGCGATTCAGTGCGGAAATGCCTCTAGATGTGAACAGAGCTGGTACGACCTCAGTTTGAATTAATGAATAGGCCGTTCTTTCTTAGACTTGTGTGACCAGGGCCAAAGAGCACCAAACTTAACAGCCAACCAAAACACCCTTTGCTTTTTGGGTTCCTGGCAAAGACTTCCTCCATAATAATTGCACTTTATTTTCCTTTTCCTTTCCTTTTCCCTGCGTATATTAAGGATCAGTGAAACTGCCACACGTTCTGTTCATTTGAATTCCACTTCAGTCCAATCTTACTGTTTACATTTTCCTCCTCTAAAACAAAAAAAGTTCCTGTTTTTAAATGTTGCTCTTTCTGGCTTTGCAATGATTTGTTGTTTTTATTTGGGTTACAAGGGTTGTTGTTGTTAACAATCCCCTTATGCATTCTAGTATAGAAAACAGAAGTTCTGTGCCACTGAAGAGTAAAACCAGGCTGTGGGTTATATTTTGATGTTACACTTTCTTGCGGCTCTTTGCTCCTGGGCATGCCAGGCCAAGAGCCTGATGGCACGGTGTTCACTGGCACAGGATGACCAGCTGTTTACAAAATGCAGCCACCCACATCTAAAGCGGCTTTGCAGATTGCCAGTTGTGAGTCTTATTTTTAGATTGCCCTGTCAATTCAGTTCTGCAGCTGATTTGCACCTAGGTATAATAATCCCCTTGGTAGAATCCCTTCCTTGTAATTCTCTCTTTGGCTGCAAGCAATGAAGAGGAAAAGGGTTTTTTCAGATGTACTCTATGTCAAGATGGGTCAGGACACTGACACATTCTGCACGCTGCTACTGCTGCTGAACAAGTTTTCTTTTTCTGATGCTATCTGTTGCATAGAATCATAGAGTTGGAAGGGACCTCTAGTCATCAAGTCCAACCCCCTGCTCATTGCAGGATTTCCTAAACCAGTGGTCGGCAAACTCTGGAGTCAAAAGAGCCGAATATCAACAGTTCAACGATTGAAATTTCTTTTGAGAGCCAAATTTTTAAATCTTGAACTATACAGGTAGGTACACCTGAAGACGTAGACATCTTCAGATGTACATCTTTGACCTGTCCAGCAAGGTAGTTAGTAGCACTTGGAGACTAACAGGAGAAGGGTTGGTGGCATGAGCTTTCTTAGACACATCTACTTCTTCAGATGCTAGGGGGCCCAAATGTGCCCCCTAGCATCTGAAGAAGTAGACGTGCCCATTGGGCCCCCTAGCATCTGAAGAAGTAGATGTGCCCATTGGGCCCCCTAGCACCTGAAGAAGTAGATGTGTCTACGAAGGCTCATGCAACCAACCCTTCTCTTGTTAGTCTCCAAGTAAGTAGGCACACTGTTATTAACTTAATTAGGGTACTCCTAAGCTGGAAGAGCCACACTCAAGGGGCCAAAGAGCCACATGTGGCTCCTGAGCCGTGGTTTGCCTACCACTGTCCTAAACCGTCCATACTGGTATGGAAATAAGGTCTTTGCATGCTTTGCTGTTAGGAGGGATGTGCCCGAATATTCAAAATATTCATTAATCATACGAATTTGGACGAATTCGGACATTTGTATATGAATCAAATATGAATTATTTGTACGAAGAATGGGTTATTTGTACGAATAATTGGGCCATTCGTATGCGTATGGATACGTATGCATCACATATGTACACATGTGTATGGATACGTTTGTACCTTGTGCGTATCCGTACGGATACATATGGGATGAAAATGGGATGCGCACAGAATGAGTACGGATGCATACGAGATTCATATCATTGGATACATATCAAATATTTGAGCGAATAGCTACGTACATATTCATATCGGTTCGAATGTCCAGACTGAACTGAATGTCAAAAATTGCAAAAATAGGCTGTTAGCACTAAAGTGCTTTCATGAATTGAGGGTCAGACGAGATGAGCTTTTGAGGCACCATTAAGTGTGTGAGCTTGAAAAACAGGAATAAAAGTTAGAAACAGTCTAGGGTTTTTTTTTGCGCTTACATTGGTGGAGAACATGGGGGACCCTCCAGCATGGCGCATCTACTCTACACCTGCTCCACATCTATACTAGGAGCCAAGCTGGGTTAGCTTAGCACGCTCCTCTGCCCCTCTTCCAAGTGAAAGAGGTGTAGAGGGAGCACATGACCAGCAGCATAGGAGCACTGCATGCTGTGTTGTCCAGTTGTTATGGCAATGGCGCCATGCAGGCCTGTGGGCACCTTTGCCACAGCAAAGTGGTCACTGCGATAATGGCAATGGTTCACATTTAGCCAGTGCCTGGTGAAGTGCCAGCTAAGTTTTGAATGGTTTGGGCATCCCTAATGTGGATGCCCGAACCATTCCAGACCTTAATTGGCCATCACATCTCCTTGCAAATTGGCCATGAGTCTCTTTCTTTAAAAGAGTATCTCGGCACTTTTGCCAGATGAAATACACTCACCTAATTTCAAAGAATTTGCAGCCGGCTTTTGGCGCGAGCACATTAGTGCTGACAACTGCCCAAGCATGAATGCCCATTACAGTGGGAGATTGATGCCGGCTGCCCTATAAATAGTGGTACCTCTGAGATGCCAAGCTTGAGTTGGGTCACTGGGCAGGCTAATATATTTACTCACTGAGCTTGGCAAGGGCTGGTTGATGCTAACAATGCTGAGATGCTCAGTGCCTTGCCAGTGGCAATAAATGTCACACCACAAGGCTACTCAAAAAGGGCTTTACAATATGTTAAGAGACAGAGGACAGCTGGCCGCTTGCCTCTGTTCCTGGAAAATGTCGTTTTCCATAACATTTTGCATGAAATCTCTGGGCGGTTCTCCACTACTGTAAGTGGGGAAGATTCTAGGTCATATATTGTGTAAAAACTAGTTCTTTCCCGGAACAGAAGAGGTCCTTTACCTTAGCTGGTAGAACTAGAGCACAAAATTGTCCCCAGAGCCCACAGGAACCGGGGAAGGAACGACAGGCCTGTCTGCCCCTGGGTCAAATTCGACCCAATGGGGACAGGCCTGGGAGGAGCATCCCACTCCCTTGCCAGTCTTTTCAGGCTAGGCCATGCGGGGACAGGTTTCCCTTTCACACATAGGCAGGTAGGAATCCATCCCCACGTGTCCTAGCCTTACTGCAATACAGTCATTCGGCTGTAGCACAAAGAGCCCTCTGGTCATTGTTAGATCTAATTGTCTGGGAAAGCTGCCAGCACACTCACAAGCACACAGTTGACAAGAGATTGCTCAGCAAAGGTACAGCTCAAACGAAGTCCGAAGAGAAGAAATCCAGAAACAGTTCAAGTCCAGGGTTAATGAGAGTAATACAAACAGTCCAGTCCGAGGTCAGGGCAGCCAGAAGAATGGTCAACAGGTCCGTTCCAAGGTCTAGGGTTTCCAAGCAGTTCAGGAGTCAGATACAGCAGCTTTCTCTTAAGGTAAATAATAGTTTCTGACGAAAGGCCTGGGCATCTGCCAGGTGTTTTATCTTGCACTTTTAGATCCCAGCTGCCGATTATCAACTGCATGTTTCTGAGCAAGTCTCTTCGAGTGTCCCAACCCTTCCTTCTCTGCTCTCCTCTGCTTAAAGCTAGGGATCTCCGTGCTCTGCTGTTTCACGTCTCCCATGTCTTGCTCTTCTGCTGTGGCAAGGCTGGGCTGCTGAACCCCAGGCTCCACTGGGGCTGGGAGGTCAGAACTGGGTCCTGGCACCACCTCAGGTTCCTCCTGCACCTGAGGAAGTGAGTCCTCCTCCTGGCTGACCATGACACTAATAAATGTGGTCTGTAATCCGTGCTAACACTCTGTGATCCTGATCAAGGAAGTGGCATCCGCATGTAGAACAGATCTAGAAGAACGTGGTTGTGGTGACAGGCGAAATGCACAGCATAGTTGCAATACATACCCGAGAAAGGTATCCAATACATATCCTGTAACAAAACTGCACTGAAAGTGTCAAATCCAACCTGAATTCACTTTTAATATGCTCTCAATCCATTTAGAATGCACTCTAGATCTGCTGCAGATGCCTGCTGCAGCCACTTTCTCACATCCCCTGTTTAACGAGTGTTACCTGTGCTCGCTGTCCCTGCCATCCCTGTCCTGTCTCTCCAGCTACAAGCATGACACACAGACCTTGCCTGATCGCCCAATCTGCAAGTCACGCCAAGGTAAAGGGCTTGATTTAGCGCATGAGCACTTGACAGCCTTAGGGTGTTTTTCCACTGCAGCCCTTAGATCCGGATCTAAGAAGATCCGGATCTAAGAAAATCCGGATCTAAGAAATGGGTACATTCCTTAATCCGGATCTAGTAGATCCAGATTAAGGGAAGCACCAATGTGTTTCCACAGGAGGTGTAGCACCCATTAGCAATGGGTGCTAACACCCCTGCTGTGGAAACAGCTTTGCACCCATGTGGGGAATCCGGATTGACCCACAAGGGGTCGGTCCATTACCCCAGATGTTTTGGGGGGCGGGGGGGGCAGTCTTCGAATTCACTTTGAAGTCACTTTGAAGTCTGTGCAAAATAGCTTTGGAGTGCCTTTGAAGTCTGTGCTGATCTTTGGAGTGAACTTCGAAATGACTTCGGAGTCACTTCAAAGTTCACTCCGAAGATCAGCAGACTTCAGAGGCACTCTGGAGCTATTTTGCACAGACTTTGAAATGACTTCGAAGTGACTTCGGAGCCTAGGTTTAGGGGGGGCCCCAATGGGTGCATCCCCTCCCCCTAGCCTCCTTTGGACCCCATTGCCTGTTTCCAGTGGAAACAGGCTCCCTTTAATCCAGATTTTCTGGCAGAAGACCCCATTGTAAACCCCATTAATGGGGTCTACAGAAAATCCGGATTAAAGGCCAAAATGTACCCATTAGATCCAGATTTCCCCCATGGCAGTGGAAACAATCGGGTCCCAAATGGGTGCCATGGTGGAAATGGGATCATCCGGCTCACACCCAAATGGGTCCTAAATGGGTGCAAAATGGGTACTTTTTGACAGTGGAAAAACACCCTTAATGGGCTTCTCTGCACTCAGCTGAGCTGTCAGGTGGAGGTATGCCCGCTGTCAAGCAGAGGTGCGCTCCTCCGCTAAAACATTTGAAGCACAACCGTGGCTTCAAGCAATGAGCCTCTTTCCCTTCCTATTATGCCGCCCTGCTTCCTATCAGGGGGGAGGGGGTGGATGCAGTTCCCTGATGCAGGGGTTTACCACGGTTTTCACGGGGACAGGCAAATTCGACTGTCCTCAATCACACGGGGACGTGTTAATTCTAGCTACTATTCGCATTGGGGCTGCCCCAAATCCACCCCGAAGTAAACAGAGCCCATGGGGATGCAGCCTCGGAAGTAATGACTGCATCTTAAGAAACCACATTCGAGATGCTTAATTCCTTGTGTGTTAAAATGTTCAATGCATCTTGCAAAGCAGCTGAAAGCAGAAGAAAGCCTGACTGTGCAGCACTTGGAAACATGTACCATTTCTTCCCTGGATCCTCTCCAAGAACACGCTGAGTGATCATTATTAGATTTTAACTACCTTTTAAAGTACAGTATTCTCACTGGGATAGCAGCAGACAGCAGACTGTGAACCTTCAGCCCTGCCACCCACCATGTGAGTATGCCTGGTTGCTTTTCCCCAGTTCTTTTATCTAAAACCCCACCCTGCAAGTGCTCCAAAACAGAGAGATGATCCCTTGATAATGCCGAGAAGACATCGCTTCTGGTTTGACCTCTTTTTAATAGTTTACGGGCAATTCATTAATTCTTGCTCCAATCTGTTCCCTGCTTGGCCACCCAAGTTCAGCATGTTCCCTTTATACAATTGCAAAATTTCCCCAAACAGGTGGGTGATGGCTGTGGGGCTGGGTATTAACATGACCTGGGCCCTGGTCACACAAGTAGTTTAGGACAACCTCAGATCATTCTCAGGTCATGTTCCTCACATTAATTTGTTTCCCAAGCCAGCCTAACCCTGTTAGATTGTCTTAACCGTAGTCCTCATTTTTACAGGACTTATGAGGACTCAGCCCATCCTGGCATCTCCGGACATCTTCACTTCCTCAAGTGCGAGTGGTAGAGATGTGCACAAATGCATTTTTTGCATTCAAATTCGATTCGTATTCGAATATTCAGTTTGAATTGAAATTCAAAAATCTGGATTTTTGAAAATCCGGTTCAGATCCAGATTATCCGGATCCGTATTTTTGAAAATCTGGTTCGAATTGAATGATACTGATGTTGGGAACATTCATATCTGATTTTTTAATTTGTCCACATCCCATTTTTTCACGTTTGTGTTCCGTTTGCATCCCGCTTGAATCCTGCATTATATGCGCAAATAGACTTGATATTCAGATGCAATATGATGTCAAATTCCATCAAATCATTCAAAAATCCATATTGGGTTTTCAAAAATCCGGATTCGATCTGAATTCAGAAATTCATATGTTCAAAAATCCAATTCGAATTTGAATGTCAATATTCATCGAATTCGAATCCGATTGTCAAATTTTTGAATATTTGAATTAAGGATTAAGGAATTTTTGAATTTTTGCACATCCCTAGTGAGCAGGGAATGGGACAGACTAAAGGAGGCTGAACTGTGCTGTGGTGGGTCGGGTCCAGTCTTTCCTTTGGCCAATCGACATGTGTGGAGTTCATGAGGCACCTCCCCTTTTCTCAGTTTATGTGTAAGATTCCTCTACCTAGCATTTTTATACTAATTTATTACTATTTGAAAAATTAATCGCATGGAGAAGAAAAGCACACCAAAAAGGAAGGGGGGCATGGAGGTGCGGAAGCAGGCTTAACACAAATACACCCACAAACGCACCTCTTCGCCTTTCTTGAGTGACAGAATGGCATCCAATCAGAAAGGAGATAGATTTGATGCAGGAAAAGGGGTGTTTTGAAGCTTTCCATGCCGGTGGCTACATCTTCTGCCACTGAAATCCAGGGGTTAGTTATGTACTGTGTGACATGTTCTCCACTGAAAGCACAAGTATTCTATGAGATTGAAACATCTTGTGTGGAATTGTGGTGACAATATTGTGCTCTCCAATTTCCTATGGCCCTGTCCCCATGCAATTGAAAGTCTGCTGGAACTCTTCTTTTGCCTCTGAGCGGCCCCATTCCAGGCTTTACAAAGCGCTTAGGGAGCTTAGGAAAGTGAGACACCCACGATAAAATACATGCACTTTAAAGAAGAGTTCCAGCGCTCTTTCGGCGATTCGCGGGTTTTGCTCGCTATATCTGCCTTGAGGACGCTCCGTGGCAAAAGGGGCGGGGATTGCTTGCCTGCACACACAGCCAAAAAGCATTCACACATCTGAGAAATGCAGCAGGTTCGCTTCCTTTCCTTTGTAAAAAGAGCCAGAATTGCTCAGAATTGCAACATTGTTATCAGTGACTGTGAAAGCCTTAAAAGAGAATGAGCGAAGGATCGCGCTGCCGATGCCTGCAGCTGCTGACTTTGCAGGGACGGAAAGCCTTTTCTAACAGAGAACTGAGTGAAAGTAAGTGCTGAAAGTGAATGCATGAGCGATCATCTGCCTTTGCTAGGGGCGGGAAGCCGTTTCAGGAGACGGAGATCTGGCTATTTTTCCTTTTAACAAGAGAGGGGGTAGGGGGAAAAAGATGCCCGGAAAGAGAAGACGGCTACCATGGGGACGGAAAGTCCGTTTAGATTGCAGCTACCATGGGGACGCTTATTCCGGAAGTGGAGGGGACTTTTAAAGTCAGCTATAACAGAGTGACGGCAGAGGAAGCCGAGAGGGGCTAATAAGTCTTTTGGGGACAGGGCCTAACTGTATTAATAGGGGTATTAATAACACCTACTTTGTTCTACGGAAGGGTGATTTTATTACACAATAAATCCCATTGCCTGAGCATACTTTTTGTTCCATTTTTTTTCTCCTAGCCATTCCATCTGCGATAAACATGAAAGGTACAATTCTCCTCTTTTCCATGCTGAGCAGACAGGTATGACTCCAGTTCAAGGGACTTTTCCCAGTCAGTAAAAGAACTTGGCAATTGCTCCTTTCTTGCTAATTCAAAGTTTTGGAAGGCTACATCTTGGTATGTCCATGTCGTGCTGTTATCTTTGCTATTGCTATGCTTTTCCTTTGGGGAGACAAAGGAAATGTGGGTCAACCTGTCCTGGAAAAAAGCACATCACAGCACATTATCCTGACTTCTAGGCTGATAGGAAATCGTCTCTACACTGTTTAGTGCTGTGTCATCTTTCTCTTTGTCCTTCTCCAACCTCATAACAATTTAGTGTGGCCTTCTTTTCAAGGAGGCCTGGGCCATCAGCTCAGAGGGACTGCGACTCAGTCACAATGGAACAGGACGGGTCCCAGATGTTAAGGAACCTTGAGAAGATGGGCCTGTTCACACTACAGTCGGTAGTGCATGATTAGTAAACTTCTGGTGAAGAGGATCTGGACTTTGAGGAGGCTGCTACAGCCTCCAGGCGTCCCCTGCCTCACCAGAAGTTCACTAATTGTTGATTAGGTGTGGAGCAGATACTGACCTGCCGCGTGCCTTAAGATCTGGAGGGGAGGCCCTCCTGGTCGTACCACCACCCGGGAGAGGGCCTTCTCAGTGATGGCCTCTGGGCTATGGAATAGTCTCCCCCTTGAGGTGCATCTATCACCTTCACTGTACACGTATAGGAAGGCAGTGAAGACGCACCTCTTTGCCCTGGCCTTCAGTTAAATGGGGATACCCTTTTCCCTTCCCACTTGCATGAACTGTTGTTTTATTATATATTGTTATTGTTTTAATAATGTTTGACATTAAATGTTGTTACCCACCCGAAGACCTCCAGGTATAGGACAGGATAAGCATGTAAACAAACAAACAAATAAACAGGATGCTTCTAAGGCCATTTGCTGGGATTCAAGAACAGCAGAAGGTTTGATCTTGTTTCTGCTTGAGATGCCCGTGGGCAATTGGTGGGCCACTGTGTGCAACAGGATGCTGGACTAGATGGGCTGTGGCCTGATCCAGCAGGGCTCCTTTTGTGTTCTTAAGTAGCTGATCCATTATTATAAGACAAGCGTCTACACATGTAAGGGCCCATGCTGGCCCTGAGATGTTTTCTTGCCTTTTGGCATGGGTGCCGAGAGGCAAACAGGCCCTTGCAATTATTCTCTAACCATTTGGAGCTGTTTCCCTGGGCAGTGGGCAGCCGAATGCTCTGATACATGAAGCTGCTATGTGAAAGAAGCCTCACTATTCAAAGGCCCACTTTGAGTCTTGCTAGGAGAAAACATCTCTTTCCCCCACCCCATCCTCCTCAGCGGTTTCCCCCTTTTCGGGGGGTGGGGATCAGGGGGAGAAGAAAAAAACAAAACAAAAGGCGAGCACAAATAGATGCCACGAAGACGCATAAAGGAATTAGCTGAATGAGAACGAGCCAAAGTGCTTGGGCAAACTCTGGGGGACAGCTGAGGGCAGAAGGGCCTGGCGCACTGCGCCCACGGGGTCACCAAGAGCCGGACCCGACGTCAGGACTGAACAACAGCCGCAACCTGTTTGAGCTGTTTTAAGCCCCCTCCTGCACATCAAGCACAAACAGAGGCTTGGAAGAGGCTTCAAATTAAATTCTCCTCTCCCCCGAAAACTGATTTAAAAGTCACGGTTTCCTGGTCCTCATTTTTAAATGTGAGGGTTTTTGTCTCAAGGCTCTAATGTGCGATATTCAAGGATGGAGGGAGGGCCTATCTTTGTTTCCCTGCTGGAACCTCCATGTACTGGGAAGTCCTTTCACTTCAGGCAAGTTTTAAATAACAGCTATTGAATCTGTGCAAATCTCCTTTTGCCATAGCAACAGCCCCTGGCATTTAATCGCTCATGAGACCCTCCCAAAGCAAGGACGGCGGCAGCGGCACACCTCCCGGCCCACAAAAGCCTGGCAGGTTGCAACTTTTGAGCAGCAGGCAGTAGCATGTAAAAGGGAAATTTCTTTTTGCACCCAAGAGGGTTTCTTATTGATTCCCCACTTCCTATTTTCCCCCATAGCAAAGCTTCTATTCAGTTCTGTTTAAAAGGCACAGACTTATCAAATCTGTATTGGTTTTGAGCCATTTACAGTGGCCACACTCTCTGCCCAAGAATTCTGGGAACAGTAGTTTCATTATGAGCTGAAATCCCATAATCCTCTTGACAGAGCTACAAGTACTCAGGGACAAAGGGAGGTATTGTTTCAAGGTGTTTAAAGTTTGCAGTGCGGTTATACCCTAGGTGAAGATGTAACTAAGGGAGTTTCTGCACTTGCCCCGGTTGTCGCCTCTGAGACGGAGCACCGGAAACCAGAAACAGCTCCTTCCATGCTGGAGCTCAGCGTGAGATGACTACATAAGAACATAAGAGAAGCCCTGCTGGATCAGGCCACAGCCCGTCTAGTCCAGCATCCTGTCACACACAGTGGCCCACCAAATGCTCATGGGCATCTCAGGCAGAGACAAGGGCAAACCTATTCCTATTCTGTTCTACACGTGGCACAGGATTAAGTGTTTCGCATGTACTCTCACCTCACGGCAACCATTTGCATGTCTTCCAAGTTTGGAAGATGGTCACATGACGTACCGCATAAGCGTACTGATGCATCACGTGATGTGGCATGCCAGCAAGCATGCACAGCATGTCATGGTTGCCCTGGTGATGGACCAGCACACTACTGGCATCAACATCAGAGAAGGAAGATGGTGTCACCTGGACACCGTCTGCACTTGGGTGAGTGTCCGGGTGCATGGAGTTCATGAGATACCTCCCCTTCTCTCCTCAGTTTATGTGTATGATTCCTCTATCTTGCGCTTTTACGCTAATTTATTATTATTATTATTATTATTATTATTATTATTATTATTATTATTATTATTATTATTATTATTATTATTATTATTATTATTATTATTATTTTAAAAATTAATCACAGGGAGAAGAAAAGTACATTAAAAAGGAAGGGGGCATGCAGTTGGGGTAGCAGGGTTATAAAAGAACTGCACCTTCACCTCCTTTGAGTGACAGAATGGCATCCAATCAGAAAAGTGATAGATTTGATGCAGGAAAAGGGGTGGAGAGCCAAGAGGAATCTCAGGTCGATCTCGGAGAAAGGTGCGACTGATGCGGCTGAAGGTGGAGATGGCCTAAGGATGACCTATGACCATCTAGGTGTGACCAGCCCTGGTATGACCTCAGTTCAAATTAATGAATAGGCTGTCCTGTCATAGGCCTCATCCCCAAGCAAGCTGTTTGGCTCTGATTGGACTCCTATTTGACCAGGTGTGGGACTTAGATCGAATGTTGTCTCTCCCCATGCCATTCCCAGTAATGCAAGCTGGGTGCGGATATAGCTGTCCCCATGCAAACTGTGCCAAACTCTGGCATGGGGAAGCAGTGCCATCTCCTCTCCGCCCCCTCTCTCCTCATTCGAAGCCAGATTGACATCACCCCCGCTTAGCGGCACAGAGAAGCCAGGACTGAATGGCAAAAATAATAATGACAAACCCCCAGCTGTTTGAGCAAAGCCACTACATACACAACGAAGTGCAGTACATCCGTGCCGTGTCACGCCTCACAAGACTGTTAGATAACACTGCAATTCTCCGGCGTTTAAACAGCTCCGCGGCTCAACGTCAAGTGTTGGCCGAACCCGAGCTGCGCGAAGGATGCACAGAAGTTCCCGCCATAATGAGTTGCGATACGATGTACGATGGCCCCAGTTCCCGTGTAAAAACTGCGATACGCGCCCATTTCTTTCCTTGTTCTGTGGGCGCAGCTAAGCACGGTGCAGTGGATATTCCCACGTGATCCCCACCAAACTCCGGTGCAACGCGGACCCCCCACCAAACTCTTCCCATACCCCTGGGGGTACGCGCACCACACTTTGGGAAACAGTGACCTAGCTTAACGAATGTCCGAATTATTGGTACGCATATCAGGAAACATTCATATTCGCTTGAATGTTAGCATACAAATATCATTAACATTTGATTCCAGTTTGTATGTCCAAATTCGGCCAAATTTTGAATGGCACAAATATTCTGGATTGTATCCTGAAATGAAGACCTGTCGTCCATGTGCTTGCCACAGTCGTCGCTAGTATGTGGTTGGTAGGTCCCTATTCTAGGATATAAGCTGAAAGCCCCGGCGCAGAAAAGGCCATATTGGTGGGCAGAAACCCTAGATAATGAAAAGACTGCCAAGGATTTATAGAAATATAGGAATATAGTTGAAAATTTCCAGTAAGCAGCTAAGGACTCGTTATATGAGATTGCTTGAAAGTTGAGAAGATTTCCATTCAGAAAATGTGATAACTTAATATTGCTGATAAATGATGCCTGTCCCCCCATGCCCATGTTCCTGAACTATCTGGGATTACCTTTGATTCATAAGACTCCTGAGTGTCTCTAAAATGCAGATTGTTTGGTCGGCTCCTAAAGGACCGTGGTGGGGCCTTTTTTCCCCACAATAAAAGGGAACGCTAATGGAGTGCTAATGAGGCTGTTGAGTAGAAAGGCAGCGTCTGTTTCTTCAGGCAAGTTAGTTAAAGCTGCTAACCTTTGTGATTGGAGGCCACACAGAGCGACACACATTTCTTCTGAGGAAGATGCTGTATGAAGAAGAAGAAGAGGGGTTTCGAAGTTAAGGTTTGCATGTCACTTGTGACTGCGCCACACGCATTCTGTTTGCAGGATTGCGCCAAACCATTGTCTAGAGGAGCCCATTGCAGTAAAAATGATGCTGTTTTGGGGACCAGATTATAGCTGTGTCCCTACCGCTGGGGACTGAGTCAGACCTCACCCCCTTACAGACTCTGAAGCCAGGGAAGGAAGGCAATGGCGCTCTTTGGCATTGTCTGCCAGGGCGCTTGGAAGCCAGCCACCTCCCCCTATGCACCTGGGAGGGCAGCCTTTATGAGTCAAGAATCCTGAGGCCAATTTGCACTTAGTACATGCTGGGGTCTCTTCTGGTAAGGAGCATCTGCACTTGCAGGAGGTGTTTTCAACCCAGAAATGCCTCCCGTCTTACCAGAAGCTACCCCAGCTGCTACTAGCAGTGCTACACACATCCTAATCTTTACTTTTCCCAGCTGGAGGAGAGATCATTCTCGCCTCTTCCAGTACCAAGGATGTCTGATGTGCTACACAAGTGCTCTGGCACCTCAGATGACCCAAAACGTAACTGTGCATTTGTGGAGCGTCACCGTCGTTGTGCTGACAGGGCCGGTTCATGTGCAGTCGTACCAGACTCCACACAGAAAATGGCAGCACCCAGACATGCTCCCAGACCCAGGTAAATCTCCGGGGGGGGGGGGGCTTGGTTTGGTGTCCGCTAGCATTCCCAAGTGTGCACGCAGTGGGGTTGCACTATTGCCATCCCACAAGTGGGAAGCGAAGTGCAGAAAGGCCCCTGGTAGTCCCTGTTTAGCCAGGTTCTGGCTCCATCAATAAAGTGTGTCCAGCTGGCAGGTTTTTTTCTGCTGATTTCTGTGGCTGTTGTCACCACCTTCTTTGGTTTGCTATCCATGGCGATCATGCTCAGGCCCAGTGCATGCCCACCACAGCTTGGCACTGCTTCAAAACATCCCAGTGGTAACAAAATAATGAAATAAGTGAGTAAGTAAGAAGAAGAGTTGGCTTTTCTCACTCATTTAAGGGGATTCAAAGTGGCTGACAAAGCTTTTCTATTCTTCTCCCCATAACAGAACACCCAGTGATGTAGGTGGGACTCAGAAGAGAGCCGTAACTAGCCCAAGGTCACCCAGCTGGCTTTGTGGAGGAGGGTGGAATTGAACACGGTATTCACAGATAAGAGTCCAGCTCCCTAACCACTAGACCAAACTGGCTAGACCAAATGAATAAATAAAAACATTATACGTACATACATATATACATAATGTATACATACAAACGTATGTACATACGTACACACATACATACATATGTACATACATACACTCGTACATATGTACATGCATGCATGCATGCATGCATGCATGCATGCATACATACATGCATACATGCATGCATGCATGCATACATACATACATGCATACATGCATACATACATACATGCATGCATACATACATACATACATACATGCATACATACATACATACATACATGCATACATGCATGCATACATACATACATACATACATACATACATACATACATACATGCATACATACATGCATACATGCATACATGCATACATGCATACATACATACATACATACATACATACATACATACATACATACATACATACATACATACATACATACATACATACATACATACATAAGGTAACGATGTGGGGAAAGGTGGAACCTAGGAGTGAAGACCCCACCCCTTTGGAATACCCACAAGGTGAGGCACTGACCAAAGAGGAAAGCAGAAAACCTTCCTCTGCCCAGACAGGGAAGTCCCTTTGGGCACCATTTTCTCACATCCACCTTTTGCTTCCACCCAGAACTACTGTGGAGGCGAGATTCAGCCTCGACGCTGTTCGTGTGATCTGTGCAGTTTCCATGTTCGACCCTAAGCCACAATTGCTCCAGCAAAGTCACCGTTTGCAAGGCAAACATCCTTGTGTTGCAAAATGTCCGATTTGTCTTCTGAAAAGGAAGCTTTTCAAAACCAGCCCAGGTTCATTCAACGAGGACCCAGGATGGCGTATCGCCGACTGTAATGCACTGCATTTCCCTTCTCTTTAAATACTGTGGACACATCTCACAAGAGTCTTGCACAAAGGCGGGTGGGTGGGTGGGTGGGAACAGTAGTTGGCTTGTGTCCATTTCCACGCTCCCAACATTCTGGAGATAGGTTCTTCCTGAAGTTGCCAAAGGAGGGAAAGCAGATAAAAATGTTACTCTCCCTGCACCCTTTGGTAATTACAGCTCTCTCACACGGTCTGCCAGAAGCAAAGTTATTGCTCAATAATCATGCGGCGTTCCTTAATCATATTACTGAAGAATGTTAAGTCTCATGTGCCTTCATGGCTTTATGCTGGTGTCCTGGGAATTACACGGCAAATGTTCAGGCGCCTCGAAGTTCTTTGTACCTGAAAAATGGAACAGGCAGCATTGGAGGATTCAGAGAGCCAGAACAGAAACAAAACAATCCATTGTTGAATGGCCACTCCCAATGCTTGAGAGATGTAATAAAATTAAGACGGAATGTCCTGTAAGAAGAGATCAAATATTAAACCATGCTGTGAGTATTTACACAGAGTTGGCAACACACCAAAGCCATTTGGAACAGCTACTTGGGACTTATCTAAGGGAGCATCCACACCTATTGAGGTGGGCACTCCCAGGAAGTCCACGGGCCAGGCGGTCAGACACCTAGTGCTCCCGTCACTATGGTTGGCGCTTGCTCAGAGAGGGGGAAAGCAACTCTGATGGCGCCCATTGCACACTGCTGCTCTCACCGTTGCCATGTGGACAGCAGTGGCAAGAGTAACCCATGGGACTGCTCTGTGTTGGCCCCATGCTGGCAAAGGGCCACCTCCAAGAACGCTGCTGGTGCCTAGAGAGGCCTTTATTTTCAAGCTGATGACTCACCATCTCTGAAGATGGTAAGCAGGGGCATTTTTGCATTTCCCTTCCCATCTGCTGGATGGGAAAGGAGCAAAATGACCCAGTGTTGCCTAGTGCTCAAGCCCCGCAAGATCAATCCCTCACCAGAGACCAGTCCCAGGGCCGGTTGTCTTCTGGGTGCCGCCATTTTGGTTGCGGTGCATTCCACGACTCCGTGTGCACCAGCGTCATCGCCATGATGAGTCTGCTGCTCTGTCCATGTGCAGTCAGATGACCCCAAAGCACTGCAAGCTTTTGGTCAACGTTGGTTAAGGAGTGAGCTTCTGAGTAGGCGGGGGGTCCTTGAAGGCTGTATCAACCTCCTCCAATTTCAGATGCCCTTCTCCAGAAGTTCACTAATCATGCACTACTGGCTATTCTGCAGAATGTTTTTACCCTGGTTCCTAAACAGTGTGAAATGGTTTTGGCCTCTTGTGAGCCCTTGGAGGGGATAGTACCTCAGGAACATTCTGGAAGCAGCAGCTGGTAAAAAATGTGGCAGCCAGGTCACCCACTCTTGCATATATCACAAATGCTCAAAAGCAACTGCATCACTCACCTATGAGCTGCTGGGACAGATTCAAAGTCCGAAATGAGTTTGGAAGAGGGTGCATAATGGTTTCCTTGCTGCAGGCCTGTTAGGTCACACTTCAGTCCATGTGCAGAGTGAGAGAATGCAT
Organism: Aspidoscelis tigris stejnegeri; assembly: GCA_023333525.1. Lineage (NCBI taxonomy): Eukaryota > Metazoa > Chordata > Lepidosauria > Squamata > Teiidae > Aspidoscelis > Aspidoscelis tigris. Next base: position 10,973,247 of record JALMGA010000007.1, read on the forward strand.
CAGCAAAGTGACAAGCGGCTTTCTTTCAGTGTTAAGTAACTCAGAAAATTCACCTTTGGGATAGATAATGTGGAAAGAAGATTACTGGTCACTTTGCTGATGTGTCTTCTCGCTCTGAAGGTGGCCTGAAGCTGGATTAAACCTTAGGGGTGACCACAGCCTAAGACTGTCACACTTCATCTCTATAGTCCATCTTCCTGCACCATAGTGTCTGTGTTCAATGGTGGCTCCATCGCACCCATGAAGCTTAGTGGTCGCTCTGTTCATATCTGTCCAGTCTCCCTGTCCTCAGTCAGGACATAGATGACAGCTGATCTTCTCTCTGCCCCTCCTCCCTCTGCCACCTGTGACTGGATGTATTTCCGTCAGTCAATTTTTGGCTGCCCAGTGGAAGGAAAGGCCAGCCCCTTCTGTCCACACCTCCCCAAAATGCTTTCTGTGGAGTTCAGAGCAACGGAGTCCTTTTATCTTCAGTCCCCTTTTGTCCTCTTTCTCTCTGCAAGGCATGAGCACATCTACTGCCGGTGATGTGTGGACATCCTCAGATGCTCTGTCCCAGCTTCATTGCCTCCCACTTCCCCAAGGCACTGGCTGGGAAGCAAAATAACTCCTGTGCTCATGTTCACGACCTCAGTTGGATGGTTGCACCTGTAGCCTGAAGGTGCAGAACTTTGCACTTGCACAGACCTCTCCCTCCCTTTTTCGTGATTAAACCCCAAATCTGTACAAGTGTGCATTTCAACACCTTCAGATACCCACTGTTTGTTCTTGTGGGTGAGGAAACCGGACTCTTACCTGGGAATCACCTGGTTTGATTCCGCACTCCTCCATGAAGCCAGCTGGCTGACCTTGGGTTAGTCACAGCTCTTCTTCTTCTTCTTCTTCTTCTATGCGGGGGGGGGGGAGGGGGAGGAGCTACATTTCCAGCCAGGCTATTGAGGGCGAGGGTAGCTTTTTGTGGGGTCCCCCCCCATACATTTCTCATTTCTGCATTTAGTGGGAGGACATCATTCTCCACCCATCCCCAGCTTCCATCTCTTTTTTGGTTGCTTGCTTAAACCCAAGATTTCTGGAGATATGCCGTTGTGTTCCTTCAAATGTACAGGGCTGGTGCTCCATTGCCAGCCAGAATATTGCTGCCTCTGTCCTTGCCCACACCCTCAATAGAACTGGCTGGAAATGAAGTCCAACCCTGCACATTTGGAGGTGCAGAATTGCACTTCTTCAGAAGACTTGATTGCAAACAAACAAAAAAGAAAACATGGAAGCTAGATATTCCGCTGTCCAAGGGCCAAAGTTGGAAACAAGGGCATCCTCTTGCAGAAGAGAGAAAAGGGTAGGGAGATCCCTCCAACAAATGCTGCATTTGTTCCCCCGCACCACCACCCTCAAAATCCTGGCTTTGCCTTTTTCAAATAATCTATCCTTTCTTAATTGAGCTGTTAACTCCCTTCTCAGGCTCACCCTGCCTGCATGTCTTTGATAGCTTATTTTGCAATAGATCCATTTTGCAAGCTGGTCCAACTTTGCAGCTTCTCCGCCCATTTGCTCTCCCACTCAAAGCACTCTGCTAAGCTGGAGTTCATTTATTTTATTTATTTTATTTTCCTTCTTGAAAGATCAGGCCACGGTGATGCAGAACTCTGGACAGCAAATGCTGGCTCATAGGATTCTTTCAGTGGGTCTATTTAGGGGAGGATAAGGCACGCTTCTTAAAAAACCTACAAATGTTACATTCAAAACTCTGCAGGCTCTGATACCGATTGATAAAAGGCCTTTGGAAGAACCGTAAAGATACTTTCCCATGATCCTTTCAGTGTCTGCAAAAGCTACAAGTTGTTTGAAATTTGCCCTTGACTTGAAGGATGGACCAGGGAAATGGACAGAGAGAAGTGGAGAGAAAATGTAAGAGATTTTCCTGGCACAAAAATAAAAAGCAAAAATAAACAATGTGTTGAAGGACAAGGAGGGCAAAACAACAATGCATACAGGCTGCATTCACACCTAAGGTTTAATCCAGCTTCAGTCCACTTTCAGAGTGAGAGAACATATAAGCAAAGTGGGAAGCTGTTTTCTTCCGGCATTATCCAACTCAGAAAATCCATCTTTGGGTTAGATATTGTGGAAAGAGAACGATTGGTCACTTTGCTCTTAGGTTATTCCATGCCGAAAGTGGACCGAAGCTGGATTAATATTTAAGTGTGAACACAGCTGTAGAGTTTTATTCCCAATGTACTGTACAGTCTGGATCCATGGAACTGAAAATAAAAATCTTGTTGTGTTCATGAAGGTGAAGACACCTGGGCCTCAAAGGCTGTACCCAAGGCCTTCTGGCACTTCAGCGCACAAAGGCTGGTGCACACAGGGACAGATCAACCATTCACACTGGCCGGTAAGGGGCACGATATGTGTGTGTGTATGTGTGTGTGTGCGAATGATTGATCCTGGAAGGCTGCCACGGGGGCCGGATGGCCCACTCAAGACTGCTGCCATTCTGGGGCCGTCTTGGGGTCCTGCTGGCTGCCGCCGCCTTTTCTTCTTTTTCACAAGTAGGGCAAGCTCTTGGACTTTGCCAGATGGCTGTTGGGTCAAAAGCATGGCAGTTAGTAAAAATAGAGTGGGATATCCAACACTAAGAAGAAGAAGAAGAGCTGGCTTTTCTAGCCTGCTTTTCTCACCCATTTAAGGGGACTCAAAGCGGCTGACAAACCTTCTTCTCCTCACAACAAGAGACCCTGTGAGGTAGGTGAGGCTGTGAGAGCTCAGAAGACAGCTGTGACTAGCCCAAGGTCACCCAGCTGGCTTCATGGGGGAGGGCGGAATTGAACCCGGTGTTCCCAGATGAGAGTCCGGCTCCCTAACCACTAAACCAAACTGGCTCACAGGTGATTGTTACTGTATAACACATCTTTGCATCACAAGAAGTTAGTAACACATAATGTTAAACAAGAGAGAGCTGACCAATTTTCTGTCCTCCAGATATTATTCACATCTCCTCTAACCACTGATCACGGGGCTTGGAGTTGACAAGAGTTAGATGCAAAAATATTTAAAGAAAATAAAGGTCAGCCAGCCTTGCTCCAGTAGATTAATGGATTAGTGCTCACAATGTCCCTTCCTTACCCTTGTCCTTAAAAAACACACCAAACAATGTATTTAAATGCAAGCACGAAGCGTCTATGGCAGAAACACTTCTGCTGAGAGAGGCAGTAAAGCAGATCATAGAGACCCCTGTGGTGCCACTGATAGGAGATGTTATGACGATTGAAAGACCTTGTTACAGATAACTAATATGCATTTAGACCAAATAAAACACATGCATTTGTACAAAATGCAGGCACAGTCAGGCCGAAATGAAGAGTCTGCAGCAATTTTAAAGCCTAATTAGGTGCTTTTCCCAACATTAGTTGTCTGTCTGCACGAATGATGATTAAGGTGGAAAAGGAATCTGTGGAAAGCAGTTGGGAAGTTAAAATACTTGCCTATGCAGATTTTAGGTTGTGCATTAGGACATCTGATACAGGGAAAACAACATTAAAATGAAACAGAAGTTGACTTCAAGGCATTGGTTCCAAGCTAGTTGGAAGGTTACATTTAAGCCATCTCCAATGGCGGCCGAATAACCTGCTAGAAAGGGGTAACACAAGATATTATCCCTTGCAATGGATGTACACAAATATTCGCCACATTTGAAATTCCATCCGAATTCAAATCGAATGTGGGCCTCATTTTAAAATTGACATTGGAATGCAAACTGAATGCTTCTACACACTCACTCAAAGCTTTGGTATATTCGTGAACCTGTGATACTCACGGCTGTCCAGTCACATCTGCAATTGGGTCCAGAGTGGATTAAAAGCAGATTGAGAGTGGATTCAAAGTGGGCTCAGGGAGGATGTCATGCATTCAGAGCAGATTCGTAAGGGATTTGTACGTGTGACAGGCAGCAGGGATTCAAATCGGATTTGAATAGCATTCCAAGAATATTCGTATTGAATTTGAAACCTACCACATTCAAAGGGGCTCTATTCGAATTAAATATGAAATATTTTTGTGCATATCCCAATTCCTTGCTAGCTTTTAAGTTTTAAGTTAGGTGCATATCCGGGCATCCAGGAATATGGAATGCCCAGATGTGCTCATCATCACCTCTGCGCATCTGTCAATACCTATTTCAGCCTTCATGCATTGCGTGTTGTTTGGAGCAAACATGGCAGCTCCATCCAGAAGGTAAGGAAATGCCCTGTTCTTGGAAGACCAATGTAAGCTCTGGGTTGTCCAACAATAATTTTTAGCAGTCTTTTGAGGAGGGAATCGTGAGATACGTCAAGCAGTCCCATCATAGCAGCACCATAATGGTGCTACATTCCCCCTGTCTAGATTGGGTCCAACTAGGGATATTGCATGCATGGTGTTTTTTTTTACTTTCGATTTGTAATGGATCGAATGTTAGAAAATGGCTGCATCCCCATTAAAAGCTTAATCCAGTTTCCCTAAATCGAAATAACAGAACCGGATGCAAATGCGAATTTGCCTGATCCCATTACTTTCAGCCAGAATCGTGTTCAATCCGGATTCTGAGGACGAACGTGACTCAAGGGGGGACTCCAGTGGCTACTTTTTAAAAACTGCTTTTTGGGGCTGCCCTGTCCTCTTCCTCCTGGCGTGAACGCGCCACCCATAAGGGACCCCTTCACGGAGCCTAGCTGGATGGCTGGGTGGCTGCTGCTTGCCTGGATGGAGGAAAAACGGCAGCGGGCAGCCAGCAATTCTTTCCCCTCCTCTCCTCATTGCTCAGGGCACACAGCAGCAGCAACAAACATTCACACATCTCCTCAAACTGGCAGCTGCTTTTGTTTCTTTTCCCTTTTGAGAAGGTCAGCACTTTCAATGGCAAGATCGTTATCAGGTGTGAAGTGCTTGGATTGCTACAGTGGATTGCTTGGATTGCTGCTAGGGCTGCTGCTTTAAGGGGTGGATTTTACAGCTTGCTTTGGAAGCAAACTATTGGGGGAGGGAAACTCTCATCCCTTAACACGGAAGGGTTCCCACAGTAAAAAATGTAAAACGTTTCAAGCGCACGAACCGGAGTGAGACCTGATGAAATGAGGATTAACATTTACAACGCTTTGGGGCGATTTAACACGCGGAAAGCGTGTTAAGCCAAACTGACGTGCATCCAAATGCACTCTGGATCCATTGCAGATGTGGCTGGCGCAGCCGCTTTCCCACCTCCCCAGTTTCACAAATTTCAAAACTATTCGTACAAAACATTCGTATTTGTATGAATGTTAATGTACAAATGTTGTAACATTCGATTCATGTACGACTGTCTAAATTCGGCCAAATTCGTATGAATAACGAATGTTAGGAGTATTCATGCACATCCCTGGGCCCAACATGTACCCTCGGGGGAAACTGAGGTTGCCCCCCTGGATGGGGTATATACAGACACTCCCTGTTCCAAGCAACCCCAGAGCCCTGAGATAGCGGCCACGGCACTCTGATGGGACAGTGGGATTCCTACCCTTGACGTGTAAAATGGACTCATGCGTTCCAACTCACATCCACCTTGAATGGTCAGCATTGCAGCTGCAAGAGGCCAGGAAACACATACATACAGCCCCACCACAGTTGAGCTTTGATGACCTTTGCTGCACCAGCTTGAGTGCCACCTAGGAAAGCCAAGACACCCCTTGGAGGTGGAAGTGGCCGCCAACAGGTATACGTAAACACAGCCAAAGGACGTCTCATTGAGGTCCATAGAGTGGATTAATTGTAGTAAAAGCCTCATTGTTTTTAACAGGATTTAATTACAGGATGATTCTATTCTGTCCAACATGCTGGACCAGCTAGAATACTAGGAGCCTCCCTGCCATCTGTAAGAAGCCTCAACCAGGACGAGAAGGGAGACTCCTAGGACACTTGCTGGTCAGGAGTATCAATCAGTGCAGAATTACCCATTATTAACAAATCTGGATTTGTGGTAGCAGTAAATGCCTGCGTTCCTGAGAGCCAGTTTGGTCTTGTGGTTAGGAAGCCAGACTCTTATCTGGGATTACCGGGTTTGATTCCTCCGTCCTCCACGAAGCCAGCTGGGTGACCGTGGGCTAGTCACAGCTCCCTTCTGAGGTCTCACAGCCCCACCCACCTCACAGTATATCTGTTGTGGGGAGAAGAACAGAAGGTTTGTCAGCAGCCTTGAGGGCCCAGGGAGGGAGGCCCCAGTGAATCCAGTACCCTTAGAAGCTTCTACCAAAGCTTCTACGGATACTGGATTATCCGATTCGTGGACGGATAGGGCCCTACGAATAGGGCCCTATTCGATCTGCCCATGAATCTTGAAATTTGGACACATTCGTCCAAATTCCAAATAGCACAAATAATTTGTGCACTTCCCTAAAAAGGAGTGCAATGAACTACCGTTGGCTAGCACCTAGCCAGCATTAGCCTGCCCCCCCATGATCGAACACTTACCCTGTTTTTGATCACCAGCCAGACCTCTTCAGGATGCCACCATCTTAAGTGCGGCACCCTCAGCGACTAAGGTTCTTATTAGGTCCATACTGGTTAGCAAAAGTTTATTTTGACCTTCATACAATGTGTTAACAAATATGAATCCTCCTGGCCTCAGTTGGCCATGTGAGCAGGCGTGGGTGCCTGGCCAATGAGGGGCCACCCCACGAGCATGCTCAGAACGTCCCAGCTTATTCTAGCCAGAATCAGGCCGGCAGCAGAAGGTAAGCACCATTCACGTGTGTGCGCGAACCCGGAGTGGATTGGGGAGTGCTGGGTGGGGGTCCTGCTTTCCTCCTGGCAAATGCCAGATGGGTGGTCTTGGACTAGTCACAGCTCTCTTCTGAGCTCTCACAGCCCCACCTACCTCACAGGGTACACTATTGTGGGGGGAACTCAAGCTTTGTCAGCCACTTTGAGTCCCCTTAAATGGGTGAGAAAAGCAGGCTAGAAAAGCCAAATCTTCTTCTTCTCCTTCCTCTTACGCTTTTATTTCAGATGAGCCCTGTTCATATTCTCTGAATTCAATATAAAACCCCAAGAGCATTTTTGTGCATAATCAACCAAAAAATCAGCTGTTCCATTGCTTTAGCTCATTAATAAAATATATTATCCTATAAAAGAAGACCATAAAAATTATGATTTAGCCTCCCAATCTGGATACATGATTTTGAAAACGCACAGTCTGCTCTCGGCGCATTGACATTGCATTGACATGGTCTGAAACTTCTTGGTGAGATCCTTCCCCCGGTCACCTCCACCCCAAAAGACTGTCTGGTTTATAACAAGCAGAAGGGTGCGGTTGGCTTGATTTATGGTGCCCTACAGAGTTTTTAAATTGTGGTTTGTGCTAGAGAGAACTGGTCAAGGAATATCAGGTTTGCAGCATCTTGTGAGGAAAGGCAGGATATAAAGGCCATAAATAAATCACAGGAGAGCTTTGTTCTCTGTTTTTTTACTTCTCTCTCAGGCTTTGCCTCTTTTTCAGTCTGCTCCAAGAGTGGAAATGACCTTGGCTCCTTAACCTGATAGCTGAGTTCACTTAAAACTCTCGTGTTTTTTCGTGAGCCAGTTTGGTCTAGAGGTTAGGGAGCCGCACTCTTAGCTGGGAATACCAAGTTCGATTCTGCCCTCCTCCACAAAGCCAGCTGGGTGACCTTGGGCAAGTCACAGCTCTCTTCCAAGCTCTCACAGCCCCACTTACCTCACAGGGTGTTCTCTTGTGGAGAGAAGAACAGAAGGTTTGTCAGCCACTTTGAGTCCACTTAAATAGGTGAGAAAAGCAAGGTAGAAAAGCCAACACTTCTTCTTCTTCTTCTTCTTCCAGCATAACGCTTGCCCTTTCTGCACTTGGCTCACCAGTTGCCTAGCAGTGTGCTGCAAGACAGAGCATTCACACATTAAGGAATTGTTTCTGAACTAGAAACAGCTCCTTCCATGCAGGAGAGCACCTCAAGGGGACTACGCATGATGCGCGTTTCAGTGCACCATGCATGCACTTACCTTGACCAGAGCCAGGGCCAAAGCCAGTAAGGCTCCAGGCAGGACCATCTGCACTGCACCGGCTGCTTCTGTGTCACATGACATGATGCACAAGAGCACTGACTCATCACATGATGTGACACAATGCGCAAGTGTGCATATGTGGTGCATCACATGTGCCCAGATGACGACGCTCGAGCACAAGATGGCAGTGCCTGGACACCCATCTGTACCTCCTATGCGTGGGGGGACAGTTCGTGTGAATTAAGCATTTGCCAGTGCAAATGCTTAGTCTATGCATGGGCACATCTGCCCTTTGCTTACCACAGATGGATGGGAAGCAAAGGGCAAACTTGTCATTGGTTTTGCATAGCATGGTCCTCCTTTGACTCTTTTGGCAAAAGGAGACTTCCTTTGTTTAATGCAATCCGGGAAATGTCCAGTAACGTGATTAGAACCCTGGGATGCTGTGGCTTACATGAGTAGACTGAGCCTCCCTCCCATACTGTCATTGGGCCCTTCCCCACTTCCCATAAGAATGGGATAGTGAGTGGCCTCTTCTGAGCTCCTCCTTTCTGAAGGGGCCTTTACACATCACCTCCCATCTGGGCAACAGGAATAGTGTGGTCCCTCTGCTGTGCACTAGCACTTGCACACGCAAATGCTAGTACACACCAACCCACCCCTCACACATCTGGAAACTCACCGGCAGTGGAGACACGTGTCTGGGTGCCATCCTCTGGGGTCTGGGTGCCGCCATCTTGGGCCTGGATGCTGACATGCCCCACCCCAAGCGCACACAGTGTTCACACAAGGGAATGGTGCAAGTGCTGCCTCAGGGACTGTACTAGTTTCCACAGCTATGGAAGGCTGGCACAGCCGAGCATGCTCTGCGCTGCTCCAAGACAGAGTGGGCACCGTGGTGTGTGAATGCACTGTGCTAGAGAGGGCATAGCCTTCCCGGTTGTGAAAAAGCCCCTGAATCTTTTGGCTGTGTTTTTGACCTGCCTGAATGTCTTAGAGGTGGTCCATTGCATTCAGCACTAATCTCCAAGTTATTGCAGTCTATCCTTGCAGCTGAAAAGATCTGATCCTTGTACATTTTGCCTACTACGTAGGTGGGATTGTAGCCAGTATAAAAGATTGCACAGATGTTTAAAAACACACACAAACACACACACACACACCTGCTGGCTACTATCTTGGTCTGTTCAGTCCACAGTAACTGAATGTACTCATTCTTTGATGCTTCTATGCAGCCACAAAAGTTTAGCTCCTTCCCTTTAAGGTAACAGCATGGGTTCTAGCTGACAAGAAAACTTCAAGGTTGTATTTTCCCTCTTGGATTTTTATCTTATACATTGGGATGTCAGCCTCGCAGCTGTACTTCTTTAACATTTCCCAGGCCCTGCAAAAAAAAAAAGAAAAGAAGCAGCAGCAAAAAAGCACTTATAGGGAAAAGAAGAAAAGACTTCTTGGAAAAAAACTTGCTTTTGATTTGGTACCAAATAATGAAAAACATGCCCTCTGTGCAAACGTTCATTTAAAGCAAATCCAAGGGCAAAAAGTATACATGTATGGCCGTAATGGAAGTTGGGTTAATATTTCAGTGGAGCTAATGATGCATACTATATTATTTCACTGACAGCCTTAGAACAGACCCTGCCTTCCTCGCTGCTGATCTTTTCCAGTATTTTCGGGCTTTGGCATCCCCACAAGCAGAAAAGTTGCCCACACAGCCTCTCCCTGAACTGGCTGTACGAACCTGTTTGCCCCCAGGAAATTCCTCCGCCAACTTGATGGTGCCAGAAGTTGCCTTTCCCACAAACCAGGAAAATGGCTCTCCGGGTGGGGTAGTTAGTGGAATTCACATGTCTTCCATCATGTTGAAGCCCTGAAGGGGTAGGTATGATTTACCTGGCACCATTTCTGCTCCAGTGAGTCCTCTGACAGACAAGGAAAATGGCGGAAAGTCGGCCATTTTCAGCCTGTAGGAGGTGTGGCTGGAATAGAAATGAGGCAGCCGTGAAAGGAGTTCCTCTCACAGCTGAGTTCTGAGGCCTTTTCGGACCAAGGCGAAGACGCCTCGGAACGCTTCCCCCCGAACGGGTTGAGAACACTTTCCCGTTCGCACAAGGGCAGGTAAGGAACACTTTCCCGTTCGCACAAGGGCAGGTAAGGAACACTTTCCCGTTCGCACAAGGGCAGGTAAGGAACGCTTTGAGAGCAGTTCCCTTACCTGCCATTGCGAACGGGAAAGTGTTCTCAACCCGTTCGGTGGGGAAGACCTCCCGGGCTGCTCCCATTGGCTGGGCACCCGCCTGGTCTCAACTGGCCCTCTGAGCATGTGCGGGTGCCCAGCCAATGAGGGGCCACCCCCTCCAGCATGCTCAGAACAGCCTGGCCTGGTCTACACTGAATCAGGCCTGCAGGAGAAGGTAAGCCCCATTCACATACACGTGCGACCCTGAGGATGGGTTGGGGACTTTTGGCTGGGGTTCCTGCCCACCCCCGGAGCCCGGTCTGGGGTTCAGGAGAAAGCAGGAACCCAGGGAAAGAAGGCACCCGGGCTGCCCACACTGGGTCCATAGGAGCCAATGGGAGCAGCCCGAGGGAGGGGCTGAGCTGTCACAGAGAGAGAGCGTGCGAATGCGTGCACTTTTTAGTGCTCTGAAACTTGAACACGTGGAAGGCAAGTTGGGGCACTTGGGGGCGGCCTGGAATGGATCTGGCCACTTGCAAGAGCGAGTGTTGCGTCCCAACGTGCTCTCCATGCCTTCGAAAACCCCTTGTGCGAAAAGGCCTCTGGACTCCACACTGGGGTGAAGGATGTTTCTACGCAGTGCTGGTCATCCTTATGGCAAGACAAGGGCAGTTAGTTCTTGTGGATTCATGAGATTGCTCCAGAGCTTGGCATTCAAAAAGAAGACATAGTAAGGGCTCATTGTAGTCTGAGGGTGTTTTTCCACTGGCCTCCTTTAATCCAGATCTAAAATGATCTGGATCTAAGGAATGGCTACTTCCCTTAATCCAGATCTAGTAGATCCGGATTAAGGGAAGTACCCAATGTGTTTCCATGGGTGGTCTGGCACCCAATAGCAATGAGTGCTAGACTGCCTGCTGTGGAAATGCCGGGGCACCCATGTGCAAATCCAGATCTACCCATGAGGGGTCTGCCTGTCACCCCAGGTGTTTTGGGGGATGAGGGGTGCAATCTCCATAGACGCTCTGGAGAATCTTCAAAGATCCTCCAGAGCAGCTCTGTAGAATCTCTGGAGTGATCTGCCACTAACTTTGAAGCCCCTCCAGAGCCTTTGACGATAGCATTGCTTTCGCAAGGGGTTTTCTTCAGAGCCTGTGCTAATCTCTGAAGGCAACTTTGGAGGGACTTTGGAGGCGGCTTTGGAGGGACTTCGAAGTTTTGAGTTGGTGGCACCCCACCCCCATGGGTGCCCCCCCCCCGAGCCTCCTCTAGACCCCATTGCCCAATTGTAGTGGAAACAGGCTCCCTATAATCTGGATTTGATGCCATTGTAGACCCCATTGTAGACCCCTTTAATGGGGTCTACAGGAAATCCGGATTATAGGTCCTGAAGGACCCATTTGATCCGGATTTCCCTAGAACAGGTGGAAACAAATGTGGCTCTAATGGGGTCTGCAGTGGGAACGGGGTCTTCCTGCTCTGAGCCTAATGGGTCCTTAATGGGTGCTTCAATGGGTACTTAGTGCTAGTGGAAAAACACCCTGGGTCCCAAGCCTAATGATATACAAAAGACCAGAGACATAACCATGGCCTTTGAAAAGCATGAAACAAAAGGAAAAATTATTGTCCACTCTAAAGGCTAAGCAAGACCTCATTTTTGCTGGAAACAGGATAATTCTATAAGATTTGGCCCCTGAGACTGTAAAGCAGTGGTGTCAATACAAAAATTTCACAGCTATTCTCTCCAGATTTGGGGTGAAATTTGGATGGCTTTTCCCCTGGGCAATAACCACAAATCATAAAGGAAAATTCTACAAAATGTCATTGCAAGAAGAAGCTGATCAGGTACTAAAAGAAATGGATCTGGGGGTGGTTAATGGGGTTCCTGCATCTATAGATTCCTGCATCTCAGCAGCTCATCTCCCCAGTCCTCCTCTGTTCGGGGAAAACTGGGCCAAAGATCAAGAATTTTTGGATATTCGATTCAAATCGAATTGAACCCTGAAAACGGCATCCGTGCACACTGCTAAACCCAACACTTTGGTTGCCACACTACCATCCAGTGCAACATGCAAACTAGGCTACACCTTGTTATAGTACTGGTATGATTCCCCTTTCTCAGCATATTGACAGCTTCTGGACCAGGCACAGCACAAGTGCAAGCATGCATGCTGTCACAACAAGTGGCTCTTATGTTGCAAATCCAGTGTGGTGTAACTGCATCTTATTATGGCCCAGGGGCAGATTTACTCAGGTTAAATTACTGTAATGACAGTTTGCCTAAAGCCATGCCACCCTGATTATGCCTGGTTTTGGAAGCTAAGCAGGGTCAGCTCTGCTTAGTACTTGGATGGGAGACTTCCTGCAAATACCGAGTGCTGTAGGAATACTTTGAAGACGGTTTGGAGACTATGGGCCTTTCTGCACTTGGCCTTATTCTGGACTATATCCCAGAATAGGGACTTGCTATCTGCATGCTAGTGCAGACTATGGAAAGCCCCAAGTGAGGCCTACCATTGGTCTGCATTAGCTTGTGGCCAGTGGACCACAATCCAGAGATACATTCCAGAATAAGGCCAAGTGCAAAAAGGACCCAGATCAGCAGCAAAACAGGGTATCTAAGGTTCTAGTTTTAGTCATAAGAGAGCTGGGTCCTGTTTATCCCATATGCATCCCGTTTTTGTCCGGTACTATCAGCACAAATGCGTACTGATACGTGCGTAATACATACGAATCTGCACATTTGAATGTTTCGAATCATTCACATGAATGTTTTGGAACATCTGAAATTCATTTGAATCTTTAAATTTGAATGTGTAGACATTCTATTCGAATTTGAACGTCCACATTCGATGGAAGTTTGAATGATCAGAACATTTGTGCACATCCCGATATCAGAGTCTTACTGGGTTCACAAGTTATGTTATCGGATTTAGTTGCCACCCATACAAACTGGGACTAGGAGAACCACCAAGGTTCAGCCCACTGGTGCAAGTCAGCAGCCCTGCCAAAGGGAGATCCAGGCAATGGCATTTCACCCTGCGCAGCTTTGCAAGTTCCCAGATTCAGAGACAGCAAAATAAATGTACAGCGGAAGATTTATGGGATGCAGCTGCCTGCCATGGTCAGGTGAGTCTGTGAGGAGGAGGTGAGAGCAGGAAGTTGCAAACATCCAAGGGCTGAATTTGAAACTTGAGCCCCCAAAGCCTCACAAGGTGGCAGGAGTATGACGCTCTGTATTATGTGAGATCCGTTCCCGATGCTGTTTGCGCTGAGCACATGATCTTCGCTTGCTTATTCTCAGCCCTCTTGGCGGCTAACGGAGCAGAGCCAGACAGGGCACAGCCTGGGCGAGGCACCCGGAGGGTCTCTGGCCATTTCTTCATCCCTTCTTTCCAATGCCCTTTATCATCCTTTCACAAGCAGCCTGAAAACGTCACAGGACTGCAAAACACAGACCCATCGTGTTCTCCTCCTGGCCCTGCAGTCTGTTTTCTCTGTCCCCAAGACACCAGATAAATTGCACAATAACAATTTCCTCTTGTCTTCTCCCTGCCATCAGATATCCAGATGTCCAGATGCTTCACTGAATATTCAGACTGGCTGGAACTGCACAAAAAGGTGCTTTGCCTGTTGGAGCAGCTAAACCTGCCCAGGGAAACTGAACCATGTATGACTGCTTTGCACCTTCTTCTGTCTATTGGGAAGCCCCAGAGCTGTTTGTCCTGCTGTTTCAGGGCCCTGGAGATTGGAGCCACCATGAAAGTGGTGGCCCATGTATATGGTATCCTCTGGCCAATCCTGGAGTGTTTCTGCGCTTAGCTTCCCGTCCACTGGACGAGAAAAGTGCATTTCCTACTATGTATACTAGTGTTTGCCCATTGGAATGCTAGTACACACCAGACTAAGCCCCATGCACCTGGAAACTTACCTGTGCCCATGCGCTTGTCCAGGTGTCACCATCTAGGGATGTGCACAAATATTCGTCGGCATTCGAAATCCAATCGAATGTGCCAAATTTCAACATTCAAACTTGAATAGAATGTCCCAAAATTTGAATGTAAACATTCAAATAGAATTTCAGATCTGTTCATTCAAATTATTCAGACATTTGTATGTGTACGGGTCCATACGTGACGCATACTTGAAGATCTGCATCTTTCCCGCATCCATACGTGTTTGTATGGATTGATATGGGATGAAAATGGGTTGCACACAGGATAACTACAGGATGCGTATGGATGTGTATAGATGTGTACAGATGTGGGAAATATGTGTACATGCACATAAGAATGTTGTCAACATTTGTATGTGCAGATTCGAATAAAAAATTCAAACAGATTTGAATTTGGTAAATACGAATCGAATCTTGTTAAATTCTAATTTAAAATATTTGAATCAAATCAGATTTTGGGGCATTCGACTTGATTCAAATAGAATGTCAAAAAAACACACATTTGTGTACATCCCCCCCACCATCTTCTTGTAGAGCCTGGTGCAACTGTGTGTGTGCTGTCGCCATCGTCATGGCGACAGTGACACTCTGTACATGTGTAGTCGTGTTTGGGGTCATTTGAGGTGCCATTGCGCTTGCGCGCCTCTGATGACCCTTAGTACCGGAAATGGTGTGAATAGTTGAGGCGTTGAACAGAAAAGATGAGCTTTGGGTAACGGTTGGGATTTTGTGTTCCACCGCTGGTCAACAATAGGGTAACATCTGGCAAGGCAGGAGGGGTTTCTGGATTGGAAACACAGATGCTCCTTACCAGATGTTGCCCTATCATGTACTATGGATCCAAGAGCAAATTGGCCCCTTAACCGGCACAGTTCCTGCGTGTGGAAAGAGCTTCTCTGAATCAATGCACCAAATGAGGGAAGTCACTTTTTTAGGCTGCCTCCAGACGGCGGCCGGATGTCCCGCTAGGCAGCAATGATCTGGAGCATTGCCCCTCTGGCATTATCATTTGCCAGCTAGACAGCACAGTCTTTGTGTGTTTTGGTGACATGCGCATCCAAGCATTTGGCCGTCACTGAATACCCAGAAGTGTGCGTCACTGCAACAGCGCATGCGTGGTTGTTGAGTGTGGCCCCTGCATGCACAGTGGTGAGAGCAACAATGGGATTTAACACCCCACAAATTGGGGCTTATCAAAATATGTCTACCAAAATATTGGAAATGTAAAAAAATCGAGGGGACATTTCATCATATGTGGTGGACGTGTGAAAAGGCAATGAAATATTGGGTAATGATATACAATTTGATAAGAATTTTAAAAAGAAACAGTAGGTTTAATCCAGAATTGTTTTTATTGCGGATGGTAGATAATACTATGGATAGTCTAAACTCGTTAATCCTGTATATGGTGACAGTAGCTAGACTACTGTATGCACAGAAGTGGAAGGAAGAAGAGATAGCATCAGGAGAAGAATGGCTAATCAAGATGCTGGACTTGGCAGAAATGGATAAATTAACAAACTTATTAAAGGACAGAACAACTGACAAATTTGTGAAAGACTGGTCCCTGTTTATTGAATATCTTGCAGAGTTAGAATTAATGACTGATGGGTTCAAGTGAAGACTAAGAATAAACAGGAAACTATGGAGAGATAAAGATGCGGAGCAACAAACAATGGATAGATAATATAGAAGTCGGAAGAGCGGAGGAAGTTAAGGAAATTTTAAGCAATGTAATGACTGGATAAGAGAAAAGATTGTGTGAATTTCTTTTAGTATGTTGAAAAAAATTTAATAAGCAAAAGAATAAAAAAAGAATAAATAGTACAAGAATTGGCCCTAAAAAAAGAAAGGAAGAAAAAGAAATGTAATAGTGCAGAAATAAAACAGAACCAAACCACATTTCTGTTTAAGGAAAAGCAATAAAAATTCTTTTGGTTTATCAAGGTCAGATATGTGAGGTTCTCAACCACCATAGGTAACAGCTGAGCTTTTCTTCTTCCGCTGAGAATTGTTGCCGTAGAGAACTGGGTCACCAGGCCATAGTATCAAAGTGAACATTATACTGGCATTTTTAATGCTGTTCTGCCTTTTTCCCATGTCGTTTAATCACATCTTTAAAGCCTGCTTGTCTTGCTAAACCACATACTTAAGACCATAAGGCATGAGGCGTTGGAGGGCTGATCTGATTGGCTTCCTGTTACTCTCCTGATCTTGTGTTTCGCTTTGCCTCTTTCCTATTGGGAAGGGGAAAATGAGGTGTCATCTATAATGTAACTGAAGTTCAGTGACTTGGAGTAACCCCAAATGGCAGGGAAATTTTTGGCTTAGTCATTCTTTTCATTCATTCACTCGCTCACACATTCATTCATAACTGAAATGCTAATTGCCTTTGTAGTAAAAGAAGCACAGCTGTAAATAAGAGGCAGTGAGACTTATCCATATCTTGGAGAGTTTTTGTGTTTTTCTGAATATATTGAAAATAACTAACTGTTGCATGAAAACTTAATAACAGAAGGACATAAGAGGAGCCCTGCTGGATCAGGCCACAGCCCATCTAGTCCAGCATCCTGTCCCACATGGTGGCCCACCAATTGCCCATGGGCATCTCAAGCAGGGACAAGGGCAAACCTTCTCCTGCTCTAGAATCCCAGCAAATGGCCTTAGAGGCATCCTGCTTGTCCCTCCCTGCCCGAAAGATGTACTTAGGTCATATCACTTGCCATATTACAATCCAGTTGTATTTCACTGAATTTAGTACAAGCCATGACGCCTGCCATTTTATATGCCTGAACGCCAAAGAAGTCCTGTTGGGCGCAAAGGGACTTCAGACGGGGTAAGACACTAGACCTAATCTGTACTGGGAGGGAATGAGGATTGAGTACATGTTCTGACCATTTCCATATTCGTTCTGTAACATGGACTCAATTCTGACTTGCTCCTGTTAGGTCTGGAATATGGAGGCTTACTATCTGCACACTTCCTATGTTCAGGAGCAAGACTTGGTCATCTTGTAGACCCAATTAAACAGGCCCACAAGAGATCTGAGGCCTTTTCGAACGCATGTAGAACATGTTGGGATGGAGCATTCGCTCCTCTGGGCTGGCAGCTCCGTTCCGGGCTGCCCTGGCCCGTCCCAATGTGCTCTGAAACCGTCCCGGTGCCTTCAGTCCATCCCGGCACGGTCCCAGCTGTACCAGAGGGGGAGCAGGAGTGGACAGCCCTGGCGCCCCCCTTCCCTGGGTTCACGCGTGCTTCATGGGCCCAGATCGGGCTCCTGCAGTTAGTGGGTACTCCCCAATTACCGCCCCCACCTGTGCGCCCGCTGCTTACATGGTGGCCACCTGGTCACTATTAAATGATTGGGGAAGGTCATGCTCCACAGTTGGTGCATGGTTAGGGAACTTCTGGGAAGGCTGTAGCAGCCCCCTCCAAGGGCAGATGCCCTTCCCCAGAGGTTCCCTAATCATGCACTACCATCCCAAGCGGGAAAAGACCTCAGACAGACAACAAGTGTAGAAAAGGCTGGAGGCTGGGGTGCAGTTAAGAGGCTGAAGGGGAAAAGGGTTTTCAAGGTCTCAAGCAGTTTAGATTGAGAGGCAAAGTACTAAGAACTCTAGCTGGCAATCCAGCCAGTCTGTAATGCTGATTTTCCAGTTCAATTCTTATTTCATCCTAGTTAGGAAAGATTCCAGATGAAAGCTATTGCCACACCAAGAGCCTCTCAGCCATTTCCTTTTGCAAAGGCACGAATTCAAAGTGTTTCACCATTCTGACTCTCCTATTGTTGGATGTGCAACACAGTTTCAGTTCTTCACTGTCAATGCTGCAGCTCCTGTTTCTAATATAGGTTGATTTGCAGAGATTGCACATGGCTAGAATCACAGCAGATAACGCGTGCAGATGACATTCACAAGCATGAGAGCAGACACAATGATTCTTTCCAATAACGAAGGCTTTTATTGTCCTCCTGATTGCAGTCAAGGTGCTAGTTAAATGCATTGCTGGTTATATGAGTGGATATATGGAAGCAAATACATGCTTTACAACCTAACCATTAAGATCTACATCTTCAGTCAAGAATATACAAATCAAACAGCACACATCACAGCACTGTTGAGGCAATGTGAACACTTGTGAGGTTGTATGCAGCCACTAATCTCGCCCCCCCCCCATGTACATATTTGGTTTATCCAGCGCTGAGTACATGAACAGCGCTTTATAAATAAACTATAATAATAATATCCGAAATTGGATTATTCTTCTCATGAAAGCGGAGGTCTAGCTGAGATAACCACGCTGTTCCCACAGGAAAACAGAAACTAAGTTGTGTCTATGTTACAGAAATAACACATCACCTGGTGTTTACCAGAATGTTCCTGGTGAGATGGATAGCTAAACAAGTGTTTCCTGTTTTAACAATATTCCAACAGTATATACTGTAATTACTTGTTCCACTTTTAGTTTCCCCATTTATTTTTGGCATTTTTAGTTTCCCCATTTCTTTTTAGTTATAACTGCACTACTGTTATTTGCATGGAGGGAACTTCTGGATGCGCAGAGCTGCTTGTGATAAAGAAATGGCAGATAAGTGCAAATTCCCTGTGAGGCTATGTCTAGATAGGACAAATATAGCACCATTAGAGTGCTGATGTGGTGAGATTGCCTCCACAGCAGACATATTCACTATAGCCCTGTTTCCCTCCCCCCCCCCCAAAATGTGCTAAAAATGATTGCTGGAAAACCCAGGCCTGGGGAAGTTTGTAATTCCTGGGGGGCAAGGAATGGTGAACTCCCCCGGCATGTACTAGCATTTGTGAATGCTTGTACACACCACCACCATCCCCCATGTCTGGATACTTCCCCTAAGTGAAGATGTGTGGCTGGGCACCACCATCTTGGGTTTGGACACTGGCGTAACTGCGCGTGCACTGGCAACATCACCAGGGCGATGGTGATGTGCCATGCAGGCGCACACGCATTTTCAGTCAGTTGAGCTGCCGGTGTGCTTGCGTAGCACTTTAAGTGACCTGTCCAGCATCACGGAGGTGTGAATGGGCTGCACTGGAGACAGGATAGGCCATCTCTAGTCAAAGTAAATCTGCTTGTGGAGCCCAAAATTGTGCTCCACACATAGCTTGCATGCATTATGCTCCTGGCCCTTACCAGCTCGGAAACGGCCCCTTCAGGTGCAGATGCTCTGCCTGGGAACATACTGCATGCAAGCTATGGGGCAAGCGCAAAAGGCCCCCTGGTTGCAGGCTGTCCAACAGTAGTGTGTTTGCATACCGTCTAGATTAAGGATGTGCACGAATATTTGAATGCATTCGAAATTCAATTGAATTGATCAAACTTTGACATTTATATTTGAACAGAATGTCCTTAAATTCAAATTTAGAGATTTGATTCAAATTTCGAATTTCTGATCTATTTGTTCATAGTATTCGGACATTTTATGTGTACGGATTCGTCCACGATGTGTACTTGTTCACATCTTTCCCGTATCCATACACATTCATAAGTGCAAATTCGAATTAAAAATTTGAACAAATAGATTCGAATAGAATTTTGTTAAATTTGAATTTTAAACATTTGAATCGAATCGAGTTTTTGGGTATTCGATTTGAATTTAATCAAACCCCAAAAATTGCATTTGTGTACACCCCGGGTGCTTCAGCATTTACCTTTGTAAATCCGGATCTACATCTTCCAGATTTAGTAAATCCTGTTTAGAATAGATCCGGATTTACTAAATCCGGATGCAGGGTAGATCCGGATTTACAGAGGTAGATCCGTATCTAATAGATATGGATCTACCCACCCACCCACCCACCCCGGCCTTCTGCACACGCGGTGGAAGGACAATTTAGATCCAGATTTGAGGTCCCAGAAGCAGCCCTGGCCAATCAGGAGGCCCATAGGACACAGGCGCGCAGCCTCCTGGGACCCTGCGGCCAGAATCGGGGCCACACCGAAGAGGTAAGGAGGGGATCACTTGGGCTCTCCCCTGGGGGGCCTAGGGAGGGCTTCGGAGAAGCTCCCCCTGGCTCCAGAAGCGGTGATCCGCTGCTTCTGGGGCGAGGGTGAGCCACGACAGCAGAGTCCCCCGGCTCGCCATGCTCGGCTCCTGCGGAGCCAGTCATGGCGGGCCGGGGGAGGGCCCAGGGAGGCATGGTTTCGCTGTGCTGACACATCCTAAACGGATGCGTTTTCACAGCTAAACACCCGTTAAGACTACCTTGTATGTAGTCTTTTTTTAACACCCATTAAGCATACATTAGAGACAGACAGGGCCGCCCCTATCTGTCTCTAATGGGTACCGCTGTGCGGACGCGGTCCACCCATTCCGTTCTTAATGGGTGCTGCTGTGCGGACGCGGTTTCCCACATGTGTGCTTAATGGGTGTTACTGTGCGGATGCTCCGTACTAAAAGCGGCTTAAAAAGGTGCCGCTGTATGGCTGCGTGCTTCCACATGTGTCCTTAATAGGTGTTTAAGGGCATGTGCGGAAGCACCCCACCCCCACCCCAGCCTAGATTGAAGCCCTTTCTGCAATGGGCCTTATTCAGGATGATATCTCAGGATAGGGGTCTGTCATCCACATGCTAGTGCATACTAGGGCAGGCCTTGCCTGGGGCACGCTGTCGTCTTCACTACCACGCGGATGGTGGGTCCCTAGTCCAGGATATAATTCAGAATAAGGCCCCGTGCACAAAGGGTACAAGTCACCATGACGGTTCCATCTAGTGCAGATGCATGGAGGCTGAAACCATGCCCCAGTGTTTGCCTCGGGTAAAACATATGAAGACATGGGGAGGATTCCCCACATTAGCACCTCCGATTGGGTTATCTGGCTGCGATCTAAATGTGGCCTAAATTTAAGAAAAACAAAAGCCAAGCAAACACTTTGCATTTTCCTGCCAGGAAAGACAACCGGAGTGCTGAATCACGTGGATCAATCGTCCTATTTTGCATCCATCCCCTTTCCCTACATTTAGCGTGTCCTTAAATACACACCAGAATCTTATCCAACGTGCAGCGTGGATCCTCCTCTATGGCTGTTGGCTTAGCAGCTCCTCTCCAGACAAGTGAATGTGCAACTTTTTCATGAGGTCAAAAGTTTAAGGCACACAGCAGTGTCTGTAATTGCCTGATTAAGTTTCATGCCTCAGTGCTGCTTTGTATTTCCTAGCCAATAAAATATGACTTACCAAATCTCTCTTAACTTAAGCTTTTCCGAGACAGCTCAGGAAACCTTTAGCTTGAAGTTTTTGTAGGCCTGTTAATAATAAAACATGCAACGTTTTTCTTTTACACATGTATGAATGCACATAAGCCCTGTCCGCACTGGGGCTGTGTATGCCCTTGGCTTCTGGATGGGAAGAGTGTGTGACAGATTAACGTGTAATGGTGTTCACAGTTGGGAACTCTTGTACACGTTAGACTAATCCCCACACACCTGGAGACTTCCCATTCTCGGCGGAGTGTCACCATCTTGATTGAGGCACCCTGCACAGCTGTTCATGCGCTGATGCTGTTGTCGTGGCGACAGTGGCGCTCCACACATGCCCAGTCACATTTGGGGTCATCTGAGGTGGCAGCACGCTTGCGCGGTACCTCAGATGATCCCTTGCACTGGAAATGGTGCGAATGGTCGCTGGCTGAACGAGAAAGTTTTGGTTACGGTCAGTTTGCGTACGGTGCACAATTTCATGCACCACAGCTAGTTTGCCTGTCACGTCGCAGGCCGGTCAGGCAAGAGGCAAACACTTGTGCAACTACTCAGTCCCAAGGGTTCCAGGCATACTTGTGGTCAGTTCCAGTCCGGGGTCTAGGAGTCCAGAAGTCAGCAAGGGTCAGACAGTCCAAGGGTCAGCGGGTCAAAGGAGTCCAGGATTTCAAGCTCAAGTAACACGAGGCTGCTAAGACATTGTCTGCAGCAACTTGAGGCAAGATGAGCTTGTTCTTAAATAGAGGAGTCAGAACCACGCCCACGGTGCAGCTGGGCTAATTGCTCTGATCTCCGTCTCACCTGCTTCTGCTGCCTAAGCAGACGATGAGCGAGCCTTTGATTAGGCTCACTGCTAATGGATTCATCACCAGAGCTGTCTGGCTGCTCACCTGGGCCCAGCCTTAGCTCTTCCATGCCTGCAGTGCCCTGCTGTGGCTGCTCCTCAGCCTGTGGTTGCATTGCAGGCATATCTTCCTCTTCTGATGAGGCCGAACAGGGCATGACATTGCAGTAGGTTAACATTTGGGCAGGCAGGGGGCATTTCTAGGCTATAAACGCCTCCCACAAGGATAGATGCACCTGCCCAGATGTTAACCTATTGCAAACTATGAGCCCATGTGTTCATTGGCTTAGGGCCTTATTCTGTATGCTAGCAACAGGCCCTATTCCAGGATATTTCCCAGAATAAGGCCCAAAGTGGAATGGGACATACATGTCCCATTCTAGAACCTCAGTAGCTCTTTTCCTTATGTATCGTGTGCATTTCTGTCTGCTCTGGAATTTTAGGAACATTGTACTGGCTTACGAGAATACCTTCACATATCTTATTGTTTTTAGTGTGTTCATCTTAAATTTTGTTTTTATTTCATTTATTTAAGAAATGTATATCCCGCCCTTCTCCAAATGGTCCCGGGGTGGGTTACAATAAGAATAAAACATATCAAGAATAAAACATAATTAATAATATAACCCTCCCCCCCCCAACAGGACAGCAGCTTGAGGAAGCTATTTAAACAGCAAAAGCCTGGATGAAAAAAATACATTTTCACCGGGCACCAAAAACTATAAAGTGTAGGTATCTGGCAAACCTTTAGGAGGAGGCTGTTCCAGAGTCTGGGAGCCACCAGGGAAAAGGCCCTGCTGCATGTCCCTATGCCTCATCCCTCTGAAAGAGTAGGAACTACAAGAAGTCCCTCTCCTTGAGATGTCATGGGCAGGTCTATATGGGAGAAGGTGCTTCCTCAGAGACCCAGGGCCCAGGCCAATTTAGGGCTTTATATATTAGTGTCATCACCTGCCCTGAGACCTTGGGGTATAAGGTGAGATAGAAATATAAACAGACAAAATACTGTTAATTGAAAGAAACTCAGTTGTGAATGTTTGCCTGACCCTGTGAGAGCTAAGTAGGCATGCGCTATCAGGTGGACTGAAGCCACCAATCAAGTTTTGAGCTGCTCTTCTTGCCTTGCCGCCATCTCGTTTGCTTTTCTCGCCCTTGTGCCTGGGTTGGCTTGAAGCTCCAGATTTTCTTTATACTGCACAGCAAACGTCCTCAATCCCGACTGAGCTTCCCAATTGTATAATGCGACACCACGACAACCGATCGATTGTCATGTGTGATGGCTCGATCGGGACTGCGCATCCCCATGCGCAGTATAAAAGTGCCTGGATGCAGCCAATATCTTACCTCGTTCAGATAATAATTTTCTGCAGGCAGAAAAGAGAAGGCCTGACCCCATTTTAAGCTATTGCTGCTCTTTTCTGCTTGCCTGCTTATTTTCAGATTTATAATGTCCTGCTAATTACATAGCATTCTTAGATACCTGCATGGTGTTAGACCATTGCATACGTTTTATGTTTTTAATACATTGTGGACGATCTTGGAAATTGGCCTATAAATAACGTTGGAGGGTGGGGAATAAGTAAACACAGCCTGCTTGCATGCAATGTGTAGCATTGTTGTCAAATCACGCAACGAGGGATGCCGGCAACTCTTACAATTCTTCTATTTAGCAAGGAGAGAGACTGGCATTTGGCCATCTGGGTGGGTTTCATATTTCTTGCTAAGGAGATATGGCCTGATTCTTGGAGAACCAATGCAGGCTGGAGTTTGCAGATTAAAACAGGATTCACAGCATCGGGAGCGGGGGTGGATGTGGTGTTACGCATCCCAGCATCTCACAAATTCCTCAACAAATTGTATCTGGAGCTACAAGCATCCAAGACTGTCAAGAAATGAACAATAATCTTCCTGTCTCTTGTTTTGTTGCGTTGCTTATTTTTAACAAGGGTTTGTGCTGCATCTAATTGTGGGACTCCCTTATCCATGTTGAAGGCCCCACCCAGTCCTGTGTACATATAGGCTCAAATTATTCACAAGCCATTTGTGGCATTTGTGCCAGGGGCTAAACAGCTGAGCAGCAGTTTGGTGGGCTTTCAGAGTTTCTTGATGGACAGTAGGGGCGGAGGGCATTGTCGGAAGCTATGCCAGCCTACCGAAAACAGACCAATGGGAGCAGCAGGATGGCGGGATATAAAAGGCAGCAAACGCAGCAGCTTGGGGTCTCTCTCTTCAACGGGGTTAGAGGGGGATCAGGGAGTGTTGCTCCAGGAAACCGCGTAGGCCTCTTCTCTCGGTCTCAGAGGGAAGAAGAACTTGCGTGGAGGCTTAGAACTGCTGCAGACTCTGGGTGTGATTTTGATAGGACTCTCCTCTTGCAGCTGAGAGGGAAAGCTTGGTAAAAAGGGCCTTTTGGGCTATTAGGTTTATATGTGGTGCTTAATAGGGACTATTTACTTTTGGGGAAGCAATTGAGTAAAGAGGGAAAGCTCAGTTCAGCAACACTTTTCTTTTCAAGCAACCTAAAGGCCTTTAAGCCAAACCACAAGATTGCTTCTGCTATTTTATTTTATTCTACTTGTAACAATAAACATCAAACGTTTTGCTTTACAAGGGAGTCAGGGTGCTACTTTAAGGGAGCCTTTACTGCAGGCATATAAAGCAGGGTGCCAGAAAAGGGAACTTTAGGTTAGAGCCCTTAGGGTTCTGGAAGGCGACTGTGACGCTTGGCAACTCGCTTCCAACCTGTGTTAGTCTGCGGAGGATGGGGAAGGGAGGGGTTGGCTGAGTTGCCACAGTGTTTCATCTAGGTCCCTTCCAGACTGGGGGGAGGGGGGGGGAATCCACAGTTAGTAGAAAAATCATAGCTTACCTGGCTGCAAAGCAAAGAGTTGTTGTCCACAGCCTAAACGCAGGTCCGCAGCTTCCTCCTCGGCAGCTGTGAGACTTCCATCGCACACGTGGCAAGGCGTATGTCAAGTGGGATGGGGTGGCCAAATGGGCTGTTCTCACCATCCTGTCCAGACTGGTGGGACACTTCAAATTTACCTGATACTGCGGAGCGAGTGCTCATCGTTCCATGGTAAGTAAATTCGAAGTAGCTGTAGCATAATGCACCGGGGCTAGGAAGTATCAGGCACCAGGTGTGACGCCCATGCCCTGACTGTGCATCAGAATGTGCAATATTCCCAGGTCTGTACACACCCTTTTTCTAAAAACTTCCCACAGGGCTGCCTTCTGGCCATCCAAAAAGGCAACGCAGAGGTAGAGCAGTCTCTTGGATTTTAATAGCATATAGTTTAGCAAGCGCTGTGATTAATTTTAGGAGTTCCTCCCTGGCGTCTATTAAAGTGAAGACTCTCATTAGCAGTATGTAAATATTATGCAGAGCTCCTGCTGCTTAACGAGGCACTAAGTGACTAATTGCTTTGGTTTCTTGTAGCATAGTAGGAGGAGAGGAAGGATGTCAGGCCCCTGCCTCACCAGTGCCCAGGTGGCCACCAGACAGCTTCACCTTCTTCACATCACCTGAGGCAGGGTGCCAAGCAGCCCTCCTGTTCCTCACAGAAGATAATGGAGACAGTAAATGGATGTAGTGGCTGCTTGGATATTCAACAGCATCATGGTGGCCCCATTGTCAAGGTGAACAAAGTGGCCGGGTCTTAACAGAGAGGACCCAAAATAATGCCTTTTTTCTCCTGTTCCTCAGAGAGCCCTCAGTCCGGCACAGGCTGAGCACCAGCCAACAGCACCAGTCACGGGAAAGGATTGCAGCCATCCCAGAAGAGGTCATATTCTGCCCTTGAAGAGCCACCCTCCGTTGACCTCAGATGCCACCTTAATTTGTTAGGTACTCCCTCCATTTCCCACTGTGTACCTTTATTCCTAACCCTTGAATGATTGGGGGGTTTTTTCCTCCCAAAATCAAATTGCCAAACCATGTTTACTCTAGTGCTGTACGGTATTTCTGTCATCCACCTTTTCTGCTTATTAATTAATTAATTGTGTTTGTCTTCTGCCCTATACCCAAAGGTAAAAGGGCGGGTAACAACATTTAAAACCAGACATATATTGAAAACAGTATATATTAAAACAGTAACAGTGTCTGGGAAGTGAGAAGAGACGGTATATTCCCATTTAACCAAAGGCCAGGGCAAAGAGGTGCATCCTCAACGCCTTTCTAAACATACAGTGAAGGAGCCTGACGCACCTCAAGGGGAAGACTATGTCATAGCCTGGGGGCCATCACTGAGAAGGCACTCCCTTGGGTGCCCACCCCTTTTACTACTGACACAACACCCAACATGTCGGCTTTCATATTTCATAACGCGATCAGATCTTCCCAGTGTCCTAAGATGATGTTATGTACCAGCGGATAATGCATGCAGAGGCCAGCAGGGTGGCCTTTTTCAGTTGACCGATGGTAACCTTGTCAAAGTTAAGCTGTTTGAAGTGCCATCCAAGGTCATTTGGAATGGCACTCAGTGTGCCAGTCACCACTGGGACCACCACTGCAGGTTTGTGCCAGAGTCTTTGAACTTCAATTTTTAAGTCCTTCAATTTTTCTGTTTGTTTAACATTGATCCTGGTATTGCAGCATCAATGAGCCACACTCTCTTTTTTCTATAATGATGATATCAGGGGTGTTGTGTTCCAAAACTTTGTCAGTTTGTTGTCGTTGTTATTTGCATTGCATTGCTTTGCTTATTGCATTTGTACCCTGCTGTCCCCGTCTAACATGAAAAACAGTTTTACAAAGTATATTTCTTGAACTCTTATATTTCCAAGAATGGATACAAGGTCACCTCTGTCTACGATTACACACACCTTAGCACTGAATGTTGGAAAGCCAGGTGATGACCGATTTTTAAAAAATTAAATGGGTATCTTTTTTATTTAGTTTCTTCTAAACTGTTCCACACGCTTCAGGCCTCCAAAATGGCTGCTGGGGTTTTTTTGGGAGTCAGTCAGAACAATATTATACAAAGCAGAGGAAATATTGTAATTGGAACAACGGCGTCGTGGAAGAGAATTCCAGACAGCAGCATTAAGCGATTGTTGGACGTTTTCTGGGGAATTTGTTTCTTTATACTGTATTTGGCACTGCGACAAATTAAGCAAAGTTGCTGAACAGAATTCTTGTAAGGAAAGACAAAATAGCTGAGACAATGAAACTGGAGCAAGAGTAACTTGGATCCAGAGAAAGGGAGAAGTGTGTCAAAGGAAAATCCCTGGGGAAGCAGAAGCCCCCCCTGAGCCTAGTGTTTTCCAAATGCCAAGAGTTTTGAACCCTTTATTTTGTGTTGCCAGTCCTTAAATCTCATTGGACTGTTTTATGTGACACAAGGCAATGCATCAGCATTGTTTGCTTTCGTTACAAACGGTGTCTGCTTAAACTTCCTCTCCTATGCAACTTTTAATGGGATAGGACTTCTTTCCTCTTTTTAATATGGCAGCCCTTAAAAAGACCGGTTGCACCACACCTGTTCTGTGCTTACCTCTTTGCAGAATGCGAGAACTCGGGCACTTTCTGCATTTGCCTTTTGACTTGGATCTAGGAACCTCTGGTCCGGATTCTGGGCCTCCTCATCTGCACATCAGAACTGGTGCACCCCACCCCCTGTTAGTCCATCTCCATCTCTACAAGACGGAGCCAGATCTGTATTAAGAGTAGAAGAGTTGGTTTTTCTACCTTGCTTTTCTCACCCATTTAAGGGGACTCAAAGCAGCTGACAAGGCTTTTCCATTCTTCTCCCCACAACAGACACCCTGTGAGGTAGGTGGGGCTGTGAGAGCTCAGAAGAGAGCTGTGACTAGCCCAAGGTCACCCGGCTGGCTTCATGGGGGAGAGCAGAATCAAACCCGTTATTCCCAGATAAGAGTCCAGCTCCCTAATCACTAGACCAAGAGGTCCTTAATAAAAATCAATTGTAGACCTGTTTCGTCCAGTCTACAAGCAAACTAAGGGCCTTGTTTTGGACCATGGGTGGTTGGCAGATGGTAAACCTCTGTGATCTGGAATTACCAGGGAGTGAATTTCAGTGGCATGCCCTAGCATGCCACCAAAAACACTACCCCCAGGGCTCCTTGGAGCTTTGCACCCGTGGGGAGGCATGAGCTGGATCAGTGCCATCAGTGGAGGCCTCCACATTATTCCAGACCCACTGATCCGGATTTACTAATGGGAAGTGCAGAAAAGGCCTCACTGTTTTCCCCTACCTATGTTGACCTCTCTGAGTCAGAAGGGCTCTGGAGGCTAGATATGCATCCCTTCTGGTGCTGGAGGGTCACCTGACATAGCATGCAAGCACACTGGCACAGCATCAGCCCATGTGCAAAGCACGTCACCATTGTCCTGGTGATGGCACCAGCCCATGTGCACTGGTGCCAGCAGCCAGAGTGAAGGTGGCAGTGCCTAGATACATATCCGCACCAAGGTAAGTCTCTAGATGCCTGGGAGGTGGGTTGGTGTGCACTAACATAGTGCAGATTCTTAGTACACGCCTGGGGAACTTCGACCCTTGCTGTCCACAGAGGGAAGGCAAAGGATAGATTTCCCTCTGGTCTTGTCAGGTGCTGTGCTGGTTCTAGACAGCAAAAAAGCCCCTTTGAAGGAGAACAACCCAAAAGGCTGATTTTTCACCCCTTGCTATCATGATAATTTAGTACAGTGGTTCTCAGCCTGTGAATTGTTACCCCTTTGGGGGTCAATCTACTCTTTCACAGGGGTCATCTAAGACCATCGGAAAATGCAAAGGAACCGAGATACCGCTCCTCTATCTGTCTCCAGGTGGGTCCGCCCACATGCAGATACGCCCACATACGAGTACCTGGCGTGATGACATCATCACGCCAACCCCATCACATACGCCCCATACAAATACAGTAGAGAGCATCTACTGTGTAGAAAGCAGCAGTATTGGAGGCAAAACGACATTTTTATATTCAGCTGTGGTTGATGTGGATACTATGCTTTAATGATGTTCAATTTGTAACAATGAAAAGACATCCTGCATATCAGATATTTACATTACGATTCATAACAGTAGCAAAATTAATTATGAAGTAGCAAGGAAAATAATTTTATTGTTGGAGGTTAGGGGTCGGGTTAGGTTAAGTTGGGGGTCACCACAACATGAGGAACTGTATTACGAAGGTTGAGAACCACTGATTTAGTAGAAGGGACTTGGGGACAGGGGGCAAACAGGAGAATGGGATCTAAAAGTAAACAGCACCAGAGAGAGAATTTGGGTAACAGCCCTGATCTAGCCACACCACAGTCTTGCACCTGCTGTTATTTAGGGTTGCAATATAAAAAAGGGGCCTTATAACTTGCAAAACTGTACAGAAGAGGGAATTTAAGAAGGTGTTGCCTGAACCTGTGCTGCAAACAACACTGGCTTAAATTCCCCCGTCTCTCCTCATCTTCACCTTCACCCAGGGTGAGTCAAAACAATAAAAAGATAAAAACAATACATAAAGCAAGCTGAACCATATTTAAATTATAACCCTCCCTCCTTTCCTGGCAGGACAACACTCTTAACACCTTATTCCTTTTGCTGATTTCTGCTACAAAGGTCAACGGCGGCACAATTCTGCTGTCAGTTGTCTCTACAATAACTCATGGATTGCTGGCACCAGCTCAATAATTTAATGGTTAATTTCCTGACTTCCTATCCTGCAGTTTCTCAGAGGGAAAAATTGTGCATTTCTTGCTGCCGGGAATACATCAAAGAAATGCTTTGCTGCATGACACCTGAAGCCCACGAGGCCTAGGACCAGCCAGTTCAGATCTCACCAGTCTATGGCTGCATCTACACACGGCTTTCGAAGCAGCTTGGAAGCACCCTGAAGTCAGCTTGTCTCCACAGCACCTCATGCTGAAGGGGTGTTTGTCTTTCCTAACCCTAGTCTTTCCCTGTATGTTTCTGCACTCTCATTCTTGAGTCTTTGCAGAATCCTTCCCCTCACCTGAGCAGCAGTATATAAGTGAGGTAACTGGCAGCAGAAGAGCATAGTCATTTTGAACAGCTGTGAGCTCTATTTTATTACTTTTATTGCATAAAGGCCACTGAAGAAGACTTGTTCGAAATGCGTCTGGCCTCTTACATTTTATATTTCATTATATTTATTTAAGCATTATTATATTATTATTTTCAGTATTTTTCAATGAAACTAACTAGTGAGGTATTGCTACCCTTTCAGAAATTATATTTGCTTTTCTGCATTATAGTTTTGTATTTTGTGTTACTATTCACATTGGTGACTGGGGCAGACATTGGGTGTTTTTCCACTGTCACTAGAAGTACCCATTAAGTACCCATTAATGAGTACAAAAATGCCACCCATGCCTTGAGATCTGCAGAGGAAGCCCTCCTGGATGCATGAACACCTCCAGTGTTTGAGGGGGTGGGGACATGGGATAGGGTCTTCTCGTTGGTGGCCCCCAGACTGCAGAAAAGTCCCCCCTTGAAGAGTGAGAAGCACCTTCAGTTAATACATTCAGAATATTGGTAAAAGCATCCTTTCTTATCCTGGCCTTTGACTGAAACAACATCTTCCCCTCTTCACATTCAGTTATGTTTTCATTTAATTGTTATTTTTAACATGAATGTTCTTGATTAGTCATATGACCATATCAAGTTAGCAAAACTTAAAAACATACCGTATAAAACATACAAGGATAAAAACAAAAATAAAATAAAAATAACATCATTATTTATCTCCATCACCCCATAAGACACCCCGTTCAGCTCAGTGAATAACTTCCTAAATCCTCAACAAAAAAACAAAGCTACCCATAAGTCACCCGGACGTTTTCTCCCCATAGAAGGTAAGGCAACTTATGTTCTGCATTCCAGCGGGCACATTTTGTAAAAGGCGGCTCAAACATGTTGTTCTTAATGAGGAATACAAGGGACAGTTAAACATGATGTGAAAAAAGATCTTCACCCATTGGTGCGCCCCAAACACACGGGCTTTCATCATAAGGTAACTCATGGTGTCTTCCATACTTCACCATGGAGTCAATAAGTTCAAAATGTGCATAAGTAAATTGTTGCCTTAACTCCTGGGGCATTTTGCAAACTAAATATTTTTTGAGTTGGAAAGCAGTGGATCAGTGATGGCCAACCTATGACAAACGTGTCACAGGTGACACACCTGGCCACCCTGGCGCCTGGGCGTGTAGTGCTTGCTTGTTCTTGAAGTGTACGAAATACCAACTTTCAACTGAAGATTTAGCAAACGAAATTCAGCAACAAAAGTCACTAATGTAAAGAATTATTTGTTTTTGCTTTAAAAAAAATACATATATCGAAAATATAACTTTTTTACTAGAGCTACGAATATCACAAAATTATGGATATTTCTAGATGTGACACAGCACCTGAGTTAAGCTAGGTTTTCTTGCAAATTTTGACACACCGAGCTCAAAAGGTTCGCCATCACTGGTCTAGTGGTTAGTACTGTTCTCCAGTATTACGGTATATGGATCTAAGGTTAGGCAGTTCAACCAGAGGACAAAGGCTCCATCTTGTGGTGAGAGGTTATTGTGAGAAGAAACCTGTCTTAAAGCCTTTTCACATTCAGCCAGCAGGAGAGGTTGGGACTATGAAGCATCTGCACCGTGCACAGCTGCTTGTTTTGGAAGCAGATCTCTGTGTGGTAGACCATCCCCCAGCTGGAAAGCTGAGGAGAGCGGAGACGTGGCTAGCACAGCCAAAGGTGTGCTCTCTGCATCTCTTCCCGGTAAAGGGTATGTGGGATCGGACAGCGCGGCTACAGTTGCCCGCTGTGTTACCCGGCTGCCATGGCAATGGCCAGCCCACATGTACAGCACCACTACTATGGCAGCAGGTAGGTTTGGGATGGATCGGGCATTCTGAAGTGCGGACATCTGATCTATCCCACTTCTAGTGGCGAGGCCACATTTAGAGTATAGCGTACAATTCTGGTCACCAGACCTCAAAAAGGATATTGTGGAACTGGGAAAGGTGCAGAAAAGGGCAACCAGAATGATGAAGAGGCTGGAACAGCTTCCTTACAAAACCAGGCTGCAACGTCTAGGCCTCTTCAGCCTTGAAAGACGGAGTTTAAGAGGGGACCTGACTGAATTGTATAAAATCATGCATGGTATAGAAAAGGTGGATAGAGGAAAATTCTATCACATAACACTAGATCCAGGGGTCTGATGGGTAGGAGAGCCAGATCACTGAAGGAGAAGTATTTCTTCACCCAGAGGATCATTGGTCTATGGAATTTGCTGCTAGAAGTGGTAAGAGCAACCAGTCTGGATAGCGTTAAGGAAGGGTTGAACAAATTCACAGATGGCAGGTTTATCAATGGCTAATAGAATGGGTGCCTCGGTACATCTTCCTCCAAATGCCTCCAAAACCACTTGCAGGGAGTCAAGAGCAGGTGAGGGCTTTTCCTTTGTCTTCTGCTTGAGATGCCCCTAAGCCATTGGTGTGCCACTTTGTGAGACAGGATGCTAGAATGAATGCCTAGGTACATCTTTCAGGCTGGGATTCAAGAGCAGAAAAAGGCTTGTCCTTGTCTCTGCTTGAGATGCCCATGGGCATTTGGTGGGCCACTGTGTGCGACAGGATGCTGGACTAGATGGGCTGTGGCCTGATCCAGCAGGGCCTCTCTTATGTTCTTACGCTGGAGTAGATGGGCTGTGGCCTGATCCCGCAAGGCTCCTCATGTGGTCTTTGCTTGTTTCTGCACTGAAAGAACCTGTGGAAAAGTCCATAAAGCCAAACTGCAGAGTTCATCATTATAAGGTGATGGTCAGCAGCTTGAATGGCACCTTAAGATATAGGTTCTGTCCCCCCAGGTCTTTGGAGGGGCACTGAAATCTGTACATCTCCATAGCACCCTCCCATGGGGGGGGGGCAAAGAAAAGTGGAAGGACTTCCATGCTCTTTTAAGGCATACAAGGTTCAGTGTGTGAGAAAAGATTTTGAGGTTGTTTCTCACGTACGGAGGTGGGCCTTTGCTACAGCAAGAAACAGCACGTTCACATTCACACTGACCTGAGAGCTGCTGCCTCAGCAATGACAGAAGGCCTCTGAGGCTCCTCTCTGAGGCTGTCTGAGGCCATGAGGGTCACCCCATCTGACAGAAGGCTGGTGCAGTAGAAACCCATCCTCAGATTCAATTTATTGATTAGTCAATAAGGCCAAGTCAATTATGTAAGGGATAAGCAGTTGACATTATGGGATGGAAGGGGTCTGAAACAGATATGGTGTACCCTGGAAACAATAAGGCCTTAAGAACAGAAGAAATGCTTTGCTCCATGACACCTGAAGCCCACGAGGCCTAGGACCAGCCAGTTCAGATCTCGCCAGTCTATGGCTGCATCTACACATGGCTTTCAAAGCAGCTTGGAAGCACCCTGAAATCAGCTCGTCTAGACAGCAACTCACGCTGAAGGGGTGTGAGGACACGTGGAGTGACTTCAATCCTCCAAATCTGTTAAAATTTCAGGGCACAAAAAGCAGCTCCAAAGTTGCTTCTTGCGTGCTATGTTACAGTGGGCTGCCCTTCCGCGCCACCCTTCTTTGCCTGTGCTCTCTGAGGTGCCATCTTCTCCTTGGAGACTGGTGTGACTGCGCGTGGGCCATCACTCGGATGACGCCGATGCACCGCACACACGCAGAAGTGTTTTTGGTCATCGGACATGTCAGCGTGCTTGTCCAGCATGTCAGATGACCCCGGAACCAGAAGAAGAAGAGCCGGCTTTTCTACCCCGCTTTTCTCACCCGTTTAAGGAGACTCAAAGCGGCTGACAAAGCTTTTCTATTCTTCTCCCCACAACAGAACACCTTGTGAGGTGGGCGGGACTGTGAGAGCTCAGAAAAGAGCTGTGACTAGCCCAAGGTCACCCAGCTGGATTCATGTAGGACTGCAGAATCAAACTCAGTATTCCCAGATCCTTAACCACTAGACCAGTGATGGCTAACCTTTTGAGCTTGGTGTGTCAAAATTCACAAGAAAACCTAGCTTAACTCGGGTGCTGTGTCACTTCCAGAAATATCCATAATTTTGTGATATTTGTAGCTCTAGTAAGAAAGTTATATTTTTGATATATGTATTTTATTAAAAGCAAAAATGAATAATTCTTTACATTTGCTAAATCTTCAATTGAAAGTTGGTATTTCGTACACTCCAAGAACAAGCAAGCACTACATGCCCAGGTGCCAGGGTGACCAGGTGTGTCACCTAAAAGGGCTTGGCATGTCACCTGTGACACGCGTGTCATAGGTTGGCCATCACCGCACTAGACCAAACTGAAGAGGTGTGAGTGCTCTCTCTGGTGGCCAGGAAAGGCAAGTTTGCAGATGCATGTAGTGCAGAGTTTCATGCTCATTGTTAGTAGCCACTGGGGCAGCTTTTGATAGAGCAGGAGTTGTTTCTGATGTGCCCTCAGATGTCAGCAACCTATTTTGCTATATTTGGATATTCCAAAACAAAACACGGATATTCTGGAATATCCATGCGTTATTCCGGTATATCCAAATATAGCAGAATAAATAACTTGATATCTGATGCAGTCTTTCTTATCTTAATGTGTATGTTTTTCAGGACAAAGAAAACATGCCTAGAAATTAATTCTGTACCATTTTATTTTTCTGCATGGAGGCACTTGGTTCTGTCACACTTTGTTCCCTGTTCTGAACACTACATATAACACACAGTTAGTACACACTTTCAGCAGAAATCATTTCACAAAAATACTGAATACCCCATCAGTCCATGTCCACAGTATCCATGTTTTAAACCGTGAGGGTACCTGACAGCTGTTAGACAATATTAATAAAGCATCAGGACAGAGGTAATGTTTGCTTTAATGTAAGGCATACTTTGCAGACACTTGGGCGGTAATTTATTCAATAAAATCCCTATTTAGAGAATCACATTTAAACCCAGGAGGTAGCAGAGTAGTGAATATAATGGCTGGATTCACAAAATTCAATTAGATGGTTTATAGTTACTTTCATTTTAAAAAAGAAATTTCACTTTCCCTTCTTTCTGATAGACGGTCTTGAATTGTGGGGCTACCTTCGTATCTGGAAATTCCTTTTCTAAGCACCTAACAGTTGTTGGTGGTGAACTCAGTAGCCAAACACTGAATAGACTCCGACTTCCTTTAGGCTGCGTTCTGAATTATGATGGCTATACCTTGCCCGCCTCCAATGCAAGCAGAACCAACTGCATATTTGCCTCCTCGACGCCTGGATGGCAGGAAAAAGAGGGAGAAAATTAGAAAGTTGTGATATATCACCATGACCATTTCGGAGAATTATCTGTTCTGCTGCCTCAAGGGTTTCAGTTAAGAATTTAGCTACTTCATCTTGTTTTGGTTTTTGTTTGCCAGCCTGATGCCACCTAGCTCTTTTGTACTGTTTATATTTATTTCTTCATCTCCCATTCTTCCAAAGGGTGCAAGACAATAAGCATTGCTGATTTTTTTTTTCATCCCTGATTGATGCAAGTTGTAACTCAAGTATCTGGAATTACATGAGTTAAGAGTATACAACAGCCAGGCAGAACCTTGATCTGGGCTCCTTCCAGACTTGTAGAATAAATCTGCAGTTAAAGGTAAACAGCAACAACCAGCAGTCCCAACTTGAAGCTCTGTAGCTTCCTATCAAAAGCTGTGAGAGCTGAGTCGGCACATGTGGTCACGTGGGTTGAGGCAGCCAATCATATTTGAGCTGCCCTCCTGCTCTTATCTTGCTATTCTTGCTGTTTTGCCCAGGCTGGTGGGAAAATTCAGATTTTGTTCCTACTGCACAGCAAGTGTCCTTAGATCCGCATTAAGGTAAGTGTGCAGTAGCGACTGGATAATGCGATGCCACGACAATCCATCGGTCATTGTGTGCGATGCTCCGATCACAACTGCACATTCCGCTGAGCAGTACAAACAAGTCTGGACACAGCCATGATCATCTGTTCATTTAATTCAGCACCATCTACTCTGACCAGCAGTGTTTCATAAGAACATATGCTGGATCAGGTCACAGCCCATCTAGTCCAGCATCCTTCAACCACAGTGGCCCACCAGTTGCTTCTGGGCATTCATAAGCAAGGCAAAGTCAAAACTGTCATCTGCTCTTGATTCCCTGCAAATGGCCTTTAGAGGCATCCTGCTTGTCTCTCCAAACTGGAGGCTAGTACTTAGGCATCCATTCAGGCTGAATCTCTTCCTTCATTTCCTACTTCATTATTTTTAACTGCAGATGCAGGGGCTGGACTGGGGGTGCTTGGCATGCAAAGCATGGCTTCCCCCCTCAAGCTGTTTTTTCCCCCCCAAACACGTATTCAAGGCCTTTAACCCCAAACAAAAGAAATGAGTCTCAGGAGGCTCCTTCATCTGCTCACCTACCTTAGTTCATGGACGAGATGAGCAGTGATCCGTGAGCCTGACGCACCAAGTGGATGACCCAAAGCAATCGCTCCCCCGTTCACGTTTGTCCTCTCAGGGTCCAGGCCCAAATCCTTCTCCACAGCCAAGTATTGCGGAGCAAAAGCCTCATTGACCTTAAAAGAAGCAGAAGAGAGACAACAGGCTCAGAAGAACGCTGACTGTCCTTAGAAAGTTCTAGAAAGGTGCCACACAGCTTCTGTGAGGGGACATGGGTTCAATTCCGGACTGAACCTCTTTAAAAATCTGAAGTTTGGTTCAAAAAATGAAAATAACAGGCCAAATTGCGCCTTTGCCTATTTCCCCCTTATTTGTTGTTTATATTTTTATCTCACTCTGTACCCAAAGGTAAGTCCTATCCTCCCTTCCCCTATTTTTTAAAAATAATCCAGGAATCAAGGCAATAAAAGGAGACACGGATGCAGGAAGAGCTCTGACTCAACTGCTGTAAACCGCTTGTCTTTGCGAAATGTTACCCTGGGGACCTTTTCACACCGCCTCTGGTGGGACAGCTGGACGCTGCTCCCAAACAGAGAATACACACTGCATGGAGTTGCTTCTGCCCTAGAAGTGGTTCTGTGCACGAGACAGAGCATCCCCTGCATGTCTAGCACAAAAACATGCTCTAGGTATACTAGCCATCTGCTAGTATAGCCCAGCATAGCTCTGTTCACACCTCTTCCAGGCAAATGAAGCCTGAGAGGGCGCGGGGCAGTGCAGCTGCTGTTGTGGTCCAAGTCACCTGATTGCTGCAGCAATGGTGCCATGCGCGCCCTTCACTGCAGTGCATCGATCCCAGCAACTGCATTTGCCCTGGGCTTAGGGAACCAGTGGTTAAGTTCTGAATGCAGTGGGAGTCACAAGGTGCTGACACCCACTGCATCCCAGAAGTACACCACCCTAGAGAAAATCCACTTACTCAAAATTGCAACAGATTATTCAATTAATAATCTTCACTCTTGCTGTTTGAACCAGCTGGACTGGTCACTTCTGCCTTCCGAAGTATGGTCATGAGTTCTGACTACCCCAACAGGAAATACAGTTGGACCCCCAACTGGGGGATATGTTCCAGGTCCCGCCACAGATAACATAAACTGCAGACAATTGCAAATGCTGGGAAATGCATTCCATTTCCCATAATTCCAGTGAAATATTGCAGGATTTCAAAGGCAATATGGAAAATCGCATGCCATTTTGGGCCATTTTCCGCCTGGCCCAGACCTCAGACGACCTTAAGATAGGCCTAGCGGTGCCCATGGGGGGTGGGGTGGGCTTATCCGGTCACTGCGGGAAACTGAAACCACGGTCACCAGATCAGTGGATACAGGGATCTGACTGTATGATAGAATCATGGCTGTGCAGGGCAAAATCATCAAGTTCTGGAAGATATTTGCTTCAAAAGACCAAAGGATCTACACACTGGGAAGTCAAAAGATTCAAATTACATTATTGTGACTTTTGTTGAGTTCCCATGATGATAAAGTTGGGGGTTACCAATTTTTTTTTTAGAACAAAAACCCGCAAACTCTCTTAGGGTTTTACCATGATGTCTACTGAATGGTTATATTGATCAGAAAACCCTCCTCACCTCAACCAAGTCCATGTCTTTTAGAGACAGGCCAGCTTTCTTCAGGGCTCCGGTTATGGCAGGCACTGGACCTATGACAGAGCACATAAACACTCATGGCAACAGTTATCAGAGCATCTGAGCTTCCAGGGTTTCAGGATGCAAGTGGCAGAACAACAACAGAAAGAGAACCGTAAATCCATAAGATCTTAGCAACTCTGAACATAATATAGCAAAATAGAAGCTCAGCAATTGCACTGCCGCAGGATTAAGAGACAGAGTCCTCCAGAGAAAAAGAAAAATGAGATTATTTCAAGGCCAGAATCAAAGCCAAATTTTAGATGTGGCAAAGTGACACAATGCTGTGTGAGGTGTTGTCTGTAGATAATTTCCCAGTACTTTGCAGGGGAGTCCCAAAGCTGAGAACATGGAGAGATGCAGATGTGTGGGGAGACATAGGAACAGAACAAAGGAAATGTATGTACAAAGAAGGAGCTAGTAGGAGGTTGAGGAAGGCGTGACTTGTGTCAGTGACTGAGGAACTGACCAATAGGCCAGCAGGAGAGGGAGAAGATGAAGAGTGAGAAAGCCCAACTCTGTGAGCCCAGTATGGGGACAGCGGTTAGTATGGACGAGAAGTTCAGCACTCAACATCTACTATAAAATTATGGGCTGAAGCTTCAGATGGATTCAGTTTGTACTGAGCAGCTATAGCTTAAATGCAGCCAGAGAGACTCAGATTATTTCCATAACAAAAGGGGAAAACCTGTTTACTTCGCATTTATTGTGTTCATGCATTACTGAGGTAGTTTGTATGTGTTGATAAGACAAGGGGAAATGAGAGAGAAAATGGATAAAAATCCAGACGCAGGGTAGAGATTTCTACTGCTCTGAAAGAAACAATTACTGTGCTCCTAGGTGTTTTTGTGCAACGTGGCAGAAAAGTGCTAGTGATTCCATAGGGTTGGACGGCGCTTGTGAACCTGATGTCCACAATTATGAAGCCCTCCCTTTCCAAACCAGTGTCATTTTTTATCTCCGATTTTAAATCACTACTGTGGAGTATAATAATTCTTCTGCCGCGTCTCTCACAGCACACGACTGGGAATCCAGCCCTATTAAAGGGACCCACGCCACAAAAGCCATTTCCACTTTGTATGTTGAGCCTTGAAAACGTCATTCATTCTTTTATCCGATTTGGATTTTGTTTCTTTGAAGGCTCACCTCCCCTTCCTCCAGAGTTCAAGGTATGTCCTTCAATTTCCAAACGGTCCCAAGATACGATGCCATCACAATGCCCATTTCTCTGGGCTCTGGCAAGGCTACACCTCCACCCATATCATCTTTTAGCAGAGACTGGAATTCACACTGATAGGATACCTGCTGACTGAGACTTGGGTGCACTAATGAGGAAAGCACCCAACTTACCAATGCCCATGATGTTGGGGTCACATCCACTTGCGTGGTAGGCGACGATTCTAGCCAAAGGAGTGAGGCTGTGCTTTTTTACTGCATCTTCACTTGCTATGATCACTGCTCCGGCACCATCGCATACTCCCTAGGCCAAAGAAAAAAGATGATGTTG
Source organism: Aspidoscelis tigris stejnegeri (assembly GCA_023333525.1). Lineage (NCBI taxonomy): Eukaryota > Metazoa > Chordata > Lepidosauria > Squamata > Teiidae > Aspidoscelis > Aspidoscelis tigris. Next base: position 11,013,060 of record JALMGA010000007.1, read on the forward strand.
GTGATGGTGATAATGAGGATGATGATGCACTAAATTAAAACCCGCCAATAGGCCATAGAATAAGGAAGATGTTGAACTAACTAACACAGCCCTGTATGGCGAGACGAACTGAATTGCCCTGGAAGATGAATCCACAGAGGATTTTGCTGAAGGTAAAGAAATAGCTGGCAACACACAATATGATCTGGATTGTATTAATGTGCCTATTCTACACATTAAAATAAAATTGAAGCAAAGAAAATCTAAGCGCTACATTTTGTATTTCGCAAATCCTCAATGTTAGGAGGAAGAAGAAGAAGAGTTGGCTTTTCTAACCCGCTTTTCTCACCCATTTAAGGGGACTCAAAGCGGCTGACAAAGCTTCTGTTCTTTCTCCCCACAACAGACACCCTGTTCTTTTTTAGGGTCACAATTCGCCACTGCCAAAAAAATTCCTTTACCAAATCCAGTTATGTCCCAGACGCATTGCAAAGCCCTTTGCCATGAAAAGCTTGTCCTGAACAAGAATTATCACCATCATTCCCTCTCACTAGCTGAAGTGGCAACTGGTTGGCTTTCCCCCTGCATTTTACATAGTTTATTTTTATACAAAACATCTCTGTAATCTGACCAGCATGGAAATCTAAACAGGAGTAAACAAAAGATTGACCCAAGTCCTAGGGCCTATTCACACTACAGCCCGTACTGCAGGATGAGGGAACTTCTGGCGAAGAGCATTGTAGTGCCATCCGCTCATTAGCCTTCCCTCTCCTTTTCATGCGCAAGAGTCTGTTTTAAAATTTCAGCTAAAGTTGGTAGCATTGAATAAAAGGGCTTTGTGCTGGCCTTTCCTTTCTTTTCCTTTCCTTTCCCAGCCTATGAGCACGAGCGAGTACACACCACCTGTCTCTAAACTCCCGTCAGTGGAAGCATTGAGAGTTTCTAACAGCCCCACGTGTGGCCCTCCCTCACTTGCTCTCACTTTCCTTGATTTAAAGCCACAGAGCCCCTTTTCTTAATGTTTGCTGAGCCTTTTAAATACAATGACTGGTGAGCTTCTTCTTATATAAACTTGAAGCATTAACGTTATCGTGCACAGAGGTCTGTATGCAGGTGAGAATGAATAAAACAGTATTTCGGTCAGTTGCAAATAAAACTTTGAAAATGCACACGGCCTGAAATAAACACGCTTCTTAGGCTTCCTTTGTGACCCTCCTGGGCTTCCTTAGCCTCTGAAGCCTATGGATCTATGTTGATTAACCCCACAGAGTGCCGTGCGGTATTACCAATTCCACCCACCCTGAGTCCCCCAGAAGCACAGACCCATGGTTCTTCCAGGTAAGTACCTTTTATACCCTCTGCCAGGGTTCTGTCTTCCTTGATTGGCTGGGCTTCTGAGCTCTTTCCCTGCCCCTTCTTCTTATATGATAATTAGGGTAGGACTGGCCCTCTCCTTACCTGCTTGACTCACTTTACATGTTAAACGCTTCTCTTTTCAATTGGTACATTTAGATACATTTTACATCTTAATAAGTACTGTATTTTCTGGCGTATAAGACTACTTTTTAATCCAGGAAAATCTTATCAAAAGTCAGGGGTCGTCTTATACGCCGGGTGTCGTCTTCTTATATGGCGAGTATATCCCAAACTCTTTATTTTAACTGGAAAGTTGGGGGTCGTCTTATACGCCCAGTCGTCTTATACGCCGGAAAATACGGTAAATATGCATCACAAGCATCTGCACCTTGAGGAGGCTGTTACAGCCACCAGATGCTCCTACTTTCCCAGAAGTTCCCTAATCGTGCATTAGTTAACCTTTACCAAAGTTAACCAAAAGCTTACCTGGCGCATCCAGGCAGTGGCCATTCACACCTCTTCCGGCGCTCCAGGATTGCCTGAGGTGCCACGCAAGCGTGCTGGCACCTCGGACGACCACAGATGTGACTGAAGAAAGACAGCGGCGCCCAGAAACCCATTTGCACTGAAGGCAGCTGTCGAAATGCGTGGAGGGATGGCATGTTCTAACATTTGTGAGCGCAATGCTCAGTAGACCAGTGGGCAACTTTGCCTTTCCCATCCCCAAATCAAATTGTGCGACTCACCGAGGCATTCCCAGCTGTGACAGTCCCATCCTTCTTGAAGACAGTAGGAAGCTTTCCTAACTGTTCCATGGTGGCATCTGGCCGAGGATGCTCATCTTGCTCCATATTTTGTTTGCCTTTCTTAGTTTTGACTTCAGTGGGTGCCATCTCAGCCTTGAAGTAGCCAGCTCCGTGTGCTGTAAATGGCAGAACGTTGACATCAGTCATAGGAATCTCTAAAGACTGGTAGTTAGTTACCAAAGGCTTATAACCAGAGATGAATGATACACAGAACATGTGCTTGTATGGACCTCTGTTCTCAAAAAATTCTTTAAAGATAGGGCTCTACATTCAACAGAACCTTAGAACGCAAGAACCTAAGAGGAGCCCTGCTGGATCAGGCCACAGCCCATCTAGTCCACCATACTGTCTCACACAGTGGCCCACCAATTGCCCACGGGCATCTCAAGCAGAGACAAGGGCAAACCTTCTCCTGCTCTCAAATCCCAGCAATGGTCCTAGAGACATCCTGCTTATCCCCCCAGCCTGGAAGATGGACTTGGGCATCCATTCTAGAAGCCATTGGTACAACTGTAAAAGAAAAACTTATCTGCAGCTTAGAAGAAAAAAGCACCAGGAAGTGCATCTGGCCAGTGTTAAATGTTGTTAAATGTAGGCACCAGCAAATACCAGCCTCAAAGATGTCTAACCCAGTTTGGAGGCCTCCAAAACTGTTCAGATCTCATGAATGTGGCATGCGGCAGTGCCTTAATTAATGCCATCCTGTGCCATCAGGAAGTATCTGCTTTTACAGGGCTCTGCTCAACCCAAACCTGGTAGATAGGTTTTCAACCTGTTTTTGAAAAGCAGTTTAGGCGGGGGTCTAACCCTTACATACACTTGCCTACAAGCCTACTTCTAAGCTTACTTTCCAGGACGAATTCTTAGTTGGGTTTTTGCCAAGCCTTGAAAAAAAGGCAGGTACTAGCTTGGGAAGTAAATCAAGTGTCAGGAACGATAGATTCTTTCTCCAAAGATAAGGCAGGAGCAGGCCTGTGAAGCTGGAGAATCCAAACTCCACTTAGGCCAGGCCACCAGGAATGGAAAAAAGAGGTATATCATATGGCTACTAGAATTGATGCCTAAATACTGCCTCCAGGTTGGAGAGATAGGCAGGATGCCTGAGAGCAGGTGAAGTGTTTGCTTTTGTCTCCTGTTTGCAACTGCTGAGAAGCAATTGGTAGGCCATTGTGTAGATGGGCTGTAGCCTGATCCATCATGGCTCCTCTTATGCTCTTATGGTTACAACAAACCTACACCTAAAAACAGTCTGTATAGAGATACTTAGCCTGATTGGGGTTTGGATCGGGGAAGATAGTGGCTGACATACAAAGAAGGTATCCCCAAGAAAGCATATTAAGAATACACATTTATGAAGAGGACTGTTGAGGTTCAGCCTAGAATTCTGCATTGGGCATGTTAAGTGACCTCTTGGTATGTTTCTGAAGTTCTGGAATGTTAACATGTGCCATATCATTATTCAGTAAATATTACAAAATACAGACATGATTCTGGCCCTTAGCATCATGGGTGTTTTTCCACTGCAGCCCTTAGATCCGGATCTAAGGAACAGGTACATTCCTTAATCCGGATCTAGCAGATCTGGATTAAGGGCAGCACCCAATGTGTTTCCATGGGTGCTAACACCCCTGCTGTGGAAACAGTTTTGCACCCATGTGGGGAATCCAGATCGACCCCCAAGGGGTTGGTCCGTTACCCCAGGTGTTTCGGGGGGCGGGGGGGGGGGCAGTCTTTGAAGCCACTTCGAATTGACTTTGAAGTCGTTTCGAAGTCATTTCGAAGTCTGTGCAAAACAGCTCCGGAGTGCCTTTGAAGTCTGTGCTGATCTTCGGAGTAAACTTCGAAATGACTTTGGAGTCACTTCGGAGCAACTTCGGAGTCACTCCGAAGTTCACTCCAAAGATCAGCACAGACTTCAAAGGCAATCCAAAGCTATTTTGCACAGACTTTGAAATCACTTCGAAATGACTTCGAAGTGGCTTCGAAGTGACTTCGGAGCCTAGGTTTAGGGAGACCCCAATGGGTGCATCCCCTCCCCCTAGCCTCCTTTGGACCCCATTGCCTGTTTCCAGTGGAAACAGGCTCCCTTTAATCCGGATATTATGGCCGAAGACCCCATTGTAGACCCCATTAATGGAGTCTACAGAAAATCTGGATTAAAGGCCAAAATGTACCCATTAGATCCGCATTTCCACCATGGCAGTGGAAACAATCGGGTCCCAAATGGGTGCCGTGGTGGAAATGGGATCATCTGGCTCATACCCAAATGGGTCCTAAATGGGTGCAAAAATGGGTACTTTTTGACAGTGGAAAAACACCCCATGTCTCAGTTAATCCCAGGCCTTGACAAAAATATAAATAATACATATTCTGATATTGTGCATAGTGTATAATAGAACACATATCAAGTGTCCAGACAGAGAATCCAGGCTAGTTAGAGCAATAGTAAACATTGGTGACCCAGGCTTTTCCTCATCCCTAAAATTAGCCCTTCAATACAGGGCTTCAAATGACACGCCAACCACCTTGATTTGTTTTTTTTAAAAAACCATGAGATAGATACCAATCGTAAAATCTCTGGAACAAATATTGATTTTCCCAAACGCAATGCTATTGAAGTGAGATGGCTTCAGTTGTTTCCCAGCAGAAATAGACAGATAGGGATGTTGTTCTAACCATTTGCTGAAACAGCAGCATCAGAATTTGTTAAAATTCACATAATCCAATACATTAAACATTTTGCCCTCATCTGGTCTTATTTCTCATCTGCTGCTCAGGAATACCAGGTTCTGTTTGTGATCACCGCTGTCATTTTTAACTTTTAATCCTTTTTATGACTGACCATTTTTCCACCTCTGCTGAGTCTTCAACGCATAGCGATCACAATCTTCCCTTGTAATGCTGTATTTTGCGGCAAGATTTTCAGCAGTTAGGCCCATGGGCGTTTTAATGTGCAAATCTGTTAACCCTGCCCATAATGTGTCTTCCATCTGATAAGGAAAAAATAAACATAAATAAAACGAAGAGGTCAAGCTAACAATTCCACATACTGTTGGGGTGTCTGTCTGGACTAGAGTAACCACCAAGGATATTTTTACATATCAGTTTGGTATATTTGGTTATTAAATGGAATAGCTTTAGGAAAAGATTAGATAAATTCATAGATGACGGGTGTTTCAACGGCTACTAGAATGGATGCCTAAGTATTGGCTCCAGGCTGGAGAGATGGGCAGGATGCCATCTGCATGGAGTCAAGAGTCCGAGATGCCCAGAAGCAATTGGTGGGCCACTGTGTGAGGCAGGATGGTGTACTAGATGGGCTGTGGTCTGACCAATAAGGCTCCTCTTATGTTCTTATGACAGGTGTACCAATGGCTACTAGAATGGATGCCGAGGTATTGTCACCAAGTTGGAGAGAGATAGGCAGGAGTGCCTCTAAAAGCCATTCACAGTGAGTTGAGAGCAGATTAAGCTCTTGCCTTCTGCTTGAGATCACAGAGTTGGAAGGGACCTCTAGGGCCATCAAGTCCAATCCCCTGCTCAATGCAGGATTTCCTAAGCACCCCAGACCCGAGTGAAGGAGAGCTAACCACCTTCCATGGCAACCTATTCCACTGTCTGATTGCCCTCACTGTCACAAAGTTTTTCCTAATATCTACTCTGCACTGACTCCCTTGAAGTTTCATCCCGTTGTTTCTAGTCCTCCCATCTTGTGCAAGTGAGAATAGAGACGATCCCTCTGCACTGTGACAGCCCTTCAGATACTTGAAGACTGTGGTCATGCTCAGAAGCCATTGGTGGACCACTATGTGAAACAGAATACTGGACTAGAAGAACTGTGGCCTGATCCAGCAAAGCTCCTCTTATGTTCCTAAACTATTACATATACCTGTTCTCTTGTTGAATTTATTTCTAGGAACTATTTATTTATTAATAGTGTAAATTTGCAAATTTATTTATTCTTTTGTATTATCTATTTGGATGTTTGTATTGGGAGATTCTCTATCAATATTTACTATGACCAAACCTCCATTGTCCATACCTTGAGATCAACTCCGAGTCTTGTTCCAAAACGGACATTTCGAACAGCGTAAGGAGCCTGGCTCATGCTCTCTGTTCCACCACACAGCACTACCTCAGATTCTTTAAGGCAAATTTCCTGTTTCAGTAGGAAGGGGGCAGGAAGAAACTCATTATTCCCCATTTCAAGTTATTAGTAGGCATTTGAAATAACAAAAAAGACACTTGCTTCAGAAAGCTTTTCCATTTTGCAGCCACTGGAAAATAATGTTTTTGTCCATTTGCTGTTCCCTTGCTATTTGTATCTAGTATTATTATGGGACGGCATTTGGGTGTGCAGAGTATTTTTCCAAAAGTGATAAAATTTGAACAGGAAACAAATCACAGCAGATTCCTGCATCTGCTATACAACTCCCTACTTTTGCTCCTGAAATGAAATATAACTGAAGGAATCGGTTTCATTTTTTTATCTTCCAGTCTGTTCTCTCTTTTGCTCTTGCTCTTGTTGCTCTCAGGTGCTGCTGAGTTGAGCTTGACGCCTGCTAAATGCCCATAATTTCTGCCTACCTCTAGGAGTCTCTTGAAGCTTTTCTAAAGACTTTCTGGTAATCTCTCTAATTCCATCCACCCTGTCTATCATCTTCCCCTCTTTCTACTTCACTGGACCGTGCCCAGCTTAATGCTTTTTCCTAACCATCCCTTTGCTCACATCACGGGACTTGTGGCCTTTCTGCACAGACCCTGCAGTATACTTCTAGACCTCACAGATCTGCATGTTAGTGTGGATCTGTATAGGTATGGCCCCCCACCTGGTCTGCTCCATCCGCATTAGACTAGAGCGTGATTTGGATTAATCAGCATCTCTGGTAGTTCTGAAATGCACCCACCCCAGAGGCTCTAAGGCCAGGCACTTTTGCTGCTAGTCCTCAGAGATGTGGGGCTGTGGCCATGAAGATTGTGAGATTTACAGTTGCAACGTGGGCCAATCCAGATCAGTACTGTTGGCACTGATGGTGCTGACTTAGCCTATGCCTTCCCGTGGCTGGGATCAGTGAGCCATGCTGTTCCAAACCCACAGATCCTGATCAAGGGCAAAGCAAGCACGGAAAGGGCTCTACATTGTTTGATGGTCATTGCTTCAAAGGGACAGTCAGGTTTCATCTGATCCAGGAATGATCAGTTTTTCTTCTGGAAGCCTTCAGGTCCATAATTCTAAAGCATCAATCCTTTTATTTCTCTCTTTCTTTCTCAGCGCTCATTTTTCACATCCATACATCACATCGGGAAAGATTCTGATCACTGTTATCATGGATACGTCTTTAGAATTTGTGATCTTATCTGAGCTTGTGCTTATTTCACTTGTGTTTTCCTGCTCTAAATGGTTACGAAGAGGCATTTATACAAATAAGTTATTAAGACAACAAGTCAATTACCTGACATCCGTTGGCAATGGACTGGAAACCTGATCCACACAATCTGTTGACTGTAAGGGCTGGGACCGGGACTGGGACTCCAACACGTAAACCAACATGTCTTGCAAGATAAGCAGCATCTGCTGAGCTCTGCAAATTAGGGCACATTGGTTGATTCTCTTCCACAAGGTAGGTGAAGTGCAGACGCCACAAAGGGTGCAATCCTATGCAAACTTGAAAGTGGGCATGGACATAAGAGGCCTGGATTGTGCAGCTAAAAGTTTCCATACTTATTTGGGTTCATTATATGGCAGTGGACTAATTTCTAATTAAATGTGCACTGAATCCAGCAGCCCGTAACTTTAAAAGTGGTTTTCACAAGTCAGGAATGTAGGAAGCCGGTTTATGTTAAAGGAAAATGATTGGTGCACCTGGGTCTGTTGTTCCCCAGGGTGTCAAAAGCAGTTTTCACCAGCCTTGCCAGGAGATAGTTCCCCAAATGGCTCCATAAAGGAAATGCTCTACAGCTGAAACTGCAAACCATTCATTTTTTCTGTTCTTAATTTATTCATTAGTCAAGTGGCCCACATCAATATAACCAAGGATAAAAACCATACATAAAAATGCATAAAGAGCAATAAAAACAGAGCTAAAGTCAGCAACAACAAAACAATTCTGAAAGCAATATGGCCATTAGTTAGACTTTAAGGTTTAAATCGCTGGAATATTTGGAAATAAATGAACAAATGTCAGCATCATGTACACATGATACCCCAGACACTCACAATTATGCATTATGCTAATAGATAATGGCTCTTAGAAAGCATAATGGGCTCTTTCTGCAGTGGAACCTATTCTGGATTATATCCTGGAATAGGAAACTGCCATCCACATGCTAATACAGACTAGACTGTGGATGGCAAGTCCTTATTCTGGGTTATAGGTCCTTATTTTGGAATAAGAGCCAGTACAGAAAGGGACATGGGCTAGAGGGGTTTCAGCAAGGCACCTCTTATCTTACCAATGAGGCTCTTCTGGCAGTCCCACCACCTGCAGTACTTGGGCGGGGGGGATATGTGGTTGTAGCCCCCCAGGTTATGGAACAGTCACCCCTCCAAGGTGTACATGGCATCCTCACTGTATATGTTTAGAAGACAGGTGATGCATCTCTTTACCCTGGTCTTTGGCTGAGGGAACAACATCCCACTCCTACAAAGGCATTATCATTTTTTACTGATATTTTTAATCTGTTTTAATGAGATGTTATTGTAACCCTGGCCTAAAACCTTTGGATATAGGGCAGGATAGAAAAAGGAAGGAAGGAGGGAAGAAACGAAGAAAGAAAGAAAGAAAGAAAGAAAGAAAGAAAGAAAGAAAGAAAGAAAGAAAGAAAGAAAGAAAGAAAGAAAGAAAATTTGCCAACGATATAACACTGAAAACATGGTACCAAAACCTCTCAGAGGTAGTAATAGCAGGATATTCTTTTGTCAAAACACACACAAAAATAATAATGGGGAAATATAACCATGGTACTTTTAAAAATGTTTGATCTATTAATCTTGGTGAAAAAAGTAATGAGAAATACTATACAAGAACAATACTAGTGATAAATAATATATAAAATGGTACAAATTTAGAACATTATGTCAGGGCAATGGAAAAACTGTATCCTTTGTAAAGAGTTCTGTATATATGCAAGTATCCAGAATGTATTATTTATTTCATTTTCTTGAAAACAAAACAAAAAAGCATAATATTTTCCTTACACATAAAATGTTAAGAGGTGCCAAGTATATATTTTTCCTTTGCACATTTAAAGAAAATTAATTCAAAACACAGGGCTGGAAACACTCCCATCCTGGATTCTATCAATGAATTACCAAGTTAGCAGTGTTCAGTGTGGAAGGAAGTCATATCAAAACAGAGCTACATAGTTTCCATAAGTGGAGCATAACTTCTCAAGAGTATGAAAAACTGTCAAATAATTCTTCAAAAAATGCTTGGATTTGTATCAAAATGCAGTTTATATAGAGTAAAATACAGACTAACACTTTGGAGTGCTTTATTGCTGTGATAAAGGAGCAGAGCGGTGGAAGAGGAATTTATTTATGCAAGGGCCTCCTGTTTTTACTGCATAAGGAAGAAATATGGTGTTGGTTTAGGTTACTGTTTTTCCAAGATTATACTCATTACCAGTACAGAGATAATAAAGGTCGGCTGTAAAGAAACAAAACTCATTTTTACATGCAAAATTATTTGACTTGCTTCTGAACCAAAGAAAACCAGCTGAGACAACGAGCCTCTTTGCACTTACCTACCTGGAGTGGTTCTGCCCATCCACACGCTGCCACCACCGCTGCCACCATCTCAAAGCATCCCAAAAATTCTGGGAGCTCCCTCCAGCTGCCCTGATCTTCAGCAGTTGTGGACAATTAAAAACTTGTCCACAGCTTCATCAGGAGAAGATGGTGAAATCCTGAGGCTGATTTGCACTACGGCCTCTAGTGAACAATTAGTGAACTTCTGTGAACAGCATTTCTACTTCCAGGAGGCTGCTACAGCTTCCAAGCATGCCATGACTCACCAGAAGTTCACTAATTGTTGATAAGGTGTGGAGCACGATTTCGTGCTCCACACCTTAACCAACGTTTACAAGGAACTTACCTGGACCATCCAGTGGCGTGACCATCCGCACCACGTCTGGTGCTTTGGGGTCACCTGAGGTGCCATGCTTGCACGCTGGCTCCTTGGATGACCATAGGCGCGACTGTGCATGCGCAGTGTCAGCATCGTCATGGCGACAGCGCTGATGCATGCACAGTCACGGAGGGCACCACAGCAAAAATGGCAGCGCCCAGAAAAGGACCAATCCTGTGACCAAACCAGAGGGATTTCCGCACTGCAACGCGTTCCAAACGGAACGCGTTCAGGCGGGAAGCTTAAGACAGCTCCGGGCGCTTTCACCGTTCACACACAGACGCGCCGGAACGCGTTCCGGCGCGTCTGTGTGCGAAAGGTGAAAGCGCCGGGAGCTGTCTTGGCCGGCAAAGGCCGGCCAGGGGCGCGGAGACAGCTGCGGAGGCAGATCGGCAATCAGCTGATTGCCAAACAGCTGATTGCCAAACCTGCGCCGGCGGGGGAGGCGGGCCCGCGGCTGTTCGGGAGCGAGAAGCAAGCGCGAATCCTTCTCCTCCCGAACGCCTGCGGGCAGTTCGTCCGCGCCCGAACGCATGTAGAGCACTTCAAAGTGCTCTACATTTGGAACGCGAGAGAGACAGCTCCGGATACATCGGATCACAAGCCCCGCGGTGGCAATGCGTATGCCGCGTTCCGGGCTGTCTCCCACGCGTTCCGAACAGCCCCGTGCGAAAACGTCTCAGGTAAGTATTCGATTGTGGGGCAGGGGATGGCCAAAGTTGACCAGCACTCCAAGACAACGCCCTTTGTTGTAGCATTCGCACCCTCTTCTGGATGTAACTGATGTGAGCGGGCAGTGCAGCTGCATAATTACACCCTGCAGGGTGACCACCATGATAACATCCCGGTGCAAGCTGAATGTGGCCGCAGCCCTGGCCACGGTGATCCATCCTGCCCAGGCCAGGCCATCCTCATTTCAAGTGCTGCTGGTGTGGCCTCCCTCTGCGCCTGATTTTTGCCCCAGTGGGACGGTATTGTTATAGCATCCCACTGAGTTAAGTGCGAACAGGCCTAAACTCAGGGCGATTCTACACGGGCCAGTATACCACACCAGCAAGGGGACTAGGATCACACAGCATGCGGAACATCTAATGCAGAATCATTCCCAGTGAGGAAGCAAAAAATTCCAGAGGAACGGATATTGTAACAACATTAAATTCCCTGGACTGGAATTCCATTGCACAAGGGAAACAGGGAGGACACCTGCCTTCACCCACCTGCATGACGTTGCCCACAACCACACTGTCAACAATTTCAGGAGACACTTTGCCGGCAGACAGGGCAGAGCGTGCTGCAGCCTCCGCAAGATCAGTGGCAGTGAAATCTTTGAGGAGGCCTCCGTAAGCCCCAAAAGGGGTTCTTTTGGCAGAAACAATGAACACACCTGTAGAAAGTTGAAGAAAGCCAAGTTCAGTCACAGGCGTGACGGACACTGCAAGGCACAAAGTCAGATCTTTTTCCATGAAATCTTAGTATACCATTTCAAATTATTGGCCCTTCTATTTTTCTATGATTTCAATTTCGTAATTCCCCTTGAGATTATGAATAACAATCACATCCACAAGCAAAGCAGGCAGTATGTTTCTGACACAATAGTTCTGAGCTAAGAAGATACTCCAGGCACATTCACATAGTTAATACGAACATTAGAGGAGCCCTGCTGGATCAGGCCACAGCCCCATCTAGTTAGGCATCCTGTCTCACACAGTGGCTCACCAATTGCTTCTGCTGGGCATCTCAAACAAAAGATGGCGGCAAACCTTCAGCTGCTCTTGGCTTCCTGCAAATGGCCCTTAGAGCAGTGGTTCTCAACCTGTGGGTCGCAACCCCTTTGGGGGGTTGATCTACTCTTTCACAGGGGTCGTCTAAGACCACTGGAAAACACATGGGAAACGAGACACCGCTCCTCTATCTGTCTCCAGGCGGGTCCACCCACATGCAGATACGCCCACATATGAGTACCTGGCGTGATGACATCATTGCGCCAACCCCATCACATACACCCCATACAAATACAGTAGAGAGCAGCTACTGTGTAAAAAGCAGCAGTATTGGAGGTAAAAAGACACTTTTATATTCAGCTGTGGTTGATGTGGATACTATGCTTTAATGATGTTCAATGTGTAACAATGAAAAGACATCCTGCATATCAGATACTTACATTATGATCCATAACAGTAGCAAAATTACAGTTATGAAGTAGCAACGAAAATAATTTTATGGTTGGGGGTTAGGGTTAGGGTTAGGTTGGTGGCCACCACAACATGAGGAACCATATTAAAGGGTTGCAGCATTAGGAAGGTTGAGGACATCCTGTCTGTCTCTCCAATATGGAGAAGGTACCAATGCATCTGTTCTACCTAAGAACATAAAAGGATGCCTGCTGGATCAGGCCACAGTCCATCCAGTTCAGCATCCTGTCTCACACAGTGGCTCACCATTTGCTTCTGTGCATGACAAGCAGAGGCAAAACTGTCACCTGGCCTTTGGAGGCATCCTGCCTACCTCTCCAAACAGGAGGTGATACCTAGGCACCCGTTCTAATAGCCATTGATAGCTATTCTCAACCTTTCCTTTCTCTCATATCTTTCCAACCCTTGCACTGTGTATTCCAAGAAGCCCAGCCCACTCTCCTCCCCCCAGCTATTAGCTATCCCTTTTTGTGAGGCACCTACCACGTTTTCTGTCTTGCTCACGGTCCAGCTTCCCAAAATGCATTTGAGTAACACATTAAAACCTTTAACCTACTTTAGGAGTTAAAAAAAAAAATCTGGCTGGAGTTTATCCACATTCCAGAAGACTTGACCTTTGGAGAAAATCATGTGAAGGGGAAACGGCTTGTCAGTTTTGCTGACTTCGCTCTCACTACTTGCTGGAACTTAGCAGATGATTGCTTAAATTTTAGGTAGTAGCTGTGCCCCCAGTCATTATACCAGTGGTTCTCAACCTGGGGGTCGGGACCCCTTTGGGGGTCGAACTACCCTTTCAGAGGGGTCGCGACGAGTTTCCCGCTGCCCTTCCCTCCCAACTACCAGCTGCCCCGCCCCCATGATTGGGGTCTCCGCAACAGGAGGAACTCCATTAAGGGGTCGCGGCATTAGGAAGGTTGAGAACCGCTGCATTATACTGTATCGACTAGATGTATAGAACAGATGCATTAATCTTGGTAACTTCTGTATGCTAGAACTCAAGGTCTACTAAAAATTACTGGAAGCTGGGATAGGGCAAAAGTTCCCTTGGTCAATCTGATGCAACTTGTGGCTGTACCCATCAGTCCCAACCACCTATTGTAGATATGGGGCCTATTCACACTACACTCTGTAGTGCATAATTAGGCAACTTCTCCAGGCACTCCCTGCCTTCCCAGAAGTTCCCTAATTATGCACTAGGTGTGGAGCATGATTTTCTGCTCTACACCTGGAATGCATGGGGGCGCCCTGTAATGGGCTGGGGTGGTTCTGAATGGAACCACCAGCCCAGCGGAGCGAATGCTCCATCCCAGGGAGTCCTACATGTGTTCCTCTTGTGTTTTAAAGACCATACAAGTACTGCGTAAATTTAGAAAGGCACACAAGCGCAACAGCGTGTGGAAAATGCTGCCCTGGAAAACCTAGTGGCTGCCTCCACAACTCCAACTGTGTCTAAGTCCTTTTAAGTTTCGCAAACTTTGCCAGAGGCTTTGCAATAACCTGTACTCCTTACTCAAGAGATCGGCTAATTTCTTAGATAAGATCCAAGGCCTCATCTCAGGCAGGATCTTGCTCAGTACACAGCCCCTGTAATCCTGAAGCCGGCAGTGGTGAGAATTACAAAACTTTCATTGTTTTAACTCCAGTCTCAGGTGGGGTGTGTGTGTGAAAAGGAAGGCGGGAGAGACAAAAGAAAACGTAACTACGGTATCTCTTGTGCAATGTATAATGCCTTGGGGTCTTTCCACACTGGAAAGGGGCCTGCTGTCTGGATCCTAGTGAAGGCTATGGGAGGTCCAGGTGAGGCCTGCCATCGTCTGCATTAGTGTGCAGACAACAGATGCCTATACCAAGATATATTCCAAAATAAGGCCAAGTGTGGAAAGAGCCTTGGTTTGGTTCCTAAAATCCAAATCCCTGTATTCACAGGGCAGTGCACAATACAGAGGCCTATTTGCACTAGGACTGGTAGAACGCAATTAGGCAAGCCCTGGGACAGAGCATTCGCTCAGCTGTCCGGCAGGGAGAGCATCTGCACTCTTCCCTGCCAGACAGCTGTGGGTCCTGCCCCCCTTCTGCTTCCGCCCTTGGGTAGGTTTCAGCCCAACAGCTGGCAGGTCCTGTCGGGTGGGGGGCAAGAGTGGGACGGCCTGCCCCATTGCCATCCCTGCTGTTGCGGTCCCAAACAAACTGCAGCAGCCTGCATGGCCCGCCTAGGTGCCCCTCCAACCCAGGGGGTCATGCCACCAGCGTGATCCACTTACCTTATTGAGCCTCGGGTCTGGTGTAGTCTTTGCAGGCATGAGCTCCTGCAGATCGCCCCCACACTGACCTTTGAATGGTCAGCGGTGAGCGCCTGCACTTGGTGCGTGCCTGCGCAGAACGCCTGGGATCAGACCCTAGCTGCCTGCCACTGGGTCGATTGTGACCCAGGCAGCAGCGGGGGTGGGGGTGGGGAGCAGGGACTCCCGTCTGCCTAGTGGCCTTTTCAGGCTAGGACACAGGGGAGCGGGTTCCCCCTTCGCACCTAGGCAGGTAAGGGACACGTGGGAACGCATCCTTACCTGCCTAGGTGTGAATGGGGAATCCGTCCCCGCGTGTCCTAAGCCTTGGCTGTACTGCGAAAAGGCCCCTAGCTTTTAATCCGGCTTCAGTCCACTTTCAGAGCCAGAAGAACACAACAGCAGAGTGATCAGTCATTTTCTCTCCGCATCATTTCACCCAAAGGTGGATTTTCTGAGTTAGAAAACGCTGAAGGGAATCAGCTTGCCACTTCGCTGGTCTGCATTCCCTCACTCTGAAAGCGGGCCGAAGCTGGATTAAAAATTAGGCGCAAACCCTGCCCCAGAAAAGCCAGGTGAAGATTGCGACCTCCAATCGTCTTATCGTTGCAAGCGCTTTTTTGTTTTTTTTTACCGCGCTTGGTGTTGTTAACCTTCTCCCCGTCCTGCCTGACGAAGAGCTCGAATAAGGGACCTTCGCCCTCCATTTAACCCCCAAACAACAACCCCGGAACTCGATTTCACCGCAACAGCGAGCGACGGAAAGGAGGGGGAAGGAAGGGCAGTAGGTGCCCGCGGCGGCGCGCGATCCGGAGTGACTCCGGAATCCGCAACAGACGGAAGACAAGGCCGGGCAAGCCAGGAGTCCAAGGTCCCCCCGACGCGCGCCCGGAAGCGGGCAAAGCGCTGCGCGAAGCCCCCCGACGCGCGCCCTGGTTGCGGCAAGCGGGCGCCGGAGCCAGATCGGGGGCGACGCGAGGGAAGGAGCCGAGCCGAGGCCGCCCGACGGGCCCTTCGTCTCACCTCGGAGCAAAGCCATGGCTGGGGCGGCGGCGGAGCCAGCGAAGAGACGCGGCGGCGGGCTGCGAAAGGGGCCGGATTCTTCCCTTTCCTCCCACCCTCGGCTCGCCCACTGGCGGGGCCACCACCGCCCCCTAGTTCCGGCCCTGCCCCTGACTGTCCTCTCCCTCCGGGCAGGGATCGCGCTTAAGGTTTAATCCAGCTTCAGTCCGCATTCAGAGTGAAAGCATACAGCGAAGTGGAGGGCTGTTTCCTTTCTGCATTGCCTAACTCAGACAATCCACCTTTGGGAAGAAAGCGACTAGTCGCTTTGCTGATGTGTTCCGCACTGAATCCGGATTAAAATTTAGGCATGAAGGCAGCCTCAGTGGCCGTGGTTTAAGGTTTAATCCAGCTTCAGTCCACTTTCAGCGTGAGAGAACACATCAGAGCAAAGCGACCAGTGATTTCCTTTCAGTGTGGAATAGCTCAGAAAATCCCCCTTTCTGAGGGATAACATGGAAAGGAGATCACTGGCCGCTTTGCCGATGTGTTTCCCCGCTCTGAAAGTGGACTGAAGCCGGATTACACCTTAGGTGTGACCACGGCCCTTGGCTGCTGCTGCTACCGCCGGGAAGGAGGAGTCCCCAGCTGACAAGGACCACGAGGAGGGACCGCCGTCTCTCAGGTGAGAGGGAGGAAGCCGGGCCTTAGGAACAGGAGGCGCCATTCTCCGGTCTTAGCCTGAATGGGACGGGCCGGGGTAGGGAAGGTTGGGGGGGGGGATATAAATATATATGTATGACTGGGGCGGGGGCGGGAGACGCGCTCTGTGTGGAATCTGCGTCTGCGGATTCCAAGCTGCCGCGCGGGCGGTGAGGCGGAGGAGAAAGGTAAAGCCAAGAGCGCGTTGACTTCCGCAGATTCTCGACCAGCGGCAGCGCCTTGGGAACGCGGGTTTCACACGCCCAACACTGGAACGCGCGCTTTGCGTTGCCTTCCTTTCTTTCAACGCCCGCTTTGCAATATTGTGTGAACACGAATTATCTCGTTTTTTTTCTGTGTCTTTCAGGGGAAGGATCACGGCGTGTTGTGGGTCGCTGAATGGAACTGGAGAAGGCAAAGGGATTGTGGCTTGGCGGAGTTTGCAAGCAGAAGGTGTGCAAGTCAGTTGTGGGCATGGTACAGGTGGGGATTCTGGTCATCTTTTGCCAGTCCAGAGGAAACAGTGCTTAGCTGGACAGGAAAACAGACTAAGCAGGTTTGGTCTAGTAGTTAAGGAGCCTGACTCTTATCTGGGAATACTGGGTTTGATTCTGCTGTCCACCACAAAGCCAGCTGGGTGCTCTTGGGCTGGTCACAGCTCTCTTCTGAGCCCTCACAGCCCCACCTTCCTCACAGGATGTTCTGTTGTCGATAGAAGAATAGAAGCTTTGTCAGCTACTTTGAGCCCCTATAAATGGGTGAGAAAAGCGGGGTAGAAAAACCAACTCTTCTTCTAATAGGACACATTAAAAAAAAAAATCTGCATGTATGGGGGTTTCTCCACTGAGCTCCTTTAATCCAGATTTAAGAAGATCTGGATCTAAGGAATGGGTACTTCCCTTAATCCGGATCTGCTAGATCCGGATTAAGGAAAGTACCCAGTGTGGTTCCATGGGTGGTCTAGCACCCAATAGCAATGGGTGCTAGCCTGCCTGCTGTGGAAACACCAGAGCACCCATGTGCAAATCCGGCTCTACCCATTAGGGGTCTGCCTGTCATCCCAGGTGTTTTGGGGGACAGGGGGTGCAATCTCCATAGACGCTCCAGAGAATCTTCGAAGATCCTCCGGAGCGGCTCAGTAGAATCTCCAGAACGATCTGGTGCTAACTTCAAAGATCCTCTGGAGCCTTTGAAAGTAGCATTGCTCTCGCAAGGTTTTTTTTTTCTTTCCGGAGCTTGTGCTCATTTCCGAAGACTTTGGAGCCAGCTTCGGAGGGTCTTCAAAGTCTTGAGTTTGGGGTATCCCCCATGGGTGCCCCCCCAAGCTTCCTCTAGACCCCATTGCCCAATCGTAGTGGAAACAGGCTCCCTATAATCGGATTTGATTCCTGAAGACCCCATTGTAGACCCCTTTAAGGGGTCTACGTACAGGAAATCCAGATTATAGGTCCTGAAGGTGCCATATGATCTGGATTTCCCTAGCTGGTGGAAACGGATGTGTCTTTTATGGGGTCTGTAGTGGAAATGGGGTCATCCGGCTTTGAGCCAAATGGGTCCTTAATGGATGCTTCAATGGGTACTTAGTGGTAGTGGGAAAACACCCTATATCTCACTTTCTCCTGTGGATTTCAAGGCAGTGATTATTTTTCTCTTCACCTCCAATTTGTGGTGAAGAAATAGTTTATTTTTCCCTTAAATAAATTTTATTGGACTTAGTAGTACATTAATACACTAATAAAAACACAATATCAAAGTCATTCAACAAAGCCATCTGTGAACTGAAAACAAACTTAACATATTCAAGTATGTATGCTATTGACTAATTTACATTTGTGGGAGGGTGCTGAGTATAGAAATATAGGTTTATAATGGTTAACTTTCTATGCATATCTTCCTAAATTCCTAACAGGTTTCCCTTAAATCTTTACAGGAATTATTAGCGTGGAAGGAAATCAACTAGCCCTTTTGAAATAGCATGATGTTTACGGATAGGATTCAGCTTGTCAAGGAAAGGGAACCAGCCATCTTGGTAGGTGTAATTCCCCTTTCTCTCCTTCAGTTGGTCAAATTGGAAGGTTATTAATTCTGTAATAGGTATATCAACTACTTTCGCGTACCATGCACTGATAGGGAATCATGGGGGAAGACATAATTTTTAAAGGTTTGATTTCATAAATGACAAAAATGGGAGAGGCAAAAATCAGCCTTGCATGCTGCATCTGTACCTCCTCCAGGTGGAATAAGTACAGGGGGAGTAGGTGACCGGTGGCGGTGCAGGTGCGGTTATGCGCTGCAGCACCTGGTCACCCCGGCAACAGCACTGCACAGGTGTGCTGGCACTGTTGTGGGGGCTCTGCAATTGCCACCATAATGGTGGTAGTTTGCACTTAATTAAGCGCCGGCTAAGTGCCAGCTAGCCATATGTCCCCCAGAGAAGGGTGGTGAAGTGTGAATTTTCCCTTTGTACTCGAGCTAGGGCAGGTGGACCAGGACTTTTGTGGTCTTTGCTCTAGGCTCCCTAGATTGCCTTATTTATTTAAAACGTTTATATCCCGCCCCATAGCCTAAGATTTCTGGGCGGCTTACAATAAAAGACCCAGATATAAACAAGGCATTAAATACTGCGGACTCTTGTGAGGTTTGAGGTGTTTGTTCCCAATGGAAGGTGCTTAGGACTGGCCCTGAAACAATGGAAGGGGCTATGTAACTGCACTCATCTTTGAGCTAGAATCCCCCAAATTGGCAGACAAGCTCTTGGGTCTGGCAGAGAGACCCCTATAAAGTTTGTTTGTTTTTCCTTCTGATTTTACAAGTATTTGGGGGGGAATGCTCCATTGGAGCAAACTTGAGATTTCAATAGCATTGTCATTCTATTCACCTTGTCCCTCTCTAGCCTCACCTCTTAACTCCCTAACCTCTGTCCACTCCCACCCACACCTGTGGCTCATGAGCAAGCAGTTGTTCAT
Organism: Aspidoscelis tigris stejnegeri; assembly: GCA_023333525.1. Classification (NCBI taxonomy): domain Eukaryota; kingdom Metazoa; phylum Chordata; class Lepidosauria; order Squamata; family Teiidae; genus Aspidoscelis; species Aspidoscelis tigris. Next base: position 11,032,471 of record JALMGA010000007.1, read on the forward strand.
AAGTGGTCAAATGTGGGAACCCAACGATGTATAGTGCATAATTAGAAACATGCCTTGAAATTGACTGAAGATGAATAATATGGAACAGTATGGAAACTCATGCCAAATGAATATCTTTCAGTGAAACATTTGGGAAGGGAGGGAGTTCATAACACTCAACAATTTAGACTGATCTGGAACCTATGCATTGAGAAACTGAACAGGAGATCTTTCCTAGATTCGGCTGAAAAGATATTTCTAAACAGATGGCTAACATAAGGATGGTGTTTAAGGCCTTAAATTAAGATTTTTTTTAAAAAATAGGGTACAGGTGACCAAGTAGGAGAGGACACTTAGACAAGGGTGTTTCTTTTCTTTTCTCTGTATGTTCTTTATGATTTGCACGGTTTGTGTATGCGGTTGTTGTTTAATATATATATTTAAAAAACAAGTGGTCAAATGTTCTACCAGAAGAGGCACACCTTCCCACCCCACCCCCTGGTCTGTGATGAGCAGCCCACTGCGCAATCTGAGTTCTTTGGAACTGAATGAGAGAATCTGTGCTAGCAAAGGCTTCTGAGACCAAAGAAGTAACTATGAAGACCCCCTGTCGCAGCTGATGTGTGAAGTAAATCTAGATAGAACAATCATTTTATTGTAATCTTAAATCAGTAAAACCTCTAGACATAGCGTGTCCTCAACACTGAGAAAGGATTCAACAAGGATAATGGTTTTCTCTCACATTATGCATATTTCAACACTAGCTCACGACTTGACTCGTTCACTCAGCTACAACTCCTTCCTCCAGGATATCCTTGCACACTCAAGGATTTACTTCTGCATTTCCCCACCTAGTTAATCCCCTCCACCTTATTTACATGTCCTTTGTCATCTCCTACATTCAGTTTCCTGTAAATCTGTCCTTGACATTGGGTCCCCTAGCATCTGAAGTAGACGTGTCTACGATAACTCATGCCACCAACCCTTCTCCTGTTAAGTCTCCCAAGTGCTACTAACTACCTTCCTGGACATGTCCTCAGTGGTATCAGACCAAAGGCCCATCTCTTTCATTGTTCTGTTTGTACATATTTATGGGAAGTTTTTTTAAGTTCAAGTGCCATTGCATTCTCCAGTTGTATTCCCAATAACTAGTCTTAAGCTACTTAACTTCTTGGTGGCCAGTGATGGCTTTATTCACAAACATAACTGATCTCCTTTTAAAGCTTCTCAGATTGGTGGTTTTATGGTAATGAATTCCGTGGCTACTCTTCCATTTCTCTGCCTCAGTTTCCCAACATTCGTGTTCATTTGATTAAATGTGGATACCATAGAGCTATTTGCAGTACTGCAAACTTACCAGACATGTGACAAAAAGCCATGGCTGGCAAAAAGATAAGTACATGGTCCAGATAGCTGGAAAGAACAGTTTAAAAATTACTGTATTTTGCACATGATAAGACATGCTAGCATATAAGATGCATTTGTAATTGGCAAGGCATATTTAGGAAAACTAAAGATACAGGGTGTTTTTAGGATAATTTATTTTTTGAAAAAAGTCAGTCATAGGGCAAAAAAATACAGTGTTTCTAAAAACATTAAACTTGTTCTTAATACTGCATGTCAAGAAGTGTGAACTTTTTAAAGTAACAGTTCGCACTATGAAAAGCTTTTCCCAGTGTAACCCAGGGAAAAATCAGTACGACATCCCAATTACTGAAAAGTATTTATTTCACAATGTTTTATGCACAGCTAAATGTAGTGACTGTTACAGCCATTTGTGTAGTTTACAGATTTGTTCAAAATGGAAAAATATTTTTTTTAAAAAATCAGTAACGTTTCTTCTACACCTCTAGTCATTTAAACATCTTCAGAGCAGCATCTATCAACCTGAAGTAAGTACGTCCTAGCAGGCATACAGCAGATCTGCATTTTTCGTTATAGCGTGTCAGTCTTCATTTTCTGGTATTTAATTTCTCTTAGTTGAACAATATCATATTCTTTGGGCTGTGTGGAAGTGCTACTGGAAGAAAAAAACTGGTCAACTTAAAATATGTTCTGCAGAGGTAAAAGGTGCCGTACGTAATATCTGACACAAAAATGAAAAGCTGGTTGTTCTGACCACTGCTTTTATAACATTTGATTCCAGCTTACCCGTCTGTCAGTGAGATACAAGGCTGTAGTTAATCTAATGCTTAAAGGAGGAAACTAATACACATTTTGTAGTTTTTAATCGCTTGGGAAGCTCACAAACCAAAAAGCCAATCACGGCTGATTCTTGCACGCTTGATTTCTGTAGCAATTTAAAGGCAAAGTGCACATCTGATTGCTCTCTACAGGCCTTTTCTGGTGTGAAAAAACCGATTCATAATTGTGGTTAAATGACAAATTGCCATGCATGATTTTTCTGAGTCATAACTTGAGTGTAGTTTAAGGAATTCCTGGTTGAAAGGGAATCCCTCCAAGCACTCAGCTCCACCTGTTCACTTCCAAGCACTGGTAATTTTTTTAGTGTGTCCACTTACATTTTATTTTTACTGTGCTAGCCCATCCTGGGGCCTTTGAGTATAAGGTGGGATGAAAAATGTAAATAAATAAATTTATTTTAAAAATTAAAAGGAAGAAGACTGAGGAAAGGCCACAATCAGTTATGGATGAACGTGTTCCTTCTAGTCTCTTAACGCTGATTCTGTGATTGGAATTATTAATTTTTAGGTGACAGAAAGATGCTCTTGTAGTGTGAGCTTTCTTCAGAAAGATTCTGATTCATCAGATGCATCAGTTAAAAATGTGTTTCAGTGGAAGTTAAGAACGGTCTTTCATCTGGCCTGCCATTGCACAAGAAACCCAGCCGAAGTGATTGAGCACAGGAATGTCTGACTTCACGGTTAAAACAATGAATTACGAGGCAACTTTTGTCTCTGCTGATCTGTAGCATATTGGTACTTAAAAGGAGAACAGGCAGAGAAACACCATGTACTGGTCGTCTTTTAGCTTTAGTGGCTCCCATAGTGGTAGTATTTTGCAATTCCTCTTTCTGCAAGCGTGACTATTAAGAAAGAAAGCAACAAAATATTTTAAACCAGCTTTGGCACCATTTATGGTAAACTGTTACGCCTCTTATATTTAGGATGGTTCCTTTAAAAAAAATTGCAGCTTTTGAGGATTATCCATCTAACAAGCTGCATTTTAAGGTTAGGAAATGGGTGATAGTGAGCAAGCAGTGATATGTATGCATTAGGGCTTCAGGGCTATATCTTCTCCGGGAGTTTCGTATATTGAACCTTCAAAACCTATGTTGAAGCCTTGGGGAAAGGCCAATAAAATAAAATCTGCTGCATGTGTAAACTTGGAATATGTGAATTGATACATCTCAGTGAATCACATACAACAAATCCTGAGCTTGCTTAATGGATTTGAAATACGTCCAACCTCTCTTTAAGCTTCAACTTTCTAGGTAATTAATCCAAAGGCAATTTTTGGTGACACTGAATTTTGTCATGCAGTTCTGAAAAATAGTGATTGATAACGATGGTGAAAAGGCACACAATGGGAAAATAATTAGAAATATTATTTTAAAATGCTGAGTAGAGGACATCCATTTCTCTGAATAGTGCTAAAGTGTTTTAAATGACACCGATATGGCTGATAAGTTTGAATGAGAGAAGGCAAATTTGTGCATGAAAATAGCAGTGATTATTTTAAAGGTCTAAAATACCTTAAAAACAGAACATAAAAATTACATACATTAAGATACTTAACATGAGATCCTTTTGCAAGTTTGAAGATAAATTAAATATTACAGTTATTTACTTTATTCCTATCCCTTTTCATACTAACAGTTAATAGTTTTTAAAATATACACAAACATAATACAGTAGTATAAATCAGTTTCCTTGCAGAGCTGTATTGAAATACCATAATGTTCTGGAAAAACATTGGCTTTATAAACATGTTTTCTGATATCCATATTAGTACAGACTTTACAGTTGTCTCTGTTTCAGCCTATGTGCTTAGTATGATACCTAAAGTATTGCATTTAGAAACTGCTGTGATAAAGGTACAGCTGGAATATTTTCAAATATTACATAATTGGATGCACAAAATATGTCCCTTTTTCAGCAGGAAAGACAGGCTAAGCACATCATTTCTGCTTTATTTAGTGTGCAAGTTAACCCTAAAATTTGCTTTTCACTGGCAGGATCAGGTGTGATGAGTAACCTTTCTTTTCTTTTCTTTTTAAAGCAGCAGATGTTTTAGTCCATCACAGTTGGCAGAGGGCCCCAATGGTTCTGAGACATGGAATATTGGGATCTTGAGAAGAGAGCTGCCATCAATGAGGGAGAAAATTTGGTAGGCTGTGGCAACAGCAGCCGTGATGTTGATTGTTGCTAGTCAAGACTGAATTCTGCTTTCATATGATTTACCATGATTATAAATTGGCTAAATAAAACTAATTATATAGAAGTTTGTTTTTTATAATAAAAAGCCAGCATGTTCACTGGAAATAAAATGTATACTGATTGTATTTTGGAAAAAGGTGAAGTTTAAGCGATGGCTGATAGGCCAGGAGAAAAGTGGTTTTGCTTAAGGCAACGCTTTTTTTAAGGCTGCTACGGGTAAGTAAGTAGTTGCCTTCCTCTGCATTAATGCTCTAGCATTCGCCTGTCCTATGCACAGGTCAGAATATAAATAAAAACATCAATATAAATGATCTTAACCAAAGCCACTGGCGGAAGTTCTTCCTAGAGTTTCTTTTATATGCTAGTTTCTTCCTAGTAGCAGTATTTGTGTGCTGACCTGTTCCAGCAGCATTTATGCAGTGGCTTCTGTCTGTAAGGCAAGGAAGCGTTTGTTTCCCTCTCTATTGCTATATATTCAAAAGTTCAATACTGCAGGGTTTTCATAGTACAATTTGCATCCGCAGTGCCCAGGTGTGTGGACTACAGAACCTCTAAACAACCTTTGGGCGCATGGGACATTTGCCTACATTTAAAAAAAATGAGTAAGTGCTCAGCACCCCCCCCCCCCCAAAAAAAAATCAGGTCTGGCAGGTCCCGTCCATTAGTGAAGCTGCTTTTGGTTGTGAAGGAGATATTTGAATTGAGCCAGGCATTTGCTTTATAGCTGCTAAAATTATTCTTAAAATGATAGTTAAAACTGTTGAAAGCAATCTTATGAGAAATACTTATGTAAAGTACAACAACGACTTGGACGCAACTGTTTATCTGGACCCAGCTAAAAAGGACTCTTTCTTCCTGGAACTGGCCCATTATAGAAGGCTGCTTTACATTTCTCATTCCAGGGAGAATGCTCTCTTTGAAAAGTTAATTGTCTTGAGAGCAACTGAGGAAATTGAGAAAGCAGCAGATATATTTTAAGGTCAGTGAGGGTGGGGAAGCTATTGGCTTAATAGTGCTTTTGCACACAGCTGGTTTACTCTTCCCTTTGCACACGGAGGGAGAAGAATCAAAGCTGCAGATAAACACGGCTGCTTCAAATTCTGGTGAATGTCCACGAGACAGACCAGCTCTAAAGTTGGCTCATGAATCCGACTAGTTTAGAAGACACTACGCAACTTTGAGAATAACATCAGAGGTGATTAACTGCAGCTTCCTAATTTTTTTTTCACTTTCATATGAGGCCTGTGTACAGGGTACATGCAGCATATGTACATCTATGATATTAAATAAAACAGGGAAGGGAAATTTTGGCCTGCTACTCATAAAAAGTATGGTTGAAACAACATCGTTAGTTGCTGAGAAATTTGAGGTGATACTATCTCACTTCCGTGCTTACAAACAAGTTCTTTTTCAATCATATTTGAATTTACCAGAATCGCCAAGCTGCCAGAAAATACATTCCATTCTGATGGCTCTGCCAGTCTTATTAGATGAAGGAATATTAGTGCTGCCGTAATGTACAACTTTCTATAGCCTATAAAACCCTGTCGTTGACCTGGGGCAGGAATTGCCACAGTATTGTAGTCTCATGTGTTACTGAAACATAAAAGGTTCAGGATTGGTTTCAATCAACTGCAATAGACTATAACAGAATTCTGACAGGTAGTGTTAAACTCCTGGCTACTTTCTTCTCAGTGTTGCTCATACAGAGACACTGCTCCATAACTAATTCTGGCTCATGATACAAAGAAGTCTGAATTTGATGGAGTTGGGGAAACAAGTGCCGCCATGTATGTGATCCAAGATCCCAAGAACTGGTTTACTTTTGAATTATGTTGTGGATTCTTAGTTTGGCTTTCTGCAACTTTATTTCTCCAAATGGTTGTCTTAAAAATAGTGCGAGGCAAGGGCAACAACTGAGATATGGAAGATGACTTCCAATACATAGAAGCAAACCCTAGAACTATGAACATTTCCATCTGGGCTTCTCTGTAATTTCAAGGTAGAATTTTTTAAATAAACATAGCTTATACAAAATCAAAATAGATAAGTGCCTTAAATGACAGCATGGAGACAATATTTTTGGCATGGTATTGCACACTACAGCCCCTATCATGTTTCAAGTATTCTTAGCAGCAAGATCTACTCTCCAGAAACAAACAAACCTATACAAACAAAACTATCTAACCAAAATATTAGCTTCTTCATTCTGTACAATTTAGCATTGATTGACTAGAGTGTATTGTTTTTTTTTAACCATCCTTTTGGTCCACGCATGGAAAGAACATTAATTTCCACCTCTTTTTTGCTTGAATTCATTGGGATTGATTTAAGAATCAGTTTTACATCTTCAAACTTTGTTAAGGAATTCCAGGCCAAGAGATGCAGGGATATGAATAGAATCCATGGTTAAAGAAGAAGGGTTGAATGGAAACAAAACAGGGAACATGAATTTGAAGTCTAACAGCAACTGAGGAGGATCGTTCCTTTCTTGCAATTGTGCCTACGGAAATAAGGAAAAACACGTCAAGATATGCACAAAGAGGGGCAGATCAATTTTTGGATCACTCAACAATCGTGTAGACAAGCTTCATCCAATAGCTGGTGTGAAAGTGGTATAGAAGGGCAAGCTCTTAAGTCCCATCAATTAGAATGCTGGTCAACTGACAAAATATCAACAAGCAAATTGCTCCAGGAACCCTCAAAGCAGAGTATCCTCTGGAAAAACCAATAAGCAGAAAAGTTGGTGCTGTGTTCCGTTTTTCCTTTATTTTTTTTAATGGTTGCTTTATAAACTTTTTACAGATTCACAGATTGTTAATAGATGTATTCTATGTTATTTTGTTCACTGCCCTGGGAATTTGGAGGACCATATAAAAATTGTTTTAAATAAAATATCTTTATCAAAATTCCAATATGCCCAAAGGCCCCACAGTATTTATTTATTTCCTGCCCCATATCCCAAGATCTCTGGGTGGCTTACATTGGTAACTCCTAGTCTATTACTTGAACACAGTCAACTACTCCATGGAACAGTTCTATAGATTTATTTTATTGAAAACATCAATTAAAATGTCATAGGCAACTCAGTGATCACAGAAAACGGGGGGGGGGGGGGCAAGCTCAACTGGTGCTTTTTAATGTCAGAATGGAGAGTATCCCATAGGAAAGAAGGTCCTTCCTAATTTACTCCAGTATACATTTCAGCAGACTTCATGACTAAAGCCACACAGATCTATAACAGGGGAATGCACTTGCTTAGGTAGACCATTTCAAAGCCATGTTTTGAACACAACTGAGCAGCTCTTGGGCACTCTTGTTCATCGTACGGCAATCCCTTTCCATTTGGCCAGCCTGGACTATCTTCTCCTGGGGACTCTTGGCTGGACTGCAGTGGGGGGGGGCGGGGGCGGCGCTGTTACATATACTCAAAGTCGCAAACATATGGAGACTCTGTCCTGCCAACTCTCAGTGTTACAGCAAACATATACTGTAGGTGCTGCCCATCTGAAACTCAGCCCTTACCTGCGTTTGATCCGGCTCAGTGGATCTGGAACAACAAGACCCACTCATCCAGCCCATGCCACCCCATGTCCCAGCCACCCCAGACCCTAGTGTTGGGGTCTCCTTGGTCTGCATGGGAGGCCCGTGATCTGGATTTAGAGTCTCCTTAATCCAGATTTAAAATGAGGGCAGAAAGAGCCTAATACAGGAATAGGGAGGAAGCATTCTTTTGGGCTGTAGACAAGCCACTGCAAATGGAAGTTCTCAATAAGCTGGAACACTCACCTGAATGTTTCTTATGAAAGCTACTGTTACTCGCTCTTCAAATTCGTTCACAGGAGTGTAGAGATTGAGTATTTTTACAATCTGTGGAGGCAAAATCCATATGGGGGCTTATAGAGCAGGTGTAATGAATGCCAACTGGTTCATGGCAGTGATAACCTTAAAACACATAGGAAGGAGAACGCAAACGCAGGCACTACAACTGAAGCACTAAACCAAGGCAAAACAAAACTGATCTGTATAACTGCTTGCAGTAGGGATGGCTACTTAACATTGTCATGTCTGCTCCAGGGTTCTCTTCTGAAGTGCTGCACTTATCTTGGTCTGTCTGTGTTAGTGAATCCCAATTAGCTAGATCTGGATCAACCACAACCAAGATTGATGCAATGCAGATGCCTGAGCCCTGTTCCTCATCAATGGATGTGAATTACCACTGTCCACACTGCGATGCAATTGGCTACAACATCTCCAATACCTGATGCGATTGGCTACGTCCCTGTCAACTGAATGCTACAACTGGGTGCATGGAGGTGAAGTCCCTTCAAAGGCAACGCGAAGACATCTTTGCCACAGATGTGGGGTGTCTATCATTGCTGTCAGTGGTGTGTGTGCAGTCACACTGTAACTGTGCATGCCACTCAATACCACACCCTCATTTTTCCTAGATCTCTTCTACATGCCGATGCCCCTTCCTTGATCCGGATCAGAGGGTGCTAGTGTGGACGTAAACCACATTATCTGGCCTACCACTAATGTGGATCAGTGAGCCCTTAGCACCATTCTGATCTAGATCTACACTAGTCCCGTGCAGATGATGTTTTCTTAGTAGCTCCTAGATCAGGATTAACAAGCAAGAGCAGAAAGGCCCATAGTCCAGTGGTTCTGAGCAATAAAAGGGAGATCAAGGAAGGCTCATTACTCTGACTAGAACCTCTCAGCCTGACCTATCTTCCAGATGATTAAATGGGCAAGGGAGACGAAGGGTTGCATTTGTTATTTTCCCCCCCAAACCACTTAATTTGCCAATTCAGCCCTTTACCTGCTGCGTAGTGAGGGATGTGCATAAGGAACATATGGCCTCTGCGTCTTCAGAAGTTTTCTTTTTCAGCTGCAGGAGTTGGGCTGCCTGGATCAGAGGCTCCAGGGTCGTGGCGGCTCCACTCTGGTGCAGGTTCTTCCCTCGCAACCATTCCTCTAGCTGGCTGATGTTGAACCTGGTGTCCCACAAGAAAGCCAAAGATTTTGAAATCATCTAGACATGGCAAGCTGCAGGTGACTTTCCAAAATTTCCAATTTCTCTGTGAAAAGGTTCCCATGTAAAAGTTAACAGGGCTAGAAAGAGAGCAGAGTTGTTGAAATCAGATTCTAGTTTAACCTGGTGTCTTGGGAAGCACACATTCTGGGCTGACCTGTTGTGGGTCGCCAGGAGCACCTAAGCTTTGCCTATAGAAAATCCCAGGTTCCGTTATCATCCTTTGCAGTTAAAGAGATCTGGTAATAAGGGATGGAAATAAACTGTCTCTGAGACTCGGAAAGCTGATGTCAAGAGCAGGGGTGGGCACGAATGCAATTTTTGACATTCAATTAGAATGAATGTCCAAATTTGTACGAATAGAGAATAAATGAATGTATTAAAATTCAAACCAATTTGAATACATTCGTATCTATTCATACAAATATTGGATACGTATTTGATGATACGACTGTCGACAACATTCATATGTATCCATACAGATCCGTACGCATCTGTTTTTATCCCATACGCATCCCGTTTCCATCCTGTACGCATCCATACGGATGCGAATAAGATGCATACAGAAATATATGTAATGCGCACACACGGAAATGCCGGAATTATTCGCATGAATGATTCGAAATATTCATATTCATTCAAATATTAAAAAACAAATGTCTGGATATTTGACTCGAATTCGAATGTCCAAATTCAGCCGAATTCAACCGAAGAACGAATACTTCAAATATACTTGCACATCCCTAGTCAAGAGTGAACAATATTGCAGAAAAGGTACAAATATTCAGATAAGGTAGCTTTCCATGCATTTCTGTCATCTGATAACTACGACATGAAGTGGTAGACTTGAGATTTAGTTTTGCTTTATTTATTTATTTATTTATTTATTTATTTATTTATTTATTTATTTATTTATTTATTTATTTATTTATTTATTTATTTATTTATTTACATTTGTATCCTGCCCCATACCCAAAGGTCTCTGGGAGGGTAACAACAGATAAAAATAGATTAAAACAGGAAACAAATTAAAACAGATACCGATTAAAATGAAATACAGATTAAAACAAGATGCACGTTTAAAAACACAACATGGTGCCACATCAGCCATGAGGCTTTTTCACACATTCAGCCTGTGAATCACCCGAGTGATGTCAAACATCTATGCCAGGCTAATTTGCCGCAAAGGTAGACTAAGCAGAGGGTGATAGGAAGTCTTGCTTTTCTTGACACAAATCTACTATATGGGGGAACACACCTGATATGCTCCTGAATGAAATGAGACTAGAGTGACTGGACCCCATATTTAAGTCCCTATCTTTTGTGTCTGATTTAGTTTCTGCCTGCTTGTTCTCTCTGTTTTGCAAGTGATGCAGAGTGTGCTTCTTCGAAGATGATTTATACAGTGTTAGACAATGAGGTACAACGTAAGGCAAGCAAACTACTGCTGCTCTATCAGACAGGGCGCAGTTTCCTTCCGTACAGTAGCCTTTACAGGGTATCCCATAAGCACCACCGCTAGGGGTGTGCACAATTTTTTTTTGTATTTGCTTCATTTTGAACCGAATGCAAGAAAATTTGTATTTGTTCAAACAAATCCCTTCAAATGTGGTATGATTCGAATTTAATACAAATGTTCCATGTGAATTCGATGCAAATATTATATATAAATCGCATAAGAATCCCATCCAAATGCATAATGAAGCTTCGTACAAACGTACTGAAGTGTTTTATTCAAATTCGAATGTCAGGTTTTGAATGTGCCAACATTCGATTTGAATTCGAATGCCTGAATTCAGCTGAATTCGTACAAATTTCAAATGTTACGAATATTCGTTCGCATCCCTAACCACTGCAGCTTCTGTTACAGAGCGAGAGAGACCTGGGCAGCCTTGAGTAGCTGAGGATCGGGAAGCAGTTTTGCCTAATATACCTACCTGAGCTGCACACCTGTACTCCAAGAGCAAACGTCCTTCCTCAGCAGCAGATTGTTCAGCGCAACAGCATTGATCATATAGAAAAGCTGCTTAACAGCCTGCTGAATGATCTCGGGATCGAGGCCTTGGTCGTACATGACACTGTGAAATGTGTTCAGCTGACGGAGGATCGAATCCAAGCTGTAGGAATTCTCAGTGTCCCCCATGCTTGAGGTTCTCTTCCGATAGCCCATGGGCTTCACCCCTGACAGGCCCTGGATGCTTTCATTTTCCAACACCGCCGTCACTGGCAAGAAAAAAAAAAAGGGTTACTTCAAATTGCAAAGTGGGTATGCCAAGAAAGTTATAATGTAGTTTTCTCAGTAACTTTGGACCAGCTGCATCAATCTGCCTGTCCTTAAATCACCACGAGTCACATCTTCAACATTACATGTAATTTGCATTTCAGACTTATGAGCAAATTAATGGGCTATAGCAGTTCCAGGGGCAAATAAAGGCGGTATCTGGATATTCCAAAGGGAGCAGTGAGCTGGAGAAACTTTCTCGGAACACCAAGGTAGATTTCTTTCATCAGATTAATTTTCTTGTCATCAGCTTTCTATGCGTGGCTTTACTCAGTATTCCTTCTGCATCTATCTGTCAGGAAAGATTAATTAGTGGATGGCTGCGAAGCACTAAAATGCTGTGGGTAACAGAAAGGGTTAGAACTCAATTAACATCCTGTAAAAATTACAGTAATAGAGATACAATAAATTCACAGTGCAAACTTAGCATGCAGTTGAATGAATTCCGTATTTTAAGTAATTAAAGAACGTAAACATAAAAACACTTGAAAAAGACAGATTTCTTTTGAACTTGAAAAAGGGGATGCCTAATGGAGGAAGGCAGCTATGAGGAAAAGAATGATATGAATGTGTTGCACGAGAGGGAAATTAAAATGGGGCGTGAACCTCAGGACTATATAGCTGTACCATTGGGTTGGCTACTAGAACCCAGTTCTGGCCTCAGGGCTGTGAAAATGCATGGGCCTGGTGAAACTGCGGAGCATAAGAACATAAAGAACATAAGAGAAGCCCTGCTGGATCAGGCCACAGCCCATCTAGTCCAGCATCCTGTCGCACACACTGGCCCACCAAATGCTCATGGGCATCTCAAGCAGAGACAAGGACGAACCTATTCCTGCTCTAGAATCCCAGCAAATGGCCTTAGAAGTGCCCTGGTATTTTAAAAGGGATCCCTTTGTAATACTTGGGATGGGTGAAAAATATTTGACACCTTTGAAATTCGTAAGGTTCAAAACTTCACACTCAAATCTAATATTGGCTATATCTGAAGACAGATATTCACAAGCAAAGTGAAAGATTTTGTGCCTTTGTTGGAAGCTTTATTATGTTCAGAGTGGATTTGGAGGTGGCAGGAATGTGAAGAGAAATGTGAAGCAAATTTGAATCCTAGGATCTTTGAAGTGGCTTCATTTGCATGAATGCAAAGTTCTGTCCTGTTTGCTTCAATGCGAAGCAAATTGGGGGGGGGGAATTGTGGACATACCTATAAAATATGCCTATGAATTGTTCATAATCATTAACCACCTACAGATGTCTGCCAACTTTTTATCACAGTCCCTTCCTTACAATCCATATGGATTTTTCAATTCCAGTGAGGTGTTTCTCTGAGTAGCTCCAAACTTATTTTCGTGGGTGAAAAGGTGAGATTTAAATGGAGAACTAATTGCTACTTCTCTGCAAGCTCCATTGAAATAAAGGACGGCTGTATGAAGCATGGTGCTCATTAGTTAACCTGTGACTGGAATCCATCATGCTGAATTCAAGTTATGAATGCCATCTAACACCGATTCCAATTCAGAGTTTTAATTCAGGGAGGAGAGAGTGTGAGTAATCTACAAATGTACACCATAGGGTTAACCAATTACAAGCAGTAGCTATTCACCTATCATGGGTTGCAAGATCCCTTCGGCGATTTTGATGAGCTGCTGGTAGATCTGGATGGAGAGGTCGCTTAAGACTTGGCGGTACTCTGTGAGGTCAAAGTTCTTCAGACAATGTTCATTCTGCTTTGACGTGTTCTGAGTCATGAAACCCTATTAAAAGAAAGAAAAGGAGCAATTTAACTACTAGTTTCAGTGTAACTTGGCACAAAACAAAACCAGACGTTGCATGTTCTTAATACCGGCCTACAGAACAAATCAGACATTTGTGAACATAATGCTTAGAACATGTTTTTGCCTGCCTTCAGGATAAAACTATTAATTAGTTCTCATTTTCAGGTTGGCTGCCTGGCAACAGAGTTCTTGTTAATGTTTAAAGAGGCATTATATCTCAGTGATTTTGCTCTTCTACTTAATACGGAGTCACACTCCACATCTGCTCCTACAAGGCAGTGTTCCCTCCGAAGAGATAATTTCAGGGGAATAGGGACCATTGGTCCACGCGAGCAAAACAGGCAGCACCTGACCACAAAAGTAAGTGCAGAGCTTGAATCTCATCTCATTAAACTCCTGTGGTCAGTGGTGCCAGTTGTCTTATGGCTTGGAATAGAACTAGAAGCACAGCAGAGTTTTAACTACCACTTGTTCTACTTGGACCGACACTTCATACCAGTTCCTTTTAGTTGCTTTGCTGTCTGCCCCACTAGTCCTATTGGGAATCAGCCATCACTGCATGTGGAAGGTTATCAGATATGCTTTTCAGGGTTCTGTTTATGTCCTGGCCAAACCAGCATGTCATAGGATGAAGTGGGACAAGCAGATTCTGAACTTTCAGACAATGTGAAACTTTCAGAAATCAGAAACATGGTGACGTTCTCCTAAATGCACTTCAGATGTAATTTAAAGGGTACTTGGTTTGCTTGATGGCTGTCATTATTTAAGGTCTGCTGATGCTTGGGTCTGAAATAACCAGATGAATTTTCCAGGCCAGATTGAAAAGAAGCTGAAAAAGGCAACAGACACCTTTATATATATAGAGATGGAAGGCTCTCACAGGAATGAGCCAGGGAAACTGCAAAATGCACAGTCAATAGCGGCTGAGAATATTTATTGGGAATGGGATGCCGATTGTTGAGAGCAAAACCAGGTCATCTGGGAGGTGGAAGATAGAACGGGGGAACTAGAAATAGTACAGCTAACTGGAATTGTGAACAGAGAACTTCACAGCACAGATCAGGCTGCAAGTCTAGCTTATCAATATCTGAAGACAACTGGGCAGCCGCCACCACTGCCACTATCACCCTTAAAGTGTCTGAATGAAAAAGGAATTTAAGAAGTGCCCCACTGCATTGGACCTGGACCTGTTCAAATCAAATCAAATGTATTTCAGTCCAAAGACTCAAAAGATAACACATAAAAACAGATAAAAATGATTTACAGTGAGAGACAATAAAAATAAATTAAAATATATATGATCAAGAATAATTTTTCAATGAATGAAAGTATCTCTAGTCAAGGTTGCGAGACTGCAGGGTTTCACTTCCTAACGTCTCCCTCATTTTTATAGCTACGGCCAAGAATTTTGCAATCGCTAGGGTCATGTCAGGATTGGTATCAATTTGATGTATTCTGAGTTGGGTCTCCCTGGTGATGGGCTCAGCTTGGGACTTATTAATTCTTGGTGGGCAGTGTTATAAGGATTACAAAATAAGAGAACATGGTCTACTGTTTCTATGTTACCATTTTTGCATGGACAAATTCTGAGGGTGATAGGGATGTGCTGGTATCTACACCCTTCAGTAGGTTTGAAGGTAGGACATTTAATCAGGCAGTCTGTTCTCACACTGGCCAAAGAAAGACCACCATCAGTATAGAAGTACACAGCATGTTCTGCTCAAAGTCTCCCAACAGCTGGCTTTTGGAAACGCATCATCACCAGCGGGCATCAGGCTACCAGCCATGGACAGCTCTGTTTCCATGAAACGGTTCAAACCAGTTCAGATAGCAGACTGTACGGTAGACCCTTTCTGATGATAACAAGACTCACCCTTGCTGCTAAAATTATCTTACCGAATCTCCACTGTATTGCTTCAAACAGTGTAGGAGGCGACAGGTGTTAGCCAGCCAAAAAGATGTCATCTCAAAGTCATCATTGTGCTTCTGTGGGGAACCAAAAGTAAATAAACTGAACATGCTCTTTGAAACCTCTAGCTGTACAATCCAACTGCAAGATGAAAAGGACTCATTCCTTTCCTTATGCTATTAACAGGCAAATGCTTGCTACAGGATTTCCAAATTCCGTAGTGAGCTGTTTGGGAATTGATCCTAGGTTCCAAAGGGAATGGGAAGCATACAAAATCATGCATGGTATAGTGAACACAACACTTGAACCAGGGGGTACTCTATGAAGTTGATGGGTAGGAGAGTCAGATCAGCCAAGGGGAAGTATTTCTTCACCCGGAGGGTCCTTGGCCTATGGAATTTGTTGCCAGAAGAGGTGGTTACAGCTACCAGCCTGGATGGCTTTAAGGAAGGATTAGACAAATTTATGGATGACAGATGTATCAACGGCTACTACAATGGATGCCTAAGTAGAATGCTTCTAAGGCCATTTGCTGGGATTCGAGAGCAGAAGAAGGTTTGCCCTTGTCTCTGCTTGAGATGCCCATGGGCAATTGGTGGGCCACTGTGTGAGACAGGATGCTGGACCTGATGGGCCATGGCCTGATCCAGCAGGGCTCCTCTTATGTCCTTAATACAAACGAAGTCTGTGAGCCCTTAGCATTGCTTCCTTGAGAGCAAACTATATAACTACTTCTTCAGCTTATTTATTGTAACAAAACCTGATTATTTTCATACACTGAGACTTCTCCATGCCAGTTTCCCCAACAACTCTTTTTATGGAAGAAACAACCCTATTAATCAATGCCAGCTTTAAACTCAAAAGGATTTTTGTGGGTTGCTTTGGACTTCAACTTTACAGTGGCATCATTGTGATTTCTCAGAGTCTGCATGGCAACTGATGATGTACCAGTCTAGGACACTGAGAGAATTAATACGGCTGCGCGTAGGCACAACAATTTGGCACAAGAAAGCAGAATCCACCTCGAAGTAACCACAGCCCATGGGGATGCACCCTTAGCATGAAGACCATGGAGGAAGCAATTTCTTTGTCACTTTGTTTTTAAACAAAGATGTGTATCATTTAATAGGCAGAGGTTTTAATGGAAGTGCATACTTGAAAATCTTATTTTTCCATTGACTATCCCTTGTATTCTTTTCATAAAACATTCCCATGAAAAATGATATAAACTGTTGATCCAGCAGCCATTTTTCTCATTATTTTTACTTCTTTCAGACTTAACTTCTAAATAGGACTTATAAAAATGACCATTTATTTCCCCTCCCTGCTTTTTAAGAAAAGCACCCTTATTACCTTTAATACTTTTTTAACACCATTGATTGTGGAGGTGAGCAAGGAATGCACTTTGTGATCATCATTAATATAATCTGCATGTCTGATGCACATGAAGAGGACATAAGCAGGAAGACAGGCTACTGTGGCCGAGACTGTTTGGGGCTTCAGCTCTGTATGCATAAGAAAAAATATCCAAATAATCGACTTCTCAGTAGTATAGATAAATACCATGTGCATGTGGAAATACTACAAACTGCACAAGTATATAACTTGTTCCTATTTCCCTCCCAGCCCCATTAAGTGACATTTATAGGCCCTCTCCCCAAGTTTTTCAAACCTGTCTTGAAAATAAAAGTATATCTCACTGCTTGGAGCTTCCAGCGTTATTTTGATCCAGCTTTTTATTAGTTTTTTATCTGCTCAGCTTTGAGAATGCTACATAATCTAATACCCTTAGTACTTCTTTGCGAGGGACTCATTTTGTATAAATTTTATTGCTAAATAGACTGTTTCCATCAGGATAAGGCAGTTCCCAGAGGTTTGTTCCAAATGTTCCCCTGGCTGCTTTATGACCAACTGGGGATCAATTGCATATGATTAGAATTTTTGAACCATGTTAAACAGTGTTCAAATTATGAAAAAGAAAAGTGTCTCCTCTCCTCAGTCTCTGTTGACGGCCTCTTTTAGGAGACTCAAGGGAATGGTTTTGCTCGAGTGAGGTGGATGGAAGTCGTTTAAACTCCCCCCTCCGTCAAACAGTCTGTGTTGACGACATTTGTCAATAGTCTTTCCTTGCAGTGAACTATTTATTGCAAGAGAAGATTGACAGAAGTTGGCATGCAACCTTTTAGGTCCTGTCTACCTACTACTGAGCCTTCTACGGGCACACGGCTAAGAGTCGAAACACCTGAGCTAGGGCAGGCAGACGAAGCAAAAGCGTTACCTGTAATGAGATTCCGTATGAGTAGCGGTTCGTCTTCTTTGCAATATTCCAACATTCCCTGGAAATCTTTCTCCTTCCTTTGAACAGTGACCTGCCTGGTGAGCTCATGCCGTCGTTTCTCCGTCTGGATGACAGCTTGATCAGCTGCAAGAATGAAATGAACCAACCAGCAACAGGTGAGAAGATACTCCTGAATATGATGCCACCGCCTGAACTAGGAGGCCAAAACATCACCTTCCAAAAGCAATTCTATCAGTCCGCTGTCCAAGAGTTGGCATGTCTGGAGCCTATTTTGGTGTCTGTCTCTGCCAGGGTCTGAAAACTGACGTACACTCTACAAGAGAGTATAGCTTGCTATGCAAGTGTTTGAGGAATTTTTCTTACTCTTTTTGTTAAGATTTTATACTTCACTGTATTTTACATAGCGTTTATTGATGACTGTACCTGGCTTTGTACTCAGTGTTTCATGAAAAGGCTGTATAGCAATAAATCCATATTCATACGAATATATCACATTCGAATGTGGTAAAATTCTATTTGATATGAATCTATTCTTACATATTTGTATGAACATTCGATACGTATTGGATATGAACAGACATGTATCTGATATGAATAAATATGTATCTGAGAAGAATAGATACATATCTGATAAAAAAGATATATATTTATATGAACAGATACATATCTGATACAAACAAATACATTTCTAATACGGATAGAAACATATTGGATACAAAAAGATAATATTGATATGAACAGATACATATCTGATACGAACAAACACATTTCTGAGACGAACAGAAACATCTGATATGAAAAGATACATATTATGAACAGATATGTATCCAGATACATTTCTGATATGAATAGATATGTATGTGATACAAAAAGATACATATTGATATGAACAGATTCGTATCTGATACAAACAAATACATTTCTAATACAAATAGATATGTATTCGATACATTTCCCCAGTTTAACGAATGTCTGAACTATTCATATGACTGTCTGGAAACACTCATATTCGTTCAAATGTTAGCATACGAATATTGTAAAACCCGATTCAAGTTCAAATGTTCAAATTCGGCCAAATTTCAAATGTTACAAATATTTGTGTACATCCCTCGCACAGGGACTTCAGATTATACATGGGATTTGCTTTACGTAATGCTCCCCTATATTAAAAAAAAACTCCAAATATCCACATGTAGGAAACTGGCATAGTGGAGCATAGGAGTCCGTCCGAGAACATCACAGTGGCATTTTAAAGACCTTTTAGTATTCTTTAAAAATCTCAAAAGTATCCTTATAATGATCATGCCTCGGATTGAGCTGTAAATGTGTGCATGAAGTATGAGCTTTGCTCTTTTCCTGACACCTTTCAACCTTACTCTTTGGTTACACTTTTGTGTAATTTATGTCATGCACACAGCAGCCCACCTCTCAGCCCCTTGGCTGTGCCGTCTCAGAACATCAGATGAGCACAAGGTTGGCAAAACCTGTTTTATGAGCACTGTTGCTTTCATCCCAGCAAGGGATATACCCTGGGGGAACTGCCGCAGCCTCCAAGTGTGTATTTCAATTGTGAAATTTATTTTTAAAATGAATTTTAAAATGCAATTCCCATAATGTGATAAGTGTCAGTTTGATGCATGTAAGTTACAGTGACAAGAACCATCTGTTCCAACAGGGACAATAGAGAATCCTCTCTCCATTTGCCTTAATTTTCTTTAATGACCGACTTCCTTAGGAGCAAAGCTTGCTGCAGCTAATCATTCTGTCAAGCCACCAAAATTAAAAGAATCACAGGGCTGCACAGATGTCTTCTTCGCATGTTCTTTTCTAGCTGAGGCTTCTAAAATCCTTCTGCAAATAATTCGCTGTTTGGTGCCACGAGGTGGAACACTTTGATTTTTTAAAAAAGGAAAACCAAAGTTGCAAAAATAAATCCACAAGAGGGCACCAACAGAACAATTTTTAAAGTATTCCAGCTGCTAATCTTCGTTATGGGCAACATGGCATAGATGTAGAGTCCAGTAAGACTCTTCAATATGGGCAAAAAGCGGGGTAAATGGAAGGATACACTCAGCTCTCCTGCTCTTCCTGAAAGCCTCTATCCTGAATGAGGAAAACTTTATTTTGTAGGTGTCTGAGACTTTACAAGTGTTACAAAAGTGTAATCAACCTTTTAATCAGTAAGACTGACTCCTGATGAACCCTGAAAGTATCTCCTTAATACCACGTACACTGTAAAGTATATGAATTGCACCAGCTTCATAAGGCATCTTCCAGGCAAACTTAAAAAAAAAAAGTTCAAGGAACTGAACGTAATGGCAGTTCAATGAAGAAGAAGAAGAAGAAGAAGAAGAAGAAGAAGAAGAAGAAGAAGAAGAAGAAGAAGAGTTGGCTTTTCTACCCCCCTTTTCTCACCCATTTAAGAAGACTCAAAGTGGCAGACAAAGCTTTTCTATTCTTCTCCCCACAACAGACACCATGTGAAGTAGGTGGGGCTGTGAGAGATCAGAAGAGAGCTGTGACTAGCCCAAGGTCACTCAGCTGGCTTCATGAGGGAGGGTGGAATCGAACCTGGTATTCCCAGATAGGAGTCCTGCTCTCTAACGACTAGACCGAAATGGCACACAATGAATTGTTGGGTATTAGAGGAATATTTGAGGCTGCACTTACCTTCGTAATCTTGAACCTTCCTCATGTAAATTTTGAGTTGTTTTTTCAGTTTTCTTTCATTTTTTTCCAATTTTTCAAGCAGCTCTTTGAGATCCTGAAAGGAAGGAATGACATCCCTATTACATTAAAGCTTAAACCACTTGGGCAATAGAGCAAGGAGTACATTCCACCCTGAAGTTTCTGCTTCGCTTGCACAAACGTAAGATCAGCTTGTAAACGGAAGGGACATACATTGGAAGATTCCCTTTCACAAATTGTATCAGAGCTATGGTTTTTGTGGTAGTACCGTAGGGCTGTGAGAGCTGGACCAGAAGCAAAGCTGAGTGCTAAAGATTCACCATTTTTGAGGATCCCTTGGGCTGCAGGGAAATCAAATCAGTCAATCTGAAAGGAAATCAACCCTGACTGCTCATTGGAAGTAAAAATGCTGAAGCAGAAGCTCAAATACTCTGGCATATGAGAAGACAGGGGTCGCTGGGAAAGACCCTGATGCTTAGAAAATTGAATACATATGATGAAGAGGGTAGGAATGTGCACAGAAGTTCTAAACATCTGAAATTTGATCGAATGTGGATATTCAAATTTGAACAGAATGTCTTCTTATTCAAATTTAATAATTCAAACAAATTTTGAATGTTCCAAAACATTTGTTCGAATGATTCAAATCATCTGAATGTATTATAACAGATCTGTACAAATATCATACGTATCTGTACACATTTGCGCTTATAATACAGAACAAAAATGGGATGCATATGGGATAAAACAGGATGCATACGAAAAGCGTACAGGTACGTGTAACACATATGAATGTTGACGACATTTGTATCTTCAACTTTGTATCTAATACTTGAACGAATAGATCTGAATGTATCGGATTTGAATAGATTTTTGTTGCATTCAGATTTTAAACATTCAAATCAAATAGAATGTTTTGGCATTTGATTCAACTCGAATTTGAATGCAAAAACACTTTTGTGCACATCCCTAGAAAGGGGTGGCAGAGGATGGTATGGATAATGTCATGAGACTGGGCAAATTTTGGGACACAGTAGAAGCCAGAAGGGCCTGGGAAGCCGTGGTCCAGGGGTTATGAAGAGTCAGCCATGATTTAACAACTGAAGAACAACAACCAGAACAATTATTTTCCTTAGTAAACCTATTCTGATTGCGAAAAGGAAAGCAGAACACTAGCATGTTAAAAGTTCTCCATAAGTTAGAAAACCTTTATTGACTTTCAAATTGACTAGAATTTTTTTTTAACGAAAAAAAAACTGTGGTGAGGGGTAAGGCATGCAAACCGCAGAAAATCAGGAAACCTCAAAAAGTCAGGTAAGTTTTACTTGAAGAGGCTGTTTTTACTGCCCACGCGATGTCCCAGACAGCTATGCCAGAAAGATCAGACCTCAGATTGTTGTTTTGAAATAAACTCATTTGATATTGATTGGCAAATTATTAGTTATTAGCCCGACTACCTCGTGTCACTACTGTGAGAATAAAATGAGGGGAAAAAACCACACGTACTCTGATTTCCTAGAGGATATAAATGGGTCAAAAGAATCCAAATAATTTTTATCTTTCAAACAAAAAAGATTGCATCCCTCTTCTACTGAAAGTTCCCCATTCTTTTCTTTATTTCTTTCTTTATTTTAGAAAACGACAATCAGTAAACATTTGGCTTTTTAAGGCTGCCCATTGATTTCTCTTTCAGACTCCACCAGACCAATCAATCATACATTTTGAGCTTTTCATCTAACAGTAAAACTCAAGTTGAGGTGGAATTATTTTAAGGGAATAGTTCTCAAGTTCTTATTTCCCCTCAGTATTCAGCTGACTGTCTAGTCTAGTGTCATTTTTTTTAAAAAAAGATGGAAACACTGTGGTTAGAGATAAAACTAGCTTTAGTCCATAAAATGTTAGGCTTGCAGGAAGGTTCAGGTTCATTATCCCATGAAAAGAATGTCCTGAAAGAAGAGAAATGTGGAGTTCACCTTTGTTCCTGATGCACTTATCTTTTCTAAAATATACACCAAAATCAGTTTTATTTTTTTAAAGTATCCAGATACCATCTCTTCTAACTGAATTTTAAAACAGCATTGTTCAGAAAATATTCTGCCTTTCTAAAACCGTAAATGTGTTTCTTGATTTCAGAAGGATCAGTCGGGCTGTCCTTCAATGGCACAGCCTGGAAAGCAGATCAGAAGTTTGATACTCAGCATCTCTTCAAAGCACTTTTCTATCTAATAAAAAGACTATAAGGAGGTGTCTACAGAACCACCAAGAGTCAATTCTAACAAGAACAACCTGGTTCTCAGCATCTCCTGCAACACCCTAGACGCCCCATGGAAACGATCAGAAACCAGGACTTCCCCAAAAAGTGATTTCTGGTATCACCTTACCATTTCCAAAACTTCTGTGATCACTGTAGTGAGACTAAGAAGGCAGGGAAGCAGAACCCATCCTTACTCCTACAAGATGTGTTATGATCTGTCCTTTGAACTTTAATTAATTGTAGCAAACTTGGCATTAGAAAAGATACACTGCTTTACTAATTTTTTTCTGTGAAGGAGATGTTGTCGTCCAGAAAAATCTCAGAATATTTACTTTTACTTATAACACTTGTATACTACCCTTCATCCGGAGGTTCCAGGGTGGGTCACAATATAAAATAAAATAAACACTAAAACATATTTTAAACGTAATTCATCCAACCTCCCTCCATTCATTCTGACAAGACTAAGAATCAAAGGGCCAGGTGAAGAGATACATTTTAAATCAGAAGTCGAGCCCCATCTAAATCTAGAAGCACCCCAGGTCATGTGTCCTCTCTTTCGGGAAAGAATAACCCCACGAAGAATTGGGTGACATCTAATTTTCTGAACTCGAGACCCTATGACCCACAGTACCTCCACCTGGATTCAGTTTCAATTTATTGGTCCCCATCCAGCCCATTACTGCCTCCAGGGAGAGATTAAGCTCCTCAGCTGCCTTCACTGTTTCAGAAGGAACAGCATCAGATGTTATCCACATACTGGTGGCACTGCACTCCAGATCACCTAATACCTTCATACAGGTGTTAAACAGCAGAGGGGACAGAACCAAACCCTATGGGGTCAAGCAGAAGTTCCCTGATGCTACTTTTGAAGTCTATCTCAGAGATAGGAAGAAAGCCACTGCAGAACAGTGCCTCTAATTCCCAATCTCCAAAGTGGCTCCATTTTGATCCCATGGTAGATGGTATCCAAAGCTGCTGAGAGATCAAAGACAAGCAACAGGGTTATATAGAGGGGCACTCTATGAAGCTGATGGGTAGGAGAGTCGGATCCGACAAGGGGAAGTATTTTCTTCACTCAGAGGGTCATCAGTTTATGGAATTTGCTGCTAGATGGCTTTAAGGTAGGGTTAGACAAATGTATGGATGACAGATGTATCAACGGCTACTAGAATGGATGCCCAAGTGCATATTTCAGGCTGGGGGGAGAAGCAGGATGCTTCTAAGGCCATTTGCTGGGATTTGAGAGCAAGAGAAGGTTTGCCCTTGTCTCTGATTGAGATGCCCATGGGCAATTGGTGGGCCACTGTGTGCGATGGGATGCTGGACTAGATGAGCTGTGGCCTGAAGCAGGGCTCCTCTTATGTTCTTATATTCTTATTGTCCCTCTCCCTCTCCCAATGGAGATAACTCATCAGGGCAACCAGGACAGTCTTAATACCATACCTCTGCCTGTAGCCAGGCTGAAATGGATTGAGATTAATCCATTTCCTTCCATGCAATCCTTCAGCTGGGTAACCACCACTCTCTCAAAAACTGTGCTCCGGAACGGGATATTAACAACTGGGATTATAGTTATTTTAACACCTCTGGATCCAGGAAGAACCTCTACATTTTATAATCTACACTACTGGCCTTAAACCTTGCAGCTAGTGATATGGTCTGTATTTTATCCTATCAGTGACATTGAGCATGAGCTTCAAGCACTCATGTTTTCTTCAGTGCCTCCCTGGCATTAATCCTGGACCTTGCTCCATATTTTGATTTTATTAACTGGAACATAATTTGTGACATAAATTAATCAAGAGGACACCTATAATCTTCCAATTGATTAGGGAAGTCAACTGTGGCCCTCCAGACATGCCTAACTACAACTCAAAGCATTTCCATCTTTGAAATAACTGCAACTGAGATATTAATTCCAAGCAATCAACTTCTGCTGGGACTGACACGGAAGATTACAAGATGATAGTGTGTTTTCATAACTATCAACTCTTTAAATTTTGGGATACTGAATCGGTTTACTTGAATTTTTAAGATGACTGGCAGTGATCTGGAGTACTGTGGCCTCCATTAAGATTTTTCAGCGGAATTAATTTTGATCTTCTAGTTTAATTCCTCATCACAAGGCACTGAAAAAGCTTATGATTGGATTAAGAATCCTATTAAGAATCCTTGATTATTGTTTGACACAACATGAAACAGGTTAATCTTGTATTATACTAAAAAAAAAGAGTAAAATTTTTTTTAATGGTTTCCAAGATGCATAAACAAAGGTACTATACCAAGAGACTGGCAGTAGCACAGAGACAGAACGGCAGCCTGTAATTCAGCAGTTTCAGTTTCAATCCTTCCCATCTCTGTATCAGCCCAGAAACCTGATGGATGTGTCCATCGGATGCCACCTCATCCATGTTCTCCATGGACCCACATCACCCCACTGTTGCCAACCATGTGGTCTTAGAGAGACCATGGCCAGAGTTCTTCCTTATCTTGAAGACACAGTGCGCGGCCTTGGAACAGTCAGCTGCCTCTCAGCTTCCCTCACTTAAACAAACAAACAAACAAACAAACAAACAAACAAACAAACAAACAAACAAACAAACAAACATCTGTGTACGTCTGAGTTGGCTGACACCCAGCTGGCTTCATGGGGGAGGGCGGAATCCAACCTGGTATTCCCAGATAAGAGTCCAGCTCCCTAAACACTAGACCAAAGTAGCTCACAAACTAAACCAAAAGTATGGCACAAGATGGCTAACAGAAGCTGTGACTAGAGAGGTGCATGAATGTTTTTTGACATTCCATTCAAATCGAATCGAATACGCAAAAATCCACTTTGATTCGAATCCTTTAAATTTGAATTTAACAAGATTCTAATTCAAATTTTCCAAATTTGAATCTATTCGTTTGCATTTTTTATTCGAATCTGCACGTATGAATGTTGACAACATTCGTATGTGCACGTACACATCTCCCCCACATCTGTACATGTCTGTACGCATCCCGTAGTTATCCCATTTTTGTCCTGTACGGATCCATACAAATGCGTATGGATGAGGGAAAGATGTGGATCTTCAAGTACGCATCGTGTACAAACCCGAACACATACTGTACAAATGTCTGGATAATTGGAACAAATAGATCCAAAATTTGATTTGAATGTTTACATTTGAATTTCAGGACATTCGGTTCGAGTTTGAATGTCAAAATTCAGCACATTCGATCAGATTTCGAATGCCTACAAATATTCGTGCACATCCCTAGCTGTGACTAAAAGGAAGATGACTCTGAGTGAAATTAATACTCATCTATTCTTCTTGGTCTTTTACCCATATAGTTTCCCAATAGCTGCTTTTTTGCAGAGGCTGAAATAGTTTTCTAAATACAGAAGCCTAAATTTAGAACAACATTCTGTTTCATGATTCAGATGCTTCTGCTGTCCTACAAGAGACAAGGCCACAGCTCAGTCCCAGGTTCAGTACTTGGCATGTCAAGGTAGGGAGGATGAAAGGAAGAAAGATCCGTATTGGAAATGTTGAGCAGATGCAATATGATGATTCAGAAGAAGGCTGCCTCTAGTCTTTCTAAAGGAGACGTTTCGGGCTGACTGTGTCTCCTACAGGTCCAGGACTGCATGCAAGACTGGAACAAGCATTAAGCAGATGGTGCTTGTTAATAAAAGTATGGAGAAGTTGAGTTGAGTGGCACAAAAGCAGCGCATAAAAACTGACTCATGGACCACGGTTTGGTAAAAATAGGAACCTGCCTTATAGTAACTCAGTGTTTCCAACAGTAGCTGGCAGCAACTATTGAGTTTTTACACCAATCCCTTTTGGGGAAGTTGAACTCAGAAGTTGTATGATCTGCTGCTGAACTAGATCTGGGAGCTAGTTTGGTCTTGTGGTTAGAATGCTGGTCTCATACTCATAGAATCATAGAATCATAGAATGGTAGAGTTGGAGGGGACCTCCTGGGTCATCGAGTCCAACCCCCTGCTCAAGGCAGGATCTCCTAAACCATCTCAGACAGATGGCCGTCCAGTCTCTGCTTGAAGACCTCCATCGAAGGGGAACCAACCACCTCCCGTGGCAGCCTGTTCCACTGGTTGATCACTCTTACTGTTAGAAATTTTTTCCTAACATCTAAACTAAATCTTTTCCCCTGCAGTTTCACCCCATTGTTTCTAGTCCTTCCTTGAGAGAGTGAGAACAGGGCTGATCCCTCTGCCTTGTGACAACCCTTGAGGTATTTGTAGACAGCTATCATGTCTCCTCTCAGTCTTCTTTTTGTTAGACTAAACATTCCTAGTTCCTTAAGCCGTTCCTCATAGGACATGGTTTGCAGACCGTTCACCATCTTGGTAGCTCTCCTTTGAACCTGCTCCAGCTTGTCAGTGTCTTTTTTAAACTGGGGTGACCAGAACTGGACACAGTACTCCAGATGAGGTCTGACCAAGGTAGAGTAGAGGGGGATAATAACTTCACGTGATCTGGACTCTATGCTTCTCCTAATACACCCCAGGATTGCGTTTGCCTTTTTTGCAGCTGCCTCGCACTGTTGACTCATGTTCAGTTGATGATCTACCAGGACACCCAAGTCTTTTTCACATGTGCTGCTGCTCAGCCGAATTCCTCCCATTGTATATGTGCTTTTTTCATTTTTCTTGCCCAGATGCAGAACCTTGCATTTTTCTTTGTTAAATACCATTTTATTAGTTGCAGCCCATTGTTCGAGTTTCTCTAAATCTTTTTGAATCCTCTCTCTCTCTTCTCTGGTGTTTGCAATCCCCCCTAGCTTTGTGTCATCAGCAAATTTGATCAGTTTCCCTTCAACTCCCTCGTCCAGATCGTTTATAAAAACATTAAACATAACTGGGCCCAGGACAGAACCTTGTGGTACTCCACTTGACACTTCCCTCCATTTGGATGTACAGCCATTTAAAGCCACTCTTTGAGTACGATTACTAAGCCAGTTTTGAACCCACCTTATACTCAATGAGTTTGATTCTGCACTCCTCCATGAAGCCATCTGGGTGATCATGGGCTAGTCACGGCTCTCTTCTGAGCTCCCACAGCCCCACCTACCTCACTGGCTGTTTCTTGTAGGGAGAAGAATAGAAAGCTTTGTCAGCTGCTTTGAGTCCCTTAAATGGGTGAGAAAAGAGGGGTAGAAAGCCAACTCTCTTCTTCTTCTTCTTCTTCTTCTTCTTCTTCTTCTTCTTCTTCTTCTTCTTCTTCTTCTTCTTCTTCTTCTTCTTCTTCTTCTTCTTCTTCTTCTTCTTCTTCTTCTTCTTCTTCTTCTTCTTCTTCTTCTTCTTCTTCTTCTTCTTCTTCTTCTTCTTCTTCTTCTTCTTCTTCTTGACCCTTTCAACTACTCAAGCTGGGCCATGTACTTGACCTCCCCCCAATTTTTAAAGGAACTAGGTGTGTGAACTTTGCTTTGGCCAGTATGGTCAATAGCAGGATAACAGGAGCTGGAGTTAAGCCAAAGGAAAGCCACATGTCAGCCAACTCAGATGTAGACAGCTGACTGGTCCACAGCCACGCACTGTATCTTCCTAGCCAAATGGGATATAGGTCCAGAGTCTCAGATTATAGCCTGGCATTCTAATGACCAAACTATGTAGTCTCTGGTGCCAAGCCCTTGCTAGCAACTTGTACTTGAAATCTGATTCACATTCTGGAATTGTGTGCATTTTTTACAGATATTCATAGTAGTTGGGAGTCCAATGTAGGTTAAGACTTTACCTGAGGAGTAAAGAAAAGAGCCCTTGCTATGTAAAGGACTCCTATGCATCCAACGTGGATTTGAAGAAACCCATTCACTTCAACAGGATCTTTTCACTATGCCAACTGCAAAGCCCTGGTCCCTGGCAAGACCACAGAAGACAGCAAGGGGCTAAAGTTCTCTTCCACTAGGCAAGAGCGACTCCCCATGTTGCCAAATCGGGTACATGCCCCCTTCCACTGGAAGACATAGTTGTACAGCTAACTTGGCAGGATGCAATTTGGCCTTCAGATAAATGGAGATTGGCTTTACACAGTTTCAGCTTTTCCATTGTTCTTAGGAATTTAGAGACAATGTATAAACAATTTTTAAATGTATGTGAAGACAACTGGAATGGCATAAAAATGAAAAACACTATCTTAATAGATCTGGACTGTTGGAATTGCCACAAACACGTTTCACATGGAACACAGCTTTGTGTGGAAAAGGGTTATAGTAATTTATTTACAAAAACGTCTATTTTCTAATTACTGTTCATCAATCAGAGACCCAGCAGTGTTCTGTGAACTGTGTCCCTGAGAATAAGCCTCTTTTTGACTTCTCCAAAACTTATCCCAAGGAAACTACCTAAGACTGTCAGCAGAAGCAATACACATCACGAAATAATTTACAACTTTCCACCTCAATGCTTTTGCTGCAGTTCTCAACATTCATATTTAAATGACTCTGACACATCTGCTTGAACGTGATAAACTTCTCCTAATAAGATGTCACCATGGTGTGCAAGCTGGATGCAGCAGGTATTGTATCAGAAGCTTTCTACGTTCATGCTCTACTGATTGTTCTACCAAATAAGATATTTCCAAGTCCTCCTCCATGAGGTGCCACAGCGAAGAGTCTAACTCTCTCTGTATGAAAGCAAGTTTTAGATTATAGGTAAAGCTTTCTGCTAATCATCCTGGACTGCTCCCAGCAGACAAGTGTAGGTAGATGCTGATCTACACAGAACATCTCTGCCTATCCCTCCTTATATAATATACTATCTTTATCTCAGGGGTGGAGAATGTGAAGCTCTTAGAGATGTTGGATTACAAGTGAATCCACCCATAATGTGAAGTAAGATCAGAAAATCCATCTATGGAGCGTGTTGGCTTTACATCACTGGAGGCTTTCAAAAAGAAGCTGGATAGTCACTACTCAACAACGGTTTCAGATTTTTCCTCAAAGCTTGATGAAGGGTTAACCTCAGAATTCTAGGATTTCTTCAAGTGTGGTCATTAATTACTACAGCAACCCAGAGAACAGAGAGCTGTGAAATCTTTTACTTGTTCTTACCAGGTTTTCATTTGTCAGCCGTGTGATTTCTTGCTGTATGCCAAACTCCACCTGGGCTTCAGGAGAAAGTTGCAGTGTCTGAAAAAAGACTTCTTGTTGTTTCTCCATCTCTTCCCTCAAAGCCTCTATTTGGTCTTTCAGCGCTTCTACCTCCTCTTCGTGTTCTCTCCTCTGCTCTTGCAATTGTGCCTCAAGGAGCCTGATAGAAGGTAAAGTATACAAGAGAAAAGAACAAAATAAAATCACTTGCTCACTCAAGCTAAGGAACAAATCCCCACTGATCTGACATGAAGGCTACAAGCGTTACAAATAGGCCTGCTTCTCAGAGATGGAGACAGAACTTTGCACCAGTATGGGCAGTTATTAGATAAGGTTTGTCCCAAAGGCACTCTTGTGCCAAATGCCCAAAATACAATTTCCAATATCTGGCTCCACATTCACAATAGTTCCACACAATGAATCCGTTCCCCTAAACTTCACTGATGTAGGTGCCCGGTGAAAGTGTATACGTAGTTTTGAATGAAAAATACAAAAGCATAGTGGAATTTTATAACATCTCCACTCCTGAAAACATTTCCTGCAGAGATAAGGCCTGATGTCACTGGCCATTTTTTTTACTGGACTTTCTTCCAGGTAATATCCTGGAACAGTGACCTGCCATCCACATGTTGATGCAGATTATGACAGACCACATCTTGGGCCTGCTGTAGTCTGCATTAACATGTAGACAGCAGGGCCCTTTCTGCACTGGGCCTTATTCTTGATTGTAGCTCAGAAAAGGGGCTTGCCATCCATGTGTTAATGCAAACTATGGCAAGACCTGGGCAGGATCTGCTATAGTCTGGATGGCAGGTTCCTAACCTGAGATATGAACCAGAATAAGGCTCAGTGCAGAAAGGGACCTGGTCTCTATTCCAGAATATAACCCGGAATTATGAGGCTTAGTGCAGAAAGAACTCTTGGTACTGATATCTACCATGACCGTTGGTTCCTCCCCAGCATTGCCTATAATCCTTGTACTAATGTTCTTATACTAATCTTTATTTTCAGGACCGGAACAAACCCACAAAAAGTTAACCGAAGGAAATTAAAAGGATTTTCTAAATCACAAAATAACCCTTTTCTAAACAGATGCACACTGCGCAGCTCTGCACAAACGGTAATTTAAGGAACAAGCTGCTCTTTTCCTAAGAGGGGCCGTGTGAAACAATTCTTTGCCCTTCTGACTCCTTTCCCACCCACTCCAACAAGAAGAGTGATTAATTCCTGAAAAGGTTACAGCCCTCCTGTATGCGCCTGCACAGTTGGGTATGCTGATAAGCTTAATGTTTGATAAACTAAATTGATTCTTAAAGGTACCAGTTAGAATCCCCTAAATTGAAACCTCTCTCCCTTAATCCCTTTTCAATGCTTTCCTAGGAGGAAGGTTGCAAAGATCTTTCGTGACAATCTGTCACGGCTCGTTCTATGCATCTTGTAAGACGTGGCGGTGGAGAGGTCTAGGCCACTTCACGCTGAACATGGCAGGTGCCAGGTGGCAATTTGTCCTTGATGTAATCAATTAAAAACAACAAAAACAGGGCTCAGATGAGCAGGACTGCTTTGTATGAAAATCTAGAAACAAGCCCCCAGCGTCAGAAAAAACAGAGAATGTGTTTCCTTGATGTTCTAGTTTTCAGTCTGCAAGGTAAGGATGCGCCAAACCAGTTCTGTACAAATTCGATTCATAGGGGACTGAGGTCCTCTGCTACAGACCAGCTAGTAGGCCTCAAAGAAGGCTGCTGGCTGCTATGGTCTTACCCAGATGTGGGACAGCAGACTGGACCCAGACTATGGGAACTGGGTAATATGCAGTGGGCCTGATGGGGCCGATGGTGAGGCATGACTTGGCAAAGGGGGAAAACAGAGATGCGATCTAGGGAATGGGGAGGCCAGGGCACATTTGAGGGTGGCCGTGAATCATTTGAGGAATAGTTCATCCGGTTCTAGATTTGAGGTTGAGCGGACCACTCCAATGCTAGTCTGGGTTTGTTTCGAACTGAATTGACATTCCATGCACGCACACACACACACACACACACCTGCAAAACACAGATACACACTGGAGATGTGCCCAAACGAGTTTGGCATTCAGCAAGAAATCACACGGCTGACAAATGAAAACCTGGTAAGAGCAAGTAAAAGATCTGCAAGGTCTGACATCTGCAAATCTCGGAGGCAAGGGGAAAATTAAGGACAGGTGAGCACCTAACATGCCTTCTTCCACTGTCTTCCTCAATCTCCCTGTTCCCCCTCCTAGCACACTTTGTAGCTGGGAGGAAGCTGAGCTTCTCAGGCTACTGATACCACAGTGCTTTCCACTGCGATCCTACATTTGTTAAGATGTTTGGGCAGCCTTAGCAAGCTTAAACAGAGGCTGGGGAAGGTAATGGAAGCCAGTGAACGTTACCCTTCATCCCACTAAGTGATTCCTTGAACTTCATCTTCCGCTTTCCCTTGGTACACAGAACCCTGTTAGACCTAGCAAACTTGGCAGAAATCACTGCACAACCCCTACCCCCTGGTATACTGTTAGAGGGAACTTTCCATTCGCAGACCGTTTTGTTGCATCCACTGGTATACCAGCACAGGCAAATATTTTGTCATCCCAGTGCATCCCAGTGTGTGTGTGTGCTTGTGCGTATGTGCAACCTTCTGCACTGCCATGCACACAACAGGCCCCTGGACCCCTCCATCGGCTGGGATAACAGGCTCTGTGGAAAGAGCCTACGACTCAGGTTCAAAGGTATGTATACCAACATTTTGGCAGAAATTGGTTCTAGTATGAATGGTTTCAGTCACTATTAAGCTGATTTCATATGTCAGCTGTGACAAGGCAAACTCAAAATTCCTAACTATTGGTCAACAAGATATGCCAAAAGCTGAGCTGAGGCTAAAGCATATATCCTCTGAACAGTTTCAGGATGTCCTAGAGTTTTAGAACCCGTAGGCTACAGACCAAGGTAGGACCTTATGGGAGTAGTTGCTGACTTCTGCATGCACAAATGCTCTATTGTAGTGTATCAGCAAGAATAATGTCAACACCATCAGAGTATGCCACAATCAGTGGAAAACATGTGGCCAGGTTACCACCTTATGATTAAGAGCTCCTCACCAATGGCATGTATGGTGGACAAACCCAAGGGCCGTAAGATCATGGAACCATGGGTCACATTTATTTCCACATGCAAGAGGAAATTCAGCACCTGTTTCACTTTCAAGGCATCAGAAATTTTCTTACTGTTCACACGTGTAAGAGAAGGATACGGAAGCACTTTGTGGCTTATCTTCTGCTGTTTCCCCAGTCATGTCTTTTTGTGAGCACAAACAAGTCACAAGGGTTTCAGCTCAAGGCTTCTCAAACGTCAGCCCTACAGATGTTCCTGAACAACAACTCCCAGCATTCCATGCTAGCACCAGGATACTAAGGCATTCTACATAAATTATAGCTGGCATGGAATGCTGGGAGTTGTACATAGAAAACTCTGAAGGCAAACATGAAGTCAGATAGCTAAAATAATTATTTTATCAACGTATCAAACTGACGATTGAGTTCCGTAGGATGGTAACTGAGAGCAACCATCCATGTGAAAATGCCATGTCTGCGTTCGCGTGCATTCCACTGCCATTTTATACTTTTGTTAAATAAATCTCTATGAACCAAAACCTATATGCAATATTCTTAATTACTATTAATTATTTTAGCTGGATAATTGTTTGTTTACATTCTTCCACCCACTAAATATAACAGAACTATGGCCAGGTCTTTCTTGAAGGCAAAGCTCCGGAGAAAAAGGAAGGGGAGAGATTTAGAGACCCTTCACGCGTTCTGTCTGAGGTGTGCAGAAAAGTAGTCTTGTACGGGTTTGTCATTCAAATTAAGTTGTTGAAATTAAGAAACTAACCAGGAATGAACTGTGAGCTCAGTTCAGCTCTTGTTCTGAAAATGAAATCCTTAAGCTCGAAATACTATCGGAAGCATCCTCCTTTTTAATTCTAACTGCTTGCCTTTTGCAGCTGACTCCATTTAGTAGTTCCTGAGAATTCTAGTTAAAAAGCAAAGTAGATCTGACAAGCTACTCTTCCTGCACAGCATTATTTGGATTTGTACTTAAAATTTCAAGTGCAGGACTTAAAAAAAAAAAGTAAATTGGGAAGGGAGAGTGTCATTGGGGCCCCAAGTTTAAAGAACTATTAGATGCAAATAAATAAGAAAATAAAGTCAGACAACAAGCTAGTTATCCTTATAAATTGAACAATACTGGCTTCTTCTTCTTAGTGGATGTGTTCTTCAATAACCAGTCTGGTTTGACGTTGTATTGGATGTGAATCTGTCTCTAGTGAATGCCCAAGAATAACAAAATCCTGGGACCTGCACTCTAATTTGGATTATTCATAGATATGCATTCCAGCTGCCCACTAATAGACAACATACCTGGACAGCTGGTGGGTTCACCACTGGACTGATACATCTCCTTGACATCCCTATATCAAAGTGAGGATGCATCCTCCCTTCTTACTTCTGACAAGACTCCTGAGGTATTGCATCTTGAGGATTTTGTGGGAAACTGAAATGTAATTGCCATGCTGTGTAGGTGGTAGTGATACAGCTTATCGCTTTCAGCACTTGCAAGTGTGAGGCTATGAAACCAAGTGGCTTAAGGGGAGATCAAGTGAGGGAAGACACTCCTAGGACCAGCTTCCATCTAGGAAATCCATCAAGCATGTGGCTAACCTGCCAAACTCTTTTATGGAGCCATATTGGCAAGACTCTGCTTGCTACTGGGTCCGGATCAAAGGGATCTTCAAACAGCCTTGCTCGTAGGCCTGAGAATGAGCATCACTAAAATGCCAAGGTTCATCTGAGAACAGATCTGCTTCGGAGCCAGTAGTGGATGGGTGAATAATCACACCCTCTTTTACTTAAACAACAGAAATGAAGAAGAGACACTGATGAGGCAGAAGGAACCTTGCAGCCCCCCCCCCAAAAAAAAAGAGAGGAGAAAAGGAAGTAAAAGTGTTTGACCTGGCAACTTGCTTTAGACCTTGATAGGCTAAGCCGAGTTCTCCATCTTCATTCAGATACCCCCAGTCCTCAGTCTTGCTAGAAAGAAAGGCAGAGGAAAAAGAAGAAAAGAGGACAGAAGTGAAAGATAAAAGCAGAATCATCCAGAAGAGATGGAAATGAAAGGGACATCATGCACCCCAAAGAACAACCAGGTTTTATGCGTGTGAGTATGAATGTATCTCCTGGCTCTGGACTCACGGCATGCTTCAGGCACACTTTAATTATGAGTTCTTCATGGACGTCTACACATATAAACTCCTGTACAGCTATTAACATTATTGCAAAGACATTAGGTATAAGCATGACTTCTCTTCTTCTCCATGGGTTTATTATACTGTCTGTAGAAAATTACTGATGTTGCCTCTTCCTACTGATTTGTAGAATGACAGCTAAGCAGTGCCTGGAGAGCAGAGGGCTGCTAGTTCGATCCCCAGCCTTTGCCCGGAAATAGGCAATGGAAAACCACTTCTCTATCTCTGCCAAGAAAACTGCGTAGAGGTGCCCAGGGAGTCTTGAGAGTGGCTGTAGCTCAGTGGCAAAGCAAACTGCCAGGAAAACAAAGGGTCACCAGTTCAATTCGCAACCTCTTCCCAGAAGTAGACAATAGCAAACCATTTCTGTATTTCTGCCAAGGAAACTGCAGGAGATGCCCATGGAGATATCCAGTAACAAAGCACCTATCGCAAACATAAACCCCTTGATTGTCTAAGAATATGTTCCTGGCTCCTTCCAAACCTGAATCGCATGCTCACATCTTCAATCTATATGAGGATCCTTCTACACAGTTGGATCCCCATATCTGCTGATCTGATAACTGCAGTTTCAATTATCTGTGGTGAATGGACCATCCTCCCCATCCCACCACTGCCATTTGGGGTTTTTCTTCAAAATGGAGAAGTCTTTGCTATTCTTGGGAAATTAGATTTAGGTTGGCTGCTGTTCAATGACCACACAGAATACGAAGTAAGGAATAAACGTCAAACTGGTTAATTAGGTACATAAGTCAATTTACAATAGGGTTAATTAGGTACAAGGTGTAATAAATACAAGGCCTCCAGTTATAACCATATTAAATCATAGAATTGTAAGAGTTGGAAGGGACCTCTAGGGTCATTGAGTCCAACCCCCGGCTCAATGCAGGATTTCCTAAACCATCCCAGACAGTTGTAAGTCCAGCCTCTGCTTGAAGACCTCCAGTGAAGGAGAACTCACTGCCTCCTGTGGCAACCTGTTCCATTGACTGATCGCCCTCACTGTCAGGAAGTTTTTCCTAATATCCAATCTGTATTGATTCTCTTGAAGTCTCATACTGTTGTTTCTAGTCCTCCCATCTTGTGCAAGCGAGAATAGGGATGATCCCTGTACACTGTGACAACCCTTCAGATACTTGAAGATAATATCAGAGAAGGTTATTACTACTGGAGGATGTTTTGAGAGATCTAATGGCAGGTGAAGAACAAGAACTGGGCACTGTGTTTTTGACACCATAAAGGCAAATTCCTTCATTCTGCTGCTGAGATGGCTGCTCCAAAGCCCTTCAGTAGCACAAATGAAACATCATTACCATTGAACTGTTGTTAGAACATAAGAATGTAATGGAAGTCCTGCTGGATCAGTTCACAACTCATCTAGTACAGCATCCTGTCTTATGCAGCAGCCCACAATTGCTTCTGGGCATCTCAAGCTGAAGGCAAAGACAAAACCTCAACTTGCTCTCGATATCCTGCCAATGGCCTTCAGAAGCATCTTGCTTGTTCCTCCAACCCGGAGGCAGTATCTAGGCATCCATTATGGGAGCCACTGATCCACACCCTCTCCTCTGTGAATCTGTCTAAGCCTTTCTTAAAGCTCTCGCCACTTTCCCAGTAGTTAATTTCATAGACCAATGACTGCTAAAGGCCAGCTTCCTCTTAGAAGGAATAGTTGTGCCATAGTAGCAAAGCTGCTAATGTATCATTGCAGAGTTTGGGTCCCCTGTTCTTTTCTCTGTGCAAATTTACATTCAGAATTGGCTCATGTGTGCATAATCCATTAAGTTTAGTGGAGACCATTTTCATATGGTTTTGCACAGAATAGCGGTCCCACAAGGCTCCCTCACTGTCAGACCTGCTTATTCTGAGCACTGGCGCCACTTTCTTTTAGTTGCCTTTGACGATGCTGCTCCCAAAGTCATGAGCTGCCATTTATCTCCCAAGCAAGGCACATCTTACTGATGACCTGTCTGCAAATGTTGCTGATGTTCTCAGACAATCAATGGGGCTAGTAACGGAAGGTTCATTTGGGCTATGAGCAAAGGACCAACTGGATGAATTCCTATATGGATTGTATTACTATGCAATGCAATGCGCCAATCCAACATGCTTGTAATCTGCAAATTCTTCCAAAAACTCCAGTCATTCTGGAGTGAAATTCACCAGAGAGGGTGGCATTAGATTCAAATATGAAGTTCAGACCTTTATCTGAAGTCTGCTTTTAAATTGGTACTGTTCTGCCCTTTGCGAGCTGACCTGATGCAGAGAAACCTTCACACAGATCTTCTAAGAAGAGAAACCATTCAGGTCTCATTAAAGCACAAGAGAAGAAACGCTTCTGTGGGAGCTGCATGCTTTCTCTCCATATCTATTTTGAAGATGAACTCGAAAAGCTAGAAAAAACAAATGTTTGTCCCTAAGAAAAAAGGCCAATGACAATGTGGTTAAATATATTGCCCCTTCATGGTATATGAATGATTTCTTTTAATACTACTGCACTGTTTTCAAAAGACTGTCTTCCACTATGGCTTTCATATCCAAAAGCTTGGAGTATTGTGGGCTATGCAAATACATGTCAAAATGCCCTAAATGTCAGTGCAAGTGTAACTTATTTGTTTCTATACAAACAAATCTAGCGCTGGATTGATGTAGAGGATGAAACAACTGGAGACAGAGGTTGGGAATAAAGGGTTACTCTAAGTATAAATAAAATTAACATATGCAATACTCTGACCTCCTCAGAAGAAAGATGGCATAAAATACAAGAATGCCTGGTCATAGAGAAAATTTGAGAAGTTTTCTCCTAAATTTTCAATGCATATATTAGTTGGATTAAAAATAATAACCAGGCAGACTTGGAAAATACAATGGTGAAAGTTGTCAAGAGATTTGTGGGTGCAATCTAAAATGCTGGTGGTGATCCAGAAAACCATGAGGCCTTGCCTATTTCTTTATCAACCTACATGCTGTCCAAGAAGGAAGCTGGGTGAGCACCTTCCATCAAGCTCCCAGCATTGGCCCCTCCCTCCCAACTGCCTCCAGACGGGCCATGAAGGAACCATCTTGCCTTGGGAGAGGAAGAGAGAAGGAAGCTGGGTGAGCACCTTCCATCAAGCTCCCAGCATTGGCCCCTCCCTCCCAACTGCCTCCAGACGGGCCATGAAGGAACCATCTTGCCTTGGGAGAGGAAGAGAGAAGGAAGCTGGGTGAGCACCTTCCATCAAGCTCCCAGCATTGGCCCCTCCCTCCCAACTGCCTCCAGACGGGCCATGAAGGAACCATCTTGCCTTGGGAGAGGAAGAGAGAAGGAAGCTGGGTGAGCACCTTCCATCAAGCTCCCAGCATTGGCCCCTCCCTCCCAACTGCCTCCAGACGGGCCATGAAGGAACCATCTTGCCTTGGGAGAGGAAGAGAGAAGGAAGCTGGGTGAGCACCTTCCATCAAGCTCCCAGCATTGGCCCCTCCCTCCCAACTGCCTCCAGACGGGCCATGAAGGAACAATCTTGCCTGTGGGGAATGGAGGAGGAAAATAAAATAAAAATTTTTACCTTTGCAAGGACTCTGCTGCCGCCAGAGCACCCCTGTTCCCTCCCACACCATTTTCCTTTTGTATCTTGTCTCTTTAGATTGTAAGCCTGAGGGTAGGGACCTGTCTAAGACTAATATAATATTGTAACCCGCCCTGAGACCTTTGGGTATAGGGCGGGATAGAAATACAAATAAATAAATAAATAAAATAAGGTGATGAAACACAGTGTGTTATTTCTGTGTCCTTGTTAATCGCTGAAGCACAATAATTACAACAAGAAATAAAGGGCATTTTCTGTAGCAGCACCTGGATTTGAGATCTCTAGGCTCTGTGAACATTGATGGACCCGCACACACCTTCCTTTCTTTCACTGCCTGATCAAGACTCTGCCTTAGGGTGGATAAGATTTTCATGTGTAATAATGTTCTTTATCTAGAGAATGTATCCCTACTTTTGAAAAAGCACAGGTGAGCTGTTGAGTAGAGAAAGAGTAGCCAGTGGACTACTATACTTGTCTGCACCTAGTTAGCCACACAGATGCCCCTATTTCAATGCCAGTGAAAGAGTGTTAAAGACTGCCTAAGTGTAGCAGGTCTTGAACTGAAGCACACCTTCAACTGTGTGTTTAATTTGGTAACAACCCATTTAATCCATCATTTCCCATCACAGAACCTAAACGACTTCAACAAACAAGGACACATCTACGATCCTTTCTCCACAAAGGTCTTAGAAGACGTGAGTAAAATATGCTCTCCTTATTTCCATCTGAGTTTTCACCAGATATTTCTGACGCCCTTCCAAGAGGTTCTCTCAACCCGTGAAAAGCAGAAACTTGCTTAATGAAAGCATAGAACCATTACCTTTTTGTGATGCAAAGCCATACTTGGTACTTGTGCAGAAACTGCTGTGTACCAAAACCTGTGACAACAAGCTTAAATCTGAAGAACATACCTCGAGGCAGAGGCCAGGACACCCATTTAACCATTCACCAGTGGACAAAAACAGGCTTACCGGTTTGTTTGGCATACTCCTTGGTAGGCCTCTATGGCATCTTCTGGATCTACGTGCTTGTCACTGTTTGGCCAGCTGGTTTGCATGCTGATGCTTGACTCCTTTTGGAAAAGGAAAGCATGTCATAAATCTTTTATCCCAATAAATCGGTTGAATAACCTCTTTGCTCCTAACAGACTACCAACAACTCTCATCAGAATCAACCAGGCCATGCAGACAGGAGCTGATAAAAACCCTAGGCTGATCTTATTTATGTATATTGAAATAATATTCCCCTTTCCATTTCTGTACTGGTCATTCATTTTTGACTTGCAAAGAGACTTGGCGATTGTCAGAAGGTTATTGAAACCTTTGAAGACACCCAAAGAAATAGTAGAAAAGACCCAGTGAGGGGCAGCCCAATGCGAAGCTGAGAGAAGAGACAGAAGACAAACGTACAGTATAAGAAGAAGAGTTGGCTTTTCTACCCCACTTTTCTCACCCATTTAAGGGAACTCAAAGTGGCTGACAAGGCTTTTCTATTCTTCTCCCCATAACAGATACCCTGTGAGGTAGGTGGGGCTGTGAGAGCTCAGAAGAGAGCTGTGACTAGCCCAAGGTCACCCAACTGGCTTCGTGGGGGAGGGTGGAATCGAACCCGGTATTTCCAGATAAGAGTCTGGCTCCCTAACCACTAGACCAAACTGAATAGTACAAACTTCTATTCAGTCTGTCATCAGACACAGTAAAAAAAAAAAAGCTTATCTGAGGTGGCTTAAGGAAGGCTTTGAGGTCAGATTGTTCAAATACCAGTCAACTCCTCCTCTTTCTCCTGAACATTCTGCACTAAAAAAGGTGGAGGAAAGAAGGATTGGGAACATGATGGCCGCACACTGTCTCTCTCTGAGGTGCTTCTGAGGTGCCCCTTCTGTTATGTCTGAACACAGTCAGTCTCACGTTGGCTTAGCTTTCACAGCTAAGGGACAAGTAGTTGCCCCTAAATCTAAAGAATTCTCTTTAGTTTACTACATAAAACTGCTATTCCTTGGTTCTCTAATCTGGTATTTTTGAGTATAGAATGCCTTCTGGCAGCATTTTTTAAAGGCTTGCTATCAATATTGCATGGGAATTCTATCAATATTGAGTGGGAATTGTTTCTACAGCCATGACTGTGGACCCTAGGAGAGTAATTCTGAAAATTATAACTGAAATCAAGAAATTCCTATTTCGCAAAAAGAACAGCTGGGGTAGGACTGAGGGGAAGAAGCGCACATTACCTCAGCCCAAACCTTTATTCTTTGAGAGTTGTCTCTGTTAACAAGCACAGTCAATGCAAACAGACGCAATTGCCACTTTCTGAAATGCAGAACCTTTTGGGTTGAAAACATTGCGGCCAATAACTTCTGTTTTTCAACTGCCTTAAGCTAACATGCACAAACACAAAGACACAGCGACAACCAACGACACGGTAAAATAAAAAGACGAGCACACACTCAATAACCTGTAGGATTTTTTGTCTTGTCTTTTCCATTACCATGTTTCTGCCTGCATCTTTTTGCTGGGCTCCCTTTATAATCTGTGTCCTTAGAATAAGCACCTCTTCCTTCCGCACCTCCAGCTCTTCGTTAGCAGATTTGAGCTGATTCAAGAGCAGCCTGTAACTGTCGTGAACTTCGTTGGGTGAGTTGTTCTGGGCCACCCGGTCCACTATAGCCTTCCTCAGCTCGTTAAGGTCATTTTTCAGCTTCTTGTTCTCAGATTCTAACTCTTGCCTCTATTGGAAACGATATTTGAAAGGTGATTTCTGTTCAGCACACATCTGTAACCGCTGCTTCTAGGCATTTCTTGGAGCACATTTTTTCTAACAAGCTAACAAACATGGCTAATAAAAAGCTTAGACTAAAAATGCTCATGCAATTGGTACGTACTGCTAAAAATAGCTATCATTTAGTCCAGACTATGAAAAAAACAAGTGTTAGGAACTGGCAAGTAATTCAAGCATAAGAAACAAAGAAGTCACCTTTTTAAAGAAAGGATACACATTCTCAGGGCAGTTGCATATTGGCTGGTATATTTGACTAGCAAGAGTACTAGGAACCTCCCCTCCACACACCAATGTGGTTGCTTTCTAAGGAAGGCAATGTCCTCAGGGCACAGTCTGAGGAGGCAGGGTCTAATGGGTGGGGGCTCCCTTAGACTACACCAGCATGCAGGACAGAGGTCCCTAGTATACCTGCTAGTATACCAGCCAGTGTGGAATCACCCTCGGTCACCATTTACGGAGAATAAACAAGGAATCCTTTATGCTGCACATGATTATATTAAAGAAAGCAAAGTGAATGTTACTGAATCAGTGTCTAAAAATCTGTAAGAACCACTGTACTTTTTAAATGCATATTCTGCTTTAAATTGCTTTTTGTTTTAAACAGGTTCTGCTATACATTACTATTTTAATTTACCAGCTGTACTTCCCCTTTTTTGCTATGTCATTTCTCTTTGTGGGATAATTGCAATCCTGACTTTATGCTATTCTGAAACACTTTGGTCTACAGTGACAAATAAGTTTGATTGAGAGTTATAGTCATGATCATAACAGTGACAAATTCTCAGAAATACAGTTCTGGAGTATAAAACGCCTTCTTAACAATGCTCTTAAAATGTACTATTTGTGATTTATAGCCAATGAGACATTTGGAAGTTCCCCTTGGCTCTTGCTTGGTCTACTAATACGTTTTCTTTAAGAATGATACTCTGGACAACAATATTTGGGGTGAGGCTGCTCTTCTGATCCTTTTCTACATGGATGATTGCTGCATGGTTTTAAGAGCAGAAAGCATAAAAATGATGTCAAATGATGTTTGATTTTAGATGCTGTTACCCGTCTGGAGACCTCCGGGTATAGGGCGGGATAAAAATGTAAAGAGAGAGTGAGAGAGAGCATGTGGGTACCTAAACAGCATCAGCTCAAACATGGCTTTTATTTAACAGCAATTTGCTGGAACAAACAGCAGAGAAGAAGGAGGCAGGGAGAAGAGGGGGACAATATTTCTCTTCTACTGCTTTCATCAGCAGCTGGTATGCAAAGGGAAACTGCTTCTGATTTTGGAGATGATATTAATTCTCCAACCTTGATACTGCCCATTTTAATTCACACTTGTTGCACTTTATTGTAGCTCATAACTCCTGTGCACTTCAAAAAGGATTCCTTTCAAACAAAATAAATTAAATACTACACTGTCAATTAAAAAGAAAAGGTTGTTTTCAGGGCTCTTTTACTAGCTCAGTTGGTTAGACGCCTTTTCCTTCGTCAGAGATGAACTTTCAATAGGATGGGCAAAGGAGATATAAGAGTTCTCAAAACTGAAGGAAACTTTATAATAAACTGATCAGTTGATTTTATTTATTATATTTATATACCACACTTATTCCCCAAAGGTCTTGAGGCAGTGTATACATCACATCTTGTTAAAGAAAAGGTTGAAGTCTCATTTCAAAACCTTTCAACCATGCTTCCTACATAAGTCTCACCTTGCTGGTTTAAACTGCAACAATTCTATAGAGCTTGCTTATTCGCCAGCCCCCAGTTCTTAAGTAATTTAACCTAAGGAAATTTTGTACTTATTGCACAAAAATTTTCTTCA
The DNA here is from genome assembly GCA_023333525.1 of Aspidoscelis tigris stejnegeri. Taxonomy (NCBI): domain Eukaryota; kingdom Metazoa; phylum Chordata; class Lepidosauria; order Squamata; family Teiidae; genus Aspidoscelis; species Aspidoscelis tigris. The sequence goes on from JALMGA010000007.1 coordinate 11,075,677, forward strand.
CTTTAATGAATCAATATGTATTAGGAATATACAAAAATATTTGAAACATTCAAAATTCGATCGAATTTGGACATTCGAATTTGAATCAAATGTTTCTAAATTCAAATTTAACATTAAAATGAATTTTTGAGTCTTTTGAATCATTTGTACGAATTATTTGGACATTCATATGTGTATCCGGATGCATCTCATTCGTATCTGTATCCATTTGTACGGATACTATGGGACGAAAACAGGATGCATACGGCATAAAAACGGGATGTGTATGGATGCGTATGCACACACTCAAATGTTGCCGACATTTGTATCTTCAAATACGAATTGAAAATTTGTATGAATAGATTTGAATTTTAAACATTCAAACTGATTCAAATCTTCCGATATTCGATTTGAATTGAATCCTGAAAATTGCATTGGTGCACATCCCTACTATGTATAGTTAGCAATTTGCTTAATAAACTAAGTGTGTGTGAGACACTGGAAATTATGAGAAACATTCAGTTTTCCTATGAGAGTTCAGTCTTTTGAAACAGAGTATCTACTCTCATTATTACCGGCTGAGTAGGCTTCCAGGAGAAATCTACATTCAGCCTTGTTTTGCCCTCTTTACCAGATTTGATGAACTGGTCCATTCTTTCTCTGGTTACTATAACAGAAACTCTTCCCAATTTTGTTTTACATGCATGGAAAGAACAACAGTAAGCTAACATGAGGCAAATGTGTATTTTGGCATCCCTGTTGTTCAACTGCAGTAAATTAACTGAAATTGAAGCACTGATTGCCTCAAAAGTGGGTATTTGATATTTTAATTTGGTACCGCGGTGGGGATGGAGTCACTCAGGAACATAGGTTATTTTATAACCTTTATATTCAATGAGGAAATAACTAAAAAAAAAAGTGTTTTTTTTTTCTAAAAAGAAACTACTCAGCAGTGTTTGAAAACTGCTAACAACATTTCTTTTCACCACATACTCTCTGGGTACCCAAAAGAGAAATGCTTGAGGGTTTAAAACGCACACACTAAAAATGAATCTGCATAAGAACATAAGAGGAGTGCTGCTGGATCAGGCCACAGCCCACCGAGTCCAGCATCCTATTTCACACAAGGGCCCACCAATTGCTTTTGGGCAAAACCTTCCTTTGCTCTAGACTCCCTGCAAATACAGGAGTTTCTTTAAAACCCTCTCATGGAAGACTGAGGGGAGAAAAATAAATTCTATTTATGCTCTCTGTGAGGAGAAATTGGCAAATAGAATGAGAAAGTAAGTAAAAGTCAACAACAAAATGATACATTGTCAAAGGTTGTTGGAAGAAGTTTACAATGGATGTGTGCAAGTCACTATTGGTGTTCTGGCTTGCCCCTAACCAACGTACCTGAGTGGATCAGGAATGGACCAGACCCGCTCCACTTGCTGCACACTGAATGAGTTTGGTGGTGCCAAGGAAGGGGTGGGCAGAGGAACGCAGTGGGGTCGAGTCCACCACTGCCATTGGAGTTTGACTCTTATGCTCTCAGCCAGTCGGTCATGTCCCATGTTAGAATAAGTAATAGGAACTGGATAGAAGGCAACATATCGACCTGCCCATGTCTTAAGATCTTGAGGGGAGGCTCTCCTGGTTGTCCCACCCTCAGTAATAAAAGGAGTGGGCAGCCCAGAGAAGGCCTTCTCAGTGATCACCTCTAGGCTATGGAATAGTCTCCCCCTTGAGGTGCATCAAGCTCCTTCACTGTATATGTTTAGGAAGGCAGTGAAGACACACCTCTTTGCCCTGGCCTTTGGCTAAATGGGAATATCTTCTCTTCCCACTTTACAGACACTATCCCTTTTTTAATATATGCTTTTGTTTTAATATGGGTCCGTTTTTAGATGTTGTTATCTACTCTGAGACCTTCAGGTATAGGGTGGGATAGAAATACAATGCAATGCAATCAATCACAGCACAAAGCTCAGTCTTTGCACCATGCCTCCCTGTTACTTCAGGACACCAACTCCCAGTAGCCTCCCTGAATGGCTCATGGCCAAGAACGACTAATGGAGTTATAAGCAATCTCTTCCACTGATTCTCCAAAGAAGAGAGCTCTGTCAACATCCTATTGCTGTTAAGCAGCTCCAGCTTCAATGCCTGGATGGCAAAGTGCACTTAAACTTACAGAGTCTGCCCTGCTCTTCTTCTTTTTTTTAAATGTACGTTATAAATGTAGTTTTCCTCCCTCCCAAACCACTTTCCTATAAGCTCAGTCCTCATTAAGTCTTTGCCTGCTTCAGTTTTAAGTTGCTCTGAGAGCCTGAAGAGTAAACATTTAATAATAAATACAAGTAAAAACACATCAGTTCCAGTCCAGAGGCCGTAGATCTTCAAACTGGGGGAGGGAGACTGCACACATCTTGAACTTTCTTCTTTACAAGACATCTGCAGGAATCCTGCCCTGATGGAGATCCTCCAGAAGGGAGTATTCTGGGATGCCCTGTAGGATATCCCAGGCCTGCTGTATCCAAACTCATTCACAAACCTGCTAGAAGTTAAGGTTGCAACCTAAGTCTACAATACTTCTGAAAACAGAGACATTCATAGCAAACCTTTCTAACAATGTGATGGCACAGAAACAACTCATTTTCTGTACTTCTGAATCAAGATATACTTAGGAATCCAAGAGGAATAGCTGACAGAGAACAAACGCATTAGGCAGCGAGATGGCAAAGTCAGGGGGGAGCAGAGAATATTGCCTTTTTCCCATAATTAAATTAAACTGAAGCCCGCAAAGCCTATGAAAATGTGGACAACAGGATTTGAAAGAGTTAACCATTATTTTGGCACACTCTGCAACGCAGAGATATAGACAGTGTTATCAGCAAAGCCCATGCAGGTTGTTAGCACTTTGCATCTCAGGTGGGGGGAAAACTATATCACCTTTAGCCTGGGAAATTCTTTTACCTTCAGACTGTTGTACGCTAGATCTGTATCACGGTCCAAATCCATTTCATTCTTCATTTCAATTACCTGAATGGATTAAGAGGAGAGAAAGAGAGAGATTCAATTTGACAACAGGCTGGAACGACTGGGTTTTTGAGTGTAGCTTTGGGTCACCTTATAAAACCTGTTGTTTGCTGAAAGAGCAATCTGGCCTGGAAAGGAAGTCAAGAAGAGTGAAAGGCGCCTAGCAAGCAGAGATGAAGAGGAAGATAAACAATATGATGGTATAACAGGAGCATAAGGAGAGGGAAACCCTTTTTCCTCTCTCTCCTAGGATTTGAATTATTTACACGTTTCCTGCCTGCCAACTGTTCTTCCATGTGTGGATGAAGTCGGGAATAAATGGCATTGTCAAATGGGAGAGGGAAGAATCTCTGTTTGTGTCAGAAGCCGCCAAAAAAAAACCATCATAGGGTCAAAACAACCCTTCACTTCTCTATCAAAGCAAAACAGCCAGGGGCAACGCATGCGAGCATTCCTCAGGCTGATAAGGAAGGACAATGATCCAGACACCAGTCATGTTTCTTTAATGTCCATTGCCTCAAGTAATTTCCCCCTGAATGCAGGGACATTTTGAACTGAAAATAAAAAAAGATATCTTACAAAAAGAGGATTGGACAATAGGCTTGTTTTATGTACCTGCTGCAAAGATAATCCAAACACTGTTGGGTGCTGCCAGAATGGGTGACAACCCCAGAACATAAGGCCTTTCCTTTAAAAAGGAACATACAAGGACTATTAGGAAGAAAAAAAAAACACCTTCTGCTCTTATAAAAGGGAATGTCCCAAGGTTATACTCTTGTTTGCCTGAAAGATAACCACTGTGTGAGACAGGATGTTGGACTAGATGGGCTGTAGTCTGATCCAGCAGGGCTCTTCTTATGTTCTGTTATTTCACTTGGTTGTAGTGATGCCTTTGGGTATCAGATGAGCTTCCCAGAAAGAGAGAATGGAAGACTCTTCCAAGAAAGGCCAGTGCCTGGTCTTTGTCTTCCTAGCCTCAGTTCCTGGGGAAGCAACAGGAAGTGTCCCAGATACTGATCACACAGCCAGCCAGAGTTGTATGGCAACAAGTGTCCCTTTAGACTGGCCTTTCAAAGTGATCTCTAGTGGTCTCGAGTGGGTCCCAAGATGAGGGGCAACCAAAGCAAACAGGGAAGGATGACTGTTCTATGTTCCTGTCCATGGGATCCTACTCAGAAACCTGAAATGTTTTCTGAATGCACCAGGCCTCATGTTTGCAAATCTGTGGCCGGGGTCAGACAGGAACTGTTCCTTCATGGTGATCATGGATGACTGCTGTGGGCTGTGCTTCTTGTAGCTCCACCCAACCTAGGTGGGCACTCTGAATTCTGAATACTGCGATTATGGGAGCATCCAACAGGGCAATTGAGTATGCACCCTGCACACATGCATTTGGAAGGATAACTCAATAAGTACTGTAAGTGACGAACTATAGCTTCACATTTGAATTCTGACTCAGTCTGCCTCGACTTGTGGAATAAATCTGCAGTTAAAGGTAACAGATTCGAAAAGCAGCTCTGTAGCTTCCTACCGGAAGCTGAGAGAGCTGAGTTGGCATGCACCATCATGTGGGATGAGGTAGCCAATCATATTTGAGCTGTCCTCCTGCTCTTATTTTGCTGCTCTTGCCGTTCTGCCGGGATGAGCGGGAAGATTTGAATTTTCTTTACACTGCACGGAAAGTATCCTTAGATCAGCATTAAGGTAAGTGGATAAAATGACACCACCACGACCCATTGATTGTCCTGTGTGACACCCTGATCGTGACTGTACATTCCATGGCACAATATAAACAAGTCTGGACACAGGCTTAATATCTTCAGAAGTAAATCCCACTGACATCCGGCAGCCGATTAGAGAACAGGAGGGGGCAGTGATGGAGAGTTTTTCCTCATTCTCCCCACCACCAACCTGGGAGCCAATGCATAATTAATCATGCCAGACTACATAACTGTAGCTTTTATTGAAGGTTACAAATTACTTTGATTTTGCCTTTTCTTTCTAGTACACTAGGGAAAGGAGATGATTTTTATGCATCTTTTCTTTTCTCCGATCAGCAGGCTGAGATAACATATCGCATAGCTAAGTGACTTGCTATAGGAATTTGCCAACAAATCTTAAACGCAGGAATGAATTTGTAATCTGATCAGACTATATAAGAGGATGGGTTGGATTTACACTCAAGCACCTTACGAACTTACTTATTAGACACTGAACTGAACCATACTGATCAGGGACTGCAATAAAATTTGATTTCATTTGACTGATGGGCTGGCCAGCACATCTCAATCTCGAAAGAGAGTCAGCTCAGACGTTTCGTGATTTATGTACCGCACCGAAGCAGCAACTTAAAATTCAGCACAGGAGACAACTTGAAGCTAAACAAAGAAAGCACCGGCCAAGAATCCAATCATGGAAAGACCAGCTCCACACCATTTAATGCCACTCCTAATCCCATGATTGTCTATCGACACTTTAACAGAGAAGAAGTTGCTCAGCACCCAAATGGCCATGAAAGATCAGCAAATCAACTGAAGAAAGAACAGGTTCAGTTAACTACTAAGGAAGGCTATTAGAAAGGACGGACATAAAGAAATCCACTATGGAAAACTTCCAGAGAAGGACAGACACATCAAGGCTGTTGAGAAGTACTCTGAGCCAAACACACATCACATCATTCTTAAAGGAACTGCAGTGGTTACCAATCTGCTACTGAGCTTAATCCAAATTGACTCACAAAAGGAGCACCTCCTACTGCCTCCCATTTATACTTAGCTATCAAGTTAAGTAGGAAAAGCCCTCTTGGCTAGGGCTATCTCTATCAGCAGTTAGAGGTACAAAGACATATGGCAGGGGCTTCTCTGCAGTAGCCTCTGTGAGCCAGTGTGGCCAAGTGGTTAGGGAGCGAGACTGTTATTTGGGAATCACCGGGCTTGATTCTGCACATCCCCATGAAGCCAGTTGGGTGATGCTGGGCTAGTCACAGCCCCCACTACCTCACAGGGTGTCTGCTGTGAGGGGAAGAACAGAAGTTTTATCAGCCACTTTGAGTCCTCTTAAATGGGTGAGAAAAGCGAGGTAGAAAAGCCAATAATAAGACTATTTCTTGGGACCAACTAAAGAAGAGTAGAAAAATCTAAAAGAGGTTGTCTTTTGGTGGGGAGATGCATGTTAGTCACAGTTTTGTGTGTATTTTATTGTTATTTTTGTACTGATAATAATAATTTTTCTTAAGAAGAACTCTGATTACAGGGTATGGGCACCTGATGAACTGCAACTACGGTGAAACTGGTCGTGTCCTGCCTGGGCCAGTGGTGGTCATGTAATATAGTCAATAACACCACAGGCTGTACAATTACAGGTGATGAGTGTCCTCCATAGCTGAGGAACTAGCTATGCCTCTCCCTGTAATAGAGAGATAACTGGAGGAAGGACAGTACTGCAAAGTTACCTATATAAGGTCTACATAGCTTCTTCCTTTACAGTATTTTCAGGAAAAATATTTTCATTTTTATAGAGGAGAACTCAAGAGATAAAAAATGAAATGAATATATCCGGCATTCACTGACATACCTTTTGACTAGATGAGGGCTAAAAAAGAAAGAACAAGGTTTCTACAAACCAAACATTCTAAGAATTGTATTTTGCCTGAAATGTTTCATATTGATTTTTAGCAGCCCCATATTTTATTCCAACAGAATTTGGCAAATTTACTTTTGAGTTCCTTTAGACTGGATGATTTCTTTCTGGCCTACCTCATCAGCACTCTTGTAAATATAAGAGGAGGCATTATAGCCTAGATCCATCCCAGGCATCCACTCTGAAGTGCAAAGAGACCATTTCAACTAACTTCACTTCTGTATACTTGCCAGTAAGTTCATGGGTCCTGGAATTCCATTTACGGTATTTCATAAGCCTCACATATGCCTGCCTGCCATGTTCTGAACCCCAGAGTTGAGTTTCTGTACTAAAGCGCACAGCAGGCATAGACTATTTTATTTTGTTTTTGGTAGCTTGTTTTGTTTTTATAAAAATTAATAAAAAATGAGCCACAGAAAGAAGTGGAAGTGTTATTCTACAAGGACTCCGGCTGGGATGAGCATTCTTTTAAATAAATGATTTTCCTCTCTGTCTTGGAAAAGCATGAAACAGAAGTTGCTCATTTGTGGGACAAGTCCAGTCTTTACAAAAGGATTCCCCCAAAGGATGATAGGGTACCTTACATCTCAAGGAGAACAGGTAAATGGGTAGCTAAAGGAGGAGGAGGAGGAGGAGGAGGAGAGTTGGCTTTTCTACCCCACTTTTCTCACCCATTTAAGGGGACTCAAAGCAGCTAACAAAGCTTTCTATTCTTCTCCCCACAACAGAACACCCTGTGAGGTGGGTGGGGCTCTGATTGCTCAGAAGAGAGCTGTGACTAGCCCAAGGTCACCCAGCTGGTTTCATGAACGAGAGTGGGATCAAACCCAGTATTCCCAGATAAGAGTCAGGCTCCCTAACCACTAGGCCAAACTGGCCCAATAGAATGGGCTGCCAATATGCATAACGCACAACTAAAAAGGCACCTGTCTTTCCAAGGCCAGATAAGCAGCTTAAATGCAAACAGCATCTTTCTCTCAAGTTCTCTTTGCAGGTAAAAAAGCAAATATTTTGAGTTCAGTAAAGAACTTCCATGCTCCAAGTAGAGCCTTTCCCCAATTTGCAAAAAAAAAAAAAAAAAAAGGCAAAGACAGAGAGTAGAAATACTGATGGAGACTGTGGGTGGGACAAACAGTCGAATTGTCTATTCTACTACCCACAAGCAGGCTCATTTTTTTGCTGTCCCTCTCTCTATTCATCCAAAGCTCCTCTTCCAATTTGCTTTGTTAAAAAAGTTTACGTCTGTACAAAGATTGTGACAACGCCAGGGCCTATTTCACCCAAACACTTCATGGTGAGGTGTGCACTAAAATAATCTGTTCAGTTTGATGAAGAACTGGTTAACTAAACAAACAGTTGCTCATGCTCAGTTTTACACTGGATTGAAAACAAGAAATGCCATGTTCGCACTGAAAAAAAAATCCCCTTTCAAGTGTAAAAACACAGTGAATACAAGCTACTCAATGAAATAATTCATGTTCACAAGTGGGAGACTAGTTTGGTTCGATCAAATAACTGAATATTGAAATAACTGAATGAACGTTTGCACACTAGCTGGTTTGTTTTGAACAGTTCAGAAAATCTCTACTTCATGGGAAGGAAGGAAAATCTGGCTTAGGAGAGGAAATAATTGATGGGTTCTTTTGTAAATAGACAGTGAATACCTGGCAATCTAGCATTCATGAAATAAAACATCATTCAGATAAACCAGAGTATTGTACTTAGTTTTACAACCTTTTTCTTATTTGACTACATTAAGACCCAGTAGCATGGACTCATTTATTATTGAAGAACATTTATGTAATGCTTGCGATCTAGAACATAAGAAGTACATTATTATGACTCATGTTAACAGTGCTTAAAGTCACAGGATTCACCAATACTCAACATCTCAGCTAAGCCGTAGACTGGAGATCTGCATTTAAAATCTTTACCCACCTCTCAAATGGGCATCTAAAACATACAACCAGGAGTATCTCCTCCACGAGAAGTAGCAGCCCATTATTACTCCATCGGAACATGGTAAAACAAATATGTTACCAACTACTGATACCTGGGGAAAGGGAATGTATATCTTGAGGTAACCTGGGAAAGGATTTAGGTTTGTTTTGTTTTGTTACCAAAGCAAGGAGGGTCCTTGGAATTGAGGTGGGTTTAGTAATGAAGATATATTCATGATATGATTTAACTCAGAAAGGAAAAGCTAAAAGGAAGATACTTTTATTCAGCACAAGATGAATTTTAATGTGTCTGACAGGGGTGAACGCACCTGTTGAAACAAGTTTGTAGCCACTTCAGAGGAAGATAGGTAGGTTTGCTGTCCAACACCACCAACTTAAGGGAAGGAAATGGTGAAGAATACCGTAATTCCTTGCTATAGTGCACTGGCCAGAGAACAACTAAGAAAGGAGACAAAGGTGCATGTTTGCACATCTCTGCCTTGATGCATAAGTGATATTTTTAAAAATGAAGGACTTGGGTCAGGGCACCCAAAATATGGAGGATACAATATAACACAAACCAACAAATGGCAACCTGAAAGAACTCCTGCAACAAGGGATTTCAGACAACTTCAAAGTTACTTGAGAACTTCTGGTCAAAACACATCAAAACAGAACTGGAAAAGGTGCGAAAAAGGGCAACCAAAATGATTAAAGGACTGGAACACCCTCCTTATGAAACCAAACTGCAACATCTAGGCCTCTTCAACGTGTAAAGACAGCATTTAAGAGGGGACCTGATTGAAGTATATAAAATCACTCATGGTATAGAAAAAGTAGATACTAGAACCAGGGGGGAACTCTATGAAGCTGATGGGTATGAGAGTCAGATCAGACAAAGGGGAGGTATTCCTTCATCTCATACCCATCCGTCTATAGAATTTGCTGACAGAAGAGGTGGTAACAGCTATCAGCCTAGGTGGCTTAAAGAAAAGATTATATAAATTTATGGATGACAGATGTATCAATGACTACTAGAATGGATGCCTAAGAACATCTTTCAGGCTCGGGGGACAAGCAGGATGCCTCTAAGGCACTGATGGGCAACCTATGACACGCGTGTCACAGGTGACACACCAAGCCTTTTTGGGTGACACACATGGTCACCCTGGCAGCTGGGCGTGTAGTGCTTGCTTGTTCTTGAAGTGTACAAAATACCAACTTTCAAATGAAGATTTAGCAAATGAAATTCAGCAACAAAAGTCATTAATGTAAAGAATTATTTGTTTTTGCTTTTAATAAAATACATATATCAAAAATATAACTTTTTTACTAGAGCTACAAATATCACAAAATTATGGATATTTATAAAAGTGACACAGCACCCGAGTTAAGCTAGGTTTTCTTGCGAATTTTGACACACTGAGCTCAAAAGGTCAGCCATCACTGCTCTAAGGCCATTTGCTGGGATTCGAGAAAGGAGAAAGTTTGCCTTTGCTCATGGGCAGTTGGTGGGCCAATGTGTGAGATATGATGCTGGGCTAGATGGGCTGTGGCCTGATCCAGCAGGGCTCCTCTTACATTCTTATGAGAAGAGGCTTTCTAGATAGCCCTTTAGAAAACACTGAAAGGGCATCAGAGTGCATTTAGAGAACAGCTCAAAGTATAGCTTAACTCTACATGACACTTCCCACTTGGGTAGATTAGCTGTGGTCACACCTCAGGTTTAACCCAATTCAGTCCACCTTCAGAGCTAGAGGACACATCATCAAAGTAACCGGTAATTTTCTTTCCACATTATTTATCCCAAAGCTGGATTTTCTCAGTTATTTAATACCGAAAGAAAACAGCTTGTCACTTTGCTATGTATTCTATCATTCTGAAAGTGGACTGAAGCTAGATTAAACTTTAAGTGCGACCACAGCCTAAGATTTCGTATTTTTTGTAGGCACCCAAGTACCATCTCTGAGTGTAATTATTTCTGGGCTTCCTATTAAGCTGGGTCTATCAAAGCATTTCTTCCTCTTCCTCATTTAATTTTTTTTTATTATCTTCTTTCACCAACAAGAATTCTAGAAACTTGTCAAAGTGGAGCTGTGTAGTCCATGGCACAAAAGACCACAATCTTTGAACCAAGGCTGCCTCTTTTTATTACCTGGTTCAAGACTACCAGCACTAGGTTGAAGGACTCAAATTTCCCACAGGTCTAGGAAATGAGGCTTTGGATAGATGACAGCTCAGAAACAGAGGCACCGCCAGGCCAATTAACCCTACCATGAAATAAATCACTCCAGCATTGATTGTGCATTTCAATTATTGCAAAGGAAGCAATAAAATGAAGCGTCATCATTATGCATGGACTTCTGATGAAGTACGCATGTCATGACCAGATCTAAAGGTGCAGCTGAACTGAGTGACAAAAGAACACAAAGGTGGTAAAGGAGAGAGTTCCTTTGAGTTAGAGGACAGAATTTCTAAGCAACAGAAGAATCCCGGAGGGCCACTTGCTCAGCTTTTGAGAATGCCTCTTAGGGCCTGTCCCAGTGGCTCTTTGGCATGGGTCCGAATGTGGGATTGGCAGGGGGTCTTCCCATGTGTTTTGGATTTGGCACGCGAAAGGCGTGCCAATTCCCCCCCCAACCGTGCCAGATTTGATGCCTGAAAGAAGAAGTCTTGGCACGGTTTGGGGGACCGGCACACACTGCTCAGTGAGGCAGGAACGCGCATGGGGACAATCGGGTGGGATGAGCAAGTAGCCGGAGGAATGAGCTGGAGGCTGCACCAACTGCACACCTAACAGGGAATGCTGCTTCCAAGATGTTCAGCAAGCTGGTCTTGACCTTTAAAGTCCTACACAGTCTAATTCTAGTATTTGGCTGAAGAGTTTACTTGTCCTGTGTGTGTGTGTGTATGTTTTAATGAACTGAATTTTAGTTCTACTTACTGTATTGGTTTTACGGTAACCCAACCTGAGAGCTTAGTGCATAAGGTGGGATAAAAATACATATAAAATAAACAAAACAGTCCTCCATGGCACCTGACTACGTAATGTTCATTCAGCAGTTGAAAACCTTCTCTGCATTCCCCCACTGCCTCTTGTCAGGAGAGTAGGGAGCTGGGATAGGGCTTTCTCGGTGGTGGTTCCCTGTTAACTCTTCCCAGGGAGAATAAACTGGCAACTGATTTGATATTTTTCAATTAACTGGTAAAAACATAACTCATTTTCCAAACATTTAGGAGTTCAGAAGTTTCAATTGCTTAATCTGATAATTTGTTGTTTGAGCTGTTCTACTACTCTTTTCTTTTTAATGACTCTGTTTATTATGTGCGCCCTGGAACATTTTTTTTAAACAATTTTTTTTACGATGTTCGTCTCTTTGCATTTATTTATGCTTATTTAATACCTTTGGTTTTATATAGAGCAGAAATAAATAAGTAAATAAATAAATGATTTTTCTTCATAATCACCATGGAGAGAATTTCCAGACTGAGTCATTTTAGTTCATAGCGCGTTGTTGTTTTTAAAATTGCCTTTTCCTGTTTGTAAAATAAACCATCCCTATATGGAGAAATCAAGCCTACGATTCTATCCCTTGTGCACTCTAGACTCATCAAAGATGCCAGAAAAAATATTCAGTTATGCTGTAGGCTGAAACCAAAAAGCTACCAAATAGCAGTTTAGATATTCAGGTTATAGCCTTATCGTTTAGTAACTGTACTAAATTCCAAGGCCCATCTATAAATCAATATTGAAAAATAGAACGAATGGGCTGAGAAAAGCACCATTAAATAAGGGTGCCTCCAAACAACAAGAGGAAATTCTGAGATCTTCTTCTGGATTTGCCTCTCTCTACCCCTGCCAGAAAGCAGGAGGCAATCCTAGCAAAATACGTGGCTCTTTGCAGGAATCTCTATCTATCTTGCAAAATATCTGCATGCAGGAGGCGTCTGCCCACTTCTCACCCCTCCCTCCCCCCAATTTAAAAGAGAAAGGATCCTGCAAAGAAACACCAGACAGAGATAAGCAATTGCTATTCTGGAAAACTACCCAGCATCACTGCTGGCTTTTCCTTAATAACGATGTAGTAGACTTTTGGTTGATTAAGCCGGGATGACATTGGAATTGCCACCAGTATGTGCAGCAATCCCAACAGAGTTCTGAGAACATTGTGGGTTTTTTTTTTTCTCTGCATCTGGAATCACCTTAGAAAAATGGAAGCACAGGTGCAGAAAAGTGGAGGTGGTAGCACTGTCTGCTGGATGGTTCTGAAGATGGTTCACAGTATGTCTGACCAAGTATGTCTGCTGGATGGTTCTGAAGATGGTTCACAGAAAAGTGACAGTTTTGAAATCAATTTCCTACCTGAGGCTTTTTGTTTTCATTTTCTGTTTTTTCTAGTTGGCTCTGCAGTTTCTTTCTTTCCTGTTCAAGTTCCCTCACTCTCTTCTGAAGCTTCAGAAAGAGGGCCATATCCATGGCTGCTTTCTCTAAGCCAACCTCCTGTAATGGAACAAAAGGAAGGATGGATGGATGGATGGGAAAACATGTAAAGTATGCAACAGAGAAGTCTCTACCTACCTCTGGTATTATGCCACTTGCTATCTGCAGCCATTCAACAGAACCCACAAAGCTTTAAATAAGAGCCCCACTGCATGGCATGCTTCAACAGAGCTTTCCCCATGCACTGGGATTCTGGACTTTTTCACTAAACAACAAATCAAGGCAACACTTCCCCACTTCTGATGAGGAAGATGGTGTTCAAGAGGCAACCTGACTGAAGTATATAAAGTCATGCATGGTGTGGAACAGGAGTCTTTTCTCTGTCCAACCTGAGAACCAGGTGGCTTTCTATGAAGCTGATGGGTAGAAGAGTTGGGACCGAGAAGGGGAAGTATTTTTTCACCTAGAGCAGCGGTTCTCAACCTTCCTAACGCCACGACCCCTTAATGGAGTTCCTCATGTTGTGGAGACCCCTAACCATGGGGGTGGAGCAGCTGGGAAGTGGGAGGGAAGGGTGGCGGGAGACTTGTCGCGACCCCTCTGAAAGGGTAGTTCGACCCCCAAAGGGGTCCCAACCCCCAGGTTGAGAACCATTGACCTAGAGGGTCATCACTCTAAGGAATTTACTACCAGAAGAGGTTGTGACAGCAACCAGTCTAGACAGTTTTAAGAAAGGATTAGATACCTTCAAGGAGGACAGATGTATCAATGACTACTGGAATGGATGCCTAGGTGCTGCCTCTAGGTTGGAGAGATAGGCCAGAGGTCTCCAAGGCCATTTGCAGGGAGTCGAGAGCAGGTGAAGGTCTTTGTCTTCTGCTTGAGATGCCCAGAAGCAATTGGTAGGCCACTGTGTGAGGTGGAACGCTGGACACGCTACTCCTCTAATTGAATGTGGTCTTTTTCTTGGTGAGGCCTGAAGGCTCCCACTCTCCCCACCCATCTTATGAGAACCAACAATAATGGGGATGTGCACGAATATTCAAAAAATTTGATCAAATACGGACATTTGAATTCGAATCTAATGTCTATAAATTTGAATGTAAACATTTGAAAGAATTTTGAATTTTTGATCTATTTGTTCAAATTATTTGGACATTTGTATGTGTACCAGTACGTACACGACGCGTACTTGAAGATCCACATCTTTCCCACATCTGTACGGGTTGCATACAGGATAAATACAGACGTGTACAGATGCGTACGGGATGCGTAACGATGCACATGGGCACATACAAATGTTGTTGACACTCATAAGCCCAAATTCAAATTGAAAATTTGAATGAATAGATTTGGGTAAATTTGAACGTTAAAGATTAGAATCAAATTGAATGGCCGGATATTCCATTTGAATCGGATCCCAAAAATTGCATTTGCGCACACCCTAAATAATAACACTTTCTAAATGTGCCTTGAGGTTTACAAAGATAGGGGTGGGTGATTGCATTAAACATCACCCTTTTCCTGTTCACACCTTCAGAGCACTGAAGCAAAGATTTCCACATCAGCACCACTGAGGCTTTCAGGACGGGGATTAAGGAGATACTTCTGATCTGTGCCATAGTGCCTGAGATGCTTTCTCCAGAACTACTAGAACAAATGCCTAGGTGCATTTTTCAGGCTTGGGGGGGGGGGGGAACGGGGTGCTTCTAAGGCCATCTGCTGGGACTCGAGAGCAGGAATAGGTTTGTCCCTGTCTCTGCTTGAGATACCCATGAGCATTTGGGGGGCCTCTGTGTACGACAGGATGCTGGACTAGATGGGCTGTGGCCTGATCCAGCAGGGCTTCTCTTATGTTCTTATGTAACTACAGCTTTGTAGTCCTAAACCTCTCAGGACAGCAGAGGCAATCATTTTTAATTTGACGTACCTTCTTAATCTATATGCTACCTGAAGAGATAAAAATAATGCCTTCCACCATAAAATAATTCAAACGACTTGCTATGTTAGAAACACACCAATAAGCTGGGAAGTATCCCTGGAAACACAATTAAATTTGTCTAGAATAAGGTCTCAGAAGGGTTGAAAATAAGCTCTGAAATGTTCTGAAAGGAAAATATGCTCTGCAAATGTATTATTAACTGCTAGCTTTATTTTTAATCATAGTTACTTATTGCTCTCTGTGTGCATCCTTAACTGTTAACTAAAAGCATGCATTTAAAAATTAATCCTCTCTAATAGGCTAATTAAAAATACACACTGTACAACTTTCACAATGTAAGCTTGAGGTTTTGACAATGGTTGTTGCCTACATTATTGGCACTGGTTTTCATAAGTGTAAACATCCCAGTTCAGAGTCACGTCTCCACTCAATTTAGGGGCTTCTGAGCAGACCACAGCATTAGTAGCCCTCTTTTGATTATGTAGGAAGCAGCTATCAGGGCTACAAAGCCAAAATGGAGAACTGAGAAACAGAGGACTATGGGAAATCTGACATTACATCTGTACAGTTGGAGTAGATATATTTAAGCCAAATGCAGATATGAAGCAGAGATGGGAAATAGGCAGATAAGCAATGGGCAATGCTGCAAAGTTTGGAATTTGCTCTTGACTGTGGAGAATTTAGAGTTTAAGACCAATTAAATGTGATGTCTCACTTTCTTTGCATCTTTGGAATGTAATCAACTAACCTTCTACACGTGTCTTTGTCTACACACATTTCCCTTTCCTGTATAGGCATGCTTAAAAGAGACACACATGCGGTTCATCAATCTCCTTGTTGAATGTCAGCCTCTGCCTTGGTCACTAGAGTAGTTTTCTTCCACCTATTTTTTTCACCCAAAAGATCTGTGTATCACGTACTTCCACTTGCTGTATAGCATCCTCCGTATCTCCAATCTCTGAGGTAGAAATCGATGGGTAATTGGAGTCTGATTCCAGGCTGCTCTGATTAGACGGGTTTCTTCTGTGCCCAGGGGTTTGCTAGACAAAGAGAAAACCATGTGACTCATGAGGCAACTCTTCCATTCGAATGGATGAAGGTCAAAGGAAGGTAAGAAAAGCAGAAATGAGGTTAGATAGTCTTTGAGGTTCCCTCCAACTGTGATTCCGTTACTCTAATGCCTTCCAGATCTATCTGAGTATTCTGACAACTTCTATATCTAAATGAAATGTCCAGGTGGAAGAACCTTTTCAGTCCAACACAATGCAAGACCTGTCAGTATTTTTTGTCTGCATTTTATTGCAGTTAGGCAGGAATGGAAGTTCAAGTCTATTCAAAGGAAGAGGACTGGAGGAATGGCAACATTTAAAATTCCATTGGCAAGCCATTCAAAACCATCTTCCCAGGAGCTGGTTCTTCCCAAAACTGGAAAAAAAATAACTGATTGTATCTGCAGATGCATTAATGACTTTCTTTGCACTTTTATAACTGAAGGTGCTTCCTCCACATAGTTTTAAAAATCTTACAGATTTCTTTTTGATTTGCAGCAAGATGACTTAGGTTAGGGTGGATGAAGCAGCAATGTTAGATTCTGGACCTCCAGCTCTGTCCCCTTGGGCACTCTTCTCCTTATCTTGTATATAATTAGCTACAACACTTTTCTTTTTGTACGGTAGCGCTCAGGAATGCTTGGCTTGGCCTCAGCAAGGCTCTCTCTACTGGCTTTTAAAGACAGTTTTATATTCTTGATTTAGATTTTGTTGATTTGATGAACAGCTTTTTACCCTTTGAGCCAGCGTGCAGATAAAAAAATGGTTAAATGTGGTTACTGTCACTCTGTTCGCTAAGCTTCAGACAATAAGATCATTCTTCTTTCTCCCTTTTGCAGCACTATCCCCTGGGCTAGGGAAACATTTACACCAGTCTGTTCAATGGTTATAACCAAGTGTTACCAAGGAAGCCACCTTACACTGAGTCAGTGCACACAGCCTACCCAGAGCGGGTGTGGATCCCCAATGTTGTAGCTAAGAGACTCTGGCAGTTTTATCTGCAGATGTCGACACTTTATGTGGACACAATGGAATAATGAAGAGGAGATGGAGATTGCAGAGAGGGAAAACAAATTTTCCGCCTCTATTCTTACTGCGCATGAGCCTGTCTTTTCATGGAGAGAGTCAGGGAGGAAGTCCTTGCATATCTTGATAAACTAAATGCTAACAAGTCATTGGGACGAGATGACATTCATCCAAGAGTTCCTGAAGAACTCAAATGTGAAACTTCTGATCTTCTAGACAAAATATATAGTTTTACCCTATGATTAGGCTCTGTGTCTGTATTCTTCAAAAAAAAATCCAGGAGTGATCTAGGAAATTACAGACCAACCAGTTTAACGTCAGTTCCATGTAAAGGACCACTTCTGGTTGGAGAAGCAGGGAGAAGAGAGCAGGTGAATGTCCTGCCCTTGTCTTCTGCTTGAGATGTCCATAAGCAATCGGTGGGCCACTATATGAGGAGGATGCTGAACCTGCTGGCCTGTGGCCTGATCCCGGAGAGCTCTTCTTACATTCTTAACACTCTAAAAGTGAGCTACAGCTTTGCCCTTTCCATTTTTATTACTTTATTTACAGCACAAGTCAGTATATACGGTTCTCCCCCAACCTGCATTTTATTCTCCTAATAACCCTCTTGAGGTAGGTGAGGTTGAGAAGGAGTGTCCAAGGTCACTTTCTGCTCCAGCTAAGTGAAAATGCAGCAGCAGTTTGAAAAACATGATTTTGTAGTACAGTTTTATGACACTCCAAATTTGAAGACAATTTCAAAAGTTAGGCCAATACAATATTATGGTGAGGGCAGCAGGGGTAAGAAGAAGCTGGCTAAGAAAACGACTTTAGCCCTGTCCCCATGGAATTTAAAGTGTGCCAGGACACTCCTTTTGCCTCTGAGCGTCCCCATTCCGGGCTTTACAAGGCGCTTAGGGAGCTTAGGAAAGTGAGACACCCGCGATAAAATACGTGCACTTTAAAGAAGAGTTCCAGCGCTCTTTCGGCGATTTGCGGGTTTTGCTCGCTATATCTGCCTTGAGGACGCTCCGTGGCAAAAGGGGCGGGGATTGCTTGCCTGCACACACAGCCAAAAAGCATTCACACATCTGAGAAATGCAGCAGGTTCGCTTCCTTTCCTTTGTAAAAAGAGCCAGAATTGCTCAGAATGGCAACGTTGTTTTCAAGTGAAGCCTTAAAAGAGAATGAGCGAAGGATCGCGCTCCCGATCCTCCAGCCGCTGACTTTACCGGGGCAGAAAATCCTTTTCTAACAGAGAACAAAGTGAAAGTAACTGCTGAAAGTGAATGAAATTGACAGAATGAGCGCTCATCTGCTTTGCTGGGGGGGGGAGCAGTTTCAAGAGACGGAGATCTGGCTATGTTTCCTTTTAACAAGAGAGGGGGCGGGGGGGGGGGAATGCCTGGAAAGAGAAAACTGCTACCACGGGGACGGAAAGTCTGTTTAGATCGCGGCTGCCAGGGGGACGCTTATTCTGGAAGTGGAGGGGACTTTTAAAGTCAGCTATAACAGAGTGACTGCAGAGGAATCTGAGAGGGGCTAATAAGTCTTTTGGGGATTCAGCCTTTGCTATCCACAGCCTGCGTCATTTTTCACTCATATCGCCGAGGGTCTTTATAAATATATTATAATTAATAGAGACTGCCTGGCATTAAATATTTTTAAATATTTTTATCAGCAATTAATTCCCCACCCCCAAATAGCTTTAAATATACTGTGCTGGAAAGTGATATTCTTAATTTATTGCAGTTGCCAGAACACTGCCTTCTCATATCTCATCACGGAAACTATCTAAAGATGGCTTCCTACTACCTTGACGATAGTCATTTCATCCCTCAAGTTGTCATATCGCTGTTCAAGCCTTGAATATTCCTTCACAAGGTTCTGATAACGGACCCTCTCCTCTTCTAACTCTTTCTTCATCAAGAGATTTTCCTCAACCGCATTTCGTGCAAATTCATCTTCAAGGAAGAAAAAGAGCAAAGAAAGTTTGATGTGTTAAAATCAGGTTTTCACATGCACTGAGGCTGTCATGAAGTTAAGATTTATAAGCCATTCAGCCAAAGTTTTTTTCCTGGAAGAAACAAAGGAAATTTGTTTATTTTTTTTCAATCCAGTTGTCTTCACATAACATAGTAGCTTTGTACATACAGCATGTTTGTTCTTAGCACAGTTGTTAAAATGTGACTTCTCTTATTTAATGCAATCTTGAAAACTTACACTGGTTAAATGAGCCCCCACATTTAACTCTTAGATTTCTAATGGTATCAATGAGTAGCAATGAGTGAGCAAAGGAGGAGTTAACTCCCATCTCACCTTTCACCAGGGGACCAGACAAGAGTTTGGGAATTATGTTTTGAAATTCTATCAAAGGATCCTGATTGGCTTAGGCTATTGGAGGTGTTAGCCAATGGAAAAAAAAAAGAGGTGGGCTGAGCCATCAGGTGGGGAAAAGGACAAGTGGAGCCGGAGTCTGGTTGTGAGAAAGCCAGGGCAGAGGTTTCTCTGAGGGAAAGAAAAGTTCCAAGGAAAATCTGTGAAGTAATTAGAGAACATCCAATGTCTAGCCTGTGGGGTTAAGAAGGACAACCCAACCCTTGTTATTCTTTGTTCTTGTGGGCAACCAAAGGGGAGCCACTCTGTAACACCCTGTGCATTGAACTTGCTGGTTTCACTGAAATTACCTTTATTTGCTTTTAATTTTGTTTCAGTAACGAATTCCATTTCTAACTTCTTGTTTGCTCCCTGGAGAGTGAAAGCCCTGATCATACACCTCCATGACACAGTTTTACCCAGAACCTAGTCCTCATTAGCAAACTCAAGGGAGCAGAGGGAGGATTGCTCAGCCCCGATTTGCCTCCTGAGCTCTGGAGAAGCAAGGTGGCTTGTACCTCAGGCAGGGTCTTGGTGGCAGCACTGAGAAGAGACTAGTGTTGGACCAGGAAGAGGTGGAGCTGAATGACCATGCTCCTTTTTGCCACACTTGCATATCATATTTTTTCCACTCAAGGGTGGTTTCCAAGAAGAAGAAGAAGAAGAGGAAGAAGAAGAAGAAGAGTTGGCTTCTATACCCTGCTTTTCTCACCCTTTTAAGGGACTCAAAGCGGCTGACAAACCTTCTGTTCTTCTCCCCACAACAGAACACCCTGTGAGATAGGTGGGGCTGTGAGAGCTCAGAAGAGAGCTGTGACCAGCCCAAGGTCACCCAGTTGGCTTCATGGGGGAGTGTGGAATCAAACCTGGTATTCCCAGATAATAGTCCGGCTCCCTAACCACTAGACCAAACTGGCTCACAAATAAGTGGAACCAAATAACACCCGTGTATGAAGAACAACTGTATAGGTACAAATATCTGAGCTTCCCAATTAATCTGACAGGTAGTGACAGTCATGTTTATATTTTTAAAAATCCAATAGCCTTTTGTAACAACTATACAAATTGATGGCGACTGCCGATTTCTTAAAAATCAGTAGCTAAAACACTGGGGCAAGCTAAACACAGTGTCATCACATAAACACACATACACACATGCGTACACACAGAGAACAGCCACTTTGAGTCCCCTTAAATGGGTGAGAAAAGCGGCGTAGAAAAGCCAACTCTTCTTCTTCTTCTTCAGATAGGTTAGGAAAGACCCCTACTGAATACCCTGAGAAATCCAGACGACTTTCTGTTGGACAGACAGAACCACTTCCTGAAACCCAATATAGAGTGTGAATCGCTCCATTCCCCACACGCTCTGACTTTCTCAGCTTGTTTCTTTCACATTAAGCCAAAGCTCTATTTAGCTTTTAAAAAGATCTGTGCCTCTCATGTGCCTTTCATGTTAAACAGAACTCTTTGCCACTCGGCAAACACTACTGGAAGTTCTCTGTTCTTAAATTGCCTTTCTGTTCACTGACATTATACGTTAGTTTCCCCTTGCAGCTGCTCTGTTTTTATCTAGAAATTTAATTGAAGGAGGATGGGAAATCCTTTAGATGCTTTATGCCACGCTTAATCCCCCCTCCAGTGATTAAATCAGTTTCTAGACTTGCTCTCCCACCTCCCAGAGAGAGAGATTTCAACAAATGTTTCTGAGAGCAAAAGGAGGGCAATCGTTTGAAGCTCAGCATATCTCCACATGTCCCTCAGGAGCTGGCACTCAGCAGAAAGGGAGAACTGCTCCCGACAATAAAAATAAGATTCTTGGTCCCTCAGTTCATTATCAGCGTTAATATAGCCATATGCTGCCCCCCGGCCTTACCTTCTGACTGACACAAGATTTTGTTGTTTAGCTCCTCTTTTTCCTCCTTCAGAAGCACATTCTCTTCTTCCAAGTCTGAAATGCGCTGAGGAGAAAAGGAGAGGGTAGCGTTACCATCTGAGAATGTAGGCCAATCGAGGGTCAGCCATTTTCACAGAGTAGCCAAGTTTCACCAGGCTATAAGCCAAACCAGTTTTGCTTTATTTTGCATTGATTTATTTACACCTTCTTCAAGAATTTGTGCTTCTCAAATGTGTCTTTTCAAACAAGCGTCAGAAAAGACAAACGTTTCCAGCAAAAATGTTTTAAGAGGCAAATCAGCATCAAGCAGGTCTCACCCCTTTTTATATGGAGCTCTAGCGTAGCAAACGGGGCAAGGGAGTTGGGGAGCTTTGGATCTGCAGAATTCTATCCACAGTTGTCTGCCATTGGCCAGAAGACTAGAGGTGTTTTCGCACTAACCCGGGTGGGTTGGGGGGTGCTGGGTTGGGGGCCCCACCACTTGCATCCAGGCTGAAGCCGCAGCGAGCCAAGCCAGCCAGCAGCCCAAGCATGTAGGGGTCAGATAAGCAGGAGCCCGTAAAAAAACTGAAGGTTAGAAAATCTGTTCAGATAGATCCCCTTAAAATGTGGTAGGATTCTATCCGATAGGAATGTATTCGTACAAATTTGTTCGAACATCCAATATGAATGCATACATATGGACTCGAGCAGGGGGTTGGACTCGATGACCCAGGAGGTCCCCTCCAACTCTACCATTCTATGATTCTATGATTCTATGATTCATATTGGATACGTATCCTATACAAACGCATACATATCCTGGATACGCATCCTATATAAATGCATACATATCCTGGATACATATCCTATAAAGTACCCCCAGTTTAACCAATGTCCGAGCTATTTCTATGAATGTTCCAAAACAATCATATTTGTACAAATGTTAATGTATGAAAGTTGTGACATTTGATTCGTGTATGAATGTCTGAATTTGTACGGACAACAAATATCACGAATATTCGTGCACATTCCTACCTCAAAGGTTTTAATATGGATACTGCAATAATCCCTGGAAATCCCTACCTTTCGGAGCACATCTTTCTCTTTGGCATAAGTGTCTTCTACTATTTTTCTTTCCCCGTGAGCTTTTTCCAGGGCCAGCCGGAGGGAGTCAATCTCTTCTTGCAGGCTTGCTAGCTGGTTGCCCTCTCCCTTACGCTGCTGGTATCGCTCCAGTTCCTTTTTCAGTTTCTCCACTTCAGTAGTATGAGCAGAGGTGACTACAGAAAGCTGCTCATGGAGGTGCTTATACTCTTTGTTCTGCAATTGGGCAGAGAAGGGGGAAGAGGAGGAGAATGTATCAACACAATCCAAACGGCAGAAAAAAATAACCAGGAAAAAAAAAACCCTGAAGATTACGAAGAAAGTAAAGATTACATATTTGTATCGCATCTTGACCACTTTGTTACATGATGCACACTTCACCTTCTTCCACGTTCTAAGAAAAGGCAATTTTAATATACTATAGGGAGTGCGGAGATAGATGTCAAATCCTGTGCTTCAGCAAGGTTTGGTTCTGCATTGCCTTAAACTGTACAGAGGCAACTTTGCAACTCTTTTGGGCAGGGCATTGGTACATTCCTCATCAGACCTTCCAGAATGGGAGCTAGAAGCTGCATACTCAATTACGTAAAATAGCCCATAAACCTCTGCTTCCAAGTAAAGGTATCCTCCCTGAAACATTTCCCTGGAACACCCAAGCAAGTGGAGGCACAGAAACATACTGCTCAGACTGTCATATACCTACAGTGAGGGATCATCTGGATACAAGAGACTTCTGGTCTACGGGGCAAGTGTTCAGGCTCAGAACGAATACAGTTTCCTTCTCCGGCCAGCAACTCTAGAGGCAGCAATGAGCTCTGAATTGCTGCTTGACCAACATGGTTTTTTATTTTTGCCAAAACAGAGGAAACGAGTACATATATCTGCATGAAATTTGCATGTACCATTTTAAAGGCCTTGGATGCAAATATTGTAACCTAAATAGAGATCGCAATCTGTAGAGAGTGCCATCGATACACCTATTCTTTTTCTGGTGTTCAGTGCTACCTGTGGAGAAACAACTTCATGATTTAAGTTCTTGTTTTATATTTATTAAGTTTTTTATGTCACCCTACTACATAAGCCTCAGGGTGCTAAATAAAAACTGCTAAAGAAAAAGAAATCAATATACATAACCATATAAATGTAACATAAAAAATACAAACAGCTATTAGAGTTACTCAGAGACAGATATCAAATTTCTTTCTCCAAACATTTGGTAGCTATTAAATAGTTAATTTCAGTTCTTAATATCTATTCTTTCTTCTTATTTGGGGCTGTTTTTAATTCCGGAAAAAAGGCCTGTGTCTGCCCTAAAACTTACAATTTATGGTATACAGAAGGGACCTGTCTAACATGAGGGTTTTGGCAAGCGAAATGTGTTAAATGAGTAATGGACTTCTAATATTAGAGAAAACAAGGGAAACAGGAATACATAATACCACTTACTATGGTACAAACTAGTAAATTATGCTATACTGGAACCAAAGAAACCGATCATAGGCTGTATTCAAACATTATAAATAGAGTGCCCTGGAGGCACCTTAGGGAGACAGTGTGTGGCACTCATGTTCCCAAGCCTTCTCTAATCCAACTTTTCTAGCACAGAATGCTCATGAGAGGACGGGTGGATGCATCCTGTAGGAGAAAAGTCCTAATTTTGAATGTGTAATTCAGTCGAAAAACTCATTAGATGGGTTAAAACAACTATGTAAGTTGGTCATGAACAATAGTAAACAAATACAAAATACTATAAAATAAAGTTCAAAAGAACATCAATATGCATGCAGATTTGATTTTTAAAAAATTATTTAAAGGAACCATGAGGATTTGGGGGAAAGGAAGGGAAGAGCCATGTTAAAAACCCAGTACCCCACCACCATATTGGACTTTAAATTAACGCTGGGAGTATTGTTTCAGAAACATTTGAAGGGCTCCAAGTTGAGCACCTCTGATCCAGTTCAAATACAACTGGACCAATTTGTCCAGAAGTTCAGTTCTAATTCAGTAATCTCATACTGCAATCCTCCTCTGCAGTTCAACAACAGTCAGCTATTCACAAGCAGAACGTTCCAACAGGCTGATTCTCCCATTAGGTTTTGGTGGACTGACAGTCTGACAAGGATCGGCCTTAAAGCAGAGCTTTCTCATCATAAACATTTAATTCCAGTATCAAGTGCTGAGAACACCTTGTAATTTGTCTGCTTTCAAATTGAGCAAGAGCCTGTAGCTATCAGACAGGTCCTGAAACAAAATTAGACTGGAAGGAGGTTTGAGACTCTCATATCTTTAAAGCAGCAATGAGCGACTGCTCCCCAAAAAGCCTGAGGGAGGATGGTCAAGGGAGAGCTAAAGAGCTGGTTGAAAGGAACCAAAAGTCATTCTTTTTCTGAGGAACTACAGATGGTTCATCAAACATTTCCGTTCTTAAATTCTTCAGAAGAAGATTCAAAAGCCCAAGATGCAAAGAACACAAAGTGAAAACAGGCTACAAAGCTGGGTATTCTCTGCTCCATGAAGGTTGGGACTATTCAACTATGTTTATTCACATGGATTTATTTATTTGTTTGTTTGTTTGTTTGTTTGTTTGTATTTCTATCCCGCCCTATACCCGAAGGTCTCAGGGCAGGTTACAATATTATATTAATCTTAGACAGGATCCTGCCCTCAGGCTTACAATCTAAAGAGACAAGAAACAAAAGGAAAATGGTGTGGGAGGGAACAGGAAACACCCACCCCCAGATCAATGTTGTTTGTTCTTTTCAAAGGAACAACACATTAATGGTCTGCAGAATAAAGTGGGTGGCTATAACTCAGCTGTACTAGAAAGTTGACAGATCCCTGTAACAAAATCTAGCCAGGTACAGCCATAATTTGGTGGTCACAATCACTTGGACCAAAATTGTTCACCTCGCCAAGATAATGAATATTCGTCACTTCTAGAATTCCACCACAAGGGAAAGAGAACATCTCTCCTCCGTGTGATTTCAGGAAACAAATCTTAGAACATATTCCAAGTAAAATATGCAAATATAACAAAAATTGAAGATAGCGGTGCAGGGCGGGGGGAGGACAAATTAATTTATACAGGAAGACTGAACTAATGTTGACTAGAGCTCTGCTCTTAAGGGACTTCTGCTAAGAGCTGTAAGGTAGGGATGTGGACGAATGTTCTAAACATTCGAAATCTGATCGAATTCGATCGAATGTGGACATTCAAATCTGAATACAACGTCTTCACATTCAAATTTAAACATTCGAACAAATTTTGAATGTTCCAAAACATTCGTTCAAATGATTTTAAACATTCAAACGGACAGATATGTATGTATTACTTACGTATCTATACGAATCTCATACACATTTGTGCTTATAGTACGGGACGAAAACAGGATGCATATGGGATAAAAAGGGATGTGTATGAAATGTGTACAGATTTTGTTGACTTTTGTATCTTCAGATTCAAATCTAACATTCGAACAAATAGTTTTGAATGTATGCAGTCTGAATCAGATTTTGTTGTATTTAGATTCTAAACATTCGGATCAAGTCAAATGTTTGGATATTCAATTTGACTCGAATTCGAATGAAAAAAGAAACATTCGTGCACATCCCAAATGTAAGGCCTTTTTAAAGGGGTTAAACTGATGTCAAATGGGAATTCTTTATCAAAATGTCCACAGCAAGGGCAGGGTGTGACGTAACTGAGGCCCTTTAAAAAAAAATCTAGTTTTGCTAGAAAGAAATGCTCTCACCGTCACATCTGGATCTCTTATCATAGACCAGATGTTGACATTTCAGAAGTCAATAAAGGTAAGAACAGCACAATGGAGACTTAGTAGGAAAGATCAGTTGTGCAGTGGTTTCTTAACGTCACAACTAATCTGCATAGAAGAAGCATTTCCCTTCCAAGAGTTAAAATCATCTTAATTTAGAATGAGCCAAGGTTAAGCAAGGTTACACTTCCTCATCCTTGTCCTCCTTTTTTAGTACACGTGGAGCAAGGAACTGTCAAACTCATTCTGGCATCTCTGACCTTCGGGACATTTATCTTTGGCCACACCAAAGATTTTTTGTATAAACTCGTCGTTTCAATCATGAAAGCAAAAGCAGAGCCACAAAAGACAGGACTGGTCCCAATGGATGTTTCTCATCTCATAAAGGCCTCTTTTAACCTTTTGATTGGCTTGGAAGCTCCAAGTGAGGTCAGTCGCCTTGTTGGAGACTCCCTTGGAGACGCAGGAACCAAGATGCCGAGAATCCTTAACTCAACCTATTCTGAGTTGTCTTCCTAACCTTGATTTGCAGTCGTCCTTGGATTGCTTCTTCTGCAGCCAACATGTTTCCTTGGAGGCTAACTTCTGCTTGCCTGACACAATAAGTCATGTCTCATTCAAACAAGAATTGGTATGATGGCTCTCGCTAGTAAGACTCTGCCATAAGGAAATGAAAACTGCAGCCATCTTCCCAACTGAAGGTTGGCCTGCTGTAGGGCTGGAACCAGTTATTTCAGCTCCCAGTTCCCAAACTGAGTTCACAGCTAGAGATAAACATCCTGAATAAAGCAATGAATTTCTGGATGAAGAGAAGACAAGAAAACAACTATATGGGGGATGGTGGAGAGAGAGAAGGATTCTTGGGGTTCTGGTGGGCAGTTCAATGAAGGTATCAACCCAGTGTGCAGCAGCAGCAGCAGCAGCAGCAAAAAATGCTAATTCAATGCTGGGAATAATTAGGAAGGGAATAGAAAACAAGTCAGCAAGTGTCATTTTGTGTCTTTATAAATCTATGGTGAGGAACAAAGGTAAAGATCAAATAATGATTGAAAGTTTGAATAGCGAAGAGATCCCAGCCTAGGCGAACTGAAGAGGTCTTACCTGTTCATCTATCTTCCTCTGCAGCTGAACCACCTTGTTCTCCATGCCTATATTGAGCCTCTTCAAGTGCTCTGCTGATCGGGCTTCTATCTTCAAGGCTTTCAGCTCTTGCTTTGCCTTCATACGTCTGAAGTAGCACTGGACAACCACAGCCGCAGAGCGGAACTTGATAAAACGCTTTCGTGCTAGCCAGGTCCGCGCATACTTTTGGATGACGATGGCTTTGTGCTCTGTGAGAACCTGAAAAACACAGAAGGAGTTTATGAGTGTGTAAGAGGGAAGGAGGGATAGGGCGCCCCAAACAGCCACATAGCATAGCACTAGCAGCTGATGTCCTGTTTTACCCTTGTTTTTAACAGTGTTTATGAGCTGCTGAAAGAATCAGCTGAAGGAGGGAACTGATGTAGGACTTCAACTCCGTTAGAATCTCAGAGCAACAGGGACTAAAGTATTGGAAGAAGCCATAGCTAATACAGCAAGCATTGTAGCTGCTTCCCTGGATCAAGCTAGAGGCCAAGCAGGTCCAACAAATTTGATGGGCATCTTGTTACAAGCTGGTCGCTCACAAGCAGGTCACAGACCAGCATATGCATTATAGGTGTTCATAGCCAATCTCTACCTATTAGTAATTGTGACATATTCAGGTGGTATAGGCATAACACCACACCCAAACTATTGTTTCTCCCATCCTTAATGCTTCAATTTCTTCTTAGGAGAAATAAAAATTTCCTGCATTGTCCCAAGGTGGTACACAACATAAAATGAGAAAAAAATTAAAACCCCCATAAAAACATATAATAAGGTACAGGGCAGTATCATTAAACAGCAAAAACTGAATGATAAAAAATGTTCTTTAAGGAGTTGCTGGAAGACGTCTAGAGCGGATGCTTGGTGTACCTCTGGGAGAAGACTGCTCCAAGGTCTGGAGGCCACAACCAGAAAGGCCCTATTACTAGTGGCAATTCTATGGATTTCGGGGAGTAATGGAACCACCGGGGGTGGGGGGGGAGTGGGGCTTCTACAGCTACAGAAGGAGGCAAAACACCAAATATATGGGGCCCAAATCATTCAGGGCTTTACGTCAGCATAACATCAGTGTTACAATACAGTAATCTAAACAGCACCCTAACCTGAGCATTGATTACAAGACTTAAAAATATCTAACTATACTATGTCCAAGTTCACACTATTTGGAATTATGCTGAAATTTCTAATATGGGGCCTATTCGCACATACAGAATTCTGTGAAAAAAAGACAAAATTATCTCATAAAACTTGGAAAAGACAGAAGAAAAAAAGCTGGTTCTGCTACTCCTTTTCTGCCCTGACACGCTTTTTTGAAATTTGAAAATCACTTTTCAATGCTTTTCTCCTAAAAGTGTGAGGGTTTTTTTTTAAAAAAATTGATTATTTAATTTAAATCAATCTCATCCTTCACCCAAGGGTCTCCAGGCACTTCACATAGTAGAAGAATAAAAAACTCCTGTTATTCAGACTTCAGAGAAGTCTGCTGTGTGGATTTGTTACATCTCCTATGGTGTTAAAAGAAGCATGGCAAGAGACAGATAAAGTCTGTGCAGATCCACTGTGTTACTAGAGTGGATGCCTAAGTAGTACTTCCAGGTTGAAGAGAGATGAAGGATGCTTCTAAAGACCATCTGCAGGGAGTTGAGAGCAATGTTTTGCCTTTGTCCTCTGCTTAAGAAGGACCGGAGGCAATTGGTGGACCACTGTGTGAGACAGAATGCTGGACTTGTGACCTAACCCAGCAGGGCTCCTCCTTATGGACAAATTCAAGGAGGAAAGCTGTATCAATGGCTATTAGAACAGATGCCTAGATACTTCCTCTGGGTGGAAAAGAAAAAGACAGATAGACAGGAGTCCTCTAATGGCCATTTGAGAGAGTCAAGAGCAGATGAAGGTTTCGTCCTTATCTTAGGCTTAAGAATGCCCAGAAGCAATTGATGGCCCACTGTATGAGACAGGATACTGGACTAGATGTGTCGTGGTCCCACTCAGCAGGACTCCTCTTATTTTATTATGTGTCCGTCCCTATCTGGCTCCCTAAGGCAAGCTTCCTCAGAGAAGGGATCAATACAGGTTAGTGAGGGGTGGATCTACAGATGACCAGAACCGACACAGGTAGCCCACTCAGGGTGAGCTGAGCTGCTTTTTCCAATTTTCACTACAGAAACTTAGCACAGGCATTTGCCTGCATGAGATTTTCAATGCAATTTCTTATGGGCTTTCTGCCTCTTGATAGTCACATGATAAATATAAGGAATGCATTAGCTTACCCTATACATAGCCTCAGGCTGGTTTCAAGGGCATTTAAATGCCACTGACTGTCAGAAACAGACATATCTAGATTTCATCTGAGCAAATAAGTAAAAAAAAACCAAACTTACTTCACTTTTTATCCTTGTATTGAACAAAATTCACATCTCCTATGAGGGTGGTGGATAGTGTTATTCACTGATAATTCAGCCATTAATCTATAAGTAACAACCTACCAAAGAGTACTATGACAAAACAAAGAAACACCAAAAACAGAAACAAAAATAACTATGCATGACTAAGGTGCTTTTGTTTTTCTTCTGAAGTCCCAGCAACAAAACTATGTCCCTGGAATTTAGCAAATCATTTAATAAATCACCCACAATACCCTACTGAGCAACTTGATTAAGGATGGGCACTATGATTTCACAAGCAGATGGAGAGTCAAACTGAAAAAGCACTCATAGATTAATCCTTGTCAGACTGGAGGATGTGCTGAAAGATTTGGTACTTTTCAACATGTTTACTAATGGTTTCAGCATGAAGATGGATAGATTTCTTATCAAATGCAGCAGTGATACAAGTCTGGTTGGAATAAGAGATAGCTTAGGAGATAAAAACAAAATTCAGAATGATCTTAGTAATCTCATTTGTACCAGTTTTGGAGCTGTTATGCTGCATTCCAGGTTTCTTCTTCTGAGAACCTAAGCTTTCAGATATAGCTGTGATATCCATCTTCAGAGGTCTTTGCCCTTGGACGAGTCAAGGGTGACTGGTGTCTTATTAGATCTTTCCCCCCATCTTATAGATGTTTGCTGTTTGTCTGTCAGCTCTTCCTTTATTTGTGTTGCTAATGAGTCATTGGTCTTTCCCTGGCTGTACCCTGTTGGCACTGTTTCCTTGAGTGGGAATGTTAATGGCAGGTCGTTGAGGCTAACTGTGTACTAATATAATCCCTAGGGCTGAGCAACTAGTGGCTTGTGTGTTTGTGAATCTCTGTTTTGCTTGTTTCTATACAGAGATCTCCAGATGCTGCTGAGAAACAGGCCTTGGTCCCTGTTAAAGTTGTGGGGATGTTGTATTTCTATGGTCTTTCTGGTAGCCAGTTCCTGTGATCCCTGTATTTTAGCTGTGGTTTCTGTTGGTTTGAATAAGATCTTGTGGTTTTCTGACCACACGTATTCCGCTATTGCTGATTTGTCCATCTGCATGAGATGCACATTTCTTTCGTATTCATATTTCCTTTTTTCAATCATGTGTGAGGTTATTCCTATATACACCTTCCCACATTCACATCTTTCCATTGATCTTGGTAAGATGGGAAGCAGGGATGAGAGAACAACCAAACACATTCCAATAGAGAGAAATGCAAAGTGTTTTGTGTTTTTTTGCGGGGTGGGGTTAAATGCATGGAAAATATTAGATTGGAAGCAGTACATATGAAAAAGATCTTGGAATTTTAGTTGACTGGAACATAAATTTGAATTTGCACTGTGATGTCACTGCAGAACAGAGAAATTCATTACTGAGCTGCATCAGTAATATGATATCCTCCAATGCACTAGTAGTAATAGTATCACTCTGATTGGTCTTGTGGTTAGAGTGCTGGATTCTTATCTGGAGGTTTCCTGGTTGAATTCTGTACCCCTCCATGAAACCAGCTGGGTGACCTTGGGTTAATCACAGCTCTTTCTGAGCTCTCTTCTTCTTCTTCTATTAGACTGTGTCTTGGGTAGTGTCCAGTTTTGAGTACTTTGCTTTAAGGAGAATATAGATGCACTGGAATGGCCTCAAAGAAAGGTAACAAAACTGATTAGGAATGGGAAACTAAGTCCTACAAGAAGAGACTGAAAGAACTAGGCACCTCTAGCCGTAAGGGAATAGTTGCAGCCCAGTCATAGAACTGCCTGGAGAGCAGAGGGTTGCCGGTTCAATTCTCAGCCTCTCTCTGGAAGTAGACAATGACAACTCACTTCTGTGTCTCTACCAAGAAAACTGCACAGAGGTGCAGTTGGTGGTGCCCATGCAACCACTCGAGCTGGCCATGACTCAATGGTACTCAAGAAGGCCCACTTAAATAGTACTAAATGTCCAGTTTTAAGAGCCCCCCTTGATGTCCCCAAAACACCCAAGCAGAACGTAATGCTACCAGGAAGAAGATGAAACAGACTGAGCTGCCTGTCAGTCTGATTCCTTTTACCACAAGTAGGGAGCAGCCAGTGAGAAAGGCAGTCTGGCCATCACAAGAAGGGTGATGATGTACACCAGATGTCGAGACAGACTTCAACAGGAAGATGCAGTTCTATATATGACTCATAAACTCTGTTCAACCAGGTAAGTTCTCTGCTGAGTGCCTGATACCAGATGACATTTCCAGATTCCCACTTTGCCCTGTGGGAGCTCTTTGTGTGAACAGCTTCATTAAGCAAGTTCTCTAAAGGGCTGCAAAGTACTTGCTTCTGTCTGGATGACTGGAACTGTGAAATCAAGCTCAGCTAAAGCTACCAGAATCTAAAAAATGCACACGCTTCCACGTCAGGGAATCAACACAAAAGATGGGTTAAGAGTTGGAGAGAGTCGCCCGAAGGAGAACGTCTACCAAGCAAACAAACCAAAACTTCCTGTTCTATAACAAGTAAGGAGGGTTTACTGTACAGTTAAGTTTGTGGATTACCTGGAGTGAGATATTTTGTTTCATTTTTCAATGTGAATAGGATACTATTTACTGGGCAACAGTATGGGGGAAATGTTGGGTAACAGTATTAGGACAAGGGGTATTTAGGATTTTAAACACAGTAAGAGGTTCTGCACTGGCCAACATACTGGTCCTGCAAAAAGCTAGGAGCCTCCTTTGAGCACACTGGTGTCCTCCAAGGGAAGCTCTGCCCCCTTAGACACTAGCCCTGAGACGACCCCCTGGGACAAGGCCTCCCTTGGACCACATCAATCTGCCTAAGGGAGGTTCCTAGTTCACTTGCTGCTCCAGTATATCAGCCACTGTGTCATGCCTCATGTCCTCTCTGACTCCTCGGAGGAAGGTCTTGCTCCTGCCAGCCAACGCAAGGGAGGTGCACCTCAGGGGCCAAACTTGAAAACTGCTTCTGTCCCCAGAAATGGGGATAGTTTGGACTCAGACAATATACAGCGCCCAGAGCCAAGTTCTCTCTGGAGAGAATAACAACAGCTGTGCTGCTCAATTCACCTCCATGCAACACATCTGGGCAGCTGGGAGCATGACTCTCCAAGGCCTACTTAAGAAACACCCAACTCTGCACCTGCCGTTGCAAACGAAGAATCTCCTTGGCAACCCCCGACTCATGTGAACCCTGATTATTGACTCCTGACTTACTTCCCGAACTTATGACGACTCTCTGAACCCCCAACTCCTGGCCTGCTCAAGTACTCTATATCCCCAAGAACTCTGGTAACTGACTTGGCGTCATGCTCTCGCTAGCTGGGTGTATGCACGTGCTTCGGTGTTACTGCCTGCTCTGGACATGACACATTGCAGAATCACCCAGTGTTCAGTTTCTCACCTAGGTGGACCACACAGCCATACAATCTTCCATACAGAGTCAGATGCTCCTTTCCAGACTCCAAGATGTAGTGGGATGAAAACCATGATTGTCATTCATTCATATGCAGTGAAATAATGATTTTCCCCAGTGGAATAATACTTACTGCCAGTGTCAAAGGTGCCCACTAAACAGCAAGTGCACCATGATTATGAGGTAAGTCACCACACAACTTTCTCAGGAAATTGAGAAAGAATAAACGGGTCCACATGCTTCTGTTTTATTTGCCAAGCCGCTGAGTGGGAAGACTTTCAAGGCTGGCACTCAGAAATCACAGGATTGAGGCGTGCCATCACTTTCTTATGGGAACTGGTGTGCTCTGTCTTCCGTCAGGAAAACCTAACTGTACTGCAGCCTTTATTGCTTGGGTAGTGCTTTTCAGATATGCTGGACTACCACGCATGTTAGCCTTACAGGCTCTCTGGATCGGAAACAAACTATAATGTGAAACTGATGGAGATCAGGTAAAGACTGCTATGTTGGATACCTATGGGCAGCCAACGCACCAACTGGGTGTTTTTCTGCTAGCACTAAGTACCCATTTTAGCACCCATTAAGGACCCATTTGGCTCAGAGACGGATGACCCCATTTCCACTACAGACCCCATTAGAGACACATCTGTTTCCACCACAGCTAGGGATCATATGAGACCTTCAGGACCAATAATCCGGATTTCCTGTAGACCACATTAAAGGGGTCTATAATGGGGTCTTCAGCCATCAAATCCGGATTATAGGGAGCCTGTTTCCACTACAATTGGGCAATGGGGTCTAGAGAAGGCTTGGGGGGGCATCCATGAGGGGGTGCCCCAACCCAAGACTTCAAAGTCCCCCTGAAGCTGGCTCCAAAGTGCCTCCAAAATCCCTTTGAAGTTGCCTTCGGTGATTAGCACAGGCTCCAAAGAAAAACTCCTTGCAAGAGCAATGCCGCTGTCAAAGGCTCTGGAGGATCTTCAAAGTTAGCGGCAGATCGCTCCGGAGATTCTACGGAGCGGCTCTGGAAGATCTTTGAAGATTCTCTGGAGTGTCTACGGAGATTGCACCCCGTCCCCCAAAACACCTAGGGTGACAGGCAGACCTCTCGTGGGTAGATCTGGATTTGCACATGGGCGCTCCGGCGTTTCCACAGCAGGCAGGCTAGCACCCATTGCTACTGGTTGCTAGACCACCCGTGGAAACACACTGGGTACTTCCCTTAATCGTGATCTACTAGATCCGGACTAAGGAATGTACCCATTTCTTAGATCCAGATCTTCTTAGATATGGGTTAAAGGAGCTCAGTGGAAAAACACCCTCTGAGTGATTTTAAAATATGTAACTATTAATGTCGCCAGAGATCATGAGATAGGGAAAGCAGGGCAAATCACTGCCTTTCAGCCTAACCTTCTACTCAAGATCACTGTAATGATAAAATGGAAGAGAATGGACTTATGAGCTGTTTGGGCAAAAAATGGGATGCATATGTATTCATCAAATATATACCCATGTTTTTTAAATATTATGTTCGACAAGAACTGGAGCGTCAGTTTTCATAATCTCATCAGCCAAAGGAGCATTTGACTTGCCCATCTACACATCTCTAACATATCTGAATCTGAGTATGGATACAGAAGGTAATGTAAACATCATCACTTTCAAAGGAGTCAATGCAGACCTTCCTGTAGGTTCTTCGGACAAACATTCCACGAGTGAAAGCCTGGATTGTGATGGCAGCCGTACGGATCGTTTGGTAAGCACGGAAGATCCTTAACATTCGATACTGTTTCTGGAAAATAATGGCTGCTCTCGTTTCCCTCAGGCGACCAGCCAACCTGTAAAAGAAAAGTTGGTGAAGAAAAATATTCCCTTACAAAAGTGTTCCTATTCAGAAGCGGTTTATTTCATACATTTTTCAGCTGACGCTGAACATTATTCACTACCATACTTCTGCTTCTTGGGTTTCTTTTTTATTTCATGTAGTGGCTACTATGGAAGAGCCTGTTAGTTCAGTGGTAAACTGCCTAGAAAGAAGAGAGTTTGGTGGTTGAATAACTTGCCTCTCTCCAACGGCATACCGCTTCTGTATCTCTGACAAGAAAACTACACAGAGGCGCCCATGGAGTTTGTCAGCCAGCAGTCAGTCATGACTTAATGCCCCACCCCCCCGACAACAGTGGCTACAAAACTCAACTATGACTTTGGCGTTCAAATCCTCACTCAGCCTTGGTATAACCCCGGGGGAGCTTAAGCCAGGTTGAACCGTGAGGCTTTTTGTAAGGATAAAGAGTGGGAAGAAAGGCAAGACATAAACTCAGTGACTGAATGGGACGGATGGACAGATGGACAGATGCAGCTGCAGACCTTCAAATATATATGCACTTCAATGGGAAAGGACTTAAGAGTTTTAAAAATTTTGTTTGCTTCTTTGTTTGCAGGACTACTGAGTCCAGAGGCAGAAGTATATAAACTCACTCGTTGCAGATTTTGGGTTGTTAAGCTGTGTTCCGTGAAGCTGAGCTTTTGAATACAGAGGATTCAACTCCTAGAAGAGTCAAATGCAACTCTGATATCCCAAAGCTCATGTTCGGAGAAGAACTATGGAGCATGGCATAACAACCCCCAAATTGTGATAAGTAAGATCGTAATGGCCATGAAAGCCTACATTCTACCAATATATAAACTGGACTTTCTGCAGTGCAGCCTTCACCAACCTAGCAACCTCAGAGTTTTGCAGACATTTTGACGCTTGTCTTTGATCTGACATAGAAAGCCTTCCTTCTGGTTTGAGTCAAAGAGCAATTTGCTGTGAGTTGCAGATGTTATGTAACCAGCCACCCCCAATCTGAGCCTCTATGCTCCAAGTTTAAGGTTTACCACGATAACAATTTAGATACCATTTTTCCAAACAGTGGCTCTTTTAAACTTAGCAATCAAACAAATGCCTTTAGACAAACTAGTGTCTAATGCTGTCTGTGAGCTTAAAAAAACCTGGCTACAGTATCTGTGCAATTATTTCAGGATTTTTATATAAAGGAGTATTCTACTTCTCCTTGGTTTTCATCTTTAAAAGACCAATCAAAGTTAGTAGGTTTTTCAGTCCCTCAACACCAACAGCAAGTGTACTGCTGCGTAACTACAGGTTGTAAGAACTCCAGGGCAACAGCAACAAATTGTTTTGACATTTAGAAGCAAAGGGTATTGCTTTGGCAAAGTCTAGAAGCATGACTCCAAGTAATTCCAAAGTGGGTTGTGCTTAATAGTCTTTATATGTTTTTCTTATAAGTGATTTTGATGTGCAGCTACTCTTTGCTGTTACAGCCAGATAGATAGGAGAAAAGTTTGTTTAACCATTATTAGGGAAAACTGTGTACTCTTAAATTGTGTTTTATGTGTTCTATATGTCTGTTTAATATTTTAATACTTTAATTTTTGCTTTGTGATGGCCTTTGGCCAAATATGATAAAACGATTAACCAGACTGATTGGATACTTGCAGAATTTATGACCAGTTCATTATTACATCTTCCAATAAATATTT
The DNA here is from genome assembly GCA_023333525.1 of Aspidoscelis tigris stejnegeri. Lineage (NCBI taxonomy): Eukaryota > Metazoa > Chordata > Lepidosauria > Squamata > Teiidae > Aspidoscelis > Aspidoscelis tigris. Next base: position 11,112,291 of record JALMGA010000007.1, read on the forward strand.
ATAAAGCACAAGCTCCTTTAAAAGACAGTTAAATGTGCCTCATTGGATTTTGTAATTTGCTTTTTGCTTGGAGAGATTAAAAGTATCCATTGGTGAAAGTGGAAATGGTGGCTCCAATTTTGTCAAGTTCCTCATTTTTACTGTGCAGTAGAAGACAAGTCGATTATTCAAGGAGAACAGATAGGCAAACGTGAGTGAAAAAAGACCTTCATATAGTTCATGGGAGATATAATATCAAATGATACTCTATAATTTTCATTTATATTTTTAGGGTACATTCCTATTCCAGGCCATCATTCTATGGCCTTTAATCCTATAAAATTATAAATTTTTCACTTTGCAAGACCACTTCTGGGAGCAAACAAAGGCATGACCCTTTTAGGAAACCACAGTTCAGCGTCTAGGATAGGGAGAGGAGGAAATTTCTTGGGGGGAAATCTATCCCAAAATACAATGTTGACAGCACAGGTTTCTTTCTTTTTTAAAAAATGTTTTAATGCTTATATAAGGCCTTCCTTGCAAGATATCTATTCTTTATTTCAGAGATCTGGAGTAATTCAGAGGTCAGGCATCACTTCACCTTGCCTGTCACCTAAGTGTAATGAATTCCAAATGGGTGTTACCTTCTTTTCAGACTTGTTGCCTTCAAATTGAAATTATCTAAGCGGGATCAACCCTCTAAAACTTACTTCGACTTAATATTTAAGAGCAAATTAATTTTTCATCACAGAATATATCTGCCCCTAAACCGGTGATGGCCAACCTATGACACGCGTGTCACAGGTGACACGCCAAGCCCTTTTAGGTGACACACCTGGTCACCCTGGCACCTGGGCATGTAGTGCTTGCTTGTTCTTGAAGTGTACGAAATACCAACTTTCAATTGAAGATTTAGCAAATGTAAAGAATTATTCATTTTTGCTTTTAATAGAATACATATATCAAAAATATAACTTTCTTACTAGAGCTACAAATATCACAAAACTATGGATATTTCTGGAAGTGACACAGCACCCGAGTTAAGCTAGGTTTTCTTGTGAATTTTGACACACCAAGCTCAAAAGGTTAGCCATCACTGCAAAAACTGAAGGTGAGGGGTTAACAAAGAGTTAATATATTTTTCTGAGGTAAGTTGCAGGCTACTTTTTAAACATTTGTAACTTGGGGTGGAAATCTACCCCACCAATAAAAAATGGTGAGTTTTTCTCCTTATGTAGATAAAGGGTTCCTCTAAGTGAAAGAGGAATTGATTATTTAACATAAAACAAAATCAGACTTACAACAAGCAGAACATCACGGGTAACTTATCATTTAGTTGCTTTGGCCACAAATATTAAATTGCTCAGTTCTGAGAAATAATCTTATTAATGATTGTTGCTTTCTCTTTGCTTTCCCTGAATGATGCACCTTGTCCCTCCATCCTCACTAAAAGCAACCTCTGTAGCTACCTCTTCGGAAGCTGCAAGAGTTTGTGTTGGTGCGCGCATCACACAGAATGGGCAGGCAATGGGAGCTGAGCTGCCCTTCCACTTCTCGTTGGCTGTTCTTGCCATAGATACTTCTATTTTCATAACTGGGATATTCTTTTAAATGTGTTGAGTCTTTTAAAAGTGTTTTTATGTATTTTATTGTTTTTAATATATACTGACTTGTAATTTGCTGTTTTAAAGGTTGTTACCCACCCTGAGTAGGGATGTATACGAATATTCGAATGCATTCAAAATTCAACTGAATCGACCGAATGTTGACATTCGAATTTGAATAGAATGTCCTTAAATTCAAATTTTTGATTTGAATGTCAAATTTCCAATCTATTCGTTCAAATTATTCATATATTCATATGTGTATGGGTTCGTACATGATGCGTACATGAAGATTCACATCTTTCCCGCATCCGTACGCATTTGTATGGATCCGTGCAGGAAAAAAACAGGTTGCATGCGGAATAACTACGGGATCCATATGGATGAGTATGGATGTGTACGGACCCAGGAAAGATCTATACGGGCATCTGTGAATGTTGTCGACATCCATAAGTGCAAATTCGAATGAAAAATTCGAACAAATAAATTCAAATGTGAGTAATTCGAATCAAATTTGTTAGAATTCGAATTTAAAAGATTCTAATAAAATCAAATTAGAGTATTCAATTCAAATCATCGAAGCCCAAAAATTGCATTCTTGCACACCCCTAGCCCTGAAATATAGATAGAAATATAAATAATAAATATATAATAAATCCTGTCTGCACTTGCGGGAAAATTCGTGGTTGCTTAATACTGCACAGGGAGTACTGATATATCAGTATTAAGTAAATTCGCAGTATTGTTGGTATAATGCATCGCCACTACGATCCAACGAATGTTGTGTGTGACGCCTCCAATGCAGCTATGCATTCTGCTGTGCAGTATTAACAAGTCTGGACGGACCTGATGTTATATTCCGGTATACTGCAACAAATTCAACATAAAGCTTTGAAGCAGGATGTAGTGAAACAGGGTCTAAACTTTCTATCTTCTTTCCCTTTCTTCCTAAAAACTACAGAAATTACAAAGGCCTCAGATTTAGCATATGATAGTGGATTTCCATATCGTTTACAAAATCGCACAACATCTTAGTGTCTGATTTTCCAAGATGAAAGTCAAAGTAATTAACAGTATCATTTTTGGAAGTTGCAGGTAAATCACCTTGAAAAAATCCATCCTATTTCTCACCTGCGGGCCTGGTGTCCTCTTGTGTACCTCTGGATAATTACCGCTGCTTTCTTCATCTTCCTGTACTTCACTCTCTGCAACCAACCGCGGACTGTCTTCTGTATCATGATAGTAGCAGCACGGAACTTATCGGCTCGCAATTTTTCCAAATAAGCCACTTGACCGGCACGGAAAAAGATCTTGGTACGGCCAAACTGGAACTTATCAGGATCCTTTTCAAAAGTAAAAAATGGAAGGTGAATTAGCACACCAAGATCTACATGGTGCTTCTACATGGTGATATTTAGTAGGGATGTCACAACGTGATCCTTGAGCAAGGCAAGCACTTACCTCACCTCACTTTGCTCCTAGCTGCCCCTCCGGGACTTTTGGGGGGTCTAGAGGGGCAGGTGGGGTGAAAATAAAATAAAATTTAACGTTATTATTTAAAAACCTAGCAGGGGGTGGGGGAAGAAGGACAAAAATTGCAATGATGTCATTCTTTGGACCAGGAAGGACTGTAGTTAGGAGCAAAGTAAGAAGACCTGGAAGCTGCAGTTAGTTCAAAATGCAGTAGTCCAAGCAATGACCAGTGCAACTTACAGGCAGCACATAATGGCTGTTTTGAGAGAGCTGCACTGGCTGCCTATACACTTCTGATCTGAATTCAAGGTGCTGGTAATGACTTTTAAAACCCTAAACAGTAAATATAGTTTTGTATTACCCCATTTTCTGAGTTTTTGGGAAACTGAAGTGGATGCAGAACCGAGAAATGCAAAAATGACATGGATGATTTCCTTAGGTAAATAATAACTTGGATTTTAGACAAGAAAACTGATAGCAGTTATGTACGCCTTGACTTCCTTCGAAGAATCTCAAGATCTCTAACTGGTGGCCTGCTGAAATTTTCTGTTAGAAATTCCTAATTCCTCTCTGGAAAAGAGAACTAGAATTCCAAGGAAATACATTAACTAAACCTGTTATATTTGCTCTTTCTGCTGAATTGTTACTACTTTAAATAACACAGAACTTGGGTTCATTTGATATAGGGCACATTATGAAATAAAGTGTATCAAGCAAATTAGTATGGACATTTATTTAACTCCACCAAGATGGTATTTATAAAGGGCACAGAATGGACATGAAGCTATTAAGAGGAGCTGTAGAACAAGGCTTAGAAAGATAATTCTCATGGACATATTGCATACTTTTTTTTTATGAAAAAAGCTCTGGGCTCCTTCAGGTTACAGCCATATCTCATCAGTTTGGAAGGGCAGGTAGATAAATGCAATATCTGTAGTTTTTAACCCATATCATTGTGGATGGAGTAACTTTGGTGTTGACGCAATTTTTTATATGGAGTCCAAATGACATTATTATGTAGTACAATTTCAGTTTTAAGCTCAGACCCTCCTCCTAGAGAAATCAAGTCACACCACACACATGATTTGGCTGCATGCACTAACAAGAAGTGGGATTTAAACAAGTCCAACCCCATAAATGGCACCCCTCTCTCCCCATATGGATGAAGGTTACATGCTTAGACTACGACATACAACTGTGCCCACCTTAATAAGACTTTCTAGCAGTGTTTTACAAATTGCCTTCTTGTCATTCTTTTTTGAGAGATCCCCTTTCTTCATAAGAACACGATACCTATTGAAGAAGTCATGGTAGGTCCACCTGGAAAAGAAGCACAAAGACTTTCCAACAGATTGTTTCACCTAGGAGGTTAGACAAGAACAAACAGGATTTCTACAGACAGACACTACAATACTCATCTGAAGTGGTATGGGGACAGCAATCCCAATCAGCAAAGTTACACCAGTATCTACAACCATGAGTACAGAAAATAACTGCAGAATTTACTTCTACTAATGACTAGTGAATGTTGCATTCTGACTTTTGAGTCACTCTGCAAAGTCAACAGGTCTTTTCTATTTGCCACTAATTTAAAGCCTTCCAAGATTTTCAAATCTTTTAAAAACAAAAGTCAGTTCAAGGAGCATGATACAAACCATACAGGCTACTAGAATGAATGCCTAAGTACTGCATCCAGGTTGGAGATATAGGCAATATGTTTCCAAAGGCCATTTGCAGGGATCTGAGAGCAGGTGAAAGTTTTGCCTTTGTCCTGAATGCCCAGAAGTAATTGGTGGACCACTGTGTGAGACAAAGCTTCCAAGTTCCAGGCACCATGAAATTCAATGTAACTGAACAGTTCTACAGTATTTTGTTTCACATTCCTATTGGAAAAACTATATTCCACATGGCAATCTCTACTGATTCATTCACCACTACAGCAAGTCAGTTATCTGTTAGCTACTGAATTCTCTATCAATTTCATTCTTTTCATATCATTAGATGCTCCTAGGGTCTAACTCATAACCAGTTTAATGCAGCCACTGCAGTGCAAAAACTGTATAACCAAAATTCACATTAGATCCAGCTTGGATATTTAGTTCATAACATTATAAAAAATATAATTTAAAGAAATCAAAACCTTATAATTCTTACATAGTAAAATTACTAACTAGTGTATGGGAGAGGAGGACAGACTTCCATTTTAAACTAAATGTGAGGATAAACAGATGCACCTTCACCAATTGTAGAAGTGTGAATAATGACAATGCTTGGCACTTAAAAGGGAAGGTAATTCCAAAACCAGAGGTTCATCACTGTTAATCATTTCCATTCCCTCATTTGTGTTCTCATAAGCCTGCAGATCTTTCCAACCTTCATCCAGAGAAACAGAGTACTGCGTATCACTGGATCTTGGGTCTGTGTAGTTGTGAGACACCATGTTGTCAATGGACTTAAGATGCCCTGGAAAGGACAGTGCAAAATTTGGGGGTGCTCTTGGACTCTGCATTGATGCTTGAAGCTCAGGTGGAGGCCATGGCCAAGAGAAACTATTCCCAAATATGGCAGGTGTGTCAGTTAAAGCCCTTTTTGGACAGAGATGACTTGGCCACAGTTATCCATAACTTCCAGATGACTGGACTATTGTAATGCACCTAAATGGGGCTGCCCTTGAAGACAGTTCGGAAGCTGCAGCTGGTGCAGAATGTAGCTGCTAGACTCCTGACTGGGACAGCTGGTTGGACACACATCATGCTGGTCTTAAAAGAGTTGCGCTGGCTGCCGATTTGCTACTGAGCCCATTTCAAGGTGTTAATTTTGACTTGCAAGGCCCTAAATGACTTGGGCCCAAAATACGTAAAGGAAAGTTTTCTTCCATATTGATCTGCTTCTGCCTTAAGATCTAGAGGGGAGGCCCTCCTAGTTGGACCACCACCCTCAAGGGTGGGCACCTGGGAAAGAGCATTTTCAGTGATGGTTCCTACGCTACACTTTACAGACACTGTTACTGTTTTAATATATGCTGTTGTTGTTTTAATATGTCTGATTTTAGATGCTGTTATCTGCCCTGAGACCTTCAAGTATAGGGTGGAATATCAATCAATAATCAATCAATCAATCAATCAATCAATCAATCAATCAATCAGTCAGTCAGTCAGTCAGTCAGTCAGTCAGTCAGTCAGTCAGTCAGTCAGTCAGTCAGTCAGTCAGTCAGTCAGTCAGTCAGTCAGTCAGTCAACCAACCAACCAACCAACCAACCAACCAACCAACCAACCAACCAACCAACCAACCAACCAACCACATGAGCCCCTGCACACCAATATGCTCAATGGGGCAGCACTACCAATACAGCCTTTCTTTCCAGATGATCTGAGGTCTACATGGGGGAGGCACTCCTTTAGATATTTGATGAAGTTCAGCTGAAACTGTTCTTTTAAGTCATGCATACATAATCAGGAAAAACAACAACTGCTGATTTATTTAGCCACTGCATGCAGAACATAAACAAATGTTGTGGAATGCAATTAACGTAATTATTTGCTGTGAACTTCCATGCTTCCTTGTGTGTAAATCAAAACCTCACAGCTCCTTAACGGCCTCTAATGTAGAGAGAATACAGTCCTCCTAAAGTCCGTGTTCCTGCATGAAAGAACTGGCTGGTCCTTCGGTTTCTGATTAAATCTCTCCATCAAGTTTTAGGGATAAAGACTTGGAGGCAGACCCGAGCTACCGCGAAACTCTGGTTCAAGGAGCCGGAGCACTCTGTTTTACTGCTCAGAAGAGGCAGCTCCTGCCATCGTATTTAGATTTAAGGCCCACAGAGTGGATTCTGAAATTGGCTCACTGTCTGCCAAGTTTCAGCCCACTGCAAATTAAAACTGCTGAGTTATGGACCCCTCAGAACGAGCCTTTTAAACAGAAGCACTAGAAAATTCTGCAGCTGCCAACTGCTGTTATAATTAAATGCATGTAAGTGTCAGAAAAAGAAGAAAGAGGAAACCTCAACACGCAGCAGAACTACTAAAATGCCAAAAACTTTGGAACAATAGGAACCCACACACTCAGTAAAGTCCAGAAAGATCACAGAAGAAAGGCTTTAAAAACTCTCTTGAAAGTCTTCCTCGCAACGGTTCTGGAAGAAGCATTAAGAATGCTGAAATGAACAGCAGGAACCTGGGTAGTTTCTTGTGAGAGCAGCAAACCTGATTCTTTCCAACTCAGTAAAGGAATGAAAAGATGAAGAACTGTGCCAAACTGCAGGATCTTAAAGGCAGTGCTATTATTTATTTATTTGAATGTTTATCCTGCTTATCCTACGACATGGGACTTGTGTCAGGCTATAATTAAATCTACTATTATGTCGTATCCGAAATTGGGTCTTTTGCTGTATAGGAACCAGGTGACCTTTGAGCACTCCAGATATGGGATGTGCACAAATGGTTTTTTGGGCATTCGATTCATAACGAATCAAATGTTATAAAATATTTATTTATTTATTTATTTGTTTGTTTGTTTATATTTCTATACTGCCCTATACCCACAGGTCTCAGGGCGGGTTACAATATTATATTAATCTTAGACAGGTCCCTGCCCTCAGGCTTACAATCTAAAGAGAAAAGATACAAAAGGAAAATGGTGTGGGAGGGAACAGGGGTGCTCTGGCGGCAGCAGTGTCATTGCAAAGGTAAAATACTTTTATTTTCTTTCTCTCCTCCATTCCCCACAGGCAAGATGGTTCCTTCATGGCCTGTGTGGTGATAGTTGGGAGGAAGGAGCCAATGCTGGGAGCTTGATGGAAGGTGCTCACCCAGCTTCCTTCTTTCTTCCTCTCCCAGTAGGTAAGATGGCTCCTTCATGGCCTGTTTGATGACAGTTGGGAGGGAGGGGCCAATGCTGGGAGCTTGATGGAAGGTGCTCACCCAGTTTCCTTCTCTCTTCCTCTCCCAGTAGGCAAGATGGTTCCTTCATGGCCCGTCTGGTGGCAGTTGGGAGGGAGGGGCCAATGCTGGGAGCACTGATTGAATAGATCCCCTTCGAATATGTTAGGAGTCTATTCAATATGAATGTATTCATAAGAATTTGTACGAATAGCTGATACAAATGCATATGGATCTTGGATGTAGATCCTATACCAGCACATACATATCAGATATGTATCCTATACCAACACATATGTATCGATACGTATCCAATACGCATACCTAGTTTAACAAATGTAGGAAGTATTCATACAAATGTTAATGTACGAATGTTGTAACATTCGATTTATGTATGAATTAATATGAATAACGAATGTTATTTATATTTGTGCACATCCACATTGCTCCAGACTGTTGTTGAACCAATTATTATGGATAGCCCTTTTGACTATTGCAAGGGACTACCAGATTACTATTAGAGTTGTGATATTTATTAATCATGATTCTTTAAAATGCCCAAATGGATTTACTCTCAGGTCACAGGACACTCAAAACAGCCCAGGAATCAAAACACATTCTAGAATCAATTGCTCAATTAAGGTTTAAAAATCATTTCTTAGTTCTAGGAAGAATTACCTATTTATGAACCTTTATCTTCACCAAAACTGTCACAGAACAAATGCACTATAGCAGAATATATATATATTTTAAAGTACTGGTAGTGTTCATCTTCTAGCATATGGAAAATGTCATATTCTTATGACCTGAAACATTTTCACTTGATTTTGTAATGTGCTGTAATCTGGAGTTCTTCAGGTGGAAAGTTTGAATCAATTATCCCAGAAAACCTCACGGGAAACAGACCGAGGAAGGAGGGAAAGACAGTATCCAACGCAGAAGAAAGATGGTGGCAGAGAAAGAGAATAAAAGCTGATTATTTATCTCTTCAGTCATAGTACAAGGCTTGCAAGAGGTAGATTAGTCAGCACAAGGCCTGATAAAGAAAAGAGTAATTGTTTATCACATTCTCATTTTGGAACATATAGCCCCATGAGAGCTTAAAAGAGTTGCAGGGGGTGCCGATTCACTACCGAGCGCAATTCAAGGTGTTAACTTTAACTTATAAGGTCCTAAATGACTTGGGCCCCAAATATCTGAAGGACTGTCTACTCCCATATCGACCCGCCCATGCTTTAAGATCTGGAGGGGAGGCCCTCCTGGTTGTCCCACCATGCTATGCAGCAAAAGGGGGGGGGTGCCCGGGAGAGGGCCTTCTCAGTGATGGCCCCTAGGCTATGGAATACTCCCCCCTGAGGTGTGTCAAACAGGAAGAAAAGTTATTTTAGTGACAAACATTACATTCTGAGTAATGTCTTTCTTTTCTTATGCGATAAAGCAAAGTCTGTGTCAGGATTTACAAGAGCTTCTCTTTCCTAGTCATGCTACAGCCATACCAGCCACTCAGAATCAGGCTAGATTCTATCAGCACGTCTTCTTCACTTCTCCCTGTGATCTCTTGGCTTCCTTGCCTTGGTTACACAAAACTGTGGCAAAATCTCGACAACCTGCTCTTACAGCCGACCTCAGGCATGGTGCCTCAGGAACGGCTCTGCGGTACAACTGACACCAAACACACAAAACTGTTAACTGAGGTCAGATCAATACAGTATCTTTTAAAAGATAAGTAAATCAAGAGTTGTAGCCACTTTAATGTATGGTCTCTGTTTTCCTAGAAGGGACCATAAGGTATCTGAAGCCACATTGAAAAGGAATCACTCTACAGAGAGGGACGCCATGGGAAAACATTTCAATTATGCATGTGCAAAGACTGTCAAAATTTAGCAGCTGTGATTTTCATGCCAAACCAGCGCAAGCTGGTAGCGACCGACAGACAGCTCAGATGAACGAAAGAGGCATGAGTGAGAAGTTGGGAACATTCAAGTGACAACCCAAATGGTTCCAGGCAAGATGAGGTTATATATATATTAGCTAAAGTGAACATGGAACCAGTTAAGGACAATAAATTACTACAGATGTTGGAAAGACTTACATTCATGCTTTGCAAGGCATGATATAAACAATAAGTTGAAAGAGGATGTCAATTAATCCTTTATGAGTCTGGGATAAAATATGTTTGTATTTTCTTTACTTAAAAAACTGTAAAGGTGAAATGGAAGGAATATGCAATTTGTGAATAAGTAAGTGGTGATCTTATTGTACAGTGGTACCTTGACATACGAGTTTAATTCGTTCTGTAACCTTGCTCTTATGTCAAATTGCTCGTATCTCAAAGCAATTTTCCCATTAATCCATTCCAGCTCCCAAAACACCACCTCAGTTGTTTTTGTTATGTACTGTACTGTATTTACATACTCGTATCTCAAATCTTGCTCTCATCTCAAAGCAAAATATCACTCGCTCGGTGGCTTGTATCTCAAAACACTTGTATGTCAGGGCACTTGTATGTCGAGGTACCACTGTAATGCCATTTAAGATAATGTATGCATGTATGAAATGTAAGTATGCATCAAAACTTCAAATAAATAAATAAAATCACTACAGATATTTGTCATTTATAATTACTGTAGATAAAGGATTGAAAAATGTATTCTATGCCTTTCTACAGACTATAAAATGCTGATACTTATCATAACCATCAGTCACTATATTTGCATAGATGGACGGATGGATGGATGTGATATGCATATGATTTCCCCAGGACAGATATGAATTATTTCATTCATTTATATAGCTGACAAAGTTTGTCTCTGCTTGAGATGCCCATGGGCAATTGATGGCCCACTGTGTGCGACGGAATGCTGGCCTAGATGAGCTGTGGCCTGATCCAGCAGGGCTCCTCTTATGTTCTTAACTAGCTAGTAGCCCTTCCCCTCCAGTGTTTACCTCTCCACAAACAACAAAAAATTTTGTTTTTGAGTTTTCAACAAGCATTATCTACACATTTTCAAGCTTGTTTACCAAACTCAACACATTTGAAAGGAATGGAAGGCAAAGACTGTAAGAGCAAGCTATGGATTGAATAAGCCATTATTTGGACAGAATCTAGAAGCATTTTCCTGCTTTGTTTTCTAAAGAAGAAGGTACCAACCTGGGGTGATGACTAGTGTCCCATCAGAACTGATGGAGCAGAGGGCAAGACAGTCCAAAGGAAGTGGTACCCAAGATCAGAACAGTTGAAGCTAATTATGGATAAGGTCCTGTAAGGCCAATTTGCTGTGCAGAACTTCAACAAGAACTGATTCCTACGCTACACATAGTTGATTATGCATGCATAACCCCCCTTGAACTGAATCATACCTGAAGGAGAAAGGAAGAGGAAGGCTCTAACTCTGAACTACTGGATACATTAGGGCATGGCACCCTTTGCCCTTATGGGCCAGGTGCCCTGTTATCCTCATGGGCAGGCATTACTTATGTACTATTATGCCCTAACTCTTAAATCAATCTCAATCTGATTAAGAAACACAAGTGCTACATACTACTTAAGGACAGATTTCTATTATCTTCTGAGGAACCCTTAAAAGAAAAACCTAAGGGATATAAGAACATAAGAGAAGCCCTGTTGAATCAGGCCGCTGCTCATCAAGTCCAGGATCCTGTCACATATAGCGGCCTACCAATTGCTTCTGGGCATTTCAAGCAAAAGGCAAAGGTACCCTGACTCTTCCATCCTGGAGGTGGCACCTAGTAGCCATTGATACACCTGTCCTCCAAATATCTGTCCCCTCTTTTCTTAAAGGTGCCTTGGCTAGTGCCACTAGCACCCCTCCACAGACCTCTGACCAATGGGACAATCAGTGTCAAGCTGAACCTATGCCAAGTTCAGGTTTATTCCTTTAATGCAGAAGCTTTAAAGTTGCTACCCACAGGGGAAATTTAATAAAAAATAAGCAAACTATCTTTTGGGGAAATTGTTTCCATATTTTAAAATCCATAATAAACTTCCACTCAACCTTGGATAAATAGTTAAAAGGTGTAGCTATGCACCCAGTGTCTTTTTTGAAAAAGAAAAAAAAGTGTATTAATATGGAGGCTACCTTAGTACAACCTGCTAGGACATAGTAAATATAGAGGCAGTCTAGAATTAGAAGATGAACACATTAGCTCAGGGTTTCCCAAACTATGGGTCGGGACCCCCTGGTGGGTCGCGAGCGAATATTGAGTGGGCCCTGCCTGTAGAATTAAGTAATAAAAAAATTGTATTAAAACTTTGTTATTTGAAAAGTCCTTTATTCATATTGGTCACGGTTAAATTTCCTAGACGTGGGTCCCGAGTTGGTAAACTTATATTAGATGGGTCGTAGCCCAGACAACTTTGGGAACCACTGCATTAGCTTGGTCAGAGAAGTACTCTGCTTAGCAGCACTTTTATAAGACTTTTGCAAAAATCTCTCTTAGCTCAAATATGTTTTGCAAAAAATTCTAAATAATTTCACCATCAAGTGCAGATACTCTTTTGCAACTCTGCAGGGAAAAGGCTGTGTAATTATTCTGCTTCTTGTTCTTGTTGGGTACCCCCAAGTCGTGGCCGAATCCTGGATGACTGCATGGACACCTCAATGTTCAGCTTTGCACAATTTTCTTGGCCAGAGACACAGAAGTGTTTTGCCATTTCCTCTTCCTGGGGAGAGGCTGGTGGGCAAACTGGTAATCCTTAACAGAGAGTTTGGTCAACCATTGAGTTTCAGCCAGTCCCTAACATACTGGCTTCTAGAGCAGGGTAATTCTGAACAGGAAAGAGATGGGCGTGGGAAAAATTAGGCAGACTAATGACTGACTCTTTAAGTGTGTTTTTTAAAAAATTAAGAGATTACTCCCACGTCTCACAGAAAGACAAGAAGGTGCCTAATACTAATTAGACCAAGGTTTCTCAAAATCCTTTGCTCATTGATCCTCCAATAGTTTTTATTGACTTCTTTACATCACGAACAATCTCTCATGCCATGGGAAAAACATTTCAGGATAAAGAAAATATAATAAGGAAATAAGGGAAATGAGCAATCAGGCGAGGAACCTTGTCAAACCTCAGGGCGTATGTACTGGCCAGTTAGAGAACCCCCATCTTTCATGTTATTATTGCTACGAATGACGAAATGCACATGAAAGAAGTTTCACCTTAAGATGAACTGAATTGTGGATCTTCTTGCCATGGAGAACAAGAGAACTATGGTCTTCTCTTTATTTTGGGAAGATACATAAAAGTACACTGCTAAAAGACCAGGAAAAAATTTCCCCCCAAATTCTCAGCATGCCTCTGGATACTTGGTGAAAGGTCACTAAGATCTGTAATGGATCTGATCATCATCACAGAAGCTTCAGGTGGCTGACCCAGGGTACTTCTGCACTGGCTGGGCAAAAAACCCAACCCGCAAAAGTATTAGGAGCCCTCTTTCTACATGCTAGGAATCTGTTCTCATACATTTTGTATCTACTGCCTATGGGGGAGCCTCATAGTATCTGCCATAGGGTTTCTGCATGGGAAAGGTCTGAGACCAGATTCACCACTGGGTCTGAGAAGATCTGGGAATGCAAACTTGGAATGAAACAATTGTAAGCCCAGGAACCTTCATATCAGAAAGTCATTGAGCATTTCCTGTTTATTAAAAAACAGTTCGTTCTCTCTCTCTCTCTTTTTCACATACCCACAAGCATATATCCTCCAGTTTGGTCTAGTGGTTTGGGAGCTGGACTCCTATCTGGGAATACCGGTTTGATTCCACACTCCTCCACGAAGCCAGCTGGGTGACCTTGGGCTAGTCACAGCTCTCTTCTGAGCTCTCATAGCCCCACCTACCTAACTGGGTGTTTTGTTGTGGGGAGAAGAATAGAAAAGCTTTGTCAGCCGCTTTGAGTCCCCTTAAATGGGTGAGAAATGTAGGGTAGAAACGCCAACTCTTCTTCTCCTCTACCAACCTTCAGCAGCAGAATGGGGGTGCGGTGATATCATTTTGTTTATCCAACATTAAGCCACTGGGACACAGACACCCTTGCTGATGCTCTTCATACTGTCACCAGGCCTACCAGATATCACTATCCTCTGCCCCACTCCTGGAGCCTATTCGCACTTGGCTTTATTCTGGAATATATCCTGGAATAGGGACTTGCTGTCCATATGCTAGTGCTGGCTTCAGCAGGCCCAAACTGAGGTCTGCTAGAGTCTGCATTAGCATGTGGACCACTGACCCCTATCCTGAGATACACTCCAGAAAAAGGCCAAGTGCGAATAGGCCCCTGGTCTAGTAGCCTTATTTTGCTTCTGCGTTTCCTGATGATTTCAAATGTAATAAATACAGCTACTCAATACCTGGATGGGTAGCCAGCTGCACTGATACGGATGGTCTCCAAGACGCCGCAGGCTCTCAGCTGCTGGACTGCTCGCTTTGGGTCAAAGCTGCAAACAAACAATTTGGGTCACACACAAAACAAAACGTCTAAATGTCCTTAAACAAATTTAGCACATTTATACAATGTAGAACTCTGTTGTTTCCACAGATCAATTTTATTTGCTCACTACTGATAAGTTTCCTCTTTGAATGGCTAGAGCGATATGTCTTATTAAAGAGGTTTCATGCTCCTCTGGGGATAAACTGATGTACAGTACAATTTAAATTGCAATCTCTGAGGGCGAGGGAGAAGCAAGGCAGAAATTCTGCATATTACAAGAAAGGAAGTGCTATAATTTCCCTGCAGTTAGTACCTAGATTTGGAGACACTGCTTTTCTTGACACACACAGTTATCTGGGCAATCATCTAGAGCAATACAGTGTACTTTTAGCTTTCAGGTTGAACAAGGTCTCTTTAAAAAATCCCATCTTAACCTGGGCTTGTAGGCCAGCCTATTTTGACCCAGGCAGAGTTCTGATCAGCATCTTGTTTTTGTAGTGAGAGGAGAAGTGAAGGAAAATTATACTTTCTCTTCTTGACTGAAATGGATCCTCAACAGAATATTCAAAATTCGTACAAATCTGGCCGAATTTGGAAGTTCGTATTCGAATCGAATGCTGCTACATTCAAAGACTGACATTTGAATTCAAACTGAATGTTTTGATACATTTGTTTGAAGCTTCATATGGGATTCATGTGGGAGATGTATGGGATATTTATGGGATTCATGTGGGAGTGAACATTCGTACCAAATTCGAATATGAATTTTCTTACATTCGATTCAATACAAAGCAAATACCAAAAAAACAAAACAAAACATTCATGAACATCCCGAGTCAGGAATAAAGATGGAGAAGTGTTGGGAGGCTGGCTCAGACAGCTTTAGGTTTCACGCGGTATGCATGTAGACTGGTCTAGTAACATTCCTCCAATCCACAAAGGTATTTCAAACCTTTCTCCATCTTCTACTTATGCTCCCCCCACCTTTACAGATGGTAACTGACTTTTATAGCTTCACTACTCGGGACTTTTAAAAGCCACCTGGACCTGGGTTGTTATGGATGCAAAATACATGTTTTTCTTGTGAGCTATGGCCCCGTCAAATGCAGGAGTGTTAAACATGATAACATAAGGGGGGAAAGAGACCCATGGATACAGATGCATTGTCGTCAAGATTTTAAATCTGCAGAGGCAAAATCACTGAGCAATTTTGAACTATATGAGCGCAACCGAAGAAAAACGCCTCCTCTTGGCACTTGCTGTGCTACAAAATCCATCACTGCTGTCACCCCCACAGCAAGCGATCCATTATATTACCAGGAAGGTAAATACACAAGAATAGACATTTAACACATTCAGGAAGGAACACATCTATATGAATGTGTGTGTGCACCCACCCATTATAGTAATAAATAACAGGGGTAATTTTACTTTGATTGAACACCTTGCATCATACAAACTCCCAAAGTAATTCTTCATGCTGGCCTAAAAGCTTTTAAAAAAGAGAGACTTTGAAATACTGCTATTGCTACCAAACTATGACCGCCATGGAAACAGAACACCACAATTGGTCTAGAATACGTTGAACAAAAAGCAAAGAATATCACAAATTTTGAAACCTGTAACTATGGGAAAACTATGGTTGGGCATTCTTAATGGAAAATCTCAATGTGTGATCTGGTTCCACGCCCAGCTAATCATTTATTTTGGTTGACAGAAGAAAGCAAAGGTCAGAATGTGACTCTAACCCGGAGAGTCGTGGGAGACAGAGGCAGAAGTCTTTTGGAGACCTTTCACGGATTAAACACAACCCTAGTGAGATCAGTGGCCTAAATACCCTGGCAATGCAGTTACGAGAAGAATCAAAGATGCTTTCCTTCCATCCAAAAACTAAAAGAAAAATGGGGACCTTTGTGTCAGGACGGTGATGGACCATGAATTCTCTGTCACGAGGCCATGGTGCTGAAAAGTCCAACTGATGAAATGTGATATTGTTGGTTTGTTAAAGTCTGGTCCTGGTGACTGGGACGCTGGTGCAAGCTGAAGAGACAGGGACCACACCTCAAAAAAGCTGAGGGGTTTATTAACATAGCAACTGGACACAACAGCAACTTATTTACACTGTATTACACTGTTTCTATGACCCAATCACAGAGCAGCCTTCTCCTGCCTTACTGGTGAATCTGCTCAGGGACATTTGCAATGTACAGAGGCAACTATAAGTCTGTGTGGTGGCAGCAGTTTGGTCTAGTGGTTAGGGAGCTGGACTCTTATCTGGGAATACAGAGTTTGATTCCACACTCCTCCCTGAAGTCAACTGGGTGACCTTGGGCTAGCCACAGCTGTTTCTGAGCTCTCACAGCCCCACCTACCTCACAGGGTGTGGGGAGAATAGAAAAGCTTTGTCAGCCGCTTTGAGTCCCCTTAAATGGGCGAGAAAAGTGGGGTAGAAAAGCTAACTACTCCTTCTTCTTCTTCCACCTACAAGTTGAGGTCATCCATCATTCATACAGGAATGCCATATAATGACAATGACAGACATATACCTTTTACATCTGAAGTTTGTGTTCCACCACTGCCCTACGGCTCTCCTTTCCCACATGGGAAGTTAACTTACAATTATTTCATATCGTGCAGGATCTTCCCACACTTCATCAATACCTTTTCTAGTTGGAAAGCTTACCTGAAGGGAAGTTTATCATCATTTGGTTTGATGCAGCGCACATAATGCGGAGTGGTAGCATTCAGGGTCTCCATAAGCAAATGCAAGGAGTTACGAAACTGGAAGACAATTAAAAAGGCAATCAGCTCCTGAAATTAGAAGCCAAAGGCCATGTAATGTGGCAAACACATTAATGTATTTCTATTGAGTTGATTACACTTAATGGGAAGCAGTTAAATGTGTGAATCCATCTTAGCCAAAATATTAATATGATTTGATGGGGAAACGGGTGGTTACATTTTGGAAGTGTGCATGCATTAATGTATGTAAGTCTGTAAGGAGATATAATGTTTTTAAATTAACAGATTTTTTAAAAAAAACTTAAAAATATATAATTGCTTGGTGCCACTGGAAGTCAATGAACTAACCCCTGAAGAGTGAACTGTGGTTTCGACCAAATATGGACTGCCAGTTGTCAAATGGGTTTCCCTTATAAAACCAATATTTGGATAGCAATAATGAAAAAAATATATGTAATTTGAGGGGAAGACAAGACTTCTGCTTGTATTGTTCAAATGTAAGGTACCATTTGATATAGCACCCAGTGGGGAACACAGGGGCAGAGAAGGTTTATCTTACAATAAAAATGGTTTACCAAAGAATAGGCCTGAATATTGGAATCAGCCACAAACAACTTTGCATCAACTTTTTCTTTAATCCATATAATACTCCTGAACGTGATGTGCCCCATAGCTATGTCAATTTGCTATTCATTAATATTATACAGTATTTATGCTATGACAGCAAGTAGCACTCAAAAACTGCCCCCAAAAAGAGATTTTTATTTTTCACCTGATGTCCCACTGTTTTCTTATGCTCTTTATTGGCTGCTTTCACAGTTGGACGGGCAGAGCGGATATTGATTTTTGTGGAAGTTCCTTTTCCAGCTGAAATGGTTGGCACGAGGTCTTTTTCATCATGAAACAAATCAGCAACCATTGGGTACTGAAAGAAAAAGATGAAATCTGTCTGACATTTTTCAATTAGCCAACAGAATAACTCTTACTCATTAGCAACCCAGCCCCCCCCCCCCCTTGTAGCGCTTGCTGAACTAATTCAAAAACTAAAGCATCATTTATGCAGATATGCAGATATACTGGCACTAGATTTAGTCATGAGAACATGAAAGGAGCCCTGTTGGATCACGCCACAGCCCACCTAGACTGGGCAGATTCCAGAATCATGGAAAGAAGCACAGATAGTCATATTGCCCAAGAATGGTAAACTGTCTAAACATCCTGATAATTTTAGGCCAATTACTCTTCTAATGCAAGTTCTAGAGTTATTTACTGGGATATTGGCAAACAGACTTGCTTATATTCTGCCTGAATTAATATCAAATGACCAATATGGCTTTGTATCCAACAGACAAATGTCAGACTCAATTAGAACTCTGTTAGATATACTAAATCTCTGCCAAGTCATGAAATCCCCTTAGCAGTCTTATCCATAGATCTATAAAGGCTTTGATTTTTTAAATATATTAATTTCAACTGTTTCATTGGTATCACTTTGGACCTAAATGTATATCTATTCTCTTGGCAATATATACTTCTGCCTCTGCCCTACTAAATGATGGTGACACTAAGATAATTTCTACTGAGCAAGGAACAGGTCAGGGCTGTTCACCTTGTCTTCTATTTAGCCATGTGCATGAATGGGGTTTTTTTCATTCGATTTGTATAGAATCAAATGTAAGAAAATTCGTATTCATTCGAATAGATCCCCTTCGAATGTGGTAGGATTCTATTTAATATGAATGTATCCCATACGTATCTGATACGTATCCTCTAATAGATCCACTCTAAAAGCATCAGATCTACCCTGAATCCATGTTGGATGCACTCTGGATCCATTGCAGATGTGATTGATGCAGTCACTTTCCCACCTCCCCAGTTCACGAATATTCTGAAACATTCATACAAATACGAATGTCAATGTACGAATGTTGAAACATTAAATTCCTATATGAATGTTCGAATTCATACAAATAACTAATGTTACAAATATTCATGCATACCCCTACTTCTAGTATTTGCTTAAGCCTTAGAACCTCCTTAATGCAGGCGCAGAAGCTACAACTTAATTGGTCTATTTGGTCTATGTCTATTTTTACAAAGTCACCTACGCCATTAATACCCTCAGCACAGTCAATTTTAGAATACTTCATTTATTTTATCTTTTTATTATTGTGACCCATCCTGGGACCTTTTGGCGAAGGGTGGGATATAAATAAATAAATAAATAAATAAATAAATAAATAAATAAATAAATAAATAAATAAATAAATAAATAAATAAATAAATAATCAGAAATCATGGTTAAATTTATTTCACCCTTTACAGAACTACCGATTTGTAAAATCACAAGTTTTAAGATTGTTAATGAGTCTTTTACATATTTTAGACTTTCTATTCTTAAAAACTTGAAGAAATTGGATTTACTCGATTAATAAAAAAAAAACTTGGAAGAAAGTAAACACAGAACTAAAGAAAGCTAAAAAAAAATACAATTATCTGTGATGGGACCTACTGCAGTAGTTGAAAAGAAATAACGCTCATATATACTTTTTTATTTCAAACGATCCCGGACTTCCACTCCCCAAAAGTATTAAATAAACATGAAGCTGCTATTTATACTTCTATCAGTAGAGGAGAAAAAACAAGCTCCAGAAAGCACTAAGATGTAGACTAAGCCAGGAAGGTGGATGGGAAGCACCATGCCTTGATTATTATTTGGCAGCCTTTCACATTAGACAACTCTTTACAATTAATTTTTGACCCATTCCATGTGGGCTGAGATGGAGCTTGCTCCAACGCCAATTTTGGTGGTACCCTTCCTTCTTTGTAGTTGAAGAGTTGAGTGGCTAAAAGTCTACCATCAGAAGTGATCACATCTTGGCTTGCATGCCCATCTATAATGCCCATTAAGAAACTACAGTTCCATCTCCCTCAGTTAACACATCAGGTATGTCTACTTCTCACTGAACAAAGTTATAATATGCTGAAAGATTTTTATACACAAAATGGCGACCTTAAAAACAAGCAAATTCTCTAAGACACGCTCTCAAAATTGCCTGGAAACTGGTTCACTGATAATAACGCAACTCATTTCTCAGAATCACAAACGGTCAAAGAGCCCTCTAAAAATTGTCCTGCAAATGACTTTTCCCTCCTTTATCTGAATGAGACGTTGGCCATCACTTGGCATTTAAATGTCCCCTCATTCTGAAACTCTGAAGCTCCATTGAAATGTGGGACAGGATGAACAGAGGGGAGAACAAAATTTCCTGCCCTCGTGGTGCCTGTTCTCTTGATTCAGTTCACAGCAACCATTTAACCACTCAAGCTGAATGGAGGGAAGCTACCTGCACAATGTGGCTGACTGAGATGGAGCTTGAAAAATCCGGTGCCAGACAAAACGAAGAAAATGCCACAAGATCTCATTTTGCAATTTCACGTGTTTTAGAAAATCAGCGCCCACAGGAAGACCTCCCACAAAACCAGTTGATGTGTTTGGGAGTCTCATTTTGAAGCTGCTCGTTTGTTGGTTGCAAAATAACTGGGACCGTCTTTGAGACTTGCTTACCACAAGTCAGCAACACTTAAACAGGTCCTTTCCGTTAAGTTTTCTGGCCAAGCAATCTGTGGGAAGACACTGTTTCTGGTTCCCACAGTATTCACAAATTTTCGTATTCACAAGGCAGGACCAGAATGCAACTCTCAGCAATACCAAAGGACTGCCATAATAACACACATCCCTCTCCGTCTCTCTCTTTTATGGGTATGTATTTGAAGAACATTTTGACAAAAGACTGAATTGTTTGAAAAATAACCATGGGCTACTCATACTGAATTTTCAACAGCTCAGATATAGAGCATGTGCTCCGCGTGTAGAAGGTCAAAAGTTCAATCCCTAGTATCTGCTCAGAAGAAGGCACTGACAATCTACTTTGGAGTCACTGCTAGAAAATTGATGGATCCCTCAGGTCCCTAAGAGTCCAGTTTGATTGGGTATCTTTACTTTTACTTTATTACACTGAACAATTAAAAAGCTAAATAACTTTTTAGCCAGCACAATTATGCCTTCAAACACTTTTATATAACAAAACAAAACAAAGAACCTCTGCTATTGCTCACTTTCGAAAACAGCAAACCACAGTACAAGGAAGAAATATAGAGCAGCATGTCCCCAATATTCTTCTCCTCATTAAGACGAGGTTCCTAGGTCTCATCAGCTGCTCTTAAAGATTATCTGGCCTAGCCTTGTTTGCATATCTGCCAAAACCCCACTGAGAAAAGAACTATGTTTGCATAGTATTATCATTCAGCCTGACATATTACAGCGTAGCTATCTTACGCTTGCTGGGTTTTAGATCTCAAATGCCTACAGAATTCTTTAGTCTGTCTTTCTTCTGCCTTCAGCGTACCTCTTTAACAGCATCAGATAAGTCTCCTAGTTCCAAAGAAAGATCATCTGTCTTCTTTTATATTTATTTAGGAGTTTTACAGTGAGGAAACTCAGTAGCTCTTCTATTTTTTTCAGTAAGTAAGTAAGTAAATACATAAATAAATAAATCCTTGGCATGAAACAAGTAGCAAACAGCCAGAGAACCGAAATGGTCAGCACTCTTTCACACAGAGACAGACTATATTAAGACATAACAAAAGGGGTGCCTCAGAGGCACCCCAGAGAGACAGGCTCCATCTAGATTAGCGGAATAAATTCGCAGTTAAAAGCGCAGATACTTACTGCGTCCTGACTCGAAAGGCAGCTCTGTAGCTTCCCCTAATGGAGCTACAAGAGCCAAGGAGGGGAGCACCATCACACAGGTTGAGGCAGCCAATCAGATCTGAGTGGCCCTTCCTGGTCTTATCTTTGCTGCTCTTACTGTTCTGCCTGCACTGAGGGAAATTTCGGATTTTGTTTATACTGTGCAGCAAGTGTCCTTGATCCAGCATTAAAGTAAGTGCGCAGTCCCAATTGGATAATGCGACACCACGACGATCCATTGATCGTTGTGCGTGACATGTCAGTCAGGACTGCGCATTCCGTTGCGCAGTATAAACGTGTCTAGATGCAGCCACAGAGTTGTAGCCTATAACTCCCTTTTCTCCGAGAGGTGCTACATTTCAATTTGCAGAGCCTGGCATTTTGTGATCGTCTTCATCTCTTTCTTCTTGATACTACTGTCCCCTGGAATTCATTCCTTCATTTATTCCTTCATTCATTTTATTGGAATTTATATCCTGCCCTTCATCAAAAGGTAAAAAAAGGAGAAAAGACAAAATATATAAAGTATTTAACCATATTTAAAATATAACCGATCCTCCCTCCCTGGTGAGATAACACCCAAAGAAGTTAAACATCAAAGGCCTGCGTGAAGAGGTATGTTTCAACTATGTGCTGAGCCCTATAATGTAGGCCATAAGTTTATTTTTCTCAACCACATTAATGTCAAGCATTTTATGATCAATCTGTTGTGAACTATACAACCCCAGCAGATTTTAAATTCACTGTTTTGACAGTTTTTCTAGGTTTATGCTGCCTCTACCTTTCTATTCGCAGTCACGTGGCTTGAAAATCATTGATCTGGTCGCCTCAGGGATGAAGTCCATTACCAGCCAGAATAATAATAAACTCTAACAAAGTCCTCAATGGGAAGAAACTGTTTAAGTTACAATGCCGGTACCAAAATAGAACTTCATGCACAAATCCCTCTGTTATTTCTTCAGCTCTGAGCATTTTTTAATCTCCTCCTCCGTGCTCATTCTAATGAGTGTACCTGAGCCTTAAGAACAGAGTGAAACTGATGGGTTGTCTAAACTGTATTATCTAGGGATGTGCATAAATATTCGTAAAATTCAAAATTCGTATGAATTTGGCCGAATTTGGACATCCATATTCAAAGACTGACATTCTCGGTGGTTTTACAGGTTTGTTAATGGGAGAGGTGATCTGTCAAACTGCCCAGTCTAAAGTTGTTCAGGGTCTTGCATACTAAGGATAAACCCCTGAATTTACCTCAGCAGCAAATAGGCAACCAGGGCAGTTTCTTAAGGAGAGATGCAATGAATGCATGAATGGGTTTCTACTCAATAACCCAACTGCTGCATTCTTCACTAGTTACAGACTCCAGAAAAATATACTGAAGGGTAGCTGCACAAAGAATGTGTTACAGTTATTGACATGTATGGTTACCAGCAAACAGTGAAAAGTCGTCATGTTATCCCCGACACAGCTGGTAAAATGTACCCATAAAAAAGACTGCAGTAAAAAGACAGAACTTATCATTGTTTTTAAGAAACCAAGAAGGATGCTTTCTCTACCACATTCGGCCTTAAGTAAACCATCAAGGAAGAGAAGAAAAGAGAGGGATTAAACTGTGATAACCTATAATTCTAAAATGGCAGATTTTTGTGAATCTCTCTGCACTCTCAGAGTTTACCTTGCTGGCCTTCAGTATATTGATCTGTTCCTCATAGACAGTGTCTCTGTTTTTCTCCAAAAATCCATCACACTGGTACTCCACCTAGAATACACGGAAGGGTGGAAAGGTAAACACATGAGCACAGATTAGAAAGGGTTAGACGAATTCACGGAGGGCAGGTGTATCAATGGCTACTAGCTACTCCCTCTGGATTGGAAGGGCAGGCAGGAGGCCTCAAAAGGCCAACTGCAGGGATCTGAGAGCAGTTGGGTTATGTGGCCTGATCCAGCAGAGTTTCTCTTATGTTTTTATTATCCTACGAAATACGTTAACATTTTTTCACCAAGAACAACAATCTGCCTAACATGTCCTAAATTATGGTCTATATTCCATTGTGGCTTCTACATCTGATTTAAGCTGATTTTTTTTTTTAAAAAAAAGAATATTTAAGCATCTTTTTCTTTGCCTTTTGCATCTCAGCAGTTAGGAAAAGGGCAGGGTAAATATCTCCCGAACCTTTGAACCTCAGGGGGAAGACTAATCCATAGTCTGTGGGCTTTCACTGAGAAGGCCCTATCCCTTGTTAACTATAACCCCTATCAGTCACAGCAAGTTTGACCAATGGCAAGGAATGAGGAACACATCAGTAAGCAACATCTTGCTTCAAATGGCAAAATGAGTAAAACTATTGTTAAAATAAAGGAGCAAAATTCGAAAAAAGGAAGGTCTCAGCAGTATAATTCCCATAATTCCTTGCCACTGGTTACACTGGATATCAGTGACCTGTTTTGAGGATCATGGTGTATTTCTTCTCAAAGCACTGGAAGAAAGGATAGCAGGAAAAGCTCTCTCCTTCCTTCTTCCCAAATACCCTGGAACTACTTCAAGGAGACCTCGCCCATTCATGTCTGACATGCAGGTACATTTTGCCATTCAACGACTGGCGCAAGTTGTCATCTACGCAGCCTGTTCTGCGGCCTTTCTCATTACCTTATCTGCAAAATGCGCAACAATAAACGAGGTGTTCGACATGCGGGGTTTCTGGAAGTGCTGGCTGTTGCCGTAGCGATCATACAGTTTCTGAGCCCAGTTCTGATCTGTCCCCTTGGGCACCTTTTTAAAAAGGGAGAGAAAAGAGAGATGAGAACACAAAGATAAACATGGATCCTTGGTAAAACATGCAAATCTTATCCTGACTTTTTGAATGTCATCAAAGTGACCCAGTTCTGGAGAATGTTTTGCAATACCAGGTCACTCCCTAAGAATAAAAAAATTTTGAGTCACTTGCCAGATTTACGCAAGGATAATATGTATATGTAATTTACAATAATTCCCTGATCAGATCCCTTCTGATCAAAAGTAGGAAGTAGCTTATGCATATGTACACCCTCCACCGCTCACATAACACCTACGGCTTTTGTACTATATGTGTATGTAATCAAAACGTAGCACACCTATTCAGGATAACAGGATGTGAGCATGTACCTCTCAGTCAGGTCCGTCTGAAACACAAGTTGGAACAAGAGCCTATACACAGAGCCCAACTCAGTCGAAAACCAACCTGCTTCTCGGCCTTTTGGTTAAGATCAAGTGTATATAGTTTCAGAAATCAGAAGCAGAGGTGTGCACAAATGCAATTTTTGACATTCAATTCGATTCAAATATTTGAATGTTCAAAATCATACAAATAGAGAAAAAACAAATGTATTAAAATTTGAACAGATTCAAATGCATTTGCATCTATTTGTACAAATATTCCATTCATATTTGATGATACGAATGTCGACAATATCTATGCATCTGTACGCATTTGTATGCATCCCGTACACATCCTGTTTTCATCCTGTATGTATCTGTACAAATGCGTACGGATATGAGTAAGATGCGTACGGGTACCTATGTAATGCGTATGTATCCGTACACATACAAATGTCTGAATAATTCATACAAATGATTCAAAACATTCAAATTTATTCAAATGTTAAAAAACGAACGTGTAGACATTCAATTCGAATTCAAATGTCCAAATTTGAACGAATTTGATCAGATTTTGAATGTTTTGAATATTCTTCCATATCCCTAGCCAGAAGTATATGTATTGGCCCTAAACACTAAAAACTCTGTGCTAATAAAGTGCAAAAAACAAGCAATTCAGTACACATAAATTTTTCTCACTTAACACAAAATCCTACATATATAAAACCAATTAAAGCACCTTTAAAACAATAAAAGTAGTTATTAAAAGAATATTAAAAACAGAGCAGGATAGGATAACATTCACCTAAAAGACAGAAGAGCAGAGTTCCAGATCATTTGTCCTGCCAAATAGTGAGCTCAATGTCTGGTCAACCATCTAGACAGCCTTCACTTAACCTGCATTATTTGGATAATCCAGAGTAAAGCATATCTAGATACATTTTATTCTGGATTGTCCATGCTTTGTCCCAGGTTATCCAAATAATGCAGTTTAAGATAAGCGCTGCATGATGAACTTTGTTTCCACTACAGCTTCCTTCATCCTTAACCACAAAGACTAAGCATTATGGAAACTGAAATAATAGTAATAAAAAGTATTTATACTCTGTCTTCTCAACTATATTAAATACATAAGCATCTCTGCTGCCAAATCAGAATATTATTATTGATCAGGGGTTGAATGTGTTGACATTAAAGCATTCTGCCTTTATTTTTCTTGCAAATTTCACTATGGATCAAAACTTTTTAACCAGTCTGCAAAAAAAACAAAAACAAAAACAAAAACAAAAACAAAACATCCTAACATATATTTATGAGAAATGAAGTACAAAACTGATGAACTCAGTTTTTATGTAAAAAGTATCACTTTGGAAGGGGAAAAAGTTTTAATTACTCCAAACTAAAAGGCACATAGTATGGGAAAACACATCTTCCAGCAGCAACCTGACAGCATATTCTTCTGGTTTTATACACCCCCTCAAAACAATACTCACAGGGTGCCCTTCTAATTAGTTATTATATCAAATAAAGCAATTATTATTTTTTTCCTGTACAATTTTGTCTTGAAGTGCTACATTTGGTTTTTCTCCTATTCAGGTATCCTTATGAGGCAAAGTTCTGGGGAAAATGCACTGGTAACACTTTTACAGGATTTATTATTGTCTAAAAACCAACTTTATTCTGCTTTGCTGAAATGCAGGCTCCAACGGGGTTGGTGGGATTGTTTTGCTTTTTGCTCTGTTACTGAAACATGAAACATGCTATCGAAATCCTTTCACTGTTTGGTTCTTTCAACGGTTTGAACTAAGACCTCATATTTTCAAGTACCGTGGCCTCACTTGGTTTCAAAACATTTCTGAACTACGGTTTCCATCATCTTTTGCTACTGACTATCTCTCAGGGGTTTCTGGGACTGCAGCTTGGCTACATCTTGGAGACATGGTGAAGTGGGCCATCCTACTTTTATAGTTGGTCCATAGCTATCCCCTACAGACCCTTTAGAACAGCACCACTGAAATCAGTGGACCTAAGTTTGATATACATATGTCACTGATCTCAGTGGTTCTATGGGTGTTTTCCCACTGTCACTAGAAGTACCATTAATGGGTACTTAATGGGTACTTCTAGCGACAGTGGAAAAACACCCTATGCTAAACTAGGTGCAGCCTGCATCCAAATAATGAAGGTACCTTGGGGTATACCACTGGGCCTCAAGTCAGCCCTGAGGCAAACCACTCTTGGAGAAGGGCTGCTGATAAATTCAGCAAAGAACTTCAACTTACCGACTCGAATTCCTTTCCAGTGGCTCTGGATAGAAAATACTTCTGCAACTTCAAAGCCTAACAGTGCAAAGAGGCACTGGCCTTGTACATAATGTGCCTCCTGCCCTGGTAGCAGATCAGAAGATCCTGCCACAAGGATGGCCTTTCCATGGCTATCAAGAAGTAGCCTCGGTCATGATCCAGAACTCTACATTGACTGGATTATTTATACACGCACCTTCTGCACTAACAATTGCTGGGTGCCTGTGGGCAGCTCACAAAACATAAATTAAAACCACTAAATTATAACATTGTCCTACAACAGAGTGTACGATTTAAAACAGACATTGACAACTTGTGTGTTTTTGTGTGAAATAAATTTAACAAAAGTAAAGATTTACAGTGAGAGAAATTAAAAGAGATCTTTCCTAACATCAGGTATAACAGGGTTAGGGATATCAAATATGATATGTTTAAGAAATAGGTTAGGAAGTATGGAAATTCTGGCCCTAACAGCACAAGAACAACTTGTCTGTTGTAGCAAAGAGACAGCAGAGAATGCAATCACCACTTTCTAAAAGCTCTACATTGCTCTGCACCCCAAGGCCCCCGACAATTATACCCCAAGAGAGACACTGTTCTTAGCTAGGTGTTCAAACAAAGACGTAAACAAACAAGAATTCTGTACCCCATCATATAGGGCCACTTATCTGACCTTTAGTCAGGCTGATGTGGCAAAGCTGATTGTCCAGGACAGTTCCACAGCTGACACACCTCTCATCGCTACTCGCTGTATACCTCTATAATTTCCCATACTGGTAAACTGGTAACCTAATGCTTAAATTAATTATATTCTTTGTTACGTTTAACCTCCTAAGTTATTTTGAATACCATCAATGAGAAAAATGGGACACTAAACAGAAAAATGAAGGCTAGTAGAGAAATAGAAATGGAGGACTCACAGCATGGCTAGTGTTACTGAAAAGAAAAGAGAAGATTTAAGACAGCATTGCCAGAAGTTCTGCTCGCCAACCCAGGGGCTTGCAGCAACAAAAACAGCTTTTAAATATATACATACAGGCTGTACAGGAAGAAGGAGTAGAAGTAGGAGTTGGCTTTTATATCCAGCTTTCTCATGCATTTAAGGGGACTCAAAGCAGCTGACAAACCTTCAGTTCTTCTTCCCACAACAGACTTCCTGTGAGGTAGGTGAGGCTGTGAGAGCTCAGAAGAGAGCTGTGTCGAGCCCAAGGTCACCCAGCTGGTTTGATGGAGGTATCAGAATCAAACCCGGTATAACCAGATAAGAGTCTGGCTCCCTAACCACAAGACCAAACTGGCTCATACCAGTGAGTATCGCCACAAACATCAGGTCTTTTTACCTTGCATTCTTCATCCAGCAAGTCTAGGATGCCCAGTTTGGCCTCTATGAGGTCTATGCATGGCTGGTTATCATAGAAATCTATAAGCGTCCAAGGGATTTGTTCTCTCATGTACTCCTCTTGCTCCAGTTTAAACACATGCTGCAACAGAAACACACAGAAGATGCCCATCTGTTCTTAAGAATGACTAATTGTGATTATTTTAAATTTTAAAGAAAAACTTATATGGCAGGGCAAATATGTGCAGAGTCACTCTTTACATTTAATGTGCATTTTATATCAGTCATGTGGAAAACAGTCTCAATAGAATGTTGGAGAGAGGAAAATAATTCACAGAACTGTCATGAAAACATCTTATTACTCCTGAAAAAAAAGTTAGAAATCACACTTCTTCCTTCCTTGAAAAGTACCAGAAAACAAACAATAAACCCAAGTGACTGAGCACTGATAAGGCACTTTCCTTGAGAATACAAGAACACGAGCCTGGATGGACCTTTGGGTATAGGGTGGGATATACATGTAAATAATAATAAATAAAACCCATCTAGTCCAGCATCCTTTTGCACACAGTGGTTCACAAATTGTTCCTGGGCACCTCAAGCAGAAGACAAAGTCAGGACCTTCACCTACTGTTGACTTCCTGCAAATGGCCTGGACAGGCATCCTGTCTGTCTCTCCCACTTGGAGGGCGTATCATGATTGACAGTAGTAGTAATTGACTGACCTGCCCTCCATGATGCTGTGTTTTGCACAAACACAAGAACCAGGCAGTTCCTTGCCCTGTTCCTTGCCCCCTTCCACAAAAAGAAGCAAAGAATCTGTGCTGGCTAATACGCAAAACTTGGTTGAAGCCTGCCCATTGATATTACCTTGTGTGAAGTAAAAGGAATTTTGAAATGTGAATACCTTTTCCTGCTGGATCAATGCTTCTCAAGCTGTTCTTTTCTGCAGCCAGGAAGCCCCAACAGTTTTAGCACAGCATCTCATAAAAACATAAGAGAAGGCGTGCTGGGTCAGGCCAAAGCCCATCTAGTCAGCATCCTGTCTCACACCAATTGCTTCTTGGCATTATCTAGCAGAAGACAAAGGTAAAGCCTTCACCTGCCCCAATTGGCCTTTAGAGGCATCCTACCTGTCTCTCCAACCTGGAGGCAGTGCCTGGGCATCTATTCTAGTAGCCACTGATACACCAGTTCTCCATGAATTTATCTAATCCACAGTTTGATGATGTAAGTGGGCAACTCCAACAGGGCTGTCTGAGCTTCAGCCCCCCCCCACACACACACATTCGGAGCGGCCAAGAAGACTCTACTCAGACCATCTGTGCCCCAGAGCTGGGCTCTTCCCAAAACCTGGCAAAGGTGCACGCTCCTTTTAGAGACTACGCTGTTTAAAAACATTAAAAACAGCCAAATGCACACCAATATGCAATCCATGCTGTTATCAGTGAAAACAAACATTAAAGGAAAGAAGCTATTTATGTCTTTTAAATGATTTTTTAGGAGCAAGGAAGCCCCTTTGCTATCTTGTATATTTACAGACATATTAAAATCCATTTTTCCCCCCTGTGCAATACTGAGAAAAAAAAATATATAAACTCAAATTACCGAGTTGAACTGCTGCTGGAGCTTTTCATTGGCATAATTGATGCAGAACTGTTCAAAGCTATTCACTTCAAAAGTTTCAAACCTACAGAGAGAAGGAGGGAAGAAGAAACCAATATCCTTAGGTAAAGGCTATACGGACCTGTTTTCAAGCGCAGACTTGAATTTACACTTCAGCTCAGGCGGTGACTCATTTGGACCGCAATGCGTGGCGGTCATCTCGCCCCCTTTGAAGCATATTAAAATAGAAGAAAAGTTGCAGCCAATAAAAAAGGACTTGCAACTATGGCCAAGTTTGATTTGCCCAATGGTCAAATGCCAGCAGCTTTTTAGTCCACCGAGCATAAAACAAATAAGCTGCCAACATTTGACCACGTGCGCCCCAGCTCCTCCCTCCAAAACTAACAGTTTAGCAGACAGTCTTGGCTGACCAAGGGAGGCACCAGTGGAGAGCCAATGTCTCTCAGGACTGAACAGGTAAGTTAGTTTTAACCCCCCCCCCGAAACTGCAGCTGTTAGTTTTTGAGGGAGGAGGCCCGTCTCCGCCACCGCCGCCGCTCACCACCGCTCGCCACTGCCAGGCCTAGTGCCAGCAGTATCCACCAGTAGCATCCTGCCCCCACCACCTGCCACACGAGCCCACCACCGCGCTTCAGTCTTGTAAAAGGCACAGATCAAGATGGTCCCTGTCAAATGTGGCTCCTAGTGGCTACATGGGCATACCTATTAAGTTTCCTCAGCAACAACATGGAAGGGATTTACAGTTGCCTTGTGCCAGGGAGGGTTTTGGTAACTTTGGCATGGAAAACGGATTAGGGATGCGTGTGTCTTGCATCTCCATGGAATGCAGACAGTATCCTCTTTGTGGGTGGGGCTACATTGCACATAAGCATGATGTCACCGCCCAGGCACGTTGGGTTATCTATGCCCACATAACGCCCACAATGCTACCCTGCCCACGGAAAGGTTAATGACAGCAGCTGTCATTCAGGAACAGGCAGTTCTTAACTGCCACTAGTTCAGCCCATGACTGAATGTAGATGAGGGACTGGCAATGTCCAAGCGGGTTACTAAAGGTTTCTATCATCCTATCGTCATAAAGAAGTGAAAGGCTCTCTTATCAGAACAATGGTGACAATATTTTTGCTCTTGTCAAGCCTGTCTCGTTTAATGTTGCCGGTGAAAAACCTATGAGCTAAGCTGTTAGTGGTATGAATAAATCTCCTTCCTTTTATGAGCCAACTGCAGCATGAGAAAAAATTCCTGAGTGACCTAACCATATAGAGATAATAATCAAAACCTGCAGTTTTCAATATATATGTATTATAGTAAAGAAGCAGAAAGAAATATGACCTTCTTTCCATTCAATCAATAAAGCTTGAAGAAGATAAGACGACAGCTAGGAAGAAAACTTTCACTGGACCATAAAGATAAAGGGCTTAAAATATAGTTTTCCATTGTCATTTTTAGGGGTTACATTTGTAATTTTACATGGTCTATAATCTTGTTATTTAATACAAGCACATTCAGTTAAAAATGGTCCCCAATTTTTTCAATTTTATCAGAGTAAGAGTTTTTCTGTTGTCAAAAATAACAGCTGAACTCTAACAGAGCCAGAGAGCGGAACGCTTAGGATAATACCATTAACTTTTACAGTTTGAAAGTGTGTTATTCTGACAGAAATCCAGTCCTTCATTTTGAGGTCAATTAAGGGAATTTACTTGAAAAGCTATTTTAAATGCTTCATTCTTTTCCAAGACTTAGATTTAAGATTTTTAAAGACGGTTTTCAGGGGAAAATAAGCTGTTCTCTCATCCTCCTACAATAGTCAACTATACAAGTAAAACAAACTTGAAAACTACAATGAAAACAGGAACAAAGCAACATATACTACATGTGGATGTGGAATACCTACCAGTACCGAGTATGGGGAAAAAAATTATACAAAGATAAATAAAGTTTTTAAAAGCTGGAGATTTCCTTATGTGTTTTTATTGATGATTCATATCTTTAGATATTAAGGCAATCTGAACAAAGAGATCGTCACACAAATCTGACACATATAAACAGTTGTGAACTTGGATCATAGGGTAACATTTGCCGGTTGCATCTGTATTTACTCTGCCAGATTTTAGTTCAGTTACGGTTACAAAGTTTGTAAATACTTGTAAAACTACTTATGCATTTAGTATCAATGAAAAAAAATTGTCATGTAAACTCTGCCTTATCTCTCAATGTTGCATTAATAAATAACTTACAACACTGAGGAACGTTGCTGTGTTGAAGTGTAAAAAATGAAATGGATGTGAGTGTGGAGCGTGTGTGTTTATGCATAAGTGCGCAATTTGTTGCACAAATAAAACAAAACTTGAATAGAGCAAAAAGGCAGACAAAATATAAAGTGAACTAGGTCCTGAAGATAACCAAGGCTGCGTCCAGACAGGGTCAAAAACCTGTATTTATTTTAGAATTATATTCCATTTGCCAGATATGATCACAGTGCTCTCCACGATACAATCCTGGAAAGCAGACTCAATGTCCTAGGCTTAATATATTGTGGCTGCGTCCAGACACGTTTATACTGTGCAGCGGAAGGCACAGTCCCGATTGAGGCATCACACACGACAATTGATGAATCATCGTGGCGTCACATTATCTAATCGGTATTGCACACTTACCTTAATGTGGGTAAGAGAACACGCACTGCGCAGTATGAACAAAATCTGAAGTTCCCCTCAGTGAAGGGAGAACAGGGAGAAGATTAAGACGAGAGCAGGAAGGGCAGCTCAAATCTGATTGGCTGCCTCAACCCATGTGACAGCGCGCACCCTCTTAACTCTCACAGCTCCATTAGGGGGAGCTACAGAGCTGCCTTTCAAACTGAGACGGCCGGTTGTTGCTGCACAGGAAGTATCTCTGAGTGTTTACGCTTAACTATGGATTTGTTCCGCTAGTCTGGAGGCAGCCTGTGTCACTGTGTGACGTGCTAAACTGTAGAATATCTACAGTATCTAGGTCCCGCTCTGGAATCTTTGGGTATCGAGCAGGATAGGAATGGAAACAAACAAATATCTGGGCAAAGGTTTACCTGAAATAATCCTGCAAGTGCATTATTTTGGGATGTAAAAATATAGCAATGTCTGGACGTAGCCCAAATCAGCTAGCAGAAGAAAAACCCCACTCAAATTAATCCTCATCAGAGTGGGCAAAAGGTCAAGCAAGTTTTGGAAGGTGGAGTTCTTTTTTACCACACTTGTTTTTAATCCCAAGCATGATATTAGCCTGCTTTGCCTAAGACTTACTTTCCAGGGGCAACCTCTTAAAATTGTAAAACTGTAATACATACCGTAATCATATTTTCCAAGCTGCACACCTACATGCGCACTTGGCTGGAGTAAAGTTAATTCCTCCAGTATTGATTTGGGCTAATGGAAAATTTCAAAACTAAAACATAAGTAACATGAAGTCCCACTCCCATAAGAAATCAGTGCAGTAATTCTGTTCAACCCATAAACATACACTCTGCATTCCTTCTTAGCTGTCAGAAAACTTCAATATTGTTCTTTTCTTCTAAGTAAACAAGACAGAAAAGAACCTTTATGGTTAGAGACAGTTTAAACTTATATCTGAACACCACTTATTCAATAAATGTCTATATATCCTATACAAAAGTAGGATGATATGGAGGTCTGAACCATGCCGGGACAAAAGAATTTACTGGCAGGTCATTCATACGGTTCAGGGTCCCATAAACAATACCCTAATAATCCTTTACACAAAAAATTGTCTCCTGAGCCTTTTTTCAAATTTTCGTTTACTAGATATAACCCTTTGCCTTCTCTACTAGTTCTCTCTTGGTTCACTACACTGATTTTATCTGTTCACAATCTGTCCAAACAGTTTCTCATCTAACTGTGTCACATCCAGTACTGCTCAGACCTCTGAATCAACGTGCTTGAAAATTCTTCCATATTTTTCCAGCAAAAAACAAGCTCATTTCTGCTCCCATCCTGTTTCTGTTACAGACTCCTGTGTACTGTATAGAGGGATTAAAAAGAAAAATTACGGTACCAGGAATCACTTACACCATAAACAGGTCTTGCCAGGTAATTCTGCATACTAAATAAAGTTTGACTTTGGAACCCCCCTAGGCAAATTAATTGGGAAATGAAAATAAAGTTTGTTTTGACATCCTGCTATTGCCTAACATTTTACCAGCTATGTCTGTCATTCTAGCATGTGCTTAGGATAAAAAAGGATACATCCATTGATTTACAAAGTATATTTAACTTGACCCTTAAATTTATAATATTAGTTCTATTAACCTATTATCCCTTAAATACTCAGCATACTTAAGTCATTCATACGATCAACCCTAATTATAATAGCAGAGGTCAATACTATACATGTTTGTACCTTCTTTTCCAAAACCGAGCCTAAATTTAAATGCACAATAACACTGTTATTGTGAACAACATTTTGTTCTCCTTTTTTGTGTTCTCTCCTTCCATATTATTTTAGCTCTCAAATTACTGAGAGTCAGATGTTATTTTAATGCTCAGCCTTCCTGTATTGCGAGTCAAATGCTATTTTGATGGCCAGTCCTGCTGTTTCACTACAAGTACAATCTCTGGAGTGATTTTATCTTTTAATAATTGACCTGGTGATCAATTAATAAAAGATAAAACAACACTGTTGAGGATGCAGGATCGTTGTCTTACTGCATGACCAGCTTCCAGATACCCAGACATTGTCTTACTAGCACAATACAGGATTCACTGCTCATTTATTGATTATGAGTTATTTGGGTTCTGAGGTTGGAAAGCACTCAAAATTATAATATTCACACTATCATGCTTCACAGTTGGGATGAGATTATTTTGAATGCAGTATTCTGTTTCCTCTAAACAACAAGAAGAGTTGGCTTTTGTACCCCACTTTTCTCACCCATTTAAGGGGACTCAAAGTGGCTGACAAAGCTTTCTATTCTTTTCCCCACAACAGACACCCTGTGAGGTAGCTGGCTCTGTGAGACCTCAGAAACAGCTGTATCTAGCCCAAGGTCCCCCAGCTGGTTTCATGAAGGAGGGTGGAATCAAACCTGGTATTCCCAGGTAAGAGCCTGGCTCCCTAACCACTAGACCAAACTGGCTCACTAGACCAAAGGTCCCACTTCAATCTCATCTATCTACAGAATGTTCTTTCAATAAATTTCTAGGTAAGCTACATAGACTTTGGCAAACCTGGAACTGGAAAGAATCTTCTTTTCTTGGAAAGTAGAAATTTCTTTCTTGGTTCTAGACAATGCAAGAGCAGTAGAAAAATACTGAGCTGTTACACTGGTGTTGTTCATGACCTCCTGGAGTATTCACATAGTCCTTGGAGTGATGTTTGTTTGATGATTATATCTAAGAAGAGTAATGACCCAACACTACCTGGATTGATGGAGGCAAACAGTCTTTAGCAATGGTATTGTAAACCTTTCCAGTCTCATCAGCATCAACAGAACTTTCTGAAGTCCTCCAGAATATCTCCATTCACTTCTATTAGTTCATGACACAAACAGCAACTTCTCTGAGGGCTGCACTTAATGACTGTGTTATTTCAAGAGCAGAGTTCTTCAGATTCACAGCCAATTGCCTTTGCATTGACTGGAAAATCTGGCGCACATTAACCTCTTTATAAAGGTGATTTTGCCAGTTTAACCATAAAAATTAAGATATGCGTCCTTGGAGGTTTGAAACACTGTTATTTTTGCAAAACAAAGATGTAACATCTATCTCTCAAGCTAACCATAAGCATTAATAATATTAATAATTACCTGCTTAGGGCTTGAGTGTTTAACGTCAAGTTTCAAAGTTAGACAAACTGTCTACAGAAATGATTAGTAATTTATTCCAAGGCTCATGCCTAAACCATCAGAGTAGTGTGCTTGTTTTCTCAGATACGCTGCAGGCCTTCTGGAATCACAAAGCTAGGTGTGGGCAGCTTAAAGCTCTCAGCCACATGCCGCCATCAGGGACCTTCTTAAAATGAGAGGGGAACAGTCTCATGTACGCAGTACAAAACTACTGACACACAATTCACATACAAGGCCCATAATTCCCATTTTACAAATGACCTGAAGTTTCAGCAGTTGGCTAACCTGAAGGCTGCTTGAAGATCTAAGACTCTTGATAGATAAGTGGAGATTAACCCTACGGTCTGTAAGGATGTGCACAGATGTGTTTTTTTTTTTTTGCATTCAGATTCAAGTTGATTTGAATATTCAAACATTCAATTAGATTGCTTAGAATCCAAATGCAACAAAATCTGATTCAAATCAAACACATCTGAATCTATTTGTTTGAATGTTAGATTTGAATCTGAAGATACGGATGTCGACAACATTCATATTTGAAGATACAAATGTGGACATCATTCATACATGTTATACTTATCTGTACGCCTTTCATATGCATCCCGTTTTTGTCCCGTACTATAAGGTAGGTATGTTTTGGAACATTCGAAATTCGTTTCAGTGTTTAAATTCAAATGTGTAGACATTCTGTTTGAATTCAAATGTCCACATTCAATTGAATTCGATCAAATTTTGAATGTTTAGAACATTTGTGCACATCCCTTAGGGTAAGTATAGTATTTTGAGTAGCCTGGAAAAAGGCTCCTTTTCTGGACTATAGTGATTAGGATACTTAATCAAAGCCGTAAGATATTACTTTCCAAAAGTCTAATGCCTTGCCCAGACAGGTGGAATAGTACCGTTAAAACACTACTATGGTGGGTTTGCCACATGTATCTGTGTCAACCCCACGGCAGCCCCAGTGCTGCTCATCAGTTTTCCAGCAATAGCACTTCTTCTTACCTGGGAGATGGAGCAGCCATCATAGCTCCATTCACTGTACATGTGTGAAGGTTGAAACAGGTGGCCACATATGGACAGTGGTGGGGATGTGAACTTCTGGGCATTCAGTGCTGGGCAAATACCTGGATGTATGTGTCACAAAAAAGTGAAATGATAATGCCAGGGAGGGAATACCCCTGCATTATCGATTCCTAGCAAGGTATCCTGCTGCTGTTTGGAAGAGGCCTAATTCTGAGTAGGTAAGACATTTTGCTCCTGTACAATCACAGCTTCTCTTCTTCACAGTAAGGCATCCATGGAAGCCATTCCAGAGCAGAATCCACTGCCATTCTCATAAGAAGACTGCATGTTCCTGTGCAGTGAAGATTGTTACTACTGCCAAAATACATATGTGGCAGGATCTGTGCCATTAAAGAGTCTTCTTTTAAAAGAGAACTAAAGTGATACACTGTTTTGATTTGCTGTTCCAAAATATCACAGGTGGTAGGAAGTATTCCTGTTTTTATGAAGGTATTTTGTATTTTATTTACAACATCAAAGCAAGAACAAATCACTAAGAAAAATCTCAAGCACCAAATTCCTAGTTACCACCTTTCCCTCAATTTCTCACATAGACTCTACTGCCCTATTTCACAGAGGTTTGAAGTGTAGGGGGAAAACATGCTGGAAGCTTAGTACAAATCTTTCTGTCTGGCAATTCAAAGGCTTATTGTCTTAAATTTCTATTAATATCTCAATCTATATATTCTTCTAAACATGAAATGGACAAAGCAAACTACCACAACTGTGGCTGAGTACTGGCATATTTAATGGCTAGCTTTCCAACTAAGAATTACACAGATTTGTCATTACAAAATATTTGTTGGTCTGTATACTATTCTCTTGAATACTATTTATGCACATGCTTGTTTTAATCCTCTATTATTTCATTTTTATTGAGTTTATTTGGCACTTTAAGCTGTAATGTATTCTAGTACCATTTTGTATCACTCTTACTTTAGCCAAGAATTGATGAAGGCAGTATGTCAGCCAAAATATATGGGGAATTAATTTAAATTTAGAATATATTTTATGGTTTCGTTGCACCTTGCGGTTTTATATCTCTTTTCATTTCCTCTTTGGTGCATGCTTCCTGGTTTTGTTTTGTTTTGTTGAGAGCCAAATATGAACCAGTACAGCAGCCCTGAACCACAAAACCATTGAGCCAAGGAGACCGCTACATTTGGATATTCCAGAATAAAGCATGGATATTTCAGAATATCTACACTTTATGCCAGTATATCCAAATACAGTGGAATAAGTAGGTGATGTCTGGATGCAAGCAATGAGATCACATTACAACTTGTATAAAGGAGCATAATTCTAATTGGTTGACTAATCGATCGATCGATCAATCGATCGATCGATCAATCAATCAATCAATCAATCAATCAAATAGATTGCTGCTTTATCTGGCACACCTGAGGTTGTTCACAGTGGATCCCTTTCTCCAGGCCACCAGTTTTAATTCTGAGGTGCATTTACAATCTGGATAGTACAGGATGACCTGGTGAGGGGTTTTTGCAGATCAAACCGTCAGGGGAGAGTAGTGGAATTAGGGCAGCTCTACTGCTCTCATTCTCTGCCTACTATCTCTGAAGGAATATTATCAGAGGGAGGAACAAGAACATGACAGCTAACTCTCCCCAGGTATCCCAGGAGATAAAGCATTTTGCTAAAGAGATAATATCCCTCATATCACAGCAAAGTTCCTGTGCTGAAGCATTCCTTTGATCAATTAAATGATGCCACTTTAGTCCATAGAAAGAGCAGTGACTGCAGTTCTCACCTTTTCTTTTGACAAATAAGCAGAAGCGGTGGCTGGTGATCAGATAGAGGGAAAAGAGAAGGATGCGTGCTAGCAGGCACACATACGTGGAAGTTAAATCTCTTATGGATATTATCCATAAATTCAGATTCCTGCTTTTAACTCAGATATTTCTGGCATGCTCTATTTTGCATTGGCATTATACCTCCCTTCCCCTTTGCTACTAATAGCTTTTGGCTTTTTAAACCTCTGACTTTGGCAGAGGAAACTCTCTCTGAAAAGCAAAGAACTTGTGAAGTTTTAACAAATTGTCTCAAGGGGAGAAAAATCCACAAATCTGCATATCTGTCAGGATTGTTACTATGTCCACTGAACTGAACCATGAAATTGGCCTAAACCTTGGAAGAATCAGGACAGACAACGTCAATCTAAACAGGTATTAGAAGACTGGGTAAGATGTATTATCTGTATGATTGTTTCGCCACTATAACAACAGGTTGTTCAACTAGATTCTTTAAAATTCAAATTTAACCAAATTCGATTCGAATTAAGCAAAATCTGAAACTATTCATTCAAATTTTCAATTTGAATTTGCATTTACAGATGTTGACAACATTCAGATGCACCTGTACGCATTGTTACACATCCCGTACACACCTGTACGTGTCCATATGCATCCTGTAATTATCCCGTATGCAACCCATTTTTGTCCCATATGGATCCATACAAATGCATATGGATGCGGGAAAGATGTGTATCTGTAAGTACGCATCATGTACGAACCGGTACACATGCGAATGTCTGGATAATTCAAACAAATACCCGTATATTCCGGCGTATAAGACAACTGGGCTTATAAGACGACCCCCAACTTTTCCAGTTAAAATATAGAGTTTGGGATATATTCACCGTATAAGAAGACGACACCCGGCATATAAGACGACACCCGACTTTTGAGAAGATTTTCCTGGGTTAAAAAGTAGTCTAATACACCAGAATATACTGTAAATCTGAAATTTGTTCGAATCTTTAAATTCAAATTTATGGACATTTGATTTGAATTCAAATGTTGAAATCCAGGCAAATTGACTGAATTTTAAATACCTTCAAATATTCGTGCAAACCCCTAGTCAATATCTGTTTTCTCCAAGTGAATGGCTTTTACAAACAGTTTCATATCAGCCTTAGCCACAATGGTCATACCAGAGGCCCATTTCCAGTGATAAATGTGAAGTGCCATGTTAAATCTGTCAGTAGAAATGAGTCTCCATGATTAAAGGAAGTGCATTTGAATACTGAATGATGAGTTAATCAGTTCAGTTTGGCTAATTCTATATTGTATTCTGCTACCAAGGTTCCTGGAGATGGAAGCTTGGGATAATCAAGAAACAGAGGGATAAACAAAATGATGTCCTGAACGTAGTACCTCAGGAAAAGCAAAACGAAATCACAACCTTCTGTTTCACACTCCCAGGAAATGGAACAATACCAGTGGGTGCCTTGCAGGAATTTTGTTCAACTTGGAAGAATTTTGTTTCTTGCTTGTAAGACAGATCGCAAAAAGAGCGCCCTTTCTCCTTTCTAATCTGCTCCCCGGAAAACGTTGGTTGCAGCCTATATGGTTCATGTAAGTGCAAATTATCTTGTTGACACAGACCAGCTCAAGACTGAAAAAGCAAGGCCACATACCAATGAGACTTTATTAACCTGGTGTGCAACCAAGGGCTTATGTATCATTAACTCTAACAGAAGAGAGTGAAACATGTGCTTAAATTATGGTAGCAGTCCCAGTTCAAATCCTTCTGCTTACATATTTTAAAGAGAATGAAGCCAGTCCAGTGTAGTGACTTACAGCATCAGCAGGGAAATACAACTCTCAGATCAACCATGAAACTAAAACGACTTCTGACAAGCTATTTTTCTCCAACCATAAAGCTCTGACTTGCGATACTGAGATAGTAGTATTGCCCTACTTACCAGGGCTATAGTAAAGAAAACTGAAATCAAATAAACAAAGTACTCTGCATTTTCCAAAGCGGCAACAGTCTGACTTGGGTTTTACTTTGGCCATATTCAGATATAACAGAAGTGCACCCCAGAAGCACCTCAGAGGGACAGTGTGTGGTCATCATGTTCCCAGGCCTTCCCCAACTCACGACTTCTAGCAGAGAATGTTCCCGGGGGGGGGGGGGGGGGGAGACTGTGATCTGAACAAGGCCACCTTGAAGCCTTCTGTAAGCTGCGCTTTTATTTCTGTTTTCAATTGTAGCTTATGCCTGCAGCTGAAGTATATGACAAATAACATAAGAGGAGCCCTACTGGATCAGGCTACAGTCCATCTAGTCCAGGATCCTGTCCCACACAGTGGCCCACCAATTGCTTCTGTTCATCTTGAGCAGAAGGCAAAGGGAAAACCTTTCCCTTCTGGAAAAGGTTTAAAGACCTTTCTCTTTAACAAACCTAAATAAGTTAAACTGATTTATTTTAGAGGATGGTATTTATCTGTGATGCATGGAAGGATACTTTAGGAATTTATTCCTGTTATTTTTCTAGATCAATT
Organism: Aspidoscelis tigris stejnegeri; assembly: GCA_023333525.1. Classification (NCBI taxonomy): domain Eukaryota; kingdom Metazoa; phylum Chordata; class Lepidosauria; order Squamata; family Teiidae; genus Aspidoscelis; species Aspidoscelis tigris. Next base: position 11,153,776 of record JALMGA010000007.1, read on the forward strand.
TTAATACTGTTTTTATTACTAGATTGTTTTATTGCTATGTTATTATTATCTGTGTAATTTTTAATCTAGTACCATCCCTTGGTGGAAGGGCGTTATAAATAGAAGATGATCATTATTGTCTCTCCAACCTGAGTATCCCTTCTAGTAGCCACTGATACACCTGTCCTCCATGAGTTTGCCTAACCCTTTGTTAAAGCTATCCAAGCTCTTTGCTGTCACCACCTGTTAGTAAATCCCATGGACCAATAACTCTCTAGGGGGAAAACACTTCTCCTTGTCGATCCTAACTCTCTTGTCCATCTGTTTCTAGTGTTGTGTGAAAGAGTATATAATTTGTCTCCAAAGCAATTGCTTCATCAACAGATGAAAAGTGCCTGCACCTGAAAAACCACCACTGGAAGAACTCTAAAATGTCAAGTATTGACTTCATGTTGTTGCACCAATAAGCAACCAGCCCCACTGCTCCCATGCAAAATTTCAAAATACACAGTATGTGACAGAACAAACAATCCTGAGTAATTTCCTGCAAAATTATCCTGCCAAACGAATGTTAAAAGCTTAGAAAATGTTAGAGCAATAGTTTTCTGCCTACCCATAAATGTCCAGCACTCCAATAAACGAATGTTCCTTGACCGTAGTGTGCAGTGCCTTGTTGATATGCTGCACAATCCAGTTGAACAGTTGTGCATAGATGTGCTTGGCCAGAGCATTCCTGGCATTCACAACCTGCTGGACCGACATGTTCTTGATGTAAGTCTCTGAAGTGGTGACGAGCTTCCGATGGCAGAGCCAGTGCTCCATTTGGCTGTGCTCCAGTCCCAACAATCTGCAAAAATTATGCAGGTGTTCATCTTGCGTCTAGGATACAAAGAAAGATATCCAATTCAGCAAAGCATGCAACAGTGGTTAAGCACCTGGCCACTGCTCCAATTACGTTAAGAGGGCCACTGAAGGTAACTGGGACCTTTCACTTTGAGGGCTCGTTTCCAAAAACCTTGCTTTGAACATCTCCAGAGACACTGTTTCTGAGCATCTCCAGAAACTTTGCTTTGAGCATCTCCAGAAACCCTGCTCTGAGCATCATTCATCCCTGATTTTGGCACAGTTCAAATTCAGTTTACCGCCAGGGTCATCATTTTGGCGGGTCACATTTCAACTACACTGCTTTTCCAACTAACCTCTGGGTCATCTTCAGTGATGGAAGACTTCCACATTTCTGGGTACTATGTACTGGACCAGCAAGGGCTTTCAACTTCCAGTTAATTACTGCTGCCATTGCTATTAATGGTACAACCGGGACAAGGAAAGTTTAACATGAAAATCAGGGTGTTTTTCTACTCTTAAAAACAGCTCTGGAGGCTCAGCTTTAGGAGCTGGCTGGGCCATGTGTACAAATGCACCTTCAGGGGTGTCTAGCCAATAAAGTTAACTGGTCAGTGCCCTATCACACCCTGAGCCCACTGCCTCTTTCTTCTTCACACGTTACAATTCATGTGAGCCAGTTTGGAACTCATATCTGGCAGTCACTCCTTCATGAAACCAGCTGAGTGACCTTGGGTTAGTCACAGCTCTCCTTCTGAGCTCTCACAGCCCCACCTACTTCCCAAAGGTGTCTGTTGTGGGGAGAAGAACAGAAAGCTTTGTCAGCCGCTTTGCATCCCCTTAAAGGGTGAGAGAAATGGAGTAGAAAAGCCAACTCTTCTTCTGCTGCTGCTAGTCTACTATCTTCAGGAATATCAAACCTCACACACAGAAGCACACCTTCATAGGATCTTGCCTGCCTTTCCAGGCCCTGGTGATCACTTTTTTCTAGTTGCCTTGCCTCCACTCTAAGTCTCAGTGGACACCAGGAACCTTCATTTATTCTTACTATATGGCAAACCATCCTGACTGTGAGGCTTGTAGCTACTCCGGAGTTTTAGGGCTGAGGATGGGTGAGCAAGCTTTGGAGCTGATACCAATGGCTTATTTCTCTTGTTGGCCAAATGTGCGGGGGGGGGGGGGCGGGGGGGGGCGGGGGGGGGAAGGTTTCCCTTTCCCTGGAAAAACAAACTCAGCCAGTTCTGTTTTAGCGAGTAGTTAGCAATTTCTCTTTCTGTCATTAACACTCCACTTGCTTCAACAGTTGCTGCTTTTATACATGTGAGAATCCAAAGAAAATATGATTTTGTAACAGTTCCTCAGGATTTTAGTAAAAAAGAGGTGAAAAAAGCCAATTCTGCAAATCCTAAATATCTCTTGACTTCTATTTGGCCATATTACCTGATATAAACTACTGCATGAGATATAGTCATTGCACTGTGAATTTCTGCATCTGCACGTTTTCCAGATCAGAACAAGAGAGATAATCCGATATATGATTCATTTGGTTCACATAAGGTACTCAATTATATGACCAACATCTGAAAAATGTACTTGGGGAGTGTTCATACATGGATTTTATCTTTCCTAACAGCAGTGACTGGAAACACTTACTGAAATGTTTTTTTACAGCCCAACCTTCTTCCTTGATCCTGAAAGAATCCAACTTTGCTTAGTCACAACCGGTGATTTTCCACAAATCTCCCGAAGCAGAAAAGTATGCCTTGTTCACAGAATGAAACCACTGACTAGAGAGTACGGCTGAACATACCCCTGCAATGGCTAGGATCCTCTTCTTGAAAGATAGGGAGCTGGCAGAAACGCAGATAAAAGGTGGCTACTACTGAATCTACTCAGATGACTCTCGGTTGACTACATGGATAGAGCTGTACAGATTTCTTGCTAAAGATCCAGAAGTGGTTAGTCACTGTCCTCTTCCAGGGAGAGGTTGGAAATTGAACCTGTGACTCTCTGTTTTCCAAGTAGTTTGGATATAAGCTGGAGCTAAACACTTGCATGCTCCCTTTTGAAAGCTTACTCATCCTCAAAGCAGACAAAAATTAAAGTGATGCTTCTTTATCAGAAACAAATATTTGTACCAGCTGGAGGACAATGACCGTCAATAATCCTGCCTGCTATGAACCATCTTTAGCAGTGCATGCAGTATGTCTCTCAAGTCCAGCTGAAATGGCCAGCAGCTGACAATGCTATTTTCCCCATATTTATATATTTTTAAATTTACATTTCTATCCCGCCCTATACCCGTAGGTCTCAAGGTGGGTTACAAGTTTTTTAAAAAACAGATTAAAACAATAATATCCATAAAAACACTTAAGAAATCCTACATATTTAAAAACGTATACTAAATATTAAAATACTAATATCTACGGTGGGGGGGAAAATGGTAACATTAGCCAAAGGCCAGGGCAAAACGGTGCCTCTTCAACGCCTTCCTAAATGTCTACAGAGAATGGGTGTAACGCACCTCAAGGGGGAGACTATTCCATAACCTGGGGGCCATTACCAAAAAGGCCCTTTCCCAGGTGCCTACCTGCCTCACCACTGAGGGTGGTGGGACAACCAGGAGGTCCTTGCCTCCAGATCTCAAGGCACGCTGGCCACTATGAGAACAAGTCTGTGGACTAGATGGGCCACGGGTGATCCAGTGGCATTCCATTTTTGATCCAAGTAAGCCTTCAGTGGTAGGCCTTTCATGGAACAACCGCATTTTGCTACACCAATTGCCTCATCACTAATTAAACAAGATAACAGATGGATTTAGAATCACAAAGTTATAATTCCATTTTAATTAATTACAACAAAATTACAACATCATACTGCACTGGTCTTGTGCATTACAGCAAAACAGAATGTTGTGTTTTAATTAAAAAGAAAAACGTCTCTGAAACAGGACATGACAGTTGCCCACAGATTTACTAGGAAGGCTACCAACGCATCTGAATTATGGCATTTCTACATTTGAAAAGCAAATGCACACAAGGAGACAATGGGCACCATTAATGAATCTCCAGGGCATTTATTCCTTAGGGCCATGTTTCTCATAAGATTTATGCAATTGCTCTTATTTCTTGCATTGTCACATTCAAGCCTACCATGCAAGTTGAAGCAGGTGCTTTGTGGGGCAGAATGGAACTGGCATAAACCAGTAAGAGTTTATCTTTCACAACCATAACTGAAATAAATTTTTGCTTAAGAATGCCCAGAAGCAAGTGGTAGACCACCATGCAAGATGGGATGCTGGACTTGATGGGCTAAGGCCTGACCCAGCAGAGCTTCTCTTATGTTCTTATGATTGCTGTCCCCACTCTGGAATACTTGCAGGAACATTCCCTCCCGTATGAGCCTATCAACCGATAATCACAAGATAAAATCCTTCCTGGATTTCTCCACAATGCAGATGTTAGCTGGAACAGAGGAGTGTTCGCAGCTGTAGGATGTGCCCTGTGAAACTCCGTAAATTTGAATTACTCATCTGACTCCTTTTAATGGTGTTCCAATGCTGGTTGAAAACACCTTGTTCTAGTATGCTTACAGCATTTAACAACTTCATTTTGAACTACAGTTCTTATCACCCCTACTGGTCCAACAACCTCTGAAGGGAATTGGCTAAGGAAAGTTGAGTTTATGATTTGTTGCCTCCTTGCACTCTGTTATCTCATTTACTTTTTCTGATTGCTTTATCCATTGGAATTGCTGTATGCATACAAAATTAATTTGGAGGCAAAAAGCCATCTTGGCTGTCAAAATGAAAAGGCAAGGTACAAATATTTTAAATATGTATTAGCTATGGAATAGATGCCATTTACTTGGGTAAGAAAGAAAGCATGGTTTTGGTAAATTTTGCGAAGATAAAAGACAAAAACCTCAATTTTGCAAGAGAAACCAACTCGGGGAGGGTGACTGGCGTATTTATTAAAAAACAGGAAGTGCAGCAGAAATCTCCCAAGACATTTGGCTCATGGAGAAAATTACAACTTCAAGAGTACCTTGCCGAAACAGGGCTATAGTCATGGCACAATACTGAGACCTGGCTTTTAGGGGAAAAGAAAGTTGCATGAATTGGATATTTCACTCCAGGAAGAACTTACAGATATACTGCAGGACTCTCCATCACGTTCTGCCTGAAGATCTACATTTCCAAGATGAAGAATGGCAGCAAGTATCTTAAAAATTGCCATCTGATGGGATTCTTTTACCCCTGGAAGGAAGAGTTTGGAATCGTTATTTATAGAGGACTATATAAAGTGACAATTCCATTCATGTGATTACAATATATCCAAATAGCTTGATGGTTGTCTTCGTTCTGAGGACCATACGGCCTTATAATTGCTGGTTTGAACCCGACTATCACTTGGATTTCAGTTTGCTTGGGCAGATGGGAAAATGGTTAAGCACATTTCTAGCATACTTCAAAATGGCCAGACTTCAAGGCTGACTAGAGAGCTTTGAATTTCAGATCATGTCTCCAGTTACATTCATTGTATGATGAACAAGTTACCCAGTAGGGAACAGGAAGTGAGAAACACCTCTAAGGATGGGACATAAGCATGCCTCAGCCAATCATACACAATGCAGGGAAGCTTATCATTTGGAAACAAAGAAAATCCTTACCCAGCAAGGTGAAAGCATTCCTGGTTTTTTCAAAGTCATCTGCATCATCCACTCCTTCAATGGATGTGTCACCTCCCAGGGAAGTGTAAGAAAAGTTCTCAGCAGACACTAGAAGAGGAAGAAAACACTACTTTAACTAAAATAACTATCAAATTATCTGTTAAATTTGAACACAGATTAACACACTTTCAATAAATTTCCTTGAAGGCAATATAAGAGTCTTTTTTTATGATGCATTCTAGAACATTCCACAGATAGATGGGACTGCTCCCCCGAAAACCTGCTCTTGAGTTTACCTACGGGCGTATTAATACCTGATTAAAGCAACTGTACTTCCCCTGAGAACCCTCAGTGTTTGAGAGAACAGTATTTCAAACTATGCCTCCTTCTGAGGCATCGTTTTGAAGGTAGCTCCCTGAAGGAATCTGGAATGGCATCTTGACACATTTCTCTTCAGCAAACATATTCAAAATGGAGAGCAGCAACTCGTCTTTTCAAATGAGATATTGATGCACCGAATGAAAACTTGTTTGTTACCCCAGGGCTTCAAAATGAGTTATAAAATAATAAAACTTAGAACACACAGTACTGAAGGGTTTTTTTTCTTTTGAGGTTGATATCAACAAAACTTTTACAGCTATTTCCACCCTGACCCGACTGTTGACCTTTTTGAGGAATCTGTTACTTCACTTAAAATATGTGTGTGTGTTGAGCTGGTTTCTATACTCCGCTTTTCTCACCCCTAAGGTGACACAAAGTAGCTCACAAGCATCTATTCTCCTCCCCAGACAATCACGTTGTGAGGTAGGTGGGGCTCAGAAAGAAAGTTGTGATATTCCCAGGTGACCCATCTGTCTTTGTATAGGAGAGTGGACTTGAACCAGGAAACTACCAGATAAGGGTCCAATACTCTAACCACAAGACCAAACTGGCTCACTGGCTAAGCCCAAGTCATTTGAACTTCACGGATAACCATCTGTCCAGTTAGGAAGCATTAGAAATTGTGAATCCATTTCACCTGGTTTGCTGCAAATGAAAGTGACAACAGGTGTACAGGAGGGGCATCTACAAGACAAGCCCCAAATAGAGAATAGTTTTGTGGGTGGTGGCCACAGATTCTCTCCTTATCAGTTTGGTCTAGTGATTAGGAAGCCAGACTCTTATCTGGGAATACCTGGTTCAATTCCGCCCTCCCCCATGAAGTCAGCTGGGTGACCTTGGGCTAGTCACAGCTCTCTTCTGAGCTCTCACAGCCCCACCTACCTCACAGGGTGTTCTGTTGTGGGGAGAATAGAAAGCAAAGCTTTGTCAGGAGATTTAAGTCCCCTTAAATGGGTGAGAAAAGAGAGGTAGAAAAGCCAACTGTCTTCTTCTCCTCCTCCTCCTCCTCCTCCTCCTCCTCCTTCCTCTTCTTCTCAGTCCTAACTACTTCTTTTCTCCTTCTGCATTTTGCTAATGTCCTTGTCACTACTTGTAGCGTGAGGCTGTACCTGCAGCCCATTCAGGTTGCATAGGTAATTCAGCTCCTCCAGGAGGCACATCCATACACGTCATCATGAGAAGGTTTGATGTGTCATCCAGCACAGTCTCAAAAGCATGGAGCAGATTCCAGGACAAATATATATAAAAACACAGATGGTACTCACCACATCTTTTTCAGAATTACTTGAGTGGTTTTGCCTGACCCAGCTATGGTCACAATAAACTTTTCTTGAGGACAATGAACAAACTCCCCTTACCTTATGTTTTATCTTATTTAAATCAAAATGGTATCATTTCTTTGAAGCTTTCATATGTTTTTAGCAATCTACTGTAAGCTATGTTTCATGGTACATTGGCCAAGAAAAGAACCCTTGGGGTAAACTGAGAACTACCAAGACAGGACTTATGCTTGTGGGACTCCAGTGAGAATTGCGAAAGCGTATTTCTCCGGTGAAAACTGAGAGTTGCTTGCACATTAGCTTCTTCACCTGCAAATCCCCAAGGACCAGTATACAGATGTATTGCCTGAACTGATTTCTCCAAAGCTGAAACTGGATGTGTAAAAAGGATATGGCAACACATAGCATTTGACGTGATTTGACGTGTAAAATGTTCATGCTTTTATGCTGTCTACATTGTTATTATTTTGTAAAAAGTCACATTTTTGTCAGAACCCAAAGTGGAAAGCCGAAGCTGCAACTGCATCAATCACTAATTAAAGAGAGTAACACACCATGTTTTGAGCTAAATATTGCTCCATTTTTACAGGCTGAATAAAACCCATCTTCTAAACTATACAGTCTTTCATACGCCAGCATACTCGAAAAGAGAACACAGATTGATAGCCTGCTAGCTTTCTCGTTTTCCCAACTGTTTTCTCTGTACAACACAGTGAAACCAAAGGTTACATGTTTCAACCCCCTGTGGGTTCACATCAGGCTCAAAATTTACTTGAAGTCCTACTGTGGAAAGCTAAGGAATGTACAGGCACAGAGTACTGTACAGAAAACAGGGACAGAAACTGAAAATCCCTTTGGGAATGTGACAGTTACTTTCTCCATGGAAAACTGGAGACACAGCAACTAACGTCAAGTCATTGACTCAGAGCCAAACCAAGAATTGCAAAGATTTCTCTTAAGGCTTTAAAGAGGGACAGGGGGTCACTTGCAGCTGTCAATCAGACTAAATAAAGAGATTATTAATCCCTCTCTGACCTTTCAGTTTTGCCCACAAATGTCCCACCAAGCCATTTTAATTCAGTTTTTGCTACAGTGCAATTTTAAAACCAGTAATGAGTGCCAAGGAAAAGAGGCAATGAAAAGACTTGTATAGGAGAGATCTGGAAGACAACCACACACCCTTTCTACTAATGTTCTTTACAGGTCTCCATCTTGGGCAGTCAGTCCGACCATATACACTGAGCCTTTCTGTCCCCCAAAGCAGTACAGGGAGGGGATGAAATAAAGGTTTCCACCTGTGTGTTCTCATCTGCACACGCCCTCACACCGTGCCTCAAGGTTCCACAATTCTGTACGAAAGGGTATTCACCTGCAAAGCTGTTCAAGCCTTGGCTGCCTGGCAGTTACACCTGGCCAGGTGCATCACAGCCAGACTGGCACACCTCTAGCCTACTTTGTACTGGTGGGGCATTTCTGATGCCTGAAATGTTGAAATTAATTTATGCCAATGATAAGACCAACCAAGCAATGGTGTCCACAAAGGTCATGTAGTAACTGGACATGGACAGACTGGGTATCCAAATTAAAGCTGAGACAATGTCTGACACAGTCAGCCAATCTGATCAAGGTGGATCCTTGTAAAGAGCAAGGCAAGATACCACTAATGATATTGTCACTGGTGGGCTGATAGCCAGCACAACATCTGAGCCAGTCTTGGCTTTGCAGCCTCAGTGTAATGCAATTGTGCAAAGAAGCATGAAAAGCCTTGGAATTATTTGGATTTCTGAATTAATGGCTCCCAAAATGTGATCTAATCTTCCTCAAGATTATAATAATATTATAAGACCGTCTTAGGACCCAGCAATACTCAGGATTGAATCCACCTTCAGAGTGAAAGGTCACATCAGTAAAGAAAGTACCCATGTTATCAGACCCAAAGATGAACCTTTTAGGATGGATAATGCCAAAGGAAACTAATAGTCCTTTCTCTGCCCCCAAAGATGGATTGAGTCTGAATTAAAATTCAAGTGTAGCTAGGCCCTTATTTAATAAACAATACACACAGCATTTTATAGTGTGTATGTTTAGTGAACAAACAGCTCCAACAAGGAAGCTCACCGATGAAATGTCTAGGATAATGAACTCTGGAAAAGAGGGGAACTGGAGATGTTCACATCCAAATACATCCAAATACAGAATATTTGCTCTGGAAGCCATTTTACCCTTCCCTTCCATTACAATTGCTTCTGGTTCTACATCTACAGAGCCTTGCAAGCCTTTGGAAACACAATACTCTGTTTACATACATTGAAAGAACATAATAATAGTTTTCCAAAATGATTTTCGAATCCCCAATCACTGAAGATATGTGATTGTGCTGCTGGAAGCTCAAACTGTTTTACCTGCTTTTGCTGATCTTTTCTGAGCTGCTTTGAAAATAGTTTTAATGGGAAGCAGTATGTAACTATTTTGAATAAACAATACAGGAACCAAGTATGAAGGACAGATGTCTTTCAGTGAACCAACTGGATAGTCAAGAATAACATACTCACTTAGGGAGAGATCTTTAAATTCTGGAAGATCAGAAGAGGCACACAGCTGATAGAAAATATGGTAGTTTCGTTCATCATCTGCCTGAGAAGTAAGACAGATTTGAATTCAGAGACAACAGCAAGCATTAATCATCCCTGGAAATGTGCCATTCGCCTTCTGTATATTTATCTAAACCTCATATTTTGCCCTTCCTCAAGTTAATATTGAAAAATCAACATACTAAAAAAAAATGAAATGGTAAAATGAAATTTGTTCATACAGTGAGGTTTGTCTTAAACTGACGCAGGCTATCAGAATAATTGTTGAATTTGGAGAAACAGGAACTTCAAGAAAAGGTTCGGTACAAAACACTCTCCCCCTCGACCGGCTTCATCATCTTCCAGGACAATCTTTTCTTTCCTTATGGCTTATCTGGGAAATCACACCTGTAGTTGTACAAACAACTTAATGCTTTCTTGCTGTGCATGGACAGCCAGTTTGGTTTAGTGGTTAAGGAGCCGGACTCTTACCTGGGAATACCGGGATTGATTCTGCACTCCTCCATGAAGCCAGTTGGGTGACCTTGGGCTAGTCACAGCTCTCTGCTGAGCTCTCACAGCCCCACCTACCTCACAGGGTGTTTAGTGTGGGGAGGAGAATATAATGTCAACCACTTTGAGTCCCCTTAAATGGGTGAGAAGTGGGGTAGAAAATTCAACTCTTCTTCTTCTTCTTCTTTATTGGTAATAAAAGCCACACTTGAAAATCAGTTGAGAATTAGCCCAAAGAATCATTCATTACTTTAATTACTTATGCAGAACATGCCAATTTACTGCTTATATGCATTTTTACTCCCCCCCCCCAAACCTTGTAAGCTAGGCTAGTTTGATAGGTGACCATCCTATGAGCTTCCATTGAAATATGCGGACTTGAATCCGGGACCTTTTGTTCCTAGGGCGTCATTCTAGCCAGTTCTCTATGTTGGCTCTTTAGAATTTTAAAATAAAATAAAAATCATACTCACAGTTTGGTTATCATTGATAGAAAACAAACTTTAAGTGAAAACTTTCTATCCTACAGTCTATAAAGTGAAATATCAAAGGCTTTCAAAAGCACCCACAGTCCCATGTGATTTCAGACCAAAACCCTTGAAGTTTTAAAACCTGAGATGATAAAAAAAACCCTGCTACTGAATCACTTTTGATGTATAAGAAAGAAGGCACAAGCTAGAGATCCTTGAGAATAACATGATCCTGATGCTTTGGAGGCCATGTGGACTAGAATTGTTAAAGGAGGGTGAAGTAAACAACTCCATCAGCCAGTGAGTGACAATGTGCCTCATCCTTCCTCACTGGTTTGGACAAGGAACACTGACATACAGGAAATGCCCATAAAGGCCAAAGTGAGAGATGGAACTTAAGCAGGCGGCCTATGAAAAGCAGAATTCATACGAAAAAAAAATTCCCCCCACCGTCTGTTATTTTACTTGTATCCTAGGTAAAACTCTTTGGGAGTGATAGTTAAATCTCACTGGTTTGGGGTGCAAAAAGTTAATTGCTAGAGATAAAATAAATATATTAAACTGTAACAGAATGCTCAGGAACATCCAGAGGACCACAGTTTGACGAGCTCAGCTCTAGGGTATCTATGTTGTATACCGCCACAAACCGTTGCCCTCCAATAAGTTCTTGTAAGGAAAGGCATGGGAATCAGAATGCCATTAAATCAAGTATCCCTTTGTCAATTCGATACTCTCCAAAAAATCTGAGCTTCAAATCCTGTTAGCTTTAAGATAACATAGAGCGCCTCTATAGGCACAAGGGTCCTCTTCATACATAAGGACATGTTTCATGAGTGGGATGCTGACTGGTGATGCAGTTAATGTCTTCCAAGCTTGTGTCTTTCCCTTAAAGAAGAACTTGTTTTCATACCTCAATTTTCTCACATTTAAGGGGACTCAGAGCAGCTGACAAATCTTCAGTTCTTCTCCTCACAACAGACTTCCTGTGAGGTAGGTGGGGCTGTGAGAGCCCAAAAGGAGAGCTGTGACGAGCCCAAGATCACCCGGCTGGCTTCATGGAGGAGCACAGAATCGACCCAGAAGACTATCAAATAAGAGTCCAACACTCTAACCAGAAGACCAAACTTGACAAACTTTGAGTATGCCATGAAGGTTGGGATATTCTGATAGTATTGCTTTTATATGCAACACAGTTCAGCCTCTGAAGCAGGAAGAAATCGTGATTTGAAAGAACAAATAAACTAACCTGGAATACAACTCTTGATTTCTCCAGGAGATACGTCCTCATGTTGGCACCAATGATATGGTATCGTTTGTCAAAGCCAATCTGAATGTATTTCCCAAAGCGACTACTGTTGTCATTTCGAGTTGTTTTCGCATTGCCGATTGCCTTTACGAAACGGAATAAATGTATCAGAAACAAAGGCCCTTTTGCAATAAGGTACATTATCTCTCAAGCAGACTTTTAAAACTTGCAGTTCTAAATAAATAAAACAGTTACGTTAAAAGAAGGAAAGGAGGCAGGCAGGGGCTGCGGACTACCTAGTATAGGAAGCTGTGTGCTTTTCAAGGAGGCCATAGCAAAACAAACTTTCATCTCTGGATTCTTTTTGCCGTGAAATGGCACCAGCCATGTCCTGCTTTATGGAACTGTTCTTGATGGGAAGCAATGATGACCAAAAACACTTTTATATACACTTAAGGTGTTACATATTGTAATAATTTTTGCTGCACCTCTTTGTAAGAATAAAACTATCTCTGAGGATGCCCTTAAGGTAGTACAGTGATGGGGTACTGGATTTTGAAAAGCAGCATTCCTAGTCCAGGAATTTAAGGGAAACCAATTCCTCAAGTCATCTCAAAGGCTGGAACATGCTTCTGGAGGTTCTCGCTCTTTGGAAACTTAAAGTGACATAACATTATTTTATTTATTATTATTTTTTATTTACTATCCTGCACTATCATACTGCACTGCCTTGGTTGGCTTATTGATACTCTAAAAGCAACCTTATCGGTTTGCCACCACCCTACACCCAAAGTAAATTGGAGGAAGGCTACCAAACACTGATTTCCAAATTTTAGGATCTTATAATTTTAATATTCTGGCCTCTGCATAGCACATAAATAGACAACTTACTACTCTGAGATGCTCAGGCTTTCTGATTCAGATGATAAAAAAATCTTAAACTGTGGTTCACCCTCTGACGTATTTTACACATCCCAGCCATTTAGTGATTGCTACTCGTAGCAACACTTCAGAATTTTCTCAGCCCATAAAGGTTAGAAAACTCCTGATCACAGAAAACAATCTTAAATGTTCTGTTGTTTAAAAAGTGGAATCTAGAAGAAGAAGAACAGTTGGCTTTTCTACCCTGCTTTTATCACTCATTTAAGGGTACTCTGTTCTTCTCCCCACAACAGAACACCCTGTGAGGTGTGTGAGTCTGTGAGAGCTCAGAAGAGAGCTGTGACTAGCCCAAGGTCACCCAGCTGGCTTCATGGGGGAGGGCGGAATCAAACCCGGCATTCCCAGATAAGTACTGAAGAGAAACTGCAGCATGAGCTTTTGTAGACTATGCCTACTTGATCAGATGCATGGAGTACCTAGGAACAGACTTTTACAGGCAAGCTGTATGTGAATAGCAACAGAATGACAGTATGCATTGAGAAAAATGCAAAGCTATGTGCATTTATGTTCTGATACACAGAATATGTGTCTATCTGGATGCAAACCCTCAATGCCTATGGTTTTTACATTTTCTTGGTCAGGTTTTCCCACCTTGAGACTTGCAGATATTTTGGGCTGCACCAGTGTAAGGCAAATGCCATCGCTAAGCCTGTCCCTATCTTGTGAACCTCTGCTTCCACTCATACAGCTGTCCCTCAAATGTTCACAAGGGCTCCCCTCCACCAACATGTTGCAAGTACAGTACTGAAACTTAGGAATAGCTGAAACTAGAACACTGCATTTTCCAAATACTTCTATTGTTTTTTTCAAAATAAATCAATTTAATTTTTTTAAAAAAATTTCTAGATAAAGTTGGAAAGCAGTTGTTTTCTGAACCCAGAGTCTAAAGCCTGGCCACCATACTGGACTGCATATAGGATGGGTCACATAGCCTCAATTACAAATACGCAAAATTCAGATTTTTAAAAAATCTATAAATAACAAACAAGTATGGTTCAAAAAACGAGGCAAAGACAAGAGAAGGTAAGACTTACTTGAGTTTTTGTATGATTGCATGATGTTAGCTGGAAAAATAGTGGAACTGCTATTTTAAATGGAAAGATCCCAACATTTTAAAATTGAACTTTTAGGGTTTGTTTTTTAAAAATCTCTTATTTTGCCTGTTTTTACTACTCAACTTATTATTTTTGCTGTTACCCTTCATTCATGAAAGCCTAGGAAACCAGGAATGGGCTTTTCCTCACCTTTCCTTTTCATCCTCAAATCCACTAGGTTAGGATGGTTTGGCAACTCCTATCAGATCACCCATAAAGCCTTAGAATCAAAGGACTAAACTAAAGTCTTCCTGGCCTAATGGCCTAACTTGTTATGCTGCAAGATCCAGGCAGCGGAATAGCAAGAGATGTGAGATTTATGTCGTGTGACAGCAGGCGAGCTCAGGCTACACAGGAATAGGAGTTAGTTGTGTTTACAAACTGGACAAAAAGCCCCAAGCAATTCCAAAGGAAAGAGATGCTAATTCTTTCTTCTTTGAACTCTGTGCACAGAAGAGAGATCTCACAGCATCAAATACTCAACAGGAACACAGAACTGGACAACCCAAGACACTACATTTCCTCTCAAAGAGGACATGGAGTGTGTTTGTACATAGGGAAGTGCATGAATGCAATTTTCGAGAGATTCAATCTGAATAGATTAAAATGTTAATTACAATTAAAATGTTACAATCTTTAGATTGTAAGCCTGAGGGCAGGGACCTGTCTAAGATTAACAGAATATTGTAACCCGCCCTGAGACCTTCAGGTATAGGGCGGGATAGAAATACAAATAAATAAATAAATAAATAAATAAATAAATAAATAATTCAAACGGATTCACATTTGATTTGAATCGAATACATTCAAATCTATTTGTGTGAATTTTCAATTGGTATTTGAAGATACGAACGTCAACAACATTCAAAAGTGTCTGTACGTATCCGGTTTTTATCCCACATGCATCCGGTTTTTATCCCATACGTATCCGTACAAATGCATACAGATACGTATGTAATCTGTACACATACGAATATTGGAATAATTCATCCAGAGCGGAAAGATCTGACAGCCAAAAAATCTGCTAATCGAGTAAGGAGGTGCAAAACTAAATAAGTAACCCAATGCCCCCCCCCCCAATGAAACACAAAGAATAAGAGGTTCAGATTGAATTCATTTATTATATGTTGTAACTTACTCTTGTTAAAGAAACTCTAGCGGCTGCATTTTGCAGTAGCTGCAACTTCCAGACCATCTTCAAGGGCAGCCCCATTTAGAGTGCATTGCAATAGTCCAATCTAGAGGGTACCAGAGTAGGGGTAACAGGGGGCAAGTCGTTTCTATCCAGAAAAGACTTCAGTTGACACACCAGCTGTAGTTGGGAATAAGTACTCCTGGCCACAGCCGCCACCTGAGCTTCAAGCATTAGCATGGAGTCCAAGAGTACCCCCAAATTACACACCTGTCCCTTCCAGGGCATTGCAACCCCATCAAGGACAGAGTATCTCCCAACTACATGGACCCAAGACCCTGTGACACACACAGCACCTCTGTCTTGTCTGGATTCAGTTTCATTTTATTGGCCCTCAACCAGCCCATTACCGCCTCCAGACACCTGTCAGGCAGTTCAACCACCTCTCCTGATTCAGACTGCACAGAGAGAATGAGCTGGGTATCATCTGCATATTAATGACACCTCACTCCAAATTTTTATCTCTGACTCTCTTGCTTATTAAGGAACTAATATGGATGGTATTTGCTGACAGAGCAGTGGATTTCCTAACATGGATTGTATTTGCTAACAGAGCAACACTTTTTCGTGACAAGACAAAACTACCAATCAAACCTTCTAATTCTGTGCCTGTTGTCTAATCTGAAACACCACAGCAACGGGCCTGTTTTCTCTGGGTCTCCATCCAAAAGCAAGAGAAAGGCCATTTCCCTAAACTGCCACCCAAAGAGCTCTCTTGCCTGAAGAAAGCCCTTGAGCGTGGTAGACGTGAAGATTTACAGTTCCAAACCGTAACTGAAGCAAAACTTCATCTAGCCGCCCGTGAGAAAGAAAACTGCAATGATATGAGATTTATGCAAGTAACCTCTCTCTCTTCCATCATATTTTGTGAAGTATGAAGAAGCTTCTTATTAAACATCTAAACGCATATAACTGACCTTGAAGAAGTGGTGATAAAATGGCTTCAACAAATGCCACCAAAGAAAAAAGGAAAGGAAAAAAAAGTGCAACCAACAGTCTTTCAGGTTTGGAGACGGCCCAGTATTTTACAGTCATAAATTTGCTTCAGTGCCACCAGAACCTCCCCCCACAAGGAGAACCTGGAGTACGTGCTATTTGGACACCTAAATTTCCGCCAAGGTAGATGCTATAATAGTGTCTGCATTTCCACATGAAGCTCTAGTCAGAACTTTCTCAGAATCCACAGCTAAAAACTACTGTACAGAACCTGACAGAATCTGTAACAGCCTTCACCAGATGTTCTGGACTGTATCTCCCCTCAGCCTCAGCCAGACACACTCTAAACTCCTTTAAAGGGTACCAGGTTGACAAAGGCTGGTATACATTATCAACTGAAACTTAACATGATAGAGCGATAAGAATTGCATGAGCCTCTTGACAGAAAAACAATATAATAATGTGGGAACTACATCTTCTACCTGACTCAATCTGCATGGGCAGATGCCTTCAGAGTAGGGGACAACCAGAATACATGGACTGTGGTGAAGTTTTGCCTGACAGCAGTCAAACTCAAAATAACTGCAACTGTGGCCAGTGGACAGGATAGTAGGAAAACAAGAAACATTCTATTTTAAATAATACGTTCTACTTTTTAAAATCCCCCCCATACTATTTAAACTTTTATTATTTTTACACTCATATTGTTAAGCTTTTTGAAAGATATTTTTATATGAACTGAAATAATGTATCTTTACTTTCTGATTATGGTCTGTGACCATAAATAAAATCCATCCATCCATCCATCCATCCATCCATCCATCCATCCATCCATCCACTCTAAATATTTTTAAAGACCCAGCTCACTGAATATTAACAATACTTTTATTAAACAATAGATAGGAAATGAAATGTGCATCCCACAGATGCTGTCAGAATGTAAAAGAAAATGCTTTCATTGGGCCAAACACGAAATAGAAATCTTCAGACATTTCAGTTGGAAGGGTTGTAGCTCAGTGCACACAGCTTGGAAAGCAGAGCATTGCTGATTCAACCCTCAGACTCTTTCTGGAAGTAGGCAATGGCTGTCCACTTCTGTATGTTAGCCAAGCAAACAGCATAGAGGTGGCCACGGAGTCTGGAAATGGCTGTAGCTCAGCAACCTCTGGAAAGCAGAAGACTGCTGGTTCAATCTCCAGCCCCTCCCCCGAAGCAGGCAATAACAAATAATTTCTGTATCTCTGTCAAGAAAATTGCATAGAGATGCACAAGGAAACATCCACCAGTCAAACAAGAGTTGGCCACAACTTGATGGCACCAAACAACATCAAACACGACATTTCAATGCAATGCCTTCTTATATTCTGACAATACTTTGATTAGGTAAAGATGTGCTTGAGTGAAGCCCAGTCTACAGCAGCTATGAGGATGCAATCCTGGCTCGCCACTGCTGCATTCTGGACCAACGCAGAAGAGGCTTGACCTTCCACACACCTCTTTTTGTTCCCTGGGTAATATCTGCTTTCTGACCCTTCCACTGCTCATCCTTCTCATTTCTCAGCCTCACCGATCCACGTTACCACCGATTTGCTAAAATCAAACTGACAGCATTTGCAACGAGCAACTCAAAAATAAAGAAATAATGATAGCAATGATGGCACAGCCAAATTTGGTAATGAGGAACAAAGAAGAAAGAAGGCAAGAAATGAAACGAGAAAAACTATTCACATGGCAATTGAAAACTAAGCAGAGAAACAATTTTCTAGGTCTCTCTCTCTCTCTCTCTCTCTCTCTCTCTCTCTCTCTCACTCACTCACTCACTCACTCACTCACTCACAGACGAAACCCAGATGGAAGTGGCAGAGTAGCCATAGTTAAAACATTAATTGGGAGTTTATAATACAAAGCACAGACTGTATTGTGTGAGTTAACCAACTTGAAAGGTTTCCTCATCAAGGGGTTCACATCTTCATGTCTGAGTCATGGTGTCTGAATCTGCTAATTCCATCCTCCCATCAACGCTCCCTTAAATTAAAAAATCTGTCTTTAGAACACGGTTCCCCAAGGACGGCAGATTTGTACAACCATCACACAGAATCTCAATTACTGTCATTTCAATCTGATCATCTGTGTTTAACAGAAGAGGGAGGGTCGCGAGTGATTATGCGGCTACTACAGACAAGACGATCTTCTGCAAACACCATAATAAAACACAGAACTGGGACAGGGGGGTGGAGAACACCAAGAGATCTCAAAGAGGAGAAACGCCAAGGGACAGATTCCTACCTCAGTTAAAACCTTTCCAGAAAATACAATGTGTAACTTAATGACATCCGGTCACTTGAGACAGATAAACTTAAGGAGGCTGGATGTGGTTAGGACAGAAGCTGCAAACATCCCAGAAACTGTTTGTTTAAAATAGTTACATACCACTTCATCTTAAAGTAGAATCTCAAAGCAGTTTATAAAACATGGAGAATAACAGTAACTAAAACCATTAACTGTTATACATAGAAGTGATTGAAATCACGGACAGGGAAAACAAACTAACATTCACTGTGGAATGGCCCTGGGTGAAAACAGAAGTCTTCAGTCACTATATCAGCGATGGCGAACCTTTTGAGCTCAGTGTGTCAAAATTCACAAGAAAACTAGCTTAACTTGGATGCTGTGTCACATCTAGAAATATCCATAATTTTGTGATAATTGTAGCTCTAGTAAAAAAGTTATAGTTTTGATATATGTATCTTACTAAAAGCAAAAACAAATAATTCTTTACATTAGTGACTTTGGTTGAATTTCGTTTGCTAAATCTTCAATTGAAAGTTGGTATTTCGTACACTTCAAGAACAAGCAAGCACTACACGCCCAGGTGCCAGGGTGACCAGGTGTGTCACCCAAAAGGGCTTGGCGTGTCATAGGTTGGCCATCACTGCACTATATGAATTGTCAGAAGAGGACAATATTCCAGAGGGATTGGGCTACAGTCCATCTAGTTCAGAAGCCTGCATCACAGGGTGGTCCACCAATTGCTTCTGGCACTCTTAAGCAGAAGACAAGGGTAAAACCTTTCCTGCTCTTAACTCCTTACAAATGACTTTTAGGGGCATCCTACCTGCTTCTCCAACCTGGAGGCAGTACCTAGGCAACCATTCTAGTAGCCATTGATACACCTGTCCTCCATGAATTTATCTAATCCTTTCTTACAAGTTATCCAGGCCGGTTGCTGTCACCACTTTTTTTGGGCAGGTGTTCATCTCTGCCTCACTACCTCCAACCAGCTCTTGGAGACAAGTTCCCTTCAGCCCTACCTGGAGGGCCAAAGGTCAAGGCTGATAGAACAACAGCACCTACAGGGTAAATTCCCAAGGAAAATGTCATATTTATTATTTAGAGGGATGGTTGTAATTTGGAATAGGATGCAAAATCTTTTAGCACCAACCATTTTGTGACACCATGGGTTTTAGAGAAAAATGCATAAATCATACGATGCTATAAAGGTTTCCCATCTTGCAAAGGCAGAGCTTGAAACAATGAGGTCAAAGGGGCATAAGAAGTAGAAGTATTTATGTGATTACCACAAGTCACAGAGATAGAAATTACTCTGTACATTGCAGATATTCTAGTACTGGGGAGCCCTCCAGCAAATGGACACCTTAGAGCAGCAATTACCAACCTGAGGTACGCGTACCCAGGGGTACAAACTAGGACATTTAGGGCATTTGTGAAAGAAATTAATAATGGCAAATATATATTGATTTTTTTCAGTTATTAATAAAATGAAATCACAAATATAATGTCATTTGAGTTTTGAAGGTAAACTGTTGACATTCAAACAGTGAGGTACCGTCTGTTTACCTGATTGTTAAACTGTTTTTCAATCATATTATTGGGCTATTTATTTACAGTTACAACATACACATTTGAAATAACAGCAACTATATTAATTACAACCATTTTGCTAATATGAAGCGTACAATTTATGGGGAAAAGTTGGGAACCACTGTCATAGGCAGAAATAAATGCATGGACTTCTATTTATTATTATTATTATTAGTTTATTTCTATAGTGCTGTCCATGTACTCAGCGCTTTACATGGTTGTCATATATACAGTATTAATAATTACTGCTAACAATGGGGTTTTTACTGACTGACTGATTTGATTTCTATCCCACCGTATACCAGAAAGTCTCAGGGCAGGTAACCACATTTAAAATCAGACATATATTAAAACAACAACAGTATATATTGGAACAGTAAAAGTATCTGTAAAGTGGTCCTTATCACTATTCACAGGAGTGACTCTCTGTATTATATACAGTAATATGCAAAAGCTTTAAGTAGGTGTGGAAAAAAATGCAGCAAAATAAGCCCCCCAGTGGACGGTCAACGTCCAGTCAACGCCCATGGCCAGTTCCTTCAAAAACTGTTGTCCAAGTGTACTCTGAAAAATTCATGCTGATTTGAAGGCAAAGGGTGGTCACACCAAAGATTGATTTGATCTAGATTTTTGTTTTGCCAGTTCACTTCGCATTTTGCAAATTGATAAAAATAAACTATTAACACTTCTGTTTTTGAAATCATTCTTACTTTGTGACTTTTTTTCCACACCTGCGTAAAATTTTTGTACAGTACTGTAATTAAAATACAGATAAAGTACTTTAGTGCTGTTAATTTGACAGATCTTTTGCTTTGCTTTATATTTACTTTTAACAACGCAATGAAGAAGACAGTGCTTTTAATAACTGTCATTGGGGGAACCTCAGGATTTTGCAAGAGACACACAAATCCTGGAATACTAGATGTCAGGGATAAACCAGAAAGCGTGTATTGTATTAATGCTATGCTTTCAGGCCTGATGGAGGTACTTTGTTAATTGCTTTGAGTAGTAAGATTTCTGACTTTTATGCTACCTGTCATGCCTCATGCCATCAGCACCTCCTCCTCCGAGGATGAGAAAGCTGTCAGTCATGCCAGCCAAGCTGAGGTAGGCTTTACTGTCAGTCAAAGTGAAGATGGCACATTGCAGGGGTTAGGTGTGTACAATGATTCTGCCTCCCAAGATGGAGAAAGTTCAGACTCAGTCGCTGGACAACACCTTTCACAGAGCACCCTTAGGCAACAACGAGAACACTTGAGACATTCAGTGCATTTGCACACCAAACAGCTGCTTCAGAGGATCGCCCAGCCCTACTTAACCTTGCCCAAATCCAGCAAACGCCGTTGCAGACAATGGATCTTTTCTTGCAACCTCGGTTCCTGTATTTTCTATGTTCCTGAGCCTCTGACTGATTTATGACTACGAAGACCCTCTGGAAACTCTGACCTCGGCATCCTGACCATGCATTAACGGTTTCTCCTCCAAAAACTCTGAAACCTGATCCAGCTGCTTGTTGCTGTTTGCCAGGCGCACGCGTGAGTGTGTTCGCTTGCTGAACACTGCCAGCTTAAGACATGACACTACCCAGCAACAATTCCTTTGGGTACATTTAAAGGTGCATCTAAAGACTCCACAACTGCTGGATGATTACGTGTCAAGGAGCAAAGCTAACATCCCTTGAACAAGGGCAGAAGAAGAAAAAAGATGGTGGCATTGCTGTATATAATCATCTCAATAGCTTTAAAATACACAGTTCCCATGCTTCTAAGGCCAAAACAGGATAAAGCTTCAGCTAAAAAGCCTCAGGACAGCCTTGACTTGGCTTTCATGCTCACCTCAAAACAGAGGAGCTGCAACACCACTTGTTAATTTAATGAGAGAAAATGTTACTAGGGTACACCAGCCAAACCGGCAAGTACATCACAGTGTCTGCCATAGACCCAGCAATTAATTCCCTTATCACTACAGATCTGAAAATTAAAGTTGGCAGGAAAACATCCATTTCAGCAGCAAAAAGAAGAGCACACTGAGAAATTAGTGCAGCTGATAAAGGAAACCGCAGTCAAGACCACAAAAAAGAAAGGGGAAAAAACCCACAGATAACATTCCATTAGATGCAATTTCAGCTCATGCCAACCATAAGGACAGCAGGTGAGCGACATCAAGAGGATTTTGGAAATCCAAACTATAGATAATTCATGTGAATTTCAGAAAAGTCAGTGCATAATATTTTCTCAAAACGTACAACTTGGTGAAAAGCACCAAGCTAGCTGGAATATGTAACTAACTAACTAATTAATTAATTAAGAACCATTCATAATGATTAAATAATGCTTTCTCACAGAGTTTGCCCAAACTCATGTTTGCTGCTTCCATGATATTATCTATCCATCTCATCCTCTGCCATCCCCTTCTTCTTTTTATCAGGGTCTTTTCTAGTGAATCGTGTCTTTTCATTATGTGGGGAAAGTATCTGAGCTTGTGCTTCACCATTTGTCCCAGTGAGCATCAAGGGTTGATTTCCTTTAGTATTGACTGATCTGATCTTCCTACACTTCAAGGAACCCTTAAATGTTTTCTCAAGCACCATGATTTGAAAGTGATGATTCTTTGCTACTCGGTCCTCCAACCTGGTAGTTATTTGTAGATATTATCGCTTTAATATAGATTATTTACTGTTTTAACGTATTGGATTTTATCATTTTAATATAGATTATTTACTGTTTTAATATACTGGATTTTAAATGTTGCTACCCGCCCTGAGACCTTAGGGTATAGGGCAAGATATAAATATAAATATAAATAAATAAATAAAAACCCTCAAAGCCATAGGGAAAAGCACAGCTCTAGGAAGACTTTTATCTGGCAATAGATCAAAGATGGCTATTGTTGTTGATGAGACTGATGTATATTTGATATTTATCTATGCCCTGATGCAAATTGACTGGAGATTCAAAGGTAAAACATGCCCTCGAGGTTGATCTGTGGTAACATTCTTCTCCCCTCAACAGACATCCTGTGAGGTAGGTGGGGCTGTGAGAGCTCAGAAAGACAGCTGTGAACAGCCCAAGGCCACCCAGCTGACTTCGTGGAGAACTGTGGAATCAAACCCAGTGACTACAAGATATGAGACCAGCACTCTAACCACAAGACCAATCTGGCTCACAAAGGTCCCAATAATGACTCTTAGAGGACTCTATTTTTTACTACCATCCATGATGAGAACTGTTCATTTATTACAACTCCCTGTTTCCTGTCCAAGACAGAACCTGCCCTCTTATTTCAGTCTTTTAAAACAAACAAAAAAATCTTAAAAAGCAAGTGGACTCCGTACTTCTAAAACCAGAGACCATGTTAAGAGCTGATTTCCATGTAACATCCTGCCTTAAGGAAATCTGAGGCACCAAATGTTAATAGTGTCATAAACACAAGAGCAGATTCTTGAACTCTTGAACAGTCACTGATCCAGAATAATTACCACCAGCAGTCTCTGCTGTATGGGATGGAACAAAAGTGACATCTACCACTGGAATCCTTTGACCTCTTCTGTCCTTGACTCTCCAGTTTTGGGGACTGCACAATAAACTGTCCACAGACATCTAAAGTTATCGTTTCAACCAGAAGGAATTTATAATCTTTTAACAAAAGTAGCTTTTTAAATCATTTCTATTAGACCCAAAACTAAAATCTTTGCATATTTAACATTTGCACAGAACTTAGTGAGCTAATGTTTATAGCAAGAATAATCTTTTCCTGACTTTTCCTCTGATTTACTAGTAGCCGTCCATGAAGGAAATATGTTGCAATATACACCATTTACAGAAATTTTAGGTTCAATGTCAACTGAATATATGAAGATTGTACGAGCTTAGTTTTCTTCCCACGAACATCAGACAGGTATTTGTAGCCTTCACTGGGGAAGGACTTTCACTCCCAAGCAAATTATCACATTCTGGCAAGTTCCCCAGACTGTGGTAGGCCTTTTTCAAGGCACTAACAATATCTATGATAAAATTCAGTCATTAATCCATATATCATTCAACAGGTTGGGGGAAAACATGGGAGGTGCTCTGTGTATTTTAGAAGACAGCAAAGACATGACGTGGATCCTAAGGAGGATGACAGCCCAACAAAATTTTGTAATTCTATAAACTGCTGTCATGGAATCAGGCGGAGTCAAAATTTCTACCCCATATGAAAAGGTATTTCAAGAAGGCAGTGTGGAAAAGGAGGGTCCCTTTGGTAAAGAGAAGCTCATTGTGAAGGTGGAATGCTCAGTGTCCGTATTATCCATGATTGAGATGAGGATGGTCACAGATAAGTAGGTTTATTAAGTAAATGAGATCATTTAAGATAGATTCTAGCTCCTGAGTGGATAACAGTTGAGCAGTTGAGGGATTCTCAAAGATCTGTGAACCACTAAGCTAGAAAAGTGATCACTGAGTTATTTCACATGTCAGTCCACTGTCTTACAGTACTTGAGAGTGTTGTTCAAGGGAGATGTCATGGGAATATTCAATGGCTGAAGCATGCTCAAGGAATTTCAAGGGACTCCAAAAGATTTGCAAAAGTTAGGGAAAACTCAAGACAGATCTGCTTATTCCTGTTTGCCTCGTAATATTCGGTATATTTTGCATCACTGATCCTCATCTTCTGGAAGTGAAAGGAAATCAGCTGCTCAAACACTCCTGCCACAATTCCATGTAGGTATAAATCCAGCACCCCAAAAGATGCTTTCCCTCAATCAGTTCCATAAACTCAGCATCACAATTGTGCTTTCTTTCTCCAGCTGCCTCAAAGCAGCTTTCAAGCTCACACCAAGACCCAGAATAATACATACTGAATGATCAAAGAAATGATCAAAAACCTTGGATTAAAAAGGTCTCATGGAATCAGAAACCTGGAATGGATCTTAGATATCAGCTCCTTCAGTTCTTTGGCTAATGCGAGCTCTGTACTGCTCTGTATTTAAAGCTTCTGCTGAAACACACAGAAGTGTAGAAAAAATTCCCACCAACTAAGGAACTTTCCTTCTAGCTTTGGCCTTTCTATATTTACCTTGCCATGTTCTAAGGCAGGGACCAGAAAGGCCCTCTGGTCTGAAGCATGGCAAGGCATGACATGGAACAGTGCCACCTCCATGGCAACTCTGTTCCAAATTAGCTGGCCTTGGAACTCCTGGGGGACCTGTGTTGGCAGCACAATGAGCTGCTGGAATGGGTCTACCTATAACTATAACATAGAGGTGTGCACTCTCTGCACACCTCCATGATCCATGGTTGGTCCCACTAGTATACTGGTAGACCTCAATGACAGGGGCCTCCTGATTTGGATTATGCTCTGCACTGTGTTGACAAAGTGTACCATAGTGACCAACTTTGGCTACAATTAGCTGACTAATCGGACACATTTGCCTCTTTTGTGCCCTTCCTTTGGCTAGGACAGTGATGGCGAACCTTTTGAGCTCAGTGTGTCAAAATTCACAAGAAAACCTAGCTTAACTTGGATGCTGTGTCACATCTAGAAATATCCATAATTTTGTTATGTTTGTAGCTCTAGTAAAAAAGTTATAGTTTTGATATATGTATCTTACTAAAAGCAAAAGCAAATAATTATTTACATTAGTGACTTTTGTTGAATTTCGTTTGCTAAATCTTCAATTGAAAGTTGGTATTTTGTACACTTCAAGAACAAGCAAGCACTACATGCCCAGGTGCCAGGATGACCATGTGTGTCACCCAAAAGGGCTTGGCGTGTCACCTGTGACACACGTGTCATAGGTTGGCCATCACTGGGCTAGGAAAAAGTAGTCCTGCTAATTAGCTGGCTGTTCTGGAGCATACCAGCAATGGGTGAGGCCTTTCTGATCCACACTAATGCACTGTCAGAAGAGTCCCTGAAGAGGACAAAAAAGGACCCTAATTCCAGATTAAAGGTAAGTGACGAACAGCCTTATGGATCCTAGCCTTGAGTAAAAACCCTTCAGATTTCTGAAACCTACTCTTCTCTTCAACTTTCCCTCATGAACATAAGCAGTATTTCTCACAAACATTAGTAGTTTTCCACCTCGCCCAATCAGACAATAAGACCAGAACCTTTTAACTGGAATGTGACAGCTAATGTTGAAAAGTGTGTCAGAATATTAATACAAATTCCAACCAGACGTCAGTGGGCTAACTGACTGATGATATTATTTTACAGCCGTCATTATTCTTTGAACTGGACAATGAGCCTTATTTGACTCAACCATATTTAGAGCTCACTAATGCTCAACAGACTATTACCAAACTCCTTCCCTGCTTCGATCATTTTCTTCTGGATAATCTCCAGTTTAATGGTGTCCAGAACCAGACATAATATTCCAACTGTGACCCGGCTCACACCTCTCTTATTTTATTTGCTTGAGGAAGAAAAAAGTGCAAACACAAGTCTATTTCAGGTGACAAACTCTGGGGAAGAGGGACATAACTAAAGTGATGAAAGAAGAATGAAAACGTATGAAAACACAGATGCAGCAAAGTGTTTTTCCTCTGCCACATATACCAGAACCTAGGGCCATCTGATATAATAAAGGACAAATCTATTACTGTCTTCCAGATTATGAGCTTTGAGGTTGCCAGGAACATCTATATTTAAAGGCAGATCACATTGAAAACCAGTTAATTGAGGAACAGACCCACTTGGGCACTTAATGGCAGCAAATGAAAAGTCTCCATGGACAGTAAGATGCTAATTTAGATCTACTGTAGTTT
The DNA here is from genome assembly GCA_023333525.1 of Aspidoscelis tigris stejnegeri. Classification (NCBI taxonomy): domain Eukaryota; kingdom Metazoa; phylum Chordata; class Lepidosauria; order Squamata; family Teiidae; genus Aspidoscelis; species Aspidoscelis tigris. Next base: position 11,180,527 of record JALMGA010000007.1, read on the forward strand.
GATCAAAAGTAAAAGCTTGCTGGAGTGAGATTTGTCATTAAAACTGTGTTATCATGTGATGAATCAACCACCAAACCAGACTGGTTTCAACAGCAAAATCTGCTCTAACGTTAATCAAAGTTAGGAATGTTTAAACAGATTGACAATGTAGGCCACCACCACCACCCCAATGTAGAGATGGTTTATTGGTTGATTTACCTAACGACAACCTAGACTTCACACTTCCAGTGTAGCAGACACTAGAGTATATACCATACTTATATATATCTTTATTTTGTCTCATGCCCCAGTATTTAACTATTTCAGGAACACTTTTGCACACAGATCCACCCAGAACCAAAAGAATGCAAAACATACTTGTGTTAATTCTTACCTCCATAATAGGACTGGAAGCGAGGACTTTCTCTTCAATATTGGTTTCACTGGAGGAGCCTCCCACTGATGCAAAGAACCGCATGGCATACTTGGCAGAGACTGTTTTGCCAGCCCCAGACTCTCCACTAACAATAATAGACTGGTTCTTCTCATCCCTGTACAATGAAGAATAAGGCAGAAGTTACCACTGGTATTTTGGTATTCCCTTCTTTCTTTACCAGCTATCAGTGTCTCATTTGCCTTTAATATTTCATTCTCAGCCTCCCGTTTAGATCAATGAACTTTATTGATGAGTCATATGATCTGAAGGAACATCTTCTCCCATAACAACCTGCCCGTGCCCTAAGATCTGGAGGGGTGGCCATCCTGGTTGTCCCAACAGTAAAACGGGTAGGCACCCAGGAAAGGGCCTTCTCAGTGGTGGGCCCTGGGCTATGTAATAATCTCCCCCTTGAGGTGTGTCAGGCTCCCTCACTGTACATGTTCAAGAAGACAGTGAAGACACACCACTTTGAACTGGCCTTCAGCTAAATGGGAACACCTTTCCCTTCCCACTTGTAGCCGCTGGTAGTTATTTGCAGATACTATCATTTTAATATAGATTGTTTAGTGTTTTAATGTATTGGAATTTAAATGATATTACCCACCCTGAGACTTTTGGGTATAGGGCAGGATAGAAATTTAAATAATAAATAATAGTAATAGTTTTCCAGGAATGGAAATGACCACTTGATTCTGTGCTGTTGCAGGACTGATACTCAACAGCCTTAAAAATATTATTCTTCAGTGGTTTATAATTACTATTTGTTCGAACAATTATACCTTCCCCCTTAGTCCCAAAAGGCAGAGAAAGAAAAAAAAATGCTATGTATTTATCATCATAGTGGAGGAAGCAGGACGCTTCTAAGGCCATTTGCTGGGATTCGAGAGCAGGAAAAGGTTTGTCCTTGTCTCTGCTTGAGATGCCCATGAGCATTTGGTGGGCCACCGTGTGCAACGGGATGCTGGACTAGATGCCCTGTCGCCTGATCTTATGTTTTTATTATCACCACACAATCTGGTAAATATTTATGACCAGTTTGGTACTCTGACCATTGGCTCCTTCCTGAGGACTTAGAATAATCAGAGGCATCAGTGTTACATCATCATCACCACCACTGAATTCTTCCCAAGAACTTAGGATGACATAATGTATCAGCATTAGATGCACATGGATCCGAACAGTGTTGTTATTTTTAAAAATATTTATATACCATTTCTCATTAAACTATAATCTCAAACTGGTTAACAAAGAATAAAGACAGCTAAAATCATAATAATTAGATAAAAATATTATTAAAATCAAGAATGGTGGAAAGAAACATATGCTTAAGTCAAGCACAAGACAGGAAAATAATTTTAAGCATTATTATCTAGAGAAAAAAGCTGGCAAGTAAAGTATAAAACTGAAAAAAAAACAAGCAAAAACAAGCAAAAAACTCAGCTGAAGGAAGATCCTTAATATCAGGGCTAATCAAAAGCAACACTACAGCAAGCAATGGATATCTGCAATGAAGGCCCCCATAGCCCAGGGTCTTAAAAGATTTTATTATCTATTAAAGAAATTAAAGATTTATTTATCTAAAAAAATAAATTATTTATTTAGAAATAAAGAAAATTAAAGATTTATTTATCTATTAGCTTTAAGAAAAGGCTAGACAAATTTATGGAAGGCAGGTTTATCAGGGGCTACTATAATGAACAAACCCACCTTACAGACCTAGATTTTGGCGATGATATTGCCCTTCTAGTAGAAACAATAGCAAGTTTACAACAAATGGCCGCTGAGCTAGATAGAATGGCTAGTCTTGTGGGACTGTGAATAAGTACAGATAAGACAATGTATATAAATAGTGGAAATAAATATAGCTAACCGAATTACAGGGGGACAACACAAACTAGATGTTATCACTTTGCGTATTTTGGCAGACCCATCTGCAATACTGGACACACCGATGCAGATATTCATCTCAGACATGGGAAAGCGTCTACAGTTTTCTGAAAATTGCGTCACGTACGGTTTTTAACATCAATTTCCACATAACGGTGCCTGAGGCGGATCTTTAAAATACACTAGCACAACCACATCACAAATGAAGAAGTCCTACAAAGAAGTGGCCTGCATAAAACCGTGGTGGAAAAATGACTACAATTCACAGGCCATGTTCTACGGATGGACAATGAGAAAATCCCCAAAATGGCAATGACGTGGGTACCACAAGGTGGTCGCAAGGCAAAGAGGAAGGCCATGTAACACCTGGTGCCGAACATTCCTAAAAGACCTTGAACAGATGAATGTAAAATGGAATGAAGCTGTAAATCTGGCCTCTGATTGGAGTTGCTGGAATAATCTCATTGCCCGATATGCTACTTAGCTTGAGAGGAGCTAACTAACTACCCATATATTGCGGTTTATAAGACAACTGGGCTTATAAGACGAGCCCCAATTTTTCCAGTTAAAATACAGAGTTTGGGATATACTCGCCGTATTAAGAAGATGACACCTGGCATATAAGACGACACCGGACTTTTGAGAAGATTTTCCTGGGTTAAAAAGTAGTCTTATACGCCAGAATATACTGTAAATAGAATGAATGCCTAGGTACTGCCTCCCTCGGCTTTATACTCTCAAAGTTTTAAAATAATGCATTTATTAAGTTATTGTTGCAAACATCACTTGCAGAGCATCACAGAGCTGCAGACTCTGCATATTTTCCACACACACATGATTTTCTGAATCAGGGGAATCCCAAGTATGGACGGCATTGCCTCCTATACACCAGACATACAGTCTTCCTTGGCATTCCACTGGCTATTTTGAGATGGGACTTTCCTGTGAATCATCAGATGAATTTAACTACCTCAAAGGATTCACACATCAATTTTAATCAAACTTGTTTCAAGACTGATTCACAAAAACAGTGTTTTTTAAGAAATCTTGATTCCGCTTTCTGGAAACGAAAGGGAAATCCTAGCAAATGACTGCAGGGCCATTCTTACAAAAAGGCAGTAATGGAGAGCAGAGCACAAAACAGTCGATATGACAAGCAAAAATTTTCAGGATATTACAAAATTAGAGAAGGATTGCAGACACTGTCCTGCATTCCAAATATTTACCACAAGCACCCCTACTCAGTGGATAAGGTGATAGATATCCCTTACGTGTGGGCAAATATTCCTTAGAAGAGAAATGGGGACCAATGCTGTAAAAGATCTCAACTGTAATCTTTTCTATTTTTTAATTTTCATCTTTATAAACTATTACAAATATGTAATAGAAGAAGAAGATGATGAGTTGTTTTTTCTACCCCGCTTTTCTCACCCACTTAAGGGAACTCAAAATGGCTTTGTATTCTCCCCACAATAGAACACCCCTGTGAGGTGGGTGGGCTGTGAGAGCTCAGAAAGACAGCTGTGACCAGCTCAAGGTCACCCAGCTGGCTTCATGCAGGGGTGTGCAATCAAACCCGGTATTCCCAGATAAGAGTACAGTTCCCTAACCACAAGACCAAGTTGGCTCACAATAAATACAACCAGAAAGCTAAACAATAAACAAATGAGCGCAGAAGGAAAGTACAGCCACAAATGGAAACAGTCAAAGAAAGGAAAAGTGAAAAAATCCACAGTGAAAAGATCCACAACCGTGATAAGTCTCAAATCACAGTGAAAAAAACCCACAATGAGGAACTACAGTAGGAAGGAAGCTCGCCCCCCCAAAAACACAATTATCAGCATATAAATTGAACTAGAAGACCTTAAGAGTCATTTGTTTCCATGTGCACCTGCCTATACAGTAAGATCTTCAATGGAATCCCTTTTCTGAGATCCAAAATAGGAGGTCTCTATGGTGGCAATTACACTATGACACAGTTCCTCCACCAGTCCCCACCCAGGACTTACTCAGTATTAGGGATGTGCACGAATATTTGAATGCATTCGAAATCCGATCGAATCAACCAAAAAGTTCAACATTTGCATTTGAATCAAATGTCCTTAAAATCAAATTTAAAGATTTGAATTTCAAATTTTGGATCTAGTCATTTGAATTACTCAGACATTTGTATGCGTGCGGGTTCATACACGATGCATACTTGAAGATTCACATCTTTCCCGCATCCGTATGCATTTGTACAGATCAGTACGGGATGAAAACAGGTTACAAACGGGATAACTATGGGTTGCATACGGATGTGTACAGATGCGTATGGATGTGTACAGATCCTGGGAAGATGCGTACGGGCATCTACGAATGTTGACATTCGTAGGTGTAATTTCAATTAAAAAATCCAATGAATAGATTCAAATTTGCTTAATTCGAATCTAATTTGGTTAAATTTGAATTTTAAACATTCAAATCAAACTGAATTTTCAGGTACTCGATTCTAATCTAATTGAATCCTGAAAATTGCATTCGTGCACACCCCTACTGGGTATCTATCTTGGTATAGTTTCCCTGCCATAAAACAAACTTTTATTTTTGTAGGCCTTTAAAATCCTGCGGTGTATTACTTTTATGGTTTCGATGTTTGTTTTTAACATCACTAGTGGCATTTTAGATTGCTCACTCATGTTGCAATATTTAATGGCTGCTTCTGTTTTGTTGTAACTTGAGCTGTCACTTACGTCTGTGAACCTAAAGAGGAGAGCTAAAAAAGAAAGGAAGCAACCAAGCCTCCACAGCATCATTGTAATTCTTTTATGTATCATGCCCAAAATAGGCTCTCCGGATTATGAACTTCCATATATTGAGCCAGCATCACCATTTAGAGCATTGTTGTTGGTGATTTCTCATGGGCAACAGACAACTGGAGACAATTTGCACCTCACCAGCACTCAGAAGAAGAGTTGGCTTTTCTACCCTGCTTTTCCAACCCATTCAAGGGGACTCAAAGCAACTAACAAACCTTCTGTTCTTCTCCGCACAACACATTTTGTTGGTTGTGGGTGGGTGGGGAGAAACAAAGCCCTGGAATAATATTAAGACTAAATCAATAGAATATGTTTTCATCAGGCATCTACAAATAAACGAATTCACCCAATCATAAATAATCTTGGTCGTATGAAGGCTTTCACAGCCAGATTCAACCTCATTCGTAGCAGTTTTGGGGCTGTCACACCATGTTCCAGGTTTCTTCTGAGAACCTAAGCTTTCGGGTATAGGTGCAATATCCACCTTCAGAGGATTTTGCTCTTGGAAGAATCAAAAGCAACTGGTGTCTTCCTAGATCTTGCTTCCCTTCTTACAGATGTCTGCTGTGTGTTTGGCACTTCTTTTCTTTGTGTTGTTAATGAAACATTGGTCTTTTACTGGATGTAATCTGTTGTCACTGTTTCCTTGGGTGGAAATGTTAATGGCAGGTTGTTGAGGCTTTCCTTATTATGTATTAGCATAATCCCTGGGGGTGAGTGACCAGTCGGTTGTATGGTTGCTAAGCTAGGGTGTGAATCTCTGTTTTGCTTAATCTTTTAGGTAAAACTATTGCTGAATATGCAAAACCTTTGACGTCTTGGGTGTCAACACGTGTCTTTTAAGCCATAGCTAAATTTTTATCTGTTGTGATGAAACTCAAGACCACAATTTTCACCCTAGACTACAGAGGAAAGATGAAGCAACAAACTTCAAACACGATTACAACTTTCTTGAAAGAGCAGGAGCTGCAATATTCTGCAACACAGTTGTCAATCCTTCTATAATTATTTTCTATTAAGTGCATTCTTGCTAAGCTGCACACACACACATATAAGGAACCCTGTGGACAGTAAAAGTGCTAGAAAGATCCAGCAAACCCTATTGGCTGCTCATACAATCCACCTGCCAGAGTTTATTTCTCCAGTTTCACAAAATATTTGGCTGAACAGCGGATCCTTTGTTTGTCCAGAAGGGCTCAGTGGGGTGCTTCAGAACTGCTGGAGTTTGCAATTTGAAGTGCTGACCTGAAAGAAACAGTCATAAAGAACAGCAAGAGTGTTCCTATTTTTCTCAGCTCCACATCAGAGGTTTGTCATGGGAGTTTGTGAGTCCAGATGGACAGCCAGAGGACCCCAGCAATTGAGGAGGAGGAGAAAGAGGAGGAGAGGGATAGATGTGACAAAAATATGTACTGTATGGAGAAAGGGAATAAAGGGCTCTTCCATCTCTTCCAGAAAAACAGATATAATGGAGAAACAGGACAAAATAAAAGCGAAAGCAATATACGCTCCCACAAAATGTAGTGATATCCACCAAAGTGAGCAGTTTTAGAAGACGTTTAGACAGATTCATTGAGGAAAGGGCTAACAATGGCTGCTAGGTAGTTATGATGACCATCTACTGCAACGGTTCTCAACCTGTGGGTCGTGACCCCTTTGGGGGTCAAACTACCCTTTCTCCCACCTTCCTGCCCCATCCTCATCTGAACTGCCCCACCCCCGTGGTTGGGGGTCTCCACAACATGAGGAGCTGCATTAAGGGGTTGTGCCATTAGGAAGGTTGAGAACCACTGATTTACTGCTTCTCCTTATCAGAAGCGGCATTCCTCTGAAAGCCGGCAGCTAGGATGCCTGACAGATAAGAATGTGGCTATGCAACACGTCCTTCTTGGAAGTGTCTTATGAGTTATGATATTTGACTAGGTAATGGTCTCTTTTCAACCATAAATATTCTTATTTTCTTGCTATATCAGCAAATATTCTCTTGTTCTCATGTCGCCATATATCTTATACTCAAGACTCCTAGGTCGTATATCTTGCTTGTCTTTTGAAGTGACCAGACTAAACCTGATGACTGGTTCTAAGGGTTGCACTACACAATACTACACAATGCCTACCCAAATCACACGTGAGATCAGGCTATTGGGACTTGAGGCAAAATCATGGGACGACCTTTCTCCTGGTCTGCTTCCAAAACAAATACTGAAAATAGCACGTAACAAACACTGATATGTCCTCTTGCAACTTCAGTTTCTCTGCCATGAAAAATATGGATGCTGGGGCAAGGTCTCCAGCTTCTGCACAGCACCTGAATCACAACACACCTGATACATAAAAAGAGTCTGTTTCCCTCTTCCCTTTGAAGACAGAACAGAATGCCCCCAGATGCCCAGAGTTTAAATGATGTCACAAACCCACAGATAAACTAACTATAAAGGTTAATTATGCATTTTTATATTTCGGCCTTATACAAGCTTTATCTGAAGCAGGAACAAGGAGCATATCAAATACCGTTAACTGAAGATAAAAATTACATTTGTGTCAACCTGGCCCCAGAACAAGCTAAGGAAACAGTAATTAGCAACCTGCCAGGTACATTTCTTGTCATCGGAGGTTTGTTCTCTTCACTGTCCATCACTCACAGCTATAGAAAACTAGCACAGCAGTAGTAGAAATTTATGGATAGGCCCAACATCTGTATCAATATTAGAGGTGTGCACAAATATTCAAAGGTATATGAAATTTGATCAAATTTACCTGAATTTCAACATTCAAATTCTAATCAAATGTCCATAAATTTGAATTTAAAAATTCAAACGAATTTTGAATTTTGTATCTATTTGTTTGAATTATCTGGACATTCGCATGTGTACAGGATCGCACATATGCATCTTTCCCGCATCGGTACGCATTTGTACAGATGTGTACAGGACAAAAATGGTCTGCATACGGGATAACTATGGAATGCATACAGGATACATACAGGTACATAGGAATGTTGTCAACATTCCTAAGTGCAAATTCAAATCAAAAATTCAAACAAATAGATTTGAATTTGCTTAATTCTGAATTTTCAGATATTTAATTCGAATCGAATCCCAAAAATTGCATCCGTGCACACCCCTAATCAATATACAGTACCAAAATATACACAGGAAAATATACATAAAAAGGGAAGTTAAAACACACAGATATTAGCAATATAAACATCAACTAGGACAGACCAATTATGACCTCTCTCCTTTATGCATCACTCCATCTGTTAAAAATAAAAGCTCTGAAGATGAAGAGCCCTGACAAACAAACAAACAAACAAATAAACCAGGATTATTTCCTGAAATAAACAAGACTTTTTAATACTGTAGAATCTGAGAAAAGTCCTCAATGGTTGGAGACTCAAGGATACTGAGCACTGCAAGAGAAGGAATTTGGTGACGCCTCCTCCCTCTGACCATGAAGTTGAATAGTCCAAAATGAGCTCGTGTGGAACGTCTCTGCCTGGAAACTTGTTCTGTGGCATGCCAGTCACTGAAATGACCTGGATCTAGGGACAGACCCAGTGTCGTTTTAGATACCAAATCAACGGCCCTTTGCTTAGGAGGCTTCTAAAAAGCACAAACACTTGAATTATGAACATTAGAATTAACACCAGAATTGTGCTTGCTACAATTGAATTTGGATCTTAAACTGAATAAACCAAGAAGTTTACTGCCTCACTTTCTGTTAACAGCAGCTAGACAAACAATAGCCCAAGGTTGGAAGAACTTTAAGTATAATATCTGTTCAAAAATGGTACATCAAACTTGGAGCATGTGGCTACTATGTATATAAAAAATGCAAAGTTACTCACAGGGCTTAGATTATCTCACAGTCTGGCAACCTTTTGTTGTGACTGCCTCTACCTGTCTGACCTCATTGATTCCCTTATCCATTTTATGTAATAGGATTTATGATTGAATTATATGTATATAGGCTTTTGTTTTATATGCTATTTGTATCACCCTATAGATATTATCTAACCTGCATGTTTCTTATTCGGTTATTGTATTTATAGGTTTTTTAAAATAATAATAAAAATAAAAAGATTTAGACAGCACTTCCAACCACATTTTAGGCAATCTGTCCAAGAGAATCTGCCACAGTTCAGAGAGCCTAACTAGGAAAACCGTTAAGCCAGGAAAACAGAGGTGTAGCACAACACGAGGATAGATCACACAAAGCTCTTCCTTTGCTCCCTAATGCACTGTGCAAAAAAGAAGAAAAAGCAGCAACTGGTGTTGAAGAAGAAGAGTTGGCTTTCCTACCCCACTTTTCTCGCTCATTCAAGGGGACTCAAATGGCTGGCATAGCTTTCTATTCTTCTCCCCACAACAGAACACCCTGTGAGGCAGGTGAGGCTGTGAGAGTTCAGAAGAGAGCTGTGACTAGGCCAAGGTCACCCATGTGGCTCCATGGGGGAGTGCGGAATCAAATCCTGTATTCCCAGATAAAAGTCTGACTCCTTAACCATTAGACCAAACTGGTTATTTGGTCAAACTACCAAACCTACTTATTAGGTAACATTCATGCAATGCTCCCTTCTTATTTGCATATCAAAAGAAGACATTCACATCATGATTCGCTCAAATGCAGACATCTTATACATCATCATAAAGAAATATACCCTAAACAACCTTCCCAATCCTAAATAGAAAGTGGGTGAAATAACTCTATGGTTTGGAGCCTGGGGACTCTGACCTCTTATTTTCATAGCTCACCTCTCAAAGAACAGCCTGGGAAGATCCTGATGTAACCCTCATTTGCTTTCACACACGACAACATTTCTGTGCTAATACTTAACTATTTCTTCTTCAGTCACTGCACTAAAAGACTTGAGACAAGGGAACTAAAGTTCAGAGTACAGAGAAATTTTCACAAATAAGGCCATATTACACAAATAGTTACCGCTGCTAGTTCTAAACGAGTTGAGGTTAATTACTGTGCTCTGCATTAAGGAACTATGTGTTTCTCATTTGTCTCAATCAGGTCTTCAGTGCTTTGTACAATATAGAGAAACAGCAGCTCGTCAATTCTAAAAGACTCTCCAAGGGCTACTCTAGAGGAAGCATTGCGGGGGTCAGTAAATGTTTAAATGACTGGACTAACAACACAATGTAGGTATGGGTCAACAGCGCAAAAAATCAGCATCAGGCCTGCATTTGATCATGTGCTGGAGTTTAAAACACATCAAGAGGTTTGCTTGGAAACAGCACCGACGGAACCTGAAACTTAATCCATGCTTCAAAATGCTCTATTCCTGACCTCTGTGCCCTCTTTCTTACATGGAATATTTTCCACTGAAAATTGTACTCACTGCTGCTTGAGGAGAGGATGCAGATACAAGACCAGGAAGTTTATGAAAAGACTGCACTAACAATTGCACTTTGTATGAAAAGCTGGTAAGACAACAAAAGACCCAATGTGGGAGAAAGACAGTGCCAGGTCCAATACAGTGAACCTCCTTACCATTCATGTGAAGGATCATTAAAAAAAGGTTTCCAAATATAACCAGTATGACATAAATGAATGGCCTTTTCTGCACTTACCTCTCTTTAATCACGATCAGTGGATCTGGAATAACTAGGTTTGTTGATCTGGATTCATGTGGAGGCACATACCAGATCAGCACTATCTGCACTGACCGCGCTGATCTGGCCTGAGCTTTGCAGTGACTCCCACATGCCCCTGACAGCTAGGAATGAAAGTTCCTAGTCTCAGGGCTTGGGGGAGTGTTCTTCAGGGACACTCTATGGTGCACTGCTGAAAAACAGCCCCCCCCCCGGAATTCCGGATCACAGAGGCAAGCCATCTGCATGCCTACCATGATCTAGAACAAGGTCCTTAGTCCTCTTGTGATTAAATCCTCTGATTAAATGAGTTCACAAGAGATCAGGATTAAGGGCCTCTTAAAAATAGATCTAGCTCCGTCTTGTGCAGATGGAGCAGAACTAATATGGGATGGGGCCTCCTTGATCCAGTCTCATGTGCATGTGAGAAGGCCCAGAATCCAGTTTAAAAAGTTCCTTAGACAAGATTAAATCTAAGTGCAGAAAGACCAGAAACAAGAAAACAGTTCTCCAACCATACAAACATCAGGTTCCTGGAGATGGCTTCTATAACACTGTCTATGAATATGAACATCATTATGACAAAATATTTCATGGAAACTCTAAGTTGCCACTCTGATCGTGGCATCTAAGAAAACAACAGCACCAGGAATTGTCTAACTGCATAGATCATAGAATCACAGAGTTGGAAGGGTCCTCTAGGGTCATCGAGTCCAACCCCTTGCTCAATGCAGGATTTCCTAAACCATCCCAGACAAATGTAGGCTGAGTTTGGAACAATCAGGGCTTTACCCTCCTTCTCGCTGGGTTTTGAGGAACATGAAGTACCAGCTAACTGAAATTCTGCTCTAGTCAAGAAAGAAGAGTTCCCAAAAACTTTTCTGAAATGTTAGTGACCAGTACCATTTATTTACCCCATAGAAAAAGCCTCATTGAATTTAGGCTCTCTAATTCATTCATTCATTCATTCATTCATTCATTCATTCATTCACTCACTCACTCACTCACTCACTCACTCACTCACTCACTCACTCACTCACTCACCTGTCCATCCATCCATCCATCCATCCATCCATCCATCCATCCATCCATCCATCCATCCATCCATCCATCCATCCAACCAAAGGTCTCTGGATGGGTAACAACAACTAAAATCAAACATTATTCAAACCTCAATTGCTCAAACAGATGCTTAAATTACATGTACGTACAAAATAAGGATTTGAAAAAATATACATCACTTGAAAACATACATTACCCATATTTCATCTTGCTTATTTAAAAGTCCCAGTAATTAGAAAGAAATAAAGGAGGGCAAGGTAAAAGTACTATTATATTCAATTAAAGCTGTAAGAGGAGGAATGAGGATATCCTGCAAACTTACTCAATAATCTATTTTTATTTCTTCAACAATGCCATTAAGTATGTTAATACTGGACTATACTTGAATTAACTATACATCAGGGATCTAGTTGTCTAACGGAACCGAAAGATATTGAGTGAGCCATATTGTTCAATTAGAATGTAGCTGTCTATCCTTGGAGTAAAAAAAAAACAGACGAGAAAAGATATTTAGGTAAGCATCTATCTGGCTGTTAGGGGATACACGTGTTCACAGGCCCAGGTGGGGCCTTGAGAGGTCTGATATGCTTTGGGAAAGGTGCACATCAACCAGTCGCTCGATATCCATGTGGGGACAGAAGGACTACTGTATGGCATCAATCAGAGCCTGTGGGAAGGGAGGTTAAAACTGAAAGCACTACCCTCACTTTCCTATAAGTGCCTTAAAATACCTTCCTTATGCACCAATCTTGCTTCTGACAATGTGTACTCTAACTTCAGACTAAGAATAAAGTACTGCAAAAAGCATGCTGTTCCTTCCAGGGTACAGGAAAACAATCACATTGCAATTACCAAGCCAGCGAGCGACTGGAAACTGTAAATTACATACAATTCAAGATGTTCATTTTTTGCAAATAAATTAATTTGCATATACTCAAGCTCACAGTGAGGCTATTGCAGTCATATTTTTTTAAAAAAACCAGGGAACAAAGAAAAACTTTTTTCACAACTTCACATATTCCGCATGCTAACAGTGTGCAAATGTTTTCTGGGCAGGACTATCAGAAGCAAAAAAAAATCCCATGAATTTCCACAACGTACTATACAACAATTCTGAATCTATTCCGTCTCACAAAAGAATGTGAGAGAAGATGGATACTATATGTCGATCCATATCTGATGACAAAATGTGGCAAAATTTATAAGACAACCTATGAATTTGATTAACTGATAATCTTTTGCTATTGGGACATTTGAATCTCAGAAAGCCCAGTCTACCTATTTTCATTTATTTCCTTTTCCTATCTGCTCTAAGAATGTTCTTACTTTTTGGGACAATATCAACCTCTTGTTGCTTAAGAACAATATCAACTTCTTTCTTCCTCTGTCAATATTGTCAAGAATGAAGTCAGAAGAAAACCAATCCACCTCATCTCAAACAAGCTTCAGCTTTGCCATCTATAGATTTACCAATTTTTTTAAAAAAAAATCTAGGATAACCCTTGAAATTTGGCAAGAAAATATTGTACTGAGAAAATATAAAAGTCTTATTTTATTTACTTTAGTCACTGGTTATTACACACAAAAAATTAAAGCAGAATGAATTCAGAATGCTGGAGCCAGGGTAGTATATAAGCAAAATAGAAGGTTGCACCCTGCTCCTGAAGTGCTGCACTGATTGCAAATAAGATACCTGGCACAATTTAAGTTTTGGCCGTACCTAGAAAGCGCTAAATGGCTCTGAGCCTGGACACCTGAAAGAACACCTTGGCCGTTTTTGCAAGTATCTCCATTAATCTGGATTTAGAAGATCCAGATCTTTGAGATGCGGTATTTTTTGAATCCAGTCCTTGAAGTTCCACATCAAGGTGAGGGCCCCATGTGTCTGCTCATGCCGTCTAACACGCAATGGCAGTGGGTACTAAATAGGGCCGCTGTGCGGCCGCCATAACATTCACCTTGAGGCTCCAATTAGGCCTGAGCAGGAAGGTCCACAGTGGCGCAGTGTGATTGGCCAGTGTAGCTGTCAATCAGGCGTCAGTTCCTGTTACAGTGGGCATGGCAGAAAGACAAAGCTTCGAAGCTGCCTACGTAGCCACTACAAAGCTTGCATTCAGCTTCGTAAACAGCTATGAAGAATGTGCAGGCCTATGTAGATGTGAGTGGTGGGGTGGAACTGTCTTGCTGAAAATGGCAGCCTCTAAGCTCGCGCCTGGACTCCACTGCCCCGGTAGACGTGCAGCCACGTGGACTCGGATCCGGTCTTCATGATGGAAGACCAGATTGAAGACACCATTAAAGAGGTATACCATTAATCTGGATTTAAGGGCCCAAAGACCCCATTAAATTCAGATTTTGGGATAGCACATCCAGAATGGGCCTTAAGGGGTCTTGTGTGTGGACAGTATGGACAGTACGTAACAGATCCATGCTGATTCTAGAACCGTATTTTCCTGCGTATAAGATGACTTTTTAACCCCAAAAAGTCTTCTGAAAAGTTGGGGGTCGTCTTATACACCAGTAATACCCTCACCCGGGTCCTGCTGGCCACAGCTGCCAGCACAAAACTGGGGTGCAGCCTAAACCGAGCCTTGGACTTGGGGAGAGACAGCAGCCTTACCTGCTAATCCCAATCATCTGGCTTGTAGCTTTCCTTCTGGCGCAGACATGAGAAAAAAACCTTGCTAAACGGAGCGAAATATGAAGAATCCTGCCCTCATTTTCTCTTCTCTGCTTTAGAAGAGTCTCCCCTCTAGCGCGAGATTCACCTATGATCCAGTAGGGGAGGGGTTGAAAGCAGAGAGGCTTTTGAAGAGAAAATGATGGCAGGATTCTTCATATTTCGCTCGGTGGAACACCCCCTCCCCTACAGGATCATAGACAAATCGCGCTAGACAGGCAGACTCCAAAGCTGCATTGCAGCCACAGATCTTTATCAGAGCAAAGTTTTTCCCTGGCATCAGCGCCAGAAGGAAAGCTACAAGCCACATGATTGGGATTAGCAGGTAAGGCTGCCATCTCTCCCCAAGTCCGAGGCTCGGTTTAGGTTGCACCCCAGTTTTGCAAAATCTCCATTTTAAGTAGAAAAATTGGGGGTCGTCTTATACACCCAGTCGTGTTATAGGCCGGAAAATACAGTACCATCCACCCTGGAATTAAAGCAAGCCTGCTGATAACTCTCCACACCTAAGATGTTACAGGGGTAGGTCTTGAAACTCAAATCTTATTTAGGCATGCAACTTTAGCCAGCGATGTCAGGCTAGCCCCTATTCTCCTGTTTCATCTATTTTGTTACATAGTTGCTTCACTGGAAGAAAACCAGTGGGTGAGGATGCAAGGAAGAAAACAGAATCTTGACCACATGGAGGCACTGTGCAGTACTAACGCAACATTAACCAAATGGGAAGATCCAGTGAATCCTGTGAAGGATCGCATTGATCTGCAATTTTAAAATTCTGAGGGCGATCCAAGAAAGCTGTACCCAACTCGCATTTCTACTCCCTTCAGTTTCAACCAGCATGCCTAATGGTCAGAGATGATGGGATCAATAGTTCATCAACATTTGGAGTCCAAGGCTGGAAAAGGCTGCTCTTGAAGATACATGCAAGACTATTAGCCCACCTGGCTGTTGTTTCAAGATCCTGCAAGGTCTTATACTTTTTGACCAAACCTCCTAACTCCTGTAAGCAAGGCAGAACCACAATGTTTCTACTTTTCACACCACGAGACCATTTTCAGCTGCCTTCCTGGTAGCTGACATTCAAGGTCTAGATGTTCACACTTCTGATTTTCCTAACTGGTGGTTGAAATGAATAGAAGCAATGAGGGAAAAGTAAACAGTCACATAAAATAAAGGTTAATGTTCAAAAAGGGAGCCCTTCTTCATGCCAAAGAAGGAGCCATAAGATGAAGTGGCAGTACAGATATTTATGAGTTGTTTATACAGGCCCCCCTTTTAAACTAACAACCAGACCCTCTGCAACAATAAAAATGACTCCCACGTTTGTCAAGGTGAGCAAAAAACATGCCAGATATCCACACTGAAGCCAAAGTTTGCTATTAATTATGATTAGTAGCGTCATGATGGCACTCTGGGGCAATGAATCATTAATGGACATGAGAGAGGTAAATAATTTAGAACACAGTGCCTTCTAAGTTGGGCTTGCAGTCCCAGGTCCCCTTCACTGTATTTGTAGCATTTTCAAATTTATTTATTTATTTATTTATTTATTTATTTATTTATTTATTTATTTATTTATTTCCCGCCCTATACCCAAAGGTCTCAGGGTGGGTTACAATATTATATTAATCTTAGACAGGTCCCTACCCTCAGGCTTACAATCTAAAGAGACAAGATACAAAAGGAAAATGGTGTGGGAGGGAACAGGGAACAGCAAAAAGCAAGCACTTGAGGTCTTCAGTTCCAATTCTTCTGTTCATTTCTTATTGCTGGAATTTTCCTGTTCTCTTTACTTTGAATTTTCTCTTCATTGATGACTAAACCGGAGGATGGTAGAGATGGTCAGCGGGCATCTACTCAGCCCCACCCTGCTTGGCCTCAGGACCAGACGTTTTCTCAACTGGTGGATTGGGTGCCAAAGTCTCTTTGCCATCTTGTGGTTAAGGATTTTCTGGATGTCTGCGTCAGTAGCTGAAGTTGTGGCGGTACCGTTGAGGTGGCTGCTGCCAAATGAAAAAGGCAAGAGTGCCACACCTTTAGCGTGCATACAGAAGAGGCAAATTCAACAGGTGTAGCTTGTAATGCAAGCAGCATCTGCTGAAATGTCTTCTTCTGTCTATAAAACCATTAAGGCATAGCACTCCTGACCTCTTTTCCATACGGCAACACCTGCCTGAGAACCTGGCCTTTGTAGTGTCAACACCACTATTTCACCTTCATCTAAAAGACGCCTCTGGTAGACTTAAGACTTGTCAGAGACATCTAGTACTTTGGAAAGGTTTGCAAAAACCCCAGAGCACACTGGCTGGAACCAGAGGGCAAAAAATATCAATGCCACAATAATTATGGATAAAACACCCTGTCTGGATATGGCCAAGCTGAAAAACACTGCAGTATAATGAAGTTCATTTCTTCCTTCTGCTCAGTTCATGCAAAGTGCCACAAACGCAGAGGACCTCAAGAACTACTTTTCATGCCTACTTACAAATAGTTAAAAAAAATAGTTTGGGAGAGTATTTTATGTCAGGAGATGCCATTCATTGCTCTTTTAAAGGACCTTATTCTTTCAAAGACTGACATTTGGAGCCACTTGCCCTCCAAATGAGACCGATTTGACCCAGAGCATTTATCTTGTACCACAGTACTTCTGTAGAAGCTTTCAAGTGATTAAAAGTGATGGACATCACAAATGGAAAGCAAACCAGGAGGTAAAAGTAATTGTATGCATGCCCTTCCATTTGCATAAAGTTTTAAAGTTCTTAGAGAAAGGCAGCACAATGAAAAAAGAATTGTGAATACTTTACCTAAGAACCGTTAAGATTTCAAAGGACAGAAAGAGTTCTGAAAGATTCATGAGTCCAAACCTCACAAGATCCACAAACCATGCTGTTGTCATTCATTGTTCAGGCATGTCCAACTCTTCAGGACCCCATGGCCACAGCATGCCAGGCCCTTCTGACCTCCACTATCTTCTGGAGTTTGCCCATATTCATGTTTATTGCTTCCATGAGAGTAGCTATCCACTCCATCCTCATACCACCCTCAAGTACACCAAGAGACCTTGAAAAAGAGATCCAGTGATAGACTAGACCAGGATGCCGTTTTGGGCTCTAGCCCAGTCTACACTATGCACTGTGGGGATGGAGCATACTAGCAGATGGAGGGGCCTTTCTGATCCACTCTAAAGCATGGATGAAGGAGACCCAGAGCTGGACCACTGTCGAATCTACTGGCAAGTGTGAAAAGGCCCTTTCAGCAGGCTTTGGGATTTTCACATGTGGAATGCTCATCAAGAGTTAGTCCTCATCAAAACAGAGTAACTCTTTGCTATCGCTTTTCCTTGCCTATGCTGTTAGAACTGCATTGCGTACCTGAGAACTAATATGAGCTGACAGTTCTTTAAGATGCTGTCACATATAAGTGTGGCCTAGCACAGCCTAAGAAAACAACCTCAGAACATACTGTCTCTGCTCTTTGTCCTTAGCTGCTCTTCAACTAAGTATTCAGAAGAGAACTTTCAGAGTGCAAGATCGTTGTTAGATATACTTCTCTTGAGTGCCTCCTTGCCATGTTTTGCGCGTGCCCCTCACTTTGCGATCCGTGATTTTTCAACCATGGAACTCCTCCTACAATGTTATCAAGAGTAAGGAAGACTTCCAGCTGAGTCAAGCAGCAAAAGATTTAGATAAAGGACCATCTTAGAACTACAAAAATGGAGGAGGAAGTAGAATTCATGCATTTTCCCTTTTCATATAAGTTTAAAAGAGCATTTCTTCTTGATGTTCATGGCATTTAGAGCCTTAAATGAAACATTTCTAAATGCTTGCACTGAGGGAAGCATCCCATGTGAGTACAAAATAACTAATGCATGAAACTTACTCATTGTGAGCCAACACCTGAAAACTCTGGGATATTCACAAGCTCACCAAGACACTGTGTTATAAGTGTGGAAAAGGTCTACTGAAAGACAAAATTCAATCCACAATCATTCTTCTCTTGCACCCCAGCAGCAAGGGCGTGATGGGATGTTATCCGAGAGTACCCACACAAGGAAGGACTACATATTACACTGAATATGATTTTTAGTATATTGGACAGTATGAGAACCACAGCAGGGGATAAGATCACAAGATGGTAGGAGGAGCCCTGCTGCATCAGTCTACAATCCATCAAGTCCGGGATCCAATCTCACACAGAGATCCACCAATGGCTTCTGGGAAAATCTTTCTTATAATCATGGGGGGCATTTTTTTTTAAAAAAGCCCTTCCAAAACCTGCTACACAGAGAAACCAGGGGGATTTTTTGCGGACAACATCACTTCCTCCACTGTGCACAAAGCCCTTGATACCCACAAGGAATATTTAATGTAATATTATAGCTTGAACTTGAATGTAGCTGGGGTAACAGCAGAGCTCCTACCCAAAAAGTAAGAGTAAGTGCTTTAAAAGATACCCTCAGGGCCTTGTTAGGCTTTGAGGTGTGCAATGGCAGGCATGTCAATGTAAAAAGCTTTCTCTGCAAGCCGAACAATAGCAAAGCATTGACCTACAGAAATACCATTCAAGATTATCAAAGCATACCCATGGAAAATCCTATTAAGACTAGATATTTGCCTGCTGGACTGCAAGGCAGCTTTTCAGGCTGAGTCTGCTCCAACATATACTTCCACACTCAAGTTACAATACACCCATCTCCAGCAGGTAATCAGGAAATCTCAAGCATTTATTATTCCAATATAGAAAATTTAGATGAACCACTGATGCGTACCTATTCTTTGCATTAAAAAAAAAAACCCTTGCAGGGTTGTGAAGGCGTAATGACCTTCCCCTTCAGATTTATTCGGATGTAGGACACAGATCACTGGCAGTCATAAAAACCCAATCAGCAGTCCCACTGCATTCATCTCTCAGAAAACGCTTATTTGCTTTAACTGTTGTCAGATAAAACTTCACCTGTTTAAACCAAATAATGTCACTCTGTGTTCTCCAAAAATTACTGCTTGTTGTATGTATGTATTTTCTTATAAAAGAAAACAGCATCATCATCATCATCATGGCTTGGCCTCGCGAATGAAGATGAGGGAGGGCTCAACCCATGCTTGCTGCATGTGCGTTGGTGGCTAAACAGACCAATGCGGGATAGACAAGTCCGGTTGCAGAAGGCACAAGGAAAGGTCTCCTTGGGTGGCACTGTGATGGCACGGTTCTTTCTGCATTTCTGTCTTTTCTCCTCAAGACTGGTTCTGCGAGCGTTCTCAAGGGAGCCAGCAGTGTTATGGATGTTGCGTCTCCATGCCTCTTGATTTGAGGCCAGAGTGGACCACTGATGGTGATCAATATGGTAATACTGACTGTGATCAATATGTGATCAAAAGGAAAACAAAACCAACCACAAAATATAAACTGGGGACTAAACACTACTCCTAATGATGAAAGGATTTATTTTCTGAGATTCTGGGATATATACAGTACTGTGAAAACGTTTTAGGCCGGTGTGGAAAAAATGCTGCAAAGTACTAAGAATGCTTTCAAAAACTGAAGTGTTAATAAGGTAATTTTATCAATTTACAAAACACGAATTGAATGTTCAAAGAGAAATCTAAGCAAATCAACATTTGCTTCAAAATGGCATCAATTCTTCTAGTACATTTGCACACAGTTTTTGAAGGAACTTGAGCCAGTTCTAGTGGTTAGGGGGCTGGCAAACAACCGACACAAAATCTCTTGGGAGATGAAGCTCTGATGCTGTTTCTCATCCCAATGAAAAACAGCAGCAGGGTGCAATCTCCACACAACAACAACAAGAGGAAGAAGAGGAAGAAGAAGAAGAGGAAAAGGAAGAAGAGTTGGCTTTCTACCCCACTTTTCTCACCCATTTAAGGGATCTCAAAGCAGCTAACAAACCACCTGTTCTTCTCCCCACAACAGAACACCCTTTGAGGTAGGTGGGGGTGTGAGAGCTCAGAAGAGAGCTGTGACTAGCCCAAGGTTACCTAGCTGGCTTTGTGGGGGAGGGCGGAATCAAACCTGGTATTCCCATATAAGAGTCTGGCTCCTTAACTACTAGACCAAACTGGCTCACACTTAAAGAGCTTGGCTTTTGCTTCCTTTTTGGTGGAACAGAGACTCCTTTACTAAGGGCAACTTTAAGAAGAATCTTTTGAAATCTACATTTCACTTCTTAGTGGGCATAAAGTTGCAATAAGGTTCTGTCTTCTTAGAACAGATTAACACTAGAGGGCCAAAACCTTAAATGATGCACAAATGGAAGCAACTTTTTTTTTTCACTCCACTATTAGCATCCCGCTTTGCAATGCTACCACGTCCTTGGACATGAGCAAGAATTTACACAGCATACTTCAGCAAACCCACATCCACCACCTGGTGCCAAAAATGGCCGTAACTAAGCTTCAAAAGGCATGAGATAAGCCTATAAGAAGAGCAACAACTTTCCTGCTAAGTTTTATTAACCAAACAGCCTCACCTTGTAAATCTCCTGCTATCCACGGAGCCCTGCCCCAAGCCGTCTTATTCAGCAATAAAACTTCCTTTCCTGCTCAGCTTCATTTCTCTCTCTCAATATTTATGGCTCTCTCATCAGCAGATTTTTTTTAACCACTTCGATAATTGCCTTCAGGATGCTAGGCCACGCTTTCTAAACTGACTCTTTAAACAAAGACACCACAAGAGAACATCCCAGCCTGTATCCAGACGTTGATTGCTTATTCCGTTGTATTTGGATATACTGGAATAAAACTGGGGGTTCCCTTGGACCTTCCGTTTCTTTTGCCACAACAGCTGACACAGTGGCAGAGAGAGCTATTACTCGCGTTAGGCTTGAGGCAACTATTGATTCAGATTGATTGACTGATTGTATTTCTATCCTGCCCTTTACCTAAAGGTTTCAGGGCGGGTAACAACATATTTAAAATCAACATATTAAAACAATAACAGTATACAATTTTTAAAAAAAGTGTCTGCAAATGGAAAGGGAAAGTGTATCCCCATTTAACCGAAGGCTAGGGCAAAGCAGTGCATCTTCACTGCCTTCCTAAACACATACAGTGAAGGTGATAGGCACAGCTCAAGGGGCACCTATCACAGTCTAGGGGCCATCACTGAGAAGGCCCTCTCCCAGGTGCTCACCCCCTTGCTGCTGCAGGTGGTGGGACAAGAATGACTCTAGCTGGACCGGCAGACTTAAATTCCAGAGTGGTGCATGTCCTTATTACTTCTAGGTTCAGTTACTGAAACACTCTATATCTATGGGTTCCACTGAAGACAATTTGAACGTAACAGCTATCCCAGAATGCAGCCTTGCTTTCCTGCCTTAGCATGCTTTGGACCTATCTTTTCTAGCCCTCTAAATGGCTCTTTGTTTTTGAATCTGAGCCTAGGAATGGTGATCTTGACACTTCCTCACTGTCAAGAGGACTAGGAAGAAGGCTCCATCACGCTGCAGCCTTCATCTCTAACCTCAGACTTTTTGGTGACAAAATGCTTCAGATGAATTCCACAAACGTGTTAGACGAATAACAGACTTGTTATTCTGAACAGTGAAATCTTTAGAGGATTTCACTGAGGTCTTAAGTTCTCGTTTCTCAGACCAAGTAACAAGCTTTAACAATTGAATATGTTTAGACTCAAAAGGTCCAGCTTTTGAACCATTTCTGTTACTCGGGAAAATTATCTGTACAACGCATTCCTCTTTTTCACGTTTGGAAAGTGCAAACGCCCTAAATCCCTACCCAAGGCGTCTGAAATGTCAGCAGTTCTCAACTGATAACACCTCAGCCTCCAAGATAACACGGGCTGTGCTTAAATGCCAGATCATTTTCAGGTTGTTAATCATGCCTTTCTCTTCCACAGCGAAGTCCAGATATTACACTCTACATACATCTTTCTTGAGATTAACAGAGCTACCCACTGGAAAGTAAACATCCTTCGGGAAGTTGCATATGGAGAGTCCCCGGGAAGAGAAACAAAAATCTTACTGTCAAGCAGAATAATGCAAACAACGTCTAACCATCAACTGTTCCTATACCTGAAATATGTGAATACCTCTGGAAAGACTTACCATGTTGCAGCAAATATAACAATGGATGTACCTGCTTCTAGTATCAGCACTTAAGAAGCAACAGAACTGGCAAATCAAACAAAACAGCTAAGGGATCAAAGAAACCTAAATGGAAAGATTCTGCTATGTTAGAAAAGTGCATTATAAAGTGCAGAAGACCTTATTAGTCATGTCCTTATCTAGTCACTGCCATTCACAACTGCTGACTCATCAAGAACCAATTAAAATGCTGACTCTGCACTCTTATGAATGCTTACTTCTCCAAGTAACTAACACAAGCAATTTGCTCAGCCTCCGTGGCTCATGTTATTTACTACTGACTTACTACCTTACTACTTTACTTACTTACTACCATACTTACTACCTTACTTGCTACCTTACTACCTAAACTTACTAACTACCTTTCTACCTATCTAACTACCTAACTTACTACCTTACTACCTACCTACCTATCAACATATCTACCTACTTACCTACCTACCTACTGACTGACTGACTTCCTTACTTACATTTTTATCCTGCCCCATACTCAGAGGTCTCCAGTCAGGTAACAACATTTAAAATAAGACATCATTAAAACAATAGCAGCTGCAAGTGTGAAAAGTGTGTCCCCACTTAACTGAAGGCCAAGGCAAAGAGGTGTGTCTTTGCTGCCCTCCTAAACGTGTACAATGAAGGTGACTGATGCACCTCAAGGGGGAGACTATTCCACAGCCTAGAGGCCATCACTGAGAAGGCCCTCTCCCGGGTGTCCAGTTTTCAGTTTCAGTTAGTATCAGCCAACTTTATTTTACTGACAAAGAAAAAGTACACCACCATCATGCCAGTCCCAGGATGGTCCATATATCAAACCCAGAAACATTCTAAATGATATTAAATATAAAATTAAAATAAAGCAAACGATAAGGGCAAGGAAAGCAGGACGATAACAAGAAAATCATTCACAGACAGGCAGGACCACTAAATCCCTCAAACACTGGGTGAATAAATTAACTTTTACCAGAAATCCAAACACAATCAACATGGATACTTGGCAAACTTCTGAGGAAAGGTGGTTCCATAGTGTGGGGGGCACAGCTGAGAAGGCCCTATTTCTAACAGTGTTCCCATGGATCACTTCTAATGATGGAAATGTTAGGAGGTGTTCCTAGGGTAATCTAGACTGAAAGGCAGGTCTAAATGGAAAGAGATGCTCTTTCAGATATTTGGCTCCCAGATCATATACGGGTTTATAAGGCAACACTGAAACCTTGAATTGGAAGCAAAGAGGAAGCCAGTGATGAAATTTTAGAGCTAGAGTGATATGACTGCAGCTTGGCAATCCTGTCAGAACTCTAACTGCAGTAGTTTTTTTGTACTAGCTGCAGTTTCTGAATTGACTTCCCATGTAAAGTGCATTGCAATAATGCAACGTAGAGATCGCAAGATCATATAGCAGTGTGGCCATATGTCGTCTATCAAGAAAGAGTTCTAACTCTCTTAGTAACAAAAGATGGAAACAAGCACTCATGGCCACCGCTGCCACATGGGCTTCTAAGGAGAGCAATGGACCAATGAGATGAAGAAGAGGAGGAGGAGGAGCCTGCTTTCCTCACCCATTTAAGGGGACTCAAAGCGGCTGACAACCTTCTGTTCTTCTCCCCATAACAGACACCCTGTGGCGTAGGTGGGGCTGTGAGAGCTCAGAAAGCGAGCTGTGGCTAACCCAAGGTCACCCAGCTGGCTTCAGGGAGGAATGCAGGATCAAACTCGGTGACTACAAGATATGAGTCCGGCAAGACCAAACTTGAAATTTATTCCTTACAGGAAACTGTGCCCCTATCCATGAAAGAAAACCTTGTCACTTCTCTGAATCAAGAACCTGGGAAAAAATAACTTTATCTTGTTAGGATTAAGTCTCAGTATATTGGACTATATCTAATCCCTCACTGCCTATAAGTAGTTGTCCAGAATCTGAACTGCCTTTCTTGATTCAGGTGGAACAGAGATATAGAGTTGAATGTCATCCACATACTAGCGGGACTTCATTCCAAGGTCCCTAAAGATCTCTCCCAGTGACTTCATATTAGATATTGAAAAGCATGGGGGACAAGACTGATCCCTGCAGAACCCAAGTGAACTACCAAGAGAACATGCAGAAATCTCCCAAAATTTAATCTTTGGACCCTAACTTGGAGACAAGAATGGAAACACTGGGAAACCAAGCCCTCAGTCCATAAACCCTGAAGGCACTCCAAAAGGATACCATGGTTGATAGCATCACAAGCCACTAAGATGTCCAGAATCACCAATAAGGTTGTACTCCCCATCTCTTTCCCACCACAAGCCATCAATCAAGGTGACCAAGGCAGCCTCAGTACTGTGAGCAGGCCTGAAGAAGAAGTCCTGGGATAATTCACTTCTTTCAAGCGTGCCTGTAGTTCCACCAACAACTTCCCAAGCACTTTGGCCAGAAATGGAAGATCAGTCACCAGGCAACCGTGTTCAGTACTTCTGTGTCAAGAGATCTGCTCTTAGGAAATAGTGGGATCAGCATAACAGTTAGTGGGATTAAGGCATTAATCACTTACTGGACTCTGTTACATAACTACACGACCACTACTAGCTTTTATTAACCAAGAGAAGAGCCAGTGGTATGAACTCCTAAAAGCAGTTTGTCCACTTGTCAGATATATGCAATGCCAAACTAGTCAGACTTTGGTGTCAACAAGCAGTGTATCCCGCAGTGATCCACCCATCTTTCAGGTCCAAATCTCTTGTGGACCCAGATCACTTTGTGAATCTGCCTCTGTGTTCTGGAAGTAACAGGAGGTCCTTTTCAGCAACCAAAAAGTAACCCCCAGGCTTGGAACTTCCAATCTTATCCTTCAGAGGCATTGGTGGTGGTGGTGGTGAGATGAACCACGAAGCTCTTGCCAGCTTTCCAGCCACAGGAACACACAGGCGGATCAGCGCCGTCAGTGCAGACAATGCTGATTTGATCCATGCCTGGATCAGTGAGCTGGATATTGCAGACCGACTGATCCAGACCTATTGCAACAAAAGGCAGAAAGGGCCTCAAAGTAGTAGAATGGGGCTGCTTCCTCCTTTCCCCTCTATCAGCAGCCTTCCTCTCTATCAGCCTGCAGAAATTCAACAGATCACCCTGTCCGTTTCCATGGACGAACAAACCAAACCCCGACTGCATTGCCAGACAACACAAGGCTGAAGAGCCGAATCAAGACCTAGATTAAAACAACAGTCACAATCTTTACTAAGCTTGTCCAGCATTATCTCCACCATAGAAAGCTCCCTACCTCCCACAAGCCTACAGTTCAGACAATACAAAGGAGGGCCAGTACGAAGAGCATAAGCAAACTCTGTTCTGGATATCATTTGTGCCTTTGTTAAAATGGCTCTTTAACGACCACCACATTAACTCAAATGGCTCAAAGTAATTTTGACAGTATTTCATAGAGGCAGAACCCAGCCAAAGGGTTGAGACATAAGTGGCTGTGTTTCCAAAGGTATGTGCTTAATACTTTCTCCCTGAAATCAATGGAAGACCAATCACTGAACTCTGACATTACCATATCCTGCATTCTTAATGGGGTGCTGAAAGGAACTGGCATTGCTGAACGTGTGGAATCGATATTTGGCAACTGCTCCTTTCCTAGAACTCTTAGGCTGTAATCCAACACAGGAGTTCAGCACACCTAATCCCACTGGCTTCAGTAAGTTCAAGTACGTTTAAGTCTGCTTTGAAGCATAGCCTCAGCACAAAAGCTTCATATTAATCATGTTGTTCAGCCAAGTAGTATCAACGGCTACCAGGTTGGAGAGAAAGGCAGAAGTTTATTAAAAGACTTGCATGCATAACAAGGCAGCATATCCAGGACATTAAAGCCAATAGCAGGGACAGAGGCAGAACCAAGATCTTTAGGGATAGAGAAGGAAGTGAAACATCAGGGAACCATCAGACCACCAAGCAGTGGTAAGGACTGGTGACCAATAGGTCTTCTCTTTGCTCCCCTTTAGCACATACTACAAAGCCTGGAAAGGCTCTAACGCTAAGACTGTTGTGAACCAACTTCAGAATACATTCTGCAGCTGCCCAATGGCATGTCGATCACTAGAGAGAGCAAAAGAGCCAGCAGCCTGTTCCCAGTAGATGGAGCAGAGGGCTTGTCCCCAAGGAATAAAAAGTCTGCCAAGACTCTCCTTTTGCCTCTGAGCGTCCCCAAGCCAGGGTTTTTAGCGAGGTTCCAGCGCTACAAAACGTGGAAATCGCGCGACAAAATACATGCACTTTAAACAACTCTTCCAGCGCTCTTTCTGTAAGTCGCGGGTTTTCCTCACTACATTTACCTTGAGGACGCTCCGTGGCAAAAGGGGGGGGGGATTGCTTGCTTGCACACACAGCCAAAAAGCATTCACACATCTGAGAAATGCAGCAGGTTCACTTCCTTTCCTTTGTAAAAAGAGCCAGAATTGCTCAGAATGGCAACATTGTTTTCAAGGGAAGCCTTAAAAGAGAATGAGCGAAGGATCGCGCTCCCGATCCTGCAGCCATTTCTAACAGAGAACAAAGTGAAAGTAACTGCTGAAAGTGAATGAAAGTGACTAAGAATGAGCGCTCATATGCTTTGCTAGAGGCAGGAAGCAGTTTCAAGAGACGGAGATCCGGCGATTTTTCCTTTTAACAAGAGAGGGGGCGGGGGGGGGGGAATGCCTGGAAAGAGAAAACTGCTACCACGGGGACGGAAAGTCAGTTTAGATCGCGGCTGCCAGGGGGACGCTTATTCCGGAAGTGGAGGGGACTTTTAAAGTCAGCTATAACAGAGTGACTGCAGAGGAATCCGAGAGGGGCTAATAAGTCTTTTGGGGATTCAGCCAGACAGTATCTGCACAGGAGCATTTATAGCGCTGTGACTGCATGCTGCTAAAACAGCGGTACAGGCTGTTTTAGTCTAGAACTTAAAACTCTCTGAAGATGAATGGGACTGCTTAACTTCATCCCATTTGCATTTTGACAACATTCATGCCAAAGTTGCAATGTGTTCAACGCTGTTGTATCGCTGTGCTAAAGAGCATCCTCTTGGTCACACACAAGAAGAAGAGCTGGCTTTTCTACCACGCTTTCCTCACCCATTTAAGGGGACTCAAAATGGCTGAGAAAGCTTTCTCTTCTTCTCCCCCATGACAGACAACCTGTGTGGTAGGTGGGGCTACGAGAGCTCAGAAAGAGAGCTGCCACCCAGCTAGCTTCATGGAGGAGTACGGAATCCAACCCAGTGGATTTATGAGTCCAGGACTCTAACCACAAGACTAACCTGATGAACTGCTTCTGGAAAGCCTCCCTAACAATCCAATTAACAGAGCACCACTTTTGCCCCTTACAAAAGCCTTCCCGAATGTTAGCAATCACACATCTACATCCTTTTCAATTATGACCTGGATTTAGAGTTTGACATGCCATGTACAGTTTGGTCTTGTGATTAGCATGCCAGACTCATATCTCGTCGTTACGGGGTTTGATTCCACACTCCTCCATGAAGTTGCAACCAGCCACCTTGAATTTGGTATCCAAAACCAGGGGAAAAAAAAAACCACAGCAATCCCAGATGTTCTACTGTTTCCAGCATCAGAACCTTCACAGTTACAGAGATTGATTCTACAATGGCTGATATACTAGACCAGGAAACATATTCCTTTTGCATGCTAGTGTGGTCTAAGAAGGACCCCAGCTGGGATTTCTTCAGAACAATGGTCACTTGCTGGTCCAGTATACAACCCAGACTCTTCCAGAGGGTCTGAAAGTGGACTTCATTCTCAGTCTATGTATCATCATTATGCTTTTAGAAAAAAACTGTAGTCTATTGATCAGCATCTAGTTGGAGATACAATGGTCATTTACACCAATGATCTTGAGATCATTCATAATAATGTCCTCCACAAACACTAGTGATGAGGAAGCAATCACATACCTGTCTACTAAATTCTCTCACTAAAATACCTATCCACTATTCATTCAACTTTCAGAAAAACACACATCAAATAAGTGGTGCTATCATGACCATGCACTAAGTTCCATATTATACTCTTGCATCACATTTTTATACTGTAGTATTTTTATTCTCTTTATTACTTGGAAAATTTAAAAACTGTTCAAGGTTGGAACATTTTTAATAAGCCAGTGCAAAGCCCAAGATTGCCTCATACATCTCTGTTCAGTTATTACAAACATCTATTTCAGTGTTTTCTTTCCAAATGAGATGAAAGAAATCAATCTACAGGAAAATCATGGAGACTTTCACCTCACGAATTTCTCTGCTGTGTTCCTTTTCAGATTCTACATGGTATGAAAGTTCCTTTCCTTTCTTGATGAATTATATATTTTTACAATTACTTCTATTTCTCCTTCCACTCCTTATAACCATAAATTCTGTCATTGCTGCTGATGCAACTTCAGGGTGGATGACAAGCCAGGATTCCAGGAAATAATAAAAATAAACTTATTGTACAAGTCACAACAAAATCTCTCTTGTTGGCCGGTAGCGAACAGCCTGAATGGAGCAATTTTTGTTTCTTCAGTGGTTCTGAAACACAAAAGGAAGTGTCACACCAAATTAGTGTCCATCTACGCTTCTTTCCAATCACAGAAAGAGTCTCATAACAGAGCTAAGGATTAAAATGAAAAGCAAAACAAAAAAAACCCAGGATCTAATTCACACAGCAAAGTCTACAACATAGATTGCAAATGGACTAAAGACCAAAGGATTTCCTTTTAGCTATCAAGAACATTAAATATGTCTTAAATGGATTATAATGCATAGGCAGCATTTCATTTTTGCACGGTGTTACAAGCAATGCACAATTAATTGTTAATACAATAGAGCAATCCTATGGGGTCAGCCAGGCCAGGCACGAAGACCTTAAATCACACGCAAGTGCTGCTCAGCCATTTTGCTGCACCAATGAGTCCAGCAGAATAAATAATACCCCAACAAACCCATCATCCCATCATCAGCAAAGGGAGGGGGAACGACCGTAAAAGAATGCGTTCAGGGAAAATGAAGCATCCAAATCAGCATCCAAATATCTCTCAAGATTCGATGCCTGTTGGAACTGGAGGGACTAAAAAGTTAAAAAGAAGTAGAATCAGAAGTCTGAATGAGGCTATGTTCAGACATAGCCAAAGCGGTGCCTCAGAGAGACAGTGCGTGACCCTCGTGTTCTAAACGTTCTCTAATCCACCTTTTCTAGCACAGAATGTTCAGGAATGAGGGGAGGGGCAGACTGGTATGTGTGAACAATCCTACCTCAAAACCTTCCTAAACAGCCTCAGAGGCACCTCAGAGAGACAATATGTGGCCCTCATGTTCTAAACCTTCTCTAATCCACCTTTTCTAGCACAGAATGTTCAGGAATGAGGGGAAGGGCAGATGGTGTGTGAACAATCCCACCTCAAAACCTTCTCTAAGCTGCCTCAGAGACACTTGTTTCAGCTGTGTCTAATCGCGCCCTAAAACCTCATCCAGACAGCACTTATTTCGCATTATTTGGATCATCTGGAATAAACTATAGATGATCTGGAATAAAATGTGTCTGAATGTACTCCACTCTGGATTATCCAAATAATGAGGAATATGTCTGGTTGAAACTTGAATCAAAACAGGTAGAACTCATGATAGGTGACACATGTATGCACCTCATACACATATACTGTATACTTTAAGCAGGCAACATCTGACTACACAGGCACCATATATTCATCCAACTGACTGTCTCTAATGCAACTGATGGGGATTCAGCTTGTCCTTTGTTAAGATAACAGTAACATTTTGTGAGCTGTCAAACATGGCCTTTTCAGAATATACGTTAGAAAAAAATCCCGTCCTGACAAAATACAGTAATCTGTGTTCTCCTACTTTCCTTACGTACTCCACAACTCTTGTACCTAGAGCTAGTATTACATTAATTGCAGATCAAAGGCCAAAATGAAGTACTCAGAACAACACAGCTGTATAATTTAAAAGTGGAATACAGGAGCCCAACTTGTTACTGAACTGAAATGCACTCAACAGGAGGCCTGGTGTGTGCTATAAAAGGCAAGAAATTATATTTAAATACAAAAAGGCCCTGTATTGTACGCTATGTTCTCAAAACCTTTGAACCTGAAAACCGTTTTTGAAAAGCCATGCTCTTATTAAAGGTACATACAGTGCAAAGTAGCACAACTTAATAGATTAGCAGTGTGAGCTTTGTACAGCGACAATGGCATTGGCATGTGAACCAGCACGGTTCTCAAATTGTGTCTTTGGCAAACGTAGCTGACCAAACGCTGGATAACAAAAACAATGTGCCTGAGATTCAAAGCCAATACAGATAACA
Organism: Aspidoscelis tigris stejnegeri; assembly: GCA_023333525.1. NCBI lineage: Eukaryota > Metazoa > Chordata > Lepidosauria > Squamata > Teiidae > Aspidoscelis > Aspidoscelis tigris. The sequence goes on from JALMGA010000007.1 coordinate 11,211,428, forward strand.
GTGGGCAAGATCGGGACATCTGCTTGCCTCCAGGGAGAGAATGGGGATCGAACCAGAAACCCTATGCTTTCCAGGCTGTGTTTTACCACTGAGTTACAGCCCCTTCCAAATAGAGTTCTGCAAGTGTTCTGGAATTGCCCTCTTCTAACCAGGTTTTGCTGGAGACAAGGACAAACAGGACAACCTGGTTGACCGAATGGACTGGATTGGATTGCCTGAGTTCTGTGCAGAGGTTAGAGAATAGGATATAGAGACCTTCGGGAATGGGGTAGGATATAAATGTAAATAATAAATAATAAATAAATATAAAAGAAGAGAGAACCTTTCTTCCCTATTCAGTTGTGACTTAGGGAAGGGGTGATCTTTGGCCACTCACTTTTTCCCAACCCATTTCACCCCCCTGAGCTGATGGGAAGAAGAGGAAGAAGAAGAGTTGGCTTTCCTACCCGGCTTTACTCACCCATTTAAGGGGACTCAAAGCGGCTGATAAAGCTTTCTATTCTTCTCCCCACAACAGAACACCCTGTGAGGCAGGTGGGGCTGTGAGAGCTCAGAAGAGAGCTGTGACTAGCCCAAGGTCACCCAGCTGGCTTCATGGGGGAGGGGGAATCAAACCCGGTATTCCCAGATAAGAGTCCGGCTCCCTAACCACTAGACCAAGCTAGACCAATCTCGCGTGCAACCTAAACCTCCTGTCATCAGGTTGAACAGAAATATATTCATTCCCAAATAAGTCTTAGCAATTTTATATCCATTTCTTCAGCGTGGAAAGTGAATCTCAACTTTAAATTTGATCTAGAAAAAAAGGCATTTCAGTTAGAAGAAATTCCGGCAGCTTAAAGTAGTTCTTCAACCTGAGTGGCCTGCCGTGTCTAACTAAAAGCCGGCATCTAGTTCATGAAGTCAATAGGTGAAGCTGTGCCGGCTTGCGTTGTTAGATATGGCTACAGTCATAACACAACCGAGCCCTTAAATGAAAGCCCTTTCTTTTTCTATTGTCTGCACTTTTCTATTAGAGCGACCGTATAATCTATCCAGAGCGCTGAGCACAAATTCCAAGACAGCGGAACAGGTAAGATCACATCTCTCCAGGTTGAAAGAAGCTCAAAGCCTCTATACTCCATCCTTGACACACTGACAGGGATCTCAATGTCATGTCAGCAGCAAGAGGGCCTGATCAAGTCAACTCCCATCTACGCTTGCTTTTTGCTCCTCTCATGAAGTCCAAATGGAGGGTGGAAAGTCCACAAATAAAACGGATAGAAATGAAAACGTGTGAGCAGTCACGCATGAAGATGGACTGGGGAAGGTTGAAAGTGAAGGGCCGCATCCCCATTACAACCTTATTTCGGTTTCAAACCATTTTCAATCCTCGCAGACCCCACGTCAGTTTGGCTTAACACGATTTCCACGTGTTAAATCGCCCCAAAGCGTTGTAAATGTTAATCCTCATTTCAACAGGTCTCACTCCGGTTCGTGCGCTTGAAACGTTTTACATTTTTTAATGTGGGAACCATTCTGTGTTAAAGGATGTGAGTTTCCCTCCCCCAATAGCTTGCTTCCAAAGCAAACTGTAAAATCCACCCCTTAAAGCAGCAGCCGCTACACTGTAGCAATCCAAGCACTTCACACCTGATAACGATCTTGCAATTTTGAAAGTTCTGACTGTTAAAAAAGGGAAAAGAAAGAAAAGCAGCTGCAGGTTTGGGGAGATGTGTGAAGGTTTAACGAAGGGGGCTTGAGTTGCTGCTGCTGCTGCGTGCCCTGAGCAATGAGGAGAGGAGGGGAAAGAATTGCTGGCTGTCCACTGCCGTTTTTCTTCCATCCAGGCAAGCAGCAGCCACCCAGCTAGGCTCCGTGAAGGGGTCCCTTATGGGTGGCACGTTCACTCCAGGAGAAGAGTACAGGGCAGCCTCGAAAAGCGGTTTTTAAAAAGTAGCCACTGGAGTCCCCCCTTGAATCACATATATCCTCAGAATCCGGATTGAATGTGATTCTGGCTGAAAGTAATGGGATCAGGCAAATTCACGTTTGCATCCGGTTCTGTTATTTCGGTTTAGGGAAACTGGATTAAGCTTCTAATGGGGATGCGGCCAAGGTGTGACAAGTCCAAAGAGAAATTACTCATCATTCTTTCGGAGGCTTAAGACCTGGTGCCCTCAAGATGTTTAAGGCAATAGCAGGTACTGGGGCAGAAGAGACTGATGGCAGCTGCAGTACACAGACCCATTATTAGTTTTTATTATTATTTATAACATTTGCACCCCACTTTTCATGTAGTCTCAGGGTGGGTTACATCACAGAACAAAATAAACTTCTCTCATAATGACCTGCCCCACGCACTGAGATCTGCAGGGGAAGCCCCTCTGGTTGTACCAACTTCTTCAGTACTTGAGGGGTTGGGGACCCAGGATGGGGCTTTCTTGGTAGTGGCCCCCAAATTGTGGAACAGTCTCCTCCCCTGTAGTGTGTCAGGCCCTTCAGTTAATACATTTAGAAAATAGTTAAAAATGTACTTATGTACCTTGGCCTTTGATGGAATTAAAGAAGTCCCTTCCCCACATTTAGTTATTATTTCAGTTTCTTATCTTGTTTTATATTGCTGTTCATCCACCCTGAGACATTTGGGTATTGGGTGGGATGATAATAACAACAACAACAACACTGCATCTAATCTGTCCTTCCTCCTTCCTTCCCTCCCTTCTTGGCAGGCCTATTCAAAGTAACTAAGAATCAAAGGGCCCAATGAAGAGGTATGTTTTGACCAGGTACCAAAAACCATATAAGTTGTTGCGTGACATACCTCCACTGGAAGACTATTCGAAACATTGGGGGGGGGGCTGCCACAGAGATGGCCCTTTCCACTGTCAGAGCCCCCCACACCTCTGAGGGTAGCAGACCTAAAAAACCTAACAGCAGCAGCACCAGTAGCAATATACCTCTATGCAGCAAACTATATCTTAGAACACAGAACTAAACAATGGGGGGTTTTCCACTAGCACTAGATGGGTCTTTATTAAGGTCAAAAGGGAAAATGTTGTGCTTATTTGCCCTAATATTTCCAAAAGGGAGCACCAAGTTCCTAATTCTGCAGGCTCAGGCTTTCTGTTAAAACCTGCTTGGAAAACGAAACGTGGAGATTCCCTTCTCTCAGGAGCCTCAATTAGCGCCAACTCGTCAGCAGCTCTGGACCGCAGCCTGAGCCAAGAGCAGGAGGGAAGTGGGTGGATTAAACCCTGCCTAAGCCCAAAGGGTTTTCCTCTGTTCTGCTCAGGTTAAGAGCTCCTGTCATGATGATAAAGGTGCACTGAAAGTAACAGTGGTCACAAAGTAATAAGATCAGCATAAAGGGTGCAATCGATACTTTCACTTCTGGAAGGAGTGAGAAAGCAAGCTTCTGCTTAATAGCTCAAGTGCACATTTGGGGAACTGACTTGTGCGCTAACCAAAGAGGTTTAAAAAGAAGGGGTTAAAAAGAACTTTGCACAAGACTGGGGATGAATCTGACTTCATATACAGTCAGAAGCACTAGAATCCAGGTCGTAGGAAACCAACAGGTCTGCAAACTAGGACTGACACAAAGCAATTTTTAAAAGGATGGTAGAAGAAGAAGAAGAAGAAGAAGAAGAAGAAGAAGAAGAAGAAGAAGAAGAAGAAGAAGAAGAAGAAGAAGAAGAAGGGAAAGGGAAGAAGAGTTGGCTTTTCTACCCCATCTTTCTTACCTATTTAAGGGACTCAAAGCGGATGAAACCTTCTGCAAGGTAGGGTGGGGCTGTGAGAGCTCAGAAGAGAGCTGTGACTAGCCCAAGGTCACCCAGCTGGCTTCATGGAGGAGGGTAGACTCAAACCCGGTATTCCCAAATAACAGTCTGGCTCCCTCACCGTTAGACCAAGGAAGCAGAGGAGGAGGAGGAGAGGAAGAAAAGTATTGATATTTCACATGGGGAAATGAGCTGAAAGGCTGCACCAGGGACAAGCAAACTTGAGCTTAGCTCTGGAGAATGGAAAGATGCAGTAGTAGTGGTTGAGAAACAAAGGAAAGTTGATCTCGGCACACTTAAGCCCTTTCTGCGCGGGACCTTCTTCCAGATAATAACCCAGAACAGGAGCCTGATGTCTGCATGTATTTGTTTATGTAAGTATGTATGTATTTAATTTGGATTTTTATCAAGGCCCGATAGCTGAAGGTCTCAAGGCAGGTTACATTAAAAGCCAAACATAAAAGAAACATATTACTGTAAAACCGTAACAGTGCCTGAAAGTAGGGCAGAAAAGCTGTTTCCTTATTTAGCCAAAGGCCAGAGCAAAGAAGCCTTCCATAGTCTGCACCAGAAGTTGGGTAGAAAGGCTCTATTTTGGGATATAATTGAGAACACAGAGCAGAAAGGGCCACACTTCCCTATTCAACCATACCGTAGGGGTAAAAGCAAAATCCTTGTATAGCTTCTATTGTCCTTGTCAGAAAGGTTCAAAGGGAAGCAAAGATGCCTCCTTGTATTTTCCATCATCTTCCTAACACTAAATGGAGGCTCAAAATCTCTGAAATCACAGAGTAAAGATTGCCGGTGCCTCCAGACACCTTTAACCCTTTGAAGTCCCTGCACGGATGCTCCCAATGGGATGAGGGAAAGCTGTGCAGGCATGGCAGAGCCTCTATGGAGCCTGTGGTTCACCCCCAACTGATACTCCGCAGTATCCTTGCAGAATGCGAACGAAAGTGCAAAGTAAAAAGCTGCTGGCTAATCACTGCTTCGTACACTGCACTAGTGGTGTGCAAGAATGCATTTTCTGCATTCGAATTTGAGTCCAATCAAATATTCGAATATTCAATTTGATTCGAATTTTAAAAATCCAGATTTTCGAAAATCCTCTGGATTGTCTGAAACCGTACTTTCGAAAATCCAATTCAAACTCAAAAATACAAATGTCAGGAAAATTCGTATCCGATTTTTGAATTTGGATGCATGCCGTTTTCATCCCGTATGCATGCCGTTTTCATCCCACATTATAAGCACAAATACGTAAGATATTCGTATGCGACATATGCGGATCTGTTCTTTCAAAATTATTTGAAATTCTGGATCGGATTTTTTTAAAATCTGAAATTTGTTTGAATGAACCCTCAGTAAAATCTCGTTTTGAATCACCCTCTGGATCTTTCTTAATATGAATCCTGTAGCATTCTCCTAGGAAGCAGGAGTGCCTGAAACCACAAAAGCTGCTACTGAAGGTTTTAGGTAGGGCCCAAAGGTAAAGCTTTTAAGCATTTGCCATTTGCTTCACCTTGCTTGCCAGTCACAGAAACCAACGTTTTATTTATCATTGGATATAATTTAAATCATGCATTCAAAGTAACAGTGCAATGTTGCCAACGCTTTTTCCATTTGGAACACAGAGACAAGATCGAGGGGTCTAGTTTTCACGCCTACATCAGGAGGTTTAAGATTCAGGTCTCAGTGTGCCTTCTGTGTGGGCACCTATACATATAAAATTGTTAGACTGTGTTGCGGGAGAGGACCGTTTTCCAATTCCATAACTAATTCACAAGGAGCTGAGCAAATTGGCAAGTTATAACACCATGGAACACGGTTGTGTCAAGAAAAGTTAACCACTCTCAGACAACCGGCTTCTCAAGAAAGAGTCGCCGCTTTTCACAGAAAAATGAAACAGCCCGTGGCATAAAAAAACACATGTTTCCATTCTGCCTCGTGGACAAAGACAGATTGAGACGAACCTTTTTGCAGGAGCCACTAAATTCTGCATTTAAAAGCAAGACACTCTGAATGAAGATATGACACCAACCATGTAGATTCCTACAAGCTAGGAGAATGCTCTTAAAGTGCATTTATAGTTAAAGTTACAGTTATCATGAGACTGCAAGAGTCCTGGTATTAATGCCCATGACAGTTTCTAGGAGTGGAGGAACTAGTTAACTCACCTGGCCATTTGTTTATAGGCTTCTTCGGCGACAGCAAAGATATGAGGGTCCATATCTCCCATATTTTGGCCACTGTATGCATAGATGACATCTTGTCCATAGATTGGCAATTGTTCATACGGGTTAATGGCAACAAGTACAATACCTTAAAAAGATCCCAGGAAGCAAAAGGTTAAATTCTCAGCAGAGCCATGCAGAGGCAAGAATGTTCAACACATATTTAAAAAAGAACCACTGATGTAAGTTTTGGGGGGTTTTCCACCTGCAAAATTCAGGTTGAAAAGTTTGGACAAAAGAAAGAAAGATTTACTGATAACGGTTGTTCCAGGTTGTACAGTTTCGTACTTTATAGCCTCCATGTGAGACAATATAGGAAAGGTTTCCAAACTAAAAGTCAGCTGCTAAAAATTACTACCACTAGTAGTGATTCACAAAACTATATACTCGTATTAAAACATTCCACAATCATGACTTGCCCAGCTGAAGATGCTAACTTGGGGCCTGTTCACAATTTCCTCAGTGGAATGGTACAACAGTAACAATAGCAATAATAATAACACCACCATCTCATTGAGGCAAAGATCAGGTGCAGAGGGAGGCATTCACACTTCAAGCGCTTGTGCAGTCCCCAACCAGACCACCAGCACCTGAAGTGTGGATTGCTCAGCCCAGGCAGGCCAGGTCGCCATGGCAACAGTCATGGCAACATCCAGCTTGGGAGGAATGCTGCTGACCAGGAGCTCAATAGCTGCTCCCAATCAGGCTGTAAACAAAATTTTATTTGTCCACAGCTAACAAATACCAGGGCAGCTGTAGAAGGCTTTGGGGATGTTTTGGGATAGCAGCAGCATCGGTGTGGTTGGTGGATAAGCCTCCCCAGGAGAGGCTGGAACCATTCATGGAAGGTAAGTGCAGACAGACTCAGATTTTGGTTAAGAAATTAGTTCACTAATAACTTCTCTTTTTTTTAGTTTTAAACATTTTATGCAAACTCATTGCTCTGCGTCCTTTTTCTTCAGCAACACAAGGAACAGAACCTTCTTAGAACAAACAGACCAGCATACAATAATTATGTATAATCTACTTTTCACTTCTGGAAAGAGCCCTCAAAGTGCCGAAACATAGGTATCATGAACTAACTTTTCACTTTATGACTGGGTTAACTGGATCATCAACAGATGCAGCCATGCTACGTTTTCAAAGATCACCAGACCAGCTCTTGTATGATAATACAATCTGGCTTTAACATGCTAGCATGAAACAAAGGCAAAACACAGTTTGGAAGAAGAAGAAAAATTGGCTTGTGTTACCCATTTAGGGTTGCATCCCCATGGTACTTTTTTGTGTCACTATTGTCCCTCTACTGCAGCGGATCTAACAAATGCGCATTCAATTCCAAATTAAGTGTCCCCATGGGGCTCTGCAAAACGCGCATTTAAAATGCACTGACCATCCCCAAAGAAGCATCTTTTGCTTACCCGCATCTTTTTCTCCCCGCCCTTCGCTGTTTCATTGGGTGCTCGTGCGATCGTGCGCTCATTCACAAGTCCAAAAGAAAAATTTACAAGTTCTCTGTTCGCCTCCCCCAGCCAGCGATCTTGCCTCATACACTTTCACTTGATATAAGCAATTCATTACAATGTATCTTGCTGTTTCTCTTTGTGATTGGAATGCCTGCCTACTGTTTTCATATCGTGAATGCTGGCTGTGGATGAGAGGCAAAAAAAGAGAGAGAGAGCTTGCCGCCTCAGAGAGAAGCCCTGCCCCTTTTGCCACGGAGCGTCTCCATGCAAAATGTTGCTCTGAATACCCGCGTCTTCCAGGAAAGTGTGCTTGCAGTCTTCTTTAAAGGGCTGTTTTTTTCAGCGCATTTTCCTAATTAGCAGCGCTGAAAGCTCGGATAAAAGCTGTGCGTGGAGGGTGCTCCGCGACAATAGAAGATTTTCAGCGGGCTTTAAATTGCATGGGGATGCACCCTTAAAGGGACCAAAAGCGGCTGACAAAAGCTTTCTGTTCTTCTCCTTGCAGCAGAAAGCCAGTGAGGTAGGTGGGGCTGTGAGAGCTCAGAAAGAGAGCTGTGACTAGCCCAAGGTCACCCAGCTGGCTTTGTGGAGAAGTGTGGAACAAAACCCAGTGAGTATGGCACTCTAACCACATGACCACTTCTCATGCTTGGTATCTCCTTTTCAAAAAGGAAAAAATGCATAGAATACTTCTACTCCCCTTCTTTTTCAGCAGCTTCATTTTTCTTAATAACTCAGGATCTGAATTATCTGCTACCACATAGATTCTTTACCTCATACTGACTTAAAAGTACCTTGGGTCTTCTAATAGACTATATATAGCAGGGTCACAGGCATAGGGGTTATGTATCCCTGTGACAGTATTCAGACTGTGATATGAGGTACAGTCCAGCAACAATGAGTGGGGAACAGGTCCTCCATCTTTGTTTTATGGCAGTTAAGAAATAAGACTCAGCAGAACTCAAGGAGCAAAATGCCTTAAAGTATATTCTTTTTGTGCACTTCTGCCTTAACTCAGCTTTAAAAATAAAATAGTCACTAGTAAAAGGTATCTTTATCTTCTCCCAAGCATACCACAGCAGATCACAGAACATTTCAATACTCACCACAGTAGGTATATATGTGATTGGATTCCAAGAATCGGATTTTTAAGTTGCGCAAGACTGCAGGTTCATGGAGGTAACTTAGAGCGGTCAAGTCATTTTCTCCAACCAAAATATCTGGGTTACGCAAGAAGGGAAGCTTGTTGGCCTTAGGGTCAATGGGATATTCCTGGGTCTGAAATGAAGAAAAATAGACACCTTAAATGTGTCCCTATCTTGCCCTCCAGCCAAATAACAGTGCCCACAACAGTATGGACTTTCAGACTCATGGGTCAGAGAACAAGGCAGTTACATAAGAACATAAGAGAAGCCCTGCTGGATCAGGCCACAGCCCATCTAGTCCAGCATCCGGTTGCACACAGTGGCCCACTAAATGCTCATGGGCATCTCAAGCAGAGACAAGGACAAACGTTTCCTGATCTTGAATCCCAGCAAATGGCCTTAGAAGCACCCCGCTTCCCCCCCACAGCCTGAAAGATGCACCTAGGCATTCATCCTAATAGCCATTGATACATCTGTCATCCATAAATTTGTCTAACCTTACCTTCAACTTATGGATGACAGATGTATCAATGGGTCCTCCAACAAATCTGGATCTAGTAGATCCGGATGAAGGGAGGTATCCGATGCATCTCCACGGGAAGTGCAGCACCCAATAACAATGGATGCTAGCCTGCCCACAGTGGAAACGCCGGAGCACCCATGTAGCAAATCTGGACCAATCCATGTGGGGCCCGCCTGTCACCCCAGGTTTTTTGGAGGATGGGGGGTGCAATCTCCATAAACGCTCGAGAGATTCTTCAAAGGTAAGCTCCGGGGATTCTCTGGAGCAATCTGTCGCAAACTTCAAAGATTCTCCAGAACTTTTGACAAAGGTCCGTAGGATTGGCATTGCTCTCGCATGGGGTCTTCTTCGGAGCCAGCTTCAGAGATTGTGCACAGGCTTTGGAGCTTTGGGTTTCGGGACACACACACATGGGTGTGCCCACCAGAGCCCCCCTAGACTCCACTGCCCAATCACGGTGGAAATGCACTCTGTATAATCTGGATTTGATGCCTGAAGACCCCACTGTAGACCCCTTTAATGGGGTCTACAGGAAATCTGGACTATAGGTCCTGAAGGACCCATTCAATCTAGATTTCCCTAGAACTGGTGGAAACAAATGAGGCTCTAATGGGGTCTACAGTGGAAATGGGTTCTTCCTGCTCTGAGCCTAATGGGTCCTTAATGGGTCCCTAATGGGTACTTAATGGGTATTTAGTGCTAGTGGAAAACCCCCCTAAGTCCAATGCCACACTCTGACTACAAGCATCCTACCTACCTATGCTTCTGAACAAGTAGCTTACCAAAGCATTCCCACATCCAACAATTTCTGGAACTGCTACCACAATAATAACTATCTGCACAGGTTTAGCCTGGTTGACATACTATTGTTATCATAAGGAAATGCTACCACTTAAGACCAATACTGCTGTTTATGTTTAATGTTTTTTTTAATATGACTGTGGTTATTTGTATTAATTGGACATCTCTTGTTTATAATGTTTTTTAAATGTACAGATGAACTTTTTTTTAACCAGAGAGAACCACAGAAAGGGAAGCAGAGGCAATAAATTTCACTTAGCATTAGAGGCCTATTCTCTTAAAAATATAACAATAAGACTAACCCACTTCTTCAGCCTTGCAATAAATGGCAGATAAAGAGCAACAAGACCAGTAATATGCTTTCTTTGACTAATCCCTTCTGAAACTGTTATCTTCATTTTTATTGGTAATGTCTCTCTTTCCTGTTTTGTCTCATAAATTTTTATTTAGCAGCTGAGCGTGGCAACTCAGCCAACCCCTCCCTTCCCCATCCTCCGCAGAGTAACGCAGGTTGGAAGTGAGCTGCCAAGCGTCACAGTCAACTGCCGGTTCCCTAAGGGCTTTATCCTAAAGTTCCCTTACTGGCATCCTGTTTTATATGCCTAATCTAGAGGCTCCCTGAAAGCAGCACACTGACTCCCTTGTAAAGCAAAACACTTGAAGTTTATTGTTACAAGAAAAATAAAATAAAGAAGCAAGCTTGAAGTTCGGCTTTAAAGTCTGTAGATTGCTTGAAAAGAAAAATGTTGCTCTGCTAAGTTTTTCTGAAAGCAAATAGCCCCTTATTAGGCTTCATCTGTAAGCCTAACAGTCCATACCCCCTTTTCTTGGGCCTTTACCTCTCAGGTCTGAGAGGAGAGTCCAAACAAAACAACACTTAAGAGTCTGCAGCAGTTCGTTCATACCCATGCTAGCTCTCCTTCCCTCTGGCACTGAGAGAAGAAGCCTACGCAGCACACTGGAGCAACACTCCACGATCCCCCTCCAACCCCGACGAAACGTGAGAGACCTCGAGCTGCTTTGTCTGCCTGCTTTTATAGTCCACGACCTAGCAGCTCCAATTGGTCTGTTTTCGGTGGGCTGGCTTGCTTCTGACGGTGCTCCGCCCCCCTGTCAATCACGGAGCGCAGAAAGCCCGCCAAGCCGCTGCTCAGCTGCCTAGCCTCTGGTGCGAATGTCACACTGAGCAATAAGCCCTGGGAAAGTCTTATGATCTTTTTGCCTCCCTCTTTGCAAAAGATTGTGTTAAAAACACAAACACTTCACAAACCTCAGCCTGTGGGCATCTCGAGACTGTATGGCAACCTTCATTCCCACTTCTGACAGAGGAACCTGGATGTCAAAAGTTTCAAGGGACTGACGCAGAGCTAAATGTATGCAGTAGAAGACTGTGAGTGCAATGTAAAAGTCCCTGCTTTAAACAAAGATGCCACTTCACTTTTCTCTCATCTTAAAAATGGAAACTGCACCCAAGGGGAGACGGCAAAGGTGTTTACAGATAAAAGGAGGAATATCATGCTGGTTTAGTCTAATTTGAAGGCAGAGCAGTTCAACTGAGACAGAGCCAAAAAGCTTTACCATATGGCCACCCATATGCTGGAAATAACACAACTGTACAACTCATAAAGAATCCCCAGTGAGCTGCATTTGCATGCTTTGTTTTGTTTCTTACATGAAATAAGACAAAAAGCACATCATTTACTGAGGGGATTTAAGGACTCACCAGCCCTACACAGTTATCAGAAGGAAGGCTGCTGATTTTGTTTCAATACGTGTAGCTGATATATGGTTAATAATCAAAGGCATACAGAGGAAAAGTCCTCATCTAGTCAGACGTTAATTCTGGATTGTTGGAACTTGGGAGAAGACTGAGAGGGGACATGACCACAGCCTTCAAGTATCTGAAGGGCCATCAAAGCGCAGAGAGATCATTCGTTTTCTCACTTGCCCAAGATGGGAGTACTAGAAACAACGGGATGAAACTTCAAGGGAGTCAGTGCAGATTAGATATGAGGAAAAAAAACCTCCTGACAGTAAGGGAAATCAGTCAGTGGAATAGGTTGCCATGGGAGGTGGTTAGCTCTCCTTCACCGGAGGTCTTCAAGCAGAGGTTGGACCTATATCTGTCTTGGATGGTTTAGGAAATCCTGCATTGAGCAGGGGGTTAGATCGAATGACCCTAGTGGTCCCTTCCAACTCTATGATTCTATGAGTGAGTACAGATGGGTTTGCATTTAAAGAAAGTATCTTCTTTTGTTGCTTAGAGTTCTTGTTGAAATTTGAGGTCATATTTTGTTTAATATTTATTTTTATTGTTATTACTATAATGTAACAATAACCATAATGATAATAAATGTAACTCAGTAACACTTCATAACAAAGACAGCTGCTAATGGAACTTATGCAGGTACAATAACAAGAATCAAAGAGACCAAGGACGTAAGAGTGCAACTATTATAAGATGTGTACACATTTTATAAAGGGCATTCTCTGTATGTTAGGGCAGCAGTTGGGGAAAACCAGAGAGGCAGAGAAAAGAAAGGCTGGTATAATGTGAAGCTCTGCAGGGGAATAGTGTAAGAACAATTTAAATAAGGAAAGGGCTTGACACCTATTTGCAAATTAACCTGAAGCCTTCCTGTGCAGGACTAAAGCACGCATTTCAATTCTTTGCTAGCCGCTATTACTAATTAAAAGCCTACAGCTAGAACATCAAGTATTACTTCCTGGTATCTTAATCATAAGTAGTCGATAAGAAGCATCTTTAGAGACAGGAAGGAGGTTCTTAAAGGATATTTACAGGGAGTGGAGAGCAGGGGAAGGTTTTGCCTTTGTCTTCCATTTGAAAATGCCCAGAAACAACTGTTGGGCCACTGTATGAGACAGGATGCTGGACCTGATGGGCTGTGGCCTGATCCTGTAAGGGTCCTTTTATGTTCTTAGGACCATGTCCTTCTTCAGCTTCTTCTTTGATCTGGTCAAACTACCTCGCCATTTCATTTTCAGAATTATTCATAGTTAAGTATTATATTGGGATCGCTGTGATCACCTCTGGCAGGCCTACAAATGTGAAATATAAAGCCTGCTTTCAGTAAGCTTTGTGTTAATGTAGTTTCCAGTTAAGGCTGAAGAGCAAAACAAAATACGACAAATGCTAGAACAGAAAGAGAACATAAGGGGAGCACTGCTTATTATTGTTTATGGGTATCTCAAATAGAAGACAAAGGCAAAACTGTTACCTGCTCTGGACCCCCTGCACATGGTTTTGAGAAGCATCCTGTTTGTTTCTCCAGCCTGGAGGCAGTACCTAGGCATCCATTTTAGTAGCCATTGATACATCTGTTTTCCATGAATTTCTTAAAAAGCTATCCAGGTTAGTTGCTGTTACCACCTTTTCTGGCAGGGAATTCCATAGTAGACCGATAACCTTGTGGGTCCTAACTTTCCTGCCCACAGAGTGTCTTTTGGTTCTGGTTCTCTATCCAGCTTTTCTACACCGTGCATGAATTTATGTTTCATTTAGGTCCCCTTTAAAACGCTGTCTTTCAAGGCTGAAGAGGCCTAGATGTTTTCCAAATGTGGCCCCAACCTCATGAGAGGAAGATGTGACAGCTGAAACAGAATGCAATGGGCACCTCAGAGAGACACTGTCTGGGCCCTTCTCTAATCCACCTTTTCTAGCACAGAATGTTCATGAAAGGGGGGAGGGGCAGACTGCTGTGTAACATAAGGCTGCGTCCAGAGTTCTTCATGCTGTGCATCAGAATGCACAGCCAAGATCGAGCCATCACACATGATGGCAGATACTTCGGAGTGGCGACGTTTTATAGCAATGCTACTGCGAATTTACTTAATGCTGATATAGCAGCACTCACTGCGCAGCATTAAGTAAATTTGAATCTTCCCGCCAGTCTGGGAAGCTTCAAATGAGAACCAATGAGAGCTGAGACTGCAGCTCAGCTCCCATTGGCTGCCCCATACCACATGCCGTGCACCTCACGCCATGTGACTGCTTGCACCACACAGAAGTCTCATGGCTCCCTGAGCAAGAAGCTACGGAGGGGGGGGGGGGCTGCTGCAGTCTGGATGCTTCACAGCAATTTTTTGAAAACTGTGGATTTAATCTGCTAATCTGGAAGCGGCCTAAGCCGTCTTTGAGCTGTCTCAAGGAGCTTTTGGTTGATGCTGCTGTGTTCTGATCACAGCCAAAGTATCTCCACGAGCAGTTCTGTGTCAAAAACTGCTTACGACAACTGTTTGCCTCAACTCAGCAACCGGGCCTCCTCATCCTGTCTTTCAAGGAAGCCTAAGTTTTTTAAGACTCAGAGGCCACCCAGAGAAACATCGAAGGAAAGTCTGAACAGAATGGTTTTAGTAACAGAAATACTAAGTCCCCAAAGCTGCCAGCTACAAGGACTGGAAATTCAGATTTTGTGTTCTGCTGAAACATTTCTCTGTATCAAATTCTTTTTAATGGGGTAACTTGCTGCGTTTGCATATTTATGGCTTGTCTTGACCACAGCTGTGCAGTAAACCAAGGACACTGGCTTGCAGATACATGAACAAGTTTCAGCTCATTTTCCTAAAGTTTCAATTGTTTTGAGCTGCTCTCATCTCAGGCCTTTACAGCCAGAATGAGCATCTGGAGTGAAATTGGCAAGTTAAGTGTGATTAGGCAAAGCTGTTAAATTTCGACGTTAATGCCAAACCAGAATTAAAATAAACCTTGCCTTGTAATAAACTATGGCTTTGGAGCACAATTTGTTCCTAGGCTAGATAGATCTGGGCATTCAAACAAACCATGGGGTAATGTTCTATTCTTATACTGTAGTGTAGAACAAAAATTATAAATATCCTTGCCCCTTGTATCACATTGTTTTTCTTTGACATGGTTGATAACTTTCACTCTTGAATGCAATTCTGAAAGTGTTCAATAATGTGATTTAGCCTCTGACATTGCCTTAGGCCGCATCCAGATGTCTCTGGCCACAATTTCAGTTCCTGTGGGCAGCATTCTGCCCATGGTTTAGTCCTAATGAAAAGTTGCTTTATAATCTCAGACATTTCCATGGGTTTCTGATGCCTTTCCGGCTGATTATCACTGCCCCACTGGCAGTTTGTATATAGGCAACCTTAGCCCCACCCTGCCACAACAGAGCTGACCTACTGGCAGACTGGGTCTCCCCCTTCTGCAACACTATAGACTTAACTGATTTCCTAGGCCTCCACAAGGCCATGGACTTAAACTGTTTGACTGATTCTGTGATCAGACACAGCAAAAATAGCACCTCTGAGGCACCTCTGAGAAGACTTTGAGATGGGATTGTTCACACACCAGTCTGCCCCATCCCAACATTCTGTGTTAGAAAAGGCAGATTAGAGAAGGCTTGGGAACACATGGGCCGCAAGGTGCCTCTCAGGTGCCACCTTTGTTACGTCTGAATACAGCATGGGGGTCAGCTCTACAGTATCGATGTGCGTGAATTTTTTAAATTCAATTCGTATCGAATGCAAGAAAATTTGTATTCATTCACACAGAACTCCTTAGAATGGTGATGGCCAACCTATGACACGCGTGTCACAGGTGACACGCCAAGCCCTTTTGGGTGACACACATGGTCACCCTGGCATCTGGAAGTGTAGTGCTTGCTTGTTCTTGAAGTGTATGAAATACCAGCTTTCAATTGAAGATTTAGCAACAAAAGTCACTAAAGTAAAGAATTATTTGTTTTTGCTTTTAATAAAATACATGTATCAAAAATATAACTTTTTTCCTAGAGCTACAAATATAACAAAATTACGGATATTTCTAGATGTGACACAGCACCCAAGTTAAGCTAGGTTTTCTTGCAAATTTTGACACACTGAGCTCAAAAGGTTCACCATCACTGCCTTAGAATGAGGCAGGATTTGTATTTAATACAAATGTTAAATCCCATAGGGATTCCATACGAATCTTCATACAAATGTATCAAAACATTTGCTTCAAAGTCAAATGTCGCTCTTCGAATGTGCCAGCATTTGAATTTGAATCTCTGAATTCAGCCAAATTCATACAAATTTTGAATGTTATGAATATTTTCGCACGTCCCTACTTTACAGTGCTACTGACTTAAACTGCTGCACATAACTCCCCTAAACCCCAGTTTTCCCTAGGTGGTAGCCATTTCCATAAAGTAATTTTTCACTATGTCCCAATTTGCGGGATTCAAAGTACAACACTATATAAACAAAAACTGTAATATGCTTAAGCTTAAAAGAAGAATACTAAGATCAAGTTGTTCTTTCCAAATAATCATTCCATTTAATTCCTATGCCACAAATTTCCCAAGGAAAGCAATCTCCAAACACAAAAGCTAATGGAACAATACTTAGATCAGCAAAGCTCTACCCCCTTTCAGGGTTTCATCTCTCCCTTTCCACACAAGCCAACCTACCTCGGAAACAGAAACCCACTGGGAATCACGGAAGCCATAATTCCAGCCACTGATGTGTGAGTGTTGTTTGAACAAGTCACCCACATGGGATGCAATTACTATCACCCAGGATATGCCTAGGAAGAAACTAAACAGAAACTTCCACTAACCTTTTCAGAAAAAAAAGATCACAGATTTCTTTGCCACATCCTGTACTGCAGGCTCTTTGAACATTTGAGAAGCCTTGGTAAGATGCATCCAAAGCAAAAGAACAGAATATCTGAGGGTGTTACCTGAAGAAAGTGCTACATTTCTCTTGTGGTTCACCAGTACAATACAGTCAAAAACAAGCCATACCAGTTTTCTGTACCCATTTTGTCAAAGGCCAGCAATCCTATTTCCATAAGTCCTAAAGACAAAATTCTTATTTTGCCATTGCTATCTGGTAGGTTTTTGTTTTGTTTTTAAATGTAGTCTCTTGATTTTTAATATGGTGTGTACATTTGATAAATTATTTTATCAAAAAGTGAAAATATAGAGGTTATTTTTGCTATTTAACTCCTTTATTTTAATACTGGTTGATGGATGGAAGGAAGGAAGGAAGGAAGGAAGGAAGGAAGGAAGGAAGGAAGGAAGGAAGGAAGGAAGGAAGGAAGGAAGGAAGGAAGGAAGGAAGGAAGGAAGGAAGGAAGGAAGGAAGGAAGGAAGGAAGGAAGGAAGGAAGGAAGGAAGGGCATTTACTTTCTCCCATATCTTTTTTCTCAGTCTATCATCATTTTACTTATATGTCTGTTTAATTCAGCAATAACAAAGTTGAAATTTTACAGATTAGGCTTTATCCCTCTTGCACTGATAAATTTTCCTTATTCTAAAAATGCTGGAAAATTCATTATCATTTTCTTTTTCACCATCAAACTGGAGCAACAAAATTAAAGCAACCATTTTTATTCATTCAAGCAATCATTTGGAGACAATAACATTTTTAATAACTCAAATAAAGTAGAATCCACTTTGCCATCCAAGACTGCTGCGCAAAATCCATAAAAATCGTTGCCATGGGAATGAATTTGAAAGTTCAGTGATGGTATAGAAGCAAATACTTGGTTGTTCCCTTTATTCCCAAAAGTTGGGCAAGGCTAATGAAGTCATTCCCAATAACTTATTTTCAGTGCTAGATTATGAGTTCGTACTTTGGTTTGGCTGTATCTCTGATTTGCCCCACTGCATGGAGGTGACCATGAAGATGTCTATGTAGTCATCCAGGAATCTGCCATGACTCAGCAGTATCTAACAAATATCCTCGTCACCCCAACGTGCTGTCTCCTTGACTCAGCACAGTGAGAGGATTGATTGTACCAAGCCTTTCATTTCCTCTGTGCAACATCTCATGCCTTGGGCCCTTGGAAAGAACGTGTTTACGTTATACTCCTGCTTTCAATTTATTTTAGTAGTGAATATCTTAAAAACATTTTTCTTCTGAACAGTAGAGATGTCCAACTCTCACCTCTTGGAGCCTGTTTCCACTTGGCCTGATTCTGGAATATATCCTGGAATAGAGGCCTGCTGTCCACAAGCTAGTGCATACTATACCAGGCCCCAGGTGAGGCCTGCCAGAGTCTGCAGTAGAGACCTATCCTGGGATCCTCACTGAAGGAAAGGAATATGGCGAAAGTAGAAAAATCTGCTGTTAATGAACAGCATCTTTAATCCAATTTGATGGTGAAGGAACATGACTAAGTTATACCTCCATAAGACTTGGTGATAGTCACCAACCTGAATGGGTCCAATTGATCAACATCATGATGCAGAAGGTTGCGTGCTGGTATTATAACACCTGGTTGACTAGTCTGAGGAACAGAATAATGGATTAGAAGCCCTTTGGTTTAAAACAACAAGCTCAAAAAGACCCTCTGGAAAATAAACTTGTCAACCTGATTTGTCACTTCTCACTTTGATCTTTCACTTCTTGTCATGGAGCATGAAGAAAGAAGGCTGAAGAATTTGAGGCATGCCTCCTAATTCATAACACACACCCATTCACAGGCTCAACAGTGAGTCTGCCCAGATGTTAACAGTGACTTACTGAAAGTTGTAGCTCACACCAGAACTGTGTTTCAGATAAATACCCAACCCATTGAAATTCATTTTCGTTCCAGTAGTCTATCCTTCTTTTCAAAAAACAAAGAGCAGCCTAGGAACAAGCTATGATTAATTTGCGTGTGTGTGTAATTAAGATTTTGTTGGCAGGCTTTGTGAACTATTCAGCAAGCTCCTTGGAATACATTCCTGTTTGTAAAGTCTGTATTTGGTGAGTTGAACGAGTAGCACAGCAGATCCACTGTTGAGCAATAAAGAAAGGACAGTTCATAAAATATAAGTTGCCATTATGCCAGGCAGCTGGGTTCAGCATATTGTAACATCACTAATTCCTGCTGTTTCAAAACAAAACAAAGCACTCAAAAACAAAATCAATCCTGTTGCTTGCCACTGTGATATTCTTAGTTAAGAGAATCAAATGCACCGGATCCTTTTCAAAAGCAATGTCCATAAATATTGAGAAATCAGTTTTTGAAGAGTTTCTGAAGCATTCCTATTAAGATATCAGCTTTCAGTTATTTCTGAAAGTCTATATGGCTCCATTTGTCATAATTTCTGCTTCAAACATTTACACACTGTGAATATTCTGTTATGCAATTTTTTTAATGAAAAAACAAACTCTGGCTAGCTAAACTGGCAATCTGCTTTCTCATCACTTTGAAGAGATTTCTACTTCTGCACCATGGAGGGGGGAGGAGGAGGAGAAGAAGAAGAAGAAGAAGAAGAAGAAGAAGAAGAAGAAGAAGAAGAAGAAGAAGAAGAAGAATTGGCTTTCCACCCCATTCTTCTCACCCATTTAAGCAGCTGACAAACCTTCTGTTCTTCTCCCCGCAACAGAACACCCTGTGAGGTAGGTGGGGCTGTGAGAGCTCAGAAGAGAGCTGCGACTAGCCCAAGGTCACCCAGCTGGCTTCATGGGGAGGGCAGAATTGAACCTGGTATTCCCAGATAGGAGTCCAGCTCCCTAACCACTAGACCAAACTGGTGTTTATCATCCCAATTTGCTTCTAATATCTGAGAATTTTGAGAAGAGACTCAAGCATTCAGCAGATCTTCTTGCTGCTGCTGCTGCTGCTACTGCTGCAATTTCTTCACTTGACAAAGTGAGAAGACATTGTTTCACCAGGGATTATTAACACTGTATTGGACTTTTTTTTAGCTGATATTTATTTTAGTATTTTTAGTTTATTGTTAGTCATGAACCATGGACTAATTGTGGTTTTCTTTCCATACTGCTTTGGGACTCTGCCAAATAAGTGCAGAAAGCTCCTTTAAAGTCAATAAATGAACTTGCACCAAACAGCAGCCACGGCTTTCAAGCTATAGCAGAAACCAGAACCAGAGAAAAGAGATAGGTACAACCCAGCAGATTTGGTTAGATTGTATTCATCGTCCCCTCAGCTGCCATTTGACAGCTACGTCAACAGGATGCAAGAAACGGAGAGATGGGAAAGAAGCAGTGACGACTTGGATGGAGACCAGAGACACCAGATGCCCTTGTTTCTTTCTAGATCCATTCTGTTCTGGGCCTAATTTTGGACTGTATTTAGGAATAGGCACCTGCAATTAGGACTAAACACGACTGCAATTTTCGGGATTCAATTCTATTCGAATAGAATATCTGAAGATTTGAACTGATTTGAATGTTTAAAATTCAAATGCATTCACATTTGTACGAATTTTAGATTCGCATTTGAAGATATGTTAACAACATTCGTATGTGTCCGTACGCATCCTATTTTTATCCTGTATGCATCCTGTTTTCATCCCGTATGTATCTGTACAAAATGCGTACAGATGCGAATACGACGCATACAGATACGTACGTAAGACGTACAAACGTGCACATACGAATGTCCGAATAATTCTTACAAATGATTTGATTCAAAAATTTGTTTGAATGTTAAATTCGAATTTAGAGACATTCGATTCGAATTTGAATGTCTGGATTTGACTGAATTCGATCGAATTCGGAACGTTTCTAATGTTGGTGCACATCCCTACTTGCCATCTGCATGCAGGTGCAGACTACAGCAGGTCGCACCCAAGAATAATTTGCTGCAAAGAAATACAGCACAGTGGCTAAGGACACACTTTCCCACGCAAGTACCAGGCAGGATGCCAAATCAATGCCCAGTCGGAACACCCTCCAGTAAGAGCCCTTAGGCAAGGCTCCTAATGCTTCACCCACCTACCCTATGAGAGAACAGAAAAATAAAGAGCCATGCTGACTCAGACTTTGCCCGACCAACAAGGTCAGTGTCAGATGTTGGGGAACCAGAACATTCCAAGAACAAGTGGGCTACTGGAACAAACCACTCATGCATGGGGCAAGAGACCCGGGATCTGTTGGAATGTTAGTATAACAGCAAGCCTAATAAGGGGGGTCACATGAAATGGATGAGGGAACTATAGATGCATAAAAGACCAACATCCACACTCACTGAGAAAAGAACTGGAGAAGATGTGGAAGGTCAAGGGGTGTTTTCGCACTTCCCTTCCTGTCCCGTGGATGGGAAAGGAGTGTGATCACCTAAGGTTGTGAGCGCTAGTCACTAACAGCCCACGCCCCACGAGATCAGTCAAGTCGCCTGTGATCAATCACGGGGCTGGTCCTCTTCAGGGTGCCACCATCTTGAGTGCGCAGTCCTCCGCTACTGCACATGCATCGGCACCATCGCTATGACGACGCTGACACAATCGCGTCAGGAGGTTAGTGGAGCTGCCAACACGCTTGCGTGGCAGCTCTGTGGACCTTCCTGTCTAGCAGAGGTGCAGATGGTCACTGCTGGACACTTCAGGTATGTCTTTGCTAAAGTTTAGTAAGTGTGTGGAGCACAATTTTGTGCTCCACAGCTAGTGTGCAACTAGGCAACTTCTGAGCAGGCAGGGGGCATCTCTAGCATGTAAACTTCCCCCTGCAAGTGCAGGCATACCTGCCCAGATGTTGCCCAATTGCACGGTAAGGGCTGAAGTGCAAATTCAGCCAAGGCAAAAGTGGCCCTGTAATAACAGATGCACTATGGGCAGTGCCCCCCAAGTTGGAAGAATGGTTTCCACATACTGCACGAAAATGTTAAAGATCTCGCTTCATAGAAGAGCTAACATACTTTGCAGAGCTCTCAAACTCCCAGGCCCAAGGCTGAGGTAGACATCTAAGCCAACCAACCCAAGGGATGAGAAAACTATATCTTAAAGCATCCCTCCTAGTGTCTCTTCCATTATGGAGCTAAGTGTCTACTATATTGACACCGGCTGCTTGGGATTGCAAAGGCTTTCTTAGGACTTCTACAAAAACCAAAAAATGAAGTCAAGTAAACAGAGACGTACCGTTTCATCTTCAAGTTTCAGATGCAGAGTTTCGTCCCCCTCTTTGTAGTCTTTGATTATTTCTGCTGATTTCCAGACTTCTTCTGCATCAGGAATCCAAACTCTTGTATACTGCAAAAGGGGAACAGTGGGGGGGGAAAAAAAACGTAAGTAGAGTCCTAGCTGATCAAACTGAATGTTTATCTAGTCTAGAACCCTGATCCCATCCAGTTGTCCCCAAGAGGACTTATAGGCAAGGAAGAAAGGCAACAGCATTTATCGCTCTTTATGTCCCTCACTGTCTGCCATTGCTATTGAACACATTGGTTCTAGTTAAGAAGCTCTGAGCTGTATCATGTTCAGCACTGGTTGTGTCCAGACTTACAGATACTACGCATTCAAATGTGCAATCGGCTGTGGGCGTCACACCTGACGCCTGATACTGCATAGCGGCGACACAACTTTTGTCTCTGAGAAAGCTGCGGGAAGGCTACTAAAATCCGGACGGCACGTCGTGGCTTTGCAGCAGGTAAGCTGCACTTTTTTCTCCAACAGCTGATTTTATTCCGCTAATCTGGATACTACCATTGCCTGGCAGCAGGCAGCTTTCAGACAGAGCAAACCTGGGGGAATTCTGGATGCTGGCTCACCACGTTACAGCCTGCCTTAACTAGCATGGCAGTTGCCACTCAGAGGAGCCACTGGGAGGTAATAGGAAGTGCCGTTCAAAATGTTTGAAGTCTAAGGCCGCTTTAGGAAAAGTTGATTTAAATTTTTTATCCAGATTTGGAGGTTCTTTTCAAACAAGAAACAGATGGAAGCAAAGAACTAAACGAAGAACTTGCAAGCAGAGCTACAAGGTTCATATGAAAGTTTACTGAGTAATATCTCATGACGTAATGAGAATTATAATAACGTTGCCTAAGAGACCACATTTACAATCTACTAAATCAGTACTTACTCAAGGACAGCTCCCAATGCCCATTGTACTGTATAGGGCAAAGAAGACTTATGCCATCACAAGCTTTTATTTCTGCCTATTTGTTTGTTTTTTTTCTTTACATTTCTATCCTCCTCCATACCCAAAGGCCTCAGAGTGGGTTATAATAAAACCATTATAAAAACAGAATTAAGCAGACCAGGCCCAAAATCTATACCAATGGAATCCATCGCAGGAATTATACAGGCTTCCAATATTGTACATTCCTGAAGTGATAAAGCCCTTTCAAAGGTCTTCATTCCTCATTTAGAGCAACGGTTGAGATTTATTTCCAATTTAAACAAAACAGAGCAACGTAACAGTAGTACAAAGCACAAAAAGTACCAAAGTAAAGCTCAATGGACGCTACTGAACGACTGTTGTTAATCGAGGCTGCATCCAGACATTGTTTGCTTATTCTGCTATTTTTGGATATTCCAGAATAAAGCACTCCTGACACCCAGCTCTATCTCTCCTTTTCCCCTGAGTCAGCCAAGGCAATTCAGGCACTTGATTGTAGCCTGGAGGCAAACCAATAAACTGAAGCTGAATCCACACAAGATGGAAACACTCTCTCTCTCTCAGGGGTTCTTCAATACATGAAATGAAAGCTCAATCTGTCTTTCAGCAGATTGCATTATCCTGGAAGAACCAGAGGCACAGTCTCAAAATACCTCTGGCCTCTTCATTGTCACTAGATACTTAGGTGAAGCAGTGGCCAGGAGTGCCTATGTTTTCACTCCCTACGGCCATTTCTGGACAGGTACTGACTGGTCACAGTGATCCATGCTCTGGGCTGTTGCAATGTGCTTTATTTGAAGCTCCCCTTGAAGACTATTTGCAAGACACAGTTTGTGCAGAATGGAGCGGCAAGGTTGCTGACAAATGCTTCTCACTGAACACGTACCGCATCAATGTTAAAGGAACTGCACAGTTTACTACTGAGTCCAAATTAAGGTACTATCGCTGACCTATAAAGCATAAACAATTTGGGCCAAAAATATCTAAAGGAATGCCTCTTCCCATTTTGACCTGCAATGTCCTTCTGGTAGTGCCACTCCCATCAGCAATTCAAGGTTCTAGGGCCAGTGGACAGGGCCCCTGAATGCTGTAGCCCCCAAACTCTGGAATGATCTCCCCTTCAAGGTGAATCCAGCCCTATCACTGAACATTTAGCTAAAGAGCTTGACTATGTTATTTTCAATCACATCTATATTAACTGTTCTTTAAATATTAGTTCTGCTGTAACTTGCCCCAAGATCAGACTGCAACGTCTAGGCCTCTTCAGCCTATCAAAATGGTGTTTAAGAGGGGACCAGATTGAAATATATAAGATCATGCACGGTATAGAAAAGGTGGATAGAGAAAACACTAGAACCAGGGGGCACCCTATGAAGCTGATGGGTAGGAGAGTCAGATCAGACAAGGGGAAATATTTCTTCACCGAAAGGGCCATCGGTTTATGGAATTTGCTACCACCAGAAGAGGTCGTAACAGCTACCAGACTTAATGGCTTTAAGAAAGGGTTAGACAAATGTATGGATGGCAAGTTTATCAATGGTTACTAGAATGGATGCCTAAGTACATCTTTCAGGCTGGGGAGACAAGAGAAGGAGAAGGTTTGCCCTTGTCTCTGCTTGAGATGCCCATGGGCAATTGGTGGGCCACTGTGTGAGACAGGATGCTGGATTAGATGGGCTGTGGCCTGATCCAGCAGGGCTCCTCTTATTTATTTATTTACATTTTTACCCCACCCTATACTCAAGGGACTCAGGGAGGGTTACAACATAGAAAATGAACACATGAAAACCATTACATGGTTCTTATGTTCTAATCTTAGAGTATAGGGCAGGGCAGAAATAAAAATAAAGGAAGAAAGCAGGGATAACAACACAAAAAAAGTAAATTAACATACATATTCTACCTTCTCTATCTTCTTGGTCTGATTATAATACTATTTTTAATTGGTTTTAAACATTTGCTTTTATACATTTCAATTAGAATAATCAACCCTGAGACCATGAAGTACAGAACGGGATATAAATGTAACTAATATATTCTGCAATCTATATGGTGGATGGCAGAATAGACTAAATTCCCCGTCTCCCTAGAAAAACAGGCAAGAAAACTACAAACACAAAAACTGTCAGAGGAATTTGTCACAAACCACATTTTATAACGGACAACCTAATGAGCGTCTTGAAGCTCACTGGCATTAAGCAGTGTTACCATTTGGGTTCAGGATAACAGACTGGGGTAGCAAAACTTTTGTCACAAAAACAAAACACTTCTGAGTCAAGCTCATAATCCCTGCCTCTGATGTTAATGGATTTAAATAGGGTCCACAAGAAGCTGCTAAAACACAAATATCTTTTTTAGAAGAAAGGCACACTCTTATAAATACAACTCTTGAGGAGGAGTTTGAAAGAACAGATAGTATCCACACGTTTCTGACATTAAATCCATCTAAGGAGGATTTAAGTCTCTCCTTAAGAGGCAACAAGTAATGTTCAAGTGAATAGGAAGGATTACAAGCGAGCATCTCAGATCTCACAGTGGAGGAAAGTTAATTTCCAGAATGTATGTAGGGGCATTTCAATATGGCAGGAGAAATAAGCACTTAATTACAGGCATTTGCTGTCACATGGAAGAATACAACACAACTCACAACTGAAGATGGGATGGTTAAAATAGCAGATTTGGCAGAAATGGATAAACTGACGTGTCTGATAGGAGAAAAATATTTAACCTCTTTGACTAAAAGTTGTGAAAAAAAGAGAAAATGCCAGGAATAGGGTCTGGGGAATAGCTTATCAATAAAGATATGAATATTAAGCAAAAGAAGAGATACTTAGAACTGCAATTTAAAAATTGCTTTTTATTGTGAAGGAAGTGATTGGAAATCACTTTCAGATCTTTTGTTTTTCACTTAGTATGATTTTGCTTACATTCTTCTTGTATATTTTTTGTTTGTCCTCCTGTATTTTTTTCCTTTAGATTTATTGATGTCCAATATCCCTTTTAATATTTTATGGAAACTTCAACAAAACATTATCACTACCACCATCATCACCACAAAGCATCGGCATCCAGAAATCCGCACAAAACAAGAAGAGTTGGCTTTTCTACTCCACTTTTCTCACCCATTTAAGGGGACTCAAAGCGGCTGACAAGCTTTCTGTTCTTCTCCCCACAACAGAACACCGTAAGACTCTGAGAGCGCAGAAAGAGAGCTGTGTCTAGTCCAGGGTCGCCCAGCCAGCTTCATGGTATTTCCAGATAAGGGTCCAGCTCCCTTACCACTAGACCAAACTGGAAGCCTTTTCCCTACAACCACAGCTTGTATGGGTTATTGCCCTGTCCTTTTCCAAAAGCAGGGCCTGTCCTGGTACTAATTGTTTTAGGACAAACCTTGCTTCAACAAGATTGACTCCTTCACCCTATGAAAAAAAAAGTACATCTGATTTGTGCAGTGGTTAAGTTTCCAAAAATTATGAGTAATTGGAAACCATGCAGAATGAGTAACGTACTGCAATACAGAACAGGGGGGTGAGCTGAGGAGGGGATGCTGTCACAACCACCACATTGCTGAGCCTGCTCTCCATTCAGCCATTTGGGGCTGCTGGGGAGGGCAAACTATGGCAGCTGCCTCATAGCCATCCAGTCATGCACAACAGCTGTGCCAGCTCCAACCCTAATGGCTGCAGGGACTAAGCAATGGAGCTGTGGAAGGAGGCAGCAATAGAAGGGACAACTGGATTAAAGCAAAGCCCTTGTACAGCAAAGAGGCTGGTCCAACATGGTCCCCATGTTTTTATCCATCAAATCACTGGGGCAATTATGTCCCACCTGCAGTATGTCCTCTTTTGCTGTTCCTATGGCCTTAAACTCTTAAACATGGGAACTGGCTTGACAGCAAACTATTCCAGCCACAGATGCATTCTGTTTTCAGCCTAGAAGACTGGAAGCCAATCTAACATTCTAGTGAAACAACAGGGTCACACAAACCAAGGTGGATCATGATAACCAAACACGCAATAGCAAAACCACACTGACAGAAGCACGGTAAAACAAGATACGACTGAAACAATGCAAAAATGAAAAACCAGTCGCTTCATAAACTTCTGAGCATGCTTTTTTCCAATCAGTGAGTCTGCCCTGAGCAGAAATTCACGCACAGAAAGCAGGTCTCACTCAAGATGTCTTGCGACCAGAGGCAGAACAAGAAACAATTTCCAAACTCCTCATACAGAAAGCCGATCATATTGGTAGCTAAATTTGTCGTGACTCGGGGCTTTGTAGCTCTCAGAGAATGACAACTGAGATGAAGGTGAAAAGGAAGAAATGAAAACCTCTGTCTAGAGAGGAATGGGGATTTTTGCATTCGATCTGTGTATCGAATTGAATGTAAGAAAATTTGTATTCGTTCGAACAGATCCCTTTGAATGTGGTAGGATTCTATTCAATATGAATGCATTAGTACGAATATACAATACGAATGCAAACGTATCTGACACGTATCCCGTAACATGTCCTCCCTGAAACCATCAAAGCTGCCCTGAATCCACTTTGAATCCGCTCTCAAACCACATTGAATTCACTCTGGATCCATTGCAGATGTGAATGGTGCAGCCACTTTCCCACCTCCCCATTTCATGAATGCTCTGAAGCATTTGTAGGAATGTTCTGAAACATTTGTATTCGTACAAATGGCGTAACACGTCCACATTCATCCAAATATTGAATGTTACTAATATTCGTACACTTCCCTATGTATTCAACCCCTCTGAGTTGGCACCCTACACACTGATTCCTTCAGCTCAAAGGAGAAAGTGGCCTCAATCCCCTTGTGTTATTCCAAACATAGCCACAGACTTCAGGATACCACACTATGCTTTGAACATCAAACATGACCCAGGCGCCATGCGAGACCAATTTCCTCTCTTGCTAAAAGATGTTTCAGTTTGCAATCATGACAGGTGCGGCAAGCAACATTTGTTTCTATCCGTCTCGATGATCAGCTACACTGCCTACCTTCAGTACCGCAACAATGGAACAGAACAAAATCTTTTTTCTGGGTGATGAAACAATGTCCGCCACGTTACCCTAGGGTCTGCATCACAGGACAGCAAGCTGGTTTGGGGGATACAAGACAGGCTATGAGGAATACATGATTCTGTTGTGCTAGACTGCTGCTCTACTCACAGCAATTACCATCTAAAACTGCTGCCTGCTCTAGAAAAATGAGTTCCACGGGGAACTCGTAATCACTGATTTCTTAAGGGCAGAGGATTAGGGTCCGTTCACTATACTGAAGCAGGAGGCTCCGAAAAGTACCGTATTTTCCGGCGTATAAGGCGACTGGGTGTATAAGACGACCCCCAACTTTCCAGTTAAAATATAGAGTTTGGGATATACTCGCCATATAAGAAGACAACACCCGGCGTATAAGACGACCCCCGACTTTTGAGAAGATTTTCCTGGGTTAAAAAGCAGGCTTATACGCCAGAAAATACAGTAGCTCCAACATACTGAAAAGCACTTTAACAAGGAAGGGGGCTGAAATGCATTACATCCAGAGTCTTGAATTACTTCTTTGTATCACTATTGGCATTCTTACAAATCTAAAAATAATTAAGACGGATGGCAGATCCTTGCATCCCCACTGCCAGAGCTTAATATATTTAATCAATTAATGTACAAATCAGATCTGATTAGCCAAAAGATTGTTTTGTCTATCAATAGAAATAGAAGCTGATTACTTCAATTATGCACTGTATGTTAACAAGTAGAACAGAGCAGGAAAACAGAAGAAAGAGAAGGAAGGTTTGTGTACTAGTGCATTTTCCCTGATGCTTTGGTAGGATATTTTTTAATAAAGTCTTTAAATAACTTTTTTTAAAAATCCAACTTCAACTCAATTGCCTTATCCCCAGTGAGAGTGGCTGTTCAAGAAGCAAGGAGGGTTAAGAACTCTTTCCTTTGCTGATGTGTATCTGTGTGTGTTGTGATGGCATGTTCGTTCGTGTAAGAATGTAAGGTTTAAAGGTCCTCAGAAGAGACAGATGGCTAACTGCACGGAAGCATCTCGTGAACTTTCTTTGCCAAGGATTCAGAAATGGTCTGCCAGACCTTTTTCCAGAGGGATCCCAGGGATTAAACCTATGACCCCCTGTTTTCTGGGCAGTTGTTCGACCACTGAGTTATCACCCCAGAGGATTGGCAAAAGGTGAATGCAGCCCTCAGGCCAAAAATGGTTCATTACCCAGGATAAAGCATCTGATTGTATAACAGAGCAGTGGAAGAATAATATCTGTTATATAAATAAGTAAGCGATCCAAACTCACATTTCTATATTTATAGACCAAACCAACTGAAGCAAATAATGATGTAATTCGTTAAAGTTACCGTATTTTCCGGCGTATAAGACGACGGGGCGTATAAGACGACCCCCAACGTTTCCAGTTAAAATATAGAGTCTGGGATATACTCGCCGTATAAGAAGACAACACCCGGCGTATAAGACAACCCCTGACTTTTGAGAAGATTTTCCTGGGTTAAAAAGTAGTCTTATAAGCCAGAAAATACAGTATTTTGGCGCCACTTTTGGTTGTACTGTCTATAAATAATTCCACTGATGGCCTGCAATGATTTTACTCAATTTCACCACCCTTTTTGCCTAAGACATTTCAACATGGGACCAATAAATTTAATAAAATAAGAAGTGTTCCACATCCTAAAATACTGCAAATGAGCAAGTGATACCAGAAATACACTTCAATGAAGTAATGTGTTTTCGTTAGTGTAGGATTTATGCTCAAATTATTAAAGGCAGGTGGCTGCAGCAGAGCAAAAGAGCAGCTATCTAAAGAAATGAGAAATTGGGCTGTGGCCTGATCCAGCAGGGCTCCTCTTATGTTCTTATCTAAAACTGATGCCTAGATACTCCCACGAGATTGAAGAGGCAGGTAGGATACAATATCTTGTGCCTTTAAAAAAGGAATTAAGGTTCTATTACGGTTTTTGCCCATCCAATATGCATTCTGTCTTCACCTAGGAATTCCAGGCTTTATCTAGTCTATTCTAGTTTACACCAGTTCAAACTATTAGTTCCATGTTAGAATCAGCTTTTGTGAAAATAATTATGCGTACACACTATATTTTTTCAAGGAACAGGTACAAAAGTATTTCCGCATCAATTCTAGTATTCTCCATGGATGTGCTAACCCTTGGTACTTTGGTCCAAAAAATCTGTAGAGCATTACGTTAGTGAAACTGTTCTAGCCATTTAAAGAATTGTCGGTATTACTAAGAAATCTTGCTTAGGAAGGGGGAGTTCATTCAGTATATGTGACCACACACTTTAAATAATATAACAAGATCCTTTACATTATTTTGTTAACGGTCCTGATGCCCTCTAAATAGTGTTGGATCCCAACTGCTATTAGTACCAGTCAACACTGTTACCACAGATGATGAACATTACAGTGAAATAACATTGGTGGGTACCTCATGGAGGATATATCATACAGACCATTCCATTAATTTCACCATCATCCCTTGAATTTACATTTGATTTTTAAGAGAGAGATTAATGATTGCAAATTCTTGATGTTTTTGCCTTGAGATTTTGCTGTTTCACCGACTGGAGTTTTTGTCACAGAGGTTGTTAATGGCCCTTTATATACAGCAAAAAGTCAAATGTCGGTACACTAAATCCATTAAATCAAGTAGGAGCTAAGAGTCATCACAAGTCAGGTCTTTCATTTCAAACCTGAAGAATTCATGAGCTTCAATTTTATCAGTCTTGGCTACTGGTTGGATTAGTCTTCAGCTTAGCTGAATAGTTTTCCTTGACAGGGAAGGTTGAGAAAGTTATTTGGGTCACCAGTTCATTTTGCATGCTGCAGATGACATCAATTAATGAAACTCTTCTTGGCTTGTCATGTTCATTATGTGAAATGCCACATGTCTAATCTTAACAGCAGAGGCACACTGGTTGCTCTCACTACCCAACAACACAGGTTAATCTGTTTTTCAGGCTACACCCAAAATGCTCTGAACATACAAAAGAATTATATGGAACAACTGTGAACTCCTCCTCTCAGGCACTGTCTTTTTGCAGCCGTAACAATACTTAGCTGTGTACAAAAATAAGGTGAAAGCATGCCAGGAAGAACCGCAGTGTTTGTACCTATGCCATTATTTTTAAAGCAACAATTATAACCTTGAGTGAGATCCTTTGACTATAGCAAGGCTCTTTACAACGAACAAGAAAAATTGACATTGCACTGGAGAAACAGAGGATGATTCTGCACTTGTCAGTAGACTAGACCTGGACTAAAATCCTCTGTTCAGCACACTGGACTGAAGGCCTGGACTAAAGTCCTCTCTTCAGCACACTGACGTAGTCTAAGGGAGGCCTCAATTACTCCTAGTGTAGACTGAAGTACAATGCCCAAACTGAAGTCCTGGTCCAGTTTAGCCATAGATATTTTGGGGGGCTCAGTATACCACAGGGGACCTACTTCAGTGGTGCAACAAAGCACACCACTAAAATGATCCCCCCAGAACTCCAAACCCTCACGTACCTCAACTTGTGATCTTGCTCCTCTCCACTGGCCTCTAAAGTCTAATTCTGCCATCCAAGTCACAACTACTTTCCATTACTATAGCATATGATTTGATCCTAAGGAGTGGGTTGGATGGGTGAATAAATGCAGAAAGGTAGACTATAAATTAAAACCAAAACAGCAACCAAAAGATTTTCGCTCAGGACCTACAAAGAGTTTGAACCAACAAACCTTCAGCACTGGAACCATCTCTCAGACAGTTCTAAAGTCTGCATATCAAAATGCTCAAATATCAGTCTGAGTTGTCTGGTAGAAAAGCAGCTATTAAAACATTCACCTGCCTCTTCCCATGTGTCTGGGGATCACATGGCCAGAGGAGATCAAAGGAGATACAACCCACACATAATGAAGGGAGAAATGTGTCCATCATTACTACATTCTTTACTCTTTCTTCTCTTGGAGGAAAGAGGAGAAGTTGTGATGCTCAAGCCAGACCTGAAGCACTCAAGACAAACAGGGGAAGGAGGAGGTGCTGTCTAGGGGAGAGAGCCTGTCTCTTCCCTCAAAATGTGAATTTTTCTCCCCCCCCCCCCCACTTTCCTTCCTCAGGTCATAGGACACTTCCTTTCCCAAGACAAACCAGTTTGGTCTAGTGGTTAAGGAGCCAGACTCTTATCTGGGATTATCAGTTTGGATTCCGCACTCCCCCATGAAGCCAGCTGAGTGACCTTGGGGTAGTCACAGCTCTCTTCTGAGCTCTCACAGCCCCACCTACCTCACAGGGGAGAAGAATAGAAAGCTTTGTCATCCACTTTGAGTCCACTGAAATGGGTGAGAAAAGTAGAGTAGAAAAGCCAACTCTCCTCCTCCTCCTCCTCCCTGGGTTTTTGTTGTTGTTGTTGTTGGACCCATAAGCTGCAGGTACAGCATGCCCAGAAGTGAGAAGTTTTGATCATACATAAAAATTTCCTCAAGAATCTGAGAAGCAATGTAGGGTAGAAGGCCAAAATGCCTGGGCTGAGCCATCATAGTGATGGATATGAATTTATAAAGGCACAACCAGCAATTTGTGAAAGTGGCTCATGAATGGCTTCCCCACATCAAAGTAACCCAGCAATTCAGCTTGATACCAGCCTTTTCCTACAGGGCAACTCAGACCAACAGCTGAGATCTACCACAGTCAGCCCCCCCACAGATGCCTATTAACACAACATAATATTAGAACAGCAGGGAAATTAAAGCAAATTTTTCACGTCTGTGGAACTTTAATGGCAATAAATTTCTTATTTCAGCAAGGACAGGCCTATGCATCTGTAGTGCTATACCAGACACTCTTTCCACTCAGCAACAGCTCTCCACAGCAACCCAAGTCAATTTTATTTCAGCTGCCTTATCTCATATTACACACACACACCCCAAAAAAGGAGAGATTAGAGTCTTTGGGGGTTAAGTTCCTTAAAGTCAGTCTGGCTTTTTCAATACACAGCAATAGACCACCCAATCAGTCAGCCAGCTGCATGGGGCAACATTTAGAGAGCAAATGGAGAGATCATTTAGTCAGAAAGGAGACAGCGGGTATTGAGGGGTATTGGGACTTAGGGATACATTGTTGCCGTAGAGAGGATTGACCTACATACTATCTGCACTTGTCTCTCAAATGAAACTCCAGTGACAGTGACAGATGAGAGAAGGACCCCTCTTTGCAAGTGAGACGTATCTGGAAATACTAATAGAGCTTAGAAGAAAGCCAGCATGGGAGAGGGAAGATATTACAGTCTGCTATTTATTCTTTCTTTGCAGGTTGCAAACACAGATCGATGGTGAAAACACAGCTATATCCAAGGCTGTATCCAGATTTGTAAGTACTGTGCACTGGAAAATCGTAGTTGCTGTGGGCGCAAAAATTGCATTCATGCACATTCCTAATGCCTGAATACAGACATTATGTGCAATAATCCCACCCTGATTGTTCTGGCAAAAATTTTACCTGCTTCCTCCACATACCTGGGCAAGGGACGCAAGGTAAAGGGAGGAATAATCTACATATATTGGAGATATGCACACAGTGACTGAATTCCCATCCCTTCCTTCTCCTCTAGCCATGGTGCTTTAATGCAACGTATCCTACCCAAGCCAGACTTGAGAGAGGCAAGGTAAGAAGTAACAAAAATGTAATTACTGCAGGCATGACTTCTTGGGCCAATCTCTCCTCTTAGAATCAGAGGGTTGTTCCTCCCTTTCTTTCTTTGGATCACAGGACGGTCTTTGGCCCAAGTGCACTTACTTGCTTAGCAGAGGCAGCTAAATTTAAAAGGGCAATGTTCGGGAGGGGCTGTACATTGGAGGATGCACACAACAAAAGACGGAGGGTCCATGACCCACGCATCTTCAGGATCAAGTCACTTTATCCCAAACACAAAAAAATGCCTGACAGCTTTGAATAAGGCTTGGGTTTCGTGGCATACAAGTTGCTCTTCAGAACCAGATGTTCTTAAAATAGTGTCCCCACATCTAATCTTTAATTCAGCCTGAGTCCACTTTCATAATGAGAGAACATATCAGCAAAGTTGTTTTCTTCTGGCATTATGTGGCCCAGAAAATCTACCTTTGGCTTAGATAATGAGGACAGAAAATGACTGGTCACTTTGCTCATGTGTTCTTTAAGAACATAAGCAAAGCCTTGCTGGATGAAGCCACAGCTCATCTAGTCCAGCATCCTGTCCCACAGTGACCCACCAATTGCTTCTAAGTATTCTCAAGCAGAAGACAAGGGCAAAACCTTCACCTGCTCTCAGATTCCAGGAGACGGCCTTTAGAAGCATCCTGTCCATCTCCCCAGCCTGGAGGATGTACCATTCTAGTAGCTGTCGACCATAAATTTGTCTAACTCTTTCTTAAATCCATCTAGGCTGGTTGCTGTTACCACCTCTTCTGGCAGCAAAGTCCATAAACCAATGACCCTCTGGGGGAGGAAATACTTCCCTTGTCTGATCTGGCTCTCCTACCCATCAGCTTCATAGAGCGCCTCCATAAAGGTGGACTGAAACTTGACTAAAACTTAGGTAAGAATGCAGCCTACGTGAAAATAAAACATCTACATCTTCGCCATAGTACAGTAATTCCTATTTCCTCCTCCTGAGTTACCATACCCTAAAGGAAAACTAGCATTAGGAAATGGAATGCAGTTTGAGTACAGGGCAACACGAGTCCCGGAGGAGACAATATAAAGAGGACTTTGCACACAACACAACCTTTAAGCAAACAGCACTTAGAATAATATAAACACTGGGTTTTGGTTTCATAAAAATTAACCAAACATCATGGAGTAAATATACACGCTTGATGTAGCAGAAGTTTGGCTCCAGATTTAATTAAGCAGGTCCAGGCTATAATACAGAACAAGAGTACTTTGTTTATTCCAGTTTCATACTTATTAGCATTTGCACTAGCTCAGTATTATCACACCCATATGGCACATATTAACTTAAAATTAAGACTAATTTAAAACAAAAACAGATACTGTTCAGACTTCGAAGACCAAATTGTTTAAATAATCCCAGGAAGTAATCCTTCACAAATTCTTTACTTAGTTTGGGCAATTTTCCTGCCTGAAATAATGAACTTAATCCTTCCCAACACTGGAGCAAAAGCCTTGCAGCATTATGCAGGCATTAATTGTTGCTTTTGATCTGTCTCTTGATGCCCAAGATCCCCCTACCTGAAAGAGTCAGGTTCTGATTTCCGCTGCAAACCAACTTTAGATCTGGATGCAACTTTTTGTGACTCATCACCAAGTGATCAGAAGTTTGCCAAGAACCACAGCATGAACACCTGCATACTTTTCTCTATCACAACATGAGAACCAGGGGGTATTCTATGAAGCTGATGGAGAGGAGAGTTAAGACCAAGAAGGGGAAGTATTTTTGCACCCAGAAGGTCATTGGACTACCAGAATAGGTAGTCTTGCCTTCTGCCTGAGAAGAGTTGGCTTTTCTACCCCACTTTTTTCGCCCATTTAAGGGGACTCAAAGCAGCTGACAAAGCTTTTCTATTCTTCTCCCCACAACAGAACACCCTGTGAGGTAGGTGGGGCTGTGAGAGTTCGGAAGAGAGCTGTGACCAGCCCAAGGTCACTCAGCTGGCTTCATGGGGGAGGGTGGAATTGAACCTGGTATTCCCAGATAAGAGTCCAGGTCTCTAACCACTAGACCAAACTAGCTCAGAAGCAACTGACCAGATGGGCTGTGGCCTGATCACCAGGACTTCTCTCATGTTCTTAAGTCTTCCTGTAGCCTCCTTGCATAAAAATTTGCCAAAGCATCTTTCAGGAATTTAATGATTTTACAGTGGGTGGTAAACACATTACGTCAATACTTGATCTAGTCTATTATACAGTTTTCAATTAGGTATTTTATGTAAGTTTTCATGTCTTGAAAACTGCATTGGCTTTTGAGATATAAAGAAAAAATAATGGTTTAAAAAGAAACCGAAAAACCCCAAATACATAACGAGTCTTTCATTGTCTTCCTTGTTATTATTTTCTATTTAGCTTCCAACAGCTTTGGAGTAATTATTAAATCTAAGACCACATCACTATCAGGCTTTTATAATAAATAGTTATGTGATCCATAACATCAAGCAGTTAAGTCAAGCTAATCTTCACACAGTTATCATCCACACAGCTTATGGTTCTATAAATTTCAGGATGCTTACAGACTCTTGGCAACAACTCTTCTTTTTATCACTTTAATATGGAACACAATTTATTGGGTGCAAGGAAAGCTGTTCCTCTGGATTCAGGGTTTATTACTGTAGTATAGCTTGACTTGTTTCTTTTTTATTTGGGAAATCTTGAAGCACCTTGTCTATTCTATTCTTGCATATCACATATTCATGGAATCAGCCTTTCAGAAACGGGTTGTAAAGATATAATCAGCTGGGAAACTGCTGAAATCAGTAATTTCCAGAACCATCAATGGTTGTCTAGGTGCTTTGACATGCTTATAAATTCACTTTTGCTGACTGGACAAGAATGGCTTATTCTGAGGTGTGTAAAGATGTTAAGATCTTGAATAAAACGGAGGACGGGAGTTAATTCTCCTTTCTCCTTTAATCAAAGAATTAAAACTCTGAAGGGTGTGAGGGAAGCTATGAAATATTTTATCCTTCATAATCAGTGAAATAGTTTTGTTTTGTTTTTAAAGGAGCACTGGAAAATAATATTTGCAACACTCAGAGAGAAAAATCTAAGGTGAATCTTTTGTACCCCCAGTAGGAGGTTCCACAAACAAATATCCAAACAAGATATATCAACTAATAAAGATAAACAATAGAAGAGATTTATCTGAACAGGTTTCTAAGTCACATAAAATAAAATGACTGTAGGAGCAATATATGTGCCAGGAAAAAAATGTTCTTTTTTTCTCCCAGTAGGAGTTGCCAGCTTCACAAAAGGAAGAGAAGAGGGCTCCAGTTGTCTTCTCGGCTGCTGTTGAGGACAGACACGGTCAGCCTTTTGCACCCGAGCACCAAAACTGAGGACTGGTCACCCTTTTGAGGGCTGTATGCCACAGGTGAGCAACATCAAAGTAAGAAGAACACCCTTGTACACATCCCCAAAGCAACAGAACAACAAAGAATATTTTAAAATTTAAAATAAACCACCACAATTTCATATAAAATGTAATGTATGTTATCACACATGTTGCATGCTGCAGACACATGCCAAGAGAGTTTCGGCATGCATTTTGTACATGTGTGGCAATGTCACACATACGCACACTGATGCACACTCCACGGCCTGCCCACTAAGGGCCCCGTAATGCCTCCAAACATGCAAACAGCAAGCAGCTGAGTTCCCCACTTTGTGGATTTCTTCACATGTACATGAGTGAAGCCAAAGGGAGCCGGGCCTGTAGGGACCCCCAGGCTGTGGAATGGTCTCCCCCTCGAGGTGCGTCAGGCCCCTTCTTTGTTCCTATTCAGGAAGGCGGTGAAAACATTCCTATTCACTCAGGCCTTTGGTTAAATGTTCCCCACACTTCCCCTCACTGAAAATCACTGATGTTTTTAACTGTTTTGTATTTTTAAAACTGTATTTTTAAATTTGTTTTATTTTTGATACTGTTTTTATACATCTGTTTTAAATGCTGTGAGCCGCCCAGAGACCCTCGGGTATGGGGCGGCATATAAATTTAAATATAAATAAATAAATAAACAGACCTTGGCCTCTAATCCCCTTTGTTGTTTGACTGAAAGTGCATTTGGCACACTGATCTTTACCGGAGACGTGGCATCACCACCTGACTTCCCTTAACAGCAACATTAATGGATATTGCTTCCATAGTCTGGGATTACATTGGGAATGCCACAATTATGATGGCATTGTCTGGTCCTGTTGGGCAATCCAAACTTACTGCACTTCTGGAAGGAAACAGGGCTCAGTTTGTCGTTTCTGACCCTCTTCTCCTAAAATGAGTGCAGTACAGGCATTGTTATAGACAGGAGGAAAAAACATCTTTCTGCCTTACTGGAGAATAAAATGGTCAATCAGAAAGGACTCAAAAAAACAAGATCAGACCTGCTGTAGTTCATGCATCCTCAAGAGAAAAAAAAATCTGAATTTTGGATGAGCTACGGGATACTGTCAAACCCCATAATATTTATATTTGCAACTTTGGTTGTACAAACAAAAGGCATTTATAATTTTAAACTACCTTTATATGCCATAACGGATAAGGCTATGCTCCATTTAGTCTATAAATGACACATTTTACATTGAAAAATAGGTTTAATTCTGCTAGGAGAGTACTGCGTAAATTATTGCTTCAAAATTAACAGACATATTTACAGATCTGAGGATATGCGACAGTTTGATGGGTTATGAAAAAACCTTAAATATGTTAACTCAGCTACTGTGAAAGGGAGACTATGGTATCATGGAAAGGATTGTCCAGGATGAATTTCTAAGCAAAACATACCAACCCATATCCTTAATAGATTTCAGGCACACAGCATTAAGTAGGGATGTGCACAAATGTTCCAAACATTCAAAATTCGATCAAATTCAAACGAATGTGGACATTCAAGCTCAAACAGTGTATCTACAGTATACATTGGAATTTAAACTTTTGAACAAATTTTGAATGTTCCAAAAGATTCAAATGTACAAATATGTATGTACAGATACATATGTACACATGCAAATGTACACATACGTTTCTATGCATCTCATGCATATCTGTATGCACTTGCATGCAAAATGTGTACAGATACACATACAAATGTTGTTGACATCTGTATCTTCAGATTCAAATCTAACATTCGAACG
This sequence comes from Aspidoscelis tigris stejnegeri, assembly GCA_023333525.1. NCBI lineage: Eukaryota > Metazoa > Chordata > Lepidosauria > Squamata > Teiidae > Aspidoscelis > Aspidoscelis tigris. The sequence continues at coordinate 11,250,062 of JALMGA010000007.1, forward strand.
AATAGATTCGAATGTATTCTATTCTAATTGGATTTTGTTGCATTTGGATTCTAAATGAATTCAAATGCAAACCCCTCCCCCCGCACATTTGTGCAAACCCCTAGTATTAGCTCCTCCTGAAGTAAGCTTCCATAACCAATACTGTCCAGCCAATTAGAAACAAAGATACTTTAGGGGAAAGATCAGATATACCCGTATTTTCCGGCGTATAACACGACTGGGCATATAAGACGACCCCCAACTTTCCATTTAAAATATAGAATTTGGGATATACTCACCATATAAGAAGATGACGCCTGGCGTATAAGACGACCCCTGACTTTTGAGAAGATTTTCCTGGGTTAAAAAGTAGTCTTATACGCCAGAAAATACAGTACTTTAAATCAAAATGCACTTTTTTCAAACATGTTTTCTGCGGCATATTAAGTAGTTCTACAAAGCAGATAAACTTGCAACAACTCTCACCTCTGGCAGTAGCAGTACAACACAGACTATTTGTCAAGTGAAACAAACTTCCACTTAGCTGTTTGCTTAACAAGATTGACAAGATAATTTGACAGACTGGCTCTTAGCCATGCCTAACACATCTCAGAAAAGCTGGGTTCCCTTCCATCACAAGAGGAGATCATAGGCGTTTCTTGCACATGGTTTCTTTTCTACCTCTCTCAAGGCAGTGCCACTGGAGTACCTACAAAACAAGTCAACTGCATTTCTGGCTAACATTTCTATAGATGTGTTATGAAACTACCTTAGGGAAGTAGGTAAAATAATTATCGGGCATTATTTATGACAAGTATATCTGGCCGTACATTTGGAAGCTTCATCCATATTCATAGCTCAATAACCACTGGCATTTCTCCATGTCTCTCCAGTAAATCAAATACGCAATGATTACTATTGCAACCTGCTCTGAGTCCTTTGGGTATAAGGTGGGATATAAATACAAATAAATGAATAAATTGTTATTCATAGAATCAGAGTTGGGAGGGACCTCTAGGGTTATCAAGTCCAAACCCCTGCTCAATGCAGGATTTCCTAAACCATCCCAGACAGATGTAGGCGAAGCCTCTGCTTAAACACCTCCAGTGAAGAAGAACTCACTACCTCGCATGGCAACCTATTCCATTGACTGATCGCCCCCAATTTCAGGAGGTTTTTCCTAACATCTAATCTGTATTGACTCTCTTGAAGTTTCATACTGCTGTTTCTAGTCCTCTCGTTTAAGTGAGAACAGGGATGATTCCTCTGCACTGTGACAGCCCTTCAGATACTGGAAAACTGTGATCATGTCTCCTCAAAGTCTTCTGAAGGCTAAACATTCCTAGATCTTTCAACCTTTCCTCATAGGATGTAGTTTACAGACCACTAACCATTTTGGTAGCCCTCCTTTGGACTTGCTTTAGTTTGTCAATGTCTTTGTCTAATTTGGCAGCCCAGAACTGGACACAGTACTTTAGATGAGGTCTGACCAAGGTAGAGTAAAGAAGAAGAATTACTTATTGTGATCTAGACTCTATATTCCTCTTGATGAATCCTAGGATGTTGTTTGCCTTTTCTCTAGCTGCATCACATTGTTGATTCATGTTCATCCTATGATCAACCAGTACAACCAGGGTTATCCTACTCTTAACTGGAAACAGTTGGCTGGAATCTCAGACCATGGGCTTTGACATCATAACTGTCTTTCTAAGATGTCAGGAACTGAAATTTACTCAGATAAAAATTATAGCTTGTCTCGAGATACCTCAAGTAAATGGGGACATTCATACTACTCACCACTGTGCAATCTTCAAACATCTGACAGTTCACTATCATTAGATTTGTGGGGTTTGCAGGAGGTTTGAGGGGGGAGAGGAGAATGTTGGGTGGCCACCGTGCAAACTGAGAGCAACTGCATAGAGACACTGGGGGAACATGATGGAATGTTTGAGTCAAGATATGAACAAGTTCAGTGTGTTTGAAGGTTATCACGTTTATTCCCACAGGTTTTTCACACTATGTGTGACCTGGGATGCATAGTGCATCTGGAGCCATGTCAGCAAATATCCAGCCTGTGAAGAACTCCAGGACATATGGAGAGATATGCACCATCTCAGAGCTTCTCCCGCCTTGACCAATCAGTCAAATGCAAAAAGGCCATGTGGTATTTTAGTTTTAGCAGTTAAGTGACACCTCAAGTTGTACTATGATCTGGGCTTCACACACCAGACCCCAGTTTTGCCTAGGATTGACTCTCACCTGATCACAATCCTATGCTTCTATTATATGAGACCATCAACGGAAACAATATAAAAGTGTCTGACCGTTAAGGTAAAGGCTGAATTTGGTCAGGTTTTTTACTGCCACCGCATAACTCTAGAATAATTCCTTACATCAACACCAGCAAATAAATATTGGTAGCTTCTCAAATCCCAAAGTGCTGGAGAGACAAAGCAGAAAAAGTATAATAAAAATAACATTAGGTGAGTTGCAATGACTAGATAAAAAGCTTTTGGTTTGCATTTTGTTGTTGTTTTGTAAGGAATTCTCAAGGTCCAGAGAACACTCACCAGCACTGAAATTCTGAAAGGCCTTTTAAAATAATGTAGCTGAGATTTATGAAGTGTTTTCATTGTCCTTCCTGGACTCCTCAAAATAAAATCAATAACTTAATTTTGGTTCCTTTCATTTTCCTTTTCTGACTTGAAATGGGTTGCAGCACTGACAATGTGACTGAAGTCCAGACTCCAGACAGTAAAAAAAATAACTTCCCTTCTAGTTTTTGCTGTTGGCTGAAGTGAAGGTCTACCTGCTTCCTGGAGGAAGAAAAGGTGACAGGTGTGTTGCGTTCAGCCAACACACTCTGCCAATACGCTGCCAGCTGGGTAACCATAGGAAGCAGGGCCATTCAGGAAGAGTCACCTACACAGTAGCACGTCAGCCCATGTAAGTGTGGGTTTAAATTCTCTGACAGATACCTTTCAATATGTGAATGAAGGCTATTACAAGTCACCAGTGAAAAATCCTACGCAAGCGTAACTACTTCTAGTTGGAAAGAAATGGCACAATTACTGAGGATAGCAAAAGTAGAAAAGGATAACTTTTGTTTACATCTCTAATCTGATAACTCAACTGTAGAGCATGCAAGAGATCAGAAGATCTTCACAAACTCTAGAAGACTGTTGGAATGGAAACTACTTTAGTTGCCATGAGAAGAGTATGGCTGCAGCCACACTTAAGGTTTGATCCAGCGTTGGTCCAGTTTCAGAGTGAGAGAATACATCAGCAAAGTGGCAAGCTGTTTTATTTCAGTGTTAAATAACTCAGAAAATTCACCTTTGGGATAGATAATGTGGGAAGAAAAGCACTGGTCACTTTGCTGCTGTGTTCTCTACTCCAAAGGTGGACTGAAGCTGGATTAAATCTTAGGTGTGACCACAGCCTTTGACTGTATCTGAAGTCAACTTAAGGGCATCTTTTTGCATCTCTGCCTGCACTGTAACACAAGTCCTGCATGTGAACCTCACCTAAAATGTAATCAAAGTGAATCTAGGAGCCTGCTATCCAATGTCCCATATCTTGTTTCTTCAGCTAGTGTGGTCTCGCCTCCTAAATTTTCTTTCTTATTGCCTCTACATCACTGTCATAAGGGCATAGGTATACTCAAGTTGTAGAGTAGCTGGCTGGAAAGCAGAGGGTCACAAGTTCAATCCCTAGCAAGTCCCAGGAAGAAGGTAAACTATATGGCTTCTATACCTCCAAGGAAAACTGCATGGAGGCATCCATGAAATTCCCTTGAGTCAAACAACAACATTTCCCATAATCTTCCTTTTAAAAGAGCTGCTTGTTACTTTGAGCTGAAAAAATCCTGGGGTTAGGTTATTTCTGCTTCTGCTCAAACACAAAATTAGCTCAACTCATCAGTGGCAATGGCTTCCTATAAGGGCCACCAGAAGGCTACCGCTTTCTAGCTGCCTTGCATATTTTGGGGAGATACAAGGAGCTGATGCACCACTGGGCTATGGAGCCACCTATCCCTCTATGTAGGGTTCACAATTTTTGCAACTCACCTTTTAAAATCAATGGTTCACAAAGCTAATCTGTAAACTATGGTGAAGGCTCAGCAAGCTATTAATTAGATATTACATGGATTACCAGAGTTATATTATAATTAGTGGCAGGGAGCAGGAAATGAATCATTAGTGGTGCCCCAAACTTTGCCCTCTCACAGGATATTTATTAGATGGTGCACAGCCATAATTTTTATTTCTTGGGGGGAAAGAAAGGTGACTTTTAAAAGATGCCATGAAAATATTCCAAAAATGTGGCAAGCTCAATATTTTACAATGAAAAGAACTGGATAAACCTGATTAAATCACGATGAGAATTCTTCCTCTGGGGAACTGCTCCTCTCTACTAAAGGAGTAAATAAAATATAGCAAATGCCAGGAATTTTCAACCTAGGGGTTGAACTGTATTATAAAAGGTGACAGTGGCTTGATAAATGAATGGATAAATGTATTGCAGGAACTGGTTAGAAGAAATCTATGCCTAAAGCCAGCACTGTGAATCATCATAGTAAAACCACACCTTTTATAATGTTATGGGGTGTTTTTCCACTGTCAGAAAGTACCCATTTTTGCACCCATTAAGGACCCATTTGGGTATGAGCCGGATGATCCCATTTCCACCATGGCACCCATTTGGGACCCGATTGTTTCGACTGCCGCTGGGGAAATCTGGATCAAATAGGTACTTTCTGGCCTTTAATCCGGATTTTCTGTAGACCCTATTAATGGGGTCTACAATGGGGTCTTCAGGCAGAAAATCCGCAATAAAGGGAGCCTGTTTCCACGCTTGTGCGGCAATGGGTTCTAGAGGAGGCTAGGGGGAGGGGGCACCCATGGGGGGGGAGCCCCAAAACCTAAGCATCCAAGTCATTTCAAAGTCACTTCAAAGTCTGTGCAAAATAGCTCCGGAGCGTCTTTGAAGTCTGTGCTGATCTTCAGAGTGAACTTCGAAGTGACTCCAAAGTGACTCCAAAGTCACTTCGAAGTTCACTCCGAAGATCAGCACAGACTTCAATGGAGCTGTTTTGCACAGACTTCGAAGTGACTTCAAAATGACTTCGAAGCCAATTCGGAGATTGCACCTCCTGTCCCCCCAAACACCTGGGGTGACAAGCAGACCCCTCATGGGTAGATCCGGATTTCCAAATGGGTGCTCCGGTGTTCCCACGGCAGGGAGGCTAACACCCATTGCTACTGGGTACTAGACCACCCATGGAAACACACTGGGTACTTCCCTTAATCCAGATCTACTAGATCCGGATTAAGGAATGTACCCATTCCTTAGATCCGGATCTTCTTAGATCCGAATTAAAGGAGTGCGGTGGAAAAACACCCATGGTTTGCTTTCTACAAACCATCATGTTTTCTGCCATCTACAGAAAACCAAAGATTAGAGAAACCAAGAGAGTCCATTCTACCAACGTAAATCAATGGCACCACAGAGATACAATCCAGTCTAGCCTGACACCTCAGAGGAGAGACCCAACCTGCGTAAGTCACTGATGCCTCAGAAGGCAAATCACACAACTGAAAGTTTCTAAAACTGCATTAGACAAGGGGAAAACCAGTATGCTATAGCTGTATTATAGAAGAGAAGTTTACAACCATGTAAAAGAAGTTAGCTTTTATACTTCACTTTTCTCACTCTTTAAGGGGACTCAAAGTGGCTGACAATCCACCTGTTCTTCTTGCCACAACAGATACCCTATGGGTAAGTGGGGGCCGTGAGAGCTCAGAAAGAGAACTGTGACTAGCCCAAAGTCACCCAGCTGGCTTCATGAAGGAGTGTAGACTCAAACTGGGAGACTATCAGATACAAATCTGATACTCTAACCACAAGACCAAACTGCATCACTATGTTCTAGAAAATTACGCTAAATAAGGAATGACTGTACTCCAACTAGGGCTTTGGACAAGGATCTAAGAATCCATGAGTTGAAATCCTTATTTTGCCATGGAAGCTCACTGGCAATTTTGTGCTTAGTTTGCTGTGAGCATAAAATGGAGGGCAGAAAGCTGCCATGTAAATGCAATTAAGACAAATCCTACAGATAAAGCAGGATAAGGCCGTGTGCTAGGTCCTACTTCTTCTCCGTGATGTTCGTGGAACTTCCCATTCTTTGGCTGATATGTCTCTACTGTGTCTTAGGATGAGAACTGAGTACAATATTCAGTTCCTCTGTTTTGTTTTTTAAATATATTTATTTCATTATTTCTCAAGACTGGATTCCTGTAATGCGTTTTGTGGATTTTCCTTTGAGACTAGTGAAGAAACTATTTACATATCAACAGGAAGATTATCAGCTAATGCACTGCCAGTTTGGTCTAGTGGTAAGGGACCCGGACTCTTATCTGGGAATACCAGGTTTGATTCTGCACTCCTATGTGAAGCCAGCTGGGTGATCTTGGGCTAGTCACAGCTCTCTTCTGAACTCTCACAGCCCCACCTACCTCACACAGTGTTCTGTTGTAGGAGGAATAGAAACTTTGTCAGCCGCTTTGAGTCCCCTTAAATGGGTGAGAAAAGCAGGGTAGAAAAGCCAACTCTTCCTCCTCCTCTTCTTCTTATTAGCTGAGCTGTCATATTTGTGATGCTTCGCATTTATAAACTAATGCGGTGATGGCCAACCTATGACACGCGTGTCACAGGTGACAAACCAAGCCCTTTTGGGTGACACACACGGTTACCCTGGCACCTGGGTGTGTAGTGCTTGCTTGTTCTTGAAGTGTACAAAATACTAACTTTCAACTGGAGATTCAGCAACAAAAGTCACTAATGTAAATAATTATTTGTTTTTGCTTTTAATAAAATACATATATAAAAAAATATAACATTTTTACTAGAGCTACAAATATCACAAAATTATGGATATTTCTAGATGTGACACAGCACCCGAGTTAAGCTAGGTTTTCTTGCGAATTTTGACACACCAAACTCAAAAGGTTCACCATCACTGAACTAATGTGAACCTGAGACTACTTCAATAATAAAGAAAATACAATGTTCGTTTTCCCCAAATTCCAATGAAAAATCTAATATTGGCATTGGTTGATCAGTTTTTCCTTTTGTGAAATCCAGTGTTTTACAGAGTGAAGCTATGTGGTAAACTATAGCTGCAACTCATGTTGTCCAGTCATTAAGTCACATCTGATTCTTTGTGACCTCATGGACCTCATCATACCAAGCCCTTCTGTGTTGCTTCCATGACACTATCTATCCATCTCATACTTTGGCATCCCCTTCTTTTGGCTTCAATCTTTCCAGGCATCAGGGCCTTTACTAATGAGTCCGGCCTTCCCATTATGCGGCCAAAGTATTTGCACAGCTGCTATTATGTTCTCACAATAACAATATTTTCTTAGACTTGAATGTGAGGGAAGAACTGGAAATTGTTAACTCGCATGCCCTGAGGGACAGACGCTGCTAAAAGACTGCAGAACAACCCAAAGAATAAAATGGGGTAAAAAAAAAAATCAATCTGGCAGAAGGGAAAAGTCTTGGGGGAAAAAAGAACCTTATTCAATACTATTATTTTCAAGACGAAACCCATTTCATTCCATTTCCAATATTGATGCATGAAAGATGAGGGAAAACTATATCAACATATAGATTTTTTGAGTATATAGTTGGCAGTTCCTGCATACCTTTAATTCAAGTTTCTCTCAGCTTTTTACAAGCTTCAATTAAGGCTTACAACACCTCTGAGAGAGACTGTTAAATGTTACTGTTCTCTGGATGATACCGGCTGCTGCAATATAATTTAACCATGATGTACGGTTTAGTAAATGCAAGGGAATACCACATCCAACATTTACTCTATTAAATATTATATTAATTTATCTTGCAGTTATATTTTTCCAAATATAATTATCAACACCTTTTATATGCATAATGTCCTTAATTTAGGATTAATGTTATGTAGACCAAACTTGCTTCCACAACAGTGGCTTTGAAACAGGTGGAGAAACTGTGGCCTCTACCTGGCCAAGCCAATCTGGCCAAAGGTGAGGTGTGAGCAGCACAGTTTGATCACCTTTAGACACCTATCTCCCAACATTCCAGGATTAGCATCCCAGGTCAAAAGTGCTTCTACAAAATTAAAATCCAACAACTTGCCAGATCCATGCAGCAGGATAATGTTTGCTCCTAGTTTTCTTCAAGGAGATCAAGGTAGATAATAAGGGTCCACCTCACTTTCCTTCCTACCTTCATAGCAATTATGGGTCTTGAGCCCAGCTGAGAAAGAATGCCTAGCCCCAAACCAGTGAAGTAGGATAGTTTGGGAGGAAGTTACTTCCTCAAACGCTACCCAGAAACATTCTGTGGCCTCCTGGGGATTTGAACCCATGGGCTCCTAGGTTCTGGCACAATCTTTTAACATCTATGTTTCCTGTAGCAGGTGATCTAAGTGAAATATCCATTTACAAAATCATGTCTTTTTCTGGTTGAAAAACAGGCTGTAATTATGTGGTATCGCTTATAACAGTGATGGTGAACCTTTTGAGCTTGGTGTGTCAAAATTCACAAGAAAACCTAGCTTAACTCGGGTACTGTGTCACATCTAGAACAAGCAAGCACTACACGCCCAGGTGCCAGGGTGACCATGTGTGTCACCCAAAAGGGCTTGGCATGTCACCTGTGACACGCGTGTCATAGGTTGGCCATCACTGGCTTATAATGTGGATTATATAATTTACTCTTGCATAAAGCTGTTGCTCTGGTCCTAGAAATCAGGGCACCACAAAAACACTGTTAGAGAAAAAAAATGGCTTTCAGCTCCTGGAAATTTCATTCAGAACATGGGAACTATACAGCACTATTCAAGTGATTTTAGTGACCATGTATAAGCAAAGGTGTACTATAAAAATGCTATAGGAGGCATGACCATACTTGTTTTGTTACACTCAGCAAAGTTAAAACTGAAATATTTACTGGTTTCATGAAAGCCTAGTTAAACAATCCACTAAGGGAAAAGTAAGCAAAGTTTCCCCCTTTCTTTCTTAGTCCTAAAACAGAATTTGTGATCAACCTTTTCCTGCCTGAGGGCAAACTGCTAAAAATCAAGCATGCAAGCAGCAACAAGGAAACTCCAGGCTCATGAGAAGATCATAACGGAAGATGTATTTTATTTTATTAATTTATACTATCCCGTCCTATAGCTGAAGGTCTCAGGGAAGGTCACAATAAAATCACTACAAATACACCTTGAGGTACAGGGTGGGATGGATGGATGGATGGATGGATGGATGGATGGATGGATGGATGGATGGATGGATGGATGGATGGATGGGTGGATGGCTGGGTGGGTGGGTGGGTGGGTGGGTGGGTGGATGGATGGATATCCCTAGCCTGGATATCCCTTCCCCTCCTGGTGGTAGTTGGAGAAGGGTCATTACTGGGAGCAAGATGGAAGAGTAACCCATCCTGCTGTCTCTTCTCTACTCCTCTCAGGCTACTTCTCTCACTGAGTCAAAAGCATGCTGAAACATCTCCATCTTTTACCAAAACTTTGGAAATACAGCTTTCTCCCATAATTTGCATTTTTAAATAGCCACAAGTTCCATCTATCTGGGATTGTTTCAGCACCATTGTTTTTGCTGTCATGTACCACTGACCCATTGCCAACTCCTAGTTGACTACATGGGCACTTACATCGCTGCCTCTATGCAGATTTTTTGACAGAAGATACAGAAGTGGTTTGCCACTGCCTACTTCCAGGGAGAGGCTGGGAATCCAACTGCCAATCCTTACTACCAGAAGAGGTGGTAAGAGCAACCAGACTAGATAGCTTTATGAAAGGATTAGATTAATTCAGGGAGGACAGGTATATTAATGGTGACAAGAATGGATGCCTAGGTACTCTCTCCATCAAGGGACAGGCAGGATACCTCTAAAACCATTTTTCAGGATCTGAAAGCAGGTAAAGAGTTTGCCTTTGGCTTTAGCGTGAGATACCCAGAAGCAACTGGTGGGCCGCTGTGAGAGGCAGGATGCTGGACTGGATGGGCTGTGGCCTAATTCAGCAGGACTTCTCTTATGTTTTTATGTACTTTACAGGCAGTTTGCTCTATTAATGAACTATAGTTACTCCCTTTCAGCACAGCCCCTACAACTAATATGGCTCAGAGAGAATTACAACATTTAAAACCAAATATAAACATATTAAAACAATAAAAGTGTCTGAAATGTGGGAAGAAAAAGCTATATCCCCATTTGGCCCAAATCCAGGGAAGTAAACATGTAAAGCGAAGATGCCTGACGGACCTCAAGGGGAACACTCTTCCATAGTCTGGGCCCATCATTAAGAAGGCCCTATCCTGGGTGCCCACTACTTTTGCTGCTGTTTTTACAGGACCTGGAATTATGCCACTAACAAGGATTGCTTCCATTTAGCTTAGTACCTACCTCCAAAATCTCATTCTGTAAGAGTATACAGCAAGCTTAAATTGGCCTGCAGAACTTCCTGTTGGAGAGCAAGGTGGTTTCCAATCAGCATTTCATCCATAAAGTCTGAGCTTTTTGACAGAGCATCTTATAATCAACCCTCCCAAAAGGCAACAAAAGTTAACAGCCCACAGCTTTCTAGTGGTGGTAATTTCCTTAGCTAGGAAGCCTGCCTGTTGACACATTTTTTTTTCTTTTTCTCAAGCCAGGGGCAAAGCAGAAAGACATAACAGCATAAAAGGAGTTCAAACAAACGATCTTCATACCATGGTCCATGAAGATTTAGCACATCGTTATCATTATCACCCTTTCAAGCTTATACTAAAAGGCATTTAGCTTCTTAAAAAAGCATTGCACTCCATGAGGGAAGAAGCCAAATACATACCCTATGATGGGGCAATGTGCTTCACTTCACATTTATTCATACAAAACTGCACTTGCTTGTGCTGATACCCATTTGGTCAGATTCTCAGAGAGATGCTTCTGCAGCACTTCAAAATGTATTTTAATTTTTGCCACCCTGTGCATTTTGGTCTCATCAGCGAACAAAAACATTTCACTGCCCTCTCCCTGACTCAAAATAATTTATTAACAGGTCCCAGTAAAACTCTTAAGGGACCCTCTTAGTGTAGTGATGGCCAACCTATGACACGTGTGTCACAGGCGACACGCCAAGCCCTTCCCTTTTGGGTGACACACATGGTCATCCTGGCACCTGGGCGTGTAGTGCTTGCTTGTTCCTGAAGTGTGCGAAATACCAACTTTCAATGGCAGATTTAGCCAACGAAATCCAGTAACAAAAGTCACTAATGTAAAGAATTATTTGTTTTTGATTTTAATAAAATACAGGTATCAAAAATATAACTTTTTTACTAGAGCTACAAATATCACAAAATTATGGATATTTCTAGATGCGACACAGCACCTGAGTTAAGCTAGGTTTTCTTGTGAATTTTGACACACCGAGCTCAAAAGGTTCACCATCACTGTCTTAGTGACTACTCCCTTCCCGCTGGTAACAACGTCCAAACTAAGATGTCCACTTGGGCTTTTTGCCTGGCTCAGCGATTCCCAGAAATGGAGACATGAAAAGAACGTCCATTGAAAAGCTAAGAGGTTGCAGATCCCTAACAAAATCAAACAAGGCTGGGAGGGAAACAACAACAGAATGTTGCAAACATCAAAAGGGTGCAAAATTCTGATTGGTGCATAAATTGCATTGATCCTTCTTTGCTCTATATCAACCATATTGCAAGACCGTATAGGGTGTTTTTCCACTGTCACTAAAAGTACCCATTAAGTACCCATTAATAGGTACGTAATGGCATTTTTGTACCCATTAATGGGTACTTAATGGGTACTTTTAGTGACATTGGAAAAACACCCTTGGACTAGAGCACTGATGTCAAACTCAGGCTAAATCTGGCCTGCAGTGTAATTATATTTTACCCATGAGGAAACACTAAATGACCACTAGAGCTGGCTTGCCTGTAGACAGCGTATGCACTGCTAATCCCAGAATGCTTTGCTGGTGAGTTGGCACGTCAATCAAAAACTGCTATACAAGAACTGCAAACTCCCCTCCTCTGTTAACATTCATTAACAATCTCATGCTACTAGTCACGTCAGGCTACCCCTCCCAAAAGTAGCCAAATGAAAGGTGGAAAACAGAAGCTTTCTAGAAAAGTGAATACCAGTTCTGTGGATTTATTTGACATTTGATTTCACATGTGTTTATAGTATCAAGCTTTGCTTGTTCAATGTTTAATCAAAACTTAAGTTTGTTTCCATATGAAAAGGTTCATCATTGTATCTGATGAGAAGGAAAATCTATGAAAATCATTCATTTCTATGGTGTCCACTACAGTTTCAGGTCAGGATACATAACAAAACAAAACTCCCTAAAAATTTAAGAACTGAAGCAAAATACTAGGCAACCTAATTTTCAAATGTCCTGGTGATCATCACCAGATGCCTAAAAATGTCAATAGAAGACACCAAGACAATGTTCCCTGAAAGACTGTTCCATAGCTTTCTGGGAATATACAGATGGCGTCCAGCTCTGTCTCTGATATCTGAATCAGAAAAGGTTCTTAAGGGGCTGGGAGACAATAATGGACTGGGTGAAGGTGAATAAACCTGACTCCAGAAAAAACAGAGATGCTGTGCATAACAGGATCTTGAGTCTACAAAGCAAAGAGGCATCTTGTCATGATGAGCTGCATTTCCCTAGAAGGAACAGGTATGAAATCTGGAAATACTCCTGGATTCTCTGCCTTCATTTGTAGTTTAGGTCAAAGCATTGGTTAGGAGTGCCTACTTTCATCTCTGGCTAATCACCAGTTATCACTCTTACTGGACAGCAATGTACTGGCCATACTAATAAATGCCTTAGTAACTTCTAGACCAGACTACTGCCATGTGCACTTCACGGAGCTGCCCTTGAAGACATTTCAGAAGTTACAGAATGCAGCAGCAAGTGTGGTAACTGGTACCCCTGGCTGAATGCACATCATGTCAGTTCTACAAGAACTGCACTGGCTGCTAATGCACCTCTAGGCATTAAAATCAATTTATAAGCCCCTAAATGGCTTGGGTCCAGTATTTAAAGCAAAGCCTCCCACACAGACGTACTTTTGCCTCCAGATCCACCAGTGAGTCCCTCTTGGCTGTGCCACCACCCTCAGCAATTAAAGGCATAGGGATACATGACAAGGCCTCCTTGGTGTTAGCCCCAAGCTGTTGAATAGCCTTTCCTCTGAGGTGCACAGGCACCTTCCACATTTAGATGTTTGATGCAGATGTATCCTAGCCTTTGGATGAAGAAACAGCTTCCTTTTCCTTTCAGGCACTCTCATTTGTTCTTGTGCCTTATATAGGTTTAATTGTGACCCACTCTGAGACCTCTAGGTGTGTGGCAGGATAGAAATACAAATAAATAAATAAATGAGTGAGACCAACTTTTCACCAGAGGTCCAGTAACCACACTACAGCTGGTTGGCAGGCTAGTCCAATTATGTTCTGCTGGGTTGGATATTTATTACTGCATTCTGTTCATGTTTCTTGTCCCAGCCTGGAGACTACGCTTCGCTGTTTTGGTCAGAGTCCCATTTCACTCCATCCATGTCCCTGCTTCATCCAGGATATTTTTCAACCTCCCCATCTACTTTACAGCCCTGGAATTTTCTGGTGTTTGGCCATTCACCTATTAACCAGTCCCAGGTCTGTTTTTAGTCTTTTTATACCAGCCAAGTTCAGCAAGGTGCTGCCACCTGCTGAGGCTCAGAGTATGTATTGAGACCTTTTATAAAATACCAATGCATTGCCTGTGTGTGTATAGACAACTTTCCTTATTTTACAAAATAATTTATGTTCTGCTTTACAGACATAATTTTTCACAAAATGACTAATAACCGAAATAGAACAATTTAAAATTATATACACATTGCAACACAAATGCAACACAAATGGACACATATTTGAACAGTACCGAGGTATCAGTCAGACTTGGAGCTGGTAACCTATGTGCATCGCCCTGGGAAACTTTATGAAAACATATTTTAGGCAAATGTTATTTTTCAAATAAGCTCTCGTGTACATTGCAAAATGAGCCCCAACAGCTCACATCAACAAATGGTCCATTTGAAACAGAATGCTAATTGGTACACTGTACACATCCACCTCCATAATGGGAAATGGACTACATTCCATCTGCCTATTTTGGCCTGAATTTTACTATTTTTTGCCAATCTGCAGCTGAACAGATTCCTAAATATTTTATCATCTCTCCTTGGCAAAAGCAATGGAAGGAGACAAAAATGCAACTGAGCCGCTGGCATTAATTCCAGTGACTCCCACTTGATTCAGGAGGGCATAAGCTGATAGCAAGTTCTCCCCCCCCACACCCCAAAATAATCACAGCTCACAAAATGAAAAGCAAGGGGACTGGACTGTCATTCACCATTACTCTGATTCATTTATGGTTTTTATATCCACTTTTCTTCCAAAGCACTCAAGGCTGCTCACACTGGAGGCATCCTTTCTTATTTGTGAAGGCTGGATTCTGCCCAAACAGCACACATATTGAAACTTATGAAAACCAATGGCGGAGCTGTTTTCTGCCCCCTCACAAAACAATACTGCCATTTTCTGGACCCAAATTCATAAATGTCTATGTTTGGGTTCTATTCTGTATCACATACCTCTTTCATAAATGCAAAAATTTCATTTAGTCGTGATCTCAAGCAAACACTAGATTCTTCTCTCTTCTAGGGATTTTTTCCACTTACCTCCCTTAATCTGGATCTAGGATGATCCGGATCTAAGAAATGGGCCCTTCAACAAATCCAGATTTAGAAGATCTGGATACCGGAAAGTACCCTACGCATCTCCACGGGCAGTGCATCTCCCGATAGCAATGGGTGCTAGGCATGCTTGCAGTGGGAACGCCAGAGCACCCATGTGGAGCGCTCATCTGTCCCCAAGTGGAAGACATGAAGGCGGCGCAGAGTGACTGACTGCCGTGTACGGAGATTCTTTGGAGGCAGGGGCTGGCCCAAGCTCCGCAATACAGTCTGTGCTGATCTTCGGAGCTGTCTCCAGAGCCATCTCTGGAGAACAGCCACCTGCTTCGAAGCATTGGGTTTCGGGACTTCCGCACCCTGACAAAGGTCTCCATCCGGAGCCCGCCCCTGGCCCCCATTGACCTGATCATGATGCACACATGCACAATTTAATCTGGTCTTCAAGGCTGAAGACTGGATTGAAGACCCCTTTAATGGTGTCCACGGGAAGACTGGATTTCAGGGCCTGAAGGACCCATTCAATCCGGATTTCCCTTGAACAGGTGTGAACACACTGGGTCCTAATGTCCTAATCGGGTCTGAAGTGGGAATGGGGTCTTCCTGATCAGTACCAAACAGGTGCCTAATGGGTCCTTAATGGATCCTTAGTGCTAGTGGGAAAACACCCTTATTTTGACTACCACAGAACAACCAGCCCAGGTCCTACCGGAGGAACAAAGGCAGAGAATAGACACAACATGCTCTCTAGCTTTATTTGGTAACAGATTACAAAGAGACAAGCTGGGTGCAGAGTACATATTTGAAACTTCTATTCCTACCTTTTTTCCTCAATCCCCACAGCCCAAATTGTCCCCATAACGTAAGCCAAAGGGTGCATCCAGACACTGTTTACTTATTCTGCTATTTTTTAATATCCCAGAATAAAGCATTAAAGTTTTAATGAGGAATATCCAAACAACAGCAAATAAGTGGTGTCCAGACGTAACCGAAAATGGAAGCATAGTGGATTCCTAGTTCTGATGGCAATCCATGTCACCTCAGTGGATTTCAGGCCATTGTCAGTATGAACAAGCAGGTTTCTCATATTACCAGAGAGTAGTTTGCATGCTGAAGTTCCTTACTGGTTCTTGGTATTCAGTCTCTATTTGCCTCCCTTGCTCCAAAGTCAAAACATTCAAATATAGATCCCTGCAAAAAGAATTCTGGATTCAGTCCAGACAGAGATTCATAACGGGAACTGAGATGTTCCCGCTGAAAAGCCCTCACAGAATCTGGATTCAAAACCATTTCAGTTCCCATACAGGCAACACAACCACGGCCATTAACAAGTACAAGGCAGATAACTATGTGAAGAAAATCGTACGTGAATTTGACAGGAGAGTTAACCTGAAGCTACTTTGCCTGTCGCCAATTCCTTCACCATGGTGAAATTTCAGTCAGGATTCCATTTGTTCCCACTCAGATCTGCTTACTAGCAAAAGGCATCAAGGTAAGCAACTTAATGGTTTAACAAATCATACTTGAGGGCACAGAGTACTCTAGAAATGGAGCACACATAAGTGGAAATCCTTTCAAAAGAAACAAAACAAGTTTAAGAGCAGTCATTTAATCAGGGCCATGATTCATAACAGCAGCTAGCATGCCTTTGTCGTACACACACAAGAACAGCAAGCCTATTAAACCCAGAGCTCTTATGCATCTATAACTGCTCTCTACATATCCTATTTCTTTTATTTCTAACTCTGCTGGAGCCCTTGGAGAATGAAACATTTCAATCTTCACCTTAAAGACTTCAGTCACCTTTAACTCCTACTTTGAGAACTACATACATTCCTCTTCTAAACAGCTCTGCAAAAAAAGTCCAGCAACTGCTGGTGGAATGGGATATATTCACAATTGTTTGAGAAAGTCCAAATTTCCACCTGAGAGCTACTAAGAACATGTAACTTCCTCCTAGAGGCAACAGCAGTGTTGGAAAGTTCATTATTTCACATATAAAGCCCCACTGCATAAGCCACAATGAAACCAGGAAGCCGCTAAGTAAATTTGCTGCTCCACCTGAACCACAAAACCATAGCTACCACCCATAAACAAGGCAGGATTTTAAACTTCACACAATGGTTTACTAGTCTGACCTCTTCCAAAGATGGTAAACAGTAAACTAGGACTAAATCAAAGACTTGCTGGTTTAATTGCAGGCTGTTAAAGGAGAAGTGAGGGCTTTGTGCATGAGCAAAAGCCTTATTTATGTTAGCTTATTAAGCCACAGTAGGATTAGCCAAGTGCAATCGCTTGCCTTCATAAACAGCAACAGACTTCTCTTTACATCCATCCTATCTCTTGTGAATGCAGGATATGAACATCAAATAAGTAGCTACACTCTTTTTAATAACAGCAGCCCAATAACTACCTTGTCAGTCATAACTAAATATGCTGAACCTGACTAGGGGTGTGTCCACACTTACAAATACTCCACATTGCGATGCGCAGCTGGGGCCTGGGCAACACAGCTGACGCTTGATCCTGCATAGCGGCGGCGCATTACTGCGGAATGGTGAGCACTCGCTCCACAGTATCAGGTAAATTCGAATGTTCCGGCCAGTTCAGACAGGCTGTCCCATCCCACGTAACACCCCATCCATTGGGTGCCCCTCCCAAGTGATGCACGCCTCACCGCGCATGCCACAGAAGTATTGTAGCTGCTGAGAAGGAAGCTGCGAGGAGGCTCCTGGAATCTGGATGGTGCATTGTGGCTTCGCAGTGTGTAAGCTGCACTTTTTCTCTAACAGTGGATTTTATTCCACTAATCTGGATACTGCCTAGAAGATTCATACTGCCGATAATCTGTATAACTTCAGCATCTTTGCATTCAAGTTCTTATAGTATTTCACTTGAATATCTATTTTAAGTTTCACTAAGTTGTGGGTTATTACTTCTATGAACATGCCTGGCAGAAGCCAGGGAAGAAATTAAAGGGAGATCCATGGGTTAGTGGTAGATGACATGCTTCTTAAGGATAACAAATCAATGCTCTTCTGTTCATCTCCTCAGTAAAAGAAACCTAAATAACAAGGTCAGCAAAGATATCCACTAAATGCACTGGAGAGATGATTCCAGTCAGACAAGACTTTCTTCTTCTGAAGCTGATCTGAAAGCAATAATAATAAAATGTGACAGTGTGGAGTGCTATTGATTAAACATCTATCAGATAGCCATGTTCTTTCCCCAGGTGTTCTCATTTTCCCTCCCTTGGTTCTTCCTTCCTGTAGTAACCACTAGGCTTCACAGCCTTTTCCCCCTGGCTTCCTTTCTTTCAGCGCTCACCTTAATCATCAAGGCTCTCATGGGGTTAAAAAAGCCCCAAGAATAAAAGGGTTAGAATTTTTCTTGCCATAGACTTGCACTACATATTAGTGCTCTCCAAGGTGCTGAACCTCTTTTCCACTCTGTGCAGCTGCCTACAGGCAATAATGGAATCCTCAACAACGTGGAGTTAAAAATACAGCTGCCCTTTTCTTCCAGTTGACCACAGGATGCGACATCACAAGGACATCTGCCCTGCCTGACCACCAGCCTTCATCCAATCACCTCCCCAGATGTTGCCCCCAACTGCCCTGAGCCAAGTGATCGGTCATGTATCTGGAACGTGACACCTTCCTTCATCTGTCAATTAACATCCTATAACCATTGGGCATGCTCAGTCCTCCATGAACTACTGTTCTTAAGATTCTCCTCCTAAAGGCAAACCTATGCTCAAGGTTAAGAACATAAATATAAGAACACAGGAGGAGCCATGCTGGATTGGACCACAGCCCATCTAGTCCCAACTTCCTGTCTCACACAGTGGCCTACCAATTGCTTCTGGGCATTCTCAAGCAGAAGACAAAGGTATAAAACCTTCACCTGCTCTCAAACCCCTGTAAATTTATTTATTTATTTATATCCTGTCCCATACGCAAGCGTCTCTGGACGGCTCACAACATTTAAAAAACAAACATATCAAAACTGTATCAATCCTAAAACCAGTACAAAGTTTAAAAATCCAGCATTAAAAAATACAAAAACAATTTAAAAACAGCAGTGTTTGCATTGGGGGAAGCATAGGGAACATTTAACCAAAGGCCTGCGTGAAGAGGTACATCTTCACCGCCTTCCTAAACATAAACAGAGAAGGGGCCTGACGCACCTCAAGGGGGAGACCATTCCACAGCCTGGGGGCCACTACCGAAAAGACCCTCTCCTGGGTACCCACCTCCCTAGCTGCTGACGGCGGTGGGATAACCAGAAGGGCCTCCCCTCCAGCTCTTAAGACGCGGGCAGGCCGTTATGGGAGAAGGCACTCCTTTAGATATATGGGGCCCAAGTCATTTAGGGCCTTATAAGTCAAGAGTTAGCACCTTGAATTGGGCTCAGTAGTGAACTGGCAGCCAGTGCAATTCTTTTAGAACCAGCGTGATATGTGTCCGGCTAGCTGTTCCGGTCAGCACTCTGGTGGCTGTATTTTGCACCAGCTGCAACTTCCGAACCGTCTTCAAGGGAAGCTCCATGTAGAGTACATTACAATAGTCCAACCTGGAGGTTGGGAGTAAATGGATTTTAAAGGCATCCAGCCTGTCTCTCAAACCTGGAGACAATACCTAGGCATGCATTTTAGTAGTAATTGATACACATGTCCTCCATGAATTTATCTAATCCTTTCTTAGAGCTATCCAGGCTGCTTGAGTTCACCACTTTTTTTGATTTCTAAGGTATGGTGACCAGAAACTACATAATATTCCAAATCTGGTTTCACGATAGATTTATGAAGAAGCACAATGATGCTTGCCAATTCACTGATGTTGCACCCTGGGTCAGTACCTGAGGGAGCTCCTCATACTTCCATCATGTGTGAGGATGAAATTGTTTCGGCTATCCTAAGAACCCATACTTGGCACTTTCTATTAAAACAGTAGGGTTCCCTTCAAATAAGTAGTCTGTGTATCAACGAATCAAGAGCTCTTACAAGGGTGTCATACTTTTGAACTCAGGACGTGTGCTGCTAAAGAAGTATAATCAAGGAGTGATAAGAGATCATTACAGCCATTAACAGGTGTGGTTATCATGTAGTAAAGTTTTAACATCCACCAAGGTTTGCTTCATTCACAAAATGTGAGCACCAGGTAAGTTGGAATTTAAATTAAACACTAATGGGTTACCACATCCTTAATTTGGGGGCAAAGGTGATACTTAAATCTCAGTGTGATCCTAGATAGCAAAGATTACTTGGAAAAGAGTCCTCACATTTGCCATAACTACCCACACAGTTATTGCATGCAGCAAGGGCTTTGATCTAGCTGCCATTAAGTCAGCAGCTGACTCAGATTCATTATTATTCTGTCTCATTCCTGCAATGAGAAAAAAAATCAAAGGTCTATTGCTCAAAGATCCCTAGGAAATGGAACTTGTCAAAGAACCCAGAAGCACAGGTTAAACCAATGTAAGGCTATACTCTATGCATACTTCGTGACTCGCTAAAAAACAAAATCGGATCATTGAAAAGTCTGACGGAGATGCTGGCTATAGTTCAACAAATGTACCTTTTCAACTCTGACTATATTCTGAACTTCCTATACATCTAAGCCTTCTAGAATTGCCAACTAATCAGAACCTAATCAGAGCCAGAAAGTTAGACCCTATGAACTCCAGCAAGAACTGAACGCGCGCGCACACACACACACACATACACACACACTTTTTTCAGCAGCTGTTAGGAAATATACTTCCCCAATCACTCAGATTCAACATACAGGACAAATACAGCTAATGGAAGAAGCCAACCTCCTGTAACCTCCTTGAACCTGTATGGGTTGTATAGTGTATAACCATAAGCAATAAACAGAAACAACACTGAGCAGTTGTGTGTCTTAGCAACTATTACAAAACTCTGGCTTCTACATGCACATATTGGGGAGAAAAGCAAACATTGGCAAAGTAGAAGGAGCAGACAACAATGAGCAAAGAGGATAGGGTCAAGGACACTAATGGAACATTCTTAGAACCATGAGATTTTCCTAAACACAGCAGAGTATGGCCAGCATTTGTGCAATCAGGAGAAAGTCTTGCCACATGGACCCCCAGACTCATCAAATGGAACAACGGTGACCACAGGAGAAAGCAGAACTTAAGACCCAGTTTGAACAGCATAACATACAGTGTCACTCCATTTCCTTATAGGTAATGGTTGCTGGATTTGCTTCAGGTAAGGGGAAGTATTTTTGCATACATCAGAACACTGGTCTATGAAATTTACTATCTAAGGAAGTGGTGATGGCCACTAGCCTAGAACACTTTTTAAAACTGATAAATTTATGGAGGTCAGTCATATCAATGGCTACTAGAACAGATGCCTAGGTACTATCTCCAGTTTGAAAGAATAGGCAGGATGTCTCTAAAGGCTACTTTAATGAGTTGAGAGAAGGTGAGGGTTTCAATTTCACCTTCTGCTTGAGAACATCCATATAGAACATAGGATGGGCTGCAGGACAAGATGGGCTATGGCTTGATCCAGCAGAGCTACTCCTAAGCGGATTTTAGACATTTGCCTTCTTTTCTAAATTCTGACATGTAAAATATAAAATAATTTCATAATTAAAACAAGATGGTTTTACAGACACTGACAGAAATAACCTTGACAAATATTGGACAGAGAGAACATTCTTGCCAGTTTTGGAGACATTTGTGAAACTGATGGGCAGATTTCTCCTTGAGCATTCTGGCCAGTCGGAAAACAACATGCTATCCATGTTGCAGCTGACATGAAAATAATTTGCTATATAATTATCTGATTACACAGTGTCTAAGTAATTCCTTCATAACAAACTTTTCCCTTCGACTAAATTAAAAAAGAGTCAATGTTCCACAAAGATCAGCAAAAATTTCAAAGAACACACATGCAAAAAAAAGCCTTTGGATTAGTATAGCCAAGTTCACCGAAGACGAAAGACAGGGAGAAATAGAAAGAAAAGTGTTAAGCAATCATACACTTGAAGTCTTCACCAGGGCACCTGATGCCAGAAGTTATATGTATCAGTTCTAGCCTGGGATGCTGCTTGCAAACTTTAAATCACAATGCTCTAAGAAATACATCTGTGCACGCTCCACAAACGCAACATCACATTTCCCCTCCAGGAACATCAGAGATGAAACCATAAAGTCCACGTCTACTTTCAAAGATGCAATTTGCTAAACACATGCCCCATCACTTTATATAGCTACCAAGTTCTCTCATGACTGCTCCTCTTAGAAAACTTATTTACTGAGAAAGGAGGAGTGTGGAACTGGAATCCAAAGAACCCAGAGAAACTTGCATTTCACGGCTGCCCTTGAGATGACCGTCACTGTTAGTGTGCAGCAGTGTGCAGTAGCATAAGTTGTATGTAGTTCTACCACAATGGGATACAGGTAGAAGAAGTTGGCTTTTCTATCCCACTTTTCTCACCCGTTTAAGGGGACTCACAACAGCTGACAAAGCTTTTCTATTCTCCCCACAACAGAACACGTGAGGAAGGTGGGGCTGTGAGAGCTCAGAAGAGAGCTGTGACTAGCCCACAGTCACCCAACTGGCTTCATGGAGGAGGGTGGATTCAAACCCGGTATTCCCAGATGAGAGTCCGGCTCCTTAACCACTAGACCAAACTGGCTGACTCAAAGGAAATGGTTCCTTCCTCTGACAACTCATCTCATGTTATGTCTTCATAGTTTGTTGTTCCCACAAAATACTGTATTTTGGAAGTTTGCTTTTCTATCATTGCATCATTCTGTGTTTTGAAAGGCTGCTTTTTCTCCTCCTGTATTTTGCAACTTTTGTATTTTGGAACTAAGGGCAAAGGGTTGTTGAGGAGGGTTGGAGGATTATATTTTAAATAGGTCCTGGGACCTTCTGGTGAAATGTAAGAAGAAATCATCATCATCATCATCATCCTCTATGCTAAGGAAATAACACTCAGCAGAATCACACAAACCCCTTAAGTGGGGTGTATGTAGAATGATGAAGAACAGCAGCTTCAGAAAACTGCCGAATGCTAGCACCTGCCCAAATATACTGAAAGCTGCAGACACGTGTCCTTGTGCTAAACGCATTAGAAGACGATTAGGAAATTATTAAGTTTTTAACACTGCACAAGAGGCACTGACACAACAGCCTCCCATTTAAATCCAGACTTCCACCCACAACAGCAGACAAACGGATGCCAATGGAGTCAAACAGAACTAACCTCTGGGTTTAGCCCCAACAGGTTTAAAAGCCAGGTGTCAGATATACTTAAGAGCTTAGCTCTTTTGAAAAGTGGGACTCTGCCACTCCTGCCACGCTTCTCTAGATTACATCTAAGCTTTCCTTTAAGCTGCTAAGCCTTATATCATTAAGTGCCTGGCAAAATTGATTCTCCTAGTTTATTAGCCATTGCATTTTTAGAATGCTATTTTTTTCCGTTTCTAGCTTTGCTGCCTCTCTTCCAGTAACATCAGATGTCTTTTTATTGCAGAGAAGGGTATGAATGAGAGTGCCCAAATGGTTCTGCTCAGCTATTTCATGGCTTTATAAGCACATATTGCTTCCTACGTATCCCCTTCACAAACCAATATAAAGCCTATTAAATCTCTGTTGATATAGATGTTGTTCATGCAATAAATACCAGCTGCTTTCCATCACTGGAACATACCATTTGCTTTTCTGAATTTTCCTTTTCTGTAGAAGACTGTCAGATCTGAACAGGAACATTCCAGTTTCAGCAGCTACTTTCTACTACTACGTCGTAGCGGTACATTTTAAATCCTGGTCTTCAATATCAATGAAACAAGCAATCCCTTCCAGGGAAATAGAGAGGTCAACAGGGACTCAGTCAAACTTTCAGAAAGTATTAGGAGTGGGCACAAATGCAATTTTTGACATTTGATTCAAATCGAATATTCGAATGTCCAAATTCGTACAAATAGAAAACAAACGTATTAAAAATTTGAACCAACTTGAATACGTTCGTATCTATTCGTATGAATATTCGATACGTATTTGATGATTAAAATGTTGACAACATTCATATGTATCCTTACGCATCCCGTGATTATCCCGTACGTATCCTCACAGATGCATACAGATACGAATAAGATCTGTACGGATACATGTGAATGTCTGAATTATTTGTACGAATTATTCAAAATATTCGTATTCATTTCAGTATTAAAAAATGAATGTATGGACATTCGATTCAAATTCGAATGTCCGAATTCGGCCAAATTCGATCAAATAATGAATATTTTGAACGATTATTCTTGCACATCCCTAGAAAGTATGGTACCTATGTTTGATCACAGAGCTGCAGAGGCAGCTTAAAACTGATTCAAATCTCATTTTGGAAACATCAAGCAGGGGATTCTAAAAGCCATTTTGAAAGGCCCAAAGCCTATAAAACAATTAGATTCTCACTTCCTATTTCACTGTAACCGGTTTTGAATATGTTAGCATAAAGTCAGTAAATAGATAAATGGAAGCCAGTATTCAAAGGCAGTGAAACCACAGAACTCAAACCTTACTGAGGGGAAAAGCCTTGCCTCAATCCTACACAGCTCTGGAAATCTTATCTCTACACCAGGAAGCTGCCAAAACCAGTTGACCTAATCGCTTGGGTTCAAAATATGTGACACAATAAAGTGGCAGGTTCTCAGACTAAGAGCCAACAAAGAAAGCTGCTAGACTGGTTTTACATAAGCCGGTTTCTTTGGCAAAAAAAACCCTAGAAGAATGAACACACCTTTTTCTTGCTGGGGACTCCCTGTAGGATGTCACCCAACAGAGGTTTGCCTTTTTCTTCTTTTTTAAGAAGAGTCATTTACTAAACAAGTGTCTCTTTAAACCAGATGAAAATACCTTTTTAAAGTTTTGAACAAATTCTACAGACTTTTTTCCCTCCTACCTCTTGTTTACTCTTCAAACAAAATCAGAGCAGCATCTAAATATCTTCACAGCATTAGTCAATAAAACATACGTACTTCATAATCTTATCCTTTTTAACTTGGTCAAGGCAGGGCTGTTCTGAATAGAAAAGTTTACAACACTTATAAGGTGAAGCTTGGAAAGATCCTCACCTCCTCAAATTTAGCCATTGTTACACTTAGCCCATATATAAAACTGCAGGGAGGATGCAAAGCCCAGAAAATTCAGGGCTATTATTGTCTTTGGATGGACGGACAGACGGACGGACGGAATGAATGAATGAACGAATGAATGAATGAATGAATGATCTTAGAACTGAAAATCCCCAGGATGGAGGAGGAGGGATTGAGAAGAAAATATGGAGAAATTACTGTTTTAGGTACAAGGATGTTGGTGGGGTTAACTGCCTTTCTGCCAGTAACGCAACTGAAGTCTGACACACACTTAAAAGGCTGCTGAACTTTTGTCAAATTTCGCACTCCAATAGCCGTAAAAACGAAACAAGTTCGTTTCGAAGGGTTATATACAGCCTCCCAGGAAGGAGGTGCACCGTACATTGGAGGGACCCCTGTTGCTCTACTTCTAGAAGGTCTAGAAGGTCTCATAAGCACATTAACCAGCTTATGAAGTGCTACATAGCCAGCAGCTCCAGTCCACCTAGAAAGCAAGTCATGATAGACTAGGTAGGGCCACAAATATGACGGGAAGGAATAATGGGAGAGAGATCCCCAATGACTAGGGTCGTGCACAATATTCGTCACATTTGGAATTTGTACAAATTCTGACATTTGTGGATTAATCAAAAGGGGTCTATATATGTGAGCCCTGTGTATCCACGAATCAAATGGATCTAGCATTCGTCGAAGCTTCGATTAAGGCACTCCTCAAATGCCCAAGTAGGTTTTCAGGGCCTTCGTGCACAGCTCCCACTCCCATCGTCACAAACCCCAGATGGGAAGCTGCAAGCGCATACCTGGAAGGCCTGTATCGGCTTCAAAGCAGTGCAGAAATGATGGCCGACAATGCCACTGTGGCCTCTGTAGAGGGAAGAGAACAGGGCAGAGTGGAATGGAGGTGCAATGGTGTCATCATCCTGGTTGTACCACCACCCTCAGCAGCAAAAGGGGTGGCATCCGGGGGAGGGTCTTCTCACTGATGGCCCCTAGGCTATGGAATAGTCTCCCCCTTGAGGTGCGTCAATCACTTTCATTGTACACATTTTGGAAGGCAGTGAAGATGTACCTCTTTGCCCTGGCCTTTGGTTAAATTGGTAAAATGGGGATATACTATTCCCTTGCCACTTGCAGATGCTACTGTTTAGGGCAGGATAAAAATCCAAATAAATAAATAAATAGAGTGTGAAAGAGTATAGATAACCAGTGCAATTGTGACTCTAGATCTTTTTTCATTTTAGTTTCTTCGAAAAAAATAACACACCACAAGGAGTTGGTCAAACATGAGTAGTGAGCTCCCACTATCCTTTTTGGGCACAATATTTGGCTTGTAAGTTCTTTAAGGCACATACATTTGTCAGTTCCAATAAAGTACCTATTCCTCCCTAGTACTTTTATTCTTAAAAAAAAAAGTTTCTTACTCTCAATCTGAGGTAGAAAATGACATTCCTGATCTACTCGTGTCAATGAACACTATGCTCCATTCACAGTGTGAAAATCTCTTTCTTCTGCTCACTTGAACAGTATTTTATCATCTATTTTAGGGACAAGTAGACTTCAACAGCTCTTGAAGAACTTCCTGCCAGCTTTTGCCTCTTGCTCTCCAGCTGTTCTACTGACCTCATCCGTGTTTTTCCACAAGGACTGTAACTCAACAGTTCCCTAGTAACAGCTTAGTTCTTCTACCTCAGCTCTCACTCACTGCTGGCCCTGACCAAACTCTCCTCAGACAACACCATCTTTTCCTTCACTCTACCAGATCCAGGCATTTCTCCCTGCTCCGTTTCCATCTGTTCAGAACATTCACCTAGTTCTCAGTCAAGCCGCTGTCTCTTCTCCCTACTCCCTGATTTCTCACTCAGGTTTGGCTCAGGGTTACAACTCAGAAGCAAGCTGAGGTAAAAGCTGGTAAGAAAATGAATTAACCATATAACAGAAACACAGTCACTGAAGGGAATCAACCCTATTAATATACAACTATACAGTACAGGTGATATATACAAATTAGAGTATTTGTATTCCTCCACCTCCTACTTGTAGACTTTTTCCCTAAGGTGTCTGGTTGATCACTATTAGGGGAAGATGGAGAATTAATGGTACATTGGTCTGATTTAGCAGGACTCTGCTGGTGTTCTTGCAAAGCAGGCTTTAAAAGGAAGCAATTAAAACAGGAAATCAAGAGTGTTTTCCATAGGGTCATCCTGTCCCTAAAGATAAAATGGGAAGTGACACACCACACTCCGTAGCTCAAACTTCACAACCACTGTCCTTATCTCCTTCACATTTTTCGGTTCAGGATTGGGTAATGTATGCATAAACCACTATGTTCAGTGGACTCAGATTTAATATGGGCTTGCAAACTATATTTATTCATTAACTTCATTTGTAGAGTTATCCAATTACTAAGGTCCTTTCCACACTTGGTCTTATTCCAGATAGTCTGCACTAACATCTGGATGGCAAATCCCTTTTTCAGGATATAAACCGGAATTAGACCCAATTCAGAAAGAGCCTAAGGTTCTCTGGGCAGTTTATAGAGGGAAATTATAAAAACACAAGTTAAAATATGAAAATAAAATTAATATTTGAAGGAGTGGCTTCTCCCACTCAGATCTACTTGAGAGACCCCCCCTCAAAAAAGGCTAAGCCTTAGTATAACTAAGTGGACTCAACATACAGTCTTCAAATCTATGTCTTCCATGCTTCACTTTTGCTGCCTTCCGTAGGCCTTGATGTAGTGGGCAAGGAGTTAAGAACTCCTGGATCTGGTTGCTAGGTAATGTTTGTAAGCCCAACAAGCGACAGAAATCTGAAAAGGCCCCAGGGTGGCTCACAACAACAACAACAACAACAAGAACAACAACAACAACTACTACTACTACTACTACTACTACTACTACTACTACAACATATGGTATTAAACATAGTTATAACCCTTCCTTCCTCCTGCCCTCCATGGCATGACAAACAGCCAGAGGAAGCTAAACATCCAAGGTCTGGGTGGTGTGTTTAACCAGGTGGTGCAAACCATATAATGTAGGTGCCCATCAAAGCACCAGAGGGAATCTATTCCAGAATCTGGGTGCCACCCCAGAAAAGACATGCTTGTGTGTTCCTGTCTTAGCAGTTCTGAGAGTGGAAGAACTACAACAAGCCCCTACCCTTCACATCTCAATACATTAAGTCTATATGGGAGAAAGCACTCCTTCCGATAACCAGGTACAAGCCATGTAGGACTTAGCATACTAATAAAGTCTACATTGGATTTTCCCTCTCTTTGAAGAATAGGGCTTCTTTTTTTGGGGGGTGGGGGGAGAGGTGGTCCAGGTTTCTGGTAAGTATTAGGGGTTGGAAACCTCAGTGGAAACAGGCCTGTAAGGGGGGGAGATAAAGCCTGGAAGGAGGAGCGAGAAATACAGAGAAGACAGAAAGCATATAGATAGACTTTCATCAGATTACGTTTGTTATTCTTCAGTGTTTTGTATTTCTGACTCTTGTTAATGTTGTTCATATAAGATATGTGAGTAAAGTAATATTTCTTCCTTTATAATTAATTTTTTATTTTTAATTTTTAATTTTAAAATTTTTTTTTTTATATTTTTACTCTATTTCCCCAGGCAGAAAGAGATAGTGGCAACAAAAGATACCAACTAGAGGCCATTCCTTTCGTCAGAGGACAGACAGCAGTATCTCCATCACCGTCTATAATTCAAGATTTTATGTTCTGAATTTCTCTGACCACAGATTATTTTCTACTCATCTGGGTGACTGGAAAACTGTATCCCTAGTATTTATAGTCATATATCGCCAATTCCCCTATCACTGTCCAACATCCAGCTTTTTCTAAGAAAAGCAGTTTCTAGTCCTCATGAAGAGTCTTGAGTATCTTCAGAAACGACTCTTAATTATTTGAAGAGAAACCTTCACCTCACGGTGGATAAATAATCCTGAATTTTAAATCGATCACCCAGTTTAGAATACCAAAGCACACTTTCTGAATTATTAGTCAGTAAGAAGTCTCAAATGGAGGACAGTATATGGCCCTACTCAACAGCACAGCATCAACCTTGTTAAAGCAAATTACGCTAACAACGTGTGACCCAGACGCATCAGATCCTGTTTTCCAGATCACAGCGAGCCCCTCTCTGTTGGGAAACACACACAAAACAATTCATTTAGTGCTACAAAGCAGCTTAAAATCCTCCGATTACACTTCAAAAACTGCACTTCAAAACAAAGGGAAATTTAGAGAGACTACTGATTTCCCAAGACTGAACTCCATCCCTGTTTCAGTTAATGTGCCTTTGAGGACAGCTCTTGAAAAGTTGACACCAGCCTTGGGAAATTTTCCATCAATGATTATGAGCAAGTGCTCAATGCCTACTCAGAAATAATCATATCCTGGGAAGAGGCCAAGCAGAAAAGAAATAGCATGTTCCTTCTTTGCCGTAAGGCCATTGCCTCAATTACCCTCCATATCATCCCTTTCCTAGATGATGGGATTCTCAATAAGAGCGTGCAGCAAAATCCCCCAGATCCAACACATCGTTTGTATTTTTGTTAATGCTATTTTTTATCCTTCCTTGACATGTCATATGGCTCTCTTTAAGCAGCTTGAATTAGCTTTGAACAACACATAAAAACGCACTAAATTATCAGATGTCCATAAAAAGCAATTAAATAGTTCATCACTTATTAGCAAACCTCCTGAAAGACTCAAGGAAACACAGGCCCTTCAATGCCCTCCAAAAGGATAACAGTAATGGGGGAGCCTAGAAGTAAGGTCCTGTAATCAGCTATATCTTCCCTTCAAACCAGGCAGCAGAGGCTTCAGACCACTGGGCTGAAGAAACCAAGAACAATCTCTTTAGAGCCTCAGAATACTACCATAGAACTTCTGGACTGAGTTTAGAAATGGCGCTGGAGCTGGTGAAACCCCTTGCGATGGACTTGGGTTATCGGCCACCGTGGGCTCTTTTAGACTTTTCCCAGAGGAGGAGAGTTGGATTTTCTACCCCACTTTTCTCACCCATTTATTTATTTATTTGTATTTCTATCCAGCCCTATACCTGAAGGTCTCAGGCCAGGTTACAATATTATATTAATTTTAGACAGGTCCCTGCCCTCAGGCTTACAATCTAAAGAGACAAGAAAGGAACATGGTGTGGGAGGGAACAGGTCTTCGGTTCCAATTCTTCTGTTCATTTCAAATTGCTGGAATTTTCCTATTCTCTTTACTTTGAATTTCCTCTTCATTGATGACAAACCGGATGATGGTAGAGATGGTCAGCCAGCATTACTCAGCTCCGCCCTGCTCAGCCTCAGGACCAGACGTTTTCTCAACTGCTGGAGTGGCTGCCATAGTCTCTTTTCCATCTTGTGATGGCAGTTGGAAGAGGCAGGGGCACTGCTGGGAGCAAGATGGCAGAGCCCAGCCTGCTGCCTGTTCTCCACTCTTCTCAGGCAAGATGGTTCTCAGCCTTGTGATGATGGCATTTGGAAGAGGGAGGGGCACTGCTGGCAACAAGATGGCAGAGCCCAGCCTGCTGCCTCTTCTCTGCTCCTCTCCTTTAAGGGGACTCAAAGCGGCCGACAAAGCTTTTCTATTCTTCTCCCCACAACAGAACATGCTGTGAGTTGGGTGGGGCTGTGATAACTCAGAAGAGAGCTGTGACTAGCCCAAGGTTGCCCAGCTGGTTTCATGTGGGGAGGGCAGAATCGAACCCAGTATTCCCAGATAAAGAATCTGGCTCCCTAACCACTAATCCAAATAGACTCCAATTCTTCCAGTAGGTAGAAAAATAAAACTCAGGATGCTCGGAGGATTGCTCTTCTTGCTGAATTTAATGGAAGGTAACTATTTACAGTACTGAGGACCCCAACGTCCCTTCACCACTTTTCCAGATTTTCTCCAACCATCCTCTGTCTCTTCTTTCCAACTCCCAACTCCCCCCTCCAACTGTCACTTCCAATGGTCACTTCTCTCCCCATTACACCTTTACCCCTTCCCCACATTCAGCAACTCAGCAGTTCCATAATCAGGCCTGCCTCCTGATTCATGGTTAAAGATGGAGCCATCACACCCCTGTAACAGAGATGCCAGCTATTGTAATCCCAAACAGAGCCTGTCACTGAATTTTGTATTTCCTGACAGTTTTGGAATACAGCAATTCGTCTTGGCTGTTTAACAAAGTGATGTGCACCAAG
This sequence comes from Aspidoscelis tigris stejnegeri, assembly GCA_023333525.1. NCBI lineage: Eukaryota > Metazoa > Chordata > Lepidosauria > Squamata > Teiidae > Aspidoscelis > Aspidoscelis tigris. The sequence continues at coordinate 11,281,207 of JALMGA010000007.1, forward strand.
TCAAATTTCTCCATTTAATTTGCAATGAATCAAATGGGAAATATTCAGCTTCGTCCAACCCACCCCATGAATGTGGGGGCTTCATGTACAAACACTAATGAGTGAAAGGAACCCCACAGCCTTCCCTTCCTGCCTCAGCCCCCCATCACCTCCATTTCTGGATGGGGGAGCTGTGCTTGCAGCTCCAGAAGGCCTATGTGAGACATGAAGCAGCATGGAAATGGCGGTGGAAGGTGTCACCACAGCTTCCATGAGGGTAAGGGAGTGCAGCAAGGGGGAAAGGGACGGCAGTCATGTCCTTGCCACTATATCCACGCTGCTCCAAGTCCGAAACAGGCTTTCGCGCATTGATGAAGACCAGATCCATTTGATCCAGAGGCAAATGGAGGCCCTCGTAGGCCCCTTTCGATTTCCTGGTGAATGTTGAAATTTGTACAAATTTGTACAAATTTTGAAGGAGCCAAATATTCGTGACAAAAGGGGTTTAGTCTAAAGGTAGAGCTGCCACCCAGTAAACCAGAGGTATCTCTACCAGCAGTTTCAGTGCTTTTGCCAACCATGAACAATTCTACAGTGCCATTTCAGAGATTCCTAATGCTCCCCTGGACTGAAACGGGAAGAGGAAACAGAAACTGACAGGCATCCGCATGCAGAACCTTCTGAAATCTGACTAACACAGCAGCTACTTCTACAAGTTTCATACAGATATTTAAAAACATCTCATCTCCCTATTTTAAGCTGAAGAGCTCCCTGGAGAAAGACTATTTCACAACTTTACTATCACCCATACCATTCTCCATTTTTTGGTGGGCGCCACATAGATTTTTAAAAAATAGGTTGAAAGCATTATTACATTGCTTCTAGAGAAGTGTCAAAACACTTTAAACTGGGTTACTATGAAACCAACAGTTTACAAGGTTCATTTTTGGATTAGACTCCTCTAAAAGTTTGGGATTTGGTCCAAAAATGAACAAAACCTGGAGGGAATTCAAGAAACTGTTCATCAAGCTGATCTCTTTTCACTGCATTTTAGTCTCTCTTCTATTCTCCAATTGTGGGGAGAGAAGCTGAGACACAATCTGGGGAGACAATGGGAGAGAGAGATTATGTACTTCCTCCGGGTTGGAGAGACTGGCAGGATGCCTCTAAAGGCCATTTGCAGAAATTCAAGAGCAGGTGAAGGTTTTGCCCACTGTCTTCTGCTTGAGATGCCAATAAGCAATTGGTGGGCCACTGTGTGAAACAGGATGCTAGGCTAGATGGGCTATGGTCTAATCCATTAGGGCTTCGCTTATAGTCTTAGGAGGAAAGGTTGAGACACGAGTGTTTTATGCACTCCTGGAAATATCCAATAATCTAATTCTGAAGTACCATAGGCGCTCAAGTGCCTGATTTCCCCATAAATGGCAGTTGCTTGCATAGGATGGGTATTTGCACACAACCAATCCACAGCATTGTACAAAGGACTACTGTATATACTGCAAACATCACAGTGACTAGGAATCAGAACAGAGTTAATCTCAAGAAGACTGTTGGAGAAGTTCTCACTTGGAGAAAGGTTCTTCAACTAGTCTCATGATTTCTCCCTCTAGAAACAGGGAGGGATGGTCAACAGACTACATACACACATCTCTGGTTTTTCCACAAGTTAGAGCACAATCTTAAACAAAGTGACTCAGAAGAAAAGACCTCTTGGGTTCACTGGTATTTATTCAACATGAAAATGAGGTCAGGACTGCAGCCTCAGCCATATCTGCACCACTGTCAAATTGTAATTATATAGCAAGATGGAGCCAAAGCTAGCTTATGCCTTTTTGGTTGGTAATGTGGAAGGCAAGGCCTTCAGCATCTCTCCAACCTGGAGGCAGTACCTCAGCATCCATTCTAGTAGCCATGAATACATCTGTCCTCCATATATTTTTTTCTTGAAGCCAAAGAGGTTCTACAAGCTGAACCTCAAACCTAGAGCCCAGTTTGGCAGACTAGTGAATGGGATGGGGGGAAGGGGTGCAAGAAGGCCTGTATGAAGCCTGCTTTGTCATATCCATAATGTAAACTCCATGGGCAGAGTTCCATCTAACGGTGATCTCAGCTGGAAGCCTGCAATAAATGTCTTGGAAGAACAACATTGGAACCAACACAGGTAAGAAGAGTTCTTCCTCCCATGCTCTTTTATCTATAAAGGGGGTTGTAGGCAGGATCTATTAATTTACAGCTGCCACTTTCCTGCCAGGACAAAATCCTTTGCTATAATTCACCAAAGAGGCAATGCAGCTAATCCCCAGAGCTTCATAAAATGTATGGCGTCTCTCTCATGTCACACTATATTTCATTAATGCCATGGTAGCTGGCAATACGTGGTATGAGCGTACAGAAAATGCTTTTCACATCTTTTACTTCCAGCCTTCAACTCCACACTTCTAGAGTCTGCAGCACAACATTAGGATTACTCCTCTTACTGATGTGGCTGGATGCTTGTATTTTGCCTCTGGAAGCTCTCTTGGAAATCTCTGCAGTCATGCATGATTTACACATCACAACTGCAGAGGTACTGCAAAAGTTAAATTAAAAGCTCTAGACTCTGGCTTGGGCAAATAAAAGCAAAACTTGATTCTGTATTGCACAACGGAACTAGAGTCCAATCCCCCATGCTTTAAGTGCTAAGACTCACTAGGTTGTTCTACTTCAGAGTCGATACCAGGATGAAAACTGTCCATTAAGAATGTGCCAAACTGCTGTTTGTGGAACATGGTCAAGGGCTCTCCCTCTCTTAAGATCACTCCATTACTCCTAACAGTATACCCAAAGCATGGGACTTGCTCTCTTTCTAGATCCATACTTTCCATCATTCTGGGTCCTTCCTGGGCAGGCCTGCAGTGTGCAATGGCTCAAATGCAGATGTGCAACAGCGCCACACACATCTACACTACATGCAAGCCCATGAAGAATCTTATGACAGTGAGTACATGTCCCAAAAGGGGGTAAGTTCCTCACTATGCATTTACCACTCATGACAAACAAAGGAGTGCCGAAGGAAGACAGGACTGCTACGGAAAATACCTAACAGACCTTGGCCTTTAACCACCATTCACATATGACAAATTGGATTCCAGCGCATCCCTATCTTCTAGAGGTCTTTTTACTGTTAGTTGTTTTAATCATTCCTATTTTAGTGACCCACGATGATCTTTACTGTTATTTTATTTAAATATGAGTAAAATTCTAAGTTTACTGTAAGAGTTTCATCCTAAGCAAATGTATCATTCTGTGGTCTAGAGACATTTAAGAAATGCTGCTTTAGACCCTCAGTCATCTTTGCCAACTTGGTGGCTTTCATGTTGGGAATGATGTGAGCTGTGATTCAAAGCATGTGAAAGGTACTAGGTAGGCTGAAGGCTTCTTTAGAAAGATATTCCAAGCCTCAAAAGGCCACTAGGTAACTTTGGTCCCGTAACTGCTTTTCCAACTTGACGCTTGTTGAAAGGATTCAATGGAAAAGGAGAATTATATATTTATTTAATTTTATTGTCTATTGTCTAATATATATTGTCTAATACTAACCTACTGGACCAGGACTCATGATTTTTGTTAGACAATACCAGTCTTGACATTAGCATCAACATTAAAGAAAAAAGTCATTAAATGGGATACGGTCTGATGTACACCAGTTGATACAGCATTTCCAAATAATTTTTCTTAGTGATCAAGAGTGACATGGAATAATATAAAAAGAACTTATCTAAGAACAATGAAAAACTAAAAATGTTCCCTGTCAGCTCAGAAAAAAAATAATGGAAAGATCCCAAGAAGCCTTCAGTAATTCTTAAGCCAATGGAAGAATGAAAACATCCATGACCAGTTTTCAACTCACCTGTTGCAGTTTTGGGGTTGTTAAAACTGTATTCCATAGTTATGCTTTGAACCTAAGCTTTTGGGTATGGCTATGATGTCCAACTTCCAAAGATATGGCTCCTAGAAGAGTCAAAAGCGACTTGAGGGCCTCTCATGGACCTTGTCATGCTTCTTTCAGATGTTGATGAACGAGTGTCAGGTTAGTGGTACACAATTGTGTTGATTTGTCCCTGGCAGTTGGACTTTTGTGTGGTTGTTGGCAACGAGTGGTTGGTCGTTTTCTGGTTAGTCTTTGGTGATGTAGCTATTAATTATGAGTCCTTGGTCTGTTCTTGGCTGTTGTCCATTAATGATGGGTTGCTGTTTTGTTGTGTGGTTGCTAGTTTTTATTTGTTTTTGAAAATTATGTGAATGTTGTTCTACTGCACTGGATTCCCTTACAGCCAATTCAAGGAACTCCTTAACTCAAGCAACTGCTTCTGGGTGTTCAAACAAAATCTGGGGTTTTCAGTCCACACATACTCTGTTGCGGCAGATTAGCTATTTGCATGAGACATAAAAGTCTTTCATGCTCATATATTTTTTTCTCTATTGTGTGAGTGGTCATCCCTATGTAAACTTTCCCACATTCACATGTATTTTATAAATATCTGGGATATGAAGAGAGTTTGTCTTTGGATGGTTTCAGAATCTGGCCAGTATTTCTAGCTGGCTTGAAGGCAGTTTTGACCCTTTTTCTTATTCTAGTATTTGAGGGAGGAAACCATCTGTTCATCCACTGTGCCCACATCATGCATCTAGAATTATGTCTATCGAGTCCCCTCTCAGTTGCCTTCTTTCTAGATTAAAAAGCCACTAATGTTGCATTGTTTCCTTGCAGGGAAACTGCTCCAAACTCTTTAAGCACTGTAGTATTTAGGGTAGCAAAAACTGAAAGAAACTGCCAAGAGCTCCAGAGGGATCGCTTAGCACTGGGTAAGTGGGCAACCAAGTGGCAAATGTGCTTTAATCTTAACAAGTGAAATGTAATGCATAAAGTAGTGTTGGCTTTTCTACACTGCTTTTCTCACCCATTTAAGGAGACTCAAAGCGGCTGACAAACCTTTTGTTCTTCTCCCCACAACAGAACACCCTGTGAGGTGGGTGGGGCTGTGAGAGCTCAGAAGAGAGCTGTGACTAGCCCAAGGTCACCCAGCTGGCTTCATGGAGGAAAGCAAAATCAAACCCAGTATTCCCAGATAACAGTTTGGCTCCCTAACCACTAAACCAACTCTTCTTCCTCATGAGGTGTGACAATGAAAACTGAACTCAGTATCCCAGACATCACCATACTCCCAGTTTATATAAAGGCATAATAACTTTAGCATTTTTGTTTTCAAATAGAACTTCTTACCAATCCTACAGCAGCTTTTCTTATGCTGGGGCACTACGAATGCTATTGGACTACAATCCCCATCAACCTGGAGGTTACCCCACCAGAATTGTTTTCCATCTGTTTTTCCAGTGGTTCCACACAGCACTGTCCCTGCTAGCATAGCTGGATGCATTTCCCTCCACAAGATCCAAATGATCCTTTTGTACTTGACATGCCATGTTCCAAGGAAAGGTGAACAACTCTCTTTTCATTATGTCAGCTCCCCTGTCATCACGCAGAATTGGAAAAGAAGAACATTCACTAAACCATCTGGAAGAAAGTTGAAACTCTGCCAAATACAAAAAGTAGCAAACTTGGATTTCCTCTTGCTGGTAACGTCTTGCTATCAATAGAATATCCAGGAAGACATCTAATAGAGCGGTGTTTAAGAGAACATACTTTAAGTCAATTTCTACTCAAAATTTACAGCCAAAGTGCAGACTACATCTTTGAGCTACAGCTAACCATATAATTTAGGCTTACATTTAAAATCACATACACCACCTTTCTGACATTGTCAGCATGCACAGAAGCTCATTCGGAGGCACAAACACTCTAAAGGAACAAAATATACCCAAATAACAGCACACATATAGAGGAATAATGATAAAAGCATCTGTACAAAGACTCCATCAAAGGTTAGTTTGAATTAGTATTTAAAAGATGGCATTAACCAATGCAAACAAGTTATTTCCCAAGAGCTTCAGTTACTAAATCACTACCCCCAAAGGTACAGACCATAACATTTAGGGTACACACACACACACAAAAAAAAAAAAACAAACCCTCAATAAAAGCAAAAAAAGGCACATACATCAACAGTGTAAGACAAGGTACAAATCAAAAGTTATGAAATTTATTCAGCATTATGACAAGTGGCGGAGCGGGTTTTCCCTTGTTATCTTGCTTTTCAGTCCCATTACCGGGCTATTTATTTGCAACAGATCGATTTGAAATAATAGCAACTATATTAATTACAAACATTTTGCTCATACGAACGGTACAATTTATAGAAATAGGCTGTCAAAGGGCATGCATGTGAAAATAATGTTGGAAATCCCGGCACTAAATAAAAACATGAGTTTGCTGGTTGAAAGGCTTTACTGGTAGCAAAAAGCAAATCAGTGCATGTGAATTTCATAAATACAAATTAGAAAGGACACCTTTTTATTACTTGAATAGATGACAGTGGGTGATACATTAATACTTTACCAGAGTAACTTAGACTTAGCATAAAAAGCAAGCTATGTTGCTGAAATATCAGCTGAGATGTATGTTATTTAAGGCATCCATGCAGATGGTACAATTGGGAGAAACGAACAGGATCTGGGTACCTTCCAGGTCTTCTGCTCCAGATACAAAACCATATGCAGTCCAAGAGGAGAAGCCCTGACAAGGAATCCCTAAAGCTGACATGGCTTTAGTGATGCCCTGGGCAAACTGAAAAATGAAAGTTATTAATATATTTACTCACCTTTTGTTTACCCAAACGATAGGAGAACTGTATTCCAGAATAAACCTGCCTTAGGGAGAAATATCTTTCATATTTTTAAAAGCAGTTTCACGGGAATGTTTCCTTGCCTCCGGCCAAAACTGAGAAAACAATTAAATATTCTAGTTTCTGAAAGAATGCTGATCGTGTAAACAAACCAGAGATGCAAGCAGTCAGCAAAGCTGCTGGTAAGAGATAAAACACTATACTTTAATGCTCCAACACTCAACAAAAGTTCAGAATATTTAAGAGTTCCATAAAACTCTTAGGTGGATTGAGAATTTTTTTTTCTCTATCACACAACACTAGAACCAGTGGGCACTGTATGAAGCTGATGGGTAGGAGAGTCAGATCCAACAAGGGGAAGTATTTCTTCACCCAGAGGGTCATCGGTCTATGGAATTTGCTGCCAGAATAGGTGGTAACAGCTACCAGTCTAGATGGCTTTAAGGTAGGGGTAGACAAACTTATGGATGACAGATGTATCAATGGCTACTAGAATGAATGCCTAGGTGCATCTTTCAGACTGGGGGGGGGGGGGGAGAAGCAGGACACTTCTAAGGCCATTTGCTGGGATTTGAGAGTAGGAGAAGGTTTGCCCCTGTCTCTGCTTGAGATGCCCATGAGCATTTGGTGGGCCACTGTGTGCAACGGGACGCGGGACTAGATGGGCTGTGGCCTGATCCAGCAGGGCTTCTCTTACGTTCACCAGATGTTTGCCAAACAACACGCACTACTTGTGAGGATTCTGAGCAGCCGTCTGGTACTAACGATGAATGCTTTTTCTTGTGACCTGTCATGCTGAGAGCCACAGAACTATGGGTAATGTAGTCCAGGCTGTGTAGAGGAAATGGGAAGAGTTACCCCTACTTTTGATAAAAACTACTTCAAAGGTGCAAGATGGTGTCAGCTCCAAGTAGGGAAAAAGGAGACTAGGGCCGCATCCCCATTATAAGCTTAATTCGATTTCCCTAAAGCGAAATAATAGAACCGGATGCAAACGCAAATTTGCCTATTCCCATTACTTTAAACTTAATCGCGTTCGATCTGGATTCTGAGGATCATGCGTGGTATACGTGACTCAAGGGGGGACTCAAGTGGCTACTTTTTAAAAGCCACTTTTCAGGGCTGCCCTGCCCTCTTCCTCCTGGCACGAATACGCCACCCATAATGGACCCCTTCACCGAGCCTGGCTGGGTGGCTGCCACTTGCCTTGATGGAGGAAAACCAGCAGCGGGCAGCTAGCAATTCTTTCACCTCTTCTCCCCATTGCCCAGGGCACACAGCAGCAATGGCAACTCAAGCAAAGGGGCTTTAAACATTCACACATCTCCCCGAACCTTTCCCTGCTTTCCTTTCCCCTTTAAAGGTCAGAACTCCAAAGAGGTAGAATTGCACAAAATTGCAACATTGTTATCAGGTGCAAAGTGGGTCGATTGCTACAGTGTAGCGCTGCTGTGAAGGGTGGATTTTTACACTGACATCACTGTCTTTGGAAGCAAGCTATTGGGAGAGGGAAACCCTAAACATGCATTCTCATTCCACTAAAACTGTACCGTTCCCACAGTAAGACATGTAAAACGTTTCAAATGCACGAACCGCAGTGAGACCTGTTGAAATGAGGGTTAACATTTACAATGCTTTGGGGTGATTTAACACGTGGAAAGTGTGTTAAGCCAAACTGACGTGGGGACTGCGAGGATTGAACCCGTATTGAATCCAAAATAAGCTTGCCATGGGGATTCGCCCTAGGGGTGCGCAAGAATGCCGTTTTAGAATTCAATTTGTAACAAACTGAGTATTTGAAAATCCGCATATATCAAATAACGAAAAAAAATGACTGTCTGGATATTCAATACAAGTGCATTTGTATGTATTCATACAAATAATTCGGACATTCATATCAGTACAGGTATCTCGTACATACCAGTACGCATCTGTACAGATTCATATGCATCCCATACGCATCCCGTATGGGTACGTAAAAGAAGCATATGTACCTGTACAGATACAAACATCTGAATTATTTGTCCGAGTAACTCAAGATGTTCGTATTTGTTCAAATTCGGAAATCTGAATGTCCGGACACTCGATTTGTATATGAATGTCTGAATTTGTATGAGTAACAAATATTTCAAACATCCGTGCACATGCCTAAAGGAGACAGAGCCCTCCATTCTCACAACTGCAGTCCTGAGGACACATGCCCTAAGCAAGCAAGATGACCTTCAGCAGAACAAACGATGAGAAAAAACATTCACAGAAAGCACCCGCCAGCCCTTCTCGTGGTTCTGTGCTGAGGGCCAAAGTACTATGGGATGTACCACAGTTTCCTGGACCTAAGGAAGGAAGGCGGCTAAGCTGACCTATTCAACAACTGCCTATCAAAGGCCGGGCCTGACAACCCATGTCTTCCACGCCTCCGCAAGGTTCCCCTCACAACCAGAGAGTGCCACAGCCTCTCCAGCATGAGGGATAGTCTGGCACAGATGGATGGAAAAATTCACCTGACCTTGAAACCCTGCAAATGGCCTCCAGACAAATTCGATCAAATTTCGTATGCCTTCGTATACCTTCAAATATTTGTGCAGACCCCAATTTAGTTGCTTCTGCAAACTGAAACTAACTGTGCTGAAATACAGTAAACCCTGACCAAATTAGAAATGCTCAAATCCAGGTGCTCCTGAAGTGCAATCCAAATAAATCCTATGCCAATGTCAAATACTCTGGCTGGCGCTGGCCCAGAATTTATTATTTACTTACTTGCATTTTTCCCTGCCCTGTGTCCAAAGGTCTCAGGGCAGGTTTCAGCAATAAAACGAAATATAAACTAGACACGCTAAAAACAACAACGTTGCCTAAAATTGGAGAGGGGAAGCTGTCTCTTCAGCCAAAAGCCAGGGTAAATAGGTGTATCTTCACAGATTTCCTGATCCTTTGAGAATTGGCACACCTTAGGAAGGAGATTATTCCATAATCTGGGAGCTACTACTGAGAAGGCCATATCTGCAGTTCAGAAACATCTAAAGCAGCAGTTCTCAAGCTGTGGGTTGCGACCCCTTTGGGGGTCGAACTACCCTTTCAGAGGGGTTGTGATGAGTCTCCCACAACCCCTCCCTCCCCTCCTCCCAGCTGCCCCGCCCCTGTGGTTGGGGGTCTCCACAACATGAGGAACTGCATTAAGGGGTCACTGCATTAGGGAAGTTGAGAACTGCTGATCTAAAGGGCCCCTGTCAAGCAGCCATGGTTAAAATCTTTCCCCAAACAACGTCCATCTATATTAACAAACAATTTGTAAAACTGACAGCCAAAAAGGAGCCTTGTGCTATGACCGCATTCAGTACACAAAAGCCCATGGCTGTACATGATTAGAAGTGATATAACAGCTTATTAAGAGACCGAGAATCACTTGAAAAGTCCACAGAAACCTGCAGCAGTTCTTATCATTAACTTATTAATGATTCCACCCTGAAGGCTAATGCCATGTCCAACAAATACTACTTGCACAAAGAGTTTCTCAGCACTCAAAATTAAAGAAGAACACAAGATACCAGGGATATAATTTAGAAATGTTCTTACAATTCTCGGTTTGCCAGAACCAGTACAGGTGCCACTAACCCCCCACACACACACACACACACACAAACTGCCAGTATGTCTCTTCGTTTTAATTTACTTTTTTAAAATTCACTCAAGAATTAAGGTGATTCAATAGCGGCCACTATTCCCAACTGTTTCACTGAAAGACGACTATTACACGCATCTCTGTCTGGAGCAGGACAAAGAAAAATGGTTAAGTAGCCACAAGTATTGAAAGATAAAAGTGCCTTCAGACTGAGTTCAGCCCCTGCTGACTAGTTTTCCTGACAACAATATGGAAGCAATTTACCACAACCTTCTTCTGGGACAAGACTATTACAAGGTTGTTACTATCTGACCGCATTCTGTATTCTTTGTACAGAATGCAGTTTTACTTTAAATGCAGTTCTCTGGGAAAGTCTGATCTGGGCCAAGATGAGAATTAATGTTGTTCTCTATCCCATTTAGAGAATCTTTTTGTGTCTGACACCTTACAAAACGCCTGGGAAACTCCAGAACACGGCACCCGCATTTTGCAAAGCTGCTACTATCCCACATGCAACCCTGCGCATGCGGCACCCACCACGGAGTGTGCAGATGTAGTGCAGTTCTAACTGTTCTAGATCTACAGTCCCTTCAGCCAGGCATGGCTGCATTTGCACCGCTCTCTGTCGGGAGAGGTTCAAAGGGGGCCTGGGGAGGGGTGAAACCAAGCACAGTTAGTGCTGTGTTACCCTATCACCAGGGCCATGGTGCCGTGAAAGCAAATTGCTGCCATTGGCAACAGTGAGCCAGTGCGGCCTAGTGGTTAGGGAGCCGGACTCTTATCTGGGAATACGGAGTTTGATTCAGCCCTCCCCCATGAAGCCAGCTGGGTGACCTTGGGCTAGTCACAGCTCTCTTCTGAGCTCTCACAGGCCCACCTACCTCACAGGGTGTCTGTTGGGAGGAGAAGAATAGAAAGCTTTGTGAGCCACTCTGAGTCCCCTTAAATGGGTGAAAAAAGTGGGGAAGAAAACCCAACCCTTCTTCTTTCTCCTTCTCCTCCTCCATGAAGTCAGCTGGGTGACCTTGGGCTAGTCACAGCTCTCTTCTGCGCTGGCACAGCCCCACCCACCTCACAGGGTGTCTGTTGTGGGGAGAAGAATAGAAAGCTTTGTCAGCCACTATGAGTCCCGTTAAATGGGTAGGAAAAGTGGGACAGAAAAGGCAACTCCACCTTCACCTCCTCCGATTACTGCTGTAATGGTGGCGAGACACACCTCAGCAGTGCTGAAGCCAGCATCTAAAATGCGAGTTCTGGAGCTTTCTCCTGTCTTCACTTCCTGGGGTGGTCATCCCCCTCACCCACCAGGAAGAAAAGTGCAAAACGGCCCTGACAGAAGAATCTAATAGGAATATCTAGATCCATTTGACTAAGATCTTTCAATCCCTTTAAATCACCTAGTGAGGCTTGTATCAGAAGAAACTTATACATCATAGCTTTACTTCTCTTCTATACAGCAACCATTTTATGCAGTGACAGCAACCAGCCTGGACAGCTTTAAGACAGGTCTATCAATGGCTACTAGAATGGATGCCAGGTTGGAGAGATGGCCAGGGTGCTGCTAAAGGTTATTTGCAAGGAGCAGGGGAAGATTTTGCCTTTGTCTTCTGCTTGAGGTGCCCATAAGCAGTTGGTGGGTCACTGTGTGGGACAGGATGCTGGACTAGATGGGCTGTGGCCTGATCCAGCAGGGCTACATTTATTAAGGATGCAAATCCTTCTGTTTATAAATCTGTACTACCTAGATGCAGTAGCCTTACCACCTGGCTTACTGAAAAGCTAAATATACTGCTCTTCCTGAAAAATGAAGCTCTTTTTGCATGCACTAGGAAGAATCAATGAGGAACTCATGCCAGAGATTAAACTTCACATCATGGCAGTGCAATCAGAACAGACATTCACTGCTGCATAAACTTCCCTATCAGTTGCAGCAGGTGTGAGTACAGCCAGAAGTCTCTCTCCCTCACTGAAAGCTAGTTTGTGAGCTTCCTTCAACATCAGTTTTCAAAGGACGTTCAGAAATTGGCTTTAAGAATGGGGAGAGACCTCCAGCTGCATCCATCCACTCCAGCTTGTTCTGTACTGGTTGACTATTGTATTTACAGTCAGATCTCCATATTCCAGGGTTAGAACCACCATGGAAAAACCACAACTGCAGCCCTGTTCTGAGCAGAGGAAATCTAAGCACCCAGCTTGGAAAGACAGCATTTAAGAGGAGACCTGACTGACGTATATAAAATCATGCATGGTATAGAAAAGGTGGATAGAGAAAATTTCTTTTCTCTATCATACAATACTAGAACCAGGGGGCACCTATGAAGCTGATGGGCAGGAGAGTCAGATCAGAAAGGGGAAGTATTTCTTCACCCAGAGGGGCATCAGTCTATGGAATCTGCTGTCTACAGAGGTGGTAACAGCAACCAGCCTGGATGGCTTTAAGGAAGGGTTAGACAAATTTATGAATGACAGATGTATCAATGGCTACTAGAATGGATGCCTAAGTACATCTTTCAGGCAGGGGGGACAAGCAGGATGCTTCTAAGGCCATTTGCTGGGATTTCAGAGCACGAGAACATTTGCCCTTGTCTCTGCTTTCAGATGCTCATGAGCATTTGGTCGGCCACTGTGTGCAACAGGATGCTGGACAAGATGGGCTCTGGCCTGATCCAGCAGGGCCCCTCTTATGTTCTTATGCAAAACAGCAACAATGCACAGCAAAGCCTGAAATCAGGATGTGCATGCTATCAATCTGCAGACACAGAATCCTTCCAACATTCCCATGAAAATCCACCCACTTTCTTTGTCTTCTTATGAATTAAGAAAAAAAGAGTCCTCAATTCATATTTTGAAAGACGCCATTGGGCAGCCATCCCTTGCCTTTCTGCTGGAGCAGATGCCCAGAGGCTAGCTTGTAGATATCAAGCAACAAGAACTGACAGACAGCCAAAATAATATTATGCTTATCACAGGAGCCGCATCAGTTCATGGCATTTGAACAAACTGTGCTCTTATGCAAGGTTCAGCTCTGTCCCAAAGCTCAGCTCCTGCAATTCTAAAACCAACAGGGCTGGCTCACACATCCAATCTATCCCCAGGATACTTTAGAAAAATTAATTCTGTTTAAAAGACCTTGAAGCTGTGCAGCAGCCAGCATAAAAGCATTTTAAAAATACTAAAAAAAATATTAAGAACAAAATTAAAAAGCAAGATTGAAACAACGGGTGGGATGGGAAAGGAAACCAAACAATGCAACCGCTCACTAAAGCTGTGATCAGACACAGCAAAAGAAAAGCATCTCTGACTCTAAAGTGGGATGGTTCACATACCAGTCTGACCCCACCCCACCCCCACTCTTAAACATTTTGTGCTAGAACAGGTGGATTAGAGAGGCTTGGGAACAGGAGAGCCACGCACCAATATTTCTTTTCTATTTTATTCCTAAAACATTTTCAGATACAATTTTCCCATTTAATATTTGGAAATTTGAAATTCTCTAAGTTTTTAAGGAACCTCTCCCTAAAATAATCCAATGGTTCCCCACTCAAAATGCAGCTTGCAAGCTGTTCTGTACACCATCGCTTCGACAATCATCAGAGAACCTCTCAGAACTATTCCTTTTGAACCTGGTGGATCCAATGTTGAAGAACGCCTTTGGGAGAATATTTCATTATATGATCACAGCAGCGAGACTAATAGATGCTCAAGGTTGGAAGAATTCATTGATACCTAATATGAAAGACTGGCTAGAGGAACTATTATAATTGGCATAGTTGGACAGATTGACATATTTGCATAGAAAGAAATCATTGAATTGTACTTGGAAAACTGGCAAACCCTTATTGACTTTCTGTGCAAACAAGAAGGTGATATACCAATACTAGAGTTTGGACATTTATCAGGCTGCATCCAAGCACATGTTATACTACACATGGAGTATGCAGTCCTGATCACAAACGGTGATCACTCTATTGTTATGGCACCACATTATACAACTGGGACTGAGCATTTACCTTAATGCAGAATGAATGAACAACTCTCGCTGTGAAGTATATAGCAAGATTTAATTATTAATCTAATGCCAGCAGGATAGCAAGAAACAGCGATGGGACACCCCCTAACCAGGAAGTACAGCTCAACATTTGATTGGCTGCCTCAACCCACGTGACAGTGTGTGCCGCCTCAGCTCTCACGGATCTGCCTTCCAATATGGATGACTGATCTTCCCTGCAAAGTGAATTTACTGAGCTTTTTGATTTAACTAGGATTTATATAGCTCGTCTGGAGGCAGCCTATGAGACTGCAAACTGATAAGTGACTTTTCATAAGGGATTTAAAATTATTGTATTTCGTATAGAGGGAATGAATATAAATATATCTTTGACCCTTAACGGGAAGATCATGAGTCACTATATATATTTTCTCTACTTCTTATCAACTACCTATTTTTCTTTCTTTTGTATAGCATCTTAGAAAATCCCTAATAAATCTTGTTTTAGAAGAAGAAAGAAGGGCTATCTTTTGTACCCCGCTTTTCTCACCCTTAAGAGTACTCAAAGCAGCTGACAACCCATCTGTTCTTCTCCACAGAACCGACACCCGGTGAGGTAGGTGGGGTTATGAGAGCTCAGAAGAGAGCTGTGACTAGCTCAAGGTCACCCAGCTGGCTTCACAGAGGACTGCAGAACTGAACTGGGAAACTACCAACTAAGAATGTGACACTCCAACTACAAGACCAAAGTGAAAGAAATCAGTTTTCCAAAGCAGCACAAAAACACTCAGTCCAGAGATTTCCCTAAAACTTCCACCAATTCAGCTGAAAATACAAAGCTATTTCTCAGGTTCCTTTCTGACAGTGAATTTGCAGGCAGAGTGAAGACATAAACCTTTGATCGTGTAAATGGCTTGCACTGTAGGCAGGCATTGTTGTAATACTTATGGTTAGAAATGTTTCTCTGCCTGGACTCTGGAACAAGGAACGGAAAAATGCTGACAAAGCCTTAAGATGCATCAGTACGGAGAAGATAAACTTGTTCCACGGGGTTAGCAGCACTAGGTGACAACTAATAGGTAAACTACCCCAACTATGGCTGTGATTAAACTTAGTGAAAGAAAGGGAGGGAGGGAGGGAGGAAGGGAGGAGAAAGACAAGCACCTCTGAGGTGCCTCTGAGGTGATTTAGGCCTCACCTGTCCGTACTCCTCTGTATTTGGATGTTCTGCAATAAAGCATAGATATTCCAGAGTATCCATGCTTTATTCTGGAATATCCAAATATAGCAGAACTTTTAAGTGATGTCTGGAGGCAGCATTAGAGATGACCTAGGTAGGATTGTTCACACATCAGTCTTCCCCTCACCCGCTCTGTGCTAGAAAAGGTGGATTAGAGGAGGGTTGGGAACACAAAGGCCACACACTGTCTCTCTGAGGCAGCTTAGAAACAGTTTTGCGGTGGGGTTGTCACACACCAGTCTGCCCCTCCCTCATCTCACGAGCATTTTCAGTGGCGGCCCCTAGATTGTGGAATGGTCTCCCCTCCAGGGTGCGCCATGCCCCTTCCCTGTTGTCATTTAGGAGGGCTGTAAAGGCATATCTTTTTGCCTTAGCCTTTGGCCAAGGTTGACTCATTCCCCCCTCGGTCACAGTTTTATTAACAGACCACTGGATATAGGGCTTAAATCAGAGCTTTTAATTATGCACCTTAGTTTAATCTGTGCCTTGTTTCTAATACCTTGTTTTTAATACTTTGTTTTAATCATCCAGTTTTAATATGTTTTTTACCTGTGTCTTGTTTTTAATGTTTTTTAAATGCTGTTTGATATGTTGTTACCCACTCAGAGAACTTCAGGTATGGGGCGGGATAGAAATGGAAACAAAGAAAAATAAATAAATAAATTTTGCACTAGAAAAGGTGGATTAGAGGTTTAAGGACACCATCGGCCACAAACTACAGTCTCTGAGGCGCCCCTTACATGTGAATGCAGCCTATATACCACTATGACTTCACAGCATATCACCCTCTCAAAACATCAGGCAATAATGTCTTCCAAATTCCTCCCCATGATCTTTCAAACCTGAATTTTATCAAGAAAAATAGGCTGAAATAACAAAAAAGCAGAAAACTGGAATGTCAGGAGGCATTAAAAGAAAACACAAAGCCTGCTGGCAAAGTGATGGATAAATAATGAAGTAAAATTAAATGAAGCTGTTATACTTGCCAGCATACTTCCATTATAATGGGCTTTTTGGATGCCAGGTTGCCTTCCTGCTTTCCCTTTCAGAGAAGGAATTTCTTGCTTTGATTATCTATATGCCTTTCCACTTTTAGAAGCTGCTCTTAGTCATTTACCTTACGACAAGCTCATGGATCTGGGATATTTCTCTTGTGAACAATTTCTGCACCAGGAAAGACAGCAACCAGTAGGAACTTCCAGGCAGAAATAAACAGATGGAAAGAGAGTGGGCACAATCAAACATTTTGCACAAACAGTGTGTGGCAATCCCACTGCGCTAAGCACAAATCCAACACTTTGCTGAGATCATAGCCGCCTGGAAATGTCATTGAAAACCTTCCTTCAGCAGAACCCACTCACTGAAAGACGTGTAAGAACCTCACTCCCAGAAACTCACTTAGCACAGCCAGAACTTAGTCAAGGGGGGGAAATTAAACCTCCTTCTCCCCCCCCCAACCAAACCACTGAGTTGCAATGTGATTTAAAGATTTTTTAAAAATAAATGTTTAGCTCTTAGATCAAAAAGGGGTTAGTCAAATTTCGTAAGGGTCTGAAGACCTCTCTTTTTAACAGCTGAAGAAGTTTAAACCTTGGAACAATTAGTATCCTACCTTCAATTAGTAAAGGAGGATCGGAAATTTACGGTCGCTGTCTAGTCTTACTCATTAGCAGATAGATTTGGATATGACATGTCCTAGGAATAGAAGAAGTTGTACTGGTAGGCTATTATTTATTTTGTAACCAGTATTTTGTAGTATTAGACTGTATTTTGTACTCTGTAGTTTTAGATTGTATCTCTGTATCCTTTGGTGGAAAAGGCAATATAAATAAACGTCGTTTTATTATGACTATGATTATTTCAATTTTGCTCTTGGTTGTGACGGTTTCAGGGTACAGGCTGCAAACTGCTTTGCTTTCTGGCTTTGCAGGCTTCTTGCAAGCTGCAATAGCCAGCCTTGTTGCAAACAGCTTGTTGCAAACCCTGGGATTTGGGCTGCAAAAAGAGCGGGAAATCCTGTGCGGGCCCTGTTGCAGTGATTGGCTGGAGTAAGGTTTTGGAGGGAAAAGCTGTCCGGGGATCTGAGTGCTGGAGGGGCTAGAGAAGGAGTTCCTACCAATCAGGCTGGAGGGACAGCAACCTCTGTTAGGAGTCTCCAGCAGCATTTTATTGCGGCTAGAGCCAATCCGGGACAGGGGGATTAGTATAAAGGAACACAGAAGACAGCAGACTATGTCTTCATGCTGGGACAAGAGCTGAAAGGAAAAGAGCTGCATCCTGAGGGAGCTGGAACCAGTAGCTGACCAGTGGTCTTTTGGGCTGAGTGATTTCTGAAGGAGGCAATTGGGTGGATTGTGGCTCTGAGGGAGATTTCACTAGCAACTGACCAGGCTGGATGATCGGTCAAGCAAGGACAGGCTGTGCCTTGTGATCATCTAGGGCCACGTGTGGGTACACTGGCTTGGCTTGAGCTGTGGCAGAAGCAAGCCAGAGGGAGAGGAACGTGGAGAGGTTTGTCTTTTAAAAGGGGGAACTATTTTCCTTTAGGGAAAGGGGTAGCTCCTAACCTTAAGAGACTTACTGAGTTAAACCAACAAATACCTGAACCTTATTCTATCTTTTATAGTATTGCTTGTGTATAATAATAAACTTGTTTTAGTTAACTGTTGAAACGCTTGCTACCAGTGTTTTGTGTCCACACTGTAGTATTCACTTGGCCATTGCACGAACCCAGCATCCTAACAGGGCCAAACCACTCCTCAGAGAGGGCAGGCACTTACAGGATCGCTGGGCATTGTGGCATCGGTTTTTTCTGTTTGCAACAGCAGGGTTAAAGCAACAGGATCAGTAAGTCTAATTGAAGAAATTAAAGGCATTTTCACTGAATACAGAAAAAAGTTAGGAAAATCAGCTTTTTGTACACCACATTCCTGCCTGCGCAGAACCAAGCTGCTTGCTTATTCAAAACACTGCATAGCACACTGCAAAGAACTTTTGCCTTCCTAGAGTAAGACAACAAAAGAGATAACACTAATTAACATTATGGACATGAATTAACATTATGTTCCATTAAGAGGTCTTCACATTACACAGAGCCTTTCCGAAGACATGACCCTAATAGGTTGGGAAGGCACTACATCTGCAAACCAATATTTACATATTGAGATGTTTCGCTCAAAACTGTAGCATTAGCAGTACGACAGAAAATAAAGCTTTTTGGTTAGTTTCCATTGCTTACGAGATAAACTGTCAAAATTCCCATAGGAAATAAGTAGTAGCTGGAGAAAGTTAGTCAAAGCTTAAGAAGCCAATGAACAGAAGACTGACATATACTGAAATTTGGACCTTATTCAGTTATTTTACCATTTCATTATTGATAGCTGTGGTATTCGTATTGTGCCTGAAAACAGCAACATCACAAACAAAATGCAGACCCAGGAGCCCAATGAAGACAGATCCAACCTTTTGAAAAAGGCATTTCTCAAAACCAAAGGACAGAATGTCATTAATGTGCATTTTACTACTTGACAGAATGGAAAACATTTCCTCTTTTGTGCTCATAATGCACCAAACGGGTGACAAATGACTCCTCTGTTTTATCGTTCACATTTAAGCCCTAGGTTTCTTTCACTAGCACCAAAACCTTTCTTCCTTTATAAATAGCAATGACGGAACAACAGTACAGGTTTCCCAGGAAATCTAGATGATCTCACTTGCCACACCCAGCCTGAAATGAAAGCAGATCACATCAGGAAGCAAGAGGCTGCCACCCATCTCCATACACAGTCAAGCAACCGAAAAACAGAAGAAACTCCAGGCATTTCTCCTTTATTAAGCCACAAAAACGAACAAGGGATTTGTTAGGCCACAGCCCATCTAGTCCAGCATCCTTCACCTCCTTTCAATTCCCTGCAAATGGCCTTTAAAGGTACCCTTCCTGTCTCTCCAGCCCAGAGGTAGGACCTGGGCATCCATTCTAGTAGCCACTGAGATGGAGCTCCCATGCATTTGTCCTCTGTATGTTCTTGACTCAGTTTCCCCTTTTGCCACGCCAGGCAAACAACTGCTAAGCTCCCCAGCTCGGTTAGGTCCAATGCCACAAGCCACATCAAACATTTCATTGACAAAATTTGTACAAAGAAACTATTATTGTACGCACTATATATTCCACTTTCCTTTCAAAAAGCTCAAGGCACTGTTACTCTTCTCACCTACATCTAATCTTCATAATATCCCCCTATGTGGCTGATTAGGATGAACAATCTGCCACGGCCATGACCCTTTGTCTCCTGGGACACAGCCCAACATTCCAGCCACCAGAACACTCTAGTAAATTCTGTAACTTTAAAAAGAGGGCAAGAGGGGAAAAAATCAATTGAGTTTACTCTCACGAGCCGCATCCAATGAATTTCTGCCAAGCAAAAAGATAAATTCCCAAGCTTATTTGCAGACCTATTTATGTTCTCTGTCCAGTCAATTTTGGAGAAAAGCAGAATTTTCAAAAGTGTCCTAGATACTGTGTAGGAAACTTCTGTTTACTGGCTTTCTTATATTCAGTAGCGCAATTGAATGCTCACAGATTTTGGCTTTAATGGCCTAATGCTCTATTGCCACTTTTCTGCTTTAGATCACAGCATGTCCTCCATAAGAGCATAGGAGAAACCCTGCTGGATCAGGCCACAACCCATCCAATCTTACACAGAGAGCCATCAATTGCTTCTGGACATTGTCAAGCAGAAGACGGAGGCAAAACCTTCACCTGCTCTCCATTCCTGCAGATGCCCTTTTTCTCCAGTCTGGAGGAAGAACCTAGGCATCCATTCTAGGAGCCCTTGATACACCTGACCTCCACGAACTTGCCCAGCCTATTCTTAAAGCTATCCAGGCTGGCTGCTGCCATCACCTCCTCAGAGCGGGTCAAGCAGGTTCTGTCCCATTTGCTACTCTCAGCTCCTCCCTTGCTGAAACACCTCTGGCCTTCTACTCTGAAGTCCATCCACAACAGTACCACTGCTAAAATCAACCAGATTCCGTAGCAAAAGGAAAAAGGTAAAGTATACCATCAATTGCCCAATAATGCCTTCACACCAACCAGCAATTTCCACATCAGTCTGCAAAAAACATCTAGGGCTATTTCTATGCAAACCTCAGATGCATACAAGATAAACATAGCAACTACAGTATGCAGTAAACAGCATAAATACAATCTTCCAGTGATTTCTAATTTGGCGCCTGGAGTGAGACAAAAAAAACCCCAACATATACAGTCCCACTGAATGTAGCAGAATTTGCAACAAAATTAGATAGTAGTTGCAGTGTAAAATCTTCCCAGATTTATTTATTTATTTATTTGCATTTCTATCCCACGCCATAGCCTAGAAGATGCTAGTTCCACCCTGCTTCCTGGTCGAGCACCTGCATTGCCAAGCTCTGCCTAACCCATGACTTGCAGTAGAGACTTTGGGGTTCACATCAGACCCTGTCAATCAAATATATAGAAACACACAGAGAGAGAAGACTGACACTGTAGAACGGCAATACCAGAAAGATGATACGTAAACAGTGCAGAAGCTATTTCTATGCAAAGCCCAGGTGCACACAATTGATAAACACAGTAACTACAGTATGCAGTAACTGGTAAGGTATTTTCTAATTTGCACTTACGAGGAGACAGAGCCTGAACATAGATGTGCAGTCTGTGGGGAAAGATACATCCTTCAATGGAGAACCATCATTCCATATATCTAGTCAGTCAGAGTTCACAATAACACTGAGTTCTATGACGCATCCTGCACACCCTGGCCCATTCTCTCGGGCCATGATCCAAACAAGGAAAGGAAGGGAGAGATGGATGATTGCACATGCTGGTACAGACTATGGCAGGTCCCAGTCCAGAAAGGGCCAGGGATCCCAAAGGGCAAGAAACACAACAGAGAAAAAGCAGTCTTGGGACATCTCGAGATGAAGTTCCGTAACTGATATCCAGTGGAACCTGGTGCAGGGAAGGGCAACCAGAACCCAACCAGAACCTCAAAAGTGATTGATGAGCTTGAGTAGGGAGAGGGTCTTCAGCGGAGGGGGGGAGCTTCTGGCTGTGCTCCCCTGCACTGGCCGTCCACCGATGGTACCCATAGAAGTATCTCCCGACTTTCCAAGAAGTCCCTGGTCCTTTGTGGGGAAAGTGGACTACTCAATGTCCTGGTCCTAAGGGTCCTAGATGACAACCACAGAACCTTCAGTCTCGCCCAGCAGCTAACTGGCAACCAATTCAACTGCTTAAACACAGGTGTAGGGCATGTTTCAGGTAGCAAACCATTCAGCAGCCTGGCCACCACATTCCACACCACTGGCAGCTCCTGAACCAGGAGCAAGGGTGGCCACGCACAGGTGGAGAACTGTGCCAAAGTTATCTAGGTAGGGGCACTGCTGGTACTTCAGCCAAAGCATTTCTAGCTTTTTGTCATGGCTATGGGTTTTTTCTCTTGCAAGCAACCCCAAGGGAACATAATAGACCCAAAGAAAAAGCACTCTCTAATCAATCTGGTTTGGGGAAGAGATTCCTTCCTCAAAGAAGAAGAAGAAGGCTTGTCTATCCAGCCTCTCTCATCCATAAGGGGACTCTCAAAGCAGCTGACGAAGCTTCCCCACAACAGACACCCTGTAAGGTAGGTGGAGCTATAAGAGCTCAGAAGAGAGCTGTGACTAGCCCAAGGTCACCCAGCTGGCTTCATGGGGCAGGTCGGAATGAAACCCGCTATACCCAGATAAGAGTCCGGCTTCCTAACCACTAGTCCAAACTGATCCTCACGTAAAACCAAAAAACCATGTCCAAATCTCCACTTAGGAGATCTTCTTTTGGGGGGAGGGGGGACGAGACTCTTTTAAATAAAAAGGAAAACATAGGAGGAGATTCCCTTGGCACAATCTGGGCAGAGAAGGCCACTGCCATAGCGATAATGGTGGGTCCCTCATACCACACTGAGACCAATAATAATGAAAAGGTTAAATAACTGAAGAACAAAAGTAAGCAAACCCAAAGCTCCTCACCCAGATAAACGCTCCAGCAGCCTTCACACACACACACACACACACACACACACACACACACACACACACACACACACACACACACACACACACACACACACACACACACACACACACACACACACACACACACACACACACACACACACACACACACACACACACACACCCTGGACCATTGGTCAAAATGTTAGGCTGGCTCACTGGCAGTTAAACGCCCGAGAAACGCCATTCCTGGGATCCCAATCGGGCAGAAGGGAGGGACCAGAATTAAGATGGCTTAATTGAATGCAACCCAGCAGTGAACATTCTCCAGACTTTAAACGCCTGAGAGAGGATAAAACAAAAACTGTCCCTTTCCTGACTAAAAGGAGAGTTGCCCACCTTACAGCAGGTACAGTGGAGACTAAACCTACAGGAACTCTGACTACTTCCACCCACAGAACAAAAAGCGGTTCAAAAGCAGCTCAGAGGTGGCAGTGTCTGCATGCCAGCAACATTAATCCCACATCGAAGACCAGAAACGGCATTTGGTCTAGCGGTCAGGGAGTCGGGCTCCTATCAGGGAATCACTGGGTTTGATTCCACCCTCCTCTTCGAAACCAGCTGAGTGACCTTGGGCGAGTCACAGCTCTCTTCTGAGCCCTCACAGCCCCAGTACCTCACAAGGTAGTCTGTTGCGGGGAGAAGAACAGAAAGCTTTGTCAGCAGCTTTGAGCCCCCACGAATGGGCGAGAGAGTGAGGTAAGAAAGCCAATTCTTCTTCTAAAATAGGGATCAAAAGTTGGGATTTTTAACGTGCTTTTTTAAACACGTGTGGACACAGCCTCTGACAGATGGGTTCTTGATCCAAGGCACAACCTTTCCTACAGGCTTCCTCCTTCCTTTGGGCGTTTTCCCACTTAGCACTAGAGTACCCATTAAGGTCCTTAAGGGTCCTTAATGGGGTCCTCTAGTATCCTTAATGGGTCCTCTAGTGCTAGTGGGAAAACACCCTTTGCCTATTTCCCCCCCCCCCAGCCTGGTGAGCAGCAGCGGCAGCCGCCCCGCCCCCCTCCCCCCCCGCCCAAGGGAGGCCGCACAGTGCCAGAGGGTTCTGTCAGGGCACAGGAGAGGGAGGCGCTCGACGTGGTTCAGGTAGGAGCAGGGAGAAGGCAACCTCCCCGCCATGGCCGCGATCGCCGCCTCCTAGCAACGGAAGTTTCCGGCCTCTTTGGAAACGGCACCAAGCGCGGCAACTTCAGTCAGGCGGGCGGGCGGGCTGCCGAGAGCCGTCCAGCCTGCCGGAGACCCGGGAGGCCCAAGAGGCCGCTCTCTCTCCCGCCCGGCCTCAGCAGGGGAGCCTCACGGGGCTCTTCAGCGGCAAGCGCCGAGCAGGAAAGCGGCATCGAGCCGGGCTCCCAACCCAGCGCCCCGGACGAACTGCCGCCTGCGCCGGGGCCTTGACGCTTTCTCTCTCTCCGGCTCGTCGGGGAACATAGGCGCGCCTTCGCCGAGCCGTGAAGGGAGCGCGCGGAGCCCCTTCGGACGCCGCGTCGGAGCCCCGCGAGCCGGGACCGCAGAAAAGCCGCGACAGCCCCGTCCCCGTCCAAACGCCCTGCCCCAAACGCCCCCAAGCAGCGGAACGCGACCGAGCCCAGGGGGAGGCGAGGAGTCCGAAGGGTTCCCGGGGCGCCCCGTCGGAAGCGAGGCGCACGGGGCAGGCTACGCCTTCGCCCGCCGCGCCCCCCCCCCGCCCGTCCTCCGAGGGCGGCCGGCCGGCCGGCCGGCGGGGGACGCTCAAGGGACGCAGCAGCAGTAGGCACCCCCCTCTCTCGCCGCCCGCCCCCTCGAGCGAGTCCCGCCACCACCGCTGCCTTACCTTGGTATACAGTTCGGCCACCGACATGGCCTCGCCGGCGACGGGCAGCGCGCGGGGGCCGCTGCGAAGGAGCAAGGGGCAGGGCGGTCGGGCGAGCGGCGTCGGGCTGTCCGGACACGAAGCATCCAAAACTCCGACGGGGATCCCAAGATCCGGGCAGGTCAGCAGGAGCAGGGGCGGCGGCGCTCAGGCCAGGGCACGGCCATAGCGGGCGGGCGGGCAAGCGCGAGCGAGGGGGAAGGCGGCGCCCACGACCTTTGCCCAGCTGGCGGCGGCGGCGGCGGGGCAGAAGTTCCTTCCCGGGCGCCCCGGAGGAGGAGGAGAAGGGGAACTCCGGCAACTGCCGCCCGGCGCACCAGGTGAGGCGGGGCCGACTCGGCGCTCCCTTGCCAGGTAGGAGGGGAGGGAGGAGCCGCCGCCGCCGCTGCTGCTGCAAGGCGCCCGCGAGCCCGCCCTCCTCGCCTGCCTGCCTGCCTGCCTGGCGCAGGTGCTGCTGCTGCTGCCGCCGCTACAGGCGCGTCCCCCTCTCGGCGCTCCTCCGCAGCCGCTCCCGGGGAGCCTCCACCTGGGCGCGCGCCGGGCACGGAGCGCCCTCTGCCGGCGGACGGGCAAACCTCCTCGGGCGCGCTCCGAGGAACTGGGTGAAGGGACTTAAAAGGGGGGGGTAGAGATGATGATGATGATGATGATGATGATGAAGAGTTGGCTTTTCTACCCCGCTTTTTTCACCCATCTAAGGGGACTCAAAGCTTTTCTGTTCTTCTCTCCGCAACAGGCTGTGAGAGCTCAAAAAGAGAGCTGTGACTAGCCCAAGGTCGCCCAGCAGGCTTCGTGGAGGAGTGTCCGCTGGCCCGGGGGACGCAAAACATCCTCCCCCAGCTTCCATCCCGAGGAATTCCGAAAAACCCCGTTGCCAGTCAGTGCAAGGAAATACTGGGCTAGATGCAGAGTTTGGAAAAGTTGGTTCTCTCCTCCTCCGTCACCTGCATCCCCAGGTTTCTTGGGGCTGTTAAGAACGTGGGAATCGTCGGCCCCTGGTGTTCCTTTGGGATTGAGATGGCATCACTCGCTAAGTATTTTAATTGTTTCACCTGCTTGTATAGAGACCCTGCTGCTGAGGACACAGCTGCACTGGGCAGGGTAGAACCTCCCTTTACAGTGCCCCGGCTCTGTTCCTTCTGCACCCAGATTTGACTATCCTACGTTGATCATTTTAGCCATCAGCACACATGCAGCACGCGTGGGTTGGGCCCTTCCGAAATCTTCATTTGCGAAGCTAAGCCACAAATGAATGAAAGGCCAGTCTAGAATTTAGGTGGACTTTGGTATGTGCTTAAAGCTAATTCCAGGTGGGCAGAACTCCACGTTCCACAGGGTTAGCATGACCCAGTCATTTTTAGTGCCCACGCCTGACCATAAGAAGAATATCCACATCCATCTATAATATCTACCATAATTTCTCTTTTTGTGTGTGGGGGAGTTGATACTGAGAGAGGCCCCCAAGCAGTAGAAAATGACATTATGCTTTCCTTTCCCCCCTGCTACTCAGTTTTTCAGCCAAAGTTGGCTAGGGGGAAGTAGCAGTGTTTGCACCTAGTGGACACATCCTGTGTCTGGAATGGCGGAGAAGTGGGAATCCCCCCAAACCCCAAGGCTAGGAACTCTCACAACTAGCTGTTGGAGGTATGGGCAGACAAACAGCTGCTAAGCTCCCCTGAGCTTTGCAGCCACATGGAGGCTACAACTGGATTAGACCCATCAGTGCAGATGACACTGCTCTGGCCTTGGCCTCCCCCTGGTTTGGACCAGTAGATCTGAATCTACTGATCTGGATCTGAGGCTGCTGAGTGCAGAAGCAGCCATAGTTCTGTTAACTTGGGTGCCTCTTAGTCCAAGCGGTGCTTCAAAGATGAAAGCCATGCTTTTGAAGCATGGGATCTCGAGTTGCAATGGAAAGGAGCTTCGTGCTGTTACCAAGAAAACTGTTTGAAGGTGTTCATATAGTCATCAGGGGTCAAACTCAGCTGAAGAGCATCTCTGCCTTAAACTTAGACCCTGTCTGGACTTGACCCATAAAACATATCGTCCACCCTACAGAACAGTCTACTTGGAGCCCATGCCTCACCCCACCCACTCCCAGTAGGCCATTTCATCCACACTGGATAAGGCCTGCCATAGTCTGCACCAACATGTGAATAGCATGCTCCTATTCCAGGATATAATGCAGAATAAGGCCCAGTGCAGAAAGGGCCTAAGTATCCTAGATGGCTCCCTAGTTCTCCTGTAGATTTCAGCTGAACCCATCAAGGGAGAAGATCTGAAGTTGGTGCCTTCCATTATTCCTAGCTGGTACTCTACCACTGAGCTACAACAACACCCAAGATTCAAAATGTTATTGGTCTTTAATTCCCTCCCGCCCAGCCTATGTGACTGAACTACCTGGAAAGCATTTCCCAGTCTATCTCTGGAAGAAGGAAATGGCAAACTACTTCTGTATCAGACGTCCATGCATTAACCAGTTAAGCATCCCTGTCTTAGGGCCTCATACTGAACTGAGGCCTTGGATTCCCTTCCCTGAAGCAGGGGACACACCACCCTGAGAAGCAGAGCACTTTGCAGATTGCCTAGCTTTCCATCTTGGGGTCAATCAATAGCCATGAATTTTTCAGGGAGTGGCATGCATTTCATGTGTGATTTGTCCAGAGCCCTGTTAAAACCAGAGCCACGCTCAGGAGCAATGCAGGACGAAGTACATTGCAGGGAGGCTGTGACCTTTTATGTCTCTGAGCAGCGTCAGCAAAGGGACAAACCATTTGTCCTTTCATATCTAACCCAGAAAATTCCCTTCTGAATTAGATAATGCCAAAAGAAAATGGCCAGCCATTTTGCTGTTGAGTTCTCTAACTCCAGAGGTAGATCGAGTGAGGATTAAAACCTGTAATTTCCATCTGTGCCTGCCTGTGGAATACAGGGGCATCATTTTGTTTCCCGGCAGGACAATATCTTGAGAACACATCCATTTTCAGAAGATGCCAGACAGCTGCCCAACCCCAGTTTAAAAGTGTCAGGTCCATTAAAAAATCGTTTTAAAAAAGATCTCATGTTGCTTAAGAATATAAGAGGAGTCCTGCTGGATTAGGCCACAGCCCATCTAGTCCAATGTCCCATCTCACCAAGTGGGCCAACAATTGCTAATGGACATCTCAAGCAGAAGGCAAAACCTTCACCTGCTCTCAAATCCTAGCAAATGGTCTTAGAGGCATCCTGCCTGTCTCTCCTACCTGGAAGAGGTACCTAGACATCCATTGTAGTAGCCATTGATAGGCCTATCATCTAGGTCAATGCTGAAACAAGTATCACCTTGAAATGTGGAGGTTCCATTTTGTTTTCGTCCCCTACTACTGTCTATAGAGTCCCCATCTGGGGGTTTTTTTGTTCTTTTTTTAAATAGGTAATCAGCCATTAATTTTTGTTGAGCAAGGCCCTGTGTGCTATACATCAGTGTCATATAGGCCCCTGATCCTGTTCAGGCCAGGAAAAAGGGCCACCAGCAAATTCCATTGCAGCAGCTACCTGTGCCTGCTAATATGTAAGCAAACTGTTCTATTTGCACTCCAAGAAGGTTGGAACGGAGGCAGCTTGTTTTTCATAGGTGCCAAATCTCCTTTCTTGCCCTAGAATAGGGCTGGCAAACTTGTATCCCTCTAGATCTTCTGGACTACAGCTCCCAGCATTCCAATCCCAGCCCCAGCATTGAAGTGCCAGCAAGAAGATTTTAAAGGGTGACGGAGCCACATAAGTGGTGGCACCATTAGTCAGAAGACCACTGCTCCAAACATAGAGACTAGCCAACCTTAGCCAACCTGCAAAGTTTCTCTCTTAAGAATGTTAAGAAAGAACTGGGGGAAGTTGTGATCTTAAAACACAAACAACCCACATAGAATTTGGCACTTTAGCTCATAAGCAAAGCTTCGTCTCATGACAGTTCTATTAGTTACTTAATTACTGTTATGTTTTTGTGATTCCTCAGGCCATTATTTGGAATCTCATAACATGTGGATGATAAAGCACTTAATAGTATTAAGGAGCATTTTACAAATAAACGGTTTTTAAGATATAATTCAAAAAACGCTACCAACCTCACTGATTGACCCTACCAAGTTATTTCTTCTTATAAACGTCCTAACACACAATTAAAAAAAAAACCTGACTATGGACAGCTCATTTTTCTTATCCAGCACCATGGGGGAAAAATAATTCAAGCCTATATCTATTTAAAACTCTGCAGCATTTTTAAAATAGATGGTTGGATTTGCATAGATGGGATGCGTTTCTCAAATCTCAACTTCCCCTTCTTCTTTTATTAGATCAATATTCCTGCCCCCTCCTGCTGCTTACTCTATATTAAAAATGAAGAAAAACGTTAACTACGTGTGGAAGTCAGTAAAGAAATTAAGCCTGCGTTTCGTACTGAAGTGGGGATGGAGAACCCCCAAACCACAGTGCAGCTGTTACCATTAAATATAGATTACTGCAAATACACTATTTTGAGAGGAACTCCTTATACATCTCTAAGATTCCTAATTAAAGAATTTAAAGCATTAGAAGTTCTTAGAAGCAGAGACTTGTGCTGGTCTTCTGTGTCATCTAGAGGCACAATTTCATTATTTATGTCACTGGCATCTAAAGTCAGCCTTGAGCAATTCATGTTCCTTATCAGCATGGCTCACTCCATGCTGCCCTTTTACAGCCAGGAAGGGATGGAAAACAGTGATTGGGGTGTTGAACTTTATCCAGAAAGCCTGCGTTCATCATAGGCAAGATGTCAGCGTGCAACAGGCCTGGCCAAATTTGCAAAAAGAACCAAGGAACTGGGGGTGTGCATGAATGAAATTTTCAGGATCCACTTTGAATCAAATATCCGAAAATTCAATGCCAATTTTTAAAAATCAAATTTCCCCAAATTCAGCTTGAATTACGCAAATTTGAATCTATTTGTTTGAATTTTCAATTTGAATTTGCACTTATGAATGTTGGCAACATTTGTATGTGGCCGTATGCATCATTATGCACCTGTATACATCCGTATGCAACCCATTTTCGGCCCGTACAGATCCATACAAATGCGTACAGATGCTGGAGAAAGATGTATATGTGCAAGTACGTATCATGTATAAACCCATACACATATAAATGTCCAAATAATTAGAATGAATAGATTTGAATGTTTAAATTTGAATTTATGGACATTCGATTCAAATTTGAATGTTGAAATTTTGACAAATTCAATTGAATTTTGAATGTCTTTGAATATTTGTGCACATCCCTACAGGGAATATAAGAGGACCCCTGCTGGCTCAGGCCAAAGCCCATCTAGTCCAGCATCCCATCCAGCGGCCCACCAATTCCTTCTGGGCATTTTAATGCAGAAGATGGAGGCAAAACCTTCACCTGCTCTTGAATACCTACAAATGGCCTTTAGAGGCACTCTGCCTGTCTCTCCAACCTGGAGGCTGTACCCAGGCACCCCTTCCTAGTAGCCATTGATATACTTGTCCTCTATTAATTTGTCTAACCCTTTCTTAAGGCCATTCAAAATCTACCATAACCATGGTCCCAAGACCACCAGTCTGGATATTCCTAATGGCTCTTCAACCTTAGCTCTGGTCAGTGATCCAGCCTCTCCCAAACCCCATTTGGGCCAGACTGGCTAACAGTGCTGCTAGCAAGCTTGTACTTGTTAGAAACAAGGTGCAAACATATAAAACCTATTTTATGATGATGACCTTTCACCTGGCTATTTCCGAAACCGAGCTGCTCTATTGCCACCAAGGTTGGGATGGCCCAATGCGTCACTTTGATCTGGAGCCACTTTTCATAATAGCCATCCTCCAGTGTTAACTGGAACAATTGGATGAAACCCTGGGGATCCTAAAAAATTGTCAGGAAAGATAATGGCCCTTTCAGAGCTAGAACACAAGCAATGGGGCGCTGGCTTTAGGGTAACATTATAAGAGTTGGAAAAACAAATCTCTGGAGGTTATCAGTGTTTTGGCTTCTTTTACAAAGGAAATTGGAAGTCATGTTGACTTCATGATGTGAGCCCAGTGGTTCTGCAGGGTTGGGATCATATTGGGAAGTGGGCCTCACATTTACATAAGAACATAAGGGGAGCCCTGCTGGATCAGGCCACAGCCCATCCAGTCCAGCATCCCATCTCACTCAGTGGCCCACCAATTGTCCATGGGCATCTCAAGCAGAGACAAGGACAAATCTCTTGCTCTTGAATCCCAGCAAATGCCCTTAGAGACATCCTGCTTGTCCCCTCAGCCTGAAAGATGTACTTAGGCATCAATTCTAGTAGCCATTGATGCATCTGTCATCCATAAATTTATCTAACCCTTCCTTAAAGTCATCTAGGCTGGTAGCTGTTACCACCTGGCAGCAAATTCCATAGACTGATGACCCTCTGGGTAAAGAAATACTTCCCCTGTCTGATCTGACTCTCCTGCCCATCAGCTTCATAGGTGCCCCCTGGTTCTGAAGTATACTGGCACATCATGGGGGTGCAGGAAGTCCTCTTAGCTTTTTCTTTAATCAGGACCTACAAACAGACCAAATCCACTCCTACTTACTGGCAGGACCTAAATGCACAGTATTCTATGATCTCCAGGGGTTTGAATCCAGTGCCAAGAGAAAGGCCAAAATTTTGTCGGCGTCCATGCCATTAAAAAAGCAACTGAAAGGCAGTTGAGAGGTGATAGCTTATAGATATATTTTAAATATATTTTTGATATATTTTTTTATTGCTGTTATCTGTCCTGGGGCCTTTGAGCAAAGAGTGGGATATAAATATTTAAATTAAATAATTTTCAGTTCTCTTGGCAAGAACAGGATTGTGCGTGCATGCATGGGTCTGTGTCCTCAGCCAAGGATCCATGAGGGAAATGTTGGCACAGCTGTAGGCAAACACACACATTTTCTTTGCAGTGCATTATTCCAGTGTTAACTCAGCCGTGGGCTTGCTTGCCTGCTAGCTGAAGTTCTTATCTGGCAGGCTCCAGCCAATTTCCAGACTTTTTCTGCTTTCATAGGACAACACTGTGAGGCTACAATTTTCCACTTGCGCTTTGCAATAATTCAGCATCCTCACTTTTCTACATAAACTGCAATGCAAATGCCTCACATAGAAAGAAACACACAAGACTTAAAAAGTTAGTTGATAAAATAGCCAAGAATTAAAACCACGAGCATTAAATTAAAGACACGTTGAAGAGCTTAGGAAGAGGCTATGAATGCAAAGGAGCAAGCAATGCCTCTTAAAGCTGCAGTACCTGTATCCCCTCTTACCATAAAAAATAATAAATTCCTTATGAGCAAAAATAATATGTAAAAATCTTATCTTCTCCCTTCCACCCTTCCTGGCAGAACTGCACCTAAAGCCTGGGCAAACAAGTACATTTTAACCAGACCCCAAAAACTATGCAGTGTAAGGTACTTGGCAAACCTCCAGAGGGATGCTATTTTAGAGTCTGGGGGCCACCACAGAAAAGGCCCTCTTGTGCTTCCTCCCCTTTCCACCCCTGAGGGAGGAGGAACTACAAGAAGGCCCTCTTCTTCAGAAGTTTGCACGGCAGTTACAGAAGAGGTTTACCATTACCTTTTTCCGGGGAACATTCTGGAGAT
This sequence comes from Aspidoscelis tigris stejnegeri, assembly GCA_023333525.1. NCBI lineage: Eukaryota > Metazoa > Chordata > Lepidosauria > Squamata > Teiidae > Aspidoscelis > Aspidoscelis tigris. The sequence goes on from JALMGA010000007.1 coordinate 11,313,412, forward strand.
TGAATGTGCGATCTGTTTCCCAGGAAGCTGCTCTACAACTACTAAGCTACAGCCACGCTCAGCCTTGCATGCAGACAAGCTTTGCTTCTGTTCGGAGTTGAAGGGAGGTTAATATAAAAAGTAGTACAAAATACACTCATCTCACTTGTATTAAGAAGTGAGATCTTAAGAAGGGAGGCAATACAGATATATTTCAAATAAATAAATACAGTTGGACCCCCATATCCACTGATTTGGTAACCAGGGTTTCAGTTAACCATGGTTCCCAGATCAGCCCACCTAGAACCGGAAGGCTAATTTTGGCCTCCGTCGAGCGTTGGAATAGGCACGTGATGCCACTGGAGCCCATCCCAAAATGTAAGGGGGCCTGTGGGAGGTGGGTGGGAGGTGTCCGGTGGTGTCGCACATCTATTCCAATGCTCCCCAGAGGCCGAAATAGCCCTTCCGGAGACCAGAAAAGCACTTCTGGTTCTGGGGTTGCATGACCCCAGAACCGGAAGTTCTGTTTCCGATTATCCACAGTTTCAGATAATCACAACGGAAGCCGGAACACATCCCCAGCGGATACAGGGGTCCAACTGTACGGTAAATAAATAGTGGCTTTGTACAGGCTCTGAGACAAACAGAGCAAGCTAAGCTCTTAGACCAGCAAGTTCATATCCCATGTAGAGAAAGCGACACTGATTGAATGTCCCGAAAAGCGTGCAAGGCAGTATTTTGCAAATCTCTACTAGTTCAGCTAGGATCAGTTCCAAAAGGAAAGGGACCACAGTTTGGGTCACACTTTCTTTCTGAATATAACCAGAAATTAAACAGGAACCTTGTGATGGATAAACCTACCGTCCAACAACGACAGCTTAATTTCTGGCTGTTAAAATCTAAGTCATCACACCCACCTGCAAGGCTCTTGTGTCATTAAATATGAAGCATCTGTCGATATATTCTGCTATTGGAGGAGAGATTAATCATCCCTGCTTAGGGTTTTGAAGCATGAGTAACCGCTGCCTCAAAACAAGCTTATAATAGATGTTACTCACTCAGCTTAGCCATTGCTATGGCTGAAATGAATGTAGAGGTGTTATCAGTAAGATTAAGGAGGTGGAAATCTTCATGGCTGGCATGAAAGTGACGCATAAAACAAGTTGCTTTGCTGCTGCACACAGATTTTTGGGGTAATTTAAAAAATTCGGGGAAACTGAGCCAGGATCAGTATGTTCACCTGCCTTCTTGGTGTTGCTGCTGTGAGCACAGGCTGATTGTATAGCACATATCTGAACAGAGTGGACGAGTCCTACGTTAGTTTCAATATCTGTTCAGATTTGGCCCCAGTGTGGAGGAAAAGGAAGTAAGGGGGACAGGTATCCGTTGCTCAGGTGTCTGTTCTGTTCATGTACAAAGGAAGAAGAAGGAAGAAGAAGAAGAATTAAAACAATTCTATGCATGCTTGAGTGATAAGAGTAGAATTTTTTCATCTGAAAAATGGTATCAGAAGACAGGAGAACTCAGCTTTCTTTGACCGGAGGCTCTTCACACTTCTGTCCTTCATATAATGCTTCTAGGATTTTTGTCACATCCATGTACCACACCTGTACTATTATTTACTTTGCTGTTTTTGTCCAGTCATCCAGTTGTGCCCAACTCCTCATGGATCATAATACACTAGGGGTGTGCATCAATGCCATTTTTGGGATTCGATTCGAATATCCGAAGATTCAAATCGATCCAAATGTTTAAAATTCGAATGAACTCACACCTGATTCAAACAGAATACATTTGTATCCATTTGTATGAATATTTGATTAGTATTTGAAGATATGAATGTCAACAAGATTCGTATGTGTCTGTACGCATCCTTACGCATCCTGTTTTTATCATGTATGCATCCCTTTTCGTTCCGTACGTATCCATACAAATGTGTACAGATACAAATAAGATGTGTGTGGATACGTATGTAATGCGTAAGAATCCGTACACGTAAGAACGCCCAAATAATTCATACAAATGATTTAAAGATTCAAAATCTGTTCAAATGTTTAAATCCGAATGTATAGCCATTTGATTCAAATTTGAATGTCTCAATGTGAGCGAATTTTGAATGTTTCGAATATTCGTGCACACCCTTATAAGGCACTAGATCAGTGATGGCAAACCTTTTTAACTCGGGTGCTGTGTCACATCTAGAAATATCCATAATTCTGTGATATTTGTAGCTCTAGTAAAAAAGTTATATTTTTGATATATGAATTTTATTAAAAGCAAAAACAAATAATTCTTTACATTAGTGACTTTTGTTGCTAAATCTTCAATTGAAAGTTGGTATTTCATACACTTCAAGAACAAGCAAGCACTACACGCCCAGGTGCCAGGGTGACCATGTGTGTCACCCAAAAGGGTTTGGCGTGTCACCTGTGACACGTGTGTCATAGGTTGGCCATCACCACACTAGATCCTTCTGTGCTCCATTGCTTCTTGAAGTCTGTGCCCAAGCTCATTTTCTTTCTTTCTTTCTTTCTTTCTTTCTTTCTTTCTTTCTTTCTTTCTTTCTTTCTTTCTTTCTTTCTTTCTTTCTTTCTCTCTCTCTCTTTCTCTCTTTCTTTCGCCATCTCCTTCTCCCTTTGCCTTCGATAAAATCAACTTGTTCATCAGCTCATGTGCAGAACCAATGCTATACCAATCTTGATATAAATTCAGCACGGAAACCTTTCTTCCCACTGTATCTTCCATGATCTTTAGCTACATATTATTGCAGCTATGAACACCTGGGATAGGGCCTTCTCGGTGAGGGCTCCCAGACTATGGAATAGTCTCTGCCTTGAAGTACATCAAGCATCTTCACTTGATACGTTTAGGAAGGCAGCAAAGATGCACCTCTTTGCCCTGGTCTTTGGCTAAATGGGGAAACACTTTTAGACGCTGTTCTTGTTTTGATATGTTCATTTTTATATTTGCTTTTAATTCTTGTAAAACGCCTTGAGACCTTTTGGTATAAGGCAGAATAAAAATGCAATAAATAATAACACCCATATATCTGGTTTACTAGCTGCAAATATATATCTGCTTTTATCCCATTTAAAAAAATGCAATCCTGAACTATTTGGGAGAGGGAGGGAAGGACAAGCTGTTCTGAACTGAGCTGAACCTGTTGCTGAGTACACATACTGAGGAATGGGTCATTAAGTCTCGCCTGTGTATCTTTAAAGACCTGGATTACCTTGTATGCTGGGCTGCTTATTCCTTCTGCAGAGGCTCCTGGTCATTTGAGGTCAATGGACCATGTAGCTGATTCCACTCATCTGCCTTCTCCCTTTACTGTTGCTGTGCCTCTAAATCAGCCAAAATTAATTAACAGTTTTATCCAAAGCTTCACTGGCTTAATTTCCATGAGTCCAGCTGCTATTGTATACATCTGAATCCTATGAAAGAAAATGCTGACACTGATCATATTTAGGCCTTACTGTGATGAGGCAAAGTAAATCTGTGGCCATGTTGGAAAAAAAGTACACCATTTGCTGAATTTGGGGCAGTTTTTAAAAGACTGACACTGACATGAGCATGGAAATGCTTGAAAAAGTCTTACCTGATCTAATTTTAAACTGCACTTCTATTTTTTTTCTCTCCTTTTGGAAATCCACAATAAGAACATAAAAGGAGCCCTGCTGGATCAGGCCACAGCCCATCTAGTCCAGCATCCTGTCGCACACAGTGGCCCACCAATTGCCCATGGGCATCTCAAGCAGAGACAAGGGCAAACCTTCTACTGCTCTCGAATCCCAGCAAATGGCCTTAGAGGCATCCTGCTTGTCCCCCCAGCCTGAAAGATGTACTTAGGCATCCACTCTAGTAGCCATTGATACATCTGTCACCTATAAATTTGTCTAACCTTTCTTTAAAGCCATCTAGGCTGGTAACTGTTATCACCTCTTCCGGCAACAATTCCATAGACTGATTATCTTTTTTAAAAAAGCTACTACTAGCCATGTCCTACAGGCAGACAATGAGAAAATCCCCAAAATGGCAATGACATGGGTACCACCAAGTGGTTGTGGGAAAAGAGGAAGTCCACGTAACACCTGGCATCGAACATTTCTAAAAGATCTCAAAACAGATTAATGTAAAATGGGACGAAGCCGCTGCTGACCGAAGTTGCTGGAATAATCTCGTTACCCAATATGCTACTTAGCCTGAGAGGAGCTAACTAACTCTTCCCCTGTAACGCCCACTGTTGTGTTACTGTATTTAATGTGTGTTGAAAGCATTATTATACATGTGTGTACTGTATTTGTTCTGTTATGGTTGCATTCCTTGTATTATAAATATCAGAGCAGCAGGTAAAGAGTGGGCAAGACACCCCTAGTTAGCATAAGTTAAGGGGGGGGGGAACAGCTGCCCACAAACAGCCAATCAGGCTTGAGCCCACTCAGGGCCAGGGATATAAAAGGTGCCACCCAGACAAGTTAAGAGGGTTCTATGCTTAGGTTTCCAGGGAGGGAGGATGTGTGTGTAACTGCCCTGTGCCTGAGGGAGACACCAAGATAGTTCCAGGGTTTTATGCTTGGGTTTCTAGAGAGGGAGGACTGGTGTGTGAGACAGTCCTGTGCCTGGGAGAAACGCCAAGACAGAGACAGGGTTCCAGAGCTTAGTGTGACAGCTGAAGGGAGTCCTGACAGCAGCCTATGGGGTATAGGTTGTTGGGTAGACTGATTCTAAGACATTGATAGACTTGGCTACTAGAACGAATGCCTAGGTGCATCTTTCAGGCTGGGGGAGGGGGGGAGAGGAACCGGGGCGTTTCTAAGGCCATCTGCTGGGACTCAAGAGCAGGAGAAGGTTTGTCCTTGTCTCTGCTTGAGATGCCCATGAGCATTTGGTGGGCCACTGTGTGTGACAGGATGCTGGACTAGATGGGCTGTGGCCTGATCCAGCAAGCCTTCTCTTATGTACTTAGTATTTGCCTGTTTTCTTCACAAGCTGTCAGCAATAAACCATTTTTCTTATTTATTTCAAAGAACCATCTGCCTGCAGTGTTCTTTTGAGGCATATAGGCCTTGGGCCCAGGAAGAGAAGAAGCTGTGGTGAACTCTTTAGTCTGTGGGGGTTAGGGAAGCAACAGCCAACACTTTTAAATAATTAAAAAACTATTTTTTTTCTCACATACTCGCTAGTCAGAGGAAGGGGAAAGTAAAGTCCTGCCCAGGTTGAAGAGAACGCCACATTCCCCAATAAGCAGAAGAAAACATATAGCCTCAAGCCTTCCCATATGTCAGAGCAGTAGAATACACTTTAATTACCATTTGACAGTTCCAAATGCTATAAAGTACAAAAATTAATGTCTTAAGGAAGCTGACAGGGTACTAAGACTTAGAACTATTGACTAGTTGCCTTCGCAAAGGATGGAGGTCTTTCATTTTCATGTAGGGTCTGGAAAGAACATCTGCTAACTTCTCCTGAAGCAGTCTTTCTGCTTCAACACCTGCTGCATATTCTCGGCGCTCTTCTTCCTTCTCGGAATCGCGCAATTCTTTAAGATAATCCATCTGAGCTTGGAGCTCTCCCCGATATACTTTTGCTTGCTGTAGTTGCCTGCAGGTAACAGGGTTAAAGTGACGCGTATGCACCCAATGAAAGCAACAATTCAAAGAACACTCAATGCCTTCCGAGACTTGGTTTGAATGTACGTCTCACTTGACCTTATTCTAGAATATATTCCAGAACAGGGGCTTGATATCTGCATGGTAGTACAGCAGACTATGACAGGCCCCGGGCGAGGTATGTCATAGTCTGCATTAGCATGGGAACAACAGACCTCTATTCCGAGATATATCACAGAATAATGCTTCAGAGAAGGCTTATGAGCTTTCAGCAGAGGAAAGACTTCTGCCCGACACATTGGAAGGTTGTGCTTCTCAGAAAACAAACATCCAGTGTGATTTTACTCCTAAAGGCAAAGGAACAGGTAGGGATGCAGAGTATCTGTAACTAATTCTGGTCGCTAGAAGTGAGGCTTCATAACCCACATTTTCCTCACCACTTAAAACCATAAGCTATGCCTGGCAAGAAGAAAGAGACAGGGAGGTGAGCGAGTGCGTGTGTGTGGGACAGAGAGAAACCTCTTGTGAAAAAATGCAATTAAAAAACAAAGGAAATTCACTCAGACGTGAGTCTTCATCACTGCCTTTTCAAATGCTTGTCATGACAAATAGGAGCACCTCAAAAGGGGCTAGCATTCTGAAGGAAAGACTTGTTTCTAGAGAAAACCCCTTGACAACAGAATGTCACATAAAAACACAATGAGAAAGAGTTACAAGCAGCAATCAAGATCTCAGGCGATACCCAGTGAAATATAGTTAGCGTAGAAGCCTTCAGGTACGCACTTCGGGCTGCAACAGTTGCTTATTGAGTTGAAGAAAAAGTCCACCTAGTCGCATTAATCACTGTTACACTCTGCCTTTCTTATAAAGCATAACCTGATAGCTTGGACACTGGCGGATGAAGGCTTCATTTAGTCACAGCTCGGAGAATAAGAGCAATTAAACAACAGCGGTATGTTTGCCTTAACTTTCATCATTACAGGTGAATAACTTTGTGCCCCCATCCAAGTGAAAATGTTGGTGCATTTCTGTATGCAGTCTGAACAAAAATGAATATTTTTCAATTTTAGGACACTATACCCCCACTGCAGAAATCAGACTATATGTGGTTTGGTTTCATCATTAACATGTTGCTAATTTTTAACCCATATTCACTAGGGTTAATCATCATATCCCCAAGCAAAGAATTGCCCTGTCCAAATGCAATGACTGAGCTCAAAATTGGTGTGTCAATTTTTTGGTTTAAGAACTGTTTGGCTATCATACATTTCAATGATTCTATACCCACCCAAACCATTCAAAGAAGAAAAGAGAGCTGATCCGTATCTTGAACCTGGATGACTAGATGGAAGTACCAAGTTTAGAGAATAAGCAAAATGCCATTGACTATCAAATATTGAAAAGTTTGGGATTTATCTGTAGGGCTTCTAAAAGCATCGCCATGACTGCTGATTCCAACAGGACACCTCATCAGGGCCCTTTCTGCACTTGGCCTTATTCCAGTTTAAGGGTGTTTTTCCACTGCAGCCCTTAGATCTGGATCTAAGGAATGGGTACATTTCTTAATCTGGATCTAGTAGATCTGGATTAAGGGAAGCACCCAATGTGTTTCCACAGGAGGTGTAGCACCCATTAGAAATGGGTGCTAACACCCCTGCTGTGGAAACAGCTTCGCACCCATCTGGGGAATCCAGATCGACTCACAAGGGGTCGGTCCATTACCCCAGGTGTTTTGGGGGGGGGTCAATGGTGCATCCCCTCCCCCTAGCCTCCTTTGGACCCCACTGCCTGTTTCCAGTGGAAACAGGCTCCCTTTAATCCGGATTTCCCCCACGGCAGTGGAAACAATCGGGTCCCAAATGGGTGCCGTAGTGGAAATGGGGTCATCTGGCTCACACCCAAATGGGTCCTAAATGGGTGCAAAAATGGGTACTTTTGACAGTGGAAAAACACCCTAAATCTCAGAATAAGAGTCTGCTGTCCACATGCCCAGCCCAAGGTCTGCTGTAGTCTGCACTAGGATTTGGACAGCAGGTCCCTTACCCAAGATATACCCGGGAATAAGGCCAAGTGCAGAATGGGTTCAGATCCTGAGTTGGATCAGAGAGGGCACTTCTTGTAAGCTTAAACAAACCAATAACTCATGAAAACCTCCGGTTTTAAAAAAAATCACTTTGGTCTTGGCAAACTATGTTTTTGTCTGTATTGGAGGCATTCTCTGACAATTTGTTTACTGATTTCAAGGTGTAATCCTGACCCAGCAATCTGTTCCATGCATTCATCTGGTGGAACCCATTTCCTGCTCTTGGAGAAGACTGGGCCATAACTGGAGTGGAACAGTTTCGCCTTATCCTGGCCATCCATTGGCATTCTTCCCAGTGTGCCAAGCAGCTGGATTATGTTTCTGTGCATACATGTGTGTGTGTGTCTTGCTTTTACCTGAACATGACCAAAGGAGCTCATTTGGTTGTGCTTAGTATTTGTCAAATTCAGCTTATTCCTGGCACCTTTTCAACAGTTCTGGGGAATCTGTCTATCCAGTCCTGCAATAACCTTCCTTCCACATCCAATAGATAGTGCTTCTCATTATATATTCAGGTTTAGCTTTCCTTAAAATCAAGAACGTTAGCGTATGAGTTATATATAACTCGTGGATAGCATGGATAAGGAGACATTTCTCTCCCCTTCAATAAGATAGAGAAATGTGTTTTGTTTTGTTTCCTTTACAGAATGTATAGCTAAACTTCAGAATTTTCTAGCACAAGCTGTGATGATGACCACCGGCTTGGAAGGCTTCAAAAAGGAATTGGACCACATCATGATATGCAAGGCTATCAGTGGTTAATGACATGCCTTGTGCCAACTGCCCATCCTCCTCCTCTGACGACGAAGGAGGGTTGCCAGGTGGCCAGCAAGGCGAGCCCAGCTGCCTTGATAGGGTGAGGGGTCTCTTACAGATGGGCCAGACATGCAGGTGCAGTTGAGACAGATGGGAACAGCTCAGATGCCGAACCAAGTGCACGCCCTTCCCCCAGCCACGAGAAAGAACAGCTGTGATGGTCTAAGCGTTTGCAGCGCACACACCTGAACCAAAAGGGTTGTGGGACTTCTTTACCTATTTAAGCCTGTTCCACGCCAGCACAAGTGTTGCAGACAACTAATGTGTATCCTTCCAACTGCCGTGTGTGTATCTCCTGTGTAACCTTCCTCCTGGACCTGTTATTCGACACCTGAAATTTCTGGAACCCTGAACCCTGGACCGTCTTTGTCTTCGCTTACTCTTAGATCCCAAAGGACTTGGTAGCTTGCATCACAGACTTGGCTGGCTTGGGACATGACAGTTACTAACCATGATGGCTGGGTGACAGTAGACATCCAAAGACCAGCTTCTGGGAAACTGTCAAGAGGTCAAGATGTGAACTTCCCTCCAACAGGTGGGCTCCCATATGCACCCAGTTGCCCCTGTGAGATCAGGCTGCTGGATCTGAAGTGCCATTGGGCCACTTGGTAGGGCATGGCTTGTGTTCTTATGATCCCTTTCCTACAGCATTCCTCCTCTTTCATCTTACTGACTATGCCTTCCCCATTTGCCAGGCTCATGTTAAAAACAGGAACGCTTTCCTCCCTTCTACACCATGCACGCTGATATGACCGGGAGAAAATACCTTGCATAGCTCTCTTCTTCTAGGCGTTGAGATTCTAGAATGGCTTCCTTTAATAGTTCTTTATCCCGCATCAAAGCCTCTTGCTCAAGGGCATTTCTCTGCACTGGGAGGTAGAAAGGGAAACAAGCAATCAGTTAATGTTGAAAATAGATGAAAACAACAGCAACATCTTATTTATGTATTTGTATTTCTACCCGACTCTATATTCCCTTCTGTTCTTCTCCCCACAACAGACACCCTGTGAGGTGGGTGGGGCTGTGAGAGCTCACAAGAGAGCTGTGACTAGCCCAAGGTCACCCAGCTGACTTCATGGGAGAGGGCAGAATCAAACCTAGTATTCCCAGATAAGAGTTTGGCTCCCTGACCACTAGACCAAACTGACTCACTACAAGTGGAGAACTATCTTAGGAGGCAGAACAAAGAAACGTCAAGGAGAAAGGAAGTCAACAAATGTAATCGAGAGACTAACAATTAGAATATTAGAAATATTAAAATTGTGCATGTTTCAGTATCTTTTGAGAAAATAATAAAAATTAATATAACAATCACAATTAACCAGGGTACTATTATGTCACTATAATCAGACCCTGCATGAGTTCCCGGGTGCAAAAAACCTCCTAGGCCATCTTCTATGAATATACTGTGAAATATATTATTCAGAATGGGGCAGGAGGAATGCTGAACTGAAGTTTATGGGGAAACAGGCTGTCCTAGTGATGGATCAGACAATATTTCTCCTGGCACTACCCCCTGCCTCAGATGCTGTCTCTCCTGTTATTATGGAGGGAAATTGGATCGAAAGACAGGTCACCCCCGGTAGTGTCTTACTTTTCTCCTGTATTTGAAGTTGCCTTGTATCCAAGACTTCCCTCAGCAAGCGATCTCTGGCTGCTTTCAGAGCCTTCTCCTTCTCTGCCCTCTTTGCCCACATCCTGGCTGTCTCTTCTGCTCGCAGCTTGTCCATCTCCTTCTCCCTGTTCTTCTCTTCCTCCATTTGCTGAGCCAGGTACGCCCGATAGATCTGCTGCTCTTTCAAGAGCTCCTTCTGCAACACAGAGACAACGTACACGCCACGTTTTCTTGATGATGTGGTAAAGGGGAAGCATGGGAATCCAACTGTTTGCTTGGGTTCCCTGAGGCTTATTCCCATAATGCTAAACCACGGCTTAACATTATAGCCAAACTAGCCTTGGTCTTCAGTTTTTAACTCAGGATGTGACCCAATGGGACTCCTTACAACCCACTTTACAGCTGCTACTAGTTGAGTACATAAGCCCAGGGTATATGCTTTGCTTTAGCATGTTCACTGCTATTAACTTATGGCGTGCCATTTGGGAGCAGCTGCGTTTAGACTACAATCTGGATTAATCACTGGAATTACCTTCCTTCGCTTCTGACCCTCTGTGTCCTCCTGGGATTCTTTCATAACATGATCCAGGATCTTCATATCTAAAGCCAGCTCTTCCTGCTTTGCTTCATTCAATCTCTTCATCTTCTCCTTCATGGAATCTAGCAGCATATCTCGGCATTCCCGCAGTTTCTGACGTCGCTGCAATTCAGCACGTTCGTCCTCCAGTTTCATCAGATGTCGTTCCTCTTCCTACAACAACGAAAGGGGCTGTTAACAGACATCTTTCTTCTTGGGCGCGGTATGCTAGATGGAAATGGCTGCTTCAACCTACACTGTAGTCTCCTATCCCAACTAACTACAATCTAACTACCATTAGGTAACCCATTTCTCCATAAAACTCTCGGTTGTGAAAGCCACATTATCAGGCACCTCTTAATACATAAATACCACTAGTATTATAGTATAAAATTAGCAATAAAACAACAAGTTGGAGAAATTACAGGAGATAAATATATTTCATGTGTTGCATGTGAAGCTTTATAGTTAGTGACAAAAGTAAGACAAAATTGGCATCTCACTCCCTCCATTTTCTTTATGGCAAGAGACCATTTTCACTCAACAGCAAATGGGGAACGGGCTACAATAGAGACTCCTCTTTTGCGCTAAAGAGGTGACCAATGAAAAAGTAGGGATAGGTCATACTTAACTCAGTGAATGCAACACCAAAACAGCACACGCTGATAAGGGGGACACCTGCCATCATTCTTTTGAGGTCTCTGTTGGCAGGAGAGGTGTTAGGTTATAATTTTTGGTGGGATGGAAGAAACATCCTGTTTCTGTTTCCCTCAAGAGAAAATGAACTGAACCTTCACAGATACTAAGAGATAACTCTGCAGAACATCTGAGGTGGCAAAACAGCATTCTGAGGGAAAGACGCAGCAGCACTTATCTGTTTGAGATCTTCTAAGGGGACTTTCTGTGTGATTCCATGACTTGACGAGATTCATGAGACAGACATCAAGCTGAGGACATTCTCAGTGGTGGCCCCTCAGCATATGCCAGGCTTCAACAATGATTTTTTCCCCCTTGTCCAGCAAGGTAGTCAGTAACACTTGGAGACTAACAGGAGAAGGGTTGGTGGCATGAGCTTTCGTAGACATGTCCACTTCTTCAGATGTTAGGGGACCCATCTGAAGAAGTAGACGTGTCTACGAAAGCTCATGCCACCAACCCTTCTCCTGTTAGACTCAAAGTGCTACTAACCACCTTGTTGGACTTTTCAAATTAGACTAGCATGGCTATTTCTCTGATTTTTTCATTGTCATTATTTTTAAAATGTTTTTACTCTGCTTTGTTAACCACCCTGAGACTGCAATATAGGAAGGTAGTAAATAAATAAACATCTTTTTTATTATTAAGTTACAACGTGATAGAGTAAAAACAGATGTGCTTTCACAAGCTAATTTCAGCTACATTTGCAAGACAGGCGCTGGAAAACATCAAATTATTGAAAAACTGTTTGACAAACTAGAGCAAGTCCAAAGGAGGGCTACCAAAATGGTGAGTAGTCTGGAAATTATGTCCTACGAGGAAAGGTTGAAGGATCTAGGATGTTTAGCCTACAGAAGCCAAGACTGAGAGGAGACATGATCACAGTCTTCAAGTATCTGGAAGGCTGTCCAGAGGGATTGTCCCTATTCTCACTTACATAAGATGGGAGGACTACAAACAACACCATGAAACTTCAAGGGAGTCAATACAGATTAGCTATTAGTAAAAACTTCCTGACAGTGGGGGCGATCAGTCAATGGAATAGGTTGCCATGGGAGGTGGTTAGCTCTCCTTCACTGGAGGTCTTCAAGCAGAGGTTGGGCCTGCATCTGTCTGGGATGGTTTCGGAAATCCTGCATTGAGCAGGGGGTTGGACTTGATGACCCTGGAGGTCCCTTCCAACTCTATGATCCTATGCCATATGCTTTTATATATTTTTGAGTGTTAAAAGTAAGTCTCAGGTAAAATTAAATGAACCATGTTTAAAACTAAAGTAAAAGTTGTGGCAATGGACTTAAGTGATATCAGTTGTCTATATTATTACTTTTTAATCTTCACGTAGGCATACAGCTATTATCCAAGGCTGTGTCCGGATATAACCAAAAGGGCGCCTCAGAAGGCAGGGTCCAGCCCTCATGTTCTGAAGCCTCCTGTCCACCTTTTGTAGCACAGAATGTTGAGGAGGGGCAGGAGGGATAGACTCCTCAAAGTCTTCTCTGAGGCATCTCAGTGATGTCTTTTTTTCTTTTTTCTTTGCTGTGTCTGTTCACAGCCCAAGAGTGTGTGTACTATAATGGTTTAGAAAATTCCCAAATTGCCCCCACCCACTTCAGATGTCACCAGCTGCCACTGCCTGGCTATCTTACCATCAGCTTGGCTTCTTCTTCCTTCAGCCGCCGTGCCTCCTCCTTCTGCGCCTCTTGCATGGCCTTCTGGGTGTTGAGCATATTTATCATTTCTTCTCTCCATCCTGTTCTCTTCTGGTCTTCCTCTGCTGCACGCTTTTCCTTGGCCAACCTGTCCTCTTCCCACAGGTTTGCATAGTGTACCTCCTCCAACGCTGCTTGCTTCCTAAGTTCTTCCTTTAGAGCCAGCTGGGCCATCCGGTCTTCACAGATCTCCTTCACGTGTCTCTTGCTCCACTGGGTCCTGGCCTCCTCAGAAGACTCTCTGAGCCACAGGTATAGAGTTAAAAGGAGGGTCAAATCCAGTTCAGAGGTGGCATACGTGCAGAGTGCATTGTGTACGCAGCATGGATATAATAACATATATATTATAGCAAGAGATGCATGCATAGCTGTAAATCAAAACTAACTTGGTCGTAGCTAAAGGTAGTATTCCATTAACCAATCTTTTTCTGAGCTGGATGCCGAAAGGTAAGAAACATGGCTGACTTTCACTTCCTAATTTAGTACAGTATTTTGAGGTCTCCAGCCTGGGAAACTACTTATTTATTGGTGTTTCTGTCCTATAAGTCTCATGGCAGTTCATAAACAAATGTAAAATACAGTCCAAACGAACTAAAACAACAACAAAAGTGGCTGAAAGGGCAGGCGAGGCCCTTTCTTCAGCCAAGGCCTAGGGTGAAGAGATGGATCTTCATGAGGCATCGAAATACATACCGTGAGGGGGCCTGAGGCAAATCAGAGGGGAAGTTTTACTATGGGGCTATTACAAAGAAGGCCTTCTCACCTCTCCCCAACCCTTTAACACCTGTGGGTGATGGGATAGCCAAGAAGGGCCTCATTGGCAGATCTATGTGAGCCAGTTTGGTCTAGTGGTTAGGGAGCCGGACTCTTATCTGGGAATACCGGGTTCGATTCCACCCTCCCCCATGAAGCCAGCTGGGTGACCTTGGGCTAGTCACAGCTCTCTTCTGAGCTCTCACAGCCCCACCTACCTCACAGGGTGTTCTGTTGTGGGAAGAAGAACAAAAGCTTTGTCAGCCGCTTTGAGTCCCCTTAAATGGGTGAGAAAAGCGGGGTAGAAAAACCAACTCCTTCCTTCCTTCTTTCGAGTGTATGTACCTCAGCCTGAAGACCAGGGATAGTCTGGGGATTTTGCTAGTCTACCGGCCACCCCGTTGTCTAGCAGACTCCCTGACTGAGCTGACACAGCTGGTCTCTGAGCTGTTGTTGGAGACCCCCAGACTTTTAGTTCTGGGGGACTTCAACATCCCGCTTGAGACCAGTTTAACAGGCGCGGCTCGGGAGTTCATGGAGACCATGACAAACATGGGCCTATCCCAATTGATCACAGGGCCAACACATTGTGCAGGTCATACACTCGATGCGGTCTTCAGTACGGAACAGGAATATCCGTGGGCGGAGGTGGTAAGTACCTCCGCATTGTCATGGACGGATCATTTCCTGGTCAAGACGAAACTTAGAGCCAATATCTGCCCCACCGGGGGTGGCGGACCCACTAGAATGGTCCGCCCTCGAAGGCTGATGGAGCCCATTGGATTCCAGGCAGCCTTAGAGGGCTTAATGGTTGGGAATGCCGGTGATCCTGTTGATGCTCTGGTCAATACCTGGAACACCGATCTTACCAGGGCTATCAACACGATCGCTCCCAAGCGCCCTTGCCATCCCGCCCCAAATCGGAGGCCCTGGTTTACGCCAGAGCTGAGGGAGATGAAGCGGGTTGGACAACGGCTAGAGCGCAGGTGGCGGAAGACTCGACTCTTATCCGACAGAACTCGCCATAGGAACTTTCTTCGTTCCTACCGGGAGGCAATACGTGCAGCGAAGAGAGCCTTCTCCTCTGCACGTATTGCGTCTGCAGAGTGCCGTCCAGCAGAGCTGTTTAAGGTGGTGAGGGAAATGACGCAGGTGCCCCCTGCGCCAAATCCCTTACTTAACCCGACGACGGCCTGCTGTGACGCGTTTAACAACTTCTTTGCAGACAAAATCTCTCAGATAAAAGCCGACTTAGATGCCACCGTTGAAACGGAGTCGACAGGCGAGGCGTCCAGTGACTCCGCCGATGTAGTCATACTGGATCAGTTCCAGTCTGTGAGTACTGATGACGTGGACAAGCTGCTTGGTAAGGTGAGGAAGACAACTTGCCCTCTTGACCCTTGCCCATCTTGGCTGGCCGTCCAGGGGGGGGATGCATTGATGAGATTCCTCACGGATATCATCGGTGCATCCTTCAGGGAAGGATATGTTCCATCTTGTTTAAAGGAAGCGGCGGTTAGGCCGCTCCTGAAAAAACCTTCCCTAGACCCCCTGGATATGAGGAATTATAGGCCAGTGTCATTGCTGCCATTCTTGAGCAAGGTGATCGAGAGGGCGGTTGCCCTTCAGCTCCAAGCTGTCTTGGATGAAACCGATTATCTAGACCCATTTCAAACCGGCTTTAGGACAGGCTTTGGGGTTGAGACCGCCATGGTTGCCTTGACCGACGATCTGCGTCTGAGCATTGACGGGGGGAGTGTGACCCTGTTGGTGCTCCTAGACCTCTCAGCGGCTTTTGACACTATAGATCACGGCATCCTCTTGGACCGCCTGAAGGGGTTAGGCATCGGGGGCACTGCTTTGCAGTGGTTCCGGTCCTTCCTCTCGGGCAGGTCTCAGAGGGTGCTGCTCGGGGACTGTAGCTCCAGTAAGAGGTACCTCACTTGTGGGGTTCCTCAGGGGGCTATTTTGTCCCCGATGTTATTTAACATCTATATGAAGCCGCTGGGTGAGATAATACGGAGTCATGGTGCTGGGTGTTATCAGTACGCTGATGACACCCAAATCTATTTCTCCGTGTCTCGTTCGTCGGCCTCGAACTCCGATGGCATCTCTTCTCTCAATGAATGTCTTCAGGCGGTAATGGGCTGGATGAGGAAAAACAGACTGAAACTGAATCCAGACAAGACGGAGGTGCTCATGGTAGCGGCCCCGAAACCAAGAATTGGGTTGCAACCTCCAGTCCTGGATGGGGTCACACTCTCCTCCAGTGACTGTGTTCGCAGTCTGGGGGTGCTCCTTGACTCGTCGCTCCTGATGACAAATCAGGTAAATGCGACGGTCAGGAGTGCCTGTTATCAGCTTCGGCTGATACGCCAGCTGCGCCCTTTTCTGGAAGTAAGGGATCTCGAGACTGTTGTGCACGCGCTGGTAACCTCACGCCTTGACTTCTGTAACGCACTCTACATGGGGCTACCCCTGTGCTTGACTCGGAAATTACAGCTGGTTCAAAACATGGCAGCCAGGCTTGTCTCAGGAACATCTAGGAGGGACCACATCACTCCCGTTTTGAGGTCCCTCCACTGGCTGCCTATCAGCTTCCGGGCCCAGTACAAGGTGTTGGTTATCACCTTTAAAGCCCTAAATGGCTTGGGTCCAAGCTATCTCAGGGACCGCCTCCTCCCGTACAATCCTCCCCACACTCTCCGGTCCTCTGGGAGGAACTTACTGCAGCCTCTAAAATCTAGGCTTGCGGCGACCTCCCAGAGGGCGTTCTCTGCTGTCGCCCCCAAACTCTGGAACGACCTGCCGGATGAGATCCGTCAGATAACATCATTAGACAGCTTTAAAAAGGCGGTCAAGACGGATCTCTTCCGGCAGGCCTTTCCAGATTAACCATCCCGGCCCAGATTCCCTGATTCCTCCCGTGGCCCCATCTTAGTGATGGTTGAGGATCAGTAGAGGGACATCAGGGTTTTTAGTTTTTATATGTTTTATGCATTGATATTATGTTTTAATATGTTATACTGTTTTAATACTGTCTTAAGAGGGGGAGGGATAAGGTGTTTTTAATTGTTATATTTTACATTTTACTGTTAACCGCCCGGATTGGTTTGCCATAGGGCGGTATACAAATAAATATTATTATTATTATTATTATTATATGGAAGAGAAGGTGCCTTTTCTATGGGTATGACCCAGAGCTATAGTCTGAAGAAATCTACATCACATATTTCCTCAGTTCCCAAATGACACTGCTTAGGGTGTAGGACAGTGATGGTCAACCTATGACACGCGTGTCACAGGTGACACACCAAGCCCTTTTGGGCGACACACATGGTCACCCTGGCACCTGGGCATGTAGTGCTTGCTTGTTCTTGAAGTGTATGAAATACCAACGTTCAATTGAAGATTTAGCAAACAAAATTCAGCAACAAAGTCACTAATGTAAAGAATTATGTTTTTGCTTTTAATAAAATACATATATCAAAAATATAACCTTTTTACTAGAGCTACAAATTATGGATATTTCTAGATGTGACACAGCACCCGAGTTAAGCTAGGTTTTCTTGCGAATTTTGACACACAGAGCTCAAACATCACTGGTGTAGGAAGAAGAGGCCTTTTGGCATTCACTTACTTCTAGCATTTGAGCATCTAGGAAAACAATAATTTTGAAGTTTCCTATTCTTGACCCATGTGGACTGGCAAAGCAGAGATGAACTTCCATATATTGCTCACTCACCTCTTAAGATCTAAGTTTGCCTTCTGTGCTGCCCCTGAGCTTGTTCACTCAGGCTAGCCAGTCTTCTGCTTTGCTAGACCTCACTTGGCTTATTGTTCTGCTTTGGGTGAATAAATGAGAACAACAAACCAAATGAAATCCAGCAAAGCAGAAAATTGACTAGCGAATGCAAAGTAACTAGTATCTGGGGTCAGAACATGTAGTGTTAATAATGAGTGAGAGACTGATAAGGCTCCAATGCTATACAAGCCCATATGAAAACTGACCTCACTGAGCACATGGGATTATGTACACATTGTACAGGCCGCCTCTCAGTAGGGTAGCGATTTGTATATATCCTGACTTGGTAGTGTAGTAGCGTGTATTTTACTTTTTATATTAAGACTCTGTTAATTCCCTTCCAAGAGGCACACCTCTCATTTCCCTTTCTCTGCTATTAAGTTTGATAATAATGTTGCCTCCTTCTTGGTGCTGCAGGAGGAAGCCCTTCCCCCACTCTGCCTAGCCAGCAGTGGGTTACAGTATCTGTTTAGGATTCCAGCCTGACTTGGCTCACTTTGAAAACAGAGAACACGAAGCTTCTTTAAAATAACCAGAAAACAAGTTTATTGTTTACAATTCAAGTTTCTTCTTAAAGTTGCACTTTGTTACTTTAAATATCAAACAGTTAGGTCTTTAGCTTCCTCACTAAGCCTAAAGACTCCAATCCTTTTCAGATTAATGCCAACAGCATAAATAACTTATAACCATTTCAACTTTTACTTTCTAAACACTGTAATTCACTGTTAACTCAGGACTCTATTCCCCAGCTTCCTTCAGGACAGCTTAGAGCCCGTTTCTCCCCTAGTTAAACACCCTCCAGGTTTAACGACCAAAGGCAGAGAACCCTAACATCTCCCTCAGGCTCCCTTAAATATGAGCCTGGCTGGCTAGCTTCGCCCTGATTGGCTGAGCTCCTCCAGGATTCTATTTCACCCCTCCTCCTGGAGAGCTCGACTAGCCCCTCCCTTAAGCTACTTACCCTTTCAAATAATACACTTTGGTGACACTTAACAGTGTAGACAACCCATTCTCGCCACACTTTGTATTTTAAACCAAAATAACTTAATTTTGGGGTTGAGGGGTCCTAGCAGTCATCACACACATCAGCCAGCCCACAATTAAAACATGTATGAAGAAGCAAAATTGAGTGAACAAGCCCTGCGATCCGCCTGCTTTCCCCTTTTGGGTTCCAGGTCCTTGGTTTAGAATGAAAAGAAACCAGTAAATGGGCAGGAGAAACAATGGAAGGAGGGAACACCCAATTTATTTGCTTGTTTGTTTATTTGCTTGCTTGTTTATATTTTTAGGCCTTTCCAAAACCTGGTATCCCCAGTTGGCCCTTATGGATGCTTCTGCACCTTCTATATCTATGCATATTATATATCACAATCAAATCATCAGGAACAAGTCAGGAAGGACAGTTTGACAAATGTTTATACGGCTGCTTTCTAAGCAGGATGGGATAGGGGATGCTATTAAGCATCTGTTGTCAATCCAAATGTAATTTGAAGGCAATACAGTTTTATTGACTCTGCAAGTAATAATTCAGAATTTCTGGGCCGATTGGTATACCACATTAGAAAAGACACAGTAAAGCAACTGAAATGTGACATGCTTATTGTCATAAAGAATTGCTGTACTGTGCAGAAAGTAGTACTGTAGACCAAAGGGTTCAAGCTTTAAAATGTCGCTCTCTGGAAACCGAAAAATGGACAGGGGGGTTCTGCCAAAGAAAGAAAGCACCTCAATAGAGTAAAATAAATGAAGACGATGTTTACCCCAACCACCTATGTGATAAGGAATATCAAACTGTAAAACAGAAAAGCAATAATAATTTCTAAAAGGGTAACAAATACCCCACTGGTTTTAATAAAAATTATAAAAATAATATCTCAATAAAATAAAATATAAAATATATAAAATACATAAAAGAGGCCAAACGCGTTTCGACAAAAGTCTTCCTCAGTGGCCTATAATCAATAAAATTGTTAAAATAAACACTGCTCACAATAGTGACTCAGTGGAAATATCAAATATTATTGAGATATTATTTTTATAATTTTTATTAAAACCAGTGGGGTATTTGTTACCCTTTTAGAAATTATTATTGCTTTTCTGTTTTACAGTTTGATATTCCTTATCACATAGGTGGTTGGGGTAAACATTGTCTTCATTTATTTTACTCTATTGAGGTGCTTTCTTTCTTTGGCAGAACCCCCCTGTCCATTTTTCGTTTTGCACTTTGGTTTTGTTCTTTCGGGGACTTGTGTAGATTGTTTGCTCTCTGGAAACCTGCTCCAAAGCAATGAGAGAAGCGCCTGAACGAGAGAAGGGTCATTCCCGCACTGACCCTCCCATGTGTTGGCAACTGGAGAAGTAGATGGCACCTCTTATTGAAGAGACAGGCAGGATGCCACTGAAGACCATTTGTAGGGAGCCAAAAGCAGGTAAAGCTTTTGCTTCCTCTTCTCTTTGAAAATGCCCAGAAGCAATTGGTGGGCCACTGTGGGAGACAGATTGCTAGCCTAGCTGGGCTGTGGCCCGATCCAACAGAAACAGCTCCTTCCATCCAGAAGTCCCTCCCCTCCACGGCAACTACACATGGTGAAGGTTGATCCCGCACCATGTGTGAACCTACCTTTACCTGTGTTAAGAGTCAGAGCCAGTAAGTCTCCGAGCAGCCCCATCCTTGCCTCCTACGGCTGCTGAAGGGTCACCTGGCATGTCACACAAGTGTGCTAACATGTCGTGGTTGTCCCAGTGATGGTGATGGTGTACACAATCTGCCACTGACACCAGGGCAGAAAGATGGTGGTACCCAGACATCACTTGTGCTGGAGGTGAGTGTTTGGATGCGTGGGGGGACGTGTGGGGGGAGGGATCACGTGTAGTAAATATTCTCAAGTATGCATGCTTATTACAGACGGGCACATTCACACTTTGCTTCTTATGGAGGGGAAGCAAAGTGCCAGCGTCCCCATTGTCTTCCACAAGTCCATAAAAGGTATCTAAGAGGCAAATTAAAAGCTAAACCCAAAAGTTAGCCAAAGCAATAGCCAGTGTAATATAACCCAGTAAATGCTTGTTCCTGCTTAAATAAGCCTTTTACAATCATAAATAAACATCTGCTCCCCCAGATGGCTGCTTAGCTGTTTAAAGCCTCTTTGCTACAGAGACTTGAGTGCAGTTTTAATGTTGCCCCCCAGAAATCAGAGGGCAGATGCCCCTCACCAACATTTATCTATTTGTATGAGGCCAAGCAAGAATTCATGCGCACAGCCGCCTCTGCAAGAAGTGACAAACGTTACAGTAGAAAAGAGAAAATGATATGCCTTCATGCTTATTGAAGAAGCATTCTAATTTTCTCTGCTGTATAAATATAAATAAGAAATGTTCCCACAGGCTTAAATGGTAACGCTGTAAACTAGAATTTCCACACAAGCCTCCTCTCCCTGTGTTTGTGTGTATGTAAAAGAGAAAAAACTACGGGTAAGGAAGGAAGAGCAAATTAAATGTCTTTGTGCTCTATTTAGGAGAATCATAAAACAACATTCCTCTCCCCTGACCTCAAAAAAACTTGCTCACAGCAAGAAGAACTGCTGGCAGCCTTTAACAGTTATACTCAAGACAGAATTTCAGCAGGTGTAACTCATCAGGCAAGCAATACCTGCTGAAATACTATTATTATTGTTATTGTTATTACTACTACAACTATTACTATTATTACTATTATTATAATAAAATAATACAACTAACCAAACCAAACAAGTGCAACTGTAGCCAAACTATGGGGCTTCTGGGCCTTAAATCTGGATTAACACTAGACCCCTTTAATGGTGTCTTCCGTGCAGACATATGAGGTCCTCATCATGGGCCTTTTTCCATGTACCTCCCTTAACCTGGATTTAGTAGATCTGGATCTTTGGTATCTGGTCCTCGTGGAATCCGGTCCTTGAAGTTCCGCATCATGGTGAGATGTCCGCACGGGCCATCTAGCACCCAATCACAATTGGTGCTAAATAGGGCCGCCATAGCACCCATCCCAAGGCTCCAGATTGAAGACGCCATTAAAGGGCTATAGCATTAATCCAGATGTGAGGCCCTGAAGACCCCATTAAGTTCAGATTTCACTTGTGCTCGTGGGTACAGAACATTCATTACAAGGACTGGATTCCAATGAGGACAGCATCTCATAGATCCTTCTGAATCCGGATTAACAGAGGTAAGTGTAAAAACAGCCTAAAACACAACTATCAACAGGATAACAATACATTGTATTGCAGCATGAGACAACTTATATTAGGATTCTTGTACTATAACTTGCCGATAATAAAAAATAGAAAAACAACTTACACAGATGGTAAATGCTTTCTTTGTAGGGAACTGGCATGTATTAATAACCAATTCCAGGTTTCAGTAAAATAAGGTGATATTTTTAGGCCTTTGCATTAATTTAACTTTGCATGTTATACATTCTGTGCGGGCATATTCCCACAGTTTATTATACCAAATATCAAGAGTTAAACAAGAGTTCTGTTTTTCCAAGAAAGAGCTATTACATTTTTTTGCAGCTAAGAGCATAAAATCTACAAAGGATTTATATGAGATATTGTTATATATTATCTCTTAAATATACATGACATAAACCTAGCTCAGGAATCAGTGAAATCTGAATTTGAATTTGAAGGAAGGAGTTGATTTCCTGAGTTACTTTGTTCCAAAACTGTTGAACTATGGGACAATCTCACCATATGTGGAAAAAAAGTCCTGTTTCACCACATCCATGCCAACAAAGGGGCCTAATTTGTGGAATCGTTCTTGAGAGTGTTTCTTATTTCTCTCATGGCCAGAGAAGACATCTGCCAGTCTGATGCCCATTACCCCAACGTGTAGCGATCCCCATGGAGCTCTTCACCATCACCTTCGTTTTTAACAGTGAATAATTTGGTGTCCTCAGCAAATCTGGCTATTCTGTGATCACACCTGGCTTTGTATCCCCTATATATATATATGCTTAAAAGCATCAGCTTCAAAACTGAATCTACTTGTTATAATTCTCCTTTGCAAAAGTTCTCATTTAGTCTTCCATTCAGTTTCTTAGATGGGAGCTTTTTCCACAGGAGGACCTGTCCTTTTAGTCCATGACTGTAAAGTTTACAGAGAAGTCCTTAATGGGGGAGATGATTAAAAGCTTTTGGAAAATCTAAGTAGTGTATTAGATGTATATTAGATTGCTCTTATCCACGTTTATTAACCCACTCAAAAAATTCTAGAAGATTGGTTAGTGTTGTTTTCTAACTCAGAAAACTATTCTAATAGCAGATAGCATGTTGAAGAACAGACCTGAACCATACAACTTCTTGTTTTATTTCAATATAACTTTACTTATATCCAGCGGATATACACACCTAGAGATGCTAGAGTCCATCGTTCTACTACTAGCTTGGAGAGAGAGAAAGAGAGCATGTGGCATCATTACAACTGTTACAGCAGAGAGCTGTCCAATCAGCAGTTCCCATACTGCAACTCTGATATACAGAGAAAATGAGTCCCTTGAACACTGAAGTGATATATACTTCCACTAATATACCAACAATTAGACAGGGCATTTGCAGGGAATTAAGAGCAAGTGAAGGTTTTGCTTTTATCATCTGCATGAGATGCCCAGAAGCAATTGGTGGGGCCCCTGTGTGAGACAGGATGCTGGACCAGATGGACTGCGGCCTGCTCTAGCAGGGCTCCTCTTTAAGTTCTTACAACTTTCTTTTACAGGAGCCATGTTGGCTGTCCTTGTGCAAAACATCAGTCCTCAACGTACGGATGGAGGAACTAATCCCCTCTCACCTCCAACGGGAGCTACCTTTTCTTATAATCATAAGAACATAAGAACATAAGAGAAGCCTTGCTGGATCAGGCCACAACCCATCTAGTCCAGCATCCTGTCGCACACAGTGGCCCACCAAATGCTCATGGGCATCTCAAGCAGAGACAAGGACAAACCTTCTCCTGCTCTCGAGTCCCAGCAGATGGCCCTAGAAGCGCCCCATTTCCTCCCCCCCCCTCAGCCTGAAAGATGCACCTAGGCATTCGTTCTAGTAGCCATTGATACATCTGTCATCCATAAATTTGTCTAACCCTACCTTAAAGCCATCCAGACTGGTAGCTGTCACCACCTCTTCTGGCAGCACATTCCATAGGCCGATGACCCTCTGTGTGAAGAAATACTTCCCCCTGTCAGACCTTACGCTCCTACCCATCAGCTTCATAGAGTGCCCTCTGGTTCTAGTGTTGTGCGATAGAGAAAAGAAATTTTCTCTATCCACCTTTTCTATGCCGTGCATAATTTTATATACTTCAATCAGGTCCCCTCTCAAACGCCGTCTCTCCAGACTGAAGAGGCCTAGACGTTGCAGCCTGGTTTCGTAAGGGAGGTGTTCCAGACCCTTAATCATTCTGGTTGCCCTTCTCTGCACCTTCTCTAGTTCCACAATATCCTTTTTGAGGTGTGGTGACCAGAATTGTACACAGTATTCCAAATGTGGCCTCACTATAGATTTATAAAGGGGCAAAATGACACTTGCTGACTTATTTTCTATTCCCTTCCTAATTATTCCCAGCATTGAATTTGCTTTTTCCGCTGCTGCCGCACACTGGGTTGACACCTTCATTGAACTGTCCACCAAAACCCCGAGATCCCTTTCCTGGCGTGTTGCAGAAAGCTCAGACCCCATCAGTTTATAGACGTAATTTGGATTCTTGGCCCCAATGTGCATTACTTTACACTTGTTAAGATTAAAGCACATTTGCCACTTGGTTGCCCACTCACCCAATGCTAAGAGATCCCTCTGGAGCTCTTGGCAATCTCTTTCAGATTTTACTACCCTAAATAATTTAGTATCATCAGCAAACTTTGTTATTTTACTATGTACCCCTTTTTCTAGATCATTGATGAATAAATTAAAAAGCATTGGTCCCAGTACTGAGCCTTGAGGGACCCCACTTTTTACTTCTTTCCACCCTGAGAAATTGCCGTTTACTACTACTCTCTGCTTTCTGCCCTTAAGCCAGTCACAAATCCAGGACAGAACCTGTCCTTTTATTCCATGGCTGGTGAGTTTACTCAGTAGCCTTTGATGTGGGACTTTGTCAAAAGCCTTCTGAAAGTCCAGATAGACAATGTCTACTGGTTCACCTTTATCCACGTGTTTATTGACACTCTCAAAGAATTCCAACAAATTTGTGAGGCATGATTTACCTTTGCAGAAGCCATGCTGGCTTTTGTTCAGCAATGCCTGCTGCTCCATATGCACACTAATTTTGTCTTTAATAATGGTTTCCATCACCTTACACGGAACTGACGTTAAGCTAACTGGTCTGTAGTTGCCTGGATCACCCCTGGATCCTTTTTTGAATATTGGTGTTACATTTGCTACCCTCCAGTCCTCAGGTACGGAGCCTGATGTTAGGGAAAGATTATATATTTTTGCTAGAAGTTCGGCAATTTCGCATTTGAGTTCCTTAAGGACTCTTGGATGAATACCATCTGGTCCCGGTGACTTGTTAACATTTAGTTTATTAAGACATGCCAGGACCTCTTCCTTGGTTATTTCTGTACAGTTTAACTCTTCAGAAAACACAGGCTCAGCTACTGGCATGTGTCTTCTGTCTTCCTCCGTGAATACGGAAGCAAAAAATTTGTTTAGTCTCTCTGCAATCTCCGTGTCTTCTTTAATTACCCCTTTCTCTCCTTTACTATCTAGTGGTCCAACTGCTCTCCTGGTTGGATTCCTACTTCTGATATACTTAAAGAAGTTCTTGTTATTTCTTTTGATGTTTTTAGCAATGTGCTCCTCAAAATCTTTCTTAGCTTTCCTAATGGCCGTCTTGCATTCGTGTTGCCAGTGTCTATGTTCCCTCCTGTTCTCCTCATTTGGACAAGCCTTCCATTTCCTAAATGAACTCTTCTTGTTTTTAATGACTTCATCTACTGCATTTGTGAGCCACATTGGTTTCTTCTTGGACCTAGAAGTCCCCTTTCTTCTTTTAGGAATGCATTCTAGTTGCACTTCCGTTATTGTGTTTTTAAGTAGTCTCCATGCATTTTGAAGTGATTTAACTCTTTTGACTTTCCCTTTCAATTTCCTTTTCACTAATTTCCTCATTTTGGGGAAGTTTCCCTTATGAAAGTTTAAGGTCTCTGTGTTAGACTTTATTAAGAACTTACTCCCTGTATTTAAGTTGAAGGTTATTGCATTGTGGTCACTGTTCCCAATTGGATCAGCTACAGTGACGTCCTTTACCAGGTCCTGAGCATTACTTAGGATCAAGTCCAGGACTGCATTTCCCCTGGTTGGTTCCATGACCATTTGTTCCATGGAACAGTCATTTAGCAGGTCTAGGAATTTTCTCTCTCTTTCCTGAGTTGAACAGGAGTTCACCCAGTCTATGTGAGGATAATTGAAGTCCCCCATTATAACTACCCTATCTTTATGGGCTACCTCCTTTACCTCCTTCTCCAATTGTTCATCTCCTTCGGACGTATGGTTGGGAGGACGGTAGCATGTCCCTATTGTTAGACTTCCTTTTTGGCTTGGTATTTTTATCCACACTGCTTCTGTGGAAGAGCCAGACTCACTTGGACATTCCAGTTCATAAGATTCTATCTCTTCTTTAATATACAAGGCTACACCACCTCCATGTCGCCCTTCCCTGTCTTTCCTGTACAGTTTGTATCCTGGGATGACTGTATCCCATTGGTTTTCGCTGGTCCACCAGGTTTCAGTTATGCCAATAATATCAATCCTATTTTCCATAACTAAGCTTTCTAGCTCCCCTATTTTGGCTCGAAGGCTCCTGGCGTTTGCATATATACATTTATATTCATTCCTTTTGACCAAGTTCTGCCATCGAGGAACATGTGAAACTAATCCCGCACTTAGCTCAGCATTTTCTGCATGTTTCCAGCCCTCCTCACTTGAGGGTGCGCTCTCCCGAACCGGATGCTGCCCAGCTCCTGTCGGCTTTCCCCCAGGGATCAGTTTAAAAGCTGCTCTGCAACCTTTTTAATGTTAATCGCCAGCAATCTGGTTCCCTCCTGGTTCAAGTGTAACCCGTCCCTCTTGTACAGGTTTGGCTTGTCCCAAAAAGTTCCCCAGTTCCTTACAAATCTAAACCCCTCCTCGCGACACCACTGCCTCATCCACGCATTGAGGCTCCTGAGCTCTGCCTGTCTAGCTGGCCCTGCACGTGGAACAGGTAGCATTTCTGAGAATGCGACCCTAGAGGTCCTGGACTTTAGTCTTCTACCTAACAACCTAAATTTGGCTTCCAGGACGCTCCGTCTCGCCTTCCCAACATCATTGGTACCGACATGTACCATGACGACTGGCTCCTCCCCAGCACTGTCTACTAACCTATCTAGATGTCGCGTGATGTCCGCAACCTTTGCACCAGGCAGGCAAGTCACCATGCGGTCAACACGCCCATCACAAACCCGGCTCTCTATATTCCTGATAATCGAATCTCCCACTACAAGAAGCCCCCCTCCCACTACCCGTGGAGGAGTATCCTCGGTGCAAGAGGACACAGGCACATCCACTGAGGAAGGGGTCCCAACTAAGGGAGCCTGCCCCTCTTCCTCGGCTTGATGTCCTCCCTGCCTGAGGCTTCGACTCTCCGAGGCAGCTGGAGAGCTGCTTGTCATGGAGTGGGATGCTCCTACTGCATCCCTGAAGACCTCACCCTCAGCCCTCCTACTCTCTATCTGCTTCTCCAGGTCCGCTACCTTGGCTTCGAGGGAAGAAACATGTTCCCTGAGAGCCCGGAGCTCATTGCACCGAACACATACCCACAACTGCTGCCCCATGGGCAGGTAGTCATACATATGACACTCAGTGCAAAACACTGGGAAGCCCCCCTCCCCCTGCTGGCATTCTACCTTCATTGTATTTAATAGATTTGTGTTATTTATGAAAAATTACCTAAAAAAAAAACTCTAAAACACTTTCTTTAAGATAAACTTTGGTTATGCTATATTATGTTTCGCGCGCCGTTAGGCGCGCGGTCCCCCAAACTGTCCAAAAACCAGAGGACTTACCTCCCACACTTACCACAGCACAGCAGCAGTTTTCCCAGGTTATTTTGTCAAAATCCCAGTTATTTTCTGGTTAGTTATAGCAGAGAGATCTTCCTCCCACGGAGTTTACTCTCAACTGAAGTTCAAACTGAAACTAAGGCACTCCCACAAGCTCAGGAGTGGCTAGCCCTCTTTGCTAATGCTAATGCTTTGTCCCTTTTGTTATTTTGATGTGATCTCCTAGGAATCTGCCTAGAGTAACCTGAGCTGACCACACCTAAACTGACCTAGGTTTTATTTTAGCTGGCTTCTAAAAGCAGTCCCCCAAACTGTCCAAAAACCAGAGGACTTACCTCCCACACTTACCACAGCACAGCAGCAGTTTTCCCAGGTTATTTTGTCAAAATCCCAGTTATTTTCTGGTTAGTTATAGCAGAGAGATCTTCCTCCCACGGAGTTTACTCTCAACTGAAGTTCAAACTGAAACTAAGGCACTCCCACAAGCTCAGGAGTGGCTAGCCCTCTTTGCTAATGCTAATGCTTTGTCCCTTTTGTTATTTTGATGTGATCTCCTAGGAATCTGCCTAGAGTAACCTGAGCTGACCACACCTAAACTGACCTAGGTTTTATTTTAGCTGGCTTCTAAAAGCAGTCCCCCAAACTGTCCAAAAACCAGAGGACTTACCTCCCACACTTACCACAGCACAGCAGCAGTTTTCCCAGGTTATTTTGTCAAAATCCCAGTTATTTTCTGGTTAGTTATAGCAGAGAGATCTTCCTCCCACGGAGTTTACTCTCAACTGAAGTTCAAACTGAAACTAAGGCACTCCCACAAGCTCAGGAGTGGCTAGCCCTCTTTGCTAATGCTAATGCTTTGTCCCTTTTGTTATTTTGATGTGATCTCCTAGGAATCTGCCTAGAGTAACCTGAGCTGACCACACCTAAACTGACCTAGGTTTTATTTTAGCTGGCTTCTAAAAGCAGTCCCCCAAACTGTCCAAAAACCAGAGGACTTACCTCCCACACTTACCACAGCACAGCAGCAGTTTTCCCAGGTTATTTTGTCAAAATCCCAGTTATTTTCTGGTTAGTTATAGCAGAGAGATCTTCCTCCCACGGAGTTTACTCTCAACTGAAGTTCAAACTGAAACTAAGGCACTCCCACAAGCTCAGGAGTGGCTAGCCCTCTTTGCTAATGCTAATGCTTTGTCCCTTTTGTTATTTTGATGTGATCTCCTAGGAATCTGCCTAGAGTAACCTGAGCTGACCACACCTAAACTGACCTAGGTTTTATTTTAGCTGGCTTCTAAAAGCAGTCCCCCAAACTGTCCAAAAACCAGAGGACTTACCTCCCACACTTACCACAGCACAGCAGCAGTTTTCCCAGGTTATTTTGTCAAAATCCCAGTTATTTTCTGGTTAGTTATAGCAGAGAGATCTTCCTCCCACGGAGTTTACTCTCAACTGAAGTTCAAACTGAAACTAAGGCACTCCCACAAGCTCAGGAGTGGCTAGCCCTCTTTGCTAATGCTAATGCTTTGTCCCTTTTGTTATTTTGATGTGATCTCCTAGGAATCTGCCTAGAGTAACCTGAGCTGACCACACCTAAACTGACCTAGGTTTTATTTTAGCTGGCTTCTAAAAGCAGTCCCCCAAACTGTCCAAAAACCAGAGGACTTACCTCCCACACTTACCACAGCACAGCAGCAGTTTTCCCAGGTTATTTTGTCAAAATCCCAGTTATTTTCTGGTTAGTTATAGCAGAGAGATCTTCCTCCCACGGAGTTTACTCTCAACTGAAGTTCAAACTGAAACTAAGGCACTCCCACAAGCTCAGGAGTGGCTAGCCCTCTTTCAGGTAATCAAATTACCTGAACTGTTGCTCTCTTTTCTCTGCTACAAGTTTCCGTCGCGCTTCTTCTCTGGCATCTCGCAGCAGTTTTGCTCTTTGTCGCATATTATTTACTCGGTCATCCACAGTTTCATCCATTGACTCCAGTTCAGCAAAGTAGCCCTTTTCCTCAGCTTCCAAAAGATCCCGAAGCCTAGGAAAATGATAAATCTTGTCGTGTTAACACTAATCAGATTGAAAATGACATTTTCTTCATAGAATTCACCTTTGTACACAGAAAAGAAAGGGCCTTTTCCCACTGCGTGAAAAGGGACGCTTTGAGATGGAGTGTTCACAGTGCACGGAGATGCTCCCATCCCGGAAGCGTCTCCACACATGCTGGAGTGTCCCCACCTTGGATAGTGGTGGACCATGAAAGCAGACAGCATTTCAGATATAGAACAGTATAAAACCAAGTGTGAAAAGACCCCTGGACTCATCCTGTGACAAGAAATAAACAGTAGTTTAAGTCTGGGTCCTTTCAACTGGAAAAAGAGCAATGTCATGTTGAACAAAGGAAGATTTGTGCAACACAGGAAGCTCTAATTATCAAAGAACGGAGCTCGCTAACATACAGTATGTTTTTTTACAGTAACAGTAAGAGCAAAATAAATCATTGTTTTATCATTCATCTTCCATTTCCTACCTTTACAGTTTCAAAAAGAAGTAAAGGAAGAAGCAGGAGAAAGGGGGAGAAAGAGAAAATGAGAGAGAAAGCAAGCAAGGAGCTTTGGTCCACTGCTATTTAGGGGGGAAATATTGCTTCACTCCAAGTCCTTTTGACTCTTTTATGGAACATATGCAGACTAGGAGTAGAGATTTCCTCCTCAGAAGACGGCCTAAGAGCCACATTTCAACTATTTCCTCAGCTCCCATATTTTCTATGAAATTAATCTGACACCTTTTGTTGGGATATTTTTCTCTTTCACCAAAATACATTTTTGGAATAATGTATATAGAGTGATGAAGAACAATGATATATGCCTAATCAACCAAATAAACCAATTCAACACATCATCATCATTATATCCCATGATATGAGTAAACAAGAAGTTCCAATTATTAACCAATTAGACTTAATAGCTGTCATTTCTAACAATGTACAGTAAATTTCTTCTTCATAAATCAAAACAAAGGATGAAAGGAAATCATTCTTTTAAAGGAAAATAAGCAAGCATCTAAGAATTAGTGCTGTCTCATGTAACCTTTGTTGTAAGAGTTACTTTGCAACTTTTGACCATCAGCAAAACACCAGCCACAAGGATTTTTGGCATTTGATTTGTAACAAACCGAACGTTAGAAAATTCGTATTTGTTCGAATAGATCTCCTTCGAATGTGGTAGGATTCTATTCAATATGAATGTATTCATACAAATTCACACGAATATCTAATAAAAAATGCATACGTATTGGATACATATCCTGGACATATCTGACATGTATCGCCAGTTTAATGAATGTCCAAACTATTCATGTGGATGTTTCAAAACATTCATATTCGTACAAATGTTAATGTATGAATGTTGTAACATTTGATTCATGTACGAATATACAAATTCATATGAATTTGTACAAATATCGAATGTTATGAATATTCGTGCACATCCCAACCAGCCACTGATAAGAATTGGAAGTTAGTACAAATACTATACAGCAATAATATCATGGAACTGAAAATACTGAAAGTTCCTTCAGAAGAACTCAGAGGTATGACTAGAAAAGTTGTAAGATCAGGACTTTTGTCTTCCTCATTTTTTTCTACTCTTTCCTTAAGCTTTATTCTCTGCTGTGGCAAACTATAAACATATTGGGTGTTTTTCCACTGTCAGAAAGTACCCATTTTTGCACCCATTAAGGACTCATCTGGGATGACCCCATTTCCACCACGGCACCCATTTGGGACCCGATTGTTTCCACTGCCGCTGGGGAAATCTGGATCATGCACCCATGGGAGGGGAGCCCCGAAATCCCAGCTTCAAAGTGATTTCGGAGTCATTTCGAAATGACTCTGAATTCACTTCGAAGAGACCAGCAAAGACTTCGGACAGGCTCCGGAGCTGTCAGCGTGGTCCGTTCGCTATTAGCGCAGACCGCGCAGACTTCCCTCCAAAATCTCTCCGAAGCGATCGGCGATTGGCAATAGGCTCCGGAGTCTCGCCCCCGAGCTCTCCGAAGATCAGCACAGACTTCGGAGGGATCTTGGAGCTCTTAACCACTGGCATCGCGGGTGGTCCGGGGCTCTTTTGTGCAGACTTCGGAGGCATTCCAAAATGATTCTGGAGCGGCTTTGAAGTCTGTGCCCCGAAACACCTGGGGTGACAGGCAGACCCTTGGGGGATGATCTCGATTCCCCTCATGGATGCAAAGGTGTTTCCTCGGCAGGGGGGTTAGCACCCATTGCTAATGGGTGCTACACCTCCCGTGGAAACACACTGGGTGCTTCCCTTAATCTGGATCTACTAGCTCTGGATTGAAGAATGTACCCATTCCTTAGATCCGGATCTTCTTAGATCCGGATCTTAGGAGCGCGGTGGAAAAACACCCTTTACTTTATCTCAGCATCAAAATATAGGAAGACGAGAACTATTTACATCTGTGAGTACACTGTCTGTTCGCGTGACCCAATGGCGCCAACTTTAACTGGCAGCAAGAGTTCCCTCTAGAGGCTTTGGACCACAGCTCCCACCATATTCATAGAAGATGAGGATGTTGGTGATTGAACACAGTTGTCACAGTACCCACAGAACATGCTCTCTCCATTTCTTCTCTCAGGAAGACTATAAAATTGTGCTCTGATGAGAAGGACCTGACACTGTCATTGAAGTTCTCCATAACGAGCATGAACGTGATGAGGTTACTTCAAGAATAGTAACGGTGATTGAAATTACCTCAAGAATAAGAACCAAGTAACAACAGCATCTTATTTTGGTTCTCCCTTATCATAATTTGGTAGTCCTAATGGCAATTTCAAATTGGCCTTTGTTTCTCCCTCACAGAAACCAGAGGAAGACAAGATGGAGTCATCACTGCTCACCATGGCCTACCTCTCTCTCCTTTCCTCTTCTCCTGCTAAGTAGGCTTGCATTTCGACAGCTACCCGTTTCTGTACTTGCCGGTGGAACTCCTTCCGGTTGTTCCTCTCCTCCCTTTCATTGATCTGGACTCCAACGAGGTGGGCCTTTGCGTACATGGCCGCTTCATTGCGTTTTCTTTCTTGCTCCCTCCAGAAAAGGATTTCCTTTCCGATAACATTTGGTTTGGGAAACTTGGCTCTCTGTAAGCAGAAGCACGCCTTCAGTGATTGGAATTAGATTCAGATTCTGAGCAACCAGAATATTTTGGGGAGGTGGGGATCAGAAAGGGGAACAATCCATTTCAGAGGTGCTAGAAAATGTTGCTCTGGGAAGTCAGCAGCAGTAAATTCCAGGCACTGATGCCCCATATCCCTATTAAGGGGTTCCACCCAGTATCAAACAGCCTACAT
This sequence comes from Aspidoscelis tigris stejnegeri, assembly GCA_023333525.1. NCBI lineage: Eukaryota > Metazoa > Chordata > Lepidosauria > Squamata > Teiidae > Aspidoscelis > Aspidoscelis tigris. The sequence goes on from JALMGA010000007.1 coordinate 11,346,486, forward strand.
ATCGTGAAGTCCCACCTCCAGTTTGTTTAAGAATTTATATCCTGCCCTTCAGGGTCAAATAGTAAAAAATAACATTTATAAAAGATTAAAGCATATATAAAATAAAACCCACCCTCCCTCCCACTCATTCATCCTCCCTGGCAGGAAAACACCCAGAGGGAGCGAAACATCAGATTAAGCCCAGATTTAGCTGCAGCATGAAGGTTGCTCAGAAGATTAACTAGCCACCTATTGACTCAGGCCACTCAAGAGACAAAGCACTTAGTCCTGACTCCCAACTACATAGTGTGCAGGTGAGGGAAGAGAAACATCATACGTCCCCTAAACAAATCATAAGTCAATCCGATCAGGTGAGAGGAAAATGGCAAGAGGAAAATGAGGGATCTTATTTAGGTCTTGCAATTGTCTCATTGTCCCTGCCAGATAGCAGGGTGATAACCCAGGGCCCTTACCATTCTGGGGCTTGCTCCTGATGGTGAAATACCCAGAACTGTGCAAGCGCCCGCCCCTTGCTTGTGCAGTGAGTGCGTTTTCATCTGTGTTTCCTCCAAGGCTTGTGCAGTGGGTATTTTCATCAGGAAAAAAGCCAGAAGCCAGCCCCATCCATGCTACGCCAGGGTTTTGCTTCTATCTCCAGGGATGATGTTGGAATGGGTGTGGCAATCCCAATATGGTGCCAGGATATTCCCAGGTTTCAGAAGTCGCCTGGGTACAACCTCATTTGTTATGGGGTTCCAAGCTTCAACCAGACAGTGCTTATTTAATCTGCACTATTTGGATAATCTGGAGTAAAGTCCATTCAGGCACCTTTTATTTCAGATTATCCATACTTTATTCTGGATTATCCAAACAATGTGGATTAAGTAAATGCTGTCTGGAAGGAGCTCTTCCAAACAGGTGACAAACCAGGTGAGAGATAGGTGACCATTCATGACAAACCAGGTGAGAGATAGGTGACCCTTCACTGGCCACTTCTCCTCCGATTACCCCTATTAGCCATTAGGATTTGTCAGGGCAAAGGCGAATGTGACCAGAATTCCAACTCCAAAAAGAACCAGGTCATCTCTTATATCAGAGAGCTTCAAGCAAAGACTGGATAATCACTTTTAGGAGCAGATATCCTCTACAAAAAGCAGGGCGGACTAAATGACTTTAAAGATGCCTTCCAGGTCTGAGAAACAGTGCGGATGGGAAGTGATAGTAGGAGAGGTTATTGAAAAGCTTCACTGATAAGGGTATTTATATTGTGTTTTCATGACCTATATGAAATGCTGTGTATTTGCGTTGCTACTTAGTAGGGACAAGAAGGACAGTTCCAAACTCATTTGCTGGGATTTGCACCTGCTAGGATCCTGACTGGGACAGCTAGCCGAATGCACATCACACTGGTCTTAAAAGTGTTGCACTGGCTTCCAGTTCGCTACCAAGTCCAATTCAAGGTTTTAACTTTAACTTATAAGGCCCTAAATGACTTGGGCCGCAAATATCTGAAGGACTGTCTACTCCCATATCAACCTGCCCGTGCCTTAAGATCTGGAGGGGAGGCCCTCCTGGTTGGACCACCACCCTCAGCAGCAAAGAGGGTGGGCACCCAGGAGAGGGCCTTCTCAGCGATGGCCCCTAGGCTGTGGAATAGTCTCCCCCTTGAGGTGCATCTTGACTGAACACGTTTAGAAAGGCAGTGAAGATGCATCTCTTTGCCCTGGCCGATTAAATGGCATTTGGTTAAATGGGGATACACTTTCCCTTCCCACTTGCAGAAACTGTTGCTTTAATATATACTGTTATTGTTTTAATATGTTGATTTTAAGTGTTGTTACCCACCCTGAGACCTTTAGGTATAGGGCAGGATAGAAATACAAATAATAAATAATAAATAAATACATTTGAGAGCAGGAGAAGGTTTGCCCTTGTCTCTGCTTGAGATGCCCATGAGCAATTGGTGGGCCACTGTGTGAGACAGGATGCGGGACTAGATGGGCTGTGGCCTGATCCAGCAGGCCTCCTCTTAGGTTCTTAGATTCTAATACAGTAGTTACGTGGACTTTAGCTTGCTAAAGTCTCATCTATTTATTGTATTCTAATATTTAGTACGAAGCTTTTCTATACTCTTTCAAGTTCCAGAATGATATATTAAAAACTATAAAACAGCAGTAAAGCTGCATTCCATGTTCTCATGGCTGCCTACAGCACAGGTTATTACTACTGCCATATTATTACTACAACCATTATTATTACCACACCAATTTTCTATTAAAAACTCAAGACCTCAGAGCCTGATCTTGAATTTCAGGCAGGCTCGTGTGGGTGAAGTAAAATAAAGAGTGTTAATGTGTTCAGTCTGAAAAAAAGATTGAGATAATAGAATTTCTTTCTTCCTTTTTTTTTCAGATAAAAAACTTTCAGTTGCCTTGGTACAACTTTTATTCAAGGCACAGTGCTGCCAGCTAAGTTATATTAGGTACCTTCACAAAAACTGGACTCATTTTTGCACAGAAAGGCCGTAGAGATTGTTTTATCACTCTGCCTTTTTATGGGTTTTAAATTCTGCTTTTCTGTTTTAGTGATGGCTCCATTTTGTTATTATTTGGGGTTTTAAACTATTCATTACTGTTTCCAGTTATTTATTTATTTACTTTGGGAGCAGTTGTGGGTAAACACAAAACAAATAAAAGTCTTCTTGCTCAAAGATGCCACTCTAATAACACTGAATATATAAAATGTTATCATTTAGACCATGGAATGATTTATATTCTTCCTTTTGTGAGAAATAAAGGGACAGTTTCCTTTTTAATGATATTAAGTTATTAATTGCTAATTTGCTTCTGTATACATGCTTGCTTCTAGAAGAAAATAACCGAGTCAGTAGCTCAACGAAGGCTATGGGAGCTCAGAAGAGAGCTTTGACTAGCCCAAGGTCACCCAGCTGGCTTCGTGGTGGGGTGCAGAATTGAACCCGGTATTCCCAGATAAGAGTCCAGCTCCTTAACCACTAGACCAAACTGGAAGATGCTTTGGGTTACAGACTTCCTGATATGCCTTCTTGCAACCCCCAAAGTTAATTTGCATCTAATATATTTATAGACAGGAGAAGATTTTAATATGCAAGTGGCTGTAGTGAATCTTGGCTTTGGCCATATTGATTACAATCAGTGGTCCACTCTGGCCTCAAACCAAGAGGCACGGAGACGCACCATCCATAATGCTGTAAAAAAAGTCTGTCCTCCCACCCACCTCTTTTCCTTCCTCTCCAACAAGAAGCAGCTCAGATAAGGATGGGCAGACTTGTGTAGGTAGACGGAGGGGAACTTGCAGAGCACTTATCAGGCTTGCTAAATTCAAAGGATGAAACTGGTTCTTGCTAGTCAATTGACCATTGTCTGAACTTTGGTCCTCTTTGCTGTAAATATGCCTGCATAATAGTCATCATCATCATCATCATCACCATCATCATGGCTTGGCTTCACAAACAAAGATTAGGGAGGGCTCGAGCCACGCTTGCTGCATGCGCGTTGGTGGCTAAACAGACCAATGCGGGATAGACAAGTCCGGTTGCAGAAGGCACAAGGAAAGGTCTCCTTGGGTGGCACTGTGATGGCACGGTTCTTTCTGCATTTCTGTCTTTTCTCCTCAAGACTGGTTCTGCGAGCGTTCTCAAAGGAGCCAGCAGTGTTATGGAGGGTGTGTCTCCATGCCTCTCGGCTTGAGGCCAGAGTGGACAAGTGATGGTGATCAATAGGGCCAAAGCCGAGATCACTGTAGCTACTCACATATTAAAATCTTCTCCTGACTATGAATATATTAGATGCAGATTAACTTTCAGGGTTGCAAGAAGGCATATCGGGAAGGCTGTAACCCAGAGTATCTTCCAGTTTGGTCTAGTGGTTAGGGAGCCAGGTTCGATTCCACACCCCTCCATGAAGCCAGCTGGGTGACCTTGGGCGAGTCACAGCTCTCTTCTGAGCTCTCACAGCCCCACCCACCTCACAGGTTGTCTGGTGCGGAGAGAAAAAGCTTTGTCAGCCGCTCTGTGTCCCCTTGAATGGATGAGAAAAGCGGGGTAGAAAAGCCCTGAAGTGGCCTGAAGTCATCAGGTGTACTTTCATGACAAAACAGAATCCGAACCCTGTTCTGGCACTTTGTCCCTTACATCATGGTAACAGGGTCTGCTCCACGTTGGCCCCTCAATTCACTAAACAATTTAGTCACACAAAGATAAACTAAACGCACTCTGCTAATACTAAAAGGATCCTAAAACCAATAGGCAGGGTATTGGAAAAGCTCCCTCTTTCTCTACTACAACTCCCATGAACCTCTGCCAAATGAGCTATTTGGACTATGACTCCCATGATGCACGTGGAAGCAGCCATTTTGGCCGGGTGGTAAAAAGACCCTCTTTCGGAACGCGCCGAACTCCCCGCCGCCCTCTCGTTTCCCTTCAGTCCAGGAACTCACGAAGCCCAGGGTCTGCGGCTTGGGTCCCTTCACTTCCCTCAACACGCGACTCCATTCACTCGTCATCGTGCCGCCCGCCAGGCCGCCGCCCGCTCGGATTGGGATCGCCTCCCAAATCGGCCAACAGGACGCCTGGCCGTTACCGTGGCGACCACGCACGGAGAAGGTGGGACCTTGGGCGACGTCATCGTCTACGTATTGACGCACGGTGGCTCCACCCATCCCTTCACGAGCTCGCGGCAGGGGGCGGGGCCAATGGGGAAAGGGGCGGAGACTTTGGGCTTGTACTCCTCCGCTGAAGCTATAATGTGGATTTCTTGTAAAATTGGTTTTTTTAAAAAAAAAATTCTACCACACAGTTGAGGGGGGAAAAGGGGAGACGAATGTGTTTAAAAACTGCATGCCACATTTATTTTGGTATTTTTCCACCAATTCACTATTATTATTATTATTATTATTATTATTATTATTATTATTATTATTATTATTATTATTATTATTATTATTATTATTATTATTATTATTATTATTATTATTATTATTATTATTGTGGTAGTGGTAGTGGTAGTGGTAGTGGTAGTAATGTGTTTGTTCGTTTAAAAATTATATCCCCCCCCCTTCACCACATGTTCCCAGGGCAGGTAAAACATGTAAGCTATTACAACAATTAAAATTATTACCCCTCCCTCCGTCCCTCCCTAACAGAACAGCACCCTGAGGAAACTAAATAAACAACAAAAGCCTGGTTGAAAAAACCAAAAACTCTACAGCATAGCCTGGAGGTTGGCAGTGTCTAGAGGCCACCGCAGAAAAGGCCCTCCTGCACATCCCTGTACCTTGTACCTCTGAAGGAACTACAGGAAGGGCCACTCCTTCAGATCTCAGCACATGGGCAGGTCTACATGGGAGAAGGCGCTCCTTCAGATGCCCAGGACTCAATCCGTTTAGGGCTTTAAATATTAGTGTCAACACCTTGAATTGGGCTTGGTAGTGAGTAGGTAACCAGTGCAGATCCTTTTAGACTGTGATGTGAGTCTGGCCAGAGACTCCCATCAGCAGTCGAGCTGCTCTCTTCTGCACCAGTTCCAACTTCCGAATTGTTTTCAAAGGTAGCCCCACGTAGAGTGCATTACAGTAGTCTAATCTGGAGGTTATCCGAGCAATAAATAATAATTTAATATTAATAATAAAGACTACTAATAAATATGAAAGAGTAGAAACAGCAAATACTTTGCCCTACTGCACAGATTTTATTTTTCTGCTTTATATGATTGTCCCAATTATCACTTTGTTATTTTAGTTTGCCTAATATTTACGTATTATTGAAAAGGTCAGCCTATTTCTGGTTTTCAAAAGTTTAAGGTAAATTGTTACCCTCTCCTCCTTTTCACCTGCAGAATCCAGGGATGCTGTGGAAATCTTGAACATATTACTGAAGTCAGTTTGAGGATGGATAAAAAACTCAATTGATCCATTTAATGCCACTTTTAATCCCTTTGCTATCACAGTTATTTATTTATTATTTGTATTTCTATCCCTCCCTATAACAACAGTTCTTGCCTGTTGTTAAAGCTGCCTTCTCTACTTCCATATATTGGGCTTTGCTGTCATCTAGTGGCAATTTCCAAGTATCGAATAATCTGACTCATTTCTTTTTTTATTAAATGCTTAAATAATTACAGAACAATTGGAACTAATTATACTGATTCACTTATGAGAATACAAAAATGTCATATACACATCTTGCGATAAACCTTATAACAAAGTGAGAGCAATGACTTGCTATACATTCTGTGTGATAGTATAACTGTGACCTATCTTAAGAACATTATAATCTATGTACAGTGTTTCAGAATTTATGGAGACAATTTAGAACATAAGAACATAAGAGAAGCCTTGCTGGATCAGGCCACAGCCCATCTAGTCCAGCATCCTGTCGCACACAGTGGCCCACCAAATGCTCATGGGCATCTCAAGCAGAGACAAGGACAAACCTTCTCCTGCTCTCGAGTCCCAGCAGATGGCCCTAGAAGTGCCCCATTTCCTCCCCCCCCCCTCAGCCTGAAAGATGCACCTAGGCATTCGTTCTAGTAGCCATTGATACATGTCATCCATAAATTTGAAAATGTAATGTTTGTTCTGCAAGAGCATAATTGCTACCAAATACGTTGACCTGCAACAAGAAAGGATACCAAACCTCTAAGAATGAGTATACATCCTTCCCTGCAGCCTTTGGAACTGGATGGATATCGGTTCTGATACTGCAATGCCTAACATTTTAATACACCAAGTATTGAGGTTCAAGGTGAGGGAGACCTTCCAGTTTAATTTGACTCATTTCTCATATTAGCAAGGTTCTGCAAGCTAGGCTTCAACGGTATGTGAACACAGAAACCTTAAAAGTGCAAGCTGGTTTCCGAAGAGGTAGAGGAACTAGAGATGAAACCATTAGCATTTATTGGACGATGGAGAAAGCAAGGGAGTTCCAGAAAAACATCTACCTCTGCTTCTTTGACTATGCGGAGCGTGGGAGTGAGGGAAGGGAAGAGAGAGAGAGATTTACAGGTGTAAATCTGGGTATTTTGATGGTGCAAAAGACCCAGGAGTGCATAAACAACAGAATGCCTTATATTCTACTTCCAGCATGCTAATCAACCTTCCAATGTCTACCAGACAGTGGCTGTGGTTACACTTAAGGTTTAATCCAGCTTCAATCCACTTTCAGAGTGAGAGAATACATCAGCAAAGTGACAAGCAGTTTTCTTTCAGTGTTAAATAATTCAGAAAATTCACCTTTGGGATAGAATACCTGGAAAGAAAATGACTGGCCACTTTGCTGATATGCTCTCTGGTTCTGAAGGTGGACTGAAGCTGAATTAAAACTGTAGATGTGGCCACAGCCAGTGTTAAAGGCACAGAAAAAAATGCCAGAGAAAAGGCAAAGGTATTCTCCAATGGCAGCCTTTTAAAGGGACCTGTCATATCATTTTTGGTTGTGCTCCTAGGAATTCCTTGGTAGAGAGCATCCCTTTTTTCATGCCCTTTTTTCAGAAGGTTTACGGTAGTCTCATTGCTCACAATAGTGATGCGCATATTGGCTACAGTAAAAAGTCTTGCATTACAGTATTCATAATTGAGCATGTGACCAAGGCAGGCAAGGATGCAAGCATGTGATAACAGCTGGCAGAAAGAAACCTCAGAGTACTGTGCCTGAACCGGTGCAATCCTATTTTGGAAAGCACCTGAAAGCTTGCTGTTCTGTCCTGCTTTGTTTTTACAATTCCTTTCCGCAAAACACCCTCTGGAGGCGGAATGGACTGCGGAGTGATCACCTCCAAAAGCGTTTTGCTGCTGATCAGCCTCATATTTTGGGTGAGTAGATGGACAGCGTCTCTGCCTCTTTCATTGCACTTTCCTTCACCGCTTCCGCAGCCAGAGCAAAGGAGCTTTGGGGTGGCGGAAGCCCTGCTGTGTTCAGCAAATGGAACATGTTCCTGCAACCATCCTTAGAAGCTGAAAATCTGGATCAGAGACCAGGGGGCCTTTCTGCACTTGGGATTATTCTGGAATATATCCTGGAACGGGGGCTTGCCGTCAGCATGCCAGTGCAGACTATGGCATTCACCAGACAAGACATGCCATAGTTCACATAAGCATGCAGGCGACCGATCCCTATCCCAAGATATATTCCAGAAGAAGGCCAAGTGCAGAAAGGACCCAGATATCTGGCTTCTCTTTCTACCCTAATCTGCCTTGCAAAATGGTTAGGATAACAGCGTTGGGGGCACAGTTTGGAGCATGGAAGAGGTAACTGTGCAAGGGGAAAAATGCTAAAGGTGAGAGAAAGGTGATTCGAGATGGAATGAGAACATGAAGGCCAAACATTTCCGACTCTTCTTGTCGTTGGACCCCTAGTTGACTGCAAACACAGTTTTTGTGGCAGGGATACAGAAGTGGTTTGCTATTGCCTACTTCTGGGGAGAGACTGCTTTCCAGAATGCTTCTTGCTCTGTCACAGAGCTATAGCCACAGGTGTCCTTAGGCATCTTTTTTTGTGTGCTAGGTGTGCACACATCCCTAGAGAGACATAAGAGATGGTTCACAGGTGGGATTGTTCATATACTAGTCTGTCCCTCCTCCTTCTCATGAACTTTCTAAGCTGGAAGATGTGGATTAGCAATGGGATAAGAACATGAGGGCCACACACTGTCTCTAAGGCACTTTTGCTACCTGTGGATAGACTAAGGTTTAATCCATTTCAGAGTGAGAATACATCAGCAGTGTGGGAAATGGTGATACTGTATTTATTTTAGAAAAACAAAAGAGTTACTGAGCAACTCCTTTAGTATCTAATAAATCTGATGGACCGCTGGATGTCAAACTCTAGAATGAAAAGATTTAAGTTAGGACTCTGAGGCTGTGGTCACACCTAAGGTTTAATCCAGCTTCAGTCCACTTTTAGAGAGAGAGAACACATCAGCAAAGGGACCAGTAATTTTCTTTCCACAAGGTAAATTTTCTGAGCTATTTAACACTGTATTCCCTCACTCTGAAAGTGGACTGAATCTGGATTAAACCTTAAGTGTGACCACAGCCTGAAACAGAATTGGATAGTTCGTTGAGAGGGGATTTCCTTACTCTGTGTGATTTTGGCTAACTGCCCTTCATTTTCTTGCTTCCCTGTACTTTCCTGAGGGGAAGGGTGGAAATAACTTTTTTAAAAAAAATATTATAGAATAGAAAAGGTGGATTAGAGGTAGGGTGACAATGCAAGGGCCACACACTACTATCTGTGAGGCACTTTTGAGACCCTTTTAAATTATATATAAATGCAGCCATAGAGATAATCCACTAAGTTTTTAAAAGAAGGCAAAACATTTGTTGAGTGTGAAAACATCTTTTTAAGAAAGGCAAAAGGACTCGCAAGCCCTTTCTGCTCTGGACCTTATTTTTATATCCCAAAATAGGGGCCCATCATCCACATGTTGAGGAAACTACCATTCAGTCCCTTATTCTGGATTATATCCCAGAATACAGCTCACCATCCGTGTGCTAGTGCCGCAGCCTGCCGTAATCTGCGCAAGCATGTGGATGGCAGGCCCTTATTCTGGGATATAATCGAGAATAAGAGCCAGTATAGAAAGAGCCTCAGATATTAAATGAGTTTTCTTAACTTTCCACAACTTGTAATGTGAATTTAAAACCTATGTCGATTTGAGTTGAAACAGCAGTCTTCATCTTCCTGTACGGCTGGGACTGGCTCATACACCCCTTTCGTGTTTAGAAACCTGGTCATGTGCAAAGTTCAGTCTGGGTGGTGCTGAATCCCAGTTCCCATTGCCCGCAGCTGTTATGGTCAGTGGTCAGCAGTAATGGAGATGTAATCTGCCCTGGTGTTTAGAAGGCACCATTTTGTATTTTGGTGCTAAGGGACTGAAGGAAGCAGACGGTTTCTGGAGGGCCTTGTAGTTAAGAGGTTTTCTAGGGGCCAATTCACACTTAGACCTGTAGCATGCAATTAGGACAGCTCTGGGACAGACCATTTGCTCTGTCAGGAGGCTGTTTCTAGCCAGAAGCAGCTTGGCTTGTCCTAGAGCTGCCCTAACTTCGTACAGGGTGTGGAGCATGAAATCGTGCTCCACACCCATCCCACTGTTAACCCTGGGCTTACCAGAGCTGTCCGGGAGGCAGAGCATTCGCATTACTTCCTACCGAGCAGCTCAGGAGTCCTGCCCTCGGGCTGCTGTTAGTGGCTGCTGCCGGCCACATCGCTCTGTGACATGTCAGCTAGCAGTCCGATCCCGGGGGTGAGATCGGTCCAGCCCGGTGGTGTGTTGGAGTACCACTGCCCCCACTGCCCGGGTTGGGCTCATCCCACCCAGGGACCCCCCACTGCTATTGGATCAGTCCCTGTAGATGGCATGGGGACCGATCCAGACCGGACCAGCAGCCCGGAGAGGTGAACGCAGTGCTGGGGGCCGCAGAATCCCAACACGCCACCAGGCCGGACTGCTCCTGCTCCTGGGATCGGACCGCCTGGACTGGACCTCGCTCCCCAGTCAGTTGTGGCAGCCCGGGGGCGCGACGTCCGGCCTCCCTGGCACTGGCTGGTACACTTCGGGGAGGGGTTGAGCATTCACACCTTGACCGGTGAGGGACACTTTGGGAACGGTTCCCACACTGGCCAGTGCGAATGCTCAACCTGTCCGCTGCATGTACCAGCCTTAGAGCACTTCAGCTGTCTGGCTGAAATGAAAAAGGACCTAGGTGCTGCACAGTGGGTCCATAGCCAAAGGGCAAAAGGATTGTAACCTTTTAGTAGTAAACTCACATTTTATTTCGGGTTGAACAGGTGCAAAGTATGCCTTTGTGGCACTTCTAACAGTTTGTACCATGCAGAAGAGCGAAGTTCAACAGGTAGGGCAGCTGCGAGCCACTTGTTGAACTTTGGTCTCTTAACGAACAGAGGACCACTTTGATATCTGTTGAAACCCAGAACTCCCTCCCTCCCTCCCTAGATTTTGTTGTAAGAACTATTTTTTTGTTTTTAAATAGAGATAAGTGTCTTAGATTATGATCACAATCCTTGCCTAATAGAAAACAAGGAAGTAAGATTTACTGTCATTATGACCACTTCTCTTTTTCTGCTCTTTATTCAGCCACAGCAGTGGTGTGACACTGCTTACGCCCAGAGTAAGTTTCTTGCAGTATTCAAAATCAGAAAGATGTGCAGCTTATCTCATTATCAAGAGAGGCTTCCAGCTGACCTTCATGTGAGGTCAGTCAATTAGGGGCTGTTCATCTGTGCCTCTTTGTTGCAGAGGGGGCTTGTGGAAAGACAGTGTTCTGCTGAAATCACACCACCCAACCTTTTCAGGTCATACTTTTGCCAGAGGGCCTTTTCTGTTGTGGCCCCTAGGCTCTGGAACAGCCTCCCTCTTGACGTTTGCAAGGCACCTACATTGTATAGTTTTTGGCGCCTGGTGAAAACATATCTTTTTACCTAGGCTTTTACTGTTTAAATAGTTTCCTCGGGGGTTCTGTCCTGTTAGGGAGGGAGGGGGTGGGAGGAAGGGGTTATATTTTAATTATGTTTCATCATTTGGTGTGTTTTAATCTCATTATAACCCACCCTGGGATCATTCAGTGAAGGGCGGGATATGATTTTTTCAGTAAATTTGCCATGCAATTTTCAGCCTAAGGCAGCTCCACAGGTCCTGCAACCCCAGAACCGGAAGTGTTTTTCTAGCATCCGGAAGGCCTATTTTGGCCTCCAGAGAGTGTTTGGATAGGTGTGCAATGGCACCAGACACCTCCTGCCTGCCGCCCACATGCCCCCTTACATTTTGGGACGGGCTCTGGTGGCCTTAAGGCTCTACAGAGGCCAAAATAGGCCTTCTGGAGGTCAAAATAGGCTTTCTGGTTCTGGGTGCTTTTCCCTAATAGCACTCAATGGGGGTAGTGTGTAGCTGATCTGAAACCAAGCTTACCAAATCAGTGGATATGGGGATCCGACTGTATTCTCTCACTCTGAAAGTGGGCTGAAGCTGGATTACAGCTTAGGTGTGAATGCAGTTCAGACTCTGCAAAAAGTAAGAGGGAACCTTTGCAGAATTAATCAGTGATTGGGTTTTCTGATTCTCAGTCAGGATGCTGACATGAAAGAAGAATACTGGTACGCTGAAGTTACCAACAGGAACATTCTACATGCAAATTTTTCTTGCAGAACCTGCTCTGTGTGTTTCTGATGGTACATTCTTGCACACAAAGACAAAACATTTATGGTGTTCTAAGACTTATTCACAGCAAATAACTTTGGCTCAAAAGCACTTTGGAAAGCAGATAGCGTCAGTAAGAATCAGGTGCTGGGAGAGGGAGAGAGGTTTTCTACTACAGACCCAACAGTGCAAAAAAAAGAGAAAAAAAGGCAGGCATCCATCTCAAAAACGCAACAGTGGAGGTAGGCTGGTCATCTATGGAGAAAATAACTGGTTTGACTGTTTGGTGCTCAAGGGTGCTTGTTGAGAAATTCCATGAGATGTATTGCACATTTCCAGTCACAAGGTGCTGGAGAGTTCCATTAAGAGATGGCTTAAGTGGAAAAAAAAGAGTCCTGCTGGATCAGACAAACGCTTGCGTAATATGGCATTGTGTTTCTTACAGTTCCTGGTGAGAAGCCTACAGACAGGATTGAACCCCCAGTAATTTGTGTTTAGAGTAGCGACGTGCACAAATATTCGTAACCTTTGCTATTCAGACAAATTCGGACACTCATACGGAATTTGTACATGAACATTCGTATGAATAGTTCATGCATTTGTTAAGTTCAGGATACATATCAGATACATATAGGTTGGTACAGGATACGTATCCAATGTGTATGTGTTTGTATAGGATATGTATGCAGGATTTGTACGCATTCGTATTGGATATTTGTATCAATTTGTTCAAATGCATTCGTATCAAGTAGAATCCTACCACATTCGAAGGGGATCTATTTGGACGAATATGGATTTTCTGTTTGATTTATTACTAATCAAATGCCAAAATGATTTGTGCACATCCCTAGCTGGGAGGCACGTTGCCACAGAGGGAGGTGGCCATGCAGAATTATTACAGCTGGTAGCCCATGATAGCCTTATGCATCATGAATGTGATGGATCCCCTTTTGAAGGTATGAAGGATAATATGGGATTCTACCCGTTTTTATGGGGCTAAGGTGGGAATTGCTGGAGATATGGCTGCCAATCCCAACGCGGCCTTGGGATTATCCCATGTTTTAGGTGCTGTCCGGACAATGCCAAAGTCACCTTTCAGAATGTACATGATTGATGGGACAGAAGGATGCTGGGAGAAGCTGTGTTGCTTGGGCAGGAAGGTCATCAACTTAAGCAGCTTGTAACTGGAAGAACTGGTTCCCATTGACGATCTGCACAGCTGTGTATTCACACTTAGGCCTCTGGTATGCAGTTAGGACGGCTCTGGTATGGAAGTGTAAACTCTGATACAGAATTGTCCTAATTGTATACCAGAGGCCTAAGTGCAAATAGGCCCCTGGAGTTAATAGAGATGCCAAGGCATCAGCCTGGGCATGCTTGTCAGCTGTTCATAGCATGGGCCTAGGATGCTTGGCATGTTACTGGAAGAGAACACTTCAAAGGGGAACCGGATGTTCATGAAGGGACAGATGGTGTCACCATTGCCTGGTATTAGTCAGACACTTGAATCAGAGGCTGGATTACAGATTCATTACTGAGTCTAAGGAGATCTTTATTCCTTTTGGGCATGGGCCTTTTCACACTTAGGTGAAAGGTAAGGTCTGGGGAGGCTCTTGCATAGAACATCTGCACTGTGCAAAGCGAAGTTCTGGAGAAGCTTCAAGTGTGCAGGACCATACTTGAACATGATCCACAGCTATGATGCTGCTAGCCCACTCCGGTGTGCACCCTTTGCGCTGCTTCTGTGCAAAGTGTGTGTATGGAGGAGGAGGGGGCATGCAGCTGCAGTCAAACCTTGCATTTCCTGGTTGCTCTGTCAACAGCTGGCACCCATCACTTTTCGTGCGGTGAGTGGAAATTGTGGGGAACTTTGAGATGGGCAGATGTTCAAACACCTACCTCCACCCCAATCTTCACTTCTCTGGCAACCTTTCTCAAGGGAGGGAAGTATGAATTTCCCCTATGCTTGGTGGCACACTCAACTTCCTACTTCTCTTCCACAAATAAGTTGGAGAAGTTTGAGGGTCCGTTTGTGTACAGTTATAGTTTAATCCTGTTCCCATTTTTCATGCTACCGAAGTCTGCGGTCTTCCAGTTCGTGCTGGTAGAGCATTAGTGTCAAACTGCACAGCAAACTGGATTTACATTTTTCCTGTGCAAAAATGTATAGTTGTCACCTTTCTCAGAAGCCTGGTGGTTCTGAGGATTGTTTTAAAACTGGCCAAGGCCTTCTGCATATACTGGTTTTCAGAATTGCAACAGGAAGCTGAGAAAAGCTTGCTTGCTGAAAGTCTAACTTAGCTCTGCATGGATGCAAGGAATTTCCTTGAGTATTCACAAACAAGAATTTCTGCAGTTTTTGGGTGGAGCGCATACTAATTAATTTTGACTGATTCTATTAAATTATAGTCTAGCAGGAATTTTGGGCAACTATCATCCGTTGATCAGAACTTATACTTACGGCAAGGTACAGCAGTTTGAGGAATCTGGAGCAACTTCTTTAAAACAAGTTATACAGAGTTTGGTATTCTTGGGAGGAGACTGAAGATAGCTGACAAGAGATTTTAGAAGCATGGAGGAATCTTTCCATGGACTGCATCACCATAGGTTGCAGGAGAGAGACAGCTGAGCTTGAAGACTAACCTGCGATGGGAGAAGTTCTGTTTCAATCTCTTCTACTTGGGTTTTGATTTCACTTCCTTGATCATCTTTGTTCTGATCTCTGAAACTCTCCCATGAATCCTTTATAAAATGAGGAATTCTTTTCATTCTTTGGAGGCTGTGGCCTCGTCCAGATGGGGGAATATAATGCCATTATGGTGCCACTATGGTGGAGTTGTCTCATATGTCTGAAGCAACTGCACCATAGCCCTGCTTCCCCGCCTATTGCTGGAAAACCCAGTGGTGGTTGTGCTGGTTTTCCACCAGGGCTGTGTTCCATTCAAGAATTAAAGAGATTTGAAATCATTTTGAGAGCTCACTGTTCCAAAGTTTTAAAATAATCCACAGTTTCTGAGCATTAAAAGTCCTGAAATGCAAATTATCTGTCTTTGAATTTAAAAAGGTCTTGCTGCTGGATTTAGAAATAACCCTCTCTATGTAGTAATGGGAATACAGGCAGTTTTTCAACGGGGAGGGTACCATGCTTTAGGGCGTTCTCCTCAGTTTCCCCTGTTCCAATGATAAGCCACGATTTCCTCCCCCTTTCCCCTGGCTCTCACCATTACATGCTAAGGATTAGGCCTGGCTGAAAGGGAAGAGTGAGCAGAGCCTGTAGGAGCATACAATGTAAGGAGTGATCAGACCATTACAATGTAACAAGTTATCAGACCATAGCAGGAGTGATTTTACTTAAAGAGGCAGCGATCAGAAAGACTTTGGCCTCGATGCTTGCCATTTCACAAAACTGGTGGCTCCTAAAAGCCTGCAGAAAGCATAACTGTAAGGTAGCCACAGATTTCATGAGGGATTGTGAGTTTATGTATTTATTTGAATTCTTATCCTGCCATGTATTCTGGGTGGTTTACAACAGTAAAAACAAAATTTACAACAAACTCACTGAAAACAATACGTAGCAGTGTCTGCAAATGGGAAGCTGTTTCCTCAGCCAAAGGTCAAGGTAAATATAGTGGAGATGCCTGGCAGACCTCAAGGGAGAGGCTACCACCAAAAAGGCCCTACCCTAAGTCCCTACCCCTGTGACTACTGAAGGTGGTAATATGACCAGATATGGAGATCTTGGGTGCTTTTCCACTGTCACTGAAAGTACCCATTAAGTACCCATTAATGGGTATGTAATGGCATTTTGTACCCATTAATGGGTACTTAATGGGTACTTCTAGTGACAGTGGAAAAACACTCCTTAAGGCAAAGGCAGGTCAGTCATGGAGAAGGTATAAATGGTGAGAAGGGTGGAGCCCATATCCTGTTTTCCTGGATCATATGCAAACTGTGTTGTTCTTGTGAGTATGGTTGTCATGTGAAGGGAACAAGGCTTTGGGGCACTGAGTGGTCATGTAGAAAAAAAAAAGATGTTTGCTATGTATTTGTTTCATCCTAACTATTAAAAAGGGTAGGAACCATTTTCCCATTTGGCGGATAGGATGAACTAAAGGATCCAAAATAAATCCCCAAACTTCCACGTCCTGCTAAAGTCTTGAAGTTCAGACACTGATCTGCACCTACCTAGACCTCCGTATCTCAGAAACGTCACTCATACACCGTATAGTTCAAATTCTGGGACCCCCGCTTTCTGCTTCTCCTATGTGAATGCATTCAGCATTTCCTCTGCCTATAAAAGAGCATCTATAAAGCAAGAGGATTGTGAAGAACAGTTAGCTAGTCACCCATGCATCTCTATAAGTTGATAAATCCAGAGCCATGTGTAAGCAAGAAGAAAGAACCACTTCTGGCAAGGCAGTCCCACAAACCCATTGCTCAACCATCTTGGCAAAAACCTCAAGGCCACTTACTCAATGGAATAATTGCTTCAATGAGATCCTTTCAGAGTTAAGAGGTTAGCAAATTTCAGCCAGTGTTGACATAAGGAGTTAACTAAGTGCTGAGAAAAATCCCCCAAACCACCTGTACAGTTTTATTTCATTTACTTCTGTTGTGACTCAAAACACTGCTTTTCCTTTAGACAAGACTCTTTCCAAGAAATCTTCACTGAAAGAGCCTGAGGTTTTGGTTATTTTGTAGAAGGAAATTCCCCTGGATTTCTTGTGGTTGCACCATGTGATGTCTTTAAATCAGAAACATGACAAGGCCCTTTTTATACCTCACGCAAGGCACATTAATATAACAGGACTGAGGCAACACCAGAGGCTTTTCTGCCCTTAACCTAAAGGGGAGGCCCCAGGACGCTCCAGCAGAGAGCGTCTGCACCGCTTGGAGCCATTTCTGCTCCGGAAGTCATTCTGCGCAAACTGAGGGCAATTTCACACTTCCCATCCCATTTGCTAGATGGGAAAGGGGCGTGATTAACCAACGTTGACTAGCGCTCACACTTGAAGCGCTAGTCAACTTTGCCCGTACCCCTCCATCGTGATTGAATACTTACCTGATTTTATTACATGACCAGTCCTCTTCAGGGTGTCGCCATTTTGGCTGCGGCACCCTCCATGACTGCGCATGTATCAGCGCCATTGCCATGACAATGACAATGACACTTGCAAGTGTGCAGTTGCATCTATGGTAATCCAAGGTGCCAGTACACTTGCATTGCACCTCAGATGACCCCAGAGCTTCGGAAAAGATGCGGATGGATGCTCCAGGTAAGCACAGGGTTAAGGTTGGTTACTGAACTTCTGGGAAGGCAGGGGGCACTTGGAGGCTGTAACAGCCTCGTCTGAGTGCGGATGCTGTTCCCTGGACGTTCACTAATTGTTGACTACCAGCCGTAGTGTGAAAAGGCCTTGGATCTTCCCCCATCCGGATCTTCCCCCATTGGACATGGTTAGTACAGCCTAACACGCACCCTTCGCACCTCTTCCAGGCAAAGAGTGCATGGGGCCAAATTGCCCAGTCACTATAGCAATACCTGGCTTGCATGGCTGTTGACATATTGAGGTGATCACTGGTCCTCCTATAGCTACTATCCATCAAAGTGCTAGGTAAGTTATGGATGGATCAGGCATTCAGGAAAAAAGGTAGATCAAAAGTGTCCTGGAGGTAGCATCTTGTGGCCTGCATGTTCTCATCCCATGACTAATCTAGTTTGTTTGTTTTTTAGCCTAGAATTTTCATGGGAGGGGGAAGGGTAAACTGGCTTGTGAATCCTACCTGAGAACCATCTCCGGGCCTCTTCACACTAACCATTCCAAGCACCTCAGTCTCTCCCACAAGCATCCTGAGCTGTTCCACCCCAAATCTGCTGTGGATGTGAGCTGGCTGAAGACTCCACTCAGAAATAGCACTAACAAATGATATTTTGGAGTAAAGCCCTCCAAAATAATTTCCTATGGACTGTACAGCATGGGACTGGTGCTGTCTGCACGCTATATTGAGGCACATATCTGGGTACTTTGACAGTGTGAAATACCCGGACGTGTTTCAGCTGCGCATGCACTGCTGCCTTTTTCAGGCCTTGCACATGCACAGTGGCTGTGACCAAGATGGCGGCTCCCAGTGGCTGCTTCCAGACTGGTTTATATAGTGCTGCTTTGGGAAAGCCCATGTTCAGAGGTTACAGTGGGTTTTCACCCCAATATAGTGGGGGACATATTGGGGTTGCCACAGATGTGTATGGGAATACCAACATAGCCAAGCATAGTAGTGCTATTTATCCTCCATCTGGATGGGACCAGAGTTAAAGCCATCCACAAACATTCCCACAGTGGTGAGAGTAGTTCAGGAGAGGTGTGAACATTTCTGGGTCCACCGATAAGGTTCAGACCTATCACTACATGCCTCGCCCTTGCGTATTGTATGAAATGTCTCATCACCCAATTGCAGCTAGGGGTGGGCAGAGCATACAAAGTCAGGACATGACCCCATATGTCTAGACGTGTACAGATTTAGGGTCTGATGAACCTCAGAAAGGAGGGTATTTCATAACTGGGGGCCACCACAGAGAAGTCTTCTCATGTGCCCCTGCTCCCTTGACTGCTGATAATAATGGTGGCACTGCAGCTCTTAGCTGACAGGTATCTCCATAGGGGAAGGAGAATTTCTATAGATGTTTGGAGCCCAAATTGTTTAGGACTTTATACGTCAGTGTTAGAACCTTGAAGAAATCTCTTGATTTTGTTGTTGGCAGTGGTTGAAGAAGCTTATCTGAGCCCCTTTTGAAACAAACTTTCTTTTGTTCATTTACTAGGGTGCAGCTGCTGGACTTTCTTACGTCGGTGGATATGTTCTCAACAGTTACAAAGAATATGACCCTTTCCTTGAGGACAGAAAGGCTCTCCTGCCAGCAGTTATTATAATCTGTGTGGCTGTAGTAATGTTCACCATTGGGCTGATCGGTTGCTGTGCCACCATCCGTGAATCTCGAATTGGATTGGGAGTGGTAAGCGTTTTACACTATCCATCCGAGTGAAGGCCTTCTCTGTTAATGCCAAGAAGCCAGGGGAGAGGTGAAAACAATTGACCCGCCTCCAGACAGACTATCTGTGGGGCTCTTGAGCAGGAGAATTGGGACTGATCATTCCGTGGGTCATTAATTTACTCATTATCTGAGGAGGCAGGAATTACTATGAGCTAGAATAGCTTTAAGAAAGGATTAGACAAATTCTTGGAGGTCAGATGTATCATTGACTACTAGAATGTACAATATGCCTAAGTACCACTACCAGGTTTGAGAGACAGGCATGATGCTTCCAAAGACTATTTCCAGGGAGTTCAGAGCAGGTAAGGGTTTCACCTCCATCTTCTGCTTGAGAATTCCCAGAAGTAGTTGATGGGCCACCATGTGAAATAAGAAGCTGGACTAGATCCGCTGTGGCCTGACCTGTCAGGGCATCTTCTATGTTCTTATGTGCCCCATTCACCAGGATCAATTATGGGCCACTGTGATTACTGGAAGGAAATGTGCTCCTGTCTAGAATTCAAGTAAAGTTTCAGTTTCTTAAACTTGGATGCTTAGAAGCTAGTTCTGTTGAAACCGGGAAGACCTAAGAAAATTCATGTTTAAGGATGAGTACATTATTATGAAATGTGCCAGTATATTTCTTTTGGAAACAGCTTCTTTCCTGAGATGCTGTTGTGCTGTGTTCACACATAATCCAGCTTCAGTCCACTTTCAGCGTGAGACATCAGAACAGTGTCAAGCTGTTTTCTTTTAGCATTATCCAACTCAGAAAATCCATCCTTTGAGTTAGATTAAGTGGAAAGAAAATTAGTCATTTTGCTGATGTCTTCTCTCACACTGAAATTGGGCAGAAATGGATTAAAACGTAGTGTGAACACAGCCTTGGTACTAGTCTGTCTGTGCCTATTATTTACCCTTTCCCAGTGACCTCACAGCAGCTCACAAAGTTTAAAATAACTAAGAACAGAGTAAAATTGAAACAGTGACTAAAATAACATAAAGCAAAAGGAGAAGCATGATATCAGTTCCATGCTATTTAGTTTATCAAAAAGCCATCTGAAAATGAGTTTAGTAAGGGGAACAAAGAAGCTAAATGTAAACAGTAAGAATAAACATAAAGACATAAACTTGCCAAAGAGCAACCCTACCTGTCTCCTAGGATGGGAAAGCTGTGTCTAGCAGGGCAACGCAGAGACCATTTTTACACGCAAGTAACTACAGAGCTGGTATTAATGGCTGAAGTTGCCGTGGCTTTGATGGAATCCATAGGGCCTGTTTGCACTTGGCTTTATTCTGAAATATATCTCAGGATAGGGATCTGTTGTCCACATGCTGTTGCAGATATCTGGCAGGCCTCACTTGAGGTTTACTGAAACCTGCACTAGCATGTGGATAGCAGGCCCCTATTCCAGGATATATTCCAGAACAAAGCCAAGTGTGAACAGGCCCATTCTAAGGGAAGTTAATCTGATGGGGCTGGATTTGTAGTGGGGCTGGGCAAAGGCAGGGAGAAGACATATCCCCTTCTACTTGTCAACTTCACTCAAGACTAGAGGTGTGCACTAATGCAATTTTCAATGTTCGATTCATAACAATCAAATATTCAAAAATCCAAATTTGTGCGGATAAAGGAAAATCAAATGTCCGGACATTCGAATCAATACATTCGTATCTCTACAAGTACATACGTATCTCATACATATCCTTACGTATCCCATACGTATCTGTACACATCCGTACGCATTCTGTATGCGTCCTGTTTTCATCCCATTCAGATGTGTACGAAATCTATACGGGTACGTACGAGACGGGTATGTACCCGTACAGATATGAATGTCCAAATTATTCATACGAATAACTCAAGATATTCGTATTTGTTCACATTTGGGAATCCGAATGTCCGGAGATTCGATTCATATATGAATGTCCAAATTCACATGAATAATGAATATTTTGAATATCCGTGCCCATCCCTAGGCAGTGGTCACCCTTTACTTCAAACTTCTTCAGTCCATCTTCAGACCTGCCTCCTCATTCCTTTTCATTTCTATCCATTTTATTTGTGGACTTTCCATTCAGGAAACTCCAAATGCAGGGGTGGGAAGTCCACGGATGAAACAGATAGAAATGAAAAGGCGTGAGGAGGCAGACCTGAAGAGGGAACAAAAAAGGTTTAAAGTGAAGGGATGACCACAGTCCAGGGTAGTTTTTTTTATTATTTGTCTAACATCTATTCTTTCCATTTGCATTTTTCAAAATCTCTCTTTTTTGCTTCAGTTTCTCGTTATTATCCTGATGATTTTTGCAGCAGAAGTAGCAGCGTTTGTCCTTGGATTCATTTACAAGAGCAAGGTGGGTGAAATGGTTTACGGTCCTTATTTACCAGAACCGCCAAGGCAGCGGGCAACCATACCTCTTCTGGCGCTCCAGGGTCATCTGAGGTGGCACCAGGGATGACTATAGAAGTGACTGTGTGTGTAGAGCGTCAGTGACGTCATGGTGAAGGCACCAACGCACACTCAGTCACGGAGGGTGTCACAACCAAAATGGCGTGCCCTGAAGAGGACTGGCCCCGGGATTGGTCACAAGTGAGTGACCGATCACGCAGGGCATGGGGTATAAGAGACTAGCACTTACAAGTGCAAGCACTAGACAACATTGGGTAATTACACTCCTTTCCTGTCCAGCGGATGGGAAGGGAAGTGCAAAATCGCCCCAGAACTGATCCAGTGGTCTGATCCAGGATTAACTCCAGTTAAGTGCAGAAAAGGCCCAGTGTTCTGGATCTGAACTGGATCAGGAGCCTCCTAATCTGGACTAATCTCTATCTTGTGCCAAGGGAGAGTACAAGCAGGGGGTGGGCCTTCCCTTAAACCACACCAGGACCATGGTCATATTTTCACTTTAAATCTTCTTCCGTCCATCTTCTGATTGAAACTTTAAAACTGTTTTGTTTCTATCAAATTTATTTGTGGACTTTCCACCCTGGGAAGTCTAAATGGAGGATGGAAAGTCTAGAAATGGATAGAAATGAAAAGGTGTGAGCGCTGCAGTCAGGAGGTGGACCGAAGAAGGTTTAAAGTGAATGTGTGACCAGGGCCTAGCGTGCAGAAGAGTGGCCCAGAGCCTCGTCCTAAATCCAGATTAGAGGTAAGTGCAGTTGGGATGTACACAAATGGGTTTTTGGCATTCGATTTGCAAGGAATCAAAAATTCGTATTTGTTCAAATAGAACCCTTTCCAATCTGGTAAGAATATCCAAATACATATCCTAGATACATACCCTAGATTCAAATCCTATACAGATGCATACATAAGAGAACAGATAGGGATCCCCCTCCTGTCTTAGGGTCTTTCTGCACTGGCCACTTAACACACATTAGACACACATTAAGGACAGATATTAAACACTTGCGAAGTTCCCATCCGCACTGCAGCACACATTAGAGACACTTCAGGGAGTCCGCTTCCGCATTGACTCCCGTGAGATCTGTCTCTAATGTGTGCTAAGAGGCCCTTAAACCGGTTTCCCGGAAGACCTGACTGGAGGTAGTCTTAATGGGTACTTATTCTGTCCTTGTGCAGTAGATCCACATTCACGGAGGATGCTTCCCCACAAGGACGGAACTAAATGGGCCCTCCCCCTGGCCTCCATGATTGGCTCCTCTGGAGCTAGCCATGGAGAACTGGGGGCCTCCATTCTCTGGGCTCCCCCTCGCCCCAGAAGCCACAATTGCACCTTCTGGAGCCAAAGGGAGCTTCACCCTACACCCCCACTACCCCCCCCCCCCCCGCATTGGGCGCACGCGATCCTCTCCTTGCCTTCAGGCAGCCAGGCCAGTTCTGGCTGCCGGGGGCCGGAGTGCTTTGCGCATGCGCGCAGCACACCTCCCCATTGGCCAGCCACGCGCACCTGCGCAGAAGGCCTGCTGTGGCGAGGGGGAGCCCAGAGAACGGAGGCCCCCAGTTTCCCATGGCTGGCTCCAGAGAAGCCAATCATGGAGGCCAGGGGGAGGGCCTTGGGAGGACGGATTGGGGTGGGTGCTGTGCATCCGCACTGCACCCACGCCAGATCCGTTTCCCAATCCATCCTCCCCGTGCGTGTGCAGACGCAAGGGGTCCAGTAGATCCGTCACAAATAGTGACGGATCTACCGGAAAGGACGGATAGCCAAAAACGGATCTAATAGAGCTGTTTTTCGGTGGGCCAATGTGGAAAGACCCTTAAACACAAAGCCTGCATGTTTCTCTGCCTCTGAGTCTCCGATTCTCCTGTTTCTTCTGCCTTATGCAGACACACATCTCTCTCCCTCTCTTTCCCTAAACTTCCTTTGCCTGCCCTCCCATGTTAAACACAAAGCCCTCATCTCTCCCCGCCCAATTTAATGAATGTCTGAACCATTTGTATGAATGTTCCAAAACGTTCGTATTTGTACTAATGTTAATGCACAAATGTTGTGACATTTGATCCGTATACAAATGTCCAAATTCATATGAGTTTGTACGAATAATGAATGTTATGAATATTAGAGCAGAAAGAGCCTTAATTTTGCCAAGGATATATATCTTCATGTATTTTAGGGACTGAAGATGTCCTTGCGCTTCTACAGAAAATCATAATCTTTCTATTTCACTGCAGGTAAAATCTGATTTACAAGAACCAATGTTGCAAGCATTCAAGAACTATGATGGGAAAACAGAAGAATCCCATGTGGTTGATTATCTGCAGCAAGAAGTAAGAAGACTCCATACACACTTCACTGTTTTCATCGCAAAGTGTCTCCTTTGTTAGAGTAACCGGTTATATTAGTTTTGAATATATGGATATGTTGTTGTAATATATTGTTCTGGTCACAGTTCACTGGACGTGGCTATCGTTTCCCTTGACTGAGAAATAAATAACCACAGCGCCAGTTTGGTCTAGTGGTTAGGGAGCCGGACTCTTACCTAGGGATACCGGGTTCGATTCCGCCCTCTCCCATGAAGCCAGCTGGGTGACCTTGGGCTAGTCACAGCTCTATTCTGAGCTCTCACAGCCCCACCCACCTCACAGAGTGTCTGTTGTGGGGAGAAGAACAGAAGCTTTGTCAGCTGCTTTGAGTCCCCTTAAATGGGTGAGAAAAGCGAGGTAGAAAGGCCAACTCTTCTACGGCTGGTAGTCAGCAATTAGTGAACATGCTACCTGTGGGCAGAATAGGTAGACTGAACGATAAGTGATTCTTTTGATAGTCCATATGGAAGCTGTCCCTTCTGAGCAGAGTGGCTATGCATGCATTAGTCCACTCTGGACTGAAATGCAGGACGAAGAAAGGGAAAATGGGAGTGGGGAAGGAGACCTGGGGGAGCCTTTGATCTCATTTTGTCAGCGGCCTGATTGTGCAAAGCAGATCACTGATAAGCAGATATTTCAAAATTCTAACTGCCATGCATTCATAGGGCAATTACTGTACAATTTGTGTAATTTCACAGGATAATTATACTTTTAGGTGTCACAAGCAAGCTAGCGTCTTTCTCTTGGCTTTACTTGGCTTTCACGCAACTTTCCTGATTTTACAGCTTCAGTGTTGCGGAGTGCAGAACTACACCAACTGGATTGGCAGCCGCTGGTACAACATTTCTGGTAATAGCAGCGTCCCTCTGAGTTGCTGCAAGCAGGAGCTGAGTAAGAACTGCACAGGAAATCTGCAGGAGCCACAGTTTCTTAACACACAGGTGAGGACACACCATACATCGTGTTCTTGTTGCAGTGAAGCTTCTAACTAGTTTGTCTGATGGTGCGTTCCCATACAAGAGTAAATGCGAATCCCATTTAATTTTTTATCCCTGGACTTTATGAGGACTATCTTGCTAAAATCCAAAGAAAAAAAGTCCTCAGAAAAACTGTTCTTGGTCCCATTTTCGATCCCAGCCCACTTTTTTTTTCTCTTTGGGAATGTTACCAGACTATCTGGGGTGGAGATCAGCCTTTCGGACTGCCCGCCACGGATGGGTGGGATTTCACATCTGGGAAGCTTTCCACCCTGTTTTTCCCATCCCTGCAATGTTAGCTAGCCGGAGATTTAAAAAAAAAAAGACACTGCAATTACAAGAGATACATTTAAGAATGACAAAGGAAAACGTCTAAAAAACACAGCTTCCATTTATGAGAGATACATTTGTAGCAAGGATTGCAGAACAGGAGAAAACTTTTAAAAGCCATAAGCTCCCATTTACAGAGGGGAGGGAAACTGAAAGGAGAGTAATTGCTTTGTGATTGCCCAGTGTCTGTTCTTTCGCTCAGCTGATTATGTCTGTTCTTTTGCTCTCCTGCTTGTGTGCAAAGTTGCTACCTTCCCAGTAAGGTGAATGGAGGAGCCTCCGATTTGAAAGGGAGAGTGAATGCTTTGCCCTGTGTCTGTTCTTTTGCTTAGCTGATTCTGAGCAGAGCAGGCTTAACAGGGGTTGGACAAGGGGCAGAGATTAAAAGATGCTGTTTCTCCATGCTGGGGATTTGTGTGGTTTGAGTGGGAACTGCAGTATTCGAATTCAGCCCGTGTTGCCTTCAGGCAAACAGGGACAGCCAGAATGCACACTCGGTCCTGAATCAGGATTAAAATAGTCCAGTTGAAATGTAAAAAGTCAAGTGGGAACACAGCCTGAAGGTGTGATTAGACATGCTTAAAGAAGTGTCCTCTGGGTGAATCTGAATATGTAATTGCAGACATATTCCCTCTGCATTCATCTTACCTCCCAGTCCTGAAGACTGATAATAGTCATCTTTTCCAACACTGGGAATTTCATAACTCTGAAGCTGCATTCACACCTACCTTTTAATCCAGTTTTAGTCCACTTTCAGAGTGAAAGAACACATCAGCAAAATGGCTGGCCATTTTCTTTCCCCTTCATTTAATGCAAAAGTAGCTTTTCTGAATTGGATGATACCAAAAGAAAACAGCTTGACACTTTGATAATGTGTTCTCTCACTCTAAAAGTCAATTGAAACTGGATTAAAATGTAGCTGTGAATGCAGCCTGAAAGTATCTCTTTAAGCCAAGTTGGGCAGGAAACTACACCTGTGGCAAGCATCCATAGTCAGGGTAGGCATTTTCTGACTAGGAGACAAATATAGACTTCAGTGTGTAGTGAAAAAGGTTGTTCTCAGCTGTATATTTAGATAACTGTAAGCCATTTTTTTGCATCTGGGGATAGGATGCCTTTTCTTAAAAGGACGAGGTATAAGCTGAAAACAGCAATTTCAAAACTCTTATAATAAAAAGTGTTTATTTCTGGTTGTCTTTGTGAAGCAGTTCCTTGCTGTTTGATCACATTCTGCTTTTAACTGTCTAATGTTTTTAATTTGATTTTGAATGAGCTGTGGAAAAGTTCGACATTTTATCACTGTTTCCTTTCCCTTTCCACCCTTCCATCCTCACCCTGTACCTTGCAGGGCTGTGAACCAAAGGTGGAGACCATCTTGCAGAGCGTCCTCAACTACGCCATGCTTGTCATCCTTGCATTTGCCATTGTGAAGGTATTACATTGTGATATATTATAAACTTAAACTGATAATATTGCAGTGCCTTGGTGAGAAGTCAGAACTTTAGTTGCACTTTCAAGTATATGGAAGCTGGAGAAAGGAAGGAGGGAAGGAAGGGAGGCTTCATTACTTTTTCCTGCATTCCTCGTCTCTGTGAGCCAGTTTGGTCTAGTCGTTAAGGAACCAGTCTCCTATCTGGGAATACTGGGTTCAATTCTGCCCTCCCCCACAAAGCCAGCTGGGTGTCCTTGGGCTAGTCACAGCTCTCTTCTGAGCTCTCACAGTCCCACCCACCTCACAGGGTGTCTGTTGTGGGGAGAAGAACAGAAGCTTTGTCAGCCGCTTTGAGTCTCCTTAAATGGGTGAGAAAAGTGGGATAGAAAAGCCAACTCTTCTTCTTCTTTGCCTACTTTTTTTAAAAAAGCAAATATTGGGCAAAGAAGTCCCAGGAGAGTAACACTAGTGACGTCCTTTCCACTCCTTACCAGGTCAGTGAGGGTTACATTTTAATTGTCATTGGTGGCAGCACCAGGCCATGCCTGACGTGGCTGCTGCATGAACTCTGGAGCTAAGTCCCAAGGGGGCCACCACTAATAAGGCCTTTTATTTTTTAAAAATTGCTTTCAGTGTGGTCCTTCTTGCTTGTTCTTGGGCTGCAGTTGGTGCATAAGGCACAAACCAGACAGAGGAAATGAAGTGCCATTAGGTGTTGCTATGTTGTGGTTGCTTTACATATTTTATGGAGCCCCACCATAGCCCTGTTTTTCTCCTTCATAAAAATTTCTTTTTACTATTGTTGGTCAGAGGTTTTCCAACGAAAGCCCTTTTGAGGCTGCCCGCTTAGCTTCTGGTTGAATCCAACACGTGGAGGCCGCACATGCACAGAAGTGAAAGCTAGCACTTTTAGGCACTTTGGATGCCCGCAGCATGTGTAATTTAGAATGCATGGAAACAGCATAAGCCGCAGAGCTGTGTAGCTAGCAAGGGAGAATGGCAGGGGATGGATATCTTGGAGGCATCTCAAATCCATTGAATTCAGCTTTGACAGGACTGTACCCTGTTTTGCTTACCTGGCTAACAACTGTGTGTAGAACCTTTTAGCCACTGTGAACCTGGAATGAACTCAGTGCTCCAGTTCACTCCATTTGATCTTTAGTGCCGAAAGGTTTTATTTCCCTCTGTACTTCAAAGGAAAATGGAACAGCAGCGCCCCCTGCCTTGAGGCATAGAGAGGAACAACATGGCTGTTTCAGCGCAATTTGGGTTCTTCTTAAGGGCCCTGGTCACACAGGGAGTTTAGGTCAAATGCGGATCATCTTCAGGTCGTGTTACTGACATTATTTTATAATTTGTTATCCAAGCCAGCCTACCCCAATTAGATCGTCTTAAGCGGAGTCCTCATTTTTAGAAGACTCAGCCCAACCTGGCATGCCAGGACATCTTCACTTTTCAGTGTGAGCAGTGGGATGGCCTAAGGAGGCCATGGCGGGTGGTGTGGCTCATTGATGTCGCTATACCAGGAGACAGGCAGGACTGATGTGAAACAAACAGAGAGAATTACAAAATACAAGGACTTGAAAATCGAAGTTCAAAAGCTCTGGCACAAGCTTGCACTGGTGGTCCCAATGGTGATCGGTGCACCGGGGGCCATTCCAAAAGAACTTGGATGGCACATAAAACAGCTTAATGTTGACAAGGTTACCATCTGTCCACTGCAAAAGGCCATCCTGCTGGGTGCTGCTCACACTATCCGCCGATACATAATATCCTTTTAGAATCTTGGGAAGATCCTGATGTGTTATTAAATATCAAAGCCAACATGCTTAGCATCATGTTATATTGTTGTGTTTCTGTATATAATAATAATTATTATTGTTATCATTTGACGATACATCACTCAATCCTAGGCACTCGGGAAGGGCCCAACTAGTGACAGCAATTACCCAAACCAGCATAAATATCTCGTTTGCTGTGTGTTACTTTTGTGTTATGTCAATGATGATGATGATGATGATGATGATGATAAATTCCTCTTTCAGTTCTTTGGAATGCTTAGCATCTGCGTGCTGACCTGCAGGAGAGAAAACAATGGATACCAGTCCTTACAGTCTGGGTCATTTGCTTGATCTAACGACTGAGAAGCGCTAGTCCTTTGGTTCTTCCACGATGAACTGAACTTGAAAAAGATTCCCTGAGCTGTGAAGACTCTGGTCTGCTTTTGTGAAGTGCTAAATTCTGTCCCTGGGAAGAGAAAGGAGTTTGCAAACGTTGTATTAAATATGAACACCTCTTGGATTTAGTTGAATTAAAGTGAATGGCATTCCCTTTGAAGAACAGCAGATAAAAACAAATTAGCCAGGCCATTTTACAGAGATTTAATCTTTCTCGGATTAAATCCTCTTATCAGCCTCATCACCCTCTCCTTTTTTTACGGGAAGGTATGTGGAGGTGGAGGTTCACGCTTGTGCTAAAGGAAGCTCTCTTGTTTACTTTTTATTTCGGCTAAGCATAGGCTTGTAAAGGATGCTTTTTTAAAAAGAATATTAAACAGAATCCCATACTTTAAGGATGTGACTGTCCTTTCTGCATAGATGGGAGGAATGTGTAAGAATGTGCCTTGTTTTTCCTAACTCCTGATGACTCTCCTCTTCACCTTGAGATTTTTATATTGAGAAAATACCTGACTCTTAAAAGAAAGAACACTTCTACACAAATTAATATGTGCCATGACATGAACATTTCATCTCAGTGTTGTTTCCACTTCTTGTAAAGACGAATCATGTGTTTAAGGAGGTGGCCCTTGACATTTGCTGCTTGCAGTCATGGAAAAGATTTAAGTGAAAACATCTTACAGTGATCCCATTTGGTTGCCTGGAGCTAACGCCATAACTGATGGCTGAAAATTTCTGTTCCACTAGAAATCTCCAAGTATGCCTTCTGGTTGGACAGCCTTTTTCTAGGCTGCTGTGTTGATTGATACAATAATCATGTGCAGATACCAGCTCAGTTTTCATGTTTGAACCCAAGCTATGTAGTTGCCATAAGGAACTTGTTCGCTTTAACTGTGCCATCCAGTTTCCAATGCGGAGACATCCTTGAACTGACCACAACCCAACCACAGTCCTGAGAAGCCATACAGAGAGACCCCATGAAAAGGAGGGAGGCCAGGACACTTGCATCTTTGATAGAGACATAGGAGAAGGGATTCAACCAGCATACCTTGTCAGTGAAACCACAAGAGCTGAAATTCATTTCCTCTTCTATAGCCCCATAGTAGACGGGATATATAGTGTAATTATGGCTTGGCTATGGCAGGTTGCCATACATATCATGCAACCCCAGAACCAGAAGTGCTTTTCTGGCCTCCGGAAGGCCTATTTTGCCTTTGGAGGGTGTTGGAATAGGTGTGCGATGCCACCGCTCACCTCCCATGTTCCCCCCCTTACATTTTGGGACAGGCTTCAGTGGCGGCATGCGCTTATTCCAATGCTCTACAGAGGCTGAAACAGACCTTCTGGAGGCTAAAATAGGCCTTCTGGTTCTGGGTACTTTTCCTGTATGGTGCCCGTCGGGAGGGTCTGATCCCTAACTGTGGTTAACTGAAACCATGGTTACTGAATCAGTGGATACAGGGGTGCAACTGTATATTATGCATAGGCAGCACTGGCCCAACACTGTCCAGCAAACAAGCAAATATTCTGGAGAGGGTTTTCTCTGGAGTATCTTTTGTTAATGCTGACCGATTTTTTTTCAATTTTAGGAAAAGCCCATTTTCTCCGTATATTTGCGTAAGAGAATCTGAAATGTATAGCACATTCTTTTTAAGTGAAACACAACACTGCTTCAGGGATGTTGCTTATTTTAGTGCTGTATATGTGAGTGAGCGATGTTCACAACAACCATATTGACCTCTCCCTGACTTATCTGGAGGGAAGGCCCTACGGGTCGTACCACCACCTTCAGTTGGGGGAAGGCCTTCTTAGTGATGGCCCCTAGGCTATGGAATAGTCTCACCCTGGTGGGGTGTAATGCACCTTCACTGTACACCTTTAGGAAGGCAGTGAAGATGCACCTCTTTGCCCTGGCCTTTGGTTAAATGGTGATGCATGTTCTCTTTTCACTTTTCAGACACCGCTGTTAATATATACCGTTACACTTTATTATATGTAATCAGGTTTTAAATGCTCCTACTCGCCCTGAGACCTTTGGGTACAGGGCTGAATAAAAATGCAAATGAATAAATGAATAAAAATAAAATAAGTAACCATCAATTGGAATTAGTTTTTCAAGAGAAGATTCTGGGGTGTTTTTCCACTGTCACTAAAAGTACCCATTAAGTACCCATTAATGGGTACAGAATGGCATTTTTGTACCCATGGGTACTTCTAGTGACAGTGGAAAAACACCCCTGGTCTATGTCATGGCGTGTAAATTAAACTTTTGTTCTAGGACCTGTCTCGTGTGAATTCCTGCTTATTTTCCCATTACAATATCAGTGTCAAGTCCATTTGGTGCAAGTGCTGGACCTCAATATTCAGCCCCTTATTTATTTCAGGGCTGGGAGAAGGTTTCCTTTGGAGCAAGAGAACACAGCAGCAAAATTTTCTTTCCACATTAAGTTACTTTTTCCTAAGTAATTTTTCACTGAAAGAAAACAGCTTGTCACTTTGCTGATGTATTCTCTCGCTCTGAAAGTGGACCGAACCTGGATTAAACCTTAAGTGTGGCCACAGATACAGTTGCCACAAGCGGCGCTGCCCTCTTGCTGCTAAATGCCAGATGGTGGCGCCAGTACTTCGGCTAACCCTGGCCAGAAAGGTAGAGTTAAACTTCCGGTAAAGCAATGGAAGCCGCCATTATCATCAGCGGTTCCGTACAAACTTAGAGGGTTTCTTTCCGTACTAATGGTGTTTGCCCACAACATTATACAGGAAGATGGAGGGGAAGGAAAGAGCGGCTACACTTCCGCTTCCTCATTTTCTACGGAAATAAGTTTACATCTTGGTGTGGTCGGTGGGAGGAAGGCTTTAACCACAAAGAACTGCCGCATAGAACGGCATAGAAAGGGATCCTTAGAGTTAGAAATATAGAAGCGTGTCAGCATTGTATAAAGACAGGCTCCCTGCCGACTTTATGCAATTTCTTTCTAATCCCTGATTTTGCAGGCGTTAAGCTTTACTTTTTGTATCTTCGAGGAAGAAGATTGAAGCCACAGCCAGGCTTCTCTCCCCCCACTGAATTTGATCCACACAACAGCCTTGTGAGCTGGGCTATTCTCAAGCCAATGATTAGCCCAAGACCACCCATAACTTGATGGAAATAATTTGAATACCGGGCTGCGTCCACACCTAAGTTTTAATCCGGCTTCAGACCACTTACAACCAAACGAGTAATTACTATTATGGGAGTAGCTGTGCCTCTCTGGAGGGAGTTTCCCCATATTCTTCCCTCAGGCAAATTTCTGTTGGGCTTCAGTTTTTATTCTTATTTTAAACTCCCGCCCAATCTAAGCTGGCGCTTCCTATCTTGAATTGGATTCTGCATTTCCCGCACAACGAAAACCGAAAGTATGGCTGGAAGTATATTTCTACACGTTCTAACTCTATGGACTGAAGGAATTCCTCTCTCGGGTTATTATGGCATTTCACTCCCCCTGGCGGCGAGATTTTATTTTGTTCGCGAGACGTGGGCGTGGCCAACCACTTGGGGCGGGAGGTTTGAATTCAGAACCGCTTTGCTGCTTTTCCAGGAAGGACCGTCGTCATTAGTGGGTCTGCTTTTCTCCTGAAATCTGGATAATGGAAGGTGAAGCAGAGGATCTTGGATGTTTCAGTCATAGTGAGCCTTATTGACGGTCTCTTTCTCAAAATAATTTTATTTTATTCACGTTATTAGATCTGATGGTCTAGTGGTTAGGGAGCCGGACTCTAATCTGGGAATACCGGGTTCTATTCCGCCCTCCCCCACGAAGCCATCTGAGGGATCTTGAGCTAGTCACAGCTCTCTTCTGAGCTCTCAAAGCCCCACCTTCCTCACAGGGTGACTGTTGTGGGGAGAAGAACAGAAGGCTTGTCAGCCGCTTTGGCTCCCCTTAAATGGGTGAGAAAAGCAGGGTAGAAAAGCCAACTCTTTTTCCTCCATGAAGCCAGCTGGGGGGTCTTGGGTTCGTCACCTCATCAGGTGCTGTGGAAGCTGACTGTGATATGTTTGTTTATGAATGCAATTTATGTCCCACCTTTCACCAAAACGTCTCAGGGTAGATCTAATAAGAAAGAAAAAAAACCTAAAATATAATTTAAAATGTTGTAACTATACCTTTCCTTCTGGGTGCGTGTATGGCAGAAAACACAATTAGTTATTAACAGAATTAATTTTGTTATTTACATATGCAGTGATTCTGGTTCTTTCCTCATCAGCTAATTGCAAAGGGGAGCAGATTTATTACAGCAATTCTGTAGGTTTTGTTATTTTTCTTGGATGAATTTAACATCTGATCCTTGCTGTTTGTAAGCCTAAGTAAAGAAACTTTAATATTTCTATTTTATAGACATTAAAATAGTGCATCCTTCTGATTTGCTCCCAGGTTATTTGTCAATATTCCAGCTATTTCTAGTTCTGCTTCTGATCTTATAATATAAATATTATGTGTCATTAGAGATTTAAGGGAAAGG
Organism: Aspidoscelis tigris stejnegeri; assembly: GCA_023333525.1. Taxonomy (NCBI): domain Eukaryota; kingdom Metazoa; phylum Chordata; class Lepidosauria; order Squamata; family Teiidae; genus Aspidoscelis; species Aspidoscelis tigris. The sequence continues at coordinate 11,379,877 of JALMGA010000007.1, forward strand.
GGAGGATTTGTTCTGTTTCTTTTGAATTAAAGAAGTGTGTACTATGGGCTTTAGAAAAGTATTAATTTCTCTTCTTCCTCAGAAACAGGAAAAAATAATATGGCTTCTGGAGATTTAAAAGACTTATCAGCTCACATCAACACAAAGATTTCACATATCAGAAAGTTACTTCAGTTGAGAAGGATTGGTAAGGTGATTTAAGATTTCTATGGCATAGGGCAGTGATGGTGAACCTTTTGAGCTCGGTGTGTCAAAATTGGCAAGAAAACCTAGCTTGACTCGGGTGCTGTGTCACTTCTAGAAATATCCATAATTTTGTGAATTTTGTACCTCTAGTAATATTTTATTAAAAGCAAAAACAAATAATTCTTTACATTAGTGACTTTTGTTGCTGAATTTAGTTTGCTAATATTCAATTGAAAGTTGGTATTTTGTCCACTTCAAGAACAAGCAAGCACTACACGCCCAGGTGCCAGGGTGACCATGTGTGCCACCCCAAAGGGCTTGGTGTGTCACCTGTGACACGCGTGTCATAGGTTGGCCATCACCGGCATAGGGCTTAGCTTTAAGTGAATTTGTGAAATGCATTCAACACAAAATGTAGGCTATGACTATTGGAATTATTCTGTTAGATCAGGTTGTGTACCTGTTTACCCAGCATCCTGTATCCTTGAGCAGCCAAAAAGATAGCTGTTAAGTTTTCTTTCTTATCATCTGCCCCTATTTTTAGTGTTGCTTTTTAACACAGAGGTCCTGTTGCACTCCATGGTCTTTTCTGCACTTACTGGTTGGTAATCCAGATCCGTGGTCTCACTGATCTGGATTACGTGGAGGTCCACTGATCCAGATTACTTGGATGTGTGGACCAGATCAGCACTGTCTGCTCTCATGGAACTGAGCCGGCTGGTGCAGATTTATTCCAGTATAATATTTTAGGGATTCCTGTTGCAGCCATAAGGGAGTGCTAGTTTAATAGTTTATGCGTATAGGTTGTTTAACGCACATGGTTGCTGATACCCAACGAATCCTGAAATGTGACCAACTGATTGGTCACAGTAAACAGCACCTATTTTTTTAATTCAATTTTTAAGTGAACTCTCAATATTGAATGGTTGTAATAACTACAGTTTGCATTATATACAGGGGTGTTTTTCCACTTAGCACTAGAGTACCCATTAATAGGTCCTTAATGGGTACTCTAGTGCTAGTGGAAAAATATCCCAGGTATCCTTCTAGAACTTGGCTCTGCTCACTGTGGTATTGTGCCATTAATTTCAATAGGGTAATAACCTATTACAGGAAAGTTGATCTACGAGAATAGCTGCAGTGTGAAATTTCAGGAGAGTTTGAACTTGTCCTGGAGGAATGCTCAAAGGGCAGGTTTCCGGTATTGCAATACAGATAAAACAAATCTTTGGTCTCCAGCTTGTCTGTTTACTCAGACCCACATAGATGGAAGAAAGCTGTTAAGGCAGCAATTGGAAAAGACGTTGTACATCAAAACGTTGTGCACCTTATCATTGTTTTGTGTTTTTGTCGTCTTCCCTTCTTCACCAGATCAGGAACCAACTCTGAAGACAGTGCTTAGCAAGATTGTCCAGGAAATGTTTGCTTTAAATGGTGTCCTCGATAAACTGGAGCTGGAATATCAGCAACAAGAAAGCCAACAAAATCAACTCAGGGTAAATAATATTGAAAGGAGATTGCTTTTCCCCCCCATTTATTTTATATTTTTTGATGCGGAGTTGAACTGGAAGCGTGGATGAGATACAGGAGTTCTTTCTGAGTCTGCATATGAAAGGTGGGAAAACCTGCCACATTTTGGCAAGAGGCACATAGGTGCTAGGTAAAGAAGAATTAACAAGGAGAGCTGAGAAGATGGTTGTTCAGACCCTGTGCACCTAGGAGAAAAGCAAAAGATGAACTTTCTAAAAGAAGGAATCGCCTTCTTAGTTGCTTTAGCAGCTAGCAGTCCACAATAGTTGATGGTTTTGCTGTTATCTTTGCCTTGAGAATACCCAGAAGCAATTGGTAGGACACCGTGGCCTTCTTCCAGATTATATTCCAAATACTGGTGCAGATTTTGGCAGACCCCTTTTCCCTAATATCATGTGGAAGACGGTCCCAGTGCAGAAAAGGCCTGTGTGAGGCAGGACGCAGGACTAGATGGGGCTCCAGTGGGGCTCCTCTTACATTGTCCTTAGGCCAACATAAGGCTGAGCAAAGGTAGGGTAGCTGCCCTGTTTTGCTTGTTTCATAAAACAACGACAACTTGAGATGTTGATCAGGCCAAAGGAAGCAAGAAGTGTAAACGTTTAAAGGGGGTATTTTTAAAACTTAACTGTGAAGAAGAATAACTTAGTGTGGTGTTGATTATGCAGCATTTGGTAACAGACACTTTTAACTTTCTGTGCATCGATGCTGCATGTGTTGCTATAGATTTAGCATCTATGTCTAGTTTGAGCCAGTTTGGTCTTGTGGTTAGAGTGCTGGACTCATACCTTGTAGTCACCTCCATGAAGCCAGCTAGGTGACTTTGGGCTATTCACAGGTTTTTTTTCTTTCTTTTTTCAAAATAAGGTTTACATTTGCATATAAACTGCAACAATAATAATACCTTTAAACAATATTATAAACATAGAGAGCAAGATATATATATATATATATAAATGATACAAAAACAATATTATAATCTATAAGCACTTTGGCTGAGATAGCTAGGAATATTTTTTGTAGTTTTTATTTCACAGGGTGTTGTGGGAAGAAGAACAGAAGTTTTTTCAGCCACTTGGAGTGAGAAAATGCAAGGTATAAAAGCCAACTCTTCTTCTTTTAACCGGTTTGGTCTAGTGATTAAGGAGACAGGCTCTTATCTGAGAATAGCGGGTTTCATTCCACCCACCTACATGAAGCCAGCTGGGTGACCTTGGGCTAGTCACAGCTCTCTTCTGAGCTCTCACAGCCCCACCTACCTCACAGGGTGTCTCTTATGGGAAGAAGAACAGACTGCTTTGTCAGCTGCTTTGACTCCCCTTAAATGGGTGAGAAGAGCGGGGTAGGAAAGCCAACTCTTCTTTTTCTAAAGACATGTGACATTATCTATACATTGATATTTATGCTCTCTTGAGGAAAATACTGCATGAAACCAAGTACATCCTAAATAACCCATTTAAACATTCGTGTAGTCAAAGATAAGATAGGTCTTACTCAGATTCCAATATACATTATTCAAAACGCAAATGAGCGTGTTTGCCTAAAGGAAACTGAGCAGCTTAATGGGAATAGGAAGGAGGCAGGATATTCTATTTCTAATATTCAGTCGTTTGGTAAACAGTGCAACAATAAGAGAAAGTTTGTTGCTGCTTCTCTCTATGGACAATGGTCTGACTCAGGATTTGGTAAGAGAGAATTTGTCCATGTGTAAGTGGTTCTGGCCACAGGCCTGAATGGCTTCCAAAACAGTCCTGATGAATTCATGGAAGACAAGGCTAGGCTTCTTCTGTCTTGAAAGATGGTGTTTCAGAGGTGTGACCTGATTGAAGTATAGAAAATCATGCATGGCGTGGTGCTTTCCCTAACAGTCTTGGTTCTGCTTGGCTTCACAAGGAAACCCACTAAGTGCTGAACTTATTCACTTCTTGCATCACCACTGCTATTATAGGGCCATTTGTAGACAGGTTCTGCGGTAAAGAAGGAGGAGTTGGCTTTTCTACCCCGCTTTTCTCACCCATTGAAAGGGACTCAAAGCGGCTGACAAAGCTTCTGTTCTTCTCCCCACAAGAGAACACCCTGTGAGGTAGGTGGGGCTGTGAGAGCTCAGAAGAGAGCTGTGACTAGCCCAAGGTCACCCAGCTGGCTTCATGGGGGAGGGGGGAATCAAACCCCATGACTGTAAGATATGAGTCTGTTCTTTTAGTGGGTTCCCTTGAATGGAAACAAGTGGTGTCAAACAGAGCCAGGACTGTTAGGGAAAGCATTTTTTTTGGGGGGGGGGGCATGGTCTTTTAACCCGCATTTGCGTTTGACAAATGCAAATTTGGCACATCCCTTACCTGAACCTCTGTGCTCTCAAGGAGATAAATTAATTGTTAGCACGGTATTATTCCTCTCTTCTCTTCCTCTGGGACATGCTAGAAGTTCTTGCATAAGCAGGGTCATTTTGCCATTTCATTACATCAGTTAGCTGCCCCCCCCCCCTTGAGCTTTACCTGTTCAATTTTGCTCATCTCATACAACAGAGCAAATATTATATGTAACTGCAGGAACTCCAGAAATCTGTTGAAAGGAACTATAATGAAGCCCAGCATCTTCTTGACAACATACCTATTCATCTGCCCAGAGCCACTTCAAGCAGGTATTATTATCTTTCCACTAAAAGTAGTGATTGCAGTATTCAAAGTGAAAGCCAACCAGCTTTTGGGATTCAACAGTCCCTTAGCAGAAAATGTTCATCTTCTGCTTGACATGTCCAGAAGCAATTAGTGGGCCACTGTGTGGAACAAGATGCTGGACTAGATGGGCTCTGGCCTGATCCAGCAGGGGTCCTCTTATAGATATATGTTCTTCTGATATCAATGGCTATTAGAACGGATGCCTTAAGAATTGTCTCCAGATTGGAGAGACAGGCAGGATGCCTCTAAGGGTCATTTGCAGGGAGTTAAGAGTAGGTTAAGATTAGGTTTCACCTGTGTCCTCTGCTTAAGTTGCCCAGAAGCAATTGGTGAGGCCACTGTGTGAGATGGGATGCTGGACTAGATGGGCTGTGGTCTGATCCAGCAGGCTCTTCTTCTGTTTATTTTTCAGGCCATCAAAAGTTCTCCTGTTTGCTAATTGTCTTCAAAACATTAGCAAGGTAGAAAGATGCCCAACCTGAAGACTGTCTTGTTCATGCTTTCTGCAAATGTAGTTGCTCTGACTTGGCTCTCTTTGCAGTGTTGCGGACTCAGCTATGAAGGGTGAGGAACAACGCAAGGACGCTGAAGTTTCACACAGAAGGAAGGCTACCAAAGAGCCCAAGGCCATTAAAGAAGCATCCTTCATAACAGCAGAGGAGTTTGAGAGTGTTCCTGCGTAAGTAAGCAATCCCCTATTTTTCACATGCAGTCAAAGATCTGGATCTTCAAGGGGTCCTCCTGGAGATCTGGATCTTGAAGGTGCCTGAAGACCTCATTATGGACACCTTTAATAAAGTCCACGCAAAATCCAGATTTAAGGCCCTGAAAGACCCATTAAATCCGGATTTCCTCTGCCCTCGTGGGGACAGGGCCTTGCATATGGGGCCTTCCCAGTTGGTACCAATCAGGTACTAATTGGGTTCCTAATGGGGTCTTAGAAGAGTTCTAAGCCCTAGTGGAAAAAGCCCCATTGTTTCCTGGAGATGGAGTCAGTAGCACTCACTTGCATTGTGTGATACCTTTAGAACAGCTTTCCTTACATTGGTCCCCTGCAGATATTATGGGATGACAATTCCCATCTTCCCTCCCCTTCATGGACAATCAAAGTTGGAACAGGAGGGAACTAGAGTCCAAAGCATCTGCAGAGAAGTTGCATCAGTGAAGTAGTTCTTAATCTTTTCTAGGCCCTGGACCCCTTTAAGAATCTGAAGAGCCAAGTTCCCTCTCGTGGTAAATGCCCATAAACAAAAACAAAATATTGTACTAAATTTGTTACAATGAAAATTGATAAGCTATCACAGACCCCCTCGAAACCCCTTCATCAACCCCCAAGTGGTCCACTGAACCCAGATTAAGACACTCTGCTCCACCTGTTTGCTACAGAGAAATACTGTATTTTCTGGCGTATAAGACTACTTTTTAACCCAGGAATATCTTCTCAAAAGTTGGGGGTCGTCTTATACGCCGGGTGTTGTTTCTTATACAGCGAGTATATCCTAAACTCTATATTTTAAATGGAAAGTTGGGGGTCGTCTTATACGCCCAGTCGTCTTATACGCCGGAAAATTCGGTAATTTCCTCCCCCAGATTCCTCTAGCACACTAAACTGAAATAAAGCCACAAGCACGGTGTAGGGACTAGACTTGTGTTGGGATGTAGGAACCTCTAACTTAATATTCTCACTCAGCCATGGAAATAAACCGGTTGGTTTAGTCTGCCCCGTACCCTAAGACCTGCAGGGGAGGCCCTTCTGATTTGCCACCACCCTCACTAGCAAAAGGTTTGGGCACCTGGGATAGGGACTTTTCAGTGGTGTCTCCCAGACTGAGGCATAGTCTCCCTCCTGAGGTGTGTCAGGCACCTTCACTTTATGTGTGTTCAGAAGAGCTGTGATGATTCACCTATTTACCCTTGTCTTTGGCTAAGTAAGGAAACAGCTTTTCCTCCCCACATGCAGACACTGCTATGGTTGTAATATGTTCATTTTATATGTCCATTGGTTCTCATGTTGTAACCTGCCTTGAGACCTTTGGATATAAGGTTGGATTAAAATTCAAATAAATAAAGAGAGGATGTGCTACCCTGAACTCCTCAGAAGAAATTCAGTTCGAATGATTAAAATTCAAATTTAACCAAATTCGATTTGAATTAAGCAAATTCCAATCTACTCGTTTGAGTTTTCTATTCGAATTTGCACTTACAAATGTCGACAACATTCGTAGAGGCCCGAACGCACCTTCCCTGGGTCCGTGCGCGTCCATACACGTCCATATGCATCCCATAGTTATCCCGTATGCAAACCATTTTCATCCTGTACAAATGCATATGGATGCCGGAAAGATGCAAATCTTGAAGTATGCATTGTGTATGAACCCGTACACATGTGAATGTCCAAATAATTTGAATGAATAGATCCAAAATTCGAGTCGAATCTTTAAATTTGAAATTCGATCCGAATTTGAATGTCAAAATTTGGTCGATTCGATCGAATGTTGAATGCATTTGAATATTTGTGCACATATCTATTCCTGAATGCCACACAGGTGAGTTTTCTACTGTGCATGGGTTGGGCTGTTGTCGACTAGCGCCCACAATTGCGGGCACTAGTTACGGTTAGTTTATTGCATACCTTTCCCATCCATGGGATGGAGGGGAAGTGCGAAATCGCCCCGGGAGACTACCAAACAAGAATCCAACACTCTAACAAGAAGACCAAAGTGGCTCACTGCCAGACCGATGAGATATTCCATTAGAACAAATAGACGTTATGGGTATTGAGAAGGTCAGTACTTGAGGCCTGAGATGGCAGGAGACCCAGCAATACTGCACTTCTAATTTCAGTGAATCGGGGTGAAGATGGGTGCCTAATGGCAGCAATTCAGCAGCACCCCCTCCTGCCTTGCTTGCGCTGCCAGTTGGGAGCCAGTTTGCTGTGACAGGTACGGAATGTCCTCCATGGATGATTTATTTCTTCCAGTGGCTCTTCATTGTCCTTGTGGCTTCAACACAGCCTTGGCTGAGATTAGAAGATGGACGATGGCAGAATGCATTTCCTTTCAGAATCTGTTTAAGCATCCATATTTCATAGAGATGCTTGGTAATGAACAGGTTCTGCGCGCTTAGGGTCATGTTTAAGTGTATGCCCACCTCTATTAATTATGGGTCCGCTTGAAAGATTTGGATCCCACACACATCTTTTTGAGAGTGGACTTTAGAAGAAGAATAGAAGAATTGGCTTTTCTACCCCACTTTTCTCACCCATTTAAGGGGACTCAGTGCGGCTGACAAAGCTTTTCTGTTCTTCTCCCCGCAACAGAACATCCTGTGAGGTAGATGGGGCTGTGAGAGCTCAGTAGAGAGCTGTGACTAGCCCAGGGTCACCCAGCTCGCTTCATGGAGGAGGGCAGAATCGAACCTGGTATTACCAGATAGGAGTCTGGCTTCCTAACCACTAGACCAAAGTGGTCTAGTGTGAGAGAATTGTGGTTCCCGGCTGCTCTGCTATGCCATCTGCTGAGATGGGACCTTGGTGAACATATTTCAGTGGCATGCCATAGCACACTGCCTGAAATGTGACACACACAGACACCCTGGAGACTCTGTGGGTGAGGAGTGTTTGTTTCTAGGTCTCGGAGGCACGGAAAGTCAAGCCACAACGCTTGTGCGGGGTCTGGATCTATGCCGTCACGCAGGTGGTGCTGAGACCACCCACCCTTCCCGTGGTTGGAATTAGTGGGCCTGCTGTTCCAGACCCACTAATTCTGAAAGTAGGAACGTGAATGCAGAAATGGGCTCAGTGTGGTCTCAGTCCCTGCCTCTGGGGAAACTCATTTTTGCTTGGTTATATAACTCACACCCATTTCATTGCCATGTGTAGGCCTCAAAAGCCTGCCCTTTGCGTCAGCAACTAGTTACTTAACACATGCACACGTTTTGTTGTTATGTGTAGGCCTCAAAGTTTGAAATTTGCGTCAGCAGCTGAATTCAGCACATCCTAATGAATTATGCAGAGTATTATTTTCTTCCTTTCCTGATTTTTCAGCCTCTACTTTACTTTACTTTGCTTTTCCTTTCTTTCTCTCCCTTCTTTCATATTTGTCATCAACACACACACACACACACACACACACACATATTGTCTCTTGACTATATATATATATAGTCTCTTGCTGGGGGCCTGCCTTGGTTTGAAATATTCTCAGATATCCAGGCTTTGTCTCTGTGTGGGTGGATTGAGTTTTTCACATCTATTAACGCAATATTTTAATATCTCCATAGTGTCTGCGGCCTGTATTTCCCCCCACAGTGTCTGGTATCTAATATTCCTCCAGTTACTTTCTGCCAATCTCATTTTGACTGGTATGAGGAGGACGAATGTGCATAAGGGAACAGAAAAACAATTTGACAATCCTGTCACAAGTTTTAAGTCGGGCTCGGTCTAGTGATGACACACTTGAAATTCGGTCTTTTTTTAAAAAAGTCTTGAGGATATGCAGAATACTTACCTAAAAGATGTTGACATGTAAGCCAGTTTAATCTAGTGATTAGTGAGCCGGATTCTTATCTGGGAATACCAGGTTTGATTCCTCACTCCTCCATGAAGCCTGCTGGGTGACCTTGGGCTAGTCATGGTTCTTTTTTTTCTTTTCTTTTCTTTTCTTTTTTTTTTTTGCGCTCTCATAGCCGCACCTGCCTCACAGGGTGATCTGTTGTGGGGAGAAGCTTTGTCAGCCACTTTGAGTCCCCTTAAATGGGTGAGAAAAGTAGGGTAGAAAACCCAGCTCTCCTTTTTCCTCTTCTTCCTCTTCCTCCACTTATTTTATACAGTGATTGTATCACTCTCCTAGGAGCGTTTTACACCTTGCTTTGGTGTAAAATCTAGTCGAGAACCAGGATGGACCGGGTGTCCACATTTCAGAACACCCAATCCACCCCAAACTTACCTGGCACTTTGTTACATGCCAAGTAAGTGTAATCACTGCTCTACGTGTGGCGGTTGGCTCACTGTGGCAGCAGGTGTGCATGCTGCCACTGCTGTGGTAACTGCCACCTTTCAAAGCTGAAGAGGCCCGTTTTGGATTCCTACTTTCTTCTTTCATGTGGAGACTCTGTAGTTCAGTTGTGAGAGTTCTATTTTCCACAACGATGGACACAGGCTGGATCCCAGAAGAAGATCATGGCAGGTCACTTCCGTGTTTGTTCCCATGTTAGTTCCAGGAGCCTGACTTGAGTTGAGGCATCTTTGCCTAATCACCTGCTTTCTTTTCCCCCAAAGATACATGCGAGGGCGCCTGACTTACAACCAGGTGAACGCAGTTGTTCAGGACATCAACAAAGCCGTGGTTAGCAAATACAAAATCATGAAGCAGCCTCCTAAAACCATGTCCAGTGCCATTCGAAACCTGTACTTCAGATTCCAGGAACAAGAAACCAAGGATACGAAAGGTAACTTATATAACCTAAATATGCATTTCAGAAAACAGCATTTAAGGAAATACTGGATAGATTAGCCAAGTGGCCGGTTGAGTCCAGGATCCTGTTTTTTCAGTGGCTGCTGACCTGAGTATCAGTGAAAAGTTTGCGTGTAGGACAGAATCACGTCAGAAATCTCTTTATCTGTGTCACTTACTGAAGGATAGGGAAGTGCACAAATGGGTTTTTGGGATTCGATCAGTAAGGAATCATTCTAATAGAACCCTTTTGAATGTGGTAGGATTCTATTCAACGCAAATGTATTCTGCATACGTATCCTATACAGATGCATACATAATGGAACAGATAGGGATCCGCCTCCTGTCTTAAACACAAAGCCCTTGTTTCTCTCTCTGTTTCTCCGATTCTCCTGGTTCTTCTGTCTTATGCAGCCACACATGTTGCTTTTGATCTCTGGACTTCCTTCCCCTGCCCTCCTGTCTTAAACTCAAAGCCCTCGTGTATCTCTCTCTCTGTTTCTCCAATGGGGCTTCCCCCTCAGTTCCCCCCCCCCCAGTTTAACGAATGTCCAAACTGTTCGTCTAAATATTCCAATATTCTTTGGCTTTGCCTTCTGCTTAAAGCAAAAGCGAAACCTCTTCCATGAAGTGTCTTTCAATCTTTATCTCATAAAAATATTAATTTTCTAATAATCTGTGTGATATTAAGTATCATTTTGTATAGCTTTTAATTGTGTAACCTGCCCTGATACCACTCAGTAAAAGGGGATGGATGGATGGATGGATGGATGGATGGATGGATGGATGGATGGATGGATGGATGGATGGATGGATGGATGGATGGATGGATGGATGGATGGATGGATGGATGGATGGATGGATGGATGGATGGATGGATGGATGGATGGATGGATGGATATGGGGCTGAGAGGAGACATGCTCACGGTCTTCAAGTATCTGTAGGGCTGTCACAGTGCAGAGAGACTGTCCCTATTCTCACTTGCACAAGATAGGAGGATTAGAAATAACGGTATGAAACTTCAAGGGAGTCAGTACAAATTAGATATTAGGAAAATCTTCCTGACAGGGAGGGCAATCAGTCAGTGGAACAGGCTGCCACGGGAAGTAGTGAGTTCTCCTTCACTGGAGGTCTTCAACCAGAGGCTGGACCTGCATCTGTCTGGGATGGTTTAGGAAATCCTGCATTGAGCAGGGGGTTGGACTTGATGACCCTAGAGGTCCCTTCCAACTCTATGATCCTATAAAGAAAAGAAAAATACAGCAATGTATTACCTTAGTAGTGGACTTTAAGTTGATTTTAAGTGCTCAGTTGTGGTCTTCCACATGTTCTGGAATTCCCAGCATTCTCTGCCAGTACCAGATGACTTGTAGTTCAGAAACATCTGCCGGAAGTAGTTGAGCACCCCAGATCTAGTGGCAATCCATGGATTAGGGGTGAAGGGATGGTGCAAAAAAAAGCCTGATTTATTTTCTTTAACCCTCCTGGATAGCTTTAAGAACAGGTTAGACAAATTCATGTACGATCACAGGTGTATCAATGGCTCCAAGAATGGACACTAGGTATTGTCCCCAGGTTGGAGAGACAGGCAGGATGCCTCTAAAGGCCATTTACAGGGATTTGAGAGCAAGTGAAGGTTTTGCCTTCATCTTCTGCTTGTGACACCCCAAAGCAACTGGTGGGCCATTGTGTGAGACAGGATGCTGGATTAGATGGGCTGTGGCCTGATCCACCAAGATCATCTTATGTTCCTAACTGCTCCACAAGGATATATGTTGTATAAAATAAAGGCTGGATATATATATTTTTAGTTGCCTTTCACGGTAAGTTATCTTCTGTGCCTCCATGAAACATTTTATGTTCCAGGGGAATTCTTTATTGTGGAGGCTGACATTGAAGAGTTCACACAGCAGAAGGCTGATAAACGCTTTCTCAAGATCCTGACCATCTTGCGTCACTGCCAGAGAGTGCGAGAGATTCGTGGTTCCCGGCTGGTCCGCTATGCCATCTGCTGAGATGAAAGCAGAGAGCCTGAAGATGAAAGGTGTTCTTCAAGAACTAAGCACAGAATGGAATCTTTCTGTCAGTTTCAAGTCTACATAGCAAATGCATCCTTTTGAGCTTTTTCCTTTCCTATTTTCCTTGTTAAATATTGTTGGAGCATTTACAATCTGAGTTTTCATTTTTCTGCAGATACAAAGGGAGCTAACATATATACACATCTATGGCTGTTTTTGCATGAACACTAGGAACCCAATTGTTACCAATCAGGAAGGCCCTGTCCCCATGTGGACCCCATTCAAGGCTCCGTCCAGCAGGCCCTGTCCCCATGAGGGCAGGAGAAATCCAGATTGAATGGGTCCTTCTAATTTCCATGGCCTATGCAGGGATTGCCAGTACCTTTGGGTTCATGTGCTTGACATTTTGAAGGTAAGACATATCCTTCACTAACTCTGATTACTCCTTCTGCCAGGCAGTCAATGGGGGGCTCGGAAGCTCTGTAGGTGTCAAAGAGTCTTTGTTAGTCTTATTTGTAGCTGTTCTGGGGAACATTAGAGGAGCCCTGCTGGATCAGGCCACAGCCCATCTAGTCCACCATCCTGTCTCACCCAGTGACCCACAAATTGCCCATGGGCATCTCAAGTTCCGGGGACAACAGCCCCAAAACTGCTACAAATAAGATTGAAACCGTCCATGAGAGCCTACATATGGCCAGTCTTGTTAGATCCTTAGAGTGTTTCAGTAGTGTACATTCGTCCTTTCTTTCCCCTTTTTACCTGATTCCCATTTCTCAGATCTTTCTCTGCTTGTTTCCTTTTTGCCATCCCCCCACCCCAAACCTGCAACCCCTTGAGGCAGGAATCTGCCTTTTCTTTCTTTATCAGGTGATGTGTTCCTGATCACATTAAATCCATGGTACAGAGCAGTGTACATATGAACCAGAGGGCCTTTCCACACTTGGCCCACTAGTCAGCGTTGGGTGAGCTCCCAGGTGGAGGAGCTACTTCCTAACCAGGACAGCTTCCATGCAGAAGCGCACCCCACGGCGACTACGGGTGGTGCGGGTTGACCCCCCCCCTGATGTGTCTACCTTTACCTGTGCTGGAGCCAGTAAGGTTCAAGGGAGGCCCATTCACACCTCTTCTGGTGCCGAAGGGGCTCGTGACACATGGTGCAAGCGCGCTGGTGCATCACAGTTACCCCAGTGACAGCGCTGGTGCACATGAGCTTGTGCGCTGACGCCAGTGAATGAGATGGCAGCACCTGGACATCCATTTGCTCTACAGGTAGGTGTCTGGTTGCATGGTGGGAGGGATCCCATGAATGCTTAGTCCACCCATGGTGTAAATGCTTAGTCCACGCGTGGGCAGGTTCACCCTTCGCTTCCCACAGATGGACAGTAGAAGACAATGTTATACATTGACTTTCTTCGTCTAAAGCAGTGGTTGTCAACCTGGGGGTCGGGACCCCTTTGGGGGTCGAACTACCCTTTCAGAGGGTTCACGACGAGTCTCCCACTGCCCTTCCCTCCCAGCTGCCCCACGCCCATGGTTGGTGGTCTCCACAACATGAGGAACTCCATTAAGGGGTTGCGGCATTAGGAAGGTTGAGAACTACTGGTCTAAAGCTTCTGGACTGGGTGGGTGTCCTGTCACACCTTGCTAATACACACTACAATGGTGCAATAAACTAAATTTTAGCTGGATCACAAGACACTCCCCCGAAATCTCATTAAAATTGATTTGGGGATTACTTTCGGATTTAAGCAATATTGATTTCAATGGCGTTTAGACGGCTAAATATTCTGTGGATTGTGTTTAGTCTGCTCCAAGTTCAGAGTCATTAAGAGGCAAGATTTCTTGCGACGCATGTTGGGGAATCTAATACGTACGTTATGTTTAGCTACCTAAATCCTAGTTTATCCTCCTTAGTATATCTTTGCCAAGGGTTTGTTTGTCAAACCATTGGCCCATCAGGTGGATTAGCAGCATTAGTTCTTTAGCGGTTGTTTGGAATGGGGCAATGTTGGTTGATCAGGATTTGGCCTGCTCAGTAGCTTTCAGTTATCGCGCTAATCCCTTCTTTTAGAGAATGCTGATAGTGTTTCTAATGTACGGGCAAATTACACAGGGTTATATTATATAAACTGTATTTTTAGGTTGGTCAGAATTTTGTATTTTTAGACAGGAGGTATCTTCCCTCCTAAGAAATGTTTGCAGAATTGTTAGTTTAGGGTTTATCACCTACAGTATGATACCCCTGAAGAGGTTTTTTTTTTAAAAAAAAATTAGAACAGGGTGTGCTTTCTTCTGTAATTCAGATTTTTAAAAGTGTTTTTTATCCTCTAGAGTTTTGGGAAAATGTGTTATAAACCTAAATGAGATCACATAGGCTACTAGAGCTGATGCCTACTAGATGGCCTGTGCATTCTCAAGCTGAAGAAAAAGGTAACACCTTTCAGCTTCACAACCACTGCCCAATTCTGTATAGACCAAGAAGGTGGCTTGTTCCAGTTTAAAAGATTTGTTGGCATGGCAGTTGCTCATTGTGCACCGATTTCCACGAACAGAAATGATGCCACAAGTACTTTGAGCTGAGCACAGGCCTAACAAATCAGATTAACCTTTCTGGAAATTCTTAAACTTTTCTTGGCTATGAACTTTTGGAGACTTGAGGATGTACAGTAGCAGTAAAAGCACCAGGCTCTTTGGCAAGGATGGCCTGTGAGCATGGAGAAGACAGTCTCACTTGTTGGGAAAAAAGTCCTTATTGATTTAAACTCAAATTCAGGAAGCAAAATGCATGGATCAGATGGCAAGAGTTGCAGATGTAACTTCCAGGATGAAGGGTCTACATTGGCAGTGAGTTAGATGTCTTGCAATAATAAATTATGGCCTGTGGACAGGAGGCATACCATAGGCTTGCTCCATAGGCATAGAGGTTTGTGTTGGACTATGGCTCCCATGATTCTTTGCTATAACCCCTGATTACTATGGCTAAAGCAGATGGGCGTTCTGGTTCTAATTTTTTCTTTTCTTTTTTTTACAAACAAATGACTAAGAGACTCACCAGGAAAGTTCTCTCCTTTCTTCCTCCTCCCAAAAATTGTTACCAGATTATAACTCCAAAAATGGTGGTAAGGTCTTAAATTGGATATACAAGATGGGAAAAGGAGAAGGCGAATAAGGGGAAATAATTTGATTAAAGAATGAAACAATTTAGGACCTTGGCTTTGTGGTAGAGAACATAACATGCTGTAGACCCAGACAGTTCCAGAAGTTCAGTCACTGGAGAAACAAGTTTGAAATTCTGGGATGTCACTTATCCATCCCTATCCTCTGTTGTGCCCTTTGCTTTTTGCCTTGGATCTTTCACAGCGTCAATGTCTTTTCCGGTGAGTCCTGTCTTTTCATTATGTGGTCAAAGTATTTGAGCTTCAACTTCAGTATTTGTCCTTCCAGTGAACAATCACAGTTAATTTCCTTTCTTGTTGAATGATTTAATCTCCTTGCACTCTAAGGGATTCTCAAAAGTCTTCTCTAACACTACAGTTCAAAAGCATCGATTCTTTGGCACTCAGCCTCCCTTATGCTCCAACTGTCATAGCCATATGTTACTAATGGGAAAGTCGTAGCTTTGACTGCGGAGATTTGTCAGCTTGTCTCTCCTGAAAACTGCCAGCAGAGGATCAAATCAATGGAAGACGAAACATCTAGCACCCAACACCTTTTCTTTTAAGATGGATGCCCGGTAGCAGTGCATCCTTACATAAGGTAGTCTTAAAAAGCTTACGTATCACAGTGGCTGCCAGACTAAAACCTAGAAGTCTACAGGTTCGAATCTCAGTTGGCCATGGAAGCTGTGGGATTGCCACTTGCTATCGCTTGGAGCATGAAATGGAGATGCTGACCAGGCACCTGGATGGAAATGTCATAAATAAGTTTTTAAAATAAGAATCATTTGTTTCTTTTGGGAACAACTGGTCAGCTGAATTATAGCAGCTACTTTTAGAAAGGTAACTCAAGCAATGTATGGGTACTTAATGGGTACTTCTAGTGACAGTGGAAAAACACCCTATATTTTCCTCCTTCGGGATAAGCATAGAATCAGAGTTGGAAGGGACCTCTAGGGCCATCGAGTCCAACCCCCAGGATTACCTAAGCCAGTGGTTCTCAACCTTCCTAATGCTGCGACCCTTTAGTACAGTTCTGCATGTTGTGGTGACCCCCAACCTGACCCTAACCCACAACCATAAAATTATTTTTGTTGCTACTTCATAATGACCTGTGAAAGAGTAGATGACCCCCAAAGGGGTCGCGACCCACAGGTTGAGAACCTCTGATCTAAACCATCCCAGACAGATGTAGGTCCAGCCTCTGCTTGAAGACCTCCAGTGAAGGAGAGCTCTCTATCTCCTGTGGCAACCTATTCCACTGACTGGTCGCCCTCCCTGTCAGGAAGTTTTTCCTAATATCTAATCTGTATTGACACACTTGAAGTTTCATGCCATCGTTTCTAGTCCTCCCATCTTGTGCAAGTGAAAAATAGGGACAATCCCTCTGCACTGTGACAGCCCTTCAGATACTTGAAGATGGCTATCATATCTCCTCTCAGTCTTCTCTTCTGTAGGCTAAACATCTTCATAATATCCTGAATTCCTTAGATTTCTTTATTTTTAAAACGTAGCTGGTCTGCCTCAGTCCGGCGTCTTCCCTTTCTCTCCCCCACCTTCTCAAACTGCTCCAGGGAGGATATTTTAATCTGTTACTTGTGAGAGCAGGATATTTGGATCCTGTGGGGAGACTTAGATGCTGTATAGTTACGTAACAGGATTGTTGCTGCTGAGAATGCTCTGGGTGGCTTCCAACGGCCCTTAAACACTAAGGTCTTTTAGCTTTGCTTTAAAGGAATGCTGGATACCATAGCTAAAGTTAAGGAAGCAAAGTCCTAGCTTCCCCAACCAGGTGCCCTCCCGACGTCTTAAAAATAACACATTATAAACTCTCTCTTGTTAAGATTATAAAATTACTTTGGGGTAGGAGCAGACAGAAAGGAGGATTAGGTGGCCTACGTGTTCAACAATTCTCAAAAGGAAGGGATTTTAGCGGGTATAGTTTATCATGCAAGCAACACTTGCTGAAATTCCTGCTTCTGTGCGACTGTTATGGATACAGTACTCTGGATCAACTTATTCCTCTGGTTTCCCTACACAGAATATGGTTTCTTGGTGACATGACCTAGAGAGGATAGTAATGGTCTTGCTAGCTGGTTTGGGCTGTAGACCTGAGATCTATTTGCATGAGGGCTTTTGGAACGCATGAAGGGCACCCTGGGATGGAGCATTCGCTCCTCTGGGTGGGCAGTTCTGTTCAGAACCGCCCCATCCCATCCCAGAGTACCCTCAGTGTATTCCCAGGGCGCTCAGGGCCGTCCTGAAGTTGATCAGGGAAGGAAGCGTTTGCACACCTCCCTCCCTGATAGATTCGGGGAGGGCCCTGCCTCCGGGCGCCCAATATGGTCCCCTAGAACCTGCAGGAACCCAGGGAAAGGACCGAACAGGCCTGCCCACTCCTGGATCCAGCAGGACCCCGTGGCAGACAGGCAGTGGGGTCCCGCCTCCATCCCAGCCATTTCATGCTAGGACACTTGAGGACTGGTGCAATTTTAAGGTGCAGGTAGGTAGGAACACGTGGAGACGGTAGTGCGAAAAGGCCTCTGTTGACACTGGAGAAGAAAGGGGTGAGTCTCATGAGTGCCATTGACTGTTTTGACTGAGCGGTTCATACATCCTTGGTCACTTCATTTGGGCAAGGCTCCATCTCACAAGTGTGGTGGTAACTCAATGGTAAAGTAGCTGCCTTGAAGACACAGATACACAAGAACAATCCCTATTGTCTAACCAGAAGAAGGTAGTGGCAAACCATTTCTGGATTTGCCAGGAAAACTGCATAGATGGCCTCTGTGGGCTCACCAACAGTTGGACCTGATTCAGCGCTACCCAATCCCAGCAAGACAACTATTTTGACCAGAAATGCTTCCCAGTGTCTAACAGCAACACCAGGTAATGGACACCAGGAAGCCTTGAGCATTTCCAGTTTATCCTCAAGCCCTTTTTGCTTGCCCATAAACAAATAAAGCAACCTGAATGTTCATTTCCCCAAATCATGAAGATCCGGCAAATACCAGTTGAGACGATAACAGAACCCCAACTAGTGCTGTGATGCGGCAATGAACCGACCCGCTATTTCTGATTCAAAGAGCCTGGTTCTTAAAAGTGCTGGCACATGTTTCCCCTGGCTTGACATTTAAAGAGGCCCTCAAATTGCACCTTAAAATGATTTGATGTAGAGGGAAGTCTTCCTTATTATAGCAATGCCATAGCAACCCTGGAGATAGCAGCTTTGTGGGTGTGAGTGTATATGCTTTTGTTAAAATTTAAAGAATCTCTTGGGCTGAGGCTAAGCAGCAAACTGAGGCAGCCCAATGGGCAGCTTAAGAGTAATAAGAGTAGCAGGTATAAATAAATCATTGGAAACAATCCTTTCCTCAAGTTCTCTTCAACTCCTAAGGTGAAATGGAGCTGAACCAAGCCCAGCCAAAGGCTCACCTTCAGAACTGGTCAGTCTGGAACCGCCAGGCCTGCCAATTCTGACCACAGAAAGGTGTGTGCAGGACCAGCGCCATGTGCACAAAGGCACTGGTCCAAACCAGCCTGTGCCGTGGTCTTGAAGTATATGCATACTTCAAAGCTAGATTCCAAGGCCTCGGAGGACTAGGAACAAACGCTCCTAACCTCAGGCCTTAGGGGATACATTTCAGGTTGTGCTTGAATGAGCCAGTTGTCCCAAACACGGAGGTATGCCTGCAGTAATAAGCACTGCTTACCTTTGTGTCTGCCAGCAGTTTTCAGAATGTGCTCGCGTGGGGCCACTGGAAGACAGCCAAATACAATGGCCCCAAGCAAGCTCATTCCAAAAGTTGCTTGCTGGCAGACACAAAGGTGAGAATCCACAATTGCTTCTCCAATCTGGCTGGAGATAGCATGAGGCAGTTGCTGGATTTTCTTTAGATCCCACATGTTGGGCAGCAGCAAGTCATGTCTGACTCCAGACTGAGTGCATGAGTACCTGTCCTTGGGCAACTCCATGCAGTTTTCCTGGCGGAGGTACAGAAGTGGTTTGCCATTGCCTACTGCCAGTGTGAGGCTGGGTATCAAACCTGCAACTCTGCTTTCCAGGCGGTTTGCTCAGCTATATCCACTCCCGGCCCCATCAATGCCCTCAGTGCAGTTTTCTTGGGAGAGGTACAGAAATGGTTTGTCATTGCCTACATCTGGGGTGAGGCTGGGGATAGAACCAGCGACCTTCTACTTCCCAGGCAGTTTGCTCTACCGCCTTGTTCAAGATGGGGTCTACCCGGAAGTCATGTTTAAATGTGAGTGCCAGTGCTTCCTGCCTGTGATTATGGGTGTTTTTCCACTGTCACTAAAAGTACCCATTAAGTACCCATTAATGGGTACATAATGGCATTTTTGTACCCATTAATGGGTACTTAATGGGTGCTTCTAGTGACAGTGGAAAAACACCCTATGATCCAGACAGAGTTGACCAGTGTGGAGTGGGTTCTCATAGATCCACCAGGTGCTTACTCTATGGGCCCTTAATCCAAATTAAGGATCTGTGCAGAAAGGGCTCCAATGTCTCTTTGTTTATGTGCAAGTGGAGTAGGGGAATGATTATCCATCCTCTGCCCTCACTTTTTGAAAAGGCCATTCAAGCGTATATCTTTTGCTCGCTTGTTGAACCTTAAGGAGATTGGGTGAACTGAAGCCAGTGAAATGAAAATTCTCCCCAGAGTTTTCCCCAGTAGTTTTCTCTGCGGCTGCCCACAGGAAACTCATTGTTGACTTTTGCTGGGACATGCTTACACAGTACATCTGTTGCACCTGTGGGCCGGTGTGAGCTCAGAGTCATCCAGGTGCTGAGCACCACAAGAAAAATGATTATGGTGCGAAAGTTGCCCTTCAGGCAACGCAACTGTCAATACCAGTTTCCGCACCAAGGGTCTCCAGGGATCCCAGCATCTAAGTTGCTGAAATGACTTTTCTGTTTCTAAGAAAGGACGAAAAAAGAAAGAGTTCCTTATTGTACAGGTAATCTTTTATATTCTCTCTCTCTCACACACACAGTGCCTCCAGATGTGAGCTACAACCCACACCTGCCTCAGTACTATATTGGGAATGCCAAATGTATCTCTGGCATTTCCAATATAGTCCTGTATTATTGAATTGAAAACCTGTACTATCGCTACTGTGGGAACTCTGGCCATAAGACTGGCTTCCTGTAATAGCAATGCTTCCCTTCGTGTCTGCCTTCATCTAAGCTTCAAATGTCTGCACAGAGTCCAGGAGTACCTGCAGATTACGCACCTGTTCCATTCAAGGCAAAGAAACCCCATCAAGACCAAATCCCCGCTTCCTCAGAGACACAAGATCTTGTAACATACAGCACCTCTGCCTTGTCTGAATTCAGTTTCAATTTATTGCCTCCGCCATCCAGCAAACTAAGCTAAATGGTATTCTTATCTCCAAAGAAATGCCCTTCTGTCCACATCTACAATCATAGCTTTCAGGTGGTGAGCAAAGGGATGTCACTACAATCGTGAACAAATAGGTATTTGTTTCCTTATCCCACCCAATTTTGTTTTAAATTAATTGTACCATTTAAAGTGAGCCATTCTGGTCTAGTGGTTAGGGAGCCGGACTCTTATCTGGGAATGCTGGGTTTGATTCCACTCTCCCAAAAAGCCAGCTGAGTGAACTTGGGCTAGTCACAGCTCTCTTCTGAGCTCTCACAGCCCCACCTATTCCACAAGGTGTCTGTGGGGAGAAGAACAGAAGGTTTGTCAGCCGCTTTGAGTCCCCTTGGATGGGTGGGAAAAGTGGGATAGAAAAGCCAACTCTTCTTCCTTTCCTTTCCTTTTCATCCTTGTTTTTCTTTTGTATTTTTATATTTGTAAACCTCTTAGAGATTTTCAAGGGAAGCATTACTGAAATGTAATATTTTTTAAACCAGAATTTCTGCTTTCTGCTCTTGGTGGTTGGGAGTACGAAATGTTCTTCTTGTTAAAGGTGCAAGCTAAATATTGCAGCTGTGCAAAGCAATCATCAGATGATGATTCCTGAGTCTCAAGCAACATTACCGCTGCACGATCCCATGAATTAACCTGGAAGAAAAGCACGCAGATCTGAACTTTTATACATCCTGAGAGCATCCTTTGCCCTGAGGGTGAATTAGGTCTGCTGGTTTGATGCTTGTGCTTCTGTGTTTTGACAGGGACTCTTGCAAAGGTGCACTGCAAAGAAGCCACATTCAAAAAGGAACTTAGATGGCAAATTATAACTTATTCATTCCTCCTGAACCGAGGATGCTGGCATGCAAACCCCGCAGGCCAAGAGTACAAAGCATTGGGAGAGCTGTTCTCCGATCTGTGGGGCATCATTTTTCCATTTATAGCTTAGTTTGGGGGATTGAAATTTAATTTTCCCAAGAAGTAGACACCACAAAATTGCACATAGACCTCTCAGCGTTTTAGTGGCTCTCTGTAAACTGTACTGAATTATAAGCAGTTTAATCTGCACACGTTGACAGGTTTTTAAATTATTTCTGTGTTCTTATGAATTCTCATTCTCTCCGACTTCATCCACATAGCAGAAAAGCCACACACACACCCCTTGGAGCTCTAGGAATGGGCTATCTTTTCTCTTCTAAACGCCCATATCAACCTGCCCATACCTTAAGATCTGGAAGGGAGGCCCTCCTAGTTGTCCCACCACCCTCAGCAGCAAAAGCGGCGGGCACCCAGGGGAGTGCCTTCTCAGTGATGGCCCCCAGGCTATGGAACAGTCTCCCCCTTGAGGTGTGTTAGGCCCTTTCTTTGTATATGTTTAGGAGGGCAGTGAAAAAAAATGCAACAAAAGGGTTCTGCCAAAATATATCAATAAACAGGATGAAAAAGACCCACTACCAGGTATAGAAAGGCAAATATAACAAAGAAGTAAATGAAATCTGAAGCAGGAGCACCAGTGTAATTTCTAAAAGGGTAGCAATACCCCACTGAAGTGTATAAATGCTAAAAATAATAAAAAAAACAAGTAATATAATAATAGTAAAAATATCAAAACACAAGGCCAAACGCGTTTCGACTACCAGTCTTCTTCAGTGGCCTGTAAGTATTATAAAAGTTTATAAAATATCAGATACCTCAGCTCACACAATGTGACTCTGTTCAATACCAAGTTTGTAATAAACTTTTATAATACTTACAGGCCACTGAAGAAGACTGGTAGTCGAAACGCGTTTGGCCTTGTGTTTTGATATTTTTACTATTATTATATTACTTGTTTTTTTTATTATTATTTTTAGCACTTATACACTTCATGAACTTTTCAGTGGGGTATTGCTACCCTTTTAGAAATTACACTGGTGCTCCTGCTTCAGATTTCATTTACTTCTTTATTTGTTATATTTGCCTTTCTATACCTGGTAGTGGGTCTTTTTTTATCCTGTTTATTGATATATTTTGGTAGAACCCTTTTGTTGCGTTTTTTTTTGTTACAGTACTTGGGTTTTCTGGCTTTAGGGACTTGTGTTGGTTTTAGGAGGGCAGTGAAGACACACCTCTTTGCCCTGGCCTTTGGTTAAATGGGGATATGCTGTCTCTTCCCATTTTACTGACACTGTTATTGTTTAAATATGTTATGTGGTTGTTTTAACATGTGTCTGGTTTTAAATGTCATTGCCCATCCTGAGACCTTTGGGTATAGAGTGGGATAGAAATACGAATAATAAATAACAGCTGAGCAGAAGGGACAGCCCTTCATAAGGACTCCATGCCCAGCAGCCTTTGGGTGTTTTTCCGCTGTCACTAAAAGTACCCATTAAGTACCCATTAATGGGTACTTAATGGGTACTTCTAGTGACAGCGGAAAAACACCCTTTGTTGCAAATAAAGGGTTTTTTTCCTGGCAACCTCTGGCTTGTGTTAATCTCTGGACAGATTTCTTGTAGTCTGGTCCCTCTGGCTTGTTTTTGACTACGTGTGACTCTCTGGCTCCCAACTAGCTCTTTGAACTGACTTGGCTCCTTGCTACTGCTAGCCGTGCGTGTGCGTGGGCTTTGCTGCCGCTGCCTGCTCCAGACACAATAGAGGCTGTGAGACTTTCATTCCCTGCCCACCAGAGACCTTAGGACAGGACAGACAACCATCCTTTGGTCTGCTCCTGCAGGGCTTGGTTGAACATCTTCTCTCCCTGGCCTGATTGTTTGGTCTAGTGGTTTGGGAGCCGGAGTCTTATCTGGGAATACTGAGTTCGGTTCCCCCCTCCCATGTGAAGCCAGCTGGGTGACCTTGGGCTAGTCACAGCTCTCTTCTGAGCTCTCACAGCCCCACCTACCTCACAGGGTGTTCCGTTGTGGGGAGAAAAACAGAAAAGTTTGTCAGACGCTTTGTGTCCCCTTAAATGGGTGAGAAAAGTGGGATAGAAATGCCAACTCTTCTTCTTCTTCTTCTTCTTCTTCTTCTTCTTCTTCTTCTTCTTCTTCTTCTTCTTCTCCTCCTCCTCCTCCACAGCCAGAGAATGGACTCCACAAGATGTACCATGATGCAAGGTGTGGAAGTAGCCTGAAATAATTATTTGTTTATGCTGTTCCTTTAAAAAAGGGATTTTTTATTTTTTTTAAAAAAACATTTACATGGTATTTATGGCCATGCTGAACACAGCCGTATTTAGCTGAAGAACAGGGTAAAGGTTCATTATTATCACAATCCACACAGTGCAGACAAAGGTATAGGGCCAAATGTATTTCTGACCTTCGCTGGCAGTGATGGCTTTTAATATACAAAAAATGGATCTGGAATTTTCCCAGTCATATTATTTGTGTCCCACCTCAGGAAGGCAACTGTTAAATGAATTTTGCTGGCATTAAGCTGTTGCTGTGAAGTCGCAGAATCAAGGGCAAGAGGCAAAAAAAATCTGTCAGCCGGTCACTGTATTACGAAGCTATTTTTTGGGGCCTCATCCAGTTCAAATCAGTGAGCATCTAACCAACCAGCAAGCTTGATTGGGATTCTGAAGGATTCTTCTTTTGCTACTGCTGCTGCAGGGACTACCATGACACAAAGATATTGCTTTAATTTCCACCCATACTCTAGGGAAAAGAGGGTTTGTTTATCTTCTAAGCATCCTCCACTGCGTATGCTGCCGAAAGCAAGTATTGTAATCCTAAATCAGAATTCCAGTTGGGAAGAGTTGTGCTATGCATCTGTTTGCTTTACTGAAATGTCTAGAGATAACGGCTGCATCTAGACAGGGCAAAGAATGAGTTTAATTGGCCCTTTTCACACTATGGGTGTTTTTCCACCATGCTCCTTTAATCTGGATCTAAGAAGATCCAGATCTATGGAATGGATACATTCCTTAATTCGGATCTAGTAGATCCGGATTAAGGGAAGTACCCAATGTGTTTCCATGGGTGGTCTAGCACCCAATAGCAATGGGTGCTAGCCTCCCTGCCGTGGAAACACTGGAGCACCCATTTGGAAATCCGGATCTACCCATGAGGGGTCTGCTTGTCACCCCAGATGTTTGGGGGGACAGGGGGTGCAATCTCTGAAGTGGCTTCGAAGTCATTTCGAAGTCACTTCGAAGTCTGTGCAAAACAGCTCCATTGAAGTCTGTGCTGATCTTCGAAGTGACTTCGGAGTCACTTTGGAGTCACTTCGGAGTCACTTTGAAGTTCACTCTGAAGATCAGCACAGACTTCAAAGATGCTCTGGAGCTATCCCCCTTCATGGGTGTCCCCTCCCCCTAGCCTCCTCTAGACCCCATTGCCACACAAGCGTGGAAACAGGCTCCCTTTAATCTGGATTTTCTGCCTGAAGACCCCATTGTAGACCCCATTAATGGGGTCTACAGAAAATCCGGATCAAAGACCAGAAAGTACTGTATTTTCTGGCGTATAAGACTACTTTTTAACCCAGGAAAATCTTCTCAAAAGTCAGGGGTCGTCTTATACGCCAGATGTCATCTTCTTATACGGCGAGTATATCCCAAACTCTATATTTTAACTGGAAAGTTGGGGGTCGTCTTATACGCCCAGTCGCCTTATATGCCGGAAAATACGGTACCCATTTGATCCGGATTTCCCCAGGGGCAGTCAAAACAATCGGGTCCCAAATGGGTGCCGTGGTGGAAATGGGATCATCCAGCTCACATCCAAATGGGTCCTTAATGGGTGCAAAAATGGGTACTTTCTGACAGTGGAAAAACACCCTATGACTCTGGTAGCGATGTGCATGAATGTTCTAAACATTTGAAATATGATCAAAAGTGGACATTCAAATTCAAATAGAACATCTACACATTCTAATGTAAAGATTCGAACGAATTTCAAATATTCCAAACCATTCGTTGGAATGACTCGAAACATTCAAGACAATCTCATACGTATCTGTATGCATTTGCGCTGATAGTACAGGATGAAAACAGGATGCCTACGGGATACAATGTACGAAATGCGTACAGATACGTATAACACAAATGTTGTCGACATTCTTATCTTCAGATTCGAATCTAACATTTGAACAAATAGATTCAGATGTATTTGATTTGCATCGGATTTTGTTCCATTCGGATTCTAAACATTTGAATTGAATTGAATGTTTGGATATTCGATTCGAATTCAAATACAAAAATTACCCATTCGTGCATGTCCCTAGCCTCTGTTAGCTCGGAAGCATAGTGCTGGGATGCTCTAAGCATTTTAAGCTTACCTTAAATACAAATACTTGTTGAGGTGCCACCATCTTTGATCCCCAGTGTGCCTGTGTGGTGATGACACTGGGGCAACCGGGCAGTGCATAATCGCACATGCACCACGCATCACATGATCCTCCTGCACCACTCCCAAAAAGATGGTACGTCTGAAGCTTTACTGGCTCTGGCGCTAGTGCACATATGGTGCAATTAAACGTGGAGCATGTATAGCGCATGCATGGTAAGCTCCATGCTGTTTCTTCATGTGCGGACACTCCATCTGAGAGCTTACCACACATTCACTACTGGGCCAAGTGTGAACTGGGCCTAATATGCAGCAGCATTCAGTTTGACAGATACGTTTAATGATTCTCTGCGGTAGCTGCATGCTATACACCTGGTACTCCAGGTTTAAAAAATAGTGGTTTAAAGCACTTTTGCTGCAGAGTATCGTGTTACTCCCCTTTTTTAGTCTGGTGGTGACCTTCATGAGAACTAGCGAGAAATTGCCTTCATCTGAGCATATGCAGAGCATGCAGGGAGGGGCTGAGCATGTGAATGAAAGAACCTTGCAATTACAACATCACAAAAATGCTAAAATGTAGAGTATCGACGGCAGAATCAGGCGAACTGTTTTCCCTCTGGAACCGCATTACTTCAGACTTTCAGTAAAATGCAGGTTTTTAAAGCGATGTTTTGAGACCCCCATGGATGCCTGCCTTTCTCATTTTGAAGACCAGCAAGGTAGGGATGGGCGTGGATAATTGAAAATTCAGAAATCCGATTCGAATCCATCGAATATCGACATTCAAATTTGAATTGGATTTTCAAACATCTGAATTTACCCATTCAAACGAATTTCGGATTTTCAAAAATCCAATACGGATTTTTGAATAATTTGAATGAACAGGTCCGCATATATCGCATACGAATATCATGCACATTTGTGTTTATAATGTGGGATGAAAACGGGATGCATACAGAATGCACACAAATTTAAAAAAATGGATACGAATGTTACTGACATTCGTAGTTTTGAATTCTAATCGGATTTTTGATTGTACGGAATCAGATAATCCGGATTTGAATCAGATTTTCAAAGATCCGGATTTTTGAAATTCAAATCAAATTGAATTTTTGAATATTTGATTTGACTCAAATTCAAATGCAAAACATACATTTGTCCACATCCCTACAGTGAGGTTGCTCTGACACATTCTCCTAGCAGATGGGACTGACCTCTTTCTACCTGGTAGAAGCAGCTGTTCTTATTGCCAAGCTGATGAGCTTGTCTGCATTTAATGTGAAATTAAGTATGCAGTTGCTTCACAAACAGCTGAAAACTTAATGGTCTAGTTTGTGCAAACCAGTTCCCCTTTGGCTGAGGGTTGTCATAGAATAAACCAACAGGTACTTAATACCAAGCAAGCAAGTACAAGGGTAAATAACTTGAGCAGACATTGGCATTGCAGGAAAGATGGTACGTGCATTTGCCTATGGATCTGTGGAGATGTGTGCTTGGTTGTCTACGTGCCTTCAGGTGAAAGCCTGATGCCATTCTGAAGAGGCAGCTACAAAAATTTTCTTCAAACTATTCAACACTTCTCAGGGAGAATGTCACTGCAGGCCCACGTATCATTACTTGAGGAATTTTAGCAAGTAGAGCTTTCAGGGAAAGCTACACTTGCTAAAACGACCTTTTCTTCGAAACAACTAAGAGTGCAGGATCTCTACCTGTTTTCCTTCCTGGCCATCCGGCACTGAGAAGGCAGAAGGGCTGTCAACTTCAGAAGTGCTCCAAGTATGGCCTCCAAATGTTGCTAAGCAAATGTTCCCGTCTTCCCTTGCCTTTGGCCAAGTTGGCTAGGCAGTGAGGGAATGAGAGACACCAGGAACCCATACTTTGATCACCTCTGACTAGCCTCCTTTTTCCACACACAGTCAAAGATCCGGATCTTCAAGACCCGGATCTTTGAGATAAGGTCCTCCTGGAGATCTGGATCTTGAAGATGCCTGAAGACCCCATTGTGGGCACCTTTAATCAGGTCCACACTAAATCCAGATTTAAGGGCCTGAAGGACCTATTAAATCTGGATTTCCCCTGCCCTCATGGGGACAGGGCCTTGCAGATGGGGCCTTCCATGAGGTCCAGATGGAGACAGGGTCTTCCCAATTGGTACCAATCAGAATCGGGTTCCTAATGCGGTCTTAAAAGGATTCTAAGCCCTAGTGGAAAAAGGCCCATAGTCCCTTCTAGTTTCTCTGTAACAAAACACTTGTGCTTGACTCTTAAAGAGTTTCCATTTCACTCCTTTAATTAATCTGCTTCACAGGCACAAGGCAGCATTAGTTGCCTCATTCCTTCATGTCAGGTACAAAGGCAATGTTCTCAAGGCATTGTGGTGGCACCGTGGATTCACCACGAGTGGGCTGGTTTTGCATGGCCCCACATTCAAGCCAGTATACATCCGAGTGCAGGTGAGCTCATTACAGTTCTTGAAAAGCAGAATGGGGCGGCATTCCCTCATGCCAAGTGTGTAGCTGCTTCACAAACAGGCCAGGAACTGTTTATTCTATTTTATTTGTATTTTTATCCCGCCCTATGCCCAGGGGTCTTAGGGAGGATTACAACATATAAAATGAACACATTAAAACCAATAACATATTACACATATTAAAAACATGGCAGTGTCTGAACGTGGGGAGGAAAAGGCTGTTCCCTTACTTAGCTGAAGGCCAAGGTAAAGAAGTGCACCTTCACAGCTCATCTAAACACAAAGAGTGAAAGTGCCTGATGCACCTCAGGACTGAGCCTATTCCACAGTCTGGGAGCTGCCACTTAAAAGGCCCTATCCTGGGTGCCCACCTCTTTTGCTTCTGTGAGTGGTGGTACAACCAGGAGGGCCTCCCCTCCAGATCTTAGGTCACAGGCAGGTCGATATGGAAGAAGGAGGGAAAAGAACTTGAGACACCTCAGAAGACATTCTATTTCACACACTGGGGCTAATGCAAAGAAGACCCTTTCATGGGTTCTCACTCTTTTAGCTTCTGATGGTAGATTGTCAGGCTGCATCCCCATTGCCATTTTAATACAAATTCGATTCTAATTCAGGAAGGAGAGTCCCCATGGCCACTTTAATAAGTCTGAATGGAATCCAAATTTGGCACCCAGCACCTCAATGTAATTCATTATTCCCGGATTTTATGAGGACTATTCTGCCTAAATCCGGAGAAGAAAAAGCCCTGATGAAAACAGGACTAAGTCCCCTTTTCGGAGCTGAGTTTGCTCCCCCCGCCCCAGATGGGGACGATACCGGACTATTTGGGGTGGGTTTTTTTTACAGATGCAAAGCTTGCAATGAAAGCTCCATACAGCAGGAAAAAGGGCAGAAATTGTGGAGAATTCTTCTTCTCTTTTATTTAAAGGGGTTTTAACATTTTTGTTGCAAAAATGCTTTTAAAAGATTTTTGCTGGGAACATGTATCTTGAAACACGTATCATGTATCTTTTGAAACATGTATCTTTTGCAAAGGACAGAAGCTTAGAAATGCTTGAATTGATACATTGTAATTGCAAATGGGAAAGCTGTGAAAAGGGGAAAGTAATTACGATGGCATTTGCTTCTTTTATTGCAGGCAGGGTTTGCATGTGTGTGTGGGTAAAACTTCCATTTTTCTGCTTTTATTGCAGGGAGGGTTTGCACGGGGGGGGGGAATCTAAAAGCCTTGTTTTTAACATTTCAAAATAGTCCCCAAACCAGGACTAAAAAGCTGCATGGGGATGGCTGTATTCGGATTAATTGATGGGCACTCAATCCGGATTAAAAATAGTTCCCAAAAACAGTCCAAAAGGGACTATTTCAGGACTAAAATTCCTGCATGGGGACACAGCCTCAGTTTACTAAACTGTGGAACAGAGTGGGATGTATGGCCAATAAAGATGTTTTGGACCACATTAGGAGGAAGCAAGCCAGCAGTCCCTATCCAGCAGGTATTTCCAAGTAGGTCTGATACCTAGGATAAATGTTCTGCCTGATAAATAGAGGGACCCATCCTGTTACAGAGTTCAGCCTTCTGTCCCTTGCCTTTATGGTTAGTTTGCAAACTCTGGCGTTTCCCTGATTTCAGAACAGCGCAATGGAAAGACCCACCAAGGCACTGCCTGGTGATTATGTTGGTATTCTCTCACTTTTGCCCACCACTCTCTCAAATATTCATTAAGGCTTTCCTGCAAAGCCATCCTGCTTAATTGAGACCGCAGGGAAATTATATTTTTCAGGATCAGGCAAGGATATCTTGTCCTTCAATGAGTAAATACTGTAAAGTAATTGGGGGGGGAGGAGGGTAAGAGAGAGGAACAATAATTGCTGATATGGTTTTTCATCTGCTTTGAGCTGCCAAATAAACTTCAGTTTACGCTGCTCTTGTCCCCATTTGAACTGCAGCATAATATGCAGAAATCAGCAAAGGACGGAGCATTTTCAAAGCAGGGAAAACAACCTTACCGGCATGTAATATCGAACTGCCCTTGGAGGCAGGTTTGTGGGCATCCATAGTATGTGGATAAGGAGTGCAGGTCAGTGGACACCTGCTCCAGCTAGAAGCCTTGTGCCTTCCCACCCTGCCATGCTCTGGCCCCAACTGCATGGGCTGTTCTCCCCTTCTTGGAGGGGAGGCTCACCCTTGCATTGCACTGATCTCACCCTTCTGTTGCAGTTAAACCACCACCACTAGCCCAGGGGCACAATTTGAGCCTCAAATGGTCCTGGCACGATTATGGCATTGGCGTGTGGACAACAGATCTGTATTGCAAGATATAGTTCAGAATAAAGCCAGATGTGGAAAGCGCCTTAGCCTGGCTTCTGATCATCCTGCCTGCCTTCTTTGGTCAAGCAGACCTGCTTTGCTAGGCCCTTTCTGCACTGGGCCTCATTCCAGATGATATCCCAGAATAAGCACCTGGCATCCACAGGCTTGGGCTCTGCCATAGCAGAGAATTCTGGCAACAAAGATCCATGCATGCATAATCAGAAGGGTGGAGTAATGCAATGTGTTCTCTGCAACACTGTTATTTAAGGTTGGTTTGGAAACTACAGCCCAAGAAGCAACAGCGAGGCTCTTTCCACACTGGGCCTTACTCCAGGATAACCTGGAATAGGAGACTGCTGTCCACACGCTAATACAGACTACGGTGGACCCCGCCCACAGCCTACCATACTTTGCCATCACATACAGACTGCAGATCCCTAGACCATGATATATTCTGGAATAGGAGTCAGTGGGGAAAGGCCCTGATTCTTTTCCTAGTTCATTGTTTGGCCAGATTTAAGGTTCTTCAACTTGGTTATTGAAAGCACTGTGTTCTCCCTTATTGATCCACCTAGCCCCTGAGATCTGTCAATTAGACTTTCATGGTTGTACTACTGCTTGCAAAGATGCATCTGGTGTTTGCCACAGAAAAGGACCTTTTTGGTGGTGGCCCCCAAGCATTGACTGTGTGGAGGTTTCAGGACTTGCTTAGGGCGTACTGAAGGCAATTGCTTCTTTCTAATGAGATCAGTTGGCTAAGATGTTATTACTTTGATGGGAACTGTGTTGGGCTTCCTAATGGACAGTGGTACAAATAATGTGTCAGCCAGTGGTGTCTTGGAACACCAGTGTGCAAGAGAGGAGTTGGCTGTTAGCCTTTCTAAGCTGTGGGAAACCTGGCTTTCTTCTGCTGGATAGAAATGCAAGCAGAGCTTTCCACCATTTATGGATCACAAAGGCTATTGGTGAATCACCATGGAGCTCCTCTCCTATACACCTGCAAGCCTGGTGTGATGCAAAATAGTGAACAGCTGTTTCCCATAGATGTTGCCTGGCTGCTCTCAGGCTGCTGTGCTAGATGACTCACTGGTTTCATTCAGCTAGGCAAATATTGGCTTCATATGAGCCTACATGGAGGTGGCCATAGCTCTGTGGAAGACAATGACCACTGTCCCCCAAGGAAGGTATGTTAAGCCAGTTCTACATCTGTGCATGTTTCTATGTAGCCAACCAGGGGCCTGTTTGCACTTGGCTGTATTCTGGAATATACCTGAAGACAGGAGGCCGTTGTTCACCTGCTAATGTAGATTCTGACAGGCCTCATATTGGGCCTGCTGCAGTAGCGTGTGGACAGCAGGCCCCTATTCCACGATATAGCCCAGAATAAAGCCAAGCGTGAACAGGCCCCAGCTCTTGGTTATGAAGATAGTTTAAGCTTACATCCTAGAACATCCAAGAGTTGCCCTGCTGGATCAGGCCACAGCCCACCTAGTCCATGATCCTGTCTCACAAGGTGGCCCACCAATTGCTGATGGGCATCTCAAGCAGGAGATAAAGGCAAAACCTTCATCCCTGGCAATGGCCCTTTACAGGCATCCGTCTTGTTTCCCCAACCTGTAGGCAGTACTTAGGCATCCATTTTTGTAGCCATTTATACACCTGTTTATCTAGTCCTGTCCACCCTTACCTGTGTAAGGTCATTGTACAAGCCTCAACACCAGGTTGTGCTTGTCAGTTAACTCATAAAGACGTGGATTAAGAAAGGCAGGATGGGTGGGTGGGAACAGACATTGACAAACAAGTTGGGAATAATCATTATTTCAATTAATACTTCTCTTCTTTTGCTTATCTTTAAGGCAGGTGGGGAGTTGTTTGGCAAACACAAAGCTGCCTTTCCTTTAGGGATTTTGTTGACCCCAAAGGTCAACATAAAACAGAGACACCCATTCTGAACATTTCCCCCTACACACCCTTCCACACTACCACCATTTTGGCAGTTTTAGGTCAGCTTAATGAGCACTTGCCCAAGGGTGCTGACAGTTTTTGAAATCAAAGCCTTCCTCCATGAGAAGTTCTGTCTGAGAAATGATTTGGCTTTGAGTTAAGAAAAGGGAAGGACCCCTAGCAGCCGGTTAGCTGGCTGGGTGAATATTATATTCCCTCTTGCTTCTGTGGGGTATGGTGGTGGAGGAAGAAATTGGTGAGAGACCTATAATGTGAGACATCTGCAACCAAAATGCCTACTGACACTTCTGTTCCCAATCTGATGGTGCAGATCAGGGTCCTTTTTGTACTTTGCCCAGTAGTTGGCTTCCAGTGTGTTCCCAGTCAGATCATCTGTACTGGAAGGGTTTTTTCCAACTCAGAAACGCCCCCTTCCATGCTGGAGGGCACTAGAAGCCAACTACACATGGAGCATGCTCCACACATGCACTTATCTTAACTAGAGATGGCCTTTCCCATCTCTGGTGAGCCCATCTGCAGCTCTATGGTGCTGGGGGTGGTGGTGTCAGATGACATGTTGCACAAGCACATTGGCATGTCATATGACCTGGAACACAAGTGCTTGTGTGTATCGCATCACCATTGTCCCCGTGACAGTGATGGTGCATGCACACTGGCAATGGAATCCAGATGGAAGATGGCAGCACCCGAACACATGTCCACACTAAAGTAAGTGTCCGGATGCTTGGGAATGCTAGTACACATGGAGGTAAGTTCACCATTCCTGTGATGGGACAGGAAGTGTGAATTTGCCTCAGGAGTGGTCAACCCAGAGCCTTCCAGATGCTTTTGAACTACAGCTCCCATGAACGCCAGCAAGGTAGCCAATGGGAACTGTGGTTGTTGTTCAGTCACTCAAGCATGTCCAACTCTTTGTGACCCCATGGATCCTAGCATGCGCCAGGCCCTTCTGTCCTCTGCTTCCTCCCAAAATTTGTCAAAGCTCATATTCATTGCTTCCACGACATCATATCCATCTCATCATCATCTCCTTTTGCCTTCAATTTATCCTAGTATCTCAGATGAGTCCTGCCTTCTCATTATGTAGCCAAAGTATCTGAGCTGCAGCTTTGGTGAACAGTCGGGGTTGATTTACTTAATGGCCATTCTAGGTGAGCCGTAGCTGGAGGGCCAGAGTTTGGCCAGCCCTGAGTATAGGCCCAGGAGGCAATGCTGGTCTTTTGTTCTGCATTCTAGGAACACTGAAGAGATGGAGCATGAATAGATCCACATAGGAGCTTGGCGGCTGGTGCCATTGTGGTTAATGCCACAGAAAGAAAAGCAGATAAAGGAGGCCACCCCAGGGTCAGGGAAGAATGAAATGTAAGTTGCAACTTTGGGGAGTTCCACATGGAAACCGACACCCCCCAATCCTTTAGCTGCCTCCACCACGCCAGGCCCAGTGGGCCCAGAGTCACTACTATCCCTGTACAGCGCATGTGTTGTTGGCTGACTGCCTGGCACCTCCGTGGGTATCCCTACGCAGCATTCTGGGCAGGGATACAGAAGTGGTTTGCCATTGCTTACTTGCCCGGAGAGGCTGGGGGTGGGGAACGAACCTGCGGCAACCCTCTGCTTTCCAGACACTTGGCTCTGCTCCTGAGCTACCACAGGCCCTCCCATGGACCTGCGATCGCCGCCTGCCCTCCAGCCTCCGCTCCCTCCCCTCCGGTTCGCCCTAGTCTAAAGAAAGCAGCTTGGAAAACAGGATCCAGACCTGTTTTGCTGCCAAGGCTGCCCTGGTCCAGATGGCGGCAGTTTGATCTGCTTTCGGGCCATAATAGGAGAGGCACGAAGCTGGCACCAGGGCGTCACATCCCCATTCCCTTTGGATGGTGTGTTTCCCTATTGTGGTTGCCCGCTTCTTGTGCCATCTGCCCTCCTCCCTCCCTCCCTCCCTCCCTCCCTCCCTCCCTGGGGTGCTGCTGCTGCTGCGTTTGCAATGCCAGGCGCTGGGCGAACCAGCAGGTGGCCACTTGGTGATTGACAGCCCTTCCATGACGTCATGCAGGTGGGCAGGGCGCCGGGAGGCGTTCTTAGAGGCAGAGCAGGGGCTGCTGCTGCTGCTGCTGCTCTGGCTAACGCGCTTTGATGATCAGTCTACGGGAAGGCGTGTGGAAGGGAGGAAAGAAGGGCGGGAGGAGAGCGAGAGAGAGCGCGCGCGAGCGCCGGAGGACACCTAGACCTGGGGGAATCGAGGCTTGGCGGTTTCCCATCCCATGCCAGAGGCATCTCAGGTGAGGATCCCTTGCAAGGACGGAGATGGGCAGCCAGGTGCAGGGCAAGCGGCAGAGGCTGCCTCCCTTGGTCCATTAGCCGGTCGCTGCTGGAGCCTCGGTGAGTAGCCGCCTTCTCGTTCCCCATCCAGGGATGCGCCTTGTGCAAATGAGTTTGGAAGCAGAGGGCTGCTTCGCTCGGGCTCAGATCCTTCCTTGGGCGAAGGAATAGAAGGATCGGGATGAGAAGGGGGGGGGGGGAATGACAACCACGAGCAAAACCCTTCCATTGGAAGAAATAAAGGCGGTGGGAGGAAAGCGAGATGCCCCACGGTGTGGTTTCCCTCTCTGCTGCAGGCAGCTCCAGCGAGGAGACCTAGCCAGATCGCTCTCCTCTTCTTCATTGTCCTGGCGCTTGCGAGACGGAACTGATTCGGAGCTCCTCTGGGTTTCCAGACGATTGTTTCAGACGAAGGATGGGGGCTGGCTGGGGCTGGCTGGCTGGGTGGCTGGCTTGCCCGAGGTTCTTTCAGGACAGGGATGAGGAAGGAGGGAGCGAGGGAAGGAGGGAAGGGGAGCAGCGGAGAATGAATGATGAAAGAGTTTGACTGGAGAGGCGCCTCTTCCAGGGCCAGTCTTGGAGGCAACCTGCTGCCTGGGCTTATTCTTCACCCGGAAAAGTCCCAGGTTGACCAGGCTTGCAATGACTTCTCTCTGGAGCGGGGGAAATGGACTGTTGCGTTTTAAAGGATCTTTCTATCTTTCTTTTTCTCTCTCCTCCTCTCTCTCTTTCTCCAGCTTCTGTTTCTGCTTGCATTGTGTCACCCTGCCCAAGGGGCATTCTGCTCCATTGTCAGTCTTCTCCTGCCACGCAGATAGATGGAAAGGCTTTCTCTAGGGACAGGTGGCCCTGGCCGTTTCAGAGTCCGGTGTCCGCATGGCTGAGCTTAACACTGGAATCAGGTGGCAGGGAGAAATCAAGTCAATGAGCGGCTGTCTAAAGCTCACGGGCATCACAAGAGGCAGCGAGCAATGTCCATGTTAAGGGCTCTGTCTTGGCACCTCCTTTTTAGCTTTTCTGGGTTTGTTAATGAATAGTTGCTGCTAGCACGTTCCAACGCACCTTCTCAAAAGTGAGTAGGTGGCAAGCTATAGGGAAGGGGGTATGTAGAGGCATATTTTGAAAGAACAGTAGGAAGGAAAGTGACCAGCCTGGAGAATTTGCAAATTTTCACTCCAAAGTAATTATCATTAAGTTTAGTCAGGTTTACTCCTGGACAGCTGGATATAGGCAAGATCTCCATGGTCCCCTTGAACTGTGCAAGCAGGTACCAAGCATGGGGTCACGGTGTGTCACTGTCACCAGACCTACTCCTGGAGGTGTAATCTACACCCAGGGGCACTGTATTTTCAGGGTGGAAAACCCTGCTCTGTAAGTATTCCTGGGGACAGGATAGCTGCCACTGTCACCACTATACTGTTGCCCCTTCTAGGATCCAACGTTCTCACCGGGTTCAAAAAATGGGCTGCTTCCATTTTCCTGACAAAATGTTCCTGCTGTGCAACTTTGACGCCAGGGAACTTTTGTTCCCGGCTTTGAAGTAAGTCTGGACCAACCACTAGACCAAACTGGCTCAGGAAAGGGAGAAGGAGGAGGTTTGCCCTGTGTGAGACAGGGTGCTAGACTAGATGGAAGGTGGCCTGATCCAGCAGGGCTCTTCTTATGTTCAGGTGGACTCCAGTCCAGGGGTGCTTTTCCCCACATACTCCAAGTGTTGTGTGCAGAAATAGCCATGGGATTCAGAGTTAATATGGTAGATTTATAAAGTAGGACATTGCTGGTTGAACTCTTTTCTGTGGAGTCAGCTCCTCATATGAACATAATCCTGGATTCAATGGCCAACAAGTTACATATGGATCCTAGGTTCAATCCCTGGTTTCTCTCCAGAAGAAGATAATGGCAAACCATAGCTGTATCTGCTAAGAAAACTCCATGGATGTGAGTGTGTAATCTCAAAGAGTTGTTCCTGGTTCAGTGATAACCAAAATAAAAAGAAACAACAACCTGTAATCTGAGAACAAACTTTTGTAGCAGTGGTACAAAATCCAAGCTGGTGATCCGTATTTCATAGCTACTTCTATAGTGCGTGAAGAAATGTTTCCTTTGGTCTGTCTTGATTCTTCCAAGATTCACTTTCATTGGGTGACTAACTGATGATACGAGAATAACAATGGGTTACTTTAGTGCATGGATGTCAACCCAATGTCCTCAAGAAGCTCCTGGCTGCAGTTTGCCCCTGTCCACCCAACCAGCAGCCTCCAGGAAACAATATGTTGCCTGTCCTTGCTTACAGGGCTGTGATAGAAATTTGGAGGAAACGAAGAGGCAGTGTGCTGAGTGGTTAAAAGATGTGCTGTCCTGTGTGTATCTTAAACGCGCCCAGTGAGTCTTTGCAAAGAAAGTTTGGGTACTAGAGCAGTTTATGCAGAGGCAGCAATGAAGGGAAGGGCAAACATGAGATGTGGTAATGGTTTATGGCATTATGACAAAGCCAACATTGATCATTCCTTTACTCCGACTGACTTCGGACACCAGCTGAATATTTTGTTAGGAAGTGAAAATCCAAACTATGGCCCCTCTGACGTTATTGCTTGTTAGCAAGACACCGTGAGGGCTGGTGCTGTCTTCGTGCATTTTAGTGACACACATATCCAGGTATTCGGCTGGCACAGCATACCTGGAAGTGTACATTGCCTCCAACATAAGTGTGGCCATCTGTTTCAGCCTTCGCACATGCATGATGGACAGAAACAGCAGCTCCCTCCAGAAAGGTAGGTAATAATTGCTGGAAAACCTACCACCCGTCCACATTTTAGGGGGGATAAAACGGAGCTGTGGTAGGATTTCAATCCATATTTAATTAATGGACCATGTTGCCATAAGGTGAAGTTATGGCTACTGGCTGTCGTGGTGTGAAATACAGAGAAATAACTGATCAATGACCCAATGTCTAGATGGAGCTTCCCATGTTCAGAACCTGCTTGCCTTCCATTTTCTTGTATCTGGCTTCTCTTCTGTTATTGCAACCATGTCTCCCTTCTAAGATTACTGCAGTTGTCTGGGGGAAAGGATCCGACAGTCCATAATATTAAAAGCTGCAGGGAGTTCTTTTTCCACAGCAGATAGGGTGCCTCTCCCATCTGCTCCAAACTCCAGCTTTACTCATATTATTCCACTGGGCTTGTTGACAGACATGGCCTATAAGAAGAAAAGAAATAAGTGGCATCTATGGTCCATCTGGTCCAATAGTTTTCTCTCTCAGTGGTCAACCAGTGGTTCAAAGAAGCTCACGAGCAGGACACAAGCTTGCTGTGCTTGATGTCTTCCAGCAGATGGTCTTCAGGAGCAGAACACTTTGTAAAAAGAATAAATTGGGTTTAGTCAAGGCAGCTTGCACTTAGCTGTTGTGGAGTCTCAGGGACAGTAGAGCGGGGAAGGAAGGAGTTCTGGAGCAAAATTAATACAAGCTTGACAATCTTTACTTAACACAATCAGAATTATAAAAGAGCACTTTAAAGGCAAAGAAAAGAACAAGCAGGCTGTTGAAAGCAATGGGCTTTTCCAGTACAGCAAGATGTACAGTTAATAGCTTGCTAACCTTGGCAATAAGGCTTGGCAGTATTAGGGCTACCATGGGCTTTAGTGGCTGAATTTACTTTAGTAGGTTAAATGGATTTTGCTCCTAACCACGTATTGAGTGCTGTGCAGGCAGTTTACTCAGGAAACAAAACAAGCTATAGTGAGGCTAAGAAGGCTATAGTGAAGTTCCTCCACGGAGGAGCTTGTGGTCAGGTGTCTAAGAGAAGAAGAAGAGTTGGCTTTTCTACCCCACTTTTCTCACCCATTTAAGGGGACTTAAAGCAGCCAACAAAGCTTTCTATTCTTCTCCCCACAACAGACAGCCTGTGAGGTCGGTGGGGCTGTGAGAGCTCAGAAGAGCTCTGTGACTAGCCCAAGGTCACCCAGCTGGCTTTGTGGAAGAGTGTGGAATCAACCCCGGTGACTATGTGATATGAGTCCAGCACTCTAACCACAGGACCAAACTGGCTTGGGGTCTAGGACAGTGATGGCGAACCTTTTGAGCTCGGTGTGTCAAAATTCGCAAGAAAACCTAGCTTAACTCGGGTGCTGTGTCACATCTAGAAATATCCATAATTTTGTGATATTTGTAGCTCTAGTAAAAATGTTATATTTTTGATATATGTATTTTATTAAAAGCAAAAACAAATAATTCTTTACATTTGCTAAATCTTCAATTGAAAGTTGGTATTTTGTACACTTCAAGAACAAGCAAGCACTGCAAAGCCCAGGTGCCAGGGTGACCAGGTGTGACACCCAAAAGGGCTTGGCGTGTCACCTGTGACACGCGTGTCATAGGTTGGCCATCACTGGTCTAGGAAGTTCTAAAACATTCCTAACCTGATCCCATGCTTGGTCATGCTCTCTGCTCAACCTGGCCAATAATTAAATCCTCCCAAAGCATCCTATATCCCATATGTTGACACCTGGACCCCATATGTTGACACTTGGACTGTCCTGCCTGGTCCTGTGTTCCATCTAGGTCACTGGCTACTTAGAGAAAGCAGCAAACGATCATCATTGCTCCTGAAAACACGGAGAGCAAATATTTAAAAGCCTTGGACTTTTTAAGCCTGGATACTGGCTCTCTTACACTGTTCAGTCCGTCACAAATAGCTGTGAGTAGTAGGGATGTGTATGAATATTTGTAGGCATTTGAAATCCAATCAAATGTGCCATATTTTGACATTCAAACTCAAATCACATGTCCCAAAATTTGAATGTAAAGATTTGAATTGAATTTAAAATTTTGGATCTATTCGTTCAAATTATCCAGACATTCATATGTGTATGGGTTCATACACGATGCGTACTTGAAGATCCACATCTTTCCCGCATCCGTACGCATTTGTACAGATCCATACGGGATGAAAACAGGTTGCACACAGGATAACTGCGAGATGCATATGGACATGTATGGATATATACAGATGTGTACAGATGTGGGGAAGATGCGTACAGGCACCTAAGAATGTTGCCGACATTTTGTATGTTCAGATTTGAATCAAATTCAAACAAATAGATTAGAATTTGGGAAATTTGAACCGAATCTTGTTAAATTTGAATTTAAAAGATTTGAATCAAATTGGATTTTTGGGTATTCAATTCGATTAGAATGTCAAAAAACATTTGTGAACATCTCTAGTCAGTAGTTCTGGACCTTTAGCAGTGCTAAGGGGCTATGAAGAATCCAGGGAGAGAGGAAGAAGCTGAGAGCTTCTCACCAATTTACCTTTTCACTGTTCATCAATTTTCTGTTAATATTGCATGAGATTTCAAATCTGATGTGACATTATGGCTGCAGGATCCATTTGTCTAATCGCATTTATTCTGTTATAATTCTGCTTCACTTGTTTCCCAGTGCTGGCTTTGCTACCCTTTTACAGCCAGCTTTTATGGGTGTTTTCCCACTGTCACTAGAAGTACCCATTAAGTACCCCTTAATGGGTACAAAAATGCCATTTCGTACCCATTAAGGGGTACTTAATGCGTACTTTTAGTGACAGTGAAAAAACACCCTATGTCGCAACAGACCTGGTGCCTCTTCCTAAACCCCCATGAATGCTCTTGATATCTCCGATCCAAGAGTCTGATGGCAAAATGATTTGCATAGTGAAGAATGAACCCTTTTATACAATCAAGTGTATCTGGGGTTCTTGAAAAGTATTTGTGTGTAGGGATATGCCCAAATATCTTTTTGACATTCTGTTTGAATTGAAATGAAAACACAAAAATTGGATTCGATTCAAACGTTTCAAATTCGAATTTAACAAGGTTCTATTTGAATTTACCAAATTTTGTCGCTTTCCGGATAAGCAACCTGAATCCTTGGCTCTGGGAAACCTGGGGGAGGTCGTTTCTGACTACCTCGATCGTGGCTGCAGTCCTGAGACCACAGCGATACGTGGTTACAACCCAAATGGGCTGCAACGATCGTGGGTACCAGTAGACTGGTACGATCACTGGGTGTTACGAAAGTAAATCCCTTATTAGCCACCGGCAGGCTATAAGGGGTCACCATGTGCTCTTATGGTGATTTAAAGACAGAGAGCACAGGAGAAAGAAGTTAGGCGGGAGACAAGATGGGCTGGAAAAGAGAGAGTTTATTTCTGTGCAGGGCTTTTTATATCCCCCACCAGAAGGCGAGGAAGGAAGTGACCTCAAGAGAAAATCCAAGTAGGTGATAGGTGGAGTCCATCAGCTGGGCAGGTCAGAAGTCCTTCTGATGTCATATCCTGTGGCAGGCAGGAAGAGAACAGGCTGTACTCTGCATGCAGCATGTGGCCATCCTCCATTAAGCCTTCAGGCTACGTCCAGCACCCTGCTGTGCTGGGTGTATACTGCAAGCTTCTGGACACAAGGAGAATCCTTTTACCCTGAGGCTAGAGAAGCTGGTGGAGGAAACCTGGGCAAATTTGCAATTGCTACAAAATTTGAATGTATTTTGAATTTTTTATTCAAATCTCCACATACAAATGTCAGCAACATTCGTAGATGCATCACGTAGTTATCCCGTATGCAACCCGTTTCCGTCCCGTACGGATCTGTACAAATGCGGGAAAGATGCGGATCTTCAAGTATTCATCATGTATGAACCCGAACACATACAAATATCAAGATAATTTGAATGAATAGATTTGAAATTCAAAATTTGATTTGAATGTTTAAATTTGAATTTTGGGACGTTCTATTTGGATTCGAATGTCGAAATTTGGCACATTTGATCGGATTTCGAATGCCTATGAATATTCGTGGACATCCCTATATGTGTGTGTGTCTTCTACACAGTGTATTTAAAAATACAGCTACTGTGCTTCAGAGCAATTGATGCTGAGTTGTGTAGGCTGGAGACTTGGAACTCTACCAGTTGAAGTACCAAGATTTTAACAGTATTCAACACTGTAATTTTCTACTGCTGCCATGTTATTTTTGCACATGTTTTATTGATATTTTGATCACCAGCACATGCTGACTTGCTGCTCAGATTAGTAATGCACTCTGGTAGTAATTGGTGCCTTGGCCCTAGTAATAGTTTATTAGAATTTTTGTACTGCATAACTACAAATGACATGACATGGTGAACAAAAAACCATAAAAGTTCTAAGAATATTAAAACTATATCAAAACTAAACACATACATAACATTTAACCTAACAAGATAAGTACAGGACAGAAATTTAAAGGAGGGTGATTCCACTCAGTAGCAAAAGCCAGATTGATTTAATGTTCTTTCAGGAGTTGCCAGAAGACATCTAAAATGTGAGCCTCGCATAACTCTGTGGGAAGAATGTTCTAAAAGCCTGAGAGCCACCACTGAAAAGGCCCTCTTCTTAGTGGCAACACCATGACTTTCACAAGTGAAGAAATCACTAGAAGAAGAAGAGGAAGAAGAAAAGAAGGAAGAAGAGTTGGCTTTTCTACCCTGCTTTTCTCACCCATTTAAGGGGACTCAAAGTGGCTGACAAACCTTTCTATTCTCTTCCTCACAACAGACACCCTGTGAGATAGGTGGGGCGGTGAGAGCTCAGAAGAGAGCTGTGACTAGCCTAAGGCCACCCAGCTGGCTTCGTGGGGAAGGGCAGAATCAAACCTGGTATTCCCAGATAAGAATCCGGCTCCCATTAGACCAAAGAAGCCCATAGCTGACTTTGATTGGCAGGCAGGACTTTATGAAAGGGAGTGATCCATCAGGTATTATTATTATTATTATTATTATTATTATTATTATTATTATTATTATTATTATTATTATTATTATTATTATTATTATTATAGTGCCATACATGTACTCAGCGCTGTACAAGAGAAAATACATCAGTAAATATAATATAATATAAAAGCCTGCCAGTGGCGTACAATCTAGAGATAAAACAAAGTCAAAAAATAAATCACTCTAATAAAAAGAGAAAAACAATGAGAACATCAACCCAATAGCAGATCAAATTTGGGAAACCAAGTCAATATCAACACTTTGAACTGGGCCCATAAATGAACTAATATAGATCTTTAAGAACTGGAGTGAAGCGACCAGGTCCTAGGTGCAGCATTTAGAGCTGGCTTCAGTTTCTGGACCATCTTCAAAGACTGCTTCAAACCCAGCACTAGGGAAAGGGCTACATCTCCAGTTGCATTTCTGTACAGCTCTGCAGGCCAGCTGAGGCATTGTGCCTCCATTTTAGGGACCTCAGATGCTCACCATAGTGCCTGACTCCTGCCTAAAATGGCTTGAGACAAGGGCATGAGGAAGGGTTTGGTTCATCCCCCTTCCTCTTAGACTTGCACCATCCTGTGGAGTTGGGAAGTGTTGCCAATGAAGCCTGAAACCAAAGAATGAATTGGCTCATTTAATCTAGTTTCTGAAATTTACACCCAGTAGCATCGTCTGTCTGACCTACTGCTTCCTAACCACTTAAGCAAATGTAATCATGAAGACATCTGAGATTTGGCGCAGGACTCTTTCCTAGCCGATATCAGTCTTTAGCATTCTTGTCTTCTTCCCATGCTCACTAGATTCTGCTAACCATTTTAGAGTTTCTCAAACTCCTGCGATAGAATTGCTTCTCTTCCATTTATCAGCACATATAGTGTCTCTTTTTTTAAAGACGTACTCTTTTTTTCCAAGAAAAACTTTCTAGATTACAGAAAGTCTGTTCCTATATGAAGATTTCT
Source organism: Aspidoscelis tigris stejnegeri (assembly GCA_023333525.1). Lineage (NCBI taxonomy): Eukaryota > Metazoa > Chordata > Lepidosauria > Squamata > Teiidae > Aspidoscelis > Aspidoscelis tigris. The sequence continues at coordinate 11,423,377 of JALMGA010000007.1, forward strand.
TTTTAAAAAAATAACCATAGCCTATCGAGTCCAGTATCCTGTCTCACCCAGTAGCCCACCGACTGCTTCTAGGTATTCTCAAACAGAAAACAAAGGTAAAACCTTCACTTGCTCTCAGTTCCAGGCAATGGGGCTTCAGAGGCACGGTTGCCTGTCTCTCCAAGCTCTATTTATTTATTTATTTATTTTATTTACATTTTTATCACATCGTATACCTGTAGGCCTCCCGGTGGGTCACAACATTTAAAATCAAACATTATTAAAACAAAAACAATGCTTGTCCTTCACATTCTATAGTTAGGATATATAGTTGGACCCAAGTGTCCACTGATCCGGTAACCATGGTTTCAGTTAACCATGGTTACCGGATCAGCCCCAACCCCTGCGGGCGGTATAAATAAAAAGTACCCAGAACCAGAATGCCTATTTTTGCCTCCGTAGAGTGTTGGAATAGGCACGTGACACCACTGGAACCCATCCCAAAATGCAAGGGGGCCTGTGGGAGGCTGTGGTGTCACATGCCTGTTCCAATGCTCTCTGGAGGCTGGAATAGGCCTTCTGGAGGCCAGAAAAGCACTTCTGGTTCCGGGGTTGCATGACCCCAGAACCGGAAGGCATGTTCACGATGATCCACTGTTTCAGGTAACTATGGTAGGAGCCGGAACTTATCCCCAGTGGATATGGTGGTCCGACTGTATTACAATAGTATCTGGCTTCATATCCTTCTCCCTCATTCCCTCCCTTTCTTATCCCCCTCAGCGAACAATTTGGTATACATTTCAAAAGTTTTTCTCATTCATCCAGGAAGTCACTTTTACATTATCTTGTAGAGTCCTTTGTCCCCTCTTTCTACATTCCATATTTCAGCTCCGTCCCCTGCCTTGTTTCCATCCTCTGTTTTTCCTTTTGTCCATTATATGTCATTCTTCTTTCTCTAATAAATTCAGACGTGATTTGATTCACTATATAATTATACCATTTAGTCATAGTCCACTCATTAGAATCCTTCCAGCTTCTAATTATTATTGCTTGCGCAGCAGCCTTAACCAGTTCTGTAATAGCGTATTGGAGTTTCTTTCCAATTGTTTTGTGCTTTACTATTTCGTAATGCACATCTTTCCTTAGTCCAGGTTGCAGTATTTCCTATCGGCTCATTTATTTTACATTCACCTCCCTTCTCCTCCTGTTTCTGCAATCTGTATAGGGGTCTCGTATAATGTGCATAGTATCTCTTTCATCCAAAACATCTAGGCCAGTGGTGGGTAAACTGCGGCTCAAGAGCCACATCTGGCTCTTTGGCCCCTTGAGTGTGGCTCTTCCAGCTTAGGAGGACCCTAATTAAGTTAATAACAACGTACCTACCTATATAGTTTAAGTTTTAAAAATTTGGCTCTCAAAAGAAATTTTAATCGTCGTACTGTTGATACTTGGCTCCGTTGACTAATGAGTTTACCAACCACTGAACTAGGCCAATATCCATGCTCCAACGGTCTGAGCCAAGCGAGATCTGGGAGTATAGTGATGTGTGGGATTGTGCATATGACAAGTGCCTGACCTGCTCCTAGAGAGCGCATCTGCTTCTACAGGTGTTCCTTCTGCACAGTAATGGGAACTCTTGACAGAAGGCAGCATGGGTCTGATTTACTGGGAGGCCATTGGAACCAACCTGCCTACCTGAACCCACGATATGAAGGGCTGAAAATGGTTCACTTCCGGCTTGGATGAAACATCAGTATTTGGACAGTCTGTTTCTTTTTCTCTTTTGTTGTCTACAAACTGGGTTCCCTTGTATTCCCTCCCTCTTTCAGAGTGCTTACAAAATTCAGTTTGATCTAGCGGTTGGGGAGCCAGACTCTTATCTGGGAATTCCAGGTTTGATTCCACACTCCACCATGAAGCCAGTTGGGTGACTTTGAGCTAGTCACAGCTCTCTTCTGAGCTCTCATGGCCCCACCTACCTCACAGGGTGTCTGTTGTGGGGAGAATAGTAGAAACTTTTGTCAGCTGCTTTGACTCTCCCCTTAAATGAGTGAGAAAAGTGGGGTAGACAAGCCCCACCCTCTTGCTGGAAAACCCAGCACTGGTTGCGGGGTTTGCCATAATAGTGCTTTAAGTCATGCTTTGTTCAGAGTTGCAATTGTTGCTCTTTTAACTGCATGTGTGTGGAGGCTGAAACAGCCAGCTAGACATGAGCAGTGGTGGTGATGGTATTCCAGGTGTTCCAGACGCCCAGGTGGCTGGAACCAGGTGTGACTTAAAATGTGGAAAGACAGTGCTAGCCATGATGCTGTCTAGCTAGGATGGGATAACGGTGGGGGAGTAATACCCTGCATTATCACTTCCTGGTGCCATATCCTAGGGATCTGCACGGATGTTCGAAAATTCAAAAATCTGATACAAATTCAACGAATATCGACATTTGAATTTGGATCGAATACAGATTTTTGAATAATTTGACTGAATTCGTCATCGTATATTACATCCAAATATTGGATCTATTTGCACTTATAATACGGGATGCAAATGAAACACAAATGCGATAAAAACAGGATGCAAACGGATTTAAAAAATGGATACAAATGTTCCCGACACTCGTATCATTCAATTTGAATCAGATTTTCCAAAATACGGATCTGGATAATCCAGATTTGAATCGGACTTTCAAAAATCTGGATTTTTGAATTTCGATTCTAATTGAATGTTTGAATATTTGATTTGAATAGAATTCAAATGAAAAAAAATCATTTGTGCACATCCTGACCATATCCTGCTGCCATCTGAAGGCAGCCTAAGGGTTGGGATTCAGTAATGAAAAATGATCACGGCTGCTAATTACTCTTTATTGAATCCCACTGATTGCACAATATTCTCTCTTCTCTCTCTTTTTTAAAAATGTAGCATTAAACTGAGTAATTTGGCATGAGCTTCGCTTGCATTATTTGGTCCTTTCTGGATATGTCAAGCTAGTTTATCGAATATTCATTAGGGCCTCTTAAAACCTGCAGACTAGTTCATAAGAACCTGATTACCTCACCTTTCCTCTGAAGAAGGCCCTTGTACTTACATATTAATGCTTAGCTGTGTGCTTCACGCTTCCTGAACCGTGCATGAACATTGATTTCAACAAGCACCCCGTGACTTCTGTCAATGTTCTCAGCCCTGCTTTATACGCCTTTTGGAAGGGAAGGTGTCTTGCCTGAGGCTATGAAGAAAAATAGTCAAAATTGTTAGAATTTGACCCTGAAACAGTGGTTAAAAACTAAGGGGCAGCACTCTTGGGAATATGCAATACAGTCTTTGACAGGATTGTGCTAAGAAATTGCTTCTGTATGGCACACTCTGCACACACAAGGGGGAAGACCCCTACAAGTGCTATGCTCTGTCCCATGTGCATTAACTACAATATTATACTTGGAGCACTCTTGCTAAAGGGCCAGGGCCAGGGATGGGCACACATATTTGAAATATTCGTTATTCGAATTTAGATGAATTTGAACATTCGTATACAAATCGACATTTGTTTTTTAGTATTCGTATGCATACAAATATTCTGAGTTATTCATACGAATAATTCGGACATTCGTATGTGTACGTATCCGTATGCATCACATGCATACACGATGAAAACGGGTTGCATACGGGATAAAAATGGGATGTGAACAGATGCGTATGAGATTCATATCATTGGGTACATATTGAATATTCATACAAATAGATACGAGTGTATTCGTATCAGTTCGAATGCCCAGACATTCATTTTTCTTTATTCATACGAATTCAGATATTTGAATATTTGATTCAAATAGAAACAAATGTGAAAAATTGCATTCATGCATACCCCTAGGCAAGGTGCTGTCTGCACAGAGTCCACTTCCCTGGTCATCAAACTGGCCACTGAGATTTCTCCAGCAGCCATCTTGATGGAGGAGTTGGGGGAGAAGTTCTGGCTTTGATCTCAGGAGAAAGCGTCCCATTTGCAAACACAAAATATGGCCAAGGGCCTACCATTTATTTATTTATTTATTTATTTATTTATTTATTTATTTATTTATTTATTTATTTATTTATTGCAACACTGCAGCCTAGATTTCCAACAAAACCAGGCAACACTCACTGATTAACCCTCGATAGGACACACCCACCCACCCCGCTTCTTCATTTATGTAGTTTCCTGTTCTACCGAGTTTAAAAAAAAAGAAAGAAATCCCTTCAGTGCTATAAATGCCAAATGTTGAAGAGTTGGGATACGGTGAAGGCAGGGAAAAAATGTCTGTTGTTGCAAATTCACCCAGAGGGCACCACTTTATGTGTGTCTGATTGTACCCTGGGTTTCATCTCTGCTGTGCTGATGATTTACGCTAGTTGATTGGATCTCTCACCTCTGTGGGGCCATTGGTACACATGTGAGACTGGGCCTCCATGAATCCCCCAACCTCTGCTTTTCTGCCTCTAGCAATTATTTGCACGTCATGGTTCTGCATTACACCATAGCTTGCAGGAATCAAATGATAGCATTATATAAGGGATAATTTCCTATTTTTCAGACCTCCTGCTGAAGCAGGTGGACAGGGCACTGCATTGCTGCCAGTTCAGATAAACATCTTCTGGTTGAAGTTAGAATGCAGTTCATTATACAAGTCGCTTATATTTTTGGCTTCATTCTATGGGTTTTATTGGATGGAACCTGAGAATCTAAATGATTTAAGTTCACCTTTTCGCATTGCCAAACCAAGGCTCATTTTATGGCTTGTTATTTATTTATTCCAAATATGAAGCTGCTGTTTTCCTTTGCACATAATTTATATACCCTGCATTTTAAAAGCCTTTGAAAATGTAAATGTTTAATAATTTTAGACATGCTTAAGAATGCTTTGATTAGTTCTCTGTTGATGATGATTTTGCAAAAGTGAAGGAAGAATGACCAGACTTATGAAAAATAGCGGTCTGTGGGCTTCTTTGCACTTGTCCAGTGGAATGATCTGGATCACTCCATCAGCCCTGCAGCAACTCACCAGAAATGATAAGAACATAAGAGGAGCCCAGCGGGATCAGGTCACAGCCCGTCTAATCCAGCATCCCATCCCACACAGTGGCCCACCAGTTGCTTGTGGCCATCTCAAGCAGAAGACTAGAGTGAATCCTTCACCTGCTCTTGAATCCTAGCAAATGGCCTCTGGAGGCATCCTGCCTGTCTCCCCACCCTGGAGGATGTACTTGTGCATCCATTCTAGTAGCCATTATGTCGTGCATGAATTTGTCTAGTTCTTCCTTAAAGCCTCCTAGGCCCTGGTTAGACAAGTTTAAGACAGGACGGCTTATTCATTAATTTGAACTGAGGTTGTACCAGTGCTGGTCACACTTAGATCGTTATAGTTCATCCTCCGGCTGTCCTTGCGTTGGGCCACATCACCCACACCTTTCTCTGTAATTGACCTGAACCTCCTCCATGGACCTCTTGGTTCTCCATCCCTTCTCCTGGATCAAATCTATCTCCTCTCTGATTGGATGCTATTGTGGCACTCAAGGGAGGCAAGGGTGTGGGTTTGTGGTCATTTTTAAGCCTCACCTCTATGCCCCCCCTTTCCTTTTTGATGTGCTTTTCTTCTCTGTGCAATTATTTTTTTGAAAAAATAGTAAAATGTATGGAAAAACGCTAGATAGAGGAATCCTGCACATAAACTGAGGAGAAAAGGGGAGGTGCCTCATGAACTCCATGCATGCTGATTGGCCAAAGGAAAGACTGGATCCCACCCACCATAGCACAGTTCAGCCTCCTTTAGCCCATCCCCCTGCTCACAACTGAGGAAGTGAAGTTGTCCTGGCATGCCAGGACAGGTTGAGTCCTGTAAAAATGAAGGCTCCCGTTAAGACGGTCTAACGAGGGTAGGGTGGCTTGGAAAACAAATTAAATAAAAATACTGTGAGTAACACAACCTGAAGACGATAAGGTCATCCTAAACTACTAGTGTGACCAGGGCTCTAGGCCGGTTGCTGTTGCCACCTCTTCTGGCAGCAAATACCATAGCCTGATGATCCAGCTGTGGACTGTTAAAAAGCACTTCTACATGCTTACTAGTAGTCTCAGGATTGTTTCTGGATGCTGCATTCACACCCTGTTCCAGGTGTGGCTGTGTAGTCACACACAGCATCCAGGTTCCCATGGCAATATCCAGGTGTGCACTGGCTGTTGCCTTGGATGTTGCTTTGGTGATCCCGCCAGTGCTGTTGGACAGGTGTGACCACCACTGTATTTGATCCTTATTAGCCTAGTATGGTATTGTTATAGTGTACCAAGCTAGTAGATGGGGACAAGTTCTGTAATGCTAGCAGGTGCTTTGAACTACAGTTCCCATCAGCTACAAACAGAGCCGCTGGAAGCAGGGAAGGTTGCTTATAGAGCCAAATTGTGCAGGATCCCACCCCACTTAATACCTCATTACTTTCCTTCCTCTTTCATGTGTCTTGGCTTATGTTGGCATACCTCATTATGTTCATTGAGGTCAGTTTTTGGCTAGGAGTAACCATGCACAGAATTGAGCTAAATCTTGGTCTCTGTTGCATTTTCCCTTATTCCTCATCAGCATAAATGAAAAGAACAAGGCCCACTTGCTTGTAATTCCTGCAAACAAATAACTTTAGACTGATTTCTTCAGGATTCCCCCCCCCCCCCTTGGGAAGCATATCCTAATATTGTGAAATTGTGCTACATTATCATGTGTACAGAAATGCACCTACCCTTTCGCTTGGCTGGGGTACAAAGCTACTCCATGCATACAAATGAGCCTTAAGCAACATCAAGGACCTCAGAGGTCTGCTCACATCCAGTTCAACACCACTGAGGATGCTATTTATAATCAATAGGTGTTACCTTTATCTCTCTATTGGACCAAATAATCTATTAAAACACAAACAATTTTTGAAATTTGCATTCACAGTAGCCAAAAAAAAAAAGCGAGAAATTGGAGGAGCATTGATGCCTTTTATCTTGGCAGTAGAATCATTATTTTATGGGAAACAGCCAGAATAGAATATCTCACAGCACAAGTTAACCAGTTGAAGAGCCAAGGGTCTATTACTAAATTTAACACTATTTGGCTTTTCCTGCTAACGTACCATGGGCAAACAGATTTAACAGTGTTTCTTCCCTTTGAGCCAATTTGGTCTAGTGGTTAGGGAGCCAGACTCTTACCTGGGAATACCAGGTTTGATTCTGCCCTCCTCTACAAAACCAGCTGGGTTACCTTGGGTTAGTCACAGCTCTCTTCTGAGCTCTCACAACTCCACCTACCTCACAGGGTGTTCTGTTGTGGGGAGAAGAATAGAAAAGCTTTGTCAGCCGCTATGAGTCTCCTTAAATGGGTGAGAAAAGTGGAGTAGAAAAGCCAACTCTTCTTTTTCTTCCTTAGATGGCTGAATACTGCTACCCATCCAAGTTAAATGAATTTTGCATCTCAATGCCCTTTGCTGTTTATATGTTCATAAAGGGTGAACTGCAAATTTAATATATTGGTCACACATTTATTCTGTGTTGTTTACATCATATGGTTTTGTTGTAATGAGTTTTTTCTTCTAATCTCTATGTATATGTGAAATTTTAAATAACTATATATGTACATGCCTGTATGTGCGCATGTGTTATCTTCAACTAGACATTTATTTATTAACATTACCGTACACTTTCCCCCGACTTTTAGGTAGTACTGTTTTTGGTTTTGTTTTAACACATTGGTTTTTAAATGTTGTAGATATTACTGTTTTAAGATATATTGTTTTGTTTAATGCACTGAATTTTGTTACCCGCCCTGAGACCAAGAGGTATAGGGCGGGATAGAAATACAAATAAATAAATTAATATTAAAAGAGGAACCCCCTCCTCTTTTTTCATATGGTAACCCTAATTCTTAGTCTATATAAAATTCTAGTCATTTATGGCTTTATATTTCATTTTTAAAAGGAAAAAACATTGAATATGAAATGGAATGGCCTATAGATTAAAACATACATTGGGTACAGGACTTTTTTTAACACCCTGTCCTGACTCAGATGCATAGTTGAATGCTATAGAAGTATAAAATGAATGCAGTGGTAAATAATGTTGAATATAAAATTAGTTTTCAGCATTTCTTTTCCTTGGGGTATTACCCTATCTTCTAGAATGCTATCAAATCAATCATATTTTCCACTGAGAGAACAAAATAAATTTCAGCTCCATATATTCTTTCTGTGACAGCATGTGTAGGAGGAACATAAAACACGATTCTGGCTCATTTTATAGTGTGTGTTTTTTTAAAAAGTGTTTTCCAGCAGGAAACACTGGTGAAGCAAGAATAAATATACATCTGTAGTGTGATGACACCATTTGTGGGGGGCTGTGCCAACACATGGGCATGAAAAACTGTTTTTTTGCTGAAGGGAATCCAAAACAGCTCATCAACTATGAAAGAAAGGCCTACAAAGGAGGAAATAACATGAATGCAAAACAATTTAAATGAAAAGTATTTGTATCTATGTATGGATGAACAATCTCTCCACTGCATCTAAATGCCTAAATCCACCATGCTGGAAGATTTTGGAAGAGCCAGTTTGGTATAGTGGTTAGGAAGCCAGACTCTTATCTGGGAATACCGGGTTTGATTCTGCACTCCTCCATGGAGCTAGCTGGGTGACCTTGAGCTAGTCACAGCTCTCATCTGAGCTCTCACAGCCCCACCTTCCTCACAGGGTGTTCTCTTGTGGAGAGAAGAATAGAAAGCTTTGTCAGCTGCTTCGAGTCCCGTTAAATGGTTGAGAAAAGTGGGGTAGAAAAGCCAACTCTTCTCCTTCTTCTAAATCTGGGATCTGCTATTGTGAATATGGCTGGAATGATTAGATCTCACATTTTCTGAGGGTGTTTAATACCTATTGCATCCACTGCTGCTAGCAATGGTAGCAGGCCAGGGTCAAGGAAGAGAAGAGGTACCCAAGGGCCTTTCTCCACTGGCCAGTAGATGGAACTGTTTCTGGTCTAGGCCTTGGTTGCCCAAAACGTAGTGTGGACTAGCAGAGGTTCTGCCCATTGCTGGTAGGTTTTGTGTCCACACTAGCCAAAGCTATAAGAACATAAGAGGAGCCCTGCTCTTTCCGGCCACAGCCCATCTAGTCCAGCATTCTCTCACACACAGTGGCCCACCAAATACCCATGGGCATCTCAAGCAGAGACAAGGGCAAACTGGGATAGGGTGTCCTTTGTACTTGTGGACTTTCCACCTACCATTTGGACTTTCCAGAATGGAGGCTATGGTCATACCTTCACATTAATCCTTCTTCAGTCTATCTTTACCTCTCTGCTCACACCTTTTTGGTCCAATCTGTTTTAATGGTGGAGTTTCTTCCCTTCAGTTGTACTTACCTGAGTCCTGATTTTTACAGGTCTCAGGCTGTTAGAGTATGTTATTCCATTTTCGTTTTTTGGCTGTGATCAGATAAGAGGACTAAAGGGGGCTGTTGAACCACACTATAGTGGATGGATCCTGTCCTGCGTGAATTTGCCTTCCCTTTCGCCCAGTGTGAGATTTCACTCTGTTCGGTGACAGAACTTTTATCCTATCAGAGTGCAGAGGGTGCTGTGATGGTGCAGAGAGGTGAAGATCTAAAAAAGTCTTGTAAAAGAGACTCAGGATGGGAACCGGAAAGGCTAAGTATAGCGGCCCAAACTGAGAACAAACTGAGGAAGGATTGGGTGTGATCAGAATTAGTGCGTTTTCAGTCCCATCACTGAATAAGATGGACTATTTCAGCAAGGTGTGATCACAGCCTAATGGAAACCCACAAAGAAAATGGAGAGAAATGAGAAGGTGTGATCAGCCAGACCTGAAGAAGGACTGAAGGAGATTTAAAGTCAACATGTGACCCCAGCCAAAAATGCTGCTCAGTTCTGATACAAGAGACCAAACACAGTATCTACCTGTTCAAACCCTACATTCTTTTTCCTCACCCTTTACCTGGAGGTCCCAGCATGGGGCATAGAAAGCTTGTTACTGCTGCTGTTCACACTTGGGGTATTAGGACAGGCAGGTATGGTGTATCCGCATTGTGTGGAGCTGTTTCCTTACTAGAACCGACTCCTCACGTGCCAGAGCTCCCCTGGCCTGTATTAAAAGTGCTCCACACCTATGCTAGCAGCAGAGCTAGCACTGTAAAGCCCCACACACTGTTTCTTCACTTCTTCTGGGCAGAGGAGGGGCAGAGGGTCATGTGACTGGTGGCACAGGTTCAATTGCAGAGTGCATTACCTGATTGTCCCGGCAACAGCACTGCATTGGTGCATTGGCATGCCGGTGCCCCGGTGCCATTGTGTGTTTTTCCACTGTCACTAAGCCCCCATTAAGGACCCATTTGGCTGAGAGCCGGATGACCCTATTTCCAGACCCCATTAGGGACACATTTGTTTCCACCACAGCTAGGTAAATCCGGATCATTATGGGTCCTTCAGGACCTATAATCTGGATTTTGTGTAGACCCCATTAAAGGGGTCTACAATAGGGTCTTCAGCTTAAAATCCGGATTGTAGGGAGCCTGTTTCAACTACAATCCAGCAATGGGGTCTAGAGGAGGCTCGGGGGGGGGGAGAGGCGCCCATGGGGGGCGTGCCCCAAAGTCAAGACTTCAGAGTTCCTCTGAAGGCAGCTCCAAAATCCCTCCGAAGTTGCCCATTCCTTTGATCTGGATTAAAGGAGTGCGGTGGAAAAACACTCATTGTCAGGATCCGTAATTTGCACTCACCCAGGACATAGTAAAGTTGCCGGCTAAGTTTCAGATGCTTTGGGTATCTCCGAGTCCAGATGCCTAAAGCATCCTACCACTTCGCCTCCCTAGGATGGGAGGTGAATTGTGGATTCCCTCATTGTCTATTTAGTTCTGGAAATAAACCTTGAAGGAACAGCCAAGGCTGCTTAGGTGATACTATTTGAACAGGACAATATTTTGAGACTAGTGCTGAGCGGTTGGTGCTTGCACTGTTTAATTCTCTCCCAAGCCAACTGTAGCAATATGACATTTAGTACCACCTGTAAAAGCAGCTGCAAGTATTGTGCCCATATTGATCAGATTTCAGTTGCTAATACAGGGGATAGAAGTGAGCTTCTAGGGTTGCACCAACAGAGTTTCTGTTTCAAGATCTCCCACCAATTCGATCTAAGGCTGCACTATTTTTTCTCCACTTAATCCATTTAAGAAGCTGGCTCTACAGTTGTTGCAACTTTAAATGCCATTTTTATTTTTGCCCTGCTGCATCATTAACCCTAAATAGGTTGAAAATGACCAAGGGAAAAAAATAATAACGAAGTATTACTAGGATTAAAACAACAAGAACGTTAATCTATGAAACAAGTCCTTGGTCCATTCAAGTTAATTATTATCGGAAACATTTTTTCCCAAGAACATGGTTTCCTTTTGCTTGGCTGAATATAGGATCCTTGTCCCTGTGGTTTTCTTTCATCTTTCTTTGCTTGCCACCCACAGTGAATTTTCACTAGTCATTAGGTTGATTTCTCAGACAACTGGAATGTAAACTGGCATTTTTAAAGATTCTCTCCTCCCACCTTCCTCAGTATGATTTACCCCCAAAGTGATCTTGCTAGCTAATAGATGAGTTAAAACAAGGTGTACACTTAAGATAACACAGAAGGCAAAAATGTATTCTTGATCACCGGACTACTAAGAGTTAAGAGATCCACAACCACTTGTATCTATCCAGAGTACCTTCCTGACCTGTTACCTTTGCTTAACTCATGGAAGATGTAACCCATAATATCTCAAGAATGCTATGTTGGCCTTTCCACGCTAGTCCATCTTCAATTATTCAGTCTGAGGTTCAATTGCTTGCCTGCCTCAGAGAAAGAGACATTCGAAGAGCTCATAAGAATGCAGAGAATGATAGTTAATCTTACTGCACAGACAAAACACACACACCAGGGTTACCAGGCTGCAAAGCAACAGTAGTGTACCTTGGTGTGTATCTTATAATATATTTTAAAGAGTTGATTTATTTGTTAGGAGGTCTACCTAAACAACAAAAGCGTAAGCAACCCATTTTGCCACTATGTTTACACTATATCCAGTGTTTGAAGAATTTAATAAACTTGTATGGATCTGTCTGTCTGTCCTGTCTGTCTATCTTGATTTACCCTGGCCATTGGGTAAGGAAACAGCTTTACCTCCCTAGTTTCAGCCACTGCTATTATTTTTAGTGGGTTATTTTAATTTGTTTTTATTGCTATAGACCACCTTGAGACGCTTGGTTTTAGGGTGGGATAAAAAATGCACATATCTTGCTGCACGAAAATTACTGAATGGTCCTATTTCCCAGAATTTATGCTGCTTTCACAGACCTAGCATTCCCTATTAGCACAGTACGGACTGATCTTATTTTGCTTATTCCAAGTCATTTTATGAATAGTCAGCAATATCATAATCCAAATAAGCACATTGGAGTTCATATCACAGAAGCTTATATTTCAACAATGAACCATTCTGTAAATGAATGTGAGCATAAGAGAACGTAGGATGGGTGTGCTGGATTAGGCCGCAGTCCATCTAGTGCAGCATCCTGTCTCACACAGTGGCCCAGCATTTTCTTCTGGTTATTCTCAAGCGGAAAACAAAGACAAAATCTTCACCTGCTTTTGAATCTCTACAAATGGCCTTGAGAGGCATCCTGCCCGCTTCTCCAACCTGGAGTGCCTAGGCATCCATTCTAGTAGCCATTGATACACCTGTCCACTATGAATTAAGAGGAGAACTGCTGGATCAAGCAACAGCCCATCTAGTCCAGCAGCCTGTCTCACACAGTGGCCCATCAGTTGCTTCTGGGCATCTCACAAACACCCTGTGAGCTAGGGGGGACTATGAGAGCTCAGAAGAGAGCTGTGACTAGCCCAAGATCACCCTGCTGGCTTCATGGAGGACAGCGGAGTCAAACCTGGTATTCCCAGATAAGGGATCGGCTCCTTAACCACTAGACCAAACTACCTGCCTCTCCAACCTGGAAGCAGTCCCTAGGCATCCATTCTAGTAGCCACTGATACAGCTGTCCGACATGAATTCATCTAACTAGGAATCAACTGCAGTACAAGTGGCATGTTACTTGTGAATATGACTAAGCTCATGTGAGAGCATATAAGTGCGCACTCTGCACCGCACACTTCTCTAGCCTCTATTGCATCCTCAAATAGCTGTCCAGCACGGCCCTTCAGACTGCTGAAGGGGCTGTTTTCATCTGTCCCTAGTGGAACTTTCTGACACTTGCTGCTATAAAGTTGTGAGGTACTTTCCCCCTTTTCCCACACACAGTCAAAGATCTGGATATTTGAGATGGGGTCCTCCTGGAGAGGACCATGAAGATGCCTGAAGGACCCCACTGTGGACACCTTTAATCAGGTCCACAGAAAATCCAGATTTAAGGGTCTAAACATCCCACTAAATCTGGATTTTCCCTGCCCTTGTGGGGACAGGGCCTTTCAAATGGGGCCTTCAATGGGATCTAGGTGGGGACAGGGCCTTCCCAAGTGGTACCAATCAGGTACCAATCGGGTTCCTAATGGGGTCTTAGAAAGATTCTAAGCCCTAGTGGGAAAAGGTAAATTTGCTTGTCTACATGATGCCTTCCCCTCCTCCAAATTTTTATCTTATATTAAGAAAATATGCCACAGTTTGGTAAGCCAATAATATAATATAAAAGTCAAATACTGCGACACAGCACGAAGGGGCCTTATGGGGTTATCCCTCCACATGGTGGCGACAGGGTAACAAGTGTCTTGGGAGTGGTTATTTATGTCCTGCAAAATGGCCACATCCAAGGCTGCTTGTGGCCCTCTGAGGCAGGCTGTGAGCCTGATGGTCCTTTCCATGTGGTCTTTTCTGGCTTTAGGGTTGCATTCTTCCTGTGTTCTTTTCATTTAACTTCCCAAGTTTCCATTTCAGTGGTGTACAGGGGAACTTCTCCCTGGTTTTTTAAATTTATTTATTCCTGGCACAGTTTGACATTGCTGTGAGAAGGCTGTTGACACACCATCTGAGAGGCTTGTGCATTTATTTTCTGTTTGCTCAGAGAGCAATTCATGGTGACAGAACAGAGCAGGCTGGAGATGAGAAACATGGTCCTTCATGCATAATGTATGCACAATTACCTGTCCAGAAGCTCTTCTGAAATGAACTGCTGGGTGGCTGGGATACCAGTTCTCTTTGGTCATATAGATAAGTAAGACTGCGCCTGCATTAATTGACAGCATCTTTGCCCCTTTGTTCTTCAGGGGGATGCAGACATCACCCTGTGAGCCTGTTTGGTCTAGTGGTTAAGGAGCCGGACTCTTATCTGGGAATACTAGCTTTGATTCCACACTCCTCCATGAAGCCAGCTGGGTGACCTTGGGCTAGTCACAGCTCTCTTCTGGGCTCTCACAGCCCCACCTACCTCACAGGGTGTCTGTTGTAGGGAGAAGAATAAAAAGCTTTGTTAGCTGCGTTGAGTCCCCTTAAATGGGTGAGAAAAGCAAGGTAGAAAAGCCAACTTTTCTTCATCTTCTAAATCTGGGACCTGCCATAGTTAGAATGGCTGGAATGATTAGATCTCACATTTGTGAGGAGAAGAACAGAAGGTTTGTCAGCTCCTTTGAGTCCCCTTAAAGATTGAGAAAAGCCAGGGTATAAGAGCCAACTCTTCTCTTCCTCCTCATTCTTCATTATTTTCTTGTTAGAGGTAAGAATGTAAATGTATTGGTCACAGTTACAAACGTCTAACAGGAAATCAACATGGTAAGCATTGTAATGCAAAATATAATGTTGGAACTGCAACCTTGCTGAACCAATAAATGGTCAATAGGAGAAAATTCCAAGCAGTTATATTTTTTCAGTAACTCTGCAAGCTGCTGGCATCCTTTCCAAAAGCATAAATCGTCATCTGTGTCAGGTGAAGCACTTGGGAATGGATGGACCTTTCCTTCCTTGTTGACGATGAATTCTCTAGTCACCCTTTCAATTCACAGAGGGTCAAATGTACTTCTCCTTAAAATCATATCAAGCTGAAATCGAAATGCTATCTTTTCAAAACAGCTTATCAGTCAACTGCCAAGCCGGATTTTTTTTTTTAAGAAAAAAATCTGCAGCAGTGAAAAAGCATTGTTGATTTTAGAGCTTCAGCAATGCTGCTTGAAGATGGCAAGATTTCATGCCAGATCTTGACTGGATTCTACCATTGTCCCTTGACGTCACCCCCTGCCAGGGATGCGCATGAATGGTTTTTCTGGCATTTGATTTGTGACGAACCAGATGTTAGAAAATCCGTATGCATTTGAAAAGGTCCCCTTTGAATGTGGTAGGATGCTATTCGATACGAATGTATTCATACGAATTTGTACAAATATCCGTTATAAATGAATACCTATCCAATACAAACAAATAGGTATCCGATACATATCCGATATAGGTATCCCGTAACATATCTGCTCTGAAAGCATCAAATCCGACCTGAATCCACTTTGAATCTGCCCTCGATCCCTGTCCAATGTAATCTGGATCTGCTGCAGGTGTGACTGGCGCAGCTGCTTTCCCACCTCCCCAGTTTAATAAATGTCTGAACTATTTGTATGAATGTCTGAAACATTTGTATTTGTACGAATGTTAATGTACGGATGTCCTAACATTTGATTGGTGTACGAAGGTCCAAATTTGGACAAATTTGTGTGAATAATGAATGCTATGGATATTCGTGCACCTCCCTACTGGGCATGTGCTGTATCACAAATTTTGGGAGCTTGTTGCACACCTGTCCTCTTTCTTTTGTTATTGTTTTGCACTCAAGCAGAGACAAGGATAAACCTGCTCTCAAATCCCAGCAAATGGCCTTAGAAGTATCCTGTTTGTCCCCCTAGCCTGAAAGATGCACCTAGGCACCCATTCTAGTAGCCATTGATACATCTGTCATCGATAAATTTGTCTCACCCTGTCTTAAAGGCAACCAGGCTGGTAGCAAATTCCATGGATGGCGGATGACCCTCTGGGTGAAGAAATACTTCCCCTTGTCTGATCCGACTCTCCTACCCCATCAGCTTCATAGAGTGCCCCCTGGTTCTACTGTTGTGTGATAGAGAAAAGAAATTTTCTGTCCACCTTTTGCCACTGTTTGCACCCTTCTGGAAGTTGCTCATGATCTAACACTGGAGTAGCTCTGAAACATTTGAGCATAGGGTGGGACAGAAGCAGGATGTTTCTAAGGCCGTTTGCTGGGATTCGAGAGCAGGAATAGGTTTGTCCTTGTCTCTGCTTGAGATGCCCATAAGCATTTGGTGGGCCACCATGAACAACGGGACACTGTACTATATGGGCTGTTGCCTGATCCAGCAAGACTTCTCTTATGTTCTTATGTGATTGCAAAGGCTGATCTAATATGAAAAGTACCAAGGTCAAAGTTAATGGTAAATCAAACACTGTAAGGTGCAATTCTGCACAAGCACACACAACAGTTCATCCCACTGACTATAACAGGTCCCTTTCACAGTAGCCAGACTTGTGCCGATTTACTAATTTTATTGTTAACTTATATTTTCCCCCACAGCCTGGAAGATGTACTTAGGCATCCATTCTAGTAGCCATTGATACATCTGTCATCCATAAATTTGTCTAACCACCTCTTCTGGCAGCACATTCCGTAAGCCGATGACCCTCTGGGTGAAGAAATACTTCCCCTTGTCAGATCCGACTCTCCTACCCATCAGCTTCATAGAGGGCTCCCTGGTTCTAGTGTTGTGTGATAGAGAAAACATGGCCACCAACTATCACCTGGAAGCATAGGGCATTTTCAGAAGGCATTTCTCACCTGTGCAACAATAACCCATGAGGGAAAAGAGAAAACCAGAAGGTTTCAATCCGGACAAAATGAAAAGACGTTTGAAAAAGATTGTCCTGTATTAGGAAGACACTGAAGAAAATGGTAGCGGATATTAGAATTCACTTTTTGTGTTTCTGATTTAGCAGCTGCTTCAAATATGAATTTATATCTTTGGACGGCAGCTGGATATCTTGCTTGCATGCAATAACCCACAGTATTGATCCCCTGGCATTTTCACATGCTAGTCAGAGAGCACTGGCCACAATACTGCCTTTGCACGCTTTACTGACATGCATATTGGGTAATGTCTGACTCAAAAAACCCAGCTATCTGTTCTGACCTCCATGGTGGTGTATGGAACAATGACAGTGGTTATGTCTATAAGATGAGTAAATGTGCTGGGGCTGGAAAACCTGCTGTGCTGGGTTTTCCAGCAAAGGTTAGAAGAAGAAGAAGGAGTTGGCTTTTCTACCCCACTTTTCTCACCCACTTAAGGGGACTCAAGCGGCTGACAAACCTTCTGTTCTTCTCCCTACAACAGACACCCTGTGAGGTAGGTGGGGCTGTGAGAGTTCAGAAGAGAGCTGTGACTAGCCCAAAGTCACCCGGCTGGCTTCGTGTAGGAGTATGGAATCAAACCAGGAAACTACCAGATAAGAGTCTGAAACTCTAACCACAGGACCAGACTGGCTCACTTTCAGAACCTTTTAGGGGTGATATAGCAGAGTTATGGAGGGCCATAATAGCACCTTAATGGCGCTATATTTCTCTCCCCACCCCCCCTCAGATGGGGGCCTTTGGTTTTAGTCTCTATATCCAATTTGAGCAACATTATATTTTGTTTCATTATTTCCAAAGGAGATGTTAACATTCACACTTCTTCTCTGGTCTTACTGTTCACTTTGACATTTTTCGTAGTATCAGACTAACAAGATACCTCGGGGTCAGATTATTCTGAACGGGAGCTGCTTGTTAAGCAGATAAAATAAACGCTGCCTTTCTTGAATGTCGGCTTGAGACTAGAAAAGGCTGTTCCAAAAGCCTTGCATTTTCATCTACTCAAATGCTGGATCGCAGCGTCCCAAAGGCTGCTCCGTGGTATAATGGCAGTCTAGCACTCTCTTTGCCGAGTGATACCACAGCACCTTCACATTTTACCTGGCAAATTAGATGCTGATTCAGCTGGTAAACATGTTCCTTTGTTGATGCTGGGATTTACAGTATATCCATCTTTTTACCCTCTTAGGTTGAGTTTACACCTAAGTTTTAATCTAGTTTCAGTCCACTTTCAGAGTGAGAGAACATGTCAGGAAAATGTCAAGCTGTTTTCTTTCGGCATTAACTCACTCAGAAAATCCACCTAAAAGTGGACTGAAATTGGATTAAAACTTGAGAACACAGCCCTAATAGTTAATAGCAGTTATTTAGAAGCAGCAGCAGCTTCCTTCAGGGGCTGGGAAGAGGATGGTTTTTGGCAACACGTTAGCCAGTGGGGCCATTTTGGATAGCTTTCCTTAGGCCCTTTTCACACTTACTGGAACGTTCTGTGAGCCAGTTTGGTCTAGTGGTTAGGCAGCCGGACTCTTATCTGGGAATACCGGGTCTGATTTTGCATTCCCCCATCACGCTATACCAGTCAGGTAAGTGGTGTCATGTCTGGAGCAGGTAGCAGCAGCTAAGCACACAAGCATGCAAAGGCATGGCTAGCGGTAGTAAGGAGCCAAGTCAGTTCCAACACTTAGTCAGGATATAGAATCAAACATAGTGAGACAAGCCAAGGGTCACGTTACCAGAGATTCATCATCAGTCAGTCAAGGGTCAGGAGTCCAGAGGTTAACATGAGGTGGGGTTTGCCAGGAAAATCCTTTGTTTGCAATGGAGGTTGCTGGATGGGACTTCCTTATGAAGCAGCAGCAGCAGCGTTGGCTTTTCTACCTTGCTTTCCTCAAGAAAAGACCCAAAGTGGCTGACAAAGCTTTTCTATTCTTCTTCCCACAACAGAACACCCTGTGAGGTGGGTGAGGCTGTAAGAGCTCAGAAGAGAGCTGTGACTAGCCCAAGGTCACCCAGCTGGCTTCGTGGAAGAGGGCGGAATCAAACCTGGTGTTCCCAGATAAGAGTCCAGCTCCTTAAACACTAGACCAAACTGGCTCAGACTGTCTTTCTGTCTCCCTCCAGTGCAACTGTTCGGCATGGAGGCATGCGGCGCACCCCGGGTGTCCAAGCTGTCCCCATGTGGGGGGACAGAATTGGTTTCCAAGGCAGGCCCCTGAGGTGTGGGTCCCCCTGTCTTGGCCAGCATGGGCAGGAACCTCATCACCTGAGGAGTCAGAGAGGGCATGAGGTATGACAAGTGCAAAAAGGACCCTAGTTCTAGACATAAACCATGGCAAAAATAGTCTGATTCCATCCCTAGGACAGTATACAAGGTGCATTTATTCTGAATCATATGACGATACGTTCTTAAAATGTTATCTCTGTCGTGACATTTCCTTCGTATACTGAAGGTGTTCCATGATCGTGTTCTTGTGAAAGGCTCGGCATTCTTTCTCTGCCTCTCATCCGATTCATTAGGAAAAGTACAGAAAGACGTTTCTAATGAGGACGGAATATGGTGAGCAGGAAAATAAATTCCACTTGAAAGCTAATTAACCCTCTGCTCTTCAGCCAAAGTAAAGAGGATTGGCGGGGATGTCTCGTGTAGCATTATACTGGTGACATAATTTCATCCATCTCTAAGTGCCAGAAATTTAGCATGTTTCAGATTCTGCCTGAGGAATTAGCATAACGACAACAAAAAAAGAGGCCCATGAAGCAGACGGGAGAATGGTTTAATTTTTTCCCCCCCCTTTAGATGGAGAAAAAAAGTGCTTTTATACAAAAAGCTTCATATAGTGACAGTTAACAACTTAAATGGCAATTTCTCAGGCTTCTCATCTGGTGTGGTAAATACTAGCATTTTAAATTAAACTAGTCAAGCCATTTATAGGATTCAATTAATTTCTTCGAGAAAACTCTACTACAATTTTACCCCGCCGCCTCCATTATCTTCACAAGAACCTTGTTTAGATAGGTACAGCTCTGAGAGACCGAATGGCCCCATCTTTTGGTTACTTATTTTAAATATTTATCTGGCTCTGCTCAGCAGCAGTGATCCCAGGGCTGTTTATAACAAGTGTAAATAATTAAAAACATGTCCACTTTAACTACACTATGGACTTGGCTTATTTTGAGGGGAAATGGTTAGTTCTTGGCATGGCTGTTGAGAGGTATTGGGAAGCTGCGGTGAACCTTAATGGAAGACTTTTAATAAGAAACTTAGGGTGCTTCCGCACAGGCCCTTTAACACCCATTAAGCACGGATTGGGAAACGAGTGTCCGTATTTATGTGCATATTTAGAACACTTCCGGCCACGCGTGTCCGCATTTAGCGTCCCTAACTAATGCGGATTTCGGCAGCAAAACCGGTTTCGTTTCGCCGTGTCCGCATTAGAGGGAGCTATTAAGCACACTTCCGGTAGGTGCGTCCACACCTACCCGTGCTTAATCCGTGCTTAATGGGTGTTAATTACACACCACTTCTGAAGTGGTTTTGCGCCGTGAAAACGCATCCATTTAGGATGTGTCCGCACGGCGCAAGTGTAACTAATGGGGGCCCTCCCCCAGCTCACCATGATTGGTTCGCCGGAGCCAAGCATAGCGAGCCGGGGGACCCTGCTGCCATGGCTCGCCCTGGCTCCAGAAGCGGCGGATCACCGCTTCTGGGGCCAGGGCGAGCTTCCCAAAAGCCCACCCTAGCCCACCCCGCTGGGACCGCGGTGAAACCCCTCCTTACTTCTGCTTGGTCGTCTTCGTTGTGAGGGTCTTCGCCCAGGATGCAGCGCGCCTGCATCCTGGGCGTCTCCTGGGTGGCTGGGGCTGCCAGTAGCAGCCCTTGCCTTCAGGAGCGTTCTGAGCATGCGCGTTGCACTTAGTAGGCAGCGCGCATGCTCAGAATGCCTCAAGACTCCCTGGACTGGTCTGACCCTTTAATAAGCACCACATCAATAGGAAAGAGTGGTTCTGTGTGGATGCTATATGATACAGTGAAAAGCTTGCCACTGGGAATGGTTTTACTGCCATAGAAATGGCACTGACACTGACCAAGCTTATTAAGGGAAAGGATCTGCCATTGGGAACAAATTTAACAGTAACGCTAATCCGAGCTCACCCCTTATTTGTTCTCCTCATGCGTGGAAGGCAATTCAGAGAGACTTTTCCTTCAGGACAGGCAGCTGGTTGGAGTCAACTTGTCTCTCTCCCTCCCTCTGCATCACCAAAAGCAGCACAGATGGGTTACCCATTTTAGCCGTGTTCCTATTTAATTATTTCCCCTCGCCACAAAGGTTAATCCGCCTAATCTCATTATTGCTGTAGGTGATTGTTCTGGGCGCTGCTAAAGCTGACTGCCTGGACAACCTTTTATTTTTCCATGTCTCATCCTCGCCACTAAAAGTCAATGGGTATTAACCCTGTGTTCTGCCATGTGCTATTTTAGGAGTTTGACATGATGTAACTTACTCAGTCTATTATTATTATTACTATTAGTAGTGATGTGCACAGATATTCAAAAATTCAAAAATCCAATTCAAAGCCGTCAAATATCGAATATCAACATTCGAATTTGAATCGGATTTACAAAAATTGAATGAATTTCGTATTTTCGACAGAATAGAACTGTGTTTATCGCATCCGAAATTGTGTTTATTTGCGCTTATAATTCAGGATGGAACGGGATGCGCACAAGTTTGAAAATTGGATACAAATGTTGTTGACATTCGTATTTTCAAGTTCGAATCAAATTTCCAAATGTACAGATTTGGGTAATCCGGATTCAAATCAGATTTTTGAAAATCTGGATTTTTGAATTTTTGAATAGACTCAAATATTTGAATATTTGAATTGACTCAAATTTGAATGCAAAAAAAATGCACTTGTGCACACCCCTAACTATTACTGTTACTATATTTTTTTGTACAGACTGGACTGAATTCTTTTTTTTTTAATGGTCATTGTATGTAGAAGCCTAAGAAGGAAAATGTTTAATGAAAAGAAGCAGCTGTGGAACTGAATTTCTTAATCAGGGCGCAAGGCTTGCTTTCAGATCTTTGGTCTCTGTAAGGCTTGGATTGACTAGGAAAGGAACCCAAAGGACTGCGGTCCACACCTGCTCAGAGATTACCCAGAATGCTGAAGTTCTACATAATTGGTGCTGTTAAACTTTGGCCCTTTCTGCACTGGGCCTTATTCCAGATTGTATCCTGGAATAGGAACCTGCCATCTGTATGCTGGTGATGAATATGGCAGGGTAGGGAAGACCCTTGAAAGAGAATGGAAATTTGAGGAGTTAGAGTATATAACAGTTGGGAACAGGAGATAAGGTGGCAGTAGATACTTTAAAAAAAAACACCTTTAAGAGTTATTGGATTGTAGACTTGAAACTTCTGGATTAGCAGATCCATTTAAAAGCACAAAATGTATGAGTTATGGTACTTTAAAGGAAAAACATTTGTACCTGTCACGGAATTTCCATCTACAAGGAAATCTCTGTGGTAAAGAATATTTCTACGGGGGATTAATATAATTAGCAAATAGCGTACTAGGTAAAAGACTCCTTCCTAGTTGGCAGAGGAATCCAAGCCATTAAATCAAATATTTTGTTGTTCATGGTGGATGTGTGCTGTGTGGATATCCTCGCAGAGACTAAGTGCTTGATGGTGTCAAGAGGTGAAACACATTAAGTAACTGATGCACAATGCGCTTTGGTTCATTGTTTTGTCTCCCTCACAGTTCCCTTTCAGAGTTGTGAAAGGATGCTCTTGCCAATGTCCTGCATACCATAATACTAGCCTTAAGATTAGCGGGGGGAGGTAGGATTCATTACAGGACCTGAAGCCTTGTTTCCCAAGCATTTCCTGATTCAAATGCCATACTTTTTTTTTTTTTTGAAAGCTGACTTTAAGTGGTGAGGTACTTGGAGCGGCTGCTGCAGTTATGTAAAAGTTGTTGGCAAGATTATGAAAGACAAAGTTTGCCTGTTGTTGTTCAGTCATTCAGTTGTGTCCAGCTCCTCATGACTTCATGGACGATAATACACCAGGCTCTTCTGTTCTCCAGAGTTTGCCCAAGTTCATGTTTGTTGCTTCTGCCCGCCCACCTGCCCGCCCACCTGCCCACCCACCTGTCCATCTATCCACCCCCCTGCCCCCCGCCCACCCGCCCGCCCGCCCGCCCGCCCGTCCGTCCGTCCGTCCGTCCGTCCGTCCGTCCATCCATCCATCCATCCATCCATCCATCCATCCATCCATCCATCCATCCATCCATCCTCTGTCATCCCCCTCTCCTTTTCATTATGTGGCCAAAGTATCTGAGCTTCAGCTTTATTATTAGTCTTTCCAGTGAGCAGCCAGGATTGATTTCCTTTTAGTATTGACTGATCTGATCTCCTTGCATCCCAAGGGACTCTCAAACGTCATCTGTAGCACCACAGACCTTGCCTATTAGTTGCCAAAAAGGTGTTCTAAAAACAGATTACCCTTTGGAATGAAAACTGAGTCAGGCTTCTGGTGTCTTTTGTTTCATCTTGTCAGTGGCAGTAAGCCCTGATGGTGGCAGGAGATGGTCTGTCTCCAAAAACCAGGTGATGGGAGACCATAAGCAGAGCAAGCTGTAGGCTCCTATCCTGCTGGTGATCTTCCATGGGCACCTGAGGCATTTCCGCACTGAATCACGTTCGAAACGGAACGCGTTCAGGCGGAAAGCTTAAGCCAGCTTCGGGCGCTTTCCCCGTTCACACACAGACGCGCCAGAACGCGTGTAAACGCGTTCCGGAGCGTCTGGGTGCGAATGCTCAAAACGCCCGAAGCTGCCTTAGCCGGCAAACGCCGGCCAGGGGCGCGCAGACAGCCGCGGAGGCAGATCGACAATCAGCTGTTTGACAAACAGCTGATTGTCAAAGCCGCGCGGCGTCGGAGGCGCGCCGGCAGCCGTTCGGGAGACAGAAGAAGCGCGAACGCTTCTTCTCCCGAACGGCTGCGGGCGGCTCGTCCGCGTTGGAACGCGTGTAGAGCACTTCGAAGTGCTCTACATTTCGAACGCGGAAAAGACAGCTGCGGACACGTCGGAACGCAAGCCGCGCGCGGCCAATGCGGATGACGTGTCCTCACCTGTCTTTTCCGCGTTCCGTTCAGCCCCGTGCGAAAACGTCTCTGGTTTGCTATTGGGAGTGCAGACTACTGCGGTAGCTGAGCCATGGGTCCAATCCAGTAGAACATTACTTAAGTTCTTATGTTTGTTATGCCAAATTGAAGAGAGAAGGGTGAATAGAAACAATTTTGACTGTATCAGTGTTGTCTAAGGCTGTGTCCGCACTGTGCAGGTAGGTCCACACAGTGGAAAACCCTGGAAGGCTGATCCATACTGTGGACTATTCTACTGAGAGGTGCTGAAGAAGATGAATGTTCATGAAGTAGGGGCCTTTCTGCATTTGGCCCTGTAGTTCCCTTCCAGTGTGCTCCCAGATGGAACATCTGCACTTGAAGGAGCCATTTCCAAACCAGAAAGACTCCTTCCATGCAGGAGCACCCTGGGAGGTGACTACATGTGGAGCATGATTTAGTGTGCACTTACTTTCTCCATCTCCAGAGCTGGTAAGGCTCTGGGTGCTGCATTCACACCTCTTTTGGGAACTGTAGGGTCATGCGATGTGCTGCGTAAGTGTGCTGGTGCATCAGGTGACCTGAAACGTAGGTGTGTGCAGTGTGTCACCATTGTCCTGGTGATGGTCCATCCAAACCAAAGATGGCGGTGCCCAGATGCCCGTCTGCACCTAAGGTAAGTCATTTTCTCTTTCCCTTCCCCTCCATTTTTGCTAATTAGATGAACCAAAAACCGGGCAAAACAGCGTTTAAGAGGGGACCCGATTGAAGTATATAAAATCATGCACAATATAGAAAAGTGGATGGAGAAAATTTCTTTTCTCTATCACACAACACTAGAACCAGGGGGCCTTTATGAAGCTGATGGGTAGTATTTCGTCACCCAGAGGATCATCTGTCTATGGAATTTGCTGCCAGAAGAAGTGGTCACAGCTTCCAGCCTAGATGGCTTTAAGGAAGGGCTGGAGAAATTTATGGATGACAGATGTTTCAGTGGCTAATAGGATGGATGCCTAAGTGCATCTTTCAGGCTGGGGGGACAAGCAGGATGCCTCTAGGGCCATTTGCTGGGATTCAAGAGCTGGAAAAGGTTTGCCCTTATCTCTGCTTGAGGTGACCAAGGGCAATTGGTGGGCCACTGTGGGTGACAGGATGCTGGACTAGATGGGCTGTGGCCTGATCCAGCAGGGATCTACTTATGTTCTAAAATATACAGAAAAGGAAGGATAAAAACTGCAGTGAGTGACAGCTGCCCCAGCACTTAAAAAAACAACAACCCTACATATGAATGCAGCCCCATCACTTAGCTAGGTAGGTTGGAATCAAAGGAAGCTGAAATGTTTCCATCTCTAGACTAAAACCACAGCAAAGCATTATGGGATCAGATTATGGTACACAGCCTTTCCTTTTCCAGCACAGGGATAAGGAGGATAAATAGCCCTGTTTTATTGTTATATGTGAACACAGACAAGCTGTGTTTAGCCTCAACTATGGTTTAAGAAACAAGATTATGATTAACCACAGGTTAATCTTTCAGGTTGCCTTTGGACCGCACAGTTAAGATTAACCCCAGTAATTAGACGGAAATAAAAATAAAAGCAAGACTTCAGATTGCCTTTCAACTTCCTCAGAGGAGGAGAAGTGAGGTGAATATGGGCTGGAGGCTCATGTAAGTGACACTGAACTATCTTTTAGCCTAATATCCTCAGCCGCAGTCTTTGAATAGGGTTTTATTCCAAGCATATCATGCAGGTTATATTAATAATATATGTTGCACACACAATACACTTCAATGGGGAACTTAATAACATGCAGAACTAAAAACAAAATGTAAAGTAAGGCCGAACAAGGCACATAAGTAAACTGTGATATGCAGCTTCAGTTTCAATTGGCATGCAGAATTGCAATCACACCTAAGATTTAATCCAGCTTCAGTCCACTTTCAGAGTGGGAGAGCACATCAGCAAAGTGACAAGCTGTTTTCTCTTGGCTTTATCTAACTCAGAAAATTCACCTTTGGAAACGCGCAAAGGAAATAATTAGTCAATTTGCTGATGCATTTTCTTGCTCTGAAAGTGAACTGAAGCTGTGGCCATTTCTGCGCTTGCTTTCCCATCCGTTAGATGGGAGATCTGCACTGTAGACTAACCTTTATTAGCACTTGCAAAAGCTAGTATGCAATAGCCTAGCCCCCACGTGACCGGAGACTTACCTGGGTCATTTCCACCACCGCTTGTCCGATCTTCTGCAGGGCACCATCATTTTGGTTGTGGCACTCTGCGCAACGGTGCATGTG
This sequence comes from Aspidoscelis tigris stejnegeri, assembly GCA_023333525.1. NCBI lineage: Eukaryota > Metazoa > Chordata > Lepidosauria > Squamata > Teiidae > Aspidoscelis > Aspidoscelis tigris. The sequence continues at coordinate 11,449,730 of JALMGA010000007.1, forward strand.
CCATCGCTATAGCAATGCTGATGCTCTGCGCATGTGCAGTTGTGTCAGGGGTCATCTGAGTTGCTAGTGTGCTTGCACGGCAGCTCAGTTGACTCCTCCCACAGGAAAAGGCCAGGTGGTCATTGCTGGACGCTCCCAGGTAAGTTCCCGGTTGTGATTAGTTAAGGTTAGTTAGCTTGCGGTGCATGATTTCGTGGACCTCAGCTAGTTGATAATTAGTTAACATCTGGGCAGGCTATACACATCTCCTGCAAGCGCAGATACACTTGCCCACATGTTAACTAATTATCAACTAAGAGGCCAAGTGCGAACTGGCTTTGGGTTAAAACTTTGGTGTGAACAGACCCTGAGTTTAAGGATTGAGGCAAGGGATACAATACTGACAATCTAGAGCCCTTTCTGCACTGGGGCTCATTCTGAATTATATCCTGGAATAGGAACCAATTTTCAGTTAAAAGACAACAATTACATTAGTGCAACCAATGAATAAGCATCATTTCAGCTATTGAGTCTCAGCAAGAAGAAGAAGAAGAAGAAGAAGAAGAAGAAGAAGAAGAAGAAGAAGAAGAAGAAGAAGAAGAGTTGGCTTTTCTACCCCGCTTTTCTCACCCATTTAAGGGAACTCAAAGCAGCTGACAAAACTTTTCTATTCTTTCCCCCACAACAGAACACCCTGTGAGGTTGGTGGGGCTGTGAGAGCTCAGAAGAGAGCTGTGACTAGCCCAAGGTCACCCAGCTGGCTTCATGGGGGAGGACGGAATCGAACCTGATATTCCCAGATAAGAGTCCGGCTCCCTAACCACTAGAACAAACTGGCTCACAGTATACAGTTTCTTCCGTGAAATGAGCAGTGTGGATGGCAGAGAGAATAAGTTGCTAGTCAAGGAACAGTCCGATTGTGCAAAGTTTTTCTTCTCTCACCAGTGGCATCTCTGTAGGAGTTACAAGGCAGGTAATGCAGCAATACACGCTAGTCACCTTTTTTTGTGGAGTTCATAACTAGGGATTTTTGGTGGGATCCCCAGATATCTGAACCCCTTTTCATACTGATGTGTGTGTGTGGGGGGGGGGTTGTCTAAAAAAACTTAATTTCTTTTAATCTGATGATAAAGATTTCCAAGGGCTAAAGGTCCAGCAAGTGTCCAGGCGTCAGAGGAATATCCCCTTCCATAATTTAGATCTGCCGGAGAAGAGTGGTTATAATCCACATTTTGATGATATGATACTTCTACAGAATCTTAGTAAGAGGCCTCACTATATGACTGACTCCTTTGGGAATGCTCAGCTCGGAAAACGATTTTGAAGCTCTTTAAATCTTGAATGGGAACACAGTCCAACTGAGGCCTTGGCCTAGCACCATTCAATGGAATGGCTCCATCTGCTCTTATGTATGTCTTCCTGGCTTGCAAGCAAGTTTTGCTGTGCCTGGTGACCATGTCTCCTTCCAGCTTTCACTTTTGCCCTTTAAAATAGACACTGGCTTGCTAGCCCTGCTGCAAACGTAAGCGCGTCTTTGCCAACTCTCCTTTTCACACTTGAAAAAAAGATTGATTCAGGAAAGGCTGTTTCCTCACATCACCTTTGCTGAGCTTCAAACTACTGATATCATAGCAGACCACATTATCCTTCCTCCTGTGTATTTCTACCAATTCTGTGCAGGAGATAAAAAGACCTTTGCCTCTGTCCTCCTCCAAGGCGTGAAGGCAGATATGGGAAACATTGTCAGCTATATTCAGGAGTCTGTTATTACATAGGGCAAAGAACATTGCAAAGTTTATTTTGGTGATGTTCCTAATAACAGCAACATTTAGTTGCCATAGAGACATTTCTCCAAGCGTTTTCTGGAAAGAGAATTGAATAGGGCATGGGTAACTTAGGTAAAGGAAAGGGATTTTTTTAAAAATTGGTTTCATTTGTCTACTGCTTTTTAGGGATGCACCCGAATATTCAAACGCTTCTTGAAATTTGATTGAATCGACCAAATTTCAACATTCAAATTCAAATCAAATTAGAATTTAAAGGTTTGATTTGAATTTCGAATTTCGGATCTATTCGTTCGAATTATTCGGATATTTCTATGTGTACGGGTTCGTACACGATGCGTACTTGAACATCTGCATCTTTCCCGCATCTATATGGAATGAAAACGGGTTGCATACGGAATAATTACAGGATGCATACAGATGTGTAGGATACGTACAGATGTGTACAGACCCAGGGAAGATGTGTATGGGCATCTACAAATGTTGTTGACATTCGTAACCACACGAAAAATCACACGTACCGCCATAAACGTAAAATCAAGCCTGCCTTATTGCCTAGCAGATCGGGGGTGCAAAAGAAGCCAAAAGCACACCCCAGCCCTGGCTGTCCGTGCTGAGAGGTGGGCGGAGGAGAGGGGGGGCGGAGAGTGGGTGGAGCTGCTCCCCCGTGCTGGGGCTCAGCATGGCTTGCTTGGGGACGCCTCCATCCGCGCCAAGCCCTGTGCCCAGTATGAGTTGCTGGGTGTCCCATGGGGACACCTGAAATGTGTGCCCGGCTCCACACCCGCCCCCTGCGTGCCAATACAGCACCCAAACGGTGCTAGCTGGCTACCATGGGGATGTAGCCAGTTTGTGATGATTAGGAAAAAAATATATCAAGAAGAGGGGTGTATTTGCAGACCAGAGACAATCATGAGGGCAAATAATTGGGAATATACCTACAGAAAGGAATGCTTGGAAATTCACAACAAACTATTTGAGCTGTTCAGAGCAAGACTGTAGTTGGGTGCCTCTGAACGTCTTTTATGACTTGAGTTTTTGGCACAGTTATTGGTCTGTGTATATCGCACCCACCCACACAGGGAATGCGTAGTACAAATGAAATTGGCAAAGCAGCAGCTTTGTAGGAAGATGCTATTTATCAGATTTGTAGAAATATTTCCACAAACGTCCATGATCTCACGAAATCTTTTAAAAGCATCACACTGTTTGGTGGTTTGATATCTGCTTGGTCAGGGGCACCGATACTGGAGGTTACCAGTTATGCAAACTAAGCTCCATCAGCATTTCTGGACCAGGTCTGAGGTGTGGTCAACGGAGTAATTCCTATGTGGCTCTCTGCTTTCTTTTTCATTAAGTCCTTCTACCCTGTCCAGATTGTCTGCTTCCCAAAATCTAAGACACTAGGACTGGGAACTCTGGGAAGGGTATGCTGGGAGCTGTGTTTCAGGAACATTAGGAGGACCAGTTGGGTTAATACTTTTCAATTTTTATATATGAATATATATATATTCATGAATATATATATATTCAACATTACAGCCATACTCTGGAGATTTACAGTACATTATTTTACGTTACAATGCATGATAGAACTAATAGTTTCCACTAATCCATTGACATTAGAGCTTCTACAAACATCTGTAACTGACTGTGGGTGTGTTTCCATGGTACTAATTTGTATCTCTATTGCCCCTCCACTGAAGTGAATTAAAGAAAAGCGGGTTCAATCCGGATTTAAGCGTTCCCAAGGGGGTAAGCAAAACACGCATTTAAAATGAACGGACCGTCCCCAAGGAAGCGTGTTTTGTTTACCCGCACCTTTTTCTCCCCGCCCCTTGCTGTTTCATTGGGTGATTGGGCGGAAGGAATTTCCAGCTGCCGAAACGCCTCCCCCCCAGCCAGTGATCCTGCAATCCTTTCCTTCAAAAAGACCAAAAGAAAAATTTAAAACTTCTCTGTTCGTCTCCCCTGCTTGCAAAGACTGCAGCCGGCACTCTAGATCTCTACCCAGCCAGCTCTTTTACACTTTCGCTTTCACGGAAGCAGTTCATCACAATGTATCTTTGCTGTTTCTCTTTGGGATTGGAAAGAGAAACAGCAAAGAGAAAATGCCTGCCTAGATCGCTGTTTGCATAGATCGCTGGCTGGATGACAGGCAAAAGAGAGACAGACAGAGAGAGAGAGAGAAAGAGAGAGAGAGAGAGATGATCTCTCCGGCCGGCAATTCCCACCTGGGAGAGAATCCCCACCCCTTTTGGCACGGAGCGATCCCATGGAAAATGTTGCGCTGAAAACCCACGTCTTCCAGAAAGTACTGCTATAAACAGGTATTTTTTAAAAGCGCGTTTTCCCCATTAGCGGCGCTGGAAACCCGGATTAAAGCCGTGCATGGGACCGCTCCATGGCAAAAGAAGATTTTCAGCAGACTTATTATTGCATCGGAACGCAGCCTAACAATCTCTTCTGTATTCTGTGGTATTGCACTCATATTTTTAGCTTCAGCATCCAGCTTGGCTTCTTGTACTCTTTCTTGCTTAGCTGTGATATTTTGACCCAGAATGATGCCACACATTCTTGCATGCCATGTCTTCCCTGTGAGATTTTGTGCATCTTTCCAACTGTTTGCTATAACCATCCGTGCTGTGTTCATCATTATTTGTAGTAGTTGTTCCTCCCCCTCCCCCTCTTCTTCTTCAGTGGAATGATATAATCCCATTCCACTGAGGAAAATGCAATTATGGAGTAAAGTTACAAAGATATTTCTAGACTTTCCCTTTTCAGGGGCTTGTGTCTTCATACCAGGTTCCTAACCTTCAGAGCTTCAGTGTTGCCTCTGAGGGCTCTTTGATGGCATCAGGCAGGTGTGGAGCAGGACAGGGTCTCTGAACATAGACAGGCATGTCCCACTCCAGTAGTAACTCACCCCAGCTTGGGATGGACTGCATATTCCAGGATAGGGCGTCCAGGAATATGAAGATCAAGTGTGGAAATGGCTTGTACCTTGTACCTAGGTTGCACTATTTTAACATGCTGACATGTTTTTGACTTACTGGCAGTCTGTTGAAGTCCTTTGACATAGTGTTGCTTGGAATTACCAGGAGCTTATCCCTCATGCAAAGAAGGAAAGAGTATTTGTAATTCATGATAGTATCTACCCATGGCTTTCATAAGTTCTGAAGTGCTATAAGTTCTTATTAAAAATAGCAATTTCCTGAATCCTCTCTTCCCAGAATCCTTTCTTACAAAGCCATCAGTCATGAGTTCATCAACATCCCTGTCTTGGTTTCCTCTTAGTCCCTTTGGTAAATATGCGTCAGATGCCAGGCAGTCTTTTTAGAAATGGCTTATCTGCATGACGTAATGAGTTGGGTTTTGTGCCAGACTGTGTTGGCTTGCAGCCAAAAGTAATGTTCAGCATTCTGTATTGGATGATTTATTGCTGGACCTTGATTTCAATGGAAACTATGCCCAGTTATCCCCATAATGTATTGGATCAGGGAACCTTTTTAAAAGTGATAGAAGAAATAGCTCAGGGTGGACAACTCATAGCACAAAGCCCTTTTCACAAACCTGTTACAGCTTTTGCTCCAAATGTCCAAGGTTGTTTGCACTGTGGCTGTCCTCTAAACATAAATCTTGTGCACGGGCTGGAAATATGAAAACACTATATATGAGCTAGATTATGGGATCCGCTTCTTGGAAATGGTGTATTTCCTGCTATTGCCAACAACAGTCAACATGCATTAAGAAGACAGTGAATACATAAGTGAGAATTTAGGAAGCCCCTTATATGGTCTATAACTCCCATACTTCTTTGTAAGTACAGAAGGGATTTCCTCCAATTCTGATATAAGCCATACAAAGCTGGCTTTGATCAGATCATTAATAAGTTTGTCCCAGTATTAGGTTTTGTGACATTGTGCATGTAGCACATCTCATCTTTGAAAAGAAATGGTGAAAACTTTTATTGGAAGTTTGGGAAAACTGATAAGTAGGAAACCTGAGGCCTATAGGTTCTTGTGTATAAAACAGCCAAAGGCAAACTGTAGCCCATCAGTATATGATGAGAACCAGATTGAGGAAGATAATATTGATTTAGAAACTTTGATCAAAATATAGGAACCAAATCAAATACAAAGTCCAGTGTTGACATGGGCTGCCTCCAGACTTGCAGAATCAATCTGCAGTTAAACAAAAAAGCACAGCTTACCTGCTGCAAAGTGACAACTGGCTGTCCCAACTAAAAAGCCTCTCTGTAGCTTCCTCTGCCAAAGCTGCAAGAGCTGAGTCGGCACACTTGGTCACGTGGGATGAGGCAGCCAATCTGAATTGAGCTGCCCTCCCTTGTTCGTCTCTTCTCACTGTTCTGCCCGGACTGGCAGAAGATTTGAATCTTCTTTATACTGCACAGCAAGTATTGTTAAATCAGCATTAAGGTAAGCGTGCAGTAGGGGTTGGATAGTGCGCCACCACGACAATGCATCAATTGTTGTGTGTGATGCCCCGATCGTGACTGCGGATTCTGCTGCGCAGTATAAACAAGTCTTGACGCAGCCTTGAACAAATCCAAAGGGAAAAAAGGCCACCATCTCCATAGATAATTTTTCTACTCTCAAATTGCTCTTACTTTAAAGATGCTTTTCTTTATGAAAAGTTGCTGCATGGAGGAACAAGGTGGAAACTATTGCAGATAGATCTCTGTTCAACAGCAGTGGAAATCACATCCACATTCTGGTTGTGGATGTGATTTCCACTGCTATTGAAGAGAGATCCATCTGCAATAGTTTCCAGCTGCTGCAGCAGTAAAACAAATTGCATTTGCCCGCTGCTCAGTCACTTCTGCAGTGGCTCATGTTCTTCTTGCCTCCAGTTGGAACAATGCAGCGTAAGATTTTGAAGCTAGTCTCTTCACGAAAACAACGAGGCCTACCACCTGCAATTACCTATATTCTTCCACCAGCTGGTTCTGTGATGGAAGCAGCCCTTGGAGGCATTTGGATTGCATGGCATGTATAAATGTTGTTGTTGCATTCCACTGAGTCACAATTGACTCCTGGGTGTTTCTGCATTTAGTTTCCCGTCCATTCAACAGGAAAAGTGCATAACACACTAATGTGTACTAGCATTCGCACTTAGGAATGCTAGTACACAGTAGCCCTAACCCCCGTGTTTCCAGACTCTTACCTTAGACGACCCCTTGCACCGAAAATGATGTGAACGATGGCTGGCTGGATGTGTCAGGTAAGTTTCAGGAAAGGGTTACATTGCATGTGGTGCACGATTTCATGCACCACCACCAGTTTGCAATAGGTGAACATCTGGGCAGGCAGGGAGTGTTTATAGGCAAGTACAGGTGCACCTGCCAAGATGTTAACCGACTGCAAACTACGAGGCCAACTGCAAATTGGCCTGTGATTGACTACACCTGCATCTCTGTATTGGCAGAGGTGCAAAAGTGGTTTGCCAAAGATTACTTCTATTAAGAGACTGGTGATTGCACCGGTGCCCCTCCGCTTTCTAGGCAGTTCGCTCTACCACTGAGGTGAGGTTTCAGCCAAGGTAGGTATCATTTATAGTTTCCCATTTGTGCTCCCCCCCCCCCCGCCACCTTGTGTTCATTTTCTGGAAGAAAGAATTATGTTGTCAAATTAACCCCATATATTTATTTTTTGATTGCAGGAGGCCATGCTAAGCAAAGCATAGATGGGCACGGTGAAGATGGCCAGGTGATGTCTCTGCCAGTGAACAAAAGATGCAAACAAACGGAAAAGAAATGAGTATGGATATTTATGGCGCTTAGCTGACCAGGAATGACACTTGACCAGAGAACAAGATTTTGTCTTTTGAAATAACTTGCCTTGCATCTAAGAATGTATGACAGAAGTTTCATCAAATCCTTGGAATTCTTAATACAGCTCTGATATATGCATATATCGATTTCCATCAGTTGGGACTGAGGATAAGAAACACATTTACAAAATCAAAGGAATATTACAGATGCTGCAAAGTTTACACACTGAAGCTTCATTGGGGTCTCATTCCCCAAATTAAAGTAACTAATGGTGATAGGAATCCAATATCTTATCAATGCATTGCACTGAAAAACATTGCTAAATTTACAGTACTTTAGTGTAAGAATTAATTAGTTTCTTCCCTCTTTGCCCAATTCACTTACTTGGTCAGTATTTTCAGTCTGCAAGCATATTTTGCAAGTATTTTTGAATCCACCTTTTCCATTCTGGTATCTTTTTGTTTTGTTTTGTTTCACCTAAGAACTCTTTTTTTCAAAAAAAAAAACCAAACTTCAAAATGATGCTCTCTGGGCCAAAGGAACTCAGAGATCCTCATTTATGATAATGGTGGGCTGTCTTGTTTTCAAGTCAAAAGATGATCTAAAGTGTCTTCATCTTGGCTGGGATTCCATTACGAGAGCAAGGAGGGAATCAGATTCACCATGGCGGAGAAGTGCAACTATATCGCGAGCATGTATGGTTATGACCTTGGCTGCCGATTCAGCAACTTCCGGCCTCTGGGGTTCGGTGCAAATGGGCTCGTGCTGTCAGCAATGGACAGCAAAAGCTGCCGTAAAGTGGCCGTGAAGAAGATCGCCTTCAACGATTCCCAGAGCATGAAACACGCTTTCCGGGAGATCAAGATAATCCGCCGGTTGAACCATGACAACATTGTAAAGGTCTATGAGGTGTTGGGACCGAAGGGAGCAGATCTTCAGGGGGATCTGTTTAAGTTCAACATGGTCTATGTCATCCAAGAATATATGGACACTGACCTAGCTCGCCTCTTGGAGCAAGGACCACTTTCTGAGGAGCATGCCAAACTTTTTATGTACCAGCTGCTCCGAGGCTTGAAATACATACATTCTGCCAATGTATTGCATCGGGACTTGAAACCGGCCAATATTTTCATTAATACGGAAGATTTGGTCCTAAAGATTGGGGATTTTGGCTTAGCGAGAGTTGTGGACCAACATTACTCACACAAGGTATTTCCTTATATTGATGAGAACAGTTGGTGGCATGGAGAAGCTCAGAGCGAGTGATTGGTGTCTGATTCTAAATCAGTTGTTTTTAAAAATTATCCTGCATTAATAGAATGAGGAAGAATATTGATGGGGCACGTGATAGCTTGCTGTCATCTGCACTACAAACAGGGTTACACCAGGTGCTAAGTAGCAAACAAGTTCCATCATGGAACTAGGTGGCGAGGAGTACTTGGATTTTCTCAGAAATTAAACCAGTGACGACTAGCTACCATTTTATGGTTCTCATCCAGCATCTGGGATATGCTGGTAGGGTACGCCCAGAAATAGATCCAGGTGGATTCTGGGGAGCGTATTGCAAGGTAAATACAAATGGGATAGAAGAATCAATTAGAAGAATCAAAGGCCGCATTCCCACTTGACTATTGTAGTGTGGGTTGGACTATTTCTGTCCCTGCCAGGCTATTTTAATCTGAATATAGGGCCGAGTGCACATTTTGGGCCGTTCCCACTTGCCTGATGGTAAACTGGACTGAATCCGAATAGTGGCGTTCCCACTCACCGCCCAAATCCCCAGCAGGTAGAAACAGGACCTTTTAATCTCTGCTGCCCCAGGCAAGATGTTGGCAGAAAAAGCTCAGGGGGCTTTTTCTCAACCCACTCCCTTCCCTTCCCTTCCCTCCCCCCCTTCCCTCCCCATCAACTCTTGACAGCAGCAGGGGCGCCTCCTTCCTCTTCCTCCTCCTCATCTGCCTCGTGAGCCCGCACGCACCTCGATCCATGTTACCCGGAAGCAAGCAGATCAGTGGCTTGGCGGGGGGCGGGGAGGAGAATAAAATTGTCCTCAGCTCTGCTTTATATGTTTTTTGTTGGTGGGGAGGTGAATATTTTGATTTATATATATATGGTGCGTATGTATACCAGCCTCCCTCCTTCTTTCCTCCCTTGCCACCTTCCTCTCTCTCTCCCTTCCCTCCCCTTCATGTCTTGGCTAAGCCATGGCTCACGGCAGCAAGTGCCTGGCGGGGCAGCCCAGACAACAGCGAGCCCGGCTGAGGGAATCACAGGAACAGTGGTGGGGGCGCCTCCTTCTTCCTCCTTCTTGCCCGCCTCATGAGCCCGCATGCACCTCGATCCATGAATGAATTTGCGCACAAGGAAATCAGAGGCTTGGGGGGGGGAGGGGGGAATAAAATTCTCAACTCTGTTTTATACGTTTTTGTTGGTGAGTAGGTGAATATGATGTATCTGTGTGTGTATATACCGGCCAGTTGGCTTTCTTCCTGACTGGCCGTCGGGCTCCCTTTTCTGCTGGAGGACCCTCCGGGGCGGCCTCTTCTCCCTCCTTTGCTGGCTTCCTCTCTCTCTTTCCTTCTGGATGGCCAGCCAGCGCTTCCTCCTTCCCCCTCACTACTGAGGGCGGTGGGACAACCAGGAGGGCCTCCCCTCCAGATCTTAAGGCACGAGCAGGTCGGTATGGGAGAAGGTGTTCCTTTAGATATTTGGGGCCCAAGTCATTTAGGGCCTTATAAGTCAAAGTTAACACCTTGAATTGGGCTCGGTAGTGAATTGGCAGCCAATGCAACTCTTTTAAGATTGGTGTAATGTACATCTGGCTAGATGTTCCAGTCAGCACTCTGACGACTGCATTTTGCACTAGCTGCAACTTCCAGACTGTCTTCAAGGGCAGCCCCATGTAGAGCGCATGATGTGCAAGCTTATTACCAGATGGGTTGCTTGCACGTATTATAATATTTATAACCCACATATTAGCCATCTTGTTCTGAACGCGTTTGACTCAGAAACTCCAGTTTTACTTTTCCTACCTGATAGTTGTGTTGCCCCTTGACGTAATAGCAGAGGGGAAATTTTACTTGTTGGCATGGAAAATTCCATTGTGAAAAAGGCCAATTTTTGGAAGCGTGCCTTGATTGAGAAAATTTTGGCCATCCCACTCTGTCGAATGGAGCGTGGGTTTGGCTCCCATGCATAATTTCCCCAGATAAAAAAAACCAGATGGACAGAAGGAAGAATTCAAAGTATGCCATGCAATTTTGCTGCCACATTGCCTCCTCTAGAGGTTTATTTCAGATTTTTGTCTTATATCCCATCCTAAGGGAGATCCCCCCCTTCATTTAACTCTGGGGGATGGATGTCTTTCTCCTGCTTAGCTTAAGTTAGCAAGAAAACCGTACGATGGCTTCAGCCCTTAAAGAGCTCTGAAGATTTGTCTGAAGCATCACAAAACAGATTGTGGCTATGTCTATCTGTTACAGTTGAGGTGACCTTTGATGGCCCAGATGCTGGGGCAGGCAAACAGCTGAGCTCTTCTTGTGGCCAAGAATCTGGAACGAGTATACTGCGTGAAGAGCAAGAAGTCCCACTCTTGGCCTCAGGAAGTGTCCCCAGGCCAGTTTCTGGCTTGTGGCACCAGATGAAGGAAGCCTTGGAAGGGCAACTTCTCATGGCCTTCTGGAAAGGCCACTCTGGTCAGGCTGCATTCCAACACAGAATTTAATAAGAATCGAATTTGGCTCAAGTTCACCCTTTGAAGTGGATTGCACCTCCCCCAAACAGGACATTCCCAACTACTGGGGAAAACTAGGGGTGGATTTGCGTTTCCTTACTGGGCCAGATCAGCCAAACCGGTCCAGCCTTGAGCTGGTGCACTGCCAAAATGGGCCCTCCAGTAGTCCAGAAAACAGGGGCACATAGAAGGCATATCTCCACGTTCTGGATTGTGGGCCACTAGTTTTTCAGCAGACTTGTTTAATCAGGTCTACCAGAGAAGGGGGCACCTTGCCACTTCCTAAGAGCAGGATGCAAGGTTGAAGGTGGCTTTGGTGTGTAGACGCGGCATCTCTTGGGACCTCACTGAATACCCTTTTATCCAAGTGCCTTTCTTTCACCTCCATCCAGAGAGTGTCTTCTAATGTTTCTCTGTTTGAACCACTTGCACAAAATCTTGTGTGGTGAAAGACTACATGGGCACATCCCCATAGGGGCTAAAATCCAGGGTGGATTTGGATTCAGCATTGGGAGTTCCCATTAACCCCCCCCCCCAATACTCCGAATCCACTCCAAATTTTCCAGCCCTGTCCCCATGCCGGTTTTCTTTCTCTGGATTTTCTGGGGAAAATCCGGAGAAAGAAAACCCCTGTTTCAACAGGGTTTTTTTCCAGCTGACTCAGATTAAAGCCAAGTGAAGGAGGATAACATCCCAGTAAGTGAATGAGGGGGTACAGCCTGGCCCTGGCTGTCCTCCTTCACTCAGCTTTAAACCGAGCCAGCCTTTTCTTTCCCCCTGTTGAAACAGGGGGAGGGAAAAGGAAGGCAGCCGAGGACATCAGGAGGAGGAGGCTGGCAGCAGCTGCCTTCCTTCCTTCCTTTTCCCTCCCTCCCCCCCTGGCTGCCACCCAACAACAACGCATCTGAGGGGCGGCCTCCCCTTCACTCACCCCCTTGCTCACTTACCCAGCTGCCGGCTGTCTTCCTTCACTTGGCTTTAAACCAAGCCAGCCTCTCCATCTCGGATGTGGCGGCATCGGGCGGCAGGCAGGGGGGAAGGGAAAAGGAAGGAAGGCAGCTGAGAATGAGGAGGCTGGCGGCGGCTTACTGCGCCGCTCACAGGTGTGCTTGGGCGCACCTGTGGGTTCTGTTTGGGAACAGCCCGATGCGTGGTCGGTGCTGTTCCCGACCTCCACCCCTAACCTGCAGCAGAACCCGGATTACTCTGGATCAGAGTAATCTGGATTGGCTGTAGGTGGGAATGTGGCCGATGACATTTAAAACTGGTTTCCGTTCCATTTTGGTTTCCCCTTTAAAAAAGGAAAAGGAAAGCTAAAGAATCAGATAAAGGTTACCCATTATACTGCCCTGCAGGTGAATGGAGGGGGATGGAGGTCATTCCACCTGGGTGGCTGAATGTAAGATCTCTCGAACTGTGCAGCAAACAGCTAAATAGTCTGCCTCGCCCTAGTTATTTAAGAAAAAGCAGAGAAGCCAAATACGGACCTATGTCATCCATACTGTAGTCAAGGGGAAGAAGCTCTTTGAAACATACCTGGCATGTTTAAGATGCTGATGTGGTAGAAATAGTGGTGACGGTTACCCTTTTTATTTTGAATCTTCTGACATAAAAGCAGATTTAAGAAGCAGAGTTGGGAACGCTCCAAGGGTTGTGTCAAAGGAACCCTGCCGGCTGTGGCTGTTTTGGCCTGGTGCCCAGAGGCGCCTCACTTTCAGCACTGCTCCTGTGTGCCTAGCGAAACAGTGCCGGGTCTGGTAAAGTAGCTGAAATGCTTTGTGGACTGCTTAGAAGATGCCCCCACTTGGAGCAGGTTACAGTGCCATTTTTCACACCACAGTGATTTGTCCGGTGCGGAATGCACCAGTTTACTGGGAGATGTGGCCTTCTACTAGACCAGTCTGTAGTGTGGACAGCACATTCCAGGGTGTCGCCTGGTTCAGTCTATTAATCCAGTGCAGACAGGGCCCATGTGCCATCTGCAAGCAGAGCCTTCTGTCTGAAAGGCCAATTCTAATCCCCTATTGTAGGGGAAACTACGAATAGAAACTCCTCCTGTTTGTGTTGCACTCAGTCCTATTGGCTACCCCCACTTGCTTCTAGTAGGGGTAGGCAGTACCACTTTCTAGTAGGTGTAGCCAGTACAAGTGAGTGCAAATGGATGCTCCACCTCCTACTAGCACACACAGGAGGAGGAGTTTCCATTTGTTGTTTCCCCTACAATAGGGGACTAGGATTGGCCTTTCAGAGCCAGTTTGGTCTAATGGTTAGGAAGCCAGACTCTTATCTGGGAATACCAGGTTTGATTCTGCCCTTCCCCATGAAGCCAGCTGGGTGACCTTGGGCTAGTCACAGCTCTCTTCTGAACTCTCACAGCCCCACCTACCTCACAGGGTGTTCTGCTGTGGGGAGAAGAATAGAAAAGCTTTGTCAGCCACTTTGAGTCCCCTTAAATGGGTGAGAAAAGTGGGGTAGAAAAGCCACACTCTTCTTCTTCCTGGCTTCTTCTTCTGAGAACACAAGCTTTCAGATATAGCTGTGATATCCGTCTTCAGAGGTCTTTGCTCTTGGTGAAGACAAGAGAAATCCTTCAATCAGCCAAAAGCAAAACCTCTGAAGATGGATATCGCAGCTATCTCCAGAAGCTCGGGTTCTCAGAAGAAGGAACCTGGAACACGGCATAACAGCCCCAAAGCAGCTACAAATGAGATTGAATCTGGCCATGAAAGCCTACATGCGTCCAATAAGAGTGGCAGTTGTGAGGAATAACCCACATTATATCGGGTTGAAGGCAGCCTAAATGGCACAGGCAGACTCAAAAGGCCTCATCCTTCTAAATCTTAGAGGGCTCCCACTCTGGATTGGACAGATATGGACAGAGCAAGTTGCCTATTGTGCAAAACTTCAAAATATCCATTATGTCCTGTAATATCCGGCCTTGTCCTGTAATGCTTTTGGCTCAAAGAGCATGCTGGCATGCCTTCAGTTTACAAAAATGTGTTTACCACTAGCTGACGTAACTTTTTCTTAAGGTATCTGAAGCTCATTCCGTTTTTGGGCAAAAACACAGTCAGCCTAACCGGCGTTCCTGCTTCAGACATGCTTAAGTTAGCCTGGCAGCGTCTTGGCAGTTAAACTGTCCCAGTGGGTAAGAACTACTGTGTCTTTCGGCTTATCAAAACTCTGCTTCATTTCACTGGACTGCACCGAAAGAAATAATAATGGCCCAAAGTTTGTTTTTCTGGTTTGTGCGCATAACATAACCCAGATGCCTTTTCACACTACAGCCGAACATCTGTAGTGAACTAAGGCTAGGCCATGTGGGGACACAATCTCCTACCTGCCTAGGTGCGAAAGGGGGCATCCAAAAGGCTGGCATGGAGGCGGGACTCTCCTCCCAGGCCTGCCACCATTGGGTTGAATTCGACCCAGGGACAGGCAGGCCAATCCCATCCCTTGCTCAGGTTCTGCGGCCCTTGGTGACCCGACTGGGTCACCTACAGCCTGCAGGAACCCCCCACCCCAGGCAACCCCGCAGGCACGGACCTACCCGGGGACGCGTGCACACACGACTTACCTCGTTGCTGCCGGGTTCAAAGTGGTGAGCCCGGCTGGCATCGTTGTGTGTCTGTGTGCGCCGTTGGCTCTGATTGGCCAATATAGCTGTGTGAGACAGGATGCTGGACTAGATGGGCTGTGGCCTGATCCAGCAGGGCTCCTCTTATCTATTCTTATGTTCTAGAGCTGGCTAGGAGTAGATGGTATCAAGCAAGTGAGCCCAGATTCCTAATGTGCCTTATGGAATGCATAAAACTGATACGAAAGGAAAAAGATGGGGGCGGGGGACTAAATGGAGTAGTTGAACATGGCATTGGAGGTGATTTATTGCCTGACATATTTCAAGTCTGATATGCAGAAGACAGTTTTATCTTCTTTTTGAAAGGACTGAATCAGCCCCCTTCAAGCAAATGGTGTAGTGCTTGAAACATAGCAAGCAATAGAAGATTTTTCTGTGTCCCTTTTAAAATCTTCTCCATTTTTATTCCTTCATAATTCATACAAGAAAATCGAATGCCCACAGATTTGTTTCTGTTGTGCATTAAGCCAAGTAGTTTTCGTTTGAAAAATGAAAAGCAAATTGAATACGTGTGTTTATTCATATGTAATCTGTCACGCCAGCATAAAATATTACACAGTAAAACCACTCCAGTGCAAATAATCCCTTGTGCCACACAACCTGATGGTTTCTGCTCTCACTGGTCCCTCTGGCCACATTGTTCTGAAGTGCTGCACAGCACAGCACATTTGCTACCGAGCCCAATTCAAGGTATTAACTTTAACTTATAGGGACCTAAATGACTTGGGCCCCAAATACCTGAAGGAACGCCTACCCCCATATCGACCTGCCTGTGCTTTAAGATCTGGAGGGGAGGACCTCCTGTTGTCCCACCTCCCTCAGCAGCAGAAGGGATGAGCAACCCAGGAAAGGGCCTTCTCAGTGATGGCCCCTAGGCTATGGAATAGTATCCCCCTTGAGGTGTGTCTGTCTCCTTCACTGTACACGTTTAGGAAGGCAGTGCGGATGCACCTCTTTGCCCTGGTCTTTGGTTAAATGGGGATACACTTTTCCTTCCCACTTGGGCCGCATTCCCATTACAAGCTTAATACGTTTTCCCTAAACTGAAATAATGGAACCGGATGCAAACGCGAATTTGCCTGATCCCATTACTTTCAATTTAACTGCATTCAATCCAGATTCTGAGGATCGTACATGGCGTACGTGACTCAAGGGGGGGGGGACTCAAGTGGCTACTTTCTAAAAGCCGCTTTTCGGGGCTGCCCTGCCCTCTTCCTCCTGGCGTGAACGCGCCACCCATAAGGGACCCCTTCACGGAGCCTAGCTGGGTGGCTCAGTGGCTGCCGCTTGCCTGGATGGAGGAAAAATGGCACCAGGCAGCCAGCAATTCTTTCCCCTCCTCTCCCCATTGCCAGGGCACACAGCAGCAGCGGCAACTCAAGCCCCCTTCACCTGCACATCCCCACAGCCTTAAAAACATTCACACATCTCCCAGAACTTGCACCTGCTTTCCTTTCTTTTCCCTTTCTAAAGGTCAGAAGTTTCAGAATTGCGCAAAATTGCAACATTGTTATCAGGTATGAAGTGGGTAGATTGCTACAGTGTAGCGGCTGCTGTAAGGGGTGGATTTTTACAGTAAAATCACTATCTTTGGAAGCAAGCTATTGGGGGAGGGAAACCCTAAACATGCATTCTCATCCCACTAAAATGGTATGGTTCCCACAGTAAGAAATGTAAAACGTTTCAAATGCACAAACCACGGCGAGACCTGTTGAAATGAGGATTAACATTTACAACGCTTTGGGGCGATTTAACTTGCGGAAAGCATGTTAAGCCAACCTGACGTGGGGACTGCAATGATCGAAACTGTTTCGAAACCGTTTTAAGCTTGTAATGGGAACACGGCCTTGGTCACACTGAACATGTAACCAGTGTTTCAGATTTTGCCAGAACAAGTAGCAGCCTGCTACGATGTAGGCCTTTTCCGAACTTACTGCGCTTAATCCGCATTAGTGAATTCATAGTAGCTAGATCCAGATCAGCCGCAGGAGGAGGCATGTGGATGGAAGCAAATGTGGTATCAGGAGAGACGCTATGCTGATACCTAACCACTGTTCTATATGGATGGATGTACCTGGCAAGCAGAAGTACCTCCCAAACTTGATGTAATTGGTTCACATCCCCATTAATCAAATGGAGCATCTGAATAGCAGGGGTAAAGTGTCTTTGTGGCAGGGCTGTGAATGCAAGGTATCTTCACAGGCAATACAAAGACACCATTGCTGTCAACGCAGCCCTTATTCCAAAGGGACGGCAAAGGCATCTTCACAGTCTCGCTGCCACGGTGCTTGTTCCTTGACGCCATGCTCATGGTCTTTCCTATTCCATTCTACACATCGATGCTTCATTGCTTGTGCCTATCAGATGGTGCTAGTATGGTTACGGTACTGACTTATCTGGTCCACCTACTAATCTGGACAACTGTGGCCTTAGCACTGATCTGATCCAAATTACATATAGTCCTGGGTGGACCACGTGGACTAGGGAGCTCCTTATTTTGGATTACCAGGGCTGAATTCGCACTTAGGCCTCTGGTATGAAATTAGTACAGCTCTGGTACCAAATATCTGTACCAGAGCTGTCCTAATTGCATACCAGAGACCTAAGTGCAAATTCAGCCCAGGTAAGTGCAGAAAGGGTCCTATGTTCCCAGAAGACAAGGAGTGGCACTTACAAACAATGTGACAGCTGCTAGCAGTGTGGACCAGCAGGTAGGGGCAAGCCAAAACAGATAGGTGGTGGTTGGGCCCATAGCTGGCAGGAGTCCTGGAAGAAGGGGGCAGCTCCCCAAATTTGGGGCAGGGGCATCAAAATGTAATTAACTCCAGCCCGTTACAGGCAAGATGCGACCTTTTACTCATTCACCCCCAAATTTGTGACCCCCCCCCCATATTTATGGAGCTGGCTATGGGCCTGGTGGTAGTTGGCACTCAAGGGAAAGGTGAAGTCCAGCAAATCAAGGCAAGCCAACTCAATGAGCTTCCTCAAGGTTCAACTTGCTAGTAAGCCAAACCTCAAACTTTAAACCTGGGGCCTGTTCACATGTGGCCATATTCTGGAATATATGTCAGGGCAGGGGCCTGTTATCCGCAAGCTATTGCAGACTCTGACAGGGCTCACTTGGGGTCTGCTGTAGCCTGCTTTAGCATGTGGACAGCAGACTCTTATTCCAGTATATATTCCAGAATAAATCCAAGTGCAAACAGGGCCCTGGTTCGGCTTGCTAGCAAGCTTAGTGATTTGGGAGGGTTTGTGGAAATGTAGAACACGGAGCCTGTTATCCCTTACATCTGCTGTAGGATCTGCAACTTTTAGTGCCCAATAAAAGCTGGCTTCTTTTTTCTAATGAATGCTTATGCACGCATTGTTGAGGGCTTCCTACACTCAAAAGTAAAGTGCAAGGCATCTGCTATCATGAGGTGACACTCTAGCATGCTAATTAATTCCAGCAGGAGCTAGATAGAGCTCACTGTCTCTTCTCCAACTCTCTGAGAAGGCTGCTGCTCTTGCAGTGAAGCCTAATTAATGTTTTTCTTTTTGGAACAGATGCTGCTAAGTTATCAGGTGGATTCCACAGTACTTAGTGCTCTAGTTTTCCTTCCCCAATAGGAACCCTAAGTCCAGTTTCACATAATACATACACCAGGTATTCCTTCCTTGGTGCTTCCTGCTTATACAGTGTCATAACCAAAGAAGACTCAGGCCCCTTCCAGATTAGCAGATTAAGGGTGTTTCTGCACTAGCTGCGAAAACTGTTTTAACCCTCCTTTAAGCCGGCTTCCGCGTTACAGACCTGATGGGAGACTCTTTGCGGTGGCGCTTCCGCATTTCGGTGTGCAAGACCGGTTTTCAAAACCGGTTTTGCCACTGAAATCCATCTTAAATGCGAGACGCTTCCACACACGGCGAGGGGAAGAGATGGATTCCCTCTGCCCGCCATTTTGGGAAGGGCAGAAGCAGGGCTGCCTGCTTCTGAAGCCCTTCCCTCGCGCGCTGGTCGTCGCCAGAAACACGCGGTGACTGGCAGCTCCGTGCTCCAGTCGCAGGGCTTCGGGGGCAGCGTTGCTGGCATATGAGCTGGAGGATGCTTGGAATGGTTGCTGGTGTGTCCACACAGCACCCACTCCAATCTGTCCTCCAGAATCCGTTCTCCCTGCTTGGGGTTTCCTCCGATCCGTCACAAATAGTGAAGGATCTTTGGGAGGATGGATTGCTGAAAAGCGGATCTATTTAGATCCGCTTTTCAGCAGCAAATGAGGAAGCACCCTAAATCCGCAGTTCTCAACAAATTTGCATCCTATCTGCTGTAAAGCGGCCATCCAGCAAACCCCCCCCCCTCCCCGTAGCTTTCTGCTTGGGGAGCCATGTGACTTGTGTGTGGTGCATGTGGTCACATGGGGTGAGGCGCATGTCATGTGGAATGTGTTTCACAATGCACAAATAATACATGGGCTTGCGTGGGGAAAAAAGATGACTCCTTACACAAGAAAAAGATGACTCCTTAAGCAACTATCACCATGTAACGTTACTATTACCGTGTGGAATGGTTTAATAACAACGCCACCCCCAAAGCATCTTTAGCAGTAACCTTTACACCCACTGTACACATGGGAGGTAGCAGTGAGTAATGGACACAAAAATAGTTCCTGTCTTGATGATTCAGAGAAATGGGGGGGGGGCTCTTGACACTAACTGGAGCCTCATCTGTGGGTGAGAAGGACCATGTGCTTCCATTTCACTGCGGCTCCAAGCACCATGCTCCATATGGTGGGGAAGATCCAGTTTGGAACTCCTGCTTCTTCCCTCGTACAGACAGATGCACCGAGCTCAAAGGAGGCCCCTCTAATCTCTTTTTTTTCCTCTCATCACCGCCAGCAGGCATCATTTTTCAATCGTTTTTGGCTCCAGTTCTCCTTTCTTTTAAAAATTCTATTTGTTGTAAAATGCTAAGTGAAGCATGGGTGAGAATTAATAGTGAAATGAATGAAGAACGTTTGTAGGCTGTGCCGCTTCTCCTGCAAGTTATAGGGCTTGCCGTACTCTGCACCAGCAAGCAGATGGCAGGTCCTTATTCCGGAATATAATCCAGAATAAGGCCCAGTGCAGAACGATGTAGATCTCAGGTAACCAAGTGGATGGTGCCTACATTGCTTCTGTTTGAATAAATAGGCCAGCATGTACAAAGTTCTATTGTAAAGAAGGCAAACCTGTAAATAATTCCAGATGAAACCAAGTTTTCTACACAGATATGTCATCACAAACAAAACCAAACTTGTGTAGCTATGGCCGCTGGTGGTGCTGATCTGGAGTAGTTTATATTGTGGATATGAGGCTCATATGAACTTTGCTGCCAAACCCTGATGCCTCCTAGCCTCAGGACCTGAGTGGCTGCTTTCCCCCAGTAGTGCCCAGAACACTGACTTCTTCCTTCTGGAGGTCTCCTGCATTCTGGATGAGGGTGCTGGTTCCTTTGTTAGTAGCAACTAAATGATACTAACAGAGATTCGGATCAGGGTCCGTCTAGAGCATTTATCCACATTAATATGCGGATAGGAAGCACAGAATGTGTTACCACATTAACGCAGACCCTTAATCCAGATTAAGGGTCTGTGCAGAAGAGCCCCCTGACTCTGATTCTGGAAGCCTTTCCAAACTGGTCCAGTAGACTGTCCGAGTTGAGCCTAGTTGATCTCCTGAAATACCTTGTCTGCCATGCCTCCTGGTAGAACACTGTGTCCACATCAGGTTATGGTGGAAAAATGAACTGCTTGTAACAGTCAGTGCAGTAGTCCAGGCTGGAATATCAGATGGCGCATGGTCCGGTACACCAAGTTTGAGATCCTGGTTTCATTTTGCTGGGCACCTGGAAGCAGTGTCAGAAGCGCAACACTTCTGGCTACCCTGCCAAACCAGCCCCAGCTGACATGTTCGGAAGCTGGGAATGAAGTTGGGCCAGGATGGGCTGCCCACAATATAGAGGACCCTTGGTATGGTCCACTGGCAAAAACAAATAATTCTTTACATTAGTGGCTTTTTTGTTGCTGAATTTCATTTGCTAAATCTTCAACTGAATGTTGGTATTTCGTATACTTCAAGCTCAAGCAAGTGCTACTAACTTCATCTGTCATTAGGTTTATTTTATTGGGTTTAATATTATTTGATGCTGAGAATAAGGTCTCACAAAAGTACGTAGAGGAAAAAATTGTGAGTAAAGCCATTGCTGCTACACACAGGTCTTCAGTCCTCTAGCTGCCAGGAGCACAGATGCACTGTGCATGACCCCGTGGCGCGATGACGTGATTCCATCACACCTCCTATGCTGGACACAGACAGTGTGTCTGGGCTACTGGTGTCTTGTAGACCACAAGCCAGAACCAGCCTGTGGCCTGTGAGATACTGAATGGCAACAATGTGTCACCCAAAAGGGCTTCGTGTGTCACCTGTGATACACAGGTCATAGGTTCACTATCACTGGACTAGCACAACATGGAATTATTCATAGAAATAGCCTGGGTTTCCTGGAAGGGTTTTGTAGTTCATCACAAAAGGATAGAGGGACAGTTTTGTTCAGATTAACTACCTGGATAAAGGGGAATGTAATACTTTAAATGTCAAGACACTAAATCTTGTAGCTATTTTGCTGGGACGTATCTATGTACTCATAGTGTAACCACTGATAACTCTATCTTCTGCTTATCTTGAACCTGGAAGGACAATTTTGTTTATCTACTGTATCAAATGTATACTCCGTTCTTCCCCAATCGATCCAGGGCAGTGTACAAACATACATTAATATAAATATATTGCAGGTATTTTAAACAGTTATTCATGTGAGGCTTGTAACCTGAAAATAAGAAAATCAATAAAGCAACCAACTATTTCCAGTCTCAGCTACAGGGTAATATATTCCTGTCCCCTCTTTTATGAAGATCTTAAGGATATTGTGGTGGGTCAATATAGAAACAGATATTTTCAGAGTTTGGAAATGTTTGTTTTCCTAGCTGCTGCATCCATTATCCTTAACCAAAGTGTCCACAATATGGGCCTTTTCACACTTTCCTCAGTGAAATGGTATAATATCATTCCACCAAGGGTGTGTACAGATGGGGATACTGCGTATTCTGAATGCGCAGTCGGTGTGTACGCATCACACCTGACACCCAACACTTCATAGCGACGAAGCATTATACCGCTGCTACTGCCGATTTACCTGCTGTGGAACGATCAACATTCACTCTGCAGTATCAAGTAATTTCGGAGTTTCCCGCTGTCCTGATAGGATGGCGAGAAACAGCCAATGATAGCTGAGCCTGCAGCTCAGCTCCCATTGGCTGCCCAATCCCACATGACACGTGCCTCACTGCACATGCCATGGAAGTCTTGCAGCTGCCGAGGAGGAAGCTGCGGACCCCCGTTTTGTGTGGGGACAACGCGTCATGACTTCGCAGCCAGGTAAGCTGCAAATTTACTAACAACTGCGGATTTTTATCCACTAGTTTGGAAGGGACCAGAGGCAAAGATCAGGTGTGAAAGGAGTCATCTGTACTTCAAGTGCTGGTTCAATCTCTAGCCAGACCACCAGCATTTGAAGTGTGGATGGTCTGCCCGGACAAGCCGAATCACCACGGCAATGGCCGCTGCAACATCTGGCTGGCTTCCAGACATCATGGCTGTCAGTCCATGTGCACAATGGCTCAGCCACAAGCCACGCTGCCCTGCCCACTCACAGGGTTGCACCTGGAAGGAGATGTAAGCACTGCTAACCAGTCAGTCCCAGTCAAGCTGTGGATAAGAAGTTACTTGTCCACTAGCTAGTGAAGACTGGAGCCCTTTCCACACTTGGGTCTTATTTTGGAAAATATCTTGGGATAAGGATCTGTTGTCCACATGCTAATGCAGGCTATGACAGGCCTTGCCTGCGGCTTGCCATAGTCTACACTAGCATGCAGACAACAATCCCTTGCCCAGGATATATTCCAGAATAAGACCAAGTGCGGAAAGGCACGAGGTCAGCTGGAGTGAGCTCTGGAATATTCTTGAGACCGTGGTGGCACGGCATGTGGATGGGCCCAGCCAGGAGCATCTGGAACCGTTCTTTGAAGGTAAGCGCAAACAGGCCCTCCACGTCTTGCTTTCCTCCGTGCTATTAAGGCTGCAATAGAAAGGGCTTTTTTAAAGGGTAAAGAGCTGTTGCCAGGGCTTCACACCTCGGAAGAAGTAGCTCAAAGCTGTAGAGCAAAAATTGCCCGACTAAAGCTTTGCCATTGTCCAGTCAGCGTGACCAGGCTGCGGGCACACAAGGCTCCATTAAGGCGCCTCTTTGTGATCTACCCTCCTTCCCTGAAGGCATCCTCAGAAACCTTGTCAACAGCCCAGTGGGAAAAAAAGCAAAGACAATGGATAGCCATGAATGCATGCATTCATCAATTCAGGCTGACTGACAGTGCCATGTTGTTTTTGTGAAAACAGGCACTTAGACTGTTTTGACTCCCCTTTTTTGCCCTGGTCAACTGATTGGATGGGTGCCCACAAATGCTCTTCCCTGCTCTGCAAGCCCCAGGCTTATAAAACTGCCCTCTCTTCTTTCCCAAATACTATGTTTGTGGCTATTCTTCTTTTCTCCCCCAGAGAACCCAAAAACAACCTCTTATCAGGTTGCTTTTTGAAATCAGATCCTTCTTTTTCCTCTCGTTCTCCGTGAGGTCCATTGCAGAAGGTAGATTGCCATCAGAGAGAGGCACAGAGCAACAGCACCTGCTGTCCCAGTTGCGCTCAATGCCATAAAGGTTCCTTGAGAGTTTTTAAAATCGTAGGCTATGGTGGCACTTAAGGGGTGCTATGACGCTTCTCTTCCCATCCACTGAACGGGAAAGGAGAACAATGAACCATCGTTGACCAGTGCTCACACTTGGAGCGCTGGTCAACTTTGGCCGGCCACCCACCCCTGCGCAGTTGAATACTTACCTTATTCAACCCAAGGGCCTGTCCCTGCCAGGTGTGGCCATTTTGGCTGCGGCTCCCTCTGTGACCACATGGGCATCAGCGCCATTGCCTTGATGACACTGACGCTCTGCGCACGCACAGTTGCATCTATACCACCTTTTCTGGTAGTAAGTTCCAATGAGTCTCTGGGTGAAAAAAATACTTCTCCTTGTTGGTTATAACTCTTCAGCCCATCAGCTTCATAGAAGGCCCCCTGGTTCTAGTGTTGTGTGAAAAGAGAAAATAATTTTTCTCTATCCACCTTTTCTATACCATGCATGATTTTATATACTTCAGTCAGGTCCATGTAACTAGCTGCATATAACTACCATAGAACCAGATTTCTAAATTTGTGCCTGCTGGGCTTTTCTCAACAATAATATTCTTCCACGACAAGAATAATATTCTTAGCGCAACCTTTGTATCTGCTCCCGGACAAAGCTTTTGAAATGAAAGATTTTCTGGCTTACAATAAAGCTGTGGGTGTCTTTTCTTGTTTTTATTTTTAAGTACCATTGAACAGACTTAATAACATGCATTTCCTACACTGTCTATTGTTTGTATGTATAAGCTATAGGGATCAGCCATCTAATTAAGATAATTGTACCAGGGAAGGGAAAACACTCCGTTCCTGATTTATGTTAGTTACACTCTCTGCCTCCTCATTACTGAAAGTCATGTGTGTTTTCCCAGTTGAACTAAGTCAAGCCAAGACAGCAGAACAAGGGGTGATATTTGAATGACCAGTTTTCTGCAGAAAATCATCTTTCCCTGGTTCTACCCATTGATAGCGTCTGGCAAGCTGCAGAAACTTTATCCTGATGCAATATTGCATGTAGCTGTGGCAGTCACTGCCACGACGTTTGACAGTGACTTGTAGATTGCTGTATTAGCCTAAAATTGGCATTGGGTGACATAAACGTGGAACAGACTGTTTTGGCTAGGAACAAGGACAGCTGCTGCAAAAATAAAAATAAAGTAATACTTGCCTGCTTTTAGGGATTCATCAGATTTGTAGAGAATATGTCTACCAGCAATTGTTGTTTTTCATGAGGATAAATCTGTCCTTTTTGGCTGTGTT
The DNA here is from genome assembly GCA_023333525.1 of Aspidoscelis tigris stejnegeri. Lineage (NCBI taxonomy): Eukaryota > Metazoa > Chordata > Lepidosauria > Squamata > Teiidae > Aspidoscelis > Aspidoscelis tigris. The sequence continues at coordinate 11,474,720 of JALMGA010000007.1, forward strand.
CACACAAATGGGCTTGAATTCAGGCTGAAGAAGGATTAAAGTAAAGGTGTAACCCTGGCCATAGTCTGTATTGTAGATTCTTCCAAAGGTAAGTGCAAAAAGACTCTTTGGGCCTATTTGCACTACAGCCCATAGTGCATGATTAAGGAACTTCTAGGGAAGGGCATCTACACTTGCAGGAGGCTGCTACAGCCTCCAAGCGCCCCCTGCCTTTCCAAAGTTCCCTAATCATGCACTTCATGTTCCACATCTTCCCCAACCTTCCCCAATCACTTACCTGTTGCATCCAGCTGGGGACCATTTGCACCTCATTGGCCGCATCCCCATTATAAGCTTATTTCGGTTTCCCTAAACCGAAATAATAGAATCGGATGCAAACGCGAATTTGCCTGTTCCCATTATTTTTAACTTAATCGCGTTTGATCCAGATTCTGAGGATCGTACATGGTGTACGTGACTCAAGGGGTAACTCAAGTGGCTACTTTCTAAAAGCCACTTTTCAGGGCTACCTTGCCCTCTTCCTCCTGGCGTGAATGCGCCACCCATAAGGGACCCCTTCACAGAGCCTAGCTGGGTGGCTGCCGCTTGCCTGGATGGAGGAAAAACGGCAGCGGGCAGCCAGTGATTCTTTCCCCTCCTCTCCCCATTGCCCAGGGCACACAGCAGCTTCGGCAACTCAAGCCCTCTTAACAGCCACAGCCTTTAAAACAGAACCTCCACCTGCTTTACTTTTTTTTCCCTTTCTAAAGGTCAGAACTTTCAAAATTGTGCAAAATTGCAACATTGTTATAAGGTGTGAAGTGGGTAGATCGCTACAGTGTAGCGGCTGCTTTAAGGAGTGGATTTTCATAGTGGCTGTTTTAAGGGGTCGATTTTTTCAGTGAAATCACTATCTTTGGAAGCAGGCTATTGGGGAAGGGAAACCCTAAACACAGATTCTCATCCCTTAACACCGTACGGTCCCCACAGTAAAAAATGTAAAACATTTCAAGCGCACGAACCGGAGTGAGACCTGTTGAAATGAGGATTAACATTTACAATGCTTTGGGGGGATTTAACATGCATAAAGCGTGTTAAGCCAAACTGATGTGGGGTCTGCGAGGATTGAACCCGTATTGAATTCAAAATAAGCTTGCTGTGGGGATTAGCCCATGATGCGACTGCAGAGCATCAGTGACATCATGGTGATGGCGCTGGTGCACAGGGCCCCGCAGGCAAAATGGCAGCACCCTGAAGAAGACCAGGCCCTCAGTTGAATCAAGGTAAATATTCAATTGCAGGTGTGTGTGTGTGTGTAGAACGGCCAGAGTTGGCTAGTGCTCCAAGTGCGAGTTCTAGTCAAGGTTCGTTCTTTGCGGGAAGGGAAGTGAAAAATCGCTCTTTGTTGCTGCAGATATTTTACCCCTAGGCTAGTTGGCAACCTCACTGCAACTCCATTGCTACCTAGCCTGATACTGAAACACCTTCAGCAACAATATCCAGCTTGGAAGATTCCTATAGTGCCACATTCTGACCCTGAGCCACAGAAAAGATTCTCTACTATGCAGATTGAAATTAATTGCACAGTTCATCAGCAGTTCTTCCTTCTTTGGCTAATGTCTAGGCTCAAAATCTGATGTAGAAAGAAGGACCTAGGCCAGCAAAGTGTAGCTTTAATTCATTCAGTCTGGCAAGGCTAGTCAGAAAGCGCAGGTTCCGTCTTCTGTAAATGTGGGTAGAATCTGGCAGAGCAGTCTTCAGCCAGGTTCCCCAGGGAAAGGTTGTGTAAGCACACTGCAGCTGAACACTTTTACTGCATCGCCTCAGCTCCTAGTCAGATAGCACCAGAAAACGCTGGACCACAGAATCTGGAAAAGTACAGAGCAAGGGAAGAAAAAGTTCAAAGCTGCGTGTTTTTCCAAGGGTGCTGCCGGCTGGGTCGTACAGTGGCTGTCACATTTCGTTAAAACTGGTGACAGCTTCACCCCACCAATGGCAGTGAGAGCAACCGCAACTCTGCTTGTGAGCACCAAGGGACTGATTTCTATGTTTGCTCATCAAGCCCTGCTCTCCTGATGATACCTGCACACTTGCTGCTTTTGTAGGCGGAATGAGCTGGGCTGTCCTGAACACGGCAGGGATTCGGGTGCGTGTAGGTGTGTTATCCGTGAAAAGGGAGTGTAAACGGGTAGGGCAATTTTACAATAAACAACTATTGTTTATTGGCTAATGTTGGAGGCTCTCTGGGTCGCTGGAGTTACGCGCCAGCACCGTGTAGTGCTTGCAGTGGGGGAAAACATAACTAACATTTAGCCGAAGGCCTGAGCGAAGAGGTGTGTCTTCAATCAGAAAATGAGCCTAAGGCACCTCCAGGAGGAGACTATTCATAGAATCATAGAATCATAGAATGGTAGAGTTGGAGGGGACCTCCTGGGTCATCGAGTCCAACCCCCTGCTCAAGGCAGGATCTCCTAAACCATCTCAGACAGATGGCTGTCCAGTCTCTGCTTGAAGACCTCCATCGAAGGGGAACCAACCACCTCCCGTGGCAGCCTGTTCCACTGGTTGATCACTCTTACTGTTAGAAATTTTTTCCTAACATCTAAACTACATCTTTTCCCCTGCAGTTTCACCCCATTGTTTCTAGTCCTTCCTTGAGAGAGTGAGAACAGGGCTGATCCCTCTGCCTTGTGACAACCCTTGAGGTATTTGTAGACAGCTATCATGTCTCCTCTCAGTCTTCTTTTTGTTAGACTAAACATTCCTAGTTCTTTAAGCCGTTCCTCATAGGACATGGTTTGCAGACCGTTCACCATCTTGGTAGCTCTCCTTTGAACCTGCTCCAGCTTGCCAGTGTCTTTTTTAAACTGGGGTGACCAGAACTGGACACAGTACTCCAGATGAGGTCTGACCAAGGTAGAGTAGAGGGGGATAATAACTTCACGTGATCTGGACTCTATGCTTCTCCTAATACACCCCAGGATTGCGTTTGCCTTTTTTGCAGCTGCCTCGCACTGTTGACTCATGTTCAGTTGATGATCTACCAGGACACCCAAGTCTTTTTCACATGTGCTGCTGCTCAGCCGAATTCCTCCCATTGTATATGTGCTTTTTTCATTTTTCTTGCCCAGGTGCAGAACCTTGCATTTTTCTTTGTTAAATACCATTTTATTAGTTGCAGCCTGGGGGCCATTACTGAGAAGGCCCTCTCCCGGCTGCCCACCCACCTCACTGCTGAAGGTGGTGGGACAACCAGGAGAGCCTCCCTTCCAGATCTTAAGGCACGGGCAGGTTGATATGGGAGAAGGCATTCCTTTAGATATTTGGGGCCCAAGTCATTTAGGGTCTTATAAGACAAAGTTAACACCTTGAATTGGGCTCGGTAGTAATTTGGCAGCCAATGCAACCCTTTTAAGGTTGGTGTGATGTACATCCGGCTAGCACCCTGGCAGCTGCATTTTGCACTAGCTGCAACTTCTGAACCGTCTTCAAGGACAGCCCCATGTGGAGTACATTACAATAGCCCAATCTAGAGCAAAGTAGAGCTTCAATTCATTCTGTTTTGCAGGTTCCTTCTTCTGTCCAGAAGATCGGTACCAAGCTGCCTTACACAGGCTCCATCAGATATGTCAACTTAAGCACTATTCTAATTTAGATTTGGTGAAGCAGATGGCCTTATCTGATCCTGTAAGGCATTTCTCCCAAGGATACACCCTTTATCTCTGGAGAATGGACCTCATCAAAGGTCTGGCAAGTGATGTTACCCCCTCCAACTGGATTAAGTAGTTGCTCACAGCCCGTTCCTGGGCAAGACCTTGGAGTATGTAGTAGCCATATGAGGTCCTAGTGTTCTTGGATGAAACTTATTTTCTGAATGTATTCCACCTGGAATTCAGCCAGGGGTTTTGTTTGGTGTCTCTAGATAATAGACCCTTTTTTGGAGAAAGACTTGGAGCCCATACTTGTTATTTCTCCTGGAAATGTACATTTTAGTGGTCTTTCTGAACACCAACCATTGTGTTATTTTCATTGGACTGAGTAGAATGTACGTGGGGTGATTATTCAAGGATTTGGCTTGCATTGTCACCAATGTTTGGATGACACACAACTCTATGACACACAGACACATGTGTAGTTATAGATATATTAAGCAAATATCCGTCTGTGATAATGAACTGATTGGAAACTCAAATAATTTGGTGAGTGCTCATGGCCACTTATCCGCTGCATTTAAGCTCAGAAAGACGAATGGATAGAATGAGAATTTCCAGCCGGTATTCAGAGAATTTCTCCAGATTAACACTCAAAGCAAGGTTTTCTAGTGTGAGCCATCTTAAGCAATCAGAGCACTTTTTGTGACAGATGTAATCCCATTTATAGTACGCTCTTCTTAATTGTGTGGGGATGACCTTTTCTGAAGACGCAGTGTGATAGCTGAAAACTCTTCTTGGTCATATGTGCTACGTGCGTACCATATTGTATCTTTGGAGCCAGGCTTTTTATAGGATATAATTAGACTGCAAGCTTCTAGCATCTCTATGTAGTGCTGCAAAACGCCATGGAAATCCTGGTGATCTGGAACAGGTGTAGGGTATGTCACCACAGAAAACAAGTGGAAGCGCCTCCTGTTGTCTATCCATCCCTTCCTGTAAGTGCCTTTGAACCATGGTGCCACATTCATTCCACATGCCTACTACCTGAGAAGCACAAAAGCCTCAGCTGTTTTAATCATTTTACTGGAGCTCTGCTTGTGCGCATGACAGCCCCTATGCCCACCTGACAGCTGCTCAGCTGACTGCAGGGAAAATGTCAGGCAATTGTTTGGGGTAAAGCAAGCCCTTACCTGGGCGATTAAGTGCTTGGGACAGTTGCGATCGCAGCATTAGCAGCGGGGACAGTGAAACCCTGCCCGCTAATACTGCGATCATAACCCGGGAGTGTCCCCATGCCCCCAGGATAACCCATTCTTGCCCCCTAATTCAGGGTGAGAACAGTTATAAAGGTTTTTTTTTTTTTACTTCGCTTTTTGGGATTTTGTCCCTCATGTAGCCCGAATTAGGGCTTTGCATGGGGACTCTCCTGAGGCGAACTAACACCTCAGAGTATCCTTATCATGGGGACATGGGCTGGCTGGATGAATCCAGGGAACAACTATTGTCTTTTTGTGGAAGGATGAGATGGTGTGGCCTTCCCTCAAGATGGGCTTGCTGGATCCTGAAGCTTTAATTAATTATTGTCCACTTACAAATCTCCCTTTCTGTTCAACCACAGGTATGCTTGGAGGATGGTGGTTATCATCTGTTGCTGTTTGTTTAAAATTGGTACAAATGGCAGCTGATGTATGTACAATGTTAGGACAAACAATGTTGCAATCCATCCACTTCTCACCTGATAACACTTCACGCCTGATAACGCCTGATTCTGCAATTCTGACTCTTTGAAAGTTCTGTGCATGAGGCTCAGAAAAACATGCATTTAAAATGCACCTTCCATCCCCACGGAAGCGTGTTTTCTTTCCCTGCATCTTTTTCTCCCCGCCCCCTCTCTTGTTCAAAGGAAAAATAGCCATTGGTTCTCTGTTCGTCTCCCATATCTCCGTCCCCAAAATGGCCGGGCAATCCTTTGCTCATTCACTCTAACACAGAACACTGTCAAAATCCACCCGGTAGAGCAGCAGTGACTATAAATACACCCACTTCACGCCTCATAACAATGTTGCAATCCATCCACTTCACACCTGATAACACTTCACACCTGATAACAATGTTGCAATTCTCCGCAATTCTGACTCTTTGAAAGTTCTGTGCTTTAGAAAGGGAAGGAAGGGAAGCTGATGCAGTTATGGCTGTGTGTGCAGGCAGCGGTCCCTGCCTCTTTTGCCAGAGAGCGTCTCCAAGGTAAATGCTGCGAGGAAAACCTGCGACTTCCAAAAAGAGCAATGAAAGTCTTCTTTAAAGGGCACATATTTTGTCATGGGTTTTCCTGCTTTTGTAGCGCTGGAAGCTCATTAAAAACCCTGGCATGGGGGTGCTCAGAGGCAAAAAGAAGAGTTTTAGCACACTTTAAATTGCTTGGGGATGCACTCTAAGAGGCTTTTCTTTTAGATCTCTATCCCTATCCACTGTCACAACACCCCCTGCACTTTGATAGGCTAAAGGTTCCATCACTCTACGGTGTGTCATCACCCTTTGGGTGAAAGGGAAAGCAAATCCATGCAGTATCCACCCACTATATTATGGTTCAACCCCCTTTAGTCCTCTTCCCTGATCACACCCAAAAAATGAAAATGGATTAACACTCTATAATGGCTTGAGACCTGTAAAAATAAAAAATAAAAAAAATCACGACTCAGGAAAGTCCACAAATAAAATGGATGGGACAAAAAAAGTTGTGGGCGGTGGGGTCCCAAGATGGACTGAAGAAGGATTAAAATGAAGGTGTAATTAAAGCCATTGATGAGCCGACTGTGTGGAAATGGGCAGTTTTCCCTGGGATATTGTCTAGGCTGCCCACTGCACTGCCAAACATGCTGATTAGACTTTCTTCAACTCAAGTGTCTCTGCGCCTGTAGCTGCACTGAAGGTCTTTATATCGAGTGTGAGCTGGGAGACACGCTAACCTTCTCCTCTTCTGAAGGCACTGATGTATGAGAAAGAACTCCTCCAGCCAGTTGCTGAGTCATCCTGGGACAAGAGGGAGCCAGGCTGTTTAGTAGAGTAGTAAATGATGGAATTACATTCTGCACATTAGATTCTGAGGCTGTGCTCCACCAGCTGTCCCTGAATGACAACTCCCAGCATTCCATGCTCACAACTCCCAGGATTCTACCTGCATCATTCTATGAGAGCAGCTCCCAGCATTCCTCTCCCAGGCCAGATTCCCACTGGGCAATTTAATACAGGTTTTAACTAGGTTTTTTTTTAATCAGCAGCAAGGTCTTTTTTTTATGTTCCAACTGTTAGCTTATAATGAGGACTTGCAGGGGAGAAACCCCCTCCCCTCCCTCCTCCCCTCAGCAGGACCCCCTCCCCATGCAGCCAGCAATTGGACACCATCATATCCTGACTTCATCGGGGTGGGCAATTCAAACCCTACCCCCTATATAAGTTTGTCCCCAATTCAGATCATGGCAGCAGGTTTTCACTTCCCCACTGTTTTGTGCTAGAATGGTACATCAAAGCAGTATGAAATGGCAGGGGGGAGGGAAAAACTAGGTGGGAAAGGGTGGGAATAGAGATTGTAATAGGAAAGGGAGGCAGGAGGTGCAAAGTAGGCAGACTTTTAAGTGTCTTTGAAATGGCAGACATCAAGGCCAAAGTCTTTCCAATTGCTGACAATTTAAATAAGATCAGACACTTTTGACTCACTCCTGCTATGATCTGATATCTCGTTACATTGTAATGGTCTGATCTCTTGTTACATTTTACGCTCCTGCAGGCTCTGCTCGCTCTTCCCTTTCAGCCAAACCCAATCCTTACCACATAATGGTGAAAGTCCAGGGAAAAGGGGAGGAAATCACAGCTTATCATTGGGTCAGGGGAAACTGAGGAGAATGCTCCTAAAGCATGGTTCCCTCCCCACAAAAAACTGCTTGCCTTCTCATGACTAAATAGTGAGGATTATTTCTAAATCCAGCAACAAGACCTCTTTTGATTTGAATATAGATAATCTGTGATTTGGGACCTTTGGTCCTCAGAAACTGTGGATTCTTTTTAAAACTAGGGGACGTTGAGCTCTCAAAATGATTTCAAATCTCTTTAAATCTTGAATGGGAATGCAACCCTAGTATTCTTTGCCTTCCCCACTAGCACAGAATGATGGAAGTGGGGTGCTGAGAGTTTTACATCTGGGGGAGTACAATTTCAGAACCACCACAGGAGACTGATGTAATTCAGTTTAGAAAGAAGAAAAATCCAGGTTGTCTTATTTTAGCACATGCCCTAGAGTCCAGAGGGAGAGTGGAGTACAATGTCTTGCATTGCTAAATAATCATATTGATTGGTGCAAAGCCCTCACATCCATTCAAATGTATTATGAAAACTTGCTGAAATGTGGGTTAGAATCAGGTTAGCCAGCAAGATGTTTTGCAACTGTGGCATTGCTTCCCACAAGAAGACATTGCATTGGACTCATGTGGCTCACATCTGTTTCATAGACTCATGGAGTTGGAAGGGACCTCTAGGGTCATCAAGTCCAACCCCCTGCTCAATACAGGATTTCCTAAACCATCCCAGACAGATGTAGGTCCAGTCTCTGCTTGAAGACCTCCAGCAAAGGAAAACCCACTACCTCCCATGGCAACTTATTCCATTGACTGATTGCTCTCACTGTCAGGAGTTTTTTTCCCTAATAGCTAATCTGTGTTGACTCCTTTGAAGTTTCACACCATTGTTTCTAGTCCTTCCATCTTGTGCAAGTGAGAATAGGGACAATCCCTCTGCACTGTGACAGCCCTTCAGATGTTTGAAGACCGTGATCATGTCTCCTCTCAGTCTTCTCTTCTGCAGGCTAAACATTTCTAGATTCTTCAACCTTTCCTCATAGGACATGGTTTCCAGACCACCAACCATTTTGGTAGCCCTCCTTTGGACTTGCTCTAGTTTGTCAATGTCTTTTTTAAATTGGGGTGCCCAGAACTGGACACAGTACTCTAGATGGGTAGAGTAAAGAGGATTAGAAGCAGATTAGAAGCAGATATCCATGCAGCAATATTAATAGACCTTAGGTCCTATAGTGGTTTGTATCAGAAACTGTGATCTCTCAATTACCTGGGTTCTAAGTTGCTCAGGACCTTGCAATCTGTAAGAGCATCATAGATTGGGCCAGGCAGCTAACTGGCTCAACCTGCCTACAACTTGTGGGCTGTCTTCAAGAGAAGTCCTCTACTGAGTTCTGCTCTGCAGGAAGGGGTGAAGGTGGTGTACCAGTGCTAGCAGAGCTCAGCTTCCTTTAGGGCCTTTTTGCACTATCCTGCCAAGATTGAGATCAGTGGGTCTGGACCGGCGAAACCCACTGGCACAGATCACAGTACAACAGTGCTGGTCCAGACCAGCTCAGAAATGGGCCCATCTGGGAGCGAACTGCACACAGATGTACTTACCCCTTTCAGCGGCATCCGCTGGCATCCCCATCCACAGTCTATGGGGCATGGAAGGTGATGCCAGCATCGTACACCAAGATGGCAGTGCCCAGACCATGCATCTATACCATGTGAGTGCAAGTGCAAATGCTGGTATACACAAGGGGAAATTCACCATTTCTGTCCCCTGGATGGGAACAGAAGGGCAAACTTCCCCCAGATTGGTTCTATATAGTCTTGTGCTTGTGGTATTTGAAACTTTCAGATACAAGAGCTGACTGGGGCCCTTTCTGCACTTGGCCTTATTCTGGAATATATCTCGAGATAGCCGTCTGCTGGCCACAAGCTAATGCAGACTATGGCAAGGCTTGCTTGGGGCCTTCCATAGCCTGCACAACTATGCAGATAGCAGGTCCCTATTCTGGGATATACTCCAGAATAAGGCCAAGTGCAGAAAGGCCCTGAAGTAGCATGATGTCATGTTCACAAACTGTTAACTTTTTAGATGACAGATGTATCAATGGCCACTAGAATGAATGCCTAGGTACATCTTTCAGGCTTGGGGAGGGGGGGAGGGGGCGGAAGCAGGACGCTTCTAATCCCATTTGCTGGGATTCAAGAGCAGGAAAAGGTTTGTCCTTGTCTCTGCTTGAGATGCCCATGAGCATTTGGTGGGCCACTGTGCGCAACGGGACACTGGACTAGATGGGCTGTGGCCTGATCCAGGAGGGCTTCTCTTACGTTCTCTTATGTTCTTATGGTGAAGAAGGCAACCACAGTATCTGCAGCTAAAGTTTCAGGGAGAATGCTGAAATTAATGGCACACACAGGCCTTAAGAAAAACAAGATTTAGGGGCCTTGCTAAAGACAGGAAAAGGGAATTCTGTTTCCATGGTAAAGGGAGTGTTTTGAAAAAGGATAAAAAGATCACGAAATGGGTAGGGGTCAATGAGGTATTTCACGCATTGATTTGAACCAACCTATTCTCTAACTTCAGAACAAAGTATTGCTTAGATAATTATGTCCACAGATAGAGCCATAAACAGAGTTGTTTCTTTCTCATGCAGGGTTACCTGTCCGAAGGCTTGGTGACAAAGTGGTATCGATCTCCCCGTTTGCTCCTCTCACCTAATAACTACACCAAAGCGATTGACATGTGGGCGGCTGGTTGTATTCTAGCCGAAATGCTTACGGGAAAGATGCTGTTTGCCGGTAAGCATCCGATTCAGTTTTATGTACTTGTGAATCTCTCCTTAGAAGGAGGTTTAAAATCCCAAGGAAGATTTTTCTTATGTATTTAAAATTATACATTATTTTTATTCTGCTTCCTGTTCTATGTGAAAATCAAAAGAAATAAAAAACAAATCAAGGCACATTTTAATTTCAAAAAACGTGTATGAGAGGAAAACCTGTTTGCACTGGGAAGGCCTGAGGCCTTTTCACACTACGGCCTTTAGTGCATAATTAGTGCACCTCGCACATTGACTAGGCACATTGAGTAGGCATCCAAGCATGCCTGCTCTCCACACCTTCACCAACGTTACCTAATTACTTACATGAAGCATCCAGCAGCGTGACACTTCGCTCTTGCCGGCCCTCCAGGGTCATTTGATGTGCTGTGCAAGCGTGCTGGGACCTTGGACAACCGTCTGCAAAGTATCAGTGTTGTCAAGGCAATGGTGCTGATACATGCGCTGTTGTGTAGGCTCAGCTGCCATAATGGCGGCGCCCAGAGGAGGACCAGGACCTGGGACTGAATAAGGCGAGTATCCAATCCTGGGGGGAGGGAGCAGGTAAAGTTGACGAGTGCTCCGCTGTGGCTGCTAGTCAACATTGGGTCATCGCGCTCCTTTCCCAAGCAGCAGATGGGAAGTGTAAAGACACCTCTGGATGAAAAGAAGTGCTTTCAGTAGGTGCCATGAATGAAGGGAAAACCTCCTAAAGAGAAGGTGCCACCACAGAGAAGGTCTATTAAGGCAACAACTAAATGACACTCAATAATTTGTGGGGCTTGCAACATGCCATCCTCTGGTAATTTTTGTGATCTCATGGGTCTGTAACAGAAAAGGCAACATTCACATTTGGGACATTATTCTTGAATGTGTAGTGTACAGCTTTATCTAAAGTTTCAGTTGGTCCAAAATGCAGTGGGTAGGTTGCTAACGAACCCTAGAAAATGCATCATGCATAAAGAATCTCAGTGCTCCTTCACAATCATGCTATGCGCACACATGTCAACAGGGACTACAGATCAGCCCACCAAGGGCCTTATAATGGTGGGCTTTAAGAAGTTCCCTGCAGGACTGTTGAGGAAGTCACCTGAGAGTCCTTGGCCTCTTAACACCCGTTCAATGAATGTCAATCCAGCACATCCCTGTTAGCAAATTGTGTGCAACTTTCACATCTTGTCACTTGAAATTTATGCAATGTGCAGGCAACAGTCCAGATTTTGTCAGAACCATTTTACATGGTTCGCACTTATTGCAAAGTGCTTCTGAAAAGCCTTTTCCTCGTAATTACCCAAATTGCAAAAGTCCCAGAAATAAGTGGGGCTCATAAGAAGGGAGGGACATTTTAGAAGAGTTTGTTCATTGAGGGAATGGGATGGTGTGTATAAAATAAATTGCTGTTCCTTAATGCTGCAGATTGGTTTACATTAAATTCTTCATATTTTCATGGAATGAAGAAGACTCTTAAAAAGTTCTTTCACTTATAACAAAAGGTAATGAATGCATTTTACAGGATGGTTCCCTTAATGCTTTCCAAGAAATTCTAAAGAGAAAATGTTGGAAACGCTCATACTCCCTGTTCTCCTGTTCCTCACTTCCCCATAATCTCTAGAATTTGTTTGTTGATAACATTTGTATCCTGCCCTTCCCTGGTGCTGCATCCACACCTAAATTTTAATCCAGTTTTAGTCCACCTTCAGAATGGAAGAACCCCTCAGTAAAGTGACTCATAATTTTGTTTCCACGTTATCTAAGCCAAAGGTAGATTTTCTCAGTAAGATAAAGCCAAAAGCAAACAACTTGTCCCTTTGCCAGTGCATTATTCTGAAAGTGGACTAAAGCTGGATTAAAATGTGGGGTGAACACAGCCTGGGAGATCCCCGGGTGGTCCACAACATATGATAAAACAATTATTAAGACAAGTTGAAAAGTATAACTAAATCCAACCTAGTTCTGTCAGCACCAGGGGCAATGAACTTTGGACCTCCCACTATTCCTGCTGGCTGCCCTCCATGTACACTAAGTCCCTGGTCACACCTATATGAGACAGGATGTTCTATTCATAATTCAAACTGAGGTCGTACCAGCTCTGTTCACACCTAGATCGTTATAGGTCGTCCTCAGGCCGTCCTTGCTTTGGGCTGCATTGCTCACACCTTTCTTCGAGACTGACTTGAGCCTCCTCTTGGCTCTCCACCTCTTTTGCTGCATCAAATCTATCTCCTTTCTTATTGGATGCCATTGTGTCACTCAAGGGAGGCGAAGGTGTGTGTTTGCGGTTCTTTTTAAAGCCTGCTCCCCCACTTCCACACACACCCTTCTTTTTTTATGGGCTTTTCTTCTCTGTGTGATTAATTTTTTTAAAAAAAAGATAATAAATTTGTGGGAAAATGCCAGATAGAGGAATCATACACATAAACTGAGGAAAGAAGTGGAGGTGCCTCACAAACTCCATGTGGGCCATCCTCCCCTAGACACTGGACAAAAGGAAAGACTGGACCCCACCCTCCACAGCACAGTTCAGCCTCCTTTAGCCCGTCCCCTCAGCTCACACTGAGGAAGAGAAGATGGCCTGGCATGTCAGGGTGGGCTGAGTCCTCTGGAAAAGGGGACTCCGGTTAGAACAATCTGACAGGGATAAGCTCCGTTGGAGAATGAACTGAACAACAATAATGTGAGTAACACGACCAAAAGACGACCTGAAGTCGTCTTAAACTAAAGGTGTGACCAGGGCCTATGGTTGTATGCAACAGGACATCTTTCCCAGAGCAAGGCAATGTGAGCCACTTCTAGGCATGGTGCAAACTGCAGCAGGTAGTAGCTAACTCTTTGGCTCTATGTTCCAGATCTTGCTGGCTTCTCTCCATGCTGCTGCTTAGCTGTGCACAGACCGACAGCCCTTTGCTTGCCTAGGTCCGTTTCTGGCAGCTGAAACAGACTCAGTGCTGGGATTATCTGAATGAAGGATAGTCCTGATCGGGGTGGGAAAGTCCCCAGAAGATGCACTGATCTCCAAAGACTGCTGTAGGCCTAGTTTATCTTTTTGACTCTCTGCTGTCCATTCTGGACTCCTATAGCATTTCATGTCCAACTTTAGTTAGGTTCCCCCAAACCACCAGGGACTTAAAAAAATAGGACTATTATCCTTAGATAATAGGAAGACTCAGTATTGTTCTGCCCTGAGGCTAGGAGCATCTAGAAGAGCACAGGGCACCATCCCTACCATAAACAAAGGAACTTAACAAGCAAGCCTAAAGCAGAATCTGCAAGAATTGTGCAAAAAGATGCTAGGCAAAAGAAGCCATAAACCCTGTGGAGTTTATACCTCCCCATGAAACTTTCTCCATGTAAGAGCCAGGAAGAAGCTCACGGTGCTTTTTCAGCAGAGCCTCTTTACCCAAAGGACTTATAAAAATATTCCAGCAACTACAAGAGGTTATTCACCTGCTGGAAAGGCTGTGTCGAGTCTCTTCACAACAGCAGGGAAAGGGGGGCTGATAATATTTATTAAGCAATGAAATGCATCCCTAAGGCTCTTCAACAAATAAACATCCTGCTTCCCTTCAAACCTCCTGCCTTTCTTCTCTTCTGTTAATGTTATTGTGCCATCTTCGTCCATTACTTATTTTTGCAAGACTGTGAGATTTTGACACGTTGGTAAGCAGCTGCGCACAGCTTTCTCTAAATAAACAATAAGCTTCATTAATTATGGATTCCAACTCTTCCTCTTGCAAAATATTTCACCCATGGAGACCTGGTAGCATCAGGCCTGTGCAAACGAGGGAGCAGCTTCAAAGAGGAAAGGATGTCAGAGAAAAGAGGCCCGTCACCTGCACCATCTCAGAATGCAAGAAGAAGGGAAAATTGGCTTAAGTCGCTGCAAGGGCAGGTTCTGGTTGAATACGGGGGTGTGGGGAGAGGACAACATTCTTATGGGAAGAAGTTCTGATTGTAGGGTAGAGATGTGCATGAATATTCGAAATATTCATTATTTGTACAAATTTGTACGAATTCAGACATTTGTATACAAATCAGATGTCCAGACATTTGTTTTTTAGTATTCGTACAAATACAAACATTTTGAGTTATTCATATGAGTAATTTGGACATCCGTACACATCTTGTGCGTACTTGTAAACATCCATGCGGTATATATGAGATTAAAATGAGATGCATACAGATGCATATGGATGCGTATGAGATTCGTATCATTGGATGTAGCTAGCCAATCAGAGAGTGGCTGGCACACACAGGAACGCTTGGTTCACCATTTTGGGAGCTGGCCAGGATGAGGTAGGTGCTGCATGCGTGAACATGTTCCCATTTAGGCCCACCCCCATGGGGGGGTGCCCGTGGGGGTCCCTGCGGGCCCTAGGGGACACAATCCTGTCCCCTGGAACCTGCAGGAACCGGGGAAGGGACCGCGCCAGGATTGCCCGCAGGACCCAATCCAGACAGGCCTTGGGAAGGGCCTGCATCTGTCAGGGAGGGAGGCATGTGAACGCTTCTTTCCCTGATCAATTTTGGGACGGCCCTGAATGCCCTGGGCCAGGTGTAGAGCACAGTTAAGTGCTTTACACCTGGAACACGTTGAGGGCACTCTAGGATGGGCTGGGGCAGTTCCATTCGGAATCACTCGCTCAGAGGAGCGAATGCTCTGTCCTGGCGTGTTCTACGGGCACTCCAAAAGGCCTAGTGCGAAAAGACCTGTACCAGCACCATAATGCAGAGAGTGCTGTTCCAGACTATACCATGCTGTGATCTGGACCAGCAGGCCTCACCGGTCCAGACTCACTGATCCTGATCATGGCCCGGTATTGTAAAAAGGCCCTATGAGACTGTTACAGAGGAAAACATTGTAGCAAAGCATCTTTTTAGTATTGAGCAGAAGAAGGCAATTTCATACTGCTGAATCAGTTTTGTTTGAGGCCTAGGGAATGAAACCCAGCATGTCTACACATTCTTCAGTACCTCTCCCAATGACCCCCAACTAGGACTTGTACATTTGGAGCTTTTGTTTAAAAACAGACAGTGTGTTCAAGTTGTGCTGACCTTCTGCTTTCCCACCCAAGTGAACTATGGGAAACAGCAAGACGTCAGGGTGGCAGGTGGCGACGGGGAGGCAAACAGGGACGGAAGTGGAGCCAAGTGATTCTTTGAAAGCAACGACAACTCCCTCCTGGAGACAAAGGGCACAAAAAGATTCCAAAATAAAGAATGCAAAATAAAGTTATGCCTTGGATTACATGCCCCAAATAGGGAGCCAATCAGATCCTAAGTAGGTATGAAACTACGTCAATGTTTACAATGCTCTTCTAAGGAGATAGGTTTGTACCCAACCTAGCAGATTGCACATGGGATCAAAAGCAGTAGTACTGAAGTATTACTTTCTTTTTAATATTGCGAGCCAGTCCGGTCTTGTAGTTCGAGTGCTGGATTCGTACCTCGTAGTCACCGGGTTTGATTCCTCACTCCTCCATGAAGCCAGCTGGGTGACCTGGGCTAGTCACAGCTCTCTTTCTGAGCTTCCACAGCCCCATCTACCTCACAGAATGTTCAGTCCCATATGAATCCCATACGAACCCCATATGGATCCATCAAAGCATTCGATTTGACTTCGAATGTCAATCTTCAAATGTGACAACATTCTATTCGAACGTGAATGTCCAAATTTGTCAAATTCATACAAATTTCAAATGTTAAGAATATTTGTGCACATCCGTAGTGCTCGAAAGTTCTGCATTGCATGGAAAACCTCTGCTTTGTCGCTGGGCTCTTCATGACCCAGAATCTAAATCGATGAGCCTTGCTCTGTTTTGCTTGCCTGGAGTAATCGGAAGACTAACAAGGCTTAAAGGTTCCCGGAATTCCAAGGGCAACTCTGTGAGCAGTATTGTCCTTGCTTGTTTAGGAAGCCATGAGTTGGAACAGATGCAGCTTATCCTGGAGACAATCCCCGTTTTTCACGAGGAAGACAAGGAGGAACTGCTGAAAGTCATGCCGACATTCATCAACAGCAACTGGGAAGTGAAGAAGCCATTACGGAAGCTGCTACCAGAAGTGAACAGCAAAGGTACAATGAATTTTGTGTCTTGTCCTTGGTCACACTTAAGGTTTAATCCAGCTTCAGTCCGCTTTGGCTGTGGGCACTCCAGCTTCAGTCCACTTATACATCAGCAAAGTGACAAGCTGTTTTCTTTCTGTGTTAAATAGTTCAGAAAATTCACCTTTGGAATAGATGTGAAATGAAAATTACCGGTCACTTTGCTGATGTGTTCTCTCGCCCTGAAGGTGGACTGAAGCTGGATTAAACCTCAGGTGTGACCACAGCCCCAATGAATGTTGTTAAGTGAATCTAATAAGATTGCTTTATGTGAAATACGTATGGACAGCAGTAAAGGCCAACAACAAAATGGGGAGTAATTCATCATGCCCAGCAGCTCAGAGCTTGAGTCTGTTCTCTCTTCTACTTCATGCATGGTTGAATTCACACTGAGGCCTCTGGTATGCCATTAGGACAGCTCTGGTACAGATATTCTATACCAAGAGCTGTCTTAACTGCATATCAGAGGCCTAAATGCAAATTCAGCCTATGTTTCAATTTAGGCTTGGTTATTTGCTATGACCAGTGGGATTAGATTTCTTACTTGTCCTGTATCTCACCTATTTTTAGCACTCCATTTTCTGACCACTGGTCCTGCTTCCTCGTTATGGGCCCCAGGCACCACTGGAATCACCACGTAAAAGTGATCCCTGTTCCCGGTGTGCTACGAGCCACTCCAGGGCCTGGTGTGGTCTAAGGAAAGTCCAGCCAGCCCTCTAAGACCACACCCAGGGGACAGAGCCTCCCTTAGACCAGACAAGTGTGCAGAGGGGAACTCCAGGCATGCTTGATGGGGTCCAATATACCAACTTAAGTTCAAATCCCTACAATTCCATGATATACTATACACCGTCTCATCATACTCTATCTTACATCACAAAGTTGATGAAAGAATAAAATGGAGGAATATGTATGCATCCTTGAGCTTTCTGGATCTATTTTGTTTCTGATGGGGGTGGGGGTGGAATCTCTACATTTTTATTGTTCCTTCGGGTCATCTGTAAATATGAATTGTGATGTTTATGGAGTGATAATTAAAAGTTTACTGTTGTGCACCATGCAAATTTACCAAAATCCTATTGAACTCAGTGCAGTTTTTCTTCTGGAAAAAAGTGTTGCTTTATCAGGATGCAGTCCTAGTACACTTATTTATTATTTACTCAAAACATTTATGGTTTGCAAGAGAGATTAAAAGCAAGATTACAGTCACACACACAGAAAAATCAACAATTGAAAACACATTAAAAGCTGTGTAGGTCAGGGAAGAAAAAAACATTTACACAGGGAATGTCTGAGTAAAGATATAGATGTCATGCCTCCAGAGCATCTTTGACGCTCCGGAGACATATATTTAGTTAAAGATATTATAGGCTTTTCTATGTATTAGTTCAAGAGGGGAAATAGAGATCTATAGCTTTAAGAGAGAAAAGGATTGTGGGAAATTCTAGGGTCCTATACTGCCTCTCCAGTTGGTGTCAGTTTTGTGTGTAGTGAGTTTGCAGCCAAGTCAGACCTGGAGAGAGTATTTTCCTTTGACAAAGATAAAGTCCACAGAAGAAAGATGAAGTCCACAGAAGAAACAGAAAACAGAGATAGTCTATCAGAAAGCTAACCATCAGAGAAGAGAGAGCAAGGTATTGAAAGTCTATTGAGAGAGAAGAGATCAGTTTCATGTTATTTGTGTTTGTAACCAGTAAAGCTTTTGAAAATCTAAGAAGTTTGTGGACAAGTCTTTTGTTCAGGCTGTGTTCCCTAGAGCCCGAGGCCTTACTACATGCAAAGTCCATAGCATTGCTCTGGGGACAAAAGAGTAGACCACCTTAAACTGAAAATGTAGGTGCCATGCAAATGGCAGAAAGGAAGGAATAGATGGGGTCCCACCACAAAGAAGCCCCAACTATTCTATATTTTGTGTGACCTGCAATAAAACCTCTCCCGATGATCTCAGGGTTCTTCCAGAGCTCTTTTATTCTTATGAAGGAATAAGCCCCACTAAGGCCGCATCCCCATGCACTCCATTTAGTTCAGATCGGATTCGGATCAGTCTGAATACGGAGCCGAACTCGAATCGACCCATCCCCCCCATGCCGTTGCCGAAAGCATGGGCTCAATTTGATTATGCCTGACCCCATGCAAACTGCACTAAACCCCTGCATGGGGAAACAGCATCTTTTTCTCTCCACCTTGTCTCTCCTGATAGGAGCAAGGGCAGGGAAATGCCACCCAATGCCCCTTCCCCAATCGCAACTGCTGGGCATTAAACAGTGATTAAACAGAAATGAGCTTCTACTCTCTGCAATCTGATTGCCAGGCAGACGTAAAAGAACTGATCACCACAGTAAGAAGCAGCAATGAGGGGGGTCATCTAGCCCTTGCTGTCCCATGAGGCTCTTACCGCAACCCTTATTCCACCCCCATTCCCCAGTCGCCAGCAAGCAACTTCTGAAAAAGCTAACCAAAGCCGCTACAATGTTTAGAGGCAGTTTAGCAGAGAAGTGCTCTACTGCAAAACTTGAAGACCTGTGCTTGCCAGCAATCGGAAAGCAGGGGTGGAATAAGGGTTCTGGGAAGAGGCTCGTGGGACAACAAGGGCCAGATGACCCCCCTCATCATTGCATCTTTACCTGTCAAACTGGGGTGATCAGTTCAGCAATCAGATCGTGGAGAGACAAGGTTCGTTTCTCTTTGATGTTTAAAAATGGCCAGCAGTTGCGATCCCCAATGCACAGGACAGGAATGGTGAGCACAGGACATGAAACCCGTCTGTTAATGACGCGAGTGTCAGTCTCCTCCCCTAATAACCCAGGAGCATCCCCATGCACAGACTCAGCCTCCAAAATAATGTGGACAAGACTCCCAAACCATAGCGAGAACAGTTTTCAAGAGGACTAAATTTACTGTGGATTTGGGCAATTTGGTCCGCATGTAGCTTTGCATGGGGACCCTCCTTGCCGAATTCAGATTCAATTCGGACTTTATAGTGCATGGGGATGCCCCCTAATATAAAATAGTTTATTGCTGAGGAAATATGGAATTGCCCATTCTGATGTGTTATAAGCTTGATTTTGTTGAGCTGCCTCTTCCTGTGACTTGTGTCCTGATTTTAAAGAATGAACATCTGTAGGGCCATGCTTCCAAAGGATAACACGTCATCTCTGTTTAAGACTAATTAGAGTTCTGCTTTTGAATCAAGGACAATTACGCACCATAATTAAATAGAAATAGAACGTAAAGGTTAAATCTTTATCTGATCTCAGACGTGGCTGTTCTTATGAGACACTAATGGTGCTATGGTGAGGACAGCAGCTTTTGCATATGTACAGCTAATCGGATTATTTATCTGCCACTGACAGCTATCGATTTTCTGGAGAAAATACTGACCTTCAATCCCATGGACCGCCTAACAGCAGAGATGGGTCTGCAGCATCCTTATATGAGACCCTATTACTGTCCCGAGGATGAACCTGTTTCTCAGCACCCTTTCCGGATTGAAGATGAGATTGACGATATATTGCTGATGGAAGCCCATCAAAGCCAGATGTCAAACTGGGACAGGTATATATATATATATTTACTGGCCCGTATATACCTTGCTATTCTTTAGGGCTTTGTTCACACCTAAATTTTAATTCAGTTTTGGTCCACTTTCAGAATGAGAGAATGCATCAGCAAAGTATCAGGCTGTTTTCTTTCAACATTATTCAACAGAGAAAATTCACCCTTAGGTTAGATAAAGGGGAAACAAAATGGCTAGTCATTTTGCTGATGCGTTCTCTGACTCTGAAAGTGGACCAAAACTGGATTAAAACTTGGGTGTGAACCCAGCCTAGGAGAACAGGAAATGGAATTGAAGCATAAATTTTCCTTTCTCAGGATCCCTCAGTTCTTTAAAATCTTTCAAGCTCTTCTAGTGGCAGGAATTTATAGGAAAGTTCATTCTACAGCCTTTCTGCACTTGCTGGTATTCCTTATGTCAGTGTGGAGGCCCTATCCACTGCTGGTGTCCTGTGTCCACACAGGACAGAGCACGATCCAGATCAAATGTTAGACTTTGGATCAATGTTAGAGTTTGATATTGAGATTTGTTGGCACACCAGCATGGCCTAGTCTGGAATACAAAGATGTGGGGAGGGCACACTTCCATTTTCTGGACCACCATGGAACCCATTTTGGTGGCATACTTCCTCCAGTTCTGAGACATGGAACTTTCATTCCTAGAATTTCGGAGCCCCTGGAGGCCAGCTCTGAAGCTCATGGGACCTTTGGAACTGGCGTGGGAGCTGGGCAGGACCAGCACTATCATGCAGATGGTGCTTTTCCAGACTATGTTATGCCTTGGTCTGGACCAGCAGGCCTTGCTGGTCCAAATCCATTAATCCCAGTCATGGCACAGTAGTGCAAAATGCCCCTAGAAGCTTCAAAGCATGTTTGAAAGGCCTCCAGGCAGGGCATCTTCTGGACCTGACAACAGAAGTATGCCTATAGCTACAATAGAAAACAGAGGATGGCCTTATGTCACACTTGACACTTTCATGGGCTAGCTGATCTAAATCCAGATAGTCTAAATCAGTTCCCCGACCTCAGCTGGCACCTGAACAGCAGTACGCGAAAGTACACAGGTCCCCTGATTGACTATGGTGACATATATTTCTAATTAAGTAACAGTATATATCAGATGCACATTTTGTTGCTTCTGGGTACCACTGAGCTGGGTCCAGCTCCTGGTTGGCTACTTTGGCATCTCCATGGGCACCTCTGTGTCAGAGATACAGAAATGTTTTGGCAGTGCCTAGTTCTAGGGAGAAGCTAGGGAATGGACTGGCACTCCTCTGCTTTTTTGGCAGTTTGCTCTGCCACTGACTTACAGTCATTCCCGGCATCGTTTAGGGAAATTTGATGTTTTGAATAAACTCCTATGATCCATCGTCAAAGTGGCCTTTTCCAAACTCTTCTTAGAAGATACTCTGGTTTGTCTTCAGATCATATAAATCTCTCACTCTTCCTAGAAGAGGAGCACTGGTGATATTCTGAGGACACAACAAACATTCAGTACATAATGCAGTGTTTTTTGAGGGTTGTTACCTCAAAAACCACCCACGTTTGTCATTTGTTATCTCTTCCCTGGCCTGTCATAGCAGTGAACGAGATCCAAATTGCAGCCTTGCATGTGCCGGAAGATCACCTGAGAAAAACATTCTTCTTATTCCTTCCTTGGTTAATTAATGAGGCCTGATGAATGGGAGATGGATAATGCCACACTTCTCCCAGAGTGCTTGCTTAGATGGATAGGATTAAGCCTCCTTAGCCACCCTCTGTACTGTTACTCTCCTAAGTAAGGATGTGCACAAATGGGTTTTTGGCATTCAATTTACAACAAATTGAATGTTAGAAAATCCATATTCGTTTGAATAGATCCCCTTTGAATGTGGTAGGATTCTGATACAAACGTATTCATACAATTTGTACAAATATCCAATACGAATGCATAGGTATCTTGGATACGGATGGTATACAAATGCATACATATCAGATACGTATCCTATACGAACGCATACGTATCACTACGTATCTGATATGTATCCCCAGTTTAACGAATGTATGAGGTATTCATACAAATGTTCTGAAACATTTAATGTTAATGTATGAAGGTCCATACATCCAAAGTCATATGAATTCATAGAATAATACGAATATTCATGCACATGTCTACTCCTCAGAGACAGAAGAATTGGCTGGATGCCCACTCTATGCTTCTCACCAGGGGATCAGTGCAATTTTCCAAATGTAAGGACATATTGGGATTTGCTCTCCGTTATAATGATTTCCAGCAGAGCATCACAGGGGCCACAGAGGATGTCTGCTTTGGAAATCCTGGGAAATGGTGGATTTAAAAACAACAACAACCAGAAATGTAGTAATAAAAAGAGTCTGTCATTGGGAATGTATGTGTGGCCCACATACTATGGCTGCATCCCCATTATAAACTTAACCCAGTTTCCCTAAACCAAAATAATAGAACTGGATGCAAACGCGAATTTGCCTGATCCCATTACTTTCAACTCAATCGCGTTCGATCTGGATTCTGAGGATCATATGTGGTGTACGTGACTCAAGGGGGGACTCAAGTGGCTACTTTCTAAAAGCCACTTTTTGGGGCTGCCCTGCCCTCTTCCTCCTGGTGTGAATGTGCCACCCATAAGGGACCCTTTCAGGGAGCCTAGCTGGGTGGCTGCCGCTTGCCTGGATGGAGGCAAACCAGCACCGGGCAGCCAGCGATTCTTTCCCCTCCTCTCCCCATTGCCCAGGGCACACAGCAGCAGCGGCAACTCAAGCCCCCTTGCTTTAAACATTCACACATCTCCCAGAACCTGCAGCTGCTTTCCTTTCACTTTCTAAAGGTCAGAACTCCAAAGAGCTAGAATTGCGCAAAATTGCAACATTGTTATCAGGTGTGAAGTGCATGGATTGCTACAGTGTAGTGGCTGCTGTAAAGGGTGGATTTTTACACTGAAATCACTATCTTTGGAAGCAAGCTATTGGGGGAGGGAAACCCTAAACATGGATTCTCATCCCTTAAAACGGTACGGTCCCCACAGTAAAAAATGTAACACATATCAAGTGCACAAACCGGAGTGAGACCTGTTGAAATGAGGGTTAACATTTACAACGCTTTGGGGCGATTTAACACGTGGAAAGGGTGTTAAGCCAAACTGACGTGGGGTCTGCGAGGATTGAAACCCTATCGAAACCGAATTAAGCTTGTAATGGGGATGCGGCCTTCATGTGGCCACACAGTATATGTGTGTCTAATATTGTCCTTTCAAACTAAAAGGTATCCAGTAAGCTTATCCTCGGACCTGGAGTGGCGTCACGAGAAGGGCCATGATCTGGATGAGGTGCAGCGGGATCCTCGAGCAGGATCGGAATCCATTGCTGAGGAAGCACAGGTAGATCCCCGCAAATATTCCCAGAGCAGTTCAGAGCGATTCCTGGAGCAATCCCATTCTTCAATGGACCGAGCCTTTGAAGGGGATTACGGCCGATCGTGTGACTATAAAGTTGGGTCGCCATCCTACTTAGACAAGCTGCTGTGGAGAGACAACAAGCTTCACCATTACTCAGAGCCAAAGCTCATCCTGGATTTGTCCCACTGGAAACGGGCTTCTATTGCGCCCGCGACTGAGCTTGCCTTGGGAGAAGAACCATCTAACCTCTTCTTAGAGATAGCACAGTGGGTGACCAGTACCCAGACAGGTCTGGAGTGCCCCAATCCTCTCCCAGAGATTCAGGAACGAAGCCTGCCAAGTTCTCCTCACCATCTGCGTAAAGAATCCAAAGAGGTTGACGGTGAAGGTGACCCTCAGTTTGACTTGGACGTCTTCATTTCTAGGGCTTTAAAACTTTGCACGAAGCCTGAAGATCTGCCTGACACGAAGCTGAAAGATATCAATGGTGCATGTCTAGCAGAACATCCGAAGGAGATTGTACAGACAGAAGTTTATCACAAAGAGAGATGGTAAAAACAAAGACAAAACAAAGAGTGGCTGCTGGTAATTGTGACTAACTTCTCTTCCAATTTCATACCCAGTGCTGAATTTCAGCTGTAGCTCGATCGCACACAAAACGTGTTTGTTCCTTCTTGTGTCCAACTGAAATGCCTTTATCATAAGGGCAAGTGCATGCCAAAATCCCCCTTCAGTGCCTCGGAGTAAAGGAATATGGAGGTGTGAATGAAATTTTGGGGAGTTCATATGCTGCCTTAACAATATGCCTGGTACCCTTTTAGGGGACAGGCTTTGGACATTTGTCTCCAGTGTAGGAGAGTCCTAGATACAAAGAATGCTAAACCTTTGATTTTGTAGACTTGATTATAATGTGAGGGAACCCCCTTTCATGACACTGTATTTAACGTAGTCATGTCAGTGTTTTTTTCAAAAGTGCAAAGCATTTTATTTCATGGTTTTTCCCACATTTACTAGTATCCCGGTGCAGCACAAGGCCCCTCTAGTCTCTCTTTCTGCACTCTGGAGTGTAACAGTAGATCTCTTGCCCCCTGCTAAGTCGCTCCATCCTCACTGGACAAAGCATAGCCTAGTCTAGGTCACCAAAATGGCCGCCTAGACTGGGATACCAGTAGACCTGTAAAAACAGGTGGTCCAGGGGCTGCTGAAACTGAAGAGGGTGGCATATGGAAGGGGCTCATTTTGGCACCATAACAAATTGTACCACCAAAATGGGTCCCCTGGGGATCCAAAGCCAAGAACCTTTGTTCCTGGTCATCTAAGCCCTTACTTGCACGAGCTTGTCCTGGAACAGGTTAGCCAAGTGCAAATGGCCTTATTTCAGGACTGCTCCAGCAGGGACCTGTTCCAGTCAGAGCCACTCCAGCTAGTATGATCCAGTCTCTGAAAGTGAGGAATCAGCCTATATTTTTTCTTTGTCTTTCTTTCTATTGCTTTTAAAAGGCAGGACTGTACAATTAATCCTGCCTTTGATTTTTGTGGCTGAGGCTGAGAAACTATATCTGGGTCCATATCTAAGGTTGTTCAGGCTTTGGCAAAACTGAAATGTGAAAAGGTTTGGTGTGACTTGTCATCAGGTTGCTGGTCCTTATTATAGGGCTGTGTCCAGATGGTGGCAAATAGGTTGATTAGCACTGGTGAGAAATCGGTTTTCATTGAACAGATTTTTGCTGGTAAGAGGGCTGGAATCCAAGATTAAATTGATATCCTGGCTGGCAAATTAATGAAGGTAGTAGCATCACGTGGCTAGTGTTGAAAATCTGCACATTGAGATGATGTCTCAAATTAAATCTAATCTCAAGAGTGAATGCAACTTTTGATTTAATTCAGTTTCCCCCATACTGCAAAGAATCTGGAAAGTAAAAACAACAACTCATTTCTCATCTGCAGCTGTTTTCCTCCATCTGAACACATTTTATGATTTTGCTTCTACTTAATGTGATTTACTGAAGTTGGTAACCATGGGGCTTATTTATTTATTTATTATTTATTTGTATTTCTATCTTGCTCTATACCCTAAGGTTTCAGGGCGGGTTACATTAAAGACAATATTTAAAAGTGCAATTAAAAATTTTAATTTAAATATAATTTGATATTAAATTAAATTAAAATGCCTGAAAACGGAGGCATTACCAGAGGCAGGTCTTAACTGATGAGCAAATCTGTATGGGAGGAGGCAGTCCCTTACATATTTGGGGTCTAAGTTGTTTAGGGGTTTATAAGTCAATGTCAGAATGTTGAATTGGGCTTGGCAGCAAATTGGCAACTAGTGGAATTTCCTTAAGACCAGCCTGATATAGGTTTAGACAGTAACGCCTGCCTGCAGCCTTGCTGCTGTGTTCCATACTATTTGCAGCTTCTGAAACACCTTCAAGGGCAGCCCTATGCAGAATGTATTGCAGTAGTCCAGACTGTAGCTTACCAAAAAATAGGCTGTTAGGGGTAGATATTATTTTCATGCAGGAGATCTTGAGTTCAATTAATCCTGTTATTTTTACTATACTTTTAGGTAGAATATCACTGAAACAAAATCATGCCAGGTGAACAATAATAATATGTATCAAAAAGGGAGCTGCAGATAGCTGAAAGAGTTTATACTATGTTTTCAGAAGGTCCCAACAGACTCCATGGTGTCTCCAATTGAAAGAATCTGATAGCTGGTGATGTAAAAGATCTCAAGAGGCCTAAAGAGTTGTTGATCAGAATAACAACACCAACCTAGATAAGATTTGTCAGGTGTAGGAAGAGCATCCTTTGTAATGCCTAAAGTTTGCCTGTTGAATGGTACTAAGAGATTGACTATGGGAGTGTCTGGTGTATCAAACATTTGAAAGCTAAACAGGTTTAGCTTTGATCTCTACCTAGATGGGGACCATAGGCGTATTTGCACTTTGGCCAGTAGTCAAAAATTAGTGAACTTCTGGTGAAGAGCACCTGTACTTTGAGGAAGCTGTTAGAGTCTTCAAGGGCCCCCTGGCTCCCCAGAAGTTCACTAATTGTTGATTAGGTGTGGAGCACTAAACCATGCTCCACACCTTTACCAGCATTGACCAAAAGCTTACCTGGAACATGCAGCAGCACAACCATTCATTCTTCTTCCAGTTCCCTGTGGTTGGTGGGTGGGGAAGGCAGTGTCCACGCAGGCGCGGTGGTGGATGTGATCAATCGTTGACCTCTGATGTGACCAGATATCCGATCCCTGCGACCGGCCCCTGCCATGGTGGGAGCGGCACTCGGTCATAGAGCCATGAGAGGGGCATTTGATCATGGACACTGACATGATTGGCCGCAGTGTCCTTGTCCCTGTGCTTGAACACACCCCTCTTGCAACGGCGTCTGAGTATGTCAGGTAACGGCCAATCACGGCAGCGAGGAGGTGGAACTTCCAGTTTCGAATGCAGTGGCGCGTGCTGGTAATTGGGAGGACTATTCGTTCTTCTGGTTGGTAATGGATGCTTTGGGGAAGCTTTCCTCATGACAAGTGTGGATGGTCTAACTTTACCAGAAGTGTACTAGCCCTATTGCATGGCAGCCTAATAGGTAAGTGTAAAAAGGCCCCATGTGGGAAACCAGTGTAGATGGGGTTAGATTCCATTATAGAAAAAAGACAGGATATAAAATAAACATATCTGTTGAAGTAATTCTCCTTCCAAACAAGTAGCCGTTATAAAACTAGAAAATTAAGATATGTGCCCTCTAAATTTAAGAGCATTAGACTCACATGTCAGTCTTGTTGGACTCTGAGCTCTGAAACAAAATTCATCTGAGGGAACAAAAGGGAAGCTCTGGAGAAAAAGATTTGAGTCCCATGTGCCAGATTCTGTGGCAAAGATTGCAGTTTGCTGCTGAAGTACCAACTTTACTGGAAGATCCAGTGTTGCGACCATTCTTATTTGTTGTTGTTACTGTAAAGTGCTAAGTTCAAAAGTATTAGGAAAATCTAGAGAGTTTGATCAAGCCATAGTGGTAGGCAGTGGAGGCCCTTGGGTTGCTAATCTGGGTGGCTGCAGGTGAACACTGGCTTTGGAAGGGCATGATGAGTTGTCCAGGGGGCAAAGTATGGGTCTTTCAGTACTTGGCCTTATTCTGGAATCTATCCTCGAATAGGGGCTTGCTGTCTGCATGCTAGTGCAGTCTATGGCAGGGCCCAGGCAAGAGCAGGTGTAGTTTCCATTAGCTTGTGGACAACAGACCCCTATCCTGAGATATATTCCAAAAAAAGACCAAGTGTGGAAAAGGCCCATGCTTCATGGCCAGCGAACATCCAACTCACACCTGCAACCACCCACCTTTAAAGCTATGAGCCATCACTGATGATGGGGTAATATCTCTCCCCCACAAATTGATTACCTTAGTTTCATGATAACATCGCTAGTTTGAATCTCTCAGGTATTAGGGACACCTGTGCAAAGTTAATTAGGAAGGGTAATTGGGAAGGGAATAGAATAAAAGTTGGCAGGTATCACTGTACCTTTCTATAAATCTGGTGAGGCCATATTTGGAATATTGGGTACGGTTCTGGTCACCACATCTCAGAAAGGAACTGGACGAAGTGCAGAAAAGAGCAACCTGGATGATCATCTTCCTTTTGAAATTAGGCTGCAATGTCTAGGCCTCTTCAGCCTTGAAGGGCAGCTAAGAGGTGATCTGATTGTATATAAGGGTGCTTCTGCACAGGCCATTAGAACACATATAAAAACACATACAGGACACATACAGAACACATTAAGACTTACCTTCCGCACTGGAGGCTGGATCCGGGACTCTTTGTGGCGGTTGCTTCCGCACTCCGGCAGGCGAGACCCGTCCTTAATGGGGGTCTTACCGCTGAAGGATCTGGCCTCTGGGAAGACCTCGAAAATTAGGTCATCCATCTGGTCCTTCACCTCGATCTGGTCGGAAGCAGGACACTTCTGGACACGGAGAGGTGAAGGGCCAGATTTGCCAGTGGCCGCCATCTTGGAAAGGGCGGAATAGGGCTGATCTGCCTCCTTCTGCCTTTCCCCCACATGCCGCAAGCAATGCGTGGTGACTGACAGCTGCATGCTCCAGTCCTGTGGCTCTGGGGGCAGTGTCAATGGCACGGGAGGCCGGATCCCCTTTGGAATGGGTGCTGCGGCCTCCGCACAGCACCCAAAGGATCCAGCTGGCCCGATTTGTCCTCCCCACATGGGTGCGGAAGCGTGGGGCCTCCTAGGATCTGTCCCTGTTTTGGATGGATTCTTGGAAGGTCGGATCGCCGGGAAATGGATTTTCTTAAATCTGTTTCTTGGTGGCAGGTGCGGAAGCACCCTAAAATCATGCATGGTGTGGGAAAGGTGGGGAGTGAAAAAATATTTTCTGTGTCTCACAACACTAGAACCAGGGGGCAGTTTATAAAGCTGATGGGCAGAAAAGTTAAGAGTGATTAAGTGTGGTTTTTTTACCTAGAGGGTCAATGATCTACAGAATTTACTACTAGATTTAATCCTTTCTTGAAGCTATACGGCAGTAGTTCTCAACCTTCCTAATGCCGTGACCCCTTAATACCGTTCCTCATGTTGTGGTGACCGCCAACCTAACCCTAACCCCCAACCATAAAATTATTTTCGTTGCTACTTCATAATGACCCACAGGTTGAGAACCATTGCTGTACGGGCTGTTTGTGGTGCCTGGATAGCTTCAAGAAAGGATTAGATAAATTCATGGAGAACAGGCGTTATCAATGACTACTAGGACTGCTTCTAGGTTGGAGATGCCTTTGAAGGCCATTTGCAAGAAGTTGAGAGCAAGTGAAGGCTTTATCTTTGCTTCCTGCTTGAGAAGGCCCAGAAGCAATGTGTGAGCCACTGCGTAAGACAGGATGCTGGACTAAATTAGTTGTGGTTTGATCCAGCAGATCTCCTCTTATGTTCTTAAAAGCTGTTTGTACAAGCATTTTGTTAGACTGGGACAATAGAATAAAATGGCTAAATCTTGGAGGGGGCAGAATTCGCTTGGTTCCTTTATGAGACGGACGACTTTGGCCATGCAAAGATATATAATCCAGCACAGGTAGCAGCTGGATTTCGTAGAAGCAAAACAAGTATCAGAGGGAGCCAGTGGGAGTTACATCATAGGAACCAGGTAAACTGAAGAAAGCACTTCTAGCAAGGGAGAAGAGTTCAGGCTACAATTTGCGTAGGACACAATTTACTTAAAAGTGAAGGGAAAGCCCTGGGGTAGAGGGTGATTGGACAGTAATTGGCCTTTTCAGAGTTAGCTGATCAAATGCTCTTAGGCAGGCTGGCATTCAAGCCTAGAAGATGCCTCTAAAGGACAGAACCAGGCCTGCAGTCTAAGCAGTGTGTTAGTGGTTAGTTAGGCTGCAATCAGACAGGACTTTTTTCAGTCAACACTTTAAGAAAAAGCATCCGTTCCATAAACACACACACAAAAATGCCAAACCGTTGCCTGAATAAGAGCCCCAAAGCCTACCTCATTTTTCCACACTGCAGTCTCCGTTTGCCTCCAAGTCTGGCAGCACCTTCCCTGACAACAGGTGTTACCTGCTGATTGACCTCTTGTCTGTCCAGCTTTCTGTAAGCCGTGGTTGGTTGATCACCCACAGCAATGGTTTCCATGCTATGATTGGCTACATTTCCCTTCTCTGAACTAACTTAGCTTCCCATCCAATCCAACTAAAGGAAAGAGATGCCTTCAGTGTTATGAAACCCTGCGTGAAGAAGGGGCACCCATTCCCCAACTTCAAGATGGGGTAAGGCAAGTGCAGGAGAAAAATGTCTATCAATGCAGGCTCAAATTCACCCAGAAAGTGCTTCATTAAGTGTGTCTGATTGCACCCTGAGTCTGCATGTTAGGAACCTCCTTAGAAGATGCCCCCAACTTAGTGCCCTTAACAATATAGGGAGCTGATAATCCTGTTGCCTTAAAGTTAATCAGAAAGAGTTAATTTTTGAGTGTACAGCATAATCAGGCTTCAGCATGAGAGAACGCAAGGTATTCCAAAATATCCTGAAAGGCTGTTATATCTCAACTTTCTGTGAATATTTGTTTCAAACCTTTGAAAGAACTAGTTGTCAAAGATCAGTAATTACTCTAAAGGTTATTGATGGCCCTTGAACACTTATGTTTTCCCTCGGAGAAGTGTTGAAAAAGATTTTACTTTGCTGTTTGTAGGCTAGGGATATTAAGTCTTATTTAAATTTCATGAGTGTTTTCTAGGATTAGCTAAAACGGAACTTTATCTCTTCTAGCACAGCTGCGTTGCACTGAAGTGTCCTTGGGAGGCAAAAGAGCCCAGTGAAATCTCAAAGAATCTTTGTAAATAAATAAATATACACACAATGGATCTGCTATCCATGTTTTCATTCATGTTTCTCAGCACCTTACTGAATAATCAATGGAGCTTGGTTTATGCATTGAAAAAAAAGTTATATACTGATATTTAATTTGCCTCATCTGGTGTTTTTTTTTAAAGGAAATATTGAAAATATGTAAAATAGTATAGGCTTTTTCTACAGAACATCTTTGCATCTTTTCTTTGTGGATTTCTTTCACCTGTAATAGAAAAATTTATCTGTGTATTTTAATGTTTGCAAAGCTGATTTCTTATGCAGAGAAAGTATCTTTTATTAGTAGCCTTCAAAAGAAGAACGCGAGCATTTAAAAGAACTCTTCTTAAAACAGCAGTTCTTAACCTGGGATCTGGGGACCCCCATGGGTTCGCAAAAGTCCCACAGGGGGTCTGCGATAGGCCAGTGGTGGTGTTGGGTGGGTGGGTGGGTTAGGGTGAGCGGCCGGGCAGGCAGGCAATGAGTGGGGAGGGGGGGGGCAGAGGTCCAATGCAACGTGGGGGGGGGCAGTAAGGGTGCAATGCAGCAAAAGTTATGTAAAGGGGAGCGTCTCCAGTGAAGAAAAGGTTAAGAACCGCTGTCTTAAAAGATACACTGCATTTTGAAAACTGTTAAGATACCAGCTCGCTTGCTCTGTACAGTTCTCGTCATTGCATGAGGACAACATTCCAAATATATCTTTGGTCCATAAATGACTAAAATGTAGTTCAGCAAGATCAAAGGGAAGCTCCCAACCTTAGCTTTATTTTATCTTTTTATATTCCCAAGTTGTAAGTTCAGTAATTCCCCCATATCCATGACAATGAAACTTCCACAGCAAGTTTGCATCTTATTCCCAACAAAATATTTCTGGACTTTAACAATGAAAAAAAGAAAAGAAATTCATTACGTATCGCGTTTCATACATACGATGAGGAAAATAAGCTATCAGCTGTGAATGCTCTTTTGGGAACCAAGGTTTCTAGCACTGGTGGACTTAGGACTTGGGAGTTCTTCCTCATTTGCCACCAAAAAGTGGATCTAAGAAGATCCGTTTTTCGGTGACCCGACCTCCCAAGGATCTGTCCCAAATAGGGATGGATCCGAAGGGCCCTCACACATCTGCACACGCATGGGGAGGATGGATCCGGCAGGACGGATGGTCTGGGTGCTATGCAGAAGCCACAGCACCCATTCCAAAAGTCTGCTGGATTCCCGTGGCGCCGCTCCTGCTCCCGGAGCTGCGGGAATAGAGCAGGCAGCTGCCAGTCACCGTATTTTTCCAGCGTCGCACAAGGGAGGGGCTTCCGAGGCAGGCTGTCCTGCTTCCGTCTCTCCCAACATGGCGGCCACCGGGACATCTGTCCCTTCGCCTGGCCATGTGCGAAAGCATCCTGCTTCCACACGGATCCAGGCGAAGGGACGGATTGAAGACCTAATTTTTTAGATCTTCATTTTAATCTGGTTTTCGATGGCGAGACCCGTTTTAGAAACGGATCTTGCACGCCGAAATGCGGAAGCGGCCGCCTCCAAGGGTCTGGAAAGAGGTCTCCAGTGTGGAAGTGAAGTAGGTAAGTGTTTTAAATGTGTGCTAAATGTATGTTTAATCCGGTTTCCGCAGCCAGTGCGGAAACCCCCTTGGTTACAAGTTGAGATTCTACAACTCTGGTTGATTGTAGTATTTAGTTTATCCATATCTGAAGCACTGGAATTTACAAGTGAAACCGTACGTGTAGAAAATAAATACAACATAATATAGACTTGAAGGACAGGTCAGGACTGCGTACAGTGTTTGAACGCTCTCTTCTTGAGTGTCTATCGTATTAAAGAAGTGGAGATGCTTGAATATGCTTCATGACTCGCATGTTGTTTTGATCAGTTTTGAAGGGTAAAAACAAAAGAACCAGAAAGGGAGATGTTCAAAATAATTGATGTACCTCAACAATTAAACAACACTAATGAAGCACTTTTGAGTTCAGTTCAGCTCTAAAGAAACTGGCCTAGTTGTCTAAGGGCACCTCATAGAGACAGTCTGTGGCCCTCATGTTCCCAACCCTTCTCTAATCCATCTTTTCTAGCACAGAATTTTCAGGAGGGGAAGACTAGTGTGTGAACAGTCCCACTTCCAAGCTGTTTCTTAGGCTGCCTCAGAGATGGTTTTTGTCTGGTCACAGCCTAATGCTACAGCAAAGTTACAGCTTTCTTCAACCACAGCATGCTTAGGTACGTCTTTAATTGCCTCACAAAATTCATAATTACATCAGGTGTTTATTAATCTGCACCTTCCAGTCAGTTTCCAGTTTTTCCTGTGTGTGTACTTGTAGTTGAATGGACGCAAACGCCGCTCCTTCTCATTCCACCCCTTAGAAGACTGATAATTTTTGCATGATTTGATATGTACCCGCAGTAGCTGCTTTCATTATGTCTCCTGCTTCCCTGTTTTCAGTTTCCCTCTCCGCTTTGTTCTGATTTATATCTAGGATCAGAAACTAGGAGTGTATGAAATGCCATTTGAAACATTCAGACCAACGGGGGGGGGCAAGTGGGGAGGAACCGGGGCGCTTCTAAGGCCATCTGCTGGGACGCGAGAGCAGGAGAAGGTTTGCCCTCGTCTCTGCTTGAGATGCCCATGGGCAGTTGGTGGGCCACTGTGTGTGACAGGATGCTGGACTAGATGGGCTGTGGCCTGATCCAGCAGGGCTCCTCTTATGTTCTCTTATGTTCTTAGTACCTTCATGGTCCCATTTCAGAGGGCAAAGCCCTGATGATACCACAGTCAAGCCACTTTTCCAGAGAACATGGATTTGTGGCTTTCATGGAAGAGTCCCTAAAACAGCTGCAGTGGTGAGGTTCTTCTGAGGCACCTACAAGTAGAAATATGGCAGCAGGTTACCCTTCAGAAGAAGGGATCCCTGGGGTAAGTGGAAACACAGCTTCAGGCTGGCCACAGCTCTCTTGACATGGAGTAGCACAGATCACCAGTTAGTTTCCCCACTATGCTCTTGTCTGCCCTTCTTGCTTTTACTGGATATTGGGAGAGGTGGGGGAACCTGCTTGCACACCAGACTGAGTGATTATTTTATTCATTAAAAAAAAAGTTATTAACATTTTGCAAAAATACAAAAATAGGTAACACATCCTACACCTATGTTTTAATCCAGTTTAGGAGTGGGAAAATACATGACCAATAAGACTGGCCGGTTTCTTTCCACAGTATCTAACCCACGGGTGGATTTTTCAGAGCTGAAGAAGAAGAGCTGACTTTTCCACCCCACTCTTCTCACCCATTTAAGGGGACTCAAAGTGGGTGACAAACATTCTGTTCTTCTCCTCACAACAGACACCCTGTGAGGTAGGTGGGGCTGTGAGAGCTGAGAAGAGAGCTGTGACTAGCCCAAGATCACCCAGCTGGCTTCATGGAGGAGGGCTGTATCAAACCCAGTATTGCCAGATAAGAGTCCGGATCATTAACCACTCAACCAAACTGGCTCACCAGAATGACAAAAGAAAACAACTTGTCACTTTGCTAATGTGTTCCTTCGATCTAAAAGTGGACTGTAGCTGGATTAAAACTTAGGTGTAGACGGACCGCTGGTTACAATTTCCATAATACATGTCTTCCATTTATGATGCTAGGATTTCCCTCCCCCACCCCACTGATGTTATTGACAGCGTATATGCTGTGGCCTGTCACAGTTCTGGGCCTGCCAGACAGGCAAGAAAGCCCCCCTTCTGTCTCCAAGGAGGTCAGGAGGTTTTACCTAGCAAAACTGGTCCTAGAATAAGGTCAACATTTACTTCACCTCACCGTGCTCTGGCTAGGCTTTCATGCAGCAAACCTGATGCCCATGTAAAAGGAGCATGACTATTTTGAACACTTCACCCCCTGATCTAAATAAATAAATATGAGGCCAGTATTCTAAAGTATCTCCCAGATCTTTCTGGGACTTGGCTGGTTAACTGATATTCATTCTGCACTGCGCCTTATTTGGAATTATATCTTGGAATAGGGACCTGCCCTCATGTTGATGCAGACTATGGCAGGCTCTACTTGGATCTACACGGGCAAATTCACACTTCCCTTCCCATCTAGGGCATGGGAAAGGCAAACCTGCCCATGTGCGTACTAGCATTTGCTCCTGTGAATGCTAGATCACACCATCCCTCCCCACATGTGTCCACAGACTTACCTTAAGTGTGGACGGGCTTCCAGGTGCCACCATCTTGTGTCCCAATGCTGGCACCAGTGTGCATGTGCTATCATCGGGACAATGATCATGCGCTGTGATCACGTGCCGGCTGACACGATGCACCAGTCCTCTTGCGTGGTGCATCAGGCGCCCCTCTGACACCCAGAAGAGGTGCGGATGGGCCTTGCCAGAGCTGGGAAAGGTTCAGCTAAGTTCACCTGTGGATTACTTCATCATGCTCCACACATAACTGGCTTCCTGTGCGCTCCTGTACAGAAGGTACCATTTCTGAATTAGGAACAGTGCAGATGCTCCATCCCAGAGCATGCTAGGAGCTGACTAGTGGATCAAGTGAGGACAGGCCCTTGCTCTATTCGGCACTAGCAGGCACATGACAAGTCACTATTCTGGGATATAATCCAGAATGAGGCCCAGTGCTGAAAGAGACAGAAGGTCAGAGGGGGGGAATTGTCTCTGGAACATGAAATGAGGGAGTCATAAGCCATTGATGAGAGCTGAAGGGTAAAACCATAAAATAAAAGCTTGCTATAGATGTTGTACTTCATTCATATATGTATTTAAAAAGTATTTGCCCTCCCCTTTGATGAAAACCAACATCCATAACCAACTATAGACCCAGTTTTAACACAGACAGTATCTCTCGGGATGTATCTCTATAATATCCAAAACATTTGTAAGCATTTTGTAGTAGTTGGATCGTATAAATAACACTGGAAAGTGTTGTCTTCTGAAGGTTCTGAAAATTCCTTGCTGCTGATTTCTAGCTTTGAAATCACTGTTTGTTCATACCTTCTGGCTTCCTATGGAGGTAAAAAGAAAAATGAAAATAAACCGGCCATGGAATAAGCGGTAAAGTGTTGGCTTCTTTTATCCTTCTAAACATACAACCAGATTGCTGTCATAAGTGTCTTTAAATGTATCATTGTCTGTGAATGTCAGTAGGGTAACATTTTTTCATTTTCCTTGCAAGACTGATCATTTTCACTGGTCTCTCTTTGCATCTCTTGCAACATACAATGGGTTCAAAGGCATTTGAAATTCCAGTACTGTATTACCAAATGTTGAATGCAGAAGCCTGAAATCTCTAACTTACCACATGATTGTGTTCACACATTTATGAGCCAAAATCTTCTCATGTATGTAATC
Organism: Aspidoscelis tigris stejnegeri; assembly: GCA_023333525.1. Taxonomy (NCBI): domain Eukaryota; kingdom Metazoa; phylum Chordata; class Lepidosauria; order Squamata; family Teiidae; genus Aspidoscelis; species Aspidoscelis tigris. The sequence goes on from JALMGA010000007.1 coordinate 11,510,802, forward strand.
AATAAAGGGTATTTAAAAGATCCAGGCCTTCTTTCTGAAATGCCTCTCACCTGCAGCATCCGACAACAGTTTCTGTTTGCAAACAGTGAAATCTTAGATGAACTTGATTTATTTATTATTTCTATTTAAATCCCGCCCTATACCCGTAGGTCTCAGGGTGAGTTGCAAGTTTTAAAACGACAGATTAAAACAATGATATTCATAAAAACACTTTTTAAAAATCCAACATATTTAAAAACGTATATTAAATACTAGAATACTAATATCTACAATGGGATCTAATCATTAATATCTAAATGGAAAAAACTTAACAGGTAATAGTGTGCTCTTTCTAGAAAATATCTCAAATGTCTTCAATACCTCTGATGTCTCAGCCCAGATTTGGAGCCCATTGCCTGGTGCACGGATCCAGCTGAATGAAACATACCAGGTGGAGATTTTCAAGGTTGTATTGTGTCTCTGCGTGCAGAGAAAAGTGCCAGGACCATCGTTCCTCAAAGCAAGTACATCCAACCATGAGTGTCTCACAATTCTTATACTTTTTCCAAAGGGAACACATGGGACGCAAGACGCTCACCTTACTTTCTTAAGCAGCAATAGGTTCTCCCAAATTGCACACCAAATCAGCCGCTTTGAGTCCTCAGAAATGGGTGAGAAAAGTGGGATAGAAAAGCCAACTCTTCTTCTTCGGGGATGTCTGCATGCCAATGTGGCACAGTGCCAAGTGTGGGATCGGCGCTGGCTGTCCGCATGGGCTTTTGATTTGGCACGCGAGAAGAGTGCTAAATCTCCCCATACAGTGCCAACAGGGGACCAAATTTGGCACCCTGGAAAATGAGTCTTGACACCGTATGGGGGGCCGGGCATGCTTGCTTAGCGAGCCGGGAACCCACATGCAGACACTTGCTGCTGCTGCTTCTTTTCTGTCCATGCGAAATGGCCCCAGAATGCAAACTTGAGTGTTCTGTACCATTGCAGAAATGCTAGCAGTGTGTTAAATATTTATGTGATGTACAAGTGCCCTCTGCTGGTTAGCTAGTGTAAATTACAACTGGCAACCATAATTTGGGTTCTGGTTAACCTAATGGAAACTCTCAATTTTTTTTTTTAAAGCTAAATTGAAGATTGATCCAACTAAAAGCCCTAGTTTTACGGAGGCAATTTAATTACTGGACAAAAATCAACCAAATGAGCCTAAACAGGCTCCCCCGTATATGCCTAGAAGAACAAGCCCACTGCCAACATGAGACATCTTGGACAGAGGCCCTAAATAACCAACTGGCTAACATTGGCCTCCCTCTGCAATTTTTGCATGATCTAGGCCCCAGGGCAAAACAAGTGCTCATAGAACGCACTGCTGATATCTATTCACAAATGGACATAGCATCTATAGCTAATTCATCAGCCGCAAAGTTTCTAACCAGCCACAAACAGAACACCAACATTGAAAACTACCTGACCATCCCACTTCCGCTTTCCCTAAGAATAACTTACACCAGGACAAGATTTGAACAACTCCAACTTATGGAGCAAACAGGGCGCTACTGCAACATTCCAAGCAGAGAAAGATTCTGTGTTTGGGGGGAACAGGTCGTGGAGGATGTCAAACATTTTCTGATTGACTGCCCAGCGTATTCTGAGCTCCGTGCCAAATACCTGGAACCAATTCTATCTAACCTTGAGCCCCGGAGTAGAGAAGACCCTCTAAACTTTCTCCTGAAAGGTCAGGAGAGAGCTACTGTGATTAGAGTGGGACTATTCACCCTAGGGGCTATTAAGAAAAGAGCACACTACCTGAAAGGAAAATGGGTTAAATAAGTACTTGACCATATGCAGAAGGATACCTGCTCACTCTTGCTTTTGTTTTGTCTTACGTGTTTGTATATGCACTTTGAAATGGTCTTATGACTAGTCAAATAAAGTTTATTATTATAAATTGAAGATAAACAGTTGTGCCCTTCTGACTTCTCAGAGTAATAAGTACTACCATACCAAATTGTTTCCCTTGGGAGGAAAGAGCACTAAGGGATTTTTTCCACTGACCTCCCTTAATCCAGATCTAAGATGATCCAGATCTAAGGAATGGGTCCTTCAACTAATCCAGATCTTGCAGATTCGGATAAGGGAGGTACCCGATGCGTCCCCATGGGTGGTGCAGCACCCAGTAGCAATGGGTGCTAGCCTGTCCGCAGTGGAAACGCCAGAGCTCCCATGTGGCAAATCCAGATCAACCCACGTGGGGGCTGCCTGTCTCCCCAGGTTTTTGAGGGGGCAAGGGGTGCAATCTCCGCAGACGTTCTGGAGATTCTCCGAAGATTTCCGGAACTTTGTCATAAGTGCTATTGACACTGTTTGGCACATTATGGTGACATAGTCCCTTGCCCTAGCCATGACACAGGAAACCCTGAACTTTCTGAAGAGATCTGTTCCATTGTTCTACCAATTTTTTTGGAGCTCTCTTTAGTAATTCTGAAGCCAACTCATACACTATGGCTGTGATGACACCCTTAGTTCCAGACGGCGTCTGGCCATCTTTTTCTCCCCCAGATTGTTTTTTGTTGGGATTGTCTTGGGGGCAGGCTGTCCCTCCTCAAGCTGGTATCTCTGGAGTCCACTTTTACAGAGGACTCAAGCCATCTTGGGGAGCCAGTCCATTTCACTTCCCCTATGTGAGCACAGAAGTGGGCTAGAGGGGGCTGAATTGCGCTGGGGTGGATCCAGCCTTCCCTCCTGCCTAATGCCTGGCTGTGGGTGGCACCCATGCGATCCCCCTTCCTTGCATCCTTTCCACTTCTGTCACCATTCCTAGGTTGCCCCCCTCTCCCAATCTGCCCCCCCATTCCCCTTTGTTCTGATCACAAGCATGTGGACTCGCTCCATCATTGTTTAAAAATAGAAGTCTATTTTGTGCTAGACTGAAAATGCATTTTGGCGAAAAACATAGAGGTGTTTCAAAATTAAATGGCCAGGAAAGCACTGTTGGGAGAGGGAGTGCGGGAAGAGCGAAGCAAGAATATAAATGATACATTTCCAAGGACAATGTAGCTTCCATTTTCCTTCAGCAATCTGCAAGGGAAGCAACATTCCATTTCTCTGAAAGGGACTGAGAAAGTTCTTTAGCAGCTTGAGGGGAAACAGATTAATTAGAGCCTCTGGCTAGCTGGGACATGTCTCAGCTGCGTCTGTTTGGGGGCCCAGTCCCCTCACCCCAGCAGTCACCTGATTTTGCCCTCAGCACTACACAGCTCCAAACACACCCCATTGCCACTACTGATTGACAGAACTTTATCCAATCAGAATGCAGGTAGAGGTGATGTAATCAATAAGGGTGGAGAAACATGGAAAGGAGACTTGGGGAGATAACATGAAAGGTGTGAGTGGGCAGCCCAAGCTGAAGACAATCTAAGGACTCACCTGGCTGGAGCACTATGTAATAACATCTAATGCGGTGATGGCCAACCTATGACATGCGTGTCACAGGTGACACGCCAAGCCCTTTTGGGTGACACACCTGGTCACCTGGCACCTGGGCGTGTAGTGCTTGCTTGTTCTTGATGTGTGCGAAATACCAACTTTCAATGGAAGATTTAGCAAACAAAATTCAGCAACAAAAGTCACTAATGTAAAGAATTATTTGTTTTTGCTTTTAAAAAATACATACTGTATATCAAAAATTTAACTTTTTTACTAGAGCTCCAACTATCACAAAATTATGGATATTTCTAGATGTGACACAGCACCCGAGTTAAGCTAGGTTTTCTTGCGAATTGTGACACACCGAGCTCAAAAGGTTAGCCATCACTGATCTAATGTGTGCACCAGCCCATGAGTTCAAATCCCCATAAGGGAAAATAGAACTCTAATTACAGGCTATGGGCACGTGAAGAGCAGCAAAAACTGCGAAACCAGTCATGTCCTGCCTGGGCCAGTGGTGGTCTTGTAATACATAAGGACTGATTGTTGGGGATTGTGCATGAACAGAATTAGGACAGCTTTAGTTCAATTTCTTAAGGGGATGGCCTGGTTCAGCCAGGTGTGATTGCTGCCTATAATTCAAACTAACTTGATGGGGGTTGGGGTGGCTGTATGTCTTTTTTCTATAAGGCATTATTTACATTTTTTCTATAAGGCGGTATTTATTTGCTTACTAAATTTCCCCAGCCCCCAAGAACCAAAAATGCTGTGGGCAGCTTACAATCAGAAGTGCACAAAAATATTTTTAAAGACACAAAAACATTTTATTAAAATATAGTAGAAATGAAGATTTAAAAACCAGTACAACCAGGCATAACTCTAACATGTCTAAGAGAATAAAAAGTTCTTCACCCAGGGCCTAAAGGCATACTGAATAAGTATGGCGCCAGGCAGAATTCTAGGTTCTGGCTACCTACACAAAGGATGCTCTCATGTCCGCTTGAAATTCTTTAGACATGTATTCAAATGCATGCGTCAGTGAACCATAAAAATAGCACACAGGTAGTAATTAAGTGTACTTCTGAATTACCGTTTTCAAGTTGGTTTGATTTGCAGCTTCATGCCTTAATGCATACATGTTTATATCCTACAAGGCACATTTTGTGGAAGGTTCGTCTACAAATATTGCAAAGGGAAAGAAATATAATACAATGAAATGAAAGCAACTACAGTATACTTCTAGGGGGGTGTACGAATACAATTTTGGGGATTCAATTAGATTCAAATATCCAAAAATTTGATTTGATTCGAATCTTTAAAATTCAAATTTAACTAAATTTGATTCGAATTAAGCAAATTTGAAGCTATTCGTTCAAATTTTCAATTCGAATTTGCACTTATGAATTTTGACAACATTCATATGTGCCTGTATGCATTGTTACGCATCCCGTACACATCCGTGCACATCCATATGCATCCAGTAGTTATCCCATATGCAACCTGTTTTCGTCCCATACGGATACATACAAATGTGTACGGATGCGGAAAAGATGCGTATCTGCAAGTATGCATCGTGTATGAACCGTACACATACAGATAATTCCCAAACAAATAGATCTGAAATGTGAAATTTGTTCAAATCTTTAAATTTGAATTTATGGACATTCAAATTCAAATGTCGCAATTCGGACAAATTTGATTGAATTTGGAATACCATGCCCACGTTCTTCCAAGATACGTTCTATGTGCAGATGCCCTTTTCTTGATCAAGATTTATCAGGTCTACCACTAGTTTAGATCAGTGAGCCCTTAGCACACATCCAATCCAGATCTACTCTACTTCCGTGTAGACAATGTGCACTAAGCCCTTCCTTGATCCAGATCGCTGTGCAGATGATGTGTTCTCGGCAGCTCCTTGATCCAGATTAACATCTAAGTGCAGAAAGGGCCTGAAACCAGAAGAAGCCCAGAGTGCAATAATCAATAAACACTAATCTCAGCAGCCAGCTAAAACATTCATTACTTTTTGGGCTCTAAGCACACTTTACATATTCAGATTACAATGTTGTTAGGTACCACCGGTCTCAGCCAACTCCCAGTTGACTGCATGGGCAAGTCCATGGAAACCTCAATGCAGTTTTCTTTTCAGTGATAGACAAGTGGTTTGCCATTGCCTCCTTCCGGGGAAGAGGGTGGGAGGAGACGGTCATCAAACTCACAACCCTCTGATTTCCAGGCAGTTCGCTGCTTTTCCACTGAGCTACAGCAGCCACACTACATAAGCTTTAATCCAGTTTCGGTCCACTTTCAAAGTGAGAGAATGCATCAGCAAAGCATCAAGCTGTTTTCTTTCAGTGTTAAATCACTCAGAAAATCTACCCTTGGGGTTAGATAAAGTGGAAAGAAAATGGCTAGTGGTTTTGCTGATGCCACTTTCAAAGTGGACTGAGACTGGAATAAAGCAGGTGTAAACGAGCCGTAGTAGCAGGCAGATAAATGGATTTATTTATTTAAGGAATCAAACAAGCATCTTTCCCCCCTTCTTTTAAAAATTAATTTACATACACTAAGGACAAAGACAAACTTTTACAAGACATCAGATCTAACAACATTCATAAATGCCTGAAAAGCAGTCGAAAGACAAACTCATATGTCTATAAAATATAATAGTGCTATTCCACCAATATATTGACCTTAAAACTTCAAATCAGGAAACAAGGCCAACAGTTATATTTAATGGCCAACAGAGGGAAAGAAGGTGAGGGTCTCAGGATCAGATTTCTTTGATCTTGGGCAATGAAGGGTTCCCATTTCTCAACAAAAAGGGCTTGCTATCTAGGGTTTGGAATATGTTGATTAAATCTGGGGTTTGGAATATGTTGATGAAATCTGGGGTTTGGAATATGTTGATTAATGATTTTATTTCTCAGCAAATGGACAATATGTCTCACACAGACTCTAAAGACTGGTTCACTAAACGCTGGACCCCATTCTTAAAAGCAGCAAAATGTCACACAGATCTCCGAATAGCTGAAACTTTCCCCCCAATCTCCTTGAATTCCCGTTTGAAAATGTCACTTCCCCACTTGGTATTTATCTAATGGTTAATATTATTGAAATTGTCTTATTGTACTCCTTACCTTCTGCAGTTCATTGCTTATCGTTCTTATTCTTTTGAATTGTTCAAATTGTTCAAGTAAAATTAATACTATATTTATATTTACAAAAAAAAAAAAGGCTTCCTGCTCCACGGCTTGCATTTTAAACTGCTGAGCTGTGATAAGTTTGTTAATAATGAGAGACCAAGTTTGGGTAATAATCCATTTCTCTATTATCAGTAAGTCAGGGTTTTTCCAATGTAACGCAATTTCGGCTTTAGCAGTGCATCTCTTAAGATTATGGGTGTTTTTCCACTGTCACTAAAAGTACCCATTAAGTACCCATTAATGGGTACGAAATGGCGTTTTTTGTACCCATTAATGGGTACTTCTAGTGACAGTGGAAAAACACCCTATATCTCTTATATTTGTTGATTTTTTTAAAAAAGTCTTTGAATGTATTCTGTTTCTAATCTATTTTAAGGTTGTTACCCGCCCAGAAACCTTCGGGTATGGGGCGAGATAGAAATGTAAATAATAATAAATAAAATAGCATTATATTTTCATCTTTTTTTTACTTCCTGGGGGAACGGGAAATCCTTTGCATGGCCACCCGTGAAGGAAACCTTGGAAGATCTCCATTTTATAGGGATGGGTGGCTTATTTCCCCTTCCAGGGCGAAGTCCAGCGCTGCACCCATTCATTCCAACGGGGCGCCTCCAGCATCCCTGCATCTCCTCCTCTCCTCTGCATCCCTCCGCGCGGTGGTCCCTCCGAATTCGCGCATCCTCCTTCCTAGAACGCGCTGATTGGCCACTCGTCCCAGCTAATTAGCATATCTCAAATTCCCCCCCCCCCCTCCTCTCCTCAGCCGGCCCGTTGTCTTACGAACCCAAGCGGCGAGCCGCTATTGGTTGGAAGGCGCCACGGGTTGATTATTCTTCCGCGCTGTCATGGGCCCTTCTTGCTGTCACTCGTCTGGAAAACGCCCGCCCCTTGGAGTGTCCCTCCCTGCCTCCGCCTTGTGGGCGTCATTCGGTGCCGGAGCTCGAAGTGGAAGGTTGTCTGTGGTGCGTGAGGCGGAGGGAAGGTCGTCCTGGCATAGCATCACAGAGCTGCAGCATTACGACGGGCGAGGCGGCGGCGGCGGCGGCTCCTCCTCCTTACTCGGTAATTATTTCCCATTTTTATCGACGCCACAGTTTCTTACGGCCTCCTTTCGTTTTCGGGCAGACTTCCTTTTTTTTCTTGCTTTAATTTCTTCATCTGAAGTAACTCTTCCGCCGGAGTGCATGTAGAGTCATGGGTGTCAACGAAGGAGTGGTGCGTAGCCTTTCCCTAAAAGCAGCCGTTTGTTTGGTTTTTTTGCTTATTAAACTCAATGCTCCCAGGGATGTGAATAGTGATTCTGGGTGGCTCTAACCACTGGGCCGTCTTGCCTTTTTAAAACGGCGTGGCTCGCAAGTCGCCTGGTTGGGATCCCTGCAGGCCACCCGTGCGGATGGAGACAGGCTGGTGGTGCGACATGCAAGACGTGCCGCCGTTTTAAAAAGGCAAGACGGCCCAGTGGTTAGAGCCACCCACGATCACTATTCCCATCCCTGGGAGCGTTGAGTTTAATAAGCAAGAAAACCAAACAAACAGCTGCCTTTGTGGGACAATGGTGTAAGCAGCAAAACCAAAAATCCAAACGGGATAAGCCAGCCAAGAGAAACAAAGGGTGTTTTTCCACTGCCACTAGAAGTACCCATTAAGTACCCATTAATGGGTACAAAAATGCCATTAAGTACCCATTAATGGGTACTTAATGGGTATTTTTAGTGACAGTGGGAAAACACCCAAAGAGCACAAGAGGTTTATCGAAGAGAAGAGGTCCTCAGAAAGTGAAACAGCGATGGAGGCAGCGTGGGTGGCAAAGGATAAAACTTTTTAACTATTTAACTAACTATGCCGTTTAATGGGCTATGTATTTAATGTTTTGCTGTATATGGGGTTTTATTTTCAGCCGCCCAGAGATCTTAGGGCATGAGGTGGGTTATAAACATGATAGATAGATAGATAGATAGATAGATAGATAGATAGATAGATAGATAGATAGATAGATAGATAGAAAGGGAAACTAGAAGTATACCAAAGGACCAAATTGTATAAAAGTCAACAATTTTACTGGCATTAAAAAAATCAATATCTTTTGTACTAAATATCAAAAATAAATGTATATAAAAGAAACAGGTGTACAGTAACAATATTAGGGGTTAACAAGAATACTGGCTTTTTATTGTAAGCCCCCCCCAGAGATCCTAGGATATTGGGCTGGATATAAACACTTTAAACAAACAAATACACATACATACATACACACTTACATGTACATACACACATACATTCGTACATACACATACGTACCTACCTACCTACCTACCTACCAACTTACCTGCTCTAGAGAAACTCAGCAGTACAATGGGTGATGTGATGCTGTCGAAAACTTAAGTAGGTGGATCTGCAAACTGTAACCTGACAAACAATAATGCACAATAATAAGGGGAACTGGACAACCGGACACATTTTGACTCCAATGGTTTTCTTCAGTGGCTTCAAAGAGAGAGTTCCCAGTATGTTTATATAATATTTCATCCACTATCCAAAATACTATGAAGTACACACCATATAACAACAGCTAAGAGACAGAGTAAAAAGTAACAAAAGTAAACGCAACTATTCTCTGAATGGTAGGGTAGAATTGTGTAAACCTGGAAGCGTCTTTGCAGTGGAATGTTTGCCTTCCGCTGACTTGAAAAGGAAAGAGAAGAAACCACCAGAGAGTCATTGCCCCTCAAGGGAGATCAAATTCAGATTTCCTCAGGGGTGGCAGATCTATCTGGATTTTATTTTTCATAGCCATCCATTTGCGAACTATATGGTGGGGACAGTTTTTGTTTCTGGAATGGTTTGGTGGCAAAATGCCGCAACAATCCAAATGCATGTGAATATTTGTTTTGAAGGGGGTGGAAAATGATGCTAGTAAGTGTAGATGTGTTACTAAAATAAGTGAGAGAATGTTAATGAAAACTGGCAGTCTGTGAAGACTGTTAGAAAAGCGGTGGAGTTGTGAGCTCAAGTTATCCAAAAGAAAAATAAATAAATGCATCTGCATGCCGGTTATGTATTCCACTATATTTGATTATGCCGGGATATCCATACTTTATTCTAGAATATTCAAATGTAGCAGAATAAGGAACCTGGATACAACCAAAGTAATTTCACAAAAGCAAAGAGCAGCTCAGCCATTCAAAGCATTAAAACTTGTTCATCTTTCTAATTCTTACACCTTCAACCCAACTGCATGTCAGCTCTTGGCCTTAAATGAACCCTTTGCTACAGCCACAGAAACCAGGAAGTGGAAGTTCTGAACTCGAGAACCAGACATTTGGCTTATCTGGGTTGGGTTTGAACATGACTCTTTGCATTGTAAAGCGTCAACAATACTTGTTGGAACCAAACCTCTGTGCCTTCTTGCTTCCAGTAGCACTAGTATCAAGGGAAAACCAGAATAATAAGCAAGAAGCAGCCTTGTTAGACATTTTCAGAAAGAATTAATACTTAATTAATACTTAATGCATAATTAATTGATTAATAATAAATAATTCAGTCAAAGCTACTACAAAATGGGAGGGCTTTTTATTCTAGCCCTTTTCTAGTAGTTTTCTGAGATAGAACTCTCCATTTTCCTTTCTTGTAAGAGTGCCACAAATATTTGATTTTTAGCTGAATTTACCTGTTTGTTATGTTGCTTTTTGGGCAGAGTTACAGAAGCCTCAAATAGTTTCTTCATCAGGATTGGTGCTCCTTGTGCCAGTTGGATAAAGGGGGGACAGAGAGCATGCCATGTGCTCTATTTGTGTTTGTCCCCCATAGAGAAATGATCTGATGCAGGAATAAATGTGTGACTACTTGGGGAAAACCGATGTCACCCTTTTTGGGTTGCAGCAATAAGTGTGTGTGGCCAGACGCATTATAATGTTGGTTGCTGTGGCGTTATAGCCAGTAAAATATTTGTGATGCAAGGGTACATTTTGAGTCTGTTTGAACTGGTGGTGCTTTGGGGTTTGTTTGTTTGTTTGTTTGTTTTTAAGAAGCTAGAAAACTACCTTGTTTTAGTTAAAAAAAAACATTTTAGCCCATTTCTGTACTGGCTGCATTCACACCTAAGTTTTAATCCAGTTTCAGTCCACTTTCACAGTGACTAGCTATTTTCTTTCTACTTTATCTAATCCAAAGGTGGATTTTTCTGTGTTGGATAATGCTGAAAGAAAACAGCTTAATGTTTTGCTGATGTGTTTTCTCATGCTGGGAGTGGACTGACTCTAAGACTTTAAAATGTTCTGAGATCGTGAAGGAATTCATGTTGGGTTGTTTGAGTCTTTTCCCACTCACTTGGCGCTGAATGCTGGGAGTTTTAGTTCAGGTACATCTGCAAGACTGCAGTTGAGCACTAGTGGCATAATATTCCCTGGCTACTGTACTTGCATCTAGGAATGGAAATGCTCCATTGTAACCCACTGAACTTCAGTATTGTAACTCTTTTTCTTGCTTTTGCAAATATTTATCACTCACCATTTACTGTAGCAGGATAATATCCAGAGGAAGCCAGATGTCAAAGGCCTGGTGAAGACTTTTGTTTCAACCAGATACCAAAAACAATGTAGCATTGGCTCTGGTGTATCTTTTTAGTGACAGGCTGTTCCAAAGTCCGGGGGCCACTACAGAAAAGACACTGTCATGTGCCAGCATCCTTGTACGTTTGAGGGCAGTGGAACTCCAAGTAGGGCCTGTCCTTGTCGTCTTAGTACCTGGGCAGGTCTGTATAGAAAAAGAGATTCCTTCAGATTTTCAGGGACCAAGTCCTTTAGGGTTTTGTGTTTGTATTTTGTTTGTTGTGATCTTGGGATTTGAAAGATGGGAAGTTGTTGAAAACAGGCAGAATGTTTATTTCGGTGATGTGGGAGTCATGTGGGCCTGGGGTTATTGATTTCTTATCATGTGATACAGAGAAAGACAAATGAAACTTAATTTAAGCTGAATTGGACTGTATTATCTGGGAGTTGCTGTAGGTCTGTGATGTAACGGTTGTATGGAAGGCAGAACGTCACTGATTCAATGCCCAAAATCTCCTCAGGAAAAGTTAACGGTAAACCTTTTTAAAGAAAACTCAGAATGTCTTTCTCTTTAAATTGCTGCCGTGTAGTCTATAACTGGTAGATGCTGTCCGGTGTCTTGGATGAGCTCCTTCTAAGACCCAAAAAATGGAGCTGGGGATTGAATGCAGAACCTTTTCTGTCCAAATAAATGCTGTACTTCTGATCTATAACCCTTTTCTTCCCTGAGCAAGGGACGGGGGTAGAAACTCCTTTCAGTTTTCCTTAAGATCATGACATTCTGAGGCTTGCCTTGAGCAAAATTAAAAGGGTGGCAATATTTGGCAAACCGGTACCTAAAGATTTGCAGCATTGCAGGGGTGCAGTGTTTTATTTCCTTACTGTTTACCTGTTAAAATACTTCTGTACAGTATTCTTTAAATTAAAAAGGGTGGCAATATTTGGCAAACCTGTACCGTGTGTGTGTGTGTATGTGTGTGCGCAGAGAGAGAGAGAGTCTCAACATAAATAAAATCAACATGTAGGTGCCCCAGAGATACTAGAAGGGAGAGTTTCCAGATGGTGGGAACCATCACAGATAAGACCTGACTGCTTGTAGTCCCATGGCATTCATTCATGTGTGGTATCAGCAGCAGGACCTCCCCTGGTTATCTTCATGATGTCACACAAGTCTGTTCTGAGAGAAGCATTCTGCTAACTATGCTGGACCCAAGTTATGGAGGACCTCCTATGCCAAGCTTAACACTTTAAATCTGTTGGATGTGTCCACCTCGGGCAGCAGCAGGGTGTCTGTGTGGGGAGAAGAATAGGTTTGTCAGCCACGTTGAGAATGGGTGAGAAAAGCAGGGTAGGAAAACCAACTCTTCTCCTTCTCCTTCTATAGCATGAGAAACATTGGGAGTTTCTCAGATCAAATTATCTAAAAATTCCTCAAGCCTGAAAACTGAATATCCAATATCCTTCTAGTTCATGAAGCCTTCCCTTTCTGACTGATTGCTAATATTTATTTTGGCTACCTTAGAACACCAGGTAAAGGGCCTATAAGGTTGGAATTGGGATTTTGGTTTTCTCTTTGAGTCTTTATAATGCTTTTTAAATTTTACTTGTGGTGGTGGCTGGTGGTAGAATAAATGGAGACAGGTTTGTTAGAGGTCAGCGTTAAGTTCTTCACCTTTCCTAATCTGCCTGATAAGGAGGTTGACATAGACTGAAAGCCCAAATATCATCTGTCAGATTGTCTCAAGACCTGGAGTTGCCTTTTGCCTTCTGATGTATGACTTGTATCAGATAAGATTTCCAGTTTCCATACTGAGCGCTCCATTCAAATCTTATTAAAAATCCTTCTTCCTTCCTTTTACCCCGTAGGACAGAATGAACCAGTGATGAAATCAGCAGAAGGCGATTTTGTGTGCCTTTGAAACATGCTTATCGTGCATTGATCAAACTATACCTGGAACTTGACCAATTCCGTAAACTGCATGTGCCTTATCTCTTCTTAAGTGATGAGCCAATCTAGCTAGCGCCTGTTTTGTGTCAAACACTTGAAGGTTATTTTAATAAAAAGAGGGAGGACTCCCTATTGGATTCCAAAGTGGCTGAGTTTCAAGCAATATAAAAGCAGCCTTATTGGTTTTGGAGCAGACCTTATGCCTTAATTTGGGTTTGTATAGAACTGAATGCTTCTTTTTTATTTCTTGCTTTCTTTCCAAAGAAAAAAAAAGAAGCATGCCAGAGAGAATGGAGACATGTTTCCTCAGATCTGTGTGCAAAGAACTCTGTTTTTTTGTGGAGGAAGATTTTTGTTTGCCTGACATGCTAAGTTTCTACATGCAGGGAATGATTTGTAGAAAGAATTCTGGAGTGTTACATTATTCACTCAGAGCATCCTAGGAAACCTTGGAGCACAGGAGGGCTGGGCTGTTAGACATTCTTGACTGGTGCTGCTTTTTCGAGATAGACTTTCTGCTTCAGGTTGAATCTTCACTTTAATTATTATTTTATGTGTCAATTACAAGTATATTCAGCCCTTAATCCTGTGATTTCAGGGTAAGTTACAAAGGTTAAAATGCAAAAGTAAAACATGTACAAAACCGTGTAAGGTGATATATATACCCGTATTTTCCGGCCTATAAGACAACTGGTCGCATAAGAAGACCCCCAACTTTCCAGATAAAATATAGAGTTTGGGATATATTCGCCATATAAGAAGACAACACCCGGTGTATAAGACGACCCCCGACTTTTGAGAAGATTTTCCTGGGTTAAAAAGTAGTCTTATACGTCAGAAAATACAGTATATGGATCCAAATTTGTCACATTTAGGTGCATTTTTGCACCTAAAACTAGTAAACAACTGGGATGAATTGGGCTTCCACATTTTGGGATGCCCCAAACCTCCCAGACTTAGCCAGTACTTCACCAAGAGCCAGGTAAGCACAATTGCTACTATACTAGTGACGATTATTTGGCCGTGACAACGGCCATGTGTGCTGGCCATTGCTGTGGTGACCCTGTGATGGAGCGTGCAATTGTGCCTGCCCTGCCCTGCCCCATCTACCCGTTGCGTGGAAGAAGCGCGAAGGGTGTGTGCCGGACTGTGTTAGCCTCATCCTTGAATTTTTGGTACCCATCTGCGGGATAGTCTGGCACTCATAGAGCTCAACACAGTGCTTATGCTCCATGTGGATGCATCCCCAGTCTATCCCAGGAGACCTAGTGCAAAAAGCCTAGCGTCTGTGCAATAAGTCTTTATGTATTCTGCCAACATCTTGGTTTCATTCTGGAAGGACGTTCACTGAGTTCCTTTCTTTTCTTTCCCCATTGATGCTGAGTCTAGCCACAGGGAAGAATAATGTTCATGTAAATCAGATAATAAAATCTTCATTATCGACCTGCCCATGCCCTAAGATCTGCAGGGGAGGCCCTCCTGGTTGTACCACCACCCTCAGTAGCAAAAGAAGTACACACCCGGGATAGGGCCTTTTCACTGGTGGCTCCCAGATTGTGGAATAGTCTCCCTCCTGAGGTGCATCAGGCACCTTCACCCTATGTATTCAGAAGAGCTGTGAAGACCTCTTTTCTCTGGCCTTTGGCTAAGTAAGGGAACAAAGCTTCTCCTCGCCACATCCAGGCACTGTTATGGTTTTAATATGTTTGATATGTTATAATTTTAATGTGCTCCTTATATATGTTGTAACTGGCCCTGAGACCTTTGGGTATGGGATGGGACAAAAATTTAAATAAATGAAATTAAAATATAATAGATCTCCCTGTCCCCAGACTTCCTTTATTAGGTAACTACTAGCAGCAATTATGACCGGTATAAGGTGTACTTAGCATTGTTTGAATCGTGTGTCAAATTTGTGTATGTGATGGGAAATAGTGTCGTCCTTGCAGTGTAACCCACTCCTGGAAAATGTTTGCTCTGAGATAAGCATCTGTGTACAGCCCTAGCAATTAGTTTGAACTGGCCAGCTGCCCCTTGATAAGAGGTTTTCCTGCAGCAGCATCAATAATCTGTTCTGCAGCGTTCTGAAGGCTGCAGTCTCCTAAGTGGACAGAGATTACTGGTAGCGTGCGATCCAGACGGATACTGCAATCAGCAAGAGGCACAGCGTGGGACGTTGGTCTTAAAAGAGTTGCATTGGCTGCTGATTGGCTACCGAGCCCAATTCAAGGTGTTAACTTTGACTTATAAGGCCCTAAATGACTGGGGCCCCAAATATCTAAAGGAACGCCTTCTCCCATGCCAATCTGCCCATGCCTTAAGATCTGGAAGGGAAGCACTCTTGGCTGTCCCATCACCTTCAGTGGTGTACCCAGGGGGGGGGGGCTTCTCAGTCATAGCCCCCAGACTATGGAATAGTCTCCCCCTTGAGGTATGTCAGGCCCCTTCGTTGTATATGTTTAGGAGGGCACTGAAGACACACCTCTTTGCCTTTTACTTTATCTTGGCTGCCCGGTTCTCTGCACCAGCCATCCCTTCCTGTTCCTTCCATGGTATGCAGGCTTTGATTTCCCTGGGGATCAGTTGCTTGACTCAACCCAGATCTCCCATCTCCAAGAGTGGCACATCAACTGTCACAGAAAGGCAGGCGGGCGTCTTTGATGATCTTTGTGTGGTGCACTGAAGCGGTCCAGAGAGATCCAGGCTAAATGGGAAGATGTATATGTGGAGGGAAAAGAGGTCAGTTGGGGTTATTACAGTTACAGTGCGATAAGAATTGTATTATGCCTTTGGATACATTATAAATATAATAAAGGGGATTTAAAAAACTCAACCTTTTATGTATAATTTAGCCCTGACACTAGAGTTCATGTTATCTTCTGTACATTTTTCCATTTATGTACAGTATAAATAGAAAATCCTGTGCTTATTTTAAAAGAACCCTGCTGTGTGTTTTCTTTCGGTGTTTCTGGAACAGCCCATATACCCACTGCTGGAGTAGTGTATATCGGAAAACAGTAAAAGCCTGGCAACCCCTTTTGCACTCGCTTGTACAAGACCAGGTAAAAGGTTTTTATTTTGCTTTAAGGGAGGCCCTGGGGGACTGTCGTGAGAGCGACTCGAGGGCTTGTCCACAGGTTGTCGTGATGCTAACCAAGCCGAGTCTTTTCGCAGCAGCTGGGAGAACCTGCTCCCAGATTTGTCCATTCATAACATTGCAAACATCTGCCTGCTCACATTTCTTGGCCGATTCGCTTATCTTTGGACTCCCCCACCTTTAAAGGTCTTCTGCGCCTCTATGTGATCCATTCTTTCCCCTTCTTTTTGCCTAGATGCTTCTTTTGACTTGGGCCCCCCTTAAATCTTTTCATTCATAGCACCATGCTTTGTGCTGCACTAATGACTTGTAAGAGAGCAAAAGGCACACTGTTCTTTCCTGATCCATCTGTAGCTGCGTATTTCTCCTCTTTGTGCGAGCCTTGTGTCAGATTTCAGGTGATAAGCTCCTTGTAGGCGGATTCTGTGTTGTTCTTGCTCTGAAACAAGCTGTGTGTGGCGTTGGCCTTCTTTGTCTAGGCATCCCTTGGGCATGGCAGCCTTGTACCGCATGGTAATAAGAAAAGGTACGGAAAATAAAGCTGCCCGTATTACACTGCTGCTGAATGGAGTGATGGTGTGACCACACCTTGAATACTGCACATGTCTTTTGTTCTTATGTCTCAAAAAAAACGTTGAATTGGAAGTCTGAAGGAGTTAAGAAGAGGCCTGTCCACACTTGGGCCTAGGGAAGGAATTAGGCAAGCCCTGGGACAGAGCATTTGCAGTCTGGGCTGGGTGGTTCCGTCTGGAACGGTCCCGTCCCAGGGCTGGCCTAATTGCGGCGAGAGTGCGGAGCACAAAATCGGTCTCCACGACCAGCCCAAGCCGTCCCCGGCCATCCCAGAGCTGTCCAGCAGGGAGAGCATTCGTACTCTCCCTCCTGGACAGTTCTGGAGCCCCACCCCACCCCGGGCCTCCAACATTGGGCCCTGTTGGCCCTGTTGGCTGGCAGCCCCTTTTGGGGGTGGGGCGAGACTGGACCGGGGCTGTCCTGGGGTTCCGCGGGCTGCTGCTGTCCCAGTCGCAACAGCAAGAGCCCACAGGGGTCTCCTGGGTGCCCTTCCCCACCCAGCGGTGTCTGCCACCCCCAGCTCCCCGCACACGACCTACCTCTTCAGATACCTGGTTTGAACTGGGTAGGCCCCGGGGGGCAGGGCTTATCAGGATCGAACCAGGCATTCTGTGCAGGTGTGCGACACATGGAAACACGTCCCTTACCAGCCAAAGTGAATGCTCGTTCCGTCCCCACATGTACCAGCCATAGTGCACTACAGTCAGACGGCTGTAGTGCGAAAAGGCCTCGGATGAGCCCCTCTAAAGTTGAAATGTTTGGGGCATTTTAGTCTAGAAAGGAGGTGAGTGAGAGGAACATGCTACAGTTGTATAAAATGCCGCACATTGTGAGGAGAATGGGAAAGGCAATTTTCTTTGCTTTCGCACAACATCAAAAGAACATGAGCAATCCAGCCACAGCGTTTTACAGTTCTGCTGCAAGTACCCTTACTGATCTAGTGTACTGGCCAATGCAGGACGGACTTAGAAGTCCTGGAGGTTCTGATGGAGATGGTGTTTGGAGCAGAGAGGAAAGCACAAACACCGATCACATCATATCACAGGTGTAGGTTTCATCCAATTGATTTACCTCCTGAAGTCATGGGAAGTGTAGTACCGAAGTGGTTTGGCTAGCAGCTGATAACTTATAGTGTATTTGCAGAGCAGCATATGTGGTCCAAAAAACTTGCTTGTGGTGCTTTTTCACTGGCTTTTCAAATCAGGGATGTCTCAGATGGGCTTCACTTTATATCCCTTGTTTCACAAAGGGTCTGTTCGCACCTGGCCTTTTTCTGGAGTATATTTCAGGATAGAGGTTTGTGGTCCGCATGCTAATACAGACTCTGGCAGTCCTCACCTGGGTCCTGTGGTAGCCTGCACTAGCATGTGGACAGCAGGCCCCTATTCCGGGATAAATTCCAGAATAAAGCCAAGTGCAAATAGGCCCAGGGTTTTGTTTTTACACAGAAAATGGGTCTTTCCTTGCGTTGGAGACTTTAAATAAAATGATTTAGCTCCTGAGGCACTATTGATTTTCACAGATGGATTGGGACTCCCCCTCTGTAGACTCATTAAATTGAATTGGTTGACAAGGCCTTAATCCCCATAGGTGATATTCGCTTAACGCAATCTTACTTTGCACAGTGTGTTGTGGAAACAAAAGCATAGCGTTATGCAAAGGACAAGGAAGCTTGTGTGTGGCCTCCTCTAATCCACGCTAGCATGCAGAAGGCCATGGCAGATGTCTGTTCCGAGATATAATCCAGAATAAGGCATTGTGCAACACAGCGTCTTCACTGAGGTTCTGTTTTGGACACATTTACCCCATTTTAAGTAGAAGCAAACCGTAAACCAGCTCGAAAATCTTTTCATCTGTTGATAAGACTTGAGAGACCTGAGTCTAGACCAGGTTCTTCTGTTTGCTGTTTCCCTCTGCGCTGCTGTGAAGTTAAAAAAATGAGAGAGTTTGTGGGTGGTAGGATTATTCTGTCTGTATCGTACTGGGTTTTTCATCCTTGCAGCTGAACCATATATGGTATCGGCCTCATTTTTGTAGGGTTTCTCCTAGGTGATGTGCACACATTTATTTTACATTCAAAGCTGAATAGAATAGAATATCCAAACGTCCATTTCAAATGTTTGGAATCTGAATGCAGCAAAATCCGATCTGAATCGAGTACATCTGAATCCAGTCGTTCGAATGTTAGATTCGAATCTGAAGATATGAATGTCGACAACATTCGTATGTGTTATAGTTATCTGTACACATTTCGTACGCATCCCGTTAAATTCCGTACGCATCTTGTTTTTGTCCTGTACTATCAGCACAAATGCATACAGATAAGCATGAGATGCGTACAGATTTCGAATGAATGTTTCGGAACATTTGAAATTCATTTGAATATTGAAATTCAAACGTGAAGACATTCTATTCGAGTTCAAATGTCCACATTTGATCTAATTCGATTGAATTTCGAATGTTTAGAACATTTGTGCAAATGTAGAATTATACTACATGTGGTGCTCTTTTGAAATGGCTTACAGATAAATGTACTTAACGTTTTCTTTTGCTGGGATTCTGCGTTCCCGTATCCCTGCTGATGTCAGTTAGAAACACTTAAAGTCTTAACTATAAGGGAGCCAGCTGGGTTTTCTCGTCTGCTGGCACCTCCGGTACGGAATCTCTGGATGAAAAGCAGCTTGTGCTTCTAATACCAACAAAGTTCCCGTTGCTTCCGTTGCTATGCGGTAATTAAATCAGCTTCGCTACAAGCTCTTTTGAGCTAGGGTGATTCAAGTGAAAACTTTTCGCTCTTTGATCTGAATCAAAAGTGCAACAGCTTTTGCAAGTGTGAATCAATTTGTGGTTTAGAAAGCGAAGCTCAGTTTCCTCCTTTCATTTGAAAATGGGCATATGTGAGAAAAAGGGCGCAGGGAGGCTTAAAAGATAAAACAGATTGTTACAATAGTCAACTGCGTCGTTATCTACACTTCCCAAAGGACGTTCAGAGGTCTTTAAATTGCTGGCAATACTTGGAAGAAGCCATTTATGGCAGAGCCTTCGCTTTGTGAAACACAGAGTGGCATTTAATTTCAAAGCGGTGCTTTATAATCCCTGTCTCGGCTGGCAAGTTCATAATTGATTAACACATTACGACATCCAAGTGTTTCATTGTTCCATCTGCAAATTAATTGATAACCTGAACTGTGGAATACTGGACTTCTCCAAAGCAGACTGCATACCATTTAATTTAATTTTGGCTGAAATTATTTTCATACTTAAGAATGTGCAGTTGTGTTCATGGATTATTGTTTGTTTTTCTTTCTGAAAACATCTGCTATATTATGGAGTAATATTAGTTATTGCCACTGAAGCCACTTAAATTTATGCTGGGGAGCCCCCTCCCAAAAAAAAATATTTGGCAGTTATTATCCATTAGAGACCTCCTTTCCATGGGTGAATTGGTGACAGCTGCCAGCCTAAATGGCTTTAAGAAGAAGAAGAGTTGGCTTTCCTACCCCGCTTTTCTCACCCATTTAAGGGGACTCAAAGCAGCTGACAAACCTTCTGTTGTTCTCCCCACAACAGAACACCCTGTGAGGTACGTGGGGCTGTAAGAGCACAGAAGAGAGCTGTGACTAGCCCAAGGTCACCCAGCTGGCTTCATGGGGGAGGGCAGAATCAAACCCGGTATTCCCAGATAAGTGTCTGGCTCCCTAACCCCTAGACCAAGGAAGGGTTAGACAAATTTATAGATGACAGATGTGTCAACGGCTACTAGAATGGATGTCTGAGTTCATCTTTCAGGCAGGGGGGGACAAGCAAGATGCCTCAAGGGCCATTTGCTGGAATCCAAGACTAGTATAAGGTTTGCCCTTATGGGCAATGGGTAGGCCACTCTGTGTGACAGGATGCTGGACTAGATGGGCTGTGACCTGATCTAGCAGGGTTCCTCTTATGTTCTTATGTCGACCACATGGGCATGTTCATTTAATTTACTTTGGAAGGATGTGGAAGTTATTTGCTATGCCTTCTTCCAGGGAGATACCAGGAAATTGGTTTGTTTTCCTGGACATCGGTCTGCTGTTGAGCCTTATATTCCATATGCTAGTTTGGATTCCAGTAACCTAGTGGTTCACGGTATGATTCACTTGCCTCTTCAAAATCTTCTGGGCTTGCCAGAGGACCAGAGCTTAGGCTAGAGGCTGACACAGCTATAAATAATGGCCAATCATATTTATTGGCAGTCCACCAGGAGTCAAAATGACTTTGTCCTGAACTTCACGGACACTTTGTGTAAGAGATTGTCCTTCTGCTTCTCAGTCCCGAAACAATTCATTGTACGAAATAGATACTCTGTGGCTCAGATGGTGTTGTGTTGATCTGTCGTAGCTCTGGTCATTGACTTGGGAGCCCTGATTGGAGCTGATGTGGGCACTAAGTTGGGGGAGTGTGGACTAACAAGCAAACAAACAAACACCCAATAAGAATTGCTTTGCTTCTGCATCAGGCTTCACAGAGGACATAGAAACCAAGAATGGCTGAATCTCCATGACCTCTGTGATGACATCATGACACATGCCGCACGCCCCCCCCCCTCAGCTGCAAGGGCAGCTGGGAAGGAGGCAGAAGGGAGGAGGGAAAAGGATGGAGAGCAGTTGGACGTCGGACATTTCAGTCCTGGTCTCCTTTGGACAGTTTGGAGAGGTCAAACTTTGCTTCTTGACAAGCCTACATCATAATACTCTCCCCTCTGTTATTTATATTTGGTGGAGGAGGATAAGATGCCCAGTCTTTATGTAGAGAAGACTTTCAGCTAAACTTATCTTTTAGCTAGAACCATTTCAGGGTCTTTGGTTTCAGGCTTCATTGACAAACACTTCCCAACTCCACAGGATGGTGCAAGTCTAAGAGGAAGGGGGCTGAACCAAACCCTTCCTCATGCCCTTGTCTCAAGCCATCTTAGGCAGGAGTCAGGCACTATGGTGAGCATCTGAGGTCCCTAAAATGGAGGCACAATGCCTCAGCTGGCCTGCAGAGCTGTACAGAAATGCAACTGGAGATGTAGCCCTTTCCCTAGTGCTGGGTTTGAAGCAGTCTTTGAAGATGGTCCAGAAACTGAAGCCAGCTCTAAATGCTGCACCTAGGATCTGGTCGCTTCACTCCGGTTCTTAAAGATCTATATTAGTTCATTTATGGGCCCAGTTCAAAGTGTTGATATTGACATTGAAAGCCCTAAATGACTTGGTTTCCCAAATTTGATCTGCTATTGGGTTGATGTTCTCATTGTTTTTCTCTTTTTATTAGAGTAATTTATTTTTTGACTTTGTTTTATCTCTAGATTGTACGCCACTGGCAGGTTTTTATTATTATATTTATTGATGTATTTTCTCTTGTACAGCGCTAAGTTCTGCCTGCCAATCAAAGTCACCTGTGGGCTACCTTGGTCTAGTGGTTAGGGAGCCAGATTCTTATCTGGGAATACCAGGTTTGATTCTGCCCTTCCCACGAAGCCAGCTGGGTGGCCTTAGGCTAGTCACAGCTCTCTTCTGAGCTCTCACAGCCCCACCTATCTCACAGGGTGTCTGCTGTGAGGAAGAGAATAGAAAGGTTTGTCAGCCACTTTGAGTCCCCTTAAATGGGTAAGAAAAGCGGGGTAGAAAAGCCAACTCTTCTTCTTCTTCCAACATTCTTTTGGTTACATTGTAAGCCGCTTTGAGTTCCTTTACATGGGTGAGAAAAGCAGGGTATAAAAACTATTACTACTCCCATATTTTTCCAGTAAACATTATAAAGGACATTCTTTTTTAAGGCTTATGTATTATCTTTAGAAAATCAGCAAATCTTATTATCTATAAGTGATCTTCTGGCATTGTTATGTCATCGTGAAACAAGGCTCTTTCCTTGATAGTGTGTGTAACGTATTTCCCCCTTTTTTCTCTTTAGGAAAATACACAAAATGTTGTCTCGATTAAGAAAAACGGTTGCTTCATGTGTGCCAGCATACCGTGGGATACACACAAGAGAAAAGGGCAAGCTCTTGATGCTGAACCCCAGAACAAACAAGGTAAGTTGTGTGGATGACGTTCAAGCATGAGGTGTACCTCTTCACTCCGTTCTTTCGTTAAAGCAGTAGTCTGCCTCCCTCTGCTGGACACTTTACCAAAATGTTTATAGGCCCACTTTTATATAGTACAGTTGTACCCCCAGATCCACTGATTCGGTAACTGTGGTTAACCACGGTTACCAGGTCAGCATCACGCCTCCCAACTTTACCAGTTCCGTAAGGGAAAAGCACCCAGAACCAAAAGGCCTATTTCGGCCTCTGTAGAGCGTTGGAATAGATGCGTGCCACCACCAGAGCCCATCCCAAAATGTAAGGGGGTGCGTGGGAGGCGTCTGGTGGCATTGCACATCTATTCCAACGCTCTCCAGAGGCCGAGATAGACCTTCTGGAGGCCAGAAAAGCACTTCCGGTTCTGGGGTTGCATGATGCCAGAACCTGAAGACCTGTTCCACGGTTTCAGGATACGGAGGTCCGACTGTAGTTATAAGCTAGTTTTAATTTTTCTTTTATATAATTCGTTCTCCTTTTATTGGTTATCCTGTAAGGCACATGGAGGTCTTATGATAAGGGTGGGCTGTCATTGCAAATAAATGAATAGAGAGATAAACAAACAAATAAATTGTGAGTTTATAACTGATAATCGTAGTACTAAACCTTTTTGTGTTTAGATTTAATCTGTGCCTGAAAAGGGTAAAATGAAATAGATATTCTTATGCTGATACACACAAGAATAATGACTGTTACCTTTACTGTATCTTCCTATCTTATCAGGAAGTGTGGTAACATGGATAATTGCAGCAGATCCCACAGATAAAAAAGATCTAATAAGCAAAGGGCACACAAAGTCCTAGCTAGTTAAAAACAGGGTGGTTTTGTAGCCCAGCCTCTGCTGAGAGCTGTTCTGACATCCTTGGGACATGAAGAAGCCCGGGGCAAAGAAACCTGGGGCAAAGAAGTTAAACAGACATCAAGCATGTACAGCATAGGAATGAGCCTTAAAAGAGTGCAGAGTTGGGAATGGAGATGAAATGGACCAAGGTGGAGGAGAGGTGTAATACTGAGTTTTGCTAGGCAGATAAATAGAATTCTTAACAGTAAAGAAGGCCTAAAAACAGACCAACGCTTGCCATATGCTTTCATCCACTGGCTAATTTTTGGTTAACTTCTGTAATTGGCGGAGATCTTCACTAGTTAATGGAACCTTAACATGAGATGAGGCAATTTATATTGTTTATTCTTCTGTCCCTATATGTGTTGGTTATTATAAGATCTTGGGGTGGGCATTGACATTCTCCTTCTCTCAGTTTTGTTCTTCTAAGAAACCTGTGAAGTAGATTGTATTGAGGGACAATGACTAGCCAAAGGTTACCCAGTGAACCCTAGTCAGATAGTACAGTGGCTCAGGTGGAGCTGGAACAAAGTGCCTTTTACATGACTTCCTTCCTAGGAGAAGCTCAGGGAAGATTCAATAGTCCATGCTGCAGGTTGCATTTAGACTTCTGAGGCATTCCATACAGTCTTCTAGTTGCCAATGGAGAAAGCAAAGGAGCAGTGCCTATGGCAACTGATCCTATGGGCAGTTAACCCATCCTTAAATAGTTTACCAGTAATCCCACAACTGGCTGGCATCTTAGGTAGGTCTGGGGATCTAGATGCCCATTATGTTATTTCGTGGCAGCCCCATGGAATGTTGAAGGAAAGGTTGAAGGATCTAGGAATGTTTAGCTGTAGAAGAGAAGACTGAGAGGAGACATGATCATGGTCTTCAAGTATCTGAAGGGCTATCACAGTGCAGAGGGATAGTCCCTATTCTCACTTGTACAAGATGGGAGGACTAGAAACAATGGGATGAAACTTTAAGGGAGTCAATACAGATGAGAATATTAGGAAAAACTTCCTGATAGTGAGGGCTATCAGTCAGTGGAATAGGTTGCCACAGGAGGTAGTGAGCTCTCGTTCGCTAGAGGTCTTCAAGCAGAGGCTGGACCTACATCTGTCTGGGATGGTTTAGGAAATCCTGCATTGAGCAGGCGGTAGGACTTGATGACCCCAGAGGTCCCTTCCAACTCTATGATTCTAATGAAACAGATGTGAGCCACATGAGTCCAATGCGATGTCTTCTTGTGGGAAGCAATACCACAGTTGTGAAACATCTTGCTAGCTATCCTGATTCTAACCTGCATTGAGTAGAGGATTGGACTCGATGACCCTAGAGCAGTGATGGCGAACCTTTTGAGTTCAGTGTGTCAAAATTCACAAGAAAACCTAGCTTAACTCGGGTGCTGTGTCACATCTAGAAATATCCATAATTTTGTGATATTTGTAGCTCTAGTAAAAAAGTTATATTTTTGATATATGTATATTATTAAAAGCAAAAACAAATAATTCTTTACGTTAGTGACTTTTGTTGCTGAATCTTCAGTTGAAAGTTGGTATTTCGTACACTTCAAGAACAAGCAAGCACTCCATGCCCAGGTGCCAGGGTGACCATGTGTGTCACCCAAAAAGGCTTGGCGTGTCACCTGTGACACGCGTGTCATAGGTTGGCCATCACCGCCCTAGAGGTCCCTTCCAATTCTATGATTTTATGATTCTATGAATGTGGAAGTGGAATGCTGGAACTTGTAGTTCAGGAACAGCTGAAAGCTTCAAGTTGAGCACCCCTGCTCTAGATGTTCATACGACTCCAGCTCCCAGCATTCCTTACAATCAGCCATGTCAGGTAGAAGACATCACTCTGAAGAGAAGGAAAGGAACAGTTTTAGTTTTGCCTTTTGCCTGGGAATGTCAGGCAGTTAGTACTCTGGCAGACTGGCATGCCCCTCCCAGGCCCCACCCCTAAAGTTAATATTCTTGCTTACAGGAAAAATCAGAAGCAGTTCCTGAAACAAAAGATAATGGTGATAAACCACAAGGTCAGTGCCACATTTAATGCTCAGTTGCGCACTGTTTTATTGAGTCTGAGTCATAAGAGCCTTTGGCTGAGGGAACAGCTTCCACTCCCTGCACAAGCACTGTTTTTGCTGACTTATTTCATCTGTTTTATATTGATTTTATTGTGACCCATCTCAAGACCTTTGGTATAGGGCAAGATAGAAATAATAATAATAATAAAGCATTATGAATGGATATGTGAAAGAAAGCTATTGGAGACCCTGCCCTGAGAGACTGGATTCTGTTGGCAAAGGTAATGAATAAGACCTTGCCCTTTTCCATACTCACCCGCTGCAAAGTAGGATGATGCATTATTTCATTATTTCTGGTTTGATTGGTATCTGGATAAGCCCTAGACTCAAAACCAGACAAAAAAGGGTTCTGCCGAAAAATATAAAATAAGTCATAAGCAGGGTAAAATAAGTCCCTCTTGCAAATATAATAAAACAAGCAAATATATAAAGAAATAACTGAATTCTAAAGCAGAAAAGCCAGTATAATTACTAAAAGGGTAACAATACCCCACTGAAAAGCATACAAATACTGAATACAATCTAAATCAAATAATATTCCAAATTGCAAAGCAAAAGGCCAGATGCATTTCGACTACAGTCTTCCTCAGTGGCCTATAGGTATTCAAAATAACATATATAAAAAATACACAGCTCACACAATGTGACTCTGCTCAGCATCTTGAGGATAAATATCCTGGTTAATGAGAGCTTTTAAAGATCTATCACTATATATAGCAATAATGTAGGATATTGTCCCTCCGCTGTTACTGCTTCGTAGATAGTATCGGCTGCAGTGCCATCTTTGCATGTTTTAGTGACATGCGCATCCAGGTATTTGGCAGGCGTTGAATAGCTGGAACTGCACATCGCCTCCAGCGTGTGTGTGGCCATTGGTTTTAGCCTCCACACGTGGGTGGTGGACAGAGCAACAATGGTAGCTCTGTCTGTATGGTAAGTAAATGTGCTACTGCTGATAAACCTGCCACAAGTGTTGAGTTTTCTAGCAATAGTTGTTACCGTGTTTGACTGGGGGGATATAGCCAGGCTATGGCGAAGTTGCCATAGATACACGTGGCATTTCCACCATGGTGGCACTATAATGGCGCTATTTCCCCCCTGTCCAGATGGGTTTTTTATCTAACCAACAGTAAAGAATGATGGAAGTTTTGCTTCAGCAACATTGCCATAGTTGGCTAGGCTTGCATTCAGCGTATTTAGAACTCTGAAGAAACGGTAAATGAAGATATAGATTGGAATTAGTGAAAAATCTGTTTTTCCCAGAGACTCCCAAAGCCTAGAACTGCCCTGGCTTTTTATTTCACAGTGCCTGCCTTTTTTGTTCCAGGGCATGGCATTCACTTTAAAAGAACGGCAAATGCTAGGACTGCAAGGACTTCTACCTCCAAAGATAGAGACACAAGACCTCCAAGCCTTACGTTTCCATAGGAATGTGGCCAAAATGACGGATCCTTTGGAAAAGTAAGAGTCTGTCAACGTACCTTTATGATTTTGTACTTAGCTGTCAGAAAACTGTTTCTGATTTGGGCATCGCATGTGGCTAAAATGGGTGTGCGCACGCACCATAAGCCCACCACGTGGGGGTTTCATGCTTGGGCCTGTTCTTTATTCCTTGCATATTCCCTTAGGTGTCCTAAGGGTGCCTAAGTGGATCTGTGCTATTTTGTTTTTTTCTGTCATAGATTTAAAACTGTCTGGGTATTGTCAGAGAGACCTCAGAGTCCACTAGGAGTGGAAATAGTTTTGCTTTTGCATGCTGAATGCAATGCAGTCAGTGGAATTGACCCTTTGTGAATGGCAGTTCTAACAGAAGTTTTCCTAACGTTGATGGGCGGAAGCGTCTATTTTTTATACATTTAATCTTGAATTGTGCAATGGCTCACCTGTGGGACCCCAGTGTGCCTAAGAATTGGTTGCAGGAGGGATACGTAGTGAGTAGGCAGTGGGATTTTAAAAGGGGCTTTGGAGTCTGCTGAAGCTTGTTGTGGCTTGTAGGGTGGAGGACGGGGCATTGAAAAGAAGACGGCATTGGAGACAAAGGTCACTGCCACCCCAAAGGCAAAGAAGATGGTATCCTACCATGTCTTGTAGCTAAGGGCCTGGATCCACTTTTCCTTCTTAACACGTGCTTCAGCTTTGTGTATCATCTATCATTAGTTCTATGTGCAATCATTCCATATATTAAAACATTGAGATGCCTTTGTTCCTCTGCACCAGGCCTGATAAGCACTAGACACCACTGCCACCGGTCAGACTAGGTAGTGCTTAATGGTAGGTGAGAGACTAGAATTTCTGTTCAAATTGACATGAAATTGACCTCACAGTGGGGTATGTGTGCAGTAGCAATTCCTGAACTAAAAACACCTTAAGAAGAAAAGAGGAGACAATGCAAGCTTTGGGGGTAGTAAAGAACCCACATTCCTTTCATGTGCCAACTGCTCCTTCCTTTCTAACTCCCCTTGTATTGCATCTTCTAGCTTTTGGGGTTAATTAACAGGATAGTTTTTTCTCAAGACAATAGATGGATGGGTGACCTGTGAGCAGTAAATGTGTTTTCTGCCTTTTCCATGTTGGTTTCAGAATGTCTCTTAATGGCTGGCAAACCGGTATAAAAGTCTAATTATACCTCTTTATTGCTTCCTTTGCAGGTACATTTATGTAATGGGGATGCAGGAGAGAAATGAGAAGTTGTTCTACAGAGTATTGCAAGATGACATCGAGGAATTAATGCCGATTGTTTATACTCCAACCGTAGGCCTAGCCTGTTCCCAGTACGGACATATCTTTAGGAGACCAAAGTAAGAGGGTTAACACTACAGTTTACATCTGGTAGACTTTGGATATAAGACATAGCGCCAAAAACTGTTCTCTCTCTTTCTGTTTTTTTAAGTTAAATTATTTTCAAAAAGCTAATACTACAGTGAGGAATATGCAGTACATAAAAAGATAAACACAACAATAAAAAAGCAAAAAAAAAAAGATTTGAATCAGAAATTTGAACAAACAGATTCAAATTTGGTAAATACGAATTAAATCTTGTTAAATTGCAATTGAAAAGATTCGAATCAAATCGGATTTTTGGGTATTGGATTCAAATATAATGTCAAAAAAAAAATTCATGCACATCCCGAATTTTAACAGCACTAGTTGCATTTATTTTTCGTCTTTCAATTTATTTAGCTTAGTTTGTGTAACTGTGGAATTTTTGTGATTTTTTTTTCTGGGTCATGAAAGACCTGGAGAAAAGTGTAACAGCACTGGAATGGAATATATCTTTCCCCTTACTTAGTTAAATCCTTGATTTCTGTCTTGGGTTCTTCTGTTAACTTTAAATTCTTCCTCTATAGTTTTGTCCAGCTTTATTTTATATTCTTGTGAATGCTGATCTTAGATTAATTTTGCATTTTCTGTAAGCATTTAGTAATGGTGCCTTTCCAAAATTTAGTCTGATATTTTCAGGGTGTGTCATCTTTTTTTTTAAAGTAGTATGTTGCTTACTTTTTCTTGTGGAGACTGTTCTGTTTATAGTGATCTTTGTTGAAACGGTTTCTGCTTTCTTACAGAGGTCTCTTTATTGCTATAACAGACAGAGGACACATTAGATCAATTGTTAACAACTGGCCAGAAAATGATGTGAAGGTATCACTTCTTCATGAATTGGTTTCTCTGTGTATTTATTTTCTTCAATGCCATTGTGCCTTAATCAGGGGAATAGGAAGATTCTAGGAAAATCATAGAATCATGAGAGTTGGAAGGGACCTCTAGGGTCATCATGTCCACCACCTGCTCAATGCAGGTTTTCCTAAACCATCCCAGACAGATGTAGATCCAGCCTCTGCGTGAAGACCTCCAGTGAAGGAGATCATATAAGTGAAAAATGATTAATTCTTGCCATCTAGTTTGTACTGTGTACTAACTATGGATTCCAGTGAGAATCAGGGTAGTATAGTGTACGTTCTCTCTAAAGTGCATAATTGCAAACACAGAAGATCACCCCACAAAAGTTACCAGAGCACCAGCAGTTATTCCTCTGTCAAACTCCTGCTACCTTTTCTTTGGCCCGAGCCAGTTTGGTCTAGTGCGGTGATGGCCAACCTATGACACGCGTGTCACAGGTGACACACCAAGCCCTTTGGGGTGGCACACATGGTCACCCTGGCACCTGGGCGTGTAGTGCTTGCTTGTTCTTGAAGTGTACAAAATACCAACTTTCAATTGAATATTAGCAAACTAAATTCAGCAACAAAAGTCACTAATGTAAATAATTATTTGTTTTTGCTTTTAATAAAATATTACTAGAGCTACAAAATTCACAAAATTATGGATATTTCTAGAAGTGACACAGCACCCGAGTCAAGCTAGGTTTTCTTGCCAATTTTGACACACCGAGCTCAAAAGGTTCACCATCACTGGTCTAGTGGTTAGGGAGCCGGACTCTTATCTGGAAATACCCGGTTTTATTCCACCCGCCCCCATGAAGCCAGCTGGGTGACTTTGGGCTAGTCACAGCTTTCTTCTGAGCTCTCAGAGCCCCACCTACCTCACAGGGTGTCTGTTGTGGGGAGAGGAACAGAAAAGCTTTTTCAGCCGCTTTGAGTCCCCTTAAATGGGTAAGAAAAGTGGGGTAAAAAAGCCAACTCTTCTTCTTCATCATCATCATCTTCTTCAGGAGAGCTGCTTTCTTCCTCTTGAGTACACACTTGAACTGGCTTTTGGTTCAGAGTCTTACGTCAGTTGTAACCTTGTTGTAATCCCCGTAGCAACTTTGGGTAGAGGGTTTATAAAACTGTGCTAACCTTTCGTTTCATTCTCTTGGTGGAATTAAATTTCCTTCTTTTCCTTTTAGGCAGTTGTTGTTACTGATGGAGAACGAATATTGGGTCTTGGTGATCTGGGTGTGTATGGCATGGGAATTCCAGTAGGCAAACTCTGTTTGTATACAGCCTGTGCCGGGATCCGACCTGATAAGTGTCTTCCTGTGTGTATTGATGTTGGCACGGACAATCAGGTAAGCTTTGTCCTCTGTTAAGGAGGACTTCATATTTACCTCTTCCGTATGGCTTGAAAGGTTTCTGGACCAACAAGCCATAGTTGGAGTGGCCAGTGGTGGCCATGAGTATAGCCAGAAGTTCCTACGCCTGCTGAAGCTAGTTCACGAAATTTCTTTGAAGTCCAAGTATATGGACTTCAGCAGAGAAAGGGCTTCATCTTAACTCATCTATACTGGTTGCCAACAGAAGGAACAATAAGCTTCAGAGTTATTTTCTCCACTCTTTGCATCTCTTGAGTAGTTTTTCCTGCAGTTTAAGATACTGTGGGTTTGTGTAGTGGCATATTCTGATCGGTTGTTGAAATTTCAGCGATGGTTGGTGGATATGGGGTGTGAACAGAGCCTCTCTCTTCCTGCACTGTCTCGATATCTACAGTGTATTGATAGATATAGATATATCTGTGCTGCACCGAAGTAACTGCAGCATCATGGCTGTTTAAAGAGAAAGTAATTCATGGCAGTGTGGTTATTTATATATATATAAAAGAATGCTAAGAAATCTCATGGGGAGGTGGAGCTTCCACATGACCCCCATTGCTGGCTGCCATTGGGTTTGGCAGCAAACAAAACTGCACCACCATTTTGGAAAAACTGTAGTTTGCCAGACCAGAAAATTCCTTCTTGTAAACAAGTTTTGAGGAAGGAGTTTTAAAGGAGAGGAAGAAATTCTTCACGTAGTTACTCATTCTCATTCCAGTACATGATATGTTGGGCCAGGTGTGTTAAAAGTAATGAATTACAGTATTTATATTCTTTCAGCAGCTGGAAATTCAAAATAAATAAATAAATTTGGATTTAAGTACTTGGTTTCCTGATCTTTGGGATTTGGCCCTAGGCATCAAAATTTCAATTCATACAAACCCTTAAAGGGAAATACAGCAAAATACAGTATTATTTTATAAAGGTTTAGTAGCCATTTATTTTAAGAACATAAGAGGAGTGCCGCTGGATCAGGCCACAGCCCATCTAATCCAGCATCATGTCTCACACAGTGGTCAACCAATTGCCCATGGACATCTCAAGCAGAAGTGGGAGACAAAACCATCCACTTGCCCTCTGCTTCTTGCAAAAGGCTTTTGAGGCATCCTGCCTGTCTCTCCAATCCAAGCAGAGTACCTAGGTATGCCTTTGATAAAAACAAAAAAGGAGCCGTGCTGGATCAGGCCACAGCCCATCTTGTCCATCATTCTGTCTCACACAATGGGCCCCCAATTGCTTCTGAGCATTCTTAAGCAGAAGACAAAGGCCAAACCTTCACCTGAGACGTTTTCGCACGGGCGAAAACGGAACGCGAAAAAGGCAGCTGCGGACACGTCATCCGCATTGGCCGCGCGCGCCTTGCGTCCCGACGTGTCCGCAGCTGCCTCTTTCGCGTTCGAAATGTAGAGCACTTCTAAGTGCTCTACACGCGTTCCAACGCGGACGAGCCGTCCGCAGGCGTTCGGGAGAAGAAGCGTTCGCGCCGCTTCTTTCTCCCGATCGCCTGCCGGCTCGCCTCCGACGCCGCGCGGCTTTGACAATCAGCTGTTTTTCAAACAGCTGATTGTCGATCTGCCTCGGCGGCCGCCGGCGCGCCCCTGGCCGGCGTTTGCCGGCTAAGCCAGCTTCGGGCGCTTTCCCCATTCGCACACAGACGCTCCGGAACGCGTTTACACGCGTTCCGGAGCGTCTGTGTGTGAACGGGGAAAGCGCCCGAAGCTGGCTTAAGCTTTCCGCCTGAACGCGTTCGGTTTCGAACGCGATTCAGTGCGGAAATGCCTCTGCTTTCTGCTCCCTGCAAATGACCTTTAGAGTCATTGAGCAATCACAGTATTTGCCCTATGCAGACCTGACTAACCTGATCTGGGTTGTTTAACAATTTCTGCCTTTATAAACTGATGGTTGATACTTTAGACCAGATTTAAATCACTCCATTTTGACATATGCATGTGTTCTGCACCTGATTCTTAATACATGCAATAAAAATAATACTGCTAGTAGATGTAGTATTAGTAATAACAGAAACAATGTAGCATACAAATGGAGGCTATTATGAGAGGTTCTGCTTGAAACGGGTAGAGTGGTTTGTTCCCACTCTGCTGGAAAATCTTGTTGTATGGGTAGCACTGGCATCAGGTGAGCAAGTGCCAAATCTTCTAGAGGTCTCTAGGTGGTCTGGATCCCACCATATATAGAAAAGGTGGATAGAGAAAATTTCTTTTCTCTATTGCGCAACACTAGAACCAGGGGGCACTCTATGAAGCTGATGGGTAGGAGAGTAAGGTCTGACAGGGGGAAGTATTTCTTCACCCAGAGGGTCATCGGCTTATGGAATGTGCTGCCGGAAGAGGTGGTGACAGCTACCAGTCTGGATGGTTTTAAGGTAGGGTTAGACAAATTTATGGACGACAGATGTATCAATGGCTACTAGAATGAATGCCTAGATGCATCTTTCAGGCTGGGGGGGCGGGGAGGAACGATGGTGCTTCTAAGGCCATTTGCTGGGACTGGAGAGCAGGAGAAGGTTTGTCCTTGTCTCTGCTTGAGATGCCCATGGACAATTGGTGGGCCACTGTGTGCGACAGGATGCTGGACTAGATGGGCTGTGGCCTGATCCAGAAAGGCTTCTCTTATGTTCTTATGTTCTTATGTAATGACTCCCTTTGGTTACTTGCCTTCTTCATTTTCTGTAGACACTTCTACAGGACCCTTTCTATATGGGTCTCTACCAGAAGCGGGACCGTTCACAGCTTTATGATGACCTCATTGATGAGTTCATGGAGGCCATTGTGGGCAGGTAATACAAATACAGATTTTGGGGTATCCAGGGGGAAGGGCAGAGAGCAAGGGGGAAGGATGGTTCCTTTGGATGGCTGGACACATTGCCTCTGCATGGGCTTGCTTTGGATGATAGGATCAGAAAGATAATGCAAGGCAAGAGAATGGAAGCTTTGGAGATACAGTTGAGGTGATGCAAAAATGGGAGCAAATAAGGAGCAAAAAAACCTGAGACTTATTAAAGTTTTTAAAAATATATTTACATACCGCATTCCATGGAAATATAATCTCAAGGAAGTTTACAAATTCAAGTGTGGGGGAAAACAAATATTTTTAAATGACCACTGGGAGGCAGTGCGTGATCACACTACTGCAGTGGTTCTCAACCTTCCTAATGCCAGGACCGTTTAATACAGTTCCTCAAGTTGTGGTGACCCCCAACCTAACCCTAACCCCCAACCATAAAATTATTTTTGTTGCTACTTCATAAAGACCCCTAAGAACGAGTAGATCGACCCCCAGAATAAAGCATGGATATTTTGGAATATCAGTGCTTTACACCAGAATATTCAGATATAATGGAATAAGTAAGTGATGTCTGGATACATCCATTATCTTCCACAAAGTAAAAATGTAAGGTGTTTTACAATTTAAGCCAGCACAGTTCATAAACCTTGAATAGACACGAAGTATTGGGGGGGGAAAATAAACCATTTAGAATATATATATTAACTAAATTGCAAAATCCAGTAGAAAGCATGATTCAAAAATACAAAATACAACTCCATGAGAAAAGGGTGTTGGCAATCTCTTCTCCTTCCTTCCTTCCTTCCTTCCTTCCTTCCTTCCTTCCTTCCTTCCTTCCTTCCTTCCTTCCTTCCTTCCTTCCTTCCTTCCAGGCAGGATGAAAAAAAATATACAACGAGGTGCTCTTTTTTGTTAGCTGCAAGAGATTTGCTTGCTTGCTTGTTATAGGCAACTTACTGGCTGTTTCCATAATTGCAGAAAAAAGTAAGAATCAGTGGTGGCCAGCAAAGGGTTGCCCAGATGGAAGTCCATGTCCTGTGCTGGTCTATAGTCTTTTTAAAAAGCATGTGGTGTCAAGACGTCTGTGATGCTAAGACTGCAGAGCAGACACTTCTGAGAAAAGGCCATTTCCTAGCACTGTGGGGATGTAAAAGAAAAGCCCATGATGCGGTGCAGGGGCCTAAATTGCTGTGTAAATTAGTCTTTCTTTCTTTCTTTCTTTCTTTCTTTCTTTCTTTCTTCCTTCCTTCCTTCCTTCCTTCCTTCCTTCCTTCCTTCCTTCCTTCCTTCCTTCCTTCCTTCCTTCCTTCCTTCCTTCCTTCCTTCCTTCCTTCCTTCCTTCCTTCCTTTCTTTCTATTTCTATCCTGCCCTATACCCAAAGGTCTCAGGCGGGTAGCAACATTTAAAATCAGACATATATTAAAACAACAACAGTATAAAAACAGTCACAGTGTTTTAGTCCTTTGTAGCATGAGAGTTCATGATATTTGTTGCTCTTCGTTTAGATATGGCCAAAATACCCTTATTCAGTTTGAAGACTTTGGGAACCACAATGCTTTTCGCTTTTTGAGGAAATACAGGGAAAAATACTGCACCTTTAATGACGATATACAAGGTAAGTGCTCTCCACTGGGGCTTCTGGTGCAGCTCTGTGAAGCAGTTTAGTTATGTTTTGATAGTGGGAGCTCTCTTTGTCACTTGTGAGTCCTTCTTACTGTGATTTGCTTCCTTGCCTAGGGACAGCGGCTGTGGCCTTAGCTGGTTTGCTGGCCGCACAAAAAGTCATTGGCAAACCAGTCACGGACCACCGGATCTTGTTCCTTGGCGCAGGCGAGGTGAGTTGTGCAGCTCAGAGGGAGAGCGACTCTTTGTGCCTCTCTCTAAGGCTGTAAAATGAGGATTGTTCACCTGTAGTGTTTTTCTTGTGGCTAGTATGTCTGACTCTTATCTGGTAGTCTCCTGGCTCAGTTCCGCACTCCTGCGTGAAGCCAGTGTCTGTTGTGTGGAGAAGAACAGAAGGCTCGTCAGGTGCTTTGAGTCCCCTTAGGGGTGAGAAAAGTGGGGTATAAAAACCAAATCTTCTTCTTCTTCTTCTTCTGATGATGATGATGCAGAGGCAAATGCAGCATATTGAGGCATTACGAAAAGCTTTGTGTGCCTTTGAAAGTGGCTCTAGATTATTATTATTATTTGCATGAATGTTGGAAAGAGCACCAACGTGAAGAGTAATCCAAATTTTTCACCAAGAATTCCATCTAGTCCAAGCATCCTGTCTCACACAGTGGCCCACCAGTTGCTCTTGAGCAATAACTGTTTTGCAGCCCCTGAGAAACTATAAAACAAAATTGCTGCTGTTGCTTCAGTGTCTACAGATTGCTAACTTTAAACTGATTTTAGGAGACCTTTTGTCATAGATGGCATCCCTGTTATGAATTATGGTTGGCTTCTTCCTGTGGGCAGGAAGAGTTTAAGCCAGAAAAACTAAGGTTCCTAGGCAAACTGTGAGCCAGTTTGGTCTAGTGGTTAGGGAGCCGGACTCTTTATCTGGGAATACCAGGTTCGATTCCGCCCTTCCCGATGAAGCCAGCTGGGTGACCTTGGGCTAGCCACAGCGCTCTTCTGAGCTCTCACAACCCCACCTACCTCACAGGGTGTTCTGTTGTGGGGAGAAGAACTGAAGCTTTGTCAGCCTCTTTGAGTTTCCTTAAATGGGTGAGAAAAGCGGGGTAGAAAAGCCAACTCTTCTTCTATTGCTAGGCAGATCTCCTGTTTAAGCTTCACTGATTGGATATTCTAAATGATAGTCTAAATGTATAAACTACCGGCACAAGGCATGGCCCTCTGTAAATAAGTTGTTGTTGCGTTAACTTGGACTGCCCCCGGTTGGCAGATGAATGTCCCACTAGAGGCAATAATCCGGGAAATCATCCCTCTGTGATTATCACCTCCTGGATAGACAGCGCTGTGGGCGGTTCAGTCTTTGCACTGGTGTTTGGACCCATGATTAATTCAAATCCTAACAAGGAATTTTTGGAAGACATTGGGGAGTTTCAAGCAGATAGTAATCATTGTAGTTTATATCATGTTGTACCCCTGGAAGTATGTTCTGAAAAGGAGTTTTCCCTGGGTCTCAGTTTGGTTTGATCACCAATGCTAAACGGATTTAGAAAATGATGCATTTTCTAATATATCTCTTATTCCACAGGCTGCCCTGGGAATTGCAAATCTTATAGTTATGTCGATGGTGGAAAATGGTCTTTCAGCAGAAGAGGCTTATAAGAAAATCTGGATGTTCGACAAATTTGGCTTATTAATTCAGGTGAGGCTAAGGAAGAAAGCAGCTTATTCTTACTCGCTTTTTCTGATTTGTTTTTCTAACCAACAGACAACTCTTCCTGTTTAAAACATCTAGGGTCGGGAACAGACAGTGGATGTCAACCAGGAACCCTTTGCCCACTCAGCCCCAGACCAAGTGCCAAAGACCTTCTTGGATGCAGTGAATGTGCTACAGCCATCTGCCATTATTGGTGAGTATTTGGGGCAGTTTTCATCCTGGATGACCAAAGCAGTTCTAATAGTGATTCCGCACTCCTCCGTGAAGCCAGCTGGGTGACCTTGGGCTAGTCACAGCTGTCTTCTGAGTCCTCACAGTCCCACCAACCTCACATGATGTTCTGTTATGGGGAGAAGAACAGAAAGCTTTGTCAGCTGCCTTGAGTCCCTGTAAATGGGTGAGAAAAGTAGGGTAGAAAAATCAACTACTACTACTTTTTCTTCTTCTCCTCCTTCTCCTCCTTCTTCACATAAGAAGAGCCCTGCTGGGTTGGGCCATAACAAAACTGGCTCACACATGAGAACATGAATGTGCTGTGTTCTTTGCAATGGCCCGATACTACCCTTCCTCCTTGTCTTCAGCTATTAATGCAGTAAATGGAAGAACCTCCTTTTGCAGCAGGCCAGTTTGTTTTTTGTATTTTACCTGGTTTTGCCCTCCAGATCGCTGATGGGTGATTTTGACACATGCCTTGAGAAAATCATTTTTCCGTCTTTACCTGATAAACTGTTCATCACTCATTATCTCCCGTATGCAAGAATAACTCAATTCCCTATTTCCAGTTTTGCAGTATCACCAGCTGTGTTGCATGAATCAGGAACTTTATCGCAGTGACGCCACATATGAATGAATGTGCCTTTTTCACACACTTCGAGTCATTGGTATCGATACTCCATGTTCCCTCTGGTTGGCACTTTAGGGACAGAAACTTACTTTGTTCTATAAATATTTTGCAGAAAATGTGTTAATGTTTTTTATTTGTTTGTAAGCAATTATTTTGTATCTTCCAATTTTAGGGGTTGCAGGTGCTGGCCGACTTTTTTCCCACGACGTAATCAAAGCTATGGCCTCTATCAATGAGAGACCTATAATATTTGCACTAAGTAATCCAACTGCGAAAGCAGAATGTACAGCAGAGGAAGCGTACACATTAACAGAGGTGAATAAAGATTTTAAGAACTGTATTTCCCCCAAGAATAAGTAGCACGTCTCTTTTGTTTAAAGGAATCTTTAACTGTTTTTCTGTGTTTTCCCTGTAACTTGAAGCAATGAAATTTAAAACAAGATGTTTATGTTTTGTAAACTGCTTAGAGATTTATATTTCTAATGTCTATGCTTCTACTAATAAGTATCTAATATGCTTTTCTCTGGGCATGCTCTGCTCTAGAGCAGTTTGAGATGCTATCTTGTTTCAGGCCCTCTTAGTGTTTGGCGTAACAGGTCTGTGTTTCCTCTGGCCTGTAATATCAGAAGAAAATCCTGTCCTTGCAAAAACTAACATCCAGAATGGCAACTTCCTGTATCTCTTCTTGGCAGGGGCGCTGTCTGTTTGCAAGTGGTAGTCCATTTGGACCTGTGAAGTTGAGCGATGGAAGGTCCTTCAAACCAGGCCAGGGAAACAACGCTTACATATTTCCAGGTGAAGACTGAGAATATTTCTTGGGTTTTTAAAAGCTACTCTAAGTAAGTTCTTTTATGTCAAAATCCCATCTCTTCCATTCGGCGTGCCTGTTTTGTGAGCAGGCTAGAAATCGTTCTTTTCAAAAGGACACTAAATTTGCAACTCTGCCCTGTTGTGCTATCTTGGGTGATCACATGGCTCTGGGTGCAAGACATCTAGCATCACCAAATTAAAAGGGATGCTGTGTTTGAACAGCCAAATAGTTGGGAGCAAGGAATGATGGAAGCTGTAGTTCTGCAACAGTGGAAGGGATCCAGCTGGTGCATCCTGGGTTATCAGTCTGAGCCAGTACAGTATAACGCAGCCAATAGAATGATAATTTGGTGGGATTTGTATTCGGATCTCGGACTATATGTCTGTCTATTGCTTTTGTTTTGCTCATTGGTAAACCAAGTCAGCTAACTACATGGAAGCATTAAATTATAAAATGTGCTAAAATAAATAGACCTAACCGTTGGAAGAAAAGAAAAACTTGAAGACAATAAAGTCAGGCCTGTGAATTCCAACTTGCTTTAACGGCACCAGATATTTCAGTGGTCAGAGATGCTAAGGAGACAGAATCCAGTTCCTTCTGAAGGATCAGGAATTCTCCATCACTACAATAAACACTGCGATAACAGCCTCCAGTTTGGTCTAGTGGTTAGGGAGCCGAACTTTTATCTGGGAATACCGAGTTCGATTCCGCCCTCTCCCATGAAACCAGCTGGGTGACTTTGGGCTAGTTACAGCTCTCTTCTGAGCTCTCGCAGCCCCACCAACCTCACAAGGTGTCTGTTGTGGGGAGAAGAACAGAATGTTTGTCAGCCGCTTTGAGTCCCCTCAGATGGGTGAGAAAAGCGAGGTAGAAAAGCCAACTCTTCTTCCTCCTTAGTCATGATATTTGTGTTTGGATTGGAATTTGAGTGGCTGTAGCTCAGTGGTTAAGCAAACTGCCTGGAAAGCAGAGGGTGGCTGTTTTAATTACCAACTTCTCCTTGGAAGTAGATAATGCCAAACTGCTTCTGCATCTCTGCTAAGAAAACTGCATAAAGGTGCCTATGGAGGTCCTCGTGCATTCAACCAGGAGCCATGACTCAGCTAGGATTAAGCTCTCTCTTTCTCTCTGCTCCCCTTGGGAATCTCATATCCTGATCGTGTGGCCCTGAGAAGGCCTTTGTATCAGGTTAATGCTTCTGAGATATTCTGAGGGCTTTCTTGATGCATCTGAATTCACAGAGAGGTTCATAGTCATTACAGACCAATGTTCCTTTTATTTCTTGCTCTATATTTAGGAATCGATGCCGTTTCCTTCAAATCAACTACTGAAGGTTTTGCAGGCTTTGGTTTTGGTGATGGCCGTGGCCTGTGGGCTATAATAATCTTAGCCTGCAGTTAACTTTAAAACCTTTTATTTTAGGAGTTGCTCTTGCTGTTGTACTCAGTGGTGTCCGACACATTAGTGATCAAGTTTTCCTGGAGGCCGCGAAGGTGAGTGGCCTTAACGGATGTGGAGATGTGCAGAACTGGATTTCAAAACAACCGGTCCTTTGCAAAACCTGGAGGTTCATAAAGCTTGCATTTGCACTGAACCCCACTTAAAGTTTAGAAATGGGTCTGATAGCAAATGGAACCTCTGAGTATTCATAAGTTTGTCCATTTTTGATCATGTTTGAGGCCTCGTAGGAGATCCAATTGTACCTAACCAAGTTGTTGGCCTCCTGAGAGGACTTGTAGACCTCCGATACCAGAAGACTCAGACAAATGCCAAGCGTCTGCCTGCCAGCAGCGGTTCTCAACCTTCCTAATGCCGCGACCCCTTAATGGAGTTCCTCATGTTGTGGAGACCCCCAACCAAGGGGGTAGAGCAGCTGGGAAGTGGGAGGGAAGGGCGGCGGGAGACTTGTCACGACCCCTCTGAAAGGGTAGTTCGACCCCCAAAGGGGTCCCGACCCCCAGGTTGAGAACCACTGCTTTAGAGGATCTAGTAGGTAGCAGTGACTTGGCCTGGCTCAGCAGATAGAGCTGGCAGGTGTGAAGAAGAAGGGGGAAGATGGAGTACGTCAAGAGGAGAAAGGAGAGGCTGTGGAAGTGAGGAGAGGAGGTTTGTCAAACCCAAATCAGCAAGCCAGTTATATTTGTGGGGGAGTTAACAAGTGGGAGATCACAGTGTATGTTCTTGCTGGATGCCTAGAAGTGAAACATTTCTGGAGCCACTTCCAGGACCCCAGCAAAATGATGCTGGGATTCCTATACCTAGGAGACCAGATCAGCCACTCTTTGCCATCTGTTCATGTGGGGTTGGTCTGATCCTCCAATGAGGAACACTTCAGAGAGTGCTTTTAAGCTTTTTGATGTTTCCCCCCCTCAAATATACAAATACAAACATTCAAAACAATACAGAATACAAACAAAATATGACAACCAATACTAAAACAAAAAACAATATCCAGAAGCCGCATTATTACAGTGGTATAAAGGCCAAAGCATACATGAAAGTAAGATGTACATGTTAGATCAATTGTTTATGGCGGCATTATCGACTATAGCTGCATCTTGGAAAAATATTGATAAATGTACAATCGATACATGGTATTATTATTTAACTATGATACGGTCAGACAAAGAAGAATGAAAATTTTGGGAGGGAATGTTAATATCGTAGTTGAAGATAGTTGGAAAGACTTATATAGCTATATTGCCAAACTGGAAGTAAATAACAAATTGAAGGAAATAATAAGTTTCTTCTAAGTCTGAGGTGAATGAGACGTGATGCATATAGTAAGTGTAAGGGGTTTTCTGTTCTGTTTTTTGAGAGTGCTTTTAAGCTTGTTGGAGTGGGCTTCAGCACCATTTTCACACCATAGGCCACTCCAAGGCCTAGTCCCATGTGGACAGACCAGTCCCTGGCAGGCATGGTCTGTTGTGCAGACACCGCCTTCCTTGAAGCCTGCTGGTGTGCAGATGACCAGTGCCTGGTACAAGGTTCAGTGTGAAGCAAATGGAGCAGAACCCATTTCAAGCACATAAGGCTGAAATGCCCGACTGATTTGCTTTTTTTTTTTTTTTTTTTTGTCTTTGCCTCAAATGTCTTTTTGAATTAGAATTGGTACTTCCAGGAGTTCGCTAGACAAGAGGAGGATAGGCAGGGCCAGATTTTCCTTCTGTTTTCTACATCAGCCTAAGTAACATGCTGCTCATAGCCAGTATTAGTGCTTTGAAGTGCTTCTCTTGGGTAGCTTTTTTCCTCCCCTAGAGTTTCATTTTTCACATTCTGCATCTTTTCCGTTTGCCTTCAGTTCAATCCGGTTATTTTGTGCTCAGGAGTTTTGAATGGGCTTCTCCACTCTGCAGCCAAGTCTTGCTTTGCTTTGTGGGATTGTTGCATCAGTTTTGCTAAGATTACTTCTGTTGACCCTGAAATCGCCATTCTTTGCTTTTGGGTGGGATTTGGTCTCATTTTCCTGTCACAGAAGTCTGTTTTGCTGGGCTTGGGCTGCTTTGCTCTCTGTTTGGTTCACTCATGCTTTAAAATGGAGGCTTCTTTAGGAGGGGGGGAGAGGGAGGAGCAAAGTGGTCACTCATGTGGATGGGTGATTGACAGAGACTGCTGATAATTGTGAACAGGAGGAGGGTCTTTTCCAGTTCTTTTGTCCAATCAGAGCCTGAAAAAGCCCCCCATTGATCCTCACTGGTGTAAATCAGTGTAAATACATAGATTGATCATTGCCTTCCTATGGGTGGAGGGAGGTCAGGGTGACCGCCGGTCACTGCAAACAAAGTGTAGTGCCACCCCTGGTTAATTCTGTACTTGTTCTTTACTGCTGTATGATCGTGGAGACATCCTGTGGGTTTTAGTCTGTTAAAATTCTAATTTTTTCCTCAGATTAGCTTGCATGGTTCTTTGCAAGAAAGCCGTTAGATACGGTGTAGCTAGTTTAGCTGTCATTGATAGTTTCTTGATGTCATTTCCTCAGAGCCAGATTTTCGGTTTTTCTATGATTTATTTGTTTATATTTATATCCCGCCCTATACCCAAAGGTCTCAAGACAGGTAACAACCTTTAAAGCAACAAATTAAAACCAGTTTTGAAACCAATAATATACATAAAAACATTTAAAAGTTTCGGTATATTAAAATACTAAAACAATAGCATCTGCCATGGGGGGGGGGAGTATAATCACATCAGCCTGGACGAAGAGGTGCATCTTCACGGCCTTACTGAATATATACAGAGAAGGGGCATGACGCACCTCAAGGGGGAGACTATTCCATAACCTGGGGGCCATTGCCGAGAAGGCCCTTTCCCAGGTGCCCACATGTTTAACTACAGAGGGCGGTGGGACAACCAGGAGGGCCTCAGCTCCAGATCTTAAGGCACGGGCAGGTCAGTATGGGAGAAGGCATTCCTTTACATATTTGGGGCCCAAGCCACTTAGGGCCTTGTAAGGTTCCTGTGGATAAAGATCGGCTCAGGCAGACAGGCTTAGGTGTGTCTTTCAGCAGCCTTGGGCGAGAATGATTCACTTCTATGTATTATATTTCCTTTGTGTTAAAAAGGCTCTAACAGAGCAGCTGAGCGAGGAGGAGCTTGCTGAAGGAAGGCTATATCCTGCCCTTTCCAACATCAGAGAGGTTTCCATCAACATTGCAATTAGAGTAAGTGCCTCTTTTTTTACGATAGCAGGAAAACTGGGAAGAATTAGCCATATGCAACTTCACGTTTGCAAAGCTTAGGAGGTTTTCTTTTTCCAAAACCACGAGAGGAAACAGGCTCACAAAATGCACTTTTCAGGGCACTGCACCTGCTGGGCCTATAAATGAAAGGAAAAACATAGTAATTCTGCTTATGGGCCTGCCAAAATCCTGGCAAGATGCTCTAGCCTGAAAAATAACATCCTGTGATGATGTCATGTGACCCAGGGCAGGGCCCACACAGCGCTGGCTCCAAAATGCGTGGAGGAGTAAATGCAGGAAAGGCCTTGCTTCTGCTCACCAGTAGGGGTGAGTTGATTAGGGATTGCACCCAGCAAGCCCACTTGTAATTTAGGGAAAGTGTGATGAGCCTTGCAGATACGAACTTTTAAAATAAGTGAGAATATTATGTTTAAAAAGGTGCGTGGCCCATTCTATTGTCTCTGAATGGTGTAATCTTTGGCAGTGTTTCAGCATCCAGGTAAGTGCAAATATGGTTAGGTCTTTTGAACAAAATTTGGACAGTGTCTGTAGCACTGTTCATAAGAACATAAAGAGAAGCCCTGCTGGATCAGGCCACAGCCCATCTAGTCCACTCGTCCCGTCGCACACAGTGGCCCACCAAATGCTCATGGGCATCTCAAGGAGAGGCAAGGGCAAACCTTTTCCTGCTCTCGAATCCCAGCAAATGTAGGAAAGGGCTGGAAACATCACAAGACTCTGTATCCTGTTGGTACTCTAAAATGACAAAATTTGCAATACTAGAGTTAATTACCTTTCAGCATCACACGTTGATGGGCATAACTACCTATTACCATTACAAAGGGTGCCTGGCCTCCTTTCATTGCTGCCA
The DNA here is from genome assembly GCA_023333525.1 of Aspidoscelis tigris stejnegeri. NCBI lineage: Eukaryota > Metazoa > Chordata > Lepidosauria > Squamata > Teiidae > Aspidoscelis > Aspidoscelis tigris. The sequence continues at coordinate 11,554,976 of JALMGA010000007.1, forward strand.
CTCAGTCTTCAAATGAAACAGTGATTGCTTTTTTATTACGTCAAATTATTTTTATGTAATAACTAACTGACAGGTACAATTACATTGTTTCATATAGTGTTTGTTATATGTTGAAGTTAAACTGAATTACTTGTTGTAAAATTGAGATATAGCGTTATATTTTTCTGTTTTTGTTAATAAAGGTTTAAAAAATGTAAGAGTGGGAGAGAGATGGGACTGCAGTCACTCTCCATCAATCAGCTAAGTTGTGAAAGATCACACAGTTGATGACTCCTCCTCTTGAAATGCTTCCTTTCCAAAAGCACATTAAATTATGCCCAGACCTCCTTTTTTTCCTCCACCATGTGTTTTTAAGGATAAAGAGTTCAGGAGTTTATTGTCATTTTGTAAGCCACTTTGTAAGCCTTTCTGGATCAATATAATGTACAGTGGGACCTCCGTATCTGCAGGGGCTACATTCCAGGCCCTACGGTGGTTAAAGAAAAACCGCAGATAATTTGAATGCTGGGAAATGTGCTCCATTTCCCATAGTTCCTATCATGGGAAAGATTGCTCGAGATGCACTCAATTTTCCATAATTCCTGTGAACTCTCATGGGATTTCGCAGGAATTATGGGAAATCTCACGTCATTTTGCGCAGTTTCCTGACTGTCTCAGGCCTTGGAGGCTTTTCAGGTAGGCCTAATAGCACCTGTGTGGGGGTGGGTGGGGGGCTGATCTGGTCACCACGGAAAACCATGGTTACCGGTTCAGCGGATATGAGGGTCTGACTGTATCATTAAGATGTGCCACAGTGAGTTTTTTCCTTGTCTCTCTCTTTCCTATTTCATGTCAATAGAAAAATGAGTTGCCTAAGATTTTTGTTTACGATTTCATACGTTTGGTTGTTGCTGTTTTTCAGAGAGGGGCAACGTGTTTAGGGTATATGAATCTGAACCTTGCAAACATTCAAGGACATATTTTGAATAGATTTTATTTAAATGTTCTTTCAAGACTCCAAATATTGAAAAATCTAATCTATAATTTCAACTCTTGCCTCTCACAAGATGGTTGCATAGTCATCATTTTCTGCTGGTCAGAGACGTGCATTAGAAAAGGTTTGTGCAGAGCTAGCCTGCCTTTGGGTACCACTTATCAGGCCCAATGTTTGCTTGTGAGCTTTCAGGAGTCTTTAGATGTCTCCTGGAAACAAAACACTGAACAAGTTTCTCAATTCCTGCCAAACAATAATATGATCTCTTTTTACACTTCAGGTTGTGGAGTTTTTGTATGCCAACCACATGGCGTTCCATTATCCAGAGCCTGTCGACAAAGACAAGTATGTACGGAAGAGGGTTTGGACCTATGAATATGAATCTTTTCTACCAGACTTGTACGATTGGCCAGAATCCACGTCGTATCCACCCAAAGCCCAGTGATGGGCCCTGGAGAATCCCTTCTTAGGAGATGGCTGAAATTCTGCAGGGAGACCCTTTTTAGAACTTTTCTTAAAATCAGGAACTTTTTGAGACTTACAACTTTTTTTTTATTTTTTTCCAAGAATATTTTTAAAACGTTGCCCTGTAATTGTTTGTTAGATTGTTCATAAGTGTGTGGATATGTTTTCCCTCTGTTGATTTGTGTTCCTTTGAAAGAAGAAAGACTAAATGGAGATAGGATACAAACACTTTACCTAGATCTTTTTAAAATGGCTTTGTTTCTTCTTACTTCTTTTTTGTCATCCCATTATTATAGACCAATTTTATATATCTAGCAAAATCCTTTTTCTCTTTTCCTTTCCTCTCCCAGTTCAAACTGCAGGTAGCAGGTGCAATACAGTATTTTAGGCACACACTAAAGGCAAAAAATCTTATTGCATAAAAGGGTTAACATGTACGGAAAAGCTAGCTGGGTTATGTACGCATGTTACATTTTCTACTTGCAGAAAGTTTCGTTTCTGGGCTTAAAATATCCACATACGCAATCCTTTCTCAGCTGCAAGGGAGGCCAGAAAATTATTATTTTATTGCCCACAACGCAAAAGCCGAGTCTTCTGCCAGCAATCAACTGTATCTGCGCCTTTGGATGTTATTTTTTGTAGTTTCATGGCTCTCGCAGTGTGCCTGATTTTAGGGCTTGAATTTGGCATTGCTAAAGGATACTTTTCCAGTGTCCTCTGCCAGGCAACTGGCCGAATTCTGCATTTTGTGTAAGCTGCCGTTCTTCTTTGCTGTACAATGTCTGGTTTTTTTCTTGGGGGCGGGGGGAAATCTCTGTTTTGGCCAGTAAGCATAGTTGAGGTTTCAAGAATATGTATGGTCTCCATATTCCACAATATTTCACACCCTTTTGGATTCATATTCTCTCTCTCCTCATTTCCCCCAATTTCCCTACTTAATCTAGGGTGTGAGAAGTATTATTTTATTGCACTCTGGAGTTCAGATGCAAAACCGCTGGATGCATTCTGAAACGAGCAGAGGACATTTTACCTACCTATTTCAACCACCCTTGCTCAGGTGGAGTTGTGGGTCGAGAAATCCTGCCACCTTCCCGAGGTGTGGATAGGAGCACATGTTTATGAATTTCTTTAAGTCTTTGTTTTGTAATTATTTATTTAATACAGATATTTAGAAAGCGCAAATCTTTCTAGGAATCTATAGTGACATTTGGATTCATTGAATAATTAAATGTTCACAGTCCAGATGTCCCAGTTCATTTGATACTCTATGAAATTCTGAATATAATGTTGTCTGGATGACTTTCTGTATGATTCATCCTCCTTTGGATGATATCCTTACTGGTCTTATCAGTTTTTAATCTCTACCTTTTCTCTAAGGAGATAATCAAAACCAATAATGTATAATAGAATCATTAACAGGCAACAAATGTAAAAGCATTACAACAACATTTATTCAAAGTGATATGAAAGGTGTTTAGGGTTATGATGCCTTTTAAAAACAAAATTATATTCATCCATTGCTTCTAAGAAATAGCTGCTTGAATGGACAGGTGGTACTACTCTTTGAAGGAAGACTGCAAAAGTTGTCAGATTATTCTTCCCTTAAAATAACAGACAATGGGGTGTAGGATGCTGCTGCACTGGGAATTATACTGCACATTCATTAGAATAGTGAGCAGTAAAATAAGATCTGATGAGCTGTCATGGAGGACTGATTAGGCAAATCAGCGGTGTGTTGAGGAATTGATTTTTTCATTCACACTGATGCAAAATAGATTTTTTTTTCACTTTTTAGGGGCAGAAGATACAGTCATAGCATAATTAACCTCCCTCACCACCCCAAATGTTAAAATGACAGCAATTAATGCCTGAAATTGCAATGATGTGCAGTTGATGTGCGTCAGATTTTCTTCCTGCTATTTATCTCAGGGAACCTTTTTTCTCTTGACTAGAAGGCAAGGCAGTGCCTTTTTAAAGCAAATCTGGGAAATTGATATGCGCTACTGTAAATTTTTCCTTGCTTTTCTCTTTCCCATTTTATATAGATTTAACAATGAGACACAAACGTTTTTAATTAAGCAGTTCAGATTTCATGTGTTTGATATTGTTCTGCTTGCCACAGAAATGCAGCATATCTAGAATTTGAGAAAGCAAATCATAGGAACCTACAAAGACCCATTTTGAATGGCTGTTATTGAAATGTTCTCTGAACACTTTAAAAACTGAAAAATCTAATATTTAGTTCCAGATTGATGTTCACCTTCTGCCTCTCCAGGCGGTCACACTTCCATAAGAGAATTTTTGTTCTAGTCGTAGCTGTGAATTAGAAAATGTTTTACTAGGAGTGTCTGATAAATCCCAGAAAATCAATCGGGAACATGAAAGAGATCACTTCAATATTTAAATAAAGTATCCTTGATTTAACTTGGGTTTGCGCTTCAAATTGTGCCAGCATCAATTTTGATCTTGCACTCAACAATTAGATTTACCCCCAAAAAAGTTTTGTATGCCTGAGTTATGTCCATTTATTAAAAGTCTGTAGTTTTGTTTTACAGACTACAGCATTAAATTATCTCCTGCAACATTCGTAAGTTACTGGATAGAAGATTTCCTAGATTCGATACATAGTTTATGGACCAAACGTGCAGCTAATTAGATGTCCTTAACTGTTAGATAAAACATTCAGATGGCCACATAGTACAGATTTTTTTTTCCAAAACGATTTTCCTCCTGTCTCTACTGGAATTTAAAAAGTTAGGATTCAAGTATAATTCCTGGGTTGTGCTCTTTCAGACTTCAGCTGGGTGGAGTTCACATCCTTAATTTTCCCCCAACATCAAAAATGCAGGTATGTTCCTCATAAAAATGTCAGGTCATGGAGGAAGTTACAGGGAACCATCCTTCCTCTGTTAAATCAAGAACATTGAAATAAACATTAAAAAATAGGGCGATGAATATCGGCTGAAATTTGATTCACCAGATCTTCCTCCTAATGGGGTATAAGCTGTGGTCACCTTCTGTCCACGTTTCCATCCAACAGCAAAATTGTTGCCAAGTACCAAAGGCATACCTGCAAATCAAGTATATCTAATTTTTAAAAAGAAAGGAGTAAGGAACATTACAAGATTTGCATTGAATAATAAACTGATACCTTGGTCTGTTTGTTTCTTTGCTGTGTTCTTGGCAAACATTTGGGTAGTAAAGTTGCTATTTAAACCTTTTGTTTTTCCGGTTCTCTGTAATGTAATTTTAACCAAATGTAGCCTGGCTGGATCACTTGTTTGGTTTGTAAATTTTCACCTTTGTTTGCCTTATTCGTTGCACTTTCCCTACCCTCAGTGGCTTTAATATTTATTTATGCGTGAACAAGCTCTCTTTAATGTTGAGTTTTTTGTGTAAAGGCATCTCTTTGTGAGCAAGAAGAAAGGATAGTATTGCGTTAGTGGGTTGATGGGATAAACATTCGCACTTTGGGGTCTCAATTTGTACCTTTTGTTAGATTTGACATGTTTGGGAGGGAGGAATTGGATTAAATCATTCTTCAGAGAAGTTGGATCCAAAGTTAGTCATCTGATCATATTCTGTCCCAGTGCAGTATGTTGAGGCTCAGCCTAAGTTAGTTCTAGGCTCAAACTGCCACAAATATTTCAAATGTTTGCACTTTCAGGATTGTTGTCAGAAACAAACTCTGGCACACATTCAACTGAAAGAAGACGCGTATGCGCTGCAGTGGTCTAGTGTTGCTCTTGCTCCATCGCAGAGATCATGCATAGCACGCTCAGATGGAGCCAGGAGGGGTTGGGAAAAGCTATCATACACCCCCCCCCCCCACCCACTCCTGGTTCTAAAAAGGCGTGAAGGGCAGCCAGGAACAAGGGTATCTGAGCTGTTTTATTTCAGCTCGCTTGCTTTAGGGCAAGCTCCATCTAACAATCACAGTCCCGATGCAAGAGTCGCATGGCTGATTTAAATGCTTTAAGAAGCATTCAAAACATCACTTGTTTATTGGGACAAATGACATTTTCTTATTCTCCAAGAGGGGAAAGGGAAGAAATAGGTGTTCTATTCCCCCATTTGTGTCTTTGGAGCACCTTGATGGTGAAGTTTCTTCACTTCTGTTCGGCCATAAAAAGAACACAGTTAAGAAACTAGGCTCACATCTCTGTGGCTCCAGAGGCAACCTTACCTCTCAGGTAATGCGTTTCCATGCCCCACTGTATTGATGTGGCTGGCATCTCATGCTGCCACCCTGCAGCTAGGAACAGGACACGTTTATCTAAAAGAATTAGTTTTCTTCTTGTGAGGTAGACTTCTCCTTCTCTTTAGCTAGCAGGGAAGGAGATTCCTGGCTAGTGAGTGTGGAGGTCTCAAAATCAGCACCTTGCAGGCTGATCCGGCCAGCAGCTGTGAAAATGGCTGCCGGAACAGGTAAGCCACACCTCAGGTAGCTTCTTCTCCAGAAGTGGCCTAGGCTCCTCAGTTTCTTTGTATTGGATAAATGCTGCTGGGGCTCGTAAAGGTGAATTTAATTCTTGTTTAGTGAACACTTCTTCCACTGTCAGGACCCAAAATAGCAGAATGTGACTCCCACCCACTCAAAAAATGGATTATTGTATGCCAGAATAGTCTCTTTGGGTGGCTTAAAAATGAACACTGTGTTTAATAATATAAGGTTTTTTTCCCCTTTGATATTATAAACTGTACTGAGACGTGTGTTATAGTCTATTTTCATAGTAAAAACCTTTCCTTCCACTTGTGTTGCATTTATTTATTTTTATTTTTTTGCTTGGAACTTGGGGAAGCCTTCATCTTGAGTGGCAACTTTATTCATTCAGTATATGCCCGCCTGCCAATTTTGTCCAGATCATCCAGGAATGGAAAGATGTATGCTTGCAAGAACTAGAAAAAACAGGAACCAAAACTTGTGAATTAGGGTGATGAGACTGAAATGGATATGGCCCAGAGAAGATATGATGACCAGTGGACAGCAGAAGAACTCAACTGGATATCTGTTTTTATCACGACCGCCAAGAGCTTCAGGAATAGGGATGGATGGATGGATGGATGGATGGATGGATGGATGGATGGATGGATGGATGGATGGATGGATGGATGGACGGACGGACGGACGGGCGGATGGGCGTCACGTCACGTCACGTCACGTCACGCTCCTGCTGGGTTGATCTGTAATTTTCTGAAGTTGTCTGCCCTTCTAGAGATAGTCTGTTAAAAAGGCAACCATTTTGGTGGCCTCTCCTGCTGGAGGGAATTTGCCATAGGAAACTATCCTTAAAACAGAATAATCTGTTCTCAAACCACATACCTCTAGATGCTCCTAAACAACACCTCCCAACATTCCATGTTGCTGTGGATAGCTGGGAGCTGTGCTTAAGGAACATTTAAGACTTCAGGCTTCATATTTTGTGAAAGAATGCTCTAGAAGAACGACAGCTTACGTGGGGAAGAAAGAGACACCAACTGGGGAGCTTCCAGGTCTCCATGCCGTGAGCCAAAGAGAGGTGCCACAGATGATGAGCTCCGTGTCTGTTGTTACCTGTTCTGTTACACAATCCTAAACTTTTCAGTTAAAAAGTACATGGTCTAAAAAAGCAAAAACCTCTCCCCCACCCTTTTCCTGGATCACAGACAGTATAGTACAATGTACAATGTAGTAACTGCAGTTCTGGTTTGGGTAACAAATTGTGGAAGGCATTCAGCTCAATTTGTGTGAGCTTAAATCTTTAGTTTTGAATTAAATATTTTATCTATTTAAAATATGTTACTGTTATTCTTCTACACAACATTTCCTTAGGGTACTGTGCATTTCTGGTGATTTTTTTTTAGCAAACTTGGGATGCCTTTGGAGTGAATTAGAAAATTTCCCGTTCAGTTTCGTGGAGTTGTTAAACTGATTTTTCTTTAAGGTCCGTTTTCAGGAACCAATTAGGTGGAGATAAGGGAGAATTGAGTTTATGACCCCAGAATATGTAGCAAATGTGCAGTCCGGAGAGCTATTATTTTCAAAACCAAGATGTTATGGGTTTACCTGTAAAAATGTGAATGCTCTACTGTGCAACAAGTGCACCAGAGAAACAAAGCAGGAAAAATAACAAAGATCAGCAGGAATAACAGACAATGAAAGCATAAGCTGTAAAACACAAGCTTCTATAAATGAGTCCCCATATGACCTTTTATCCTAACAGATGAGTAACAAAACTCAGCAGCAGTATACGTGATAATGCTCTTTATCAGCTAGAGGCAGTACTATGTAAAACTCTCCAGGAAGATTTTTTAAGAATATGTTAAATTAAAGCAAAAGAGTGTCATTAAAACTGTTCTACAAAACCCACTCAAGTCTGTAGCTTCTTTGGATTCCACAGGGACACAAATTAAATTTTATTGTATCTACCTTCCAGGACTTGGCATTAAAGTAGGCACCAGAAAAAACTCTGTGCTAGTTGCCATAAAGCAGCGTGTTTTCAGTGCCACACCTATGCCCATAGAATCTTCCCACATTCTAGATGAGCAAGGAAGTGTAGGTTAAAGCTTGAAAAACAAATAACCTTTTAGGCTTTCTCAAATCCTTGAAAAAGCAAAAGTCTAGAGAGAGTCCCTTGAATATCATTTGTTCTTTGTAATTTCTGAGGCTGTTTTTGCACCTCTGTTAATCCAGATTTAGAAGATCCAGATCTTTGCTATCCGGTCCTTGAGCTACTTTGGTCTAGTGGTTAAGGAGCTGGCCTCTTATCTGGGAATACTAGGTTTGATTCCCCCCTCCACAAAGCCACCTGGGTGACCTTGGGCGAGTCACAGCTCTCTTCTGAGCTCTCACAGCCTCACCCACCTCACAGGGGGTTCTGTTGTGGGGAGAAGAACAGAAAGCTTTGTCAGCCTCTTTGAGTCCCCTTTAATGGGTGAGAAAAGTGGGGTAGAAAAGCCAACTCTTCTACTTCTTGAAGATCCGCATCATGGTGAGGACCTCACATGTCTGCACGGCCCATCTAACACCCGATTGCAATGGGTGCTGCCGTGCGGACGCTGCAATTTAGCCTGAGCAGGAAGTCTGTCAGTGGTGCGGTACAATTGGCTGGCATAGCTGTGTCAGTCGGGGTCACTTCCGGTTACAGTGGGCGTGATGGACACGGCTTTGTAGCGCCTACGTAGCTGCTACAAAGCTTGTGCTCAGCTCCGTAGACTGCAATGAAGGACGCGCAGGCCTACATTGAGTGTGTATTTAGGGGCGGAACTGGAGTCACTCTGCTGCAAATAGTGGCCTCTAGGCCTGCCCTTGGATCCCACTGTCCCCGTATATGTACAGACGCACAGCCTCTGTGATACAGTCTTCATGACAGAAGACCGGATTGAAGACATCATCAAAGGGGTCTACTGTTAATCCAGATTTAAGTGTCCAAAGATCCCATTACATCCTGATTTTGCTAGTGCTCATGGGTACATCATGTTCAGAATGGGGTTCTACTGGGGTCCTTAAGGGTTCCTGTGTGAGGACGGTATGTAACTGATCCATACCAATTCCATACCTATCAGGTTCCTAATGGGTACCTAACGGGGGTCTTTGTTGCTAGTGCAAAAAACAGCCTCAGATTGCAGGAATCTTGAAGTGCAATGTCTGTGCTAGAGCTAAGAAGTAGGAAGAAAGAAACTGAATCTTTTGTACTCAACAGTTTTGAGGTCTTCTGGACTTCTGGCAAGTTGTGTCCTCTTTTCAGTGATGTATTTGTATCATTTATGGGCAGCATGGGAGCCTCGCCGTACTCCTGGACGCCAGTTTGTGAGCTTCCTCTAAAGTCCGTGTGGCTCTGTGTAGATTTCAAAGGAAGCCCACAAACCATTGGGCTGCTGCTGCTGTGTGTGACTGAGTATAGGATGAACAGGCTTACTATTGGCTTGCAGACCATAAAGACTTACTCAAGGTGACAATAGCCCTTGGCCTGGAAATGGCTTTCCACTCCCAGGGTAGTTTTTCCAGGGACAGGCATGCCTGAACATCACTAAGCAAGTGTCCATACTGTATGCAAAGGACAAACATGCCTATAGAATGCAGACACAAAATGTGCCGGAACTCATCAGACAGGGCTTTTTTTCAGCCACCACTTTACTAAAGGATCACCCCATCTGCAGACACATTTTTTTTTTAAGTGCATCATATAGTTTTTAAAATAAGCACCTAAAATCCTGCCTCACTCCTTACCAGGACTGCTCTCCACTGTTTATATCCCAGATTTCCACGGACGTGACTGGTTGCCGGACCCAAAGGAGTCCTTTTAGAGGGAGAGAATGTACCAGCAAAGCGACAAGCTGTTTTCTCTCAGTGTTTAATTACTCAGAAAACTCACCTTTGGGATTGATAATGTGGAAAGAAAATCACTGGTCACTTTGCTGATGTGTTTTTTTTTCGCTCTGGAAGCGGACTGAGGCTGGATTAAACCTTAGGTGTGATCGCAAGCAAAGACTATGTGTGCCTGCCGTCAGGAGGGTGGCGGAGAAAAACCACCACAAAGGCTGGGCAGAGGGATATATTAAGGGAGGCTATTCTTCCCAGTGCAACACCTGTTTGCACTTGCACGTCTCCTGGAATATATCTTGGGATGGGGCTCTGTTGTCCACATGCTAATGCAGACTTTGCCAGCCCTCACTTGGGGCCTGCTGTAGCCTGCACTGGCATGTGGACAGCAGGTCCCTGTTCCAGGATATATTCCAGAATAAAGCCAAGTGTAAACAGGCTCTGGATGTGTGGCAGGCGGCACCGGAGCTCAGAAATCAGCAATGTGGCTGCAACAGCAGTATAGGGAGAGCATGTGCAACTCACGTCTCCCTCCATGAGATCCGGACCAAATTCCTCACATAGATTGTTTTCCGGCTCATTGCAACCATCACTTGCACGCACCAAGGAAGCGTATTGGAAAATAAAGATATGATCGCGTGGGATTTCCTCCCTAGTCGCAGGGCTGTACTTCTGTGCCAGAGTACAATAGCAATCTGGTTACCAAAGGACAGAGTCCACAAGTTTTGTTAGCTTCAGAAACTGATAGTTTACTAAGTCTAACAAGGTGGGGTTACTTGGATATAAAACAATAACATCTCTGTGTGCCTATTCTGGCCTGTTACACTACATGGCTTTTCCTTTCTCTTTCTCCTGTTGAATAACAACTAACCACAAAAGCAAAACTGGAACAGATTTCAGTTCTTGCAGAAAAAAGGGTGGCGAGCAAACAAGGTTACAGTTCACTCTTTGATGCTGTCCTGTGACAAGTGCTTGTAAAAAACGCAACAAAGCGCTTTCGCCATTCTTCTCCTGCCCCAGGAGGACCAGGGAAGCGCCTAGATTAGATCAGACAGACAGATACGTCCTGCGTCGTTCAACTCAGCCCCAGCAGACCCGGAACCGGTTTCTCTCTGCCTTTCCAGTCCTTTTCGGGCTCTGTCCGTCCGGCACACACACCTCACTTCCTGAACACGTGTGGGAGAAGTAGGAAGCATTCGGCGTGTGTGCAGCGATCGTGGAAGAAGGGTAGGAATGGACCTTAGACGGTTTTTTCTCTCTCTGCAGTCTTTCTTTCTCCATTGAATGAAAATTTAATTAAAAAGTAAAAGGGCTCAGTTGGCTTGCATGCATGCAAGCATGCAAGCAAGCAAGCAGGCAAAGAAACCCCCCACCTTCAAGAAATAAAACTACCCACCGAGTCTACCCCAGTTGAACCTAACCAGCGGACTCCTCAATGGTAAGTTGTCTTCTAGTGCCCAGTAGCAATTACTGCCTGGAAAAATGGGGGTGGGAAGGATTGAAGCCTTTTGGAGCGAAAATCGAACTAGCTCACAGGAGAAAAGACCCCAGAAATCCTCAGCAAGGCTGTGTTCAGGCATTGGAAAGGGGGCGTCTCAGAGAGACACTGCAGTGTGTGTGTGGTCCACCCAAGTCTTCCCTAAACGACTTTTTCTAGGACTGTGGTCACACTTAAGGTTTAATCCAGCTTCAGTCCACTTTCAGAGTGAGAGACTACAGCAAAGTGGCAAGCTGTCCCCCCCCCGCCCCCCCCCCCAGCGTTAAATATAGTCTGAAAAATTCACCTTTGAAAATTACTGGTCACTTTGAAGAATAAGAAGAGTTGGCTTTTCTACCCCACTTTCCATTTAAGGGGACTCAAAGCGGCTGTTCTGTTGTGGGGAGAAGAACAGAAGCTTTGTCAGCCGCTTTGAGTCCCCTGAAATGGGTGAGAAAAGCCAGCTCTTCTTGTTCTTCATTTCTTGTGTCCTCCCTTCCGCATGTATTGAGTAAAGCACTTATTTCTTTAATGATGTCCCCAAAATGGCACAAGAAGTCAGGAATGATTTCTCTCTCCTCTCAGAAACATATATCCCCCCCAACAGAAGTCTAAGGCAGAAAATAGGGCTGTAATCACACCTAAGGTTGAATCCAGCTTCAGTCTACCTTCAGAGCAAGAGAACACCTCAGCAAGGTGGCCAGTAATTTTCTTTCCACATTATCTGAGTTATTTAACACTGAAAGAAAACTGCTTGTCACTTTCCTGATGTATTCCCTCACTCTGAAAGCGGACTGAAGCTGGATTGAACCTTAAGTGTGCCCACAGCCTACATTTTAGTTTGTTGTTTGAAGTAATTCAAAGAGTGAGAAGACCTGTTTTCTTCCCACCCAGCGGCTGAATTGCATTTCTCAGTGCCCTGGTGATCAGGGCTTGGGGGGGGGGAGGGGATAGTCTAGCCCAAATCACCATTGCTGGGACTCCCCTCAGGTTCTGCCACCAGCTTCTTCATAAAGACTCCAGGAGGCATCTCACCAAGGTCCGAGCCACTGCCTTCCTTCCCTGTGGTTGAAGCATGTTGCTGTGGCAGTGGCAAAGGTGGGTGGTGGCAAGGAGGAGGGGAGTGACACCGTCACTCCATTTCCTCCTCCAAAGAGAGCTGACGCGGTGGAACATTAAGCCTGTTACTGTTTTAGATTTAGGATATCTCTTCCCCGCACAGATTTATTGTTGTGGAGGAAGCACCCCGAATGGCTGCTGAAGAAACACAAGGCCTCCTTTCCCTCCCTAGGAGTACCTCTGCAGCCACAGATGATAAAAACATAAGAGGAGCCCATCTAGTCCAGCATCCTATCCCACACAGTGGCCCACCAGTTGACCATGGGCTTCTCAAGAAGGGAAAGACAAACCTTCAGCTGCTCTGAAATACCAGCAAATGTTCTTTGAAAGCCTTCTGCCCGTCTCCCCACCTTGCAGGATGTACTTAGGCATCCATTCTATTGGCCATTAATACATCTGTCATCCATAAATTTGTCTAACCCTTTCTTAAAGCCATCTAGGCTGATTGCTGTCACTGCCTCTTCCGGCAGCCAGTTCCATAGACCGATGACCGTCTAGGAGAGGAAACCGTCCCCCTGGTCTGATCTGACTCTCCTACCCATCAGCTTCATAGAGTGCCCCCTGGTTCTAGTGCTGTGTGACAGAGAAAAGGAGAAAAAAATGATTTGGGGACAGCAAGCACTCTAAAAGTATTCGAGAAAAGATGCACATAAACAACAACAAAAAATCCAATAGTAAAATCAGTATATCGTTTGTTTGTTTATTATTTGCAGTACTATCCTGGCCTATACCCAAAGGTCTCAGGATGGGTAACAACTTTTAAAATATATAATTAAACCAAATAATTATTTAACCCCATTTAACCAAAGGCCACACAAAGAAGAAGAGGAAAAAGAAGAGTTGGGGTTTTTTACTCCACTTTTCTTATCCATTTAAGGGGGCTCAATGCGGCTGACAAAGCTTTTCTAGTCTTTTCCCCACAACAGAACACCCTGTGAAGTGGGTGGGGCTGTGGGAGCTCAGAAGAGAGCTGTGACTAGCCCAAGGTCACCCAGCTGGCTTCATGGGAGAGGGCGGAATCAGACCTGGTATTCCCAGATAAGAGTCCGGCTCCCTAACTACTAGACTAGACTGGCTCAGTGTGTCTTCACTGCTTTCCTAAACATGTATAGTGAAAGTTCCTCATGCACTTCAAGGGGGAGGCTATCCCACAGCTTACGGGCCACCACTGAAAAGGCCCTCTCCTAGGTGCCCACCCCTTTTATTACTGAAGGTGGTGGTACAACCAGGAGGGCCTCTCCTTCAGATCTTAAGGCACGGGCAACTCGGTTTGGGAGTAGGCACTCCTTCAGGTGTTTGGGCCCCAAATCAATTAGGGCCTTATAAGTTAAAGCATAACACATTATGCAAGATAAATGCTCCTCCTGAATTGAAGGAGGAATTTTGGCGCAGTAGCTATGGTTAGAGGCCTGCTATAGCGCACAGCAGAGCGCAGCCAGAATCAAATGGCCCTTTGTGACTCTCTTCTTTCGGTGTTTTCTTGAATTACAGCAAAATGGCCATGGAAGTGACTTTCCTTGGAACTGGGGCTGCGTATCCATCTCCGTCGAGAGGGGCCGCAGCGACAGTGATTCGTTTTGAGGGAGAATGCTGGCTGTTTGACTGTGGTGAAGGAACCCAGACACAGTTCATGAAAAGTCACCTGAGAGCAGGTCAGTCATGATGCTCCTCTGAAGAGGGATTTTGTGCCCTTCAGAGGCTGTTAAGTGTGGTGAATAGAAGAGAAAGTGCTTCTTCTTTTTTTTTTTTTTTTTTTTTGGTAGTATAATATGGTGCCACCTCATTTGCTAAGGTTGGGTTCCTAGAAAATCGTGAATTTCAAATATGCCAGTATTAAATCACTGAGGCTATGGGGAAGTGGGGGTTAGGAGAAGTCATGCCTGGAAAAAGAGGCAGCTTGCTTCTAAGGCCTCCAGGGCTGAATTCACACTTCAGCCTGTAGTGTGCAATTAGGCAACATCTGGGCAAGTTTATCTGCACTTTCAGGAGGCATTTACAGACTAAAAACGTCCCGTACCTGCACGGAGATTGACCAACTGCGTGCTAGCACAAAATCATGCTCTACAAGCTACCTAACCTTTCCCAGGCACTTACCTGAAGTGTCCAGCTAGTGAGCATTCGCACCTCTACCGGCTGGGAAGGTCATTGGAGCTGCCGCGCAAGCGCCCTGGCAGCTCCAAGGATCCCTTGACATAACTGTGACTGTGCAGAGTGTCAAGAGTTGTCATAGCGGTGGCACTGACGCACATGCAGTCGTGGAGGGCGCCACACTCAAGATGGCGGCGCCCAGAAGAGGATCGGCCTGGCGATCGAAGATAGGTGAATGTTCAATCACGTGGGGGGGGGGGGCTGTTAGCGACTAGCACTCGCAAGTGTGGGCACTAGTTGTCATGATCCCCAGCGATCCTGTAAGTGCCTGCCCTCTCTAGGAATAGCTTGGCCCTGTTAGGATGCTGGGTTCGTGCAACGGCCGAGTGAGTACTACAGTGTAAAATACAGACACAGGTAGTAAGCGGTCTGAACAGTAAACAGGTTTATTATTATACACAAGCAATACTAGAAAGGAAAATAAGGTTCAGGTATTTGTTGGTTTAGGTCTATGAGTCTCTTAAGGTTACCGGCTTCCCAGCCTGTCAGCTCCCCTTCTTAAAGGAAAATAGTTCCTTTTTAAAAGACAAACCTCTCCACGTTCCACCCTCCTGACCAGCTCTGCTTCAGCCCGAGCCTAGCCAGTGAACCAGAACGTGGCTCTAGATGATCACAAGGCACGGCCCGTCCTTGCTTGACCGATCATCCAGTCTGGTCAGTTGCTAGTGAAGTCTCCCTCAGAGCCACAATCCTCCACGATTGTCTCCTTCTGAAATCACTCAGCCACAAGACCAGTGGTCAGCTACTGGTCCGGCTCCCTCAGGTTCAGCTCTCTTCTATTCCTTTCAGCTTCAGTCCCAGCACGAAGATCCCCTCTGCTGTATTCAGAGTCCCTTTATTCTCTTTTCCCTCTGGTGCTGATTGGCTGGCAACTCCTGGAGTAAGCTGCTGGAAAAAAATGCTGCTGGAGACTGCTGATAGAAGTTCCTGTCCCTCATGCCTGATTGGTGAAAACTCCTCCTCTAGCCCCTCCAGCTTTTACCTCCAAACTTCACCTGCAGCCAGTCATTGCACCCGGACCCGCACGGGATTTCCCGCCCTTTTTGCAGCCTATGCCCAGGTCTTGCAACAAGGCTTACAAACTCAGCTTGCAAGGGCTTTGCCTAGGCAGAAAGCCCTGCCTTCAGCAAACAGGCTTGCAAGGGACATGGGAACCTTACTGCCCATTGCAGCCTGACCCCTGAAACCGTCACACTAGTCAATGTTAGTTAATTGCACACCTTTCCCGTCCACACAACTGGAAGGGAGGCAACTGATTTCTGGACGTCTTAGGCCACATCTCACTGATGCTGTCAAGAGACCTTTCCCAGGTCCCCAAGTGGCCAGGCTTCATGGCTCTCTCCACTCAAGGGAGTTAAGTGAGATGCTGGCAGCCTGGTAAAGGCACCTAAAGGTCAGGGTGCAAGGAGTGGTTCTGGAGAAAGCACCCTCACCCACTGATGAAGCCCTCTGTGCACAGGTGTCTTATATATGATCTCCCCAGCAGTCGGGAAACCATTTCATGAAGTTCTATGGAACTGTGGCCTTAGATTCTCCCAGGAGCTGTGTCCACATGGGCCCTTGAGGAACGCAGCACCTGCTTTGTGAACTATTCTACTGGGAAGCACATCTTCTTGGTAGGACATCATATCTGCGTGGACTACGGCATGACAAGGGCACTATAGCACACTCACAATGAGAGGCCATTTGCAAGAGGTCTCTGAAGTGTTCCCAAGTGGTAGATTGGCTCAGCACATGCTTCTGGATAGCAGTGAGAACCTGGGAATGAGGAGCCCGGTGTCCTGCTATAAAAGCCCTGGCCAGCAACTTTGAAAGCAGGGAACGTTTGTTCCCAGCCTCTGAAGTTGGCCTGGCCTAGGGAATCTGTAGTGCAGATAGGCCTTGCCCTGAGCCCCTCCAACCTCCTGGCCCAAGATTGGACCTACATGGGAAAGAATAATGCATGATAGACACCAACATCCTCTCCTATCCCTGCTTTAGAAACTCACATCTCTTAAATTGCATTCAGATGCCTTTTTTTAAAAAATGCACCTCAGAGGTGACTAGGGTGATCTGGCTCAAGACTGGACTTAAGTGAAGTCCTGGTGGATTGGGCCACAGCCCATCTAGTCCAGCATCCTCACACAGTGGACCACCAATTTCTTCTTAGCATTCTCAAGCAGAAGACAAAGTCAAAATCTTCACCTGCTCATGATTCCCTGCAGATGGACTTTAGAGGGATGCTGCCTGTCTTTCTAATCTGGAGGCAGTACCTAGGTACCTATTCTAGATAAGAACATAAGGGGAGTCCTGCTGGATCAGTCCACAGCCACAGCCCATCTAGTCCTGCACCCTGTTTCACACAGTAGTCCACCAACTCCTTCACCTGCTCTAGACTCTCTGCAGATGACCTTTAGAGGCAGCCTACGTGTCTCTACAACCTGGAGGTAGTACCTGTTCCATGTTATGGGATAATGCATGTCATGCAGTTCATTCCAGAAGTGCCAGAATCATTAGTTCTGGAACAAAAAACTGACCAGGGTCAGCAAGATCACAAGTCAAAACTGCTTAGAATCTCAACGAGTTCCAGAATTCTGAACTGGCTAAAATTTTAACATTTTCAATGACTCACATTTGAAAAAGGGTAAAAAACTAAAATCTGATTCATGAGTCATCATAAGCTGCATTCACAGGTAACAGAAAAAGCTGCTCAAAAGTGCCTTAGAGATGGTTGCATCTAGGCCTCATGTAATTCACCTTTCCTAGCTTTAAACACTTATGAGACCAAGGAGGGGCAGACAGTTGTGTGAACTGCCCACCTGCGAATCAGCGCCAAGCTGAATCTAAGTCTCCTCCAAGGTGTTTTAAAAGAACAAAACTGTGTGAACGTAACCTTAAGTAGATTTCTAACCAGGAACAGAAGAGGATGGTGGTATCCATAATGGACTTGCAGTGGCTTATGATCGGGAGAAGCTGGTGGCATTGATGACTCAATGGATTTGCAGATATTTGACAGTCCTTGTGTTTTGATAAGCATCAGGAATCTTTGGCTGAATGGAAAGGGGAAGCGAAGGCTGTTCCTGCACTTATCTTGGTAGATCCGAATTAGCATATCTAATTAGCATATCTATGCAGAGTGAATGGATTTGGATCTATGGGAAGCCATGGCATCTGAATTGCATGGGGTTTAGAACACTAAATGTGTGCTAACGAGCAATGCAGTGCAGATGTCTAAGTCCTGTTCTACAGCCATGAATGCATACTGCCTTTGTACAACTACCCATACTGTGCTGTGATTGGCTCACAGCACTGACAACACCCAGTGGGATTGGCCACTAGTCTATCAATCAAAACAGTACATCTGGATGGGTGGGTGAGTGTCTTTTGGGGCGTTTTGAAGTGCTCCGAAGCTACTTTGAAGTGTCTTTGCAGGCACTTCAAAGATGCCATTTCTATCAATTTGCCCACTTTTGCGGAGATACCCTTGACGTCGTGACTCCACCAGTTGTGTCTCTCGTCACCCTGTCCACGAACATCCTGCATCCATTCTATGTGTGGATGCTTCTTCCTTGATCTGGATTGTGGCCTGCTAGCACCGATTGTGGACCCCATTTTTCACGTCTACCAGTACTCTGGATCCATGAGCCCTTGGCACACATATGAGCGGGATCTACTCTATTCCCATGAAGACAATGTGTACTGAGAAGCTCCTTGATCTGGATTGCTGTGCAGACAGTGTGTTCTTAGCAGCCTCTAGATTCGGATTAACAGGGAAGTGCAGAAAGGGCCAAGGATTGTGTGTTGCCTAAATGCACAGTTTTAAAGCAGCACACTTGAAAACTCCCAGGACTAACGTTGTCAAACGGCATTGGCGCCGTACCAAACCTGCCTCCGTAAAACTGAATTTCTCCAGATCTTCAGGCCTTTCTCTTCCAGTAGCCCCTTAAAATATTTCGAGGGCTCCAGGTTAGCAAAGGTGTTTCTCAGTGGTTGTTCTTTCCAGTGCATGCAAGCATTGAATCTAACCTCTGTGTTGTTGTTTTTTTGGGTGAAAGCACTTTTAAAGGACAAAAATCTGCACAAAGCAGTAGAGCAACACATGTGAATTGGAAGGGAGAGTTTTCCAGGCCAGATCCTTCCCACGCAGTACTAGGCTGTGCTGCTATGTGAGGCCCTGAGAGGGGAAAATATAAGTTTTCTCCGCTGCTCAGATTAGTAGCACTTAGATCCGGAAAAGTAATTATTTATGTATGGGTATGAGCATATAGCATGTTAACTGTTTCCCATTAGTACCAGTGTTGTAATCAAAAACAGTGGCTGCTTGAAAGCTTTTGCTTTTTGGGGGAAATCAGTTTGTGAGTTTCTTGCACTACATCTGTTTTTGATATTCGTTCATCATTTCTATAGGGTATTTTCTCAGGGTTGGCAGCATATGCTTGCAGCACTTAAAAGGGTTGACACTTGACCTTTTGCAGACCTGTAATAAAAGCTAGACTTACTCAGACGTTATTCTCTGGGTGCCTAATTGGCTTTACCGTTGGGCTGTGATTAGGACTGCAGCTTGAGAGAGCTGAGAATTTGTGTCCGACTGCCGCCCTCCGGATCTACTGAACTACAGTTCCCAATGTACCATGCCACTGGGGTTAGCACAGAATGCTGGGAATTGTAGTCCAGGAACACATGGAGGGCTGCAGTTGGGCAGCCGTGCACTATGCTAAGACAGCAACATGGAGATGGTTCAAGTAAGTGGCATCCTTCATTTGGCAATTTAATCATTGTGTTATCTAAGAATCATGGGAATTATAATCCAACTAAGAGTGTAAGAGAAACTTTGTTGAATTTGAAGACAGGTCTGGTTTCATCTTATAGTAACCGGCTCAGATGCCAGTGAAAGACTGTAAACCAGAATGATTAAGGAGCTGGAATACCTCCCTTACAAATCAGACTGCAACTTCTAGGCCTCTTCAGCCTGAAAAGATGGTGTTTAAGAGGGGACCTCATTGAAGTACAGTATATAAAATCATGCATGGTCTAGAAAAGTGGATAGAGAAAAAATATTTGTCACTCAAGTCTAGAACAGGGGGCACCCTATGAAGCTGATGGGTAGGAGAGTTGGATCAGACAAGGGGAAGGGTTTCTTCACCAAGAGGACCATCAGTCTATGGAATTCGTTGCCAGAAGAGGTGGTAACAGCAACCAGACTCAATGACTTTAAGAAAAATTTAGACAAATTTATGGATGACAGATGTATCAATGGCTACTAGAATGGATACCTAAGTACATCTTTCAGGTTGGGGGGACAAGCAGGATGCCTCTATGGTCATTTGCTGGGATTCAAGAGCAGGAGAAGGTTTGCCCTTGTCTCTGCTTGAGATGCCCATGGGCAATTGGTGGACCACTGTGTGAGACAGGATGTTTGGCTAGATGTTCTTATGTTCATATGTTGCTGTTTGGTACCACCAAGTTGCATCCAACTCCTGGTTGACTACATAGTCACCTTCATGGCCATCTCTATGCAGTTATCTTGGCAAAGAAACAGAAGTGGTTTGCCACTGCCTACTTTAAGGGAGAGGCTGGGGATTGAACCAGTGACCCTCTGTCTTCCAGGCAGTTTGCTCTACCGTTGAGCTACAGCTATTCCTTCAGACCAGATAGAAGTGTAGTATTCTGTCCAAACTTCATTCTAGTTGGTTGGTATTTGGAAAAGCATCTTGCCTCTGTTCAAGAATGTAATCATACTAATCATAATTAGTAACCATTGGTAACCTAATTGAGTGTGACTCTAATTCCTTTTAAAGCAACTCAAATTAGTGACCGTTATTTATTTATTCGTATTTCTGTCCCGCCCTATACCCAGAGGTCTCAGGGCGGGTTACAATATTATAAAAATCTTAGACCGGACCTTGCCCTCAGGCTTAATTCTGTAGTTGAACTGTACACTGATTGACTATATACTTCCCTTTTAAAAAACTAATTGGCATTTTCAGTGTGTACCTTCTCAGTTCCCTCAGCTGAAGCACATTTTTAATGTCCATGTTTATCTTATTAGGTAGCATCACCAAGATCTTTATAACTCACCTTCATGGGGATCATTTCTTTGGACTTCCTGGCCTGCTTTGTACCATCAGCCTCCAGAGTAATCCTGCCTTAAACAAGCGACCGGTTGATATTTATGGACCACTTGGACTTCGGAGTTTCCTCTGGAGAACAATGGAACTGTCCCACTCTCAACTTACCTTTCCTTATGTTGTTCATGAACTGGTGCCTACACCAGATCAGTGCCCTGAGGAAGGATGGAAAGAACAGCCTTTCATAGATGGAGATGACCTTTCAGCTCAGGAGACGCAAGGGAGAACAATCCAACTGGATCCTTTAGAAGACTCCTACATTTTGGTGGACAGCGAACAGTTTGTGATGAAAGCATTTCGATTGTTCCACCGCATACCTTCTTTCGGTTTTCTCGTGGAAGAGAAGCCACGGCCTGGTAGACTCAACGTCCAAAAACTAAAAGACCTCGGTAATTGTGGGTCTTCTATTAACTGGTGTTGATGTTATGAGACGGATTTTAGAACTCTTGTAGAACAGTGGTTCTCAACCTGTGGGTCGTGACCTCTTTGGGGTCAATCTACTCTTTCACAGGGGTTGTTACGAAGTAGCAATGAAAATTTTATGGTTGGGGGTTAGGATTAGGTTGGGCGTCGCCACAACATGAGGAACTGTATTAAAGGGTCGCGGCATCAGGAAGGTTGAGAACCACCGTTGTAGAAGAAGCAGGTTCTGCAACTAGTGATGTTGTTAACTATGGACGTTGGGCAGAGGTGGCTGGCTTGGGTGTGTACAGCTGGAAATCCCTCCCCCAGCTGAAGTTCACAAACCTGCTTTGCCTTTGGTTATAGGCCTTTGGGTCTGGACTACCAGGCGGTCTCTGATGAACCCACCAAAATAGCTCTGCCATTTTGGAAAGAAACATTGTTTTTGTTTCAAAGGAGGAGACAGTTGCAGCAGAAGCATCCACAGTGCCAAAAACATGGCAAGCAAGCCATGGGAGCAGGTAGCCAGACTGATAAGGTGGGTAAAAGCAGGGGGTTTTCTGCACTTAGCCTTATTCTGGAATGTATCTCAGGTTAAGGACCTGCTGTCCACATGCTCATTCAGGCTATGGCAAGCACCCCGTGAGGCCTGCCATAGTCTGCATTAGCATGTGGACAACAGACCCCGATCCTGAGATATATTCTGGAATAAGGCCAAGTGTGGAAAGGGCCCAGGATAGCAGAATAGTTTGTTGAAAGTCTCCCTTGGGGACCAATCTCATCAGGTCACACTGGGCCAATCTGTGCTTCACTCCTCACAGCAACCTCTGGAATGCTGAGGGAACAAAGGTAAGTAGATATCCGTGCTTCTCTGCTAGGAACTTAATGATGTTCACACCTGCATTTGCAACCACCGAATTTCCAAATGCAGGTGGAGACTTTTTGGAAAGTGCCAAAATGTACCTCTAGCATGGAGTGTGTGAGAAACATCTATGCTTCTTTCCTCTTGCTCTTGGACTCTGAGGCACTTCTTTCCCGCTAGGGCATGCTGGTAGGATTAGTTACTGGCTGTGGTCCAAGCTGATCCTTTTTATTGCATAAATGTGTGGCAAAGGGGAGGCAGTAAGGAGTGTGGGTTTCCCCTGCTGCCCCGATTTAAGTGAATTCTTCTCTTAATGGGGAAAGATTGGTGTATAAAGTTTTAAGGCAAAGGGACCAAAATATGGTCCTCCAGATGTTGCTGAACTGTAGTTCTCATCATTCCTTGCGACTGGCCAGACAAAGGCCGTTTCTGCGCTTAATCCAGATTAAGGAGATCCGGATCTTCGAGATCTGGTCCTCACTCAATCTGGTCCATTGAGTTCCAGGTCTATACAGATAAACCCCATGCATCCGCAAGGGGTGTTCAGCACCCAGTGGCAATGGATGCTAAACAGGGCTGTTGGACAGATGCTTAAGCATGTATCCCGAGGTCCCGATTAGACCCGATCAGGAAGTCCGCCGCAGATGTGGCACGATTGGTCAATGAAACCATCAATCAAGAGTCACTGTGTAGTTGCCTACATAGCCACTTTGTAGGTTGGACCTATGTAGGGTGTGTAAAGGGGTAGAGTCAGAGCTGCCCTGCTGCATTTGCCCAGGCATGCGTGCGGAAGCATGTTCTGAAATCCAGTGTTCATGGTGCAGGACTGGTTTGGAGACCTGTTTAAAGGGGTTTACGGCTAATCCAGATTAAGGGGCCCAAAGACCCTACTGAATCCTGAACTCCTCAACACTCGTGGATGACGTGATCCCAAGGGGGTCTTAATGGGTCCCTCAGTGCAGTAGGTGTGTAGCGAATATGTACCAAATCAGTACCTATCAGGTGCTTAATGGGGTCTACGAAGCCCATGCAGAAACGACCTTACTTGGACAGTCGGGTGTTGTAGTTCAGCAACCAATGGTGGGAGGGAAGAATTTGGCCACCTTTTGGCCGCCACTGCTCTTAGGCCAGTAGAAAGTATCTGTAATTTGATGGAAAGTAGGAAGTCATCTGATCTTTCAGTCCAGCAGCAACTTGGGTCCTCAATCAATCAATCAATCAATCAATCAATCAATCAATCAATCAATCAATCAATCAATCAATCAATCAATCAATCAATCAATCAATCAATCAATCAATCAATTTACATTTCTATCCCGCTCCATACCCGAAGGTCTCTGGGTGGGTAGCAACTGTTAAAACAACAAAAACAGAAAATGCATTAAAATCACTTTAAAAGGCAGGAGTGTCCCAGGCAGAGTCTGTTGGCTACTGAAACTGGTCTTGAAGCTGCCTGAGGCCTTCCTGAGCTGTTCTTGCTGTGGATATCTTAAAAGTTGTCCACAGAAGAGTGAGGAACAGCCTGGGAACAGTGTTTTCACGCCTCTTCCAGGTGCTATGTGGCGAGGCACAAGGGTTGCGTCTCTGGTTGTGCAGTCATTTGCGGTTTCCAGACCGCCCTGTGAAGTCTGAACCTGAACCCCAGACTCTGCAGCGACGATCTGTTCCGGCCATTTGCATTTTGTACGCACAGGGATGTTCCAGGGTGCAAAATCCTAATGGGCCCAATTGTACCCCATTTCCCAGAGGCAAGTGCAGACAAGTCCTAAATCAGCGGCTTTTCTAAAATGCTATCATTAAGTCGAAAGCTCAGCTATTGGAGCCATAACTGTTTTGTTAGTATTGGCACAATTTATCCAATTGGGCGATAGCGCCTGTTGTGTTGCAGTGTTGGCTGGTCAGCAGGGGTCATAAATAACTTCAAAAAAACTACTGCTCCCTGGTATTAACAACGATCAAAATGGACCTATTAATTTATTGATGCTTGTAATCGCTTTACTATGTTTTTAATACGCTTGTAAGGCATCCTGAATGTCCTACTATATATAGTGGTTTACAGATTTCATAAATAATGCATTTTACTAAGTGCAGACATTTGTGGGCAAAGCAGGCAGGGTGGAGAGGGATTGGAAAAAGATAGTTCTTCATCGGTGCAACTTGTTAGGCAGAATTTATTTTCACTTATTTTTATACTGCCCTCCATTTTAAGCTTCAGGGCGATGAACAACTAAAACGCCATAAAATGTATTTTGAAAAACATAAAATCCACCAGCATCAGTGTACACTGGTATAATTTTTTAGGTGGAAAGATAATTTTGAAATTTAATAAGACTGCAGTTCTTTGTGTCCAGCTGCCCAGGGCTTCCTGATAGCTTTCAAGCTGACTTTAAAAATAGTGATTTCTTTAGACTGAGATGTATATAAAAGGTTGTGTGCCCCTAACCCTTATTCTTAAGTGGCCTCAACATATAGGATAGCTATTCATATATGATCCCCTACCCCTTCTGATATGAATCCCAGCTTATGCTGGTGTATAAAAGCCAACTCTTCTTCTTTTATATGGACTGCCAGTCTTTAGCGAAGTAAATACCATGAAATGAAATCTGGAATTTTCTTGGTTTTCCTTCATTTTGCTGTGTGGTTTTATTTATTTATTTATTTATTGCATTTTATCATACTTTGTCTCTGAGGGTCTCAGGGCAGGTTACAGCAATAAAAATAAAAACAATGCTTGAAAGAGAAGATAAGTTGTTTCCTCAGCCAAAGGCCAGGGTAAATAGGTGAACCTATTTCATTAATAAATATATTACTAATTTTAAAAGTTCTTTGCCTGTCTATTCAATCCTAAACTCAGTGATCATTTTTTGCAGTTAGTTAGTTAAAGGCATCAGTGTGTGTGTGTTTGGAACTTTGCTGTGTGGTATTATTTTCTTGAATATATTTCATCAGTGAATATATTAAAAATAGAAAAACAGTTCTTTGCCTGCACATTCAGCCTTCAATTTGGAATGAATTTTTTTTGCAGTCATTTGAAAGTAACATCAGTGTGGGGTTTTATGAGGGGGACGGGATGGGGTGGAGAATGGGACAGTTGATGGTTTTGGGAAAGATTACTCTGTAGATAAGCAGAGAAATCTGAGTGAATATCTTCTTTTACACCATGTGATTTGGAAACATGGTTATACAATAAAATTTGGTGAGATTTTTGGGGGCCGATAGAGTACCAGAGTTCTGTGAATATCAAAAGGTCATTTAAAAGTGATCTTGTAAGATAAAGCTTACGCGTGTGCTTTAATTTCTAGGAGTTCCGCCAGGCCCTTTATACGGAAAATTGAAAGAAGGTGTTACAGTTGTCCTGGAAAATGGGAGGACCATTTCTCCTTCTGAAGTTTTAGAAGACCCTCTTCCTGGAAGAAAAATCTGCATTTTAGGGGACTGCTCCGGTACTGTTGGAGATGGGGCAACCACACTTTGCTACGAAGCTGACCTCTTGGTTCATGAAGCCACCCTGGACGACACCCAAGTAGACAAAGCTAAAGAGCATGGCCATAGCACTCCGAAAATGGCAGCAGAATTTGCAAAACTGTGTCAGGTTAAGAAACTGGCCTTGTCTCACTTCAGCCAGAGGTACAAGCCGGCCAGTCAGATTGGTGAA
Organism: Aspidoscelis tigris stejnegeri; assembly: GCA_023333525.1. NCBI lineage: Eukaryota > Metazoa > Chordata > Lepidosauria > Squamata > Teiidae > Aspidoscelis > Aspidoscelis tigris. The sequence goes on from JALMGA010000007.1 coordinate 11,580,486, forward strand.
GTAGATGCAGATGTCCTAGAACTGAAGAAGCAAGCTGAGACGGTGCTGGATGGACAAGAAGTAGTCTTAGCAGAGGATTTTATGACAGTGAATATTCTAATGAGAAAATGTCCTAGAAACGAGAACTTAATAAAGACATAAATGTATAGACAGAGCCTGAATTCACACCCTTCTTTCCGGTTAGTTTCTTCGATTCTCTTGGAAGACAGTTGGCTAGGAACTGACCTAATAGACTGAGGCCCTTTCTGCACTCACTGTAGATCTGGGTTAAGGAGCCTCTTAATCCAGATCATGGATCTCTCATCTGCTCTTAATGTGTATCAAGGAAGCCCTGCCTTGTTAGTCTTGCACTGTCTGCACAAGAGGGATAGATCTCGATTAAGAAGCCCTTAACCCATTTAGTTGGGTCCACAAGAGGACGAAGGGCCTTGCTCCAGATCACGGTAGGTGTGCAGATGGCATGCCCTGTGATCCGGAACTAGAAGGCACTACTGAAGTATAACTCCACAAGCCATGATACTAGTAATTTTTTTTCGTGATCATTGGTGTGTGTGTGTGTGTGTGAGAGAGAGAGAGAGAGTGAGAGAGTGACTGTGAAGCTTGTGAGTTAGTAGCACTTGGAGACTAACAGGAGAAGGGTTGGTGGCATAAGCTTTCATAGACACGTCTAGAATAATTAGGAAGGGAATAGAAAATAAGTCAGCAAGTGTCATTTTGCCTCTTTATAAATCTATGGTGAGGCCACAGTTGGAATATTGTGTACAATTCTGGTCGCCACACCTCAAAAAGGATATTGTGGAACTAGAGAAGGTGCAGAGAAGGGCAACCAGAATGATTAAGGGGCTGGAACACCTCCCTTACAAAACCAGGCTGCAGCATCTAGGCCTCTTCAGTCTGGAGAGATGGCGTTTAAGAGGGGACCTGATTGAAGTATATAAAATTATGCACGGTATAGAAAAGGTCGATAGAGAAAATTTCTTTTCTCTATCGCACAACACTAGAACCAGGGGGCACTCTATGAAGCTGATGGGTAGGAGAGTCGGATCTGACAAGGGGAAGTATTTCTTCACCCAGAGGGTCATCAGTCTATGGAATTTGCTGCCAGAAGAGGTGATAACAGCTACCAGCCTAGATGGCTTTAAGGTAGGCTTAGACAAATGTATGGATGACAGATGTATCAATGGCTACCAGAATGAATGCCTAGGTGCATCTTTCAGGCTGGGGAGTGGGGGGGCGGGGGGAAACCGGGGTGCTTCTAAGGCCATTTGCTGGGATTCTAGAGCAGGAATAGGTTTGTCCTTGTCTCTGCTTGAGATGCCCATGAGCATTTGGTGGGCCACTGTGTGCGACAGGATGCTGGACTAGATGGGCTGTGGCCTGATCCAGCAGGGCTTCTCTTATGTCTAAGAAGTAGACGTGTCTATGAAAGCTCATGCCACTAACCCTTCTCCTGTTAGTCTCCAAGTGCTACTAACTACCTTACTTGACTTTTCGAATTAGCTATTCCCTGATATTGGGAAGCCTGTGTGAGCTTTGCAGCTGCAGGGAAACATAGGCCAGATAGCACCATCAGTGCAGATGGTCCTGATCGAACCCGTGCCTCCTCCAATCAGTCCTGATCAGTGGGTCCAGTTATCTGGATCCACTGATCCAGATCAAGGTGAGGTAAGTGTAGAAAAGGCCTAATTTACGGGCCTTTTAAAAATGCATCACAGGAATCCTCTGAGCTCAGTTTTCTTTTGTGTTGATATTTTGCCACCAACAGAGGCAGTATTATTAATATGAATGTCAAAGAATGTTGTTACCTATGATGGTCACATCTACAGAAAAAAGATTCAGCTCAGAGAACTTCTGTGATGCAGCACTCCAATGCCAAGCTACAGATATTGTTTACCTTTTTTCACCCCTTTTTGTACAGGTGGACAGGTCACACTTAACCAGAATTGTGAGCCGGTTTGGTCTAGTGGTTAGGGAGCCGGACTGTTATCTGGGATTACCGGGTTTGATTCTGCCCTCCAGCTGGAGGCAGCTGGGTGACCTTGGGCTAGTCACAGCTCTCCTCTCAGCTCACACAGCCCCACCTACCTCACAGGGTGAGTGTTGTGGGGAGAAGAATAGAAAAGCTTTGTCAGTCGCTTTGAGTCCCCTTAAATGGGTGAGAAAAACGGGGTAGAAAAGCCAACTCTTCTTCTTCTCAACCCAAAATCTTTCAGTGTCCATTTATTAATCACAGAATTAAAAATATCTTGCATGGAAGCTGCAGTTTTCTACTTTTTTTCTGTCAGCCACTTTCACTGAAATCAGCAAGGTTTGGTTGTACCTCCCAAAGGATAGGATTACATGCGTATAGTTGCTCCCTCGAAATGAGGAATATGCTAACATGAGAAGAACCTGACAGCTTTTGTGTCATAAAAAGAATAATAGTATTCAAATGGACAGAACTTGATTGGTGCATTTTAGAGGTATCAGTTTTATGTTAAGCACAAATCAGTAAAGGTCTTCCACCAATTTATAGTGGACTTGATCAATTTCTGTATATAGCCTATTTTCATTACTGTTCAGTTTGGGTTAGTGTTTATACTGTTGGAATGACCAAATGCCAGATCTGCACCAAACATCTCAGAGATGGAAGACCACCTTCCAAGAAACAGTTCCCATTCATTTACCGGATAATTGTCTCATCCCAGCTTAAATGGTTTCAGCAGCAAACAGTAAAGCCAAGTGTTGGTAGATAAGTAATGCTCAGGCCCCTTTCTGCACTTAGCCTTACTCTGAAATATATCTTGGGGTAGGGGTCTGTTGTCCATATGCTAATGCTAACCATGGCAGGTCTTGCCTGGGGCCAGCCATAGTCTGCACTGGCATGCAGGCAGCAGGTCCCTATTCCAGGATATATTCCAGAGTAAGGCCAAGTGTGAAAAGGCCCCAGGCCCAACAGCAATGGGGTTTATATCAAAACTCCAGCCGTGGACAGATGTGTGAATTACCAAATGTTGAAATTTTAGTTTAGCTGTAGCAAGGCAAATCATGTGATGATGCAGAACAGCTTGGTGGAATTCAGATGTGCGAAGGCTTGCAAAATATGGTTTATCCCTTGAAGCTTCTAAGATGTCATGAAACTGGAGATCTTTTCCTTCCCCTTTTGTTGTGGCATCCAGAGTTTAAAAATACTTCTGCTTCCCCTGAGATCCCATCCTAGCTCAGATGTCCTTGATCTAATTTTAATCTTGGCATGCACAGTAGGTATGAAAGCTAAATCTTCCCTGACTTCAAATAAACAGGGGTGGGGCTGGGACTGGAGATTCCTGCCACTGCACACATTCTCCCCTTTAAATAACTTGGATTGACTCAGCTTGGCCAAGGTTTCCTTCTGTTTAAAGTCCTGAGCCAAGCAAAATTTCCTGTTAACTAATCATAGCAAATTCAACACTTTCCCTCTGCAAACTGACTTTTGATCCTCTTTTATATGTTTGCCGAGGAAAAGCTTTTAGGGTTGGTGGAGCTGGAGTTCTGGACTCTGCAATCCCAGAAGCCTTGCAATTCTGGTAAGCCCAGATTTAACTTATTAATTTAAAAAGTTTTGTTACTTCCTTTTCCTTTGCAATGCAGAGCAAGCAAGGACTTTAAACACAGACCTTTACCCATGGTAAAAACCACAAAACAAACCAATAAACTTATGACCGACTGCAAGGCTACCGCAGCAATATTTTGGGAGAACAGCGATGCCTCAGAGTCCGTAGACTGGAAGAAAGTCTATATTTGGGAGCAAAGACTTTCTGACCAAGAAGCCTTTCCAGTATGGAAGTTATTTTTAGCACCATTTTACAACTGGATTCCTTTGTTGCTGCAAGATAGACTGGTGGGTAATTTCTATTATTCTTGTTGTAATTTATTCATTAACTACCTTTCAATACAAAACTATACTGGTGGACAAAATAAGCACTAATAAAAAGCAATGTCCAGGATCACAAAACTAAATCATCATTAAAACAACACCAACAATCAAGCAGACCAGTTGAATTCCCGTTAAGCCTTCTCTTGGTTCCGTAAATGAAGTCGCTACTGAGAAAGCCCTGTCTCATTGGAGCATAAGAGAAGCCCTCCTGGATCAGGCCACGTTCCATCTAATCCAGCATTGTTTCTCACACAGTGGTCCATCAATTGCTTCTGGGCATTCTCAAACAGAAAACAAAGGCAAAACCTTCGCCCAGGCTTGAATCCTTGCTTGCCTGTTTTTTGAAGCTGGAGGTGGTACATGCTGGTAGCCTTTGACCTAAATGAATTGCTCTAATTTGCTCACTACTCTCCCAACTTCAAATGGGAGAACACAGAGAAGAGTTCAGACTTGCCAATACTTGAGTGACTTCAGACAGTAAGGAAGTAAGGGAGAAGAGTTTCAAATGTAGGAAGTTTAGAGTTTGTGCTCTTCTGCAGGAGGTCTTTTGGGGAGCCCCCTTTCTGAATTGATGCATCCGGAAGAGATTCCTGGGCAATTTCTCTCTCTCTCTCTCTCTCTCTCTCTGTGTGTGTGTGTGTGTGTGTGTGTGTGTGAGAGAGAGAGAGAGAGAGAGAAATGTATAATAAGAGATAGCATGCAAACAACACACTCACTGTTCACACTGGTGGATCTTTGTTAGAGAGGATGGTGAGGATGCCCAGAAGCAATTGGTGGGCCACCGTGTGAGACATGATGCTGGAGATAGGTTGTGGGCTGATTCAGCAGGGCTCCTCCTATGTTCTTAGAGGGTTTCATGGGGCACTTGAAACTTTGAGGAGGAAAATAAATAAAAGAGCATCCTTCATGCCTTGAAAGTGCCTGGGCATGAAGGTATGGAGGCTCTTACCAGGTATCCGAATTTCCTTCTTGTTCTTTCCAGTGGGATCCAAAGGACTCCAAACACATTATTTGGGTGTTTTCCCACCGTGCTCCTTTAATCGGGATCTAAGAAGATCTGGATCTAAGGAATGGGTACTTCCCTTATGACAAACCCTATATATGTAAAAAATACATGTATATTATATTATAAAAGTAAATTATACACTTGTTATAAAAACAAAACTCAACTGAATCTTAATAACAGGGGTAAAATAATCAGGAGCTGATGATCACAAGCAATAGTCAAAAGCAAATAAATATATTATTTATGAATATTCTTTATGAATGCCTAAACAATATCAAAACCACTCTGAATTTTATTGCTACCGAAACAACGGGGGCGTGAAGTGGGGAGAGCCATTCCAATCTGTTTGGGGGATCCTGTTGTATAAAATCCCGCCCGCGCGCCCGTACTCTAGCGCACTCGTTCTTTGATGAAAACATCAAACTTCTCTCCACATCCGCACTTGTCGCGCCCGCCCGCCTCATTCTTTGGGATTCGGAAACTCCCTCCTAAACTGTCTCTCTTTCCCCTTGGGAGAAGAACTCCATGGTCCAGTCCAGTGAGCATGCGCGCTTGGCACGCGTGAGAGAAGGTCGGAAGGGGGGGGGACACGAGCAGCGGCGGCGGAGAGAGGCGTGCGCGCACGAGACGCAAAAGCGGTGGGGGGCGGGCGGCGGAGGGAGGGGGGAAGAGAGAGAGGAGGAGGAGGAAGAAACCCGGATGTAGCGCATGCGCCACGGGATTGGACTGGACGTGTCTGCTGCAGCGGCCGCGAGAGAAACAGCAGCCGCTCGGCCGCCTCCTGCCTCTCCGCCAGCCGCGCTACCACGACGCTGAGTCCGGCGTAGATGCCGCCGCCGGTTGGCGCCTTCTTCCTCGCGGGCGCCTGCTGCTGCGGCCTTTCTGCGCGCGCGCTGTGAGAGAGAGAGCGCGAGCGCCAACGAGGGGCGCCCCCTTCTCCCCCCCCCCATCGCCTCGCGCGGGCGGGCGGCCGTTGACTGAGGAAGCGGGAAACGGTCGGCCTGTCTGTCTGTCTGTCGGGGCGCTTAGGCCCCTTCCGCGGCAGGCCATCTTGGCGGCCCCAGCCCGGGGTCCCCCCGACCGAGGAGGCCCAGGTAACGCCCCCTCGGCTCGGCCTGCTGCATGCCTTGCCCCCTTCTTTCCCTCAGAAGTGCCTGCTGGGTCGCGCTCCGAGCCCGCCGCCGCCGCCGCCTCAGCATCGGCCGACTTTGAACCGCCTCTTGTCAGTCAGCATCGACGAGGGGCGGCGGCGGCGGCGGGGTCGTGAAGGCTGCCGCGGCCGGGCTGAAGTCCGTGTGAGGCGTCGTCGTCGTCGAGGGGGGGAAGGACAAAGAGTCTTAGGGCGCCCCACTCTTTCCCTCCCTCCACGGAGTCAAGCCGGGCTCGAGGAACCTGTTGAGGAGGCTCCGAAGTTGAGGCGACGCTCCGCTCGGCCGCCCCCGGCAGGAGACCCGTTATGGCTTCGAAGGGGCTTCGGAGAGCGCGGAGGAGGGCGGACGAGGAGGGGCAGTCGCGCTTTGTCGGTTGTTTGCAGCGCAGGGAGGAAGGAGGCCGCAGAAAGTTTGGTCTCGTGGTCAGGGAGCCGGACTGTTGCCTGGGAAAACCGGGTTCCATTCCACATTCCTCCACGAAGGCAGCTGGGTGACCTTGGGATAGTCACAGCTCTCTTCTGAGCTCTCACAGCCCCACCCACCTCACAGGGTGTTCTGTTGTGGGGAGAAGAATAGAAAAGTTTTGTCGGCCACTTTGAGTCCCCTTAAATGGGTAAGAAAAGCCGGGTAGAAAAGCCAACTCTTCTTCCTCCATGAAGCCAGCTGGGTGACTTTGGGCTGGTCACAGCTCTGCTGAGCTCTCACAGACCCACCCACCTGCAAAAGTTTGTGGCAAGGTAGTGCCGTAGTTGCAAGAGTGTGTGGCTCCAGAGGCGTGGTTGGCTCTGTTTGGCTTGGCGTGCCTAGAAGGACAAAGAGCTTTGTGGCTGGGGTCACACTTAAGGTTTAATCCAGCTTCAGTCCACTTTCAGAGTGAGGGAACAGATCAGCAAAGTGACAAGCTGCTTTCTTTCAATGTTAAACAACTCAGAAAATTCCCATTTGGGATAGATAATGTGGAGAGAAAGTTACCGGTCACTTTGCTGGTGTGTTCTGTTGGTTGGAAGGTGGGCTGAAGCTGGATTGAACCTTAGGTGTTCGACCACAACCTTTCAGCGTGAGAGAATATATCAGCAAAGTGACAAACTTTTCTTTCAGTCTGTGGTCACACCTAAGGTTTAATCCAGCTTCAGTCCATCTTCGGAGCGAGAGAACACATCAGCAAAGTGACCAGTAATTTTCTTCCCACCTTATCTATCCCAAAGGTGAATTTTCTGAGTTATTTAACACTGAAAGGAAACAGCTTGTCACTCTACTGATGTATTCTCTCACTCTAAAAGTGGACTGATGCTGGATTAAACCTTTGGCGATACCTTAAAAGAGAGAACTGATTTTTCCTGGCATGTTTGTTCACAGAGCAGAGCCACTTGCCTAGATGCACAAAAGTTCTTTCTGCAAATCTGTTCCCTAAGTCAGGGACCAAAGGACTGTTTCTGTGTAGCAAACTCACAGTCTTACTCCTCCCTGCAGCTAATGGACCACTTGTGTCTCAAAGGCTGAAGAGTTTTGTTATGTTGAGTAGTCTTCTGTATTTGTAGATCTAGGCGGGAGAGGTTGCTTCACAATAAATCTCTTTTGTGATGTTCGAAGTTCTCCTGGAATAGCCATAATAAAGAAACTTCTTGCAGCATGGGATACTTAGTTTGGGAGGTGTTACTATAATATGATTGGATGATTTTGTGGCTTTTCAAAAGAACAGATAGTGTTGACTAATTTTGATAACTAATTTATAATATACTATCAACTTTTTAGGTTACTGCTTGCGTTATGGGCTTCAGATGCTTATAATCCGTGTTTGGAAAATATCCCCTCTAGATATGGAATTGTATTAAATGTCTGCAAAGTTACCTGGTGAGTCAGAATTTGTAAAGCACTGGCATATTAAGCAAGCATTTTGTATAATTGGTGTATGAAATTTGTCACGAGTTTTGCAAAGAATTGAAACACAAGATGTTAGAAACTATTGACTTCCATTGCTTGTGTTATTGTACAAAGTTCCACATCAGTCATTCACATGATTAGTAACACACAGAGCCAGAAGGAGTTCTTGGTCGAGAAAGTGCTATAAATGAATGGCACTGGTGTAGTTAGATTCCAAATTTAAATCTGGCCTTGGAAGATGTGTTAACTATTACTTCTCAACCAGAGGTTGTGAAAAGAATAGTAGATTATCTCTTGACTGTGGTTTCCTAAGAGCTCAGATGACAGTTGTGTACAAAGAACTCATTTTCCTCAATATGTAGGTATGTTAAAGCTAACCTTTCCCCACTGGACACACTTTTAATGGAGCTTTATAATCAAATGCAGTTAGCTGGAGAAGGATTGTTTTCTTCCCAGAAGGGTGCTTCTGCTGCAACTGCTATATTTCCTTAACCAGGATCCACATCTGGAGGCTAACACCATCTCTTACCACATACTGTTTTTGGGATGGCACTTTCTGTTGTGTTTGCAGCATTGATGTTTGGTGTCTTTAATGCCAGACATGTGTATGCTGATGGAGTGGAAAGAAAAATCTATGTACAGATAATATAAGAAGTATTTTTGTATATACAAATATCACAGAGGTGTGTAATGTAATTAGAAGGGTTATCTTAACTTGTTTGTTGCCTTGAGTGATGGGAGATGATAGAGGGAATTATTGTTCAATAGCAAATCATGTAGGATGAGGGTAATGCATAGTGCTGAATACGTATAGCAAATACTATTATACTATTAATAGTATTTATCTAATGTCTTTAATCACATTTCAATCCCACCCTATACCTATAGGGTATATTTACAACAATAAAAAGTACTAAAAGGACCCACTAAAACCATGCTGAAAGTGGAGAGGGGAAACGTTCCTCAGCCATTGGCCAGAGTAAATAGTATTGTATTATAAACTGTTAGGTAACAGTGTGGGAATGAAAAACAACTTTGGACAAATAGCAGCTGCAAAAGATTAGCTGTGCTGAATGTTGAACACAGTTGACTAGATAAGCAGGATTAAGCGGGTGGTAAACCTGGTGGCAGACCTGGTCAGACTTGGATGGGCAGGACCGAACATAAGAAGAACCTTGCTGGATCAGACCACAGCCCATCTAGTCCATCATCCTGTTGCACACAGTGGCCTACCAATTGCCCATGGGCATCTCAAGCAGAGACAAGGGCGAACCTTTTGCTCTTGAATCCTAGCAAATGGCCTTAGAAGTATCCTGCTTGTCCCCCCCCAGCCTGAAAGATGTACTTAGGCATCCATTCTAGTAGCCATTGATACAACTGTCATCCATAAATCTGTCTAACCCTTCCTTAAACCCATCTAGACTGGTAGCTGGGTATGTATTTTCAGTGGATTTTTCCCAGCAATTAAAGAGTAAATTTTCTGAAAGTACTGTGGATTGGGAAAGTACAGTCAAATTATTTGATTGGTGAAACCATTTTTCTTGGGTGCAAAAACTTCTAAATAAGTTTATGAGAACATCATTATCAAAATACCAGTGAATGTGTTATTATTGTTGTTGTTTTTTCAACTGTGATGAATTCATGGGTGTTTTTCCACTGTCACTAGAAGTACCCATTAAATACCCATTAATGGGTAAAAAAATGCCATTACGTACCCATTAATGGGTACTTAATGGGTACTTTTAGTGACAGTGGAAAAACACCCCATGTTCTATAGCAGGTCCCATGCCAATGGCTACCCCTTCAATCTTGAGGAAGAAGGAAGAAATGGGCCTATATCCCACGCTGTTAGCTGCCCCTCTGTCCTGCTGCCTGCCGTCTGGATGAAGTGATTTGGCCCAAAGTTGAACCCACATAATGGAAGCCTGTGTGTGTGGGCAGTTCCTGCCCTTATGGCCAATCAGAATGCAGCTATTCACTGACTTCCATGAATAGTCCAAACCACCTAGGTTAACACCTGAGTTTCTGTTGGTGGTAATTACTTATATAGCATGTTTTTGTGTAATGTTTAGGCAGTTTGCTGACAGGAAGTCCTCTCACAAAATTAGAATGAATTTATGATTGTAAATAGAAAAAAGGTAGTGGAGTGGCTCCTACCAAACAGCTGTGTGAGAACTTTGAAATCCAAAATTTTGGGTGAGTGGAAGAAGAAATGTTAACCAGTTGGAAAAATAAGGAGGAAAAAGGGATAGTGAAGTTGATACAGACATGGAAAAATAATTCAAGATGTCATCTTTACTGATTGAAACGTGTGAGTAAAATATTTCAAGCTTTTTCCTATTTCTCCTTGAGCTCAGAATAAAGCACCCTTAATGTAAGGGTGTGTTCTTCCCTTAGGTTGTTTTGATGATCTGGCTATGATTTTATTTAAATTGGTTAGGAGTTTAAAAAAAATCATTTCCCTGGTTGACCATTTCTTCCATTAGTTGGATAGTGGACAACAACCACAAACATGATACTCTATACTTGTCTCTCTTAGAGACTTCTTATGGGAGATGTGGAGTTTGAAATGATTGTGGTAATATTGACTAGAATCTTTAGGACAGCGGTTCTCAACCTTCCTAATGCCGCGACCCCTTAATAGAGTTCCCCATGTTGTGGAGACCCCCAACCATGGGGGTAGAGCAGCTGGGAAGTGGGAGGGAAGGGTGGTGGAAGACTTGTCACGACCCCCCTGAAAGGGTAGTTCGAGCCCTAAAGGGGTCCCGACCCCCAGGTTGAGAACCACTGCTTTAGGACATTCTGAGCATTCCTCCAGTTTTTGGTATTGTAATAGTGGGGAATGGGGGCTGTACACCTGGAGAAGTGTGAAGAAATTATACCATAATATGAGGAAAATCAAACCAGCAAACTGTTTGTGGAATTCTCTGCCTGGTTCACTTCACTTTTGGACGCAGTCCTGAACTTTTAGCAGGGTTTGGTTTGGTAGTGAACCCCGTGAACCCCCTGGTTTGTCTAGAACTAGTTCTGTTAGATAAGGATGTGCAAGAATCCATTCTAAGAATGAAATGAATGCCTTGGTGGATATAGGGTGTTTTTCCACTGTCACTAGAAATAGTTCACAAGATGCCATTACGTACCCATTTATGGGTACTTAATGGGTACTTTTAGTGACAGTGGAAAAACACCCATAGTTGAGTAGGCTTAGAAGTCTTCTTACACAGCAGCCATATAGGTGCTTATAAAAAGCATATAGGCATGATGGGTTATCAGTTTCTCACTTGTGGTTCCCATCATTTACTGTTTAAATGTACATAAAGGAAAAGTTGCGTACAAAGATTTGACACTTCTCTTGGTCACAACACAGATGTAGTTTGCCATCTAGTAGCAATGATATCTCAAGTGTTCTCCTGTCCATGTGCTAACTGTGCCATACCTTGCTTAGCTTCCTAGTTCAAACAGGATCAGCTAAGGAGAACCTTACTCCAGAGGCTTTAGGGCATGGTTTCTCAAAGTGGTCAGTGCAGACCTCCCAGAGTTGGGTGAAACTTCTTAGAAATCCATTAATTCTCATTATACTCATGTTTTCTTTATTATTGTTATTTCAAAATGTTTATATCCCGAGGTGGAATACCTCAACCAGATGTCAGAAACTGTATACTGCTAGTACTCTGGAGGAAGGCTATTCCAAAGCTTTGATATGAGAGCACATTTATGATGTAAATATGTGAGATGATGAAAATATTTTATATTCCAGTGAGGGTAAAGCTTGAGAAACCCAGCTTTAGAGGCATTATGTCTCCAGAATTGGTTGTATATAGTAATTGATCATCCTGTCCTCTGTGGATTTATTTATGTAATCTGTTTTGAACCCATCCAAATTAGTGGCCGTTATTGTAACTTGTGGCAGTTAATTTCACTGTTTAGTGTTGTACTGTATAAATCATTGTTTCATTTGGTCTGTTTTAGCATTTAGCTTCATTAGATGACTTGTGTTTCAAGGCAAAACGGTTGCTCTGTATTTTCTTTTGAATGCTGTTCTTATATTTCCTCTCTGGGAAGTCATTCTCATCTATCATTTTAATTGTCCAGTTCTGAATTTGATAATATTTTTTAAGTATGCTGAGAAGGTTTTGTTCCAATGTGTGCCACTTCAGAATTCTTTCTTTCTTTCTTTCTTTCTTTCTTTCTTTCTTTCTTTCTTTCTTTCTTTCTTTCTTTCTTTCTTTCTTTCTTTCTTTCTTTCTTTCTTTCTTTCTTTCTTTCTTTCTTTCTTTCTTTCAGCAGCTTACAAGATTTAAAACAGGTGAAAAGAAAGTTAAGACACACAGTGGTAATGGCATTCAAGGAGGAATGCAAAAGAGGAATGCAAAAGCAATTATAAACACAGAATAGTTGCCTTGAGAGGAATGTCAGGATGAACAAATATGCTGTAGTTTTTCTCAGTCCTAGACGGGGAGCAGGCTTGCTTCGTATCAGAGGGCAGTTTATTCCACTGGGTTGGTGCCCCAGTGAAGAAGACCCACTGAAGAATGCTTGTCCATCTTGCCTGTTTGCTGCATGTTCACCGTTTGGAAATATTTTGGGAGTTGCAATACCTTTAACTATTCTTTTAATACCTTAAGTGTCTTTGATGTGTATTTAGGTTGTGGTTGCTGTCCGTTATATAACCAAATGGTACTATTTGTATACTTAGAAGGAAATATTAGCAGACTGGGATGGGGGATCTCAAGCTATGTAACAGTCTTCCACCCTCCCCTAACCAGCGAGGACTAAGTGGTCTTGTTTTGAAATGGTAGGTGATGGTGAAATGTCAGAACAAAGAAGCATCTCGATATGGCCTAAAATTAGATTGGATTTGTGATTACTCCTAAGCTAGTGGTTGATTGCCTAGAACAAGTTGAAAACTCTCCTGCACTTGGTAAGAAACACCACCCCCACCAGGAGTATCACAATTTTATTAAGCTTTTAAATAGTGGCCACAGCTATTGATCCAACTCATATATTGCTTTTTCAATTTGTTGAGAAAGAAAACTTATTTACCTTATTCTGACAAATAAAATGAACTTAATGAATGAAGTAAAAGTACTGGAATATTGGGAAAAAGTGATTGTGAAATATTTAAATTGCTGATTTTGAAGAAAACTTAGCATAGTTTGACATGAGTCTAGAAGTCGAGGGAAGCTGATTTTAATTAACTCAGGAAATCCTCATAGGGGAAGGAGTTCAGGAAAGGGTGTGAGCATCGTATATAAGGAGGTACTTGAAGGTCTCCAGATCAAGAAAAGTGAAAGCAGAGGTAGGCAAACAGATTCCCTGAAGCTACCTGCAATTATAGGAAAGGTATTAAAAGAATAAAGTACACATTGAGCTGAGATTGGTGAAGGGTAATAAGAACAACAGAAAGATTTTTCAGATGAGTTCAAAGTAAAAACAACAACAACCAACAAAATAACAGTCCAACTTCTTAGTGAAAAGATAAAAGTTCTAAGACTTGGCAAAGACTAAGTTAAAATTTTTATACTTTCTTTGACCACCAGGAGGCAGTGCACAACCGGTTTTGTCTTTATTGGAACTTCTCAAGGGCCTGCAGCCTGCACCAGATGAGTTCCAGTAAGAAAAAAATAAGTTGTGCATTGCATCCTGGTGGTCAATGTAAAGATACAGACACCAGATTATACACCTGTCTCTTTAGGAATTGAGAGCTCAATTAAAAAATGAAGAGAGAACTTGAAAATTATAAAAAATGCAGATAAATTACAATTGTTTAGCTTAGAATGTGTACTGTACTTAGCACAGTTGTGGTTATATATCAGAAGTCAGCAGAGGCTTTCCTTTATATAATGTGAACAGTGCTAGTAGTAAATTATGGCATGGTGGTAATTGCTGGTGATGGACTTCCACTAGTTACTGGATTTTGGTGGTTATACCAACATGTAGTGTGATGGTTTCTGGGAATTAAACAGCTACATTAAGCAAGGGGTGACTGTATTGCTCTTCTTGGGCTTCTTCAAATATATTCTTCTTCGTTTTACAAGACTAATATGAGGAATAGATTACTGTGTTAGAACTCCAGTTTGAAGTCAACAGACAGATGAACAGGAAATACCCAGGCCAAATAAATTGCATCTTAGGATTCTGAAAGAACCCCCCCCCCTAAAAAAAAAAAAAAGAAAGAAGAAAGAAGAGAAGGTTCTGACATTCATATCTGGAAAACTTTGAGATTGAATTATAAGAGTTTAATCTGTAAGCATCTGAAAATGCCATGATTGCCAGAGACCATTATCAATTTTTCAAGAACAACTCATGTTACAGTATCCTGGATTCTAGAACAAAAATTCAGAATGGATCTTAGTAAGTTAGATTGTAAGACTGAAGGCTGGAGAAGGACGTTCAACAGGTTGGGGTGTATAAACAAATGTCTGAGGTTGTTTTCAATTTGAGCTCAAGCCATCCTATTTCTGGCTAAGGTTGAACTGATCCTGGTTCAGTTTGGAGTTTAGCTGATTTGGGTGATTTGGCTGTTGATGGTAATAAGGGAGGAACTATCACCCATTATTTGCTACCATAATGTGTAATAGTGGCAAAAGGCTGTTGAACAAGGCTTTCTCAAGTTCCCTTGAAGTTTTTTGTATATAGTATCTCTTGTGATCCACCTTAGAAGGTGGATAATGAAGGTGCATGACTTTTCCCTCTTTTTTCCATAATTGGGGGGAGGGAGCCATGTCTTAGCTTCAAGCTGAACCCTTAAATTGGTTTGGAGAAGAAGGCTCACAGATGTAACTTAGTTGGCTGTATGTGTGAAAAAGTGCTTCAGATTTGAGCTGATTACAAACTGAACTCAAGTTGACAGTGTGATGTCATGTCAAAAAGATTTACAATCCTGGGTTTCATCAGTAGAAATACAGTAATCAAATCATGAGTGGTCATCGATAGACTGTGGCATTAGTTAGATGTCACCTTGTGTGTTATGTTTGTTTCTTGCCACTTCACTTTGATAGGGTTGGGATAAATTGAAATTAGTAGAGGAGAGATTGAGAGAATGAGGTTATATTTAACACTGAGCAGTGTTAAGGTAGCCTTTTTAAAAATACTCCTCCATTATTCCAGAATGTAGGGCACAGCTTATCCTGTCTGTTTAGGCAGAGGTAGAACAGCCATTTGTGAAAGGCTTTGATTTGAATTTTTTGCCTGGAATAAGGGTTTAGATATGGAAGCCTAAATGGCCCCTTGCATATCTGAGATAATGTTGACACTCAACTCCATAATCTAATTTGAACTCCTTAGTGGCTTTGTGTTTAAGCTAAATAGCATGGGGGAGAGGATGGGAGTCTTGTTGGACCCCAGTGAGTAAAATATCATGCTACTGAGTTACTGTGTCCTATTAACGCTGTCTGGTATCATGTTTCTAATTAAGAATAGAACGACTGAAATAACTGTGCAGTGGTACATAAGCATCATTGTAGAAGATGCATGGTAAATACTCAGGCATAGGTGCAGCTGAATGTAGATGATATCCAAACTTGGGACCCAAGAACTAGTTAGTGGAGGAGAGGTGACAGTACCATGGAAACAGCATGTTGTGGCAACAGGTTTGTGATGAGGAGGAAGATAAAACAACCAAGAAGAGAAAGCTGTTAAAAGAAGAAAATATGAGGCAAAGTAATATGCAAACATAGAAGGCATATTGCCCCTGGGGTCTCTTTCCTGGGATAGGAGCTGGCACTTATAGGGGAGATGGAATGGGAGTCTGAAGTTGCCTGTCTCTGGCAAACATATCAACTTGACATCCATATTTGTGCTTGTTTTAAATTGTATGATGATAGATTATCTCCCCACATGGGAGATAGATGGGGTGGAGGTGGTGACAAGTATCGGAATAAGGCTGTAAAAGTATTGTATGTTGCATATTAATGCTGAATGATGGTGAGAAACAAAGTGGCCTTTCCCGCCTGTCTTCCCAAGATACCTCTTCAAACCTCTCTACAGTAGTATATACAGATGCAGAAAGTGTGGAGAAGGTCAGTTTGGTCAAACACCTTGCTTATTTTAAACCCATGACAGCAGGTAATAGATAGTAGAGCTCCTAGTTGCAAAGAATAATAGTAATAAAATAGAATGTCTCCACCAGTTGTGGATGACGGTTGTGCAACCATGCCAGCGTTAAGCCACTTGGATTCCAAGCAGGGGGAGCCATTGTTCTGATACCCTCAGTTAACTGCTGGAGCGTGACAGTGAGCTGAAACTAAAGTGGGCTTCAGTTTTGTATATGTATCCTCTGAACCATGTCCTTTTTTCAGCAATTGCTGGACGATGACCAAAACTAAAGGACTAATTGAGAGGGGAATGTTGAGCTATTCGTTGTTATTCAAAGTTCTCAATTTATATTGTTTTATGTGGTTTAAGTAGCATAAGTCTAAACTATGCAAAATCTGTAATGACATTTGAAGTATACAAAATGTTGTCTGTTTTGATGCTTCTGGTAAAAATAAACTACCACATACGAAATCACTTCATTGATCAGCTCAACTTGGCATTTTATGTGGAGTTTAAACACACATATGGAAAGAATATTCTGTGAGGTCTTTGTGATTGAACAGGACACTTGCTTGCTGCAAATGCTTTCTTGGAACTCATTTGTAGCTACCTGGCTAAATGTTTAGTGTTAGTGGGACATCAGGTCACAATTAGAGGTGTAACCTAGTGCAGTTACTTTGTTGACTTGAGTAAATTAATATGTTTACCAGCATTCTGGAATAGCTTTTATTCCCTTCAGTACTGAATGGAGAAAGAATTTACAGTACTGATGTAAAATGCCTTAGTGCCATTCCTGCCCTTGCAGAGAAGACATACAGAAGTCATCTCACTTGGAAATACTGATTACAGTATACGCAGATTTAATCACTTATAGAAGGTCTGTAAGAAATGCTTAGCAGCCTTTTCTCACACTAACTAAACACATGTGCGAGATCACTGCACACAAGACATGATGGGGCTTCAGAGGCAACATATGTCCAGTAGTGAGAATTGTTCCCAGTAGTAGCTATTGTTGCCCTTACAATTCATGAATTTGTCTCTTCTTTAAAGTTGTCCAAGTTAATAGCTGTTATTGCTCATATAACAGGAAATCACACTTCTTAACTTTGCAATACTGTATATACGTCTTGAAACTTCTAACATTTCACTTTATTTGGGGATCCCCGTTCTGGTTTTGAAAGCGGGGGAGGGCTTCATCCACTTTATACGCTACTGTGTGGTTTTGTCCCTTTTATTCATCCTTTTCATATACCAGCAGCTCTCAAACTACGGTACTTTTGGAAGTGCAGTACCAGCTTTGCCCTGGAAATTGTTACTGTATTATAAAAGTTATGGATTCTGCATTAGGCAGTTGAGTAGGCCTCCCAGAGGAGGAGAGAGAAAGAAAACAATAAATAGCAGCTGAAAGACATTATGAATAGTCTAGGCCCTAAATCAGTACCTTGTTATATCCTGTTTTATAAATTAAAAGCAGTCTGTTAGGCGTGGGCCTTACTTTCATTGTTGGAACAAATAAAACAGGTTTAGGACCAGGTATTGGTATTCTTGAATATTGCTGTTCTACTCTTTCTAGGTCATCAGACTGGCAGATATATAGGGAACTAGGATCTTTGTCCAGATGACATAATTTTTGTTTGTTTTACTACATTTTCTAGTTTAATGTCAGTTTGTCTGGTCTGTGATCCCTTATTGGAATTTCTTGGCTTTTCCAAGCCTTGATGTTTTGGTGATGCCAAATGTTTGGTTGATATGAGTAAACTAAAAATATAGGCCCCAGTGAAGATTGTTTGCAGTGCCTCTATCTTTTCATCCCTCCATTGAGGGGCCTGGCAGTTTACTTCTTGGGTCTGTGGTCTGTGCACACTGAAGTCAGTGGGATGGTACAACAATACAATCCCACTGAGGCAAAGATCAGATGCAGAGGAAGCCCTCTGTACTTCAAACGCTGGGGAAATCCCCGACTGGGCCACTGGAAGAACAAATAGCCTGGCCCAGCTGGATTGCCACAGCAATGGCCACAACAACATCTGGCCATACCTGAGACGTTTTCGCACGGGGGAAAACGGAACGCGAAAAAGGCAGCTGCGGACACGTCATCCGCATTGGCCGCGCGCGGCTTGCGTCCCGACGTGTCCGCAGCTGCCTTTTCCGCGTTCGAAATGTAGAGCACTTCGAAGTGCTCTACACGCGTTCCAACGCGGACGAGCCGCCCGCAGGCGTTCGGGAGAAAAAGCGTTCGCGCCGCTTCTGTCTCCCGATCGCCTGCCGGCTCGCCTCCGACACCGCGCGGCTTTGACAATCAGCTGTTTTTCAAACAGCTGATTGTCGATCTGCCTCCGCGGCTGCCGGCGCGCCCCTGGCCGGCGTTTGCCGGCTAAGCCAGCTTCGGGCGCTTTGACCATTCGCACCCAGACGCTCCGGAACGCGTTTACACGCGTTCTGGCGCGTCTGTGTGTGAACGGGGAAAGCGCCCGAAGCTGGCTTAAGCTTTCCGCCTGAACGCGTTCGGTTTCGAACGCGATTCAGTGCGGAAATGCCTCTGGACAGTGTAATGGTGATTGGTCCACAGTGTGCAATTGTGCATCCACCTCATCCATTCTTAGTGTTTGCACCCACAAGATGGTGTGAACACTGTGACTGGGAGCTCACCAGCTGCTCCCAGTCAAGCTGTGGATAAGGTGTGAGGATGGGCCTCCGTTGGAGTGGATGTAACTGCTCCAGGAAGGTTGAACAGGTCCTTAGGTTCTTATTCTTGAATTAGTTACTAATGCACTGCCCTGAGAGAACTTTTTATTCCATGAATTATAAGGATACTCATGAGTCTCAGGTGGAGGTTTCCGGGAAGGGTTTTTTTGTTAGTTATTTTAATAGTGAAAATATATAACGTCTGTTGGCTTGCCTTCCAGGTGTGCATTGACACCCATAAAGGATTCTAAATAAGAACAGAGATAAATATAAATTATATGAATAAACATAAATGATTATTTAGGTGATTTTTCCCTACCCCTATCCACTTTAAAGTTGAGTATGTTGATCCAACAGATGGTTGGCATTGTCCAGGGCTAATCATTTGAACATTTGGCTCTGCAAAACAGATATTTATGGAATACTTCCTTTTGCTTAATTAGCAAAATGGGTTTGTGCCTAAAAAATTGAAAGGAAGAATATGTGAGATTTTAGTACATGTTATAGAGTTCATGCTACAGATTTTCTGCTGTGGTCACTCATGTTGATTCTCTGGGCTGGGATTCAGGAAAGACTTATAGCCAGTAAATGGGCCTGACTTCTAGCAATTGTATGAAGATGCACAAATAGGGCTATAATACCATCATGACATCTTCAGCACCCATTAGCGCCAACAGTGATGACCACTGAATAATTTTACTACAGTATTCTGAAAGATTACATGTGGAAATATAGAGTATACAGTATTGATCAGTATTTACTTTAATCAGGTGTCCGTCATTTGTTGACTCCAACAGAACATTTGCATAAAGTCTCTCCTAACACTTGCCTTTTCATTTCTTCTAGGTGCATCTTGAATGTCCTTGGCCCACAGTCACATGGGCATACTTGGTCTGGAGTAGAAACTCTACCAAATGGACAGTATGTCTATTACCAACACGCCAACCAGTAACGATGCTTGTCTAAGCATTGTTCACAGTCTGATGTGCCATCGACAAGGAGGGGAGAGTGAAACTTTTGCAAAGCGAGCAATTGAAAGCTTAGTAAAAAAACTGAAGGAGAAGAAAGATGAATTGGATTCTTTGATTACGGCTATAACTACAAATGGAGCTCATCCTAGCAAATGTGTTACAATCCAGAGAACTCTGGATGGAAGGCTGCAGGTTGGTAGACGCACCTAAATCAATCTTTTATTTGAGTTGAGCAAAGTGGGAACATATTTGAAGGGAGGAAAATAATGGCACAAAAAGGTAATTTTCTGTGTGTCAAAGAAGATGAATGTGGAAGTGGTGAGCTGGGTTGGGTAATTGTGGTAGCATCTCAGAATAAGAAGTTTGTGCTGCTGTTGCTTAATACTTCGTTCTGAGACTAGTCATTCCTGATTTTATAGGGGATATTTTTTCTTTTATTCACACTTGATTTTTTTTTCATGATTTCAAATATTTGTAGGTGGCTGGTCGCAAGGGGTTTCCCCATGTAATTTATGCACGCCTATGGAGATGGCCTGATCTTCACAAAAATGAACTTAAACATGTCAAATACTGTCAGTATGCATTTGACTTGAAGTGTGATAGCGTCTGTGTAAATCCATATCATTATGAGCGTGTTGTGTCACCTGGTATTGGTAAGTATTTTCCTGATTGTTTAACAGTTGTGAAATTAAAGCTGAAATACACGATCTTAATGTTCCTCAGGGTTTGTATAATTTTAATGACTTTATATTGATTTATATGCACTTTTTGCATACTGCTCCTCAAATTCCAAACCTCTCGTAACTACCAGAAGGCAGGTAAGGTCAACTGAAAACTCAGTTTCCTCTCTTTGCTTTTTGTTTAGTTTTCAAGTAGGTTATTTAAGGAGATGCTAATTCTGCTGTTGGGTAAGGAAGTGCACAGAATTTTTAACAGATATTTCTCAAGTTGCATACTGTATTTTTCCTTGTTCTGGTTTCTGAAACCTTTCTCCTGTGCAAAGATACTTCAGCCTGTGAAATACCTAGAGATGCTTGCAGGGAATTGCTTTTTCTTTCCATTTTAGTGGGGGATGCACAACTACTCTCTCAGGCGGTATCCATAAAAATATTTTATATTTTCTGTTTTAGTCTTAGCTTAAGTGGGGTCAGGTGGTAACACAAAGAAGGAATTGTGCCTCTCTTTTTGGACTGAGGTAATTAGGAACATTTCATTTTACAGCTGTGCTAATGGAATTCCTCAGTATTGCACTGTATTGTGGCAGTGGTCTGACTCTGCCAAAATCTGTTATATATTATAAAATACTTCTGAAATTGTTGGAATGTGTGAGGTTGCTTATCCACAGTCCAATTTTATAGACTGCTTCACTTAGAATTTAAAACTGGATGATTAACTGTATGTGTTTCTCTGTTTTAAAGATCTCTCAGGACTGACACTGCAGAGTTCAGGTAAGCAGTGCATGAAACTATATCAACAAACAAAACAGCATAAATCAATACCTCTTTAAATTAATGTATGGCAAGGAGAAATGGCATTTTTGCTTAAGCTGGTGGGAGTATTGAAAACGTGCTCTTTTGTTCTCATTTGGACAACAGAGGGAAATGTGCTAATTTTCATTGCTTAGTTATCCGAAAGAAGGGAAATCTGTGTATAAAATGAAAGCCATCTCTTAAGTTCACATCAGCTCCAATGCCACAGAATACCAGGCATTGCCTTCAGGTCCCCCTTGGGGTCAGTGCATTCCACAGTGGCTTCATCAGTGCGGACACTGCTGTTGTTCCCTGGCAGCCACTGATGTGAGCAGTAGCCCTTGTAAATTTTTAAAAATTAATTTAGTAGCCTTGGTAAGTGTCAAAGTAGAAAATTTTTAATTCTACATGTTGTAGATGTATGTTTCATATGACTTGGATCTTCCACTGATCTTCAAATACTTTTCTGCATTAGGTTTAAAAACAACAAATATACATACATATGTACATACATACCGTATTTTCTGGCATATAAGACGACTGGGTGTATAAGACGACCTCCAATTTATTCCAGTTAAAATATAGAGTTTGGGATATACTCGCCGTATAAGAAGACAACACCCGGCGTATAAGACGACCCCTGACTTTTGAGAAGATTTTCCTGGGTTAAAAAGTAGTCTTATACGCCAGAAAATACAGTACATACCATACGTGCATGCATACATACCGTACGTGTGTGCGTGCGTGCGTGCGTACCTACCTACCTACCTACCTACCTACCTACCTACATACATACATACATACATACATATACAATTTTATCAGGAGTTGTTTACATTTTTTATTAAGCTAGAATTAAATTAATTTCTGTCTACAGCAGAAAGCAAAGGCCCTCGCATCTTCTGTAACTAGTACTTTGCTTTGAGTACAGAATATATTCTGAGTCTTGGTCTGTTTCTGCACTAGGCCTTATTCTAGATTATTTCCCGAATAGTCTGCACTATCCTAGGTGAGACCTCTGGTAGGCTGCACTAGCACGCAGGAGGCAGGCCCCTATTCTGGGATATAATCCAGAATAAATCATAGAATCATAGAATGGTAGAGTTGGAGGGGACCTCCTGGGTCATCGAGTCCAACCCCCTGCTCAAGGCAGGATCTCCTAAACCATCTCAGACAGATGGCCGTCCAGTCTCTGCTTGAAGACCTCCATCGAAGGGGAACCAACCACCTCCCGTGGCAGCCTGTTCCACTGGTTGATCACTCTTACTGTTAGAAATTTTTTCCTAACATCTAAACTAAATCTTTTCCCCTGCAGTTTCACCCCATTGTTTCTAGTCCTTCCTTGAGAGAGTGAGAACAGGGCTGATCCCTCTGCCCTGTGACAACCCTTTAAGGTCCAGTACAGAAGGGGCCTAATTTTCTTGAGCATTAATATTGTGCACACATAAACTATTATATTTTTCATGCTCTTTCTGTAACTTGTACATTTAAATAAGCAGTGAATGAGTGCCTATGCATATTTTTGCTGGATAGTCTATACATCTAATTTTCCTACTTTATTTACTGTGTGTCTTCCAAATGTTCCAAAGCAGTTCAGAGGCTCTGGCGAATTTCTAATGTAATCTTGCAGACACAAGTGGGAGAAAACAGTTAAGTTGTAGAGTATAATTTGGATTTGTGGAGAGTCGATGTACTTAGAATTTGGAAAAGCCTGCTGAAAACCATCCTAGTGTCTTTTGGTCAAATTGTTCTTTAAATATCTCTCCAAGCAATTTTTAAAATGATAAATTTGTTCCCCTTCCCCCCTGCATTGGAGCTGAAGTGAACAATTGCCATTTTGCTTTTTCACTCTTGCTTTGTTCAGCGCTGGTGGCTGGCGTTTGCAAAGCAAGCGCTATCCCCAGCTTCATCTGATCCTACCTGTCACTGTCAGCTGTAGAAGTGTGGACAGTCTGGGATCACCTGCATTGTTGTAGCCGTGTCAGGCTGTTGCTCCGGCTGTTGGTGCCACCCCCAGACAGTGTTCACATGTGGAAATAATGTGAACACTGTTGCTGGGAGTAAAACTGTGTAGCAGTTTTTATTGCTCCACAATGAGCAGTGATTGAGATAGCTCTGGGCCATTCTGGGACAGAGGCGGTACGATAGGGTGCTTATGCTCTGTCGCAAAACGTGCTGGGCCATCCTCTCTGAAGCTTTTTAAAAGCAGCTTCTTAGTGTGCTCCTTGCTTTAATGGTCTTGCTAACTTGAGGCTTTTGTATTGTTGTAGCGCCTTCCAGCATGTTGGTGAAAGACGAATATGTTCATGAATTTGAGGGGCAGCCCTCACTCTCGACGGCAGAAGGACATTCGGTTCAGACTATTCAGCATCCACCAAATCGAGCTTCAACCGAAACGTACAGCACCCCAACCATGTTAGCTCCTTCCGAGTCTAGCACCACCAGCACTACCAACTTTCCCAGTATTCCTGTTGCTTCTACAAGTAAGATGTGTCCTGATTGTTGAAATACTGCAACTCATTTCAGCTTTGGGGAAAATTGTCTTCTGGCTGGATTTTGAAGTAGAAAAGCAATTAAGTATTCAGTGTTTCTAATCTATTCTAAACTTTAAATGAGCAAAAATTAACAATTTCTTTGAACTGGAGGCTGCAGCTGTAGCAGCAAATAATTTTTTTTTAAGTACCTTTTATGATGTTATAGTCAGCTTATTAATTAGGGAGAAGTAAGTAGATGATAGGATTACGTGACACACTTTTTAAAGAGGATCCTAATGCTGGGTGGGAATAGAAATGAATGCTGCACTTTAACCTGTATTAGAAAACAAGGTAAGTGACCACAGGGGCTTGTTTAGCTTTTGATGCAGGTACCGTATTTTCCGGCATATAAGATGACTGGGCGTATAAGACGACCCCCAACTTTCCAGTTAAAATATAGAGTTTGGGATATACTCGCCATATAAGAAGACAACCCCCAGCGTATAAGACGACCCCCAACTTTTGAGAAGATTTTCCTGGGTTAAAAAGTAGTCTTATATGTCAGAAAATACAGTAATTGCTGAAGTATGTTAAGGAACTATATGTTTTAAATGCCTTGTTTTCTGCTCCAGTTTGTGTGCTTCTCATTTTTTCTGAAAAATTATATGAGTAGTTTTGAACACCCAAACAGTGGAATCCTATTTCCCTGGCTGATCGCATCCATAAACTCTCACTGGTTTTTGATACTGTAGATCATAGAAGCCTACTGAGTCACCTGTGTGAGATGCAAATGGGAGGCACTGTGTTAAAGTGGTTCCATTCCTACCTGTAGGGTGGATGAATGTATCTGGCAGCTTTGCTGTGGGGTCTCACAGGGCAGAAGTTTATCCCCACTACTATTTGACGTCTATATGAATCCGTTGGCAGGGATCATTATGAGTTTTGGAGTGAAATGTTGTCAGTATGCAGATGACACCCAGCTGCATTTTTCCACGACATCAGTTAGGAGACTCCATGAAACCAGTGCTTGAAGGCAGTCATGGAGACCAATAAGCAGAAATGAATCCTCATAAGACAAAGACTTTGTGAGTGGTTCTGCTGTTCAGGGGCTCGGAATTTCCCTGTTCTGAATGGGGATGCGCTCCCTCAGAAGGAACAGGTACATAGTTTAGGGGTGCTCCTAGAGTCATTATTGACACTGGAGGCCCAGAGGACCTCTGTGGATGGGAGTGCCCTTTACTGGCTTCACCTAGTGTACCAGCTGTGCCCATACTTGGACAAAGATGGTCTAGCTGTTGTTTACTGTTTGATAATCACACATTTAGATTATTGTAGTGCCTGAATGTGGGACTGCCCTTGTACCTGGTCCAAAGGATGCAACAAATGCAAAATGCAGCAGCCAGGTAGCTGATGGAGATGCCTAGCTGTTCACATATAACACCTGTGCTTAGGCACCTTCATTTGTTGCCAGTTAGTTACCTGGCCAGATTCAAGGTTTTATCTTCGGTATACAGGGCCCTTAGCAACTTGGGACCAGCTTACTTAGCAGACTGTCTGTCTTAGTTTAGACCTCTTAAGATCACTTAGATCTTCAGGGAAGGTCCTGGTGCAAGTACCACAAATAACTGAATTCTTTCAGTTGGGCCTTTGTTGGTGATAGCCATCCTCTGGAACAATCAATAACATTTTTTAATGCTAATTTTTAATATTATATTTTTAATGGGATGTGATGTATCAGGATGGCCTCATGGGCTGGTGCTTGTGGTGCCTGGGTGCTGGAATGGGCCCGCCCCAGGCTCTGAGTGCATCTCGTTGCGCTGTGGGAGGACGTGAAGTGGGAGCAGCCACTACTGTTTCCCCTTTTCTGTGCTGGATAGACTTTCTTGTGAGGTGTGATTACTTGGGCTAGAATCTTTAAGCAGATCGGAAAAGTTCTCATTTTCTTTGGTACTTACCTCAGTTTCACTAAAGAGCTTGCTATCCTTTTCTAAATAGAACTTACTGGCTTCTTATGCTGTGTTTCTTGTATGTGTGTGTGAATTGCTCAAAACAATCAAGGGAACACTTAAATCAATCATCTGATCTCAATAAATGAAAGATTCAAATTGAAAATCTGTACTGATGTAAATTGTGTAATTCAATGAGAACAAAATATCAGCGATCAATGGAACCCAAATTCACCAACCAATTTATGGCTAGGTTCCAGATCATTCTGAAAATCAAAGTAAAAAACTGAAATCACAGGTGGAAGCAATTTGCATGGATTTAATCATGGCAACCCCTAATGGATCAGGGCATCAGTGAGTTCCTGGGCTGCCTGTGATGCTACTTGGCAGTCTCAAATGCACCAATACATAGTGTTCCTGGTTATATCTTGGAGTAGGGGCCTGCAATCTGCAATCCTTTATTCGTTAAGGCATCTTTTAAAGCACCTTCACTTGACATATTTAGGAAGGCAGTGAAGACACACCTCTTTGGCCTGCCCTTTGGCTAATGGCGGAACAGCTTTTTCTCCCCACTTTCAGACACTGTTCTTGTTTTAATATGTTCATTTTTTATATTTGGATTCGGTGTTGATACTTGCCCTGAGACCTCTGGGTATAGACCAGGATAAAAATGCAATACATCTGCCTCATTTTACCAGGTCAGCCCGCCAGTATGTTGCCAGGTAGCCACGGTGATGGACTGTTGCAGATTGCTTCAGGAGCTCCACCGGGGACACAGCAGAACGGGTTCACAGCTCAACCAGCCACTTACCATCACAGTACGCAAACAGCTTTTTCTATCTAGTAGCATTTAGGATGCTTTTTTTTTTTTAAAGGAATTCTGTGCAAAGCAAATGGATCAGACTCTTTAAAATGTCCTTTCTTTTTAAAAGATAGTACAACAACTTGGACTGGGAGTCGAACAGCAGCCTACACACCTACTATTCCTCACCATCAGAATGGACACCTGCAGCATCATCCACCTATGCCCCATCCTGGACACTACTGTAAGTGCCTGCATTTTCTCAGCTTGTGACCTAGTTACTTTCTTTTTGGTATTATGATATACGTGTGAGATTAAAAATAGTTCTTAGATAAACAAGAAAGCAGAGATGTGCTTTCAAATATTCAGGTATCAGGGATGAACTTTGAGCCAAAGTATGAAGCCAATTCTCACTTGGCTTCTTAGTTTCCAGTAGTTGAACATCTGGACTGGTGTGTTTACAGACTACAAATGCCCCCTGCCTGCCCAGATGCTATCCTGTTGCAAACTAGCTCTGGTGCATGAAATCGTGCAACACAAGTAAACCAACCCCCCACCACCACCAAGAACTGACCAAAAGCTTACCTGTTGTGTCCACGCCATGACCATTCATACCATTTCCAGTGCGAGGGGTCATCTGGGCTGCCTGTGCAAGTGTGCTCGTACCTCAGATGACCCCTGACGCAACTACGTGTGTGTAGAATCATAGTCGCCATAACAACTGTGATGGCACACACTCAGGGCATCACAATCAAAATGGCAGCGCCCTGTCGGGTTGATGGAGGTACTTATCTGGGCGTGTCACGGGTAGGCTATCATGTACTAGCATTCCCTAGTGTGAATGCTAGTGCATAAGAACATAAGAGGGAGCGCTGCTGGATCTGGCCACAGCCCATCTAGTCCAGCATTCTGTCGCACACAGTGGCCCACCAATTGCCCATGGGCATCTCAAGCAGACGAATCCCAGCAAATGGCCTTAGAAGCATCCTGCTTGTCCCCCCAACCTGAAAGATGTACTTAGACATCCATTCTAGTAGCTATTGATATATCTGTCATTCATAAATTTGTCTAACCCTTCCTTAAAGCTATTTAGGCTGGTTGCTGTTACCACCCCTTCTGGCAGCTAATTCCATAGACTCATGACTCTCTGGGTGAAGAAATACTTCCCCTTTTCTGATCTGACTCTCCCATCCATCACCTTCATAGAGTGCCCCCTGGTTCCAATGGTGTGTGATAAATACATTTTCTCTATCCACCTTTTTTATACCATGCATGATTTTATATGCCTCAATCAGGCCCCCTTTCCAGGCTGAAGAGGCCTAGATGTTGCAGTCTGATTTCGTAAGGGAGGTGTTCCAGCCCTTAATCATTCTGCTTGCCCTTTTCTGCATTTTTCCAGTTCTAGTTTGTTAGTTTGTTCTGCACCTTTCCCATCCAGTGCATGGGAAAGCAAGTGCAGAAGTGGCCACGGTTTCCTAATCTGATGGGGGAAAAAAATCAGGAAAAGTGGGGTGTGAAACTAAATAAGGCAAGTCTGACCGTTTCTTGTTCTTCTGTATTAAAGGGTGGCTAGGAACCCTGTTAGTCTTTTATGTTTCAAATATTTGGGCTTGCTGAGTCCAAGTATTTTTGTGAAGACTGTATTGTACACCCCCTCCCTGCCTCCCCAGTCTGGCGCCCATTTGCTGTTTCTAGTAAATTCAGGTTCTTAGTAGTAATTCGTTTTTAAAGAATGGAACAACTTTGAGGGCTAGGGAATAAAAAATAAACTGCATGTCTTTTTCTTTTCTTTTTAAGGGCCGGTTCATAATGAACTTGCATTCCAGCCTCCTATATCAAATCACCCTGGTAAGTGCATGTTAACGAGTGGTTAGTTAAATAACCGTTCTTAGTTCTTCTGACATTGTCAAATTAGTTGTTTATGCCCACTTTACAACCTCTTTCTAACATTTATTTGATATATGGACAGTACTTTGTAAAAAAACAAAACAAAACAAACCAAATATTCAGCTTCTGAAGAAGCTTTGGGATATCATTAAAGCATTTAGAATCTCAAGGGAGCTGGAACAGAACCTTTGTTTCCAAAGACTTCCAATGGGTACTCTTGGCAGAAGCTCTGAAGCTCTGCTCTACAAACCAGTTCCCAGGGTTCTTCCTGGACTCTTCTTCTTGTGTTATCCTTCATTAAGTTGTCTCTATGTTAACTCCAATCTCTAGCCCCAGAGTACTGGTGTTCAATTGCTTATTTTGAGATGGATGTGCAAGTTGGCGAAACGTTCAAAGTTCCTTCAAGTTGCCCAATTGTTACTGTTGATGGATATGTGGACCCTTCAGGTGGTGACCGCTTTTGCCTTGGTCAGCTTTCCAATGTCCACAGGACAGAAGCCATTGAGAGAGCAAGGTAAGTTTGTGGTTCTAGATTCTTTATTTAGGGTGTGTGTGTGTTTATATGTATAGATACCTGTCACAGAGGATCTAACTCCATTCCTATACCATCTCTTAATTATATCCTAAACCTTTATCACACAGTGACCACCAAGCTATTGTGTACCTGCATTCATTGAAGTGATTGCTACATAAACCTGTGAATTATTTCATTTGCTTCAATAGGCTGCTGCCATCACTGACCCTAATTCTGTTTAGAAACCTCCTCTATACTGACACTCTGTGTTTTTCCACTAGCACTAGAGTACCCATTAAGGACCCTTAATGGGTCTTTAATGGGTACTCTAATGCTAAGTGGAAAAACACCCACTGTCACCATTTTAGCTAACTTACTTTATCTCTTTGTAGTGATTTCATTATGACCTGCCCTGATACCTTTGGGGATAGGGCAGGATAGAAATACAAAGAAATATACATGCAGTGCCTAGTCAGGCATGGTATACCTGGTACTGATAGCTTTTACCTTTTGCTGCTTTTAAAACAAGTAAGTAGAACTTTATTATTTAGAGAACTGTAGGTGTCGCAGTTGTTGCCATTGGTGGAATTTTGACTAGGTTTGTAGAGACTGTGTGCAGTTGTATTGTTCTGTATTTTGAACAACAATTAAAGGGTACACTTTAAATACATTTAACAAATGCATGATGAAATGCACTGTGCTGTCAGGTTAGTCCTTGCAGGAACTGTTCAGATGAAAACTCCATTCCCTGTCCATTAGGAAAGATCTTTTAGAGCAATTAAATCTTGTTACATGCTGGTAATTGAAAGTAACGGAGCCATTGCATGCAAAGAGATTTAATCAGTATACTTGAAGAGAAAAGGACTGCAGAAAATCTTTATTTCACTCCTTCCTTTGGAATAGAAAATGAATATAGATCAGAAAGGATCGAAAACTTTTATGTTCTCCTGTCTCTTAGAGGAAGACTGTCTTCAAGATTTCCCAAAGATGTAAATAATCAGGCACACCTTTGCTGCAGAATTTTACATAGTGGCAGAACATATTTTCAGTTAATTTATTGAAGGCTGCTTTATGCATGAATGGCCATCATTTGATAATCATAGCAGTAAATGAGTTTCTTGCATTTATGAATAATCTGCATGTGTATTCTGCTCTGGGATCATATATTAAGAGGGTGATATTAAGTAATTCTTTTTACTTCTGACCCACATATAGGATTTTATTGTCCCAAATAATCCTTCTAATGCCAATAATTTCAATACTGATACCAGCCTTCAAACAAACAAACAAAAAATCTAAAAAGTGCACTAGAAGTATCCTTTGCATAGCCTAATGTGGTCTGATGTCTTTCTGAGCAGTTGGGAAAAAAAATCCAGAAAGCAGAATAAGAATTGCTGTGACCTGGAACATAGTTGTTGAAATAAAGAGATATTTCCAGTATCCTTTTAATGTCTTCTGTGTAGGTGCTTCTGAATTAATGCTGTTCTCTTTTTCCTGTCTTGATCCTGTTGCAAGTAAAGCATTTTGGAAGATGGGGATGCCTGTAAGATTTTCAGCCTTTATTGTGGATTCTGGTAGATGCATGCTTTTGGAACTCACAGTAGCAGAGTGGCTTCTGCATTTAAAAAATATACATTGGAGGCAATCTCAACCTACTTTCAAAATGCAACAGCCCAGAGTGGTTGAGGATTTGTGTATTGCATGTATGAATTTTGAAGTCCCCTTCAACACCTGAGTAATATCTGTATTTGATCTAACTGTGGATCACACAGTAAATTAGAAATCTATAGTGGTAAATGGATTTTTATTTAATTTTATTTTATTTTGTGCCCTGTGGAAGAGCACCTTAGTAGGAAATTTTGTCTGCTGCAGTATGAATTTCTGAATGTTGCTGTGGTGGTGAATATCTGTAGCTTAGAACTGTGTGTTGGGGCTTTGGAATTCTCTGAGCTGCATTTTCCAAATGCACACATTTCAGTACCCAATTAAGTAACATGGTTAATGCAAAAGCACATTAGGACAGCGGGGAAGCAATCCATTGCCACCTACAAGCGAACCATTGCACTGAAGATGTTAACCTAGTTGGATTGTGGGTTGTGAAACATCTGCGGATGGAAAACGCCACAGCTCAGTTTCTAACTGTATCTACAGTCAGGACAAGCCATTTTCTGGGATTCGAGAGCAGAAGGTTTGTCCTTGTCTCGGCTTGAGATATCCATGGGCAATTGGTGGGCCACTATGTGTGACAGGTGCTGGACTAGATGGGCTGTGGCCTGATCCAGCAGGGCTCCTCTTAAGTTCTTATGTAGTCAGTTAATCTTCTCTTACGAATATTTTTATAAACCTTTTACGGTGACATTAGTAATGTTCATATAGACCGAACACACGTTTCTCAGTATTTAATTTTTTTGGGGGAGGGGATAATATTGAATTAATAAAAATAATAAAAATCTAAAAAAAAAACACAACCAGACACATAATGCTCAAACAGTATTGCATATCAGTTTCCTAAGAAACGGCAAAACAAGATCCTCCGTTTCCACCTGTCAAATGACTTATGGGAAATTATTTCTAAAAGAAAGGGAACCTTTAGATGGGCAGTGGCACAACTATCTTGCTGTGATGATGGTTAGTTAGAGCAGAGTGGAATTCCCAGAAGGGCAGTTTTAGAGATCTTTGGATAAAGTAAGGCTCTTTGATCCTGAACGACGAAGAATAGAAAACTTCTCACCACTGTAATTTAGGAGCACCTTGTATAACCTGTGCATATTACTTGATCTGTTTCTCACGTTTTATTATAACAGAACCTATGAAATTCTTAAAGATTCAAGCAGGCTTGCATGAGGCATTCTTCTTGAAAGCGCTATTAAGAGCCATTTAATATTAAATTCAATTTGGATGCTTTCACCACAGTTGTTAAATCAGCCAGTTATTGTTTTAACACTGAGTTTTGTAGAGGAACATTTTTGGAATTACTGTAAGAAAAGATTTGCAAAGGATTAGCCGCTATTTGGGTTACAGGTTAGGGTTTTATAGATTATTTATTTGTGTATTTTTTTTTTAGAATAAAGAAGACATTTCATCTTATCTGGTCAGATGTAGACATCCCTTGTAGAATTCCTTTGCCCCCAGGACCTTCTTGGGTTTACGTTTAAAGTAGCTCTTTTTTTTTGTCTGAATTATCTGAACTGTGATGTTCAGAGGCAGGATGAAGCATAAGAGAAATGTTGACGCGCTGAGCCGCAAATTTTTTGAAATGGGAAAAATTAGTTTTTTAGAAAGTGGGGTCACCTAGGGATGTGCATGAACTAGACATTGCAGTTTGATTTATAGCAAACAAACTGCAGTTTCCCACTACATCTGTGGACTTGTAGCAGCATTTTGTATGGGACTTTGCATGAACATTCCATAGGTCTTCTGAGAGGTCTTGGTCCTCCTCTTCAGAACGCCCAGTAGAAGGCCTGGAGGATACCGTGGTCCTTCATCTGACCCTGCGTCTGGCAAAAATGGAATGACATGGGCCCGGGGAGCACGTAGGAGAAAGGAGGATAGCGGGACGTGATCTTGGTGGGTGGGCAGGATGCAATATGAGTGAGGAGGTGGAGAGCACAGTTGGGTGGAATTGGACAGATGAACAGTTTGTTGCATTTCCCCCCAGTTTGGTTCACTTTCAGTCTGAAACAGACATTTTGGGGCGTAGCCATATTAGCAAACTGCACACACACACACACACAGGTTCAGTGCCAACTGAATATCCCTAGTCTTTTTTTCCCTCATCCCTCTATCTTGCCACTTCCATATTTGCAAATACTGAGTAGTTTCTCTCAAAATGAACCAGTTTCTCCAAAGAGATTTCCCCAGTGCATTTATAGTTCTGGTTTGCTATTGTCTCTTTTAGGTTGCATATAGGTAAAGGTGTACAGCTGGAATGTAAAGGCGAAGGCGACGTCTGGGTTCGGTGCCTCAGTGACCACGCAGTCTTTGTTCAGAGTTATTATCTCGATCGGGAAGCAGGACGGGCACCCGGCGATGCTGTTCATAAAATTTATCCAAGTGCATATATCAAGGTTTGTGTCAATATGTTGGGTAAGAAAAAAAATTAAGTGTGTTGTGCCAGTAGCATTTGGCACTATTGTGATTTTGGTTTTTTTAAAAAATGGTTGTTAGTAGCATTTGGTAGTAACACTAGAAGCAAGTTTTTCTTCTCGGGGTATCTTCTCTCGCAGTTAAAAGCATGCTGTCAACTTTATCGGGGGAATCTTTAGCCTTCATAGAATACCATGGCTGTATGTGCATGAATGTGCACATATGTATGTCTTTCACCATATGCCATGCTGAGTTGTTCCTGGGAGACTTCCATTTGTAGATAAGTTACTGGTACTTTAATCATTTGCTCAGAAAACTTCAACAATGTAGAAATTCTATGAGTCAGCATGGATTGTTTATGAACAGACTAAGTGACTCCTACAGAATTTCAAAGCAACTATTTCTGAGCAGATATGTATAGGATTTTATTGTAAGTGTAATTAAATAACATTGCTTGATTAGGTCCCAAAAATCTTAAATCGTGTCTGACTTGATAGAGAAACATTTTGGCTTATGCATAATCTGTACAGTTAGTGGCATCTGAATCTTAGAATAAGCTAGGAGAGAAAAACAAACCCCTTTATGTATTAGAAAAAAAATTAACCATTGAAGATTTATCCCAAATATTAGAGTTACCCACTTTTTCAAGGTGGAAACTTCCATGTGGTTGGGACTCCATATGTTCTCATGTTGGTGAGCGTCGTTTTGCAGACCGATTTGCAGTAAATGCTGGTCCCTTTTTTTTTTAAACAAAGGTGTTCGATTTACGTCAGTGTCACCGTCAGATGCAACAGCAGGCCGCCACAGCGCAGGCTGCAGCTGCTGCCCAAGCTGCTGCCGTTGCAGGAAACATCCCTGGCCCAGGATCTGTAGGGGGAATTGCTCCAGCGATCAGTAAGTGGTGGATGAAATACGTCATCTGATTTCCTGGTCTCTCTCCCCATGGAAACTCAGTAATACATCTTGTGCCAAACTGTAATTTTCTGATTGTAGATTAGAAGCCACACTGTTCAGTCAAAAAGATAACAAACCTATGAACCTAGTGTTGATCAATATCCTGATGAAGCAGTCCTACAAACCTGTCTCTGATTCTGCTTCACTAGCAACCTGGTTTGTTAATTCACACATTGCATACTTAACCATGGTTTTGTATGGTGTTTGAATGGAGTCATTGCATTTGTCCTCTTTTCTGTTAGGTCAGTTTTGTTCCTGTTCAACATGATGCATCCTTGTGGTGTAGTTGTCTTGAGTCCTGAGTGTGAAAGTTTTTCCTGAGTGAAATGAGAAGGCACGAAAGGTTCTTGTTGTTTGTTTTTTTTCAAAAGACTTCAATTTAGGCATGTGTCCTGCTGAGTTCAGCTTTGTTCCAAGCTGGGGAATGCTAGACAGGAGCTGAATCAGCACACACACCTACTGTGAATATTGTGAACTAGGAAACCATAGGATACTATTCTGATGAAGAACAGTGTTTTTTGTTGGCTTAGCCAGAAAACAATTTTCAAAATTACTCTGCAAGCTATGTTGGTCAGCATTCTTGAGAACAGAATCTGTTGTCCAAATCTGATGGCAGAATTTAGAACCTTAGTTAATTCTCTTACTGGGAATGCTCCCTGAAATTAGTTGTGAGAGCGCAGATCTTGAGATTTGCAACAACCCAGTAATTAGCATTGCCAAGTAGTGCACGCCCTCCAAGAATACTTGGGAACCACAGTAACTATTTGCCTGTGTAGCAAGACATTTTGAGGAGGTCTTCGCAAAAATCTAGAAATCTTAAGGATATTTGTTGATGGTGGGTGGAGTATGCAAGCAATCCAAAGTGGATTAGTTGTAAGCAAATGTTCTTCTCCAACCTAGTCCTCAAGAGGTGCTTAATGCAAATTTTTGCTGCCTTAGGTTTGTCAGCGGCTGCTGGAATTGGCGTGGATGACCTTCGCCGCCTGTGCATCCTCCGGATGAGCTTTGTCAAAGGGTGGGGACCTGATTACCCAAGACAGAGCATTAAAGAGACGCCGTGTTGGATTGAAATTCACCTGCACCGTGCCCTTCAGCTCCTAGATGAAGTCCTTCATACCATGCCAATTGCAGACCCCCAGCCACTAGACTGAGAACTCGCTGCTCTTAGCTGTCATAGAGTGAGGATGGTGGATTATAAGATTTTTTTGTTTGTTTGTTTCTTATCGGAAGATATATTTTGCTTCCGTTCCGCTTAATCTCTTAACCAGGTTTTAAAGAGAAAATGTTTTTGCCACCTTGCTCTCAGCAGAAAGAATCTAAACCTGCAGTAAATTTGAATATGTTCAAACCTTTAGACTTGGTTTGTAGTTGCAGGAAGCAGATGCCAGTCAGTAAACTGGACCGGGATCTTGGCATAATCACTGCGATGAATCTTACTTGGAAATCTCTGTTGGCTTGGCTAAGCTGTCCAGAATTCTCTGAGTGGCATGGATATTGTCACCTGTGCAGGTCAGGGGTGCTGAAAGCAGTTGCAGTGAGCAGGATACATCCCAGATAAACAAAATCATGTTGATTATTTTAAAGGGGTGGATTCTAGGGCGGTCTCCTGGCACAGGGGCATGCCTCATGGCAAGAATTTTATATATAAAATATTTATGTATGCGTATTCTTTTAAAATACACTAAAAGTGTAGATGAGTTTCAAAGCTGGCATGGAACTTAAATGCAACATAAAATATTAAGCAGAGAAAACTGCCAGCAAAATTACGTAACTACTATCTAATGACTGAAATGCGTTTCCATCACTATTCCCCACTGTGTTCAATTGCAGTGAAGAGCCTGTTAAAACCTGGACAGTTGAGATAGAATAAATGTGTTTTATTGAACTTGCTATGCCATCTTACTTCATAATCATGTTTATGGTTGCATTACTGAAAATCAGATTTTGTATTTTTCAACATTTCTTCTCAGGGCAAGATGGCAAACGTGTTTTTATACCTCTTGGTTATTTTAAGCTCTTTCTCCCATCGATGACCTATCTATTTGCATTGACTTTGTATAGAGAATTTCAAGTAGAAATTGCAAATGTAATGGCTGTATGACAGATGCAATATTATGCTTTCTCTAGTTAATAAAACTATTGAAAAAATTCTCAGAGCTCTTGGAGATAGACATTTCATCGACTTTCTAAGGTGTTTGGATCCCTTTATCTGGTGTTCTGCGCCAGTTCTCCCTGAAGGTTCTGCCTTGATCAGTAAAAGGTAGTAGATTGGTGGTGGCCGTGCGGCTTCTAGATCACTTTGAGATTCAGCTCTGTTTGTTATCTTGATTTTCTATGTACAGTCATAGTATTAGAAGAGGCGTGGTGGCTGGGATGGAGACCGGCAGTCAGCGTAGATGGCAGATGTGTAGGGCAGCAGGAGGCAGACTGACCGCAGTCTAGTCCTAATCCGAATCCTCTCTTGAGACTGTAAGTCATCTTCTGCCTCACCTTTATTTTTCTAAGGAGCCTTTTCTAGTTTTGTGAAGCCCACAGAGTTCCAGTCTTTTCTGATGAACCCATAAGGTCTTACTGTCGCTGGAGCATTTTTAAGAAATGCTAAGTAATGCAAGCATTTGAGAAAAGTGCTGAACATTTAAAATCCATGCTTTCAGTCAGTGAAAGAATCTTCCCTGGATAACAGATCAAATGGAATTTGAGTAGCTTTATGCTCCCTTCATTCCTTAGTTTTAACATGAGAGTTTTCCACGGCGAAGGACTATTTAACACAAAGTGCAGTTCTTTGTATGGAAATACAGTGAGCAATGAATGCAGTCAGTTTTAAAGTACAATTAATTCCTGTATTAGAAATATTAGTTCTTAATCTGCTTTCTAGCAGATGCACGGTATGGTTAATCCAACCCCAAATACATCCTTAATGGACTTATCTTAAATCTTGGTCCTACTGACCACCTGCAGAATTTGAGTGAGTCCCGTTGATTGAGAGCAGCTTTTTGCCAGGCGTCCAATGATCAAAGGCAGGCGTCCACTACGGCTGCCCAGCTGGCCTGGGTGCATCGATTTGGCTGGTTGCTGAACCTGGCTGTTGGCTTACTATTGTATATCTCAGTCTGCGTTGCATCATGAAGCTTGACTTGCTTTCTTTGCCAGGACTTAATTTTTCTAGCTGTGTCCCGGAAAGCACCCCATTGTGGCATTAATGGTACAAGAGCAGGACTCTTAGCTGTGTCGAAGCCTTGAAATTAGCTTAACAAGTAAAGATGTTCAAATTGCTGGTTGCTTTGCCTTTATTTTAGGGAACCACTGGAGACTGGAGAAGGTTTCGTCCCTTCTCATTTTTGTTGCCTGCTGATGAATTGCGCCGCACTCGATAGCAACTAGTTCCAGTTCCTGTAACGTGCTTTAAACTAATATTTCCTGCAGCCGGAGTGCCATTTAGTCATAAAGATTCAGGAGGTTTCAATGGTTCAGCCAAAACATGTTGTGGGAATAAAGCAAACGAGTGTACTTGCCTATTTTGTGTAATCCTGCTTCTAGCCTTCGGTCTGGGTACGTTGAAAACTGCCCCGGATCCCACTTGGGCCCAGTACTTTTAAATTAAAAATACTTTTTTTAAACAAACGAATAAATAATGGA
Source organism: Aspidoscelis tigris stejnegeri (assembly GCA_023333525.1). NCBI lineage: Eukaryota > Metazoa > Chordata > Lepidosauria > Squamata > Teiidae > Aspidoscelis > Aspidoscelis tigris. The sequence continues at coordinate 11,617,880 of JALMGA010000007.1, forward strand.
AGTTGAAATTTTCAAAAAACTGAATTTATTCCTTGGGCCACTGTGTGTGCTTGCCTAGCCTAGCTGTTAAACTGTGACATACCGACAATCCTGTGTCCTTCCTATTTGTGAACCGCTTGTCCAAGAAATAAATCTCTTCTGCTTCTAGCTCTCTGCTGGTTGAGAAATAAACTTTCCATTCTCCTTTGGGTTAGTTACCTGCTGGCATGTTCCTGTTTACCAAGCAGAAGTGACCTCGGATGAATAAACTTGTTGCTTTGGAACGAAACTCCTCATTACTCTGCAAAGGAACCAGTCCATTGGGTTGTGGAATACGGTCAGTTATTAACCAATGAGACGGTCACCTCCTTCCCTCTGAAGATACTAATCTTCAATGCTATTCTAATTTTTATACAAGAACAACTAAGATGATTACAGTATATTTGTCCTAATGGTTGTAATTTTACTCTCCACTCATGGTTCAGGGACTTGGGGGCGGGGGGGACAGGATGGGACATGCCATGCCTTCATTATCTGACAAAGATTCTTTTTTCAAGCCTCTAACAAAAATGACTGAACAGGGTTTTTAGCGCCCTTGTGGCCAGAGTCTTAAGGAAAATGCACAAAGTATTGATTCCCTGAATAAGTTCATGGAGGTCAAGTGTATCAATGGCTACTAGGATAGATGCCCAGGTATTGTCTCCAGGATGAAGAGATAGGCAGGATGCCTCTAAAGACCATTTGCTTGGAATCAAGAGCAGGAGAAGATTTGCCTTCATCTTCTGCTTGAGATGCCCAGAAGCAGTTGAGGCAGGACACGAGATTAGATGGGCTGTGTCCTAATCCAGCTCCTGGACAAGATAAGTACACAGCCCTCAGAGTGGCACTGTTCATTCTGAAGGCTATGAAGATTAGAGACAAGTACCATAATCTTGCAGGAGGAGTGTGAAACGCGGGTTGTTGCTCTTTTATTTATTTCCCTCTTCCCTTTTTATGTCTTTTAACATAATATATGGTTTTTAAGTAATATTTGATAAGGTCACAATGACTAATCAGTAGAGATTTATCTAATCCAGCTCCTCTTGCAACCTTAGGTTGCTACCCGGAGCCTTCACACGGTCCATCGCTTCACCATGGCTCATTGATAAAAGCCATAGTGACTTAAGGGGCCGCTGCGTATGCGCATGGAGTTTTCTGAGCAGGATATTTGCTTTGGTTATATTGCCTACTGCAGCAACCAGATCCAGCTCAGGGGCCTTCTGTAATGGAACATGGGAAAACTAGTCATGTGTGATAGCATGGCCAAATGAATGTATACTTGAAAACTGGATTCAGCTAAGAGATGGATTGTGATGAGGAAATGAGGAAAGCTTTGAAGTGTTATCAAACGTTTCCTTGTGCACTCGACAGGTTCAGTAGCCTCTCACAATTTGCACCAAAATCTCTCCAATCCCGAAATGTGTGAATAGCAAGGGAAAACCCTGCTTTTTTTAAAATCACATTTGAAAAAGTCCTGAAAAGAGACTGATTTTTGGTACCAATTTGCAAATTTTGGTTGTGATTAGCAAAGTACAATGTGAGTTTAAGACCTTGTGAGTTTTAAGTTATGAGCACTGAAGGCTATGAGGAGGAGGAAAAATGTAGTCAAATAATAACAGAATGTTCTCTTGATATAAATATATGAAAAGTTACTTCACTCTCCAAAATATATTTAATGGCTGTCTTCTGACTTGGTGGTTACCAAACTTCTACCAAGCAAAATTAAGTTTTTGAGGCTTGTTTTCATCCTGTTCTCACTCAAACGGTTGGGACATCTGTGCATGCATGCTCCAGCATGGTGCATTCACACACCATGGCGCCACATCTGTCCCAGAGCAACTCAGAGCATGCATGCATGGTAAATACTGCCCCACAGCCTTACTCGGAGTGCCTACAGTGCTTCTAGTACAGTCTCGCATGCAGCATTCACATAGTCCCGTATGCAAGGGCTGCATGGGGGCATCACAGCATGGTTGCACCTGCGCAGTTGCATGCCCCTTTGCCAATTGCCATAGCAACAGCCTGGCGCGCATGGCTGTTACTACAGTGACATAGACGTCCCTAGATGGGCTGGGCTGTCACTTGCAACGCAAACACCGCTCCCTGATCTTGACCTAAGTGTGAAAAAGCCCCCTGTCTTAAGTACATTTCCGGTTTTTTCATATAATATGCTGGGTTCCAGTCGGAATCCTATGTTTAGAGGCATAAAACAGCTGTGAATTTACTTGTTACGCTCCCTTGATGATGCTGTCCTGATCTGAAGCTTCAGTTGTCGAATATTGATAGTGGGTTAAAGTTTCATTTACATGCAGATTGCCTTTTCCTGTGATCCCTGACACCACTAGCCCTGCATCTGCGAGTGCCTTTTGACGCAGCTTAGCATTTCCCCTCCGCAAGATTTTGTCAGCATAAATCTCTTTGCTTAGGGTTTCAGTCCTCTTCGTTGCAAGAGCTGGCTTGTTCCCGGTCCTTCTTGTATGCTCTGTGCAAGCCAGCCATAGCTAGGAAATAGGAACAAGGACTCCAAATGGGCAAGAGGGGGCCATTGCACTTCCGCAAGTGACTCAGCTCCATCACGGCTGAACTCCGTCTCTGTTCGTTGATTGTTTGCAGTACCTGGGACTTGATGCGAGTAGCCACTAGGTGTCTTCACTGCTCCACTTTTTCAGAGCAAGCACGGCATAAAAGGTGTCTTTCTTCATTAACAACAAATAAAGCAAGAAGCATTTATTTGGTGATCATTTAAGTTTGATTTGTCAGGCTCGCTGTAATATATTGGGAGCACAGAGGGCATTTTTCATCAGACTCTGAGGCTTGTGCACTTGCGGTCTGACTTGGCCCGTGTAAGCGGCTGGATCAGCTGCCATGAGGGATACATTTTGGAAAGTTCAGAGCCTAAGATAATTGCATGGACGTTTAACACACAGCGGAGTGTTTTTGGCTTGGAATTCTAACAGCCCTTACTGGATAGGATCTTTCACTGTGTCTCGGGACCATTCTTCAGTGGCACTATTTTATTCCATGGGTGGGTGGGTGGGGAAACGCTTGCACGCTGGAATAAAGTTCTGTGTTTGGAGGGGGGTTAGCGCCCCACTCTTTTCTCTCGAGGTCTGACTTCTTGTTCACCACGTCATTGAGATGTAATAAAAATAACACCAAGTGATGGGATTCCCCTGAGGAACCCAGATTCCAGACTCACTGACCTTGTTTGCCCTTCACTTCCTGGCCCACAAATGTCTCACCCCCAGGACTCTCGTAAACGCGCTGCGTCAGACGTTGGTTCCTCTTGGTGTTCCACATCACAGCTTCAGCCTTGTCCTCTTCCATGTGACTGTTTGCCATTAATCACTTGCTTAGGTTCCTGTTTTGCTGCTGCCTGCCTTCAGTCCTGGACTGGCTTCTCACACATCTTCCCATGCCCCTTGGCATAAGTCCCCTTGTGGTCTATGCAGGTCAGCTCCAGTGCCTTGCAGGCTCTGCTTGAAAGCTTCTCCACGGATCCTTCCTGCAAGCTATTTTCTCTTCCTTTGTTCTTTGTCTAGTTCAGGGTAGACCTCCAGAAGTAAGTAAGTAAGTATGGATCGATCAATCGATCTTGACCTATATCTAAAGGTTTCAGGGCAGGTAACAACATTTAAAATTAACATACCAAAGCAATAACAGTATATATTAAAACAACAGTGTCTGCAAGTGGGAAGGGAAAGTGTATCCCCATTTAAACCAAGGCCAGGGCAAAGACATGCATCTTCACTGCCTTCCTAAATGTGTACAGTGAAGGTGATAGATGCACCTCAAGGGGGAAGCCATTTCACAGGCTAGGGGCCATCACTGAGAAGGCTCTCACCCAGGTACCCACCCCCTTTGCTGCTGAAAATGGTGGTCCAACCAGGAGGGCCTCCCCTCCTGATGTTAAAGCACCGTCAGATTAATATGGGAGTAGACATTCCTTCAGATATTTGGGGACCAAGTCGTTTAGGGCCTTGGACTTCTGTCATTTCCTCTGACCATACACGGACTCTTTCTTTCATTTCCTGCCCATGTTCTTCAATTTCTTTCTCAGACTCCAGCCTAGTTATGTAAGAAGTTTTAATCCCAGCCAAATCCAGCCCTTAGCATTGCTGCCTTACCCTGCTGATGTTGTAACTTTGCTCCCTGGGGACAAAGGAACTTGCTGCTTGGGTATCTATTCTGCCTTGGGCATTATTTTTAAAAGTGAGCTCCTATTTGAAGCAAGCAAGAGTGATGGTGTCATTCTGAGTTCAAGACAGCCCCATGCAGACTTTCCAAGTAGGAGAACAATGGTATTTTCTTGTGTTCTCTGTTCTTGTCCCCATTTTTTGGACATCACCAGCTGTTATGGGCTGCATCCCCACAGGGGCAGGATGCAGCTTGGAGTCAGGGTAACACATTGAAGCTCCTGACCTTTTCAGTCCAATGCAAAACAGCCTGGTTGTAAATTGAATTGGTAGATCACATCCTCCCTTGCCCGTCCTTATGCCCACCCAGGAGAGGGGAAGTGACTTAGCCAGAACACACTGGACTGAGAGTCATTGAGCCAACCCAATTCTTTGGATCTAGGGGCAGGTGTGTGTGGTGGCACCATCACAGGGCCAGCTAGCTGTTTGGATACTGAGTTTTAATGCCAACTGGTGACACTAGGTTGCGCTTGTGGATGCAGCCATAGTTTAACTAGTCATAGCTAGTGTGATGTAGTGGTTAAGGAGCTGGACTCCCATTTACTTACAGTACAGGCAAGTCACCAACGAAATTATCTCATAGACTGTCAGAAGAGTTCTAGCTGCGACACAGTAGGAGTAGCAGTAACCCTTCCTTGAACCAGTGCAGCGTTTTGAATCAGGAGGCTTTTTTTTACCCACCTTTTCCACATTGCTTGTGATTTTAATAACATAACAGAAGCCCTGCTGGATCAGGCCACAGCCCATCTAGTCCAGTATCCCGTCGCACACAGTAGCCCCCCCCCCCCCGATGCTCATGGGATCTCAAGCAGAGACAAGGATAAACCTTTGCTTGCTCTCGAATCCCAGCAAATGGCCTTAAAAACCACCCCACTCCCCCCCCAGCCTGAAAGATGCAGTTAGGCATCCATTCTAATAGCCATTGATACATCTGTCATCCATAAATTTGTCTAGCCCTACTTTAAAGCCATCTAGACTAGTAGCTGTCACCACCTCTTCCGGCAGCAAATTCCATAAACCGATGACCCTCTGGGTCAAGAAATATTTCCCCTTGTTGGATCCGACTCTCCTACCCATCAGCTTCATAGAGTGCCCCTGGTTCTAGTGTTGTGTGATAAAAGAAATGTTCTCTATCCACCTTTTCTATACAATGCATAATTTTATATACTTCAATCATCTAAAGGAACGCCTTCTCCCATACCGACCTGCCCATGCCTTAATATCCAATAATGAGGCCCTCCTGGTTGTCCTGCCACCTTCAGTAGTGAGGTTGGTGGGCACCCGGGAGAGAGTTTTTTCAGCGGTGGCCCCGAGATTGTGGAATGGCCTCCCCCTCGAGGTACGCCATGCCCCCTCCTTGTATTTATTTAGGAGGGCTGTAAAGACATACCTGTTTGCCTCGGCCTTTGGCTAAGGATTTATTCTTCCTCCCCAGTTATAATGACATCATTTTAATGCACTATGGAGTGCACAGTTTTAAATTTGTTGAATTTTAAGGTGTTTTTAAATATGCATTTTGTTTTATCTGTATTTCATTTTAATCTGTATCTTAATTTGTATCTTGTTTTAATCTATTTTAACCTATTGTTACCCGCCCAGAGACCTTTGGGTATGGGGCAGTATAGAAATGTAAGTGAGGTGTTCCAGCCCCTTAATCATTCTGGTTGCCCTTTTCTGCACCTTTTCCAGATCCACAATATCATTTGTGAGATATGGTAACCAGAACTGTACACAATATTCCAAATGTGGCCTCACCATAGATTTATAAAGAGGCAAAATGACACTTTTTGAATTAGCTTTTTCTGCTGCTGCTGCGCACTGGGTTGACACCTTCATTGAACTGTCCACCAAAACCCCGAGATCCCTTTCCTGGTGTGTTGCAGAAAGCTCAGACCCCATCTGTTTATAGACATAATTTGGATTCTTGGGACTTGTTAAGATTAGAGCACATTTGCCACTTGGTTGCCCACTCACCCAATGCTAAGAGATCCCTCGCTCTTGGCAATCTTTTTCAGTTTTTACTACCCTAAATAATTTAGTATCATCAGCAAACTTTGTTATTTTGCTATGTACCCCTTCCTCTAGATCATTGATGAATAAATTAAAAAGCATTGGTCCCAGTACTGAGCCTTGAGGGACCCCACTTTTTACTTCTTTCCACCCTGAGAATTTGCCGTTTATTACTACTCTCTGCTTTCTGCCCTTAAGCCAGTCTCAAATCTAGGACAGAACCTGTCCTTTTATTCCATGGCTGATGAGTTTACTCAGTAGCCTTTGATGTGGGACTTTGTCAAAAGCCTTCTGAAAGTCCAGATAGACAATGTCTACTGGTTCACCTTTATCCACGTGTTTACTGACACTCTCAAAGAATTCCAGCAAGTTTGCAAGGCAAGATTTACCTTTGCAGAAGCCATGCTGGCTTTTGTTCAGCAATTCTTGCTCCTCCATGTGCACACTAATTTTGTCTTTAATGATGGTTTCCATCACCTTACATGGAACTGACGTTAAGCTAACTGGTCTGTAATTGCCTGGATCACCCCTGGATCCTTTTTTGAATATTGGTGTTACATTTGCTACCCTCCAATCCTCAGGTACGGAGCCTGATGTTAGGGAAAGATTATATATTTTTGCTAGAAGGTCGGCAATTTCGCATTTGAGTTCCTTAAGGACTCTTGGATGAATACCATCTGGTCCCGGTGACTTGTTCACATTTAGTTTATTAAGACATGCAAGGCCCTTCTCCTTGGTTATGTTCTTCAATCAAGTCACCTCTTAAAATGCCACCTTTTGAGGCTGAAGAGGCCCAGATGAGGAAGGTGTTCCAGCTCTTAATCATGCTAGTTCAGTGCCCTCTCTTGTCAATTAAAGGATCAGAACTCTTGAGTCAGTGGTCAGATTACTGAAAGCAGAGGATTGTATTCGATATTCCTAAAACAAGAAGCTGAAAAGGAATACACCAGATTGCTTTGAATCCACATCCGGTATAAAAAAGGCAAACCTGGATGCTTAATCAGCATTTAACTTAATCAATGCAATTCTTGTACCTACACGTCTTGCTGATCTCCAAGGAGCAAATTAGTTACGTCTAGATCTGTGCTGTCAAAATTCACAATATGCATGTAGGCATATAGCTGGGTGCCAAGGTTCTGATGCAAGTCCACATTTAAATCCCTTATTCATAGTAGGTCCCCATCATATTTACATTTGATGTTCTGTAAAGAAGACTAACAAGTAAAACATGTTCTTCTAGCTTGCAACTTTAACATAGCAGCCTAGGAAGACTTGGATCTGGTTGTCTACCTCATCAGCACACCTGAAACAAGGTGACATATTCCTTAATGGTAATTAGTCTGAGATATTTTAACGATAAGCTGTTACAGATGTGGGTAAATAGAAGCATGTGTGTTGCATAGGGTTGTGCACAAATCTGTGTGTGTGCTTGATTTATATTGAATCAAATGCAAGAAAATTAATATTCGTTAGAGTGGATCCCCTTCAGTGTAGTGGGATTCGAATTCAATACGAATTTTCAAGCCCATATAAATCCCATATGAATCCCATAAGAAGCTTCATTTGATTCGAATATGAATGTCTGAATTCGGCCAGATTCATACGAATTTTGAATGTTATGAATATTTGTGCACATTCCTAGCATTACCCAACAACCTTGCAATTCTGTTAGCAACATGGAAACCTAACATTTAAATATGGTTGAAATATAGCACTCCTCTGCACAAACTAATTCAGAAATACAGGAGAGAGGTGAAAATACTGTATTGAAGAAAGCTAGAATTAGGCTTCCCAAAGTATTTCCTTTGTAGAAGAAGAACAGTTGGCTTTTCTATTCCACTTTTCTCACCCATTTAAGGGGACTCAAAGTGGCTGATAAAGCTTTCTTCTTCTCCCCACAACAGACACCCTGTGAGGTGGGTAGGGCTGAGAGAGCTCAGAAGAGAGCTGTGACCAGCCCAAGGTCATCCACCTGGCTTCGTGGGAGAGGGTGGAATCAAACCTGGTATTCCCAGATAAGAGTCCGGCTCCCTAATCACTAGACCAAACTTGTTCACAGACCAGAATGGCTGGCAAATTTAAAATTATAGTACAGGTGTGTCTACCTATCCATGGGGGATATGTACGTGTTCCTACCATGGTCATACGAAACCACAGATATTTGAAACACTTGGAAATATGGTGGGATTTCCCAAAATTCACAGGAAATCGCATGAGATTTCTCAGGAATCACGGGAAATCACAAGAGATTTGGCACTATTTCCAGCTGCACCAGGCCTCTGGGATACTTCTGGGAGGCCTAATGGCACTGGCAGGGCTTTGCCGGGGGGGACGGGGGGAGGCTGAGCGTGGTAACTGGATCAGTGGATATGGGAGGATGCCTGTATTCTGAAAAGATTGCTAAGGTATAGATAGATCTAAACAAAAATGGCTTCTACACTTTTAAATGCCTTCCTCTGCTTTCTAGACTCGTGCAAAGGAGGTTGTAAATACAACTGTTCATTTTTTCCACCCATGCAAAGTTAGTTTTAGGATGTTTTTCCACGGTCACTAGAAATACCCATTAAGTACCCATTAATGGGTACAAAAATGCCATTACGTACCCATTAATGGGTACTTAATGGGTACTTTTAGTGACAGTGGAAAAACACCCTTAAAGAATATTCTGAGTCTGAGTGCAGAAAAAGACCCTTTATTTGCACAAAATAACAGATGTCCAACATCAGCTTAGCAGCAAACATTTCACATCATCAACGCTGTCAAGTATTAGGCGGAGCCAATGTCTGTGCCCATCAAACATCATTGGACATTCAGACTTTATGGGATGTTCATTTCATTGCCATTGTACGGCGAAGTAGGTTATTGTTTCATTGTTATATCCGATAGGAGAAAAGCAGCACTGCAGATATTCCCTGCAGGAAAGACCAAGTGAAAGATAACCTTTATAGCCTACCAGTGATTTATATTTTAAAAGGTCTAGTAGGCCCATAAAAGCCTCGGTGGGATGTGCACAGACATTCTAAACATTCGAAATTTGGTTGAATGTGGGCATTCAAATTTGAATAGAATGTCTTCACATTCGAATTTAGACGTTCAAACTAATTTCAGATGTTCCGAAACATTCGTTAGAATGATTTGAATCATTCGAATATCCAGATACCGACGTATTACAAACATATCTGTACGCATCTCATACATTTCTGTATGCATTTGCGCTTATAATACGGAACGAAAACGGGATGCCTGTGGGATAAAATGGGATGCATATGAAATGTATACAGATACGTATAACACGTACAAATGTTGTCGACATTCGTATCTTCAAATACGGATCTAACATTCAAACAAACAGATTTGAAATGTATTGGATTGGAATCGGGTCTTCTTGCATTTGGATTTTAAACATTCGAATTGAGTAAAATGTTTTGACATCGATTCAACTTGAATTCGAATGCAAAAAAAATTCATGCACAACCCTCTTCCACACTTGAATCATAGAATGGTAGAGTTGGAGGGGACCTCCTGGGTCATCGAGTCCAACCCCCTGCTCAAGGCAGGATCTCCTAAACCATCTCAGACAGATGGCTGTCCAGTCTCTGCTTGAAGACCTCCAACGAAGGGGAACCAACCACCTCCCGTGGCAGCCTGTTCCACTGGTTGATCACTCTTACTGTTAGATATTTTTTCCTAACATCTAAACTAAATCTTTTCCCCTGCAGTTTCACCCCATTGTTTCTAGTCCTTCCTTGAGAGAGTGAGAACAGGGCTGATCCCTCTGCCTTGTGACAACCCTTGAGGTATTTGTAGACAGCTATCATGTCTCCTCTCAGTCTTCTTTTTGGTAGACTAAACATTCCTAGTTCCTTAAGCCGTTCCTCATAGGACATGGTTTGCAGACCGTTCACCATCTTGGTAGCTCTCCTTTGAACCTGCTCCAGCTTGTCAGTGTCTTTTTTAAACTTGGCTCTGTAGTTGCTTTCCAGTGCACACCTAGTAGGATCATCTGCACTAGAAGGAGCTGTTTCTGACTGAGAAATGGCTCCTTTTCCGTGAGAGCGCAATGGAAGGCAATTACATGTGCAGCATGATTAAGTGCTTCACACATGCACTTATCGTGACCTTTCCTGGCATTGCCAGTCTCCAGTGAGCCTAGGCACATCTCTATGGAGCTGGGTGGGTCAGCTGGTGCGGCATACCAACACGCTGGCGCATCAGGCAACCTGGACCGTGAGCGTGCTTCCACAGCCCATGTGGTGTCCCAGTGTGGTGATGGTGCATGTGCCCTCACACCAACATTGGTGCTCGGACACACGTCTGCACCTCAGGCAAATCTGTGGACATGTGGGGGAGGGAACACGTGTATTAGCATTTGCTGGTGCGAATGCTAGTATACGTGTGGGCAAGTTCACCTTTCCCATCCCCTGGACTGGATGGGAAGTGCAAATTTGTCCTCAAAAAGAGAGAAGGTGTGGCGTGAGCTTCCATAGACTAAGGGCGAATCTACACATACCTGGGGAAATTTTACAGAGTGAGATTCCATAAATGTGGCAACACAATTGTATGGATACATTGATGCCTCATTTATAATCTAGAGGCCAGTTCACAGTTGGCCTCTTGCTAGATGCTGGGCTATCTTCTGGGAAGCAGCAGTTGCACTTGCAGGACTTTTCAACCTAGAAACGCCTCCTAACTTACCAGAAACTATCTCAGCATGTACTAGCAATGGTGCACAAAATTGTGCACCACATGCGTCCTAAGCCTTACCTTTCCTGGGCAGAGGAGCAACCATTCACACCACTGCTGGGATTGGGGTTGACCCCAAATGTGAGTGGGCATGTGCAGAGCATCATGACGGTGCATGCGCGGTTGAAGTGAACTCCATATGGAAGATGGCAGTGACCAGACTCGGGTCTAAGTCTCTAGGCACGTAGGGCTTGGTTTGGCTTGCACTAGTGTTCCTAAGTGTGAATGTTTGTGCAAGCTAGTGGGGAACACACTTTTCCCATCCAGTGGATGGAAGGCTAAGTGTGGAAACGCCCTAGGATACGCAAGCACTGTAGGCTCAGGTCTAGGGATGTGCTGAACTGCAATTTGTTGAAGTGCAAAGCACAGTTAAGAGACCAAGGACTGCCAGGTGATCGCGGAGTCATGGAAATGTCCCAGGGCACCCTACACTGTGTGATGCTGTTGTCACGGCAACCAGGCAACGCCGTGGGCAACTATGCCTGTATCACCCAGTTACATGCTCCATTTGAACATCTTCCACCTGGAAGAGGTGTAAATGCAGCATGTGGGGATGTCCTGGCATCAAGGTAACTCATGGAGTACAAAAATGTGCTCCACACTTATTCTGGCCGCAGGGCGCTCTGGCAGGGCCAGAGATGCTTCTTGTATAAAAGCATCCCCACACAAGGTGTATGCTGCATCTGGGAGCATACCTGGAGTGTCCCTTTTTGCAAAGTGTGAAATGGCAGGCAGGGGTTGACCTATGGGGCCCGTGAGTTTCCCCCCAGCTTTGTCAATCTGGAAACTCTTTTAAAATGTCCACCAAAAATGTTTTTACAAATATCATTCCATTGTGGGACCCTCCAAGATCTGCATGGGCAGTAACCCTGAACAGGGGGTGTAAATCTGAGGAGCGATCATGATGGGCAGCAACGACTGCTGCTCTAAGACCATTGCCGAGATCTTTCCTCTTGGGCATTGCGAGAACACGCACTGGAAGGCTCCAGGCCAGCAAACTGGTCACACATGCTGCTGATCAGTTAATCAAGGGCATTTGGTTAGCAGCACCTGGCTGATTCCTACCCTAGGGAAGTAGTGAGGTATATTTCAATTTTTCACATACTTCTGTGTTTTGGCCTTATTTTTGTTAAATAAATAATGACATCATGTAATTTGTCATTTATTCTCCATTAGGTTGTACTTACCTAACTTGAAGACCTTCTAAGGAACAATTTTTCATTATTTATTTATTAAATTTATATCCCGCCCTTCACCACATGGTCCCAGGGTGGGTTACAATAAGGATAAAACATATCAAACATTAAAACATAATTAAAATATCACCCCTCCCTCCCTCCCAGGACAGCACCCTGAGGAAGCTATTTAAAAGACAAAAGCCTGGGTGAAAAGATGTGTTTTCACCAGGTGATGAAAACTATACAGCATAGGCGCCTGGTGAAACTCAAGAGGGAGGCTGTTCCAGAGTCTAGGGGCCACCACAGAAAAGGCTCTTCTGCAAGTCCCTATGCCTTGTACCTCTGAAAGAGAAGGAACTACAAGAAGGCCCTCTCCCTGAGATCTCAGTGCATGGGAGGTCTATACTGGAGAAGGTGCTCCATCAAATACCCAGGGCCCAAACCGTTTAGGGCTTTATATGTTAGTGTCAACACCCAGAATTGGGTTCAGTAGCAAATAGGTAACCAGTGCAGATCCTTTTAAGACTGGTGTGATGTGAGTGCACCAATTCCAGCCTCTGAACTGTTTTCAAGGGTAACCCCACGCAAAGCGCATCACAGTAGTCTAATCTGGAGGTTACCAGAGCGTGGGTCACCTTGGTCCACCTTTCTAAGCCCAAAGCAACCTAACAGAGATGCTGTCAAAGGGCAAATTCCCATCAGCTCTGGCCAAGAGCTACCAGGGCGGACTTAGTACGTCCTGATACATAAAACTACAGAATTCAAAAACAGTGCATTGAAGCTCCTAATGTGGACAATGAAAACCACAGATAATACGAACATATTTCCTGTACTGTATAAACCTATTGGCCAACCGTGGTTGAGTGGACCAGTGGACAGGGCATCGGCGGATACAGGGACACACCCCTTTTATTTTTCCCTGCTGTCAACTGCGGTTGAGTGAATCAGTGGAAACTGAATGAGTGGATACGAGGGCACATCTGTATACCGCAGCCTAAAAGACAGATGTGAGGGATCACATGAATGATCGTGGTACTGGAATGAGGTCAGTAAACAGCTCTGCTTCTTTCCCAGACTCTATTTGGGTTTCTATCCTTTCTTCATACATATTTCTTCAGTGAAAATTCAACAAATCCCACAGCCTTCTGGAAGATTGCATACTCTCCTCTTACATTGCCATTGGCAGCTGCACACACAATGAAATACAGGTTTTTGCTTACTCTCTGTAAAGCACTCAGTCTTCAATTTTTTTTCCCAGGACCACTTAGAGCATTCTTTTAATCACACTTGCTTAGGGGCAAAACCAGAGGTCAAATCTTACATGGTGGACTATGAGAAGTGCAAGAAACATCAAGGCTGCCCAAGCACAACTCGGGAAACAAAGCAAATTCAAGAAAACATTCCGGTTAATGGAAACAAGTCTTTATTAAGGAACTTTTAATATCAGAAAAATAAAACTCTTATAATTCTCTTTACAGCAAATATATAATATCAGTGCTTTGGCCATCATAAGTTAAAGGCCCTTTATCATAAAATATATGGTTTTTTTTTAAACTTTACTCAAATTGAATTTATAATCCCTATGACCTCCCTACATATACATAACAAAAAGAGTGTAGTAAAATTAGCAAATACTAAACTATGTTGAGAGCTTTGTCATTCTTGAGTCTGTGGTTTATAGAAATGGTACACGCACCTAATGTCTGTCAATTCCTTGGCTTATTAGTTGCAGTGTACAATGCAGGAAAATACAAAATACATGCTCCGTGAACAAGATTGTTCATATCTACAAGACCGCAGCTAAAGATTAAAGTTTCAATACTGACATTAAACTATCCTACAAGCTGTTAGCATTAAAGTTATGCATCTCATAATAATAATAATAATAATATAATAATAATAATAATACGCCATCAAGGCAACTTTTATACTGAAAAAAATCATAAAATAAAAACCGTTATCTGTAAACTTTTTTTTAATACGAAATGTAACTCTTTCAAGTGGAAATAAAAAATAAAGATTTCTGTATATTTACTAGCTCAATACACATACAATTTGCTATATTGAAAGAATCTGTTTCACCTTGGGAAGATATTGCTCGAAAGAAAGGAAGAAAGGAAGGAAGGAAGGGAGGAAGGAAGGAAGAAAGAAAGAAAGAAAGAAAGAAAAAGCATGAGGGAGAAAAAAGTAAAGAAATCCATCAGAAATTCTGAGTGTTCTTATTTCAAATGCCAGCACAGATTTGGGAACATTCTGAGGATAAAGAAGTGAGAAACATCCACAGGTTGAAATGCAAAAATGAAAAGAAAAATAGAGAGTTTCCTTTTTTCCTTGCAACAGGTCAAATGTGGTTTTGAAATGAGATAAACCACTTGCTGAGCCGCAGTCAGAGCTGCTTCCATGAATGACACAAGAGTGCGGATGGGCCTCCTTTTTTCCCCCCCTTACGACACCAAAAAATAAGATACACGTTTCACATAATGGGCAGGTATGGTTGAAACCTAAAACTGATTCACATTCTTGCATTCTGATACGCTCTAAAATAGTCAATTTAAGAACAGCTTGATCAAACCAACCAATGGAATGTTAGCATCCTTGCTATCACTTATAATGGGTGCAAATAAAAATAAAAATAAACCGGTCAGCTGTGTCCCGCCCGATGCATGTCCCACAGAAGTAGACTGAGGGAGAGAGAAATCTGATAGGCTGCATTTGGGGTGGGGACACCATGGCTCTTTAACAAGGCTGCTCACATGGCAGCCCTCCGGATGCTCCCGGATGACGACTCCCAGAATTCCACTCCTGGCATTCTGTGTCAGCCCCGCGGGGAGGGGGGCAGCATGGAATGCTGGGAGAGGAATGCTCAGACCTGCAGCTTGGGAACATCGGAAGGGCTGCAAGTTGAGCAGCTCTGCCCTAAAACAACAAGAACACAACTGCGGACTGTTGCGCGCAGTACACTCTTCTCTTTCAACAGAAGCAGCCCGTACAGAGCCGCCCGCACAAGACTGGTTCCCTTTAAAAGGATTGTGAAGTGCCTACAAGTGGCTCTGGAGTTTTTGTGCTCCTCAGCAATGACTGAGGCACAGCAGACTTTCCCACACTTAAGCAGTGGAAGACCCACATGTTCCTGATTCTCTTAAGACGCTGCATTTGCATAATAGATGGGAAGGCGGTCCAAGTTTGCCCCCCCCCCACTGTCCCCTATGAACAATGATCACATTAATAAAAATGACTGCTACACTACGTGCTGAATGCCAGGAAATCAATTTGTGCACCATAAAATTATTTGCAACATTAGATAAGTTAAGCCCACGCTGTAAAGAGGGGAAAAAAAGCGCCCCCAAACCTGTTTTGAAAAACTGGCAGTATAAAGAAGGCAGCATTGGAAGTGTGTTTGATACATTGATAATTCTTTGTACCCTTTCCCCTTAACTAACAGTTACAGTGTTCAAGGCTGTACCAGGATTTATCGTCCTCAGGACAACGGCCGTTCGCGGGTAGCCAAGATGATCTGGAAAGCCGGTGAGCAGTACATTGCTTTATTCTCCTCTGAAACTGATCTAAGTTCCTGACACTTCTACCACAACACAATTTCATTCCAGGAGAACTTTGCTACAGATGCCACAGCTATTAACCAAAATGGACAGAGACTGGCTAGGCTTAGTGTTAATTGCATACTCCATTTTGAAGAGAGCAGGTGCCATTAACCCAACCTCAAAAAAGCCCAATAACAGTCTGAGTTCATTATAAGTTTACTTAGGGGGTACCATTACATCCAAGCCATTAAGAGTTTAAAAAGTCCATATATAATATATCTATATATTTAAGAGTGAATCTGAATCGCCTGAGTAACAGCTGTCTGGCAAACTGGACACGTTGGTGCTTCCTTTTCACAGATCTTATTGGCACACTCCATGCAGAACAGATTGTGGCCACACGGAACCAGGGCAGCAATTACTTCGTTCTCAAAGCATATTACGCAGTCATGCTTCCGTCTCAACTCCGGAGGGGAACTCGATGTGGAACCGCCGTTGGAAGAAGAGTAGCTGTTGGTGCCGTTTGAAAATGCGGGGATGTAGATTGGAAGGCCCACTTGGTTGACTGTACTGGGTGGATCGCTCCGGACCCTCCTCGCCAGGGGATGTTCTAAAGTTTCGGGGAACGTGGGTGACAGGCGAGGCGTGGATGGCTGACTACCCCTTCGTGGGGCCTTCACATTGTTCGCAGGTTCACTACCAAAACTGGAGAGCGGGTTAACGGGTTCAAAAGGCGTCCAAATGGTTTGAGAAGGTGTTGGCAAGGAATCATATGCGGGAGAATCAACTGCAAGATCTTCTGAACCTACAGAAGGCAACGTTTCTCCAAACCAAAAATTGCCTGTGCTGAATGGACTTGTCGGACTGAAGTCGGCCAGTCTATTGCTCCCAAAGTAGGAATCTGTAGAGCCGCTTCCTAATGAACTAGAGCTGTCGTTTCTGTAATTTGAAATCATCCTGGTGCGACTTGGAGGAGGGACGGGGTTGGAAGTAAGCCAGGCAGAGGCCAGGTTTCCCCCTTCAAAGCTCACGTCCGTACCATTGTAATGAAAATCGTTTTCTTCATTTAGTTCAATGTAGTTCCCTGTGCGCATTGCAATGTGCATTTCTATTTCTTCTCGAGCACGATCTACATTTTCAGGCATGCCGGTAACCTCAAAGACAGGTTCCTTGTCTCTACTGGGAGTAACTATGTAGGTATGAGTCTGCTGCTGGATTCTTTTGATTGTAGCGCCTTTTGGACCAACCACCAGACCGACAACGCGGTAAGGCACCCTGACTTGGACTGTAGTCTGGCCTGGCAAGTTTGGGTTACAAGATAGCCCTCCCAGAGATGGACCATTTTTGTTACGTGAAGCTCTTATCATGGAGAAGTGTTCAGCAGCAGAAAGTATTTCCCTTTTGGCCATGGATACATCTTCCTTACGTCCGGTGACAACAAAGATGGGTTCTTCTCCACGGACAGGCGTCTTGATGTACGTGTTTGTTTTGGCTCTCAGTGCCTTTATTTTGCAACCTGTGTGGAGAAAACAAAAAAAATACACTTTAGTAAGGGCACACTAGATTAAAAACAAACCAAATGAAGATTCTCAACTGCTTTGCGCTCCACATACTTTCTTTGAGATCAATGGAACAAATATTCTCCCCTCTGCAAAAATACTGAGAACAAGTTCCTGAAAAGAGTTCAAACTTGCAAAAGTTTTTAATAATGTTTGCCAGCAAAAATTATGTGTTAATCATCTTTAATCTGAAAGAAGAAAGGCAAACCTTGCGACTGTTCAGAGGCCTTCTCAACAATTTCCAAATTATTACCCAAGACTGCTAAGGCACCAGTTTTTGTATTTATTGTAATTATATGATGCCCTTCATTCACAAAATTCACAGAAACTATTAAGCAGCCACTTCTTAAAGTTATGCACCTCTAACTGAATTTTCTGCACATAATTCGCTGTAACAGATTAACATGGAGACCAATGCTGCAGCAAACCCTTTCATTTTCTTTCCAACCCAGTAATTTTAGGAAGGTCAAAAGATTTAAAAGTTCCTAAAATTTTACGATACTTTTCATTACCCCTCCCAATTTACAATCAAATAAAATAAACCAGTGGCAGAGAAGCCAGCAAAGCAACATATTGGCAAACAAAACAAAAGGGGAAAGAACTGAAATGTCTCCGTCTGCTTGTAAAAATTCAAAAGAGCCAAAGCTCCATTTGTACACCAACGAAAAAGACCTTTCTTCTTGTCGAGGCCTGTCTATCTTACAAATACAAGTCATCCTGAAATAGGGACAGCTGCGCAACACCTCCCATTCCTGTCCACTGTCTGTACTGGCCGAGATTGATAAAGCTCAACTTCAGTCCCTCAAACTGTCTGCTCCAACACAGATTATTCAGAGCAAATTCTACACACTGTATTGGGTCTGGATACCTTCCGAATATTCGTAACATTCAATATTCATATGAATTCATACAAATTTGGCCATTCGTATATGAGTTGAATGTTACATTCATACATTGGCATTCGTACAAATATGAATGTTTCAAAACACTTGTAGGAAGCTCCGGAACATTCATGAAATGGGGGAGGGGTAAAGTGGCTGCACCAGTCACATCTGCAGTGGATCCAGAGTGAATCTGGCATGGTTAGAGAGCCAACTCAACGTGGATCCAGGGCAGATCTGACACTTTCAGAGTGGATGTGTTACAGGATACATATCGGATATATATGCATTCATACTGAATAGACTCCTACCACATTCGAAGGGGATCTATTTGAACATATACAGATTTTCTTATATTCAATTCAATACGATCTGAATGCAAAAAATCCCCAATCGTGCTCATCCGTACTGCTGACACCAACAGTTTTAAGCTATCATGTCAATCTAAACCAAACATCAATTGGTCAGCAGTGTTTTCAATCTGTAAGCCTTTTCACGCTTACCTTACAGGTAAAAGTGAGGGGAAGTCCCACAATGTAAAGAGCTGCTTCTTTCTTAGAAATGGCTCTGTGCATGCTGGAGTTCCCCTCATGCATATAATGTGAGGCAGTTAAAACTGCTCGACACCTATACTAGTGGCAGGCCTAGCATACCCTGCCTGCTGCGTCCACAACTCTTCCAGGTGGAGGAGGAGCAGGGGCAGCACAGATGCGACTGGGCAGGTGTGCAGGTGCAACTACATCACCTAGTCGCACTGGTGCTATTGCCGTGGCAAAGTGATAACTTCTGTAACGGTGACAATTTGCACTTAGCTAGCACCTAGTGAAGTACCAGCTACGTTTTTGAATGCTTTGGGAATCTGTAACTGCAGACGCCCAAAGCATTCCAGAACTTTGCCTCTCTGGGATGGAAGACAAAGTGCAAAATGGCCTTATATTGATTTTTTTTTAGGTGGATTGAAGTATGAGTCCAGGCAGTAATATATTGATACATACAGCCTCATGGTTGTCATGGAGGACACGAAGACCTGAGCTGGCCAATGAGGCTCACCTTAATAGGGTTGTGGAAATCCTGCAGCGCCATCATGGTGAGGGCTTCTCAGCCAGCTCAGTCAGGGACGTTGGTGGCCTCTAGAGTGGGCAACAGATCAGCAGCAGCCCTATTCTTTCTGCCCCAACTTCAGAACAGCCCCTCAAACACAGCTGAGGAGTGAACAGGCCATCTAGCAAGAGAGATGGTAGTCCCACAGACAACAGCAAGCCTCCCTTCCTGCCCCGTTGATCTGGCATAGTCCAGGACTAAATAACTCAGAGGACAAAACTGGGTGAGACTTGGCCTGCCCAGTTTATAACCCAGATCTCAGTATTTCATGCCAGATCAGCCTCTTCATTCAGAATCAAGTCATGGATGACTGAAGTTTTCTTCTGGACTTGCCTGTCATTCAAGACACCACCCCCAGTGGGTTGGCTGACAGGCACCCTCAAACTCTGCTGTTGGGAGGGCAAAAGAGAAAGGGTGCCTCCCAGCACCATGTTGCCCCTTGCCTATCATTACAGTAATAATTATCCCGTGACAATTCCCTTCCTCCCTTCCTTGACACATTATTCCTTCCCTTTATACAGCACATGGTCTAAATAAATCTGATAAAATAGTACCAAACAGACAAACAAGATTAAAAACAAAGCAACTACTGCCCACCTAACCCCAAATTCCTAAGGTCCCAGGGTTCACCCTCCCCAATGCAGGTTCCACAAAATGGTTGATGCCCATTGGGGCAATTATCTTGTAAGGCAGTTATGTGGCTCACACACAGATAACCCACTTTGAAAAATTAATTTCACAGTGATAGTTAATTACAGTTCAGAATCGCTACCTAAAATATATTAAAACATAATGCTTAAGAAAAGAAACAGAAGCACAAAAATTCAAGATTTAAAATCAAGATGGAATAAGATGGTAAATCTTTTCTACAAAACTTCAAGGTTATTTTCACTTCAAACAGAAGCGCTCAGCCTTTTAGATGAAGGAAAATCAACAGATGTTGACGAAATTAATACAACGTGGAAATAAAACTGGAATGAAATCTTTGAACACGATGTAGGCATAGTGAGGTCAACTAGACCCCAGCACCTCATACTCCGCAGAAGAAACTGAAAAGGCTTTTTGTTGTGGTTTATTTTAGGGACAGATCCTGGGCAAGTGAAGTTTAGATTCAGTGGTTTATGGCTTGTGGGGATATAGATGATTCTGTTCTTAACAATAGTTTTAACTGAAACTCACAAACAAATGGAAATGGAAAATGCACAGCATCTGTTAATAAACAGTACATGCTATAAAATATGTATGTCAAACCCATCTCTTTAATAATAAAGGGAAATAACTATTTCTTAATAGCCCGAAATAAAATTATGGAAGATAATTTACTAATTTCATTATCATTATTTTTACTTTTTAATGAATATTTGGTAATAAAAGATTATTGCAAGACCTATTATGATGCCTGCAGCTCTTATTACACTTAGTGTGATCAAGAACAGAATCAAGAGGCTGACTTGGCCTACAAATGAAATCTGTTATGCATGCTTTGTCTTTAGATATGGAAGCCTGAAGCTACAAATGATGCACATGGAATACTTGTGTGTTTTGTTTTCAGTATGAACCGCAAAAAGACCTGAAACATTTCAAGTGTTCCATCAGAAGGGGCAGGTGTTCCAAGTGATGGAGGACCTACTTTTGAGTCTCCTGTTCCCAACGATAGGCTCCCAAGCACCCAAAAATACCCCAATTCCCTCCTCAAATAAATAAATTGGAATAAATTGCATATTCAAGCAGGTAAGGGGATTCCTTCAGTTCATATTGTAACCACCAGAGGTTATGAGGCTCCAAAGACAGAAATAAATGTCTGATATTAAAGGTATCAAAATATAGGGGTGAACTGAGAAAACACCAACTGCCTTGATTTATTCTCCTGTGAGAGCTGGTCTTTTGGTTGTGGTCTTCTGTCTCAGTAAACATATGCTTCAACAACAATATATATTAAACCAATAAACACATGTATTATTTTAATATACAATGTTGCTGTTTTAATATGTGTGATTTAAAATGTTGTTACCCGCCCTGAGACCTTTGGGTACAGGGTGGGATAGAAATACAAATAATAAACAAACAAATAAAATAGTTCCTGTTGCTACTTTTTCAGGATATTGAGACATACTGGAAGAGTTTGAAATAGATCTAAAAATTTAGAAATCACAGTCTTTTCATTTTTAGGGAAGCTATTTTCTCCATCAGGGTCAACTGGCTACTTATCCTTAAAATCTTGGTAAAGTATATTCCTAACCTCTTATCTATCTCTGGTTTCAGGGACAGCTTGGCCTTTCTGGGGCAGACATGCCCACTGACTGTGGAAGAACAGTTGGAGCTGCTTTTGTGGCGAGGTTGTAAGAGAGTGAGCTACTTCCATTATAGTGTAATAAGACAATGCTCAGGAAGGCACAACTTGAGCACTGTCTACCAGAACATCTGATTTCCCAGGATGTTCTCACCTGGTAGAACTCCATTTTTAACCTTCCTTTTTGGGACTTGAAGATTATTTCTAAAGCTGTGTTGCTACTCAAGCCATCTGATGTTACTATGAGCACACCTACAACTTGATGGCCAACACCGTCTGCTGGTCTTCTCCTGGAGAAGACACCAAGAAAACTCTGGTCTATGTTGACCCCTGGGGAAGCAGCCACCATCACAGGTCAGCTATGGATAAGATAGTGAAAAGGCTGGAAGAACCCTTGCAAGCATTTAGAAAATATGTTCCATCTGCATATGCAAGCAAATGATGATGATGACCACTGTTTCTCCTGACCAGTTGCCCTAACAGAGGACCTTCCTGATTGACAAAGTCTGGGCAGCCAAAGAGAAGCAGCTGTAGCACAAATAGGAAGATGGGCAAAGATCACTCCCAGCAGTAGCTCCACTTCCTTGTTCCAGTGCTGTAGCAGGGTCTTCCTGGTAGGCAAAGTGAACTGCCCCCTTTCTTTCACTTCCATTTGGCAATCTTACCAGGGAAACAAGACAGGACAACTAGCACCTGCAAAACTGAGCAGCGAGTTCTGCAATATTTAGTCAGGTTAGTGGAAAGCAAGGGCACAGATCCTATCCAATTTGGAACAATGCTCTGCCAAATGTGGTCAAATGTGATGACAGCTGCTTTGCTGTTTTTGTCATGACTGCTAAGTGGTGTTGAGAATAAAAGGCTGTTCTCCATGGCTGCTGACAAGCTAATTTTACTGTTCACACCCAGATGCTAATTTGGCCAAGCAACTGGTCATTCTAAAGACTAGCCTAACCCTACTGGGCTAACTCAAGCTGAACCTGGAGATAAGAGTAGCTTATGGTTGCAACACCATTCAGAGCAACACCAGTAGCAGCTAAATTCCCCCTTTCTGCTCCTCAAGCCCAGACTCTGGAAGTCAAAATTAATTTTAAAAACCCACCCACCACCCCTACACTGCTAAGCCAAGGGCACACATGTAGGCCAGCCACCAACCACAAATTCAGTAAGCTTTGGTTGCCCAGTCAGGAAGGGGAAAGTCCTGTGGCCAGCACACTACACATCCCTCACCTAGGCACCTTGAAGTATGCCTCTGAGCACTGCTGGATCAAGCATATTAATGCATTTGCACATATGCACCCACACAAGTTCGCCTGGCCAATGATGTAAAAAGGAGTAAATGCCAGGGTCAGCACATATTGGACTGAAGCGCAATGTGTCAGTACTAGTACAAGGACATCACTGAGACTTTTATTATTAAATTGGGGTTGGAGAAATCTGCTACTTATTCGTAAATTGGGCTTTCAAGTCTAGCTTCCTTTATATACATAATGAATAGCATAATGAAGGAGAACAAGCACATATTCTTTTTGTTGGCACAAAGGCCAACAGAACAGGACCCACAGAGAATTTAAACAAAGGAAAGAAAAAAGTGACTAACTTTCATCAATTTGGGTGAGGTAACTCTCAAAGTCCAGCCA
Organism: Aspidoscelis tigris stejnegeri; assembly: GCA_023333525.1. NCBI lineage: Eukaryota > Metazoa > Chordata > Lepidosauria > Squamata > Teiidae > Aspidoscelis > Aspidoscelis tigris. Next base: position 11,641,032 of record JALMGA010000007.1, read on the forward strand.
AATGAAAAGTGCAGATGTGTTTTGCATGTAGTTGAAAAAACATGAGTATGTTCTACATTTTTTAAATCTTAGAACATGCCCCTATGGGGGGAAAAATCCTTTACAAATGAGGCCAATAGTGTATATGGTTTGGCTGCAGGGATTAAAACCAAGTGGAATTGAAAACAATTGCACCGCTCACAACTTGTATTATTTTTTGCCTGAACTGATGAGGGTTAAATGGAACGCAAATGCTATAGGCTCCAAGGTCAACCTCTCCTCTGTTATTTGTAGATAAGAAATATCATCAAGAAGAAGCTGCAGTTTCTGACACCTGAAACTATGAGTGCGTCATCGATCAATGCTAAATGAGTTTAGTTTGTGAAGAACTGGTAGCGAGACACTGATGCAGGAAACTACTGTAAAGGCATCCAGACCAAAACAAAGGCAACGGTCCTTTTTATGAGATTTCAACAGGTGGCTTTCATGCTTCTTTCGGCTACAATTTCACTGTCTTCTTTGCCTTCTCTCTTAGTCACTTTCTCAGTGTGTTCTGATCACAACATGCACTCTACCATCTTATACAACACCAAGCTATGAGTCACACGCTGCCATATGATTTAAGGTATTTTCCGCTTCCAGCATCTTCTACCAGATGTGGAAATAAAGGGATATAAAAAGAGAAATATGAATCTTCCATATATTGGTTCCAGGACTCTAGACACGCGTGAGAGAAAGCCACATGCAGGATCCGGGGTAAGAAAACAGGTTATGATCTGAAGCTGTGAAATTACTGAACTCAGCTATGTACTGAACTCAAACAGTATCAAATACTGTCTCCAAATATGCTTAATTTAGCAAAAAAAGAATGGGCATGATTCATAAAAAATCACTTAGTTCAGATCTTCCCTTCAAAAACCAAGATCTCCAGATGTCTATGTGTATCACTTTTTCCTGATTCTTATTTTTGCAAGTTCAAAAAAATCCCCCAGTTGCTTTGTTTAAGGAATAAAAAACAAAATCTCCATGACCCATGCAGCTGATAAATGTTCAGAAAGGATACATATGGAATGTCATTTAATTTTAGTCAGTAAAAAACAACAGTTTATAGATAGCTATAGTATTACATTTTAATTTTATCCATGTTACAAAATTTTGAAAAAAAAGCTATGTAGGAGAAGCAGGGGAGAGTTAAGTGTTGCATCCAACTTGTCATTATTAACAGAATTTACAAAATTATGGGAACAAATTACCAGCAACTATTCCTTGCCCAGGGACTACAATAGCCTGCACTAGCATGTGGATGGTTCTGACATTTAATTTGGAACAAGGCCTGGTGCAAAAGGTGTGTGAAATATTGACTGCACGTAATACCAAACTCCTAATCTTGCAAGGTTCACATTGGCAAACACAAAAATCCAGTGCGTGCACCTACCAGTCTTTTCAAAAAAATCCTACAAGTAAGAGGAGAGCCCTTGTAACATATCTGCCTCCCATCTAGAAGAGCTGGCCCAGTAGGACATGAAGGACCAAGGTTTTTCGAGGCTATTGGGAGAGGCCATACTGCTCAACTGGGAGAAGCATGTGTACACAAGAGAAGGGAGGCTGCTCTCCTGAGACCAAACCAAGGGAAGGGAATTTGGCAGAGGAATTTGGAAGAATAACCGCTAGTGCTCTGTGGATTGGATCTTCTGGGTTTGGGAGGCCTCCTTGGGTATTTGGTGTGTAGGTGGTTTAGTCAACCGGCTCATAAAACCAGCTAGATAGTTACAGGTTCTATGTCGAACAGTCTGCTTGGATTGCAGTTTGGGTTTGTTATGAAACAAACCAAACTAAATCATAATTTTTAGTTTACACATATCCCTACTCCTAGTTTTTTCTCCTAGTTGTGTCTGAGCACAAGGTTGTGTGCAAGCCGGTTAAGAAACCCATGGAAAATGGAGCGAACAAAACAGGATGGTCATAAAGTATTTGATGAAAAAAATTATGCTACTTTGCGGATTTCTGAAGAAGTTAACTTTTTTCATCAAATAGTTTATAATCCCCGTAATTCAATTTAGCCCATTTTCTTCCGCTATCTGCACCTACTCACACCTCCTATAACTAGGAAAGTGTTTGTTACATAGGTGTAAACATTCTTTTAGATATTTTACAAAATAAAAAAAGGTTCACCCATTAAGCTGTATAACTTCCCTGTTACTATTAGGATGTTATGGTCACCCCTTGTTACCACAGCTGCTGTTATGGAGAGTCACAAAGAACTGAAGAAGTGTAACTGAGAATATATTCTCAGAATATTTCTTGGTGAAATTAATCCATCAATCAAAACCAGTTTCTCTCCTATAAAAATGCAAACCTAGATCATGAACAGAGACTGGAATGTGCTTAGTTTAGGGATGAACAGAACACTATTCTGAACATTAGTTGAAGCATTCAAAATAGCCACACCATTCTTATGTGGGGGGTCAAATGTGCTAGGTCAGTGGTCGGCAAACTCATTAGTCAAAAGAGCCAGATATCAACAGTACAACCACTGAAATTTCTTTTGAGAGCCAAATTTTTAAAATTTAAACTATGTAGGTAGGTACATTGTTATTAATTAAGGTACTCCTAAGCTGGAAGAGCCACACTCGAGGGGCCAAAGAGCCGCATGTGGCTCCCGAGCCGTGGTTTGCCTACCCCTGTGCTAGGTGAAACATCTAGAAAACTTAGGCCTAGAGCAACATAAGCACTTACCTCCCCTGACCTAATCCTGCTCCTGAATGTCCCTCCCACCTTTTTGGTGTTGTTGGAGCACTATATTTACCACATAATGATACTGCTGCATGACCCACAGCTGTTTTGGGGTTAGCCTCTGTGAAGCCTCTAAATGATTATAAATAAAATCTATCACTGAGAGGCAGGCACAGGCTGGGAGGCTGCTCCAGCAGACCCAACACTTATGTCTGGGAATATGAAGTGATTTTGGAGCTGTTTTCCATAACTACCTCTGATACCTACACTGTCACTTACTAAGTGCCCACCATAATTACTGCTATGCAAAACAAAAATAAATCCATTCAAATTTTATTTTACAACTAATTTGTGTACTATACACCCATCTCCATCTACCGTATCTAAAAGATCTATTGTAGCGTCATCCCAACCTGTATGGAATTAACTGACTAGCTGACTATATAAATTCAAGCTACAAGTATTTTACACACATAAAAAGAGAGACAGGATTATGTCAGGGGCAACCCATGGTTCTGAGTGAAATAACCATATTCTGCCTCATTACTGAAAGCAACTTCCACTGTTAAGCTTTGCTGAGAGACAAGTACAGAGAAAAGGAGGGAGGGTGAGTTATATTTTAAGTATGTTTTAATTTTTTATATATGTTATTTCTTATTACTGTGACCTACCCTGGGCCCTTTGGTGAAGAGTGGGATATAAATTCTTAAATACATAAATATCAGAAATGTAGTATTGGCTTCTCTAACCCTAAGGAGCAAAATGCTATAAGTTAAAATCAGCCAGATGACAGATGGACACATTTCATGAATGCACTCACATGTGGCAAGAAATCCATCCTCATTCAGCAACTTTTTGGGCATACTGTGCCCAAAAGAATGCATATGAGGACAATGCTGTCTGCCCTGGCATGAACATCCTGTCAGCTCTATATACAGCCATGAGATCATGTTTACTGATTTTTTTTCCTAATTCAGTACTGATATCTCCCAAGATTCAAAGCAGCAAGATACAATAAAATGAGAACATAATGGGTACTTCCATATACATTCAAGTTAGTAAGTTAACAATATCCAGATCAAATTTATCAAATTTCAACAACATCCCCTCTCCCAAAAGAAGATTAACAGTTCAGTCCTAATTCTGAATATTCAAGAACATGCTCCCATGAAATTGGTGATGCTTCCTCTCAAGAAAGTGAGGGTATGTTTGCAGAATGAGCTATGGAAATTATTCCTATCAATAGGTTTTTCAACAGTTGAAGACTAGGGTTCAGTGAGGTCACAACTGAAAAAAACTAAACTAAACCCAAGTCTCATGCTCAGCACCCTCACCTTCCAAAAACTAAGGACCTAAAGAAGCCAAGGTAAGAATCTAGACTGCCCAGTAATGAACGTATGGAGAACGTGGAGAAGTGGTTTTGAATGAACACAGGCCCCAAGCTGCTGGAGTTTAAATGTTATAACCAACTACTTTGGAATAAGCCTAGAATACTGGCAGGCAGTGCTAATTATGTTGCAAACTTCTCTACACAGCCACTTCACAATGCTGGATTTACACCCTGCGTTAATTAATGCTACTGAATGCCTTTCAAGGCCAACTTACTTAGGGCACTTTATAGTATTCTAATTAAGGACTAACTGTGCCAAGGAGGACCGTAACTGGCATATCTGTGGAAGTTCAGGGTACTCTAATTTCATTTCACTAGACAAAGATCACCAATAAGATGACCACCAGAAAGAAGACCTCACTTATTTATTTATGCTCAATAATTTAAAGTCAGCTTGCTTACACTTGAAAGAAGTCAACTGGGTAAAGCAGTAAACTAGAAACCTCCAAAATAGGGGGTAAACATTTAACGTGCTCGTGTGTGAAAAAGAGGCATTTAATTTACTTCCAAAACCAAATCAGATCACCAGGACATTCCAGGGTGGAAGACTAGATAGGCACTGGTTCTATTTTTTTTATTATTATTATTCCTCAAGGACAACTTTACAGCTCAGGCCTTTGCTGGTTATAGTTTCTCAGTGCTGGGTGAAAAACAATTTTACTAACCAACTATCATCCCATTAAATACTGAAGTGTGTTCCCTGACTAGACGAGGAAATCTTGGACCATTTACCTTTCTAGTTACAGTACTGAAATCATCCAAATAATTTAACAGTGCAGTATTTAATTTGTCACACAGATTCTAAATAACAACTACTCTCTGGATTTGGAAAACAGAGCATAAAACTCATTCTAATTCAGAGTGGAATCAAAGTTTCCAGATAATATGTCAGACTGACCACCAAACACGCTTTTGCAATATATTAAAAGGCTTTAAAAAGCTTGATTAGGTTTTCTTCTTCATCAAAAACAAGTACATGAATATTGAAATGGTTAACAATTTCAGTGTTTTAAATAAATGTAGCTTTCTTTTTTTAAAAAATTCTAAAATGCCTCTGGAAGTCAGATGCTGGAAGATTCCTAACAAAGCAAGGTATCTGCCAGTGGGCTTTCATATCCAACTGGCCGCCATTGTGAATACATGTACTTAAGAGGCAATGCAGATGAACATCTGTAATTACTATTCATGATGATATTCTTGAATTCGGTTTTTATTTTTAAACAACAATCAGTTTAAGGAAAAAATGAAATTAAAATTTTAAAATAGCTGATTTCTAGTTTTTTTAAAAAATGAATTAGCTTATTTCCAAAAAACCCTTTCATTTTTATCCACCTTGGCCTCCACTAATCACATGTGTTCCTGAATAAGCCATCCTTACCAGTCTAGGACTATGTTATCCAAAGAACTGTCTATTTCTGTATGGAAGAGTCTTAGTTTTAATATAAAGGCCAGTAATCACCTTCTCTATTAATAGCTAAATTGATTTTAGGAGGTCTTATTTATAGTATTTTGCGTTTTTACTTTAACTGTATTTTGATGGTACTGTATTTTTAAAAAAAGAATCAACAGGAAAATAGAAAAATAAAATATGGGGGTTGAAAGGGAAGAGAAACAAAAATCCTTTGTTTTCTTCAGCAATCTCAGCATTAGTCAATAAGCCCTATGCCAGAGGACCTGGAAACAGTGGGGGCTGGGTGAGGGGTTCAAGGAAGTGCAGCCAGATGCCGTGTGAATAAATTAATTTTAATTGAATAAAACACTTCCATGGGACAAAAACATTTTCATAGATTACTTTGTCACTTCTCCTTCGGCATTTTCTGCAGATATTAAGGTCACTGGATTATTATATTAAAAATATCTGGGACACGCTAAAAGTATCCCAATAATGTTCTCTTCCAGCTTAGAGCTGGTCATAAAAGATAAGGAGAATAAGAATAACTGAAGCAGTAGTCTTGCCTGTTGTAATGCATGACTGTGAAACTGGACTCTGAGAAAGAAATGAAAGATACACAGATTACCTGATCACAGATTTTCTTACTAGGATGCACTACACTCCCATGTTGCTTTAGTAATTATGTGTAAATCTGTATATCGATCCCTGCAGCTCAGAATATGAGAAGTAAATTCTTTTTTTCATTCTTGAGAGGGATTCCAGGCTGGGCAGTGTACTATAGCTGCTAGAAGAAAGCACCTTTCCAATATTCACCAACTTTGTGCAACCGAGATTTGTAAGAAAGAATGCCTTTCTTCTTTTTCTGGAGCTTTAAAATGTATTAATTAAACTAAAACAGTTATTCAGCCTAATTATGTAAGTTTCTAAATATGTAATATCTAAGCTCCCTAGGACCAATAAAGACAAAAGTTTACTTAGAACTATAAGGGTAAGCTCACAGGGAATAAATGATTATCAAGAATTAAGCAATTATTTTGCTTCTCTCCTGAACAAGCCTATCAAAATCAATTAAAAAATGACCTGTTAAGACAGCCTCTTGCTTTCAAGGTCATAATCTAAAAAAAATACCAAGCAGAAAAGGGACTGAGAGGATGGAAAACAAGTTCAGACTCTACTTTTTATTTACCATGTACCAACTGCATTATAAGCTCAAACTGTTAGCAACAGACATCATCACACTGCCGACTAAAATTGGGTGCTAAAAGGAAGAAACTAGGGAGAGTGGAGAAGAACCCGTTACGTCTTTAGATTTTGATATAGGGCTTTGTTTTGTAGCCATCCACCTGATCAGTAATTCTTGCTGAGCTGAGGACAGCGGTAGGCATGTTTTGGTGCACTGAGGAAAGCTACAGGCACATTTCCATGCTGGCCAAATTCCCCTTTCTTTGAGGCAGGTGCAGCAGCAGCAGTCAATGGAGAAGGGCGAAATAAAAAGCCAAAGAGCAAGACGCTCAGCTGGCATGAAAATGAGCCCACTGCTTTCCTCAGCGCGCCGAAATGTGCCTGCTGTTTTCTTTGGCAGGCTGATGGAAGCAGGGCTGAGCTCTTTGCTCATCGACAGCTAACAGCAGGAGCTGATGGAGAAAGGGGGAAATAAACTGCTGACAAGTGGGAAAGAAGCTGTCCGTTAATTGAGACGGAGGGAAAAGTCCCCTGAGAGTTTAGGACAAGACTGGCAGCTATCCCCTCCACAGGACCACAGCCTCTGTGCCCTCATAACATGCCTGGCATAAAGGAACAAGCCTGGCTGTGAGCTAAGGCTAGCCTAGATGCTCCCCTGCGCTGCAGGACCTTTGCCTCCAGGCTTCAGCCAGATGTCTGAGAGTGAAGAATGAGCTCAGCTGAGACTTAGGGAAAGCCCAGCTGCTCCCGCTCTCCATGCCCCCAAATTTACATGCCCAGATGGCCAGGAAGGTGGGAAAAATCCTGGCCCAAAATGCTTTGCCTAAATAAAGTCACTATCATGTGTTTAGCCTTTGCTGAACTTGCTGGCACGCTGTGTCAAAGCCTCGGGCTCCAAGAAAATGATGACCTCTGGCTTGTTCATGGGTGAGGAACAGCAACAGGCATGGTCCAATAAGGGTAAAAAATTCAGACAGATCATTGGCCAAAAGAACAAAAAATTGTGAACAGGAGGAGGTGTAGCTTATTATGTTTTGTTTTTTAAGGACAGCCAAGCCACCTGCTCAAAATCAATTCTGATTATACATTTTATTTGCATTGCTAGGGAGGTCGGAGGCAATGGGTGAATGCTAAATACTGCATCCTTGTTAAGGAACCACCCCTGCCTGAAAGAACCTTTGTCTTTTTGCATTTCATAGTGCACTACTGAAGAGTAAGAAGCGGTAGATCGTGGGAAGGTTTTGGGTTGTTACTAGACCCTTAGAAGTTTGGGGACACTAAGTACCCTTTTGGAGGTTCTAAGAAAAGGGAACACCAACATCGGGTGTTTTTCCACTGCGCTCCTTTAATCCGGATCTAAGAAGATCCGGATCTAGGGAATGGGTACTTCCCTTAATTCGGATCTAGTAGATCCGGATTAAGGGAAGTACCCAATGTGTTTCCATGGGTGGCCTAGCACCCAATAGCAACGGGTGCTAGCCTCCCTGCCGTGGAAACACCGGAGCACCCATTTGGAAATCTGGATCTACCCACGAGGGGTCTGCCTGTCACTCCAGGTGTTTGGGGGGACAGGGGTGCAATCTCTGAAGCGGCTCTGAAGTCACTTCGAAATCATTTCAAAGTCACTTCGATGTATGTGCAAAATAGCTCTGGAGCATCTATGAAGTCTGTGCTGATCTTCAGAGTAAACTTCGAAATGACTTCGGAGTGACTTTGAAGTGACTTCGGAGTCACTTCAAAGTTCACTCTGAAGATCAGCACAGACTTTAAAGATGCTCCGGAGCTATTTTGCACAGACTTCAAAGTGACTTTGAAGCTCAGGTTTTGGGGCTCCCCCCCAAGGATACCCCCTCCCCCTAGCCTCCTCTAGACCCCATTGCCAAACTATCGTGTAAACAGGCTCCCTTTAATCCGGATTTTCTGGCTGAAGACCCCATTGTAGTCCCCATTAATGGGGTCTACAGAAAATCCGGATTAAAGGCCAAAAAGTACCCATATGATCTGGATTTCCTGAGGCACGGTGGAAAAAATGTGTCCCTAATGGGTGCCGTGGTGGAAATGGGTCATCCAGCTCTCACCCAAATGGGTCCTTAATGGGTGCTAAAATGGGTACTAAGTGACCGTGGAAAAACACCCATAAACTGAAAAGATAATTATAAGCATCTAGGGAGACGAACGCGTGTTCACACACCCAACCTCACACAGAGCCATCAAATTTGCCATACAAAAATCCATGTGAACCAAACGCTTATGTGCCACCAAGCTACTGATGTTCTGATATGTCAAAAATACACGGCTGACTACAGTTACAAACAGAACGAGACTGCAAGAGCAAAGGAAGCTACAATGGTATGTCCTAAGCACTTACATTGGAGGGACACAATAAGATCATACTCTGCATCCTGCTAGCTAACAAAAGGCAAAATTCATTTTTTAAAAATATTAGTATGGTGAAGAAATATTTCATTTAACCATTTATTAAAATAAGTTGGCAAATGAGTCAAAGTTTTGAGGATTCTCTACGTTCCAATTCAAGTCTTTTAAGCGTTGTACTATATCCTCATCAGGCACAGCCAGCATGTTTAACAAGCTAGGATACAAGGAGCTGAGTTTAACCTGGTAGAAATGAAGCTGGGAAAACTAGTTGTCTTAGGTATATGGAGCTTAGATGCATTTATAAACAAGAAGGGGAAACTCCAACAGTTAAGGAAATGCTGAACACACACACACACAGCTTCTTTAGCTAAAAACAAAATGTATAATTTGTTCCATCATTTGTTTTGTTAACTTCCCCACTACAGTGGTACCTTGACATACGAGTTTAATTCGTTCCGTAACCTTGCTCTTATGTCAAATCGCTCGTATCTCAAAGCAATTTTCCCATTAATCCATTCCAGCTCCCAAAACACCACCTCAGTTGTTTTTGTTATGTACTGTACTGTATTTACATACTCGTATCTCAAATCTTGCTCTCATCTCAAAGCAAAATATCACTCGCTCGGCGGCTTGTATCTCAAAACACTTGTATGTCAGGGCACTTGTATGTCGAGGTACCACTGTATATCAAAGTAGATAAGGAAGAGGTCAGTGTTTCAATCCCTTGGAACAAACTCCACTAATAAATTAAAATCAACCTGCCCGTGCCTTAAGATCAAGCGGTGAGGCCCTCCTCGTTGTCCCACCACCTTCAACAGTGAGGCTGGTGGGCACCTGGGAGAGAGCCTTTTCTGTGATGGCCCCCAGACTATGGAATAGCCTCCCCCTCGAGGTGCGTCATGCCCCCTCCTTATATACATTTAGGAGGGCGGTGAAGACGCACCTCTTTACCCTGGCCTTTGGCTAAGCTTTTTATGTTCCCTCTCAGTACAGACACTATTATTTTAAACATATTGTATATTGTTTTATATTTGCTGAACTTTTAATGTCTTTTAATATATATTCTATTTCAATTTGTTGTAACCCGCCCAGAGACCTTCGGGTATGGGGCGGGATATAAATGTAAATAATAAATAAATAAATAAATAAATAAAATGAAGTTTACTTCTGGGCCAAATGTTGTTCCTAATACATATTTTTTTGAAAACACATACTCACTTTACAAACCACAATCAATAAGGTTCTGCTGTCCCAGTAAGCAATGCAAAATGCAAAAATGTAAGAGATGAAGATTCTACCCAAATCTATTATCATAGTTTTAGCTATGATAAGAGGCAAACTCAAGGGCACTGTCTGTGAATAGGTAGGAGAGAAAGCTTCATGTGCTGCCTAATGAAAGAGAAACTGGTAACCCAGCCTGATTTTCACTTTGATACCAAAATAAGGGTAAAGCAGACATGCTAACGTGAACTCAATGCTCTGATACTTCATGGACACACATCTATGCAGTTCTATTGACAACGCAGAAATGGTTTACCTTTGTTTTCTTTTTGGGGTGCTTCTGACAACCCAGTCTAGCCTCCCAGGGAAGTCCTAACCAGACTAGACTCTGCTTAGTAGCTTCTGAGCTTAGACAAGACTGGCTTTATTCCTAAAGAGTACACATCCATGCAGTTTTCTTGGCAACGATGGAGAAGTACTTTGCAACTGTATTCTTCTGGGGGACATGGATGACTGAACCTGGGTCTTCTCGTACAGGGGATGCTCTACCCCCAAGCTAGCAAAATCTTAAGGCACATAAAACAAACCAATTGCACTCTGCTTAGCTTGAGCTTAAATCCTCAGTTCTTTACAGTTTTCTTCCTTTTCCAATACATCACTGCCTAAAACTACTGCCTAAAACCCTTAGTAAGAGCAGGCCTCAATGTAAACACGTCTCTTAATTCTGTGCAAGGGCCTTCTCTGACAGTAGCAGGGTTCTCTTCAAGCCATCTACTGAGCACCGATATGTTGATTTTCTGAGTGTACGACACTCAAATGAATTGAGTGCGACTCCTGTTTCTCTGCTGAAGTATGGTAGAAAACTCAAGTCTTTCAGCCTAATGTCAGAAGCTCCCTGTTGCCTTAAACTGGAGAGCTGGAGAGAGATAGGGCCACAGAAAGAGAAAGAATTTGGCTGGTCTCCAAAATAAGCCAAGATTTGTGACCTTGCAACCAATATAACAAAAATTACTGAAACTGCAAAGAGCAAAGAGCTGGCTGGGTGCTCTCTATGAAGCTGAAAAATTCCAGAACCATGAAGTCAGCTTTGAAAAAGATGTGAATAAAATGACAAAGACAACAAACTAAGTTCTGAGTGAATTTCAAACCATGCGCAGATGATCACATCCTGAACTGACAATGCTGCATTTAAAAAAAAACAGTTTTAAAACAAAATCTACTTTTCTGACAATGAGTCTTCAAAATGTCTGTAGTGCTAAAAGTACTCAGATCCATTTTCCTGTACACGGCACCGGGTTATTTTAAGAATCTTTCCCCATGCTCTCCTAACCGTGGGTGTAAACTCAGCTCAACAGGGGAACATCTGCTATTTGTGCAAAAGTCCAAGTTCCAATCCTCAGCATCTCCACAGAAAGCGGTGAAGGCAAGTGTAGCAACTTACCACATGCAGTAATTTCGGTCAATGTTACCCTCCTTCTGTAAGCTGCAAAAATATGTCTGTGACATTAACAGGAGACAAGCTGGATGTGTGAGCATCTTTACCTAAACTAACTTGCATGTGCTTGAAATGTTTTTCGCATTTGGTTCCAGACAGGTTCCAAGTGCAAATAGCTGAAAAGGTTTGTTTGAATGCCAGCCAACATGGTTGTTCCATGAAAAGAAAAACTCAATATTTTGAATGTTAAAGCAATGGGGTACAATAAGAAAACAAGAAACATCATATTGTTTCCTATGGACACCACAGATGGTCACTTGGTAGGGCATAATGTCTGCTTACTACCTTTACTTTGCAATAAAAATGGGAAATTGGGTGGTTTGAATTCTCTGCTGTCTTTTAAACAGATTTTCAAACTTTCTCGTTCATGTTCCCTTCTCTCTTCTAGCCAATGAGGACACAGTTGCCCCTATCAACACTTAACAGGCATAAAAATCTAACCAAGAAGTAAAGAGATCACATACATAACCAAGTCCCAGAAAAAAACCATTGCAAAGGAAAGGCAGGCTTCAAAATAGTGTTCAAAATATCGGGGTGGAAAAAACAAAACTGAGCACAAAGTAGGTTCTTATTTTTAAGGGCTGTTTTTTACCAAGGATGGTCCATTTTGACACTAAAAATTTTAAATTTCCTAATTTAAGACTCCTAACAATTCTTACCCTCTTACTCTTCCTTTAGATATTTCTGAAGTACCTATAATCACACCTTTGGGCACCTATTAAAGATATCCAATTTCACTGAGGTCTTTCCAGTGCAAAAGGTACTTAACCACAACTCTCAACAGTTGTTTTATATACTAATTGTGCGGGTTATACAAGTATTTTATATCAACTGCACATATACATTAGAGATAAGTTTTAAAACAAACAAAAAAGGAACATAGCTGCAACCAAGGCAAAGAAATCCTTGACTCGTGTGTCTGAGAAAGCAGTCTAGACTAATTTATGACATGTGAGCAATGTTGTCATGGAAATGTTTCACTGGTTTCTTAGACATAACACCACATCGGAGAAGCAAACAGTGATATAACAAGATAGAAATTGCTGAAAACCAGGTAATCCAGAGAAGCGCTGGCTCAAATTGATGATAGGTTTTAGGCCAGAACACATCTGATGGTGCTGGTATATTAAATGTTCTTTCCCATTCCTCCATTAAGGCTGAAATGTTATCGAATCTTGATGGGCTCATTCTGCTCTAATTACAGTAATCTCTTGGAAACATTAAGTGAACATGGCTGAGGACAGGCCCTTGATGCCACTTCTCCTAGCTACTGGTTTTATGCCACTTGCAAGGATTTTCACAGTGCATTTTTGCTCAGCAGCAGTTGGCCTTTATACATTTTAACCATCACACGTAACCATAAGAACACAAGAACATAAGAGAAGCCTTGCTGGATCAGGCCACAGCCCATCTAGTTCAGCATCCTGTCGCACACGGTGGCCCACCAAATGCTCATGGGCATCTCAAGCAGAGACAAGGACAAACCTTCTCCTGCTCTCCAGTCCCAGCAGATGGCCTTAGAAGTGCCCCAGTTCCTCTCCCCCCGCCCCGCCGCCTGAAAGATGCACCCAGGCATTCGTTCTAGTAGCCATTGATACATCTGTCATCCATAAATTTGTCTAACCCTACCTTAAAGCCATCCAGACTGGTAGCTGTCACCACCTCTTCCGGCAGCACATTCCATAAGCTGATGACCCTCTAGGTGAAGAAATACTTCCCCCTGTCAGACCTTATTCTTCTACCCATCAGCTTCATAGAGTGCCCCCTGGTTCTCGTGTTGTGCGATAGAGAAAAGAAATTTTCTCTATCCACCTTTTCTGTACCATGCAGAATTTTATATACTTCACTCACTATACAACGGATGACTGTAAGAACACACCTTTAAAGTAGACTGCAATAACTGAATAATGTTCAATTGACATTAAAAGTCAATAAAAACAGTATCCTTCCCTCAAGTGAAGATCTTCTGCTTCAGCTGAAGGCATGGGTAAAAAGGTGTACCTTCTAGAACACTCTAAGGGTTTTTGAAGCACCTCAGAAGGGAGGACGTCCCACATCCTAAAGGGCTATGATACCCTTTTAGCTTCTAAAGGTGGTGGCACTGACAAAACTCTGGACTCTTCAGTAGATATGAGCCACAGGCAGGCCTGTATGGGATGAGGTAACAACTTTGTGTTACCATTGTATTTATGGTACTTCCCTCCAACTTTTCTTAATGACTGCTCCCGGTGGTTTCATACAGATGCTAAAAAAAAAATTGGAATGACCCTGAGGAACCCCATAAGTTAGTTCCCATAGTCAACCAAAGGTCTCCTGTGACTTTTCTTTGATACAGTGTCAGCCTTGGAAATGGGAGTAAAACCACTAGAACACAGTGCCTCCAACTCCCAACCCCAGGGCATTTCCAGAAAGGTACCATGGTCGGCAGACCGGAAACTACTGAGAGATCAAGGAGAACCATTTCTCTTCTGATAATCAATTAGGACAACTAAGACAATTTCTCTATAATCACCAGACCCGATGCCAGACTGGAAAGGTTCCAGACAGTCAGCTCCCTGCAAGCATGCTTGCCCTAATCCCGACACTAACAGTTTAAACATGTACAATGAAGGACCCTGACACTCCTCTGAGAAGATCCTCCCACACATTTCTGTTCCTGTAATTTATGTGGATGATGACAAAGCTGAGAGGGCATCCTAAGCAGATCTTAGGAAATTCTAGGATAGATGGGTCCTTAAGTCCCACCGCATCCAATTTAGAGAGCTTTAGTTCTCCTTTATTAGATTTGAGTTTCCCTTGCTGCATATCCCTAAGCCCTCCTCTTAATTCAGTTCTTCTGCCTTCCATGCCACACCTTCTCCCTGCCTCCTACTATAGGAAATAGTATAGCTCCTAGTAATAGTTCATCTTCTCTTCTCTTTCCCCACATAATTTCCCCTTCCACTCTGTACACTGTACCAAATAGCTGCGATCAAAATAATTTTTAGTAACTTATTAGTCACCCTCAACTGCAGCCAGCAAGGTTCCTGGGCAAAGGGGGTGGCCCTCATCCTAATGGAGTGATGGCGAACCTTTTGAGCTCAGTGTGTCAAAATTTGCAAGAAAACCTAGCGTAACTCGGGTGCTGTGTCACATCTAGAAATATCCATAATTTTGTAATATTTGTAGTTCTAGTAAAAAAGTTATATTTTTGATATATGTATTTTATTAAAAGCAAAAACAAATAATTCTTTACATTAGTGCCTTTGGTTGCTAAATCTTCAATTGAAAGTTGGCATTTCATACACTTCAAGAACAAGCTAGCACTACACACCCAGGTGCCAGGGTGACCATGTGTGTCACCCAAAAGGGCTTGGTGTGTCACCTGTGACACGCATGTCATAGGTTGGCCATCACCGTAATGCCTCCCAAAGTGGTGCCCTCAAAGCTGCAACCCCCTTCTTTTTAAAAAATGCTTGAACATACAACAAAAATGGATATATATTATCAACCAAAAAATAATAAAATCTCAGTGGCAAAGCTGATAACCTCTGCTGGAATGACGCCATGGAAAAATGGCCCAAACCCCATTCTCAACATTTCACCTAAGCTTTCACATTAAATAGTTATCACACTGCTAAAAATGCTCAACTTTTCGTCACGGCCAAGTCAACCTACTTCCTCTATCTAGCTAGTCTACTGTACATGGGAATGAAGCACCAAATTAAGACAGTGAGGGGAAGCGCACTACCTTTAGACAAGCAAGATATAGCTTGTCAGTTTTGAATATATGTTTTACACCTCACAAGTACAAGTGCTCATCTAGCATAGGGTGGTCATGTAGAAAGCATCCTACAATACACATGCAACAAGAGAGAGCAATACATCTATAACATTTAGCGATCAGGTAAATTGTATCACCTGCTATTCTTTCACCTTCCTAACTGAAAGCAGAGACTATGTGCTCCCCGTAAGCCTGCATTTCTCTGCAGTGGGTTTAGCAGCGGAAACCACAGGACAGAAGATTAGAAGTTGTGGTAATGTTACAAATACTCTTGATTTTATTACTATCTTAGTTGTCCAAGTCCTGTCCTATGACATGAAAACACAATGAGTAGCAAAAGGAACTGCTGGGTTTCATTTTTTTTAAATGTGAATTTGTGGACTGGCCCAATAAGTAAAGAAACAGTTACCAGCCACCTTTACTTGGAGTAATATTGCCAGCATAAAGTTGAAATCAATCCTTTAGTAGCATGTGCTGACATCCATGGGTGAGTATATCTGAATCTGTCTCCTTAAGAAGCAGATATAGCAAGCCCTGCCCTTAAAACCTTTTCCCCCGAGACTTCCCATTACCTCGTTCATTAGGCTCTGCTAATTGTTCTTAAAGAAATATGATATCTTAGACAAGGACAAAACTTGTGTTTCATACTGTGGGTTTAAGATGCCGTTTTCCTAAGGAGGAAAACGTAAAAGCCAAATAAAGAACGTCAACTAATTTTATACTAAGTCATAAAGCAGGCCTGGGCTTGTCTCTGTTGGGCGAGTCTGTCAAGTAACCACTATTAATTTTTTCACAATGAAATGCAATTGCATAGTTATAGATGGTACAACTGAGAGACATATATAAGGAAATGGCAAAACAGACCAAAGAGAATGTGCACATTATTTTTAAATAACAAAATCCTGAGAGAATTCCTGCTTACCACAGATAAAAAACAAAGGACACTATGCTACTCCAAATCAAGTCAATCTGAAAGAAACAACAACAACAACAACAAAATGCTCCTAGGATGACAAGACTGGCCAACTATAGGACTGAATCACAAGACACAGTAGCTGAATATCACTCATGTAGCAGGACCTTCGAGGGTCCTTCCCAAACTAAAATCCCCTGTCCTCAAAAGCCACATCAGAGGATTCTTCAGTGGAACAGTACAGTAAATTTGTTGGCTGCCTCATTTGCTTTTCTGTCTTGTTTCAGTGTTATGTTTTGGCTATTAAACATTTTTATAACAACCACACAGTCCAATCGAAGACATAGGACCTTCCCAGTTGCTCCTATGAGGTCTTCCTTTCTAGAGAAGACTCAAAAGATCACATGCTTTTAAACAGAACCTCCAGGGTTTGGTCTCTGCAACCCTGAACTTTGAAAAGTTAGAAACCTAGAAAACCATTGCTTATTTCAGTAGTCAATGTTGGAGTGCGACAGCCAGTTTTTAGAAGTGATGCTTCCACTGTTTTATGCAAATCTGAGTGGCAGAAACCAAGTTATACTAGCTCTGCTAGTCTTACAGTCAGTATAATCCAAGAAGCAATGAATTCATCAACTAATTACACAAAATGGGTGGAGTATTCATTGGCCATAATTGATTTTCTAGACTCTGATTTACATAGATGAGGGGGAGTGAGACAAGCCCATATTAACTGTAAAACACAAGTGATCAACTATTAATCTGTCATCTGAAGCCACACTCCTAATCATTTTGCACAGAAAGAGCTGATGGCCATTAGGCACAATGGTTTCAGAACCGGCAGAAGAGTCCCAAACAAGACCTACACAGCTGTGATCCGACCACTTCATCTTGGGAACTCGGTATTCATTAAAATAACCTCAAATAAAAGTATGCACAGAGAAGGACTCCAGGCCCTCACAGCTGTCAAGCCAATCTCAAATCACGTGCACAGATTGTCTGCCAAAAGGCTCTGTAACCAGAGAGGAGGTGAGCAGGAATAACGGGCAGAACTACCTTAATCAGCACAATTTCCCAGCCCACACCACAGCCGCAAGCCTGTCTCCTTGTTCCAGAGCTTATTACCTCATGTTTTAACTCTCTCTCCCCTTCTCCCTACCTGAAAAAGGTTCAGTACAACTCTGCCCTCCCACCCAATGCTTTACGCAAATTGGCTGAAATGATTCTTGTAGTTTACTGGCAGATAAATGTCCCCAGATCTCAGAAGACATAAGCCATCTCATTTTATCTCCAAATAATTCTGTAGGGCAAATGAGAGCTGTATTGTTCCACAGGAGTTGTGACTGGATGGAAACGTGGGCCTCACTGAATTCTCAAATCAGGTTTAGTTTTTACTATTCCAGACAAAGTAATTCCTTCCCCACAGTTACCCAGATGGACACACCTTAAAGCAGTGGTTCTCAACCTGGGGGTCGGGACCCCTTTGGGGGTCGAATTACCCTTTCAGAGGGGTCGCGACTAGTCTCCCGCTGCCCTTCCCTCCCACCTCCCAGCAGCTCCGCCCCTGTGGTTGGGGGTCTCCACAACATGAGGAACTCCATTAAGGGGTCACGGCACTAGGAAGGTTGAGAACCGCTACCTTAAAGGGTTTCTTGTGCAATCTCACACATGGAGCCCTCTGTATATTACTGGTACATACTTTCATATTTAATAAAGATTTATTTTTACAGATGAGGACTGACAACAATTGTAAATTTAATCCGCCTTCTAGAATTCAAATTCATCCCACTATCCTTCAAGCTTTATTATCTTTCTCCCTACATTAGAAAATGCAAATTATATTAAGTGTGCTCAATGGCCCAGTGAAAATGAGGAAAAGGAAGTTACCTTACTCAATGATCATTCTGGAATGCATCCAAAACCACTATTTTCAAAGTATAACTTCTTTAAACAGAACTTTAAATAGCAACTACACTGTTATAGACATATTAAAAAAACTCAAACTTAAATATCTGAACATAAATAGGAGTTATCAGTCAAATTTGGGCACAATTTAATGTGACAAGTTTAAAGGATATTGCAACCCTGTCACCAAATACCGTATAAGAAACTTGTGAAACTTACCAAGCGTAGATACTTATTCAAATACTAATTTTGTTTGTCTAAATTTATTACAAGCATTCACCTATCTCTGTTAGGATTACAGTTCAATAGGTATCCATATAATTTGCACAGAAAGATTCCAAGTTGAACCTTTGCCATTTCCATGGAAGCCTCAGAATTTTTTTTTTTTTGCATTTGATTCATATTGAATTGAATGCAAGAAAATTTATATTCATTCAACTGGGTGACCCTGGTCTAGTTATAGCTCTGTTTCTGAGCACTGACAGCCTCACACACTTCACAGGGTGTTCTGTTGTAGGGAGAAAAATAGAAAGCTTTAGCAGTTACTTTGACTCCCCTTAAATGGGTGAGAAAAGTGGGGTAGGAAAGCCAACTCCTCTTCCTCCTCCCTCTTCTTCTTTTAAACCCATACTATTAATTATGTTAAGATCCAAGGCAATGATAGCAACCACATCAAATGGACAGTTTTCCTGCAGCTCTGACAATTATTATATGTACAGTATGATTTTCTTTTTAAGATATTTGCACATTGTGATTGTGTATTTTTTATACATTCTGATTTCGGTCAATTCAATGAAAGTATTTTGTTGAAGTCTTATCCAGAGAAATGTGTTAAAAGACCTAAGCACAGACATGGAATTATTTCCCCCTACTTTCTCAAATTCAGAAAAATGGCACTGTTTGCACGCATGCTCTGACATTCTGCATTAGGCCTACTCTTCAAGAAGCTGCTTGAAAATATTATTTGATGGATGAGATTCTGCCACTATTCCCTTCCATAAGATAAAGAAGCACTTTACTCAGTTATGAAGACTTGGCAGTTTCTTTTGGCAATGTATACACCTTAATTTCCTTCAGTTTCTTGTTTCTATCTCCTGGTTAAAAGCAGAGGGTTGCTCATTTGATCCTCAACCTCTCCCTGGAAGTAGGCAATGGCAAACCACTTCTGGATCTCTGCCAAGAAAACTGCATACAGATGCCCATGCAGGCAACCAGGAGGCATCTCAACAATTTCACTTTTATTTCAGAGAATTCATATAGAGAGATGATATGTCTTTTACCCCTTCTCCTTCCTGACCCTCTGATTCTTATAATAATTCAGAGTTAGAAAAATTCCAAAGAAATTCCAAAAGCCCTGAAAGCAGAGCAGGAACGCTATGGCACACTTCCTTTAGTGCTGTAAAGAGTATTGCTCCCTTCTTCATTTCTTCTATTTTTGCATATTTGTCATTATTAATTGCTTCAGATCTTCAAACAAAATTCAATATGAGACAAAGGCAACCTGAGTAAACACAAATACAACCTTCCAACAATTATTTTGTGAAAATGAATTGCCCCTTTAGTTACTCAGCTAGCCAGTGAACCAAACTTAATTGATAATTGGGTTTAATCGAATTAGACACACCTAGACTGCCAACCCCATTTGCAGTGATATGAAGCAGGCTAAAAGGTTTTGACAAGGAGCACACTATTTTGGAATCAAAAATAAATTCCAGAAGACATGAGAAGAATAGGGCAAAATTCCTCCATAGCGATGTGAAAAACTGATCTCCAGTTGGTCGTATGTAGGCTTTCACAGCTGGATTCAATCTCATTTGTAGCAGTTGTTCGGCTGCTATGCCTTGTTCCAGGTTTCTAAGCTTTGGGATATAGCTGTGATATCCATCTTCAGAGGACTTTGCTCAGTCACCCTTGACTGGTCCAAGAACAAAGTCCTCTGAAGATGGATATCACAGCTATATCCAAAAGCTTAGATTCTCAGAAGAAGAAACCTGGAACACAGCATAACAGCCCAAAAGCTGCTACAAATGGGATTTATCTCCAGTTACTGGAAGTGTCTGGTTGTGGTTGTCACAGATAAAAGTTGGAATAACTTTAGGGGGAGGATTACATTTTCACATGTGTGATATAAGTGTTGGATAATTTCTTTTCTTCAATAAATGATCATTTTGTGTTTACTCAGATTGCCTCTTATTAAACTTTGAAGATCTGAAAAAACTAAGTGTGACAAATATACAAAAACAGAATACTTTTCTATAGCACTTCAGAGGATGAAGATGGAAGGAAACAATCTATACACTATGCATAAATTCTTACCTCTCTCACTCTCCCTTTACTCAACTTCTAGCATCTTATCGTTTTCATTATTCCCTTCTGACCTTTTCAAACTCTGTATTATTTTAACTCTACATTTTGAAATGCATTAACTTTAAAACTTGCACTACAAATTTGGATGCTACTGTCAAAGTCTGTCTGTGATCCATCTCCCACTTATCTCAGAATTAACCTAGTAGGCAGCAGCTGGTAAAAAAGGCTGACATTTTCATCAAGCTACTAGGTTCTTCTCCACCCATCACATGAGTAGGTATGGTCACCCACATCAGCTGAAAAAAGTAAATGGTCAAATATTTTGGATGATTCTGTCACATAATACAGAGTAAAGAGCTTGCAGTGAATGGAGCTGATGGCAATTTTCTGTAGCTTGACAGCGGAGCCTCTACAGTGTTGCTGCTGAAAGATTTAAATTTCAAGGAAACAATAACTTTCCTGATCACTTTAAGGCGAATAAGTCTTAAAATGTCTAACACGTCCTCATTTCAGAACCTGCAAGCATTATTTCAGAAAGCAATTGAAACAATACAGCAGTGGTATATTGTAATGCAAACTAATTTTGTTTGAGAACTGTCTGTCTTCGTGATGTGCAAATTGCTTTACTGGCTGTTAGACTATCACATTACTTTTAAGTCACAAGTCTTATCTCACTACTTTCTATAAACTACAGACTTAACGTTCAGTGGGTTCTTCTGCTGAAATTCACATTAACACGACAGACTGCTTTTGAAAGCAAAGCAAAAAAGCAAAGTAAAACCATCAAAAACAAAACCCTAAATCACTGCAGCTGCAGCTAGTTTCCTTCATTATTATTAACACTGAGTACACCAAGAATTCATCAGAGTCAATAGTCTAGTTCACCAGTAGCTAATAAAATGCCTCCAAGAAGCCTAGAAGCTGAACCGATCTCCATATTAATCCCTCCCCAGGATCCATTATACTGTCACTGAATGCAGAGGTTCAATTTAGTTACCATGACTAATAAACCATTGATATAGTCCTATCTGCCAGGAACGATAATATTCCTCTCATCTTTCAAATGTGGGCTTAACAAAAGTCTGATTGTGAAGTATCTATCATGCCTTACAACAAAGATAAGGTTTGCTTTTAAAGCAGGTACAAGCAAGGAAAATCCATAGAGCCCCATCCATTTTAAACAACAAATTCTACTTAAATTATTATTCTTTGGTCATCACTTGCTCTGCTTGATTTCTTATTTCTTATTTTATTATTTGTATTTTGATCCCACCCTATACCAGGAGGTCTCAGGGCGGGTTACAATATTATATTAATCTTAGACAGGTCCCTGCACTCAGGCTTACAATAAAGAGACAAGATACAAAATGGTGTGGGAGGGAACAGGGACACTCTTAATGATAATATTACATACAAATTAAAATGAGGTTCTTAAGTTGAAGATTTTAACTTGACCAGATATGAAACAATTAAAAACCTTTAAAGGTGTATTGAGGAAAAAAAATAGGTCTTTAAAAACATGTTTGTCACTCCCCAAAGGAGACTACTTTAGGTAAAAATAATATCTGCTGCACAGATAAGCAGATAGTTTGTTATCTGACCAACAGCAAAAAGCAGGTACTTAAGGTCTTCAATTCCAATTCTTCTTCTCTCCTTCCTGAAAAAAAAATCAAATTCTTTTTTCTCATTATTTCATCATCCACATATTCCTATTTTCAGCCTTATATCTCCAAAATAAAGCTTGCTCTGTGTGCTCCCCCAAATTAAGTAAAATGGGTGAGAGCCTCCTCAATGACTGCACCAATAGCTTCCCCATATGCCTTTAGGGATCAAGTGAAAAACTTTTTATTCACTCAAGTGTTTTATAGATCTGCCTGGATATAGTGTTTTTAAATCGTCTGCATTGTATTAATACAATGTATATTTAATATTTTTATAAATTAAATAATATTTAATATTTTTAAAAGTATTAAAAATATTAAATATTTTTATTCATTTATCCAGAGTTCTTTTGAGCAGCTAGAGTTATCAAGTAAATAAATAGAATAATCAATTGCCTTCTTTTCAATCTCCCATTTTTGCCTTGTATTGTCCTCAAATACGCCTTCACTTTGCCACTGTTTCCATCTTGATAACTATGTGAACTTTGTTTCATATTTTTTTTAATTGCAAACCTGAAATTAGACTCCTTTTGACGGCACAGTGCCCAACAATACTGCAGAAATGCAGAATGAGGAAGATGAACAAAGCAGAAGTATGCACAAAGATTTTTTTGACATTCTATTTGAATTGAACTGAATACCCGAAAATCGGATTCGAATCTTTTAAATTCGAATATAACAAGATTCGATTCAAATTTATCAAATTTGAATCTATTCATTAGAATTTTTTTATTCAAATCTGCACATACAAATGCCAAAAAAATGTGTATGTGCAAGTACGCATCTTCCCCACATCCATACACGTCCATACGCATCCTGTAATTATCCCATATGCAACGCATTTTCATACTGTATGGATCTGTACAAATGCGTATGGATGTGGGAAAGATGCGGATATTCAAGTATGCATCGTGCACAAACTCATACACATACAAATGTCCAGATAATGTGAACGAATAGATCCAAAATCCAAAATTGGATTCTAATGTTTACATTCAAATTTCGGGACATTCGATTCAAGTTTGAATGTCAAAATTTGGCACATTAGGATTTCGAATGCCTATGAATATTCGTGCATATCTCTAGAACAAAGGTGGCATCTACTGGCTGTGCAAACAAAATGTATGCTTGAATACTGAAATCATTTCAACTGGACACCTTTTGTTTTCCAGGAACAATTCAATATGTAAAGATGCCTCCCCCACACCATTTTTTTCCATTCTTTCAAAAACACCTTTTAAAAGAAACTTCTTTTTATAGGTGTATATTTTTGGAGACATAATTCTATTTACAACACATTTGCTGTGACCACTTTGTACTCACATCAGATGCTGCGGTATGAGTATGAAACACATACAATCCCGCAGCTGTGATCCACAGCAATAATTGAGAGGGAGAAGAAGTGAGAAATCTATTTTATTCAGACATTACTGTTTAAATCTATTTTTACACACACAAAGTCCCTAAGGACACACTTCAGGCAAAAGAAAAAAAAATCTAACTTGGGGAGAGGTACTTATTTAGCACTGAGAAATGCATCATATACTCAAGTTTTTATGTAATTTAAATCATATTAGAAAAGTTATTTTTATCCCTACAATACCAATGCACAGACCATATTGTGCTGTTCCTGCCTGGTCAGCTCATTAGGACAATGACTTAAGAAATACAAATGAGGTTATGGAACAATTCTGCCTTACTTTGGAGTTGACTTCTTCATTAGTTTACAGGTAGTAGAAAACATTCTTTTCCTGCATCTGGACTAACAGGGCAATGCTATACTTGTTACTCAAGCACGTTCTACTGATTTTCTCAAGTAACTGCATACACACAATGTGTACTTGAAGATCTGTATCTTTCCCCCATCTGTACGCATTTGTATGGATCCATACGGGATGAAACGGGTTGCATATGGGATAATTATGGGATGTATATGGACGTGGGGAAGATGCATATGTGCACATACGAATGCTGTTGAGATTTGTATGTGCAGATTTGAATCAAAAATTCGAATGAATAGATTCAAATTTGGTAAATATGAATTGAATCTTGTTAAATTCGAATTTAAAAGATTCAAACTGAATCGGATTTTCAATTTAAATAGAATGTCCAAAAAAAAACATTCATGCACATCTCTACTCCAGTCTTCTGCCTCTTTCCAGGGACTGATACTTCTCACAGTGGCGGGCTGTGCTAATCCTTCTTCTAGCAAAGACATACAAGCTTCCTAGTGGTGTCTGAGCACTTTTATATGCAGCATTTAGAGCTGTTTTGCACATCGTAGCTCAGGGGAAGAGCAACTGCTTTGAAAGAAAAAGCATCTGAGGTTCAACTCCTGGAATCTCTCCAGAAGAAATTAATGGAAATCCTCTCATGTAGTCACCAGAAACAGAGCCCAACTGATAGGTACCAAACCAAATACATGTATGAGACATTCATGTGAGGAAAAACCTTTTGATCCTGGATACATACAAAGCAGGCACCTGAGAAAATGTTGCATAATGTAACAAAAGAGGGATCCAAATGCTATATATTTAACTTAATTTCTTACAGAGATTTTTCTAAAAATAGTTCATGTATACAATATTTAAAACAAAATAATGGAGACCATTAGATTATACATCTTAACTAACCTGGATTGGGAAACAGAAATGAATCCTGATCATACCTGATTGTGCTGTTAACCCTGAGGGCATTACATTTAGGTAGAGCATGCACAAAAACAACGTACAGAAACAAAAATTAGCATATTTTGTTAAAGAAACGGACATGCCATTTTTGACTGCATGGTCTGATTTTTAAGAGCATGTGCTATATTTAAACTGGTGATCATATAACCAAAGAGTTACCAAACAAACAAACAAACAAACAAAAAACCAAGTATGGCAAATCAACAAAAATTTCCACACTATCATTTGGGAGCCCACTCTTTATATGGGCTAGTTTGCCTTTAATTGGCTTCCAGCAGCAGAGAGGAATCTTTGCTTGTACTTGGTAGCTACAGAGAAATGATAAAGCACCATTAGGGTAACTGCAGGTGAGTTTGGCTCTGAATGGACTGGGGAAGCAGGAGACAGAATCCATACTGCTCTTTAGAGAGTCTGCCAAAGTAAACTTCTTATGCAAACAATAGCAGCTGAACCAGAATATCTGAAAAAGTAGGCTATGTACTTTCATGATAAATTACAGGCTTCAATTAGTAAAAGAAGCGAAAACATCCATAGACAGAGGTTGAAATTAATGTTCATACCATATGCAGGGCCGCGAGTGGCAAATATGATTGTGCTTTTACACTTACTGGCTTCTAGCATATTATATAACAAGGGAAAAAAAATCAAAATACAAATATTTCCTTCCAGTAATAAGCAGGAACTACTATTTAATACTAACTTACTTTTGACATGCATATTGTTACCTTGATAATATGTAAATTAAATGAATTAATAAAAATGATATGCAAATTCTTAAAAGCTAGAAGTATTTTTAATATGTTAACATACCCTTTTGAAACATTTTGAATAGTTGAACAGCCAGTTACTGGAACACTTTGATTAGATTAAGGACAAAGCTTGTATCAGTATTCAACTATAAGGAAGTGAAAATTTGATTTTATGACATCACAAGCGATGCTATCACTATGAAAAACATAATCTGAAAAATATGTAAAGAAAAGGCAGTGGTCTAAAGCTAAACATCTAAGACCTTGGTTAGGCAAACAGTACGCAAGCTTTTGCCTTGTATTTTCTTCTGTTTTAGCGCAGGAAAGTGTTAAATGATAAGTCACAACATAACTTCACAGATACTAGCTATTCCTCAGAGGTCAACTGATTTCTAAATGACAGACCTATTGGTAAGGCTATCTTAAAATGTTTCAGATCTGGTTATAAGCAGAAATAAAGTTCAGACATGCAAAAAGGTTTTTTTTAAAAAAAAACTACTTAGAATTCATTATAACAAGTAACATCTTCACAACTAGTACCCTTGCAACTGCAACTGTTTGGACTTCAGTTTATGTTCCACAGGTCAAAGCAGCCTGATGTTATTTCCCAGGGAAAGAAAAAAGTCAAAACTTAAGAAAATTAAAGCTGTGTCAAATTGTTTTAGTTCAAACCAAAGTTAGGATATTCTATCAGACTTAATATGTGGTCGGAAAGCAAACTGAACTGGAGGTACAGTGGTACCTCGACATACAAGTGCCCTGACATACAAGTATTTTGAGATACAAGCCGCCGAGCGAGTGATATTTTGCTTTGAGATGAGAGCAAGATTTGAGATACGAGTATGTAAATACAGTACAGTACATAACAAAAACAACTGAGGTGGTGTTTTGGGAGCTGGAATGGATTAATGGGAAAATTGCTTTGAGATATGAGCGATTTGACATAAGAGCAAGGTTACGGAACGAATTAAACTCGTATGTCAAGGTACCACTGTAATTTGATTAACGGTTCCTTAGTTTCATAACCCCTCACACTGTACCTCAACCTGCCCCCATCATATCTAAGGCTTTTCAGGAAGTGGACATTCATGTGGTAGGCCTTTGGGGAGGACTTGTAATTCTCCACTCCCAGAGGGCTGGTAGTGGGCCTTGAGGGCAGCACACTGGCTAGGCCATGTTCTTTTTAAGGTAGCACAGCTGATGACAGCAGAGAAGCAGAGACCTGAGAAGAGAAGCCAACAGACATGATAGGGGGACGGTGATCTGGAAATGTGGCAGGAGCAAAGTGGAAGTGAAGAGAGAGCAGGGCATGATCATGTTTATAAAACATCCGTCAAATAGGCTGGTCAGTTCTAGATTTGATGGACAAATTGTATGTCTGGCTCGCAGTTTAGATTTGTTACCCACTGCAATTTTTAGTTTCTCTTCATTCCTGAAGAAAACTTTCCACTAAAAATGTAGGGATCAAACTAAGGGATGTTCTCTAATTTTAATGAAATTGGCTACATATTTTGAAAGTGTAAAGAACATGTACTCCAGATACTTTCTTGCATTTTGCTTCTTGTTAACTTCTTATCAGCCCTTGAAACTGATTTGGGTTAGAGTTATGACATCCTTAGAAATACACATTGCTTGCATCCTCTTGGAGTCCTCACTAAAGACCGATTGCCCTATAAAATAATATTACAATTCACAGGTTATGCACCATGTTTTAGAAAGTTTCTGGGAGCCAGGCTTCAACAAAATCGCATGTTTCCAAGCATAAATGTAGACTTTGTGTGGCTAGAAGTATTAAATCCTTCTTTGAAGTAGCTTTCAAAGCCACAGTCATAAAAGATCTCAAGGTTCCTTCTTTAAACCATCACAGATTTCTCAGTAAATTAAGATGCAAAGAATTAAAGAACACATCCTTTGATGAGTGAGCAACAAAAGAAAGGAAAGAAACAAAAAGCAGAAGGAAGGAGCACATGGACACTTCTCACAATGGAGAGTTGCAACAAGTGACGCTTCCCAAGGTTGTGTACAAGGACAGCTGCTTTTTCACATATACATCAGGGACTGAGAGTGAGGAGTCAAGTGAACAAGTTTGCTGATACCAAAGTGTGCAAGGGATAAAATCAGAGAGAGTTTGTGAAGAGTTCCAAAAACAACTCTTGCATATTAGGGAAATGGGTATCAAAACAGCGGATGCTATAAGCAAGTTAAAAATGATATATATCGGTGCAAAAAATCCAAACGGATAGGATCTGAGATGGGTGTGACTGATAAAGGAAAGAGATCTTGGAGTAATTGCAGACACTTCAATGAAGGTGTCAACACGGCATGCCATCAGCTATAAAAATGGCCAAGAGCATACTAAGGGTAATACAAATAGTATGGAATATAAAACTGCCAATCAGGTGATAGTATGATCTCACCTGGAATACTGCATACAGTTTTGGTCACCACACCTCAGAAAAGATGCAACGGACTAGAGGGACTTTCTTATGAGGAAAGGATCTTTAGCCTAGAAAAGGGGTGTGGGAGAGGGGAAATGACACTGATATATTAAATTGTCCACTGGGTGAACAGAATGGAAGTATTTCTTTCCTTCCGCAAACACCAAAACTAAAGGCCACACAACAAATCCTGAAAGAGAGAGGAAAAAATGATTTTTTTTTGCACACAGTGCAGTTCAATTTCCACAAGTTGTGGTGTTGACTATCAGCTTGAATACTTTCAAGAGGTTCAGACAAGCCATCATGGGTTACTAGATCTGATGGCATTATGTTTTTAGGGAGATATACAAAGCAAGCAGGGTGCCTCTGAATGCAAGGTACTGAGAAACTTGGGAGAAGGACAAAATGTGCATTAATTTCTCTTTTTACAAAAGCAGGGCAGGTTCTTTGGCGAAGAACTCACACCTCCCTAGTTCAAAATAAGAACTACAACACATCTGATTACTTGTGGACATGATTTCAATAGACCTTCTATTCCAACCACAGTTTGTTAAGTATTAACCCAATTATAATAAAGTCTTTCCTAACCTTCTCACAACTTAAGCCCTTTCTGCACTGGGCCTTATTCTGGATTATATCCTGGAACAGGGACCTGCCATCCACATCCTGAACCTGCTGTAGTCTTTACCAGCATGCACACGGCAAGTCCCTAGTCTGGGATATAATCCGGAATAACAATCCATGCAGAATGGGCCTACATGTTCTAGTACTGTACTCACTTAAAGAGCTCTTCCTAACATCTGCTTAAACCCCACCCAGGCACAATGTTGTCACATAATCTTTATTTATTCTGTAGAAGTGTATTTATCTCCTTTCTCTACTTCAAAATAGGAGCTTCTTGCAAACTCTATGACCCCTCTGTCAAGCAGTACCATTGCCTAAACTTATTAGAAAGCCACAGCCTAACTTCCAAACATTCCTCTTATACAAGGAAGCACCTAACAGGTTGCATATACAGTTGTTCTTATAGCTGGAATACTGCAGTCTGTGAAAATAAAGTCACTGAAATCTTCTCATTCTCTCACTCCGAAACACGCCCAGACCTGTCCAGTATTAAATGTCTGGGATTCTCCTCAGACTCGCTCACTCACTCTGCTACAGTTTCCCTTCCTTTGCAAGCCACCAAACTTTAATCCCCCTCCTACTCTTTAGAAGTTAACTCCCCCCCCCCAACTATCACTCAGCAAATGCAACTGGTTCTAAACATCTCTCTGCAGCCCAGAAAATCAAAATCTCCCCTCAAAGTTCTTCTGTTTCTAGGTCTGGCTAGATAAGTTCTCTTTACCATTGTGTCACAAACCCAAACGTAGGTTTCACCTACAAAGGCACCTGGGGCATCCTGCAGATGGCCAGGGAGCTGGGTATTCAAACAGTAGGACACAGAAAGAGCTATCCATACACACAGCTATTGCCTACTGGCTCCTGTGCAGGGCCAGCTCAATGAAGAAATGAGCAATCTACCAGTAATACTGACAGCTCTCTGAGTAGTCCAAGTGACATCCCACCCCCACATGGGGATGAACAGAGCAGTAGTTACTCAATAGGCCTCATGCCTGCTTGGGCTGCTTTCCGGAGTACAGCCACACTTCTGGTGCCTCCAGCAGCAATCTGGGCAAGAGTCACAGTGGTTCTCAGGCAACAACATTCCAGCATGTCTGGGTGCCCCTTCACCAATCTTTTATCCCACCCCTTCATGGACCTGCCTGGATGGTGCCTTGGACCTGTACCTGCCCTCTTGTCAAATCCCCAAGATTAGCTGCCTCCAAAATGGCTGGGAGACTGCAAGCAGAGGAAGCTGGTAGGCTTTCCTGTGCAGCTGGCTGGTCACTGGGGGAGCAGGTTGCTGGACTAGATGGGACCCAGCGGAGCAGTTCTTATGTCCTTTCATAGACCGCTTGAGTATCTGCTGGTAATGCCAGCTGAAAGGAAACGTCCTCCTCCTCAGATCATTGCCCATATTTCTCCACTCCTTTGAGAAGGCCATGCCCAAAACCTGGTATCCCTTGCTACTAGATCCTCACAATGCCAGGCCAAACCTGCCAAGATGTGTGAACACATCTGAGATGCATCCTTTGCCACAGCTCTCTGGATGCCACTTGCATTGTGTTCTTCATCAGCAACCTCAGTTTAACTATGGCTGTGGTCATACCTATGGTTCAGTCCAGGTTCAGCCCACCTTCAGAGGGAGAGAACAGCTCAGCCAAGTGACCAGTACTTTTCTTCCCACTTATCTATTCCAAAGGTGAGTTTTCTGAGTTACTCAACACTGAAAGGAAACAGCTTGTCACTCTGCTGATGTGTTCTCTCGCTCCAAAAGTGAAGCTGGATTAAACCTTAAGTGTGACCACAGCCTTAGAGTGAGACAAGTTTGCAAGGCGACTTAGTGATTTTCTTTTCAGTTTATCTAACCCAGAGGAGGATTTTTTGAGGTAGATAATGTGAACGAAAAAAACTTGCCACTTTGCTGATGTATTCTCGCTCCAAAAGTGGACTGAAGCTGAATTAAACCTCAAGAAGATGTTTGCAAGGTGACTAGTGATTTTCTTTTCACTTTATCTAACCCAGAGGTGAATTTTCTGATGTAGGCAATACTGAATGAACACAGCTTGCCACTTTGCTGATGTATTCCCGCCCCGAAAGTGGACTGAAGCTGGATTAAACCTTGTGTGACCACCACAGCCCTAGAGTGAGAGAACATGTTTGCAAGGTGACTAGTGAATTTCTTTTCACTTTATCTAACCCAGAGGTGGATTTTCTGAGGTAGATAATGTGAACGAAAACAGCTTGCCTCTTTGCTGATGTATCCCTGCCCTGAAAGTGGACTGAAGCTGGGTTAAAGCTTAAGAGTGACCACGGGCCGAGACCCGCCCAACAGCAGCCTCATCCTCCCCCCTCGCCCAAGCCAAGCCAAGCCCGCGGCCCTGGATCCCTGGCTTCCCCTCGCCCCCTACTCACCCTGCCGGCCCACGATCTCGGCCACATGTTCGGAGCTGGGCACCGGCACACACTCGGTGGTGTTGACGCTCTTCCTCCTCAGCAACGCCGCCTGCTCTCCATTCAGGGCCGGCCCGGGGGGCATCCCGGCCGCCGCCGCCGCCGCCACTCCTCCTCCAGGCGGCCCGTAGCCTTGGGACAGCATCGCCGCCATCACCCCGTGATGGACCTCGTCGCCGGGCCCGTAGAGCGCCCCGCCCAGCCCCACCGCCTCGGCTGCGGCGGCGGCAGCAGCAGCCTCGAAGGCCGCCGCGTGAGGGGGAGGATGGAGCGGCGGCGGCGGCGGCGGCAGCAGGACCGAGCCCAGTCCGGGGGGCAGCAGCGGGGGCGACGCGGGCGAGGAGAGCAGCAGGACCGAGCCCGGGCCGCCTCCGGGCTCCAAGAGGTCGCCGCCGCCGCCGCCATCCCCGTCGTCGTCCTCTCCGTCAGGCGGCTCGTCCAAGTCCAGCTCCAGATCGCCGCCGCCGCCGCCGCCTCTTCTTCCTCGGCCTTCCTCGTCCCCTCCAGGAGCCTCCTCCTCCTCCTCCTCGCCATCGTCGCCCTCCTCTTCGTCGTCGCCCTCCTCCTCCTCCTCCACTTCATGGCGCTGTCTTGAGGCGGCCGCCGCTTCTCCGCCGCGCTGCCGGAGGCCTAAGCCAGCCAGGCGGTCCCTCAGCAGCAGCGTGTCCGGCACAGGCGGCGGCGGGTGCGGGTGGTGGTACTGGAGCAGCAGGCCCGGCGGCGGCGGCGGCCTTGGCGGCAACAGCACCACCAGCTCGGGCGGCTCCTCCTGAGGCGACGGCGAGGCGCTGCCGCTCGGCATGGCCGGCGAAGGAGGCTCGGCTAGGCCCGGAGGAGGAGAAGGAGAGGAGGAGGAGGAGGGCGGCGGCCCGAGCGAGGCGCTCCGGCTACTCGGCCCTTGGCGACATGTTTCTGCCGCGGCGGCGGGTTCTCCGGAGGCGGCCGCGAAGACAGCGGCCTCCGCCTCCTCTTCCTCCTCCTCGGCCGCCGCCTCTTCCTCGTCCTCCTCCGCTTGAGGTGAGGCGAGCGCGGCCTGCGCGGGGCTGTCGCTGCCGCCGCCGCCGCCGCCACGGCCCCCACTCGCCTCAGCGGCGCTTCTTTTGTTCCATGCCTGCTGCGGCGGCTGCGGCTGCGGCTGCGGCTGCTGCTTCCTCCCGCCGGCGGCTCCTCCAGCAGCAGTAGCAGCGGCGGTGGCCGCAGGCGGCGGCGGCAGCGGCGGCAGCGGCGGCCCAGGGAGCTCCAGCCCCGCCCCGCGCCGCTCCCCCAGCCGGGCGATTGGGTGGTGGCGGCCGGGCAGGGGCGAGCCGGGGCTCGGGCAGGCCTCGGAGGAGGAGGAGGCGGAAGCCGCCTCCGCCGCCTCAGCCGCGGCGCCTCGAGGCGGGGGAACAGCGGGCAGGCGGGCGGGGATGGCGGCCGCTGGCTGGCCGGCCGGCCGGGGCAAGGCGAGAAGCGGCGCCGTTCGCTTCCCTCAGACACGCTGCTGCTGCTCGAGCTGCTGCTACACCCAGACGCGGCGGCGGCGGTGGCGGGCGGGCGGGTGTGGTTGGTGGGTGGGTGGGCGCCCTGCTCCTCCCGCTCCTCCCGGCAGCCCAATCTCGGGAGCCGGGAGGGAGGCCCGGGATTGTTGGGTCGGCCCGGCGGGGATTGTGACGGGGCAGGCGGGAGGAGGCGACGGCTGAGGGGAAGCGGCCTTGGCTTGGCCCGTCCCGTCCCGCCTCGGCCCACCCGCCTCTTTCGGGTCGGATCCGCCCGAGTCTTCGGGCTGGGTCATTCGGCTGGGTCGGGTCGTGGCAGGGCAGGGCAAGGCCTCGCCCTTGGGGAATGGCGGGGTGGCTGAGGAGGAGGACGAAGGAAGGGAAGGCGCGACGGGAGCGGAGGGGCGGGAAAGAAAGGGCGGCGGGCGGCAGACAAAGGAGGCAGGGGAGGCGTGTTGGAAGGGAGAGGGAGCCATGAGGGGAGCCAGGGAGGCCGGACAAAGGACGCCGCGCCGCGGAGACGAGTGGCGGCGAGGCAGACAAAAGGAGGCCGCCCTCCGCTCCAGAGCTGTTCTGAGGCACGGGCTGTGGCCGCGCTTAAGGTTTAATCCAGCCTCTGTCCACTTTCATAGTGAGAGGATACCTCAGCAAACTGACGTGCTGTTTCCTTTCAGTGTTAAGTAACTCAGAAAATTCACCTTTGGGCATAGATAATATGGAAATAAAATTACTGGTCACTGCTGTGGTGTCCTCTCGCTCTGAAGCTGGATTAAACTTAGGTGTTAAGCCTCTCAGCCATTGATTCCCTCCTTCCCTCTCTCCCCTGCCTTTGATCTAGTATGAAATAAAGGTGGGCTGCTGGTCTCCTAAGAGTGCCTCTGAACATGCACAAAATGTATTGCTGCTCTCTTTGTACAGTGGCAGTAATGCGCCCATGGTGAGATGAAAGACTGACATAGCAGCCTTCTTGACAGAAAAATTGTGAGCCCCTCTAACAATGGACATCCCTGTGGCTTTTGTGTGTGAGCCCCTGGGATTTTGCAGGGAATTTTTAAAGGAGTATTAAATATTTTGGATTAATCTCTGTAGCGGAAACCTGATTACTTTTATCAAGTCATGCTGTAAATTAGACACCAAAGAGGTGAGGGGAAACCATTGGGCCCATTGGAAACTTTGAGGGTATCCTGTCAGTTGCTTTTCCCCCCAGTTTAGTTCTTTCTTATTTATTTATTTATTTATTTATTTATTTATTTATTTATTTGTGTGTGTGTGTGTGTGTGTGTGTGTTTTTACCCCAGTTTAGTTCTTACTGCTGCCGGATAGACAACAAGAAACAGGCAGCCTCAATGAAAAAAGGAAGCTCAATGCTAGGGGTAAACAGGAAGGGAATAGAAAATAAGTTAGCACCATTGTGTCTCTTTATAAATCTGTGGTGAAGCTATGTTTGCAATATTGTGTCATCACATCTCAAAGGATATTGTGGAACTGGAAAAAGTTTTTAAAAGGGAACAAAAATGATCAATGGACTGGAATGTCTTCCTTGTGAATTTTGGCTGCAATGTCTAGGCCTCTTCAGCCTTGAAAGACGGTGGTTTGTGGAGTGAAAAAGGTGGATTGAGAAAAAAAATCTTTTCTCCATTGCATAATGCTAGAACCTGAGGCCACTCTATAAAGCGGATAGGCAGGAGAGTTAGGGCCTTTCTGCACCTTCATGCCACTGAAACAGCAAACTAGACTGGAATAGATCCGGGATAGCCTAGCAGTTAGGATAGATGTAGAGCAGTTAAAACTGTTCTATATCTATACGCATGGGGGGAACTCCTGCATGTGTGGAGTCACTTCTAGGACAGAAGTTCCATGTAGTGTAGATGAACTGTGCTGGACAATCCCTGGAGTTCCTCAGCAGAGGAAGTGCGAAAAGGTTCTTAGGACCATCAAGAAGTATTTTTTCACTCAGAGGGTCATCGGTTGATGGAATTTGCTGCCAGAAGAGGTGGTGACAGTAACCACCATTTATGGAGGTCAAAATTTGGATGAATTTGATTGAATTTTGAATACCTTTGAATATTCGTGCACACCCCTAGTACCATTGTGTTCTTTGAGGCTGTATTGTGTAGTGATGATAAAATTAGATGAAGAGTCCTTGTGGCCTTGAATCAGATTAGCAGGTAGGAAGGACCTCAAGAGTTGCTGTTGTGAGCTGATTTCTTATTAACCTAATTGTGTGTGTCCAGAGAAGTGCTACCCCTTAACAACTGAATGATGCATGGAGTATAGCTGACAGAGAAAAGTTCTTAGATGAGCAGGGAAGATGCTGTTTACACACTTTCTCAATTATTGCTGGTGATAGCTCGGTGGTTGAGTGAGCTGCAGAGGGTTTCATGGGAATTCATTTGGACTGAAATCTGCTAAAAGATTTGGGGTTTAGTTCAAAAACAAACTGAACTGAGGGAAATTTGGCAAATGCTTTATTGGTTACATTCACACCCGTATTGCGCCCTGACATCTCCTTACTCTAGCACGGCATTCCCCTCCTTGTATTGTGCACTCTGCCATTGCGCCCCACAATTCTCACATTGTGTCTGTGGGCTTGTGCTTGCTCCATTCGGTCCTTCAAACTTCTGTTGTCACTTGCTGTGCAGTCTTAAAAAATATTGTTACCAATGTGTTGCCTTTTAGGTCTACAAGACCTTCCGGAAGGCCTGGACTGTTGCTGTGCATGCGTCCACTTCCTGCAAAACATCAAATGCATTTATTTAATACGTATTTATGCTGCTTTCCATTTAAGAAAAACACCTCAAAGTGGTTTACAAAACTCTCAAAAGTTTGGCTTGAAGTCTTGCACAAAGTGGACACATGGGGTCTGCAAACGTGCCAGGAAAAGAGGTTGGCTGTGTTGTTTCCAAAAATGTGGTTGGTGACAGTAGAGCAGTGCAAGGTCAAGGGGAACGGGAGGATGTGATGGGGATGGCAGGGTGCATGACAGGAGAAGGGAGGGTAGCAGGGAGAAAGTGGGGTGGTGGGCTTAGATCTTGGGATGGGGCAGGATGATGGGGAAAGGGGGGAAAGACAGGCACACTGTGGGTGTTTTTCCACTGACCTCCTTTAATCCGGATCTAGTACATCTGGATTAAGGAAAGTACTGTGACGGTTTCTGGGTACAGGCTGCAAACTGCTTTACTTACTGTCTTTGCAGGCTTCTTGTAAGCTGCATTAGCCAGCCTCTCTGCAAGCATTGTTGCAAGACCTGGACAGAGGCTGCAAAATGGGCGGGAAATCCTGTGCGGGCCCTGCTGCAATGATTGGTTGCAGCTGCTTTTTGGAGGGAAAAGCTGTCTGGGGATCTGAGTGCTGGAGGGGCTAGAGCAGGAGTTCCCACCAATCAAGAGTTTCCAGCAGCATTTTATTGCAGCAATCTTCCCCAGTAAGTGACAGCCAATCAGGGCCGGAGAATAGGGTATAAAGGAACACAGGGTACAGCAGACTATGTCTTCGTGCTGGGACAAGAGCTGAAGGGAACAGAAGAGAGCTGAACCTGAGGGAGCTGGACCAGTAGTTGACCAGGGGTCTTTTGGCTGGAAGATCTTGAAGAAAGACTTCTCTAGCAACTGACCAGGCTGGATGATCAGACAAGCAAGGACGGACTGGGCCTTGTGATCATCTAGGGCCACGTTCTGGTACACTGGCTTGGCTTGAGCTGTGGCAGAGCAAGTCAGAGGGGGAGGAACGTGGAGAGGTTTGTCTTTTAAAAAAGAACTATTTTCCTTTAGGGAAAGGGGTAGCTCCTAACCTTAAGAGACTTACTAAGTTAAACCAACAAATACCTGAACCTTA
Source organism: Aspidoscelis tigris stejnegeri (assembly GCA_023333525.1). NCBI lineage: Eukaryota > Metazoa > Chordata > Lepidosauria > Squamata > Teiidae > Aspidoscelis > Aspidoscelis tigris. Next base: position 11,677,587 of record JALMGA010000007.1, read on the forward strand.
TTTTCCTTCTAGTATTGCTTGTGTATAATAATAAACTTGTTTTAGTTTACTGTTGAAACGCTTGCTACCAGTGTTTTGTGTCCACACTGTTGTATTCACTTGGCCGTTGCACGAACTCAGCATCCTAACAGGGCCAAGCTACTCCCAGAGAGGGCAGGCACTTACTGGATCGCTGGGCATCGTGACAAGTACCCAGTGCGTTTCCACGGGTGGTCTAGCACCCAATAACAGTGAGTGCTAGCTTGCTCGCAGTGGAAGCCCCGGAGCACCGATGTGGCAAATCCGGATCCACCCCCATGGGGCCCGCCTGTCACCCCAGGTGTTTTGGGGGATGGGGTGCAATCGCTGTAGACGCTCCGGAGATTCTTCGAAGATCTTCCGGAGTGGCTCCGGAGAATCTCTGGAGTGATCTGCCACAAACTTCAAAGATTCTCCAGAGCCTTTGACAAAGGCATTGCTCTCGCATGGGGTCCTCTCTTTGGAGCCTGTGCTAATCTTTGAAGGCAACTTTGGAGGGACTTCAGAGAATGTGCACCCCCCCATGGATGCCCCCCCTCCGAGCCTCCCCTAGACCCCGTTGCCCAATAGTGGTGGAAACAGGCTCTGTATAATCCGGATTTGGTGCCTGAAGACCCCATTGTAGACCCCTTTAATGGGGCCTACATGAAATCCAGATTATAGGTCCTGAAGGACCCATATGATCAGTATTTCCCTAGAACTGGTGGAAACAAATGTGTCTCTAATGGGGTCTGTAGTGGAAATGGCATCTTCCTGCTCTGAGCCAAATGGGCCCTTAATGGGTCCTTAGTGCTAGTGGAAAAACACCCTGTGTGTAAGGTTTGCAAACTGTTGGATAAATGGGTCAGCCAGTTAATAGAACCATCTCTAATGTGTCTCTGAAAGTAGGCAAGTGTGGCTGAACTGTGTGTGGGTGAAGTACAGGTCAAGAGTGGCTGAACTGCTTGGTCAAGTTCACCCACATATCCAGTTTCGTGCAGGCAAACTTAGCCAACCATGGTTGAGCAACGCTTCCCTTCCTGGAAGGGCCATGGCTCTCTATTCTGGAAAGTTTAGTAGGCTGCAAAAATAGGCTGATCAGCCTGCTGAAGAATTGTGTTGCTGGCAACAATGTCCCAATTCAAGCTGTCTGGAAGATGGGGTGTGAAAAGGTAAAGGGACCACAGATATTATGAGGGAGTCAAACCGTTGATGAACTGATTGAGAACTGACTTCCAGATTCTGTTCTGAAGACTGAACTGTCTGAACCTGTTCGGTTCTCTCTGTTCCATTAGAAAGAGTTTGCATGCCTCTACAAGGCATCTATAGACCCACACCCCATTTGCCATCCTGTGTAAGGTCTGGCAAGGCAGAGCTATAGGAAGTGCTTCAGCAGCTCTTTTACTGATCTCAGTGGTCCTTCTGCCAACTACTTTCACTTAAGCAGACCTGCCTGGTCCACTGCCAGTGGCCTTTGATATTCTTGAAAATAAGGAACAACCACACATCACTAACTGAGAACTTAATGTGCAGGAAGAGGAGTGGTTTGCTAGTAGTGGATACCTGGTGCCATTTCCTGTAGGATCTAGTATTATGTGGTAGCATCTGGGTGGGTTTGACTAATTAGTGTCATGAAATAATTATGTATCCTAGAACATGTGTAGAGTACTGTGCGGTGCTTTGGAGCTTTCTGGCTAATAGGGAATTTCTGTAATAAACAATCGAATATAGGTAACGTAAATTCATGATCTAAGGGGAGGAGGAATAGGAGATACCATCCAGTCTGCTTTTTTTCAGTTGACATCCAACCTCGACACTTCATGATAGTTCACCGAATGGGATTCAGCTCATAGTTGAAGTTTTCGTGGGGATTCAGATCTTAAATAGATTTTATTTAAGAAGAAAAAAGCAAATAAATTAGAAAAGTTAATTTGTATGCTGGAGATTGATATTTGACGTGATTATAAGAATGGAGATTTATAGAAGATGTAAGGATAATATAATTAATGAGATACAATATTAATTTCAGTTGGTAGGACTATTAATATTCTGACAAAATTAAGGTAATTTGAAATGTTTATAAGGTGAGAGAAATCGAGAAATTAGATAAAAAGTTGGAAAACTATAAACTAATATATATTTTAATTGTTTAAGCATAAAAATTGATTATTGAGGACTGCAATGTAGAAATAGTAAGGTTGGCAGGAATTGGGAAAATTACTAGGAGATAAGATGGTGATAAGATGGATATTCCATGAAATTCAGAGAATAATTTAGTAACCATAGGTCTGAAAAATTAGTAATAATAGACTTTCACCGAGAGAGATTAAAGAAGAGAGACAAAAGGAGCTGAATATCCAATAATAAAATGGTAGTTGCCACAGAAGAGATTGGGAGTCAACTTTCTGTTTATTTTAGGGATAGAGAGAGAGAGTTTTATACTATGAAAATTAATAAAAATATTTTAAAAATGAAAAGTTTGTACAAAAATCTATTCAGATTTGTGGTTACAATGTGTAAGGAGCTTTGATATAATTTCTGTGATAATACTTTGCAGAATACTTTGCACTGCCACCAACAAAACAATAGTACGAAATTCGGGTACCATATTCATGGAAAGGCACCCACGTGATAGCTTCATGGCCTATTTTACACTGGCAGTTTACCATGGTCTCAATAGCACTATGCTGTATCAGTGCAACTATGTGATTATTTAGTTGGAAGAGGATGGTGTGGGTCTAAAATAAAAGGTACCAGCAATAATGTGGCCGAAAGTGCAGTAAATTTTTATCAGACTTTTTATTTGGTCCTTCTGTATTTTGTATTCTGGGAGCTGATGCAAATATATATTAAAAACAGTACTACTTAAAAGTGTGTGTGTGGGGGGGGAAGAAACCACATTCAGCCAAAGGCCAGGACAAAGAAGTGCGTCTTTACCGCCTTCCTGAACATGTACAGAGAAGGAGCTTGATGCTCCTCAAGACTATTCCATAGCCTGAATACCATCACTGAGAAGGCCCTATCCTGAGTGCCCACTTGTTTAACTGCTGAGGGTGGTGGGACAACCAGGAGGGCCTCTCCACCAGATCTTAAAGTATAAGCAGGTCAATATGGGAGAAGGCATTCCTTTAGGTATTTGGGGCCCAAGTCATTTAGGGCCTTATAAGTCAGAGTTAACACCTTGAATTGGGCTCGGTAGTGGATTGGCAGCCAATGCAACCCTTTTAGAACCGGCGTGATATGCATCCAGCTAGCTGTCCCGGTCAGCAACCTTGTGGCTGCATTCTGCACTAGCTGCAACTTCCAAACTGTCTTCAAGGGTAGCCCCATGTAGAGCGCATTACAATAGTCCAGTCTAGAGGTTACCAGAGCATGGAGAACTGTTGCCAAGTCATCTCTGTCCAGAAAAGGCTTCAGTTGACACACAAGCCGTAGTTGGGCCTAGGCAGTTACTTTTGCTGTGTGTGAACGTAGCCTAATTCATATATACTGGGTGCTTTGGCCATGGTTACACCTTACCATTTTAATCCACATAAGGAAGGCAGCCGGATCCAAGCTGTTTTGGTCCTGAAACGGCTTGGTCACACCTTCCTGCAGCTGTCACTGGTAATCTTCAGCTGGTGAGTGGGTGGAGGAAATGCTCTGCTTGAGGGGGAGGCGTTCTGGGAGGGTAAGCGGGGGGCGGGGGTGAGGTGGCAGGTGGGGGCAAGAGGAGGGAGATTAGGGTGGGGCAGTGGTGACAGGACCGAAGAAGGTCTGGGCAAGAGGGAGGTGGCGTGGAGGGGGAGATTGTGGGAAACAGGACAGAGAAAATCAGGGCAAAAGAGGGTGGCATGGAGAGGGACTGTCATGTCTTCAGAGCATCTTTAATGTTCTGAGATATATTTGGTTAAGGTTAAAATAGACTTTTCAGTGTACTAGTGCAGGAGGAGAAATCAAGGTCTGCACCTTTAAGAAAAGGACTGTGGGGAAAATCCATGGTCTTATACTGCCTTTCTAGTCGGTTCCTGTGAGTGTGTGTAGTAAGCATCAGCCAAGTCAGACCTGGAGAGAGCAGTTTCCTTTGGGTGTTTTTCCACTCAGCACTAGAATACCCATTAAGGACCCACTAAAGACCTATTAAGGGTCCTTAATGGGTACTCTAGTGCTAGTGGAAAAACAGCCTCTGACAAATATAGGAATTAGTCCATGAAAAACAGAAATCGTTCCACAGAAAGCAGGGATCCAGTCTATAATAGGAAGTTAAACAACAGAGAAAAGCAAGCAAGCTACAAAACAGGACAAAAACAAGTATTTAAGAGAGAAGAGACTTGATTGAAGAGTTCAAGCTTTTCATTTTGTGTTTGTAACCAGCAGAGTCTTTGAAAACCTAGAAGTTTGTGGACAATTCCTTTGTTCTGGCTGTGTTCCTGAGGGCCAGAAGGCCTTGCTACACCTAGAGTTTCATGGCATTGCCCTTGGGACCAAACAGGGACCCTGGGCAACAGGACAGAGAAAGTCACCACAAGGGGGAGGAGGCGTGGAGAGGGAGATCAGAGGGAGCAGAAAGGAGGTCACAGCAAGGGGAGGGGAAAGGGAAGAATCGGTCCAGAGGCTTGCCAAGGTATCATTTCCTGGGGAGCAGGGAGCAGGGATGGTGGCCTCCTGGAAAGCGATTAAAAGCTTAATGCTGTGTTGGCCCCAGTAAAGGAAAACCCAAATAGAGGGAGGAAAATCCAGAAAAAAACAGCATTTAAAGATGTAACCAATGGGCCTAGAATTTGGGCTGAAGAAGGGTTAAAGTAAAGGTGTAACCGTGGCCTTAGACACTTTCCAGTTGTTGATTGTTGGGTACCTGACTCCTGGTTGACTGAATGGGCACTTCCATCCAGTTTTCTTGACAGAGAATCAGAACTGGTTTGCTGTTGCCACTGGTGATCGGACTGGCAACCCTCTGCTTTCTGCCCTCTGCAATTCAAGCCATCTGGAAGATGAAGTGTGAAAAGGTAAAGGGACCACAGATATTATGAGGGAGTCAAACCATTGATGAGACAATTGAGAACCAGCTCCCAGGTTCTGTTCTTTTCCTAACTAAATGACTTTCCAGAAGAATAGCTTGGGAAGGTCACAAGGGTGTATGAGGCACAGCAAAAGTGAGACACTGACCAGCGATAGTTAGTCATAAGGGAAATAATTAGAGGGCTCCCTTCCTTCTTCATGGTAGGCTGGAGACAACATTGGTCACTCCAGCAAGAAATCCAGGTGGGGAATGCTGATTGGTTGGAGCTAACTTGGACCCTATGAGAAGAGAGGTGGTATATCTATGGTTATAAAGAAAAAGGGGGGAATAAATTTAAAAAGGCTAAAGGGGTGACCTAATAGACTAGTGAAGGTTTAAAGCATGGAGGAAATGGGTGGCTGAAATACAGGGGAGGATGGATACAATTTTTTGTTGCACTGGTGATCTGTTTTTCTATAGATACTGTACAAGTCAACCTTTTTTCCCCTTGACTTTTCTTGTATGCAAGGACTACATGGGGAAAATGTGGTTGAGGCATCTCAGAAATCTTGGAAAAGGCAAAGCGGATGAGTGGAATCAGTGGACATAAGACTGCTAGTCATTTCATTTCTGTTTTCTCTCTTTCCCCTTTTTCTCCTTTCTGACTTCTTGCCTTCTCTTTTATATTTAGTTCTGTAAGTTTATTGTATTGGAAACTTAATAAAATATATGTATGAGAAATCTTGGAAAATGTTGAAAACATTTTTCAAAACCTACGTTTCTTGTGCTGATTGGTGCCAGGAAATTTGTGTCTCTCTTCCTCTTTTGGACTGCAGCACTGCAAGATCTCTGTCGACGTGCTAATGATAAATGTTGTTGCAGTTTTTGAACATTTGGAATGCTATGGTAGGGGGTTGATGTAGCTCAGTGATAGAATAATGCCTGGAAGGCAGAGGACTGCAGGTTCAAACCCTGCTGCTGCTTTGGAAGAAGGCAAACAGAAGATCACTTAGCTAAGAAAACTGCCCGGTAGGGATGTGTGTGAATATTCGTGCTGTTTGAAATCTGTACGAATTTCAACATTCGTGGGCGAATTAAAAGGGACCTACAAATTGAATGGATCTGGCCTTCGTCAAAGCTTCATAGAAACTTCAGTGAAGGCCAGATCTGCCCACTCAGGGCCTCTTACCCCTAAATGCATCTGTGGCTGTGGTTTCCACGGTCTCTGCCCACCACCACATGCTCATCTGAGGCCTTCTGGAGGCGCATGTGCATCTCCCCCATCTGGGAATAGTGGAAAATTTCCAGATGGCGGAGGTATGTGTGCTCCTCTGGAAGGCCTAGTTGGGCCATGGAGTGGTGGTGGCAGGTGAGCTGGGGGTGTGAGGTGGGAAGGGAGGGGTGGGGGTTCCCTTTGCATTTGTGTATTTGATGGATGTTTGCACTTGCAGCCAGAGGTCCTTACATTCGTGGGTGGAGGGTTGCATGAAGCTGAATATTCCCCCCTTCGATTTGCATTAAATCAAAGGGAAGGGAAAATTGGCTTCGTGCAGATCCCTACTGAATGGATATACGAAAACCTGGGTGGGTTCACAACACCAGACCAAGCTGGTAAAGACCCAGCAGGGCAGCAGCTATTTCTATTTCAAGTTCTGGAAAAGCCCCACACCAAGCCAGCAATATTCAAAGTGTGACAGCAGGTTGTATCACCATGGCAATGCTGGAGGCAACATCTGGTGCATTGCCATATGTTTGGACATTGCCATGGTGATTTGGACACTGCACTCTATTGCACGGTTGCAGTCATGCTGCTATGCCACACGCTCCACCACACCTGGAAGAGAGAGTGAAACTACCTACTCTGGCGTAATACAGATGTTCATAGTCATCCTCAGCTGTCTTGCTTCAGAGAGGGCCTGTCCCACTCTGTGGTGGCAGCAGTGGAATGCGGATGGGCCTGGCAGAGATATGGAATATCTCCATCCATTAAGTGCAAACAGCCCCCCGGTGTTTGTACTTAATGGGTCTCAGAACTGTGTTGCATGACAAAGTGAGCATGGGTCATGCCAACTAGCTAAAGGCTTGTAACTACATACCACATACGGTGTGGCAACAGTGTGGAAGTGGCTTGGCCTACTATATATTGGTGATTGAAACATGGGACCTTCTGAATGGAGTTACTCTAACTCCTACTAAGAAGCCTGTCAAAAGAAAAGACCAAACACATGGGGATTCAGATTAAGAATATGTATGGAGGGAAGTCAAATTGCTGAGATATATTCAGAGAAGCTAGAATTGTTCAGAGAAATGGTTAATGCATTGAAAGTATGTTATTCATAGTTTTCGAGGGAGCAAATTATATGCTTAGCATCTAATGGATCATTTGTAGACTTAATTGAGATATAATATTGGTATCATTAATTTCCTTAAATTAAAAAAAAATCTTAACTTTGCATCTCACCTTCATGTTGCTCCTTGTGGATAGGTGGTGCTTATAAGATTTCAGTAATTTCTGCATATATTTTAATTTTTTCTGATGCTTGTCCTAGCTCTACATTGCATAATTTCTCTTCCACTTCAAATGGAAGGCTGAGTTGGTACTTACTGTGAACGGTTGTAATTGGTGGATGGGATGCCGGAAGGCTCAGAAACAAATTGAGTCTAATTCTGTCAAGGAATTTCCATGACAGAGGAACCTTCATGTGCTATAAAATCAGCTGTTGTGGCTGTTTGACATAAATTTTCTCCATGGCCAACTGTATTGTAATTCCAAGAACATGTGCTTTTATCAAGGCTGAAAAGGAAAATCACTGGACTCCGGCCATTCCCCCAGCTATACACTATTGAAAGCCACTGAGGATCAGATTTCATTTCTCCAAATGTCACATGCCTCCTGTTGCCCTGGTAAAGCCCATGAACAGACATCTGAGTCCTCTGGCATCCCTTCTACTAAGGACAACCATTCCTGGTACCAACTCAGTGGACTCAGACACTAAATCACATGAGTAAGGCTCACCAACATTTGCTTTAAGACAGTGGTTCTCAACCTTCCTAATGCCACGACCCCTTAATGGAGTTCTTCATGTTGTGGAGACCCCCAACCATTGGGGTAGAGCAGCTGGGAAATGGGAAGGAAGGGCGGCGGGGGACTTGTCGCGACCCCTCTGAAAGGGTAGTTTGACCCCCAAAGGGGTCCCAACCCCCAGGTTGAGAACCACTGCTTTAAGATGCGTCTACCCAAAGCAGCATCTGCTGACCTAAAAACGTCCAGTTTGTAAAATTTTGAAGATGCTGAGAGAACTGACCCATACCTCTGTGTACTATATTTTCCCAGAGTAGCACTATGACTAATGGCTGATGATGTTGCAGCTCATCTGTTTAAGTGTGCTGTAATTCCCATGAGAGTTGCCCACCCTGTCAACTTATTTTGTCAAGGTTTTATCCAAGCTGCAACGATTTGGCCTCAAGCCTTTGCACTGCAAGATGAAAACAGATAAGGAGTGACTCTATCATATGGATATTCTTAATTTGGTGTATATATATCCTCATTCCCTTTCATAGATCACTGCCTTGTCTTGGTGTAGAGAGGCTAGTGTAGCTCAATGAAGCTATGAGATACACCATGCAGGGCCACCAGAGACAGACAGATCAAAAGATGATCCGCTGGAGAAGGAAAGCCACATGGGCAATATCAAAAAGCTAAAGATATGACATTGGAAGATGTCCAGTATGTTACTGAGGAAAAGTGGAGGGTAAATACAAGTAGTTCTAGAAAAAGTGAAGCAGCTGTCTGAAAACCGAAAGCCTGCTCTGCTGTGGATGTGTCTGGTGGTAAAAGAAAAACCCATTGCTGCAAGGCACATTTTTGCATAGGAACCTGGGATGTAAGGTCTATGAACCAAAGTAAGTTGTTGGATACGGCCAAACAAGAGATAGAAAGACTAAACGCTGACATTTTGAGAGTCGGTGAACTAAAATGAATGGGAAAAGATAAATTTAATTCAGGTGACCGTTATATCTACTACTGCTGCGGGCAAGAATCCCTTAGAAGGAATGAAGTAGCCCCTCAAAGTCAATAGAAGGTTGGGAAAAGCAGTGCTGGAGTATAATCTGAAAAATGACAGAATAAACTCTGTTTGAATCCAAGGCGAACTGTTCAATATCACAGTCTGCGCCCCGACCGCTGATGCCAGAGAGGCTGAAGTGAGTACATTCTACGAAATTAAGTCACTTTCATCATAGGCGATTGGAATGCTAAAGTAGGAAAGCAAAAGATAACTGGAATAACAGACAGCGGGGCAGAGACTAATAGAGGTTATTTATTTAGTTAATTTGTTTGTCTGTCTGTTCCGCTCTGTACCCAAATGTTTCAGGGTGGTTCACAATAAAATTACTATGAAAACAGATAAATTAGCTAAAGCTGTTAACAGGGCTTGCATTGGGAGGGGACGCTGTTCGCTCAGCCAAGGGCCGGGGTAAAGAGATGCGTCTTCACCATATAATGAAGGTGTCTGATGCATCTCAGAGGGGAAGGTATTTCATAGCCTCAGGACTACTGTCAAGTATGGCCTTCCATGGATCCTCTCTGCTTTACCTGCTGAAGGGGGCAGCACAGCCAGATGGAGCATCATTGGCAGATCTCAGGGCACGGACAAGTCTACATGGGAGGAAGTGCGCCCCTTTAGATTTTTGGAGCCCGTGCTGTTCAGAGCCTTATAAGCTAACATGAATAACTTGAACTGTTATACTCCAGGTTAGGGAGGTGCACAGATATCTGAAAATTTGGATATTCGGTTCGAGTCCATCGAATGTCAACATTCAAACTCGAATTGGATTTTCGAAAATCTGAATTTACACATTTGGATGAATTTCAGATTTTCAAAAATCCGATACAGATCTTTGAAGAATTCGAATGAACGGATTCATATCTGTCGTATATGAATATGCGTAAAAATGAGACATATTTGAGCATATAAGGCGGGATGCATACGGGATGCATATGGGATAAATATATATTTACACAAATATGCATATCAGATATGAGTCTTATCGACATTCATATATCTGGATCCGAATCGGATTTTCAAAAATCTGGATTTTTGAAATTTGAGTCGAATATTCAAATATTCTATTTGAATGGAATTCAAATGCAAAAAATGCATTTTTGCACATCCCTACTCCAGGTGTGCTCCCAGATGTAGCATATACATTGTGCAGAGATACTTCTATGCTAGAAGCGTCTTTGCACATGCTGGAGCATCCTATGGCCAGGATAGGTGTGGAGCACATTTTCATGCTCCACAACTTACTAGGCTGCTGGCCAGGAAAGGGAGCTGTGCGTGCATTTTGGTGCCGTTACTGTGGCATCACAGTCGCCTCCTTAATGGAGATGATTTGCACTTAGCCAGCGTGTAGTTAAGCACAGGCCAGGTTTCAAATGGTTTGGGGATCCCAAAGTGCAGTTGCCCAAACCATTCCACAACTTTGCCTCCCTGGGACGCTTTCCCAGGGAAGGCAAAATGCAAAAAGGCCCAACTGTCTCTTTTGCTGTTGCTGTTGCTGTCACAGCTACAAATGAAAAGGTGTGAAGAGTCAGGTCTGAAGATGGAGTGAAGAAGGTTTAAAATGGAGGTGTGGCCATAACCCTAGTGGGATATCTGGCTCCCATCTGAAGGTGGCCGGAGAGAGAGAGAACATCCTTCTGAATTTTTTACCAGAGTTTTGTGCCCCAAATGCAATCAAGATGGTGTCATTGCTTTGGTTTTGGTTTTCTCTTAGCTCATTTAACGATAGTTTTGGAGTGGTTCATGTTAGGAAGTTGTCTATGGGTGTTTTTTCCGCTGGCAGAAAGTACCCATTTTGGCACCCATTAAGGACCCATTTGGCTGAGAGCCAGATGACTCCATTTCTACCACGGACCCCATTAGCGACATGTCTGTTTCTACCACAGCTTTGGAAATCCTCATCATATGGGTCCTTCAGGACCTATAATCTGGATTTCCTGTAGACCCCATTAAAGGGATCTACGATGGGGTCTTCAGCCATAAAATCTGGATTATAGGGAGCCTGTTTCCACTGCAATTGTGCAATAAAGTCTAGAGGAGGCTCAGGGGAGGGGGCACCCATTGGGAGTGCCCCAAAATAAAAACTCCGAAGTCCCTCTGAAGTCATTCCAAAGTCATTCTGAAGTTGCCTTTGGAGATTAGCAAAGGCTCTGAAGGGGTTTTTCTGCAGAACCTGTGCTAATCTCCAAAGGCAACTTTGGAATGACTTTGGAATGACTTCAGAGGGACTTCAGAGACTTTGCTAATCTCCGAAGGCAACTTCGGAGATTGTACCCCCTATCCCCCAAAACACCTGGGGTGACCAGCAGACCCCTTGTGGGTAGATCCAGATTTGCAAATGGGTGCTCCGGTGTTTCCACAGCAGGCTGGCTAGCACCCATTGCTATTGGGTGCTAGACCACCCATAGAAACACATTGGGTACTTCCCGTAATCCGGATCTACTAGATCTGGATTAAGGGAAGTACCCATACCTTAGATCCGGATCTTCTTAGATCCGGATTAAAGAAGCACGGTGGAAAAACACCTTACATTATATATTTTGTCTACTTCAGTAAGACTATCAGGTTTACAAGGCCAATATTATGTGATCAGTCCTTTTAATTACTTTTGGGAGATTTAAGGTCCTTCTTTTTTATGTCTTTGCAGGTGGTTCATATTTTTAAATAAGAATGAGCTGGCTATACTACTGTAGTACAGAATTGATTCATTTGCATGATTAATCAATTGAGTAATTGCTAATTTTAAAAAGGCCTCATAATTAATCAGAAAAAGAAGCTCCATGGTGTGCATTCTAACAGCCTAAGTTTAACAGCATTTGTTCGGAAATGCACTGGCTTGCTTACCCAGCACAAATGCATAGGATAGATTTGCATTTACTGTTTTAGAAATAATGAAAAAAGTTTAAATCACAATATATTTTGTCATACCCAGGACAGCTGCAGGCGGATGATGTATCTTAGCAATTTGCTGTCCAGATACACCGGTGGATAGGAAAATGTGAAGCCACTTAGTGTTTGTCCCCACTGGCTTCTGTAAAACAGGCATTAGGTGGGTACCTTGGAGAAAGAACGTTCATACCAATGGTATAATATAGATGGACTTTGTTTTGAAGGAAATAAACAATTGGAGCCTGTAGTATTAATGTATTAGGGATGTGCACGAATGAATTTTTTGCATTCAAATTTGAGTCAATTTGAATATTCCATTTGATTCACAATTCAAAAATCTGAATTTTTGAAAATCTGATTTGAATCGGGATTATCTGAGTCCACATTTTCAAAAATCCAATTTCAATCAAATGATACGAATGTCAGCAACATTCATATCCAGTTTTTGAATTTGGGTGCATCTCATTTTTGTCCTGTTTGCATCCCGTCATCATCCCGTGTTATATAATAATAATAATAATAATATTTATTTGTATACCGCCCTATGGCAAACCAATCCGGGCGGTTAACAACAGTAAAATGTAAAATATAACAATTAAAAACACCTTATCCCTCCCCCCCTTAAGACAGTATTAAACAATATAACATATTAAAACACAATATCAATGCGTAAAACAATAATTTAAAAACTAAAAACCCTGATGTCCCTCTATTGATCCTCAACCATGTCATGGAAATTATACTCAGATCATTATAATCTATAATCAATGCTTATAGTCAATCATTAGCTTTACTTAGGGTAACCTTTACCCTATATAGTTGGGTGCATAATAGGATGTGATATATAAGTTTGTAACAATGCTTGTCCAGAGTAGAAGTACATAACAGGAAACAGACATTTGCGGTTAAGTTGTCTGAAGGAAAAGGGGAACTTTTCCTTCTCCTTTCCCAGTTTCTTTATGCCTCTTGAGTTATTTTGAATGTATACCAAATTAACGTTTCTGCGTCATTATTAATCTTTTACCTATATCTGATGTACTGTTACTATCCGGAAGGGGCATTAATTTTTGGCTATATAAGTGGGACATATCTCTTGTATGTTAAGGAGTACCCAGGACTCCTTCCGTGACTAGTCATGTAAAGCGCTTTAATAAATCTTACATCTTGATGAAGGAAATACTGTGTCAGATCTTGCTTTAACAACCATCACTAAGATGGGGCCACGGGAGGAATCAGGGAATCTGGATGTGCAAATAGACCCAATATATAGACACCCAGTGAAGTAGGTGGGGTGGTGAGAGCTCAGAAGAGAGCTGTGACTAGCCCAAGGTCACCCAGCTGGCTTCATGGAGGAGTGTGGAATCAAACCTGGTATTCCCAGATAAGAGTCTGGCTCCCTAACCACTAGAGTAGTAGACCAAACTCAACCAAGTTTAGGTCATTGTCACACTTTCACTTTAAACCTTCTTCAGCCCATCTTCAGACCTGACTGCTCACACCTTTTCATTTCTAACCATTTTATTTGTGGATTTTCCTGAGTAGAAAGTCCACAAATAAAACAGAAATGAAAAGATGTGAACAGTCAGGCCTGAAGATGGATTTTGAAGAAGGTTTAAAGTGGAATTGTGACCATAGCCCTAGTGGGATATCTGAACACCATCTGAAGGTGGCCTAAGAGAGAAATGAATCAGAGAGCAATGAAAAGGTATATGACACATCAGATCTGAAAATGTAAAGTGAAGGTGTGACAATGGCCCTAAAGTACTATAGGTTCATCATTTAGCTTGGAATATGCTGAAGTTGTTTTATTAAACTCAACCAAGCTTTGTGTACTATCTTTTAAAATGATTTTCTTATTGATCTTACTCTCCTTAACATAGTAGCCATGTTCACACCTACATTTTAATCCAGCTTCAGTCCACTTTAAGATAATGTATTGGCAAAGTGATAAGCACTTTGCTTTTGCCTTTATTTAACTCAGCCAGTCAACTTCTGTGTTGGATAACATGGAAGGAAAATGATAAGTCACTTGGATGATGTGTTCTTCCACCGTGAAAAGTGGACTGAAGCTGGATTAAAATGTAAAGGTGAACACATCTAATATGTCCCCATTGCTTTTTGTATGCACACAGAATAGGCTATCTTACCTTCTGATCTCGCTCCATCTATCTATTTTTCTGGTTTTACTCAACATTTCCTTAGCCCAAGGTTGGCTGCTGGAGTCAACGTCCAACTGCCATGGAACATTCCCAGACCTTTTGAATCTAATGCCTTCTGTTAAAATGGAGTCTGCTCCAAGCTTTTTATTTAGCATTTCCATAACAAGGTCCTCTTCACATGATTTCCAGGAATTGCTTGATGGACTGAAATAGCATCTTTTATCTCTGGAATCTCCTAATGACACACTGGAGATCTTTGAACTGTTTTGCTGGTCTTTCAGAACATCTCAATGCTGCTTTGTCTGCGCAGTTCTTCTCCCTTCATCATAAGAACTTTGGAATCTTTTAAAGTTCTATGATAGGCTCCTTGCGTGGCATAACTGGTTGGTCATGTGCAGTACCACAGATGCCCCAAACATCATTTAGATAACCAGGGATTGTGCAGTGAATCTGAATGTTGGAAATTTGAGAAGAGGCAAAAAGAAGTAATTATTCAGAGATGCGTAATGGTGGAACCCATGACTATGTAGGCTCCATCTGCCCACGGTAAGAAAAGAAAGAAAAAAGGGCTTGAAAGGTGGCATAGAGGTGGTAGCGTCTGCGCACTAGTACCTCTAATCCACTGTTTATGTCCTGCCCTCTACCACATAGTTTCAGGGTAATTTACAATGGGAGGAGTTGCCAGAGAGATGACTTGAGATCCATCCTCAGGCTCCACTCTTCCTTTGTAGCCTTCCCCTTTCCCAAGGCACTGAGGTTACTTTCCCCACAGCTGGTAGGACCCAGTGATCTTTCATGGCAGGTTTTGAACAAAGGACTTCTGGGTTCTAGCCTAGCGCTCTTAAGCACTGTCCCACTAAAGGGCTAACTGACACGCTTTTACTAAAATTTCATCCAGCTATCTGCTGTGCAGGTGATTTCTTGATTTTTTCTGGTTTCTTGGTAAGTACTATCAGCTCTTCTGCTGTTCGCTGTTCATGTTTCCCTTTAGCACATCCAGCTCCGCTGCTATTTCAGACTTTTTATTCTGGAAATCATTGTAACTCTGATCCATGCAGGGTGTTTTTCCACTGTCAAAAAGTACCCATTTTTGCACCCATTAAGGACCCATTTGGGTGTGAGCCGGATGATCCCATTTCCACTACGGCACCCATTTGGGACCCGATTGTTTCCACTGTCTTGGGGGAAATCTGGATCAAATGGGTACTTTCTGCCCTTTAATCCGGATTTTCTGTAGACCCCATTAATGGGGTCTACAATGGGGTCTTCTGCCAGAAAATCCGGATTAAAGGGAGCCTGTTTCCACATAACTGGTTGGTCATGTGCACTCTAGAGGAGGCTAGGGGGAGGAGATGCACCCATGGGGTGGAGCCCCGAAGTCCCAGATTCGGAGTCATTTCGGAGTCATTTCAAAATCATTCCAAAGCGACTCCGAAGTCCCTCCGAAGAGCTCAGCAGAGACTTAGAAGCCGCTCCGGAGTCCCTTCGGAGTGCCTCCGAAGTCTGCGCTGATCTCTTTGGAGAGACCGGTGGAGATCGCACCCCCTGTCCCCAGAGACACCTGGGGTGATGAACCGATCCCTTGGGGGTCGATCCAGATTCCCCACATGGGTGCAAAGGTGTTTCCACGGCAGGGGGGTTAGCCCCCATTGCTAATGGGTGCTACACCTCCCGTGGAAACACATTGGGTGCTTCTCTTAATCCGGATCTACTAGATTCGGATTAAGAAAGGTACCCATTCCTTAGATCTGGGTCTTCTTAGATCTGGATCTAAGGGCTGTGGTGGAAAAACACCATTATTCACTTCCTGTCTTTCCTTTTCTGGCTTCCCGTACTCCTTTTTGTTGTTTGCCGCCTTTGTACATTTGGTTTAGGTCCACATTTCTAATCTATGCGGTAAAACATATGCTATTGCACCAACATGCAGCTAAATAAAACATAGGACCACTTCAAAGAGCCTATACTGATGGCTTCTGAGTTTGCAGTTTCCTGAGGCTATAATAGTATTGATGATTTTTCTGCTTTCAGTACTGAGATAGCATAGTATAGCAGTTTTATTTACGGTCAATGTGGACCCATAAAGAAATACAAAGTTAAAACCACAAATGTAAAACAGAGCTAAAACAAGCAGTGTGAGTTTAACTTTCAATAGCTGGCATCTGATTTTTATGATTAATGGGGGAAATTTGGCTGCTGCTGAAGTTACTACAGGATTTGTGACCTCTAGGAAAAATGTTACTATATTGCTACTAAGCCATCCCGGCAGATGTTTAATGACGGGTCAGACAGGTTTGTCCAAGCTAGCAGAATCAAAGCCACAGCCAGTGTGGAAGTAGGAGGACAAAAATATGAAGGTTTTTTTTTTTTTAAACAGTCCCATTGCTTTGCAGTCTTATTGATTTTCAGGCTCCAAGCTGAGGATGTTGGCTATAGAGCCAGCCCAGCATCTTCTTAACAAAATCCACAGTCCGGAAGTGGATTCCCATTGTAGTTCATTTGCTGAACAATATGGGCTGTGTTTCCATGTCCCACTGCAGACACCCCCACAAAGACGCAGTGGTGTGGAGTAACCATGTTCAGGAGCATGAAGTCCCTTTCAAAGAGCATCTCATCCAGCCGAGGTGCTTGGGGTGAAGGGTCTGAAATTGTTCCCTCCCAGCAGTTTCTTTATCTGATGCTTCCTCGGACACCTTTGCACACTGGATGTGGAGACGAGGATGCTCCTGGTGACATGAGGGAGGGCACCACTTCTGCAAAGGTGCCTTGCTCCCAGATGCTTCTCACCATACCTGTGGAACTATGGCCATATACTGTGCTGATCTGCAGTTCTTTGAAGCATAAACTGCAGTTAGAAAGATGAGATTGCCAGGTGCTTTACCTGACAACCCTGGCCGATTTCACACCTTCGTTTCCCCAGGGAAACCTCCTGGGGAAGCCAAGATGGGCAGTAGTTCTAGTGTCTACACTTTGCAACACTGGCTTTTTCCTTAAGCCTTGACAAGGTGCAAATTGCTGCCGTTACGGCGGTGGTCACAGAACTGTGGCAACGACACCAGTGTGCCTACGTGGCGGCATTATCTGCAGTGATGAGACGACCCTCCCCAGGGTCTGTTTGAATCTCTCCCAGTAGGCAGAGGTGCAAATGGAGTCACACCTGGCTGCAGGGAACATAGTTATAGA
Organism: Aspidoscelis tigris stejnegeri; assembly: GCA_023333525.1. Classification (NCBI taxonomy): domain Eukaryota; kingdom Metazoa; phylum Chordata; class Lepidosauria; order Squamata; family Teiidae; genus Aspidoscelis; species Aspidoscelis tigris. The sequence continues at coordinate 11,694,854 of JALMGA010000007.1, forward strand.
GCTACATACTCCAGGGGAAGTCCTGCAATTGCAGAGCTGTAGGGATATGCACAAATATTTGTAGGCATTTGAAATCCGATTCAATGTGCCAAATTTCGACATTCAAATTCAAATCAAATGTCCTGAAATTCGAATGTAAACATTCAAATCAAATTTTGAATTTTGGGCCTATTTGTTTGAATCATCTGGACATTCGTATGTGTACGGGTTCGTATACGATGCGTATTTGAAGAGCCACATCTTTCCCACATCAGTTCACATGTGTACGGGTCCGTACAGGATGAAAATGGGTTGCATACGGGATAACTACAGGATGCACATGGGCATGTATGGATGCCCACAGATGCGTACGGATGTGAGGAAGATGTGTATGGGCACATATGAATGTTGTCGACATTCATTTGTGCAGATTCGAATCAAAACTTTGAACCAATAGATTCAAATTTGGTAAATTTGAATTGAATCTTGTTAAATTCAAATTTAAAAGATTCGAATTGAATCAGATTTTCAGCTATTTGATTCAATTTGAATAAAATGACAAAAAAAACCCCACACTTGTGCACACCTCTACAGAGCTGCCTCTGGGGAAGCAGCAGCTCTGCACAATGTGGATGGTCCATATATAACTTCTCCCAGATTTCCCCTGGCAGGTAAGTGCAAAAAAGCTCCCTGTGTCTCTTTGGCTCCTTTACATGACTCATGATTAGGTGAGTCACATCCAAACGGTATGGGAAACTCATCTATTTTCCGCAGTATGTCCACTGCCATTGTAGCCTTCTCCTTGGATAAGATCACAGTGTATATTGTCACATGTCCTTTTGGGCTGGCACAGATGTGCACTGAAGCCCTCTGCAACTATGTGATGACTTTGTGGACAAGTGTAGCGGCGTATACTGTGGCTCTACCCGCAGAGAGGACTATAATGTTGGTGGCTGTGCTTCAGAAAATGACTGAGTTCTTTACATTGTTTGGATGCAACTCACCCACTCAGGAGTCACATAGAGATGCCAAGGATAGTCTGGGACTATCAGGTAAAGGACCTGACAGTCCTAGATTTTTAACTGCAACTTGGGCTGTCACGAACTGCAAACTGGCACATCTGTGAAGCAAGATCAGCAGATGACTCTTGATAAGAAACCTCTCCCAACCTTTTAAATGCAAGTCCGTCCATGGTAGAGTCAGCCTGGCCACCTAACTGCCTGACAACCTCTGGAATTATATAAGACTCTTTTATAATCCTTCTGGCTCATGTGTTTACAAGTAATTTCACCAGGGAAGAAAATAGTGTCTAGCTTTGAGATGATGAAATTATCTCTCTCAGAACATGGCTAACTGGCTCGTTGAAAGAATTACCACCTTCTGACCTCATGAGAGCCTGCCTCAGGCAAGAAGTACACTAATCCCAAGTTATTAGAATTTTAAGAGTCTGGGTAATGTGCTGTTGGAGACTTCTGGATCCAGGTTTAGGGAGAGGACTGTTAACATAATTCCGGTTTATGTATTCTTATTCATGGCTGATGATAGCTACAAGTAGCTTTCAGAAAGAGAGATGAAAAAACACACGGTAGAACTAAGCTTCAGGCCTTTTTTTGTACGTCTTAATATCATTTAAGTCCCTTTGGGTGATTATTCCACCCTTGGTTATTAGCTGCCAAGTGTGAGAGGTGACCTCACTTGCACGCACGTGGTATTGATCTGGGGAAGTCCAGTAATGTGTGCTTCTAGCTAGAACAACAGATCTGTTGCAGCTCATGAACATATGCAAACCATCATTGTAAACCAGCTTATACAAATAGCTCTGATGAGAAATGGCATCTGTTCTTTGGAATGCATGCAGACAGAACTGAATTTCAATGCCTCATTAGGTAACAATTTATCCTGGAGGCGTTTGTGGATTTTCATTACCTGTATGATATCCAATATATACTAGTGAAGCTTCCATTAGTATATGCTAATGCTAAGATAGGATGTACTTGTTGGATTTCTTCTTGCCAAGCCATTGCTAAAATTCAACAGTGACATCCTCAGTGTCTGTGAAAGTTAGGTTTAGTATTAGAGTTGTGCATGAATTTTATGTATTTGATTTGCATTGAATCAAATGCAAGAAAATTCATATTTTCCGACGGGCCACTCAGTTGGTCACATTGGGTTATATCCCCTCTTTCTGCCTCATTCCAGACCGAGAGAGGAGGAGTTTTCTCAGAGCCTATATAAGTATGAAGCTCCTCCTCTAACTCCAGTTCATCTCTCGGTCTGCCTCGTTCCTAAACGCTCTCAAGAGCTACTTGCGACTTGCAGCCGCGACTAAACCCCCTCCTGCCTACTCTTAGAGCAGGCAGAAAGAAAGAAGAAAGAAGAAAGAAGAAAGAAGAAGAAAGAAAAGAAAACCTGTTAACTACGGAAGCGCCGGTAAGGGCTCCGGGATTAGAGAGCCCCCCCCTTCCTATCCGCCAAAGCTCCCGTCGTGGGTTGACTCGGGCGACAAAACGAACGCTGAGGGGGCGAGGAGAGAGGACGCCAAAGCTCCCGTTTGTGGGAGGCTCGGGCTTTCCTTCTTGTTTGGTCGCTGAGGCCGGCGCTTATAGCCAAAGCTCCCAATTTTACCGGGAGGCTCGGGCGCGCTCTTCGGATATCGGCGTTTGTTCGGCACAACGCACGCCAAAGCTCCCGCCCGCGGGAGACTCGGGCCGCGTTGGAATCTCGGCCGCTGACGCCAGCGCTCATAGCCAAAGCTCCCGTTTTCGGGAGGCTCGGGCGCGCGCTGCGAGGACCTGCCTTTGGCTGAACGCGCGCCAAAGCTCCCGCCCGCGGGAGACTCGGGCCGTTTGCACGCAGGGCCGTACGGAGCCGGCGGGAGGCTGCACAGCCGTTGCCGAACTCCGTACCGCGCAAAACCAGCCCCCTCCACATCTCAGGACCCAGCCTTAGCTACAAGATAAAGGGGCTCTGCGGGTTGCCGCTTGTTACAATACTAAAAGTATTAGCACTCCTGAGATGAGGTCATAGGAGAGAGCTTAGGTTGCGTCCCCAAGCAGCGTTTTTTACCCTGGGAATTGCCTGTTTCCACTACAAAACTTAACTCCATTATTTCCTATGGAGTTTTTTTGAGGTTTTCAGCTTGATGGGGTTTGGGACCTATCTGAAGAGCGCCACTTATAGGGTCGCCTCAATTCACTAAGCTAAACCTATGTTTTTAATTTCATGAAGCTAGGAGGTTTATTTACAATCCTAAAATTTTTAATTGCAGAAGTTGTCTACTTGATCCTTCAACATGGAAAATCAAGAACAACAGAGGTCTACCACTCCCCCCGCTTCTGAGATTAAGGATCAGACTAAGGAACAACCTATTTCTGAGAAACGGATACATAAGACTAGACAAATGGAGAAGTCTTCCAAACTATCAAAAGCTACAAAAGACCCAAAGAAGAAGGGATCTTCTTCTAAGGCAGCTAAGGCGGATGCTGAAGCTCCTTCTTCTAGTCAACAAGCTGATTTAAAACAGGCATTGCTTCAGTTCCTGGAGACCGAATTAGACAAGCGTTTGCCTAGACATAGATCAAGGTCTCCACAGCAAGATTCATCCGTGCCTTCCAAGAAGTCAAGAAAGGATGATTCTTCTCATGCTCGTAAGGCGAGCCGGTCACGTACCAGGTATAAGGAATCTAAAGGAACTGAACCACGAGCTAGGTCCAGCTCTCCTGCTTCTGATGTGCCATCTGAACAGTTGTCAACTGAGTCACGTGATTCTCAGCCCCTTACTCGCAGGGCCCAAGCTGATCTGGCCAGAGCTTTTGGGAAGGTCAGGCCTGAAGAAGGGGAACTATTAGATTATAGCTCTGAAGGCTCCCGTTCTGATTCAGAGGAATCAGGGAAAGAACCATCTATGTCTTCGGGTCAAAAATTATTTGACATGAAAGAATATGCTAATTTGGTTCAGGAGGTTATACTAGACCTCAACCTTGAAATGACAAAAAAGGATGAGGAAGAGAAGGAGTTGGCAGAAGCGCAAAATCTTCTGCTGCCAGCTCCGATTGAGCATCAAGCATTGCCTTGCCCTCCTGCTTTTCAGAGGCTAGTGAAGAAAGATTGGGAGACTCCTTGTTCTTCCAAACGCATTGCTCCATCATTGATGAAGATGTATGCGCTGGACAAGCCTGACCAGATGTGGGAGGTGCCAACAATTGACCAGCCTGTCTTGGCACTCGTATCGAATCACGTTTTTCCCCAGCAAGGTTTGACCAATCTTCGAGATGGGGTTGAGAGGAAACAAGAATCTTTGCTTAAGAAAAATTTTGAATTATCCTCTTTAGCAGCTCGCGCTTCATCAAGCATTTCTCTGGTGTCAAGAGGAGCATTGAAATGGTCCGACCAGATCCTTGCGGATCCTGGATTGTCCAAGGAGTCTAAGATCTTGATCAAGCAAGTCCGACAGGCATTGGCGTTTTCTGCGGATGCGTCCTTGGACACAATGCAACTCATGGCCAAAGCTTTGGCTTCATCTACAGCAGCCAGAAGAATCCTTTGGTTGCGCCATTGGAATATTGATTACGCATCCAAAATGCGTGTGGTATCCTTGCCCTTTAAGGGGGGGTCAGCTCTTTGGAGAGGATGTTCTGAAGGACTTCCTTATTGAATCAAAGAGTAAGAAAATGATATTACCATCTACCCCCGCTCCTTCTACCACATCTAAATCTAAGGAGCGCAAGTCTTATTATAGAAGATCATATTCCAGGGCCTCCAGCCAGCAAAAATCTTCCTATAAACAAAGAGATAGGCCTCAATCATCGTGGGCACCGTCCTATCAAAGATCCTACTCGCAACCCTCAGGGTCTCAGTCTCAACGAGCGAGGGGATCCTATCATCGCTCCTTTCGCGGGGCAAAACAACAGCAATATCGTTCCTGACTGTCCCTCTGAAGCCCCTCCCTTAGGAGGAAGGCTTCAATACTTCCAGAATGTTTGGAAAGAGAATGTTACAGATCCTTGGGCTTGTTCGGTTGTTTCAGTTGGTTATGCCCTTGAGTTCACCGTTATCCCTAAAGGGAGACAAGTTTCGACCAGAATATCCTCTCAGCTTGTTAAAAAGAAAGCCCTTTTAGATGAGGTTGCAGAATTGTTGTGTATGGCTGCTGTTGAGCCTGTTCCCCTTTCCCAACAAGGGACAGGTGTTTATTCTAGGCTTTTCCTCGTGCCTAGAAAAGCTGGGTCTTGGCGAGCGATTTTGGATCTAAAGTTTCTTAATAAATTTGTTAAACCAAGGAAATTCAAAATGGAGTCTTTATCATCAATCAGATCAGCCATACACACGGGTGATTGGCTCATTAGTGTGGATCTTAAAAATGCCTACCATCATGTACCCATTATTCCGGCACACCGGAAATTTTTGAGGTTCCAGGTAGCGGGGAAACACTATCAGTACAAAGTGTTACCGTTCGGACTCAGTTCTGCGCCCAGGGCATTCACCAAGACCCTGGGGCCCTTGGTTCAATTGTTAAGGGTCCAGGGCGTGGCCATTTACGCTTACCTGGATGATCTGGTCATCATTCAGGATTCCTATTCTACAGCTGAAAGGGCGTTAGAATTGACTCTTAAAGTTCTACAAGAGCACGGGTTTGTTATCAACGTAGAGAAGAGTGTATTTAAGCCCTCCCAAACGCTAACGCACTTGGGGGCCTTTATAGATACCAGTAGGGATTTAGTTTTTCCATCACTAGACAGGATTGTGTCTTTTCTCCATGACCTGGGTCTGATCAGGCGTACAGCCAGGCCAGAGCTGTTGAGGTTGGCTTCGCTTTTGGGAAAGATGGTGTCCTTTTTTCAAATCGTACCTTGGGCACGTATTCATTCTAGACCATTACAGTGGTTCCTTCTGCCATGGGCATACAGTATTTCCCACTCCACACGAGCTAAGGTGGTACTACCTCTCAATGTGAGAAAGTCCTTCTCTTGGTGGGAATGTAGAGACAATCTTGAAAAAGGTGTCCCAATTGGTGAACCTAAACGTATTGTAGTGACTACAGACGCTAGTCTTTCTGGATGGGGTGCACATTGCAAAGGTCGAACTGCCCAGGGCTCATGGGGCCCTATCGACAGCAGACACCAAATTAATTGGTTGGAGTTGAAAGCAGTTTTTCTGGCTTTAAAGCGTTTTCTGCCGCTCATTAGACATTCACATGTTTTAGTAGCCACGGACAATATGACCACTAAGGCTCATATAAACAGACAGGGTGGTACAAGATCTCGTTCACTGATGAAGTTATCTTATGAGATGTTTGAGTGGGCAGAAATAAATATTTCCTCTCTGTCTGCCATTCATGTGCAGGGCGCCACAAATACTATCGCAGACTCTCTGAGCCGAGCAAAACTCTCCCCGTACGAGTGGACACTGAATGCAGAGGTGTTTTCCTCCCTGGTATCCCAGTGGGGCTTACCGGTTATAGACCTCTTCGCATCAGCAGACAATCACCTGCTTCCAAGGTATATGTCACAGGTTCGAGACCACGAAGCGGTAGCCACAGACGCCCTATCAGCTCCATGGCCGAAGGGTTTACTCTACGCCTTCCCCCCTTGGCCCCTTCTACCGAGGTTCATTCGTCGAGTACACTTGGAGCAAGCTCACGTACTACTCATCGCCCCATATTGGCCAGGAAGAGTGTGGTTCCCACAGTTGCTCCAGATGGCGTCCGAGCCACCCGTGACGTTGCCACTCAGGCGGGATCTTCTCACGCAAGGTCAGATCTGCCACCCGGACACCTCATGGTTGGCGCTGACAGCGTGGATACTCAACGGCAGCGCCTAAACTCTTTAGGTTTTGACGCAGCTATCGTAGAAACAATGTTAAAGTCCAGAAGGCCTTCTACCAACCGTGTGTATAACAACACTTGGAAGGTTTTTCGGACATATTCTGCATCTAAAGGCTTTAACCCAACTAACCCCACAATTAAACAGGTTCTGGGGTTTCTAGCAGCAGGTTTGGAGAAAGGACTATCTTTTAATACGCTACAAAGACAAGTCTTTGCTCTGCAGGCTATACTGGAATTCTTCCCGGTACCCAAGATCTCATCCAATAAGTATATTCGCAAGTTCCTAAAAGGGGTTAAGGCTTCCAAACCACAAGTGGTACATAGATACCCTTCTTGGGAATTGCATCTAGTACTTTCAGCTCTAAAAAAGGCACCTTTCGAGCCAATAAGGGATATTTCTCTAAAGTTGTTGTCATTCAAAGTACTTTTCCTGGTTGCGATGACTTCAGCCAGGAGGGTCTCTGATCTTGCTGCTTTGTCAGTGGAGGAATCTCTGTGCAGGTTCACCCCAGATTCGGTAATTCTCCGTCTGGATCCAGCGTATACCCCTAAGATTGATACGCTGTTTCATAGATCTCAAGAGATACACTTACCATCTCTTTGTCCTAAGCCCGGACATCCTGTGGAACGGGATATGCACACCTTAGACGTAAGAAGAGCCCTAAAGACTTACCTGTTCCGCACAAAGGACTTTCGCAAGACGTCAAGCCTCTTTGTTTCTTTTCATCCGACCACATTGGGCAATAAAGCTTCAGCCAGAGCGCTGTCATCGTGGATACGGTCCTGCATTTTGCTCGCTTACCAAACAAAAAACGCACGGGCACCAGGGAAGGTATGGGCGCACTCCACCCGAAGTGCAGCTACTACAGCAGCATTTGCCAGAGAAGCCTCTCTCCAAGAGATATGCAATGCGGCGGTTTGGAGTGTTCCCTCCACCTTTACCAAGCATTACAAGCTGGATAGGATGCGCTCATCTGAAGCCGCATTTGGGCGCAGAGTACTACAGCACGCCCTGTGATCAGGTATGAACAGAAAGAACTTCAGGATATGTATCCCACCCGATGGGCCTTGCTTTGGTACGTCCCAATGTGACCAACTGAGTGGCCCGTCGGAAAATGAAAAATTATACTTACGTGAAGATTCATTTTCGACGGGGCCACGAAGTTGGTTCCCCCCCTCGGAAATGGATCTGTACGTTATTCATTATATTTTACATCCTCGAGATGAACTGGAGTTAGAGGAGGAGCTTCATACTTATATAGGCTCTGAGAAAACTCCTCCTCTCTCGGTCTGGAATGAGGCAGAAAGAGGGGATATAACCCAATGTGACCAACTTCGTGGCCCCGTCGAAAATGAATCTTCACGTAAGTATAATTTTTCATTCGTTTGAACAAATCCCCTTCAAATGCAGGGGGATTTGAATTCAATATGAGAGTTCAATCCCTTATGAATCCTGTACAAATGCATATGAATCCCATATGACACTCATGCGAATGTATTGAAACATTCTATTTGAATTCACATGTCAGTCTTTGAATGTGCCAACATTCGATTTGAATTCAAATGTCCAAATTGGGCCAAATTCATATGAATTTTGAATGTTACAAATATTCATGCAGACCCCTATTCAGTATGTTTTGGGCCTGTTTGCACTAAACTGTATGGAATGATATAAATATATAATTCTAGCACAGTTAGGATCAGGGCTTTCGGCCTATGTTTACAGAGGATACCGCTGTATCCAAATTTACTACCAATGCTTGGGGTGGAAATTGTCTGTCCTGGACCATCCAAATTGCCATGGCAGTGGCCATGACAACTTCTGCCCCATGCTCGGCCATTGTAACTTTGCCACATGACTGGCTGTTGCCATGGCGACCATAACATGGTGCACATTTGTGCAGGCAGAGTTGTGCCACTGGAAGAAAGTATGAATGCTGTGTCAGGGAGCTCCCCAGTGTCTCCTGGTGAAGTTGTGGAGAAGTAAAACCTTCTCCACAACTTTGGAGGATCAAGGATACTCTGGATGGGGACAGCCGTGCAGTGTGCAGATGGAGCATCCCAATCCCTGCTGCACAGATAGAGTGCAAAATGGGCCATGTTTTAGGTTGCATCCGGATAGGTTCAAAGACCCATAATTATTTCATAAATGTACCTGATTTGCCAGACGTGATCAGGGTGCTCCTATCAGAGCTGTGAGAGTTGAGGCGGAGCGCACCGTCATGTGGCTTGAGGCAGCCAATCAAATAAACTGAATGAAGGTTACTGTTCACCTCTGTTTGGATTACTGTCCAAGAAGTACAGCAAGAGTGTTGCTTGAGTGTAGCTACCAAGAAAAGCTTCACATGATGCCACTGGCCGCCTGTACTGTGTAATGGGAGGGTTAAGTCATGTGGAAAGAAAATCTTGTGATTGAAACATTCTGCTGCCATTGCAAATGCTAAAACATGGAATATTGGTCTAATGCCTAATTCTGGATGTTCTTTGAATTGGTAAATTGACCAGTAGCAGAATAAGTGAGTAATACCTGGAAGTATCCTAACAAAAAGTATGTATGTATTGGGCGTGTGTGTGTGAAGTTAACTTGTTATTTTATTTCCATCTTTCTTATCCCTGGAATCTTAGGCTCATGGATACCATTTTTCTTTCTTCAGTAGGTAGCTTAGCCATCCATTTCAGGAATTACAGCATTGTGCATTGTGGGGTATGTGGGTATATTATATAATATTGTGTCTTTTTGCATTGCAGTCTCATCAGCTTGTCTTTTGGGGCCTTCATTGTGAAGTCTGGCCAGCCCATGTACAGTCCTTCTGCACTTCCCTCTGTTTATGCTTATTTATTGACCACCTTTCTCTAAAAACAAGGACAAAGTAATGCACCTAAGAGCTTTATAAAGTAAGCACGGTAACAGTGCTTATTTCAGCATGGCAGGAGAAGAGCGTGACACCTTGTCTTGGTATTGGATGTACAAGGGTGCAGTGTTGTGCAGAACCTGTGATCCTGGCTGCCTCCAGACTAGCTATATAAAATCCGAGGTTAAATACAAAATTGTGGTAAACTCACTGCGCAGGAAAGACCAGTCATCCATACTGGAAGGCAGCTCTGTAGTTTCCTTTATCAGAGCTGTGGGAGTTGAGGCGGAGTGCACTGTCATGTGGGTTGAGGCAGCCAATCAAATTTTGAGCTGCACTTCCTGGGTTAGGTGGTGTCTAGTCGCTGTTTCTCACCATACTGCTTGCATTAGACTACTAATTCGATCTTACTGTGCAGTGAGAGTTGTTCATCCAGATGTGCAGTCCAGATCGTATAATGCAGTGCCACGACGATAGATTGATCATTGTGTGTGACTGCTCTATCAGGACTGGGCACAGCCCCTCACTGCATTTTCAAGGTACCATAAAGGTGCTGTATGATCCTGCCCTAGACACTGTTAAGAGATTTCTTTCTATCCCTGTTCTGCTGCCACACATTACTTCTCTCTGTTCAAGCTGGTTGGGTCCATTAAAAAATACTGAACATCACTGTATGCTGATAGGTAATGCCAAATGGATTTTTTGTTTACCAAGGATTTGGGGATTGGAAATTATTATCTTTTAATGTAACTCTTTGTGCATATGGTATCGGATTTTGATTAGTACATTGGTTTTAAACTGCACATCACACTGGGAGGAAGAGCAAAGGAGTAAGTACAGCAATTCAATGCATTCATTTTCTTCCCTGCATGATGTCAAGATGGTCCATGTGCAGCTCTTTGTGTATCTGTGGCTTTATTTTATGAATGAACAGTGTGCTGTGTCAGCATACAAGGGAGTAGGGATTTTCAGGCCTGCCAGCCATGCATTGAACTCATGTTTTATGTAATTGTAATTGTCTTACTGTCTTTGCAGAATGGATTAGAGGCATGCTGCTGTTTAAAACACAAAATTCCGCCGTGTTGAAAACTAACTGCTTGATTTTTTTAATGCACTGTTTGTGATTGAAAGAATAAGTGATGCAAATCAGATAATCTATAGTTTGAATCTTGGTACCATCAAGCCACCAATTACCTCCGTTTCTTCTCTGTTCTACCATCAGCAGTGGGGAAATCATAATAGCTGTTATTAGGAGCCATGGACTGTGAATACTAGATGGAGGAAAACATTCCTCAAGCACAGATTCACAGAACAGGATCTTGTGGCAATGGCTTTTAAGACAGAGAATTAACCAGAGCGGCCTAAAGACAAAAGAAAAAGGCTTCAAAGTATTCAGGCAAAAGATTACTCAAAGTTGGAATGGAAACTTTATGAAAGTCCCAGTGAAAGACTTTAAAGTAAATAGGGAAAACAACAAAAACATCAAATTGGGTAGCAACCATTACTTAACAGTGTCAAAACAGCCAACAGTATGGTAAAAAAGATACAACTACAGGTGAATTCCCAGTAGTAGTAGTAGTAGTAGTAGAAGAAGAAGAAGAAGAAGAAGAAGAAGAAGAAGAAGAAGAGGAGAGTTGGCTTCTCTACCCTACTTTTCTCACCCATTTAAGGGGACTCAAAGTGTCTGACAAAGCTTTCTATTCCTCTCCCCACAAAAGAACACCCTGTAGGGTAGGAGGGGCTTTGAGAGCTCAGAAGAGAGCTGTGACTAGCCCAAGGTCACCCAGCTGGCTTCATGGGGGAGTGCGGATTCAAACCTGGTATTCCCAGATAGGAGTCCGGCTCCCTAACCACTAGACCAAACTGGCTCACATACTCTGAGACAGATCATGAAGCTGAATGTCACTAATTTGTACTATGAATAAACATGCTCTCTGTGTTCAGTGTTCATATTAACAAACATGATTGCATGATGGCAAGCTAAACTTCTACAGTGTGTGCTTAGGAGATAGTATTCTATGAATTGTTAAAACTTTTAAAGATTTATAGCTTCCATTTGAAAACGTCATTGTCAATTTGGCAGAAGTCACACATGTCAATGGACAGATGCTGCAAATTAGTAGGAAAATAGGAATGTTGAGAGGCAAGACAAATGAGATATTGTCAAACCTTGCCATACAATGTGATATAAAAGTATTTATTATTTATTTAAGATGTGTACAAACCTCAATTTTTTGGGAGATATTTTCCTTTCTTATTTTGAATTATCCCATTAGCAAATAGGAGCACAGTTAACTTAACCAGCATGTGTGCACAAGTCTCTAAGTTTAGTTTTTATAGGGAATGAACAACAGGTTGTGGTTTAATTAGGCTACATGTACCTGATGAGTCCCAATAAGGGCTACATCTAGGCATATGAAAAATCAGTTCAAATATGGCTAAGCGGTGGTCATATGTGGATGCTAGTGTTCCCCATTCCACTTATAATACACATTGGAAGCTTTTAGAAGCTCGTGTCCTGTTCTTTAATGTGGATTAGAAGCTCTAGTGTGTGGATGGTACCACCTCTAAGCTGCTTTTGAGTCACTTCTTTTTGTTGTGTGTGGATGCAGCCAATGATGAAAGTGGTTGCACACTGTATCCTGGTGGTCAGTAACAGATATACAAAATTCTTCTTCATCTAAAATATCTGGAAATATAAAATGAAAAACAAGTTTAAAAACTGATAAAAGTGGCCTAAAATTAAAACTGAATCAAAACTGAATGGAGCAAGAAACAGACAGTCATACTGGCAACAGCTAAGTGAACCAATTGGTTTTCTAAAAATGTGATAGGTGCCTAATGAACATCTGAGGGGCAACATGCCAAGTGTAGGTGCCACCATAGAGAAGGCCCTACTGTGGGATGCGGCATTTCTCCAAATGACTGCAATAATTTTACTGGTTTGTAATGGGGAAGGCAATCTAGTAAGTACTCTGTTCCTGAGTTGTTTAGGGCAGGGGTCCTCAACCACTGGTTCGTGGACTGACACCAGTCCGTAGAGGGTTTTTTGCCGGTCTGTGCCGCCACTGCCGCCACTGCTGCCACTGCCGCCACTACCACACCATGCCCCGCTGCTTCCGCCCCGCCGTGCCCTCCTTCACCATGGAAAAGGAAGCTGGTCCCTGGTGCAAAAAAGGTTTGGGATTCCTGGTTTCGGGCCTTTGGAAACATATGCAGGGCCACTGATAGGATATGATGATAATGTAAGAAGTTTTATGTTGGTTTAAAAAATCTTTTTAATAAATAAATTATAAAAAATATATGCAGGGCCACCATGGCTAGACTATAATGGCACACATGAACGATGAATTTTCAGCATTGTACAGTTGTCAGCTCTTCATATTTTCTCGATACCATTTTTAGTAATCTTTCATATAGGAATCCAACAGGTGATCATTTCTTGAGTTTGCCATGTGGAATCTTGGGCCATGTTCAGACAGAGGATACAGTATATAGCATAGTTATTTCTGCTGCACCAGGGTGAAAACTTGTTATAGACTATTCTATTTTCAGAGAATAGCGCTATAACCTATAGCTGGAGTTGCTGTCTTGGCTGTGCCTACTGTGCATCTATAGTGGCAGCGATTTCACACTTCTAGATTTTTTGCGCTATCAGAATATTGTAGCCAACAAGCAAGTATCCTAGAGGGGCTTTTCTCCAGAATATCACTTCTTGGTGAAATATTCAGGTGGCATCTGGAACCAGCCCTAATCAAGAGTTCTTTATTAACAGTTGTGTAGAAATGGTAAATTCAGCGAGTATTATTTCTTTGTATTACAAGCTACACTTGCTCAAAATCCCTCTTACATCCTTCAGAAATAAAGGAATCCTTTATTTCTGGTCTACTGGTTAGGGAGCCGGACTCTTATCTGGGAATACTGGGTTCGATTCTGCCCTCCCCCATGAAGCCAGCTGGGTGACCTTGGGCTAGTCACAGCTCTCTGCTGAGCTCTCACAGGCCCACCTACTTCACAGGGTGTCTGTTGTGGGGAGAAGAATAGAAAAGGTATGTCAGCCGCTTTGATGGGTAAGAAAAGCGGGGCAGAAAAACCACCTCTTCTCCTTCTCCTTCTCCTTCTTCTCTATCACAGCTCAACTCTTTCTCCACCACACTTTTGTGACTTGTAAACAAAACAACACTTCTTTTTATATTCTTTTGAGGCAAACTTACAATTTGCTGGGATTCGAGAGCAGGAGAAGGTTTTCTCTTGTCTCTGCTTGAGATGCCCATGGGCAATTGGTGGGCCACTGTGTGAGACAGGATGCTGGAGCAGATAGGTTGTGACCTGATTCAGCAGGGCTCCTCTTATGTTCTTAAGTACAGAACTTTTAAAAGATGGAAACCATAACTGGGCTATGAAAAACAAGATAGGATTCTAGTTATTTTTTTTACCCCCCCCCCCCATGTTGTTTTTGTCATTCCATCTCCTGAGCTTTCAGTAAGACATAACCTCTATTAGCCTAATAAAAATATTTTTGAACACTTGGTTTTATTCCTGTGCAGATGTTCAAAAGCCAACCAAAGCGTCTGAACCAGAGTACAGCCAAGTAGAACATAAGTGTGTCTGAAGATAATGTGGGCTGTTGTGGTGATCTGCGTGATAATGAATGAGCCCAGGATTTAGCTTTTTCCCTCCTTTTCCTTTTAAAGCTTATCAGTGGGAACAATTAATCTACATTTAATTGAGCATGTGCCTGGCTGTGAATAACTCAAGCTTGGGAAAAGAGAAAAGGTTAATCACCACACAATTAATCTAGGCTTTTCCATACTGTGCTGATTAAAAAAAAGAAAATCAGACAACATTGACCCTTAGCTGGTGTTCTATAAGTAGAGATTTAGACCTCAGTTGGACAATTGTAAAAATAGTTAATCACTAAAGAACAATTCCAGTTATCCTTCCCAAAGGAAGCCAAATGCTAACACCTTGGATTTCTGTTGAGTAAATTTACTTCTTATCATTATGGGTGGGGTAACCTTGTAGCCCAGTCAAATGAAACCAGTTTGAAAAATATGGGTCTGATCTACTGAGACATATTTTATGTTCTTATAATGTACTTACAAAATATTTGTTTTATGATAGTAAACATGTTTGTAACACAGGTAGGGATAGAAAGCTTTGTCAGCCACTTTGAATCCCCTTAAAGGTGACATAAGCAGGGTATAAAAACCAACTCCTCCTCCTCTTCTTCCACTATGTCGTCTTCTTCGGTTGATTCCAGTTTGGCCAGTATGTAGGACCAGCAAACATACAGGAGCTTCCCTTTTGCACATTGGTGCAGTCTAAAGGAGGCCCTACCTGGGAATAACCCATTTTAGTTTTTCAGGGGACTACAAAACTAATTAATAAGTTGTCTCAATCTGACAAAATTGTACCATCTAGAACTTTGGAATGAGTCAAATTCATTTTGCAAAAATGGGATTATACTCTTCTTTGCAATGAGCTTCCTGCTCAGCACACAGTCCTGGTTTCATAGATCTTAAAGAATGCCCTGTACTAGCTCCAGAGAGAGTACTCAGAAATGCCAAAAATTTCAGCAGGATTAACTTCTAGCTGGGAATGCCTAAGATTGCTTCCACTAGTCTTCAATACTATACTGCAAAAGACTTCCTACAGGCATTCCATGGTACAGCAGCATCTTAAACCAACTTGAAGTTTGAACTGCGGCAATAGTTCATGAAATTTTAATGCTAATTCTCATTCTACTTCAATAAACTATCCGGATGTTGATGGTAGTTTCTGTTTATCAAAATAAATGCCATAAATCCTAAACTCCAGCAAAATGAAAACACTTCTCTGGCATAGTAGAGAATGTCACAGAGGAGCCAACTTGCCTGAGGGGAACGGAAGAGGAGAAAAAACAAGCTGGGAAGACTCTCCATCAGCTCCCAGTATGGACTCTCCTTCCCCCAACTGGTCACAGAAGTGGACCCTTCCTTCCTCAACTGGCATTAAAGAGCCACCTTGCCTAACGGGAGTGGAGAAGAAACAGGAAGCTATGGAGATCTTCCATCAGCTCCTAATGGTAGTCCCTCCCTCTGCAAACTCACCAGAAGACCCACCTTGCCTGAATGGAGTGGAGGAGAAAGAGCAAGCTGGGAAGATCATCCATCAGCTTCCAACAGTGACCCTACTTGGTGCAGACTAAGGCCATGCCTCCACTTATCAGGTGAGGTGCCTGGTATGAGATTTTATTCCTCATTTATCCTGCTGTATTTTCAC
Source organism: Aspidoscelis tigris stejnegeri (assembly GCA_023333525.1). Lineage (NCBI taxonomy): Eukaryota > Metazoa > Chordata > Lepidosauria > Squamata > Teiidae > Aspidoscelis > Aspidoscelis tigris. The sequence goes on from JALMGA010000007.1 coordinate 11,710,772, forward strand.
TTGCAACAGCAGAAAGAACCATGTGATTATCACTCTGCTCCATTACTGGGCATGATTGCTGTCTGGGGCATAATTTCATTAGGGCGCAATTCTGCTGCCCTTAATAGAGGCAATTTAGAGCACCACTTCAAGGAATGCCTCTCAGCTTGAAAGAAGGCCTCGTGATGAGTAGGGATAGAGGTGCCTTCCTCATCCTGTCCTGGTAGAAGCTGACTCCGTTTTGTTTCTTCATATTATAAACTGCCTTGCATAGGTTTCTCAACCTGGCTGATTATGGTTGTTTGAGCCTGGCTTTTTGCTAAGGGCCTTTGGAAGAATATCCCAGGCATTTCTAATATTGCACCAATTGCAACAGGCAAAGACAGCATTGGAATGTTAGCACAGGAAGTCCAGCAGTGACCCCAGGTTTTCTGGAATAGCTCCACTAACTTAACATCTGGTGAGCAGTTAGCTCTACCAAAAGCCAGCCAAGTGTGTGAAAAACAACAAAAGGAAGTGGATGGGCACTTGGCTGATTCCGGTAGCCTCAACTGGGATGCGTGCAAAAGATTCTCACCAGATATGAATGCAAGCAAGGAGTGAGGTTCCCTCCAGACGGCAGCACAATATACTGACAGAAAGCAATAGTGCAGATTATTTCTCCGCTGCTATTATTGCTTTCTATCCTGACAGAGCTGGCCTAAGTGTTGTCTTTCCACATTTTGGCCATGTACAATCTGGATAATTCAGTTGCCATCAAATTCCCAGATCTTCACGTGACCACCTCCACTCATGTCTGGTCAGCTGTTTCAGCCTCCACGCATGTGTGCTGGATGGAGCTCCGATTGATGCTCCATCCGAAAAGGTAAGCCCACCACTAAAAAGTGCTATTGCTCCAAAATCTGCTACCAGTACTGGGTTTCCAGCAATAGCTGTGAGAGCTTTGTAGGACTATGGTGGCTGTACCTATGGTATGTGAGGTGACCCCCCATCATAGCAGTGCCATATGATGCTATTTTCATTGTGTCTGATTGCACCCTGGCTTTGCACATCAGGCAGGTTATGGCAAAAGGCAATCATGGGATCTCATAAGAACCTAAGAGGAGCCCTGCTGGATCAGGTCACAGCCCATCTAGTCCAGCATCCTGTCTCCTCTTGTGACCCACCAGTTGCTCATTTAGATTCTGCATTGCCCCTTGCGGTCTGGAGTCAGCCTAAAATAGCTTGAGAGCTGATGCTTAAAAAGCAAGAATCCACATATTTAATTTTTTATTCCTCATTTAGCTTTGCTGTTTTGAAATTCAGCCAGCAGTGAAACAATATTGTGGGAACTGGGGCTCCATGCTGTCACGGTTAAAAGGAGTGGAAAATATTATCATTTTCTCCCCTCTAGTGGCTGTTTCAAGTAAGAGAACAGCAGTTAATGGATTTAATTAAATTCCAACAGCCCGGCACTGTCTAATGGATATCGAACCTTACTAGGAAAACAACCAGTAGAATGTGGCTGTTTATAAAATGAAGTGTACTATGAATAATTAGTAGGTTTATTTGCTAATCTCCAAGCATTGCCAATGTAGACTTGTTTCTGTAGTTTAAAGTACATTATTGCGCTAATGGCTGGTTTACATTTCTTTATTTAAAATATTTATATACTGTTGCCCATTAAAAGATAATCTTGAAGTGGTTTATATAACATAGAGAATAAAAACAGCTAAAATCGTAATAGTTGTATGAAAGCATGATTTAAATCAAGGATGTGGGAAACATACAAACAAACACAAACACACGTTGACTCTGGGAAGGTCTGGGTAAAAAAGATAAGGGCCAATTCTCACTTGACCTGATAGTATGTGTGTGGGAAGCTCCAAGATGAAGGCTGTGGTCACATTTAAGGTTTAATCCAGCTTCAGTCCAATTTCAGAGTAAGAGAATACATCCGCAAAGTGAGAAGCTGTTTTCTTGGGCACGTTTGGTCCGGTGCTGAAATTGAGTTCAGCAAGGGCCGTCCCCATGTGTTTTAGATTTGGTCCGTGTTAGCCCGATTTCCACAGACCAAATTGCCCAAACCCATGCCAAATTAAAATGTCTGAATGATTTGTACAAATGATTTGAAACATTCAAATTCGTTTGAATGTTAAAAAACAAGGGTATAGACATTCGATGCGAATTCAAATGTCCGAATTGCCCTGCTGGTTCTGTTTTCCTAGTTTCTTCCGCCGAACGTTTCCTGATAGTGTGATACAAAACTTCGCAGGAAAGATATTCTTCTACGTCACTGCAGAAAAAGCACAAAACTGCTTCCTAAGCGTTTCTGTGGGAATGAGAGGCACATTTTTGACACCATTAGGAAATACAGAGGTTTGGTATAATAAGCATGCTTGCAGCTTACTGTCTTGGTTGCTGCTTGGCAAGGTATGACAGAAATGCCCAGAGGTGTTAAGAATAGATTACATCTCACTTATGTCCCAATTATAAAACCAATTTCTTTGAAGGTTTTCCCCCTCATTTTTGTTTAATTCCCTCTCTTTTGCATACATAGTTTAATTGCTAAGTGCAAGGTGACATGCAGAGTTTGTCTGGCTGTTGTTCCTCTTAGATGTGCATGCTTCCTGCCCTTCACCAGACACCCAAGAAATACATTCTGTGGTGCAAACTGCTGTGGTATGCGCAAAAAGCAAATTCATAGCCTTTCTTTTCAGTGGGAAAGTGAGTCTGGAACTGAGCCAGTGCAAGGAATTGCTATACTAACCTATATATATCTAGCCCCATTTCAAATGACTGTGTGTGTGTGTGTTGGGGCACTCTGTCTATATGTACTCCCAGCTTTATTATGCAGGCAGAATTAATGGCTGGCTGGGTGTGAACTGACCCATCTCTGCCTGCGTGAACCAACTTCCTTGAAAAGTAATTGTGCTCCAGGTAAAAGCCTGACAAACAGTGAAAAGTTGTTTGCTAGGCTCATTCTTGCCATTAAATCTCTGAAACTGCATCAGCCCCTGGACTGTATGGTTAGTCTTGGGGACTAACTATCCTACAGAGATGTTATAAACTTATATCTTACCAATTCAACTTGCAAGGACTGGTAGGGGAAGCTTATTTATTTACTCGCTGGTTCTCTGGGAACTGCCATAGCTCAACAGGAAAACAGAGAACATAACTATATAAGAACATAAGAAATGCCTTAGCATGGCACATCTAGTTTGGTCTAATGGTTAAGGAGACAGATTCCTATCTGGGAATACCGAGTTTGATTCCTCACTCCTTCATGTATCCAGCTGGTGACCTTGGGTGAGTCACAGTTCTCTTCTGAGCTCTCATAGCCCCACCTACCTCACTGGGTGTTCTGTTGTGGGGAGAAGAACAGAAAGCTTTGTCAGCCACTTTGAGTCTCAAATGGGTGAGAAAAGTGGGGTAGAAAAGCCAGTTCTTCTTCACCTAGGGGGAGTCCCCAAAAGACTTATTTACTTCTCCACTGTCACTCTACTGTGACTCTACTGAAGTGGACTTTAAAAGTGCCATGCAAATCAGGAATAAGCGTCCGCATGAGGCTCAGGAAAATGCGTGTTTTTAACGCACCTTCCGTCCCCATAGGATCCCTGTTTTCTTTGCGTGCATCTTTTTCTCCCCGCCCCTGCTCTTGTTCATAGGGTGCAAAGGAGAAACAGCAATCACCTCTCTGTTCGTCTCCCAGATCTCTCCCCCCCTTAAATGGCTTCTCGTGCTGGAAAACATTCACTCTCACCACTTTCCCTGTTTTTGCTTTCAAAAATCCACCCTGCCCAGCGCACGATCGCTCATTCACTCATCACTTTCCCTGTTATCGCTTTAAAATCCACCCCTAGCAATAATCCACCCATTTCACACCTCACAGCGATTGCAACAATGTTGCAATTCTGCGTGATTCTGGCTCTTTAGTTCTGAGCTTTAGAAAATGAAGCTGTTTTTGTGTTTCTGCTGTGTGTGTGCAGGCGGCAATCCCCGCCCCTTTTGCCACGGAGCGTCCTCAAGGTAAATGTAGCGAGGAAAACCCGCGACTTACAGAAAGAGCGCTGGAAGAGTTGTTTAAAGTGCATGTATTTTGTCGCGCGATTTCCACGTTTTGTAGCGCTGGAACCTCGCTAAAAACCCTGGCTTGGGGACGCTCAGAGGCAAAAGGAGAGTCTTGGCAGACTTTTTATTCCTTGGGGACAAGCCCTTAGCTCAGCAGCCTGCTCTCCCAGTGGCCAACTAGGTGCCCATGGAAGTCCACCAGTAGGACATGAACATGCAGCTTACTTTCCTTGCAGTCTTTCAGCTTCTGAAGCCTATTTGCATGAGGACCTCTGGAATCAGAGGACAACCTAGGATGGAGCATTCACTCTGCTGGCCCAGCGGTTCTATTTGGAACCGTCCCAGCCCCTCCCAGGGCACCCATTTGTGTTCTGGGTGTAGAGAGTGAAATTGTGCTCTACACCCAGCCCAGGGCATTCCTGGCCATCCCGGGCCATTCCACAGCTGTTCGGGAGGGAGAGCATTTGCACACTCCCTCCAGAACAGCTTTGGGCACCACCCCACCTGCCACCATTGGCTCAAGTTCAACCCAGGGGTGGGCAGGCCTGTTTTGTCCATTCATCGGTTGCTATAGCCTCTAGGTGATGTGATCAGGTCCAGTAGAGCCTGCAGGGACACCCCCCCCAGGCACCCATCCCCCCCAGGCACGAGCCTATCCGGCACACAATGCCACCACCTGGGCCCGCCACTTCGAACCCGTCGATGAAGAGGTAAGTGGCGCGCATGTGCATGTGTCCCCAGGTAGGCCTGTGCCCTGGGGGATGGGTGCCCGGGGGGGGGTCCTGTGGGCTCTAGGGGACCTGATTGCATCACCTACAGCCCGTAGGAACCAGGGAAGGGACAAGACAGGCCTACCTGCTCCTGGGTCAAACCTGACCCAATGGTGGCAGGCCTGGGAGGGGCATCCTGCCCCTGTGCTGGCCTTTTCTGGCTAGGCCATGTGGGTACGGGTTCCACATTTGCACCTAGGGAGATAGGAACGTGTCCCCACATGTTCCTTACGTACCTAGGTGTGAATGGGGAATGTGTCCCCGTGTGGCCTAGCTTTTGTGCACTACAGCTGTCCAGCTGTAGTGGAAAAAAGCCTCTAGTCTTCAGAGTCAGACTACCTCCTACAGCCATCAGGAATAGTAGCCATTGATAGCCTTGGCTTTCATAAATAGAAGAACTTAAGAAATGCTTCACTGGACCCATGGCGCTTCTAGGCCAGCAGTCTGCTCTCCCACCAACTCCCCAGGGAAGCCCCCCAGCAGGACTTGAACACACAGCTTGCTTTGTTTGCTGTCTCTCAGCAGGCAACCTTTGAATGCATACCATCACCTACTGCCATCAGGGCTAATAGCCATTGACAACCTGGATTAGATGTTGGTCCATCTAGCCCAGCAGACTGCTCTCATGTTGGCCAGTGAGCTACTCAGGGAAGCCCACCAGCAAGATGTGAGCACACAGCTTGCTCTGCTTCCAATCTCCTAGCAGTTGGCCTTCAGAGACATGCCACCTTCTCCTGCCATCAGGGTTGGTAGCCACTGGATTGTACCCATGGTCCATCTAGTCCATCTATTCCCAACCAACTGCACACGGAAGCCCACCAGCAGGACTTGAGCACATAAGTTGTACGGCTCCCAGCAGCTGGGCTTTGAAGACACAACTTCTCCTGCTGCTCTCAGAGCTAATAGCTAATCATAAAAGACACCAGGAATTGGGTAAGACATGTCTCTTGTGGAAATAGAGAAGCCTATGAGAGCATAGGAGTGTACAGACCATTGGCATTTTGGAAGCTGTCAGCCAGGATGTGTGTGGAGCACAAGGTCAGCACCACTGGAGGAAATCATTTATTTGATGATTGTCCAAGTTACTCTGTAGCATGCCTTTGCTGAAAGTAGGAATAGAAAGCTTACTAGACCAAGCTGGAGGTCCAAGATTCAAAGACAAACACAGCACCCAGTAGAATAAATAAACTGTAGGATGTAACAGGAATATTGAGTTTTGAAAAACAACAAGGTCTTATAAAAACTTGGTAGGTTAAAACAAATTGAATGAGACCTTCAAGACGCCTCTGTCTCACCGGAAGATGCAGCATCAAGGTAACAAATGGACGCTTTCAACAGCATTTTTCCCCCAAGCTTTTTTGATCAAGATTCCTTGCAGCTATGGAAAATGGCCACTAGGTGGGGCTCAAACCCCACTAATGATATCAAATAGGAATGCACACAAATGGTTTTTTTGGCATTCAGTTCGTAACAAATCAAATGTTAGAAAATTTGTAATTGTTCAAATAGATCCCCTTCGAATGTGGTAGGATTCTGTTCAATGAGAAAGTAGTCATACAAATTTGTATGAATACCTGATACGGGGGCATATGTATCCTACACGAATGCATACATATTGAATACATATCCTATAGCAATGCGTACATATCAAATACATATCAGATATGAATGCATATGTATTGCTACGTATCCAATATGTATCCCCAATTTAATGAATGTGTGGACTATATGTATAAATGTTCCAATACATTTGTATTCATACGAATGTCAATGTATGAATGCTGTAACATTCGATTTGTGTATGAATGTCTGAATTTTCTGAATTCATACGAATAATGAAAGCTATGAATATTTGTGCACATTCCTACTAGCAAAGCGTCAAAGCAGGGGCACATGCAACTGTGTGGGACAACAACCAGATCCATGGTTCTCACAAATCTGGTAGCGCCATTGCTTTAGCTGTCAAGATGTTCTTTGGAGCCCATCTCTTATGGCATTATTGGGTGTTTTTCCACCGCGCTCCTTTAATCCGGATCTAAGAAGATCCAGATTTAAGGAATGGGTACATTCCTTAATTTGGATCTAGTAGATCCAGATTAAGGGAAGTACCCAATGTGTTTCCATGGGTGGTCTAGCACCCAATAGCAATGGGTGCTAGCCTCCCTGCCATGGAAACACCGGAGGACCCATTTGGAAATCCAGATCTACCCATGAAGGGTCTGCTTGTCACCCCAGGTGTTTGGGGGGACAGGGGGTGCAATCTCTGAAGCAGCTTCGAAGTCATTTCAAAGTCATTTCGAAGTCACTTTGAAGTCACTTCAAAGTCTGTGCAAAACAGCTGCATTGAAGACTGTGCTGATCTTCGGAGTGAATGTCGAAGTCACTTCGAAGTTCACTCTGAAGATCAGCACAGACTTCAAAGATGCTCCAGAGCTATTTTGCACAGATTTCGAAGTGACTTCGAAATGACTTTGAAGCTTAGGTTTTGGGGCTCCCCCCCATGGGTGCCCCCTCCCCCTAGCCTCCTCTAGACCCCATTGGCACACAAGCGTGGAAACAGGCTCCCTTTAATCCAGATTTTCTGCCTGAAGACCCCATTGTAGACCCCATTAATGGGGTCTACAGAAAATCCAGATTAAAGGCCAGAATGTAGCCATTTGATCTGGATTTCCCCAGTGGCAGTCGAAACAATCGGGTCCCAAGTGGGTGCCGTGGTGAAAATGGGATCATCCGGCTCACACCCAAATGGGTCCTTAATGGGTGCAAAAATGGGTACTTTCTGACAGTGGAAAAACACCCATTATTGTTGATATTATTGTTGTTGTTATAGTTCTTAATCTGTTTTTCCAAGCAGAGTGCTCAGAAATAAACACAATATGAACAATATAAAATAAAGCTGTACATTAAAAATTATGCACTTAAAATTTAAAAAATATACATACAAATATAGGGAAAGACCTGCTCATTTTGTGAAAAGATGCTGAATAAGATCTGGGACTTTTGACCGCAAACAGCAGTACAAGCAGGTGTGGAGAGGGACTGCTAATTCCTAGGACCCAGACCTAAAATGAGTCCCTCAAAAGCAGCCAGCAGGAATAGTAGCAGTCCTACCAGCAGGAGACAGCAAGACAAGCTCTCACCCTGGAGTCTTCAGGAAGCAGATGGACCTTCTTCCTTGGCAAGGTTTTATGGCTTGAATGGGGCACTGGAAAAAGCCGTCCATCCATGGAGATGACACTGAGAGCTCACGTTTCTCTGATTGAGGCTTCCCTGAAGGCTTAGAATCTAAGTTTCCTCAGGAAGTGACTGAGGAGTAAACCTGGAACTAAGGTGTTGTAGGGACGTGCACGAATATTCGTAATATTTGAAATTCATGTGAATTTGTCTGAATGCAGACATTTGAATTCAAATTGAATGTTGATACATTAAAAGATTGACATTCGAATTCAAATTGAATGTGTTGGAACATTTGTATGAATATTTGTTACACGTGTGAACCTGGGGAAGTGGGAAAGTGGCTGCCGGTCACATCTGCAATGGATCCACAGTGGATTTGACTTGGATTGAGAGTGGATTCAAAGGGATTTAGGGCGGATTTGATGCCTTCAGGGCAGATACGTATGGGATTCGTATGGGATATTTAGGGGATTCATATCAAATTCGTATTGAACATTCATATCAAATTTGAATCCTACCACATTCAGAGGGGATCTATTCGAATGAACATGGATTTTCTTGCATTTGATTCAATATGAATTGAACATAATAAACCATTCATGCACATTCCTAAAGTGTTGGAAGACCTGTTTTTATAGCCTTGGACTTGCTCCTCTGGCCTTTCTCCCCCAGTGCCTCTGATGTTAAGTTGTTATGGGCCCATTTCAGGAATTAAACTGGGGCTCGGAATGACAGGTTCTTTCTAGTCACTCTGGGAGTCCTAAAGCAGCTATGAGAGCAGTAGTAGAACCTGCCAAAACATTGGGCACCTTATAGCTCCCAAGGATGCTGAAGCTTAGTAACCAAAAAGTACAGTGATGGGAATATTTTTGTTCAGTGCAGAACATCTAGCTGCAGCATGATAGCATAACATCTTTCCTAAATCCAACCCAAGCCGTTGAAAGATGGCCACCCTTAGGGTAATCTAAGAGATGCCACCTGACAGGTTCTGCGTGGATAAAGACTCTGGCAATGATCTCTGCATATGTCTGTGGCATCTCAGGGGTTGCACCTTCTCATGTTACTGCAAGCGAAACCTCAGTTGTCAACCCACGGACTGCAGAACTTTAAACATGGGAGATTGCATGTCAGCTGCGATAACAGGGAGCTGGTACCCAATTTATTTAGACTAGTCAAGGAAGCCAAGCTGCAGTCATGTAAATCTATTTGGAACTACACTGCTAGGAATACAGTCATATTCCGCATGGGTAAAGAAGGTCCTAACTGCAACATAAATGTAGGATCACCGCTCTTTTCCAAGCAGAAACTAGTGATCATTAGAGTGGGGGTCAGAGCTGGCTCTACTGTGAGTCAGCTGCCAGGCATCAGATTTTGGGTATCATAAAATATTTAAAGTTATTTAATTTGGTATCATTCCTGGAGCAGTGGAGGGAATTGTGTATGACGGTGAGACTGCAGTCAGTGACATTGTGTACACTGTGAAGCTAAGGCCCTAGGCTGAATCGGTATGGTGGTCCTTCTACATTTTTAGTGCCTTTGTTTTGCATGTATAATCTTATTATAGTCATATTATCTCATATAGATTAATCGTCTCTCAAGATAAATAACTTCTGTTTGTTGTGGATATTAAAGTGAACCAAACATGAAGCCCCTTTGCGCCTTCTACCTTTCTACCCAGTTTGGTCTAGTGGTTAAAAGCCGGACTTATCTGGGAATAACAGGTTCGATTCTGTACTCCTCCATGAAACCAGCTGGGTGACCCTGGGCTAGTCACAGCTCTGTTCTGAGCTCTCACAGCCCCACCTACCTCACAGGGTGTCTGTTGTGGGGAGAAGAAAAGAGAGCTTTGTCAGCCGCTTTGAGTCCCATTAAATGGGTGGGAAAACAGGGTAGAAAAGCCAACTCCTCCTCCTCCTCCTCCTCCTCCTTCTATCCTTACTTTCACCCCATCCCCATACAAACAGGGGGAATATTGGCATGGTGTTTGGGTTCCGTATCCCTTTCTAAGGATTTCCTTTAAGAACCTGTAGCTTCATTCAGATGTCATTTACTTATTCCACTATATTTGGATAAAGCATGGATAAAGCTTTCCAGAACTAAGCATGTCTGCTTGAAGTGCATTATTCCAGAATATCCAAATATAGGAGAATAAAAGTAGCATCTCCCCTTCGTTCTCTTTTTGCTGTAATAATAAGTGTCAGGAATCTTCATGACAAACCCTAGGAAAATATGTCTTTTCAGTCTTGAGCATTACAAGGCGAACAAATGGATGATCTTCAACTCAGGCTGATGACTTGCTCAACTGCTAACTTAGTCTGGATTAGGGGCGTGCACGAATGCAATTTTTGGGATTGAATTTGAATCAAATATCTGAAGATTCAAAACAATTTGAGTATTTAAAATTTGAATGTATTCCCATTTGATTTGATTCAAAGACATTAGAATCTATCCGTATGAATTTTGTTCGTATTTGAATAGATATGGTTCAGCAACATTTGTATGTGTCCGTATGCATCTGTACGCTTCCATATGCATCCTGTTTTTATCCAGTATCCATCGTGTTTTCATCCTGTACGTATTTGTACAAATGTGTACAGATATGAATAAGATGCATAGGAATACGTATGTAATGCATATGGATACATACACCTATGAATGTCCAAATAATTCCTACAAATGATTCAAAAGAAAATTCATTCGAATGTTAAATTTGAATTTAGAGACATTTAATTTGAATTTGAATGCCCAGATCTGATTGAATTCAATTGAATTTTGTATGTTTTGAATATTCATGCACATCCCTCGTCTGGATTGGCAGAAGATGGCATTTGGGTAGCTTCTTTTGGTACTGCAGTTGCTTCTGCTTTCTGGGCCCTGAGAACAGAGGCTGTGGCCACACCTAAGGTTTAATCCAAATTCAGTCCACTTTCAGAGTGAGATAATGCAACAGCAAAGTGACAAGCTGTTTTCTTTCAGTGTTAAATAACTTAGAAAATTCCCCTTTGGCATAGATATTGTGGAAAGGAAATTACTGGCCACTGTGCTGATGTGTTCTCCCTCTCTGAAGGTGGACTGAAGCTGGATCAAACCTTAGGTGTGACTACTCACTGTCTATCTGTCTGTCTGTCTGTCTGAGCAGAGTGCTGCTTTATCTTAGGAGCATGGGAGATATACTCCCCCCATTCTATAGGTTAGTATATGCAAATTTTGTGATTGCAAATGATTGTTTCCCCCTCATGTTTGATGATGTGTACGTGACCAAGACTGCAGTACCTTAGAGGCAATATTCTTGCAGCCTGATTTGGATCTTACTTTCTATCGTGCTCTGTGTTGCCTTGTTGCTGAGTGAGATAACATCCTCTAACAGTCCACATTGTGACCTCTGCTCCTCAAACAACCGGTAAGTGCAATGCCCATTTCCACATGTCTCAAATATAGTAGAAAATTGATTTTGTTCAGCAGTAAAACAGAATGTGATTGCCTCGTTTTTAAAAACTGAAGTCTTGAGCAATGACATGCCAAGGTAGAAAATAAGACACTGACCTCTTTTTACTTATTGTCCATGCTTTTTCTCAGAGGCATATTTTAACAAGAGTTTTATATTTCGGGGAATTTCCCTCTTGTTTCCTGCAGCAGAATTGATTGACTGCCATTTCTAAGCAACAGGGATTCTGTAAATTAAGGTCCTTTAGCATAGTCTTAAAATGTGTGTTGGAAATAATATTAACTAAGGGCCTAGCTACACACAAGTATTCTACTTTAAAAGGAAATCTGCTTGAATTTTCCATCTGGAGAGAAAAGATGAATAGATCATATCCAGTGCATTTGTTTTCATAGCCCAGCAAATTAAGGCTGTGGTCACACCTAAGGTTTAATCCAGGTTCAGTCCACTATCAGTTTGGTCTAGTGGTTAGGGAGCCGGACTCTTATCTGGGAATACCGGGTTTGATTCCGCCCTCCTTCATGAAGCCAGCTGGATGTCCTGGGGCTAGTCACAGCTCTCCTCTGAGCTATCACAGCTCCACCTACCTCACAGGGTGTCTGTTGTAGGGAGAAGAACAGAAGGTTTGTCAGCTGCTTTGAGTCTCCTTAAATGGGTGAGAAAAACAGGGTAGAAAAGCCAACTTCTTCTTCTTCTGTGTGACCACAGCCAAAGTGTCATGTCTAATTGCAAGGGTTTGCTCTGCCCCACCACAGTCTATCCAAACCTTCTCCCAGTAAATCTACATGGTTTACAGTAAGTCATCTGCCAGTCTTTCACAGCCCTCCTCAATTTTTCTGATCTCTATTTTTGCACAAAAACTCCCCTTCCCCTTTCTGTTCTATGCTTCTTGATAAAAACTCTCTTCCTTGTTTTGTTCACCACTCCTGTGTAACACTAGACCTGTGCACCTTTCTTTCTGAGCAGGAACGTTCCCTTGAGTGTCTATTTTTAATCTGATCCTCCTGCATATTTCAGGACAGTCCCTGTTGAGCTCCTTTTTCTTTGATTGCTTCAAAACGTCCATGGAGGTACAGAGGTGGAGAGCCTTAAATTTTGATTTTGGCAGCATCTCCACTTGAAAATGGAGGCACCTTCCCCCAGGGTGCATGGCGCAGGTGCTACCGGTGTTGTGTAACAGGGTGCCTCTTTGTCTCCACTTTGGAGTGAGGAGTAGGAGTGTTCATGCATGCAATGTTTGACATTCAATTTCTAATGAATTGAATATTCAAATATCCGAATTTGTACGAATAAAGAAAAATGAATGTCTGGACATTCAAACCAATATGAATACATTTGTATCTATTCGTACGAATATTTGATACATATCTGATGATACGAATCTCGTATGCATCCATACACATCTATATGCTTCCCATTTTTATCCCGTATGCATCCTGTTTTCATACCATATGTGTCCATACGGATGCGTACGGATACGAACAAGAAGCGTATGGATACCTATGCGATGCGTACATATCTGTACACATACGAGTATCTGAATTATTTGTACAATTAACTTGAAATATTAATATTCATATGAATAATAAAAAATCAATGTCTGGGCATTCGATTCAAATACTAATGTCCGAATTTGTCTGAAATCATCCAAATAATGAATATTTTGAATATTCGTGCACATCCCTAGTGAGGAGGCATTCTTTGGAGCAGTGCTCTGAGGTGTGTCCATTGAGGGTGGCAAAGACGCATCTTCACAAAATGGCACCTCAGATGGCTACTTCACCTACTGATAGGGGCAGTTGCCACAAGGTACTTTCTGCCACTGCAAGTGGAATTGCAACAGCAGAAGATGCTTTACTGGTTGCTGTGTCTGATAAATGGAGATACGGCTTTTGCTCCCCAAAGCCTCAGATAGTTGACTTTGTTGGAAGATCAGACTTTCGTTTGTCAGTCATGGTTTGCACTTCTCCCTTCACTTCTAATGGTAGGGATTAGGACGTGTATGGTGCATGATTTCATGCACCACCGCTGGTAGATGCTGGGGTAGCATCTGGTAAGGCAGGAGGCATTTCTGGCTTGAAAACGCTTCCTGTAAGTCCAGGTGCTTCTTACCAGAAGCTACCCCATTGTCTCCTACAAGACCAAGTGTGAATTGGCCCCCGGTTTTTAAAGGTTTTTTTTTTTTTGCTAAGTTTGAATAATGCTTTTGATTTTGTATTGAAGAAATTGTCTTCAGTATTGTATTTTGTCTTGCTGCCTGCTTGTTTTTGCTAAGTACTTATTTATTTATTTAGCCCTCTGTCTTAAAAGACCTCTCCCTTGGGTTGATGGCTGGACTGAGCTAAATTTTCCCAAATGACACGTGTCCAGTCCACAACCTATAACGCTGCTACAGACTATAGCAGGTCGTGGATGGGCCCTGCCATAGTCTGCACCAGCGTTCAAATGGAAAACTCCTTTTCCAGAATATAATCTGGAATAAGGCCCAGTGCAGAAAAGGCCTCTGTCAGAGGTTACCCTGCGAAAAGCAAAATACAATCCTGATTAAAGGTGTAATCCCCCCTGCATGCTTAACCTGGGAGTAAGCCCAATTGAACAAAAAGTGGGGCTTAACTTCTTAATAAACGTGATAAGAATTCATAGTATCCATTCGGTTATGACAGCTTTGCATACTGTTGAGCACATAAATACTTTCTCCAAGAGTGAGAAGCCTTAAATAATTCTGCTGAGTGATGAATTCAGCCCTCTGCTTTTTGAACGGCTCTTTGTTAAAGCATTTGCAGCGCTCACTTTGGTGTCTTTACATTCTGCCTGTGACTAGTGAAGTTGCAGTGTGATCTATAAATGTCTCTTGAGAATGGCTTCTGCATATTGGAGCACCAAATATAAATCTTCCACCAGTAATTACATTTTGGGGATGCGAGAACAATTTCATCCTTGGTAAACAGCTCACCATCCATACAAACTAGGTAACTCGACATTGTTATCAATTGATTTGCTGAGTGAAAATGTCGCCTCCAAATTGCATTGCTCTATAAACAGAATGCCATCTGCAGAGCCCCTTTTGGAGAGCTTTGCTTGGAATAATTCTCAAACACTTCTAGCAAATTACGACTGTGAGCAGGAAGACACCCAGAAAGCTTTGATCTGGTCTTTTAGATGAAAAACCTTACTTGTAGGCATCTGGGCACCAGCCAAAAGGAAGCTATTTAAACTTAAGTTTCACAGATATCAGATTCAGGGTTGGGGTAAAATTAAGTGAATGATGCTTATGTCCTACTGGAATTAATGAGACCCATTTCTAAAATCTAAGATCTGCACCTATTCTGTTCATCAAGTAAACATTGGTCTCAGGAAAATGAGATCTTCCTTCAGTCCCTACCTCAAATACCCATTATTTTTTTGTCGGGTGCCATCCAGTTAGATTTGATTCCCAGTGGCTGTATACGCAAATACTGCCCATGTTAAACTTTCTCAAGCAATATCTCATGGGATATTCAAGGACATTCCCATAATCTTTTTTGATACGGCTTGGTCTGTCCATCTGTCCTTTATTTACTAAATGTATATAGCTACCCAATAACCACTGTTCTTTGGGTTGGTCACAGTAAAAATACATAAAGAGCATTGAGGGATACTGGTAGACCAGCACAGCTTGGTCTGGAACCCACATACCTCCATCTTATGGACTACTGGGGACTAGGGATGTCCACAAATGGGTTTTTGGCATTCGAATGTAAGAAAATTTGTATTTGTTCAAATAGATCCCCTTCGAATGTGCTAGAATTCTATTTGATACAAATGTATTTGTATGAATTTGTACAAATATCCGATATAAACGGATACGTATCCTATATGAACGGGTACATATCCGATACAAATGGATACGTATCCAATACAAACACATATGTATTGGATGTGCATCCCATATCCGATATATATCTCCAGCTTAATGAATGTCTGAACTATCTGTATGAATGTTCCAAAACATTTGTATTTCTACAAATGTTAATGTACGAACATCATAATATTTGATTTGTGTATGAATGTCCAAATTCATATGAAAAATGCTGCTAAAATGGGTTCCCAGGTGGCCCTAAGGGTAGAAATGTTTGTTCTTAGACCTTTGGAGTGCCTGTAGCCCAGCCCTGAAGGTCACATCAGCTTTGGGGCTGGAACTGAGGAGGTTGCTGGTCTGAACCGGCACCATTATACACACTAATTTCTGCACTGATCAACCTTGTCTCTTAGTGTGGCTTTCAGAAGCATCTTGGGGGCATCAGCAGTTTCAGCCCATAGGACTAGTTTCTCTTATCTACTTTGGCTGTGATTGCATGTAGAAAAAAAAAAGTGGTCCAGAAATGCCTCAGAAACAGTAACGTGTCATGTGTCCCTCATGTTCTCATTTAATGTCTAATCCTCCCTTTCTAGCACAGAACGTTCATGAAAAGGGGGAAGGTCAAACTGATGTATGAATGAACCAGCTCAGAACTGTCTCTCAGCTGTTTCTGAGACATCTCAGTGATGCCTTTCTTTTTATTGTGTAGGAGCACAGCCTTCAGCCTTCAGTCCATGCAGCCATCCCATCAAGGTGGATCCCAGACAGGTGTTTGGCCACTTAGCCAAACTGGCTTTCCTCCCCTTCATCTCTTCCTGGTTGATGGTGGGCAGGTGGTCCCCTTGTTGCAACAGTCAGAGCCTGGAGGTTGGCTCACCAGTGCTGCCAAAATGGCTGCTCTTCAGCCCTATCCCTCAGAGTAGCCCTATTGTTGATATAATTTTTAAAAAAACAGGATGATTCAAGCCATATGGAATGCAAAGAGACAGCATCTGACTTTGTACTAGTTAGTTATCCTTATATAGTTAACAGGATCCAAGCATTAACAGGCATTCAGAAAAGCCCACTCTAATGTCCTCTGATTGACTGTTCTAGAAGGCAAATATTGCTGCCTCCTACTCTTACGGTGCCAATTCCTTTGTGGTCCTGGTCAGGTCAAATCAATATTTCATGTCTTCCTTTACTGTAATTTTTACTGTGATTTGTGTCAAGAGCTATTGCCTCCGTCATAATGAACCATCCATGGTGCTCTGCCAGAATCTTGTGCTAAATTTTTACTGGGAGATGAAGTTCACCCTATTTCCTAGCATGCTAGGAAACTTTGGTTCTTTTAGCTTCTAGATCCTAGTTAATTTGTAGGTTTATGATGTTACAATGATATATTGTTCCTGTTCTTTTTGGGCTGGTTAGCTTTCCCTGGCTGGGACACTGGACCAGCAAGTGCACAAGGACCCTCACTTGTGCATACTGGTGCAATCCAAGGAAACCCCCACTCCTGGGGGTGGTCTAAGGGGCAGGACCTAAAGGGCTGGAGCCTTCCTTAGATCATACCAGTGTACAGAAGGGAGGCTTCTGGTATTGTTGCTGCTAGGGATATGCACAAAGCCATTTCCCCCCATTCGATCTGATGTGGATTAAATGGGGGAATGTTCAGCTTTGTCTGAATCCCCCTGCAAATGTGGAGGGCTTTGGGTTCATGCACAAACATCTCATGAATGTTCATACATGAAGGGTACTCACTTACCCCTCACCTGCTGCTACCATCGCACGTCCCTCGGAAGTCTAACTGAGCCTTCTGGAGGCGTGCATACACTTTCCTCATTTGGGAATCACCAGAAATCTCATGGCCACATTTGGGGGTAAGGGGGTGGAGAGGGATGGGATATCGGGGATGGCGAAATCTGGCCTTCATTGAAGCTTCAATTTGCAGGTGAATGGGGCTCCACCAATGTAGCCTCCTTTCGATTCCTCTGCAGATGCTAAAATTCATACAAATTTGTACAAATTTTGAATTTCATGAAAATTCATGCACGTTCCTACTTGCTGGTTTGGTATACTGTCCAGTGCAGAATTGCCTACTGAGTATTATTTTCTGGTCTAGGAACACAATAATGATTGATTCAATTTATATATTTTATTTTTATTTAAGAATTTATATCCCGCCCTTCACCAAAGGCTTTCAAGGCCAAACACAATACAAAAATAAGTATACATGTATGAATAAGATGACAGGGCTGGTATAATTTTAAACAGCTGTACGGAAGATGAAGTTTCAGTTTATGCCTGTTAAAGGGGGGATGCAATAATCCTGAGCTGTTTCCAATTTATTTATATTTTTATGTGTTTTAATCTCTCCCTTAAGCCGGAAAAATGTTTTACCAGGTAAGTGCCTGCCTTTAGGTTTACACCTTTGAAAACACGACACACAAAATATCCTACAAAATTATAAGAAAAGAAAGGAAATTTCAATATGTTGTGGATAAGTGATAAAATGCATTCCATGCTATCAAACATCTATAAGGCCCGGTCCAGATTGGGGGGGGGGGATAGTGCCCTTATGGGACTGCTATGGTGGGGTTGCCATAGGTATCTGTGGAAACCCACCATAATAGGGATGTGCATGGATACTTGTAACATTCAAAATTCGTATGAATTTGCCTGAATCCAGACATTTAATTCTAATAGAATGTTGGCACATTTGAAGACTAACATTTGGATTCAAATCTAATGTTTCAATAACTTCGTATGAAGCTTCATATGGGATTTGTATGGCATTCATATGAAGCTTCGTATGGGATTTGTATGGGATTTGTATGCATTTGTATGGGATTCGTATTGGATTGAACAGTTATACTGAATTTGAATCCTACCACATTTGAAGGGGATCTATTTGAATGAATACAAATTTTCTTGCATTTGACTCAATAAGAATCAAATACAACAACAACAACCCAAACATTCGTGCAGATCCCTACACCATAGCCCAGATATATTTTCCCCTAATATGTATTAAAAACTATTGCTGGAAAACCCAGCATGGGTAGCAGATTTTCCAGCAATAGTGCATTTACCTACCTTGTGGATGGAGCTGCCATCATTGCTCCATCCACTGTGCATGTGCAGAGGCTGAAACTGACGGCTGTGCATGTGTTGTTGAGCTGACACCAGGTCCGTAACCAGCTCCATATATACGGGTGGGGAACGCATCACAAATTTGGAGGCGAATGAGTAATATGTCCTGTAAGGCACTGGAGTTAATTACATTGGTGGATTAAAAATTTGGAGGAAGGGCAAAAACAATTTGGGGGGCCCTTATCCCCCTCTTTCGCCCCCAGCTACAAGCCTGGGTGACACACACATCTGGCTATTTGGTGCTGGGCAAATATTTGGATGTGCAGATCACTGAAACATGCAAAGGCAGAGCTGTGGCTGTATCCTGTAACATATCTGCTCTGAAAGCGTCAAATCCACCCTGGATCCACTTTGAATCCATTCTCAAACCATGTCGAATTCACTCTGGATCTGATGCAGATGTGATTGGCACAGCTGCTTTCCTACCTCCCCATTTCATGAATATTCTGAAGCTTCATACGAATGTTCTCAAACATTTGTATTCATAGAAATGTCAATGTACGAATGTCGTAACATTTCATTTGTACACAAATGTCCAAATTTGTACCAATAACAAATGTTACGAATATTCAGGCACATCCCTATTTGCGAGTGATATGTCCAGGTACTGTCTGGGGGGACCCTAAATGATTCAGACAAAGTAAATTCAAAGCCTTTTAAAGTTTAATGGCAGTTGAAATGAGAATCCTTTATTTATTAATAAGTGAACCAGTTTGGTCTAGTGATTATGGAGCCGGACTGGGTTCAATTCCGCCCTCCTCCATGAAGCCAGCTGGGTGACCTTGGGGTAGTCACAGCTCTCTTCTGAGCTCTCACAGCCTCACCTACCTAACAGGGTGTCTGTTGTGGGGGAGAAGAACAGAAGATTTGTCAGCCGCTTTGTGTCCCCTTAAATGGGTGAGAAAAGCAGGGTAGAAAAGCCAACTCTTCTTCCTCCATGAAGCCAGCTGGGTGACCTTGGGCTAGTCCCAGCTCTCCTCTGAGCTCCCACAGACCCACCTACCTCACAGGATGTTCTGTTGTGGGGAGAAGAACAGAAGGTTTGTCAGCCGTTTTGAGTCCCCTTAAATGGATCAGAAAAGCAGGGTAGAAAAGCCAACTCTTCTTCTTCTTATAAGGTAATAAAAGGGGGAAAATCACCTGAAGGAAAACCAATACAGTCTTGTGCGGAAGATGACATGTGAGGAGAAGGGAACTGGGAGGGAAGAAAAGATGAAAACCACAGGACAGCATGAGTGATTAGCTTTGTGTATTAAAAAGCAGTAAAGGAAGCAAGATTGATGGCTGGGTGATGTTTCAGGAGTATCAGGATGATATCATCAGTTTTGGAGTGGATTGGAGGTACTTTTAGTCAGGAGACAAGCAAAGTCATCGCTATGCTTAGCAATTATTTAAGGAATAAGTGACTGCGATAATGATTCCCAGAGATAATAAAGCTGCCAGGACTGGGACTTTTGAAGAAGCAAATTGCCATCTCAATGTCATTGAACAAAACAGGCAATTTCCTTTTTCTTTTCAAGGACTCTTGGAAGCAGGCAACAGCTTTGGGACCTTGCAAAAGCTATGATTTTTGGTTCTGTTCCCCTGAGAGCACAGGAATTGAGATCTGGAGCAAATGGATCCCGCTTTGCTGTGAACAACCAGTTGGCCTTTCTACCCCGCTTTTCCCACCCATTTAAGGGGACTCAAAGCAGCTGACAAACCTTCTATTCTTCTCCCCACAACAGAACACCCTGTGAGGTAGGTGGGGCTGTGGGAGCTCAGAAGAGAGCTGTGACTAGCCCAAGGTCACCCAGCTGGCTTCATGGGGGATGGTGGAATCAAACCTGGTTGGTATTCACAGATAAGAGTCTGGCTCCCTAACCACTAGACCAATTTGGATGTCAGTCTTTGAATATGCGAACATTTGATTTGAATTCAAATGTCTGAATTTGGCCAAATTCATACAAATTTTTCCCCATTAATTTTTATTGTTTTAACACAACTTTAAAACATCTTTCCATTAATATACACAGAAACATTGCATCTTCCAGTTGTTTATTACTGATGACATCTTCGGTTTTTCAAGATCCTCCCTTAGTGTCTTTTCTGGTTTTCTTCCCATCAGGTAATTTTTTCTCCTTTCAGATGGCCACTTGATAATCATTTAGATCCAACAGTAATTATGCCAGTTTTGTGTAAATAATCGATAAAGGGTCTCCAATCTTTTACAGACCCATCTATTGTTCTTTTTTTTTTTATAAAGTTCATTAATTTGTCCATCTCTGCTAGTTCAGTCAATTTGATTAACCATTCCTCCACAGGGGGAATTTCAGCATTCTTCCATTTTTTAAAAACTTTTTTATTGTTTAAATCCATTCTGTAATATACAGAGCTTATTTGTAAACAAAAGTAACAATTTTAACAGACATCAACAAGAATTGAAGATTGGTTGTGTTACATAAGTTACTAGTTTATACATACATTTGTTTTTACATTTTCAGTAGCTGGTCTAAAGTCCATATAACATTCACATGTATTAACATTATATTTATTCAGTCCAATAGAAATTTTATGGCTGTTTCTGATATCGTATATTCTTTGTAGTTGGATTTTATAAAGTCAGTTAACGGTTTCCATACCTCTAAAAATACATAGTTTACCTTTCTGCCTATATATTTATAATATTGTGAAGTGATTAATTAATGTATAGCACATTCTGTAATCTTAGCATACTATGTCTGAAGATTCAGCATGTCCAGCTTCTTCCAGTTCCTGGCTATTACTAGCATCCTTCCATTTTTGAGCAAATCCATACGTATTTTGAATGTTGCAAATATTCAGACTCACCCCTACTGTGGGTGCTATATCATCACTTCCCAGACTTACTGTATGCAGCATTTTTTCATACCTGCATAAAACCTCTGCCAAGATAAGGGAAAATCAAGGAGAAAGGAATGTAACACTACCAAGAATGGTGCATAAAGTTCACAGAAGAAAACTTGACCTTTAATTTGAACCAGCAATATTAGAAGGGCCATCATAACGCTTATCAAGTGGGCAGCTAACATGCTAATTTGGAAGTAGGAGGGTTATGAATCATGACCCAATACAGTAGGCACGCCTAGTAGAGTTTTGTTGGGATCGCACATATCACATCGCCTGTAAACTGTAACCATGTGTATAAACGTTTCTATCAAACATAGGAAAGGGGGGGGGCAGATCTGAGATACGTCTCCTGGTACCCCTTATTGCTAGCAATAAAGAGAGTTGCAATGCCTACCTTGGTGTGCCTTTTTTGGCACAGCATGCTGAGCATAACAGATGGAGTGCTATCAGAAAGACAAGGAGTGTTTTTCCACAGTCACTTAGTACCCATTTTAGCACTCATTAAGGACCCATTTGGGTGAGAGCCGGATGACCCCATTTCCACCACGGCACCCATTAGGGACACATTTGTTTCCGCTGTGCCTCAGGAAATCCGGATCATATGGGTAATTTTTGGGCTTTAATCTGGATTTTCTGTAGACCCCATTAATGGGGTCTTCAGCCAGAAAATCCAGATTAAAGAGAGCCTGTTTCCACATTAGTTTGGCAATGGGGTCTAGAGGAGGCTAGGGGGAGGGGGCACCCTTGGGGGGGAGAGCCCCGAAACCTAAGTTTTGAAGTCATTTTGAAGTCATTTCAAAGTCACTTTGAAATTTACTCCGAAGATCAGCACAGACTTCAAAGATGCTCCAGAGCTATTTTGCACAGACTTCGAAGTGACTTCGGAGCTGCTTTGGAGATTGCACCCCATCCCCCCAAACACCTGGGGTGACAGGCAGAACCCTTGTGGGTAGATCTGGATTTCCAAATGGGTGCTCCGGTGTTTCCATGGCAGGGAGGCTAGCACCCATTGCTATTGGGTGCTAGACCACCCATGGAAGCACATTGGGTACTTCCCTTAATCCGGATCTTCTTAGATCTGGATTAAAGGAGTGCGGTGGAAAAACACCTAAGAGCAGCAATGAGTGTACAGTATGGATGTGCACGAATATTCATACCGTTCAAAATTCACACAAATTTGTCCAAATTTGGACATTTGAATTCAAACAGAATGTTGGCACATTCCAAGACTGACATTCCAATTTGAATCAGATTTTTTGATAACATCTGTATGAAGCTTCGTATGGGATTGAACATTCGTAACAAATATGAATACCACCACATTTGAAGGGGATCGATTCAAATGAATATGAATTTTCTTGCATTCGATTTGATACGAAACAAATACAAGAAAAACATTAATGCACATTCCTAGTCAACAGTGTTGAATTGGGGCCTGGAAACTTAGGGTTCAGATATAAGTTTGGGCCTAGAAGCTCATTGGGAGACCTGGACTTAGTCACTACTTTTTAGCTTAATGTACCCCACAGCGTCGTCGTAAAGATAGGATGAAAGAAAGAGAATAATGCTCCCTGTCTTAAGTGTTTTTTTGGGAAAAAAACTGGGTAGAACTAACTAACCAATTTTCACCTCTTTTCACTTCAGTTAGTAGAAATGCCTATTGTCGGCACCGCTCAAAATGATTGCTGCTGTAGATTTCAGAAAGCCACCCTGCTTTGCTGAAGAAAGATAAATCAGCCGTTTATTGCATTCATTTATATTACACACATCAAGGAGAATTCTTGGTCAACTGAATTCGCAGAATTTACAAGACTCTTCTGTGGAAAAATAAGGTGCATGAGACCATCAATTTTCTGAAGCTTTTGACCTGCTCAGTATCTGGACAGGAGAACTCTTGGTAACTCACGCTCCATGAAGGAAGAAAAATGGATTTAAGTGTAGGAAAATAGACAGCTTCTGTTCCAAACAGCACCTATCATTTAGTAAAAGGTTTAGTAAAACAGAAAAATATGTGATATAACCTCGGTCTGATGTGCTTGTTTCAGTATACAAAATGAGTAATGCATTCGGGAGTAATCAATAATATGGCTGTCTTGCAATGTGAAATAAATTATACAACCTTATTTATTTGTAATACATAGCTCCTTGAATAGCATCTGTGTGGATTTTCTGTGCCTGGTGGTATCCAGGTGTTTTCTCTGGGGCTGGTAGGAATTTCAGTCCAAATCATTTTAACAGTTGGCAAAGGTGCCAGGTAAATTGTTCATCCAGCTCTATGCTGTCTACAGAAAGTCTGACCAAATGATAGCCCTTGACGAGTTGCTCAATTATGGGCGATTCCACACTGGCTGGGAGATCAGACCAGCAAGTGTACTAGGAGCCCCCCTTCTGCACTCAGTGGCAGTCTATGTGAGGCCCCACTCCCTGCTGGAGTGCTGTGTCCACACAGAACATAGATTGGGCTAGGAAACCCAAAATGGTGTTCTGATCTTGTCTACTGGTAGACGTCTCCAAAGAGGTCAGTTGGTGTACTAGGAGGTAGTGTTACAGGTAAGAGAGAAGGGCAGATGACATGTCTCAGTGATCTGGTACACCACAGGACCCACTGCACTGGCACAGCAAGGTGTGCTGCCTCAATGGATCCCCAGGCCTTTGGAAGATTCAGAGTCCCCCAGCACTGCCTCTAAACCTGGCAAGGAAACTACTTGGTCTGGTCTTCTGAAGGCAAATGCAGAGCAAAAATCAGATTCTGACCCTTTTGGTGACCTATGGAAAAATTATATCCTTCCTTTCTCCCCAGCCATACAGTCCCCAGTCTCTTCCACTACCATTTTCTCACACATTTATTTCTCTTTTGTGCTCTCTTCCCTTTCACCTCTTCTATTTCTTTCTGACACACATTATTCTGACCATTCATCCCAAAATAGGGGCCTGCAGTCCATATGTTTGTGCAAAATATGACCCCATCCAGGTATGGCCTAAAACCCAAGGTCATTCTGGGACTATGCTGGGATTGCAACACATGTCCATGCTGGCAATCCCAAAATAGACCTGGGATTGGGTGTGGAAGGGAGGAGATTAAATTTTTAATTATGTTTTAACATTTGATATACTTTATTCTTATTGTAACCCGCTCTGGGACCTTTTGGGGAAGAGCAGGAAATAAATTCATTCATTCATTTTGTACGTACGCACGCACGCACGCACGCACACACACGCACGCACACACACACACACACACACATACATACATACATACATACATACATACATACATAATACTGGGATGGATTACCACAATAAAGTTATTGTGAGAAAATCAACTCCCAATGTGGGTAAAAAGCTAAAGGACTTACCTGTCTGGATGCTTTTTTGCCTGATCCGCCATCTTGGAGAGGCCACGCTTGTGTGATCATTCACTTCCAGGACATTGAAATACTCAAGTCATGGGAAAGGTTATCATAGGAGCAAATGTCCTTGCCCTGAAAGGCTGCCCTTTCATGCGAAAGGGTTAATGAGAAGAAATTGTTGAATGCCTCCCCCAAACCCCCCCCCCCCACATTTTCCTTTCACCATCCAGAGGCAGCCTACTTCAGGCCCCATGCAAGACCTGCCGCAGTCTACACCAGTATGCACATGGCAGGACCTTACTCTGAGATATAATCCAGGATAAGGCCCAGTGCAGAAAGGGCCATTGGTTCTGTGTTCTTTAATATTGAAGTCTTGGTGGTAAAATATTTATCCTTGTAGTGATTTTTTTAAAAAATAATCTTCTGAATGTTATTTCCCAAAGTGAATCTGAAAAGCACCACAGATTTATTCAAAGCTAAGTCAATATGAAGGGAAAAATTCATCCACAGGTTATTTTCCCTGCCCTCTTTAAACAGATTTTTCATTTATTCTCCATATTAATCCTACTAAATCTCATTTGTGGTAGCCATGTGTGCAAATAATTCAACTACTTGGTCACTGCTGAGACTGAACGTGATGCCTCACAGGAAGATATTAATTTTAGTGTTGCAGGCAAAGAGAAATTGATTGGAATTAAAAAAATTCAGTAGATCTCGCTGAGTAGTTTATGAAAGAAATGGGGGTAGAGTGGGAAGGATAGGAGATAAGGAACTTGGAAAGAATCACATTCTAGTCTGCTACTGTTGAATTTTTCACTGCCAGACCTTTGATACGTGTGTGACAATTATCTGAATTAACAGGTGGAGATATCCTTCACAATAGGATCATGCCAATCCTACCCACAAGCCTTGGTGCTGTTCAACTGAAGTCCACCATTGTCTGTCTCTTTTTAGTGCTGGGGATGTGCATGAATATTCATAATATTCAAAATTCCCATATCAACCTGCCCCTGCCTTAAGATCTGGAGGGGAGGCCCTCCTGGTTATCCCATGACCCCCAGCAGCAAAGTGTGTGGGCATCCAGGAGCAGGCCTTCTCAGTTGTGGCCCCCAGGCTATGCAATGGTCTCCCCCTTGAGGTGCATCAGGCTCTCTCACTGTATAGGTTCAGGAGGGCAGTGAAGACACACTTGTTTGCTCTGGCCTTCAGTTAAATGATACACTCTCCCTTCTTATCTGTTTTAATATATTTTATTTTAAATGTTGTTACCTGCCCTGAGACCTTTGGGTATAGGGTGGGATAGAAATATAAACAAACAAACAAACAAACAAACAAACAAATAAATAGAAGAAGAGTTGGCCTTTCTACCCCGCTTTTCTCACCCATTTAAGGGGACTCAAAGCAGCTGACAAACCTTCTGTTTTCCTCCCCACAACAGACAACCTGTGAGGTAGGTGGGGCTGTGAGAGCTCAGAAGAGAGCTGTGACTAGCCCAAGGTCACCCAGCTAGCTTCATGGGGAGGGCAGAATCAAACCCGGTATTCCCAGATAAGAGTCC
The DNA here is from genome assembly GCA_023333525.1 of Aspidoscelis tigris stejnegeri. Lineage (NCBI taxonomy): Eukaryota > Metazoa > Chordata > Lepidosauria > Squamata > Teiidae > Aspidoscelis > Aspidoscelis tigris. The sequence goes on from JALMGA010000007.1 coordinate 11,736,936, forward strand.
AGCTGCCTAACCACTAGACCAAACTGGCTCCTTAAATAAATAAATTTGTATGAATCTGGCTGAATTCAGACACACATATTTGAATAGAATGTTGGCACAATCGAAGATTGCGAAGGAGTGTTTCCAGTGGCCCAGCAGTCTGGGCAGCAACTGGAGCACAGCAGCGCTGATGTTGAGAGCCAAGGGCCAGTTTTGGGGGAATGCCCAGGCAATTCTGGGGATGAGAGTTCAGACAGCCAGTCCCAGGATCACCCCTCCCCTCTTCTCCTTTGACAGCAGAAACAGGTGATATGTAAATCCCAGCGTCAAGTGTGTGGAGCTGCCTCCCCTACTTAACCCAGCAGCACACGCTGATCTGGCATTGCAGATAAAGGGGTTTTTCCCCACTGACCTCCCTTAATCCAGATCTAAGATGATCCGGATCTAAGGAATGGGTCCTTCAATTAATCCAGATCTAGTAGATCCAGATAGAGGGAGGTACCTGATGTGTCCCCATGGGCAGTGCGGCAACCAATAGCAATGGGTGCTAGTCTGCCCACAGTGGAAATGCCAGGGTACTCATGTGGTGAATCTGTACTGACCCACATGGGGCCCGCCAGTCACCCCAGGGTTTTTTGGGGGACAGGGGGTGCAATCTCCATAGATGTTCCACAGATTCTTCAAAGACTCTCCAAAGCAGCTCTGGAGTGAGATTCTCCAGAGCGATCTGCCGCAAATTTCGAAGATTCTACGGCGCCTTTTACAAAGGTTCGTAGGATTGGCATTGCTCTCACGTGGGGTCCTCTTTGGAGCCTGTGCTATTCTTTGGAGCCAGCTTTGGAGATTGTGCACAGGCTTGGGAGCTTTGGGTTTTGAGGCACCCGACCCATACCTGCACGCACACACACACACACACACACACGGATCCCCCCTACATCCAATTGCCTGATTGTGGTGGAAACACACTCTGTATAATCCAGATTTGATGCCTGAAGACCCCATTGTAGACCCCTTTAATGAGGTCTACATGAAATTCGGATTATAGGTCCCAAAGGACCCATTCAATCCAGATTTCCCTAGAACAAATGTGGTTCTAATGTGGTCTGCAGTGGAAATGGGATCTTCCTGCTCTCAGTGCAGGTGGAAAAACACCCAAAGTCTTTGTGCAACCCCTGTCTACATCTTCACCCATGAAACTGACTCTTGGACCTTGCTATGACTCTTGTCGAACCTCTGGAACCCCGACTTTGGACTGACCTGACATTGCCTACTCTTGAGCCCCCAATGGACTGCCAGGAGTGTGCGTGTGTGTTTGCCTTGCTGTCCTCACCTGCCCGAGACACGACAGGTATGAAGCTTCGTATGGGATAGGTATGGGGTTTGTATCCATTTGTATCCATTCTATATATTCATATGAGATTCGTACGGGATTTGTTTGGGATTGAACATTCATATCGAATTTGAATCCCATTGCATTCAAAGGGGATCTACTCCAACGAATACTAATTTTCTTTTGAATAAAAAAAGAGAACATTTGTGCACATCCCTAGCTAGTGTTGTTCCACCTGGCTACAGAAACAGAGAACGAACACTGAGTGGCCTTCTTCATCAGATCAGCTGTGACTAACTGCATTGTCCCAAACCTCACCCTCTCCAAATGATCTTTTGTTAGGTTAGTTCATGCAGTCACTAAGCACTGGCGTATCAATGGAATTTCCTAACTTTTCATATAGGTGGTTCCATGTGCATGAATAAATCCCAGCCCACATTTGCTTTGCATCGAAGCAAATGGGACAGAACTTTGCATTTGTGCGAATGGAACCATTTTTAATGTGCTAGCCCTTGAATTTGCTCTGAATTTGCTTCGAATTCCTGTGGCCACTAGCCGCGTCTCTGAATCTGCTCTGAATCCCCTTTGAAGCTTTGAAAAAGGCACAGAAGCTTTTGCTTTGAAGTTCAGTCTTATAGCCAATATTTGACTTGAATGCAAAGTTTCAAAACTGCAATTCATATGAATCGTGAAGGTGACAAATATATACTTACCATCCTTAGTAAGTGCATCTTATAAAATGTGGTCCCTGGGCAGAATGGTTTCACAAAAAAGTGAGTTTTTCAATTATTTTTACATTTGCATATTGTCATATACCCCAAGGACTTAAGGGGGTGTTACAGCAACTAGAATACATAAAAACAAGACTCCAGATTGCTTAAATTCAGGACAATTTAGGAGATAGGCTATTCAATTAACTAAAATCTTGGTAAAGAGGTAATGATCGTAATAGTAAAATTAACTGATCAGTCACTTCACTTGATTCAGTTAGCCAGTTTGGTCTAATGGTTAGGGAGCTGGGCTCTTATTAGAGAATACTGGGTTTGATTCCACACTCCTCCACAAAGTCAACTGGGTAACCTTGGGCTGGTCACAGCTCCGTTCTGAGCTCTCACAGCCCCACCTACCTCACAGGGTGTTCTGTTGTGGGGAGAAGAATAGAAAGCTTTGTCAGCCACTTTGAGTCCCCTTAAATGGGTGAGAAAAGCGGGGTAGAAAAGCCAACTCTCCTCCTCCTCCTTCATTTATGGCATTGGCTCCTGGAACTCCACCAGTGTGCCAGGTTGTCTTCAGATGTCAATGAACAATGTGGGATATCAATAAGATCCTGATGTTGCCCCTTGCTGTATCCCACCAGATGTGCACTGCAAGCCCCAGCTTACCTTCACATCTGGTGAAGAGCAGATGAGATTGCCTCCATGAAAGTTCCCAGCAAGGCAATCTTGCAAACCTCCAGTGGGAAACCCACCATGGCTGCTGGATTTCCTGCAACAGTGATACAATACAACTCCGTCATGTTGCGAGCGGCCTTACATTGGGAAGACCACAGGGGTGTCTAGTGATCCCAGTGCAATGCTGAGCAGATCACAGAGTTCATCTGATGTCTGGAAGAAGCCTTAGAGAAGAAACAGTGGGGCTAGATTCACAACGCAACCAATTATTTATGGCTGGGACGAGCTAGGTAACTGGAAACTTCAGCAGTATCTCTAATCACATCATGTAGTTTTGATCAAAATATTCCCCGAACTTTTTAATATGATTTGCATTTCACTTTTTCCTGGGATCATCAGTTAACGTCTTCCCCCTATATAGGTTTCCGTGCCAAAGCAAGAATGAAAACATTTCTATTGTTAGCAAACCTAATTACCATGGATAGCTTGGGGTTACTTGTCTGAAGCATTTTATTGATCTCAGGATGATCAGAGCAGGAAGAATTGTCAAATGAACTGCATAAGCAGCAGCAGGAAAGGAGGGTGGAGGAAAAAAATAATCAACCTTGATTTCTTTGTCACCTTTGCGATACTTATCATAAGTCTCTTTCCCCTAATTGAAAAGGAGAACGCAGGACTGTGGTTTCATCCCCCTGTAATTGACTCCCCTGAAGGAACAGACTTTGAAAGAACTTAAGGAGGGCAGTTTGTTTGATTTTGCTACTTTCCCCAGAGCTTTTCATTGTCACAGGGCCCAGCTACACACAATACTGTTGAGTGGTTGCTTTGAGCTGCTCAAAGGGGCTCAGGATGTTCACCTCAAGCTCTCATTTCTCCCATCCCTTTCCAGCATGGCCCTTTCTGCACTTGCCTGAACTAGATCTGGGTCTGTGGCCCACTGATCTGCATCAGATGGAGGCATGGGTTAGATCTACCCTACGGTGTCCTGCACCTGCAAACTTTGTGCAAACTTCTCAGCACACCCCCCCCCAATGTCTCCGAGGGCTAGGAATGAAAGTTCCTAGATTTGACGTTTAGTGGAATGCTTCTCAGTCAGCAGCACACTATGGCAAGCCACAGACACCCCCCCCCCATAGTTCCAGCCCTTGGAAGCTTGCCATCGGGATACTTCCATGTTCCGGAACAAGTCTCTCGGTCCTCTTGTGGACCTGATTCAATGGGTCCTCCAGAGAACCAGATTCAGGGTCATTCAATGCAGTTGGAGCCAGACCAGCAGGGGGCAGGACCTCCTCGAGCCACATTAACGTGTGGATGAAGAGGCTTAGGATCTGGATTAAGAGGCTTCTTAATCTGGATCAACAGTGAGTGCAGAAAGGGCCTTCGTTTACCCGCTCTCTGGTTATCCTGAGGAGCCCAGATCCTTTCCTGCCTTCTGGCCATGCAATGTAACTGGTAGTCTCTTTTTGTCAGTAACTGCTTCCTTTTCTGACTTCTGTTGTTGTTCCACCTTGCAACTGTCCACTAGCCCTCTTCTGCATCGTTGCTCTCTCATTGGTTTTCTGTTCACTAACCAAATGGATTGTGCTACCTCATCTGAACTAGGTGATTTTCCGGTTGGGTGACCAACAAGCCCTATCACCTTTTTCACTGTCTAATGAAGATCACCCCTTCTTTGGAAACAGAAATTCTTCAGGTTCTTCATTTGTTCTACTCTTCAGCTAGGTTCCCACTAGGCAATTTAACTCGGTTTTAAATCAGTGTGTTTTTTTTAAAAAAAATCAGCAGTGAGGTCTGGTTTTTTGCGTTGCTGCTAATGCAGACTCACTCTCCATTCTTCAGTGCCCGGCAGGGGAAGAGCCCCCTCCACTCTCTCCTCCCCTCAGCAGAGCCCTCTCCCCATGCAGGCAGCAATTGGACACTGCCATACCCTGACTTCATCAAGGTGGGCAATTCTAACCCTACCCTCTATATAAACCTGCTCCCAGAGACCATGGAGGTTTTGTTCAGCACTACACCTCCCCCCCACCCCCGTAGCACAGCCTCTTCCTCATGTTAAAAAGGCAGTAGAATATTAAAGATCCGTTTCCCTTTGTTTTGTGTGAGACCACTAGACCAAAACAGTGTGAAATAGCAGTGGCTGAGGCCAAAGGGGGTGATTCAAGAAGTGATGCTGGAATGGAGAGACCAGGCAGGCTTTTACACAAGAGCTGACAGCTTTGTTCTTTCATGATCGCTCGCTGATCTCTTTGTAAAATCAGACACTTCACCCAATACATCTCACTCCTGGATACATGTATCTCTTGTTAGCTGCTGCAGGCTCTTCATGCTCCACTTCTGCCAGCCCACCTCCCTTTCAGCCAGCCTGATCCCCTTAGCACGTAATGGTAGACACTCTGCAGAAGAGGGGATGAGGGCAGGGAAATTCACAGCTTCTCATTGGGTTAGGGGAAACTGAGAACACCCCTAAAGCATGGTTCCCTCCCCCAAAATCTGCTTCCATTCCCATTGTAAAATAGTGAGGATTATTTCTAAATCTAGCAGCAAGACCCCTTTTAATCCGAATAGGGATTCTCTGCGTTTTGGGACCTTTAATCCACAGAAACGGGAGATCACTTGCAGACTGTTGGGATGGGGAGAACTCAAGCCAACTTCAAGCCTGACTAAATCCTGTGTCAGAAGAGGGCCATAGTTTAGTCAGAAGGGATGAGAAGAGAGCAGGATGACTAGAGTTTGCATAGGATTTGGTTACTTAATTCTAAAGTTAATTTTGCACTTTCCATGCATCCGGACACCTACCTTGAGTACAAATGGGTGTTCAAGCACCACCATCTTTCATTGCCATCACAGGGGCAACCTTAATGCACCACCTCAGCGCACTTGCACACTGTGTCAGGTGACCACCCAGCACACCTTCCAAATTGGAAGACATGAGAATGGTCCTGCTCGGAATGGACCATCTTTGGGGCAGTTCAAGATAGGTTCATTTGTGGAGAACTTAACTGTGTTCTACACATAGTCGCCTTGCAGTGTGCTCCTGCATGGAAAGAGGCACTTCTCATTCAGACATGGCTTCCTGAAAGCTACTAGTAGGCTAAGTGCAGGAAGACCCCAGATCTACTTTCTCTTTCTGGGCATGTTCTCCCCATATTACACCACCATTGCAGCTACCCCAGAGCAGGATAACTCCCCCCGCCCCCACACAGCAATCTATCTGTGGACTACTAAAAAGTGGTATACGTACCTCCCGGGAACAGCTGGATCATTCCTGCATGCTCAGTTCATATCCTCTTCTGGGTGTGGCACAGCAAGTGAGTAAGACTGTGGAACTGTGGCTGCACAGTTGCATGCAACATTCAATTGTTATGGTCATATGTGAGGGTGCACCAAATCTTGCCTTGGACATTGTCTTGGCAATCCAGCCAGCCCTGGCCATTCACACTATGAGCACTACTGGACAGGTACAGTGATAGGTTAGCACTTGTGTGTGTGAACGGCCACTACCTCACTGGATCTTTACCAGCTGAGTTTTTAGTGCTTTTTAGGGGGGATATTGGCAGTCTATGGTGGGTTGCCACAGATGCCATAATGGTGCTATATTTCCCTTAGGCAGTCAGTAACATTCGATATTCATATGAATTTGTTCAATTTGGGGCATTTGTATACAAATAGAACGTTACAACATTCATACATTGACATTTGTATTTGTCTGAATGTTTTGAAACATTCATGCAATGGATCCAGAGTGCATCCAACATGGTTTGAGAGCAGATTCAAAGCGGATTTAACACTTTCAAAGCGGATATGTTATGGGAGATGTATCAGATACATATGTGTTCATGTCAGACATTCATACAAATTTGTACAAATACATTCATATCTAATAGAATCCTACCGCATTCAGAGGGGATCTATTCAAACAAATATGAATGTTCTTATATTTGATTTGATCCAAATTTGAATGCAAAAAACCCCATTCGTGCACATTCCTAGGATAAATCATTTCACAAAGGGCAAGTGACCCTAAAGTGCACTGGTAATAGACTCTCAACATTAAGAATTGTGTGTGGGGGGGGGGAGAGCAAGTTGTTATATTAAAGACAATTCCATGAATGAAGGAGACAATGTTTAAATGCATAATTACACTTCTTCTAATAAGAAGGATTTTGCAATTTGCTAGTTAACAGCAATCAATGGAATTTTTGCTCCCTCCCAGCATATTAGTTGCATTCAACAAGAACACTTCCTTTCCAGTGACATTCCTTCCATTTTAATTGCAACAGGCTTTCATTAAACAAACAGTCCAAATATGCCCTTTTAATTAGAGACTAAAGGTGACAATTACCTGTTGATATTCACAATGTGGCTGTTTTCTTTAAATAGTACCCAAAGAAGAAAGAAAGACACAAAGGAGCATGGACATAAGAGGAGCCCTGCTGGATCAGGGTTCCAGCAGGATATAAACTTTAAAATAAAAATAAATAAATTGAGAAGTGCATGCATTCATACATCTTAGACTACTGTAGTATTAAAAAAATCAGCCTGTTGTTCAGTTGTCTCCTTGAATCCAGTGGCATCTGGGGCAGCCCATGACTTTTCAACCCCATTTTGTGGAGAACATCCATGGGCTGTGGTCACACCTTCATTTTAATCTTTCTTCAGTCCATCACCATTGATACCTTCTAAATCCAATACGTTTTACCTGTGGACTTTCCTCCCTTCAAGCATGCTTTCCTGAGTCCTGATTTTTACAGGTCTCAAGCCACTATAGAATGTTAATTCATTTTCATTTTGGGGGTGTGATCAGGGAAGAGGACCAAAGGGGCTGAACTGTACTATAGTGGGTGGATCCTGCATGAGTTTGCCTGCCCTTTCACCCAATGCTGGATTTCACACTGTTGAGTGACAGAACCTTTATCCTATCGGAGCGCAGGGGGTATCATGGCAATGAAAAGGGGTGGAGACCGAAAAAAGCCTCGTAAAAGAGTCTCAGGACAGGAACAGTAAGATGTGAGCAAAGCGAACCAAACTGAGGATGAACTGAGGAAGTTTATCAGGTATTGGGTGTGATTGGAGTTAGTGCATTCTACATCCTGTTTCTTAACTAGGCAGTCTATTTCCGCAAGGTGTGACCACAGCCATGGTATCAGAATTTTGTTTTTGTTTGCGATAGTGTTTCTACCTAAACTTCTCGTCACATTTCTAAGTTAAGTTTTTGCTAGTGCAGAAAGAACCAGAGAAAAGGGTTCTACTTAATTACCACACATATGCATACAGAACACTTGATGAAAAGCAAATTGCTGTGTAGGTGTCAATTTCACAGAGAAATCAGATTGCTAAATTTATGCAAGATGAATATAAAGGGTGATATTATCTTGGTTTCTGAACAGCGTTAGTTATCTCTTCTTAGGTACAGTCAACAGAGTCCTTCTGAAATGTCTGCTAAGTGCACTTTTTTTTGAAAAAGATGATATGGCTGCAATATTTAATTGAAGACTTGGTTAAATTAATTCATTAAATTAATTGAGCCTGCAGTCCCATTTTCAGTTTCTGAGAAACAAGTCTTCTTAAACCCAGTGGGACTTATTTGCAGGCCTTTTATTCCAGTTGTCAAATTTGCTTTCTCCCAAAGTGATCCAGGATGACAAGCAACATAAAAGCATTGTTTAATAACAGAAATTCTAATGCAATAAAATCAAACCCCACTAAACCACAGAATCCAGAGAGTTGAGAAGAGAGAGGTTGGCTTAAAAGTTGTGTTTTCCGTCTTGTCCTAAATGATCACTGAAGTCACCTCCTTCCCTGGATTGATACAGGGTGAGGGAAGGAAATCTGCCAGTAAGAGCAACCTGGTAGAAGTTTCCCCAGGTTTACTGTTATGTTACCTTTGTGGTGGGCTGGTGAAGCAGGCAGGAGCAGGAATACTGGGTTTGATTCCACACTCCTCCATGAAGCCATCTGGGTGACCTTAGGCTAGTCACAGCTCTCTTCTGAGCTCTCACAGGGTGTCTGGTGTGGGGAGAAGAATAGAAAGCTTTGTCAGTAGGGATGTGCAAGAATATTGAAAATATTAATTATTCGATTGAATCTGGCCAAATTCGGACATTCGAATTTGAATAGAATATCCAAACATTTGTTTTTAAATATTTGAATGAATACCAATATTTTGAATAATTCATATGGATTATTCAGACATTCATATGTGTTTTTATTCGTATCTGTATGCATTTGTACTGATATGTACAGGATGAATATGGGATGATTATGGGATAAAAAAGGATGTGTATGGATGCATATGGATACTTGCAAATGTTGCTGACATACATATCATCAATTTTGAATTTTAGAACATTCATTTTTTCTATATTTGTACAAATTTGGTCATCCAAATACTCCATTGAAATCGAATCCAAGATCAAAAATTGCATTTGTGCACACTCTTATTTGTCAGCCATTTTGGCCACATTCCCATTACAAGCTTAATACAGTTTCCCTAAACTGAAATAACAGAACCGGATGCAAACGCGAATTTGTCTGATCCCATTACTTTTAACTTAATCGTGTTCGATCTGGATTCTGAGGATCGTACGTGGCATACGTGACTCAAGGGGTGACTCAACTGGCTACCTTCTAAAAGCCCCTTTTTGGGGCTGCCCAGCCCTCTTCCTCCTGGCGTGAACGTGCCACCCATAAGGGACCCCTTCAGGGAGCCTAGCTGGGTGGCTGGGTGGCTGCCGCTTGCCTGGATGGAGGAAAAATGGCATCGGGCAGCCAGCGTTTCTTTCCCCTCCTCTCCCCATTGCCCAGGGCACATAGAAGCAGCAGCAACTCAAGGCCCCTTCGCCCACTCACTCCACAGTCTTAAAAACATTCACACATCTCCCAGAACTTGCAGCTGCTTTCCTTTCTTTTCCCTTTCTAAAGGTCAGAACTTTCAGAATTGCGCAAAATTGCAACATTGTTATCAGGTGTGAAGTGGGTAGATTGCTATAGTATAGCGGCTGCTGTAAGGGGTGGATTTTTACAGTAAAATCACTATCTTTGGAAGCAAGCTATTGCGGGAGGGAAACCCTAAACATGCATTCTCACCCCACTAAAATGGTACGGTTTCCACAGTAAGAAATGTAAAACGTTTCAAATGCACGAACTGGAGTGAGACCTGTTGAAATGAGTGTTAACATTTACAACGCTTTGGGGTGATTTAACATGTGGAAAAGCATGTTAAGCCAACCTGATGTGGGGACTACGGGGATCAAACCGTTCTGAAACCGTTTTAAGCTTGTAATGGGAATTCACCCTTTGAGTCCCCTTAAATGGGTGAGAAAAGCAGGGTAGAAAAGCCAACTCCTCTTCTTCCTCCAATAGGAAATCCTGAGTATTTCTTTTAGCTGCTAGAGAGGTCTCCTTTAGACCTCACCAGAATGTGGGAGAGAAACTCCTAGCACGCTTGTTGATCTGGTATACTGGCTAATGTGGAATCGACCTTAGTAGCGGCAGAGTTGATTGCCATCATATACTCTCCCTACTTAGTCTTTTTATATTAAAGTTGCAATTAAAGTAGCTTGATTTGAATGCTTTAAAATAACCATCATGCCAGCTGATTCTTTCCAGTGCACGAACAAATCTCAAAAGCCATTCCATCTAATACGGAAAGCAATACACAGGGATTATGCCCAAGTATTTGATTTTATTTCAAAGTATTTATATCCTGCCCTTTCCCCAAAGGTCTCATTGATAGCCTTATCCTTTATGAAGGTACCTAATCTTCCCCGGTCCAGGCTGATGACCATTGCATCATCTCTGGCTCGTAATTTCAAAATCTTAATTATGGTGTGCGGATTGTATTCCCCTTATTACTTCCTGAAATAGATGCTCCAGAAAACGTCTCTCCAGCACATCATGTGGTGTGCATCAGATTTAAGTTAGTGAGTGGCCATCTGCATTTGCAAGCACATCAGTTCTTTTATGGTTCTTTGACCTGATGCTACTCAGGGGGAAAAAAGAACATTGCTGTATTATGTTTCCGATTCATTTCTTCATGTACTTCTTTAAACCGGTCAAATAAAAGTGATTCAAATCTATTATTTCCAATTACAATGCCTTTGTAAGGTGGGAGGGGGAGAAAAGGCCCCAGTTCAATCTGCGTAATAGAGCAATAAAACATTTTCTGAAATCAGATATTAAAATCCACAGCATACTTTCGGACACAAAAATATCTCTGCTCTAATACCCTTGGGGCAAACGGACACGTAAAAGAGCAGTTGTTAATGATATAGACTGATTATATAATCAAATTAACCATAAGGGAGAAGCCACAATGTTAGTTTTGGGGTGATGGCCTTTGGTTCACACAAGGATTAATTCTGCCACATTAATGCTAAACGGAAATAAAGAAATAAAGGCCCGGTCACTTCTAATGTGGGCTCTCTTGTGACTGAAAGCAACTAAGGAGGAATACAGGATATAATGTACGATGAACACAGCAGAAACTTTCTTGCTTATCTAAAGGAAGATTTGAAAACTTTCCTGTGTATTTTTATTGTCTAGTCACATATCAGCCTCATGTAGAAGGTTCCAGAAGAAGCATGGTAACTCCTTTGGTAACTCCAGAACTGCAAACTTTGTTGTAGAGAAGAAGAAGAAGAAGAAGAAGAAGATCTGGCTTTTCTACCCCACTTTTCTCACCCATTTAAGGGGACTCAAAGTGGCTGACAAAGCTTTCTGTTCTTCTCCCCACAACAGAACACCCTGGGAGGTAGATGGGGCTGTGAGAGCTCAGAAGAGAGGTGTGACTAGCCCAAGGTCACCCAGCTGGCTCTGTGGACGAGTGCGGAATCAAACCCAGTATTCCAGATAAGAGTTCAAGGCACTAACCAAACTGGAAGTCTAGACAAAATGGAAGTTAACATTAGTGCCTTGAACTGGGCTTGGTGGCAGATAAGACAGCTAGTGTAGGGCCGCATTCCCATTGTAAGATTATTTCAGTTTCAAACTGTTTTCAATCCTCACAGTTCCCACGTCAGGTTGGCTTAACATGCTTTTCGCATGTTAAATCACCCCAAAGCGTTGTAAATGTTAATCCTCATTTCAACAGGTCCCACTCTGGTTCATGCTCTTGAAATGGTTTGCATTTCTTACCGTGGGAACGGTCCGTGTTAATGGGATGAGAATGCATGTTTAGGTTCTCCCTCCCCCAATAGCTTGCTTCCAAAGATAGTGAAAAATCCTGTAAAAATCCACCTCTTACAACAGCTGCTACACTGTAGCGATCCACGCACTTCACACCTGATAACAATGTTGCAATTTTGCGCAATTCTGCCTCTTTGAAATTTCTGACCTTTAGAAAGGGAAAGGAAAGGAAAGCAGCTGCAGGTTCTTGGAGATGTGTGAATGTTTAAGGCTTGAGTTGCTGCTGCTGCTGTGTGCCCTGGGCAATGGGGAGAGGAGGGGAAAGAATTGCTGGCTGCCCGCTGCCGTTTTTCCTCCATCCAGGCAAGCGGCAGCCACCCAGCCCCCCAGCTAGGCTCCGTGAAGGGGTCCCTTATGGGTGGCGCATTCATGCCAGGAGGAAGAGGGCAGGGCAGCCCCGAAAAGCGGCTTTTACAAAGTAGCCACTTGAGTCCCCCCTTGAGTCACGTATGCCACATACGCTCCTCAGAATCCCAATCGAACGTGATTAAAGTTGAAAATAATGGGAACAGGCATATTTGCGTTAGCATCCAGTTCTATTATTTCGGGCTATGGAAACTGGAATAAGCTTGTAATGGGAACTGGGCCTGGCTCTTTTAGGCTTGTTGTCATGTGTATTTGGTCAGCAGTGCCAGTTAGCAGTCTAGCTGCTGCATTCTGCACCAGCTGCAGCTTCCGAACCATCTTCAAGGGCAGCCCCATGTACAGTGCCTTGCAGTAGTCCAACCTAGAAGTTACCAGACCATGGATTACTGTGGCCAGGCTGTCTCTTTAAAGTACTTTATATGGATGTGGGGCAGCATCAGAGTGGACTGTGGCTGTGACTTGGAAATAACATTTAAGACCCAGCAAAACTATCCCCTGTCCTTCCTAATGTTGTTATACCTGCACCTTCCATCACTCTCTGCCTTGGATAGGTTGGCTGATGAAATTCATGGGAGTTGTACTTCAGCGGATGCAGAAGGTTTTCATTAGAGGTTAGGGGGCATTGTTTGTTTGTGTCCAGGAGGGGGCAGCAGGAACATGAATAGAACAAAGCAGAATCTGTATGCCTTAGAGGAAGGAAAGAACGGGGGTGGAGGTGAGATTTGGAAAGCTGGACCAATGGACTATATATGATTTTCTAGTGCTTTTTTGATTGCATTGGCACCCTCTACAAGAGACATAATTTTTTTGTATTAGGAGATCTGGATAAATTGCTCCTGAGTAATTCCGCTCTCTGAATTATCCACGCATACCTGCATATGTGCATTTTGCAGGAAGCAAAATAATCAGGATGAGAGTCAAAATAGGGAAATATCAAAACAAAATATTAATCCTTTTTAGGCTTCTGGAGAATCATCACAAATCCTTTCCTCTCTGCCAGATTAGGGAAGCACATGCCACGTTCACCCCAGATATTCTCAGTGCCGGACTCTTCATATGCTGCCATTCGAGCATTGGGAATATCAAACACAGCATGACCTCAGCATGAAAAAAAAAACCCACTTAAAAGGGGGATTGATAAATATGTAACTATTTTTTGAAAGGCATCAGACCCTTCATGTATATTTCATAACGCGCTGTTCACTGTGTCTTTGCTCTTCCGTCTGAAATCACCCAAATTACATTTCAATGCAATTTGCATTAATAGTCTCATTTTCATTTAATTACAAGTCTCTTGTTGCTGGGATGAAAGTCATTTTCCAAGGGACAATAGATAACTCACTCAAAGACAATTTAATGCAGCATGTTGCTGATGTTTCAGTCCTAGATTCACAGGACTGCCACAATTCGCTCCTCTTTCACAAAGATTAGTGTTTGTGTCCATAGGCCTTTTCGCACTTTAGACTGATGGCTGAAGTGTGCTAAGGCTGGTACACATGGGGGACAAATTGACCAGTAAGGGACACATTCTCAATGTGGCCCTTACCAGCCAAGGTGCAAATGGTCAATCTGTCCCCTGCGTGTACCAGCCCAAAAAGGCTGTCGTGGGGGGTGGACGCTCTGCCCTGGGCTGCCGCCATTGGGCCATATTGGCCTGCAGGCTGGCAGCCCCTTTTGGGGGTAGGGTGAGACTGGGCCGGGGCTATCTTGGGGTTCCATGGGCTGCCCTGATTGGGCTGGGAGCAGCCAGGGGGCCTCCTGGATGCCCACCCCCAGGTCAGTGTGGGGGTGGTCTGCTGTGGCATGCACCCGTGCAGAGAGTGGCAGAGTGCTCCAACAAGCCCTGGGACCTGTCAGATTGAACCAGAGGGTCTGATAAGGTAAGTGGGTTGCGGGAACCTGGGCCCTTTCTGCACTTGGCCCTTTTCTAGAATATATTTTGGGATAGCGGTCTATTGGCCACAAGCTAATGCAGACTATGGCAGGGCTCACCTGGGACTTTCCATAGTCTGCACTAGCATGCAGATAGAAGGTCCCTATTCTGAGATATATGTCACAATAAGGCCAAGTGCAGAAAGGGCCCAGGATTGCATGGAAGAGGTTTCCAGTCTTTTCATGTGCTCCCCCATGGTCAGCTGTTTGGATGCAGCTTGTGTGATTATGTTGGGGCAAAAGGTGAGGAAAGGAAGTCATACCTTTGTGGCATTTCCTCATACAAACTAGGCAAACTCTGCTGTGCCAAGCAGTCATTTAGGAGGCTGGCTTGTGGAAACAGACAGACATATACCTACTGAGAACCTGCTATAGAACATCTTCCAGTAAAGCTGAGAAAGGGTCGTAGGCCATGGCCACACCTTCACTTTAAACCTCCTTCAGTCCATCTTCTGATCACAAGTATGTCTGCCTGTTTCAAAGCATAATGCGCCCCCTTTGAAAGGGGGGGGGAGAGAACAAACTGGGGGTGTCCCGGTGTCCTGCCGACTGCTACAGTCCTGATCGGACTGCAGCAGCTGGCAGTGAATCCCTAAGTGCCCATCACACCCAGGGGTTCGCGCCACCCCCCTCACGGGTGCGATGCCATCTTACCTTGCCTGGTCTGGGTTCCTCCTCACACAGCCTGGAGAGCAATGTGTTGCTCTATGTGCAGGCGTGTGTGCTCCAGTAGATGAGCCCCATGCTGACTTGACGTAAAAGCGTAGGGCCAAGCCATTGGAGAGTGCACCTGTGCATAGAATGGCAGATTGATTGCACGGGCCTGCCAGCTGTTCGGCTGATTTTGGCCCAATGGTGGTAGGCGGGGGCGGGGCCCACAGCTGTCTAGGAGGGAGAGTGTGAATGCCTAGCCTTCTTGCACTGCAGCCGTTCCCAGGGCTGTGTGCTTCCCTCTTCTACAGCAAAGGTATGGCCTGGGATGGCTGGGAACGGTTGTAGAGCACGATTTCATGCTTTACACCCGGAATGCAATTAGGGCAGCCCTGGGATAGGTTGGGAGGGTTCCGAATGGAACTGGCCTGCAGCCAATGCCCTAATCATGCAACAGAGGGCCTAGTGCAAATAGGCCTTAGGACTGTAATCTAGGCCTGTAGTCTGGGCCCAGCAGCAGCAGAAGTTCCAAGAACTGGTGGGCATTTTTCAGGGCTGGTTGGCAGATGATAGTTGGCAGCAGTTCCCAAGCTGACTGGTTTGGACTTGTCTGTCTGCTGATTCTTCAGAGTGAATGCACTTTGATGCTTTCCTGCTCCATTTTGGAAAACCTGCCACCTGAACACGGTCTTGTGTGAAATTCCTGCTTGTTCATGCACAGGCGCAGATTGTCTTTCTGCAGTTTCCCCGCAAGCCCTGGCAAGCGTCATAACATTGCAAATACAGTATTATGGAATATGGGTCCTGCCAATACAGTTGTCCTGTCTGGTATCAGCAGATGTCATAGGCCAAATCATCTGCTGGGATCTGGAGGAGTTAGCTATTACCAACGATGGTTTTTGACAAGGAAGAGAAGTCAGATAAATGCAATATCTATATTCCAAGATCCTACGGGCCCAAGAGGCTCAGTATTCAGCCTGTTTTCTCTTAGATGTTCCAGCACTGACAGGTGTGCACAGCAGTAACCAAGGCCAGCTGAAACAACAGCAAATCTTCACAAGAGAAAAATGGAGCTTTGAGTTTTCCTGCATATTACCTCTAGCTTGCTCAATGAGGCATGGACTGATCTGATGAAGTATTTTAGAGACTAGAGAACAAACTCCAGCTCCATCAGTTTTCATTAAAGAGCTAGACTGTACCTGGGAAGCTATTGGGACTGCTGCTTGTGCAGAAATCGCAGGCTTTTGTCGAGCAGGTAAAGTGAAGAAGTCACAGTACGAAAGGGCGAGGGAGTCCAGACCACAAAAGCACAAAGCTGTTTCCCCCACTTATTATTACAATATTGTATCTTCCTATTTTCTTTGTTGGAGATTTTCTTTTTTGTTGAAGCACAGCCATTCCTTGTCTACGGCTGCATCTATACTGGGCCCTGATTAGGTGGTTAGGTTGGCTGCACCCAAGCCTAAATTTTAATCCAGCTTCAGTCCACTTTCAGGTTGAGAGAAAACATCAACAAAGCTACAAGCTGGGTTTTTTCCCCAGCATTCTCTAACTCAGAAAATCTACCTTTGGGCTAGATAATGTGGAAAGTAAATGACGGTTCACTTTGCTCTGAAAGTGGCCTGAAGCTAGATTAACACTTAGGTGTGAACACAGCCAGTGTGGCAGCAAGGCCCTGTTTGCCATAGGGGCATGATGTAGCCACATTTATTTTTTCTTTTAAATTATTTCATCCTTAAGAACATAAGAGGAGCCCATCTAGTCCAGTATCCTGTCGCACACAGTGGCCCACCAATTGCTCATGGGCATCTCAAGCAGAGACAAGGGCAAACCTTCTCTTGTTCTCGAATCCCAGCAAATGGCCTTAGACGCATCCTGCTTAGGCATCCATTCTAGTAGCCATTGATACATCTGTCATCCATAAATTTGTCTAGCCCTTCCTTAAAGCCATCTAGCATGGTAGTTGTTACCACCTCTTCTGGCAGCAAAAGCCCATAGACCAGTGATGACCATCTGGGTGAAGAAATACTTCTGCTTTGCCAAAAGGTCTCAGGTGGGTCACAATTGTAAAAAACAACATATAAAACATTAAAACATATTTAAAATATGTTTTAATGGGACTATCAGTGATCTGGATTAGGGTACCCCCTAATCCGGATTACGCTCCATTGAATTCAGATGGAGCTGAACCAAGCGGCAGTGTGTGTGTCCGTGACTTGCATTTAATGTGTGGATAGGTGTGACGGTTTCAGGGTACAGGCTGCAAACTGCTTTGCTTTCTGGCATTGCAGGCTTCTTGCAAGCTGCAAAAGCCAGCTTGTTGCAGACCTAGGCAGAGGCTGCAAAAAGAGCGGGAAATCCTGTGCGGGCCCTGTTGCAGTGATTGGCTGGAGTAAGGTTTTGGAGGGAAAAGCTGTCCGGGGATCTGAGTGCTGGAGGGGCTAGAGAAGGAGTTCCCACCAATCAGGCCGGAGGGACAGCAACCTCTGTTAGGAGTCTCCAGCAGCATTTTATTGCGGCTAGAGCCAATCAGGATCAGGGGTGTGTGTATAAATGAACACAGAGTACAGCAGAAGGGGTCTTCATGCTGGGACAAGAGCTGAAAGGAGAAGAAGAGCTGAACCTGAAGGAGCCAGACCAGTAGTTGACCAAGGGGTCTTCGTGCTGGGACTGAGGCTGAAGGGAACAGAGGAGCTGATCCTGAGGGAGCTGGAACCAGTAGCTGACCAGTGGTCTTTTGGGCTGAGTGATTTCTGAAGGAGGCAATCGGGTGGATTGTGGCTCTGAGGGAGACTTCACCAGCAACTGACCAGGCTGGATGATCGGAGAAGCAAGGACGGACTGGGCCTTGTGATCATCTAGGGCCACGTTCTGGTACACTGGCTTGGCTTGAGCTGTGGCCAAGCAAGTCAGAGGGAGAAGAACGTGTGGAGGCTTGTCTTTTAAAAGGCGAACTATTTTCCTGTAGAGGAAAGGGTTAGCTCCTAGCTTTAAGAGACTTGCAAATTTAAACCAACAACTACCTGAACTTTATTATCTTTTTAGTATTGCTTGTGTATAATAATAAACTTGTTTTTGTTTACTGTTGAAACGCTTGCTACCAGTGTTTTGTGTCCACACTGTAGTATTCACTTGGCCGTTGCACGAACTTAGCATCCTAACAGGGCCAAGCTTCTCCTAGAGAGGGCAGGCACTAACCGGAACGCTGGGCATCGTGGCAATAGGGGACCCCAGATGTGTAGTAGAATGGCCCAAAAACACTGAAGAAAGCAAGAGGGAATGTTGTTGTTTTAATTAACCTTTCTTCTTAATTTCCTAAGTATGTAAATGTTGGGAGTCATTTTAATCTGTGAAGAGAAGAAACTCCAAAATTCTTTTTCTGTCTGCCCTGGCTCAATTCTAGAAAGGGTTCAGTTAAAGTTCAAATATCCTGGAATCTGCTCTGTTTGCAACACTAAGTGTTCCAGCCATTAATAGGAACCAACAATTTACACATTGCAGATTTCAGCAATGCCAAGTTAATAAGCACTATAGTAAATAAAATCTTGAAGCATTAAAAATGATAAATGATAAAGTCATGTAGCTTTTCCAAACAAAAGTTGCCCCAATCTTTTAAAACGCTGTGCCACACAGAAAGCCTGATATGCAAAACCATTTATTATTTGGCATATGAAAATTGTTACTGCAGTGCAGAAAATACATGATAATGGTTCTCTTTTATTTTTTTATTTTTTTAAATTTCCACATGTTGCAGAATTCTCTTAACGGAAATGGACTGCACACCCTGCCATTCATTTGCTTACCTTCATAAAAACGCTTGGCTTCTGTTCTGTTTTACCCACCCAAGAAGGCTATGCAATAAACTATTTTTATACATGTATTGAAGAGCATGGGTTCCTCCTTGTTCCTGTCTGTGGAGGGAAATCCAGTCTGGAATTGAAAACTGAAAGGCATAATTAGGTTTAAACATGTGATTTGAAACATACTTCTAGGAAAAGAGAGAGGAAACCCTATGTATCAGTAGTAGGTGGTGTGAGTAACTCGTCATATACAGCAGCCACTATACCACACTTGAGTATGATACCTATTCAGTCACACGTAAGAACATAAGAGGAGCCCTGTTGGATCAGTCCACAGCCCATCTAGTCCGGCATCCTGTCGCACACAGTGGTCCATCAATTGCTCAAGGGCATCTCGAGCAGAAGACAATGGCAAACCTTTACCTGCTCTCGAATGGCCTTGGAGGCATCCTGCCTGTCTTGACAGCCCGGAGGAAGCACCTAGGCATCCATTCTAGTAGCCATTGATAAACCTGCCATCCATAAATTTGACTAACCTTTTCTTAATGCTCGTCCCCATGCTCTGAATATTGCGAGACGAATGTGAGTTTGCTTCAGGAGAGTCCCCATGCAAAGCCCTAATTTGGGCTACATGAGGGACAAAAAGCAAAAACCCTGAGCAACCCCCCCCTTCTAACTGTTCTCACCTCAAATTGGGGGCAAGAACGGATTATCAAGGGGGGCATGGGGATGTGCTCCTGAGTTATTGCTGATCGATTGCAGCATTAGCAAGCGGGGTTTTGCTGTCCCCGCCGCTAATGCAGTGATCACAACTGTCCCCCCTTGCCTGATTGGAGCTCCGGTAAAATAATTAAAACAGCAGCAGATTCTTCTTCTGCCGAGGCTGTTTTTATTATTTTACCAGAGCTCTGCTTGTGCACTTGACAGCCCCTATACCCATCTGACAGCTGCTCAGTTGAGTGCAGAGAGGCTGTCAGGCACTCATTTGGGGTCAATCAAGCCCTTACCTAGGCGTGCCTGCCCGGTCAGGCAAGGGAGGAGGGGGTGGAGAAAACCGTGGCATCCCGATGCAGGGATTTACCACGGTTTTCGTGGGGATGGGTGGGTTCAGGTTGAACCTGCGCTGTTCTCGACTGATGTGGGGACTCCTTAATGTGAACTACGATTTGCATTAAGGCTGCCCCGATTCCACCCCGAGGTATTCCCAGCCTATGGGGATGCACCCTTAAAGCCATCCAGGCTGGTTGCTGTTACTACCTCTCCTGACAGCAAATTCTAGAGACTGATGACCCTCTGGGTGAAGGAATACTTCCCCTTGTCTGATCTGACTCTCTTACCCAGTGGTTCTCAACTTGGGGGTTGGGACCCCTTTGAGGGTCAAATTACCCTTTCAGAGGGGTCGTGATGAGCCTCCCACTACCCTTCCCTCCCACTTCCCAGCTGCTCCACCCCCATAGTTGGGGGTCCCCACAACATGAGGAACTCCATTAAGGGGCCGCGGCATTAGGAAGGTTGAGAACTGCTGTGTCTTACCCATCAGTTTCACAGGGTGCCCCCTGGTTCTAGTGTTGTGTGATAGAAAAAATTCCCCCCCCCCATCCACCTTTTCTATAACCATGCATGATTTTATATACTTCAATCAGGTCCCCTCTTAAACGCTGTCTTTCAAGGCTGAAGAGGCCTAGATGTTGCACTCTGATTTCATAAGAGAGGTGTTCCAGCCCCTTAATAATTTTGGTTGTCATTTGAAAGGGACATGAAAGGAACAGCGAAGGAACCTTGTTTTAACTCCCCTCTGTCCATTGCCAATGAGTCTGTCATACAAAGTCAAAATGGCTGTTCCTAGAATGCCTTTTTCAGAAATTTATGGCTTCTGGATTATTTGGCCCTTTCTGCATGTGCCCTTAATCCAGATTAATAACCTTTTTGCACTTACATGCTGGGGAACTCCTGAATAGGTTATCTGTATCACGTGGAACCCTGCAAATGACCTTTTGAGGGATCCTGCCTGTCTTTCCAAACTGAAGGCAGTACCTAGACTTCCATCTAGTAGCTGTTCTATCTTTTTTCTATCTTTCATTAAAAAGACATGGAAAACAAGGAAGCCAATTTATTAAAAATCCAAGCAATGATCCACTTTTCCTATTAGGCTCCAATTCTACCATTCCTTCCAAGTCACAAACGTGTGGTGTTTTAAGAGGGTTCAAAGTAAAGAGAGCCTGCTATGGAGGCAAAAAGCAGCCTTATCGGCAGTGCCATATCAGCTGAGTGGCATGTCTGTACATGTTCTCACATTATGCACCTTTGGTTTGTGACAGCGGAAGGATCAGGTCAGTTTTTTAAAAGGCTGCCCTGTATTTTGCATTCACGAATTTTCTGTTTCCTCTAGGATTCTCATGGTTTTCATCCTCACAGTGTCTGGCAGTTCCTTTGCCCTAATGAGTGGGGTTTTTTTTCCCAAGAGAACTGAAATAAGTAAGGTAAGGTATCTTTATAGAGGAAGCCAAAGAAGTGATTGTGGTAGTTCCTAGGATAGACAGAGTGGCCTTTTCAGCGAGTCTGAAAGAAACACACAGATTTAGTATGGTGTTTTCCTCATTGCTCCCCTTACCTTGGATCCTCTTCCAGTTTGGTCTAGTGGTTAGGGAGCTGGACACTTATCTGGGAATACCGAGTTCAATTCCGCCCTCCCCCACAAAAACAGCTGGGTGACTTTAGGTGAGTCACAGGTCTCTTCTGAGCTCTCACAGCTTCATGGATTAGTGGGAAATCAAACCTGGTATTCCCAAATAAGAGTCCAGTTCCCTAACCACTATGTCGCAGGATGACTTCTCACGTCTGTGACGCTCCATAAGTCACACATGTCTCCTGGGTGGTGCTAAAGAGCAGTCACTTCAAGACCACTATCTAAATCTCAAAGGTTTGGCAACCAGACAATCTTAGTGATCTCCTGGTTCTACCACATTGTTTAAACTGTGCAAAACACAAATATAAACATCTTTTCTCTAGACTCTCAGTTATAAGTTTGTGATCTTACCATGTGCTCTTTACAGACTTTTCATGTTTTCTATCTTGTGTTTAGCTATTTTATTAACAGATAACAATGTGAATTTGCCATATGCTAAATAAATAAACTACCTTTATTCCCACCCCAGTAATGACAGTTTTAACCTCCTGAGTACAACACTCATGAACAAGCTCTGCCATTGGACAGGAGGAAATGGAGAGCATAACTCCCAAAGTACAGTTCCCTCACAAAGCAGACTACTCGCTCATTCTTACTTTTCAAAATACTATGAGCTAATACTCTGAATGTGGCTGAGAACTCATTTAATCCCAAGACATTTTAGCTCGGGGTTTGGTCTACAAAAGTGATGGCAGACTAACCCCCCTTCTCCATGCACAGTCAAAGATCCGGATCTTCAAGATCCAGATCTTTGAGATGGGATCCTCCTGGAGATCTGGATCTTGAAGATGCCTGAAGACCCCATTGTGGACACCTTTAATCGGGTCCACATGAAATCCAGATTTAAGGGCCTGAAGGACTCATTAAACCCAGTTTCCCCCAGCCCCCATGGGGACATGGCCTTGCAGATGGGGCCTTCAGTGGGGTCCAGGTGGGGACGGGGACTTCCCGATTGGTATCAATCAGGTACTAATTGGGTTCCTAATGGGGTCTTAAAAGGTTTCTAAGCCCTAGTGGAAAAAGGCCCTGAATCCTTGTCAGTATAATAGGAAGTTGAGAAGGCCTCTAAACTAATGACCCGCCCTATTGGATTGCAGCCATAGATACTAATTACCTGGGTTTTGTGTTGCTAGAAACCTTGTTAGCTGTCACAAAATTATGTAGGCTTGTTTTAAAAACCGAACCAGATCTTTGCCTTCCTGACCTCCTGTGGCATTTCAGTTTGCATCTAATGGAGTAATTTCTGACAGGAGCAGGGCTGAGGCTTAAGACTCCCTGTCAGAACAGACACCCCAGAAAAAATGTTTTATTTATAATGGATAAAGTCAGCAAATTAAACGTGCTGTTCCGAGGTTGGGCAGCTGTCCGATCTGCAAAAAAGAAGTGCCATTCAGAAGAAAAAAAAATGGATGAAGGCCTGGGAAAACAGACATAATACTTTGGCTTTAAGTGGATGCGTTGAGAACTTTGAAAAAGCATTTGTTCTTTTATTTTGGTGTGAGAGCTTGCAGGAGTTCCATGGCCGGTTCAGCACGATAGCAGGAGTGAAAATATGAAGAGGAAAGGAACCAAAAGCATGTGCTAGGAACACTTGACTTTTGGAGATTAGAGGTGTGCATGAATATTTGAAGGTATTCAAAATTTGATCAAATTCATCTGAATTGTCACATTCAAATTTGAATCAAATGTCTATAAACTCAAATGTAAGAATTCAAACAAATTTAAAATTTGGATCTATTCATTCAAATTATCCGGACATTTGCATGTGTACAGGTTCGTACATGATGTGTACTTGCAGATCCGCATCTTTCCTGCATCCGTAAGCATTTGTACGGATCTGTATGGGACGAAAACGGGTTGCGTGTGGGATAACTACGGGATGCATAAGGACGTGTATGGATGCGTACGGGGTGCGTAACAATGCATGCAGGCACATGCAAATGTTGTCAACATTTGTAAGTGCAAATTCGAATCAGAAATTCAAAACAAATTTGGTTTAATTTGAATTTTAAAGATTTGAATCAAACTGAATTTTTGGGAATTCGATTCGAATGAAATAAATTCAAATTCAATTGAATCCAGAAGATTGCATTCATGCACACCCCTATTGGAGATTAGCTGTACACTCCCTTCCATCATAGGCTGCCTTCAGACAGCAAGAGGCAATGTGGTGCCTAAACAAGATCCCAGAATTGCCTCTTGTTGTGTCCAGTTAGATGGGAACAGTAAATCACCATTTACCTGGTTGGACACATATCAACCAGGCTTAAAGAACTGCCAATTCAAAATTGAGCCTAATTCAAGGTGTTAATGACTCAGGTCCCAGATATCTACAGGAATGCCTTCTTCCATACAGGGTAGCAGTACAACCCAGCCCATGCTTTAGATCTGTAGGGGAGGCCCTCTGGATTTTACTGCCACACTGAATAGCAAAGGGGCAGGCTCCTGGGATACAGCCTTCTCAGTGATGGCTCCCAAGTTATGGAATAGGCTCCGCCCCCGAGGTGCATCAGGGCCCTTTGTGTGTTCAGGAGAACAGTGAAGACACATCTATTTGCTCTGATAGCTTCTCTCCCCATTTCCAGGCACTGCTACTGCACTTGGTTTTTATTGCTGTAACCTGTCTGAGACCTTTGGGTTTAGGGTGGAATAAAAATGCATGTCAGGTGAGTTTCATATTTGACCAACCTGAGAGGAACTACTGGAAGCCACCCAAATACTCAGTCCCTTTCTTCTGTTGTTTTTCATGCCCTTGGCACAAAATGTTCTCAATAGTTTCCTCCTGTTTCCCCATCATTCCCTCCACAATAAGGAAGTGTGCTCTCAGAAAGAGACACAGGGCTGGGAAAATGTTCCCCACATTATGTTCAGTACCATGAGGGTACTGTCAGAGCTCTTCATCCTGCCCTTCTGAATCTGGGGCACAGTGTGAGCTACTTTGGCCCTAGTCACACCTGTATGAGACAGGATGTCCTGGTCCATAATTTGAACTGAGGTTGTACCAGCTCTGTTTACAAGTAGATCATTAAAGGTTGGCCTCAGGTCGGCCTCACTCTGGGCTGCATCGCTCACACCTTTCTCCACAATTGACCTGAACCTCCTCCATGGAACTCTTGGCTCTCCACCCCTTTTGCTGCATCAGATCTACATCCTTTCTTATTGGATGCCGTTGTGTCTCTCAAGGGAGGCGAGGGTGTGTGTTTGTGGTTCTTTTTAAAGCCTCCTCCCACACCTCTACGCCCCCTTCCTTTTTAATGTGCTTTTCTACTCCATGTGATTAATAATAATAATAATAATAATAATAATAATAATAATAATAATAATAATAATAATAATAATAATAATAATAATAATAATAATAATAATAATAATAATAATAATAATAATAATAATAATAATAATAATAAATTTGCAGAAAAACGCTAGATAGAGGAATCATACCCATAAACTGAGGAGAGAAGGATTTTGCAAGTGGACATTGGCTGAAAGACTGGACCCCACCCACCACAGTACAATTCAGACTCCTTTAGCCCATCCCCCAGCTCACAACTGAGGAAGCGAAGATGGCCTGGAACGCCAGGATGGGCTGAGTCCTCTGGAAAAGAGGACTCTGGTTAAAATGATCTAACAGGGGTAGGCTGGCTTGGAAAATGGACTGAATAAAAATAATGTGAGTAACACGACCTGAAGATGACCTGAGGTTGTCCTAAACTATTAGTGTGACCAGGGCCTTCATGTACAGGGAGTACCTTCTGGTCATTCCAGTGTTGCCCCATTTTCCATGTGTGGAGATACCCTAGCATAGGACAATACCCTGGTTCGATTCTGTCTAGCCCTGGCAATTACAATTAAAAATAATTAAATTCTGTGTTTGCGAATCCTTTGGAAGGTGGACAGCACGAAAAGCTTCCTAGCTCTGCCCTGCCCTGCCTCTTCTGCCTCATAGTCCCAGTTTTCATAAGTTTTGTCCTGCTGCAGGTGGAACAAAAGTTGCCGTTAACCCTTTCTGTACTTACTGGCACTAGATCTGGATCAGTGGGTCTGGAATAACTGGGCCCACTGATCTAAACTCTGGGGAATGGTGGGTTGGATCAGCACTGTCTGCACTGATGCCGCTGATCTAGCCCATGCCTTGGTGAGCTTCACAGCCACTTCTCTCATGCTTCTGAAGGCTCGGAATGAAAGTTCACAGCCTTGGGCAGGGGTTGTGTGTGCTTACAACAGGGTGTTATGGTATGCCACTGACAAGCACATCCATGTTCTGCAACATGGAGGCATGCTGTCTGCATACCTATGATGTTCTGGAACAAGGCCCTTAGTCCCTCTGTTAGTACCGATATTTAAACAATATTACCAGAAATCTAGATTAAGACCCTCTTAATCAAGATCTTGCTCCGTCTAGTGCAGATGGTGACACCTCCTTGATTCACATTAATGTGCAGATGAAGGGCCCCAGAAACCAGATTATAGGGTTCCATATTTTGGATCAAAGGTAAGTGCAGAAAGGGCCATTGTTCTTGGTCGGATCAGTAAGTCAAGTGAATTCATGCTCTCTACATGTATATCTGATGTAAATTTCTTGGTAAGTACCAAAGTGTCTTGCAAGTGTCTTCTTCTGGAATGATGCTGGTGATTTTACTTTTGACACTCTGTTTTTGGGGGAGTTGCTGAAGTGCTGAGCAATGGCCACGTCTAGAATAAAAGGACAATAGCCTGAGGCTGTGAGATTATCGAATGTTTCAGTAGGGTTCCTCCTAAACCTATAAATCCTTAAAAATCCCTAAATGGGCTTTGTTCCACAATTACTTTTCATGGTTGAGATCCATCTGTCTTCACTTTCCAACCCCCCCCTTTCACCCTGCATGCTCGCCTGTCTACTTAATGTCTGCCTCCTCTACATATTCATTTTCTTTGATGCCAGATGCTCTGATAACAGACCCTAATAATTTTATTGTGAATTATTCTCGTTGCTGTGACATGACAGTCCAGGAAATTACAGTGATGCAGAATGGAGGTTGGCAAGAAGGGGCATGAGCTAAATATTGTTCCCACTCATGCTGGCACTGGGTAACAGTTGCATGCAAGCAGGCAAATTCCCTTCCTCCTCACCTGATTTTAAGCTACTATTCAACCTGTCCCATCTGCATCCTTATTTGGCTTGACTCACACCTGAGTCAAGCGTAGTCCTTGACTCTGAAATTGCCAGGCGGATTGAGAAGGCATGCTGAGGGAAATGTTCAACAAGCATAAACCCAGTGTTCCTCCAGTAATGTGGTAATGTAATTATGGCAGCTTCCAGATTAGTGGATTAAATCCGCAGTTATATAAAAATACACAGTTTGCCTGCTGCAGAGCGACAACTCCTTGTCCCAACTCCAAATGGAGGTCCGTGGCTTCCTCCTCAGCAGCTGTGAGACTTCTGTGGTGTGCTCAGTGAGGCACAGGTCACATTCAGGATCAGCTCTCATTCAGTGTTTTCACAGTCCTGTCCAGACTGACGAGAATGTTTGAATTTACCTGAAAGTGTGGAACGAGTGTTGATCGTTCCTCAGTTGGCAAATTTGAAGTAGGGGTGGCATTATTTCGATGTGCAGCTTTCTTAAGCCTGGACACTCCCTATGTGCAGTTTTCTCACCCACCTTGCTTTGCTTCATTGCTTGCTGCATGTGGGGAAACCTGGGGTGTTTTCACACTTCCCTTCCTGTCCACTGGACAGGAAAAGAGCGTGAGGACCAAACATGACCTAGTACTTGCACTTGTGAGCACTAGGTAATGGCAGCCTAAGCCCTAGACAATTGGTCACTCACCAGAGACTGATCCAGGGGCCGTTCCTCTTCAGGCACTGCCATTATGGTCATCCGATGTGCCAATGTTCTTGCACAGCACCTCAGATGACCCCGGAGCACCGGAAGAGTTGTGAATGGCCACTGCATGGACGCTCCAGGTAAGCTTTTGGTCCTCATCAACAATTAGTGAACTTTTGGCAATGCAGGGGGTGCTTGGAGGCTGTAGCAGCCCCCTCCCAATACAGATGTCCTTCCCCAGAAGTTTACTAATCATGCACTACCTAGCTGTAGTACGAATAGGCCTCTGAATTCAGCTAACCCTTGGCTAAGACTGGCTTTTTGCCAGGGGGCCAAGAAACCTCTATGGGGGTTGGGACATTTTGCTTTCTTCACCAGGGTCCCGTTCTACTCTAACTATTATTTATTTATTTATTTATTTATTTATTTATTTATTTATTTATTTATTTATTTATTTATTTATTTATTTATTTATTTATTTATTTATTTATTTATTTATTTATTTCCATTTCCATTTCCATTTCCATTTCCATTTCCATTTCCATTTCCATTTCCATCCTGCTCCATACCCGAAGGTCTCTGGGCGGGTGATAACTATGAGCCTGTTCACACTTGCTGGCCTTGTGTGGTGTAACCATACCAGTCCATGCCGGTAAGGATTGAGCAAGGTGGTGGCTGTACACATGATGAAGGGCAAATTACATTCCGTACCTGGTCAGTAGCACTTGTGGTGTGAATGGCCAGTCTGGGGTTGGCGGCTCACCAAGACAAGATCTGAGGCAACATCTGGTGCGTGCTCAGCCACAGTCATGCAACCATGCCCACTCACCATGCCGCATTCAGAAGATGGTGTGGATGCAGTGTCCAGGAGTGACCCAGCAACTCCTGGTAAGTGCGTGGACTGCTTTTTAGCTGGCCATAGCTGGATTGCTCTGGGGAAGGTTGTAGCTACTCCCAGCAAGCTGTGGTGGTTGCTGGATATGGAGGTGCCTTATCAGTGAGTGACCCACGAGCAGGTTTAGTGCAGACAAGCCCAAAGCCTCTGCCTGAATTAATCATAGGACTGTTGTATATACAGCAAAAAGTTTCTAGGAAGAGACAGCAAGAAGCAGATGATTGTTCACAAAGGGTCTGTTTGCACTTAACTTAGTGGGGTGGTAAAATCCCACTGAGGCAAATATCTGGTGCAGATGGAGGTATGTTCACTTGAAGTGCCGGTGTGGCCTCAGCCAGACCACCTTCACTTGAAGTGCAGATGGCCTCGCCTGGCAAAGGGTGATTTTGCAGGAGAGGAATCACCCAACGTAGTGCGAGTGCTACTCACTTACAGACTAAGCCCTGTGTGATCGGTCACTCATCCCTGACCAATCCCGGGGCCAGTCCTCTTCTGGGTGCCACCGTTTCAGTTGCGGTGCCCTCTGTGATTGCCCATGCATCAGAGCAGTCACCATGATGATGCTGATGTTCTGCACATGTGCAGTAGTATCTGTGGTCATCTGATGTGCAAGCGCGCTTGCGTAGCACTTCCAGCGACCCCGAAGCACTGGAAAAGGTGAGGATGCTAATTGCTGGGCACTTCTGGTAAGTAACTGGGTAAGGTTAGTTAAGGTGTGGATCATGATTTCGTGCTCCACACCTAGTGCATGATTAGGGAACTTCTGGGAAGGCAGAGGGTGCCTGGAGGCTGTAACAGCCTCTTCAAGGTGTGGATGCTCTTCCCCAGAAGTTCCCTAAACATGCACTACAGGCTGTAGTGCAAACAGGCCCCAGTTTACCATGGCAATTGCCCTGCAATGTGTGACTGTGCAGCTGCAGCCCACCCACTCACAGTCTTTGTACCTGGAAGAGAGTGTGGACGCTGTTACTGGGAGTTCATACGCTGCTTCCAGTTAAGCTGTGAATGAGCTACGGAAGATGAGGGCAGCTGAAGGGAGCTCCCAGATGCTCTGGGATGGTGGTGGCTGTGGAGTGAGTGGGATGGACCTACATGGGCGCATCTGCAACTGCTCCATTATGGTGAGTGCAAACAAACCCAGTAAACCGGACACAATTTGCAGAAAATGTATGCAAAGAACACCTATTGCTCACATTTTCTCACATCACAGTTTGCTTTTTTTTTTTTTTTTTGCAAAAACCTGGGTGTGTGTTATGCTTCTTTGTCTTGTGCTGTCTTTCATGCAAATTATGCAGTGTTCCATGTCATAAGATTTCCAATGTGTCTGAGCCACGCGTTTTCTCATTACAGAGCGTGTGGGCTGCTTATAAGCAATAAACAGACAACTCTTGGGAGCCACTAGATGGCACTTTTTTCACAGCATTTTGTTCTAGGAAATAGACGCCTTGGCTCTCAGCAGATGGTTCTTGCAGGAGAATTAACAATTATTCAATTAATGCATACTGTATTGGCCAAAGCCAGCAGAAAGCAAGTTTCATTCCAGAAATTACAGACAGCTGGAACGGCCCCAAGTACATCAGCTGCCAGTTCTCTGGCCAAACACAGCGTTCCAACCCCAAATATAATCTGGTTTAGGCCAAAACCAATCTGAAATTAGCCACCATGAGAAGACACTCATCAGCGAGTATAAATGTGGATTATAAAGGTGACTGCCTGAAACAGTCTGTATTATTATTCCAGCGATGTGACAAGGGAAATAATGAAGCCTCTTGAATTTTCAAAATGATGTTTAGGGAAAGCTGTATGGGTAACGGAGCGAAACTTGGAGCAGTTGAGAAGTTGCTGCATCCTTGGCTGACTCCACTGATTTCTGTGGGACTTGCAGGAGAAAAATACCAGGTGGATGGTGCCACAGAATGCTTTCTGAATATGTTTTTTAGATCAGGTTGAAGGAGCCATAATTTAATATTAATTTAACAGTGTAAAGATGATAGACAAGAGTCCTTTGTTCTCACTTCATTTGGACTATAACTGAGGAACAAAAACTATAATTTCTATCCCACCCCATTTAACAACAGTTAAAACAACAAATTAAAAACAAAAGATATATTAAAAACACTTAAAATTTTTTTAAAATATCAACAAATCTAAAACAATACACAGCATGTTTAAAATGAAGGTATTTGAACCCTCATTTTTCTTCCCAAAAGCTCAAAGCAGCACACATTTCTCTTCCATTGCTTCGTTTTATCCTCACATTAAATATACAATTTGTTTTATTTTTAAAATGACTAAAATTGCTGTATAATTTATTTCAGAGGAGGTCAAAGTAGAAGAGAAGAAAGTTAGCTTTTCTAATCTGCTTTTCTCACCCATTTAAGTGGCTGACAAACCTTCTGTTCTTCTCTCCATAAGATAACACCCTGTGAGGTATGTGGGGCTGTGAGAACTCAGAAAGAGAGCTGTGACTAGCCCAAGGTCACCCAGCTGGCTTTGTGGAGGAAGGCAGAATTGGACCCGGTATTCTAAAGAAAGGCCTCCTCCCATGCAGACCCGCCCTTGCTCTAAATCGGTTGAAATCTCTTAGAAGAAAAAGAGTTGGCTTTTCTATCCCGCTTTTCTCACCCATTTAAGGGGACTCAAAGTGGCTGACAAAGCTTTTCAATTCTTCTCCCCACAACAGACACCCTGTGAGGTAGGTGGGGCTGTGAGAGCTCAGAGGAGAGCTGTGACTAGCCCAAGGTCACCCAGCTGGCTTCATGGGGGAGGGCAGAATCGAACCCGGTATTCCCAGATAAGAGTCCGGCTCCCTAACCACTAGACCAAACTGGCTCACAAGTCCCAGTACCTTCAGTAGTCACAGGAACTGGAATGTGTGGCAGGGAATTCTCCATTGCAGAATTATCTCCTCCCTCCCTCAGGTGTGTTAGGCACCCTTATTGTATGTGTTCAGACAACTGGTGAAGAGGCATCCATATCTGCAGGACATCACAGGAATTATGGGAAATGGAGTGCATTTCCACGTGTTTAAATTATCCCCAAAATCCATTAACTGTGGTGCGACCTGGAACGTATCCCCCATGAATACAGAGGTCCAACTGTACCATAGATGGATTGGTTGTAGATATTTTGAAAAGTATGATACAAAATGACTTCACTGTCTCTAAAGTTCATAAGTTTCTACTCAAACTAGTGAGGGTAACAACAACAACAACAACAACAACAACAACAACAACAACAACAACAAAAGGACCCACACTAGGGATGTGCACGAATGCTTTTTTGGCATTTGATTCAAAATGAATGTTCAAAAATCTGTATTCGTATGAATAGATTGCACTCAAGTGTGTTAAAATTCTATTAGATATGAATCTATTCTTACGTATTTGTATGAACATTAGATACGGATTGGATACTAATGAATACATATCCGATACGTATCTGATACGAACTAATATGTGTCTATATGAATAAATACTTATTCGATAGATATCTGATATGAATGAATATGTATCCATACAAATGAATACGTATCTGTAATATATTCACTCTCTGAAAACGTCAAATCCAACTTGAATCCGCTTTTAATAGGCTGTCACTACATGTCAAATGCAATCTGGATCCGTTGCGGATGCGACTGGTGCTCTGTTTTTCCGCACCCCTAATCTAACGAATGTCTGAACTATTCATACAAATGCTCAGAAACATTCGTATTTGTTTGAATGTTAGCATTAGAATATTGTAACATTTGATTTGAGTTTGAATATCCCAATTTGGCCAAATTTGATCAAACTCTGAATGTTGCAAATATTCATGCACGCCCCTAATCCACACAGAGAACGGAGCACTTTTAAATGTTCTTTCCCACCCCCCTTTAGGCATTAAGGATAAGGCTACACCAATGTTCCTGCTATTGAGACCAAAGCTGGGGGTACCCTCTTTCGTTCATGATGGGTGAGGAGGGGGGGGGCTGCCTCCCCCTTGCCATCCCAATTGCAACTAGGATAACCCCAACTTTGATTATGACAAGTGGAGATGAGGCGGCCTTTTTCAACACAGAATCGAGGTGAAGGAATCCTCAG
The DNA here is from genome assembly GCA_023333525.1 of Aspidoscelis tigris stejnegeri. NCBI lineage: Eukaryota > Metazoa > Chordata > Lepidosauria > Squamata > Teiidae > Aspidoscelis > Aspidoscelis tigris. The sequence continues at coordinate 11,769,038 of JALMGA010000007.1, forward strand.
TCATCAATTCTGATGGCAGGGACTTTTTTGAACACAGGGAATGGCCCCGTATTTGAATACTAGGGAAGCCGCAGAAGGGACCAGTAGGTTCCCTTGAGTGGCAGTAGCAGCGACGGTGGCAGCAGGGAGAGCTGTTCAAACAGATCTGCATTTCAGAGGGTTGCATCTGTGCAATATTACACTCTTATTTCATGCCAATCACAAGCTGAGAAGGCAATATCCTGCCCTGAAAGCACCATAAAGATGCCACGCAGATCCTGCCAACCTCTTTAGGTTTTCTAGTAAAAAAGTAAAAATATGTGGCTAAAAAAAAAAAAGCCTTTTAAAGTTTCTGAAATAAATCCTGCCTGGGGAAAAGGTGGCAGCAAACTCTGTGTAGAAATGTCCTAGTTGTGCTTTTTTACATGTTCAAGTCTAGATTTATATGCAAGTTGCAGATGCACCAGGGATAGCAATGATGCGCAGAACAGTTCTGCGGGGTCGTGGGCCGGGATGCAGCGCAGATGAAAACAAGGGTTCATGGGGTTTTCCCTTATGTCCCACTCACGTCTCTGCCACCAAGGACATCTGAACCTGTAGCTGTTTTGGCTAAGGATCAGAAAGCAAAATCGCTCATGAATTCTGCCTCTGACTAATAGTTATTTCAGCTCTTAATTTGCCCCGATGCTTTTTTACACAAAGATGCCAAGAGCTGACTTTATGACCGTATGAGACATGTGCTGTGTCCCTGAACTAGAGTTCCTTCTGTAAAAAGCACAGATAATTTATGAGAAAAGACAGACCATTCAGTGCTAAATGGGGTGGGGGGAATCTTGCATAATTTCTGGTTCATCCCCATCAGGGGCAGCTGACCCAGAAGGAGGAGGAGGAGGAGGAGGAGAAGAGTTGGTTTTTCTACTCTGCTTTTCTCACCCAAAGGGACTCAAAGCAGCTGACAAGCCTTCTGTTCTTCTCCCCACAACAGACACCCTGTGAGGTAAGTGGGGCTGTGAGAGCTCAGAAGAGAGCTGTGACTCACCCAGGGTCACCCATTCGTGGGGGAGGGCGGATCAAACTCTGTATTCCCAGATAAGAGTCTGGCTCCCTATCCCCTGGACCAGCGGTTCTCAACCTTCCTAATGCTGCGACCCCTTAATGGAGTTCCTCATGTTGTGGAGACCCTCAACCACAGGGCCGGAGCAGCTGGGAAGTGGGAGGAAAGGGCGGCGAGAGAGTCATCGCGACCCCTCTGAAACGACCCCTAGGTTGAGAACCACTGCCCTAGACCAAACTGACTCACAGGGCAAAGGGGTCCCCACCATCACTGTGGTTCAGAGCTTGAGTCCTTCTACTTTCCTTCACTCTTTGTGCATTTGGGCCTGGCTCATATATGCATCATTTCCTGTATCCTGTGTTGTCGATTTCCGTGCAAGCTTATTACCGCCTGATCATGCTTGCTTTTGCCTGTTTGGCCCTGGGCTCCACCAGCACCAAGCCCCCCGCTCTATAGTCATGACTCTTCTGGTATAAACCACAAGTGACATTCCTGAGGAGTTTGACATGCAGGCGAGTAGAGTTACTGCTGTGGAAAGTATGCTAGGGTCATGTTCTGATTAAGGTGCTGCCAGGCACTGCAATAAGAAGAGAGCTGAAGTGTGTGTGTGTGTGTGTGGAAGATGATTCTGTGCCTTCTGCTGTTCTCAGCCATGCAAATATTGCTGCTGGGGAACTTTCCTTCCCTGGCTAAATTTATTGCTGGCCAGAGATCTTTGAACATTTCCTTTGGTTGAACACTGTTTAGGACTGCTGGTAGTGAGAAGACAGTGGACCAGGTAAGCCTAGTCAAGAGGCACTGGTGAGAGCCACTTTCCCTGGAAGAGCAGAATAAGTAGGCCTCTTCAGTCTAGGCCTCTTCAGTCTGGAGAGACGACGTTTGAGAGGGGACCTGATTGAAGTATATAAAATTATGCACGGTATAGAAAAGGTGGATAGAGAAAATTTCTTTTCTCCATCGCACAACACTAGAACCAGGGGGCATCTATGAAGCTGATGGGTAGGAGAATAAGGTCTGACAGGGGGAAGTATTTCTTCACCCAGAGGGTCATCGGCTTATGGAATGTGCTGCCGGAAGAGGTGGTGACAGCTACCAGTCTGGATGGCTTTAAGGTAGGGTTAGACAAATTTATGGATGACAGGTGTATCAGTGGCTACTAGAACGAATGTCTAGGTGCATCCTTCAGGCTGAGGGGCGGGGAGGAACTGGGGCGCTCTAAGGCCATCTGCTGGGACTGGAGAGCAGGAGAAGGTTTGTCCTTGTCTCTGCTTGAGATGCCCATAAGCATTTGGTGGGCCACTGTGTGCGACAGGATGCTGGACTAGATGGGCTGTGGCCTGATCCAGCAAGGCTTCTCTTATGTTCTTATGTTCTTAAGTACTGGTAGAACCCTTATTGCCAATCCAGCTGTGCAGCAGTCATAAGAACATAAGAGGAGCCCTGCTGGATCAGGCCACAACCCATCTAGTCCAGCATCCTATCTCATATAGTGGCCCACCAATTGCCCATGGGCATCTCAAGCAGAGACAAGGGCAAACCTTCTCTTGCTCTCAAATCCCAGCAAATGGCCTTAGAGGTATCCTGCTTGTCCCCACAGCCTGAAAGCTGTACTTAGGCATCCATTCTAGTAGCCATCAGTCATCCATAAATTTGTCTAACCTTTCCTTAAAGCCATCTAGGCTGGTTGCTGTTACTACCTCTTCTGGCAGCAAAGTCCATAGACCGATGACTATTGACTAAAGCTATGGTCACCTTCTTCAGTCCATCTTCAGCTGATACTCAGGGCTTACCACTCACACCTTTCATTTCTGTTTCATTTTTGGACTTTCCATTCAGGAAAGTCCAAACGGAGGATCTGCGAATAAAACAGAAATGAAAAGGCGAGCAGTCAGACCTGAAGATGGATTGAAGAAGCTTTAAAATGAAGGAGTGGGCACAGCCTCAGGAACACTTGTGATGGAATAGTTGCTGTATGAGTGCAGCCCTTTGTGGGCGTTCCACTTGGCCAGTACACCTACAATTGTGCAGAGTTGTGTAGAACCTGCACACTCATTCCACATTCACGTCTCTGGAATATGTAGATCTTACCATGCCTTTCTTAACTCTGGATTGAAGTTAGTTTCTTCCCAGTAATTAATTCTGTCTTTCAATGATGCAATAGTCAATTGTGCCAATTAAACAAAAGAACACAATCTTTTCTTCTTTTTCTTCCTCATTTTTTTCCCCACTGTTCACCGAATGTAATATTCCAGTTCAAATCTGCCAGCCTCGTCCTGTTTTTAATTTGCAAAGAATGTTTTCATTGATTCCCTCACCAAAGTGCTGTCACTAACTGCAAATGCTATAAACAAATTGTGTCCAAATGCTATCTCTGGAGTTTGGTGATTTAAAATGCCTCTGCTGCCATATTTAGCAATTCTGCATATTTAGATTCAATTAGTAACCATAAACGTGCATGTAGAGGAATAAAGTATATCTGATTCTGTTCCAAAGCACCTTCAGTTCTTGGCTACGGCCACAGCTTATTAAATTATTCAATACCTCTTCCTCTATTTTTGGTAAGATAAGAGACAAAGAGGTCACGGAGAGGCCTTTTTCCTGCTTCTAAAGGCTAATAACGTAGTGCCTGCAGATGATCTAAAGCTACAGATGTGAAAGCCCAGGGGAAAAAAGAAAAGAAAAAATATTGAGAAATACAGTGTTAGGCCTCCCCGGCCTCAGGAAAAAACATTTCTCTTTCTCATTTCTTTTCCTCCGCTCTTCCACATCTGCAATCTACTACATCAAATAAATAAAAAGATAAATAGATGGATGTGTTGGCGATGAAATGTGCATATTCTGTAAGACGTATTAATTTAACCAGGCCACTTTTTATTGAGCAATAAAAGTGAAGAGTATAAAACTTACCGGGATGCATAAAATTAGACAGGAAACTCAAAGTAAAAATAAATGGCCAGTTTGGGGGGGGGGGGTTTGCAGAAGTGGGTGTGGCTGGGTGACTATGACTGTGCAGTATTTATGTGCACAAATGATTTTTGTATTTCATTCGTATCAAATTGAATGTATTTGTTCAAATAGATCCCCTTCGAGTGTGGTTGGATTTGTGTTGGATTGGGACCTTTGGTCAGCTGCTCTGGACTCCATTTGGCCTCCGCTGCCTCAGTTTGTGTTTGTGTTTTGGCTTATTTTGCAATGTTTTGTATGATGTTGTAAGGAATTTTAGGGAACAAAGCTGTGCTTGCAAAGAAATCAGATAATATTTAGCCTTGTTAATTTTAGGGAATAAAGCGGTGCTTATACTTAGCTCTACTATTTCTAGGGAGTAGAATGTGCTTTGCAAAGGCCTGATAATATTCAAGTCAAGGTCTGATAATGTTCAAGCTTGTTGCAGGTCAAAGAGGGAGCTAGTTTTGGCCAGTTAATTGACCGCTCCTTGAACTGGAACCTGCATTGCTGCAAAATATGGCTGCGTAATGGAGAAATATATTAAAATCTCCTCCTTTCTCTGAATAAATTAGATGCAAATTAGCTAGGAGAGGTGTTTCAGGTAGGCTGTAACCTAAAGTCTCTCCTGTACCAATAGAGGCTTTGGGAGGGAATTTTCGGCCAGGACAGGTTTTAAAAGATCTACTTCATTGTGTAAAACTATGAGTTGCTTGGAAGGTGCAAACCCAAAGACCAGCTCCCTTTTCTTTTATTGCAATAAAGAACAAAGGAATACATTCATCTTCAGCTTACTTATTTTCTATACTTGCCCAGCTGGATGGAAGAAAAGTTGATAGAGCAACAATTTTTCCTGACAATGTGCAATTTTTATAATATATTTTTATTATGTTTTGATTACTTTGCATTTTATGTTTTCTGTTTGTTGTAAACCCCCTTGGGCAAAATTTTATTTTGGAAAGGTGGTATACAAATAAAAATGGAAATATTCGATACTGTCATGTCCTGTTCAGCCTCATCGGAGGAGAAGGATCTGCCTGCAATGCTACCACAGACTGAGAGGCAACCACAACATGGCAGTGCAGGCATGGAAGGGTTGAGGCCAGTCCCAGGTGAGCAGCCGGACAGCTCTGATGATGAATCCACCAGCAGTGAGCCTAATCAAAGGCTCTCTCATCGCCTGCTTAGGCAGCAGAAGCAGGTGAGATGCAGATCAGAGCGATTAGCCCAGCTGCACTGTGGGTGTGGCACTGACTCCTCTATTTAAGAACAAGCTCACCTTGCCTCAAGTTGCTGCAGAAAACGTCTTTGCAGTTTCATGTTACCCTGAGCTTGAAATCCTGGACTCCTTGTGACCTGCTGACCCTTTGGACTGCCTGACCCTTGCTGACTTTCTGGACTCTTAGACTCTGGACTGGAACTGACCTTGAGAACGTCTGGAACCCTTGGAACTGAGTAAGCTGCGCAAATGTTTGCCTGTTGCCCAACCGTCCTGCGACGTGACAGATACGAATGTTCAATCCAATACGAATCCCATACGAATGCATATGAATCCCATATAAATCCCATATGAAGCTTCATATGAATGTATCAAAAGATTAGATTTGAATTTGAATGTCAGTTTTTAAATGTGCCAACATTTGGTTCAAATTCAAATGTCTGCATTCGGCTGAATTTGTACAAATTTCAAGTGTTAGGAATATTTGTGCACATCCCTACTGCATGAGTACGGCTGTGAATGAATGGGGTTTTTTGCATTTACATTTGTATTGAGTCAAATGCAAGAAACTTTGTATTCAATTGAATAGATCCCTTTTGAATGTGGTAGGAGAAACAACCAAGTTTTGTGCTGCACCTGGGGGACTGGAGCCTGCACTACGCCCTCCCCCAGGATGGATATAAAATCTGTGGCTGCTTCTGTCTGGGGTGAGAGGAGAAACAACCAAGTCTTCTGCCACACCTGCGAGACTGGAGCCTTTGCCAGAGCCTCCTCTAGGTGTGGGTTCCAGCTGAAGATGGAGGAATGGAGGGATACCTTGGTTGGTCGTTGCTACTTTGCTGCAAATTCGGTTCAGCTTCCCCTTTGGTGTTTTTGAGTTGTCTTGCATTAGGGTTTATATTTTAGTTCATACTGTATATTGTAGGTTTTTTTAGATTACATTGTTTATTATTAGAATTTGTACATTGCTTATGATGTATATTTGCTTTAGTCATTGAAATTGATTTCCTTGCTTGCTGTATTTACTGATGTGATTATTGCATTTGCATTGCATTTTTTGTTTGTTGTAAACTGTCTTGGGCAAAATTCTTTTGGAAAGGCGGTATACAAATAAAAATGGAATGGAAATGGAATGTTCATATGAATTCGTATGAATATCTGATCCAAACACGTACATATCCCATGCATATCTCATAGGTATCTGATACATAACCAGTATGTGTCCTGTAACATATTCACTCTGAAAGAGTCAAATCCTCCCTGAATTCACTCTCAATCCACATTGAATGCACTCTGGATCTGTTGCAGGTGTGACTGGTGTGGCCGCTTTCCCACCTCCCCGGTTCACGAATGTTCTAAAGCATTTGTACGAACACGAATGTCAATGTACGAACGTCATAACATTCGATTCGTATACAAATGTCCAAATTTGTACAAATTTGTACAAATAATGAATGTTATGAATATTTATGCTCATCCCTACTGCGCAGTGGTGTGCTGTACTATGCAGCTTCTGGATCACTGCGGCAAGGTCGGGCCTCTTGCCAGATGTTGGGACATAGCTTGTGGTCTGAGCAACCCTGAACCGCCTGCTCTGACCACAAGCACTTCAAATGGCCACCACTGCACTGGATCTTTACTGGCCTGGTATGATATTGTTATGCCATACCAGGCTTGCAATGTGAACACAGGCCTTAAATTTAGGATTGCGTTCAATCAGTCCTAATGATTAAATAAGACCTGTGATGGGGAGTGTGTAATAAAATGCATGTTAAGCCATGCACTGCTGCAGTGTTTTTCTGCAGGATCTCAGCACAGCTATCTGCACTGGTGGATGTTCACATCATTCGATTTTTGGTCCAGTTGTACCTTAGAAGAGGCTGGCTCAGCCATGGGTTTTAATGGCACCGTTGTAGATGAACTCACAGAAGACTGAAGTGTGCCTTTGTCTTTGTTTGGCGGCCGTGACAGAGTACTCTGAGAAAGTATTGCTGAAAATGAAAGTGTTTAAGTGCTTACAAAATAGCTTTCTTATGAGAGAAAAAAAACCCCCAAAACTAATTATGTAACAGATGTCCAAAGCTACCTTGGGAGAAAGCACTTTGAATGGGTAGCTGTCATCTTGCTCATCACGATCGCGTTTGTTTATCTATTCATGAGGTGTACAGCTGTGGTTTCACTCACAAAGATGGGTTTTAGGTTGTGTTGTTGCTGCCTGTGGGAATCCCATAAGTTCAAAGTCTTTCATCTTAATTCTCTAGTGCTATCATTCTTAAGTGGCAGGCGGTCTGCCTAAGGAAGCCACATGCCTTTTACTAGCAGGGTCACAAAACAGAAGACACATATTTGCTTGTATTTCTAACCTACACTACACAGAGCAGATACCAACATTTGCAGATACCAGCACTGAGATGATGGAGCAATATTACCAAAGGTCCTTTCTGCACCGGATCTCATTCCATTCTCTAGCTTGAATCAAGTCATTTGGGCCAGGAATGGGAGATGTCCCAAGAAGCATGCCGTCAGCTGTGTAAAAGACTGTTGCCTGTCTTGGTCTAACTTTGGAGCCCAGGGTACAAAAGTTCTCTGGCCTTTAAAGCTGCAAACTGGGGGTAATTTAGAAGCATGCCCAAGAACAGCCCTGAGCTGTCCTAATTGCATAAGTGCGAATTAGCCCCATATTAGAAACCAAACAAAGGGAACAAGAACAAAAAGAACACACAGGTGTTCTCCCATGTGGCAGTTTTCAGGCCTGGTCCTGAGCAGCTCTTTTTGGATTGCTCTTTACCTGCAGGAAGGTGGAGACAGAAACCAGAAGAAAGAGCCAGGACCAGCAAACAGCCCCAGGTGATCCACTGAATGTGGACACTTGGTATGACATGTTCAAAGTGGATTTTCCATACCATTGGTAAAGGCATCCCCATATAAAATGCATTGTGGTAGGTGAGTTGAGACTGTGGTTGGTGCAGTGGCCAAGGCAGACAGAAGGTACTATCAGATGCTCACACTGTGAGGCATGGAGCAGGAATGGAAATCTTACGTTAGGCCCAAGGCCAAAAGTGTTGAAACAGTCTTTAAACAGATTCGGTTACTGTAACATTTCTGTTATAGCTACTTGGGTCCGGTCTTGTTATAGGAACTTCTGAGATTAAGATTGGCTTGTCTTCGGGAGCAATTCTGCAGCATGACTGGATAAGAGAAACCATCTGACAGAGTAGAATGTGATTCATAATATCTGCATTCACACACATGTATCCATTGATTCATTCCTTCTCATTCTGTTCTGTCTGTAGTCATACATACAGTATATTTTGGCATATAAGACTACTTTTGAACCCAGGAAAATCTCAAAAGTCAGGGGTCATCTTATATGCTGGGTGTTGTCTTCTTATATCCCAAACTCTATATTTTAACTGGACAAGTTGGGGGTCGTTTTATACGCCCAGTCATCTTATACACCGGAATATAAGGGTACATGCATTTATTCTCATAGCAATTATATTCATTGCATTAATCCATATATCTATGCATTTAATTTATTCATGGCTTGGCTTCACGAATGAAGATTAGGGAGGGAAAGTGGTAACAGCTACCAGCCTAGATGGCTTTAAGGTAGGGTTAGACAAATTTATGGATGATAGATGTATCAATGGCTACTAGAATGAATGTCTAGGTACATCTTTCAGGCTGGGGAGGGGAAGCAGGATGATTCTAAGGCCATTTGCTGGGATTCAAGAGCAGGAAAAGGTTTGTCCTTGTCTCTGTTTGAGATGCCCATCAGCATTTGGTGGGCCATTGCGTGCGACAGGATGCTGGACTAGATGGGTTGCGGCCTGATCCAGCCGGGCTTCTCTTTTGTTCTTATATTCTCAAGTTCTTATGTACTTTGTTTATAACCCTACAATAACTAAGCAATAAAGCCTCCTTTTGGATGAATTGCCAACTTGATTCCTTGTCTCGGAAGCATCCTACTGGTCATCCTGCTGCATTTACAGCTGGAAGTTCTACTCCAGCCTCAATACTCTGCGAGACACAGGACACAGATGTCATTTGGGTCTCCAGTGACGAAGCTGGATCATTGAGCAACCCCAAGATGCAAACCTCGTTTGTCAGGGAGAGCACAACTCCATCTAGGACAGGTTGGATGTCACTCACTTGAATAGATGTACCACAGTCCAACAGTCATCCTATCCTGTCTTGTTTGGATGGAGTTCTGGAGCCTGTTTGCACTTGGCTTTATTCTAGAATATACCTCAGAATAGGGCCCTGCTGTCCACATTCTACAGAAGGCCCCAAGAGAGACCTGCCAGATTCTGCATTTGCATGTGGACTACACAACCTTATCCTGAGATATATTCTAGAAAATGGCCAAGTGTGAATAGGCTCCCAGTTTATTTAACCTCACCTAGTCCATCACCTGGATCTCCATCCCCCAAGCACTAATTTAGGACATCTTCTAATCTTGCCCATTGACAATACCTCTGTTCTTTTCTGCAAGCTGTCCTTTAAGGCTACCACCTTTTGACATAAATTTCCCAAAGAAATATCATCTTGCCTTTTTCAAAGTGCTCAAAATAGCCAATTAAATAAATAGCTGCATATTGCTTCAGAAATGCAACTGTCACAGCCTCTTTTTCCCTCTTGCTTTGAACCATTTAAAAAGTTGTCAGAAAAGGGACTTTGGGCGATTAATTTGAGAAACCTGTTATCTTCAAAGAATAGTCCTCTGATATTCGTAGCAAATTGCTGCAGTATTTATCCTGTGTCATTGGCAAGAGCGGAACAATTTAGGCTTCAATAAAATAAATGGCCCCTAAATTGAAGTTGCATAAAAGAAGGTAGGAAAGCCGTCAGCAATTTTATGCTGACTCTTGAATCGGGAGCCCCTCTGTCTTGCTCAGAGACCCTCAATTTTCGGGATTCTTTGGCGTGACAGTCGTAAATACTTCAGAATGTTTGTTGCACTATTTTCAAGATTATCACCGCATGCTCTTCTTTTGGACAGAATAGAAATTCCATGTTAGAGACTTTTATTATTATGATTATTAACTGACAGTTCACTTCATTCACAGCTATTAGACCTCTTTCACTTTGATTGTCCATATGCCAACGGGAGAACTGGCTTCTACCTGCTCAGCCTACCCATTCCACTGAACCTAGAGAAGATCCAGCTTGGTTATGCCTCCATCTTCAAGCATGCCCCAAGCATATCAGAAAAACCAGTGCAACAGAAGCACCTATTTTCAGCTATGGCTGGTTTGACAGCTACAACTCTTTTTTAGACAGAGACAGTCTGGCCACAGTAAACCATGCTCCAGGTTGGACTACTGTAATGCACTGTGAAGAGGGTTTGAAGGCTGCAGCTGGTGCAGAATGCAGCAGCTAGACTGCTAACTGGTACTGCTGGTGGGTCACACATCACACTGATCCTAAAATAATTGTACTGGCTGCTGATTTGCTACTGAGTCCAATTCAAGGTATCAACATTAACTCACAGGGACCTAAAAGTTGTGGGCCTCAAATATCTAAAGGAACACCTCCTCCCATTTAGATTTGAGTTCTGCTGGTGCAACCCCCTTCAGCAGTTAAGGGGTGGGTGGGGATATGTGGGGGCCTTCTTGGTGATAGCCCCCAGGGTATGGAACAGTGGATCAGGCACCCTCATTGTATGCATTTAAGCCTCTGATGAAGAAGCACCCCTTTACTCGGAAACAGTATCCCTTCCCCATGCAGGCACTGTTACTGTTTTAGATAATCTATTTTGTATGGTCTTATAGTGATTTTAAAACCTTTGGTCATAGACTGGGATAGGGTGGGATATGATACATGGATGGATGGATGGATGGATGGATGGATGGATAGATGGATAGATAGATAGATAGATAGTGGGGGATTCTTTTCAGCAGTGTGCCCTCTGGAGGCATGGGTGATGGCAGGTATGAATCTTTCACAAACTTTCAGCTGTGGGAGGGATGGACTAGATCAGTGCCATCAGTGCAAGTGGTGCTGATATGGCCCACACCTCCATATAATCTGGGTCAGTGAGCCCATTTATTCTGGATCCACTGATCTGGATTAAAACAAGGTAAGTTCAAAAAAGGCCAAAATATTGAATCAGGTGGCTTCTGTCCCATTTCAGCAAGACATATTACTATTTCAAAGATTTGATTTATTTGCATCTAAAAGTAACTTAGTTCTGGGGGCCTAGAACTATACCAGTCCCTGCTAGGAGACCAGAGGTAATGAGCTGTGTGAACACAGCCAAGTGTTAAGGCAAGAAATTCTATAATTTGCAAAGCTGCAAGGAGAGGCAGTCTTGAAACAGCTTTGGAAGGCAAAAAAAGAACACAGGGAGAAAAAAGAGACAGCATACTGTACAACAGTTTTGACAAAGCTGATTAGAATAAATTCAAGTACAAGCCAATGTGGATAAGGAATTCAAAGTCGGGTGAAATACATGTGCTGAAGGGCAAAATAACAAGCTAGAAGGAAGAGGGGGTTATGACCCCAAACCAGAAGTTACCAAGATGTTATTTCTGTTTTCAAAGAGTGTTGTGTGCTTCTATAAAACAGCAAATAGACAATCTTAAAACTGACACCATCCATTTGTCTAGAGATTAGAAAGTGTACATGGGTTGATGCTGGAAACTTCACACCTGGTGCCAGGGTCGCCGCTGGTGATAGCGGCAAATGTGATCTTGTGGCACAAGGCTGTGCAACTACAGATTAAGGTCTGTTCCTTGTCCTGTTTTCTGCAGGCGTGAAATAAAGATGTTGGGGAGAAACAAAAACCGGAACAGAGTATCTAATGTCTAGGAACACTGCAGGAACAAGCCCTCCCAGAAGTTCAGAGACAACTGGGTTGCTTCTAGCATTTGAAATCTCCAAAAAGGCATGTCTCTATTTCTGCAGCAGGAGACCCAGCTCCACCAGAAGCACCTTTCCTTGGGGGCTTCCACAAATCTATTTGTGCCACACAAGATATCACAGTGAGGGCAGCCACACACTGCGCTTCCTGTACCTCCCCCCCCCCAGGCTCCTGGAAAGGGTATTGAGGCAGCAGAGACTGCTGAAAATGCAGATTCACTGCCACTAGTCTAGTGGTCTAGTGGTTAGGAGCTGGCCTCTTATCTGGGAATACTGGTTTTGATTCCACTCTCCTCCATGAAACCAGCTCTCCTCCATGAAGTGACCTCGGGCTAGTCACAGCTCTCTGAGCCCCCACAGCATGCCTGTTGTGGGGAGAAGAATAGAAAGCTTTGTCAGCCACTTTGAGTCACCTGAAATGGGTGAGAAAAGTGGGGTAGAAAAGCCAACTCTTCTTCTTCTCCTCCTCCTCCTCCCCCTCCCCCTCCTCTACCGGTATCCCAGTATAGGTAATTATTTTCACCAACTAGACACGGCCTTGATCCATCCCATTGCTAATGAAATGACCCAGGAAGGGGACAGGTTTCTTTCTTCTATTTCGGCATATGAAGGAAATGGACCTGCAGAAGATTAGACTCCATGCTAGACCATTCCTCAGGTAAGAGCAAAAAGGCTCTATATTTTGGAACTGGGCCCTGCTGTCCACATGCTAGTGCAGACTGTGGCAAGTTCAAGTGAGGCCTGCTGTAGTCTTTATCATCGTGTGGACAGCAGACTCCTATTCTGGGATCTAATCCAGAATAAGACCCAGTGCAGAAAGAACCTAAGAGATTCAGTATTACCTGCAGCTGTATGTTTTTAAATGTAATACAATGGTTTTGAACTTTAGTCCTTTTGCTTGCAAAACATTTGGAGTATTATGAGGCTATAGTCTCTTCTGTGAAAAGCAAGGGATTGAAAAAGCAGCTATTCAATAGATTATGTGTAGGGATGTGTGTGAATATTCGTAACATTCAAAATGTGTACAAATTTGGCCCAATTCGGACTTTTGCATTTGGATTGAATGTTGGCACATTTGAAGAATGACATTCAAACTTGAATGGAATGTTTTGATACATTCGTATGAAGCTTCATATGGGATTTGTATGGGATTCATATGTATTTGTATGGGATTCATATGGGATTGAACTTTCATATCAAATTTGAATTCCACTACATTCGAAGGGGATCTATTTGAACGAATATGAATTTTCTTGCATTCAATTTAATAATAATAATAAAAAAAAACACACACCCATTCCTGCACATCGCTAGTTATATGGTGTCGTACATCTGGGCTAGTGTACTCTGCTCAATTGGAAGCAGGCATACTGCAGCTATGTAATGCTGTGGGCAAAAAGGTACAAAGCAGTCCACAAGACATCCATTATAACAATGGCAGTGGCCAGTCTGAGACCAGTTGCTTGTTTGATGCATAAATGACAGTCATTCCGAGCCTGAAAAGGAACACCATGGATTCCAGGATCCTTTTTCAAGTGCACATGCTGGGTGCAATGCCTGGATCTGTCCAGTATAAAGATGGGTTCAAATGGTATGGCATCCCCTGACTAAAAATAAAATCTCCATCCAAGAAGAAGACATTTGGGATGAATGGGTCCTGTGTGCCTGTCCATTCTGCAGAATGACCCCTATTTCCTGGCGTCTCTGTTTTGCGTAGAAATGACAGAAGTTAGAGACAACAAAAGCCAGACATCTGGTTAACCGACAGCGACCATAAGATATCAGCAGGTAGCAGTTTTCTATTGAACACCATTCGGATTAATCTAGCGCAACAGGACAATAGGCATCTGATAAAGCCTTTGATATAATCTGCGCGGTTGCTTCTCCCTTTCTGCTAAACCGCCAGGATGAAACAGGGAGCCGGAGAGATATTGTCTGAAAAGATATCCATTCCAGCTCATTCTTTGCAGTATTACAAACAGCTCCGTGAACTGAATATGAAACGGCATTAATAAAAACTGATCTGACATAATATTAAAAGGAACAGAATGAGCTTAACTGGAGGAAATGACCGTATCAGAGTGCAGGCAGATGCCGGAGAGGAACAGAAGGCATGATCTCCACCTCTGCTTACATGTTCATATGGAAAGGAGGATTTCTATTTCTTTTTTAAAACCACCAAAAACAAGAAGAAGATCCTCCAACTTTCAAGTTAACGTTGCCTGGGTTCACTGGGTTGTGTCTAGGGATTTGAAGGAATAAGGCACAGGCCAAGAAAAAAAAATCCAGTATTTCATTGGAATAGGTTAGGCATCACACTTGCTAATGCCTAAAGCATTCATAACTTAGCTGGTGCTTAACCAGGAGCTGGATAAATGCATTATGGCTGCAATTGCAGAGGCCCTGCAGTGACTCCAGCATGCCTGGGTGGTCTATCTATTGCTGAGACAACTAGGGCCCTGGTCACACAACTGTAAGATAGGATGTCCTATTCATTAATTCGAACTGAGGTTATACCAGTCCTGGTCACACCTAGATTGTTATAGGTTGTCCCTAGGCTGTCCTTGCTTTGGACCGCATCACTCACACCTCTCTCTGTGATCAACCTGAGCCTCCTTCACCACCTGTTTAAACCCTGCTTTTTCGTTTCAGTTGCAAAAGGGTGTTTTTCCACTGTCACTAAAAGTACCCATTAAGTACCCATTAATGGGTACGTAATGGCATTTTTGTACCCATTAATGGGTACTTAATGAGTACTTCTAGTGACAGTGGAAAAACACCAAAGTGCACTTGAGCTGTGTATTTCCTGTTGCAGTTAGGAGCAGCAGAGTTCCTTGTTTGGACTCAGACACCCACAGTTAATGTACCCCAGGGATGTCCATGAATATTCATAACATTTGTTATTCATATGAATTCATACGAATTCGAACATTTGTATACAAATCAAATGTTACGACATTCGTACATTGACATTTGTACGGAT
This sequence comes from Aspidoscelis tigris stejnegeri, assembly GCA_023333525.1. Classification (NCBI taxonomy): domain Eukaryota; kingdom Metazoa; phylum Chordata; class Lepidosauria; order Squamata; family Teiidae; genus Aspidoscelis; species Aspidoscelis tigris. Next base: position 11,784,083 of record JALMGA010000007.1, read on the forward strand.
ACAAATGTTTTGGAACATTTGTAAAAAGTTTTGGAGCATTTGTGAACCGAGGAGGTGAGAAAGCAGCTGTGCTGGTCACATCTGCAATGAATCCAGGGTGAATTCGACATGATTTGAGAGTGGATTCAAAGTGGCGACTTCCGGGAAGAAGGAACCAGGGCTGGAGGCAGAGAAATCTCTCTCTGCAAGCGTTCAGCTTGTTATCACCAGAAAATGCCAACTGGGCAAGCATTTTCTGGTGTGACTGTCTTCTGAGTGATAGCGGAAGACCGTAGGAATCCTCTAATCAGCCGGGCTGTTCTGAGCATGCTCAAGGGGGTGGCCCCTCATTGGCTGGGCACCCGCACATGCTCAGAGGGCCAGTTGAGACCAGGCGGGTGCCCAGCCAATGAGGGGCCACCCCCTTGAACATGCTCAGAACAGCTCGGCCTAGTCTACACAGAATCGGGCCTGCAGGAGAAGGTAAGCCCCATTCACATGCACGTGCAACCCTGGGGATGGGTTGGGGGGTTTTGGCTGGCATGCCTGCCCACCCCCCGGAGCCCAATCTGGAGTTTGGGAGTGAGAAGGAACGCAGGGAAACGAGGCACCCGGGCTGCCCACACTGGGTCCATAGGAGCCAATGGGAGCAGCCCGGTTGGGGGGGGGGGCGAGCTGTCACAGAGAGAGAGCATGCAAATGCTTTCTCTCTGAGATAGTTCAGAATGCGTGGAGATGGTTTCAGAGCACTTTTTACTGCTCTGAAACTCGAACGCATGGAGGGCAAGTTGGGATGCTTGTGGGCGGCCTGGAATGGATCCCACCGCCCGCAAGAGCGAATGCTGCATCCCAACGTCCTCTCCATGTGTTCGAAAAACCCCTGTGCGAAAAGGGCTCTGTTCTCCTTGAAAAAAGCTAGGTTTGTTTATCCAGTGTCTTTCGAAGTAAGACTTTTGTTGGATTTTGTCTTAAAGTTTCTTTTTGGACTCAATCCAACCCTTAGCTCCTATTCCAGAATAACCAATCAGTGCAATGATTTTTTAAAAATCCACCTGAAGGCCGAGTAAAAAACTCTGCAGGTAGCTTATATTTACTTGTGTGATTTGCACACCTGGTAGAGAACGGCATTCATAAGCCAATTTCAATATACACGTATCTCCTAGTAGGATTTTGGTGCTAGTCTGAAAATATCTTAAGTCTGGCTTAAGGTGAATAATATTTTCTTTGCATAATCAATGCAATAATGAAAATATTTAATTTCCCAGCTGGATTTGGAACTGATCTGGAAACCCTCTTAAGCCTAATCTAAAGCTCAAAGTATTTATCTAAGCATGGCAACACAATAACAAAATAATGAATCTCCTAGCCTCCTTTCTTTATGGAATGCTTGGTAAAAATAAATTGTGCTCAGTCCTTCCTGCAAACACAATATTGTACCCTTCCACTTTGTTTCTTTGGGATTAATGTGTGGAAAAATTTAGCAGTGTTTTCATTTATTTAGATGATCAAAGTCCCGCTTGGCGTGATCAAGGTGAATAGAAATGGGTTTTTGGGGCCTGAAGGGGAGATGACAACTCCATCACACGCCACGGCAGATGATGAGTAAATTGAAACTCCCTATTATTTATTGAAAACAGTGACTCAAACTTGCACAGATTTTTCAGCCTGATGGGGCACATTTATGTCATATTTTAAACATTAAAAAAACAACAGCAGGGAGAAGCTGTCATTAAGATATCAAGTGAATTGAGCCAATGAGTGAGATAATTGTTCACGAAAGAAGTGGCTCATTCAATTTTTAATGCTTTGTTCTTGGTCTAAGGAGAGGAGGTTGATGGAGTTCAGAAGCCAGGTGAACTGGAAGATCTTGTGAACTTCAGAATGGATGGCTGTGCATTAACACAATGCTGGATCAATGGTACAGACAAGCACACAAAGAGGCCTAAAATTAATACTGAAGGAAGAACTAGAGGGGATTTTTCAACACGCTGTGCTACTAAAACGGGTATTTCCTTGCAAATATCTGTATGTCAAAGTTCTGCACTAGGGATGTGCACGAATATTCAAAATATTCACTATTTGTACCAATTCTAGAAATGTGCACGAATGCAGTTTTCAGCATTCGATTCAATCCAAATAGAATATCCGAAAATTCAAATCAATTCAAATACTAATGTATTCACATTCAATTCAATTCACATACATTTGTATCTATTCGTATGAATATTCAATTCGTATTTGAAGATGCGAATGTCGACAACATTCGTATGTGCCCATATGCATCAGTATGCATTCGTATGCATCCCATTTTTATCCCATATGCATCCTGGTTTTGTCCCGTACGTATCTGTACAAATGCGTATGGATACGAACAAGATGTGTACACATACGTATGTAATGCTTACGTATCCATACATATACGAATGTCTGAATAATTTTTACGAATGATTCAAAACATTCAAAATTGTTTAGAATGTTAAAAAATGAATGTATAGACATTCGATTCGAATTCGAATATCTGAATTTGAATGAATTCGATTGAATTGTGCATGCTTTGAATATTCTTACATATCCCTAACAAATTTGTTAGAATTCAGACATTTGTAGATGAATCAAATGTCTGGGCATTTGGATTTCTCCGTCCCCTGGGCTCTATAGCTCTACAGCTAGTGAAGCCCTGAGTGTTTCATTTGCACTTCTTCCGGGCATACGGAGCATGGGGTAGGACAGTGAAGCCATGGTTACATGCTGCATCACTCAGTCGCTGTGGCAACCGTGCAGTCACTGTGGCAACCCTTGGGGAAGTGCTGGGTAAGTTTCAGGTGCACCAGGCTTCCTAATCCTAGTACTTAAATAGCCTTTGTGCCAGGTGAAGGTGCAAAGAAGCTCAGAGTAAAAACAGCAATTAGAGAACATTAAAAGCTGAGTGGGCCAGGACTTCACATGTAGTCAAAGAGAGGAGCTCTGATGTGGCTTTAATGGATTGAAGCTGAGATTGTTCACGTGCCAGTCTACCCCTCTCCCTTCTCATGAACATCTTAGGCTAGAAAAGATGAATCACAGTTGGAATGAGAACACAAGGGCCACACAATAATATTGCAAGTGGTTTTGAGACACTTCTTTCTCTACGTGTGAATGCAATATGTGTTGTTTCTGCACTTACTTCCCTCGGAGTAACTACCTCATTTTTCTCATGATTGCCACCTGAGGTGCCCATTCTGTGAGGTGTGATTCTTTAACCATTGTTGCAGGCACACTGGATTGCTGCTTCAAACATCGCTTTCTGCTCCCAAATGGAGACATGGGACATTTTTGCACGTCCCTTCTTGTCTACTGGATGGGAAAGGAGCATCATCACCTGATATTGGTTTGCGCTAGTCACTAACAGCCCACAACCCGCACGATGGATCACTCACCTGTGATCCATCCAGGGGGCGGTCCTCTTCTGGGCACCACCGTCATGAATTCAGTGCCCTCTGTGACTGCACGTGGGTCAGCGCTGTTGCTATGATGACGATGACACACTGTGCAGTTACAGTCGTGTCAGGAGGTCTGCGAATGGTCAACACTGGATGCTTCAGGTAGGTTTTTGGTAAAGGTTGTAAGCTTGTTGAACATGATTTTGTGCTCCACTGCTAGGTGATAATTAGTCAACTTCTGGGCAGGCATATAATTGTCAACTACGGGCCAAAGTATGAATTGGCCCTGGAAACATTGTCCCGAGTGACGAGTATGATTCCTTCTCCCAGATGTCTGTGTAGAACCTGTCTCTGTAGGGAAGTGGAGACCCAGCTAGAGACCAGCAGCCCAGAGGCTCCAATTAACTTTACTGTGTAACTTTAGACACAGCCTTAGTTGCCCTCCTGGGACCCTGTTCCAATATATCTTTAGTGTGGTGCTCAGAATTAGGTGGGGTGCGGTAAAGAATTCTCCTCCTGTTGCTAAAGAGATTTTCAGCCAACTCAAAAAAAGGTGGCACTGAAGACAGACAAGAACGGTCACAGGCCATGTCCAGATGGAGGAGAAATAGAAATATTATGTCTTCTTGGCTATGGTGGGATTGCCACCTGTATCTATGACAACCCCAACATAGCCTCATGATATCAGTGTGAAAGCCCACAGCCTGTTCCAGGAAAATCCAACTCTGAGCGTGGGTCTTCCTAAAATAGCACCAGATTCTACCTGTTTGGAGGCTGTCTCTGGAAGTTGCCATCTTAAGTGTGGCCACTTTGCATGTATGGGGCCTGAAAAAGATGGCTGCACATAAGTGGTGGTGGTGGCAATCATACACTTCTGGGTATTTTGTGCCATTGAGATACTCAGATGTGCATGTTATATTGCACTAATACAACACTAGCCCTGGATTTGTAGTCAACAAGCAATTATTCTCGATGGGCTTTACTCCAGAATTAGGGACGTGCATGAATATTCATAATAATCGATATTCATAACGAATTCATACGGATTCGTATGACATTCGTATTCATATGAATGTTTCGGAACATTCATACAAATACTTTGGAACATTCGTGAACCGGAGAGGTGGCTGCACCAGTCACATCTGCAATGGATCCAGAGTGCATTTGACATGGATTGAGAGTGGATTCAAAGTGGATTCAGGGCGCATTCGAAGCTTTCAGAACAGATATGTTGTGGATTGTGTATTGGATACGTATGCTTATGTATTGGATATTCGTACAAATTTGTAAGAATACATTTGTACCAATTACCAGATTCGAAGGGCATCTATTTGAGCAAATATGAATTTTCTTACATTTGATTTGATACAACTCAAATGCAAAAAACACATTTGTGCACACCTCTATCCAGAATATTGCTAGAATATTCTCCACATTTTGCCTTGCTGTGGCTTCCACTTTTTGCAGAGACCCTCGCATTTCTACCCAATAATCTAAAACCTTTTACACAGCTGTTGATTTTTATTTGTTCCTTACCTAGACTCAGTAGGTTTTACTTCTATAATATCTGTTTACTACACCACATTATCCTTAGGGATACGCAGGAATCTTTGGTTTCTGAACTGTAAAATGTAGATGGCATGTGAACAGAGAGATCTTTGCCTGTGGAATGACTTGTGCGTTAGCATGCAACAAAGAACATGGATGTGGTTTAATGGATTGCCTTCAGGATGCATTTAACTAATGACCATGATGGTGGCTGAGTCTGAATTCTAGTACTGGGGTAGTCACACAGGTTGAAGGCTGTAGGGACCCTTTTCAGATTTTCTTCCCCTTCAGCAGCAGGGAACAGTTATCCCTTGAGATGTCTGTTGGTTCCCATGCCACAGGCTGCTTCTGGTGTATTCAGGAACTCAATAAAATAATGCTTTTAGCTTACACCATTATTATAGCAGGCACCCTTAGTCTCTCTTCAAACCAAGCAATTTGCAACAACCGACACAGCTCTCTTGTGTGGGTGGAAGTGCTAATTTGGGTTCTCACCCCACTTCACAAGCTGTTTCCTTGTTATCTGCTGGTGATCACTTAAGAGTTTGTTGACTGCAGGGACTGGGAAGGAGTTTTTAGTTTACATAAAGCATTTTTTTGCCACCTAAAAGACACACCGATTTATGGTAGTATAAGACTGAGTGTGGGAGCGATATTAGTTAAGTATTAGAGCATTTGTCTGGGAAGCTGATGCAGAAGGTTGAATCTCTGATATTTCTCTAGAAGATCTTTGCAAGCCATTGCAAGAAAGTGTCTGTGTAGTCACCAGAGGCCTCTTCGTACTACAGCCGGTATGACTGTAGCGAAGAAGGCTAAGACACGTGGGATCGCTTTATCCATTCACACAAAGCGAGGCAGGAATGTGTCTACACACGTTCCTTGCCTCCCTCCATATGAATGGAGAAAGCGTTCCTGCCTGTCCTAGCCTAGAAAGGCCAGGATGTGGGTGGGATGCTCCTCCCCCAGCCTCCCGCTATTGGATCAGGCAAGACCCAGGGCGGGAGGCCTGTTGGATACCTTCCTTGAGCTCCCACTTGCTCCAGTGGCCCAGATCAGGCTCCTAGGGCCAGCGGGGCCCACACCCAACACCCCACCCCAGGGCCGCACACCTGTGAACAGGGCTTACCTGTTCGGCGCTGGGCAGTAACTAGGGCGAGGAGGCTGGCCGTGCTTTGTGCCTGCACCCCACACATTCCCTGATTGGCCAGGGACCCGTGCCTGTGCAAATGGCCAGTTGAAGCCAGGCAGGTCCCTGGCCAATCAGGGACTGCCTGGTGCACATGTGCAAAGCGCAGCCAGCCTCCTTGCCCTAGTTACTGCCCAGTGCCAAACAGGTAAGCCCTGTTCATGCATGTGCACTCCTGGGGTGGGATGTGGGTCCCACTGGCCCTAGGAGCCTGATCTGGGCCCCTGGAGCAAGCAGGAGCCCAAGGAAGGGAGGTGCCTGGGCTGCCCACCCCTGGCTCGAAGGGAGCCAATTGGGGCAGCCTGGGGGAGGGGCCCAGCTGTCATGGAGGGAGAGCGTGCAAATGCTTTCCCTCTAGTACAGCTGGGCACGCATTGGGATGGGCTGAATGTGCCGGGACGGTTTCAGAGCACTTTTTTGTGCTCTGAAACTTGAACGCATGTAGATGCATTGGGATGGGCTGGGGTGGCCCAGAGGAGCGAATGTTCTGTCCCAACACGTTCTACACGCGTTCGAAACTCCTTCATGCAAAAAAGCCTTGGATGTTGATCCTAACTTGATGGTGGTAAACAACATCAACAAAATAGAACCTAATGGGGCTCTACTGCAACCCACAGAAACCTATTTTACAGCACCTCTGGAGATCTGTGAACCTGGTGGAAGGTTCCTTGTGGATTTTGAGCAAACGCAGCATTCATTCACATGTAGCAAAAAAGTTCAAATTTTTTTTAGGGCCTTTTTGCTCTTTACTGATTGGTCAAGGTGGGGGGGGGAGTTCTGAGATGGTGGAGTTGCATCTCATGGAGCCATTTTCTCACCAGAAATGTCCTATGCATCCCGGACCTCTCTGCAGGCTGGATATGCACAGATCATGTTAATGGGCTCCACACCTATACTAGTGTCAGTGCCAATAAGCCTCTGGTTGAGCTATTTGCACATCTTCCTGTTCAGAAGAGGTGCAGGGGGAGCATATGATGGATGGTGCACATGCAATGATGTGCCACAGTTCCCAGTTGCTCCGGTGATGGTGCTGTGCAGGTGCCGGCAGCAGTGTTCAAAGATGGCTGCCGTCAGGGCAGCTGTCCCCCATTTAAGATATCTTTTGGGAGGGTTTGGGTGGCATCATGGCACAGGTGAACCCAGTAACTTCCTGCCAGTAGTCGCCTCAGAGTCTTCCAGCAGCCCCTCCTAGTCCCAGACAATGCTGGAACCCCCTGCTGGTCTGGGTGGATGGCCAAGAAGTGTTTGAGGCGGCATAGGTCCTGGACTCCCATAAGTATTGCAGACATCTCCAGTATCTGGTGGAATGGGTTGGTTAGGTGCCATAGGAGTGCTCTTAGGAAGATGCAGAAGATGTTCATATCCCTGTCTTTGTTGGTTGGTTGGTTCCTTCAGCAATATCCTGCCAAACTTTTCCAGTTTTTGCCCCTTGCCTGCCTATGAAGGTGCAGAGAGCCTTGCTCTTCTGTGCTTGCACAATGAAGTCATGTGCAGGCGCCGTCCACCCCCCCTCCAATGGAGTGAAGAGAAGATAATATTGGTTGTCAGCTGAGGTCCTGACAATCCTGGTGCTTTCTAAGTGGTTTATTTTTTATGAACTATTGGTCAGCACAGACCTGCAATTCCACCTCCCTTCTGCCACACTACTGACCTGTAGACAAACAACTAGACCATGAGAGATCCTCCATCCCCAGTCTATTTTGACCTTTTCAGGACAAAAGTCCTTCTAAATATTCTGAAAATTAAACAGGAGAGATCCTGGGATCCGCACAGCCATTCTGCTGGCTGGTTTTATGATGTTACAAAGGCAGGAAGGCAAGACTATTATCTGGTTTTGTCCATAACTTTGTTTCATCTCTTTGAAGAGGCCGACCTCACCTTGGTCCCTTGGGCAGCGCTTCAACGGCGCTTTGCACTTTGTTTATGCTGTCTTTTTCTCTATGCATTGTACTTTATTGCTGAGCGTAAAATGTTTGCCCCAAGGTGCTTTTCAGCGCAAACAGGTATGATAGCGGATGCCGAAGCTCCTTAAAATTTCAGAGACTATCTATAAATTATTGGAAATGTGAAAGCAAGGATGAGAAGGAACTGCCAGCTGTTGAATAATAAATTTATAGCTGAAAATTGGGCCAGGATAGGAGCACAGAATTTGGGTTGAAAATTGCCACTCTAAATCAAAATATCCTGGTGAATTCTGAAAATGCAGCATCCTTTGAATAAGAACCCTTACAAGTCATGCTTAGATGAATGAAAATTAGGCACTATAGCAACATTTCCATCCTCAGTGTATTTCAGCCTTTTCATACGAAGCTACAGTTAGACATAAAAATGGGTTTTAAATGCAAGTTTTAAAACCACGCTTCTACAGGATATAATTATTAACTATACCTAAAGGTCTGAAATAAACTGGTATGTTTATAATATTTGCTAATACAGTAATTGAAGTTTCTGAGAAGATCGTTAAACAACCTTGAAGGACTGGGAAAAAAAAGAGAACCAATAAAAAACACCAACCTTAAGCTGTTCTTGTGACGGTAATAAAAAATCCTAAGGAAAATTGTGCTGGATGTGCCTTTGCCAGTGTGTGCTGAATTGGTTCCAACCCGCAAACAGCTATTAGTCTGCATTTATGCTTCTCTTTTTTTCCTGATGTGCTTAAAGTGGTAAGTTAATGTCACCATATATCACAGCTCAGAATCAGTGTTTGCACATTTTCCTTTTTGGACTACATACGTTGCAATCCTTTCCCACCCAAGTCCTTGCCATAGTTTGCCCTGTTTATTTTCTTGCTGCTCCTAACTTGATTATCATATTCGATATCCTATTTTTTTTTTTACATCTTCATAACTGTCAGCCAGTTTGGCTTAGTGGTTAGGGAGGTCGACTCTTATCTGGGAATACAGGGGTCGATTCCACACTCCTCCATGAAGCCAGATGGGTGACCTTGGGCTAATCACAATTCTCTTTCCAAACTCTCACAGCCCCACCTACCTCACAGGTAGGGGTGTACACGAATGCAGTTTTCGGATTCGATTCGAATAAAATATTCAAATGTTTGAATTCAAACATATAGAGAAAAAAAGAATGTATTCAAGTTCAAATCCGATTCGAATACATTCGTATCTATTTGTACGAATATTTGATTCATTTTTGAAGATATAAATGTTGATGGATGCGAATAACATGCATACGGATACGTATGTAATGTGTACGTATCCATACACATACGAATGTCTGAATAATTTGTACGGATGATTTGAAACTTTCGAATTCATTTGAATGTTAAAAAACAAATGTATAGCCATTCAATTCAAATGTGTATGTCCAAATTCAAACAAATTTTATTGAATTTCGAATTGTTTCGAATATGCTTGCACATCCCCACTCACAGGGTGTTCTGTTGTGAGGAGAGCAGAAAGCTTTGTCAGCCATTTTGAGTCCCCTTAAATGGGTGACAAAAGGGGGATAGAAAAGCCAACTCTTCTTCTTTTTCAGATGCTCCATAATGCTAGTGTGTGTGTGTGTGTGTGTGTGTGTGTGTGTGTGTGTAAAATTAGGGTGTTTTTCCACTGTCAAAAAGTACCCATTTTTGCACCCATTTAGGACCCATTTGGATGTGAGCCGGATGATCCCATTTCCACCACGGCACCCATTTGGGACCCGATTGTTTCCACTGCCACAGGGGAAATCTGGATCAAATGGGTACTTTTCTGCCTTTAATCTGGATTTTCTGTAGACCCCATTAATGGGGTCTACAATGGGGTCTTCAGGCAGAAAATCTGGATTAAAGGGAGCCTGTTTCCACGCTTGTGTGGCAATGGGGTCTAAAGGAGGCTAGGGGGAGGGGGCACCCATGGGGAGGGAGCCCTAAAGCCTAAGCTTCAAAGTCATTTTGAAGTCACTTTGAAGTCTATGCAAAATAGCTCTGGAGCGTCTTTGAAATCTGTGCTGATCTTCAGAGTGAACTTTGAAGTGACTCCGAAGATCAGCACAGACTTCAATGGAGCTGTTTTGCACAGACTTCAAAGTGACTTCGAAATGACTTCGAAGCCACTTCGGAGATTGCACCCCCTGTCCCCCCAAACACCTGGGGTGACAAGCAGACCCCTCATGGGTAGATCCGGATTTCCAAATAGGTGCTCCAGTGTTTCCATGGCAGGGAGGCTAGCACCCATTGCTATTGGGTGCTAGACCACCCATGGAAACACATTGAGTACTTCCCTTAATCTGGATCTACTAGATCTGGATTAAGGAATGTACCCATTCCTTAGATCTGGATCTTCTTAGATCCAGATTAAAGGAGTGCGGTGGAAAAACACCCCTAGTTTCTTATGTACCAGTGGAATTATAGCGGAACAAACTGGGAGACGGCAGGTAAGCCCATGATTGCTCTCCAAGTCTGGCTGTTCTTTGGATCCCATAATCACCTCTTTCCATTTGGAGGCAGCACAGGAGAACTGCCTTAGCTTTCAAAAAGCAAAAGCAAAATTGTTCCTGATATTTCTGTGCCATTGACAGAAAACATTAAGAAACCAGGGGCAGTGCTTCTGCTTGATTCCGCTCTGCACTTTGATGTATTAATGGATGTCTCTTTAGTACATTAAAAGATGTCCCCAAATTGTCGCTAATCATTACTTTGGAGAAGGAATTGGCTTTGATTGCACATGCCTTCCTGTTAACGTTTTGACTCGTTCTGTATGCTCACTGATGTCTTGAACAATGCAGAAAAGCTGTTGTTAGGAGGAGGTTAAGAACTTAAGCACACAACTATAGATTTCTTGGCTGATGATATAATTAGAAGCATCAGGTCTCTGGGGTGAAATTACTGGCTTTGTGTCCTGTGCTTTTCTCTTTGGTTGTTTCCCTGCACTACCTTTTTACAAAGTGGGAAGCTTAAAGGAGAACTCTTGAGGGAAAGGTAGATTACACTGAGATTTTGGCTAGGAAGGAAGCCTTAACAGCACCACTGAAATATTCATCATCTTCACAATATGGTTTTCATTCAGATTGCATTCAGATGGCTGTTGCAGGTGAAGTCCAGTTGAATTTTCATATTGAAGATACTGAAGGCGAAGGATGCAGAATAAGGATCTGTCCACATGCGTTTTTTGGCACTCAATTTGTAACTAATCAAATGTTAGAAAATACGCATCTATACAAATAGACCCTTTCGAATGTGTTAAAATTCTATTTGATATGGATGTATTTGTTCAAATTTATACAAATATCCGATACGAATGAATGTGTATCCAATATGAATGAATACATATCTGACACAACTATGTATCTGATATGAACGAATACGTATTCGATATGAACAAAGATGTATACAATATGAACAAATATGGATCTGATATGAACAAATATGGATCTGATTTGAATGAATACATATTCGATACATAAAAACATAAGAACATAAGAGAAGCCTTGCTGGATCAAGCCACAGCCCATCTAGTCCAGCATCCTGTCGCACACAGTGGCCCACCAAATGCTCATGGGCATCTCAAGCAGAGACAAGGATCCCTGCTCTAGAATCCCAGCAAGTGGCCTTAGAAGTGCCCCGGTTCCCCCCACCTCCCCAGCCTGAAAGATGCACCTAGGCATTCATTCTAGTAGCCATTGATACATCTGTCATCCATAAATTTGTCTAACCCTACCTTAAAGCCATCTAGACTGGTAGCTGTCACCACCTCTTTGGGCAGCAAATTCAATAAACTGGTGACCCTCTGGGTGAAGAAATACTTCCCCTTGTCGGATCCGACTCTCCTACCAATCAACTTCATAGATGCCCCCCGGTTTTAGTGTTGTGCGATAGAGAAAAGAAACTTTCTCTATTCATCTTCTCTATACCATGCATAATTTTGTATACTTCAATCAGGTCCCCTCTCAAACGCTGTCTCTCCAGACTGAAGAGGCCTAGACGTTGCAGCCTGGTTTCGTAAGGGAGGTGTTCCAGACCCTTAATCATTCTGGTTGCCCTTCTCTGCATCTTCTCTAGTTCCACGATATCCTTTTTGAGGTGTGGTGACCAGAATTGTACACAATATTCCAAATGTGGCCTCACCATAGATTTATAAAGAGGCAAAATGACGTATCTGAAATATATATCTGATAACAAATCTGCTCCAAAATCCTCAAATCCAACCTGAATTCAGGGTAGAGTAGATGCATATCAGATAAATGTGGTCTACATCTATGCTGACACTCCTTAGCACATACAGGCGTGTTTCATATCTGCAAGATATGTACCCATTCCTACCACTATTAAAGGAGACTGTGGATATATAAATATTCGGAAATCATGATTCCTGGGAAATCTTGTGAGGTTTTCCATTATATCCAGGAAATCATGGAAAATCCCATGAGATTTTGTGTGATTTCCAACTGTCCCACATCTCCAGGAAGCCCCCAGAAAGGTACTGTTTGCGGGTGGAGGAGGCTGATCTGGTCAGCTGCTGCTGAGTGATCTGTGATTAGTGGATCAGTGGATATGGGGGCAGGCATGTATTTGCTGTTCTAAAGCCCAGTCAATTCAGATGCCTCTCCCTGTTGGTGATCCAGATCTAGCTAATACCATTCTAGCTAGATCTGGATCAACCAAAGGATAGATGAATAAGAGTTAGCTTTTCTACCCTGCTTTTCTTATCCCTTTAAGGGGACTCAAAGTGGCTGAGAACAGAACACCCTGTGAAGTGGGTGGGGCTGTGCAGCTTCAGAAGAGAGCTGTGACTGGCTCAGGGTCACCCAGCTGGCTTCCCAGAAGAGGGTGGAATCAAACCCAGTACTCCCAGATAAGAGTCCAGCTCCTTAACCACTAGGCCAAATCTGCTAGGGTTAGGGTGCTATCTGGCTTCGCTCTTTAGTAGCAGCTTCATTCTGCACCAGTTGTAGTTTTCAGACAGTCTTCAAGAGAAGTCCCGCGTATAGCACACTAGACTGCATTATCGTGGAAAGACTGCTCTTGCTGTCTTTGTCCATGGCTCCTGCTCATCCTTCTGAGATCACTTTTTCTTAATGATTAGATGGGGTGGAGTTGTCTTTCTAGATTCCACATGCACTGACTTCGATGGTGATATCTGTTCCGAGGCATGTAACTTGCAGTTTTCTGTACAGATGGTTTCCCCCAGGGGCCCTATTAAAACTCGAGTAAAAGACTGCCAGTGGATGTGCCACCTGGGTCTGAGAATGCCACTAGGGTTAATTGAGCCCTCTTGGCTGTGGAAGCAATTACTAAAGCTACTAGCCTCTCATTACTCATCATTAGTTCTAGTCTTGGGCCTATGAACTTCCTAGGACCATGAAATAGTCATTGCGACTGTTAATATCCTGTGGTGCTTCATGGGGAAAACCCCCAATTCCTAACCTGTTTTTGTAGAAAATAAATAGCTACAGGTTAAACTGAATCTCAGCATGGCGTGACGGCATGCTTCACACAAAAAGGTTCAGCTGGCTTCTTGCACATTCATTCACCTGTTGTTTGCTTACAGGGCTTGATATAAAAACAGCACTGACTTCGGAAACCTCGGGCCATGATCTACTTTATCTGGAGTGACTTCAGCTGCAGGCACATCACTACTGCAGGAACAAAGCTGCCCAGGTGAAGCCAGGTCATCTATCAGTAGCTGTTGGAAGATACAGGAGGGCCAAAGCTAACTTCATGACCCAAGGGATCCACCCAGAGTTGAAAGGCTTAATGTGGAGTGAAAAGTTGCCTGTCCTTGAGATCCAGGAGTGGATCTCTACAAACCTGCCTGCTCTCAGGGATCTTCCATGTGAGTTCGACTACCTTGCATGCCCCATAAGTTGTGTGTGTGTGGGGGGAACTATTGTTGTGGATGAATGGGATGGAAATCATCCCAGTGGAGTGAAAATGGGGGATGGGTCTAATGTTTGCACTTTAGGATGCCGGGCATATTCCTAACCTTGCCAGTTCTTCTTGCCAGTGCTGGTGAGGTGTGAATTGTGGCAATCAGCTCTATCCTAGAGGGAACTGTGTCACCACAGCAACCAACAGGCATGCACAGTGCCGTTGCCACAATAACCAGGCAACATGGCACACAACCACATCTGCATCACCCAGTCCTAAACTCTGTTTGCCCATATGATGTGTGAATGGGGCCGTGCCAGGTTGTCCCAGCTTGGCCACCAATATAGCACTGCATGGGGAGCATACAGAGCTGCTTCTAGAATAGACGTAGCTTCATGAGGTGCACATGCCTCATGCTATGGCATACCTGAATTGCCCTTAAGGTGAAGGTGTGAACAGGTTCATAGAATCATAGAGCTGGAAAGGACCTCTAGGGTCATTTCAACTTCTTGCTTCTTGCAGGATTCACTAAACCATCCCAGATACATAGCTGTCCAGATTTTGCACGAAGACATTCAGTGAACAAGAGCTTATCACCTTCTGTGGCAACTTATTTCATTGACTGATTGACCTTACTATCAGTTTTCCCCCCTAACATCTAATTTGTATCTACTTCCTTTCATCTGTTGCTTTGACTCCTTACTTTGTAGTGTGACATCCCTTCAGGTAGTTGAGGACAACCAGCATGTCTCTTTTTAGTCTTCCTGTCTGCAGGTTTAACATGCCTAGCTCCTTTAACCTTTTTGGAGGACATAGTTAGCAGAACACCAACCATTTTCCTGTGGCTGAAGGAGCATCTCCTCCGCTTTTGGAAGGGGATGAAGACCTTCCTTTTGGATTCATAAGAGTGAGTCATCTAGGTATGAAATGCAGAGGTACGAAGCTTCTGGTGAGGAATTGGGGTGTTGATTTTATAGATACAGTGTTCAATATATCACCATCACCACCACCATCATCATTTTGATAGCCCTCCTTTGAACTTGCTCCAGTTTGTCAATGTCTTTTTATATACATAGTACTGCCCAGAACTGGACATAATATTGTAGATGAGTCCTGACCAAAGAAGAGTAATGAGGAATAATTAGTTCTTGTGATCTAGACTTGATGCTTCTCTTAATCTATCCCAAGATGGCCTTTTCCTTTTTTACAGCCCTATCACACTCCTGTTCAGTCTGTGATCTACTAGTTCACCCAGGTCCTTTTCAGATGTGCTCAACTGCATGCCTCCCATTCTGTATTTGGATTTTTCATTTTTCCTACCCAATAAAATACTTTATATTTTTCCCTGTTAAATATCATTCTGTTAGTTTCAGCTCACCATTCAAGTTTGTCTAGATTTTTTTAAAAAATCTCCTCCCTCTTTTTCTAGTGTTAGCAACCCTGCCTAGCTTTTTGTCATCTGCAAATTTGGACAGCATCTCCTCACCATCCTCATCCAGGTCATTTATAAATATGGTGAACAGCACTGGACCTGGAACAGAACCTTCTGGCACCCCATTTGAGACTTTTTTCTAATTGAACTTGAGGCAATTTATGATCACTGTTTGAGTATGATTGCTAGTTATGAATGCACCTGATAGCTGCCTTGTTAATCTTTTTTTAAAAGGATGGTATGAGACGCTTTGTCAAATGTCTTGCTGAGGTCAAAATACACTGTGCCTAGATGTTTTCAACCCAGTATTCTTCAAGATGCACTGTGCCTAGATGTTTTCCATCCAGTGATTCTATCATAAAAGGAAATGAGATTACTTAGGTGTGATTTGCCTGTTACAAATCCATGTTGGCTCTGATTAATTACTGCATCCCTGTCTTAAGTGCTCATATACATGCTGTATAACAAACTGCTTGAAGATCTTGCCTAGTATTGATGTCAGTCTCACAAGCCTATAGTTCCCCGGGTCTACCTTCTTCCTCTTTTTTTGAAGAAAGGGACAACATTTCCCCTTCTCCCTTCATGAACTCAGAGGACAAATCTTGTGAGAAAAACAGGTCTGTACACAGCCACCTCTGTTTTCTCAATATAGATCCCCCCACAATGAATATATTCCTTTTACAACAATCCCATTATTATGAACCAATACTACTACAATATATAGGGTGCCTATCACATCAGTTAGAAGCTCTACCACACTTCTGTTCCAATGCTGAACGGTAACCATGAGACAGTCCAAATATCGACAGCACAGCACAATTATTTTGCCCTTACAATAGGATCTCATATAGTTTAATGACTGACTCCTTTTTTACTTCCATTTATATGCACAATTGATTGGAAGAATCAATACTCCTGTGGGCGAAGGGCTTTGGCCAGCAAAGAGAGCTTCACTCCATCTGCCTGAATTTTAATTATTTGCTGATGAGGACTATTTAGAAGTTTCAACATGCAGTGCTGTTTTCTGATTCCCCCAAACTGGCTTTGCGTCAAAATCTATAATGAGCGGTAGAGTAATTTCTTTGCATCACTCCCCCAAATAAAGTGAAATTAATCACATTAGGGACTCCCCTTGTTTTTTTGTTTTTTTTGCATTTCTGTATCTTATTTGTTTTAAAAAAAGCTTAGTCACAGTCTTTTGGTTCATGAGTGAATATCCTTATTACCCTGCTGGCTATCACATATGGGAGGACTGAAAAGGTAGAGATCTGCTTGCTGTTTGATGTTACCATTGTGAGCTTAAGCTCCATCCACATGGGTGTTATTAGAGGTTAGGACCACCCCTCCTGGTTCAGATGGGACAGTGAGATGTAGCAGGATGTCATCTTTATATCGGTAACATCTGACCCCAAATCTCCCAGTGATCTCTCTCAGAGGCTTCAAAGAGATATTTAAAAGTATGTTGAGGTGAGGTAGACTGCCAAGGAACACCACAAGTGAGTTCTTAGGATGCTGAGTAAGAATCTTCCATAACCACTCCCTGGCATTGACCTTGGAGGAAGAAGCAGAAGTGTTTCAAAGTGGTGCCTCTAACTTCCAAACTGGGTCAAAAGACAACAAGAGATCCCGGAGAACCAACAGCGTCGCACTTCTTATGTTCTCCTGGAGAAGGTCATCAACCAGGGTAATCAAAATACCAAGACTATCGAGCCCAATTCAAGCTTTCGACTTTGACTTATAAGGCCCTAAATGACTTGGGCCCCAAATATCTAAAGGAACGTGTTCTCCCATATCGACCTGCCCGTGCCTTAAGATCAAGTGGTGAGGCCCTCCTGGTTGTCCCACCACCTTCAGTAGTGAGGCTGGTGGGCACCCGAGAGCCTTTTCTGTGATGGCCCTTAGACTATGGAATAGCCTCCCCCTTGAGGTGCGTCAGGCCCCTTCTTTATATATATTCAGAAGGGCGGTGAAGATGCACCTCTTTACTCTGGCCTTTGGCTGAGCTGATTATATTTCCTACCCAGGCCACACACTATCATTTTAAACACAGTGTGTGTTGTTTTAAAGTTGTTGAATTTTTAAAGTCTTTTAATGTACATTCTATTTTAATTTGTCGTTTGAAGGTTGTAACCCGCCCAGAGACATTCGGGTATGGGGTGGGATATAAATGTAAATAATAAATAAATAAATAAAATAAGACTGGACTTGAAGCCAGATTGAAATGGGTTTAGATAATCAGCTTTTTCTAAGCGTGGCTGCAGTTGAACAACCACGAGCCTCTCCAGTACCTTGCCCCCATTGGATATGTTAGCCGGGGGGGGGGGGGTGAAATTGGCAGGGGCTTCCAACACCACACCTGAGACCACTTTAGCTAGCTCATACGTAGAAGGTAATGTATACTCATGTGCCAGAGGGTAGGTACGTTGTGATAAAAAGCAAAGAGATCAGAGTGCATCAAACTCATTTTCAGCCTTGTCTGCAATAGTTTTTTGTGGGACCAAAATGGATAAGGACATATTAATTCATGTGAAAATGTGAGATATGGGCTTTATAGCCAAAATGCTACTTAACTATCAGACACATTTCCTGCAAACAAATTGGAACCAATGCATAATAAAGAGAGGGTCTGAAAGTGGCCAGGGCTGAGAAATGAACAAGAGAGCTTGCTAAAAGATGGTGTGCACATTTTAGGTGACTGAAGGGGAGACGTAGTAATGGCATTTAAATATCTGAACGGCCATCTTGTAGATGATGAAGCAGATGTATTTCAGTGCAGCTTGTATGTACACATTTTTGGTATTGTTCACATGATAATACATTGTTTTTATTCTCAAATATCATTGAACTGGGGATGATTACTGATTAGGGATGTGCATGAATGTTTTTTTTTTGCATTAGATTTGTATAGAATCAAGAGTAAGAAAATTTGTATTTGTTCAACTAGATCCCCTTTGAATGTGGCAGGATTCTATTTGCTACAAATGTATTAATACAAATATCTGATATGAACACATAAGCAGCCGATACGTATCCAGTATGTATCCCGTAATATATCCTCTCTGAAAGTGTCAAATCCGACCTGAATCCACTTTGAATCCACTCTCAATGCATGTCAAATGCACTCTGGATCTGTTGCAGATCCTACTGGCACAGCCGCTTTCCCATTCGTACGGATACAAATGTCAATGTGGGAATATTGTAACCCCCAAATAGTGTACGAATGTTCGAATTCATGCAAATTCGTACAAGTATCGAATGTTACAAATATTCTTGCACATCCCTGGTCCTGATCAATCCATGTCCATGTCCGTGCTGTGTTCTTGGCACGATACAGAAGCGGTTTGCGGTTGCTTAACTGGATTCCTCCCCTTCTGTATTGGGATTTTTCATTTTGCCCACCCACTGTAAGACTTTATATTTCTCCCTGTTAAATATCACGCTGTTAGTTTCAGCTCACCATTCAAGTTTGTCTTCTGGAGAGATGTTGGGACTGAACCTTCTGCTTTCTACTACTGAGATATATACAAACATAAGAAGCGTCCCACTGTATTAGACACATGGGCCATCTAGTGCAACTGTTGTTCACACAATGGCTGACCATCTATGCAAGGAAGCACGTTTGCAGGATATGGACTTCAGTCTTCCAGCAGCTGGTTATCATCAGAGGTAAGCCAACTCCTGTTTGAAGATATTCACCTTGACATCAGGTCTTCTAGCCATTGATTGCCTTGACTATAGACAATCCCTCCATGTGGACAACTCCATAGAGTTTCTTGGCAAGATAAAGAAGTGGGTTGCCTTTACCTTCTCCCAGGGGCATGCTGGGAATTGTGCCTGTAAACCTCTGCTTTAGAGGTGGCTGCTCTACAGCTGAGCTACATGAAACGAATTACCTTACTAGCCTTACGGTCAAAAATATTGGAAAAGTTTTACTTTTAGCCCAGTTAGACGCTTTGCTTTCAGTGTCATTGACTGATCAGTTTCAGGGATTTTTCTGTGATGAGTGTACTTCTCTGTGTCAAATGGATATGAGATGGCAGCTGATTGTGTGCTGCTCTATTGGCCCCGATTGCAGAAACATTTGACCCTCAATTACAGCTCCAGCGTTCGTTAGAACTTGCTTGTAGACCAGACAAGATTTACGGCCTTCTGCTTTCATCAGATTGAAATATTGACGTTAATTTTGAGGTGGCCAAATTCTCTGCCTTGTCTTTTAGCACTCCAAAATAGCAAACTGAGAAGCGAGACAGGGTTGTTCTTCATTTGTAAATTTTAGACTTTGGCTAGAGTCTGTGGATGTATTGAATTTTGCCTGTTATACTCATTGTTTTATCGTTTTTCAATATGTAAGGACTTTGGGACTGCAATACAGGAATTAATTGATTGAACAGAACAGCTAACCCCCCCCCCAAAAAAAAAGTCACTGTGAAGGCTGATCTGTCTGTAGTTTGCAAAGAAAGGCCCAGGCAGCGGTCAAAGGGATTCTGTGATGATGTGCAAAGTCGTCAAAAACCAGAAACATAAGAACATAAGAGAACCCCTGCTGGATCAGGCCACAGCCCATCTAGTTCAGCGTCCCATCGCACACAGTGGCCCACCAAATGCTCATGGGCATCTCAAGCAGAGACAAGGACAAACTTTCTCCTGGTCTCGAATCCCAGCAAATGGCCTTAGAAGTGTCCTGCATCCTCCTCCCGCCAGGCCTGAAAGATGTACTTACGCATTCCTTCTAGTAGCCATTGATACATCTTTCGTCCATAAATTTGTCTAACCCTACCTAAAAGCCATCTAGACTGGTAGCTGTAACCACCTCTTCTGGCAGCAAATTCCATAAACCGATGACCTTCTGGGTGAAGAAATACTTCCCCTTGTCTGATCTGACTCTCCTACCCATCAGCTTCATAGAGTGCCCTCTGGTTCTATACCATGCATAATTTTATATACTTCAATCAAGTCCCTTCTTAAACGCCGTCTCTCCAGACTAAAGAGGTCTAGACGTTGCAGCCTGGTTTCGTAAGGGGGGGTGTTCCAGCCCCTTAATCATTCTGGTGGTTTCCCTTTTCTGCACCTTTTCCAGTTCCACAATATCCTTCTGTGAAGTGAGGGAATCCAACAGGAAGACTGTTGGTGCCTAAAATCTTGGGCAGAAAGCCTTTCATTAGTTTTTTCTTCTGAGGAGGACGCTCAGGTGGCTACCCTTGGTGGGCATCAGGAACTGCTTGAAGTTGTCATGTGGTGAATTATTATTAGTCACAACCTCTCAGTGAAGTGAGGGAACCCTCAATTTAACAAATGTCTTGATGGCCACGGCTTTAGTAAATCAGCCAGTTGACAATCAACAGTTTTTCACGCCTGGCTTTTCCTACAAGTGACTGTTTTGTGGAAAGTAAAAGATCTGAAGCCTCAAAGAAGCTCCTAGAGGCCTCCCCAGACTGTGAGTAATCTTTGCTTTCCTTTATTAGAAAATACTTTTTCTCTCTCTTTAATGTAAAACATTTTAGATCTCAGTTGAATAAAATATATAATAATGAAAGTTCACTGTTTTTGTCAAGTGTTAGGATCCTTCTGCACTAAACATTTGTGATCCAAGCCAGTAGGTCTCGACCAGTGAGGCCGGCTGGTTTGGACCACAGCAAGGCATAACCTGGAACAGCACTGTCTCTATGATGGACCAGGGGCGTTTTCGCACTTTCTTTCCCATCTGCTGGACAGGAAAGGAGTGTGATTAACAAATGTTGACTAGCACTTGCGCTTGCAGCACTGGTCAACTCCAGCCATTCCCACCCTGGGATTGAATACTCACCTGATCCAATTGCAGGGCCAGCCCTTTTCAAAATGCCGCCATTTTGGCTGCAGCCCTCTCCGTGACTCTATGTGCATCACCACCATGGCCATGACAAGGCTGATGCTTTGCACACACACAGCCACGTCTTTGGGGAGTCAGCACGCTTGTGCGGCACCTCAGACGACCCCGGAGCACCAGAAGAAGTGTGAATGGCCACTGCTGGGATGATTCAGGTAAGCATAGGGTTAAGGTTGGTAAAAGTGTGGAGCTAGAGCAACCCAGCATACCATCCTCTTAGGAGATGTCCTGCTATGTGATTTTTTGGGAAAATAGCTTACCAGGAGAACTTCCCATTTTATGATCTATGCAAAGGTTTGAAAAACGAAAGAACAGTTCTTTGGTGCCCAGGAACACAAGGAGACCTTCTCAATAGAAAAATATAGTGGTTTTTTAATGATCAGTATTAAAAAGGGTCACAAATGAAGCAGAATGCTACCAATAAGCAAATAAGATTCCCAGTGGGTCAGCAGCTTGGCTGGCAATCTGGAGATATATAGAAGGAAAAAGGGAGAAAAGCCTATCCTAAGACCTTATGCTGTAATTCAACTGGTTCTCACCCATGAGTTCTCGCAGAAGAGACTGGTACAGAATCATGAGGAAGTTGGCTTTTCTCTCTCTCTCTGAAGAAACGGCAGGCTTGTGGAGGCTCAGAGGTCAAAGGCAGACCCAGTCATTTCAGCTCTTGATCTTTAGCTCATGCGGGACAGATTTCAGCTTGTGGTTCAGCATGGCAGATTGGATGGACTCCCTGGGAGATGACCACGCCTTTCTGAGCCCAGATGGCTCCTTTTCTTCCCTCAGAAAGTAGGGGCAGACAGATCAGGACCAGGAGATTCAAATCTGGATGGAAGCAGATTTCTAAAGGGTCCCAATGGCTGCCTGGTCATTTGATGGCTTATCAAGTACCCAAGATCAGCATCTGTCTCCCGCTGTGCATCTCAGACAAAGAGCTGCACCTTTGCAAATGAGGACGCTTAGGTGTTGATGGCATCCCATCAAGGTGTACAGATCTGCATAAGTAAACCAGCGGTCCTTTTGTGTTTGTTTGTTTAGCAAGAAATTCCAAATCTTCCTGCAAGCACACTTCTCTGAAAGGCATTATTTTCTACCCACAGCTCTTTGCATTCAGCTTTTTGCAAGCCTAGCTTGGAATTATGATATTCAACGTCAGTTTTGCCATAAAGCTACAAGTTAAGCTCTGCTTGTCTCAGAGAGGAGGTTTTGGGGTTCATAGGCTTATACTCCCAGCAAGTGAAAGAGACTGAAGAGTCAGGAAACAGGAAAGCCCAGTGGGAGGAAGGGGCTTCATGCAGGACCCACTCATTGCATGGCCTGCCTTTGCCACATCTTGAGACATCTGATCTTGACACTCTACATCACTATTCCAGGATCTGGTGTGTCTGAAGTATTAACATCAGTTGATTAGTTGACAATAGAGACAGTAGCAGCATGATTAAATCCACTTTAGTGGACAAGTTCAATTGCCTACGGTTCAATTAGCTGACCCTGTCATTTTTGTAATGTTTCATGGTTCACAGAGCTCGGAAGAGTCAGTAACATGCCAAACTACACCTCTAAAGGTGTGTATTGGCTATCACAAAGAATATTTCTAGCTGTTAATAGCTCACCTAAGCTGTTATCTGGTGCTTTTAGGCATGGAATGGCTCAGAAAACATGATCCACAGGTGAAATGGAGCAAAAATTAATTCATTTCTGATAAGTGCATTGCACCTAGATTGGTGGGAGCTAACAGCAGCTTATACAGAGGACTCATTCGTGGGTGAGGATCAGACTCTGTGTTACTGTGTATGAGTGGCCAACACATCGTTTACCCACTGAGTATGACGATTTTGATGATGTATTTCCTGAAGCTCAGGCTGAAATCCTCCCTTCACACTACCCATTTAATTATGCTATTGAATTACTGACTCAACGGAGCTATCCAACAACTACCTCTGTCCAATGACTGAACTTGAATTGATTCCCCTGAAAGAATTCTTAAAATTCTGGCCCATAATTTCATTCACCTCTCCTCTTCATCCATGGCATCACTTGTACTCTTTGGGAGCCAGTTTGGTCAAGTGGTTAGGGAGCCGGACTCTTATCTGGGAATACCGGGTTTGATTCCGCACTCCCCCTTGAAGCCAGCTGTGTGACCTTGGGCTAGTCACAGCTCTGTTCTGAGCTCTTACAGTCCTACCTACCTCACAGGGTGTCTGGTGTGGGGAGAATAGAAAAGCTTTGTCAGCCACTTTGAGTGCCCTTAAATGGGTGAGAAAAGTGGCGTAGAAAAGCCAAATCTTCTCTTTATAAAAGCAAAAAAAAAAAAAAAGTGGAGAGCTTTACCTCTGCACTGATTTGTTTTTCTTTAGGTGTTTAAAATGAGGAAGAGTTGGCTTTTCTACTACCCCACTTTTCTCACTCATTTAAGGTGACTCAAAGCGGCTGACTAAGCTTTCTATTCTTTTCCCCACAAGAGAACACCCTGTGAAGTAGGTGGGGCTAGGAGACCTCAGAAGAGAGCTGTGACTAGCCTAAGGTCACCCAGCTGGCTTCTAAGGGGAGGGGGAATCAACCTCTGTATTCCCAGATAAGAGTCCAGTTCCCTAAGCACTAGACCAAACTGGCTCATAACTCTTCATGATTCAGTGGACCACAGCATGCCAGGCCTATCTGTCTTCCACAGTCTCCCAGAGTCTGCCCAAACTTACAGGATGTTCATTGCTTTTATAGCACTATCAAATCATGTCAGGGATTGTGGCACACGAGAGTGCCTTTTCTGTGGTGACCCTCAAACTTTGGATCAGCTTCCTAGCACAGATTCACCAGGCACCATATGATTTTTGGTGCCTGGTTAAGACTTACCTCTTCACTCAGGACTTAGGTGATTAGCTTCCCTATTTTCCTGCCAGAGGAGGGAGGGCTGTATATTTTACATTGTATTTTATCTTGGAGAAGAGTTGGTTTTTATACCCTTCTTTTCTCACTCCCAAGGGGATTCAAAGCCGCTGACAAACTTTCTGTTCTTCTCCCCACAACATACACCTTGTGAGGTAGGTAAGGCTGTGAGAGCTCAGAAGAGAGCTGTGACTAGCCCTAGGTCACCCAGTTGGCTCCATGAAGGAGTGTGGAATCGAACCAGATATGAGTCTGACACTCTAACCACAAAACGTGGTTCGTAAATATAACTGCAATATGGATTCCCCCCCCCCCCCGCTATAATCCACCCTGGGACATAAATACTAAAAATACATACTTAACATATATACATGCACTTCTCCTCACACATTCATGGGTCTTATGTGCCCACCCGCCCATCTGGCTTAATATTATATGAGAAATAAATAAATAAATAAATAAATAAATATTACAGCAATTTTTCTTTGAAAGAATACCTTTCATATGCTGATACATCTGTGTTTTGTCTGCATTGCCACCTAGTGGCGACCAGGAATATAGCCATCTCCATTTGTGCTGTAGTAGCGTAGAAAGCAACACATGCTGTGATTATTCTGGGATGAAAAGTCACATTAGGATACCAGCTGTCCACGTTGAAATCTTGCCTGCTGCTTCCATTTGTGTCCTTGCTTGCTGATCCAGCTACATCTTATTACTGACTCCAAATGGTGTATTTTCCGCCAAGGAGTTCATTTTTCTGGAAGAGGAAGCCGATCTGAAATTAGGACTTGGGGAAGTGATGGTAAACTTTTGAGAATGGTAATTTGGTCATTCCAAAGCCATTATTTCAAGTGTGCACCAGTGGGCTTGATTTGGTCACAAAAAACCAACAACAGAGAGATAGAGAAAAGGAAAAAGAGAAAAGAAATAAGAGGGGTTTTTTTTTGTCTTTGCCATTAAATACTCACTGAGCACATGATAATTAAAGAGAAAATTGAATTCCATTGTACTGCTTATAAACTGAGTGGACATTTTATTCACACCGTTATGATCCCCTTCTGGTCAATTACAGTAGATGACCAGGAAGAGAAACTGGAGCAAAACCAAAGCTGAGCAAGAAGAAGAAGGAGAAGGAGATGACTTTTCTACCCCGCTTTTCTCACCAATTTAAGGGGACTCAAAGTGGCTGACAAAGCTTCTATTCTTCTCCCCACAATTGAATACCGTGTGAGGTAGGTGGGGCCATGAGAGCTCAGAAGAGAGCTGTGACTAGCCCAAGGTCACCCATCTGGCTTCATGGGGGAGGGCGGGATCAAACCCAGTATTCCCAGATAAGAGTCCAGCTCCCTAACCACTAGACCAAACTGGCAAGGTTTCTGTGGACTTAATTCAGGAGCTGAAGAATCATCAGACTAGAAGGTCCATTTCTGGCCATCAGGAGAAGATGGAGCCAAATTAGGACATCTCCAGTCAACTGCTGCCCGGTCTTTGTCTGAATGTATCTTGGACGAGAGGCATCATCACCTCTGGTAATTGGCTGTGCTGTCAACCTGCCCTTACTGCTGTTCTTTTAATTTTTTCTTTTTAATTGTGTTTTATGTCAGTTTACAAAAACTGCATTTTACATCAGGACATGTCCTGAGACCTCTGGATTAGAAACATAAATAAATACATTCATTTTCTTGTGATCTTTAGCTGAAGCTTGTCTTCTTTATAACTGGGTCTCCTGCACTATGAGACAAAGGAAAAGAGGCCTTGACTCTTTTTGTCATCCTCTTGGGTATCTTAATATCTTCTTAGGGTGGATTTCCATTTACCTTGGGTGTCCATGAGCACTTGGTGGGCCACTGTGTGGGACAGGATGCTGGACTAGATGGGCTGTGGTCTGATCCAGCAGGGCTTCTCTTATGTTCTCACTTCTTCAATCCCAGGACAGGGCAAACCACCCCATTCCAAGACACACCATTGTATTGTCTTAAAGTATACTTGTATTTTTTCTCTTTTTCTTTCCCCTCCCTTTTAATGTTTTCAATGACTTTTGTTAGTCACTTTAAGTTGTTTCAAAGTAGACAGAATACAAGTACGCAGATAAACATTGGGTTTGGAACACATTTTGTCTGGTTTCCTCAGCAGAGGCCTTTCTTCTTTCAGTGTCCTTTAGTCTACCCCTCCTTCATTGAAGCGTGCAAGTCCCCTGCCACATAAAGGTAGTATCCACTGGGAGCCTTTTTTTTTTTACTATTTTTATTGTAATAAAGATCAAGATGAGTAGAGATTGCCAGTTTCGTCTAGTGCAGAGGTGTCAAACTCAATTTTGCAGAGGGCCAGATTAAAAAAAAAAGTACTGTCATGGCCAGGGGGCGTGACCGGGGGCGTGGCTAGGGTACAGAGGAGGGGCTGGGGTGTGGCTGGGGGCGTGACCGGGGGCGTGGCTAGGGCACAGAGGAGGGGCTGGCTGTCCATGGCGGCGCTCATGCACTCGGGCAGTGGAGGGTCCCGCCGCGCGCTCACTCGCTCGCCTCGCCTCACCTCACCTCCTTCGCGCCCAAGGAGGACAGCGGTGGCGGCGGCGGGGGCAGGCCGTATTAATACACCCCATGGGCCGCATCCGGCCCGCGGGCCGTATCTTTGACATGGCTGGTCTAGTGGTTAGGGAGCCAGACTCTTATCTGGGAATACTGAGTTTGATTCCACACTCCTCCATGAAGCTAGCCAGGTGACCTTGGGCTAGTCACAGCTCTCTTCTGAACTCTCACAATCCCACTTACCTCACGTGGTGTCTGTGGGGAGAAGAACAGGGGATTGTTCAGCCATACAGATGTGTACCCAGCGCACGGTGACCTTGAGGTCCACTTTGAGCCAGTTTGGTTTAGTGGTTAGGGAGTCGGTCTCTTATGTGGGGATACTGGGTTTGATTCCGCTCTCCTCCATGAAGCCAGCTGGGTGACCTTTGGCTAGTCACAGCTCTCTTTCTGAATGCTCACAGCCCCACCTATTTCACAAGGTGTTCTGTTGTGGGGAGAAGAATAGAAAGCTTTGTCATCTGCTTTGAGTCCCCTTAAAAAGAGTGAAGAGTGGAGTAGGAAAGCCAACTCTCTTCCTCCTCCTCCTGTTACTGCTACTGCTAATCGGTTGAAAAATCAGCCTTGTTTACTCTCTTCCAAGCAAAAATGCAGACATTTGCCTTTCCTCCTCTGTGTGGTAAATAATGCTGTTTATTTTTTGAAAGATTAAATAATGTTGAGTATCATTATTGAGACAAATTTTTTAAAAAATCACTTAACATTTTGCCTCTGGTTATCTTTATTTTTCAGTATTTACTTCAGCGTTATATAATGTTTTGGAAATGTTAATTACGATCTAGAACAAATTACTTTTTATAAGCACTGTAAGTTCTTAATTGATAATTTTGAAGTATAATTATTCCAGGTTATTGTTCTTTCCTCTGTTTCCCTAACTTTGGGAACTTAATGGAGGCACCTTTCTTAAGTTAATATATAAAAGGATCTGCTACCTGAGCCAAAAGAGTCTTATCTTCTCTGTGGCTGAATCCATAGAGCACAGGTTCTATAGCCATGTATCTTTCTGTGTTTAAAGGCACTGAAGCTCCAAATATAGGATGAACAAGACAATTCATTAGCAACCCATGAATTTGCCATAATATGGGATGGCTGCTGTTAGAACCTGAAGTTCTTTCTTCACTTACCTGTCATGAATCCAGATCAGTGGGACGAGAGTAATGGGACCCAATGCTCCAGACTGCTGATCTGGTCCATGTTTCCCTGCTGTTGCAAAGGTCAAGTGAACTTTGCAATCCCCTCCCCCATGTCCTTGAAGGGGTGCACCGCCATTGAAGACTGGGGGTGCACCGCCAAAAAGTACCCCAGTAGTCCCAGACCGCAGAGGTTGGTTGACAAGAGATACAGATTAAGGCCTTCCTTAATTCAGATCTGGCTCCATCCACTGCAGATGGAGCTAGATAGATACATGTGTGTGATTCAAATTAAGAGCCTCCTTAACCTGGATCACCAGTGAGTGCAGAAAGGGCCTGAGGCAGGATCCATACATGCTGCAGTAGCCTGTGTCAGTCTGGTTTAGAGCCATCTAGTAGGCCATCCCAAGGACACTATCATCAGCTCATCCAGAGGCTGAAGAGTGTCCTTACCGGCCAGAAATGCGTATGGTTCTCCTGTACCCGGAGTATACTGACCTTAGTGCATGGCACACTAAGAAGGTACAGTAAACGTGAAAACGCCTCTGGTCTAATATATAATATGAACATATAATAAATATATTTTAAATTATGTTTTACTATTTGATATGTTTTATTCTCCTTGTAACCTGCCCTGGGATCATTCGGTGAAGGGTGGGATATAAATTTTCAAAATAAAATAAAATAACTAACTCGAGAGGCTAAAGTTTGGTCTAGTGAACCAGTTTGGTCTAGTGGTTAGGGAGCCAGACTCTTATCCGGGAATACTGGGTTTGACTCTGCCCTCCCCCATGAAGCCAGCTGGGTGACCTTGGGCTAGTCACAGCTCTCTTCTGAGCTCTCACAGCTCCACCTACCTCACAGGGTGTTCTGTTGAGTCCCCTTGAATGGGTGAGAAAAGCGGGGTAGAAAAGCCAACTCCTCCTCCTCCTCCTCCTCCTCCTCCTCCTCCTTCTCCTTCTTCTTCTTCTTCTTCTTCTTCTTCTTCTTCTTCTTCTTCTTCTTCTTCTTCTTCTTCTTCTTCTTCTTCAAGTTGCTTCCTGAAGCTATTTTAGCCAGGGACCATTTCCACAGTTGCGTTCAGGAGCCCAGGAAATAGGATTAGCTGCTTATTGTTTGTGCACAGTGCTTTGGTCTCCTGTTGCCGTTGAGTTACGGCACCATTTTTGCACTGTAGGAAACTCCAACACCTTGTCCCATGTAGTTACAATCCTTGGGGGTTGCTAGTGCACATCAGATGAAGCCCAAATGAGGCAGCCTTCCTTGTGTCCCATTCCGGGGCCTTGAGGCAGTTTCTGCGCAGTCTCCTGAGATCATACCTATCAAGGTGTGGATACATGGTGTGCAGTTGTGAACCAAGGGGGGGGGGCAGGGCCCTGTTCAGTGCATGGTATATGCTCAGAATTTCCACCTGGCCCTGCTCCTGAGTGCAAAAACCACCCCCAGTAGTAGGGGTGTGCATAAATACAATTCTTATCATTCAGTTCAATTTGAATTGAATATTCAAATGTCTGAATTCATGCGTATAGAGAAAAAAATGAATGCATTAAAATGCAAACCAATTTGAATACATTCGTATCTATTCATATGAATATTCAATTCGTGTTTGATGATACGAATGTCAGCAACATTCATATGTGTCCATACACATCCGTACGCATCCCGATTTTATCCCGTATGCATCCCGTTTTTGTCCCATATGTATCCATACAATTGTGTATGGATACAAACAGGATGCGTATGGGTATGTATGTAATGCGTACATATCCATATACATAAGAATGTCAAAATAATTCTTACGAATGATTCGAAAAAGAACTTGTTTGCATATTAAAAAATGAATTTATAGACATTTGATTTGAATTCGAATGTTTCGAATATGCTTGCACATCCCTGCCCAGCAGTGCTCTAGCAGCAGATCATTGTAAAGTGATCTAACTGCAGGCTACACTGGGTTCCTGTCTACCTGCCAGTGCCTTGCAGGCAGGTGGTGGTAGCAGGAAAGGTTAAAGTCCTTTCCCAGGGCTTGGTGATTTTTCCCTGGACTCCAGGAGACAATTGGCTACTGGGATAATGGCCCTGGCCTCCAACTCTGGGGCATTTTTGTTCATCAGCTTCAGAGCTGGACTGGCATTCAAGCAAATAACCGCCAGTGTACTCCATGATATGCTGGCACATTCCTGACTTGGGATGCTTTTCTCTGTAGCATATCTCTATGGCACACATAAAGAAATTGCCTTGGAGTCAAAATTAGGGATAGACAGGAAATTCAAGGGCTGTCCAGTTTCGAGCAGATTTCTCTGCCAGTCTGAAAGGATGGAGAATTCATCTTTTGCTGGATGCACCATTTCAGTGATATTGGCACCGTTCAAATGAATATTCACATAGCCTTTCCCCCCACCCCTACATTTGATGTTTATATACATATGTGCAGTCTGTCTCTAGATTATGCTTTGGGCGCTGCTGCATCCATTCACGGCAGGTAAATTAGGCGTGAAAAGCAGACACAGCTGTATGCATCTGTATACACCATCTGTTGGTTGACTGGTGTGAAACCGGGGAGACAGCATCCTTTCATAGTTAATGCATTAGTTCAGGAAACATTTGCTTCCTGCATTTGTTAGGAAAACAAAATGCTGTACGAATGTGCATAAGAACTGAAACCAATTTTGCTTTCTTGTTCCGTTCTCAGCCAGTATATCTTTGTTCTCTTGTAAATGAGACCAGGAGTATAGTCTTTTTAGTGGTGGCTCCCTAGTTGGGAAATGGTTACCTTCAAGCACCAGATGTGATTTATCTCTCCTCCCAGATCAGGGGTGGCTGATTTAGAATACTTGGGCCGCATTCCCATTACAAGCTTAATATGGTTTCCCTAAACTGAAATAATAGAACTGGATGCAAACGCAAATTTGCCTGATCCCATTACTTTCAACTTACGTTCGATCCGGATTCTGAGGATCATATATGGCGTACATGACTCAAGGGGGGACTCAAGTGGCTACTTTCTAAAAGCCGCTTTTCGGGGCTGCCCTGCCCTCTTCCTCCTGGCATGAACGCACCACCCATAAGGGACCCCTTCACGGAGCCTAGCTGGGTGGCTGGGTGGCTGCCGCTTGCCTGGATGGAGGAAAAATGGCACCGGGCAGCCAGGATTCTTTCCCCTCCTCTCCCCATTGCCCAGGACACACAGCAGCACAGCAACTCAAGCCTGCTTTACCTGCTCACCACCACAGCCTTAAAAACATTCATCTCCCAGAACCTGCAGCTGCTTTCCTTTCTTTTCCCTTTCTAAAGGTCAGAACTTTCAGAATTGCACAAAATTGTTATCAGGTGTGAATTTGGTGGATTGCTACAGTGTAGTGGCTGCTGTAAGGGGTAGATTTTTACAGTAAAATCACTATCTTTGGAAGCAAGCTATTGGGGGAGGGAACCCCTAAACATGCATTCTCATCCCACTAACACGGTATGGTTCCCATAGTAAGAAATGTAAAACGTTTCAAATGCACGAACCGGAGCGAGACCTGTTGAAATGAGTGTTAACATTTACAACGCTTTGGGGCAATTTAACACGCGGAAAGCGTGTTAAGCCAACCTGACGGGGGGACTGCGAGGATCAAAACCGTTTCAAAACCATTTTAAGCTTGTAATGGGAATTCACCCTTGCAGTCTTCAACACTGAGGACTACCAACATACCACATAGAGCTGGGCAGAAGACACACCTTTGTGTACTGGGGGACTCATTTTGGTGGTGCACCAAAGCACACCACCAAAATGGATTCCTTGGGGTCTCCATTTGTTCATTACCCATTGGAGGTAGAAATGTGCACCAGTATTCAAAATATTCATTATGCAGATGAATTCAGACATTCACACATGAATAAAATGTCCAGACATTCATTTTTTAGTATTCGTATATATATTTCTATCCCGCCCTATACCCAAATGTCACTGGGCGGGTTACAATATTTTATTAATCTTAGACAGGTCCCTGCCCTCAGGCTTACAATCTAAAGAGACAAGAAACAAAAGGAAAATGGTGTGGGAGGGAAGAGGGAACAGCAAAAAGCAAGCACTTGAGGTCTTCAGATCCAATTCTTCTGTTCATTTCTTATTGCTGGAATTTTCCTATTCTCTTTACTTTGAATTTTCTCTTCATCAATGACTAAACTGGAGGATGGTAGAGATGGTCAGCCGGCATCTACTCAGCCCCACTCTGCTCGGCCTCAGGACCAGATGTTTTCCCAACTGGTGGATCGGCTCCCGTAGTCCCTTTGCCATCTTGTGGTTTAGGGTTTTTGGTAGTTGAAGTTGCTTAGGTACCATTGAGGTGGCTGCTGTCCCTAGGCCTCATCACCCTGGTTCTTGAGTTATTTTTAAGAATAATTCTGACTTTGGTATGTGTACGTATCCATACACATCTTGTGCATAGGAGGATGTGTATGGATGTGTACAGGATTCGTACCACTGGATAAGTACCAAATATTTGAATGAACAGATATGAATGTATTCGTATCCGTTCGAATGTCCAAACATTCATTTTTCTTTATTTGTACAAATTTGGATATTCGAATATTTGATTCAAAATGAATGTCAAAAATTGCATTCGTGCATACCCCTAATTAAAGGCCAAACTTCAAGTTTGGGCAAACTTGGGGCTGATGGGGGACTGGTCTGGACCAGGGTCATCAAAACATGAAGATAACCCTTTTCCAGAACATGGCTTGCCATATTCTGAATCAATGGGCCTTAGATCATGGCGACACAGCACATAAAAGCGCTAAGTGGTAAATCCCCATCCAGCGTTGCATGTCATTCTTTGAGCCAATGTGGAAGCACTAAATATTGATCAAAAACCAGTTTCCTGCACACTGGGGGTGCGCGTGAATGTTCTGAGCATTTGAAAATCGATCAAATTCGATTGAATATGGACATTCAAACTCAGATAGAATGTCTTCACATTCAAATTTAAACATTGAAACAAATTTCAAATGTTGCAAAACATTCATTTGAATTATTCGAAACATTTGAATGCACCTCGTACGTCTCTGTATGCATTTGTGTGTGAAATGCGTACAGAGACGTATGACACAGATGAATGTTGTCACCATCCATATCTTCAAATATGAATGTTGTCGACATTCATATCTTCAGATTCGAATCTAACATTCAAATGAATAGATTTAAATGCATTCAATTAGAATCTAATTTTATTGCATTTGGATTCTAAACATTCGAATGGAATAATATGTTTTGACATTTGATTTGAATTGGATTTGAATGCAAAAATAAATAAATAAATTGTGCCCATCTCTACTGCACACAACTAACATCAAAGGCAAATTGCCACTCAGATATTCGGCTGAGTCTCTGGTTACGAGTTGCTGATACAGTATGGGCATTGAATGATAGCTCTAAAAGAATGGGTGCTTGCTGAATGTTGTGCGTAGTTCTTTGATTTTTAGGGAAGAAAGCCTGTTTGTTTGGTTTGGCCACACAAAATCTTACAGTGCCTCAGCCATTTTGAACAGTGCAAATAGTAGTTTCATTATTTCAGTATGGAATAGAATTGACACCACATGTTGGACCTTCAGGGACAGCTCCTCTGAAGTTGTTTACCTGAAAAAATTCCCCATTATAGCTAAGGTGAGAAGCCCTTGTAACTCCTATGAGTCTTCTGACTATAGCCCCTTTGTTTATAGATTTCCCCCCTTCATTTTCAAAGACCAGGCTTGAATTGGAAATATAATCATGAAGCCATCAACTAAGTTCAGTTCTATTGTGATTGAGTTGGAGAACTGAATATTAAGAATCCGCAAGAACAAAGTAAATGACAGTCTAAAATAGCTCTACAGGAGTTTTGCTGGATCAGGTCAAAGGCCTGTGAAGTGCAGCCATCAAGTTTCATAATAGAACACGAGCAAAATAAGGGCCTTTTTGCGCCATGTATAAGCAGATTGCTGGAAAACTTCATCTGCACTTGTGATGCACTGAAGTCTTCCAAGTCCTCCCTGGTCCTGGATGCTATGGACAGGTTAAACGTTAAATGTTCCTGCAGCAGTAGGAACAGTCCAGGAGCAGTGCTTCCACATTCCTTCTGGTGTTGTAAGGCTAGTGGTTGGATCTGCCTTTGGGGCCAACGGCTAGGTCTGAACTCTACAGTGCTAGGTCTGGATCCTGAGTCTAGAACAGTAATGCTGGGTTTGTACCTGCAATGATAAGTCTGGACCCTGGGATTGGACCCTACTATGGTAGTTTTGGACCTTGAGTCTGGACCCGTGATGCTAGGTCATCACAATGTAGGGGTGATGCATGCATTTCCCAATTATAGATAGGGGTGGAGGGAACTTTCAATGGAAGGAGAGGTCTCAATAAATGGTCCTGGGAATGGACTATGTACATTGCTTGCACTGGAAGACAGGACAAGAACAGGGGTGTCCCAGCACTCAGAGTGCAAATGGCTCCAACTCTGCTGGAAGTGAATTACAGCAAGTGAGATCTCTTGTGATTTGCGTAGTGCTCACCTGCTCTCTAATGACTCCTAGTTTGGCACAGTCCTACAATTGAAGCAACCACCTTGACCTACACAGAGGGTTGCAATCTGAGAGACACCCTACCCTCATCACATTACATCAGTTCTCAGTCTTTTCAGTGTCTGGAGGTTGTCCTATGGCACCTGCTTGCTTCCAAACTCTGTGATGATCTACTCCATCCTTTCCCATCCCAGTGCTGCCAGAGAAGCTAGTGGGAGATGTAGTCCAAAAGATGCAAAGGGTGCCAGGTTAAAGAAGAGTGGCTTACTCTTATGTATCTCTATTTCCTTCATTACTGATTCAGGGGGCTCTGCAGCAGAGGGAGCATCACAGCAGAGCTGTAAGCAGAAATAATTTCCAATATTTTTTATTAATCAATATCTTGGTTAGCTTCTGGAGGTTCCAAAGGTTAGGTTCTGGGGGTTCTGGAAGGTAGATTCCAGATGTTCCAAAGATTATGTTCTGGAAGCTCCATTCACTCAAACAATCATGATCACCAAAGCACACTTCTGGTAGGAGACCAGAAGGAAGCCTCTTTTAGTGCAATGGTCTAAGGGATGGCAACAGTGCTTGCAGAGACAACCTCAGCAAAAGCACCTATTGTACTGTATCACTGGGTGCTTAAGTCTCTATAAGGCATGGCCTACAGCTCTAGCAGCTGGTAAAACAGACTTAGCAGGTAAAGGGGAAGGGGAAGAAGGAAGGTCATGCCCTTGGTCTCCCCAAGCTGCAGTCTGATCTCTCTCTCTCCCCTCATCTGATCAATTGTATCCAACATTCAGAGCCCAGCTCTCTCTCATTACAGATTTTAACAATTCTGTTTCCTCCTTCTAAGCCTCCTTTCTTGCTTGTCTCCATCCAACGTGTTCTTTCCTGGCCTAGCATAAATGATGTGATCAAAATAAGACAGCCTGGTGACTTTTGGCTTCCAATGATATTTCTGGTTTAACATTGATCCATATTCTGTTTGTTAGTTTTGCAGACCACGGTTTGACAAGCTCTGTCTCCAAAACCCATAACTCAAAAATGTCCCCCATCAGCTTTCTTTCACCAACCGCAAATGATTATTGGAAAAATGATTGACGGGGAAAAAAAGGTCTACAGTGGGTCAAATTCAAGAAAATCGAGGCTGAGATTCCAAGGGGTGTTTTCTCTCAGTCTTCCTTTTCTTCTTCCACTGCTGCCAATGGACACGTGGATAGATTTTAGAAAAAAACCTTCAAGAAGAAACAGCATTGCTCCCGAAAGCCGTGCAAAGTCTGTAATTTACCAAGGATAAATGGCTGAAATCAGACACTGTTCCCTAGTAAATGAGGATAATTGGACAGCGTTCTGTCTTCACATCTCAGAATCGTTTTTGTTGCTCCCCAATAGCACACAGTTATCAATTGTTAAATAACACTGTGTAAACACCATTAATATTTCTTTGTTAGATAGTAATAAGAAAACCATTTGTCTGTTAAATTAACTCATCAGTATGATTTAAAGGATAATGTGCCTCTTTTTTTCCCTGTAACAACAGCCCTTTCTGCACTTCCTTGCAATTCTGGTTAGGAGGCTCCATAGTCAGCTTCTGGCCTCATTGATTTGCACTTTAGTGTAGGTCTCAGAGGCCTATCACCAGGTACGCTCCATCGATGTTAGAGAGAGCATCACCCAGATCAGGGAGGTTTTGATTGGCATTACCAGCAGACCGTTTAAATGAATCTACCAGCAGGTTCTGGTCCAGAAAACAAGAGGGGTGCAGCAGCAAACCCCCCCTTGCTTGAGGAGAAGGAGGACTTTGTCACTGCTCCTGGGAGTGGTTCAGTGGTGGACCACCCTGCTCTCTGGCTCTATCTCCTGCCTGGCTGGGCACTAGCACATTGGATGAGCTGCTTCTTTGCAGGACTGGGCCCCTTTTGCCAGCTGTTCTGGACTCCACCTGGGCCCTTTCTGCACTTGGCCTTATTCTGGAATATATCTTGGGACAGGGGTCTATCGTCTGCATGCTAACACAGGCTATGGTAGACCTCATCTGGGGTCTGCCATAGCCTGCCTGATCATGTGGCTAGCAGGCACCTATTCTGGGATATAATCCAGAATAAGGCTAAATGCAGAAAGGCCCCAGGTCTCAGCTACACCTGAGGCTATAAAGAACAGCTGCTGCAAACCCTGCTGGAGGAGAACCAGGATGAGGACCAGGACCAGGACCAGGACCATGCCACCACTCCTGGAGATAGTCTAGACCACCCTGCCATCTGAATGACAGTCCAGCATGGCTGGGGGCTGATACCTTGGAAGTGATACTTCCTTGTAGGACTGGACCCCTCTTGTCAGCTTCACTGGGCACCTGGCCTCAGTTGCTTCAGAAGTTTTTCTTGTGTCTTGCTTGGTGTTATTTTGCAACATTATTTTGTCTGATGTGTGATTTTTATAATGCATTTTTATTACAATCAGAACTATTATTTTGAACTGTATGTATTTTGATGCATTATTTTGAACTGTATATTTTCTGTTTGTTGCATACCACCTTGGGCAAATTTTCTTTTGTATACAAAGAAAATGGAAATGAAAACAACAACAACATGGAAATCCCCTAGAGGCTCTGAGGCTAGAAAGCCTTTGTTCATAGCCCTTAGAGTACTTGAAGTGCAACCTCAAAGCCCAAATATGCTTCCAGGCCAGAGTGTGTATTGATCTGGAGCAGCACAGTTGTGACGATGGCCCTGTTCCAGATCATGATATTCCATGGTCAGGATCAGGGAGTCCAGTTAGTCTACGCCCACTGGTTCTGACCATGGACAGGTAAACACAGTACAACATAGGTGGACTTGGCTGTTCCAGGCTGAAAACACTCTACATTCCCTGTCCATCCTGCAATGGATTATCTGGCAATTTATTATGTTGTTTTAGTACCATAATTTAATATATTTTTTTTCAAAAAGGGGAGAAAGCACAATTCATCCATGTTCGTCACCTGAGAATGGCTTAAACCAGGAACTCTTCTCAACTGTTCTGATCAATGGATGCTCCTGGAATTTTTACCCTTTCTGTACTAGACTTTGCGCTGCCAGAAGGTTTATTCAGACAGCACTTGCTTAATTCACATTATTTGGATAATCTGGAATAAAGCATGAATAATCCAGAATAAAATGTGTGTGGAGGTGCTTTACTCTGGTTTATCCAAATAATGCAGATTAAGTAAATGCTATCTGGGTAGTCTGCAGACAGCAGGCCCCTATTCTGGAATATAGGCCCTGGTCACACCTATATGGGACAGGCCATTCTATTCATAATTCGAACTAAGGTCGTGCCAGCTCTGGTCACACCCTAGACCACTATAGGTTGTACTCAGGCTGTCCTTGCTTTGGGCTGCATCACTCACGCCTTTCTCCACGACTGACCTGAGCCTCCTCCATGGAACTCTTGGCTCTCCACCCCTTTTGCTGTGTCACATCTATCTCCTTTCTGATTGGATGTCATTGTGTCATTCAAGAGAGGTGAGGGTGTGTATTTGCAGTTTTCTTTTAGGCCTCCTCCCCGACCTCCACGCCCCCTTCCTTTTTAATGTGCTTTTCTTCTCTTCAGCAATTAATACATTTGCTGAAAAACGCTAGAGGAACCACACACATAAACTGAGGAGAGAAGGGGAGGTGCCTCATGAACTCTGTGCATGCAAATTGGCTGAAAGGAAAGACTGGACCCCACCCACCATAGCACGGTTCAGCCTTCTTTAGCCTGTCCCTCCACTCACTTTGAGGAAGAGAAGATGGCCTAGAATGCCAGGACAGGCTGAGTCTTCTGAAAAAGAGGCCTCTGGTTAGAATGATCTAACAGGGGTAGGCTGGCTTGGAAAACAAATTAAATAAAAATAATGAGAGTAACACGACCTGAGGACGACCTGAAGTCATCTTAATCTAAAGGTGTGACCAAATGTCCAGAATAGGGCCCAGTGCGGAAAGGGCCTTTGACTGTATGCCATGGTCCAACGTCGTGGTGTTTGCTACTTTCTTCCACATAATAAATGGGGGAAAGACTTGAGGAGGCACTCAGAGATACCATAATACCATTAGAAATCACATTATCTGCTTCAAACCATTTATAATTGGAGTGTGCGTGTTTAAATATAGAATGGAAAGCAGGTTAGAAAGATTTCCCACCCTCCAAATTTAGTTGGACCTTTGGGTCCCCAACCTTTTTGAAATACCACAATCCTTAAACATTTGTGGCTCCAGCTGTCATGATTCTGAGCATTTTTTTTATGTGTGTACCACATAAAAAAATAATAAAAACAAATTTGCAGCTCTGAACCATGGAGCGTCTTTTTTCAAGGAAGGTTTGGCATCGAAGGGTCAAAAAAAGTACCACTTTTGGTTCCTTTGACACTTGTGAGTTGGTGTATTCAGTCCATTTTTCAGATCGGATCCCTCACGACTCCTGAAGAACAACTTGTATTGTCAAGTTGAATTTCCTTCCAAAGAATCCAGAAGACGCGGCGAAGCAAAAATGGTTCCCAGAACAATTCCTAACGTATTTCTGCCTGAAGGGCTTTGATTCTCCTTTCTCTCTGACAGTTTTCAGCCAGCTGGTGCTTTGGTTCAAAGAGGTCGGATTAATACCGCTGGCAGACAGCTGACAGTCTCTATGCTCTCCTGCGGTTTCCTTCACTGTCCACCCAGCTGGTCATTTGTTGCATTATAAAGCATTGGAAGAAGGGAGGTGATGATTCAGATGATGGGAAAAGCAAGATGAAAATCCAAGCTCTTCTGGCCAGCCAGCAAAGCTGAACTGTCTGCATGTCCAAAGCACAAAAGTATTTTCCCTGCTCAGCCTTGATGGGTGAGATAACATGACAAATGCCTTGAGGGCTACAGTGGACTGAATGGTGCTAATTAACTTTGTGGTTTGATCAGCTTTTTTCCAAAATAACTTCTCCGTAGTCATCAGTTGAGGCTCTCCAAGGGTAGCAAAAAATCCTTTCGGCACTTACCTTCGTTGATCCATCTTAGCTTGATCCGTATTAGCTAAATCCAGATCAACCACAGGCAGAGGAACCTGCATTGAGTGGGCTTTAGCAAATGTGTGCTAAGGAGTGCTAGTTCAGATGGAGACCACATTTATCTAGTTTACAAATCTGGATTAGTGAATCCTTCA
Organism: Aspidoscelis tigris stejnegeri; assembly: GCA_023333525.1. Taxonomy (NCBI): domain Eukaryota; kingdom Metazoa; phylum Chordata; class Lepidosauria; order Squamata; family Teiidae; genus Aspidoscelis; species Aspidoscelis tigris. The sequence continues at coordinate 11,823,576 of JALMGA010000007.1, forward strand.
TGCAGATGATGTGCTCTTAGCAGCTTCTCGAACTGGATTAACAAGTAAGTGTGTAAAGGGCCAAAGAGGGGCTTTCGTTCTCACCCAGCTTGGCTCAGAACAGGTTGGATCACAAAACAGGTCAACAAAGTTAGTTCTGATTTTGGCTGCTCCTAGCCGTATTGTAAAGGCCGCCTCTCTCAACCCTTATCTATTTCATATATATATTTATCTTTATTTGGTAGTGTGGTAGCGTTTTGTTTACTTGTGAATCAAACTCTGTTATTTCCTTCCAAGAGGCGCACCTTCCATTTCCTTTTCCTACTCTTTGGCTTGATAATAATGTTGCCTCCCTTCTTGGTGCTGCAGCAGACAGCACCCTGCCCCCACTCTGCCAATCTCCAGCAGTGGGTTGGATACAGTTACTGTTTAGAACTCTGGCCCTATTTGGCTCCCTTTATAAACAGAACTCGACGAAGCTTCTTTGAAACAAGAACATGTGTTTATTGAATACAGTTAAGTCTCAAGACAGCTTCTTCTTCAGGTTACACTTTCAGCTTCTGTTGTCAAACAGTTCAGTCCTTAACTTTCACACTCAGTTCAAAGACTCTTAAACTTCTTGAGTAAACTCTCAACCAGTACAATATGTGTTTGCTTGCCCTTATATTTTCACCAGCAACATCAAACACGTATTAACAGACTCAGGACCCCAATTCCCAGCTTCCTTCAGGACAGCTAAAGGCCCGTTTCTCCCCTTCGTTAACCTCCCAGATTAACGACCCAAGGCAGAGAACGCAAATAATCCCCTCAGGCTCCCTTTTATATGGGCCTGGCTGGCTAGCTTCGCCCTGATTGGCTGAGCTCCTCCAGGATCCTATTTCACTCCTCCTCCTGGAGTGCTCAACTAGCCCCTCCCTTAGGCTACTTACCCTTTCAAATAATACACTTTGGTGACACTTAACAGTGTAGACAACCCGTTCTCGCCACACTTTGTATTTTAAACCAAAATAACTTAATTTTGGGGTTGAGGGGTCCTAGCGGTCATCACACGTGTATTCCAGGAAATAGAGGAAAGAAGATCCAATTAGGGGCGTGCACGAATGCAGTTTTTGAATTTGATTCAGAATGAATCGAATATTCAAAAATTTGAATGCATCTGAATAATGAGAAAATGAATGACTGGAGATCTGATTCAATATGAATACATTTGTTTGTATTCATATGAATAATTTGCATATTTTTATTTCTATGGGTACATATGCATCCCGTATGCATCCTGTTTTCATCCCGTATGGGTGTGTACAGATGTGTACGGGTATGTACGAGATGCGTATGTACCCGTATAGATACGAATGTCTGAATTATTTGTATGAATAACTTGAGATACTCATATTCGTTCAAATTTGGAAATCCAAATGTCCAGACATTTGATTCATATATGAATGTCCGAATTTGTTCAAATTCATATGAATAACGAATATTTCGATATTTGTGCACATCCCTAGAGCCAATACTTATCCCATTTAAAATCCAATCAGAAATGAAGAGTTTAATGCACACCAAGTGCACCATATAGATGCCACCCTGCATGGGGAGGCCAGACAACTGAGCCCAACCAGTCACCAATTCCCATGCCCAACCCCCAAGTGGAGCCCCAGTTGATTGGTGCTTCTACCTGTCAATTACTAGCCTGGAATCCCTCCTCCAATGTTTTACTTGGAGCGTGTGGTGAACAGCATACTGGGAATTGTTTACTTCCAAAGTCTCATGTTAAGCTACACTCCATAAAGATAACCTCGCCTACTCCGCTATTCTGCTCATGCCCAGAGGTTCCCTTCCACACTCCAGTAGCTATTCCCGTTCTTGGACTTACCTCACTAGACTATCTCAGAGCACCCTGGGTTGTGAAGATTAAAAAGAAAGAGACTAGAGCTGTGCACAAACTTAACATTGCTATTTGGTTCAAATCAAACCATTTACATGGGTCTTTGAACTGGTTCATGTTCGAAATCAAACCAATTTGAAATAAAATAATTTGTAATTTCTAAAAAAGCCTCCAATAAAGCCATTTTTAAGGGGCAAAAAGAAGTGATTGTGAACAGTTTGATCAGATCAGATCATTAGTGTTCTATCAGTAGGGTCCTGGTTCAGTTAGATCAAATATTCGGTTCCACAAGCAACCACAAGCTTTAGAAGAAGAGTTGGCTTTTCTACCCTGCTTTTCTCACCCATTTAAGGGAAGTCAAAGCGGCTGACAAAGCTTTTCTATTCTTCTCCCCACAACAGAACACCCTGTGAGGTAGGTGGGGCTGTGAGAGCTCAGAAGAGAGCCGTGACTAGCCCAAGGTCACCCAGCTGGATTCATGGGGGAGGGCAGAATTGAAGCCGGTATTCCCGGATAAGAGTCAGGCTCCCTAACCACTAGACCAGTGGTTCTCAACCTGGGGGTCGGGACCCCTTTGGGGGTTGAATTACCCTTTCAGAGGGGTCACGACGAGTCTCCCACCACCCTTCCCTCCCACCTCCCAGCTGCTCTGCCCCCACGGTTGGGGGTCCCCACAACATGAGGAACTCCATTAAGGGGTCGCGGCATTAGGAAGGCTGAGAACCACTGCACTAGACCAAACTGGCTCACTTTAGTTTGAATCGAACAGCTTCGAATGTGAGCTGTTAAATAGTCAAGCACAAGCTGAACTTTTCCAAGAGGTCCTTGGAAGAAGGCTGGGATGACACAATGGCAAAACAGAAATCACTTAGCTGTGACTGTTCTCAGGCCTAAGTTTGGCTTGCTTGCTTGCTTGCTTCCTTGCTTGTGGCTTGGCTGTGCTGTTACAGCATTTCTCAACATTTACATTTTCTCCTTACTGTCCCTCTGTGACTCCTGTTGTAATTCTTCCTGTGTTCACGTACAAATACATTTCCTCCTCCTGGGACTCTTAGGCTACTCTTCAGGTCATTTTAATTTATTTTTATTTTTTAAAAAAGACTGGCTGTGAATACACCTGCTGTGCTGATCTGTAGGTGTACAAAATGAACAAAGGAGAAGGGAACTTTAAATGTCTTACAGAGATGGTACAAAAGCTGGGAAGTTGAAGGTCGTTCCCCAATCTCTGGGAAAGCAACGTATCTGAGGATCACGTGTTGCTGCAGAAATGGAGGTGAGCAAAACAGGAGAGAGGAATTGAACTTCGTAAGGGAGGAAAGATGACAAGGAGATGTTCTGAGAAGTTTATCCCAACTAATAAGGATGCTGCTGGACATATAGTGAGATGGTAGCTATACTGAATATTCACATCCATTGAGGTCTCTCTGTGTTCCTAGTGCTTTACAGAAAAACTTTCCCTTGTGGGGCTTAAAATATACAACTGGGAAGGCAATGGCAAACAACAGTAGAGTGAAGAGAGAAAGAGTGGGTATTTTATCCAGTTTTTTATCCTGCCCTTCACCCAGAGATCTAAGAGTGGGTCACATAAAACATTAAAACATCAATGAAAATATGAATAGAAAATTTGTAGAAATAGATTTGCCATGTGAATCGAACATGAGCCAGTTTAGTCTAGTGGTTAGGGAGCCAGACTCTTATCTGGGAATACTGGGTTTGGTTCCACACTCCTCCATGAAAGCCAGCTGGGTGACCTGGGGCTAGTCACAGCTCTGTTCTGAGCTGTCACAGCCCCACCTACCTCACAGGGTGTTTGTTGTGGGGAGCAGAACAGAAAGCTTTGAGTCAGCCACTTTGAGTTCCCTTAAATGGGTGAGAAAAATGGGGTAGAAAAGCCCACTCTTCTTCTTCTTCTACATTCATATTTTAAATATTTGAATTGGTTCGAATCTTTGGATATTGTATTCCAGTCAAATCGAATCCCAAAAATTGCATCCGTGCCCATTCCTATTCAGTGCCACTGTGCTTGTGGCAGTGTCATCACCAGGGCAATGCTTCTGCATATGGCCTTCATGTCAAGCCCTTGTGCTTGCGCAACAAGCTTGATGTTGCTAGTTCCACAAGACCTTGTGATGTGTGCATTCAACTCTGTTATGCACATGAACAAGTAGCATTGGTAACACTTGCTGTGTGAATTCGCTCATAATTACTTGGCATCAGCTGGCAGTGTGTGTGAGAAAGTGGGATTATGGTAAGACACAGAGAAACCACAGCATCACTCTTGAGAGTGAATGCACCCTGCTGAGAAAGGCAGCTGTGAAAGGAAAAGAGACATTTTGATTGCTAAGGGCACCGCACGAAGTAAACCAAGTAAAGCAAAGGAAACAAGTTATGAAGCAAATCTTAAAAGCATTGGCAAGAACAGCAGAAGGATGGCCCCCACTGTGGTGTGGTAAGTCAGGCTGATGCCTTTCTTATTATTCTACTGGGTGGCTTTTAGGCTTATGGGGCCTGTTTGCACTTGGCCTTTTTCTGGAGTATATCTTAGGATAGGGGTCTGTGGTCCACATGCTAATGCAGATTCTGGTAGGCCTCACTTTGGGCCTGCTGAAGCCTGTACTAGCATAAGGACAGCAAGCCCCTATTTCCACAACATATTCCAGAATAAAGCCAAGTGCAAATAGACCCCTGGTGAGTTGCAGTGAGAAACAGGATGTCGAACTAAGTGGGCATCTGGTCTGAGAATGCAGATGCAAGAAAGCTCGCCTCCTGTGATAATGTTGGGTGGAGTGGTCAGGTGGAAAGGACGGCAGGGCTTCTGCATAGAAGAGGGGGCTTCAGCAGATGAACCTCTTTGCAGGCGTCATCTGCAAGGCTTCTAAAAGGGATGGAATACAGCATGGTTGGTTGGGAGAGCAACCAAAGTAGTCAGCAAATACTGCACACTTTGCCAAAACCCTGCTGGAAGGAGAATTTTTTATTTTCATAGGATGGATCATGCCTGGAGCTAATGCCATGGATTGGAGATGGAACAGCAAGTTGGGCATTTTTGATGTCCACCATGGTAATTTTGGGTGAGATTATGGCCTTCACTTATGGCCTCATCTCCTGGGCATTCATACAGGGGAAGAGGCAAATCCTCAGGGACAAGATATCTTGGAGGTCTTCAAAGAGGATAACCAATAGATTTTTTAAGTAAGGCTGGCACATATGGCCTCTCAAGCATCTGGTACCCAGAGGCTGGCTGCTTAGGCATCTATAAATGCAAAAAATCATTTATCAGACTGCAACTTCTAGGCCTGCTCAGCCTTGAAAGATGGCATTTAAGAGGTGACCTGATAGAAGTATTTAAAATCATGCATGGTGTGGAAAAGGTGGATGAAGAAAAGTTATTTTCTCTCCTGTACAAGACTAGAATCAGGGGCCACTCTATGAAGTTGATGGTCAGAAGAGTTATAATCAACAAATGGAAATATTTTTTCACCAAGAAGGTCATTAGTCTATGGAATTTGCTCCTAGAAGAGGTGGTGACAGTGAGTTAGGCAAGATTCTAGACTAGACTGGCTACTATTTGTTCCAACATGGCTCCTCTCATGTTCTTACTTTCCTATGTTCTTATTTTGAGTTTGAACAGAACCAGAGATCATGGGCCTGTTCACACCTGGCCATATTTTGGAATATATTTCAGGTTAGAGGTCTGTTGTCCACATGTTAATGCAGACCCTGGCAAGCCTTGCCTGGGACTGCTTTATCCTGTACTAGCATGTGGATAGCAGGTCCCTTTTCCATAAATTATCCCAAAATAAAACCAGGCACAAACAGGTCCCTGACACCCTTATGAACAATGGCATATTTCATCTGAATGAATGCTGCCACGAAAACCCTGAGACCTTTGGGTATTGGGCAGGATAAAAATTCAAGTAGATAAATAAATAATGAACAACAACAACAAATTGCTTCAGCTTCTAATCTGATATGTTAATCAGGCAGGATCTTAGATGCTAGGACTTTGAAATTTGCCTGGTTTCTTGGATGAGAAACCTTCTTCTGCCAAAGACCATACATTTCTTGGGGCTTTTGCTCTCTTTAGCCAGTTTTATCCTTTTTGCTGCATAAGCTTGCCAAGATATTCCTTATTTCATATATTTCAGGTTGTCCTACTCCATGCTGTTACTTGAGCAGCTTGTGAGGAATGGCTTGTGAGTCCACATGGGATGAGGTTTTTGTGTGCCTGAATATAAATACTATTTTATTAGCAAGAAAGAAAGAAACAAAGCCACAACTTTACAATGGTCCTTCTTTGTTTTTGTTTGCAGTTCAGATGCAAACTGACCCTCCCCCTGCAAATAAATCCCCCGGTTTTTCAGTTTAGAGCCAGCTAATATGTGCATAAGTTTTGGTTCTTTTTCATTTGTCAATTAGAAGAAGAAGAAGAAGAATTGGCTTTTCTACCCTGCTTTTCTCACCCATTTAGGGGGACTCAAAGTGGCTGACAAAGCTTTCTGTTCTTCTCTCCACAACACTCATTTGGTGGAGGGCAGGATATAAATTCCTTAAACAAACAAACAAACATACAAAGCTTTGTTATATTCGTGAACCTGGGGAGGTGGGAAAGCAGCTGTGCCAGTCACATCTGCAACTGATCCACAATGGATTTAGAGTGGATTGAGAGCAGATTCAAAGAGGATTCAGGGTGGATTTGATGCATTCAGAGCAGGTACATAAAGGATATGTATCAGATATGTAGAAGATTCATGTGCAATTCATAGAGGCGATTCAAATTGAATTCATACAGAACATTCATATTGAATTGGAATTCCACCACATTTGAAGGGGATTTATTCAATATGAATCGAACCCCAAAAACCATTTGTGCACTTGCCTGACCAGCAGTGCTCAAAGCCTCCCCATATTCTGCAGTAACATGTGGGAGGAAGCAAGTGCAGAAAGGCCTCTAGATGGAAATTTGAGCATACTGTCTGCCGGAAAACGGATCCATTGGGCTGTCCAATCACTGGAGAGCAGCAGCCACATGGTGAGGCGGAGGCAGCACCCACCCCACCATGCAGTTGCTCCAGCAAAGGGGCTTCGAAGAGAAGTGGGGGCAGAGGCAATCTCCACCCCTGCCTGTCACTGAAGCCCCATTGGCGCATGGGAGAAGGCGGAAGGAGGCAAACCAGCCTGCTTCTGCCCTTCTGAAGATGGCAGGCACCTGGACATCCGGCCTTCGCCTCTCCGTGTGCAGAAGCGTCTTGCTTCTGAAGTGGATTGAGGCGAGGGGCCAGATTATTAGGGTAGGATTTTAGAAACCGGTCTTGCTCGCCAAAATGTGGAAGCATCCTCTCGGAAGGGGTTCTAATCTGGCCTCCAATGTGGAAGGTAAGTCTCAATGTTGTCTTAATGTGTCCTATATGTGTGTCTATTTCCATTTTTAGGGCCAGTGCAGAAAGGCCCTGCGGCACTGCCCATCCCCCAGCGCGAGCCGACTCACTCTCTTCACCCCTGTCTTTAATACTGTAAGGGGTTGTTATAATTTTAGAATCTCGGTAGCGTGTTTGTATTTATATTTCTGGTAGCATGTCTATATATTGGTTCTAGCCTCGCACCCCACAAGCGGACACCGGCAATGTTTAATCCGATTGCTCACTTGCTAGCCACTATAAACTCTTGTGTTCAGCCTCCAGCTTCCCTGGTTTATCTAGAGCAGTGGTTCTCAACCTGGGGGTCGGGACCCCTTTGGGGGGTCGAACTACCCTTTCAGAGGGGTCACGACGAGCCTCCCGCTGCCCTTCCCTCCCACCTCCCACCCCTGTGGCTAGGGGTCCCCACAACATGAGAAACTCCATTAAGGGGTCACGGCATTAGGAAGGTTGATAACCGCTGATCTAGAGAGAGATCTGCGTAACTGTAACCCCTTCTAAGTTAGCTTACAGAGAAGCGGGCAAAGACACTTCAAGGGAACAAAATAAACAGCTTTATTCTTTACAACTGGAAACAAATTAAGAGTTCTGAAGAAAACACGTATGTCAGTTCATAGGCACACAACTTAGTTCCTTAACTTCACAGTTAAGCCTTAATTTCACAATTCCCTTTCCTTCCTACCCCTTCTGGCTTTATCTCTAGCTCAGAAGATGGACCTATGCCTGGATCTTTCCCCTGAAAGAACTAGACAGTTTTACCCGCCTTCCCTCCAGACCCCAAAGCATGGACGCTTCTCTCTTTGGGCAGGCAGGTTTTATACCCCCTCACCAGACGTAACTCGACACCTGATTGGTTGGATGCTCACTTCCCCCTCCCATTATGCTAACAAGGGAGGTTTCACCCCCTCCTTACCTGCTCAGATGTCTGTTTAAACTTTCTTGCTTATCCCGTTTTGAATGCGCTTTCACTACACTTTTAAATTACATCTCCCAGCACTAGAATTTAGTGTGGGCATCACAGGCCCATTGTCTCTAAAGAAGCTACTCTTTTTTCCTCTCCATGTTTCTTTCCCCAGCTTTATTACTGTCAGAGCAACCACCCAAATTGTAACCCTTCTGGCGTTAAGGCTTCATTGCTTATGGATTAGAAGTGCTGAAGAACGAAGTGAAGCCATTGCTCAGATGCTCATAATGAAGCAGGTTTGATTTGATCAATATGTGGAGGCCATTTCAATTTTTTTTTTTTTAAAGAAAAGGGACTGGGGGAAACCCTGGAGCTGCTAATTTCTATCACTTGGTTATCAAGTTTCTCCGTTTCTATCTTTCTTTCATTACAAATGAATTTACAGGCCAATCCAGGAATTAGGTTAGTCAAGCTTAACTTGCAAAATTGAATCAGACAGTTATACACATCAGTTGTTCATTGCTGTGACCTTTTTAATGAGGAACAGGTCTATTAGATAAGTTTGATTCTCTGGTAAAATATTTTATGAATTGGAGCGATGCTCTCCATCATTTGGATACATACCCAGAACAGAGAGGGCAGGAGGCAATGAATCCAAGCAAAATTAGCTTTTTGATGGCCTGTCCAGGTGGAACATGTACAATTTGTTAACTTGCTGATCTCATGTTTTCTCCGAGCCCAAAGGGCCTAAAAAAGGGACTATTCTCTTGTAAACACTTATTTATGAATAAAGATGTAAACTAAAAGCAGCCAAGAGAAATTCTGATATGCCAGTGGGGGTTACATTGTTGGCTTTAGGTTCCATGTGTGTTCAAAGGAACTGGCAAGCCATTTTTGTTTAGGCTGGAACCTATTATTGAATAATTATTGACAACAGGGCTTGGGAGCTGATAGGCCACCAACTGTTGCTTGATTGTAGCTTAGAAAATAAAAATGTAAGAGGAGGTCTGCCTGATAGGGCCACAGCCCATCTAGTCCAGCATCCTGTCTCACACTGGTGATAAAAGAATGCCCCTTTGCTGTTCTCTGAGATCATCCCTGCAGGTAGGAACACGTTGCCCCCATTCCAGACATTCACTTTGGGTGTTTTTCCACTGTCACTAGAAATACCCATTAAGTATCCATTAATGGGTATTTAATGGCATTTTTGTACCCATTAATGGGTACTTAATGGGTACTTCTAGTGACAGTGGAAAAACACCCTTTGATACAAATACATTTGTATGTATTCATATGAATAATTCAGACATTCATATCAGCACAGGTACATACTTATCTCCTATGTACCCATATGCATTCTGTACCCATCCCGTATGCATGCTGTTTTCATCCCGTACGGATGCGTATGGATGTGTATGAGAAGCGTATGGGTACATACAAGATGTGTATGTACCCATACAGATACAAATGTTCAAACTATTTGTACGTATTGTACGTATTCGTTCAAATTAGGAAATCTGAATGTCCGGACATTTGATTCATATACAAATGTCCAAATTCATACAAATGACAAATATTTCAAATATTTGTGCACATCCCTAACAGGGTCACTGTCACGATCCCCAGCGTTCCAGTCAGTGCCTGCCCTCTCTAGGAGTAGCTTGGCCCTGTTAGGATGCTGAGTTCGTGCAACGGCCGAGTGAATACTACAGTGTGGACACAAAACACGGGTAGCAAGCGTTTTGAACAGTAAACTAAAACAAGTTTATTATAACACACAAGCAATACTAGAAAGATAATAAGGTTCAGGTAGTTGTTGGTTTAAATTTGCAAGTTTCTTAAGGCTAGGAGCTACCCCTTTCTCTAAAGGAAAATAGTTCCTTTTTAAAAGACAAACCTCACCACGTTCCTCCCCCCCTGGCTTGCTCTGCCACAGCCCAAGCCAAGCCAGTGTACCAGAACGTGGCTCTAGATGATCACAAGGCACGGCCCGTCCTTGCTTGACTGATCATCCAGTCTGGTCAGTTGCTAGTGAAGTCTCCCTCAGAGCCACAATCCTCCATGATGGTCTCCTTCTGAAATCACTCAGCCACAAGACCAATGGTCAGCTACTGGTCCAGCTCTCTCAGGTTCAGCTCTCGTCTGTTCCCTTCAGCTCTTGTCCCAGCACGAAGACATAGTCTGCTGTAATCTGAGTTCCTTTATACCTTTTTCCCTGTGGCCCTGATTGGCTGTCACCTCCTAGGGAAAATTGCTGCAATAAAATGCTGCTGGGAACTCCTGATAGAGGTGCCTGTTCCACACGCCTGATTGGTGGGAACTCCTCCTCTAGCCCCTCCAGCTCTAAGATCCCCGGACAGCTTTTCCCTCCAAATTTTACTTACAGCCAATCATTGCACCCGGACCCGCACGGGATTTCCCGCCCTTTTTGAAGCCTCTGCCCAGGGCTTGCAAAAGGCTGTTTGCACAGAGGCTGTCTAATGCAGCTTGCTAGAAGCCTGCAAAGACAGAAAGCAAAGCAGTTTGCAGCCTGTACCCTGAAACCGTCACAGTCACCCTCCTTCTGCCCCATCCATCCATCCATCCATCCATCCATCCATCCATCCATCCATCCATCCATCCATCCATCCATCCATCCAATTTATTTGAAATTAGATTATGATGGTTGGGTTGAAGTTGGGATGCACACAAATATTCGTAACATTTGAAATTAATACAAATTTGGTCAAATTCAGACATTCACATTCAAACTGAAAGTTGGCACATTCGTGTTTCAGTACATTCATATGAAGCTTTGTATGGGATATGTATGGATATGTATGGGATTTGTTATGCATTCATATGGGATTCATACGGGATTGAAAATTCGTATGGAATTTGAATCCCACTACATTCAAAGGGAATCTATTTGAACAAATACAAATTTTCTTGCATTTTATTCAATATGAATCAAATAAAAAAAAAACATTTGCACACATCCTTACCTGAAGCAGCAACACCTGCTTGCACTTGTAATTGTTCATAGAAACCCATGGTTGGACTATTGCTACTAAATATACAATTTCGAATTTATTTATTTATTTATTTGATTTCATAGCGAATCCAACCAGTTTACAAGCTAAAAGTTTAAGACCATTACAAAAAGACCGACATCAATAAAACACATAATTCATAGATGCCACCACGCCCAGCAGAACAAGGCCTGGCTGAGGAGGTACATCTTAACTAGGCACCAAAAGTCATACAATGTGGCTTGTATCGTGAACCTCAACTGTAAAATTTTTCTGAGCCTGGGGGCCACCACAGAAAAGTCCTCTTCACATGCCACCAACCTTTTGAGCCTCCGGGCTAATTTGAAGTATCCGATGCATGGCAAGTCTCCCTTTCCAGCCAGAAGGCTGTCCTCTGGGGGACTTTAAACAAGCCCAGCGCATTGGTGCATAGTAGTTCTGGAGATTTCTGATGCGCAGTGTGCCGCCTACCTCTATTGATAAAGTATATACATAAATAATAGGGAGGAAATATTTTACTGAGCTGCAAGACCCCCTAAGATGCCCTAGAAGTATTTGGTACAAATGCGTATCAATTTGAAATATTTCTGTAATGCTGCCTTTCATACGGGACACATTTTCTAAAATGCAAACAGTCAAAGACAAAATTGAAAACTGTCTCTGCAATATAGGTTCTGGGCAAATTGCCTTTTCTTCTCTTTTATTGTTCCAGTGACTGCCATCTTAAAAATGTAATGTGTTCCATCTTTGGAAATGAATATTTTATACCACCTTTTCATTGTTCAGAATCCAATACGTAATGAAACGTGAGTCGGGCAAACTCTGTGATTGCAGTAGCGAGAATTACAGAATGGAGTCCATCCTACATTATTTACGTTTTAAAAGGTCCTGGATTTGGAGCCTCTGGTGACTTGAAATGCATCAGTCACATTCCCGCTTCCCCACACTGGAGTTATGTAAAGGGGAGCGAAGGGTCACTTCCCTGGATTGCTCTGCGGTTGCAGAGAGAGTACATGCGTCTCATGGCTGATAGGTAGAACTGACATATGCCTTCGAAAATGAAGCAAATGATCATGGGAAATTGTTCATTGGTAAGGGCAGCTGCCGGGGTGGGAGGGGCAGAACTTCCATTGGAGCAAATAGTGAATCAAGCCAATACCATTTGCTCCAGTGTGAGTCCCAGAGCCTTTTCACACTAAGCAAAAAAGTGTAGAAGAGGAAGAAGAAGAAGAAGAGGAGGAGGAGGAGGAGTTGGCTTTTCTATCCTGCTTTTCTCACCCATTTAAGGGGCCTCAAAGTGGCTGTCAAAGCTTTCTATTCTTCTCCCCACAACACCTTGTGAGGTGAGTGGGGCTGTGGGAGCTCAGAAGGAGAGCTGTGACTAGCCCAAGGCCACCCAGCTGGCTTCATGGAGAAGCAGGAAGAAGAATTGGCTTTTCTACCCTGCTTTTCTCACCCATTTAAGGGGACTCAAATCATCTGACAAATCTTCTGTTCTTTTCCCCACAACAGAACACCCTGTGAAGTAGGTGGGGCTATGGGAGCTTAGAAGAGAGCTGTGACCAGCCCAAGGTCACCCAGTTGGCTCCGTGAAGGAGTGTGGAATCGAACCAGATACGAGTCTGAATTTCTAACCACAAGACCAAACTGGCCCTAGGAACTCTTGGACACTGCAATGTGTGGAGCTTCTTCTTTTACTTGAATTGGTTCCATGCATGGAAGAGTTTCCGCTGTGTACATAGCGGTAGTTTTAACTGCTCTACCTCTATACAAGCAGCAGGGCTGGGACAGCCCTGCATGCTTCATTTGCACCTTTTCCATGTATGGATGGGCGCAAATATTCGCAACATTCAAAATGTGTACAATTTTGGCCAAATTCAGACATTCGTATTTGAATTGAATGTTGACGCATTCGAAGATTGACATTTGAATTTGAATGAAATGTTTTGCTACATTCATATGAAGCTTTGTCTGGGGTTCCTATTGGATTCGTAGGGGTTTTGTATGGGCATTAATATGAATCAAATACAAATAGAACATTTGTGCACATCTCTACTTCCGTGTGGAAGGGGTGCAAATGGAACTTGTAACTGGTGGCACAGATGTGATTGTGTGCTGCATTGTTTGGTCACCAGCAATGATGGTGTGCAGGTACATTGGTACCATTGCTGTAGCTCTACAATTGCCCATCTCTAATGATTTGCACTTAGTTGCTGCTTGGAGAAACACTGGCTACATTTGGAATTGATCAGATGCTGCAAAGTGAGGATGACGTATCTATTCCAGGAGTTACCTGGCCAGGTCATGTAGGAAAGATGCGAATCGGCTCCCATATTGCTTCTTCAAGTGGAACTCTGCACATATAATGATATTCCTATCGGAACTCACCAAGAGAACTAGAAATGCGGCTGGAAGTTGGCTATTTTTGGTCCTCATTGGAGCAAATGCAGATGGAAACTGCACCAGGTCAGTTGTTCCTTCTTTCTCTGCGCATCCATGCTGGTGTGACCTTTGCAAAACTCTGAGAGTCATTTTTGGCTTATAATGAAAGCCAGCATTCTTGCATCAATAAAACTGTGTAATTGATTTTATTGCACTCTGCTCTGTGATTATGGTAATTAGGCGTTATAAATGTCTAACAAACAAAAAAATAAATAAAATCAATAAAACTATATAGAACATAATCGAAAATATAACCCTCTCCAGTTTGAGTAAATTGTCCCCTTGAAATAACTCCTTCTATGGGCCATTTTGCACCTACCAGGACTTCTCCTGGGGAGGTTGGTTTCATACCCTCTTCTGGGTGTGGCACTGTGGGTAGGCTGTAGAGGTGTGCACAAATGCAATTTCTGCTATTTGTTCTTATTCAAATAGAATACTAAAATCATTTCTATTTGAATCTGTTAAATTTGAATTTAACCAAATTCAATTCAAATTAAGCAAATTTGAATCGATTCATTCAAATTTTTCATTTGAATTTGCACATATGAATGTCGACATCTTCTCCAGGTCCATACGCATCCATACACATCAGTAGACATCTGTATGCATCCTGTAGTTATCCTGTATGCAACCCATTTTCATCCTGTACATAAGAACATAAGAGAAGCGTTGCTGGATCAGGCCACAGCCCATCTAGTCCAGCATCCTGTCGCACGCAGTGGCCCACCAAATGCTCATGGTCATCTCAAGCAGAGACAAGGACAAACCTTCTCCTGCTCTCGAGTCCCAGCAGATGGCCTTAGAAGCGCCCCAGTTCCTCCCCCCCCCAGCCTAAAAGATCTGTACAAATGCGTACAGATGCAGGAAAGATGCAAATCTTCAAGCATGCATCATCTACAAACCCATACACATACGAATGTCTGTGCAATTCAAATGCATAGATCTGAAATGCAAAATTCAAATCAAAACTTTAAATTCGAATTTAAGGGCATTCGATTCAAATTTGAATGTTGACATTTGGTCAATTGGATTGAATTTCGAATGCATTTGTGCACATCCTTAGGTGTGGCTGTGGCTACACAGTTGTGCACAGCTGCCAGATTGCCAAGGCAACATCCACTCTCTCACTGGATGCTGGTTTGGATGTTACGTTGATGATCCAAGCATCCCTGGGCTTGTTGTTTGCACTTACGAGCACTGCTGGCCAGGTATGGGGCTAGTTTAGCCTTTGTAATACCAGTGGCTAGGGATGTGGAAGAATATTCAAAATTCAATTGAATTTGTTCAGATTTGGACATTCAAATTCAAATCAAATGACTATACATTTGTTTTTAATATTTGAACGAATTTGAATGTTTTGAAAAATTCATACAGATAATTCGGACAGTTGCATGTGTACGGGTATGTATGCATTACATACGTATCTGTAAGCATCTTATTCATATCTGTGCATATTTGTATGGATATATATGGGATGAAAATAGCAAGCAAAGCTTTTTTTTATTAACACATGTCAAGGCTTTTATACGGTTTTCTCTGAACAATGGAAAAGTACACTCAGGAAACCCATATTTGGTTGCAGGGGGAGAACTGGGCTGAACCAGGTATAACAGCCTAATGCAAAGATGGTGCTACATAGGAAGTGCCACATATGGTGTTATGGTGGGGGAGCTCAGGAACCAATAGAAGCCTGTCTCTGGGCCTTGCTCATGCATGTGGACACCTCATATCACTATCCTTGGGTGATGTACATTGTTTACATGTACTGTAGATGTTATGACTTCTTGAGGCCTTCTTTGAGAGAGATATGGCAAAGTTACTGTGACCTAGGAATTTATCCTTTGGCCCAGTCACTTCAGCTTAGCAACTGTTGCTTTAGCTGAGATGGGCAAATCGCACCCCCACAGTCCACAAAGGCGTACAGACACATACGGATGTTGTCTTCAAATACGAATCAAATATTCGTATGAATAGATACAAATGTATTCAAACTGGTATGAATTTGAATACATTCATTTTTCTCGATTCGTATGAATTTGAACATTTGAATATTCAATTCATATTGCATTTGTGCACACCTCTGCCAGTGGCTGCTACCATACTGGATGCTGCCCTAGTATTAAATTATTCTGCCATGCCAAAAAGCCCACAGCAAAAATGTAGACTTGGACCGTTTCACATGATAGTAACTTTGATCTTGAGAAAGCCAAACTAATGCAAAGTTGTCCTTAAAAATATTTTAAGGTAAACTTAAATAATAGATTATATTTGCTAAGTGCATGGAAAATGGCTGTCTTTTCTTTTATTTCCTTTTTGTGCATATGCCCCAGTTTATCTGCACAGAGTAAGAACAATACAAAAAGGCAAGGATATAGAATGTTTTCAGGAACCTGACAGGATTCCCTCCACTCGGACAAAGGATGTCTAGATCTCTTGTGACAAATGGGAAACATTCTGCACTTCTCAGAAAGTACACTGTCAATATTTCATTTCTTGTGTTGCTGTATACAGTTCCCTCCCTCCTTTTATTCAGAAAAAGGTTATAAGAAGAGACGTGCTTTTCAGATATGCATAGAAATTTTGGAATAGAGATTTAAGGCACGCAACCCAACCAGGATATTTAAGAAGTATAAAAAGGCCCTGGTAGAATCATAGTATCATAAGAGTTGGAAGGGGTCTCTAGAGTCATCGAGTCCAACCCCCGGCTCAATACAGGATTTCCTACACCATCCCAGGCAGATGTAGGTCCAGCCTCTGCTTGAAGACCTCCAGTAAAGGAGAGCTAACCACCTCCCATGGCAACCTATTCCATTGACTGATTGCCCTCACTGTTAGGAAGTTTTTCCTAGTATCTAATCTGTATTGACTCTCTTGAAGTTTCATTCTGTTGTTTCTAGTCCTCCCATCTTGTCTAAGGCCCTTTCTGCACAGGCTCTAAAAACGGATTTAGAGCCAGATGCAGGAAGGATTTGGATGTGGCATCCACACAGGGAACCCAATTAGGGTCCCTTTGAGGACGCCAGGTCCGCACGTCGGCACGCAAAACTGGTTGCTTAAACTAGTTTTGCCGCTGAATCCTACCCAGATGTAAGACCTGAAAAAATCAGGTCTTACATCTGGCTTTTCCTCTTAAACCATTCCAGAAGAGAACGCTTCCAAAGCGTCCCTGTTTGACAGCTGGCCCTGCCCACCGGCCTCTGCCATGGCGCGGCTGGCTGCCACCTTCCGTGGCCTTCCCCTCGCAAGAGAAGGAGCCATGGCCCCTTCTTTTGCCAGGGGAAGTCGAAGCCGAAACCCCCCACCCACCCAGGGTCACATGGGCCTGATCGGGGCCTTCCCCCTGCAAGAGAAGGGGCCATGGCCCCTTCTCTTGCCAGGGGAAGCCAAAGCCTAACCCCCCCGCCCATGGCTGCATGTTCGCGTTCGGGGTGCTTACCTGGTCGCTGGTGGGGCGATTCTGCCTATGTGTCCTGCAGCCTACATTTCCCAGCAACCCTCATGAGACCCTTAATCTGTCCTTCCCAAGCGAGTGTGGAAGCATGGGGCCTTATTTAGATCCGTATCTATTTGAGACAGATCTTGCTAGAGACACATTTCATAAAAATGGATTTCCTTAATCCGGTTTTCAGCAGGTTAGTGCAGAAATACCTGTAGACACATACAAGATGCCATAGTTGGTGCTGACTGAAGGGTTGGTAAAGAATCATATCAGCTTATTAAAATTATTAGTATAGATTTCCTGTGGCACACTGACCGATCACTTAAGGTGGACCATTTGGAGACTGTTTTGCAGAGTCTGTACCCAGCTCAGGAGGTCTTGACCTCTGTAGTACAGAAGAGTCCATTCTAAGAGGATGCTGACAGACTGTGCCCCCCTTACTTGGAGTGGGTCATGGCACTGTAACACCATCGATTCTCAAAGAACCAGCTGCTTCTCTACCTAACAGCTCAGCCCCATGTGTCTTCATTTTACGAAGAATGTCAAGTTCCCCTCTTGACATTTTAACTTTCCAGGCCAGAGTACAAACTTATTGATAATGAAATGTGCTCTGTGATGAAATGGGCTGATAGTTATTTCACGCTCGTTTATATGTCACAGGATCTGACCTTTATCTTCTGTGTTACATTGTCCTTCACCTGCAGTAGACAGTGGACTTATTGAAAGCTATGTTTTCTCTTTCTTCCGAACCTTTTTTTTTTTAAAGAGCCAATAGTTGTTGACTTCTGCTGTGGAAAGGGCAAAGGAAGCTAATCTCTGAGGCTTCAGTCACTAAAGGGCAAACATGATTTTTCTGAACTCCATAGATTAATCATTCTCTTCTTACCAAGGCATATGGACATGTGTTGACTTAAGTAGTCTTCTAATAGGTGACAGTCATATTAGAATATAAAAGGAAAGATTTTTTTTTTAAAAAAATCCTATTGTTTATGGGTAACACAGTACTGCTGCAAATCCATAGAGAATTTGTTAGTAGGCTGTTCATATATTTAATTAATGTATGAAAGCAACAAGTAAGCTTTGAATTCCAATGATCTAAACTTTCCCGTGCCCATCACTGAAGGCTGGTGTTCACTTGAAGTTTATCTCATTTTTTACTTTAACTTTTGCAAGGAGTTTCAAATGAAACACTAAGCCACCAGCTCACCAGCCCACAGTGGCAAATGCAGAAAGGCTCGAAGATACGAGTGTCGACAACATTTGTATATGTCTGTACACATCTGTATGCACCTTTAGGCATCCATACGCATTCGTATGCATCCTGTTTTTATTCCATATGCATCCCGTTTTCATCTCGTATGTATCTGTACAAATTTGTACAAACGATTCAAAACATTCAAAATTCTAATTCGAATGTTGAAATTTTAACAAATTCAATCAAATTTTGAATGTTTTGAATATTCTTGAACATCCCTATCTCTAGGTAGGGAAAATGAAGAATGAAGAGAAAATGAAAAGTCATTGTGACCCTGGTCACAAAAGTCTAATACAGGACGGGCTATTTATTCATTCAAATTGAGGTCGTACCAGTTGTGTCCACACCTGGATCGAACAGACCTCCTTCACAGAGTTCTTGGCTCTCCACCCCTTTTACTACATCAAATCCATTGGGTCATGCCATTTGCTACATGCTGTTGTGTCACTCGAGGGAGGCGAGGGTGTGTGTTTGCAGTACTGGAATAGAATGTTTCAACATTCGTACATCAACATTCGTACACATGTTTCGGACATGTATGAATAGTTTGGACATTCATTAAACTGGGGAAATGGGAAAGCAGCTGTGCCACATATCCGCAACAGATCCAGATTGCACTTGAAATGGATCAAGAATAGATCAAAATTGAATTTGGGTCAGATTTGACGCTTTCAGAATGTGGATTTGTTTCAGGATATGTATCATATATGTATTTGTTTATATTGGATACATGTTCGTTCGTTTTGGATATGTATTCATTCATATCGGATATTCGTACAAATTTGTACGAGCACATAAGGACATAAGAGAAGCCTTGCTAGATCAGGCTATAGCCCATCTAGTCCACCATCCTGTCGCACACAGTGGCCCACCAAATGCTCATGGGCATCTCAAGCAGAGACAAGGACAAACCTTCTCCTACCACGCTTGAAGGGTATCTATTCAAATGGAAACAGATTATTTAACATTTGATTCATTATCAAGCAGATATCCAAAAACCCATTCGTGCACATCCCTACTCAGGGAGGCAGAGGTTCAAACTCCAGTGCTAATTTTATGAACTGAAGACCCAGAGAGTAAGCCCAGAATTCCTTGCAAATATTCTCACTTTGCCTTGCTGCATTTTACATCTATAGGCTCACACATGGAATAGGGAATGGCCAAAACGGTCTGGCCGCCACCAGTGATCCTTCTTCACTTTAAGGGGGCCAGTGCTGAAGTTCTTTTTTTGTGGACTGAAGAATAAGAAAGCAGATTCTGAACCCCATGCCAAATAAGAGAAAAAAAATTAAAACCCCTGCAAAAAATGTTTTTCTCTCTTCCCATGTGGACATAGTCATAAGCGCTTCAGCAAATCCTTCCTAAGGTGCAAAGGAGCTTGCAGCAGTTTCAGCTAGATTGTGGTTGACATCTCCTGTTCTTTGGGTTAGGGGAAGCTTAAAAAATGTAAATGGAACAAGGCAGAGAAAAAAATTGAGAGGGAAGAACCTACGAAAAATTAATTCAGTTATAAAGCAGTTTGCTTTCCTAGTAAAAGTGTGTTGTCATGACGAATTGTCCCTTCTTCCCTGTCCCTTTAAACAAAAATAGTTTTCCTTCCTTCCTTCCTTCCTTCCTTCCTTTTCAGTCTCTCTGATCTCGTGCTAATCCTCACCCCTCCCTCCCTCCCTCTCCTTCTCCTCTTTGAAGAAACTAGGGGCAAGTTATTCAATCATTTGTTTGCCTCTGGTGAGCTCTCTGTGTGGGCATTGAACAGGCAGTCTCATAAATATATTTGTTGGTTTGTTTCCAGAGGGCCTCTCTGCCTGTCTTTATCTTTGGCAGGGTATAGAGGAAGAGAGCAAGATGGTGGTGGTGGTGGGGAATAAAAATTCAAAATGTGGGTTGTTAACAGCTCAAGAAGATTTTTAGATGGGGGAGGGGAGCGAAAACCAGGGAGCAGCTGTGTCCACATGTGTGCCAAGAACCATTTGTGAAAATTGCAGCTCTTCGTACTACCCTGTAACTTTTCATGCAGGAATGACAGGCATACCTATTCATTTGTGCAGGTGCTGTTCTTTGCAGGTACAAAGTACCCCTCTGGAACCTTTCCTAAAGATCTGCAGTCAGAAGCATCAGTCGGCTTCCAAAGCACGGATGCTGTAGGTTTTGGCAGAGGAAAACAGAGGAATGTGACCAAGATACGGCCCCATTATTTATTTATTATTTATTTAATAAATTTATATCCCACCCTTCACCAAATGGGCCCAGGGCAGGTTACAATAAGAATAAAACATATCAAAAGAAAAAAAACATAATTAAAAATATCCCTCCCTCCCTCCCTCCCTAAAAGGACAGCACCCCGAGGAAGCTATTTAGAAGGCAAAAGCCTGGTTGAAAACATACATTTTCACCAGGCGCTGAAAATTATACAGTGTAGGCGCCTGGTGAACCTCAAAACGGAGGCTGTTCCAAAGTCTAGGAGCTACCACAGAGAAGGCCCTCCTGTATGTCCCTATGCCTCGTACCTCTGCAAGAGAAGGAACTACAAAGAGGCCCTCTCCTTGAGATCTCAGTGTATGGGCAGGTCTATATGGGAGAAGGCATTCCTTCAGATACCCAGGGCCCAAGCCATTTAGGGCTTCAAATGTTACCGTCAACACTTTGAATTAGGATCTCCTGTGCACTCTGATTGTGGACAGCCATCTGGCAGATTGAGTACTGCTAATGATTTAAAGAAATTCCCCAAACCTGGGGCAAATTCGCACTTCCTGTTCCATCTGGGGAACAGGAAAGGCAAACTTGCTAGTGCATGTGTTCTCCCCTGCACATGCTTGGGCATTCACTTGCTGTGCAGATGTGCGTCTGGGCACCACCATCTTCTCTCTGGACCGTGGTGCCAGTGTGTGTGCAACAGTGCTGTTACCAGGACAACGGTGACACTTATTCATGTGCTCTGGCAGTGACATGTCATGTGACCCTCCAGCAAACTTGCATGGCAAGTGCCCCTCCTTGCACCATAGAGGTGCAGCTGGGCTTGCTGGAGATGAGGAATGCCTTCTCTGTTGAAGGTAAGTGCACATGTGTAGCACGTGTGAAGGTGGTTCCTACCTGGGTCACACCAAACCACCAACCTCAAAGTATTTTGAATTGGGTTTTGAAGTATACACTTTTGAATGTATACTTCTATATTTGGTAATATGATTGCACAATATCATTCCAATGGCTACCACTGGCATCTGGTACAGCAATGATACCAATGGGGTGGGGTATCTTTGGTTTGTGTTCTTCCCTCTGATTATGAAAGCGTCTGTTTCCCCCCAGGAACATAGCACAACAATTCTGTACAGGAAGGAATCATTTTGGAGACAGGCAATTTTAACAAAAATGAAGTTAAGACTGCAAGTACAGAGGAGCCCTGCTGGACTGGGCCACAGCCCTTCTAGGCCAACATCTTAGGCTTTTCCGCACTGCAACGCGTTCCAAACGGAACGCGTTCAGGCGGGAAGCTTAAGACAGCTCTGGGCGCTTTCACCGTTCACACACAGGCGCGCCGGAACGCGTTCCGGCGCGCCTGTGTGTGAACGGTAAAAGCGCCCGGAACTGTCTTGGCCAGCAAAGGCCGGCCAGGGGCGCGGAGACAGCTGCGGAGGCAGATCGGCAATCAGCTGATTGTCAAACAGCTGTTTGCCAAATCTGCGCCGGCGGGGGAAGCGGGCCCGCGGCTGTTCGGGAGCGAGAAGCAAGCGCGAATCCTTCTCCTCCCGAACGCCTGCGGGCAGTTCGTCCGCGCCCGAACGCATGTAGAGCACTTCAAAGTGCTCTACATTTGGAACGCGCGAGAGACAGCTCCGGATACGTCGGATCGCAAGCCCCGCGGCGGCAATGCGTTTGCCGCGTTCCGGGCTGTCTCCCGCGCGTTCCAAACACCCCCGTGCGAAAACGTCTCTTCTTTCACACAGTGGCTTGCAAATTGCTTCTGGGAATTTTCGAGCAGAGGACAAAGGCAAAAGTAAAAGCTTTACCTGCTCTCAACTCCCTGCAATTGGCCTTTAGTGGTATGCACCTGTACACATTTGTACACACCCCGTTTTTATCCCGTATGCATCCTGTTTTCATCCTGTACATATCCGTACAAATGTGGACAGATGCAAATAAGATGCATATGGATACATATGAAATGCGTACATATCCGTACACATACAAATGTCCGAATCATTTATAGAAATGATTCAAAACATTCAAATTCATTTGAATGTTAAAAAACAAAATGTATAGACATTCAATTAGAATTAGAATGTCCGAATTTGAATGAATTTGATTGAATTTTGAATGTTTCGAACATTCTTGCACATCCTTAGTTGCAGCTGAATCTCTTCCCAATGCCAGGGACAGGAGCTGAAACATGGCGGACACACTTACCTCTTGGGAATAGTCCAGTGGTTCTGGTCCAGCGTGGAGCTGGAAGGCTGTCCTGCTATAGTTCCTTGCAGTTCTCTCTTTTGGGTTCAGTTCCCAGCCTCAATTTGTACTGGGGATGCATTCTGGGGGTGCAATTTTGTGCACCACCGATATGTGTCCCCCTGTTAGACTGGAACAGGAAGGTGTGCCCCTTTCTGAAAGAATCCCTCCACTGATGTAGCCTGCCCTGGAACATCGATAGACATGAAAAAAAAAGTCTACTGGTGTCCTAGTATAGGCAGTCATTTTGGCTGTTCATACTGGACAGGCTCTGGTAAGGCAAGAGGCATTTCTTGGTTGAAAACGCCTCCTCCAAGTGCAGTGGCTCCTTACCAGATGCTACCTCATCATCTACTATAAGGCCAAGTGTGAATTGGCTTAACATGGGGTGCGTCTTCATGGCATGTGTTATTTCAGTTTAAAGAATTCGAAATAAAAGAAACGGAACAAAGCTGTCCAGACGACTTGCAAGTTGATCCGGTTCCGATGGCAGCCTTAACGCGGGATCAATACTCGGAGTCCACATGGCAGCATTGTCCTCCTGCCCATTACCCACACTCTCTCCTGTGATTGGTTTTCCCTGCCAGGATCCCACCCTCCCTTCTCTTTGCGTCATGCTCCGCCGGGAATTCCCTGCCCAGTCCACCCTCCCCCTTCCCAGCAGCAGCAGCAGCAGCAGCAGCAGCAGCAGCAGCAGCAGCAGCAGCAGCAGCAGCAGCAGCAGCAGCAGCAGCATCCATCCATCCATCCATCCATCCATCCATCCATCCATCCATCCATCCATCCATCCACCCACCCACCCATCCATCCATCCATCCATCCATCCATCCATCCATCCATCCATCCATCCATCCATCCATCCATCCATCCATCCATTCATCCAGGCGCTGCGGCGCTGCGGCGCTAGCGGCTTCTCCCTGGGGCTCCGCTGCCGCTTTTCCCCCGCTTTGCCGCCACTTTGCCCCGCAGAGGAGGAGAGCCAAGGGGTGGACAAGAGGGCGAAGGGGGCTCCTCGCTTGCTCTTCCCCCCCCCCGTGGCCGGGAGGGAACTCCGCCCCCCCACCTCACAGGGACCGAAGCTGGATTAAAACCTTGGCTTGTGGTCACACCTAAGGTTTAATCTAGCTTCACTCCACCTTCAGAGTGAGAGAACACATCAGCAAAGTGACCAGTAGTTTTCTTTCCACATTATCTAGTCTAAAGGTGGATTTTCTGAGTTATTAACCCTGAAAGAAAACCAGCTTGTCAGTTTGCTGGTGTATTCTCTCACTCTGAAAGTGAACTGAAACTGGATTAAACCTTAGGTGTGACCACAGGCAAAGTAGCCTAGAGGGGGCTCAAAGCGGTTGACATTCTGTTTTCACCCTTCAAGGGACTAAGTGGCTGACAAGCCTTCTCACCCTTAAGGGGGCTGAAAATGACTGTTCCGAACCTTCAAAGGTCTGAAATTGCGCAAAATTGCAACATTGTTTTAAAGGTGTGAAGTGCTTAGATTGATACAGTGTTTCAGCTTTAAGGACTGGAGGTTTATAGTGGGTGTTTGAGGGTGGATTTTTTCAATGAAGGAAACCCTAAACATGACGTGCTTCTAATACGTTCAGCCATTGGTTACAGTGCGATTGGGGGGGCGGGACAGCCTTAACACTGAATCTCATCCCGGAAGGATACTGTCCACACAGTTAAAAAGGAAACACGTATCGACGCCCGATCCGGAGTGAGACCTGTTGAGATCAGGATTTATTTCTAATCGGGATAACGTCCTTTAACACGGAAATACCGTGTTAATCCGAAGTGCCGTCTGAACTGCGCAAACTCAAAACGTTTTGAATTCGAGATAACTATGCCGTGAAGACGCACCCATGGAGACTTGGAAACTTAGATGCTTGACTACGTCATACTCTGGGATAGGGTTAGTGAGCCAGTTTGGTCAAGTGGTTAGGGAGCTGGACTCTTATCTGGGAAGACCGGGTTTGATTCCCCTCTCCTCCATGAAGCCAGCTGGGTGACCTTGAACTAGCCACAGCCCTCTTCTGAGCTCTCACAGCCCCACCTACCTCAGCTGCTTTGAGTCCCCTTGAGTGGGTGAGAGAAGCAGGGTAGAAAAGCCAACTCTTCTTCTTCTTCTTCTTCTTCTTCTTCTTCTTCTTCTTCTTCTTCTTCTTCTTCTTCTTCTTGGTGACACTGTTGGTGTTTATATGCTGCTAGACAGTGCAAGGTTAATACTAAGTTCAGACATGGGGCTTTTGCTAACTGCCCTCCCAAAAGCACAAAAACAGAATAGGAACAGTTATCCTCAACCTGTCAGGCCGTGGCATATGGCTGAGATGCTGAATACTCTTTGAGGGCTGTGAAACAGAGAGCTCTGGACTAAACATGTCCTTTTCTGTGTCAGATTGATAGAAGTCGGGGAAAGTAATCGCACAAAACCCCATGCCAGTTCTTGCTGGATGCAAGTACAGAAGAGTGTAATAAGAAAACAAGACCAAAACACAATAGTATGAATCATTTTGGAGTCAAGATAATGGAGGGTGCTTATCTTTGCCAGAATTTCCTAATGCATATTTATTGAGATAACAAGGAACTTATTTCTCTATAGAAAACTTCTGATTCAATTTAAATACATTGCAGTCAAAAGAATTCTGAAGGGAACTGCTGCTAAAGTCTCTCTCCAATCCTGTGGACTGGGAAACTATTCAAAATGAGAAGGAAAAAAACATCTTGCTTTTGTCATATTAAAGCACTGTTGGTATAACCTCAAGGATGAACACACAACATTGTGTACAGGTACTCAGGGCTGATGGCCACACATCACTTCAGTTCCTTGTCTTTGGCAGCTGAAGTTGACTGTGTGAACTGATTGCACTGGGCAGGACTGCATTTGAAGTGATATGATTGTTTTGTTTTGAGGTACATCTCTTTATTTATGGCCACTGAGCTGAATCAGGTACCTCTAAGTAGCTGTGCCCAGTCAAAGTCATCAAGAGGGAGCAGAAAATCATGATTTCAGATGGCCATTTTTGCCCATCTTGCAAATCATTTGGGAAGTTGGGTAGGAAAATGCAATCACCTGCATTCAACCCTTGACCCTGTCCGGTCCCATGATAAAGGTGACCTTAATATTAAAACCAACAAACAAAAACTACTCTGAAGCCATCTTGTCAGGGGGAGTCAACTCCTGGACACCTTTAAGTGCACACAATGGCCAGGAGGTGACAGAGTATGTTCCTATTAATCCCAGATTGCTGCTGGGGGCTGAAGATGAAGTGGACTTGTGTCAGCAATTCCAGTTTGTGACAGCACTTCCTGGCAGGTTATGGGCTGCAACTAAACCAACAAAAGTTCCCAACAAAGAGGTTCAACCATGTGCCCTCAGGGCTCAGGGGTAGCATGTGGTTTGGACCACTCATTTGTACCCTCAGGGCAGCCACTCTGCAATGCAGCCCCAAACTTGTCCCTGTTAGGGGACATTTGGACGCAACTATTCCAGACTATAGAATAGTCTCACCGTTGAGGTGCGCCAGGCTTCTTCATGTTATATGTTCAGTAGATCAGTAAAGATGTGCTTAAGGCTACATCCAGATATTACTTACTCCCTTTCTGCACATACCTCAGATAATCTATATTAGCTAGATCCAGATCAACTAGATCCGGATAAACTATAGGTGAAGGCAATTGCATTGAGTAGGCTTTAGAACAGGAAATGTATGCTAAAAAGTTCTAGCACAGATGTAGGCCACATTTCTGATCCAGATTTTTTTCTGTTCCCATGAAGATAATGTGTTCCTAGCAACTCCTTGATCCAGATTGTTGTGCAAATGATGTATTCTTAGTAGCTTCTTGATCCGGACTAATGTTCTGTCTTACCTAAGCTCAGCAACTTAAAGCAATGCAAGTCATTACTGATGTGAGATTTAAGCAAAGTAATACTCTGCAGAGCAGACTGAAAGAACAAGCTATTTAGAAAGAGCAAATGTGTAGCAAAAGCCAATCCAAATCCACCATTTGCCAGGGAGGTCAAAAGATAAGAGTCCAGAATGCCAGGTCTAAGTACAGAAGTCAAGCTCAAAGCAGTTCAAAGGTCAGAGTTTAGGTACGAGTTAAGCACACAAATCAGGATGGCTGTTTGTCAACAGCAGGACATTGCAAAAAGCAGATGTTTATTCTGTTTCAGAACCTGCTGTGTAAGAGAGTTGGGAGCTTCTAGCTAACCTTTTCTGCCTTAATCGTTTGGCTCTGTACCTATCTGACCTCTCCAGTCAGTGCTGAGTCATACATGGCCTAGAGATACTAAGATTTGCAGAAGGCCCAGGTTATTGAGGCCCTAAGTCAGAAGCTTTCATGTAAGTTATCTCAGATTCAGACTCCCTCAGCCTTAGCTCATTCCAGAACTAAGTCCAGAAAGGGCTATATTCTCTTATATTTGGATATGCCAGAATAAAGCATGGGCATTTCAGAATATCCAAGTTTAGTGAAATAAGTAAATGACATTTGTATGCAGCACTACTTACTCTGCCCTTTCACTGAGGGAACCACTTCCCTTCCTCTCTTTCAGGAACTGTTATTTTTAGTTGGTGTGTTTTAAATTTTGTTTCTATTGCTGTGGCCCACCCTGAGACCTTTGGGTGGAATACAATTGCAAATGAATGACTAAATCTTTAAAGAGAATGAGACTTAAAGTGTGATCCTGACTTTGAACTCCCAGCCTCCAGAAAATAGTTTTTCCTCCTTGTTCTGACAACACATTTGAGTACCCAGCCTATCTCTGTATTAAAAGCGTAAAAAAGATTGAAAGCTGGGAATGCCACTTGTCATATTTCTTATCATTACGAGCAGTTTTTAGGGTCAGGTAAATGCCACTTGGATCTCTCAGAATCGGAAAGACAATTGAAAAATTGTTTCTTTTATTTTTCTTTTTTAAAGATACATTTGTGTCCTCTCTTTGACAAGACCATCTGGCTTCAAAAGAAATATTTATTTGAGATGTTAAGTCTCTGTGTATGCAAGTATGTATGTGTGCAGGTGTGTGTATGTGTCTAGGAAATAAAACAGCTTGTTTCACTATACGTTTTCACACCTTATTTGGTTTACAGCCATAGACCCAACTGAATGAATGCAAATAGTCATAAAAAACATTTTGCAACAATAAGTGGTTGAAGGTGACACATGTATACTCAAATAAAGTGGTAGCATATGAACATAAGAGAACCCTGCTGAATCTGGCCACAGCCTGTCTAGTCCAGCATCCTACCTCGCCAGGTGGCCCACCAATTGCCCATGGGCATCTCAAGCAGAAAACAAGGGCAAAATAATGGTTTATTAATTCACCCCTCACTCTTCTACTGAATATGGGGATTTTCAGCTGTAGCTGGAATTTGGATGAAAGGTTTGTTAGTAGGGTTTTTTTTTTTTTCCTTCCAAAAATTTTCATTGGTCCTTTCTGCACTGATCCTTATTGCAGATTATATTCTGGAACAGGGCCAGCCATCCACATGCTGGTGCAGACTATGCCAGGTCCTTGGTGGATATTTATTTACTTATTTACTTATTTATTTATGATAAGTTATTATCCTGCCTTTCACCAAATGCTCCCAGGGCAGGTTGCAATAAGAATAAAACTTATAAAATAATAAAAAATAAGTATAAATATCATCCCCTCTCTCCCTCTCTTCCACCCCACCCTTCTTCCCTAACAGGACAGCATCCTGAGGAAACTATTTAAATGGCAAAAGCCTGGTTGAAAAGATATGTTTCCACCAGGTGCTGAAAACTATATAGCTGTTCTAAAGTCTAGGGGACACTACAGAAAAGGCCCTCTTGTATGTCCCTATGGGCCCATCCCCAAGCAATAAAAAGTCTATTAAAAAGCTTCTTTTGCCTCTGAGCGCACCCATGCCTGGCTTTTCTCCGAGCTTCCAGCAGCACAAAAGGAAGAAACTCCACGGGAAAAAGACTGCCCATTAAAGAAGACTACCAGAGCACTGTTTGGAAGCTGCGGGTTTTCCTGGATTGCCACCGGCACACACAGCCATAGAACATTCACGCTTCTCCCAGAACTGCAGCAGCTTCCCTTCCTTTCCCTTTCTAAAGGTCAGAACTTTCAAAGAACCAGAATTGCGGAGAATTGCAACATTGTTATAAGGTGCGAAGTGGGTGGATTGCTACAGTCACCGATGCTGTACGGGGTGGATTTTGACAGTGATCAGAGTGAAAGTGTTGAAGTGAATGAGTGCACGATTGCATAGTCGATGGCTGCAGCCGCTGCCTTTGCCAGCACGGGAAGCCATTTTGGCAGCCAGAGATCTTGTAAATAGCCTAATGAATTGCTTCTGCTCGGTAGCCATTGCAGGTGGGGAGACAGATGGAGAACTTGTGAATACGGATGGCTATTTTTCCTTTGGACTTGTTGGGGGTTGTCTCGCTGGTTGTGGCCATGCAGATCTTAGTCCCTCCCCGTTCCCGCTGGCACCCAGCAGCAAGAGAGGGGGCGGGGAGTAAAAGATGCGGGCAAAGAAAACACACTTCTGTGGGGATGGTAGGTGCATTTTAAATGCGCGTTTTGCTGAGCCTCATGCAGACGCTTATTCTGGAATTGAACGGCACTTTTAAAGTCCTTTGGACTAGAGGGACAGTAGAGGGAAACTAGAGAGGCAAATAAGTTGTTTGGGGATGCAGCCTATGTCTCATACCTCTACAAGAGAAGGAATTACAAGAAGGACCTCTTCCTGAGATCTCAGTGCCCAAGTGGTTCTATTTGGGAGAAGGTGCTCCTTCAGATACCTAGGGCCCAAGCAGTTTAGGGCTTTAAATGTTAGTGTCAACACCTTGAATTGGACCTGGTACCAAATAGGTAACCAGTGCAGATCCTTTAAGACCGGCGTGATACGAGTCTGGCCAGAGACTCCCGTCAGCAGTCAAGCTGCTGCATTCTGCACCAGTTCCAGCATCTGAACAATTTTCAAAGGTAGCCCCACACTGAGCGCATTACAGTAGTCTAATCTGGAGGTTACCAGAGCATGGGTCACTGTGGCCAAGTAGTCCTGATCCAAGGATGGCAAATCCCTATTCTGGGATATAATTTGGAATAAGGCCTAGTACAGAAAGGTATTAAGTTTGAGTTTTCATTGACCTCTGAGAAGGAAGTCTAAGACTAGGACCTGCCATAGTGTTTACTTACATACAGATGACAGAGCCCTATTCTGGGATATAGGGTGTTTCCGCCCAGGCCATCAGAACACATTTAGAAACACATTAAAGACACATTGGAACTTACCTTCCGCATTGGAGGCCAGATCCAGGACACTTCGAGGAGGCCACTTCCACACAGGCTTGCGTGAGATCCGTCTCCAATGTGGTCTTGGCACTGCTAAAGCCAGTTCCTGGAAAGACCTGAAAAATTAGGTCTTAATCCGTTCTTGCGTGGGAAATCCGCATCAAAGGAGGAAGCTTCCGTACATGGACAGGAGAGGGAACAGATGTCCCTCCGGATGTTGGGAAGGGTGGAAGCAGGACTGCCTGCTTCCGAAGCCCCTCCCCTGCGTGCCGGGTGCCACCGGAAGCAGAGTGACTGGCAGCCCACCGCTCCAGTCCTGCAGCTCTGGGCACGAGCCTGAGGACTTTTGGAATGGGTGCTGCTGCGTCTGCATAGCACCCACTCCATCCGTCCTCCAGAATCTGGCCTTCCCACGCGAGTGCGGACACATGGGGCCTTATTTGGATCTGTCCCTATTTCGGACGGATCTTCCCAGAGACAGATTTGAGAAAAACGGTTTCCCTTAATGTGGCTTTCAGGAGGTATGTGCGGAAACACCCATAGTCTGGAGTAAGACGTCATGCAGAAAAGACCTGC
Organism: Aspidoscelis tigris stejnegeri; assembly: GCA_023333525.1. Classification (NCBI taxonomy): domain Eukaryota; kingdom Metazoa; phylum Chordata; class Lepidosauria; order Squamata; family Teiidae; genus Aspidoscelis; species Aspidoscelis tigris. The sequence continues at coordinate 11,854,194 of JALMGA010000007.1, forward strand.
TGTATCTGTTTCCTCACTTGTTGTTTTATTGTGCTTTCTGGGGCTCTTTGAGAGAGTTAATTTCTTCTCTCCTGACAAGGGTATATTTTCTGGACTGATTTGAGACTGAAGCTGCATCCAGACATCATCATTATTCAACTAACTATGTTTCTAGCATTTTCAGAACAGAGTCTGTTCTGTTACTGTTGTTAACTCCGTACTCAGCTAAAAAATGTTTTTACTAAACTGATATCTGAATTCCATGGCTGGGACCGGAATTTGTTTAAAGTGTTCCGCTGTTTGCTCAAGGTATGAGAGACTAGCAATAAATAAGAACTTCGATTTTCTTCATAGGATACTCGCACTGCTGAGGTGGGGGCCTCTTTCTCAATATCCAAAGATGTGTTGTTCCCACACAATGTCTGTGTAAATGTTCTGCCAAGGACTAGTGGCAATTCATGGGAGGTGATTTATTAGCTAAGATGAATTCTGGAGCTAGAGAGGGCTCTGCATCTGGACTCTCTCCTGTAAAAAGGCAGGTTGGATCTAAAGATATGAGGCCTTTTTGCACTACAGCCTCAAGTCAGTAATTAGTGCATGTCTGGGGAAGATCATGCACATGTTGGGAAGGTTGTTACAGCCTACAAGCATGCCCTTGCTCCCCAGAAGTGCACTAATTGTTGATTAGGTGTGGAGTGTGAAATTGTGCTCCACACCTTAACCAGCATTACCTAATTACTTACCTGAAGCATCCAGTGGTGCAACCATTCGCTCTTGCCAGCACTCCGGGGTTGTTTGAGGTCCCATGCAAGCATGCTGGAACCTTGAACAACTGTAGACAGGACTGTGACTCTGTGTGTGCAGAGGGACCGCTGCCAAAATGTTGGTGCCCAGAGGAGGACTGGGCCCCGGGACTGAATAAGGTGAGTATCCAATCTTGGGGGTAGTGAGTGGGCAAAGTTGACTAGCGCACAAGTGTGAGTGCTAGTCAATGTTGGGCCATTGTGCTACACTGCAGTCCAGTGTGGATGGCTGTGAGTCTGAATTAGCAGCAACTAGTGAGGAATGAGTAACTCTTTTTTGGCTGGGAAAGGAAGTCAGTTATTTAAAAGGTAAACAGACAATGGTGATATGGAAATATCATGTATGGGAATTGCTAAATTTAAGATGATAAGAGTTAAAAGAATACGAATGGAAGGAAACAAGGTGAAGAAGGGCATCAGCCCCTTTCTGCACTTGGCCTTATTCTGGAATATATCTCAGGATAGGGGCCTGCTGGCCAGATGCTATTACAGACTATAGTGGACCACACCTGGGGCCTGCCATAGTCTGCACTAACATGTGGATAGCAGGTTCCTGTTCTGGAATAAGTTGCAGAATAAGGCTAAGTGCAGAAAGCCCCCAGGTAAATTTGCTCTTAACTAATATTGAGAGCACAAAGGATGAAGAGGAAAGGGAAGGGATAATGAGAGATTTCACAAATGAGTTAGATCCAGGGTTGGACTGGTAGGAGATTGGGAGTGGGGAAATATAAAATGTTGGTTTATGGGGAAAATTTATAGCATTGTATTAAGTAACTCCTTTATATCTAATAATAACAATGATTTTAAAAGGTCATTCATTTTCAAGGACACCATTGCAAGCTAATACAGAAGGGAGTAATCCAAGCTTTTGGTCATCATTAGAAGTGGTGACCATTATGAAAGTCAGTAGCAGGGAGGCTGAATCTAAAGCATTCATGCTGAAGTGGGAGTTATTCTTTCCTGAGCTGTTTCCATTTGTTAAATGAAAGCTAAATAAGATATCAGCTTCCAGGCATAAAAACAGCTCAGTAACAAAATGTAATATCTGTGATAGGTGGGCTAACATAAGCCATTAAGGAGAGCTCAGAAGAGGAATCTATGTTCATTGCCACCATCTTGCCTCCCCCTGCTTTTTACACAACAGATGTGTGCCTCCAATCCTAGATGATCAGATAACTTTGCCACTCTATAGAAGAAGGAGGGGGTTGGCTTTTATACCCCACTTTTTTACCCATTCAAGGGAGCTCAAAGTGGCTGACAAACTTCCTGTTCTTCTCCCCACATCAGACACCCTGTGAGGTAGGTGGGGCTGTGAGGGCTCAGAAGAGAGCTGTGACTAGCTCAAGGTCACCCAGCTGGTTTCATGGAGTAGTATGGAAATCAGACCTGGTGACCGCAAGATGTGAGTCCAGCAATCTAACCACAAGACCATGTGGTCAGTTTGCATTGACAATGTGGCAAAACTGTGGTTTTCTGATATATGAATAGGCTATGGACAACTGAGACAGTTGGTGTGCTGCCTGTTTTCTTTTCAAGGCTGCATCCTGACAGTGTGAGTCTCTGGCAATCACAACATAGCTCCAGGATACTGGAATGAAATCCTGCTAGAATCTTATTATGGGAAAATCAACTCCCAGCTCAGTTTTTACCTATAAAGCGAGATGACTTATCTTTTCCTGATGTCTGCTTGCACATTCTGCTATCTTGGGATTGGCCACCACACATGTGCAGAACCAAACTGGACCAATAATGGTGCCCACAAATGCACGAAAGGTGGTACTCATGTACTTCTGTGTATTTCATGCTGTCAAAAAACAACAACAACAACAACGTGGTGATTCTGGAAGCCTGTTACTCTGGAATATTACTAAATACTGGGTTAGGCAGCTGTTGTCTGGAGGTGGCCCAAGTCAAGAAAAAGGAGGTTTGTTTTGTTTGTTATGTTAACCATGATGCCTGAACCTATGGGACTGTGGATTGTTTACACCTTGGTTATGAGATCTTTAAACAAGCCACATCCCGCTGAAGTTGGAACACTACAGGGAAGAGTGGTTAGCTTAAAAGGAGGAACCATGGCTTTTTCTCCTTTGGTATGCAAAAGAGGTTTGCATTGCCACACTCATATGACCAGAAAAAATGGTTGATGGCTTCCTGGAACATCTTGTAATTTCTTGGACCAGGCCACTATGAAATTTCTATAAATGAATGAATGAATGAATGAATGAATAAACAAACAAATGGGTGCAATCATATCTCAATTTACGCCATTTCCATCTGCACAGTTTTGCTATTGCATGACTGAATTGTGATATGCCTTGATTTATGTGCCCCTATAGATTTCCTATACTGTGGTTTCCTGCTGACTGTCTGAGATCAGAGGGCAAACCCACAGCATGCTGGGATCTCCTACCTGCTCTAGTAGGAGTCATTTGCCAACTTGCATTTCACAGTAAGGAGGGCATTTGGTTTGTCTGTGAGAGGAAAATTAACGGAGTAGGGATGTGCACAAATATTCATAACAATTGAAATTTGGCCAAAATCGAACTTGATTCGAATGTTACGATATTTGTCTGCTGATATTTGAACAAATATGAATGTTTCTGGACATTCGTACATTCGTTAAACTCGGGAAATGTATTGGATAAATATTTATTTGTATCAGATACGTATCCATTTGTATCAGATACGTATCCATTTGTATCAGATACATAGCTATTTGTATCAGGTACATATTTGTTCCTATTAGATATGTATCCTTTTGTATCGGATGTGTATCTATTCATATCAGATACGTATTTGTTTGTATCAGATATGTATCTTTTCATATCAGATATGTATTCATTTGTATCTGATACTTATCAAATGTTCATATGAATATGTACAAATAGATTCATATTGAATATAATTTTACCACATTCGAAAGTGATTTTTTTGTATGAATACTGATTTTGGAACATTCTATTCATTTAAAATCGAATGCCCAAAAAACATTCGTGCACATCCCTGATTATGAAAGTGGCTCTGTGAGGTTTTGGTGAGTTTTGATGAGGGATGTGCATGAATATTTGTAATATTTGATATTCATACAAATTTGTACGAATTTGTACATTTGTATACAAATTGAATGTTATGACATTCGTATTTGTATGAATATTTTGGAACATTCGTATGAATGCTTTGGAAGGTTTGGAAGATGGGGAGCTGGGAAAGCAACAGATCCAGAGTCCATTTGACATGATTTGAGAGTGGATTCAAAGTGGATATATGGCAGATTTGATGCTGTCCGAGCGGATATGTTACGGGATACTTATTGGATACATATGGATATGTATTGGATATGTATGTGTCCATATTGGATATTTGTAACAAATTCATATGAATACATTTGTATTGAATAGAATCCTACCACATTTGAAGAGGATCTATTCGACTGAATATGATTTTTCTTACATTTGATTCAATACAAATCAAATGCAACCCCCCTCCCAATTCATGCACATTCAAGCCTTCTGGGTGGTGGTTCCCAGACTCTGGAATAGTCTCTCCCCAGAGCTATATCAGGCACCTTCACTCTATGTCTTTAGATGAGCTGTGAAGATGCACCTCTTTACTCTGGCCTTTGGCTAAGTCAGTGGTCCTCAACCTGGGGATCGGGACCCCTTTTGGGGTCAAACTGCCCTTTCAATGGGAAGGGGCCAGCCACCCTTGTGAGGCATCCTGGGAAATGTAGGCTGCAGTGTGCCAAGGCTCAATGGATGCAGGCCCTTCTGTTCTCACAGTCACCCCACCAGCGACCAGGTAAGCACCCCAAACGCGACCACGCGGCCACGGGTGGGGTGCGGGGGTGGCAGCTGCAGCTTCCCCTGGCAAGAGAAGCGGCCATGGCCATTTCTCTTGTGAGGGGAAAGCCAGGGAAGGCCCTGATTGGGCCCGTGAAACCCTGGGCGGGGGGCGGGGGGTTTCTGCTTCGGCTTCCCTGGGGAAAGCCAGGGAAGGCGGCAGCTGGCTGCGCCATGGGAGCTCCTGAAAGAGCCAATGGCGTAGGCTGGTGGGCGGCCCAGCTGTCAAACGTAGAGCATGCACTCTCTGTCTTTGACAGTTGGGCATGTGCCGGCAGGGCCGGTTTGGGATGGGTGCTGGTGCGTCCGCACAGCACCCACCCCAAACTGTTTCCCTATCCGGCCCTGCCACCGCCACCCCGCGCGGGTGTGTACGCGTGGGGCCTCCGAAAATCTAACCCTATCTGGGTCAGATTCTTTTTTAAAACTGTTCTGCCGGAAAATGGATCTTTTAGATCCGTTTTCGGAAGCACGTGCAGAAGGGCCCTTAGATCCATTTTCAGCAGCATGTGTGGAAAGGCCTTAAGATTCTGGGTGGGGTTGGTTGCTGTGATGTGTCACTACAAATTCAAGACCCTCATTGTTGAAGGTAGGGTAGCATGCTCCAAAGACTGTCTTTAGAAATAGCTGAGGAGAGAAGTAAAGCGAAAGGCAGGGGAGAAGGGGAAAGACATACTGAACTGAATGCTGATTTCGAGAGAATAGCAAGGACAGAGAGATAAGAAGGCTTTCCTGAATGAAGAATTCAAAGAGATAGAAGAAAGCAATAGAATGGTAAGGACAAGAGATGGATAGAAAGTGTCATGGAAGCAATGAACATGAGCTTGGGCCAACTCTGGGAGACAGTGGAGGATAGGGGGTCTGGTCTGCTATGGTCCATGGGGTCATGAAACATCAGTCATAACTGAATCATTGAACAAAAACAGGGCTGAATTCACACCTAGACTTCTGGTATGCAAGTAGGGCAGCTCTGGTGCAGATACTCTGTACCAGAGCTGTACCAGAACTGTCCTAATCGCATACCAGAGGCCTAAGTGTGAATTCAGCCCAGGATGCTCAAGTTGTCTGTGGAATTTTCTCTGCCAAGTTTTCCCATTCCTTAACATTACAAATGAAATACTACAGGACAATAGAAAATGTCTACAGGGGCTTAATCAATCTGAAGCCCTTGAACACTGTCCTTTTCTTTTCTGAAATAAGAAAGAAATGCTTATACCCTAAGGTATATGATTGCTGACAAATGATGCATTATCTGGACTGTCTCTTTGATAGGGGACATTTGCTTTTATAGCCCAACAAATTAGGAAATGATTAATTTCGGGAACAAGAAATACAAAGCTATCTAGCAATTTATTAAAAGAACAAGAGAAGTCATGACATTTAAAGTTTTACTGGCTAATGTATCCAAAGCACACATTTTCTTATGTTTTATGAGTTGCACTGTGGCAACGGAGTGTATTTTTAGTTGTTGTTGGTTTTTTTGCTCCCATTTATGTATTTTGAAGAAAACCTAGTGTGTTCCTTATCAGAGAGGTAATTCAGAGAATTCAACTGTGACTCTAGCCTCCTTTAAGAACTCTCCTGTGATGTTGAAGATTGGGGTATAAATCTCCCCAAATGACGGTGCGCAAGGACCCTCCATATGCAAATATGATGTCCTTCTTAATACGCCAAGCTGTGCATATTAAAAATGTAGCTAAATGGCTGGCAGCATTTGGAAGGAACTCCCCTGGGAACGGAGCTGACTGAGAAACCGTTTTGCATCTGAAAAAATATGGGTGAGTACAATATAAAAAGAAGAGTCATAGAGCAAAGATAATAAACATGCCACATCCCACAGCTTGCTGCTAAAGCTGGCTGCAGATCTAATCCTCCCAACAAGGCCACTTACTCTATACCCCTTTTGTCTGTTTCATGCCATAGACACCTTAGTAACCTGTCCTATTGTCCTTCCCTACTATCAGTCTATCAAAGTACCACCAATGGATTATGGAAGATTTTTCTTGCAAAGCTTTTCAAATGAATTCTAAGATTGTATCTATTTATGCGAGGTGACAAAGTCTTTTTTTTTTTGAAAGGTTGGGAAAGGATATAAATTATAACTCTGGTAACAATCTCTCTATCAGTATTCTTCTCATACATTTTGCGTCCTAGTGAATTTTCATGCCAAATACTTTATCTAAATCTGTATGGTGGTTTCTATTGGCATCAGGTGATATTTAATTTCAGAACTGATGTTGGCAGTTTACCCACACAAAGTGGTGGCCATTTAGACTCTATTGAAGTATGTTTCCTCAAAACTCTAATTGACGTGCCTAGGGGCAAAGGATTATGGGAGCTGTAATTTAGTAGCATCTTGATAGCTACGACACATACTGTTGTTTTGGCAGTATTTGATAATTGTTCTGAAGTAGTACCTGTTGCAGGTAACAAATAATCTTATCTGCTGATGTCTTTCCCATGGGCTGACTTCAGAACAAGGCTGCATTCACAAAAGTGACAAAACGTGGCTTGAAAGTACAACTGGCATGTGACTGAACCCACCTATGAACCATCTCTAAGCTGTCTCAGGCCCCATCTACATGCAAAGAAAAATCCGTTAAAAAGCTTCTTTTGCTTCTGAGTGTCTGCATGCAGAGCTTCCAGAGCCACAAAGGAGGAAAATCCTCGGCAGAAAATCCCCCCCCCTTTAAACAAGACTACCTCTGCACTTTTTGGGAGCCGCGGGTTTTCCTGGGAGCATGGAGACGTTTTCTCCACATCTCCCATATTCCACTGAATTTTTAGGCATTTTTGATCTCTGCAGAAGAACTGGCTGTCAGGATCAGCTGCATTCAGCTCTTTCAGCCTGCAAGCAGAACTCCGAACTGTCACACTGTTTCACTTCAGAGGGGGAGAGAGATTTTATGCTTGCTAACAGGGGAAGGTGATACTAATTATCATTATCACTACTACGGAGATTGTTTCTCAGCAAGCAAATCTCTCCCTCCCCCTCCTAATAATGCAGCCTCCGAAGTGAAACTAAGGGCCTTTCTGCATGTGCCGCCGAAAACGGATCTAAAAGATCCGTTTTCCGGTGGAGTGGTTTTAAAAAAGAATCTGACCCAGATAGGGTCAGATTCTCGGAGGCCCCGTGTGTACGCACCTACGCGGGGTGGCGGCGGCAGGGCCGGATAGGGAAACGGTTTGGGGTGGGTGCTGTGCAGACGCACCAGCACCCATCCCAAACCGGCCCTGCCGGCGCATGCCCAGCTGTCAAAGACAGAGAGTGCATGCTCTCCGTTTGACAGCTGGGCTGCCCACCAGCCTGAGCCATTGGCTCTTTCAGGAGCTCCCATGGCATGGCTGGCTGCTGCCTTCCCTGGCTTTCCCCTGGCAAGAGAAGGGGCCATGGCCCCTTCTCTTGCCAGGGGAAAGCCAGGGAAGGCGGCAGCCGGTCGTGCCATGGCCAGCTGTCAAACAGGAGCATGCGCTCTCCCTGTTTTGACAACTGTGCATGCGCCGGCAATTCGGCTCCCCCCCCTCGGTGCGGAAGCGTTCGCTTCCAAACCGGTTTAAGGGGAAAAGCCAGATGTAAGACCTGATTTTTTCAGGCCTTACATCTGGCTAGGATTCAGTGGCAAAACCGATTTAAGCAACTGGTTTTGCGCGCCGACGTGCGGACATGGTGTCCTCAAAGGGACCCTAATTGGGTTTCCTATGCGGAAGCCACGTCGTAATCCTTCCCGCATCTGGCTCTAATTCCGTTTTTAGAGCCTGTGTGGAAAGGCCCTAAGTTTCACTTCGCAGGTCTGGTTTTGTGCTAATCAGCAGCCATTACGTGAATACAGGCAGCTGAATTTGACAGCTGAAGGGAGCCTGCTTTCAGGTATGCTTGTAACTATGTTGCAAGCATTAGTTATGGAGAGAGCGAGCTGCTTTCAGTAACTGTTTTTAACTCTTGGCAGCCAAATAAAGGGATGATCTTGTGTTCTGGAGGTTCAACTGAGGTTTCTGCCTTTCATCTCTGCTGTGGGTGGGCAGAGGGTGGGGTTGGGAGAAAAAGATGTGGGCTCACAAAAAGTGGTTTGCATGGAGACAGGAAAGTACATTTTAAAGCCGTGTTGCCCCAAACCACGCGGGGATGCTTTATTTTGAATTACAATCCGCATTTTTAAAATTCGACACAAGATGGAAGCAAAAAGAGACCATGGAGATGCGCCCTCAGAGATGCCTTTTCTACTTTTACTCTTAATGCTGCCCTAATGTAGTCAACATCAGCCAAGAATCAGGCCATCTTGACCTTTTATACCAGTGATTCTCAACCTTCCTAATGCCGTGACCCTTTAATACAGTTCCTCATGTTGTGGTGACCCCCAACCTGGGGACCCACCTGGGGACAGGTAGAGGAGTGGTGTTTTGGTTCCTGTGTCTTAAAATGACCCCTGTGAAAGAGTAGATTGACCCCCAAAGGGGGTAGCAACCCACAGGTTGAGAACCACTGCTTTATACTTATTTAGATTTTTTTTTAGTGCAGACAGGAAGATATGGATGCTGCTAAGTCTATTCATGGCCTATTATTTGGCTCATTTATGTACAGACTTTTAAGTGGGTATCAATACTAGGAGTTTAAGAACATAAGAAAAATATAAGAGGAGCCCTGCTGGATCAGGCCACAGCCCACCTAGTATAACATCTTGGTCCTTTCTGCACTTGGCCTTATTCTGGAATATATCTCTGGATAGCGGTCTGCTGGCCACAAGCTAAGAAGACTATGGCAGGCCTCACTTGGGGCCTTCCATAGTCTACACCAGGATGTGGACAACAGACCCCTATCCCAAGATATATTCCAAAATAAGGCCAAGTGCAGAAAGGCCCCTTGTCTCACACAGTAGCCCCCCAACTGCTTCTGTGCATTTTCAGGCAGAAGACAAAGGGTCTTCACCTGCTCTTGACTCCTTGCAAATGGCCTTCAGAGGCATCCTGTCTCACACAATGGCCCACCAATTGCTTCTGGACATTTTTTTCCCTTAAAAGGTTGGTTTATTTTTCACAGAACTAAATAATTTGTGAATGCAAAGTACCTTAGAGATTATTTGGGCCAACCCCTCGCTCGGTACACAACCTTGTTGAACAGTCTTCAAGATGGTGCCCTTTAACCTCTGTTTAAAAACCAGCAAGTGAAGAAATCCAATGCTACATGAATAAATAAAGAAATCTCTTTATTCCCAATTGCAGCCCATTGATCTTAGTCCTGCCCTTGAGGGGAATTCAGAACATCTATGCACATGGATGTTGGTTAGAAATTTGTAACCTGCTCTCAGTCTTCTCTTCTGCAAGGTAAGCATGCCCAGATCTTTTGGGCTGCACTTCTGTGAAGATGATAAAGGTGCCCTTACTGGACTTCCAGGGTGTCCAGTCTCCCTTGCTCCCCCCACCAAAGCATTAAGGGTTCATTGCACAAGGAGTGAATTTGCATTTTGCTTTCTGATATTGGAAGATAAAGCACTAGAGTACTCTAGCCATCCATACTTGCTGAAGTCTTGAGCATTCTAACCTTACCTGCGGTGGGAATGGCTGCCCTGACGGTGGCCATCATGGACCTCCACTAATGGTACCAGTGTACCTACACAGCACTGTTGCTGGGGTAACTAGGTGATGAAGCATGTCATCACAAGTGTGGTGCTGGTCACACGCTCCTCCTGCAGCTCTTTCACCTGGAAGAATGCAGATGGGAGCTTGTGGAGCTTTCACTGCCCAGGAGCTATTATAGGTTGGAGCAGTTTTGTAAAGGGTATGCTCTAGGATGCATGGAGCTGTTCCTAGTTAATAAGGGGCTCTGTGCAGTGTGGATACACTGTCTGGGAGCTCTTCTTGCCTTGAATAGTCAAGTGAAGTGAAATAGTCAGGGGAGTGAAGATGGGGCTTGGATTGGGTGTCCACATGAAGTAAGCATGATCGTCTGTATACTAGAGGCGATCACCTTGCCACTTTATTGGCAGCAACAGGCATGTGCAACACCATTGGCATAGTGATTGGGTGACGCAGAATGCAACCACGCCCGAGCCATTCCACTAGCCAGTAGCTAGTATACTCATGGAGCATGTTTTGGTCAAATTTAGCTGCCTTATCAAGGGATGCAGGTGCTCTTGAGGAAAGGGAGCATCCCAGGGGCTGAAGCAGGAAGTGGCATCCACCCTTCAAAGTAAGGGGAGGTAAAGACCCCCTAGAATGGTATCTACCTTCCTATTCCTTCCTTCCCCTGTCTCTTCTGTCCAACTGAGCTCGGACCTGTGCACGAGGGACCAAAGAATGCCAGTGTTGTGGATGTGTCTCTCCCCTTCCTCTGTATGGATTGTTCCTCTCTTTTCTTCTTCTTCTTTCCTTTAGGGATGTGCAAGAGTATTTGAAACATTCAAAATTTGGCTGAATTTGTTTGAATTTGGACATTCAAATTCAAATTGAATGTCTATCCATTTGTTTTTTTAACATGTGAACGAATTCTGAATGTTTTGAATAATTCACACAAATTATTTGTACATTTGTATGTGTACGTATCCGTATACATAACATATGTATCCGTATGCATCTTATTCTTATCCATATACATTTGCATGGATACGTACAGGACAAAAACGGGATGCATATGGGATAAAAACGGGATGCGTACGAATGCATACGGATGTGTATGGATCCATACGGACCCATACAAATGTTGTTGACATTCAGATCTTCAAATATGAATAGAATATTCGTACAGATAAATACAAATGTATTCAAATCGGATCGAATGTGAATACATTCATATTTTAAACATTTGAATTGATCTGCATTTTCCGATATTCGGTTAGAATCAAATCAAATGCTGAAAATTGCATTTGTGCACCCCCCCACTGTCCTTGTGATGCTCCCTTCCTCCAGGTGAACCAAAGATTGCAGGTAGGCTTTAAAAAGCCCACCGTTCACCTACGAAAATCATATGTGGTGCTTCTCTCTCCTTAGGCTACAGCCAACAAGCTGGAAAATGTTTCACCTTCTGCCACCTGCTTCTTGATGTGCCATTGCACACTGCCAGTGTGACAGGTGGCACAAGGTACTTTTTTTTAACCCATCTAGATGTCACCTCAATCCCCCACCTATGATAAGGAAAAAAATTGCAAGTTCTACTCTATATTTCTCCTCCTGTTTTTATTATTCACATTTTGATAATTGCAATATAGACTTGCTAGCGAGTAAAATTAATTTGAGCGGTGTTCCATTTTTTATCCTTGCGTAATTTCTTTTCCTTCACTTTCACATAATTCTTTCACTTTCACCTCCTCTATTAAAGTTCTTCCCAATTAAAAACTATGGATTTTTATATAGCCTTTTAGACATTCAAGTCAGCTACCATGCTCTCCACTCCTACCTTCCTCCATCCACCACAGAGTTGTAGGGGTTATTTAGAAAATACAATTAAAGTGTTTTGGGAATGCAGACAGAGTATTACGTGATTATTAATTCAGAGTGAATTTATATATTCCACTCTCTCTCTTCATAGATTTCTTACCTGTTCTCCATCAGCTCTGTCTTGCTTACACTTAAGCATAGTGGATGTGGCGTAGGACTAAACTAAGCATTTTGAAAAGCAGAATGAATAACAGAACGTGTAAATAAGAAAATTTTAAAGAGAAAGAGAAAAAAAAAGTAACCATGGATCTGTGACCTGGAACATAAGGCTGTCTCCAGGCAGGCAGGAAAACCCAAGGCTTTCTTGGGCCAAGTTCCAACGGGGCATTTTAATCTGGGTTTTAATCTGGCTTTATTAAATCAGCAGCCAGGAGATTTTTTGGCGTTCCACCCCCAGCTTATAATGCAGACTGGCAGGGGATAAACCCTCACCCCTCCCTCCTCACCATCATACCCTGATGTCATCATTCGTGCACGTGTAAATGCGTTCCTGCGCGCCTGTGTGCGAATGCTAAAAGCATTCCAAAGTGACTTAGCTGGCAAAGGCCGGCCAGGGGTGGGGATACGGCCCGCAAGGCTGCCTGCCATTGGGTGTGAGCACCCAAGGGGCGGGCAGCGCTGTCAGGCCGCTTGCCCCGCTTCGTGCTGGCTGCGGGGCTCGATCGAGCCCTGTGCAGCTGGCACAAAGGTACCCGGGCACCCTGGCACCCATCGCGGGGCCCGGGGCAACCTCCCTATGGGGCAGGACCCCTTTGGAGATCGGGGTGCATGGCTCCGGTCTCCAGAGGCTTCCCCCCAACCCTGATCGCGCCTATCTGTGGGGTGTAGCCACCCCCCCGCCCCTCCAAGCCTGTTATCTGGGAAGGGAAAAGGGGCCACTTTACTCCTGGTTCCACTTTGGAACCGGAGTAAAGGCTTCTCCTGGCCAGATTGAGGGGGGAGGGGCGGGGGGCTGCCTCCCTCCTGCTCCTGGTAGGCACTGGGGATGCCCACCTGGAGCAGTGGGAGGGCACCGCCCCCCACCCCTCTAAGCCTGCAATCTGGCAGGGAGAAGGGGCCGCTTTACTCCTGGTTCCACTTTGGAACCGGAGTAAAGTCTTCTCCTGGCCAGATCAACCCTGGTAGACACCAGAGGGGACCTACGAGTTGGTGGGTCCCCTCTTGTGTCTACCAGGGTTGCTGAGGCTGGTAGATGGCAGAGGGAACCCACCAATTCATGGGTCCCCTCTCCTATCTACTTGGGTCACCGAGGCTGGTAGATGGCAGAGGGGACCCACCGAATCCTGGGTCCCCCTCTCCCATCTACCAGTGTCAGTGACCCTGGTAGATGAGACAGGGGACCCACAAATTGGTGGGTCCCCTGTCCCGTCTACCGGCGGCGTCATGCCTGCGCGATCGCCAGCCTGGCAAGGATGGTGATCAGCGCGGTCCCTGTCAGTTGTGAGGCTGATTTTCGGCCAATGCTGGCGGGGGGTGGGGGCATGCCCACGGCTGTCAGGGAGGGAAGCATGTGCAAACGCTTCCCTCCCTGAACGGCCTGGGGCACTTCGAACGTGCACAGATAGATGCAGACCACTTTAAAATGCTCTGCATCTGGATGCAAACCCGGCCACGGCAATGCGAATGCCACGTTCCGGGCTGTCTTCCGTGCGTTCCAAAAGCCCGTGTGCAAAAAGGCCTCTGGATGCCTCAAGGGCCATTGGCTGGGATTCGAGAGCAGGAGAAATTTTGCCCTTGTCTCTGCTTGAGATACCTCTGTGTCTGACGAGATGCTTGACTAGATGGGCTGTGGCCTGGTCCTGCAGGGCTCCTCTTATGTTCTTATGTTCTTATACCACATTCGAAGGGGCCCTATTCATGCACATCCCTAATATTAAGGTTTCTATTCCACCTCTAATCCACATTAAGACTTCAAAAATTGTCTTTTCTGGCCTTTGATGTTGATTGGGGCACCAGAGTGCGGCTTCTACCACCTTTTACCTTTGAAGCTGAGGTCACAAGTGGCCACCCCTTCTGAGCCCCCAGTAACATAATGCTCAGGAGAATGGGGTTGATAGCTCTTGCAAGCTCAGCAGCTATGAAATATCCTCCCAAATACACTGAGGCGGAATACACAAGGGTGGGAGTTACAGGTTTTGCCTCATTTTTATATTTTCCGGGCAGCTTACTCCTAATGCACAGACTACTTGCCTTTGGGGAGTTGAAACTGTGTGCATTAATAGCTGCTCAGGAGTTATTATAATTCCAATGCCATGTCTTTCCAGTTAGCACAAGATACTTTTGATGCAATAGGCAGCAATCTGAGTGACTCTGAAAGAAAATTAAACAAATTTATGGTGAACAAGGCTATCAATGGCTGCTAAGCATGATGGCTACACATTACCTCTTGCACTGTTTTTAATTGCTTTTAATTTTTAATTTTTGTGAATTCTAATTGTAAACCACCGTGAGGCCTTAGGGCGTAGGGTGTAAATATAAATGTAAACAAAAAACATCAACAATGATGGATGCACAGCCTGTGAAGTCATGTTGTTAGGATAGCGAGCATGTCTTTGTGTGTGTTTTTAATCCAGCATGACTGTGATATGCCCCCTGGCAGAAAACGTGCAACAAGTTAGCAAAAGCTTTCATGCTTCATTGGGTAGATTATGGCTTGTGAGAGCTGACAATGTGCAGGAAGTGTGGCTGGTTTAGGAATGGTGGCTAGAACAAAAGAATGAAAGAGAAGCCATGCCGGATTAGGCCACCACCTATTTTGACCAATATCTCATCTTACATGGTGGCCCACCAATTGTTTCTGGGCTTTGTGAAGCAAACGATGATGGTGAAAACCTCACTTCTGGTCTTGACTTCCTACAAATTTATTTATTTTCATTTTTATCCTGCTCTATATCCAAAGATCTTTAGAGGCATCCTTCCTTGTATCTGAAAGCCTTTAGAGCTATCCTGCTTGCCTCCCCAACCTGAAAGTGGTACCCAGCGTGGGTGCACCTGTCCTCTATAAATTTGTCTAATTCATAGTCTTGTGGTAAGGGAGCTAGACTCTTATCTGGGAATACCGGGTTTGATTCTGCACTCCTCTGGGTGACCGAGGGCTAGTCACAGCTCTCTTCTGAGTTCTCACAGCCCCACCTAGCATACACCCCTTCCTGAAGTAATCCCAGATGGGTTGAGAGGTGACCAATGAGTGAGAAGAGCAAGAATCTTGTTGCCCACTGTGAGAAGAGGTTTGTGGCAACATTTGACCCTTTAGAGTAATGCTGCCTATGGGCCATCAATATTCCCTAAACTACCTGACCAGCCTATGTGTTAGGCAAGTAAAAACAAGAGGCCTTTTCACACGAGGGGTTTTGGAACCTGTCTACGACATGTTGGGACGCAGCATTTGCTCTTGTGGGGCGGCCAGATCCATTCCAGGCCGCCCCAAGCGTCCCGACATATTGTAGACGTGTTGCATTTTCAGAGCACTAAAAAGTGCTCTCCACGTGTTCCAAACGATCCAGAATGCCCCAAGCTGCCATGGAGGGAAAGCATTTGCACGCTCTCTCTCCATGACAGCTGGGCCCCTCCCCCAATCAGCTGCCTTGGAGCTAAGTTGGGGAGGCCAGTCACATCCCTTCCCTGGGTTCCCACAAGCTGCATTGGCCTGGATCAGGCCCATGCAAGTGTCAGGACCCCAACCCAGAACCCCACAACCCACTCCGGGGTCATGCATGTGCGCGTGAACGGCACTTACCTGCTGCTGCTGGCTCGATTCTGGCTGGAATAGGCTGGCGACATTCTGCACATGCGTGTGGGTCAGACTCTCATTGGCCAGTCACCCGCCTGGCCTCAACTGGCCATCTGCACAGGCGTGTGTGCCCAGCCAATGAGGGCCTGCCCTGCGCGCATGCGCATCTCTGGCCTATTCCAGCCAGAATCGAGCCGGTAGCAGCAGGTAAGCGCTGTTCATGTGCGCGACCGCGGGGTGTGTTGGGGGTTGCTGGGTGGGAGTCCTGCCACTTGCATGGGCGTGATCCAGGCCGATGCAGCTCGCGGGAACCCAGGGAAGGGACCTGACTGGCCTTTCCACCCCTGGCTGCAAGGCAGTCATTGGGGAGAGGCCGGGGGAGGGTCTTTGGCCAAAACACGTTGAAGCCAAACACTTCCTTTACCTGCCAGTGCAGATGGGAAAATGGCTTCAATGCATTTGGACCAAAGCGTCCTGGGGCGTCTTCGCCCTAGTGCGAAAATGCCTCAGGTTTTTCTGTGGAAGCAAACTTTCCCAAAAAGCAGTCAGCCCTGATTAAGGTTTATCAGCTTGATCTGTACTGCTCCAGAGAATAAATCCCTAGAAGCTGGAGTTGCCCTCTACAAGCAGACATCCATTCACTAGGCTATGCTCTTTTGGCAAAGTGACCTGAGAGAGAAAGAAAAGGCTTTGGGAGTCCACAGAACTATTCCGAGGAGCTTTTGGCAACCATCAGAAGATGAGGTAGTTTTCTATCATCATAATTTCTGTGGGCCCGAGAGATAGAGCCAGTTCTATCTCCTGAAGACAGGAGACAAGGCCTTCTGAGTGGGGACAGTCTGGACTGTACTTGGGTTGCTCAGGGCTGTATTTGGATTATATTTCCATGCTGAATTTTTAAGGGAGCTAACTGACCAACTGACTTGTTTTTCTTATTTTCTAGAGTATCCTTATTCGCTGTCTCTCAATGCACAATTCGAAGGCACCTATGTTAATTCTCTTTTTATATCTCTTTCTCAGGGTTCAGCTTTCAATACTGTACATTACCACAGGAAATTATTCCATACAGCTTTTACAATTCTGATCTTTGTTGTCAGTGGAATGTCTTTATTTTTCATCTTCAGCTTCCCTGGGGTGAAACTTTGCCTTAATTCTTAGCTTGTTGTCAATTTTTGTGCTGTGTAGGCCTCAAGAGATAAAACTGTCTGCCAACGCCACTTTTTCATTGTCAGCTGTAAATTTCCCAGGGATACAGGCTGACATTATTAAGAAATATCTTATTTCTATCACTTATTGTTTACAATGCAAGCAACTTGAATAACTTATCGAGAGAGGACTGGGCTGGAAAAAGTGCAAAAAAGGGCAAGAAAAATGATGATCAAGGGGCATCTTCTGCCTTGAAAGTTGGTGTTTAAGAGGTGATCTAACTGAAGAATATAAAATTATGCAGTGTTGAAAAGGTGGATAGAGAAAGACTTCTTTTATTATGATTATTATTACAGAACACTAGAACCAGGGGGAAATCTATAAAGCTGATGGGTGGGAAAGTTAGGACTGACAAGGGGAAGTATTTTTTTCACCCAGCAGATCATTAGTTTGTGAAATTTACTACTAGAAGAGGTGGTGACAGCAATCAGCCTTAATAGCTTAAAGGCAGGGTAAGACAAATTCATGGTGGCCAGGTGTATTGATGGCTACTGAAATGGATACCTAGATACTGCCTCCAGGTTGGGGACACAGGCAGGATGCCTCTGTAGGCCATTTTCAGGGAGTTGAGAGCAGGTGAAGTTTTGCCTTTCTGTTGTGCCATGGTGAACCACTGTGGGAGACAGGATGCTGGATTAGATGGGCTGCCGCCTGATCCAGGAGGGCTCCTCCTAACTTCTTATGACACAGTGGTTTGAGACACATGTGGTTTGAGAACCACATGAAGTGGCTGTTGGGGACACTGAGTCCACCTCTTGACCTATAAATAACGTTGTGTTCCTCTTGGAGATGAAGTCCTGGAATTGTCACATGGATTCTGTGGGTGCCAATGTCCCTGCCAAGGCATTCTGAAAGTGTGTTCTTAAAGCCTGGGCAAGTAGGCCTCAAGGGCAGCTAACGTACAATTGATGAAGAAAAAGACTGATATACAAGGACAGAGAGCAGTTACATGCTTGGGAGATAGCAAAACCTGTCTATCCTAAAGATAGCTCAAGAAGGGATTGTTAACCCTCTCTCGCCTAATAATTATATGCTTTATTGAACTACAGTGGAGACACCCACAATAGTCTTCTCAGATGATTATGAGAGGACAGTAAACCAATGAAATAAAATGGCTGAGGGAGCTGCCCTTCCTGCTTCAGTTGCTCCTCTTTTTCCAGTTTCTGCACAAAGTTTGGAAGTGTCACTGTTATTATTAGACACGTTCCCTTTGCTTCTTTCAGAGGTGAGGAAGAAGAACGTCTATTTCCACTCCAATTTCGATGTTCTTTCCTATGTGCAGCAGCAGCCATTTTGTGGCTGATACATTACCTTTTCAAGATTCTACTTATCTTCACACAGCATCTAAGGCTGTGTGTGTGTGTGTGATAATTTGCTTGCCTTTAAATTGTCCGCTTGTACGAGACTTGCTATTTGTTACTGATCCAGAGAAAGGTTGTGGAATTCCCTTGTAGAAGAAGCACCATATTTTATTTAGAGGTTTTAATCCAGAAACAGAAAAGGAGCAATGTCCTTCTGAGATTATTGTAACTTGAACTCGACCTAATAGGCACACGGATGCAAGATCACATTTCCTTGTGATTGTGTATCCCAAATTTGGAAAGTTTTTTCTGGAACTGCTGAACACTGCTGAAAGAAACTCAAAATGGAAATAGCCAGCAAAGCCACCACAATTGGGCCAGTGGGAGCCTGTGTGGGTCTCCTGGGTGCCCCCCCCACCTGGGGGGGGCACGCCGCCCCCAGCTTCCCTTGCCCGACCTCCCTCTTTGGATGCCTGGTTTGGACTGGGTAGGCCCTGGGGGCAGGGCTTGCTGGGATCAAACCAGGTGTCCGAAGAGGTAGGTCAGACATGGGGAGCTGGGGTGGCATGCACCCATGGTTGGAGGTGGGCACCTAGGAAGCCTCTGCAGGCTCCTGCTGGCCTGATTGGGGTGGCAGCAGACTGCAGGACCCCAGGACAGGCCTGTTACCGGGCTGAAAGCCAGTGGCCCAATGTCAGCAGCCTGGGGCGGGGCGTCCTGTTCCCATGACAACCTTTTCAGGCTGGTACACATGGGGAAAGGACGAGTATTCACAACTTCGCTGGTAAGAACATGTTGGGAATGCATCCCTTACCAGTCAAATCGAAAGGTCGCTCTGTCCCTGCATGTACCAGCCTTAGTGCACTACAGCTGTCTGGCTGTAGTGTGACAAGGCCTCTTCTCTGGAGGCAATAGCCCCAGGGTCACAGCTGGCTCTAGCTGTCATAGGCACCATGAGACGTACGTGTGGTCATTCAGCCAGTACCACCTGCTACGCTCTGAAGCCTGGAGGTGATGGAGGAGGACATTGCTGCATCCTATCCAGGCCTTTTTTGCATCTGGCCCGGTTCTTTGCTGGCTGTTTGGGAGGAGAAATATCTAAAGAAAAAATCAGATTAATATGACCTGCTGCTTTTGGGCATGTTTTCATTACACTATGAGGAAGGACTTCTCTAGTGTCGCACCACTAATAGGAATGCATTCTCCATGGAGGTCAGTCAAGCTCCCTAAAGAACATGCATGCTCTGCTGAGAAACAGTGCACCACAGCAGGCAAATGAAAGCAAAAAACCCTTCTTGATACCCTTCCAGAGAGCAGCCGAACTCTGGACAGTTTATAGGGTAAGCTGCATCCGCAACTGCAGAGTAAAAGAAAAGTCAAAAAGGAAATGAAACCAATATAAGAAAGCGTTTGGCTCTCCTCCAAGTGCTAATTGTGTAAGACCAGTGAAGCCTTCCTTGTCAGCATTCTTAGGAACTTGGCAGACATTGATTTAAATGTCGGCATTGCACAGGCATCCCACGCCGGCATGTCTGTAAGCCCCGCTGGGATGCCAGTGCAATGCCGATATTTAAATCAATGTCTACCAAGGTCCTAAGACGTTTGGATAATCTCGTTGGGTTAATTGTTTAGGACTGGAAATTTGCTCAAAGAGAGGACAAAAAGGGAGAACATCCGTAAAGACTGAAGATGATCTTCTGTAAAAGAGAACATCTTTCCTTCTTACAGTTGGTAGTAGGGAGTGAGAAAAGTGAGGCCTTTTTGCACTACAGCTGAATGGCTGTAGTACAGTAAGACTAGGACAAGTGGGGACGGATTCCCCATGCACACCTAGGCAGGTAAGGAATGCGTGGGCACACGTTCCTACCTGTCTCTGTGTGAAAGGGGAACCCGTCCCCCTGTGTCCTAGCCTTAAAAGGCTGGCGTGGGGGTGGGATGTCCCTCCCAGGCCTTTTGCCATTGGGTCAGGTTAGACCCAGGGGTGGGCAGGCCTGTCTGGTCCCTTCCCCATTTCTCGTGGGCTCTAGGGGACAGGATTGTGTCCCCTACAGCCTGCAGGAACCCCCCCCGGGCACCCCCCGGGCACGGACAGGGAGGCGTTTGTGCATGAAGCACTTATCTTCTGCTCACCGGGTTTCGAAGTGGCCAGTGTGGCTGGTGGCACTGTGCACCTGTGCACCCTGCCAGCTCTGATTGGCTAGCTACCCATGTGTGGGTAGCTGGCCAATCAGAGCCAGTGGGGTGTGCAGGCAAACAGCACTGCTGGCCGGGCTCGCCACTTCAGAATGCTCTGTCCTAGGGCGTCCTAGAAATGTTCCATTTGCCCTTGTGCAAAAAGGCCCATGGATTAGTTTTATACATATTTTGTATTCATATCCTTAGCCATTCTGTTCTTGTGGTTAGAGGGCCTGTTCACACTTGGCCTTTTTCTGGAATATATCTCAGGATAGGGGTGTGTGGCCCACATGCTAATGCAGATCCTGGTAGGCCTCACCCTGGCCCTGCTGTAACCTGCATTAGCATGTGGACAGTGGGCCCCTATTCCAGGATACATTCCAGAATAAAGCCAAGTGCGAATAGGCCCAGAGTGTTGGATTCTTATCTGATAATTTCCTGGTTTGAGCCTGCACTCCTCCATGAAGCCAGCTGAGTAACTTTGTGCTAGTCACAGCTCTCTTTATGAGTTCTCACAGCCTCACCTACCTCACAGGGTGTCTGTTGTGGGGAGAAGGCTTGCCAGCCATTTTGAGTCCTCTTAAGGGTGAGAAAAATGGGGTATAAAAACTAATTCCTCCTCTTCTTCCTCCTCCTCCTTATATGACAGAATGGCTGCTAAACCTTTTTTATTCTTTCATTTATTTATACCCCACCTTTCTTTCAAGCAGTTCAAGGTTGCATCCAGACTTCGGTTACGTATTCTCCTGCATGTGGATATTCCAGAGTATGCATGCATTGTCCCAGAATTTCCAAATATAGCAGGAAAGGTTGAGAAGTAGTCCCTTGCACAAGGTTATTCATTGAGCTTTCCTGCCCAACTGGAGATTTGAACTCAGGACCTGCTAAGTAACATCTGCATGTATCACAGCATGGAGATGTGGTGGCAGCAGATGTCTTCCTGGAAGCATGTAGGCACCATCTTATGGAAAAAGGAGATGCAACTTCAGATGGTGCATCTTGGGGAAAGGTACTTGGCATCAGTGTGGCCCACAGGACACCTTGCTAGGCTCTGGAAATCAATCCAGACAGGGTCATTTTCGGAGCTTGAGGAAATGTTGCTGGGCTTAATGGGGTCCAATGTGGTCTGTAGGAAGTTCCTCTTACTTCCATCTTTCTGCATGACTGCAGCAGGAATGATCCTGAATTGAGCCATATTTGCAGAAGGGTCCTCCCATTCTGCAAACTAACCTTTCCTAGGAATGAGTTCTGCTCTTGGAAGCTAATTAAGCACCGGATATATATAGCTGCTTGGCACTTGACATCCTGCTGGTACAGTCAGTAGGAATGTTTGGCCTTCTGGTCTAGATTCTAACCTGACTCTGCAGTCACTGGCCCTGGTCACACCTGTATGAGACAGGACATCCTATTCATAATTCAAACTGAGAACGTACCAGTTCTGTTTACATGTAGATTGTTATAAGTCATCCTCAGAATGTTTCTCGCTCTGGGCTGCATCACTCACACTTTTCTCCACGATCGACTTGAGCTTCCTCCATGGAACTCTTGGCTCTCCACTCCTTTTGCTACATCAAATCTACCTTCTTTCTGATTGGATGCTGTTGCGTCAGTCAAGGGAGGTGAGGGTGTGTGTTTGCGGTTCTTTTTTAAGCCTGCTCCTCCAACTTGATGCCTCCCCTTCATTTTTTATGTGCTTTTCTTCTCTGTGCAATTAATTTTTTTTAAAAAATAATAGTAATAAATTTGTGGAAAAATGCTAGATAGACTAATCATACACATCAATGGAGTAGAGAAGGGGAGGTGCTTCATGAACTCCACAAGTGCCAGTTGGCCAAAGGAAATACTGGACCCCACCCACCACAGCACAGTTCAGTCTCCTTTAGCCTGTCCCCCTGCTCACACTACAGGAAGCAAAGGTGTCCTGAGATGCCAGGATGGGCTGATTCCTCCTCAGTCCTGTAAAAATGAGGAAAGAAGGGGAGGTGCCTCATGAACTCTGCATAAGCCACCCTCCCCTAGACACTGGACAAAAGGAAATACTGGACCCCGCCCACCACAGCATGGTTCAGCCTCCTTTATCCCATCTCCCCGCTCAGACTGAGGAAGATGAGACGGCCTGGAATGCCAGGATGAGCTGAGTCCTCTGGAAAAGAGGACTCCAGTTAAAATAATCTGATGAGGATAAGCCGGCTTGGAAGATGAATCGAATAAAAAGAATGTGAGTAACGCGACCGGAAGACGACCTGAAGTCATCTTAAACCAAAGGTGTGACCAGGGACATTATGTCCCACCATATCGAGCCACTGATGTGATCCACTAGGCAGTTCTTATATTCTACCTAAACCTGAATATATTGCAAATGCAGTAATTTTTACTGACATATAAGGTTGGGAAGAAAACAGTTAATATGGAATCCTGCCAATAAAAAATATTTTAACTCTGAATATCTGCAGGCAGTGCCTTTTTTGCTTTAATTTCCACCCAGTCTCTAGCTGTGTAGATGCTTTAGAAATAAATTCATCATCACCTAATGTGAACGTTTTGAGCCAGAGTTATACTCCTAGGGCCATATAATAACATTTGGAGCTTACATGGCGAAATAATCATTAGCTGATGGAGTGGTGCAACTTTTTGCTGATTTGTTTGCTTGTTTGCTTGTGTTCTTAGAGAGAGACATGGAGTCCATAGAGGAATGCCCCTCAAATGCCTCTGGAAGATAACGGGGGGCGGGGGGGGGGAATTGCCTGATTTTTCAGTCTTGAGAGTTAAAAATATCCAAATAAAATATCCGTGATATTAAATCGTAGCTTTTTAGGATGTTAAATTTGCCTGCTATCTTTTAAGGAAATAATGATAATAAAAATAAATGCCACAGTACAGAATAGTTGTCTAATGTATAGCATAGGCAGAATCTGCATAGGACTTTAAGGTCACTCTGGAGGGACATAAGAGGAGCCCTGCTGAGTCAGGCCACAGTCCATCCAGTCCAGCATCCCATCCCACACAGTGGCCCACCAATTGCCCATGGGCATCTGAAGCAGAGACAAGGGCAAACCTTCTCTTGCCCTCGAATCCCAGCAAATGGCCTTACAGGCATCTTGCTTGTCTCCCCCAGCCCGTCCCACCAATTGATTCTGGGCATCTCCAGCAAAAGACAAAGACAATACCTTCACCTGATCTTGACTCCCTGCAAATGGTCTTTGGACGTGTCTTGCCTGTCTCTCCAACCTGCAACCAGATATGTTATTTCATGCTCCTCACTTTATTTGCTGTGTCTAGTTGTATCCAGTTACAGCCACCAGTGAGCCCATCTGCACCTCTGTGGTGCACAGAGGGTCATGTGATGCACTGCGTAAGAACACTGGTGCATCATGTGACTGCCAGCACTGGTGCACGTTGTCCTGGTAATGGTGCTGGCACATGTGCGCTGGTGCCTGCATGGGGAGGCAAAATGATGGTGCCCGGACCACGTGTCCAGTGGGGTTGCTCTTTTCCCGTCCTTCGGACAGGAAGCAAGGTACAGAAAGGTTACATACTACACAGGCCCTTAATCCAGATTAAGGGCCTGTGCAGAGAGCACTTGGGTCTCCCCGTGATAGTGCCATTGATGTAATATTGATGGACTGGGGTTCCCAACCACAGTGCCATACTAGGGATGTGCATGAATGGGTGTTTTTTTTTTGCATTTGATTAATATCAAAACAAATGTAAGAAAATTTGTATTCGTTCAAATAAATCTCCTTTGAATGTGCTAGGATTCTATTCAATATGAATGCATTTGTACGTATCTAATAGGTATTTGATACGTATCCCGTAACATATCCACCCTGAAAGTGTCAAATCTGCTCTGAATCCACTTTGAATCCACTCCCAAACTGTGTCAGATTCACTCTGGATCCATTGCAGATGTGACTGGTGTAGCTGCTTTCCCACCTCGCCGTTTCACAAATGTTCCAAAGCTTCATACAAATGTTCTGAAACATTTGTATTTGTACCAATGCCAATGTACGAATATTGTAACATTTGATTCTTATAAGAGTGTATGAATTTATATGAATTTGTATGAATAACGAATGTTACAAACAGTTCTGCACATCTGTATGCCATACCCTCGTGTTGTTAAACTACACTTTTGTGGAACCCCTAACCCTTGGGTTTCCGTATTCTTTGCATAACAGGTACTACATGGTAGTTGTGGGAACTAGGCTATAGCTATATATGAAGAACAAAGGAATTTAATTTAAGTGAGCCAGTTTGGTCCAGTGGTTCGGGAGCTGGACTCCTACCTGGGAATACTGGGTTTGATTCCGCCCTCCCCCATGAAGCCAGCTGGGTGATCTTGGGCTAGTTACAGCTCTCTTTCTGATCTCTCACAACCCCACCTACCTCACTGGGTGTCTGTTGTGAGGAGAAGAACAGAAGGTTTGTCAGCCGCTTTGAGTCCCTTTAAATGAGTGAGAAAAGTGGGGCAGAAAAGCCAACTCTTCTTCTTCTTAATCAAAAGTAGGCAGAATACTCCTGAAAGTAATAGAAGGGGGAAGGGAACCGATTCCTTACTGCTCTCCTCAGTTCATAAAAACAACCCAGTCTTTTAAATTAGGTAAAAGTCCTATCTGAGCAGTCACTGGCATCCGGTATTCGTTCTGTGGTTCTGGAAGCCTGGGGGAATCCTTTGCTTTCATTTTCTGTAGACTTTTGATAGTACTGTACACTTGTACGAGACAATTCTGCCGCACTCCAACCAACTTCTGCTGTATACACAAGGCAGATTATAATTGTTGCTTGGATAAAAAGCCTCAGTATCAGCTCAGTGCCACGGGCAACCAATTGCTTTCCAAATCAGCGCAATTATATTACTGATGAACATACGAATGCACAAAGGGTGACATCTAATTTAGTTTTTCTGCGTCGGGAAATAGGAAAGGAGAGAGAAAAACAGGTTTGAAGTTATGGCGTGAGTGCCAAAGAGAAGGAACTGGTTGTCTAAAGCTGTATCTGAAAGCAAGTGGACTCCCCCCCCCTCACTTTGTCTTCCCCGCCTGAAATTCTTAACTGAACAGTGGTTTAAAGAACAGGTAGGAGGAGAGTATGCGGCCATGAGAAATTAAGCACATTAAGTTGGAAGCACTGCTGTCAGATGGGTACTGGCAGAATTCATTGGCTCAAGGCAAGCTAGTGATGGACTGAAACAGCAGCACTCAGGCCTACTTCTGTTTTTTATATACTTCATCTTAAAATGGCTCAGCTGCCTGTGGTTTGGTAAATTCTTCTCAGAGCTGATTCATGAGGGACTCATTTGAACCCAGGATCTGTTTATAGGTCATTCGTTCATCGATAGAGCTACCTGTCGCATGAGGTGAGCGAAATGTTGCTTTGCTGTTTGACATTCCATTTGAGAAATACATTTCTGCCATTTTTGGAAAAGGGAAAACGTCACAGAAATGCTGGAGGGGTAGGAAAGTGGTGGAAATTTAGAAAAGGTGGCTAAGATTGCACAACATTAATGACCCACCAATTAGGACAACAGACAGGAGAGGTCAGGCAAGCTGTGAAGGGCCGTGGTCACACTTAAGGTTTAATCCAGCTTCAGTCCACTTTCAGAGTGAGAGAAGACATCAGCAAAGTGATGAAATGTTTTCTTTCAGTGTTAGAAGATTCACCTTTGGGATAGATAAAGTGGAAAGAAAATTACTGGTCACTTTGCTGGTGTGTTCCCTTGCCTGAAGGTGGACTGAAGCTGGATTAATCCTTAGGAGTGACCAGGACATTAGTCACTTTTACCTGGAATCAGGGCCATTGTATCAAAATGAAGGCAGGTAAAAGCAAGAACTTCAAGAATGCTACAGAATGACTGTGCCTCTTCTATTCCATGTCCCAGCTGACAAGCCAATTTTGCTTAAAGTATGAATTGCTAAGGTGTAGCGGTGTGCACAAATGCATTTTTTTGCATTTGAATTCAGGTCGATAAGAATATTTGAATATTCAATTCGATCTGAATTTTAAAAATCAGGACTTTTGAAAATCCGATTCAAATCCGGATTATCTGAAACCGTACACTTGAAAATCCGATTTGAATAAGAAAATACAAATGTTGGGAACATTCGTATCTGATTTTTGAATTTGCGCGCATCCCGTTTTGTCTTGTATACATCCCGTTTTAATCCCGGATTATAACCGCAAATACGTAGTATGATATTTGTATGTAATATTTGCGGATCTATTCATTTGAATTATTCAAAAATCTGTATCGGATTTTTGAATATCCAAAATTCGTTTGAAAGTTTGAATTTGGATTTTTGAAAATCCAGTGCTCCTCTGAATGCATTTGCACACGTTTTCATCTCCCTTATTGAACTTTTTATTCACATTTGTACATATACATGGTGTGTACATTTGAAATGGGTGCAAACCTGCAGCAATCCATCTATTTGTCTTTTGTGCGTACCTGAAGAAGAAAATATCAAAGTCTGTGCAAACAGAAATACGCTTGAATAGGAAGCCCTTACAAATAGAGGTCCGGTTGGAATAGATTCCTAAGAAACCTGCTCAGAAATGACCATGTATTGAATTTTTCTACCATCCCTTCTTCTCAGATCAAACCCAGTGGTTGGACGTTAGTGTTCTGAAATAACAGGAATTTATGAAGTGCACTGGGCAAAGGATAGTTCATTGGCTACAAAAGAACAAGTGCAACCTGCCCCTGGGAATGGTTCAGCCATTCCATCTGTGAGGCTTCTGGAAGCTAAAACTGAGGATTGAGCTTAAATATCCTTGACAGGGCATTTATGTGTCCTGAATGACCAGTAACTGCATGTCATCCTTAATGACTGGCTTGAAGGCCTCCCCAGCAGCTACGTTTGGCTCTCATTTCATTGGCATTTTCAAAAGAAAAGAAAAGGAACATTCTAAGGGTCTGGTTACACCACAACATGACAGTCCATTGTACGGCAGAAAAAGAACTCAGGCTGCATTTAGCCTGTTCACACCTATTCACTCAGGACAGGATATGTTTCCTGGGTCGAGGTGAGGTGAGATAGCTACAGGGGTATTGCAGTCAAATTGCAGTCAGAAGTGCGTAGAAGCTCTGAACTACGAATGAAATTTTTGGGATTCGATTTGAACATCTGAAAATTCAAATTGATTTGTGTAAAATTTGAATGTATTCACATTTGATTTGATTAGAATACATTTGAATCTATTTGTGTGAATTTTTGATTCATATTTGCACAACATTCATATGTTCCCATCTGTATGCATCCATACGCATTCTGTATTTATCCTGTATGCATCCCATTTTTGTCTCGTATGGATCTGTACGAATGCATATGGACACGGGAAAGATACGTGCAGGCAAGTACGCATTGTGTACATATCCATTCACATATGAATGTCCAAACATTTTGTATGAATAGATTTGAAATTTGAAATTCATTCAAATGTTTAAATATGAATTCATAGACACTCAATTTGAATTTGAATGTCCAAATTTGAATGAATTTGATGGAATTTCAAATGTTTTGAATATTCATGCATATCCCTACTCAGGACTTCCTCTCTCGGTCTGGGCACCAGGGCCTGAAAGCTGCCCTCTGCATTGTGGCTGAGCAGAGAGCAGCAAAACCTGGGGCGGGGTCCTTTCTCTACTTGTACCTCATGCTCTGAGCACAACTCACAGATCTCTGAACATGCACCATGTAGTGTGTGTCCTCCCATTATCCCTCAGGAGGAACCTTGCCTTGGAGGTAGATAAGCATGCCTTGTTCCTTCCTTGCCTTTTTGCAGTTGAAACGGACTCAGTGCTGCAATAATGTGATTATAAGATAGACTGAATTGGGGAGGGGATAGTCCAGAGAGAGAAAAAAATGCATTTTGCCATGTGTTCCTTGACTTGACTGTGGTTGCATCTGTGATGAGTGAATGAGAAGAGAATGAAAGAAAAAGGCCCAAATAAAGTGAACTCTGTTGCAATGCATGATAAAATGATGTTTCGCCACACAAGGCAGGAACTTTTTTATGAATGGTACAAAAGCATTAAGTGTGGCAATAACAAGCTGATAAGGTGTTCCCCAAGAACCAACCGTTCAGCATAACAGGGTGTGAATCAAGAGAACTGCAAGCCAACTGATAACTGCAGGCCAAACAACAACTATGAGTTATGTGAAAAACGGTTGAGAAACAGGGGACTGAGAGAGAATATAAAAGAAAGACTATTCGCTGTAGTATGGTGTGCCTTGAATCAGCTGCAACGAGCACCCATTGCCTTTGCAAGAAACTAATCAATTCTTGAGAAGGGCTTGTAAGTCTGCGAGTATGATTGTGTGAGTGAATGACTCTTGGTACCAAGTATATATATGTATGATTATATGAAACAAAAGTTACATGAATAGTGCATAAATCCAGATCTGGTATTCTCTGTCTTATTGGTGCCTCTGTCCATGAGGACACTTTTGCTTCCCTGAATTAATTGCTCTGAATCTTTAAAAGAACCTGGTTACATTGTGACACAGCTAGTGATGAAAGCTAAAAGCCGAGGGCCTCCATTTCATTCCTCCTCCGTGATGGCTGCTGTCCAGGTGAGCATTCGCACCATAGGTAAGTTTAGAATGTTCTAAACACCCACAAATGCTGATGAAGGCATAGTGAGAATTGCTCTTAGTCTTAACTGCTAGCTGTACAAAGTGTACAAAATGAAGACCAAAGCATTTTTGTGACTTCTTAAGAAAGAGGGAGTATGTTTTAATTCTTTGAAAAGTTATCTGACAGATACAAATCGAGGCCACATCTCCACTTACCTCACAGAGTGGCATGGCTTCCAAAGAAGATGCCCATTTTCGCCATGTCTCCTCTTGTTGGTCATGTTTGCAGGCTACCATTTTAGACCCTGCATGGAGTTGCTACTAAAAATGGTGACTCCCCACACTCCAAAAGAGAGAAAATAGAGACACAGGGTATCTTTTTCTGTGATGGATTGAGGTGCCTCCTCCATCCACCTGGAATGGAGCCATGTTCAACCTGAAGTGGAAGCTGTATGTCATATTTTAGCAGCAGCATTTGCCATCATTTTTGAAGCTTTCATATGGTACAGTAATGAATATAAGATTTATGCTTAGATAAGTGGATGTGGCTTTTACTCAATATTAACATGATCTAATTGGTGCACAATCCAGGCCCCTGCAGGCACAGTGCCTACATATGAACAATTCTTCTCACAGTTCCAAGACCACTGTTTTTCCTTTTAAATCACAGCTGCTCAGTTTACTTATTTTTATTCATCATGAAATTTCTGTACAGTACCTCACCATATTTTGAGGTTCCTGTAGAAAATTAAAAAAGGACAAACAAACAGATAAGAGGATAAAAACAATAAAACAATGCACCAGTTTTACATTTTTGGAATGAAAATAGTGTGTAATCTGCACTATTAATTAATACCTTAGCACGTAGTAATCCCAACCGGTAAATCTAAGGCCATTTCTACATTTGGGGCCTTTCTGCATTTAGTCCGCTAGTGAACATTGGGATAGCTTCTGGGATGGACCATCTACACTTGCAGGAGCCATTTCCACACTGATGCGCCTATTCCATAACCTAGGGAAGACCACTGCATAACCTAGGGGCCATCGCTGAGAAGGCCCTCGCCTGGGTGCCCACTGCTTTTACAGCTGAGGATGGTGGGACAACAAGGAGGGCCTCCCCTCCAGATCTTAAGGCACTGGCAGGTCAATATGGAAGAAGGTTGTAGTGTGCTAAGGCTGGAACATGCGGGGGATAGGATGACCATTTGCATTGGCTGGCAAGGGATGCATTGAGGACCTATCCAGCCCAGACAGGCAGCCTGGACAGGTCAGTGTGGCATGAGGGGGTGGGAGGCCGCACATCTCTCTGGGTGATGGTGGGTGATGGGCAGGTACCCGCTGGCTGCTGCTGCTGCTACAAGAGGCCAGGGCAGGCCTGATCCAGGCAGTGGCGGGGTGCGGGACCCCAACGTGCTGCCGGGCTGGTTCAACCCTGCCTCCAGCATAGAACTGCCAGCCAGCATGCCACAAAGTGTGTGACGTGGCTGGCAGCAGCCAACAGCGGCAACCAGGAGGCGGGAGTCCTGAACAGCCAGGACAGAAACAATGCATATGCTCTCCCCTCTGGACGGCTCAGGTAAGCCCGGAGTTAACTTTGGGACAAGTGTAGAACACCTTGAATGCAATTAGGACAGCTCTGATACAGGCTGGGATGCTTCTAGGCAGAAACGGCCTTCTCAGAATGTGAATGGCTTGTACCAGAGCTGTACTAATTGTATCCCAGAGGCCTAAGTGCGAATAGACCTTGGGTTAAGGAGGCCCTTAATCTGGATCTGGTCACAAATGGACCAATGGCCTTGTTCAAGACTGTGGGAGGCAAACAGATGACATGCCTCCATGATGCAGAAGACCATACCACGCCATTGTTCCTAGCCTTCAGAGGCATGAGGGGGGGGGGGAGGGGAGGGAGCTGCAAAGCTGCAGGCAGGCGCGGGCCAGATCAGCATTGTCAGTGCAGATGGTGCTGATCCAGCCCATGCCTCCAAGAAATCCAGATCACTAGATTCCCACATGACCTAGATCAGTGGGACCCAGTGGTATGGATTACCACACAGTAAGTGCAGTACAGCATTTGTTCTCCTAGCTGTTCCCTTTGGGAAAAGCCTTCCTGCTCCATTCAGAGAGAGAACTTTAAAATTTCATTAGGTGAGCTTATTACTGCAAGCTAGCTGAGGGCAATGTGTGGGAAATCTTCTCACGTTACCCCTTCCTTTTGCTCTCTACAACTGCCTCAGCTGCTTACTTCCTGATGTCAGAAAGTCCCGTGGGAGCAGTTATCTCCCCTTGTTTCCCCACCGGAGTTGAATGGGTGGTAAGGGAGAATTGTTTCCTGAGCACCCAAGTCTGGGGCATGAGTTGATTTTTGCTTTTAACACCAGTTCTGTTTCCTGCCTTTAAAAATGCCTTTTCATACGGATTCTTTTAGAAATAAAAAAATACGATGTTATTAAAAAATGAGCATCTGCTGGCTACAAGGTAGGAAGCCTCCAGGTAGCTTTTACTTTTTGCAGGAAAGTGAAATTGAGGGCATCCTTGCTCTTTCTGGATGCCTAGAAGCCTGGAAAATGCAGAATGTGGGCTAAGAGAGAGAGAGTTGGCTTAAATAAATGGTTTTATTCTATTGTTTTAATGCTATTGGTTGGATTCTGGCATTTTATATGTTTAAAGATATTCTTATAATTCAATGGGTTTTCACGATTAATGTAATATTTAGTATTTATTATTAATTTATGATTTTAATGCATGTTTATAAACTAGCCAGAGATCTTTGATTTTGGTTTGCTATATAGGTTTAGTAACTATAAATATTAAACAAGCAAAGAAACAGAAATACTGTAGATAAATAGACAAAATTCACCAACTACCTGAAAATTAAGGAAGGCGCAAAGAAAGTAAAGAAGGAATAACAAAAATTGTGCATCATACCTACGTAGGAAGAAAATGTGTTGCAGTCATTGGCCATGTCTACAGCTTCACTTTAAACCTCCTTCAGTCTATCTTCAGTTGTGCATGAAGCCATTTTTCACATTTGATTTGGTACGAATCGAATAAGAACATAAGAACATAAGAGAAGCCCTGCTGGATCAGGCCACAGCCCATCTAGGCCAGCATCCCGTCGCATACAGTGGCCCACCAAATGCTCATGGGCATCTCAAGCAGAGACAAGGACGAACCTTTGTCTGCTCTCGAATCCCAGTAAATGGCCTTAGAAGTGCCCCGGGTGCCCCCCCCCCCCCAGCCTGAAAGATGCACCTAGGCATTTATTCTGGTAGCCATTGATACATCTGTCGTCCATAATGTGGGAAAATTTGGCTTTGGCCGAATCCCACTCCCAGGAACATGGAGGGGCTTTGTATTCATGCACGAATATTCTATTCGTGCATGAAATGAATACAACCTCCCCCACCCCTCCATTCTTGCCCCTGCATTTGCCTATCCTCCTCACCACTGCCACCGCACCTTCTTCTAAGACACTTCCAGGTCTCCGTGTGCAGTTCTGACCCCAGAACCGGAAGTGCCTTTTCTGGGCTCCAGAAGGCCTATTTTGGCTTCTGGAGAACCTGGAAAGAGGCCCGGGATGCCACTGGAGCACATCTCAAAAGGTAAAGGGGGGTAGGGGAGGCCTGGGGAGGTGGGAGGCCACAGGGCATCCGGTATCTGCCAAAGCTTCAATCAAAGCTTCTACGAATACCAGATAACTGAATTTTGGTTGAATAGGGCCTATGAATGCAGGCTCTGTTTTATTCAGCCATGAATCTACAAATTTGTACATATTCGTACAAATTCCAGATGTCACAAATATTTGTGCACGTCCCTAGTTCTGAGTGTTATCACCTTTTCATTTCCATCCATTCAATTTGTGGACTTTCTATCCTGGGAAGTCCAAATGGAGGGTAGAAAGTCCACACACAGAATGTATAGAAATGAAAAGGTGTGTGAGCAATCAAAACTGAAGAGGGATTGAAGGCGGTTTAAAGTGAAGGTGTGACCAAGGCCAAAAGACCTATCATAAATAAATTAAAAGGTTAAAAAGAAGAAAAATAACATCAGTACTGTATACAACACAGTTCAAGAAAATGTAATTAACTGATTTTAAGTTTATAAATCTTGTTAGAGTGTGGCATAAATTTCAATTCTTAAAGGAGAAGGAGAAGAAAAGCCACTTCATGGTTTCAGAATTTCCAGAAATTTTACATCTTTAATCGTGCAAGAAACCCAAAGGAACATCAAGAGCTGGGTTTCATGCAGAGAATATTAACCATTGATCTAACCAAATAAGCTTTGTTCTTTTGGGGGAATTTTGCAAATTTCATCTTATTGATCCATGTAAATATTCCTTTCATGGCATTTCGCTGCCTGTCATCTTCATAAAGGAAATTGAAAAATAGAAAGCGGATTATTCTGAGACACAGTACCTTCTAATTTCCATCCCTCCCCTTCTTCTTTCTTTCAACCCCTACTTTCTGCCACCAGATTTGGCGACACCTGCTGAACCTAATCAAGACCAATCAGGACTGGTGAAAACCTACTTGCTTCCCAGCAAATATCATCATGTACAATCCAAGGTCAGTCAAAAATGATGGCTCCCCACAGCAGCCATTTTTGTCAGTCTGAGAGCCCAAATGCTTCCCTGTGCATAAGTTAGTTACAATGCTTTGGCGCATAACTGATGCACAAAGGAGCCATAGGAATGTCGTTACCTAGTTCAAGGTGACTAGCTTCAAAGCTCTTTTGCTCTCTCCCTCGTCTCAATTGATGACAAATGCAGCCAAGATTGCCTTCATGAAACAAGCCAATGTATTTTTCCTCTTATTAAAATAATGATAATGATAATAATGATGATGAAGATATTATAACAACAACAACAACAATAATAATGCCCCTTCCACCAAGTGGTGGTACAGAATTGAGAAATTACAACAATAGTAATAACATAACAATATAAATCAATCTAATAATAGTCATAAAACTATTAAAATCAGTCTGATAAGAAATCACAGTAATAGATTTCCCAAGTCATCATTTCCTTAGTCAAAATGGAAAACCTGCAGCTTCACTTTCCAGGATATCTCCCAGCACTCCTAATGGTGGGACTGGAATCCAACAAATCTGGAGGGGCACCTTGATCTATATGGAAAAATCCCTCCCTGGGCAAAATTCCCTTCATGATGCTTAATTGGCGGTAGCCTGTATACTGAGATTGCAAGCACAATGGAGGATAGATGAGGCTCAGGGGTACATTGGGTGTTTTTCCACTGCTATTTTGCACAGACTTCGAAGTGACTTTGAAATGACTTCGAAGCTTAGGTTTTGGGGCTTCCCCTCAAGGGTGCCCCTCCCCCTAAGCCTCCTCTAGACCCCATTGCCACACAAGCATGGAAACTGGCTCCTTTTAATCCGTATTTTCTGCTGGAAGACCCCATTGTAGACCCCATTAATGGGGTCTACAGAAAATCTGGATTAAAGGCCAGAAAGTACCAATTTGATCTGGATTTCCCCAGTGGCAGTTGAAACAATCGGGTCCCAAATGGGTGCTGTGGTGGAAATGGGATCATCCGGCTCATACCCAAATGGGTCCTTAATCGGTGCAAAAATGGGTACTTTCTGGCAGTGAAAAAACTCCCATTGTCACAGTTTCTCCACTAGGGGGGGCAGGACCAGTCAAGCTAGAACTGCCCTACCTAGAGTGGTTCTCTGCTGGAACAGTCCAGCTGTTCCAGAATAAGGCTGTCTGCACTTGGATGGCCTGTTGTGAACCTCTCTGAATGGCTTCTCTGAACCTCTCACAACTTTCAGAAGCTGCTGTGAGGACAGCTTGGTACAAAGGTTTCTCTGTCCTAGGAGTCCTACTGAGACCCATTTCAGCAGGACAATTTGGTGCACCCCAAAATGAGTTCCTTTACTAGATGGAACATGGTGGAATGCATCTTTCTGCACAGCCCTCTGTTACATTCCAGAGACCCCTGGACTGCTAACAGATCTGTTAAAACAGGTCAGCTGATATCCAGGCCAAGCTGGCCATTTTGGCCACCTAGAATAGACAGTGCAGTATGCTGCCAGGGGGTTGGTCATCTCTAGTCCATGGCAGAGTGTGGAAGAGAGTGGCCTAGACATGAGGCCTATTTGCACTATGGCCTCTAGTGAAGAGCATATGCATGCAGAGTAGGCTGTTAAGGACTCCAAGAATGCCAGCCTTCCCCAGATGTTCACTAAGTGTTGATTAGGTGTGGAACATGAAATTGTGCTCCAGACATTAACCAATGAAATCCAGAGACTTACCTGAAGTGTCCAGGGCAGGAGCATTTGCTCTTCTGCCACTGCTCCGGGGTTATTTGAGGGGCTGCGTAAGCACACTGGCTCTTTGGATGACCACAGACATGACTGCGCATGCATAAAGTGTCAGCATCATCAAGGTGATGCAGCCAAAATGGTGGTGCCCAACAGAGGACAGTCCCCAGTACCAAATAAGGTAAGTTTCTGATCCTGGGGGGAGGGGTGCGCACAAATGCAATTTTCGACATTCGATTGATTCATAATTGAATGTCCAAATTTGTATGAATAGAGAAAAAACGAATGTATTAAAATTTGAACTGATTCGAATACATTTATATCTATTCATATGAATATTCAATTTGTATTTATGATATGAATGTCAAGAACATCCGTACGCATCCGTACACATCCCGTTTTTATCCTGTACGTATCCCGTTTTCATCCCATATGCATCCGTACACATGTGTACATATATGAATAAGATGCGTACGGATGCATATGTAATGCGTACATAGCCGTACACATACGAATACTCAAATTATTTGTACGGATAGTTCAAAATATTTGTATGAATGTCTGGACATTTGATTAGAATCCAATCGAATAACGAATATTTGAATATTCATGCACATCCTATTGAGTAGCGCTCCAAGTGTGAGTTGTTGGTTAATCATGCTCCTTTCCCATCCAGCGAATGGGTAGGGAAGTGTGAAAATACCCCTGGGTTGGGCCTCACACCATCCCATTTTACAAGTAAGTGTGAAAAAGGCCTTACATGGATTCAAAAGCCAGAATTTTGCCCACCCAGAAGTAGAGATGCTCACTGAGGCTCCACATTGAGGTTGGGGGCTTCTGAATTCCAAAGGCAGCTACACAACATAGTGTTCGGAACCACTGTATGTGAACTGAATGAGGACAAAGAGTTTTGAACACAAGGGTCACACCCTAACCAGATAGTCCATCTTAGGGATGGAAAGAGAACTCAGGCCATTTTTTTTTGCCTGAACTGGTCACACTTTCCATGGACTGAAGAGGGCCGAAGGGAGGGTTGAGGGGCAGGTGGACATCAGTGGGGGAGTCTCCCTGCTGCCATGGTGAAGCTTACCTTTTACGAGGTGAAGTAGATCCATGAAGGCTTGGTGTGACATTGTGTGGCATGGTGGTGATGGCAGTGGTGGTAGTATCTGGGCGGCATCATCATTTGTGAGGAGTTATCAAGGTGTCATTAGCATAGGTGGTAGCAGCAGCAGAGGGTATTGGGGTGCTGTTGTCATAGGTGTTGGGGTGGTGAGGCCAGGCCCCTCCATCCTGGCTGCCCTCCAATCCACCACTGAGCTGGATGGCAGCCCTTTCCCTGGCTCCATTTCTGGTTGAAACAGACTCAGTGCTGGGATTATGTCATTGCAGGATAGTCCCATTGCAGCCAGGAAAGTCCTTGGAAAAAATGGAAATGCACTTTGGAACCTGGTCCCTGAGGACTAAAGATGGCCTCTATCCTTCTTAAATATAAGGTGTGACTGGGGCCAAGTACTCAAGGGTGGTATCAGTGCTTTTTTGTTTTCTCATCTGACTTTGATTTTTCCTCAATGCGTGACCATAAAAATGAGCCTACCATCATGTCCCTCAGTGATCGTATATTATGAGAATTCCTCAAGCCAGCAACGTATGAGATAACTGCAAAGGCTGTTGACAGTCAGCAAGGTAAGAGGATTTTTAGTAGCACAAACTAGTACAATGCATCGGTGAAAGGATGTGTCAATCAAAGTCTCAGGAAACAGCCACAGAACATCTAGACGAGGCGGCTCAGGTATGCCCAAGGCAAGAGCTGAGTTAAGTAGGACATCCAGTAGAGCTGCGGGGAGGATGTACGTGTTTTTCTGAGGTTTCCCGCTCAGCTCTCACTGGGTTTGCAATGTTTAGATCTGATGTTCCTGGCCACTTGTGATGAAAAATGGCTTTAATGGAGCAAGGGAATTTCAGCAAATGGTCAACCTGAAGACTGCAAAAATCTCTGCTCTTTTGTACCTTGTGCCAATTGTTGGCGCCTATTCAGACTTGACAGGAGATGGTGATTGCATGAGGGAATTCTTCAGGAACCAGTAGAAAAGAATGACTTGTTCAGATGGAGGGCCGTCCAGTGCCATCAATGCAAACATGGTGGGGCACTGGGCTTCACCTCATGGTACAGGATAGGTTACCAGGATAGGTTTTACTTGACAATCATGCCTCCTATATTTGGGATTATTGAGGGACCCATTTCAGTCGTGCACCAAAGTGTGTTGCCAAAATAGACTCCCCAGTGGCTCAGAAGCTAGGAACTTTCATTCCTAGATCTTGGGGCCTTTGGAGCCTCACTTGACGCTCACATGAGCTTCAGGCCCAGTGTGAGACCTGAGGTCTTTTTGCACTATGGCCTCTAGTGCATAATTAGTGCACCTCTGGGGAAGAGTATACAATTGTCAAGTAGGTTGTTACAGCCTCCAAGTGTGCCTGCCCTCCCCAGAAGTGCACTAATCGTTGATTAGGTGTGGAACGTGAAATTGTGCTCCACACCTTAACCAATGTTACCTAATTACTTACCTAAAGCATCCAGCGGCATGACCACTCACTGTTGCTGCCATTCCAGGGTCATTTGAGGTGCCGCACAAGTGTGCTGACATAGATGACCATAGATGCAACTGCAGGTGCACAGAGCATCAGCGTCTTCAAGGCGATGGTGCTGACACATGTGCAATTGCAGAAGCACTGCTCCCAAAATGGCGGTGCCCAGAGAAGGACCAGGCCCCAGGATCGAAAAAGGTGAGTATCCAATCCTGAGGGGAAGGGGTGGGTAAAGTTGACTAGTGCTCGCACTTGAGCGCTAGTCAATGTTGGGTCATCATGCTTCTTTCCTGTCCAGCGGATGGGAAGGGTTGTGTGAAAATGCTTCTGATCTGGATCAGCACTGTTTTGCAGATGGTGCTGTTCCACAACACGGGTTTCCCTGGTTTGAACCAGTGGTTCTGGCTTATCACAATGTGGTAAGTGCAGAAAAATCCCAGGTCTTCCATGCTGTCACTGGCTTTCTTCACCCACCACCGATCCTATTGTGTCAACCTGTGTGGTTGCCCTGTGTCTACATGGCTACTTCACAAGTGAAGGTATAGTTCTAGTATCTGAGACACTCAGTTTGCAAATGAAAAATGGAAGAAAATGTTAGGTTCATAGCAAGAAGTGACAGATTTTCAGAATTTGACCGTCACTTGGTAGCCCCTGTGGGAAATAAAGTCTGGGGAAACCTGATCGTATCTTCCATGAAAAGCTTAGCAAGCTGAGCTGCTGAGGTTGTCAGGACCATGATAGCAGCAGCACTAATAGTTGGCCAATTAGTTAAAACAGTATTGGTTCCCATAGGGCTCAAACTACAAAATATCCGTGGCACACCTCTTATTCAAATCCTTTACGTGTATATGTCCTTTCACTGGCAATTTCTCACTTTCTTTGGAAGAATTATGTGGATTCATTCTGCCATTGTAGTCTACTTGGAGTGGTCCAGGAGAGATGATGAGAATAGCCATCAGAACCAAGAAATAAATCTAGCCTGGCTCAATATGCAGTCTCTGAAAGCAACCAAGTGTAAGGAAAGCAAGACGGATGAGCAAATGATTAGTCTGGCAGTAATGCTCTCTTGTCACCAGGAGTAAATGCAATTTTGTATAGTCAGCATGATCAGTTTCTTTGCATTTTGGCTCAGAAAAATAACACTTTCTTAGTCAGGCTGGGATCAAGGTAACGCTTTCAGGTAGGTTTTGGTTGGACTTCATCTTACATTTCAATTATATTATTACATTAGTGGAAATATTGCCTGGGTGTCCTACTGGCAAACACATCCCATAGATGTGGGGGAAAGGTTGGAAATATATTCCTATTTAGCATCTTATATTGATGATCAGATTAGGCTGAGAGCCTGGGAAGTTATTTCTCGTTGAGTCTGAATTAAAAATATATTTTAGTAACTGTAAAGCAGGAATGGATGACACTTAATCCATTTAGACAGAACTAGGCGTAATGCTGTTCATATTTAATAGGAAGCTTGAGTGAAAATAGTCCTTTGTACAATCCATTTCACTGTCACAATGGTTTTTCCAAGGACTTTTGTGTCTCAGATGGGATAATACATGCACCGAGTCTGTTTCAGTCCAAAATGGACCCAAGCAAAGCACTGATGTGGTGTGGAGGGCATCCAGTAGGTTCTCTGGCATAAGGTGTCACCTGAAGTGGTGACATGAGCTGGTCATTGTCAGCCATGTTCATTCCACACCACTCATGGAGCCATCTTGTTTTGCCCCAACTCAGGGAGAGACCATTGTCACCACCCCGACCCTGACCCGACCACACTGTTACCATTAGCTTGCCACTGACACCACCTCAATACCCTCATCACTGCTGCCACTGCAACCACTGCTACCACTGCAACCACTACCATCACCGCTACACCATGTCACTTCTGTTGCCCCTGCCTCATCAGCACCAGCCTGTCTCCACTGCACTTCCCCACTCCTGCCTCTGCCTCTGCCACCGCCACTGCTGCTGGCCTACCCCCTCACCCCGCACATTGCCCTTACTTCCCCCACATTGTCAAGCTGAAGGTCATCTTTTACCAGGTAAAGGTAAATGCTCACCCTGGCAGCAGGAGAAGCAGGGGGTGGAGAGGGTTTAACAGTAGGCACGGCCAGGTTGTTCCAGGCTGAAAAAACAGCCTGAATTCCCTGTCTGTCCCTGAGATGGACTTTCTTTTTAAAATGTAACTGCAGCCTTACTGGCAGTAAGATAAGAAATAGCTGAGCAGTGGAACTGATTATGCATAGCAGTGGTGGTCTCTCTTTCATTCAAGTGGAGGGTGATCCTCCACGTGTGAGAGATGTTTTAAACTAGATTCCTGTATGCAGCAGGGGGTTGATAGCCAAAATGTCCTGTTTGTCTTTGAACCCAATTTTCCTCTTGTGCCTTCTAATACAGCTGCCTCAAGTAGTCTGGGCACTGGTCCATCTTGTCTAGCTGGCAGCCGTAGCAGCCTCTCAGTGTTCAAGATGCTTACTCATAATCCTGCTCGTCTTCAAACTATCCTTGCAAAGGGAGAATGTAATTAAGGTATGGATAATGCTAAACCTCCCCTGAAGTACCGTTTCATGGTATGCTCATAGGAGGTGAATACACTTTATACAGTTTAGTAGAGAATGTGGTTTGCTGAGGTCAGATGCCTCTGAGTTTGAGCCAATGCCTGGTGTCTGGCATGTCCGTGTTGTTAGCATCCTTCTGTCTCAGAAATCAATGGAAATAGCAGCAGCATGAAGGTATGGAAACACTGGCTGTAGGAACTGCCAAAATATGATTTATGGGATGATATGTATATGGTTACTTCTTTCTTTCTTTCTTTCTTTCTTTCTTTCTTTCTTTCTTTCTTTCTTTCTTTCTTTCTTTCTTTCTTTCTTTCTTTCTTTCTTTCTTTCTTTCTTTCTTTCTTTCTTCATCACCAAGTGGTCTAGTGGTTAAGGAGCTGGACTCTTCTCTGGGAATACTGGGTTTGATTCTGCCTTCCCCTATGAAGCCAGCTGGGTGACCTTGGGCTAGTCACAGCTCTCTTCTGAGCTATCACAGCAGCCCCACCTACCTCACAGGGTGTTCTGTTGTGGGGAGAAGAACAGAAGGTTTGTCAGCTGCTTTGAGTCCCTTTAAATGGGTGAGAGAAGAGGGATAGAAAAAACACTTCTTCTTCCACACGTAGAATGGAAGAAGGAAGATCATGGGCATGGCATTGAGGAACGGGCATTGTGACAGTGAGGCAAAAAGGCATTCTGCCTCACCAATTGGGGATAGTTCAGACACAGATAATACGCAACACCCAGAGCAGAGCTCTCCCTGCAGAGAATGACAATAGCTGTGCCGCTTGGCTCACCTCCATGCAAAACACCGGTGTTGGCAAGGACGTGACTCTGAATCCTACTTAACGCCCAGCTCTGCAACTGCTGTTGCAAACAAAGGATCTTCCTAGCAACCTCCGGTTCATGTAATCTTTGCTTTATGGACCCTGACTGATATTCCACCTAATGAAGACTCTCTGATAAATCTAACCTCGGCTTGTTTTGATGACATATAAACACTTTATCCCAAATAACTCTGCAGCCTGAAGGTGTGTTCTGGCTGCCGCTAGCTGAATGTACTCACTTTCACCTACCTACTCTAGAACAGGCAGGTAAATAGGTAACAGCAATGCAGTTAGTCAGGTGAGGTCACTGCATGAGGCCACCAAACATGGTCTTAGTTTAAAAGAGCAGTTGTCTTTGTGTCTTGCTCAGGTGAATAGGGGGAAAAAAATCAAAGCCTACCTATGTTGCATGCGTGCGTTTCAAATCATGTTTTTCTATCCCCTCATCTACCCCATTTGGATAGCAGATATTTCTAAAGGAAAAATATGCACTCTCTTGCCTCAGGTTGTTTCCTCCGTGTTATAAAACTTGAAGTTATCGCTTCTTCCCCTCTGCTGAAATTTGCAACTGCGGGTGTCAAGGCAGTTTCTAAGGAAACCGTCAACCAAATCATCAAAAGCTTTCAAAGGTCAGAAACAACACCTGAAATCTGGCCTAGAAACTAATTGCTTATCCCCTAGGGGAAGTGGATGGATTCTTCCTGTCAAATCATGTGCAGAAGGACAGCTT
Source organism: Aspidoscelis tigris stejnegeri (assembly GCA_023333525.1). Classification (NCBI taxonomy): domain Eukaryota; kingdom Metazoa; phylum Chordata; class Lepidosauria; order Squamata; family Teiidae; genus Aspidoscelis; species Aspidoscelis tigris. The sequence continues at coordinate 11,896,199 of JALMGA010000007.1, forward strand.
AGCTGCAAGCAGATGAAGCTGTCTCAAACACGATGCAAGGGGGGAAAGTTTGATCACACCTAATAGGACCTTGGTTCATAGTCTATGACCTCTTTCCAGGTACAGATTAAACATGACAGCTGTTGTCTAGTGGCATTTGTAGTGTTCATTGTATTCTTTTAAATAAAACCAGTAGCAGGGGTGGAGATCCCTCAGCCAGACTGGAAATACGATACTCAAAAAAGGGACCATTCATGGCTTTCCTGTCGTTGCTGAGCTATAATACCAAATCACAGAAGGTAGTTTTTGGGTGTTCTTTTATCAAGGAGTGCCCCACCAGCAAATGCTCTAAAAATAAGCACATCACACAGTTTTAAAATTATCTCCTGTTGTTGCCTTCCATCCTTGCCTCTTATTGGCCACTGCTGGTCTGATTTTTCATGGACCCAATTGGTCAGTGGCCATAGCAGGCTGGGATTGTCTACAGAGGGTGTGTGCATGGATGTTCTAAACATTCAAAATTTGATTGAATTCAATTGAATGTGGACCATTCAAATTCGAATAGAATGTCTACACATTCAAATTTAAACATTTGAACAAATTTTGAATGTTCCAGAACGTTCGTTCTAATGATTCAAAACATTTGAATGTGCAGATTCAAATGAATTACATACGTATCTGTATGAATCTCATACGTATCTGTACGTATTTGTGCTGATAGTACGAGATGAAAATGGGATGTGTACCAAATGTGTACGGATACATGTAACACATACAAATGTTGTCGATATTCGTATCTTCAAATACAAAAGTTGTTGACACTTGTATCTTCAGATTTGAATCTAACAGTTGAATGAATAGATTCAAATATATTCTATTCAAATTGGATTTTTTTTGCATTTGGGTTCTAAACATTCAAATCAAACCGATTTGATTTGACTCAAATTCGAATGCAACCCCCCCCCCAAACATTCATGCACATCCCTAGTTTACGGGAGCCTTATAACCTCCCACCCCTTCTGACTCAAACTCCAAATTTCACATCTGCAAAAGGGTTGCACAAGCAGAGTCTTCAGGATGTGGATATTTTTAAAATGTATTTTATGCTTGTCCCTTGGGACTCAAATTTGCCTCAGGGGCGTCCATAAACACGTGTCTGAACAACCCCTGAGACTTACTTAGCCTTGTAAGAGCTATACTCAGCAATGTCTGAAAGGAAAAAAAAATTACCATCCATGTTATATACCAACATAAACTTTCAAACAAAATGTCAAACACTGCCTTTCAGTCACATTAGAATCAACTTCCTCAGGATAATAACAATTTCTGGTTCAATTACAGGCAAAATGGAAGAGCAAAACACAAAGTTTCACTTCCTCTGAGGCCTAGAAATGTCTGCCATGTGAGCTTAGTGTTCATATCTTAAGAAGGAAGAAAAATATCCCTCAGGGGCAGCCATACAGCACTCATTTATATTATCTGAAATTACTTCAAACAATCAATCAAGGTTATGCGTAATGGGTGGAAGCAGTAAGAGAATTATAAACCACTGTTTACAGGAGGGCGACTAACAAAGGTACAGAGCAGAACCAGCATTGTGGGGAGAAATGCATTTGTTCCACTTATTTGTTTATCAGCCTCATTTCCCAGTACCCTGGAGAGAGTACACCAACCTGGGGTTAATGAGTGAAGGGATGTTTTGAATTAACAGCCTCCTTGGGAATTCAGGTCTTGACCAGGTCTATCACGTTCCTCCTCTCCCAACAGAGTTCCAGTATTTTTAACAAGTGTGTGAAAATTGTCACTCTTTAAATCTTTTATTTAGATGGAAATGTCTGTATCTGTTGCACAACAAATGCCCCACTGGATTGCCCCTGTGGCCCATCTAGGCCAGCTGCCTGTTTTCCAAGTGGTCATGTTCTCCTGCCCATGCCGTAAGATCTGGGGAGGGGGTCTCCTCGTTGTCCCACCACCCTCAATAGTAAGACGGGTGGGCACTCGGGAGAGGGCCTTCTCAGTAATGGCCCCCACGCTGTGGAATAGCCTCCCCCTCAAGGTGCGTCTGGCCCCTTCACTGTATACATTCAGGAAGGGGGTAAAGACACACCTCTGCTCTGGCCTTTGGCTAAATGTGGCAAAGTTTCCCCCCGCTGCAGACATTATTGTTTTATACTGTTCTTTATATATGGTTTTATCTTAAATATGCCTTTTATTAAAAAAAAATATGCTGTTACTTGCCCTGAGACCTTAGGGTATAGGGTGAAATATAAATGTAAATATAAATAAATAAATAAGTAAAATAAATCCACATGCACAGGGAAGCCCAACAGTAGGGCCTGAGCATACAGCTTGCTGTACATGCAGCAGATGGCAGAGGCAAGCCATCTTCTCCTGCCATCAGGGCTTTCAGCTGTTGTTTTTTCTTCACCCTGGCTGACATGGTCCGGTCCAACCCCTTTTTGAAACCATCCAAGCTGGTGACTGTCACGACTCCTCACAGCCCCTTCTATTCTCACCGCTCCTCAGAGTGGCGCAGTATAAAAGCAAGCTGTGGGATCGCCAGACCCTGCCAGCTTCTCCCAGGTTGCTTACTTATATAGCACCTAAAGCTGGCGTCCCACCTTGCTAGTCTGTCCTTGGACAGATTTACCACAAAGCAGCAGACACTTGAGTAAACTCTTCACTTTATTAAGACAGTAATGAAATAAAATAAAGAAATAAGCTTAGGTTCAGCTTTGAGTCCATTAGTCCATCAAAAAGGAACTAAAATGGTAAGAAAACAGAGTAAAGTCCTTTGCTTATTCACCCAGCAAAAGTTGTCATTTAATATAGTGGTTTTCTGACTGAAAAGAACTTTCCCTCTCTTAGGCCATGTCTTCATGGCAACGTTATTTCGGATTCAAAATGTTTTCAATTTTTGGAGCCCACATGGCAGTTTGGCTTAACACCCTTTTCCCGTGTTAAACCACGCCAAACCGTTCTGAATCTCAATCCTGATTTCAACAGGTCTCACTCCGGATCGTGTGCTTGATACGTGTTTAATTTTTTACTGTGTGGACAGTACCATTTTCAGGGGTGAGATTCCGTGTTCAGGATGTCCCTCCCCCAATCGCACTGTACCCAATGGCTGTCCGTATTCTGGGCACGTCATGTTTAGGGTTTCCCTCCCACAAAACCTTGGGATTTCAAAAAATCCAGCCTTCACACAGCAGCGCTACACTGTAGCAACAGAACCACTTCACTCCTGATTAACAATGTTGCGATTTTGCGCAATTCTTCTGCCTGTTTAACAAGGAGGGGTCTGACTTGAGAGGACTCGGCTTCTCAGCCTTTATAGTCACATCAGTGCTACGTAGCAAGGCAAGGTCAGCTCTTAGCATTCCCAGGTAGCCTGCAAAGTTGGCTCAAGCGAGAGTCTGACGGTGCTGCCTTCACCCAGCTGAGCACCAGCTTTTCCATAATGCCTGATCTGCAGATGTCACCCAGGCTGCTGGCTTCTTCTTTGTGTCCCCAGGCAAAGCCTTTGGGTGCTGTGAAGGAGGGTGGAGTGAGAAACAGCTCTGCTGTCAGCCCTCTGGAAAGGAGCAGCGATGCCCTCCCAACATTCTTTTCTGTGCACAGAGCAGCCGGGGGTGGCGGTGGCAGCAGCGGCGGCGGCAAGAACAGCCTGGAGCGATGTACGAGTAGGGCAGAAGCTTTGGCAGCTGAAGCTGGTGCAGAATGCAGCAGCTAGACTGCTAGTTGGCACTACTGGCTGGATGCACATCTTACCACTCCTAAAAGAACTGCATTGGCTGCCTATTTGCTACTGAGCCCTGTTCAAGGTACTAATATTAATTTATAAAGCTCTAAACAGCTTGGGTCCTGAATATATAAAGGAACACCTTCTCCGATAGGGACCCGCCTGTGCCCTAAGATCTGTAGGTGAGGCCCTCTTGGTAGTCCTACCACTTTCAGTAGTAAGGGGGTGGGAGTGAGTGGAAGGGCATTCTCGATTGTAGCCTCTAGGTTATAAAATAATTTACCCTTTGAGGTGCATCAGGAGCCGTCATTGTATGTGTTGAGACGATCGGTGAAGATGCACCTCTTTACCCTGGTCTTGTCAATCAATCAATAAGCTGACTCCTTAAAATGTTACTCAACAATGAACTGTCAGAAGGCACAACCATGATAATATTTGCGATTGCCACCAAGTTGGGTCTGATGCATGGAAATGGTACACTCACCCTTACAGTTTTCTTGATGAAGACTCGGAAATATTTTGCCTTGACCTTCTATTAGGGAAGGGCTCAGGATCCTCTAATTACCAGAAAGTTGCTTTTCTGCTGAGCTGCCATGAATCATATAAGCACCTGTGGGTTATATATCTGCTGAATTCAGTAAGGATGTTGGTACCTGGAGTCTCTAATAATAGAAAGGCTAAGGCTGATTCAGTCTGTAGTTAGGATGTTGCCAACTCAACATCAGCTTGCTATTGACCAGCTTTACTCAGGCCTACCGTGCTTCGTAAATTCATGTAATGAAAATAAGTGTCAATAATGTATGGGCAGACACGCTCTGCCAAAGCACTGCAGCGAAATCTCAATTCTGGAAGGAAGTTCAGAACAGACCAAGTGTAGCCTACAGGCAGTACAAATAATTTGGTGCCTATTCTTACCTCACCCCTTCAAATTATCTCTCACACAGCTGCAAATGCAACCTTTAAAATTTTAATAGAAAAGCTTCCGAACTGCTCACCTAACTCTTACCCACAATGGGCCACTTGACAGCTGATGGTCTCTGGACAAAGTTGACGCTATTCATCCTTTCCCCTAAATGAATGTTGCTCACTGAATTGAATTTGCACTTGGTCTTATTCTGGAATATAGCTCAGGATTGTGGTCTGCTGGCCACAAGCTAATGCAGACTACGGCAAGCCTCACTTGGGGCCTTCCATAGTCTGAACTAGCATGCAGATAGCGGGTTGCTATTCTGGGATGTATTCCAGAATAAGGCCAAATACAGAAAGCCCCCTAGTTAAGTCCTCTAAGCCCCTTCATTATTCAGCCAAATAAGATCACAAAGCTTTTTCACCCATGCCTTTTTAAACAAACCTGTCCAGCTGCCACTGTGACATCACAGTACATACAGTATATTCTGGCACATAAGACTACTTTTTAACCCAGGAAAATCTTCTCAAAAGTTGGGGGTCGTCTTATACACCGGGTGTCGTCTTCTTATACGGCAAGTATATCCCAAACACTATATTTTAACTGGAAAAGCTAGGGGTCGTCTTATATGCTGGAATATACAGGTAAGCCAATGGTGCAAAAGGTAGAGAAGGTAACTACTGCCTTGCCGAAGAGGTCCAAAGGCAAGGGGGAAACTCTATGGGAGAAGTTGAAATTGGTAAGCAGCTTCTATAGGTACAGCATCCCGCTGATGGCTTTACCCTACTGTAAGGAATGAACAAGGGTGGTGTGTTTGCAAAAACATAAGAGAGAAGGATCCTTCAAAGGACTAGCCAACTGTATATTGAACGGTTCTTATTTTACGTTTACTGCACTTGACAGAGAAATCTTCCTTACTTGGAAGGCGTTACCAGGAATATTGTAACTTCTGTTGGGTTAGGTACAAAGGTCAGGCTGGAATGTGAGAAGTTTCACTTTGTCTCGATGGGGTTTCTGGAAAGCAGGCTTCCGATGCTGCAGCATAAAAAATAATGGAAATCGTTTCTCTCTGACCTTTCTGCTCGCTAAGAAACTAGTATGGATAGTATTTGCTGATAGATCGGCAACTTGCTTTCATTGTAGTTTGGAATTTTCCAAACACTGCTGCAGGGTAGAAAGTGGAATTCAGTCACTGACAGTGTTCCATTCCCAAAGCCCAAGTTGTTGAGCTCATCAGACGGCTGAGTAGAGGGATCTGTTTAGCAGACGATGACCTGTTGGAAGCTCAGTCCTAACCTAAAAAAGCATAGTTTGGCCTTATGGGTGGGCTTAGCATAAGAGTGGCTCTGCCCTGTTCAGGTGACCCCACAGTCAATATCTGGTGCAGAAGATGGTATGGTATGCCTCTATAGAGCAGCTTTTGTTTATGGTTGCACTCTGGCAGACGAGGCCCCTGAACTAGATGGACCAATATTTGGTTCGAATGTGAAGTTTCAAGCATTCAAGATTCATACAAATTGAGAAGGTGATGAACATTTTTTTGCCCATCCCTAGCTGTAATAGCTCGAGGACAGAACTGTGATTAGCCCAAGGTCACCCAACTGGCTTCGTGGAGGAGTGTGGAATCAAGCCAGGAGACTACCAGATAGGAGTCTGACACAAAGCCAAATTGGCTCAAAACCTGAGACTGAATTTGCCTCTTTTGCATCCCTACCTGCAGCTGAGATGAAATTTCTATACTTACTCAAGAGGCCTGGGTACAGTTCTTGCAAGCTGTACCATTCCCATGAATTGGGGAGGGGGAACTCCTAATTAACACTGTGATTTAAAACTGATGAAAAGAAGAACCTAAGAAATCCCATGCAGCATCAGGCCAGGCTACAGTCAAAGCCTGACATTTGCATTCAAAGCAAAAGCTTTTGTGCGTTTATTCAAAGCTTTGTTACATTCAAAGAGGCTGCCCAGTTGCCTCCAGAGCAGATTCGGATTGGTTTCCAATTAGATTCAGACTGGTAGCAGCAGGGATTTGAACAGAATTTGAAGCCTAGCATATCCAAAGTGGCTCCATTTACAGGAATGCGAATTTCCATCTCATTTGCTTCAATGTAAAGTGAATGGCGGGGAGGGGGGGGGAAATCATACACGTTGCTACTCACAGGTCCACCTACCTCATAGGTGTCTGTTGTGGGGAGAAGAACAGAAGGTTTGTCAGCAGCTTCGAGTCCCTTTAAATGGGTAAGAACAGAATGCTAGGAAGCTAAATCCAATGGCAAATGAGCCTTGCTGAGGCCTTTGGTTTTTGCTCTCACCTTAGCAAAATGCTGCTGTCCTGCTTCTCCATCAGTCTGTCCAAACACAGGGGTGATGCAGGGGCAAAATGGTCCCCTGTATAGGGCCTGGAAGAGAGACCCCCCTTTTCTTCGGAAGCCCAAACCACAATATGTCTTTGTTTGCCCTGAATGTGATAAGCCAGTGAATAAATGCTGTTGTGAGTTAATTTTAGGGATGGGTTTATTTTTTTTTAGTGGGAATATCTTATCTACAGACTGTTTGGGGTTCTCTTTAAATGTTGAAATAATTCAATAAACAAACAAGCTGCCCTTGGCATGCCAGAGAACGCATGGACATTCTAATCCCCTTTACATTAAACAAAAATTATATTTGCACTAATTGTCTAATGCTTCAGGCACAGACTCTGGGGCTGCCCATGGGAAAAACTTCTGCACCATGAACCTTGTCCCTTTGTGAATGATGGGATTTTGCATTGCGCTAATGAAGGTTAACAGACATCCCTTCTGAAGTAAGAAGTGGCATATTGTAATTGGCCGCATCCAAACAGTAAAATGGGTGCTCCTAGAAAGCTCTTGAGGCAAATATTCACATTACGCTGGGCTAATAGCCTACTCCTGAGGCATGAAAATAAATCTTCCAAGGAGCGCTATGGCCAGAGTGCAAAGAGAACTCTATGGGTAGATTGTTCTCTCAGTTGTCTCCGGTGTTTGGTCTAGTGATTAGGGAGCTGGACTCTTATCTGGGAATACCAGGTTTGATTCCTCTCTCCTCCAGAAAGCCAGCTGGGTGACCTTGGGCCAGTCACCGCTTTCTTCTGAGCTCTTGCAGCCCCACCTACCTCAGAAGGTGTTCTGTTGAGAAGAATAGGAAGCTTTGTCAGCTGCCTTGAGTTGCCTCAAGAGGGTGAGAAAAGTGGGGTAGAAGAGTCAACTCTCCTCCTCCTCCTCCTCCTTCTTCCCTGCCATGTAGAAAGTCAGTAGTGGAGGAGTTGAATTACTGGGCTTCAGCACTGTTAACATGTCCACTGTGGTGCCATATTTGTCCCTTTGGGGCCTGTTTGGTTTTTAGGTTAGTGTGTCAGACACTTAGCTGATAGTCTCCCAGTTCAAGTCCACGCTCCTACATGGTGACCTTGGGCTAGTCACAGCTCTCTTTCTGAGCTCTCACAGCCCCTCCTACTTCACAGGTTGTCTGTTGTAGGGAGAAGAACAGAAGGTCTGTCAGCTGCTTTCAGAAAATGGGGTTGTAATAGCTAACTCTGTAAGCCTATGGAACCTCCAAAACCCTCTCTCTGATACAAGCAAGGCTGCCTTATAGCTTTATGGCAAATGTGATTGTTGGCATTTATTAGCTGAATATCATAATTCCAAGCTAGGCTGACAATGCTGGATGCAAAGAGCTATGAGTAGAAAATGCCTTCAGAAAAGTGGGTTTTCAGGAGGATTTGGAATTTCCTGGACCATTCCTTAAGTTTGCTTATGTGCAGGGCAGACCTGATCAGTACATAAGCTAAATGACACCTCAGTTGAAAACCACGAGTGTTTGTTTATAAGATCTGAAATAGTTAACACCTGAGCAACTTCTCTGTTTACCAAAATGCAAAAGTGCAGCTCTTTTGTTTAAGATGCACAGCTGGAGACCGATGCTGATCTTAAGTGCTTGATGATCCACCAAGTGACCAAACAGCCATTGGGACTCCTTAGAAATTTGGCCCTGCCTCTTCCCAGATTCAAATTTCCCACCTTGAGATCTCATTGGCTGAGCCCTGAATGAAAACAGGCCTCTGAGCTCACAGAGGGGCAGTCCTGTTCCTGAGATGCACTGCTGCCATGCTGAAAATCTCCCTGAAATCACATGCTAAAACACTGGCAATCCTACCCTGCTCAGGATCTGCAATTCCTGGCCTGCTGGGTGGCTTTCTGATCCTGCAGACAGCCAGCATCCTGCCTGCCATTTCTCCAGGGATCAAAAGCCAGCTTCCTCATGATCCTGTACCAGTCTCTTCTGCCCGAGAGAGAGAGAGAGAATCTGCTTCTGTTTTCCCCAGTTGCATCTGGACCTTCGCTGCATTCTGAAGAAAACCTGCATTCCACATGTCTCCTGAGAACTGCGTGGGTGAGAACCAGTCAAACCATAGTGTAGGGTCTTAGGACAGGCTTTTTTCCTTTCCTTCTTTATAGCTCCAGATTGCCAGCCAAGCTGCTGCCACACTGGGAATCTGCTTTGCTTATGTGAAGCACTCTACGTAGCGCTCCCTTCATTTTTGACTCTTTTTGATATTGATCATTAAAAACCATTTTTTTTCTTTTGAGGAAAAAAGACTCTGAGTCTCCTTATGTTTCTAAACAGCCAAGAAACTGCTCTGCTGTTATTCAAACCTCTACGCAAAAAGATCCCAATGCAGGCATCCTGAGCGAGCTATTTCCCAAAGACGGTCTCCTAACAACTCCTGCCTCTCTTTCCCCAAATGCAGCCATCTCTGTTGGTTTTCATCACAGATGCAGTCTTTCACCTGTGTTGTAGTTAACCTCTGTATGTGCTGATGGGATTCTGCTGAGAACTCAAGGCTGCAGTGGTGTGAGAAGTGAAAAACAGAAAGCTTGATATATGCTCTGTGTTGGACAGTACCCTTTGTGACCTTTTATCAAATAAAGCTTGTAAGCATGAATTACTGGGTTTGAGAACTCAGTGTTCTGCCTGTGTTCATTGAATGAAGCCTGGGGAAGTGAGTCTGACACCGGGGCAATTTCTGCAAGGTGTAGTGTAGTGCTATCCCTGATCTAGCAGACTTCCAAGCCGTTTTTGGTTTTGTTGGGATGTACCTGAATAAGGGGGGGGGGGTTGTATTTGATTCATTTTTAATTGTATGCAATAAAATTTGTATTTGTTCAAATACATCCCCTTCGAATGTGGTAGGATGAGTATTTGGTACAAATGTTCAATCCCATACGGATCCCATACAAATGCATACAAATAGCATACGAGTCCCATATACAAATCCCATACGGATCCCATATGAAGCGTCATATGAATGTATCAAAACATTTGATTCGCATTTGAATGTCAGAATTTGGCCGAATTTCAAATGTTATGAATATTCGTTCACATTCCTATGGTCTGGTGCTAAAGCTTTAGGCAGCAGCCAGATATCAAACTGGCTGTTCTGCGCAGGTATGGGTAACTGGCTAATCAGCCAGGTAACTGGCCACCGTCCAGGCCTGCCACTTTGAACTTGGCGTCCTTGCTAGGCCCCAGCCTGGGGTGGGGTGAGTGCCTGGGGTGGGTCCCTGCAGGCTCTAGGTGACCCAGTTGGGTCAGCCCGGGCCCACAGGAACACGGGGAAGGGATGGGATTGGCCTGTTAGCCCCTGGGTCACATTTGACCCAATGGGGGCAGGCCTGGGAGGAGTGTCCCACCCCCGTGCCGGCCTTTTTGGGCTAGGCCATGCACGGACTTACTCCCCTTTTGCATCCACGCATTCCTTACCTACCTACGTGTGAATAGGGAATGCATCCCTGCATGGTTTAGCCTTCGTTCGCTACAGCAATTTGGCTGTAGTGCGAAAAGGCCTCTGGAATGGTGATTCAGCCCTAATGTAGTCAGAATGCATGTTTGGTTTGCTTGGCAGCATCGGAAAGCTTTCTACATCAGCGGTTCTCAACCTTCCTAATGCCACGACCCCTTAATGGAGCCCCTCATGTTGTGGAGACCCCCAACCACAGGGGCAGAGCAGCTGGGAGGTGGGAGGGAAGGACAATGGGAGACGCGTCGCAACTCCTCTGAAAGGGTAATTCGACCCCCAAAGGGGTCCCGACCCCCAGGTTGAGAACCACTGTTCTACATGGTGTGATTTTCTTTAATTTTTAAAAATGCACTGGGTGATTCATTCCTCTTTTGTCCAGCTGCTGCGGAATCTGAGTCGAACTTTTCCTTTGAGATGCTGACAATGAAGTGGAGGCCCACCTCACTGAGTGGTTTGTATGTTCAGTTTTTTTGCCAACAATAAATTTGTTGAATTTTAAAGCTGTTTTTAAACGTGTTTTAATCTGTATTTCATTTCAAACTGTATCTGTTTTAATCTGTATCCTGTTTTAATCTGTTTTAATCTGTTTTTGCCTGCCCAGAGACCTTTGGGTATGGGGCGGGATAGAAATGTAAATAAATAAATAAAAGGAGCAATTTGGCCAGCTTATTTATCACACACTGCCTTCCATTTGTCAACAGTTAAAGTTCATGTGCCTTCATTCTGCTGGTTCACCTTTTTTTGTGAAATCCTTTCTGCTGTCCTTTGCTGTTGGATAAGGTTGAATCAACAAAATATATTGTACCATCAACACATTTTCCAGCTCTGCTTTTTGGGAGCTTTACCATATAATTAAAAATGACATCTCATCAAGCTTAGAAAGGATCTCTGAGAACTCTTTTATTCTTCAAGAAAACGGATCCATCCTACTTCATGCATTGGCCTGGATTTGGAACAGAACTGTCGATAAATTAAGTACTCACCTACAGCCTTCTCCAAAGAGAGGTTCTGCCAGGAGTGGTGAGCTTTAAACTAAAATCCTCCACATCTTCCAAGAGTCATAGGAACATAAGAACATAAGAGGAGCATCCTATCTTGCATAGTGATGCACTAGTGGCTTCTGGGTATTCCCAAACATAAAACAAAGACAAAATCTTCCTTTGCTCTCAGTTCCCTGCAAATGGCCTTTAGAGGCATCCTGCCTGCCTCTCCAGCCTTCCATTCTTATGCACTTGTTCTGATCCCTGGCATTAAGGATGTGCACAATTTTTTCTTTTGCATTCGATTTGTATTGAATCGAATGTAAGAAAATTCATATTCATTCGAATAGATCCCCTTTGAATGTGGTAGGATTCTATTCGATTTGAATGTACCTGTACAAATTCATATGAATATCCAATACGTATCTGATATGAATCTGATGCGTATCCTGTAACATATCTGCTCTGAAAGTGTCAAATTCACCCTGAATCCACTTTGAATCTGTTCTCAATCCATGTTGAATGGACTCTAGATCCATTGCAGATGTAACTAGCGCAGCCGCTTTCCCACATCGCTGGTTCATGAATGTTCCAAAGCTTTGTCTGCGAATATCCAAATTCGTAAAACTTCATATGAATATTGGATGTCAATAATGTTTGTTCACATCCCTACTTGGGATGAAAGAAGGCTTAAAAAAAATCTTCTGAGTGGTTCTTTTCTCAGATTGCCAAGACAGGTTCTAGAGCGCATTGCGATTCACTTGCACATGATAGAAACGTCCTCTGCTCACCTCTATGGTGCCCTATTTCCTGGATGTGGGTGCAGCATCTGTGAGGATACAAAAAAAAAAGGAGCTCAGACAATTGTGACTAAATTCTGAAAGCTCTGAACTACATCTACTTTTTGTACGCATGACAATAAAGTAACCCAAACGACAGAACGGATGAGGAAAAGGGAAGAGAAGCTAATGGGTGAGGCGAAAATAGATTAATTAGTTGCTGCTGTTTCCTGTAGCTGCAGGCACTAGCAATCTCCTGTCTGATCCAGATAACAAATCCAGCATTAATAAGGGAATTTGCAGGTAAGTCTATCATGAGGGCCAGATTAGAGGAAGTTTAATGGCCCATGAGCTCCCTGTGAGCTCTGTATTGTTTTATTATAAAGAATGGAAATTGAAAACAGCAGAAAGAAGAAAGTATGGGGAATGGCCAGGGAGTGGCAGCTGAGGAAATAAGATTGCACATTGAGCAAGAAGTGATGGAATTGTTGTCTCTGGGACCAGCAAGGGGAAGAGAAGAGAGGGCAAGCAAAGAGGGAAATAGCTTTCCTTTGGTTCTGCTTTTCTGTACACAACTCCATCTCCAGAAGTACACACGTTTCTTCTCTTCATTGCAGCATTAATTTATCTATTTTACTATAGCTGTATAATTATCCTGTAATGGGGTTTTCTTCATTTCTTCACTTCCCCCTTTTTTGATAGATCCTTAAGGGTGGTGAGTGTGTTTCATCCTTTTCGGGGCACAATAGCAGCCTGTGAGATCAGACCAAATGGTTTGACCCATGACTGGCATCTTGCTCTCAACTAGGAATGTGCACAAATGTTGTTGTTGTTTTTTAATTCAATTCATATTTAATTGAATGCAAGAAAATTAGATTTATCCGAATAGATCCCCTTCGAATGTGATAGGATTTGAATTTGATACAAATGATCTGAACCCCCTCTACAAATCTCCTATGTATCCCATATGAATTCCCTACGTATTCGCTCCAAATGTGAATCCACTTTGAATGTGCTCTCAATCCACTTCAAACCCACTCTGGGTCCATTGCAGATGTGAATGAGGCAGCCACTTTCCCACCTGCCCAGGTTCACGAATGTAACGAAGCCTTGAACGGATGTATCAAAACATTCAATTTGAATTCGAATGTCAGTCTTTGAATGTGCCAACATTCAATTCAAATTCGAATGTCTGAATTCAGATGAATTGTATGAATTTTGAATGTTACGAATATTTGTGTACACCTCTACTCTCAACAGCAATCAGATGCCATCAGGAGAGACTTTTAAGGACAACTAACCCTTTTTGTCTCCAGCTCTTGTGGTTCAGTAGATCTTGCTCTGCCTGCAGTTGATCTGGGTGGGATGCACCTTGTTCTAGGACAGTGATGGTGAACCTTTTGAGCTCAGTGTGTCAAAATTCACAAGAAAACCTAGCTTAACTCGGGTGCTGTATCACATCTAGAAATATCCATAATTTTGTGATATTTGTAGCTCTAGTAAAAAAGTTATATTTTTGATATATGTATATTATTAAAAGCAAAAACAAATAATTCTTTACATTAGTGACTTTTGTTGCTGAATCTTCAGTTGAAAGTTGGTATTTCGTACACTTCAAGAACAAGCAAGCACTCCATGCCCAGGTGCCAGGGTGACCAGGTGTGTCACCCAAAAGGGCTTGGTGTGTCACCTTTGACACGCGTGTCATAGGTTGGCCATCACCGTTCTAGGATGTCTCAAGCAGAATACAGTGGTACCTTGACATACGAGTTTAATTCGTTCCGTAACCTTGCTCTTATGTCAAATCGCTCGTATCTCAAAGCAATTTTCCCATTAATCCATTCCAGCTCCCAAAACACCACCTCAGTTGTTTTTGTTATGTACTGTACTGTATTTACATACTCGTATCTCAAATCTTGCTCTCATCTCAAAGCAAAATATCACTCGCTCGGCGGCTTGTATCTCAAAACGCTTGTATGTCAGGGCACTTGTATGTCGAGGTACCACTGTACCTATATGGGTTATCCTCTTCCTGCTGTACCAGAAATGACCGCTAGGGGGCGCAGCCTGAAACCTGTAAATAGAGCTCCAGCTGCTGCCCCCTTTTCTCTTTTCCTCAGTCACTGTCATCCAGATGGATCGCTGAGACCAGGCTCATCTGTATAATGCCGAAAGCCCAGTTTAAAGGAAACAGGACCTTGTCAGGTACTGAAGATTATTGATGTGGATTTCACAGTATTTGTAAGATGCACAGAAATGTATTTTACAGCTTGGCCATGGGACACGTTCTCAGGTGCAGTAAAACACCATAGTTAGTTCTCCATACTTCTTCTGTCTCTCCAGATGGCTGTGGTGGGAACACAAATCCACGTTTGGAGGTATATTTTAGAGATTTACTGGCAGGGGCCTTCTGAGGTGCTTCAGAGATTGACTGCAGGACCAACAGGGAAGGTTATGTGTGGCCACTATGCCTCAGGGGCTTTTACCAATCAGCCTTTCTTGGCTATCTGGATACAGCCTTGTCTCCATTTTCTTGATGGACAGATATTTCTCAGGACAATGTTACTTCCTATATTCAGGCTTTATGTTTTCTCTCCTTCCCATGCAACATGTAGCCATGTGGCTCAAGTAACAGGGTTTCCAAACCCTGTATGTGTTTTCCTAATGAGCTTTATTTTTTTTTCTAATTTGCAACATAAGGACATAAGAGGAGCCCTGCTGGGTCAGGCCACACCACAATGTTCTCTGCTGTGCCTTAATGGGCTGGATGTAATCTCAAACAATTCTCTCGTTATGTGTATCTTGAAAGACTGATTTGGAGTCCTAAAGCCTGGCACTAGTGGTGCCACAATGTCCTCTAGTGCATTAGAGGAGCCCTGCTGGATCAGGCCACAGCTCATCTAGTCCAGCCTTCTGTCTCATACAATGGCCCACCAAAATGCCTGCCTGCTCTTGACTTCCTGCAAATAGCCTTTAGAATCATCCTGCCTGTCTCTCCAACCTGAAGGCATTCATACATAGGTGCTCACTCTAGTAGCCATTGATACACCTGTCTTCGATGAATTTATCTCTTTCCAGGCTGGTTACTGGCGGCACCTCTTCTGATATATGAGCAACAGGCTACCTCACGGGCTTTGAATGAGCCCATAAACTTCTGAAGCTACTGAAAATTTGTTGTTTGCCACCCAAAGCTGTAATTCATACCCAAGATACATGGGAATCAGTGAGCAAAAAAATTACTTTGAAAAACTTTGCTTATTTCTGTCTTCTCACACTTTCCTACTACTGAGATAGCTGGCCCATGAATTTAACAATAGAGACATCCCAGGCTGAATTCTGAAACACTTCTGAGCTGAGATCCTTCCTAGTCTTTCTTCCTCTGTGTGTAGAAAATAATTATTTTTTTCTATGACAGTATTTATTTATTTATTTATTTATTTATTTATTTATTTATTTATTTTATATTTACATTTATATCCTGCCCCATACCCGAAGGTCTCTGGGTGGGTTACAACAGATTAAAATAGAATATACCTTAAAAAACATTAAAAGTTCAACAAATATAAAACAGTATACAATATGTTTAAAATAATAGTGTCTGTACTGAGAGGGAACATAAACAGCTTAGCCAAAGGCCAGGGTAAAAAGGTGTGTCTTCACTGCCCTCCTAAATGTATATAAGGAGGGGGCATGACACACCTCGAGGGGGAGGCTATTCCATAGTCTGGGGGCCATCACAGAAAAGGCTTTCTCCCGGGTGCCCACCAACCTCACTGTTGAAGGTGGTGGGACAACCAGGAGGGCCTCACCGCTTGATCTTAAGGCACGGGCAGGTCGATATGGGAGAAGGTGTTCCTTTAGATATTTGGGGCCCAAGTCATTTAGGGCCTTGTATGTTAGAGTCAAAACCTTGAATTTGGCTCGGTAGCACATTGGCAGCCAGTAATTAATCTTTGATTTACCCTTCATGATCCCTCTGATTACATTCTTCTGAAACGATTTATTTGAATCACTAGGCAGAAGACCTGGAACCAAGGCCATGGTCACATGAGTCCCAATCTGGTGGGCCTATTAATGAATTTGAGTTGAATTTGTGCCGTGCTGGTCAGATGTGGATTGATAGAGGCTGTCCCCTTCTTGGGTTGTGCTGGTCACACATTTCTGCAGAGTTTGGCCTGGTATTCCTCAATGGAGCCCTTGGCTCCCCACCTCTTTTGCTACATGATATTTATCTCATTTCCTATTGGATGCTGTTCATGTCACTCAAGGGAGGTGAGGGTGTGTGCTTGCAGTTTAGGGAATCTTACCCCTAAACTGAGGAGAGGAGGAGGTGCCTCTGTGTGTGCTGATTGGCCGAAGGGGAGGTGCCTCTCAAACCCTGTGCATGCTGATTGGCCAAAGGAAATATTGGGCACCACCCAGCACAGCACAGTTCTGCCTCCTTTAGGCCATCCCATCAACTCATACATGAGGAAGTGGAAGCCAGACTGGAATTCCAGGCTGACCTCAGTCCGTGTCAGTGCTGTTTAAAGAGGACTACATTTTAGGGTGGTCTAATGGCTGTAGGCTGGCTTGAAATTTGAATTAGTTTAAAACAGTCTGAATCACACAGCCTGCTGGATGACTCAGGTTGTCCTAAAACTCCTGTGTGCCCAGGACCCTAGGCAGGATCCATAGCCTTGTGGTTCTTGCTGGTAAGAGTACTACAGCCATAACACCACTGCAAAGGTATGCTGTTAGCATGCCCACTTTGGCTCCTGCCTATGCAAACATCATAGCTGGGAACTTTTGTTCCCCAGCCAACTCTGTTTCTGGCTTGGTCTGTTTTTCCAAACAGGGGAAATGACCTCAGGAAGTAGACAGTGTTTGAGAGAACGGATTTTCTTTTCAACCAGAAGAAGGTAAAGGGATAATTCCACACTTGCATCAGAAGTGGTGGCAGGGTGGAAGAGAAGGAGAAAATGTTGCCAGAGTGCTTTCTTCCACACTACCATTGAAATGCTAACAGTTACCACCAAAAGAAGTGGCAATAGCTACCAGCCTGGAGAGCTTTAAGAAAGGATTAGATAAGTTCATGGAGGAAAGGTGTATCAATGGCTACTAGAATAGGTGCTCAGGTACTTCCTCCTGGTTGGATGGATAGGCAGGGTGCCTCTCAGGGCCATTTGCAGGGAGTCAAAAGCAGGTAGAGGTTTAGCCTGTGTCTCCTGCTTGAGATGCCCAGGAGCAATTGATGGGTAAATGTGTGACACAGGATGTTGGACTAGATGGGCTGTGGCCTGACCCTGCAGGACTCCTCTTATGTCTTTATGTTGGGCTGTTGTTCAAGGTATGTGGGACCATGTGGATTCTGCACACGAGGAACACACCCATAATGCTGTGCAGATCCTGCTGTAGTCACTGAGGCATATAAGACTAGGTAAAAAAGAGAAAGATTTACTATGTATTTGATAGGGAAAAGATAAAGTTGTTAGCCAGGAAGAGATTTTCAAACTTCAAAGAACTGTTCTTGTCAGTTTCTGACACAGGCCTTTGCTCCCCTCATTCTCCTGATAGCTACTCTTAAGAAGGCTAAGTAAGTTTTGGAAGATTTTACTGCTGAGCCCTGCTGTACGAAAGAACATCATTCCTGCGATAGGAGTCCACTGGCAACTAAAAATATGCATGCTGGAGAGTATGTAGGCTGAGATTTGTACAGAATTTGAACCATGCTAGGCATCTCTTAAATGAAACATCGAGCCACTGTGGGCTTTCAGTTTCTTTAGATGAATAGTGGGTAAGGTTTCAATCATTTTTTCCCCTGCTCCATTTGCCTGAATAAATTTGCTTCCCCAACCCAGCTGCTCCTTGGTTTGTGAAGATAAGAAACTGCAGGTACAAATGGGAGCCACAGTGGAGCACAAATGAAAAAAACAGTGGAAATGAAGCTGGGAAAGAACCTGCTTCCTTAACGAAAATTGCTGGGCCTTTTTTCCTTTCTTTAGTAAGTTGGGAGAATACCCACAAAGAAGAGATGGAATGTATGGTGGTGTTCCTAATAATTCTTTGCTACTAGTCATGCAAGCAGGGCCAATCGGAGTTGTAATCCAGGAGCATTTGGAGGGCCATCAACTTCACCTAATACAGAATGCTACCTGGACTTCATTTAAGGGTGCTATTTGAATGAGTCTCCTAAATATTGTGTAGGAACCTTCTGTAGGAAAGTTGTGAGATGCAGAGATCAAAACTGAATTGGGGGTGGGGACTCAGTGGATAAGGAATGATAATAGGGGTCTTGTGCTGTACTGCTGATGTCTAATGAACTAGGACACTCAAGGGAAGGTCTCTTAGTGTGATGGCCTTCCTTACACATTGCAGTGGGTGGTGTGGTCCAGCTGGGCCTGCTCTGACTGGAGCAGTTTCCAGTAGGAATGGTTCTGCAGTCTTAAAACTGTGCTAGAACAGCCTGATCTGGGGCAAGCCCTGTGCCACTCTGAAGCTCACATGAGCTTTGGAGCCTGCTGCAAGAATTCCAATGGCTGGGAACAAATGTTCCTGGCCTCAGAGCCCAGGAGGACTAATTTCAGCAGTGCAATTTGGTGTACTCCTGAAATGAGTACACCATTGAGCCCACAAAAGTATGTACTAGGAACGTGCACAGCTGGGGTTTTGAGCGTTTGATTCATAATGAATTGAATGTTAGAAAATTGCATTTTGAATAGATCCCCTTCAAATGTGGTAGGATTTCTATTTGACGAGAATGTATTTGTACGAATTTGTAGGAATATCTGATACAAATGCATACGTATCGGTTTCAGATATGAAGACATACGTATTGGACATGTATCCAATGCGTATCCAATACAAACACATAGATATTGGATACGTATCCAGTACATATCCCCAGTTTAACAAATGTCTGAACTATTTGTACAACTGTTCTAAAACATTCGTATTCGTATGAATGTTAATGTATGAATGTCGTAACATTCAATTCGTGCACGAATGTCTGAATTTGTCCAAATTTGCATAGATAATGAATGTTATGAATATGCATGCACATCCTTATCATGCACCCTTCTGCATGCCTCTCTGGACTGGCCTTGTGGCCTCCTAACTACTGTAGACCATTAACAAGTCTACTGGTATGCTTGTTCCATGGAGCCATATGGAAAGTGTCCCAAGCTTTCATAATAGTGATGAAAATGGCATAAAGGTAAGGTTTATTATACATTTTAAGTACTGTCAGGTCACCTTTATCATTAGATTTGATTCCTGACCTCCTGAGCCTTTCTCCACTTAGCTTTGTAGCAGAACAGATGGCTCCACAGGCCTCCTCTGGGGCTCTTCTGTTCACATGCCCTCTGGTACACTCTGTCTGTATGAGACTAATTGTATTCTGGATCAGGATATCTAAAATGACCTCCTGGTTTGTTTCTGGGCTGGAATACCAGTAGTGCTGCTGAAATGGAGGCTTTGAGGCCAGAACTTTAGTTTCTGGCCATCAGAGCCAGTTCTGAAGCTCACATGAGTAAATGCAGAAAGGCCCCTAAGATGTCTGAGAGATGGTTTGTCCACCCGCTAATTTTCCCCTCCTCCCTCTCATGAACGTTCTAGGCTAAAAATGTTTCTAGGCTCAATTAGAGATGAGATGAGAACCAAAGGCCACAGGATACGGTTTCAAAGGCTGTGTTCAGACATAACAGAAGAGGTGCCCCAGAACTGCCTCATGGACAGTTGGGAAGCTTGCCGTTTGCTTTTTGTTCCTGGAAAGCAAAGGGTGAACCTGCTCATGAATGCGCTAAGCATCTGCACTGGTGGATGGTTAATGCATGGGAATGCTCCCCCTGAGCGTCCAGACACTTGCCAGAGTTGCAGTCAGTGTCCAGGTGCTGCCATCTTGAAGACCTGGTGCATCACTGTCACTGGGGCAACTGTGTGATGCACCTCATCCCTTGATCATCCAGGAGACGTGTGAAGGGAACGTCCAGAGCCATACAGGCTCCCGTGCTAGTTAACATAAGGCTTAACACACACCACATGTAGTTCATGCGTGAAATGCTCCTACATGGAAGGAATAGTTTCTTGAAAAGAAATTCTCCTTCAAGTGCAGATGCTCCATCTGGGAGCATGTCCCATGTGAACTACTGGGCCAAATGCGGAAAGGCCCAGCGTATGGCTCTTGTGTTTCCAAGCCTTCTCTAATCCACCTTTTCTAGCACAGAATGTTCATGCAAGGGAGGAGGAGCAGCCAGGTGTGTGAAGAATTCCACCTTGAGACCACTGATAGGGATGTGCAAGAATATTCAAAACATTTAAAATTTGATCTAAATTTGTTTGAATTTGGACATTCAAATTCGAATGGAATGTCTATACATTCATTTTTTAAACATTCGAACAAATTTGAATGTTTTGAATCATTCATACAAATTATTCAGACACCTGTACGTGTACTGTCTGTACGCATTACATACAGTACATATTTGTATGCATCTTATTCACATCTGTACACATCTGGATACATACGGGACAAATGGGATGCATACGGGATAAAATGGGCTGTGTATGAATGCGTACAGATGCGTACGGACGCATACAGACACATATGAATGTTGTCAACATTTGTATCATCAAATACGAAATGAATATTCATATGAATATATACGAATGTATTAAAATCGGTTCAAATTTGAATACATACAAATCAGTTCAAATTTGAATACATTCATTTTTTCTCTATTCGTACAAATTTGAACATTTGAATATTCGATTCAAATCGAATGTCAAAAATTGCATTCATGCGGACCCCTATTCTCTGAACCCCCTTAGAGGCATCTCATGGGTACTTTTTCAGCTTGACACTTCTGAGTGTTTTTTGCAACTACGAAATAAGTGGCTTTTGTTGGTATGTGTGAATGCATCCTAACTCACCCTCTGGCCTCACTCCGAAAGTCTCTTACCTCTCACTTGTTTGCTTGATGAAATGAGACAAACTGAATTAATTGTCTCAGCCTGGTGCAAGGGCAGGAGTCAATGTGATAAATGAATGGAATTATTTGTCATTCAGTCAATTACTCGGGGATATCAGGGAAAGAATTTGATGTACTGATGCTGATCTGAAATAGGTCCAAAACCACGTGGGTCCGTTACCCCTTGTACTGTAGCTGCACAATGAGGCTAAGAAGCTGTCATGATTCTCTTGTGCAAGTCTGCAGAGAAAAGGGATTACTCAGTGGTCAGTGTTTCAAAAGTGATCCTGCCGATGGAGCTCTGGGGATGGATTTAGCCTTAGGATAGCAGTTAATCAAATGTTTTTCTGAAAAGGGCAAAAGCCAATGCATCAAAGGACAAAAGCCAATGCATCAGATATCTTGGCTGCCATGAAAATATATGATCTGTTGTGACTCCTCAAGAGCATTGACAAATCACATTTGGATTTTCAAAGTGCATGGATTCTTTTGAGAGAATAGCTTTGCTTGGCCAGTCTGCAGCTTACTAGAGAGACCAAAGAATGCATTCAGGTTCTGCTAGGAGGATAAGGCCAAACTATTTGGGCTAGGGGATACAACTGCCAGGATAGTGTGGAAGTATAATTTATTTTTGTCTTGTCTCATTTTGTTTTATCTTACTGGATCCATGAATGTATATACCACATTTTCCAAGTGCCAAATAGTATGGAAGATGAGTTGGCTTTTCTACCCTGCTTTGCTCACGCTATAAGGGGACTCAAGGATGCTGACAAACCTTCTGTTCTTCTTCCGACAACAGGCACCCTGTGAGATAGGTAGGACTGTGAGAGCTCAGAAAGGGAGCCATGACTAGCCCAGGGTTATCCCCTGAAAAACACTGAACACTGGTCTATCCCTCTCACCATTAAGGCTTTGCTACATTTAATCCTTCAAAAAAGAATTTGCTATAATGATGGCTGGGCTTCAGCCACCTCCAGATGGTGGCTAGATATTCCATTAGGAGGTGGTAATGTGGGAAATCTTCCCACAGTTACCATGGCCAATGTTGTCTTCTTATCTTTTACTGAAGTTCATATCTGGGGGTGTTTTTCCACTAGCACTAAGTACCCATTGAAGCACCCATTAAGGACTCATTTGGCTGAGAGCCGGATGACCCCATTTCCACTACAGATCCCATTAGAGACACATCTGTTTCCACCACAGCTAGGGAAATCTGGATCATATGGGTCCTTCAGGACCTATAATCCAGATTTCGTGTAGACCTCATTAAAGGGGTCTACAATCAGGTCTTCAGCCTTCAAATCTGGATTGTAAGGAGCCTGTTTCCTCTACAATTTGGCAATGGGGTCTAGAGGCGGCTCGGGGGGGGGATGCACCAATGGGGGGGGGTTGCCCCAATCTCAACATCTGCCACTAACTTCAAAGATCCTCCAAAGCCTTTGACAGCTGCATTGCTCTCACAAGGGGTTTTTCTGTGGAGCCTGCACTGATCTCCGAAGGCAATTTTGAAGGGACTTTGCAGCCAGCTCTCGCAAGCGGTTCACTTTGGAGCCTTTGCTGATTTCTGAAGGCAACTTTGGAGATTGCACCCCCTGTCCCCCAAAACACCTGAGGTGACAGGCAGACCCCTTGTGGGTAGATCCAGATTTGTGAATGGGTGCTCTGGTGTTTCCACAGCAGGCAGGCTAGCACCCATTGCTATTGGGTGCTAGACCACCCATGGAAACACATTGGGTACTTACCTTATTCTGGATCTACTAGATTCGGATTAAAGGAAGTACCCATTCCTTAGATCCAGATCTTTTTAGATCCAGATCAAAGGAGGTCAGTGGAAAAAAATACCCTGGGTATTTGGCAACTCCACACATGAATGGATGCCTATTTTGGCCTCCATGCATGCATGGTGGATGGAGATATGATGGTGCCTCCAAACAGGGTGGGTTACAATGAAATTGAAACATATCGAATAGTAAAACATAATTAAAATTGTAACCCCCTTCCTCCCACCCCACCCCACCCTCCCTCCCTAACAGAACAGCACCCTGAAGAAGCTGTTTAAAAAGGAAAAGCCCGTGTAAGAAGATATGTTTTCAACAGGTGCCGGAACAATATAGTGTAGGCACCTGGTGAACCTTAAAAGGGAGGCTGTTCCAGAGTCTAGGGGCCACAACAGAAAAGGCACTCCTGCAAGTCCCCTTGCCTCATACCTCTTCTTCT
This sequence comes from Aspidoscelis tigris stejnegeri, assembly GCA_023333525.1. Taxonomy (NCBI): domain Eukaryota; kingdom Metazoa; phylum Chordata; class Lepidosauria; order Squamata; family Teiidae; genus Aspidoscelis; species Aspidoscelis tigris. The sequence goes on from JALMGA010000007.1 coordinate 11,919,566, forward strand.
TCTTCTTCAGGGGGAGGCCCCCCTGGCTACTGGCACACTGTTACCAGCAGAATGGCAGTCCAAAGGACTGTAGAGTGAAAGGGAGGAATGTGGAAGAGCACCAGGCTCCCTGTTCTGCTTGAACAGGAAGACCCATTTGGTGACACACCAAATTGTGCTACCAAAATTGCTCCCTCTGGGGTGCCAAGCCTAGGAGATATAGTTTCTAACTGTCAGAGAACTCAGAATTTGTCTCTGAAGATCATGCAACCTTCAGAGCCAGTGCACCGACTGTCCCAGGACTTGTTCTGCGACAGTGGAGCTATCGCTGTCATCAGAGCTGCTCCAGCCTGGCCTGATCCTGCCAGACTGGGGGCCAATTTGCACTTAGGCTTCTGGTATGCAAGAGGACAGCTCTGGTATATATGTACTAGAGCTGTCCTAATTGCATACCAGAGGCCTAAGTGCAAATAGTCCCTGGTTCAGGCACATACAGTAAGTGCAGAAACAGCCTTTGATAAATCCTGTTGTATCCCCTGAGCCATTCCCAGAAGCCAACCCTTAGCCTGCCTAGTGTTAATCTAGGCAGCAGCAGGTAGCATTCAGAAAAGGGGGGACAGGACAAGGAGCAGCCTTAGGCAGGAAGTAGACAAACCCATTTGTCTCCACAGAGTCACTCCCAGCTGCCATCCCTTAACCTGGCAGTTGTCAAGATAGGTAGCCACAGAGTACCTGCAGTCTGCATTATTGTCATGTCTATTAATGAGTCATATATTGGCTACAAAAGTATGCAAGCTGTGTGCTTCCCAGAGGCAGCCCAACGACATAATTGTGATGTAACATCCTATCCGAGGCTAAAAGTAATTGACATTGTACTATTAATAGGGGTGTGTACGAACGCAATTTTCGGGATTCAGTTTGATTCAAATCAAAAATCTGAAAGTTCGAATCAATCCGAATGTTTAAAATTTGAATGTATCCCCATTTGATACATTTGATAACTCTATTTGTGCAAATTTTCAATCCGCATTTGCACATACAAATGTCGACAACATAGGTGTCTGTGCGCATCCATTTGCATTACATTTTTATCCCATTTTCAAGTATATATATATATATATACATACAAATATCGGTTGCAGAAGCAGAAGTACATCTTGGTTGCATCAATTAGTTATTTACAGTTGGGACAAAAAAAAGGAGCGGTCCATACATAACATTTCAACTTTATTGTCTGACATCTGACCTCTGTTGCCAGATATGTTCCAATTGTATCAGAGATTAAAATGAAGCAAAATAAGATAGACCTGGATAGAAATCTGATTAGAAGACTTGGAATTAAAAATGTTTTTTCCCTGAAAAGTGCGTCCCATTTTCGTATTTGTACAAATGAGTACAGATACGAATAAGATGTGTACCGATACGTATGCAATGCATACGTGTCCGTATACACCCAAATGTCCGGATAATTCATACAGATGATTCAAAAATTCAAAATTCATTCGAATGTTTAAATTCAAATTTATAGACCGATTCAAATTCGAATGTCCAAATTGGAACAAATTCTATCACATTTTTAATGTTACGAATATTTGTGCACAATCCTAACTACCAACTATATTTTCACGCTTGGAAATGTCCAGATCCGGCTCTGTAAAAGTTGCACTAAGCTTATATAAAGCACTGAAAGTCAGTACCTGCTCACACAGTCACCAGTCTTCATTTAAAAAGCAATACTTTTCTTTTCCTGACACAATCAGAGCTATAGCATTTTTACATTTCACTGCCATGAGGCTAACGCCAACCTAAATCCATATTTTTGCAACTAAACAAGGCAACCTGCTGCCTGCTGCTGCTTTTGCCTTGTTACTTGAACACAGATGTGCAATCTGATTGCGTTCTCCTTTTTATGTGTAGGTAGCTCAGAAACTGACAGGCCTGTCAGTTTGCTTGATTCTGTATGGGCAGAGGATAGGGACGATCATGAATGTGTTTTTACCTTCTATATACAAATGAAGCAGTACTGTAGATCATGGCATATTAGGGAATTCTCCTTAGAGAATTCTGACTGCATGTGAAGTGTATTCAATTCGTATCAAATCGAATGTAAGAAAATTTGTATGTGTTTGAATAGGTCCCCTTCGAATGTTGTAGGATTCTGTTTGATACAAATGTATTCATAGGAATTCATACAAATATCCGATGCGAATGCATACATATCTTGTAACGTATCCGCTCTGAAAGCATCAAATCTGCTCTGAATCCACTTTGAATCTGCTCTCGATACAGGTTGAATGCACTCTTGATCTGTTGCAAATGTGCCTGGAGCAGCCACTTCCCAACCTCCCGGGTTCACAAATGTTCTGAAGCGTTCGTAGGGATGTTCTGAAACATTTGTATGAATACGGTCAACGTACGGATATCATTAACATTCAATTCATATACAAATGTCTGAATTTGTATGAATTTGTATAAATATCGAATGTTAATGAATATTCATGAACATACCTAGAAGTGTCCTACATCAGTGTTATTTTGGTGTACAGAAACTATTTTTAAAACATATAATGACCTTGTGGATATTGGGTATTTTGGTAGCCGCTTTGTGAATGGCTTTCCAGATAAGGAAGAACAGAAAAGAAATTACATAAATTAAGGCTTTCATGACTGGGTACAGTACGACGGTTGGAGTAGTTTCCGGGTAAAACAGTAATGCTAAAAGTACTGTATTTTCTGGCGTACAAGACTACTTTTTAACCCAGGAAAATCTTCTCAAAAGTCAGGGGTCGTCTTATACGCCGGGTGTCATCTTCTTATACCGTGAGTATATCCCAAACTCTATATTTTAACTGAAAAGTTGGGGGTCGTCTTATATGGCCAGCCGTCTTATATGGTGGAAAATATGGGTACTTAAAAACTACAAAGAACTATAAAGAGGGGGAAACTAAAATAACACACAAAAAGCCTGTCATAAAAGTCCCAATCTTTATAAGTCCAGATCTTTACACGTGTTTCACCTACTCACTGTAGGCTTCCTCAGAAGAAAAAAGAACAGTATACCATGCTAAGAGAGAAAGCACACAGTAAGACAGACATTTAGTAGTGAACTAGAGAGAATCAGTCAACTGCTAAATACAAGGCATATAGAGCTCTTCTAGATCAAGAACAGGTGCCAGCTCCTGCAGTTTCTTCCTTCTTTTTACTTAAGAAAACAGTAATGTTTTGACCAGGATCATCTGTCAAGGCCTTTCTGCACGTTTTTAAAACTGGTAACCAAGCATCTGTTACTCCTTTGACTTCCTTCTTTCTATTAAAATGAAACGGGTGCTTATAAATCTCAATAGCTTCTCTAAAAATCCGAGGGTAAAATGATTGGGTGGAGGAAAGAACTGTAGTATTGTTAAAATCAATGTGGTGACCACTCTTCATTACATGTTCCACCACTGCAGACTTATCAGATTGATTGAGCCTGCAGTGGCATGTGTGTTCTCGTATACCGGTTGCAACACTTCTTTTCGTTGTACCTATATATACCCTTTTACAATCACAGTGTATTTTATAGACTCCAGCAGTGGAGAACGGGGGTCTAGGATCTTTAACACTACGGATCATTTGGCTAATTTTCTTTGTTGGGCGAAAAGAAATTTTGCTTTAAATAAACAAAAAATAAATGTTGCCTACTATGTCAGTGGTTTATATTACATCTCAAAGAGGTTACTTCCATGTCCACAAACACCAGCATCATTTTATTGTGCGTAATCTAATATCTGAATGGGACTTCATGTTCTTTTAAACTGTATGTGTTACTCTGCAAAGAGTCTGAGACCCTGATGATGCCATAGATATGATTTTTTAAAAAACAATATGATTCAGTGTAAATTATATATTTGGCACACCATATGGCTTGCAATATACAATCATAATAAAATAATCAGAACCATTTGTTTACAGTATGCCTGCTTCTAATTAGCAGCTCAAATTGACTAAATGGTGAACTTAGTAACAGATATAAGTGTTCAAATCATCACTCTTAGGAGCATAAAACAGGATGCTACTGTACTGGGTTCTCTTCCGAGCAACTTGCAAGGTGTAATGAAACAGAATGAATTATCTTTCCACAATCCTTGAAGAAGATAGAGCTGAGGCTGTGAGAAGAATATCTTGCCTCAAATCACCTTAGTAAGATGATGGTAAAAATGGATTTTGAATGGGGTATTTTAACTGAAATTTGAATGAGGAATTTTAATGGAAATTTTAATTGAAATTTGAATGGGAATTAATGGAATTTTGAATGGGGAATTTTAATGGAAATTTGAATGAGGAATTTTAACGGAAATTTTAATTGAAATTTGAATGGGAATTAATGGAATTTTGAATGGGGAATTTTAATGGAATTTTGAATGGGAAATTTTGAGGTGCTTTGGGTATCCCTTCCATCTGACACAGGGGTTGTGTGTCCACACATCTGGATGCCTTTGGGGCTGGCCATCAACAAGGCCATATCCCCTGCTGTTCCCCTGTTTCCTGTGAACTTTCCCCAAGTTGCATCCAGGCTCCATGAGGATACAGACTGAATAACACTCGTGTTGGTGTTCAGAGAATCCTTACAGCCAAGTCCCCAAATCCCAAATGGTTGATTACTGAATTTTGTATGCAAATGAGTATACACTTTTTTTTCCTCAAAAAAATTGCCTTGAAATATTGGATTGGTTGTAATTTTCAGTAACGTAACATACTGTTTCTTCAGAGATACAAATGGATAAGCTACAACAGCTTCAGCCGCTCTCTGTAGAACTGTGGCTCCAAAGAATTTGGTCGAACATCCCCAGTGAACTCATCACTGCTCAGCAGAACATTATGCAGGACTCTTCAGATCAATCCTGAGGCCTTTTCACACAAGGGGTTTTCGAATGCATGGAGAGCACTTTGGGACGCAGAATTCGCTCTTGTGGGCGGCCAGATCCATTCCAGGCTGCCTGCAGGCATCCCAACTTGCCCTCCATGCATTCGAGTTTCAGAGCACTAAAGAGTGCTCTGAAACCATTTCCGCGCATTCCAAACTGTCTCAGAGGAAAAGCATTCGCATGCTCTCTCTCTGTGACAGCTCAGCCCCTCCCCCAGGCTGCTCCCATTGGCTCCTATGGACCTAGTGTAGGCAGCCCGGGTGCCTTCTTTCCCTGTGTTCCTGCTTGCTCCTGAACCCCAGATCGGGCTCCAGGAGTGGGCAGGAATGTCAGCCAAAAGCCCCCAACCCATCCCCACGGTTGTGCGCGTGTGTGAATGGGGTTTACCTTCTCCTGCTGGCCTGATTCTTTGTAGACTAGGCTGGGCTGTTCTGAGCATGCTCGAGGGGGCGGCCCCTCATTGGCTGGGCACCCGCCTGGTCTCAACTGGCCATCTGAGCATGTGTGGGTGCCCAGCCAATAGAATTTTACCACATTCAAATGTGATCTATTCATACGAATACAGATTTTTGCACATTCGATTCATTTTGAATCAAATGCCCCCAAAATTTCTGTACATGCCTACTTCCTATACATTAACAAGCCAAGTTAAGGTGTATATATCCATAGATGGCTAGGGTCCCAGTTATCTGAAAAGTCACATGTATGCTTTCCTTGGAGTTGAGTTTTATTGGAGAAACCCTCATAATTCCATCTTATCTGATGCCTCATAGTTCCATCTTCAGCTGATGTTGTCCACAGAAGGTCTTTCCCCACAGCCTATTCCAATACGTGGAATACTCTTTTCTACCATGAAACATGCCAAGCACCCACTCTAAATACTTTTCAGTGCCCTGTTAACTCATTTCTGTCTACTTTGTTTAGATCCTTCAGTTGAGCAACATATATTTGCCTTAACTTATATTTTTACCTGTTAACTACCTTGGGACAACTTAGGTGCAAGACAGTATCCAAATCTGAATTAATTAATTAATGAACAAGTACTTAATTAATGAACAATTTTGTCTTGTGGGTAGAGTGCCAGTCTTATACGTTGCAGTTGTGGGGTTTGATTCTGCCCCCCTCTACGAAGCCACCTGGATGGCCTTGGTCTAGTCACAGCTCTCTTCTGAGCTCTCACAGTCCCACCTGCCTCCCATGGTGTCTGTTGTTGGGAGAAGAACAGAAGATTTGTCAACCACTTTGAGTCCCCTTAAATGGGGTACAAAAGCCAGCTCCTCTTCTTCTAACAGTACTCATGACCTTCTGACATTACTTATTTATTCCACAACTTATTAATTTACCTGTATAAAGCACATCCAGAACTATCAAACGTTGTTTGGACATTAGTTTGATACTCTGCATTTTAGCATTTGCTGCAGCAAGAGAATGCAGCTGCAAGATTTTCTTTCCTCGTGACGTAGCCCTCCTGTCATGTACAGGTAACCAATAGTAGCATTTCCGGTTAGTGACCGATATGCAGTTATGGAATCACAAGATGTTAATTTTACTGGAATAACAATAACCCCGTAAATTGGGTCTAAATTTTGGGACCATACTGGAACTCCATGATGATCACATCTAGCAAATCAGGCACAATTATGAAATAATTATGGGGTTTTGACCCTGTTTGGATGGAGCTTCTGTTGGGCTTTGCTTTGCCATAATTCAGAATAACATTGGCTGTGGGGCGTGCTTAGCGCTCTCTTGACTAAAGGTCACTTCCTGCCAACAAGATGACAAGATGAGGAAGTTACCTATCAGCCACTCACTTATTTCAGTTATATAAAGCCTCAAAATGTGACCAGGGATCATTTCATTCTCTGAGGGGGAAGGATACGGTTCTTGAAAGGCTGCCAAAGTACCTCTGTCACTTTTGCAGGACTTATCTGCTGCGTTCAAACTGGTTGGTGCGTTGATTTTATATAGTTAGAGCTTAATTTTATATGAATATATATAATTTCATTTGTTAGCAATTAGGGAATGTGCAAGAATATTCAAAATATTTGTTATCCAATCAAATTTCACCAAATTCAAACATTTGAATTAGAATAGAATGTCCAGGCATTCATTTTTAAATCTTAAAATCAATACAAATATTTCAAATTCGTATGAATAATTTGGACATATCCGTATGTTTATGTATCGGTATGTATCTTATTCGTATCCATACACGTTTGTACGGATACGTGCAGGATGAAAAGGGGCTGCATACGGACACGTATGAATGTTGTTGACATTTGTATCATCAAACACAACATATTGAATATTTGTATGAATAGATACAAATGTATTCGAATTGGTTCAAATTTTAATGCATTCTTTTTTTCATTCGTACAAATTCAGATATTCAAATATTCAATTTGAATTTAATTGAATGTCAAAAATTGCATTTGTGAACACCTCTATTAGCAACTGTATACGTTTCTTATTCTGCTCTTTGGCAGAAGGGGTCTTATAAATAAAACTTACTACCACCACCACCACCACTACTACTACTTAATTTATGCCCTAGACTTCCTACATTGTTGATTTCAGAGTGGAAAGGTGTTCAGCTTGCTACTTTATTTGCATTCTGTTGATGCTGCAGCAGATAGTTGGCACTTTTCACAGTTTCACAGCTTTGCCAAGGTGTACTCTCCAACTCAAAGGAGCAGAAAAGCATTTAAGGAAAACTAGGTGATCTGTAGGAAGAGCAGGAAATAGTTCAAGAACATAGGCACAAATGCTTAGTATCCTGTTAGGAGGCTGGTGACATCTAGAGGGAATAAAGGTAAAAAGAAGGAGGGGTTTTTAAAGGTAATAAAACAGTGGTAACTTCTGGATGTGTTGCTTGCTCTGGCCCAGACATGGGCTGGTCAGCTGTCCACTTGGACAGATGGTGAAACCTTTTTTCATAACTTTGCCCTCCCCCAGATATTTATTGTTTGTTGCACAATGCCATTATATTCCAGAGGAAAGCAACTCCAGAATTATTACATGTTCCCCAGATGGCAGAGTGACAGTGTGGTGCAGGTGGAAGCACTTACCAGTGTGGATACTTGCTCCTGCAATGGTATGATATGAACTTACAAGTATTTCATGTCTGGAAGTGTGGAGTTGTGGGTGAGCCAACCTGGTCTTGTGGTTAGAGTGCCAGACTCATAGCTCGCAGTCATGGGATATGATTTTGTACTCCTCCATGAAGCCAGCTGGGTGACCTTGGGCTAGTGACAGCTATCTTCTGAGCTCTCACAGCTCCACCTTCCTCGCAGGTTGTCTGTTGTGGAGAGAAGAACAGAAGGCTTGTCAGCTGCTTTGAGTCCTCTTAAATGGGTGAGAAATGTGGGGTAGAAAAGCCAACTCATCATCATCTTCTTCAGTTGCTACCCACACACTTGTGCAACTGATGTTTTCGGCTGGGTTTGGTCCTAGATATGAACCGTGGCCATTCCCAAGATGACAGATTGTGCACGTAAGTAACAACACAGGTAAGCCATCTTGCTTTTTGTATAAAATCTGGGCTAGAAGTTGATTTTCCCACAATAATGTTATTTTGGAATATCACCCCAAAACCCTGGGACTATGTTGAGATTGCCAAGGACATGTGTGGCAAATCCAACATAGCCTTGGGATAATTCTGGGTTTTAAACCTTTTTTAGAGGAAGTTTTGAGGCTGGGGAATAAAAGTTGCACACCAGGGATGTTTTGGTGGGGTCCAGAAATGGTCCCAGAACTTGGGCATTTTTGGAGCCTGGTGAAATTTCAATGGACTCAAAACTGACCATTCCTGATGCTTCTGCCTTTCTGTTTGGTGGAGGTAGGAATGATCCTGGGTAGGAATGATCCTGGCTCATACCAGACTTGCAGAGTAGGGATGTGCATGAATATTTATAACATTCGTTATTTGTATGAATTCGTATGAAGTCAGATATTGAAACATGAATCGAATATTAGAACATTCATACATTAACATTCGTATGAATACAAATGTTTTGGAACATTCATTAAACTGGGGATACATATTGGATACATATTGATAGATATGTGTCCATATACGATACGTATCTGATATGTATGTATTCGCATAGGATACGTATCCGGGATACATATCCAGAATATGTGTCCGATACGTATGCATTCATATTGGATATTCATACAAATCTGTATTAATACATTTATATCAAATAGATTCCTACCACATTCGAAGGGCATCTATTTGAACGAATACGAGTTTTCTAACATTCAGTTCGTTGTAAATCCAATGCCAAACAATCCTGTTGTGCACATCTGTATTGCAGAGTGAAATTTATTTATATGGAACACTTAAGTTTTGCTTTTTGCTAAAAAAAGTTATTGAAGCAGTTTACACATAGGTTTTTAGAAGAAGGTTAAAACGGAACTAAAAACCATGTAGAAAATATAGGCCTTTTTTCACGAGGGCCTATGGAACCTGTTCTGTCTCAGATGTGCTTTTTAAAATGTGTAATGGACTTGACTTTCAACTCTTCCTAAACTGCTTTGGGCTGGCATGAATTCTTCATAACTACCAGAGTGTGAAAACAGTGTTAACTTCATCACCTTCCAGTTTACTTAATTATTTTTATTTCCATCCTGCCCTATACCCAGAGTTTTCATGACTGGCTACAATAAAGGAAGGCAGCATTTGAGTTCTGGAGTTAATGCTGGGCTAGAGAAAGTGTCTGCCAATTAATTTAGCAATGTGTGGTTTGCAATTTACAGCTGATAATTAAAAAGTGGACAGTTTCATTCTTTTGATTTCCTGAGTGGACTAATACTGTGTGCTGGAGAATTAAGGAGGAGAGTCATCCTAAGTAAGAAGTCAATGGCAAGCTTAGATGAGACTATAAAGCTTTCATTGACAACAAAGACCAAGATCATTAACACAGTGGTCTTCCTTTTCGCAAGGGATAAGGATGACAGGTGTTGCCATTAGGTGATATTGGGCGCTTCTGCACTGCTCTCAAACATCTGGATCTTCAAGATCCAGATGTTTGAGATGGGGTCTTCCCAGACATCCAGATCTGAAAGACGGCCACCTCCGCCACACCCCCTATTTCGATGATTGCTGAGGGCCATCAGGGAGAGGAGGGGACACGGATTGCAGCTACCTCCTTCCCCTGCCTCCTCCTCCTCCTCCTCCTCCCCAGTGGCAAAGCAGCGGCCAGGGGCAGGGGAAATCTAGCAGTGCCGGAGGTGACTCTGCCTCCACCAGACCCCCTCCCCCAGGAAGCTGGACATGAGAGGCAGTCACTTAACACCTCCACTATATAAAATGTCTTCACACCCACTGATGATGCCAGATCTGAAGTTACTACACTTAACTACACTTGGGCCCCAAATATCTAAAGGAACTTTTTCTTCCATAATGACTTGCCCATGCCCTAAGATCTGGAGGTGAGGCCCTCCTGGTTGACCCACCAGCCTCAGTAGCAAAAGGGGTGGGAACCCGGGATAGGGTCTTTTCAGTGGTGGCTCCCAGATTGTTAGAACAGTCTCTCTCCTGAGGTGCTACAGGTACCTTCACTTTATGCATTCAGGAGAGCGGTGAAGACACACCTCTTCGTCCTGGCCTTTGGCTAAACAAGGAAATGGTTTTCCTCCCCACATTCAGGCACTGTTATGGTTTTAATATGTTCATTTTATATATTCACTGGTTTTTAATGTTGTAACCCCCCCCTGTTATTTGGAGTCATATTCCTGATTTTTCCTTATCTGGGTCTCATAACTGTGCTGGATGAGATCATTGCTGCTAAACTCTCAACCCTTATCGTCATCCCCCCCCCCCGAATTTGATACAAGCCACAAATAATCTGATAAAATAAATAGAAACAGCTTGCTTTTCAGCTGCAGAGACCAGTCTGTTTGCCTTCACCGTGATGCATTTTCAAGCTTTTGGACCGAAATGAATGCCTGGAAGAAAGACCACCGAGCTCTTCATACGGTGAATGTTCTTAAGGAAGATGGAGATTTAAGCATAATAAGCTAATTAAAAATACATGTAAAGCTTTACAACTGAGTGATCCTTCTGCTGTGCTTCTGAAAAATAAAATTCCTGCGAAAAGTCTACGCAGATTTTTGCTTTCCGGCTGCTTCATGCTCTTCTAAGCGTTTCCTCCATGGGACAGGAAATGAAGGTGAGGAGTAATAATTACATTGGGAGAGAGGGATCAGCCTTGAATGGGCTATTAAAAAATGCATCCAGTTCTCATTGCTTGCTTGGCTGACAGAGGACTCCCAGTAGCCCACTGACCACTGCAAAATATATTCCTGTTTTCAAGCTGGTCTGTACTTTTTAAAAAATGCAATTGATGATTGCATTTTCTTCCCTGTTAAGTTTGTGGTCACACGTCACCATTTAATTCTTCAGAATGAATTCAGAAAGGGAATAACTGAGGAATATAGGTGGGTAGGTGCACAGCTTTTTAAATCTGAATAACATAATCTACTTAGCTGCTACTATACAGCTGTAGCAACTGAGTCATTTAGAAGCAGTGATCCTTATTGTTAAGGTAATTTCCTCCTTTCACTCATTGAGAATATTGGCCTTCAAAGGAGGAGCAGGTGGAAAATCCTCTGGCAAATAACATGGAATGGAAACAGGTAAGGCTGTAAAATGGACTTTGCCTATTTATCGATAAACCTCATAACACATACAAAACTTTACCTTGTTTCCTTTATCTGTGCTTTACACTTGCCTTCATTTAATTTTCATGAGTCCTGTCTTTTATTATGAATAGAAGTGGAGTAAAATCAGATAGATCTTACCGATCATTATTAGAGGTGATAATTTATAGCTTATAGGCCATTGCCATGGAAACCCAAGGAGACCCCCAAAGAATTAAGGCTTGGGAGTTGTGGCCTAATCTGGAGGTGATTTTTCAATAGCGCCAGCTGTCCTGGGTCTGAAAGGCGTGGCAAATTGCACCATTATTGAAGGGAAATGGTATGGCTAAGTTAATTATGTGTTGGCTTTAGACACAGGTGTTCATAAAAGAGGGAACACGGACTCTTAATCAAGCTTGGCTCCGGCGGAACAAGAGCGCAGCGTGAGCCTCTCCAAGAGTTGTTTGTATTATCCTTCATTTAAATCATAAAAGCTTCGCCGTGTGCCTTCTGTGATGGTAGCTTCTAATCATGCCTTTAGTTTGTCATTACAGGTAATGACATTTCGGGGGGAGAAAAGAAAAAAAAGAAGTAGCTTGACTGCACCTCGCTGATGTATTTCTAAAGCGTAAGCAGCAATATGACGGTCACTTCATCACAGATATGGCTCAATGTTATTTAACTGTTTTTTTAAAAAAGAAATCTGATATATTGTTAAATTGTTACAGTTATTATTTGATTATAGCGTATTACTTTGCAAATTTCATTAAGTTCATTGTTGCAAAATAGCACTGTAAAATAAGAAAGCGATAAATAAATAACAGCAGCAACAGAAAAGAAATGGTTCCTGATGAAAAAAAAATATGCTGGATTTAAATGGATATGTGTGTTTATGGATATTTGGTACATTGGTCTGAAAAAGAAAAAGAAGATAGGAAGCACAGGGGTCATGCTGGAACTTTCAAATTAAAAGAGATGGGGCGAGTTCCCATTCAAGGAATAAAGCGCTATATACAGTACAACGCTATTTACATCGGGATTTACATCGATATGTAAAGCGTGTTAAAAGGAAGCAAAGGAGCATCTGGCAATCGGATTCAACCCCGATTTTGTGTCCCCACTCTTAAACACTTAAAACGCTTCCAAAAACGCAATTCTTTCCCCTCCTCAGCCTTTTCCCACTGTTCTCTCCTCATTGCCCAGGGCGCATGGCAGCAGTGGCGACTCAAGCCTCGTTCGCCTGCTCCACCTCCACAGCCACCATCCCCAGCAGGGGTTACCTCCGAAAAAAGCACCCTGGCTGGCTGACTCGCTCTGCCACCGCACCACCTGCTCACACATACACACATCTCCCAGTTCCTGAAGCAGCTTCACCCTGAAAAAAGCACCCTGGCTGGCTGGCTGGCTGGCTCTGCTGCTGCCGCCACCTGCACACACACACTTCAACATACATACATCTCCCAGTTCCTGCAGCAGCTTCACCCCTCTCCCTTTTTAAAGATCAAGGAAGGAGGGAAACAGCCAGAATTGTGCAGGATTGCCTCTTTCCTTGATTTTTAGGCTTGCGTGGGTGGGAAAGGAAACATTGTTATCAGGTGTGAAGTGGCTGTATTGTTACAATGAAACAGTCTGTTGTATAGGGGAATACTCTAGCGTTCCCACAGCACTAAGGAAGAAATGTTTTAAAAGCAAAAGTGGAGAAAAACACTGGAAAATTCTGGTGTTTATTTATCCTGTTTTTAAGCCAAATAATCCTCAAAATACCCCTGAAACTGATTTGGAATGGGGACAAAGAGGATCCAAACCATTTTGAAACCATTGTAATGGATTGGGGGGTGGGAACGACAAGAATCCAAACTGTTTTGAAACCATTTTAAAGTGGTAATGGGAACTCACCTATGGTCTACCAAAGTACCCTATAATGTAATTTAAAGGAGATCAGCTATAAGGTATAGGATGAAACCTTATACTCATGATACCTTCAAAGAAATTGACATTTGAAAAAAATATAAGTTAAGAAAAGGGAGATTCTGTTTTAGCTAAGTGACAATTTCCCCTGGCTTTGGGGCTGTAACCTGTTTCAGTAATCAATTAAGGACTTTAAATAGAACAAACAATAACTACAAACTTGAACATTCACTGATATTATCCTGATTAAGTTCGAGCAAACAGATCCTAACTTGAATAAGGGAGTATCCATCCAAAATTCTGTTAGCAGATGGGAAAGACATACTCTAAACTCAGCCTATTTTTTTCTGCCAGAAAAATGGGGCTTTAAAAAATGTAGCTGTCCTCTTTCTTTGAGGGGAGGTAAGGCAACACCACATGACCAGAGGAAGTAAGGGAAGAAGCAACCACATTCTTGTTCTTTCCATCACTGGTGTGAAGCCAATGGAGTATTTAGATAGGTGCTTTAGGCCCTTTCTGCACTGTTGCGTTGTACTGTAGTTTGCACTAGTATGTAGATGGCAGGTTGCTATTCTGGAATATAATTCGGTGTGGAAAGGGCCTTAATGTGCAAACCAGCATTTAGGTCCTTGGAACAGACAAGGTATGGAAGAAAAGAGAACCCAGTCAGGGCAGAGACACCATTTCTTGGGTCCTCCAATGTGTGGGTTGTTCCTTCCTTCCTTTCTTTAGGCCACTCCATTTTCAAGGTAATACCTACTTGCCTAGATGAAGTTGCTTAATGGAATTGGGGGGCACCATGGAGGATATGAGGAAGGTGGTGTAAGGAGAAAGTGTCATGTCTGGAGTGGGCAGCAGCAGCAGCAGCAGCAGCAGCAAGCATGTGTGTGTGCGCACGCGTGCACACACACACACACACACACACACACACACATGAACAGCAAGAAGCCAAGTCACTTTCCAGAGTTCATGAGGATATAGAGTAGGTGTAGTCAAATAGGCCAAGAGTCGGATGACCAGAAAGTCATTAAGTTGGGAAGTCAGTCAGGAGTCAGGAATCAGAGTTCAGATGAGTTGCCAAGAAAATTCTTTGTTTGCAATGGAAGTTGCTGGATTGGGCTTTCCTTAAGTAGGACTCGGTGAGTCATGCCCTGCTGATGCAGCTGTTTGGCATGGAGGTGCGCTGAGTGGCATAGCTGCTCTTGTTGTCTCTGGAGAGAACTTTGGTCTGGGCAGGGCGCAGCATCTGAGTCTGAGCCCTCCACTTTTTGGGGGATTGAATCAGTGTCCAAGTTCAGACCCTGAGGTGCGCCTCCCCCGTTTTGGCTGGCATGGGTGGCGACATCACCATCTGAGGAGTCAGAAGAGTCAGGGAGGGCATGGGGCATGACAGAATCCACTTTGAATCTGCTCTCAATCCATGTCGAATGCACTCTGGATCTGTAGGTGATGTGACTGGTGCAGCCGCTTTCTCACCTCCCTGTTTCACGAATGTTCCGAAGCACTTGTGCAAATACGAATGTCAATGTATGAATATTGAAACATTCAGTTCGTATACAAATGTCCAAATTCGTACAAATATCAAATGCTATGAATATTCGTGCGCATCCCTAGTCCTGACTGTTCATTTGCTACAGGGACCAGATCAAGATATTAACATGAACAGATAAGGCTCTAAAAAACTTGGCCCCCAAGTATCTAAAGGAAGGAATACTTCCTCTCATATAGACCTGCATATGCATAGCGGTCTGCTGGTGAGGTCCTATGGGCTGGGCTGTGCCATCCCTTTCAGCAGTAAAAGGGGTTGGGACATTGGGGAGAGCATTTCTTTCTTCTCATTTTGTATGTAAAAAGAAGAAGAACATGGGGTGCCCACAATTCCCCTCTTTAGGATGCGATTGAACCATATTTTGGCACACGTGGGTACAGCCTAAACCTTTCTGCTTTTCCTCACAGCTGCAGATGCCTCTTCAGCATTTGCCAGTTTCCTGACTTGTCATGTCTTTTGCATCCCACGGTGTACCACAGTGCTATCACAGTAGCATGACAATTGGCTGTCTGCATCCACGTCCAGGTTTGAGCGTTTTCTATGCTGTTGTGAAGTGTGATCGAAGCTCTCAGATCAAGGAATCTGATAGAAGCTTGGGTTCAAAGTAGAGAGGTGTAGCACAGCTTCAAATAGAACACTCTTCCCATCAAAGAGGAAGTATTAGAAAGGTTGGAGTTTGAACTAAACACATTGTGGGCCTTTTTGCACTTGACCGCCCCAGAATGGCCATGCACAGTCACAGAATCATGGGATCATAGAGTTGAAAGGGACCTCTAGGGTCATAGAGTCCTGCGCTATTGGCAATTGGATGGGGATGGGCACAATTCAAACTCAACCCTGCATCTGGACTAAAAATAGTCCAATACAGACTAAACGGAGTGCATGGGATCGCGGCGATTGTCAAGGAAATCTTAACTTGATATCCTACATCAGCACTAGATTTCTATTTTGACTCAGGAGAATTAGGATTTCTAACATATCAATGTTCCCGGGAAAGAAATGAAAATTTCTGCTCCAGAAACAGCTTTGGGGCCCCTGTTTATGGCAGGGGGGGTAAGGTTCACGCCAGCACTGGGAAGTCCAAAGTATGTTTTGATGATGGAACAGGTTAAAGAGCATTTAAAAGCAATTATTTAACAGCAGTGCTTTTGGAGACACCATGGCACCATTTGGTAGCCTGCCTTTTGACACTCTGACATGTAATTAACAGCGACATCCAGAGGAAATCATTATTAGCAGGTGACACTTTTCAAACAAAAGACCATATGGCAGAGGACAAGTGTATGTTTCATTTTAAAAAGGGGGCAGCAAATAAAAAAGGTGTGTTTGTGCACAGACAGCATGAACAAAAGAGCAGTAATATCTTTCCACACAGCAACTCATTTTGTCCCAAAGGAAGAGGTGTTCTTAATTTGATTTGCTCTGTAGTACGCATAAGAGTTCTTAAAAAAAATATCGGCACCCTTGGGGTGTTGAGAGCCCTGGTATATTATCTTATAATCAACCACACAGCTACCATTTGGTGTACGCTAGAGCAGGTTGCTTATTTTCCTTTTGAATGCATGCTGATGAAGGTAAATTGGAGGCTGAAGAATGGGTACCTGCATCAGATCTACTAGAAAAAGGGTTCAGATACTAGGCTGCCTGCACTGGGCGGTATACAAGACCAGCAAACATACTAGGAGCCTCCCTTTGATGCACTGGTGTGGTCTAAGGAAGACCTTGAGAGTGGAAGGGAAGCTCCTTGTATGTTTGTTGGTTCAACGTACTATCCGGCGTGGATCCCAATTAAGGGCCTATTTAGTTCAGATATAGGCCTCCAGATCTACATGTTAATGTGAATCTAGGAGGCCCTGCCCCCCCCCCCCCCAGGTCCAGGTCCAGGTCCAGGTCCATCTGCATTTGCAATTTCTAAGCAGGAAACTTTTGAAGGCACCTAAGGAGCTTCAAATCATGACAAGGTCTAACCTATTTCATTCATCTTCATTGACTTAGCTGTCTCAGTCTAAGTATCATGTGACTAGAAAATCTTGAAACCCCAAATAATGGACAATTCAATCTCAATCTCAGGCAGTATTATTATTTCCTCTTGGGCTGTTTCTGCCCCAAGCACAATTCATATGAAGTGATGTAAATGAAATATTTTGGCTGGTTGAAATTGATCGGTGTTTAGGTTTATTCTGAGGACCAGCAGCTTGCAATGCTCTGAACAGGGACAGTTCTTTATTTGCTTTTGCTTCCTTAAATGCAAATAGTTAATTCTAATCATTACAAATTTTGCCTCTGGTCATGCCATCAATTCATCACATTATTTTGTTTTGTGGTGCTGCAGCCAGTACACATGCAAAATGTTTCAAAGGAAACAGAGTCCCTGTTTTTGAGCACAAATCAATTGCCCAGTGATTATTTCACTCTTCCCCCCCCCCAGCACCCCAAATTAATAGCTAAACAACTTGGAGGGAAACTTCCCAATAAAACGTGAATGAAGTTGGCAGAACAGAGAGCACAGAATTGTTTTCAGCAAAATGAAAACCAGCCAGAGATAGGGAATGCGGAGCAAACTGTTTGACCAGAGGCAGTTCAAGATAGTGAGCATTTGTCCATGCAGAGAATTGTCAACTGCCTTTGTAGCTTTAAGAAAGGGCTAGAGAAATTTGGGAAGTTTGCAGAAGGCATTCCTCTGTGTTCCAGAGGCCTATTCACAGTGATGCTCTGATGAAAAGCATCCCTATGTGTTGCAGACGGTCACAGCCACCAAGTGTGCCCACACTCACCAGAAGTTCACTACTTGTTGATTAGGTGTGGTGCATGGAATCATGCTCCACACATTAACCAACATTTACCTAACACTTCAAGCATGCAGTGGCGTGAGCATTCACTCTTCGTTTGCTTCTCCAGATCATTTGAAGTCGTGCACACTGTCATCTCAGATGGCTGTAAACACAACGGTGACTGCACATGCGCCGAGTGTCAGCATCGTCAAAGCAACAGTGCTGACACACGCACAGTTGCAGAAGGCACTGCAGCCAAAATGGTGGCACCCAGCAGAGGACTGGGCCCCAGACTGAAGGTAAGTATTTGATCCTGGGGGGAGGGAAGAGCCAAAGTTGACTAGTGCTCCAAGTGCGAATGCTAGTCAACAGTGGTTAATTGGGCTTCTTTCCCATTATTAAAACATTCCTGAAATGCATCCCCTGCTGGTCATGAACACTAGAGGTGTGCCTTCTGCCTGCCTCCAATGGTTTGGACAAGGCCTGCTGATCTGCTAGTAGACTCATTTTAACAGGTCTACTGGTGATCCTGAACAAGGCAGCTGTGATCTGGGTCATGCTCTGTCTAATACAGACAGAGTGTTCCAACTGGGGGCAGAGTCTCACAGATCAACATTCACATGTGGATCAATGAGGTCTAGAAGCTGACTGTGGAGGCTTCTGACTAGGATCATAGAAAAGAAGAAGAGTTGGCTCTTATACCTTGCTTTTCTCACCCTTAAGGAGCAAGCCTTCTGTTCTTCTCCCCACAAAAGGTACCCTGTGAGGTGGGTGGAGCTGTGGGAGCTCAGAAAGAGACCTGTGGCTAGCCCAAGGTCATTCAGCTGGCTTTGTATTTAGAAGTGCAGAATCAAACCAGGAGACTACCAGATAAGAGCCCACCACTCTAACAACAACACCACATTCAGAAAGGACCTGAACCAGTGATTGTGACTTCAAATGGGACACCATGCTCCATGTGAGGCAATTGCTTTGCTGCTACATGTGAAGATGTGGCAGCAAAGACACTTTTTAAAGGTGCCTCTGACATTAAGTGGAGAAGTGGCCATTATACTAGGCTAACAAATGTACTAATATTTATAATAACACAACATAAAATAAACCTTTGGGAAGGAAAATGGTTTAACTGTCTGTATAATTCACTAGGGGTGTGCACGATTTTTTCCGTGTTCCAGGTTGCATCAAAACAAATGCAAAGGAAAGCCACATTTGTGCGAGTAGAGCCACTTTGAATATGGGAGGATTTGAATCTTCTGTGAACGCTCTTTGAATCCCTGCTACTAGTTGTGCCTCTGAATCCCCTCTGAATCCGCTTTGATTCTGCTCTCAATCCACTGGAGATGTGACTCTAACCCTTTGCAAATATAACGAAGCTTTGAATGAATGCACAAAAGCATTTGTTTCGCATTTGAATGTAGCCAATATTCGATTCAACTGTCAGTGTTCAAATTCATATGAATTCATGCGAACTGTGAACCCGATGAATATTTGTGCACATCCCTGTATCTTATTAACTGTCCTGAAATAATTTAGCATGTATTAACTTTTTCTTCCTTTTCGAAAAAGCCAGGAAAGAATATACCATTGATCAGGAAGTCTTCAGCCTACATTTGTTTCAGTCGTTGACACACAAGATTGATTTTGTTTTTTTTTAAAAAGAGATTTACATCTAGAAAGCTACAATTTCCAGTAATTTACTATATTGCTTTGGGTTTTGTTGCCGTGGCCATTAATCTACGGAAGCGTGGTCAGCTGGCATGCATCTGTACCTCTCTCCAGGGGTATGAATGTAGGACATGATGAGCTACAAAACCTCTCTCCCTATCTATGTATTTATATAATTTATTTTCTATCCTGTGTAATATTAGCTTTTTAAATTATCTCAGAAGTGGTTTCACTGATTATTTTGTTCCACTACCAGCTTTAGGTTTGACGTAGTTTACTGGTACAAATTTCTGGTTGCCAGTTAATCTATTTCTGATTAGAAATATATATATATTTGCATTATATATACATTTTTAGTTATATATATATATAATTCCTCCTCCTCCTCCTAATTTTGCAGCTAAATCCCAAGTGGTATTTGGCTTTGAAACACAGTATCTTGTTTCATCCTCTTATGCTAATGTGAAAACAATGGTTCTCTAGTTCTCAGTTCCCAGCTGGTCTTCACCTGAAACCTCAAGGGTAAAAAAAACAGGATAAGACTGTCATTTTCATTGTAAAAAAGAAAATCAAATGAGGCCCAATGATAAATGAGCTGGCTGCAGCTTGGGCTATGACATTTATTTTAAATAAGCCCCAAGCATAGGCTGGGGATAGTTGGATGCAGGGAAAAAAAAATTCATTTCAGGTCCATTCCCTATCAATTTGTGGGAGGCAATGCCATCTGAATCTCCACTAAAATTAAAGGCCATAGAGATTTGAGGTACATGCCCACCCGCTCTGTTAGTTTCAAGGAAAACAGTATTTCTGCATGAATGAGAAGTCTTATCAGTGGCTTACTTAGAAAAATAACTTATTTGCATGCTATTTATTTTCATTCTACCTCTTATCAAACTGTTCACCTGAAAGACCAAGATTTTTACATTACTGAAGGTAGTTTTCCTAGCCACAAAATTTAAGATTGCCTCCTAAATTTGCCTCCTGGAAAATCATACCTTTTAGCGATCATCTGGAGTAAAGCTCCTCTTTTTTGACTTTTGTTTAAATTTTTCTAACTTGCATACATAGATTACACAGTCTGAGTACTACATCAATACTTACATTAATTCCAAACAATGGTTATAATAATTAGCTTTATCCTCTCCTCCCTCTTTTTGCCCCTCAACAGCATATAGATTATTTTACAGGTCAATTGGAAAAACTATTTATAATTTTCCTGATTTCCTGACTTCTTTCAAATCTGGTCTATTAATGTACTGGAACAAATCCTTCCATTCCTCTTCTATAGTGTGTCTACCTTGTGATCTCATATAAATCAAGTAATACTGTCTATAAAAATCAAATTTAAATTGGTCAATTGCATATTTATACCACTTTTCTATATTTGTTTTAACCTGTCAGCCTAAAACAGTTGTTGAAAGTGCTGCACTTAGTAACTGGTTTACCATATATTTCTGGTTGTCTCTAATTTGCTGCCCCTTGTATGTTTGTTAAAAACACATAGCTATGGAAATTGTTATTTCATTCATTCATTCATTCATTCATTCATTCATTCATTCATTCATTCATTTATATCCAGCCCTCCACCAAATAGTTCCATGGCAGCCTACAATAATACATATCAAATATTAAAAAATAATTAAAAACGTAACTCTCCCTCCCTTCCACTTCCAATTTAAGTTCAGAATTGCATTAATTTGCAATAGCACTTAATCCTAAAATGGAACTAATTGTGGAAATAACCATACCATATGAATATATGCCCCTTTTAGCCCACACAGATGTCAACAATGTAAGGATGGGCATGAATATTTCTGCTATTCAGAATTGTTACAAATACACACGAATTCCATCATTTGCAGATGAATTGAATGAGGCCTACATTCTAGGCCCTGTTCATCTGTTAATTAGGTTATCTGGTATTCGTCGAAGCTTCGGCTAAGGTCGGATGTCCCCGTGGCCTCCCGTCCCCCCACTTACCTTTAGTCATGCTGCCGCCATGCACTTTTCTCCTAGGCTGTCTGGTTCTGCACACCCAGCTCCCCCCGCACTGCACCATCCCTGGATGTGGAGCTGTACGTTCAAACCCAGTAGTACTTTTTCAGCTTCTGAAGAGCCCCGAAATGGGTCTGGAGATGCCACTGTGGCCTCCTGTTCCATTCCAGTGTTCTCTCTTACCTTTATGAAGGTTGCAATGGCATCTCTGTGCCCATTTTGGTGCTCTTTGGAGGCCAAAAAAGCACTTCTGGGTTTGTGCATGCAGCTCCCTATCCAGGGATCACGCAATGCAGTGGGAGATGCGAACGCACAACTGGAAGACCTAGGAGAAAAGTGGGGGAGTTCACTTTGTTTCATGCACAAATATTCATATGAATTTTCGTATGAATTTTTGTGCACGAATATGAACCCCCCCCCCCATGTTCCGGGGTGGTGGTGGTATTTGACCAAAGCTGAATATTCTCACATTTGATTTGTATCAGGCCCATGCAAGTGGCAGGCCCCCCACCCAGCACCACCCACCCACCCTGGGGTCACACGCATGTGTGAATGGTACTTACCTGCTGCTGCCGGCTCAGTTCTGACTGGAATAGGCCGGTGCCATTCTGCGCATATGCGCGGGGCAGCCCTTCATTGGCCAGGCACCCACCTGGCCTCAACTGGCCATCTGCGCTGGCCAATGCACCTCGCAGGAACCCAGGGAAGGGACCTGACTGGCCTCCTCACCCTTGGCTGCAAGGCAGCCAATGGGGAGAGACCGGGAGAGGGTCTTCGGCCCAAACACGTTGAAGCCACTTTCCCGTTGGCACATAGGCAGGGAAAGGATGCATTTGGAATGTGTCCTTTACTTGCCAGTGCAGATGGGAAAGTGGCTTCAACACGTTTGGGCCGAAGCGTCCTGAGGTGTCTTTGCCTTAGTGCGAAAACGCCTCAGTTTCCCTCAAGTATACCTGCAGTTCAAAGGTCACAGCCTCCAAATTCTTGCCTAAAAAGGTGATGTGAGATATCAGTTGGTAGTCATTGGATCAGTCTGGATCCAGGGAGGACATATGGAGAAGGAGCACACCATGGTCTCTTTAAGGGGTGGCAGGATAGCTGGCTTTTCCAGCGAAGAAGGGCAGGGATCTGGGGAGCACATATTGGCCAAGTCTCAGCAAACAAATATATCAGCAAATGGATATGTATGTGATGTGTATGGATACGTATGTGATTATTACACTCCTCCACAAAACCACCTGTGTGACCTTGGGCCAGTCACAGATCTCCTCTGAGCTCTCACAGCCCCACCTACCTCACAGGGTGTCTGTTGTGGGTAGAAGAACAGAAAGCTTTGTCAGCCACTTTGAGTCCCCTTAAATGGGTGAGAAAAGCGGGTTAGAAAAGCCAACTCTTCTTCTTCTTCTTCTTCTTCTTCTTCTTCTTCTTCTTCTTCTTCTTCTTCTTCTTCTTCTTCTTCAGATATTTGGCTTCCATGTCATGTAGGGCTTTATATGTCAGCCTTAACACCCTGAGTTGGATTTGGAAAAAGAAAGGGAAGCAGGCACCACTCTTTCAGAACTGATGCAACATGGACCCTGATGTAAACCAGTGAAGTGAATGATGAGAAACTTGTGGCTGAACCATTCAGTGTGCTTTCACGTCCATGCTTTCAAGGGATGCACTCATTGTACTTGAGTAAGCCAATTTGAAAACCAATGTCTATTGAACATTCAGGCTATCCCTAGAGTTTAACCGCAGCCAAAATGTATTTGTGCAATTTAAATTATTCCTCGGGATCCGACTACTGGAAATGATTTCCACTCTTTGTAGAAAGATCATGAAACCTTCTGAAACAGTGTGGCCTCCAGCTGGTTGGGAGCTGATACTCTGTCACACATGCATGTACACAAATATGCATCTGGTATACGAACTATTCATGACTCAGAACTATGGCACAGTGCAAACAAAGCTGAAACCAGGCGTAAGTTTTTGGCAGTTGCAAATTCAACTTATGAATATTTATCATGTTTCCTCAAGCATTGCTCCCTTAGTGTTAGGCACTGGGTTGGAAATATTGCAGGATGCAAACACTGCATTTGTTAACAGCTCTGGCAGGAACTTGTCTTGAAACTCCCTGAAAGCAAACTTTATAAAAAGAGAAAGAGAGTGCTGGAAGGAAGGAAGGAAGGAAGGAAGGAAGGAAGGAAGGAAGGAAGGAAGGAAGGAAGGAAGGAAGGAAGGAAGATAATCACAATTAGAGAAAAATTTGTTCAACATTCAGATATTTTTGTTTTCTGGGAGGTTTCTTTCAAGGGTGATGTGACGGTTTCAGGGTACAGGGTACAGGCTACAAAGTTGCAATAGCCAGCCTTGTTGCAAACAGCTTGTTGCAAGACCTGAGCAGAGGCTGCAAAAAGGGCGGGAAATCCTGTGCGGGCCCTGCTGCAATGATTGGTTGAAGCTGCCTTTTGGAGAGAAAAGCTGTCCGGGGATCTGAGTGCTGGAGGGGCTAGAGCAGGAGTTCCCTCCAATCAGGAGTTTCCAGCAGCATTTTATGGCAGCAGTTTTCCCCAGGAGGTTACAGCCAATCAGGGTCAGGGATATGGGTATAAAGGAACACAGAAGACAGCAGACTAGGTCTTCATGCTGGTACAAGAGCTGAAAGGAGAAGAGAGCTGAATCCTGAGGGAGCTGGAACCAGTAGCTGACCAGTGGTCTTTTGGCTGGAAGATCTGGAAGGAAGACTTCAATAGCAACTGACCAGGCTGGATGATCGGACAAGCAAGGACGGACTGGGCCTTGTGATCATCTGGAGCCATGTTCTGGTACAAGAGCTGAAAGGAGAAGAGAGCTGAATCCTGAGGGAGCTGGAACCAGTAGCTGACCAGTGGTCTTTTGGCTGGAAGATCTGGAAGGAAGACTTCAATAGCAACTGACCAGGCTGGATGATCGGACAAGCAAGGACGGACTGGGCCTTGTGATCATCTGGAGCCATGTTCTGGTACACTGGCTTGGCTTGAGGGGGAGGAATGTGGAGAGGTTTGTCTTTTAAAAGGGGAACTATTTTCCTTTAGAGAAAGGGGTAGCTCCTAGCCTTAAGAGACTTACTGAGTTAAACCTGAGTTAAACCAACAAATACCTGAACCTTATTTTCCTGTTAGTATTGCTTGTGTATAATAATAAACTTGTTTTAGTTTACTGTTGAAACGCTTGCTACCAGTGTTTTGTGTCCACACTGTAGTATTCACTTGGCCGTTGCACGAACTCAGCATCCTAACAGGGCCAAGCTTCTCCTAGAGAGGGCAGGCACTAACTGGATCGCTGGGCATCGTGGCAGGTGATTTTTGCTGTTCATGTCACAACTTTCAGAGTCAAAATATACTTAATGCAGAACACCCCTGATTCTCACTTGTCGTTCTGTTATTGCAAACTGCTGAATTCCCAGATTTAATAAAAGCATTTTTAGAAAATGGAGCAGCCACTCTTAGTTCCTACTCTATTCTTTTCCAGGATCAATGGACTATTGTAAGGTTAGGTGAGGGTCTGTATGACTATGTTGATGCTTCACCAGTCTGAGGGGCTTGGGAGTTCTTGAAGGACCAGTAAAAAAAGGGCTGTTTCCTCACCATTCTCCGCTATCCTAGAATGGAGTGTTCTGTTTTGTTTGGGATAGACAATCTGTCTCTCATGCTGGGATGGGTTGTTGCTGAGGTGGGATAGGCCCCACACTTAGCCCCTGGTAACACCTTTATGAGACTGGACATCCTACCCATAATTTGAACTGAGGTTGTACCAGTTCTGTTCATACCCTAGATCGTTATTGGTTCTCCTTGGCCTGTCCTCGCTTTGGGCTGCATTGCTCAAACCTTTCTCCATGATCGACCTGAGCCTTCTCCATGGAACTCCTGGCTCTCCACCCCTTTTGCTGGATCAAATCTATCTCCTTTCTTATTGGATGCCGTTGTGTCACTCAAGGGAGGTGAGGGTGTGTGTTTGTGGTTCTTTTTAAAGATGTAGTTCAGGAATAACCAAATATATGCAACTGTAAAATAGGATTATGCACACTAAAGGCATCCCTGTTTTGCTATAAAATTAAGTGCTTGGTTTGTATTCACAATGTGACCAAAGTTGGTATAACCCTAGAAACAAGAAAGCCTCACAAGACTTTGCAATGGGTGTGTACCTATGCAACATGCTTGCTATACTCTGCATATGGCTGGAGACGGGAACTTAGGGCTAGGGATGTTATATTTTTCATTATGTTTTACCATTCGATATATTCTAATCTCATTTTAACCCACCCTGGAACATAAGAGAAGCCCTGCTGGATCAGGCCACAGCCCATCTAGTCCAGCATCCTGTCGCACACAGTGGCCCACCAAGTGCTCATGGGCATCTCAAGCAGAGACAAGGACGAACCTATTCCTGCTCTAGAATCCCAGCAAATGGCCTTAGAAGCGCCCCTTCCGCCCCCCCCCCAGCCTGAAGGATGCACCTAGGCATTCATTCTAGTAGCCATTGATACATCTGTCATCCATAAATTTGTCTAATCCTTCCTTAAAGCCATCTAGACTGGTAGCTGTCACCACCTTTTCCGGTAGCACGTTCCATAAGCCGATGACCCTCTGGGTGAAGAAATACTTCCCTTTGTCGGATCTGACTCTCCTACCCATCAGCTTCATAGAGTGCCCCCTGGTTCTAGTATTGTGTGATAGAGAAAAGAAATTTACTCTATCCACCTTTTCTATACCATGCTATTCGGTGAAGGGTGGGATATAAGTTTTCTAAATAAATAAATAAATATGCACAATTATTCAAGTGCAAAATATGCAAATGTGAGTGCTAGTAAACATTGCCTGATTATACTCCTTTCTCATCCAGCAGACGAGGAGGGAAGTGTGAAATCTCCCCATCACCTAGGAAAACTGAAAGAGTATGCACCAATCATGTAGTGTGATGGGTAGTTTAACATTCATGATCAAACATCATACTTTTCTTTCTATTTAAAAAAGTCCCCATCCCCAACTTGGAGGCGCTCCAATATCCTTTGTTTGACCATTGACTTTTATAAAGTTAGCAGAAGGCACATTTCCTATCTAATACATTTGCCAGTTTATTTTCTTTCCTCCCCCTAGGCTTTTGCTGTGCCGGCAAAACCAGAAATAGCACGCATATATAAACGCTGGTGGTGAAAGGTTTTCTAGCAAGATGGAAAGATCTTATATAGGTCAGGAGATTGATATGATACGGCAAGTCTTATTTTGTTACATCTCTATGGAACATTCAGAAACAGCTAATATGTGTAAGTGACAACATTGACGTATGTACTCTTGATTGACCAATGTCTGGGTGACAGCTGAGATGCGTCAACATGTGAAATTTAGACAGGTGATGGACGGAGACAAGGCACTTACATGGCAGCCCCCTGAGACACTGCAGAATCTGTGGATGCAGGCAGCTTCTTTAGTGGTCACTTACATATTGTACACCAATTGCTTTGTTATTTAGTGGTCAGTCATCTTTGCAGCTTGACCAGGGTTTTGCTTATCAGTTTTCTGTTGGATGCAGACTAAGTTAAAGTACCATCTGCTTGACTCAATGTGAAAGGCATGAGTCTGTGGTAGGACCCAACTTAATGCTCTTTTCATCAACTTGGCCCCCCTCCAGACTTGTGGAATAAATCCAGAGTTAAGGGGGAAAGTGCAGCTTACCTGCTGTGAAGCAATGACCGGCCATCCCGACTAAAGTGCAGCTTCATAGCTTCCTCCTCAGAACTTTCGAGAGCTGAGTTGGTGCGTGTGGTCACATGGGATGAGGCAGCCAATCAGAACTGAGCTGCCCTCCTGCTCTTGTTCATCTCTTCTCGCCGTCCTGTCCAGACTGATGGGAAGATTCGAATTTTCTTAATAGTGCCCAGCGAGTGCTCTTATTCCAGAATTAAGGTAAATGTGCAGTAGTGATGGGATAATGCCTTGTGATGACGAACCATCAATCATCATGTGTGACACCCCCATCATGACTGCGCATTCTACTGTGCAGTATTACCATGTCTGGACACACCCTTGGTGTCCTCCAAATACTTTGGAGTAAAATTCCTATCAATCTAGCTAGCCAGCCACACCACCGGAGTTGTACTCCATAAAACCTGGTATAGTATGCTGCCATATTTATGTTGTCTAGAAAGCAGGCAGTTGAAGATTCAGTTCTTGTCATTTCTCTGGGAGGTCATGCATCTACCAAGGATACTGCATGGAGATGACCAGGGCTGCATTCCAACACAACTAAAGGGCCACCTCAGAGGTGCCTCAGAGAGACAGTGTGTGGCCCTGATGTTCCAGAGCCTTCTCTATTCCACCTTTTCTACCACAGATTGTTCAGGGGAGAGGCAGAATGGTGTATATGTGTGAACAATCTCACCTTGAAGCCTCCTCTAAGCCTCCTCCGTAGTACTCTTTTTTGCTGTGTCTGATCATGACCTGTATTGTAACAAAAGGGGAACCTTAGAGAGACAGTGTGTGGTAGAGATGTGCACGAATATTCATAACATTCATTATTCATATGAATTTGTACAAATTCAGACATTTGTACACGAATCAAATGTTACGACATTCGTATATTAACATTCATATGAATATGAATGTTTTGGAACATTCGTACTAATCGTTCGGACATCCGTTAAACGGGATACATATAGGATATGTAGTGTATGTGTTTGTATAGGATGCACATCTGATATGTACGCATTGGTATAGGATATGTATCCGATACTTATACATTCATATTGGATATTCATACGAATTCATAGGAATACATTCATATCAAATAGAATCCTACCACATTCGAAGGGGATCTATTTGAACTAATACAAATTTTCTAGCATTCAATTCTTTACGAACCGAATGCCCCCAAACCAATTTGTGCACATCCCTGGTGTGTGGCCCTTTTGTTCCCAAGCCTTCTCCAGTCCACCATTTCTAGCACATAATGTTCAGGAGAGGGGGTAAAGGGCAGACTGGTGTGTGTGTTTATGAATGTTCTTACCTCTGAACTTTCTCTGAGGCACCTCAGAAGTTATCTTGTTTGCTGTGTCTGACCAAGTCCCAGGAACCACTTTTGGGGTTCTCCTCTCACACCAGAGAGGAATCCTCTTCATGTGACATGTGGCATGTGTTTGCCTTTTAAGAAGGCTTCTTTCCCCTATAATATGATTCTCTGTGTTATTGCTGCTGAAAGGAAGGGTTGGGACTTCTTTCTTTCTTTTTTCTTTTAAAGAAGCTTCCGTATCATGAATAGAAACCCAAATAATTGCAACAACATCAAAAGTGTAAGAGAAAAGACAAAGAAATCATTATTGGGCTATCTGAAAGAGTTATCTTGGTTCCCATTTTCTTCCGTATAGCTTAAGTTCTGCCCAAGAAGCCCTGCTCTACAAAGTGGGGGGCCGCAAGGGACAGGGCTTTCTTCATGGTGGCACCCAGGCCATGGAACAGTTTCCAAAGGGGGACAATTGGAAGACGAATGAGAGATGGCTTTTATACCCTGCTTTTCTCACCCATTTTAGGGAACTCAAAGCAGCTGACAAGCCTCCTGTTTTTCTCCCCACAACAGTCACTCTGTGAGGAAGGTGGAACCGCGAGAGCTTAGAAGAGAGCTGTGACTAGCCCAAAGTCACTCAGTTGGCTTCATGGAAGAGTGCGGAATCAAACCCCATCACTACCGGAGATGAGTCCAGTACTCTAACCATAACACCAAACTGATCTTGGTGCCAGACAGAGTCCTTTTTATTCACCCAGGCATTTTAGATACTGGAGCTTGATGGTTGGTTTTAATATGTTTTTTTGTCATCCTATTTGTAACTTCGCCATTTGTTTTTATGTATTTCAGCAAATTTCAATCTATGATTTTCCCTTTTTTGGTGCTTTATACATATTGAGTAAATAAATAAGATGGATAACATCATAACAACAGCCCAGAGTATGTCTGGATAAAAAGCAGGCTTCTTTGCAGCTCTGTTATATCTTTAGGGGATTTTTAAATTGCTGTTATATTCTGCCCTAGTAACAGTTTGGGATCAGTTTTCTAGGGCAGCTTCATGCAGAGTGAGCTTCAATAATCAAGTCTGGTGGCTACCTGAGGAAACATCATTGCCAAGTTCCCAGTACATTTATATAGATTAAAAAACCAACCCACAGAGAAATGCCAGATGCCAGCTAGCAGTTAGGCCTTGGTCCCACCTTCACGTTCAACCTTCTTTAGTCTGTCTTCTGATCCGAGCTCTCACACCTTTCCATTTCTGTCTGTTTTATTTGTGGACTTTCCTCGCTCCATTGGGATTTTCCAGAGTTGCGATTAGAAGATGGACTGCAGAAGGTTTAAACTGATGGTGTGATCATGGCCTTTCCCTCTAGCATCAGCCCTGAACCCTCCCCTTGGGAATTAACTAGGGACCTTCCTGCACATATGATCCAGGTCTGGCGGTCTGAATCACATGAGGCCCTCTTGTCTGGGTTAGGGATGTGCACAAATGTTTTTTGGCCTCCGATATGAAGCAAACCAAATGTTCAAAAATCTGTATTCGTACAAATAGATCGCGTACAAAAGTGGTAAAATTCTATTTGATACAACCTGTTTCTACATCCGTACAAACATTTGAAATGTATCTGATACGAATGGATACATATCTGATACAAACAGATATATATCTGATACAAATACATATCTGATACAAACAGATACATATCTAAAGAAATAGCTACCAGTCTAGATGGCTTTAAGAAAGGGTTAGACAAATTTATGGATGACAGATATATCAACGGCCACTAGAATGAATGCCTAGGTACATCTTTCAGGCTGGGGGGTGGGTGGAAGCAGGATGCTTCTAAGGCCATTTGCTGGGATTCTAGAGCAGGAAAAGGTTTGTCCTTGTCTCTGCTTGAGATGCCCATGAGCATTTGGTGGGGCACTGTGTGCGACAGGATGCTGGACTAGATGGGCTGTGGCCTGATACAGCAGAGCTCCTCTTATGTTCTTATGATACAAACGGATATGTGTCTGATACAAATAGAGATGTATCTGAAATGAACAGATATGTATCTGATACAAATAAATATGTATCCAATATGTTTCCCCAGTTTAACAAATGTCCAAACTGTTTGTACAAATGTCCAGATACATTTGTATTTCTTCGAATGTTAGCGTGTGAATATCGTATCATTTGATTGGAGTTTGAATCTCTGACTTTGGCTGAATTCAGCTGAATTTTGAATGATATAAATATTTGTGCACAATCCTAGTCTGATTTGCAGCAAGGCTTGGTCTGGAAAGGTGCTGTCTACAGTGACGTTGTTCCAGTCCATTCCTGAAGCTTTCACAAGGATCAAAGTTGGCCTCTGAGGGCTCCAATGGTTAGGATAGATAGCTGATAGCTTGTATTTATCGTGTCCCCTCACACCTAAAAATGCAGCAGGAAGCACATTTTGATGTACTTGTATATGTTCTTCAAAGACTGGACTTTTATGAAACTTGGCATCAGCCCAGAGGCTAGATCTATTTTTAAAAAGTCACATTAAATTGAAACTTGATTTTAAGACATGAGCTCATTTTGTGTAATCAGACACTTGGACAAAAAAGTGTATTAAGTCAAAAATGCCCTTTCTGCAGTGCTTGCTGGAATGGCTTGCGGAACAGTCTAGCTCTTTGCCATCCGCACACTAGTGTGGACTCCTCAACACATTGTTAGAGTGGCCTGTCCGCAATGGTTAAAAGCTGTAGAACAGGATACGGTGCTGCTATGGTGAGTCATATCTTGTAGTCACTGGGTTTGATTCTGCACTCCTTCATGAAACCAGCTGGATGACCTTGGGCTAGTCACAGCTCTCTTTCTGGACTCTCACAGCCCCACTGACCTCACAGAGTGTCTGTTGTGGGGAGAGGAACAGAAAGTTTGTCAGCTGCTCTGAGTTCCCTTAAATGGCTGTGAAAAGCAGGATAGAAAAGCCAACAGCTCCTCCTCCTTCTCTATATGGGTCCACAGGTGGAACCATTAAAAGTGATCTACAAATGGACTACTTCCAGTACAATGGACCATGATGGTCTACAATACCAGCCCCACTCCCATTTTGGCTGAGTGCCCAGAATTGGCACGAGAATTTTATTTTATATGAAAATTTATATCCCACCCATTACTGAAAGATCTCAGAGTGGATTATAATAGTAAAAAGATTAAATATATACAGACTTTGGTAAAGAGGGATGTTTTAACCAGGTGCCAAAAAACATAAAATGTAGGCACCTAGCAAACCTCAAGAAGGAGACTGGTCCAGAGTCTGGGGGCCACCATAGAAAAGGTTCTGTTGTGTGCACCTACCCCTTATACTCAACACACAGACAGGTCTATATGGGAGAAAGTGCTCCTTCAGATACCACATGTCTCAGACATGTGGGAAAAAAGGCCCAGCCAGAAACTTTGAAGGTTGAAAACTTTCATTCTGAGCTCTCACAGCCACACCTACCTCACAGGGGGCCTGTTCACACTTGCTCATATTCTGGAATATATCTCAGGATTGTTAGGCAGGGAAGCCCGTATAAGGAAAATGTACGGATGTGCATACAAAGGTAACTAAGAGTCACAGGCGTGACTATCAGCAAAGTATTCAAG
This sequence comes from Aspidoscelis tigris stejnegeri, assembly GCA_023333525.1. Lineage (NCBI taxonomy): Eukaryota > Metazoa > Chordata > Lepidosauria > Squamata > Teiidae > Aspidoscelis > Aspidoscelis tigris. The sequence continues at coordinate 11,951,621 of JALMGA010000007.1, forward strand.
GCTGGATTGTGTAAGAATTACGTAAGTCAGTGCAACACTTGGATTGCAACAGCTTGTGCAATACAAGGGAAGTGAGTCACCATCGTATGATAAGAAAGTGTATAAAGTGCCCGCACACGGCTGTGATTGTGGGTTGCTGATCGAAAGGAGAGTTGGAGAGCGTGTGTAACTTGTAAATCGTAAATAAACCTCTTAGAAGAGATTTCCTGCTTCAGTCTGCTTCTTACGCTGTGGGCAGGAGGGAAACCTGATACAGCAGAGATGCCAGCAGCAGATTTCTGGGACAGCAGAGATTGTCTTGTCAGCACGGCCGCGTCTGCTGATTTAATACCAACAAGGTATCTCACACACCAACAAGGATAGCAGTCTGTTGTCCACATCCCGATTCAGACACCAGCAGGCCTCATCTGGAACATGCGGTACCCTGTACTCACTTCTGGACATCAGGCCCCCTATTCCAGAATATATTCCAGAATAAAGCTAAGCATGAACAGGCCTAGTGTCTGCTGTGGTAAGAAGAGGAAGCTTTGACAGTCCCTTTAAGGCCCCTTAAAAGGGTGAGAAAAGCAGGTTATAAAAGCCAACTCCTCCTCTTCTGCATATTACACAGGTTTTGTGTGTGCCTCATGCTACTAGTAATGTCTGTAACAGCGGGGTCTTGTTGGCTGTGTCACCATGTTCTAGATCTAAGATACTGAATTGCTGTACTTTTGGAGGGGAAGAGTGGTTATTCGTTGTCGTCTTGTGCTATTTCGTTCTGCAGAAAGCTCCTCCATTGCGGTACCAGCAAGTTGAGAAAAGCCAACCTGGAATGAGAATTAGCAAGAACTAATTTACGCTGCAATAAATTTATCACAGTGTGTGAGAGAGTAATTATGCAGCAGGCAGAAGATGCACTGAAGGCTTGTTTGCTTATCCTGGATGGCCATCAAGGTACAAATTTTAAGAATGGTCATCTTGTTGTGGTGCTTTTTCTTTATCCCATTTTACATTTGCCTATAAAATCCATAAAAGCCCATTCCCTTGAGGCATTGCCAGTATGCAAATTTATTTAAACGAAATCAATTAAAAGCCGACTCATTAATCAACAACCATAACAAAGAACTTGAATCTGAACAGTCCTGATGGAGTACACCTGAGGGTGAAGGAGCTCCTACTGAATTATTTAATCAGGTCCTATTGACCAACAGCATGTCTTATTAATTTCCTTATAATGTTTAAAGGGCAATCCATAGCAATTAAAGATGAAGGAGGTAAATTCAGGAAACCTTGGACTGCCACCATTTCTTTTCAACAGAGTGTGGCCAGGAAGCCTTGGATAAAGTAGGGATGTGCACAAATGCTCTAAACGCTCCAAATTTGGTCAAATTTGATCAAATGTAGACGTTTGAACTCAAATAGAATATCTGCACATTCAAATTTAAACATTCGAGGGAATCTCAAATATTTCAAAACATTTGTTCAAATTATTCGACAAACCAACACAAGTCCCTAAAGCCCAAAACCCCAAGTAATATAACCAAAAAAACCAAACAAAAGGGTTCTGCCAAAATATATGAATAAATAGGATAAAATATGTCCCACTACCAAGTGTAGAAAGGCAAATATATGAGGAAATAAAGAAATAAATGCACTCTGGAGCAGAAAAACCAGTGTAATTTCTAAAAGGGTAGCAATACCCCACTGAAAAGTTTATAAATACTGAGAATAATAAAAAACAAGTAATACAGTAATAGTAAAAATTTCAAAACTCAAGGCCAAACACATTTCAACTACAGTCTTCTTCTGTGGCCTGTAAGTATTCAAAATATTTATAAAATATCAAATCCACAGCTCACACAATGTGACTCTATTCAATTCCAAAGTAATAAAGTTGTGTAGTCGAAACACATTTGGCCTTGAGTTTTGAAATGTTTACTATTACCGAGGAATAGTCAACTGGGGCTGGCTATGGAGGTTCTATTTATACTCTTGGAGCTTTGCCCACTAGCAGTTGGTCCTGGATTTGCACGATGAGGATAACCCGTACGTATTCTGCTTGGAGCCATCAGGGAACAAACGTTTTGACATTTGTTTCGAATCAAATTCGAATGCAAAAGAAACATTTGTGCATATCCCAAGGGTAAAGTCCACCAGGAAAAGAAAATGGAAGTTCTTTGGGTGCAGAGCTATAATCAGTAACTTGTAATTGCAATTATTGGTTGTGGGGGAGGAAAGAGTGCATTAGCTGGTGTTCATTTACTCCCAACATATGTAATTAACATTTTAGGCGACTGTTTTGAAAGTGAGAATGCAGGTGGGATTATGTTAATTGAAAGAGACAAAACCCTTTTGGCTTCTACAATGCAGAGACGCTCTGATTATTGGTAAATATGAGTGAAATGCCTTCATTAGGCAGCCTCTCTGTTCTCCGCTATCTTTTCCCCCCACATGTGTACAGAAAAAAATGAACCAAACAATACTGAGTGCCAAAGATTTCTCAGCTGCTAAAAATGGCTCAGAACCAACCTGTCCTTCAGAGGTAACAAGAAGTTTAGTGCTGGTGGTTGAGGATCGCTTCTGCAGTGTGGAAGGTAGTGTAAACCAGAAGGATGAGGGTCTGGGGCACTGCAGAAATTATGCGACTTCTCCAGGGTTGCTGTTTGTCCGCACAACTGACTGTTGTATGTGGATTGGGATTAGGGATGTGCACAAATGCAATTTTTGGAATTAAATTCAAATTAAGATTTGAATCAATTCAAATGCAAAGTTATTCATATTCGATTTGAAGCAAATATATATTCAATTTGAATTGAATACAAAAGCATGCACTGGCACCAGCACTGGGGTTCTCAAGATGGTGGCGTCCGGACACCTGTCCACACCTCAGGTAAGGGTTGGGAGGAGAGTTGAAATGCAATAAGCACCTACAAGTGGAGAAGCTTACTGCATTCCAGGCCCTTTTGCCCAAAGGCCTGCTATGCCAGGGATCAAGAATTTCAAATTTCTCTGCATAATGTGGACTTGCTGCCTTAGCCCACAGATTCAAGCCTTCCACCATGACCATGAAAGAAGCAATTCAGCCATCACAACATCAGTCACTGTTCAGGGCTTTTTGTTGTCTGGACATATAGGCCTGTGTTTCCCTTCCATCCATCCTACATCTCTCTATGAACCTGTTTGGTCAAGTGGTTAGGGAGCTGGACTCTTATCTGGGAATATCGGGTTTGATTCCACCCCAATGAAGCCAGCTGGGCTAGTCACAGCTAGGGGTGTGCACAAATGCAATTTTTGGGATTTGATATCCAAAAATTCAATTTGATTTGTATATTTAAAATGTGAATTTACCCAAATTTGATTCAAATTAAGCAAATTCTAATCGATTTGGTTGAATTTTTTATTTGAATTTGCACTTCCGAATGTCGACAACATTCATATGTGCCCATACAAATCATTACACATCCTGTACGCATCCTTACACATCCATACATGTCCATATGCATCCCATATTTTTCCCATATGCAATCCATTTTCATCCCGTATGGATCTGTACAAATGTGTATAGATGCGGGAAAGATGTGTACATGCAAGTATGCATTGTGTACGAACCTGCACACATACGAATGTCTGAATAAGTCGAACAAATAGATTTGAAAATCTGAAATTCATTTGAATGTTTGCATTTGAATTTATGGACATTCGATTCAAATTCTCATGTCGAAATTTGGACTAATTTGATTGAATTTCGAATGTCTTCGAATATTCATTCACATCCCTAGTCACAGGTCTCTTCTGAGCTCTCACAGCCCCACCTACCTCACAGGGTGTTCTGTTGTGGGGAGAGGAACAGGAAGGTTTGTCAGCTGCTTTGAGTCCCCTTAAATGGGTGAGAAAAGTGGTGTAGAAGAGCCAAGTCTTCTTTGCTCCCATTTGAAGTACCCTTCCAATATGGCACCCTAACCCTGAGCAACAGATATTCTTTACTATGACAGGATATATGCTTGTATTCAGGTGTGGGGAGAAGAGGGAACCACTCAGATTGTCCAAGAAGAGTTGAGCAATCATGTCACAAATGCATGGTGAAAGAACTTTTTGGGCTGAAACTTCAGACAGCCGTTCCCTTCCTGTCGAGAGAGGCGCTTTCATACTGAGTAATTATTCAATGAGATTATGCTGCAAATATTATGCTCGGTGAGAAAAAAGGGAAGCAGATGAACAGCCTTTCCTAAGAGCTTTCAAAGCACCGTATGGCTCCCCTCACTTTCCCCACCCTTTTTCTTCCCTGTTCCTCAGCTTGCTGGCTTCTCTAGGGAAACTAATAACAGTATAGAGACAAACGCAGACATTATCAGGCCAAATTAAGGTATAAATCACGGAGGGGAAGGGGGAAAAAATGCAGCTCTCCCTGTGAGTGTCTCTTCCTTAGCGGAAATCTTGAGAGATCTGATTTCACATTTTACATTCTGTTTCATGTCTGTAATTCTGTCATAGGCCATTTATCTCCCCTCGGTTTTATACTTCTTTGTGCAGCCTGGCTTGTCTTAATGATGGAATTACCGAAGCTACTGGAGATGCCAGAAAGGGTGGAGTGCAGTGCAGACACTTTTGCCTGTAGCATTGGCAGCAGTCCCACAGAGCAACTTTCCTCAAGTTGGGGACCTCCATATATTGAAACCACAGTTTTCACCAGCTTCACCTGCCATAGCAGATATTTTAAGGATAAATGCTGGTTGTTCTGGGGAGGAACTGAAATGCAAGGGGAAGTATTTCTTCACTCAGAGGGTCATTGGTCTATGGAATATACTGCCGGAAGAGGTGGTGACAGCTACCAGACTAGATGGCTTTAAGAAAGGGTTAAACACATTCTTGAATGGCAGGTGCATGAATGGCTATTGGAATGGAGTTTTAGGTACATCCTCTAGGCTGGGGAGATGGGCAGGATGTATCCAAAGGCCAATTGCTGGGACTCGAGAGCAGGTGAAGGTTTTTCCTTCTGTTTGAGATGCTCAGAAGCAATTGGTGGGCCATTGTGTGAGGTGAGATGCTTGGCTAAAGGATCTGTAGCCTGATCCAGTAAGGCTCCTCCTTTGTTCTTATCTAGAATAGATGCCTAGGTATAGCAGTGTGCCTAGGACATACCAGTGGTGGGCAGAATCTCCCACAATCTGCACTAACACATACGTCTGTGTTCAGGTGACAGCATTTCCCAAGTCAATAAGTTAAGAGAGTTGACTGAAGGGTGGAGGGTTGAAGGGAGGAGGGAGGGCATTTTGTGTGTGTCTAGTTTTGTTTTGTAAAAATAATCAAACAAAATAAAATCCAACCCCTGACCAATAGCTGTGAAAATGACCTTATGGGATGACTGTCCCTGAGTTGATTTTCCTTCTAGCCTTCTACATATCCCCATAGAGACATGGGCCATATTTGAATGGCTTAGACCTGGTGTGCAGTAGGAACTGTTTTCTTAAAAGCATCTCATTTGGCTCTTCATCAAAGAAATTATCTGCTGGGGAGACTACTTTATGCTTTTCTTCAAGAGATTCCTTGTCCATTTACTGCTCAATCCACTGCATTATTATTCCTGGGAGAGGAATTTGAACTTGCAAAACTGTAGAGAGAAGTGTAAAATTCATTGAACTATTCAGCCTTCCTTCCTCCCTCCCTCCCTCCCTAGAGTTCCAGCCATTATGTTCTCAGCACATACTGGATCAGGGGAGTGGACAGGACAACCCACCAAGAAAATTGCATTCATCTCAAGCTTATTTGTTTGTTTGTTTGCTTGCTTACTTACTCACCTACTTAATGTATATCCCAGATTGTCCCAGGGTGAGTCACAACAATATAAATATTAAATGTGCATACTTTCTGCAGGGTTGGTCAGCAAAACAGTGGCAGTGAGGCACCAGTTTGTGATAGAAGTAACCAGAAAATCACACTTCTTGCTGTAATTAGGGATGTTCACGAATATTCATAAAATTTGAAATTTGTATGCATTTGACCGAATTTGGACATTCGTATTCAAATTGAATGTTGAGACATTCAAAGATTGACCTTTGAATTCGAATTGAATGTTTCAACACATTCGTATGAAGCTTCGTATGGGATTCATATAGGATATGTATTGGATTCGTATACATTTCTATGGGATTCATATGGGATTGAAGATTCATATTGAAAGGGGATCTATTCAAATGAATACAAACTTTCTTGCATTCAATTCAACACTTCTGAGTCCAAAATCGAACACAAAAACATTTGTTCCGTTCCCTTACTGGTATCCGTATTCGGAAATATATAGAATACAGGCACTATGTGAGAAAATGCTGCTGTGAGCTCTTAGTCAACATGTTTTGCTTTGCTTGACAAATTTTGGCCGTCACCTCCGAAAGTCTGTCTCATGATCATGTCATTAGCCTGGGGCCAATGAGCCAGGTAAGAGGTTTATCTGCCAAACCTGGAAGGCTGAGGGTAGAAAATACAGAAAGCAAACTCAGTGCATGGCATGATTGTCTCTCTTTTTCACGTGTGCACAAAATCAGCAACTTAGCTTTGATTTTTATTGTTGGTTAAATGATACAGATCACTGACAAGATACTACTGTGGTGAGCCTCAGAAATGCCAGTCTGCAAAGTGATAAGGATTGCAAGGAAAAAAGAAACATATCCAAGTAGTTCCAGACATGCTAAAAGAAGATTAATAATATCTGAAGCGACAAAGATTATAGGCATGCTATGCCCAGGTTCTCAGCTGTGTATATATCAAGAAGAGATGCTAAGCTAATAACGTGCAGATTTTTTAAAAAGAAGCCGCCTCCTTTGTGAGAAAGAGAAACCGTGTACCTTGGTTCAGCCTTGTTCTGTTGTGTGTGCCTAAAATGTAGGAAAAGCTGGGTTTTAATGAGATGCTTATGGTGTTTTCCGTTGGACAGAACTGGCCCGGGGAAGCGATGAAACAACTGTTACTTGTTTCTTAAGAATACATATTTGCATAAAAGAGCAGGCTAAGAATTCCTTTTGGGCAGCTTAAAGATGTCTAGCTAAGTCACCACCTGTGGTCCATGCTGTCTTGGTCAAAAGATTTCAAAGCAGCAGGAGTTGTCTGTGGCAGACTTTTGCGTGCATGCATACCCAGAAGGAGATTAGCCCATTTGCAAAAAACCCTTTTAATTTCACTTCACCCGTTGCCCACCCCTTAAAGACATCTGTTAGAAATTGGGCACTGAAGCCAAGCAAGGAGACATCTTGATTGCAAAAGAATCCTCCATTTCCTTGTAGATATATTCAGCCAATTAAGGCCTGGGATTGTGCACATTTCCATTTGAATGCTGTTTATCGGTTGCCATTATTTCCCGCACGTGAAGAATGGAGTTCATGACCTAGGATTCGCGTGTTGGCTGATTTTGCACATTTGTTATTAAGGAAAACTCTAATTAACGTCATTTGGAAAATTTGTTTTCTGCAAACGAAAGCAGGAGGAAGGGGAGGGGGGGGTGAATGGAAACAGAAAAAGCCACAACAGCAACATAAATGGTGTAATCACCAAGCCAAATTGCTTTGAAATGGGGTTGCTTGCACTGAATCCTCTCTGCGAGCTTGGCAGGCATCCTTTTATTTTCCACAAATCAAGAGTAACTACAGGTAGTCATTTAAGTTACAGTGGAAGGGGCAAAGAAATGGTGGCAGCATGAATTTAATTAGGCTTATCCTGTCATTAGTACTAAAGTGCATTTTTATTTGTTTGAGAAGTTATTTTCCTTGGGCTTTTGCTCATTCAGGTTCCTGACTGACCTTTCTTCAAGATCCTTGAGATATCATATGGAGACAGGGGCCAAGTCTGCACTTACCTGTTGGGAATTGCCCTGTGCAGGCGATTCTTGGCTTCTTTACATCAGGAACAGCTGGGACCATCCTGTGCTTGGTACTGAAGGAAGCCCATTCCTGTCCAGTCACTCTAGCAGTGTTGTGGGTGGGCCTTTCTGATGTTGTCTTGGCAAGAGGTCTTAACGTCAGATTAAAATTAAGATTAAATTGCCACTTGGTTGCCCACTCACCCAATGCCAGGAGAAATTAACGTATGAATGCAAATGTTTTGGAACATTTATACAAATAGTTCGTAGCTTAGTTAAACTGGGGATACGTATTGGAAACTTATCGATACGTATGCATTTGTATAGGATACGTATTTGACATGTATGCATTTGTATAGGATCCATATGTAGGGATCTTTAACCAGGGTCCGTATCCATTCATATCAGATATTTGTACAAATTTGTACAAATACATGAGTATCAAATCAAATCCTACCACATGTGAAAGGGATCTATTTGACCAAATATGATTTTTTTAACATTTGGTTTGTTCTGAATCAAATGCCCAAAACCCATTTGTGCACATTCCTAGTGGCATCCTCTGTAGTGGCACCCACTTGGCACAGTCTCCTGGAAGAGGTCTGCCTGGCACCATCATTATTCACTTTTAGTCAGCAGGGTTAATTTTTATTCATTTTTTAAAAGAAATAATCCCAGTAGTTTAGATAGCAGAGCTTGATGATAAAGTTCTAATATGTTTTTAATCTAATGTTTCAAACAGTTGACGCCTTTTACGTATTTTTAGTGCATTTCATATTTTAAGCAAGCTGCCTGAGAACTTTTAAGTTACATGCAATTATTAAATAAATAATAATTTGCGGATATAATATTTTATGTTCAGGGTTAATAATATGTCTCTCGTTTTCAAATCATGGCACTAGTAGGTGAAAATAGCACAGTAAACTTTGAAACATCAAAATACCATTCCCTTAGTCCCTGATTCCTTGTGTGTTTTCATGGAAAGGGTACAAGAATTAGTTCTCTAAATTAACTCAGCCCTAACCCAGGGCAAAGCACAGCAGTTGCTGCAAATGAGTCTAAGACACAAATGACTTAATTTTGACAAACTGGAAAATGCCTCTACTTTGTGTGTACAATGGCAGAAGATTCCCCTCTTTGGCTTGCAATTTAGTTTATTATCTGTATAATAACTGGTTTACCCTTAACGGCTCACACAAATAATGAGCATGTTGATTAAGACACTCTGGAAGAGAGCCAAACATGAATAAAATTAAGAAAGAACCTGGACTCTTGAAATTAAATGGATTGTCTGTGTAATGAGAGAAGGAAAAAAAAAAGTTAAAATGAGTTTGTTGCTGGCAAAGGGAAACATTAGTAATCTTTATTACTGAAAACTTGGAGAATCAGAAAGCAAATTGTTTTATTATTCCCCCTCCCCTTAATGCTTAATTTAGCTGATAAGCCAAAGAGCTTGGAAGGAAGGAAGGAAGGAAGGAAGGAAAAGAAAGGAAAGGAAAGGATACATTTCATGAAAGAGTTATTACATGAGGTACACTAAATCTGCCCTTCAGCACCCTGAAATGGTTTAGTGGAATATGGAAGATTGATGCACAGGAAAGCTCCTCAAAGATCTGGTCCTTGGGGGCTTAACCTTTTAATAACCTCAATGGTTTTTGCCTCCTGTACGAATCAGGAACACTCAGCAGTTTAGCGAATCTGTACTTTAACAAGCTCAGGAACTGGCTCATTAAAGCATTCCTTGCCAAAGAATATTATTGCTACAAAATGTATTTCTGGGAAGAAAGCCCTATTATACAGGGATCTGCACATTTTTGATCTCATAGCACCAGAAATAGTCTGTTGAAGCTAACAAGAGAACACTACTAAATGGAAATAGGGATTGCTTATGTTGTCATGTGCTCTACAATAATGAACCCATAGGCTCAGTCTTGTCCACAGAGAGCAGAAAGAGGGCAACAATGGTTTTCATTAGGCCATAAGGAATTAGATATGAGTTAATACAAGGTGGAGAGAGTGTTTTCCCTAAGATGTCCCTAAAAGTCAGATGTGCCAAAAGCCAGACACAGCAGGAGCCACATTGTTGGCAATGGGCTGATATGACTTGTTGGGTTCCATTTTCTACGACTGAGAGATGCTGAAATCCAACAAACAATGGTCAGCAGTTCCTATGGTTACAAGCCACTTTTGAATCAGGTAGGGAATGATGTAGGACTCGCATCAACGCGGAAGGCACCAAAACGATGTGGGAAGGGCTCATTGTTGATGGAAGTGGTAGAATCGCTGTGGTCATTGCTCTGGCAATGTGGACAGTGGACCATCTGCATTTTGAGGACCCTATGGTAAGTTGGGGACAGGTCTGGCAGTTTTGTTGTGAGCATTGGCCAGTAGACCTGAACTTAACTGCAGTGGGATGCTACTGCAGCAAAGCACGAAAAGGTCCTGCCTGTGTGATAGATCCAGTCCTCAAAGCTTCAAATTTAATTGATTCCTAGTTGCTTATTTCCCAGGATCCTACTTTCCCATTTTCATCTGTTCTTTTGGACTTTAAGTTCAGGAAAAATCTTTAATCCTCTAACAATTGATTTAACAGCAGAGTTTTCTTGCTCACCAAATTTGAACCCTAATGAAGGTGGTGATCAATCCATAGAAAGAGTGCAGATTCCCTTTTCTCTCCTCAGGTTTATTTTTAAACCCACCTCTCACATATCTAAGCACGCACTTGCTAATCCCTGGTTATAATCTCTGCCCATTTTCACTGTGGCCTGGCCCCCAAGAATCAGAAATTCAGGCTTCCTGCCAACTCTCTGATTACTCCTTAGTTTTAAGAGGCAAAAGGTGGTTTCAGGGAAGGTACAAATAGGAACACATTGCACATTTTAGGTTTGCACTGACAAACTTAGCATAGTAGAGCAATACCATACTGGGCTGGAAAAGACCCAGCATGGCAGTGGCAATTCAGATATTGGGTGCTGGAAAAGACCCACATTGGGCCAGTAGAAGAAGAAGAGTTGGGTTTTCTATGCCACTTTTCTTACCTGTTTAAGGTGACTCAAAGCAGCTGACAAAGCTTTCTATTCTTCTTCCCACAACAAATACCCTGTGAGGTAGTCGGGACTGTGAGAGCTCAGAAGAGAGCTGTGACTAGCCCAAGGTCACCCAGCTGGCTTCATGGTAGAGGGTGAAATCAAACCCAGTATTCCCAGATAAGGTTCCAGTTCCTTAACTACTAGATCAAGTATGAATGGTCAGGCCAGGGTAGGCTGCATCTCCACAGCAACACTTGAGGCAACATCTGGTGTGTGCTTGGACACGGCTATGGTGATCTGGACACTGTGCACAAGTGCGCAGCTGCAGTTACACCACCTTGCCCTCTTAGTGCACCACATCCGGAAGAAGATGTGGATTCAGGGCCTTTTGCACTTTGTGAAAAGGGAAGTCTGTGTACGCTCCAGAATGGAGTGTTCACACTGTGCTAGAGACACTTTCATCCTGGAGGCATCTCCTCATGTGCTGGACCATTCCCCTGGCCCAGACTGTCGTACCTCAGGCAGGTGAGGGCAACTAGGCAAACACACATGCATGCTCACAGCAGCCCGTTGGGGGCTTGAGAGAAGTCAAGGTCAGGTCAGTCCAAGGTCAGGGGTTCCGAGGTTCAGCAGCGAGTCATAGCAAGATCCAAGAGTCAGTTTCGTGGGCAAGAACATGGGCGGAGGTTGCCCCAATGTTTTGTTTGCAACACTGGACCAGCGAGTACTGCTGAGTTAAATAGGAGAGCCAGCTCCATGCCCTTTGTGACGCAGCTGTACAAAACACTGGGATCTGTGTAACACCTGCTTCTCCTACCAGAGCAGATGGGGGAAGGGGAGTGCCTGAGGGTCTCTGTCTGAACTTTTATCCCCAGAACTGTCTGAGGGGACCCCTAAAACTGGCCCCTGGCTCTCAAGGTCCATGCTGCTGTACTCTGGTTGCTGCCCAGACTGTTGGGCAATTGGAAATGCTCCTTCGTACTCAGAGGAAAGGAGCTGGACTGGCATGACAGGTCATGACACAGATGTTCGTAGCAGAGCACATAGTTTGAGGTGAACCACAAATGACCACTGTTGTTGTATCCTAAAATGGAACCATGTTGTCACGTCAAAACTGGAGAACTTCCATTCATCATCTTTAGTGCAGTAGATGAGGTGTGTGGGATAAAGGCTGTGGGACCAAATTCTTTCAGTTCCAGAGCAAGGACACTGACCAAGCAGGCACCATGGACCCCATGTTGCGAAGATGCAGCCAAAGTATATATAGCTGCCCTGCTTATCCTAATAGGCATTTTCTGAAGAGAAAAATAAGAGCTTGGACCAGTTGTGTGTACCTATATGCAAGAGAGAACACACACACACCCGCACATTTTTATAACATTTTCCTTTGTGACAGCGCATCCCACTTCTTCTTCAAGGTTCATTTTGCCTGAGCACAACTAGGACCTTTGGAAAGCTGTTCCATTTGCTGCTTAGAGATGCAATGGCCTTGTATATCTATTTCCTTCTCATCTGCTTGTGCAGGGCGTGATAGCTAAATCTTTGCAAATCTAGATTAGCCTATGCTCTGAAATGATGGGTTCAATAGAAAGGTGAAGCTATTGTCTGAGAAGCGGGGCTCTTTTTGCAGTCAGGAAGGAGGGATTTTGGAAATGGCCTTTGAACACGCTTGCTTGCTCTTAGATACAAATTGCACATCAAATGCTCCAAGGGGTGTATTTTCCCTGTCAAAACATTCACTGGAAATGCTTTGAGCCAATAAGCATTTCTCTCAAGGCTTCTGCAAACTGCTCACTCATGAAGCTCCTTGCTAGGGAAAGATATGGAATTCTGATTCTTTTAGAAAGAAAGGGTCTTAATTGTGTTCTTTTCTGCTGGCTTGGTCTGATGACAATCTATGTCGTTTTGAACCAGTAGAGATCTGAGAGAGCTCCAAGTATTTTGGGGCCCTTGGGCAATAGGGTAGCAACAGCCAATTCCCTTTTTCACAGTCACATCTGTTACTCTTCTGCCTTGTACTTTGATGTCTCTTGGGTGGTTCCCTGCACAGCTCAGGGTGAAGATTTTCTTAAGAAAATGTTGCTCAGATACTGCTTTAGGAGGCATTGTTTTTATGTTGGATGTTAAATAGAAACTAAAAGAGAAACTAACTGCATCTTTGAGGAACACATCCTCTTTATGTGAATCATATATCTGGGAAAGGCTTATATCCATAAAATTTGAAGATGAGCTCTGATGGACAGGGGCAGAGCTCATCTAGTCCAAGATGGCCCACCAATAGCTTCTGGCTGTTCTCAACCAGAAGACAAGGACAAAACTGTACATTTTCCACACTGTACATTATTTTATATACTTCAAACACTGTCTTTCAAGGCTGTAGAGGCCTAGATGTTGTAGTGAACTCTGATTTTGTTCCATTCTCTTGATTGCTCTGGTTGCTAACTTGAGTTCAGAGCCCGGTGTGACTGCATGTGCACCATCATCACGGTGACAGTGATGCTCATTTTTCAGTCCCACAATACCCTTTCTGAAATGTGGCGATCAGAATTGTGTGCAATATTCCAAATGTGGCCTCACCATAGAATAATGATGCTTGCAGGGTTGTTTTCTATTCTCTCCCTAATTTTACCTAGCACTGAATTTGCTTTTTTCATGGCTGTTGTACACTGGGTCGGAACCTTCATTGAGCTATCCATCAGAACCCTGAGATCAAGTTCTTGGTCTTTTGCAGTTAATCCTCCTATCAAAGTGCTTTTGTAATGGACTTTCCTGCACTTACGTTAGTTCAGTTTTAGGATCTAGGGATGTGCACAAATGTATTTTTTGACATTCGATTTGTAACTAATCGGATGTTTGAAAATTCACATTCGTACGAATAGAAGCTTTTGAATGTGGTAAAATTCTATTCAATACAAATGTATTTGTATCAATTTGTACGAATATCTGATATGAATGAATACATATCTGATATGAATGAATATGTATCCAATGCAAATGAATACATATCTGATACAGATCTGAGATGCGTATCTGATGCACATCCTGTAACAAATCCACTCTGAAAGCATCAAATCTGAGCCTAATCCACTTTTAATTCACTCTCAATCCATGTTGAATGCACTCTAGATCCATTGTAGATGTCTGGCTATTCATACAAATGCCCAAACTATTTGTACAAAAGTCTGAAACATTCGTATTCATACGAATGTCAATTTATGAATATCACCACATTCAATTCGTGTATGAATATCTGAATTCATACGAATTTGTATGAATAACAAATGTTACGAATATTCATACACACCCCCATTAGGATCTCTTATAGTCAGCTTCACAGACTCATCAGTCTGCGATCTGTAATGTCTGCCCACTCCTGGTACATACCATCTGCATTAGACAGAACATAACCCAGGGCATTTCTGCACTTGGGAATCCTACTACATGTTACACTAAGCCCCATATTACAAGATCGCCAGCAGCACTCTACCTTCTTGAGTTTGGAGCCCAGTGTGACTGTATGTGCGCCGGCACCATCTCCAGTGGTGACAATAATGCTCTAAGCATGCATAGTCATGTTTAGAATCATCTGAGCATTTTGTGCACCACCACTAGTGGGCGATAGGGTGACATCTGGTAAGGCAGGAGGCATTTCTGGGTTGTAAAACCTCCTCCAAGTGCAGATGCACCTTACCAGATGTTACCCTTTCGTGTACTGCAGGGACAAGTGCAAATTGGCCTCCAGATTGGGAGGCTGATATGGATCATCAGTACCTCAACATTGAGGTCCCCCGGGTCTCCCAGTGGTTTTGTCCTTAGCTCTTTGGAACCCTTGGAGCCCAGCCATGAAGCTCATGCAAGCTTTGTGGCGGGTGATGAAAGGGCTGAACTGAACCAGTGCCAGCATGAAGATGGTGCTATTCCAGACCATACCTTGCCATGTTCTAGTGGGCCTCACTGGTCCAGACCCAGTGGCTTGGAAAAAGACACGGTAAGTGTAGAAAGGCCTTGTTTGCTGCTCTTCACCTTAATAAAGTTAATGCTTGAGCCAGTTTCGTCCTGTGGTTAAAGTTTTGGACTCTTACCTAGTAGCTTCCCTGTTAGATTCCACACTCCTCCATGAAGCTAGCTGGGTGACCTTAGGCTAGCCACAGCTCTCTTTCTGAGCTTTCACAGGGTGACTGTTGTTGAAATAAGAACAGATGGTGAGTCCCCTTAAGGGTAAGAAAAGTGTGGTATAAAAGCCAACTCTCCTCCTTCTCCTTTCCTTGATCTCAGGCCAACAACTGCTTTAAAACATAATTTCCAAGGTTCTACCCAACCCCTGGACATGGGCAGGTTTCCAGGCAATTCCTGGAAAGGGACAGAAAGTGTTTGTGGTTGACACATACACAGAAGATGTTAGTTGCAAGGCATCCCCGTATCAGGCACAAGCACATTCTTTTGGGGGAGGCAACTCGTAAGTAAAGGATGAAAGGTCATAGAAAGGCCTTATTACTATGGTAAAATCAACACCTAAGAGGTCAGGCTTAGTATTTTAATTAATTCCAGGGGGAAGGAAGCTTTGTTTGTGTTCTTACTCACTCATGCTCACGATATGCTTGTAACCAATCAGCAATTTTTCTTATAATCATTTTCTTGTGCTGAAGAATATAAAAAGGCAACCCAACCAGAACTGTGTGTGTGCCAGACTTTGAGAGTGATCTCCCGCCACCCTCTATTTGCTAGCAAATAAGAAACCACTCAAACTCCCTACCCTCCTTGTGCCTTACTGGGCAAAACACACCGGGACCGACCCAGTTTTGAGCTGAGCCTCCAACAACACCGTACAGTCCTCCAAGAAACAAAAATCAGCAGCGTCCTTGCAATTCTTATTCTTATGTATCCTTTTATTCACAACTTGAAAGCAATCTTGGGGAAAAATAACAACGCACTTATTATCAGACAAAACGAAGCCATGCAGAAGTAAGCGAGGCAATAAATCACTTGCAGATTCTGGGTGGAAAGGGGAGAACATCATCTTTGCTCAGCTGAGCAGGCTATAAAATCTTTTGCTTTCAAAATGCAATTTTTTTAAAAAAAAAATTAAAACATATCTATATTGCTTCACGTTAAAATACTGAAAGTAGTGCAAATTAGCCGCTTGGTTCAGTTAATTATATTTCTTTCTTCATTTTAGATTCAGCCTTGGGCTTTGTTATACAACAACTCTATCCTGCAGAGTTGTCACATGTGAGGAAGGAAGGGAATAAGTAATATTTCAGCCTGGAACAAAGTGAAACCAAGGCCCTTTCTGCACTGGGCCATAATGCAGATTATATTCTGGAATAGGGACTTGCCATCTACATGTTAATACAGATCACAGCTAGGGTTGTCCACGAATTCAATTTTTGACATTCAATTCAATTGGATTCAAATATCTGAAGATTTGAATAGAATTGAATGTTTAAAATTTGAATGTATTCACATTTGATTAAATTGAAATACATTCTAATCTATTTGTACAAGTTTTTGATTCGTATTTGAAGATACGAATGTTGAGAATGTTTGAATGTGTCTGTACGCACCAGTACACATTTGTACACATTTTTACGCATCCTGTATTTATCCTGTATGCATCCAGTTTTCCTCGAGTATATATCTATACAAACAAATGTCTATGGATACGAATAAGATGCGTATGAATACATATGTAATGCATACGTATCTGTACACATAGGAATGTCTGAATAATTTGTACGAATGATTCAAAAATTTGAAACTTGTTTGAATGTTTAAATTTGAATGTATAGACATTCAATCCGAGTTCGAATGTCCAAATTTGAACAAATTTGACTGAATTTTAAATGTTTCACATATTGGTGAATATCCCTAATCACAGCAACCATCAGGCAGTGCTCCTCATCATCTTCATCAGCATGTGAATGACAAGTCTCTATTCCTGGATATAATCCGGAATATGGCTCAGTGCAGAAAGGGGCAAAATGAGAGGCCAATACGTGTCTCAGTGGAAGGAACATATCTATGGTAGGGATGTGCATGAGTTGTGATGCCCGCTAGGACCCCTCAACCCCCAAATTAAGTTATTTTGGTTAAAATACAAAGTGTGGCGAATACTGTATGTCCAGACGTTCAAAGGTGTCGCCAAAGTGTGTTTTTTTAGTAGTGGTAAGTAGTTTAAGGGAGGGGCTAGACAAGCTCTCCAGGAGAGGGTGTGAAATAAACTCCTGGCAGAGCCTCAACCAATCAGGGAGAAGCTAGCCAGCCAGGCCCATATTTAAGGGAGCCTGAGGGAACAGTTAGTGTTCTCTGCCTGGGGTTAACTGACCAGAGGGGGTTAATGAAGGAGGGAAATGGGCTCTAAGCTGTCCTGAGTTAAGCTGGGGAATAGAGTCCTGAGTCATTAGTGAATATACGGTGTTTAGAAAGTAAAAGAATTGAAATGGTTATACGTTACTTATGCTGCTGGCATTAATCTGAAAAGGATTGGAGTCCTTGGGCTGAGTGAGGAAGCTGGGGACAGTTCAGTCAGAAGGGTGAATGGACTGTGATTGACATAGTGAACTTACCTGTTTATTATTAAGAAAGCTGTACATAATAAACTTGTTTTCTTGTTATTTTAACAAAGGTTCAACTGAGTACTCTGTTTTCAAATTGAGCCAAGTTAGGCCAGAGTTCTAAACTGATACTGTATCTTTAATCCACTGCTGGAGCGAGGCATAGTGGGGGAAGGAGCTGTCTGCTGCAGCACCAGGAAGGAGGCAACATTACCTTAATTCTGGATTAAAGACATTTGCTGCACAGTATTAAGAAAATTCACATCTTCTCACCAATCCAGGCAGGATGGTGAGAAGAGACGAATGAGAGCAGGAGGGCAGTTCAACTCTCATTGGGCGCCTCATCCCACGTGACATCATGCACCGATTTAGCTCTCGCAGCTTCAGAGGAGGAAGCTACAGAGCTCCTTTTTTAGTTGGGATGGCAGGACACCACTGCACAGCAGGTAAGCTTCAGATTTAGCTTTAACTTCAGATTCCTTCCACAGGTCTGGATGCAGCCATACACTGTAGAGTTGTTGTCTGGTGGATACACCCTTTTTCATTCTTGTCTGGATCAGGTATAGCTGATGTGATGCCTCTGGAACAGTTTGAACTCCATCCTCCCATTAGCATAGCCGAAGGCCGGGGGTGATAGAAGTTATACCCATACTATCTGGAGGAGGCAGCTAGCTTTGGTTCCCTGGTCCAAGTCAGCGCAAAGCAAGTCCAAAATGGGTATCAGGATGTGTAAAATGAATATGACTTCCTACCAAGCAGTTTGCAAAATAAAAACTGGTGATTTGGCCAGTTACAGTGTCGCTGTTTGAAAGACACAAACCATGTCAAATTACAAGACTAATAAGACTCTGAGGAGAAAGCAGGATCAAGATTTTAAAAGAGATTGTTATATTCCTACCCCACCCCACCCCAGTGTGCCACGCCACGCCACGCCACGCCGCACCGCACTGCACCCTACTCCATTCTGATCCATTCTAAAATATGGACAATCAATTTGTGCTTTTGTGGTTTTACTCTCTCTGCCAAAAACACTGCATAAACTTTCCTCCGCCATCAGAACAGCTTACTGTCACTGGATGAAACACTAAAATGAGATGCTGTGTAATACACCCACCCACACTCGCAGAAACCAGCTCTTTCTCTGTTCCACTGCAAATTTGCTTCCAACTTGAGTTCTTGTGAGACAGACGCGGCTTGTTGAAAGCAGAGCGTCAAAGGGAATATGTCTCCTTTCCCAGGTCACCCACGCAGACCAAGGCAAATCAAAGCTTTAAAGAAACCCATGTTTAATGTTTAGGCTTGACACAGCTTGCCGCCACGCTTGAGTTGCAGCATCTTCAGATGGTCCCCTGTATAATAAGCTTCAAGGGAAAGGATGCAATTCTGAAAGGAAAAGCTTTGCTTGTCTTTTTTTTTTTCGTTTCTCATTTTCTCCCCAATGCTCAGTTCTGTTTGTCAGGGTTTATATTATTACTAGTCTTTATTTTGGTCTCATACATATTGAAAGAATTGTAATGTGAAACAGGGTCTCCCTCTGCTTGTTCACATTCTGCAATGTCACAGAGGCGCATGACAGAGAGGCGGGCATTTATACACTCCAAGCGAGTGTGTGAATTCTTGCTCTCCAAGGTAGATGTCTTTGGGTTGAGTAGGGGTTCTTCTTCAATAACGCAATAGCCACACAGTGACAAGTCCTGCCAGTAATAGTGCTACTCACATGTGAGAGCCAGCCAGCCATACTTTGCCCTCACTGATATCAGGCCTTCTCTCCTGGCCTACCTGCTGGATCCTGTGTTTCCTTGGAGACCTCCTTAGCAGTCCATACTCTTGCACCACCAAGGACTTGGCTTTGGGCAGGAAGCCTGTGGGAACCGGATATCCCTGCAGCTACTAGATATAGTCCTGCTTTGCCTTCATTCCTTGTGAGCCAGTTTGGTCTAGTAGTTAGGGAGTCGGTCTCTTATCTGGGAATACCGGGTTTGATTCCAACCCCCTCTGTGAAGCCAGTTGGGTGAACTTGAGCTAGTCACAGCTCTCCTTCTGAGCTCCCACAGCCCCACCCACCTCACAAGGTGTTGTGGGGAGAAGAATAGAAAGCTTTGACAGCCACTTTGAGTCCCCTTAAATGGGTGAGAAAAGTGGGGTAGAAAAACCAACTCTTCTTCCTGGTTCTCCACGAAGCCAGCTGTGTGGCCTTGGACTAGTCACAGCTCTCCTTCTGAGCTCCCACAGCCCCACCCACCTTGCAAGGTGTTGTGGGGAGAAGAATAGAAAGCTTTGACAGCCACTTTGAGTCCCCTTAAATGGGTGAGAAAAGTGGGGTAGAAAAACCAACTCTTCTTCTTGAACTCTTCTGCTATTAGCTCAAATAGCAAATCCCTAAGATCTGCAGGAGAGGGCCCCCTCCTGGTTGTACCACCACCCTCTGTACCAAAAGTGGTAGGCCCCTGGGATAGGCTCCCAGTTTTTGGAATAATCTCCCTCCTGAGGGTGGAAGATGCCTTCACTTTAGGCATTCAGGAGAGCAGTGAAGATGCACCTCTTCACCCTGGCCTTTGGCTAAACAAGGAATGACAGGTACAGAAGACGGGTATAGACACACAGGTGCTTGCGTGATCTGCATGATCTAGATGTTCCATGTTAGAGATGTGTGAAACTACAGTTTTTAACATTTGAACTTCAGGTAGGAAGCTCCTGTTCCACAATATGGCCCAGTGCAGGAAGGCCCATAGAGGGCAAAGTGACATCTTTTGCTTTCTCTTCCTTTCCTCTACTTGAAAAGATACATTTTGCTATTTCTCTGAGGATGGATGGTTTTTCTTCAAATCACACATTCCAAAGGTTCACGATCACCTTTTTCAGTTCTTAAACTAATCCAAGCACTTACACTGGGCATGCAGGAGATTTTTATATGGCTTTCACTGGATTTATCTTATGGTACATCTAGAGGAAATTTGCACTTAACTTCCCTGGGACACCATCTCAGGGGCGTTCAGATAAGGGATGGAAATTACCTTGCTTCTGGCCGTGCCTGCCTCACTGAAGTGATGGCCATGTGCAGCGGGCTGTTGCTACAGGAGTGGATGACATAGCATGTGGCTCCATTGCCCACTCCCAGAACCCTTTGCACCAAAGTAGTATGAAGGGTGCATGTAGGGCTTTACCAGGAGTGTGATAACACTCCTGGTATAGTTGTGGGGTAATTTTTACTGCTCCACAATTAACAATAGTTGGTGACCCGGAGCTGCTCCAAGATGGAAGAAGCTTTGCAGGGTACAGATGTTCCATGCAGCTGTTCCCTTAGCCAGAGTGCAAAAAGTCCCCTAGGTAGGGATGTGCATGAATATTCAACACATTTGTTATCTGTAGAAATTTGTACATTCACACACTAATTGAATATTACAATATTCATACATTGACATTCGTATGAATACGAATGCTTCCAGACATTTGTATGAATAGTTCAGGCAATTCATTAAACTGGGGAGGTGGGAAAGCAGGTGCAAAAGTCACATCTGCAATGCATCCAGATTGCTTTCTACATGGATCGAGAGTGGATTAAAAGTGGATTCAGGTCAAATTTAATGCTTTCAGAGTAGATTTGTTACGAGATACGTATTGGATATGTATGCGGATACATATCAGATACATATGTGTTTGTGTTGGATACTTATGTGTTCATATCAGATGTTCATACAAATACATTCGTATCAAGTAGAATCCTACTATATTTGAAGGGGATCTATTCATACCAATATGAATTTTCCAACATTCAATTCGTTTTGAATCAAATGCCAAAAATCCTATTTGTGCACATCCCTATCCCTAGGGTGTTTTATACTCTTCACCTTGAATTATTGCTTTGTTTCATTTATTTTATTTCTCACAAGCTGCATATATGGCTTTAAAGCTGTTACATATCTTTTAAAGAGATATCGTGATCCATCTTTTCCAGTGTGGAAGCAAAATTTACCCTGAAAACGAAAAGAAAGGCGGGGTGGGGTGAGGTGGGGTGGGGAAATCCAGTTTTTAATGAGAAATCAAGTGATTAAGGATTAAGGAACATAAGTTGCTTGGATATGCAAAGCAGTTAGTGTAATCTGTGATATATAGATTTTGGTTTTACCTTCTTCTGCCTTATATTCTTACTGTATTTGCTATAGGAGGCTGCAATTGCCGGAATATATGTACCTTATGAGCTAGAACAAGCTAGAAATTGGATCTGATGTCAAAATCATATTATCTGTTCTAATTAAAGTTTGCCTTTAGCTTGGAAATACTATTTGCTAAAGAGAGTTGTCCTAGACCTTCAAGGGAAATGGTTGTTTCCTCACCCAGCTATAAAATTACTTCCTGAAAAATCAAGATTTCTTTCTTTCTTTCTTTTTCTTTTTCTTTCCTTCCTGCACAGTCCTTTATTCATATTAGAGGCTCTTGTAGTGTGCATTTGGGCTTGACAGACCCACAAATTAATGTGGATCTAGGTGGCCAAGCCCTCCACTGGCTTTCCCCATCTTCAATACACAGAATTTGATCCAGATTAGGGAAGCTTGATTTGATCTCACCGGTAGACCCGTTTTATTGGCCCTACAAACATGCCAGAGGATGCTGATCCTGGACATGGGAGCTATGCAGAAGACACACCTCCTGTGTTTGGGATTACTGAAGGACACATTTTTGTAGTGCACTGCCATAGTGTGCTGCTGAAATGTGTCTTCTAAAGGGTCTGATGCTAGGAGATTTGGCTGGCCACCAAAGCTTGCATGAGATTGGAGGTTGAAGCATGGTCTGGTCTGGTCCAGTGCCACCATGCAGACGAGTGCTTTTCCAGATCACACTTTCCTGTGGTTGAAATTAGCAGGGCAACCCCTAGTGAAGCTACATAGCAGTAAAAACTGTTCCACAGCACTGGAGGATCCAGGACACTCATGGACGCTTGCAAGCACTCTGGGACAGATATGGTGCCATGGTGTGTGGATGAAGCTTCCTGGAGAATCAGGGAGTGTCCCCATGGGGTAAGTGCAAACAGGTCTTGAGACAAAGGGCCTCTTTAACTGGATCACACTGAGTTTTGTGTGGGTGGAGTGTATGAACTTCCTGTATTCCAAACTAACGTGTGGACAGGAAGTTCTTAGTGGGCTTGCTGATCCCGAATGACCCTGTAATGCATCTGTTGGACCTTTGTTTGTGATCCAGAAGGTCTTATATTATAAAGCAGTGATGGCGAACCTATGACACATGTGCCACAGGTGACATGTCAAGCCCTTTTGGGTGACACGCAGTGTCACCTAGGCACCCAGGCACATTGTTGCTGCTCGGTATCTTGTAGGCTACAGGCCACTTCTGGCTTGCAGCATACAAGGTACTGAGAGTACAGACACACTATCTGTGCCCAGCATGCACCATTCATACCTCTTCTACTGAAGGTGGTCATACAACTCACAGCACAGTTTGCAGCACTTCTGAAGTCCACGGGTAACATAATCTTGGAGTAATGGAGCATTAACATGCTAAGTAGGTTCATTGTGCTGCTCACCTCCATGAACCAAATCTGCATACTCTTATAAAGCAAAAAGCTAGAGGTGCTGGCTCAACCTCACTTGGTATTTTGTTTTTTAGCCTTTGCGGTTATAGATGCTAGGCTGGCAGCTCCATGCCATTTCTACAAGCAATCATGTGGCAAAATCCAATGATAATCACAGAAGTATTGGTTAGCCTACAGTTTACTCCATCAAACAAGAGCCTAAATAGAGCTCCATGCTTCAGTAACACCTACCTGGCAAGTCCAGCTCCATTCGGGTCTTTAACAATCAGAAGAGAGTATTTTTCTCCAAGCTGCATGGCTTCCCACATCAGTCTTGGGGAAGCAGCCAGTCTGTCTGGCCCAATGCAAATTGCTCTTCAATACCTTGTGCATCTGTTTCCAACTGCCTAGAATATGAGGATTTTGGACATCCCTCAAAGTTCTTTGGCTCCTCACGGAGCTCTGATCTCCTATCAGAATTGCACAAAACCTGGGTTCTGTATACAGCAGGACAAAGCAAAATCAAAGAAGAAGGCAAGGGAGGGTGCAGCAGAATTCATAATCCTATATATGAATTATCTACATGCATCTGGTTGGCTACCAAGATCTAACTGGACAATTGTTTTCCTACAACAAAGATGTATCGTGTTCTTTCATTCTAGACCAAGACAACACATAAGTCAGTGCATGGGGCTTGCAGTAGGGATATGCAGGAATATTCATAACATTCGATATTTGCACAGGAACATAAGAACATAAGAACATAAGAGAGGCCCTGCTGGATCAGGCCACAGCCCATCTAGTCCAGCATCCTGTCGCACGCAGTGGCCCACCAAATGTTCATGGGCATCTCAAGCAGAGACAAGGACAAACCTCCTGCTCTCGAGTCCCAGCAAATGGCATTAGAAGCATCCTGCTTCCGCCCCCCCCCCAGCCTGAAAGATGTACCCAGGCATTCATTCTAGTAGCCATTGATACATCTGTCATCCATAAATTTGTCTAACCCTACCTTGAAGTGATCTAGACTGGTAGCTGTCACCACCTTTTCTGGCAGCACATTCCATAAACCAATGACCCTCTGGGTGAAGAAGTACTTCCCCTTGTCAGATCTGACTCTCCTACCCATCAGCTTCATAGAGTGCCCCCTGGTTCTAATATTGTGTGATAGAGAAAAGAAATTTTCTCTATCCACCTTTTCTATACCATGCATAATTTTATATACTTCAATCAGGTCCCCTCTTAAACGCCGTCTCTCCAGACTGAAGAGGCCTAGACAACCTGGTTTCGTAAGGGAGGTGTTCCAGCCCCTTAATCATTCTGGTTGCCCTTTGTACGAATTCAGATATTTGTATACAGATCAACTATTACGACATTTATACATTGAGATTCGTATTTGGATGAATGTTTTGGAACAAACAAATGCTTTGGAGCATTCGCAAACCTGGAGAGGTGAAAGCAGCTGAGCCCAACACATCTGCAATGGATCCAGAGTGCATTTGACGTGATTTGAGAGTGGATTCAAAGTGGATTCAGAGTGGATTTGATGCTTTCAGAGCAGATATGTTACAGGATATGTATTGGATACGTATCGGACATATATGAATTTGTATCAGATACTCGTATGAATATGAATTAGTATGAATTTTCTGACATTTGATTTGGTGTGAACTGAACACAACAACAACCATTTGTGCACATTCTTACCCTGCAGTGCTACCTGATCTCCAACATCCTGTGGTAAAGAAAGGTCTTTGCATTGCTTTATAACAGTGATGGTGAACCTTTTGAGCTCGGTGTGTCTAACTAAAGTTTGAAAAGGCCCTGGGATAAATGTATGAGGTGAAATAAAGGAGGGGCATTCCATGAAGCTGTTGGGCAGGAGAATTAGGATTTATGGAATTTATTACTGGAAAGGGTGGGGACAGCAACCAGCCTGGATAGCTTTAAGAAAGAGTGAAGGGTTTGCCTTTGTCTTCTCCTTGGGAATATCCAGAAGCAATTGGTGGCCCACTGTGTGAGACAGAATGCTGGATTAGATGGATTGTGGTCTTATCCAGCAGGGTTCCTCTCATGTTTTTATGATTCTGAACACAAGCTACTAGTCACGTGGAATTGGAAGAATGCTATTGTGTCCAACTTGGGAGTTTCTTGCAGATCTGATTTTCTAATGTGAAAACAGGCTGTGAAACTGGTCCAATCCATGAATATACTTCTGTATTTATGATGCATGTATCTGTAAAATGAGATGATTTGTTGAATTAATCATACATTATATGCTCAGGTGCATGATTTAAAATATATGCACATAAGCGCATCATGTATGATAAATTATGAAAGGAGTAGCTGTCATAACAGCTTTCAGAACAGCAGCTACATATCTTTTCTTTTTCTTGGTAAGATATAGTCTTCCAATATTTATTCCTTTATTCAGTCTGCCTTTATGTGAGATGGGGCGTCCTTGCACTGTGATATTGTCTTCTTTGTACTTAGTAGCAAATGAAGTGAAATAGCATAGAGTTGTAATACAAGTGATGCATTCCTAGATACTTTCACAAGTTCTATTTCTGAACATTACCAGAGAACAGGAGACAAAAAAGAAGAGCACAATGTGTTTTCTAGCAAGCAAGTATTCCATCAAACACTTTTTGTCCCCTTTCACATACAGGTTTTGCGTAATATGTGAGTCAGCTCTGTGGCTGCTTCAGCTTGTAGGAAATACATAACATTTATGTCAGATTTTTTTTTTTACACCCCTTCTTGAATGTAAGTTTTGAAAGAAGAGGGGTATTTTTTCCAAAATCCACTCCTTTTGAATCTCTTGTGCAATCCATTTTACTGCATTCTGGTCCATTTAAAGAGATGTAACAAAGTTCAAATGTAGTTTTGAATAGGGACCTCCAATAAAATTCAAAATATTCATTATTCAATCGAATTCGGCCAAATTCAACATTCAAATTCGAATCTAATGTCCGGACATTAGTTTTTTTATTATTCAAATGAATACAAATATTTCAAACTATTTGTATGAATTATTCAGACATTTGTATGTGTATGGATACATATGCATTACATACGTATCTGAATGCATCTTATTCCTATCCATATGCATTTGTACAGATACGTACAGGTTGAAAACGGGATACATATGCGATAAAAATGGGATGCGTACAGCTGTGTATGGATACATATGAATGTTGTCAACATTCGTATAATCAAATATATATTGAATATTCATATGAATAGATACAAATATATTTGAATCGGTTTGAATTTTAATACATTCATTTTTTCTCTATTCATATGAGTTTGGACACCCTAGTTTTGATTGTTTCTGAACCAGGGATCTGCACAAATAGGTATTTTGCATTCGATTGATAACAAATGGAATGTAAGAAAATTTGTATTCATTTGAATAGATCCCCTTAGAATGTGGTAGGATTCTATTTGATACAAATCAATTCATATGAATTCATAGAAATGTCTGATATGAATGCATACTTATCTGATACATATCCCATAACATATCTGCTATGAAAGCTTCAAATCTGCCCTGAATCCACTTTGAATCTGCTCTCAAACCACGTTGAATTCACTCTGGATCCATTGCAGAAGTATCTGCCGCAGCTGCTTCCCCGCTTCCCCATTTCATGAATGTTTCAGAACTTTGTATGAATTTTGTAACATTTGATTCATATATGAATGTCTGAATTCATCAAATTCATACAAATGAAAAATGTTACAAATATTCATACACATACCTAATCTGAACACAGTTATGCAGCAGCTCAAGAATGCTGATAGATATCTACTTCTCCATGGGCCCTTTCTGCATTGCACCTTATTCTGGAATAGTGGCTTGTACTCTTCACATGCTAGTCTGTACCAGCATGTAAAAGGTCAACTTCTATTCCAGGATATAATCCAAAATGAGGCCCATTGCAGTAAGGACCCATCTCTCCCTCCTTACCTCCCTCTGTCTAAAGGGTCTCTTAACTATTTTAGTGGACTGAGCCCAATGTTTGAACACAATGTAAGTACAGGCATGCAGCAAACCTGAAATTGCTATGCAAAGCAATAAAACTCATTTTAAAAATGGACTTCTTGAATGTTATGAAATATAATCAAATTCAGATTCGTATCAGGTTTTGGGCTGCATTCTTCTTCAGTCTTTCTTTTTTGGGAGGGAGGGATTCACAGCCCATTTCTAGCCTTTACTTCGTAAGTTTCTTTTTACATCAAATTTCCAGTTCATTTGTGCCCTCGAGTTATTGTAGATTTCCCCTTGTTTAAAAATTCAAGTAGGTAGGGTGCATTTGCACAATTAAATAGCAATTTAGCATAATTGCCCCAAGTATGAAAGCAGCCTGACTCTTTTTAGTCTCCTGGTTTTCTTTTCTTTTCTTTAAATTTAACATATTATCTGCAACTCAAACCTGGTGAAATATGATACCCTGTTGAATATCATATGTTTGAAGAGAGTCATTTCCTCCCCTTCCAGATCTGGAGCTCCATGGTATTTGCATGAAAAGAGGATCTTTCTTTCTTAAAAGCCCATCTGCTTCTAAGGTTGTCCCCAGCACGCCACTGCAAAATCCCAAGTCTTTGTATGTTGATGTGACGTCTGAAGGCCAGAAAGAAATATTGGTGATCCGAGGGACCCAAGATTACGGTGCTTTTGAAAGCAGGAGCAGATGGACTCTGTATAAACAGGAGGGTGCAAACATTCTCTGAGAAGGCAAGGGAAGGACTGAAAAGAAAAATAGTAGGGGACCCATCACAACCACAATCTAATTCACTTGCCACTAATTGAAACATTGCACATATTTATCCCTCAATCCAGTCCTACCTTTTATTGGATGGAGGTGATGAATATACATGAGAATCTCCTTTTTAGTTGGATATTGCAGGTGTTGCTGAATCTGGATTCTTAATTAACATGCAACTCTGCTTATGATGGGTCTAAGTGTGGTTTGGTCCTCCATCTCCCCTTTTACTCCATCTCTTCTGTTCCATTGCATCTGTGGCTTTAGCTTAGCAGTACAGCAAACTGCCTAGAAAGCAGAGGGTTGCCGGTTTGATTCCCAGTCTCTCCCTTATAGTAGGCGATGGCGAACCACTTCTGTATGGCTGCCAAGAAAACTGTGTAGAGGTGATTATGGAGTCTGGGACTGCTTGTAGCTCAGTGGTACTGTAGAGCAAACTGCCTGGAAAGCAGAGGGTTGCTGGTTTGATTCCTAGTCTCTCCCTTATAGTAGGCAATGGCAAACCACTTCTGTATGGCTGCCAAGAAAACTGCGTAGAGGCGATTATGGAGTCATAAGAACATAAGAGACGCCCTGCTGGATCGGGCCACAGCCCATCTAGTTCAGCATCCTGTCGCACACAGTGGCCCGCCAACTGCTCATGGGCATCCTGAACAGAGACAAGGACAAACATATTCCTGCTCTAGAATCCCAGCAAATGGCCTTAGAAGCGCCCCGTTCCCCCCCCCAGCCTGAAAAATGCACCTAGGCATCCGTTCTAGTAGCCATTGATACATCTTTTGTCCATAAATTTGTCTAACCCTACCTTAAATCCATCTAGACTGGTAGCTGTCACCACCTCTTCCAGCAGCACATTCCATAAGACGATGACCCTCTGGGTGAAGAAATACTTCCCCCTGTCAGACCTGACTCTCCTACCCATCAGCTTCATAGATGCCCCCTGGTTCTAGTATTGTGTGATAGAGAAAAGAAATTTTCTTTATCCACCTTTTCTATACCATGCATAATTTTATATACAGACGTTTGTATATAAAAGCAGAGGGTTGCTGGTTCTGTTGTTATGGGTTATAGTCTAGACACGTGTTTATGGGGAAATTAGCTTGTCTCGCCACTGGCTCAAACAGATCGAAGTGCATAGGTTTTAATTAGGGTAAATTGGCAAGTACTCCATAGCAACAAGAAAGCGGCAGAAAAATGGGCTCACAGCAGTTTTTTTTTTTTTAACAGAAATGTTTTATTAACAGAACAGCAAAAGGGAAAAGGAACTTCCAGGCTGAGTGCTTAGAGATAAAAAAAAATATAATAAAGGGAATGTCAAGGTCAGAACAAATATGAATATCTGGAGTTATTCTTATGAATAATTTGAACATTTGTATCTGTATGGGTACATACGCATATTGTACGTACCTGTACACATCTCGTACTCATCTCGTATGCATCCATGCACACCTGTATGGGATAAAAGCGGGATGTGTATGGAATGCATATGGGTACGTATGAGATACGTATATATCCTTACAGGTACAATTGTCTGAATTATTAGTATGAATACATGTAAATGTATTCTTATTGATTCAAATTTCTGGATTTTAGTTTCTCCTTGTTTGTACAAATTCAGATTTTCAAATATTCGGTTTGTTAGGAATCAAATGTCAAAAATTGCATTTGTGCACACCCCTCGTTGGTTCTCATCTTTGGTGACATGAAAGGGACTTGGAAGTGAAGCTCAGGTGGACAGGATGAAGCTGGACTGGGAAACCTCTTTGCTGGAGTCAAAGAAATGGAAAATTGCACAACTTCACAATATCACATTAGCGGAGCTGCAACTTTAGCCTGGATCAGATTACTGGCAAAGCTTCATGCTGCTCTGATGCCGAGTGGCAGAAATCAGGCAGGCAAACAGCAAGGAGAAGATAGCAGTCTGGATCAGACAGACTTCTTCAGCAGCAAGAGGATCGAGGTGGACTAGACCAGCAGCGATGAGTATGTGGAAATCAGGAACCGGGCTCAAGTGATGGAGGATCATAGAACTCACTGAGTGTGAAACTGTTGTAGTAATGGCAAACCATTGAGGTTGTAAGTGGAAAAACAATACCATACTGCTTTCCGTGTGCTATTTTTATACATCACTAATCTGGGGGCAGGGCAGGGAGGTCAGAAATTCCATACAGGTGAATGGCCAGATTTGTGGCAGGAAGAGAAGTGGAAAAATCAAACCAAGAATGGGTACAACCCACAAAGCGGGGGCTGAGAATTCCATTTAGCTGAATGGGGAAAGGAGGGGTAGGTGAACAATGGGAAGGAAACAAAGAAGGTACATGACTGGAGGAAATCCTTGATTACACCATATCTGAATTGGTGATCTGACTTCATTGCAAATAAAGATCTAATCAAAAGAGAACAATACATTAATCCTGTCTAGCATTCCAGATAATAATCACTCCAGATATTTTCTGTGGACAAAAGTTGGCCTGGGTTGCCAGATGACGTGCTGGGTATGTTTGAGATGTTTTAGACATCCCCAAAGTGTGGATATGCAATCCATCTCAGTTGTTTACTTTTTTCCATGCCTAAACTATGTGTGTAAATGTCCACAATAACTATTTGAGTATCTGAAGAGTTGTCACAGTGCAGAGGGATCAGTCTTCACTTACACAAGAAGGAAGGACTAGAAATTTCAAGGAAGTCAATACAGATTAGATATTAAATGAAAACTTCCTGACTGTAAGAGTGATAAGTCAATGGAATAGGTTGTCACAGGAGGTGGTGAGTAGGGACGTGCAAGAATATTCAAAACATTCAAAATTCGATCAAAAACGTTCAAATATGGACATTCAAATTTGAACCAAATGTCTATATATTTGAGCCAGTTTGGTCTGGTTGTTAAGAAGCCAGACTCTTATCTGGGAATACTGGGTTTGATTCCGCCCTCCCCCACGAAGCCAGCTGGGTGACCTTGGGCTAGTCACAGCTTTGTTTCTGAGCTCTCACAACCCCACCTATCTCACAGGGTGTACTGTTGTGGGGAGAAGAACAGTAAGCTTTGTCAGCCGTATTGAGTCCCCTTAAATGGGTGAGAAAAGCAGGGTAGAAAAGCCAACTCTTCTTCTTCTCCATTCATTTTTTAACCATTCATACAAATTATTCAGACATTTGTATGTGTACAGATACGTACGCATTACATACGTATCTGTACGCATCTTATTCATATCCGTATGCATTTGTATGGATACTTATGGGAAAATGGGATACATACTGGACAAAAGCTGGATGCGTACGAACACATATGAATGTTGTCAACATTCCTATTTTCAAATACAAATTGAATGTTTGTTCACAGATATGAATGTATTTGAATCAGATTAGAATTCAAATACATTAATTTTTTCTCTATTTGTTTGAATTTGAACATTTGAATATTCAATTAGAATCGAATCCAAAAAATTCATTCGTGCACACCCCTAGTGATGAGCTCTCATTCACTAGACATCAATCTGAGATGGTTTAGAGAATCCTGCATTGAGCGGGTGGTTAGACCTGATGATCCTGGAGGTCCCTTCCAACTCTATTATTTTATGATGCTGTGATCATCTTTATGATGCCAAATAAAGATGCATTTTGTGTGTGAAGGCATTTCATCATATTATGAAATTGATTTCAACTGACATTTCAACTGGATTTTGCTCTTTCTGCTGCTTGCGTTGTTATATTTTTGATGCATTTTATTTTTTCTTTTGTTCTGATTGTATTTGTGTTTGTACTGATTGATTGTCCTTCAACCTAGCTTTTAAACCAAAGCCCTACAGACACAGGTTGACTCAGGGTTTCTTATTTTTAGCCCACAGCAAGCCTCAGAACTACCTTTGTTGAGGAGCTGAGGGCAAAGGAAACTGGTGATCTGATACCATCTTCAGACTTGTAGTAGCTGTTTCCTCCCTCCCAACTGCAACCCATAGAATGTTTTGGACCCATATTATCTAGGGAATTGGAGGAGAAAGGAAATTGCTTATCAGCAACCATCTTCAGACTCGAAGTGGCTGGATGCTTCCTCCCATGTGCCAGTCCTGCTGAAAGCTTCTGGAACCATCTTGTTTGAGGAACTGAAAGTGGGAAAAATTGATAATCTCTGACTTTCTTCTGGGTCCTAACAGTGACTGTTTCCTCCCTCCCTCCAACTGTCAAACCAATACTAGGCATAATATATAGTGATAAGTTTTAGGGAATGTAATAGATCAATATATAATATAAAGAAGATGAAGAGTTGGCTTTTCCACCCTGCTTTTCTCACCCATTTAAGGGGACTCAAAATGGCTGACAAAACTTTCTATTCTCCCCACAACAGAGAATCCTGTGAGGTAGATGGGGCTGTGAATGCTCAGGAAAGAGCTGTGACTAGCCCAAGATCACTCCAGTTGGCTTTGTGGGGGAGTGCAGAATCAAACCCAGTATTCCTAGATAAGAGACCAGCTCCTTAACCACTAGACTAAACTGGCTCCAGAAAGTCCAGAAGCATTTGTAAAATCATGTATAAAGCTTTTAGTCCATAACTATCAGGCTGGCAAAGAATAACCACAAAACTCTTTCTTTAAAAAGATGGTGATTTATTTCAGCTCAGTGTTTGGACATTTCTTGTTGGGAGCAACTTGGAACAGAAAGCCCAGCATATTTATATGTTTCAAAGTTGGGCAGGGTTTGGCCCTTAACCAATGAACAATAATTATTTTTTTCAAAACCAATTTAAACTTGGAGCCAAAACCTTCCAACAGAAATGTATCACTTGACCTCAGCAGGGAGGGGAAGTCAACTGTCAGTTCCAAAACAACAGGCAGCCATTATATACATATATACAGAATCCCATACAAATATTATGGCAGGCAGGTAGGCCTGCCTGACATTAACATAACTTAGTCCTGCTGTTATTTTGGATTAATTGTCCATTCTCAATGTTCCGAACCCAAAGGTGTTTCAAGTTGTTGTATTCACCTTGTCCTTACTCTTGCTTGAGAAAGACATCCAGTCAAAACACATCTGGCAAGAGTAACAGTAGGACCAAGTTATATGGACTAAACGATTTATGTATGATTTTACAGAAGAATTTGGACTGTTATATTGATACATTATATTCCTTAAAACTTATCATTATATATTTTGTCATTTGTGCTTTGGGAAGTTATAGACTTTTCGTTGGGTTTTGTTTACCCACACCAGGCTCCAGAATCATCTTGCTTGGGGAAGTGCAGGATCTAACGGTGCCCCCCCTCCCTCCCTCCTGTCTACCTACACCAGGCTCCAGAACCATCTTGCTTGATAGAACAAAGGGGAAAGGACTTTAGGAGTGGATGAAAAAGGAATACTGATGTGCAACCATCTTCAGATCCACAGTGGCTGGCTTCCCCCTCCCAACTGCCAACCCACCTTTTATTCCAGAACCATCTTTCTGGGGGGAGGAAGGGGAGAAGAAAGAAAATCAGTATCTGCTATCAGCTTCAGACTCAGGGTGGTTAGTTTCTCCCCTCCAATAGCCAGCCCACAGAACTGTCTTGCTTGGGGATAGTAGAGGAAAAAGGAAATTGATGATCTGTGGCCATCTTCTGGTTTCCAGCAGTGGTCCATCTAACTGCTAACTGGCATCAGAACCATATTGCGTGGAGGAGAAAAGAGGAAAGGAAGTTAGCAATCTGCTACCATCTTCTGGGTCCTAATGTCTGACCCCTTTCTCCCAGCTGCCCAACCTACAGCAGGCACAGAGCCATCTTGTCTGGGGGAGCGGAGGAGGTAGAAAAATGGGTGATCTGCTATTAACAGCAGTCTCACAGGGATTGGCTCCTTCCTCCCAACTTCAAGCTCCGCAGCAGAGCATCTTACATCCTTCCTCCCACTCCAGAACAAATGCTTTATGTGTTTAATATGTCTGATTTTACCCTATCTTAGGATAGAAGGAGGGATAAAAATGCATATCAGTTCTGGGAAAGGGTCTGGAGGTAATAATGGGAAAGGGAACCATCTTCAGTCTTGGCCTTTGATGGCATCTTTTCACACATCAAGAGGATTTTTCAGAAGGGATATGCATGAATGTGTCTTTTAACATTTGTAACAAATCAAATGCTTGAAAACTCAAATAGACAGTTTTGAATGTGGTAAAATTCTGTTTGATACAAATATATTTGTACGAATTCGTATGAATGAACATGTATCAGATACAATGAATACATATCCAATACATATCTGAGTTACGTACCCAATACATATTCCGCAACAAATCCGCTCTGAAAGTGTCAAATCCAACCCAAATCCACTTTTAATATGCTCTCAATCCATGTCAAATGCACTCTAGATCCATTGTAGATGTCTGGTGTAGCTGCTTTCCTACTTCCCCGGTTTAACGAATGTCCAAACTATTCATATGAATGTCAATTTACGAATATTGTAACATTCGATTCATGTATGGATGTCTGAAATCTTCCAAATTTGTACAAATAACTAATATTACAAATATTTGTGCACACCCCTATTCCTCAGTGCAAACCTCCCCGTTCTGGAGTTCATTTATTCCAGGTCAGAAACTGCAGAAGGCAGACCATCTCCCCTGCTCGGCTCGAAAGAATGACTACTTGGAATTCAAGAGTCTGTTTGCTACGGAGGCAAAATTAGCCAGCCAGACTTTGCTGAAGCCCCATTTAGGCTCAGTTTTACGTTGCCTGATGCTGAAGCCACATTTGAGATAACATAGGGTGTTTTTCCACTAGCACTAGAGTACCCATTAAGGACTGATTAAGGACCCTTAATGGACATTGTCAGCACTCTGGACAGCTCCATTATAAAAACAGTTTCTGGCCATTCATATAAGGGAGTTTTTCCACTTAGCACTAGAGTACCCATTAAGGACTCTTATGGCCAGAAACTGTTTTTATAATGGAGCTGTCCAGAGTGCTGTCTGACATTTTTCTTGCTCTCCCTTGCTGGAAGCAAGACTTTATCTTGATTTGCTGTGCAATGCGGAAGATTGATGTTTGCCTTGCATTGCCTTATTGGAGATTGAACTTTGCCTCTCCACCTCCCCTGTTTCTTGTCTTACCTTGGATAAAGTCTTGCCTAAAAGTTATGCTTGAGTTAGAATCCCTAGCACAGGAAGTTCAAGTGTTGCCGCTGAGCTTATTTTTATTTTCTTACTCCTCCAGAACAGAATTGAGTTCAATATTGTAGTTCCCTGGAACTTTCAAATCCTGCTAAAAAAACTATGGGATCTTTTAACGCTTCCCAGTCCAGAGATTATCTCTTCCACATTCATGTGCGCACATTGATCTGTCAATTTTATATCAGAGTTATTGAACATGCTAAGGCGTATGCACTGCAAAGCCACAAAAGCTATTGTTTACATCTGCCTATCTTCTTGGCAAGGACACTATGCTGTGGCATTGAAAAGTACCCCCTGGTAGTTCCAGGTCATGCTTCTCCTGATCCAGAATAAGGCCCTTGGTCCAGATGTCGGCCTGATTAAATGGGTCCACAACAGGATTAAGGGCCTTTTTGATCTGGGTTTGGCTACATCCAGTGCAGATGCAGCTGGACCGGTAAGGATGAGGCCTCCATGATCCACATTAACATGCAGATCAGGAGGTCCATGATCCTAATTAAGAGGCTCCTCAATCTGGATCACCAACAAGTACAAAGTGGGCCATTATTCTCCTTCCTTTTGCATTGAAAACTGTCAGTTTCTGACGAGACAGCTGTGAATTGTAATGTTACAATGTCCTTTGATACCCTCATCTGGTCCACAGATTCAGGATTTAGCAGGGCCATGTTAAGACAACTCACAACAGATCTATATTGAAGACCCTCAGCAGTGGCCAGAAGTACAGGGTACCTGAAAGTATCTGGAACTACCAAGCATTGGTCTATTGGCTTTGAAGTCCACCATATGGCACCAAATCTCCCTTTCATCAGACTTATTTTGGGTCAGATCAATGCGAGATTTTACACCGTCATGTGGACTTCAAATGAAGGTGCCAAACCATCTTACACAGGTTCTGAGCACATCTGGCTGAACTCGTGAGCACATCTGGCTGTGCCTATATGCGCTGCTCCAATGAAATCACTGGACCTTCAATATATCTTTTTCTGGATCCACAAGTGCTCTGCTTCTCAATCAATTATCACAGCCTATTATCATAATGATTATGTTTTTGTGGTTCATCTCTTCTGAACTTTAACCCTCTGTTTATAATTAATGTGGCCCCAGGAGCCATCGGTGCACATGGAAACAGCAACGAGGCATGCACCGCTATAAGGCACCAGTTGCTGTAACACTGAAAAGCTCAGGTAGTAAAATCAATCGACACTATTGCTCTTGAATAATTTCTGGATAAAAAAGATGAACTCCGTGATGCATTGTACTTGTGTGAAAATGCCCATGCTCGTTAAAAGAAGTATTAGTGTCAGTATGTGGCCATACGAGCTACAGATAACTGTTGTGTCAGCATTATTAGTATCATTTAGAGTGCTTTCCGATATTTACAGTGTGGTTCTTAAATCACTGGAATTCATCCATATGGTGCAATAGCAATTCACTCCACAATTCTTGCTTACTGTGGAGAGAGAACATGTTGAGATGTGGAGAGGCAAAAGCTTATTGCGAGAGTTGACCAGCTAGTGGCCCTCCAAGTGTGGTTGAACAGCCCTGCCCAGAGTCCCTAACTGAACAATCTCATTGCTTATGAACTAGTCCCATGGGGGGGGGGGGAAGCTAGACATAGAAAAGGCAGTTGTTTGTTTGGAATTTGATTAATAGTTGTTTGTTTGGAATTTGACCAAGACCAGGAGAGATGGTAGAAACACCTATTCTATACCCCACTGACAGTGATTAAAATATAACTGTAGGCTTCTACATTCTTTACATTACAGCATTGTGAAATTATGAGAGCAAAGAAAGTCACTGGTGCTTTCTGCATGTGCCTGAAGATCCAGATCAAAGGGCCCCTGGTCTGGATCCTGGCCCCCACCTCCTGTTAGTGTGGCCGCATCTGCACAAGACCAGTCCACACAAGACACTTTATCTAGATCATAGATACGTGCAGGTGGCACTCTTTAGATCGTAAACTAAAGGGGGCTGCTATTTTGTGGCATGCCATAAGCACCTGATGTGCTCCTCCTGCATGGCTATGGGGAAAAACACATAGTTTTGGGCTTAGGGGGTGTTTTTTGGTGCCATGCTAAGGCATGTTGCTGAATGACAATCCCCCACAACCCTGATGGCTAAGAGTGAAGGTTTCTAGCCTTCCCCACAAGCGCCAAGGCTAGAAACATTTGCTTCTAACCATTAAGAGCATGAGGAGGTGTCTGCAAAGTTCATGTGGCTGCAATGCTCAGTTCAGATGGCACTAGTCCGGCCACACCTCCCCATAATCTGGATCAGTAGGTCCACTTAATCCTGTACTGATCTGGATCAAAAGCAGATGGGTTACCATATTTAGAAGGCAATTGCTTTGTGCTGTGCTCGCTTCATACAAGTTGTTTATGCTTTCAATCAATGCGGAGTTAAAATGACCTGAGCTTCTGAATGACGTAGAAAGTGAAGCTTTCTGAGAATGTTGCCCTGGTAATTCCAGCAAATGAAATGGAACTGAGCTTAGTGAAATTCTTGGCTTCTGCTTAGCCAGAATGCAGAGTATCACGGGACACTTGGATGCCAACTCAGCTGCAGAGGTTTGTAACTCACTTTAATGACATCTCCTATTTTCTTGTTTATTTCTCTGTGCTTCTGGTTCATCAGAAAGCTCTTTTATGCTCTTGCACAATTTTCCAGAATTCCACTGGGGCTAAGTGGAAATAATGCATGCTCTCAACACCTGAGAGCCAACATAGGGCTGTGAGTAGAATGTTAGACTAGAATCTAGGACACCTTCTGCGTGGTCCATTTAGTTTGTGCTAGCTACTGCTTGGAGCATCCATTCAGTACAGTGGCCCATGGTAGTTTGCCTCCTGGGGACATGCTGGCTGTATGGGGCTTTAGCTTGGATTGCTCCCAGGCCCCAGAATTGCAGCAGCCAACACTCCAATGGGAAACCATTTAAAAGTGGTCTCTCAAGCATTTCTTAGCTGCAGGCTGTTCTAGCTGTTTACCATGGAGACAGCTGGAGCAGTCTCAGTGGTGTGGGAACCTGCCACCATTTTGGTGGGCTCTAGAAATGGTACAAATGTGGGATGCCATGACAGTCACCCAGGTCAGCAATTTCAGAAGCTAGGGAACATTTATGTCCTCCTGGTCTCCAAAGAACATTGGGATGATGCTGTGGCAGAAAGAATGGCCCCTGGTGCATGCTGCCAGGCGCTGCTCAGATCTTAGTGGGGAGCAAGTTATCCAGGGGGAAATTTGCACTTTGCAATCTATCAGTGGGTGGCAAAGATCAATGTTCCCAATGTGTGTACTATGAATTTGCACTAGCAAATGCTAGTATATGTGATTCCTCCCTCCACATGTCCACAGATGTATCTGCAGCGTGGATGGGTGGTCTTGTGGGAGTGCACTGGAAGCAAACTATGGGTCCAAGTTCAGAAAGCCCCCAGGTCAAAGTGTCTGATGTAGAGGCTAGGGGTGTGCACTGCACGAATGCAATTTTCAGGATCTGATTAGATTTGAATTGAATAGCCAGAGATTCGAATCGATTTGAATGTTTAAAATTTGAATGTATTCACATTTGACATGAATTGAATACATTCAAGTCTATTTCTATGAATTTTCAATTTGTATTTGAAGATACAAATGTCGACAACATTCAAATGTGTCTATGTGCATCCGTACACATCCTGTTTTTATCCCATATACATCCTGGTTTGGTCCGGCGCATATCCATACAAATGCACAAGAATATGAATAAGCTTTGTATGGATACGTATGTAATGTGTACATATCCATACACATGCAAATGTCTGAATAATTTGTATGAATGATAGAAAAGATTTGAAAATTCACTTGAATCTTAAATTTGAATGTATAGACGTTTGATTTGAATTAGAATGTCCGAATTTGATAGAATTTGATCAAAATTTGAATTTTTTGAATATTTGCACATCCCTAGTAGAGGCTACTTACGTATCTGTATGCATCTGATAGGTATCTGTATGCATTTCCACTGATAGCACAGGACGAAAACAGGACGCATACAGGGATAAAATGTGATGCGTACGAAATGCGTACAGATACGTATAACAGATAAGAATGTTGAATTCTTCAGATTCAAATCTAACATTTGAATGAACAGATGCAAGTGTATTCTATTTGAATTGGATTTTGTTGCATTTGGATTCTAAACAATCAAATAGAATGTTTGGATATCTGATTTGAATTCGAA
This sequence comes from Aspidoscelis tigris stejnegeri, assembly GCA_023333525.1. NCBI lineage: Eukaryota > Metazoa > Chordata > Lepidosauria > Squamata > Teiidae > Aspidoscelis > Aspidoscelis tigris. The sequence goes on from JALMGA010000007.1 coordinate 11,990,664, forward strand.
TAAAAGAAATTGGTACACATCTTGCATCTGTGTAAGTAATCCAAACAGAGAAGCTGTACCTAGGCTTCCATTCTAGTAGCCATTGAATTTATCTAATCCTTTTTACCCAGACTGGCTGCTGTCACCATCGCTTCTGGTAAGAAATTTCATAGACAGATGACCCTGTGGATGAAAAAATACTCCTGTTGTCAGTTGTATTTCTCATATCCATCCGCTTCATAGGGCCTTTTCAAACCTAGCCTAAAGGGTAAGTCCCAGGATGTTCCAACATGGCCCATCCTTACTGTGTGGAGCTGTTTCCATCCCAGAGGTATCTCTGAGAGCATCTCTTCCATGCAAAGGGTGCATGGGGGTGGAGTTGTGCAGTTTAGGAAGGTGTGAATGTGAAGTCAGACTCTTAGGCTGCATTCACATGCCGCAAAAAAAAAATAAAAATCTCAAAACCCCCTTAGAGATCATAGCATTTGGTTCTCATGTTCTCATCTTATCTCTAATCCACCTTTTCTAGCCTAGAATGTTCCTGATAGAGGATAGGGGTAGACTGGCTTGTGAATGACTCCATCTCCATATCTAAGTAGTCTCTGAGCTGCCTCAGAGGTGTCTTTTTCTTAATCACATGTGAATAGCAGCCCTAGAATGGCCTTTGAGTAGGAATTGTATGGGCTGCTTTTGGGCTTCTCATGAGCAGCTGGTAGGCTGCTAGATGATGTTCAGTTCATAATACATTTAATTCAGCTGCCATGACTAGGTGGCGTTCAATAGGGCATGTTCTTATCATCACTCTAAAAAATGTTGTATGGCACAGTCCATTGTCTGGATGAGGATTCTTGGTGAAGTGTGGCAAAGCAAGCAAGAGGTCCAGTACCAAAGAGGGAAAGGGTCCTTTCTGTTTGGAGAGACTAAGGGTGTTTTCGCATTGGCTGCGAAAGCTGTTTTAACCCCCCACATTTAAGACCCATTTAAGACCCTTGTGTACTTACCTTCTGCACTGGAGACCTCTTTAGCAACCCTTCCAGATGGCCACTTTCGCATTTCAGCACGCAAGATCCGTTTCTAAAACGGGTCTCAGCACCGAAAACCAGATTAAAATGAAGACCTAAAAAATTAGGTTTTCAACCCGTCCCTTTGCCTGGATCAGTGTGGAAGCAGGACGCTTCCGCACATGGCCAGGTGAAGGGACAGATGTCCTGGCGGCCGCCATGTTGGGAGGGGCGGAAGCAGGACGGCCTGCCTCGGAAGCCCCTCCCTCGGGTGCTGGACGCTGCCCAAAACACACGGTGACTGACAGCTGCCTGCTCCAGTCCCGCGGCTCCGGGGTTGGTGTTGGTGGTGTGGAAGGTTGGATGCCCTTTGGAATGGGTGCTGCAGCTTCCACGTAGCACCCAGGCAATCCGAACACTAGGATCCGGGCCCCCCATGCGTGTACGGATGCAGGGAGGCCTCCTCTGATCCGTCCCTATTTCGGATGGATCCTCCAGAGGATGGCTTGCCGAGAAATGGATCTTCTTTGATCCGTTTCTTGGCGGCATATGCAGAAACACCCTAACTGCCTCTGGGAAGCGTCTCCTTTTATTAGGGTTTTACAGTAACAAAAAAACTGACTACATTGGTCTAGGAATCCCCTGTACTCACTTACTCTGCAGCTGGCTACAGCCTCACCACATCCACACAGCAGCTGCTTTCAGCTGCACTAACATCCTCTAGTAGTTACTACTGGGTCTTGGTACTACTACTACTACTACTAGTAGAAAAATTTATTTGACTAGTCGTGTGACCATTTCAAAGTACAATACAGTTAAAACAATAAAACAGAAGTCCCTGTATGCAGTCAGGGTTCTACATTCAGGAGATGGGTTCTTTTCTTAATAGCTTTTAAAATGAAAAGGCTAACTCCCACTAAAATAGATCTTTCATGTCCTTGTAGAAGAAGTGCCATAAGCTCATTTCTGTTGTGAGACTGGAGCTCAGATACTAGTGGGTGTAAAAACCTGTGTCGAAGTTTCATATAGGCAGGGCAATCAAAAAGAAAATGTTCCATATTTTCAACCCATTGATCACTCCAGACACAGAGTCTTTCACAACTTGGCATGTTATAATAACGGCCAGTTTGCATCATGAGGCCAAATTGGTCAAATCTGGCCCTAGTAAACAGTCTTCTTAGAGGTAGCAGGACCGGAATAGTCAGATATTTTTCCATCTTGGTATTCCCTTTGTGGAAGGATAAAAACTTTGTGGCAGTTGACCTGGCTATGCTTGCTAGGTCTAACTGAGAGTATATATCATGTATACGTTGTCTGAGGACTTGTTTGGCCCTAGGACCTAAGTCATTTAGAAATTGCAATGGAAGTGCCATAGTGGTCAATTCATTATTTAGGTCCACTGTCCATGATGATTTGTATTGACAGTCTTGGTAGTAGCTTAACTTTTACATGAAATCTGGTTAAATCAAATGTCAGCCAAACTGGCTGCAACGTAATACAGCATAATGCAACACAATATAGCATAGTGCAACAGTGAAGTGGTTAGACAACTCTTGCCCAACTGCTCTAGAAGCTGGAATTATTGTGAAATAGCTTAAAACTCTTAAGAAGCTGGAGCTTACTAATGTCATTTTAGCATGATAAGGACAGGTGCTTCCTTATCTACTTCCTCTAGAAGGTCTGACTTTGAAAGGAGACCCTGACTCCCAGGGTGGCAGAGAGTTGGCACTTCTGCAACTAATGAGCGAGCATGCTGAGAAAAGACCCGAGAGACATTTTGTCTCTAAAAGAAGAAACAGAAGATTGTATGATTAAATGAGCAGAAGTGGTTTAAGACACTTCTTGAGGCCGAAATATAATTGCACTCATGAGATACGTTGCTGAACTTAAGTGAGCTCATTGATTAGGATGTACACGTCGTTCTGCTGAATGCATTACATTGCTCCTCTGACATGACTTGCTGTAATGTTCAGATGACCTCCAGGCAGCAGGTTCACAAAAGGAATGGCTTAACTTGGTGTACTGGCTTTGCTGAGAATAACACAGAAAGACCAGTTAGCTGAGATACATGGTTTAAGACATGGCCACGCAGCACAGAAGAGTGCCCCTTGTCTATAGTGAGGTGACATCTTCAATTAGAATTTCCTGACAAATCAATTCTAGGATTATCTGTCTATCCATTCATAAAACTTGGTCATTGGCTGGATGTGGAAGGTTCAGTCAGGTCCCATCTAAGCGATGAGAAAAGCTAGTAATCTTCCTTTCTTAAAGTTGTTAGTAGGGGAGTCTCTGACCTTTATGGATCTGTGGGTACATATGAATCTCTGAAACAGGGCCTTTTCACACTGCAACCAGTAGCATGTGTGGAGGATGCCATGGGAGGGAGAGTTTGCACTTTGCAGAGTCATTTTTTTTAAACAGAAATAGCTCCATACAACCCAGAGCATTTCTCACCCATATTTGTATACTAGTGGCAGAGCAGGTAAAGCTCTGGACACTCCTTCCACTTGTCTTCTGGTTGGAAGATGTGCAGGAGGAACAGGTTGTTGTGGTAATAGTGCTATGCAGGCACACTGGTGCCATCACTGGAGGTCTGTGATGGCTGCCCTCCAGACGGCCATTTGCATCCATGTGCTCTGGCCACCTGCAAGTTTGGATGGTGTGAGCATTCTAGCGCTATTCCTCCTAGTGAATAGCCAATGTCTGTGGCAGTCACAAAATGACAGATGGGAGCCATGGGAAAAGCTGCATTAAAAATGTTCCTTACCATTGGCCTGCTATGAGGAGGGGCATTGTCCTGCCTAACCTGAATTTGGTAGAAACCAGGCAGGAACTTGGAGCAAAGCAACAGTCTTTATTAGAAGTTTAAACTTTAAGCACAGTGATAATATTCAGAGCTATCTGAAAACAGCAGAGTATTTAAGTGAGCAGGAATCAGTCTAGAATTACCATTATGCAGGAGGTCAAAAGCCAGGAGTTCAAAGAAGTGTCTGAAATTCCAAGCCAGGTTATGTAGTTCAGAAGTCAAGGTCAAAAGAGTCCAGGAGTCAGGTTTCAGGGAACACCAACCAAAGCAAGGTACATAATTCAGGATGCTTGTTTCCCCACAAAATACCTTTGCGCAAGCAGACCTTTATTTTGTGTCAGATTCTTTTGACTTAGAGAGGCAGGAACCCCTGGCTAACCTTTTCTGATAAAAATGCCTGGCTCTGAGCCATTCTGCTTTCTCCTATCTGTGCTGAGTCACAGAGGGCCTAGCAGAAGGACGCTGATTGACTCTGTCCAAGAGATTCCCAAACTTCAGATTCAGACTCATTCAGTTCAGCAGATGGAGGGCAGGACATGTCACGTAGGTTTAAATTGTGGAGACAGTGAGGAGGAGCTGCTGTCCACAATGAGTCCAGAACCTAAATTATCAAGTCAGTCATATTGTTTCAGCAGCAATGTTTGGCAGACCAGGGTGCACCCAGAAACATTTGGAGCCAGCTTGATGGTATTCTTTGAAGTCTTTGGCATAAGGGTAAATCCCTCTTTTTATAGCTTGTTGTGCCACGGCTTTCAAGGAATGCCGGCAAACTGGTATACTCTGCTTTGGGGTGTTTCCAATGTGTCTGTGTTAAGGACTGCTACTGATTAAAAAAAAAAAACCCTGAAGTTTTCTTGTGTTTATATTTTCCTTTTCAAGACCTCACTGCTGTAGACTTTTAATTTTTTAAAATCAAAAGTGGGAACATTTATAGAGCTCATAAAAGATACACTTTACTGCAAATATTCCCATCTTCCTCCATACACATGTAGACTCTCTCCTGAATCTCTGTTATAGGATTATAAAAACATAACAGGGGCCTGCTGGATCAGGCCACAGGTCATCTAGTCCAGCATTCCATCTCACACAGTGTTCCACCAATTGTTTCTGGGTATCTCAAGCAGAAGACAAAAGCAAAACCTTCACCTGCTCATGAGTCCCTGCAGATTACCTCTTCAGAGGTATCCTGCCTTTTTCTCAGGCCTGGAAACAGTACTTAGGCATCAGTTCTCTTTCTCAATCCTAACTCTCTTGCCCATCAGCATCATGGAGTGCCCCATGGCATTAGTTTTGTTTTTGCCGTTTGTCTCTCTGTGTCTGTCCCATAGTTGTCTGGCCTGTGGGTTATCTGGTTGTGTTTCAGGAGTGTAACCCTTGAACCTTTCTCTTTTTTTGCTCCAGAGCAGCAAGATTAAACTTGTCCTACCTCAGCCTTAAGCTGTTCTCCACCTGAAAAAGCTCTGGCAGTGGATAAAAATATTTCATTTTCTCTGCCAAGTTCCATACAGGGCAGGCACAGGAATGTACTCTAATAATTGTTCAAGCAGACTTGCAATGAGAAATGTGCCACCTCCGTTTCAGGTATGAAGCCCTTCTGTTCATTGCCTGAATCTCCATGGAAAATCAGGGTGCTGTGCAGATTCTACAGGAATATCAAGGACATGTAAATGTTCATACTTCTATTTCAATTCCACAAGTAAACCAGGACCTCAATGGGACAACAGATCATTCAAGAATCATTTCAATTTGATAAAACTCTATAATCAAACCACCTGAATGGGTCTCTCACTGCTATGGAGAGGAGCTGTCCCCATGAATTCAAATCTCAAGATTGTGGGACCAGCCTTCCTATGAATTGATTCTGACCAATCTACGTTGTGCAAAGCCCAAATCATGGTACATCTAGAGCATGGATTGAGTAGGGATGTGCACAATTTTTTTTTGTATTTGATTTGTATTGAATTGAACGTAAGAAAATTTGTATTCATTTGAATAGATCCCCTTCTAAGGTGGTAGGATTCATAATCAATATGAATGTTCAATCCCATACGAATCCCATACAAATAGCATACGGATCCTATATACGAATGCATACAAATAGCATAGGGATCTCATACAAATGCACACAAATAGCATATGAATCCCATACAAATCCCATATGGAGCTTCATACAAATATATCAAAATGTTCAATTAGAATTCTAATGTCAGTTTTCGAATGTGCCAACATTCGATTCAAATTCAAATGTCCAAATTTGCTGAATTTGGGCAAATTTTGAATGTTATGAATATTTGTGCCCATCCCTAGTGTAGAGCAAGTGTCTAACTGAGATAGCCCCATGTCTTGGATGCCATGAAGACCTGAAGCAGAGCCCTTAGGGTGCTTCTGCACTGGCCGCTGAGAAACGGATTAAAGAAAATCTGTTTCCCCCTTGAGGATCTCTGTCCTCTCGAGGATCCGTTCAAAATAGAGACTGATCTGAGGAAGCTTCCCACGTCCATACACGTGCATGGAGGATGGATCATGCCAGCTGGATCTTCTGAGTGCTGTGCAGACGCCGCAGCACCCATTCCTCCAAGGTAGCTGGCCTCCTGTGCTGCCAACACCGCCCCCAGAGCCGTGGGACTGGAGCATTCAGCTGCCAGTCACTGCACATTTCTGCTCACACTGGCACGTGGGGGAGGGGATCCGGAGGCAGACTGGCCTGTTTCCACCCTTCCCAAGATGGTGGCCCCTGGCACATCTGTCCCCTCACCTCTCCATGTACAGAAGCATCCTGCTTCCAGATGGATCGAGCTGAGGGGATGGATTGAAGACCTAATTTTCCAGGTCTTCCCGGAGGCTGGATTTTTCAGCAGCGAGACCCCATTAGGGTTGGATCTCGTGCACTGGTTGTGTGGAGTGGCTGCCTTGAAGGGTCCCGGATCTGTCCTCCAGTGCAGAAGGTAAGTTCCTAAGTGTCTCTAATGTGTGTTTAAATGGGTTTCTGCGGCCAGTGCGGAAACACCCTTAGAATCTTTTCAGCATGGATGTTGAAATCCCCCAGCAACACTCTTGGGGGCCTCTGTAACCACATCTGACACTCTCTCAGGGTGTTTTTCCACTGTCAGAAAGTACCCATTTTTGCACCCATTAAGGACTCATTTGGGTGTGAACTGGATGATCTCATTTCCACCACGGCACCCATGTGGGACCTGATTGTTTCCACTGCCACTGGGGAAATCCGGATCAAATGGGTACTTTCTGGCCTTTAATCCGGATTTTCTGTAGACCCCATTAATGCGGTCTTCAGGCAGAAAATCTGGATTAAAGGGAGCCTGTTTCCACGCTTGTGTGGCAATGGGGTCTAGAGGAGGCTAGGGGGAGGGGGCACCCATGGAGGGGAACCCTAAAACCTAAGCTTCGAAGACATTTCGAAGACATTTCGAAGTCATTTCAAAGTCACTTCGAAGTCCGTGCAAAATAGCTCCGGAGCATCTTTGAAGTCTGTGCTGATCTTCAGAGTGAACTTCGAAGTGACTCCAAAGTGACTCTGAAGTCACTTCGAAGTCACTTTGAAGTTCACTCTGAAGATCAGCACAGACTTCAATGGAGCTGTTTTGCACATACTTCAAAATGACTTCAAAATGACTTTGAAGCCACTTTGGAGATTGCACCCCATGTCCCCCCAAACACCTGGGGTGACAAGCAGACCCCTCATGGGTAGATCCGGATTTCCAAATGGGTGCTCCGGTGTTTCCATGGCAGGGAGGCTAGCATCCATTGCTATTCGGTGCTAGACCACCCATGGAAACACATTGGGTACTTCCCTTAATCTGGATCTACTAGATCCAGATTAAGGAATGTACCCATTCCTTAGATCCGGATCTTCTTAGATCTGGATTAAAGGAGTGCTGTGGAAAGACACTCTCAGTCAGCTCAGCCAGGGAGGCTGCTGGAAAGTAGGGTGAGCAGTAGTCCAGAAGTACATCCAATCTCTCTCTCTAACACAGCAGAGGTTGCCCCCAGATATACGATAATTCTGTGCTGCCTGCCTGTGCACAACTTTTTTCAAACACAGCAGCAGTGAAGCACTCTAGTGAAGCAAAAAGGTGCTGATTTAATGTCCTCTTTTTACTTTGCTCCTACCTTTGCTCTGCTGCTATTGCAGGAGATGGAGCATCTTGTCTGGCAGCTGGGAAGGGGAACTGTAGCTTCTTATCCTCCTGTCTGGTGGACTGGAAGACCCTGCAAAGCGACGTCACAGCATACCACATACGTGGAAGCACACAGAAAGTTTGTTGCAGAGTGAATTGGCCATTTGACCAGAGCAGTGATAGTGAACTTATGACATGCATGTCACAGGTGACACACCAAGCCCTTTTGGTGTCTGAGCATGTTGTTGCTGTTTGATATCTTGTAGGCCACAGGCCGCTTCTGGCTCTTAGGAGCTTCTGTGCTCTTAGGAGTTAGAGGACTGAAGACCTGTGTGTGGCAGCTTTTGTGAGACATTATTCTCAGCGTTAAATAATATTAAAACCAAAAAGAGTCACCGACTGACAGATGAAGTTAGTAGCACTTGCTTGAGCTTGAAGTGTACATAATACCAATATTCAATTGAATACTTAGCAAATGAAATTCACTGGCAACAAAATTCACTAATGTAAATAATTATTTGTGTTCGCTTTCAATAAATACACATATCAAAAATATAACTTAGTTATAAACTTGTATAGACTTACATATAACTTGTAATAGAGTTACAAATATTACAATAGTATGGATATTTCTAGATGTGACATGGCACCAGAGTTAATCTAGGTTTTTTGTGAATTTTGACACACTGAACTCAGAAGATTCGCCATCACTGGACTAGAGGGATGTAAGTCCCATGGGCCAGACTGAACTCTTCCCTTTCCCCCAGTCCAGAACTGTATACTCCATCCAGAATACTCATAGGAAGTATGCCCCTCTAACCCAGGGGCAGGAGCATCACCATATGAGGATTCCATACACAAGTTTCATTTCTTGGGGTTAAGAGTAGATCAGGACAACTAGTTTCTGATCCGTGTCCATATGACAAGTGGAGATTCAGAAACCAATTCCATTGCCACATCAAATGCAGATTTGATTGCATATATTTCAACTTTACAATGAAGGCATTTATGTCCTCAGCTAAGATTGTGTTAGAATAAGCCTTAAAAATACCTCCTTGACTGATAGCATCTGCCTCTAGTGGCTAGCTATGTGATTACACCCTGTCTGGTCTGGAGCTGAACACAATCCTATCTGGCTAGAAGTTGATTTAAAAAAAAAAATCCTTCTGGCAAGACTGAGTAAAGGAGACATATAAGGACATAAGAGGAGTCCTGCTGGATCAGGCCACAGCACATCTAGTCCAGTATCCTCAGACAGTGCTCCACTAATTACTTATGAGCATCATGTACAAGCTATTCTATGCTACATTTTTTCCTTACTGCAGATTCTGGTGGAATTTAGGTCTTTGGATTATCCCTAACCCCTTGAAGTATGGGCAAATGCATCAGCATTGGCTTGACCCACATTCTGAATTTCTATCTCACAGCAACTAATATATATGAGTTCCCCTCTGAGATTTGTTGGGCAGTCACACTTACAGCCTATTGAAGACATTTGTGTTCACTCAGGCGTTCACAAGCCAAATCTTTTCATCTCCCACCCACTGTTTTGATGATGTTTTATACAGATCTATTTTATCCATTTGAAATTTCAGAAGGGAAGCAATTCAGAAGTGCTTTAAACAAGTGAACAAACTGATGAAGCCTGAGTTTTGTGGTTCCAGTCTTTACAGCAATTACTTGTTTAAGTGCAGAGGGTATCTGCTATAAGTCCAACGTACCTTTAAGGTATGGACTTACTGTGAAGCAATGGGTCTTTCCACACTTTCTCTTCCCTGGGATAGCGAACCGGAGAAGGAAAGATGAGGGATGGAACTTCTCTAAGGTTGCCTCCAGACTTGGGGAATGAATCTGCAGTTAAAGGTAAAAGTGCAGCATACCTACTGTGCAGTGACGACCGGATGTCCCGACTTGAAAAGCAGCTCTGTAGCCTAATTGTGGAAAGACCCAAAGTAAGGTAGGAAGTTTCCTTCAAAGAATTAACATTCACGGTCCCTCACTGCTCTGTAGGGATATGCATGAATAGTAACATTTTGTATTCATATGGATTCATACAAATCAAATGTTACAACATTCGTACATTCACGTTCGTATTTGTATGAATGTTTCGGAACATCTGTGAACCGTGGAGGTGGGAAAGCTGCTGCACCAGTCACATCTGCAATGGATCCAGGGTGCATTCGGTGTGGATTTAGAGTGGATTGAAAGTGGATTCAGGGCAGATTTGACACGTTCAGGGCAGATATGTTATGGGATACATATACATTCATATCGGATATTTGTATGAATTCCACAAGCTGTTTGGATTCATACAGCCCATTCTGGCTCAGACTTAAAAGGCCAGGAATGGAAGTTTGAGGGTACTTCTAGGAGCCAGTTTGGTCTAGTGGTTAGGTATCTGGGAATACTGGGTTTGATTCTGTCACAGCCCCACCTACCTCACAGGGTGTTCTGTTGTGGGAAGAAGAATAGAAGCTTTGTCAGCTGCACTGAGTCCCCTTAAATGGGTGAGAAAAGCAGAGTAGAAAACCAATTTTCTTCTTCTTCTTCTTCAGTTGTATCAAGACATGGATAGGGACCCTGAACATTGTGGTCCTTGCCCTGGTAACTTAGTGTTTGGATTACTGTACAGCACTCTATGTGGGTCTATAGACTCTTTTTGCACTTATCTCTGTTAGTCCATATTAATTAGATCTAAATTAGCTAGATCTGTCTTAGCTAGATCCAGATCACCTACAGACAGAAGCATCTGCTTCGAGTGGACTTCAGAACAGCAAATGTATACTAAAGAGTGCTAGCATGAATGTAGACCACATTTATCCATTCTACCACTCATCTGAATTAGTGAGCCCTTAGCACACTTCTGAGCTGGATCTACTCTGCTCCAGTGCAGACGTGTTTTTAGAGCTCATTGATCCTGATTAATAAGTAAGTGCAGAAGGAGCCCACAGCTGCTTCCAGATGTTGGTTATTTTCCCCTCTATATTTGGATATTACTGACTTTTTAAAAAATGATTGACCACCTTTTGCACCCTCTGTCCGAATATCTGGGGCTCTGTTGCACTCTTATGTAACATCTGCCTGCCATTTCACTGCAGATGTGACCTCTGGCTGATATATTGGATTGGCTGCTGGGAAGCATCGCTGAACCATTGTGGAATTTGAAAAAGGCAAAATTAAAAAAAATTAGGAGGGTCTACTGTAGTCTGTGCTATCATGCAGATGGAAGCCTCCTATTCCAGGATATAATCTGGAATAAAGTCCAGTGCAGAGAAGACCTTAAATTCCATTACTGATGCCGGTAGAAGCCAGAGGATTGGCCCATTAACAGAAATAAAATATTATTTTCCCATCCATGCTACCACTTTTGAGACAGCAACTTTGTTTTTCTCCAATAACTCCTATTTACTTTATGAACACAAGCCTTCCTGGGCAAAACTCCCAGTTTTGGATAAACACATAATTAGTGTGATCATTCTTATTTGTGGCAAGGATTTGGTGGAAGCCATCCATGGCTTCATGGTTGCTAAACTGAGTCTGGCTCAAGGACAGCAGCTTCTTCTGTGGATCCTCCATATGTATATAAATCTTGTCTCACTAACACTATTCCCCCTTTCCCCCCCTTTACATTTAATAATGGACTTAGCAGGCACCAAGCACGTGGTTGGAATAATAACGTGTCAAGTTCTTGGGTGAAATTGAGATAAATCTCTTCTGAGACAGAATAATATAGAAAAATGGTTAAAAATGGGGAAATGGATTAATAACGTGCACAGTGGAGAAGCTGCCAGATTGTCCATATCTGAAGTCAGATAGGGATGAGGTGCGCACAGCTGGAAATGGGAGCAAGAGACAAAGGAAGGGAATAAAGCTGCCTTGTAGTCCAGCTGTGAGCCCAGCAAAGGTCCTTTGGAACTGGTCATAGCTTTGAGAAGGACGCGGCATCCAGAGATGTATTTATTTATAAATCACTATTGAATGTATGTTTTGCCCATGTGCTCCAAAGTGGTCTTCAAGTCAAAATGAAAGAAAAAGAATGCACAAACACTAGGGTTCATAGAATTATAGAATCATGGGGTTGGAGAGGACCTCCATGGTTTACAGGATTCACAAGACCATCCCTGGCAGATGGTTACCCAGTCTCTGCTTGAAGAATTCAATAAAACCTAACCAGTAGCAACTGGTGGCACATGCAGCAAAAATAAAAACATAAGAATATAAGAGGAGCCCTGCTGGATGAGGCCATAGTCCATCTAGTCCAGCATTGCATCTCATATGATGGGCCACCAGTTGCTTCTGGGCGTTCTCAAGCAGAAGATAAAGGTGAAACCTTCACTTGCTTTTGAATCCTTGCAATGACCTTTAGAGGCATCCTGCCTGTCTCTCCATACTCAGCACTGCTGCATGCAGGTAAATCGGTTCTTTGAAGGCTGAATCGCTTGGCAAATCTGGTGTTCACGAATCCTCTGATAAGAACCTATTCCAAGTTCTGCAATCAGATATGGATTCTGGAATAACCCCACCTGTTGAAAATTTTTTGGCAGCAGCAACTAACATAAGGATCAATGGACTGGATTTGAACGTGTAGTTTTATTGACCTACTATTTGCGTGTTTTAATCTATTTTTCATTTTTAATGTGTATCTTGTGATTAATTTGCTGTTACCCACCCAGAGACCTTAGGGTATGGGGCGGGATAGAAATGTAAACAAATAAAATAAATAAATAAATGTTCTGTGGACACCAATTTTGAGTGCTCATTTTGCATTGAATTGAATGGGGGCATTTGGCTTCGTGTACATCCCTACTGTAGGAGGTGCTAAAAATAGGAGGGGGGTGGACACAAACCAACAAGGAGCCTTTTTTCACTTTCACTTCCTTGGGCCAGTGCTAAAGTAACTATCTCTGATCTTGCCTGGGCTTCCTCAGTAGCTGCCATGATGGTGGCAATCACAAAACTGTGGCAACGGTACCAACACATCTGTGTGGTGACATTGCTGCGGTGATGGGTATGTGGTACTACCCATGCTTGACCTGCCCCTTCCTAGGCTCTGTTTGAACCTCTCCCACCATGGAGTAGTAGTAGTAGTAGTAGCAGTAGCAGTAGCAGTAGCAGTAGCAGCAGCAGCAGCAGCAGCAGCAGCAGTAGTAGTAGTAGTAGTAGTAGTAGAGTTGGCTCTTCTACCCCACTTTCCTCATCCATTTAAGGGGACTCAAAGCGGCTGACAAAGCTATCTATTCTTCTCCCCCCAACACCTTGTGAGGTGGGTGGGGCTGTGAGAACTCAGAAAGAGAGCTGTGACTAGCCCAAGGTGTCCCAGCTGGCTTCATGGGGGAGGGCCGAATCAAACCCAGTATTCCCAGATAAGATTCCGTCTCCTTAACCACTAGACCAAAATGCGTGAGAAATGTGAATGGAGCCACAGCAGGTGGCAAGAAGCATAGATGTAGAGCCATTAGATGTGCCCTGCATCCACATGAACTGGGGAGACTTCTGCATGCATTGGGCTGTTACCAGATCAACTTTGGAAGTCCAAGTGTCATAAGAAATCTTGACTGCAAAACCGGAATTGGAAATATACAGGGTTTTGACATATGAATTTGGCTATATGATTGACATAATTGGAAAAGCTAAAGGCAGACCATGAAACGTGGAAAGGCCTTAAAATAGCAAGACTACAAGCCTGGAGTTTAAAAAAAGGACACAGTTTCTCTCTTAAGTTACAAGCTGGCTGTTTGCAAAAGATTAAAAGTCTACATGCAAGAGACAATGCTTGGGCTTTAATCATGATTAAGTCAGGAAGGAATGCTGACATCTCGATGACCTTTGTTTTCTCTCTTTTTGGGGTAACAGATTTTTTAGAATAATGAAGGGGAAATAAAACCATGGAATATGGAACAGAGATGGGTTTGTCTCATTTTAATAAAAATAATAAAGAATAAAAGGGAATGGATTTTTGGAAAAGATTTGGTGAAATAATATATATAGGAATTGGAATTACTACCTAAATGGAAAAAGTCACCAGTGCTAGGATGTAAGGTTTCATATTGAATGTGGCTGGGTTTACATTTTAACAGGAGTTAGGTTAGTCAGGAGAGGTGCTAATTGGAAACCTTAAAGTAAGGTATACAAGATAAATAACTTTTGCAATTAGGCAGAAACAGAAATTATTTAGCCTTATTTTAAAATAAGAGAGTTTTTAAATATCCTATTCATTTCTTCTTTTTCTGTGGAGCTTCACTGAGGGGCATTTCCATTGTGGAAAAGGGCAATGAGTAACCAGTGTCACCTAGGAGAATCTCTGTTAGCCAAGAGGAAGAGAGATAATCCTTGTAAACTCTGGACAAGGGAAATAAGACATTTGAGTTTCAGATATCTTTCCTGTTTACCAGTTGTGTTTGCTTCATTAGGAAATGTTAAGTTTGGGTTAATTAGTATTCTTTTGGGGAGAAGCTATGAGAAGAGACTGGAGTCACGTACATATTTTTATTCATTAACAAGGAAAGAACGAATCAGCAGTTTTGGTTCCAATTTTTGCTATAAAAAATGGCAGAGTAGAGATGGGTTTGAGGGGTCTTCTTCTTGTCATCTGAAGAGGGAGGTCTCCACCACCAGCATCATCGTCTTGGTCTTCTTGTCATCATGGGAGGCTAAAGAGACTGGGAGAAATTTTTCTCCCCCCCCCCCTTTCTTCTTTCTGCTACACAGAAAGTGGGCGGAGTTTTTCTGCAGAAGCGGCATTTTAAAACTTTTCTTTTAATTTGGTCTTTGGTAAAAGCAGTTACAGAGACTATTTTTAAATTATTTCTTTTAATTTTTATTCATTTTGGGGATCAGTCTGACTAAGACTGAAGGCCTTCCCAATTTTTAGTCATTTTTGGGTTCCTGAAAATGATGCAGTTTGCTGAAATCCTACGCATCTTCAGTTCTGAACTTCTGGGCATGAAGAAGAAGAGCGTTGGTGAGAACTATGGAAGATGGCTTTCAATTCACTTTTCTCCCATATTTTTATTAAAGGTTTAGAGTTAGGGAACTTTTTCTAGAATTGGAGCTAATTTTAATTTTAATTTTGGGCTTTTATATGTTTCTGTAAGGTTTGGAATTGGTCTTATGGGAGCCTTATCCTCATTTTTCTTTGCTGCATAAGTTCATTTATGGGTCTCAGGAAAATGGGGTAAACTTAGTTTAATGCATAGAGAGGTGTTAAGGGGATTTAGTCATGTTTGGATTTTTGGACATGTCTATCTCAACTCTTCTAATGTCTAATATGGTTACATCTCACTTCAACTTCTTTTCTGTATTTCTAATAAATTCTTTGCATTGGTTTAACAAGAAACATTGACTTTTGAGTCTGAAATGGGTCTTGTTTCTGTTTTCTGGTTATTCCTCGTTATTAAATCCTATGTAAACGATCTATAACGCTACCTATTCCCCTAAGAAGGAGTTAAATTCGGTGTTCTTTGGGCTTCAAAAATAACCCAAAGTATCCAAATCTTACTCTCTCCATATTCGCTTACAGTCTAGACTGGAGCAATATTGGATTTGGTATCAGGGCCGTGTCTGGTTAAGACTTGGCCCCACGCAATGCGGATGGACTGTTCAGGTGTTCCCCCAGAGCTCTCCATGCATGTAAGTGTGAAAAGGCTCAAGGGCTGGTGAATGTGATTTCCAAGCATTTGGAAACTGGATGTTAAATGGTTAAATGGATGGTGAGCATAAAAAGCAAAGAAAAGGGAGATGATGTTTGTTATTTGAAAAAAAAATGTATTTAATGATGAATTAATTTTTTTAAAAAAATTAAAAAATGCTAACCATGTTATTTCATTCTTTTTTTGGCTAAGTTTCTCATTTCCTCCTTGGATATTTGGGCAGAAAGGATCTGGGCTAAATTGGCTGGTGATACCTATGGGTGTGGTGCAGAATATAATCTGAAAATCCATAGGATACCAAGCACTCTTGACTGCTTTCTTCAACAGTGCTTGAGATGGAATATGGAGGTCAATGAAACTTGGTCTAACTGAGAGCACGGAAGTTCTGGCACTGTTTGGAGGAAAGATATGGACTAATTATCATCCGCTATAAGTATCACAGTGTGTTCAATTGGAAGCCTCTTCAGTTTCAAGTGGGAATCAGAACGAGTCTTTCTCCTCTTTCTTTTTCTTTATCATGACAGAATGACATGGATAATGGAATGCCGAAGATGGAAAATTAATAATTTACATGAACACACATGCCTGTAATATTAAAGATGACATGGAGGTTTTGGAATACATGCTGGAAGATGCTTGACTTCCTTAATAGGAGTGGGGAGTAGTTCCTGTGAATAACAACCATTCTCATTCTTTAAGGAAATAGTAACTTTGGTTACAGGCCACCAAGTTGGTCATTCTGAAACAGCAGAGAGAAAAGGATGGCATTCAATAAAACGGAGAATAAGGCAAAAGTACTGAAGAGAATAAATAATCTGGATGAACACAATTCTTTTTTAATGAATGCAATTCAGTGGTGGCTAAAAGGGTGGAGAGCAAAACAGGAAGTGGCACAGGAAGTCAGCATAGGTGGGAGGGGTAACAGGTGAGACCCTGTAAGGCTGCAGTTCTGGATGATTCTGCACTGGCTAGTGCATTGGACCAGCAATCATACTAGGAACCCCTGCTTCTGCATGCTGGTGCATTTGAAGGGACACCTGGCCAAAAGAGAGAGTGCAGAAGGGACCTTCCTCTAGAGACTATATCAAGTAGGGATGTGCATGAATATTTGTAATATTCAAAATTCATACAAATTTGTACATTCAAATTTGAATTGAATGTCTGCACATTCAAAGATTGACATTCAAATTCAAATCAAATGTTTCAATACATTCGTACGAAGCTTTGTTATGGATTCATATGGGATCCATATGGGATTCGTATGTGATTGGTATGCGATTCACATGGGGTTCGTACTGAATATGTGTACCAAATTCTAATTGTACTACATTAGCAGGGCATCTTTGTGAACAAATGGATGGATGCCTAAGTACATCTTTCAGGCTGGGGAGACAGGCAGGATGCTGGGATGACATTTGCTGGGATTTCAAAGCAGGAGAAGGTTTGCCCTTGTCTCTATTTGAGATGCCCATGGGCAATTGGTGGGCCACTGTGTGCGACAGAATGTTGGACTAGACCAGCTGTGGCCTGATCCAGCAGGGCTCCTCTTATGTTCTTATATATGAATTTTCTTGCATTCAATTTGATACGAATCAAATATATATTAAAAACTTTCATACACATTGCTAGTATTAAGTTTCAGCTTTGCTTTATTGGCCTTTCCTTTTTCATGGCTAGGTGAGGAACAAACATCTCTGTTTTGTTTGCATTTTTCTCCTCCATGAGAGCCATTTGATAACTGGTGCTTATAGGATATTCCTCAGCCCTACAAAAAAATGATGGTACTTCCAGGTTCCTTATACTCCTACCATGTTTTACTTCTTTCCACCTAGCAAAGCACTTTTGTTAAAACAATGTTCAGGGCAAAGTTAGCCAGACAGTCGCAATGAACAAAGTTATCCTCAGCAGACAAGTGATGGGAACCCAGACGTTGCTTTCACTGTGGACACAATTACTTTGGTTGACATGTTGGTGAATTAGCTGCAAAAGAATGTCTGCCTGGGCCATGCCATCCAAGCTGGGAGTCTCATTCCCATATTTATCTGCAGAATCCTGAGTAAATAGCTGCTCATATGAATTTCAATGAGGCACCATTGAAAATTATTACCTGTAACTGTCTACATTTGCTCCCTTTGTTGACTGAGGAGATAAGTTTTAGCCCAAAGCTTGCCTGACCTGAATATTGAATGAAGGCGAAGAATTGCAGGGGCATACCAGCTTGCCGTTTCTTTGATACAGTTTCCCCAACTATAACATGGGGTGTATTTAGGCTAATAGAAATCGCACCAAATTTGAAAAGAATGAAAAATGCATACTGACACAGAGTGGAGCTTAAAATATAAAGCACAAAGGAGCAAGACCAGTTCTCAAGTGAAATATCCAAGTAGAGCTTAGAATGATAAAGGAAAAACAAACATACTCCTGTTCTTCCTCCTACATTTATATTTATCTATATTGTTTTGATGCTTATTTATTGTCCAATCAACTCTGCCCTCTTGGTGGTTTGCAAATTTCAGAATAACAAAGTACAGTTTCTCAGGCTAAGACATCACATATCAAACACAACAAGAAGAGTTGGCTTTTCTAGCCTGCTTTTCTCACCCATTTAAGGGGACCCAAAGCAGCTGACAAAGCTTTTGTTTTTCTCCCCACATCAGACACCCTGTGAGGTAGGTGGGGCTGTGAGAGCTCAGAAGAGAGCTGTGACTAGCTCAAGGTCACCCAGCTGGCTTCATGGAGGAGTGTGGAATCAAACCCGGTATTCCCAGGTAAGAGTCCGGCTCCTTAACCACTAGACCAAACTGGCTCACAGAAGGAAACATTCCTGGGTTTTCTGGAAAGGGCTGATACAGATTTTACTCTTGGTCATTTGTATGTAATCTTCCCCTGTAGTGTACCAACTAGGAATGTGCAGGAATTATTCTTCAGGTTTGCAATTCGTATGAATTTGTAGAAATTCAAACATTCACATTCAAATGGAACATTGGCTACATTCAAAGACTGATGTTCGAATGTGAGGTGAATCCTTCTGTGCATTTGTGAAGCCCAGTCACATCTGTGGCTGATTCAGAGCAGATTCAAAGTGGATTTGGAAGAGGCTCTTAGATTCGTGTAGTTGGGAGTAGGGATGTGCACAGATATTCAAAAATTCAAAAATCCAATTCAAATCCAAATGTTGACATTCGAATTTGAATTGGATTTTCGAATTTGAATTGGATTTTTTTGGACAGCATCCTCCACACCCTCTTCCGGGTATGGTGTGTTGAGGTTAGTGGGCATGGCTGCATGGTTGCAGCTCCATAGTTATGAACAGCTGCCATACCACAATGCCAACATCCAACCGTGCACCGGATGCTGATTTAGACTTTTCTTTGGTGATCCAGGGAGCTCAGGTTGCCCATTCACACTTACAAGTGTTGCTGCTAGGGATATGCATGAATATTTGCAACGTTTGTTTTCCTCATGGATCCATACAAGTTCAGACATTTGCATACAAATCCAATGTTATGACATTCATACACAGACATTCGTATGAAAACCAATGTTTTGGAACATTCATACGAGGTGGGGAGGTGGGTCACATTTGCAATGGATCCTGAGTGAATTTGAAATGGTTATAGAGTGGATTCAAAGTGGATTCAGGGCGGATTTGACACTTTCAGAGCGAGTATGTTAAGGGATACACATTGGATAAGTATTGGATATGTTTGTGTTCATATTGGATATTTGTACAAATTTGTATGAATACATTTGTATTGAATAGAATCCTAACACATTTGAAGGGGATCTATTTGAACCAATACAAATTGAATGCAGAAAAACCATTTGTGCACACCCAGAGCTGCTGGCCATGTACTGGGCTAGTTTATGGCTTGTAAGTGCAAATGGCCACACTATAAGCCAACCTTACCAGCCTGGTATTGTTATAAATGTAAACAGGGCTGATGTGCCCTGATTCTGGTTTAACTGCAGTAGGCTACAAGGAATTAAAACCACAAGATGTCAGTGCAAATTGGGTGGGCTGTGTACTACTGGCAATAATTGAAGGGGGAAAAAAAATCTTGCCTTCCAGGGCAAACCGGATGATTGACATCATGTAGTATTTCAGGCATAGTTTAGGCCGCAGTTATTACAAAGAAGCCATCATTTTGAATATCACACCATTTCATTTAGCTTGTCATCCATAGTAGAGAGTCTACGTTGCTCATTAAGGGGGTGACAAATGAGGCTGGGGTCTGTGGGCCGTGGACTTTCAATCGCTCATTGACCTCTGCTGCTGTTTCTTCAAAAGAACCCAATTTTACAAATGACAAGTTCACGATGGTTCCTGTAGAGTTTAATTGGTATGTTCATTCTAAGTGAAATGGATTATAGACCCCTTTGCTTGCCATCTTTTGTCTGGAAAGAAGAAGAAAAAGGAAACGTACAAGCACAGACACCCAGCCTGCCCTGCCTCTGTGCAAAACGTAGCAGTCATCTCAGTGCATTGCTAACGCACATTATAACTCAGGTACCCACAGTTCCAGAACTCTGCAGTCAACATGATAAAGTGACAGGCGCTGCAGCTTAGAATAGTTCTCTTAAAAAATTCCCCTTCTCCAAACTGCCACATCAGGAAACAAATGGTGAGTGAGCATGATGCTAATGCTCTTCCCACAAGCCAAAGTCCTCTTCATTTTTATGCTGTAGCCATTTTTAAAACTCTGGTCGTCGATGAACCATTCCCACAGGGAACAACAGTTCATCTGGGGTGCTTTTGCGCTTCCTTTCCCAAACTGTGGATGGAAAAGGTGCATTAGAGACTGTTGACTAGCACTCGCACTTACGAGTGCTAGCCAACGACAGCCTACCCTCTGTGTGATCAATCACTTACTTGTTTTTGATCGGTGTCTGATCTTCGACATGGCACCACCATCTTTGGTCTGGGGGTGCCCCGCATGACTGCATGTGGACCCAGTGCCATTGCTATGGCAACGCTGGTGCTCTGCGCAAGCGCAGCCATGTCTAGGGTTGTCTGAGGTGCCAGCATTTCAGATGAACCCCGTTGCACCAGAAAAGGTGCAGATGGTCACTGCTGGATGCTTGTGGTAAGGCTCCGGTAAAGGTACGTTTAGTTGTGGTGCATAGTTCATGATTAGGCAGCATCCTGGAAGGCAGGAGGTGCATGTAGGCTGTAAGTGTGCAGGTGCAGGCTTTCATTGTATAGTCTAGTGATGCAATTCAGTGATCCATTTGATGGGTTGGCCTGGGGAGGTTAGGAAGAGAAATCCTATGGGAGGATTTTATTGTTCTGGGTCTAACTTTTTTTTTTTTTTAAATATAGATTCCAAGGAAAGACAAGGTGTGAGTTTGCATGCATGCATTTCATTTTGTCTCATGATGCGGCAACAGAGTGGCAGGGTCTGTTTGCACTTGTCCAAACAGAGCAGCTCTGGATGCTCCGTGGGAGGTCACACCTGCCAGATGTTGCCATGGTAATCCAGCCAGGGTGGGCCAACTGCACTTAAGGTGCTGGTGGTTCACTTGGGGACTGCATCAGTATCTGAAGTGCAAATGCCTCCCTCTGTGACTGATCTTTGCCTCAGTTTGATCTTGTGGTTAGAGTGTCAGATTCATATCTCATAGTACCGAGTTTGATTCTGCCAGCTGGGTGACCTTAGGCTAGTCCCGGCTCTCTTTTTGAGCTATCAAGGGTGACTGTTGTGGGGAGAAGAACAGAAAGCTTTGTCAGCCACTTTGAGTCCCCTTAAATGGGTGAGAAAAGTGGAGTAGAAAAGTCAACTCTTCCTCTTTGTCTTCCTCTTCCTCCTCCTCCTCCTCCTCCTGTTTTTCTTCAGTGGAAGGTTCAAAGCAGAAACGCTCAACTAGACTTTGATGTTGGTGAATGGTGCTTTAACACACAGGAGAGAAAAGTAACGTAATCAGAATCACTTATTCATTCAAACACAGACCATAACAAAATGCAGCCATAATGTAGCCCTCCAAGGTAATCACAAGTAAGAACAAAAGGCTAAAAATTAAAATAAAAATCTTAAATATCCATAGGCTAAAAAGGTGGGTTTTTTTTTTTGCTTAATTCAACTTTAATAAGCAGTGCTCAACTGGTAAATAAATAAAAGTTAAAATAGTCAAGAAATTAATCAGTTTGACCTAGAATTTTACACTGAAACACACTGAGTTTGATATCTGCCTGCTGCTGCTCAGATCTTACTTGTTGCTCCACTTATTTGGTGATTAGTGACTGACATAGATTTAAATACCACTGAAGGGCTCTTCTTGGATATGATATGATAGTATGATAAAGTCAGGGGAGAAATAAGCGAAGAACAGAATATTGGACTGAATATGGAAAAAGTTCACGAAGAGGAAGAAGAAGGGTTGGCTTTTCTACCCCACTTTTCTCACCCATTTAAGGGGACTCAAAGTGGCTGACGAAGCTTGTCTATTTTCCTCACAACAGAACACCCTGTGAGGTTGGTGGGGCTGTGAGAGCTCAGCAGAGAGCTGTGACTAGTCCAAGGTCACCCAGCTGGCTTCATGGGGGAGTGCAGAATTGAACCCAGTATTCCCAGATAAGAGTCCAACTCCCTAACCGCTAGACCAAACTGGCTCACTAAGGAACGAACAATAAAGAGAAATATGCTAAATATGGACAAGAGAAAATTAAAGTAGAAAAGGGAGGTTGGGGGGGGTATATGGTTGACTGAGGGAAATCTAAACAAAATGGGAGTGTAAACCAATGATTGCAATCATACATAGCTGCTAGGGATGTGCACAAATATTCAAAATATTCATTATTCGGGTGAATTTGAACCTTTGAATATGAATCAAATGTCTAGACAGTTTTTTAAAGTATTTGTACGAATATTTTGAATTATTCATATGCATCATTCAGACATTTGTAGGCGTACAGATATGTAGGCATCACATACGTATCTATCCTCATCGCATATGTGTCCGTACGCAACCGTATAAATACATGTGGGATGAAAACGGGATGCATACGGGTGCATATGAGATTCATATCATTGGATACGTATTGAATATTTGAACAAATAGATACAAATGTATTCATATTAGTTCAAAGGTCCAGAAAGTTCATTTTTCTTTATTCATACAAATTCAGATATTCAAATATTTGATTCAAATCAACTTGAATAAAATTGCACTCGTACATGCCCCTAATAACTGCTTTTTTTTTTAAAGGAATATTATTTCATACAAGACATCAAATCCTACATGCTTCTATCCCCAAGTTTCATCACCCTGGATAGCCCTGTTTGGTGGCCCTGGAGCTCTGGGCATGAATCTTGTACCAGTTCCTCAAAAAATATGTGTGTGTGTGTGTGGGGGGGGGGGGCTGTTGGACTTTGCTATTATTGCCTGACAACAAAGAGGACATCTTTCAACACTCACAGTGTTGTCTCGTGGCTGCCCAGAAGATTGATTGTGTGGGCAAACTGTCTTTCAGTTAAGACAGCTTGTCAACCGTTACTAATCTTCTTCTTGGAGGACTCCAGGGAATATATGTTGCAACAGTAATACACAAGGATTGCATTCTAAAATTGCTGTTCAGGAATGCATCATCCTCCTTGACTGCTTTTGTGGGGAAAAAAGTGAATATCTGCTCGCTAACCAGCAAAGCAAGCAATCCCTTTTGAAAATATGGGCCTTTTCACACTTACCTTGTAGGCAGTTCCAAGCAGTTTGCTGGGACGCAATGTTTGCACTGTGACCTGCTGCAGCGTTCTTGAGATGTCCCAAGATATTCCTGATACGTACCTGCTGTGGGCAGATCCAGTGCTGTCCACAAGCATCTGGAACAGTTCAGGATGTTGGGAGGCAAGCGGCTACTATTCTGGATCTGCCCCTGACTGTGACCCTAGGGTTGAGCTCTTACAGTACTCATTGCACCCTTACACACTGGATGATCACCCAGTTTGGTCTAGGGGTTAAGGAACCGGCCTCTTATCTGAGAATACTGGGTTTGATTCCACACTCCTCCACAAAGCCAGCTGGGTGACCTTGGGCTAGTCACAGCTCTCCTCTGAGCTCTCACAGAGTGTTCTGTTGTGGGGGAAGAACAGAAAGCTTTGTCAGCCGCTTTGAGTCCCCTTAAATGGGTGAGAAAAGCGGGATAGAAAAGCCAACCCTCCTTCTTCTTCAAATACAGCTAGGAATGGGCAGGATGTCTTATATAAGGACATAATGGTAGAAATGGATCAGGTGTCATGGCATTTGCATTACATATGCAGTTGGACATAAACAAGAATGTTCCAGCATGCGCCATTCAAATAGCACCAACTGCTCTTGATATTAACTGGCATGGGGTTGTCCTCTGATGCCATTCCACAAGTGTAAGTGTGCATTTGGTTGACATTTATTCGAGTGTTTAAATTTGAATATGTAGACATTCTTTTCAAGTTCGAATGTCGACATTCAATCAAATTCAACCAAATTTCAAATGTTTAGAACATTGGGGCATATCCCTAACACAGTCATTGCTGAGGTGATGCATGCTATTTTGGATGGAGCATCCATATCTTGGGAGCCTAAGTTAGGGCTCGGTTTGGGACAGTGCTGGTGCTTTCTGTGTGAAGGCCAGCCACTGGCCCTGAACTTGATGTCCATGAGATAGTATCCTATGGAAGTTAAGTATGAAAAAGCCATGCTATTTTTCCCCTTGCTATTCGAGTTCTGCTGTAAATATTTTACAGAGGACAACAACCTAGTTGTTGTGTTCTGCAATTGCTTTTATACCCACTTTGGATCATAACACTTGATTCTTGCTGGTGATCTGGCTCTCATATAGTTTCTCTGGCATGCATGAGAACACAGCTGTCTGGGCAGAAGCCCTCTAGAAAATAGAGTCTTTGGGCTTGGAAATGTACTTTATAATTTTAGGAAATTTTCCGGCTGCTTGGGCACTTACTGAACCTCAGCAGTTTTTCCTGCATGAGAAATTTTGCTGACCAACTGATCTGCCTCGCAGCAGCAGAATATGCTTCTTGGACCCAAGAACACCCAAACCAGAGGCATTTTCGCATTACACTCATTCCATTTGGAACGGGTGTAGGACGGGAAGCCTAAGACACTTCAGGACGCTTTGACCATTCACACATAGGAGCGCAGGAACGCGTGTAAACGCATTCCGGCGCGCCTGTGTGTGAATGCTCAAAGCATTCTGAAGTGCCTTAGCCGGCAAACGCCGGCAAGGGGTGGAGAGACGGCTGCCGAGGCTCCCGCAGCCGGCAAAGCAGGCAATCATCTGATTGTCAGCCAGCGCCGGCGGGGGAGGGGAGCCCGCGGCTGTCAGGGAGAGAGAAACATGAGCGAATGCTTCTCTCCCCGAACGGCTGCGGGTGCTTCGTCCATGCCGGAACGGATGTAGAGCACTTTAAAGTGCTCTACATCTCGAACGCGTGCAAGACAGCTCCGGACACGTCGGTGTGCAAGCCCCGCTGTGGCAATGCGTATGCCGCGTTCGAGGCTGTCTTGCACGCGTTCCAAAACCCCGTGTGTGAAAACGCCTCAGATGTATCAATGGCTACTAGAATGGATGCCTAAGTACATCTTTAACGCTGGGGGGACAAGCAGGATGCTTCTAAGGCCATTTTCTGGGATTCAAGAGCAGGAGAAGGTTTTCCCTTGTCTCTGCTTGAGATGCCCATGGGCAATTGGTGGGCCACTGTGTGAGACAGATTGCTGGACTAGATGGGCTGTGGCCTGATCCAGCAGGGCTCCTCTTCTGTTGTTATCCAAAAAGAAAAGGTGGAATATTGCTATTAAACTTGGCCAGCACAACCAGGTAGTACAAGAAAGACCCATAGGTTGTGCTGGCCAAGTTTAATAGCAGTATTCCACCTTTTCTTTTTGGATAACAACAGATAACCAGATTGATACCCGATTGGTAACAATCGGGATGGCCCTGTCCCCACCTGGACCCCATTGAAGGCCCCCTCTGCAAGGCCCTGTCCCCACGAGGGCAGGGGGAATCTGGATTTAATGGGTCCTTCAGGTCCTTAAATCTGGATTTCATGTGGACCTGATTAAAGGTGTCCACAATGGGGTCTTCAGGCATCTCCAAGACCCGGATCTCCAGGAGGACCCCATCTCAAAGATCATGGAAAAAGGGGGATAAGTAGGTTCCTAATAATAGTTTTCTGCAAAGTATAAAACATAAAATTTTAAAAAGAATATAAAAATATACCACTAAAATTAAATCTGAATTACAAAAGAATATTGAAAGAGTACTGACACCAGGCTAAAGACATTACATAATGGTGCTGGGTGAACTTTTTTGGAAAGCAGTTCTTGAGTATGAGTATTACCATTGGGCGGTCATCTCCTTTTCTTCATTTGGTGAACACATATAGTGCAGGATTTTGTGAGCTATCAGCAGGGATGTATGGAACCAGGCTCTTTCTTAAATATTCTGTCCTCAAGCCATTTAGGGTTTTCAAAGTTACAACTGGCACATTAAACTGCACTCAGACATGGACTAGGTGACTCTGGGCCTTTCTGCAGGAGGCTGTAGATCCAGATTAGAGGGCCTCCTCATCTATACATTAATCTGGATTTAGGAGCCCCTGTCCTGCATTAGGCCAGATCTATCTTCATAAGATGGAGCTAGATCTGGATCAGGAGGCCCTTGATCTGGACCTAGTGTAGACCCCATTTATTGGACCAACAACTTGGCCTAAGGGTCTTAATCTGGATCATGGAGACATGTACATGGTGTCATTGCAAGATGCACTACTGAAGTGGATTTTCCAGGGGTTCTGAGGCCAGGAAATTTTTTTGTTAGTTGTTAGAGCTTGCAGCTGTCCAAATGCAGGACATGTGGACTATTCTAGCTGGCAATCCGATCTCACTGAAACAGTTCACCTAAGGTAGGTGGGAAAAACCCACTTTGGGTCTTTTTGCACAATGAAGGTAGAGATGGCCTGGAAACACTCCAGCACAGAGCATCCGCACACTGTGGAACCAGCAAGCATGGACATTCCCATTTTTGATAGCTGTGGAGCAATTAAAGCTATGTTATACAAAGGGCGCTCTTAGGACAGCTCCAGATACAGCCTTCCCAGTGTGCATGGCCATTGGTGTGGTGAGATGGACTCTCCCAGGCAATGTCTGCACTTCACAGCACTAAAGTAAATACCTGATAGCTTTGAGATAGAGCTGGTGTTCACAGTGCAAATGGTGGCCACTGTTCCTATACTTAACTTTTGTAAGACACCGGATCATAGATATTAAGTGCAAATAGACCTTTAAGACACACACACACAAAACCTTTTGTCTATGTAGCCAAGAGCTCTTGAAAATTGGTTTTTTTCTGCACTTGGCCTTATTCTGGAATATATTTCAGGATAGGGGTTTATTGTCCATACGCTAATGCAGACTGTGGTAGGCCTCATCTGGGCATGCATCTACTTGCATGTAGATAGCAGGCCCATGTTCTGAGGTATGTTCCAGAAGAAGACCAAGGCCAGAAAGGGCCCTGATCGCCTCAGCAAGCAGTTCCATCTAAATGAGTTGCTCTGTTTATTTATTTGTATTTTTTTTTAAAAAAAAATCCTAACAGGACAATTACCTTCAAGGCATCTTGCTCAGTCAGTTATTAGAGAAACTGACAACCACAAATGCCTTCAATTCCCTTGATAAATGGGAAACTCTAAGACAGTTTCAGTAGCAAGAAACACACATCATTCTCTCCCAGCCCCTCTTGATAATGGGCAAAGTGGTCCCATCAGCCTCAAGGAAGTGACGACGGATGCAGAAGGGAAATCAACTTTGTGAGCAGTTTCCTCTGACAAGCTGGAGCAGGCAAATGTTGGTGATAACTGTTTTACTGCTGGGCATTACTGTCCCCAAGTGGTCCCTCTGCTTTCAGCGACTAAGAGCAGAGATAACTTTATTTAAAGGCTCTGCATGTTCTACTGATTTTTGCAAAGGACCCTGCAGAAATACTTACACAAAGGTTGTTCTTGCTTTGGCTATGGTTTGGTTTTCAGTGGCAGGTTAATTTTTTGCTTGGACGTTGTCATTTTGTTCAACAGAGGAACAATAGCTGAGGTGTAAATCACTCTTCTACTGGTCTTGTGGGTTATTGCTTCCTCTGTGGAAGACGACAGTTTTTAAAAGGTTTGCTTGGAATTCTTCCTCTGTACTCCATTAATATACAGTATCCAATGTACTTTCTAAATATTTGAAGTGGGTGAGATTAGGGCTTTTTGAGCAGTTATTTGATGGAATTGTATCTCAGCCTTTCCCAAAAGAAGCTCAGGCTGCCTTACAGAGCTCTTTAAAATTCCCCATCTGAACAAGCTCATTGCTGCACCAGCTGGAACCATTCTGACTGAAGTTGTTCCAGGCTAGAAGGGTTGTGGTGGCTAGGAAAAAGGCTGTCTGCACTTGGAAGGCCTGTTCTGGGACTGGTCCTGCTCAGGCCCATGAGCTTTGGAGCCTGATGTGAGGGCTTTGATGGGCAGCAACTAAAACTCCTGGCCTTAGAGCCCTGACACATTTTGGTGGCAGAGTTTGGTGCACCACCTAATTGGTTCCCCCAGTTAAATCAGAGTAGGGAGGCCTATGGTCTTTCACATACATCCCTGTTCCATTTCCAAAGCCCCTGGACTACTGATAGATGTGTAAAGGCAGGTTTACGGGTCTGCTAGCCTAGGAGGACATCTTGGCTGCTTAGACTGAACCATTCTACATTCAGCGCAGACCCAGTGTGCTGGCAGGGGCTGGATCTCTCTAGTTCACACTGGAGTGTATAAGAGAGAGGCCCAGAAGAGGGCTAGCCCCCATGCTGGTCCGCTACCACGATAAACGTGGAAAAGAATGAAGAATTCTGCAAGCCATACTAGGACCAATCAGGAACCGCGCCACACGCAAATGCAAAGTGTATCCCGCCCAATCGTGCCAGTAGCAACTGGGCGACCACCAGGTAAAGAACGTATGGATGGGTGTTGGGTGGGGGTCCCGCCAGCTGCAGGGGCTCGATGTGGGCCCGTGGAGTATGCAAGACCCCAGGGAAGGGACCGGACAGGCCTCCCTGCCCCTGGCTCCAATGTAGCCAATGGCGGGAGGCCGGGGGCAGGGTTTGTGAGTCCCAGGATGGCCATTCAGCCCAAATGCATCTACGACAGTTTCCCATCCACATGTAGGCAGGTAATTACCTGCCAATGCAGATGGGAAACTTTCTTAGACGCGTTCAGGCCGAAGCGTTCTACAGCATTTTCGCTATAATACAACAGAGATTTTCCAAACTTTCTTTTATTTAGAAAGGACATATTTTGCATACCTTATTCACCACATTTTCTTTGTAGTAACATAAAATACAGAGTGTTTGTTCTGCAAACATATTGGAAAGCATTTGTGTTTAATGGGAAAACATTTTGTTTATTGTTCATTTTATGCCTTAGGAAGAAAAATAATTTCAAGTGCACCTGTTTACTGTTGTTAGTCATAAAGGCACAAGCAGCAGAATTTGAGAGATAGTTGTTGAAAGAGAAATTAATAAGATTAGTATTAAAATCTTCCTCTGTATTGAGTGGGCATTTGGATTATTTATTTGATTACGGCATTTCTAAGGCTGCCTCCGCATGACCACAAAAATGGCTGTCTGAGGGGTGGATCACAACTTATTATAAAACAACTACTAAAACATATTTAAAAATATAACCCACCCAGTGTCCCTCCGTAGCAGAACTACATTCATGAGAACATAGGAGGAGCCCTGATGGATCAGACACAGCCTATCTAGCCAGCGTCTTTTCTCACACAATGGCCCATCAATTGCTTTTGGACATTCTCAAGGAGAAGACAAAGGCAGAACCTTCACCTGCTCTCAGAACCCTGCAAATGACCTTTAGAGGCATCCTGTCTTTCTCTCCAGCTTGGAGTAAGTACTAAGGCATCTATTCTAGTAACCACTGATAGACCTGTTATCCATGAATTTGTCTAGCCCTTTCTTGAAGCTATCCAGGCTGGCTGCAATCATCACCTCTTCTGGTAATAAATTCCATGGACTGATGACCCTCCGGATGAAAAAATACTTCCCTTTGTCAGTCTTAACTCACCTAGCCGTCAGCTTCATACAGTGCCCCCTGATTCTAGTGTTGTGCAATAGAGAACATATTTTTCTCTATCCACATGCTGCATGATTTTATATACTTTGGTCAGGTCACCTTCTTCAAGGCTGAAGATGAACAAGGAATCAAAAGCCCTGATGAAGAGGTATGTGGTAATCAGGCACCTGGTGTAATTTAAGTGATTCCTAATGTACTTTCATCAGCTGGTGAAGAAAAACAGACTAATAATCCGGATTAGGGTATGTTCACACATAACTGTGTGGGATATTATAACTATACCATTCCATAGCAGTTTGGTAATGGAAATATTGGGTACAGAGGGATGCATTCACACCTCAGGTGCCAGAGCAGTCCTCAACTGGACCACTAGTGTTTGCAACACAGATGGTCCAGCCCAGACCATCTGAATTGTCACAGCAATGGTGGCAGCAACATTCACTGCTCTCCTGGCTGTTGCCATGGTGAACATGGTCCATGATTCTGAAGACACAGCATCTCTGTTCCAACCACCTGCATTGCTCACACCTGGAAGAGGATGAAGACACTGCATCCAGGAGATCACCAGCTGCTCCTGGTGAATCTGGGGACAGGTTTTTACACGTTTTCACCTGTGCTTTTGGAACTGTTTAAAAGAGCTGCCCTGTTTAATTCAGATCTTTTTTCTTCTTTCTTTGATTTGTTGTTTATTTCTGTTACTGTTTAACTTATGAGCCACATAGACTCAATTGAAAACCATGGAATAAAAAGCAAATAAATAATTAAATAAAATTAAGGGAGTGGACACCTGGGTTCATGGCATGGGTAGGAGATAAATCCAGAATCTTATTATTTGTTATTCATTTTTATAGCCACCAGTGCTGCATTCATTATTTATTGTAATGAGGTATAGAAAAAAGGTACAGTAGTCAATAGTATTACATGAAACCTGAATCTTTGTTAAAAAATTAGTCATGATGGAAGGGCTGTTGCCAGAAAACTTGGCAGCCCACCAGGAAAAGGTGTCTTACCAGCTCCATTATTACCTTGGAGAGCTTAATGCAGTTAGTGGAGGAAAGTTAATAATGTATATTAATAATACTCTGCAAAGAAATCACAATTCCAGGAATGGTTCATTATTCTCTGGCATTGAGGACACATAAAGTGGTCTTTGTGTGCGACCAACTGAAATATAGTAGGGATGTGCAATGATATTTGTAGGCATTTGAAATTTGATCAAATGTGCTGAATTTCAACATTCGAATTTGAATAGAATGCCCCGAAATTTGAACTTAAACATGCAAATCAAATTTCAAATTTCAGGACTATTTGTTTGAATTATCCGGACATTCGTATGTGTATGGGTTAGTACACAATGCATACTTGAAGATCCGCACCTTCCCGCATCCATACACATTTAAAGGATCCGTACGGAACAAAAACAGGTTGCATACGGGATAACTATGGGATGCATACGCATGTGTATGCACACCTATGCACAGGTGCGGACGTCAGGAAGATGCATACAGGCATCTAAGCATCTTGTTGACCTTTGTAAGTGCAAATTCAAATTAAAAATTCCAACGAATAGATCCGAATTTGTTTAATTTGAACTGAATTTTGTTAAATTCAAATTTAAATAATTTGAGTTGAATTGACTTTTTGATTATTCAAATCGACTCAAATAGAATGTTAAAAAACACATTCTTGTACATCCTCAAAATATAGTGGTGAATCGTGCAATGGTGGTGGCGGCACTTCCATCAGTCAAAGTTCCTATCAGAATCTCAACCATGGGATTTTTCAACCTTCCTCAGCACCCTGCTGATTCTGCTCTAAACATCTACTCCACTGATAATTTGAATAAAACAGGAGGTTTCAGAGCTTGATTTGATAGTTATGGTGAGTTTTCCACTTTCCACCCCAATAGGTAACATCTTCAGAGCAAAGGCTCAACTGTAGTTGGAATTGGCCTATATAGCTGCCTCTCTTGTGCTCTATTCATTTGAATTTTTGATTCGAATCTGCACATACAAATGTTGACAGCATTCGTATGTGCACGTACGCATCTTCCCCACATCCATACTCATCCGTACGCAGCTGTATACATCCCATAATTATCCCGTATGCCACCCGTTTTCATCCCATATGGATCTGTGCCATATGTGCATGGATGCGGGAAGGATGCGAACTTTCAAGTACGCATTGTGTACATACCCACACACATAAAAATGTCTGGATAATTTGGACAAATAGATCCAAAATTTGAAAGGTTTTGAATGTTTTGAATGTTTACATTCAATTTGAATGTTTACATTCGAATTATGGGACATTCTATTCAAGTTCAAATTCGATTGTCAAAATTCGGCACATTTGATCGTATTTCGAATGCCTATGAATATCCATGCACGTCAGTAACACACATGCACATATATACATACACATGCACACACATGTGATTCTCCTTTTCTCCATGTGTCTCTGCCTATAGAAACAAGCCAAAGCCATAAACAAAAATACTGTAAAAACAATGGACTAGATCAAAGAAAAGAGCTTTTTTTTAAAAAAAAAGAAAAAGCATAAAACCACAGCATAATAAAAAGGCAAGGTCTCTTCTAGTTGATATATTCTTTTTGAGAAAGGCTGAAGGAACAGTAGGAATGTTCCTATGCACACATCTGGGAGAAGAACCTTCTTTGAAAAGGAAGGTGGAAGGATGAAATTAATTTTATTTGCTGATCTGGGATTATTTGTGATCCTGTTTCTAAGACCGGTTGCAATTTGAACCACAGATTGAAGCTCTTGCCAGTTTTTCAGGAATCCTAGGGAATCAATAACTTTGAGGGCAAGGGAAGCTCTTTTACCAAGAGATTCCAATTTGTGGTGAGTGAAGGGATTAATGGTCAATTTCGTTCCTCCCTTCCCCTACTAAAATGGTGTTTCGCTGATGTAGCACTAACAGAACATCTGGTCATCTTTTTCCTTCAGAAAAACACCTAATGTTAGGCCTAAAAGACACAGGAAATAAGAAACTAGATTAACTGTCATATCTCATAATGGAGCCCGCTTGGGGTCATGGGATGAAATTGCACTCAGCATTTTTCCCTTGTTCCTTCTTGACTTCCCCTGGCCAAAATACTATCCCTAATGCCATTTTCTGTATATTTATTTATCAGTATATAGCTATACTGAGCCCTGATCATGATTATATTATTCTAAAGGAACTGATGCTTTATGGGGTAGATTAACCATGACACACAACATACCTATTTTATATGGGATAAAATATCTCTGCTGATGGGAACTGATGGCTCACGGTGGGATGAAAAAAGTGAATAGAAAGCCCTTTGATCTCTATATGTTGGATTCAGATTAATCTTAGGCCTAGGTCTACACTGAGTACTGTTTTATTGTCCTTTAATGGCCTAGATGAAATAAATTGAGGGCACTGGTTCAGTCTATTTACTATTGGATAGCAGATTATTTTTTGCAGTATGTGTTGGCTAAGTATTTTGGGAGGCATGTGAAGCCATATTTCTGGGCCTTTTTACTCTAGAATAAGTCAGAAGAACAGGAGCTTGTTGTTAGTGGTTGTATCCAGACAGGGTCAAAAACTCATAATTATTTTGTAATTGTATCTGATTTGTTCTTGATACAGTGCCAGAATCATTCATTCATTCATTCATTCATTCATTTAAAATGTTTATATCCTGCCCCATATCCTAAGATCTCTGTGTGGCTTACAACAAAAGCCTACATACAAACAAAACGTCAATACATACCCCATTAAAACAGTATTAAACAGTATAGTTAGTTAAAAGTTAGAGGTTAAGATAGTGCTTGAGTGAATTAATGCCCAAAGGCTTTAATAAAGAGCCAAGTCTTTACTTGGTGCCTAAAAGCTGGAAGAGTTGGGGCTAGGGGTGTGCATGAATGCAATTTTTGAATTTGATTCAATTCGAATATCCAAATTCGTACAAATAAAGAAAAAACGAATCCCTGGACATTCAAACCGATACGAATACATTTGTATTTATTTGTATGAATATTCAATACGTATTTGATGATACGAATCTCCATATGCATCCGTATGGATCCATATGCGACTGTACGAATCCCGTCTTCATCCAGTATGTATCCGTACGGGTGCATAGGGATATGAATAAGATGCAATGTGTACATATCTTTACACATATGAATGCCCAAATAATTCATATGAATAGTTTGAATTATTTGCATTTGTTTGAATACTAAAAAATAATGTGTGGACATTTGATTTGAGTTCGAATGTCTGAGTTTGTCTGAGTTTGATTGAATAACGAATATCTCAAATATCCATGCACATCCCTGATTGGCGCTAATCAGGCCTCCAAACACAGACCTGATTTAGTGGGTTATCATTCTTCTGGTAAAATTAAATTAGCCACCTCTACATCTTTAAAGTTTGGGAAGCGGAATGCTGGCCATTTGGGGAGATGTCCTCTCTGTGCCTTTGATGGCTTCTCATGCTCAATATTTGGGAATTTGTTGCTTGTTCCTTGACAAATCATAATTGTCCCTACACATATTTGCCAGTTTCTTCCCACTGACTTCAATTGGACTTACTTCTAAGGAAACAGGTATGCATTTTACAAATGTATTGCATGAAATATAAAATTTGTGCAGCCTCCTACTAGGGAGGGGTGAAAAATGTCCATCAACTTTGAATTCACATTCAAATTCAAAGCTTCATCACTTTGTGTGCAAATTGAAAGGGGCCCACATTCATAGCCCACCCTTTGTGGGCAAAGCAGATCTATCTGGCCTTTGCCAAAGCTTCATCGGGGCTGGGCCTGCCAACCCCCACCCCGTGTCCCCCCCCAGCCATGCTCCCTTACCTTCAATTCTGGCTGCCACCATCGCACCCTCCTCAGAGGCTCAACCCAGGCCTTCTGGAAGCATGTGCACAGCTGGACAAGTGCCCCATTCAGGAATCATGGTAAATCTTGTGTGATTTCCTAGGAATTGTGGGAAATCTCATGTGATTCTCTGCAATTCCTGAATGTGGGCCACAAATTCAGCTCATGTGTACCTCCGGGAAGCCTGGGTTGAGGCTCTAAGGAGGGCACTATGGCAGTGACAGCAGCAAAAGGTGAGTGGGGGGTGGGGGATACCTTTGGGAGCAAACATTCAACAAATGTTTGCATGTGAAGGTGAAGCCCCCCACATTCACATGGAGGGGCTTCAGAAGAAGCAGGACATTTCCCCTCTTTCATTCGAATCAAATCAAAGGAGGGAAACGTGTTTCACATACGTTCCTACATCCAGTTTGGTCTAGTGGTTAGGGAGCCAGACTCTTATCTGGGAATACCAGGTTTGATTCCGCCCTCCCCCATGAAGCCAGCTGGGTCACAACTCTCTTCTGAACTCTCACAACCCCATATCATCACAGCATGTCTCTGGTGGGGAGAACAGGTTTGTCAGCTGCTTTGAGTCCTCTCAATGGATGAGAAAAACAGAGTAGAAAAACCAACTCTCTTCTTCTTCTTCTTCTTCTTCTTCTTCTTCTTCTTCTTCTTCTTCTTCTTCTTCTTCTTCTTCCTTCCGATAAAGCTCATGGGATTGCACCTGCCTTCTTACTGATAAATTTACTAGTTAAATTGCATGTTTTCTCTCTCTCTCTATGGGTAATGAAGTTTATGTTTCCTTTATCTGCTTAGATATTGTATTTCATCCATCTTTTGAGAAATGAAGTGGGATTTGACATGTCAATGTTACTAAAAATTTGAGCTCATGTAATTAGTGCAAAGGCGGTCCATCAAAGCAAACGGCACCAAGAAATTATCAGTTACAGCTTGTTAATTCCGGGAGGGGGGACAAAAATGTGAGGGAAAGGAGAGAGTTTAGAGGTTAAGTTCAAAAAACAAAAATATGTCAAAGCAGAGAAGTAATTAGAATAAGGATATATATTAATAAAAAAGAGAAAAGTGTCTGTTACTCCATAATGACATGGAAAACACACACATTTTGAGAGAGGGCATGTGAAATTAGCAAGGTGTAAAAGGTTCTTTCTCTTTCCTGGGGAGTCAATGCAATGAAAAATTTATATTATCTACATCCAACAAAGGAAGATCTTCTGGGAGAAAGAGTCATTGAAGAATGATCATACTCCATTATTATGCCTTAGGAAACATAATACTGACTACACTCAGAGGAGTAGTTTAGCAGGCTGGGAGGAAGAAATGTTACTTTTGCTTTGTTAATCCAGGACCTTGGATAGTACACATTCTTCTGTATAAATTCAGGTCAGATTGAAAGAAAAGGCGGGGAGATTCTACGGCAGAGAGTTGAAGGAATCAGTTGTTCGGCTTCCTATTGTCAGTTCACGGAGGTAATGCCTGATCCTCTGCCCTCTTACCTACAGTGCATCCATAATCCCTTAAGGTAGGAAAGTCATTTTATACATGTGGGTGATTACCAGCCTAGCAGGTGCTGTTCGATACAGAGATATCTGGAGACACGTAAATAGCAGACCTGATCAAAGATACTATAAATCATAGCAATTGTTAGAAATGCTGCCTTCAGGAAATTAGAAACTGTGGCTTGTAGGACCTATGACATATGCTTATCTGCTACCATTTTTGCGTGCTCTGAGTCTGTCTCCTTCAGAGGTCAGCCATGTCTGGAGATAAATAACCCGAGTGTTTCAACCCGTGGAGTTGGCTTCAGCATGATGAAATACGTGGACTGACCCCCATGGAAGGAGGAGTTTGTGATTTCTTTCTTCCTTCTCTTGAACATCCTGAGCTGGACGTGCCATAGAACTAGGAGGATGTTAAGCTCTTAGAGCTAATTTGATTAGTGACAAGGGTGTTGGATTTAGAAGTGAGGGAGGAATTAATCTAGATTGTTTACAATGTTACAACTCAGGAACCCATTGTACCAGAGGGACATGGCAAGAGCAGCAAGCTATAAAATAGGAACGTGCCTGAAGATAAGAAGAATGGCCAAAGATAAATCACAATTTTGTCCTTGCATTATTCACAACAGAGATGGGGTGCATCTGCACACATTTAAAAAGATGATCTCAGACATGGCTTAAAAGTGAAGGCATGCAGATTTATATTTATTTGTTCACTTATTTGTTTACTTATTTATATTTTTATCCCGCCCTATACCCGAAGGTCTCTGGGTGGGTAACAACATCTAAAAATCAAACATCATTAAGATAATAAGAGTATACATTAAAACAGTAGCATCTGCAAGTGGGAAGGCAAAGTGTATCCCCATTTAACTAAAGGCCAGGGGAAAGAGGTGCATTTTCACTGCCTTCCTAAATGTGTACAATGAAGGTGATAGATGCACCTCTAGGGGGAGACTATTCCATAGCCTAGGGGCCATCAATGAGAAGGCCCTCTCCCAGGTGCCCACCCCTTTCCCTCCTGAGGGTGGTGGGACAACGAGGAGGGCCTCCCTTCCAGATCTTAAGGCACAGGCAGGTTGAAATGGGAGATGTCCCTTCAGATATTCTGAAGTGTTCCCATCCACTCTCTAATCTACATTAAAGGCCAGAGAATGCAAGGATCCTTGGAAACACTCTTCCTGCAACATAAAACACATGATTCTGGAGATGCTTGCTGACCTTGGGCAACCACACTGCTGCAGTGGCAAGGTGGACAAATTAGTTTCTTCACTCTCTATTTGACACCAATATGCAACATATAGAAAAAGGCAGAATTCTCTGGCCATTCCTTATGTGTTCCTTAATGGACTTGGACAGAGACCTCAAAGTAGTTTTATTCTTTGGCTTAAAGTCTGTGAGACTGGGAAGTCTGTGGTGTATGGACACCACACTTCCTGCTTCTGGAAGCTAATATCCCCCCTGCCATGGGATGCAGCCTGTGAGACACTGGCTTAGAGAGTGGCCTGAGGTTGAGAAGATCTGGTGCATGTGTGTCTCTAGATGGTGAGAAGAAGTTGCTGGATCTTGTTTAGAGCTCACAGCCATCAGGTGCATTCCCATGCTCAGAATACTCCAAGGTGAACCTGAGTTCGCCCTGGAGGATCCCCATGAAAAGCCCCTAATCCGGGCTACATGCGGGACAAATGGCAAAAACCCATGGCAATCCCCCCTTTCCAACTGTTCTCTCCCCGAATGAGGAGGCAAGCATTCATTATCCTGGGGGCATGGGGACACTCCCGGGTTATTGGGGGCATAGATTGGCAATTGCAGCATTAGCAGGTGGGGTTTCTCTGCCCCTGCTGTGTGCACTGTGATCGCAACGCCTCCCCCTTGCCTGATCACCCGATTGCCTGGGTAAGGGCTTGATTTAGCACACGAGTGCCTGACAGCTTCCCTGCAGTCAGCTAAGCAAGATCAGCTGTCACATGGAGGTATGCGTCTGCATCTCCATAAACCACACACTGCATAATAGGGGGGCATAATAGGAAGGAAACCCGGCTCATTGATTGAAGCCGTGGCTGTTTCAATTATTTTACCAGGCTCCACTCCTTCACTTGACAGCAGGCATACCTCTGTGTGACAGCTGATCTTGCTCACCTGAGTGCAGGGAAGCT
This sequence comes from Aspidoscelis tigris stejnegeri, assembly GCA_023333525.1. Classification (NCBI taxonomy): domain Eukaryota; kingdom Metazoa; phylum Chordata; class Lepidosauria; order Squamata; family Teiidae; genus Aspidoscelis; species Aspidoscelis tigris. The sequence continues at coordinate 12,028,866 of JALMGA010000007.1, forward strand.
GTCAGGCACTCGTGTGCTAAATCAAGCCCTTACCCATGTGTGCCTTGCCAATCGGGCATTCAGGCAAAGGGGGAACATGCATGTACCCAGGGGGAGGGGTGCAGAAAAACACAGTTTTCATGGGGACAGGCAGGTTTGGCTTGAACCCGTGCTGTCCTCAATCACCAAGGGGACTTCTTAATGCAAACTACGATTCTAATTGGGGCTGCCCTGAATCCACCCTGAATTAATCAAAGATCAATTCTGCCCATGCCAGGGCAATCCTGGGCTCTCACCTCATCTGCTAACTGCTCATGGGTTCACTGCCCTTGCAAAATACCCAGATGTAAGTACCCACCTACCCATTCCTCCTTGTTTTGTTTTTTCTGGGATTGCTAACATCTGGCTATTTTGCAATAGCAGCAATTCTACAAGTGGTCGACAGATGAGACAAGTGGCCATGTTAGTATCAGCATCACAAGAAATTTGGACTTGTTCCTCAATTTCTCCTAATATTGATATTCTGGGATGCCACTTCAATATCCCAGGACTGTATTGAGAATGGCATGGAAGTCATGAGTTTTACCCTGTGTGTGTGTGTGTGTGTGTGCGTGTGTGTGTGTGTGTAAGGTTGTATCCAGATTAGAGGGATAAAATCTGGTATTATAAGAAAACATGCAGCTTACTTGCTGCAAAGCCACGATGCGCTGTCCAGATATGAGCACTCTCCCCACAGCTTCCTCTTTGGCAGCTGCAATACTTCCGTGGTGCCCATAGTGAAGTGTGCATCACGTGGGAGGAGGCAGCCGTCGTGTCTAGACCGGCGGGAACATTCGAATTTACCTGAAAACTGTGGAGTGACTGTTGTGCATTCAGCAGTAGGTAAATTCAAAGTAGCGGCTGCATAATGTGCCACCGCTACACAGGATCAGGCATCAGGTGTGACACCCACACCTCGGCTGTGCATTCTGATGCACAGTTTTTCTAAGCCTAGGCACACCCCAAGAAAGAGAGGTAGAATCTATTATATACAAGACTTTTAAATTTCATATGTACCTATGATACCCCAAAGGTTAGTGGATCCTGGTGGAATAAATACTTTCTCCAAGGGTTAGAGAAGTCTCTGCTTTAGATGCCCATGAGCAATTGGTGGGCCACTGTGTGTGACAGGATGGGCTGTGGCCTGATCCAGCAGCGCTCCTCTTATGTTCTTAGAGGTGGGAGTGCCTGCCCCTCTTTCTTAAACTGTCTGTGCTAGAGAATATTAGGAAGGTCTGATAACTCGTGGACCACACCATGCATCTCTGTTAGGTCTGAATATAGCCTTGGACCTAGCTGAAAACATCGCTGCTGCTGCTCCCACTTGCAGCAATAGTAAAACAATGTGAGTGTACACTTGTGCAGGCATGTGCAGGCACACACACACACACACACACACACACATATCCTTATGTGGGTTCCAAAATCAATTTTAATTATACTGGAAAATTGTGGAATGATGAATTGAGGTATCCTGTTCTTTTCAATCAATGCCCGATGGCTCCTTTGATCTTAAGATATGAAAATGATGAACTGTAACGTCTTTTCCAAGCATCGCAGAGGGTGCTTTAAAAAAGGTTGTACATTGACTTTTACATGTTGGGGGTATAGAGAGGTTGTAACCAGCACTTTCTAATATCATCTTTTTCTGTTTAGATGTTATAACACCATGAAACTCAGATTTGTGGTTGACAAACCACGCTTAGCTGACCTAGAGCACTGTTCACTGCTGTATGATAGATAAGCAGAGCTAACTCTATTGCTTTTTAAATTAAGAAAAAAACACAAAAGGAAGAAGAGAAGAAGAATTGGCTTTTCTACCTTGCTTTTCTCACCCATTTAAGATGATTCAAAGTGGCTGACAAAGTTATTCTTCTCCCTACAACAGACACCCTGTGAGGTAGGTGGGGCTGTGAGAGCTCAGAAGAGAGCTGTGACTTGTCCAAGGTCACCCAGCTGGCTTCATGGAGGAAGAAGAAGAGTTGGCTTTTCTACTTACTTTTCTCACCCACTTAAGGGGACTCAAAGTGGCTGACAAAGCTTTTCTATTTTCCCCACAACAGACACCCTGTGAGGTAGGTGGGGCTGTGAGAGCTCAGAAGAGAGCTGTGACTAGCCCAAGGTCACTCCCAGATAAGAGTCCAGCTCCCTAACCACAAGACCAACCTGGCTTAGTTTGGTCTGCTAGAATCCTCAAAACCTAGACTTCCTCCTGGCTTCATACACAAAGCATATCCAAAACAGGATGCCTCTTTGCATGTCTCATATCTCTGAATTAGATGTTATTTCTGCATCAATGCAAAGTTGCAGTCTCCAAGACTCTATAAACATCAGTGGACTTTGATTAATTTGCTTGGCTTAATTAGTCATTTGCAGCTTTGCAGTTCTATCAATATCGTAGCACAGTAGCATACATTTGGTGACTGAAATTCCAATTAGTTAAATATGCAGATTGTGAAGGCACAAATAACCGATTCTACAACCATAAATAAATGTTGTCAGCAGCTGCAGGTCTGTGAGAAGATGGGCCTCACATTTGCAAACAGGTTACTTGGGAAATGTACCACTATTTGATCCCAGATGCATTTCGACACCTGGCCAAACTCTAAGCCTTCAACCATATGAACACTCTCTAGCTACCTAGTGCTATTGCTTTAATGAATCAGAATTCATGCTGGAGCCTGTAATGCTGCATCCCAAGAATAAGTTAAGTTATGTAAAGAGGGCTAGTAAACTAAAGTCGAATGCTGATAAGCCACAGACTCTGTAGGTGGGTGGTTCTCATGTTTGGGTACTTGAGGATTTGCCTGATTTATATAGGATTACACTGTCTCAGATGTTTGGGAGGATGCGTGAGCCAGTTTGGTCTACTGGTTAAGGAGCCGGACTCTTATCTGGAAACACCAGGTTCGATTCTGCCCTCCCTCATGGAGCCAGCTGGCTGACCTGGGGCTAGTCACAGCTGTCTGTTGAGCTCTCATAGCCCCACCCACCTCACAGGGTGTTCTGTTGTGGGGAGAAGAATAGAAGCTTTGTCAGCCACTTTGAATCCCCTAAATTGGGTAAGAAAAGTTGGGTAGAAAAGTCAGCTCTTCTTCTTCTTCTTCTTCTTCTTCTTCTTCTTCTTCTTCTTGAGTCATCCATGTCAATGGAGGCCAAAAGGACCTCTGCCTAGTTGTGCCAACTACCAGCTTTGGCTAGTATGGCAATTACTGGGGTGTTTTTGCACTCCCCGTCCACAGGACGGAAAAGGAGCATGATGATCCAATGTTAACTAGCGCTCTTGCTACGTAGTGACAGCCTATGCCCCACATGACTTGTGACTCACCAGAGACCGATCCTGGGGCTGATCCTCTTCTGGGCGCTACCATTTTGGTTGTGGCACCCTCCGTGACAGACTCCAAACTCCTATATTTAGGGCTTAAATGATGATGGTGATGATAGTGAAAATCCTGGTGGCACACGAGTAGGATGCACTTTTCCCATGGATGGAAAGTAAAGTACAGAGATGCCCGCAGTCTGAAGCAAGGAAAATCCCACAGCCCCACCTTCAAAGTTTATGCAAGCTTCCAAATATCATTTTTTAAAACCATGGCATGGGAGTAGGCATGATGCCTCCAAAAACTGCACACCAGACATGACATACAAGCATCGTGGCCTGGTAGGTGGTGCCTTGGACAGGGAGACAGCTGCATAGATTAGAACAGCTATGCTGCATCCACATGGACCCTGAACCTAGCTCAGGACAGATGGCGTTCCCCTCCTTGCAATGCAGACAGATCTATAGATTCCTGGTAGATGCCCTTTCTGCACTTACTACTTATTCTGGAATAGAGTGGCGTGGGATAGTTAGACTACATTAGGGATGTGCATGAATATTCAAAAATTCAAAAATCCAATTCAAATCCGACTAATGTTGACATTCAAATTTGAATTGGATTTAATAGCACTTAAAGTTAGACATTCAAACGGATTTTGGATGTTCTGAAACATTTGTTTGAATTATTCAAATAATTTGAATGTACACATACATGTATTATGTGTGTTTCTGTACAAATATTATGCATATTTGCGCTTATAATATGGGATGAAAATGGGATGCATACAGGATAAAATGGGAGGCGAACGAAATGCACACAGATACGTATAACATAAGAACAATAATATAAGAACACAGGAGGAACCCTGCTGGATTGGGCCACAGCTCAACAAGTCCAGCATCCTGTCCCACACAGTGGGCCACTAAATGATAATGGGCATCTCAAGCAGAATGTGGACAAGACCTTCACCTGCTCTTGAATCCCTGCAAATGGCCTTTGGAGGCATCTTGCCTGTCTCTCCAGCCTGGAGTATGTACCTGGGCATACACATACAATCTATTGCACTGAGAACTTCAATTGTACGAAGGTCTGTGCAAACGCAAGCCTTTTTGTGTACTGCCTAGCTAGAGGATTTAAAGGAGTAGTAGTACCCTGAGGGAAACATGTTAGCAAAACCTGGTTTCCCCCACATGCTCAGTGCTGAACTAACGTAGGTATATTACGACCCCTTGATGTTGTATTCTCCAAAGAAGGAATCAATCAATCAAAAAGAAGGCTAAAGAGCAACTAAAAAGGAGGCTAAAGTGCTTCAGGAGATGCTGTCCAAGTCATACCACAATTTTCAGTGATTAGAGCTGTCAGGCTGCCTGTCAGAAATGTTGTGTGTAAGGATAGAAAGAAAAGAAAAGTTCTTGCGGGTGCAATTCAAGTGATCACATTGTGAAACCTTAAAAATCAGAACAGGCTGGAGTAGCCTGAGTGTAGCAATATGCATGGATATTCATAACATTTCTTATCTGTACAAATTTGGACAAATTTTGACATTTGTACATGCATCGAATGTTACAATATTCGTACATTGACATTTGTTCAAATACCAATGTTTCTGGACATTAGTTCGAATGGTTTGGATATTCAACATGGATTGAGAGTGTATTAAAAGTGGATTCAGGTTGGATTTAATGCTTTCAGAGCTGATATGTTACTGGATATCTATTGGATATATATCTTGGATATGTATTCGTATCTGATATGTGTTCATTTGTATTGGATATTCATACGAATTTGTATGAATACATTCATATTGAATAGAACTTTCCCATGTTCAAAAGCATCTATTCATATGAATACAAATTTTCCAACTTTCGATTTGTTATGAATTGAATACCAAAAAACACATTTGTGCACATCTCTAATTGCCAGATAATGAACTGATGTGTGTGGTAGAGCTAATTTTAAACTATGACCATGGTTATTCCTTACCTTTTATCTGAATGGAGGCTGTCTTGGGTCCAGAGAGGTCACACTTGAAAGCCCTTCCCAAATTCAGACTATCTGATATGTATCCGATACGTATCCCGTAACATATCCACTCTGAAAGTGTCAAATCTGCTCTGAATCCACTTTGAATCCACTCTCAAACCATGTTAAATGCACTCATTGAAGATGTGACTGCTACAGCCGCTTTCCCACCTCCCCATTTCACAAAAGCTCCAAAGCATTTGTGCAAATGTTCCAAAACATCTGTACGTATACGAATGTCAATGTACAGATCGTGTAGCATTCATATATGAATGTCCAAATTTGTATGAATTTGTACGAATATTGAATGATACGAATATTCATGCACATCCCTAGATTGGACAGTTTGCAAACCACCCGAGGCTCTATTCAAACTGGCCTGAGCTTCTAAATTGAACAAAGCTCAATGAGGTTCAGTTCGGTTCAATCTGATTGACCATAGATCCTTGGTTGGCAGATTTCTGGGGGCTGCATTCCAATTACTCAAGAATGTCACAAGTTCCACAGTTAGCTGGAAAAAGGATGCTAAGCTTGATGAGCTATTGATCTGACCATCTGATGATTCTTTTCTGGATTTCTTCTAAACATACCGTTTCTTTTATCAGCATTTGGATTTTTATCACTCAGGTCTAAGATGGCTTCCTCCTCCCCCCCCCACAAAAAAACCCCGTGATACCTGATGAAATAACTGATTATACATTTGTTGAAATTTGACAACTGCTGTTAGGCTATTCAGTTGGATTCCCATTGGAATGCGAAGTTCAGTTGGGACACCAATGCCTGTTGAGTATTTACACTCCAAACTTTTAACTCCCTTTGTAAGTGATGATCAGAGGCAATTGGGAGAAATTGCCTTTCAACACAACTTGGGTGCTCCTGAGGGGAAAGTGTGTGTGTCTCCACAGATGGCTCATTGGTTTCCAGAAGGGATAGCATATGGGTCTAAGCACCAGATCTGAAATAATTAGTCTCCCCTAACCATAGAGTTTCCCATTCCCTAGAGTGGAGCTTAGCAGCTTGTCACTCATGGGTAGACATAAGGGGCTTGTTCCATTAGCTGCAAAAAAGGGGACAGAGTAATGAATTAGCTATGGATAAAGCAGTTAATCACCCTGAGCAAAAAGGAAATATAATGGTCTTCTAGGGAACTTCATTATTAATAGGCTTTGTGACCTGGGGCCATTTAAGTTAGCATGGGGTCAGAGGTATGTGGATACAGGAGAAGCAAAGGTGACAAGAACTTGCTAACGTCTGAGCATTAACATCTTCAAAAAGATTCTAAAGAATGAAATGCTGTAAACATAATTAATAGCCACACTAGTTTTGCTGTTTTCAAGCAAGAATGGCTTCTAAATGGCCCTACAAAAGTTGGTGAACAGCAGCATCACAATCAAATTGAACATACGAGAGTCTATTTTTCTTTTTTTAAAAAATAAATATGGCAAAAAAGCTTCTCAAAAGTGTCTCAGAGGCTATAGCCTGTTATCTTCCTGTTCTCATTCCATCATCAATCCAACCTCTCTAGTCGAGAAAGTTCACAAGAGGAGGAGGTGCAGACAAACATGGGAAATATCCCACCTGCACGTCATCTTTAAGCCACATTAAAACAACCTCAGATGTATTGTTGTTCTTCTACTAAGTGTAAAGTGAAGTCGAAAGAGTGTGACTAATTACACAATGCTTTTAAATCTCAGTGCGGTCTTCAGTTGATATGGACTATGATCATTGTATATTACTTCCACGGTAAGACTGAATATTCTTTGAGTATAAACTGCCAGGGAAAGGAAAATAGCCAAAGAAAAGCAATCAGTCTCTTATTCAATTATGGCTTTCTAATGGGTATTTGGGTTTTTTTTTCCTCAGCTAACTTCTGTGGGATAGTCAGAACCATCCCCCACTTACCTGGGGTCCACGGAAGTGCGGACTAGCAGTGTGCACAAATAAAATTTTTGGGATTCAATTCCATTTGGGTTGAATATCCAAAAACTGAATTTGGTTCAAATCTTTAAAATTTGAATTTATCCACGTTCAATTTGAATTTAGTAAATTTGAATCTATCAGTTTGAATGTTCATGTATGAATGTCGACAACATTTGTATGCACCCATACGCGTCCATCCTCACACGCACAGGTATTTATCTCATATGCATCCTGTTTTTGTCCCATATGGATCAGTACAAATGCGTAAGGATGCGGGAAAGATGCGTATGGGCAAGTATGCATCATATACATATCCGTAGAGATACAAACACCCATATAATTCAAATGGATAGATTAAAACGTTCAAAATTTGTTTGAATGTTTAAATTCGAATTTGTAGACGTTCAATTTGAATTCAAATGTCCAAATTTGAATGAATTCGAATTTCAAATGTTTCAAATATGTGTGCACATCTTTAATGCAGACAGTCCATCTGGAACTGTCCACATCACAATAACAATGGCTGCAGCAACTTCTTATATACACAAGGCCATTGCTTTGGTGACTGTGACATGGTGCATGGCTATGCAGCCACACCCATGATACCCTGCCCCATGTAGTGTTTGCACAAGGAACCAGTGTGGATGTTGTATACAGAAGTATACCAAGAGCTCTTTAGGTGTTTCTGGTAAAGATGTGGAGGAGTTTTTACTGCTCCACAGCAAGGCTTATCAGAACATTCCCACATGCTCTGGGGCACTCTAGGATAGAGGGAGCACCATGGTGTACGAATGCACCATCCAAGAGTGTTCTGGGACATCCTGATCACCTAAGGGCAAAAAGGCCCTTTGATTAGCTATCACAGAAGAAAGCATTGGATGAGAAAGATCTTTTCTGTGACATAAGATGGGTATCTACTGTATATGTTCTTCTGAGTTCCGCAGTATTTCTCTAGCAACAAACTGCTGGAAAACCCTGAACATGAGAGAAGGTTCTTGTTGAGTGTGGACCCACAGTTGCTTGCACAGTGATATGGCCGCAGATCCCATCTGCTAAATTCGCCCGATAGTTTTAGGCAACATCTGGGCAAGAGCATCTGCATTTAGAGGAGGCTGTTGCAGCCTCCAAGTGCCCCCTGCCTTCTCAGAAGTTGCTAATTAACTAGCTAATTAACTAGCTGCAGAGTATGTCCTCATCGTCCCCAATCACTTACCTGTCATGTCCAGCCAGTGAGCATTCGCACCTCTGGCTGGACAGGGAGGCCAACAGAGCTTCCACGCAAACACACTGGCAGCTCTGCTGACCGGATGCGACTGTGACTGCACAGATGAAAGATGCAAAGAGCCTTCTATTTCTGATGCTACTAATATTTGTTTGTTTGTTTGTTTGTTCACTCAATATCCCAAAATTAATCCCCCCCAAAGCTAATCAGTGAAGATGCTTGACTTTTCTCCAAGGAAAGAATATTCCAGTGCCTGGGGCCACCACTGGAAGGGCCCTCACTCTAGTCACAATATTAGCAACCTCAGAGAGGGATGGTATTGCTGGGACAGCTCCCTTTGAAGCTAAGTGATGCTCAGGCTGTGTGTGGGAGTAGGCACTCTTTCAAAATAGTGCATTTACTTCAAATTTTCCCCAAAGACTGGAACTGTGCTATATAACGCTATCCCTAGATTCTTCAACAGTTCTTGTGCTGAGTTAATGAAGCTTTGCTGATTGGTGTCAGGCCCATTGCCCCCACATGATGTAGCATTCATTTTTTTCTCTCTCCTTTGCCCAGTGGGCTTATCTTCCTTATGTTTTTAGTGGTCACTATGGTGGGATGAAGTTTCTTGGTTCCTGAGATTATAACTAGCACTCCTGGATCAAGTTTTGGTTGGGTTCTCTGCAGAGATTTGAACTGAGCTAAGCCTGTTTCTCCCTTTGCCGTATAATCAGCTGCCAAATGGCCTGTACCACCACAATATAGTCAGAGTCCAGTTGGTGGTTTGAGTTTTGAGGTTCACCTCCTGGTTTGAGTGTCACTGCAGACTTCCATGATTTGAGTGCCCCACTCCACTCCCCCACTTTCAAAGTAGCCACACGGAGCTCCATCCTTCTATTGTGGTGGGACGTTCATAATGGATGCCCCCTGACTGTCATTGTGTTGGTTGCATCCACTGTCTCATTAGCCAAGAACACCAGCTAGCAGAACTTCTTGCGGTGCTGGCTGGATGTGGCACACGTGCTGGATGTGGCACTGGAGGTTAGCAGCTAGATCCTCAGCAGTGGCCTGGGTTATTAATGCTGCATGGGCAATGAAGTTACCAAAGGTTGGGATGTTGAGACTGATGGTGTGGCACTGTAACCTGTAGTCCAGGCACTGCTGGAGTTGGATTCAGACGGAGAGGCAATGGGTTGCTCAATGGATGTTGGGATTGGAAGTGTGATTTGGGCTGCATAATGTAAGTGCAGCAGCAGATGATGAAAATCTGACACTGGAAGCAGGTCTTAGTGGTGGCATAAATGCCACAACTTTGATGATAGTTGGGGCCCCTCTTTTCCCTATGGAGACCGTGACAAGGCATAATCTAGTGTGGCCATGGTGAACCTTGGTTGCAGACCCAAACCACGCAGAGATCTTCCTTTTTAGAAGCTGTTGGTCTCTGTTACTGCTCTCAACTCCCTCCCTTTGCATGTTCTTGGGAGCCCTGTGCCAGCCATAAACCATCATCAGCTATTCCATCATTTTTTCAGCCCATAGAAATGAGGGATCTAGCACTGAAATGCAAAAGCCACCATTACCCAGCCTGAGTTTCAAGCACATCACTATGCAAATGAAGAGGATGTTTGACCCTTGAAGAGGAGAACATCTAAACTTCTTTAAAGTAGGACACATGGAAAGATGCACATAATAATATCAGTCAGGCCAGTCAACACTTTCTGTTCCCTGCTACTGACAGCTTTCATCCGACAGGTCCTGTACAGTGCCTTGGAGAATGCTCCTGAGAAGGTGAAAAACCACATGATTTTGCCTCTCTCAAAGATACGGCTGAGCAGCTCTTGAATGTACTATACGGAAAGAGAGAGAAAAGCAACGTGTTGCTTCCTGATAGCAATCAGCTGACTCCCTCTAGCATGAAATCTGATTATTCTTATCTCATCACAGCCAGTAAGCTAATTAGTTGGAAATTCATTAGTTAATGCTTGCATGGAGCTTTTGACAGGGCCGCATGCGAGTTAGGTTATATTGATTTAAAAATAATATACCAACATCTCAAAATTCAGTCCCAGCTTAAGAGAGTATAGCCCAAACTGAGGGGTCGCACGGTCTTGGGTTTCATGCCAGACTAGCTGAGAGCAGAAATGTGAGTAAATAAATAATAAACGTCATAAACTGTCATAAAAATGTCTAACCCCTTTGACAGACCCATCTATTGCGATAGCCTCCAGCCCTCAGCAGATGACCTCCTTTGGGGAAAAGTTTCATAGTTTGGTTTCTGGTGTATTTTATTTGTTCTGTACTTTTGTGGTTGCAAGGCGGGGGGGGGGGATGAAAACTGAGCAATGGCAGGAATTGTTTATCTTTGAATAAAGCAGTGTTACAACTGAATGGAACTTCCAGAGACGCCAAGAATTCCATATCAGTTGCATTCAATGAAAAATGATAATTGAGAATCCAATATTCTTCTTGGCTGCTGGAAAACATTGTTTCCTTGAAACCCTGGATATATCCACCTCTTCCTTAAAGACTTGATTGGCCAAATATATGGCTGCATAAAGGTGATGGAATAACATCTCCCACCCAAATTCTCATTACTCTCTGAGCCTGGAAAAAAAAGATTTCTTTTCCTTTGCTGGCTTTGAAAGTTTGTTCTGCACCCTGGTTTGTTCATTAGATAGATTGCGATCCTTACCCTTCTCTTTCTGTCTCTTTGGGCCTTTCTGCACTGGGACTTATTCCAGATTATATCCTGGAACAGAGAACGGCCATCTGCGTCCTGGTGCAGACTATGGCAGGCCCCGTGTACAGATGGCAAGGCCTGGTGCAGAAAGTGTGATGACTGCACTCCTGCCAGAAGTAAATTCAGCTCATATAAATACATTCATGTCAAATAGAGTCCTACCTATTCGAATGAATTTGAATTTGAATTTTCTTATATTCGCTTCTATATGAATTGAATGCAAAAAAACCCTTACTCTGAATGTCATTTGACCTAATGAGAGTGTTTGTCTCTGCACCTTAACTGGTTTCATGGTGGCAACCATCAGGCTATAGCCAATTCCATCCCTTCCTGCCTAAATGTATCCATTCCCTTCAGTTGGGCCACCAGCTGCTCACTGTTTGTGCAAAAGATATTTCAGGTTGAAAGTCTTATATGCAAATCCTGTTTACACACATTGAGAAGTGTGTTACTGTTTAGAACTCTGGCCCTATTTGGCTCCCGTTATAAACAGAGAACTCGACCAAGCTTCTTTGAAACAACAAGAACATGTGTTTATTGAATACAGTTAAGTCTCAAGTCAGCTTCTTCTTCAAGTTACACTTTCAGCTTCTGTTGTCAAACAGTTTGGTCCCTAACTTTCACACTTAGTTCAAAGACTCTTAAACTTCTTGAGTAAACTCTCAACCAGTACAATATGTGTTTGCTTGCCCTTATATTTTTCACCAGCAACATCAAACACGTATTAACAAACTCAGGACCCCAATTCCCAGCTTCCCTCAGGACAGCTAAAGGCCCGTTTCTCTCCTTCGTTAACCTCCCAGATTAACGACCCAAGGCAGAGAACCCAAATTATCCCCTCAGGCTCCCTTTTATATGGGCCTGGCTGGCTTGCTTCGCCCTGATTGGCTGAGCTCCTCCAGCATTCTATTTCACCCCTCCTCCTGGAGTGCTCAACTAGCCCCTCCCTTAGGCTACTTACCCTTTCAAATAATACACTTTGGTGACACTAAACAGTGTAGACAACCCGTTCTCGCCACACTTTGTATTTAAACCAAAATAACTTAATTTTGGGGTTGAGGGGTCCTAGCGGTCATCACAAGAAGCAATACCTAACTCAATATACTGCAACCATTACATGCACGATCACACTACAAGGCAATGCTCCAATACGTTTTAAAATTTGATTCAAATTTGAATGTTGATATTCGTCAGATTCGAATCGGATTTTTAAATTTTTGAATATCCATGGATGATACCATGTGCATTGATGGTGCCAATCTGGATTTAACTCCTCCATGGTTGCCTCCATGATCCAGAATAATCTGTGAATGCAGGGTCCAAGATCTGGATCAGAGCTCCTCTGATCCAGATCTACTGCATTGTGCAGAAACAGCCTAAAAGCCACGTCCTTCATAGTGAAACCTCCTAACCTACCCACCAGCATTCATCTACCTCCCCCTCCTTTCAGTGCCAGTCGAAAGAAATATATCCAGCAGTGGCCAGCTTCCAAGGGCATGCTGAAAGGGCTGGGTACCATTTGGATATCACCTTTAATGTTGCTACTTATGGATTAGATCAAAGAGTGATTTTCTGAGCATTTTAAAAAAAGACTTCCCAAACAGCTGCTGGCTATCATACAGATCCCCTCCACACATAATTTTTTAGTCATACTGTAGAAAAACTGAACCTTTGCCAATCATAAGCATTGCTAGGAGCATTCAAAGCTCTTTCAACTCCAGAAGAACTTAGAATATCATAAACAAATAAGCAGAAGTTTGTATCTGCTTCTGTTTGATAGTTACCTTGTATCAATCATGAGGTATAGCCCTTTTAAATAATGATGCCAATTATAGCATATTAGGTGCAAAAGGAGCCAAAATCCAGCAACAGAGCTTCTCCATACCATAGGTAAAATATATATACACTCCACATTTTACCTATGATATGGAGAAGCTCCATTGCTGGATTTTGGCCCCTTTTGCACCTAATAAAATTCTGCAGCAACCCCTTTTGTGAAGGGGTTGCTTCAGAGTAGGGCTTCTCTGGAGACACCAACTGTCATTTGCAGATGGCAATTCATCTTGAAGCTATCAGGATGCCCATTTCTACCAAGTCCTGTACTTTCTCATGACCACCGCCTAAGTTCATGATGGTCAGCAAATCATACTCTCAGGTTGGACAGACCCAAAAGTAGATTGCAAAGGTTTTGGAAGAGAACTTGACCTTCCTGCTGTCTTTATTATGGAAGAATTCTGGCAATCGCTTTGGTATATAGGAACTAGGGGCGTGAACGAATGCAATTTTTGGATTCGATTCGATTCGAATAGAATCTTCAAATGTTTGAATACAAATGAATAGAGAAAAATGAATGTATTCAAATTCAAATCCAATTAGAATACATTTGTATCTATTTGTATGAATATTTGACTTGTATTTGAAGATACGAATGTTGGCAACACTCATATGTGTCCATACACACCTGTACACACCTATGAGCATCCGTGCACACCTGCATGCATTTGTATGCATCCCATTTTTATCCCGTATGCATCCCGTTTTCATCTCGTACATATCCATACAAATGCATACAGATCCGAATAAGATGTGTACAGATATGTATGTAATGCGTACCTCTCCGTACACATACAAACGTATGGATAATTCATAGGAATGATTTGAAACATTCAAAATTCATTTGAACGTTAAAAAACAAATGTGTAGACATTTGATTTGAGTTCGAATGTCCAAATTTGTATGTTTGAATTAGTATAAATATCAAATAGCTTGATTTGCTCATAGTTTCCCAGCAGCTGGACTTTTGAGAGGGGGGGTGTCTTCTTCTGCCATCAGAAATAATAGTCATTGGTAGCCCTGATCTCTATGACTTTCCTACACTGGAAAAACTGGTGCTTCCTTTATGGCACTGTAGATGGTACAGGCACCTTGAGGAATCTCAACACCTTCTTAGATAGGACCTGTTTGCACATATCCTGCAGTGGGAATTGGTTTGCTCCTTGGGAAAATGCATTCATACCATACCCACACTGCCATCTTGGAGTTCACCCAAGTCTTCCCTAGTCCTCACTAGCTGTGGACTGCTATACCATACAAGTCAGATAAGTGTGAATAGCCCCTTAGACAACATCCATATATAATAAAAATAGTAACTCAGAAGTGGCTTAGGGTGCTAGCATCCACACTGTTATCTTCTCATCCCACCTCTAATCCCATGCGTATGTTAAAAGACAAGTCATTAATAAGTGCCTGCAGGTGTAGGAGCCTCATGTGAGCCAGTTTGGTCTAGTGGTTAGAGAGCCAGACTCTTATCTGGGAATACCGGGTTCAATTCTGCCCTCCCCCATGAAGCCAGCTGGGTGGCCTTGGGCTAGTCACAGCTCTCTTCTGAGCTCTCACAGCCCCACCTACCTCACAGGGTGTTCTGTTGTGGGGAAAAGAATAGAAAAGCTTTGACAGCCGCTTTGAGTCCCCTTACATGGGTGAGAAAAGCGGGGTAGAAAAGCCAACTCTTCTTCATGAACAGCAGATGGATGGCATTCCAAAGGGAAGGTGCTACCACTGAGAAGGCCCAATTCTGAGCTATTGTAAAAAGGCATTCTGTATGACATGGAAACCACAGTCTCCACAAATCTTTGTGATTGGTTTGGTGCTCTGATGACTGGATCGTTCTCTGGGTCCTAAAAACAATATAGCATTTTTTTTAACTGATGGATAGTGATGCTATCAATGTACAATGTATCAAGACACTCCTCCAGGGTTTTTTTTGGGGGGGGACTGCACTAAGGGCACCAAAAATTATTGGTATATCCACTACCTTCCTTTGACATCAGCACTGAACTTCAATTTGCAGGTCCTAATATTCGTTGAATTTCCAGCCTTTCCCCATCACTGTCAGCTACTGCCTCATCAATAATCTGTGCAAGACTTGTATCAACTGCAGTTATAGGAGCATTATGTGAAAGATGATTGGCTGTTTGGAGGCCGAAATACCAAACGGGAGTAATTGTGACAAGTCTGAAGCCAGTCTAGAAGAGCTTTGATGGTGGTAATGGTCGTAGTGGTTGTTCCTCATTTGTCTTTCATTGTTATATACCACTCTGAGTCCTCTGTTAGTAAACATCCGATAAAGATGATGATGATATTTGTGTGTTGTCTGGATCTATACCTATATATCTAAAATTTTACCCGTGGGCTGCTGGAAAAGAGACAGATGTGCAAAAATATTTTAACTTAAGGTTGACTGCTGTATTAATGTAAAGGAAGATGTACAGGCTATCTACCTTTTATTTCATTTTATTTGATTTTTGAGTATAAGTGTTCCTTTTCTGTTTGGTCTTGGTGATGGAGCTGTCCACAGTGGAGCTGTCCATGGTAGAAAACAGCCTTCATTTAAGACTTTGGATGCATCCAAAGAAGCAGCTCAAAAGTGGCTTAGCACTGATAGCATATGGGTGGAGCTGTTGAAAATCAGATAATGCATTTTGGAAGTGCACTTTCTAGTCTTTAACATGGATTAAGGCACTAGCATGAGGACCACCTCTAAGCTGCTTTTGAACCATTAAGAAAAACAACTGTGTACAGATGTAACCTTTGTTGTTGCTTCAGGGGGTGACTGTAGATTAGTAGAAGGGCAGTTCCTGAAAAGCAAATGGTCATAGGTTCAAGCTGTGCTTCAGAGAAGACCTGAGGAACCCAAGTTGCTGGTAGTATTATCAAAATCAGGAATGCAGAATGGGATCTGGGATATTTTTAGGTTTTTAAATTTGCGTTTATTACATCTCAGAAACCAATCTTATTAATTATGTGAAGCTCATAAACATTTCAATTCATTCAGAGATTAAAGTTTTGTGATTGTGGGTCAGATATGTAGGAAACCCTGAATAAAGGGGAAAGAGAAGGCAGAACCCAAGACAACTAGTTGATGCTACTGAAGAATTGTAGTGAATGTGGAAAATCTGGGAAGCCCGAAGGACCCAAGTGGAAAAAGAAAATTGTGTTCACATTTTGTTTAACATTTACCCATTTTCTAATTATGTTTAAAGATATTTCATTGAGGTCTGTTAAAATTTGGTGTTGCACAGCTGGATAAATTTGTGAAGGTGTATTAAAACATTTCTTAGTTCAAACAAAAGTGGCAATCTTATAGAATGAAATTACAAGTAATTGCGCATATCTCTGAAAGCGTAGTATGAATATGTTAAATATAGCTTATTGGACTGTAAGAAAGGGTGGGTTGAGAGGGAAAACACCAAGATTATTATCCAAAAGCCTATTCAGAAAAAGAAAATGCTGAAGGGAATGTTTATATAGTCCTATAAATACAGGATGTGATCCTCATGGTGAAAAATTAAATTTGGATCTGAAAAAAATCTAGAAGAGGTATGAAGAAGGGGAAAATTTAATTAATTCTGCACTGGGGATGCACAAGAATATTCAAAATATTTGTTATTTGATCAAATTCAGCTGAATTTGGACATTCGAATTCTAATCAAATATCCAGACATTCTTTATTATTCAAACAAATATGAATATTTTGGACTATTTGTACAAATAATTTAGGCATTTGTATGTGTACGGATACATACCATTACATACATATCTGTATGCATCTTATTTGTATCTGTACGCATCTATACGGATAAGTACTGGATGATAACGGGATGCGTATGGGATAAAAAAAGGATGCATACGAATGTGTACAACATTTGTATCATCAAATACGTATCAAATATTCATACAAATAGATACGAATATATTCAAATCAGTTTAAATTTTAATACATTTGTTTTTTCTCTATTCGTAGGGACATTTGAATATTCGAATCGAACGTCAAAAATTGCATTCATGCACACCCCTATTCTCCACTTATGAATTTTCTTTCAAGGCTCCAATTTAAATCTTTCAAGAAGAAACAACAACAAAACAACAACAGTATTACAGGAATTGTTTACTTTGCACTTTGTGCATGCTCAAAGGCAATCTTCAAATCTGCAGGATTTGTGGGCTGAAATTTCAAAGCCCACAGATGCCAAAGGCAATCGCTACTCAGTGTTATGATTTAAGAGAAGTCTGATGGCCTGCTTTATTCATTTCTTGTGTAGCCTTGGGGCTTTTCTGCACTTACCTCAGTTCCAGATGAAGACCTGCGCTATGGGCATCACAGAGATCAAGACTGAGCTCTACCACTGCACTAGCAGGTGAAAACTGAGATCATGGAGGCATACAGAAGGCACATACCTCTCTGTTCCAGTTTACCGAGAGACCCATTTCAGTGGTGGAAGGCCTTGGTATGCCACTAAAATGGGTCCTCTGGGGGCTCTGAGGTCAGGAACATTCAAATAGGGCTGCCAGATCCAAAGCTCACATGAATGTGGAGTACAGCTAATGTGGAGATTGGTTTGGAACAGCCATTGTAATGTAGGAAGTGGTGTTCTCCTCAAAGGATAGTCTGTCCCATCCTTGGTTAGCTCCACTTCAGGAAGGCTTTTATTTTTGGTGGGCATTACCTCAGCTTTTTTTAAAAAAACATCTCTTTCTGAAGTGCTTGTACATTTCACATGTGTACACTTGAGTGTTTGTGTGAGTACATTTCTGTGTCAGTCCAAGACATTCTGTGTCACAGCTTTAGCATTTCATTCATTCATTCATTCATTCATTCATTCATTCATTCATTCATTCATCAAAAATTGTTTTATACTACTTCGCATTCTAAAATGCCAAAGCGATTCACCATAAAAGAAAGACTTAAAAACAACCTATGCACATTCGTAAAAAACTCATAATTAAAAACAGCAGGTGGGAAAGAAACATCCACTCACATTGGGAAATCCTGGGTGAAAAAGAATGTTTCCAGAAAACACATAAAAATGCTTAGTTCTGCACTTCTAGTCAACTATAGTCCAAGTAACCATTGCGCACACACTGCCAGATTCCGTATAAAAACTTTCATTGGTCAGCACTTTAAAAGCAACCAAGGTCAAATATAGTAGGGGTGTACACGAGTGCAATTTTCAGATTTGATTTGATTCAAATTTAATATTCGAATGTTCAGATTTGTACAAATAGAGAAAAAAATGAATGTATTCCAATTCGAACTGATTTGAATACATTTGTATCTATTTGTACGAATATTTGATTCGTATTTGAAGATACGAATGTAGACAACATTGTATGTGTCCCTACGCATCCCTATGCATTTGTACGCATCCCGTTTTAATAATAATAATAATAATATTTATTTGTATACCGCCCTATGGCAAACCAATCCGGGCGGTTAACAACAGTAAAATATAAAATATAACAATTAAAAACACCTTATCCCTCCCCCCCTTAAGACAGTATTAAACAATATAACACATTAAAACACAATATCAATGCGTAAAACAATAATTTAAAAACTAAAAACCCTGATGTCCCTCTGTTGATCCTCAACCATCACTAAGATGGGGCCACGGGAGGAATCAGGGAATCTGGGCCGGGATGGTTAATCTGGAAAGGCCTGCCGGAAGAGATCCGTCTTGACCGCCTTTTTAAAGCTGTCTAATGATGTTATCTGACGGATCTCATCCGACAAGTCATTCCAGAGTTTGGGGGCGACAGCAGAGAACGCCCTCTGGGAGGTCGCCGCAAGCCTAGATTTTAGAGGCTGCAGTAAGTTCCTCCCAGAGGACCGGAGAGTGCCGGGAGGATTGTACGGGAGGAGGCGGTCCCTGAGATAGCTTGGACCCAAGCCATTTAGGGCTTTAAAGGTGATAACCAACACCTTGTACTGGGCCCGGAAGCTGATAGGCAGCCAGTGGAGGGACCTCAAAACGGGAGTGATGTGGTCCCTCCTAGATGTTCCTGAGACAAGCCTGGCTGCCATGTTTTGAACCAGCTGTAATTTCCGAGTCAAGCACAAGGGTAGCCCCATGTAGAGTGCATTACAGAAGTCAAGGCATGAGGTTACCAGCGCGTGCACAACAGTCTCGAGATCCCTTACTTCCAGAAAAGGGCGCAGCTGGCGTATCAGCCGAAGCTGATAACAGGCACTCCTGACCGTCGCATTTACCTGATTTGTCATCAGGAGCGACGAGTCAAGGAGCACCCCCAGACTGCGAACACAGTCACTGGAGGAGAGTGTGACCCCATCCAGGACTGGAGGTTGCAACCCAATTCTTGGTTTCGGGGCCGCTACCATGAGCACCTCCGTCTTGTCTGGATTCAGTTTCAGTCTGTTTTTCCTCATCCAGTCCATTACCGCCTGAAGACATTCATTGAGAGAAGAGATGCCATCGGAATTCGAGGCCGACGAACGAGACACGGAGAAATAGATTTGGGTGTCATCAGCGTACTGATAACACCCAGCACCATGACTCCTTATTATCTCACCCAGCGGCTTCATATAGATGTTAAATAACATCGGGGACAAAATAGCCCCCTGAGGAACCCCACAAGTGAGGTACCTCTTACTGGAGCTACAGTCCCCGAGCAGCACCCTCTGAGACCTGCCCAAGAGGAAGGACCGGAACCACTGCAAAGCAGTGCCCCCGATGCCTAACCCCTTCAGGCGGTCCAAGAGGATGCCGTGATCTATAGTGTCAAAAGCCGCTGAGAGGTCTAAGAGCACCAACAGGGTCACACTCCCCCCGTCAATGCTCAGACGCAGATCGTCGGTCAAAGCAACCATGGCGGTCTCAACCCCAAAGCCTGTCCTAAAGCCGGTTTGAAATGGGTCTAGATAATCGGTTTCATCCAAGACAGCTTGGAGCCGAAGGGCAACCGCCCTCTCGATCACCTTGCTCAAGAATGGCAGCAATGACACTGGCCTATAATTCCTCATATCCAGGGGGTCTAGGGAAGGTTTTTTCAGGAGCGGCCTAACCGCCGCTTCCTTTAAACAAGATGGAACATATCCTTCCCTAAAGGATGCGCCGATGATATCCGTAAGGAATCTCATCAATGCATCCCCCCCCTGGACGGCCAGCCATGATGGGCAAGGGTCAAGAGGGCAAGTTGTCTTCCTCACCTTACCAAGCAGCTTGTCCACGTCATCAGTACTCACAGACTGGAACTGATCCAGTATTACATCGGCGGAGTCACTGGACGCCTCGCCTGTCGACTCTGTTTCAACGGTGGCATCTAAGTCGGCTCTTATCTGAGAGATTTTGTCTGCAAAGAAGTTGTTAAACGCGTCACAGCAGGCCGTCGTCGGGTTAAGTAAGGGATTTGGCGCAGGGGGCACCTGTGTCATTTCCCTCACCACCTTAAACAGCTCTGCTGGACGGAACTCTGCAGACGCAATACGTGCAGAGGAGAAGGCTCTCTTCGCTGCACGTATTGCCTCCCGTATGGATCCCGTTTTCGTCCCATAGGTATCTGTACAAATGCGTATGGATACGAATAAGACGCCTATGGGTATTCGAATTCAGATTGAATGTCCATGAATTCAAATTTAAGATTTGAATGGATTTCAAATTTTGGATGTGTTTGTTCAATTCATTCATTCATTATTTGTATTTCTTTCCCGCCCTTTATCCAGAGGTCTCAGGGTGGGTAATAATGCTTAAAAATTCTGCACATCAAAACAACATTATATATTAAAACAGTAATATTGTCAACAACATTTAAAATGCAGAATGTTAAAACAAACCAGATAGATATTAAAAACAGTACTCCTTAAAAGTGGCAGGGGGAATTATCAGGACATTTGCATGTGTACGGGTTTGTACATGATGCGTACTTGCAGATTCACATCTTTCCTACATCTGTACGCATTTGTATGGATCCATGTGGGATGAAAACGGGTTGCATCCTGGATAACTATGGGTTGCATACAGATGTGTACAGATGTGTACGGAGGCATACGGATGCGGGAAATATGCGTACTGGCATCTACAAATTGTAAGTGCAAATTCAAATAAAAAATTCAAAAGAATAGATTCAAACTTGCTTAATTCAAATTGAATTTGGTTTAATTCGAATTTTAAAGATTTGAATGAAATCAAATTTTGGGGTCTTTGATTTAAATTGAACCAAAGTTTTGGGTAATCGAATCCCAAAAATTGCATTTGTGCACACCCCTATAATGCCCATTCACCATTTGAAGAAGCATGTGCCATCTACACCACCATGTCTGTAGGCAAGCCTTTACCACTGTTGAAATGGTGTCAGTGCCTATGAAGAATAAAGGACACATTCATAGAAGACAGGTATCTCAATGGCTAATAGAAATGGAGGTGCTGCCTCCAATTTGGAGAGACAAGCAGATTGCCCTTAGAGAACATTTGTGGTGAGTTAAGAGCAGGTGAAGGCTTTGCTTTTGTCTTCTGCTTAAGATGCCCAGAAGTACTTAGTAGGTCACTGTATGAGATGAGATGCTGGACTAGATGGGCTGTGGCTTGATCTAGCAGGGCTCCTCTTATGATCTTATGTAGAAGCAATTGGTGGACCATTGTTTGAGACAGGATGCCTGACTCTCTCCAAATGGTCTATAGAGGAATCCTGCCTGTCTCTGTCCTGGAAGGAGGACCTAGGGATTCATTCTAGTAGCTATAGATACACCTGTCCTCCATGATTTTATCTATAAGAACATAAGAGGAGCCCTGCTGAATCAGGCCACAGCCCATCTGGTCCAGCTCCCTGTCCCACACAGTGGCTCACCAATTGCTTCTGGGCATCTCATCTAGAGTTATGGTCCTCAAGTTGT
The DNA here is from genome assembly GCA_023333525.1 of Aspidoscelis tigris stejnegeri. Taxonomy (NCBI): domain Eukaryota; kingdom Metazoa; phylum Chordata; class Lepidosauria; order Squamata; family Teiidae; genus Aspidoscelis; species Aspidoscelis tigris. Next base: position 12,050,777 of record JALMGA010000007.1, read on the forward strand.
GATCACCCAGGTGCTCCTGAACAAAAGTTCCTAGCAGTCACTCCCAGGACTCCCAGTGGAATGCTAAGAACTGTTGCTCAGTCATGATCTTCTGGAAGGTTCCAGTTTGAGAACCACTGGCCTAGAGAGGGAGTGACCTGTCTTCTTTGGATGGAGTAACAGGTGCTACTGAGGGAATGCAGTAGACGGGCTGAGAAGCAACACATTGTCCACCTTTGATGACTCTTTTATGACAAAAGTGTTTTCTTCTGTTGTATTCCTATCTGCTGTCTGCTACTGAATGGATGTATTCAAGCACATGCTCAGATGTATTTTATTTTATTTTTGCCTGTATTTCTGTTCCGCTGTACACCCTTGCACCTCCAAAGGTCTGTCTGGCAATTTGTTGCTTCCACAATGTAGCTTTATTAGAAAGTGTTTGGCCTGCATTGGTTTTATTTTCTTAGAAACTCTATGGAGTTTTGATTTCTTTAGAAAATACTCTCTTGGGGTCAGGGTGTATTGATTACAACATTAATTGGATTAAAGAAAAAAAAAACCTGCCCCAAACCACCTTGAATACAGATGGAATATAAATGCTTAAACAAATAGTTGGAGTGTGGTGTTTATGTTATATTAAAAAAGGACTGGAAAGGAAATTTTAGAGGCATTGTCTGCAATTATTTTATTATTATTTTTAATCATTATTTTATCATTATTTTTTCAAAACAACTGACACAGACAGCATCTGTTGAAATGCTTTCTACTATGCAATTGTGAATGCAATAGCAGCCCTATTGGAAAAACAATATATTTTCTATTCAGTTGGGCACCCCCAAGTTTGGATTTTTTTTTAAGTATTTATTTTGAAGAAAAGAACAGATATCCTTTTACTCGGTAGCCTAAACTCTGCAAATGATGATAATAATAAAAAAGCAAATAGACCTCTAATGGAACACTGGTGGTCCTCTCCAAAGAGTAGAGAAATGAGTTTGTGCTGAATGCAAGATTATTATTTTCCCCTTGTCACAAACCTCCCTATTTACGTAGCTCTCCCATAAGAATCCCAAACAGAGGAAGGGAAGGTTTGCTAGCCGCAAAGCTGATGCTGGAACAGGACTAGCTCTGTCCAGCTGCAAGGAAGGAGGCATGTGCTGTATGAATCTCCTCCGCTGAGAAAGGAGACTTCCTACGCTTTGCCTACAGAGGGCATTGCTGCTCATTCATATGTAGGCTCAGCGAATACAGATGCTGAAAGCAAACCAGGCAGCCTTCCCCCTCCTTCTCTCTCTTTCGCTCTCTCCCCTTAGCCTGTCTGCCTCTTGCACTCTCCCTAGCAGAGTCTTTGCTTTCCCTGATCCAGCCAGTCTCTTTCCGCTTTCCACGTTTTCCTCCTGAGCCTCTACTTCTCTCAATCAATGGATGTTACAGCTCTAGTTCTGCCTTCTCACATACTGCTGGTGGACATCTCCAGTAACAAGTGAGGGCACCACATCTTCTTTCCCTTTCTTTCTCTCTCTTTCTCTCGTTCCCTCACACGCTCACCTTCCCTGCAAGAAACATCTGCGAAGCGAGGAGGAAGGCAACGCATACTCCAGCTGTTTTCTCTTGTAGAGGATCATCGGCATCTTAATTTTTTTTTTTTTACTTTGTGCACCAGCAGAGATGAAACATCCCCCTTTATTTTGATATTGCATGACTTGGTTTCCCCATTCTTCTTCTTCGTCCTTTTTCTTTCTTTTTTTTTTTGGCGTGGATTTCCTTCTTCTCATGGTTGGCAGATGGGGGGATCCCCTTTCTCTCTGCTCTTTGAGTTTGTTTTCAACATTTTCTAAGCTTGGGGACTAAATCTAACTTTTGGGTTTGGTTTTTTAAAACCCTTCAAAGACATCATTGTACCTTGTCAGTGGGGGATAAAAGAGGGGACCCCCCTTCCTCTCAAGGCAAAAAGGAGGAGATTGAAGAGGCTGTGCCTACCAGGATTGTTGCCTTTACTGGACCCAAATTATCTGCTCGTGTGTGTTGAAATATGGAGAATGGCTTTGAATGTGTTTGGGTACCAAAACTGGTTTTTCTGCTGTTTGGGATCTTTCTCATCACTTTGGACCTCGAAGTCTTGGGTAAGTCATTTGTGGGTTTATTTTTTTCTGATTTAATTCCTTTCTCCTCCTCCTCCTCCTCTGGATTTTAATGGGTGAAGCAGAACCATTTAGAGAGATGCCACAGATTGCTGGTTTCTTCGATTGCAGCGGATGCTCTTTCTGTTACATGTGGCGCTGGATGAGTTGGTGTGGGCTTTGGAAATGACTTGGTAGAGAAGTCTACAAAGCTGCTTCTGGCGGCGGCGGCACTGCTGGTTCATCGACGTCTTGTTCGTCATCTTGGAGAATTCAGCCTTTACTACGGTTGAATTCAGCTTCTTACTATGGAGAAATAGATTAGAATCTGATGGGACAGTGTGGATTTTCTCTTGATTCCTTCTTCCTTGTGGCAGATGAAAGAGCATAGCTGCATATATACAGGGTGTTTGTTTTTGTATTTTTAAAATGGAACAGTTTTTCATAGAGCATCTCCAGATTGTGTTTCAGTGCTATTCATGGGGGCACACCTCTCTTTGCACTGGGTAGACACATTTTTCCAATTAAAAAAAAAAATAGAGGCAAAGCTGGTGGTGTATTGACTTGGGATAGGACAGAGAATGGATACAGGCTCGGTTGTTGTTACTGTTGTTGGTTTTTTCCCCAAGATGGATGGGAGGAACTAAGAATGAAGGAGATGGAAAGGAGGCAAAAAGCATCCTGAAATGAAATGGGAGGTTTCCCAAGAGAATGGGAACTGTGTTGCCATTTGAAAGAGATAGGGCTTAGGAAGGGGGTGTGGTGACAAGGTAGAATGATGTTCTTCAACAATCCTTCACTAGGGATTGAACGAATGACCGAGAGTAAGGTTTCATTAACAGGCAACCTTACGATGAGTCAACTCAACCAAATCCTAGAGATCCACCCATATCTGGTAGTGTCATACAAGCCATGGATGAACAATGCATGATGGCTTTCTCAGTTTCCTCTGCCCCCACACTCCCAGAACAGAAAGAAACCTGGCAACAGTTTCATGATGATGATGATTGTTTGCATGCAACACTGGAAGCGTGTGGAATGAAAAGTTTGCCCAGGTTCTAGCATCCTTCCATGGCGCGCCCATACAAACAGTTGGAATGGTTTCCTTTAAAGGGTGCCAGAAAAATGATGGTTGCTTATTGTCTAATACTAACAGGTGAATCATGAAAGGCACTGAGCTTCATTTCTCTTGGTCTGTGTGTTGTGCATGTACAAGGTTGGATGAAAGCAGTCGAAATGGGATAATGAATACGTGTCTCTTGGATTCCCAGCTTAAAGCATGGTGGATAGAAACATTATCAGTCATCTTCCTCCTTTGAAAGATGATTGACTTGCGAGCTGCTTCGCTGGCAGACAGCAAAATTGTGTGTGCCGGTGCATTTGTGAAATTGGGGAAATATGATCTGAGATGAGTAGAAACTGTAACATGCGGTAGTGCTTTGGAGTGAGAAAGAAAATCATTCCAGGCAGACTCTAGGTGTTTTGCTCTGCCTTTCTCTTGGATGGTTGTTGGTTGTTGTGTTTTGTTTCTTCCAACTGATTGCAAGGGTCCCCTTTCATCTTGCCTTGGTAACAACATTTTGTTGGCCCTGGGCTACTTGATTGTTACAGGGTTGGGTTTTTTGGTGTATTGTTTTTCCAAATTGAGGCCAGATAAACTTTCCATCTGCTTGCCCTTCACCTGTAAACAAACGTTGTTCCTGCTTGTTCTTTTATGGTGCCATCCACTCGCCGCACACTTCTGAAGCCATTTCAGCAGCTTGCCTCTGACTTCAGTCCATTCATCTGCTGAAAGTCTCCCCTGTTTCCCCTTCAGTCGTTCTTTTCTCTCTCCGGCATCCTAGCAGGAGACAGATCAGGAGGAAAGCAGGCTTTTGCTCCGTGAAAGGGCCAGTAGGAGGTGCCCGTAATAAGGCCAAGTAGCCAGTTGCTGCTTGGCGAAATTCCCATTCAGCAGGGCATTTAAAGACTTTGTTGATGGGTAACAAAGGGCTTACAGAGCTGCTGCACAATATAGCTTTGTCCTTTTTTTGCTTTCTAGTTAAAGCACAAGGCTGCTTTGGAGATGTTGGGTTTTTTTTTTCCTTCCAAATTGCTTGCTTCCTTGATAAAGTTTCTGGAAAAGAGCATTTAGGATTGTAGATCTACAGCTGGAATGAATGTTAGTTTGCCTCCTGACATGATTTTCCCTTTATTATTATTATTATTATTATTATTATTATTATTATTATTATTATTATTATTATTATTATTATTATTATTATTATTATTATTATTATTATTATTATTATTATTATCAATCTACCCATTCCTTCTAATGCTGATTTTTCACCCAAAAGTTTTTTTGGGGGGGGGGCACACAAAACAAGACAGCGAGAACCTGCCATTGATGCAAATCTATTTATTTAGTCAAATGAAAATGTCTCTGTGTTTGTCAATGACCCCCACCCAGACCCCTACCCCCTACCATGCATTGCTTATGATCCCAAGTACAAGCTGGTGTGCCCTCTTGTACTTGGGATGGAGAAACGGGCATTTGAAAACCAGTTCCAAGCCTCTACGGATAACGCTTTACTTTTGCATGTAATCCTCTCTGCAGCGTAAGAGGGTTTGCTTTGCATTCCGGGATTTCAAAGGGAAGGACCTGCTAAGGACTCTTTTGTCTGAAGTGGAAGAAAAATTGTGCAGCCCATCTTTTGCCCTCTCACCTTCCCCTCCTCTCTCTTATGGTGTGAAGTTAAGGAGTAGGAGGAATCGGCTCGCTGGAGAACCTCCTAGAGTCTGGGTAGGTTAGTAATCATGTACTCAGCGAGTGGTGCAATATAAATCAGCGGTGACCTGTCATAGCATTCATTTCCCATGCAGGCAGAGTTGCCCTTTGTGCTGTGGAGAGGCAGAAGCTCCCACATGTGTTGCATGCTTTGCCTTGCAGCGTTTAGAGAAATAGGCTGAAAAGTTGAACTTGGGGCCAAAAATATACATACATATAGATATATTTCATTGTGCATGATCTGCACTCTGGGTTACCACTGGAGAAAGTTCACTCTGGGGGGAGGTGATTGTTACTTGTTAAGCACAGACACCAATTTGTACCATAGAAATGCCAGGGACTCTGTTTTCCTAGATGGTTGTAAGAGGGACAAAGCATTCTCCTGGAAAACCTTTGAGACTTCTGTCTGTAAAAGGAAATTACTCCAGACTTGCTCCACAGAAGCCAATGAACATATTGAGATATTCACCCAAAATGTAAGCCCATTGTAGCCTACAGCATCCTATGTGAATATGAGTAAGATGGTCTGCTCGGTTTGATTGTGATATGGGGTGTTTTCCCACTGTCACTAGAAGTACCCATTAAGTACCCATTAATGGGTACAAAAATGCCATTACGTACCCATTAATGGGTACTTAATGGGTACTTTTAGTGACAGTGGGAAAACACCCATGGAAAGCTCATTCATTCAAAGTTAAAGCCAGTTGGACAAATTTGGGCTGAGCAGAAGGGACCTTCTCTGTTTGGTTCTGTGGAGTTGCTCATGAATCCACGTGGCTCTGAGGTTTATTTGTTATCCTTCAGCCCTCCTCTGTTTTCTGTAGCAAGCACCGTGGGAGTTCGGATTCCATTGCTAATCTTTACCTTCGGGTCCTGTGTTTTGGAAACGGATGCTAATCAATAGTGAGTCACCAAGAAAGCGTTTCTGTTTAAGTAAGATGTTAAACGATTTCTAACAAAACCTCCAATGCATGTCAGTGGGAGTTCGGCCAAGTACAGCTTCTAACCCAACATAATCTATCGCTCTTGAGATATGGTAGTTGTAACCATTGATGGTTAATTCACACATTCGTTTTACATCACTCAATAGCTTATTCCTCAGCAACTTTCTGTTCAACGGCTTTTCTGCAGAAAGTGTGAATTGCTTCCATTGAGACCATATTTCATATTTCCACCATGATATCCGGTGTGGAAGGTCTGTTTATGTCAATAGACCTGTGGTGACTCTTTTGCAAATTATCACTCCGGCACTCAGCTCATAGGTGTCAAATGGCGAACATGTTTCAGTTCAGTTTGAGGAAGATTCTGCACTATCACTGTTTTCAGATCAGCAAGCACACTAGGATTCTCCCTTCCACATGTTGGTGTGGTCTATGGGTCACCTCACTTCCTGGTCTGGTATACTGGTCAGTGAGGAATTGCCCTGACATTGCTGCAGGGGTGCATGGAAGAGAGTCTATATATATTTATTGCTAGCATTGTTTGGATTATGTTAACAGCAGTTTAATGCAGGAAAAGGCTCATTCATGTCACCCCCCCCCCCCGAAATGATTGTGTTGAAGATGGTGCACTATGACTTAAATTCCATTCTGTCTTGCAAGAACTGATCAGAATTGTTGTTAGCCCCCCCCCTTTCCATGGCTGTCTGCCTCAGGTGTAACAATGCCATCTGGTGTGTGAACAAAGTTTGCATCTGAATGAGCCAATTTGGTCTTGTGGTTAGCATGCCCGACTCATATCTCATAGTCATGGAGTTTGATTCTGCCTTCATCCACGAAGCCAGCTGGGTGACCTTGGGCTAGTCACAGCTCTATTCTGATCTCTCACAGCCCCACCTACCTCACAGGGTGTTCTGTTGTGGGGAGAAGAATAGAAAAGCTTTGTCAGCCGCTTTGAGTTCCCTTAAATGGGTGGGAAAACAGGGTAGAAAAGCCAACTCTCCTACTTCCTCCTCCTCCTCCTCCTCTTCCCTGAACTTCACTTCATTGATGAAAAATTAAGACTGCCTCTTAGGGATGTGCATGAACTTTTTCATATTCGATTTGTATTGAATCAGATGCAAGAAAATTTGTATTCATTCAAATAGATCCACTTTGAATGTGGTAGGATTCAATTCGATATGAATGTTCCATATAAATTCAATATGAATGTTAGATACGAATCCCATATGTATCCCACACATATTCGCTCGGAACGCATCAAATCTGCCCTGAATCCATTTGAATCTGCTCTCAACCCACTTCAGATCCACTCTGGATCCATTGTTGATGTGACTGGTGCAGCTGCTTTCCCACCTGCCCAGGTTCACGAATGTTATGAAGCTTCATACGAATGTTCCAAAGCATTCAATTCAAATTTGAATGTCAGCCTTCAAATGTGCCAACAATCAATCCACATGTGAATGTCCGAGTTTGTCTGAATTTGTCTGAATAATGAATAATACGAACATTCATGCGCATCCCTACTGCCTACAGATGGCGACCAAATAACTTCTAGTGAGGGAAAACATGGGATATTGATCCCCTGTCAATATCCCTCACTAGCTAGACAGCTCTGTGGCTGGCACTGTCTCTCCACATTTTAAATTATGCGCACTTGAACTCCTCTGGGCATCAGAGTGGTAGGGTGTGATTCCCATCACTTCTGTGCATGTGTGGACTCATTTTCAGTTTCTATGCATACATGCTGGAAGAAGTTCTGATGGTGGTGGGTCTGCCAAAAAGCCACCAGGTGGATACCAAAAGTCACTATGGCTGGAAAACTCATGACCAGAAAAGAACACTGGTACTTACCGTAGGGTGGTGTTCTAGAGGACGGAGAGAAAGGGAATGCCTTACCAGGTGGGTATGTCTTCAGCTACTCTGCAAGAAAGTGACAGGGGGCGCTCCAAGCTATAAATAGTCCCACTTGGCGCCCTTTTGACAGTCCTTCTGGAGCCCCAAGGTAAGTAAGAGGTCCAAAAGGTAAGTAATGAGGTAAAAAACTCCCTAGTCGATGGGAGGGTCGGCATTCCCTCTCTCTCCGTCCTCTAGAACACCACCCTATGGTAAGTACCGGTGTTGCCATCGGCCCGAGGATAGATCGAACAAGCTGCCTCAAACTTTGTCAGGCAGATTGTCAATATTTAAATGGCACAAACCTCCTCTTCTCCCGGAGGTTGGGTAGCTCTCGCAGTATCCCTTCAGGAGAGAACTGTCGGCCCCAATAAACGGAATCTGTCGACTTGATGAATGCCTTGTCAGGCCTCAAATACACTCTGTAGTCAGAAGTCCTCGCTAACTTGCAGAAAGCGACAGAAGGACTGTCAAAAGGGCGCCAAGTGGGACTATTTATAGCTTGGAGCACCCCCTGTCGCTTTCTTGCAGAGTAGCTGAAGACATACCCACCTGTTAAGGCATTCCCTCTCGGTTCCGTCCTCGGAGAACTGGAAATTTCCGACCATAGTTAAATGAAAAAGTGGGGCTATGATGGGGTTCCTAAATATATGAGGAAACCTCACCATAGCAGTGCCATAATGGGACTATATTCTCCCCATCTAGTTAGGTCCTAACATTCATTTTGTCCCTGAAGTTCCTTAATGGCTATCCATTCATTTGGTTCTCAAGATGGGAGCCCATTCATGGTTAGTCCTAAGCCAATAGTCATCTTGGGTGGCTCTGTACTATAATTCCTATCCTGACAGCACTGGACTGAAAACATCCCAGCTGATCAACAAACTGTACTGCACTTCTTGCTACCTAAACCATATTCAGTCTATAACAAGCAGGTGCCATACAAATGAAATGTTGTCCTTCAGAAGTTTCTCCATGGCTTAGAACTGATGGAGACTGTTGGTTTTGACTTGATTCTATCTCGAAGGTTTCTCTTCAGTGCTTGGCGTTGATGTGAAAAGGTATGTTTAAGCCGTCACTCTTATGAATAAGGTAAAAGGTGTAGCATCTTTGAGTGACAGGCTGAACCTGTATAAAACCAACATAATTTCTTTAGCACTCGGTAATTTAGCAGAGCCTGTTTTTTGCCTTTGCATGACACCCAATTAGCATGGAATATGTATAACATACAGACATGATGAACCAGAATTTCATTAATCCTGTTCCATGACATTCTCTTATGGTTACCAATTGGGTCTTTAGCAAATTTACATTCTACAGCTTGGATCATCCTGCACCTTCTTCTTTTTCCCCCTCTGAAGATAATTGTAAGACTGTTGTGAGCGATGCTGATGCCAATTCATCTTCAGTACAATAGACTGTGCTTGGTTGATGATCATTCAGAATGATTCCACTCCACACTGTATGCCTATCTGGGTGCAGTGCAGCAACGTCACAGATCTTTTGACAATTAGACTGGTCAGTTAACGTAGATTGAGTGTGGCAGTTATTTAATAGGTCTACTGCCGGCCACCAGGCCTGTTGTGTGCTCTTGACACGGCTGGAATGGGGAAGGAGAAAGGAGGAAAATAAAAGAAGTAGGGGATTCATTCAATTAATGAGTTGTACAAGATTATTGAGAATTTGATGCACCTTGAGCATGAGTGAGAAGCTCCTGGATCCTCATGTTTTATTGGGGACCTAGATATCTGGAAAACCATTGGTCCTTCACCCATGACTTTGAAATGTTCTCACTTTTAGCCCAAATCAATGAGCGCCGCAGCATTTTAAAGTCTAACATCTATGTTATGGTGGGGACATTCATGGATCTAATCCTCTTCATCGCATGGGTGGAAAGAACATGATTTTACAGTTAAGTTCTGTCTGGTCCTATGTTTATTTCATGGCCACTTTATGCTTTGTAATCATACACTTGTTGACTTATGCTTATACCAGTGGTGGGTTGCACATTGGGAGGGTGGGGTGAGGGAAATGGGGACTTGGGAGGGCATCCATGTTGCGGATCAGCATTTTTGTATGCGATGCCCCCAAAGACTGATGCCTAGTGTTGTGCATTATTATGGTTGACCATGTTGGCTAGGTTGATTGGACTTGCAGTTCAACAGCATCTGGATAGCATCACCTGGCATTTCTTGTTGTAAAGACATCAGTGAGATAATGCAGCATGTGAATCCTTTGGGTCTTCAATAACACATTATGTCTTGCAAACCCTTTTTGGTTTCTGATCATTGCTTCCCATTCACACTGCCTACTCCCATATTGACCTGCCCGTACCTTAAGGTCGGGAGGGGAGGCCCTCCTGGTTGTCCCACCAGCAGCAGCAAAAGGGGTGGGCACCCGGGAGAGGCCATCTCAGTGATGGCCCCTAGGCTCTGGAATAGTCTCCCCCTTAAGGTGTGCCTATCTCCTTCACTGTACACATTTAGGAAGGCAGTGAAGACACACCTCTTTGCCCTGCCCTTTGGTTAAATGGGGATACACTTTCCCTTACCACTTGCAGATGTTACTGTTTTAATACATGCTGCTGTTGTTTTAATGTTTGATTTTAGATGTTGTTTCCCGCCTAGAGACCTTCAGGTATAGCACAGGATAAAAATGTAAAAGATGATAGATAGATAGAAAGATAGATAGATAGAAAGATAGATAGATAGAAAGATAGATAGATGGATGATAGATAGATAGATGGATGATAGATAGATAGATAGATAGATAGATAGATAGATAGATAGATAGATAGATAGATAGATAGATAGATAGATAGATAGATAGATAGATAGATAGATAGATAGATAGATAGATAGATAGATAGATAGGATAGTAAATTTGTTTTGCAAGCTACCATCCTGGTAAACCAACTTACAGGATCGCTTCTTTTAAAATGTCAGCAAATTCTACTAAACACAGTTTTTTTTTTTTAATCATATCCATTTGACTCCCCCATGTGTTAACTTTGTACCCTTCTTTCCTGGAGCAGTGTGGAGTGGTATTGTGCTGAATGGGTTACCACCCGGCCTGGATATTGCAAGCATTGTGTGCTGTTCAGAGCTGATAGAAAAGACAAAGTGACTGCATTATCGTTTTTTCCCCCTGTGGCTACTTCCTCTGCCTTAAAAAAAGTGTGTTGCAAGTGATTTCGAAAACTGTACTTAAGAGTGGGAAAGAGCCATTGTAAGGATCATTAACTAAATGTGCGCATATGGCTAAATCCAATAAAATTGTTTCCTCAGTTCTGGTACTTGCAACATATGAAGTGCCTCCAAGGCTTCTTGTCTTCAGTATACATAAAACAAAAACAAAAACAAAAACCAACCAACAACGTATACATGATGATTATGATAAGGCAAAAATAATTGACACACTAGCAATTGCCTTGACAGGCATACCACAGCCCGCTGCCATTAGAAGAGAGGTCAAATATAAATAATCACAGTATTGATCTCTGTGGCAGGTGTCCAACGTGGCAGCTGTGATGCAGGGTGAAGCAGCGGAAAGGAAATCGTGCCAGAAGTCAGAACACACACAGCAAATCGTAGATGTGGGCACTGGAAGGTTGCAGTGATCCCAATGAATGTGGTAGAAGGAAAGGGAGAGCAGACTGGAGTTCTCAACTACTGGGTGTGGTTGGATGCTACCCTCATTGCTCCTATGACCCAGGGACCCCAGTTGAAGATACGTTTTGATATTACTGTTATATTTATTTCAGGGAATGAGGTTAAGAGAAGCCCTGCTGGGTCAGGCCACAGCCCATCTAGTCCAGCGTCGTGTCACAGACAGTGGCCCACCAAATGGCTCATGGGCATCTCAAGCAGAGACAAGGACAAACTTTTTCCTGCTCTTGAATCCCAACAAATGGCCTTAGAAGTGCCCTGCTTACCCCCCAGCTTGAAAGATGTACCTAGGCATTCATTCTAGTAGCCATTGATAAATCTGTCGTACATAAATTTGTCTAACCCTTCCTTGAAGCCATCTAGACTGGTAGCTGTTACCACCTCTTCCGGCAGCAAATTTCATTAACCGGTGACCCTCTGGGTGAAGAAATACTTCATAGGATCATAGAATTGGAAGGGACCTTCAGGTCGCTGAGTCCAACCCATTGCTCCACTTGTCTCCACTTGTCCCACACAGGTACCTGCTACCATTGTGTCTCCACTTTCAGCAGCAATGGGCACATTGTGGTGGTCGTGGTGGCCCCTTTGCCAGTGTGATTACTAAAACCTCCATGAAGGTGCCACTGATAAATGGCACCTTTGTGCTCTAAAATGGAGATGCAGAGTGGGGCTTTGTCTGTGTCATATCTATGTGCCTCTCCCATCTGCCTGGAACGGAGTCACCTTCAACCAAAGTACAGACAGCCAGGATCTGTACTTACCCATTTGATTCTCCCGTTGTATTTTTTCTCAGTGTCGTCACATCTCCTTTAAAGAAAACTTTTAGTGATGGTTCTTCAAATCAAAACAGAAGGCTATCTCAATTTAAAGCTGCAGCTGAGCTGCCTTGCCTATACCATGAACTGTGGCTGCTTTGGACTGAGCTTGGGAGGAGAAACCACCTCTGTTCAGCACTGAAATTGATCTGGTTTGCTTCTACCACACCTTTCCCCAGGCAGGTATAAGAACTGTGAAGGCTTTGGGGTGGACTTGAGAGCCTGTCTCTGGTGCTCATTTTGCTTTTGCTTGATGGCATTGTATTACTGTTATTACTCTTACTGTATTCTTACGTTGTATATTCTCTGTAAAGATTTGAGCCTTTTATTGCTCAAAAAGAACAATAAAAACAATTTTAACAGAGGGCAAATGATGATAATCATGAACTAGTTTGAATCAAATCAGGCAGTCCTTCAACTGGTTTGGATGACACTCCCTATTTCGGTTTGAGTTTGAACTGGACCCCTCAAACCAAATATGGTTTGAGTTTTGAACTGATTGGACCATCCAGTCTGATTCAAACCAGTTTGAAAATGGACTAGTTTGTCACATTTCTAGTTTGGACCTCTGGACAAAAAGTAGTTTGGCTTATTTCTGATTGCACAAAACCTCAATATTGCTTACCCATTTTAAGTTATGGTAGCTGTCCCCAAATATTTTTCTGCTTGAGGCAAAAATCAAGAAGATGCAATGCCCATTTCACTTGCAGAGGCAGAGCTGACTGGAAGTTTTCTATTAATATTGGTCCTGGTATGTGCTTCCAGCAGATAAGGAAGAAACAGACTGACTCAGTCCGCTTGGCCTGAGGTTGTCCTAGGATGCAATGGTCTGAACAAGATGCTAACTTTTCAACCAGGGGTGCCTCTTTGTTGGCAAGTAGTGCATGTACCACCCTAGACCTCTGTCTTTTTTGTCTTCAAAACTGAGTCAGCCATTTTCTGGATAATGCTTTTCATGGAAATTTGTGTCACCCGATAGCTAATTGTCTGGGGAAGATGTTCTCTTTGGGAGGATTACAGCAGTAAATATGTTTCTGCTGTGAGCCAATTTTGTGCTGGACTCATATCTCATAATCACGGGATTTGATTCCGTACTAGTCCATGAAGCCAGCTGGCTGACCTTGGGCTAGTCACAGCTCTGTTTCTGAGCTCTCACAGCCCCACCTGCCTCACAGGGTGTCCGTTGTGGGGAGAAGAACAGTGATTTAAGTCCCTTAAGGGTGAGAAAAGCAGGGTATAAAAGCCAACTCTTTTTCTCCCCCTCCCTCTTTCTCTTCTTCCTCCTCTCCCTCTCCCTCCTCTTCTTCAATTTTATTTACTTTCAGAATAAGAGAACACATCAACAAACTGACTAATCATTTTATTTCCATTTTATCTAACCCAAAGATAGATTTTCTGAGTTAGTTAATGCTGAAAGAGAACAGCTTGTCATTTTGGGGATGTGTTCTCCCATTCTAAAAGTGGACTGAAGCTGGATTAAAACTTGGGTGTGAACACAGCTCTGTTCACTCCCTGTCACATAAAATCCTAGAACAAGTGTGTGTGTGGAAACTTTATTAGAGGTGCCAAAAGCCAGAATTCTTTTCCGGATCTTCCTTTCAGAAACAGAAAAAAAAAGGGGGGTGGAATAACCAGATTGTGTCTTATCTATATAGAAGACACTAGTGTAGCGGCACCCATCATAGCTTTACATTTCTGTCATAAAGGTACCGATAAAGCAGAGTATATAATTTTCAAATGAGATAGTAGAATGATAACAGCAGGCCTATCATCCCCCCCCCCTTTTAAAATGGCGTTTGTCAGTTCGGGGCTTAATGCATAACCCTACAGTTACAGTGGATTAATCTAAAAAATGTTGTAGTTGGCTGTTTATAGATGTATGAACTGTAACAGAAGCTCCTGTTAACAGAGACACACGATAAATCACACAATTAAATGTCTGTCACTGTCTTCCCTGATAGTAACTGTTTGGTAGTATTGATGCCAATACAATACATGAAGCTTTCCCCCTGCCTTTTTAAAATAGAAAAAAAAAAACCAAGGGAAATATGGTAACACTGAAAGCTTTATTAAGCATCTTCCCAGACAAATGGGTGGTAATGGTGAGGGAGGAGGAGATGGAAAAGGAAACTGATTGTAAATCAAGAGAGCTTTTAAGGGAATCCTGCCAATGCAGATATCACACATCTCTCAGAAGTAAATACTATATTGCGCCTGCTATTGTTACAAGCAATACCTGGGTCTGGGAAGGAAATAGAGGGAAAGTAGGAACTAAGGATGGGCATGAATAATTGTAATATTAGTTATTCAGGTGGATTTGGATGAATTTAGATATTTGTATATGAATTGCACTTAGTAGTCAAAGTTTAATGATTGGTCCACTGACCTTATCATTTATTTATTTTTATTTATATTTACCAGTATATCCGCCCTGTACCCAAGGGTCTCCTGGCGGCTAACAACCTTTATAACTGAACATCTAAAACTATATCAAAACAATAATAACACAATAATTAAAAACCAACATGATAAAAATGATAAAAGATCATAAAATGAAATACAAAAATACAATGCAATGTGAAGCTAAAAATAAGTGGTTACGCTTATTGTTAAAATACAGAATCTAAAACATAGCAGCACAGACTCTGGCAGCCTTGAATGTTACGACATTTGTATTGACATTTGTGCGAATTAGAGATGTACACGAATATTCATCTTGTATGGGATGCATATGGGTCCATATGAGATGTATATGTACTCATACAGATACGGAAGTCCAAATTATTTGTACAAATACGTACAAATGTATTTGTATTGAGTTGAATGTCTGGACATTTTTTTTCCTGTTATTCGGATACATTTGGATCTTTGAATATTTAAATTGTTATGGATTGAATTCGAAACAACACAACAAGGGGATCCAACAAGGGAAGTATTTTTTTACCCAGAGGGTCATCGGCTTATGGAGTGTGCTGCCGGAAGAGGTGGTGGCAGCTACCAGTCTAGATGGCTTTAAGGTCAGGTTAGACAAATTTATGGATGACAGATGTATCAATGGCTACTAGAATGAATGCCTAGGTGCATCTTTCAGGCTGGGGGCGGGGGCGGGAAGCGGGGCGCTTCTAAGGCCATTTGCTGGGATTCAATAGCAAGAGAAGGTTTGTCCTTGTCTCTGCTTGAGATGCCCATGAGCATTTGGCGGGCCACTGTGTGTGATGGGATGCTGGACTAGATGGGCTGTGGCCTGATCCAGCAGGGCCTCTCTTATGTTCTTATGAAAATGGCATTTGTGCACATTCCTAGTATAAATACGAATGTTTCGAAACATTCACGCGAATCTTCAGAACATTCATGAAATTGGGAGGTGGGAAAGCAGTCACACGTGCAACAGAAGTGGAATGAATTTGACATGGTTTGAGAGCAGATTCAAAGTGGATTCAGGGTGGATTTGATGCTTTTAGATAGGTTATATGATAGGACAGGTATCAGATACATATTAGATATGTATCGGATACGTATCTGATACATATGCATTCATTCAAAGGGGATCTATTTGAACATTACTAATTTTCTTACATTCAATTTGTTACAAATTGAATGCAAAAAAACCCCATTTATGCACTTCTTGAGTAAGAACCTCACCCAGGACTGTTATACTGAAAGTAGTGGTGGGGACGCTGCACATTTTACAGCAACTACATTTGGTACACAAACTAATCATAAAATTATTGAGCTGTGTATATAGAATGGCCTTTAAAGAGCATCTTGCTCTTCTCTCTCTGCGATGGGGCAGAATTAATTCAGTTGGAATGAAATACTAATACTTTTCATTTATATAGCTTAGTATAAATGCTCAAAGCAATTCGGGCTTATTATTTCTGTAATCTGAAGGATCCCTTTTCCCTGGGCCCATTGCACTGGATGCTCTGCACCGAACCCCATGCCCTTTAAAATTACTGATGATTGCTAGCAAGAAGGTCTTGGCAGGGATGACACCACATCCAGATAATTAGCTTTCTAGGGCAGTTAATGGGAGCTGCTGCTTTTGATTCTTTCTAGATGCAACTGGGAACTTGGTGGGAGATCTGGGGAAAGTACAGGGTGTTCTGCAGATCACCTGTCCGATTCCCAAAGAGCACAATGAATGCGTGAATCAAATCAATGTGTATTAACAAGCAGGATCTTAAGAACACAGAGAGAAGAAATGGCTAACCTCTACCTGCATTATAAGCATATTCCTTATAAATTATTTTCCCTTTCAGTCTTGAAAGGCCTGCTTCTGAGCTTCCTTAGAATAGCTTATGTGGTGAGAACAGATATCCTTTCCTCTCCCTGTTGGAGAGGAAACAACAGATACATACCGGATCCAGGGGGCGACTCTGCACTGCCCAGTATACCAGATCAGCAAGTGTACTAAGATGTGGGATGTGCATGAATATTCATGCTATTAGGAATTCATATGAATATGTACGAATTTTGATGGTCATGGGTGAATCGAATGGGCCCTATTAATCCATGAATTGGATTATCGAGTATTCAACGAAGCTTCAGTCAAAGCTTTGGCAAAGACCGGATGCCATCGGGGCCTCCCATCCCCCCTGTGGCCCCCCATTGCCCCACTTGCCTTGGTCCTGCCACCACATGCTTCCCCTTAAGTACTTCTGGGTCTGCACATGCAGCTCCCACCACATTGAATGATCCCTGGATGGGGAGCTATGCATGCAGACCTGGAAGTGCCCTTTTGGCCTGGGAAGAGCACCAAAATGGGCCCCAAAATGCCATTGTGGCCTCCTGTTCCATTCCGGCACTCTCCCTTATCTTTGGGGAGTGCTCTTCAGAGGCTGAAAAAGCACTTCCAGGTTAGCATGTGCAACTCTTAATTTGGGGGATCGTACTGAAGTGGATGTGGGACATTAGCTTTGTGCATACCCTTAACTAAGACCCTTCCTTCTGCATGCTGGTAGGATCTCCCTTAGACCACACCAGCATCCAGAAGCTATATCAGCCAGTGTGGAATTGTTCACCTAGTCAGGACCTTTCTACACTTACCAGCTTTAGATCTGGATCAGTAGATCTGAATTCACCAGATCTACTGATCTGGATCACAGGGAGATGAGAGCCAGATCAACTCCATCTACATTGTTAGTGCTGATCTGATCCAAGTCTCCTGGAGGTTGCGAAGCTTGTGTGAGCTTCATAGGCAGCCTCACCCCACCCACCCCTAGATGGCTAGGAATGAAAGTTGATTAGCACTCCGCTGAATAACAGCTCTCAGTAATTCTTGCTTGTGGAGGCATGCCCCATGATCTGGATTACAGCCCTTAGTCTGGCTATGCCAGGTTTACAGCAGATCTGGATTAAGCTCCTTGTCCTCAGGCCTACAGTCTAAAAAGTGCAGATACATGAGGGAAGGCAGATTGGAAGGACAGAAGATGCAACAGCTGCCTGGAATCTGGTGTTGCTTTTCCATGTCAAGGCAGCTGAACAGCCTCATTGCTGTTGTTGTTCAGTCCTTCCAACTGGAGATGTGTCAGACTGGTTTGTTCCCAATTTGCAGAGAACTGGGTGGTTTGCGTGGGTTGAAACCTTATAGTTTCAGGGGAAAACCCAATTTGAACACAAACCAAGAGTAGTTGATTTGATTCCAACTGAACTGCTAAATTTCATTTTGTGCACATCTCTAGGTCCAATTCTTCATGTGCCCATGCACCACAGTGTACATGGCCCCTCTGTCCTCCACTGCCTTCTGAAGGTTGCCCAAGTTCATGCTCATTTCTTCCATCACACCATCTCAAAGCTTCCCACGGTGCCCATTCTGCTGATCTGTAGATGTGGATTTGCTAGTTTGAGCAAGACTATGCTGATACACAACAACATTCATCCTGGCTCTGTTTGTGTTTGCACAAATGTGTTTGTCCAGAGTTTAAGTACTCAGATGAATTTCCAATGGGAAATTTGTACAAGCAGAATTCAAATAAATGGAGCAGAATAAATGTTCTGGAAAGAGACACATATGTGTGGGTCTGTGCTCCCTTCTTGAGTTCTCGTATTTGCAGCTGTGGACATTTTTATATGTACCTGGAACTTAATCTGACAGGAGCAGGGAAGAACCCCCCCAGAGTGGGCTTTTGCATGTGTTTCCATGTCAATCCAGGCTGGAGCTCCTACTGTCTACCTGTGCAGAGAAAGAGGGTGCCCTGGCTTTAGAGAGGGGTTTTCTACTCTGAAGGAGCCCCACTATGTCTAGATTTGCAGCAGCCATTTAGCTTATTGCACTAGGGAGGACTAAAAATCTGCCCCCAGCTGTAGGTAATGGCATTTCCCAGGTTGATCTGGGCAGCGACTATATAAATTTCTTCCAGTAACAGCCAGGGTGACCTCTCCCCCCTCAACTTCAGATGGTTCCCTCTGGTACCCATGTGAAGCATGGTCTGTGTTTCAGTCATGGGAAAGAGGAATTTAAGTTTTGCTTCATTGCCTTTACAAGGATCCAAGAGCAGGTGAAGGTTTTTGCCTTTCTCTTCTGCTTGAGATGCCCAGAAACAATTGGTGGACCACTGTGTGAAACAGGATGCTGGACTAGATGGGTGGTGGCCTGATCCACCAGGGGTCATCTTATGTTCTTATGATCCTATGTCTTTCACCCACCAGACCTAAGGGATCTTATGGTGATAGATGCCCAAGTGTGGCTGAGCACAATCCAAGATGAGGCATTGCACAAGACAATACTGGCCAGAAATCCTTTCTAACTTCATGTTTTGGCTAGGGAGTCAGAATAATATATCGTTCGCATTTGGTGTGTGTGTATGTGTGTGTTGTCAGCCATCTTTTCAGAACTCATAAGAATTTCACTTGCAAGCTTAATCAGTTTTTGCCTTATTATTATTATTATTAAATTATCATCATCGTCATCATTGTTGTTGTTAACACTACTACTATTATTGTAATCATTGACATAATATGTTCATTTCATTGCATGGTGCAGATTAAAAGCATTTTTGCTTCCAATTCTAAAAGACAATCTGAAACAAAGCGACCCTGCTTAGGGATTTTGGTGGCTGCAAGCCAACTTAACATTTAAGTAAGTGGGGAGGGGTAGCTGGAAGGACATGGGAGAGCAAGAGGGGGGAAAGTGTTAATTTTAAGCCTTAAAACAACCTCTGGCCCTTTTCTGTGTGAGTTTACGGGCAGATAATTCCTCACTCTGGAAAATGCAGAAGCCCCGCCCCCAGTTAAATTGCTATGGAACTTTATTAATATGATACAACTTAATTATGCCTACAATCAAGATATAACTAATACTTTAACAGCCTAATGCTGGGATTGAACAGATTCCCTACATAACAGATAAAAATGCAAGACAGCTGAGATCCATGGAATCTCCCTGGCTGTGAGGTTAATAATCTTCTTAACTTAAGAGTAGCACAGCTGCTTTATCAAAGCAAAGATGCTTACTTTGGCTTGTGAAGAAAGAGTTAAAAATCCAGCTTGCGGGTTTCCAAGGGTTGCCTGGATAGCTAGCATCCGAAGCAGGTTATTAGGCCAGATGGAGCCTGATTCACCAGACAGTCCTCAGTTTTGGTGCTGCTGTGCAAAATTTCTGTGTGTGCTGGAACTCCCTCTTCCTGTACAGTCATGGAGCAATTAACAGTGTTTCAGGCCTATACTAGCAGCAGGGCTAGCTGAGCCATGACTGGTCCATCCACATGTCTTCCTGTTGAAAGATATGCAGGAAGAGCATGTGATGGGGGGAGCATGTGCAATGGCACGCTGCATCACTAGGTTGCCTTAGTGACTGCACTGCAGCTGGCACTGTTACAGAACTCTGTAATGGCCACCATCTGGGTGGCCATTAGCACTCTAGGTACCTTTCAGAGGCCCTAGGTCATCTGCGGGTGCAGATGGCTAGAGCAATCTAGTGCTTTGCCTCCTAATGAATGGAGGCTAAGTGCAAAAGGGCCCTAGGTCTTGCTGTCCCATTCATCACATGTCTAGGACAATACCACCACAACCAATGTCAGCAAGCAGAATATGGCAGCAAGCAGAAGTAAACTTAGAAGTGGACACCAGAAATGGTATCCAAATTTTGCAATGTTGGTTCTTTATGAGGTGATGCTGGGTGGACCCAATGAGTCAAATCCTTGTCCCTTGTAGGTCCCCATGGTGGGGGAGGTAACTTCCCCTTACTCCTGAGAGTATTTGAGAGTGAATTACTAGTTGGGTGCTTCCTTCAAGGGATGAGGTAGCTTGGGAGCTTGTAGGGGGTAGAATTGTTTGCCCACCCGATACATGGTACCCAGAGGTGAATCTCCAAGTGCTTATCTGGATACAATTTTTTTGTAGTAGGGCACAACCGTGAAAGTCATTAGAACTATCTTTCAATAGAGCAGTTACTCTTTTTTTTATTTTGTAATGTGTCCAACAGTATTGGGTCCTGGATCATCTACTAGGGAAATCATCTACTATTCTCTGTTCTACTGTTTCCTCTATAAATGGTTCCATTGGTGTGGGTTATTGCGGCCCTATCCAGGATGGGAAACTTAGAACATTGGGACTTGTGGGCTGGCAATGCCATCACGCAGTCCTGGCTGGTGTGTGACCCACCAACGGTCTCAGTTCAGTGACACAGTTGCTCTTCACTTTCACTATATATAATATTTATATAGGAAAAGGGCTACTCTTTGGATAATATGGATCTTTGTCACCTCCTTATAAACAGAGTAAATCCCCAAAGCAAACTAACAACCCGAGGGTCTCAAAAGGCATAATATGTCTTCTCCCTTCCATTTATGGAGGAAGCGATGAAGGTAGAACTTACATGATGATAATCTTCCCACTTCAACCATTTTGTGGTTTAATATATTGTATGACTGACAAGGAGACACAAAGGGGAAAGTTAGGATGGTAGAACCTTTCAAATGCTTCCTTTGATCAGCATCAGTAAGTCTGAAAAGGATAAAGGAGAAATGAGGGGAAGATAGGAATATGGATTGTGCTTTCCTTGTTCCAGATTTCCCCCTTTGTACCTAAAAGTGGCAGAGAGTGGATATTGTAGATATAATCCCATCATCCCCCAAGTGCTGTTACTGCTTTTTAAACATCAGAGTGAGAGATTCAAAGGGAAGGGAGGTCAGAATGTGAATCAAACATCAAATAAGGACTTCTAAGTAGCTGTCGACTGGGACCGTCATACCCAGCTCAGCTTAGTACAGGCAGGTATCTCCAAAGTCTCTCACTACTTGCTTAGAAGTCTTCTGAATTCATAAAAGAGGGAAAGGTTCCATCCTGATCCCTTGCATGTCACGAATTTCTCTTTGATGACCCTTGTCCATTGGTGTCATGACCCTCTAATTGCTGTTCTTGTAAAGATGGATAAAATGCCCACTGATTTAGGTCACATGGTGACAGTCTTTACAGTTGTTATACTGCAGAAACTCATCACAAGGGCAGGTGTGAATCAATAGGCTACCTGGGCTCAAACTTGGGGGTTCTTAGAAACTGGCAAGAAGTGGGGATGAAAGCATGAAATCTGTGAAGTTCACATTTGGTAGTTTTTGTTTTCCTTTGAAAATTCAGAATCCCCAAATTTGGGGCCCATCCCTCAGGAGATATTTGAAAGACATAGTGGTTTGGATGTCTGCTTGAATCAACAGCTAGCCTAGATGGCTTTAAGAAAGGATGAGGCAAATTTATGGATGAGGAATGTATCAATGGCTACTCGAATGGATGCCTAGGTACATCTTCCAGGCTAGGGGGACAGGCAGGATGCCTCCAAGGCCATTTGCTGGGATTTGTGAGCAGGTGAAGGTTTACCCTTGCCTTCTGCTTGAGATGCCCATGGGCAATTGGTGGGCCACTGTATGGTACAGGACGCTGGACTAGATACAATAGGGCCTGATCCAGGAAGACTCCTGTTATGTTCTTATGTGAAATCTCCATTTGAATGGAACTCCAGTGATCAGTTTTGACTTTGAGTTTCATACCCAAATGCACTTTATTCCATCCACCCTTACAAATGTGTATCTCACAGGCATGTATATATGCAGAACCAAACCATCCATCAGTATACCTGTGAACCTTGAATTCAGAAATTCCATGTCCATTCTAGGTTGAAAACACAGTCACCTGGGCACAGCTGATCATCCCAAGAGCTCCATCCACCCACTGAAAGATGAGAAACTTCCAGAATATCCATGCTTTATTCTGGACTATCAAAATATAGCTGAAAAATTAACTGATGTTTGCATGCAGCCTGCGTCCTAGTAGCCAGTTGGTTTCAGAGTTGTATTTGAAAAAGACAAGATGGTAAATTCCCTCTCTCTGGGCTAAAGGAAATGCATCTTTCTTACCAAGTTGCTGCCAAATGCCAACAGATAGATAAGTGGTTTTTAGTAACCATTATTCATCACTCTGGACAGCCTCTATGCAATTAGAATCTCTGTGTCTTTCTTACACATGGGCCAAAACTTTTACTTTGGATTTTTTTTTTTTAGGTGAGCACCATCCAAACATCGCCTGGAAGTGTTTCCTTTCACATAAACTGATATTTATTAGCTCCATTTGGATAGTTTTGCTATTTCATTCCCAGTGCCAACTTCATTTGTACGCTGCCCATAGATGCTGCGTTATCCACATGCTGTCTAGTGAAGAAAGCATCTGTTCCATTCATAGATCTCATAAATGTGCAGGTGTGTCCATTGACTTTGGGCACAAACAAGCAAAACTGCACTCAAAATGTATTTTATGGACTTCAATAGAACAGATTAATATCAATCCAAAAAAAAAAAAAAAATTCCGCTGAGATGGAGTCTACTGAAGAATTCTCAAGTAGAGCATACATTTCTTTTTTTCTTTTGGTGTCTCTCCCCTAAGCTCCCATCCCATTGTTTCTTCCTGCTTTCTCTATCCACTGAACTATTTAGCAAGAAAAATCTGCCATATCCGTCAACATGGGGCAATATGAAAAAGCATTGACTGTTCAATGTTACCTGTTTCCTCAAGAGCAAGTGACTTTAGGTGGGCAACAGCATGCTCCAGCAGATACCGGAGATACTGAAGAAGTTGCAGCTATGAATGGAGAATGAGGTGATAAGAATGTAAGAGAGGAACTCTGCTGGATTGGGCCACAGCACATCTAGTCCAGCATCTTGTTTCACACAGTGCCCCACCAATTGCTTCTGGGCATCTCAAGCAGAGAATATCTTCTTGCTCCTGCCTGTCACTCCAACCTGGAGGTGGTACCTGGGCATCAATTCTAGTAGCCTTTGATAGACCTGTCCTCCGTGAACCTGTCTAATCCATTTTGTCTATCTTTGAAGGAGGCCCTGCAGAAGCAAGCACCCCCAAGGAAAGGGCAGCTGTGCAGAGGCAACACATTATTTGGTTATGTAACAACTTGGTTGGCCTAATCACTTGCCATTTCTTTTTTGCTTTTAATGTAGGGCCAGAGCAGGAGAGAGAAATTTCAACATTTTTATGCCAATGTTAAAAGCCCCAAATAGCCTGTGTAAGAATAGGCTGAGCCTCCTCCAGCTCTATGATTCTGTTATTCAAGGCACACTTGAAGAACTCATATGTCACTCTTATAACCTCTCAGTAGCAAATTATGAGAAGCACTGAAATTGCAGTCTCTCTCTATTGTTCAAGGATTTCACATAGCTGTGATCTATGCAGAAAATTAGGGCTATAAAGTAAAGTGCTATGTCTTCATTAAAAGAAGAGACAATAATGGTAAAACAATATGCAAAAGGTTGCACAGTTTCTTATCTTTGGGTTCGTCCAGACTTATAGAGACTGCACAGTCCTATGTGCAGCCAGGGTGTGGGCGTCACACCTGATGCCCGATACTGTGAATTGGTGACGCATTATGCTGCCGCTACTTTGAATTTACCTGCTGTGGAACAATGAGCACTCGCTCCACAGTTTCAGGTAGTTTTGAATGTTCCTGCCAGTCTGGACAGGATGGCGAGAACAGTGAACGAGAGCTGAGCCTGCAGCTCACCTCCCATTGGCTGCCCCATCCCATGTGATGTGTGCCTCACGGTCTGCACCGCGTAAGTGTTGCAGCTTTCTCTGAGAAAGCTGAGGAGAGGCTGCTTGAATCCGTCATCACTTCACAGCAGGTAAGCTGCATATTTTGTTATAACTGTGGATTTAATCCACTAATCTGGATACTACCTTTGAGGCATTTCCCCTTATTTAAAAAGATGATGTATATGCAATATATACTTCTGTTTTTTGTTTAAGTTGTCTTTCAGGTATCATCCAGATAGGTGCTTGGTGTGATCCTGGATGCAATCCAGAGAAGAAGCTCTGGGGCAGCTTGCAGCTTTAAGGGTGGTTGGTTGCAGATGTGGTCCAGGTGATAGTTGGTTGTGAAACCACCTTGTGGGCTCCTCTTATGTCAACTTACTGAGAAATAGCATGTGCTTCCATTGACTAGTGTTTGCCCAGCCTGCACCTGTGCCTGGACCCACCCAGACTGATAAGCCATGGACCACCACTGAAGGGCATGCAAATACACTCATCCTGGTCAGCCCCCAGATAGTCACAACCAGCCCTGACCATAAGTTTCATTTAACCACTCTTGGGGCAATTCATTGGATCCTTCTCTCCATGTTGATGTATTGAGTGAGAAGGCAATTCTTACCACGATCCTTTCCACAGAGGTCAGAAAACAGTTGATTTCTTGAAGCAAGTCTGGGTTGAAATACTGGAGCAGGTCCAGGTGGAGGTGTCAGGTGGGTGCCATGTCTTTTTTCAGGAACTCAGCAACATTTCTTTGAGCTGCAGAAGCTGCCTCACTTCTGTGGCCAGCTCTGCGGATGTGGTGATATGTCACCAGCTTGCAACTGTGACGCTGGGAAACTTTGTTTCTCAGCTTCAAAGGTAGGTTGGGATGGGCTGGCAGTTGAATCGATGGCCACCAGCCTGGACTGCATTACAACTTGTTCCAGGCTAGGTGTGATCTCTGCCACATGCACCCATGTCATGTGCATGGAGTCACCCTAGATCCTAGTGCAAGAAGTCAAACCACAACACTGGGCTCCCTTAGAGCAGCTAGAACTGTCAGAGCTCAAAGAATGAGATTCAATTCTCCCAAGATCATCAAACTTAAGTAGTGAGTGAGCCAGTTTGGTCCTAGTGGTTAAGGAGCTGGACTCTTATCTGGGAATATCGGGTTTGATTCCACACTCCACCACAAAGCCAGCTGGGTGACCTTGGGTGAGTCATAGCTCTCTTCTAAGCTCTCACAGCCCCACCTACCTCACAGGGTGTTCTGATGTGGGAAGGAGAATAGAAAGCTTTGTCAGCCATTTTTGAGTCCCCTTACATGGGGTGAGAAAAGTGGGGGTAGAAAAGCCAACTCTTCTTCTTCTTCTTCTTCTTCTTCTTCTTCTTCTTCTTCTTCTTCTTCTTCTTCTTCTTCTTCTTCTTCTTCTTCTTCTTCTTCTTCTTCTTCTTCTTCTTCTTCTTCTTCTTCTTCTTCTTCTTCTTCTTCTTCTTCTTTTCTTCTTCTTCTTCTTCTTCTTCTTCTTCTTCTTCTTCTTCTTCTTCTTCTTCTTCTTCTCTTCTTCTTCTTCTTCTTCTTCTTCTTCTTCTTCTTCTTCTTCTTCTTCTTCTTCTTCTTCTTCTTCTTCTTCTTCTTCTTCTTCTTCTTCTCTTTCTTCTTCTTCTTCTTCTTCTTCTTCTTCTTCTTCTTCTTCTTCTTCTTCTTCTTCTTCTTCTTCATCATGGTTTTAGACCAATTGATCTCTCTCAGCTACTTCTTGGTCTTTATGCCCATGCAGGAAAGGCGGAATAGAAACAATACTTTTTTTTTTAAAATCTCTTGCATTATAAAATGTCTTGCTTAACAAATCAGAGGTCAATGAGGTATTTTGTGCACTGATGTCCGTAGACTCAGTGTTTAGCGTGAGGTGTTATAAAAGCTACACAGACAACTCTGATGAAATCAAGATCTGTCCAGAGGTAGGAAAACATTCTATATGAGTGGATTTGTATCTGACAGACCCTTGCTGAGGAAAATGGCAATAAATTTTTATACACCTGAGTTTTGTGAAAATGGTGGGCACGCTGATGTATGCTGTGGAGATCAATGTACAAAGAGTGAGAGAGGGGAAATATTGATTTGTCGCGCAATAAAGCTAAGATTGTCCTATAAAATAATATATTTTTTCACGGGTCTTTGATGAAATTGCTTGTCTTGCATAAATATTTGACTGGTATATCTCCCCTCATTTGCACACCACGGAATCGTGATTTAAGTACTGGGTCTGGATTTGTTGAGTGGAAAGTCAGAGTGGTTTCAGACAATGAATTAATGTAGAAGAAACTGTATCCGTTATTTATGTATGTCTGTGGGTGAGCAGGTGTGTGTGCAAATACAATGTTTCCCAGATCGGATTCTGGCTCTGGGAGTGCTCTAGTCACCAGGGATGTGCAATCAGTAGCGCGCTGGTGGAGCATAATCATGTGTGGCCACATCACTTCTGGCATCCTGGTGACACAATCCAACAGGACCATGCGGATCCTACCCCAGTTACTTTTCCCTTTTTATTTTCTTGGTTTGGAGATGTAGAAGGAGAAAATTAATTTGCCAGAGAAACAAGTTATACAGTCTGTGCCAAGTCAGATTTCAGTGGAAAGAATATATTTAACCAACCCTACTCTTTGAATTTGGCCTTCTCTGACAGGAAAATTCCAATGCACTGGAACATAGATATATTTCTTTCATTTTTTTTTTAAAAAAATCAATAGTTTCAATTTTACTTTTATAGTCTGAGCCTGCCTTTCTTCTAAGGAGCTCAAGATGGTGGCTATGAGCCTCCTCTTTCTATGGTGCTCCAACAAGGGTTTGGGGGAGGTAGCAAGCCCCCCCTTCCCCTTCCTGCAAAATGGGATAAAGCATTTTGAGGACATTCACTATCCTCAGACACTCTCACTGTTGTTGTGTAGACACACAATGGCTGCAGGATGAACTCACCTTGCTTGTTCTGTGTAGGTATTATACCAACAGTGGTCCACTTTTGGTCTGGGGCCATTTCCATAGCCTTCTCCTTGTGCCCCACCTGATACATGTGAGATATGATAACCATTACACTGTCAAATATGTATCTCCAAACAAGGATCACAAGAGGAGGAAAAATATCTGCCTAAAATTCCTGTAGGCTTGCTTATGTGCAGATGCACAGATTTCAGAAGAGCTCCTAGAACTTAAAATCTGCAACAAGGCAAGTGTGTGTGTGTGTGGACATTCTTTGATAGGGCCAAACATGATTTTAATGTTAGGTGGGGAGGTGGGGAACAAATTTCTGCCTACAGCAGCTGTTACTGGATGTGCAAGTGATCTATGTTTGCACCCCCAGATCCTACAGTGGGATTGCATAAAGTCATGGAACTGTGGAGTTGCAAGGAACCAAAGATTTTGCAGTGTTCAGAAAAGTAACACCAGGGCTGCCACCATACGGCAGTTAATATTGTGTGATATTTTGCTGTTCAGGAAGAAAGCACTTCCGGGATAATTGCTACTTGCCCAGATGGCTGGGCAATTGTATGAGACAAGCGAAAAGACTTATCTCGTCTGGATGTTTGCTCCTGCAATGTCCCTGGTGCAATTGCTGCCCCACACACATCCATAGCTGCCATTTTGACTCTGGTTTGGCCCCACACATGCAAGGCAGCCATTTTCAAAATGGCAGCTTGCAAAAGCTGTCATCAAGATGAGTCAAGTTCTTTCTGTTTATAGTAGGAATGTGCACGAATGTGTTTCTTTGTATTTGATTCATATTGAATCGAATGCAAGAAGAAGAAGAAGAAGAGTTGGCTTTTCTACCCCACTTTTCTCACCCATTTAAGGGGACTCAAAGTGGCTGACAAACCTTCTGTTCTTCTCCCCACAACAGACACCCTGTGAGGTAGGTGGGCTGTGAGAGCTCAAAAGAGAGCTGTGACAAGCCCAAGGTCACCCAGCTGGCTTCATGGGGGAGGGAGGAATCGAACCCAGTATTAACAGATGAGAGTCCAGCTGCCTAACAACTAGACCACTATTTGTATTCATTCAAACAGATCCCCTTTGAATGTTGTGAAGTTTGAATTTGATATGAATGTTCAGTCCCATACGAATTCATACGGGTCCCCTATGAAGCTTCATAAGAATGTATCAAAACATTTGATTTTAATTTGAATGCCAGTCTTTGAATGTGCCAACATTCGATTTGAATACAAATGTCTGAATTTGGCCACATTCATATAAATTTTGAATATTATGAATATTCGGGGCGTCCCTACTTTATAGTAAAACCTAGCTTCGTGGTTGATTTTCCTGTAATAATGATATTGTGGGGATATCACTCCAATATCCCCAGGCTATGCTGGAATTGCCACAGACACATGTGGCAAATCTGAACATAGCCCTGGAATAATGTCTGGTTTTACATCTCATCTGGAGGCAGCTATTTCAGCAATGCCCTCTATGTTGGGTTATCTTCAAAAGTAGTCGGGATGTTGGTGTACTTAATCGATAGTTTTAGCCATCATTAGATAGCATCAGGATCAGCTTGTGGGCTGGAACTACAGATCACTTGGGTTGGAGCAGGGCACCAATGGAAACCTTGCTTTGAACATTTCAGAATGAGCTACAATCTGATTCAAGATTTCTCCTGGCTGCCAACATTCATTCTAGACACTGAAACCATTTTATGTCGCCTCTCACTAGCGTCACCTTCAAATGGAAACAAAGCAAAGCACCACAACTCCTCAAGGCCATTCACAAACCAACACAAAATAAAATAAGCACAGGAAAACACACATAATAAAAAGAAATTAATATTATAGTAACCCACACTCTGCCAAGTGAGCTCATCAGCAGCTGTGAAATGCCTGAATGGCTGCCAAACACTCAGCAGAATGGAGGCCTGTCATGTTTATTATTAATATTTTTTGGGTGCTGCAGATCAGAATAGCTTCATCTGCAGATCGCAAGTAGCAGACAGATCTAATACGAGTGATCTCTGTATTTATTTATTTATTTAAGTTAAGACATTTAGATCCCACCCTTCACCAAATGGTCCCAAGGCGGGTTACGATAAGCATAAAACATGTAAAATATTAAAACATAATTAAAAATATAGCCCTATAGAATATCTGTGCCCGGATCCAAATAACCCCATTCTATTCACCTCGAATAGAATGTGGAAAAATGGCTCTGTGCACATGCCTACCTCTTTGCCCTGGCCTTTGGTTAAATGGGAATATACTGTCTCTTCCCACTTTACAGACATGGTTACTGTTTTAATATATACTGTTGTTTTAATATATGTTTCATTTTAAATGGTAATTGCCACTGGCAATCCCAATTTACTCCAGGAATAGTCCACTTAAAATGCATCAAGTAGAATGGTGGAATATCCAGGTCTTCTATCAGGATTTTCATCATACTGGATTCCTTACACTGGTTTCCTTGAAGTGCTCTTGCAAAAGTATCCGTAAGTAGGGAGTGCACAAAAAAAAAGGGGGGGGGAGAAGTGGGCAGGTGCTTTCTAAATACAAATACTTTTGCAGGAGCAGCAATTTTACAAGGAACAGAGGGCAAGGTCAGAACCCAGGTTTGCTCCAGGATTACCTCCTGCCATTTGGCAGGGGTGGTGAGAGGTAATTGCAGGAACTAAAAAGACCCTGAAATTTGCTCTTGCTGACTCGAGGAGGATGGGGGGGTTGGTGGATAGGAGGATGGGGGAGCCGTGGTTGCTTTAAGGCAGATCTCCCTGCTTCTTGGGTCATCTGTAGAAGATGAATCTCTGCTCTGAGATTCCAGGTAAAAGATTGGCATGGGGGTGAATAGGCACCCAAATTTGCCTGCCAGCTTCTGCCTTGGCAATGATCTTGGTTAGTCTAATTTAATGAAAGATCACTACTTTTGCAGAAAGGGGCAGGAGGTCTTCACCTGGTATGGAGGCATGTGGACATGTGGGTGGGTGCAGTAGCAGGGAATCTATGGCTTCTTGAATGTTGTGAGCCAGTTTGGTCTAGTGGTTAGGGAGCCGGACACTTATCTGGGAATACTGAGTTTGATTCCACCCTCCCCCGTGAAGCCAGCTGGGTGACCTTGGACAAGTCACAGCTCTCTGCTGAGCTCTCACAGCCCTACCTACCTCACATGGTGTTCTGTTGTGGGGAGAGGAATAGAAAACTTTGTCAGCTGCTTTGAGTCCCCTTAAATGGGTGAGAAAAGCTGGGTAGAAAAGCCAACTCTCCTCCTCCTCCTCCTCTCCTATAATCCACTTCCATTTGGCTTAGCTGGAGGAACTTGCTGTCCTATAGCTTTTTGAGGTCTCGGATACCTCATTCCTACTTTTGCATTTTTCTCCAGGGCTTTACTATCTGAATAAATAACAGAAAGGTGGGAGGAACAAAGCAGAAATGGAAGATGGGAAAAAGATGGCTTTCCGCCAAAACCACACATGTCCAAGATAGGAACTGCTTTGATCACTTGTGGGAATATGCTGCTAAGAGCAAACTGTAGGTTATATGTTTTCACTGTGCGTTGTGCAGGAGAAAAAAATGCTGCAGGGCTCCTGAAGGGATGCTCAGCCATGTGCAAGAAGCATCATAAACCCTTGTGGCTGCCTGAGGCCCTGGACCATGTTACTTTATTCTTGCTTCATGACTATAAACCAAAATCACTCTCTCAATTCCCCACAGTAGTAAAAGTGACAGTTGAGCTTCTGTGTGTCGTGGAAGAATGGGTTTAAAATTCTGAAGAAACTCATAGGAGCCAAATTTTGGGGTCATTTTAGAGCTACGATGTCTTTACACTAGAGATTGCATGGACTTTTTGCCTGTGTTTGGTTCAAATCAAACTGATTTGATTTGAATGAAACTGGTTTGGTTTCATTCAAACATTTTTGAACTTTTTTCAAACATGTTCAAACCTCTTGGAACCCCATCACCAATTTTTATATTGAAAAAACGCTCTTTTAAAGGACATAATAACATCAAAAACAAATAGTTTGATTGAACAGTTTGCTCTTCTGAATGAGTCCTGAGCTGCATCCAGATAGGAGGAATACTTCACAGGGACTGCAGAGAACATAAGAACATAAGAGGAGCCCTGCTGGATTGGGCCACAGCCCACCTTGTCCAGCCACCTTCTCACACAGTGGCCTGCCAATTGCTTCTGGACATCCCAAGCAGAAGACAAGGGCAAAACCTTCACCTGCTCTTGAATCCCTGCAAATGGACTTCAGAGGTATGTTTCCCCAACCTGGAGAATGTACCTAGGTATCCATTCTATTTGTGCAGTGCTTACC
This sequence comes from Aspidoscelis tigris stejnegeri, assembly GCA_023333525.1. Lineage (NCBI taxonomy): Eukaryota > Metazoa > Chordata > Lepidosauria > Squamata > Teiidae > Aspidoscelis > Aspidoscelis tigris. Next base: position 12,082,267 of record JALMGA010000007.1, read on the forward strand.
TGTAAAAATAAATACTGTGTACTCTTTGCCTGTTAAAACAGTTAAAAACAATAATTGGTCACAAACCTGCAGCTAGAAAAAGTTAGCAGGATCAAGGGGAGGCCACACTATATTGACATCATTCATTCATTCATTCATTCATTCATTCAAATATTAAAAAGTAGCAAGGATAGCTAGTCTCTAATGGACACCTTTAACCAGTTCCCTGTTCATAATTCCTTGAAAGACCACAAAAGAGAAAGAACAACCTCCAAACCACAGTTTGCTTAAACTGGGAATTTTGCAGCACCTTTCGGCTGAATAATAAAATTTCTTTGGAGATTTCATAGCACCCAGTCCTATGCTCAATCTTTTCAGAAGCATCAGAAGTTGACTAATTTCACAGCATCATAGAGAGCAGTCATTTTCGTTATTTTGCATGCATCATTGTGCCGTTTAAAATGCAACCTCTCTCTCTTTCTCCCTCTGTATACAGCCTTTAATTGAAACAGCAGCATCTTCATTCTCCTCACGCAGAGGATTTGTCATTGCTTCCAACTGTGCAGTTAGTTTTGCAAATTAAATACAGTCAGACCTGCTTAATCCATGTCTCGTTTAGCCATATGCCTGAATGACCAAACCTCTGTGTGGTGAACAACATATTTTTTCTCAGCCGCTGAACCAAATTAAACAAGCATGACGTTTACAGTGATTCCTGTCTGAATCTGAATGAATGAAATTGGTGACTTCTGCAATATATTATTGAATAACATGGGGAAATTACCAGGTACTCACAGATAAATTGTATTTTGCTCACTTTTTCTTCTTTCTTTCTTTTCCTCCTACATCAAGTGGTTCTGAGAGAAGGGGGGTTGATTTCTTCAAGGCCTTTGTTCATTCTACCTTGCTGGAAACCTCTCCTAGCAACTGCACTTCCAAAACGGATAATTGTAAATTATTATATTAATCAATGACCATAGAGAGAAGTTGTAGCTCGGTAACAAAGAACATTCTCTCTGGATAAAGAGCTTAAGTTCCACTAGCAAGTAAGAAGACAAAATATCCCTGTCTAAGGCCCTTTCTGCATTGGGCCTTATTCTGAATCATATCCCAGACTGTCTGCATGATAGGGCAGACTATGGTGACGCTTGCCATTATCTGCACCAGTTTATGGATGGCAGGCTCCTTTTCCAGGATCTGATCTGGAATAAGGCCCAATGCAGAAAGGGCGTAAAGCTCTATAAAACTCTTGGTACAGACAGACAATTCTCAGGTGCTCTCTCCACACACACTGAGGGTGGCCTCTGGATGTGGGTTCCCTGGCAGAAAACCACATGCTGACATGTCATAGGATGCTATCTTGGAGCACAGAGGCACTTTACAATATAGCAAGGGAGATGTTCTTTCAAAAAGCCATTTCACAGCCTCGACCCCAAGTGCTTTCAACAGGCATCTTGCTCCTACAAAGTAAGAGGAGATACAATTGAAGGTAGACTAAGCACAGAAATGACTCTTTGAAAAGCAGATTCTTATTGACCTATATAAAGTTGACCAGCTGTGATGTTACTGACAAAATGTTAGTGTCCCTCCCTTTCATATCTTGACCCTGTGTGACATATTTAAAAAGGGGTGGGCACTCAGGAGAGGGCCTTCTCAGTGATGGCCCCTAGGCTATGGAATAGTCTCCCCCTTGAGGTGTGTCTATCATCTTCACTGTACACGTTTAGGAAGGCAGTGAAGATGCACCTTTCTGCCCTGGCCTTTGGTTAAATGGGAATATACTGTCTCTTCCCACTTTACAGACACTGTTTTAATATATGTCTGATTTTAAATGTTGTTACCTGCCCTGAGACCTTTGGGTATAGGGCAGGATATAAACAAACAAACAAATAAATACTGACATGTCCACACAAAAGAACTCATACACAAAGTGAGTGGACTCAAACATGAATGTATGTATTTATGTATGCACATGCAAATAAAGATACACAGACGTATGATTAAAATAAGTAATCGGGGACCTCAACAAGATTCCCCATCTTGGCTTTAAGCAAAGGCCCTTTTTGCCCTTATCTAACCTAAATCTGGATCCGTGGATCCATAATAGCATATTAAACTTCACGGTAAGAATCGTGGGTCCTTTCTGCACAACCTTATTCTCATATATATCCAGGAATAGTGACCTGCTGTCCACATGTTAGTGCAGACTGTGGCAGGCCCTATGTGAGCCCTGCTCTAGTCTGCATTAACATGCAGGCAGCAGACACCCTATCCTGAGATATATTCCAGAATAAGGCCAAGTGCAGAATGGTTGGTGATGGTTACCCTTTTTCATTTTGCTAAGCATTTTGTACAACAGAAAGAAAAGGTTCAGGATGAGTCATCTTAGGAGGAGAACAGTATGATGATTTTAAAGAGACTTTCACAGATAATTCCTTTGGGATGATAGGAAGAGAAGAACATAAAAGATATGACATTTGGAATTCCACCTGTGTGGATTTTCGCTGTTTAGTTTCATGTAAAGGAGGACAATGCAAATGAGTGCCCTCTCCCCAGTTTTTGAATAAGTCTATTAAGCACATCCATCTAAAACTGGAAAGGGAAAAATCTATAAGAGCAGAAAACCTTTAATTTGTAAACCTTTGTTCCAAATTCATGAAACTGTGGAGGTGGGAAAGTAGCTGTGCCTGTCACATCTGCAATGGATCTGTAGTACATTGGATGTGGATTGAGAGTGCATTCAAAGTGGGTTCAACTTCAGGGTGGATTTGACACTTTCAGAGTGGATATGTTATGGGATACATATGGTATATGTATGTGTTCATATCGGATGTTTGTACTAATTCATATGAATGCATTCATATTGAATAGAATCCTGCCACATTCGAAGGGGATCTATTTGAACGAAGATGAATTTTCTTTCCTTCCATTTGATACAAATCAAATGCAAAATAACCACAATTATTGCACATCACTAAAAAGCATACATACTTGGTACATGTGGAGAAATTTTGTAGCCTAGCCAAACCATTTGCAATTATTTGAGAAAACTAAGGAACACTGTAGTGAAATAGAGTTTGGTGGCCCTTGGGGTCTGGCAGAATTAATCTGGTTCCGTTTGCATAGATGTAACTTTAACACTGTATCCAGGCTAGAAGAGACCAGCTGGAATACATCTTAGGAATAATGCTCTTGGAGCCTCTCCACCCAATTCTAAATACCTGTGAATTAAGAACCTAATTGGTGCAATGTCAGAGTTTGGGGGATAAAAGAATCTTTGGGGGAGAAGCTCAGGTATCCTTTATCTGACTCAAGATAGAGAGATCAAAACACTGTTGGACGAAATGCCATAGAGTAAGGAATAGAACTTTGTTTTATGTTCACTTGCTTGCTTTGTTCATGTCTTTTTATGTCTTTTTTGTCTTTTTATGTTTTGTAACTGCGTTCTAGGATTCACTGGCTTATCTGTAAGAACTTGCTCTATTTTTTGTCTTCTTTTGTATCTGCTGGCACATAGCCTGAAGAGCATAGTTCCTGTTGGTTGATTTCAGTTGAATGCTTGTTACTCTTTGTTTTGTCTTTTAATAAATCAACATAAAACTTTCCAATTACTTGAGATTTTACTCCTGTGGATGGCCAGCAGGAGTTCAAAGGGACTCGGGGGCTCTTAGGAGAGTGTGGGGGGGCGTCGTCAAGGGGCCCCAAGCATGTTAAGAGTCCCAGGAACCCCTACAAACACCTTCTTCCATATTGACCTACATGTGCCTTAAGATGTATAGGAGATGCCTTCCTGGTTGTACCACACAGGCACTTGGGATAGGGCCTCCTGAGTGGTGGCTCCCAGATCATGGAATAATTTCCCCCCTTCTGGGGTGCATCAGGCATCTTCATATGTTCAGGAGAGCAGCAATGATGGACTTCTTTGCCCTGGCCTTTTGTTAAATAAGGAAACAGCTTTTCCTCCTCACTTTCAGGCACTGTATTGCTTTAGTATGTTTATTTTTATATTTGGTTTTTAATGGGTGTTTTTCCACTGGCTCTAAGAAGATCCGGATCTAGGGAATGGGTACTTCCCTTAAACCGGATCTAGTAGATCCAGATTAAGGGAAGTACCCAATGTGTTTCCATGGGTGGTCTAGCACCCAATAGCAATGGGTGCTAGCCTCCCTGCCATGGAAACACTGAGCACCCATTTGGAAAGCCGGATCTACCCATGAGGAGTCTGCCTGTCACCCCAGGTGTTTTGGGGGACAGGGGGTGCAATCTCCGAAGCGGCTCTGAAGTCACTTCGAAGTCTGTGCAAAATAGCTCTGGAGCATCTTTGAAGTCTGTGCTGATCTTCGGAGTAAACTTTGAAGTGACTTCGTAATGTTCAATCTGTGTATGGATGTCTGTATGAATTCGTATGAATAATGAATTTTATGAATATTCATTCACATCCCTACAATGGAAATGTGCATTGTTTTAATGACATAGATAGGCCACCTTTCTTCTGAAGAACCCATGGGGGTACACCCCACGGTCTTTCCTTCCACTGTATCTTTACAACAACCCTGTGAATTAGGTTAGGGAGGGAAGAAGTGTGGGTTTCAGATTTCCACAGCTGAATAGGGATGTGCACAAATGGTTTATTTTGCATTCGAATTCAATTCAAATTGAATGACAAAAAACTGAATTCAATTCGAATGTTTAGAACCCGAATGCAACAAAATCTGATTCAAATCGAATACTTCCGAATCTATTCATTCAAATGCTAGATTTGAATCTGAAGATACGAATGTCGACAACATTCGTATGTGTGCATTTCGTATGCAAATGTGTGCAGATTCGTATGAGATGCTTATATATACATACGTGTACATTCGTACGTGTACATTCAAATGCTTCAGATCATTCAAATGAATGTTTTGGAACATTTGAAATTTGTTTGAACGTTTAAATTCAAATGCGTAGACATTCTATGTGAGTTTGAATGTCCACATTCGATCAAATTCAATCGAATTTCGAGTGTTTAGAACATTCGTGGACATACCTACAGCTGAATGGAAAACAGGTTGATAGAAAGAAGGATACAATGCCAGCTATTGGTGACCAAAAATACCCAATGTGGATAATTCTACTCCGCTGGTTGAAAGAATTAAGAATCAGGAACAGGCCTCTGGTTGAGGAAGGTCAGCAAAAGTAAATTGTCTTTAAAGGAAACTGGGTGGGAATTAGGAAGCAAACAGCATGCGTGTAACAGCTTAAAATTTAAAAAATGACAGCACCAGAATCAAATAAGCTACCAAGGTGTGAAAGCAGGAGGGGGCCTGTGAGTTGGAAAGCTGAGTGTAAATAGAATGAATTACATGGTTTGGAACTACCCGATGAGCTGTTGGAGAACAGCGGATAGGACGAAGCATATCTTCACAGAGGTGAAAAATGCATGTGAATATAATGTTGTTACAGGATGCTAATGGGAAAAGGTTGTAGCTCAGTAGGCAAACCACATGCCTTGCATGCCAAATGCCGTGGAATCAATTGCTGGATTCCTTAGTTTACTGTCCCTGAGGCTTCAATCCTGTACCCAGTGAGCTTCGGGGAAGCTCCGCTGCACATAATGGCGCTTATATCTGAGGAGGTGCCCACTGGGCGGCACCGTAAAGTTGTGGAACTCAGAAATCCATCGGGCATGCACCCTAGAGACTCACTGCTAGGCAAAATTGGCCTCCATGCCTCACTGGCCTGGAAGTTCATAAAATCCCTTTGCACATTTATGTGGCTTGCAGCCTGGCAATAACTTGTTCCCTAACAGCTGTGTGTCACCACTGGGGTTCTTCCATTTACTTCGTGTAATTGATATTAATTTGAGGCTGATTAATATTAAAGATTCCCTTAATTAATATTTAAGGAATTTATTTATCTGCAAAGGCAGGCTAAAGTGGTTGAGGATTTTCAGTTTAGGAGCAAGGCAGGGATGTCTATCTGTGGCAGAGCATTTACTCAGCAGGCCGAGGGTCAGTCCCAAACATTGCCAGGAAGAGCTGAATGAAGCGTTTGTTTAAAATCAATGGCTACTAGAATGGATGTCTAAGTACATCTTTGAGGCTAGGGTTGGGGGACAAGCAGGAGCCAGTCTGGTCTAATCGTTAGGGAGCTAGACTCATATCTGGGAATACTGAGTTTGTTTCTGCCCTCCTTCATGAAGCCAGCTGGGTGACCTTGGGCTAGTCACAGCTCTCTCCTGAGGTCTCACAGCCCCACCTACCTCACAGGGTGTTCTGTTGTGGGGAGAACAGCAGCTTCCAGTCCCCTTAAACAGATGAGAAAAGTAGGGAAGAAAAGTCAGCTTTTCTTCTTCTCTAAAGCCGTTTGCTGGGATTCGAGAGCAGAAGATTTGCCCTTGTCTCTGCTTGAGATGCCCATGGGCAATTGGGTGGGCCACTGTGTGAGACAGGATGCTGGACTAGATGGGCTGTGGCCTGATCCAGCAGGGCTCGGCTTAGGTACTTATGTTCTTAAAAGCCAGGAAAGCTGCAGGCAGTCCCTGAGGACAATACTGAGTGTGGTGGACTAAGAGGTGTGTTTGTACTTACCAGCCTAGTACAGTGTAACAATACCATACTAGGCTGGTAAAGACATAGCACTGTAGTGGCGATCTGCACTTCAAATGCTGGGAAAAACCCCTCCAGGACAAACAACACTCAAAGTGTGAATGGCAAGGCCAGGGCAGGCCAGATCGCCATGGGAATGTCTAAGACAAAATCCAGCGCACACTTGAACATTGCCATGGTAATCTGGATGCTGTGTGCAACCGAACAACTGTAGTAGTACCACCATGTCTCCTTGATGCACCATACCCAGATGAGGGTACAGATACTATTGCCCTGTAGGAAACTAACCCCTTCTAGTCAAGCTTTGGATTCTCATACTAGAGGTTTTTAAGCAGAGGCTAAGTGTTTGCTTCTTGAAGATAGTTTCGGCAGATTCCTGTAGTAAGCAGAGGGTTGGTATGGATGACGTCTAGGACCATTTTTGGTTCTCGCTACTATTTCTGAAGGAACTATTGAGATTTTTTTTTCCAGTCAGCACATAGATAGCTGCCATCACCACGTTGAGAGCTGCCATCACCACCACTGCAGCTATCCTGAATATTGCGTAAAGCAAAGTATTTATATGTGTGTTCATAATAACAGCAGCAGCAGCAGCAGCAACAACAACAACAAATGACAGCCACATCTATGGCTTGAGGGTTGGATGTGCCCTAGACTCTGGGCCTGTTTGCATTTCACTCACTGGAATGGTATAGTAATGGTATAATAATACCATTCCAGTGAGGCATGGAGGGAGCCATCCACACTTCAAGTGCTTGTGCAGTCCTGAACCAGACCACCAGGACCTGCAGTGTGGATGGCCTGGCTGAGGCAGGGCGGATCTCCATAGCAATGATTATGGCAACATCCGACATGCTCCTGGATATCGCCATGGTTATCGGTATGTGGCCCATGGTTGCACAGTCACAGCCATACTGTGCTGGCCACTTGCAACTTCACACCAGGAAGAGGGTGCAAATGTTGCTAACTGGGAACTAAGTAGTAGCTGCTCCCAGTTGAGATTTTACATGCTCACAGCTAGTAAAGACTGGGGCAGCCTGAGTGAGCTCTTGGAGCCCTGGAAGAGCAGCAGCGTGGTCTGCAAGATGGGCCTCCCCAGGACCAGATGGAACTGTTCTGAAGAGATAAATGCAAACCGAACACGCCCTTTGTTTGCTTGCTTGTTTTATGCTTGAACACTCTTGGTCAAGTTTCAATTTCTCCTGAGTCTTTATTACTGCAATCTTTTACTCTTATTCTCACCTTATTCCATTTGTTTCTTTCTTGAACTTGTCTGCCTGTTTGATTTATCTTGCTTGGTGTTGCAATCATATTACTTCCCTTTATCTCGGAGTGTAAATGTCTTGCTCCTTGTTATTGAATCTTTCTACAATTGTATTCATTCCACCTTTTGCCTTTTTGTTCCTTCCTCTGTGTTCCTCTCCTGATGCTGAGTTCTGACATGAATATTGACTTTAAACCATCTATTTTGTGCACTTTCTTCTGTCCCATTTTCCCCTAATTTCTTCACACTATGGAATACTGATTTAAGCAGCTCTTCCTCTTCTTTTGAGAAACTCTTCAAAGATCCTGCTAGGATATGGATGCTCAGAAACAGTTGGAAGGGACAACTCATCTCCAGATGGTCCACAGACAACAACGCAGACTATTGACAAACTAGATCAAGTCCAAAGGAGGGCTACCAAAATGGTTCGTGGTCTGGAAAGCATGTCTTACAAGGAACAGTTGAAGGATTTAGGAATGCTTAGTCTACAGAAGTGAAGACTGGGAGGAGACATGATCACGGTCTTCAAGTATCTGAAGGGCTGTCTCAGTGCAGAGGGAGTGTCCCTATTCTCACATGCACAAAATGGGAGGATGGGATGAAACTTCAAGGGAGTCAGTGCAGATTAGATATTAGGAAAAACTTCCTGACAGTGAGAGCAATCAGGCAATGGAATAGGTTGCCACGAAAGGTAGTGGGTTCTTCTTTGCTGGAGGTCTTCAAGCAGAGGTTGGACCTACACCTGTCTGGGATGGTTTAGGAAATTCTGCATTCCACAGGGGGTTGGACTTGATGACCCTAGAGGTTCCTTCCACCTCAATGATTCTATGATGATTATCAGAAACATAAAATGCTACACTAAAAACTCTGCACTGTCTTCTGCTTGCTGCAAATGTTGTTTTTGTTAAAATAGTTAAGACTCACATTTAGAACATTGCCAATATTTAGTTTGGGGCATTGCTCTTTGGAAAAAGTTCAGTGAAAACATTGTCTTCTTCTTGGCTGCATCCAGACACATTTATAGTGCACATTGGAATGCACAGTCCTACTCGAGCAGTCACATGTGATGATTGATTGATCATCATGCCATTGCATTGCGTGATTGGGACTGCGTACTTTCCTTAATGCTGGATCAATGATACTCACTGCGCAGTATGAAGAAAATCTGAAGCTTCAAGCTAATGCAGGCAGGACAGTGAGAAAAGTAGACAAGATGCCAGCTGAGCAGGAAGGGCAGCTTAAAATTTGATTGGCTGCCTCATCCCGCTTGATGGCGTGCCCTGACTCAACTCTTGCAGCTCTGATAAGGGAAATTATGGACCTGCCTTTCCAGTCGGGATGCCTGGTTGTCGCTGTGCAGTGAGTATACTGCACTTTTAGATTTAACTGCAGATTTATTCCGCTAGAATGGGGGCAATTCTTCTTCCTTCCTTTGGATTGCATACAGTTTCAGTGCACTACCCCCCTGCAAATGGTAGAGTGTTAATGAAATAACCTCATTTGTCATCCTCAGCTTTCTTGCTTAACAAAGCTTCTCTTCATGGCCAGTGACATATTGTTTGCTGCAAACTAATGGCTGTAGCTCAGGGGCAGAACAAACTGCCTGGAATGCGGAGGGTGAGTGGTTTGATCCCCAGCCTCTTCCTGTAAGTAGGCAGTGGCAAACGACTTCTGTATCTCGGCCAAGAAAGCTTCATAGTGGTGGTCCATGCAGTCAACCAAGTGTCAGCCAAAACTCAGTGGTACCCAACGGCAACAATAGTGAGCACCGGGATTAGGGATGTGCACGAATGTTCTAAACATTTGAAATTCAATTGAATTCATTCAAATGTGGACATTTGAATTCGAATAGAATGTCTTCACATTCGAATTTAGATATTTGAACGGATTTTGAATGTTCCAAAACATTCATTCGAATTATTCAAAATCGTTTGAATGTACCGCATATCATACACATCTGTACGCATTTGCACTTATAATAAGGAATGAAAACGGGATACATAAAGGATAAAACAAGATGCATGCAAAATGCATACAGATACATATAACACATACAAATGTTGTCGACTTTAATATCTTCAAACTCATATCTAGCATTTGAACGAATAGATTCGAATGTATCAGATTCGAATAGTTTTTTTGTTGCATCCGGATTTTAAACATTCGAATCAAATAGGATGTTTTAACATTTGATTTGACTTGAATTCTAATGTAAAACAACAACAACACATTCATGCCCACCCCTAATCGGAGTTTTAAAATACCTACAGACTTTTTTTCCCCACAGGGTAGGTAGAAGAACATTGTCAGAAAAGAAATAGTCTGCATGATTCTGCTGTACTACATTAATACCTGAAAGGGATGTAGCTGATTAGGAAGCTGGAAGTCAGCTCTGGCTCAGGGAAAAGGAGAGGATATAGCTTTCAAAAAAATTAGACAATGAACCATGGGTGTGCAAAGATGTTTTTTGTATTTGATTTGTACTGAATTGAATGCAAGAACATTTGTATTCATTTGAATAGATCCCCTTCTAATGTGGTAGGATTTGTATTTGATATGAATGTTCAATCCTATACGAAACCCGTACAAATATTCATTTGAAGATTCATACGAATGTATCAAAATATTCAATTCAAATTCAGCCAAACTCATACAAATTTTGAATGTTACAAATATTTGTACACATCCTTATAATAAAGGGATCAAGAAAAGCCCCTCAACTCAGCAAGAGAAAATATGAACCTAAGAGGAGCCCTAATGGCCCACTAATTGCTTCTAGGCATTCTCAAGCAGAAGACAAAGACAAAACTGGCCCTCAGCTCCCTTCAGATGGCCTTTAGAGACATCCTGTCTGTCTTTCCAGCCTGGAGCCAGTATCTGGAGTGGAGGAAATTGCTCCAAAAGGAATCCCTCCTTTCCTGGATCTCTGGCAAAACCAGGCTTACTCAGTGGACACTCTGCCCCATGACAAAGTTGGAGAAGTGATTATCCATTTTCCTTCTCTCTGTCCTTACCAGCTTGATCTTCATCCAGACCATTAAAGATCTCCTTTAGGTCAAATTGGCTGTGGATGCCCATCATTTCCCAGTAATGTTCTTCAATTAATGCCTTCCAGACTTGGCTGCATAAAACAGCTTCTCATTTCATCTTCTCTACTTTCATCCAAACTGGGAGAAAAAAAGAAAGCTTGAGAGATTTCATCCCAAAATAAACAGTGACACTGAATCTTGGTAGTAAAATAATATGGAAAGAACACAGCCTTTCCCAGGAGTATCTTAGCTCTGGCTTTAATAAATTGTTTCGATCTGCAGCTGTGGTTGCTGTCAGCTCAGGAGACTTCTAAGTCAGATCTGATTCTTTGATGTAGTTGAGAAGGATCCAACTGCAAAATGCCTTCTTACCTAAAAACTTTAATTTTACACAGCACAGCAGGATGATAAGGAAGGGTTATTTTTCACCATGTTGATTTAAAGCAACAGAACATAGATGTTGCAGGTTGGTTGGTAACTGATCTCCAAATTAGCAATTGTGGTATTTGCCAACATGTTGCAAAGAAGATCAAAAGCAACCCAGATTGCATTTTATTGCATTTTTTGAATTTTTATTAATTGAATTGAATTTATTCATTTTATTCATATCCTGCCCCTCACCTGAAGGCCCAAGGATGGATTGCAATAGTGAAAAGATAAAATTTATAACTATTAAAAAACACAATTAAAATACAGCCTTCCCTCCACCATGCAAAACTACAAGGAAGTTAACCATCAAAAGTCTGAATGAAGTCATATGTCTTCAATCAAGTGTCAAAAACCGTACAGTGTTGGTGCCTGTTAAAACTCTTCTGGGAGATTCTTCCAATGTCAGGGGGCCACCACAGAAAAGGCCATCTCATGAGCCATAACCTCTCTCACCTCTGAGGGTAGTGGAACTACAAGAAGACCCTCACTTTGTGATCTTAAGGCACAGGCAAGTCTATTTGGAGGGAGGTGCTCCTTCAGATATTTGGAGCTGGAGCCATTAAGGGTTTTCAGCACCTTGAACAGGGCTTGGTAGCTAGTTGGGATTGGTGCTGAAGCTCAATTTATTGGTCCCTCTGCAGCCCATTACTGCCTTCAGGCATTGATCAAGCACGTGAACTGCTTCATCAGACTCAGAAAGAATAAAGAGTCAGACCTGGGCATCATCATCAGCATACTTGTTCATGCCGTTTGAGACTCCTCCAAGTGTTAATTCTGGAAGGGCTCTGAAGAGACTCCTCCAAGTGTTTATAAATGACACGTGCCATTAAAATACACTTCTGGTAGCAGAGGTATTAAACCTGACGTATAATCAGATTAAATAGGGTATGTAGTAGGGAAGTGCACAAATATATATTTTTTGCATTCAATTCGTATTGCATTGAATGTAAGAAAATTTGTATTTGTTCAAATAGATCCTTTCAAATGTGGTAGGATTCTATTCAAAATGGATGTTCCGTATGAATTTGATACAAATATCTGATAGGTATCCCCAGCATATCTGCTCTGAACAGGTCAAATCAGCTCTGAATCTACTTTGAATCTGCTCTCAATCCATGTCAAATGCATTTTGGATCCATTGCAGATGTGACTGGCACAGCTGCTTTCCCACCTTCCCAGATTCATGAATGTAACGAAGCTTCATACGAATGTTCCAAAGCATTCTTCAAAAATGAATGTCAATGTACAAATGTCCTGAGATTCTATTAGTATATGAACATCCAAATTTGTACGAATATAAAATGTTATGAACATCCATGCACTTCCCTAGTATGTAGTCCTCTTTCCAGTATTGCTGTAGCTCTTAACTGAAGCACTGCTTTGATTTGCTGTCTGAGCAGCTACCTGCATTTACTGAGCTTCTGATAGGATATTGGGCATTTACCTGCCAATTATCTGCCCACCTGAAGCTGGCAGAGAAAAGATGTATCAGTGATAGGCATGTTGTGGTTAGATGAGGAAAGGAAATGATGTTAAATTACACAGTAGGATTTAATTTCATCTCTTCATTTAATCCTACTGGTGATACTGATTGCAATGTATATATTGAGAATAAGTCTTTTCTTTGTCTAGGCTTCTTTTTTATATATACTTAGGTAGTTAATTCCTTCTTTGCATACAGATCACAGGATGAAAAGCTCGTGCCTCATATTGTGGGCCCTGGTCACACCTATATGAGACAGGACATTCTGGTTCATTTGAATTGAGGTAGTACCAGCTCTGTGCACACCTAGGTTGTCTTCACACTGCCCTTGCTTTGCTCTGTGTCACTCACACCTTTCTCCATGACTGACCTGAGCCTCCTCTGTGGAATTCTTGGCTCCCTAAACCAGTTTGGTCTAGTGGTTAAGGAGCTGGACTCTTATCTGGGAATACTGGGTTTGATTCCGCCCTCCCCCACAAAGCCATTCTGGGTGACCTTGGGCTAGTCACAACTCTCTTCTGAGCTCTCACAACCCCACCCACCTCTCAGGGTGTTTTGTTGTGGAGAGGAGAATAGAAAGCTTTGTTGGCTGCTTTGAGTCCCCTTAAATGGGTGAGAAAAGCAGGCCAGAAAAGTTTCTTCCTCCCCACCCCTCCTCCTCTGCTGAAGGAGATACCAGGGATAATTCTAGTCAGAGAAAAACTATTATTCTTTCACGTGAATATATGTCAAGAGCAAGATATTGCTGACATGTCACAAGTTGGACACTTTAACATCACTGAACTTCTTGCTGAAGGTGCCATGGCAGACCCCTGTTGAGATCAGCTCATCATATTCCTTCTGCTGCTCTGTAAATAGGGAAAAAAAGTTTATCCCATATGTACTTCTGTGGTCAGTAGAGTCTGCATTAGCTATGTGTATTCGTCATAAGTGAAAGCTGCAAGCAGGGGGATGGGGACATGCATTTAATTTATTGTTTTCTTTTTATCCTGCTCTGTACCCAAAGGTTCCAGGATGGGTTATGGCAATAAGTGAAAATAAAAGAGACACATAAAAACAAAACAGTGCCTGAAAGAAGGGAGGGGGAAACTGTTCCTTCAGCCATAGGGCAGGGTAAATAGGAATGTCTTCACAGATTTCCTGAACCTTAGTAGTGAAGTTATCCATCGTACCTCAGGAGGGAAACTATTCTATAGTCTGGGGGCCAACATTGAGAAGGCCCTATCCTAACTGTACAGTCCTTTTGCTACTGAAGTTAAGCTCTGTACTTCAAGTTGCTATGTGCATGTCTTCTACAGTGCTTATATTGTGCGCCACTTTGGTCTTGTGGCTAGAGTATCAGACTTTCCCAGTTTGATCCACACTTCTGCACAAAGCCAGTTGGGTGACCTTGGGATAGCCACAGCTCTCTTTTTGAGTTCTCAGAGCCCCACCTAGCTCACAGGGTGCCTGTTGTGGGGAGAAGAACAGAAAGTTTGTCAGCCACTTTGAGTCAACTCCTTTCTTCCTCCTATGTATCATTTGACATGTGAGTAACAAATCTGAATAGGGTAACTGGGTTACAGAGATACAGCAGGCCTGTGACTTGGGGATGCCTTGTTGAAGGCAACCATAATAGGTACAATTTTCAGTTTTGTTGCTCATACCCAGGAACATTTTGAAATTTGCCATTTTGGTTGTTTTCTTTTTCCTCCACAAAAATAAAATTCTAATGCTTTAGATTTGCTTGAATCACTTGCCCGTTTTGACAAGCATAAAATATCAAACTTCCTAAGTTGTCGTACAAAATACTCTTAGATGTCAACAAAACAAATATCAACTGTCAGTCAGGAAACATGTTATCACAGAATTTCAAACAGGTCTATTTCTCTCCTCCTGCTTTTGATGACTCTTTTTAGTTCTATGTTGCTGTTACCTATTTGTAACACTCTAGGATGTAAGGGAATCTGCTTTAAATGAAATCGTATAAATGGATCCTACAGTGTTCTGGACACCTCCATAGGACTATCTTTAACTATAGTTGCTGTTTGGATACTACTTGGATTTTTGTTTGACTCACATGAAATAATTGTGGCACCTTGGGTTTTTTCCCCACTAGCAATAGTGCCAGTAGAAAAACACTCCTTGTTGGCCTATTATTGTGAGTGTACAGCACTTCAGAGTAAAAGGGGTTAATTTTCTCTGTATATTTGTGTTGCGGTATAGGAACTGCAGATTGTTTAACCCTACTGTAGCAGTTTGCAATGTCACATGCTCTCTCTTCAAGCTGGTAGTAGAAAGATGGCCTCTAGCATCTCTAGACATGTATATTTGATATAAATAAGTTACAAGACTGACAAATTATAGATAAGTATAGTTATGCTGAACTGTTCTTCAACAAGCTCTCTGGTAAAGTATAGTTTTCTTGGTGAGAAAGAAAACACACCTGGCAGTAAGAACATCAGAACATAAGAGAAGCCCTGCTGAACTCGGCCACAGCCCACCTAGTCCAGTTTTCTATCTCACACAGTGGCTCAAGTATTGCTTCTGGCATTCTCAAGCAGAAGACAAAGGCAAAACCTTCACCTGTCCCCCACTCCCTGCAAATGACCTTTAGAGGCATCCTTTTGGCACCTACTGGTATTCCATACCAGCAGGTGAATTAAGGGCCTTCCTTCTGCTCATTAGGAATATGGGAGACCCCACCCACTACAAGTACACCCTGTTCATATAGGACGGAATGTGACCCAGAGCAAGGGGCCCTTGTTCTTGATCACCAGTGATTAAACAGGCATACCAGCATCCTAGCAAACCTGGTCAGGAACATAGAGGCATCCAGAATGCACACCCCCATGTTCTCAAAGTACACTACCAAAATGTGTTCTCAGAAGTCTCTAAGGCTAGGAACATGTGTTCCTAGCCCTTCAGAGCTCTTACAGCCAGTGCCCAAAGCTCATGTGACCTTCGGAGCCAATGCAGGGGTTCATGCAGATGGTGCTGGTTCTAGATTATCTCTGACCATGGTCTGATCCAACAGGCCTCTCTGGTGCAGACCCAGTGGTTCGGATCATGGTCTTTTAGCACAGAAATGCCCTCGATCCCATGTAAGCCTGACTTCACATGAAGAACTTCCTGCCATTCATTCATAGTTCGTTGTCCTTGTCCTTGTTGCTGTTATGTAAGGACACCTCTTAGAAGAAACCCACGTGCACACAAACACACCTACATATGCGCACATCAGCCTCCTCCAGCCTGTTAGCACCTGGATTTTCTAATTATTCCAAGTGCAGGATTTAATTGTCTGTTGAACGTTTTCTGCACTGTTAAGATGCTAATTGTTCTAAAACCGCGGGAACAAAGGAACCTGATGTACTTTATAATCCACTCAAGGCTGTTAAATAAAAATCCCACGCATCTGCTAATATTAAAATATTTGGCATTTTGTAGGGGGGAAAAAGATACCTTCTAAGAATTTTCATGTGTTTTCTTTGGTTTTTCCTAATAACAGTCTCAAACTGTGCTGCATTAATTAGGCTTATCTCATCTGCTAAAAATGAGACAGTTGATAACATCCCAGTGGAACTGACAAGCTGAGTTCCACTGTTATTCCTGATCCTGAGCCCCTAAGTATTTAGCAGTGGGAACATCTGGAATACAGCAACCGAGCAGATGATTTCCCTCCCCACCTCCCTCCCTTTCTCTCCACAAGCAATATCAGTTACAGTGGCAACAGAGTCCCTTATTATTGTGGTGTACAATTTTTCCCCCTATTAGCTTTGCATCGAAGTGAATAGCACTGAAATTTGCATTTGTGTAAATGGAGCTAGGACTTCTGTGTAAATGGACCTAGGACATTCATTGTGTAAATGAATGTCCTAGGTTTCAGATTCTCTTCAAATCACTGACGCCTCCATTTGTGCCTCTCAATCTGATGTGGATCCGATGCGAATCCCCTCCAAGGCTTCAAATGGAGGCAGGGAAGGCTTCACTTCACTTGTGTAGGTCAGTGTTCAAATATAGCCAAGATTCAAATTGAATGCAAAGTTTTGAACATTTGCAATTCCTAAAAATTGCGAAGGTGACCCTTCTAAAAACCCATTAGGAACCTGATTAGTACCTGATTGGTACCAATCGGGAAGGCCCTGTCCCCACCTGGACCCCACTGAAGGACCTATCTACAAGGCCCTGCCCCCAAGACGGCAGGGGAAATCTGGATTTAATGGGTCCTTCAGGCCCTTAAGTCTGGATTTCATGTGAACATGATTAAAAGGGTCCACATAGGGGGGTGGGCCTTCAGGGATCTTCAAGGTCCAGATCTCCAGAAGGACCCCATCTCAAAGATCTGGATCTTGAAGATCTGGATCTTTGTGCATGGAAAAAGGGGAAAACATTTTTTTGCTCGTCTTTATCTCTTATTATTTGCTCCAAGTAGAATCCCTTCCCTCCTTCATCTGCTTCAGGAAGGCTGTGTAACATCTTGCTTCTGGGGACTGAGGAATAAGAAGATTTTATTCCCTTCTTATCCCCTCTCTTAAGGTTCTATATCCAGTTATTATAAGCCCTAGGATCGGGAATGCTTGCTAGTAGTCTGTAATCTGAAAGCCTTTTGGACACTAAAATGTGGGATGAAGATAGATGGATGGATAGATAAATAGATAGACAGATGAGTGGATGAATAAATAGATCATATAAACCACTTCCAAGCTTTAAAATCTCTGATATTATTTGTTTAGGGGAGCTGAACTGTTCACCTTATATTAAAAGTTAGATAAAAGCAATGCTTACGCTTCCCCCTAATATTTATGACCTACACATCATGAACAGTAAATTAAATGCCAAATTTATTAGATTCAATGTATGTGATTGGAAAAGGAAGACTTGCTCTTGGCTATCAGCCACCAAAAGTGACTGTTCTGGAATTCTGAAGAGATATAGTTCTCAAAAATGTCCATCCATTTATAACTCTATCACTTTTAATTTCCCATTTGTGGAGAAAACTAAAGACCTGTTCCACATGCAGTTAGTTTGATCTTGATGACTGCTGTTTTTGAATTTTATACATATTACCTTTGCTTGGTTCGTCAAACAGGAATTGCATTAGGTTGAATTTTGTCAAATTAAAATGGTTCATATTTTAAGGATTTGAGAATATCGGCAGCTCACCTGTTGTGCAGGGATGGTGCCAAACAGTGGTAAAATATTTTAATGAGGCTACATTTTGATAATTTGAGTGTTTGGGCAATTGATCCTTCCATAGATTGTCAGAAGAAGCAATAGAATAAGAATAAGAGTTGGCTTTTCTACCCCACTTTTCTCGCCCATTTAAGGGGACTCAAAGCAGCTAACAAACCTTCTGTTCTTCTCCCCACAACAGACACCTGCTGAGGTAGGCGGGGCTGTGAGAGCTCAGAAGAGAGCTGTGGCTCTCCCAAGGTCACCCAGCTGGCTTTGTGTAGGAGTGTAGAATCAAACCCAGTATTCCCAGATAAGACTCCAGTTCCCAACCACTAGACCAGACAGGCTCATAAATGTCCCATGAGACTGAGCAAGGATTAGGACTGTTCTTCGCAGGAAAATAACTTTGATCTTGTGTAATTCTGGTCCAGAGAGATAAAAAATGGCAGCTTTGGTTTGAGTTATGCAATACTATTGTTAATCTATGTTTTGGAAGATCTTTGGTTAAGATGCTGAGGGCTGCCACATTATTGCATTTGTTTGACGTCTTCTATCCAACCCAGTCTGAAAGACTAGAGTCTGGTGATTATAATTACACCTTTTCCAGCTCAGCAGCTGTGGCCTCCACCATGATTCACACCTTCCTCTGAGACCCAAGTAGACCTTCCAGATGTGTGCGTGCAACTCCCATTTTCAGTAAATGTGGTGATTCCCAGTTGAGGGAGGTGCATGCGTACCTCTGGAAGGCCTACCTGAGCCTAGGAAGAGCATGTGGTGGTGGCAATGGCAGGTGTGTGGGGGGGGGGGGGGCGGGATTGGAAGGGAGACTTGGAGGATTCCCTTCATGTATGAACATTCAATGGATATTCACACATGAAGCTGAAGTGCCCCGCATTCACAGGGGTTGAGACATATGATGTCAAATATTCCCCCATTCAACTGACTTGAATCAAATGGGGGAAACTGGCTTCAGGAACTTCCCTACTCCATAATACTCAGTATATCGGGATCCATTTTGATTTTGAATTATTCAGCGGAAACAGTTAATTAAGCATGGGCTTTGTTCTCCTCTGACTGCGGCTGTAAATAAACATATCATGTTTTCATTGTGCAAAATTATGTTCATATTACACGTTAGCACCTGGAAAAAAAATACAAGTCCTCCTTTTTGAATGGCAAGAGTTTGTTTCCAGTAGTAGCTAATGTCTGGTGGCAAGCAGGTGTTTTTTGAATCCAGAATTACACAGCAAATGCCTCTCTTCTTCTTTTTAATTAAAATTTATTATATTATAAAACTCGACACTTCAAGGAATGCCATTACATAACCCCTTCCGCTTTCATTTCAAGTGCTGCGTGTTTGATCAAAGAGGGATTTGCCTTGTTATTTGGTCTTCAGAGAAGTCTGATGAATCTGGAAGTGAAGTTTTCCGCTACCACTGAGTGTGTCCTTAGCTACCCACTGCTTCTGCTTGGCTTCTCTTAGGGGCCACGTGCACGCAGGTTTTAATGGGGATTCACTTAGCTTCTGCAGCTGTAGAATCACAATTAAATGCGAAATCTTATGGAAAACTTGCAGGACTGACCATTCAATTTTCACACCTGCAGAGCGTTCCTTTTGACACCAAAACCACATTGATAAGTTCCAAGTCCTTCATATGGCAGATCTATAGAGGCTGAACATGGGAATGTCAGGGAAAGGGGAAAAGTAGAGATGCACCTGAATGTTTGTAACATTCATTATTCATACGAATTCGGCTGAATTTGGACGTTCGTACTAGGGATGTGCGTGGATATTTGTAACGATCATTATTAGGACAAATTTGGACATTTGTATATGAATCGAATATTATGACATTTTTAGATTGACAATCGTACAAATACTAATGTTTCAGAACATTCGTATGAAGCTTTGGAAAATTCATGAAATGGGGAGGTGGGAAAACGGCTGCGCTGGTCACATCTGCAACTGGTCCAGAGTGAATTTGACATGGAGTATTTTTCCACCGCGCTCCTTTAATCCGTATCTAAGAAATGGGTACTTTCCTTAATCTGGATCTACTAGATCCGGATTAAGGGAAGTACCCAATGTGTTTCCATGGATGGTCTAGCACCCAGAAGCAATGGGTGCTAGCCCACCTAGTGTGGAAACACCGGAGCACCCATTTGCAAATCTGGATCTACCCACAAGGGGTTTGCCTGTCACCCCAGGTGTTTTGGGGGACAGAGGGTGCACTCTCCGAAGTTGCCCTCGGAGATTAGCACAGGCTCGAAAGTCCCTCTGAAGTCATTCCGAAGTTGCCTTTGGAGATTAGCACAGGCTCTGCAGAAAAACCCCTTCGGAGCCTTTGCTAATCTCCAAAGCAACTTCAGAATGACTTTGGAGGGACTTCAGAGCCTTTGCTAATCTCCAAAGACAACTTCGGAATGACTTTGGAGTTTTGATTTTGGGGCACCCCCCCATGAGTGCTTCCTCCCTCGAATCCTCCTCTAGAACCTATTGCCCAATTGCAATGGAAACAGGCTCCCTATAATTTGCATTTTATGGCTGAAGACCCCATTGTAGACCCCTTTAATGGGGTCCACATGAAATCCAGATTATAGGTCCTGAAGGACCCATATGATCCGGATTTCCCTAGCTGTGGTGGAAACAGATGTGTCCCTAATGGGGTCCGTAGTGGAAATGGGGTCATCCAGCTCTCAGCCAAATGGGTCCTTAATGGGTGCTAAAATGGGTACTTACTGCCAGTGGAAGAACACCCATGGTTTGAGAAAGGATTCAAAGTGGATTCAGGGTGGATTTGATGCTTTCAGATATGTTACAGGATACCTATTGGATTCGTATGCATATCGGATATTAATACAAATCCACATGAATATATTTGTATCGAATAGAATCCTACCATGTTGGAAGGGATCAGTTTGAATGAATTTCCTAATATTTGATTCATAAGACTTATAATTAGACTTATTTTATTGTTTTATTTCAGGCTTTTGTGATGGAACGATTGTAGGAACATGAGGGTTTTTTTTTTTTTTTTTTGCACATCCGTCTATGGAATTTGCTGCTAGAAGAGGTGGTAACAGCAACCAGCTGAGATAGATTTAAGAAAGGGTTAGACCAATTCATGGATGACAGATGTATCTACCACTGCTAGAATAGATGTCTAGGCACATCCTCCAGGCTAGGGAGACAGGAAGGATGCCTCTAAAGGCCATTTGCTGGGATTTGAGAGCAGGTGAAGCTTTCACTCTTGTTTTCCCCTTGAGGTGCCCATGGGCAATTGGTGGGTCACTGCATGGGACAGGATCCTGGACTAGATGGGCTTTGGTCTGATCTAGCAGGGCTCCTCTTATGTTCTTAAGTACTTAGTTTCTTGGACCAGCTCCAGCTGTCTACAGGGTGAACCGCCATTACCATTGTGGAGCATTCCGGAGCAACCAGCTGTTCCCTCCAGCTGTCCCAATTTTCCTTACACTAGTATGGAAGTCCAGCGCTCATCACAGTGATCAGAGATTTTAGTTATGCTAATATAGAATGAATTGCCTTCCACTGTATTTTTGGATCTGTAACCTAAGCGGATGTCTGAGATAAGCCAGGGCAGGAGAGACTGGATTTCTTTTTAATTTGGAAGACAACCTTTTCAGATTTGGCTGATCCAGTGAAGGTTATGGATGTGCTTTAAAAAAACAAGCATAAGAATGTAAGAGGAACCCTGCTGGACCTCTCAGTGGCTTTTGATACCATTGACCATGGGAGCCTTTGGGAGAGGCTACAGAGTTTTGGAGTTGTAGGCAGTGCTTGGAATTGGTTCTGCTCTTATATCCAGAGCCGATCTCAGATAGTGGCTGTGAGAGATACTGATTCAACACCCTGGGAACTCACTTGTGGGGTTCTCCAGGAGTCTACCTGATCTCCCATGCTATTTAACATCTACATGAAGCTCCTGGGAGAGGTCATCAGGAGATTTGGAGTGAGGTGTAATCAATACACAGAAGATACCCAACTCTATCTCTCTATGCCATCTGAATCAGGAGAGGCAGACAAAGTGCTTGACAGGTGTCTGGAGACAGTAATGAGCTGGATGAGAGCCAATAAACTGAACCTGAATCCAGACAAGACAGAGGTGCTGTGTGTCACAGGGTCTCAGATCCATGTAGTTGGTAGACACCCTGTCCTTGATGGGGTTGGAATGCCCTGGAAGGGACAGGTGTGAAACTTGGGGGTAGTCCTGGACTCTGTGCTAATGCTTGAAGCTTAGATGGAGACCATGGCCAGGAGTGCCTATTTCCAACTACGGCTGTTGTGTCAACTGAAGCCTTTTTTTGGACAGAGACGACTTGGCCACAGTTCCCCATGCTCTGGTGACTTCTAGACTGGACTACTGTAATGTACTCTACATGGTGCTGCCCTTGAAAACAATTCAGAAGCTGTAGCATGTCCAAAATGAAGCCTCCAGAGTGCTGACCGGAACAAATAGCCAGATGCACTTCATGCCAGTCTTAAAAGAGTTGCACTGGCTGCCAATTCAATACCAAGCCCAATTCAAGGTGTTAACTCTGACTTACAAGGCCCTAAATGACTTGGGCCTTAAATATCCAAAGGAACACCTTCTCCCATACCAACCTGCCCATTCCTTGAGATCTGGAGGCGAGGCCCTCCTGGTTGTCCTACTACCCTCAACAGTGAGGCGGGTGGGCGCCCGGGAAAGGGCCTTTTCGGTAATGGCCCCCAGGCTA
Organism: Aspidoscelis tigris stejnegeri; assembly: GCA_023333525.1. NCBI lineage: Eukaryota > Metazoa > Chordata > Lepidosauria > Squamata > Teiidae > Aspidoscelis > Aspidoscelis tigris. The sequence goes on from JALMGA010000007.1 coordinate 12,104,935, forward strand.
TGGAATATTCTCCCCCTCAAGGTGCATCACACCCCTTCTCTGTATACATTTAGGAAAGTGGTAAAGATGCACCTCTTTGCCCTGGCCTTTAGCTAATATGGCCATGTGTCGTCGTCGTCCCCCCCCCCCCCCCCCCCGCTGTAGATATTAGTATTTTAATATTTAGAATACATTCTTAAAATATGCTGGATTTTTGTTTGTTTGTTTGTTTGTTTTTAAGTGTTTTTATGGATATTATTGTTTTAACCTGCTGTTTTAAAACTTGGAACCTGCCCTGAGACCTACACGTATAGGGCAGGATATAAATATAAAAAAAATATTGAATAAGAATAACTGGAATTACTTTTGTTCAATAAGGTTTGAAAGCCAACATTTTTAGAAGGTTTCCCTCTTGATCTTCATAGTAGTGAATTACCCTCTGGAACCTTAAAGACTTTCTCCTGCTCCCATCTTCTTACATCTCTCCTATGGCAATTTCCTTCAGAAGTTCTTGAATGGGCTGGGCATGGCCAGGCTGAAAGAGGTGGCAACAAAGTTATAAATCCACAACTGGAGAAAGTTCTGTGATCAATTTAAAAAATCATTAAAACATGCTGCCACAGTAAACCTTTCCAGATGTCTGAAAGAGGGAAAGAAAGGCAGGTAGGAAACAGGGAGAAGAGAAAGGATTCCATACTAGCAAAATGCTGTATGAACTTACATGCATACCAGAGCATATAGGGAAACATGCCTATGACATGTGCAAGGTCTGTCTGCCTCTGGTAATAAGAAACAGCTCCAAGGCAAGTTGCGTGCTCAGGTCTTTGTTCTGGGTTTTCCTTGTGTAGGTGGTTACCCACTGAACAGGCTTCTGGATTAAATGAGCCATAGGTCCAATCCAGTGGTGCATTTCCTTTATTCTTATGAAAACTGCTGCTTTTCACCCCTTATCAGTCAACCAATATGGTAACCAAACTAGAGGGGCTGTGCTGGGGACTCGAATAATGGTAGAGACTTCAGTCTTTTGACAAACTCCAGCTTGACAATCAAAGATGTCAGCATCAGCATCTACAGTCTGGTAGATGTTTATGACAGGTTTGCTATTCTGACCATTGGTCTCTTTCCAAAGACCTAGGATAATTGGAGGTACCGTTGCTCTGTTATTAATATCACCACCTCATCATCATTATGCAATGTGATATCACAGCTGGCAGTTCTTTAGCTGATGTTGGCCTTCATTTTGCATTGAGTTCTTCCCAAGAGGTTCCATAGCTGTTTACATAAGAAGCTATACCTACCACACATAAAAGCACATTCACTTTGCATGAGGTCAGGTCACCACTGGGAGCTGATGAAGGATCATCCCAAGGTAATCTCTCGTTTCTACCCCCCTCAGGCCTGGTGACCCTTTTGATGACAACTGGGAGAGAAATGGCTTAGGGATAATGGAGGATCATCCCAGCTTGCTCTTTCTCCTCAGCTGATAAATAAATATTTTTTTCCAGTGAATGGACAAGGGCAGCATTCCAGTCCTGATGATAGCCCATGGGCAAGCAATCTGCTTCCTCAGATGTGTGTGAGTTTGGGAACACAGATGTCCTAAGATTTGCATCTGTCAAAATGGTCAAAGGCTGCTACTTGGGAGCAGTTCTGAGAAGAGAAGGTCACAGCTAGGCAGGAGTGTGGCACTGTGCAGAAAATCAGGAGCTGAGAAGGTAACATCAAAGAGTAATCTGGTGCAAGCTGAGGTCAGACCAAAGGTCAGAAGCCAAGGGACAGATGCAAAGCTTTTAAGCTGGAGCAGGGTTTGAAGGAAGAGAAGGTCACAAACCAAGGTGAAACACCAAAGGGGTAAGTTAGAGATGAGACAGGCATAAGACTAAGTCAGAAATGAGTAAACAAGCAGAAAGCACATTACTCCATGGAAAGTTTCAATACTGAGATAGGTCTCTGTAAAACAGGAAGACATTTAGAAGGGGTTTTGTGGGAAGTAAAATGAATGGATGAGGGGTGATATTGATGAGAGTTACCTTTGATCTTCCTTTCCATGTGCCCTGCTATTGTCATTTCATGAATTGCTGATGCCTATACTGTGGAAGACAAGATAATCTCAATGTTCAAGCCAAGACCAATAGCACTAGGCACCAGGTTTTGTACAAGGGAATCTGAAAGCCAAGTTCTTGAATTAGGTTTAGCAAACTCCTCATAGCTGTACACCTGGGGTTCATTCCGCTCCGCCCTTCTGGAGATTGTAGGGAGAGGTGAAATGCTAATAGACTCATAGTTTGCAAAAAAGTTGCTGGCACTTTGGTCTTACTGTGAACCCAGAATGCTAGGTAAGCAAGGGGTAAACAGCTCTCCTACCAGGTGACCAGGAATGGCATGCTGGCCTGTTCTAACAGTGCACCCTATGATAGACAAGCTGATTCAAATGTTTCAAATGAACCCTTTGCACATCTGTACTCCCCAGGCAGTGGGCTAGTTACTCCTACTATTGAGCTTTGGTGCCCTCTTAGGGTGGGGAACCGAGATTGGCATGGGTGGGTGTGAGGCAGAAGAATGCTTCTGCTTGCACATGTCTGCCATGGCCACCACAGCAGAGCTGGGTGACTTTGCAAAGTTCCCTTTCTTGCGAGGATTCAATAATATGTGAAATGAATAGTGCTTGGGTCACATCCCCACTTACCGTTCTGGATGCCCAGAGATGCAGTTTTTGGTTTTGTGTCTTCAGTTTTGATGGCACAAAGTGCCCACCAAGAAGTGTAATATCTGTCTGAGACACTTAGGGATGAGGACATGAAATCGTTAGATAAATTCATGAAGGACAGGTCAGTATATCAATGGCTACTAGAATGGATGCCTAGTACTGCCTCCAGGTTAGAGAGACAAGCAAGGTTGTCTAATAAGGTCCATTTGCAGGGAACTGAGAGCAGGTGAAGGTTTTGCTTTGTTTCCTGCCTGAGGAGGCCCAGAAGCAACTGATAGGCCCCTGTGTGAGCCAGGATGCAGAACTAGATGGACTGTGGCCTGATCCAGCAGGGCTCCTCATGTTCTTATCTAGAATGAAAGCCTAGTTACTGCCTCCAAGCTGCAGGTACAGGCAGGATACGTTTAAAGCCATTGGCAGTGAGTCAAAAGTAGGTTAGGGGTTTGCTTTTGTCTTCTGCTTGAGATGCCCAGAAGCAATTGGTGGCCTGCTGTGGGAGACAGGATACTGGATTAAATGGGTTGTTGACTGATCCAGCAGAGCTCCACTTACGTACTTTTGTTCATGTTCTTTGGACTAATGCCTCATTTGCCATATCATAAGGTGCCTTTGCAGACCAAAATGGATACATGGAAGCACCAGTGATGTGATAAAGCAGGAGTTTATGGAGACCTGGCTGCATTTGAATTCCCATAAAATAGCTGAAACAATTTATTTGGATGTTCTTTAATAGTAGATTTGTATTTCAGAATCTTTTAATATAAAACATTTGAAGTCTTCTGCATGGGAAGCAAAATACAGATATTTCAAATAAATAATTTTCCAGACACTGCTAGACCACCACTCTTGCCCACCTTGACAACTGGTCAGGCTGGAGACTCAAAGTAGTTGGAGCCCAATCTGATTGCCACCCTCCTAATCCTATATAATCAATAATGTGAGCTTATTTACTTTCGTTATCGATTCTTTCCTTATCTTGTACTTCTTCTGAGAACCTCAGAGTAAGAGACACAGTATTTCTCACTCTGTCTTTAATCCTCACAAAATGAGATGGGAGGAGAACTAGTGACTGTCTCAGAACGAAATTATAGCAGCACACCGGGCCACCAGACTTCTATAGATAATTTTGAATGATTGCAGACACTTGAAACAGTGGACCCAGTAGCCATCAAGTCCAGCATTCTATTTGCAGCTGTAGATGGTGAAATTATGCTGGGAAGCCTAGAATCATGATTGCATTCACACACAGTTTAAAAGAAAAAAAAAGTTCAAAAATGGCTTATTGGTAGAAGATGCGTCATGCTACAAATTTCCATTAAAGGCTAAGAAGTGCACTTTGCATGTAAATTTCAGGGATTGGAATGGGGATTGGAAGTAGAACAGGAACACTAGATGATTTTTAACAAGGTCACCTATATATTTGGAGGCATTGCTCTTATTTTGGAAAGAAGTGAAATTAGTTATCTTAATGATCCTCAACTGGTTGGAATTAGTCTACATAAGGGAGCCTGGCCTCATACCATGTTCATGCACATGTGGTAGTGCTGCCCAAAGATTGCTATGTTCTGGGAAGAGGTGTGATTGTAGATTATGGTGTTAGGAAAAAAAATCTGCTCTGTCAGCTTTCTTCCATCCATGTGAGTTTTAATAAACAAAAAGCCAGAGACAAAGGAATTTCTTTTAATCTGTATTGCAGCATAGGAAAACCTGCCTTCCAGAAATCCCACCAGGATAAGCTTCAGACTCTCTCACATTATAACCTGACTTTTATACCTATCCCAGCCGTAAGTTCTGCAATCCTCCCAATAACGCCTCTTCCAACCCTTCAAAGTTAATTTGCATCCAATTCATTCTTAGTAAGGAGGAGTACATATCAGAGTTCTTTTCTTTTTTTACATGCACAAAAAAAAAAAAAAAAAAGCAAGTAAGAGCAATATAAACAAGATTTGCAGTTGACCGGATCAGACCAGTTACTCTTTGAAATCTGCAGAATCTGCAAACCTTTTATCAGTCATTTGCAAATACACTGGCCTCCTTAATTCCTTACATTCAGTGCCCCAGAGCTTTTTTTTGTTGTTGTTACAAATATATAGTGAGCATAACAGGACACTACTTGACAAGTATCTTATAAATCAATTACTCTGGGTGGCACCACTGACTAGGGATGTACACAAATATTCGTAACATTTGTTATTTGGCTGAATTCATACATTCGTACATGAATCTAATGTTATGACATTTGTATTTTAACATTTGTATGAATACAAATGTTTCCAGACATTCGTTTGACTAGTTTAGAAATTCATGAACTGGGGAGGTGGGAAAGCAGCTCTGCCAGTCATATCTGCAATGGATTCAGAGTACATTTGACATAGATCAAGAGTGGATTAAAAGTGTATTCAGGTCAGATTTGACACTTTCAGAGTGGATATTGTCTGGGAAAGCTGCCAGCACAAACACACAGCTGATAAGAGACAGCTCACTTGCCAAGGCAGCTCCTTCAGCAGCACAGCCAAATGAGGTCCACAGAGACAGTCCGAAGTCCAGGGTTTACGAGAGAGCAACACAACAGTCCAGTCCGAGGTCAAGGTAGCCAAGTATTCAAGGTCTAGGGGTCAGATATGTCAGCCTTCTCTAAAGGAAAACCAATAGTTTCTGACAAGAGACCTGGGCGTCTGCCCAGTGTTTTATCTTACAGATTCAGTTCACAGCTGTAGATTATCTGCGAGTCTCTCTGCAAGTCTCTTTGACCATCTTAACCCTTCCTTCTCTGCTCTCCTCTGCTTAAAGCTAGGGATCTCTGGGCTCTGCTGTTCCATGTCTCTCACGTCTTGAACTTCTGCTGTGGCAAGGCTGGGTTGCTGAACCCCAGGCTCCACTGGGGCTGGGGGGGTCAGAACTGGGTCCTGGCACCATCTCAAGTTCTCCTGCACCTGAGAAAGTGAGTCCTCCTCATCCTCCTCATCCTTCTCCTGGCTGACCATGAGAGATATGTTATGGGATACGTATTGGATATGTATCAGATACATATGGGATACGTATGGGGTATGTATTTGTTCGTATTGGATAGTTGTACAAATTTGTACAAATACATTCATATCAAATAGAATCCTACCACATTTGAAGGGAATCTATTTGAACAAATATGAATTTTCTTACATTCAATTTGATACAGATCAAATGCCAAAAAAACCCCATTCGTGCACACCGCTACTATTGACGGTGGCCACAGGATGGAAGGATAAATCAAAGAGGATAATGGATAGGTGGTATGTGAACATAATTAGCCTGTATGAATTTGAGATTACTTTGGAAAGTCCCTAGTTGCTTACAGGGGAATCAATGCAGGAACCAGTGAATGATTGTTGGAAAAAACTGTTGCTGACTCTCAGGAATGATATTGCTCCACAGCTCTTGAAAGATCGACGTGAAAAACTGAGAACATTTTTCCACCTCAATGTGTGAATCTAGTCTGTGTGTGTGTGTGTGATCTCTGTAGTATGTAATATGTTTTTATATGTGTATTTTTGTTGTAAATAGGGATGTGCATGGATATTAGAAAATTTGAAAAGCCAATTTGAATCCATCGAATGTTGACATTCCAATTTGAATCGGATTTTTGAAAATCCAAATGTACACATCTGGATGAATTTTGGATTGTTGAAAATCTGATATGGATTTTTGAATAACTCAAATGACTAGATCCCTATCCATCATATATATAAATGTGTGCGGAAATTATACATATTTGTGCATATAATGCAGGATGAAAATGGGATGCACATGGGATAAATACATATTTGTGCAAATTCATATTTCAGATATGAATCTTATCGACATTTGTATATCCAGATACGAATTGGATTTTCAAAAGTATGGATCCAGATAATTTGGATCTGAATTGGAGTTTTGAAAATCCAGATTTTTGAAATTCAAATTGAATTGAATTTTTGAATATTCAATTTGGCTTGAATTCAAATGCAAAAAATACATTCGTGAACACCCCTAGTTGTAAACATGATAAAATCTCTAATAAAAAGCATTGCAAAAAAAGAGAAAGTATGTACGATGCTAATGCATCTCCCCAAAAGGCCATGAAGTGACTGAAGACAAAGGGTGGTCAGACATTTTATGGGGGACATTTTGCCTTCTGAAGTTACCAAAGTATTTATTGTGAATGGTTAATTTGGCTTTTAATTAAAGCAACCTTTTAAATAATTAAAAGTTAACAGCTCCAGAGTACATTCAGTTACTTTTCCTGTATGCTGAATTTTCTGATTTATAGCTTGAATACAGTCCTAACCCTCACATACAAATACAGATTAAACTGAGTAGAACTGCATTCTTTTGTTCAGCTGAGATTTCTTTATTGGTCTTTTAAAAAAGAAGAAAAAACTGAACAATTCCAATGAATAGACTAAAATGAATGACCTTTCTGGAAAATAAAGTAAGAGATGTAACTTTAATGAATATCTTTAAATAGAGTATATTTAAATAGAGTTATAAGATACAGCTTTGGTCCAATAAAGTCCAATTGATTTTGACAGAATCATTTGCACTAAAAGGAAGCAAAAGACCATGGTTAGCCAACTTGTAAGGCTGCATCCATGTGTTGGTTACTTATTTGGCTATATTTAGACGTTCCAGAATAAAGCATGGATATTCTGGAATATCCTTGCTTTATTCCAGTATACACGGATATAGCAGAATAAATGATGCCTGGATGAAGCCTGTGTTCTTTTTTAGCCCTTTCCACACTTACCTCTAATCCAGTTTAAAGAGCCTTTTAGACCAGATCCTGGACCCCCTAATCGGCACACTAATGCAGATTAAGAAGGCTCCATTCTCCACTTCTGCACTGGATGGAAACATAGACAGGTTAAGAGGTCCTTGATCTGGGGTTCTGGTGGACCAAGGGCCTTGTTCCAGAAAATGGGAGGCATGACTTTGTATTCCAGAACTACCAGAGTACCCTTGGACAGATTAAACAGCAGAAAGGGCAGAAAGGGCCTTTGGCTGTGTTCACACTTATCAAAAACAGTGGCTCAAAATTACTTTAGAGTTGTAGCATATGACTATCATGTACTCGTGCTATCCTTAATCCATGTTCGCTAGCCTATAACGTTCTTGAGATCAAAGAGGGGCAGACAGGCTGCTTGCAAACTATCTTTAAGTTGTCTTTAAAGGTCTAATCAGATATGCTTAAAGAGGTGCCTTCTGGGCAAATATGAATCTTTAACAACAGATATTTTCCTCTGCATTTGCCTTAGGTCGTCTTGAAGCCTAAGAAAGGACACCTCTTTATTACTGAAAATTTCATAGCTCTTTCCTTAAGTCTGGCCTGGAAACTAAGCATGGAAGTGGGATTTCCTGCTGTATGGCCAATCGATGCATAGCACTTGTAGTCAGGATAGGTGTTCCTTGACTTGGAGAGGAATGTATACTGCAGAGTGTGGCAAATCCATTCTGGATCCACTCCAGAGGTAATTGGACACTTTGTTGCCTTCTCACCTTTGGGAATGTAATGAAGCTTTGAATAAAGTCTCAAAAGCTTTTGCTTTGCATGCAAATGCCAACCTTTGAATATAGCCAGTACTCAATTCCAAAAAGCTTCAAAATTTGTGTGAATTACAAAGGTGACAAGTATTTTTGCCCATTCCTGATTGTAAGGTTTGTGTAAGAAGAGAACCATAAATCTGTGGTAGAACATCCACTTTACATGCAACGACCAGATGGAAAGTCCGGGCCTGATCCATGCTCTCTTTTGCAGAAGGCCTTATGCTACTGTGCGAAAAGGGCACACCTGGCAACAGAGCCGGCCCCAGGAATAGGATGGGTGCAAAATGCCTGCAGCAATGTGTAGTTGTTGCATTCAGTGAATGTGTTCTCTGAATGCATGTGCACAGACTTTAAACTTGTGGTTTGGTTTGAACCAAGCTGAACCACATGGCGTTCACACTGGGTCAAACAAGCTATAAAACCTGAACAGGTTTGAATCTGTTTGTTTATTTTTAAAAAAATAAAAATAAAAATCAACAGTAAAAAAGCTTTTTTTTAAGGACAACTGTAGGCCAAACTCAAACCTGTTCAAATCAAACTGAGAAGTTTGACCAGTTTGAATGAACACCTCTGGTTTGTTTCAACCTGAGGCCTTTTCGCACTAGGTGTTTTTGAATGCGCCTACGACACGCTGGGACAGAGCATTCACAGCTGGACCCATTCCAAGCTGTCGTAGCCATCCCAACGTGTCATAAAAAGTGCTCTGAAACCATCCGGGCACATTTGGTGCATCCCAGCGCATTCCCAGGCATACTGGAAGGAAAACGTTTGCATGCTCTCCCTCCGTGACAGCTGGGGCCCTCCTCCAGCCTGCTTCTGTTAGCTCCTATAGAGCCAGGGGTGGCAGCCCAGGCACCTCCTTTCCCTCAGTTCCCACTTGCTCCAGGAGCCCAAATTGGGCTCCTAGGGCCAGCAGTACCAACACCCTACACCCCCAACCCACTCTGGCGGCACGTGTGTGCAAATGCTCCTTACCTGCTCGCCACTGGCTCTCAATTGAGGTGATCGGGCTGGCTGAGCTCTGCGCGTGCACGCGGGCTAATCCCTGATTTGCCACACACCTGCCTGGCTTCAACTGGCCATCTGTTTGTTTGAATTTCTATCCCACCCTATACTTGAAGTTCTCAGGGCAGGTAACAGCATTTAAAATCATATATCAAAACAACAATGGTGTCTGTAAAGTGGGAAGAGACAGTATATTGCCATTTAACCAAAGGCCACAGCAAAGAGGTACACCTTCACCTCTCAGACAGTGAAGGAGCCTGATTCACCTCAAGGGGAAGACTATTCCATAGCCTTAGGGGCCATCACTGAGAAGGACCTCTCCCAGGTGCCCTCCCCTTTTACTACTGAAGGTGGTGGGACAATCATTCATACAGCAGTAGCTTTGCACGAAAATAGTGCTTGCCAATTTACAAAGGCACGTGAAGTAGTAGGAACTGAGACAACTGTATTCCTCAGTTTTATTTCTTCCTCAGTTTGTCACAATTGCCATGCAACATCTTCAGGCTGTGTTTTTGCGTTTGGTTTTTGACCATCAGTTGTCTAGCACTAGCTGTGCTGTTGATAGGTTGCTAGAGATAGGTAACTCTGAAACACACAGTTCCTAGAGCTTAAATTGGCTCTTGGTTCCCTATCTCTATGGGTAACTGACCTTTTGTGCAACCTGAGAATACCAGACTAATTTCACTCTCTCCGTACAAAACACACCTTCACCACAAGCAGCAAATACATACCTTCTGAGTTCAGTTTCAAAGCTACAAAGCACAGGATGTTTCTCCTTTAATTCCTTTTATTATTCATTTAGAAGGAAGGAAGGAAGGAAGGAAGGAAGGAAGGAAGGAAGGAAGGAAGGAAGGAAGGAAGGAAGGAAGGAAGGAAGGAAGGAAGGAAGGAAGGAAGGAAGGAAGGAAGGAAGGAAGGAAGGAAGGAAGGAAGGAAGGAAGGAAGGAAGAAGCCCATGACAATATTATGGGAATTTTGTGACATTATGTAGTATTAAGGATGTGCAGGCATATTCATAACATTCATTATTTGTATGAATTCTGACGAATTTGGACATTTGTACACAGATCGAATGTTATGACATTCGTACATTAACATTCCTCCTCCTCCTTCAGGTTTCTATTTCTGTGGACTTTTGCTTTCCATTTCTCTGTGAGTGCACAAAATGGGGGGGGGTTGCACACAAAACCACAGTATCTTGTTTTTGGCTTCCTATGGCAAACACTGCACTTCTCCTGCTGTGAAAAATGGGATTGGGTTCAATCATGCAAATTCTGCTGTCCCCAGAGGTACAAAGGGTTGTATCATATGAAAAGGCCTTTTTTGTGGTGACCCCCAGACTCTGGAACAGCCTCATCAAGTGCCAACACTACATGTTTTTCAGGGCTTGGTTAAAACATACCCCTCCACACAGGCTTAATTCTACTTCATTGGACTTCTGTGGCTTCCCAAAAGCAGGGTATGCAACATTTATATGCTCCTTGTCTTGCCCCTCTGCTGTTTTCTAGGAAAGAGAGAACTTGAAGAAAGGGCATGGGTGGGATTTGCTTTGAGCCAGAAATGGTCCCAGAAGTGGGGCATTTCTGGCTCAAGAGAAAATACTTCTGTGTGACTTATTCTAGTCCCTATTTTTAGTCTTAATGCCCGTGTGGTTTTGTAGTGTGGGGTTTTCTACATTGCTTGAACAGGAGTTGACATAATGTATAAGATATTAAGTAGGCTTTTAGGCAGAAGACAGTTCATATCCCAAATCTCAGATGTGATTTAACTGTACAATAATAATATCAATGAAAGGTATAGAAAATTCAGTGGATGGAGAAACAGGTTTCAAGGCAGAATGTCCCTGACGTTCCTGGAGAAGCTCTTCCTCCACCCCTGGCATTGGCATGTCCCCATTGATTCCTTTGCCAAGGTGATCAGGGAACATTGCTCATGCTTGCAGGGCTTAAGAAGAGGTCTCAGTCAGAGGCGAAGAGCCTCAGGAGATCATCAGCCTTAGCATCCATCCTCAGGAGCTGCTGCTCATTGAGGTGACTTGGCAGGTTGCAAAGGAGATGGCCTGCCACAATGATTAGCCATTGACAACAAGGCCATTTCCACCACCCCCAACCAGTTTAGCAAGGTGAGTGGAGATACAGTCTAAAAGGGATTTTGCACTTGCCTCCAAGGCATGCCATACATACATCATGGAGCTGTTTGTGCTTCAGAAATGGCTCCGTGCATACACAAGTGTCCTGGAGCTGACCACACGCACTGCCTCCATGGAACACTAAAATATGTTCCACATTTGCACTGGCACAGGGCTTGTTAAGCCCTGGTAAGCTCCTTCTGTACTTCTGGGCAGAAGAGGTGCTGGAGGAGCATGTGACATGCTGCACACCAATGTGACGGGCCACCCATCCACATGACATCCCACACACATGTACTGATGCTTCATGTGACACGCTGTGCACCCATGTAGCATGGTGTGTCAAACGGTTGCCCTGGTGCCCACATCACACATGTCTGCTGGTACCAGCACTAGGATTTGAACATGGCTGCTCTCTGGGCAGCCATTTGCATTGGAGGAAAGGATTGGGGAGGGTGGAATGCACTAACCATCTGCAAGTACAGGTTAGAGATGTTCACAATTTTTTTTTGCATTTGATTCATATCAAATCCAATGTAAGAAAATTTGTATTCATTTGAATAGATCCCCATTGAATGTGGTAGGAGTCTCTTTCATACAAATGTATTCATTTGAATTTGTACAAATATCAGATACAAATGATACAAATATCTGATACAAATCCAATATGTGTCTGATACATATCCTGTGACATATCCACTCTGAACGTGTCAAATCTGACCTGAATCCACTTTGAATCTGCTCTCAAAACATGTTGAATTCACTCTGGATCCACTGCAGATGTGACTGGTGCAGCTGCTTTCCCACCTCCCCATTTCACGAATGTTCTGAAGCTTCACACAAATGTTCCAAAACATTCATATTCGTAAGAATGTCAAGTACAAATGTTGCAACATTCAATTCATATATGAATGTCTGAATTTGTACAAATCCGTACAAACATCGAATGTTACAAATATTCATGCACATCCCTAGTACAGATGCTTAGTTCATTCTGTGCCACTTCGCTGCAAGGTCACCACACCTGGGAAGTAGTGAGAAAAGACTTCAAAAAGTGCTCTGAATATTCCTAGATGAAATCCATGAATACTTTTCTACTCGGTGTTCTCCCACTTACCACCTAGCTGTTCTAAACTCATGCAACCTCCTCGCTCAGGGTTGTTCTTAAAATTTCTCAATTCACAGTAAACAAAATCCTCAAAGCTAATCAGTTTAGGAGACAACCTGATCTCAGTGGTAGGTTTGGTAAAGGGGGAGGATTTTTCTCCTTGAGTTGTGCTAAGAATGTGAATCTTTTGAATCAGATTCTCACCGTGATGCATTATCTGACTGCTACCTTTTGATTATTCCAGTGCTAGAATGACGGGAAGCTTTTCATTTTGCTCCAGTGTTTGTTTTACCTTTCTAGTCCACCTTTGGACTTTTGTGGCAAAGTAGCTTACATGCAGAATTATTTTACAATTAGTACATCTAGCATAACACACTGTACTGTAATACAAATCAACAAAAATTCATGATGTTGGGTAAGAAAAAAATCCACTCTGCATAATGCATGGATTTGTCTCATATTCTTACTAACTGCAATGCCAAGTACAGTTAACACAGAGGAGAAAATGGTTTTCGAATGTATAAAGTCAGCAAAATTATAAGGAAGATAAGATAAATACCAGAGATGTGCAAAATGTGATTCAAATTAAAAAATGCAATTGAACAGTTTGCATTCATGAATGTTCACATCAAATTGAACATATGGTGATTTCTATATCCAGAAATTTGATCAGCCAAACCAATCCCTTTACTCGCAAACATGAATGATTTGATTGAACAGTATGTGCTCATTGTGAAAAGGGTTTCGTTTCAATGGAGAAAAAAAATGTAATTTCCATTTATGCACATCTGTAATAAATACCTTGAAAGGGCTCAGGGCCTGCAACTTCAACACACTTGGATCTATAAGCATGTAGGTATATGGGTGCCCGTCCATACATCTGAGTGTTTGTAGGCTTAACTGACCGGATGTCCTGGTCCTGAATTGCTTCGAGCCACCCTCCCCAAAGTTTAAACTCCAGTCCAGTTTAAAGTACTCAAAGGTAGCTTTGGTAGAAAGACATCAGCTTTTTTCCCTATATGGATGCCAATGATCTTCCCGGTACTTTGCTGCAGGTCAGAATGAGTGAGATTTCTGGCACCATTTCTGGGCCATCTCAGCAGGGTCCTTGCTGTTCCTGTACAAGATCTCCACACAAAGGACCCACCACTTCTTTTGCTCCCAGGATATTTGCAGCCTCCTACCCCAGATTCCATGGAGAACCTTCATTTGTGGTCTACGAAAACATGAAACTCTATAGAAGCATTGTAAATTCTAATAGGGATGTGTATGAACCAAAGAGGGGGGCATGTTCAGCTTTGTGTGAAGCCGTCCGCATGAGCACCCGTTGAATGTGTGTAAAGGGAACCCCCATCTCATCCCGTGCCCGCCACCTTGCCCTGCACTCACCTTTTGCCACTGCCACTGCCCCCTACTCCAAGGCTCAATTAAGCCTTTCACAGATGTGTACACAGCTGGAGAGGCCCCCCATTCAGGAATCATGGGAAATCTCGGTAAATTCTCATAAGATTTCCTGTGATCCCCAAGAAATCTTGCAAGAGGAGGTTGGGATGGTGGCAGCCCGTGGCTGGATTTACTGGTAGGGAGCATGGCTGGGAGGATTCAAAGTGGAATCAGAGAGAATTTTATATGTTCAGGATGGATACTTAGGGAATACATATCAGATATGTAGTGGATTCATATGCAATTTGTAGCAGGGATTCTATTTGACTTCATACTGAACATTCATATCGAATTTTAATCTTGACACATTTGAAGGGGATTTATTTGAACAAATACAAATTTTATTGCATTTGATTCTATACAAATCAACCCCCCCCAAAAAAAACATTTGTGCACATCCCTAGTAGCCATAAAATTTTCTGTACCTCTGCAAAGAAAAAACAGCCTAAACATGTCCACAGAGATGCCCATGCAGTCAACTAGAAGTTAATTAATGGAATAGTTTTTATTTTTTTCATTGTCAAGATTTTTGTGCTAAAGTCCACTTTCAGGAACAAATTAAGTACATAAAAAAAAATGACAGAACTTATAACAGATTTGGCAACTTTATGAGAATAATTTTACTTGGCTGTGGCGTACCTTCACTTTAAACCTTCTTCAGTCCATCATCAGGTCACACCTTTTCATTTCTATCCATTTTATCCAATAGAAAGTCCAAATGGAGGGTGGAAAGTCCACAAATAAAATGGATAGAAATTAAAAGAGCTTCATCCAGACACCACTGGCTTAATCCTCATTATTTGGATAATATTGAATAAAAGCATGGGTAATTCAGAATTAAATGTGTCTGCACGTGCTTTATGCTGAGTTATTCAAATAAGGCAGATGAAGCCAGTGCTCTCTGGATGAAGCTAAGGCATGAGCAATCAGATCTCAAGATGGCCGTATGTAGGTTAACAGATTACAGCCAGGAACAGACCAATGCCTTATCAACAACAAAACCCAAAAAACTGCCAAACAAACAGCAGGCATCCATAAGAAGGGAAACAAGAGCTAGCAAGACACCAGTCCCTTTGGACCCTTCCAAAACCCAAAACTTCTGAAAATGGATGTCACAGCAATATCCGAAAGCTTAGGTTCTCAGAAGAAACCAGAAATACGGCACAACAGGCCCCAAACTGCTACAAATGATATCTAAAGATAGACTGAAGAAAGTTTGACGTGAATATGTGACCACAGCCTTTTTGTCCATCAGGGTCCCCGAGATCTTCTGATTTATCTCCCCCCTTCCCCCAAAAAAAATATTTTGATGTGGATTATTGTTTGCAGGGGTGGCCAACTGTAAGCTGCCCCCCCTTCTCACTCCTCACTCCTCATTTTGCAAGCCATGTTGGACTTCATCAGATGAAGCCCATGTGAACTCCTGTGTGGTGGACTAGGCGCTTCTGTTTTTACCTGTTCACACTAGTTATCCCCGATTGCTTATTTTGGATGCATTGCTAGCTACTGAGTTTTAGGTTTGTGCACATTTCTTTTTGCAGATGCCTTAAATACACTTTGCATATTTCAATTATTTGGTGGCTAAGTCATCCAGAAACTTTTGTATAGGCAATTGATCAATTTAAATATCTGATTCAGGGAAAAGCCCGTCATGTCGGGCTTGCAGCTGCTCTTTAAGATGAACTGAGATCAAAGCTCCTGGATTTGTTCCAGGTACATGGTGCTTTGTTTCCAGGTACTTGCCACCATAGACTTTCACACAGATATGAGCTCATTTCCCCCCCTGAATACTAGACATATAATTTTGATAATTGAAATATGGCATTGCACCAGGCACTGGAGAGGACACCTATATTTTCCCCACTCACAAATGCCTTCAGGTTTTATAGTTAAATGACTTGCTGCTGTGATGCACAAAGGTAGCTCAAAACCATTAGGAAATCTTTACGCCGCATCTCCGCATGTGCAGGCAATTAAAGTGTCAGCTTCACATGAATACCAATATTAACAATGCAGTCAAACTTTAAATGATTTATCACAATTGGTGCAGCTGTACCGGCGAGAAGAACAACCAGGATCCAGGAAAGCCCCAATAGGACACAAATGAATGCAGGAAGGATAATATAAATAAATCCACTTGAAATATATTCAGAGCCAAATGTAAATTACAGAGATAGCAAAAGAGGTGCTGTTACGAGGCGTGATGGATGGTGTTTGGCCAGTGTAATGCTTTTGTGTGATCAAGGATGTAGAAAAGTATCCACAATAGCAAACGGAATAAAATAAGCAAGCAAAGCTTTGTCACAACGTCCAGTTGTTGTTATGGTGCATTATTCATTCATTTGTTTGTTTATCCTGCCCTATACCCAAATGTCTCCGGGCAGGTAACAACATCTAAAATCAAACATCATTGAAACAGCAACAGTATCTGCAAGTGGGAAGGGGAAGTGTGGGCCTTTTTCTATTAGGGCTTAGACCACTTCCAAAACCCCATTAGGAACCTGATTGGTACCTGATTGGTACCAATTGGGAAGGCCCTGTCCTGGACCCCATTGAAAGCCCAATCTGCAAGGTCCTGTCCCCAGGAGGGCGAGGGAAATCTGGATTTAATGGGTCCTTCAGGCCCTTAAATCTGGATTTTGTGTGGACCTGATTAAAGGTATCCACAATAGGGTCTTCAGGCATCTTCAAGATCCGGATCTCCAGGAGGACCCCATCTCAAAGATCTGGATCTTGAAGATCCAGATCTTTGACTGTGTGTGGAAAAAGGGGACGTATCCCCACTTAACTGAAGGCCAGGTCAAAGAGGTGTGTCTTCACTGCCTTCCTAAAGGTGTACAACGAAGGTGATAGACGCACCTCAAGGGGGGGGGGAGACTATTCCATAACCTAGGGGGAATCACTGAGAAGGTGCTTTCCTGGGTGCCCACCCTTTTGCTGCTGAGGGTGGTGGAACAACCAGGAGGGCCTCCCCTCCAGATCTTAAAGTATGGGTAGGTCGATATGGGGGTAGATGTTCCTTCAGATATTTGGGGCCCAAGTCATTTAGGGCCTTACAAATTAAAGTTAACTTATAAGTTAAGGGTTTATAATATCACCAATAACACATGAAGATATGGAGAAAGATCTCATTTAAGCACACAGGACTTTGACCATTGCTATTTTAAATTATGTTTAGTTATTCATTTATTTAAAACATTTCTCTCCCAGCCTTCACCTTATAGTCCCAGGGCAGGTTACAATTAATAAAAACATTATAACACCATGGTATTATATTTTAATCTGCACACTAACCAAATTCCCATACTGTTCCCTCCTTACCCACCCACCCAGTGCAGGACCACCTCAGCTCCATATAAAGGTATTGCATTCCAAACCCCTGGAAGAATAGGTGGTTCTTTATCAAGCACTGAAAAAGCTGCAGTGTTAGCATCTGGAGATAGCCTATTCCAAAGTTTGGGGGCCACCACAGAGAAGGCTCTCTTTCTTACCATTGCTCCCTTAGCCTCTGAGAAGACCAGGTTATAGTTTGGCTTTGTCTTTGGCTTGAGATGTCCGTGAGCAATTGGTCGGCCACTGTGTGGGACAGGATGCTGGACTAGATGGGCTGTGCCCTGATCCAGCAGGGCTCCTCTTATGTTCTTATGAGCTGGAAGCTCCGAAAGGTCTTCTCTTGATGACCTATATATCCTGGCAGGTAATCCTTCAGATATTTGAGTCCAAGGGCTTTATAGGTCAAAGTCAACACCCTGAATTGGGCCTGGAAGTGACCAGGCATTCATCAATGCAGATCTTTAAGGACAGGTGTAATGCATGTCCAGCCACAGACTCCCAACTCCCAGCTGAGCTGCTGCAGTCTGCAGTAGTGCCAGCCTCCAGTCGTCAAGAGAAGTTCTATGTATAGCACATTACAGTAGTCCAACCTGGAGGATATCAAAGCATGGATCACTGTCACTGCCTGGTGAGTTTCTACAGGCCAGTTGTCCTGCAGCCCACCACAGAGAAAGCTCTCTTCCTGGCTCTGTACCAAGGACAACCTCAAGCTTTACCAAAATACCGCAAGAACACACATCTGAGAGTGTCTTCTGAATGACAGCAAGTAGTAAACCAATGGCAAAGTCTAAATTGTGTGATTGTCTTTATGGATTATGGACTTTTTTATTGTTGAAAACCACCTTAGATTTTCATGAAGAGTGGCGTAGAAAGGATTTATAATATCACCAATAATGCATGAAGATATTTCATCCTGGAGTGCTCAGTGACACCTGAAATGTCCTCCCTGCTTTGTTTTGTTAGGAGTGTCACAAAAGTTTCCCATCTCAGCTATGAGACCTTGTTCCCAAGGCTTTCTCATTGCTCATATGTTTTGCTGTCAGTTACCTTTACAGCTGTTCATTATTTAACAGCAACTCTGCAAGCTGTTTGCAGATACAGGCTAGATGAGGAGGTGTGAAAGAATAAGCTTCCACTTCCATAGCTTTCAGCACATTCCTCTTGTTTCTAATGAGGGTTGGTAATGCAATTAAAAGCAAGGGGAAACTTTCTCCTGCTCTAGGATTTAAAAGCCTTCTACCTTGCAAGAGATAGCGGGATTTATTGTATCTGATTATTGCAGTGCTATTACCTATGCAGCTGCTAGTTTTCTAAAACAGCAAGAAGATGGGCCAATTATTTCCAACTGACTTGTGTTTATTTGGATGCAGCCTCTTAATGGGAGAACAGCCTGTATCCTGAAGGGAGATCCTAAATCTTTGACGTCCCTTTGAGTGAATTACTACTCCCTATAGTAGGTATGAAATCTACAACCTTAAAATATGTCCTTTATAAGTAACTTTTTCCAGGGGAGAGGAGGCTGAAGAAAGGCCTGATATTTTAGTTTTGCTGTGATTCAACCTTTTAGTTTAATATTTTAATATTCAACCTTAACTTATAAGGTTCTAAATAACCTGGAGCCTAAATATCTTCTATACTGAACTGCCCATGCCTTGAGACCTGCAGGTGAGGCCATCCTGTCTGCACCATATTTTTAAATAGTTGAGGAGGGTGGGGACCTGTGATAGGGCCTTCTTGGTGGTGGCCCCCAGAATGTGGGATACTCTCCCCCAATGAGGCACACCAAGCACCTTCAGTTAATACATTCAGAAGATTGTTAAAAACACACTTATGTAGCCCAGCCTTTGACTGAAATAAGGAAACATCTTCCACAGCCCACACTGTTATTATTTTAGTATCTTATTTAAATTTATGTATCTTATGTTGAGTTTTCTATTGCTGTTATTTGCCCTGAGACCTCTGTATTCAGATCAGGCCTTTAGAAATTCAAACCTTGCTAAGGGTGCAGCTGTGGCTCAGAATTGGCTCTCACTGTAGGATGGAGCCTTCACAGCACACTGATACCAAAAAGTATCAAAATATGCATTGATAAACACTTTCAGCAACCAACCAAACACTCCCAAATCTCTCAACTTTGGCTTGGTGATTGTTAACCCCCATGTGACCCTGTTAGTTGTTCTTTTGCTCACCAAACCTTTTATATTGCTGTAGAGAGGATCAGCTAGAAATCTGGGACTGAGGTGGTTTGGTACGGAAGAAACTGGGGCGACATTATTAAAATCTATTGTTTTCTGGTACCCCAATAAATAATACTGGCAGACAGAACTGAGGTTTCCGCTCATAAGAACATAAGACGAGCCCTCCTGGATCAGGCCACAGCCCTTCTACTCCAGCATCCTGTCTCATCCAGTGGGCCACCAATTGCTTCTGGGCATTCTTAAGCAGAAGACAAAGACAAAACCTTTCCCTGCTCTTGAATCCCTGCAAATGTCCCATAGAAGTATCCTGAACATCTCTCCAATCTGAAGAAACCACCTAGGCATCTATTCAGGTAGCCATCGATAGACCTGTCCTCTGTGGATTTGTCTAGCCCTTTCTTAGAGCTATCCAGGCTGGTTGCTGTTGCCAGTTCTTCTGGTAGTAAATTCCACAGACTGATGACCTACAGGGTTGTACCACCACCAGGCCTTTCCTACCTCCACTCCCAGTGCTGATATGTGAGCTTCCAGTTGGAATCCTATCCAGCCTCAATGAAAGGAACATCCTGTGGTTGCCTACTCTGAGAAAATACCTGCTTGAGGTTCCTGGTCCCTTTGCAAAGGTTAAACATGCCTCCACCATCTTCTGACCAGACACTCTTTCCTCCTTCCTCCTGAGTGCTAATCAGTAGTGAGGAGCAAGAGTGGTCAATAATGCATCTTTCACATTGTTTCCTATGCTCTGTGACACTTATAACACTCACCGCATATGTAATTCCCCAAAGGACACCAGGTTGAGTCACACTTTTAAGCTTGTCATAATCCATCAGGTACGGGCACCACTGGGACGTTTGACTGTTCACAAGAGTAATCCATTACAGCTGTTTGGGACCTCTTGGCTTGGCTTGGGATATCAATCTGGGGAGGGGAGAGTTAAGAGAGAACCCAGTGTGAGCTGTGTTCAAGACACCTGCTCACAGATGTTTGGTAAGTTGGTGTTGACAGCCATATTGACTGGTAATGCTAGATCAGACATAGCATCTTTTTATTCAAGGAGAAGAAAATGATCAGAGGTTTATACATGCTGAGAACTCTGAGGAAAGAACAGAAACTGCTTAAGGGAATTTATTCCAACTGTATTTTCTTTATACTAGAAATGTATTTTATAATTGAGCCAGTGTATGGAGTGTATTGCATAGGAAAGTAGGAAAAGGTAGGGATATACACTTTTTTTTTTGTATTTGATTCGTATTGAATCAATTGCAAGAAAATTCATATTCATTCAAATAGAAGAAAAAAAAGAGTTGGCTTTTCTACCCCACTTTTCTCACCCATTTAAGGGGACTCAAAGCGGCTGACAAAGCTTTCTGATCTTCTCCCCACAACAGAACACCCTGTGAGGTAGGTGGGGCTGTGAGAAGAGAGCTGTGACTAGCTCAAGGTCATCCAGCTGGCTTCATAGGGGAGGGCGGAATCAAACCCGGTATTGCCAGATAAGAGTCCAGCTCCATAACCACTAGACCAAACTGGCTCACATAGATCCCTTTTGTAGGTTCCTATTTTATATAAATGTTCAATCCAATACAAATCCTATATGTGTGAAGATATTTCATCCTGGTTGTTCCACCGCCCTCAGTAGGGAAATGAGTGGGCACCCAGGAAAGTGCCTTTTCAGTAATGGCCCCCCAGGTTATGGAATAGTCTCCCCCTCGAGGTGTGTCACGTTCCTTCTCTGTATATATTCAGGAAGGCAGTGAAGACACACATCTTTGCCCTGGCCTTTAACTAATGTGATTATACTTCCCCCCCACTGTGGATACTATTTTTTAAAAAAATATTTATGATATTCTTTTAAATATGCTGAATTTTAAAAGTGTTTTTAATATATACTGATTTGTAATTTGTTGTTTTAAAGGTTGTTACCCACCCTTAGACCTTCGGGTATAGGGCGGGATAGAAATATAAATAATAAATAAATATGTATGTATGCATATGCATACAAATAGCATATGAATCCCATATGAATCCTATATGAAGCTTCATGTGAAGCTTCCTACGAATATATCAAAATGTTTGACTGAATTCAAATGTCAAACTTTGAATGTGCCAACAGTCATTTCAAATTTGAATGTCCAAATTCAGGCACATTCATACAAAGTCTGAATGTTACAAATATTTGTGCACATCCTTAGGAAAAGAGCAAGTCTCCATTCGGAGTGTAAGGACATAAGAGGAGCCCTGCTGGATCAGGCTGCAACTCATCTAATCCAGCATCCTCTCCAACACAATGGCCAACTAATTGTTCATGGGCATCTCAAGCAGAGACAAGGACAAACCTTCTCCTGCTCTTGAATCCCAGCAAATGGCCTTAGAGGTGTCCTGCCTGTCTCCAGCCTGGAAGATGGACCTAGGCATGCATTCTAGGAGCCTTTGGTACATCCATCATCCATAAATTTGTCTAACCCTTCCTTAAAGCCCTCCTCTCTTAATGCCTCACCTTTGATCTTGCTGAGCCACACTGTCTCCACTGGGGGCAAGCTGGGCCAGGTGGTTGTTGGGATCAGGTAAGGCAGTCCACATTTGAGACAGCCCATGCTGTCTCATCCTTAGTCACCAGCTATGAAGGCTGGTCCAAGTCACTTGGAGATATATTTTAGAGTTCCTGGAAATCCCTTTCAGGGACTCACAACTCCTGGCCACAAGACTTGGAATACCCCATGGACCCACTACTACATGAGGAGACCACATTGTCAAAATCTATACTGGTAGAGTAGACTTTGGTGCTCTTTTCTGCTCCCTTGCTTCATCCAATGCAGACAAAGCCTTCTAAAAGGGGGTGGGACTTCTACATCCTGCATGAGATAATGGAAGGGAGGCCTTTGGACCTCTTGCTATGACAAGATACTGCTAGGTGTGGAAACAACCTTTGGTCCTCAAAGGTCTTGAAATGGGTCTCAGACCTGCAGTTGTGAAGCCTCAGGCTCCCTGCAGCACCTTGCCAATTTTTCTGAGTGAATGGCCACAGCTTTGTATCCTTTATGTGATCTTACGGGAGTAATAGTGATCTTTCTCACTCCATGTATGGGGAAAGGAGGGGAGAAGGTCCCTGTTGCACTGTTTTTGAAAGAGATTGCCGTGAACCATCGAGAGCTGTCACTTCTGAAGTTCCAAACCACCAGTTAGAACAAAAAGGCTCTTTGAAACTCTCAATGTCTCATTCTTTGTGCTCCTTTCTATATAATGCTTCACAAACTGGGTGCAGAACAAGCACCATCGATCTTCCCGATACTCTGGAGAGTCAGAAAGGGGGAAGAGCAAAGCAGCATCGATTTGGAAATGGTAGTAATGGAATCGGGGGGTGTTGTTTGCTTGAAACAGATAAAAATGAGCGACCTTTCAGGCGCTCTCTATCTGCTTAAATCAAACCATAATAAATGAGGCAGCCTTTTCAGACACACAAAATCAATAGGCCGGAGTGCATTCGAGGAACCTCATATCACAGAAACTAACTGGGTTGGACTTCATAATGCGAGTAATGGCAGTCTGCAGGCCCATGTAGCTCTGGGAAGCATCACGGAAATCCTAATTCACAGGTCCATGCGTGTAATAAGGGGTCACTGGGGCAATGGCAGGAGGCCCAGGCTGAAGCCGATCAGAACAGCTGTCAGTCACAAAGTGTGGGAGGGAGATGGACAATCTCTATCATGGATGTTTTTAAAGTTTATTTATTAGATTTATGTTCCAACTTTTCTCAAGGGAGCAGAAGGTGGTACTTGTCATGGATGTGAACAAATATTCATAACATTTGAAATTCAGCCAGACTTGGCCAAATTCGGACATTTAAATTAGAATTGAATGTTGGCATATTTGAAGATTGACCTTTGAGCTTAAATCGAATGTTTTTAGCGATGTGCACAAATATTCAAAATATTCGTTATTCATATGAATTTGGACACATTCAGACATTTGTATACGAACGGAATGTTCAGACATTGGTACTTTAGTATTCATATGAATACAAATATTGTGAGTAATTTGTATGAATAGTTCAGGCATTCATATGTGTAGAGATACGTAGATGCATACGTATCCATAAACATCTTGTACATATCTGTACGCGCCCGTACGGATACGTATAGGATGAAAACGGGATCCATGTGGGATGAAAAAGGGATGTGTCTGGATGCTTAAGGATGCGTACAAGATTTTATCACTGGATATGTATCGAATATTCATACAAATAGATACAAATGTATTCATATCAGTTTGAATGTCCAGACATTCCTTTTTCTTCATTTGTATGAATTGGGATTTTTGAATATTCGATTCGTTATGATATTAATGCACATGTCTCCGATACGTATTCAATATGTATCCCGTAACATATCCACTCTGAAAGTGGCAAATCCACCCTGAATCCACTTTGAATCCACTCTCTCAAACCATGTCGAATGCACTCTGGATCTGTTGCAGATGTGACTAGCGCAGCCACTTTCCCACCTCCCCATTTCACGAATATTCGTACGAATGTTCCAAAACATCTGTATTTGTATGAATGTCAATGCACGAATGTCGTAACATTCAGTTCATATCTGATTGTCTGAATTCGTACAAATAACAGATGTTACGAAGATTTGTGCCCATCCCTACTACTGGCCCTGTGACTCCGCTCTTGTAACAACAGGGAAATCCAACCAGTTGAATGTGTTCTTTTGGTCTGCGAACTTTATGCTGAAGCCTGCCATGAATTACTTCAACCTATAATAAGTCAATGACCCTGTCGCTCTTAGTATTACTCTTCAGACTCTTACTACAAGATTTATGTGATTGTATTACTTGCACAACAGCCAAGTTCTTGGCTTTGACTCTGAAAATTTGCTCTAGCTTTAACCCCTGATTTTAACCTGAACTGTTATCTTCTCCCCCTCCAGTTGGTACTCCTAGGGCTATTCTGGATTTATGTGATAAGTGCTGGCCTGTATTGTGATATTTACATAATGATTTTATTTGTAACTGTTGTTTTTAAACCTTTTGCGCCTATGACAGTAATAAATGCTTGTTTGATGAGTGCAGGATAAAGCTCTTTCTCCTTGCTGTGCCAGTCCAGGCTGCACATTCTGATGGTTCATGCTGGAACAGTGGTGGCTACTAGGGATATGCATGAATAGGGATTCATACATGAATAGGATGTTACAACATTCATACATTAACATTCATATTAATGCGAATATTTCAGAACATTCACACAAATAGATAATGCATTTGTTAATGCATTCATATTGGATATTCGTACACATTCGTATGAATACATTCATATCGAATAGAATCCTACCACATTTGATGGGGATCTATTCAAACGAACAAGAATTTTCTAACGTTCGATTTGTTACGAATGAAATGCCAAGAAAAACACACCATTCGTACACATCCCTAGCAGTGGCTCACCAGTCCCATTGTGGCCATAAAGGATATTCTGTGGCCATAAAATGTACAATGTTCTGCTGTGGGTCCAGACCTACTTGATGGCCTGCAACAGGCAACACCAACTTTTCAAAAACAAAAAAAGCCCAGCCTCAAATGGAGAGAATGAAATATAGTATTTCTGTAATATTAGAAGTTTTGTGGCTGATTATTTATTACGTATCTGTTTTATTTCACCTCATTTCCAGAATGATGTGTCCCTCTGAGTTGCTGTTTGCTAGAAAGGTAAAATTAGACAGGGCTATTTTGGGACATTCCTTTGCCAAGGTGTGCCCCACAAAATAAAAATAAAAATAAAAATAAAAAAATAAAAAGTGTGTCACACAATTTTAAAAATAAGTGGCTAAAGCTCTGCTACCTTGATCATCACCTTCTATACTGGGCAGCTAAAAGCCTTCTACCTCAGATTGCCACATTTCATGTTTGCCATTCATTGGCTGCTGCTGGTTTGGATTTCTGGAGCCCTGATTGGTCAATCATCCCTAGCAGTTGAGAGTTACCCCAAGAGGACTGGGGGTGGGTGGGGCACTTCTAAGGCCATTTGCTGGGATTCGAGAGCAGGAATAGGTTTGTCCTTTTCTCTCCTTGAGATGCCCATGAGCATTTGGTGGGCCACTGTGCAACTGTGCAACAGGATGCTGGACTAGATGGGCTGTGGCCTGATTCAGCAGGGCTCCTCTTGTGTTATTTCTGGAAAAGAGACATACAAGAAGAATCTCCAATACTGTTTAAAGCATTTTTCCCCTGTCCTTCCTGCAAAGAGCTTAAGGTTATGTTCATATGTCCTTTGCATTTTTATCCACATAATGAGAGGTATGATACCCTGTATCATCCAGGGCATTGTATTAACCTCCATTCACATAGATGAAAAAGAAAATCACAATTTTACAGATGTTGAACATTTTACAGAAAATCCATATTGGGAGATATGCAGATACTTCCCCTCCATTTGTTGGTGAAATTCAATAGTTCTAACAACAACAAAACAACAACAACCTGCAATTTATCCAACAAAAATCCAAGTCTTCAATTTACTGGTACATAAATTTACTTCCATGGAGAAAATCTGAAAGGGCCAGGAACTGGTCAACTTGCTCTGAAAGAGAAAACCAGATATGAAGTTGGATGCTTCAAATGGGTGACCCTACTGAGATAATCATCCCGTGGAGCAAACATCTTGATGTCTAACTATCATCAGGCTAATGAATCTCTCTGCAAAAGCAGGTTTTAAACAAGCAAAAAGTTACATTTACCACTTACTGGGGGATATATTTTCTACCCCAGAGATTTCTACCTCAGAGGCTCCTCTCACCTCTCCTGGAGGCCATACTATGTATCCTAAATTACTAATTTCCCCAGAATTTACTGTATATCCTGGGGCTCTTGACAGTACCCTTAATTTACAGGATTAAAGGATTAAAGACCAAAGAATAATAAGGTTCTGCCTTAATGCAACTTTGGCCATTGAGCCTTTTCCTGAATTTTCTCTTAGAAATGACTGAGAACATGTCATCGACCTCTTATACTTTTGACAACCTAGATCTCTTTCAAGGCTGCTTACAGGTCCCTTCCTCCATCTTCTCTTCTTATGATTAAAACATGCCTAATGTAAGAACTACTTAGCAAATTGTACCATATTATTCCGCATTGCTGCCCATTTTCAATTACCATCACCTTGTATAACACTATCCTTGATGTAGTACAAATTCATGTTATGCAAGTAATTGCCACCTGTAGAAAGCTAAGTATTAGGAGAATCATGGACTGATATAGAGCAGCACAGAAATAAGACCTAGTCAATTAGTATGAGTCAGCAAGGCCAGACATCACATACTTAATCCACATGATTTGTATAATCTAGAGTGAAGCACATCCATATACATTTTATTCTGTGTTTATCCATGATTATCCAAATGGAGATGTGATTCAATATGGGGGGCTTTGGCTTCACATGCAAAGGGAGCCACTCATCTCTTCATTCTTGTCTTACCCCACTCACCTTTCACCACGGTCATAGCCTCCATGGCCTCTGCTGGCACTGCATGAGATTCCCATACAGGGGACAGCCTCTAAACCTGTGTGTGCACATCTGGAAGGCCAAGTTGAGCCTCGGAGGAGGGTGTGTTGGCAGTGGCAGCAACAGAGACTAGATTTACAGGCAAGGGACTGTGGCCAGGAAGGATAAGAAGCCAGGGATGGGCAGATCTGGGTCTCATTGAAGCTTCTACAAAGCTCCGATGAAGGGCACACACATCTCAGAAGTCAAATCATACTATTGGATACTTCTGGAAGTACATTGGATAAGCCAAGCTACATTTGCCCAGAGCATGTAAAGCTATACAGTGCTGTTAAAAAAATATGTTGTGTTGTGTTTGGTCAGTTTGGTCTAGTGGTTAAGGATCTGGACTTTTATCTGGGAATACCGGGTTTGATTTGGCTCTCCTCCATGAAGCCAGCTGGGTGACCTTGGGCTAGTCACAGCTGTCTTCTGAGCTCTCACAGTTCCACCCATTTAACCAAAGGACAGGACAAAGAGGTGTGTCTTCACTGCCTACCTAAATGTGTATGGTGAAGGAGATAGATGCACCTCAAGGGAGACACTGTTCCATAGCCTTGGGGCCATCACTGAGAAGGCCCTCTCCCGGGTGCCCACCCCTTTTGCTGCTAAGGGTGGTGGGACAACCAGGACTTGTACATGGATGCCTATTTCAACTACACCATTAATGCTAGAAGAAGATTGTAAAAGGAGACGTTTTCGCACGGGGCTGATCGGAACGCGGAAAAGACAGCTGAGGACACGTCATACGCATTGGCCGCGCGCGGCTTGCGTTCCGACGTGTCCGCAGCTGTCTTTTCCGCGTTCGAAATGTAGAGCACTTCGAAGTGCTCTACACGCGTTCCAACGCGGACGAGCCGCCCTCAGCCGTTCGGGAGAAGAAGCGTTCGCGCCGCTTCTGTCTCCCGAACGGCTGCCGGCGCGCCTCCGACGCCGCGCGGCTTTGACAATCAGCTGTTTCTCAAACAGCTGATTGTCGATCTGCCTCCGCGGCTGCCGGCGCGCCGCTTGCCGGCATTTGCCGGCTAAGGCAGCTTCGGGCGCTTTGAGCATTCGCACCCAGACGCTCCGGAACGCGTTTACACGCGTTCTGGCGCGTCTGTGTGTGAACGGGGAAAGCGCCCGAAGCTGGCTTAAGCTTTCCGCCTGAACGCGTTCCGTCTGGAACGCGATTCAGTTCGGAAATGCCTAGGAACACAATTCCATTTCTCCTTCTCGCCTCTTTTTGCCTTTGACTTTTTCTTGGTCACGCTGGAGCGTGCAAGAAGCTGCCGACTGGCTTTTATATCTCCTACAGATATTTCACGCAAGACCAGGAACAACCTCAGTTTGTCCCTACCCCCTTGGAAAAGGAAAGAAATAACAGTATGATGTGTGGATGGGTATATGCAAAATCAGCATGTATGCATATGCTGATTTTGCACATATTCACCCACGCATCAAATTGTTATTTCTTTCTTCTTTTAAAAAGGGGTGGGCTGGAAGTGGGGGACTTTTCAAGACTTGCATATGATTACTGAAGTCTTATCCTCTTTTAGATGCTATGTTCATAGACTCTTTCTGTATAAGCTCAGTACAGGGCAGAATGCTTTGTCTTCTGAACAGATAGCTGGAGTTATAAATATTTTGAGCTCCTTTAATTGAGTTCAAAATTTTAAGACATTAAATGTTAATGTGCTATGTAGAGCAACTAAGGATGCAATCAGACAGGGCTTTTTAAAGTCATCTTTTAAAGAAAAAGCAGAACACCTTTCTGTCCTTACTTTAGATGTTGAGCAGGTAGCTCTGAAGGCCACCTTCTGGACCTTCCTTCTGCATGGTAATGCATACCAAGGAGGTCTTGCCCTAAACTGATTTGGAACACGGGAAGCATGCAGGCAGCATGCCACCATGTTCTGGGACTACCAGGGCAAAAAACATCCCCCAGGCCTTGTGTTCCTATCCTTGCCTTTGGATGATGAAGGTGTTTGTGAAGCTTGTGAGAGCTTTGCATCTGTGGTGTGGCTTAATGCAGATCAGTACAGTAAATTCAGATAGTGCTCATCCAGCCCGTGCCTCTCTGCAATCTGGATTACTGGTCAAGTTATTTTGGAGCCAATAATCTGGGTTTAAGCAAGGTAATTATAGAAAGAGCCAAACAGTAGTCCAAATACACACTGAGAACCTCTTATTTTGCCACACTGCAGCCTATTTTTGCATCCAAGCCGGGCAACACCTACCCTGACTCCAAGATGTTTGCCATTGATTGGCCACTTGGCAAGAAACCCTTGCCTTTTTGCTTATGTAGCTTTCTGCCAAACGTGGCTTATAGAAAGAGACACCACCGCCACCACCATCATTAGCATTTTTATGTCACCCTATATCTAAAGGTCTCAGGGCAAGTAACAACATTTAAAATCAAATGTATAACAGTCTACATTAAAATAATAGCAGTGCCTGAAAATGGGAAGAGGAAGTGTATCCCCATTTAACCAAAGGCTGGGGCAAAGAGGTGAGTCTTTGCTACCTTCCTAAATAGGCACAGTGAAGGAGGAGAGAGCTATGAAATCCTGAAAATCAAAGAGGTGTCCTTTATGTGGCTTCAGAATAGGGTAAGGTGAATGCAGGGGAAAAAATGTCTGTCATTACAGATTCAAATTTTTCCAGGGTGTGCCTTCTTAAGTGTGTCCAACTGCACCCTGAGAAGTGAGAGGTTTTATACCCCATGCTTCTTTCTGATAGAGAAATAATTGCATCTCATTGATCCAACAAATCTTCTGCATTCCAAAGATGCCAATATTAAATTCTGGGTTCTTCAGGTGGGACTGAAGCTGGGGCAGCTGTTGCTCGTCAGTGTAGACAATACTGAGCTAGATAAACCAATGTTCTGAAGGCACCCTACTGTTCTTCTTCTAATTCTTCAGAAAGATCTTTCTTATCTCAGTTCAGTGATTTGAGCTCGTTTGTTTGGGTGGTGGTTTTGTTTCTTGGAGCTGAACAATTTCAGATTGGGTCAGGCCAGCTGCCTGTTGAGCTGGGCAGTAGGTACAGAGTTTGGCTTGAGCTATCCTTATTCTTTACTCAGCTTGACAGTGCTCAGACTATCCAAACCAGCTTTCACTAGTTCAGTATGCTTTGACCTGCTGAGGCTGGCAACTAGCAGCTTGGTGTGAGATAGATTATAACAAAACGGATCATACCGAGCATTTCATTCATGCCTCAGCTTGGTGTACAGCCAGCCTGAACCATCACACCTGCAGATGTCCTGAACTATGATCATCAGCAATGATCAGAGAACTAAGGTTGTAGGATGATGAACGCAGCATGACTGAAAAGCGTAACTCAGATTGGATTCTTTGCATATTGTTTAAGTTCATATCAGTTAGCAGCAGCAGCAGTTTATAACAATAATTCCATTTATTTAACTTACTTGACTCTTCAAGGACCATTGTCACACCTTCATTTTAAACCTCCTTCAATCCATCCTCAGGCTTGACTGCTCAAACCATTTCATTTCCGTCCATTCTATTTGTGGGCTTTCCGTCCAGGAAATTCCAAATGGAGGGTATAACGTGCATAAATAAAATGGATAGAAATGAAAAGGTGCGAGCAGTCAGAATTAGAGATGTACATGAATATTCGTGACTTCTCAAATTCATATGGATATGTACAAATTTGTAGATTCATGGTCGAATCAAATTGTACTTGTCCATGATTTGGATTATCAAGTATTTGTAGAAGCTTCAGTCAAAGCTTTGGCGGCCTCCTGCCCCCCCCCCCCCCCGTGGCCCAATGAATGTGGGAAATGGGCTTCGTGCCTAACCCTAGTCAGAACTAAAGATGGTCTGAAGAAGGTTTAAAGTGTAGGTGTGACCACAGCCAAGAGCAGAAAGCCACAGATGATCGAAAGTAAAATGAGGAGGAGAATCAGGATTGAGGCAGATACTGGAAAACCTGCGGGGGAGTCATTTAAGTTAAAGATACAGGGAGAAGAAGAAGAGTTGGCTTTTCTACCCCACTTTTCTCACCCTTTTAAGGGGATTCAAAGTGGCTGACAAAGTTTCTATTCTTCCCACAACAGAACACTGTGTGAGGTAGGTGGGGCTGTGAGAACTGAGAAGAGAGCTGTGCCTAGCCCAAGGTCACCCAGCTGGCTTCATGGAGGGTGGAATAGAACCCGGTATTCCCAGATAAGAGTCCGGCTCCCTGACCACTAGACCAGACTGGCTTGTGATACATAAGTGACTCGCTGGGAATGAGCCATTGTCATGGTTCTACACTGCAGGCCGCTACTGGCCATGAAGATCGGCTCTTAGAGGAGGAATTCAGAAGTAACCATTTATTCTATACTCTTCTACATTCCAGGTGAGTTCAAAATATCCCTATGGCATAAAACTGGGGAATACTTTGTTGCTGTATAGGCCTTGAGTGCCCAGGGGGATGGAGAAGCAGGTGAAGAGCTTCTGCATAATATGGCATTATGGACTCTCTGAGAAATAATGCATACTTAGTGATTTGAATTGGGATGATAGATTCAGTAAAAGAGGTTTATTCTAACCCCCTGGCAAAGCCCTGAGGATGAGACAAAATAACTACTTTGCAGTGGGCACCATTCAGTTTGCATTCTAATGATCCAGCTAAAAAGCCAAATGAAAGAAGAATCAGAGTTGGAACTCAAAGGGGCGGACAAAGCTTTCTGTTCTTCTCCCCACAATAAACACCCTGTGAGGTAGGTGGAGTTGTGACTGCTCAGAAAGAGAGCTGTGACTAGCCCAAGGTCACCAAGCCGACTTCATGGAGGAGTGTGAAATCAAGCCTGGTGACTATGAGCAGAGTTTTTTGAGCTGGTGCCAACAGCTGAAGAAGGTCAGGGCACCAGGGGGATTGGAAGGAGGGGGTTATTTTGCCATTTGGTGGCATTATTATTAGAATGGGTGTCTTCTGTTGAAGTAGGGCCCATAAGTTGATTCTGCAATCACTTGGTAGGTCAAGAAATTTCATTGGGAAAGAGGGCCTTCTAATTCATCACTATCACCTTAGGCTTAGAAGCGATCAGGCAGGAGAGTGCTGATTCTGCATGATTATACACAGTGGTCCCCAAAAGGATTTGGCCAGCAGCATTCTTCACCTGCTGTAAACTCAGAACCATTTCCCTGGGCTGCCTCATGTGGCGTGCATTGCCGCTGTTCTAATGAAGAAATTATCAGGGCATAAATTACTCTCCTAGCCTAGAAATAACCATAGCTGCAGAACTGGATCTATCTGGAAATTAGCATCTCAGAAGTAATGCTGGATGCCGGTGGGACAAGTTGAAGTTAAGGAATCCATTGATGGTGACTGGCACATGGCAATTAGCATTTTTCAAGTGTCTCCATGGGAGTCTGGCTCTGATCAAAGTTGGCTTTCAGGTGATGAACACAGTGTGAATCAGTGTGGCCCTCCACCCTTAAACCACCCCTCCATTTCCATTTTGACTGCATTTCTGGATCTCATCCAGCATTTCTGGATTGCATCGCTTGCTGCACTGACAGCATGCTGTTCACACACATGTTTCTGCTGCTTCTAGCTGTGAAAACAGAGCAGCTGGGGCATTTTTCATTGCCCAGCTTCGTTGTTTCTAGCTGGACCTGATGTCAAGAATGCCGGAAATGACTGTGGAAGTCAGCCATTTCCTTATCCTGGTAATGGAAGCACCATCAGATACATATACATGGGATGTGATGTGGGACACAGAGTGATAGGAAGAGGTCTCAGGATTCTTCCTACCAACCTCCATTATCATGTTGAAATGAGTAGGGATGTGCACAAGTATTTGCAGCATTCGTTATTTGTATGAATTCATACGAATTTGGACATTCGTACACAAATCGAATGTTATGATATTTGTACATTGACATTTGTATGAATACAAATGTTTTGGACATTTGTATGAATAGTTCAGACATTTGTTAAACTGGTGGGGAAGCACCTGTGCCAGACATCTGCAACAGATTTAGAGTGCATTCAACATGGATTCAGAGCGCATTAAAAGTGGATTCAGGAACTGACACTTTCAGAGCGGATTTGTTACGGGATACATATCAGATAAATATCTTGGATACGTATCCAATACGTATTCGTTTGTATCCAATACGTATTCATTCATATACGACAAGTATTCATTCGTATTGAATATTCATATGAATGCATTCCTATCAAATAGAATTTTACCACATACAAAAGTGTCTATTCATATGAATACAAATGAGCACTCAAGGCAGAACTGGCGTGCCAAGGATGCAGGGATATATGACCCTTGTGACATCTGAGCACTCTTGTGACACTATAAGGATGCAGAGGCGTGCAATTCCTGTGCCCTCTGTGTAGTCCATGACATCACAAAAGCCCTGTGTGATCTTGCCAGTGAGTTGTTTCCTTTAAGGGAATGCAGCTTTCTCTCCAGTATAAGTTTCATGGGCCATAGCAGCTCCATCTTGCCAGCATTTCACTCCCTCACCTAGTCAATGATAGCCAGGTGATTCACCATTTACAAGTGTGCAGAATGCCTTAGTAGATTCAGCTCTAGGAGCAAAGTGAGCACTTACCTGGGCTTACCTGGCTCCTGGCTGCCCCTTCTGGTCATCTTCTCCATGTGGTGATGAGCAAGATAGGAGAGGGGCAAATGAGCTCAAACAAATGCTCACCTTCTTCCTACAGCCAAGTTTGGTGGATTCTCATGAAATGGTGGGGACATGGTTATTTTCTCGCGTTAATGAAAAGCTCTCAAGTTAGCATTTAGCACTCTTGTTAACAGCTGCCAGACAACTTATAGCCCAAGGACAGAAGGACTCTAGCCTCTTAACAATTCAACACCAATGTTCTTATCTTTGGTACTCATACATACATCAGTACAGACAAATGTGAGGCTGGATCCTTTGAACTCCCAGATTATACCATATGGGAACCATTTATGATAGCAGCCGTGAGACAACCATACTCTAATATCCCTGTTTTCCCACTCCTGGACTCATGAATGCAGTTACAGCCAGAAGGAGGAACTAGCTCAGTGTAAACTGTACCAATCTATATGGGCAATGTCTCTCTAACTAAGGCTGCCTTCAGATGGCGAGAGGAAAATACAGGATCTTGTTTAGATCCTGCAATTGTCTTTTGCTGGGGCGAGCATAGGCACTTACCTATCTGGATGCTTGCTCCCACAATGGTGCTCAGCGTGTACATCTGAGTATTTCAGTGACGTAAAATGTTCAGAAATGTGCAATAACTGTAATCTACACATGTGCTGTGACCATTTTTGGCTTATTTCAGCTGCACGCATGCACAGTGAACTTTTTGAAGAAGATGGCTTTCAGAAGTAAGCATCCAGACAGATAAGTCCATAACACTATTCATAAAATAATGGGTCGGTCTTGATTTTCCTGGAGTAGCGATTCCATAGGACTTTGCTCCTTTATCCTGGCGCTATGTTGGGATTGTCGTTAGTACATGTGGCAAATCCAAACATAGCCTGGGGATAGAGATGTGTACAATTCCCCCCCCCCCGTTTGCCTCAAATGTTCTCTGAATGTCCATCGATCCCTGCCATCACTAGTCACACCTCTGAATCCAACACGAATCTGATATGTATTCAATCCAACTCCACAAATTCACCTTTGCGAAGGTAACAAAGCTTTGAATGAATGTAGAAAAGCTTTCACTTTACATGTGAATATTTGATTCGAATTTAAAGGTTTGAGGCTTAACGATTCATACAAATTTCAGAAGTGCCAAACTTTTTTTGCTCATCTCTACTCTGGGATAATCATAGATTTTGGGTCCCATCTGCACATGGCCTAAATTGCTCTATTCACTGGACATTATGCATAAGACTTGCAGGAATCCAACCAAGAGGCCCCTGTTCTTTCGGTTTTGAAACTTTTAAATGTTGTTATGGATGTTTTATAAATAAGTAATAATAATGGTAATAATAAAAGATGGCATTTTGCGTTTTGTACATACCCAAAGCTTCTCAACCTTCCAAAACTATACTTTTGTTATATTAATCTAAAGGAACATATGGTCTAGTGAAGAGTTGCATGAAAACTGACCCTTGGCATATGTCCATCTTCGAAAGGTCCTTCCCTTGGGATTTCTAATGTCTCTTCTTCCCAAGCCTTGATGCTGAATTCTTTTGGACAAACCACCTGCATTCATAAAGAATCATAAAAATGCCTGCCAGTAAATAAAGGAACCAAACAAACAAGGCAGGAGAAATCTCTGGGTCAGAGCTAAGATGGCGTCAGGATGAAATATGTATTCCTTCATACTTGATAAGACTGCTGGGTTTATTTTTGTTAGGGTGGCACTGGAAGATTGATGACATCATTAACTCTTCATTTCCGTGGCTTTATGTGTTTGGGTTGCTTCCCCCTCCTCCTTAAATGGTGTAGTAAGCAAGTGAATTGTTGTCACTTAGCAACCCTATCAGTAACAAAGTCATTTTTGCACAAATGCATACAGACAGAATGTGTTTTGGAAACTAGGGGTGATTTTTAAATTAGCATTGGCAGAGATTTTGTCATTCCCGTCTAAAGCACATTTATACAGTTACGTGCAATTTAGTTTTCAAGACTATTAAGAGTTCTGTCAGATTGGGGCTCTCCAGATGTTTTTGGACTACAATTCCCATCAGACCGAGATATCAGCAAAGGCTAATGAGGGTTCTAGACCACATCTCCATTTCAGGAGGAAGTGGCTTCATTTTGGGTCTATAGGGGAGTTGCCCTCATCTGTGGTGTCCACTTTGTCTCCATTTCAGACCATTGTCTGCAGTGCCTTCATGCAGGGAGGAAATGAAACTAACCTGATTGGGAAAACTTCTATGAGTGATTGTGCTGGAAAACAGCAGACACAATCACTTTGAAGGCACCTACTGTCACCATAAATAACCATCAGAGGCAGCCTATTCCGGGAAGTTAAGATGGGAGACTAGTCCAGAATATCTGTTAAGGATTAAGGGTCTGTTAGGATGAATATCTGTGTTGAACATTGTGAGCAGAGACATTGGCTGCATTCAGACCTAACAGAGGGGCTGTCTCAGAGGTGCCTCAAAGAGATGGTGTGAGGTCCTTAAAAGCCCATCTAGTCCAGCATCTTGCCTCACACAGTGGCCCACCAATTGCTTCTGGGCATCTCAAGAACAAGACAAAATCAAAACCTTCACCTGTTCTCAAATCCCAGCAAATGGCCTTTGGAAACATCCTGTTTGTCTCTCCAGTCTGGAGGAAGTACCTAGGCATCCATTCTAATAGCCATTGATACACGTGTCATCCATGAATTTATCTAACTCTTTCTTAACTCTATCAACAAGAACATAATAAGCCTGTATTCCCAAGCCTTCTCTAATCCACCTTTTCTAGCACAGAATGCTCATAGAGATGGAACAGCAGCAGACTGGTGTGTGTGAACAATCCCGCCTCAAAGCTTTCTGTTAGCTGCTTCTTCAGTGTCTGATCACAGCCACTGTGTACATTTAGCTGCCTCATTGAGTGGGAAGGAATGTCACAATGCCTGAAGGAGGAAAGGGAAGAACAACACACATATGCTAGGGGAAGAAGTAGGCCAAAAGAGTGGTGACTCAATTATTGTCTTCTGTTCCCTTCCTTCCCTTGTCTCTCCCCATTAAAGTACCTCCCCGCCCTCAACTGTAGCTTTGACCTACACACCAAGGGAAGAAAAAGGCATGAATGCAGTCCTCATCAAGATAGCTCTTCCCTTATCGTGTGTGGTCCATCCTTCCTTCCCTTTTCCTCTTCTGGCCATGTGCAGGAGAAGAGACAGGTAAATGTGCAAAAGGCTACTTCTGCCCAAAGAACCAGGGCAAGGTTAAAGCACATGGCTCACTCTGTGACCCTCATCATCACATTCCCAAGTTATGTATAGAAACAGAGTTGATGTACTGTAACATGATGAGGGTGATACGCCAGTAAATGCTTGTGTATCCATTCCCAAAACCTTTTCCTCAATTAGGGAGTTCTACGTAACCCTGCTTCCTCAGGTGGCTTAAAGCTTTCTGTTTACTCTCTTCTGTAGAGAAGAGAAAAGGCAGTAGTAGAAATGGCATTCCTTTCCCCTCTTTCCCCCTCCTCTTCTTCCTCTTTTAGCACAGTTCATATCACCTTCTTACCCCCTGGCAGGTTTAATGGGGGAAAGACTCGTGGGAGACTAAAATGTGACACTGCATTGCTCCGATCAAAACATTTCCTACCCAGGGAATGATAGGGGAGTGAATTAAATTTGTTCCTGCAGCTACTTGGATCTACGAAGACACCTTTCTATGAGGAAATATGTTAGGGACGTGCAGGAATGGATTCAATTCGTATTGAATCGACTGTAAGAAAATTTGTATTTTTCAAACAGATCGCCTTCAAATGTGTTAGGATTCTATTTGATACAAATGTATTCATACAAATTTGTACAACTATTCAATACTAATGCATACGTAACCGATACATATCTGAGATGTATCCATATGTATCTGATAACATATCCTGTAACATATTGGCTCTGAAAGCATCAAATCCACCCTGAATCTGCTCTCAAACCATGTTGAATGCACTCTGGATCCTTTGAAAATGTGACTGGCATGGCTCCTTTGCCACCTCCCCAGGTTCACAAATGTTCCGAAGCATTCATATGAATACAAATGTCAATGTATGGATGTTGCATCATTTGGTTCATATACAAATGTCTGAATTTGTACAAATATCGGATGTTATGTATATTCATGAACATCTCTAGATAGGTTCTTTCTTCCTCTCCCTTCTCCCTCTTCTTAGCTGAGGCATTTCCTACCGCAAAAATGGCGTCTTTGGGCACAACCAGGTAGACATGTGAGCACCCTCCTTTGAAGGCCATCCAAATACAGAATCCATCTCCCATGTAGAAGAGATTCCAGCTGCAGTGGAATAGCAATGTGTTGCAGCCCTAAGGACTTGGAAGGAGACCCAGCATGGCGCAATGGTTGGAATGTTGAACCACAACTTGGAAAGCTAGAGTTCCAATTAGGGATGGGAAAAAAATGGATGAATATGAAAATGTTCTATATTGACTATATTCGAAGATTGACCTTAACATGCAAAGCCATTTGGGCCTTCATTCAAAGCTTTGAGCAGATTTAGACTGGATTTGGAATTCAGGTTGTGCACGAATGCAATTTTTAACATTCTATTTGATTCAAATTGCATATTTGAATATCCAAATTCATATGGATGGAGGAATAACAAATGTATTAATATTCTAACCGATTCAAATAGATTTGTATCTATTCATATGAATATTCGATACATGATACGAATGTCGACAACATTCATATGTATCCATACGCATCCATACACATCCCGTTTTTATCCTGTAAGCATCCCATTTTCATCCCGTAATCGTACAGATTCATACGGATACGAATAAGATGCGTACGGATACGAATGTAATATGTACGTATCTGTACACATATGAATGTCCAAATTATTCCTACAAATGATTCAAAATATTCATATTCGTTCAAATATTAAAAAATGAATGACTGGACACTTGATTCAAATTTGAATGTCCAAATTTGGCCCGATTTGGAATAATGAATGTTTCAAATATTCTTGGACATCCCTATTTGGAATGGTTTCAGAGGTGTGACTGGTTGTGGCAGGGACTTGACGCAAATTTGAAGTGGCTCCATTTACATTCATGTGAAGTCCCATCCAATTTGCTTTGATGCAAAGAGAACGGCGTGTGCGTGTTTCATGCACACCCCTAGTTCCAATCTCACTCAGCCATGGAAAATCATGAGGCAGCCCTGGCCCTGTCCTAACTTACCTCTCAAAGGTTGCTGTGATGATAAAATGGAGTAGAGGAAGATGTGTCCCTGGCTTGACCAGCTCAGAGGGAAGTGGATATCAATGGAAACAAGCAGACCAATACATAAATAAATATAGAAAACAGGAAGGGGTGCTGGACTGTGAAAAGATAATAATATGATGACTGGTCCATACAAGGTCAGCCATCTGCAGTGAAATGCATAGATATCTCTTCAGTGTACACAAAATGGGCTAAGACAGCAGGCTATTTGCTACCAATTCTATGGAGACCAGCTTCTTTTCTTTCATCATAGGAGTGCTCTAAGAACAGAAATAAATCTTTTCCAGAATCAAGTGTGTTCTTTTCATACTAGGTGGCTAAGTGGCCTTGGGCTAGTCACAGCTCTCTTCTGAGTTCTCACAGCCCCACCTACCACACAGGGTGTTCTGTTGTGGGGAGAAGAACAGAAAAGCTTTGTCGGCCGCTTTGAGTCCCCTTAAAAGGGTGAGAAGTGTAGAAAGCCTACTCTTCTTCTTCTCCCTGTGTCTTTAACTTTTCTTTCTTCTCTTCCACTCACTAGGATGTAAGATTACCTCTTCTCTCTATGGTATTTAGCAAAAGGATTTTTAAGGGATGTGCACAATTGGGTTTTTTGTGAGGGATTCAATGCATATCAAATTGAATGGAAGGTTTGGTAGAACCGCTTTGAATGTGGCAGGATTTGAGTTCAATACAAATGTTGAATACGAATTCAATTCAAATTCCTGCTATGAATTTCATACAAATCTCCTATGTATCCCCTATGAATTCCCTACATATTCCCTATGAATCCCCTACATATCCTCGATGTATCTGGTATGTATCCCCTACACATCCACTCTGAACACGTCAAATCCGCTCTGAATCCACTTTCAATCTGCTCCCGATCCACTTCAAATACACTCTGGATCCATTGCAGATCTGACTGGTGCAGCCACTTTCCCAGCTTCTCAGCTTCACAAATGTAACGACGCTTTGTACAAATGTTCTGAAGCATTTTATTTGAATCCAAGTGACAATTTTTGAATGTGCCAACCTTCAATTCAAATTCAAATGTCTGATTTCAGGCGAATTCAGAGAGATTTTGAATGTTACAAGTATTCATGCATGTTCCTAGATTTTATTGTTTTTTCCCCTCAACTAAAACTCTATTTTGACTTAAGATACTTGTGCCTTAACCCTGGATATTCTACATATAGTAAGCCAGGAGCTATCTCCATCTGCCTAGAATGGGTGATTGTCATTTCGTCTTAGCCTTAGGGCTGCCTTGGGCAGCTCCTTCTCCCTGCATACATCTAAACAAGGAGGATACTTCTTGTCTTCTTTTGGACAAAAACCTATAATCTCCTTGGCTTACATCCACTCATCTCCATAACAGTTTTCATATCTCCTCTGAACATGTATAATTCTCTTGATCTTCGTTCCCTGTCCGCTCCCATAAAAATACCCTTC
Source organism: Aspidoscelis tigris stejnegeri (assembly GCA_023333525.1). Lineage (NCBI taxonomy): Eukaryota > Metazoa > Chordata > Lepidosauria > Squamata > Teiidae > Aspidoscelis > Aspidoscelis tigris. The sequence goes on from JALMGA010000007.1 coordinate 12,145,228, forward strand.
ACCCTAATTGTTCTCCTGTCTCCTTGCTATGACATTTTGCAATCTCATGCTCAAATTATATTAAGGATGATGGAGCGTGTGTATATGTGTGTGAATGATCCTTTTTTTTTTAAGATCATTAAAAGTGAAGAAAGGGGAAGAAAAGGAAGAATTCAACATGTCAAATCGCGCCTATTTTTAACGTTCAAGCATCACTTTCACCACACACAGATTTTTTTTCCTGCCAGTTCAGTAATGCATTTCTTACTCTCAAATTCTTTGCTCCTAGAAGTAGAAAAGGAAGCAACTGATTTCTGTATTTGCTGTCTGCAGTACAAAACAAAACCCTTGAAGTTCATATTATGTCAATGGGATACCGGTAAGGAATGAGACCTTTTATTCAGCATTCCCACTGTTGGTAGATTCAAAGCTGGGATTTTGTCAAAGGAAAGAATAGAAGCATAGAATTGTTGAGAGGGACTGCACACAGTCTAAGGCCGCCTCCAGACTAGCAATGTGCACAATTTTTTTCATTTGATTCACATCAAATAAAATGCAAGAAAATTTGTATTTGTTTAAATAGATCCCCTTTGAATGTGGTAAGATTTGTATTTAATATGAATGTTCAATCCCAAACAGATCCCATACAAATGCATTCAGATAGTGTATGGATTCCAGATATGAATGCATACCAATAGCATATAGATCCTATATACGAATGCAGACAAATAACATATGGATCCCATACAAATGCATACAAATAGCAAACAGATCCTATATACGAATGCAGACGAATGACATATGGATCCCATACAAATGCATACAAATAGAATATGGATCCCATATATGACTCCCATAAGAAGCTTTATACGAAAGTATCAGAATATTTGATTTGAATTGGAATGTCAGTCTTTGAATGCGCCACATTCAATTTGAATTCAAATGTCCGAATTTGGCTGAATTTTGAATGTTATGAATATTTGTGCACATCCCTACTCCAGACATCTCCGGGAAATTGCTCTTTTTAGTGATATTCCAAAGAAAAGAGCCTCTGAAATGATTGCTTGTTACCATGTCAGGTGGGCAACAGCACAGGGAAAGCACCTTTCTTTGTGCTGGTGCCACATGCATATCTGGGTATTTTGACAGCACCAAATACCCAGAAGTGTGCATGTGCTGAACATTTGCACATGTGTGGTGGCCACGTTTGCCTCAATTTCAGCTGCGCCCATGTGGAGGAGGGGTTATTCAGCAGGGATGCGCACAAATATTCAAAATTATTTAAAATTTAATTAAAATATTAATTATGCACATGAATTAGGACCACACTAGTGAGACTCAGAGGGCAACTCTGCTTCTGGGCTATAGCTTAGCCTGGAGGATCCTTTGTGTCACAGTTTTGATACTTCCCTTCCATGGATTGTCTTTGAAGACATAAAGGTGCCAGCCAAAAGTTGCATAATATGAAACAAGCTGTATTGACACGTGGCATTTACTCCAGAAGGGATGCAGGAGTCTGTAGTGCCAACAGGAGCGTGGTACAGCCTTTCTGGGAAGTTGCAGTATATTACGAATTGCAAGTAGGGACGTGCAGAATTGTTTTTTGGCATTCAATTCGAACCAAATTGAATGTTTGAAAATCCATATCTGTACGAATAGATTGCATACGAATGTGGTAAAATTATATTCTGTACGCATCTATTTGTACATATTAATATGGACATTTGATGAATAAATAAATAAAGCTATTTAAGAATAGTCTAGCAGCATCCAATTTCAGTAGCTACCTTATTGCCATTTAATGACTGTGGGTTATCTCTTTTTAGGAAAGAGAAGGAAAATGTTCCCCACCCCACCCCGCCTCAGCAGACAGCAAACAGAACCCATATAAGGATATGAGGCATAATACATTTTTCATTGTTGCCTGAAGATCCTGGGTACAGGTTTATATCTAGATAAACTTTACACCAGGGTTAAAAGGTAATGAGATGCTATGCTTCAGAGCACAGAATGATTACCCAGGAAGAGAGTTGGAGGAAAGATGACAGAAGGGATTATATATTTTTTTTCTCCAAATTCTCAGAAGTGCCTGCTGGATAAAAATAAAAGCAGGATAGGTCTTAGGGTTTTAAGACCAATTCAGCTCGATGTTGTAAGCATTGTACCACTCGCTCTTTTGCTGTTGATCCACAAGCAACTCTCAAAAGGCTCATTAAATTACAGATGGTATTCATGTTCATGGGACTATTATGGATCAGGGAGAATGTCTCTTCAATTTACGGCCAAGCTCATTCACATTTCTCGAATGAGCACATGGATTGCAATGTTTAGCTATTCTCCAAAAGTCACGCAACTCTGGATTTTGCAACGCAGGTCTCCAGTTGGAAACTTATCTGAAGGAGCACATAATGGGGTGAAAGTGCAGAAAAATGGTGCATATTTATTTATTTATTTATTTATTTATTTATTTATTTATTTATTTATTTATTTATTTATTTATTTATTTTCATTTGTGTCCTGCCTTTCAGCCAAAGATTTCAGGACCTTCCACAACTTTTTATTAGGGTGGTGGGTGATCTGGGTCTGGAAGGGTCACATGTGAAAGTATGCATCCATTTTTTTTTTCTACAGACTTTTCTTCCCTGATTGGGACTATCCATGATGAGGGTTGCCCCAGCACCTGAACAGTTAGCCTCATTGGGGGTGGGGACCTCTCCCTGCTTACCTGTCATTCTGATCCTACTTCACTGTGCCAAGTCATGTCCACACCCCCAGGAGTCCCTCTGCCATGCCCCACACACCAAGACTCTGCCACTATGCTTATCCCCTGTTGTGCTGAGTCATTCCCCCACCTGTTGCCCCCTTGCTCCTCTCCATGGTGAGTCATCTCCCTGTCCCCACCACAGCAAGGGATGCCTCTTTGTCCCCTGCACTGAAACTGCCCTGTCTACTCCCATCTCTGGTTGCCCTCCCTGCCCTGACCCCTGCCACACTGGTCTCCCTTAGTTGCACACTCCCTGCATGCTGAGGATTACCTTTTACCAGGGTTAGTAGCAGGGGGGAGGAGGTGGAGACCTGGCAGGTGTGACCAGGCCATTCCAGACTGAAAACATCCTGGATTCCCCATCTGTCCCAGAGATGGACTAAGAGGTGAGGGTATGACCCTGGCCAGAGAGTCTCCCCAAATACTGCCCTATGAAGTGAAAAGGAAAATGGCAAGGTGCCATTCTCTAGCTCTATTATATGCCAATTACGGGTGTGCACAATTTCTTTTTGTATACGATTTGTATTGAATCGAATGCAAGAAAATTCATATTCGTTTGAATAGATCCCTTTCAAATGTAGTGGGATTTAAATTCAATATGAATGTTCAATCCCATATGAATGCATATGAATCCCATATAGATCCACACATATCCCATACTAATCCCCTATGAATCCCATACGAATCCCATTGGAAGCTTCATACGAATGTATTGAAACATCCAGTTTGACTTCGAATGTCAGTCTTCTAATATGCCAACGTCTGATTCGAACACGAATGTCCGAATTCGGCCAAATTTGTACAAATTTTGAATGTTACAAATATTCATGCCCATCCCTAATGCCCTTTACTAATACCAAAAGATCCTAAGCAATGTAGCAGGTACACACGTTTTATATGCATAAACCTGGGAGTGAAGTTTAGGCTGTTTTATGCCTCACATTACAGAGATGAATGACAACAAGTCTTCAAAGGGTTAGTCCTTTAGCCTTATCATCATCAAAGGATTGCCATAGTGCTTACATCCTCAGTGTGTGTTCATTTTGTACATAAGGCAGACCACACTGCACAGTCTTGCTTGCTCAGCTGTGTACATAGGGATTCTGTGGGAAGTGAACTAGCAAAATGTGTTTGTTCAGAACGAGAGGATGGAGATCCATGCTCAAGCTGATACCCCCCAAAATTTGCTGAAACAGAGCATGCATCATTCTCTTCCCGTTTCTCAATGCACCTGCAAAAGAGAAGAGAAAGACAGAACAGCAGCAGCTGATTTTATTCTTAATGTTCTGCAAACTGGTTTGAGATTATATCTTTAATGGGAAATAATAAACACATGCTAAACATGTGGTCATGCCAACTGTAACTGATCAGGGATGGGCAGGAAAGTTCTAAACATTCAAAATTCAATTGAATTTGATTGAATGTGGACATTCGAACTTGAATAGAATGTCTACACATTTGAATTTAAACATTCAAATGAATTTCAAATGTTCCAAAACCTTCGTTTGAATGATTAAAAACATTTGAATGTACAGATACATATGCACAGATATGAATGTACACATGCATATCTGCATGCATTACACATACGAATGTTGTCAACATCCATATCTTCAGATTCAAATCTATCATTTCAACTAGTAGATTTGAATGTATTCAATTCTAATTGGATTTTGTTGCATTCAGATTCTAAACATGTGAATCGAATTTAATGTTTTGACATTCAATTAGAATCAAATTTGAATGCAAAAATAAAATAAAATCATGCATGTGCCTATACCTGACATAGGGTGTTTTTCCACTGTCACTAGAAGTACCCATTAAGTACCCATTAATGGGTATGTAATGGCATTTTTGTACCCATTAATGGGTACTTAATGGGTACTTCTAGTGACAGTGGAAAAACACCCGTAAGGGGCCTTTCTGCTGTTGCCTAGGGTGGTCCAGAACAGTAGGACTGGAATAAAGTGATTCATCCCAAGGCTGAAGCAAGAAATCTGGCTGGAAAAACACTGTCCAGACAGCAATACCTTTTCTAGCCCAGCTCCAGCAGCAGCCCCAAATCTCAGGTGAGCTTGTAAACTGGCTTCCGCAATCTCCAATGGCTAGAAGTGAAAGTTCTTTACTTCAGAGCCCCTGGGGAAATCATTTTGGTGGTGCAATAAAGTGCCCTGCTGAAAAGGGGTTTTCCTTCTAAACCGGGGCACAGACTCTTATCTGAGAATACCAGGTTTGATTCCACACTCCTTCCCAAAGCTAGCTGGGTGACCTTGGGTTAGTCACAGTTCTCTTCTGAGCTCTCACCGCCCCACCTACCTCACAGGGTGTCTGTTGTGGGAGAAGAAGAGAAGGCTTGTCAGCCATTTTGAGTCCCCTTAAATGGGTGAGAAAAGCAGGGCAGAAAAGGCAACTCTTCTTCTTCTCCCTCTAAAGGTTCCTGTAATAACCATTCCTCAAACCTGGAAGCAGGCAGTCTTCTTTCAGTAGTTACTGCCCTTGAAGATTGTTTTGTACAATGCAGCTGCTAGACTGCTGGCTGGGACAGCTGGCCAGATGCACATCATGACGTCTCCTCCTCCTCCTCCTCCTCCTCCTCCTCCTTCCTCTTCATTAACTGGATTAGGCCCCACTGGTATGTTGGTCCACTGGGGATCCGGATCAGGAGCTTCCTTGAGTTTGTGCTCCTGATTCGGGTTGCGGAGCCTCTCTAATCTGCACTAGTGTGCAGAAGGGAGATTCTTAGAGCACTTGCTGGTGCAGAACGACAGCAAATTCAGAAACGCATCAGGGGCTGCAGAAAGTCATTGCTAACAGGTCCAGAAAACTGGAGCTTTCCATTTCCCTGAAATGCATGGCAATTCATTTTTTTTGCACAGATTGTTCTGGGGGTAACCACAGTGCAGCCACATTCTTTCAAATGGTGCATTTGGATGTCCTTCTGACTTTCAGACATGAAGCAAGAGATAGAAAAGACTGGCATTCATCTCTTCACAAGTTTGCTGTCAGTAAAGAAGTCTCACCCATCAGTGCAAAATAATCTTTCGCTCTAGGTATGGCCTTGTGTGGCTTTAGTTGTGAACGCGATAGTCTTATTGCATGTACTCTCTTGCTTAATTAGTGCTTAAGAGACTGTTTAATTAGATATTTTCTGGCTACTGCTGAGCAGCAGACTTTGAACTTCTAGGACGCCTGAAAACTTCCCATCCCCGGTGCTGGGTTGCGCACAGTCGCAGTTGTACGCAGAGGCAAATGTGGATTAATTTTTCTAGCAAGGGAAACTCTTGTGACTTACAAATCACTGGGGTGTGTGTGTGTTGAGGGGGTGTGTATTCATTTTTATTAACTTTAATTATAGAAGTCTTCCAAAGTGATCCCATTCTGTGGCCCGTGAAAAATGCATGAGTTAATTGCTCCTGACATTTAATTGCTTTATACTTCTCTATAACAGAAGTCTTTTGAGGGCAAAGTAAAGGAATACCAGTTAGTTTGATTTCTGACACTGGGAGGGCTTTGAACACCAAGAAATTAGGCAATTTGTTACTTCTGTGTAAAGACTGCAAACACAATTTGGCAGGGGGGGAGCATATCTCTGCTGAAGACTCAAGGACACTTAACTAATCTTGCAACATTACTGGACTTATTGTATTTTGAATGGGTGGCTGCTGGAACCCCTTCAGAATTAAACCATGGGCCTGTTCACACTTAGTCACACTCTGGAATATATCTCAAGATAGTGATGTGTGTCCTGCATGCTAATATAAACTCTGGCAAGCCTCACTTGGGGCCTGCTGTAGCCTGCACGAGCAGGTGGACAGCACAGGCCTTTTGGCACGAGGAGTTTTAGAACGCATGGAGAGCACCTTGGGATGCAGTATTCACTCTTGCAGGCAGCCGGATCTGTTCCAGGCCAGTGCTCTGAAACCGTCTCCATGGGTTTCCGCGTGTTCTGAGCTGTCTCAGAGAGAAAGCATTCACATGTTCTCTCTCTGTGACAGCTCGGCCCCTCCCCCGGGCTACTCCCATTGGCTCCTATGGACCCAGTGTGGGCAGCCCGGGAGCCTTCTTTCCCTGGGTTCCTGCTTGCTCCCAAACCCCAGATTGGGCTCTGGGGTGGGCAGGGACACCAGCCAACACCCACCCACCCCATCCCGGGGTCACGCATGTGCGTGAATGGGCCTTACCTTCTCTTCCCAGCCTGATTCTGCTAGAATGCGTCAGGCCGTTCTGAGCATACTCAAGGGGGCAGCCCCTCATTGGCCGGGCACCCGCCTGGCCTCAACTGACCATCTGAATGTATCAAAATATTCCATTCAAGTGTCAGTCTTCAAATGTGCCAACATTCAATTCAAATTCAAATGTCTGAATTTGGCTGAATTCGTATGAATTTTGATTGTTACAAATCTTCGTGCCCATCTCTGCTATTATCCTATGGCTTTGGCTCATCTCTGAATCCTGCAAAATTCTCAAAAATAGATCCATCCACTTCACAGAATGGCTCCAGGTTCTAGGGTTGTGCAAAAGAAACAAAATTGTCAACCTTTTCCACCTCGTGCAACATTTTATCTATTTCAATCAGGTCATCTCTTAAACATGATCTTTCAAGGCTGAAGAGCCCTAGATGTTGCAGTCTGATTCTGTAAGGATGAGGTTCCAGCCCATTGATCATTCCTATAATAATCCCTTCCCCAGAAGCACGTGGTGGGCCACTACGTGACACAGGATGCTGGTCTAGATGGGCTGTGGCCTGATCAAGCAGAGCTTCTCTTCTGTTCTTAGAAGACTAGGGCCCCTTCTACACTTGGGGGTACCCTGGACTATAAAGGGGGTCCAAGCTCCCTGCTTCCACATGTTGGTGTACGATAGAGAAGCTCTGCCACCTCCTAGAACACTTCATCTACCCTTGTGTTGTGACTAAACATCATAAATGACCAGAAAACAGCTCTAAAGCACACTGCCATCTGCCCTCACGCCAAGCCAGACAAAGCCAGTTTGACCAGCTTCCCAGGAGAACCAAGGTGTGCCAATGTTGCCTAGGGATGTGCATGAATATTCATCACATTTGAGATCTGTGTGAATTCATTCAAATTCTGATATTCATATTCAAATCAGATGTTGGGACACTAGAAGACTGATATTTGAATCTGGTATTCCCTAACCCCTAGACTCACAGTTTGGTCTGTGAGACGTTTGGTCTAGTGGTTAAGGAGCTGGAGTCTTATCTGGGAATATTGGGTTTGATTCTGCACTCCTCCACAGAGCCAGCTGGGTAACCCTGGGCTAGTCACAGCTCTCTTCTGATTTCTCACAGGGTGTCTCACCTACCTCACAGGGTGTCTGTTGTGGGGAGAAGAGCAGAAGCTCTGTCAGCCACTTTGAGTCCCCTTAAATGGGTGAGAACAGTGGGGTAGAAAAGCCAACTCTTCCTCTCTTTTAAGGTGTGAGCACAGCCATTGACAGGAGCAATTTGGGCACCTAAAAATCTAACACAATTGTTACTACTTTAGCCTTTGCAGACTTCAGTCTTTTTTATCTACTGGGTGTCTTAAAAAAACCCCTTTAATACTCTAGATTTGGGGAGTTTTGACAAGTACAGCAATATCTCCCCCTTCGTTCTCAACCACTTGGTTTCAGCTACATTTCACTTACTAGATATATGTGTTTAAGAGAGGTTGAGGGAAAGTGGTGTGAGGCAGCCCTGTTGAACAGAATGCAGAATAAACCTATGTACAAAGGCACTTTCGTCCCCCTTTGTGCTTGCCGCTAATGTGAATATTATTTATTAGTTTCTTCAAGGAATTCTATGCATTTTATTTCATGTTTTGCATTTAATGCTCTTATCCTGTGATTGTGTAACCTGCGCTGGGACTATTTGGCAAATGGCAAGCTTATAGCTCATATATATAAATGCATATCCATAAATGGTTTGCTTTTTTCGTCCTTCTGCACCTCTTTCATACCTCTACTACAGACATGGCAGTCTTTCACCTCTATTGGAAGATTTGAACCACCTGGACTCGTCACCATCTCTGTGCCTTTCCCTCCACCCTCCCTCCCTGCAAATGTCATCTTGTCTACTGCTAAGAAGGAGCTGGGGGGGGGGGCAGGCAGGCAGGCAGGTGGGTCATGAAGCACACTGCATCTGAATTCAGAATATTACCAATTATAATTTATGATGGGTAGATAATCTCAGAAATCATCAGCACCTCTCATTTTCTGTAGCAGTGAGACACGTTGGGTCATATCCATCACCTCGGAGGATGCTTCTGGAAATTCCAAAAGGGGAATAGATATTTTATGCAAAAGCCAATGAAGTTGACGGTGATTTGGAAAGACAGGACAATGAACGACATAGCCAAGTGACGGCAGTGCAACTGCCTGGTGTGCTTTGAAATGCTAAGTCATTCCCCTGCCCATATTGCTTCTTCATGATTATCATCACAATCTTGTGGGCTACCCCTGACTCTGAGAGGGGGGAGACTTTAGGGTTCCCAGCACATGGTCTGGATTGAATCCCCTTCAAAGGAAGGTAGCCCAAAACTGCTTGTGTCTCCAAGCATTCTATTTACACTTAAATACAGGTTTAGAAGAAGAGCTGGCCTTTACACACCACTTTTCCCACCTGTTTAAGGGGACTCAAAGCAGCTGACAAAACTTCTGTTCCTCTCCCCACAACAGACACCCTGTGAAGTAGGTGGGGCAGTGAGAGCTCTGAAAGGGAGCTGTGAGAGTATCCCAAGGTCACACAGCTGGCTTTGTGGAGGAGTGCGGAATCAATCCACTCTGAATCCACTTTCAATCCACTCTGGATCCATTGCCTATATGCCCGGGGCAGCCGCTTTCCCCCCTCCCCAGGTTCACGAATGTGATGAAGCTTCATACGAATTTATTAAAATATTGAATTCAAATTCAAGAGTCAGAATTTGGAGAAATTTGTATGAATTTTGAATGTGACAAATATTCATGCACACCCCTCATCTCTCTCTATACCGGACCACAGAAGCATGTGCCTTCTATACTGTACCAGCATACTAGTAGACATCTTTCTGTAGGAAAATCAATGTGAGCGTGACCGTAGATCACTGTTGCATTCTTACATCATGAGCCTGCAGCTCAATGGCCGGGTGCATTTCTGGTCCCTGGCCAGGATCCCTGGGGGAATACATCCCTGCTTCTGGCATTTTGCCTGCTGACATTCTGAGACAGTGAGGAAGGCTATTCTAAAACTCAGGCGGTTTGACAGAATGCTTCCTGCCCCTGTCCAAGTTATGGTTGGCTGTCAGTTCCATCCATTCCTAATAAATGCTTCATCTAGATGGAACCTTTGACTCAGTGGCCAAAATGGGCCATTCCGATGCCATAATTCCATCATTCAGGCCATGTCCTTACTCAATGAATGGTGTACCTTCTGCTGTATGGGAAAACACCGACAGGTAGGGATGTGCACGGATATTTGTAACACTCGCTATTCATATGAATTCAACTGAATTTGTATGCAAATCACATGTTACAACATTAGTACATTAGCATTCGTACAAATGTTTCAGATATTCCTGTGAATGGTTCAGACATTCGTATGAATAGTTTGGAAATTTGTTAAACTGGGCAGGTAGGAAAGCAGCTGCGCCAGTCACATGGAACAGATCCAAAGTGCATTCAACATTGATTAAGAACAGTTTAAAAGTGGATTCAGGTCAGATTTGGTGCTTTCAGAGCATGGATATGTTACAGATATGTATTGGATATGTATGTGTTCGTGATGGATACATATAGGATACAGATCCATTCGTATTGGATACGTATTAGTTCATATTGGATAAGTATCGGATATTCATACAAATTTGTACAAATACATTCATATCAAATAGAATCCTACCACATTCAAAGGGGGTCAATTTGAACAAATATGGATTTTTAAAGATTCAATTTGTTACGAATCAAATGTCTAAAGACCCATTCATGCACTTCCCTACCAACTGGTGTTGTGTTCCCATTTGCAGTGGCAGCAGGCATCTTGCTATATTTCCAGTTGTGATTGCTAACCAAAGCACCATTGTTGTGGGGTACAATACAAAGCACATTGTTGCAGGGTACAACTGAGTGGAGGCACTTTTATTCACCACGGAAAAAGAGGCCTCCTTGCTTAACAGTGGAAGCAGAGAAGGAATAATTTCCAACAGCAATTGTGGGTACCTCTCCTGTACCACTTCTGCCTCACCAACTGGAGACCTGGCCTCTACCCACCTGAGAAGAACATATGCAAAAACTCTAAACAAGCTAATATTCTAACTGGTTCATTACTTACCTATGACAACGGCCTCTAGAAGAAGTATGGTGCAAATTAAAACATAAAAACATAAAACAAATCAGTCTGAACACTAAAACCCCTAACGACATAATAAATTGGCATTTTATTATCACATTATTATCACACAATGACTATAAACAACTCCTATGGCAGAACTAACCTCTAGAAAAGAGTTGTCAATCCAAAAACTGCAGCAGAAAAAAAATGCCTTAGCTTGTTGCTGAAATATCTGCAAAGAAGGGGTGTTGGATTGACTGTTACAGAGGTAGGTAGAAGACAACAGCCCTGTCTGTCATTCTGCTGGAGAACAACCTCCACAGATGGTCTGGCTATGAATCCTGGTACTTCAGGAATTGATATCCTAAGAAGGAAAGCAATACCTTGAACTCAATCTGGAGACTGTCTGGTAGGTGATGCCTGCACTTATATCTTTGAAGGTGCTTCAGCAGCTCCAGGGGAGGTCCAGCCACATGCTGGGTCACCACCACCATCCTGGAGCATCTAGGAGCTGTCTCCAGCTGCCCTGATTGTCATCAGCTGAGGGCAAGTAAAGACCTGTCAACAACTTGTCTGGGGGCAGCTGGTGAGCTCCTGGTTGCAGTGTTTGCACCCTTCCTTGGGTGTGAATGGTACAAGTGGGTGGGATGGGGGTGGGCTGTGGCTATGGCTGTAGCTGTGCAATTACTTGGTTGCCATGGTAACATCCCAGCACAAGTTTGATGTTGCCATAGTCATTGCTGTGGAAATCCGGCTGGGCCAGGATGGTGGTCCAGTTGAAGAATGCTCCAGCTCTTGAAGTGCAGACGCCTTAACTTCTGTGGAATGATGTTCAAAACTTAGTTTTCAGAAGCAATTTGAATTTTAATAAGCTAACATACCTAGACTGTCTTCACTGACAGTTCCATATAATACCTGGAATTGTTTGGCAACTCGGGCCCTTTCTGAATGATGGATTGAAGGTAGCCTTGTTGTGGATGTTGGCTGCACTTCCAGGTCTTAGTGCAGCTCCCACCGTGTCACACAATCCTGGAAGTGGTTTTTTGGACTCTGAAGAGTGCCAAAATAGGCCCGGGGATGTCACCGCAGCCTCCTGTTCTATTCTGCACGCTCCCTTGCTTTTGGAGAGACTGCGGTGACATCCCCGGGCCCATTTTGGCACTCTGCGAAGAACGAAAAAGCACTTCCAGGTTTGCTCACACAGCTCCCCATTCAGTGCCCATGTGATGCAGTGGGGGATGCATGCACAGAACCAGATGTGAATGTAGCCCCCAACCTTGTATAAATTGCAAAAGAGTAAAACGTTGCATTCAGATCAAATATTCACTATATTTGAAGACTGACCTTTGCATGCTTTTGTGCCTTTGTTCGGAGCTTCAGAGTGGATTTGAAGTGAATTTGGTATGACTAGTGGAAGTAGGGACTCAAAGCGAATATGAAGCCAAGCACATTTGAAATCTCTCCATTCATATGAATGCGAAGTTCCACCTCATTCTCTTCAGCGCAAAGCAAATCAGGGGAAAAACAACAACAATTCATGCACATCCTTAAAACTGATCCTGGGTCTTTGCCTGGATTCTTCTGAATGCAAGAGGTGGAGATTCTGACACATCTATAACAGAAACAAGGTCATTTACAAGAAGTATCTGTAAGACAATAGATGGCACTAGGGATGTGCACAAATATTTAGCACATTTGGAATTCACACATTTGTGGCCAAATTGAATAATCCATGAATTGGGTTATCCAGTATTCATTGAAGTTTTGGTTGAAGCTCCGGTGAATACCAGATGCTCCCTTGGACTCCTGTTCCCCCATGGCCTCCTGTCCCCCCATGGCCTCCCTTCCCCCCATGGCTTCCTGCACCCCTGGGCATCTTGTCCCTCCCCACGGCCTCCCATAGCCCTACTTATCTTGCACTGCTGCTGCCACCATGCACCTTTGTCCTAGGCTTTCTGGGTTCTGCGTGCACAACTCCCCATCTAAGGATCACATGATGCAGAACAGGAAATGCTTTTTTGGCCTCTGAAGAGCACTGAAAAAGGCCTGGGGATGCCCCCACAAATGTAAGGTGGTGCACTAGAGGGGAGGCAGAGGCCACAGTGACATCCCTGGGCCTTTTTTAGCACTCTTAGGAGGCCGAAAAATCATTTCTGGGCTGCATGCGCAATCACCCATCCAGGGATCGCGAAGTGCCTAGGGGGAAGTTGTGCAGCGGCGGTGGCAACAACAGGTGAGTATTCATTTGAATATTTGTGTACGAATACAAAGCCCCCACATTTGTCGGGGTGGATCCAGGCAAAACTGAATTTTCCCACATTTGATTTGTATCAATCTGAATGTGGGAAATTGGCTTCGTGAACACCCCTAGATGGCACATAACTGCTAGGCTGTTGTTTGTACATTCCTTTTCCAAGTACAGTGGTACCTTGACATACGAGTTTAATTCGTTCCGTAACCTTGCTCTTATGTCAAATCGTTCATATCTCAAAGCAATTTTCCCATTAATCCATTCCAGCTCCCAAAACACCACCTCAGTTGTTTTTGTTATGTACTGTACTGTATTTACATACTCGTATCTCAGATCTTGCTCTCATCTCAAAGCAAAATATCACTCACTCGGCGGCTTGTATCTCAAAACACTTGTATGTCAGGGCACTTGTATGTCGAGGTACCACTGTAATAAAAACTAGGCGTGTATACGAATGTATTTTTCGCATGCAAATTTGATTTGAAACAAATATTCAAAAGTTCAATTCGATTCGAATGTCAAAAATTCAGATTTTCAAAAATCCAATTCAGGTCCAGATTATCCAGATCCATATTTTTGAAAATCCAATTTGTATCTGGATATATGATTGTCGATAAGATTCTTATCCGATATTTAAATTTGCGCAAATATGCACTTGTCCTGTATGCATCCTGTTTTCATCCCACCTTATATGCGCAAATACGTATAATTTTCATACATATTTGTATACGATAGAGACAAATCTACTCATTCGAGTTATTCAAAAATCCATATCGGATTTTATTTATTTATTTTTTATTTATTTGTATTTCTATCCCGCCCTATACCCGAAGGTCTCAAAAATCCGAAATTCGTCCGAATGTGTAAATTTGGATTTTCAAAAATCTGATTTGAATTTAAATGTCGCCATTTGATGGATTCAAATTGGATTTTTGAATTTTAGAATATTAGTGCACATCCCTAACAAAAACTAAATATAATGGTGCCAGCCTGAACAAGTATACTTCAGTAAAGTTTTCTGCTTACAGCAGCAATATCACATATCGCCATTTCTTCCACCTTAAAATATGCTTTGCTATAAATTCTTGTGAATGTAGTAAACATAGGCATATGTTACATATGGATATAGCCCCATACTAATAATATATCCTCTAATTACAGACTCGGTTTAAGTTATCATTGAAAGCATTGTGCTATATGCTTCCAAAAATAGGAGTTGATTCTAAATATCTGCTCCGAAATGCTTTCCTCACTGGCATTTTTTAAATTTCTTCTCCTCACTCCTAGCTTTCTAGTTATGAAAAAGGTCCTTTTGAATTCCCATCTTCACGACACACACTGTAAATATTAAAGATGACTAATCTTGTGAAGAGATAAAGCTATTTCAAAGACCAAAACAGCAAAAACAAAAACAAAAAAGCCCAATTATATTTACTCCTTCTAATTTCCTATCAGAGCCTGGAAGCATGAGATTCCGAGATCGGATAAGCAATAATTAAGCAGACTATTAACTTTTTTCTCAAATGAGCATATCTTGAGACAGTGAAATTAAGCTGCACGTGAGGTCTTCAGAATATGTAATGCTAAAGAAGCCAAAACATCCTCAAACAAAAGCGGTGGATTTGGCAGGATATTAATTTGTTAGGAATCTGGCTAGATTTTTCTTCTTCTTCTTCTTTTTGCCTGTCAATCTCTTTGTAGCTAATGCAAAATAATGAGCTGGTGTACCTTTCCAATGCCTCATCCTGGGTGTGGGGAGTAATTTATGTGTATATATGTATGTGTGTGTGTGCTTTTATTATTGTGAGCTGGGGAAACTAGAATACATTAGGATTGTGATGCGTCGAGGTGAAATTCTATACTTGCTGAAGTCATGCTGTTTGGGGTGTTGTAAATTTCACGTTCTGGCGTGTTACTTTAATTTTCCAATTGAAACAATGTGCTGAAGCAGAAAGCCTGGTTCTTCTTCTTCTTCTTTGCCGTCCTTTCCCTTTCCTTTTCTAAAGAGCGGCTGACAGTCATCTGAGGAGCAATATGGCTCAGAATACCAAATGCAGCATACATAATCAAGAGCGGGAGGATGAGAGCAATCATGATTCGCCTTTGAGAGACAGAGGGAGAACTGTCAGAGTCAAGACATCAGTCGATTACAGGGTGGGTTAGATTACACACAGTGACAGCACTGCTTCTGGCAACTGGCAAGACTTGTGTTTATTGCACCTCATTTGGAATCATGTTAGCATGTGGTGAGCACGGCAAAGAATCTACTGGCTCACTCAGTAATGGGGTTAAGAACATTGCCAGCAATTACAGAGCATAGGTCGTCCGTGGTAGGGTGAATAACCTATCTAGACTGTTCTTCAAGGAATGCTTGAGTGATTCAGGGAGCACAGATTTCTAGACAGTGCTGGCTGCTAGCCACTACTATGGCTGATGAGGTGGAAGGCAAGGCAGCTATTTGGAGTAGAATCAAGGGTCAGAATAGGTGAAGATAACAGTAGGAGAAAGACTATGGGTTTTTTCCCACTAGCACTAAGTACCCATTAAGTGCTGGATCTGGATTAGTTGAAGGACCCATTCCTTTGATCCGGATCATCTTAGATCTGGATTACGGGAGGTCAGTGGAAACCCCCCCTCCCCCATGGCAACTTTCACACAAGCTACCTTGCCATGTGATGTGGAGGCAGTTCTTCACTTGGAGGCAGGGTATGTCAGTAGCTGGTGGCATTTCTGCAACCCCATCCTGACCCTCTTTGGAGGCTGGAGAATGAAAGTTCTCAGTTTCTAAAGTTGCAAAGTGGGGCTGCTTTTGCTGGGTGCCCAGAAGTTGCCCACTTCTTCAGCTGCCTCTGGGAGCTTGGGAAATGGACCTTGGCCCCTTGCGCTTGGTAGATGTGATCAGTAACTCAATGTCGTTTGCACATGAGTGGCTGGGCTGGTCCACCTGGGTGCATTGCTTTGAAGACTGCTTTCAAGTGGTTTCCTGTTAGAGTAGGCTATGATGTCTTTTCGTGCCATAGGCAACTCCAACACCAGGTTGCAAGGGGATGTGGCATTCCATGTGAGGCATGACCTCCTGGTACATCAGTCCACACTGTAGGTGGCTGTATTCCCCATGAACGTTGGGTCATTCCAGTGAGACTGTTTGGCCAGTCTACTGTATCAGTACAGAGTACAGAGTGTTTATATATATATATGTATGAGATATTTTTTATTAGTTTTATATTCATATTAAATTATCTTGTAAGAAAAATCCATCATTCTATGCTGCTACATATGGTTACTGTCACCGTGTCGTTGGCACTGAAGCATGCTTTGATGCCAGTCTCTTCCTTGCTCTTCTACAAACTATGGCTGATATTAATATAGTGTGCATTGTTGTCACCTGGCTTGGTTTAATCAAAATGTATGACAGTGGTACATTAGAACCCGGATGTCCTTGGGTCTAAGTCCCCCTCTTAGCTGTGAGAACTCATGGGGTAATTTTGGGCAGTCGCTGCTTAGGCAGGCAAGCTAGAATCTAACGGTACAGAGTTTTTTTCACCAGACATCTTGTCCCCTTTTGGCACTTACCTGTGCTAAATATAGATGATTGGAACCAGATGAACTAGACCTACACATTTGGATCTTTTGGACTTGAGGGCTGGATCTTTTTGCACATAACATGTCATATGATATGAACATGGTGTGCTTTTAGATGTTCTGAGGTTTCCATCTGAAGAAGAATGTATATGATAGGTCCCATGGTTATAAGAATCTGTGCTTGTGAGTAGAGATATGCACAGATATTAAAAACATTCAAAATTTGATTGAATTCATTCAAATTTGGACATTCAAATTCGAATTGAATGACTATAAATTTGAATTTAAATATTCAAAAGTATTTCAATTTTTTAAATCTATTCATTTGAATTCTTCAAACATTCATATGTGTATATGATACCTACTTGCCTGTATGCATCTTTCCTGCATCTGTACTCATTTGTACAGGTCTATATGGGATGAAAATGGGACGCATATGGGATAAATACGGGATGTGTATGGATATGTATGGGATGCACATGGATACGTACAGGCACATATGAATGTTGTTGGCATTTGTATGTGCAAATTTGAATTGAAAATTCAAACAAATAGATTCAAATGTATTCGATTTGAATCAAAGGTGAATACATTCAAATTTTAAAGATTCAAATCGGTTTGAATTTTTGGATATTCAATTCAAATTGAATTGAATCCCAAAAATTGCATGGGTGTGCACCCCTACCAGTGAGAGTTCTGCTTGATCAGAATGTCTATAGCTGGAACGTTTCTTCCCCCAGTTCTACATGAAATTTTCATGTTTTCCCTTCACTGATTCCCCATCAACAATATGAATCAATGTGAGATCTACAACCAAGACGAATGGATACAAAATCCATGATAGGCGATGATAATCTGATTTCAAAACTGCTAAGGATTCATAGTGTATGGTACAGTAGTGTGTATGATCTGCTGTTTAGGTGGGAAAGATGCTTCCTGTATCTAAAATAAATACCTGCCTGAACCCAATCATTTCTTTGCAGAAAGTAAATATGAAACAGTTTCACCGTGAATCAAACTTCCTTTGGATGGATGAGAAATGTTTATTGCTAGATGCATCTGAATATCTGTGCTCTGTATTTAAATCCTGATTTTTATCTCATGTCAAAAAAGCATCTTTCTTTCAGGTCCTCCTTTTTCATTTCTTTGTTGTGAATATTTGTCTCCCTCACCTTCTATCTTTCCAGCAGAGATCTGCTCAAGGAAGCAGAGCCGCATAAATCTGTCCTTTGTACATCGATGTTCACATAGCTGAGACTCAATTGTCTTTCTTTTTTTTTTTGCTTAGGCTGTAATCAGTCTGGCTGGTGGTTACACCCATCCATTGCTGCTGTAGAATAAGAGCATGCTATGCAGCATTTTATAGCCAAGTGGCAAGCTTTATGGCTGCAGATACAGACCATGACTTTTTCTCCATGCAAGCAAAGGGTGTCACATGGATACCAGGAATAGAAGAGAGAAAATGCTGTAGAAATGCTCAGAGACTGTAGGAATCCAATCCTCTCCCATGCCTATATTTAACTCCACAATTGGATACAAATTTCAGGCATATATGACTATACAACAAACACGAAGACAGGTACTGAACCACAGTTGGTCAAACATGAATTGCTTAGAGAGACCTCGTCTATCTGGTGCTCTCTGTGGCACCTGTAATAATTTATTAAATTTATGAGTTGCTGACTCACCCAATGTCAATGATCTCTTTTCAGTTTTTACTATTATTTAGTGTAATCAGAAAGTTTTGCTATCTCACTGCTTACCTCTTCTTCTAGAACCAGGGGGACATTCTCACTAGAACCAGGGGGCCCTCTATGAAGATGATGGGTAGGAGAGTCAGATCAGACAAGGGGAAGCACTTCTTCACCCAGAGGGTCATCCATCTATGGAATTTGCTGCCAGAAGAGGTGGTGACAGCTACCATCCTAGATAGCTTTAAGGAAGGGTTAGACAAATTTATGGATGACAGGTGTATCAATGGCTACTAGACTGGATGCCTTAGTACATCTTTTGGACCGGGGGGACAGGCAGGATGCTACTAAGACCATTTGCTGGGATTTGAGAGCAGAAGAACGTTAGCCCTTGTCTCTGATTGGGATGGCCATGGGTAATTGGTGGGGCACTTTGTGCAACAGGATGCTGGACTAGATGGGGTGTGACCTGATCCAGCAGGGCTCCTCTTATGTTCTTATGTAGGTCATTTATGAACACAGGTCCCAATACTGAACCTGGGAGGGCACTCTGATAATTGTCAATTTATCATTAGCCTTTGTTTCCCATCCTTTATTCAGTTACCAATCCAGGGGCCAATTTGCACTACAGTGCATAGTGCATGATTAGGAAATTTCTGGGGAAGGGCATCTGCACTTGGAGGAGGCTGCTACAGCCTCCAAGCGCCCCCTCCCTTCCCAGAAGTTCCCTAATCATGCACTACCTGTGGAGCACGCTCCACATCCATCCCAACCTCTGCCAATCACCTACCTGTTGCATCCAGCCAGGAAACATCTACACCTTTGCAGATTTGCAGATCAACATTGCCTACAAACTTCCTATGTGGGCCCTTAATCTTGATTAAGGATCTGTGCAGAAAAGGTCTAATCTTCTCATTCAATTTCCTTTTTACTAGTTTCCTCATTTTGGGAAAGTTCCCTTTTAGGTACCTTTGTTAGATTTTATCAGCAACTAAATGTGTTTATTTAACTTGAGGGTTATTGCATTGTGGTCGGTATTCCCTATTGGATCAGACACTGTGACATCTTGTACCAGATCCTGAGTGTTATTTAGAATAAAGTCCAGGATCCTCTTTCCTGTGGTTGGTTCTGTAAAATTTGTCCTATCTGAGGGCAATTGTAATCCCCTATTATAACTATCATTCCCTATTTGGATGTTTCTTTTACCATTTTTTCCCCCAAATGCCAATCTCTTTTCTGGAGTTTTGTTAGAAGGGTGATCGTGTCTCCCGAATATTAGACATATACAAAAAGTTTATGACCAGTTGCCTCCTAGAGTTTCTTGGTGTTCTGACCTTCAAGGGATCCTTCAAATCTAATAGCTCAGCTTTGTTTCTTGTCCTGCCTTTTGTGACTCAGCTCCATTCTTGGCAAAGATTCTGGCTCTGTCTGCAACATGTCCACTTCTGTGAGTTAACTGGTTTGACCCAGCTTACAATGTGAGACTTTGAACAATCTACAAACTTTCTCTTTTAAAGACTGCTCCAGCACTATAGAACAGTGCCTTAGGGGAGGAGCTTTAGGTCCTTTCCGCACATGCTGCTGGAAAATGGATCTATAAAGATCCATTTTCCGGTGAGCCATTTTTTCCGAGGATCTGCCCCAAAGAGGGACAGATCCTCAAGGCCCCGCGCATCTGCACATGAGCTGGGTGCTGGTGGCAAGGCCAAATCGGGGAAACAGATTGGGGTGGGTGCTGTGCAGACAACGCCAGCACCCACCCCACTCTGGCCCCTGAAGGCCCTCCCCCCAGCCTCACCCATTGGTGAGCTGTCAAAGAGGGAGAGTGCATACTCTCCCTCTTTGACAGCTGGGCCCTCCCCCTGGCCTCCCCGATTGGCTCCATTGGAACCAGCATAGGGAGGCTGTCAGCCAGCTTCCCTGGGTTTCCCTTTGCTCAAGAAGGTGTGATCACACCTTCTCGGGCAAGGGGAAGCCACAGCCTACACCCCCACCTGGAGCCACACATGCGCAATCTGCTGCCTACCTGATTGCTGCCGGGCTGCTTCTGGCAGCAGGAGGCCTGGCATGCCATGCGTGTGCGTGTGTGTGCCATGGGTTCCCATTGGCCAGCCACCCTCAGGCGGATGGCTGGCCAATGGGAACCCATGGTGCACACACATGCACAGCACACCAGCTTCCCATTGGCCAGCCACCCTCCAGAGGGCAGCTGGACAATGGGAAGTCACAGTGCATGCACACACATGGCATGCTGGGCCTCCTGCTGCCAGAAGCGGCCTGGCAGTGATCAGGTAAGCAGTGAATTGCAGGGTGGGGGTGTAGGCTGCGGCTTTCTGTCACCCGATAAGGCATGATCACGTCTTCTCAGGCAACAGGGAACCCAGGAAGCCAACTGACAGCCTCTCCATGCTGGCTCCAATGGAGCCAATTGGGGAGGCCAGGGGGAAGGGAGGGCCCAGCTGTCAAAAAGGGAGAGCATGTGCTGTCCCTCTTTGACAGCTGGGCATGGGCCAGGAATCCCTCTCTTCCCCTGCTTTTTGCAGAATTGTCCTGCTTCTGAAATGGTTTCAGGGGAAGGGCTGGCTTTAAGACCTAATTTTTTAGGTCTTACGTTAGAGCCGGATTTCGGTGGCAAAACCAGTTTAAGAAACCGGTCTTGTGCACCAAAGTGTGGAGGCGGCTTCCTCAAAGGGTCCCTAATTGGGTTCCCTATGTGAAAGCCACGCCTTAATTCCTCTCCAATCTAGTTCTAAATCCATTTTTAGAACCAGTGTGGAAAGGGCCTTAGGCAGATTTATGGGTCTTTCTCTGGCTGTTAACTATATAGAAAGGAGCTGGTTGCTAAGTTATTAGTCATCCCAGACATCACTGCTGGAGATCCTACAGTGTACCAAAGGCTAACGCAAGGGAGCTGTAGATGTGGAAAGAAGTAGGGATGTGCATGAATATTCGTAGGCATTCGAAATCTGATTGAATGTGCCAAATTTTGCCATTTGAATTTGAATTGAATGTCGCAAAATTCAAATGTATACATTTGAATCAAATTTTGAATTGCATCTATTCATTCTAATTATCTGGACATTTATATGTGTACAGGTTTGCACACAATGCGTACTTAGATCCGCATTTTTCCTGCGTCCATATGCATTTGTACAGATCTGTATGGGATGTAAACTGGTTACATATGGGGTAACTATGGAATGCATACGGATTTGTACAGATGCGTATGGATGCGTATGGATATGGGGAGGATGCGTACACGCACATATGAAAGTTGTCGACATTCGTATGTGCGTATTCAAATAAAAAATTCAAATGAATAGATCTGAATTTGGTAAATTCAAATCGAATCTTGTTAAATTCAAATGTAAAAGTTTTGAATCAAATTGGATTTTCAGGTATTCAATTCAATTTGAATAGAATGTCAAAAAAATGTGCACAACTCTAGAAAGAAGTAGAAGCCATCTTGCTTCATGCCCCTTTTGTCACGACAGTTGCTTTTATTAAAGATGCTCATTTGCTAATCTACAGTATGTAATTTTGTACAAATGATTTTGCAATTTATTTTTGCATTAATTATGCAATTTACAGTAGAAAATTTGCTTTTGTAGACTATGGCCCCTTCTGCACTGGGCCTCACTCCAGATTAAATCCCAGAATAGGAGCCTGCCATTTGCATGCTGGTTGTCTAGATATAATCTGGAATAAGGCCCAGAGCCTTGCTTGCTAACTACTAGGTCCACTGAATGTTAGAGTTACAATGTTTGTACTTGATTGAAAACTTTTGTCAGTCATAAAGAGCAAAAGTTATCTGGAATCTGAAAGCTCTCTAGAAGCTTGGAGGAAGGACAAGTTAATATTAAAATTATAGTAAAACTACACAACAAAAGAACATTAACCTGGAGTTAATATCAAACTGTGAAAGTATCTATGGCTGGTTGAACTCCAACTTGCATTCATTCATTTCAGTATATGAAACGTGACTGTAATAATTTAGGGTTCTCTGTTTTGGCAATGTGTTTCCACAGCACAAGATTTATGGAAGCAGTAATCCTGGCACCATAAATAAGTGGCCACTTGCATGTTTTCAGACAGAAATAGAACACCATAATGAGAAGAGGCTAATTTGCACAAAAATGTTAGCTTAAAAATATTGACTATACCTCCAGTAGGAATAAGTCTGTCATTGAGAAGTATGCTCACTGATGATCTCTGTGATAGTAATCCAGGTTCTAGGGCAGGAATCTCCACCTGATGACCTTTCTTGTGGCCTAGGAAGAGGTTTAATGGCTCCATTGTAGAGGTGTTGAAGAATATTTATAATGTTCATTATTTGTATGAATCCAGACATTTGCACATGAATCAACTATTTTGATATTCATATACTAACATTTGTATGAATACAAATGTTTCCGGACATTTGTGCAAATAGTTCAAACATTCATTAGATTGGGGGTGTGGAAAAACGGAGTGCCAGTCACATCTGCAATTGATCGAGATTGCATTAGACATGGATCGACAATGGATTAAAAGTGGATTCAGGTCAGATTTGACCTTTTCAGAGCATGGATATGTTAAGGATACATATCGGATACGTATTCATTTGTATCAGATACTTATTTGTTCATATCAGATATGGATTAATTCATATCCGATAATTATCAAATATTCGTATGAATATGTACAAATAGATTCATATCAAATAGAATTTTACCACATTTGAATGAGATCTATTCATATCAATACAGATTTCCAAACATTTGATTCATTATGAATTGAATGTCAAAAATGCATTTTTGCACACCCGTACTCCATTCGTTACATTGCTCAAGTTGCCATGCCTGGGCATAGAGGGCTTCCTTACCCAGCATGTGGAAGTATAGCTTGCCCTTGGGGGAATGTGGTCTGTTTTGCTGTAGTGAAAGACCAGTTCAGTCTACAGGATAACATGACCGACAATCACTGCTTGCACACTGAATGTTTCAGGCCTTTGAGGGCAACTCAGGCCCCTCCATGCTTTCTGAAGCCCCTTTAGTGGGAAGTAGGGAAGCACAAAATTCAGTTCATTTTCAGATGCGACCAAATATTTTGTATTTGCATATATTCTCATCAAATGAAAAATCGGTTTTTCACATATCCAAAACTTCAGTCAAAATGAACCAGCTTCCCACTTGCAAAAATGAACAATTCAATTGAACATTCAGTTTTTGCTGTGTGTTTGGATATGAAAAGGCTTTTTTCAATGAAAAAATAGCATTTTTTGACAGGAAAGTGCAAAAATGCACGTGACAAAACGTTTGTATTAAATGATTTGAGAATGACTCGAACTCTTTTTTTTTTTCACTTTGATGGCAAAATGAACTCGTGAATCATTTTTCATGCACAGCTGTAGTGCTGAGAGAAGTGGTATTTTAGGGCTTCATAATGGTCTTAGTAAGTAGCTGCTCTGAACAACCTTGCCTAGTCTTGAAAGTCAAGCAGGGTTGGATCCAGTTAACACTTGGATGGGAAGACTCCAGGAGATCCCAGGACTAGGGGTGTGCATGAATGCAATTTTTGACATTTGATTCAGTTCAAATTTAATATTCAAATGTACAAATTCATACATATAGAGAAAAAAATGAATGTATTAAAATTCAAACTGATTTCAATACATTCGTATCTATTCGTATGAATATTCAATACATATTTGATGATACGAATGTTGACAACACTCATATGTATCCATATGCATCTGTATGCATCCTGTTTTTATTCTGTACGCATCCCATTTTCATCCTATATGTATCCATATGAATAAGATGTGTACATATCCATACACATACAAATGTCTGAATTATTCATATGAATGATTCAAAATATTCGTATTCATTCAAATATTAAAAAATGAATGTCTGGACATTTGATTCAAATTCGAATGTCCAAATTCAGCCAAATTTGATTGAATAAAAAATATTTTTGCACATCCCTGCCCAGGACTGTAGACTGAAGAGGGATGCGGTAGAGGGGAAGCCATGTTATAAAAAGTCAATGTGAAAACAAACATTAAGAGTCATAGCTGACTTCAGATCATCCTGAGTTTTCTTAATAGGCTGTAATTGCATAGTTACATGCTTTATACAAACTGAAATGAAAATAAGAAAATAAGTACTGACTCCTTGGCTCTCTCCTTCTATAGACAGTATCCATGAGACCTCAAAGACACTAACGTCCTCTACAGCAGAGGCTGGTCAAAACCTGAAGCAATTATTCGGGAGTGAATGTTTCCTTGGAGAGGTCATTGAAATCTCAGTAGTGGCCCTTACAATTGTTATTCTTGCTGCATTTGTTACACAGCCAGACAGTTATATCTTTATCCTCTTCCTGGATTATATATGTGAAACGCTATGTTCTCTCAACTCCAATTTTTCAGGACTAGAGGGCCTGCTGGCCTTATCCGTGACATATCAAGCAAGGGTTTCAAGCCTCTGTAATTATTTCGTGAATCTCGCTGCAGAAAAGGGGCTCCTTCCACAGACAGCTGAGAACGTGCTCAGCTGAGGAACAGCATGGTAAATACACATCAAACACAGAGCATGTATTTCAATTGGCTTCATGCATTAGCAAATGTTTCCAAGTTTCAGTCAGCTTGTTGGAAAGAAATGAAAAACTCAAACAATTTGTGCATGCGCCAGTTCTGAAATTAGTTTTAACAATCCTGAATTAGAGATGTGCACAAATTAAAGTTTAGTGGTTTGATTTGGGTTCACTTTGAACCATGGTGTTGGGGGTTTGTCGGCTGGTCTTGTCACACTGCCAAGAGGTTGCTGACATTTTTATTACATCTGGAGACTCCATGAAGTGCTTCTCACAAATGGACATATGCATTTTTTATGCAAATCAATGCCCTTCTCGGTCTCTTTTTTACCATTCTCTCCCAGGCAAGATGACTTTGTCTATAGATATTAATGTACAGAACAGTGAATATATCAAGAGGGGATGCTTTAGATCATTGTTCCCCAAAACCAAAATCTGAGGTTAAAAGGTCAATATTAGCTTTTGAATTGGGGTTGGTAATACATAAGCACTCAGGGTCAGATATCCAAAATTACTGAAAATGATGCTCTCACCTAGCTCTCACCACGTGTATTGAATTAGACTGGTCTAATTAAGAGTCAGGTTTTCTCTTCTCTACATTATATTCCTCCTGCATTCCCATTGAGTTAGATTCAGATGTGTTGAATTAGTTTAGTCAGTTTGCAATTCACAGTGAACTGGGTGGGCCACATAGTTTCCATGCGAACCGAACTGCACTGTAGTTTGAAAAAAAAAAATGTTTTAAAGTGAACCCAAACCAAGGGTCCTGACAATCCATCCCTATCCAGTAGCTGTTCCCCCAGGTCACCTTGAGTTCTCCACTAGGGATGTGCATGGATAATCAAAATATTTGCTATACTAATTTGTACAAATTTGTACAGTTGTATATGAATTGAATGTCCAGACATTCATACTTTAGTATTCGTACCAATACAAATATTTTGAGTTATTTCTACGAATATTTTGGACATTCATATGTGGATGGATATTTATGCATCACATATGTATCTGTACACATCTTGTGCGTATTTGTACGTATCTGTACAGTTATGTACAGGATGAAAATGGGATGCATATGGGATGCATACGAGATTCATATCATTGGATACATATCAAATATATTTGTATTGGTTCGAATGTCCAGACAATCATTTCTCTTTATTCATACGAATTTGGATTTTTGAATATTCAGTTTGTTATGAATCGAATGTTGAAAATTGCATTTGTGCACACCCCTATTCTCCACTGCTAGTGCCTTTTGCTGTCTTTAGTCCCATCCGAACATCAGCTGCTTGGTAGCACTGGGATGTGTGGGGAAAGATGGGGAACTGTTGCTGTCACGGCTCCTACAAACAGGCAGAGACCTACAACCTGAGGCTGGGATGGTTTGACTGTGGCCCACCATAATGTGGTCCACCCCAATCAAGGCAAGCAGCTCTGTCCCATGCCTTGACAGGTGGTCAACCAGGCAACAGCAACCTAGACATTCTTGGCCAGATGGTTCCAAGGCTACATCTTCTAGGCCAAGGGCTGCCATGGCTAATCATGCACAAGGGAGCCTTGTACTCAGATGATGATGCAGCTGGAATATACTATGATCTAAATAGATTAAAAATACATAGTGAGGATGTTGGTGCTCTTCTCAGCCCAGTGGCCAGCTACAAACTGCTGTTCATGGACAAGTCCAAGACGTCTCCTTGTTTCCCACTCTCTCTTTTCAACAGCTGTTTATCTTTAAGTAGGACCTGGAGTAGACAATCCAAGGGTATCAGACTCATTTCTTCAGCATCTCTAAGGTAAGCCTATGAGATGCAGGGAAATGGAACAAGTACTGAACCCCTTCAGAATACTGTGTTTCATGTTCTTCTGTTGTCAGAAGAAAGAAAGGTCCTGGCTCCTTTTTTCTTTTATTTTCTTTTTTTTAAAAAAGCTTATTCTGGGTTGATGTTCTGAGGCAGAGGAAGGAGTCATTGATCCTGCTCCTCCAGGAGAGGAAGATGCCGAGGCAGCGCAACTCATTCTGGTGGGGGATTTCAGTGGCTTATGCCTTTCCCTTTTTGGGTCTCATGGGCAGTATACTGCATGGCCGAAAGAGAAAAGGATCTTCCACCCCTCAGGAAATTCTCCTTGTACCGTAGCTGCACATTTCTTTTAAGCGGCAGTAATTCAAAGCATCCATTCTCCCAGGTGGATCTGAGAGATGTTCTGACAATCCTCCCTTCCATTTTTTGTCTGCTTGTATGGATCTGTTAATGCAGCATATCAGAAAAGTGATCTGTGTCTTTGTGTCTTTCAACAGTAGGCTGGTAACAGGGTTGCGCGATTTTGCTTTGGGGTCCTAGACCAAAGCCAGACACTTGATACTTTGGTGTGGTCTGTGCTTTCTTTATTAGTGTTCCTGTCATTTACCTCTTAGTTTTTTTATTCCTTGTTTTTATAGTGCATTTTGGGCCCCTAGCCCCCAAGCGACATTCAGAAAAAGGCTAAAACACATAATAAAAACATCAGTATGAGTGATTAATGCAGCAATAAATTAAAAGTAAAAGAACAGTCTAGGGATGTGCATGAATTTTTTTTGTGTTTTTGATTCATATTCAATCAGATGCAAGAAAATTAGTATTTGTTTTAATAGATCCCCTTTGAATGTAGTGGGATTCTAATTCAATACGAATGTTCAATCCCATATGCATCCCATACAAAGCTTCATATGAATGTATGATAACATTTTATTCAGATTCGAATGTCAATCTTCGAATGTGCCAACATTAGATTCTAATACAAATGTCCAAATTTGTACAAATTTTGAATGTTATGAATATTTGTGCACATCCCTACAGCAGTCACATGGGAGAATTGCCAATGGCATTTTAAAAAGGCAGCAAGAACCAGAGGACAGAGACGAAGGAAGTTAATAATATGCATGGAAAGCTCTATTGGAAACGAACGAACAAACAAACAAACAAACTAACTAACTGCCAGAAGGAGAGGAATAAAATCAGTCTGGTCTTCCAGAAGGCCATGCCTCTCAGAGATTATCTTGTCTGCATGGGATTAGTCTTTGGAAATACCTACAGAGCACCATAAAAACTTGCACCATAGCCAGCTCCAAGTGGAGCCTGTTTTGGGGTGTTTTTCCACTGTCAGAAAGTACCCATTTTTGCACCCATTGAGAACCCATTGGGGTGTGAGCCGAATGATCCCATTTCCACCACGGTACCCATTTGGGACCCAGTTGTTTTGACTGCCACTGGGGAAATCCGTATCAAATGGGTACTTCCTGGCCTTTAATCCAGACTTGGATTCATCCCTTTTTCAGCTGGACCTTCCCAGGGACAGATTTCAGAAATCTGGATTTCTCCAGATTTCAAGTGGTAAGTGCAGAAACACCCCCAGACCCATATGCCAATAACAGTGAGTAGATGGTCTAGTATCCCTGCCGCATGGAACCGGTTGCTATTTTACTAGGATCCTAGAAACAGCACCAGAAGTGGGCTGTTTCTGGTTATGCAGCTAAAATAGATCTAGCTGGTAGCTTCACAAGAAAGGGCATACACAGCACTTTGACACTTATCTTTACCCTTGAGTACAAGAGACAAGAAAAAGAGACACGAACCATTTCCACACTTGTGGGAGCTGGATGCTCCAGCTTATGTTACCCTGAGTTCCTAGCCTCCAAAGTTGGGCCAGGCCTGACCAACACAATGATGACAGTCCTCAACCTGTTGCATCAACTGGCACTTGATCCAGCTCCAGACTGGGCTGCACACTGTGCACCAGTGCACACTGTTCAGACACAGCCCAAAATGACCTTGCTTTTGTGAATCTGGAGTAGGATCAGACGGTGTCATGCTGATGCCATGAATGTGCCATGAGACTGCAGGATCTGCACATCTTTGGACAGTCAATGGGCAATGAGTGCACTGGAAAATCACAGGGCTCACACAGCTGTGTACTCCAACCTCTTGCCTACTTCTGGGGTCTGAGTTCTTGAGCATGCTCTGACATGTGAACCCTGCAGGTACAGACCACAATGGGCATGGTCCTTGGACTTTGTGAATGCTACCTATGAGCTTCCTTTGTGTGATCAGGACATTGAAGCAAAGCCACACTGGCAGGACAGTGCCTTGATAAAATGTGGCTCCCCAATTGCTGTGTGGCTTCCCCTTGCCACTGCCCTGGACAGGTTCTGTTTCCAGGAACATGAACAGTGACCACATCTTATTTGATACAACACTTTTTGACATCCCAGCTTAATGTTTAAAAGACTGACTCATAGGGATGCACACAAATATTCAAAATATTCATTATTCGTACAACTTTGAATTGTATATAGATACATACACACAGCATAGATAGTTTCATTTTCTCTTGGCTTTTCCTGTTTGAACACCACCACCCCATTTTCTAGATTTTGCACAAAGAAGACTTGTTCCAATTTGATTGTTGAATCTTTCACCATTTAGTTTTAATAATGAATATATTTAATAATTAATAATGCTATAATGAATTAGAATAATAAAATACCATTCGCCAATATACAGCGTATCTTAAAACAACTTCATTATTTTTACTATTCCCCAAAAACTTCTCTTTACATTATTAATGTGAACAGTGCCAGCCAACGCTTCTAATGCATATGCAAAACATTCTGTTTTCCAAGCAAATACTAGAAGGGTGGTAGTGGGACGGACAAGGGATCTATCTGGAGGTCTCGCTTGGGTCCTGCCTTACCAGCTTTTTATATATAGCACAGCAAAACACATTTGAGTCAGCAGAATTCAGTCAACTGGATCTTCCCCACCAACCCCATGAACATAGGGCCCCTGAGATGGCCAGCCTCTGAAGGGTTATGGCTAGGATACTGGTCAGAACAAGCTGTGTACCTGTGTCCTACTGGTGGGCTTCCCCCTACAAGTGATTGACCACTACCCACCCTGTGGTGTATCCTGTGTCATCCTGGCTAGGAGCAGGTAGCCCACTGTAAGGACCATTATGGGGTGTTATTCCACTGCGCATCTTTAATCTGGATATAAGAAGATCCGGATATAGGGAATGGGTACTTCCCTTAATCTGGATCTAGTAGATTGGAGGGTTTAAAATACAATGATGAGATTTAAAATAGTATAATAGTGACATTGTTTCTAGTTTTTCTGCAATCCTGTCCATTAGGTATAGTTACTCTTGTTCTTAATTTAATTGCTATCAGACAGTTCATAATAAATATTTCAGACAATAGTCTTCTTCCATTACTAAAATTTGGGATACAATAGGAGTGATAAAAGTTTTATGTGCCTCCTCATAGAAGTGACGGTGTAACTTAAAAGAGCTGCACTGGTACCAATTCACTACTGAGCCCAATTTAAGGTGTTAAGTTTAATATATAAGGCCCTAAATGACTTGGGCCCCAAATATCAAGGAACGCCTTCTCCCATACCGACCTGCCCGTGCCTTAATATGTGGAGGTGAGGCCCTCCTCATTGTCCCACCACCCTCAATAGTGAGATGGGTGTGCACTCAAGAGAGGGCCTCCTAAGGAATGGCCCCAGGCTGTGGAATAGTCTCCCCCTCGATGTGTGTCAGGTTCCTTCACTGTATACATTCAGGAAGGCAGTGAAGACACACCTCTTTGCTCTGGCCTTTGGCTAAATGTGATATAGTTTCCCCCTACTGCAGACACTATTTTTTATATCGTTTTATATATATGGCACTATTTTAACATGACTGTTTTTAAATGCGGTTACCCGCCCTCAGACCTTAAGGTATAGGGCGAGACAGAAATGTAAATATGAATAAATAAAATGAATAATATTTTGTGAGCAATGCCTTCTACCTGGCTCAACCAGTATGGACAGATTTGTTCAGAATGAGGGATACCTTTGAGGAGTGGGAGGGTTCGCTTCATTTTGTGCACAAATGCAAAGTCCCCCACATTTGTGTGTGTGTGGGGAATCCAGTCAAACCCAAATTTTCCCACATTTGATTTGTATCAAATCAAATGTGGGAAACTGGCTTCATGCACACCCCTAGTTAGGAAAGGCATGCACTAATAACAGGTCAGAAGAAAGAGCAGATGCCTGTTTCATGAATTGATCATTGCAGCTAGGTTTCTGGTGTCTTTGACTTGTGGCTGAACAGCTTATTAACATTCAGGCATCCACTGTCCACACCCTTGGCCCACCTTTGTAATTATTACTCAGCTCAGACCTCTGGACACAGCTTCAGTTTGGGAAAATCTCCTTCTCATATCACAGTTCCCAATAGCTGCTTTGGCTGCAGGTAAAAAAAAAAAGAGGTGATTTTTTTCCAAACTCTACCAGGTTTGATGTACCAATGTTTTGACTGGGAAAGAAATCAAACTAATATGTTTACTGGGCTGCTAATGGCAGAATGATCTACATTTCCTGCCACATCTGCTGAGCCACTATTCCCAGCCTGATATTTTGTAGGATTTTTCTTTTTCCTTTCTGCAGCAATCTTGTAGGACAGAGCTCAGTGTTAATCATGAGACGGTATATCTGATGACAGAAGCAGCTATTCTGACAATGAAATTCAAATGTGTTGTGACAGAGCCTTTTTGGGACAAAATCAGCTATGACAAATATCTGACTCACTTGTCCGGTTTGGAAATTATCTTATTGTCAAAATTCACTGTACATCACTCTTAGAAAGCTATGTTTATACTCAGGATATTTTACTGGTCTATAACAGAGAAGAAAGGAGACTTGTGTGCAATCTACTTTAGCCCTTCTTTTAATTTTTTCTTGGATGTGTTTGCTGGTTTGATTTGCCCTCCCAAACATCACTTATTTTTCTCCTTAGCTGAGGACCGTGCCAGTATATGTGTGTGTGTGTGTGTGTGTGTGGAGGGTGTGTGTGTGTGTGGAGCCCAGGCTTGATTAATGCACCTGTTGTAGTATTTTTGATTACATATGTGTAAATATTATATAATGTACTAAAAGGAAAAGGCACTGACCAGGAAGGTTAGAGAACAGATGAGGAGGGGCTGAGCCCAGCTCAATTAGCATATTGAAGAAAGGGGGGGGCAGCCCAGAGAAACTAGCCAATCAGAAGAGAGGGAACCCTGGCAGAGACTATAAAAAGGGCCTTCCTGTCAGAGCTGTTGTTCTGTGACTGGGGCTAGACTTAGGTAGAAGTTAGCCAGTACAGATCCGGGTCCTGAGGAGAATCCAGATAGGGATTAGGCAGGGTCCTGAGTTAAGAACATAAAGTGAACTGCTTGTGTTAGAGTTGAACTGACTTAAGAAGAGTAAACCATTAAAGTTACATTTACATTTGTTTTAAAGACTCTGCTTGAGGCCTGTTTCTGGCTCAGACACTCAAGGGAGGGGGAAAGAGTTGTCGTAGTAACGTGACAGTAATAGTGTAACCTAAGTGTTGGAGCTCGGCTCAGAAGGAGAAAAAGGTCTAGAAACCTGCTATTTAAAAGAGAACTTGAAGTCCGTGGCTATAGTGGCCGAACTGAAGAAAGTTGGACACCTGGCTAGGGCCTAGTAATTGGTGGCTGCTGGCCGTGGTCGTCACAGGGGGGAATTGGCATGATCTGTCATTGGCCCTGGTCACATAAGTCTAAGACAGGATGGCCTATTAATTAATTTGAACTGAGGCTGTACCAATGCTAGTTACATATAGGTCACCCTCAGGCCATCGTGAGTGACTAGCCCAGGGTCACCCAGCTGGCTTTGTGAAGGAGTGCAGACTCAAACCGGGAAACCTCCAGATAAGAATCTGACACTCTAAGCTCATAAGAGAGGCCCTGCTGGATCAGGCCACAGTCCATCTAGTCCAGGATCCTGTTGCACACAGTGGCCTGCCAAATGCTCATGGGCATCTCAAACAGAGACAAGGACAAACCTTCTCCTGCTCTTGAATCCCAGCAATTGGAATTAAAAGCATCCTGCTTCCCCCGCCCCCCAGCCTGAAAGATGTACCTAGACATTCATTCTAGTATCCATTGATACATCTGTCATCCGTAAATTTGTCTAACCCTATCTTGAAGTGATCAAGGGGTTGACACAATGTACTGCGGGGCTGGATCTCCCCTCTTAGTCTCCATTCAGGCTTCTCTCTCTGCTCTTCAAGAGCCTTTCCACTTGTCTTGGGCTATCCTGCACCACATTGGCCTGGGACAGGTATTTCACCCCATGATGGAGGGCAGGGATTTAAGTTCCTGGTCTCCTAAATTGCTAACCATGGCTGTTTTGGCTAGTCACCCGGAACTGCCATCCCCTGAGAAAGTGCAATGACTGTTTCATACCCTGGGGACTACAGAGAATGCCACCCCACACGTTTCCATTCCCTTAACAACTGAGGGTGGTGGGACCTCTAAGAGTGTCTCACCATTAGAATTTAGAGCAAAGGCAGGTCTATATGAGAGGAGGCTTTCCTTTAGATATATGGGGCCCAAGCTGTTTAGGGCCTTATAATGTTGGTACGGGGTGTGTGCACAAATGCAATTTTTGACATTCAATTGGATTTGAATCGAATATTCGAATGTTCAAATTTGTACGAATAGAGAAAAAATGAATGTATTCAAATTCAAACCATTTCAAATGCATTTGTATCTATTTGTATAAATATTTGATTCATATTTGAAGATATGGATGTCAACAACATTTGTATGTGTCCATATGCATCCATACCCATCGATACCCATCCCGTTTTTATCCCTTATGCATCCCATTTTCATCCCATATGTATCAGTACAAAAGCGTACAGATACGAATAAGATCCGTATGGATACGTATTTAATGTGCACGTATTCATACCCATACGGATGTCTGAATAATTCATACAAATGATTCGAAACATTCAAAATTTGTTTGAATGTTAAAAAATGAATGTATAGAGATTCAATTCAAATTTGAATGTTTGAATTTGCGCAAATTTGATTGAATTTCAAGTGTTTCACATCTTCTTGTACATCCTTAGTTAGTACCTTGAACTGGGCTTGGTAGTACATTGGCAGCCAGTGCAGTTCTTTTAGGAAATACGGATCTGCAGAAAATATTTTGTTGCTTGTTAGGCCCCATGATGATGCGATGATAGGAGATCTTAAAAGTTGACTGTAGGGAAACTGGAAGGAGGGCAGGGCAAGCTGTGTTCCTGTCCTATTTGTGGGCTTTCCTATGGGGTGGGATATAAACAGTTTAAATAAATTAAATTAACTAGTTGACCACTGAAAGAACAGTTAAAGTTGATCGACCATTAGATTAGTCCCAGAGGTATTTCTTACATTCTTAACTAAAAAATAAAATAAAATAAAATCCAACTTGATAGTAGAACAAGAAATGGAACAGGTTTATTGTAAAAAATGGGAGGGGTTTTAATATTTGTGTATGTACTAAAAACTTTAGAGAGGTATTGCAAATCTTAAACTGATGCTGTGCAGAAATAAAGGTGTTCTGTGCATTATATAAAACCTAAAGTATCATTATCATTTCAGAAAGCTAAAAATAGGTGCTTCAGAGATTCTCATACTAATTACATGATTTTCAGCATATTAAAATCCTGTCAGTGCTTGACAAAGGCTTAAGGCCAATAAAGTATTTATTTTTATTTTATTTACTCAGTGGATTAGGTACCCAATAGCTATTACTATCTAGTTCGCTTAGAATGACAGAAATTATATATTCATATCAGCCAAAAGAAATATGAACTGTCATAATATACTTTCAGAAAGCAACTAAAAATCATATCAAGCAGCAAAGATAGCCTCAAAACACCCAAAGGGGAAAAGACTTGCAAAATCAGTGAAAGTAAGAAATCGAAAAGAAGGGAAGTTGTTGTTTTTTTGATGTTGTGGAGGGATTAAAACAGATACTCAACAGCCCCTCCTAGGAAGATCATACTATTGGCCTGGGTGCACTAGTGCTTTACCCCAAGGGGAAGCTTTTTAGGGGTTTTTTATTCATAGAGTCATTGGTCCATGAAATTTACTACCAGAAAAGGTGATGAAAGCAACCAGCTTAGAGGAAAGGTTGAAGGATCTAGGAATGTTTAGCTTACAGAAAAGAAGACTGAGAGGAGACATGATAGCAGTCTTCAAGTATCTGAAGGGCTGTCACAGTGCAGAGGGATTGTCCTTATTCTCGCTTAGACAAGGTGTGAGGACTAGAAACAATGGTATGAAACATCAGGGGGGTTAGTACAGATTAGATATACTTCTTGCTTGCTTGCCTGGCAGTAAAGACAAGAAGCAAGTGGAATAGGTTGCCATGGGAGGTAGTGAGCTCTTCAAGGAGAGGTTGGACAGACATCTGTCTGAGAAGGTTTAGGAAATCCCACATTGAGCAGGGGGTTGGACTCGATGGCCCTAGAGGTCCCTTCCAACTCTATGATTCTATGAGATAGCTTTAAGAAAGGATTAGATAAATGCCCAGAGGACTGGTGTATCAATGAATGCCTAGGTACTTCCTCCAGATTGGAGAGACAGGTGGGATGCCTCTAAAGGTCATTTGCAGGGACTTGAGAGCAGGCGAAGGTATCACTTTTCTCTTCTGCTTGAGAATGCCCAGAAGCAATTGGTGGGCCACCACTATATGAAACAGGATGATGGACTAAGATGGGCTGTGGCCTGATCCAACAGGCCTCTTCTTATGTTCTTATCACAGAACCACAGGACTTTAGAACAATTAAATCAGAAAGTACCTTAGAAATTATCTATAGCAGCATCCTGCTCAGTTCAGGAAACAATTAGACCATTTCCAACCAATGACCATCTGGTCTCCACTGGAAAAACCACTGCAAAAAAACTGTTAATATTACCTGAAACAAATTGTCAGAAAATAAAGCATAAAAGAACAAACTGACATTAAGTGAATGTGTTAATGTATTACATAATTATAAGAAGCACTATAAGGATCTATAAAATTATTTTTGCCACCATCCCCCAAGAGGCCTGTGAAAGTTATACCACTCAGACATCTCAGTGCATTTTTGTTGGTTTGTCCTGGAACAACCTCAAGTGTAGAAAAGTACTAGAATGTGCTTTGTCTGTGTCTGTGTCTGTGGGGGGAGCTGAAGTGACATTTGAATGGTGCCATATGTAAACCATCTTTAAGCTGACTCAGAAAGGCTTAAAAAAAATTAACTGTGTTTGAACACTGCTTCCATCTATACTCCATGCCACAACTACATATCTGGGCAAATTCTCTTGAGGATCAATTTCCACCTGACGTGGATAATCATGTCCATTTGTACTTACCTAGGGCAGACTAGTGTGCGAACAATTCCAGCTCAAAGTCACCTTAGAGGTGCCTCAGAGATATTCTTTTTTTCCATGTCTGATGGCAGCCTAAGTCTTATTTAGAAAAATCTAAAGTCCTATTTATCTAGGATTATTTTTTCTCCATCCATTTGCCTTTGTTTGCACTGATCCCGCCCGTGTTGATGGTGCTGGAGTCTCAATAATTCATGGTCAGTGCTCAAGGCAAAGAAAGATCTGAGATACCAACTACAAATAAAAGAAGGTGCACCAAAGCAGTTTGTGTCGGGGAAGGAAAACCCACCAATATCAGGATACTAACAAAAGAAAACAGAGAATGAAGAAAAGAGAAGAGCTGGCTTTTCTATCCCGCTTTTCTCACCCATTTAAGGGGACTCAAAGCGGCTGACAAAGCTTTTCTATTCTTCTCCCCACAACAGACACTGTTTTGTCCCCAGAGCAATGCTATGAACTTGCATGTAGTGAAATCTCTGGCTCCAGGAACACAGCCAGAACAAAAGACTTGTCCACAAACTTCTTAGATTTTTAAAGGTTTTACTGGTTACAAACACACATAACATGAAATAATTTCTTTTCTCTCAATAGTCTTGGTTAAATACCTTGTTCTCTCTTCTTTGTGGGTTTTATCTTTCTCCTGTGGACTTTCATCTTTCTCCTGTGGACTTTTATCTTTCTTCTGTGGACTTTATCTTTGTCAAAGGAAAATACTCTCTCCAGAGACGTTTTCGCACGGGGCTGAACGGGACGCGTGGGAGACAGCTGCGGACACGGCATCCGCATTGCCCGAGCGCAGCTTGCGCTCCGACGTGTCCGCAGCTGTCTTTCTCGCGTTCGAAATGTAGAGCACTTTAAAGTGCTCTACATGCGTTCGAACGCGGACGAGCCGCCCGCAGGCGTTCGGGAGGAGAAGCATTCGCGCCTGCTTCTGTCTCCCGAACAGCTGCGGGCTCGCCTCCGACGCCGGCGCGGCTTCGACAATCAGCTGTTTGACAATCAGCTGATTGCCGATCTGCCTCCGCGGCTGTCTCCGCGCCCCTGGCCGGCCTTTGCCGGCTAAGACAGCTCACGATGCTTTGAGCATTCGCACACAGACGCGCCGGAACGCGTTTACACGCGTTCTGGCGCGTCTGTGTGTGAAAGGTGAAAGCGCCGGGAGCTGTCTTAATCTTCCCGTCCTACTCCCGTTCCAAATGGAACGGGAGTAATGCGAAAACGTCTCTGGTCTGACTTGGCTGCAAACTCACTACACACAAAACTGGAACTAACTGGAGAGGCAGTATAAGACCCTAGAATTTCCCACAAACCTTTTCTTTCTTAAAGCTATAGACATCTATTTCCCCTTCTAAACTAATACATAGAAAAGCCTATAATATCTTTAACTAAATATACGTCTCAAGAGCATCATGATGCTCTGGAGGCATGACAGACACCCTGTGAGGTAGGTGGGGCTGTGAGGGCTCAGGGTGAAGCCAGCCTTGCCACCACTCCTGCTGCCCGTCCGGCGTGCTCTGGAGGGCTGGCTCTGCTGTCTATGCCACTCCTGCTGCCTGCCCAAGAGCCCAAGAAGCTTTGCTTTGCGCGCAAAGGCTGGCCTATGAATGCATGCTCTTTCCTCTTCATGCCCAAACGCCCAAACCTTCACATTTGTGTGTAAATGTGAAGGTAACAAAAACCTTCCATGTATCTTACTATCTACCCCCTGGTCCCGTGCCAATGTTTTGTTATCATCAATAAACACAGGGACCTGCAAATTTTTCAGAGCGGAAGGTGGATCAAGCTGCCTCAACAAGGCAAGAGAAAAAACTCTGTCTTGCAAAAGGGCCTTGGTTTTATTTTTAATGCTGCTCTTGGCTCAAAAATGAGCTAGTCAAGCCTGTCATGTCCAGCTTCAGCTGGTTCAATGGAAGGCTGGCTTGGCTCATCTCTAGTAAAATCCCAAGAGGGAAGGATAAGACACATTTGTGCTTTGTACAATTAAGCTT
Organism: Aspidoscelis tigris stejnegeri; assembly: GCA_023333525.1. Taxonomy (NCBI): domain Eukaryota; kingdom Metazoa; phylum Chordata; class Lepidosauria; order Squamata; family Teiidae; genus Aspidoscelis; species Aspidoscelis tigris. Next base: position 12,183,600 of record JALMGA010000007.1, read on the forward strand.
CCGTACACATAAAATGTAAACAAAGCAGATGGGAAGAAGAAAGCAAGCGCACTTCAGAACAAAGAAGCTCTCCTCAGCACAGCAGATGTGATTATTGTGGCATTTAGTGGCAATTGTAGCTGCATTGTGTTCTCTTTTAGGACTCGTAATATTTATGACCACCTTCCTTCATATTATGAAGGGAGCTTTCTGTTAGAAACTTTTTTTTTTAACATGATTGGGCTACTTTGAAGGGTACTCTCATAAAATAACAATGTATGATGCGGTTAAATGCACCTTCATGGTACACATGGACTCAGGGGTGTGAAAAGCAAAACTCTTAACATGTTTTCAGCTGGTCAGGTTTGCTGAGATTCCTTGCCAAAACAAGTAGCTTGCTGCAAATTCACAGGGTGAATCTTTTACACAGAAAGACATTTCAAGTTGAGATTCTCACAAGCTGGAATAGAAGAAAGCATCCTTCTGTCCCCTGGCACCTCAGACACTTAAAAGACAAACATAGCTGCACCCAAACAGCTTATCCGTTCTTAATGAACAGTTTTACCAGCAGCAAAGGGGGAGAAAAAATTGCATCCTGCTTTCACACAGCTCTGAACAGTTTATAGGAAAATGGCTCATATACAGCCCAAGCCAACACATGGCTCTCTGAGGAAAAAAAATAAGTCTAATGTTGCATTAGTGAAAGGTCTCTCAGATTTCACCATCTTTCTGATAGGTTTTGAAAAATTACGTTGAGGAAGCCATTACATCACTTACGATATGAATGTGCTGTGTTTTTCTGTGTCATTGTAAGTCTCTGCTATTGCCTCACAGGCACACCAGCTGAACAAATTCAGGAGCAGGAAACACACATTAGTAGAAGAGCTCTTACTTTGAACTCTGAGGACATTATGCTGTCCCTAACATATCTGTGTCACAGTATTCATAAGGCTCTAAATGGCTGGGGCCCCAAATATGTAAAGAAGAAGAAGAAGAGTTGGCTTTTCTCACCCATTTAAGGGGACCCAAAGCAGCTGACAAACCTTCTGTTCTTCTTCCCACAACAGACACCCTGTGAGGTAGGTGGGGCTGTGAGAGCTCAGAAGAGAGCTGTGACTAGCCCAAGGTCACCCAGCTGGCTTCATGGGGGAGGGTGGAAACGAACCCGGTGACTAGAATTGGAATATTGTGTACAATTCTGGTCACCACACCTCAAAAAGGATATTGTGGAACTAGAGAAGGTGCAGAGAAGGGCAACCAGAATGATTAAGGGTCTGGAACACCTCCCTTACGAAACCAGGCTGCAACGTCTAGGCCTCTTCAGTCTGGAGAGACGACGTTTGAGAGGGGACCTGACTGAAGTGTATAAAATTATGCACGGTATAGAAAGGGTGGATAGAGAAAATTTCTTTTCTCTATCGCACAACACTAGAACAAGGGGGCACTGTATGAAGCTGATGGGTAGGAGAGTAAGGTCTGACAGGGGGAAGTATTTCTTCACCCAGAGGGTCATCGGCTTATGGAATGTGCTGCCAGAAGAGGTGGTGACAGCTACCAGTCTAGATCACTTCAAGGTAAGGTTAGACAAATTAATGGATGACAGATGTATCAATGGCTACTAGAATGAATGCCTAGGTGCATCTTTCAGGCTGGGGGGGTGGAAGGAACTGGGGCGCTTCTAAGGCCATCTGCTGGGACGCAAGAACAGGAGAAGGTTTGTCCTTGTCTCTGCTTGAGATGCCCATGAGCATTTGGTGGGCCACTGTGTGCGACAGGATGCTGGACTAGATGGGCTGTGGCCTGATCCAGCAGGGCTTCTCTTATGTTCTTATGTTCTTATTCCTAGATAAGAGTCCGGTTTCCTAACCACTAGACCAAACTGTCTCACAAGGAAGGAATGCTTTCTCTCATATAGACTTGCCCATGCCCTAAGATCTTATGGTGAGGTAGTTAAGGAGGTAGGGGTGCCTGGAAGAGTATTCTTGGTCATAACTCCCAGGCTATGGAACAATATCCTTTATGAGGTGCCTCAGGCATCCTTTATATAAGCATTTAAAAGGCAGATGAAGATGTGTTTCTGTACCCTGGCTTTTGGTTGAGCGAACAGCATCCCCTACCAATGCAGATACTATAACTCCTTTAACTGACTTATTGTATCTGTTTTGATGCTGATTTTATTGCGACCTGCTGTAAGACCTTTGGGTATAGGGCTCACCATGGCATGATGGGAGAAATATGGCAGGGTAGCTGGTTGGATTATTGACAGAGTAGATGGGGAAAGCAGTGTGTGTCTGTGTGTGTGTCTGTGTGTGTGTGTGTGTCTGTGTGAGTGTGAGGGAGCTTTTAAAGACATCTGTGGATGGGATTGGGGGTGGAACATATCATTCACTGAGCTTTTGGGGATGGCTTGATTATTACACTTGATTATAAAGGACACCTTTATGATTGCTGTACATCACTAATTATGCTCCCAGTGTGATGGATTCACCAAATGTGCTGGATGGGTCCCACTTAGGGGTTGTGCAAAGTTTTCTTCACATTCAAAAATTTGATTGAACAGCTTGTGTTTACAAATGTTCATACCAGACTGAAATTCGATGAAACTGAACTAGTCTGCTGCTCACAAACATGAACAAATAGATCAAACAGCTCATGTTTGCTGTGTTTTTGCCATTAAAAATGGGTTTTTGGTAAAAAAATGGGTTTTGGGGGAAAAAATGGGTTTTGGGATTTTCGAACAAGTTCAGAAATAAATACGAACTATCATTTGTTTAGTTAACCGGCTTGCTGTTGAACTGAACAAATGGATGTTTAGTTCAATGGTGCACCAAACATGTGGTTTTCATTCATGCACATGGTGCCACAGGGAAGCTCATTGGTAAAAGAGATTTAGCCCCAAGCCTTCATCATCCAAACAGAGAAGGTTGTAGGTAACCATAGACTATTTTCTACCTAAGCCCCTTAGTATTGCAAGTCAAAATGGAAGTCATTGGGTGTTTTTCCACTGTCACTAGAAGTACCCATTAATGGGTACATTAATGCCATTTAGTACCCATTAATGGGTACTTAATGGGTACTTCTAGTGACAGTGGAAAAACACCCATTGAGTGTGATGGATCAGTAGTCCCGTCTGGGAAAAAGCTTCTTTCTGTATTTTTCTGCTAACCAAAGTTAAGGAAATAACCCACTGTAATTTTTTTTCTTTTAAACCAAGTAGAGAGGTGATGTTACCCTGTTCATTCCATAGTCTCATTTGCCTCTGTGGACAGCCTAGGACAAAGCATGAACATCAGAGAAGATGGTGCCAAGGGATGTTGAAAGATGAGAAATCATGAACAGTTCTGCATGGACAATGTAAACTTCGTAAATTTGCTAGTTTCCACTCAAAGATTGCAACCAGAGCATATGTGGCTTTCTTGGAGATGGGGGGAAAAAGAGGTCCATCCGTCATGATGGCAGTAAGAGCAGACACTATTGACCTGCCTTTTCTCCCTGCAAAATGTCACGTCTTTCTTTACCTGCAGGATGGAACATCAGAAATGTCAAGAATTTCTTTGCTGGGTCCCTTCCATTGTTAATACGTGGTTCACTTTCACGTTGCTGTTTTCCACTTTCCCCTCTTCCGACAAAGGCTCCATTCCCCGATTCCCTTCCCATCTGCCTTTCTGCTCAGACCTTTCTTTTCCCTGATCTTTATACCTTGCACTGAATTTTCAATGGCCAGCTCTCATTGTCAACACGCTGTCTGCTTGATGCGTCTTTGTTCCTTTCATAATACATCTTCACTTAGGGGCTGACGGAGGGGTCCCCGTGTGTGGCTAAACAGTTAAAGCAGCAGTTTGCCCTGTAGATGCTGAACTCTTTTGATGTGCAGGCACACCAGCTGCTTGGCACTTCATTTTAGACACCTTATTATTTCTAGTGCATTCACTCTATTTTTCTTTTTTCCTTCTTTCTCTTGGCCTGGAAATGTTGAGATCAATCAAGCAGTGAAATTTCCCTCTTTCACTTGCATCTCATTTTGTGTTATCTAAGAGCCCTCTGATGGCATTCATGAAACAATGTCCTCTCCATGCATAGAGGATACGACCATTTGGCCCAGGTGGGGAAGCGACGTTGCTGAGTTGCAATATTGTGGTTCCGAGTTTCCACAAGCTGAGCTTTATCTTTCACCTTTTGTGACACCAGAATAAATTACGCCCCTGGCAGAGCAGCGCAAGTAGAGAACAATGGGGGGGGGGGAATCCAAAGGATTTTCCTGTTTCATAAGAAAACTGCTCCTTGGCCTTTATATCTCAATCTACTTTTATTCCTTATTCCTTTACAAAAAAAAAAAAAAGAAAGAAAAAGAAAAGGAGAGAGGATGGTTGAATATATATGCATTTTTGTAGGTGTGCATACATTTGAGCATATGTTTGAGATAGGAAGCAAAGAGATGACATTTTCTTTAAACATACAATATATATAGACTCAACTGTTAACCAGTCTTACCATGAGCATAACCAAAAGCTAATCTTTCCCTGTTATTCCATCTGTGGTATATTTCTGTAAGACATTTGCATAAGGAAACAATATGGCATGGAACTATGGGTGTACATGATTTTTTTCCCCCTGTTCATTTTGCATCAAAGTAAACGGGATGGAAATTTGCATTTGTGCAAGTGGAGCTACTTCCAATGTGCTAGGATTTGAATTTGCTTTGAATTCTATTCGAATCCCCACCACCAGGTTCACCTGTGAATCTGATGTGAATCCACTCTGGAGGTGGCTGAACAGCTGCTTTGAATGTAACAAAGCTTCAAACGAAGGCATAACAGCTTTCACTTCACTTGTGAATGTCAGTCCTTGAATATAGCCAATAGCGATATGCAAGGATATTTGAAGCATTTGAAATGTGATCAAATTTGTTTGGATTCAGACATTTGAATTTGAATCGAATGTCTATACGTTCATTTTTTAACATTCGTATGTGTACGGATACCTACACATTACATATGTATCTGTACGCATCTTATTTGTATCCGTACACATTTCTACAGATACTTATGGGACAAAAAAGGGATGCATACGGGATAAAAGCGGGAAGCATACGAATGTGTACAGGTGCATACAGGCAGGTGCATACAGGCAGGTACGGGCAGGTACGGGTGGGTATGGATGCATACGGACACATATGAATGTTGTTGACATCCGTATCTTCAAATACAAAGCAAATACAAATAGATATGAATGTATTCCAATCGGATTCAAATTGGAATACATTCATTTTTTTGAATTTGAACATTCTAATATTCTATTTGAATCAAACCAATTCTGAAAATTACATTCGCGCGCACCCCTAATAGCCAAAATTATATTCAAATGTGAATTATCAAACACTCACAATTTGAATGAATTGCAAAGGTAATATTTTTTGCCCATTCCTAATAAACACACGTCTTCTTTCAAACAACAATCAAAAGCAAGTTTAGAGGAGAATGAGGGTGTGGTATTGCTAGAGTGATGGTTGAGGTGGGCCGGAATTACAGGTAGCGATGTGCACAAATGTTTTTTATATTCGACTCATATGGAATTGAATGGAAGAAAATTCATATCAAAAGATCCCTTTTGAATGTGGTAGGGCTGGAATCTGATACAAATGTTCAATAAGAATTCGCATACGAATCCCATACGAAGCCTCATACGAATGTATTGAAACATTCAATATGAATTTGAATTTAAATCTGCCAATATTTGATTCGAATTTGAATGTCTGAATTTGGCCAAAGTTGTACGTATTTCGTACCATGTTACAAATATCCATGCGTATCCCTACTTACAGACATTCAGACAATTCTTAATCATAGGTAATGAAACAATTCCAAAGGAAGGGCTGGTGGTAGTGCCCCCTCCAAAAAAGGTTGGAAGCATTTAAGCCCCTTGGTTGTTGTGCTCTCTCTATCTGCTAATGTGTGACAAGTATTTTAGGGCACCTACAGAAAAGGTCAGATTATCACAAAGGGACACCTAGTTAGAGGTAGACAAAAAACTTTCTGGATCCATTAAAATCCAGTAAAGGCATCTCCACGAAAGTTGCATTTCAGATCACAGCGCCTGCCTGCCTCTGTCTTTCCTCACTCTCTACAAGTAGGAGATTTAAGACCTTAAGGGTAAGATTAGAGCCATTGCCCTCTTTCTGAGGGCATGTTTAGACAGCCAGGAAGAACTGAGAAACTGAATCCTGCTCATTTTTGCCTGACTCCTCTTCCAGTTACCTTGCAGTGTAAAATAATCGCACCTTGACCACATGGAGATCAATCAATGCAGTAGTGTCATTTCCCATTTGCTCTGTAGTCTTTAATCAGTGCAGAGGGGAAAGATATCATCCTCAAAGCATTTACTCTGCATATGGCATGGGCAACTCATATTTTCTTTAACCGTTGAAGGTGCTGGCATCATATTTCTCCCCCCCCCCAATTTTTATGGATGGGAACTGCTGCATTTGATAGGTGTTGGGCTTATACCCTCTTGATGCTTAATATTTCTGAGGCTGGTAAACTTCCAAAGCTGCTTGCCAGCTAAAAAGCTAACCAAATGTTTAGAGATAGTAGCAGCTTTAGTTAGTTTTTTAGCTGGCAAACTTCAGAAGTTGCTTGCCTGCAATCAGGGAGCGGGGGTGGAATAAGGGTTGTGGGAAGAGGCTCATAGGATACCAAGGGCCAGATTACCACCTACATTGCTGCATCTTTGCCTGTCAAACTGGGGTGATCAGTTCTTTACGTTTGCCCAGCAACCAGATTGCGGAGAGAAGAGACTTGTTTCTGTTTGATCACTGTTTAAAATATGGCCAACAGTTGTGATCCCCAATGCCCAGGACAGGAACAGTGAACACAGGACATGAAACCCCACCTCCTAATGATGCCAGAATCTACCCCTCTCCAAATAGACCGGGAGTGTCCCCATGCACAGACTTGGCCCCCCAAATAATGCAGACTTCGCTCTCAAACTGTAGCGAGAACAGTTTTCTAGAGGACTAAATTTAGCATGGATTTGGTCGATGTGGTCTGCATGTAGCCCAGTTTGGGGGCTTTGCATGGGAACTCTCCTTGCCGAATTCAGATGCGATTCAGATTTATAGGGCATGGGAAGGATACCTTTGGCTATTTTTCTTCTTCCAGTCAAAAACAGCCATATACTGGCATCAAACAATGCTTTGCAGTACTTCTCCCAGTTTGTTAAAAAATTCTGGGCAGCTTGCCCTTCAGTAGTAGAATCCATCAAAGGAGGGGGAGAGGAAAACTAACAACAACTCATGGAGCACTTAAAGCCTCCTTTTATCTCTTGTATCCATATTTTGATCTGCAATGGGACAAAGCAGATGAGGAAGATCATAAGTAGTATCTGGATTTCAGGGCAGTGGCCAGAGAAGAAAATCTATGATGGGAGCTTCCCTTTCATTTCTCTAGTGCATGCTTTGAACTGAACAACTGGAGCCATGGCATTCCATTAAGGCTCAACTCCTTTGATTCATGAATCACAACTACAGCAGATACATCGGCCATGAGAAATGCGCTGAACTGGTTCATTTAGCTCACAGTTCAACTGTGTATGGCGGTGTTTGAATGGTTCAAATGTGTGGGGAAAGCTCAATTTGAATTGGACCTGAACCAAGGTGTAGCCTAACGGACCAAGGGGACCACAGCAAACTGAGGGTGGTTTGCTACAGTTTGCTTGGTTTGAACGTGAACCAAATCACCCAGTGTGAAAAAAGTTCATATCGAACTGAACCAAAGGTAGTTTGGTTTGAGCTGAACCACTTCATTTCAGTTTGGGCACATCCCTGATGGCCATCCCTGGAGCACTTCCACAGGTTAAAAAAGTGCCTGTTACCTCTCAATCTCCATTTTTAGCAGCTATGGGAACTTTGCAGTGACAGTGCCTGAAGCGTAGGAGCTCCTATTCTATGGCACCTCCTTGCTCCAAAATGGAGCAAAGGGAGCACCTTCTTTCCATGTCATCTCCTCCATCTGCAGCACCTTCACCCAGAAGTGCAAATCCGGCCATTATCTGCCTCTTTACTCCTTAGCCTCTTAAGCCTCTAAAAGGTCTTTGGAACAGATCACAAAATGTTAATGCAATCAGCCTTACACTTTAATAAACATGATACATGGTGTTACTGGGACCCTTTGTCAGACCAGGTTCATAGGACAACTTGTTCTGTTTCTAAGTTTTTGGCTGCTGCCATCAAGATCAGAAGGTCTAGAGAGAGTGCTGCTAGCTTGACTGATGACTTATTTTAAAAAACGTTTTGTCGCATTAGAGTATTTGTTTGCTATTAGTCTTTGGACCACAGTAACAAGAAACAGATCTGACAGATGGCGGGAGAAGGATAGAAGAGGAAAAAGAGAAATTGCCTTCAACAACTTCATTTCATGGCAAAGATGCCTTTCCTGAGCCTCTAGAGTGGCCAATCTCCATTTCTCACCCTGCCAGAGCTCCTGGGGGGAGTTAGCCATGCCCTGGGTCCCAGGAAATGGTTGGAATGTGAGGGGTGAATCTGAATTATCTGCTTCATGCCCTGGTTGTTCCATCATCGTGCCACAGCCTGGCAGAGGACAACTAGAGGACAACTTAAGATCTGCTGCAGATCTTAAGACATGGGCAGGTCGATATGGAAGAAGGTGTTCCTTTAGATGTTTGGGGCCCAAGTTATTTAGGGCCTTATAGGTCAAGGTTAACACCTTGAATTGAGCTCCGTGGGGAACTGGCAGCCAATGCAACTCTTTTAAGACCATCTATGAAGCTGATGTGTAGGAGAGTCAGGTCTGACAGGGGGAAGTATTTCTTCACCCAAAGGGTCATCAGCTTATGAAATGTGCTGCCAGAAGAGGTGGTGACAGCTACCAGTCTAGATGGCTTTAAGGTAGGGTTAGACAAATTTATGGATGACAGGTGTATCAATGGCTACTAGAACAAATGCCTAGGTGCATCTTTCAGGGTGGTGGTGGTGGGGAGGAACTGGGGCACTTCTAAAGCCATCTGCTGGGACTCGAGAGCAGAGAAGGTCTGTCCTTGTTTCTGCTTGAGATGCCCATGAGCATTTGGTGGGCCACTGTGTGCGACAGGATGCTGGACTAGATGGGCTGTGGCCCGATCCAGCAAGGCTTCTCTTATGTTCTTATTGTGTGTCTGGCCAGCTGTCCCGGCTACACCAGCTGCAGCTTCCAACCGTCTTCAAAGGCAGTCCCTACTGAAAGAAGACCACCTGCTTCCAGGTATGAGGAATGGTTATTACGGGAACCTTTAGAGGGAGTTATTTATTTGTTTATTTAAAGCAATTGCATACCACTTCTCATTAAGAAAAGAAGTGTTTCAAGCTTAAACAAGATCTGGACACCCTATTGAAGGAATTTTCTTTTTCGTTAAACAGCATGGAAGGCATTCTTTAAATCTACTTTCAAAACTGCTGACTCATCATTCTTTCACATGAAAAGGCAGATCTTCCAGTTCCGTGAGGTTTTTTAGATCGTTAATACATGAAAATGCCTGCTGGGATGTGCACTGGTAATGCTCATGATGGGGTGAGATTGCTGACTTCTTCCTCCATTGCATTATATAAATTTAACAACGTGACTTTTATTTTATTAAGATGAGTTCAGAGTATCTTTGGTGAATGAATTGTCTGTATCAGCCTTTTGAAACAGTACAGGAAGAACTTTTCAGCAGGAGAGTCATATGGCTCAGCATGGTGGAATGTTATTGCACAGCTGCATTAAGCAGGGATTTGGTTTTTGTTTTTATTTTTGTTAAAAGATATATTTTAGTTCTTGCCCTTCTCTTTCAAAGTTGAGTTATACTATTGACATTTGGTATTACAATCTGTCTGTCAGCTCCTTCATCTTTACATAACAGTAAGGCAATAAATTAGATTTTTGCCCATGAGTCTAACCTACCCACCGCAGCATGGGATTCATGAAAATGTTGGATGCATGCTAAGTTGAATGCTTTGCCAGCTTAGAAAAGGAAAGGCTTGTCTTCATGGCAATAAGCTCCATTGTTTTTGATATAGCAAAACTTTCTGTAAACCAATGAGTTGAGAATGTGAACTCTGAAGAAACTCTAAGGGCCTTTTTGCTCCAGTAAGGCCAATTGGAGTGGTCCATATCTCCAAATAGCTTCCAACAAATGATCAAATATATTCAGATACCCCTCCATCCATTCATTTAACCTATTTCGGGGGGAATATACTTATTTTTTCAGTTTCAGGACAATTGCCAATTAAAACTGAGGGGTCTTAAAACATTTTTGCCTTCTTTCAGAAGTTTTTGATATTTTGTTCCTGTGGTGGAAACTTTGATAATGATCCTGCAATTTTGCTATGAATGAAATGTTGGCAGCAGGCAGCTGTAGCAAATTCCCAGTATATTTCCACCTTCCTTTCCCCTTTTTCCTTTCCTGCCCTCCATTCTTCATGAACCTTGTGGTTAATAGGAGACAAAAGTTCAAGTTAGGTCAAGTCCCTCAACAGGAAATTGAATTTATTTTCTAACACAATGAGATTAGTGGATACTTCATAAATCCCCTGTCTTCCCTCTCTATCCTTTCATTCTAATGAGTTTAGAATTTGATAATGATAGTGTGCAAATTCACACAAATTCTTCTGGGGGAGATGAAGAGTTTCCAAACTCTGCCTGCAGATGAGATCTGCAACACAGACAGTAGCCATCCATCATACTGAAGTAGCCTGTTCCTTATAAATGGCCATTTAAGACAAAATCAATCAATGGACATTAGCAGAGCTTGGTGGTGTTATACAGGCTTTTCAAATACAGGGGAAAACAAAAGGGGTTAACACAGTCAAAATTAGATTAATCTATTCATAGCTACAGAGGCCATTCCTGCCACTGGTACACATCATACGGCTGGCCTTGGTCTGGATTGGAGTGGCAGCCAGAGGCCCAGGCCAGGGCCATCCAGTCTGGTGTAGCCCAGCCTGATTCAACTTCAGAGCTCAGGAGCAAAGGTTCTTGGCTTCTGAAGTTGCCAGATAGGGCTGTTTTCACTGGGTTCCCCAAAATGGCCCGTTTCCATTTGCCTGCTCTCTAGAAACTTTTTGTTGTCTGGACAGGGTCATCCCAGTGGATTAGAGAGGCGCGCAAATATCTGTACCATTCAAAATTTGGTCAAATTTGGCAAAATTTGGACATTCAAACCCAAATTGTATGTTACAATATTCGTATGCTAACATTTGAACAAATACAAATGTTTCCGGACATTTGTACAATAGTTTGGACATTCGTTAAACTGGGGAAATGTATTGGATACATATTTATTCATATCAGATACGTATCCATTCATATCAGATATGTATCTATTCAAATCAGGTATGTATTTATTCGTATCCAATATGTATTTGTTCGTATCAGATACGTATCTGTTCATATCAGATATGTATCTGTACACGTCTTGTTCATATCCATATGCGTCCGTATGGATATGTACGGGATGAAAACGGGATGCTTACGGGATAATAACAGGATGCATACGGACTCATATGGATGTGTGCTGATGCCTATGAGATTTGTATCATTGGATATGTTTTGAATATTCGAACGAATACATACAAATGTATTCATATCAATTAAAATGTCCAGACATTAGTTTTTCTTTATGAATTTGGATATTTGAATATTCGAGTCGAATGGAATTGAATGTCAAAAATTGCATTTGTGAACACTCCTCATAAGCAGTGGTGACTTTTCATGGTCTGATGGTGCCATTACTAGGTTAGAGATATGTTGGACCTGCTAATTAGAGATGGGCAAAAATGGGTGCAAATGGATTTGGTGTTGATATACTTAGTCCTTTGGACATTTGAACAGAACAGATCAGATACAGCTTGAACGGTCTACAGCCTACCAGATGCCAAGAAATGAGTACCTAGACTCGGCTTGCAAGCTGACATCCAGACACCATTGGCTAACACACCCCAACTTGCCTTTCTGCCTATATCTGCGGAAAATGAACATGAATGCCCAGGGAAACTGTGGCAGCTGGAGGATGCCAGGGGACGTCTGAATGGCGGCAAACTTTTCACTGAAGCAGACATGTCTGGCAAAGCCTAAAAGATTTCTGAAGAAATTAAAATGGAAGCGATAATATTGCCCAACACTTTTCATCTGATTTTGCAACTTGCCTTTGAGGAGGAAAACATTTTTTTAATGTTTATTTATTTATTTATTTATTTAGCAGAGCAGAGCAGATGAATCAGTGGATTTTACAAGGAAACTTTTGGCGCGTACATGGTTTAGTTATCCCCATCTGTGGCTCAGAATCAGGATATTCAAATGCAGATCAAATGCATGACATTTACAAGGCTTGGAGTGTGCTGCGCTTTGCAAGAAGGAGCCTGGAAAATGTTAACGGCTCTGTTTTTGCAAATTGCTCAACCACACGTAAAACTACACTACCTAAAAGTGTAAGCTGAAAGCCCAGGAAAAAAAGAAGGGAGGGGAAAAAGAGAGGAGATGTGCAATATGGAGAGAAAGAAAGGTGTCTCTTCAAAATTTTAGTGTTTGCTGTAATAAGCACTTGACTTTTTGCTATTGAAGACAGTTTGCTAGATGATTGCTAAACAGCCTCAGTGGTGTTTCTTACCCTTAAATTACAGCAGGGAGAGATAAAAGGGCCATATGAAAGAGACATATTTCTCTGAGGCCTTCCTATCTCATGTTTAATGTATTTCCTTGTGGCTTTGAGAATGGACCAACTGAATTACGCTTATTAGCCCCATGAGATAAAGGTTAAAAGATTTGTTTCCTATTCAAATGTTGCTGGCTTTTCTTTTTTACTTTTTCTGCCATCTCCCATAATATAATAAAAATTAGAATTTACGTTTTCTTTTACTTTTATTTGTACACTGAATATCAGTTTGAGCCAACAATCTTTCATTGTTTTGGGGGAGAGCATGGCAAGAATTGTTTTGAAATAAACAGGAAAATCCTGCCTGGTTGCTTTCTTTGATCCGATGGAAAAATTGGAATCTAATTGCAGGAAGAAATTCACAGTAACCATTTCACTGGCCATCTGCCTGAGGACCCCCACCCATTCATCTGAAATTGGCTATGTTTTAATTTTTTTGTTCTACATAACATAAAAACAAATCAGGACTCTTTTATTCTTTGCTTATTGATCAATAAACATGGCTCCTTCCCCTTCTGTTCATTGTTTACAGATGCTTAAAAAATTAAAATACAATGCAAATTCTAATGAACTAATGAACAGTAACCAATTAACAACAACAACAACACTGAGTTTATTCCTGCACTCCTCCACAAAGCCAGCTGGGTGACCTTGAGCTAGTCACAGCTCTCTTCTGAGTATTCATAGCCCTATCTACCTAACAGCGTGTTCTGTTGTGGGGAGAATAGAAAAGCTTTGTCAGCCGCTTTGAGTCCCCTTAAATGGGTGAGAAAAGCGGGGTAGAAAAGCCAACTTTTCTTCTTCCTCCATGAAGCCAGCTGGGTGACTTTGGGTGAGTCACAGCTCTCTTCTGAGTATTCACAGCCCCACCCACCCACAGGGTGTTCTGTTGTGTAGAGAACAATAGAAACCTTTGTCAGCCACTTTGAGTTCCTTAAATGGATGAGAAAAGCGGGGTAGAAAAGCTAACTGTCCTCCTCCTCCTCCTCCTCCTCCTCCTCTGTCTTTGAGGCCCTCAATCTGGATCTCTTGTGAACCTGAGAAGAGGACTAATGACTTGTTTTGGATCAGGGAGGTGTGCAGATGGCCTGCCTCTTGTAAGTTGGAATTAAAGGGGAGCTTCTCAGCAATGCGCCCTTGCCATCAGAATTTTGTGTGCCTCCAGAAGATCCAGTTCAGTGTGTCTAGTTAATCTGCAACCACTGTTAAAGGTCTACCTCTGGTAAATGCAGAAAAGGCCCAAGGGACAAGTGCCCACCCCTTGTAGACACTCTGTGCCCTTCTGTATAGCCTTGGGACCTTGAGGAGTATAAGTGTAGTATTCTCCCCCCTCCTTCCACTCACCTCCCACATCTGCCGGCCCATCTCTGAATCCTTGCTTGCATTGGGGGCTGCCTCTCTCTCCTGCCGCTGGCTCGTGGCTCCTGGCAAGCCCGGGGCAGTGGCCCCCCAACCAGGCCCAAGTCAGGTGAGATGGCCAATGGTGGAGAGAGAGGATGCAGCCAGCAGTGGGCCCCCAAGCAGCTCTGTCACCTGTGTGGCCCGAGAGCTTGCTGGTCCAGGTGAGGCACGATGGAGGGCAATCAGCTGTGGTGGGGCCTGCTTCATCTGGGCCCCACCGGTGGCCAGGTCTGTCGGGGCAGCATGGAGCTGGCCCCGCATGGGCAGACGAGCCTGCCAGCTGTGGCCAGCAGCCTCCAATGGGGCCTCCTGGGCATGTCAGAGGAGAGAGAGCAGCACAGCTGCAGCCCCTCGAGCAGTGCTGCTGCCAGCCAGGTCCAGCCCAACCAGGGCAACCAGCAGCAATAAGAGAGGAGGAGGAGGCATACGGGCCCTGTCCCTTTGCCCAGCAGGCAGTGGGCCCATGAGGAGCCCTGATGCTGCCACCGTTGAGGACAGGGGACACTACTGCCCCAGCTGCCTGAGCAGCCCCCCCCCCCAGGGGACCTCCTTACCTTACAGCTGGGACCTGCCCATAGCCCCGGCACTCAGGAGGTTCCTGGAGGCTGTGGAGAGGAAAGGAAGAAGCAGATAGCAGCAGCCAGCAGCAGCAGCAGCAGCTGGGGCCGGCAGAAGCCAGCAGCAGCAGAACACCTGGGATTCCAAGCACATGGAGTCCCAAGGGTTTCTCCTTCTTCCAGGTGGAAGAGGGAAATGACATCAGGGGATCCCAGGAGCAGTTGCTCCAATCATCTTGCCTTCTGTACACCATGTGAGGTCTGGAATGGGCTATTTAAACCTCTGCAGAGGAATTAAAGCTCTCTGTTCCAGCTGATCTTGACTCCTGCCTCATCGCTTCTCCCTGTGCTTCTGATCTTTAACATCCGCCATTAAGCACTTGGCGGGTCCCTGATCTTGAGCTGGTAGGGATCAAAGGAATTTATTTTTGCAACACCTGGCAAGGAACTGTAACAGCAATAGCTGTTACCTGCATCGCTACAGCCTTCTGGCTGTAAACTGCAACACTGTGGTTTTTGGAACTGCAGCCATGATCCAAGTAGCTCTAGGCTGCTTCCCCAGGTTTCCCTGAGCCCTTGGATTTAGGTTGCAAGGTGTGATTACAACAGATAAGGAAATTGCAGGTAGTGGGGACAGGTGCAAAAACAGGAAAGGAGAAGAAGTGCTGCCATTAACCAGCTTCATCGAAGAAAGCTTCAGAAAATTCCTCCCAAATTGTTCTACACTTCTGACCACTTGTTTCCCTCTACATTTCTTCCTATGCCATTCCTTCTCAAGCTAAACAGTTACACAATTTCTGCTTAGTGCTCCTCATGTTCTCTGCCCGGGCTCTTCTGGAATGTGCAGCCAGTGAATGTGCCATCAGAACAGGATTCTTGGATGGATGGTCTCTGGCATCACCACGACAGTAAAAACGTGGCAGGCAGCCTCATAAAGATGCAACGCCCAAGCTGTTTGGTTGGGAGAGAGACCTCATCAGAGCTTTCTGAGTGTGAATTTTCCCTTAGCTAATCAGCTGCTATGGGAATAGATGTGTCTTGACAAGGGCATGGGCTGTGGAAACTGTAGATTGCCACCAATATGACAATACTCTTCACAGTTTTCCCTCTCATGGCACAGAGCAACATGTTCTTTCAGGAGAGCCACGCTAGTTGAAAGAAAGGAGGAGGAGGTGGGTGAAGCAACAAAACAAACCCTAATGCATTTGTGATTGCATTTGTGATAGAATAATACACATGGCATATGTCAGCTGTTTCAAGGCCATCAGTTTTAACACCTGGCAAATATAGCATCCTTTTACAGCAATAGATACATTATTAAACGCTTCCTGGTTAAAAAGGTGCAACAGTGATTGACAGAAGCCAACATCAGCCTGCCTGCCCAAGCCAATAGGAGCGCCATTAATAAATCATATTGCTATAAGCGATTATTTTTTATTTATTCAGGCCTAGCAGAACTTTAGGAAAGCCCTGCCTGATCAGACTGAAAGTAAAAGATAGCAGCTTGGGTGCTGAACAGGGACCACAGGTTCCTAGACATGTATCTGTGGCTAGTAGAATGGATGCTTAGGCATATCTTCCAGGCTGAGGGGACAGACAGGATACCTCTAAGGCCATTTGCTGGGATTTGAGTGCAGGAGAAGGTTTGCCCTTGTCTACTGCTTGAGATGCACATGGACAATTGATGGGCCACTGTGTGTGACAGGATGCTGGACTAGATGGGTTGTGGCCTGATCCAACAGGACTCCTCTTATGTTCATATGTTCCAACATGCGAAAACTCCTTGCAAGGCCTTGACCAGTTACAGCATTTTAGCCTAACCTATTTCACAAGGCCATTGTGTGTAGGGATGTGCACAAATGTTCTAAGCCAGTGGTTCTCAACCTGGGGGTCGGGACCCCTTTGGGGGCCGAACTACCCTTTCAGAGGGGTCGCGACAAGTCCCCCACCGCCCTTGCCTCCCATTTCCCAGCTGCTCTACCCCCGTGGGTGGGGGTCTCCACAACATGAGGAACTCCATTAAGGGGTCGCGGCATTAGGAAGGTTGAGAACCACTGTTCTAAACATTCAAAATCCAATCAAATTTGATCGAATGTGGACATTCAAATTCAAATTTTCCAAAACATTTGTTCGAATGATTTAAATATACAGATACGTATGTATTACATACGTATCTGTACGAATATCATACGTATCTGTACACATTTGCGTTTATAATACATAAAATGGGAGGTATACGGGATAAGAAAGGATGCATACGAAACACATACAGGGTGTTTTTCCACCACGCTCCTTTAATCCAGATCTAAGAAGATCTGGATCTAAGGAATGGGTACTTCCCTTAATCCGGATCTAGTAGATCCAGATTAAGGGAAGTACCCAATGTGTTTCCATGGGTGGTCTAGCACCCAATAGCAATGGGTGCTAGCCTCCCTGCCGTGGAAACGCTGGAGCACCCATTTGGAAATCCGGATCTACCCACAAAGGGTCTGCCTGTCACCCCAGGTGTTTGGGGGGACAGGGGGTGCAATCTCCGAAGTGGCTCCGAAGTCATTTCAAAGTCACTTCGAAGTCACTTCATAGTCTGTGCAAAATAGCTCTGGAGCATCCTTGAAGTCTGTGCTGATCTTCAGAGTAAACTTTGAAGTGACTTCCCTAACTGTGCACACCCCTGATTGTGAGTTTAAAATGGAGAGGGGTAGAATACTGTATGCAGGCTTGGATTCATTGGAGAAAGGCAGAATTTAAGGTCAGAAATGCCAGGAATAAAATGAAATATCCCAAAGAAAAGAAAATATCCCGCTAACTGCCTGATGTCCCTCTGCTGATTCTGCCTAAAGAAAAGCAAAGAAATGCTTGTCAGCACTTTTTTCTTTTTATGGTTGGATATACAGATGCTAATTAATACAATGCAAGATCATTTATATAGATTGCAATATTTGCCAGTAAACCAACATTTTATATCCCCCCCCTTTTCCCATTGAAAACTTTAGTATTTGTCTTCACCTCAAAATCTGGCAACACCTCCATAGCAGAATATGCTCACCACTGATAGGCTGTCATTGGCCTGATTATCTGAGGCCCTGACTGGTTGCTAGACAGCAGAATTTGTTCCAATGCTGCACCTGGCTAGATTTTCCACCTCTGTCCCCTCCTAATGTGACTTGAAGAAATAAGTCACCAATGGGAGGCAAAAAATTAACCCCCTGTTTCAGTTCCCCGAAGAAAAAGGGGTGTGTGTGCTCAGTTTAAATTCAGACCTTTGGACACCTCTCCTCCCTGTTTGAATCTAACTACAGGTAGTTTGAAATAGAACTGATCTGGCACATCTTGGGTATTTTTCCACTTAGCACTAGAGTACCCATTAAGGACTCTAGTGCTAGTGGAAACCCCCCTGACTACCCATTAAGGACCCATTAAGGACCCATTAAGGGTCCTTAATGGGTACTCTAGTGCTAAGTGGAAAAAACACCCCTCTATTTAGGGCTGTTTATCCTACTGTTCAATTATACATTTAAGGGCCTTTCTGCACTTAGGTTAGGTCTGGATTAAGAAGGGGCCCAGGGACTCCATTCAGCCTTAGGGCAAATTGTGTGACTCTGATCGGCTGTTTTGGATAGGGATGTGTACAAATATACATAACGTTCAAAATTATGCTGAATTTGGACATGCAAATTCTAAACTAATGTTGACACATTTGAAGATGGACATTTGAATTCGAATTGAATGTTTTAATTCATTCATATGAAGGTTTGTATGGGATTTGTATGGGACTCATATGCCATTCATATCCATTCATATGGGATTCGTATGGGATTTGTATGAGACTGATCATTCGTATGGAATACGAATCCTACCACATTCAAAGGAGATCTATTCAAATGAATATGAATTTTCTTCAGTTCGATATGAATAAAATACAAAAAAACATTAGTCCACATCCCTAGTTGTGGATCTAATCAGGCCCTATGCTTCTACCCGAGGTTTATTTATTTATTAATTTATATCCTGCTGTTCACTAAAAGGTCCCAAGGTGGACCACAATAATAAATAACAAAAATTAGAGCCCATTTCCCACCTCCTGCTCCTACTCCCTACTGAGTAGCTGACTCTTCATTGTGATCTGATCTCAGACCTTCAGCTACGTTTTCTCCTTCACTGATTTTGACTTTCCTGATCAAATGTGTAATTTCTTGGATGTGTGTTGTGTCTGAAGCTTTAACGAGTTTCCGAGCCAGAGAGGAAAAACCCAACCTGCGAGGAAATCCATTGAGTGAGCTGCTAAATAAGACTACCGTTGATATGATGAAATCCTGTTTCCTGCCAGCATAAAAGGTGCAACATTTCTCATTTCCATTAATATTGCAGCCTGCTACCACCTGTCACAGCAGAATTTAGATTAGGCTTTGTTGTTGATCTGGACTATAATATGAAACAGTAATCCCTTTTAGATGACACAGAAGGATAGGAATAGCATGTTGAGCTTGGAGGGGACCAGTTTCTATTTCCTTGTAGCAGTCCAGTCCAAATGCTTATATATTTTGTCCAGAAAATATCATCCCTTAGTATGCTGGTTGCACAAATCTGCCTGAAGTGGACTTCAGAGTGAACCATAAATGATTGAAAAACGTGAACCTCAGCACTAAATGGAATGCACAGCAATATTTAATGGCAGCTTGAAGATTCAGTCCTATAAGGTGACAGGGGTGAGAGGAGAAACTGGTTGGAGGTAGAACAGAATGTGATGAAGGGAAATCAAAGAGAAAACACCAGCTAAAGATTCACTCCACCCTTTGCCCTCTGGCAGTGATCTATAAGTTACTCTTCCCAATTCTATAGTACTGCACCAGCTATGGATTAAATGCTTTAATTCTGATGCACAGAAAGACATATGTAACTCTTGTGAAATACATATTTTGTGGCTTAGAATCTATGGAATTTGCTGCCAGAAGAGGTGGTAACAGATGGCTTTAAGAAAGGGTTAGACATACTTATGGAATAGAGATGTATCAGTGGCTACTGGAATGGATGCCTAAGTACATCTTTCAGGCTGGGGGCACAAGCAGGATGCTTCTAAGGCAATTTGCTGGGATTTGAGAACAGGGGAGGAAGAAGAAGAAGAGTTGGCTTTTCTACCCCGCTTTTCTTACCCATTTAAGGGGACTCAAAGCAGCTGACAAAGCTTTTCTATTCTTCTCCCCACAATGTAACACCCTGTGAGATAGGTGGGGCTGTGAGACCTCAGAAGAGAGCTGTGACTAGCCCAAGGTCACCCAGCTGGCTTCATGGGGAGGACGGAATCGAACCCGGTATTCCCAGATAAGAGTCTGGCTCCCTAACCACTAGACTAAACAGGCTCACCCTTGTCTTTGCCCTTGTTTTCTGCTCGAGATTCCCCTAAGGAATTGGTGGGCCACTGTGTGGGACAGGATTCTGGATTAGATGGGCTGTGCCCTGATCCAGCAGGGCTCCTCTTATGTTCTTATGAATACGAGAATAGTAGGAGCTAGCACATATCAGGGCCAGAAACACCATGCTCTGATTATCAGTTCCATCAAAGATCCTGAAATGAGTACCTTCTTGCGCTTTTACTACCTCCGGAAGTGTGAGGGTTTTTGGGATGCAAGAGGGCCTTCTCTGTGGAAGCTTCCCAGCATTGGTATAGACTCCTGATGGAGATTCACCATGGGCTAACTTTGTATAGTTTTTGGTGCCTACTTAAAATGTACCTCTTACCTCTATGCCTTTGATGCATAGTTTACTCTGAATTAGGGATATGTCTGAATGGGGGTTTTGTGCACTCGATTCAATATGATTGAATTTGATTCAACGGAATGCAAGAAAATTCATATTTGTTCAGATAGGTCCCCTTCGAATGTGGTAACTTTCAGATTTGATACAAATGCTCCTTATGAATTTGATACACAAATGTTAGATATGAATCCCATATGTATCCCATACGTATCTGCTCAGAACGTGTTGTACAAATCCCATATGTATCCCATAGGTATACCATACTGTATGTATCCCACTCATATCTGCTGGGACTGCAAGAGGTGGCCTTGTTAAAGTGACAGGCACACACACTTAATGATCAGTGGGTCATTGAGCAGATATGCACCTGTTGCCCATGATCTGTTTTGGGGTTTGACGAAGACAGAGAAGGGAGTTCCAGGCTCTCCAAATGCTTTAGTGTCGCTCTCTCCTTGCTATGCTGGGTTAGGTTTCCATCTGATAGCCTGTACCAGAATAGTTTCAGAGCCATCAACTATATTTGTGGCTGTGAAATGCCATGTGGCATAGCCATGATGGGTTGTTGTGATGGGTCCCAGGAATGACCTGCTACTTTAATGGCAAGTCACTGCTATTTTCATCAGCCCATCTAGGAAGTTGAGGGGGGGGGGAGGGAGAGAGGGGGGGGATGAGAAAGTGCCTTTCCACACTAACCCTTAAGGTGATCAAGGAAGGGTGTCACGATGCCCAGCAATCCTGTAAGTGCCTGCCCTCTCTTAGGAGTAGCTTGGCCCTGTTAGGATGCTGAGTTCGTGCAATGGCCAAGTGAATACTACAGTGTGGACACAAAACACTGGTAGCAAGTGTTTCAACAGTAAACTAAAACAAGTTTATTATACACAAGCAATACTAGAAATGAAAAATGGGTTCAGGAAGTTTGTTGGTTTAAATCCTAAGTCTCTTAAGGTTAGGGGGCTACCCCTTTTCTCTACATGAAAATAGTTCCTCTTTTAAAAGACAAACCTCTCCACATTCCTCCCTCTCTGACCTGCTCGGCCACAGCTCAAGCCAAGCCAGTGTACCCAAACGTGGCCCTAGATGATCACAAGGCACAGTCCGACCTTGCTTGACCGATCATCCAGTCTGGTCAGTTGCTAGTGAAGTCTTCCTTCAAGATCTTCCAGCCAAAAGACCCCTGGTCTACTTCTGGTCCAGCTCCTTCAGGATTCAGCTCTTCTGTTCCTTTCAGCTCTTTTCCCAGCATGAAGACCCAGTCTGCTGTCTTCTGTGTTCATTTATACCCATATCCCTGACCCTGATTGGCTGTAACCTCCTGGGGAAAACTGCTGAAATAAGATGCTGCTGGAAACTCCTGATTGGTGGGAACTCCTGCTCTAGCCCCTCCAGCACTCAGATCCCCGGACAGCTTTTCCCTCCAGAAAGCAGCTGCAACCAATCATTGCAGCAGGGCCCACACAGGATTTCCCGCCCTTTTTGCAGCCTCTACCCAGGTCTTGCAACAAGCTGTTTGCACCAAGGCTGGCTATTGCAGCTAGCTAGAAGCCTGCAAAGCCAGAAAGCAAAACAGTTTGCAGCCTGTACCCAGAAACCGTCACAAAGGGGAACAGAGGACTTCCTCCCATATGATGGATTGGCTTAAGGGGATTCCCCATCCTCTGCTAGCATACTGCATCCACACAGGGTGCAGCATTACCTGTTCTAGACAGCCAAAATATCCACCTAGACCAAGGTATCAGTAGATCTATTTAATGAGGATTCAGGGGCCTATAGAACAGATCAGAGAGGTATGCTGAAGGGTGCACACCTCCCAGTTTCATTGGGGCACCCATTTTGGCAGTGTACCAAACATTCCACCAAAATGGAGTGCAGAAGCTGCTTCCAAAGATCAAACAATCTTCAGCACCTTTGCAGGGGATCTCCTGGGACAGCCTTCCAAGCGAAGCCATTTGTGCCAGCAGAATTGCTCCAACCTGGCCAGGTAAGTGTGGAAATGGTTTTGCATCAGTGAGAGAATAAATTAGATGCTGCAAGGCAGCACAACAGATCTTCTTGCACAGAACAAAATGACCATTTAGCCACAGCCACTGCTCCTCCTACAGCATCTGCTGCCTGATGTAAATGCCTTGTCATGCCTAATGATAGGGCTGGCCCTCTTTATGTGAGGGAGGCCTGTAATAGGAAGGGAAAATATATATATAATGTTATATAATGTATGCAAGTATCATATGTTTAAGGAAGAGCTGGAAATCCTGTCTGGAGCACGGAGAGAGTTGAGTATGAAAAGGTGACTGCCCTCTTTGTTAAATGATTCAGGGCTACAGCAGAGCATGCCTAATTAATAAAGCAAGGCTATAACCATCTATCTTGCTGTACAGAGCTCTTACAACCTGACCATTAATGGAGATAAGGCTTCCCCTTTCCCATTGAGCCCATCGTCCTGAATAGTAGGAACCTGGACGGTGATGGAAAGATGAATTGCCACCCTCTGCCTAGTACCTCAGAGTCATCATTAAGACTCTGCAGATCAATTATGCCTGCCCATAGCTTCTGAATGGCACTGTTATCTAGTTTCTATTTCTATGGCACTAATATTAAGGAAAGCTGTTTCGGGGAACATAATTGGCCATTCCAAAGACACAGCCTGGGCTTTTTTTTTTTTGTCAATTATTTCCCATGAGATTTACATAGCACAAGATACCAGATAAGGGCACTAGTTCTTTGTTAGGTTGATCTATGATTAAGGTACTTCCTTTGAAACACAGCCCTCAGGCTTCTCTTGTTCATATGCTGGTGGCCGTCAATAGACTGTTGGGCTTCCTGCGTTGCCCACTTTGAACAAAGTATTAAATAAAGGACTCCAGCTGAGGCATGCTCTTGTTGAAATGTCCATGTGTGAGCTGCATAAATCACGATTTTTATAGGATGAAAGTTCATGACGATTATGATAACAATGGCATTGGCAATGATCATATGAATCAAAATGAATTAAAGGACAACCCATGAAAAAAGTACGTGGATTTTCACCTGAAAAACTCAGCCCATTTATATCCAAGATTAACTTAACTCCTAATTGCAAATAGCCGTAGTTGATAGACTGGATGGCGACCTTAGTAACTATATTAGCCATGAAATATAAAGAAAAAGAAGTAATAACAAGCAATTACTCACAGGTAGGGATGTGCATGAAACTGAATGCAGGAAAACTCAGATATGTTTGAATAAATCCCTTTGAATGAAGTAGGCTGAAATTGGATATGAATATTTCATAGGAATTACATACAAATCCCATACGAATCCCTAACGAAGCTTCATATGAATGTATTGAAACATTCAAATTTGAATGTCAATCTTAAAACCTGCCAACATTTGATTTGAATTTGAATGTCTGAATTCAACTGAATCAGGCTGTTTTCACATTAGTTCAGCAAACTAGTGCTGGCCTATTCCAGCACAACCTAGAGTGGTTCCAGAACCAGGAATGGCACTAGTGCCCTGGATTTTTCAAAATTCAACCATATCCAAGCTTCTATTGAATTTTGAATCCATCCCTACCTTGGACTGTTTACTCCTTCTGCAATGTTTTTTTCTTCCTCAACCCTCCCGATTACTTTTATTTTTGTGTTATCATACCTAGATCAGCAAATGATGGAGCTGAACAAAGCTATTAAATCAATCATGGCCAATTATTCACTTCAAGCAGGAATCCAGAATCAAAGCAACTCAAAACTTGGCTGCCCCAGCCTCATCTTGTTAACAATAAGACTGTATTGATCTACATACTAGCACTTTAGGAGATGCCTTGAGTTGAAAATTATATAATGAAAATGTGAATCCCCTGGTAGCCAGATTCTTGTGATCTGAATTTTTACACATTATATTTGTATTCATTATTACTTCATTTTGTTATCCATGCACAAACATTTCAGTTATAAGGGTATGATCTGGGAGAAGGAACCCCTATTCTTCTTTTTCTGGATCAGAGACCATATAGAAAAAATGAAAATTTGTATTTGGATAACAAAATGTGGAAGGCCCTATAGTCCATATGACCTTAAATCTTTCATTAATCTTTGAAAGTTATTTTAGATATATATTATTTTAGATAATATTTTCATATTATCAAAGTTTTCCGTATTAAATTTTTAAAACAATTTGGGGATGAATGTGGTATGGGCTGGGAAAATATTAGAGAGTAAGAGTCACAGAGTTTGAAGAGCTAAATAATTTTTTTTTCTTCTATCTATTTATTCCTATGTACAATCTCACATTAAAACCAGTTTTGTCATGCAAAAGAAATTATTGGCTCCCTCTAGCTCCTTCTTTCTCACATATAATCAGTTAATAATAACTAAAAGTAATGAAAAATGTTGACATAAGGAATTATTTAATAACCTCTACAGGGCAGTATTTACTTAAAGTGCCGTAAATATATTTCTATTCTGAATAATATGGAATTAATGGTAAACTCTTTTCTGGGAATAAGAGTTTTCACCTCTGAACTACATTTTGGCAAAGAAGAGAGCTAAAAGGTGTGTGTGTATAATGTTAAGGCAACTGTGAGGTGGTGGAGAACTGGGCCTCTACTAAACTTCAGGTATCTGTCCGTCCGTCCATCTGGGCATAATATCCTGTTTCCCTAGTCAACAGCCAGATTAAAAAGGTGTGTGTTTAACCAACATCTAGATACATGCAATGGGGCTATCTGAGAAGTCCAGCCAACTAGTGCCAGGCTCTGCATTCCATTTGAGTCAGTCCAGATGTCCACATGGGAACGTTCAAGATTAAGAAACAACTATAAAGTGGAGCTGCACTGGAATGTTCTTTGGTGCAATTTTTGTCCCAAAGAGGATTTCAAGCTCGTTTCCCATGCAGCTGCTGTTTTATTGAGCAGATTCCATGTCCGCTGGCAGTAATGGCCTTGTCCACAAGGACGATGCAGACACTGCCCCAGTGTCCATCTAAGATAAGTGACTATGTTGTTGTTGTTTCATAGAAGCACAAACATGCAACCATGTTTGTTACACAGACCCACTATCAAAAGAGCAGGGTATGACACATGGACTAGACCACACTCAAGACTGGCAGACGGAGTAAGAGTTCTCTTGACATGAGAAATTCCACACATACCTTGACCTCCAAGGAGGAAACCAAAATGATGTCCTTAGAAGCAGGAAAAAAAATTCTGGTTTGAATCAAAAGCTCAAAAGCAATAACCTAAGCAGATCAGGCAATTTCTTGAGACGCGTCCCTCCAGTGCCATGGCAGCTGAAGATTAAAATGCTAATTTTCCAATTACACCTGGGGTGTAGTTTTGCTCCACTCCAAGATTCAATCATCTACCAAGCCTCTTTACATTTCTTTTTCATTTCCTGAGGCAACTGTAAATCTTTCTTCGCTCTGGCCTGTTCAAAGCCAATGAAGAGTTTTATTTATTCAATATTTTAATAAAAGATATCGTAATCCAAGTACAACACATTCTGAGCATGAACAAAGTGTTTTTACCTTGTGACAGCCTCTTGGTTTATAGGTGTGGAAATGCTAGGGAAGTTAGTGGAGAGAGTGGGCCTGTTTTCTCATACCTGGTAGTGAGTTTTGTTCTGCTCGCTGGGCAGACCTGCCCGCACCTGGCTGTTGCCACACCTCACATGGAGACGCCTGAAGCTTCTGCAGAGCAAGCAGCTGTTGAATGCTAAAAAACAAACACACAATCCATAGCCTGCCCAGAAATGGCTGGATCAGTCCTGGGAAAATGGATTTCCATCCTCTGGCCCTGTCAATGTCTGGCCTCTCTAGATGCTGTTTCTGTTGTTACCTTGGCATTCCAGTAAGCCTTGGGCTGGTTGTTTGTACTTACAAGCACTATGGCCACGGACAGAGCTAGTTTAACACTTGTAAGTGCTAATAGCTACCAGCATACTGGATCCTTACCGGCCGTTATACCATATCAGGACAGTAAATGTGAACAGGCATAATGCTTCTACGTTCTTTTGTGAAACTGGTTAAAGATTTCTCTCTCTCTTCGTCCATCTGTCCGTCCCTCCATCCATCCGTCTGTCCCTCACCCACCCGCCCACTCACTCACTCACTCACTCACTCACTCAAACAATTCATGGTACACAGGGCCTTTTTGCTCTTAACAGCTGGCACCATCCCAAACTTACGTAGCAACCATTGCAGTGTTGACAGTCCATCCAGGGAACTTCCACTGTGTGCTGAGCCACGGTTATGGTGATTGCAATGTGGTGATGGCACATTTGCACAGCTGCAACCTCATCACACCACCACCATGCAGTGTTCGCACAAGGAAATAGTGCAAACGCTACCCATGGCACCTTACCAGGAGTGCCGGTGAAGATTATCAAGATAGCTGTGCACACTCTGGGATGGTGTCGGTGCTACAGTGTCATGTGGATGCAGTGTCATAGAGCACAAAGGGCCCATCCTGATCACCGCAGTGTGGAAAGGCCCATAGTTTTTCATTTGCTTCTTTGATCCTGACAACATCAGTGATTCTACCTGTGACTGCGCTCCAGCACAGCTGAAGGCCTTCATTTGTGGCCTGCTGAGCTAACGGAGTAAAAAATAAAAATAAAAAATAAAAAAGACTGTGATGTTATAAATCACATTATTTAAGGTAACAGCAGGATACGAACAGTGTTTGCTTTACAAGTAATTTTAAGGTTAAATTGATGACTTACTTTTCAAAACATTAAATGAACAAGTCCCTCAACTGGGGAGGAGAATAAGAAATGATCACAAATGGAATGTGGTGGAGGAAATTTCATTCATCCATTCAGAAAATGTATATCCCACCCTTCACCGAATGGTTCCATATCGAATAGTAAAACATAATTAAAAATACAACCCCCTCCCTCCCTAACAGGACAGCACCCTAAGGAAGCTATTTAAACAGTCAAACCCTGGGTAAAAAGATATGTTTTCACCAGGCGCTGAAAACCATACAGTATAGGCACTTGGCAAACCTCAAAAGGCAGGCTATTCCAGAGTCTAGGGGCCACAACAGAAAAGGCCCTTCTGCAAGTCCCTATGCCTCGTACCTCTCCCTGGGATCTCAGTGTCCAGGCAGGTCTATATGGGACACAATCAGTGTATTGTGTGATGTGAGCGAAGATTGCACCTTACATGTTAATTAACTCAAAACTGTGTGATATTTTCTTTAGATTTCTGTTACATTTTCAGGTTTGGAAGCACAGATTTAAGAGTAGCCCTTTATTAAGAGGAGGGGATCTTTCAATCACTCTCTTTGCTCTGCTTACAATAGTTATGAGAGCTGTCCAGAATCCTAAGATAACTCCGAAATTCTCTCGGCATTTCCCATCCCTTCGCTCTGTGTCTTTCTTAAGCAGCTACCTGCTGTGTTCAAATGCTGTGCCATACTCCCAAAACTTCAGAAGTATCACAGCTGTGAGTGAAAAGGAGAGCTGCTTAGCTCTGAAGATGTGTAACTCTTCTGCTTCAAGTTAGTTTTGGTGTCGTTCCAAATCATTATTTTCCAGTGGCAGATAACTTTATTCAGCTAGGAGGTGCCGTAGCAGATAGCCAATTTAAAGATTATTGCAGAGTCTCCGTGACTGTGCCAGGAAGTCCAGTGTTTCCACTCTACTGCATCTGAAAGGTCTGGAAAGTGAAGAGTGACACCTAAGCCTGATGAAGTTCTATTCAAATGATTGTGGACTTTCTTGGATTCAATTCAGTATGAATCAAATAAAAACAAATTGTGCATGTCTCTAGTCCCAACTTGCATAGATTGGTCCAATCTTTTCCTAAAACCATCCATGCTGTTACTTTGTTTTCATTATAAATAAACAAGAATAGGTATGGACTGAGCCATACTATGGGAGACACAGGAAAGCTTTGTGATGGTCGTACATGGTCTATAGGCCACATTCTGGCACCCCAACTCTACCCCTTTTTTCCACGCACAAAGATCTGGATCTTCAGGATCCAGATCTTTGAGATGGGGTCCTCCTGGAGCTCTGGATCATGAAGATGCCTGAAAACCCCATTGTGGACACCTTTAATCCGGTCCACATGAAATCCAGATTTGAGGGCCTGAAGGATTTCCTTGCCCTCGTGGGGACGGAGCCTTGCAGATGGGGCCTTCAATGGGGTCCAGGTGGGGACAGGGCCTTCCCAATTGGTACTAATCAGGTACTAATTGGGTTCCTAATAGGGTCTTAGAAGGGTTCTAAGCCCAGTGGGAAAAAGCCCCTAAATTAAATTTGTGCAAAAAGAAGGAGGTGGGGCCTTACCACTCAGTCTCATGTGGAGCAAGCTCTCCCAAAAAAATTATTTGACCCATGTTATGAAGGGGTGGACCCAGTGACACCTCAAAGTTTTTGTGTAGAATCATATCATAGAATGATTAATATATAAGTAGGAAGGGACATTTGAGGTCAACACTCTGTCCATGAATCTGCTCAACTATTCCCAAGAGGTAATCACCCAGGTTAGGTTGAAAAGTCAGTGGCATATATTGCAAATGAGGGAGATGGGAGAAGGCTCTACTGGGAAGTTGTGTTTTCGCCTGCACAAACAATAGTTTTGGCAGATGAAAATGAAAGCTCTGACTAATTCATCACTCCAACAGCCATGCTTTGTAGGATTGCCTGAGCTGCCATTTAGTTGGATGGACAAGGGGTTTCCCACGTCTCTTGCACTGTCATTCAGCCATTTGGCTGTTCATTTCTTGTAGTTGGTTGGTTGGAACATTCATTCATTTTAAGCCTTCCACATGGTGAGAGCAGTGTCATTTCCCCTGGTATCTTACAGGAGACTAGGGCTATGTTCACACATACCTCACTGGTATGCAGACAAATGGTTGGATAATACAAAGGGAAGTCTGGGACAATCATGAGCTGAGCACTGGAACATTCCCGTTCCTGTCCAGCTAGCAATGTGAATGGGCAGTCTCCTGGTTCATTCCTTGCATTCAGATGTTCTACTCCTCACCACGATTGGGCAATGGGATGTCACATCAAGAGCAGGAAGGTGGAGCAAGACTCGGAAGGTCTGAACCCAGTGACCCCTCACCTCACAACAACCGGAAGTGTTGCATATGCACCACTCCTGAATCGTTCCTGATGCTGTGGGACTGTTTGTGAACAGCTTTTAGCCTGTCCACAGTAGGTAACAATTGGGAACAGCTTGGAATGCACTAGAGTGGATCATGGTGTGAACAATGTGTTCCAGTGATCCACTTGGACCTGGTCTCCGGGTAAGTGTGAAAATCTTACCTAAATCTTTCAGAATGGTTTGAAAGTGATGCCATATTACAATGGTTCATTCCCAAAGCATTCTGGGACTTGTGGCTAGTGTGGAAAGGAGTGATGCTTTTTCTGTAGTTTTCCAATACGTAACAGTTTTTCTTCATATCAGGGTGTTTTTTTGGGGGGGGAGAATTCTCAAGAAATGTGCCTCTTTTTAAAGGAAAAGAATACTTTGACAATGTTTTGACTCTCAGTGACTAAGTTCACCCAGGAGACAAGTTAAAATTCCATTGTAAGTTCAAGGACATGATACTGATGCATTTCTGCATTCTGGCATGGAGACCAGAATCTTCTTTGCCACTGGCACAGCTCCTTATCCTCCTCAGTTTCTTCTGTCTTTCACAATGCCAGAATTAGATCACACATGCTAGCTGAGCTGGCTTGAGGAAGTCATGGAGAGGAGATCAATGAATGTGTTGATTGAATGGGACCTCTGTATTCATAGGCCTTACAATTGGGAATATCAAATGCTGGGGACAAATGATAGGAGGTCGATGTCACCTTCGTGTTCTGCTATTGAATTTCTTAGAGGCTTCTGGGTGGCTTCTGGAACAAAATGCCAGGCTAGATGAACCTTTGCTCGGAACCAACAGGGCCATTGTGATATCTTTGTGTTCCATATCTAGGGCCTAAGAATAGCAGTTTAGTGAAAGTTTTAGCAGTTATAGGCAGTAGTTTTCTAAGATGGAGAGGCAAGGGCTGTGTTATCTTACAGGCACTGGACTGCAGCAAGATGGCCAATTAGAAATACTATTTTAAAAGGTTGTGAACCAGAACAGGGCTCCAGGCTCTCCATTTTCTATCTTCTTCCTTTCTTTTTTCTCTCCTCCTTCTTCCAGTGTCTAGGTTCCTGGAATAGAGAGCAGAAAACAAGGCACATGCAGAACTTCAAGCTACATACAGAAAACAAGCCACATAACAGGACCTCCCGTGGGCACCACAGTTCCATTTTAGGTGCACAATTGCACTCACAACTGTGGTGCGACAATGACTGTTGTGCATCACTGGCCTGCTCTTCAGATGCTTGCATGCTTGCTCACCCAGTTTGCTTGCTTTGGAAAGCAAACTGAAAAGGGTTAAATGGAGGAGAAAATGACTTGGAGGATGAATAGGGC
Source organism: Aspidoscelis tigris stejnegeri (assembly GCA_023333525.1). Classification (NCBI taxonomy): domain Eukaryota; kingdom Metazoa; phylum Chordata; class Lepidosauria; order Squamata; family Teiidae; genus Aspidoscelis; species Aspidoscelis tigris. The sequence goes on from JALMGA010000007.1 coordinate 12,214,377, forward strand.
TTAAGAATGCTTCTTCTTATTTAAATTCTCACATTTTTAAATAAAGTAATGAATGAATGAATGAATGAATGAATGAATGAATGAATGAATGAATGAATGAATGATGCCTGGCAGGTGGATGGGCCTCTGCCATGAAGCACACCTTAAGGAAGTGTTGACTGACAACACAGATTGTATGCATGAAAATTAGCAACAACTTGGGTAGTGAAACTTCTGTAAATGAAAAAGTGGTGGTTATCCTGGGGCCTGCCATACTTTTTGCCACCATACGGATGGCAGGTCTGTATTCTGGGGTATAATCTGGAATAAGGCCCCATGCAGAAAAGGCCTATGATTTATCTGCATGCATCATTTTTGTTAATATTAGTTTTGCTTTTATCGTTACTCAGTATGGTCAATTTGACTAACAAATAAAGTGATTTGATAATGAAAACAGTTTTGTTTGCTTTTAATCCCTCTGGGCTTAAAAGAAGTAGTATCCCAAAAGTGTTGGTGTCTGCCACCAATCCAAGATGCAACAGTTTTGCCTGATGTTGTTGTTTTTTCCCCAAGTTGCAAGGAAACATCACAAAAGAAAATATACTGTTTAACACATAATAAAGGAGTGGTACAAAAGGCACATAAAACTCATGAAGGTCATGGACCAATCAGCGGTGTATCCGAGATCCAGTGCTCACCTGGCGCCGAAGCCTGCTTTTTGTGCACGTAATCACTACATTCAGACTTGCTATCCCTCTGCTACCGTAGCTGGGCGCCTGCCCGATGCGAAGCCTGTGTGAGAGGGACTTTATGGCTGCACTGTGCTTCTCCCACCTCTCGCAACATGGCAGCTTCCTGCCGCCACCTCACTCAACATGGCATCTTCCTGTCCTGCCCACATGTGTTCTCTCTCCCATCCGTGTGCAGATGCGGATGCGTCCTTTGTTAATGCAGATTTAGAGCACAAGTACCCATTAAGACTACCTTCAATGTGGTCTTCCGGGAAACCGGTTTAAGGGGCTCTTAGCACACATTAGCAATGGACCGCGTGTGAGCCAATGCAGAAGCAGACTCCCCGATGTGTCTCTAATGGGTGCTGCAGTGCAGACGCAGTTTTCGTGTTTTCAATGTGTGCTTAATGGGTGTTAAGTGGCCAATGCGGAAGCACCCTTGCTGTCCACACTCTATCGCAAAGATGTGGAAAAGAGAGAGTGAAAGAAAGCACTCACTCAACGCTTCTGCAGTGTTTTCTTCCAATCAGTCAGTGGGAACATCCATGGGTCACTGTGGGCCAGCACAGCAATTGAATGGCTGTCCCTATGTACAGCCATAAAGCATGCCACACTGTTGTAAAATGCTGTGCCACTATGTTGCAATGGTGCCGCTGCAATGGGCTGCTGTATCCAACCCCAGGTTCCCACCACTGCTTTGATCTGTCTGATGAGAGCCTCAGATTTTGAAGGTTGCTGCATTAGATGCAGCTGGCCCTTTTAACGGCAGAATATTAAATGCATCACGGAATCCTCAAGGTATTTTAGAAAGATAGTCTGTGTTACCAGAGGCTGCAGCTCTGAAGGTGGCAAGAAGGTGAAGACAAAACCATTGTGCTGAAATTTCAGCACCTTTATTGTCTGGAGATTGAATTCTGGTCCATTAAGCAAAGGCTTTTAATTGGGTAATGTGATTTCAGAAATACTGTGAATAATAAGTTCATTACAGCTATTATGTAGCAGATGATTTCAAGAAAGAGGGAGAAAGAGAGAGGAGAGAGTGGGTGAGAGAAGATAGGGAGATATTAAATGAGTGCTATTTTCTAGCCTTAATACTTTTTTTCTCCCCTACACCACTACCTTATAAATCTTTAATGTCTCCCTGAATCCTGGATTTATAAAACAAGAAGCAAAATGTGAGCAATATAATTCAGAAAGCAAGGATGGCTTACTGGTTATATGGACGTGATGCTGTAATGGAAAGGAATGAAATGATAAAACAGTACCGCAGGTGGAATGCTGTGACTAATTAGGAATATGGATATGAAAACTTTTCAGCTTGTATGGATATTTGTGGAGAATTCTTCAGGGGTTTGAACAGAACAGGACTAGTAGCTAACATGTTAGGGCACAAATGTGCTCACTCTTCAGAAAAAAGGAGAAAAAAAAAGCCAGGAATCTCCTCAGAGGTGTCAGAAGAAAAATATTGCTTCGGCGTTTGTGTGTATAGAAATAGCTTTCGGTCACCCTGAGATAGCTGCAAAGCACAGGCAGTAGGGGACCATATAGTGATTGGAAGGTGGTAGCTGAAACATCATTCCTTCTCCTGAAGGCACCCTTTTATCCCTTATGGATCCATAGCTGGTTTCAGGGCTATGGAATGTGGCTTCTGGAGTACCACATCATCCTGCAATTCACCAGCCAACACTGCCCCATCATCATCATCATCATCATCTTCATCATCATCATCATCATATTATTATTATTATTATTGTTATTGTTATTGAATCAAATGCAAGAAAACTTGTATTCATTTGAGTAGATCCCCGAATGTAGTGGGATTCTAATTCAATACAAATGTTCAGTCTCATACGAATCCCATAGGAATCCCATAGGAATGAACACAAATGCATATAAATCCCATGTGAATCCCATACACATCACATACAAATCCCATAGGAATGTATTGAAACACTCAATTTGAATTTGAATGTTAGTCTTTGAATGTGCCAACATTCAATTTAAATACAAATGTCCAAATTTGGCCAAATTCGTATGATTTTGAATGTTATGAATATTTGTGTACATCCCCAATTCTTATCCTGCCCTTTAACCAAGGGTCTCAGGGAGGTCACAATAAAATCATTGTAAAACAGATAAAATAGATGAGCTAAACAATGCCAGTGCCTGAATTGGGATTGTTGAAGGTCAAGTAAAAGAGGTCTGTCTTCACCTGCTGCTTAAATACATTCAATGAAAGTACCTAATGGACATTGGGGGGGGGGGAGGCTATTACATAGCCTGGGGGCTCCACATTGTGAGGTAGCTTAGTCTTGTGATTAGTTTCCTGGTTTTATTCCGCACTCCTACACAAACCCAGCTAGGTGACCTTGGACTACTCACAGTTCTCTTTCTGATCTCTCACAGTCCCACCTACCCCACAGGGTGTATGTAGTGGGGAGAAGAACAGAAGGTTTGTCAGCTGCTTTGAGTCCCCTTGTGGTAAGAAAAGTGGGGTATAAAAGCCAAATCTTCTTCTTTCCATGTTTGGTGCCCTCCAGACAGTGGCTGAAAATCCTGCTATTAAGCAATACTCTGAAATAAACATATTCCAGAGTAATTGTTTGTTGCTCATATGTCTGGGCAGCATCAGGGAGCAAGTGAACAGACATACCTGCTTACCTGTCATGATTCCATCCTCAGCACACTGCGTACATTTGGGTATTCCACCATTTTCGAGTCCTGCACATGCACAGGTTGCATCTCCAAGATGGTGGTTCCCAGGAGCAGCATCCAGACAGGTAAGTCAATTTAGCTATAGTAAGAAAAAGACTCCTTTTTCCTTCTATAGTGATACTGCAAGATATTGCCCCAATATTCCAGGGCTATGTTGGGATTCCCGTGCCTAGGATAGTATCAAGTTTTACATGTCTGCCTGGAAGGAGCTTCTCTTTAACTGCCAAAGGGGTTGACACCACCAACACAGCTCACAGGCAGAACTTATGGAAGGAAGTATTCCTTTAAATATATTTTTAAAGAACCTTGAATCAGGAAGAAGAAGAAGAAGAAGAGTTGTCTTTTCTACCCTGCTTTTCTCACCCATTTAAGGGAACTCAAAGCGGCATTCTTTTTGGCCCTTCTGCACCAGTATGAGACCTGCCATCTTCATATTGGTGCAAACCATGACAGGCCCTGCCCTTGGCCTTCCATAGTCTGCAGTAGCATGTGAATAGCAGGTCCCTATTCCAGAATATAATTAGGAATAAGGCCCAGAGCAGAAAGGGCTTGTGTCTGAGACGAAGCTTGGCCCTCCAACTCCTTGGTCCTAGGCTCTCCATATTGAGCAACATGTATCATGCTGCTGCTATTAAATCCAGTTAGAGTGATCTTCTTTAGAGTCCTCCCCTATCTTTTTTTTTTTTTTTTTTGTAAACCAGCTGGATTAATTTGATGTCACTTGTGAACTTTGCGACCCGACTACTCCTTCCTGACACGAGATAATTTATGAATAGGTTAAAATGGCACTGCTTCCAGGACAGGTCCTCAGGGAACTGATCTACTTAACATTTGAAAGACCTGGTGGGGGAGGCAGAGCCCAGCCATTTACACATTTTTGCTCCACACGGCTGTGAGGAGGAGGCTGTGTCAACTGGCTACTTTCCTCCTGGGCTCTTTGCAGTCAATGGGGTGCCTTCTATGCTAGAAGTGTAGAGTCTGTTTCAACAATCAACCCTTGCAGAGTCTAATTATGTCTGCAATTGCAAACTGTCCCAGTGTGGGAAAGGAACCTTGCGCCTGGTGCGTGGCAGTCACAGATGCAGGAAGGAAAGACTATTAACAGGGGGGTTGAGTCCTGATGCCTGAGAATAAAATAGGGGAGGATCCACACTACATTGAAATAGAGATGTGCCAAACTGGTTTAGTCGGTTCGCAGTAAATTGGATGGTTTGCTTTATTTGCTTGCAAAATCAACTACCCTGTGGTTATGGATGCACACAGATATTCTAAATATTCAAAATCTGATTGAATTTGTTCAAATGTTGACATTCAAACTTGAATGGAATGTCTTCACATTCAAATTTAGACATTCGAATGGATCTGTAGAAATATTATATGTATCTGTACGCATTTGCACCTATAATATGGGATGAAAACGTGATGCATACGAAATCCATACAGATACATATTCCACATACAAATGTTGTCGACATTTGTATCTTTAAATACAAATCTAACATTCGAACGAATAGATTCAAATGTAATGGATTCCAACTGGGTGTTTTTAGCATTCAGATTTTAAACATTCAAATAGAATGGAATGTTTTGACATTCGATTCAACTCGAATTTGAATGCAAAAAAGGGCTTGAAGCAAACATGAACCAAGGGTATTTGGTTCCATTTGAAGCAAAACACTAAAATTCCCTACCTGTACATCCTTGCAGTGGTACCTGTGATCTACTTGCATTATGCTGTCCCTCTGACTTGCTATGGCATGCCGTTTGCATGGCTCCTGCCACACTGGACAAAGGGAACACTCAACTGGGTAACTTACCCCCTAATTCTGCCCCCCCCCCCAGGGAAGAGGAAGTAGCTGTGGAAGTTGGTTGTGTTCCTGTACTCATAGACAGTGGTCTCAGTGGGACCTGATAAGACTAGACAGCATGGCATAAGTAAATCATTGTGGAGCTGTGCTGGAATTCTACCCAGAGGTTTAGAGTCACAGAACTCTAACTAGTGCTAAGGGCCAGTGAGTGTTCCCAGGCTGCAAAATTATGCAGATCCTGTGGCCTGAAAGCCCTCCTATGGTGCATCTGTGTGGATCGTTCCTGAGCATGTACTAAGAGGCAGATGTTTTGAGATGAATGGGGAAAATAGGGCCTTTTCTACATGGGCCGATATCCTCGACACTGAGAGGTCCAGGGGCCTTGTCTTGTGCACATTAGTGTGATAAAGTACAAGCAGTGCCCACCCAGCAGAATACACTGTCCACACTGGATGGGGCAACAGTGTGGAACAGGGAACCAAAATAGCACTCTCTGCAAACATACCGGTAGATCTTGACAAAGTGGTCAACAAGCAGACTACTTATCAGCAGCCCAGGTGCAGAAAGCACATGCTTTACTGTACCAGTAGATGGTGGGGGACTTTTGGTGGGACACCAGGAAGTGCTGATAGAGTGGGTACATCTACAAAAGGGCCCTGACAGGAGGCTTTTGTCCCAAGCTTTTGTAGATGGTGGCTGGATCTGGGCCCAGACATGCACCATGCCTAGTTTGGCCAAGCATGGGCCAGATTAGGTAGTGTGGGGAAGCCCAATGCAGAATAGCCAACACCAAGCTAGGTATCATCTGTGCAGCCTGGTAGCCAGTTCATTTTTCATTGTTTTTATTACTACTGCTGCTGCTGCTGCTATTACTATTACTATTTCTACTACTACTATAATACTACTACTGCTGCTACTGCTGCTACTACTACTACTGTTGCTGCTACCAATACTATTACTACTACTACAATACTACCACTACTACCACCACTACTGCTGCTGCTACTATTACTGCTATTACTATTACTACTACTATGCTGCTGCTGCTACTACTACTACTACTATTACTTCTACAGTGGTACCTTGACATATGAGTTTAATTCGTTCCGTAACCTTGCTCTTATGTCAAATCGCTCGTATCTCAAAGCAATTTCCCCATTAATCCATTCCAGCTCCCAAAACACCCCCCCTTTTTTTTTGTTATGTACTGTACTGTATTTACATACTCGTATCTCAAATCTTGCTCTCATCTCAAAGCAAAATATCACTCGCTCGGCGGCTTGTATCTCAAAACACTTGTATGTCAGGGCACTTGTATGTCGAGGTACCACTGTACTACAATACTACCACTACTACCACTACCACTACTCCTACTGCTGCTGCTGCTGCTCTGGTCTTTGGAGTGCATACTAATTGTCACATCACAGGGTCTTCACTTCTGCATACCCCTCTTGGCTATAGAAGATTAGAAGAAGAAAATGTGGATTGATTCTAAGCAAACCCCTGCTGATTTTGTCACCAGTATTAGGCCTCCTTTTCAGGAACAAAACATACAGACTTGCTAGGCTATTTCTTTTCTTTTCTTTGTAATGTCCTTTCATTGCATTAGTCAGTGGTAGGTCACGGTGTCCTCAACGTCCAGCGCCAAGTAGCCTCTCATTCAACACTGCAAGAGAAACACTCTGTTTCATAACAGGAGTGAAGGACTCAGCATTTCTTAACACTTCTCAAGGCGGCTTCCAGCCAGAACAAGACACGCTGGAGAGTTAGAAAAGTGAGTGGCGCAGAAATGTAATCAGTCCCAGTGTTTTATTTAGTGAGCGAGTATTTCTCATTTTAAAAGATAGCTGTATTAAGCCAACCAAAGTCTAGCACCTCTAAAGAACTAATCGAGACAAATTTAGACAAAGAGGAAACCAAAAAGACCTGTCTTTGGGAGGATACAACACATTACAGATATAGGCCTATACACTGGATTGTGTGTCAACATACGTACAGTGTAAATGCACTTATAATTACAAACATAACTGGAACAGACTGTAATGGACAAGCACTTTGTATATATAATTCATACTCCTAAAAATTCTAGAATGCCAGTCACTGTGTAATGCTTCATAAACAAGCAAAACAAGGGTGGGTGAAGCCAGATGCTTTTAGACTTTGCAGGGACTTCTTCAGCGGCTTCTCGAGAAATGTATCTGAAGCAGTTTGGTTTAGTGGTTAGGGAGCCAGACTCGTATCTGGGAATACTGGGTTTGATTCTGCACTCCTCCATGGAGCTGGCTAGGTGACCTTGGGCTAATCACAGCTCTCGTCTGTGCTCTCACAGCCCCACCTACCTCACAGGGTGTCTGGTGTGGGTAGAAGAACAGAAGCTTTGTCAGCCACTTTGAGTCCCCTTAAATGGGTGAGAAAAGTGGGATAGAAAAGCCATCTCTTCTTCTTCTGATCTTTTCAAAGGCAATTAACCCAACTTACTCACTTCTGTGTAAAACCTGTTTGAATTGTGGCCTGATGTATGTGTCACCAGGGTGAGCAAACCTCAGTCATTCCCAGAGTGGGGGGATTAAATGTCCCCCTGCAGCCTTCTGCCTTGGAAGTCTCTACAGCTGCTCTGAGGCAGGAGGCAGGATGTTCTGACCTCAGGGTAAGATTTCCCACTCTTGACAGTGACCTATCCTATTGATTCAGCCCAAAAGATCAGCCATTATGCACAAAAAACAGCACCCCTGTGGTCTACGTCATTGTTTAAATCTGGGCAGCTTCTTAGGGCATCTCATACTGATTTTCTGTAGAATTTGCTTCATGGTTCTGAATAACTTGTGCCATGGCATCAGTAAGTACAGATCCAAGGCCATTAAAGCTGAATTTCCTTCCTTCCTTCCTTCCTTCCTTCCTTCCTTCCTTTTTGGAATAAACACAGATGAACAGAATGGGATTTATTTCTGCTTATACATGGATAGGGGGATCCTAACCAAACCTGGGAATCAGCATTGCTCCGTGCAAGGAGGCGCAGGGTGGCATTTCCCCATGTGCCTTTGCTGCCTGGAAGGTGATGCAAACTGAACTTGCCTTTCCCGCCCACCGAAACCCATTAACCCAGTTTGGTCTCGTTTGCTAGCATCAAAGGCCAATGGCACTTTGGAAACACAGGTGCTGAAGATTTTCAACAGCATTTCTGAGTTTCAGCAAAGGGCTAAACTTGCAAAAACTATGTGCAGTGATGGTGAGTGCTAGAAGCACTTTGCAGAAGTAATGCATAAAATGGGCCCCGAGATGTAGACCTGACCATTTTAGTGTGTTTTATTCTTAGGACCTTTCTGCACTTACCTTGCAATGATCCACCCAGTGGATCTAAATCAAGAGATCCTCTGGTCTGAATTTTGTCAAGACAGTAACTGGCATTTTAGAATTTTTGGGGGGTATAAATTATATATACAAAGTGTTTGTCCATTACAGTCTGTTCCAGCTATACCTGTAATTATATGTGCATTTACACTGTATGTATGTTGGCATACTATCTGGAACAGTGCCATCTGTGCGGCAGCCCTGTTTCAAGCCAGCCCTGAACAGACCCTGAAGATCACGTGAACTTTGAGACCGGCATCTGAAAGTTCCCAGCCTCGGAGCTCCAAAGTACAGGTGCAGAGGTGGGCTTTTTGGTGGTTGCCTAGAGGAAGCCTTAAACATTTTTAACTATTAGATTACATTTTGGGGCCTGATTACACTGCCTCAGTGGAATGGGACAGTAGGGTCAGACGAGGAGGGGGGCATCCCCCCTTCAAGTGCTGGTGCAATCCCCAATGGAACCACCTATACTTGAAGAGCACATGGCCTAGCCCAGGCAGGCTGGATCACCATGGCAAGGGCTCCAGTTTGTACAGCCACAGCTGTAGCCAGAGCCACACAGCCGCTGCCACAACCACCCTGCCCTTTCCATTCACAGGATCACACCTGGAAAGAAGGTGTGAGCATCGCAAGCCTAGTTGCTCAGAAGCTGCTCATGGTCCAGCAGTGAACAAGGATTTACTTGTCCACAGCTCGAGAAGACTGGGGCAGCTGGGACCCTCTGGGATGGTGGCAGTGTGGCATGGCATAAAGACGGGCTCCACCAGGAGCAGCTGGAGGTGCTCTCACATGGCAAGTGTGGACAGGCCCTTTGTTCTACCCTTTCAAGGAACATCTGAATAAACTGAGTCACTTCGGAAACTGTCTTCTCGGCTCCCCTCCTCCTTTCAGAAAAAAAATAACACATGGGCAACATAAAGAAGCAACCCTAAGTCCAATATAAAAAGGGCTGATTTTTTAATTTCAGCAGAGCTACATCTTAAATCCCTGCCGATTACTCTGTGCGCTTTTGTCATTCATGCCCTGCAGGCAGGAGGGCCCCTGAGCCACAGCAGTGGGTAAAATAAATTAGTAGGATTCTCAGTTGTCTACAGGGGAGGCTAAACTACCTTCCGCAGGGGGACTAAGCCGCTTCTGTGCGGCCGTACCACGGCTCGCTCCTTGGGAATAGACATCTGCTACTGAATTGTTTGCCTACTAACTCCTCTCTGCGTAGTTTCTTCCAGGAGGGGAGAAAGGGCTGGGCACCAGGTGTGCGCTGTAGTCCCACGCCAAGGCGTCCATTGCACAGTTGTTAAGACACAATGGGGCATCTCCCTCTGTGCGAGCCCATCATCTTGTGTGTGTGTGTGTGGTGGTGGTGGTTTTTTTAGATTATTTTTAAAGCTTTCCCCAAGGAGACTCGGCTTAACAATAGCTACCTCCAGGAGCCACAATCCTTTTTATGTCGGTGTTACCAAAAGAAGTAGCATCTGTTTAGGGGTCTAATGCTCGAAGGGCCTCCATTCATCTGTCCTGCGGCAGGACTTGTTCTTTTTTAATTGCTCCTTCCATTGTCTGAGGAGGATGTGTCACATTGGTGTCCTGAAAGGAAATCAAGTGACATTTATCCTTGTTTAGCAAACAATGCGTAGAGCGCTTTTCTCATGAGTCCCCACTCAGACTTCCAGCTCCCTTTGTCCCTGGCGCTTCTCGGGTTTGTAATTGAGTGCTCTGAGGATCTTGACAAACAGTATAAAAACACCTTCGATGAAAATGATACTTCCTTATGCTTGTCCTGCCTGACTCTGATTTCTAGTTGAAAAGGATACGAGTGCCGAGAAGGGGTCATGGCTTTATGGCTGTTCTTTTCCAATTGGATGGAGCTCAAATAATATATATGTTTTGGATGATGCATAGGCCTGTGCTGATCCTTATCCTGGAATAGGGATGTGCCTGGATATTCAAAAATTCAAAAATCTGATTCGAATTCAGCGAATATTGACATTCAAATTTGAATCGGATTTTTGAAAAATTAGACTGAATAGATGACTAATTATGCATTAGAAGAAGAAGAGTTGGCTTTTCTACCCCACTTATCTCAACCACTTAAGGGACTCAAAATGGCTGACAAACCTTCTGTTCTCCTCCCCACAACAGAACACCCTGTGAGGTAGGTGGGGCTGTGAGAGCTCAGAAGAGAGCTGTGACTAGACCAAGGTCACCCAGCTGGCTTCATGGGGGAGGGCAGAGTTGAACCTGGTATCCCCAGATAAGAGTCCGGCTCCTCAACCACTAGACAGAACCAAATAGGTCTCAGATGTCCCAGGATGCTGCCAGCCACACTTGGGCAGCCTCTTCCATGCACTAGCTGGAAGCTTGTGTGACCTTGTGTGAGCTCATCCATAGCTGGACAGAGAGTTTCATGCTGCTGTGAAGCTTGTGTGAGTTCCTGGCCATGGAGCTCCAAGAAGACACATTTCAGTCTAGGCAGCTCACTCCAGCACACCCCATCCCAGGCAGTCCACACTAGATGGGGTAGAATAGCCAGCATAGTTCAGAATGGACTATTATTGCCCTTTTCTTGGGAAATGCTGGGGGATTAAACCCGAGGCCTTTTGCATGCGAAGTGGGTGTTGCTTCTAGATATTAAGAAAAAAAAAAGGGAGAGGAAGAGAAAAACAATTAAGATTTAACTGTCTAATTAAGGTTTTTAATAGGTGTAGTCACTTTCTATTTATACCAATGCGAAGGAATTAATGTAGCCATTCAAAAGTCAATAATCCATACAAAACAAAAGTATCAGAGATATTTCTCTAACCAATAATAACACGCCATTCCTCAAAGCCTTCCACCATTATCGCTCTTCATCAATTTCAATGACATGTTAATATAAGGACATTGCCCTTAATCCACAGTGTTCTTCGGAGTGATGATTATTCTGATAACAATGCTAATTGCAGCCAAAATGCCTATTGATTTTGAGAGTGGTCTGGGCAGGGTAAGCAGAGTGAATGTAAACATCCATTACATTTTTTTTTTCTGCATGAGATTTTTTTTTAATTAAGAAATAAAAACATATCATGCAATTCATGGCTCAGATAAGATAGGCAAAGGGTGAGCCATCAATGGCTGCATCCATACACCTTGTTGGTGTATTACTGCAGGTGTACATCGCTTCAGCGTAAATGGGGTTAATTTTCTCTGTATATTAGAGTTGCAATATGGGAACTGCTGATTGGATAATCTGCTGTAGCAGTTTGTATATCACATGCTCTCTCTCTCCAAGGTAGTAGTAGAAGAGATGGACTCTAGCATCTCTAGACATGTATATTAGGGGTATGCGTGAATGCACATTTCGACATTTGATTTGTAACAAATCAAATATTTGAAAATCCAAATTCATACGACTAAAGAAAAATGTATGTCTGTACGTCTGAACTGATCCAAATACATTTGTAAGTATTCATTCAAATATTTGATATGTATCCAATGATATGAATCTCATATGCATCCGTACGCATGTGTATGCGTCCTATATGCATCCCGTTTTCATCCCATATGTATCGGGACAGATACACAGAAGATGCATACGGATACGTACACGATCTGTACATATAATGTAGCATTCATGGCTAGACTACCCCGCCATTAGTATAGGTGTTGAGTAGGGATATGCAAGAACATTCATAATATTCAAAATTTGTAAGAATTTGGCAAATTTGGACATTTGAATTCAAATTGAATGTTGGTACTGTGATGCCCGCGGCCGGTGGCCACCAATTGCAAGGGCCCAGTCCAACTCTCTCCAGTCCGGCCACTATAGCCACGGACTTCAAGTTCTCTTTTTAAGTACTGTATTTTCTGGCGTATAAGACTACTTTTTAACCCAGGAAAATCTTCTCAGAAGTTGGGGGTCGTCTTATACACTGGGTGTCATCTTCTTATACGGCGAGTATATCCCAAACTCTATATTTTAACAGGAAAGTTGGGGGTCGTCTTATACGGCCAGTCATCTTATACGCCAGAAAATACGAGTAGGCCTCTGAGCCTTTTTCCTTCTTCAGCACCGAGCTTCTAACTCTAGTTACACTGTTACCGTTACGTTACTATGACAACACTTCCCCCCTCCCTTGAGCGTCTGAGCAAGTATCAGGCCTCAAGCAGAGTGTCTTTGAAACAAATGTAACTTTATTTGTTTACAACAGTTCAACTTCAACACAAGCAGTTCACAATAATGTATTTTCTTAACTCAGGACCCTGACTAATCCCTAACTAGATTCTCCTCAGGACCCGGATCTGTACTATCTAACTTCTTCCTAAGTCTAGCCCCAGTTACAGAACAACGGCTCTGACAGGAAGGCCCTTTTTATAGTCTCTGCCAGGGTTCCATCCCTTCTGATTGGCTAGTTTCTCTCTGGGCTGCCCCCCTTCTCTTCAATATGCTAACTGAGCTGGGCTCAGCCCCCACTTCTCTGTCTACCAACCCTCCTGGTCGGTGCCATTTACCCTTAGCACATTTTATAACATAACCACATATGCAATCAAAGATACTACAAGTGTATTAATCAAGCCTGTGCTCCACAGGTACTTTTGAAGATTGATACTTGAATTTGAATCTGTGTTTTGATACGCTTGTATGGGATTTATATGGAATTTGTACGCATTTATATGGGATTTGTATGGGACTGAATATTCGTATCGAATTCAAATCCTATTACATTTGAAAGGGATCTATTTGAACAAGCACAAATTTTCTTGCATTCGATTCAATATGAAGCAAGTACAAAATCAAATAAGAACATAAGAACATAAGAGAAGCCTTGCTGGATCAGGCCACAGCCCATCTAGTCCAGCATCCTGTTTCATACAGTGGCCCACCAAATGCTCATGGGCATCTCAAGCAGAGACAAGGACAAACCTTCTCTTGCTATTGAATCCCAGCAAATGGCCTTAGAAGCACCCCGGTTCCTCCCCCCCCCCCAGCCTGAAAGATGCACCTAGGCATTCATTCTAGTAGCCATTGATACATCTGTCGTCCATAAATTTGTCTAACCCTACCTTAAAGCCATCTAGACTGGTAGCTGTCACCACCTCTTCCGGCAGCAAATTTCATAAACCGATGACCCTCAAATACTGCTTCACTCCTTTACAATGGAGGGATCTCTAACACACATGGAGCTGTTTCTAGGAAAGATAGGGCTCCACGTGGCACAGATGCGCATGCAGGAATTCCCCCTGGCTTTACTAATAATGTTAAGTGTAAAAGAGCAGTTATGCTGCTGTGTTTGGATATTCCAGAATAAAGTAGTCCTCCTGGAAGTGCTTTAATCTGGAATAGCCATGCTTTATTCTGGAATATCCAAAAACAATGGGATAAGTAAGCAGTGTCTGGATGGAGCCACGGGAGCAGCAAAAATGGCCTGTGCATTTTATTTATTTATTTATTGTATTTCTATCCTACCCTATACTTGAAGGTCCCTGGGCAGGTGACAACATTTAAAATCAGACATATATTAAAGCAATGGCAATATAAATTAAAACAGTAACAGTGTCTGTGAAGTGGGAAAAGACTGTATATTGCCATTTAACCAAAGGCCAGACAAAGAGGTGCATCTTCACTGCTTGATGTGCCTCAAAGGGGAGACTATTCCATAGCCTAGGGGCCGTCACTGAGAAGGCCCTCTCCCAGATGCCCACTGTTTTTACTACTGAGGGTGGTGGGACAACCAGGAGGGCCTCCCCTGAAGATCTTAAGGCATGGGCAGGTTGATATGGAAGAAGGTGCTCCTTTAGATATTTGGGGCCCAAGTCATTTAGAGTCTTACAAGTTAAAAGTTAACACCTTAACTAGGCTCAGTAGCAAATTGGCAGCCAGTGCAACTCTTTTAAGACTGGTGTGATGTGCATCTGGCCAGCTGTCCTGGCCAGCAATCTAGCAGCTGCATTCTGCGCCAGCTGCAGCTTCCAAACCCTCTTCAAGGGCAGCCCAAATAGAGTCCATTGCAATAGTCCAATCTGCAGGTTACCAGAGCATGGATAACTGTGGCCAAGTCATCTCTGTCCAGAAAAGGCACTCTTTGGCCATGGCCTCCACCTGAGCTTCGAGCATAACCCTAGGAACTCACTTGCTTTATGCAGGTGCTGCATCAGAAAAGTCTAATTTTGGTGCTTTTTTCAGCACGACAGACAAAGGGCTTTTGGTATTCAGAGCTGGCCCACACCTTGCCCCTCAATGTCTCTGCCAGCTCTGAATACCAAAAGCCCTTAAGTCCTGCCCTAGGGATGGGAGGAAGCATTCTTACCTTGGCATGCCTGGTGGCACAACATTCCTATCTGTTATACGTATCTGTGTGCATTTCGTATGCATCCCATTTTATCCCATATGCGTCCTGTTTTCATCCCGCATTATAAAAGCGCAAATATGTATAATATTTGTACATATACGTATGTAATACAAATGTATTCACATTCAATTCAATACGTATCTGTACATTCAAAATCATTCAAATCATTTGAACGAATGTTTCAGAACATCCAAAATCCGTTCGAATGTTTAAATTCGAATGTTATTAAATCCAATTTGA
This sequence comes from Aspidoscelis tigris stejnegeri, assembly GCA_023333525.1. Taxonomy (NCBI): domain Eukaryota; kingdom Metazoa; phylum Chordata; class Lepidosauria; order Squamata; family Teiidae; genus Aspidoscelis; species Aspidoscelis tigris. The sequence continues at coordinate 12,229,524 of JALMGA010000007.1, forward strand.
ATTTGAATGTCAACATCCATTGGATTCAAATCGGATTTTTGAATTTTTCAAAATTCGTGCACATCCCTACTCTAATCTTTGTTACAGTTAGATCACAGCAGACTGGGCTTTCTTCTACAATGTCTTTCACATTTTTAGCAGCCTCTGTGCAATGACACAACTTTGAAGTGAGCCTGAGAAGGTGGATTGGGAATGTCATCTTTCTCCCATACTGTATCTATTCCACCCTGAGTCTATTACTCGGCCCACAAGGTGGGGGAAAACAGTTTAATCTGATGACTTAATGCCATTACAACCTTTGGAAATGATGCTGAGGTCTTTTTAGGATTAAGTGTATTGAACCTCTGGTAGGCTTGACAGCTGGGAGCTGCATTCTTGTGGAGACAACTTAAGCAGGGCAGACAAAATGGCTTCAACTTTTCCTAGTCAGATCCTAATAGGCTTAGGGGCGGGAAAGTAAAGCAGTTAATTTGGTTTTAGCTTACTAGTTGTGAAGGTGTGTGTGGGATAGAGAAGTCAAGCAAACTAGGAATGGGGAAACGTACTCAGGGACATGCACAAATTGATTTTTTTTGCATTTGATCCATGTCAAATTGAATGGAAGAAAATTCATATTTGTTCAAATAGATCCTCTTCAAATGTGGTAGGATTCTATTTGATATGAATGTATGTGTATGAATTTGTATGAATACCCAATATGAGCGCATACATATCTGATATGTATCCAATACATATCCAATACATATCTGATATGTATCTGATACATATCCCACAACATATTTGCTCGGAAAGTGTCAAATCTGCTCTGAATCCACTTTGAATTACAGATATGACTGGCGCAACTGCTTTCCCACCTCCCAGTTTCACTCATGTTCCAAAGTTTCGTACGAAGGCTCCGAATGTCAATGTACGAATGTCGTAACATTCTATCCGTATGAATAACAAATGTTACAAATATCCATGCACATCCTGATACTAAATCTATGGAGTAACATTAGGCAACTCATGATTTCCTTCTTCCCCTGGTACAAATGTTGTTTTTAATTTACTATTCCCATTCATTGATTTCAGGCCTGTCAGAAGCATTGGCTGAGGTCATCAATCTTGTGACGGTAATGAATTTTCATGGCACTCTGCGTGGCCCCTGGCAGAGATGGGCTACCCGTGCTAGAAGGCACTGTTATCTCTGGTTTGAAAGCTGTGAAGTCTGCAGATGTTGCTGAGCAGGAAGATAGCTTGCCACACACCCACTTCCTTCTCCCCAATAACCTTCTTTCCTCTCTGAGGACTAAATGAGGTCTCTGACAATGGAGGGCAAAGCTGCCTGTTGGAAGTCAGGCTGATAATGACTGCTGTGGCAAGGGAGGATAGGGAAGCAAAAGCAGGATCCGCACAACTACTGAGCAGGGATGTGCAAGAAAATTAAAAAAAAAAACAAAAAACCAAAATTCGATTGAATTTGTTCAAATTCAGACATTCGAAATTGAATTGAATGTCTATATATTCATTTTTTAACATTCAAATGAATTTTGAATCTTTTGAATCATTCATATGAATTATCCGGGCCATTTGTATGTCTGTGGATATGTATGCATTACATACATATCTGTATGCATCTTATTTGTATCTGTATGCATTTGTACGGATACGTATGTGAAGAAACAGTATGCATACGGGATAAAAACAGGATGCATATGGATGCGTATGGATGTCGTCAACATTCGTATCTTCAAATATGAATCAAATATTCACATGAATATATGCAAATGTATCCTAACTGAATCGAATTTAAACATTCGAATTGATTTGAATTTTTGGATATACAATTTGAATAGAATCAAATGCCAAAAACTGCATTCGTGCACACCCCTACAGCTGAGGCTGCCCTGAAACATGTTGGAAAGAGAACTTCAAAGGTCTAAAAGCCCTATTGTCTAAAAGCACAACATGCTCTCTGCACACCTGGTCATGCAAACATCACAGCCAGGGAACCTTCATTCCCTGGATGCACCGTTTTTTGCTGAGAATGTTTTCAGAAACACAGGAACAATGGAAAGGATTGTGTAATGTAGCTTGAAAAAAGCAGACCAGGTAACTTATTCATAGAAGGGACCTCTAGAGCCATCGAGTAGTGGCAGTCCAGTGGCAAATGAGCATGAATAAGAACGGTCACAGTGAAGAAGTTTGGTCCAGTGATTGGGGAGCCAGACTTTTATCTGGGAATATCGGGTTTGATTCCGCACTCCCCCATGAAGCCAGCTGGGTGACTTTGGGTTAGTCACAGCTCTCTTCTCACAGCCCCACCTACCTCACAGGGTGTTCTGTTGTGGGGAGAAGAGAGAGCTTTGTCAGCCAGTTTGAGTCCCCTTAGATGGGTGAGAAAAGTGGGGTAGAAAAGCCAATTCTTCTACTACTACTCCATTCACCCTACCTTTACAGCACTGTAATGGAGCATTTCGCTCAAAGTACCTGCTTGAGCAGAATGTCCCCAAATGACACCTGCACTCTTCCATTGCACCAACTGTGCCATGAAGCTACAGGGACATGCAAAGTCAAGCAGTCCCTGTGCACTAAGGGCACACACATGGCACCATTGTGGTAGTGTGCAGATTTCATGTAAGTCATCATGATAGTTAATGGGGAAGAAAGAAAAAACAAGATATGATGCGTGAACAGGAAATTTTAATGTGAGCAGAATCTGTCCCCAAAGCAATTACATGTGCAGACCAAACTGCCCCTGTTTCCAGTTTTTCTCACTGAAGTAGGAAAGAAGTGTCAATGGCTATCTCTCTAGATTTGAGAAGAATCTTCCATTGAGAAGCTGCCTGATGGAATGATTTCTTGTTTAGACAAGATCATCTATTTGCATGAAAGAGCATATTCAAAGTAGTGTGGAATTATTGTACAAATGGCATGAAATCCTTACCAAAACCCCCATTCTTGGGGTGACAATGTGCTTAAATTATGTCACTCCTGAACTCTGCATCATGAGAAATACTTGTGATTGCTTTGGGAGAGATTCCACGCTGGTTTAAAGAACCACAAAGCCTCTGATAGGCAGCAGGATAATTCCAGAATGTAGTAAGCCTATGTAGTAAACTTCTGAACTCCACTGATCTGCACATCTGTGTGGATTAGGGATCTGCATGAATGGGTTGACATTTGATTAATAACAAATCAAATATTAGAAAATCGTATTCATACAAATAGATCCCCTTCTAATGTGGTAAGATACTATTGGATATAAATGTATTTGTACAAATTCCTACAAACAGCCGACACTTATCCGATATGTATCCGATAAGTATCCTGTAAAGAATTCGCTCTGTAAGCATCAAATCTGACTGGAATCCACTTTTAATCTGCTCTCGATCCATGTTGAATGCACTGGATCTGTTGCAGACTGGCACAGTCACTTTTCCATCTCCCTGGTTAACAAATGTCTGAACTATTCATACGAATGTCCCAAACATCCCTATTCGTATGAATGTTAATATATGAATATCGTAACATTCAGTTCATGTATGAATGTCCAAAGTTGTTTGAATTCGTATGAAGAACATATGTTATGAATATTCATGCGCATCCTTAGTGTGGATCTGTGAAGCTGTGCTCCTCACAAATATGCTCTGCACACATCCTAATCCTGATGAGATTCATGAGTCTACCAGTGGGCCAGAGCAGGCTATGGTCTAGAACATGGGTGTGTGTGTGTGTGCAAAAGGCATGCATCCTGCATTCAGGCCTAGTGAGGAACACAATTTGGTAGTGCACCAAAGTGTGCAGTTGAAATGCATCTCCCAGAGGCTCTGTGTCTAGGAGCTTTTGTTCCTAGGCTTCAGAGTGCTCAGATCCTGGCTTTGAAGCCTACACATGCTTTAAGGCCACACTGTTGTACCAATGACGCTTTTCCAGACCATCCCTTTCCATGGTCAGAACCAGTGGGCTTGCTGGTCCATACCCACTGAATCCAACCATGGAAAATTTAATACAGGAAGAGCCACAGAAGCCTTGAGAGTAGAGCAGTATGAAGGCTCAAGTAGACCTTCCTCAGTCAAACTGAGGAGAGAGAAGAAAAAAAATTATTTGTCTGAAGTAAAGATCTTAATAGTCTGCACCAGCATGTTGAAGGCAGGCTCCTATTCTAGAATATAATCCAGAATAAGGACCAGTGGGGAAAGGACATTTACTTACTTAGAGACTTACTTACTTAAGGATTTACATATTTATTTTGTTCAAACAGAGGAAAAGAAAAAGAAAAATGATAGTAAATATAAGCAATATATATGGTTATAATAAACAGGAATACTTGAGTTCTCTATATAACAACAGTTGGACCCCCGTATCCTTGGGGGACACGTTCCAGGCTCCACCATGGATAACATAAAACAATGGATAATAGCAAAAGCTGGGAAATGCAATCGAATTCCCATAATGCCTTTGAAATACTGCAGGATTTTACAGGAATCATGGGAAATCTCATTCAAGATGCACTCCATTTCCCATAATTCCTGTGAAATCCCACAGAATTTCAAAGGCAGTATGGGAAATTGTGTGCCATTTTGAGCCGTTTTCTGCCTGCCCCAGGGCTCCGAAGAGTTTAAGATAGACCCAGTGGTGCCCATGAGGGGGTGGGGTGCAGATCCAGTCACCACGGGAATTTAAACCACCGTTATTGGATCAGTGGATACAGGGGTATACCATAAAATAAAAAGGTAGCTATGTTATTACCACATATCATCTTCTGGCTGTGAAAGCATATCCAAGATAGTCTTGTTGCAGGTGTTATATAGAATATCATTTCTTTATATTTTAGCAACCTTTTATCCATTTTTTTTTCTGCCACTCAGTACAACCGTGGGCTCATTTCAAAGTCAATCTTCCAAATCTGTTGCAATTTCTAGCATTCTTGAGTGCTGATTATTTTATGATCTTTAATCCTATAGTCACTTCACTCAGTAGAGGTTTATATAACGTTTTGACAACAGATGTTTCCTTTACTTTTTCTTATGCTCTTACACACACACACACACACACACACACACACACGTGCGTGTGTATATGTGTGTGTGTGTGTGTGTGTGTGTGTGTGGAAGAGCATAAGAAAAAATAAAGGAAACATCTATATATATTTTGCAACACAACCGTACTTTGCTCCCAACATATGAGATCCTCTAAAGGTTAGGCACCTATTTTAGTTTGAATCATAGCAAAAAAATTAAGAAAAAATCCACAAGACAATTAACTCAGTACATCACCTCTTTGATAACTCATGCAAAGAAAGATCATATTTATTTTAAGCTTTATTTTAAGCTTCATAGAAGACGTCTATAAAAATTAAAAATATGCGGCTTGGTTCAAAATTAAAGTTTAAAGTAAACAAAGGCTGCCTGGATATCATGTGAATAAGTGATATTCAGGAGAATAACCCCTCTGGAATAATTGCTTGTTGGCTAGAAAGGGTGGGGATGATGCTGTCTGTGTGGGATATACTGATACATAGATCCAGGTATTTTGACAGTGCAAAATACCCAGAAACGTTAGAGATGTGCACGAATATTCATAGACATTTGAAATCCGATCGAATGTGCTGAATTTCGACATTCGCACTCGAATAGAATGTCCCAAAATTTGAATGTAAACGTTCAAATTGAATTTTGGATCTATTCATTTGAATTATCCGGACATTTGCATGTGTATGGGTTCGTATACGATGCATACTTGAAGATCCGCATCTTTCCCGCACCTGTATGCATTTGTACAGATATGTATGGGATGAAAACGAATTGCATAAGGGATAACTATGGGGTGCACATGGATGTGTACAAATGCATACGGATGTGGGGAAGATGCGTACAGGCATATACAAATGTTGTCAACGTCCGTATGTGCAAGACCCATCCTAGTTCTGCCATAGTCTGCACTGCCATGTAGATGGCAGTTTCCTATTCTGGAGTATAATCCAGAGTAAGACCTTGTGCAGAAAGGGTTTAAGACTCTATGAAGCTGAGAGTGGTTTGGTGCATGTTAGAGGTGATATTCTGACAAATAGGTTCCCCTACATCAGTGATGGCCAACCTATGACACGCGTGTCGCAGGTGACACACCAAGACCTTTTGGGTGACACACCTGGTCACCCTGGCACCTGGGCATGGAGTGCTTGCTTGTTCTTGAAGTGTGCGAAATGCCAACTTTCAATCGAAGATTTAGCAAACGAAATTCAGCAACGAGTCACTAATGTAAAGAATTATTCATTTTTGCCCTTAATAAATACATATATCAAAAATATAACTTTTTTACTAGAGCTACAAATATCACAGAATTATGGATATTTCTAGAAGTGACACAGCTAAGCCAGGTTTTCTTGCGAATTTTGACACACTGAGCTTAAAAGGTTAGCCATCACTGCCCTACATCAAGGATAGAGTGGTAGAATTTCTAGCTGGTATGTCTTCTCGTTCAGGACTATTATACGAGGCAAGTGAGTTGGCAGTGATTTCCCCACCACCACCACAACCTCTGAGGTGGATGAAACCAAAGCTTTCAATTTTCCCCTTGTCATCTTCTCTTCATCCGCAATTTGCACGTGGAAACAGAAAAAGCTTTCTAATGAATTGCATCTTTACAATTTTGTGGCTCCAGAGGCATTGTTCAGTCTTGACATTCTTTTCTCTTTCTCTCTTTTTTTTTTCCACTAAGAAAACAATTTCTGGAGCGTGTTGAATATTTTAAGTGCTTTCTTCCAGTTCGCTTTGCTTTGTTTTTAAGGTCAAAAGGAACATCAGTGCATCAAATTCTAACAGCTGCTTCTGTCAGACACAAGCCTCTTAACAATCTTTTACAGCCAGTTCCTGGGCTGAAATTTAGTTTGTTTGATTATCTCCTTCCCTCAGTTGCCAGTTCAAGAACATTAAAAAAAAAAAGCCTTTTGCCTTCCAGGCAGGTACAACATAATCCAAATTCTAGGACAACATAGAAAGCAAGGGAAATTCAGTGGGACAATGAACAACCTAATTGTTTTTGAAGTGATGGTCTCTGTGGAAGTCCTGGTTTAACACCATCTATTATTAATAAAATAATTAAACGATGATGAATATTATTATTATATATTTAATAGTTGCCTGTGACTTCTGTGTCAATGCTAAGAGTTCTTCATGATCAACTTCAACAGCTGTCATTAAATCTTGACCGGGCCATGGCTAATTTGTCTTTTTGACAGAACTGTTATGTGTGATAACTATGCTGTGCCCTTAATTATTCTGCATCATGCCGCAGTTCCAGAGATGTGACCTCAGTCTCAGCTAGATTTGTTGACAGGAAAAGAGACAATATTCTTTATTCCTTCTTTAACGGTGTTATGGATATTTTAGCCTTTTATATTTTCCGGCAATGGGGAAGCAAACCAGAAGAAAATGGTGAAATCACATAGTGGTTAGGTAATTGCATTGTCAGGTAGGAAATTGGTGAAAATGAGAAAGAATGATGCTCTTAAATGAAAAGTGAACAGAAAGGGTGATGATACACTTTATGTAAATGGCAATGGATAATTCTTGCCTCAGCGTGATGATGTTTATTTGACCTCCCTTTTTGAGGAGGTAAGTGTGAAGTGATCCTATATCAGCTTCTGCATTGTTCATTTGGATTGGGCCAGTTGCCTCCTTGATCCATGGTTTGTGTTTGTCAGGGCATCCTCTAAAACATATGATCATAAGGAAGACTCTGTTGGATCAGGCCATCTAGTCCAGCATTCTATCTTGCACAGTGGTACACCATTCACTTTTAGGCATTCACAGGCAGCAGAGGAAGACAGAAGCCTCACCTTCTCTTACTTCCCCGAAAATGGCCTCTAGTAGCATCCTGCCTGTCTTCCAGTCTGAAGGCAGTACCTAGGCATCCATTCTAGCAGCCACTGATTCACCCATTCTTTGTGAATTCATCTAAGCCTTTCTTAAAACTATTCTGATTGGTTGATGAATTCAGGTGATGACCCTCTGGGTAAAACGAACTTCCCCATGTCAGTTCTAAGACTTCTGCCTATCAGCTTCATAGCCAGTCTCCTAGGAATGCATTGGTTAGATGAACATGGCAAACAGAATGCTTCAAAGAGTGAAAGCTGCACCTGGGATTACTCCAGAAGGAAACCACTTTAAAGTGCTATCCTTTGTGTTCCCAGACCATGGGTTGCTCTAGTCATTGCCCTGCAGACAGGTGATGGTGCTGAAGTGGCCCATGTGGTGTATGGAGGCTTACACCATTTTGCTGCTCAACCTCAAATGTAGGTTGGAACAAGTAGCTATCTTTACCAAAGTGTTCCTCAGAGCATTTTCCACTCCTGGCCCAAATCACTTGCTTTGGGCTGAAGAACATTCTCCACGCTGCATGTTGTAACCCGCCCAGAGACGTTTGGGTATGGGGCAGGATATAAATGTAAATAATAAATAAATAAATAAATACCTTCCTTGAACGTGACCATGATCCAGTTTAGTAGGCTATTTCTGAATTGGGCCTTATTCTGGATTATATTCCAGAACAGGGACCTTCCATCTGCATGCTAGGGCAGATTACAACAGGCTCCACCTAGGCCTGAGGCCTTTTTGCACTACACCTGGAATGGATGTAGTGCACGTGGGCTAGGTCACTTCAGGACGCTTCACCTATTCACACACAGGCAGGCAGGAATGCGTGGGTGAAGTGACCCGAAGTGACTTAGCTGGGAAAGGCCGGCGAGCACCCAGGGGTAGGCAGCCTTGTCAGGCCGCTTCCCCCCCCCTCTTCCTGCTGGCTGTACAGGGCTTGATTGAGCCCTGTACAGCTGACATGAAGCTACCTGGGCACCCACCCACCCTGGGGCCCAGGGCCAGCTGCTTATGGGGCAGGGGCTGAGGGATCCATTGGTAGACCAGACTGCGTCGTTCTGGTCAGCCAAGGCTACCCCCCCACCCGATCACGACCCTCTGCGGGGCATAGGCGCCTGGATCAAGGCACCTAGGCCCTGCAGACAACCCCCACCTACCCACCCCTGGGCCCGGGGATGTGCCGCGCATGCGCAGAATACTTACTTTGTTGTTGTCGAGGCTTGGAATGAGCCGAGGATGCCGGGAGCATTCACCAAGCCTGGAATTCCAATGGAGCTGCAGGGACCGTGAGGGACCCACCTCCCCCACCCCACGAGGCCGTCACCTACCTTGCCGGACTGGGGTGGTGATTGTGCAGGTGCGCCGACCCTGGTAGACTGCAGAGGGAGCCACCGACTCGCAGACCTCATCTACTGGGAGCATGCGCGCTTATGAATGTATTCATAAAAAGACAGTCTTTCATACAGGAAGGAGAAATATAATACATAATTTTATGTTCTTAACGCAGCAAAATCCAATGTACCCTTTATGCTTAAGAAGGCTGTAATGCATATTTTTTTTGTGTGCATCAACATTAAAAGGAAAGAACTACAATTTCTACTTCATGATCATGTCACTGTGTATTTGATTTCTGACAGGTTCCCATGCTCAGATCATGTGTGGTTTGCTGTGATATTTGCTTTGGGCAGATTTCTCTAACAAAGCTGCCCAGGAATTTAAAATCTTTTCTATCTCGTTTTCATTCTCCGTTCTCTATTTTCCTCTTCTTTGGCTTGGAAGTGAATAACATTGCCACTCAAAATTTTGAAGACTCTCTATTTCAACGAAACAGCACTGAAAAATTTACTGGCTTTGTAGAGGATATCCAAAGAAAAAACTTTGAGAGAAGAGGAATTTCAAGGATTCAAAAGGCTCTATATTACAATTCAGGTGCAGACTTGGGCAACTTCAATATATTGTTGTTTTTCCTTGGAGTTGAGAGCTTCAGACTCTATTGACTGCTTTTAAAATTAGAACATGAGGTGAATTCTAAATACTTTAAAGAACAACTGAGAAGATATTATTTACAGGCAGAAGTGAGATGGTTCAACACAGTTTCCCCACAGTTTCATGCTGTTTATCTTGAGAACATTTGGAATTTTGGAAATTCAGTTCCTCTCCTGCTGAAAAAAAAAAAGGAGGGTCATTTTAAAGGGGGATATTACTGCTCGATTATGGAGAAGAAACTTGGCTTGCAGAAGGTCCTGGGTTCAATCTATGGAGACCTCCAAATATGTTTGCCTAGCCAAGTATGAAGACCCGAGAATTGAAGTGTAGAAACTCTGGCAAAGTGTTGAACCTCTCCCAAACACTCAATGTTGGCAAAATCACCATCGTTCAACTGCAAAAGCCCACACTACTTGGATCTGGATACCTTTGGGTATGGGGCGGGATATAAATGTAAATAAATAAATAAATAAATAAATAAATAAATAAATAAATAAATAAATAAATAAATAAATAAATAAATAAATAAATAAATAAATAAATAAATAAATAAAGCATTACATGCTGATCCATCATGACATCCTAAGTTCCTGGAAAGAACGTGGCCCTTTCTGCACTAACACCCTCTTCTTCCCTTCTCCTCTCTCACCCAAGAGGAGAGGCATGCATTCACACACAGATATGGAGCTGTGCCCTCCGATCCCCCTCTAAGCCCAGACAAGAGACATCCAGGCTGCTCCAGCAGCTGCTTTTATAGTCCTGTGTTGCTGATTGGTTTGTTTTGGTCATCTGACGTGGTTCTTGCCAGTGGCCATGCCTCCCTGATGATGGTGCCACTGGGGAAAGCCCGCCAAATTGCCCCTATCTCTCTACGGAGCTTGGAAAGCCTGCCAAATCGCTGCTTTCCCTCCTAGGTTTGGCGTGAACACCACACTCTACTGCCCTTGTGAGAATATTCCATGCTCCTTCACTGGTATTACTCTCCATCCCTACAATATCCTCCCATGTTAAGCCATTTGCTTCTAAAATGCTCAACAAGCTCAAGAAAAGACGTTTTCGCACGGGGCTGAACGGGACGCGTGGGAGACAGCTGCGGACACGGCATCCGCATTGCCCGAGCAGGGCTTGCGCTCCGACGTGTCCGCAGCTGTCTTTCTCGCGTTCGAAATGTAGAGCACTTTAAAGTGCTCTACATGCATTCGAACGCGGACGAGCCGCCCGCAGGCGTTCGGGAGGAGAAGCATTCGCGCCTGCTTCTGTCTCCCGAACAGCTGTGGGCTCGCCTCCGACGCCGGCGCGGCTTCGACAATCAGCTGTTTGACAATCAGCTGATTGCCGATCTGCCTCCGCGGCTGTCTCCGCGCCCCTGGCCAGCCTTTGCCGGCTAAGACAGCTCCCGGCGCTTTGAGCATTCGCACACAGACGCGCCGGAACGCGTTTACACGCATTCTGGTGCGTCTGTGTGTGAAAGGTGAAAGCGCCGGGAGCTGTCTTAAGCTTTCCGCCTGAACGCGTTCCGTTTGGAACGCGTTGCAGTGCGGAAATCCCTAAAGATTGGGTATGGAAGGCAATGAGTTCAGTTTCTTTAAGCTTTTCCTCTAGGAAGTAGTTTCCTGTTTCCAGAAGACTCCTTACCCTAAAAGCAGCAGCAAGGAGAAAAGACCCTCCCAGCACAGAGTTCAGGGCTTTTGTGAGATCAGAAGCCAAATCAATGTCCCTCCTCCATATTTTAAGGTATTTGTATCTTGCTTTTCAAGGATTTATAGTTTTCCATAGAAACTGTGCCCTCGGTTAGAAAGAGCATTTCACAGCAGACAAAATGTATATCCAGAGAGTTCAACAGACCAGTTGATCTGAGATAAGACATGGGCCGCAACATCTTTCCCAGACCGCAGTGCTGTCTCGTTTTATCCATTTTCTTCACAATCCTCCCTTCTCCTTTTGGTTTATAATCCTGCCCTTTTGCCCTGCTGCTGCTAATTCCAAAACTACGTTTGCAAAGATTTTGCTCCTCTCATCTTGACTAATCCATTAATGCCTGGTTCCAGGACCAGTACACACAGCATGCACATTCTACGGCTTTGATCTTGTTTTACCAAGCTAATTGATGAGTCAAATCAATAGCCAAAAGCAATGTCTTGGAGCACAGTATTGCCAGACTATAGGACCCCATCCATGGGAAGGCACCTATTGCATGCTGCAAATGCTGAGCCTGTTTCCACCTTCTCTGCAGATTTCCATGGTGTGAGGGAGAATTCCTTTGGTAAGCTTATTTTTTGATTCATAATGCAAGCTGAATTTTCTGCTTCAAAACAAACAAATAGACCTTAATGTTGATGGGTCCAGATGAAGAATGGACCTAGGTAGCTTTAAAAGATTGATTTCACTGTCCTCTTTTCTCTCAAGCTTGTTTGCTCACGTGCCTCTGGTTCTCTGCTTTCTCTGCTCACTCTCAGTGAACCAGTTTGGTCTAGTGGTTGGGAAGCCGGACTTTTATCTGGGAATATCAGGTTTGATTCCGCCCTCTCCCATGAAGCCAGCTGGGTGACCTTGGGCTAGTCACAGCTCTCTTCTAAGCTCTCACAGCCCCACCTACCTCTCAGGGTGTCTATTGTGGGGAGAAGAATAGAAAGTTTTGTCAGACGCTTTGAGTCCCCTTAAATGGGTGAGAAAAGTGAGGTAGAAAATTCAACTCTTCTTCTTCTTCTCACTTGTTACATTGCTGACCATCCTCCCTCCACCCTATACCTGCTCTCTCACAGGTAGATTAGTTAGCCTTTAACACAGTAGATCCAGATCTAACCCCCTGCAGATGATATGCTCTTAGCAGCTCCTTCATCTGGAGTGCAGTGCAAATGGCATGTTCTTAGCAGCTCCTGGATCCAGATGTTCAAAATGGCACTTGCATTCACGGACATTCACACTGAGTTGAAAGTCCAGAAGTTTGAACGTCCAACACTTCGACCAAAATGGAAAAGCCTTTTTTGTTTGTATTTCTCTTTGTTTTGGTTGTGAAAAATGACTTTTCCAATGGGCAAAAAAGGTTGCAGCAGTCCTGGCTCTGATTTAATGAATCTGTGATGATATGTAAAATCATGCATGGTACTGAAAAGGTTGAGAAAGAGAAACTTTTTTATCCATCGCATAATGCTAGAACCAGGGGGCGCTGTATGAAGCTGATGGGTAGGAGAGTCAGATCCGACAACAGGAAGTATTTCTTCATCCAGAGAGTCTATGGAATTTGCTGCCAGAATAGCTTAGAAAGTTCTGAGAAAGGCTTAGGCAATTTCATGGATGGCAGGTGTATTTGTGGCTACTAGATTGGATGCCTAGATACATCTTCCAGGATGGGGAGACAGGCAGGGTGCCTCTAAGGCCATTTGCTGGGATTTGAGAGGAGGTAAAGATTTTGCCCTCATCTTCTGCTTGAGATTCCTAAAGTAATTGGTGAGCCACTGTGTGAGACAGAATGCTGGATGAGATGGGCTGCGGTCTGACCCAGAAGGGCTCCTCTTAATTCTTATATTCTTATACTAATTTTCAAATGTTCGATAGCAAAACAAATGTGAAGTTTTGTGTGTGCTATTATTAACGTGCTGAAGTGGAGTATTATGCTGCAGTGTAGGGATGTGTGCAAATACTCGTAACATGTGAAATTGGCACAAATTTGGTTGAATTGGGACATTTGTATTCAAATCTAATGTTAGCACATTCGAAGATTGATATTTGAATTCAAATAGAATTTTTGGATACATTCGTATGGGGAAGAAGAGTTGGCTTTTCTACCACTCTTTTCTCGCCTATTTAAGGGGACTCAAAGTGGCTGACAAAGCTTTTCTGTTCTTCTCCCCACAACAGAACACCCTGTGAGGTAGGTGGGGCTGTGAGAGCTCAGAGGAGAGCTGTGACTAGCCCAAGGTCATCCCAATGGCTTCATGGGGGAGGGCAGAATCAAAGCCGGTATTCCCAGATAAAAGTCTGGCTCCCTAACCACTAGACCAAACTGGCTTTGTATGGGATTCATATGGGATTCATACAGGACTGAACATTTGCATCGAATTTGAATCCCACTACATTCAAAATGGGTCTATCTGAATGAACATTAATTTTCTTTCATTCAATTCTATACACGGCCCTACTGCCATGGTCTGTCCCCTCTTCATCTGCAGCTCTTTTCTCAGTCTTAGATCTACCCTGAGATGTAGCTAAGCTGTGGAGCTTTGCTGCATCCAATGAAAAATTGCATTTTACATCCTTATTCTGCTTTCTTTATTCCACCATTAGTTCATTGTTGTTCCTGACAGAGCAAGCTTCACTATAATTCATAAGATGGCTTCAGTTGGGTAGCTCTGTCAGGAAAAATCAAGTCTGATACAGCTTACTTGGACCTAGGCAATGACTCTTGCTCTTTTTAATATTTCTTCATGCCAAGCAATGTAAGAGAACAGATCTACTTCCTTGAACAACAGCAAGCTAAGGATCTATCATGGGTTCCTTTCATTGTCTTGACTATTTCAGTATTTTCTCCCCTGATTTATGCCACAAGGTTTGTGACTTATATTTAGAGGCAGCAAAACCCATTCATTCCCATTTTTAAAACCACATTTTATGGTTCATTAATACTGTTACGAATATTGTGTATATATTAATGAGGAGAAAGTCTGAACGTTTGTATTATATGTCTTTTGTATCAATATCTGTATCAGTTGGAATGTTGCTCCTGAAATTTTTGTGTCAGGGGAAATGGATTTTGAAGAATAGCTTGATTTTTAAAATTTATGAAGTTGGGCAAGTGAATGAATTTCTCAGCGATGTTGCATTTTGCATCTTGCCTGTCTAAAGGCATGTGCTTGTTATTTTGAAAGGATACATAAATGCATTTGTGAACACACACACAGACATCTTTAGAATCCTAAATCAGGTTACAACTTTTGTTGATGGGTATGTGTGTCCCGGTCTTTCCACTTACAAGACACTCCTAACATCTAATGAATTTTCTGCCTTCTATGACCACTTTAAAAACCACTGTGTCATCCTCTGAATAAATTCTGAAGACTATCAATTCAATTATAGTCCAGTAGAATAAAACAAAACAAAACCACTTTGCTCAATCTTTGCTTTTCCCCCCTCTTTTGCTCAATAAAACATAAACTTATAAACCAATAGATCAAAACAAAACTATTGTACCAAGAGCATCTTGAACATTAATTTGGCATATTGGAAGTAATTCAACTATGGTGACTCTTTTTTTATAAAGAAAATGATATTGAAATGGCAGCAGTCTAATGCAGAATTAAGCTTTCTTTAGGTCATTGGTTTGTGTATATGAGCCTTTTTGCACTGGCATTTTAGTAAAGGTGAAAGGAATTCCCCAATGGTCCATCCACATTGCACAGAGATGGTTCTTTGCTAGAAATGGCTCCATGCCTGCTGGAGCTATTGGCAGGGCTAATATAACCCTGAATACCCCATCTGCACCTCTTCTGAGTGGAAAAGTTGCAGGGATAGCACGTAACCAGCAGCTCTTTCTGTACTTGGCCTTATTCTGGACTATACCTCAGGATAGTAGTCTGCTGGCCACAATCTAATTCACATTATAGCAGGCATCACCTGGGGCCTTCCATAGTCTACACTAGCATGCAGATAAACAAGTCCCTATTCTGGGATGTATTCCAGAATAAGGCCAAGTGCAGAAAGGGCCCAGGCCACCCTGGTCAAGTGCCGGCTAAGTTTCTAAGGCTTTGGGCATCCACAAGTGTAGACTCCTAAAGCATTCTACCACTCCACTTCCTGCTAAGACAGACTGAATCCAACCTATGCTCCTACTGAGCATAGGCTAGCTCTGTATGTTATTTCTTGCTTGCTGCATGCAGACAAGTGTCTTAGGAAATTCATGAGAAAGATAGTTTGGTCACTCTTTTAGCCAGAGTCTCCAAAATGACTGACATAACACAAAAGGAGGGGGGGAGGGAAACCAAACCCAGTGACAGTCACAAATTACATAGTCTTTAAAATCTGTCCTCTAAGGCTGTATCCCAGTGTTGGCCAAGTCCCAGAGCTGGAGCCTCGTAGCCACTGTAAGGGTGACTAAGATGATGTCTTCCATCTTCCAGAGGATTGCTGATGCAAGGGAACTTCTCACACAGCAACACAGGCTGTGATCAGAGTTGAAACATCTCTGAATAGTCTCTGAGGCAGTTCAGAGAAGATGTCAAGATGAGATGAAGCCTGCCCACCTCTCCTAAAGATTCTGTGTTTGAAAAGGTGGATTAGAGAAGGGTTGGGAACATGAAGGCCACACCCTATCTTTCCCTGAGGTTTCCCTTTTGTTATATCTGAACACAGTCTAAGTTTCCAACACGGGCTGCTCCTTTTACCACCAGAAATATATTTAGATGTAGGTCATATTTGGCACCCCAGTAAAATGGCCCATATGGAATTTGGCCCAATAAGTCACCTCCTCACCCTCTGTGCATACTATGGAGGTAGAGGAGATGACTTCCCCCAACAGAACTGTTGAAAAAGCTAACGGGCCAAGTGCAAATTGGCCCAATGATGCAAACTCAACCAATGAAACTCTGTTCACCCACAACTCTACTACAGAGATTTCCCATTCTTCTCAGGTAGTTCTTCCCTTTTCCTCTCATGTTCAGGATTGTAGCACTGAAACGATAATGCAGGCTTTTCAACTGCTGCAGTTCTAAATAGTATTAAATCCAGATTATTGCATGTAACTCTGGAGAAAAAGAAAATCTCTTTTATCATTTCTTGGAGGGTGGAGGGAAGGAGCACCATTTTAGCTGGCATGGTTTTTGCTTGACTTCTTGGCCTCTGTGTCCTAGATATTAAATCGCTACCTGGTTATTAGTATTTCAAGATTACATAGGCGTTTAAAGAGGGATTGTGTTAAAATCTTCTTTATGCTCAGCAGTAAGGCAGATATGAAAGCTCAACCAGTCGTCTGCCCTATGTATCTTCTGGTTCTCCCAACCCTCCACCCCATCTGTTATTAAAATCCTAGCAATCATTTCTCCATAGGGATTGTCAAAGGCATAAAATGACAACTTGTGTTTTGTCGGTGTGGAATGTGGATTCTTCTGGCAGTGACTATAAATACAGCCAAGGATTTAGACAGCTTGCATAGCGTGTCTGCACTCCAGTTTGTCTGCCAGTAATATATCCTGAAAAGGAAGAATGCTGTGATTGTTTGGATAGCACCTACCTTAGGACAGCTAAGATGGATCTGAAGCGATCTCAGCAGCTTTGCACTACAGAAAAGCAAAGCACATGCTTGCAGGTTCTCAAATGTGAAGCCCAGGCATCACCAGTTAACAGAGCTTAAATTACAAAGTGAGCAGTGCTTGTGTGTACAGAACAGGCCTCAGTAGAGGTTTGGAGAAATGTAGCTCAGTGAAAGAGTACTTGCTTTCCATGTAGAACAGAAGTGGCCAAGCTATGCCTCTCCAGATACTGATAAATGACTAAATTCTAAAAGGCCAAGTACCACAATTTGAAATCTTTGGTTCTTGGGTACTCAGCCTTCCTCGTGAGCCAGTTTGGTCTAGTGGTTAGGGAGCCAAACTCTTATCTGGGAATACTGGGTTTGATTCCGCAAACTTCCACAGAGCCAGCTGGGTGACCTTGGGTTAGTCACAGCTCTCTTCTGAGCTTTCACAGACCCACCTACCTCACAGGGTGTCTGTTGTGGGAAGAAGAACAGAAGGTTTGTCAGCAGCTCTGAGTCCCCTTACATGGGTGAGAAAAGGGGGTATTAAAAGCTAAGTATCCCCCTCCCCCCTCCCCCTCTTCTTCTTCAGGTCCAGCTATCATAAGCTATGCATGACTGCATGAATAACAAATTTTGAAATATCATATTCTTGTCACACCTGCTATGTGCCAGGCCAGGCCTCCTCTTACTAATCCAGCAGTGTCTTCCAAGTTATGTGGAGGAGGCACTACGATGGAAGCCTCTGCAGAGGTGTTATTTCCAGTGGCAGCCAAGACCCCCTTTGTTCCCTGTGGAAATAGTGGTTCTGGTCATCGTGCCTGGAAGTGGGACAATGTGATTGCAGCAAGGACCCTTCTGCTGCAGTGAGTAGAATTATGGTGGCAGAAGCATGTTACAGAGCGCATTACCCTGTAATGTGATGGTGAGACATGGCCACAGAAGCTCCTAGTTTCAGACTTCAAAAATCTCTATGTACACCCAAGAAAGACTATGGTGGAATTGCTTCCAAACAATGCAGACAAATAATTGGGCTCTGTGTTCATGCCCCTGTGGTCTTCCAGTAACTGGGGACTATAAGATGTTCACCAACTGCTTAATCAAGGTAGAAGCAGTAAGATCTAAAAAGGACCCAAGGACAAGTCAAGAATCAAAATTGGACAGATCAGTCTCATGTTTGTGCCTTTCTTGCTTCTACAAAGATATATTTTGTGTAATGATATGTATCTGGTGCACTCTTACATGTTTTGCATTCTAGGAAGATTAGAAGCCCTGGGACAGAATTACTCAAGCAGAGGGCAAACTGAATATTGCCACCATGAACCTCTACTCAAGGCAAATCAGAAACCAGAGCAGCAGTTATGGGAGGCAATTGGAGGAGGAATGCATTAATGTGCAGTGATGTTCAGCTTGAATAGGAAGCCTTTTATATTCCTGTCCAGAAGAATTTAATGGCTAGCCAGGTAGGCAGAGTCAGTTGAGGGCTTGAAATTCTTCAGGGAAACAGCTACTGTCAGCTGTACAGAAAACTGTCAACACTTGGGAGTGTTTGTTCCAGTTGTGATAAGCTAGAAAGACAAATTTCCCTTCTCAGTTTCAAATAAATGAGGGAAATGAAACATTATTAGGGCCATTTAGCTATAGGATTTCCAGACAGAAGATGATGATGATGATAGATAGATAGATAGATAGATAGATAGATAGATAGATAGATAGATAGATAGATAGATAGATAGATAGATAGATAGATAGATAGATAGATAGATAGATAGATAGATGATTGGTTGGTTGGTTGGCTGGCTGGCTGGCTGGCTGGCTGGCTGGCTGGCTGGCTGGCTGGCTGGCTGGTTGGTTGGTTGGTTGGTTGGTTGGTTGGTTGGTTGGTTGGTTGGTTGGTTGGTTGGTTGGTTGAGGATTTTTCATTGTATTAAAAATTGGTTAAAAAAAAAAGAATCCCTGCAACTTTAATAGTTAGGAAGAAATCCAGCAGATGTTGTCCATGTCTTATTAAAATGTAGGCACTTTGTCCTCTTTTCCATATGGTGGCCCTGTTAAGACCTTCCTTCTAGAATGTTCTGCTTGAAAACACGTGTAACTGTAGGTAAGCTGGTGAAGATGTATTACAGTCACCAAATCATCTTTTCTTCAAATTGATAGATACATTTAGGCAATGAAGAGAGGAAAAGAGAGTAGGAAACTCAACTTCAAATTCTTTCTTATCTGATATCTATCTGTATGGAAGAGATGAGCATAGAAAGATGGATTTTTCTTGCCTTCTACAAGATATCATCCCCAAAATGCATTTTGGCCATGAAAAAGTTAAGCTGAGGACAAGAGTTAAGCTGAGGACTAGTATGGGAGGTGCACTGTTTACACTGATAGTATCTCCCGGAGACACTGTGGAGTGAAAATTTCATGGCTCTGAAGTTTTCACCTAGCATAGTTTAGTGTCAGATAGGAAATGGTGCTAGGAGTTGGTCAGTTTCTGTCTGGCACTAAATCACACCAGGAAGAAATGACCCCTGGAAATTTGCCTCATGTGTTGGGTAGGGGGTAGCAGGAGTTAAAGAGATCAAAATCAACTCTTGAAGTATTTTATCACACTGTATGCAGGCTGCTTTGTGAGGGTAGGTTCCACACCTCAGAAGAAGTTTGGAGGTCCAATGGGAGGAGACTCTAGGAGCACCAGTTTTATTCAATGTGGATGCAGCCAGAACTGGGTTGGGTTATTTACAATCCAACACCTGATTGTTTTACATTGTGCTGATTTCAGTCAAATCAGCTTGGTTCAGGGCCTAGCCGAACTGCTAATGAAGGTTTGTTTGCATACATCCCTACTAGTCTGTTAAAAGAACAGAGGTCTTCTTGTCCTGATCAATGTGGAGAGCAGGTCCAGGTGAGGTTCCTGAAGGGCAGACAAGGCTTTGTTTCTGAGTTCCCCACAAGACACTACTGTGGACAGTTATGGGTTAAGACTTGATTAACTCCTGAGGCTTATTCACGCTTAAGCCAGTGGTCAGCAGTAAGTGAACTTCCGGTAAAGAGCATCCACACATGGACATCCAAGCATGTCATACCTCCCCCAAAGTTCACTAATTGTTGATTAGGCGTGGAACACTAAATTGTGCTCAACACTTTAACCAACATTGACCAGAAGTTTACCAGAACCATCCAGCACTCTTCTACCAGTTGTCTGCGGTCGGTGCGTGGGAGAGGTGTCATCTGTGCATGGCGTTGGCGGCCATGATTGATCACTGACCTCTGACACAACCAAACCACTGATCCCCAGGAGTGGTATCCGGTCATAGAGTAGCGAGAGGGGTGTTCGATCACGGGTGCTGATGCGTTTGGCTGCAATACATCTCTCTGCTCGAACATGCTCCTCTGCAAAGGTGGCTGGGCATGTCACGGAATGGTCAATCATGGCAGCGAAAAGGTGAAACTTCCGGCTTCTGATGCTACGGCATGGGCTGGTAAATGAAAGGACCATTTGAATTTCTGGCCAACAGTGGACGCTTTGAGGAAGCTTCCCTCATGACTAGTGCGAATGGTCCACCTTTACCAGAAGTTTGCCAGCCCTAGTTCACAACAGCCTAATCAACTAAGTGCAGAAAGGTCTATGGTCTAAGTTCTCTTGATATCAATGAGGTATACATGCAACTTCTTTAGTCTTAAGAACATTTTTTGTTAGACCTTAGAATCCTTTAGTAATATCTTGAATGTAGAAGGATCTGTCTGACATTCGCAGTATTGCGATCTGATTTTTCTGTTTCTTTAATATCAAAGCCATATTCTGAATTTTGAGCATTCTATTACTACCAAGCTCACTCTTGTCTGATCTATTGATCTGTCATTCATTCGTTCGTTCGTTCATTCGTTCGTTCGTTCGTTTGTTCGTTCGTTTGTTCGTTCGTTCGTTCGTTCAATCATTCAATCAATCAACCAATCAACCAATATGTCAGCTCATTTACATATATTGACAAATAAACCATTGCAAAACACAGCTTGGGGGAAAAAAGCATTCCACAATACACACAGCTGAGAGGTCAATGAATTTCACAAATTTGAATTTTTATTACATCCAGAGATGTTATGTGTAAAGGTCACAAGAGGGTTGTATTTAGTTAGTTATGACTTTCAAGTTTATTATTTCAGTCTAAGCAGTGAGAATTCCTGCTGGGTATTATATTGCTCTTCTGAATGAATAAATATACTTATATTTCATGGAAAAACGTGGGATTGTTGTTTCCTTAGAATGATCAAATGTGCCTCACGGGCAACATACCAAATGGATGCTGGCAGAGAAATCTATGTGAGTTTACTTTAGCATTATGTTACCTTTCAGCATTCATTGTCACATCTAAAATCCAGGATTATCCCGTTTGCAAGGGGGTTACATTGACAGTAGTAAGTAAGCATTTCTGCACTTGTGAGTCTACATGCTGTGAATTGATATCATGCAATAATCTTAAAACAGTCATACTGTAGATAGGACAGCCAATCCAACCTGGGATAAAGGAAGAAGAGGAAGGGAAAAGTGGGAAGGCTTACCAAACTGATTTGCAGTCTCAAAAGCAGGGGTGGCTAAAAAAAAAGTTTGTCACCTTTGCAATTAGTATGAATTCCAAGTGTTTAAAACTTCACATTAGAAAAGAATATTGGCTATATTCAAAGACTGGCCCTTGCATGAGAAATGAAAGCTTTGGTGCATTTCTTTGAAGCTTCATTAGATTTGAAGCAACTGCCTGGTCACCTCTTGAATGGATTTGGATCAGATTGGATCAGATTCAGATTAGATTCAATCAGAATTGGACTAGATTCAGATTAGATTTGGGTTGTATTCAGATTGTATTGAGTGGCATGACTGGTTGTAGCACATTCAAAGTGGCTCCATTCACATGACTGTGAATTTCTGTCCCATTTGCTTTGCTTTATATGAAGTGAATAGGGAGGGGGGAGTAGATCCCTACCCAAAAGTGACTAGTGTCCAGGGATACATCTGGAAACACTCAGAAGTGTAGTGTCGGGATTTGCTAGGTTTCTTGAAAAAGTCAAAAATATGTTGCCAATTACTCTTTGATCTGATGAATTGTCACATCAAACTTCTGAATGTGTCCTCATGTTTGTAACTGTATAAAAAGCAATTCGGTGAGATGAAAGGGACTTTACCAATAGGTCCATTTCATTATTTCCAACACCTTTATAAAAGTGAACTAGGGACACTGCGGCATCTCAGACCACTAATACTACAGATTAGAGGAAGATAAGGAGAGATAAGACACTTGCAAAAGAGTCCCCCAAACAACTTGATGTAATATTTTTCACGGTGATGGCCAACCTATGACACACGTGTCACAGGTGACACACCAAGCCCTTTTGGGTGACACACCTGGTCACCCTGGCACCTGGGCATGTAGCGCTTGCTTGTTCTTGAAGTGTATGAAATACCAACTTTCAATTGAAGATTTAGCAAAGGAAATTCAGCAACAAAAGTCACTAATGTAAAGAATTGTTTTTGCTTTTAATAAAATACATGTATCAAAAATATGACTTTTTTTACTAGAGCTACAAATATCACAAAATTATGGATATTTCTAGATGTGACACAGCACCTGAGTTAAGCTAGGTTTTCTTGAGAATTTTGACACACCGAGCTCAAAAGGTTAGCCATCACTGATTTATCATATGGAGTCCTCCTCAGTTCTTATGAAAATTGCCTGCAATTTGTGGATGGTGGGATTGTATCTCACTTGTTTTAATCCCTGCAGGAAAAATAAAACATATTTTTGTGAATCTGATAGATAATATGTTGTATTTTTTTCCTGCTTTGTTGACCATCCTACAGGTATGTTGTAGTCAGTATAGACATAACAGGAAGGGAGGAAGGAAGGAAGGAAGGAAGGAAGGAAGGAAGGAAGGAAGGAAGGAAGGAAGGAAGGAAGGAAGGAAGGAAGGAAGGAAGGAAGGAAGGAAGGAAGGAATTGAACTGATTTCTCCAAGGATTTTCCGTAGAAGAGGTGTTATGTTATATCTTTTTCAAAGTAGACTCTAGTAGCATAAAAGTTAAAATCTGAGGCCTGTTCACACTACAGCCTCTAGTGAAGGACTAGTGAAGCTCTGGTGAAGAGCATTCACATGTTTTGGAGGCTGTTACAGCCTCCAAGCATGCCCACCCTCACCAGAAGTTCACTACTCATTGATTAGATGTTGACTCCCTGAAACAATCCCTTAGCCTTGGCTATATTAGTTATGATCAGTGGCCCACTCTAGCCTCAAACCGAGAGGCATGGAGATGCACCATCCATAACGCTGCTGCCTCCTTTGAGAGTGCTTGTAGAGCCAGTCGTGAGGAGAAAAGACAATGCAGGAAGAACTGTGCCTTTAGAGTACTGCCCAAGGAGACCTTTCGCTGTACCTTCTGCAACCAGACTTGTCTATTCCGCATTGGCCTTTTTAGACACTAGTGCCATGCAGCAAGCATGGGTTGAGCCCTTCCTAAATCTTCATTCACAAAGCCGAGCCATGATGATCTCAAGTGTCCAGTGGCGTGAACGTTTTCTCTTCTTCCGCTCCTCTGGGCCATTTGAAGTGGCACCTCAGGTGACCATAGATGCGACTGTGTGTGCGCAGAGTGTCCACGTCATCAAGGCAACAGTGCTGACCTACACAGATTCATGGAGGGCACCGCAGCCAAAATGGCAATGCCCAGCAGAGAACCAGGCCCCAAATCAAGTAAGGTAAGTATTTGATCCCAGGGGAAGGGAATGCCCAAAGTTGACTAGCTCTCCAAGCGTGAGCACTAGTCAATGTTGGTTAATCACACTCCTTTCCCATCCAGTGGATGGGAATGGAAGTGCAAATGATCGTTAGAAAGTATGAGGCTTGGGTTAACATCAGAATCCATTTTAGCAATCAGTCTCCCCATACCTTAATCTACTGAATTTACTCTTTCATTTTGAGCCTTTTCACACTTTGCAAAAAGCTGAATATAGGGGGAACACGCAGATGGTGCGTCCACATGCCACAGAGCTGCTTCTTTACTAGAAGCAGCTCTGTGTGTGCAAGAGTTCCCCCCATGCATACAGAGGTAAAGCAGTTATGACAGCCTGGGACAGCCTGGCAAGCTCCCATTTGCACCACTTCCAAGTGGAAAAGGTGCAAATGGAGCAAGCGACTGAGCAGTACAGGCACATTGCACGCTACATTGTCCAGTTGCTGCAGTTGGCGCTCTCGCCGGGGCTCCGCAATCGCCTCCTTAATGGAGGCAATTCATATGTCCACAGCACTGCCTTAGGCACCAGCAAGATTTGGGATGGATTCACCATTCTGAAGTGCAGAAGTTGGATTATCCCCTATCTTCACTTCCCCGGGAGTAGGGATGTGCATGAATATTCTAAACATTCAAAATCTGATCGAATTCATTCCAAAGTGTCTTCAAATGAATTTTGAATGTTCCAAAACATTTGTTCGAATGATTCAAATGATTCAAATGTACAGATACATATGTATTATACTTATCTGTATGCATTTGCGCTTATGATATGGAACAAAAACTGGATGCATACAGGATAAAACAGGATGCATACAAAATGCATACAGATACGTATAACACAAACAGATGTTGTTGACATTCATATCTTCAAATTTGCATCTAACATTAAAACAAATAGATTCGAATGTATTGGATTCGAATTTTTGTTGTTGTTGAATTCGGATTTTAAACATTTGAATCGGATCAAATGTTTTGACATTCAATTTGACTTGAATTCAAATGCAAAGAAACCATTCATGCAGACCCTTACGTGGGAGGTTTTCCTGGGGGAAATGATGGTGTGAAAACACCCTTTGCCTGCTTCCTGCCGAAAACCTATTTGGTTTAGTTTGTGCTACAGGGCATCTTAATCCCATCAGCTTGCAGCTGGAAGATATGACTTGGACTTCAGCTAGGAGTCTTACTGCCTTGAGCAAGGAGAGCTTCCAGATGAATATGCTAATCTGGGTGCATTAGGGACTGTATGTTAGTTATTGCTCAATGTTATGAAGGGCTGAGAGTCTGGAATATGAAAAGAAAAAAAGGTTTTGATTTACGAACCTCCAAAGCCACATTTGTTTCAGCTCAGTTGCTTCACTAATATGCTAATAGCTGCTCAGAACTGCTGAGGACCGAAAGTATAAACATGGGTCAGTTTGAAAGGGTTGGATTCTCTTTGGTCGGCAAAAATGTTCCTCTACACCCTTGCCAGTTTGGTCTAGCAGTTAGGGAGCCAGACTCTTATCTGGGAATACGGGGTTCAATTCTGCCATTCCCCATGAAAGCCAGCAGGGTGACCTTGGGCTAGTCACAGCTCTCTTCTGAGCTCTCACAGCCTCACCTACTTCACAAGATGTCTGGTGTGGGGAGAAGAATAGAAAAGCTTTGTCAGGCACTTTGAGTCCCCTTAAGTGGGTGAGAAAAGCGGGGTAGAAAAGCTATCTCTGCTTCTTTTTGCCATTCAGTATTTATTTCAAACATTTTAATAAAATAATACTCTTAATTTTGTTTTGGCTGTGGTGCAGAGCAGGAACAGTTCTCTTCTGGTTCCAATTAAATTCTATAGGATATTTCCCATAATTAAAATGTATGCATTATTGAGGCAGAACCCTCTGGAACAAAGGAAGCAGAGAAACTAATTTAAGAACCATTCCCAATCACTCAGCTTCTATGGTCTATTAAATTATTCCTTGACTGGCAAAAATGCAGTGATGTTGGGAAGCTATGGGGTTTTTCTTTTTTGTCTTGTTTTGGATGTTAGAAGGACACAAATGAAAGAAAAGAGGTGAAGGGGATTCCCTAATAAATGCAAAAATTATGATTTTACTTCAGATTCCGGATTACACGTCTGGGGACAGGAATTTGTCTCGGGTTAGAGGTTTTGTGAGCTGCTCTGGGAATTTTTCTCAGCTGAAGGGTGGCATGTAAAACAAACAAACAAATGCAAAAAATAAGTATTTGACGAGATGGACTTAAATAGCCTTTATTCCAATCTGATTAGGAACAGGAGAAGAAAATAGAAGAAAAGTGGGGAAAAAAAACATCCTGTCTCAGACCAAGGTCATCTGCTCTTGAGACAGTTGTTTCAGGACTGCCCATATGGTCACCCATACCATTCTGAAGCACACACAAGCTTCAGAGCCTTCAGTAAGGGCTCCAACTGCCTCAAAGTTTTCAGCCTTGGGACCTGGTGCCAAGCAAATGACCCACCTCTATTCCTTAACTGAAGCACATACTTTACTCCAGCACTTCCATGAAAGGGCCTATTCACACTTGGCTTTGTTCTGGGATATATTCCAGAATAGGTGCCTGCTGTCCACAGCCTACTACAGGCTACTGCTGAACTCTAGATTAGTATGCAGACAACAAACTCCTATATATTCCAAACTGTGGCCAAGTGCGAACAGGCCCTTAGTGTGAAAGCAGTCACAATCTTATTAGTGAGGGAGGTAAACTTCAATCTGTTAAGTGTTAGATGGACTTAGTATCCAAAGGTGTAGGGAACTGCATTCCCCCTTTTAAAAGTTTCACAAAGGAGCAAAGTTTTACGTAGCATACATGTTCCCAGTGCAAGAGATCTAAGGTGTGTGTGATACTTCCACTGGTTTTGCAACCATCTTCACAGGTGGCAATAGTTTGGGTGTCATACTTTGGTTATCTTTTTAACTTTTGAACAGGGGTGCTGGGCCTGTGGGGTTAAACAGCAGGACTAATGGGCTTTTTGCTGTTCTCCTTTGACATAAGCCCTTCCTTGTGAGCCAGTGGTTAAGGAACCGGAGTCTTATCTGGGAATACAGGGTTTGATGCCGCCCTTCTCCATGAAGTCAGCTGGGTGACCTTGGGCTACTCACAGCTCTATTCTGAGCTCTCACAGCCCCACACATCTCACAGGGTGTTCTGTTGTGGGGAGAAGAGCAGAAGGTTTGTCAGCTGCTTTGAGTTCCCTTAAATGGGTGAGAAAAGTGGGGTAAAAAATTCAACTCTTCTTCTTCTTCCATGTTAAATCAAAGTCACATTTTCCACCTTTGAAAGCATTCATGGTTGACGCCATGACACTATTCAGGTCTGTCCCTGGAGCAGTGTGCTGACTGCCATTAATTCTGAAGCATCTTCGGTTGGTCAAGAGTGGACCAGACATTACAACAAATGAATGCATTATTTCACGATCTAGCATGGGAGGAAGCTTCATTTTTCTTCCTCCTGTTGTTGAATCAAAGAACCAGCTGTCCTGCTGCAACTGCACAGTGTGAGGAGATACGGCAGCTCTTTCACTGTCTCCCTCCTCAATTTTTAGTCATGTTTGCACTTCATTTCACCAAACATGTATATCTGATTCATTGACATCTGTTAAGGAGGCAGTGGAAGGGAAGCCATGCATATGCAATTGCTTGTGCATAGCGTCTGCATTTCAATGAGCTCACTGGTGTTCTTATAGAGCCATTTATTATGTGGCCTTTGCATAGCTTTGGCAGGCGGCATCCAATGCATTTTTCTCGGCGGTCAGAATCTCAATATTTGCTTGCCGCCACTTTTGCTATCAAAGTTTTGACTTAAAGCAGCATTTGCCAGTTCCTGTCCTACTAAATCTAGCATGAGATCATTTTGATGGAAGAGAGATAAACATCAGCAGGAAAAAAAATGCAAAAAAGATATTTACTTCCACTCGTAATGTCTGAATACATTCTTGCAGGTGGCATGATGCACTCAGGGTTGAAATGGGTAGAAGATTAGGTCCTTTTTGCACTGGGCCTTATTTTGGATTATATCCTGAAAATGGGACCTGCTGGGGCAGACTGTGGAACTAAATGACCATTGGCATCTGCAGTTTGCATGTCCAACCTACCCATGGCAAAACAAATGTCAGAACTTCTGCACATTCATTTTATAGCTTTGATGTTTCTGCCTAGGCCTGTTTTAACAGACCAAAGTAGGGATGTGCATGAATATTCATGACATCCACAATTTGTACGAATATGTACGAATTTGTAGATTCGTGGCCAAATTGAATAGGACCTACATTTGCAGGCCCTATTCATCCACGAATCAGATTATCGGATAGAAGGTCTCCATGGTGGTGGCAGCAGTGCCAAAAGACAGAAGAAAGTACTAATAGAGTAGCATTGTCTGAGACCCTTCTTGCAAATCCAGCTATGATTTCAGCTGTCAAGTCACTTTCTTGCCCCCCTTGGAGTGAGCTGACAGTTCCACTGGTGGTACTAGAAGCAGATTGCCCAGATGTATCTGGTGAAACTTTTCTTCTGACTTACTGGAGCTGCCTATCAACATCTAGCTCCTAATCTCCACAGCATGCAGCTTTTCCTCTGGGATTAGTCAAATATTCTGCCTGATGGCTCACATTCTTCTCCTTCTCCTTCTCCTTCTCCTTCTCCTTCTCCTTCTCCTTCTCCTTCTCCTTCTCCTTCTCCTTCTCCTTCTCCTTCTCCTTCTTCCAGAGTTCCCTCCAGCTGACTAATCTTCATGACGTGATCTTCAAATAAAAACTTCATCAGCACCTTAACAACCAGCAGCTAGTGAGCTTCTGATTGCAGTGTTCACATCCGTTTCCAGGACTGAACTCTCTGAGTGGAAAGGATGGCACTATGCAGTTGTGTGCCACAGGCCAATAGCCATGGCAACAACTGGGTGTCGATCTTTTCCTCAGTGGGATAGGCCCAAAGAATCCACAAAACTTTGATTTCTACTATGGTTGAACTACTGTAATTCTATAATAGGGGCATGCAGGAATGCAAATTTAGGGATTTGATTTGATTTGAATTGAATATGCAAAAATTCATTTCAGTTTGAATCTGTTAAATTTGAATTTAATGAAATCCAAATTGAATTAAGCAAATTTGAATGTATTCATTTGAATTTTTCATTCGAATTTGCTCTTACAAATATCAACAACATTCGTAGATGCCTGTATGCAGCTTCCCTGAGTCCATACCCATCCATACCCATCTGTACATGTCTGTATGAATCCCATAGTTATCCCATATGCATCCCATAATTATCCCATATGCAACCTGTTTTCGTGCTGTATCTGTACAAATGCGTACAGATGCAGGAAAGATGCAGATCTTTCAAGTACGCATCATGTATGAACCTGTACATATGCGAATGTCCGAATTGTTTGAATGAATAGATCCTACATTCGAAATCTGGAT
Source organism: Aspidoscelis tigris stejnegeri (assembly GCA_023333525.1). Taxonomy (NCBI): domain Eukaryota; kingdom Metazoa; phylum Chordata; class Lepidosauria; order Squamata; family Teiidae; genus Aspidoscelis; species Aspidoscelis tigris. The sequence goes on from JALMGA010000007.1 coordinate 12,258,789, forward strand.
TAAACCTTTAAATTTGAATTTAAGGACATTTGATTCGAATTTGAATGTCAAAATTCAGTCAATTCGATCAAATTTCAAATGCATTCAAATATTCATGCACATCCCTATTCTATAGTCACTGTGCTGAAGGTTCATCAAAACTCTAGTCCAGGAAAAATGCTCTGATGTCACCCAGTTCTTGTCAAGTGTGAATTTGCCAGAGAAATTAAAAACAGCAGCAGAAGCAGGCTCAGTGACAGGATCTATGTCTACCTCCCATTTGGGTACATTAAGAGACTTCAAAGTATCCCAAAGAACTGTCCCTTGAACCTAGCATCTAAAGCACTGACCTGATGCAAGTCCAGATCTCAAATCTCCTCTCATGCAGACAAGCTCTCAGGGAAAGGGCAAGTATTGTTTTTCCTGCACGGCTGAATTACTTTGGAAGATTTGCTCCGCTGGGTTATGTTTTACTTCACCTTTATTAGGAGGCAGTTTATGTTATGCAGCCATTCAAGCAACTGACAGGTTGCTTAAGGCAGACTTCATTGTGTTTAACGCCCTGTGATAAATGTGCTCACAAAGCCCTCCAACACTGGCTCCAGATCCTTTCTTGGCATTTCCAAATATGTCAGCAAGAAATCCTCCGCTGCTTTTGTTGAGGCGGGTGCAATTAAAGGGCTGTTTCCCCTCGCACTCTCTCTCGCCGCCAACACATCCACTCTGCCTGTTGCAATAAAATATTTAACGAACTCTCACAAACAATAAAATACACAGGAAATTCAAAGCGACAGTTGCTATGTGCAAAACCATTGATATTTTAGATAATTGCATTCAAAGTTCAGCCTCGTAATATAGTGAATTGATTGTGGGTGGCCTGGACAGATGTGTGGTGAGCACGCGTGCACACGCGTGCACACACACACACACACACACACACACACACACACACACACCATCTTGGCCTCTTAACAGAACCGGCTCCTTGAAGGGTAGTTTTAGTTATTCACCATGATGTGTCCCCATTACAAAGCCAACATTCAATATGCACAAGATACTAGGACGCCTAATAAGAAAATAGACACTGGAGCAATTAATTCAGTGCAACAAATGACTCTACAGGATCTGTGATCCCAGAGACAAGTGTTTCATTTAACAACGTCTGGAACAGCCGTGCACAAGATAAAGCAAATTAGAAAATGGTAGAACGTTGGAGGTGCCTATCAATTTTGTCTAAAATGAAACTCCAGGCTGAGTTGGAGGGATTTCAAGGGACGTGAAAACTAAGCTGAGCAGAAAACATTTTGACAAATGGGATTTCTGCTTCTAGAAGGTGCCTTTTGCTTTTGATGGTTGGAATTCCAGGCTGTGAATGCAATTTAGATTAAAGTAAAATGATCATTGTAGTGTGGTGGATATTGTGTGGGTGATCAACTTGCTAGGGTGAGAATATTTAGACTAGAATATTTGCACATTGGCATCTAAGGCAATCAGAGAATCAGGGAATCTTTGCACTCATCTTGCAGGAACACTTGGGGATGCTCCAGGACACACAACACAGTGCTACCTCCATCTCAGAGTGCCTAGGGACAACCTAGAGTGTTCTGAGTCCTCTGAAATGGCTAGGGGGTTCCTGGTGAGCTCCCAGATGTGGCATTCACATCTTCTTCTAGTGTCCTGTGTGGGCAGGACAGGGCAGCTGTGGCTACACAAATGTGCATATGTCATGATCACCATGGCTACAGCTGTGCACCTGGCAGAAGTTTTTGTGTCCATTGCCATTGCCGTTCACACTGCAAGTGCTGGTAGTAAAGTTGGAGACAGTACTGGTGCTCTCAGTGGAAACGTGAGCCATGTCCCTGAATATAACTGACTGGAATAATCCAATTTTATTAATCCAGGAAGTTAATTGTGAACAGGTCCACTGAAATGGGATAACCGTCTGTGTTGCAAAAATGTTAGCCACTGGAGTTGGCTTTTCTACCTCATTTTTCTCACACATTTAAGGGGACTCAAAGCGGCTGACAAAGCTTTCTATTCTTCTCACCACAACAGAACACCCTGAAAGTGGGCTGTAAGAACTCAGAAGAAAGCTTTGATTAGCCCAGGGTCACCCAACTGGCTTAATGGGGGAGGGAGGAAGTGATCCCAGTATTCCCAGAAGAGTCTGGTTCCCTAACCACTAGACCAAACTGATCTACATTTGTAGGACTTTGTTCTTTTTCTGTACTCTGATTTTGCTTGTTTGTGCCATAAATAGCTTGTCCTCCAGGAAGAAAAAAAAATGCTTTTTTCTCTATTGACTTTTTTCTTCCCGAATGGTAGCTGAACTCATTTTTAGCTTGACTCATAATTTAGCAAAATGTAAAATTTGTTTATTAACAAATTAACTTGGCTTCAGCCAGGCTGGCTCCAACACAGGGACAAAGTATCAAGTCACTCTGGTTTTGACTTCTGGCTCTTCAAACATAGATTTTTTTTTTTAAAAAAAAGCCTCTATAATCAATTAAACTTTGATTTTCTAAGAGCATAATTTTTTTTAAATGACAAATGCACAGATATTTGGAAATGAATGTAGTTTATTTTTCTGGCCCTTTGATGGAAGACATTCTTCTCTAACTCTTCATGCATCACATCAGATGTGAAAGAAGTGTTTAAAATTAGGCATGGTGTCCACAAAGTGGATAGGGAAAGGTGTTTCTCCCTTTCCCAGAATATACATGTAAGGTTGTGGGTAGAAAGGGGGAGAAAAAAAGTTGGTTTTTATATCCCACTTTTCTTCTACTTTTAAGGGGACTCAAAGTAGTTGGCAAACTTTCTGTTCTTCTTCCCATGACAGACACCCTGTGTGGTAAGGGGGGGGGCAGGCAGAGACAGCTCAGAAAGAGAGCTGTGACTAGCTAAAGGTCGCCCGGGTGGCTTTTGTGGATGAGTGCAGAATCAAACCTGGTGTCTATGAGATATGTGTATGACACTCTGACCCATTGGTTCTCAACCTGTGGGTCACAACACCTTTGGGGATGATCTACTCTTTCACAGGGGTTATCTAAGACCATCGGAAAACACATAGGAACTGAGACACCTCTCCTCTATCCGTCTCCAGGCAGGTCCACCCACATGCAGATACGCTCACATACGAGTACCTGGCATGATGACATCATTGTGTCAACCCCATCATGTACACCCCATACAAATACAGTAGAGAGCAGCTACTGCGTAAAAAGCAGCAGTATTGGAGGTAAAACAACACTTTTATATTCAGCTATGGTTGATGTGAATACTATGCTTTAATTATGTTCAATTTGTAACAATGAAAATACATCCTGCATATCAGGTATTTACCTTATGATTCATAACAGTAGCAAAATTACAGTTATGAAGTAGCAACGAAAATAAATTTATGGTTGAGTGTTAGGGTTAGGTTGGGGGTCACCACAACATGAGGAACTGTATTAAAGGGTCGTGGCATTAGAAAGATTGAGAACCAGTGCTCTAACCACAAGACCAGAGGCCTATTCACACAGAGTTGAGTAGTTGAACATAGCCTAGTTGAACTTCTGAGGATGGTGTGGTGGCAAAAAGTTAGGGGGAGTGAGGAAGGGAATGGGGGTTTCCCTTCCCACATGAACATTCCAATGAATGCTTGTGCATGAAGGCAAAGCCCCCCAAGTTTGCAACTGGGGCTTTGCATGAAGCCAAATATCCTTCCTTTAATTTGAATCAAATCAAGGGGTTGATGTCCTTCATGTGCATCCCTAAGGAACACTTATCTTGTCTAAAAACCTGTTCTCATGATCTACTATCTTGGGAATTGCCACCATGTTTGTGTGAGTCCATCTGCCACTGTAAATGGAGATATGGTTGTAGCAGACACTTTCTTTGGAGGATGTGGGCACACAAGAAAGGTAAGTGGATATGCAGCCAAAGATCAACAGATGCTATATGTGGTTATATAGATAGGATATAACTGTTATGAAGATTTAGTTTTTTATTCTCTATATTTTGCAAACTGCTACAAGATTATATTTTAATTTTAAATCCATGCATCCATCCATGCATCCATCCATGCATCCATCCATCCATGCATGCATCCATCCATCCATCCATCCATCCATCCATCCATCCATCCATCCATCCATCCATCCGTATGTACGTAAATTATGTAAATACATGTACGTATGTACATATACATATGTAAATACATATACATACGTACATATATACATACATACTTACCTACATAGAGACCCAGTCTTACTGAGACCTTCTTTTCCAACTAGCCAGTTTCTTCAGATGCAAGAGGCAAAGAAGATTTGCCTGAGGGGGCAGAAGGAGATATAAATGAGAAGTTGCTTCCAGAATAAAATGGAGATAGGTTTTGATAGATTATTTCACTGTTCATCCATTTTACCTTTGTGGCAGTTCTTGGAGGTTGAAACTGATAAGAATAATGTATTTTATTATATATAGATGAAAGGCCTCAAGATAGATTTTTCGCCTTGTCCAATCAAAAGGGAGACTAGTAGGAAAGAGGAGGAAAGAGGGGTCATAAGAGGGAATAGCTGAGGGAGCAGAAAAAACCATTGAGAGAACTGTGGTGACACAAGGCAGGAGAAGAACAAAGGGAAGAAAAATAGGCCCTTCTGTTCTTCCTTCTTGGGAAAGGTGAGAAAGCAAGACAAGGATCTCCATGCTTTCAACAACTCAGAATTTATTAGTAAGCATTTGGGTACCTTACAGTGATTTGGACATTTGTGTTTAACAAGAAGCTAAGAAAGATGGGTCTATAAGGCCTTTTCACGCTTTGCTTCCCATCCCTGGGAAGCAAAGATCCAAATGGCTCAAGTATGCACTAAATATCAGCATCCCCAACCCTGCTCAATATTTACCTTAAGTATGGACGGATGCTCAGAGAGCAGCCATCTTGAGACCCTGGTGCCAGTGCGCAAGCGTGGTACCATCGCCAGGACAACCATATGATGCTCCATGTCAGCGTGTCATGTCAATCCCAATTATTGTCCCAGGATAATCCTGGGTTTTACACCCTTTCTGGAGGCAGCTGTGTTTGATCAAATATTGAATAATGAGTATGCTAGGCCTTGGAGCCCCAGGACAACCCATTTTAGTGTAACAATTTGATGAGCTAGTGAAATGGGTCCTTCTGCTAAACTGGATCACTGTGGTATACACCCTCCACGCTTCTCCCTGTTCCATTCCTGAGCCCCCTAGATCTCAGGTTGACCATTATCCCAGTCTAAGCAGCCATATTGGCCACCTAGACTGAGGTACATTTCCCCCAATGCAGATGGAATGGCAGAAGGCAGGGCCTTTGTCTCTCTTTCCAGAGTGCAGAAGAGAGAGGCCTAGAAGTCACCATGTAAAAGATAAGTGTGGAAAGGTTCAAATTCTGTTGTGAAATTGTGAATAGAAAATCTGTATTCGTTTGAATTGATCCCCTTTGAATGTGGTAGGATTCTATTTGATAGGAATGTATTTGTTCAAATATCCAATATGTATCTGATATGAATGAATACGTATCCGATCCGTATCCCGTATCATATCTGTGCTCTGAAAGCATCAAATCTGACCTGAATCCACATTTAATCTGCTCTCGATCCATGTCGAATGCAATCTGGATTCATTGCAGATGGGATTGGTGCAGCTGCTTTCCCACCTCCCCAGTTTAACAAATGTCCAAACTATTTGTATGAATGTCTGAAACATTCATATTCGTATGAAAGTTAATGTACAAATGTCACAATATTCGATGTCCAAATCTGAACGAATTTGTACAAACAACGAATGTTATGAATATGTGTGCATATCCCTAATGTCTGATCTGTTTCAAGATTGTAAGAGATCTGTGTTGATTATACATTTGTCTTTTATAAATATTAGTGTGTAAGCACTTCTATTCCTCTATACGGATTGATATATCAAAATACTTGCAAATGCATTTCCACAGGATTGTACACACCTCAGGTTTGGATTTATACACATTTGCATAGATATCAGAATACAGATATGTGAGAATGCATCTGTTTCCAATATGGATGTGTAAATAATGCAAATGCAGGTATTTGAGTTGTGTGCAAACTTGCTGAAATGTGATCATATGCATTCCATTGCGGTATCAAAATTGGGTCATCATCATCAAAACTTTGCTGCAGTTACAGACCAGTACAGTTTAATTTGGAGAATTGCAATATCAGCAAGTACTGTGCCATACTGTAGTCTAACCTTAGGTAAGAGGAGACAATTTTAGTGGTGTTAGCACAGTTTCACTAATAGTCATGGCATCAACACAGAATTTAGCTATAGCCAGAATAACAGCTTCCTTCTGTTCAGCTAGGTGGAACTGAATCTAGAAATGACCATTCTTCTCCAAAGGCAAGTTTGGACTTGGCATGCTAATAGATGCTGGGGTAGCTTCTGGGAAGCACTGTCTGCATTTGCAGGAGGCGTTTCCACAAGGGGTGTGCATGAATGCAGTTTTTGGAATTCGATTCATAATGAATTGAATGTTCAAACTTTCATATGAATGTACAATTTCGAATGTCCAGACATTCGATTCAATACAAATACATTCATACATATTCGTTTGAATATTTGATACATAGGGATGCGTATCTGATGATACACATCTGTATGTGTCCACTAAACATCTGTACGCATCCTGGATTCATCCCATTTTCATCCCCGAATGTATCTATATAGATGTGTTTGGGGTGCATACGGATACACATGGGATGTGTAAGTATCCATACCATCATACAAATGTCCGAACTATTTGTTCCCATGTCTGAAACATTTGCATTTGTATGAATAGTATGAAAATTCATGCACACCCTTAGTTTCCACATTAGAAACATCTCCTACTATCCCAGAAGCTAACTCACTGGCCACTAGCGGTCGTGAACAAAGCTGTGCATAACACATGTCAGAAACTTTACTTGTTCCGGTCAGAAGAGTGACCACTCACACCTCTGCTGTGAAAGTATGCTGGGACCTCAGATGACCCCAAACATGAATGCGTATGCATGGTGCATCACCGTTATTGTGGGGCTGTCATCAATACTGGTACAGTCGCGCCGGATTCCATGCAGAAGATGGTGGTGCCCAGACACTCATCCAGACCCCAGTTTGGTGTACACTAGGGATGTGCCCACATATTTGAAAATTCAAAAATCAAATTTGAATCCATTGAATATGGATGTTCAAATTTGAATCAAATTTTCAAAAATCTGAATTAACACATTCAATCAGTTTTCAGATATTTGAAAATACGATACAGATCTTTGAATGATTTGGCTGAATAGAGCCGTGTATATTATATCCAACCATCAAGTTGATTTGTTCTTATAATGCAGGATGAAAACGGGATCCACACGGGAATAAAACGGGATGCATGCAAATTCAAAAATTGTATACAAATGTTGCCAACATTCGTATTTTTTAGTTCAAATCGGATTTTCAAAAGTACGGATCTGGATAATCCAGATTTGAATTGGATTTTCAAAAATCTGGATTTTTAAAATTTGAATCGAACCAAATAATTCATTATTCAAATTAACTCGAATTTGAATGCAAAAATGCATTTGTGCGCACCCCTAGTGTGCACTAGCATTCACAAGTGTGAATCTTAATGCATTCCAGTGCGGATGCACTTTTCCCATTTCGCTGATGGGAAGCAAAGTGCAGAAACCCCTCAGGATAGCATATGGATATGAGGACAACATTATACAATGGGCAGAGCAACGTAGCACATGTTTTATGCTTGCTATAGATCTTGTTTGACGAGAACTTAGATCTTCTGGCAGCGATATCTTCCCAAATGTTTCCATTAAATTTTTTGGAGGTAGGGAACTGGAACGTAAGAATCAAAAAGTTCAGCTCACAGCTGGAGAAGGGAAATAAAGTTTTATATATGTGGTTTTGCTTTTAGGTCCATAAAAGTTGTAGAGTGACTCTGAACAGCATCTTTCTTCTGTTTTAGAACTTTAAAAGAAAGGCTGAGAGCTTTTTTTGCACTTATCACATATCCAATGAAGTGAGTATACTTCATTGACCTGCCCTGCAGTTAACAAATACATACTGTATGCCTCTAGAGTATTCAATTTTTTACAATATATCTTTATTGTCTTTATATCCTGTCTCTTTCCTAAAAGCTTAAGGCGGCAGCAGTAGTATACTAAAATAAAAAAAAACCTAAAGAAACCGTATATAATGCAATCAACATCTAGAACAGAAGTATGTGGAGCCCTTAATTTCAAGGGTGGGATGTTCTTTCAAAAAAAAATACTCATCACCTTATTCCTGTGTGGGTTGTATAAGGAACCTCCAGAACACGCGATTGGCATCAGATATGTGAGCAACCTCCTTTCTTCAAAACCCAAATCCAAAATATACCTTAATCTTCCTGCTTTTATCAGTATGTATTATTTTATTCGTACAAATAGCCTAGGGTCTCATGGTGGCTCACAACAATAAAGCATAAGAAAACAAAATTAATAACAGTTTAAAATACAATAAATTATATGAAGGTTTTAGATTGTTATAGATTAGTTGAATTTTTTAAAGTGCTTTTAATGTATATTCTGTTTGCAATTTGTTGTTTTAATGGTTGTTACCGGCCCATAGACCTTCAGATATGGAGGGGATATACATACATACATACATACATACATACATACATACATACATACATACATACATACATACATACATACATACATACATACATACATACATACATACATACATACATACATACATACATACAACCAGGACAGCTGTGCACACCTATTCAAGTGCTGCAGTGAATAGGTGAATTGAACACACTCCATCTCAAAGCAGTCCAGAACATGTGCAACTTTACCGGGAGTATCTAGTATGCTCCCCGTGAACCCCCAGAAGCAGCGTTTGTGCTACATCCATGTGCAAATGCTGCATGGGCACAGGGTGGGGCAGCTATGGCTGCACAAATGCACAAATATGTGCCACAGTCACCATAGCAGTGTCACAGCACATTTTGGAAGTTGTTGTGGCCATTACTATGGTGATTTGTATGGTCTGGGTTCGACTGTCCACACTGCAATGGCCAATAAGTAAGTTGAGGATGGTGTTGGCACTTGTGATGTGAACACCAGCCACTGTCCTTGAACTTAACTTCAGTGGGATGGTATCTCACTGAAGAAGAAGAAGAAGAAGAAGAAGAAGAAGAAGAAGAAGAAGAAGAAGAAGAAGAAGAAGAAGAAGAGTTGGCTTTTCTACCCCACTTTTCTCACACATTGTAGGGGACTCAAAGTGGCTGCCAAAGCTTTCTGTTCCTCTCCCCACAACAGAACACACTTTGAGGTAGGTGGGGCAGTGAGAGCTCAAAAAAGAGCTGTGACTTGCCCAAGGTCACCCAACTGGCTTCATGGGGAAGTGCAGAATCAAGCCTGGTATTCCCAGATAAGAGTCCAGAGTCACAACTGAAGAGAAGTGAGAGGGGAGATTCTCCAGTATATTAGTGTGAGTGGCTGCTAGTGGCTGGAAAGGAGTGAATCAGTGATTTTCCACCGGCTATGTTAGAAAACTGAAGCAAACTGGCTATTCCCCTCCGGAAAACATCAAAGTAATTTGCTGCTAAGGCTAATGGTGAACCTCTGCTTAGCCCCTTCTCTTTGCTTTGTGCACCAGCTGCTGCTGGTTAAATGACTAGTAATGGCTCTAATAGAGACATTTCTTTGTTTAGTAATCGCTTAAATGACACAGACAAGAGTAAGTTGTGTTTAAGGATGTCACAGTTAAGTTTACTTGATTCATAAATAAGTGCCATTCATAATGACTAACACTTTGAAGAATGCAGTCAATCAATAGGCTTGCCTTTTATCTGCTCAAATAATATCCTCCCTTTTTTTTATTTAACAAAGACATTGCTTTTTTTTTTTTACCCTGATGCTCCTAAGGATACCACAACAATTTTGTTTATTGAGGAGATTTTGCCAATTACTGGGAAGAAGGAAAACACATTTGATGAGCCAAACCTCTAGTATTTTCAAATTAAGCTGGGAAAAGCTGGAACCTGTAATTCTGGAGAGTTATATCCTGTCAATATGGATCAAGAGTGCTCAAACTGTTCCTGAACTACAGGCTTCAGCAGCCCCAGCTACTTTGGCCAAAGGCAAGGAATGATGGGAGTCATAGTTCAGCAACATCACTAGAGCCACAGTGGTCTAGAATGATAGTGAAACATCTGGGGCAGCAGGTGAAAATGATGTAAGTGGAGCACCATCATATCTATGCAGCAGATACAGTTGCTCTCAATTAGATTCCATTCCAAAGCAGGGGCCTATTCACACTACAATATTAGGAACTTCTGGAGGAGGCTACTACAGCCTCCAAGCACCCCCTGCCTTCCCAGAAGTTCCCTAACCATGCACTACCAGTAGAGCAGGAAATGATGCTCCACATCCTCCCCAAACTTCCTCAATCTCTTACCTGTTGTGTCCAGCTGGGGAGCATTCGCACCTCTACTGGAGAAGGAGGTCAACAGGGCTAGTGCGCAAGAGTGCTGGCAGCCCTGCTGCTGTCCTGACCTGACTGCGACTGCAACTGTGCAGAGCGTCAGCCTTGTCATGGGGATGGCGCTGCTGCATGAGCAGTCACGGAGGGTGCCACACTCAAGATGGTGGTGCCCTGAAGAGGACCAGCCTCAGGATCGGTCACAGGTGAGTGACCAGTTGTGTGGTGAGTTGGGTGTAATTGACTAGTGCTCGCAAGCACGAGTGCTAGTTAAGGTTAAGTGATTGCGCTCCTTTCCCATCCAGTAGACGGGAAGGGAAGTGCAAAATCACCCCAGATCAGGAGAAACATGGGGAGATGGAAAAATGATGAAAATTGTTACTATTCTGCCACTTGTATTTTGACAACTGGTTCTGGTGGCCTCTAAATAGCATTTGACTATTACAGATGATGGTAGCTATAGTCATGTTGTATGATCAACTCTATTACAGGATAGCTTTAATATTTCTTTTGCTGAAAGGTAGAGTGATCACACACATGACACCTGGGCCCTTTCCACATGTGGCCTTATTCTGGAATATATCCCAGAATAGGGGCCCGCTGTCCAAATGTTAGTGCCAACCATGGCAGGCCCCAAATGATGCCTGTCATAGTCTACATTATCATGTGGACAACAGACTCCAATCCTGAGATATATTCCCGGATAAAAGGCCAAGTGCATAAAGGAACCTGGATCCTTTATGCACTAGGCCTTATTCCAGATTTATCCCAGAATAGGATGTAGACTACGGCAATCCTCACTTGGGGCTTGTCATAATCTGCATCAGCGTGCTGATGCCAGGTCCCTATTTCAGGATAGAAGAAGAAGAAGAAGAAGAAGAAGAAGAGTTTGCTTTTCTATCCACTTTTCTCACCCATTTAATGGGACTCAAAGCAGCTGACAAAGTTTTCCATTCTTCTCCCCACAACAGACACCCTGTAATATAGGTGGGGCTGTGAGAGCTCAGGAGAGCTGTGTCGAGCCCAAGGTCACCCAGCTGGCTGTGTGGAGGAGGGCGGAATCGAACCTGGTGTTCCCAGATAGGAGTCTGGCTCTCTAACCACTAGACCAAACTGGCTCTGGCTCACTTATAACTCAGAATAAGTCCCAGTGCAGATAGGGCTCTGGTATCTACAAACCTTCTGACCCTGAGTTCAAACAGGTTGTCCACTTCCTAGTGAGTTGGCAATAGCAATTATAAAATTCTGGAAAAGCAAGTAAACATGCAAGTAAACAAGCAAAGGTTTCCCTTTTTCTCTCCTGTGGAAGGAGCAAAATTGTCTTGAGTGCAAAAGAAACAAGCAGAGGGATAGGAGTCCAACACACACGTCCCCAAAATCACAGAGTGTGGTGGCCCCCAAATATTGGTGCACAATTTACTTATGGTGCAAAAAAGTTCACAAGCATCTTTTTCATAGAATAAATGTTGCTTCTCAGTTGATTTGAATCGTGGCTAATCTGTAAATTGCAGCTAGGCCTATTGAGAGCACTTAGCATGCTTTTAAATGATTGAGGTCAGTTTATTGATATGCTATGTTTACTTCCAAAGTGAATGCCAAACAATCCATTCTGGAGTAACAATAGATTTATAGCAGGCAGGTAGGCGAAGCTATTCAGCAATGTTTAGATGAAGATGAGAAACAACCTTGTGAGCCCATTTGGTGTAGTGGTTATGGAGCCAGACTCTTATCTGGGGAGCTGGGACCGGCAGACGATCAGGGATGCTGGGAAATGTAGTCTCAGCATTGACCTGCAGACCATCAGGGACATTGGAGGGATTCTCAGTGGGGTGGGGGTGAAAGTAGGGGGTGCCTTACCCTTGCCACCCCACCGAGAATCCCTCTGATGTCCCTGATCGTCTGCAGGTCAATGCTGAGCCTCGCAGCGCTGGCGCGAATTGCTGATGGTCGCAGCAGGCCAGGACTACATTTCTCAGGATCCCTGGCAAGCAGGGACCTGCAAGGCCGCAGCACGCACATGCGCGATTCGTGCCGGCGCTCCGAGACTCAGAATTGAGGTGCAGCCGGTCAGGTAAGTCCTGTAGGGTCTTTATGGGGGTGTTGGGGGTGAGAGTGGGTGTGGGGGTGCCTTACCCTTGCCAGAGAACTGAGGATCGTCAGTTCTCTGGCAAAGAGAAAACAGGGAAGCCGGCTGCCGGACCCGCCCACCTGTCAGAGTGGCAGAGCATGCGCTCTGCCTCTCTGACAGCTGGGCAAGCGCCGGCAGGGCCGATTTGGGATGGGTGCTGGTGCACTCGCACAGCACCCATCCCAAACCGTTTCCAAATCCGGCCCTGCCGCCCCTGCCCCGCGCGTGTGCATACGTGTGGGGCCAACGAGAAGCCATTCTTACTCAGAACGGTTTTCCGTTGGAAAACGTTTCGCCAGAAAACGGATCTGTTAGATCCGTTTTCGGCGGCGTATGCGGAAAGGCCCCTTGTCTCTGTGTGAGACGCCCATGGGCGTTTGGTGGGCCCCTGTGTGTGACGGGATGCTGGACTAGACGGGCTTTGGCCTGATCCAGCAGGGCTTCTCTTATGTTCTTATGTTGTCTCTGAATTTCCCCTTTTGTTATGTTTGAATACAGCCAAAGTGTTCTACGTTATTCCTGGTATCTTTTCTTGAAGTCACTGTTAAAACACATTTGGCTTCCTTGAGAAAGGCCCTTTCTGAACTTACCTCTCCCTGGTCGAAACCAGTAGGTCTGGACCAGCCAGGCATGCTGGTTCAGCCCACAGGAAGGCATTCTCTGGAACAGTGCCATGTGCACAATGGTGTCTGTCCTCTGCCTTGGCCCTGAAGCTCATATGAGCTACAGGCCTGGCCTCCAAGGGATCAAAAGGGCTAGGAGGCTTGGTTCCTAACCCTGGAGCCATTGAAGGATGTCTTCTGATGGTGATGTGCCTTCTGCATGTAAACGGGTCTACTAATTTGCAGACCAGTGTGACCCAGAAGTGGGCTTTGTGGCACTTAGTCTGGACTAAAAGAAAGTGCACAAAAGATTTTAATTGGACTCTCTTAGGTCATTGAAATGGTTTCTTGAGGACTATTGACTCTGTTTCACATTGCCTAAGTTGAGTTTGCAGTACATACGCATATGTACTTTTACATTATGTCTATTTACCCCCTTTTCCACACACAGTCAAAGATCCAGATCTTCAAGATCCAGATCTTTGAGATGGGATCCTTTTGTAGATCTGGATCTTGAAGATGCCTGAAGATCCCATTGTGGACACCTTTAATCAGGTCCACATGAAATCCAGATTTAAGGGCCTGAAGGACCTATTAAATCCAGATTTCCCCTGCCCTTGTGGGGACAGGGCGTTGCAGATAGGGCCTTCAGTGGGGTCCAGGTGGGGACAGGACCTTCCCGATTGGTGCCAATTAGGTACTAATGGGGTCTTAGAAGGGTTCTAAGGCCTAGTGGAAAAAGGCCCGTATATGTCCTCCAGTTGATGTGTTTCATATGGTATGATGACATCATGCAAATATATCAGTGTACTATTGATTTTGAACCTTTAACTTTTCAAACTCTTTTTAATGCCATGGGTGGGTATGAGAGAGAAAGAGAGAGAGAGAGAGAGAAATTACTATTTTAATACACATATTATATCCTTAAGGTTTTACCTGACCTTTTCAGTTTGATGCTGCACTAGAAAAGCCATTGATTCAATGCAGAAGGGTTCTTAACCAGCTCATGAATGCTCATATAACAAGTATTTTATCATGGTATTCCGTATAAATCTGCTTGTTTCCAAATGGCTCCTTTGAATAATGATAACTGGAATTCAGGCTCAGAAAAGCAGCACTTCCACACATGGGGAAATGCAGCCACTAGCATATTTTCCCTTTTAAATGTCACAAGCTGCGCAAGTTCAAACTAGTACAGTGCAAGAGCTGTGGATTTATTTTCAGAGCGTGCGAGCAGCAGGCCATAAATCACTTGTATCCAGTATGATTTGGAATATGGACCTGCACAAACTCATTTCTGGAGGGTCAGTTTTCAGTCTGCAGTCAGTGCTTCAAATGTTTACAGAATCTCACTGTCTTGTTTGCTTTCCATACATGGTTTATCTTTCTCCTGGACCACTGATTAATCACCTGTCTGGGCATCTGAACTCCTGATTAATTGATGACCTTGAACAGTGACCCAGAAATACTAACTGCCATTCCCCCTGCATTTAAAAATAATATTTTGTAGGCTAAGCAAGACCTTGGTCCTCTTTTGTGCTTCATAAGGAGACTTCACATTTATATTCTCAGGTTTCTCCCACCAGAGTCTGGAAGCCTTTCTATGGCATTAGTCTGCGGAGGGATGAAAGTAGGACGCCACCTTACATTGTGACATTCCATTCTTCCATTGACTCTCAGGGCTTTTAATTATGAGGGCAGTTGCACATGTGCACCACTTCCTCTGGCTCAGAATTGGGCTGGATGTCTGTTCTCTTTGATCCCACCAATAGTGACATCAAAAGAAATAAAGCTCCTCCACTGTAACCAGTCTGGGCCTGTTTACGTTTACCTGGGTGGAACAGTAGATCCAGCATAGAGGTAAGCATCCACACTTCAAGCACTGGTTGACTCCCCAGTTGGACCACCAGCACTTGCAGTGTGGATGGGTCTGGCCCAATCTAGTCAGATTGCTATGGCAGTGGCTGCAACAGCATCCAGTTTGTGCTGGGACGTTGCATGGTGATTGGCCAATGATGCATGAAGCATGCCACATCATCCCACCAATTGACAGCATCCATAACTGGAAGATGGTGCAAATGCTGTAACCAGAAGCTCACCATCTGCCATTGATCAAGTTGTGGACATATTTTTACTTATCAACACATACTGAAAACCGAGTTCTAGTCCATGTAGTGTTGTCTAGTCTGAATGGGTCTTTCTGGAGTGGTCTAGCAGTAGCGGACTCCAGGGGTTGTCCATATTCAGAAAGCATGTCATAGCCCAGCCCTGGCCACCAGGTTCAAAGTCTGCATCCAGCCTTTGAAGCCACCATGGAGCCTTCACAGTTACTTGGAGGTTCTGTTTTGGCCATGCATTGACTTTTGGTGCCTCTTTTGATGGTGCTTCCTGAAGCACCACTGGAATGAGTATTCTGGCCTATGGGGGAAGCTGTCTGTATGCGTTTTGTAGTCTGGTTTGCGAACACTAGAACAACTGTGGACCTCTTTAAAGATGTCTACAGTAGAGGTGCATACAAATGTAATTTTTGGGATTTGATTCAAATTGAATATCCCAAAATTTGATTCAATTCAAATCTTTAAAATTTGAATTTAACCGAACTCAATTCGAATTAAGCAAATTCGAATCTATTTGTTCAAATTTTAAATTTGAATTTGCACTTACGAGTGTTGACATTCACACATGCCTGTGCACATTGTTACTCATCCCATACGCATCCATATGTATCCGTACACATCCATATGCATCCCGTAGTTATCCCCTATGTAGCCCATTTTCGTCCCGTACGGATCCATGCAAATGTGTACAGACATGGGAAAGATGCATGTCTGCAAGTACGCATTTTGTACAAACCAGTACACATACAAATGTCCAGATAGTTTGAACAAATAGATCTGAAGTTTGAAATGTCATTCAAATCTTTAAATGTGAATTCATGGACAATTGATCTGAATTTGAATGTCAAAATTTGGACGAATTCAGTCAGACTTCAAATACCTTCAAATATTCATGCTCACCCCTAGTCTACAGTAGGACCAAGATATGGTGCCATTTTGGTGCTATATCTGAGCCCGCTGCTGTTTCCCATGCAGATGATCTGGGCTAGTGAGTCAGGCTGACCGTATTCTACAATAGATGTGGAAAGCTGGACCTTGGGTTGGAATACATTCCGAACCAAGGCTCAGCGCAAAACCAGCCTTAGAGTCATAAGAAATGTGCCTGAAGTGAACCGATTGCCTAACAGAGTGAAAGGAACTTGCCTGAACTCTTCAAATAGACAGTTCATCCTTGAGTATTGTGCACGAGGGAAAGAAAGAGAACCTTCTTAAAATTCTTCCCTTGTAGCATCTTTCTTATTTCCAGCACCCAGGGAAGCACATGTTGTCTCTCAGCAAAGAGTTAATATGTGAGTGAAGCCACAATAATGACTGTGTTTAGCAGCTCTTGTTTCATTTTGGTGCTTCTGCCATCCGCCTTCAGTTTCTTCACAGGCTTCTAAAGTGGAGCCCTGGTGGGATACTCTACTGTAATCCTCTCTCTCTCTCTCTCTTCCTCTCCCTCCCCTCCCCTGCCACTGTTATCGTGCAGTGACTAAATAATGGAGAACTGAGGAATGGAGATAATAGGACCATTGACATCTGGCTAATTGCCATTCCAGCTGGAGGTTGCTTGGCAGCTGAGTGGGACATGATTTGTGGATGAGGAACATCTAGTGAACCGTGATGGACAGAAGTCATTGGAGGTAGAGAGGGAGGGGGCGAGAGATGGAGAATGAGAGAATACGTGTTTTTCTGCCCACAAAGAGACCCTGGGGCAAATGCCGGTACCTGTAATATCATGCTTACTTAAACACCTCTACACGTAACTGAAAATTCATTGATTTTCTAATTTAGCAAGAGTAGCTTGAGCTATAATATAAATGGCTGTGTTTAATACCTTCTTTTTTTTATAAAAAGAAACTGTTTGCATCTTAGGAATTTGCAAACGATGAAGCTTACATTGAGGAAAGCACACTTCTTTCTGCTGGCACAATGTGAAAACAGCATGTCTTTTCTTAGCTCTTTAGTATTCTGAAACTCCATTAGAATGATAAGTGGAACAATAAGAGGAGAAAGGGCCAATCTCTTTTTCTTTGCTGTATTTCTTTGAAACTGTCTATATGCATGAATAATGGAGTTATAGGTTCTGTTTCCTGTATTACCTAGATGGACAGCTTTGCGGATGAGGAGGATGAGGAAGAGATCTTGTTTGTGGGCCTTTCCTCACTTACCTTTGGACCAATGTATCCAGTGTACACAATGGGCTTCCATTCTATATCATAGAGTTGTTCAAGGGAGATCCCACCACCTGCTAGTGTGCTCCACCCACAATTGATGGAGCGTAATGCAGAGGAAGGGGTAAACCTGTTTAAACATGTTCACCAAAGGACTGGTGGGCTCTGATTTAGGACAAGGAGGCAGGGAGAAGGCACTCCTATTACTGAACTACTTGAGGACCCATTTTGCTAGTGTACCAAAACATGCCACCAAAAGGCTAGGACCTTTCATTCAAAGCCCTTAGGAGCCCTTGGAGAATAGTCCTGCAGCCCACACAAACTTACATGCCAGTGCATGGACTGGTCTGGGCCAGCACTGTTGTGCAGCCAATGCTGTTCCAGGCCACTGTGTGCCATAACCTATGTCAGCCGGCCTGGCTGCTCCAGACCCACTGACCCCAGATCATGGCCTTTGAGTGCAGAAAGCTCCCAAGACTCCTCCAGTCAAAGTACCCAGTCCTAGTCACATAGCTGAAGAAGAAGACAATCCCGGTGAGTAGGAGCTCTGAAATCCTACTAACATCTCAGCAGGTGGTGGCAGATGAGGAACTGTCAGGCCTCATCCCCTCAGCCTTTCCTCCTCTGTCGAAGAGCTGTCTGTCATCAGGGACACCCAAGGCAAGCCCAGCTTCCCTGACAGTCAGGGCGAGGCAGGAGCAGCTCAGGGGCTCAATGTGAACACTGACCCTATAGCCCAGTGGTTCTCAACCTGTGGGTCATGACCCCTTTGGGGGTTGATCTACTCTTTCACAGGGGTTATCTAAGAGTATCAGAAAACACATAGGAACCAAGACACCACTCCTCTATCCATCTTCAGGCAGGTCCACCCACATGCAGATACGCCCACATGAGTACCTGGCATGATGATGTCATCACGCCAACCCCATCACTTACAAACATAATTTTATGGTTGGGGGTTCAGGTTGGGGTTAGGTTGGGGGTCACCACAACATGAGGAACTGTATTAAAGGGTCATGGCATTAGGAAGGTTGAGAACCACTGCTATAGCCCAAGATGGAGACAGTTCAGATGAAGATGCCAGGCGATACCCTTCCCCAAGCGTTCTGAGGCAGGAGCGACAACAGCTGGGACAGTCAGTGTGTCTGCAGGCCAAACACCTGTGCCACAGAGGGCGTGATTCTCCCTCATCTACTTAAACATGCCTCATGCCTGCAGAACTTGTTGCACACAATAATTCTCTTTATCCTGCAACCTCAGCCCATTTGCTCTTTGTATGTCTGATCCTTGAACTGATATCTGACACCGCAGACCCTCTGGCATCTTGGAACTCAGAACATTTGACTCCACTTTACTCTTGCTCCCTGAAAGAACTTTGCACTTTGGCTGGTTGCTACTACTGCTAGCCCTGAATGTGCACATGTGTGTTTGCTCTCCAAGACCTAGCTGACTCGGGATACGACAGGAACTGGAAAGATGCTGCTGAAAAATGAAGACAGCATGTTTTGGGACAGAGAATGCAAACAAGGGAAAGCAGACACACGTAGTCACACACTCTTCAGATGATGTTAATGCTGCTTTCCTCCTTGCTGTATCCCTGGAAGGCTGACCCTCACTGTAGCCTGCTCAGTAAGCTGCCAAGAGTTTTATTGCCTGGAAGATATACTACTGCTAATTGCAAAGCATAACAACCACATCTATTTGTTCAAAATCCCAGTACTGTATGCACTTGGTTTTTTTTTTTATTAAGTCTCAATTCAGTTAAGACATCTGCACAGTTAGCAAAAGCTCCCATGCTGAGGTTTTCCTTTAGACAACCGCAAGCTACGTGCAGTTGCTTAAAGGAAGAGGAGTAATATTACAGTCAGGAATGAAATAGCAGTCAAACTTCAAGAGGACATCTTAGTATGCAGGTAATACATGAAACTATCTCTCTCCTTCATTCTCTTCATGATCATCCTCAGTCTTGGTTATATCACTTACCATGATTAATCGGCACACATGTCGACAGTCGACTCCCAGATGAATCCTTTCAATGCCCAAATGCAGTTATCTATTTTCCACACATGCACAAATGAATGGTGATTGTCATATGGACTGATGATTGTGCACTCATCAAACACAGCGGAACCTGAAATCCTCAGTATCATCAAGGAATATAGCATTTACTGATACTACATTCTGTGAGGTGAGCTGTGTTCTTCAGTGACACATGGTACCCCTCTCAGTAGGCAAAAAGACTAGAGATGTGCACGATAATGTCCGGATGCGTATTCTTTCACATCAAATATGTATGGGATATTTGTACGAATTCATATGAATAAATTCGTATCTAATATAATCCTACCACATTCAAAGGTTATCTATTGGAATGAATACGGGTTTTCTAATATTTGATTCATTATGAATCAAATGTCAAAAAACCCATTTGTGCACATGCCTATAGTGGAGCAAACGTTTCTTAGCCTCAAAGTTTCCACCTGGTGGCAAAGCCTAGAGATGCTTCCCCTTCTGTTGATGTTGTATCTCAGGCAAGTGAGGGCAGTTAGGCAAACACACATGCATGCTCACAGCAGTCCGTTGGGGGCTCGAGAGAAGTCAACGTCAGGTCAGTCCATAGTCAGGAGTTCCAGGGGTTCAACAGAGAGTTGTAGCAAGACCCAAGAGTCAGTTTCACGGGCAAGCACAAGGGCGGAGGTTGCATAAATGTTTTATCTGCAACACGGGACCAGCAAGTGCTGCTGAGTTAAGTAGGTGAGCCAGCTCCACGCTCTTTGTGACGCAGCTGAGCAAAATGCTGGGATCTGCATAACACCTGCTCCTCCTGCTGAAGCAGATGAGGGAGGGGCGAACCTGAGGCTGTCTGTCTGAACCCTCATCCCCAGAACTGTATGTGTGAGCCCCTAAAACTGCCCCCTGGCCCTCAAGGTCCTTGCTGCTGTGCTCCAGTTGCTGCCCAGACTGCTGGGCAATTGGAAATGCTCCTTTGTCTTCAGAGGAAGGAGCTGGACTGGCAGGACAGGGCAGGACAGTTGAGCAGAAAATGTAAAAGCCCATCACTCCCTCTGTCCCTTCAGATAACAGCAGGGACAGACAAGGAGAGAATAACCCCAGGGTGCTTTGCTGGGGATTAAGGAGAGGTTGGCTTAGAGGGCGATTTCCCCTCCATTCCTTGAGTTAGCTATGTGCTCAGTTGGGGTGGTTATATGTGGTCTTGCTTTATGTAGAAATCTCTGGCCACCACCACCACCCTTGCTGAGTGTGGCATCTATCAGGCAGGGAAATGCAAGAATGCAAGCCCCGGAAAGTGAATTAGGCAGAGTGCAAGGACAATGTTAAGCAAATGCCTTTGCATCTGATTACTAATACAGCCAAGGAAGAATTACCACGAAGGGAGGGGAGAGTTCAGATTACAGCATGATCTACGAGTAGAAGAGACAATTTGTATTCTAGACTCGGTAATTATGAGGTTTTGTAACATCCCTAGGAAGGTCCCGTGCTGAACAATTGGCTGTACATTGCAAATGCCACAGGCTACAACCACACAACTTGACATGGAAGATTCATTCATTTCCATCAAATTTATAACAAAGCTTGATTGCAAATGGTGAATTATGCATCAACATATGTTCATGCTAATTGATACACCGCAGACAACATTTTGGCACCAGATCAGTAACTAACAATTATATATGTGAAAGTTTGTCTAGGAAATAGTATCAAAGAACTGGAAGCAACACTTTGTAAGACATGCAACGTCTTTTGTTATTTTTAATTCCAACATAATAAGTATTCTAAAGCCAGACATAACAAATGTTGTAAGCCTTATTACTGTGATCTGACAAAGACATTTAATAGACTTGTGTAAATTCAGTTCATCCTAGAGCAGTTTGAATCAAACCGTTGTGTATGGTTGAAACTGAACCAACCCCCTGTTCAAAAGGGCTGGTTTGACTTGAACCGAACTAGGAAGTTTTTAATTGGGCAGGATGGTTTGATTTGGTCTGTTATAAAATGACCCTATTGGGCTCTTTTGTCTTAACAACTGAGATTTGTATGATTTTGTGACTCTGCACTTCTCAAACAGTTGGTGGACCTGCTCTAGTTCCATCTAGATCCAGGCCAAGTAAGTTCGACATGGTTCTAGATTGAACCAAACTCAAAAAGTTTCACTTTTATTTGAACTGAGCCAAACTACATTTTTAAGTTTGTGCAGATCTCTAGCATCTAGTTTCAAAGGTGGCCAGTTGGCTGGACTCACCTGTGCTGGTCATCACTAGCATAGTGATTGCCCTGATCAATTTTTTTAAATTGTATCAAGCCAGTATGGATGTGCATGAGTATTCATAACATTAGTTATTCATATGGATTTGTATGAATTCAGACATTTGTACAGGAATCAAATGTTATGATATTTATACATTGACATTTGTACAAATATGAATGTTTTGGACATTTGTACAAATAGTTCAGACACTCCTTAAACTGTGGACATCAGAAGATTTGTTTCAGAAAGCGGCTGTGCCAGACATCCGCAATGGATCTAGGGTGTTTTTCCACTGGCAGAAAGTACCTATTTTTGCACCCATTAAGGACCCATTTGGGTGTGAGCCAGATGATCCCATTTCCACCACGGCACCCATTTGGGACCCGATTGTTTCCACTGCCGCTGTGGAAATCCGGATCAAATGGGTACTTTCTGGCCTTTAATCCGGATTTTCTGTAGACCCCATTAATGGGGTCTACAATGGGGTCTTCTGCCAGAAAATCCAGTTTAAGGGGAGCCTGTTTCCACTAGAAACAGGCAATGGGGTCTAGAGGAGGCTAAGGGAGGGGGCACACATGAGGGGGAGCCCCAAAACCTAGGCTTCGAAGTCATTTTGAAGCCATTTCGAAGTTACTTCGAAGTTGCCTTTGGAGATTATCAAAGGCTCCTATGTCCCTCCAAAGGCAACTTCGGAGATTAGCAAAAGCTCCGAAGACAAACCTCCAAGAACAAAGGGAGAGAACAAAGGGAGAACAAAGTGGACTGTTACCTTCAGGCATGAAAAGAGGTGCATATTAATGAGGCTGACTCATCCCTGCTCACAAGGAGCTAATTAATATGCAAGCTCTCTCACAAGGGGTTGTCTTCGGAGCCTTTGCTAATCTCTGAAGTTGCCTTTGGATGGGACTTCGGAGCCTTTGCACTCCCTCTCCCCCAAAACACCTGGGGTGACAGGCAGACCCCAGGGTCAATCCAGATTTGCAAATGGGTGCTCCGGTGTTTCAACAGCTGGGAGGCTAGCATCCATTGCTATTGGGTGCTAGACCACCCATGGAAACACATTGGGTATTTAATCTGGATCTACTGGATCCAGATTAAGGGAAGTACCATTCCTTAGATCCGGATCTTCTTAGATCCGGATTAAAGGAGTGCAGTGGAAAACACCCCTAGAGTGCATTTGACATGGATTGAGAGTGTATTAAAAGTAGATTAAGGTCAGATTTGACACTTACAGAGTGGATTTGTTATGGGATATGTATTGGATATGTATCTCGGATACGTCAACACCCCTAGTATCCAGGCCTTCCTAACCTAATCTGGGGTCCTTCTTTGTACTTGGCCTTATTCTGGAATATATCTTGGGATAGGGGTCTGTTGTCCACATGCTAATGCCGACTATGGCAGGTTCCTATTCTAGGATATATTCCTGAATAAAGCCAAGTGTGGAAAAGCCTTATGAAGAAGGGGTAGAAAACCAAGACCCATTTGTTTTGGATGGATTTTGCTGGCTGAATGAATAATTGATGGGAGATGTCACCCTTTGTTCCTGGGGTCTGAAGCCTTCTTGCAAGGTCATGAGCATACCTAAAACTGTATTTTCATTGTGCACCAGGATGCAAAGCTCATGCATATTCACATGGACACCGCGTTCAGATATAAAAGCGTGAACAGGAACGGTTCCTCTGTTCTAACATACGGTGCACGTGCCCTTGTGAACCTACGCCTGTGTCCTCAAATTGGAGAAAAATGCATTATGAATCTGTTTGTACCCAATGCCTGTGCTTGTGTCCTGGACGCAGAAAGGAAAATGCCACAAAAGCTATGAGTACAAAATTAAATAAAATCCCTACTTCAGCAGTATTTTAAAGATTTCCTGTACAATTCACCAGGTGGTCCTTTCTATACACGCCAGACTGAGTGCTATGAACAGCTCATATTACTTTTAAAATCAGGTTGTGCTGAAGAATTTCCCCAAGGGCAGCATTTGCTCATTCACAGAAAAGCTTGTGTGGATTACAGTTTTAAACCTATTATGCTGGCTGTACCCGATTCCTGTTTTTTTTCCACTAATATGGACGCATAGCTGGCTGAAGCTTAATTCCCATAAATGCAAACATTGATGGTGACAATATCTATGATGAATGGGTTCCTTATGGCTTACTGGTCATGATTTATGGTGACAAGTTTAAGCAATCATTAAGCATAATTATATTTAATTGATGGGGTATTTTTCCTAATGTTTGCTTGTGCTGGGGATGAAAATAAATGGATTACAAATACATAGAATGAGTAAAGTGGCACATGGGTGCATTAATAGTTTACATGTGTAGTAATTCACATGTTTTAATAATGAATGTATGGGAATGAAAGAGCCTCAGGTGGGCAGCTGATGGCCTCATTTGGGGGAAACAGTGCAATTCTGTACTCTCTGCAAAAGAAAAAAACTCCATATATTGTACATTTCAGGCCTTGAAACAAAAAAAAAACATTTAAAATAAGTGATGCTGAAGACAATGCATAGAATAGCGGTGTGAACTGATGCAATTTTGGGGGGTTCTATTCGATTTGAATCGAATATCTGAAAATTCAATTCAATTCAAATCTTCAAAATTTGAATATACCCAAATCCAATTCGAATTCATTTGAATTTTCGATTCAGATTTTTACTTGCAAATGTTGACAACATTCGTATGTTCCCGTATGCATTGTTACACTTCCTGTATGCATCTGTACGCATCTGTACACACCCATATGCATCCCGTATTTATCCTGTATGCAATCCGTTTTCATCCCATATGGATTCATACAAAAGCATATGGATGCAGGAAAGATGTGAACCTGCAAGTATGCTTCGTGTATGTACCCATATACGTATGAATGTCCAAGTAATCGGAACGAATAGATTTAAAAATTCAAAATTCATTTGAATGTTTAAATTCTAATTTATAGACATTCGATCTGAATTCGAATGTCGAAATTTGAATAAATTCAATTGAATTTTTAATTTCTTTGAATATTCATGCACATCCCTAGCATGGAACAGTCTGCTTTCTTAACAATGACAACAATGCATGGTTTATCATGGAGAAAATAAAACAAAATCTTAGTAGAATCTTACTAAGCAGAGCAAGAGAGTTCTTGCTTTGAGAATGCCCGTAAAATATTATTAATCCTGATCAGGATGGGCGAGAAATCATTTTTGTGTGAATACTGTTATGTTCTACTCCACTTGTTTTTAATCCCTGCAGAGATTTTCCTTGCTCCTAAAATTACAGAATTGTACTGTACAATCACATCAATTGCCTCTTCTGCCACGGTCCATAAAATCTGTAAGGCTGCATCTAGCAAGCAAGAAAAAAAAGGTGACCTGTGAGAATCCCTGTGGTGGCTAGGTGACCGCTCAAGCCAGCTGCCACCCCCAGAGAGGAGAAATCTGCCCTGGAGGCAGATTTTGCACAGACCACTTAAAATGACTCCAGAGGTGAACTCTGCCCTTTCGTGTTCCCACTGAAGCAATGCAGTGAGTGACGGGCAGAAAACGACAGATTTCCAGTCCCATTTCCCCTCAAAAGGTAAACTGAACCAGACACAGTTAATCTCTGAAGTTGCAGAAGATTTGTTTCATAGTCCCTTTTCAGGTTTGTGGAATAACTCCATGGTTATAGGAAAAAATCACAGCTTACCTGCTGCGAAGCAATGACCTGCCATCCGGACGAAAGGCAGCCTCCTTAGCTTCCTCATTGGAAACTGCGAGAGTTGAGTCTGGGCATGCCATCACATGGGATGAGGAAGCCAATTGTATTTTAGCTGCTCTTGTCATCTCTTCTTGCTATCCCACACCGGACTGATGGGAAGGCTCAAATTTACCTTATACTGCGCAGCAAGTGTCCTTAATTCAGGATTAAGGTAAATCCGCAGTTATGATGGGATAATGCATTGCCACAACAATCTCTCGATCATGGTGTGTGATGCCCCCACCATGACTGCATATTCCGCTGCGCAGTAACAAGGTGTCTGGAGGCACCCAGAGTTCCAGACACTCAGGAGATGGAAGCTCTGGCCATGTATTCAGCACACTCCTTGAACTCCCTCTACAGAGATGGTCATTTCCAGGCTGTTTGGATGGTGTGGTCCAGGATGTGGTTGAAGAGGCTTGTTTCACATGCTCTTGTGGGATAGCACAGGATCCTCCCATCCTGCCCCTTGTGGTGTTCTATCAAACTCTGCCAGTAGACTTTGATGTTGAGGTCCATTGGTGGGCCACCTACCTGTCCCAAAACAGCAGGCTCTCTATGGAAGACACATGGATATGGAATTCTAATCCCTTCACCCAAACAAAAAATTTAAAAGATTAAGTTGCCTGCTTAGAGTCACGATGGATACCTAGTAGATGCACGGAAAGCATTTGTCACCTTCGCAACTCGTACAAATTGTGAATGTTCAAAATTTCGCATTTGAATCAAATATCGGCTATATTTGAAGACTGCCATTTGCAGGCAAAGCGAAAGCTTTTGTGCCTTTGTTCAAAGCTTTGTTACATTCATAGTGGATTCACATTGGATTGGCAAGCCTGACTGGTGGCGGCAGGGATTTAAAGTGAATTCAAATCCTAGCACATTTGAAGTGGCTCCATTCACTTCAATGATAAGCAGACCGGCGTGTGTGTGTGTGTGTGTGGGGGGGAATTGTGCATATCCCTAATATCTAGATGTACAAAAAGTGTGTTTATGAGTAGGGGTATGCACGAATGCAATTTTTGCAATTCGATTCAATTTGGATTGAATATCCAAAAATTCAATTTGATTCAATTTTTTTATTTGAATTTGCACTTACGGATGTTGGCAACATTGGTATGTGCCTGTACGCATTGTTACGCATCTTGTATGCATCCATACACATCTGTGTGCATCCTGTAGTTATCCTGCATGCAACTCGTTTTTGCCCTGTACGCACCTCTACAAATACATACGGATGTGGGAAGGATGCGTACATGCAAGTATGCATCATGTACATGCCTTTACACATATTTGAATAATTTGAAAATTCAAAATTCATTCAGATGCTTATATTTGAACTTACAGGCATTCAATTTGAATTTGTATGTCCAAATTTTAACTAATTCAATCGAATTTTGAATGTTTCGAATATTCGTGCACATCCCTATTTATGAGTGTGTTCTGTTTATACGTATATATGTTCTGTTTCCATATATGTTTCTCTGTGTTCGTGTCTCTCTGTGTTTATTTTTATTCTGTTAACATACTTTACTTCATTTGTAGGATTTAAGAAAGATGCAGCATATGGCTTATTCAAAGAATTGTTTATGGCATCTCAGGTTGAAGATGTAACTAATCCAATAAAGAATTATATTTGAAAGTGAATAAAATATCCATGGCCGAGAAAAGCAGGGGGCTGGAAGGAGAGGGAGCCTTTGAAGAAAGACAACCACTCACAATGCATTGAATGAAGGCCACCTAGGATCATCTCATAGAAAGCAGGAGGGATTTTTGCCAGAGGAGCTTGAAGGACAGATGCTAATGAGACACGTGTGCAAATGACTTGGGTATGAACTGCTGCTGAGCGAAGGTGGAAGAAAGGAGCTCCTAGTCAGCCTGTGCTGTTGTCAGTCAGCGATCTAATGTTGTAACAAAAGACTGACTCCATGCTATTAAGCACATGAGGTGGTAAGGATCATGTTTTTAATTTTACCATTCCTGTAGACAAGAGAGTGCTCTGATGGATTTGATCCAGCTGCCTGCTGCATGGAACGGTTCCCATATGTGTCAGTAGCTGACTTGATGATCCAGAAACAACTGATTGTAGGCTTGCGAGTTCTGTTATTTTACAGTAAAGCCCAACAGGTAATAATTACCTATGCTCTCTTCTGAAGGGTCCAATCCAGAGTTGGGAATGAGAGTTTCAGCACGAATGATGGACTCTTCTCTTTCTCTCAAGGATGTGCATGAATATTCGTAGGCATTCAAAATCCGATTGAATGTGCCAAATTTTGACATTCAAACTCAAATAGAATGTCTTGAAATTAGAATGTAAACATTCAAATCTAATTTCAAACTTTGGATCTATTCATTTGAATTATCTGGATATTCGTATGTGTATGGGTTCATACACAATGCACACTTCAAGATCCACATCTTTCCCACACCCGTATGCATTTGTACAGATCCGTACGGGACAAAAACGGGTTGCATACGGGATAACTACGGGATTCATACAGTGCGTACAGATATGTATGAATGTGAGGAAGATGTGTACATGCACATATGAATGTTTCGACATTCATTCGTGCAGATTCGAATAAAAAATTGGAACAAATAGATTTAAATTTGGTAAATACAAATCAAATCTTGTTAAATTTGAATTTAAGGGTGCTTCCTCACAGGGGCAAAAAAATCTGGATCTCCTGCACCCGGATTTAGTTAAACCGGGTTCCGGATGCACAGCACCCACCTCCCATCCGTGCCCCGGGGCCCTCCCCCGGCCTGCCATGCTTGGCTCCCCGGAGCCAAGTATGGTGAGCCGGGGGACCTTGCTGCCGCGGCTCGCCCTTGCCCCAGAAGCGGCGGATCGCCACTTCTGGAGCCAGGGCGAGCTTCCCTAAAGCCCTCCCTAGCCCACCCGGGGGGAGCGCGTGCAAACCCCTCCTTACCTGTTCAGCATCGTCCCAATTCTGAGCTGAGGACCCCAGGATGCAGCGCGCCTGCCTCCTGCACACCTCCTGAGTGGCTGGGGCTGCTACTGGCAGCCCCTGCCCTCAGGAGGCGTTCTGTGCAGGCTTGCTGCCCTGACTGGGTGGCGCACCTGCGCAGAATGCCTCCTGAGGGCAAGGGCTGCCAGTAGCAGCCCTGACCACTCAGTAGGCACGCAGGACGCAGGCACGCTGCATCCTGGGGTCCTTGGCTCAGAATTGGGGCAACGCTGAACAGGTAAGGAGGGGTTTACGCGTGTTCCCTCCCGGGTGGGCTAGGCTGGGCTTTAGGGAAGCTCGCCCTGGCTCCAGAAACTGCGATCCGCTGCTTCTGTGGTGAAGGTGAGCCAAAAGGTAGGGCCCCCCCCGGCTAGCCATGCTTGGCTCCAAGGAGCCAATCATGGTGAGCTGGGGGAGGGCCCCCAGTAGGCACACTTGCGTTGTGCAGATGCATCCTAAATGGATGCGTTTTCACAACGTAAAACCCATTAAGCACACATCACATGTGGTGTGCAGGAAACACCCACATAGCACACATTAGTGACGGATAGGTGCAGACACACCTAGCCGGATGTGTGCTAAATGGACCGGCGAATGCGGACGCGCCTCCGGAAAACCGTTCTTAATGCGTGTTGCTGTGTGGACACACCTCGCTGGATGTGTCCTAAACAGCAACGCGTGTGCGGATGCGCCGCAGCAGATGTGTGCTTAATGGGTGTTAAAGGGCCTGTGCGGAAGCACCCTAAAAGATTCAGATTGAATTAGATTTTCAGGAATTCGATTCGATTTGAATAGAATGTTAAAAAAAAAACATTGGTTCACATCCCTACTTTCTCTTCCAAATTAGGACAACCGATATGTCTTCCGACCACCTGGCTGTTCTAGATCTCTTCTGAACTGGTTTGGTCTGAACTGGATCAAATCAAACATGGGTGTTTGAAAAGTTTGAGTGTGAACTGATGAACACACAGATTTTGAATTCAGACCAAACAAATGAATGTTCTAAGAAACCTAGTGATTGCAGCCGTTTTAACCAGAGTTCAGAGGTATTTAAAGGCATTTGAATCAAATCTGAACAAAAAGTTTTAATTTAGACTAAACTGGCCCTTGTTTGGTTCAACTTCAATTCAAACCAGGCACACACAAAAAGTTCATACACATCTCTAGGCTGTTCCCTAGGTTGTCAACCTGTTCTCCGTATCACTCCAGTGACTGTGCAAGAGAAAATTGGAATTTCAGGCTAGAGTGCATTAACTCAGACTGCATCCAGAAAATACACAATAGGTGTTCCTAAAGCTCCCTTGGGCCCCAGTAGACAAATGTGCCTTCCTCTGTTGGGTCTGCAGGGTGCCTCTGAAGCATGAAATCCATTAGAGGAGGCCAGAATGAAGGATATTAAGAAAACACTCCCAGGGTTGGTTGCATTCTTGGTCGTTGCTGCCACTATGTACGGTGATGGTAACAGTGGTGAGGACATACAGAGGACTGAAAGTGCCTCACTCCCAGGCTCATTTCTGATGCTTTGAAGCTTTCAATGTTGGGAGGGGTCAGGTATGTAAATGGCATTTTGTCCATTGCACTGGTACCAGAGCCTCCTAGGGATATGCATGAATGTTCTAAACATTTCAAAATTTGATCAAATTTGATCGAATGTGGACCTTTGAGTTTGCATAGAATGTCTACAGATTTGAATTTAAACATTCGACTGAATTTCAGATGCTCCAAAACATTCGTTCAAATGATTCGAAACATTCAAATGTACAGATCTCATACGTATTTGTATGCATTTGCGCTGATAGTGCGGGACGAAAACAGGATGCACACGGGATAAACCGGAATGAGTACGAAATGCGTACAGATACGTATAACACATGCAAATGTTGATATTTGTATCTTCAGATACGAATCAAATCTAACATTTAAACGAATCGATTCGAATGTATTCCATTAGAACTGGATTTTGTTGCATTTGGATTCTAAATATTCAAATTGAATTGAACGTATGGATATCCAATTCGACTTGAATTTGAATGCAAAAAAAGAAAAAAAATGTGCACATCCCTGGAGTCTCTCTCTGCTTAGACAATCTTTTTGGCAACCATCATATTTACCTTCCTGGGAACTCTGGGGATGCTCCCACACTGGGCATCCACACTGCATGAAGCCACTTCTATACCAGAAGTGATCCTCACATGTATAGCAATAGAGCTCATTTTTTGACTGCTTTACTATATCAGTGGCCAGGCTGCGACAGCCAAACTTGCTTGATTCACATCTCTTCTGGATGGAAGCGGTTTGAATGGAGTGGGGGGGGGGGGGACTGGCAGTGTCTTGCATTGACTGGTCACCGTAGCAGCGTCTCCTTATTTCAAGGTATTCATACTTACCTGGTGTGTAGTTAAGCACCTGCTAAATTTCAAATGGTTCAGGCATCCTGGAGTGTGGATGTCCAAACCATTCCACACCTTCACCTCTCTGGGACATTTTTCCTGGTAAGGCAAAGTGTGAAAAAGCCCAGCCTCAGTTTCACAGTCAGTGAGGAACCAAGCCAAGTGTGAAATGGTCTCTGGAGAACAGAGATATGCCACACATACTCACTGATGCCCGCATGTCACATGCAGGTGGGCTCCCTGGATGATGTGGCAGGAAGTGACTAGATGTGGTACATGGACGTGTGAAGCATGAAATAGTTTGCTGCCACTGTGCCCCTGCATGGAAGGGGCTGTTTATGCAGCTGCTGTGTGTGGAAGCAAGCTATGAGGCCAAGTGCAGAAAGGCCCCTGGACCAAATGTGGGATAGTTTCAGTCAGAACAGAAACAGGCTAGGGATCCCATCCCATCTCTAATTCACATTAAATACCTTTAAGAGCACACCTCCTGGCCTTTAATGTGGATTAGAAGGAGAATTGTGCAGATGTTACTACCTCTAAGACATTTTCAAGACCCTTCCTTCCTTCCTTCCTTCCTTCCTTCCTTCCTTCCTTCCTTCCTTCCTTCCTTCCTTCCTTCCTTCCTTCCTTCCTATCTGTGATCCAGTTTGGTCTAATGGTTAGGGAGCTGGGGTCTTTATCTGGGAATACCAGATTCGATTTCGCCCTCCCCCATGAAGCCAGCTGGGTGACCTTGGGCTAGTCACAGCTCTCTTGTGAGTTCTCACAGTCCCACCTACCACACAGGATGTTCTGTTGTGGGGAGAAGAATAGAAAAGCTTTGTCAGCTGCTCTGAGTCCCCTTAAATGGGTGGGAAAAGCAGGGTAGAAAAGCCAACTGTTCTTTCTTTCTTTCTTTCTTTCTTTCTTTCTTTCTTTCTTTCTTTCTTTCTTTCTTTCTTTCTTTCTTTCTTTCTTTCTTTCTTTCTTTCTTTCTTTCTTTCTTTCTTTCTTTCTTTCTTTTTGGTGTCACTGTGTTGTATTCCAGAACCTGGTCTGGTTGGCTTGTTTGGATCAAACAGACATGACAATCTCTTAAATGCTTGAATATGGTGACATTGCAAGAATTACAGAATTTTCATTCCCATTTTGAGGCATACACAAATTGGTATTTGATTCAAAGCACTTGTCTTGTGGCACAGAATATGTACTTTATCTAGCATGATGCATCATTCATTTATGCACTTAAAATGTGTATTTCCTGGTGTAAAATGCTTCCTTTCTCATACAAAATATGTCCTGTAAATATGAAGTCAATAATAAATGTATCATCCAATAAATCCCAATACAAAATAAGTGCAGAATGGGCCTAGTCAATTTGAGACCTTGGGGTAGAAGCTGGAATAGAAATATAAACAAATAAAATAAATAGCATTAAAAGACCTGCAAAATAGGGAAATAGAATGGGTTTAGGCCACACCAGCCTTCATTAACTGAATGTAAATCTTCTAGATTTTGACAGCCTTGATAGGAAAATTCCTCTTTGATTTGTTGGCCTTTTCCAAAAACTGACATTATTTTATTTGCCCAGTCCACCTGGAAATTGTTGGTTTGAAGGCTCAGAAAAAAAGCACTATATTTCTCTGTATATAATTTCCTCTTAGGAAAGTTTCTGTTATCTCTGGTGTTCTCATGTAGCATTGCGGCAAATTCCGTATCTGAAACCTGCAGGGAAATTTGTTATTATCTTTGTTATTAATTGTAAGATGATCTTAATCTTACCGTTAGCACTGCTCTAAGTCTGAGCCCAAAGAAATGTTAATTAATAAGTGGAAAACCCCAGAGTCTGTCTGAGCCAGAAATAATTTCAAGATGCTGTACAAATACAGTTCAGTAGGGCATTTATGATGATGATGAAAGGTAGAACCCCCAAAATCAGCTGTGAAGAGTGTCCCCAAAAATGCAAGATTGTCTCTGCAAAGAACATGCATTACATTCATAATGCATTTTTATGTCTGCCCTTTTTGATGATATGTCAAATTCTGGATTTTGGAAAGCATACAGGCCTCTCATGGATTTCTTTCCTTCAAAATGTTAGGAAAAAATTGGTGGCCGGATCAGTGGGGCCCATCTGCACTGAGAGCACTGATCTGAGGCATTTCCGCACTGAATCGCGTTCCAGACGGAACGCGTTCAGGCGGAAAGCTTAAGCCAGCTTCGGGCGCTTTCCCCGTTCACACACAGACGCGCCAGAACGCGTGTAAACGCGTTCCGGAGCGTCTGGGTGCGAATGCTCAAAGCGCCCGAAGCTGCCTTAGCCGGCAAATGCCGGCAAGCGGCGCGCCGGCAGCCGCGGAGGCAGATCGACAATCAGCTGTTTGAGAAACAGCTGATTGTCAAAGCCGCGCGGCGTCGGAGGCGCGCCGGCAGCCGTTCGGGAGACAGAAGCGGCGCGAACGCTTCTTCTCCCGAACGGCTGAGGGCGGCTCGTCCGCGTTGGAACGCGTGTAGAGCACTTCGAAGTGCTCTACATTTCGAACGCGGAAAAGACAGCTGCGGACACGTCGGAACGCAAGCCGCGCGCGGCCAATGCGTATGACGTGTCCTCAGCTGTCTTTTCCGCGTTCCGATCAGCCCCGTGCGAAAACGTCTCTGGCCTCTCCCTTTGAAGGCTAGGAATGACACTTCCTAGCCACAGAGCCTGGGGATGGGAGTGCTCTTCAGTGGCACAGTATGATGCACCCCTGAAAAGCACACCCAGTATTTCTGTGCAACATGGAGGTATGGCATCTGCATAGATCTGGATTAAGGGGCTCCTTAATCTTAAGCTAACTCCATCCTGTGCCTATGGAGCCAGATAAGCAGGGATGGGGCCTCCTTGATTCACCATTAATGTGAGGATCAGAAGGCCTGTGATCCAGATTAAGAAGCTCCTTAATCTGGATTACCAGTGAGTAGAAAAACAGACCAGATGCAAACCTAGTTTGGTGAGAGATTTGGTTGAGAAGACTCCCAGGTCCGGTCCTCATTCACCCTACAAGCTTTCACCCCATAACCTAGCTAGCATGTGCAAAACCTCATTGTGGTGTTCTACAGAAACCTTGTATGCAGTTTAGTTTCAGCCTTATGATTGCATGCAGTTTATTTTCTTCTTCAGTGAGTAATCCATCTTCTGTTGGATTGCACATCGTACCTCTGCAAAGAAAAGATGCAGAGTTATTGAGAGCTGTATGAAGGAATTATAGCAATTTTTATCATAGGAGGTTGCCCGTGATTGCAATCAATAATCAATCAACTTGGTTGTGACAGTTATCATCCATCATTTTCAACACAGATAGTTCTTAATGCTGTTTCAGGATGATGGACATATTTTGGAAGCATATTTATATTTAAACTCCCTGTGCAGCTCTTTGCAAGTTGGGAGAAAGGAAGACGCCGTAAACTTGTTTTCAGCAATGTTGCCAGCCTTTCAGAGTAGCAATTAAGAATGTGACAACAAAGAAATAGAGTTGAAAATAGCACATTGGGGTTTCTCTCACAATTTTATTGAATTCTCCTAGGCTCCGGTCAATCCTCCTGCACTGTCAGTCCTGGCAATTCTTGTTGCTTTGGAAGCAGTTTTAGTGATGTTCGCTGATTAGCATTTTCCCCCTTTTTTCTTTTTGCACAGTACAGCCCCACCTGGGGCCAGAATTATTCTCATGGCTGCTTAGCAAGTAACTAAATACTGATTCTTTTGGCTTCAGTGGTAAAAATCAGTTTCAAACAGTAACCACTTCCTGTTGGACTCAAAGCCAAATTCTGTCCACTTAACCTGGCCCAGGTGTGGCTCTCCAGATATGGATGAACTGCAGGTCCCATCAGCCTTTGTCACTGCCGATATTGTCTGAGGCCAGTGGGAGCCCCCTTTAGCCTGCACTAGCATGAGGATGGCAGGTCCCTATTCTGGAATATAATCCTGAATAAGGCCCAGTGCAGACAGGGCCTAAATAGCATGCATGTAGGCCACCATTGTATGTATCCATTCAAAGGCCCAGGATGACAGCAGCATACTCACCAAAAGGTAAGGGGGCACGTGGGAAGCAGGTGGGACTGCTCAGGTGGCATCCCAACCTCTTTTGGTACTCTCTGGAGGCTGAAATAGGCCTTCTAGGTCCAAAATAGGCCTTCTGGTTCTGAGCTTGATTGACTCCAGAACCAGAAGAGCCTTTTCTGGGCTCTGGAAGGCCTATTTCAGGCTCTGGAGGGCCTGAAAAGAGGCCCAGGATGCCACAGGAGTGCACCCCAAAAGACAAGGGGGCACGTGGGTGGGTGGGACTGGACCTCTTTCCATGCTCTTCAGAGGTTAAAATAGGCCTTCCAGGGGCCAAAATAGGCCTTCCGGTTCTGGGGTCACCACTGTGGGGGACAGTAGGGTGTGTATGGCATGGAAGCCCTGGGGCATCCAGTATCTGCTGAAGCTTCAGCTGAAGTTTCTACGAATACTGGATAATCCGATTCAGCTGCGAATCTACAAATTTGTACATATGAGTACAAATTCCGGATTTCACAAATATCCATGTACATCCCTATTAAATTGTGCTGTTCCTCTTCTATTTCCACCACACAAGTATAAAACAAACAAGCTGACTTCTGTCATATTTTTACACAAGTAGTATGAGGTACTTAGTTTTCCCTTCCCTTCTCTCCCAGTTTGTATATCATTTTTATGAGTCCCCCCCCCATGTTGTAAAGTCAACAGGATTCCCCTCCCCCCACCCACCCAACACCTGAAATTTGCCTATGGGCAAATACAGGGGTAGAAGAACTGTTTCCCCTTCTGTCAAATATCTCCTGGGATTTACAAATCTAGGGCTCCTGCTTACTTAGAGCTGCAGGCATATTCACAAGGAAAAAGAAAACTCCTTTCTTCCTCGTTCTTGCTGCTTTCTTCCCCTTCTTTCCCATCTGAATCTCGCTCCTACGGGCAGTGTGAAAGAAGGCGAGAAAAGAGACAATGGCAGCCAAATGAAAGTTATGTAAATTTATGATGGAACAAGATTGCACACTGTGAATTGTGTTTGCTTAACTCCTTGCCAAAGGGAAAAACTGCCGGAGTAGCTAATTTGCCACTGATTTTCTCTCTGCTGCCCCATCCACATATTTCTCCACAATTCGGAAGCATGAATAGATTTTTTTAAAAAAATTCATTCATTGCTACAACTAAGGTAAGCATCTTTCACAAACTATTGCTAATAGTTGCTAGGGAAACCTTTTGAAACCTCCCCATAGAAATGCAATTAAGAACCTTTGAAAAATACTGGAGTTTCCCCGAATTATATTTTTTGTTTCCTTGAATTTCTCTTCTACTCATTGTAAGACCAGGAATTTGAAAACATGCCCTCCTGGTATGAGGAA
This sequence comes from Aspidoscelis tigris stejnegeri, assembly GCA_023333525.1. Taxonomy (NCBI): domain Eukaryota; kingdom Metazoa; phylum Chordata; class Lepidosauria; order Squamata; family Teiidae; genus Aspidoscelis; species Aspidoscelis tigris. The sequence goes on from JALMGA010000007.1 coordinate 12,295,019, forward strand.
GGTAAACTAGTTATGCAGGCAAATTCAGTGAGGGTGCCAGATTAGACACTGTCCACATTATTTAGTATACCAGGATGTTTTTTCTTTGTTTTAACACAGGTCTATATGCACGTTCTTAAAGGCCTTTTCTGCACTGGGCATAATTCTTGATTGTATCCCAGAATAGGGATGTGCACAAAACCAATTTCTCCCAATGTCAATGAATGGAAGGGGGAATATTTGGCCTCATGCGAAGCCACTTCGGCTTCACACCTGAACACAAGTGGAGTGGTTGTCCCCACCTGGGAATCACAGGAAGCCTCACAAGATTCCCACAATTCCCAGGTGAATCTCATGAGATTACCCATGATTCCTGGATGGGTGTGGCTTCTCCAGCTGCACATGCACCTCTGGAGGAGCATGTGATGACAGTCGAGACATGGCTATAGTTGCGGCGCCAAGATTTTAAGCCCCTACAAAGCTTCAGCAAAGGCTAGATATGTTTGGTTTGGGATGGGCATGAGTTGTTTTTGTATTCGATTCGTATTGAATTGAACGCAAGAAAATCCGTATTTGTTCAAATAGATCCTCTTTGAATGTAGTAGGATTCAGAGTTGATACAAATTTTCATTCTTATACGAATCCCATTCGAAGCTTCATACGAATGTAGCAAAATATTCAATTTGAATTTGAATGTCAATCTTCAAATGTGTGAACATTCGATTCAAATTCAAATGTCCACAATGGTATTGTGGGTGTTCACCAAAAGTGTGCAAGTGATGAGGGGCTTGGACAAAGCACAGTACACAAACTATAGCAAACTGTCCTCCACACTGTACCAGGCAGAAGGTTTATGAGCTAACAAGGGAGTAATCAAGCATTGACCACATTGCTGAGGTCCCACAATGGCAAGAAGCAGCTACTGCAAGCAGAACCTTACTCATAAGAGTAAACATCTTGGTTGGAATTGCACAGGGGACTGGCTGGGTTGTGGTGAGTGATTACAGCAGTGATTTCAGCCCTCAGTCCGATCACTTGCTCATCCTTCACATGCAAATAGGCCTGGGAGTTCAAGGGCCTTTCTTCATTGTCATTGTAAGGCCATGATCTGGATCAGTAGATCTTGGCCAGTGAGACCTTCTGACCTAGATTACAGACCAGCATGGTCTGGAGTAGCAACATTTGTGCAACACAGTGGTCCAGACCAGTCCCTGCCCTGCTCCCAAAGTTCATCTAAACTTCAGGGCCAGACCCTAAGGACTATGAAGGAATAATGAGCACTGAGGTGTGCCTTCTGCATGTATCCATGTTGGGGTTGCCCAGTAATCTTGATGAGGGCATCCCTGATTGGGATTACATTCTGTCCAGTATGGATGGAGGATACAAGTAGTGGACATGACCTCTGTTGGACTGGACTGCAGTGCAGATGGGAGGCCCATAGGCTACACCATGTTCCAGCTTTGATGTAATCTTCACCACCATGTGGAACGCAAGTATTTATTCCAAGATATAATCTGGAATAAGAGCCAGTACAGACAGGGCCAGGGTGTGATGTTTTCTCTGGAGGAACTTTATGTACACCCATCAACACAAATAGAAAGTATGTTCTAACCAACATTCTGGACAGCAATAAGCATAAGCTGACAGCAAGACATGGTAAGCCTCTTCTGTGTTTTGCCAATGTGTGTGGGAAAGTTTTCTGAACCCATTTTGTGGTAGGGCTGAAACGAGTAACAGAAAAGCACACAGTCCTCGTTGAACTCCTTACAGAAATGAGTATTCTTTTTAATGCAGTAATATATATTGGATACATCTCTTTCGTTTTATCCATTATACTTAGAACATCTATAATCCTTATTACTGGATTTAAAGATTTTTTTTTTTAAGTAGACCTGATGCTTGGATCAGAAAGCTGCTTGGCTGAGGTTTACTGCATTCATTTTAATTCATTCCCTTGACTATAGTGCAATTTTAACATTTTGGATTATCTCCTTAGTATTCATGCATAACTGCCGTGGGAAAGGTCTGAGGCAAAAAATATACTCCACTAAGTCATGGCCTTACATTGGACTTATAAAGATTTCCTTCCTTCCTTCCTTCCTTCCTTCCTTCCTTCCTTCCTTCCTTTCTCTCCCCCCCTTTTTTTGTCTTCTCTTCCTTGAACAGTGATCATTTATAAATTCACGAGTGAACTTTGCTTGGTAATTTATTGTTTGCCATTTGATTCATTCTTGATTAAACTTGCAGTGTTACTGTTTAAAGGAAAGGAAATATATATTGCATCTGTGAAATCAATCAAAAGCCCCTGGAGATTTTGTGGGTGTTGTTTGTGGTTGTTGGACTCCCATTCCATGTGCACTGTTGAAAGGCAACCTGTTCTTATTTTTACTATTTTTATTTTTATTTAATTGCACCAATCTTTCCACTTAGACTTGCTGCAAAGGAAAGATTCCAATCCTTTGGAATGCAAGCATGGTGGGTACCTGCCAATATTTCATGCTTAGGAAAACATGAAACTTATGATGGTCCTAAGCCATGACTCTACTTCTCATGGCAAACCAGCTGGGGCAGGGGGTGTCATTCTCCAGATGTAGATGGAACATTTGGCTGCCACTAGGGATGTGCACAAATGGGGTTTTTTGACATTCAGTTCATAAACCAAATGTTATAAAATCAATATACATCGCATTCTGACTCTGAAAAATGTCCTTCCCTGACCCAAGGGCCACAAGTGTGAGTCTCCAGACACTTCTCCTTGGGAATAAATGGAGATGGAGATACGCCAGTGCAGGAGGAGGAAAAGGGCACCTCCAAAACACAAGACCTTTCTGTGGTTGAAACCAGTGGGTCTGGATGATTCAGGTCCACTGGTTCAGACTGAGGAGAGATATGGGCTGGAATGGTGCCATTTGTACAACTGTGCCATCTGGGCTAGTGCTGGCCCTGTCTAACCTGAAGCTTTAGACTGGACACTGAAACTTCTGAAGGCTAGGAATGAAAATTCTCAGTCTTGGAGTTACTGGGGGATGCACTCTGGTAGCCTTGAACATGTAGGTGCAGTATCTGTATGTCATGCCTACCTGTTCACAATCAGGGCCTGCTGTTCTGCTGGTAGACCCATTTAGATAAATGTACCAGTAATCCTGATCAGGGTACCAATAAGAGGTGAGGCCTCATAGATTCATAACAATGTGAGAATCAGTGGGACCCAGAAACCGACAACGGTGGTTCTTGATTGGGATTAAGGTCCAGCAAAGGAAGGACCACGATGGAAACATGGCTATATTGTCCCATGAAGGATCACAGCCTGAAGACCACCCTTTCCCTGCCCCCACACTCCTACATGAATCCAGGATCTCTGTTCTGCTTGCTCCGTACAGCATTTGGAATTATTTTTTCAGTACTGAGTTGAGAGTAAAAATGGTGTTTGATATATCAGACAAATAGCCCTATAACTGTCCTTCATTGAGATGGAGCAGATTTTTTTTTTACTGTGGTGCTTGAAAATACAGACGGTGTACCCTAAGATGTAGGGATGTGCATGAATATTTGTAAGATTTGAAATTTGGCTGAATTCGGCCAAATTCATACATTCAAATTCGAATCAAATGTTTTGATACCTTTGTATGGGATTCGTATATGGGATTGGTATGCTATTTGTGTGGATTCGTACATAGGATCTGTATGCTATTAATATGCATTCATATGGGATTTGTATGGGATGGAACATTCGTATCAAGCATGAATCCTACCACATTCAAAGGGGATCTATTCCAACTAATATTAATTTACTTGCATTCGATTCAATATGAATTAAATACACACCAAAAATATTGTGCACATCCCTACTAAGATGTGGTCTGCAGCTACCAGATTCTACTGCCTTTTGGAGATACAGTAAGTAGATCTGGACCTCACCAGAACCTTCTTTCAGAGTTCAAAAAGCTGAATTTCCTTGCCTTGAGAAACACCTGCAACCCTTAGATCTAGAAAAAGGACTTTTCGTTTTGCTTCTGAGAATGATGTTCCGCATAACAGTCCTGCTAGACTTGACTAATGCTTCGTTGAACTCAACAGTCTATTGGGACTGTAGCCAATCAGCTTCCGGTAGGAAGTCACAAGTGGCCTTGATATAAGAGCACTAAATGCTCTCTTGACTCAAGTTTTGCAGTATCTAATCTTCAGAGGAATGACACCTGTGATAAAAGTGACACCACTAGAAGTAATGCCTCGATACTACCTCCAGGTTAGAGAAACAGGCAGAATGCCTCTAAAGGCCATTAGCAGGGAGTCAAGAGCAGGTGAAGGTTTTAGTTTCATCTTCTGCTTGAGAATGCCCAGAGAAACTGGTGGGGTATTGGGTGAGACAGGATTCTGGACTAGATGAGCTGCAGCCTGATCCATCAGGGCTCCTCTTACATTCATGTGACAATTACATGGGCACGGGTAAATTCATTTGTTCAAATCCCTACTTAAACCAGCATATACACACACTTTGTGTGCGTGCCATGGGTCCCCTGCCTGTCCTGGGAAATTTATGTGCATTTGGTCATCAGTTAATTCAGGTACAATATTAGTCAATCAGTAGTCAGTGATTTAGCAGTACATTGGCTGTTGGTGTGCTAGCACAATGCACAAGTGAGGCGGCACATTTAGTAGGTTCATTTTCCCAGCATTTCATACTGAGATAATATTTACTCTAGGTGTCTCCTGGTTAGAGGTGTGCACAAATGCAGTTCTTGGGATTTTATTTGATACCCAAAAAATGTGATTCGATTTGAATGTTTAAAATTCAAATTTAAACAAATTTGATTTGAATTAAGCAAATTCAAATCAATTCATTTGAATTTTCAATTCGAATTTGCACTTACAAATGTCAACAAGATTTGTATGAGTCCATACATGTCTGTATGCATCCCGTAGTTATCCCGTATGCAACCTGTTTTCGTCTTGTATGGATCCATACGAATGTGGGAAAGATGCATATCTGCAAGTACGCATCGTGTATGAACCCGTACCCATGTGAATGTCCCAATAATTCAAATGAATATATCAGAAATTTGAAATTCGTTCAAATCTTTAAATTCAAATTTATGGACTGGTTTCCTGCAGTTTTCAGAAACCGTGGTAGGAGCTGTTACTTATCCTCATTTAGACTGCGGTACACCTGTACTTTGATTCCAGTTGTTTGAATGCTACATGACATTATAACAAAAGGTCCTGAGACACTTGGGAGAGGGGAAGGGGAATATCATAAAGCAATCAGTTAACACAACCTCAGTTCTGTAAGGAGAATTTAAGTAAAGGTGTGGTACCAAACAGCATGTGTGCATCCAAAAGGAACTGTTTGGAGGATGTGAAATAGGAGTCTGTTCCATAAGTTGGAGGTTACCACAGAGGAGGCTCCAACAACTACCAGGAGATCTTCCTCTACTAATCTCAAGTGCCAGGTAGTTGAAGATCCAGGTCATTTGTTATTATTTATTAATTAAAATATTTATATCCCGCCCCATATCCCAAGATCTCTGGGCAGCTTACAATAAAAACCCATATACAACCAAACATTAAAACAGTATTAAACGGCACAAATAGTTAAATAGTTAAAAGATTACAACTTTATTGGAAATTTTTAACACTTGAAGTTGTATCTGGGAGCATATTGGTAAACCAGTACAGACCAGGGATGTGATATTCAAAACATTCAAAATTCAGTCGCATTCATTTGAATTTGGACATTCAAATTTGAATCAAACGTCTGTACATGCATTTTTAACATTCAAACAAATTTGAATGCTTTGAATCATTTCTACGAATTATTCAGACATTCATACGTGTACAGATATGTAGACATCACATACGTATCCATACGTCTCCTATTCGTATCGGTACGCATTTGTATGGATATGTATGGGACGAAAATGGGATGCATGCAGCATAAACACTGGATGCGTACGGATGTGTACGGATGTGTACGGATGCATACGGACACATGTGAATGTTGTTGACATTCGTATGTTCAAATACGAGTAGAATATTCATGCAAATAGATACAAATGTATTTGAATCGGATTTGAATTTGAATACATTTTTTCTCTATTCGTTTAAATTCGAACATTCGGATATTCAATTCGAATCTAATCAAATCTGAAATTGCATTCTTGCACACCCCTAGTGCAGACCTTTCAAGATGAACGTGGTAAGGCATTTGAACAGAGACACCATTCTGTACTGATGAAGTCGTTGTTGTTACAATTCTTGTACTCCTGGCTCTATTAGAATAAAGTGAACAATATCAAATTTTTGCACTTCTTAGCCACTGCATATACTGGGATTTGCTTGTGTGCATGGTGAATAATAATGCAAACATCCCTTTGCTGTCATTTTGTCTTTCTTTCTTTCTTTTTTTTTTTAAAGTTGACTTTGACTGGTTACCTGCCAGTATAAGACAATCTGTTTTTTCTTCTCCTTTTCTTTTTGTCTCTCCTGCTTTTGCAGCCTGTTTCTGACACTTGTGTTCCCAAGAGAATGTCCCTTTCCAGCCTCTTGACCATTTCAGTTCTCTCAGCAAGAAAGCTTTTGACAGCCACTTAGAGTGCTCCTGAAATTCTGTGTCATAAGGCAGAATTGCTAACAGGTTATTTTGGTGCATTTTCAGATTCGTTTTCCCTGTCATTTCTTTCCAAGAGGTTAATTTACCACCCAGCATTTTTCTTTGTTTTCTTCATAAAAAAAAAAAAGCTTATGTACACCCGTCCATCCAAAGTGTTTCCAGAGCAGGTTAGAGAAAGCAAAGGAAAACAAAAACCAGGTAAAACATGTCAAGATTTTTCTTGCTTCCTGGTGCCTTCCTTCAGATGTCAGAGACATTTAACCACCAAAGGTGACTTCAGTGCTAGGGGAAACTGCTCCTTCAAATCCTTGGGGATACGTTGAGCAAAATATAATTAAAAAACTTAAAGCACCAAGGTTTTAAAATCATGCTCCAGAATGTGCCAGAAGCCTGTGAAGACTTTTCAGTGTTGACATGATAATTAGTGCACCTCTGGGAGTTTACACACACGGAGTAGGCTGTTACAGCCTCCAAGTGTGCCGTCCTCCTCAGAAGTTCAGTTAGGTGTGGAGCACGAAATTGCGCTCCACACATTAACCATCGTTGTCCAGAGGCATGACCATTCATTCTTGCCAGTGCTCTGGAGTTGTTTGAGGTGACGCGCAAGTACGCTGGCAACTCAGGTGACCATGGTCATGACAAGAACATAGACAGAGTGTCAGCATTGTCAAGGTGACAGCACTGATCATGGAGGATGGCACAATCAAAATGGTGGTGCCCAGCAGAGGACTGGGCCTTGGATTGAATAAGGTGAGTATCTGATCCCGATGGGAGGCAATGGTCAAATGTGAGCACTAGTCAATGTTGGTTAATCGTGCTCCTTTCTTGTCCAGGGAACAGGAAGGGAAGTGCAAAAATGTCCAAGGTCTAATCCTATTGGCTGCTCCCAGATAATCAGGTGATGGCTGTGAGCCAATCAAAAATCATCACCCCTAGATAGATGACTACAATAAATGTTACTGGAGATAACGTCTTATCGTAGCAAGACTGGCTTGGTCTGTGCAGACTTCCAGAGCCAAGAGCCAGCTCCCGATCCCCTGGGGCCTTAATGGGAGTAGATGGAGGATGGGATCTGGAGGCTGGGGCTTAGTCTGGTGCAATCACAGTGACAACCAAAAGTGGTCTTGAGGTACATGGACGTTGATGCTAACACTGCCAATGATTGTCACTCTATGCTGAAAGCTGGTACATAGGGCAGGCTTCACTGAGATGGTCATGCTTATGCATCTCATGCATGCCTGGCCACGGCCTAAGAGCATTTATGTATTAAAAGTTCAAAGTTTCATCATCCATTCCAGAAAGCATATTATGGAACTGGAAGAGGTGCAGCAAGGGGCAAAGGAATGATCAAAGGACTGGAACACTTTCCTTACAAAATCAGTCTGCAACATCTGCACATCTTTGTAGGAAGAACCATAACAAGTACTTGTGACATTCGTTTTCCATGACTAGGAAGTGGTTAGGTTGCAATTTAGTAAACAGTTGAAACTGCGGGCGAGCAAAATGACCTTCTTGCCTGTGGTTTTACTTTAAGCCATTTGAGATTTTTCTGGGCCTGGTTCAAATAGCCCAGCACACAGATCCTCTAAAAGAAGTTGTACACTTGATCTGAGCAAGTTTCCAAACTTATTTTTAAAAAAACAAAGAACAAAACTTCTTGGAACTAAAAAAGAAATGACTTGGGAATCTGTCAGGCAGCACTGGAAATTTTGCAAAGTCAGGATTTGCGAAAAAGGTTCTTCCACTGAGTTCTCGGTTGGCAAAAACCCACATAAATACTTTTCTTATATTTTCTCTCCGGGTGTAATTTTATGGTTTAACTAGAGATAAAAGCCAGTGCAGAGATTCTGTCAATGCTTATAATGTTACCAGCATCCAAGGAATTTTCCTCTTTCTCAATTCATACTCTTAGCCTGGAAGCCTTGGTTGCTTCCCCATGTATTGTCTAGAGCACTCCAGATCACCACAGCTCTTCAGAAGTTACCACAGCCTTCCTCAGAGCTGACCAGTAGCAGCTGAATTTCTCCTGGATGGCAACTTCTACACTTTCTTCCGGGGGCTGTGTAGCAAGGAGCTGTGGTTGCATGACTGTGACTGCATAGTCATTTGCAGCATCCACAACATAGGGGTGTGCACGAATGCAATTTTTGGGATTCAATTCAAATCAAATGCCTGAAAATTCAATTTGATTTGAATATGTAAAATTTGAATTAAACCAAATTTGATTCGAATTAAGCAAATTCGAATCTATTCATTTGAATTTTCAGTTCGAATTGGCACTTATGCATGTTGACAACTGCGCTAGTTGCATCTACAATGGATCCAGAGTGCATTCAACATGGATCGAGAGTGGATTAAAAGTGGATTCAGGACAGATCTGACACTTTCAGAGTGGATTTGTTATAGGATACATTTTGGATACATATCCAATACGTATCAGGTGTGCATTCATTTGTTTCAGATATTTATACGAACTCAGATGAATACATTCTTATCAAACAGAATCCTACCACATTCAAAGGGGATCTATTCAAATGAATACAAATTTTCTAACACTTGTTTTATTACAATCTGAATGACAAAAAACTATTCATGTACATGGCTACTGGGTGCCAGTCCCAGCCCTTGTTTCACCCAGTTAGCAAAAATAGATTCAGATGAGGGAGCAGTTAGAAGAAGAAGAGGAGATGGCTTTTCTACCTCATTTTTCTCACCCATTTAAGGGAACTCAAAGCTTTCTATTCTTCTCCCCACAGTAGAATGCCCTGTGAAGTAGGCGGGGCTGTGATTGCTCAGAAGAGAGCTGTGACTCATCCAAGGTCGCCTAGCTGACTTCATAGGGGAGTTCATAATCAGTCCTGATACTCCTCGATAAGAGTCCGGCTCCTTAACCACCAGACCAATATCGATGAAGCATACTTGCGTACAGGAGTTATTTGGTTTGTCTGTTTTCTGTCCCAACCTATACCTGAAGGTCTTAGGGCAGATGCAATAAAACCAGTACTAAAGCAGATAGGTTAGTTGGAAAATTAATATTGTCATTTTGCTCCAGGCACTGCATGGGTTCCTGTTGAGCAATACTGTGTAAATTAGAAAAATGAGAACTTGCTCGCTCACAATCTCTGGTAAGTGAACCTTAGTTTGGTTCATAGCCTCAAGAAATCTAATGCTAAACACCTTTATCCACACTCCTTTTGCTTCTGCCAGCAGCCCCTTTCTCCAGAAGACTGTTTAAAATCTTCCCTATGGGAGGGAAGAATAAACTGACTTTTTTCTTTTCCTTTCTTATTCCTTTCCCCCCTCATGTCATGTCCAGATAGACTGTAAGCCTGAAGGCAGGGACCTGTATACTTAGCTAAGGTATGAGATAAGAATATAACACATAAATGACATGAAAATATATGGCAGTTGAATAACAAATGTATTTAGATGGCTAGGGAAGGCCACTATTCTACCCTCTGAATGGTCTGAGATCATTCAGGGTCCTCTGTGTGTCTTGAACATGGATAAAAACATCCCATTTTACTGTTGAGCACTTCTAGATTTGCTTCTGGCCACTGGCTACTCTGTTTATGTTTTTTTTCTTTTGAATCACTTCCATCTTGAGAGAATTATGGGGATTCCAACAGCAGGCCTTCCCCACGACAGCAGCAAACTGAGATGAAGAGATATCTTCTGAAGTAAAACCAATATAGCTGTTTTCCCAATCCACTCATACACTGATTTCTATAGAACCTTCCTTCAAAATTAATCAACAGTGGGAATCATAACACCATTGTACAGTTTCCCTTACCAAGAAGTTCACTTTGGTTATTTTCAAGGTGGGCCTTGGCAGGCATTGAAATAGGGATGTGCACAAATATTTGTAGGCGTTCGAATGTACCAAATTTCAACATTCTATCTTGAATAGAATGTCCCAAAAGTTGAATGTAAACATTCAAATTGAATTTTGAACTTTGAATCTATTTGTTCAAATTATCTGGACATTTGTATGTATATGGTGTCACGATCCAACTTCGCGATCTGACTTGGCTCTGGGAAGCAGGGAGCAACAGCTGTTTTCTGCTGCTATTCACCAGGTGTTGTGATAGGTATTTCCTGGGCTCCCAACCAGCACAGGTCCTGGAGATCAACCACATGCCTGGTTGACCCAATTAGGATAGAAAATGGGGAAGGGAAAAGAAAAGGCTGGAGACAGGATCAGCTGGAAAAGACATCTGGGGAGGTGGTTGGATGAAGGCTGGGGCTTTGCAGGTCAGAGGTCCTTGTGATGTCACATCCTGTGGTCAGCAGGAAGAGAAGGGCAGTTCTTTTTCTTTCCACATGGCTGAGAAACTCCATTATTGCCTAAGGGCAGTTGCCTAGAGTGGAAAGAATTCAGCACCCTGGTGGCACTGAGTGTGTACTACAAGTATTTGGAAAGGAAAATTCTTGGCTTCTTTTACTCTTTGAGGTTTGTCCTTAACCAGTGAAAGAGCTATATGGAGAGGGGCTGAAAATGAGGGCAGGGGGGAGAACGCTGAGCAGCTTTTGTGGTTACTACATATGTACAGGTTTGAACACAGTGCATACTTGAAGGGCCACAACTTTCCTGCATCTGTACACATTTGTACAGATCTGTACTGGACAAAAACAGCTTGCATACGGGATAACTACGGGATGCATACAGACGCATACGGATAGGTATGGATGAGGGGAAGATGTGTATCAATTCAAATTAAAAATTTGAATGAATAGATTCGAATTTGGTAAATACAAATCCAATCTTGTTGAATTTAAATTTAAATTATTCAAATCGAATCGGATTTCCAGGTATTTGATTTGATTTTAATAGAATGTCAAAAAAAATTTGTGCACATCCCTATATTGAAAACACTTGGCACTGTCCATGGTACTGAAAGGTACCTTCCAGAACAAATATTGCTGCCTCCAGGCAGTGTTAAGAACGGTAGTGTTTGAAGTCAATTGGATATAGGAGTGCTGAGTTGGCTAATAAAGCAAAGTAGGTTGATATAGTCTCACAAAGCATCCATCACACACCCAGACTTTTCTCTTTCCCCATAATATAACCCAGGGTGGATAACTATTCATTTTATTCAGTGGTACCTTCTATCACATTCACTGAGGCTAGCTCTCATAAGAACACAGACATTTGTACTGAAGCTCCAGCTGGAAGTATCAATTTGATCTCCCAACAAGTAGCTTACTTATTTAGTGTGGAATAATGGGAGTTGGGGGGGGCAAACAAGAGTGGCTAAATTGAGTTTTTTTGGGGTAGCTGTTGACATTAGGGAATATGTACCAAATCTGGCTTGACATGTAGCACTTTGGATGACTGTAGAAGAAGAATTGGCTTTTATACCCTACCTTTTGTCATCTTTGCAATTGGCACAATTGCGAAGATTCAAAACTTTGCATTTGAATTGAATATTGGATATATTAGAAGACTGACCTTCTCATGTGAAGCAAAAGCTTTCGTACCTTCATTTGAAGCTTTGGAGAGGATCTGGAGCAGATTCAGAATGGATTCAGAAAGGATCCAGAGGCACAACTGGGATTTGAAGTGAATTTAAAGCTTAGCTTATTTGCAATTACTCTGTTCACACGAATGCAAAGTTCCACCCAATTCACTTCAATAACTACAACAACAAATTGTGCTCATACCTACTTCCAACTCTATGATTCAGTAAGTGTATGGTCCATTTTCTGGAAAGAAAGAAAGCTGTCATGTGGTTTCTTCTTTTTTGTGGTTAAAAACAAGAGAAACTTGATCTCTCTGTGTGTGTCTGTGTGTTTCTCTCTCTGTAATATGGATTAAGGCCCTCAGGCTGGATTGTAGACTTGGATCAAGGGCCTTTCAGTCCAGATATACCTCCATCATGTGTGGACAGATCCAGCTTACGGAGGGGGGCAGGCAGGTCCTCATCAGCAGCTCGGATCTGGATCAGAGGGTCTCCGATCCAAATCTATGCCCTTGTGCAGAAACAGGCTCCACTCTCTTTTTATCTTCTCCCTGCCAAGCCCCCAAAATGCCTTCTTGGAAATTTCAACAAAGCTCTAGTTTACTTTACTTTTTGATTTATACCACACCTGCCCCACAAGTGGGCTCTGGGCGGCTCACAATACAAAACATAAAATACAGGATACAACATGAATTATATAAAATCAAAATCAAAAGAATATTTAAAGCAATGTAAACGACCATAAACCAGAAGCTAGCCAAAAGCCTGGTGGAACAACTCTGCCTTGCAAACTCTCCGAAAACTAGACAGTTCTTGGATTGCTCAAGTACTTGCAGGAGAGTGTTCCACCAGGTAGGGACTATGCACAAGAATGTCATATTTTTGTTGGCCAAAAGGCAGGCCTCACTGATGCCAGGGAAAGAAAGAAAGAAAGAAAGAAAGAAAGAAAGAAAGAAAGAAAGAAAGAAAGAAAAAGAAAAAGCTGTCAATGGCTGAGAAGAGTCTGATAGTTTTGACCTGCTTGGAAGAAATACCACAGGTGTACCATTGCCTATTCTGTAAAAATCAGTTATAGAAACCATGGAAGGAGAATAATCATACAGAACTCTAATCCAGTATCTCCAGGGAAGAAAAAAAGATCTGCAATTAAATTTTGCAACCAAGCCTGTTCTGTTCCGGAGAATTAATTTAGCCCTTCAGGAAGTATTCATTCCCTCTGTTTAGCTTATCATTTTATATCAGATGATTAGCTGAAATTGGGGGTGGTCGTCCACCGCGGTTGTCCCTTGGCAAACAAAAGATGGTGGTTTAAATGTATTTTTCTTAGGAGGCCGAAATGTATCAGGATCGTAAATGGAGGATACAGAGACCTAGATGAGGTGTACTGAACCCTCTGGCAAAAGAAACCTCAGCAAAATAATGTAGCCACAGTGGACTAGTACCTACATAAGACTTGCATGCCTTCTTTTGCCAGAAGCAGCAAGTAGAAATTGGAGGGAAAATGGTTCCTAGGAACAGCGAATAGATGTACAACCTTTTGTATTAATGTTAGCTGCAAGCTCTTTAGCTTTCAATACAGGTAGTAGACGTCTGTAGGTGCTTTTCAGTTAATTATTATTTATTGGGTTGTAGCAACCTACAGGGTCCTTTCCCCAAGCAATGTAAGCAGAAAATAGGTGGTTATCCAGAGGAGCCTACAAATCTAAGTGGAAATAGATGGAGAGACCATGGTGAGAGGGAAGGAAGGAAATGTTAATCAGGGGATTCCCCCGCCTCCCCGCTTTGTCAAATGTTGGTGTCAGCTCTCTCACCTACCCAGTGAAAATGAATCTTCTAAGAAGAATTTATCCTAGATGCACGGTACGTCGTTTGACTGTGGAGTGGAATTCAGTTGCATAAGAACATAAGAACATAAGAGAAGCCTTGCTGGATCAGGCCACAGCCCATCTAGTCCAGCATCTTGTCGCACACAGTGGCCCACCAAATGCTCATGGGCATCTCAAGCAGAGACAAGGACAAACCTTCTCCTGCTCTCGAGTCCCAGCAAATGGCCTTAGAAGCGCCCCAGTTCCTCCCCCCCCAGGCTGAAAGATGCACCTAGGCATTCGTTCTAGTAGCCATTGATACATTGATGCAAATGAAGGGGTGATATCTAATAGCGTAGATGACTATTGGGGGGTTAGACAAATTATCGGACATTTGGTAACTAATTTCTCCATTGTTGGGGGTGGTGATATCCCTCTAAAGCAGTGGTTCTCAACCTTCCTAATGCCGCGACCCCTTAATGGAGTTCCTCATGTTGTGGAGACCCCCAGCCACAGGGGCAGAGCAGCTGGGAGGTGGGAGGGAAGGGTGGCGGGAGACTAGTCGCGACCCCTCTGAAAGGGTAATTTGACCCTCAAAGGGGTCCCGACCCCCAGGTTGAGAACCACTGCTCTAAAGGTTGAGTGCTAGTGGGCCATGAGCAACATGAGTGTTTTCATTCAAAATTCTATCAAATTCATCTGAATTTTGACATTTGAATTCAAATCAGATGTCCATAAATTCAAATTTAAACATTCAAAATTTTTTTGAACTTTTGAATCTATTTGTTCTGATTGTTCAGATGTTTGTATGTGTACAGGTTCATACACAATGCGTACTTGCATGTATGCATCTTTCCCGCATCTGTACGCATTTGTACGGATGCGTACGGAACAAAAACGGGTTGCATGCTGGATAAATACAGGATGCATACAGATGTGTACAGATGCATACAGGATGAGTAACAATGTTTTACGGGCACATACGAATGTTGTCGACATTTGTAAGTGCAAATTTGAACCAAAAATTCAAACGAATAGATTCGGATAATTTAAATCGAATTTGGGTAAATTCAAATATTAACGGTTCAAATTGAATTGAATTTTTGGATACTCTATTCAAATCGAATCCCAAAACTTGCATTCGTGTGCACCTCTGTTTCATTCCCATGTCCCGCTTGAGAATGATGCAGAATGATGGACTTCATAGCCTTTTGTTTTGATCAAGCAGGGCATAAATTAAGTACTTCTTAAATCCTGTCTTTCTCTCTGGGTATTTTCCAGACTGGATATTTCAACAAAGTTCAGATAACACAGTGTAGGACCTTTTAAATCTTGCAGTATATTCATTTAGACCTCCTAAATTTCCCATAAAATCTCAGGAAATGTTGTTAACCAATATAATCTCGTTAAGCAAATTTATGAGAACATTATAGGATGCAGATCAGTGGCATAAAGAGTTGTGTTATCCACTTCTGGTGGAAGAGAAAGGGAATTGGCTGCATAGATCTTGATTTTCATACCAGTGGTGGTGTTTGAGGAAGGCAAGAAAATCTTCTTATCCACACTATGCATAATTTTGTGCACCCACATCATATCCTCCATCCCTCATCCATTCTACACTAATAACACCCGGCACATCCCTTGTTTTAATTGTGCTACAACTATACCAGAGGCAGGGCTGGAACAGTCCTGCATGCTCCATCTGCACTTCTTCTGGGTGGAGGGGGTTAGCATGGAGTGTGGGACTGGCTGAACAGGTGCTGTTGCACACTGAATCCCTAGTCTTTAGAGATATGGGTGAGGAGCACTTGCAAAGCTCATGTGAGCTTTACAGCTACGAGAGAGCACGGGCCAGATCAGTGCAATGCACACAGGTGCTGATCCAGCTCAAGCATCCACATGATCTGGATCAAACAGGTAACTACAGAAAGGAGCTTGCTATTTGGTGTTAGATTTCTGCAGAGTTTCTGAAGGCAGTAAAGAGAGAATTCTGGAAAGGTAGGATATCATGCTCTCCCACTTCTATCCTATGCAGCTGCCTCTGTCTAAATTGGTTGTGAGATCAATACATGCTGGAGGCCCATTTGTATGAGTAGAAGGAAGGTTCCTGGTAGAGTTTCCTTATCTCCCCCTAATGGCTGGCCCATGCATTGCACCTGGGTCTGGCTAGCTTCATATTGGAGTAACCCATGCTTTTGTGTCTGCATTAGAAGTCTAATTTTACTTTTTTATCATAATTTCCCAGGTTTGTTTCTGCTGCATGAACTGTGTCACTTGTTTGAAGTCTCTGACTGAGGTCATTTCCCTGAACTGCTATTTCTTCACAGAGGTTTTACAACGTGGAATTCTAATTCTATCTGTTCCATCCTTGTGAATGCTTTTGTTGTATGCTGTTTGCAGTGCGTGTGGGCATGTGTGTGTGTGTGTGTGTGTGTGTGTGTGTGTGCACGTGGGGAAGTGGATGAGGGGAAGATGGGTAGACCAGGCACAAAAGAGTTAAAGTTGTCCTTCCCTTCTAGACAGCAATAGGCAAGTCCTTCATATACAAAACAACCCTCCAAAATACTCATTAAATGCACTGTTTTGCTCCCATTTCCAGTTTCCCATCTGCATTTAACACTAATTGAAGTTAAAATGTTGGCAGTCACTGCCAAAGTCACATCAGTCAAACTCTTCCCCATCTCTGCTGGTGCGGAAATAGGCCATCAAGCAAGCCTTACGGATGTCTTCAAGTTGTCAGCACCCTTAAATGAGGAACCTTGTTCTCTGTCTGTAAAAATTAGCTGGCAATGAAGATAAAGGTGCAGAGTCCATGCTACTGGCATTTCTTTCAAATTCCAAGGCAGATTGGACTGGAATATCACCAGTATATATCTGTGGCAGTTTAAGAGGGGGGGGGAATGCACTCCTAAAAAGAGACAGAGAGCATTGGAAGAAACATATGGTAGCTAGCAACATTCCTTCACAAAACCTTTGCATAGGGTGGTCTAGTTATGTAGAATTCTAAATCTTGCCAGCTCCAACCTATATACTTGATACAAAAGAAGATATGGCTCATGGAGACATTCCAGACCCACCTCAGTGTTCCTTGTCTCTGTGCTTCAGCTCCTGATGCAGCAATCATTTCTGTGTAAGAACCTAAGAGGAGTGCCACAACCCATCTAGTCCAGCATCTTGTCTTACACAGTGGTTCTGGGCATTTCCATGCAAGCAGAAGACCAAAGCAAAAACCTTCATCTGCAGGACCACTTCGAGATATCATTAAGACTATCAGAAAACAATGCTCCATTGGCTTCACTGCCCTTCAGACTTCTTTCTTCATGTCTGGAGGTACAGTTTGTTGTGAGGTAGATTGGTCTAATGGTTAGGGAGCTGGTCTCTTATCTGGGAAGACTGGGTTAGATTCTGCCCTCCCTCATGAAGCCAGCTGGGTGACCTTGGGATAGTCACAGCTCTCTTCCTGAGCTCTCACAGCCCCCACCTACCTCACAGGGTGTTCTGTGGTGGGGAGAATAGAAGCTTTGTCAGCTGCTTTGAGTCCCCTTAAATGGGTGAGAAAAGTGGGGTAGAAAAGCCAACTCTTCTTCTTCTTCTTCTTCTTCTTCTTCTACTACTACTACTACTACTACTACTACTACTACTCACATGTCCTGGTAACATGAATACACACTTTAGTTTTGAATTAGAAGCATCAGAGAATCCCATAAGTCTGATTTTCTCTGTCATGACAGATATCATACGCTGAGCAAACAAGAAAAGTTGTGTGTGCGTGTGTTCTTCACACCACATCACACTTCAATGAAGACGTCTTCTTGTTTGAATTGCTTCCTGGCCTGTATGTGGTGATAGTTAAACACTAGTGACCCAAAAGTGCTAGTAAATGCGCTTAGCGGTATGACTTCAAATCCATAATTTAAAAAACACTTCTAGTCATAGAAGCAAATGAGGGAAATAAAAAGCAGGCTGAGTGATCCTATAAAATAATAAAGTGAAGGAGGGTTTTGAATATACTTTACACATATGCAGCAATTAGGAGAAACTTTCTGAGCACTGAATGTGTTGGAGACTGTTGCAAAAATATCTCTTGATCCAATCCTTACATAGAAGAAGTAGAAATATAGTATATCGAGAGTGAGCCAAATAATTTTTATGCATCAATCACCCCCACACACACATGCCAAATCCATTACATTGTTTCACAATGGACAGGAGTTATTTTGCAGCATTTGTGCCTAATTAAAAAGCTCTCAATAGTGACATCTCTTACTATTTGGATAGCTTACGTGAAAGGAGATGCCGAAGCAATTAGTAGCCATCATTCTTTTATGCAAATGAAAATCAGACAGATAGATATGCTGTGAAAGGTTCCCAATTATAAACCACATGTAGCAGCTTTTGAAAGTAACTTTGTTTCCTGCCCCACCTTACATTGACCAAGTTAGCAATTTATAGGGGCCTTTGAACTGTATTGGCAAAGGTGCAGTTGACTGCTTGCATTGACAACAAAGCAGAATAGAACAGAAATAAAACCACTCTCCATAAGCAATGCCACTTTTTTGGGGTGGGGGGATATGGGCAGAAAGCAACTCTGATTTCAGTGTAATTGAAAGCCAGATTATATTCACGATTCAGGTTTAGATTGGATTCCTGCTTCCAGAGCTATGGTGTCAATCTTTCTGAAAGGGTTTTGGGGGCTTTTGAATGGAGCTGTCCAGCTGCTATGAAGTTATTAACTTCCATTTAACAGCAGCAGTTCCTGGAGGAGGGATAATGAGGCAGAGAAGATGGACAAGGAAGAGAATGGAAAACTCTGGCTTTTTCTGTCTTTACCAGTGGAGGGCCACCAATCTGGATTCCTTGGAGACATAGGCTGGATCAGTGCCATCTGCACTGATGGTGCTGATTTGGCCCATGCCTCCCCATGGCTGTGAAGAAGGTCCCTATGATTAAACAGGTTTAAAACAGATTCAGATCAAGGGCTTCCTTAGTCCAGTGCCAGACCTGTGGGGGGCAGGACCTCCTTGATCTGCATTAATGTGTGGATCCTGATGCCTATGATCCTCATTAAGAGGTTCCTTAATCTGGATCACCAACAAGTGCAGAAAGGGCCCTTTGCCATCCATTTTCCACCAAGCTTTGCTCTAGGAAAACTTTACAAAGGTTTCCCATTAGGCTCCCATTAGCCTTACGCCTCCTCCATTGTCCTTAATTGTCTCCATGCTTAAGTAACTCTTACAGCACAAACCAGTGAAGGGCCTGCAAACAGACCTCCCCCCCTTTGTGACACATTTAGCATCATGGCTACTTCAAAAGAAATTGATGGTATTTCAATTTGCTGCAGGGAAGGGGCTCCATTTGCATCCCCTTTCACTGGCCATCATGAGGGTACAATAGTTGGAATGCAGGACATGTTTGATCTTCTGGAGAGGCTCTTGTGGTGCCCAATTGCATGGAGAGGTTCATGGGGTGGAACCCAGGTGAAGTGCTTCCTCAGTAGTTCTCCACCCTTTGGAGCAGACTCCCTGGAGTGTTATGCCAGAGAACAAAACTAAGAGTGCTTCTAAAGCTGTGAATTTCCTCCGCAGCCACTTCCCATTAGACGGAACAAAGGGAAGCTGCGGAGGGAATTCTCAGCCACTTCCTGTCAGGCAGACAGGAAGTTCAGAAGCTGTGAAAGACATTTTCAGCTGCTGCTTGTCGGGCAGACAAAGCTTCAGTGGCTCACAGTAGTCATGTGGCATACCAGGAAACCAGCAGCTTTTTACTTCGAGGGTGCTGGTGGTCGTTGTGCTGCCAGTGGCCAAAGCTGTGAAATCCCTTCACTGCTTCCATCAGTCTGGAGGCACACTAAATTGTTTCCAGTGCACGAAGAAAATGTATTAGTTTAGTACAGCCTTTAATAAGAATTTACTTCCCCCCTCTTTTAATTACTATTTCTATGTTGTTTTAGTTCTATCTTTGCTAAACCCCTTCCCTTGAGACAATAGTATAGAGAGATACAGAAACGATTAATAAAAATAAAAATAAAAAATGTTCTGCCGTTGACCTTGAATTAGTTTTGAGATAAGTCATGACAAAAGCTAAAGATTCAAATTAAATACAGTGAATCAGTGCTAGCTTCAGCAGCACATATACTAAAATTGGAACGATACATATATATATAGGGAAAAAATATGGTGATTCAGGGACAAACCTATCCATATTTATTATTTGTTTGCAGGGAGTGGGAAGCATGAGGACCATTAGTTTTGTCTTCTAGAACAAAGAAGCAGTTTTGCTGAGCTCCATCCGTTCCGTATCAAGTGCACAATGCAGTTAATACTTTTTATTTGTACATTTTTTTAAAAAAAACATGTGATTTTTGCCTATTCAGAAGGGAAGCTAAATTTTGAACAAATCAGAATAGAGAATAGAGAAAAGAGAATGTTTCCTAACATGAACACACATAATTAAACTTTGGTACTGTCTACCAGCTTGGATAAATTCAGACAAGGCTTGGACCAATTCATAGAGGTCAAGGCTAGGGGTGTATACGAATGCAATTTTGGGGGTTCGAATCATATATCCAAAAATTCAAATTGCTTTGAACGTTTAAAATTTTAATGTATTCACATTTGATTCAAATAGAATACATTCATATCTATCCGTATGAATATTCAGTTTGTATTTGAAGATACGAATGTCAACAATTGTATGTGTCCGTATGTGTCCATACACATCTGTATGGATCTGTACAAATATGTATCCGTACAGATGCATATGGATACAAATAAGATGCGTACAGATGTGTGTAATGCATACGTATCCGTACACATAAGAATGTCGAAATCATTTGTATGAAGGATTCAAAAGGTTTGAAAAATTGTTTGAACTTTGAATTTGAACGTATAGACATCTGATTTTAATGCGAATGATTGAATTTGATTGAATTTTGAATGCTTTAAATATTTGTGTACATCCCTAGTCAAGGATAGCACTGAGTATTAGCTCTGATGCTGCCAATTGGAGGTGGTTTGTTTGCAGAGAGGCCAGATGCTTGGGGTCTGCAAGCAGAACAATCTGGTGGGCATCTTTGCACAGCTAACTGTTCCCATGAGAGCAGGATGCTGGACCAGAAGAGCCATGCATCTGATCCAGTGGGGCATTTCTTATGTTCCTTCCTATGAATATTTTTAACACTGCTGCATGGCTTTGTGGGCAAAAGAACTAATGAGACTTCATGCATTTGTGGATTAGGATCCAGAAAGATGTCCATTTCATGGACTTTTTCTTCAAGCAGTGCTGTGATTGAAAATGGTCCTTTCCAGACTCTTTGTTATTCTTGAATTTTGAAATCTGCAGTGTTTTTGTAGAACTCTCTTTGAGAATAACAAGAGAATACTGCATCATGCATCACAGCTAGTTGACAATTAGTCAACCTCTGGGCAGGTGCATCTGCACTGCAAGCAACCCCTGCCTGCCCAGATAAATGATGGGCCAAAGTGCAGATTGGCCTCAGTCCCCACACTGTCTCCAAAGCTTGAATGGGCTTTGGGGCTGGTCTTCGAGAGTTCTGAAGGACCAGGAACAAATATTCCAGCTTCAGAGCCTCTTGGGAATCCACTTCAGCAGCACACTTGGTATGCTACTAAAATGGGTCCCTAGTTGTCTGGAAATCAGAGGGGTTCCCACATGCCTCCATGTTTTGGACTAGGCAAGCTGGCACGCTGGTAGTCTTTGTTGTCAAGGACTCCTGACCGTTCAGGAACAGGAGGGATTTTCGCGTTACTCCGGTTCCGTTTGGAACGGGAGTAGGACGGGAAGCCTAAGACAGCTCACGACGCTTCGAGCATTCACACAGAGGGGCGCAGGGATGCGTGTAAATGCATTCCGGAGCGCCCGTGTGCGAATGCTCAAAGCGTCGTGAGCTGTCTTAGCCGGCAAACGATGGCAAGGGGCGGGGAGATAGCTGAGGAGGCTCCCGCAGCCGGCGCTGGCTGAAAACAGCTGATTGTCAAAGCTGCGCCAGCGGGGGAGGCAAGCCCGCGGCTGTTAGGGAGAGAGAAGCATGCGCGAACGCTTCTCTTCCCGAACGCCTGCGGGCAGTTCGTGTGCGCCCGAACGCATGTAGAGCAGTTTAAAGTGCTCTACATTTGGAACGCGCGGAAGACAGCTCCGGACATGCCGGGACGCAAACTCGGCCGCAGCAAAGCAAATGCTGCGCCCGAAGCTGTCTCCCGCGCGTTCCAAACACCCGTGTGCGAAAACGTCTCAGGACCCACTCATCTGGATTATGTTGTGTCCTGTGTGGACAGAACATATCTGCACTAATGCATGGGAGGATCTTAGTGCACTTGCTTATAAGAAATACGAGAAAATACAAAACCCCGTAGGCTACCTGTACCCTTCCAGCTATTGCTAGACATCTCCTTGACCGTCAGCTTATCAGAGTGCACTGACAGTTTTGCTTTAAGCAATTTTTGTGTGCATGGATGCAAACACATGAACAGGTACATTCATGCTGCATGCACACAGCCACAGCCACACACAGCCGCCCATACACACGTACCTGTTGTTTATAATCCTAGGATTTTCCTGCCAAGCACTAAGTTTCAACAATTTGGCCTAACTCATGGCCTGTGTAAATAGGCATTTTATGTCTTTAGGTCTGGGAACTGCTTACTGCTGCTTTGGATATCAACATGATGGAAAGGCAAAGTATAAACGACAAAATTCCTACCGAGCCTTTAAAACCAACATATGAAATGCTGCTTAAATTTTAATCCATCGTGGTTTTGTAGGGCGGCATTAAGTGAGAGTTCTGAGGGCACAGGGATGTTAGCAGTTGCAGAAGCTAACAGCAAGCGCAATGTGAAGCACAAATTGATGTTGCAGGCTGCAGCTGTTTTGTTTCCTCTGCATGAAATTTTAATGTAAAACAAGCAGTCCCTTGACGTTTCTCAGGAAAACTGTCCCAGGGGCCTATTGATTCCCTGCACTTTGGTGAGAATGCTCATTACTGACAATACTTTGTTAACGTGAAGTGTTTAATGCTACATACAGAAGAGGAGCATCACAAATTGGATCCATTGCTTTGTACTAATGGGGCTGCTGCTGAAATTCAGGAGGTTCCTTAAGGCATTTCTTTAGCATAGTCTGCATCCGAAATGTTGGGAAACATCTGAAAGTTTCTGAATTTCCTCTCCCGTTGTCCTCTCATCTCTTTTTCCTGCCTTCCCCAAGGAATCAAGACACAACTTCGGCAACTGTGTTAATGCAGAAGAAAACTCTGAAAAGGTCACCTGTCACTCCCCTGAATGAGTGATGAGTAGGGATGTGCATGAATATTCATAAAATGTGTTATTTGTATGCATTTGTACAGATTCAGACATTCGTACACAAATTGAATGTTATGATATTCGTACATTGACATTCGTATGGATACGAATGTTTCAGACATTCATACAAATAGTTTGGGCTTTGGTTAAACTGGGGACGTGGGAAAGCTGCTGTGCCAGACATCTGTGAAGGATCTAGAGTGCATTCGACATGGGTTGAGGGTGTATTAAAAGTGGATTCAGGTCAGATTTGACGCTTTCAGAGTGAATTTGTTATGAATTGAATACGTAACTCAGATACACATTCATTTGTATCCAGTATTTGTTCATATCCGATATTGATACAAATTCGTATCAAAGAGAATTTTACCACATTCAAGTCTATTCATACGAATACAAATTTTTGAATATTCAATTTGTGATGGATCAAACGTCGAAAACACATTGGTGCACTTACGTAGTGATGAGTCTAGCACTCATTTATTTATCAAGGCTTCCTTAATCTGGATCAGGGTCTACCTAAAGCAGATGGAGCCATGCCAGAAGGGGTGGAGCTCCCCAGATCCACATTAACTTGTGGATCTGCAGGCCTAGATGTAAACTCCATGATCCCTTAATCCACGTTAAGAATCCAGATAGAAATGGCCCAGGCTTCAGGGAAGTCTTTATTTTGAATATAACAAATCATTTTGTGATAAATATTTCAGTGCAGAACTTTGTCACCTCTTACGTCTTGTCTGTTTGGAACCACGTGATCACAGATACTCCAAATGAAAATGGTTTAATCATGGAAATTAATTCCTTTCCTAATTGCAAAATAGCCAAGAACTTTTCTTTTTTAAACAACTTTCAAATTAATCCTTTTGGCACTGGTCATGAAAAGAAGTGTAGCAGAAATTGCTGATTGGATTCTGCTCCCTTCACTTATAGAGATCTTCCAGATGGCCCATATCGAAATAATCAGAGCTCTGCTTTTAATTGGCAATCAGAGTCATTAATCAGTTAATTATAGCAATTGATGCTTTCAGTCATGGTTTCAGAAAATAGCAACAACAGCATTTTTGTTCATTTGTTTTTGGTGATGGGAGAGTTACAATGAGGATTTGCTCTAAAAAAAAAACCCCATTCCTTGTTGATCCATGGGTAGAAATATCTACACTTATAGAGCTAGTTGAAAGAAGAAGAGAGTGGACAATTGTCATTAAAGCTTAGAGGAAACATTAAACTCTTTATTTGAAGACATCAATTAAATGGCCGGAGCATTATTCCCTATTTAATCTGTATCCTCGATTACATGTGTAGATGGATTGGGATGTGCACATTTTTTCCTCTATTCACTTTGCATCCAATTTGAATTTGAATTTAACAGATTCAAATTGAATCAAATTTTTGGGTATTCATTCAAATAGAATGTCCAAAAAAAATTGTGCAAATCCCATACATATCCCATACAAAACCCATATGAATCCCATACGAAGCTTCCCACAAATGTATCGAAATGTTCTATTTGAATTTCAATGTCAATCTCCGAATGTGCCAACATTCAATTCAAATTCAAATGTCCAAATTCAGCTGAATTCGTATAAATTTTGAATGCTACAAATATTCGTGCACATCCCTAATATGTGTGTGTGTGTTTGTGTGTGTGTGTGTGTTCCATACTCCTTCAAGAAAACAGTTCAGCAAAAAATCCGCTGTCTTTGAGGTTCTGTTTATTAACACAAGCAAAGATGGTGGAAGATGTCTAAAGCCCCTCCCAAAAGAAAAACCAAAATTCTTCTCTGGCCCTGTAAATAATTGGGATATAAATCTAACATTGCTGAGCCTCTTTTCTATCAAGATTGGCAAACAGTGCTGGGAATAAAAATGTGGTGTGCTTACCTGAGAGTTTTCCTGGTAATTGAATATCTGTGTTTGTATTTCTGAGGCTATGAGAAAAAGGCTAAACACATACAGCAGGCCTTACCAATTAGCGAACAGTTAGTCGAGATCAATGGGAGGAACATGAACTCTACCAGGAGGGGTTTCCAAAGGGTCATGATCACAGTAAGGGATAAAGCTGCATTCTGTAACCATAAAGATTAATCCACTTGCCCCAGTGGGCATAATTTAATAAGGCATGTCACTGATCCACTTAACATCTGCATGATTTCTGGACAATTGGCTCTTGATCCTAGCCATTAATAATACATACCAGGTAAACATATTTCCTGACTACAAGCTTTGTGCAGCCGTGTGTGTGTGTGTGTGTGTGTGTGTACATGCAGGTAAATGTAAATATTCATGTGCACATGTGCTTATACTGCCAGTGGCAGACCTATTTCCTAATAGGAGAAGCTTTGCCGAATACCAGTTCACTGCATTCATGGCAGATGCTTTATTCTGAAAAAGAACGATGGAATGGGTGATGAAAATGAAGAACACAAAAAAATTAAGAGGGCTTGTTTTGTTTCTTTTCTTCCATCTATCTACATAAAATGTATTTCATTCACTTTTCTTCTCTTTCACCCCTAATCAACAGTCTGCCACTTTTCAATACTGGATCTCTCAAAGATACTCAGCAGCAAAAACTGTATTTTAAATGAAAAACAAAACAAAATAGCAAGTAGCTAAAATATGTTTTGGGGGAGCATCCCTTCCAACCTACACCAAGGTCTATATGGAGTCCTGGACGAGTACCTGATAGCTCAGCAGTAATGCATGAACTATTTATTCCATTTATGTATATATTGCCCTTAAGCTGGAATGCCCTCAGAGCAGCTTATGGTGTATAATAATTGCTAGGTTCCTCATGGTGCTGTTGGACAACAGAACTCTAGATACAGGGTAACTGCACATCATTGTATCCCTCTTTTGACATGGACATGCCTTGCCTGCTCCTGAAGGAGGAATCTATTTGCAGAGTGGACAATAGGAATGTGCACAAATATTTGTAGATATTCAAAATTTCATCAAATGTGCCAAATTTCAACATTCAAATTCAAATGGAATGCCCTGAAATTCACATTTAAACATTCAAATCGAATTTCAAATTTTGGGTCTATTCATTCAAATTATCTGGACATTCGTATGTGTACAGGTTAGTACACGATGCACACTTGAAGTTCTGCACCTTTCCCGCATCTGTATGCATTTGTACAGATCTGTAAGGGACAAAACGGGTTGCGTACGGGATAACTACGGGATGTATGCACATGTGTATGGACATGTACAGATGTGTACAGATGTTGGGAAGATGTGTACGGGCATCTTGTTGACATTCGTAAGTGCAAGTTCAAATCAAAAATTCAAACCAATAGATTTGAATTTTGTTAAGTTGAATCAAATTTTGTTAAATTTGAATTTAAATCATTCAAATGGAATAGAATTTCTGAGTATTCAAATCGACTAGAATAGAATGTCAAAAAATGAAACAAAAACCATTCTTGCACATCCCTACCCTGCAAATACAACGTTGGCCAGGATTGTTTCTGCACTGCCCTGGAAAAGCACAGCAGTGGTGTGAGATGCTTATGACTCACTTCACAGCCTAGCAACATTTAATCATGCTTCAAAAATGTCTCATTTCCAGGCCCATTTCTGGAGCCTGACAAAATGTGACTGCTGTGCAACCTCAATGCTCAAGGATGGCATGTCTGCACAGATCATGGACAGCCAGGGGGCAGGGCAGGGCAAGGCTTCCTCCCCATCCATTCTCCAAGCTTCCCTAACCTATCAGGAGTATAATATACTTGGAAGATGAAATAAATTTGTCTAAGGGTACCATTACTGGTGACATAACCTCTTCACCTTTGTATGGAGGCATGGGACGAAGGGAGAGGACACAACTCAGGAACTGAAATTGTGAATCGAACCTGCAATCATGTTCAAGGATCCATACAGTGCCAGACTTCCAGGTGCAGTTCATACACACTAGGGCTGTGCATGAACATTCACAATATTCGTTATTCGTACGAATTTGTATGAATTCGGACATTCATGCACAAAAAAATGTTACAACATTCGTACATCAACATTCGTATAAATATGAACGTTTCTTACATTCGGATATTCATTAAACTGGGGAGGTGGGAAAGTGGCTGTGCTAATCACATCTGCAACAGATCCAGATTGCATTTGGCATGGATCGAGAGAAGATTAAAGGTGGATTCAGGTTGGATTTGCCACTTCCAGAGCACAGATATGTTATTGATACGTGTACTGAATATGTATGAGTTCATATCAGATACGTATTTGTTTGTATCGGATATATATTGGCTATTCATACGAATTCATGTGAATACATTTGTTTTGAATAGAATCCTACCACATTTGAAGAGGATCTATTCAAACAAATACGGATTTTCTAACGTTCAATTCATTATGAATTGAATGTCAGAAAAACTACCTGCACACATCCCTAATACACACCATTCTGGTTGCAGTTTTCACTTCTGTATGTGAATTTCTGCCCACAGTGATGTCGGGAGCTCTGTCTGCCCAAGGCTGGTCTAGTGCCAGGTGAAAACTGGCAACATGAGATGAAAATGAATGAAGTATTACAGACCTCAGTGTTTTCTCTCTTCCCCTATCTTAGTACTTCAGTTCTACTGGTCATCGGGCACTTACTCAGCATCATTTCAAAATGGTACAGCAAGATCCTCCATAAATTCTGTGCCTTCCAAAAACCCCAAATACGGGCAAGTTTGAAATCCTAGGGAGTGAATTATAAAACTGGACAGATTTAGACTTACCAAAAATTCCCATGGAAATAAATTCAGCCCAGCGAGTCAATGCCTTCCTAGATTTAGCATATTTCAGTGCTATAAAACTTTCACATCTCCAAAGTGCTGGGAAGGGAGGGTAGGATGAACTTGCTGAAACAATCCTGTTGTGTTCCTTTTCTGCCCTCCCTGCATTGTTCCGCGGTGTCTAAAGATACAACCTGATAGTCTGTCATTGTGTCCTTGGCTGTCAGAGCGAAGAGACAAAAGTATTTTGGGGGACAATGCAGCTTATAAGCAGATAAACAATACATCATCAAAATGGCACAAACTACTGCCAGTGCAGTTTAATGAGTTTCAGAAGTCTGGCCTCTCTGTGTGCCAAGTTTGGAGCGAGTAAACCAAGGAGAACACCTCTAGGTTATGGGAATGTTTCCTTTTAATAATAGAAAGGACTTGGGTTCTTATATAACATGCAACTTATACGATTTTCCTTTTTCTAGGCTGCAGTGTGGACAAAGTTTGTAGTGCTACAGCTGTTGCTAGTTGGGATATGCACAAATGTTTTGTGTGTGTTTGATTTGTACTGAATCGAAGGCAATTTTTTTTTCAAATTTATTTCAATAGATCCCTTCAAATGGTTTGAATTCAATATGAATGTTCAATATGAATCTGATTTGAATCCCTGCTATGAATCGCCTATGAATCAGGAGCAGAGGAAAACAAACTAACAAAGAAATAAACGGTTTCATTTATAAAATAGATACCAAGCTAGCATG
This sequence comes from Aspidoscelis tigris stejnegeri, assembly GCA_023333525.1. NCBI lineage: Eukaryota > Metazoa > Chordata > Lepidosauria > Squamata > Teiidae > Aspidoscelis > Aspidoscelis tigris. Next base: position 12,323,674 of record JALMGA010000007.1, read on the forward strand.
TAGATAAGTGTCTGGAGCCTAGGTTTTTCCTAACCTAAGTCTGACACTAAGGAGAAAGTAAACAAAAGCAAGAGCATTCAATCTCGCCACAAGGGTCTTCTTCAGGCAAGGAAAGGAAAGTGTTGAGAGAAGGGTCTTCAGAACCCCAAATCAATGGGAAAGTGGAATGCCCCACACTCCCTTTGGGAAAACAGCTCTATAGCAGAGCTCAGAGGTTCCGACTGAGCTTGGAAACAAGGCCACAAAAGACTTCTCTTATGAGGTGAAATCAGCTTAGAGTTCTTCTCTTCAATTCAGCAACAGAAAACAGATACTAGGAAGAAAAATGAGGCAGGATGCTATGTTTATTTCAGCAATGTTGAGAGGTGTGGAGGGGGGACTGTATTCTGCTGCTCCTTGTGTATTGTTTTCATACATTACTAACGTGGGGGTAGAGACTCTCTTCCTAGAGTCTAACCCAGGAGGAGGGGCAGGAACCAATGAGAAATTTGGAGATTAGGAACCGGCCAGGTTTGAATGGTCTAGGGTTGCAGAAAATAAAAGCCTTGAAAGCACTAGCTGTCTCTGGGAGAAATTGCACTTACCTGCAGGGGGAACTTCAGGGACATCACCAGATGTTCCATCAGCATTACGTGGGGTTGCTTCTTTACCAGAAGCAGCTCCATACGTGGAGGAGTTCCCCTGGTGCATATAGCAATAGAGCAGTTGTAACTGCTCTACAGTTATACAATTGGCAGGGCTGGGAATACCCTGCATGCTCCATTTGCACTTCTTCTGGGTAGAAGAGGTGTAGATGGAGCATTTAAGCAGGTGGTGCAGGCACATTGCGCATTGTACCACCTGGTTACTGCAGCAATGGCACCACACAGGCCACCATGCAAATTCAAGTGCTAGTGAAGCTTGGGATAGATACGCCATCCTGAGGTGCAGATGCTGGATCTATCCTCCATCTTCACTTGGGGGACGTTTTCCCAGACAAGTGAAAATGCAAAAAGGCCATCTGTTCCATTAAGCAAATTCAAACACCATATTCATACTTACTTACCTTGTTCTGGGACAGGGCAAGATGTCATGGCCTGGGACGTGTATAGACATGCGATTTGAATTCAGATGTTCAAATTCAAACAAATTTGATTGACTTTCACACGTTTCAAATATTCTTGCACATCCTTAGTTAATGTCCCTTATGAAAAGAGCCAAAGCATTCGTTATAGATAATGAAGTCCTGAATGGCCTGGAATCAGTTACCTGCTAAGTTTTTGGAAGTGGCCAGAATACTTTCTACTCAAACTGACATCAAATGCACCTGGGACCCAGCTTCTCATTCACTGCATCCATGCTCTGGTTGCCCCCTTGAGCTCTGGAAGACAGCCCCACTAGCTATTCTTCAGCCCCAGTTATGCAACACAGAATCATAACAATTATGCAAGGCAGATTCACTGGGGTCACCTAACCAATCAGTTATGCCTTCATCATCTGGGTTCTGTCTAATTAATAGCAGACTTTTGTTCCATTGTCTCTTTTATAGGGATGCCTGCCATTCATTAATTAGGCCCTTTTGCAAAATCTGTCAGATAGATCAAATGACTTTTATGTCAATTTTCAGTGATGTGATATCACTTTCAAGGTTGAGTGAATTGTGTGTGTGTGTGTCTACCAGAAAACAATTGACCAAAGGCAGATTGATTCACTAATGTCTGTGTGTTCTATGCTCCATTGTAACCTCTTAAAACCACCACCATCATCAAGGGGCTGCAACAAAATCAGCAGTCTAGGCCTCTTCAGCCCATGGAATATACTAATATAGAAGACATGGTGACTGCAACAAGCCTTTTTTTTTCTTGCAACATGACCAACCTATTATCATTTCAGTCTTTTTATTTTGAAAATTGTAACTTCAGGTTCTTTTTAAAAAATGTTTATTTTGGATGTCTCACCTCTGACCAAAATTAACATCCGTCCGTCCATCCATCCGTCCGTCCGTCCGTCCGTCCATCCATCCATCCATCCATCCATCCTTTGGCAAGTCTTTGCAGGTTGCCTTCTTCTAGCACAGTTGAAGGAACTGTAGGAATGGACTCATTTGTCTACTTCCGTTTTTAATTATTGGTTTTTAAAGTCTGTTCTCTGTGCTTAGTGAACCGTCTACCTGCTTATTTCAAAAGGTGGAATACACTTTGTTCTGATGCACCGTGCAAGGGAAACAATTACAGCAGAATCCCTTTTCCTTTCTTCACTGAATTGTTCTGGAGATTTTTGCTTTATAGAAATTTGATCAAAATTAATAAATGCACAAATGCTAATGCTGTGGGTGTGTGCATGCTTGCAAAATCAGTTCTCCTTTTAGATCAATAACTATGGGTACTTCTGCCCTGGCCAGTATAGTAGACCAGGAGGTGTACTGGGAGCCCCTCTTCCATATAATAGTGTATATTTATAGTGCCCTTTCCACCAAAGGACAGTGCAAAATATAAAATGCAAAACCCCTATGGCAATGTTGTACAATCATAAAACACACAAGCAAAAGCAATACTAAAATAAGAATGTACATCTTAATAAAAGTATATATCTTAATAAAAGCTCAGGTTTAATAGTCAGCCTGAGGAGTGAAGAAGGAAGGGTTTTTTAAGACCTTCTGAAAAAGGAGTAAGTCCATTTGCAGCCTGAGCTCTGGTGGCAGGGAATTCCACAGCCAAGGGACCAGATCCTGGGAGATGCAGTACAAGTTGGAGGGACAACCAGCAGTGCTCTATCTGCTGCCCGCAAACTCCTAACTGGGACATACCAAGATAATTTTGATGCCAGGTAATTTTGGGTGTTCCATCTTAGTGTCTTAAAATTGAATTGCCCTCTGGCTCGAATTGGCAACCAGTGGAGAGATTCCCAGTGCACTGAAATATGCAAGTTCTAATTCGAATGTCAATCTTTGAATGGGCCAACATTCTATTTGAATATGAATGTCCAAATTCGTACAAATTTTGAATGTTACAAATATTTGTCCACATCCCTAATGCCTTCCATGGTTCAGAATACTGGGTCTCACTGGTCTAGACCTATTTGTTTGGTTCATGGCAAGGCCAGTGGAGAAAAGCCATAGGACATATGGATAGCATGCTTCATATTTTGCCACAAACCACAGCAATTGAATAGTACCCCATATTGAAAAGCCAATACCTAAGCACTCTCCCTAAAAAAACCCAAAAAGCTCCATACAAAGAAAATTCTCTCAAGTGAGGCAAAAATAAAACTTGCAAAAAACACTGCACACAGGTATAGCAAGTATCTGCAGCTGGACTGCTTGTATCAATGTGGTGTTTGTTTTCTGTTTTCTGTTCTTCCTGGTTAGCATGAACACAGATGTGGTTATTAATTATTGTCAAAGGGTGTCTGGTTTTCCTCCCGGGAAAAGCATATGCCTCTGAACTTTTAAAATTCGTTTCCATTCTGCTGAAAATAAGCTCTTTTTTGCTCAGATTCTGCATCCAGAAGGATATGTAAATCCAGAGCTTGCAATGGGTTTATTCAAGCCCTGGATTTGCATATCTTTCTGGGTCCAAAATCTAAGCAAAAAAAATAAAAAAGCTCATTTTCAGCAGAATGGAGATGAATTTTAAAAGTTTAGAAGCATATGCTTTTCCCAGGAGGAAAAACAGACACCCTTTGACAATAATTTATAACCATATCTGTGCTCATCTTAACCAGGAAGAAAAGAGAAAGGACTATTTTACAGTTCTGTTTTACATTTTTTAAATAACTTTTTTCTTTATTTGTGAAGATTCTGGGCAATTGAGTCTGTAGGAGAAGAGAAGACTGAAAGGAGACATGATCACGGTCTTCAAGTATCTGAAGGGCTGTCACAATGCAGAGGGATTGTCCCTATTTTCACTTGCACAAGATGGGAGGACTAGAAACAATGGGATGAAACTTCAAGGGACTCAGTGCTGATTAGATATGAGGAAAAACCTCCCAATAGTGAGGGTGACCAGTCAATGGAATAGATTGCCGTGGGAGGTGGTTAGCTCTCTTTCACTGGAGATCTTCAAGCAGAGATTGGAACTACATCTGTCTGGAATGGTTTAGGAAATCCTGCATTCAGCAGGGGGTTGGACTTGATGACCCTAGAGGTCCCTTCCAACTCTATAGTTATATGAAATTCTATGAAAACTGATTATGCCACTGAAGGTCTTCACACATGCATCCTTCCATCCACGCTAACACTGAAAGTGAAGCTTTGAGGTTTCTTTGCCAGCTCTGCTTTGGCAAGTGCTGAAAATGGCCCCAGAATGTTGCCATTTTCTGTATCTTTCAAAATAAATCTGGGCAGTGGACCACACGTAGAAGACCCACATGGCAGCAGCAGAGTGGGAGGACTGTAGAAAGGTTTGTCAGAGTTGCTTTTCGTGCATTTCATGAGAAGTCACTCTGACTGCACTTTTTAACCTTCTGAAGCAGGATAGTACATCAGTAAGATCCATTCTGGCATGGGGACCTGCTATGTGCATGCTAGTACAGACTATGATAAGCTCTCCTTTTTGGAATGGTCTCCTAACACCATTCCAGGCTGGTGCACAAAGGAACAGTTGGAGGCTTTTGCATGCTGAACACTGGAACAGGTCTGTTCCTGCCAGCTGGTGTAGCAAAGCAAATACCAATCCTTCCTTCCAGGCCTTCCAGGCAGATGCCCAATGCCTCACTGCAATTTGGTGATGGGATGTTGTGTCCAATGCATGAGGAAGGATTGCAGCTTGCCTGGTAATTGGATCCACCTCCCCAGTTTAACAAATGCCTGAACTATTCGTACAAAAGTCCAGAAACATTCGTATTTGTATGAATGCCAATCTATGAATATCATAACATTCAATTTGTGCATGAATGTCCAAATTCATATGAATTTGTATGAATAACGAATGTTACAAATATTCATGCGCTTCCGTATTCCCTAGAGCCTGGTGCTACTGCAGATTCAGACTGACTGATATACTAATAGATGATCAGAGACAGTTGCCAGCAGCCATACTTGGCTACAGTGTATATTGAAGTCATTGTTACTGTGTGTATTTCATATGACCATGGGTTGTCATGGGGGGGAAAAGGATCTGTGACAGGTCAAAGCTGTCTTGTCTCCGTCTCCATTCTCAATTTATGCAAATAGGAAAAATAATGAACTTGCTCCAGAGAGTTGTGAAAAGGAACATGATAAAGGATTGCACACCAAAAGTACTATATCAATAAAAAGATTGATGGGTATAAATGCCTGACTGAACAAATCTTTCCCGCTTCAGTGTTTTGGCACATGCAATGAGAAAATTAATGCAAGCTCTGATTTATTTATAAAAATTAAACATAGCCAGAGATTGAGAAAATGAGTAATACTTAGAGCATTATAATTGTATTCCACACTTGTTAAAAAAGAACCAGAAAGAAACTTTGCATTCATTATAAAGTAGACTGATTAACCTTATAATGTACCTCTAGGTAAAGATTGTTTTCTTCTTTCTGTGGGTAGCCAAAAATAACCAACAAGGGGAGAAATGACTTACTGATGATCACACTGGAGGCTCACGATAAACCTGTTTGTGTGTGTGTACTGGATTCATAATCCAAATTCACCCTTGCACTGCAGAATTGCCCAAATTAGGGATGTGCATGAATATTCATCACATTCAAAATTTGTACAAGTTCATATTTGTATCATTCAAAGACCGACATTCGAATATGAATCAAATGCTTCAATACATTCATATGAAGCTTCTTTACTTTAGTGAACTTGGGAAGGTGGGAAAGTGGCAGCCCCAGTAACATCTGCAACAGATCCAGAGTGGATTCAAGTGGATTGAAAGTGGATTGAAAGTGGATTGAAAGCAGACTTGACTTGTTCAGAGAGGATATGTAGGGATTCATAGGCAATTCCTAGCAAGGGTTTGAATCAGATTTGTACTGAACATTTATATCAAATTTGAATCCTACCACATTTGAAGATCTATTCAAACAAATATGAATGTTTTTGCACTTGATTCTATACAAATCAAGGACAAAAAAACATTCATGCCCAAATATGAGGAATCTAGATAGATTCAGCCGGTCTGGTCGTTACTATTCAAGCATGTTGCAGATGTGCCAAGTTTTGTGGGTTGCCATTTCATGCAAGAGACAATCTATGGCTGACCTAAGGGACAAATTTTAAAAAATAGGCAGTGTCTGCATGTAGGACTTTAATTTTTTGAACCTTCTAGAAATGGCTTATTTCAAAAAATTGCCATGAGTAGTGCTCAAGTGCTCTTCCCCCTGTAAATTAAGAGGAGTGTTCTTAAAGCAGTGGTTCTCAACCTTGGGGCCGGGACCCCTTTGGGGGGTCGAACTACCCTTTCAGAGGGGTCTTGATGAGTCTCCCACCGCCCTTCCCTCCCACCTCCCAGCTGCCCCACCCCCGTGGTTGGGGGTATCCACAACATGAGGAACTCCATTAAGGGGTCGCGGCGTTAGGAAGGTTGAGAACCACTGTCTTAAAGCAACAGGAAGCTGACTGCATGCTATTGGCTGCTCCCAGTCACCAAGATCAAAGCCAAGGGACTTTTGTTCTCCGGCTTCAATACAAAAATATAAAAACAGTACACACCCCTACTCTGGTTGACAGTTTAGGCAGGGAAGTAAACTCAGTGGAACAGGTCTTTCTTTGGCCCAGCTGCTGAAAAGGTTTTAATAATTTTCCTTTTCTTCTTTTTTTAATCATAAGGTGGCCTACATCTTTCGGTTATATTAGGGATGTGCATGGATATCCGAAAATCCAATTAAAATCCATCGAATATTGACATGTGAATTCGAACTGAATTTTCAAAAATCTAAATTTAAATGATTTTGGTTTTTTGAAAATCCAATACGGGTTTTCAAATAATTAGACTGGATAGCATCCAGTATATCGCATCTGAACTTTGTGTTTATTCGCGCTTATACTGTGGGAGAAAAATGGGATGCATGCAAATTCAAACATCAGTTATGAACGTTGTTGACATTTGTATTTTTTAATTCAAATCAGATTTCCAAATGTACGGATTTGGATAATCCAGATTCAAATTGGATATTCAAAAATCCAGATTTTTAAAATTCAAATCAAATTGAATATTCAATTCAACTCAAATTAGAATGCAAAAAAGGCATTCGTGCACACCCCTATGTTATATAGAGTAAGGTTTGTCCAATGTGTGACTATCAGGTGTAAAAACAGCAATCCACTATATCATGAGAGAATGTCAAAACTGCACATATAGTGGGAAGTTTTGTGATTTCCCGACAATGAACAAAGAAGGCACAGTAGTCTGTATCTCTGATTTAGATACAAGTTTGTGATTTTTTCCATGGGATCTTCCCAGGCTTTTCCTGTTTCCTGTTGTGTGTTTAGCTATTTTATTGATGTATTACAATCTGAATTTGCTATATGCTAAGTAAATAAAATATACAACACAAAAGTGTAAACAGATGAACTAGGTAATTTTTATACTCTGGACCATATTAGAGATAGAGTGCTCTACCCTATAGATGTACACAAAGCCCATTTACCCCTTTTGATTTGATATGAACTGAACAGAGGAATATTCAATTTCATGTGAAGCCCCTCATGAATGTGGGGGGCTTCTGCTTTGTAGGGGAACATCCATCAAATGTTCATATGTGAAGGGAGCCTCATCCCTTTTTTCCCATCCCACTTCCCCCCCCCCACTCACCTTTCACATCTGCCATGTTTCCCAGATGGAAGTGGCCTCTCCAGCTGTGTGGACTAAGGATATGCACAAATCATTTTTTTGCATCTGAATTCGAGTCAGATCGAGTCAATTTAATTCAAATGTTTAGAATCTGAATGCAACAAAAGCTGATTCAAATTGAATATATTCAAAACTATTTGTTCAAATGTTAGATTGGAATCTGAAGATATGAACGTCAGCAACATTCGTATTTGAAGATACGAATCTCAACAACATTCATATGTGCTATACGTATCTGTACACATTTTGTACACATCCTGTTTTATCCCGTGTGCAACCCGTTTTCGTCCCATATTATGAGCGCAAATGCGTACAGATACGTATGAGATTTGTATGGATATGCATGTCATAACATATGTATCTGTGCTTTCGAATGTTTTGAATCATTCAAATGAATGTTTTGGAACATTCAAAATTCGTTCGAATGTTTAAATTTGAATGTGAAGACATTCTATTTGAATTCAAATCTCCACATTCGATAGAATTTGATCGGATTTTGAATGTTTAGAACATTTGCGCTCATCCCTAGGGTTCACGCCTCCAGAAGGTCTAGCTGAGCCTCAGCGGAGAGTGCAATGGGAGTAGAGGCTGTGGCCAGATTTTAAGGTAAGGGGGTGATTCTGGGGGGCGTCTGAGATTCGGAGTTGACAGATCCAGCCTCCATTGAAAGCTGGATACATTCAATTTGTGAACAAACAGGGCCTATGAATGGAGGCCCCTTCAGTTTGCCCACAAATCATCAAAGCTTTGAATTTTATTGTGATTTCAAAGCTGATGAATATTTTTCACCCACCTTTACTCCACCCTCATCTTGCAAACAATTCACACTCCAGGAAACTAGCATGGCAAATTAGGCAAAAGTTGAGGCTATAACTTTCCTGCCTGATTTTTCATTTTTCTTGGAAGAAGGCTAAGGAAGATGTAATTATGAGATCCAACTGCAATGTATATATTCTGAGTAAGCCATGATTTGAGGATTAAAATTGTTTTTTGTTATGCTTTTATTGCTTGATTCCCAACCTTATTATTCAGGTGAGTTCTTTCACAATCCTCCAGAAAACAAGAGATTTGCAGAAAAATTCAGTCACTGAAATATAAGAGCTACATTTGAATTAGAAATTCATCTCGACACAGACTGTAACTAGATGATGTCTGTGTCTGCTGCTAAAGGGCAACTTCAAGACTTCTGCATTTTTAAAAAGTAGTCACATGTCCTTAAATTAGGATGGGATCAGACAAGTCTTCAAATAGAAGACACCTTTCAATAGAGGATTGTGAAACTCCTGACTATCTCCATACATACATAGTGTTTTTGAAATGCACAGTAAACCAACTACAGTGCTCTAGACAGCTGCTACAGGCATACATCTTTAATCAACGCAACATCCATCCATCTTCACAGCAGACAATCTCCTGGCTATTGAAGGCCAAAGTGGATGATCAATTGCAACTCACCAAGGTCGACATCAATATGCAAACATGTGGATAAATAGCATTCAGGATTCATTGCCTGAGTGAACAGCGTTGCAAGGCAGTTGCATCACGACACATGTCAAAGTGTGGCTCCATGCGGCTGCCTAAAGGTCTGGCAATTTCTTTCTGCCTTGTCAAAGTGCAGAGTTTGGAAAGCTAGCACGCCCAAAGATATCACTACTTCTTGTACTTTTAGCAGCAGGATCCAAGAAATATCTACTAAATTGGTTGTAGTAGAATTAAGACCATAGGAATAATAGCCAGTGCAGGTGATAGCAGGTTGAAACTATTGGGTCTTCTGCATGCTGGTTTGTAGGCTTCATTTGCTGCTGATATCACACTGGATTACCAGCATACCCAACTGGAAGAAGGGCTTCTATCCTCACTGGTCACAGCTGGAAAACTGGGAAAATATTCTGAGACAAACAGGGTCCACACCTTTATGGTGCTTTAAATGTGCAGTGAGTGCACAACACTGCCCCCTCATTGCACAGTCGATCTGCAGGGAAAGTGGGGCATCCGCTTGGATACACTCTTCACCTGATATGCTGACACAAGTGTGGCTTCACCCCCAGTGTGGCTTTTTTAATGTGGAAGGAGGAGGCACAACAGAGATGTGCACGAATATCTGTAACATTGGAAATTTGTACAAATTTGGCCGAATTCAGACACTCAGATTTGAATGGAATGTTTTGAGACATTTGTATGAAGCTTTGTATGGGATTCGTATGGGATATGTATGGGATTTCTAAGCATTTGTATGCATTTGTATGGGATTTGTATGGGAATGAATATTTGTATCGAATATGAATCCTACTGCATTTGAAGGGGATCTATAAAAATGAATACAAATTTTCTTGCATTCAGTATGAATCAAATTAAAAAAAAATTGTGCACGTCCTTGAATATTCATAACATTTGTTATTTATATAAATTTGGATATTCATACACAAATCGAATGTTACAACATTCATAGATTAACGTTCGTACAAATACAAATGTTTCAGAACATTTGTACAAATAGTTCATACATTTGTTAACTTGGGGATATGTATCGATACGTATGTGTTCATATAGGATACGTATCAAATACATATGCGTTCATATAGGATACATATCCAATACGTATGTGGTGGTATAGGATGCATATGCAGGATCTGTATGCATTTGTATCAGATTTTCATATGCATTGATACGCATACATTTGTATCAAATAGAATCCTACAACATTTGAAGGGTATATGTTTGAATGAATACAAATTTTCTAACATTCATTTGAATCCAATGCCCAAAAACCCATTCGTACACATCCTTAATCCCCAATTCAGAACGCTTAATGCTCCTCTCCCTCCCTGTGAGGATTGTGCCCAGGAAGATTTTCAAGAAGAAGCCTGATGCACATTCTGATCTCTTCTTTCTTTCTTTCTTTCTTTCTTTCTTTCTTTCTTTCTTTCTTTCTTTCTTTCTTTCTTTCTTTCTTTCTTTCTTTCTTTCTTTCTTTCTTTCTTTCTTTCTTTCTTTCTTTCTTTCTTTCTTTCTTTCTTTCTTTCTTTCTTTCTTTCTTTCTTTCTTTCAGCCAGAAATTGGCCAGAGGATACAGTTCTATTTGTGCTGCATTCTCATCCTCAACAATGCTAAGTGGGGAAGCTCTGCCAGGAGGCTAGAACAATGCACAAACCGTACACCCTCACCCTGATGTCATCCACTCTCTGGGTGGGAACTTCCTGCCCTGATCAGATGGAGCTTTGAGTTAATTTCCTCCTGAGAAGATGCATTCAGAGCTCCTTAGGTCTTTTTGCACTACAGCTTACCCCATTCACATGTAGGTAGGTAAGGAACGTGTCTACACATGTTCCTACCTGCCTACGTGCAGATGGGGAAAGTGTGCCAGGGTGTCCTAGCCTGAAAAGGCTGGGATGGGGTGGGACGCCCCTCCCAGGACTGGCCACCATTAGGTCAGGCAAGACTCAAAGGTGGGCAAACCTGTCAGGGCCCTTCCCTGGATTCCTGAAGGTGTCTAGGGGGCCAGATCAGGTTCCCTTGGGTCCCCAGTAATGCCCCCCTGGACACTCACCCTCACCCCCTTGGATAAGTGATGCACCAGTTACACCTGCGCTGTGTGCAGATGCACAACCACACTGGCTGAGCTGGGTCACTTTGACCCTTGACAGCCATCAGGTAGGTGCATGTGCATTCATGTCCCCGGGCCAGGAGGATTGGGTGTGGGGGGATGGTCCTGGGGGGCATCTGCTGGGCTCAGACACCTAGATCTAGGCAACTGTGCCCCACAGAGGCTGATGATCGGTCCCGATGGGCTAGGCGATGTGCTCTGGCAGTATATGGGGACCACCCTGTCAGTGCTTTGGGTGGGCCCGGTATACTGCCAGAGAAGCAGATCGCCCAGTCCAGAGAGCTGCAGTCCAACCTCTCCCCACCCTGGAAAGTCCGATGGGACTGCAGCAGCCAGAAGTGAGCCACCCTCCCCCTCATGCACTAGATGCCTCACTTCGCCAGGCCCAGGGTGCGATTTGTTGTGGTCTACGCAAGTGTGCACGCTCTTAGTAGACAGGACTCACACGTTCAATGTGGATCCCATCTACCGGAGTGTGCGTTCCTGTGCAGACCATGACAGATCATACCCCGGGCCCAGCAGGGTGAGTTACTTGTGCAGGCCTGCCAGCTGTTGGGCCAATTTTGGCCCAATAGTGGCAGGGGCTGTGTCCCGCAGCTGTCAGGGAGAGAGGCGTGCAAACGCTTCCTTCCCTGGACAGCTGCAGAACGGCTGGGGATGGGCAGAATGCGCTGGGCTGGGCGTAGAGCACATTTAACTGCTCTGCACCCAGAACATGTTGAGGGCACTCTGGGATGTGCTGGGGCAGTTCCAAACAGAACCGTCCACCCAGAGGAACAAATGCTCCATCCCGGTGTGTCCACCACGTGTTCCAAAAGGCCTAGAGCAAAAAGGCCTCTTATCTACCTTCTCTACTGAGACATTTTCTGCCACTGGATGAGTTTGTGGGTGGCATGACCCAGATCTAGCAATGCTATCAGTGCAGACAACATTGATCCAGTTCATTTCTCCAAGTAATCCAGATCAGTAGGTCTTATTATTCCAGACCCACTGATATGAATATACTGATGTTAAGTGCAGAAAAGGCCAAACTCACAAGTAAAAGCAGACACAGGAATTGCCTTTACAGATAGGACCTTTACATTTCCTTTCTGCTGTCCTGAAATCCACCTATTCACTGTTGCCTTGAGGGGTGAATTCACTTCCATAATATGGGTCTGAACCTTACAACACTTCTGCTACAAGCAATTTTCTTCTGGAGAGCAACTGTACCTTAGTAGAACATTCTGTGTCGTTACATTTGGTTATGTCAAATATAGACTGCATTCTGACAGAAAAAGGAGGGGGAGGGGAGAAAGGAGGTGTAGTTTGCCAAGACCACTGGGAACAGTGCTTCAGTATAACACAAACACACAAATAAGTTGAAATGTAAATGCTGACAACGCAGCAAAAGGCATTAACAGATAGCAACTTTGTGAACTCATTCAAAACATCTCCACACCAAATTTTAAACATTTCTGAATTTTGAAGCATAGACCTTCATTTTTAAGTATGTAAAATAAGGATTTTACACAGTGGGAGAAAATACATTTTTGAAAATTCATTTTCAAAATAAAGGACATACTTGAACCTTCTTCACTGTGGGTGTGGTAACATTCTGTTGCGGTCAAATACAAATGTAGGGTGTGTTTGTGCGTGCACGCACACACACACACATATGTGAAGTTTGACAACTATGATGGTATTGCACAATTTTTCCAGTTGTAGGACATAGATACACACTGCAACAATCCTGGGAGAAATGAGGCTAGCATTATATATGCTTTAGACACAGAGATTAAAAACAAGGGGGATTCAAAACAATATTATCTGAAAATTATATGCTTTTTACCTTTACTAATAAGGGCTAAGTATTTAATTTAATTTAGAGATCAAAGCTAGGCCATGCAGGGGTGCATCCCTGCCTGCCTATGTGAAAATGGGAAATCCATCCCCAAAAAGGCTGGTGCCGGGGCAGGACACCCCTCCCTGGCTTGCAGCCATTGGGTTGGAGTTGACCCAGGGATGGGTGGGCTGGTCCCATCCCTTGCCTGGGTTCCTGCGAGCTGTAGCGGACCTGATCTTGTCCACTACAGCTAGCAGGAACCCTCCCAGGCAACCTCCATCCTGAGACCCACACCTCCCTGGGCAAGCGCACACGATGGACTTACCTCCTTGCTGCTGGAGTTTGGACTGGGGAGCCCGGGGGTAGGGCTTCCCAGCGTGATCGGCGGTGCTCTGCACCTGCACGCAGCACCGGCTCTGATTGGCCAGCAGCCCACGCCTGTATAGAATGCTTGGTTTGAAGCCAATCAGAGCTGGCAGTGAACACAGGCACGAAGGCAGCCAGGACCCCGCAGCCAGAATCGGGCTGGCTGCATTAAGGTAAGGAAGAGATCCCGCTCGGTCACCCCAGGGTGGGTTGGGGTGGGTTAGGTGAAGCTCCCCCTGACTCCAGAGGCAAAGCCAATCATGGCTGGCCAGGGGAGGGCCCAGTTAGGGACCCTTTTCACTGTGAGGACGAAACCGTTTCAGATGTGTCCTAACAGCGAGAATACCCATTAAAACCACATTGTATGTGGTGTTCCGGAAAACTGGTTTAAGGGCTGCTTAGCACCCATTAGACACACATCAATGTGGAAGTGGCTTTCCCGATGTGTGTCTAATGGGTTCTGCTGTGCAGACACGGTTTCCCCAATGTGGTCTTAATGGGTGTTAAAGAGTCAATGTGGACGCACCCTTAGACTCCAGAGGTGCTTCTACACTTACCTTCTTAGTGTGTTGTGCACTAAGGCCAGTACACTCCGAGTACAGGAGGACCATTCACATTTCTGGCCAGAAATGTGAATGGTCCTCCTTAGACAGGCCTGCACCATGCCACGATAGCTGAGGTTCTGCTTCCTTGCTTGCTTGCTTGTCCACCACTAGCCATGTTGCACAGTCCATGACACACTGGCAGACCAATGCAGAGGGGTGGGACCAATCCTGGCAATGACACCGGCCCCTGTGGAGCAGTTCCGAGCCAGCCTGCTGCTGTGGCACCGGCCTGTGCACAAAGCCTGCAATGAACCAACCTGTGCCTTCAGAACACTGGCACCACAGTACCCTTATGGTGCCATGTGGATTCTCTGTAGGAAAGATTAGGAACCTTTTTGCATTTGGCTGTCAGAATACACTACTGTCTGAACTCTTGACACTGCTTTGCTCAGTAAGAACTGCTACATTGTGTGAATCTATTAATTTAGTTCATTCCCTTCTTTCAAAACCTGGAAAAGGCAAAGATGAGTCACCTGAATGCCTCAAGATCTGTAATTTTCTGCCAATCAAAAGTCAAGGCTTTATCCTGAGGTCTATATAACAACCCTACCCCCAGCTTCAAAGAAAAGAGCTTTAACACACTCTTGCTTTGATATTAATCAAATTGACCTGCCTTCTCCTGTCCCTTTTTCCCCCTTACTCCCTCCTACTTTCCATTATCATTATAAAAATCGTGGAGATGACTTTTCATTGCAGGGAGGACATTTAGATACCAGCCATTATCCGAAAGTGCTTGTCAAATTGTGAAGATTGCTCCTTGTGGGACAATAGCGTGAAGAAATTATGAATATGTGCGTGGGAAATGAAGGGATGGGGCCATCATGCCATTTTCTCACCCATAATGCAGCAGCATCTACTCCAGCATTTGAAATAATCTGGGCAAGAATGACGAAACCTTTTCAAGCTCGAATCAGTGATATTCATTTAGTACAAAGTCCCAAGCACTGGGATTTGTCTTGTGTATGAAGGAGGCATGAGGTTTGTGTGTGTGTGTGTGTGTGTAGGAACCTGGTCATTTTGCTTATACATAGGAGGTTCCTGAATCCACATAAGAACTGAAATGCAAGTATCCTTTGAAGCTGTGCATTTCTCTGAATTTTAAACAATTGGCCATTAAATGTGTGTAGAGAAAGAACACATTTAAAAGAAACATATTAAAATCTGTACCATTATATTCTGATAAAAAAAGATCCTGCTAAAATCCACTACATTATGGAAAATCTTGTCCATCCTCTTGTATAATCATGCACACATAGACACACATCTATCATCTATCTATCATCTACCTGCTTACCTACCTGCTTACCTACCTACACCTATCTATCTATCTATCTATCTATCTATCTATCTATCTATCTATCTATCTATCTATCTATCTATCTATCTATCTATCTGTGGGTGTTTTTCCACTGTCACTAAAAGTACTCAGGATTATAAAAAATCTCCAACACTGTTTGTTAGCTTGCCTTTGCCAAATGTATCAGCATTTTCTTATAAATTAGATTTGCTGATAATCAGGGATGTGCACGAATATTTGTAACATTCAAAATTTGTGCAAACCCTGCCAAATTCAGACATCCGTATTCAAATCTAATGTTTGCCCATTCAAAGATTGACAGTAAAATTTGAATTTAATGTTTTGATACATTCCTATGAAGCTTCATGTAGGATTCGTATGGGATATGTATGAGATTCATATTCATTTGTATGGGATTTGTATGGGATTGAACATTCCTGTCGAATTTGAATCCGACTACATTAGAAGGAGATCTATTTGAGTGAATATGAATTTTCTTGCATTTGATGCAATACAAATCAAATACCAAAAAAACAAAAACAAAAACAAACAAAAGATGTGTACATCCATACTAGTAATATGCTGTTGTGTCAAGTAATAGGGGTAGAAAAGCTGGACATAAAGTCTTCTTTTGGTAAAGTACAAGATCATGGTTCAATAAAACTGATATTTCTGGTCTACGTTACAATAGAAAGTCATTAATTTGCATTTTGCTCCACCTCACCCCTCCCTCTGCAGTTCTGTGTTCTGTTTTACTAGTAACTGCTGTGTATACTCATCCTCAGTTCTGTTCTATTTGTCTTGCTATCAATCTAACATCTTAAAAAAAAATCAAAACATCAAATCAAAGTGGCTGACAAAGCTTTTATATTCTTCTCCTCACAACAGACACCCTGTGAGGTGGGTGGGGCTGTGAGACCTCAGAAGGAGAGCTGTGACTAGCCCAAGGTCACCCAGCTGGCTTCATGGGGGAGGACGGAATTGAACTCGATAAGAATCCAGCTCCCTAACCACTAGACCAAACTGGCTCACAAAACAGAACTTCATGCTACCCCTCATCCTTCGAGCCCTGAAAGAGATGAATAATATTGATGTTCTATATTGGTAACATTTCTCAGATAATTCCCCCCCCCCCCCCGAGCCTGGCTGCAAGCTTACAAACATACATGCACATGCCTTTCTTCTGGGGAAATAAATGCCACTACACCAGGCTTTTCTCTGTGTTTTTCCACCCTGGGTAAGTGATATCCAATGACATACCATTATTTCAGCGATGGTATCCATTTATCAAAATTGTGCATGGTAGCGTGTGTGATTGTCACCTAAATGGGAGTGCGCATCATAATTAGTCTTGCTGGGTTAAATTCCATGGTCAATCTAAGCAGGTGGTAAAAACTACAAAAGGGCTCTCAGCAGCATGTGACAAGGGGAGACTGGCTAAGATGGAAATAGTTTTGAGCTGAACACATAATTTGGCATAAATTATACGCAGAGTGCTTGCAGCATGTTGCAAAAGAGCTAAGTTTAGCATTATTGAAATATAAATTTTAATGTTTGTTAATATTTCTAGAAACAAAATTTGAATTTTCAGCTCCAGAATTCCACTTGCATGCTAGAGAATCCTGAGCCATTTTTATTCAGTGCATGTCAGGAAATCCAGATGTGGTAATGAGTGTGCAAATTACTAGCACCTCTAACACGTAGGTGTTCATACTACTAAGGCTGAGCCACAATATGACACATCCTTTTTTTAAAGACACATTTTATGTTATTTTCTGGTCTCTCTTCTTTTTTTGTCTGGCAGCATTCTTGATTAGGGACAACATTATGTCAGCTGGACCGGAGTGGCTATATACTCCTGCTCCAGATGTAGCCAACTCACACTCCAATTTCCCAAAGTGGTAACTCAGTCTCAGAGCAGAATAAGTCCCTCTGAGGTCACTCCATTCTAGCTGATTTCAGTCAGCCAAATTGCCCCAGTGCTGACATCTAGGCTAGGTGCACCAGTATGTAACCTAATATCTGGGGTGACCTCTGGTCCCCACCCAGTGTCTGCTGCTAGCATGCTTCATCTGCACCAGACAGAGCATAATCCAAATCTGGAAGGCCTAGATCTGGATCACTCGTGAGCCTAAATCAGGTCTACCAGTGTACTGGCAGAGGCAAACTGGACCTTGGAGGCATGCAGAAGGTGTACACCTCCATGTCCCAGTTTAACATGGGGGACCCATTTTGGTGGTGCACTTTATTGCACAGCCAAAATGGTTCCCCCAGGAGCTTTGAGATCAGAAACTTTTGTTCCTGCCCATTGGAGCTGCAGAGGCTCTGCGTTCATGTGAGCTTTAGGGCTGGAACAAGGGCTGGGATGCAGACAGTGTTGTTCCAGCTTAATTGCAATCCACCCCATCCTTGGTATGGATTGTTTCACTTGGACTGGCTATTCTTTTCCCCTTCCTGCTGTCTCCTGGCAGAATAACATGGCCCTGTCTGAGGAGTCAAGCAAAATGGCCGACTTCCATGGCTGTTTCTTATTTCCCCCCAAAATGGCTGTGGCCAAAACTATCAAAGCAGGGGGACAAAAGTTCCTCAGCACTGAAGTTTTAATGCCAAGGGGCAGTGGGAAGATGCAGACAACACACTGTCATTGTGCAGCAAAGACTCCTGGGAAATGGAAGAGTGAATGCACAGGCTTTGGATGAATTGAATCTGATTGCCACAAAGTGGAGTTGAAATGTTTTGAGTGGGCCCATGCCCGCCTCACACTGAATGAAAAAAAATTCTAATACTACAGCAGAGGGAAAACGTCTGGTAGCACAGATGGGTATTTTATGTGATGTAAAATTTGTAGC
This sequence comes from Aspidoscelis tigris stejnegeri, assembly GCA_023333525.1. Lineage (NCBI taxonomy): Eukaryota > Metazoa > Chordata > Lepidosauria > Squamata > Teiidae > Aspidoscelis > Aspidoscelis tigris. Next base: position 12,341,977 of record JALMGA010000007.1, read on the forward strand.
ACCAAATACATATCTTTCATTTAAAAGACACATTTCCTTATGTAAGAGATGCACATACCCAAACGCACGCGTTGTTGCATCTAGTTTGTAGAGCAGAGTGGGCTCACTTCTTGAGAAATCAGCAGATATGTAGATGCTATCAAAATGTAAATGAAACGGCCTTGGACTCCTTCATCTTTCTCTTTCTTGGTCTCCGCAATAGAAGTAAGCGTAAAATTAATACATGGATTGATTCAGCCATTAATGGACATTTAATGGTCCTTCTAAAGCACATGGAAAATCTGGCATTCAACACACAGCATCTTTACCTTTCTCAGGCATGGCTCTTAGAATTCTCCCCACCCTTGTTCAACTGAGCTCCGTCATTGGAGCTGGTTTAGAAATCTTTAAAATCACACACACTTGGATGATTTTAAAGAAACTTGTAGGTAAGTGCAGAAGGCTGCTGGGTGGACAGATTGACAGAGAATAACTGAGCAATGCAGGTGGCGGCTGCCTCCCATCCATGTGTCATCTTTGCTTCTTCTCTTCTCCTCTTCTCTCGTCTCCCCCTGCTCCTGTCTCCATCTTCCCTTTTCCCCGTCCCCTCTCTTTCCCCTCCACTTTCTCCCCTCTCCCCTCTCCTGTTCCCCTCTCCTGCCTTCCCTCTCCCCTTTTTTCTCTTCTCCCTCTCCAATCCTCTCCCACTCTCCCACTCTCTCCTCTACCCCCTTCCCTTCCCTTCTCCCATTTTTCCTCTCTCCCATTTCCCTATGTCTCCTCTCTCCGTCTGCCTACCCCCTTTTCACCTCTCCCCTCCCCCTTTCATCATCTCTCCTCTCCTCTCCGTTTTCTTATTTTCCCACTTCCCCTTTTTCCTCTCCACTCCTCTCCCCCATTACCCCTCCCACTCTCCTGTTTTTCCCCTCTCCTTCCTTCCTTCCTTCCTTCCTTCCTTCCTTCCTTCCTTCCTTCCTTCCTTCCTTCCTTCCTTCCTTCCTTCCTTCCTTCCTTCCTTCCTTCCTTCCTCTACTCTCTCCCATTTCCACTCTCCCTCTCCTCTTTTCCCCTCCCTCCTCCCCCTCTTTTCCCTCTCCCCTCTCCTGTTTTCCCCTCAGTCCTCTCTACCATTTCCCTTCTCCCTTCTCCTTTCCCCTCCATCCTCTCCCCATTTCCCCTCTCCTGTTTTCCCCTCCCTCCTCCCTCCTCCCTCCCATTTCCCCTCCCTCCTCCCCTCCTTTCCCTCCTCCCATTTTCTGCTCTTCCATCTGTCCTCTCCCATCATTTCCCCCTTCTCCTCTCTCCCCCTCTCCCCCTTCTGATATCAGCTACAACTGCCTTCCAACCTCTGGAGATCTCTTATCACTCCTCACAAGCTGCTACCTTTTCTTTTTAGCCAAGGATTGACTGTGCCCAGATGCTTCTGTCATTCCTCATATAGTCCTTCTTGTGTAAGGCTCTGGGTGAGCTTTGTTTACCGGCACCTTCAGTTCCTGGGGACAATTACCTCCTCATTACTGCAGTGATGGGTGCTCTATAAATGCCTTGTGCAGATCAATGGATTAGATTTATCTTGCACAGGAACATCGGTTGAACCAAATTTCTCAGCAGCAAGAAACTGATGCAGTTTCATTGATGAAAACAAAGTGATGCATCCATATTTCATCAACAAAAGTCCCACTTGATTTTTTTTCAGCTGATTGCATGATCTAAGAGTTTCTAAATAAGCTTTCCGTTCTATTTCCTTTTTTTTTTGTAAAGCATCATTTTATGTTAATAATGGTTGAGTTTTTGAGTTTCATAGCATTCCTTGCTTAGAAGTAATGTTGTATACTCAGTCAGAAATTGTGAAGCAATCCTGTAACCATTTTTCTCTAATCCACTTTAGATGCATGGTGTGGTAACCTTGTTTATGGGCTGACTATAATAATATGGAGCCCAGTGTGAGAGTCAGGAGTGAAAGTAGAAATGTGGAAGGTCTCCTACGGACATGATTGCAGACTTCTCTCTTTTTCTTCCCACATAGTGGCTAGTCTAAGCATTTCCATTTTGATCTCAATGCCATTATGGGGTTGAGGGAAGGATGCTGGTCTCCTCCAAAGATAACAGGTCCACATTGGGACAATAAAGAACAGACAGTCATATCTCTTCTGTCTTACCCATACCAAGGCCTCTTCTGGATTGACCTGTCTGTGGTCAGAACCACTAGGTCTGGATAAGGCAGGTCTAGTAGCTTGGACCACAAAAAGGCATGTTTTGGACCAGCACTGTCTGTATGTTCAGACCACCCACTGCCCCAACCTCAAAGTTCATGTGAACTTTGAGGCTGAGCAACTAGCCTAGACTTGGTGGCTCTGGGGGATAAATTTAAAGTGTAGCACTGAAATCTATCCCTTGCTAGTATGCCTTCTGCATACCTCTTATGTTCTGGAACATAGCCCACTAGTCTATCGGTAGACTTATTTAAGTGGGTGTACTGCTGATCCCAATGAATGATCAGGGCTTCTTTGATCTGGATCCTACAATGGGGGACAGGGTCTCACAGTGGGGGTGGGTATTTCACATGCAGGGAGTGGGCCTTCACAGGTCTACACTAACTGTAGGTCAATAAGGCCTAGAAGACAACAGAGAATCCTAATCATGATTAATGGTAAATGCAGAATGAGCCCAAGCTCTCAAGATTAAGGGTGGGATGTTCTCTCTACTGTTGGAAAGTGAGAAACTAAATGCTTCCTTTCTAGACCAGACAGAAAATTGGCACAGAACGTGGGCACTTTGATCCTAGTCCTGTGTTTTCAAGCAGTCCAAATGTCTGCACCATTTTGAACAACGGAAAGTGAAATGATAAAGTGACACAACAGCTCTGCAAGTGGAGACACAACCTGTATGTGAATTAACACTATCGGGCACTATAGAGTTGGAGTGATCTAAGGCACTCACTTCTGCACTGGGACACTGCTGCAGCACTCCAGGAACTAACCAAGTCATCTTTGAAGTGATCCAGCTGAGGACAACATATCAGTAGTCCACAGACTGACCAGCAGCTTCTGGTATGCTCCAGGGGCAGTGTCTTTGCGCTTCTTTCAGGTGTTATGAGGTGAGGGGCTCTGTGATTGTGGCTATGTAGATTTGAAACTTCCAGATTCCCCTGCAAAGTCCAAATCTGCACTGGATGCTAGTTTGGACTTGGCAGTGGTGATCTGGGCAGGACATTCACGATACATGTGCTGACGGAACAGACCAGAGGTGTTCCAGTGTGCATAATGCAAATGGACCTTTCTAGCCTTGATGTCGACAGGCCTGGACTTGTCTACTGGGACAAGTTCTGTCTGCTAAGTGAGAACTTGGCCTGTATCTTCTTCCCCAGGTCCTCATTTTGTGGCTGCCATTCTTCTAAACTGAGAAAGAAAGGAGCTGAAAACCCTCTATTAAGTCATGACCATTAATAGACAGGTTTGTTCCATTCCCCTTATAAGTGTGTGTGTGTGTGTGTGTCTGCGTGTGTCTGCGTGTGCACTAAATCTTAAACATGGTTCTGAAATGAAAAGGCCACTTTAATTTTTCCATGTTTATAAAGCTGGTCAATAGTGCCTTCAAGCAATTAATTAAAGACTATCTTACAGAAACAGGGAATCCATTAGGCTATTACGTGTGGAATTGAACACGTCTTCCTAATATTTGCACAGAATTTCATATGCAGGGGAGAACGTAGGCTTTTGTGGAACTTGTTCACTATCTACATTCTTCCTCAGCAATACCTTACTCCACTTTTCAGAATAATGCTCGAAGTAGCTTGCATAAAAATTAGTCAACCTGCAGTGTGCAAGGAACCTGTCTAAGATTAATATAATATTGTAACCCGCCCTGAGGACTTCGGGTATAGAGCGGGATAGATAAATAAATAAATAAATAAATAAATAAATAAATAAATAAATAAATAAATAAATAAATAAATAAATAAATAAATAAATAAATAAATAAATAAATAAATAAATAAATAAATAAATAAATAAATAAATAAATAAATAAATACACACATGCCCCATGGCTAGGAACTGCCATTCCTAGTCATCTTGCCATGCCATGAAGCTCATGCTGTGTGTGTGTGGGGGGGGGGGAGTTAGATCCAGATTGGTGTTGTTAGTACCCTTCCTCCCCAGGATCTGGACTGGTAGATCCCAAAAATCAAGATCTACCAATCCAGAATTTCTGCCCCCTCAGTGCGGAAACAGCCATGGTCTCTGGAATGAAACCATACGTTTTTGTGGGAGATGACTGCATTCATATTCGCAAGCTTGCTAAAAGGAATTACTTTACCACTTTACTAAATTGTTGCATTTGTCTTTGCTAAAAAAATTACAGTTGGTCCCTTGAGAGCCAGAAGCAACCATTCCTCCCCAGGATGGGACGAGATGTGCCAAAAAGAAGCCAGAGACAAAAACCTTGCAGAATTCACTATCATATGTTAATTTACTGAAGAGACATTAATTTCCCATGCAGGCATCAATAAGGGTAGAACCCAACCATTTATAAAACCATTAGTTTTGCTGTACCCTGCAGTCATAGTTTAAATTCATGAAATCTAAGTGACAATGTTATTATTACTTAACACAGTATTTCCCTTGTGCTCTGTGTATAATAATAGTTAAGATGGTTGCTGCCCACAGTCACATAGTCTAATGAAGACAACAGGAACAGAATAATTTTCATGCTGTTCTTCTTGGAAACAGGGATCAATCTATTATTCATACCCTTACTTAACTTGAAGGTAGAGCAGAAACAAAGCAACATATTCCTGAGGGAGTCTTCTTCATCCTTGGAATGACCCACCTGTCACCATTATGGAACCTCTTTGAATATGGTAGGATTCAAATCTGCTATTTGAATCTGCTTTGAATCCCTGCGAACAGTTGCGCCTCCAAATCTATTCTGAATCCACTTTGAATCCATTCTGAATCTGCTGCAGATGTGACTGGAAAGTCGCTTTGCCACCTCCTCACCTTGATGAATATAACAAGGATTCAAAGGAAGGCACAAAGGAATCCACTTCGCATTTGAATGTCAATCTTTGGATGTAGCCAATATTCGATTTGTGTGCAAATATTCAAATTTGTACAAATTCATACAAATTGCAAACCTGACGAATATTCGTGCACATCCCTATGGACTCATCTTTTACATTTCTTTGTGACTGTTCTATCACGTATGATTCATGTTGTTGCCTAGAGAGATCAAATTTATGTTGTTCAATAATATACTTAAACATTGGCTCTATAATTGATAATGCAGTCCATAGCAGTTGTTTAAGCACATATAGATAATTATCTCCCATATTCTGTCCTTTATATATTTGCAATAAACATAACTCAGGATAGTTCAATATATTAATATTTAACACATCTTGAATTTGTAATGTAATATTATTCTAAAATTGTGTTACCCGTGGGCATAGCTACCATATGTGTGTGTTTGTGTGTCTCTGTGTGTATCACTTTGGCAATATTGTAGCTACCATTTGCAGCAACTGGGCTGGGGCTCTATACCATTGATGAACTTAATATTTAACTCCTTTAACCTTATATTCTTAATCTTACTAATATCTCTGATTTTCCTTCCTAATTCTTTAATAATATTCATATCTACCTGCTAAATTCTCCATAATGCATTTATTATATTTTCCTTATCATCAGTTAATAACCTATAAATCTTGCCACTTGTCCCTTTCCTATTAAGAAGGAGTTTGATTTCAGACAAATACACTATGCAATCCCAAACCAAAGACGTTTTCGCACGGGGGAAAACGGAACGCGAAAAAGGCAGCTGCGGACACGTCATCCGCATTGGCCGCGCGCGGCTTGCGTCCCGACGTGTCCGCAGCTGCCTTTTCCGCGTTCGAAATGTAGAGCACTTCAAAGTGCTCTACACGCGTTCCAACGCGGACGAGCCGCCCGCAGGCGTTCGGGAGAAGAAGCGTTCGCGCCGCTTCTGTCTCCCGATCGCCTGCCGGCTCGCCTCCGACGCCGCGCGGCTTTGACAATCAGCTGTTTTTCAAACAGCTGATTGTCGATCTGCCTCCGCGGCTGCCGGCGCGCCCCTGGCCGGCGTTTGCCGGCTAAGCCAGCTTCGGGCGCTTTGACCATTCGCACCCAGACGCTCCGGAACGCGTTTACACGCGTTCTGGCGCGTCTGTGTGTGAACGGGGAAAGCGCCCGAAGCTGGCTTAAGCTTTCCGCCTGAACGCGTTCGGTTTCGAACGCGATCCAGTGCGGAAATGCCTCAATACATTCATTCTTACCACTATTCATATCACTGCATCTTCATGCATGTTGGCAGCAGGCAGGCACCTCATGGCGATCACGCCACCCCAATGCTGGTATGATTGCTTGGTGGATGCAGTTTCACACCCAGAGAATGAAGCTGCTGCAAATTATGGATCCACACTCCAAAATGGAGGTGAGAAGGATTGTTTCCGGTGGCCATTTGGGATGCTTCATTCCTGGGGCATTTTTGCACTTCCCTTACCATCCTCTGAACAGGATTAACCAATGCGATTAACCAATGTTGACTAGCACTCGCACTTGAGTGCTGGTCATCTTTGGCCTTTCCTCCCCCTGGGATCGGATACTTACCTTATTTGATCCAGGGGTCTGTTCTTTGCTGGGTGCTGCCATGCATGTGTGCCAGCTCCGTTATCTTGACAATTCAGACGCTCTGTGCACATGCAGTCGTATCCCTGGTCATCCTAGTTGCCAGTGCGGCACCTCAAATGACCCTGGAGCAACAGTAGAAGAATGAATGTTCCTGCCCTGGACACTTAAGGTAAGTTCTGGTTAACATGTGAAGTATGACTTTGTACTCCACAACTAATCAATGATTAGGGAACTTTTGGGGATGATGGGCATGCTTGGAGGCTGTAGCAGCTTCCACAATGTGCATATGCTCTTCCCTGGGAGTTCACTAATTATGCACTAGAGGCTGTAGTGTGAACAGCCCTCTGAATTGGAGTGCTTCCCTCCATCTTGCTACAATGGAACTGTCTGGAAGTACCTAACATATCCTATTGTTTAAAATTATAAATCATACACCAGTTCAATTGACAGTATACAATATTTAATATATAAGAGAAAATCCACCAATGATAAACAGAGGGAAAGAAATGATCCTTACAATAAAGGAGTACTTCACAAATTGAAGAATAAATGTATCAGTCGTTGTTTGTATAATGTCCTTGTTTGAAAGTGGCCTGTTTTTCCCAAACTCAGAAAGTTGCTGACTTCTGGGGCTGTTTCCTATGTTGGAGAAGGCACTCTCAGCTGGAAACATGACCTGGGGGAACAAAAGTTCCTCAGCTGTGATATTTGTACTACTAGAAACAGCAATGTACACACAAGCAACATGCAGTAAGTGTCTTCTTTACAAGTGACAGAGATGAGGCTGCATTTACCTCCGGCTTTGCAGCCCTATGGTAAATTATTATTATTAAATTAAGCCGTTTGCTATCATTTGTTTTGTGTTTAGGGATCTGATCTGCTAATGAATATTAATTGCATAGTTAATTTCAAATATATCTTACATATTATTTTATGTTTGCATACTAGAGAGACTACATGCTTCACTTCCTCAGTTAGTTAAACAGAAGCAGAATTGGAAGGGACCACAAACATCTGTCTGTGCGGGAGAATTATTACTGCAGTCTTCTTTACCAGTGGACAATTGGTCTTTAAAAATATCTAACGAAGAATATCAACAGAGCATTAATCTTATGGCAGTTGCTTCCTCACATATGAAAAACATAAGAACGTAAGAAAAAAATGTCACACTGGATTCGACACTCGGCCCATGTACTCCAGCAGTCTTCTTTCTTGGTGGCCGGCCACTTGGTGGACACCCACCATCAGGACATGAACACACCATGGATGAGCACCTATGGTTTTTTTCTGCATTTGATTCATATCAAATCAAATGCAAGAAAATTGTTATTCGTTTGAATAGATCCGCTTTGAATGTGGTTGGATTCTATCTGATATGAACACACCTGTATCCAATACATATCTGATATGTATGCAATACGTATCCATACATATCCAATACGTATGTGATACATATCCCATAACGTATCTGCTCTGAAAGTGTCAAATCTTCCCTGAATCCACTTTGAATCCACTCTCAAACCATGTCGAATACACTCTGGATCCATTGCAGATGTGACTGGTGCAGCTGCTTCCCCACATCCCCGGTTCATGAATGTTCCGAAGCATTCGTATGAATATAAATGTCAATGTATATATGTCGTAACATTTGATTGTATACAAATGTCCGAATTCGTTGGAATTTGTACAAATATTGAATGTTATGAATATTTGTGTACATCCCTAGAAGTCATAATTTGGCAATGTACAGCGCATTGACTAGCACTCCCACTTGCGAGTGCTGGTCACTAACAGCCCTCATCCCATGTGATCGAACACTCACCTTTGTTCAATTGCCAGGCTGCTCCTCGTCTGGGCGCCGACATCCTGATTGCAGCACACTCCAGGACTGTGCGTGTGTCAGCACCATTGCCATGACAATCCTGATGCTCTGTGCAGTCGAAGTCATGTCAGGAGATCATTGGAACTGCCAGTGTGCTTGTGTGGCAGCTCAAATAGTCCAGCAAAGGTGTGAATGTTCACTGCTGGACACTTGAAGTAACTCTCTGGGGAAGGTTAACATGCTTGTGGAGCACGATTTCATGCTCCACAGCTAGCATGCAATTAGTCAACCTCTGGGCAGGCAGGGGGCATTTCTAGGTTGTAAATGCTTCCTGACAGTGCCAGTGCACCTGCCCTGATGTTGACTAATTCTATACTACGGGTTGAAGTGTGAATTCAGCCCATCTAACCCAGTTGTAAAAGCTGTGCTCCTCTGCAAGTAAAAGACTTTACAGCAGGCATGGTATGTGAATCAGGACTCGCATTCATACAAATGGAGCCTTTAGAACAGCAGTTCTCAACCTTCCTAATGCCGCGACCCCTTATTGGAGTTCCTCATGTTCTGGAGACCCCCAACCACGGCGGTAGAGCAGCTGGGAAATGGAAGGAAAGGGTGGCGGGGGACTTGTCACAACCCCTCTAAAAGGGTAGTTTGACCCCCCAAAGAGGTCCCGACCCCCAGGTTGAGAACCACCACTTTAGAATGTGGTAAAATTCTATTCAATACAAATGTATTCATAAAAATTTGTACAAATATCCAATACAAACAAATGCATATTGGATACTAACTAATACTTAACTGATATGTATCCAAGATACGTATCTGAAACATATCTCATAACAAATTCTCTCTGAAAGCATCAAATCCATCCTGAAACCACTTCTAGTATGCTCTCAGTCCATGTCGAATGCATTCTAGATCCATTGCAGATGTGACTATTGTAGCTGACTTCCCACCTCCCCAGTTTAACGAATGTCTGAACTGTTTGTATGAATCTCTGGAAACATTTGCATTCATACGAATGTCAATGTATGAATATCCTAACATTCAATTCATGTACAAATGTCCAAATTTGTACAAATTTGTACAAATAATGAATGCTATGAATATTTGTTCACATGCCTACTAGGGACTAGACGAGGCTAACAGCTTCAATTCAGTATGTCCAGATCTGGAGATGGCCACAGTGAACATTTACTCACAGTGGTTAGACATGACAGGATTGTCGACTGCGTTGCTGGGAGTTGTAGTTCAAAACACAAAGATTGACAAAGTCTGCATTTAACATACTAAGCTAGACAGGCCAGTATAAAGTTCCTTTCCATACCCTGAACACCTTATTCAAGAGTGCATGGAAGTGAAGTAAGGCCATTCACCACTATCCCAACTGTAGTTTCTCTGCTTGCAATAACCTTTAACTTTGCACAGTGAGCAGAAATTGTTAAAGGGGTGCCTTTTGCACATTCAGCTGGATGCGTTTAGAATTTTTGATGAAATGCAGACAAGTATTCCGTACGCATTAAAGAACCCACGCACGTTCACCCAAACAAGTGAGAACTTCCCCTCCAGACCTTCCAATTAAAAGTTCATCTATCAGATATGGAGCAAGCAAAAGACATGTTGGGGGCAGGGTAAGCCGGGATGATCCTTCTCCCTTCTTTGTTCATTTCGGTAGTTCTTGTTAGTTTCAAGCCCCCCTGAGGTAGAGTCGCATAACATTTCCATTTCAGTGCAATCGGAAGGATAATCAGAAACATCACGGAGAAAGCAAGCAGTAGGACAAAGACACATAAGCAATCTACAAGGGAAAGGTACAAGAGAAACAAAAAAGCAGTCAGGGGAACATGAGGTATGAAGTGAAATTTCACTTTCTGCCAATGATATTCTAACATAGTCCACAAAGCAGAGTTCCAACAGAATTTTAATTTGCCTGCAGTTACATTTGACTGATACATTCCAACAGTGGTCTTTGGATGGCTTCCTTGGTCCATTCCTGACAGCAGCAGGTTGGGCTGTGTTTGTAACGGCAAGACTATTTGCACTTAGGCTGCTGGTATGCAAGCAGGATGGCTCTGGTACAGCTCTGGTACCAGAGCTGTCTTAGGGTTTTTCCGCACATGCCACTGAAAAACGGATCTAAAAAGATTTGTTTTTTGGTGAGCCATTCTTCTGAGGATCTGTCCCAAATAGGGACAGATCCTCGGAGGCCGCACGCATCTGCACACATGCGTGGAAAATGGATTGGGGAAACGGATTCCAATTCATCCTCCGCTGGGTGGAAGACCCTCCTCCTGGCCTCCCCATGGCTCCCTTGGAGCCAAGTATGGGGAGGCTGTTGGGTGGCTTCCCTGGGGTCCTACTTGCCCCAGAAGCCGTGATTGCAGCTCGTAGGGCAAGGGGGACCCCCACTGAACACCCCCCAACCCACGCTGGGTCACATGCACATGTTTGTGGCTTTACCCGCAGGCTGCCAGGTTGATTCTGCCTGCAGGAGGCCCAGTGTGCACTGCGCGTGCATGCGACATGGCCCCTCATTGGCCAGCCACCCTCCTGGCTTCACCAGGCCATCTCCTATATTGGATACATAGGAGATTTGTAGGGGATACATAGGGATTCATGTGTAATTCATATTGAACATTCATATTGAATTCAAATCCTACCAGATTCAAAGTGGACCTATTTGAACAAATATGAATTTTCTTGCATTCAATTTTATATGAATTGAACCCCCCCACACCAAAAAAAAAAAAAAAAAAAAAAACCATTCATGCACATTCCTATCTCTTGCCCTGAGGTGAAGTTAGACAGAAGGACAGTAAATGTAAGGGTTTTTTTTAGCTAGGAATGTGCAAACCAGGTTTTTTTTTAACACTTTGACATAAACCGGGGGAGGAGAGTTAGGGGTGAAAAGAACCCCATGAGCCAGTTCATGCCAAACTGTCTTGAAATGGTACCAGTTAAGCAATGTCTCTGGCCTATATTATGTGTTTTTCAGTGTTTAAAAGAATATCAAACCACCAAACTGCTTCAAGTTCCAAGTTCACCAATTTGTTAGCTTTATGGTCCGATTAGGTTTGAACTGAATAATTTTAAATAGACTAGTAAACATGAATAAAACTAGCTGTGCTTGTACATTACGGGTGAATTCCCATTACAAGCTTTAAATGGTTTCAAAACAGTTTCGATCCTCACAGTCTCCACGTTAGGTTGGCTTAACACGCTTTCCTCATATTAAATCGCCCCAAAGTGTTGTAAATGTTAACACTCATTTCAATAGGTCTCGCTCCGGTTCATGCATTTGAAACATTTTACATTTCTTACTGTGGGAACCATACCGTTTTAGTGGGAAGAGAATGCATGTTTAGGGTTTCCCTCCCTCAATAGCTTGCTTCCAAAGATAGTGATTTGTAAAAATCCACCCCTTACAGCAGCTGCTACACTGTAGCAATCTACCCACTTCACACCTGAAAACAATGTTGCAATTTTGTGCAATTCTGAAAGTTCTGACCTTTAGAAAGGGAAATGAAAGGAAAGCAGCTGCAGGTTCTGGAAGATGTGTGAATGTTTTTAAGCCTGTGGCAGTGAGCAAGCGAAGGGGGCTTGAGTTGCCGCTGCTGCTGTGTGCCCTAGGCAACGGGGAGAGAAGGAGAAAGAATTGCTGGCTGCCCGGTGCCGTTTTTCCTCCATCCAGGTAAGCGGCAGCCACCCAGCCACCCAGCTAGGCTCCCTGAAGCGGTCCCTTATGGGTGGGGCATTCACACCAGGAGGAAGAGGGCAGGGTAGCCCCGAAAAGCGGCTTTTAGAAAGTAGCCACTTGAGTCCCCCCTTGAGTCATGTGAGCCACGTACGATCCTCAGAATCCGGATCGGACGTGATTAACTTGAAAGTAATGGGAACAGGCAATTCACGTTTGCATCTGGTTCTGTTATTTTGGTTTAGGGAAACCATATTAAACTTGTAATGGGAATGCGGCCTACAGCTTGTTGTGCAACTGCACACCATGGCTAGACTTATTAAGAACGCTTGATAATTTTGCATTTAAAAAAAAATATTGGGGGGGGGGGGAGACAGATATGATTCATTTTTTCAATTTCCACATCAAGTTGCAGAAAAAGAATGTTCTCCAGAGCATTCCTTTTGCTTCTGAATGAGAAAATATGTGCCCTGATACTTTGAACTTTTTCAAGACATCAATCTTATTCTCTTTCTGTGGGGGATTTTTTTCTTTTAATGCTGTTTTGAAGGGTGGCGTATGTGACACCTGTATCACTGCTAGAAAATCATACCGCTTGAAATTCTTTCCTGGCGCTGGGGATTCTGAGCAAAATACAATTCCATCTGCTAGCATCAATTTGCAAGAGATGTCTGCAAAGCATCGTATGGAGTTCTGAGCAAATGAGGTTTCATCTCATTGTTAACAAGGTTGAAATGCCAGGCCTGTCACTAGTGGAAATGACCCTTGTGCTGAAGTGGGCCGGTTATATCGTCCATTCCTGCTGGTGCTATTGGTTGTTAATCAGAAGTGTTTATGGTTTTCCATTCTCACTTGGTGCCCGCCCTCCCCATACCAACTTTGTATTCAAAGTTGGTTCGTTACAAAGCGTATTGTGTAGCAACTTGGACTTGACATGTTGTTGTCAACTTTTGGTGGCTGGTCTCAGCACTATTTCTGTCAGCCTTCACAATGAAGAAGAATTGTGATCACACCAATTAGGATGTTTGCTCAATGTTTTGCCTGCAAGACAGCAAACATGGGCAGGGATTTTGAACCATAATAGTAGGAAGTGAGTGGAAGGACCAGTCCCTGTAGCTGGAGTAGGGCTCCTGATGCCATGAAGAAAACTTTGAAGGTTGTGCATAGCTGGGAGTAGGCAGTTGTCCTCAAGAGGTGCTGGGAAATCATCCTTCTGGTTTCTCTTTGAGGACACTGCTGGACCCAACATTCATCATATCTTGGCGTTAACTACACTGGCAAGGAACTAAAGGAGTTCATGTTTAGGTGGAAGGCCAGAGCTGAATGGCTTTGGTGACTCATTTGCAGGGTCTCACCGGATGCCTGGCTAAAACACACAGGGCCTTTTTGCACTCACCTGATTTTGGGTAATGGAAAAGACCCATACCAGGCCAGCAGCACTTGAAGTGAAGATGGCCAGGGCAGGGCAGGATGGATCACCATAGCAACATCCACTGCAAAATCCAGCATGCACTCAGACATTGGCAATCTGGGTGCTGTATATGGCTGCCCCACGCCCACTTGCTGCATCTCATCCAGAAGAGAGTGCAGATGCAGAGACCAGAGACGTTTTCGCACGGGGCTGAACGGAACGCGGAAAAGACAGCTGTGGACACGTCATCCGCATTGCCCGCGCGCGGCTTGCGTTCCGACGCGTCCGCAGCTGTCTTTTCCGCGTTCGAAATGTAGAGCACTTTAAAGTGCTCTACACGCGTTCCAACGCGGACGAGCCGCCCGCAGCCGTTCGGGAGGAGAAGCGTTCGCGCCTGCTTCTGTCTCCCGAACGGCTGCGGGCGCGCCTCCGACGCCGCGCGGCTTTGACAATCAGCTGTTTGTCAAACAGCTGATTGTCGATCTGCCTCCGCGGCTGTCTGCGCGCCCCTTGCCGGCGTTTGCCGGCTAAGGCAGCTTCGGGCGCTTTGAGCATTCGCACCCAGACGCTCCGGAACGCGTTTACACGCGTTCTGGCGCGTCTGTGTGTGAAAGGGGAAAGCGCCCGGAGCTGCCTTAAGCTTTCCGCCTGAACGCGTTCCATTTCGAACGCGATGCAGTGCGGAAATGCCTCAGGAGAGAGCTGGTCTCTCTTGGTAAGTCTGTGGATTGCTTTTTAGCATTTCACCAAGGTTGGCTTTAGGTGGGCCTGTGGCAACTTCTGGTGAGTTGCCGTGGTTCCCCGGTGTGGATTGGCCTGTCTAGTGAGCAAACTGGTGCTCACTAAAAGGTTAATGCCCACAATATGTAACAGTACTTCAACTGGAAATGGGAAGTCACCAACTTTGTTTAGGTTTGATTCAAACAGGGTTTTTGAACAACGGGACGGCTTGGCTCTTCTGCAAACTTAGCAAACCATAGCAACCCCCTTTTGGTTTGCAATAGTTCATTTGCTTCATTGCAACACTCCTTTGGTTTGGGTTTGATTGGAACCAGACTTTTCAAACAACAAGGTGCGCAGCATGTGAACATCCCAGTTCACTGCAAGCCACAGACTGACTGAACCATTTTGGCGGATCTCTGTTGTTTGAGAAGATGAAAGGTGAGAGCTTTAGGTAAGCCAGTTTGGTCTAGTGGTTAGGCAGCCAGACTCTTATCTGGAAATACCGAGTTAGATTCCGCCCTCCCCTATGAAGCCAGCTGCGTGAGCATGGGCTAGTCACAGCTCTGTTTTTGAGCTTTCACAGCCCCACCTACCTCACAGGGTATCTGTTGTGGGGAGAAGAACAGAAGGTTTGTCAGCTGTATTGAGTCCCCTTAAGGGTGAGAAAAGAATAGTACAAAACCCAACTCCTACTCTACCTTTTCCTCTTCTTCCTCCTCCTCATTGATTTCTGACAAGGTTTCTCCTTTCTATGGGGCCCCACTGTATCCCCCCTTTGTATTCAAGAGGCTTCTTGGGGCCCCACTTTATATCCCCTTCAGGTCCATAACGCTTCCATGGGACCCCACATTGGTCTTGTGGTTAAGAGTGTTGAACTCATATCTCGTAGTCACTGGGTTTCATTCTGCTCTCCTCCACGATGCTAGCTGGGTGACCTTGGGCTAGTCACAGCTCTCTTTCTGTGCTCTCACAGCCCCACCTACCTCACAGGGTGTCTGTTGTGGGGAGAAGAATAGAAAAGCTTTGTCAGCCACTTTGAGTCCCCTTAAATGGGTGAGAAAAGTGGGGTAGAAAAGCCAACTCTTCTCCTCCTCCTCCTCCTCCTCCTCCTCCTCCTCCTCCTTCTACTGCCACTCTACATGCTCTGTAGCGTGGATAACTGCTGTTTAGTAAAGGCTGTTGATGTCATGTCTGCAACAATAGGTTTATGAGTTTTTTCCTGGGGAAGAGATGTGTGTAGATAAGAGCTGAAGTACTAATAGCAGCAAAACAAAATGTTTATCAAGTTGTTGCCACTGAGTACAGAATGATGCCAAGCTTTAGATCTCTGAATGCCTGATCAAAAGCAGCTCACTTGACAAATGGAAGGCTCTTGTTCTCTCATGCATACACTAATGGGTTAGTTACAGAATCGGCATTTAAGCTGTTTAGTGGCACATTCTAGCTTGTTCTGAGAAGGGAGGGGCAGAGGGAGAAGCATTGAGGCCAGGTTTGTATAATACAGCAGTTGATTTATTTTTTTTAAAGTTATGCCACCATTTAATGTAGGACCAATGAAAGTAGGTGAGGCACAGCAATTATGGTAACTAATAAGCTACTTTAGTCCATTTGTTAGGCGCTCGCAGCCCTTGCTCCCGCGTAGCTGCTAAGATTAACTTGCTCCTTATGCAAGTATTATTACCACTCCAATAGTATTAAATGTTCCAGTCCTCACCCTCACATGCAAGTGTTCCGTGATCTATTATATAGGAAACAAATAAGGGGAGTTGTTATGAAGAATGGGCACAGCACCATTTAGCACATTCTAAATGATCTGGGACTAACAGACTTCTTGCCCATGGAGCCGTAGAACAGGAGCTGCTTTCTTCCTGCTAGTAGGATGAATCACAGATGCTGTCAGTGATGCAGACTCAGCAGTTTGGAAAGAGACAAGCACAATTCAAGCAGGTCTGTGCTCCAGATCAGAGACAAAGTCCTCTCTGCACTTAAATTTAAGAGGAAGAAGAAGAGTTGGCTTTTATATCCTGCTTTTCTCACCTTTAAAGGGGACATAAAGCAGTCCACAAGCCTTCTGTTCTTCTCCCCACAACAGACAATCTATGTGACTAGCCCAAGGTCACTCAGCTGGCTTCATGGAGGAGTGTGGAATTGAATTGGGAGACTATCAGATAAGGGTCCAACACTCTAACCACAAGACCAAACTGACTCACTTAAAACAGCATAGAGTCAGCCCTAGCACACTTCTGGACCTCTCTTTTCCACACTCTGGGGCAGGCGAAAGATGCCCTGCCCCCTGCTAGGCCAGTCCATCCACACTGAAGAGCGCATAAGCCAGAATGCCTGTCTAGACTGGGATACTGGTAGACCTGTCTTAACAAATCCACCAGAGGCCCAGGGGAGGTGGGTATGTGGAAGGACATACACTTCTATTTTCTGGTTTACCAGTGGGACCCATTTTGGCAGTGCACCAAATTGTCCTGCCCATATGCCCTCCCCATGAGCTCTGAGGCCAGGAGTTTTCATCCCTGGTCAACAGAGCCCTCTCAGTAGGCCCTGAGGCTCATGTAAGCTTCAGAGTGGCATGGAATAGTGGAGTGACTGTACTAAAACATGCCACCCAAGTGTGGGTGGTCTTGTTCCAGGATAGCTGGACAGTTCCAGCACAGGACCCAGTCAGAGCAGTTCCAAATTGGAACAGGCCAGCCCCTCAAGTGCAAAATGGCCTATGTCTCAAGGCATATCTATACCCTGTGGTGAAGCTGGCCCGGGGTGTGTGTGTCTCCTCTTGAAATGGCCAGCATCAGCATGCGATTGGTCTCCAGGAAACCCAAGTATGAGGGTTCCTCAAAGAATATTTGGGGTTAACTTTGGCAGATTCTGCACAATCATGGACATTGCATTCCCAAGGTGTAGGACCACAAATATACTGCACTTGAGGAATACCCTTATGGTGCAACAGTCACCTTCACAATGTGCCCCCACAGCGCCCTTAAGAACCTGTGTGGATGTCACCTTTGAGTGCTCCAGCTGCTTGCACCTCCTGCTGCTTACTCAACACACAAACATTTCCTTCTGGCACCTGAGAGAGGATGACCACACCAGTTGTGCTTTGCTTCCACGTGTTTGTGACTTTCCATGATTGTTTTAGGACTCGGTGGTGATTTCCAACATGATAAACAGTTGTGCTGTCTTTAAGTGAGCTGCTTCTGCATACTCCTGGGAACTGTGACATGCAAATTTAATGATGAAATATGGTAGCAGGGGGCAAAATAATTGCAAAATCCCTCTCAGCCCGTTACACCTCTTTCTCTCACTTCTCGTCTATAGTGAAGAAAAAACACACACAATCAAAATGCATGTGTGGGAGGAGATGTCATACAACCACCACAACCTGTGATACCTTCAGATTTTGTGGTGTTATGTTCAATATACTAAAATAGCTCTGGAGAAGGATCAAAGCAAAAGAGTATAAATATGAAGGCGCTATTGTGTGGGTATAAGGCAAATCACAAAGGGTATATACTGTTTAAAGGAGAAGCAGGAGGGGAGAGAGAAGGAGGAGGGGAAGAGGGAGGAGGAGAAAGAAGGAAAGGGGAGGAGAAAGAAGAGGAGGATAGTGGTGAAAGAGGAAGGGGGAGAGATAAAAAGGAGAAGATGGGGAAGTAGAGGAAGAGAAGCAGCAGGACCAGGAAGAGGACAATTTGAGAAATCCTGAATTGTAAAATATTATCTTATTTATCTATAACATTTATATATCACTTTGATTTTTAAAAAATCTCAGAGTAGTTTATAGGAAAGTTTAAAAACAACGTGAGTAAAATCACAGTAACACACATAAAATCATGTCCTAATACTAAATCTTGGGGGACCCCACTTTTTACTCTTTTTTTTCCATCCTGAGAATTGGCCATTTATCTAGGTGTCATCTGTCTCCTGTTCTTTAACCAGTTACCACCCTGACACAGCTCTTACCAATCCAGGACAAGACCTGTCTGCACATTAAAAACACAGGTAACGCCTGGGTAATGGGAATGATCCTTAATAGGTATCTAAAAGCTATAACTGCTGGCGTCTCAAGAAGGCCTAATTGCCAAATCTAATTGCATTCTGTACTTTGTGGGACCCATAATAAGCCTTCTCCAGATGATCTTCATGCTTTCCCAGAGCCGTAATAAGGGAGCCATTATTTAAGACACTAACCACCTACAAATTATGCTGGAGACAATGGGCCTGTTTGCACTTAACTGTGTGAAATAATATAACAATTAGGGATGTGCACAATGTTTTTTGCTATTTGATTTATATCATATCAAATGCAAGGAAATTCTTGTTTGTTTTAATAGATCCACTTCTAATGTGGTAGGATTCGTCTTCAATATGAGTGTTCAATCCCATATGAATGTTCAGTCTCATATGGATCCCATACGAATCTCAAACGAAGCTTCATATGAATGTATCAAAACATTCAATTCATATTTGAATGTCAATCTTCGAATGTGCCAACATTCAGTTCAAATTTGAATGTCCAAATTTGGCCGAATTCATACAAATTTCAAATGTTACGAATATTTGTGCACATCACTAATAACAATACCATTCCACCGCAGTTAAATACAGGTCTTGAGAGACACATTCATACCACGAGTGTTGGTGCAGTCTCCTACTCAATCACCAGCACTCATAGTGTGAATGGTCCATCCCAGACTGTCTGACTTGACACAGAAATGGCCATGACAACTTCTACCACATACCCGGCGATTACCACGGTTACAGTAACACAACATACAATTGCGCAGCCACAGCCCTACTGCCCCAGCACCCCTCAACTTCACACTTGGAAGTGAGTGCAAATGCTGTAGACTGGGAGTGTCCTAGCTCCTCCTGGCCAAGCTGTGGGGACATCTTTTACAGAGAACTGGGGAGCTCTGGGATGCTCCTTGGTGATCCTGAATGGTGGCAGTGGTGTGGCATGCCTATGCACTTACCCAAGAGTGCCTGGAACCACTCTGAAAAGGTAAGCCAAAGGTAAGCCAAAGGTAAGGCCCAAGGAGTCACCCTTTCAGTGATGATCAACAAACCTGTGATCACATGAGGGAGGGTACATTTCTGAGACAGCTTACTAAGGTGGAATTGTCTTCCCCTTCTGCTTCTCATGAGTGTCACACACTACTGTCTCTCAGGTGCCCTCAGGCTGCCTCTTATGTCTGAATCTCTCATAGCACCTATCTGTATTCCATGTATAAATATACATGTGTCTTCCTCCCTTTTTCTCTCTGTAAATACATATTTGCCATAATGAATTTGGGCTTAGGAGACGTTAACAAGAACTCGCTTTTAGATATGAAATCATCAAGTTCTTGTTAACATTTCCGAAACCCAAATTTATTCCTGTCGATTTCTGGATGTCATGCAGTGGTCATTACCCAAGCAAAAGCTCAATTGATTAAGGATAATGGGAGTAGTTAAATTTTAATCTGCCTGTCCATCCCTCTATGGTATCCTTCAGAATTCCGATCAATCTCCTTGCTCTGAGGTCTGCTCTCAGGGCTTTGTGGTAACAATATTGGTTGCTGGCTGGGGGTCAAAGACTTTTATCAATCAAAGTGCAGGAAGCTGGCAGGATATGATACATCCAAGTTCACCACAATGGCAATCATGTACTCTTATTTCTTACGAGCTACATCAAGAGAAGATGAAAATAAGACATGAGCAATATCTGAGGCAAATTAATTCAAGGGGC
Source organism: Aspidoscelis tigris stejnegeri (assembly GCA_023333525.1). Lineage (NCBI taxonomy): Eukaryota > Metazoa > Chordata > Lepidosauria > Squamata > Teiidae > Aspidoscelis > Aspidoscelis tigris. Next base: position 12,361,996 of record JALMGA010000007.1, read on the forward strand.
CCTCCAGAATGCTTTTAATATTGATTAGGGTGAGTCTCCCTCAGCAGTTTTCTTCATTCCACATAGTTTACAGGCACAAAGGTTAAAAAGCCCCTAGTGGCTGTAAAACCTTACTAATGTACCTTCAGAAAAATATCCCTGCCAGTAGTTTGCGTGGCCTTCTCAGATAAGGCTACAGACCCATGGATCTCAGGAGTAACCAGGAAATGTGGCACAAAATCAATCACAATCAATTTAAACTCTTTTACATTTCACGTGTTATGGGGCAGCTCTTTTCTCAGCCCATTTTTTTCCCTTAACATGTATCCCTGACAGAGTTCTCTGCATGCTTTGTTCATGTAAGCAGATAGTACTTTGTGGAATGTTTTGCATGTACATGCTGGGCATATGTTTAGCTTCAACACCGGTCTAAGGATGTGTCCACATCGAGATCCAGTAGATTATCCTCTGCTTGCCCAGTCAACCCTTCCTGTAAGCACCTTTGAACTGTGTTGGTGCTGGTCTCCTGAACAGAGCACCCTTATATTGTCCCATCCGCTTGACATGCTGAGCTTTCTTTCACTCCTCTGCCTTGGTCCCTTTCTTCCTTCTCTAGACTAGGGGTGTGCATGAATATTTTTTTTTGGCATTTGAATTTGAGTCAAAGCAAATGTCAAAACATTATATTTGAATGTTTAAAATCCGAATGCAACAAAATCCGATTCAAATTTGATGTATTTGAATCTATTCATTCGAACGTTAGATACAGATTTGAAGATATGAATGTCAACAACATTTGTATGTTATACTTATCTGTACGCATTTCATATTATGGGGAGAAGGACAGAAGGCTTGTCAGCTGCTTTAAGTCCCTTTAAAGGTGAGAAAAGTGTGGTATAAAAGCCAACTCTTCTTCCTCTTCCTCTTCTTTTTCTTATATTTAAGTTCTGTTGTGGGGAGAAGAACAGAAAGCGTTGTCAGCTGCCTTGAGTCCCCTTAATGGAAGAGAAAAGTGGGGTGGAAAAGCCAACTCTTCTTCTTCTTCTTCTTCTTCTTCTTCTTCTTCTTCTTCTTCTTCTTCTTCTTCTTCTTCTTCTTCTTCTTCTTCTTCTTCTTCTTCTTGAAGAAGCTTGGTCTAGTGGTTAGGGAGCCAGACTCTTATCTGGGAATACTGGGTTCTATTCTTCCCTCCCCCATAAAACCAGCTGGGTGACCTTGGGCTAGTCACAGCTCTCTTCTGAGCCCTCACAGCCCCACCTACCTCACAGGGTGTTCTGTTGTGGGGAGAAGAACAGAAAGCTTTGTCAGCTGCTTTGAGTCCCCTTAATGGGTGAGAAAAGAGGGGCAGAGAAGCCAACTCTTATTCTTCTCTTCTAGGCTTTGAGGCAAGGTAAAGCAAATGGAGGGGTAAAATGTTTGGTGTCAGATTAACCCAGAAGGCACAGTTTCCAGCGTGCTTGATTGCAGCTGGAGACTCCCATAACTTTTTTTTAAAAAACCATTTCCCCTTATATACCTGTTGCAGGAGGCAGACAGTCTTGGCAGGCATTGTGATTGCAATGATCACCTTCCATAGCACAGGTTAATGAATATTGTTGAATGTACCACGAAATCAGTAAACAAGTCAACTCTGAGCATTAACGTCAAACACTTTGTAAAACAGAGTCTCAGTATCATTAAGGTAATCAAAGTAACCATGGTAACTGATTTCACTTATAAGAGATGTGGAAGTTCCTGTTTTTCACCAAACTAACAGATTTTTGCTTCTAAGCGGTTGCAATGGCAGTGAAAGGAATGGCAATAGGAATTCGTGATATCGTGAGTTTTGATTTTCAAAGCTGTTTCCACAGATCAGGCTCACATAATTAAGGATAACTGTAAGAGACATGTCCAGTCATGGTGTATTCACCACCCCATGTGCTGAGAGGGCTTAGTGGTGGCATTTCTGTCCACATTTACAGTTGGGCTGTGAGAGCTCAGAGGAGAGCTGTGACTAGCCCAAGGTCACCCAGCTGGCTTCATGGGGGAGGGCAGAATCAAACCCAGTGCTCCCAGATAAGAGTTCAGCTCCCTAACCACTAGACCAAACTGGCTCACAATGAAGGAGGCATACAGAGATCAACTGATAAGAGTGGTTGCCTCTGCCCATGATCCTACTCCACAGAAGTGCCCACATATTAAGCTTCTTGCATGAAAAGATGGACAAATGAACACCCAAAGTTGTCCCTCATAGGGATGTGCACAAATATTCAAAACATTTGAAACTGGGACAAATTTGGCTGAATTCGGACATTTGAATTCGAATAGAATGTTGGCACATTAGAAGATGGACATTCAAATTCAAATCAAATGTTTTCATACATTTGTATGAAGCTTCACATGGGATTCATATGGGATACATATATGGGATCCGTATGCTATTTATATGCATTTGTATGGGATCTGTATGCTATTTGTATGGAATTCTTATGGGATTGAACATTCATATTGAATATGAATCCTACCACATCTGAAAGGGATCTATTTGAACGCATACAAATTTTATTACATTCAATATTAATCAAATACAATTTTTTGTTTGTGTGTATATCCCTAGTCCCTTCTCATTGGTACGAAAGATTCCCTCTATAGTTTAATGCTCGAGCAGGGTATCCACATATTTCTGCAGACCAATTTCAGACCTAAGCGTGCCCATGGGCAAGATCCACATGGTGCCTTTATAGTGCTGTTACTGCACATAAATCTATCCCTGGATGAGTGAGATTTCCACTTGGACCTGCACTCATCCTACCACCATGTCACCATACATGGGGAAATAATGTGAGCTGAGATTTTATGAAATTATGGACACACGTACAGCAGGCTAAGTTCATTCTGGAGGTTACGGTCATGCCAAAGGGCAGAGTTTTTGTAGTTCGTATGTCAGCTCTCCCAATGTACATCTCACGTTACCAGTATTCTCAGTGACTGTATGATTTGTAAGCATAATAACTGAGCAAACAGCCACAGTTAAAGGCTTAACCCATGATGTAGAATAAGAAAGGTGATATGATCTTTCCTGGCAACTAACCTTTTTAGAATGAAGTGAAAAGCAATCACATTTTTTCTCCTTTCTTTTTTTTCATGAGTGTAAAATTGCCTCTTTCAGAACACTTTGTGTATTTCAGAAACAATCGTGAGGGCACTTAGAGGGTAATGCTTAGAAAGGTGAAGAGGTTCCTGTTGAATGCAGAATTTTAATGTGATGTAGCACAGTGCCTAAACATCTCAGATGTTGTCTGTAAAAGAGTAACTATGCCAAGAATAGCTGGGCAGGGGATAATCAGATGAGATATTCCTGTGCATTTTGACCTTCATGTGTTGACTATCTTCAAAGAATAGCATGCTAAAATTCAGTCAACGTTACTGAGAAATTGCTGCCAAACGATCTCTGCCTCCCCACATTGAAGGCTCTTTATAACTAATATGTCTGGGTGGGAAGAAAACTCCACACTATTATAAACCCAGGGTTTGCACAGCTATGGTCTTACAATATCTTGAATCATAATGATTACTGAGTAATTATATTTCTCCCAAAGCAGATAAAAAAGTAGTAGTAGAAGAAGAAGAGTTGGCTTTTCTACCCCACTTTTCTCACCCATTTAAAGGGACTCAAAGCGGCTGACCACAACAGAAGACCCTGTGAGATGGGTGGGGCTGTGATTGCTCAGAAGAGAGCTGTGACTAGCCCAAGATCACCCAGCTGGCTTCATGGGGGAGGGTGGAATCAAACCCGGTATTCCCAGATAAGAGTCCGGCTCCCTAACCACTAGACCAAACTGGCTCACAAGTAAATTTTTGAGCCATAGATGCTGTTCACAATTTCTTTTAATGATTTAGTCTTTTAATCTTGGGATGGAATTTTTTTAGAAGGCCAAACTTGGATGAAAGAGGCAAACTTGGCCCCTGTTCACACTTACATGGACTGGGTGCTCTGAGGTGCTGTCTACATGTCAGGTTGCCACCTCTGTCCTGGTGCATCTGAGAGTACCCTGGAGGGCCCTGAGCTGTGGAGAAGCAAAAACTAGTATGGTCCCAGTCACTCATGCATGCAACATTCACACCCACTTCCAGCTCAAATGTTGTGTAGGGGTGGGACAGTGCAGCTATGGATGTGAATGTGCAGTTGTGCACCACATCATAATCACAATTGCAAGGGTCAAGTGTGTGGTGAAAGTTCAACTTAGTCAACAGTAGCTACAGCAAAAAAGAAAGTGAAAAGGGGGTCAGAAACAACAGTTTGACATGAGACAACCCATGTATTAAGGTGTGTTGATATGCAGTTTTTTAGAAAGGCATCTTAAAGGCATCTCCGAGATGGTTCAGAATGAAGCAATACACTTATAATTTATCTCACAAACATTAAAAACGTGCTAATCTTTTGATTAAAAGCAATCTTTCCCTAACACAAACACATAAATACACACAGTAATAATGATGCCAATACTTTTCGAACAAACAAAATGTAGGAGAAACAGCATTGGTAATTTGTTGCATGTGAGGAGATCAGCTCAACATCTGCAGTCAAATTGAAATAGCTAACAGAAGGAGAGAGAGGTCTCATCCTTCTGAAGAGGAAATGTCACTTAAATGTCAGAGATTTTCAGGCACTTGACAATAACTTCAATAAAAAACAATATGTAAAGTTTAACCAAATGCCTTTGAAAAGTCAGCCCTCAGTTTAAACAATACTAGTGTGTTGCAGGGAAATAATGCCTCATGCTTGGCAAGGATTCACTGGGATGAGGACACTTAAGGTGATCCTACATTGGCTGACCTGTGAGCATCTTAGAAGCCTCCCTTCTGCACATTGATCCATAAGAACATGACAGGATCCCTATGGGATCGGGCAACAGCCCATCTAGTCCAACATCCAGTCTCACACAGTGGCCCATCATTTACTTCTTGGCACTCTCAGAATACCTTCAAATAGCCTTTAGGGACAGTATCTAGGTAGCCATTGATACACCTGTCCTTCATAAATTTGTCAAACCTTTTCTCTGGCTATCTGGGCTGGTTACTATCACCACCACTTTTGGTAGTAAATTCCATAGACTGATGACCCTCCGGGTGAAAACTGAACAAAACTTCCCCTTGTTTGTCGTAACTCCTCCTACCCATCAACTCCATAAGAGCGACCATTGTTTCTAGTGTTGTGCAACAGAGAAAAGGATGTTTCTTTATCCACCTTTTCCATACCATGTGTGTCTTTTATATACGTCAATGAGGTCTCCTCTTAAATGCCAGCTGAAGCAGCCTAACCTTTGCATGGCTCTGTTTGCACTTCTGGGCAAATGGACCCTGGGTGAGGCAGTGTACCAGTGGTTGTGTGCCATGTTGCGTGTTTGCTTCAGCAACAATGCCACACATGCCCATTGCTGCAGCAAGGTGATCCTGGCAATCATGTTTACCTAGCACTTGGAGAAGCACCAGATAAGTTCTGGATGCTTCAGGCGTTACAAGATATGAGTGCCTAATGCATCCCAGTCGGGGAAGTGCACAAATAATCATAACATTCGTTATTCGTACAAATTCATATGAATCCAGAGATTTGTATATAAATAGAATGTTACAACATTTGTACATTGACATTTGTATGAATACGAATGTTTTGGAACATTCATACGAAGCTCCAGAACATTTGTGAAACGGGGAGGTAGAAAATCAGCTGCACCAGTTACATCTGCAATGGATCCAGAGTGGGAACAGATTCAAAATGGATTCAGAGTGGATTTGTCATGTTCAGAGAGGATATGTTGCAGGATATGCATTGGATGCATATCAGATATGTATGCCTCTGTATTGGATATTTATATGAATTAATATGAATGCATTCATATCGAGTAGAATCCTACCAACATTTGAAGGGGATCTATTAGAACAAATACAAATTTCTTACATTGGATTCAATATGAACTGAATGCAAACAAACAAACAAACAAACAAACAAAAATTCATGCTCCTAGCTTATGTTCACTCCTGCAAAGAGTGTCTCATTCTGGCTGAAAAAAAAGTAACCCCCGAGCTAATGTGTCACCAACTTATTTGTGTTAGCTTTAGGAAAACCAATAAGCAAACTATTTCTCTGATGCATGTCATTCTTGTCCTGGTCTTCCACATTTCCCTTTTGATTCTACATGTTCTGCTCAAAGTGCTACTGGCTGTTTCAGGTTTAATCCTCATCACCTCCCATCTTATCTGTCCATGACCTTTTTTTTCTGTTTGTTTAATATGCCAGGTAACAGAGGGTTACTGGGGATGAAAGTCCAGGTTAGCAGGCAGTAATGGAATCTCTGATACAGTGCTACGTCTGGGGAGATGAAGAGCCACTGTCCTCCTTTCTCCTTAATATCTACTAACATCCATTCTGCACAAAGCTATCTAGCTCTTTTTCAGATGCTCTTTCCTATCTCCTAGGCTAGCAATTCAAGTGCCTCTTTGATTTTCTGAACACCTAACTCAGTCTAAAGAGCTATAGCAGGTGGTTCTCAGGGTGCATATTTGCTGTTCCTTGTCAATTCCAAGTGCATCTTTTATCTTTAAAGGGAGAGAACTTATCACTTCCTTTCTGTTTTACTTTGCAGTGCCTGGAGGGAAAATATATAAATGTTGGTTTAGCATAGGAGCAGCCTTGTGAGATCTGGTGGTTGTCGCTGGGTACCATCAAATGGAGTCCAGCTCCTGGTTGAATGCATGAGCACCTTTGTGGGCATCTCTGTCCAGTTTTCCTGGCAGTGGCACAGAAGTGGTTTGCCACTATCAACTTCTGGGGAGAGACCGGAGATTGAACTGACAACCTTCAGTTTTCCAGGCTGTTCACATTACTGAGAGATGGGTGAAAAATTCATTCAAATTGCAAATGTCTGAAAAATAGGAACGTGCACAAAATTTTTAAATTCAATCCATATTGAATCAAATGCAAGCAAATTTGTATTCATTTGAATAAATCCCCTTTGAATGTCGTAGGATTCATGTCCAGTAGGAATGTCCAATCCCATATGGATCCTATATGAATACCATGCAAATCCCATATATATGCATACAGATAGCATACAAACTTCATATGAATGCATCAAATTATTCAATTTGAATTCAAATGTCAATTTTGAACATGTCAACATTCGATTCAAATACGAATATCTGAATTTGGCCAAATTTGTACGAAGTTCAAATGTTATGAGTATTTGCTCACAAACCTAGTTTGAAACTTTCATTCAGATGGAATATTGGCTATATTCAAAGACTGACTTCTCTCTTGCTTTGTTTGAAGCTCTGTTAAATTCACGAGGGGCGAATTTGCAGATTTGGAGTGGATTCAGAACAGATTTGGAGGCACAACTGGTGGCCATGGGGTTCAGGTGGGGCTGCTGCTATTAATGAACATTCAACAAACATTTGAAATGAATGTGAAGCCCAGCACATTTGAATTGGCTCCATTTGGAGGAATGTGAGTTTTTGTCCCATCCTCTTCGATGCAAAGAGAACGGGAGAACAAAATCATGTGCATCCGTAGCATTACATCGAGTTACAGCCCCTCCCACATGTAGCTCTAATACACCTGCCTTGTTCAAATTTTCTGAATTTCTCTCATCTCTTTCTCCTTCCCCCATTCATAGAATTGGCTCACTCCCACCCAATAAGCTACTTCCAGACATGTTTACTTGCATGGTTTAATCTCATTACACTGTTTCTCTGTGAATCCAGCCTGTGAGCTAAGTGTTTGTAACTGGATTATACACACTGCTTTGACCCCCCCCTCCACCTCTCCCAAACTCTCTGTTTACTAAACAAGGTTATTCAAGGATAACTACTTAGTATAAAATTCCTTCGTGTGTCTTTCCTTTCTTTTCTTCATAATTGAGACACTCGGTTCAAGCTTTGATGTTCCCATCTTTTCTATGTTCTCCTCACCCCACTACTTTCCTATACTCGTTATGATTTCCATTTGCTGACAATAATAAGCATGGTTTCTTTTTTATCCCCCCCCCCAACCCCCCCCCAGCCATTGAGAAACTGTGACTTATCATAATGTCAGGAAGGACAAAAGAATTAATCAGTAATGCAGGAAACATGCGTGGAACACAATTGGAAGGGGGATAAGTATTTTACAACACAGAGAAAGGAAGGCAGAGATGTCTTGTTTGAGTGAAATTAATTTTATGTTGTCGTGCTTATATTTACAGTTTTCTTTTGGGTTGGTCACAAGTGAATTGTGGGATCCTTCTGCACCCAGTCCCAAGGTCAGGAGCAACTTGGCAGCGTTTCTTGCCGCTTCGGAGGTTGCAGCCATTTATAAGTATGGGTGTGCATGAATGTAATTTTTTCGGATTTGGTTTGAATGTTTAAAGTTTGAATTTAACCAAATTTGATTCAAATTAAGCAAATTCAAATCTATTCATTCAAATTTTTTATTTGCATCTGCACTTACGAATGTCAACAACATTTGTAGATGCCTGTACGCATCTTCCCCAGGTCCCTACACATCTGTACGCATTCATAAACGTCCATATGCATCCCGTGGTTATCCCATAGGCAACCTGTTTTCAACCTGTACAGATCCGTACAAATGTGTACAGATGTGGGAAAGATGCGGAACTTCAAGTACACATCATGTACAAAACCATACACATACGAATGTCTGAATAATTCGGACGAGTAGATCCAAAATTAAAAATTCTAATCAAATCTTTAAATTCAAATTTAAGGACATTCAATTCAAATTCAAGTGTCCAAATTTGGTTGATTTGATCAAATTTCAAATGCATTTGAAAATTCTTGTACATCCCTATTTGTAAGCAAGCATTCTGGCTTACAGGGTTTCTCTGCAAAGCCATTTAGGAAGTATCAGAAAAGGGACCACAAGCCTCCCTTCTACACATGAATGCAAAACATGGGGGCTCCCAGCCCATTCTATCTTCAATGGATGGCGTACAATCCAGATTAGGGATATGCAAGATTTTTTTTTTTTTTGCTATTCATTTCACAGTGAAGTGAAAGGGACTGAAATTCACATTCATGTGAATGGAGCCACTTCAAATGTGCTAGGATTTCCCTTTGCCTTTAACTCCCTGCTGCCACCAGTTGTGCCTTTGAATCTGATGTGAACCCAAAACAAATTTGGTGTGAGCCCAATGCAAATCCACTCCAAAGCTTTGCATTAGGGATGTGCATGGATATTTGAATTTTCAAACGTTGACATTCGAACTTGAATCAGATTTTTGAAAATCCAAATTTGCACATTCAAACTTAAATCGGATTTTTGAAAATCCGATATGTATTTTTGAATAATTCGAATGTCTAGATTTGTATCTGTCATATACGAATTATACGTATCTTGCATTTAAAATACGGGATTAAAGCAGGGTGCATACAGGATAATATAGGATGCAAATGGATTTTCATGGAATTCGTACAGATACATATAACAGATACAAATGTTGTCGACATTCATATCTTTAAATACAAATCTAACATTCAAATGTACGGATTTGAATAATCTGGATTCAAATTGGATTTTGTGACAATTGAATCAGATTTTTTGACATTCAAATCTACTTGGATTTGAGTGTCAAAAATACATTCGTGCACATCCCTACTTTGGATGAGGGCACAAAAGCTTTTGATTTGGATGTGAAGGTTTGTCTTCAAATATAGTCTATATATGATTTGAATGAAAATTGGGTCAACCTGGGTGTGCTCTGGTGCAGAGCATCCAGAAACTGTGAAGCCGTTTCTGTCTTGGAGTGATTCTTAGCATGTGCAGCCATCCCCATCTTGTTAGTGAAGTCTGCATGGAGGCAGGGTGGCATACCACATCATCTGATTGCCATAGCAAAGGTCCTGAACACATGGGCATTGCTGCAGCAAAGTGGACACTTCCAGATGGGAGTATCCCCACTTCAACAGCACTAAGGTAAGTGCCTGATAGCTTTGGCACAGGGGCAGTGTTTGCAGTGCAAATGACAGCTACCATCTCTATACTTAACTTCCAGGTGGCACTATCCCACAGATGCTAAGCATGAAAACTCCCTGGGTCTAGCAGTGGACTAGCTGGGCCTAGTCCAGAACATGGAGGGGTGCAAAAGGCATGTCTCCGTATTCAGAATTACTGGGGGATCCATTTCAGTGGTGCACCAAAGTGAATCACCGAATGGTTTCCCCGGGGCCTCCAAGGCCAGGAACATCAATTCTTGGCTTTTGGAGCTTGTGCATGCTGTCTTCAAAGTTCATCCACCATGGGGGCCTGGCTGGATCAGTACCATCATGCAGACAGTGCTGTTCCAACCCAGAATGGTTTGTTCCAGCCTTGAAACAGATTGCTGTTCTTGGCTTATTATGCCTTATCAGACCAGAGGTAAATGCAAAAAGGCCCTTAGAACAGAGACTTAGGGTGCTTCTGCATTGGCCACTAAATACCCATTAAGCACCCATTAAGCACGGATTTGAAAAACCTCCTCTGCATTATGACACCCATTAGGGACACATGTGTCTGCATTGGCTCTCGTGAGATGTGTCGCTAATGGGTGTTAAGAGGCCCTTATTATGGATTAAGGGAAGACTACCTCGGAGGTAGTTTTAATGAGTACTTAATGTGTACTTGTGTAGTAAAGACACATCCTCTTAGGATGCGTCTGCATATGCACAAGTGTCCTTAAGTAGGTCCTCCTCCCGGCCTCCATGCTTGGCTCCTCTGAAGCCAAGCATGGTGAGCTGGGGCCTCCTATCTTGGGGCTCCCCCTCGCCTCCAAAGCCATGGATGGTGGCTGCTTGGGCCAGGGGGGCTTCACCTACACCCTCACCCATCTACCCCACGGTGAGCATGCACATTCACCTCCATACCTGAATGCAGCCAGGCTGACTGTGGCTGTTGGCAGTCCGGTGCGCTTTGCGCATGCGTGCAGTGTGCCTCCCTATTGGCCAGGCCCATTCCTGGCTTCAGGAGGCCCTCTGCGCATGCAATTGCCCAAAGATCATGCAGCAAAGCATCATCCAAATAGCACTTACTTACTCCACGTTATCTGGATAATTTGGAATAAAGCATGGATAATCTGGAATAAAATGTATCTTGTGCTTTACTCTGGATTATCTAACTAATATGGAGTAAGTGCTATCTGGATGAAGCTCAAGTGACAGAGCGGTGGTACTGTAAGAAGGCTTTCTTCCACTCTGCTGTTGAAGGAGTGCAGGATTTGTCTCTGGTGAGCTCAAGGGTATGCAATGAATATTCATAACATTCTTTATTCATATGAATTCATTCGAATTCAGACATTTGTACACTAATTGTACATTAACATTCGTACATTTAGGACATCCATATGAATAGTTTGGACATTCGTTAAACTGGGGATACTTATCAGATACGTATGTATTCATACAGGATACATATCCGTTACATATCCAATACGTTTGCGTTGGTATAAGATACGTTTCTGATACGTATGCACTTGTATAGGATCTGTATCCAGGATCCGTATGCAGGATTCTCTCCAGGGTCTATATGACTTCATATGGGATATTCATACAAATTCATACAAATACATTCTTATCAAATAGAATCCTACCACATTTGAAGGGGACCTATTTGAACGAATATAGTTTTTCTAACATTCCATTTGTTATGAATCAAATGCCAAAAAACCCATTCATGTGCATCCCTAGAATGCAATCCCTGCACCCTTTAAGGACACCCATGACACCATTTCAGCATCATACGGATCCTGACAAAATCCACTTCAAGGTCAAGTACACAATTTCTCATACTACAAACAGCAACGGGTGACAAAAGTAATAATAAATTTAGAACCCACCAGCAACCCTACCTACTAAGATATCAAAATCTCTGCAGTAAATTACACAGATGAAATTCTCCCAATAAAACATTTTTAAATGCTCCAGCTCTACTACCTCATAAATCTTGTGGAAAAAATTAAATTACATTAGGTTGAGCCTTGCATCTTGTAATTAAAACAAGGCTGATTCCACTAAGCCCCCAATATAAATTAACATTTCTATTTCCATTTTAATGCCCTCATATTTTCTCAAGAAAGAAAAGAAAGCAAGTAAACACATGCCTGTTAGGAGGATTGGGAGAGAAGAGAAAAGGCGGAGGGGGTTCTTTTCTCGGTAGGAAGAAAGCAACACCGAAAATCATTATTAACCTTGCGACTCAATCCACTTAGCAAAGCGATTTGAGCTAGAAATCATGTAAAAGTGAAGGCTTGCAATGAAAATCTATATTCTTCATCAAAACAAGAAAGATGTGGAGGTTCTGTCATCTTTTTGTGAACCCAAAGTGGACAGAACAAAGCAGATGAAAAAAAATGAATCCAATACTCCCTTCCCATCAAAGAATGATGTACGATGAAATTCATTATAATCCCATTTTGTGTGTGTGTGTGGGGGGTGTTTTGTTTTATAAAACGACACAAACATAACCATATTAAAAATATAATATTGTCACTCGTAATGAATTGAATGTTAAAAAATCCCTATTTGTTCGACTAAATCGCCTTCAAATGTTGTAGGATTCTATTTGATACAAAAGTATTTGTATGAATTTGTATAAATATCCAATATGTATCCAACACCGCATACGTATCTGGTACGTATACCATAACATATCCACTCTGAAAGTTCAAATTCAACCTGAATCCACTTTTAATCTGCTCTTGATCCATACTGAATGCAGTCTGGATCTGTTGCAGATGTGATTGGCGCAGCTATTTTCCCACTTCCCCAGTTTAACAAATGTCCAAACTCTGTGCTAATGTCTGAACTATTGTATGAATATCTGAAACATTCCTATTCATAGGAATGTTAATGTACGAATGTCATAGCATTCGATTCATGCACGGATATTCAAATTCAGAGGTATTTGTACGAATAACGAATGTTACAGATATTTGTGCACATCTCTACCAAGTTATAATTTTTGTTTTAAATTGGTCTATTCCAATTGAACTAATTCTGTCTAAATGGTAAGGACCGTATATTTTGTTCAGCAAAGGGGTGTACAATCCAAAGTGGTCCACAATCTTTTGTCACTCAAGAATGCCAAGAACCAATGGCAGTGCAAAGAATTCCAGCAGTGGCATATAATAAAATAGGTGTTTCCAAATGTGTCCTGCAATTTGATTTCATTGTTGACATATATAATTATCTCGCCCCATAATTAATGATACTGCATACCTGAATTTAACAGGTTCCTTTCTTTCAATTTTGCACAATCACCATTCTTGCTGCTAGCAACATATAATGGCCTAGGTGCTTTTTTAAATATTGATGTTGCTCCCCTTTCTTTCCATAATGATAATAAGCAAAGTTCAGGAACCAGATGTCCGTTGTTTCATTAAGTACTGTAGACATTTCAGCGATAATTGGATGCCACAGTTGAAGTATACTGTCACAACCCCACCCTAAATGAATATAAATGCCTTAAAAACAAACAAACTCACAAAATGCCAACATAGATCTGAGCAATATTTGTGAAAGTGTTTTAACTAGACTAGATGGTGTGACACCATCGATTTAGTCATTTTAATGTCGTTCCCTTGACCTTTGGACATCAGGATCCAACAACAAGCTTTGGAAGTTATTTTATCCCAATTTTCTTATATAGATTTAAATAAAATCTCCCACAAAATTTCAGCAAAACTGGACTGGCATTGGAGGTGTCCTTAGGCATTCTCTGGGCCTGTCCCCAAGCAATTTAAAGTCTGCTAAAAATCTTCTTTTGCTTCTGAGAGCCCCCATGCCAGGGTTTTTAATGAGCTTCCAGCGCTACAAAAGCAACATTTACCTTGGGGACGCTCTGTGGCAAAAGGGGCAGGGATTGCTGCCTGCACACACAGCTATAAAGCATTCACACATCTCCCAGAAATGCTGCAGCTACCCTTCCTTTCCTTTGTAAAGGTCAGAACTTTCAAAGAGCCAGAATTGCTCAGAATTGCAATATTGTTATCAGGTGTGAAGTCGGTGATCTGTGAAAGTGTTAAGAGTAAATGAACGCACGATCGCACGGCCGATGGCTGCAGCCAGGCCATTTCGAACAGAGAACAGAGTGAAAGTAAGTGCTGAGAGTGAATGAGCGAGCGATCGCTCCCTTTGCCAGCACGAGAAGCCATTTTGAATGGAGAACAGAGTGAAAGTAAGTGCTGAGAGTGAATGAGTGAGCGATCACTCCCTTTGTCGGCACGGGAAGCCATTTCAGGGGATGGAGATCTGGCTATTTTTCCTTTGAACAAGAGAGGGGGCGCGGAGAAAAAGATGCAGGGAAAGAAAACACGCTTCTGTGGGGACGGAAGGTGTGTATTAAACGCGTGTTTTACTGAGCCTCATGCGGATGCTTATTCCAGAAGTGCAGGGCACTTTTAAAGTCTCCTTGAATACAGTGACAATAGAGGGAGACTAGAGAGGCAAATAAGTTTTTTGGGGATTCAGCCTCTGTTTCTTACACTCCTCGCTCCTGCATATCCGCACATATGAAGACACACTTCTTTGCCTTGGCCTTTGGCTAAATAAGGAAACAGCTTTTCCTCCCCAATTTCAGGCACTGTTATTGTTTACAGATGCTGATTTTATATTTGGTTTTCAATGTTCTAACCTGCCCTGAGACCTTTGGGTATAGGGTGGGCTACAAATCCCAGTAAATAAATAATGGAACCAAGACTGCATTCCCGCAGGGCCTAGATGTAGTTTAAATTGACAGGGGGTGGAAATCATGCATCCACCACAATCCACCACAGGAGTGTGAGTTGTCGTAGGATTAGGGATGTGCACGAATATTCATAGGCATTCAGAATCCAATTGAATGTGCTGAATTTTTACATTCAAACTCAAATGTCCCAAAATTTGAATGTAAACATTCAAATTGAATTTTGAACTTCGGATCTACTCATTTAGATTATCTGGACACTCATATGTGTACGGGTTCATACATGATGGGTACTTGAAGATCCACATCTTTTCCACATCCGTACGCATTTGTACAGATCCGTACGGGATGAAAACGGGTTGCATAAGGGATAACTACAGAATGCATATGGATGTCTATAGATATGTATGGATGTGTACGGGTGTGGGGAAGTTGCATACGTGCACAGATAAATGTTGTCAACATTTGTATGTGCAGATCTGAATAAAAAATTGGAACAAATAGACTTGAATTTTGTAAATTTGAATCGAATCTTGTTGAATTCAAATTTAAAAGATTTGAATTGGATTGGATTTTGGGGTATTTGATTTGATTCGAATAGAATGTCAAAAAAAATTGATTCTCTGTGAGGGGCTATAGGTGAGTGCCAATGTAAGCAGCCTGGAAAGCAGAGGATTGCTGGCTTATTCCCCAGGATTTCTCCAGAAATAGGCAATGGCAAACCCACTTCTGTACCTATGGTAAGAAAATGGAATAGTGTCTTTGAAGGTGCCCATGGCTGTGAATTTGAGGCTACCTTTCCAGCTCAACTCAACGGTACCCAACAACATCAAAAATTACTCTCCAGTATAGAAATGGAAGCACAGGTGTTCCACTTCTCTCCCTGGCCTTTGTGGATGCCCAAGGCTGGGGTGACTGAGGGAAAACCTAAATGTCCATGTGAATACAGTCTAAGTTCAAACAAAGTAGCAACAGGTGTAACCTTGTCCAAGGATGTGTCCTAATTAAATTTCCTATTAATAAGGATGGGGAAGGAACTCATTTATGTTGCTTAGGAATGCAGATTTAGAGAAAATCCATATTTTCCAGAACAATGCATAACCCGGATTGCAAATGCTAGGTAGGTAGTTCAGTTCAGGTTTCTCCACTTCGGCTGTTTGGTTTAGATTGGCCAAACCAGGTTGTTGCAGTTTGAGTAGTTTAACAGCCCAGACTACCAAGACATAGGAATAGGGAACCTGGTTGGATGAAGAGACAGATTTCTTACTTTGCAGCACTTAATGCTTTCAGCCCTAGGAGCAAGCTGACCCTTCTGGCCTTTTGCCAGGATCACTTGTCATCACACCATTATCAGTGATGATGTCATTGGATCTGCACAGTGCCTTTATGACAGTGCATGACCCTGTGCCCTCATTGTGTGTTCAGTGTGGAGGAAGAGTGCAACATTTGCATGGACACCACACTAGCACTGGTCTGTTACGGTGCTTCTGCTCTTGGCATCAGCCACTTAAGGGGAGAAACGTGTCCCGTCTGAAATCTTTGACCCCCCACAACCCCATACACCCTCCAATTTAAAGCCACAAACTCCCATTTTGATTCTGAGAGTGGGGACAGACCTTCCCTCCACCTATCAAAGTCTCAGCAAGGTAATGCCCAGCACTGATTCTGATGGACCAGGAGGAGCATACTCCTTACTCCTGCACTCGTCTCAGCTGTGATTTTGCCATGTGAGATGGAGGATGCCTCTCTCTTCCTCTTCCAAGCCAAGGTTTTCGACTCAGAGGAGGAACAGAAAGGTAGCCTCAAATTCACAGCCATTCCTAAGATGGAGGAGAGAGAAAGTCTCTTCCATCCATCCATCAAAATCATGACTATGGATTATCTTGCTGTGGTGTGCAGACATCACGCTGCCACACTAAGTGAAGCAGGAAGGGCCCTGCACTTATTGCCCTCTTCCTTTTCCTGCCATTGTGTTGCCATTGTATGGCTATCCCGCTTCTGCTGTGTGATCCAATAAAGTTTTGGATCTGCTGGGGCTTCCCCCTGGCACATGCAAGGCTTGTAGAGGGCAAATAGTCATATATTGTGATTTATTGAATTGTAGTTTAGACATTTTCCCTTTGTTGCTTTTGCCTGAGAGTAAGAATCCATCAAAGGTGTCGATAAGCTAAAAATATTTTAAAGGCTTTGGTGACTAATTACGTTTGTGATGAGGTGATGACAAGGGCCATGCATAAACATTTGCTTTCTAGCAAGGGCATAGGGGTTCTGGTTAACTATTCTAGGCCCTGGTCAAACCTTTACTTTAAGACGACTTCAGGTCATCTTCTGGTTGCGTTAGTCACATTATTTTTATTCAATTTGTTTTCCAAGTTGGCTTATCCCCATTAGATCATTTTAACTGGAGTCCCCTTTTCCAGATGACTCAGCCTGTCCTGTCATTCCAAGTCATCTTCTCTTCCTCAGTGTGAGCAGGGGGACAGGCTAAAGGAGGCTGAACTGTGCTGTGGTGGGTGGAGTCCAGTCTTTCCTTTTGGCCAATATCTAGGGGAGGCAGTACTCACGGAGTTCAAGAGGCGTTCATGAGTTCATTCTCTCCTTGGTTTATCTGTATGATTCCTCTATCTAGCGTTTTTATGCAACTGTATTATTATTTTAAAAAATAATCACATAGAGAAGAAAAGCACATAAAAAAGGAAGGGTGTGTGTGGAGGTGGGGGAGCAGTCTGAAAAAAGAACCACAAACACACACCCTCGCCTCCTTTGAGCGACACAATGGCATCCAATAAGAAAGGAGGTAGATTTCATATAGCAAAAGGGATGGAGAGCCAAGAGTTCCATGAAGGAGGATCAGGTCAATCACAGAGAAAGGGGTGAGCACTGCAGCCCAAAGCAAGGAATGCCTGAGGATGACCTAGCTGTGAACAAAGAGAAGGCTGGGAAACATGAGGGCCACACACTGTCTCTCTGAGGTGCCCCTTTTGTTATGTCTGAACACAGTCTGTGCTAGAAAAGGTGGATTAGGGAAGGCCTGAGAGCATGAGGGCCACACACGGACACTGGTCAGACTGGTAGGACTGTTTACACAACAGTCTGCCCCTCCTCCCATGTGGCCTAAGTACTGTGTTGCTTCTCAAAACCTTTGTCAGTGTAACAACTTTCATCTTGCCCCAAGCACTCTGTTATTTAGTTCCAGTTTCCGACTTGCTTCATGACAAACATGTTTTTCTTGTTTGCTCTTACTATATTTAGCACTGACTGCATTTGACAAACTTTTTGCACAGGCTTAATGCAAATATATGAAGCTTCTTCTGCAACTGTGTGAAAAGGAATGGGAAGGAAGTGTCAGAGGTGTTCAAATCTGACAATGAGGAGTGACGTTATAATGTTACAGTCAGTTTTCAAAGTACTGGCTCCCAGTCCATCAGAAGGTATTTAAGGATTCTAGAAGTTTCTAAGTTGGCTTTGCAAGGTGCCATCACTGTCAGTTTCTTATCAAAGGCTGCATTCAAATCCAGGTAAAAAAAATGCATCTCAAAGATGGCTCAGAGATGGCTCAGAGAAGAGACTATCATACTGTGCTCATCACACCCCTAAGGATGTGCACAAATATTTTTTTTGTATTTGATTCGTATTGAATGCAATATATATATTCATTCGAATAACTCTCTTCAAATGTGGTAGGATTCAAATTTGATATGATTGTTCCATACGAAGCCAATACGAATGCTAGATATGAATCCCATATGAATCTCATACAGATTCCATACAAATCCCATACAAAGGGCTCCAGTCCATATGGCAATCCTGGACTCGTACTTCCATCTGCTTAGAAGTGGCATTAGTGGAACAAAAGATAATCTTGCTAAATGGAATTATTTAGAAGACCCTTCCATTTTATGTAGGTGTGGTGCTGAACCAACAATCTGTATTCCTGCCCAAAACATCCTGTCTCATGTACAGTAGAGGAACTGCTCAATGCCACAGATAATGCAGTTGCTGTTGCTCATTTTTGGTCAAAACTTATTTAGTTTTTACAATATTTTTTAAAAAAATAATTTTACCTTTATTTGTCCATCTTATTTTGTCATTGCTGTTTTATCCAATTTTTCAATGTTTTATTGATCTTAATGTTTTTTAAGCTCATTTATACATTACATCTCTTCCTTTTAGAGCTTGTTTAGCTGAATGCAATGCTCAAATAAATGAAATAAATAAATAAACCTCCATCTGCTGGCTCCTTCAGTTATTGTTCCTGTTCCAAATAACCGGATGCTAACCAAGCATCTGCCCACTTCCCTCCCCTGCCCACCATATTTGGGAATAGGACCAATAATGCAAAGACCTGGCAGATGAAGCTAAACAACCCAGCATTGTAATAAGAATGTTTCTGGATTATATGGGGGAATGGCAAGATATGTGTGGCATTCCCAATGTGGGCCCCATTCAGGTTGGGGGAACATAGTGCTATTATATTGTCACTATGGTGGTGTTGCTTCACATATCTGAAGCAACCCTACCATAAAAACTATTGCTGGAAAACCTAGTCCTGGTCATGGGTTTGCCAACAATAGTGCTTTTACTTATTTTTTAGAGGGGGCTGTGTGCTCCAGCTAGTATGCATGTGTAGAGGCTGAAACAAACATTCATGCATGCATGGAAGTGAAAATGAGCACATCATACACAAAGGCTGCGTTCACACCTAAATTTTAGTCTAGTTTCAGACCACTTTCAGAATGAGAGAATGCATCCTCAAAGTGACAAGCTGATTTCTTACAGCATTATCTAACTTGGAAAATCTACCTTTGACTCACCCTCCCCTACGTTGACATTGTTATGGTTTTAATATTCATTTTATATGTTCACTCGTTTTTAATGTTGTAATCTGCCCTGAGACCCTTGGGTATGGATTGGGATAGATAGATAGATAGATAGATAGATAGATAGATAGATAGATAGATAGATAGATAGATAGATAGATAGATAGATAGATAGATTTGAATATACTTGTATCTATTTATATGAATGTTCAATTCATATTTGATTATACGAATGTCGACAACATTCGTATGTGTCTGTACGCATCCATACACATCCCGTTTTTATCCCGTATGCATCTCATTTTTGTCCCATACATATCTGTACAAATGCATACGGATACAAATAAGATGCCTACGCATACGTATGTAATGCATATGTATCCGTACACATAAGGGATGTCTGAATAATTCATACGAATAATTTAAAACATTCAAAGTCATTCAGATGTTGAAAATGAATGTATAGACATTCAATTCAAATTCGAATATCCAAATTCAAACAAATTTGATCAGATTTCAAATGTTTTGAATATTCTTTGAATGTGTCCTTCCATTCTGAAGGTGGACTGAAGCTGGATTAAAACTTAGGTGTGAACACAGTCAAAGACTGTCACAGCACTGTCTAGCCCGGAGACAATAATCACTCAGGGAGAATTTCCTGCATTTCAGCCTCCCTCTGGAGGTGGCCATAGTCCTGAGAGAATTCTGGGATTTAAGCACAAAAGAGGAGAAGAAAAAGAAGAAGAGTTGGCTTTTCTACCCTGCTTTTCTCACCCATTTAAGGGGACTCAATGCAGCTGAAAAGCTTTTCTATTCTTCTCCCCACAACGGAACTCCCTGTGAGGTAGGTGGGGCTGTGAGAGCTCAGAAGAGAGCTGTGACTAGCACAAGGTCACCCAACTGGCTTCATGGGGGAGGGTGGAATCAAACCCGGTATTCCCAGATAAGAGTCCAGCTCCCTAACCACTAGACCAAAGGAGGCTTTCTTGATTAGACCAGAGGGGAAAAAGTGCATGTTTTAATCCTTCAAAATACCCCAGCAGACAGGAATTGTGTGATTCCATACTCATGCCACAATGAGAAGGAGACTATGCATTCCAAGTGGTTAAAAATGGAACCCATAGATTCTGGAATGAAGGTTTTTGGAAAAAAACAAATGACAGCAGAATGTGAGTTTTTAAGCCGTCCCTAAGAAAATAACAGAATAATTGCACTATATTTCTCCAGTGTAGCTATCCCCTCTCTCTCTTTCACAGTTTTTGAAAGAAGGACTGCACTTTAGCATCCATTACTTACTTTTAAAGATATAGTTACTCAAAATAATACCTCTTTGGCTCTTCAAGTATTTCATCTTTATGTATTTTTTTTTCTCTGTGTCCACAGTACTGGACATATTTTTAATTTTACTTGCCTCTCCCAATCAGTCAATTTTGGAATTGTTTTCACTTCCAGAGACAATGCAGCTAGTTTCTTTTATCTGCCACACTCCTTCACTTTAACTTCTCTTTATCACTCTTGACTTCTCTTTAAATTTCAGATAGTCTGACTGTCCTTCACTACACCTTCCTTAAGGCAATAAAGATCTTGGCAGAGCAAAGGAAAAGTGAAATGAACTGAACAACCCAGAATCATTAGGATAAGACAAAGCAGGTTTCAATTAATTATTAGGGATGTGAACAAATTAGCTTTTTTGCATTTGATTTGTATCAAATCGAATGTAAGAAAATTCATATTTGTTTGAATAGATCCCCTTTGAATGTGGTAGGATTCTATTCAATGTGAATGTAATTGTACGGATTCGTACTAATATCCAATACAAATGCATACGGATCTGATATTTATCCAATATGTATCCAATACGTATCCTGTAACATATCCACTCTGAAAGCATCAAATCTGTGTCAAGGATAATCCGGAATGGATACAGATTGTGGCAGAGGAAAATGCACAGAGTCGGCAAACAGGTAGTTGGAGTCACAAACTGGAGCAAGCTGGAGTTAGCATCCTGAATAGGAAGTTTATTACTTGTGAATGCAAAGTAAGCACCAGCTAACATACAAGTGTACAATATAGCAGAAGTGCATGTGGGTAAGAAAGTAAAGCACAGTTCCCCACTTATCAACTTGTCTATACAAATCCTAACGTCGTTACACTCCTGGTAGCAAGCAGGGGAAATATACAGGAAGAAGGCAAGGCAAAAGGCAAAAGGCATACAGCAATATGGCAAATGGCAAAGAGGGGGTACAATCCTAGTGCAATTATACAGAAGCAAGTCGCATGATGTCACATAGGGAAGAAGAAGAAGAAGAAGAAGAAGAAGAAGAAGAAGAAGAAGAAGAAGAAGAAGAATCACTCAGGGAGAATTTCCTGCATTTCAGCCTCCCTCTGGAGGTGGCCATAGTCCTGAGAGAATTCTGGGATTTAAGCACAAAAGAGGAGAAGAAGAAGAAGAAGAGTTGGCTTTTCTACCCCGCTTTTCTCACCCATTTAAGGGGACTCAAAGCGGCTGACAAAGCTTTTCTATTCTTCTCCCCACAACAGAACACCCTGTGAGGTAGGTGGGGCTGTGAGAGCTGTGACTAGCCCAAGGTCACCCAGCTGGCTTCATGGGGGAGGGCGGAATCAAACCCAGTACTCCCAGGTAAGAGTCCAGCTCCCTAACCACTAGACCAAACTGGCTCACTAGGGAGATAGGTTCATGTGTACATAGACGTTTTCGCACGGGGCTGAACGGAACGCGGAAAAGACAGCTGAGGACACGTCATACGCATTGGCCGCGCGCGGCTTGCGTTCCGACGTGTCCGCAGCTGTCTTTTCCGCGTTCGAAATGTAGAGCACTTCGAAGTGCTCTACACGCGTTCCAACGCGGACGAGCCGCCCGCAGCCGTTCGGGAGAAGAAGCGTTCGCGCCGCTTCTGTCTCCCGAACGGCTGCCGGCGCGCCTCCGACGCTGCGCGGCTTTGACAATCAGCTGTTTCTCAAACAGCTGATTGTCGATCTGCCTCCGCGGCTGCCGGCGCGCCCCTTGCCGGCATTTGCCGGCTAAGGCAGCTTCGGGCGCTTTGAGCATTCGCACCCAGACGCTCCGGAACGCGTTTACACGCGTTCTGGCGCGTCTGTGTGTGAACGGGGAAAGCGCCCGAAGCTGGCTTAAGCTTTCCGCCTGAACGCGTTCCGTCTGGAACGCGATTCAGTGCGGAAATGCCTAAGGCTTCCCAGAAGTGCATGCACACCCCATGTCTGGCCTATCCTGAGTGAATCCTGGCCAGGTGCTACACAAGCCAACGTGCCTAACATCAAGGACTCTGCATGAGAAAACTATAATACAAAAGTCAACAATAAAGATAATAGAGCAGCTGTGTTGGCTTTTCCTAACTGTGTTTAATTGTGTACAGCTGACCTTAGTTGTGCAGGGAGATACCCCAAACTCTTATCCAAATACTGTGGCTCTAACAATCCGCCCTAAATCCACTTTGAATCTAGTCTCAAACCATGTCAGATGTACTCTGGGTCCATTGCAGATGTGACTGGTGCAGGCTCTTTCCCGCCTTCCTGTTTCACAAATGTTCTGAAGCTTCATATGAATGTTTCAAAACATTTGTATTCATACGAATTGTTCCATATATGAATGTCCGAATTCGTATGAATTCTTTCAAATAGCAAATGTTTCTAATATTCATGCACATCCCTATTAATTACACATTTTTATTACTCAGAGAGTACTATCTCTATTGACACCTTACTTTCTTGTAGTATTAGTGGAAACTTAGGGCAATTGTGCTCTTGTGGTCAGATGCCTTTTTAAAAACACAGTTTATGTTCCTCATGTTTATAATGTTCATGGAAACAAAGAAATTAATCAACAAACCTGTATGGAAAATTCCAAGCTAAGCACTTATCTCTTATACCAGTGATGGTGAACCTTTTGAGTTTGGTGTGTCAAAAACCACACACACACACACACACACACACACACACACACACACACACACTAGCTTAATTTGGGTGTCGTGTCATATCTAGAAATATCCATAATTTTGTGATATTTGTAGCTCTAGTAAAAATAAAGTTATATTTTTGATATATGTATTTATTGAAAGCAAAAACAAATAATTCTTTATAGTAGAGACTTTTTTGTTGCTGAATTTCATTTGCTAAATCTTCAATTGAAGGGTCATATTTCATACACTTCAAGCCCAAGCAACCTCCACTAACTTCAGCTGTCAGTCGGGTTTTTTTTCTTGGTTTTAATATTTTTTAACGCTGAGAATAAGGTCTCACAAAAGTACCTAGAGGGAAAACTTTTGAGTAAAGCCATCGCTGCCACAGACAGATCTTCAGTCCTCTAGCTGTCGGGAGGACAGACACGCTGTGGGTGACCCAGCGGCTCAATGACATGACTCCATCATGCCTCCTATGCTGGGCGCAGACAGCTCCCGGTATCTTGTAGGATGCAAGCCAGAAGTGGCCTGTGGCCTACAAGATACTGAATGGCAACAACAGGCCCAGGCACTGGGGTGACACTGTGGGTCACCCAAAAGGGCTCAGTGTGTCACCTGTGACACACGTGTCATAGGTTAGCCATCACTGTCTTATACAGTTACAGGGCTTGATCACATGTAACTGCCTCGAATGAGTATTGCAGTGCAATTAAATGCAGTGTAGTACTTAACTATTGATTGTGATAGGGATTCCAAGTTCTCATTTGGGGGTCGTCCCATCCTTCTGGAGTGATCTCTACATGGCTCATTTGGCTGGCACTCAAATCTTGTCTTATTGACTTGCCATCTACTTGCAAGAATTTAACTCCCATTTTGTTCTTCTGGATTGTTTGCACTCCTTTACAGCCCTTTCACAGGGTGCTGGTATTAACACAATAAAACAACCCAATAAAATCATCTTACAAAGAGAGTGAGCGCAATGTTTTAGTACCATGCTCAATCACTGGATACAAAAATCGCAGCTGTGCTTGATTTATGTCACACCAAATTAGGCTGAAGCAAAGACAGAACAAGTTGTTTACTCTTTTACAGACTAATATGTGGTAGTATGTTTCATTTGTTCCCTTATACTTTCATATAGATTATCCAGCTCACTGAGAACTGCTTCTTTTATCTTATGACACAGTGTATGATTTACCAATAGTGGCAGATTAAGCTTAACTTTTTCAGGGGTACAACCCAAGGTTTTGTTGTTGTTTGCTACAGGTCAACCAGGTGTTTTTCAACAATGTTTCCCTCCCTCCCTCTGAATTTCTAGTACAGTCTGCATTTTTTGCAGAGTGGATTTTATTCACTTGTCTCTGCCTCCCACCCCTGCCCAAGTTAAGACAGTCTGGTCTAGTGGTTAAGGAGCTGGACTCTTATCTGGGAATACCGGGTTCAATTCTGCCCTCCCCCATGAAGCCAGCTGGGTGACCTTGGGCTAGTCACAGCTCTCCTCTGAGCTCTCACAGCACCACTTACCTCACAATGTGACAGGTGTGGGGAGAAGAATAGAAAGCTTTGTCAGCCACTTTGAGATCCCTTAAATGGGTGAGAAAAGCTGGGTAGAAAAGTAAACTCTTCTTCCTCTTCCTCGTCCTCTCCCATGCCATGTATTTGACCAACCCTGAGGGGTTAGGTTGCTAGTGACCTTTCTAGGTTGTGGGCTGCCCATCCTGGCCAGGATTTGAAGCCTGGGAGAAATTCCTAGCCCCTATAGCTTGTTGTCCAGGGCTGTTTTAGCCAGGGATCCAGAAAGAGTGCACTTCCCATGCTGTTTCCAGGTGCCTTCCTCAATGGTCTTAGGCTTCTCAGCTGTGGTAGACCAAACAACCACTCGTGTGCTGTGACTTGTTGGATATTCCAGCCTAGAATGCTGTGAGGACTGCTTAAAAGCAGTCCACAAGTGGTACAGACTATGATCCCATTTTCATTCTGTAGTTCCGTCCAATGCTCATCCAGTGATGTAGTGGGTCTTCTAGTAGACTGGTCTGCAGTGGTAGACAAGATATTCCAGGTCTACTGGCCCAGTGCAGAACGGCCCTTAGGATCCTGCAATGTTAAACTGTAACATTTAGCCTGAGCCTTCTCAAAGGGAAAAAGCAGATGTTCCCACCCAAAAAGCCCTGAAACACATGCTGAGCTTTCCTTCTAATTAAAGCTGCCCCTGTTCCGAAGGCCCTCTGCTTTCATCTACCTGTTAGACAGAAAAAAAAAGTTTTTAAATCTGCTAAATCAATATGATGAGCTTTGATGGGAAGTAAAGTTTCAGTCCTGTAAACACAGGTCTGATTTGTTAACTTTTTGTTTCTTTTTTACATCTTATGCTTTTTTGTTTTTTGTCATTTTTCGTGTATCAAGTGCATTTATCGGCTCCCCCCCCCCCCAAGCTGGCAATTGGAAGAACGAATTCTCCCCATGTTGTCCAGCAAATTAGAGATACATTTGCTCAGCAGTGGCCCCTTGAGTTTAAATGAGATCTTGACAGTAATAACATTTTTTAAAAATAGCATTTCTCATTCCTTGCTATGACTGCTGGAAGCGAATTGATTTTGATTGCCACAGCTGTTCGGAAAAGAATAAAGACAGAAAGGCTTCCTTTCCTTAATTATTTTGCAGCAGTTCTCCTTTTTGTGAATATTTAAAACTTTTAGTGCCAAATCGTGGTGGTGCTTACCGCTTTCATCTGAACAAAAACAGCAAAACTTCATAAAGACTTGCTTTGATCTGCTCTTAGTTTTCTTTCTTGTGACAAGTCTGTGTTCTCATGAGGGAAAGCATACATGTATCTGTAATACAAATCCCATCTATGCTCAACAATACATTTAAACTGGATAGCTGTTTTTTTAAGTATGTTCTCATTTGCCAAAGTGCTTTGGGTCGGCCTTTGTCATAAGAAGTCCATGAATTATGCATAGCAGTTCCATACTTAGTTATTGTATTAGACCATGTAGTATTTGTGTAGAATCTTTTCAAATTCATTACCAAAGTATTATCATATTAACGAGCCTAGTAACGGAAGTTATCAGGAAGTAGTTTTGCAGAAGAATGAATATTAAAAACACATAAAGCCCAAGCCATGGGATTTGAGAGAATGCTAATAATCACCTATTGGAGAATTTGAATGTTCAGAAATTTCATGGAGACAATTTGCACAGAACATAGAATAAAGTGTACATGCGCTCCAGAGTCACTGCCTTGAAAAAGATAAGATACATGGTTATTCTAGCATAGTTTGCACAAATGATGCATATATTTTGTGCAAAATCCTGTCAAAGGTTACATTATATTATCCTCTACATCAGTGATGGTGAACCTTTGGAGCTTGGTGTGTCAAAATTTGCAAAAAGAAACCTAGCTTAACTCGGGTGCTGTGTCACATCTAGAAATATCCATAATTTTGTGATATTTGTAGCTCTAGTAAAAAAGTTATATTTTTGATATACGTATTTTGTTAAATGCAAAAACAAATAATTCTTTACATTTCCTAAATCTTCAATTGAAAGTTGGTATTTCGTACACTTCAAGAACAAGAAGCACTACATGCCCAGGTGCCAGGGTGACCATGTGTGTCATCCAAAAGGGCTTTGGTGTGTCACCTGTGACATGCGTGTCATAGGTTGGCCATCACTGCTCTACATGGTGTGCATGGTGCTTTAGGAACCAAATAATTTGCATATGTTTCAGTGCATTTTTCCTAAGTCCTGAATTGTCTGGTTTAAAGTTGAAAATTGAACAGCAAATCAGGGATGACAAGAAAAGATGTGTTCATGGTGGAAGAGGCTCATTTTGGGTGTTTTGATCTCACTGGATTAGGATAGCTCAAAGCCTGTACAACCAATTCTTCTCTGGACTTACTGCCCTTAATCAGTATTAGCTTGATATGGATCAACCACAGGAGGGGTATCTGATTAAGTGGGTTGGACAGCAGCAAATGTGGGGTACAAAGAGACCCAGTGCAGATCCTCAGAACTGTTCTGTATTAGTGGATGCAATCTACTGCCAACGTGGGAAGTGCACAAATATTTGTAACATTCATTATTCGTACAAATTAATTCAAATTCAGACATTCGTACATGAATTGAATGTTAGGACATTCGTACATTAACATTCATATGAATAGTTTAGACATTCATAGAAATAGTTTGGACATTCATTAAATTCGGGAGATGGGAAAGCTGCTGCGCCAATCACATCTACAATGGATTTAGAGTGAATTTGACATGGATTGAGAGCAGATTAAAAGTGGATTCAGGTCAGATTTGACACTTTCAGAATGGATATGTTATGGATACGAAAGGAAGTGCAAAATCAGATATATATGTGTTCGTGAGGATACATATTTCTTCGTATCGGATACATATCGGATATTCGTATGAAGTCATATGAATCCATTGGTATCGAAAAGAATCCTACCACATTCTAAAGGGATCTATTCAAAGGAATATGGATTTTTTAACATATGATTCATTACAAATCAAATGCCCCCCCACAATTTGTGAACATTCCTACTGCCTATAGCACTTCTGGTACCCTGATGCAATCGGCTCACTTCCTTGTTGATCAAATGCTTTGCCTGAGTAGCAGGGTTGAGGTGTCCTCACAGACGATGTGAAGACACCATCACCATGGACGTAAGGTGTCTTCTCAGACAATGCAAAGACACTATTGCCATCAATGAAGCCATTGTTCTGAAGGGATTGTGAAGATGTCTTCACAGTTTTGTTGAGTAGTGCATGACCCTCAGTGCCTTAACCACAGTCCTGTTCTGTTCTATGGGTGGATGCCCCTTGTCTTGCTCCGATCAGAGACTGCTGCTACAGTGGTGGTACTGATTAATCACCACTAATCCAGATTGCTACACCTATAGTATGGATCTGACTTGGGACCAATTAGCACTTCAGCCCATAGTTGGAGATAAGTGAACATCTGGGCAGGTGCATTCCCACCTGCAGAAGGTGCTTACAGCATGCAAGCACCCACTGCCTCCCTAGATGTTCACTAATCATGAACTAGTGGTGGAGGACAAAATTGTGCTCTGTAAGTGACTGAATGAGACTGGAACTTACCTGAAAGCATCCAGCCGGCGACCATTCACATCTTTGCTGGCTGGAGAGATCATTGGACCTCCGTGGGAAATGCACTGGCAGCTCTGATGACCCCCTGATGTGACTGTGACTGTGCAGAGCATCAGTGTCATCGTAGAGTCAGCACTGATGCACGCACAGTGGCAGAGGGTGCCAACCTCAGGATGGCAGCACCCAAAAGAAGAGCAGCCCAGCGATCAAACACAATGAGTTATTGATCGCATGGGGGTGGGCTGTCAGCAACTAGCACTTGTAAGTGCGAGCTCTGGTCAAGGTTAGTGCATTGCACACCTTTCCCATCCATGGGATGGGAAGGGAAGTGTAAAATCACCCCTGGATTAGCACTAGTCCCATGCAGAAGATGTGGATGATGAGGCTCCTTGATGCAGAATGCCACATGAGTGCAGAAAGGGCCACTGCTCCTCCCATTTCTTTCTGCTTCAACGGTTCTAGTTTGCTGAATGAGCCTTGATAGGAAATCTTCTGTCAGCCATTTTATATCACCTTTGGTCTATGATGGGGTGGTGGGGGTGGTGGAAAGCAGGATATAAATGTGCCTTTCAATACAGCAATCACTGAGATGCAGATTCGTAGAAGATCGCAGGGGGTTAAAGGAGTTCAAAGAATTCTGATTACAGCCTGATATTATTCTTGATTCTCTGAGCCCTGATCTCAGGGCTGCTGCTAGCTTAGAATGAATCAGACTAGCAACAGCAAGACTAATTTCAGTTTCTTTATATTGGTTACTTTCTAAGAAAGTATGAGGATGCAGAGCTCAGAATGAGAAAATGCTGCCCTTTTGTATATAATTTGTTCTCTTTAAATAGCTTTCCACCCTTGCATGAAAAACTAAGCTGGGGGCAGGGAAGGAAAAATGTTTCTGTTCTAAGTCCCTTTTAAAATGCAATTGCTCTGACTTTTCCAACCTTGCAAATCTATGGATTTGTCAGGGCTTCACAGATTCATGATCAGGAACCCACTTCCTAGGACCTGCTGTAGAAAGTATTTTTTTAAAAAAAAATCTTTATTTTTAATTAATTTTATACATCTTACATGGCATTCACATTTATATATTCCATAGATATTTCATAATTCCAACCCTTCCTCCCCCAACAGCAGCAAGCATGCCCTAAATATTTCATACATCGGACAAACTATTCCAAACTTTTAAGATATCCTCTTTCAGCTTGGTGTTAACATCCTATCATCACATATCAAGAAATCTATCCACTGTGCCTCCATGATGTTCCTCTTTTGTTTTCCCATACTCCCATGACTGATGTATTGGTCAGTAATATAGTTATACCAGGTGTAAGGAATTGGGGGGGGGCAGTGTGTTTGCAAAGACTGATACAAATGTCTGCAGATTTTGCAATTTCAAAGGAGTGACTGGTCTGTGCTGGCCAGCATGAACTTTGATTGAACTGTTCTTATTTTGCCTTTCCTGTGCATGCTACAAGAGAAATTTCACATCTACTTCTTATTGCGAATAAATTAGAGGCAAATTAACTTTGGAGGGCATGAAGAGGCATTATTGCGAGGACTGTAAAGACAGGGATAAAAAGTCATGCCATGATATGAGAGAGTTTGAACTTGTCCTGGAGGAATGCTCAAAGGACAGGTTTCCTATATTGCAATACAGATAAAATAAATCTTTTGTCTCTAGCTTATTTGTTACCCAGATTCATATGGATGGAAGAAAGCTGATAGGTATCTTTATCACATTTGTCTGCCCTTTTCCAAGGGCTAAAATACTAGGGATGTGCATGAATATTCATAACATTTGTTATTCATATGAATTCGAATTTGGACATTAACATTTGTACAAATGCTTCATAACATTAGTACGAATAATTTGTACATTTGCTAAACCAGGAATACATATTGATACATATGCACTCGCATAGGATACGTATCCAATATGTATCCGATATGTATGTGTTGGTATAGGATACGTATCTGAAATGTATGTGTTTTTATAGGATCCAGGATCCATATGCAGGATCTGTATCCAGATCTGTATGCATTTGTATCGGATATTAGTACAAATTCATACAAATACATTTGTATTGAATAGAATCCTTCCACATTTGAAAGGGATCTATTTGAAGAAATACTAATTTTCTAACATTCAGTTCATTAGAAATCGAATGCCAGAAAACCCATTCATGCACATCCCTATGCAGTAGTTGATAGAGCCACCAATAATAACTGGTTCAACATACATTTCTTATTTTCAGTAATAATTTGATCTCTGTTTATTTGCAATAAGCACAATTCTGGATAGATGAATATACTGATATTCATTACCTTAATCATTTCCTCTACCACCATTCTCCAGAATGATATTATCTTTGGGCATCACCACCAAAGGTGAACATATATAACCTTCATACAAAACCCCCTCCAACAGGCTGATAAGTTGGGGATCATATGTGAAAATTGGACCTGCTATAGAAGCGTCCATTTTGACGCTCTTCCCAAATCTGAATTTGTCCCCAAATCTGACCACTCGAAAAGTTGGTTTTGGAGATTCAGCACACAAGAAACCCTTGAGTCAAGACAACATGGGGAAAGGGGAAATGCCACTGGAGTGCCTGTGCCATAAGGGAATGAAGCTTATATCCTATCCTGTAGTTGGCTTGCGAGGTGCCAGATCTTGAATAGTACAGCTGATTTTTCAGCCCTTCGGACAGTTTGACAGCTGCATCACACAGGCAGCCCCTTCAGTTCATGAACAGCAATTAAACAGCCACTGCAAGCTAAATCAATTCACTTACAGCAGCTAAATAGCCAGTACAAGGGAAACCCTGCTTTGAGGTCAATGCACCGTATTCGTTCCTTCATTGTGACTTTGGAGGTGCAGGATGGAGAAAATGTATATGACTTACCTAGCTATTGGAAGTGTGAGCGAGTGAACTTCACAGCAGCAGAGAAGCATGGACCAGATCAACACCATCAATGAAGATGGTGTGAATCCAGATCACACCTCCACATGATCCAGATAATTAGGTCCAGTTGTTTTGGACCAATGCAGACCAAATTGAGGTAAATGCAGTAAATGAGGTAAAGGTTCTAAGTATTTTAACAGATATGGTGCACTTTTGAATATGGCTAAGTCTCCTCTCCAACATTATTTTGAAAATGAATCATGTTTTAAAAGTTCATTATTTCTTGACTTGTTCCATAAGGTTAACCTCCGAGGCAGGAATTAACCCAGTTTTTCTCTATTTTAGACTGTTTCTTTGTCTAATAATTCCAGATGTGAAAAAATTCAGCATGACTCATTTATCTATTGTGAATATTCAGATATAAAAACCAAATAAAATTAATACCATTGTGACGCACAGGAAATTTATAAAGATTCCACATTCACTCACTCACTCACTCACTCACTCACTCACTCACATTTCTATCCTGGCTGCCCCATACATAGGTGCATAACAACAATTAAAACCAATACAAACCAAGTTATAAACAAGGCTAAAAGATTTGAAATAAAGAAAAAAATTAACTACATTTAAAATTATAGTGCTAGGAGAGCAGGGAAGGATAAAATGTTCAATTTAACCAATAGCATTAATGGGCTATTAATGTGTGCACAGGTGTGAAACACACACACTTCAAAAAAGCTGTTTATGGCTCCATTGCTTGAGGAAAAATAGGACTTGGAAAGCAATATACTGATAGAAGTGCATTATGTAACCATTAACATGTGTAGTAAACAATTGTTAAGGCACTCGTTTAGTTGAAATGAAGCCTTCTACTCATCTGGAACATCATTTGCCATCTAAATTTCTGCCTGCATACAAAATGGATGCTGGTGAAGAAAGCCATTCCATGCTGGTTCTTATTCAATAAAGGGGCACATAAGAGTAACTATAAATATATACCAAAATATATACAGATATTGTAACTTGGAACAAATTAACCTCAATTTGTTGAAATATTCATAAATAAAAAATTGCATAGTAAACGATAACAGTTATGTTGGATCACACCAGGGACCATATTTCACACTCTGGATTACCATGTTTCTTCTAAGGCGTCATTCAGATGATGAAGCATTGGCTTTTCTACCCTGCTTTTTTCACCCATTTAAGGGGATTCAAAGCAGCTGACAAAGCTTTCTGTTTTTCTCCCCAAACAGACCACCTGTGAGGTAGGTGGGGCTGTGAGAGCTCAGAAGACAGCCCAAGGTCACCCACCCATCTGCCTTTGTGGAGGAGTGTGGAATCAAGCCCAGTATTTCCAGATAACAGTCCAATTCCCTAACCACTAACTGGCTCACCTTACGTGTTTGAGAGGACTAATGCCTTGGCAGTATGGCCAGTTTTTTTGAGCTTCATGACAACATCTGGGCAGGTGCATCTCACTTACTGGAGGTACTAAAAGCCTACAACATCTGCCTGCCCAGATGTTGACTAATTGTCAACTAGCTGTAGTGCACAACATCATGCACTACAAGGAACCCAACCCTCCCTGATTGCAACCAGCTGCGCTCTGGTCTGCTGAGGAAGTCATCTGAGATGCTGCACAGCTCACATGACCCCCTGATGCAACTGTGGCTGCACAAAGTGTCAGTATCACCATAGCAACAGCACTGATGCATGCACAGTAATCCAGGGGCACAACACTATCAGGTAAGTGATCGATTAAGCAGGGGCTAGGCTGTGGCAAGTGCGTCAGTCAATGTTAGTCTCTTGCACACCTTTCCTGTCCACAGGTTGGGAAGAAAAATGCAAAATTGCCCCTGGTTCTGTCTCATGCAGACAGTGTGGACCAGAAAGAAGTGTAGCTTCATCGATCCATATTAACATGCAGATCTATGTAGCCTATGTGCTGCAGATCCACCAAAAGGGCCCTATAATGGTGGCAGCAAAAAAAAAGAAAAAAAGAAAAAAGAAAAAGCAGGAGGCAGGTAAATTCCACATCTTGCAGTTCTACTCATGAGTAAGCAAGTGCAACCATGTTTATTAAATGTGCTTTCAGCACATCTCTGTGAATGACTTCTTCTAGCTTTATGATTCTGTGAAAACTGTGTGCCATAATGACAACAGGACATACGACAAATTGAACAACAGCGTTACAGAGATCGGCAAGAGAAACCTCTTACGTTGTTTTTGTTTTATGCTTCATTCCACCTTGTGATGGTTAAACCCAAATCTCCTCTCAGGAGCAATGTGGAAAGAATTTGCAAAGCAAGTATAAGTACAAAAACTATGATTAGTCAGTCTATTCTCCCCATATATCCAAATTCACACACCATCCCTAACAAGCATTGGTTTATATTTCAGTTTTCCACTCTGAATATTTGGATATAATTCCATATAACCACTTGAGGCCTGGACCATAAAATGGTGATAACTTGGGAAATGACACTTCTTCATTTGTAGGCTACATATCTGTTTCTGGTTAGTTCCTGCTTTATCTAAGCACAGCAGGAGAGGCTCTGCGAAACTTCATTTTTTGCCACATTCCTAGTAAGGGCGTTAGTATAATGCTTAACCTGACTCGTCTGAGGATGGGTTCACACTTCATGTCCCATCACCTGGAGGCGAAGTGCTAGAATGCTTTAGGGATCTGCAATTGCGGATGGCCAAATCATTCAAAACTTAGCCAGCAGTTAACTAAGTGCTGCTTAAGTCCAAATGGCTGCAATTATGGTGGACATCACAGAGTCCCATTATGTGCCTATGTGTCTGTGTGCCTCTGTTGCTGGGGCACGGCACATAATCACACATGTGCCACTGTCATACATGCTTCTCTTGTATGTCATCAAACAGGAAAAAGTGCAGAAGGAATGCTCTAGAGCTTTTAGAGTTGTCTCAGCTCTGCAACTAGTATAAGCTTGGTGCCGTTTTAACTTTGCCACACTTATACAGCATGGGGGATACTTGGGCATGCACAGAGCTACTTCTGGTAAAACAACAACAACACCCGGCTCTGTGAAGTGCACCAGCTCTGTGATGGAGCATCCCACACGCTTAATGCATGGGTAAGTGTGAAAAGGCTCTGAGGCTTAATTGGTGTCACTTGAAAATGTAAAGGTGACCAAATTATGGTTCCATGTTGGGAAATGCTGCTATAATTCTCTTCCTTGCTTTCTCTTTTTAAGGACCAATGTCCAGAAAGGCACAGGTATCATTTTCTGAACTATTTGATGTAGTTTTACCCAACAGATTAAAACCGAAGGGGGGCTAACGATTCGGCTTCCCAGCTCCAGTTGAGTTACATTGATTTCTCTCTTCTTTGAGTAGCTTTCCATGTCTCAGGCCTTATTTTTTTTATTTTTTGTTTTTTTTACTTTTAAGAAATCATTCATTGCTTAGAGATGAGCAGTTTTCTTCTGGAACTGTTTTTCAGATTGATTTGAAAGCTTTGAGGGATTTATTGTCCACAGCTCAGTGAACTTCATTTTGAAACACACAAATGTCAACTAGTTTTTTTAGAAAGAAAAAAAGGGAACGAAGGGGAAAGGCGGGATAGCAGCAAAGCTCACAGTGAATGTACAGGACGACAAAGATTGAGGGTAAAAATGCCTCTTAACTTATTACAGCTTTTGGCTTGTTCAAGAAAGGTAACCAGAGTTAAAGTTCTTCAGAGCAGAATCCTCTTCGTCTCTCAAAAGCATAAGCTCTTTATCTGTTGACAAAGAAAATAATCGCTTCAGGAAGAGGTGAGACTAATTCATGAAGGTCAGGGGTGTCTGACTACTAGAATGGATACCTATGTTCTATTTTCATTGAACCACTGTGTGAGACAGGATATTGGACTAGATGGGCTGTGGCCTGATCCAGAAGGGCTCTTCTTATGTGTGTAGAAGGAGAGGGAGAGTTGGCTTTTCTACAATGTTTTTCTCACCCATTTGCTTTCTGTTCTTCCCCCCCACAACGGAACACCCTGTGAGGTGAGTGGGGCTGTGAGAGCTTAGAAGAGAGCTGTAACTAGCCTAAAGTCAACCAGCTGGCTTCGTGGAGGAGTGTGAAATCAAACTTGGTATTCCCTAACCACAAGACCAAACTGGCTCACACATTAACCAGCTCAGCACATTAATTCAAGAGAACACAGGCTCAGTTTTCTGAATGGACATTAGAAAAGGATATTTTAGTTATGGATCAAAGTTAAAAACAACAACCCCATTCGTGTACATCTCTACACACCAAGATTATTTCAGGAGGGAGAAAGAACTGTTCAAGGGCCTCATGTTTGAAATTTTCCTGAAATTCCTACATCAGCTGAAGTTCTGAGTAGATGTATGTCATGGACTATTAGTTTAAGTATAGAAAGTTTTCCGCCTGTAAACACAAAGTCCCAGCTCCAGTGAAGTTACCATAAATAGCAGAATTTCTCATTATATAAACCTTCTTTAGAAGATAAAGGAAAAAGATTGGCAACTAATGACACAAGGAACCATTGCTAGACAAGAACATTAAAAGAAGGGATAACCATCCTCTCAATACCTAAACAGATGCTTTATTTCTGCTAAATTCTAATTAAGTTCCTGACCCATAAAATATGGCAGGTACATTGAAGTTGCTTTATTAGTCATGAAGGGACTTCATAGAATGGTAATAGTCTTTGGCTGTTCTAAATGATCTCCTGGTAATTTGGCTAAGTCGATGTGAAGTGAAAAGGACCAGAGGATTCTCTCCTTCATACTGTTCAACATCACAGCAATCTAAGCCACCAGGTGTTTCAGAGTCATTTGGGACCTGACTTTTATTTAGGTGACTACTCATAGTTATAACACATGATTGTGTTCATTGTCCTAAGTTAGTTTCGAGTGAGCAGCTCGATGTTTCTTTGAAACAACCCAATGTGATACTATGAAGTCATTGCATTACCATCATCATCACTATTAGGAAACTCCTAGGAACCAGAATTGATACAGTGACCACTAGGGATGTGCATGAATGCAATTTTTGACATTTGATTTGTAATGAATCGAACATTTGAAAATCCAAATATGTACAAATAAAGAAAAACAAATGTCTTGATATCTGAACCAATACGAATACATTTGTATCTATTCGTTTGAATATTCAATAGATATCCAATGATACGAATCTTGTACACATCCAATTTTTATCCAGTATGCATCCTGTTTTCATCCCATACGTATCTGCAGACATACGAATATCCGAATTATATGTACAAATAACTCAAAATATTTGTACGAATACTAAAGTACGAATGTCTGGACATTCAGTTTGTACACCAATGTCTGAAATTGTTCGAATTTATACAAATAATGAACATTTTTAATATTTGTGCACAGCCAGGTTGGGAATGTGTGCATTTCAATGGCCCTCAGTTCACTTCACAACAAAGCGAATGAATGCAAGTTCCGCTGAGTGTTGTGAGTTAACCTCTGAGTAAAGAGCTATAAAAAGAGACTGTTAAAGAACTGAGGACTATTCTCACTACAGCCTGTAGTCCATGATTAGGGAACTTCTGGAGAAGAGCACCTGCACTTTGAAGAGGCTGTTACAGCCTCCAGGTGTCCACTGCCTTCCCAGAAGTTTCCTAATCCATGCAGTAAGTATGGAGCATGAAATAATGCTCTACACTTTTACTGACTTTATCTAATCACTTACCTGCCATGTCCAAGTGGTGGCCATTTGCATCTCTTCTGGTGCTCCAGGGTCGTCTGGCACCTCAAATACCCATAGACATGACGGTGCATGCACAGAGCGTCGTCATCATCATGCTGATGGCACTCATGCACGCGTAGTTGTGCAAGGCGCTACAGCCAAAATAGTGGCACCCTGAAGAGGACCAGCCCCGCAATTGAATCAAGGTAAATATTTGATCATGGGGGGAATGGGTAACATTGACTAGTGCTCCAAGTGTGAAATTGGCCCATGTTTTTAGCAGCCCCTTAACCTGAATTAACAAGGAAATGCAAAAAGGGCCTAGGAGTCTAGTGTAGGGATGTGCACAAATATTTGAGAATTCGGATCAAATGTCCAGGTATTAGATTTTTAGTATCCGAACAAATACAAATATTTTGAATTATTTGTATGAATTAATTTGGACATTTATACGTGTACATATTCATACACTTCGCCTACGTATCCGTATGCATCTTATCCATATCCTTATGTATCCGTATGGATACATACAGGATGAAAAACAGGATGCATACGGGATAAAAATGGGATGTGTATAGATGTATATGGATGCGTACTAGATTCATATAATCAAATATGTATTGAATATTCATACAAATAGACACAAATGCATTTGCATAGGTTCAAATATCCAGAAATTCATTTTTTCTTTAACCGTAAGAATTTGGGTATTTGAATACTCTATTCGAATCAAATCAAATGCAAAAATTGCATTTGTGCACACCCCTACTCTAGGGAATCCTGTAGCCAGGATGTGGTAGGCGTGTTTGCCTGCTGGGCTTCAGGGCTATTTGAGGATCACCTTTTTTCACTCATGTAGATGCAACTTGTCAGTTCAGTCAACATGGACATCTGTTGTGAAGCCAGAACAGAATAAAATGCTCTCCAGCTCTTCAGCCAGTAAAAGACAGGGAGCTTCACTTGGCTTCTATATGTAATCCTACCATTAAGCCTGATGCCTGGTGCAGGGAAGCTGGACCTTGTGGGCCTTTAAAAACAACAATGACCCAGTTCTTCACTTTTTTGAATTGCTCCTCGTTTTTATCTAACATTTTGGCAGATTTCTCTAATGCTTCTATATTAAAGAGATGGGGAACTCACCTCACACTAATTAACAGCAAGCTACCTCAGAGGACATAAATATAATCATATTAAGCTTAA
Organism: Aspidoscelis tigris stejnegeri; assembly: GCA_023333525.1. Lineage (NCBI taxonomy): Eukaryota > Metazoa > Chordata > Lepidosauria > Squamata > Teiidae > Aspidoscelis > Aspidoscelis tigris. The sequence goes on from JALMGA010000007.1 coordinate 12,400,354, forward strand.
TTACTGATCATTAATTACACAGGAACTATTTAAATTGTTGCCTGAAATTGTAGCACATCGGTAATGGCCGTGCATTTTGTTGATATCAAGGAGCAGATGTGATTGAAGACGATTGGATGATGTCCAGGAATCAGCTATTTGATCCTGATTTGTAACAGTGGTGGGGAAATATATATATGTTTACTTAGGAGAACCAATAGAACTGAGAACTATAATGAACTGTAATTACTGGGTAGTGTTTCTGTAATTATATGGGTTGCAACAATTAGAACAACAAACTGAATGCAGAGAAGCATAGGTCAGAAATAACCCTATCACTTATTTTTGCTCTTTTCTGTCTCTAAGCATGAGAGAAAAATAAATAAACCTTGGGATTAGGGGTCTGCACAAATATTTGTAGCATTTGTTATTTGTAGGAATTTGGATGAATTCGGATATTCATACACAAATTGAATGTTACAACATTAGTACATTAACACTCATACAAATATGAATGTTTCAGATATTCGTACGAATAATTTTGACATTTGTATGAATAGTTCAGACATTCTTTAAACTGGGCTCTTGGGAACGTGGCTGTGCCAGACATCTGCAATAGATCTAGAGTGCATTTGACATGGATTGAGAGTCTATTAAAAGTAGATTCAGGTTGGATTTGGTGCTTTCAGAGTGGATTTGTTATGGGATATGTAATGGATACATAGCTTGGATACATATCTGTAAAGTATTTGTTCGTATCTGATACATATTCGTTCATATCCAGTACGTATTTATTCATATCAGATATTCATACAAATCCCTATGAATACATTCCTACTGAATAGAATTTTACCACATTCGAAAGTGTCTGTTTGTATGAATATGAATTTTTGAACATTCCATTTGTTACAAATCGAATGTCAAAAAACACATTCGTGCACATCCCATCTTAGGATTAGAGATGTGCAAGAATATTCAAAATATTAGTTATTTAATTGAATTTGGGCAAATTCAGACATTCAAATTTAAATCAAATGTCCAGAATTTTTTTTTTAATATTCGAATGAATACAAATATTTCAAACTATTTGTATGAATAATTCAGACTTTCATATGTGTATGGATACGTATGCATTACCAAATTCAATTTGAATTAAGCAAACTTGAATCTATTCACTCGAATTTTTCATTTGAATTTGCTATTACGAATGTCGACAACATTCATAGAAGCCCATACGCATCTTCTCCAGGTCCGTACACATCTGTAAACATCAGTACATGTCCTTTATACATCCTGTACACATTCTGTACAGATCCATACAAACGTGTACAGATGTGGGAAAGATGCAAACCTTCAAGTAAACATCGTGCACAGACCTGTACACATATGAATGTCCAAATAATTTAAATGAATAGATATGAAATTTGAATTAAATCTTTACATTCAAATTTAAGGATATTCGATTCAAATTTGAATGTCAGAATTCAGTGAATTTGATCGAAGTTTGAATGCATTCAAATATGTGTGCTTATCCCTAGCACACACCGTTTTATTCTGGAGCACCCAGTTGCCTTGGATCTTGGCTCCTATGAAAAAGAAAAAGGACCAGCTTTTCATTTTTCAACTGTGTTCCCATAGGAGCTGATCAGAGAACAGGATCAATGGTCCTTTGAGGGGACTTTTCCATTAGCCCCAAACAATCCTTTTGTATCCACACCTCCATCCATCCCCACCCACTCAAAGAAATAGAAGTCATAATCGCTTACCCTGCAAATCCCAAGCTGCAAAACAGTTCTTTCTCTGAAAGAAATACATGGACCTGGCAATCTCAGAGGTTTGTTTTGTTTTGTTTGGGGGTTTGGGGACTATCTCTTTTTCCACAATCAAGTCTGGCAAATGTTTATCAAGGCAACACCCTAGCAGGAGGTTCTATCTTCATCTCTGCCTGTGAGAAGCAGACAGTTCTGCCAAAGCCCACTCTGACAGCCTCTCCTTCCTTTTGACAGTTGTGACAACGGAACAGAAATTTATTCCTGATGCCCAAGCAGGAACCTTTGCTAATTTATGCACCGTTCCTCGTGGGATTTTTCTTTAAAAAAGGGAACAGAGACATTCTGCCTTTCAGCCAAGGGATACATGAGGGACCCCAAGCTCACCAACTGCTCTTCCAAAAATGATTGGGCAGAAGGCCAAGCAAATGGTCTCTTTTCAGTATAAAATAAAAAGTGATGAGGACCTAGGAGACAAAAAGAAATGAGCATTTGATGTCAGCCATCCTTGATAAAACCAATGGGCGAAGAGAGCAACTGCATCAGAATGAGCCTTACCTCTCTGAAAATAAGCTAGCATTTTTCATATATGTATTAAAAAAACCTCCTTCTTAGTAATTTTGAAAGATAAATAAGAGAAGCATACTGAAACATATTAATCAAGTAATGCTTTCTTGTCCCCCGCCCTTGAAGACTTTATGTATTCTTTTGCTTTCATATTCACAGAGGCACACGCCCAGTCCAATTAACCACAGTGGGTGGAAAAAAAGAAAGTAATTTATACTCATGAGGTCAGAGAATAGTGGATTTAATTCATGTTTCTAAACTAGCTAAAAAGGAAAGAGAATACTGATTAAAGGAATGCTTGTAAAGGCAATGTGGGTACCGCGGGAAAAATACTGTTCTTTCCTCTTTATCTTATTTGTGTCTCTTTCGATGTTAGCAGGAAAGTTTGAGCAGAACCAAAGAAGATCTTTGATGCCATATTCCTGTATTCTAATATACTCCAAGGAGTGTAACACTACAATCTAACATATGTTTATGAGGGAGATCAGGGTTTGTCAATAGGAAGAAGCACTTGAACACTCTTTTTCCCCTTGGTAAAATGAGACAGACATGTAGAGTATTTATTTTGCATAGTAGGGATAAACACAAATGGGTTTTCATATTCGTTAGAATAGATATTCTTTGAATGTGGTAGGATTCTATTCTTTATAAATGTATTCATACAAATTTGTACAAATATCCAATACATATCTGATGTGTATCCTGTAATATATCCGCTCCGAAAGCGTCAAATCTGCCCTAAATCCACTTTGAATCCGTTCTCGATCCATGTCAAATGCCCTCTGGGTCCATTGCAGATGTGTTTGGCACAGCCGCTTTCCGACCTCCCCAGGTTCACAAATTTTCCGAAACATTTGTACGAGCACAAATGTCAATGTACAAATGTCATAACGTTCGATTTGTGGCAAATGTTACAAATATTTCTGCACATCCCTACAGATAATTACCATTTCATTTCCATTTTTTTAAAAAATAATATCTGTTAATAGAGTGTCTCCATTTCTAGGCCAAGGGGTTCATCATCACTTTTGAGGGGCTGAAATTCTAGCTGTGTTTTATGGTTCAAGAACAGAGAAAAATAGCACATGAGCTTTTCCCATTTGTAGCAGTTTGGGGGCTGTTGTGCCCTATTCCGAGTTCCTTTTGAGAACCTAAGCTTGCAGATATTGCTTCAATACCCATCTTCAGAGGATTTGGCTCTTGGAAGAGTCAAAAGCCAAATCCTCTGAAGATGGATATCGCAGCAATATCTGAAAGCTCAGGTTCTCAGAAGAAACCTGGAACATGGCACAACAGCCCCCAAACTGCTGCAAATCAGATTGAAACTGGCCGTGAAAGCCTACATACAACCAACACATGAGCTGAAAGCCTGGACAGCCAAGATTTATAAGACCAGATTCTTATCTAGGGCGGCTGCATTTGATTCTGCACTCCCCCATGAAGCCAGCTGGGTGACCTTGGTCTAGTTCACAGCCCCACCTACTTCACAGGGTGTTCTGTTCTGGGGAGAAGAACAGAAGTTTTGTCAGCCACTTTGAGTCATCTTAAATGGGTGAGAAAAGCAGGGTAGAAAAGCCAACTCTTCTTACTCCATGAAGCCAGCTGGGTGACCTTGAGCTAGTCACAGCTCTTTTCTGAGCTCTCACAGCCCCACCTACCTCACAGGGTGTCTGTTGGGGGTGGAATAGAAAGCTTTGTCAGCCACTTAAATGGGTGAGAAGAGTGGAGTATAAGAGCCAACTCCTCCTCCTCCTCTTCTACTTCATTAATGTAGGATTACCTCACATATCTAAGGCATTATAGCCCCTTCCTGCCCCCCCCCCAAAAAAAGCTAGAAACTATTGCTGGAAAACCAAGCATTGGTTGTGAGATGGAGCTTCCATTATAGCTCTGTGCATCTTGCACTGATCTTTACTGCCATGGGATACTTTTTTATAACATGCTGTCTTCCAATGAAGGGAAGGAATGGGATCTTGTTCTGCCAGCACTGGCTGGTATGGATGAATGCAGATGGAAACTTCTTCCTTGCCAAGCTCTGGGTCATCGACTTCATTTGAAGTTTATACAAAGCCAGCAAATGTTCCTTCAGCTAAAAAGGGAGGTTTGCTAGCAAGGTGTGAATTTCAAACAAAGCCCATGAACTGCCACTTGGTAGGAGAGATGTTTCCACCTGCACTCTCTTATGCCAGCCACTGCTACCTCCTTGATCTTTAACAGCCGCACGAAGCTGTAAGCTACATCTACTCTGAAAGGCTCTTTGCTTTTGCACAGATATTAAAGAAGTAAATAAGATGTCCCCTTTTCTGTATAGCAACTCTGTGTACACTACAACTGGAGCAGAAAGTCTCTTTGGGTGTTCTCTCACCTGATTGACTCCTTTGCATATCTTTGAATATCAAGTGCTTAGACTAGGAAGGTGAATTGCAAATACTCTTTGCCAGTCTGTTCCACATTGCAAGCTGCCAAAGCCAAGGAGACAAGCTTTGCTTCAATTCACTGCAGCTGAGGCCCAAACTTCAGTTGAATTTAATCACGGGGCGGGGGGGGGGGGGATAAACTGAACTGAGCTGGAGCAGTGAGGGAAAGGAATGCTTAGTCTAGTGGGTTAGGGAGCTGGACTCTTATCTGGGAATACCGGGTTTGATTCTGCCCTCCCTCATGAAACTAGGTGGGTGACCTTGGGCTAGTCACAGCTCTCTTCTGAGCTCTCACAGCCCCACACACCTCAGAGGGTGTCTGTTGTGGGGAGAATAGAAAGGTTTGTCAGCTGCTTTGAGTCCCCTTAAATGGGTGAGAAAAGCAGGGCAGAAAAGCCAACTCCGCCTCCTTCTTCCTCCTCTTCCTCCTCCTCCTCCTCCTCTTCTCTCGAATTAATTAGATACCCTGAAATGGGTTTGGGGTGTTATTTTTTTAAAAATGTTAAAAAGGAAAATCCATTATGCTGGTTACCCAACACCAACTGGGAAACTGGAGCTGCCAGGGCAGTGAAGAAGGGGTTGTGCTGTGATTGTAGATTTTTCTCATCACAGCTTTCAATCCTTCTCCATCTTTCAGGCACTATCAGTTGGCCAGTCCTGTCTTATGGTTAGAGCGCCGGACTCCTATCTCATAGTCACTGGGTTTGATTCCACACTCTGTGAAGCCAGCTGGTGGCCTTGGGCTAGTCACAGCTAGGGATGTGCAAGAATATTTGAAACATTCGAAATTCAACCAAATTCATTCAAATTCAGACATTCAAATTTGAATTGAATGTCTATGCATTCGTTTTTTACATTCACAGAAATTTTGAATCTTTTGAATCATTCGTACAAATTATTTGGACATTCATATGTGTACAGATACGCATGCCTTACATATGTATTTGTACATAACTTATTTGTATCTGTGCACATGTGTAAGGATACGTACGGGATGAAAACGGGATGCATATGGGATAAAAATGGAATGAGTACGAATGCGTATGGATGTGTACAGACACCTATGAATGTTGTCAACATTCGTATCTTCAAATACAAATCAATTATTCATATGGATAGATACGAATATATTTGAATCAAATCAAATATGAATACATTCGTATTTTCAACATTTGAATTGATTTGAATTTTTGGATATTGAATTTGAATCGAATTGAATGCCAAAAATTGCATTTGTCCACACCCCAAGTCACAGTTCTCTTCTGAGCTCTCACAGCCCCACCTACCTCACAGGGTGTCTGTGGTGGGGAGAAGAGCAGAAGGTTTGTCAGCCACTTTGAGTCCCCTGAAATGGGTGAGAAAAGTGGTGTAGAAAAGCCAACTCTTCTTCTTATTTCAGGACACTTTCACTCTGTTTCTTCACTAGAAATGGCTCCGTATATGCTGCAGCATTCCCTGTGCTCATAGTGACAGGGCTACTACAGCCCTGCACGCTGCATTCACACCACTTCCAGGTGGAAGAAGTGCAGGAGGGGCATGTGACTAGTGGTGCAGGTGCCATTATGCGATATGTTGCCCGGTCACTGAAGCAACATTGCCGCACAGGCGCACTGGCCCGTTGCAGTGGCTCCACAATTGCAATGTAAGGGTGGAGGTTTGGATTTAGGCAGTGCTTAGTTAAGTGCTAGCTGAGTTACAAATGCTTTAGGAATCCACATGTGTGGACACCTAAAGCATTCCAGAACTCCAGGAGAAGAGAGCGAGGAGGAGGCAAAGTGCAAAAACGTCCATCGTTTTCAATGTATCCACTTTACGTTTTCTTTCTTATTATTGTAGCCCACCCTGAGACCTTCGAGTAGAGGACAGGATAAAATAAAAATAAAACAAAACAAAATAAATAATCCAGTCCCAGAAGGAGCTTAAACATGATGTTTCTGTTGTTTTGCCATCACTGTACTAGACTGGTATTTGTTTGTTTTTCCAGCCATCCTTGTCTTGTTTTATTTTATTCCCCTGTGAGGCAAACATGAGCTACTTAGAAGATAAGATTTAGGTAGCAGCATCCTTGTAGGACCTGAGGGATGGCTTGGAGAATCCATTCCAAGAGCATCATGGCTGTTAGAAAACTACAGGGCTCTGAGGCGGTGTTCAGACATAACAAAAGGGGTCCCTGAAAGGTGCCGCAGAGAGACAGTGGGAGGCCCTCATGTCCCCAAGACTTGCCTAATCCACTATTAGCACAGAATGTTTGGGGGGGTGAGGGGGGGTGAGGACAGACTAATGTGTGAACAATCGTACCTTGAAGTGTTTTTTGAATCACCTCAGAGGTGCCTCAGAGTTGCGGGGAGGGTTGCTGTGACTGATCACAGCCTGAAGCAATTCCTGGGAGTTCCTCAGGAAATTCAGCAGCTGCAGCTGCCCCCAAATGAATCTGCAATTGCTGAAGGAGCCCAGGTTCGCACTACCTTCCATGTCCCGTGGACAGGAAAGGTGCACAATGAACCAATGTTCATTATCGCTCACACTTGTGAGCACTAGTTGATGACAACCCAGCCCGTGCATGATTGAGCACTTACTGCTGCTCCTCTGCAGGGTGCCACCATCTTGAGTGTGGGGCCCTGTGCAACTGCGTGTGTGTGTCAGCACCATCGCCTGGTGATGCTGACACTCTGTGCAGCCACAGTTGTGTCAAAGGGTCATGTGAGCTGTCAGTGCACTTGTGTGGCAGCTCTCCAGCCAGCAGAAATGTGAATGATCGCCAGCTGGACACTGACACTGTCAGGTAAGTTCCAATCATGTGGGGTATGGGTTGGTGAGCTTGTGGTGCACAATAGGTGAACATCTGAGAAGAGAGGGGTGGTGGTAGGCTGTAAGCATCTCCTGCAAATGCAAATACACTTGCCCAGATGTTCACCTATCATGAACTAAGGGCCAAAGTGCGAATCAGTCTCAGAAGTGTTGGCAAAAGTCTACTGTGGGCTTTCAGGTCCTTTCTGTACTGACCCTTATTCCAAATTATATACCAACCTTTCACATGCTAGTGCAGACCATGAACAAAGATGTTTCCTAGAAGGAAGTCCTTCACAATGGTCACATCTTCCTGAAATAATCTCTCTCATTAAGAAGCAGGACTCAAAACACACCAACTCTAACCACACCCAATACCTGATCATCCTTCGTCAGTTCATCCTCAGTTTGAATCCCTATGCTCACACCTTTCTGTTCCTGACCTGAGACTCCTTCATGAGATTTTTAAAGATCTCCACCCCTCTCCACCATCATAACACCCCCTGAGCTCTGATAGGATAATAGTTCTGTCACATAACAGCATGTCATCACACATTGTGTGAAAGGGGAGACAAATTAATGCAGTATCCACCCACTATACTATGGTTCTATACAAAACTATCTACTGTTATTATTTTAATGATGTCTGATTTTAGATGTTACCTGCCCGGCGACCTCCAGGTATAGGACAGGACAAAAATGTAAGTAAGCAAGCAAGCAGGCAAGCAAATAAAATAAGTAAATAAAAAATGAAAACAGATTAATACTCTCTAACACCTTGAGACCTGTAAAAATCAGGACTCAGGAAAGTACAATTGGTAGGAAAGTCCATAAATAAAACAGATTGGACTAAAAGGTTGTGAGCAGTGGAGTCCTAAGATGGACGTTTGTTGCTTCTCTAGAAATCTAGGGCCCAATCCCCAAAAGACTTATTAGCCCCTCTCGGCTTCCTCTGCCGTCACTCTGTTATAGCTGACTTTAAAAGTCCCATCCACTTCCGGAATAAGCGTCCCCATGGTAGCCGCGATCTAAACGGACTTTCCGTCCCCAAGAAAGCCTGTTTCCTTTCCCTGCATCTTTCCCCCCCCCCCCGCCCCCTCTCTTGTTAAAAGGAAAAATAGCCAGATCCCATCTCCTGAAACGGCTTCCCGCCCCTAGCAAAGGCAGATGATCGCTCATTCATTCACTTTCAGCACTTACTTTCACTCAGTTCTCTGTTAGAAAAGGCTTTCCGTCCCTGCAAAGTCAGCGGCTGCAAGCATCGGCAGCGCGATCCTTCGCTCATTCTCTTTTAAGGCTTTCACAGATCACTGATAACAATGTTGCAATTCTGAGCAATTCTGGCTCTTTTTACAAAGGAAAGGAAGCGAACCTGCTGCATTTCTCAGATGTGTGAATGCTTTTTGGCTGTGTGTGCAGGCAAGCAATCCCCGCCCCTTTTGCCACGGAGCGTCCTCAAGGCAGATATAGCGAGCAAAACCCGCAAATCGCCGAAAGAGCGCTGGAACTCTTCTTTAAAGTGCACGTATTTTATCGCGGGTGTCTCACTTTCCTAAGCTCCCTAAGCGCCTTGTAAAGTCTGGAATGGGGCCGCTCAGAGGCAAAAGAAGAGTTCCAGCAGACTTTCAATTGCATGGGGACAGGGCCTAGGAAGCTGAAAGAAGGTAGAAACATTTGCCGTACAGCCTCCCAGACGCATGGGGAACTGTTATTTTCCATCAAGCTTTACACTGGAAAAATGCAGAAAGAAAAAAGATTTCATGCTTGGATTTATAAGCATTTTTTAATTTTATTAAACAGTCCTCTGCTTTCCTCATCTGCTTGACTGGAATTCAGATACAGCAGGTGACTTAAATCTCCACTTCCGTCTCTGTTTTCCTCTTCCCTTCTCTCTGTGTCTATCTGTATATTAGTCACTGGCGTACTGACCTCTGGTGGGGAGGATCAAGATGACCAGGGATCAGTAACTTGGCTATTTTGATGTTTCAGAAATTACACCATTTCTGCTGTGGTTCTTTGCCACAGTTCTGCAATGTGACCTCAATAAAACATAATATATTGTACACAGATGCACTGACCATTTTTCCCTTCTTATCCCTCTTCCCTTCTTTTCACAATTGGTTGACCACTAATCATCAGGGACAAGAATTCCTCTCCAGGCAAACCAAAAGAATGATTAAACAGGTGTGTTATGGCAACCATGAGGTTGGCTTTCCCCAATTCAGTTCCTTTCCCCACCAGCAACCTTTGTTCTGTTTTATCTTCCACACATGCACACATATATAGCATGTCCACATAATGCCACACTGTTCCTTGAGTTATATTTACCATTGTGATTGGACTACTTGATTGTTTGCACTTATAGCTCCCATTCCACCTGCATTTCTTGAATTAAATGGTATGGACAGTGTAACAAAGACATTCCCTGCTCAATTGTCATGAAGCTTTTTATTTGCACAGTAAGGGCCAGATCCGTTGATCTGTTCTTGCATGTAAGCTTTTGGGAATCAAGGCCCTTTCTGCACTTATCTGGATTAAGGCCCAGGATGCAGACAGGAAAGGTGCAGAGGTGCTAGTACACAAGGGAACGCTAATACACAATACCATTGCCCTTGGACGCTTGGAAACTTACCTGGATCCAGTTGCACATCCAATCCTCCAGAGGGCGCCATGTAGTCATGTCAAGGGTCATCTGAGGTAGCAGCGTGCTTGCGGGGTACTGCAGATTATCCTTTACACTGGAAAAGATGCAAATGCTTGCTGCCTGGACACCCCAGGTAAGCTTTGGGTTGAGACTGGGGAGACTTTAGTTGCTTGTGATGCGTGATTTCATGCACCACAGTTAATATGCAATTAGGTAACACCTGGGCAGGCAGGGGGTGTAAACACCTACTGCAAGTGCAGATGCACCTGCCCAGATGTCAGCTAATTGCAAACTAAGAATTGGCCTCTGATTTAATGGGGCTACAATAAATCTGGATTAAGGATGTGCATGGATGGGGTTTTTGACATTCGATTAGTATCATCACATCAGGTCACTGTGGAGCCGAGTTACTGGAGTGTGTGCCTGTGCACAGAGTGGCAGATCACACTGCCAGGCTGCACAGACATCAGACCCCAGGCCCAACAAAGTAAGTGATAGCATGCATTTGGGGTGGTGGCACAAACCCCTGGGTGCAAGTGAGCACCTAGGGGTTCACTGCTGGCTGCTGCAGTCAGCTTGGGACTGCAGCAGTCAGTAGGACATTGGGACAGCCTTGGTTTGGTCTCACTCCACCCCTTTTGAGGGTGGGGTGAGATTGAGCTGGCAGTGTCTTCAGCCTCTGCGGGGTGTGTGATTTACCTAGTTGCTGCCTGGGACTGGACTGGCAAGCCCCACGGGCGGGGCTTGCAAAGTCCAATCTGCGGTGTTCTGTGCACACTGCAGCCTGCAACTGATCAGCTGCACGCACCTTTGCAGAACACCTAGGATCAAACCAGGTGTTCTGTGCATGCATGTGCCGCTGACTAATCACAGGCCGCAGTGCGGGCAGGCACAGAATGCTGCAGATCGGACTCTGCAAGCCCTACCCACAGGACTTGCCAGTCCTATCCTGGGCGGCGACCAGGTAAGTCGCACATGCACACCTGGGTGGTGGCACGGGCTCCTGGGTTGGGGGGAATGCCCAGGGTGGTGTGGGGAGCCCTGGGGGTCCCTGCAGGCTGCAGCCGATCTGATTAGGTCAGCTACGGCCCGCGGGACCCCAGGAGGGGCCAGGACCAGCCTACGAGCCAGTGGGCTGACACAGCCCAATGACAGTAGGCCTGGGAGGGGCGTCCCACCAGCCTTTTCAGGCTAGGGCATGCGGGGACAGATTCACCATTTCACGTGTGTGAATGGGGAATCCGTCCCCAGACGTCCTAGCCTTACTGCACTACAGCCATAGAGTAACTGAGGTAAATGCAGAAAGCGCCCTTTGTCTGAATGTAGTCTTGATAGGGTGGGAGGATTATATTTTAAATATGTTTTAGTGCTTAGTGTTTTATATTTTTATCCTAAACTGTGATGCATCCTGGGGCCTTCAGGTGAAAAGTAGAATACAAGTGTAATATAAATAAATAAATAAATAAATAAATAAATAAATAAATAAATAAATAAATAAATAAATAAATAAATAAATAAATAAATGTAACCTGTAGACCGGATGGATGTGAACATTCCTCCTCCTCCCCCCCCCACACATTTTACCAGTAGATACTGGGACAATGATTGTAAACTTCAAGACCAGGAATGGGAAATGATGTTCCATATGTCACTTGTCAGGAGAAAGGCATCAGCATTGCTCCAAGGTATATTTCCGAAGCGAGGAACCAGGGATTATGCTAGCACTGGGTAGCACACTGAGTCCTTGTTAGCACTTCCAGATGCTCCTGACAAACACGTGAACAGATGAGCAGCCCAATTCAATCCTCACAGGGTCCCAAGGAAAAACAAAGACACAGCGTATTGCAGCTCACCCTTGGGAGTGTGAGCGCATTGACTGGGCCACTTCAAAATATGACCGCGCTGTAGAAAATGATTTGTCAACAAAGGTTGTAAAAGGTTGGTGAGATAATATATGCAAAGCACTTCTACCACTTAGGAGAAGGCCTAGCAAAAAGCAACGATCCCAAGATGCTAATTCCAGCCTCCCAAGGGAGTTTTTGCCCTTGGATTTCTAAAAGAGCAGCTGCGTAAGCTGGTCTGCAAACTGCTTTTGAAGATGAATGAATTTTCAAAAGCGTTTCATGAATGTCATCGGGAAAAATCCATGGACCTCCTTGTATTTCTCTTCCCCCCCCCCCATGCTCTGTGGACCCCATAACTTAATAATAATTACGATGATCTACATCACTGGAACTACTAGCACAAATGCGAAGCTCAGGTAGCACTTGTGGGTTTAGGTGGAACATCATACAGCCTCTGATAGCTTTCATTCAACTTTGGAGACACCAAAAAGTTTTGCCTCTGAAGGATTTTTGCTTGTACAGATGCCTCCATCTATATGCAGATGGCATAAATGGCTCCATTTCTGCCATCTAGAAATTGGTGGAAAGCTGAATTTGTTTTCTGAAATGAAAGGTAAACAACAATCTGGAAAGCAGGGTTCTAAGAATGAACATGGATTCAAGGGCCCTTCCACAATGTCTCTTATGCCAGAATAAATTCCCTGAATAAGGGACAGCAGCCCCCACATTAGTGGTGCCCTAGCCCAGTATAGCTGTAGGGAACTCTTTTTGGTGGAAGTCTGGGAGGTGCCACCAGAAATGGATCTACCACAAAAATGTCCAGGTCAAAAACTTTTCTTCCCAGCCTTCTGAGCCTTGCCAGCATCTCTGAAAGATCTCTGGAGGACTGGAGTGGAATTGGCCATCTGAATGCTGACAGATTTTTTTCACTCCACTGGCAGCCCACCTCAGTTTGGGATGTGTTGAACATAGAACATAAGAACATAAGAGGAGCCCTGCTAGATCAGGCCACAGCCCATCCAGCCCGGCATCCTGTCACACACAGTGTCCCACCAATTACCCATGGGCATCTCAAGCAGAGACAAGGGCAAACCCTCTCCTGCTCTTGAGTCCGTCCCAGCAAATGGCCTTAGAAGCAAGATGAGTAGCGTTTTCCCCATCCTTGAACACTGCATGCAAGTACAGAAAGGTCAGAAGAAAATAAAAGATGGCATGTCTGAGTAGATATATAAGAATGAAGAAAATGCTTTTGCTTACAGGAAGTAGAATTCTGGTGGAACAGAAATCCTGCAACCTTCAAAACCAAGACATTTCTGATGCTTAGTAATGACCAGTTATCACTTTACCATTAGTATAAGTGTGGTGCAGTTTTAACTCCACTATGTTTATACAGTGCAGCGGATGCTCCGGCACTCATGGAGTCATTTCTGGTAAAGAAACAGTTCCATGAAGTGAGGACGCTCTATGCTAGAGCATCCCATGTCTGCACTACAAAGGCAAGCGCAAAAACCAGCTTCACCCACCTAAACTGATCAGACTGTCACATGCGCCCAATTTGTACTTGGCCTTGTAGTTTGCAATAGGTGAACATCTGGGCAGGTGCATCTGCACTTGCAGGAGGCATTCGCAGCCTAGAAACACCCCCCTGCCTGCCCAGATGTTAACCTATTGCAAACTAGAAGTTTTGCAGAAAATACTGTTACCCAATTGCGACCGAAAACTTACCCATAGCGTCCAGTGGTGAGCATCTGCACCATTTCCAGTGCGAGGAGTCATCTGAGCATGCTGCCACCTCAAATGACCTCTGTCGTGACTGCGTGTGTGCAAAACATCATCACTGCCATAGTGCCGGAGCATGCACAGTTGCGAAGTGCGCCACAATCAAACTATCAGCACCACGCAGACGATCAGACAGGTGACCAGATCCAGGTAATTTTCCAGACGTGGCAGGGCTAGGCCATCATGAACTAGTGTTCCCTATGCAAACACTAGTACACATTAGTCTGTTCTGTACTTTCACCATCCAACGAATGGGAGGGCAAATGCAGAAATGCTCGTGGTGTCTTTGCTGTCCCTCCTGTTTGGAAGGTGAAGGTGAAGGTAGGATGAGGCAAGTATTTGTAGTCCAATCAAGATTCTATGGAAAACTATTTCAGCGACTTTGAGCCCCAGTCCTAATTTTCTTGCCTAATAGCCATTGCAGACACATCCTGTGCACGTTTCCTGCCATGTTGTGTGTTTTGCAATCTTTTGTTGGTGTTCTGTTCTATTGCTAAACATTCAAAGCAGTTTTAAGTAATTCTTAAGTAAGTTAATGTCTCCTTCGTTGGTCATAACTATCCTCAAGGTAACATATGTAGGTTAAGAGGATGTGTAAAGGAATAATATATTTAATGGTGTGGTCAGTGACCTTTAGTGAAAATGGTGCAATGGATCAGCAATAATTGCTTCTCTTCCGTATAGATACCATTAGCCTTATTCAAGAAAGTGTAAGCAAGAGTATACCCTAAAGCACAATGGCGTCTGTCTAACAGTTCTGTTAAGAGAACAAGGAGTAAGCTGGGAAGCAGAAAGAGGCAAGGGAAGAATCAGGGTGATTGTAGTTAATGCAGCTGCAACAATGGGTATGTCTGCCACGCAAGATTTATTTGCAGGTCAACAGCGATGCATTTCTTCTACCTTCTGGAAAAGTGAAATAATGATTTACTGTAGGCTTCACAGCTCACGTGGCAAGTATGTGTGTAAATGAAACCTGAGAAAAGAACACTGTATATATTTACATGGTGCAGAAGTGGTTTTTAACTATCAGCCACCAAAAGATTCCATTAACCTTTCTCCCCCCCTTTTTTTTTTTTGCTAGAGACTTTTTGTCCATTGATCACAGTAACGTTCCCTCTTCTCACCTTTGTTCTCTTCTTCTAAAGCTTGATTGAACCATGAACAATGAGCCACAACAGATTGTATCGCTTGTGGCTGAAGTGCTGTAGTTCAGCAGAGGAACAAAACTCTTGCACATGAAAGTTTAATTTGACCCTCTAGCATCTCTATGGCCACAGCTGTGTAGCCTTCATCCAGATGGTCATGAACACCTAATTGCATCCAAGCACCAACAGGTCCACTTTAATCTGTTGTCCTGCAATGCACAGAAAGCTAATGGATTCCATATTAATGATATTTATTTATTTATTTATTTATTTATTTTTGTTTGTTTGTTTGTTTATACTTTTATCCCTCTCTATACCCAAAGATCTCAAGGGAAGGAGTGCTACACTTCTGCAAGCTGGTAGAAAGCCAGCATAGTGTAGTGGCTAGAGCACCATGCTAAAAATTGGGGACATATGCACACTTAGGCCTCTGGTATGCAATAAGGACCAGCTCTGGTGCTCTCCTAATTGTGAATATGTCCCAAGTCTTCCTATGTGCCGCTTTGTAAAGTATTAGGGAGATTCAGAAACTAGGCTGTGTCCACATTTCATAGCCAAGACCCCATAGCAAGGCACTATGAGGCTTTGCTGGACTTTGCTGGACAATGGAGACAGAGCCTCACTTATAGTAGCAATAGCATCAACTCCATCTCATAACCAGTGGTCTGTGAATCAAGACTGGTTGCTTGGGAGCCTCCCTTTCGTTTCCCTTTGCCTCTAGCAAGTATTCCTACTTCTGGTAGAGCCTTGTCTTTTCAAGGTTTGCTCTATAGATTGTCACTTCTCTGTTTCATCATGTTTAATAATGTGATTTAGGTCTAGTATACCGAAGAAAGACGGTATTGGTGCTGCCTTCATTTGTAAATGGATGTGGATGTATCCAGAACCTATGGGGGGCTACCATCTGAGAAGGCACCTCCTCATCTCCATTTTGGAGAGAAGAGACATTCTCTGGAGGAATGCTGAGGCAACTCTGCTGAGTTTCGTGATATTGCACCTTCCATTGAACGTAGTGGAATCATGCTCTTTGAGGTGACTGCACTAAGCATGGGGGAATCATGCCCTCACAAAATGGCACCTTGGATGGTGATCATACCCATTAATGGTGCAGTGCAATTGATGCAAGAAGCTTTCTGCAAGTGTAGGTGGAAACATAGAAGGAGAAGACACTTTGACAGTTGCCATCCCTGGTACGGGAGATTGTCCAATGTCTACTTGGGCAATTTTGGCAGCTTCCAGCTGATGGCTGGCTATCACTCTAGAAGTTCCCAGATGTCCTTCAAGCTTGCATGGAGGCCAGATGAAATAATTCTGAAGGCTCCATCCAAAAGACATGTAGGCAGCCTAAAAAGTCTTATTGCTAGAAAACCTGCAACCAGCTTTGGGATTTTACAGCAATAGTTTTTTACACTTTTAAGGAGTCAATAGCAGGGCTATGGTGTGATTACCTATGATATGTGAGGCAATCCGGCCATAATAGCACCATATTCAGACTGTATGCAGCCTTTGGGATCCTCCACTTCTATGTTAAAATATAGGAAAGGCAATATTTTTTCTGTTGGCCATTGAAGTGTATTGGGCTTGATTTCCTTGTTTTTTTTTCCAGTGTGGTTTACACAAGTGTGCCACTAATTCAGTTTAATGCTGGCAAGGCATTTAAGCTTCATTAAAACCTTCCAAAAATAACCAGTTGGGGATTTCAAAAAGGAAACAATTGATCTGTCTTCTAATGGTACCGCAGTTCATAACAGGCCATTTGCTGCCTGGGTTTACCTTTTGTGTCCAAGAGCTGTACATTTTGTTCATGAAGCTGTCACTGGGAAATGATGCAATTGATTTTAATTTGTTTAGGAAATATATGAGCGTACAGGCAGGGAACTCTTAGAAGTCTAAGAACCACATCTCATAATTAAGTGTTCGGTTTCTCGGCAAGAATTCCCCACCTCCTCCCATACCATAGTTAGTTTTGTCAGAGAGCAGATCATAAATCTTATTTATTTTTACCTTGGAAATGGCACAGCTTCCTCCAAAGAAGTAGTCTAGAAAACGGTACACAGGCAATTAATGGATGGTATTTTGTTGTGCATGAAAGCATGCAGACAACTTCCTTTGTGGCCTCTTTCACCTGAAGCATTATTTTCCTGTGAATGCGTGCAAGAGATACAGATGGCAGAAAGGTCCCTTTTATTTGCTTTTTTTTAACAGTACAGCTATACTTATTCCTTTCCTCAAAGTTCTTGTGAATTGTGAGCTTGTTTACGGTTTCAGATTTTCATTTTAAATAGGTAATTCTGAGTAATAGAATTAACTAGAAATAAAAATAGGAAAGATGAGTTCCAAAGCTCCCTTTGGTATGAGGAACAGAGTCAGGCTACTATGGGAAAGCAAAAGGTAATCAAGTCAAAATTTAGTGATTGATCCGCTGACCTTATCATAAAATGAAATACAAAAATACAATACAATGTGAAACTAAAAATAAGTGGTTACACTTATTGTTAAAATACAGAATCTAAAAGATAGCAGCACAAATTCTGGTGGCCTTGATAATAAACAAAGCCACTCAAGTGGCAGTGCATTTATCAGTCCACTAAGAAGCCTGTACATTTTTTTCTCTGCTGTCTAGTAATTGATAGTTTGCTAGTAAGGGTGATATATACTGCTCTCTAATATTTTTTATAAAAAGTGCAGTTTTAAAAAAAATGTGTCGTGTCCTCCACCCCTTTGGCTTCACATGTGCAGAGTTTGTCTTGGACTGGATTTTTCAGGTACTGCCCTTGGGTCATCTTGATGTCCAGAAGATCAAACATTGCCCTAGTAAAAGCGAGCCCTAAATTCAGTGGTAAGGGGTATATCAGATAATTTTCCAGTGACGCCTGTTGTTTCCAGACTGTTAGAAAAGGAGTTACTTTGGCTTGTGTTATGGTGGCTATGTCATTTTGTGCTTCTGTGTCTGCTATGCATTGTTTTAAAACTTCCTTTGCCTGGAGTCCTGCTACTCCAAGATCTTGCAGGGACAAGCTGAGGTAGTTTATCTTGGCTGCAAGTGTTGTTAGCCATGCCGGCTCAGACCAGAGGTTTGCTTGTTCTTCAAGGCAGAGGTACAGGAGTCTGTCTGGTGTCATGAACACAAGTTTTAGCCAGTAATTGAACTGTCTGGTTAGAACATGGCATGTCAGTGGGGCCATTCCCAGTTCTGCCTGTACTGCTGCAGACAGAGTTGATCTAGGCAGTCCCAAGAACAATCGCAGTTGCCTTAGCTAGAATGCTTCCAATTTCTCCAGCTTTGTGAAACCCCAGATTTCGGCTCCATGTAATAAAATGGGCATAACTTTTTCTTTATAGACTTCCAGAGCAGGTCTGATGGTCCCAAAGTATCTATAGTTGATAAGTTTGTAAAGCTGATAGGCAGACGGTGCAGCTTTTGTTAGACTTTTATGTGGGGTGCCCATGATCCGTTTGGCTGAGAAGATGATACCCAGACACTCATATGCACAGACCTGTTCAGATCCTTGGAGGTCCCGCATGTCTGCACATACATAGGGTGGCTGCAGCAAGGCCAGATCGGGCAGCCGGAACAGGCGGCTGGATCTCCCGGGTGCTGCATGGAAGCTGCAGCATCCAGGCCAGATTCCTGTGCCACCGACGCCACCCCTGGAGTTGTGGGACTGGAGCATAGAGCTGCCTGTCATCACGTGTTTCTGGTGGCGCGTGGCATGCCAGAGAGGGCAGAAGGAGGCAAACCAGCCTGCTTCTGCCCTCCCCATGACGGTGACCGCTGGGACATCTGGCCTTCACCTCTCCATGTGCGGAAGCATCCTGCTTCCGAAACGGATTGAGGCGAAGGGCCGGATTAAGACCTAATTTTTCAGGTCTTACATTAGGGTCGGATTTCGGCAGAAAGACCAGTTTTAGAAACTGGACTTGCACACCGAAATATGGAAGCAGCTTCCGGAAAGGGGCTGTAATAAGGTCCTCAATGCATCAAAGATAAGTGTTCTTAATCTATCTTTAATGTGTGTCTATATCTGTTTTTAGGGCCAGTGCGAAAAGGCCCTTTTATTTCCTTTGTCAAAGCACCACTATTGCCTGTTTGGACTTTTAATGAAGTTTCCGTAAAAAGGACTATCAAACATGGGGGAAATGGGTTAAATAAATTTTGAAATATTAATGGAAGGACCAGTACTCTTATATACCTCACTCATTTTTATTGCTAGGAGAACATTTGATGAGGTATTAGTTAGGAAGACTTTGTCAAATATTGATTTATGTTGAAGGCTAACCAAGACCTTTCTGTAGTATGTGCAAATCATTTGTTTAAGTAAATCAGTGGAACTGGTAGATTTATTTTTTTAGACCTGATATGAAGTCATGAGGTCACAATTGGATGCCTAACATAGTGCAAAAAAAGAAGAACCTGCTTCCTAAAGGAATTGGTTTCACCTCCATTTAGCAGTTTTTTTCTAAGGGAGATTTTTGGCGATTCTGCAGTGGACAGTTTACCAAATCAGCTACCAGAAGGGAGGCTCCCAGTATGCTTGTTGGTTCGGTATACTAGCTAGTGTAGAAGAAGAAGAAGAGCTGGCATTTCTACCTCACTTTTCTCACCTATTTAAGGGAACTCAAAGTGGCTGACAAAGCTTTCTATTCTTCTCCCCACAACAGAGCACCCTGTGAGGTAGGTGGGGCTGTGAGAGCACAGAAGAGAGCTGGGACTAGCCCAAGGTCACCCAGCTGGCTTCGTGGAGGACAGCAGAATCAAACCCAGTATTCCCAGATAAGAGTCCAGTTCCTTAATGACTGGACCAAGCTGGTGTAGAATCACCCTTTGATTTTTATATATGTATCTCCTGCCTAAAAATCCCCCTGTGTGATCGCACGCTAAGAAACATCATGCATTGCCATGATCCTTGTTTCCTCACTTCCAGCAGCCACAGGCAGGTTTTGGGCTCTCCTGTGCACATCTGATGTAACCACAAATGGATGCATGCTGTCCCAGACTGCTTGCAGAGACATTGCTAGTGATGTATGCCATTTTTATTTTTGCAAAAACAATATAAATGCAGAAATGAAAATATAGCTTAGAAAGATATATAAATAGTAAAAGTAATAATGGATAAATATTGTATTAACAATAGATAGATCAAGACAGCATAGCTATACAATGCATTTTGTATGCAGTTGCTAATAATGTTAAGCCTTTATACTGCTGCAGTCAGAAATCCTTAGTTCCTGTGTTATTTCTCTCAAAGTTGATCCCTGTATTTCTTGTGGTATCCTTTAGGTTATTCTTCACTTATTTCCCCAAGTTCCTTTTATTCTGCAATGGAAATATGTGCTGTTGGAAAATATCTAAACTGTTTAATAGCAGTTTCCAGACTACATGAAAATCTTCTGGCTTTACTTTCCATTTCACATGTTCTGTCTGTAAGAAATTCAGTGACGCATGTCATTTGGATGCCCAATAAAGAATGGACTTGGCTATCAATACTCAGTTCTTATGGATCAAGTTCATAATCTTAGGTTTAATGGGCAATCTTTTTTAAAAAAGTGTTTATGTTATTTTTCTGCAATGCATGAACAATTCACTCACACAGCCATGTGCCTTCTTCCAGGAAAAAAGAAAGACTCACAATGTACTCCCTAAGCGATCGTGCTGGGCTTAAACTGTATCTGCGTCAGTCCAAAATGTTCTTTAGTTTCAGCTAATAGAATAAAAAACTGATTTTCTAGTCACTTGACTGCTCAGTTATCATAATTCACTTGGCTTGGGAGGAGAAAGAACATGTGTCCTTAAATGACAAATAGAATTTGGTTTTCTGACACTACAACCCGTAATTTTAACAAACATGACTGATTTCTCCAACAATTAAAGTCTACCTCAAAGCTTATTTTCCTGAATAGTGACTGCCATTAATTTCACTTTGGATAATGATACAATTATATCTAATCATTGACAGAATTTAATATGTGACACATCAATGGCTTTCTTCACAGCCTGGAAAGCCCCCTAAACTGTTCAGGCTTTTGAAAATTTTCCATTCTCTATGTGCCAGGAACACCTTGGAATCACTGATATTTTGTACAGCGTTAGTCAAAACCGTTGCTTTTGAGATCACAATTCCAAGCAGCTGCTTAGCCAAAGCTGTTGCCTTTTCTTTTGATGCCAACTTTGGATAAGCCATTACAAGCTGTCTAATATCAGAGTCCTGAATGAAGAATCCAGATTTCAAGAGCAGATTTTTCAAAACTAAGGGCAGGGAAGTGTAAACATGAAGCTTTGCGCTGCAGTTCATACTTCCTGCCCCCACTGTCTCCATCCCTGCTTTGCCACATAGGTGGATCTATGCTTAGAGGTAGAACATACGCTATTCAGGTATGTGGCATTCTTCCTTAGGAACTTCAGGTTCAAAGTTTCTTCCTGGTAACCTAAGGAGTGTTGTCGTGGAATATAGACAACACTGGGTAAGCATATGTGAACCCAGAAAGAATACTTTCTCTCTGACCCCAGGCAGTGAATTTCTGCAGAAGATCCATCTGCTTATTTGATTTGCAGCCAAATCCATTCACTGCTATTTCTAAAATACAGCCAATTGCTTTCAAGTTCTCAGTACTGAGTGAGTGCTTCTTTCAACAGCAAACGTGGGGTTTGCAATTTGAAGGGAGCATGAAAAGTCTTTCACTGGGACAGGCATAAGGTACATAACTATTGTTATTTATTTATATACACTCTATAATGATGAAGTCTTGGTGCTATCAAGTCATCTTAATCTTAACAAGTGCAAAGTAATGCACAATGGGGCCAAAAATCCAAATTATGTCTATAAACTGATGGGGTCTGAGCTTTTGCAACCCACCAGGAAAGGGATCTCGGGGTTTTGGTGGACAGTTCCTTGAAGGTGTCAACCCAGTGTGCGGCAGCAGTGAAAAAACCTAATTCAATGCTGGGAATAATTAGGAAGGGAATAGAAAATAAGTCAGCAAATGTCATTTTGCCTCTTTATAAATCTATGGTGTGCTACATTTGGAATATTGTGTACAATTCTGGTCACCATATCTGAAAAATGATATTGTGGAACTGGAAAAGATGCAGAAAAGGGCAACCAGAATGATTAAGGGTCTGGAACACCTCCCTTATGAAATCAGGCTGCGACGTCTAGGCCTCTTCAGTCTGGAGAGACGACGTTTAAGAGGAACCTGATTGAAGTTTTTAAAATTAAGCATGGTATAGAAAAGGTGGTTAGAGAAGAGGTGGTGACAGTTATGAGTCTAGATGGCTTTAAGGTGGGGTTAGAGAAATTTATGGATGACCGATGTATCAATGGCTACTGGAACGAATGCTTAGATGCGTTTCTGAGGCTGGGGGGGGGGGAAGCAGGACACTTCTAAGGTCATTTGCTGGGATTTGAGAGCAGGAGAAGGTTTGCCCCTGTCTCTGCTTGAGATTCCAATGGGCAATTGGTGTGCGATGGAATGTTGGACTAGATGGGCTGTAGCCTGATCCAGCAGGACTTCTCTTATGTTCTTATAAATCATGTTCAACTATAAAGAAAATGGCTGCTACACCGACTTACCTTTGGTTAAAATAGCACAGCTCTTCCAAGGACCTTTCTGGCATTTTATGTCAATCTATCCATCTCTCCTTCCCATTGCGCATTACTACTTCTGCTTCCCTCAGTCTTGATCCTAGTCCCTCCTTTAGTTTAGGACAACCTCAGGTCATCGTTAGGTCACGTAACTCACATTATTTTTATTCAATTCATTTTCCAAGTTAGCTTACCCCTGTCAGATTATTTTAACCAGAGTCCTCTTTTCTAGAGGACTCAGCTCATCCTGTCATGCCAGGAATATCATTAAGGCTTCCTCAGTGTGAGTAGGGAGGTAGGCTAAAGAAGGCTGAACTGTGCTGTGGTGGGTGGGGTCCAGTCTTTCATCCAATGTTGACGAGAGGGCATACCTCCCCTTCTGTCCTCTGTTGGTGTGTATGATTCCTCTATCTAGCATTTTTCTGCAAATTTATTATCATTTTTTTTAAAAAAATAACCACATGGAGAAGAAAAACACATAAAAAAGGGAGTGTGCATGTGGAGGTGGGGAAGCAGGCTTAAAAAAGAACCGCAAACACACACCCTCATCTCCCTTGAGTGACACAACAGCATCCAATAAGAAAGGAGATAGATTTGATGCAACAATAACCAAGAGTTCCCTGGAGGAGGCTCAGATGGATCACAACGAAAGGTGTGAGTGATGCAGACCATAGTGAGGACAGCCTGAGAATGACCTATAATGATCTAGGTGTGAATAGAGCTAGTATGACCTCAGGCTGAATTATTAATAGGTCCTGTCTTATATAGGTGTGACCAGGGCCCTGGTGAAGCATATTTTTTCCAGGTTTTTCTGCCCTTACAGTATTTACATGAACCCTCTTTGCAGTCAGCTAGAGTGGGAATCAGCACAGAAGCAACTCAGCCCTGCTGAAGAGATTTCTGGTTGGGATGCAGGTGAAATTGATGGGAAGGCAGGATTTTCTGTTTGACTGTCTTCTGCCCTGTTGATGTGCTACAGTCAAACTGAGAGGTGCAAAACCAGCTGCCATGGGTAGCTGTAAGACCAACTCTAAAAGACAATAGCTGACATGTTTGAATATTTTATTTATGTATTTGTATTTCTCTCCTGCCCTATACCCATAGGAGTCAGGGCTAACAAAATTCAGTGCATTAAACAAAACAATATATCTTAAAACAGTAATATCTACAACATTTCAAAACCAACATGTTAAAACAAAACAAATATATATTAAAAAACAGTACTACCTAAAAGTAGGGGGAAAGTGTAACCATATTTATCCAAAGGCCAGGGCAAAGAGGTGCGTCTTTACCGCCTTCCTAAACTTAAACAGAGAAGGAGCCTGACACACCTCAAGGGGGAGACTATTCCATAGCCTGGGGACCATTATTGAGAAGGCCCTCTCCCGGATGCCCACTTGTTTTACTACTGAGGGCAGTGGGACAGCCAGGAGGGCCTTCCCACCAGATCTCAAGCCACGGGCAGGTTGATAGGGGAGAAGGCGTTCCTTTAGGTATTTGGGGCCCAAGTCCTTTAGGGCCTTGTAAGTTAAAATTAACACCTAGAGTAGATCCCCTCCGAATGTGGTAGGATTCATATTCAATGCAAATGCTCAATCCCATACGAATCCCATACAAATGCATACAGACAGCATAGGGATCCTAGCATAGGGATCTCCTCCCTCCTTCCTTCTCCTTCTCCTTCTCTTTTAGCAGAGCATGTTCAGGAGAGGGGGATGGGCAGACTGATGTGTGAACAATCTCACCCTGAAGCCTTCTCTAAGCTGTCTCAGAGATGTTTTCTTTGGCTGTGTCTGATCACAGCCTTGGTACCGCCCCGCAAAGTGTTCTACCTAGCAAACCTAGCCTTAAAAAAAAAAAAAAAGCAAAACAAAGCAAACAAAGCAAGCAAACAAACAAAGCATGGCCATCTGAAATGCTAAATCAGGCATTTTCTGCACCCCTACTAAATAAGGTAGCATTTCCTTGGAGCGGTATCATTAAGGCAAAAGACAGCAAGCCTGTTAACTGGCTGAGAGCTTCATCAGCTGACAGTTTAAGTATAATAGAAGTGTGCTTGACCCCCTGGGGAATCCTAAACAATGATTGACGGGTATGGTGGTGATGATTTCCAAACCCTGTTGTAGAAAGCCATAAAAGCCATCTATTTCCCCCTTGAGTACATTCTCTTCTGACATTTGGACATTAAATTCAGGGCATTCTCCCCCATCTATTTCTTAAAGCTTCCCTGTTGGTTCTGGTCTGCTGTATACTTTACTGATGCCTCTTGTAAACTGTGGATACCCTTTGCTCAAACATATTTCAAACCACTTGAGGCTTTTCTCTCTCTCTTCCCCCTCACTTAAAGAAATTATTTTGGTGTGCATAGGGGAAGATAGTTGCCATTTAATTGATGCCATTTCACAACTGAACAGAGTTGATTCTCGCTGTCAGGACTGATAAGTCTTATACCATTAACCTTAGGAGAAAAGTCAGGTTATGGCTAAAGGCCGAGTCTCCATTGGCAGAAGGAGCTGACTTCTGCTTCGGTGCCTCTACATCTCTATTTCCAAGTGTCGAGTTGTCATTTCAAGTGGTAATCTAAGGTGCAAATGGGGTGGTGTGCTCACTGTGACTCTACTGTTGCTGACATGCATGGATGCTTTTTTTGGGCTTCTCCAACAATAAATGGAGATGTATCCAATGCTACACTTTCTAAGTTTTAAGTCTTGTGTATACAAATATAAGAACATAAGAGGAACTCTGTGATCAGGCCATAGCCCTTCTAATCCAGCATCCTCTCTCTCACAGTGGTCCGCCAATTGCTTCTGGGTATTCTCAAGCAGAAGACAAAGGCAAAACTCTTTCTCAAATGGCCTTTATAGGCATCCTGCCTGTCTCTCCACCCTGGAACAAAATCTCAAAATGTTCCCAAGTTCCTAGCAAATCTAAATCCTTCCTCAAAATACTACTGTCTCATCAACACATTACATAAGAACATGAGAGAAACCCTGCTAGATCAGGCCATCTAGTCCAGCATCTTGTCTCAAGCAGTAGCTCACCAATTGCGCATGGGCATCTCAAGTAGGAGACAAAGGCCAAACCTTCACCTGCTCTTGAATCCATGCAAATGGCCTTAAAGGCATCCTGCTTGTCACCCAGCCTGCAAGATATACTTAGGCATCAATTCTAGTAGCAATTGATACACATGTCACCCATAAATTTGTCCAACCCTTCTTTAAAGCCTAGGCCAGTGGCTGTTACCGTCTGTTCTGGTAACAAGTTCCATAAACTCCTGACCCTTTGAGTGAAAAAATACTTCCCCTTGTCTGATCTGACTCTCTTACCCATCAATTTGATACAGTGCCCCCTGGTTCTAATGTTGTGTGATAGAGAAAAGAAATTTTCTTTTCTATACCATGCGTAATTTTATATCCTTCAATCATGTCCCCTTTTAAATGCCATCTTTCAAGACTGAAGAGGCCTAGATGTTGCAATCTGATTTTGTAACGGAAGTATTCCAGTCCCTTAATCATTTTGGTTGCCCTCTTTCACATCTTTTCCAGTTCCACAATATCCTTTTCGAGGTGTGGTGACCAGAATTGTACACAATATTCCAATTGTGGCCTCATCATAGATTTATAAAGAGGCAAAATGACACTTGCTGACTTGTTTTCTATTCCTAATTATTCCCAGCATTGAATTAGCTTTTTTCGCTGCTGCTGCACACTTGGCTGACACCTTCATTGAACTGTCCACCAGAACCCTGAGATCCCTTTCCTGGTGTGTTGGAGAAAGCTCAGCCCACATCAGTTTATAGACATAATTTGGGTTTTTGGCCCCGATGTGCATTACTTTCTACTTATTAAGATTAAAGTACATTTGCCATTTGGTTCCCCACTCACCCAATGCCAAGAGATACCTCTAGAGCTCTTCACAATCTTTGAAGTCAGTAATAACCATAAGTAGACTTGCAGAAGCCTTATATGGCCAATTCTGGTTTATAGACAAAAGCCATAAAATTACAAGTTAATTACAAGTTAGCTCCACTGCTCCCTATTTGCCTGCTCAAAACATCATTGATTTCCCACAATGTAAGAACCTTAGAGGAGCCCTGCTGGATCAGGCCACAGCCCATTTGGTTCAGCATCCTGTCTCCCACAGTGGCCCAGCAATTGCCCATGGGCATCTCAAACAGATACAAGTGCAAACCTTCTCCTGCTCTCGAATCCCAGTAAATGGCCTTAGAAGCATCCTGCTTGTCCCCCAGCCTGAAATTTGTACTTAGACATCCATTCTAGTAGCCACTGATACATCTGTCATCCATAAATTTGTCTAATTTAGCATTCTAAGTGGAAAGTTTAGGTGTTTTTATCATTTACTCTTTGGGTTCTTTTCTGTTTCAATGGTATGATAATATTCTTGATCCCTTTTATGCCTAGAAGAATGGAGCTATTTATTAATTATATCATAGTATGCTGTGATCTGTCACTTTCATGGTCACAAGCATTAGCATGAAGGGTCCTGCAGCAAATCGTATATGGCCGCTTTGCAAGCAGCCAGCAAGCTGAAGCAGTACAATATAAACAGATTTATCTCCCTGAGCACTGCCCAGCGTGTTTGTTATCTTGAGGCTTTGTTTTGTTTTTAATGTGTGGCAGCAAAATAAAACTTGGCTTATCTTTTAGGTTAGTGGTTAAGAACACCGACATATTTCTCCTAGAGATTATTGCAGGGACCAAGTGAGTAACAGCTACAGGCATGGGTAGGTGTTTGCAGAACCGGGCCCACCCATCTTGGAAGCAACCTACCCAATATCAAGGCAATGTCGGGATGTGCACGAATTTGCTTCGCATTCGCATTCTAATTGAATCAAATACCTAAAAAATCAATTTGATTCGAATGTTTAGAATTGGAATGCAACAAAATCTGATTAAAATAGAATATATTTGAATCTATTCATTCGAATGCTACATTCGAATTTGGAGATATGGATGTTGACAACATTTGTATGTGTTATATGTATCTGTACACATTTTGTACACATCCTTTTTTATCCCGTATGCATCCCGTTTTTGTCCCATACTATCAGTGCAAATGTGTACAGATATGTATGAGATTCATACAGATACGTATATAATACATACGTATCTGTACTTTTGAATGATTTGAAACATTTGAACGAATGTTTCGGAACATTCAAAATTTATTCAAATGCATAGACATTGTATTCGAATTTGAATGTCCACATTTGGTCGAATTACGAATGTTTAGAACATTTGTGCACATCCCTAAGGCAATGTAGTGCACTTTGGACATGCCTCTTCATGCCACAGTGATATCAGCTGGGAGGTTAGCATGTGATGGAGAAAAATACTTTTCTTGGTCTACCAAAGATATCTTGGAAGTTCAATCAGTGTTTCTTCTCTTTCTCTTTTTTCATTCAAAACTGGAAGATTGCTTAAATGCCTTGGCTGATTTCACACTTGGCTTCCTGTCCATTGGACAGGAAAAGTGCATTAGTGACTAACATGTACTAGCATTCACACTTGAGAATGATAGTACACTTTAAACTAACCCCCACCAGTGTCCAGACACCTACAG
This sequence comes from Aspidoscelis tigris stejnegeri, assembly GCA_023333525.1. Classification (NCBI taxonomy): domain Eukaryota; kingdom Metazoa; phylum Chordata; class Lepidosauria; order Squamata; family Teiidae; genus Aspidoscelis; species Aspidoscelis tigris. The sequence continues at coordinate 12,428,451 of JALMGA010000007.1, forward strand.
GTGTTGCCATCTTCTTTCTGGAGTCCAGCACAACTTCATGTGTGCTGGCACTGACATCACAGCTACAGTGAGTCTCTGCACATGCACAATCATGTTTGGGGTGATTTGAGGTGCCGGCATGCTTGTGTGGCAACTCAGATGACACTTCACACAGGAAATGGTGCCAATGGTTGCAGCACTAGATGGGACAGGTAAGCTTTCAGGTAAGGTTAGCATGCATGTGGAGCATATTTTGTGTACCACTGCTAGTAGACAATCGGAAAACATCTGGGCAGGCAGGAGGCATTTCTAGGTTGTAGATGCCTCCTCCAAGTGCAGATGCACCTGTCCAGAAGTTAAGTGGGCCAGATGTAAAAGCACCTTTGGTCTGGCAGCCCTCTCTGTTTCACAGCACCCTAGCCATGGTGGTGACCTTGATGGGGAAGAATTAAAGTTATTTTTTCAGATATGATTACAACGAAAACAGCTAATGGGGTTTAGCTTTTGGGCAAAAGGAGGCATGGTAGTTTGTTGATAAAGTGTAGCAGCTTTAATACATTCTGCTCTCTATCCATTCAAAAGTAAAATTCCGAACATCCAGGGAAAAAATCTATAATGCATAACTGAATCCAGACATGAAGGGTTTATTTGCATTTATGTTTCTGTCATGGATTGAGGCGCCCTGGGAGATTCCATCCACGTGGACCACTGCCACCCTCAATCCTGGAGTGTGCAGGAATGTTTCAGAATGTCCCAGTCCTCTCCACAGCTTGACCAGAAATGGTAGTGTGTTCCTGTTCACTTCTGCATGCAGTGTTCGCACCCACCACTGGGTGTGAGTGTTGCATGGGGCCGGGGCAGTGATGCTGCAGTTGCGAGCCACACTGTGCATCATGATTGCCATGGCAATAGGCAGGCTTGCAGCCGAGGTTGCTGTGGCCATTGCTATGGTGATATGGATGGTCTGTCCACACCATGAGTGCCCTTAGGTTAGTTGGGGATGGTGCCAGCACTCAGGTGCAAACACCGTCCACGGCCCTAAATGTAACTTCAGTGGAATGGTATGGGTCTTGAGGAACTATCATTTCTAGTTCTCAGAGGTGTGGGGGTGTGGCTCAAAGCTCACAATAAGCTGTGAGGTCACATGGTTTGGGTGATCCAGATATGCACCATCAGAGCAGACACTGCTGATTTAGACTATGCCATCCCATGATCTGGATCAGTGGGCCAGGCTCATCCAGACCCACTGATCCACACCTACTGCAGGTGAGTGCAGAATGAGTCTATATCAGTTTGGCTCCCCTCACAAGACAATTTGTTGACAGTACCTTCTCCGTCAGAACCCACAGACCTATACTAGGATAGAGATTCTTAATCGCAGCAGTGAAAATTTTGTCTCACAGTTAAGCTTTTACTATACACAAGGCAATGCCCATGAGAATGCCCTGAAGCAATTGGTGGATTACTGTGTGAGACAGGAAGTTGAACCAGATGGGTTGTGGCCTGATCCAACAGGGCTTCTCTTATGTTCTAATCTAAAATGAATGCCTAGGTACCTGCAGGAAAGCTGAGAGCAGGTGAAGGCTTTGCCTTTGTCTTCTGCTTGAGATGCCCAGAAACAGTTGGTGAACCACTGTGTGAGACAGGATGCTGTACTAGCTGGGCTGTGGCCTGATTCAACAGGGCTCCTTTTATGTTCTTATCTAGAATGAATGCCTAGCTACTGCCTTCAGGCTGGAGAGAAAGGCAGAATGCCTCTGAAGACCATTTGCAGGGAAATTAAGATCACTTGACGGTTTTGCCTTTTTCTTCTGCTTGAGATGCCCAGAAGCAATTGGTGGACCATTGTGTGGGACAAGATGCTGGACCATCTGGGTTGTGGCCCAATCCAGCAGAGATCCTTATGCTCTTAAACAAACAATGCTGCACTGAACAGTTAAGCCAAATATTCCATCACAAAGGGGGGGGGGCATTCATTTTAGACACAAATCATTTTTTCCTTTCCTTTTCCTGCCACCCTGTTGATTCTGCAGAGCAAATCATTGCATTTATACAGAAAAAAATTCAGGCAGAGGCTCAAGCAAGGAAAACAAAGCTTCTAATTCTTGAGAAATGCTAAATTACCCTATATACAATTATTTCTTATATGGATTTTCTTCCCTTTGTTTTTTCAGAAATTCTAGAAAGCTTTCCATTGCAGGATTGTGAGTGGGGCAAAGAACATGAAAGAACACAGCGTTGATGCTGTCTGCACTTGCTTGCTTGTTTTTGATCACATAGATCTGAGAAGAGAATGCTTTTGTAGTCTTTAAGAACAGCAAGGGGTATACTTCTATATTAAAATGTTACAAGTATAATGTGGTTTATTGTTTCTTACTTTTAGTCTGAAAAGAAAATTTTTGACATAGGCGAGAGATCAGTGCTGCTTGCTGAATCACCCTATCTGCACTGGGATGTGCATGGATTTTTTTTGACATTGTATTTGAATAAAATCAAATACCCAAAAATCCAATTCGATTCGAATCTTTTAAATTTGAATTTAACAAGATTCGATTCATATTTACCAAATTTGAATCTATTCATTCGAATTTTGATTCAGATCTGCACATACAAATGTCGCCAACATTTGTATGTGCCCATACGCATCTTCCCCACATCCGTACACATCTGTACGCATCCATACACGCCTGTATGCATCCCGTAGTTATCCTGTATGTAACCCGTTTTCACCCCGTACGGATCCGTACAAATACGTACGGATGTGGGAAGGATGCGGATATTCAAGTATGCATCATGTACGAACCCATACATATACAAACGTCCATATAATTTGAATGAATAGATCTGAAATTCAAAATTCGATTTGAATGTTTGCATTCAAATTTTGGGACATTCTATTCAAGTTTGAACATTGAAATCTGGCACATTTGATTGGATTTTGAATGCCTATGAATATTTGTGGACATCCCTAGTAGGGATCTCCACAAAGACAAATCCCCCCATTTGATTTGATGTGAATTGAATGGGGGAATATTCGGTTTCATGTGAACCCCTTTCCTGTGAATGTGGGGAGCTTAAGCTTCACACACGAACATCCAGTGAATGTCCATGTGCAAAGGGAAACTCCCCACCCCTCCATTCCCACCCCACCTCGTGATCTGGGAAGGTCCATGTGCAGCTCTGGAAGGCCTACTTGTGTCTTGGAGGAGTGAAGGAAGGGCAGCAGAGGACACGGAGAATACGGAGGATGCAGCTGTGGTCACATTCAAAGAAAGGTGGGGTGGGAGGCTGGGTGGGAGGTCAAGGTGGGCAGAATGGATTTCCACAATCTGGATCAAATGGTAAGTGCAGAAACAGTCTTGAGGTCTTTTCACCCTTTGGCCTCTAGTGAAAAATTAGTGAACTTCTGGTGAAGAACATCTACACTCTGAGGAGCCTGTTACAGCCTCCAAGTGTGCCCTGCCTCACTAGAAGTTTATTAATTGTGGATTAGTAAGTTTACTAGAAACTTACCTGCAGCGTCCATCACCAAAACCATCTGTACCTGTTCTGCAGGCCTAGGACCGTCTGAGGTGCCACGCAAGTGTGTTGGCACCTTTGTTATGCCTCTGCAACAAGTTTGTTTGGTGCAATTGAAGTTTATGTTGTAAGCCTTGTTTATTGGAAGTTTAGAAAGAAATGTGTGCCTGTATCTTTAAGAGGTAGGCTTTTGGATAAGGAGGGTGGAGCATTTACAGCTTACACAGGAGAGTTAGGTCAGTTTTCAGTCTGCTGTGACAGTGGAAGGAATCATCATTCTTAGACAGGCTGAAACTCCTCATAGGCCGCAAGTGCCACAGAAGGAAGAAACTCCACAACAGAAAGAGTAAAGCAGCAACTTCCAATAGGCCAGCAAGTGCCAAAGGAAGCAGAAAGTCCTTCTAGATCAGCCAGTGTCACAAAAGGAAGGCAGGAACTCTTTCTAGGCCTGAGTGCCTCAGCAAAGGAAAGTAACTAAAGCCTGAAGACCCAGTAAGACCCAAAGAAACTGTAAGCTCTTACTTGCTAAGAAAGTGGTTATATATTTGTTTTGCTGTTACAATAAATACTGTAATTTGTTCATACTAAGAAAGACTGGTGGATTCTTCAAAGAGGGAGGAGTTTCACTTGTTCAAGACCTCTGCCCAAGGCCAGAGTGCAGACTGAACTTAAAAGCTTGAGTATACCTGGGGCAGAACAACCTTGGATGATCATAGATACAACTGCACAGGTTCAGAGCTTAAGCATCATCATGGCAGCTGTGCTGACGCATGCGCAGTCGCAGAGGGCACCACAGCCAAAAAGGTGGTTCCTAGAGGAGGACTGGCCCTGCAATCAAATCTGGTACGTTTTTGATCATGGGGAGGGGGGAACGGCCAAAGTTGACTGGCACTCCATGTGCGAGCGCTAGTCAGTGTTGGTTAATTGGGCTCCTTTCTAGTCCAGCGGATGGGAAGGGAAGTGTGAAATCACTGCTGATCGGTGTAGGACCCATTGAATTTGAGTGTTGTCATCATTTGGATTCTAAGCTCCTGCAAGGATGTGTTCAAGAACAGAAAAATGCATATGGAATGAGTTCGTGACTTGGATAAATATGTTCAGAAATGCCTTGTCTGTGAAGAGGTAGATTATTTTAATGTGCACTTTGTGACAATGGAAATAGTTAAGTAGAAATGTCTGTGCATATTTTAACATGGAGATTTCTTGATGCCTTTGTGCAAGTATAATGCAAATGAGTGTTAAGGAGCAAAGACTCTGAAAATAAGGCTGAATCCTCATGACAGAGATTCCAGCACATTATGGGCAGGAGCACAAACACTGCACATGATGCACCTCACCCCTTCTCTCTGATGCTTGGGAACTAAACTTCCCCAGTTTCAGGAAAGTTACAGGGTCCTATTTTTTTTTTTTTATCATGGTGGAAATGACACAAGAAGAAGTCTATTTGGGGGCATCAAAATATATCGCTGGATGGACAATGGGTCAAGTGGATCACCAGTGTGATCACTGTCTATTGGCATAGTACTGGCTTGAATGTCTGAAGGCGTTCGATAATGATGTGTAGGACTAGTTTGAGGTTCAAAGCTCTTTCAATCAAACAGGGTGTTTGAAAGACTTGAACTGAACCAAGCAATCTGCTTATTTGAAAAAACAGGGTTTCAATTCAAACCAAACCAAGTGGTGTTTTAATGAACCTAGGGCACACACCCTGTTTGATACGAGATTTTAAGGGAGTCTGAAGCAAACTAAACACCTTGCTGTTCAAAGAAAAAAAATATTCAAATCCAAACCAAACAAAGGGGTATTAGGTTTGATTTGAACAGAGAAGGGATTTTTTAGTTTGTGTGCGTACCTACCTTAGACTTGTTCTTCCCACTTTGGAAGAAGAATGCCTCCCAAGACACCTGCCAGCCATCAGAGGCACACTGCCTCCCTAGGGGCACCACAGCCTTGTGGACAGCTTGCCACCCCCAGCCTTCCCTGAGCAGCCTAAGATGAGTGCAACAGCTATTTATTAGACATACCGAAGGCCACAGAAACAAGGGGCAGTTTTGCAGTTTCCTCCAGGTCGCGTGAACAGGAACAGTGTGTGATGAACCAATGTGCGAGTGCTAGTTGATGGCAACCCAGCCTGCAACTGATCGAGCACTTACCTGTGTTTGATCGCCAAGCTGCTCCTCTGCAGAATGCTGACATCTTGAACACGGTGCCCTGCATGACTGTATCAGCGCTGTTGCTACAGCGATGCTGATCCTCTGCACAGTCATGTGAGATGCCAGTATGTTTATGTGGTAGCGCCAATAGCCTCCCTAGCTGGCAGAGGTGTGAATGTAAGTAAGTTCTGTCAAGTAAGTTCTGGTCACGATAGGTGAGCATCTGGGAAGGCAGTGGGTGCTTGTAGGCTGTAAGCACCTCCTGCAGGTGCAGATGCAGGTGCAGTTGCCCAGATATTCATCTATTCAGCCTACATATCTTTACACACCTCAGGCTACATGCACCTATGTCCACGGGAGAAGATGCTCTCTGCCACCACATCTCCATTCATGGTGGTGGCAGTAGGCACCCCAGGGTGATCACGCCATCCTCTTTGCTCCTGTTGGAAGTGCACAATCCGCTGCTAGAAATGGGTCCTTTGCAGTCCAAAATGGAAATGCAGAGGCCTTTCACTGCTGCAAATCATGGTGCTTCTCCATCTGCCCAAAATGGAGCTGCCTTGCTCCGTAAGTGGAGGTCTGGCCTCAGTTATTTTCTGCTAACCTGCCTTTCATCTGGTTTGCAACGTCCCAATATTGTAACCTTCTCTCGTAGTAAAGTTGTTCCAGCACCTCAATCATTTCAGCTGCTATTTTCCTCCCTGTTTCCAGATTCATATTATTTTCTAACCATATGGCTGTATTTTGTTTCAGCTGTTGAAAGTAATAATGTTCAATTGACATATGAATGGCATATTAAGTGTTCAAATGATTACTAGGTCCTCTGAGTATTTTCCCCTTTTCTCTTCCCTTTTCCCCCCGTTATCCCTTTTTTTGATCTCTTTTGAACTTTGGCAGCACTTGATCTGCTATATAAAGTTCTGATATATGGCATATCTTTAAATTATTGTATGTGAATATTTGAGGGCCAGAAGGTTAAGAATCAAATCTCAAATCATTCATAAAGCTCACTGCAAGATTCCTCCTCTACCATTATTCTCTTCCACAATGCACAGAGATGTTTAGTTCCGAGGATAAGTGTATGAGGTGGAAAACAGTGGACCTGTACAAGCCTATTCTTACCAGTAGAAGCTGGCGGCCAGTAGAGCTGGCGGGAACTCCCACTGCAGGAGGAGGGAGTATTGTCACACAGGAAGACTTAGCAATGTCATAGAAACATTATGGTCCAGTGTGCATGAATACTTCAGATATTTCACACTTGCACAACTAGAATTGAGAAGGAACATAGTGTACAAGTTGTACAGTTATGGCACACAAGCCAGAGGTCTGGTACAAAGGAAACAATTACAGACAAAGCTTCCCTTCCAGAAAGACTCTCTACCTCTCTGAAGGGTCTCCTTTTTGTTAGAGTTAGAACAGGAAAAACTTACTGCCTCTGTCCAGGAATCACCTGACATTAGTTACACATGCATACAGCTGTGCCAGCACCCACCCTTCTTGCAACTGTTTTCAGCTGCACCATTTGCTCTTATCAGGAGTCACGTGACTCAGTCAAGAAGGGTTATAGCATAGTGAAATGTACAATGTCTATGCAAACTGATGTGTAGCTACTCATGACTGTGTGCACTTCTTGTATAAACAGCAGGCAACATTTTGTGTAGCTCAGTGGTACAGCAAACTACCTGGAAAGCAGAGGGTCACCACACTGATCCTTACGGCGCGTCCCCATGCATGTTTTGATCCAAATCGTAATCGGGTTCAGCAAGGGTCATCCCCATGTACTTTTGATTTGGTCCCATTTCCATGGACCAAATCACCCAAATTTGTACCAGATTTGGTACTGGAAAAAACAAGTTTCATCACGGCTTGGGTGATTTGGTCCAAGCCGAGCCTGCACATGGGGATGGTCCTGGGCTGTTTGGGGAGGAGATTGGCACTCACGTCAGTGGGAAGTGGGGTTTCATGTCCCGTGCTTGCCATTCCTGCCCTGTGCAATGGAGATCACAACAACTGAGATTTTTTGGAAGTAAATGGTCTTAAAGCCGAAATGATAAGGGGGTCGAATGGCCTTCATTGCCCCATGAGACCCTTTTATACAAGTACACCACCCCCCATTTCACGATCTCAGGATCATGGCTTGATTTTTCTCCCTTTTACACAGAAAATATTCCACCCCCATTTCCCGATCACCAAGGCCGGCATGATAATGGCTTGATTTTCTGCTTGCCAGGTGTTGTCATGGTTCCTGGGTGGAGCAGAGGGGTGCAAAACTGTTCAACCGCTCAACTGCTGTCAAACTTCGTAGTGGCGTTAGTTTGTAAAAATTATTATTTTTTGTTTGGTACTGCTAAAGGGGTGGGGATGAGTCATATGCAATGGGCAGCATGGGGGGGTTGACGTCAACCTGGCTTCCAATGAGGGGAGAGGGGGCAGAGAGGATGGGGTACTGCACCTGTGCCAGGGTTTGGCACAGTTTGCATGGGGATGGCTGAATCCGCACTCAGCCCACACCCAGCCAGCGTTGCCGGGAATGCCATGGGGACAGGCACCATCCCTTCTTGGACCTGCACCCGGTCACATGCGTGCCCAATCAGAACCAAATGGCTTGCATGGGGACACGGCCTCAGCCTCTCCCCAGGAGTAGGCAATGGCAAACCACTTTTGCATCTTTGTGAAGAAAACTGCATAGAGGTGACCATGCAGTCAACCAGGAGTCACCCATGACTCAATGGTAAGCATCAACAAATATCATTCACTTCTCCTCCCTCAGCCTGGAATTCTTGCATTCTTGGATGGGATAGGTCTGTATCAAGATGACCTTGGTTTTGCATTCAGCCTCGGTCTTGACTTTTTCCCCATCCATTTTGGCTTGAGTGGACACTGCTTTCCCATGCAGTGTGCCACGGGGAAGAAGATTCCTTCCTTTGTAGACCCATTCGTCAGCCACTGCTGAGTAGAGCTGACCTCCTTTGGTACAACGGAGATGCAGATACATGTAATAGCAATGGTAGTAGGACTTTAGTCATCAAAGAAAGGAATAGAGGAAGGAGGAAGAACACTTGCAGCAAAAGAGAGAGAGAAGGAATGCTTTAAAAGGAAATTTGTGGAGATGAGACATGCGACCTGTTCTTTATTGGTAAGAAGAAGATACTTCCATGGCCTGACACAGAATCAGAAAAAAAAGTGTGATTCAGACGCAGTGTCAGATCAGCTTTATCTTCTCATTGGCTTCTGGGGAACCCAACTAAAGGAACGGACAATTCTTGTAGTCTCCTTCTGGCTATTTCAGATGAGCTTTGAAAATGGGCAGCTACCATGGTACAATGATGCCCTCATGTATTGCGCTTGATTGGTTTCTGTGCATCTTCCTGCAATTCTTAATATGCTAAGGATGCTGTGATCTGCCCTGGGAACTTCGATGAAGGGTGGGATATAAATAAATAAATAAATAAATAAATAAATAAATAAATAAGTTATTGTCCAAATTCATCCAGGTTAACATTAATTTTTAAATAAGGCCTCTTTAATAACTTAAATATAAAACATTGCATGGCTTTGATCCAGGTCTTTGCTTCTAACATGCTTTTAGACAAAGAGAGATTTGCAAACTAAACATCTTTTTATTGAAGGATTTGTAGCACCACAGTGGGGAAAGTGACTGGGATTTTAATAAAAATGAACCCATTCTCATAGCTATAATTTGGTTGTAATCATTTTAATTTGCATGCTGGGATTTTCTCTGGCATCTGTTAGTCAAATTGATCCAATATATTACTATATCACCCATCAATTAAAGACAACTCCAGGATTAGTTTAGAATACAGAATAATATGAGGAAAATCAGTATCATAGTTGCCAAAAACCACTCCTCCCAACTAAGGACAGGAAGAGTTGCAATAAATAGCCAGTTCTCAGGGTGGAAAGAGAAGGAGAGCAGTTGACATTTCTACCCCACTTTTCTCACCCATTTAAGGAGATTCAAAGTGGCTGACAAATCTTCTGTGACTAGCCCAAGGTTATCCAGCTAGCCTCGTGGAGGACTGCAGAATCAAATCTAGTGACTACATGATATGAGTCTGACACCCTAACCACAAAACCAAACTTGTGGTTAGGAGTGGGGATCCCCAAGGTTCATAAGCGACCTAGAAGTAGGAGTAAGTACAGACATAGCAAAGTCTGCTGACGACACTCAGTTCTTCAGGGTAGTAAAAACTGAAAAATATTGTGAAGAGCTCCAAAGGGATCTCTTGACATTGGGTGAGTGGGTAATGAAGTGGCAAATACACTTCAATCTTAGCTATCTGTGGGGGCTGAGCTTTCTGTGACAGTACAGGAAACTGATCTTGGGGTTGTGGTAGACAACTCAGTGAAGGTGCTGATCCAGTGTGCAACAGCCAGTGAAAAAAAGCAAATTCAAGGCTAGGGCTGATTAGGAAGGGAATGGAAAACAAGTCAACAAGTCTCATAATATATCTTTGTAAATCAATGGCAAGGTCATATTTGGACTACTGTGTATTCTAGTTGCTACACCTCAGAGATGACACTGAAACTGAAAAAGGTGCAGAAAAGGGCAACCAGAATGATAAAGGGGTAGGGTGTGTACAAATGCTATTTTCAACATTTGATTCAAATTGAATATTTGAATATCTGAATTTGTACGAATAAAGAAAAACAAATGTCTGGATGTTCAAACCAATACGAATACATTCGTTCTATTCTTTTGAATATTCAATATGTATCCAATGATACAAATCTTGTACGCATCCCATTTTCATCCTGTACGCATCTGTACATGATATGTGTAAGGATTGCATACATATCCATACAAATGTCCAAATTATTTGTATCACTAAGTTGAAACATTTGTTATATGAATACTAAAAAATGAATGTCTGGACATTCAATTTGCATACAAATATCCAAATTTGTGTGAATTTCTCCAAATTTGTCCAAATAATGAATATTTCAATTATTCATGCATATCCCTATCGAGGGGCTAGCACACATTCCTACTAAACCAAGTTACAACATCTAGGCATTTTCAGCCTGCAAAGGTGGTGTTTAAGTATATGAAATCATGCACAGTTTGGAAAAAGTGGATGGAGAGCACTCTATGAAGCTAATGGGCAGGAGAGTTAGAACGGACAAGGGGACATATCTTTTTCACCCCAGAGGATCATCAGTCTATGGAATTTACTATCAGAAGAGGTGGCAATAGCAACCAGTCTATATAGTTTTAAGAAAAGATTAGATAATTTCCTGGAGGGCAGGTGTATCAAGGGCTTCCAGAAAGGATACCTAGGTACTGTCTCCAAGTTGGACACATAATGCTCCTCAAGGCAATTTGCAGGGTGTCAAGAGCAGGTGAAGGTTTTGTGTTTATCTTCTGCTGAGAATACCCAGAAGCAGTTGGTGGACCCCTGTTTGAGATAGGATGCTGGACTAAATGGGCTGTCGCCCTATCTAGCAAGGCTCCTCTTATGATCTCAACTCCTTTCTTCTGAATAAAAAGGCAGAATGTTCTGGAGTTATTTCATTAATCGTTCAGCAGAATAAATGATAGCTTTTCTCTTTAAGCTTCACATTCTGTTCCAATGTACTTTCTGCTACGTGCCTTTTAGGTCCTTCCCACTTTTTAAATCCCAGTCATAAATTCACTACCGCTGCAGCTGTTTGGATGGAGTCACTAAATAAAATCTGACATTTTAGGACTGAATCTGCACTGCATCACTCCCTTGATAGTCATTTTGCAGTTGCCAAAATGGAAGAAAGATTGGCTTTATTAAAATAAAAAAGGCCTCCTAACTGACCTGTATCTACAATCTAACCACTTGCATCAAGTCCTTGCGAAAAATGCACTTAAAATGGAGGGTGGGGGTGCGTGCTCAAAAGGGTCACAAATTGCATTAGGTCCAATGAAATACAGTAAGTACTGTACCTGAATTCTGGTGAAATTGCCCAGAGCTGGATATAATAGGTGCTGCATTTCAATTGCTATGGATATTTCTGCCCTTCCCCATTGTCATATTCAGGCTGTTCTGAGCGCTTCCATTCAAACAGAATGTCTACACATTCAAATTTAAACATGTGAATGTTCCAAAACATTTGTTCGAATGATTTGAAACATTTGATGGTTCCAAAACATGCGTTCAAATGATTTGAAACATTCAAAATTACAGATACGTATGTATTACATATGTATCTGTACGAATCTCATACATATCTGTACGCATTTGCACTGATAGCATGGGACAAAAACGGGATGCATATGGGATAAAACAGATACGTATAGATTCAAATCTAACATTCGAACGAATAGATTTGAATGTATTCAATTCAAATCGGATTTTGTTGCTAGAACCGTAGCGTGTTATAACCTACCCTGAGACCTTTGGGTATAGAACAAAACAAGAATGCAAATAAATAAATAAAGAAGGACAGGGATATATATGGCATGCACATGCACACACACATACACGCACACACATCTCATCCAGAATTTGCTTCCATGATATGTAGTCAATTACCTTGGATGGGTTTTTTTTAAAAAAAAGTTTGAACCCATCCTTGGGAATCAGGACTGTCAGTGGGTATTAGCCCTGATGGCAGCAAGAAGTGGTCTCCCTCCAGAGGCCAAGTGTTCAGAGACTGGAAGCAGAGGAAGCCGGGTGTCCGTGTCTTGCTGGAAGAAGAAGAGTTGGCTTTTCTACCCCGCTTTTGTCACCTGTTTAGGGAGACTCAAGGCCACTGACAAACCTTCTGTACTTCTCCCCACAACACACACCTTGTCTGGTGGGTGGGGCTGTGAGAGCTCAGAAAGAGAGCTGTGACTAGCCCAAGGCCACTCAGCTGCTTCATGGAGCAGTGCAGAATTACACCCAGTGACTAGGAGATATGAGTCTGGCACTCTAACCACAAGACCATCCCAGACCATCCACATTGCCATAGCAATGGGCACAGCAACTTCCACTCAGGGATGTAGACACACACACACCCAATTCACTTTGCATCAAAGCGAATGGGATGGAACTTTGCATTTGTGCCAATGGAGCTACTTTGAATGAACCAGGCTTTGAACTTGCTCCAAATTCCCTTTGAATCCCTGCCATCACCAGTCACACCTCTGAACCCATTGCAAATCCACCCCAAAGCTTCAAAAGAAGGCACAAAAGCTTTCACTCCGCATGTGAAGGTCAGTCTTCTTACATTGCCAATATTCTATTTGAATGCCATGTTTTGAAGGTGACATTTTCCCCATCCCTACTTCCACTACATGGTGGGCCATTGCTACACGGATTGTAGACATAGTCCAAACACTTTGTCTGGGACTTTACCATGAGCGGCCTAGGAAAGCCATAGAGCAGCATTTACCTCTAGCAGCTACAGATGATAAGAACAGCAGCTCATGCTGTGTGACACTCTGAGACAGAGGCGGAACCATAGACTGTGGATGCAGCGTCCCAGACCATGTGGGGTTACCTTGATCGCCAAAGTGTGAAAATGTAGTGCAAATAATCCAGGACAGAATTCTGAATAAAACTCAATGCATCTACATTGTTTCTCCGAGTGGCATATGAAATATTTTGATATGCTTTTCTTTTCCTTCTGAGTTTATTGCCAGCAGAGCCCAGAAAGCCCTGTTCCATCTGTGCCCCCATTAATTAATTGACATAATTGGTAGAAATGGCCCATTTGAGAACGAAAGCCTCTTTAGTGCTTTGTTAAAATTACTGACTGCTGTTTATTGGCAGAAGAGCCACTAATTTGAGGGAAAATGCTTGACTGTAACCTTCTACATTTCCCATGTTGCACAATTTGCCTCTATGTACTTCCAGTATTGTCTTAACCCTTTGCTTTCCACCTCAGTTTCAAACGTATTTTACCACAGAAAGCCCAACTGTGCAAAAAGAATCGACCTAGTTGTCTGCTTATTTCACAGAGCCCTGTGATTCCTATATCCGACATTTGCTGCATTATTCAAATTTGGAACTGAGCAAACTAGACATTAAAAACCTAACTTTGGCCAAATCTTGCACAATTAAAATAATAATAATAAAACTTAATTTCAGGAATGTTTGACTTTTGGAGCCCGGTTGCTTCTTTAATTCAAACATGAGTTCCTACTTTTCCATTGTGTTGTCTTCGTTGGCAATTTTATAGTTCATTTCACCCTGCTACAGCAAGGCAAGTAGGTTTCATGTGTCTTGTTAATCTTCACAGCATGTGCTATCTTCAAAGTAGTTACTGGAATTACATGATAAGTCAAGGAGGTTCCAATTTCAAGAGGCACAGGTAAACACGATCAGTGTTGGATGACCAGGGTCAGGATCCAGGAAGATAGTTGTGAACTAGGAGGCTGGAATAAGGCACACAGCAGCAGCAAAGACTGTTCATACTAATGTATCATAGAAATAAAGTTCTTGAGTGTTTCTCATTAAGGTTGTGCATGAATGCAGTTATTGAATTCGCTTCATAATGAATCAAATATTTGAAAATCCTACTGTATCCAAATAATGAAAAAAATGTCCAGAGATTCAATACGAATATATTTGTATGAATAATTTGGACATTTGTGGTGTTGGAACTTCGAAAGGTAACGAAGTTTGCACATGGCAAACGCACAGCAGATAGCATATGAGGATGAAGTTCACATGCACAAATAGAGACTTGGTTGCATTCCGAAAAGGAAGGTTTTATTGCTTTATGGTTGCAGAGTATGTACTGATTAAATGAATGAGTATATGAAAAGAATACAGGTAAACAACTTAGCCACTAATATACATATACAGATAGGCTACAGGTACATCATTTCTATCTTGTTTTCTATTAGGAGCACAAAGGAAAACAGTTATACGTGTGGAATAGCATGATGTCATGGAACTGCAGATACCCCATGTGGGTATATCAGACATTATCGAGACCGTTCTTCTGTGCTGCATGGAGTCCTGAGGCCTTTTTGCACTACAGCTAAAACAGTTGTAGTGCACTTCGGCCGGAACACATGGAAGACAGTTTCCCATATGCATTGGCAGGTAAGGGACACGTTTCCAAGGCATCCCTTACCTGCCTACATGCAAATGGGAAGCTGTCCTCCATGTGTTCCATATGGATTGACTGTTCCAGGAAGGATCAGAGGATTCCCCTCCCTCTTGAGGCATCGAACCGAGGGAGGCATGGTTTCAGCAACAGCCCCTGCCGGGTACATCCCGCCAGGCCAGCGTCCCGTGGGGGAAATGGGGTGGCCCGAGGGAGGGCACCGGCCTCCCTCAGGATGTGGGGACCCACACAGGCTGGGCCCCATGTCCCCCCAGGATCCTAGTCTGGCCCGCCCAGCTGCCTATGGGCTATCGAGTCCTCTCCGTTTGGACTGCTCCCGATACATCACAGGATGACAGGTCGGCAGCAGCCAATAGGAGAGGCTTGAGGGTAGGAGTCCTGTGCAGCCGGGAGGCTGTAATGTGAATTGTCTCCCTCTGAAATGCAGCAGGTAAGCCTGGGGATGGGTTGGGACAGGTGTAGAGCACAATTAAGTGCTCTACACCCAGAACATGTCTAGAACGCTTTGGGATGGGCTGGGACAGTCCTGAACGGAACCACCACCCCAGCTGTGCAAATGCTCTGTCCCAAGGCATTCTAGACACGTTGGGAGGGCCTACTGCAAAAAGGCCCCTGGTTCTCATAACACCATTTGCTTCCCACAGGAACTTTACTTGTTATGACTACATTACAAGATTACAAGGCAGTTGGTGTTTTGCAGGGTGAATGGTCTTTCCAGCCTAGTGATGTATATCCCAACACAGTTGCAATCTTAATTGGGAGAAACTGGTTTGATGCATCACATAGGCATCCGTACTCATCCTGTACGTATCCCATTTTCATCCTGCACAGTTGCATATGGGATTCATACCGGTATGTATGAGATGCGCATGTACCTGAACAGATATGAATGTCCAAATTATTTGTAGGAATAACTCGAGATATTTGTATTCATTCAAATTCGGAAATCTTATCTGTGTATTCAGATCTTATCTCAGCATTCAAATCTGTACATTCAACTCTTTTCTGTACATTCAACTCTTATCTCAGTTTTGAATCTGTGCATTTGTGTCGTTTCTGGAAGTGCTGCCATGCAGTTGCATAATTTGGATGCTCTCTGGCACCTGGCCGCTTTTGCCAGCAGCACCCAGCTGGATCTGAATCCGCTGTGGAAGAGACTGGGCAGCTGCTTCTGCTAGTAGTGGTCCACTGGTGGAAACACCCAGCTGACAGGTTTCACATCGTGTGATTGGGTAGCAGCACTTCCAGATAAGATTCAAATGTACAGAACCAAAGTGAAGTAAAGTCTTACCCGGTGAGATCGCCGCGGGGGAGGGGAGTGGGGCTCCCTCCCACCTGCTTCTGAGAGGCCCCAAGGGTGCCCACCTGCAGCAGGGGGGGCGCCCCACCCCACTCCTCCAAGCCTGCGATCTGCCAGGGTGAAGGAAAACTTTTACTCCTGCTTCCATGTTTCTGATGCCGGGATGGCAACGGGGAGGGGGAGAGTGAGAGTGAGGGGGAGGGTCCCCCCACCCCCACCTGATTGCCCCCCTCCCTATCGCCCCCTCCCTATCATCCCCCTCCCTATCACCCCCCTTCCCTGGGCATTGGGGACAGTGTGCGTGCGCAGGGGACCTACCTTCCCGGCGTCCTCGCTCATTGCAAGCCAGGACTCCGGGAAGGGAGGTCCCCTGAACGCGCAGAGTCCCAATGCCCGGGGTGGGGGGGCGATCGGGTGGGGGGGCGATCGGGTGGGGGGCGATCGGGTGGGGGTGGGCCCCTCCCTCTCCCCCTCCCTCTCCCCCGACCCATCCCAGGGTGGGTGCGGGGTGAGTGGGGGGTGGGGGTTAGATGCGGTGGGGTGGGTGGCGCGTAGATCCATGCGCCTACACCCCGTAGACAGCAGCGATCGGGGTGGCGGGGAAGCCTTCGGAGATCGCAGCCAGGGACTCCAAACTCCGAAGGGCTCCTGCCCCATAGGGACCTTCCCCGGGCCCCATGATGGGGGCCCGGGGGCCCGGGCATCTTTGTGCCAGCTGCACGGGGCCCGATCAAGCCCCGTACAGCCGGCACGAAGTGGCAAAGTGGCTTGACAGCGCTGCCCGTCCCTTGGGTGCTCTCACCCAATGGGAGGCAGCATTGCCAGCCGTATCCCCACCCCTGGCCAGCCTTTGCCGGCTAAGTAACTTCGGAACGCTTTTACCATTCGCACACAGGCGCGCCGGAACGCGTTTACACACGTTCCTGCGTTCCTGTGTGTGAATGATGAAAGTGTCCGGAAGTGTCTTAGGCCGCCCGTCCTACACCCATTCCAAATGGAACGAGTGTAGTGCGAAAAGGCCTTAGGACAAACCTATTCCTGTTCTAGAATCCCAGCAAATGGCCTTAGAAGCACCCCGGTGTCTCTCCCAGCCTGAAAGAGGCACCTAGGCATTCGTTCTAGTAGCCATTGATACATCTGTCGTCCATAAATTTGTCTAACCCTACCTTAAAGCCATCTAGACTGGTACAAAGTACAAAATCGCACTGAAGCTCTTCAGTAAAATGTTCGGCTCTTTGGGCTAACTCATACCAGGCTCACATACGATGGGGTACTGTACTCCTGAATGGCTCAGAGTACCTTCCTTATATCCCAGTTTGACTTTTGTTCCTGTGACCTTAATTAAAAAACAACACTTTAACAAACTTAGAGGATTCTAGCCTAGGTCCTGACAGGATGGCGGGAAACAGCCAATGAGAGCTGAGTCTGCAGCTCAGCGCCCATGGGCTGCCCCATCCCATTGGCTGTCGAGGAGGAGGCTGCAGACCTGCATTTCAGATGGTGACAATGAGTTGTTGCTTCCCAGCCAGGTAAGCTGCAAAAATTATATATAACTGAGGATTTATTTCCGCTAGCCTGGAATAGACCCCAGGTGCATTGCTGTATTTAGAGTGAAGGGAGCAAAGTTTCAACCTTTATTGTTATTGTAATGGTGGAGAGATGGATATATAGGCCCATTGTTGTTATGTTACATCTTATTCTTGAATTACATTGGCAAAATCTCTTTTGGGATTCTTTTTTGCCCCGAGTTGAGTGGCTTCTTTACTTGTGCATTATCTTATCACGCTCTATGACCTGCAACTCGATAATCCATTCAGACAGCAAGCTGGACTTTACTCTTACATAATGCTGTCTTTCCAAGTGCTCTTAGCAGGCGTGTTCTGCCTGAGTGTGGTTGCAGACCATCATGCCAGAGTCTAAAAATAAATGTGCTGTGCTTTCTCCTCGCCCCATCCCAATGTTTCTTGCAGTCACTAAGAAATAAAAGCAGTATAATGAAGGATATATTTGTGTCTCCATAACTGGCCTTCTAGTCTTGAGAGCTGTTGCACTGGATGTATAAGTTGTTAAATCGCAGGCTGCTCTTATGCTCAGGAAGAAAGTTAAAAAGGGCTGGGAGCATCAGGGCAAGGACCTGACGTTGTGTTCAGTTATTCTGAGGTTGATGATGTATGTACTATCATCATTGACTTAGGCTGCATCCAAATAAAAGAAAATCACCACCATACCTCAAGCACCCTGGAACACGGCAAGCAAGCAGACCTTACCAAATTCAGCTGAGCAGCAGATCTCTCTTGGAGATGTTATAGATACAGGACATGAATAGCAATACTTAGGGCAGATTGTGCCCTCATTTTCTCCTCCACTATCATGTAGAATGACAGAAGCAGAAGACTCCTTTAAGCGGACTCAGAGCGGCTGACAATCCTTCTGTTCTTCTCCCCACAACAGTCACCCTGTGAGGCAGGTGGGGCTGTGAGAGCTTGGGAAGACAGCTGTAACTAGCCAAAGGCCAGCCAGCTGTAGGGACAGGCAGGAATGGGTTTTGTTTTTGCATTTGATTCATATTGAATCGAATGTTTGAAAATTTGTATTTGTTTGAAGAGATCCCCTTTGATGTGGTAAGATTTTGTTTGATATGAATGTATTCATAGAAATTTGTACGGATATCCGAAACAAACACATATGTATTCTGTCCATATCCAATACGTATCCATATGTATCCGAAACATATCCATATGTATCCCATACGTATCCCATACGTATCCCATATGTATATCCTGAAACATATCCGCTCTGGATCCGTTGCAGATGTGACTGGTGCAGCTGCTTTCCCACATCCCCAGATCACAAATGTTCCAAAGCATTTGTACGCATGTTCTGAAACATTCATATGAATACGAATGTCAATGTACAAATGCCATAACATTTGAATAATATACAAATGTCCAAGTTCATACAAATTTGTATGGCTTTTCAATGTTACGAATATTCGTGCACATCCCTAGCCAGCTGACTTCATGATGGAGTGCAGAATTGAACCGTGAGACTACCAGATAGAAGTCCAGCTCTCTAACGACAAGAGGAAATTGGCTCTTGAAGTGGTGAAGACTTAACCTGTGAGGAGACACAGCAAGAAGAAGCATCTCTGAGGTGTCTCAAGGACTTCTTTAAGGTGGACGGTTGTTCTCATACCAATCTGCCACTTCCACCTCTCCTAAACATTCTGTGATAGAAAAGGTGGATGAGAAAAGTCTTGGGAACATGATGTCCATATCCTATCTCTCTGAAGCACCTCTAATGTGCTCCTTTTCTTAAGTCTGAACATAGCCCTAGTGAAGGTAGTTTCTTCATAACCCAGGTAACTGACCATGGGCATTTCCAGTCCAGTGCTAAACCATGGGAATCATTCCAGATTATATCCCAGAATAAGGACCTGCCATCCACATGTTACTGCAGGCTAAAGCAGACCCTACCCACGGCCTCCCATAGACTGCACCAGCATGCAGATGCTAGGCCCTTATTCTGAGATATAATCCACAATAAGGCATAGTGCAGAAAGTACACTTGATCAGCAGAAACCTCACAACTGTGAAGCTTTCCTTCCACACTCCCACCACCATACAGACAGCATTTTCCACAGCTGTCTGAATGGTCCTTTTGAGTACAATCCTCTTGAAAAATCTATTTGTTGTTGTGAAGCTGAGAAAAATAGCTAATTGCCTATTAATTTGGAAATAATATTTTTAGTCTTTTTACCAAGTTGGAATAGTTTTCTTTTCCAGCTGCAGCATTCATTTAGATAGAACGCACTCTCTGTTTCAGAAGTAAGTATGTATGTAAGTAAGTAAGTAAGTAAGTAAGTAAGTAAGTAAGTAAGTAAGTAAGTAAGTAAGTAAGGAAGGAAGGAAGGAAGGAAGTAAGGAAGGAAGGAAGGAAGGAAGGAAGGAAGGAAGGAAGGAAGGAAGGAAGGAAGGAAGGAAGGAAGGAAGGAAGGACTGAGAGAGATAAAATCCAATTGATTCTTAAACTCATCATCATCATCTTCTAAGTTATTGATATGCTAGGCCTACATCGGTTTTCAGTGAAGGAAGAAAGAGAAAGAAAACTCAAAATCATTACAAATTGAGACAATCTGTTGACTGCTGTTGAGGGTAGCTCAGTCACACAGTGCTACTGCATGCTGAACAGACAGGGCCATTATCTAGGCCTCTGTTGTTATCAAATGCTGTGAAATGATCCATTCTACAGACCACTCATTTGTGGATCTGCACAACTGCTGAATGACAGCATAAACTGAGCATACATTTCTGGGGTCAAATGTGGATTTGTTCCCAAATCCTGGGGATAATAAATCTCAGAGAGAAATTTACAGAGTCTTCTGGTATGGGCAAAATGCCAGTGGTGTTCTAAAGAAAGCAAATACAGTTCAGGAAAGCCAGCTTCCTTCCCTCCACCCCTGATAGTCAGGACCAACTGTGATTGTGGAAATGATTATAGTAGCTTTTGCAAGATGGCCAGTGGCATAATTTCTACTTATCACTACCTATAATTCATTGGAGAAATGAAGTGGAATAGAAAGGACAAAAAAAGGGGGGGTAGATGAAAGATAGGGATGTACACAAATATTTGTAACATTCAAAATTCGTATAGATTCAGCCAAATTCGGACATTTGAATTCAAAATTGAATGTTTGGATACATTCGTATGAAGCTTCATTACGGATTCATATGGGATCCATATGGGATTTGTATGCAATTCTTATGCGATTTGTATGGGATTCACATGCAAATTCGATGTTCTAACAAATACTAATTTTTGTGCATTTGATTTGATATGAATCGAATACCCTCCCAAAAAAACCCCAAAAAACTGTGCACATCCCTAAAAGCCAACCATCTCAGGGTTCTTGTTCAGTTTAGCAAACTTTTCATGTGATGTGATATAAAAACTTCCAGTTCTGCAACCACATCTATCAAGTTCACATCACTTATGTACATATTTTGATAATAAACAACTGTGCTATATTTATGTACGTGTTCTACATGGTTTTCACTCGGTTAAACTCTCAAGAGTAGGGAGAAGAAAATCAAACATTTCACTGTTCAACAGCAGCACAACCTGACAAAGGTGTCACCTGTGGCAGCCTACAGTTCCACTGCAGATCAAAAAGCAGTTCAATAAGATCAAAGGAAATCTTCAGATTAGATCTTCTTCCTTCCCTTGCCACTCTCGTGGATGCATTTTGTGTGCCACTGTTAGGCATTACCATTTCAAAGTGGTGGCAATACTGTTATCTTTATACTGACACGATAAGCACTACATGCTCAGACATGCTGAAATGAAGGCATTTAGTAAAATATGCATGAAGGATGTTCCTTAATCATTGATTACTTCTTGCTCTTCCAGTGTAGTTCAACTGCTTAAACACACACACACCCTAAAAGTCAATGCAATGTTTAGAGAGGAAAATACATTCAAGAAATGGGGAAGGGATGAAAGAAGTTTTAGGAAAGGATGCTATATGAAGGAACTTATAATACATAAAATCGGTCATTCATCTATCGTTGGAGATGCATTTGCCTTCTGCACTGTCAAAATCCCAAATGGCCATTAGGGGCATTGGGAAAAGGGACAGTTATCTAGCCCCCTTTTTCCATGCACAGTCAAAGATCCAGATCTTTGAGATGGGCTCCTCCTGGAGATCTGGATCTTGAAGATGCCTGAAGACCCCATTGTGGATACCTTTAATCAGGTCCACACAAAATCCGGATTTAAGGGCCTGAAGGGCCCATTAAATACCTATTTCCCCAGCCCTCGTGGGGACAGGGCCTTGTAGATGGGGCCTTCAATGGGGTCCAGGTGGAGACAGGGCCTTCTCAATTGGTACCAATCAGGTACCAATCAAGTCCCTAATGGGCTCTTAGAAGCATTCTAAGCCCTAGAGGGAAAAGGCCCTAGGTTCACCTGTCACCGCTGCTCTGATAATATGCTTGGTAGTTCTTTAACCTAAACTTCCCAAGTAACTTCCTGCTAATCTCCCTCTTTCCCTCCTTCATGTACTCACTACCTCAAACAATGTCTCCTGTCCCATCGCCTGGACAGGACAGGAGGTGCAGAAAGGCCTCTAGTATAGCTGTGGCTCTACACTGCCTGGATGTTCCATGCTGGAGCATCCCAAGGTTACCTCACCTTGAAAGTGTGTATAGGCCCTTAGCAGGAGGTGTTAGGTATCTTTTGAGCACAGTCTCAGAGTGTTGTGTTGAGACATCAGAACCTGCACTCCACTAATTAGAATTTGACTTCCTAGCTTTGGCAGCCAACACATTTGTTCATGGGTTTAAAAAAAAACCTGAGATGTTAAAAGTGGGTTTCTCTGTGAATTCCTTGGAAGTATTTTAAAGAGAGAGAGAGAGCAGAAATTGTGAGCAAGGAACGTCCACATTCCCACCTGCAAGTTTCTTTGCCAGCGGTCATGGTTTCCCAGTAGCCAACTGGGGACATTAGAACCAGGACCCACTTTACGAACCTGGTAGGCAGAACAGTTAGAACTAACAAGGAGAATTGTGCATATTTTTTTACCCAGAGAGTCATTGGTCTATGGAATTTACTACCAGAAGAGGTGGTGAGAGCAATGAGCCTAGATAGATTGTTCAAATTCATTGAAGTCAGGTGTATCAATGGCTACTAGAACTGATGCCTGAGTTCTGCCTCCAGGTTGGGGAGACAGGCAGGATGTCTCTAAAGGCCATTGGCAGGGAGTCAAGAGCAGGTGAAGACTTTGCCTTCGTCTTCTGCTTGAGGTGCCCAGAAGCAATTGGTGGCTCACTGCTTGAATCAGGATGCTGGATTAGATGAGTTTTAGCCTTATCCAGCAGGGTTCCTTTTATGTTCTTATGTTCAAACTACTTGGCATAATACATGGCTAACATTTTTGATGAGATGCAGTGGTTCCTCCAAATACCATTATGAGGTTTAATCAGATTTATGATTTTGATTATGCATGATTTATACTTTCTAAGATCCAAACAGCCTATAAACAGCATTTTGATTAGCCAAAGTATTCACAACTTGGAGAGAATCTGTCCTGTATCTCCCTGGAATAACATTGTTTTGTTTCCTTTACATCTTTCCTTGGTGCTGCAGAAAAAGGTGGTGGATTTGGAAGGAGTGGGTTATTCTTTTCAGAACAAGAAAATGGAGTGGTGTTCTTGATTTGGGGTACAGAATAATGGCCAAGGGATAATTATGGAGAGAAGCTAAAATCTGCAAGAGAATGAAATGTGAAAATATAGTTATTTAAACATATGCCTGGTTATAAAGATGTAGAATCTGGAAGTAAAGGTTTCATTGTTATGAGCACTTGTAGAGTAGGGGCAGGTTCACCATGCAGGTACAAAGCATTTGCACTAGTGAATGCTAGTATATGCAATCCCTCCCTCCAGGCATCCATGGACTTAATTAAGTGTGGACGTGTGTCCGGGCGCCACCAGCATGCATCCCAATAATGGGGCTAGTTTAGATGGTTTGAAGAACAATGAAGAGTGTGCATAGCTAGTGTCCCATCATGAATGAACACGGCAGTGGTAAACCAGCTGGCAAACATAGTGGTTTGTGTGGTAATGACAGTCAACATTGATGACCATAGCTATTAGGCTGGTTTGTGAGCCTCCTTTGAAGTCCACAGAATCTCACAAATCATCACTGCTCTTGTTCTTGGGCACATGAAAGATATGGCCATGTGTAAGTGCAATCACACGACCACGCGTAGGGACAATCAGCCAACATTTCTTTTCAACTGCAAGTCCTAGTCGTACTCCATCAATATCGCTGCTTCTTGGACTTCAAAAGGATTTCAGGAAATCAATCGCTGCAACGACTTGTTTGAAAAGATTTTGTTGACTAGAGTAGTGGAACAAAAAAACACACAAAAACCATCAAATCCAATCTACACCTAATTCTTTTGCCTCTATTGTATACACTTGTTTTCACTGAGAATTGAAAATATGATTCCAATAGTACAAATTTCAGAATTACAGGCGGCTAAAGGGGGAGAACTATAAATGAACAAGCTGCAGATTGTAAATTAAGGAGAGTCAATCCACTCCACTAATTCTTTAAGCCCCATATAAGCCCATTTACTCCAAAAGATAATGAGGCTTACGACAATCTTTTGAAGCCAGTCAATGAGTGATGAGATACTTAAATGCTAATAATTCAAAGGGAACACTTCTTTTAAAGCTATGTGAAAAGCCCTCTTGATTTCATCAGCTGTAGCTTCAGACTAGATGCTGTTGCCTTCCTCTCTGGGTGTCAATTTCAGGCCATCGATCTGACCGAAGTGATTGAGGCTGCATCCAGACATGGCTGACTTATTACACTACATTTGGATATTCTGGAATAAAGCACATCCAAGTAAGTAAGTGACATTTGGATGAAGCTTGGGTCTTCCAAATAAGTTCCACACCGTACATCCATTTTCTCAGGTTCTATTTTACAGATACATGCTGCACCTGAAAAACAATAACAAAATCAGTATTATGATATACTTAATGTGATATCACAGCTGCAGTTTTTTTGCTGGTATTGGCCTTCATTTTGCATCGAGTCCTTTCCAAGAACTTAGGATGATGTACTATATCAGAGTAAGATATTTGCAGATCCAAATAGGGAGGCCTTTTGCAGTTGACCAATAGAGATTTCATCATAGGGCCGTTTCAGCAGCCCAGGAACAAAAGTTCCCCGGCCTCAGTCTAGAGGGTTCAGCCCATTTCCATGGCTGTTTCTAGAAGCGTGGCCAATGGTGTCAGGGTCTTCATGCTGCCAGACCACAAAGTAGGCAGCTGGACTGGTCCACTACAGGAAACTGCTTTAAAGTGAGCCAGTTTGGTCTTCTGGATATAGTATCAGGCTTTTATCTGATAGTCTCCCAGTTTGACTCCCCATTCCTAAATGAATCCAGCCTGGGGAACTTGGGCTAGTCACAGTTCTCTTCTGAGCTTTCACAGGCCCACCTACCTCACAGGATGTCTGTTGTAGGGAGAAGAACAGAAGCTTTGCCAGTAGCTTTTGATGGTTCCGCATTGGCCACTTAACACCCATTAAGGACCCATTAAGGATGGATTCATAAAACCACATCTGCACTACAACACCCATTAGAGATCCATGCTTCTGCATTGGCTTGTGCGACAACCATCTCTAATGGGTGTTAAGAGTCCCTTAATCTGGATTAAGGGAAGACTACCTTGGAGGTAGTCTTAATGGGTACTTAATGGGTACTTGTCCTGTAAAGACACATCCATTTAGGATGCGTCCATGCAAGGACAAGGAGTGCTTTGCATGTGTGTGCAGTATGCCTCCCTATTGGCAAGGCCCGTCCCTTGCTTCAGGAGGCCCTCTGCACATGCATGCATGCACAAAGCACGCTGGGCCCCCAGAAGCCAGAATCGACCTGGCTGCATTCAGGTAAGGAGGGGAACGCGCACACTCACCCCGAGGTGGGTAGGGGGTGTAGGTGAAACCCCCTTGGCCCGAGCACCTGCAATCTGTGGCTTGTGAGGCAAGGGAGAGCCTTGAGATAGGAGGTCCCCGGCTCGCCATGCTTGGCTCCAGAGGAGCCAATCAGGTGGGCCGGGGGGAGGGCCTTCGGAGCACCGATTGGGATGGGTGCTGTGCATCCACACAGCACCAACCCCAAATCCGGGTCTAAATCCATCCTTCCCTTGCGGATGCAGACAGAAGGGTTGTTAGTAGATCCGTATCCACCAGATACAGATCTTTCTAGACACGGATTTCTGAAATACGGATCTAATAGATCCATATTCTGGAGGGCCAGTGCGGATCCACCCTTTGAGTCCCCTTAAATGGATGAGGAAACCAGGATATAAAAGCCAAGACTCCTCCTCCTCCAATCCAAAACAGAAAATTCAGTTATTGAAGAATTTCACATTTGGAGAAATGCCTTCCCATGTCTTCGCACATTGATTTGGCGAGCACTGGATGTTCACAGATGTGGTGTGAAGGAAACGATCCCTAGTTGCCTAACTAAAGTGGATGAGTGGCATCTTTCTCAATCTCCATCCGAATAATCCTCCTGGCTCCTGTATTCTCCAGCGTGCTTTTTTGACTCTTTCCCCGCATGAGAAGCAATTCAACTGAATCCTATCCGGAGGAATATTGTTTCCAAAGAGGCACAAATTGCTCTGATACTAAAAGTCACTCCCAGATATTTTCTGAAAGATTTACAGACCCTCCTTTTTTACTATACAGCAGGTGGCAAGCAGAGAAACCACTAACCTTACACCGTGGATGCTGTGCGAGTTCACCCTAGCTCATCCTCCTGTGCAAACACAACCTTCAGAGCCAATGAAAACAGCAGCACATAATTTGTCTGTGCATCATTAAGATAATTGATATTTATTAGAGTCTTTGCAATTTTCTGCTTTTTGTTTTTCAGTGTTGGGGATAAATCACACCCACAACAGGCACAGAGCCTGTAGTTTGGGTCTATTATGTTGTCTCGATAAGGCTGGGCACCGTTGTTCACCTTCCCAATGTGATTCATTGAGATTGATTGAAACACTAGGCTTGTGCTAGCCGAGATGAGGCATAATTAATGTAGTCTGATGCTAATGCATGCAAATGCAAGGAGTGTGTGCTGGATTTGGAAGGAGACGGAGAACGAAAATGGATTAAAGAGTTCACTCCAAAGTACAAATTAATTTATTGCCTTACTAAATGGCCTCTGAAGAAGGAAGGAGCCCATCAAAGGCGTGTGTGAATATGGAAATAAGAGAACAAGTATTTTGGTTTATTAAAACAGAAACTCTCAATTACTGAGAGGATCAGTTCTCAGTAGCTAAAACTGTGCCTGGAAGGGGGAAAAAAGTATATTACACTTCTTCATAGCTCCATCAAATTTTCTTTCTCCTCACAAGGCCACTCTCTTGAATTTCTGTGCCTCTGTTTTTAGCAGTATCAAAAGTGGGGCTAGCATATGGCCTTCTAGGCCATTTCTGCCCTTGCCTGTTCTGGGCTGCTCCACATGGAATGGTTCCAACTAGAACAGTTCCCAGCAGGAGTGGTCCAGCCAGCCCATTTCAAGACAGTCCTCATTCTGCTGCCCAGGAAAAAAGATTCCTGGTCTTGGAACCTTAGTGGGGCCAATTTTGATGGTGCAATTTAATGCCCTGCTGAAATGGGTCCCCCTGCTAAATCAACCTATAGAGGCATACATCCTTCTGCATGCATCCCTGAGCCAGTCTAGCATCCCCTGGACAACCAGTAGACTTGTAAACCAGAGGCCTATTCACACATAGGCCTCTGGTATGCAATCAGGACAGCTGTAGTGAAGAGCATTTGCATGCTCACTAGGCTGCTACAGCCTAGAGGTGTGCTCGCCCTCACCAGAGCTGTCCTGATTGCAGATGAGGTGTGGAGCACAAAAGCCCCAGCTCGCTGCAGATGTCCCGCCCCTTGGCTGACATGATTGGCCACCGCTGCCCACATCATGCATTCTGTGACATGCTGGCTGGCAGGCAGCCAATCCGGGGGGGGGGAGAGATTGATTTGACCCAGTGGCATACCTCACCACCCCTGGATTGTGTCCCTTCATGTGCCCTTCTCACCACAGCATCACCCAGGGGGCATGTGCGGCTTTTCCAAATGAGGAGGATGGCGGTTGGAAAATCCCCCATGAATGCCAAGAGGAGGGAGGGAAGCTGGCAGGGGGTGACCCAGGCACCTGCCCCGGGCGATGCTGTGGTAAGAGGGTGGCATGGGGGGGGGTGCAATTCAGGGGTGGTGAGGTACACCACCTCTTAGAGTATACCGGACTTAGTGCACAACACATTAAGTTGATTAGTGTGAAAACACCTCAGCTTCACCAGTATCCGAATCTAGGTAGCCTAGCAGGGGGTAGGGCCTCTTCTGTTCCACATAGAGTGTAGACGGAAAGGCACAGAGAGGTTCTAAACTTTGAACTACACCAGAATACTGAAAAGTGGTGTTCTGTAGGGTTCTCCCCCCCCCCTAATATCTACAAAGTTTCTGAGCACCCACCATCACCAGATGAAAATAAAAAACTGGGGGAGAACGTACCTCCATTGTGTCATCAAACTTCCAGTTGGACCCACTGCTCCACAGAGACTGATAACACCTATTTGCATAGAACATCTTCTAAATCCCTTTAAAGGTTATATCGTGAAGACTCCTTTATGCATTTAGCAATATCCACCATGATCATCAAAGATTGTAGAAGACTACAATAATCAGGAGAAAGGTTTCCATTGGAAGATCATGATGTAGCTTCTCTTCATTTCAGCATCAAAGGTACACAAAGTGGAATACTGTTGATAAGCAAAGCAACAGTACTAGAAGCTATGTGTTCATTTGCCTTGAAAGATGTGTCTGTGGGTCACCAGGGATGGCCAGGCTCCACATTCAATGGTAGCAGCACCCTCTGGAATTCTCAACACCCTCCTGAGAGAGAAGCTGGGGGCATATGAAGGAGTTCAGATGGCTCACTGCCTTCAGTGTACATCCCCACCTGCCTCCTCTGTAGATTCTTGGAGCCAAATAGAGTTATGGAAGAACCTTGCATGTCTCCAACATAGCCTTTGAGGCAGGCACCTCAGTGCAAACCCTTGTCACAGGTACACCCTCAACCCCAATGGAGACAGGGCCAGACAGTCTTTCTTAGACAATCTTGGACTTGGGACACAACAGACTAAGGATGTTTCCACACTTGCTAGTATAGCGTGACAGCAAGTGTACTAGGAGCTTCCATTCTGCATGCTGGTGCTGTCCAACAGAGGCCCTGCCCTTGATAGTATGCTCCTTCCCCACAGGGCATAGCATAGACCCAAAATGAGCTTCTGACCTGGTGCAGAGACTGTCTCAGAACAGCCATCCCAATGTGGATGGACTTGTTCTGGGACATGTGAACCATTCCAGTATGTGGACCTCTTCAGTGACAATGGACGAACTGGACTAGTCCAAGGCGAGTAAGTGCAGAAATACCCTAACTCACTTCCAGTTGTTTCATGGTTCCCTTTACACAATTCTCTATGGTTCCAGCCCATTTGTTACTTCTCCTTAAGCTAAAATAGCTTACGCAAGCAGTGCAGATCAGCACATATCACCCATGAACTATACACCTACCTTTGTATTTAGCATCTCAGTGTTGCATCAACCGTTCAAAGACTGGCGGAACTCATGTTGAAAATTAGCAATTAATGATACAGAACTTCAGGCTAGATAGCAAAAAATGGGAATTAGAATTAGTTCAAAATGCTGGCAGAGATGTAATAATAAAGGAACATACATGAAGCACTTTTGGTATTGTAAAGTAGTTTTAAAAAGGATTAATGAAGAGGAACCCAGTAAACTATTGAATAAAACTTTTTTTAAAAAAAACTTAAGAAATACGCATTCTACGTGTTACAAATAAGAAACTAGGAAGAAGGGATGTATATTTAAGTAAATCTTGATTTTGGTGGCATTAGCAGTTTTGGTTAAAGGATGGAAAGATTCTCATACTTGACCAATTCAAAAATGGTATTATATACTGGAACATGTAAAATCTGAGTTCTTCACAGAAAGGGGGAGAAAATATGAAGAACTGAAGGTTAAAGAAAGTACGAAAGAAAAGTAGAAGAAAAAGTCCTTGAATTTGTGAAAACAATAAGTTAAAATCTGATTAAATTGCTCTCTCGGATATAATTGGAATTCAGAATTCCAATTAGTTGGGGCTCAGAAATTTCAGAATCCACACCTAAGTTCCTGGGGGTATGCGGGTGTGTGTGTGTGTGGGAGATTCTATCTGTGATGGTATTTGAAAAAAAAAAAAGTATAAAGGTGCATGAAAATGTATGTGGCAGAATCTAATATTTTTTTAAAAAGCAAAAATTGCCCAGAGAGTGGTTGGATAAATGCAGATCTTTGTACAACACATTTGCTCTTCCATGTGAAATGGTTTGGGGTTGATGAGTGGCAAAAGGCTACTGAATTATTCTCACTTGCTTATTCCATTCTTTAGATTGTTGCTTCTTTGATAGAGCAATGCTTTTTCATTCTCCTTTGATAGACGAAGGGACATTTGGAGTGTAATCTCAGTGACCAGAATGTTAGATTAAATGGGTAGAGACAAGTTCTGGAAGGCCATAGTTCAATTCCCCACTAGGGAGGTACACAAATGTTCTAAACATTTGAAATCTGATTGAATTTGATCAAATGTGGACATTCAAATCTGAGCAGAATTTCTTCATATTTGAATTTAAACATTTGAACGAATTTTGAATGTTCCAAATATTCAGAATGTACAGAAATGTATATATTACATACATATCCGTATGAATCTCTTACGTATCTGTATGCATTTGTGCTGATAGAACAGGATAAAAACAGGACACATACGGGATAAAATGGGTTGCATACGAAATGTGTACAGATATGTATAACACATACAAATGTCGACATTCATATCTTCAGATTTGAATCTAACATTTGAAGAATAGATTTGAATGTATTCTATTCGAATTGGATTTGGATTTTAAACATTTGAATCGAATAAAATGTTTGGATATTTGATTTGTTTCGAATTTGAATTAAAAAAACATTTGTGCACATCCCTATTTCCCACTTGGCTGAGAACAAATCCCTTAATTTAAGCTACTTTCCAGGACTTGTGGGTTGGGGAAAGGCATTTGCAGTCTTGATACTTTTGAAGAAAGGCAAAATGTCACTGAAGATAAAATATAATACTCATTTCCGGTGGAGAAGAAAGTTTCTGTCACCCTTACCGTGATCCACAGACTGAACACCTAGCAAGCAATCTTATTTTTAGCTTGTCTTGATCAGTTTTCGGATCTGTGGAAGTTAGAGGCATTGTCATGATAAGGGCTACATGATAAGACTCCTGCAGGTCCACATTGGGGATGCGGCATGATCTTTGTGGTGTTCCACACCTGTTCAGCATGCAACATCCCAAGGTACTTTCCTGATTTTACAGCAGATCTCAGGACTCATTTTGTTGATAAACTACAGACATGACACAATTGCTTCTTGCTGTGATGTTCTTATCAATAGACACGCTATCATGGGGTTCTTCTTTATCATCCTGCCATGTCATTGTTTAACTAGGAGAGTCAGGGTGGAGCATGATAAGAATGAAAGATTTCTGCTCATCTCTCTGAAGATGCATCCATCAAGCTGCATAGTTGGCTGCCTTAATTCCTTATAACAGCCTCACACATTCAAACTAGCCCTAGAATTTACTAAAAACAGGTTTATTTTGCTGTGTTAATTGTCTGTGCAAATTTAACTACATTGTCATACCATCAGGACAAGGGGATATTTATTCAAATACAGCACTATGAAATGAGTAACCTCTTTCAAATTAATACTGAAGCCACAATGCAAAAAGAGAGAGAATATATAAAGAAATAAAACATCATTCTATACATAGTCTTTCTTGGGTAATATTAACTAGTAATTAGGGGTATTCACAAATGCAATTTTTGGATTCGATTTGATTCAAATTGAATATTTGAACGTTCAAATTTGAACAAAAAGGGAAAAAAACATTTATTCAAATTTGAACCGATTTGAATACATTTGTATCTATTCATACAAATATTTAATTTGTATTTGAAGATATGAATGTCAACAACATTCATATGTGTCCATTTCATCCATACGCACTCGTATGCATCCTGTTTTTATCCCGTATGTATCCTGTTTTCATCCCATATGTATCCGTACAAATGCGTACATATCTGCACACATACGAATGACCAAATAATTTGTACAAATGTTTAGAAACATTCTAATTCATTCAAATGTTAAAAAATGTATAGACTTTCAAGTTGAATTTGAATATCCAAATTCGAACCAATTCAATCAAATTTTGAATCTTTGCGCCAACCCAGGAGTAATTATTTTATTATTTTTTATTATTTTTAAGTGCTTTTAATGTATATTCTGTTTTTAATTTGTTGTTTTGACTGTCGTTACCGGCCCAGAGACCTGGGGTTATGGGGCGGGATAGAAATGTAAATAATAAATAAATAAATACATTTACTTGCTGTCAACTTACTTGAAGGACTCTTGAGACAATTCTTGGGTGCTAAGTCACCTATCCTCCCCATATGTGACTGCCCAAATGGTTCAAAATGGTGTGCAACTATTACAATAGGCATGATGCTTCTAAAGGCCATTTGTTGGGAGTTGAGAGCAGATGTCTTCCGCCTGACAATGCTCAGAAGCAACTAGATGTCCACTGCGCTGGACCTAGATGGGCTGTGGCCTCACCTTACAGGACTTCTTCTCTGTTCTTATATTCTAATGATGGTCACAGTAGCTCACAGGTACTTCCTCTGGGTTGGAGAGATAGGGCTTTAAAGGCCAGTTGTAGGGTACTGAAAGCAGGGATGCTGGACTATATGGGCTGCACCCTGATCCAGCAGGGCTCCTCTTATGTTCATATATAATGTAATGCACATCCAGATATTTGGGTGCCCATCTCCTGGGACTGTAGGATGCTGCCTACAGCACTCATGTGGCTACCACCACAAGATGACTTGAGAAGTTATTACTCTCAGCATAACCTACTTCACAGAACTGTTGTCAAGGCAGAAAACTACTAATCACTACATCAAGGGTTTTTTGAAAGAATGGCAGAATGTAGACACAAAATAAGGGATTGGAGCTTTGCAGTTTCAACGTTAATCTGTGGAACTTTGTAACAAACACTGGGGAGTAAATATACTTTGTTTATCATGCCTTTGGGACTACAAAGATTGATCTAGAAGAAACCACATCCTGAGGTTTCTTGTGTGTGCAATTCCAGGTTAATTTCAAATTTTACCCAAGCTACTTTGAATTTTAAAGGGAGAAACTAGGAATCCAATGAGAAAAAAAAGATCAATCAACAAGAAATGTAACAAGAAAAAAGATCACTGCTATTCAAAATAAGTGTGTGCTGTGTTCTTTCTTAGTTCTTATACACTAAGGATATATTGTTAAAGGATGAAATAAGCCCAGCTGTGAAGCTACAATAGGAACCGAATGTATCTGGAAACAGAACAAGCTTTTTTTCTTTTTGACTTTATTGTGTATTATCAACAAGAAAGTCCACTAACAATACACAATAGAGAGCTGTATTTTCTAGCCAGAGTTTCATTCTCCTGACATGTTCATACTGCTTAAGTATTGATCTCACAGCTTATACTGTTGTCAATAAAAAAGCAGCCTTGTGTTACAAATCTGGCTAGAGTTTGCTGTCCTGCCTGCCTTTTTTAAAAGGGTAATAAGATCTTAAAATGTTTGTGGCATAGAAGAAAACAGTTGTTCAGTTCTTATACTCTTTCAAGTTTGCACATCTCTAAGCCCCTCCTTTCAGGTATTTATGGAAGGTCCATGGATTGTATGGTCAGCTAAATTCCTGTATAGCTTCTCTTCCCCACTGTCTTGGGCCTTGTTCACACTCAGCTGTTAGTGAACACTGGTCCACTCGCTAGATAAACCCATCCACACTGGGTAGGAACAGGAGCTCATCAGAACTTCACATGCTTTTCAGGAGGGACCAGCTTTCTCCTAGACACTGCATCTGTACTAGGGATGCGTACGAATATTTTTTGATATGTATATGATACAAATGAATAGTTATCTGATACAAATAGATATGTATCTGATATGAACAGATACATATCTGATACTAACAAATACGTATCTGATACAAATAGATACAAATCTGATACAAATAGTTTGTCTCATAGAACAGATATATATCTTTTTTTATGAATGGATACATATCTCATGCGAACAAATACATATCTGATACAAATAGATACATACCTGATACTAATAAATACGTACCCAATACGTTTCCCCAGTTTAACGAATGTCCAAACAATTTGTACAAATGTTCGGAAACATTTGTATTTGTTTGAATGTTAGCATATGAATATTGTAACATTCAATTTGAGATTGAATGTCCGAATTCAGCTGAATTTCGAATGTTACAAATATTCATGCACATCCCTAACCTGCAGCCTTTTACAGGTACAGTGCAGCAAGTATGCATGGTGGCATGACTACAGCTGCATACTAGCATGCAGCATCAAGATCACCATGGCAATGTCCAAGCGCATGCCAGAGGTTGTTGTGGATACTGCCATGGCAATCCAACCTTCCCTGCTCTGGCCAAAGGATTTTCAAGTGCTCCTGGCTTGGTATACAACTGGGTATAGTTCTGATAAGTGGCATAATGAAGCTACAGTGTGTGCAGAAGGTGATGTCTGCATGGAAACCTCACTCTTCCCCTACTATTCTGCTACAAGAACGTGGTGGATCTTTTGTAGCGGAAGAGTTTGAAGGGCTAGCAAGCCACAGCCACTGTTTGAGATCACTTTACTGGTCCCCTCAGAAGCTTTCCAGCATTCAAACTCCCCACTGTCAGATTAAAGTCAATCTTTGATCTGACAGCAGGGGAAACAGTACACACACAGCACACATTTACAGTAAAGAATAGTGCCATGAAGCTAACACCGTGCATTAATATGAAAGGAAGGGGTTCTGCAAATGCCAGTACATGCAAAACCAAACCCTCACACACCCAGACATTCACCTGAGGCCTCTTCCCACTACAGCTGGAAAGGCTGTAGCGAAGAAGGCTAAGACACGTGGGAACGCTTCCTCCATTCACACGGAGGGAGGCAGGAACGTCTACACGTGTTTCTTGCCTCCCTCTGTGTGAATGGAGAAAGCGTTCCCACCTGTCCTAGCCTGGAAAGGCGGGATGTGGGCGGGACGCTCCTCTTGCGGCCTCCTGCCATTGGGTCAGGCAAGACCCAGGGCGAGAGGCCTGTTGGGTGCTTTCTCTGGGCTTCCGCTCGCTCCTGGCGCTCAGATTGGGCTCCTAGGGTCAGCGGGACCCACACCCCACACTCCACTCCAGGGGCACGTGCACATGAATGGGGCTTTCCTGTTCGGCACTTGGCAGTAACCAGAGCAAGGAGGCTGGCCATGTTTTACGCCTGTGCGCTGCGCGTTCCCTGATTGGCCAGGGACCCACGCCTGTGCAGATGGCCATTTGAAGCCAGGCAGTTCCTTGACGAATCAGGGACCACCTGGCATGCAGGCACAAAATGCGGCTGGCCTCCTCACCCTAGTTACTGCCCAGAGCCGAGCAAGTAAGCCCTGTTCATGTGCACGCACATGCGCCCTTGGGTTGGGGTGTGGGTGTGGGTCCCGCTGGCCCTAGGAGCCCAATCTGGACCCCAGGAGTGAGCGGGACCCCAGGGAAGGGAGGCACCTGGGCTGCCCACCCCTGGCTGGAAGGGAGCCAATTGGGGCAGTTCAGGGAGGGGCCCAGCTGTCACGGAGGGAGAGCGTATGAATACTTTCCCTCTGGTAAAGCTGGGAACGCACTGGGATGGGCTGAATGTGCCAGGATGGTTTCAGAGCACTTTTTTCTGCTCTGAAACTCAAATGCATGTAGACACGTTGGGACGGGGCAGGGCGGCTCAGAACAGACCCTCTGGCCCTGGAGAGCAAATGCTCCATACCAACATGTTCTACATGCATTCGAAACTCCCTTGTGTGAAAAGGCCTCTGGATTGCAACTTGTGTCTCGGTGCCAGCAGTGCAGGTCCAGGTGTCACCATCTTCTCTGTGGAGCCTGGTGCTACTGCACGTGCCATCACCAGCATGACATTGATTACTGTGCATGCGCAATCACATTTCCAGTCATCAGGGGACCTCTGGCACTGGAAGAGGTGTGAATGCTCTTCTCTGTTGGCCAGGAAAGGGATGTTTCTGGACCTTTGTACCACCCCTAGGGGATGCTTCTGGGATAGCAGGAGGCCTTTCTTGTGTGGAAATGTCACCTGCTAGTACAGTTGCTGCTTCCCAGAAGCTACACCAGCATGCACTAGCAGGCCAAGTGCAAATTCATCTCAGATTAGATTAACACAGTTTTGATACAGATTTATTCTACTCCTGTGCAGACAATGTGTTCTAAGCAGCTCCTTAAACTGGTTTAACAAGTAAGTGCAGAAAGGTCCTTAGCTAATATGAGATGCTACTTTTTTTAAAAAAAGAAAACAGTTCTACCCAGTGAGTTATTGTGCAAATTTTCTCAGCCTTGTTGTTTTAGTAGCAACTAAAAATTGTTTGCCTGAGCATTTGTAGAATATTGGATTAGCTGTTAATTTTATTGGCTAGAAGAATGAAGTCCAGTCCACATTTAAAATACTGGATTGAAGGTTTTAATTATGATGGTTTTGTTATGCTCCCTTGTTGGTTATAATTGTTCCACACTTCCATTCATATTGTTTAGTTGAATATTTGACTATGTTGCACTCCGTTATAGTTGAATGGTGAGGTAGAAATATAATGAATAAATAAGGATGAATAATAAATTACCCTTGCTCCAAGGCAACTATAACAGGGTGCATCGTGCAGTTTCACTAAGGGAAAAGCAAATTAGATTTATGTAAATACGTAACATATATACTGCAAATATGCAGCTATAGAATAATTACTTGATAATTTATTTTCCCTTGCCATACCCCTTTCCCAAACATTTGTTTTAATCCACCACTAATGCAGATGGAATTCCTCTTGCAGTTGTGAATAACAGTTGCTCGTTCTTGGACAAAAAGTTAATGACCATTTTCTCCTTTGTCATCAGGCATTCATTCCATCAAATGGATTTGCTGCCTCAAAAGAAGGAGGTCCACAAACAGCCTTTCACCTCATCAGCTGTTCAGTCAATGCCATTTACAGTTAATTACGGATAGCTACTTAGACCATCATCCCATATTATTTATTCCCCCTTTGGGTTCTGCTTCTGGGTTTATCGCTGTGCCTTTGCAGAAGTCTTATCAAATATAAATTGAGTGTTGCACGTAGAGACCCATCCCCCTTGATCTTATTTCCCATTTTTATTTGTTTACACATCTGTGAAAGAAAGATTGAAGCCGGTTCTCTGTAAAGCCAATCGTTTCAGCATAATAGCTCAACTTACATGTTCCCTGCAAGGTGGTAAAGAAGGGAAAGGGAATGAATATGATTAAGAGCCAATAACATTATCTTGTAACGAGAAATAGTACAAATTCTATGAATATTATACTTGAAAAGTTCAGGTATGTCTGCCTAGCTCCGAACCTTTAAGGCGTGCTCAACAAGATGAAAATAGACTCTTCTCTCTGGTTGACATTCTCAGCTATGGTCAAATCCACACTTGCTTGCATGAGGAACTCTGGGGACACTCCGACACACTGCGTCTGCATTACTTGGAGCTGATTCTTAACCAGAAGCAGCTCCACCTGTGCAGAAGTTCTCCACAAAGGTAGAGGTGTTGAGCGGTCTAAACTACTTTGCCTCTATCCTAACTGCTGCCCGGCACGGCTCCATTTACACCTCTTCTGGGTGGAAACACTGTGAGGCTAGAGATAGATTCAGCATCCCAAAGTGTGGACGCTGGATCTAGCCTCCACTTTCACTTGCCCAGAATGCTGTCCCAGGGGAATAAAGGCATGAAAAGGCCCTGCCTCTAGTGATGGAACAACGTCCACTCCCCATGCAGGCACTGTCACAATTTTAGCCAATAAAAATATAATTATTTTATTCCTACCCAGAGATCTTCAGGTAAAGGCTGGGACGGATGGACGGACGGATGGACGGATGGATGGACGGACGGACGGATGGATGGATGGATGGATGGATGGATGGATGGATGGATGGACGGATGGACGGACGGACGGACGGACGGATGGATGGATGGATGGATGGATGGATGGATGGATGGATGGATGGATGGATGGATGGATCTATCTGTCTGTCTGTCTGTCTGTCTGTCTGTCTGTCTCTCTCTAATCATCATCTTAGATTTAAAAAAATGAAATAAAATTGTATATCATAGCCCTACTGTTCCTGTGCCCCCCCCCCACTGAGATCAAAGATCAGTTTTCAGTCTAATAGAGGGGTTCAGTCTTCAGACTCTTTGAACTGCCCAATAGGACAGGAATGTCTTTGGGGAGACCATTAAGTCTTCTTGAGTGGTGGGGCTGCTGCTGGAAGGGGAGAACTGTTTGAAGCACTCTGGGAGCTCTTCAAAGGCTCTGTAGTACACGGGTTACAGCAGTGCTTTAAGAGCCAAGGCAGGGGAAAGTGCAGCATCCACACAGATGCCGCACTTTTCTTGCAAATTGAACATGCAATGAGACTGTGCTGTTCAGATGCTCCACTGTCAGGGTGCATTCAAAGTTCCATAAAAGCACTGTGCATATCCTGCCTGTGCCTCATTCTTTTCAATTCTCATGATCTATTCTGCATGCTCAGCAAGGAGACAGAGGCCTTTCTGCACTTACCTCTGTTTTGATCTGGATCAGTAGGTCTGGATTATTTGGACCCATTGATTCGGAACATGTAAAAGCTTGAGCCAGACCAGCACCGTCTGTGGGTGAACTGGTGCTGATCTGGCCCATGCCTTCTCATGGAGGATTGCCATCTGCACCCCTCCCCCATGAACCAGACCATGACCCTCCATCATCTTATGGAGCAGGTCTAAGAGGGTGGCGTAGCCTCACATGTCCTCATTAAAGTCCAGATCTAGGAGGACCAGAACTGTTCTGCATGGACCCTTAATCAGGGACCTTTCTGCACTTCCCATCCAGGGGATGGGAATAGTGCACTTGCTCAAATGTGTATTAGCATTTGTGAATGCTAGTACATGTCAAACCACCACCACCTCATCCAACATGCCTGGACAGACTCCTGATTCCGGACATGTGTCTGGCCAACGCCATCTACTCTGCGGGTTCTGGCACCAGTATGCGTGCACTAGCATCACCACCAGGACAGCAGTGACACACCATACATGTACACCAGCTTCCTAGGTCACCTGATGTGCCAGAGCACCTGCCCAGCACGTGAGACAACCCTCAGAAGAGGTGCAAATGGCCTCTCTGGTGAGCAGGAAAGATAAGGATTTGGGTGGATGAGGTGCATGATTTCCTGCACCACTGGTAGTGAACATTGGGGGAACTTCTGAGACGGCAGGAACCTAGGGATGTGCAAGAATATTCAAAATATTTGTTATTTGATCAAATTAGGCCAAATTCAGACATCTGAATTTAAATTGAACATCCAGACATTTGGTTTTTTAATATCTGAATATGAATATTTCAAATCATTCATTCAAATCATTCGGATATTCATATTCATAAACATAAGTAGCGGTACACATGGCATACATATCCGTACACATCTTATTTGTATCCATACACATCCATATCCCTATGTACGGAATGAAAGCAGGATGCATATGGGATAAAATCAGGATGTGTACAGATGCGTATGGATGTTGACATTCGTATCATCAAATTCGTATCTAATATTCATACGCATAGTTACGATACAAATGTATTTTAATCGGTTCAAATTTTAATGCATTCATTTTTTCTATATTCATACAAATAAAATTGATTGTCGAAAATTGCATTTGTGCATACCCCTATAGGAACTATTTCTAGTGCTGAAATGGCTCCTGCAAGTGCAGATGCTCCTCTCTAGAATTTCCACCAACATGCATTACCAGGCCATGTGCAGAAATACCCTAGATTAAGAGCCTGTGCAGAAAGGCCCAGAAAGTCAAAATTACTTTTTCATTGTGAACTGTGTTTGTCTTTGAGTATGTCAGCATATCTCTTCTTAAACTGCCTTGCTGTGTTGTTGGAGAGATGAGAAATGTAATGGAGAAGAAAACAGTGGAAAGACAATTCCTCTTAGACTTATGTGAGTTTGGGCTATTTTTAATAGAACTATAGTTCCATGGTCCTATAAACTAGTATCTCAGCTTGATTCTATACACTAATCAAAACCTGCATTGCATGCTGGGCACTGTACTGAGTGCTGCACTGAAAAAAGGGACATGAACAGAGTGAAATGAGTTTGTAGGCAGGCAATGAATCTGAACAGAGGTATAGAGAACACATATTAGGTGAAATGGTTGAAAGAGCTGAGTGTGCTTAGGGAGGGGAAACAGTAGAAGTCATAAAAATCTGTGCTCAGGTATCAGAAGATATGTCTCACAGAAAAGAGCAAATACTTGATTTGAACTTATAGGATGGCAGATTTTGAACTATTGTTATTAGAAGAATAAGTGAATCACATTTGTAGCAGTTTTGGGGCTGTTATGCCGTGTTCCAGGTTTCTTGTTCTGAGAACCTAGGCTTTCAGATACAGCTGTGGTATCCATCTTCAGAGGACTTTGCTCTTGGATGAGTCAAGGGTGACTGGTGACTAACTAGATCTTGTTTCCCTTCTTATAGATGTCTGCCTTTTGTTTGTCAGTTCTTCCTTTGTTTGAGTTGCCATTGGTCTTTTCCTGGCTGTAGCCTGTTGACATTGTTTCCTTGGGTGGAAGTGTTAATGGCGGGTTGTTGAGGATAACTTGTTTACTATGTATTGGTGCAATCCTTGGGGGTGAGTGACTAGTGGCTTGTGTATCCTGATCCCAAACCATTTAGAGCTTTATAGGTCAAGCTAGACAGTTTAAAAGGCACCCAAGCAAGAACTGGTAATCAATGGAGCTCTTTCAACAAGGGAGCTGTGTGCAGCCTTGCAGTCAGTAGCAATAGCAATGGGTTTACTTGGCGGAGCAGTTTTGATCCAGCACAAGACAGGGATGAACACAAAACGTCCTGCTCCCAGGGCCTGTCTCTTATCTTGTGCCAAATTGCAGCAGCCTGATAATTTGGAACGAAGGAACTTCAGTTTTGCAGCTTTAAATACCCCCAAGGCCAAGAGATGCCAAATGACAGTCTTTTGCTGCCTGCCTGAATATAGCATAACAAATAAGGATATTTAGTAAGAGAGTGAAATTTGGTACGTGCCTGGAAATAGACAACTGTGAGACATATCCTCTGGGAAAATCAGGATCCTGCCATGTTGCCTCTTTTACTGAGGCTTCCTATCCAGTCTATGACTGCCCTGAAGTGCTGACCTTGAACATGTTTTTCCTGGGCCAGTAGCCAGCAAATGCTGATAGAGACAGGTAGAACACTGGTGTTGGAATATGTGATTTTCACTCCAATTCACTGTTGAACACCATTGCTTTGGTGCCACATGCCTGAACAGGTCAGATAAACCTCTTGATTCTTAAGAAGGTGCCCAAGGAGAACTTGTTGATGGATGGGAGCAACCAGGAGATGTTACAATATGTTCACACAGATGGCAATAGACTGCTATTTACTTCCCACCAACGGCTTGACAGGAGCCAAGACTACAATGTAGCTCATTTATTTTATAGACTTACTTTTTTTGACAGACTTTGCTACGAGCAATAGTGCATCTTTATTTTCTAGCTGTCTTTCACTACCTTTTTCATATCATCCATTTCCAATTGTTGAAAGAAACATAGGGGAGCCTGCAACAGACTAAATGGAAAAGCTGTCAGGTGTAGAGAAAACAAACTGAATCATTTTACTTTTGCTCTACCTTTTCATTTTGCCTGCTTCTTCTTATAAAGGAGGGTCATACGCCTGCAATGGTGTGTGCACAGTGCATGCCTGTGTGTCTAGGATTATGGATGGTCACCATTAGGTGCCACTGAGCTGAGTTTGACTCTTGGGGCTTTTCTGCACCTTGTTTCAGTGCGGGAACTGGTGAACAACTGGAATGGATTGGACATCAGCATTTCAGAACACTTGATCCATCCTAAACTTACCTACATGCTGGGTGAGTGCGATTGCTGCTGCAGAGGTCATCGCCTTGCCCCAGTAACAGCAGTGCATGCTGGCTGTTGCCACAGTGACCAGGTGATATGGTACACAACAGCAGCTGCACCACCCCACCCCACAGACCCTTTATTCAGAAGAGAAGAAGAAGAGTTGGCTTTTCTACCCCACTTTTCTCACCCATTTAAGGAGATTCAAAGCAGCTGACAAAACTTTCTATTCCTCTCCCCACAACAGAACATCCTGTGAGGCAGGTGGGGCTGTGGGAGCTCAGAAAGAGAGCTGTGACTAGCCCAAGGTCACCCAGCTGGCTTCATGTAGAAGGGCAGAATCAAACCCGGTATTCTCAGATAAGAGGCTGGCTCCTTAACCACTAGACCAAACTGGTGTGTGTACTAGAGCACAGCTGTGGAGCATTTTTTAGAGCTCCACAACTATCTGGCCAGGGGACAGTCTAGGATGCATGGAGCTGCTTTCTCAAGAGAAGTGGTTCCACACAGTGCAGAAGTTTAATGTGGGGACACCCCTAGGCTGTCCCAGTACGCCAGGACAAAAAGGGCTGTATTTAAGTCCCCATCTAGGCCATTTCTGCATTTCCTTAGATCCAGAACAAAGTCTACTTCAGGGCCTCATTGGACCACATGCTAGTGCAGATCTGCACTCCCCCATCCCCTGCTAGACAGAGCATGATCCCAATTTATTTTTGTATATGTGGGTAGGTGGGATCCAAGAGGGATCATCTGTCACAGAGCAGGCTATAGGATCAGAACCTGAATCAGGAGCAAGAGCAGGATCAGGCTATAAACACATAAATTTTTTTTTAGCATTCTAGGTATTTGGTTGCAAATAACAACCTACCATGTTACTGGCTTTAGAATAAGCAGCTGTACACCAGAATCCATTGTTCGCCAAATCCACAATGAGATACTTCAAATAAGTGACCTCCTCCAACTGCCTCAGATTTTCATTTAAACTGCTGCACTTCAAATCCTGAGGCACCTTGAAAGCGTCCTTTGTTGCTCTCAAAAGATTAATGTTAAAGGAGTTGAGTGTACTGGGCTCTCCTGTTTCTTTACACTAAATTTAAATTTGCAACCAGCAAATAATGCAATTTCAAAGCTAATAAAGGATCCCAGTCATCAGAATATTACAAAATCAATGCAAATAGAATAAAGAGGTGATGCTCCAAGCCTAAGCAAACACTTTAAGTATTGTTGGACAAGAACCTTGCATAGAAAGATGTCACCAGTACTGCATTCACACATAAGGTTTAATTCAGCTTCAGCCCTCTTTCAGACCAAGAGAACATTTAAGCAAAGTAGCAAGCTATTTTCTCCCTGCATTGTCCAACTGAAAGAGATAATGTGGAAAGAAAGTGACTGGTCAGGTCTAGTGGTTAGGGAGCCGGACTCTTATCTGGGAACACCGGGCTCGATTCTGCCGTCCTCCATGAAGCCAGCTGGGTGACCTTGGGCTAGTCACAGCTCTCCTCTGAGCTCTTACAGCCCCACTTACATCACAGGGTATCTGGTGTAGTGAGAAGAACAGAGTGCTTTGTCAGGCACACTGAGTCCCCTTAAATGGGTGAGAAAAGTGGGGTAGAAAAGCCAACTCTTCTTCTTCCTGCAGTGGACTGAAGCTGGATGAACATTTAAGTGTATATG
The DNA here is from genome assembly GCA_023333525.1 of Aspidoscelis tigris stejnegeri. Classification (NCBI taxonomy): domain Eukaryota; kingdom Metazoa; phylum Chordata; class Lepidosauria; order Squamata; family Teiidae; genus Aspidoscelis; species Aspidoscelis tigris. The sequence goes on from JALMGA010000007.1 coordinate 12,471,868, forward strand.
TGACCCGGAAAGTCTGAGTTTGCCAGAGGTTTCAGTATGTAAAACGTATCCTCTTGTTCAGATAAAAGTATAAACAGATAAGAAATGAAACTGTCATTTGTTTATTCGTTTAAAACTTTTCAGTAGCAAGAAGGGATGTACACAATTTTTTTTTCATGTTCGCTTCGCAGTGAGGCAAACAAGAAGTAAATTCGCCTTTGTGTAAATAGAGCCATTTCAAATATGGTAGAATTTGAATTCGTTGTAAATGTTCTTCGAATACTATTCAAAATTGCTTCAAAAGCCTGTTGCCAGTAGCATCTTCAAATACCCCCTGAATCTGTTCTGCATCCACTTTGAATCTGCTCTGAAACTGTTGTAGATGTGCCTGGCAGCTGCTTTGCTGCCTCCCCACTCTCACAAATATAATGAAGCATTGAACAAATGTATTATTATTTGTTCATTTTAATGGTTTGGGTTTAATCTTTTTATACTATTCCTTTTTATTGTGAATTGGTTGCGGTAGATTTGCATGCCGTTTTTGAGTCCCTTTTGAGGAGAACAGCGGGATATAAAGTAAATAAGTAATTAAGGAAGGAAGGTCATGCTGGCATTTAAAGCAGGATTAGGCATATTGTGGTTCTCCACAAGTTGCTGAACCACGACTCCCATCATTCCTTGCCACTGGAGTAAACATGAACAATAGTTCAGAAGCATCTGGAGAGGTATAATGTTGCCTCTCAAGAATAACACCCTTCAAAATCTACTCCCATTCCCACTAGTTGACTTTTTCTGTGTAAGAAACAATTTGTATCCTGTGAGCAAATTAAAAAATAGGTTCATTAATAACTTTTGCATGCATGAGTCGGGAGTCTTGCTTTTCATTTCAAGAGGAACTTAAAGGGAAACAATATTTGTCTTAGTTTGTAGCATTATGGATAATTTGCATTCTAAATGAGTTCCACCAGCATTTAGTTTTAATTAGAAAGTTTGCTTATTTATATTGTGTGACACAATTCCTAGACCTTGCCATGACATTTCTAATGTGGAATAGCCATGGACAGCATACTCAAGGGATGCATGACCATATTTGGCAACTTTTAAAATTAAATTCATGGTGGCCATTTTCAAGCCAGCATGTGAGTTTCTCCCCTCCTTTTCCACCCCTTTTTAATGTGCACCCTGGTGGGAATAAGTGAAGTTTGTCTTTCACATTCACAGAACCACAGCAGCTGTTTAGATTAGGTGATTTAACAGCTCATTGCAGCAAGTCTCAGAGTGTATCAGGTTTGAGCAAGGAGCTAAAGCGGATAAGCAGCCTAAATGCTTTGCGTACTACAGATCCCAAACCCAGTCCTTGTAATGGCCAAAGCCTTATCTGCCTCTCTGCTGCCCCCCCCAATGCTTAGCTTCAGGACTTTGGGAGGGGGTGTCTTTCAGTAGCACACTATGGCATGCCCCCTTGCAGTTCTGGATCATAGGGTTGTGACGCATGCCCCCCATGATCCAGAAGCAAGGACTTTAGTCCTCTTGTGGGCCCAGTTAAATGGGTCTACAAGAGATTTAGATTAAGGGGTTCTTAATCTAAATTAGCTCCATCTTCTGCAGACTCAACAGGGCTAATGGGGGGCAGGGCTTCCTTGATCCATATCAACATGCTGATGGAAGATCTGGATTAAGAGGCTCCTTAATCTAGATCAGCGGTTCTCAACCTTCCTAATGCCAGGACCCCTTTATGGAGTTCCTCATGTTGTGGAGATCCCCAACCACGGGGGTAGAGCAGCTGGGAAGTGGGAGGGAAGGGTGGCGGGAGACCTGTCACGACCCCTCTGAAAGGGTAGTTTGACCCCCAAAGGGGTCCCGACCCCCAGGTTGAGAAACACTGATCTAGATCTGAAATGAGTGCAAAGGTTCTTGGTCTCAGAACCCTAGGGAGATCCCTTTGGGTGGTGCAATATGGTTGCCTCCAATCAATCAGTCAGCCAGCCAGCCAGCCAGCCAGCCAGTCAATAATTTAATCAATCAATAATTCAATAATTCAATCAATCAATCCCAAAATGCAGTTATCAAATTTCTGAAGAAATTTGGAGACAAAATGCACACCAAAGCTTCTTCAGCAATGGAGAAAACCCTTTGTCAAAATCCACCCAGGGCTCAGAGAATCAATACTGAAGCAAGAGTTGGTTCATAGCATGTTCCTCTGTTTATTGTCAATAACAGGAGACCAAGTATGCAGGTCTCCAGAGAATACTTCAAACAGGCTGCTAGCAAAGCTTCCCCAGGCCAATACCAACATTCAAAGTCCCTCCAGTAGTGCCATTACAAAGATAGCCATTCCTGTAGCCTCATTATCTATGCCGAGACTAAAAGAAACACAAGGTCTGTTGGGAACACAAGCAGGAAAGGTTGAATGTTAGCAAGGGAGCAATATAGATTCGCGGTGGCCCTAGCCAAAACCCTTACACTCTTTGAGAAACTGGATGACGAAGATTTCAGCACTAATCTCATTCCCCACACACTCACACACGTTTCCAAACTCTTCACCAGCAATTCAAGCTGTGAGCACCATGTAGGAAAGCAATTTTCAACTAACAGTAGCTTTTGGAGTGAATATGAATAGCTGAAATTGTGACTCAATGGCCGGGTAATTGCATGAAAGTGGAGTTAATCTTTGTTTAACTCCTGTGACTTTATGTACTCGGCACATTGAAAACTGACAGAACACCACTGTTACCAAAGCAAAGGATTGTTTTTCTGTTGCTGTAAGTCTTAGTAAAAGTCCCGAAATGTTTCGGATGAGATGAATGGCATTGTCAATGAAGGATGTGAAATATCCATGACAGCTCATGAGAAGAAATTATTCCTCATCTAGACTACTGGGTATTCTAGATGAGGAATCTAGACATCATAATAAAAAGTAATATTGACAAACTAGAGCAAGTTCAAAGAAGGGCTACTGAAATGGTTAGTGATATGGAAATCATGACCCCCTCCAGACTATGCAGCTCCATAGGTTCCCATAGGAAGCTGTGAGAGCTCAGTCGGTGTGCACCATCACATGCTTTAAGGCAGCCAATTGAATTTGAGCTGCCCTTCCTGCTTCTGTTGTCTCTTCTAGGGATGTGCATGAATGTTTTGACATTCTATTTGAATTGAATCAAGTACCCCAAAATCTGATTCGATTCAAATCCTTTAAGTTTGAATTTAACAAGATTCCATTAGTATTTACCAAATTTGCATCTATTCATTGGAATTTTTTATTAGAATCTGCACATACAAATGTCGGCAACATTTGTGTGGGCCCATACACACTTTCCCCACATCCATACACAACCGTATGCATACGTTCATGTCTGTATGCATCCCGTAGTTATCCCATATGCAACCTGTTTTCATCACATACAGATCGGTACAAATACATACGGATGTGGTGATGCAGATCTTCAAATACACATCATGTACAAACCCATACATATACAAAAGTCCAAATAATTGGAATGAATAGATTCAAAGTTTGAAATTCGATTCAAATGTTTACATTTGAATTTCGGGCCATTCTATTGGAGTCCAAATGTCAAAATTTGGCACATTCGATCAGATGTTGAATCTCTATGAATATTTGTGCACATCCCTAGTGTCTTCTCACTGTCCTGCTAGGACTGGCAGGAAGATTCAAATTTAGTTAATACCGTGCAGTGAGTGTTCTTCACCCAGTACAACGTTACATTTGCAGTAGTGATGGAATAATGCATCAACACCCCCACTGCAACTGACCATTCTGCTGCACAGTATTAACAAGTATGGATACATGCCATGTCCTATGAGAATCTAGGAACATTTGGTTTGCAAAAGATAAGACTGAGAGGAGACATGATAGAGGTCTCCAAGTATCTGAAGGGCTGTCACAGTGCAGAGGGATCATCCCTATTCTCACTTAGACAAGATGGAAGGACTAGAAACAATGGCATGAAATTTCAAGGGATTAGATACAGATTAGATATTAGGAAAAGCTTCCTGACAGTGAGGATGATGAGGCAAGAATAGGGGTGTGCATGAAGCCCATTTCCCACATTTGATTTGGTATGAATTAAATGTGGGGAAATTCAGCTTCGGCTGAATCCCACCCCCCAATGAAACAAATGCAACCTCCCTCACCCCTCCACTCCCCCCAGACTTACCTGTCGTCCTCGCTGCGCCTTCTTCTAAGGAAGTTCTGGGTCTGTGCATGCAGACTGGAAGTGCCTTTTCCAGGCTCTGGAAGGCCTATTTTGGGCTCCTGAGATGCAAAAAGAGGTCCAGGACACCAGCAGAATGTGTCCCAAATGGTAAGGGGGCAAGGCAGGCTGGGCCACTCTGGTGGCATCCCAGGCCTCTTTCCACACTCTCCGGAGCCTAAAATAGGCCTTCCAGGAGCTGAAATAGGGATTCCGGTTCTGGGTTCACCTGACCCCGGAACTGGAAGTGCCTTTTCCAGGCTCTGGAATGCCTATTTTGGCCTCCAGAGAGCATGGAAAGAGGCCACCAGACCGCATCCTAAATGGGCATGCACCACAAGCAACCCAACCCTCCTGAATCCCAACCAAAAGCTTACCTTATAACCATCCAGCTGGTGACCAGGTGATTTAGATTTTTTAGCTATGTTGCCACTTTTGTGTCTGTTTGCTTGCAAGCTCATTTGTCACATTGCTACAATGTTTATTTATTTATTTATATTTATATTTATATCCCGCCCCATACCCTAGGGTCTCTGGGCGGCTTACAACATTTAAAATACACATTTTAAAGTTGTCTTTGTTCCCCCCTCCTTTTTAATGAAAACCCAGATTTGACAACATTTCTGTGTCTTAAAAATTACTTGGATGTTCTTTTATGTTGTTTATCACTGGAGCTGAAAGGCTGGTTCCAGACTTCACCTTTGCTTGGGGAGAGAAGATAAGTCACCTGGTATCAGAATCACTATCAATCTACTTCTGGGACTGAATATAGTCTGATACTGAAAAATAAGCTGTCTGGGTGCTCATGTAACCTGCTTGCTAAAAACCACACTATCTGATCATTTCACCTGGGAACCTCTGAAAAGTTCCTGACAAAACTCAAGGTCCCTGAAGCACTGTTTGAGCTTCTAAAGTAGAGATTTTAATGATACCATCTTGCATTCCAGTGTTTCGGAAAGCCTGTTGTTGTATTTGTTGTATTTCTTTGATTTAATTGATTGAATTTGTATTGTACCTTGTTCTTCCATTTGTTGTAAACCGCCTTGAGCAAATTTTGTTTGGAAAGGCGGTATATAAATAAAAATGGAAATGGAAATGGAAATGTTGTTTTGGTTTTTTTGGAGACATACACGCAGAGTGTGAGGACAAATCGTTCGGCAGGATTCTGAATTTGCTCCATGAATTTTCTGATTCAAGAAAGCCCTATGAATGAACAGTGTTCCTCTTGGGATTAAAATCCATCCTTGTGCAGAGGACTGGCATAATAGTAATAAACCACTTACAGTAAATCCAAGCTAAGCCCTCCAAATAAGAAATAAGTAGAGTGGAGGCTGTTGTTGGGCTTTTGGCTCTAGTTGAATTTGATGCTAACTGCTTCTTTTTTTGAGTATGCTATCCCAACTAAAGAGCCAGAACATCCTCCTTCATCATTCTGTTATTTGCAGCGTTTGATAAGCTGACCATTTAATATACAAAATTTGTTCAGAAAAGATTGTTTTTCGTTCAAAAAATTGCTACCAAGAAAGTAAAGCAAATAGGCTTAGATCAGCGACAATATTGTATTTCATATACTATGATTTTAATGGTTAGTATACAGTACTCTTTTAAACATGTTGGATCTTTTAAGTTTTTTTATGTACTGTATATTATTGTTTTTAATATATTGGTTGTAATTTGCTGTTTTAAAGGTGGTTACTCGCCCTGAGACCTTCAGGTATGGGGTGAGATAGAAATATAAATAAATAAATAAATATAGCACATCACATTCAAATTCAAGTACATTTTTAGCTTCAAATTTGAAAAAAAACTTGTTATTTTAATGTGAACATTTCATTTTAATGTAGGCTCCCCCCCTCCACCCGCATAAATGAACTTGCTTGCATATCCTGTATAAAGCAACACAAGCCTTGAACTGAATTCATTAGCAGGACCCTTCATAACAATGTTAGGATATATAGCCTTGATAAAGGTATCCTGTGTGAGCAGATTAGTGTGAAAATCTGAGTATAGTTATAAAGTATGAGGGTAATAGATTATGTTGAAGGTGATTCCATGTTGGCTAGTAAACTGGACCAGCAAGCCTACTAGTGAATTCTATCTGTAATAAAATTCACGGTTAAACTGGATTTGTGTTTGTGTGTTTGTGTGTGTGCATGTGTGTGACTTATCAGATGTGCTAATAATGCCAGCACCTTAGGCAGCAGGGAGAGCCACTGCCAGAATAGCCTGGTGAAAGGTCACTTTAATGAGGTCCTTCTCTCTGTCCCTCCAATAAATTTGTTCCAATTGGTAGAAACTAGGGATAGGGCCTTTTTGGTGGCTGCACCTAAGCTCAGGAATTCGCTCCCCATGGAAGTTAGGCTGGGTCCATCTCTGGCGTCTTTTTGCAAACAATTAAAAACTTTTTTTATTCCAGGAGGCTTTCCAATCTTATCTTTAATTCAACAGGTTGGCCTCCTTATATTTTAGATGAAGTTATCCAATACCCCTATAGCTTGTTGTATATGTTTTTATATGCGTTATATAGCTTGTTCTATATCTTTTAAATTCTATATTCGCATTTTATATAACAATGTGGTTGTTTGAAAGTTGTATATTGGATTGGATTGTTACTTTTTCTATGCCGCTTTGCGTCCCTTTGGGAAATAGGAGAGATATAAAGAAAGTAACAAGTAAGTAACAAGTAACATCAAAGAACATATGAGAGTTCCTGCATATTCTCTAGGGCAGCGGTTCCCAAAGTTGTCTGGGCTACGACTCATCTAATATAAGTTTACCAACTCGGGACCCACCTCTAGGAAATTTAACCATTACCAATATGAATAAAGGACTTTGTATTAAAACTTTGTTTGTTATTTGAAATTTTTTTATTACTTAATTCTACAGGCAGGACCCACTCAATATTTGCTCACGACCCACCAGTGGGTCCTGACCCATAGTTTGGGAAACCCTGCTCTAGGGTGTTGTTGTTGTGTTGCTGATGCTGATGCTTGTATCTGGGACACTGTGCCCCAGAATAGTACATGGTCATCCCAGAAACTGATGCAGCAGAAAGATAACAAAAGAGAAATGGAGTTGTAAATGTGGTGGAGGGGATTCACTAAGGATAATGGTTTTCTCTCACACTGTGCATATTTCAACACTAGCTAATTACTTGACTCATTCACTCAGCTACAACTCCTTCCTCCAGGCTATCCCCTGCACTCTCAAGGATTTACTTCTGCATTTCCCCACCTAGTTAATCCCTTTCACCACATTTACATGTACTTTGTCATCTCCTACATTCAGTTTCCTATAAGTCTGTTCCTGACATTGGGTCCCCCAGCATCTGAAGAAGTAGACATGTCTACGAAAGCTCATGCCACCAACCCTTCTCCTGTCAGTCTTCAAGTGCTACTAACTACCTTACTGGACTTTTTGCATTAGACTAATATGGCTATTTCGCTGATATTGACCACAAAAGAGAAATGAGATAGGGCAGAGAGTTCTTGGATAGTTGACCCACCATGATATTGGCACGGGCCACAGAAGTCTAGTGATGGTCATTTGCTATGAGGAAATGCCAAGTTTCTTTTAAATTGCAGACATTTCCCTGAAATATCTGGAGGTATTTGCATTTGTGGAACACATATCTGTAATTTAAATGTTAATTAAATGATCTCACATTAGATCAGTAACATTGTTCTGATGTGACTGTGTTGAGCTTAATGTTCACCAGAAGAAAATAATCTTCTCTAAGACTGAGATGTTCTAACTAGACTATTCTTGGCTTTTTCCTTTCAACAGGCACACAGGTCAAGGGATTTACAACACTCCGGTTCCTGATTGAACCTTTGGATGTGGTCACCATGCGAGGAACTAATGTGCTGCTCAACTGCACTGCAGAATCGGATCATGGGCTGCCAACCATCAAATGGAAAAAGGATGGGATCTTTTTAAACTTAGCAGTAGACGAGAGAAGGCAGCAGTTTTCCAATGGGTCACTTTTGATACAAAATATAGTCCATTCCAAACACCATAAACCTGATGAGGGCCTTTATCAATGTGAAGCTTCATTAGAAGGAATTGGAGCCATCATCAGTCGGACAGCCAAAGTCTCAGTAGCAGGTAAGAGCACATTTTGAAGAGCAGGATGGGTGTGTACAATGAGACGAGTCTTTCCTGGAATGTTGACATGCACTTAGAGATCCTTCAAGATCTGGGGTTCATTTTATGTATGAGCAACCAGCTGCAGTCAAGAACAAGGGACCGAACCGAATGGTGTCTTGCAGATCCGAACTCCAGGACACTGAGAGAGGAATAAGTCTATGACTGAACCTGGTATTATTATGGTGCACTGCGGAAGCATTGCTTTCATCTCCCCTAACCAATTTGACCAAATGAAGACTTCCAATTAAACTCATTGTGTCCCCAGTCCATGGTGCAGACTTTGGCTGTATACAGACAAAGCAAAAGGAGCACCTCAGAGGCACCTCAGAGAGACAGTGTGTGGCCTTCATGTGCTCAAGATTTCCCTAATCCACTTTTTCTAGCTCAAAATGTTCAAGGAAAGGGGGAGGATCAGACTGGTGTGTGAACAATCCCACCTTGATGTGGTCTCTGAGCAACCTCAGAGGTGTCTCAGAAAAGAGGTGTCTCTCCTTCCTTCCTTCCTTCCTTCCTTCCTTCCTTCCTTCCTTCCTTCCTTCCTTCCTTCCTTCCTTCCTTCCTTCCTTCCTTCCTTCCTTCCTTCCTTTGCTGTGAGTGATCACAGACTTTCTCTTCAAAATTGTCAGTAGCTGGTACATCAAGGGGATAAACCACAACTGTCTTTAATGTGGGTTTTCAAGACTGGTTTGCAGATGATGAAATGAGCAAATTTTATTTCTGCTGTCAACTAAAAATAATTATGCTCTCTCTCCCTTTGCAGTCTTTAGAATGGATTGGTACTGTTTTTGCTAATCTTATTCAACTGATCATCAAATGTTGGTTAACTCTATGGTAGTGCTTTGTAGACTATCTTGAATATTTTATGGGGAAAGTGTAGCATTCAAATGCCAACACAAATATAGCTCTAAATATGGAATGTACAAAGTTAGCCAAAGGGCTAACTCTCAGGACTGTAGAGTCAGAAGACCAGTTGTTAATGCTTTTATTGCTAGAGAATTTTGTTCTCCAGAATTTTGACTAGTATGATGACACTTTCATATTGAACCAATTTCAAGCAATACTTTTGACTTCCAGGCCTGATTCGGTTTGCTGAAGACTGTAATTTAGCATAATAGAATGCCTTTTTGAGTATAGACCTGTCTACTTAGTGGATCCTTCTCTCCCACCCTTTCCACCCTTACCTTAGATGCAGATTAAGGAGTCTCTTAATCCAGATCTTGGCCCTTCATATCTGCACATTAATTCAAATCACAGAGGCCCTGACCCTTCCTGATCCCGTTCCATCTTCACTGGATGAAGCCAAAATCAGATTAATCTGGAGCTTTAGTAGACAAATTTAATTGGGTCTACCAGAGGACTAAGTCCCTGTTCTGGGACATGTAGGTATGGAGACAGGATGCCTCTGTGTTCAGGGACTACTGGGGGCTGCTTTTCAGTGCAGTTGGTGTTTATCTGGACCATGCTTCCCTATAATCTGGATCAATTATTCCCTGTTATTCTGGACCCACTGATTCAGATCTATAGGAAGTACGTGCAGAAAGGGCCTCAAAACTTTCTTGCTGTGCTTTCTTGAGACGGTGATGAACTGTACATTAAGTGACTGCCCTAGAGTTTTTTGCTGACACCTTCACTGCAGTTTTAAAGGCATTAGGCAGAACCTGAGGCTTTTCCGCACTGCAACGCGTTCCAAACGGAACGCGTTCAGGCGGGAAGCTTAAGACAGCTCCGGGCGCTTTCACTGTTCACACACAGACGCGCCGGAACGCGTTCCGGCGCGCCTGTGTGCGAAAGGTGAAAGCGCCTGGAGCTGTCTTGTCCGGCAAAGGCCGGCCAGGGGCGCGGAGACAGCTGCGGAGGCAGATCGGCAATCAGCTGATTGTCAAACAGCTGATTGCCAAACCTGCGCCGGCGGGGGAGGCGGGCCCACGGCTGTTCGGGAGCGAGAAGCAAGCGCGAATCCTTCTCCTCCCGAACGCCTGCGGGCAGTTCGTCTGCACCCGAACGCATGTAGAGCACTTCAAAGTGCTCTACATTTGGAACGCGCGAGAGACAGCTCCGGATACGTCGGATCGCAAGCCCCGCGGCGGCAATGCGTTTGCCGCGTTCCGGGCTGTCTCCCGCGCGTTCCAAACACCCCCGTGCGAAAACGTCTCTGATCTCCACCGGTGTGGTGACAGGCAACTGGGGCAGGTGCTCTTGCTGCGGTGTCTTCCCTGCAGGGTTCATGTAAGACATTTCTCCAGCTCTAAAATTACCACCTGAGGATAGGGGTGTGCACAAATGCAGTTTTTGACATTCAATCAGATTATAATCGAATATTCAAATATCCAACATACGAATAAAGAAAAATAAATGTCTGGACATTGGAACTGATACAAATACATTTCTATTCGTTCAAATATTCTATACATATCCAAGGATATGAATCTTGTATGCATCCATACGCATCTATACGCATCCCATGTTTATCCCATACGCATCCTGTTTTCACTCTGCACACATCCATATGTATGCCCACAAGATGCATATGGATGTGTATGCAATGTGTACATATCCGTACATATACAAATGTCAAAATTATTTGTATGAATAACTCAAACTATTCATATTCATTCAAATACTACAAATTAATATGAATATGAATAACGAAAAATACAAATATTTCTGCACATCCCTACCTGAGGGATGCACTTGGTATTATGTTTTTTTATTTCCTTGCATTTTTATCCTGCTTTATAACTGAAGGCTTTAAGGAGAGTTACAGCAATAAAAACAAACTATAAGGAGCCAAAGGTACCTAAACAACTACAATTTAGGCACCTTTGACAGGCCTCTCCCCCCCACCCAATAACTTAGCAGAGAAGGGTATGAAGATATACCACCCCTGGGTCAATCCAAGGCCTCTGGGCCCTGCAGTGGAGTTGGAGCAAATGAAAGAGAAGCATTCCTTTATCCACAATAAAGTGGAGATAAGCAATATAATGTATTTAAATTGTTACTTAAGAGGTACAATGATATTTCTTACTTATAAAACACTCAAAGAAGCAACAGGCCAGCAGCTGGGTCCACACAACAGAAGAAGAGGTGAGGGAACTTCAGATATCTATGATCCCCTTCAGATACCTATGATTTCCTTATGGCCAAATCCAGGCATGGTGGGAGCGTGCCAGTTTTGTTTCCAGCCTTCTTCCAGCTTCACAGCAGCCATGAATCATATGCCAGCTCCACACTACACCCTTGAGCTTATGGGCAGTGAAAACAGCAAACTTTGATTTACTAGGAAGCATGTTTTTCTGCCTTCCCTACAGGATCAGAATGTGGATTCACAGAAAGGAGATATATACGGTCCACAGAGAAAGACCTTATATTTAAAAGCCATATAGATATGGCCAGCACCAGTAGGAACCAGCCTTTGTGGTCTTGGAATATTTTCCCGTAGTTTTTCTTAATTAGGGATGTACATGAATATTCATAACATTCAAAATTCATACGAGTTTGGCCAGATTCGGACATTTGAATTCAAATAGAATGTTAGCACATTTGAAGAACAACATTCAAATTTGAATCCAATGTTTTGATACATTTGTATGGGATTCATATGGGATTCATATGGCATGCAATTCATATGCATTTGTATGTATTTATATGAAGTTCGTATGGGATCTGTGTGAGACTGAACATTTGGATTAAAATTTGAATCCCACTACATTCAGAAGGGATCTATTTGAATGAATCCTAATTTTCCTGCATTCGATTCAATACGAATTGAATACAAACAATAACAACAACATTTGTGCACATCCCTATTCTTAATAAGATTTATACCCTGACTTAAAGAAGAAGAGTTGGATTTTCTGCCCCTCTTTTCTCACCCATTTAAGGGGACTCAAAGCAGCTGACAAAGCTTCTACGCTTCTCCCCACAACAGAACAACCTGTGAGGTAGGTGGGGCTGTGAGAGCTCAGAAGAGAGCTGTGACTAGCCCAAGGTCACCCAGCTGGCTTCATGGGGGAGGGCAGAATCGAACCTGGTATTCCCAGATAAGAGTCTGACTCCCGAACCACTAGACCAAACTGGCTCACAAAAGTGTTCCCAGGGTATTAAGGCTGAACACTCCAGTCTATTTGTGACTGTATCATTTTGCAAATGTCTATTCCTAATTTTACTTCATGCTTTCTATATATTGATCACAAAGATCTGCATGACAATTCGTGGTGAACTATGGTTTTGAGCTAAGCCAATAACAGATTGTACATCTTTTGAATGCATATTTTTAGGTGAACAGAGTGAAAAGCAAAACTAATTCTGCTTCTGTCCTCACATACAGGAGGCTCTGGTGTCACTCCGGACATCACATAGGGCCTTTTTGCACATACCTCTCTTAATCTGGATTAAGAAGATCTGGATCTTTGGTATCTGGTCCCTGTAGAATCCTGTACTTGAAGCTCTGCATTATGATGAAAGCCCCATCTGTCCGCATGGGTCATCTAGCATCTGATGGCAATGGATGCTAAACAGGGCTGCTGTGCGGACACCGTAGCACCCATCCTGAGACTCCATTTAGGCCTGATTAGGCCCAAGGAGGAAGGTACGCCAGTGGTGCACGACTGGCCCACGTAGCCGTCAATTGGTTGTTACTTCTGGTTGCAGTGCATGTAGCAGAGAGACACATCTTCATAGCTGCCTACATAGCTGCTACAAAGCTTGTGCTTAACTTCATAGACCTCTATGAAGGATATGTAGACCTACATAGCGTGTGTGTTGAGGGGTGAAGCCGGAGCTGTCCCACTGCAAATGGCAGCCTCTAGGCCCACCTCAGGACCCCATTCCTCCAGTATATGGGTGGAAGCACACCCTGTGATCCAGTCTCCACAGTGGAAGACTGAAGACACCATTAAATGGGTCCTGCGTTGATCCAGATTTAATGACCCCATTAAATCCAGATTTCGACAGTGCTCATGTGGGCAGCACATTCATGGGGTCCTAATGGGGTTCTTAAGGGGTCGTGTGTGCAGAAGTTATGTAACTGATCTTTACCAATTGCGTACCTATTGGGTTCCTAATGGGGTCTTTGCTGCAAGTGTGGAAAGGGCCAAAGTTCTTAAAAAATCCTTAACATTATCCTGTCTCGTTCTCAGTCTTTTAAAAAAGAACTTTAGGATTTATAATAAGGAACCACAGTGATTAGCCCCAGGAAATCGTGTCTTGTACAAACAAGTTTTAATTTTAAATAAGTCTGAGGACAAAAGAGAAAACTTTTCCATTTCATAGAAAAGTAGTATTTCTCCTCCACAAAAATGAAATTAGACATGACATTACTGCCACAGTAATTTATTTCTGACAAGCTACTATTCATGCTTAAATATGTCTAATCAACCCTTTGTTGCTGTATGATATTTGAAGCATGTTTATTATCTTCAAAAACAAGAGTCAGACTTTGAAGTTAGAAATTAACTGCTTTCTAGATTAATTCAGGGTCAGAAAAAATAAAATACTGAACTTTTGCAGACTGTGAAATTTACTTATTATTTTTCTCCTTTCCACTTATCTTTTCTTAGCAAACTTACTGGATCCTGAAGCTTTTAGTTTGTGCAGCTCATTTTTTCTGAAGTGCTGCTTCAACAGAACTGACACAAATTACCCACTTGCAGAATCTCAAGATGGTTTAGGATGTTTAGCAAATGCTTGAATTCTAATTCATGAACCTGGCCAAGGTTGTCCAATCCAACATTTGGCTATATTAGGATATTAAAAGAGTTCCATCGTTCACCCTGCTATCTTGTTCATTGAAAATCTGATCTTGTCAGTTTGTCATGTTGAAATGGATTTAACCAATCAATAGGAAGAATCTGAAAAGAACCCTCAAATGATGAATGAAGGTCAAAGGGAATGAATTCTGATGTGAATTAATGTCAAATATTTTACCGAAAAATCACTCACTATCAGGCACCAGACATGGAGTTTTTAATTTATTCTTTATTATACATCACTGCAAGAGTTAAATCATAGAAAGTATTTTCTTGAAAGGTTGCAATCTTGCCTGGTCCAGTGTAATGTCTGGGGGTGGGGAAGAAGGGATTTTTGCATTCATACATAGAAAGAGCTTTCCCTCCCCCGGTATGAGAGATAAATATTGCGTTCTGAGTTGACAGGACATCACTCAGCCAATGCACTGGACAGATGGAAGATAAGAGTGATGATAGAAGAGTTTTTGGAAGGAAGGAAGGAAGGAAGGAAGGAAGGAAGGAAGGAAGGAAGGAAGGAAGGAAGAAAGGAAGAAAGAAAGAAAGAAAGAAAGAAAGAAAGAAAGGGAGGGAGGGAGGGAGGGAGGGAGGGAGGGAGGGAGGGAGGAAGGAAGGAAGGAAGGAAGGAAGGAAGGAAGGAAGGAAGGAAGGAAGGAACTGCTGGCTATATATATTGGCAAGCCTACGTTAAAGCAAGGAAGGTCAGAAGAGAATTACATTCTGTGCTAGATTATTGCCTGGGGTGAGCTTATGCAACCAAATCAAACTGCACCAATATGGTCATGTCCAGATGTTTTGGAATTCAACTTTCAAAGATCTAGGCATATAAAGTTGGTGAAGAAATAAAAGGGTCATAATAATGATTTTAAAATGATTCCTCGGCAGAAAATATTGTAGAAAGAGTCATCATGTTTCAGCCAGTCTCACTAGAATGTATTGCATCAAATCATGCTGATTTGGCAATGTGTTCAAGGTAGAGAATTTGTTCTATATTGGAAAAATATTATCTATATATAATTGCAGTCATGCTATGGGTGACTTCACTAGACAGGATCAAAGTCTTTCTATGTTTTAATAGAAACTGTATAAAAATTAGATCCTGTGCAACTAAAATGAACCCTCCCTGTATCTGCATAATTTTATATTGGATTACTCCCACTATTCACAATGCATCCATCACCTCTGCATATCCATTACTTGCCAGTGCAATTGAAATATGTATCCAAGACATAGATGTAAAAACAAACTCTTGAAATCATGAAATGAATTGGTAAATACAGAACCAGCTTTCAGTGTATTGGTAGTTTTGCAAGGATTAATTAGAAATAATTAGCCTTGGATCCATAAGGATCTGTGTTCAGATGCATATTCCTGTGCATGCTAATGTTGGAAAACACTCAATGTTCAGCAGGAAAATTATGGTTAGAGATAAGCATAGGGACTTAAGAGAAATGTGACATTGGTTAAATTCTGCAATTGCCATAATTAAGGTCTCAGGGGAATTTTGGATG
Source organism: Aspidoscelis tigris stejnegeri (assembly GCA_023333525.1). Lineage (NCBI taxonomy): Eukaryota > Metazoa > Chordata > Lepidosauria > Squamata > Teiidae > Aspidoscelis > Aspidoscelis tigris. Next base: position 12,487,465 of record JALMGA010000007.1, read on the forward strand.
TTGGGTTCTGACCCATTCTATACAACCTGGAACTGAAATTCATGAAAAGTTCAAATTCAGCTCAGTTTTCAGAAAGCCAAGTTCAAAATTTGTGAAACTGTTTTAGATTCCTTTTTAAGTAGTTCTCCAATTATGGGGATCTTCTTGGGTCCAGGCAAACCTATATTGTCACAGGATCTAACAGAAATATCCAGTAACAGAATCTTGAATAGTATGGGAGAAAACTTACAAACACCAATTCTTCCAGTCAAAAAGTACAAAAACAAATTCAAAAGCATACAGTTTGATCTCATAATTCATGTTTGTAGGCAACTGGTTCACCTTGATCAAATTTTGGGATATTTGAACAAGTGGATGTTTGGTTTGATGAAAATATCTGTGAATGAGAACCATTTGATTGAAATTTCTAACATCTCTAGCACAGGTATATCCACATCTTTTTTATAACAAGAACTCAAAATCCATTAGAAAGACTACTGCGTTTTTGTTTGTTTCAGTCAGCTAACAGGAACGATTCCAAAGTACTGATGTTTAGTTGGTTTTAATATGGAACCTGCTTTATGTTCCTTGACATTTGATCCAACCGGATGCAGCCTCAATGAGTGTGGTATATGGAATAAAACAGGCCCTGTAGGGGTCTTCTTATTGCATTATTTCAGAGAAAGATATATAGTGCTAGGCAATTGCATTAAAACGTAGATCTTTGTTGCTAGACATTGGAATGCCTTTCAAGAGCAAAGCTACTGATCTCACTGAAAGACTCCAAGGAATAAAAACTCCCTAGCTTCCAAAGTTTCAGGCTGAGCAAATTTTGGTGGTTGTTTCTGAAGCGCCGCATAATGTTGCCAGATGGTGCATGCATGCTGCATGAGCTGCTCCATCTATCTAGTATATGGAGTGACCCACAGCCTGGAACTCTCAGGAGACCACTTTAAAGCCATTTCCTCCTGGAGAACTCTCCAGTGCAGTTTTGATCCTGGAGAGCACTCCAAGCAAAAGGTCTATGGGTCAAAGCATAGCTCTGGAGTAGGGATGTACCGAAAAGCTTTGTCAGCTCTGCAATTCATACAGATTGTGAAGGTCCAAGGCTTTGCATGCGAAGACAACTGTGCCTACTTTTGTATGCCAGCCTTTGGGTGTGAAACGAAGCTATCCATTAGGGATGTGGACGAATTTTCATAACATTTAAAATTTGGCCAAATTCAGCCGAATTTGGACATTTGAATTCAAATCGAATGTTAGCGCATTCGAAGATTGACAATTGCATTTGGATCGAATGTTTTGATACATTCATATGAGGCTTCGTATCGACTTCGTATGGGATTCATATATGGGATTTGTATATGGGATTCGTATGCTATTTGTATGCATTTGTATGAGATCCATATGCTATTCATATGTATCCGTATACAGGATCTGTACATTATTTGTATGTATTTGTATGGGATTTGTATGGGATTGAACATTCATATCAAATACGACTCCTACCACATTAGAAGGGGATCTATTTGAATGAGTACAAATTTTCTTGCATTCGATTCAATATGAATCTAATAAAAGAAAAAGTTCATGCCCATTCCTACTTACCCTTCAGCTGAAACTTTGTTATATTTGGCAGTGGCAAAGTGCTTTCCCTGGCACTTTGTTATATTCAGTGGCAGCCAGCTGGGTGCTTTTCCCAGCGGAGCCATCCACCCGCTGCCAGGGAAAGCCCCCAACCAGCCACCTCCCTCTGGCTATGGAGATCAGGAGATGAGGTCACTAGAGAAAACACTCAGCTGCTTGGAGCCAGCCATTTTTTCCAGAAACCTTCTTCCCTTAGTGTAGAACTTTCAAAAAATATTCTAAGCAATGCTGAAGTCTTCCACATTTATGGAGACTTCCTTCACATGAATGTGAAGCATCCCCCCCCCATTCACTTCTATATAAAGCTAAAGAGGGAGGGACATTAGTGCACATGTGTACTCTGGAGGCTATGGCTCTGGTGGATGATCCCATGTCCCCTGGAGGCATCTAGCATGTTCCAGACAGACCATGTGAAACCTGTCAAAGATGTCCTAGAAACTCTTGCAAGGTAGTTACTAGTTCAGGACAGAAAATTCCTTACTTTTGCTTTTGTTTTCTCATCTTTAATTATTTAGGGTGTTTTTACACTAGTACTAAGTACCCATTAAGTACCCATTAGGGACCCACTAAGGACCCATTTGGCTCAGAGCAGGAAGACCCCATTTCCACTACAGAACCCATTAGAGCCACATTTGTTTCCACCAGTTCTAGGTAAATCCAGATCATATGGGTCCTTCAGGACCTATAATCCGGATTCCCTGTAGACTGCATTAAAGGGGTCTACAATGGGGTCTTCAGACATCAAATCCGGATTATAGGGAGCCTGTTTCCACTACAATTGGGCAATGGGGTCTAGGGGAGGCTCAGGGGGGTACCCCAAACAGAAAACTTTGAAGTTCATCTGAAGTTGCCTTCAGAGATTAGCACAGGCTCGAAAGAAAACCGATTGCAAGAGCAATGCCATTGTCAAAAGTTCCAGAGGATCTTCAAAGTTAGCAGCAGATTGCTCCAGAGATTCTCCGGAGCCACTTCAGAGGATCTTTGAAGATTCTTCAGAGCATCTACGGAGATTGCACCCCCTGTCCCCCAAAACACCTGGTGTGACAGACAGACCCCTCATGGGTAGATTCAGATTTGCACATGGGTGCTCTGGTGTTTCCACAGCAGGCAGGCTAGCAACCATTGCTATTGGTTGCTAGACCACCAGTCAAAACACATTGGGTACTTTTCTTAATCCGGATCTAAGGACCCATTCCTTAGATCTGGATCTTCTTAGATCCAGATTAAAGGAGACCAGTGGAAAAACACCCTTAGTTCACTTTGTTGAGTTGATGAAAGTGACTCCTGTATGCTTAGCCACACCTTATTTTCCCCAGCAATGAAAGAAAAACTCAGCAATATACTTCACACAAAAATTGCTTTGGCGCAATTCTTGCTTGATTCATTCAAATTAACAGGGCTCGATGACCGCTGCAATTATCTTCCTCATCATTATCGATGCCTGCAATGGGTACATGAAGAAAAATATTATTTTCTCCTCCCTTTCTCTCTTTCTCATTTCCCCCACCTATGACCAATGCTTATGCAAGCAAGTAAAGCCTGATAAAACTCAGTGCACTGATCCAGGAATTGTTGATGAACAGCCAACCCAATGGCTTAACATAATGTCTCCATCTTCAGACCTACCAATTACGGGAAATACCAATAACCAGTAGCCTGTTAAATTGGGACTTTTAATAAGATGTTAGAGTAGGAGGCAGGCTCTACTCTTCACTGCTCTCATTCCATCTTGAGTCAAGAACACTTCCAGAAATGGTGATCGTTCAATAATAATAATAATGATCGTTCAATAATAATAATAATAATAATAATAATAATAATAATAATAATAATAATAATAATAATAATAATAATAATAATAATAATAATATTTATTTGTATACCGCCCTGTGGCGAACCAATCCGGGCGGTTGACAACAATAAATATAAAAACATCATATAAGAATAAAACATTATGGTCCCTCCCCCCCTGGACAGGTCTTGAGAAAACTATGGGGAAAGACGGTTTGTGGGGTGCTGTTTGCGCTATGCATAAAACACAGGAAATCCACAGATCTCTGAGCAGCTAATGGGCTGGGGGGGGGGAGAAACGATTCCACCTCCCTTCAGCCCCCAAGACACCTTGAGGAGCGGTAAGGGCAGCCTTTTGAGAAGCTTCATTCAATCACTCTGAGGACCTGTTTGCCCCAGGGAATGGAGGGGGCAAACAGGTCCTCAGAGTGATTGAATGAAGCTTCTCAAAAGGTTTTACTTGTCCATAGCTAATGATTATTAGGGCAACTGGAGGGAATTCCTGGATGATCTGGGAAAGTGGAAGCTGTGTGTCATGCGGATGGACTTTCCCTGGACTGTCTGCAGCAGTTCTAAACAGGTAAGTGTGAATAGGCCCTAAGTGATTGATTTAATACATGAGAATAGGAATTGGCCTAGAATTGACCTGAGGGGTCCACATGAAATGGAAAGAGAATAAAATTAGACTAATGTTGGCCCAACTTCAAATTCCTTTCATGTTGTTAAACTACAACTTCCAAGAACCCCAGACTAACTGATGGTGTGGAAGCATGGGAACTAAAGTTTATCACCTCCCAGGATGGAAGCCATAATTTGGCCATATTGAACCAGGCCCTTTTACTCAACCCTGGTTCCAGGAGAAGCTGTCCACACACTGACGTGGGTGAAATTTCACCAGCAATCCCAGGTTTGGTGATTTAGCAGCAGTCACAAATGTTAGACTGAGTAAAACTGACTGCTTTTATCAGAAATTGGTTTATGAACTACTAATGTTTTGAAAATTACATGAAATTGTGTGTGTGCACCCTCTTGGAAGAAAATGCATTTAGCTCAGTGGTTTGCTGTAGTTTGTCATTCATAACCATGAAAGACATTGATTTATGCTATGTTACCAAGATATAAATGCTACAATCAGTCCTATTACATCTAACGGATGAAGTCTAATATTAGATTGTAATAACTCAGTGAGCAAATCCATCCCTAGTAATTTATTTTAATATCTTTGCTAGAGTGATATTCTTTAAGACTCTTCGATGAACAAGTATGTGTATCAAAAGCAATTTAACATTTGGTAGCACAGAGGTTTTCAAGCTTTATTTGAAGGAAATGCTGGCCAACAATAAACCCAATCTGCTGATCAAACCGGGGATGTTTCCCTCCCCTTTCCCCCCCATGCAACTACAGCTTCATAATCCCAATTACACACTTGTGCACTAGAGCAAGTAAAAACATAGAGGTACAGGACATAAATTTCCCCAAAGTACAGGAGGAACTACTTCAGTAGTTGAGAATCAGACTAAAAAGGGCTTTTCAAAGTTCACTTTTTTTTAACTTTACTCTTTAAAGTCCTTCATCTCCTTACAGCATTTCCTGTTTTGATGGTCATTGTGAGTGTCTCTGCTCCAGAAACTGCAACCAGGGCAAACTGGGTGGCCAGGTTGCAGTGGGCTTATGTAAATGCACTGCTTATAATTAGCTGTAGGGGGCAGATTCAGGTTTTATCTTTGATTTTATGCTTGGCAAGTAGAACCTGTGAACAACTTGGAACCTAGAGGTTGCCTCTTCTGTTACAGGCCTGGTGTGCCTCAAATTAATGAGTGTCGCCATGCACTTGCCCACAGGTAGGCTGTTTCGAATGTTACAAAATCTATATTTGTACAAATAGATTGCATTTGAATGTGGCAAAATTCTATTTGATACAAACCTATTCATAGGTATTTGTACGAACATTGGATATGTATCTGATACAAATGAATATGTATCTGATACAAACACATACATATCTGATATGAACAGATACTTATTTGATATGAACAGATACGTAGCTTTACGAAAAATATGTATCTGTTAGAATAGATACATATCTGATACATTTCCCAGTTGAACGAATGTCCAAAATATTCGTATGAATTTCCAGAAACAATCGTATTCGTTCGAATGTTCACATACAGAATATCATGACATTCGATTTGAGTTCAAATGTCCAAATTCAGCAGAATTCGGCCACATTTTGAATGCTATGAATATTCATGCACAACCCTACTTCTGAACCTTTTTGGAATTTTCTCCCCACTGCAATACTGCAGATTCAGAAGGGTGAAATCCCACCAAAATGTCATAGGGGGTGTCAAAGGTATAGTATTTTCAAATAAATGGTGGTTTTTTGGAGGGGGTGGAGTCCATCTTCCGGTATTCAAAGCACTCCTTTTTTAAATTCCCCTTTTTTATAGCTTTGTCTGTTTTATGGATTTACAGAGGCCAGAGGGATTTTCGCACTGCAACGCGTTCCAAACGGAACGCGTGCAGGCGGGCAGCTTAAGACACTTCCGGGCGCTTTTACCGTTCACACACAGGCGCGCCGGAACGCGTTCCGGCGCGCCTGTGTGTGAACGGTAAAAGCGCCCGGAACTGTCTTGGCCCGGCAAAGGCCGGCCAGGGGCGGGGATTCGGCCAGCAGCGCTGCTGACCATTGGGTGAGAGCACCCAAGGGGCGGGCAGCGCTGTCAAGCCACCCGCCCCGTGCTTCGTGCCAGCTCTACGGGCCCGGATCGGGCCCGCGAGACCTGGCACGAAGATGCCCGGGCACCCGGGCACCCATCATGGGGCCCGGGGCAAGGCCCCTATGGGGCAGGACTCCTTTTGAAAATCAGAGCCCCTGGCTCTGATCTCCAAGGGCTCGCCTCGCGCCCTGATGTCGCCCATCTACGGGCTGCAGGCGCCTGGATCTAGGCGCCTCCAGCCCGCAGATCAGCCACCCCCCCCAGTCCCCCAAACCCCCACCCCCAACCACCCTCCGGCCCGGATCGGGCCCATCTTCGCTCTGTGGGTGCCTACATCCAGACACCCACAGAGCGAAGATGTTTCCCCCCCCTCCCCCAGGGCCCTGGGAGGACGCGCGCGAGAGCGATCACTTACCTCATGGCCGTCCAGCGTCCAACTGAGGGTGGCATTGTGGGATCGCGCAAGACGCAGCCCACCTAGGCCCCCTATTGGACAAGCAGTTCACGCTGTGGGCACCTTCACCGCGATGATCGGCCTGATCCGGGCCGGAGGGTGGTTGGGGGTGGGGGTTTTGGGGACTGGGGGGGGTGGCTGATCTGCGGGGCCCTCGCGCCCCGCAGATGGCCGCGATGGGGGCGGGGGGGGACCCTTGGGGGACCGGAGCAATGCGCTCCGGCCGCCCAAGGCGTTCCTCGCCCCCAGCCAGCCCAACATCGACCTCCTGCCACCCCAGAAAGGGGCGACAGGACGCCGATGCTGGTGGCTCCTTCCCGGGTCAGGCAGCCCCATTGGGGCTGCCGGACCCGGGAAGGAGCCACGTCCCGGCGGCCGTCGGAGGCGACAGACGGGACGCACCGAATCGGGGTTCCCCTGTCCCATCTGCCAGGGTCACTGACCCTGGCAGACGGGAAAGGGGAACCCCGATTCGGTGGGTCCCGTCTACCGGCTTCGCCGCGCCGGCGCAATCGCCGGCCCGGCAAGTCGGGCCGTGGGGGCGTGCCGACGGCTGTCAGGGAGAGAAGCGTGCAAACGCTTCTCTCCCGGAACGCGCCGGGGCGGCTCGTCCGCGTTCGAACGGATGCAGAGCACTTTAAAGTGCTCTGCATCCGGAACGCGTGGAGGACAGCTCCGGACACGCCGGGACGGAAACCCGGCCGCAGCAATGCGTATGCTGCGTCCGGAGCTGTCCTCCATGCGTTCGGGAAAGGCCAATGCGAAAAGGCCTCAGATGTGGGCTTTTTCCTCTTGTGGAGAGAACCAATCATTTACAGACGAATACAATCAGCATTACACCTGTGCACAGAGCTTTGGCTTTAGAGCTGACTTAAAAAACTAGAGAGTCAGAGTGACTCCTGTAGCAGTGCATCCTGTTGCTGCTGTGAAGGCCCTGTGAAAGAATCCGGGCTAAACAAGCTATTTAGTTCTACTTTTTTGACATCATTATATTTGCAGCATTGTGCAGAAGTGCACTTTTGCATTCATTTTTAGACTTATCACTTTACAGTTTTGTGTCAGAATACACATGAGCACTGATACAGTGGATGAGAGCTGCTAGTGACTGACAGGTTGTGCTGGCCAGTAAATATCCTGTAAACATGTTTATTAGCTTCAGGTCTGTCTTCTTCTTAACCCAAAACTCATGCAATTTCATCTGGAATTCATTTTGAAGTGCAAGACAAGGCTTATGTATACTGTGCTGTTGCTATCTGTTTTTAATTCAAGCTTAATTCTAGGGGTGCTTCCACACAGGGGCTAATTAATCCGGGTCTACTGCACCCGGATTTAGTGAAACTGGATCCCAGGGGAACCGGTTTCACCAAATCCGGATCCCTGGTAGATCCAGATTTAGGGGGTAGATCCGCACCTAACAGATGCGGATCTACCCCTTGCCCTGTGTCTCCGCACATGCAGCATAGATCTGGATTGGAGGCGGGTGCTGTGTGGAAGCACAGCACCTGCCTCCCATCCGTGCCCCTGGGCCATCCCCCAACCCGCCATGATTGGCTCGCCAGAGCCAAGCCTGGCAAGCCAGGGGACCTCGCTGCCGCGGCTCGCCCTCACCCCAGAAGCGGCGGATCACTGCTTATGGAGCCAGGGTGAGCCTCCCTAAAGCCCACCCTAGCCCACCCTGGGGGGAGTGCAGCGAATCCCCTCCTTACCTGTTCAGTGTCACCCTGATTCTGAGACGAGGCACCCAGGATGCAGTGCGCCTGCATCCTGCACGCCTCCTGAGTGGCTAGGGCTGCTACTGGCAGCCCTTGCCCTCAGGAGGCATTCTGCGCTGGCCACTCAGGAGGCACGCAGGACACAGGTGTGCTGCATCCTGGGTGCCTCATCTCAGAATCGGGGTGACGCTGAACAGGTAAGGAGGGGATTCGCCACGCTTCCCCCAGGGTGGGCTAGCGTGGGCTTTAGGGAGGTTCACCCTGGCTCCAGAAACAGCGATCCGCCGCTTCTGGGGGGAGGGCGAGCTGAAAGGTTAGAGTCCCCTGACTGGCCATGCTTGGCTCCAATGACCCAATCATGTCGAGCCGGGGGAGGGCCCTCCCTAGGCACACTTGCGCTGTGTGGATGCATTTTCATGGCACAACACCCATCAAGCACACTTCATATGTGGTGTGCAGTTAACACCCATTTAGCACACTTTAAGTACGGATAGGTGCGGACGCACCTACCGGAAGTGTGCTAAACAGACCCCGCAAATGCAGACGCTCCACCGAAAACCGGTTTCAAACCGGTGTTGCTGTGCGGACACACCTCACCGGAAGTGTGCCAAACAGCAACACGAGTGCAGGATGGCCGCGCCAGAAGTGTGCTTAATGGGTGTTAAAGGGCCAGTGTGGAAGCACCCTAGATCTTCTCTTTGTTTCTAGCAAGCCTGGCTATTTAAAGATTAATGGCTCTTCTGATCACCTTATGCAGATGTGCTCTGCCCTTCCTAACAGGCACCAGGATAGGGGTAGCAGAGAATTGACCCATTGGAATTTTGCTCTAACATGTGTCCATTTACACTGTAGTCTCTTTTCACTGTTTCAAAATGGATTCTGTCTCTGGCCTGAAGCCCAGACCTCTCTAGTCAAATCTCATACCTTGCAATATTTCAGGTATTTTAATAGGTCACGTCTAATATAAATTAAACAAATAATACATTCACTATAAAATTGTATTTTTATTGTTGAACTTGCTTTGTTATAAAACAATAAACAACTTCTTGTGAAAATGAGGGTTGGTGGAGTTTTGTTTTGTTTTAAACTTTATACCAGAAAAATAAGAACCCTATGAAAAATTAGCTTTGACTGACTTGTCAATTCTTATCTCAAGCTGAATGTGTCTGACACTGATTTTACATTAATTTGCTTTTAGCCACTTCATATTTGACAGGTAGTTGGGTCATTTCTGTCGTGGTGCTTAAGATTTTCATGACTGACATTTTCTTTCTTCTTTAGTAGTAAGGCTGCCTGGAATGAGCCAACTCTGGAGTTTTAGAGGGCAAACATCTTTTAACTACCCCAAACTGTGTCTTGTAAAACTAAGACTATGATCATAAAGGACTTTTAAAAGTTGTCCCTTTAAGAAAAACTGTCCCATCCTCAGATGCACACACAAACACAAACCCCTTAGAAACAGTTGTCCAAATATGTAGCTGAGAACCTATCTTATTTTGGCATACTGCAGCCCACATTTACCTCCAAATCAGGCAACACCTATCCTTACTATGGGAGCTAACCACTGCTTGGTCCCTTGGCAGAAACTCCCATCTCTTTGACTATGTAGTTTCCTGCCCAATCCAGTTTAAAAGAGAGGCAACTTCAGAGCTGTGACATTGCAAATGATGAGGAGATAATCTTTCTGAGATTTCAAAATGGGGTAAGGCAAATGTGTGTGGGGGAAATGCCATTTCAGACTCAGAGGGTGCTTCTTTAAATGCACGTGATCACAGCCTATGTCACCAAACACTGTGACATAATCTGAATCTGTATTTGCTGTTCCAGAGTATACTAATCCTCTCCCTCTTTCTGTATTGAATAATATCTTATGAGCTTTACCATATATGTGGGTGAGTTAATCTATCAAACAGAGGCTGGACCTACATCTGTTTGGGATGGTTTAGATAATCCTGCACTGAGCAGGGGGTTGGACTTGATGGCCCTAGAGGTCCCTTCCAATTCTGTGATTCTATGAAATCTATCTCCATCCGTGTAATTATTCCCATGGAGTCAAAACGAGCTGGAAATTTTCCTATTAGCAGTATAGTTGATAAGAAAATGTTATACTTGACTAAACTTGGGCACTATCCAGATGAGGCACTGATTGGCTCTGATTGGGTGCAGCAGCAAAGTGATATCTCAATAGAGTAGAATGATCCCAGGCAAATAGCAAGAGTCCTTTGCTGCTTGTAACCTTGTGAGTATGTCAAACACACTGTGTAGAGCTGAATTCTCCAGCCAGTCAGGGATGGACATGGGGACAACATGGTAGACACAGTGACAACTTCCTTACACGCAACAATGCAGAATAGTCCTGGCTTGGAAAAACTGTCCAAGACTAGGAACATGGCGAGCCATATGGAGCACACTGCCTTACCTGACTTAATTATGGGTAGTAACTTATGGATCCTTTCACTAATTTTGATGCCATTCTGCCATTTCTTGATGTAATAACCCTTTGGTTTCCCATTTGTGCTTCCTTCATTTCTTTCAGTGCTATTGACACTACTTGATTAAATTAAATTCAAATGAAACTATGTAGTAGCAATGATAATATATTTTCTGGGACTAAATACTAGGCAAATTGCTACATGTTACTGTAAAATGTGTCAGCCCTAGCTATTACAACTTGTTTAAGACAGGAAACTGGCTCTCTTTTTAGTGGGTTAATCTCTCAATCATTTGTTATCTTCTTCTGGTATGGGGTGATAGTTTTGCTACCACTGGTTCATTCTTGGTTCGTTTTCAGGGCTACTGATAACATAGTGTCATTATATGTAGCCTCCTTTTGTTTATGAAGCTAGGAACCTGACTGATCTTTCCTGATTCTCTGATAGTTGTTGATACCATTAGGACCATTAGAATGTGAACACTGCCTCTGGAGATTTAGCATGAGTGTCCTAGATGCTTCTGATAAAGCTGTGGAGCACTAGCAACAGACAGGGTGGCTTTAGAGCAGTGCGGAAATGATGGCAGATGATGTGAATGTGGCCTCTGTAGGAGTAAGGGAGTGTGGTGGAGTGGAATGCCCTACACTGCTCCAAGCCCAAAACAGACCTTCCAGATGTGCATATGCAGCTCTCCATCTGGGGATCACTGCAATCACTGAATTGGGGGGGGGGGGCTGTGCGTGCATGTCTGGAAGGCTACCTAGAACCTATGATGAGTGCAGCAGCAGCATGGTGCAGCCAAAGGTAAGGGGGAGGGGACAGGAGGCTGGGGGGAGGGATCCAGCTTTAATCAAAGCTTTGCTCAAGCTTTGATCAATCCTGGATCCATTCAATTGGCGGATGACTGGGGCCTATAAATAAAGGCCTCTTTCAATCCATCTGCAAATGTCAGAATTTGTATGAATTTATACAAATTTTGAATGTGCCAAATATTCATGTGCATTCCTACTAGACTTTTTTAAACATGTCTACTGGATGACCAGCTAGCCCTGATCCCAAACAAGAAGATGTACAGTGCAGACAGGATATCCCCATGGTTGGGACTGTCATGCAGGTGGCACTGATTTAAGCCCACACCTTTCCACAATTGGAATCAATAGGCCTGGTTGTTCCAGATCTACTGATTCTGATCAGAGACAGGTTAAGTGTAGAAAGGGCCTATGTCTGAAAAAAAGGGAAACCCCTATATAGAACTGAGTTGTGGAGACCCATTTCTTTACTGAGCCAAAGCTGTAAGATATTGACTTCCATACTAGCCTCTAGAATAAACACAACAGGTAGTTAACAGTGAATATTTTGACTTTATTCTTGGCTGTTTTATTAGTAAACTGCTGCATTTTGTCTTTAAAACAATCCATCAGTTTAACTGCTCATCTTTAAGAGCCTCTCACTTTATTTAGTTTGGAGATGTCCAGGGCGTTCAACTCACTGGATCATCAAGACTTGTTTGCAGTTCTGCAAAAGAAAATGTTTGACTCTTTCTTTATAGAATGCCTACAGAAATTATGCAGAAGGTTTAAGGCCAAAGTGAGAATTAACGAGGATTTGACTAGTCCTATATAGATAAGACAGGACACAAGACAAAGTTGTCCTCTATCCCCTGTGCTGTTCGCATTAGCAATTGAACCTCGGGCTGAAAAATTGAAACATAATCCCAGCATAATCCTTTATGACTTTGGCCCTCTCCAATTGAAATTAAACCTTTATGTTGATGACCTTTCGGTCATGACGCAGGATCCGAACGCATCAGCCAAAGTGTTAAGAAAGGAATTAAAATCATTTCTCATATACCTTACTACTAATCTATCAAAATCTGAAGTCTTATTCTGTAATGGCTCTCCTGAAATTCAACTGATGACTCAGTGTGAAGGTAAAATCAAAATCAAAAGTATGGGGTATCTGGGAGTAAACACCATAAAACAAACAAACAATAAACCTGCAGAGGATTCTTAGAGCCAACTTCACTCCTTTGTTAAAGGCTACCCCAGGAGACGAAGAAATGGAACAAACTTATATTAACGTGGAAAGACCACAAACCTGCTATAAAACCAGTTATAATTCCCTTTCTCTTTCAAATGCTCCCATAAGTGCAAAAGGATATTGGAAAAACTAATTATTATAAATGCAAAAGGCCTAGGTTGAGCAAAGACTTTCTACACAGACTTACTCTCTCTTGGGACTGAGGAATTGCTTGTTTTTTATTCATTAGTACAAGGCTATAAGGATAATACAAGGAAGAACTCAACAATTTGATAAGCTGCAGGGCTGGAAATTTGGAAATGGAGTGAAAGGCTAAACTTATGGCAGTACACACTCTTCGTTAACAATTTGGATTCTCTAAAGTATGTCAGTAGTCTGAAAGACGTGGCGGAAGAGGTTGCTCTCAGGATCTCAATAAAATTCCCTATACGGGCAATTTAATGGAAATCTCACTGATATTAGCTAGAGAAAAGGAACAGCTTTGGGGTATTAAGAATGGTATTAAGATGCATACAGTGATGGGCTCTCTTTGAAGCAGTAACAAATTAATTAGGAAATCACCAATTTACAGCATTAGAAAAGAACCTAAATAGCCTTTCCTCTCAGAAAAAGGCCAAAATTTCTCTCCCTGCACTTTGATTCAAGACTGCTCTCATAACCCGAACTCTAACTCTAACCTTAACCTTAACCATAACCATAACCATAACCCTAACGCTAACCCTAACGCTAACCCAAACACTAACACTAACCCTAATGCTAACCTAAAGCTAACCCTACCCCTAACCCTACCCTACCCCTACCCCTACGCCTACCCCTAACCTTAACCCTAAAGCTAACCCTAACCCTAACCCTAGCGGTAATCTTAACCTTAATGCTAACCTAACCCTAAACCTAATCCTAACCCTAATCCTAACCCTAACCCTAACCCTAACCCTAACCCCAACCCTACCCTACCCCTACCCCTACCCCTACCCTTAACCCTAAAGCTAACCCTAACCCTAACCCTAGCGGTAATCTTAACCTTAATGCTAACCTAACCCTAAACCTAATCCTAAAACTAACCCTAACCCCAACGCAAATGCCAATGCCAACCCCAACCCTAACCCTAACAGTAAAACTCTAACCCTAACGCTAATGCTAACCCTAACTATAACAACTCTAACTCTAACCCCAATCCCAACCCTAATCCTAACGCTAACTCTAACTTTAAATCTAACCCTAACCCTAACCCTAACTCTAACAACTTCAACTCTAGCTCTAACTCTAACTCTAACCCTAACCCTAATGCCAACTCCAACACCAACTCTAACTCTAACTCTAACCCTAACCCTAACCCTAACCCTAACCCTAACCCTAACCCTAACCCTAACCCTAACCCTAACCCTAACTCTATCTCTAACACTAACTCTAACCCTAACCCAATCCTAAGCCTAACTCTAAGCCTAACTCTAAGCCTAACGCTAACGCTAACCCTAGCCCTAGCCCTAACCCTAACCCTAGCCCTAACCCTAACAAGGACTAGCCCAAGGCCACCCAGCTGGCATTGTGAAGGAGTGCAGAATCGAACTGGGAGACTATCAGATAAGAGTCTAACACTCTAACCACATGTCCAAACTGGCTCACAGCAAGATAAAGGAAACCCTGTCCACTCCATCCACACAGGACAGAGCATATACCGGCTCAGATGTCAGCTGTGAAAACAGGGCCAGGAGAAAGCATCTCCATCTCACTATTCTTTCAGTGACCCAGTTTGGTCTAGTGGTTAGGGAGTCAGACTCTTATCTGGGAATACTGGGTTGCATTCCGCCCTCCTCCACAAAGCCAACCTTGGACTACTCACAGCTCTCTTTTGAGCTCTTACAGCCCCACCTACCTCACAGGGCGTTCTGTTGTGGGGAGAAGAATAGAAAGCTTTGTCAGCCGCTTTGAGTCCCCTTAAATGGGTGAGAAAAGGAGAGTAGAAAAGCCAATTCTTCTTTTTCTTCTTTCAAGTAATGGGCAAAGCCTTTATATCAATTATATACCTGTTCATTCTTGTACGTGATTCCAAATAGACAGGACATTCTTATTGTGTCTGGAACATTTTATTTGCCATAATAAGTTTTGCGGTGTCCAAACTCTTTTCATCTACGTCATTTTATGTTCCTCAAGCTTTTCCCAGAATTCCAAACACAGCTGCTCACTCCTAGATGAGCAGGAAAATAGATGCATCTTGTCAGCATTTTGTCCCTTGGAGCTTTCTGTCTTGTCCAGCTCTTAGTTCTCTTACTGCGTTCTTGTACTGACCATCCAAATGACATCTTCTTCCCCTTGGGCCTTTTGTTCAGCTGTAACCTAGCAGATGGTGAAGTCAAGCTGTAAGCGGTGAAGTCAAGTGAAAGACTATTGTGTCTGGTCTTGAGCAGTCACTTCGGACTTCTTATATGTCCTGAATCTGTAACTGTCCTTACTTACATAGCATATCTACTCAGTGAAAGCCCCTTGACTACCATTACCCTGTAAGCCATGAGATTAACCAAACTTAATATCTAAATGAGTGAAAAGGATGCTGGGCTTGAAGGACCTCTTGTAGGTGAGAGCTCTTTAACATGAAACATCGATGCTAACAACATCCTAGGGAAGTGAAGATGGGCGATAGATCCAGCAGCCACACTTTGGTTCAACAGATCTATCCCAAACTTCACCAGAGCTTCCCTAAGCACTCAAAATGATCTCCTCCAAGCTAGAGGCAATTACGGAGTGCTGGCAATGGTGCCAATGGACATGTACAGCACTGATCTTGAGGTGATTGGGATGGAAGCAGCTCCACTCTATGTGGATGCTCTGAACTGGAGGATTCTGGGGCTTCCCAAATTACCAAAGTGCAAGGTGGCTCAGTTGTAGGCAGAAAGTGGAGGCTTCTCAATATGCATTGAAAGAGATGCCCCCATGCCTCCATTTCAGTGCACGAAGACACTATTTCTAGTGTCTCTGTTCAGGGCACGGAATGGTTTCCTGCAAACATGGCACCTCTGCCTGCAATCACACCCAGCATTAAAGCAGCATGATTGCTGCAAGATACCTCCTGCCACTGCAGATGAAGATGCAGTGGCAGGAGCCTTCTCAAGCTGTGGCTGGTTTGTGAATGGACTCAGAACCACAGATAGACATTTTGTGCAGTGACCTAAATGTTTCTGTCTAAGGCCCCATCCGGATGGTGGCACAATGGCGGTGGTGCCTCTCTCTCCCAACCCCCAGAAATGTGCTAAAGGTTACTGCTGAAAAACCCAGTACTGGTTGTGTGTTTTCCAACATAGTGAGTTTACTTATCTTCTGGACAGAGCTTCCATGATTGCTCCATCCAGCATGCATATGGGGAGGCTGAAACAGGCATCCACACATGTGTGGTGGTGACCATGAGCACATTTACGTGCATTGGATCCCTGAATGTCCAGATGTGCATGTAAGTTAAAGCATGCAAAGACAGAGCCACAGCTGATGTTGTCTAGCTGCAAGGTAGTTTTCACAAAGGGAGGACTTCCTGCCTCATCACCTCCTAGCAAGGTCTGGAATGGGGGTGTGCATGAATATTCATAACATTCATTATTTGTATGAATTCGTACGAATTCAGACATTCATATACGAATCAAATGTTGCAACATTTGTACAATGACATTCATACGGATACAAAGGTTTTGGAACATTCATACGAAGCTTCAGACCATTCGTGAAACAGGGAGGTGAGAAAGCGTCTGCATCAATCACATCTGCAATGGATCCAGAGCGAATCAGACTTGGTTTGAGAGCAGACTCAAAGTGGATTCACAGCAGTTTTGACACTTTTAGAGCAGATATGTTACAGGATACACATTGGATACGTATGCTTTCATATCAGATATTCATACAAATTTGTATGAATATATTCATATCAAATAGAATCCTACCACATTTTAAGTGGATCTATTCAAACAAATATGAATTTTCTTACATTTGATTCATTACAAATCAAATGCAACCACCATCACCCCCAATTTGTGCACATCCCTAGTCTGGAGGTGACCCAAGCCTTGAAATGGCCTCATTTGGTGCCTAGGAATGATTCACTTTGTTCTTTTCTATCACCAGGCCTTTTCAGAAGAGGGGGAAACGTGTATCATTTTCCTTTCTAAAACATATATCTGCACACAATGATGAAGATAATTTTAAAAAGAAATAAAGAAAAGGTACACATTCAGTTAAATCGACCTAATATTTTAGAGAGGTGATATTTATACACCTCTGGCACATAGAATAATAAAGACAGATCATACCCATAGACATGTAGCTTTCACAAGATAGAGAGCCACGTATCTGCATCAGATGTATCCGTACAAGAGAGAATGAAAGTCAGGTTAGCACTTCTGTCATCATAATTAGTTCTTTTCAAAAGAACGGCCAGATTTTTCCCATGTTGTTATGCAAACTACTGTCAAGGATATCATGGGATACATTGTTGATCACAAAAACTAGAGGGAAATTACAAACACGTCTTCTTCCCTTAAGCAAAATAAAACCCTTTGTTTGGATCACTGTTGGCATGATTCTTGCAATCCAGGCTTTCTAAAAAAAAAAAAAAAGGAAATTAAGGTAGAAATCCACTATTCTCCCTTGCAAAGAATGCCCTCAGTTCCACATTGAAATAACAGTTTACAAGTATTACTGAAACTAAACTGGTTTTCCTGTTGTTGGGAGACCATTAGTAAGTGTAGGTAGATTGTAAGCCTGAAGGCAGGGACTTTTCTAAAGTTATAAATTGTGAGCTGCTTTGAAAGTCTCTCTAGATTGAAGGGTGGCACAGAGGAACATTAAAAAAAAGCTGTATTTCAGAATAAATGCTACAAAAAGAAGAACAAAAGGGAAATTCACAACACTCTAGCTTGAGAGATGTGCTTTTGACAACATCTTGCTTCCAAGAAAATAAGACCAGAAATGTCTTAACTGATTTTCTCCAGCTGGGTTATATTTGTGGTTTTTAAAATCCCCTTCATTCCCTCCTCACAATGAAGCTGTTTCCCATTAAAGGAATGGAGTGAAAAAGAGAAATGGATGAATTTGGACATTCGTATACAAATAGTATGATACGTACAAATGTTTCGGAACATTCGTGAAATGGTGAGGTGGGAAAGCAGCTGCACCAGTCACATCTGCAATGGATCCAGAGTGCATTCAACAGGGATTGAGAGCAGATTCAAAGTGGATTCAGGACAGATGTGATGCTTTCAGAGCGGATCTGTTACAGGATCTGTATTGGATACATATGGGATACATATGTGTTTATATCGGATATTTGTATGAATTCATACAAATATATTCGTATCAAGTAGAATTGTATCACATTTGAAGGGGATCTATTCAAATACATATGAATTTTCTTATATTCGATTCAATATGGATCAAATGCAAAAAAAACCCTCCATTTGTGCACATCCCTAATGAGAACATAAGAAGGTCCCTACTGGGTCAGGCCACAGCCCATCTAGCCCAGCATCCTGTCTCACACAATAGCCCACCAATTCCTTCTGGGCATCTCAAGCAGAAGACAAAGGCAAATCCTTCTCCAGGTCTCAGTGCCCTGCCAATGGCCCTTGGATGCATCCTGCTTGCCTTTCAGTTATTTCTGTGCATCTTCCCCAACACATCTCTTCTCCCACTTTTGTTCAGTTTGGGGTTTGGCTTTTAAAATGCTCTCTCTCTTTCCACCTTAAAGCCAGTCCAGGCTTGCTCGAAGGCTGAGATCTTATAACATGTTGTAACTCTGCCAGCTAAGACTTCCTGCCCAAAGACCTGCTGAGAACAAGCGAGTGACAAGAAACAGAAAGTAATGAAATCAATCCTTGCATGGTGCTCTTGTCACATTTTAAATGTCCCATGGGCTTACTAGGTGTATACACAACCCTGCACACAAATGGCAACAGTGGATGTGCTGGAAAAATTCAGGGTCTGATCAGCACCACACTCAACCAGCAGGCATCCCACTCTAAGCATTCCTTAGAGTGCTATGGAGGCAGAGCAGGACTCCAATCAATCAATCAATCAATCAATCAATCAATCAATCAATCAATCAATCAATCAATCAATCAATCAATCAATCAATCAATCAATCAATCAATCAATCAATCAATCAATCAATCAATCAATCAATCAATCAATCGATCAATCAATCAATCAATCAATCAGGACTCCAATCAGTCAGTCGGTCTGTCCGTCCATCTGTCCGTCCGTCCGTCTCTCTCCAGGGCAAACCCAGAGGTCTCTGGGCAGGGCAACAACATTTAAAACCAAACATTATTAAATTCTAACAGAACCTGTCCTTCCACCACCACTCGTGAAAGCCTGTCTGAAGCCTTTTCTGCACTTACCTTCTTCAGTCTGGATCAGTGTGTACCACTGATCCAGAATACATGGACACTCTGGATTACTGGAGGTGTGGTCCAAATCAGCCCTGTTTGCCCTAACAGAGCTGATCTGGCCCATGCCTCCCCATGGCTGTAAAGCTCATGCAACGTTCACAGATATTTCCCATGTCTCTGAAGACTAGGAACAACAGGTTCTAACCTCAGAGTCTGGTGTGTCTTTGTGTATTTGGCAGCATGATGTGGAGTGCTGCTAAAAAGCAGACAGATGGGTAGTTATGCACCACAGAGGCATGTCATCTGTACACCTCCTGTGATCCAGAATAAGACCCTTGGTCCAGTTGCAGGTCTGAATAAATGGATCTACAACAGATCCTAATTAAAGACATCCTTAATCCAGATGGCTGCGCAGTGCAGACGGAGCTGGACAAGCAGGGGCAAGGCCTTCTTGGTCTGCATTAATGTGTAGATTTGAAGGCCCATTATCTGGATTAAGGGGCTGTTTACTCCAGATTACCAATGAATGCAGAACGAGTCTCCAAAGATGCTCAGTTTATCTAGCCTTGTTTCTTCTAGTACAGAAAAGAATTGTCTTCTGTGTCCATTCTCTGCTTGAAGAAACTATCCTGGCTGAAACTACCCCAGAGGAATGCTTGTGCAAGCTGGAATAATGGCAGGAATGTATACAGCACGCTAGTCAGTTTAAGAAGAGGGCTGTACTTGTACCACTCTCTGTGCTGTGGGGTAGCACTCTTGGTAGGGCAACGTCAGCAGTAGAGATGTGTCAGACTGGTTTGGGTTCAAATAGGTTTGAATTGAACTGGATGGTCTGACCCAGTTTGAATCAAACCAAACCACCACTGAACTGAACCATGGGATGTTCCATTGAATGACCTGAAATCCAATCCACTTCCAGCTGGTTTTGAGTTTAATTCCACCTGATCCATTAAATAGAACTTTTAAAATTTAATGGTTTTCTTGCATACCAAGTTTTCTAAATCATGTGAGATTTGATTCAAACCAGAGGCCAATTCGCACTTGTTTACCATAGGTTAACATCTGGGCAGGTGCATCTCCACTTGCAGGAGGTGTTTACAGCCTACAAACACCCCCTACCTGCCCAGATGTTAACCTATTGGAAACTAGCTATGGAACACAAAATCACGCACCACATGCAAATGAACATTAACTAGAACATTAACATTAACATTGGTCTGGTGGTGAGCCAGCTTGGTCTAGTGGTTAAGGAGCCAGACTCTTTTCTGGAAATACCAGGTTTGGTTCCACCCTCCCCCTGGGTAACCTTGGGCTAGCCACAGCTCTCTTCTGAGCTCTCACAGCCCGACCTATGTCACAGGGTGTTCTGTTGTGGGGAGAAGAATAGAAAGCTTTCTCAGCCACTTTGAGTCCCCTTGAATGAGTGAGAAAAGCAGGGTAGAAAAGCCATCTCTTTCAGTACATTCGTATGAAGCTTCATTATGGATTTGTATGGCATTCATGTGGTATTTGTATGGTATTTGTATACAAATTCATATTGAGCATTTGTACCAAATTCAAATCCTATTGCATTCAAAGGGAATCTATTTGAATGAATACACATTTCCTTGCATTTGATTTGATACAAATCAAATACAAAAGAATTGTGCACATCCCTACTGGCCATTTGTACAATTTCCAGTGTGAGGGGCCATCTGAGGTACCACACAATTGCACTGTGCAGAGCGCATCATCTCCATGAAGACAGTGCTGATGTATGTGCAATCCTGCTAGTTGTCGCAATCAAAATGGTGGCACCCTGTCAGAGATCAGACATATGACTAGATGCAGGTGAGTGTCCAGCTGTGTGTGGGTGAGTCTACCCCATACTAGTGTTCCCTAGTGCAGACACTAGTGCACACTAGTCTGTTATGCACTTTCCCCATCTGACAGATGGGAAGCTAAGGGTAGAAATGCTTGTTTCACCTGGCTTGAGTTTGTGCACATCTTGAGTCACTGGCACTGAGCAAAGGCTCCCAGAGTAAAGCATCAATAGGATTTTAAGAAAAGGATGTATTTTATTTGAGCTGTGATCCAGAGCTGAGTAAATACACAGTCTTATCTCTCTTTGATTCCCTTTCTCCTTTTTAAGGACCAAAGTCAGTTGCCACTAGAAATTTGAAAGGTTAATCTAACTGTGCTGAGCGCATTGATCTTGTAACCTCCACACATGCTCTTCAAGCTTCAATTTAACCTCTTTTGATGACATCATGACCTTGTAGACTTAAAATCTAGCCATGCTCCAAAGGTTTGGTTTAATAAGACAAGATGCTGTTTTAGAGAGTTACTTGGTTTCCTTTAGTGTTAGCACTAATTGAGCAACATGCACTTCCCTGGAATATTCACAATATTCAGACTTTGATTGCCCCCCCCCCCCGCTAAACACCGGAATGACTGGTTTTATGACATGTAGAGAGAACAAGGCTGTTTCTGCACTTATGTATCCCTGGGTAGGGCAGGCCTTTCTGTCTCGGGTTACACAACCTGTACAGGTTAGGACAAGTGGCTGCTGGCTTGGGACAGGGCTGTCTACATTGGGACGGCTTTTTTGTAGGAGCCTTTGCCATAGATTACAAAGGCTATGACAGCTTTGGAGATGGCACCAGGGCCTCCAAAGGCCAGGAACTAAAGGTCCTGGCCTCTGGAGTTCTTAGAGAGGCAGTTCTGGTGGCACCACTATTGGACTTTGAAAATGGATCCACTCATATTCCAGAAGAGGGTTGTGTGTGCCTTCCACATATGCCCAACTGTTCCAGGAAAGACAGGTAGCATGCCCATAGGGTGATCTACTATTACAGCAGGATAGGACTCCATTTTTTGTGCTTGCACTATTCCATGGTAGCATATGTGGGTGCCACATCTCTTTTATCTTTTCCTGAACTACGCTGCTGGTAAATGGGAAGGGGCTCCAAGGGCTACCTTTAATCCCCCCCCCCTGAGAATTGTGGCTAAAAAATGTGAATCAAAGGGTACCTCCAGACTGGGATGGAAGCAGCAAAGCAAGTTTGGTACTTCCATCCACCATATTAGGAGCTCGGCATTCCCTGCGGCAACCCACAAAGTAAAAAGATGCTGGATAACCAGCAGCTTTTCACTGCACATTTACTGTTATTTATTACACTCCCACTTAGGGATGTGAACAAGTATTTGTAACATTCAAAATTTGTATGAATTCAGTCAAATTCAGACATTCAAATTCAATATCCAATGTTGGCACATTTGAAGATTGGCATTCAAATTCAAATTGAATGTTTTGATACATTTGTATGAAGCTTTGTATGGGATTCGTATGCATTCATATGGGATTTGTCTGGGATCAAACATTTGTATTGAATATGGGGGTATGCACAAATGCAGTTTTTGAGATTCAATTCGATTTGAATTGAATACTCAAAGATTCAATTCAAATCAAATCTGTTGAATTTGAATTTAACCAAATTTGATTCAAATTAAGCACATTTGAATCTATTCGTTCAGATTTTTCATTTGAATTTGCTCTTACGAACATCAACATTTCCTGGGTCCATACACATCATTACGCATCCATACACATCCATATGCATCTTGTAGTTGTCCCGTATGCAACCTGTTTCCATTTCATATGGATCCGTACAAAGGCGTATGGATGCTGGAAAGTGGCAGATCTTCAAGTACACATCATGTGCAAACCCGTACACATATGAATGCCATGAATACTTTGAATGAACGGATCTGAAATTTGAAATTTGGATCAAAAACTTTAAATTCAAATTAAAGGACATTTGATTTGAATTCAAAAATCAAAATTTGATCGATTCAAATTTTGAATGCATTAAAATATTTGCGCGCATCCCTAATCGAACACCAATTGTACCACGTTTAAAGAGGATCTACTCAAATGAATACAAATTTTCTTGCATTCGATTTGATATGAATAAATATACACCAAAAAATCTGTGCACATCCTTACTCCCACTACCAGGAATAGAGCTTCCTGTTTGACCAATGGGAAGCAGATTTGCTGGAAACTCGAGGATTCTGTTCCTCTAGGGCATGTCTGGAGGTACCCAAAGACCCAGAGGTGGCTAGAATGCTGGTGGAAGGTATACAAACAGTCAGAACGTTCTCATGTTATACAAGGTTTTCCCAAAAAGTTTCTTTTTAAAATCAAGTTGTCCCTAGAGAGATCTAAAATGTTGTTGCCCACTTCCTGCATTCTAGCTGTCAGCACTTGTTAGTAATACTGTAACTGTAATTGCTGTAACTTCATAGGGTTTTGACTTTTGCTTGTCACTTCGGAATTAATTGGTATCAAGCTCGCAAATGAAAGTTATCTGCAAAGCAATTGCATGCCAGGAAGGGGAAAAGAAGAAAGAGTTTCGATTTATAAGCTTGCATTTGGATTTGTGGGCACTGCCTCCAAATAAAGGTGAAGGGGGAGAAGCTTAGAAGAAAGCATTTCTGGAAAAGGAAGGGGGGGGAGACAATTTAGTGGAGTGCGAAAAGTTAAGTTTTTTAATTTCCTCAGTAGCAATACAATTTGGTAAAATGTAGTGAGTGATTGCCTTTCATTTTATTGCAGTGGTTCCCAGTCCTGCACCTTCAGTTAAGTGCTTGTCTGAAATTTCCATTATAAACTCTATTTTCCTGGGCTGATAACTCATCCGTAGGAACTCACCTGGGCTGAAAGTCTGGCATGCACAATTTTGGCTTAGGAATAAATATTTCACACATTTAGGATTCAAAGGGGTGAATGCAACCTCAATAAAGCCTGGAAACCAAAAACGAATATTTACCCTTTCCAGAGAAAGGCACATGAGTAGATACTGGATTATTTGAAATCATACTGAAAAGGTAACTCTAGTTTAATTAATTAAATTTATGATGATGTTGATGACGATGATGATGATTGACTTACCACAACAGTAACACACAGCAAAAAAAATATTTATGCTGGTTTTGGTAATTGTTATCACTAGTTGGGCCCTTCCCAAGCCCCTATGATTGAGTGATGTATTGGCGAATGATACAAGCAGATCCCAGCAAAGTGGCTTTCTGCAGCTGGCAGATGGATATTTTGTTGATGCCAATGCAGTACGTTGTTGCAGCAACTATCCTGCACTGTATTAAATTATTATCATTCAGTAATTAATAATAATAATAACAATAACAACAACAACAATATTGTTACTGCTGCTGTTGTTGTTGTTGTTGTTGTTGTTATTGTTAGTTATTGTTCATGGTGCTTAGGGCCCTAATATCTACTGGACCACCCCAAAGAATGTAGATGATGTAGCATATGGGTATAGTCTTCAGCTACATCTCCACTTAAGAGGAACTTAAGGGGAACTCTGCTGGATTGGACCAGAGTCCATCTAGTCTAACATCCTGTCTCACCCAGAGGCCCACTGCTGCTTCTGGACATTCACAAGCAGATGCTTGTGTTTCCATTTCACATCTAATACACTAGATGTAGGATGGGAACTCTAGTGTTGGGAAGTTGTCACCTCTAAGGCTATGTCCCCAAGCAACTTATTTGCCCCTCTATTGTCTCTCTCTATTCCAACGGACTTTAAAAGTGCCGTTCAATTACAGAATAAGCATCCCCATGAGGTTCTGTAAAACATGCATTTTAAATGCATCTACCATCCCCAAGGAAGCGTGTTTTGTTTGCCCGCATCTTTTTCTCCCCGCCCCATCTCTGCTTGATAGGGTGCCAGCGGGAACGGGGAGGGACTGTGATCTGTGCGGCCACAACCAGGGAGACAACCACTGACAAGTCCAAAAGAAAAATAGCCATATTTACAAGTTCTCTGTTCGTCTCCCCTGCCTGCAAAACCCACCAGAAACATTTATCACTTTGGGATCCAGAGCTTGCTTCCAAAGATAGTGATTTCACTGTAAAAATCCACCCCATAGAGCAGCAGTTACACTGTAGCAATCCACCCACTTCACACATGATAACAATGTTGCAATTCTGCACAATTCTGGCTCTTTAAAAGTTCTGACCTTTAGAAAGGGAAAAGGAAGGAAAGCTGCTGCAGTTCTGGGAGATGTGTGAATGTTTAAGGCTGTGTGTGCAGGCAGCAGAGGCAGCAAAGCCAGGGTGCTTTTTTTGGAGATCTTGGCTGCCAATCCCTGCCCCTTTTGCCACAGAGCGTCTCCATGCACAATGTTGCTAGGAATACCCACGGCTTCCAAAAAGTGCGCTGGTAATCTTGTTTAAAGGGCACTTTTTTTCCGCGCATTTTCCTCCTTTTGTGCCGCAGGAAGCTCGGAGAAAAGCCGTGCACGGAGACGCTCCATGGCCAAATAAGCTTTTTAACAGGGTTTTTATTGCTTGGGGACACGACCGAAGCCACTTTTCAACCACTTTTAAAAATGTGTGTGGATGCTGTCTTAGTCTGCAGCTGTACCTCAGTGGTCTAGAAGGAGAAGAATGGAAGCTACATATTTGGTGTACACCTTTTTTCAACTGTGAGTTACATGTACAATGAGAATGATTCTCAAGGCTCAGATGTCAAGTCATGGCTGAAGTGCTTCACTGCACATTGAAGCCAATTCTCAATGTGCAGTGAATCATTTCAGCCATGGCTATATTGCCTTAACATTGGTTAATGCTTTTAGAGTTGGAAGAACCCACAAAATGCCTAAGAATATTTGAAATAGTCCTCCCAAGATTCAACACCTTTCTGTATTTAACTCTTAGGAGAACTCATTTCTTGGAACAATTACTGTTCCGGGGCAGCTGCATGCATGCAGCAGTGCTCCTAGAAGGTGTAGATGTAGAACAGTTCAAACCACTCTACACCTATGCTCTACATTGTCAGGTGCAGCCTCTTTGCACCTTTCCTTGGAGGGACAGGTTCAAAAGGAGCTTGGGGAGGGGCAGCACAAGTGCGGTTAGTGTGGCATCACCCTGTTACTGTGGCAATGGCACCATGTAGTGTCCATAAATGTGAATGTGTGAATTTGCTTTCAGTAAGCCAAATGCTGCTTTAAGCACTTTAGTAGCCTGGTGCTACATGCTGCACGTGGGTTGGACCTCTCCCTTCATTGCACTAGGATTTCCCTAACTAAGCTGCACAATGTGTACATCTCTGAGATGGCTTAGGGGTGACTTCAAGCTGGTTCACAGGTGGAATACTTGCTGCTACATGTAACAGGAGGTAAATAACTTTGGTAAGGAGAGAAACTAATCATACTTAAGTAGGGGCACCATGTGGTGTCTTGATCAGTGCTCCTATATCTTTAACAGTTGTGCATCTGCTGAATTTCCCTGTTCTGTGCAGGTTTTTGTTTTTTTAAAAGGTAATGGAACCTTGACTTATGCCGTGATCAGAAACAGCAAAATATATTAGGGGTGTGCACGAATGCAATTTTCAGGATTCGATTCAATTCAAATTGAATATCCGAAGATTTGAATCGATTCAAATGTTTAAAATTTGAATGTATTCACATTTTATTCAAATCAAATGTATTTGTATCTATGCGTACAAATATTCAATTGATATTTGAACATACAAATGTCGACAACATTTGTATGTTTCCATATGCATCCAAACACATCCGTTCGTATCTGTACACATCCTGTTTTTATCCCGTATGCATCCAGTTTTTGTCCCATACATATCTGTACAAATGGATACAAGTGTAATGCATATGAATCCGTACACATATGAATGTCCGAAAAGATTCAAAAGATTCAAAAATTTATTTGAATGTTAAATTTGAATGTATAGACATTCAATTTGAATTCAATGTCTGAATTTAATCCAATTTGATCAAATTTCAAATGTTTTGGATATTTATGCACATCCCTAATATATATATCTGTATCTGAGGCAGCTTTGAGGTGGGATTGTTCACATACTACTTTGCTCCTCTCACGTTTCATGAAACTTCTATTACAGAAAACATGTATTAGAGCAGTGGTTCTCAACCTTCCTAATGCCGCGACCCCTTAATGGAGTTCCTCATGTTGTGGAGACCCCTAATCATGGGGGCAGAGCAGCTGGGAGGTGGGAGGAAAGGGTGGTGGGAGACTCATTGTGACCCCTCTGAAAGGGTAGTTCGACCCCCAAAGGGGTCCCGACCCCCAGGTTGAGAACCACTGTATTAGAGGAATCTTGAGAATGTGAGGACCACACACTGGCTGTGATCAGACACAGAAAAAAAAAGCATCTCTGAGGCTGTGGTCAGACCTAAAGTTTAATCCAGCTTCAGTCCAGTTTAAGAGTGAGAGAATACATCAGCAAGGTGATCGGCTGTTTTCTGTCAGTGTTAAATAACTCAGAAAATTCACGTTTGGGATGGATAATTTGGAAATAAAATTATTGGTCCCTTTGTGGGTGTCCTCTTTCACTCTGAAGGTGGACTGAAGCTGGATTAAACCTTAGAAGTGACCACAGCCTCTGGCAGCTTCAAGGTGAGATTGTTCACATACAAGTCCGCCCCTCCGCCTCTCACGAAGATTCTGTACTAGAAAAAGGTGGCTTAGAGAAGGTTTAAGAAAGAAAACATGTATTTCTGAGATGTTTCTGGGGAAGCTTTTTGGTGGAATTGTTCACACACCAGTCTACACGTCCTTCCTCCCATGAACATTTAGTCCTAGAAAAGGTGGCTTAGAGAAGGCTTGGGAACATGGGGGCCACACGCTACTTTCCCTGAGGTTCCTCTGGGCTGAATGCAGCCTTGGATTCCATAAATGCCACTGCAAGTGACGATGAATGTTTGAAGCTCAATGTACAGGCCCTTGGGCTTAATCCCCTTATGCTGGCCATGGATTGTTGCCTGAAAAGAGATGTGGTAATTTCTCTCTTTAGTGAGAGAAGCATTATTAGCAGACACTTAAAAACAAAACAAAAACAAAACCACTTAAGCCAGTAACAGCCATGTCAAGCTTTGCTGCACTTTTCACTTTAGCAGTTTTCACTTCCACAGTCACACTTTTAACAAGGTGAAATTGTACTATGATTAAAAACAACCCATAAACTTTGACTACGAGAAAGGTGATAACCATATAACTGGAAGTTTACATCTCTTCCCCCAATCCCAAGAACACAATTAAAATCTTCCCTAAGAACTGCTTAATGGCTGTCATTTTAAAAGGTTCAGAGATTTCTGTGGCGGGGTAGTTATTTTTAATGTGGCAGTATTTTTTACCTCTTGAAATAAGGACAAATGCTGGGCAGTATCCAAATGATTGATCCAGCTTGATTGGAACACAGGATTAAATCCAGGCTGAACGCTTTCCAATGCATTCCCTTTCTATTCCCTTTCATTTATTATTTGTATCCTGCTTTTCCTTGACAATGAAGGTCAAGTTGGATAACTGGGGAGGGAAGATCACAAAATTATAACATAAAACTTACAACTTATAAAGAGATAGCAAGTCTCTGTCACTTATAAAACCCTGAGCATGGCTCCACAGCCGAATGCTAGAGGTGTGCACAAATGCAATTTTCAGATTCGATTCAAACTGAATCGAATATTCAAATGTTCAAATTTGTTGAAACAGAAAAAATGAATGTATTCAGATTCAAACCGATTCAAATACATTTGTATCTATTCGTATGAATATTCAATTCGTATTTGAAAAGATGAAAGCCGACAACATTCATATGCATCTGTACACATCCATACACATTTGTATGCATCCCGTTTTATCCTGTATGCATCATGTTTCCATCCCATACGTATCAGTACAAATGAGTATGGATACCGGATAAGATGCATACAGATACGTATGTAATGTGTACGTATCCGTACACATACAAACATCCTAATAATTTGTACGAATGATTCAAAATATTCGAATTTGTTCGATTTTTAAAAAACAAATGTATAGACATTTGATTTGAATCCAAATGTCCAAATTCAAATGAATTTGATGGAATTTTGAATGTTTCAAATATCCCTACTGAATGCTGCATTGCCAGGTTTCTGCAGCAATGGCCAATGCACATGGCCATTACTGCAGCAAGTCAATAGCTCCTAATATGGCCGTGTTGGCACTTACTCAGTGCTCCAGGAAAGGGCAGACTTTTAAGATGTGAACCACCACCACCACCATCTCTGATCTTTGTTTCCCAGGGGAGTGAAGTTTGAAACGCCCCTTAATCCTTGGCAAATCAGGGTCTGTACACACTTGGCCTTTTTCTGAAATATATCTCAGGATAGGGGTGTGTGGCCCACATGCTAAAGTAGACTTTGCTAAGGCCTGCTAAGGTAGCCCTCGGCTAAGGCCTGCTGTAACCTGCACTACCGTGCAGACAGCAAGCTTCCATTCCAGGATATATTCCAGAATAAAGCCAAGTGCAAATAGGCCCACAGTTTTACAGGACGCACAGTTAAACTTTGGAATTCACTGCCAGGATGTAAACAGCTAGCAGCATAGATGGTTTCAAAAAGGAATTGGAAGTTATGGCCATTGATAGAGCTGGTCTACCTTAAAGTGTGCATGAATGGAAAATGCATGTTTGGTTCAAAATTGAACCCAACTTCTTTTTATTTGGCTTGACAGTAGACCATTTAATCGGAGAGCGATCAGTTGTTTGCTTGTAATTTTGAATTGGTTAAAAGAACATTTATTTTTTCATTCCCAAAGCCTGTTGGGTCAAGCACAGTTTGGTCAAATTGTTCATGTTCATGAGTGGGAGACAGGTTCAGGCATTTGAAGTTGTGCAGATACAAACAACTGCTTGTTTGGTTCAGGGTGAACAGCTTCAAACATGAACTATTTGATTGGATCTTTGAACTCAAACCTAACTTGGCATATCTCTGGGTCTGCTTCCAAAGACCAGCTGCTGGGAGACTGCAAGCAGAGCAAACTAGGGATGTGCATGAATGTTCTAAACATTCAAAATTTGATCAGAATTTGATCAAATGTGAACACTGGAATTTGAATAGAATGTCTACACATTCAAATTTAAACATTCAAATGGCTTTTGAATGTTCCAAAACATTTGTTCTAATCATTTGAATGTACAGATACGTACGTATCACATACTGTGGAGCACAGGCTTGATTAATGCGCCTGTAGTAGCTTTAATTGCATATGTGTAAATATTATATAACGTGTTGAGGGTAAATGGCACTGACCAGGAGGGTTGGTAAACAGAGAAGGAGGGGCTAAGCCCAGCTCAATTAGCATACTGAAAAAGGGGAGGGGCAGCCCAGAGAGAAACAGCCAATCAGAAGAGATGGAACCCTGGCAGAGACTATAAAAAGGGCCTTTCTGTCAGAGCCGTTGTTCTGTAACTGGGGCTAGACTTAGGAAGAAGTTAGACAGTACAGATCCGGGTCCTGAGGAGAATCTAGATAGGGAATAGTCAGGGTCCTGAGTTAAGAAAATAAGTTGTTGTGAACTGCTTGTGTTGAAGCTGAACTAACATAAGAGTTGTAAACAAATAAAGTTACATTTCATTCAAGACACTCTGCTTGAGGCCTGATACTGGCTCAGACACTCAAGGGATGGGGGAAGTGTAATGTAATGGCAGTAGTGTAATGGCAGTAGTGTAACAAGAGTTAGAAGCTTGGTGCTGAAGAGAAAAAAGGCCTAGAAACCTACTATTTAAAAGAGAACTTGAAGTCCGTGGCTATAGTGGCCGGACTGGAGAGAGTTGGATGCCCGGCTGGGGCCTCGCAACTGGTGGCCGCAGGCTGTGGGTGTCACACATACATATCTGTCCGAATATCATACATATCTGTACACATTTGCTCTTATGATACAGAACAAAAAACAGGATATATACGGGATAAAACGGGATGCATATGAAATGCGTACAGATATGTATAACACATACGTATCTTCAAATTCGTATCTAACATTTGAACGAATAGATTTGAATGTATCGGATTTGAACTGGGTTTTGTTGCATTCGGATTTTAAACATTTGAATTAAATCGAATGTTTTGACATTTGAATTGACTCAAATTCAAATGAAAAAAAAATGTGTGCACATCCCTAGAGCAAACTGTGTGCTCTTTTCCTGATGGTGGGTCTAGTGGTTAGGCAGCCAGACTCTTATCTCTGAATAGCAGGTTTGATTCCACCTTCCTCCACGAAGCCAGCTGGGTGACCTTGGATTAGTCACAGCCCTCTTCTGAGCTTTCACAGCCCCACCTACTTCACAGGGTGTTCTGTTGTGGGGAGAAGAATAGAAAGTTTTGTCAGCAGGGTAAAAAAGCCAACTCTTTTCTTATTCTTCTTATTCTCCTCCTCCACCACCTGATTGGCCACTGTGAGAAAATATTCTTACGTTCTTATGCAATTGAAAAACCTTTTGTCATATTTGTTGTTTTTATAGTGCAAATGTTATATGCGACATTCAAGAAAGGGGACTTTTCAATAGTTCTTCCAGATAAGTGTGACTCAGTCAGGGCTGTCAAAATCTGTAGAAATGACACCCAGGGCATTGTGAACACTAGCATATGATACGTGCAAACACCACATGCTGCCTGTGAAAATGAGCACACTGTTTGACCAGAAATCACTCCCTCCCTCTCTCTTTTGCTTTCTGACTGTTGTACCTGGAGACTTGGCTAGATCTCTTACTAAACAATTAATCAGAGCAAATTACACATTCAAAATATCTGGCAGTGCAGATGGTGATTTTTAAATACAAAGTGAGAAGCTGTAATTGCTCTCAGCATGTCAGAGGGGGCTGCCTGAGAAGCAGTGGAACCTGGGCTTGTTTTCTGTATCTCTGTGTACTGCGGGAGCTCGGTTAGCTTCTCTTCCTGCAGGCAGTCATAGGCTGCTGAGACCCTGGGTAAACTCCTCAAAGTGTCAGCTTCTTCTGGCATGTTCTCTACCCATTTGCAGCTCAGCAGACCAAAACACTGGTGGTCAATGAATGCTTTCCCGATAATGGTAGAACAGTTCTGTCTGTTTTGATTCGGCTTAAGCCATTGTTCCTTCTTTCCTTCCTCCCTCCCTCCCTCCCCTTCCCTTTCTGTGCAAAACCAAAGCAGTGCATGACAACAACCCTAAAATGAAGTAATAAAATACACACATGAGAGGAAAAAGTCATGCAATAAGCAATTAACAAAATGCAAATACATTTTACTAATTGATATGCAATCCAAGTGTGCACTTCTTGCTTTGTATACACATGCATCTTTTGTATTGGTTTGCATGCTATATATTTACATGGAGTTGTGGGAGGAGGAGGAGGAGAAACCTCTTTGTGGAAACCCATGCAGTAACGGATTGAACCTGTCAAATGTCCCTAATAAAAGCCCATCATGATCTGGGAAGAAAGGAATGGAAATGACATGAAGAAGCTTGAAAGCTAAACTAAATTGTGTGCTGCATTTCAACATTTTAACATATTAAGCTGGGGAAGAGGTCATCATCTGTAAAAGAAGAATTTCAGAATCAACTTTAAGTTAAATTGGGGAGGCAGTTATGTTGGAATTGCAAAGTGTGCTAGGGACGTGCACAGATATTCAAAAATCCAAAAATACAATTAGAATTCATTGAATATCGACATTTGAACATTCGAACAAAGTTTGAATTTTTGAAAATCTGATAAGGATTTTCAAATAATTAGATTGAACAGATCCGCATGTATCACATCCAGATATTGTGCGTATTTGCGCTTATAATGCGTGATGAAAAGAGGATGCATGAAAATTCAAAAATAGGATACAGATGTTGCCAAAATTCATGTTTTTGAATTCTAATTGGATTTTTGAATGTGCGGATTTGAATAATCCAGATTTAAATTGGATTTTTGGAAATCCAGATTTTTAAAATTTGAATCAAATTGAATATTCGAATATTCTATTCAACTCAAATTCGAATGCAAAAAAATGCATTCATGCACACCCCTAATGTGTGCATTGATTGAAGGTTCAGTAAAGGGCCACTGATTTCCTTCAGATAAATTTTAAAAAGATGAAATGAAAGAAAATGTTGAATGAGAAGCATTTAAATACAGACCCATAGACTTTAGAGAGCCCTTGTACTTTGCTTAAAATTAAACACTTGGGAGTATTGAATTAAGTTTTGCAGTGTATATTATATTTGTGTCTTCTTGGGGGTGGAGAAGCTACTAAAAAGATTTTATTAAATCTTTGCTGCTGATAGGAAAAATACTAGTGATATATTTGACAATAATAGGAAGAATTCTTCAAGAAAACACTATCAGCCCCGGAGAAATTGAACTCCCTGCATACGGGAGATGCTTTTTCTTCTGAAATTAGAGTGGGTTTTGTTTTTGGCTATCATCCACAAGTAATTATAAAGCATTAACAGAAATCCTGTGTTTTCCTTTTTTTTTTTTTTTTTTACGTCCCTTCAATAGATCTCTCAGTACTTAAAATTATCTGGCCGCTTCCTCTTTCTATGAGGGTGTTGGGATCCAGTTTCCAAAATGTCTCTAATAACCCCCAAATTTGAAAATTCATGTAACTTTTGTTGTCATCATTGTGCATTTCAAAAAGGAATTTTATTTTTGGAATATCTTAACATACAAACAAACATCATAATAAAACTCAAACAAGCTCAGCATCTATGCTTCCTTCCCAGTAACTAAGTACAGTCCAACCAGTATACCAGGTAACCCAAATTTATGTTATATGTTGAATATAGTCTCTGCATACCATTAATGGCCTCCACATTCTATAAAAGTCCACCAACAAAGTGGACTGATTCATCTTTGCATGATGCCCTCCATGTTGGCCTGGTTTCATACTAGAGCATGCCAAGTCAAGTTGTGCAAATTCTGCTAAAACCAAATTCCTATGGGATTTTTTTGGCCCATCCAAAAATTAAATTCACATTGATATAGGCAGTTTCTGTGAAGGAAAAGGGTAGCACCCTTCCCTTCCAAAATTAAGAAAAGTAATTGCCTCTGTTAAAGCTACAGTATCCTGTCCACGTGTTACCAGATGCCTCCACATGTTAAAATCACAGCAAAGTAATCTCCAGCTGAGCTCTTGATGGGCGGAGGAGACTTGCATCATGATCTGCAATGATTTTGAGACTGAAGGGTGAAGGCTATCCCTCCCTCTCCCATTCAAAAACCTTGACTCAAGGGAGGGAATGAAAGACAGCCTTCATCTCCCATGTCAAAATCACAGCCTTCCTGATATAGGGTAAAGGAGAGAGCTAGGGCCTTTTTCCACTAGGGCTTACAACCCTTCTAAGACCCTATTAGGAACCCAATTGGTACCTGATTGGCACCAATTGGGAATGCCCTTTTCCCACCTTGACCCCATTGAAGGCCCCATCTACAAGGCCCTCTCCCCATGAGGGCAGGGGAAATCCAGATTTAACAGGTCCTTCAGGCCCTTAAATATGGATTTCATGTGGACCTGATTAAAGGTGTCCACAGTGGGGTCTACAGGCATCTTCAAGATCCAGATCTCCAGGAGGACCCATCTCAAAGATCCTGATCTTGAAGATCCTGATCTTTGACAGTGTGTGGTGAAAGGAGGCTAGGGATTTCCTTACTGTGATTTTGACAGGTGGAGAGGAGGGTTTTCCCTGTTTTCAGAATCAGAACAGGGGAGTTCCTGACCTCACCTCCGCAGGTGGGGATATGAGCAACAGGGAATGGGCCCATGGGCCCATGGGTTCAAGGGACGAGCAAGTCTCTGCAAGGAGCTACCACTGAGACCTGTCAGCAGAATGATGCTTGTTGCAATATGATTGGGGTACAGCACAGCATCTAAATGTCACACTCTACTTCTGCACCAAATATGCAATGGAGGGGTCAGTGTCATGCACTGTATCAGTGTATAGAAGAGAGAGGCTTAGAAGTGTGCCTGATGGTCCACTAGTCTGTTCTAAGGTAAATGCAGAAAGGTCCTATGCTCATTTTAGCCCTTTGAGTATCTGAAGGGCTGTCACAGTGCAGAGGGATTGTCCCTATTCCCACTTGCACAAAATTGGAGGACTAGAAACAATGGTATGAAGCTTCAAGGGAGTAAATACAGATTAGGTACTAGGAACAACTTCCTGACAGTGAGGACAATCAGTCAGTGGAATAGGTTGCCACTGGAGGTAGTGAGCTCTCCTTCACTGGAGGTCTTCAAGCAGAGGCTGGATCTGTCTGAGATGGTTTAGGAAATCCTGCATTGAGTTATAGGATTGGACTCAATGACCCTAGAGGTCCCTTCCAACTCTGATTCTATGATTCTATGAGTGTGAAATAGTATATAAAAGATGGTCTGAGTTGTTCTTCTAGTGAGCAGGCCTATGGTTAGCAGGCCCAGCTTGTCTATGGTTAGCTGCCCCTCTTATTAGGCCTCACAAAAGGCCATTGTTTTGTATGTGGGCTATTGTGTGGGTTATTATTTAATAATTCCTTTTCATCACTTTCATGGCCACAGTAGAAATTTATGTAGACTATGAAATTCTACCAAGACAGTAAAATGGTGTGAAATAGCCATGAAATGCCACCACGCCTACATGGTGCCACATTTGTGGAAGCAGCACCCTTTTACAGACTCCACAAAAAGGGATAATAAGCAGATGTAAAAAGCACAGTGGCCTTTTATGACTACTTTGTGCCCTTTCAGGGCCTCCATAAAGGGCCATGGCAGCTACCAATATGTGCCACTGATTTTTAGGGTTGCTTCACAGCAGTTGTGACAGTTACAGAGGTCATCAAAGGTGTTCTGCACATACAACCACACACTTCAAAGCTAGGCAAGACACCCTGGTTCCATTTGGCACTCCAAGCTCATGAAAAATTTTATAATATATATTCATTCACATAATACTGTATTTTCCGACATGAATGCCTCATTTTTTTTCCGGAAAATGTTTCTCAAAATCACCCTATATCCTTTTATGTGTATTTGTGAATGTTTCTTGTCAAATTACATGTTTGCTAATGTGTCTTATATGATGGGAAATATGGGGTGTGTTGGCACAGAAATAGAAAACCAAAAAATGGTACCTACTAAATATATATTTAAACAGGCAAGCATTCAATATGGGTATTAAACATTCATTAGAAACAGAAGAAGAGCTGGCTTTTCTACCCTCACTTTTCTCACCCATTTAAGGGTACTGAAAGTGGCTGACAATGGTTTCTGTTCCTCTCCGCACAAAAGACATCCTGTGAGGTAGGTGGTGCTGTGAGAACTCTGAAGGAGGGCTGTGACTAGCCCAAGGTCACACAACTGGCTTCCTGGAGGAGTGAGGAATCAGACCCAATGACTTACGAGACCAAACTGGTTTTTCTTGCCCATTTCTATCCTGTTACCAAATATATCTATTTTGCCATAAACCTTTTTGGGATTTATTTATTTCTTTAAATCTAATGAGGAATTAGTAGATAAACATCTGAATGAATGAATGAGTGAGTGAGTGAATGAATGAATATAAATTGTATCAGTACTCCTATCAGCAGAGGTGGGTGAAATATTTGCTGTAGATGTTATTAAAAGATTTAATCAGCCTGATGAAATTGACCCCACTGACCGCTTGACAATTGGAGCTAATCAGTTTCCAGTTAGATGAAGTTGTACTGAGCTACTTTTACACTTGATGCTACTTCTACAAATTAAAGTGACTAAACCAGAAAGTTGATCAAAGCTCAGCTTTGGTCATTCTGTAGAAGTCCTTTGTGTGCCTCTAATAAATTAGCTAGAAACTTTCAGTTTCCCAGCCAAGCACACCATTAGTCAGTGTACTGAGGCATTTTAATTCATCCCAATTAAATACTGAAATGATTTGTTGACTAAGCATTTCTTTGATCAGACAAAGGTTTTGCAGAGAGAGAGAGTGTGTGTGTGTGGTGGGGCACCTTGACTAAAATGGTTCAATTACTGTGTTGAGTGATGCTTCTCTGTATCCATTCCAGAATGCAGAGTCACCTGTTGATACACTGATCAAGGTGATCACAACTTTCATTAGGATGCCATGTTTGTCATGGCTCACCTCTTGCCATTACAAATGGAAGTGTGGCAGCCAAAGATGACGGATCCCACAAGTACCTAAGTGTGTATTTAAAAAGTACCTATGTATTGTAAGATTGAATACAGTTAGGTAACTCTGGTAAATTTTTTAAAAATCAAACAATTCAAATTTAGGTCTTTTCTACACTTACCATTTGGTAATCTGGATCAGTGAATCCACTGATTTGAATTACATGGATTACTTGGACCTATGTGCTGGATCATTGCGGGTCATGATCCAGAACAAGTCACTTAGTTCACTTGTAGACCCTATTAAATGGATCTACAACAGATCCTCCTTAATCAGGTTCATGGTCCAACTACTGGAGGTGGGGTTGGACCAATGCAAGTGAGGCCTCTTTGATCTGCATTACAGGAGGCCTGTGATCCAGATTAAGGGTCTCCTTAATCCAGATCACTCTTGAGTCCTGAAAGGGCCTTAGAATCTTCTCTCACCTTCACTTCTCAAGGAGAACCTCCCTGGAAAGCCAAGATGGGGAACAGTTCCAGTGTCTGCATTTTGGATACTGGGTCACTCCTTAAGCACTAATCACTGGCAAGTTGTGAATCACTACTGTTACGGTGGTAATCATGAAACCTCAGCAACAGGACCAACATGCCTGTGTGGCACAGTTGCCATGGTGACAGGACGATGTAGCACTAACTACAACTGCACCACCCCTCCTCAGGCTACCTTCAATCTTCCCCCAGGAGGGAGAATTGCAGAAGGAGCCCACCAGGCAGAAGGGAGTGTAGGTGTAAAACATTTAAAACTTCCCTCCATCTCCATGCTCCAGGAGAACAGCTGCATGCGTGCAGCCACCTTTGGAATAGTAACCATTCCAGGAAGAGCAGATGCTCCATGCAACTCTTCTGCCGGAGTTCTCTGCACACCTAAACGCGAAAAGGTTCTTAGTTTCTTGGCAATTTCTGATGGTCAGGTTCAAGGAGATGTAACTTCATCAATGCCACTCTAATGGTTATGTTAAACCACTCACTGGTTCTTAGCATTTGTTCTCTAACTGGTTTAAGTGCGGCAGGCTTGAGTATTCCCTTTCATTATACAAAAGCACAAAGCTCTTACTTATGCTAACAACAGTAGCAATGTGCGCGCGTGATTGGAGGAACATTATGCTCAATTATTCTTGCAAAATATTGCCTGACGGTTAAAAATACATTTTGCGCGTGTTTTATGAAAGCAACAGACAGTTCCCCGTCCACCCGTGCGCCTGGGACTATTTCTTCAATCACATATGCTTTATAATTCACTCCCCCCTTCTATAGCTCCAAGTAACATATGCAATTATTCTGATACTTTGATTACCCTGCAAGGTAGTTTTACATTATTCTTACTGGCTGAATTTTTCTCTTAGTCAAGTGAAGAGAGTGAATGTTTGATCTTCATCTGATACGTCCTGCCTATAACTGTATGTTCAAAATTTCTATGCACGTGAAAGGACTAATCTTTAATGGGAGCAAAAATATTAAAGGGACTTCAAAGGACAGATTAGTGCTTATGATGACAGGCTCGAAAGAGGAGGAGGAAGGAGAAGTGGAGTAGGAAGAAAAAGAGCGAGGCCTTCTAAGGCTTTGGATAAAATAAAAAGTATGCTATATTATTATAACTTTTTTTTTTAGAAATGTTTATTAAAATCATGCAGAAAATGTCAATTTTTCCTAATCCCACCATTGGCCTCTGGACCGGTTTTGATAAGATCTAGAATAATCCTCCCCTTTCCTGACTTTTCTTCCCAAGCTTGGACACAAATAACTACTGATCCTTTTAATTTCTGGGCGCTGTCCATTTTATCAAACATGCAACTTTAGGACCTTATTATCACGTGGTATACAGTATTTCCATTAGTATCCCAAGAGAAATTATCCTGTTACATAACCACCATTTCAATCTTCCTTAGAATGGTATGAAAAACTCATTTTGATCCCAAGATCCTTGCTAACTCTCCTCAGCCAGCAAGTGGAGTTATAATAATGGTCAGCATCAGCAACAGGCCATCAGGTTTGCTACATCCTTTTATGCTTTGTTTTGAATGTGATGCATTCCCCATTGAAAGCCATGGGGATACAGAGGCTTTCCTTTTCTCTCATTAAGCTGTACTGATATTCTGATGACTTCAGTTTGCCAGTTCAGTCTAGTGGTTAGGGAGCCGGACTCTTATCTGGGAATACTGGGTTCGATT
Organism: Aspidoscelis tigris stejnegeri; assembly: GCA_023333525.1. NCBI lineage: Eukaryota > Metazoa > Chordata > Lepidosauria > Squamata > Teiidae > Aspidoscelis > Aspidoscelis tigris. The sequence goes on from JALMGA010000007.1 coordinate 12,526,746, forward strand.
CTGCCCTCCCCCATGAAACCAGCTGGGTGACCTTGGGTTAGTCATAGCTCTCCTCTGAGTTCTCACAGCCCCACCTACCTCACAGGGTGTTCTGTTGTAGGGAGAAGAATAGAAAAGCTTTGTCAGTCACTTTGAGTCCCCTTAAATGGGTGAGAAAAGCGGGGTAGAAAAGCCAACTCTTCTTCTTCTTCTCCTTCTCCTTCTCCTTCTTCTTCATCGTCATCAGGCATGCTCAGAATAAGTAGGAATTAGGAGTGTGCACAAATGCAATTTTTGACATTTGATTCGTAACGAACTGAATATTCAAAAATCCAAATAAAGAAAAACAAATGTCTGGACATTTTTATCTATTTATTTGAATAGTCAATACGTATCCAATGATACAAAACTTGCAAACATCCCATACACATCCCATTGTCATCCTGCATAGATCTGTACGGTTACACAGAAGAGGCATACTTGAAATATTCATATTCATTCATTTCATATATGAAGGTCCAAATTTGTATGAATTCGTACAAATAATGAATACTTTGAATATTTGTGCACATTCCTAGTAAGAATAGATTATTTGTTTGTTTGTATTTCTATCCCACCCTATACCCAGAGGTCTCAGGGCGGGTTACAATATTATAATAATCTTAGACAGATCCCTGCCCTCAGGCTTACAATCTAGATTATGGGGAATGGCAACATCTGATGACTTCTTTTCTCCTGCAGCCAGTGAGAGTGATATAACATAACGATGTCATTTAATCAAGGTGCTGAGAAGAGTTTCATCCACAAGCTTAGATGGCAACAAAAACCTCCTCTTTATATAAAATAGCGGCTCAGAATTAATTGTCCAAAGCCGGTAGCTGAGAGATGATTAAGACAAGCGAGATGGATAGAGCTAGTTTGGTGCAAAAAATATGAAGGCTCCTATTAATTCCATAAATTAATTCAATGGATGGTTGTAAAGTGCCTTGCCTGATTGACTTTAATTTGAGCTGAGCATTCTCTTTTAAAGGCAAGAAATGCTACCTACTTTCACTAATAATCGCTCTTCCTTGCTCTTTGGCTGAGGCATTGAGGAGATGATGAAATTATCACTGCACATGCTGAATTATCATTGGACACAGACATACATAGAAGATTTCAAGTATATTGAGTTTCTGGCATCTTCTCGAAGCTCAGGCCAGTTCATACTTGGCCTCGTAGTTTGCAATAGGTGAACATCTGGTCAGGTGCATCTGAACTCGCAGGAGGCATTTACAGCCTAGAAATGCCCCCTGCCTGACTGGAAGTTCACCTATTGCAAAGTAATGGTTGTGCACAAAATTGTGCACCACACACAAACTAACCTTTCCTAATCGCAACCAAAAACTTACCCTGGCACTTCAGATGACCCCTGAGATAACTGCGCATGTACAGAGCATCATTGCCATAGCGACAGCGCAAGTGCAGTCATGCAGCATGGTGAAATCAAAATGGTGGTGCCCTTCTGGGGACAGGAGATGCAACCAGACAGAGATAAGTGTCATGGGTAGGCTACCATGTACTAGCATTCCCTAGTGCAAATGCTAGTACTTGGTAGTCTGTTCTGCACTCTTCCTATCCAAGGGATGGGAAGGCAAGTGCAGAAATGCCCCTGTTCTAAGCCCTTTGACAGAGGCATTTTTTGAGGGGCCATCCGTACTCCTGGATGCGGCATTTGCACTCTTTCCACATGCAAATGCTAATGAGGGGGGCAGGGCAGGAGGGCTGCAGTTGTGCAATCAGGTGCTGTGTCATGATTGACATGGCAATGTCCCCACATGTGCCAGATGTTGCTGTAGCCATAGCACTTCAAGTATTGGTGGTCAGATTTGGGACTTCCTTAGCCCTTAAAGTGTGGAGACATCCCAGTTTGCCCTGTCTTAACTTCAGAGTGATGGTATTGTCAAACCATTCCATGAAGTTAAGTGCAAACCAGTTCTCAGTTTGGTTTGAACCAAACCTAGTCTTACCAAATTCAGTTTGATCTAAATCCAGATCAAGCAAGCTCAACCAGTTCTTGATTGAACCTTGAGCAGTTTGCAAACTGTTTGAGCCAGTTTGGTCTACTGGTTAAGGAGCTGGACTCTTATCTGGGAATACTGGGTTTGATTCTGCTCTCCCCCATGAAGCCAGCTGGGTGACCTTGCCTAGTCACAGCTCTCTTCTGAGCCCTCACAACGTCCCTCCCAACAACACAAGTTGGGGGGGAGAAGAATAGAAAGCTTTCTCAGCTGCTTTGAGTCCCCATAAATGGCCAAGAAAAGTGAGGTAGAAAAGCCAACTCTTCTTCTTCTTCTTCTAAAACAACACATTAAATACATTTTTAAAACTCCTATTTAATGAGCCAGATGAGGTCAATTTCAAATGATATGAATCAAACACCCCTGGATCAGTCTGAATTAACAGGGGGTTGATCTGGTTTGGTTCAAGGTAGATCAAAATGTTCAGTTTGATTTGAACTGGTTGAATATGAACTGAATTCACACATCTCTCTAATCTGTTTTTCAACATTAGCTGCCCTGGTTATTGCTCACCTCTCTATTTCTTTATTGATTTCCACAGAAGCCTATTATGCGGAACCATCCTTTTCTCTTAGTATGCAAGTGTTTTGCATGCTAATCACACAGTAGGGCCCACTATAATGTCATCTCTGTAAACAAGAAAGAGAACAGTGCCATTTCCTCTTCAGCTCTTAAGGAAAGCTAACAAGCCATTCTTTCTGTTTCCCAAACGTATTTTGTTCCTTTCAGCTCAACAGTCTTATAGCGTCTCTCGCACCCTTGCAACCTTCAGGAAGAGATGTCTTAGAGAGACGGCTGTGCTACATCTTTTTCTCTTTCTTTTGAGATCTTCCCATGATGCATCATCATCTGTTTCTACAAATAGCTCCTTTCCACAGTAGGCTCAAACAATTATTAAAGAAACAAAATAGAAAAGCCAAATGCAGGAACCAAATATTGATATACAATATAAAATACAATAAAACATATTTAAATATAAAACCCAGAAGGTGAAGCCTTTCACAAACAAACACTGGGATCTGTATAAAGCACATATATATTTTTTTCCCACTGAACAGAATCTGGTAGTTTTCAGACCCATTCCCCAGTGGTTCTTTTATGTAGTGGTCTTTACCTGCTGTAAAGAGATGAAAGACATTCATCCAGAGCCCAAGAGCAGTCCCCAGCTAAAACCACTGAGAAACTGGCTCTTGGCTCAGGAAGTTCTTTTATGCAGGGTTCTTTACCTGCAAACAGCTGGAAACAGAAACTAGGCAAGATACTCATGCAGGGCCAACAGACAATCCACAGCTGGAAGTCCCTGAGCAGTTCCCAAGTCATCCATTGTGTTTTCCCTATAAAACACTCATCTTTGTCTTTGGTGTGTGTATGTGAATGTGAATATGTGTTTGACTTTGGGCATCCTTTTAAAGCACTTGCAAAATAAGGACTGATCTAACTGCGTGGCGTCTGGAAACATCCTTGTCATTTCTAGGTTAATGCAATATTTCCCAGGAGCTGTGGAAATCCATTGACACTAAGCTATCTTCCACTTGGGTAACCCTCACTGTTTGTGAGCAATGTGCAAATGTTGCCAAAGGTTGGAAAATGGTATTTTGGAAAACAAACTCTGTTATTTACCCTAAGTGACCTATTAGAATGAACTAATATGAAGCTAAATATATTATTGAAACATAGAGAGAAAAAGAAAGTACCCCAGACATTTGCAAAGCAATTGTGAAAATTTTTAACATGGTTTCGCATCTGTAATATTTTAAAATTCCTCTAATACTTTATGTTATGTTGTTGAGCAACTATGGGCCTTTTCACACTTAACTTCAGTGAGATGGTATCCCACAAAAGTTAAGTTCAAGGATGGTGGTTGGCATCCTCACCACAAGCACTGGTGCTGTCCACAACTTAGGGTAACTCCAGGCTTGTGGAAGAAATCCTCAGTTAAAGCTTAAAAGTGCAGCTTACCTGCTGTGTAGTGACGACCTGCTGTTCCAACTAAAAAGAAGCTCTGTAGATTCCTCCTCGGAAGCTGTGAGAGCTGAGCTGGTGTGCATGGTCAGGTGGGATGAGGCAGCCAATCACATTTGAGCTGCCTTCCTGCTCTCATTCATCTCTTCTTGCTGGCCTGCCGAGACTGGTGGGAAGATTCACATTTTATGTTTACTGTGCAATGAGTGCAGTAGTGATGGGATAATGTGTTGTGATGATGATCCATTGTCATCATGTGTGATGCCCCAATCTTGACTGCACATTCTGCTGCACAGTAGCAACAAGTCTAGATGCAGCCTTACCTATAGCCACTTGAGGTGTAGATGGTTTCTCCTGGATTCCTGAAGCACCATCACAATGGCTGTAGGAACTTCTGTGCCACATGCCTGGCTGTTGCTCTGGTGACTGCAATGTGGTGTGTGGCAACACCACCACAGCTGTGCCACACTACCCTATGACACATTTGCACCCAGAAGTGGAGTGAACACTGCATGCAGGAGCTACCGGGAGTGTAATAGTTGTTCCTGGTCAAGCTGTGGAGTGGTTTTGCAGGACCAGGACAGTTTCATACACCAGGATCACAGAGCATGTGAGGCCATCCCAGACACATAAGTGTGAAACAGCCCCATGAAACAACCTTTGCATTTAACTTGAAAAACACTTTGGGTGATACTGAGGAATAGCACACTGTGATCGGGATTATCTTTGGAAATTTTCTCATTTTACGGGAATTTTGACTTTCATTGAGAGTATCAAAAAGAGATGGGCACAGACTTAAATTGTCTATTTAGTATGAAGTGAACCAAACACTCCTTTGTTCAGTTTGAATTTCATCCTTTTTCTTCAAACAAGCAAGGTGTTAGGTTCAAGCGCAAACCCCTTTCAAACATCTTCAAACCTTGGGTCTAAGAAGGTGTTTGATTCAAATACAAACTCTGTTTTCAGACAGGCAGGTTGTTTGGTTCTAACTTGAAACTTTCAAACACCCCTGTTTGATTCAAGCAGGTTCAAACCGGAGCAAGTTCAGCACATATCTAGTATTAAAGTGTAATCGCCAAAGAGATTCTAAATTTTACTCTTTGGAAAAAGCTGGGACCACTCAAATGAATTCTATTGATCGGCTTCTGTTTGTACTTATAGAGGATAATGTAAATTACAATTATGTAAAAATAGGGTTTTTTTCTATTATGTAATCATCAGGAAAACTATGTTATCTAATCATACTTTCAAGTCATACTAGGGTGAATATTATGTCCATAAAATTAAATGCAAGTAAGCTGAGGCAGCATTAGCTTTTTCACAATCTTCAAACTAAAATGTCCCAAAATAACATTCAATAAAATGGATAAAATAATCTGCCTCAATGTCTTTCTTTGTGCAGCACAAGGTTTTCATGCAGTACATGTAGCTGTGGTTCCCTGTTCATCAAATTTCAGTACACAGCAATCACAACCTTACAATAAGAAATAATCTGTGGCTGAAGGTTGTGTCAGACTAAGAGCTGAAGATTTTACTGATTGGAAAAAGTGAACTGTAATTACCTTTTGTTGACCTGGGATGGTTTCTGGACCAACGCACGTGAAATGCATACACATTTCCACTCACCAAGAAATAAGCACAGCTCCAATTCATGCACGGTCCAGAGGCAATCAAAACATTAAAGAAGAGAACTGTAACCCAGGTTATGCTGTAAATGCACCCTCAAGAAACTGTGCAGCATGCTTACACTATGCTGTGCTGAAAGCGTAATACATTCATCTCTGCATCTTTATAGATTTCCATATCATAAAATTCTCAGAGCTCCAAAGGCCCTTGGAAAGGTCATAGATACCATCCACTGGGCCTTCTTCAGGATTATCTCAGAATAGAGACATGCTATCCACATGGCAGTGTAGACTATGGCAGGGTCTTCCGTTGTCTGCACTGGCATGAAGATGGCAGGTTCTTAGTCCAAGTGCAAAGTGAGGCCCAGTACAGAAAGGTTCTCAGTGTGTCCTTGGATGACAAGTGGCCATGACATCCAAACATCTGTGGACATTGAGATTCCATATTTGTGTCCCACCAAATGGTCACTACAAAGTGATCATAGTTCCAGTCCTCATTGTTCCAACAATTCCTACACTCCTTTGGACAGGGGCATTCACTTCCTTCCACAAGTGGATAGATGGGAGATGTAGGATACAGTCACTCCAAGGCTGAAGGCCCTGCTGGGAATAGCAAGGACAGAAGAAAAATGGTGAACTTCTGCCCCCAGTTTTTGGTCCATCCTTGCATGCTTTGGCAAAGTCCTCACTGCTATCACTTGTAGCAGGGTTCAGGAGTCACCACAAGGTGTGCAAAATTTGTCTGCTGCTTTAGTAAACATATGCTTTGATGCTCCATTTTAGACATATGCAAAGTTTGCTTCATGTTGAAAACTTCAATCGAACCATTAGCATTTGCAGATGTTCTCATTCAACTGAACAGGTAGTGTTTTGAATATCCAGAAATTTGATGAAACCAAACTGGCCCATTCCTAGTGAACTATTTGATTGAACAGTTCAGGTTTGCTGTGTTTCAACCCTTGAAAAAGACTTTTTTTAAAAAATGGAAACAAAACTAAAAAGTTGAAACAAGTTTGAAATAGAACACACAAACAGCAATTTATTTGATTAAAAGGTTCACCAGTGAACTGAACATTCAGACGCTCCCATGGGTTTAATATGTTTAATATGTTATTGGTTTTAATGTGTTTATTTTAGATGTTGTGCCCCACCCTGAGACTCTTGGGTATAGGGTGGGATAAGAATGCACACAATCAAACAAACAAATAAATAGGTGTTTGGCTTGATGATGAACCAAACATACAGTTTTTGTTCATACACATCCCTACTCCATTTGCCCCCTTTTCTGATTTCAAAAACTAACAGCTAGTCATTCCTTCCCTAGTTCTGTCTGCACTCATATACTGAAGCCAGTTTGGTCTAGTGGTTAAGGAGCTGGACTCTTATCTGGGAATACCTGGTGTGATTCCACCCTTGTCCACGAAGCCAGCTGGGTGACCTTGGACTGGTCATAGCTCTCTTCTGAGCTCTCACAGCCCCACCTACCTCCCACGGTGGGGAGAAGAATAGAAGCTTTGTCAGCCACTTTGAGTCCCCTCAAGTGGGTGAGAAAAGCCAAGTAGAAAAGCCAACTCTTCGTCTCCTTCTTCTTCTTTTGTTTATATACGTACATACTTCATAAATTCTCCATCCTGTTTTACTATACTTCATTTTGTATCTTTATTTTTAGCATTTTCAGTTTTCAACATGTTTTTTATTTATGCTTCAGCAGTTTTAATTTAGTTTCTCTTGATTCTGCCTTATTCCTTTCCCTCCCCACTCTTTAGGCATTTTCGCATTACACTCGTTCCATTTGGAACGGGTGTAGGACGGGAAGCCTAAGACACTTCAGGACGCTTTGACCATTCACACATAGGAGCGCAGGAATGCGTGTAAACGCGTTCCGGCGCGCCTGTGTGCGAATGCTCAAAGCATTCTGAAGTGCCTTAGCCGGCAAACGCCGGCAAGGGGCGGGGAGACGGCTGCCGAGGCTCCTGCAGCCAGGAAGGCAGGCAATCAGCTGATTGTCAGCCAGCGGGGGAGGGGAGCCCACGGCTGTCAGGGAGAGAGAAACATGAGCAAATGCTTCTCTCCCCGATCGGCTGCGGGCGCTTCGTCCGCGCCGGAACGGATGTAGAGCACTTTAAAGTGCTCTACATTTCGAATGCGTGCAAGACAGCTCCGGACACGTCGGAGCGCAAGCCCCGCTGCGGCAATGCGTATGCCGCGTTCGAGGCTGTCTTGCACGCGTTCCAAAACCCCGTGTGCGAAAACGCCTTTTCTTTCTGCAACTCTTTTCCTAAGTAGACTATTCAATTAACATTCAACAATTGCAATAGTTCAGTTCCTGGAAATTCTCATGGCTACTGAAATCATGAAGTTGGGGGCAACCCCCTCCCACACAGAATTCTTCCAAAATGCTACTCCATGTTTTGTTTTATTTTTAAAATTCTGAATAATGAAGATGAGTAGCAAGGAGGAGTCTCAATTTCCCACTTGGAGATAATTGAGACCCATGGATATATAGGACCAGTGTGTACTTGATGCTTCTGGTATCATTGTAGAGTTTGATGTGTAGGGCTAGGGAAAGGTTTTCCACAGGTCATTCATTTTATATACAGGGTTTGTGTGTGTGTGTGTGTATAAATAATAGCATGAAATATTGCCAGAAAACTTTTATGTACTGGACTGCATCCATGCACACACTCTTGGACAGGAATGATGAAGTCAAAATGCAGTTGGATGAGATGGATCATGAGGGCAAATTGATCCTTTCTGCTCTTTCATTCTGAACATAAGAACATAAGAGAAGCCCTGCTGGATCTGCTCAAAGGAGGAAGGATAGCGCCTAGAAAACAAGCCATTTGCAGGGCCCCAGGACCATTTCTGAAACAATCAAAAGATCTGCAATAGAGTTAGAACATAAGAACATAAGAGGAGCCGTGCAGGATCAGGCAGCAGCCCATCTAGTCCAGCATTCTGCTGCACACAGTGGCCCACCAATTGCCCATGGGCATCTCAAGCAGAGACAAGGACAAACCTATTCCTGCTCTAGAATCCCAGAAAATGGCCTTAGAAGCACTCCGGAAAGGTTGGGAGGTGATTGGGTGGGAAAATGTTTGAGGCATTGCCTGCTTAACAGGGTTTCTGTAGAGAAGGAGGAGAATACATCACTACAGACTCTCTGAAATCCAGAGTATCCATTGTAAAAGAGAAGGAGATTTTACATTCAGGAGAAAGAGATGTCACATCCCAAGCTGGGGTTACTATTTGATCTCAGACTAAAGTGAGAGGGAAAAGCCTGTACAATTATTAGGATAATTTTTCATTATAACTGAAATAGCAGCATAGGCCGCGTCCCCAGGCAAGCCATTTGGTTTTGATTGGGCTCGCATTTGACCGGGTGCAGGACTGAGATCGAATGTTGCTCGTCACCATGCCGTTCCGAGTAACACGTGCTGGTGGCGGATAACACTGTCCCCATGGAAACCGTGCCAAACCCTGGCAACGGGGAGCAGCACCATCTCCTCTCCGCCCTGTCTCTCCTCATTGGAAGCCAGATTGACGTCACCCCACCACTGTGCCGCCTGCTGCAAATACTGCATCCCCTCCCCTTAGCAACACAGAGAAGCCAGGACTAAACGGCAAAATAATATATATATTTTAAACCCAGCTGTTTGAGCAAAGTCGCTATGAGGTTTGGCAGCAGTTGAGCAACTGACCAGTTTTGCTCACCTCTGCCCCATCCGGGAACCATGAGAACACCCAGCAAGTGGCAAATCAAGCCATTATCATGCCCGCCTTGGCAACTGGGAAACGGGGGTAGAATATTTGAGGTGGAAAAGGGAGAAGAATCAAGCCGTTATCCTTCCTGCCTTCGCGATTGGGGAAAGGGGGTGGAAAAGAGTCTCGTGGGGCAGCGAAAGGCATTCGACCCACTCATCATTTCGGCTTTAACACCATTTACTCCCCCAAAATCTCAGCGGCTGGGATCTCCAATGCGCAAGAACGACGAGCACAGGACATGAAACCCCACCTCCCAATGACTCAAGCGCCAATCTCATCCCTAAATAGCCTGGGACCATCCCCATGGGCAGGCTCGGCTCTCAAAGGAATGTGTGTTGGGCCACCAAACCATGGCGAGAACAGTTTTTTCCAGTACCGAACCTGGTCCTGGTTTGGTCCTGGTTTGGGTGATTTGGTCTGTGGAAATCAGACCCAATCTAAAATGCATGGGAATGCCCCTTCCCGAACCCAATTTTGTGTGATCCAAATGTGTTCAATTTTTTTTAAAAAAACACTTTGTAACTTATTTCCAAGAAATTAGTGTTAGCACAATCAGTATTCTAGGACCTGTTTGCACTTATCTTCAGTGGGATGGCATTCACACTGTGAGTGGTGGCACCATCCCCAACTTACCTCTGGGTATTCATGGTGTGGACAGTCCTGGACTTCCTCATCTGCACATTAATGTGGATCAAGGAGCCTTCCCCTCCAGTTACTATGCTTCCAGATCTGGATTAAGAAGCCTTAATCCTAATCTATTGTGAACCCATCAAATGAGGTCTACAACCAGACTAAGAGCCTTAATCTGGCTCATGGAGAATGCTTCCATGAGCCAGAACTATAAAAGGTGCTGTTCAATGGCCCACCATAATATGCCACTGAAAAACACCCCCTCCCAGTTTGGTCTAGTGGTTAGGGAGTTGGACTCTTACCTGGGAATCACTGGGTTTGATTCCACACTCCTCCATCAAGCCAACTGGGTGACCTTGGGTGAGTCACAGCTCTCTTCTGAGCATTCACAGCCCCACCTATCTCACAGGGTGTTCTGTTGTGGGGAGAAGAATAGAAAGCTTTGTCAGCCACTTTGAGCTCCCTTAATGGGTGAGAAAAATGGGGTAGAAAAGCCAACTCTTCTTCAACTCTTCTTCTTCCTAAGCCCCAAGGCTAGGAACTTTCACTCCTAGCTATTGGGATGTGAGATGGTGGTTGTGAACCTCACACAGTCTCCAGGAGGTTTGGGTCGGATCAGTGCCATCAGTACAGATGGCCCTGATCTGCTCTGCATCACCCTATGAGCAGGATCAGTAGTCCAGTTAATCTGGAACTGCTGATCCAGATCAAAAGCAGGGAAGTACAGAAAGGAAAAATACTTGTTTGTTAATATTTGTTTGTTTCACCTGCCCATGTTGAAAAGGTACTCTTTGCTGAAGTGAGTGATCTTTCTCTGAACTGATATCAGGGTTCTGAAACATAAGCTCCAGTTTGAATTTTACACTGATCTGAATAGTGCTTTCCAGTTTCATGGAAATGCCAGTAAAAAAACAGGCTGCACGGTAAATGCCCAACATGGTCAGACGGGACTGATGCAGCACAGTGAAAACAGTTACGAACATTTGCAGGCTGAAACATTCTTGCTTGATTTTCTGCTATTGTGATTGATCATATACGGGCTAGAAAAAGAAATAAAATCAAAAATCAAAATGATTGTTCACTCGTCTATCCCAAAGCATTTGCGTTATCTAGATAAATGGACTGGTGAGGGTTTTTCTGCAGGGCTCTGATAATATTGCAAGCATTGATTTGCTTTGCAGAGTGGATCCTCTATTGCTAAGGACTGCTTTCAAAGGTGATTAATAAACATGACGGGCAAAATTTGCTATTATCTTTCACGGCACATAATGCAGCACCACACAGGACTCAAGTGATCACTTCAGTACTGTCCAATAGTAGCTGTATGAGTGTTCTACTTTCCTTCATAGCAAAAAGACAAGCACAGGTGCCTGTGGAGAAAACTGTTCTAGGGCTAGAACACATTCCCTGACCCAAGAGCAGGTTGGAGAACTTGTGGGCTGGATAATTGGACTGGCCTGGCTTAGTGTAATTTCAAGGGTGGGGTGGAAGCTCACTGGAGACTCTGAAAATGGTCCCAGAAGTATGATGTGCATGAATGTGGGATTTTTTTTTCATTCAAATATGAGTCAAATTGAATGTCAAAACATTATATTTCTGGGATTCGCGAGCAGGTGAATTTTTTTGTCTTTGCCTTCTGCTTGAGGATGCCCAGAATCAATTGGTGGGCCACTGTGTGAGACAGGATGCTGGCAGGGACGTGCACAAAATATTTGTAACATTCATTATTTGTACAAATTTGCATGAATTTGGACATTTGTACCAAATCGAATGTTACAATATTTGTACATTGACATTCAAAAGACTAGTTTGGACATTCATTAAGCTGAGGAGGTGGGAAAGCGGCTGCACCAGTCACATCTGCAATGGATCCAGATACCTTTTGACATGGATCAAGAGTGGATTCAGGTCGAATTTGATGCTTTCAGAGCAGATTTGTTATGGGACACATATCAGATACGTACGCTTTTGTGTTGGATACGTATTGGATACATATTGGATACATATTCATTCATACTGGATATTCGTACGAACGCATACAAATACATCTGTACCGAATAGAATCCTACTACATTTGAAGGGGATCTGTTTGTACGAATATGGATTTTCTCACATTAGATTCATTACAAATCGAGTGTCAGAAAACCCATTCGTGCACATAACTAGATGCTGGGCTTGATGTGCGATGGCCTGATCGTTATGTTCTTATTAAAGTGAAAATGGTAGATTCATTCAGAAAAAAAACCAAGTGGACCATATCACTGGTAGAGACTGTGATCGAATGTGCCAGCAACTCTTCCAAGATTCTCATGTTTGTCCATGTATGATCACAAGTTATAAACAAAGTCAAGATATGCCCAATCTGAAGAGGCTGAACCACAAAAGGGCTCAGAGTGGTCCATACATCACCAGTGCCTGGCATGCTCCCAATGGATGGAGTCTGTCCCCAGAAGCCCTTTATTTTCAGAGAGGAAAAAATCACTGCACAAAAGGCATCATAGGTCTACTTTGTCCTTGTCACTATCATGAGATCTCTCAACCAACCTGCCTATCTGAGCCCATGGTGGGAAGGCTGGGGGGTGGGGACGAGCAGGCTGGAATTCGAGAGCAGATGAAGGTTGTGCCCCTGTCTTCTGCTTGAGATGCCCATGGGCAATTGGTGGGCCACTGTGTGGGATAGGATGCTGGACTAGATGGGCTGTGGTCTGATACGGCAGGGCTCCTCTTCTGTTCTTACATTCTAAATGGCCTACTTCTGAAACTATTTTTGGTACTTTGCTTTATGGGCTCAGTTGGTAAAACTTTAGCCCTTTCTGCATGAAGGTGTTGATCCACATCAGAGGGTCTCTGATTCAGATCCAGGGCCTCCAGATCCACATGTTGATCTGGATCACAGAGGTCACCTCTCCCCCTGGCAGCCTGGATCTGTCCACATGGGACAGAGCTAAATCTGGGTTGAGAGGCTTTCAATCGAGATCTACTGTAGATCTCATTAATGGGATCTATAATCTGATCTCAGGATTCCAATCTGGGCCACAGCTAGGAAATATCATGGAGTGGGTTACTGTGCCATATGATCTTCGCAGCTGCAGGAGACTTGATCTGGATTGGCACTGTCCATGCAAATGGTGCAGATCCAGCCCTTGCCTCCCTGTGATCTGGATCAAAGATCTCAGGAATTCTGGATTTACAGAGGTGGATCTACTCCATCACAGTGCAGAAAGGGCCTTCATTTCCCATCCTCTAAGTTTGCACAGACTAGGGCATGTGGCTTGAGTGGACAGACTTCCACCCTGCTATTGAGCCAAAGAGAGTACTTGGGCCCAGGAGTGACTCTTGGCACTCAAGAGGGTCTTTTCTCTGACTGTGCAAGCTGTTTGTGTGTATCTTCTGCATATACAAAAGCCACCTGTGTGCATACAGAGATGTGTATATATGTCCTATATACATGATTGATATGGGGCACCTGTGTGATGGATTCTGCTACCCCAGTGTTTGATTCCTTCCTGTATGTCTGCTGTAGCCAGTTTAGGATGTCTCCAAAGGACCTCTAACGTCCATTCTCCATGGAATGCTTACAAAGAGTTATAGCCCATCCTAAGTTCAATGCCTCGGAGAAGGTAGTAAACTAAATATACATACAAATGATCCAATTTCAGCTTAGGGAGAATAAAGTCCTAATGCTGAAATGCCATCTACCTTCTAGCTCCGTGCAACCTATCAATAGCCAAATAAAAATGTTCTAGAAAACTCATAAAGAATGAAAATGATGCCCGAAATTGAAAAGCGTAAAAAGTGAAAACTTTGTAAGTGATCTGAAGAATGTTGGAGTGGAATAGGTCAAGCATTCTGAACTACGCAAACCTCACAAAAATCAGGCTTCCACACAGGGAAGCAGGCTTTGGTGTGCAGAAGATTTGTGAACAAAAGAATAAAAATAATAGTTCTCTAGGCAAGTGGAGCTTAATGCGCCTATCTTAGTGTGCTAAGGTGCAGTTTGTCAAAGCATAGACTTTAGGTAGAGGCCCACATCTGGCAGGGGCTTTACCTGACAGTGCCAGTAGTTCTTGGCACCCAAGGACACCCCAGCATCAAAGAAAACTTACCCAGTTCCCAAAATGAGCATATGGTGGGAGCCACTGGCACTGCTGTTAAAAACAACTCAAAAAGTAACCCTCTCCATGGGTGGGGTTGTGGTGCCTGTCAGTGCACATTAGAGCACATGCGTGTGATGTCATCATGCAGGGACAGAGAGAGTCAATGCACAGAGGCATTGTGCACATGCCACACCAAAGCATGCTTATGTACACAGAGAGGGGTTAATGGTGGCAGAAATGCTTTGGGAACCATGCAACTTCCCCACAATGCTAGGATACCATGGTAATAATAATAAAGGTGTCAAAGAGAGCAAGGGTCTCAGTCAGGTGAAGCATGTGATAGTCCCAAACCTCTAACTGCAGTTCATACCACTTCAGCATATCCCTAATTCTGACTGTGTATAAACTGTAGATCCAGTTAGAAGCAGGAGGAGCAGTTGAGGTCCTTGATCGCTGCCTGGAGGCAGTACTGGGCTGGATGTGGAGCAATAAATTGAAACTGAATCCAGACAAGACAGAGGTACCATGTGTCACTGGGTCCCAAGTCCGGGAAATTAAGGGGCACCCAATTCTTAGCGTGGTTGTTTTGCCCCAGAAAAATCAGGTGCATGACTTGGGAGCACTCCTGGATTCATCGCTGTCATTTGAGTCCCATGTGGAAGTGACTGCCAGCAGTGCCTACCATTATTTTCATTCAGTCCGCCAGCTGAAGCCTTATCTGGATCAGGATAACTTGGCCACAGTGACCCATTAGACTACTGTAGACTACTTTGGGCTACCCTTGAAAATGGTTTGGAAGTTGAAACTGGTAAAGAATGCAGCAGCTCATCAGCTGACAGGAATCTCTGGCTGGACTCATATCACACTGGTCTTAAAGGATCTGCACTAGCTACCTATTTGCTACCGAGCTCAATTCAAGGTGTTGACACTAACATTTACAGCCCTAAACGGCTTGGGCCCTGGGTATCTGAAGGAGTGACTTCTCCCACATAGATCTGCCTGTGCACTGAGATCTCAAGGAG
Source organism: Aspidoscelis tigris stejnegeri (assembly GCA_023333525.1). Classification (NCBI taxonomy): domain Eukaryota; kingdom Metazoa; phylum Chordata; class Lepidosauria; order Squamata; family Teiidae; genus Aspidoscelis; species Aspidoscelis tigris. The sequence continues at coordinate 12,541,886 of JALMGA010000007.1, forward strand.
AGGGACTTATAGTTCCTTCATCTGCAGAGGTATGAGGCATAGGGGTATACAAGACGGCCTTCTCTGTAGTAGCCCCTAGACGTTGGAACAGCCTCCCTCTTGAGGTTTGCCAGGTGCCTACATTGTATACTTTTCAGTGCCTGGTTAAAACATCTCTTTTCAACCAGACTTTTGCCATCTAAATAGGTTCCTCAGGGTTCTGTCCTGTTAGGGAGGGGGTGGATGTGGGAGGGAGGGAGGGAAGGGGTAATATTTTTAATTTTTTTCTTTTGATATGTTTTATTCTTATTGTAAGCCACCCTGGGACCATTTGGTGAAGGGTGGGATATAAATTTATGAAATAAATAAATGTGAAAACAGCCATTGAATAAGGATGTGGGAGATATGCATTTAATTCACTTGCAAATATGAATGTACAACATTTGCATTTCTGAGCTGACATATGAATCACCAATCAAATCATAGGCCCTTTCTGCACCGCAGTCTTATTCCAGGTTATATTCCAGAATAGGAGCATGCCACTCACACGCTGGTACAGATGAGTGGAAGACAATAGAAATGAATAATGGAATGATTTAGAGCAAGGCGGCATTGATTGTGTCTTGTGTACAATGTAAAGCACTCAGCAGCAAAGGTTATGAGGACACAAAAATTATTTTATCTTTTAAAATCTAGGACACAAAACAAAATAGGACACAATACAGATGCCCAGATTTCACTGCAACAGCAGGTGGTGGGAGCCACTGGCATTGCTGTTGAAAGTAACTCCAAAAGTGTTATGTGTCAGCACTGTCTGGACTTTGCAGTGAAGTTCTGAATTCATTTGAATGTATAAATTTGAATTTATAGACATTCAGTTCGAATTCAAATGTCCAAATTCAAACCAATTTTCAAATTCAACATCCAAATTCAAATGTTTCGAATATTCATGCACATCCCTAATTTTATACATTCCAGAATAAAGCACGAACATTCTGGAATATCCATGCTTTATTCCAGAATATTCAAACATAGCAAAACAAGTAAGTGATGTCTGGATGCAACCCAGGAGCTGTTGGAAGACGGACATCATTGACCATGTTGGATAGCATGTGGTTCATTTGGAACATGCTTCCAGAATGGCAACAGAGACTGTTTGGCAATGAAAACCAGCAATGCATGGAAGTCCATTCTTTACCCATTTTCTTTTCTCCATGCTGCAGAATGCAAGAATTCACTCTGTTTTTCAATGATCAGATTTAATCCTGAGACACCAGGTTACAAGTCCTTTGACAGCCATGGGAGCTCCAAGAACAGAAATCCATACCTAAAGAAAAAGGAGTAACAGGGGGAAAAATGTGAATTTTATTTTTACTTCCCATGCTAAAGCAGGACATAACACCCCTTAGCTTAATTTTATTTGCAGTGCTCTTGAGTTCGGAAAGCAAAAACTGAAAAAAGCAGCACTAAGGAATCCTACTTTGCTTATTGATATGTGAGATGCAAAGCTCTGCAAAGCTTTGGCAGGATGTCTTATGATTTGCTCGTTGAAAATAATGTCCCGCGAGCAATAACACCAGCGTAAGAATGTGTATAAATGCAAAATGAAGTTTACTCCCTGCCTCTAAAAAACGTAGAATTATTTTTTTGGGAAGGCAAGGCAATACATGGATGGACACATAGATGGAATAACCCTGCGTGACCAAGTAGAAAGAAGCTTTTTGTGTTTAACACATTGGAAAAAATTGTTCAGAAACTGCTCAGCCGTGTGACCCCTTTAACTCTGCTAAGGTCAATCAAGACCCATCAGACCACTATGGAAATGCCAGGGATGCAACTTTAAGCTCCTTGAGGGCAAACGTATGGAGCAGAAAATCAGAGGTCTAATGGCAGCTTTTAATGGTACTTGTCTAAGCAAATTCCCTCAGCTTCCAATGAATGAAAATGCTCCCCTATCTGTTTCACTAAGCTTGACTTTCATGGTTGCCCTGGTTTTCATCATCTCACGTGTGTTGTCAGTAGTTTTAGGGCAGAGGTTTCTGAACCTGAGCACCCTCTACTCATGTTAGCTGCATCTCAGCCCAGGTCCCATTCTAAACACAGGTAGAATCCACCTGGTGCATTTATGGTGCTTTGAATGTAAAGTGAGGATGCAGTACCTGCACAACACTGTGTCCTCATCATGCGCTCAACGCAGAGGAAGAAGATGGCATCAAGGTGATGCCATACTGGTCCTCTGCTATCCCACTATAAGTGCCATTATAGTGCTTTAGTGGGAGAGTGGCTTGAGGAATCCAGAGAGGTCTTCAAATCTGAGATGTGCATGAATATTCCTAACATTTGACATTCGTATGAATTTGGCTGAATTCAGGCATTTGAATTTGAATCTTATGTTGGTGCATTCAAAGACTGACATTCTAATTCAAATAAAATGTTTTGATACATTCGTATGAAGCTTCATACAAAACTTCATATGGGATTCATATGGGATTTGTATACTGTTCATATGGGATACGTATGCTATTTATATGCATTTGTGTGGGATTCATGTGGTATTTGTATGGGACTTGTATAGAACTGAACATTCATATCGAATTCAAATTCTACCACATTTGAAGGGGATCTATATGAACAAGTACAATTTTTCTTGCATTCAATTCTATATGAATCATATAAAAAAGAACCATCTGAGCAGATCCCTACATTAAATGGTTCCTTCACACATGCATGGTGGTGGATCTGGTGTCCCTTCTGCTGCTACTTGAAGGGACTTACTGGTCCCCTGGACAGTGCTTGTGTGTTCAAAGACTGGGGATGGCTGCAGACCCCACCGCCTGACCAACTGCAGCGATGGGACCTCCAGCCACCATTTGATGGCAAAAGAGGCTTGCTTCCCCAATGCCAGGGTCAGCCGTAATTTTAAGTGGAGTCTGAACATCAAAGCCAATCATGCTACAGGGGACACGGACAAGACTCCTCCACCCATCAGATAGTGGCTGGGGAATGCTCTCATTACAGTTTGGCAGGCGGTGGGGAGTTGCAGAAGGAGACCTTTCCTACACTCCTTTGAAATTCAGATTAAGGAACTTCTTAATCTGGATCGTAGGCCTCCCACCTGCATGCTGGCACAGATCAAGAAGGTCCCAACCCCCATTAGTCCTGCTCCATCTACACAAGACAAAGATCTGGATTAAGATTATTTTTTACCCGAGTCTCTTGGACACTCACTTGATTGGGTCCACAAAAGGATCAGTGACCTTTCCCCTTGAACTACAAAGTGATTGGTTTTCAGTGGCATGCCATAGTGAGCTGCAGTAGTAGTAGAAGGAGGAGGAGGAGGAGAAGGAGGAGGAGGAGTTGGTTTTTCTACTCTGCTTTTCTAACCCATTTAAGGGGACTCAAAGAAGCTGACAAGCCTTCTGTTCTTCTCCCCACAACACACACCCTGTGAGGTAGATGGGGCTGTGAGAGCTCAGAAGAGAGCTGTGACTAGCCCAGTGTCACCTAGCTGACTTTGTGGAGGAATGCAAAATCAAACCCGGTATTCCCAGATTAGTGTCCAGCACTTCCCTAGCCACTAGGCCAGAGGTCATCCCATCAAGCCCCAGGGCTATTACTTTCATTCCTAGTGATTGGAATGTGTGGAGGAGGCTGTGAATCTTGTGAGAACTTTTCAGCCATGGGACGGGGGGAGCAGATCAGCGCCAGCAGGGCAGACTGATGTCAGTACAGACCACCAGGCCTCCTTTATCCACACTAATATTCATATATGGGGCCCCCTTAATATGGATTAAGGGTTTGTGCAGAAAAGGCCATGATTAGCAAGACTTCTAGTGTTTTTTTGTTTTCCTCTCAAGCTCTAGTGATTGTTTATTTATTATGATTTACTAAATGCATTGAAAAACCACTCAGCACGCACACAACTCCCTGTGACATGATTCTTATTTGTTCAGAAGATTTGTACAGATAAAAATATTTATGAGAGACAGAGGTTATAAATCAACTTGCTCTGATCAATGAACAAGGAACAAGCCCACAGGATATTCTATCAAATATTATACATAGCATAAGACAATTAATTTAAAATACTGCAAATCTATAGACCTGTGTTTTGCTAGCTCTTAAATCGTCAAGATTTTCCTCTCTGTAAATAACTTTAATCAGTTTAGTGAGAGCTAAACAAAGCCGCTTCTAGGGATGAGCAGATCCCACTAATTCTGTTTCCTTTACATTTTGTAAGGTTTCATTCTTATTTGGCTCTGCTTCCTCTTCTATCATTATTAACATTTGAAGAGAATTTTATTTTTCTGTTGTTTTTTTAATGTAGCATTTGATTGATGGAATATATAAATGCATCTTCGTACTTGATATTTTTTACTTGTTTGTTTTATGTAGCAAAAGTGGAATTCCCAGAAGTTTGTACAAGTTTGAACACCAAAGGGATGCTTTGCATTTGGCCCTCAAGGTCAATCCAGAGCAGCTCCAAGCATCCTTCATTTTAAGAAGCTTTGGAGCACTAAACCCCAGATGTGGCTTTCACTCCTCCTTCCATGCAAGGACTATGCAGGGGCAGCACAACAAGGCTGTGGCTGCTCAGTTGTGTGCCATGTTACCCATTCATCATAGCAATAGCCTTGCATGCACAGCCATTTCTGAAACAAGGCGGACATTGCCAGATGGCAGCATTCACACTTACCCTGTTTCATAGTAAGTTCCAGGTACCTTAAGGAAGGGGCTGGCACCTTAAGGAACACGCTGGCCACCACCCCTATACTTAACCTCCATGGAACACTGTCCCACAGAGTCATTGGCTTAGCTTCTGGAACAAAGATTTAGGAAGGGCTCAACCCACTATTGCTGCATGCATGCTGATGGCTAAAAAGCCCAATGCAGGAAAGACAAGTCCGGTTGCAGAAGCTACAGAGAAAGGTCTCCCTTGGCAGTACTGTAAAGGCACAGTTCTTCCTGCATTGTCTTTTCTCCTCGAGACTGGTTCTATGAGCAGCAGTGTTATGGACGATGCATCTCCATGTGTCTTGGTTTGAGGCCAGAGTGGACCACTGATTGTGATTAATATGGCCAAAGCTGAGGGACTGTTTCAGGGAGTCCTTGTATCTCCTCCTTGGGGCTCCTCTGTTTTGGCAGCTGGTGGTGAGTTCACCATAAAGCACCATCTTTGGAAGGCAATGATCTTTCATCCTAGAGATGTGCCCTGCCCAGCACAGCTGTGTCCTCAGCAGCATGGCCTTGATACTGGTGACCTCTGCTAGTTAAGTGTGAAAAGGCCCATAGTATCTGCACGCCAGATCCCTGGAAGCATGACTTCCCAGGATATACTGCTTGCTCTACCAGCCTTTCATATAGAGTGCTCTTCAACATGGAAACCACACTTGGGATGGAACCAACAAAAGACCACTTTAAAGTAGTTTTCTGAGCATTCTGCCACCATTCCAGCAGTCACCCCCATTTTCCCAGACTCTGGAAATGTCCCACTTCCAAGACTATTTCTCGGCATGCTGCTAAAATCCTCTGGCTTCCAACTTCGGAAAGCCTTCATTCTTTAGCCTTCAGAAATAGGCCAGGACAGGCAATCATCTTGTGGATGGCCGCTGACACACTTCTTGGAGTGCCTCCCATTCCTGGCCTGATTTGAACAAGAAAACAGTCTCCACATCATGCCCCAAGGAACATAGTACAGAAGCAGCCCTGGATTCTAGCCTAGAGCTCTTAATCTACACATCACTAGAGGGCCTGATAAATTTCATACTGAGAGTTTTGTCCTCCATTGGGTAAATAAATACATTGAGGAGTCCGATCCTCTGAGGAATTGCTTTATTGTCCATTGGTTTATTCCCTAAGTGAGTAATTTTAATATCAAAGTCATGAGAAAGGTTACCAGCCATCTGTAAGATGAAGCGAAGGGATTATTGTGCTAATGAGGCAGATCACCACCAATGAGAAAATAATAATCATCTTGTAATTAGAGCAGTCTAAATGTTGACCATAAATAACTAAATCCTTCTCAGTTATTTGGTTAAAGAGATATATAATTGATTATCCTCTAGGATAGCTGATGAGGAAAAACTCTGAAGAGGGGGAAGAGAAAGGATTTAACTGCTAAAATTACACAATTAATTTCTCTGCTAATGTACTGTACATTATTTAGATAGTACATCTTTGAATAAAATATCTACCCTTAAGCTGCCTTGTGCAACCACTTTATATTGATCATACGTTCCACTGAATTTAGCAATGAAAAGAGCTCTTTGTTGTCTTGGAGAAAACATATGTGGGCATAAATATACCAAGTGAGAATTTGCAGATTCTCTGCATATGAGTTGTCTAGGAGTTCATGAAGGTTGTATGGAAATGATTTATTATTAGGTATGCAGAGAGAGAGAGAGAGAGAGAAGGAGAGAGAGAAAGAAAGAAAAAATATCTTCTCTATTTCTTTAAAAAATGAAAATCCATTTAAAAAATGAAAAAGGTGCTATAATACAAAACCAACTTAGAATATCAACAGCCACAACATCAGATGAGCATATTTAAAATTACTATTAGAGGTTAGAATGGCCAGAAATTGATAGGTAGATAGATTAATTGATCGATAAACGTATTGAAAACAATGTCTATCATTGTTTGATTCTGTACAACTGTGTACATTACAAATGGAAACTATTCATTTATTTGACTTTCTATCTCATCTTATACCCCAAAGTCCCTGGAAGGTAGTAGCTGTAATAATAAAAAAAGAAAAAGAAAAGAAAACTAAATAAAGTAAGTTTGACTGTAAACAAAACTGGAAAAATATATGGAGTCAAATAACTAAATTTCCCCTTTATATCAAAAATTAATTATTTGAAATATGATATACAATAATACAATGTAACAATAATAAAATTTCAACATTTCAACAAAAACACGTGCTTAGAATGTGTCACGTATCCTCAAACAAACCCCAGTGGTGTACACAAGTCCTCAGTAGCAAAAAAGTTATTTACAACAAATGGCTTGAAAGGTCACCTCCACCTCCTCCTCTTATTTATTAGCCCAGAAAACAATTATTCAAAGAGACAATGGCTCCTTTGAGATACATATATTTATCTTCCAGATATATGTTTTGAGCTGGAAAGCCCTTCTTCAGTGGCACAGTACTAAAATATAATATGCAGTATTTAAAATAAGACAAATAGCTACTATCCATTATTTTACAAACACAGAATAATAGAAAATTATACTTTCAGAGAAAGAGTTGTTATCTAAAACCTCTCTTCTTAAGTCATAGATTTAAAACACCTTCATCATCATGAACAACCATTCCAAATCCAGTGTACAAAACCACCCACTCCAAGTCAATTTTCACTGATAACCACAATAAATTTAATCTCTTGTGCTAATCTTGTCAAAATTTATCCAAAACAACAACCAAAAAACAAAACAAAACAAAACCATCGGTTACTGATTTTCACCTTTCTGCCTGAGTTTCAATTTTTTTAAATTTTTATTTGAACATTTTTGTTCTGCCCATTTTTGCTAATAAAAAATAGAACTCAATGGTGTGTAAGTAAATATATATACTGTATTTTCTGGCATATAAGACTACTTTTTAACCCAGGAAAACGTTCTCAAAAGTCGGGGGTCGTCTTATACACCAGGTGTCGTCTTCTTATACAGCGAGTATATCCCAAACTCTATATTTTAACTGGAAAGTTGGGGGTTGTCTTATATGCCCAGTCGTCTTATACGTTGGAAAATACAGTACATATATAAACAGAATTTAAAATAAAAATAAACTATGCAATAACATCATAAAATATCAGAAATTTTTTTATTGGCATGTCCTCTTACCTCTTATTCATTCTCCAGACCCAGAGCTTAATTCTGAGTTCTTTTATTTGTTCTATTAATGTCTTTAAACATTCAACAACTTCTATGCACTGCTATAAGGTGATTTATTGTCTCAGGAATCCTCATTCGCATAGCTTATCATTGATATCTCTCCAGTTTCCTCAGCTGAACTCTTTATTGCTGCTGGTAAAACATTCCTTTGGAATTTCAAGTCTTTGGTTGCATTTTTTTTCATATTTATATAAGCAGTTTCTTTAATTATTTTTGTCTACACCTATCTTGCTCTGTTATGCCCTATTTATTATTTTGCTTTCAGAAATGTAACAGGCATTGCACACTTACCCACCACTCCAGAAACACTATAGCAAAAGTGTTTTAAAACAATAGATTTGAGCAAAAGACAAACCAGAAAGAAGATGACATACTGCAAATATTAAAAAATTGGACGTTTTTGTTGGATACATAAAAAAAGTATATAGAAACATTGGCCATTATGGAGTGTGTCTCCTGAAGAATGGAGTTGTACTTCAAGGGCCAAGAGATCTCTTTCAAACTTGTAATTTGAATGAGAATCACATCATAAAAGAATGCAGGGTAAAGAAAAGCTGAAAGAGCAAGTTCTTGGGTTGGTAGTTATGATCAACAAAGGAGAGATGAAAAGCTCAGGATACAGTGGTACAAAGCCTTTTCAGTGAAAAGGAATAACATCCTTGAAAAAAAAAGACATGAGTGAAGGGCAATATTTTGTGACTACAGTCGGCTCCTAGTTTTGGCTTAGCTTTTGCTCATTTGGCTCATAAGACCTACAGTACCCAAGAGTTTCTTGTTTGCTTGGTGGCATCCAGTCATAACTGACCCTTAGTACAAATAGAGATTGACATCTTCCAGGCTGATTGGTCCTTTGCAATCTTTCTTTGCTCTGCCTGGGAGGCTGTAAACTACTAAGTGGCTAGCATCTTCTTCTCTCTTCTACTATCCCTAGCATAACCCAAGAATCCTAGAAGCTAAGAGATTTGTCCTATGGGACATGTCAATGCTGCTGGAGGGCCTAAACCTGGGGAAGTTCTAGGACACGGCAGGGGTTGTCACTACTCTTCTTGTTCATAAAATAACCTCTGATGAAGCTGATGTTGAAGTGCATAGTTTATATTACAGAACATAAAAGTTAGTACTTCAAAATTTGAACAAAATAAAATCAGAGTTGAAATTACAAATATACAATAGAACAAAACCCCAAAAATAAAGATGTAAGAAAACATAATAATTAAAAATCACAGCATTGCTAAAACATTGCTAAAACCCAAAAGAAACAACTGATCCAAATATAGGCCAAACATTACAAGAGGCCTATTTGCACTATGGCCTCTATTGCATGAGTACGCCAGCCCTGGGACAGCCCTGGGACAGAACATTTGCTCTGCCTAGGGGGCCATTCCATATGGAACCATCCTGGTGCGTTCCAGGGCAGCCTAATCATGGCCAGAGTGTAGAGCACGAAATCATTGTGACATCAGGTCAGCATGGAGACAGTCTACTTTTGTGTGCGCCTCACAGGACCAGAGGGTCTGAAAAGGTGATTGGCATCTGGGGGGAGGGCACAAGCCTCCTGGGTGCCAGTGGGAACCTAGGGGTCCCTGGCAGCTGGTGCAGCCCGTTCGGGGTGAAGACTGGCCAGATCCCAGATGCCTGCCAGTGGGTCGACCTTGACCCAATGGCAGCAGTGGAGGGCAGGACAACTTTTTTGGGCTAGGACACCTGGGGACAGATGACCCATTCCCACTTAAGCAGGTAAGGATCATGTGAGAACACATCCTTACCTGCCTAGATGTGAATGGGGAATCCATCCCCACGTGCCCTAGCCTTACTGCACTACAGCTATTTGGCTGTAGTGTGAAAAGGCCTCTGCTGTTGCCCTCACAGTTCAGGAGGGTTTCTATCTGTGTTGACACATGGGACCTATTTGCACTTAGGCTTCTGGTATGCAATTAGGAGAGTTCTGGCAAAGAGTATCCGTACCAGAGCTGTCCTAATTGCATACCAGAGGCCTAAATGCGAATGTGGTCATTTTCTCTGAACCCAGATAAGAGCTACAAAACTACCCAGCTACTTGGCTGGATCTGTTAAAAACTATTTTTTCTGCTTACTACCTAGTGCTTTCTTTTTTCTTCCTGGTTATGGTAAATATAGGGGGCTGTTTGTACTTGGGCTTTTTCTGGAGTATATCTCAGGATAGGGGCCTGTAGTCTACATGCTAATGCAGACTCTGGCAAGCTCCGGATTAAGGGAAGCACCCAATGTGTTTCCAAAGGAGGTGTAGCACCCATTAGCAATGGGTGCTAACCCCCATGCTATGGAAACACCTTTGCATCCATGTGGGGAATCTGGATTGACCAACAAGGGGTCTGCCTGTCACCCCAGATGTTTTGGGGAACAGGGGGTGCAATCTCCGAAGTCCCTCCGAAGTCCCTCCGAAATCCCTCCAAAGGCAACTTTGGAGATTAGCAAAGGCTCCGAAGACAAACCCCTTGGGAGAGCCTGCATATGAATTAGCACCTTGTGAGCAGGGATGAGTCAGCCCCATTAAATATGTACCTCTTTCCATGCCCGAAGGTAACAGTCTGCTTTGATCTCCCTTTGTTATCTGAGGTTTGTCTTCGGAGCCTTTGCTAATCTCTGAAGGCAACTTTGAAGTAACTTCGAAGTGGCTTCGAAATGATTTTGAAGCCTAGGTTTTGGGGTTCCCCCCCATGGGTGCCCCTCCCCCTAGCCTCCTCTAGACCCCCATTGCCAAACTAATGTGGAAACAGGCTCCCTTTAATCTGGATTTTCTGGCTGAAGACCCCATTGTAGACCCCATTAATGAGGTCTACAGAAAATTCAGATTAAAGGCTGAGATGTACCCATATGATCCGGATTTCCCCAGCGGCGGTGGAAACAAATGTGTCCCAAATGGGTGCCATGGTGGAAATGGGGTCATCCGGCTCACACCCAAATGGGTCCTTAATGGGTGCAAAAATGGGTACTTTCTGCCAGTGGAAAACACCCTTATTCAGGGTTATATTTTAGAATAAAGCAAAATGTGAATAGACCCCAGGTTTGATCGATAATTATTGTCCAAGAGTGTCCATTTTTCCTCCCAGGGAAAGCATCTGAACTTTTAAAATTCCTTTCCATTCTGCTCAAAATGGGCTCTTTTTTGGTCAGTGATTGAACCCAAAGAGATGTAAATCCAGGGTCTGCAATGGGTGATTTAAAAAAGAGAGAGATAAAGCTTATGCTATTTGCTGTTATGTTTTTGTTGTTTGGGTATCTGTAGCTTGCCTTTAACTGCATTCTTACGTGTCTTATGAAAGGTTAAACTACAATAAAACACAATAAAGCAGAAATGTGATAGCGTTCACACAATATAAATATGAGTATTTAAAAAGTCAGCAGCCCCATTTATTCATTATATGGTAGTGCTGAAGTGAAACTGACCTTTTTAGTCCAAAATTATTCTACCAACCAGTACTGTCATTTTCTTTTGTTGATAATTTGTAAGTAAATGTATATGTGTGTGTGAATTCACTTAGCCTGTTATGATATGAGTTTGGTGCAAACTTTCCCCGGGTATACAGAAAAAACACACACACCTATATTTATTTCATTGCAATCCTCATGTCCAAAGGGGTAAAAGCCTCTTTCTTTCTTTCTTTCTTTCTTTCTTTCTTTCTTTCTTTCTTTCTTTCTTTCTTTCTTTCTTTCTTTCTTTCTTTCTTTCTTTCTTTCTTTCTTTCTGTCTGTCTGTCTGTCTGTCTGTCTGTCTGTCTGTCTTCCTGTCTTTCTTGTTTCTGATATGTGGCCTCTTTTGGATTCTTCTACAGTTGCAAAGTGTGTTCTTTTATCTTTTGCTTACTTTCTGTTTGAAAGGTAGATGAAAAGCTTTTGTAGCTGATTGGATGGATTCCTAGTCCTTTAAAAAAAAAGAAAAAAACTGTATACAGGCCTCCAATAACCTGGCAGGCTATACTGAAAAAAAGATTTAAGAAATTTGTACCCTGTGATTTCTGTATTAAGAGGGACGAATTTGTATGCAGGATCGTTTAGAACTACATGATAGTTAAGAGCTAGCTGCTCACTTTCTGCCTTCTTACCTCCTACTGGTATATTGTCAGAGATAATTATCTGTTCAGCTTCACAGCAATAATGGACTTATGTGTTCAAAGCAATTGCATTAACTGGACATAGTTGTAAACATCTGTCAAAGTGGATAAGTGCCAATAAACTGAAGCTGAATCCAGACAAGACAGAGGTGCTCTGTGTCACAGGCTCTTGGGTCTGTGTAGCTGGGAGACACCCTGTCCTCGATGGGGTTGTAATGCCCTGGAAGGGATAGATGCAAAATTTGGGGGTGCTCTTGGACTCTGTGCTGATGCCTGAAGCTCAGGTGAAGGCCGTGGCCAAAAGTGCCTACCCCCAACTACATCTGGTGTGCCAGCTGAAGCAGCAACTAGGTTGCTGACTGGGACAACTAGCTGGATGCACATCACACCAGTTTTAAACGAGTTGCATTGGCTGTCGATTTGCTACTGAGCCCAATTCAAAGTGTTATCTTTTACTTATAAGGCTCTAAATGACTTGGGCCCCAGATATCTAAAGGAAGGCCTCCTCCCATGTGGACCTGCTCATGCCTTAAGATCTGGAAGGGAGGTCCTCCTAATTGCCCCACCACCCTCAGCAGTGAAACAGGTGGGAGAGGGCCTTCTCAGTTATGGCCCCCAGGCTATGGAACAGTCTCCCCCTTGAGGTGCATCAGGCTCCCTCACTGCATATGTTCAGGAGGGCAGTGAAGGTGCACCTCTACTCTGGCCTTCAGGTAAATGAGGGCACACTCTCCCACTTGCAGACACTGTTGCTTTAATATATGCTTTAAAAAATATATTTAAATATATGTTCAATATATGCTGTTTTAATGTATTTGATTTTTAATGTTGTTAACCGCTCTGAGACCTTTGGGTGTAGGGTGGGATAGAAATGTAAACAAACAAACATGTACAGATCTTCTTCAGCTTCTATACCTGATGGGAATGGAGGGATACACTTAGGTTTGCATATAAATCCTGAGGGGATTTTCACACTTAGCTTTGTAATGGAGGCAGGGGACACTCTGGCGCAGTGTGTCTGCACTTTATGGAGCTGTTTCTTTACCAGAAATGTCTCTGTGGGCGCCAGAGCATCCCCCACACCTTATAAGCATGGTGCAGATAAAACTTCACCATGCTTATACTACAGAGAGAGGTGGGACAGACCAGCAGGCTCTAGCACATTCCTGCTGTGCTTATTCCTGTTTTAAGACATACAGGATGAGCAGATGAGCAGTGCTGCAGGCACAATTATGCACTGTGCTGCCCAGTCACCCAGGCAAGAGCACTGCACAGGCGTGCTGGTGCTGTCACTGGGGCTCCAAGATGGCTGCCGTAATGGCAGCCATTTGCACTTAGCTGGCCAGCTAAGTTTTGAATGCTTTGGGTGTCTGCAAGTGCAGATGCCTACAGCATTCTAGCACTTTGCCTCCCAGTGATTGGAAGCAAAGTACAAATTCACCTACAGCTCCCATTTCCAGGTTCAGTATGCAAGCTCCATTGCAAATATCCTTGGTAAAAGATCTGAATCAGCTGGAAAATCAAGGTTTGGCTTGGTGAGCATTGAACCATCCTCTGCCTTATTGGGATAGATGAGGGAAACCTTTATGGACACTTTTGCAGCTTTTGTGGCTCTTCTTTATTGAGGCTGTAAAAGTCCATGTGTGACTGTAGAAGTGCTAAGAAAGCAGCTGTAAAGGTTGCTGCAGTCTATTTTGAAGACAAGTTGGGCTGCGTCGCTGAACCCGATGGTGTTTGGCTCACCTGCAAAGCCAGAAAAAAGAGGTCAGGACGGGTTAACCTGAGATCCCAAGAGAGCTCAGATTTCTGAAAATTCAGATTTCTGAATTTTATTATTCTAAACAACAAACAATTAAAAAAAAACATCCTTTAGAAACAGGTGCACATAAACTGTTTATATTATTGAAAATATAATAAAAAATGAAAACGTGCCACATCAGTGAGGGAAGAAATTAACAAGAACGTAGTGCAACCATGTGTATACATGTGTATCTAATGAAATGACAAAATTAAATTATTATACTTATTACTTGATTGCATTATTTTGCAAATTTCATTAAGTTTATTGTAAAAATAATATTGTAAAATAAGAAAACATACATTATTAGCATTAGCATTAGTATAATACTATATACTGTATTTTCTGGCGTATAAGACTACTTTTTAACCCAGGAAAATCTTCTCAAAAGTCAGGGGTCGTCTTATACGCCAGATGTCATCTTCTTATACGGCGAGTATATCCCAAACTCTATATTTTAACTGGAAAGTTGGGGGTCGTCTTATACGCCCAGTCGCCTTATATGCCGGAAAATACAGTACTAATTTTGGAAGTAAGGAGGAAGATATTGCCAATGTGATGTGTCCGTGAGCTTCTGTTATTTATTTATTCACATATTTACATTTCTATCCCGCCCCATACCCGAAGGTCTCTGGGCAGGTAACAACTGTTAAAACAAAATACACATTAAAAGCACTTTTAAAATTCAACAAATCTAAAACAGTACACTCTGTATTTAAAATAATAGTGTCTGTACTGGGGTTGGGGGGAGGCGATATAATCACCTCAGCCAAAGGCCAGGGCAAAGAGGGGCACCTTCACTGCCCTCCTGAATATATACAAGGAAGCAGAGTGACACACTTTGAGGGGGAGACTATTCCATAGTCTGGGAGCCATCACCAAAAAGGACCTCTCCCGGGTGCCCACCAGCCTCACTTCTGAAAGCAGTAGGACAACCAGGAGGACCTCTCCGCTAGATCTTAAGGTATGGGCAGGTCGATACAGGAGAAGGCCTTCTTTTAGATATTTGGGATATTATCTAGGGATGTGCTGAATATTTTTTGTCACATTAGCAATTTGATCAAATTGTGAAGGTTTGTACCTTCACACGCAAAAGCGAATGAGCCTACCTTAATAGAACACCCTTTGTGAATGAAGCAAAAACATATTCATCCTTCACTGTGGTGGTTTCAAAACCTAGTGCGTTTGACTCTCTCCAGCAATTCTGTAATTTCACTTTTTCACTCCACCCCCCCCCACTAATAAGCATTGGCAATGGTTTGAATGACTTGTAAAGCAGCAAGATGTTGTGGTGTTGTGATGTTTTTTAATAGCACACTTGTCTGGGAAAGCTGCGAGCACACTCACAAGCACACAGCTAACAAGAGATTGCTCAGCAAAGGTACAGCCCAAACGACATCCGAAAAGAAGAAATCCAGAAACAGTCCAAATCCAGGGTTAACAAGAGTCATACAAACAGTCCAGTCCGAGGTCAGGGCAGCCAGAAGGATGGTCAGCAGGTACGTTCCAAGGTCTAGGGTTTCCAAGCAGTCCAGGAGTCAGATACAGCAGCTTTCTCTTAAGGTAAACAAATAGTTTCTGACAAGGGGATTGGGCGTCTGCCGGGTGTTTTATCTTTGCAGATTGAGTTCACAACTGCAGGTGATCTGCATGTCTCTGGGCAAGTCTTTTTGATCATCTTAACCCTTCCTTCTCTGCTCTCCTTTGCTTAAAGCTGGGGATCTCTAGGCTCTGCTGTTCCATGTCTCCCACATCGTGCACTTTTGCTGTGGTAAGGCTGGGCTGCTGAACCCCAGGCTCCAATGGGGCTGGGGGGTCAGAACTGGGTCCTGGCATCACCTCAGGTTTCTCCTGTACCTCAGGAAGTGAGTCCTCCTCATCCTCTGAGTCCTCCTTCTGATTGACCATGACAACACTGCTGAAGGGGCTGAAGTGTGTGTGCTTCAGTATTTGGTCTCGTAGTTTACTGTATTTTTCCTGTTTTGGTTATTTTTCAGATGATCCTAGAGTGAGATTGCTATTTCTTTAAACATTGTGTGTGTGGGAGGGGACTGTATAACAGCTTGCCTGAGTCTCTTCTCTTTGAAAAAAACTTCACTGAAGATTCAGTACAAAGATGAACCTACTAAAATGTGTGATGCTCTGTTTACACAAATGTGAAGAACCCCAGACATTCGACTTGATGTGAATTGACTGGGGAAATAGGAATGTGCATGAATGTTCTAAACATTCAAAATTTGATTGAATTTGATCGAATGTGGACATTCGATTTCAAATAGAATGTCTTCACATTTAAATTTAAGCATCTGAACAATTTTTGAATGTTCCAAAACATTCATTTGAATGATTCTAAAGTACAGATACATATGTATTACATACATATCTGTACAAATCTCATATGTATCTGTACGCATTTGTGGTTATAATATGGGACAAAAGCGGGATGCATACGGGATAAAACAGGATATGTACGGAACGCATACAGATTGATATAACACATACGAATGTTATCGACATTCGTATCTTCAGATTCGAACCTAACATTAGAATGAATAGAGTTGAATGTATTCTATTTGAATCAGATTTTGTTACATTCGGGTTCTAAACATTTGAATCGAATTGAATGCTTTGACATTTGGTTCAACTTGGAGTCGAATGCAAAATAAAAAATAAAAAAATATTTCCCCTATGGGGAACTAATCATGCCTCATCCCTACTCTTATCTGCCAGTTTTGAACTTAGCATAAAATCATCCAACAAACATTTTCACCTATGTCAAAAAAAAGAAAGAAAGAAAGAAAAAGAAGAAGATGAAGTGGAAAAAGGGGAGAGGAAACGTTCAGGAATCAGAGGCCTCTTCGCACTACAGCTGGAATGGCTGTGATGAAGAAGGCTAGGACAGGCGGGAACACTTTCTCCATTCACACGGAGGGAGGCAGGAATGCGTCTACACACATCCCTTGCCTCCCTACGTGTGAATGGAGAAAGTGTTCCCGCCTGACCTAGCATGGAAAGGCCAGGATGTGCGCAGGACGCTCCTTCCCCGGGCTGCTCCCATTGGCTCCTATGGAGCCAGGGGTGGAGAGCCTGGGCGCCTCCTCTCCCTTGGTTCCCGCTTCCTCCAGGAGGCCAGATTGGACCCACACCCTACACCCCCCAACCCACCCTGGGGGCGCGCATGCACGAACGCTCTTTACCTGCTTGCCGCAGGGTCGCAACTGAGGTAATTGGGCCAGCTGAGCTCTGTGCATGCATGGTGGGCACCCACCTGGCTTCACCTGGCCATCTGAGGAGGTGCGGGTGCTTGACCAATGCAGGAGGAGGAGAATAAGAAGAATAAGAAGAGAGCTGGCTTTTCTACCCCGCTTTTCTCACCCACTCAAAGTGGCTGACAAAGCTTTCTGTTCTTCTCTCCACAACAGAACACCCTGTGAGGTAGATGGGGCTGTGAGAGCTCAGAAGAGAGCTGTGACTAGCCCAAGGTCACCCAGCTGGCTTCATGGGGGAGGGTGGAATCAAACCTGGTATTCCCAGATAAGAGTCTGGCTCCTTAACCACTAGACCAAACTAGTTAGAACCATTAGCCTCCTCTCAGTGGGCTTGAACAGTCTTCCAGCCAGGCTACTGGTGGAATCTCATTGGTCAAGCTAAAAAGCAATTGGTCCCCACACCCTAGGGTCTGCTGCTAAGCCACAACCCCTCACTATCCCCTTCCAGCAACCTGCCGGGAGTCAAACAACTAACAAAAACACCACCAACACCACCTAACTACTTACCTCCTTCCCCAGGGTCTTTACAGTAGTCAGTATTTCTGATCAGTGGGATCTTGTCCCACTGAAGTTAAGTGTGAAAAGGCCCTAAGTCTTAGAGAAGCTATTGCTTTATTTTCTTACAGGGCATACCCAAAAAGTGTTCTGCAGAGGAGAATATTCTCAGACTTAGATATATACATACATACTGTACCTACGTAGGCAATTCCACTGTAAGTGATCAATCCATCAGAATTTTTGCCTGGCTTATCCCAGTTATGCAAAAACTTGTATTTGCAAACATATCTCTCAAGGCACCGCAAAGTGTTTTACACAAATCACCAATTAGATAAAAGGTTTACGAAGCATCTTTGGAGATTAACCAGATTAAGTAAAGTTTAATTAACACACTGTAGAATTGGTGATAATCATTAGGGGAAATGCTCATTTAAACTCTCCATTAACAAACTGACTATTGCGATAGATCAAATGGTTGAGTTCTATTGGGATTCATATGGCAGACGGTTCCAGCCCAGAGCTCTGGGCATACATGAAATCTTGGGCCAACAGGAAGCCACAATTAAATTGTGATTAAATACGCTCAAGAGATCTGTACATGCTTAGAAGCCCATTAGACCCCAGGATCTTAGCATAATTGGCTTCAATACATTTCAGCCAGTAATGTAATCTTTACTTCATCGTCATGTAAAAATAAATAAATAAAGATGTAGCCTAACTAAATGCAACAAACTGTGTGTTTTAAACAGGGAAGGAAGGAAGGAAGGAAGGAAGGAAGGAAGGAAGGAAGGAAGGAAGGAAGGAAGGAAGGAAGGAAGGAAGGAAGGAAGGAAGGAAGGAAGGAAGGAAGGAAGGAAGGAAGGAAGGAAGGAAGGAAGGAAGGAAGGAAGGAAGGAAGAAAGAAAGAAAGAAAGAAAGAAAGAAAGAAAGAAAGAAAGAAAGAAAGAAAGAAAGAAAGAAAGAAAGAAAGAAAGAAAGAAAGAAAGAAAGAAAGAAAGAAAGAAAGAAAGAGACTGTATGCATTGGGCCTTATTCTGTGGAAATATGGCCCTTTCCACGCTTGGCCTTATTCTGTGATATATTCTGGAACAAGACCCTGCTGTCTGCATGCTAACGCAGACTACAGGAGGCCCTGGATGAGGCCCATTAAAGTTTATATTAGCAGGCAAACAACAGACCCTTGTCCTGAAATATATTGCAGAATAAGGCCAAGTGTGGAAAGGGCCATTATAGCCCAGGACCACTTTGCCTCAGTAGGAAAAGATAGCAGTATGGGAATAATTCTTCCTAGAGGGAATTAATGCACAGAGACTTAGATGCATCCACCTTTATTGTTTGCTTGAAAAAGTAGCTGTACAGTAAAAGGGGCTTTGTTTTGTTTTAAGAAACATGACAGAGAACATTTCCAGACTGGTGGCAGTTAATAGATACAAATGCAAACAAACAAGCAAATCTTCATCTGGAGAATTAAATAGGCTTCATCTGTGAGCCAAGTTGGTCTTGTGGTTAGAGTGTTATAGTTCTATCTCATAATCTCCTGGTTCGATTCCATACTCCTACATGAAGCCAGGTGGGTGGCCTTGGGCTAGTCACAGCTCTCTTTCTGAGCTCTCACAGCCCCGCCTACATCATCCGTTGTGGGGAGAAGAATAGGACATTTGTCAGCTGCTTTGAGTGCCCTTAAAAGTGTGAGAAAAGGCAACTATAGACAAGCTTATGGATGACAGATGTATCAATGGCTACTAGAATCGATGCCTAAGTAGATCTTTCAGGCTGGGGGAGAGAAGCAGGATGCTTCTAGGGCCATTTGCTGGGATTCTAGAACAGGACAAGGTTTGCCCTTGTCTCTGTTTGAGATGCCTATGGGCAATTGGCGGGCCACTGTGTGCAGCGGAATGCTGGACTAGATGGGCTGTGGCCTGATCCTGCAGGGCTCCTCTTATGTTCTTATGTTCTAACTGTATTGCAGATCTTTTGATTGTTTCAGAAATGGTCCTGGGGCCCTGCAAATGGCTTGTTTTCTAGGCGCTATCCTGCCTCCTTTGAGCAGATTCTAATTCATTGCTTTCAACTGTTAGACCTGCCTGGAGACAGTTGTAATTAACTAATAGGCCTGTCTTCTGGCAATTCTTAGCTTCCCCTAAGCAACATTGTTATACCTTCTCCCACCTCAGCAGTTTTAGTAACTTCCTCCATCAGGATTGTTAATATAAATTAAGATTTGGGATTGAAAATATAACTCTTGAGCATATGCAGAATGTGCTTCAGAATGCGGGGTGGTGGGGTGGTGAGCAGAGAAGGCTTTTATAAATAGGAAATTTTAAATCAAAAGCCACTCTGTCTGGTGTTCAGTGGCAGGCACATACATCATTTCAGCCTTGGAGAACTGAGGAGACCAAAACACACTCTGTGTAACTTCTCATGGAAATGGAACCCTACAGGAAATTGAATCTTACAATCATGCAGAAAATGTAACTTTGTGGGAAATGGAATCCTACAGAAAATGGAACCTTACAGAATGAGGCTGGTATCCTGTACCTTCCTAGCTCTCCATGGCCTCAAGAGCTGAAGGATGCTACTATATGCCGGCCTGCTACTAAATGCCTGGGTTTTAGAGCTCCATCACTATCAGAAGTAAAATGGTAATAATATGGCAGTGACAAAAGTCTTGAAATTATTTTTACCACATTAATAATCCACCAATAATTTGCAAGAGCTCAAGATACAAACATTATTTCCCCCCCTTTGTGCATCCTCATAGCAGTCAGGTCAGGCTAAGGAGAAGTGATTAGTTGAACATCACCCATTGGGTTTTCACAGCCAAGTAGGAGTCAAACCCTGGTTTCCTAGGTCACAGTCCAATAATTCAACCATTACACCCTGCTGACAGAAATCTTCCCCTCAGTATTAAATAAATAGTTCAAGAGTGCCCACAGTGATCAAGAATACAGTCAGCCAAACTGAATAGCTTTCAAAACTGAATCCCAAGATCTTGGGATGGTAGAACTGGAAGGTCCCACTTACTCCATGAAGAAATCTTGTACTGGGTTAATGGTTCCATCCCAGAAAATAACATGTCCTTTGGTTCATTGAAATAATTGAGCTTCAGGTCTTTTCTGCCCTGTGCTTGCTTATGGCAAAAACTGTATATTGCAATAGCATTTCCAGCGGTGAACAGCTAAAATTTCATCATTTTTAACAACCCGCCAGAGGTCTGTTGCTCAGATAAAGCAGCAGCTTCTACTAGAGCCCTTGAATCAAAGAACAAAATGGGTAAAGCAGTGTGAAACTCAGGATGGAGCTGTCCGCAAAAAAAACCACAACCTACCAAAATTCTTTTGCTTGCAGCAAAAATGCTCAGCTGGAAAAACAAATCTGATTTTGACTAGTCAGACTGAGTGACACACAGCAAGTAAACAAGCCAGCATAAAAGCTGAGAAAACTTAGGTTTTAAAATTCCTTTTTGTGGTTTTTTTTGGTGTTTTTTTTTTTTTGGTGTTTTTTTAAGCAATCCAATGCAGGCACAAGGGTTGGAGTTATAAGTTCAGTTCTGGGGCACAGCTCTAGTCTGTTATGCAGAAGAGAAAAATAAGCGTAAACATTTTTGATTTTTTTTTAATACAGAGAAAACAGTTTGCCTGAACACTTTTAAAGTACTAAATATAAACCAGTTACCACTATCAATCAAATAGCTTGGATTTTACTTTATTTTTAAAGTACTTCAGCAGATGATAATTTTAGCAATAGACAAAATACCATTTTATCTTAAAGCAACCTCAAGCCACACAGGGTTTTTTTTGCATCTTTTAAAAATGTTTTCTTTGGTTGAAAAAGTAGTTGTTGTTTTTTCCAGAGCTTTGATACAGTCTGCAACCTTTTTTGACATCTATCAAGGACAAACTTTTGTAAAGTCATTGGGCTTCATCTCTTTCTTCAACTTAATTCTGGGAACATAGGCCCTTTATGCACTGCTCCTTATTGCTGTAGCTTGTGGTAGCCAGAGATATAGGCTGATTCTAGACTTGCTGCTTAAATCAGCATTTTAATGATAAACCAAAATGTACTCACTGAAAACGGAAGATCGATTGTCCCAATGAAAAATCAAATGTGCAATATCGTGTTTAAGGAGAAGAGAATTTAGGGCCCGCTTGCCATCACATGGCTTCAGAGAGCCACTCATTTTTAGAACTGTACTTCTGAGTTCAGCATCCTCTCATGTGCTGTTCTTGTTGTCCCTCCCACAGTTGCATGACGATGCACTCTAACCGTATACAGTCGGACCCTCTTATCTGCTGGGGAAACGTTCCAGCTCCTACCATGGTTACCTGAAACCATGCCTAATCGTGAACAGGCCTTCCAGTTCTGGTGGCGTGCAACCCTGGAACCGGAAATGTTTTTCTGGCCTCCGGAAAGCTTATTTCAGTCTCCAAAGAATGTTGGAATAGGTGTGTGTGATGCCACCAGATGCCTCCTGCTCGCCTCCCATGTGCCCCCTTACATTTCGGGATGGGCTCTGGTGGTGTCATGCATCTGTTCCAACACCCTACAGAGACCGAAATGGGCCTTCCAATTCGATATGAATATTCAATCCCATATGAATCCAATACAAATGCATACAAATTGCATATGAATCCCATAGATATCCTATATGAAGCCCATATGAATGTATCAAAACATTTGATTCAAATTCAGATGTCAATTGTCAAATGTACCAACATTCAATTCAAATACGAATGTCCAAAGTCGGCCAAATTCGTACAACTTTTGAATGTTACAAATATTTGTGCATAGCTCTAATAGTAACTTTGGAGGTTATGGGATAAGCCATTAATATTGGGGAACACCTTTGGTACATGCCAGACACAGCCCAGACCATCACAGGCCAGGTTGCCGGAATTGGACCAGTAAGATGTGAGATAGCCTGTGCCGTGTGAGGAACAACATTAGGGCTCGTGGGAGTTCAGCTTGCACCACCATCACCACCACCTGATTTTTCCAGTATTACATTCTGATCCACAATATATCTGGACGTGGTTTGAGTACCACCATTGACATTCCATTCTTCCTCCACTGTTTTCACTTATAAAACTTCCTCTTACACTGTCCCTGATTGGTTCAGGTAAAGGCTCTGATTTTCTCATTGGGGATTTTCAGTGAGCTTTGTTGCACAGTCAGCTGTGTGTCTAGAAAGGGGACCTACTCAATCTCTGATCACTGGTCAGTCTGGCTAAGTTCTGATCAAGAAACGAGCATCGGTGTCTTCTAGCTCTTTCTGGAGATGCTTGTAGACTAAACCTAAAGACAGTTACATATAAAGCCAATATTCTACTCCTTAGCCACCTTTTCTATATGGATGTGCACAAATGTTCTAAACATTCAAAATTTGATCTAATTCGATCGAATGTGGGCATTCAAATTCAAATAGAATGTCTTCCCATTTGAATTTAAACATTGAAACAAATTTTGAATGTTCAAAAACATTCATTCGAATGATTTGAAACATTTGAATATACAGATATGTATGTATTACGTATGTATCTGAACAAATCTCATATGTATCTATACACACTTGCGCTGATAGTATGGGTTGAAAACAGGATAAAGTGGGATGCATACAAAATGCGTGCAGGTACGTATAACACATACGAATGTTGTCGACATTTGTATCTTCAGATTCAAATCTAGCATTCGAACAAATAGATTTGAATGTATTCAATTCGAATGGGATTTTGTTGCATTTGGATTCTAAACATTCAAATCAAATCAAATGTTTGGATATTTTATTCAAATTGAATTCGAAGGCAAAAAAAAAAAAAACATTCGTGCACATCCCTACTCTTCTGTTTTACAAAAAAAAATTTCCCCAGAAAATAGGCCTTTCACAGCACACATTAACCAATCTTATCTCAGGTTCTCAGCTTAGCAAACTTGCCCCCCCCCCTTGAAATAGAACTGAAGCAGCAAGCAATCAACTCTTGTTAATTACTTAAAAAGAGTGATTTCCTCCTTAGCCCTGAATTACTATTTAATTTCTTTATCAGGTGTGCCATATTGCTAAGAATGTTTTCCCTCTTCAACCTTTCAGGGACAGGTTATTATTATTAATTTTAGCTCAAGTCCTTCCAGTTTTTCTTTGAATTAGGTTCTTGATCTTCAGTTTGTAGAGAACTTTTTTCTTCTTGTTGTGTTATCTATTTTTGTTTGTTTTAACACTCTACAATCTATCTTACAGTTCCTCACACAAGTGGACATCACGTGTCCTAAAAGTGGACTTATCTTGCCCTAAAATTCTCAGTGAAGACAGGGCAATATAGAAGTGATTTAAATAAATAAATAAATATTCTTGGGCTGAAGTAACTGTAGCCCCATTCCATCAGGACTATGACACCTTCCCATCCCTTAGAACATGAGGGATGCAGGAAACTGATGGATATGTAGCATCATGGCCTCTGAGGGCTTCAGGTCCTCATCGCTGTCTAGCAATTTAATCTAGTCAAGACTATGGCTGGATTTCCACTTGACTTTTTTTGTCCAGATTGGGAACTGAGTGTGCATTCTGGCTGTTCCCATTTGCTTGATGATAACGTGGGCTCAATTCGAATATTGCCATTCCCACTCAAACCACACGAATCCCCAGCATGGAGAAACAAGATCTTTTCTTCCCCCCACCCCCCGCCCCTTGTTCTTTTATCCTCCCATTTCTCTCCCTGATAGAGAGCAGGCTAGACATGGCCCCACCCTTGGATCACACCCACCCATTCCTGTACTGCCCGCGGTTGTGATGGGGGAAACAGGCCAGCGCAGCGCATGGCCGTCGGCTTTAGGGGAACTTTTGCACAGGGCTGCACTTCCCCATAAGTGAACTGTCCAGTAAAACAGTGTAGTGCTTGTGTGCAAAACAACCTTGAAACAAAGCCAAAACAACCTCAAAATCATGCTTGGCGATTGGTGGTTTTATCTCATGTTTTATCATCCTTTCTTTATAACATTCACAAAAATGCTCAGCAGTTTTGATCCTCTTAAAATAGGGTCACCTTCTTGGACGTGAAATCCTACCCATCTAATGCTGTGCCGACAGTGGCGGCAAGCATTGGACAGAGGGATATCAGAGGACAGCCCGAAAGGCACCATCCCCTCCCTGAATAGTCTGGGACCATTCCCATAGTAATAAAATAATGCGGGCTGGGCCTCGAAAGGGGACCCAGAACAGTTTTTCCAAGGGCTTTTTTCCTGCGGATTATAGCAAATTTAGTCCTCATAAAGTCCAGGAAGAAAAATTTTAATGGGAATGGATGATCCCAAATCCGGACTGGATTCGGATTTAATCTTGTATGGGAATGCGACTTATGTGTAGCCAACAGACAAGTTTAAGAAACTGCTTTAAATTGTAAACAGTGCACAGTCTGCTGAATGGCTGCCCACAATCCTAGTGTATAATGCACACTAAGTGCAATGTATCTTCCTTGATTGTACACCTCCATTTACCTGCGTCAAAGTCAGTCTCCACAGTCTATCCTTCACCACCCACACTGCCCAGCCAATTATTCCCTGGAAGTTGTAGATGTCTACGCAGAGTTTTCTGGGAGACATAGTTTGTACCTCCACCTGTGCAAAGGAGCAGGTGTTCATTGCCATTCCTGTGTAGGAAGCTGCAGGCAAGCGGCATGAGTTATAATTTTTGATCGAAGCTCACGGTGCATGTTTTCAAGCTGTTAAGGAGATACATTCTGCATTTCTACTTCTCTGTCTTTGAGTCTGTCTCATTCTCTACACCACACAGAGAAAAACAGGAACCTTGGATTTATGAAGTCCTCAAGAGGAAACAAACAACAGCAGTAATTTTTTTAAACTATGCTGGCTTGCACAGAAGCACACAGAGACAGCTCCACAGAGAAGGAAAAAGACTCCTTTGGAGGAGTTGCTTTCCTTTCTCTGTAACAAGAGAGAGATAGAAGAAAGTCGGAGAGGTGGGATTTGTCTTCTCCAAGAATCACAAACACAGAACTTGGGAGCTCCATTGAAGCACTTTAGCTGAGGAATGTACTGACTTACTCAAGCAGGAAATGACCCCATGGGGGATCAGCAATAAAATATATTAAAGTTGAGAAAAGGTTTCTGATTGTCTGCCTCCTTAGAGTGAGGAAAAACCTATTCCTTCCTTTCATTCTCTCATACACACATACAAAACGAAGTCTCAGAGAGAGAGGAAAAATTTGTCTGGAAAAGACAAAAACAACCAGAAACTGATCCAAATAGTGAGCAAAGAAGGCAAGCAGTTTAAACAGGAAAGCAAGGAACTTGCTACCTAGGCCCCATCCCCATGCTGGCCATCTGGCACTGTTTGGGCACTGTTTGGGCTCGCATGGGCCGGGCGTGGGACTGGGAATGCAGGACAGGCACTGGTTGGGCACGGATGGTGGTGTCCCCATGCAAAGTATGCCAAACCCTGGTAAGGGGGAGCCGCACCACCTCCTCTCTGCCCCCTCTCTCCTCATTGGCAGCTGGATTGTCATCAGCCCACCCCTGTGCCGCATTCCCCCCTCCCTTAGCAGCACGGACAGCCAGGACTGGGGTGGAGGCACGGAAACAAGCTTCATTCATAAAAATAACTAAAGATTCATTCATAAAATAAAGGTCCATTCATAAAAATAACTAAAGATTCATTCATAAAATAAAGCTTCATTCATAAAACACCAATGCAAACCGTTAGTGACAGTAGGCACTTGAGCACTTTTGCACACCTCTGCGCCACCAGGGACCACAGGAGTGTGTGTCAATTTTAAAATCACGACTTTGCCTTTTTAGTCAGGAAAATGGGGGTTGCAAGTGCAACAAAAATCAATCCATTCTGCAGCCTGCCTTGGCATTCTGAAACGGGGTTGGAATTACTTCTGTTGAAATGGCAGAAAATTTTAAAAACCAAGCCGTTCTCCAGCCTGCCTTTCCGATTGGTATTTTTAAAAAATCAGCAGCTGCGATCTTCAATGGACGGTGCAGGGACAGCAAGCACACCCCAATCCATGACGTGAGTGCGATTCTCCTCCCCCATTAGCGCGCAAGTGTCCCCATGTGCATTCCCGGCTCACTGAACAATGCGTGCTGACTCCCCAAACAGTGCTGAGACTTATTTTTTCAGGTATCAAATTTGGCACCCTTCTGGCACTGTTTAGGGGGAATTTGGTACCCTTTTCACATGCCAAATCCAAAGCCCATCGGGACAGACAGCGCTGATTGCGTGCTCGGACCCGTACCAAACGTTCATTGGGACAGTCCCCTAGTGTCTGGAAGAAGAAAGTAGACTTGTGCAAATTTGGTTCAGATTGGAATTGTTGAAACTGAACCATTCAGTTTGATGCAGTTCGATTCAAAACCCCTACCATCCCTTTGAAGGGGGATAGTTCAATCCAAATAGAATAAGGGGTGTTTGGTGAAACTGAGGTGAAACAAATGGCTTAGTTCCAACAGTTCTAAATCAATCCTTAATAAACCCTGGATGGGAAAGGAGTGATGACCCAACATTGACTAGCACTCGTAGTTGAGTGCTAGTCAACTTTACCTGCTCCCTCCTCCTGGGATTGGGTACTTACCTTATTCGATCCTAGGGCCTGGTTCTTCTCTCGGCACCACCATTTTGACAGCAGCACCTCTGCTACTGTGCATGCATCAGCACCATCACCTTGACAACACTGGCACTTTGCGCAAGTGCAGTCACAGTCAGATCTGCAGTCTTCCAAGGTCCCAGCTTGCTTGCATGGGACCTCAAACAACCCTGGAGCTCCGGCAAGAGAATAGTCATGCCGCTGGACACTTCAGGTAAGTAATTAGGTAACTTTGGTTAAGATGTGGAGCACATTTTCATGCTCCACACCTAATAAACTATTAGTGCACTTCTGGAGAAGGAGGACATGCCTGTAGGCTGTAACAGCCTATTCGATGCACGTATGCTCTTCCCCAGAGATGCACTAGTTATTGACTAGAGGCCATAGTGCAAAAAGGCCTCAGATTTCCCTATGTACCTATGAGGTGTTCTGGACCATGGAGGTATGCAGAAGGCACTCCTCAATTTCCCAGACTACCAGTGGACCCATTTCGAGGTGTACCAACATGTGCACTGAAATGAGTGCCCCCAGTGGCTCTGAGGTTAGGAACTTTGGTTTCTAGCCCTTCAAAGCCTTGGAGACTGGCCCAGAACCTTGTGCAAGCTTTCGGACTGGTAAAGGGCTGGCTTGGACAAGTGCCATATTGCAGAAGGTGCTGTTTGAGACCACACCTTACAATGTGCCAGACCAGTGGGCCTCATTGCCAGACTCACTGGTCTGGAACCAGGCAGTGAATGTGCAGGCAGCCCCCAAGGTACAGTCCACTAGCATCTAGAAGGTAAATAGATTGTCCATTTTTCATTTCGGTAACATTCAGTGCCAGCTTTAGTTTGGGTTCTAAGGTTACGCATATCTTTTGTGTTTCAAGGAAGGTTGCTTTCAAAATTTTGCTCAAGAATCTAGGTGTACACTTCTCCTTCTCTTTCATGCAATTATAGTTTTATTTTCAAAGTCCTAGACTGCATGAGCTTAAAGTGTATTTCACTGTATTCTGCTGAATAACTTACACATTCAGTGAATTATACTAGCAGGCTGATTTTTTTTTAAAGAAAACAGGTTATCTTTCTTTTTCTTCTCGTGCTCTGAGATAACTTCTTTGCTTTTCTATTATGAAAGGTTTTCTTAGATGTGTATAATTAACACCAATTTTCTCTCAGTGGGTTCTTCTGAATCAAAAACCTGAATTATACAGATTTGCTGGAAACTCTGTGTCAACATGATTACTACTGCTGAGAGTTTCTGCTTATAGTTTTTCAGGACATGAAATTGCAATAACAGTAAGGAAACTATGTAGACAATGAGTGCTGTGTTAACACCAAGCTATATTTATTTAACTGCACTCCAGAAGCTCAGGTTCTTTTCTATTGATTTCTATATTATAAATTTGCAATACTCAAGTCTAATTCACACAGGGCTTGCATTTACTACTTCTGAAACTGAATCTGTGTATTATTTCTGTGGCAAAACTTCCTGCCACATTCCTAGTGGAATGCTTCAATTGTTTAACAATATATTGTAATTATGCATTTAGAATTAGATAGTATAATTAGGGATGTGCATGAATGGTTTTTTTGACATTCATTTGTAATGAATTGAATGTTAGAAAATTGGTATTCGTTTGAATAGATTCTCTTCGAATGTGGTAGGATTTTATTTGATACAAATGCATTTGTATGAATTTGTATGAATATCTGATACGTATCAGAACTGAACGAATACGTTTCTGATACGAACAAATACATATCCGATACAAATGAATACATATCCAATTTCTATCCTGTTAGAAATCCGTGCTCTGAAAGCATCGAATCCAACCTGAATCCACTTTTAAATCCACTTCTGATCCATGTTGAGTGCAATCTGAATCCGTTTAGGATGTGTGGCGCAGACGCTTCCCCGCTTTCCCAGTTTAACGAATGTCCAGACTATTCATATGAATGCCCAAAACATTCATATTCTGACAAATGTCAATGTATGAATGTCATAACATTTGATTTGTGTACGAATGTCAAAATTTGGACATATTCATAAGAATAATGAATGTTACAAATATTCATGCACATCCCTAGTTATAATGAATAACTAGAGGTGAACCAGATTTCCAAGTCCCCAAACTCTTAAACCTGCATTTTTGAGTTTTTCAAAATCCAGCAAAATTTGGACTTTTTTGGGGGGGTGGGGGGGAATCCTCCAGCTTTTGAACTATCTGCCATATTCACACTTCTGCTGTGATCCAGTTTGGTCTAGTGGTTAGGGAGCCAGAGGCATTAACATCATTGTCATCATCATGATTATGATGGTATAGTCATGCCTTGAAATGTGTGGTTTAAGCAATTATGCATCTGTGAACATTCAAAAAATACACAATGGCAGAAGAATTCCCTAAGTGTAGCTCTCTTGGCCTTTCCTGCACCCACCTATAGATTAAGACCAAAGTACCTTTGTTCTGGATCCTGGACCTCCTCATCCACGTGTTAATATGAATGTAAGAGGCCCTACCCCCCATTACTCCAGCTCCGGCTGCACAAGACAGAGTCAGATCTAGATTGAAATGCCCTTAATCTGGATCTATTGTACACCCGATAAATTGGGTCTACAACTGGACTAAGGGCCTTAATCCGGATCATGGAGGAGGGCACATGGCATGCTTCCATGATCCAGTATTGGAGCTGCTATCTGGCAGTATGCCATAGCACACTGTCAAAAAGCATCCCCCTCCACACACCCATGCCTAGTGTGAAATTTGCTAGCCTTTGGTATTGTGTTTGTGTGTGAGAGGGGGGCTGCTGTTCAGCAGTGCTACTACATGCCACTGAAGTGCAGGCCCCCACATCTCTGATGGCTAGGAGCAAAAGTGGTGTGCCGTCGGGATGTGCACGAATACTTGAAGATATTTGAAATTCAATCGAATTTGTCCAAATTTTGACATTCAAATTTGAACTGAATGTTCAGAAATTCAAATTTAAAAATTGGAATGAATTTCAAATTTCGGATCAGTTTGTTTGAATAGTTTTGTATGTGCATGCACGTACACATCTTTCCCACAGCCGTATGCATTTGTACGGATGGGTACAGCATGAAAATGAGTTGCATACGGCGTAACTACGAGATGCATACGGAGGTGTACGGATGCGTATGGGATGCATAATGATGCATACCGGCACACACGAGTGTTTTCGACATTCATAAGTGCAAATTCTAATCAAAAAATCAAACAAATAGATTTGAATTTGCTTAATTTGAATCGAATTTGGGTAAATTCAGATTTTAAAGATTCGATTCAAATTGAATTTTTGGATATTTGATTCAAATCGAATTGAATCCCAAAAATTGCATTTGTGCACACCCCTAGTGTGCCGTAGTGAGGCTAGGAACTTTTGCTCCTAGTCTTTGGGACTGTGGGGTGACAACAGCTGTGAAGCCTGGGTGAGCCTTGGGCCAGATCAGTACCAACAGTGCAGATGACTCACACCTCCCCAGGATCCAGATCAGTAGTTCCAGTTAACCCAGATCTAGTGATCTGGATATAAATTAGTAAGGGCAGAAAGGTCCTTCCTAAATCATGCTGACGTTAAACAGTTCAACCAGGGATCTGGATTAAGGACCTCTTAAGCTAGATCCTACTCCTTCTAGAGTAGGACCAACAAGGGTTTATCTACTGGACTAGAAAGATCTTATTTGGGTTAATGGTAAGTGCAGAATAGGGCTTAGAAACCTATGATAAGAAGCCATATGGGTGGTTTGTCTGACTTCTGGCTTCAGTGGCCAACCTCCATTTTAGTTATAACCCTGTATGAAAAACCAAAGTGAACAAAGACCCCAGAGACCGCTGTGGAACATATGGCTTTGCCTGTTTGCTGTGGTTCATTTCATTTGGTACAAACTGAACCAAGGGAAAGCAAATAGCTCCTTTCCACTATATTGGTTGTCTGCCCTTCGGCTGTTGTATAAACTGAGAAGGACATGAGGGAGGGGAAGGGGACTTTCATGGAGTGGGACTTTCCTTCCTGTTAAATAACCTTGCAGACTTTAATTTGAAACAAACAAAGCATTTTAAAGCACTTGTCCTCAGGGGATTGGATTGACTGTTACTAAATTGCTGAATATTTAGCAGTCACGAACATACTCTAAACCCCAAGGTCTGTCCCCCAAATGATAAGCCCCTTTTTATTAGATGAACTTTAATTACTTAATAATTAGGCCTTCTGTGGAAGAGAAAGGGGTTTCTTGATAGGCTGCCAACGAGACTGTGAGACGAATCACACTTGCATGCCATTTACTGATTAGAATGTAAGAGCACGTGTAGAGAGTTAGGAAGAACTCTTCCCTGAGGCGGCAAAGACACAGTGTGAAGCACTTTGGGAAGCACTTTGTTTCCAAATAGTTGCCTGAATTTGCAGAGTAGAAGCAACTAAAAGTAGTTCTAAGCAGCTTTGGACATTGTAAAGAGGAGGCAAGGGGAAATATGTGAGTGAAACTCACCTTCTAATTTGAACTTGAGGAAACTGAAGAGAACGTTGGCAGAGATTGGCAAACATTTCATTTAAAAAATGATAAAGAAAAATAATTGCTTACAGATGGAAATAAACTCAAAGTAAAGGACATAAACAAACTAAAGGACATTACATGACCACCACTGGCCATGGAACTGGAATTATTCTAATTCTTCCAAAATTCATATTCCTTCCAATTTCTCCTGTATAGTGGAATAACTTGAATTATTAACTTTTCTCCAACTATTTGGAAGATTACTATTTATATTCTTTCTATTTTTGTTCCTTTTTACTTGATTACCTTGGTCCAATAACTTCTCCCAAACCCTTATCAATGAGGTTGTCCTCGTAAATCCAGCATATATCCTGCTTCTACCTATGAGAATATCAAATATTATTTGGTCTTATGTAGTAACATCATTTTTAAAATTTCAGTTTAGCAGATACCTTCACCTACTTGTTATGCCTTCCTGTGTTGCCATAATCAACCATCTACTTAAATATTCATCTTCTTTGCTGATATACTGTTGCTTGTAGCAAACCAAAAATTGTTTCGTATTATATTTTGGCCCAATACTTTGTTTCCTTACCTATTTTAATCTTTTTTTTTTTTAAAAAAATCTGAGCATCCCCCATATATTTGGAAATATCTATCTTTTAAAATTATATTGACTCTTTAGGCTTATTTTCTAGTTAGCTAAGTGACGTGGTGTTCTGTATCATCATCCTAAAATTTTCAAGCCCATTTCCTTCATCCATTTATGTTTGTTTCTTGTAATGTCTATAATATTTTTACATATTTCTTCTATATTTACATCCAAGTCAGTTTTCCATATTGCTTTAAGGCTTTTTTCTATTCTGTCTTTGGCTCCTATAATTAATTTTCCCACTTGTATCTCTTTCTCCTTGAATTGTAGTTGAAATAAATTTAGTTATCCCCATTATTTGCAGGTAGTTAAGTTTCACTAATATCAGCTCTATGATAACCTAGAACAAGATCCAGTGCAGAAAGGGCCTAAATTTACCTGTGTCTTGTTTTTTAATATGGTTTTAACTGCTATTGATTTGTTGTTACCCCCCCAGAGACCTTCGGGTATGGGGCGGGATAGAAATAGAAATAAATAAATAAATAAAATTATCTCAAAATGTAAAATCAGAAATTATCCAAAATTAGGACCCTTCTCTAACTGCTGTTTTGTTTCTGTTTCTACAGGCCCACTGAAATTTCTATCTCAGACGGAGTCTGTTAAAGCCTTCCCTGGGGATACCATTTTGTTAAAATGTGAAGTTGTTGGAGAACCGATGCTGACAATCCACTGGCAAAAAAACCAGGAAGACATTGTTTTGAGTCCTGCTGATCCTCGTGTTGCAGTGCTACCCTCTGGATCTTTACAAATTAGCAGAATCCAAGCTGGGGATAGCGGAACCTACAGATGCCTGGCAAAAAATCCTGCCAGTTCAAGAACTGGAAATGATGCTGAAGTCAGAGTTCTACCAGGTAGGTTGCTTTGAACATACCCACACAATGCATTTGCCATTTTATTTCTCTTTTGCTCTCCCCGGGGAGAAGCTTTTAGAACACTACAAACTCGTCTTTGATTTTTGCCGCTGTGAATAATTTGGTGTCAGCTGCAAACTTGACCCCATTAACTCAACATGATTCAATTGTCTTATCAGTTGAAACATTAGTTTATATTCTGGTTTAAAGCTAGAGCCTCATAGTCACTTTCATGTAGTAAACACTAAGAGAATTAACTCTCTTCTGACAAGATATTGTAATGCTGAAATTCCTCGCGAAAATGCTACCTAATATACAGTTATTTCCTTAGCAAATCTGAATAGTTTGTTAGAGGTTATCCTTCTTTTACAAATTGTTGACCACAACGTTGTTACAACTTAGGACTTAGGAAAGCTGTGCATCAGAATGTGTAGACAAGGTGCAGGCATCACACTTAATGTCCAGTTCTGCCTAGTGGCAGCACATTATGCCACCGCTACTTCAAATTTACCTGCTGTGGAGTGGTCAACACTCATGCTACAGTATAACGTAAATTTGAATGTTCTGGCCAGTCCAGACAGGACTGTGAGAACAGCGAACTGTGAGAATTGGCTGCCCCTTCACCACATGTGCTACAGAAGTCTTGCAGCTGCCAAGGAGGGACCTGCAGGGGCAAGGAATTGTTACTTTGCAGCAGGTAAGCCGCATATTTTTTAATATCTATGGATTTAATCTGCTAATCTGGAAGCTGCCTTAATATTGGGTTTATATGCCAGTTTCCATCCTAGTAGAAGTTTGCATTGTCCCACATTGTTCCATAACAAAGACAAATGAATGTCTTTGTAGTACATTAAATAGTTCCAGATGTTAATATCCTTGGGAGAGCACAGTTCAATTCCATGTCAGTTTTCACACCCCTGTGCTTGTTATCAGGCAAAGTACTTCCTAGCTTGTTATTGCACAAGATAATTGACTATTTCATACTGTTTACAGTCATCTGGGGTTTGACAAGTTACTGTTCATGTTCTGTGTGGTGCTGGACAAGAAATCTGATGAACAGTCACTTCCAATTAATTTTTAAACCTCTATCCGTTCAAATTGCCTGTCCATTCAGATCTTCCATTTCTAAGAATATTTTTGGGAACATAAGACCGTAGGTAGTGCCCCACTGGATCAGATCCGTGGTCTTTTAGTCCAGCAGTCTGTTCTCTCTGTCAACTGCCTGTAAAAGGAACTCCATGAGCAAGACATAATCATACAGCTTTCCTTGATCACAGGGCCTTTCGACACATAAGATCCATTTTCTAGTGAAATATTTTCTCTGATAATCTGTCCCTAAGAGGGACAGATTATCAGAGGCCCTGCGCGTCCGCACACGTGTGGGGCAGTGGCGGCCTCCGAAGGGCCTCCCCTGTCAGAGGCGGAGAGCACATGCTCTCCCTGTTTGACAGCTTGGCCCTCCCCTCGGCCTCCCAGATTGGCTCCATCGGGTTGCCCGTGCACGATCCAGTCCTTACCTGGTCGTTGCTGGGTGGCTTCTGGCAGCAGGAGGCCCAGCATCCATTGCGCATGTGTGCACCTCAGCCTCCCATTGGCCAGCCTCCCATTGGCCAGCCACCCTCATGAAACAGTTTCAGGGGAAAAGCCAGATCTAAGACCTAATTTTTTAGGTCTTACATCTGGGTAGGATTTTGCCAGCAAAACTGGTTTAAGAAACCGGCCTTGCTCGCCAAAATGCAGATGTGGTGTCCTCAAAGGTGCTCCAATGTGGCCTCCAATGCGGAAGCCACATCTTAATCCCACCCTGAACAGGTTCTAAATCTATTTTTAGAGCCTGTGCAGAAAGGCCTGCAGTCCGGAATTAATCCTTTCCCCCGAATCTGTTCAAATGTGTATTTGAAATCCATTCTGGAGGGCATTCAAATGAAAGGTTTTGGCCAGCCTGTTTCTGCTACAATATAGGCCGTAACCACATATGGTGTGTGACGATCAATATGTCTTTGAGGGACACTCATCTCTGCCAGTCTTCATTGTTTCCCCACCCAAGAGGCTTGGGAAAGTGTGGAAGAACTTGAGCTCACATCAAAGGAACAAAACCTGCAGTATGCAAGGAGTGAGCCTTGGGGAGGTACATTGCGGTCTAAACTGGGTTGTCACTGCATCCAAACAAGTTACATTTCTACAACAGCCTGTGGCACTTGAGTATGGAAATGAGGACGTTCTCTGTCTGCAGGTGCAGGAGTGGTCTCAACAGCTGAAATAGATCCACAGAATCACTTTGCTAACATCACAAGGGAGTTGAGATGTGCACAAATGAGTTTTTTGGCATTTGATTCATAACAAATCGGATGTTATAAAATCCGTATTGGTTCAAATAGATCCCCTTCGAATGTGGTAGGATTCTATTCGATATAAATGTATTCATCCAAATTCGTATGAATATCTGATACAAATGCCTATGTATCGCGGATACGTATCCTATATGAACACATACATATTGGATACTTATCCTATACCAGCATATAGGTATCGGATACATATCACATAAGTATCCCATACGAACACAAACATATTGATACATATCTGATATTTATCCCCAAGTTTAAGGAATGTCATAACTATTTATACAAATGTTCCAAAACATTGGTATTCATAGAAATGATCATGTACAAATGTCATAATATTTGATTTGTATGCAAATGCCCAAGTTTGTATGAATTTGTACGAATAATGAATGTTTTTATTTAATTAATTAATTAATTAATTAATTAAAATGTTTTTTTACAGCCTAAAAAATACAATTAGCCATTAACATCAAATAATGTGTCTCCATCTTCTTGTTATTTTTTGAGTGACTTCCTTGTTTTTCTAACAAATAATCAATGTTATGAATATTTGTACGCATCCCTACAAGGGAGGGCGCAATGTTTCAAAGGGGCAGCAAAAGCAAGAGGGAGGGGGCTGGGATTCCCCACATCATTGGATCAAAGCCAATGGGGAGAAGAAGGGTGGGGAAAGGCTCAGGAGGGGAAATAAAGGTTTCCCCAACCCATTTTTGGACGTGTTTTAAATGGTAGGACAATGGGGACAGAAAATCAGGGTTGAATCCGATTGCCAGATGCTGTTTGCTTCCTTTTAACACGTTTTACATATTGATTTAATTCCCGATGTTAATCCCAATGTAAATTGTGTTTTATTCCTTCAATGGGAACTCGCCCTAAGTAGTATTTGTTGTGCAATGGATAAAAAACATAATCTCAACATCAGTAAACAGTTAACCTCATAAAATATCAACTGCTGCAGTTTGAAAGGATTCTTTAATAGATGATATCCTCTCTCTTTTTTTAAAAAAAGAAAGCTATGCAGCTCTTTATCTGGAATTATTCATTTTCCTTTTATAAATAATAACTTGGCACAGTCATTAGCACCGTTTACAAAGAGCTCCCTAGAGCCGATTCTTTTGCCCCTTCCCACTTAGCCAAAAGAATTACAATGCAGAAGCAATTCTTCAAGAATCTATGGTGGGAAAAAACGGAGGAAACCTTTTGAGTGTCCTTTTTTCCTTTTTATTTTTTAAGCCTTGTTTTGTTTAACATTTGCAGTCAATTGGATTTTCAGATGATTCAGTGCTGTTCACAAAGATGCTAGTAAAAGGTGCAGAAAAAAACAAAGATGAATTGGATGCAAAACATCATTGACAAAATAAAAAAGGAAAGGAAAAGAACGGGGGAGAAAAGCCATTCTGTTTGTTTTGTTTTTTAAAAAGCAGCTGAACAAAACAAAATGACAGGCTTGGCACTTAAAGAGCCTGATGGCAGTTAAGCAGCAGCTACATTAAGTGCAGAAATTAAAACTTCACACCTCCTTTAGCACCACTTAAAGCATCCAAAGTCCCAGCAAGCACTGGAAGACTGAATCCCCACTTAGGAGAATTTCTGTACCACTGCAGCGCACGAGGCTTCGTCATTAAGCTAAATCGGTTTCTTGGGAGAAATCATACCCCTATCAGTTCTCCAAACTAAAAAGAAGGAAGGAAAGAAAGAAAGAAAGAAAATATTTCTGGTTTAGATGTGTCTTCTGCAATATCCGTAGGTCCTTCTCTGCCATCACAGCCCCATATATATTGTTAGTGTGCAAACCAAAAGCTTTAAAAAGTGGTTTGTTGAATGGGGCAGGATAACCACTCTGCTCACAAGATTTAGTTTGCGCGACTAATGACCATTACAGGTAGCTCTTAAAAGGTCTTTTTTGCCTCTTTGGACTGTCACACTTTTGGGGAGCCCATGCATCACATTAGCTTATTTTAAATGTTCATGGCTTGCTCTTCATTGTACCTTAAGCATCCTGGGAGGGGGGAAGCGGGAGGATATCATAAAATGATAAAAGAATAGAATCAATTTAATTAGAAAAATGATACAACAGTTATAGGATATATCATTAACCATGAGCAAATTCTTGCTGTAGAACTGCATTTCAGGAAGGGTCTGAACACACCATAGACATTGTGGAGGCAAGAAGCTTTAAGCTTGCGCCAACTCCAGAAGACAGTAGAACTTTCCTTCCTTCCTTCCTTCCTTCCTTCCTTCCTTCCTTCCTTCCTTCCTTCCTTCCTTCCTTCCTTCCTTCCTTCCTTCCTTCCTTCCTCCCTCCCTCCCTTCCTTCTCTCTTTTAGGCTGCATCCCCATGCTAGCCAGTTAGCACCCTTTGGGCACTGTTTGGGCATGCAGGGGTTGGGTGCAGTGCCAGGCATGCATTTCGGGTGTCCGCATGGGATGCCCCGCAACGCACGGCAGGTTTGGGGCTCGGCACGGATGGAGCTGTCCCCAAGCAAGCCGCGCTGAGCCTCGGCACGGGGAGCAGTTCTACACCCTCACTGCGCCCTCTCTCCTCAGCTGGGGTTGGGGTGTGATTTTTACTTCTTTTGCACCCCTGATTTTAAATTTTTCGGTGGAGCAGAGGTCTATAACTTTAGCTTTTAATTTTTTTTTTTAATGGAGCTTGACTTTTGCGCACCTTAGCTCCAGCAAAAAATCATGGGGAATGCAAAAGACAAGTGCCTTAATTTTTTTTTTTTTAAAGCTAAAGTTATAGAATCTGCTCCAGCGATATCCCCTCTCTCCTCAGAAGGCACGGACAATTTGTACAAATGATTCAAAAGATTCAAAATTCATTCGAATGATAAAAAACGAAAGTATAGACATTCAATTTGAATTTGAATGTCCAAATTTGAACAAATTCGATTGAATTTCAAGTGTTTTGAATATTCTTGCCCATCCCTACTTTCTTGTGAGGAAAAAGAACAGGAACACTCACATGCCTTCTTTTCCAGATTGCAAAAATCCTAGCTGAACTCCTGTCATCCGTCAGCTCCTCAGATCTGTTTACTTGCTGCAAATGGTTGATGGAGAGAGTCTGCTTGATTATACTCGTTACAGACCATCAGATAGATCTTTCTTTATTTTATTATTTCTTGCCAGTCCCTAAGTTGGATGTTGCCTCATCAGATGAGTCCTGCCTCTTCCTTGCATCTACTGTCACAAGGTTTCTAACATGCTATCACTTCGTAGGCCTGTCTGAAAATCCTTTCAATACCTTTTTTTGTAGCCATAATGGGTCATTTTGGGCTTTTAAAAAAGTTAGCTGGATATTCTCTTTGAGAAATAACTCCCAAAAGTGTCACACCATTGTGCCTTAGGGTTCTATTTTCGGTGCCAACTCAAGGTAGAATTTCAAACTCCCCACTCCCCAAATTGGCTCAGAGGAAAGTGACAAGGCAGAAGGTGTTGAAAAATAAACACAGCTTCAGCCTCACATATTTGGGTCGTGTGTCACTCTGGTGTGAGATAGCTCTACATAAAGTCACAAGGATAATAGAGTCATAAGAGAAGGATGAATATAGGCAGGGAAAATGCTGATTCCCCTCCCCTCTACATAGGGCAAGTTGGCTCGTGGACCGGTGATGGTTTCATCTCCTTCTTACTAGATAAATTTGCACTAGTCCAATCAATCTAACAATGGGATTGGTAAGATCCCTTTCCTCTGCTTAAGATATGCAAAGCACATGTACAGGTCACAGCAAGAGGCTTAGACGTGTCATGTAATTTGCTCCTGAATGTATTTGAAGATGGAGATTGATATTCCGGGGCCCTGCAAAAGGCCAATCTTCATGTGCTTTGATATACCTGTGGGTGATGGTAAAACCCGAAAGGTTGCTTGACAAATATGAGACTGAATGGTTCCTTTTGAATCACTTTGTAATGCTCACGCTGGGAAAGCAATCCAAAAGAGATGAAAACCTGTTGCTGGATATTTTGGGAGGAAGAATTATGCTGTACAGAGTTCTTTAACCACAAGTTTCTTTCATTGATGTCACACTGTTGTTGTTTTTTCATGTGGTCTCCCCCCCTGTTGGTTTGTGTGGGACACTGGCTTGTTGGTTTGCTTGCTTTTGGAAACTCCTTGACTCTCTCTTTCTCAGTAGCAGCAGACATATTACTATCTTGTCTTTCTTTCTCAGGTGCCATGGAATTTAGTGGACGTTGCAGCATGCTGTTTCTCAGTAACTAAAGAATTAAGTGTCCCACATTCAGAATAAGGCACTGAACATTTCCACACAAGAAGCAGAGGGGTGCTTCAATCATAGCACCCTCTCTGGCTTCTCTTAAATCTACACCATGTGGTCCACATCCTAATGGATGCCCCTGCTTGTAAAATTCCAGCAAATGAATTCTCAGCCAACATGTGACATGTGGGGGAAGTTTGTTCCCCTTCCCACAGCAGGATTGGGTCAATTTTGCTGTGAGGGGGAGAGGAGGTCCACCCCATAAAATGGAGGCTGGGAGGTTTCAGGCAAGAAGGAGGGAACCTCCTACCCTCAGAATCAAAGCAGGGCTCCCACCTTTGATACTGAAAGGGAGGTGGAAAGGCACTATTATTTATTTATTTATTTGTATTTCTATTCCGCCCTATACCCAAAGGTCTCAGGGCGGGTTACAGGATTATATTAATCTTAGACAGGTCCCTGCCCTCAGGCTTACAATCTAACCATACTATTGGGGGCACGTCATATCCCTGGGTGATTTTTCACTTCCTTTACCATCCTATGGACAGGAAAGCTGTGATATAGATAGACTTGTGAGCACTAATCAATGATAGCCTAGCCCCAACACGATCCATCACTTTCCTGGAATAGGTCATGCATCTGCTCCTCTGCAGGGTGCTGCCATCTTGGATCTTGTGGGATAGATTTTACCCTTTGAGTTGCTACACTATTTTGGGACTAAACCCTTTCTGTTTGGCTTTTGTCATCTTGGATCTGGCATCCTGTGTGACTGTGTGTGCCAACTTCATCACTATGGTGACACTGATTCTTTGTGCAAGTGTAGTTGTGTCAGGGGCCATCTGAGCTGCCAGTGCACTTGCGCAGCAGCTCCAATGGTCCCTATTGCACCAGAAGAGGTGCAGATGGTTGCTGCTGGATGCCTCAGGTAAGCTTTTGGGTAACATTAGTTTGCATGTGGTGCACAATTTCATGCACCACCACTAGTTTACGATTAGGCAACATCTGGGAAGGCAGGGGGCACTTGTAGGCTGTAAGCGACACCGGCAAGTGCAGATGCACTTGCCCAGATGTTGCCTAACCATAAACTATGGGTCGTAGTGCAAATTGGCCTCCCACTTGGAAACATAACAGATAGGCAATTAAAGTTCTCTGTTTGAAATATTCTTATTGCTCAGAGTGGAAGCAAGCATGCGAATTGCATGCCGCTGCTCACACTCTTCTCAGCACAGTTTACAAATGATGATGATGATGATGATGATGATGATGATGGCGATGACGATAAAACAGCCTTCTTCTTCCTGCATTTCAACAGCAACCTCTGCTGAATTGCAAATCATGTTGTTTTTCCTCACCCTATGAAAGACTGTGTTGGGCCTAGACAAGCCAAAGATGTTGTTCGTATCTCACACATCCTGCTATTCAAGAACTTCCTTGATATAGCCAGGAAAGGTGTGAAGAACCTCAGGACAGTGTTGATGGGATCTTCAAATGGGTGTATGTCCATCTTATTGTTCAATTTAGTGTTTAATACATTAAAAAAAAGCTATTTTAACATACTTTTCTTATAGATTTCTCAGAAACTTAGCATGGTGTAGTGGCTCAGCTATTGGATTAGAACCTTCTACTCAGTCTGCTGGACATTCACAGTCTGGGAAATGTTGGTTTTGGGTAAACAGACAAGATCCATAACAACCTCTATCATTTTCTTTGTTATTAAATAAGGAAGGAAATTATCAAATAGTTTTTTAAAAAAAAATTAAAATCACTTACTCCAGCAAACATTATCTATAGATCTCATTACTTCTTCTAGATTGGTTTTTTTTTACAGTTAATTTAATATTTTTTTCTTCCATCTGATTAAAACAGCCATAAATTTTGATAATGTATTTTTAAAACACTCTCTGACTGAGATCATAGTCAGAATTTGATTATCCTTTTACCTGTTTATTGCTTTATCCTATCGCTTATCACATCGGTAACTTGGGGAGCCAGACCTGAATTTCCATTATAAGGCTGACAGGGGGAAGACGAGTCCCATTCCCCCATTGAAGTCCTTTGCACATGCATTCTGTATGTTGAAAGATTATTATTGTTTTAATAACATATTTCCCCATCATGACCTGAAGTAGGCTTATTTATTAGTCTAGGGGTGTTTTTCCACTGTCACTAGAAGTACCCATTAATGGGTACAAAAATGCCATTACTTACCCATTTATGGGTACTTAATGGGTACTTTTAGTGACAGTGGAAAAACACCCTAGATTAACACCACATTTCCCTTTGATTTGGCAGAAAGAAATTCATAGGACCTTTCTGCACTGAGCCTTATTCCAGATTATATCCAAGAATATGGACCTACCATCCACATGCTAATGCAGAAAATGACATGCTCTGGGCATGCCTGCCATAGTCTGCAGGTAAAATAGCAAGTCTAAATACCCAAAACAAAACCAATGCAAATAAAACTAAGAAAGTTTCAGGGAATATATTGAAATAGAATAATACTAGTTTCTGATAAATATGATAAAAAAAATGAACAAACATATAAAATTGAACTGACAAAATATCCAATACAGTCAAATGGCCATTGGCAAACTGAATATATAAAAAACTAAATGATGTAACTCAGCTGCCTCCAAAAACAATCCCCAACATCCATCAAATGCAATTATGAATTCAAGTTTGTAGCAGAGTTGGGTCATGTATCTTTTCTTCAAGTTGGAAGTAGGGGTGTGCACAAATTTTCCTCCTTGTTTGCTTTGCATCAAAGCAAATGGGATGGAAATTCACATTTGTGCAAATGGGTCCACTTTGAAAGTGCTAGGATTCAAATTTGCTTTGAATTATCTTTGAATCGCTACCGCCACCAGTTGTGCCTGTGAATCCGATGCAAATCCAATGAAAATCTGATGTGAATCCAATGCAAATCCAATGGGAATTCAATGGGAATCAGATGTGAATCCACTCTGGAGGCAACTGGGCAGTCACTTTGAATGTAAGAAAGCTTTGAATGAAGACACAAAAGCTTTTGCTTTGCTTGCAAATGCCAGTCTTTGCATACAGACAATGTTCAGTTTGAATGTGAAGTTTTGAACATTTGCAATTCGTATGATTCACAAAGGTGATGAACATTTGTTGCCCATCTCTAGTTGGAAGGTACAGTCCCAGGATCTCAGTGGTTGATACTGTTCCAATAACATTACTCAAACACATTCCAACAGATGGCTTGAGTGTCCAAAAACAATAAAATAAAATTAGAATAAGCAATATAATATAACACATCACTTATAAGCCAAGTAAGAAAGGGCTTTAAGAGTATTTCTGCATGGGGTTTGTCGACCCCATTATGATCCAAATAGGTATGCATTAGGCATGCATATACTATGCACCTTCTGCACTGTGGGCCCCATTAAGACCCCATTAAGACTGGGCAATCTGTATAGGTGTCACAGAGATCTGGTCTTCAGGCGCCCTGACCTAGATTAGCTGTAGACCCCCCAAAGGGGCCTGCAATTCGTTCCTCCGCTTTGAAGACTGTGAGTGTCCCAGTGAGTGTCCGCATGGTAGACTGGATCCATGTGGTCCAGGGGTGGGCCCAAAAGCCACCATGTGCAGGGGGTGGCACTGGCACTGTCCCTACATACAGCCTCACATGAAGCTCCCATTTTCTATGCAGCAGTTTAGGTAGTCGCCAACAACCCGCAAAGCCATATGTAGATACTACAAAGGCTGCTGACTTTCTGCCACACCCACTGTAACCACACACGACCCTTGAGTGACAGTCGAGCTGACCAATTGCACAGCACTGCAGGTGGCACATCTGGAATGTGTCTGTTCTGTGCCTAGGGATGCATGCTACAGCTTATTCACAGCATCCCCATTTAGCCCCCATTGCCATTGGGTATGATATGCCACATAGAGACTTATGGGGTCTTTGATCCAAAACCACATGAACTGGATTAACCCACAACTGGATCCCAAATATCAGGATCTATTAAATCCAGATTTACAACAATAAGTGTGGAAATGGCCAAAATCCAAGTTAGTGTTGTCAAGAAACAGATGGGCGGGTATGACTCCTCTACACACAGGGTTTTGTTCTGGATTATATCCTGGAATAGAGGACTGCCAGCGGCATGCAAGAGCAGAGAAATTAAACATGAGCAATTAATTAAAATACAACAGCAACCATCAAAAGACAAAGTATTCATAAGTTCATTAAAACCCTTAATAAAAAGATCTCCAATAATTATGCACAGTCTAAAATCTGATTATAGTACTGTTCACTCGAGCTGGGGAGCATAACAGTGATTAATTTTTATTTCATCCACTTAATTGGTATTAAGAATGCAAAGAGGGAAGCCTGCCCCAAAGAACTTACAATTTAGAAATAGTCAGGGGTTGGGCATACTCTCAAAAATATAAAGAAATAGAGATCAAACTACAAGGATAATAATTTCAAGCACAGATACTTAAGGTTTGATTCTAAGCCAAAAATCCATATATTTTGGGTTTAATGAATGAAATCATAAGGCATTTTTTAAAAAGTTAGACTAGTGAAGAAGCTGGTTTAAAAATTAATGCAATATTGTGCCACCTGGATCAAGGGACTGATTTTCTTTGTAAATTGCACTACATTAATTAATGCTACAAGAAAAGTGTGACTGTTTTATGAAAGTCGGATAGTACAAGCCAGTAGTTTAATTTACAGTCATAAGAGTTTTGCCTCACTCAAGAAGGCAAGGCTGATGATACACCTCACAGGGGCTGGGTACAGATTTTAAAACCCGGGATTATCCTGAGGTGAGGCTGAGATTGCCACACATATCTGTGGCAATCCCAATATTACCGCAAGATTTGCAGGATAATGAACTCCCAGCACAAGCTTTATGTAAAAAGCCAAAGGACATACCTTAGGCCGATTTGCACTTGGGCTCTTAGTATGTAGTTAGTTAACATCTGAGCAGGTACATCTGCACATTTCAGAGGCATTTACAGCCAACAAAT
The DNA here is from genome assembly GCA_023333525.1 of Aspidoscelis tigris stejnegeri. NCBI lineage: Eukaryota > Metazoa > Chordata > Lepidosauria > Squamata > Teiidae > Aspidoscelis > Aspidoscelis tigris. The sequence continues at coordinate 12,586,579 of JALMGA010000007.1, forward strand.
GCCCCCTACCTGCCCAGATTTTAACTAATTGCATACTAGCTGTGGTGCACAAAATTGTGCACCACAAGCAACCTAACTCTCTCCAGTCCCGACCAAAAGCTACCTGCAGCATCTACGTGCACTATTTCTGGTACAAGGAGGCCATCTGAAGTGCGCTTGCCCCTCAGATGACCCCTGACATGGCTGCGGATGTGCGGAGCGTCATTGTTACTGTGACGTTAGTACTGGTACATACACAGTCTTGTACGGCGCTGCAACCAAAATGGTGGTGCCCTTTGGAGGACTGGACATGTGACTGGATGGAAGTAAGTATCTGGATGAGTGTGCAGGAGTTTGGGTGTCGTGTACTAGTGTTCCCTACTGCGAACGCTGGTACATGTTAGTCTCTTCTGCACTCTTCCCATTCAATGGGTGAGAAGGTAAATGCAGGAACGCCCCTTGTCTGGACTCCTGCGCATGTGATCCACCATGCATGGGTAGGGCCAAACCAGGCTTAAAATGATAGGGCAGGCACCTGACTAGGAATGCTAGTAGTCACAATTAAATGTGACTTCTGGCAGACTAGCAGGTCCTGTTCCTGAACAAGGGGCATGCTGTGCAGATGACATGCCTCCATGTTCAGGAGAACCGAGGAGGATGGGGGAGCAGGAATGTAATTCAAGACACACCAATGCACATTTCCAAAATCCATCCCCCAGTGCACCTGAGGCCAGGAAATTTTGTTCCTATTTTAAATTCAAATATGTACAGATACGTATGATAGTCATACAGAGGCATATGTAATACATACATAACTGTACATTTGAATGATTCAAACAAATGTTTCAGAACATTTGAAGTTCATTTGAATGTCTAAATTCAATTGTGAAGACATCCTATTTGAATTTGAATGTCCACATTCAAACAAATTCAATCGGACTTAGAATGTTTAGAATATTCGTGCACATCCCTAATCAGGAATAGAGGCTGTCATTCACATTGCAGGCACTGTTTCCATCTGAACCTACACAGAACTTGGACCTTATTTATTATTTATTTATTTGTCTCACCTTTTTCCCAAAAAGGGACTCACCTTTAAAGCTGTGCTCACACAGAGTAAGCAAGCAAGTAGATAAATAAATAAAGCACTCAAGAGATGACTCAGAGATGGTTCAGATGTGCTCCAATGTGATTCCCTAGTTCACATTTTTTGTATCATTGAGGTATGGTATGGGCACCCATGCCAGTTTTCTTGGCAAACATACAAAAGTGGTTTTCCATTGCCTACATCTGTGGAGAGCAACAAGGCTACTAGTAGTTCCACTGAGCTACCACTGACACCTAATGCATATTATAAGTCATGAAATGCACTTTCAAAGACATTAAAGATGGACCAGAAATGGGCTAGGAAAGAAACCAGAACACTAATGATCAACGCTACCTAGGGATGTGGAAGAATATTCAAAATGTTAGTTATTCAATCAAATTTGGCCAAATTCGGACATTCATTTTTTAATATTTGAACGAAAATGAATATTTCAAATCATTCATTTGAAATAATTTGGACATTCATGTCCACATGCATCTTATTCGTGTACGTATCTGTATGGATATATATGGACGCGAATAATAATAATAATAATAGAAGAAGAAGAAGAAGAAGAAGAAGAAGAGAGTTGGCTTTTCTACCCTGCTTTTCTCACCCATTTAAAGGGACTCAAAGCAACTGACAAAGCTTTTCTGTTCTACCCACAACAGTCACCCTGTGAGTTAGGTGGGGCTGTGAGAGCTCAGAAGAGAGCTGTGACTAGCCCGAGGTCACCCAGCTGGCTTCATGGGGGAGGATGGAATCGAACCCGGTATTCCCAGATAAGAGTCTGGCTCCCTAACCACTAGACCAAACTGGCTCACAGGATGAAAAGATGGAAACAGGATGTGTATGGAATAAAAACGGGATGCATACAGATACATATGAATGCTGTCGACATTCGTATCATCAAATTTGTACTGAATATTCATACAAATAGATATGAGTGCATTTGGTTTTAATTTTAATACATTCATTTTTTCTCTATTCGTACAAATGTGACATTCAAATACTCAATTCGAGTCAAATATCAAAAACTGCCTTCATGCACACGCCTAACACTATCACTTCCAAGTCATTCTTAAGCTGCCTTTTTTTTTACTGCCTCTGAATGCAACAGAAATTTATCAGAGTCCTCCAGTATAGTCCATTAAATGGAACATTCACTGTACTTCCAAGATAAAAAAGAAACCGAGTAAGCCACAAATTCACTATTGAGTTCCACGGCCCAGGCAACCTGTTGCTAAGAATAAACAGGAATAGATGGCCCTGGGGATTATCTGGGAAGATGTGGAAGCTGATTGGTCCCTCCTTTTAATCACATTTAGGGATGGCAGTTATGAGGCACTCTGTCTCATCAGTGTCATATTAACAGAGTCTTCCTTGCACAGTTGGTAGCATGAAAAACTGCCTTGCAAACAATGGAATCCAATTTGTGCTGGCTGATCTGTGGTATTTGTTCAGTATGTTTCAACAGAAATTGCAAATGCAACATGATAGTTTGCCTTCAGCTGAACAAAAATGCCTGATGCACTGTAACAGAATGTAATTCAGGGCAACATGAAGACTGTTTATTTCTCCAGCTAGATAAATTGTGGTGTTCAGTGACTCCTTCAACTTTCATGCTTCTGTGCAGCGTGACTCAAACTAAGTGGTGACAAACCAAATACTTCTACTGAGCATCGACCAATAAGCCAAAATTTGAAGGGCCCTATCCATCCAGGAATCGGATAATCCAGTATCTGTAGAAGCTTCGGTAGAAGCTTCTAAGGATACTGGATTCCCTGGGGCCTCTCTCCCTGGGCCTCCCCCCGAAAAATGCAAATCTGCAAGTATGCATATTGCACGACCCCACACACATGCAAATGTGCAGATAATTTGAACGAATAGATCCACAATTAAAAATTTTGTTCAAATTTTTAAATTTGAATTTGTGGGCGTTCAATTTGAATTCAAATGTCATAGTTTGGCAAGATTTGATCAAATTTCAGATACCTTTGAATATTCGTGCACACACCTAGGTATGAATAGTTTGTACATTTGTTCAACTGGGGATAGGTATTGGATATATATCGATGTGTACGTGTTCGTATAGGATATGTATGCAATATGTATCTGATACGTATGCACTGTTATAGGATACGTGTCTGATATGTTTGCGTTTGTATAGGATCCATATCCAGGATCTGTATGCATTCGTACTGGATATTTGTATGGGTCTGAATGAATAAATTCATTTTGAATAGAATCCTACCACATTCGGAGGGGATCTATTTGAATGAATGAAAATTTCCTACCATGTGATTGTAATGAATCAAATGCCATAAAAACCCTTTGCACACATCCCTACTTTTGAACCTAGTTATGAGGGTGTAAATGCCATTGTATTCAGAGGAAGTTTATTTCTCGGACTAGGAAAGCACCGCCATTCTCTTGTTTCAACCCCCACTTTCTCTTCTGCATCTAATATTTTTCTCATGCAGTGAAACAGAAGCTTCCCACTGAGAATATTTAAATACATTTCCCTCCTGTTCCTGAGACAAATGGTCTGATTATTAAATAATAACTATTCCTTTCTCTTTCACAGATTCTGGATTACACAGGCAACAATTTTTCCTGCAGAGACCATCTAATGTTGTAGTTGTAGAAGGAAAAGATGCTGTTCTGGAATGCTGTGTTTCTGGTTACCCGTCTCCTACATTTACATGGCTACGAGGAGATGAAACAATCCCATTCAGGTAAACATTACATTATTTATTTTTTAGAAGGTTTGGTTAGGGGTCAATGAAGCAGAGATGTTTATGAACTCAAAATTGGCAGTTTGTTTCAAACCAAACCACATTTGAAACGGTTGACTCAGTTTGAGCCATGAGCAGTTTTCAGCCTGTTCAATTGTAGATGAACTTGAACCGATTTTAATTGAACCAGGTAATTTGACCCATTTGAGTGAACACCTGCTTGTTGAGTTCAGTTCAAACTGAATGGGTGGTGGTGGTTCAATTCAGTTTGAACCAGATTGAACCAGGTTGGATCTGATGCTCTCAGAGTGCGGATATGTTATGTGTTATGTACTGGATACATATTAATTCGTATCGGATACTTATCGGATATTTGTATGAATCTATACAAATACATTTGTATTGAATAGAATCCTACCACATTCAAAGGGGATCTATTTGAACAAATTACAGATTTTCTAATATTCAATTTGTTACAAATCAAATGTTAAAAAACCCTTTCATGTACATCCCTTATCCCTGTATAACTCTGGGATGAATAGGCGAAATCCCGTATTATGACTATTCCAGGAAAATGAAGTAGACAAGGAGGGCTCCATGCTTGCTCTGAAGTTTTGTCCTGCCATTTGGATCCAATGCGTTCCGAAGCAAGATCCCAGATTTTCCTCTCACCATCTGGGTGCAGCCTAAATCTGTTTCTGCAAATCTCACCATTATTTCATTGTGATTTAATTTCCCCCCCAGAAATATTCTGTGTTACTGGCTAATGGCCACTAATATTAACACACACACCCATGGCATCCAAACTATAGAAGCCACAGTCTAGCTCTGGAGCTGAAGTCCAGGGGCCTTGGGAAGCAGAGGGGAGCAGATGAGAGGCTGCCAAATTCAGGGGAGCAGCTTTTGGGCTGCTGCAATGGTCAATCTGTAATCCTTGCTCTCTGAAGTCCACCACGTGTTTAATGGCGAACTCAGTCAGTTGGAGACGGTAAATGATCAGGGCAGAGGCAGGGTGCAAGCAGAAAGACCAAGATTCTATTCTTGCTGAGCTTTTTATACAGCAATCCTAAGGGGCGTGGGAAAAATGACATCAAAGCAACATCAGGCGAGGTGATTGGAGGAAAACTGCTGTCTTCCGGGTCAGAGGTCCTTCTGATGTCCCAGGAAGAGAGAAACTGTAGGCCATGTGCTTGGGACATGTGCTTTTTAACACCAGGCATTTGTAGACTCCATAATGCCCAAAGGAGGCTGCTGAGTGGAAAGAAATCAGCACCCTGGTGGCGCTGAGTGTGTATTACAAGAAACAGGAGAAAATTGTATTCCTTTTACTCTTGAGGTTAGAGAATTAAGGTACGAACTGGAAGGGAAGCTAGAGGAAAACTGCAGCCTGGAGATTACTACCTCAAACCACTGCTTAGAAGAGTAGTTTTGCCTATGCTCAGGTACAACCTGGGGGGAAGGAAAAATCATAGGCACTTCAGCATTTTAAATAATATTGTCTTGCCAACATTCCAGGTCCAAAAAATACTCATTACTGGCCGGCAGCAACTTACTCATTTCAAACGCAACAGACGATGATTCTGGGACGTATACGTGTGTCGTCACCTACAAGGAGGAGAATAGTAGTGCTTCAGCTGAACTGTCAGTATTGGGTGAGTACAGAGAACTCTGTGTGAGGCGGAATCCTTTGCCGTCTTCAGAAGAATTCAGCTGTCTCTTTCTTTGACCAAGAGTGACTGTACTGTGGCCTGTATACTGGACCAGCATATTAGATGTAAGGGCTGTGAAGCCAAAATGGAGTCCTGTAAGGAGAATTATGGGAACTTGTTCAACACAGAGTACATTTTGAGTGAGAGAAAGCAGTTAGTGGAATGCGCACAAATAAGCATGAAGGTTAGGAACACAACAGATAAGAGTGAAGAAAAGATTTGGCCTCCAAGTTGGAAGCATTTCTGTTTCTAGCCTGTGTTGTTATCAACTGGTTTTGAGGCCCTGCTGCACCCAGTGAGTTATATGATGCTTCTTTGCATTCCTAAAGGCCAATTGTTAATCAGGAAACTGAATATGTTTGCCTAAACCTCGCCTATCATAACCTGCTCATCTTGCATCATTCAATATAAGCCTGTTCTGAGACTCATAAACCACAACTCCATTTTGTATTTACTACATCCTGGTGTGCCCTAGTGCACTAGTAAAATAAAATTGAAGTTCTGCCTTGATTTTCTTTTTCACCAAGTTTGGTTTACCCTGACATAGAAGCCTCCCTTCTGCACAGCTATGCATGGTGGCTTCCCCAGTCACCTCAGAAACTAGGGTTGTGCACAAATATTTATAACATTCAATATTCTTACAAATTTGTACAAATTCAGATATTTGTACATGAATCAAATTTATTTATTTATATTTATATCCTGCCCCATACCCAAGGGTCTCTGGGCAGCTACAACATTTGTACATTAACATTCATACGAATACAAATGTTTCAGAATATTCATACCACAACAGTTCATATATTCATTAAACTGGGGATATGTATCTGATATGCGTTGATAGGTATGCGTTCATATAGAGTTTCTTTCAGGGGTCTCTGAGGCACCCCTTTTTATTTTGTGTAAAGACACCCTTGTTATTGCTTTCATGCTTTTTGTGTGTGTCTCTTTGTGCAATTTGTTCTATTAGTAGGAATATTTTGACCTGTGACTTTAAGGTTGATTTTGAGGGACATGTATCTGTGCTTGATACGTTCTCTTTCGCTTATGTGGTTGTGTCTTATTCATTACTGTATACAACCATGATTATAATGGCAGCAGTGATTTGTTTGCATTTCTATTCAGATTCCTATGGCATTCCATGATGTGGGTGTATTCTTGAAAATAACAATGATCTCATGCATTATCTATTTGTTCCATTAAGAATCCTTATACATAGGCCCTGTCTGCACTGGTTTATTCTGCACTGTGGTAGGGTTCTATTCAATCTTGTGATAGGGATCCGCCATCTTCATACCGGTGCACACTACAGCAGGACAGTCTGGACCAATATGTGGATGGCAAGTCACAGGCACAAAGAGCCATGTTCTCTTTCTGCACTTATTTGTTAATCCAGGTCAAGGAGCTGCCAAGAATATGTCGTCTGCATGGCAGTAGATCTTAATCAGAACTGCACTAAGGGATCACCAATTTGTACTACTGGTAGAACAGATAAATGTGGTCTACATCCAAACTAGCACTATTTAGTAGGGATGTGCACAAATATTCTTAGAATTTTCACATTCAAACTCGAATAGAAGTCCTGAAATTTGAATGTAAATATTAGAATAGGATTCCAAATTTCAGATCTATTAGTTTAAATTATCCAGACATTCGTATGGGAACGGGTTCATACACGGTGCATACCTGAAGATCTGGATCTTTCCCGCATCCGTACGCATTTGTACGGATGTGTACGGGACAAAAACAGGTTGCATATGCGATAACTATGGGATGCATACGGATGTGTACAGATGTTGGGAAGATGTGTACAAATCAAAAATTCAAATGAATAGATTCGAATTTGGTAAATAAGAATCGAACCTTGTTAAATTTGAATTTAAAAGATTTGAATCGAATTGGATTTTCGGGTATTCATTTGATTCAAATAGAATGTCAAAAAAAGATTCGGGCACATCCCTACTCTATAGCATGCATTTGCCGTTCTAAGGCCATCCAATGCAGAAGCCTCTGCCTGTGATTAATCCAGATCTAGCTAATACAGATGTCGCTAATAACGGATTAACTGGGATAAGTGCAGAAGGAGCCTCAGATTTAACTTGCCTTTACCTGCTCTGCACTTGCAGAAAATTTCTGTGTTTACATTAGATTTCTCTTGGATAAAACGCAAGCTGATCACAATGCTCATGAAGATGAAATCACTGATTCTCACCACAGGACACTGTGCATTGCTATATAGTGTTTTCCTGCCAGTGGTTACCAGGAGAAATAACAGTACTTTAGCAAAAATTGAGAAACACTGTTGTTTTCTTTTTCACCTGCTGAGCAGTAGAGCCTATCATTTTGTTCTCTTCTTCTTTCTATTAGTACAGGCAAAACCATTTCCTCTTCTTTCAAATGATTCATTAGCAAGTAACTGTAGCATTTGATGGAAAATATTGCCTCACGTCTTGAATCAAAGACTTCTGCTTTCCTGGGTGTCAGGGTTTTTGGTTTTTTTTTCATAACTAGAATTTCTCAAACAATGCATCTCGACAGGTAGTTTGTTTTTAATTACTGAACAACATTGATTTGTCTCTGAATTTCTTCATTAAATTTAAGGAATCACATAGATAATACTTCTCAGACAATAACAGGGTATCAGTGTAATGCTTATTTTGCACTTGGTCTTTACAACTTATGCAAAAACTAATGTTTTCATTAGTGAATAGGCTTCTAATTTGGATTAGAGGAGATCTGATGCATGCATTACAATATCCTTTTATTAAGCCACAATGAGATGTTATAGGAATTATGCATGATAGAGGCTTTCAGCTCTACAGCATCCGGTACATTAATGTTTCATGAGTTTCAATGATCTCTAGTGACAAAAGAGGGTTTTTTCCCCCTTTAATTTAAAAGTTCCCTCCTCCCTTTTTCAAGTTGTTTAATAGTCAAATGTGCACAATGGTTTTCGGATGTGGACTTTTTTTAAAAAAGTGAACTGCATGTTCCCTCCTCACTTTTACAAGTTGTTTAGGAGTCAGAAGTGTACAATGGTTTTCAGATATGGACTTTTTAAAAGAAGTTAATTGCTTTGAAAAGGAAGGGGAGGAGGAGGAAGAGGAGGAGAAGGAGGAGGAGAAGCTTGCTAGATTGTTGTAATAGATTCTAGTAGCTTCCCCTTTATATGGCTGTCTTCAGACAGCCTCAAAAACCCAGGAATAACCCAGCACCTTATAGGGATTAGGGTTGTGCACAAATGCAATTTTTTTGGATTTGATTTGATGCAAATTGAATATCCAAAAATTTGGCTCGATTTGAATCTTAGGGTGTTTTTCCACTGTCAAAAAGTACCCATTTTTGCACCCATTTAGGACCCATTTGGGTGTGAGCCAGATGATCCCATTTCCACCACAGCACCCATTTGGGACCCAATTGTTTCCACTGCCATGGGGGATATCCAGATCTAATGGGTACATTTTGGCCTTTAATCCAGATTTTCTGTAGACCCCATTAATGGGGTCTACAATGGGGTCTTCTGCCAGAAAATCCAGATTAAAGGGAGCCTGTTTCCAATGGAAACAGGCAATGGGGTCCAAAGGAGGCTAGGGGGAGGGGATGCACCCATTGGGGTCCCCCTAAACCTAGGCTGCGAAGTCACTTCGAAGCCACTTCAAAGTCATTTCTAATTAATTTCGAAGTCATTTCGAAGTCATTTCGAAGTCTGTGCAAAATATCTCCGGAGTGCCTTTGAAGTCTGTGCTGATCTTCAGAGTGACTCCAAAGTGACTCCAAAGTCACTCTGAAGTGACTCCAAAGTGACTCCGAAGTCATTTCAAAGTTCACTCCGAAGATCAGCACTGACTTCAACGGCACTCCGGAGCTATTTTGCACAGACTTTGAAATGACTTTGAAGTCAATTTGAAGTGGCTTCAAAGACTGCACCCCCCTGCCCCCCAAAACACCTGGGGTAACGGACCAACCCCTTGGGGCTCGATTCGGATTCCTCACATGGGTGCAAAGCTGTTTCCACAGCAGGGGTGTTAGCACCCATTCCTAATGGGTGCTACACCTCCTGTGGAAACACATTGGGTGCTTCCCTTAGTCCGGATCTACTAGATCCGGATTAAGGAATGTACCCATTCCATAGATCCGGATCTTCTTAGATCCAGATCTAAGGGCTGCAGTGGAAAAACACCCTTAATTCAAATTTACCCACATTTGATTAAAATTAAGCAAACTTGAATCTATTTGTTTGAATTTTCAATTCAAATTGGCACTTACGAATGTTGACAACATTTGTATGTGCTCATATACGTCGTTACACATCCCGTACACATCTGTACGGATCTATACACATCTGTACACATCTCGTATTTACCTTGCATGCATCCCGTTTCCGTGCTGTATTGATTGGAACAAACGCATACGGATGCAGGAAAGATGCATACGTGCAAGGATGCATCACAGTACGTATCTGTACACATGCGAATGTCTGAATAATTTGAACAAATAGATCAAACATTCAAAATTCATTTGAATGTTTAAATTTGAATTTATAGACATTTGATTCAAATTCGAATGTCCAAATTTGAATGAATTTGATCAGATTTTGAATGCTTTGAATATTTGTGCACATCCCTAACAGGGATTGCCACACAAATCGATCCCAATTTTCTGTGGTGGCCCCTAGACTCTGGAACAGCCTCCCTCTTGAGACTTGCTAGGCACCTAAGCTATATATTTTTGGCATCTGGTGAAAATGTATCTTTTAACCCAGGTTTTTGTCATTCAAATGGTTTCATCAGGGTACTGTCCTGTTAGAGAGAGAGGGTGGGAGTGGGTGGACTAGAGGGGGTTATATTTTTTTTTAACAATGTTTTAATATTGGATATGTTTTATTCTTATTGTAACCCTCCCTGGGACCATTTGGTGAAGGGTGTTATATAAATTTCTTAGGGCCTTTCCGCACTGGCCCAAAAAATGGAAATAGACACACATATAGGACACATTAAGACAAGGAGGAAATTGCCCTGCTGCCGCCGCTGCTGCTGCCTGTCATGCCCAGCCTTCGGGGGGAGGGGATTGAGAGGCGGCAGAGATGGCTCCGCTGCCGCTAGATTCCCCCTGCCCCTGGAGGTGGCAGCAGTTCTGTGGAGGCAGTGGTGGCGGTGGCAGGGCAAGGAGGAAGCTGCCATCCGCACCCCCTCTTTGCCCTGATCGTCTGCAGCCATCAATGGGACAGGGGGCGTGCCACACCCCCTATCCTGTTGACAGCTGGATTGCCCGGGTGCTTTCTTACATTTGAATATAATGCAAACAAGGAAACATTTGCGCACATTCCTACTCCATCTTTTAAAACATCAATGATAGATCCTCCTCCTAGGTGTCTGCACAGAATCTTGATCGTCAGGCAGCCAAAATCCTTGAGAAAATGTTGTACATTCTCTTTCCATACTGCACCGTGTGTGATATTGAGTTCACCCACCCTTTCTTATGAACAAGCAAAGGAAATAACCTGAGGCCAAGGTGAGTACTGGAGTCTCAGGTTTAAGGGAGTTAGGAAACATGGAGTGGCTTTTCCCCAAACGTTCCAAAAGAAGTGTTGGAAAATAAGGTATTTGATTTTCTAATACAAAATTAATAACATACTCTACCCGAGTCACAAAGCAAAGAAAGAAATAATAACCTGAGGCGAGACTAACTAATTACTTTTCCTCTTGCTGTTTTTGCTGATCTTAGTACACAGTATCTTTCCCGGAGTTTTCTGCTCAAGAGGGCACCATTAAGGCTGTTTTCTGTCCCTCATTCAGATTCCAGCTGACTAAAGGAGAAAAAAGAAGAAGAAGCAAAGCCTCCTTCTCCCAGCAGTGGATTGTAGAGGTGTGCTGAACTGGTTTGGCTTTGAACTGGTTCAAGTCAATCAGGGGATGTTCAAAAGTTTTGTGTTTGAACCAGACTGCAGGCCTGGTTTGAATTCAAATTGAACAAAGAGGCATGAACCTCTCTTCCTATATCTCAGCGGTGGCTGGTAAAATAATAGCTGCAGATGAATGGCGGGTGGTTGAAAATGCTTTACGTGTCCCTGTCTCATCTCCTCAATTTGGTTGTTCAGATGTATTACTCTAACAGGCAATATAGGCAAAAGTGAGACATAGGCTCTTTCTGGATTACATCCTGGGATAAAGATTTGTCATTCAAAATGCTGGTGCGGACTATGGCAAGCCCCGCTAGATTTTAATATAGTCTTATTAAAATAAGACTATATGATCTCATTTAGATAATAGTGAGCCAGTGTGGTCTAGTGGTTAGGGAGCCGGACTCTTATCTGGGAATACCAGGTTCAATGCCGCCCTCCCCCAGCTGGGTGACCTTGGGCTAGTCACAGCTCTCTTTGAATTGAATTGTTGGCTACATCTGAAGATTGGCATTTGAATGTGAAGCAAATGCTTTTGTGCATTCATTCGACATTTGCAAACATGGGAAAGGATTAAAGCAGCTGTCCAGTTATATCTGCAGCAGATTCAGGACGGATTCAGAATGGATTCAAAGTGGATTCAGAACAGATTTGAAGGGTTTGGAGCTGGTTCAGAGTGGATTCAGAACAGATTTGAAAGCAGGACTGGTGGCAGGGATTTGGATAGAATTCAGAGCAGATTCAAAGTGGATTTGACATGTTCAGAGCAGATTTGTAGGAGACTTGTAGGCGCTACTGGTAGCATACATTCAAATGAGATTTGAATAGCAGTCAAAGAACATTCATAGTAAATTCAAATCCTACCACATTCAAAGGGGGCTGTATTCAAAGGAACGAGAATTTATTTGCATTCACTTCATTCATGCACATCCCTAGTCTGGGGAGAAGAGCAGAAGGTCTTTCAGCTTCTTTGAGTCTCCTTAAATGGGTAAGAAAAGTGCAATATAAAAGCCAACTCCTCCTCCTCCTCTTGTTCTATGTGATCTGATACCATTGTGGTGGTATGCATGCACCATATACAAGTTTAGAGGGGACATGACACTATCAATTGACCAAGCTGATGTAGCTTTAGATACCATCAGATATGATGCTTTTCATAGAGAAGAGAACAGTTAATTCTAAGTTTAATCCTCAGTGCCAAGCAAGTACTGGAGCTTATGACAGGTTGCTTCCTAATTGGACTGTTGAGAGAATGAAGTTTAGAAAGTCAATGATAGAATGTTTGTGTTGAGAAAACTAATCTAGCCAGTCAGATGAAATCCAAAAACTTGTCTGTCAGAAAGATTCAGAAATAGATAATTTGAAACTGGGAATGATTTTACAGCATTCTTATTTAGTAGTAGTAGAAGAAGAAGAGTTGGCTTTTCTACCCCACTTTTCTCACCCAGTTAAGGGCGCTCAAAGTGGCTGACAAAGCTTTCTATTCTTCTCCCCACAACCGACACCCTGTGAGGTAGGTTAGGCCGTGAATGCTCAGGAGAGAGCTGTGACTAGCCCAAGGTCACCCAGCTGGATTCATGGCAGAATCAAACCCGATATTCCAGATAAGAGTCCAACTCCTTAACCACTAAACCAAACTGTGTTATTTAAAACAATAAAGCAAGATTTTATTCTCTTTATTCCCTTTCTTTTATTTTTACTCCATGGAGACTAAAATCCAATGTTTTTTTTTTAAAAAAACCCACCAATGTATATATCTAGGGAAAGATGTGGGAAGATTTTATGTTGCTAATTATGAGCCTTTTCGCACAGGGGTTTTTCGAACGCATGGAGGGCACGTCGGAACGCAGCATTCGCTCTTGCGGGCAGCGGAATCCATTCCAGGCTGCCCGCAAGCGTCCCGACGTGCCCTCCATGCGTTCGAGTTTCAGAGCACTAAAAAGTGCTCTGAAACCGTCTCTGCGCCTTCCGACCCGTCCCAGAGAGAAAGCGTTCGCACGCTCTCTCCCTGTGACAGCTCGGCCCCTCCCCCGGGCTGCTCCCATTGGCTCCTATGGAGCCAGTGTAGGCAGCCGGCTGCCTTCTGTCCCTGGGTTCCTGCTCGCTCCCGAACCCCAGATCGGGCTCCAGGGGTGGGCAGGAACGCCAGCCAAAAGCCCCCTACCCATCCAAAGGGTCTTACCTTTTCCTGCAGGCTCCATTCTGTGTGGAAAGGCCGGGCCGTTCTGAGCACGCTCGAGGGGGTGGCCCCTCATTGGCTGGGCACCCGCCTGGCTTCTATTGCCCATCTGAGCATGTGCGGGTGCCCAGCCAATGAGGGGCCGCCCCCTCGAGCGTGCTCAGAACGGCCCGGCCTTCCTACACAGAATGGAGCCTGCAGGAAAAGGTAAGACCCTTTGGATGGGTAGGGGGCTTTTGGCTGGCGTTCCTGCCCACCCCTGGAGCCCGATCTGGGGTTCGGGAGCGAGCAGGAACCCAGGGACAGAAGGCAGCCGGCTGCCTACACTGGCTCCATAGGAGCCAATGGGAGCAGCCTGGGGGAGGGTCTTCCCCCTGAACGGGTTGAGAACACTTTCCCGTTCGCACTGGCAGGTGAGGGAACCGCTCTCAAAGCGTTCCTTACCTGCCCTTGTGTGAACGGGAAAGTGTTCTCAACCCGTTCAGGGGGAAGCGTTCTGAGGCGTCTTCGCCTTAGTGCGAAAATGCCTTATATCTTTAACTTGCTGTAGAAAGCCAGTCTGATGTCACTGACAGTTGAAAAACAAAATCTCCTTTCCTCTCTTATTTGGATCTTCCAGGGCTATTTTCATTACATTTCAAAAGTGGAGTAATTAAGGAGCAGCAACAGTTGCTAAGTATGGGTTCAGGTATCTACATCCTTTGTTAGGATTTGGACGTGAATAAACAAAATTAGGTGTTTTACATTCTCTTTCCAGTGCTACTTAGCACAGAGAGATAGGAAGTCAGGATCCACACAGCAATATTATAGTGCTTTGAATGTATTGTGAGGATAAGAACATAAGAGGAGCCCTGCTGGATGAGGCCACAGCCCATCTAGTCCAGCATCCTATCTCACACGGTGGGCCACCAATTGCTTCTGGGCATCTCAAGCAGAAGACAAAGGCAAAACCTTCATCTGCTTTCCATTCCCTGCACATCTTTTAAAATGTGTAGTATATTTACTCTAGTGTCCTTTTCTTTTTCTCATCAAAAGTGTGCCAGAAAATCTGAGGGCATTTGCGATCCATGTGGGAATTTCATTCCAAACAGCAAGAACATTTGGGAGAATTAGCTGATTGTAAACCTGCACCATGTGAATTCCATCTGTTTTTCCCTTTCCGCTATGACTGAGTCTGGAAATGTACAACTGAATACAATGGGTGTACAGTTAAATAAGCGCATTCGCACATCTTCTATCCTTCTGGTTGCAGAAAGAACACCAGTTCCTGGAACAGGTCATGATGGCACCATCCACATAGCTCATTTGAACTGTGCCAGTGGTTTGGTGGGTGTGGAGTGTCATCACAAACTTGGAGTTTGACTTCCACATGCCCTCCACCTGGCCTCTCCCAGGCACATAAATGCTTCTAGGACAGTGATGGCTAACCTTTTGAGTTCAGTGTGTCAAAATTTGCAAGAAACCTAGCTTAACTCAGGTGCTGTGTAACATCTAGAAATATCCATAATTTTGTGATATTTGTGGCTCTAGTAAAAAAGTTATATTTTTGATATATGTATTTTATTAAAAGCAAAAACAAATAATTCTTTACATTTGCTAAATCCTCAATTCAAAGTTGGTATTTTGTACACTTCAAGAACAAGCAAGCACTACACGCCCAGGTGCCAGGGTGACCAGGTGTGGCACTCAGAAGGGCTTGGCGTGTCACCTGTGACACGTGTGTCATAGGTTGGCCATCACTGTTCTAGGAGCACCTTACTGACGGACTGTTTAACAACCTTTCCAGCAGAGTACTTAAGGGAGAAGATTCTATTTGTACCTTGCCAGACATGAAGGTAAGTCAGAATGTTAGCGGGAACCTGGAATCATTGCTGGATTTTCGATGCCAGCGTTACATGTTTTCTGCATACTGTAACTGGCATTGCCGTGGAAACACCACGGATATATCTGGCAACCCCAAGGAGTTCACATCCAGTGGGTAGCCCTTTCAGGCTATGTCTCTCTCCCATCACCCACCCAAAGTCACATCTGGCCTTTTGCCACCTTGGGGGACCACCAGAGTGATGAACTAAGGAGGGTTTTCTCTCAGGCCAATTTGTTCTAGTGGTTAGGGAGCCAATCCCTTATCTGGGAATACCAGGTTTGATTCTGTACTCCTCCGTGAAACCAGCTGGGTGACCTTGGGCTAGTTGCAGCTCTGTTCTGAGCTCTCACAGCCCCGCCTACCTCACAGGGTATTCCATTGTGGGGAGAAAAATAGAAAGCTTTGTCAGCCGCTTTGAGTGCCCTTAAGAGTCCTCCTCTTCTTCACTTCCAAGACCAAGTATCACTATTGCTACTTTGCCCTCTGTTACGGGCATTCTTCTCTTTCTCCTCAGGATCTCCTGGCAACGCTGGAAAGTCTTTCCTTAGATTGGCAGATGAGGTCTTCATGGGGATGAGGACTGAAAAGGAGATTCCAGGAGTTAAGGGGTGTTTCTCCACTGTCACTAGAAGAACCCATTAAGTACCCATTAATGGGTACAAAAATGCCATTACGTACCAATTAATGGGTACTTAATGGGTACTTCTAGTGACAGTGGAAAAACACCCATAAATGCAACAAAGAATGGTGACTGACAAACTCCTTGCATAATTGTGTGATAAAAATGGAATTTAACCAACATTATATGAAGTGGTAGGCTGTGTTCTTTCACTGTTCTGGGAGCACTGGTGAAGTCTGTCTAGTCACCTACCAGGGTAAATTGAGACACTATCCAAAACTGCTGCTCAAGCTTCTATGCAATTCAATTGTGTTCCATTTTTTACCTTATATACCACACAGTATGAAAACGTCTCTAGGCAATACAGTATACGAGTTAGCACAAATTAAGTTCAGAAATAATTAAAATCAGAAAGCTATCAATAATACACTCTAGCCAACCAAACAAGAAAAAATGCATATCACCTCAAAACTATTAAAAGGCCAACAATCCATAAACAACTGTAGCAAATAAATTAACTAATCAATACATCATCCAAAATCCTGAGCTTGCTGTGTTTGGCAGGTATATATGTGTTTTGTTTTGTTTCTTCCTTTGATGCATTATTTGTTTTTGTAATTGTTCATTTTGCAAACATCATAGTCATTTGAAATGTGCAATGGTTGAGTTTAATAAATAAATAAACTCCCAGGATTCCATGGCAGCTCATCAAAACACCAAATGGCTCCTCTCTCTTACACACAATGGCAAATGTTACCAGTGTTCCTCTGGCACATGGGATCTTTTAGGACAATGGGCTTGGTTTAACAGTCAAGCAACTGGGAGTTGATCCATCAGGGAGGGGGAAATTACCACCCAAGTTCTTAAACCAAGTTTCATATATTAAGAATATTAGAACAATTCACAAACCAAGATAAGTATAAAACAGCTTTGAATGACATAGGACTCATTTCCATGGGCTACGGTTACCTCGCTGCTTAGTGTGGACACTCCAGCACCCATCCTAATCTGGCCTCTGAAGGTCCTCCCCTGTCAAAGAGGGCCTCCCCCCGGTCTCCCTGATTGGCTCCATTGGAGCCAGCAAGGGGAGGCTGTCAGCCAGCTTCCCCGGGTTCCTGTGCCTTCTCTTGCGAGGGGGAACCCACAGCCCACACCCTGCCCATGAGGGTGGCTGTCAAATGGGAAGCCACCGTGCATGCACGCCGGGCCTCCCACTGCCAGAAGTGGCCCAGCAGCAAGCAGGTAAGCAACAGATCACACGCACATGACCCCGGGTGTGGTGTGGTGGGTAGCCTGCACCTTCTCCTGTGAGGGGGAACTTGGGGAAGCCGGTTGACAGCCTCCCCAATGAAACCAATCACAGATGCTAGGGGGAGAGCCCAGCAGTCAAGAGTCTGGGCATGCGCTGGCGATCTGGCTCTTCCCCCACTGTTTGCGTAAGCATCCTGCTTCCGAAATGGTTTCAAGGGAAGAGCCAGATGTAAGACCTAATTTTTTAGGTCTTACATCAGGGTAGGATTTTGGCGGCAAAACCGGTTTAAGAAACCGGTCTTGCATGTCGAAATGCAGACATGGCTTCCCCAAAGGGACCTTAAGGGTTCCGTTTGCAGAAGCTGCATCTTAATCCCTCCCCAAACTGGCTCTAAATCCATTTTTAGAGCCAGTGTGGAAAAGGCCTAAATCATTAAACCTTTACTTCATTTGCTCCAGAACCAACAAAAGGTACTAATTAAAATGAAACTTTTGCTTAATATTTACTTTTGAATATTTCACCTCTGAAGCTTGAGAGATCTCTTGTTGGCTTACAATACAATTGGCACTTACTGGAAATCAAATCCATCAGATAAACAAACAGAAGGAGGCAACTCCAAGTGTCATATTTATTTGTTTACATGTTAGGATGATTAGTTCGTGTCTGGGGCCTAAGGCCGAAATGGCATGGTTTTGTGAAATAGTCCCATAGACCCTTGTAACACACACTTTAGCTATACATTTAATATAGAAGTTTTGGATTATGTCCATAACACAAAGATTGGTATAACTTTCCAAAGCAGGGATGCATCTTACATACAGAAGAGGATTTCTGAGTGGCAGGGTGCTAATTCGTGTAATATTGCTTTGGAACTACATTATAAAGTGTGCCTGGTAGAACATCCTAGGATCCATCCATTAATAAGCTGCTCCAGGATAATTCAATCCAAAATAAGTATGATATACAATATAATTAGAATTATAAATGTTGTAACAATCTATTTAAAAACCATGTTAAACTGCCCTGATATGCAATGAAGACATTTGTATTCCATCCAGGTGTGAGAAATCTTATTTTCACCGTCTCAAGTTGATTGTGCACTATGGAGAACAGCAGCTGGAAGTAGACAGTGATTTAATCTCTGTGGTATTTTAAT
Source organism: Aspidoscelis tigris stejnegeri (assembly GCA_023333525.1). Classification (NCBI taxonomy): domain Eukaryota; kingdom Metazoa; phylum Chordata; class Lepidosauria; order Squamata; family Teiidae; genus Aspidoscelis; species Aspidoscelis tigris. The sequence continues at coordinate 12,605,061 of JALMGA010000007.1, forward strand.
TTCACCTTATTTTTTAAAATGGCCTTTTATTGTATAACAGTGCGGTTTAGTATTGCTTTTAAATACAGTGAATTATCCTGAAATATTTGGGTTTCAATTCAATAATATTCTGCTGTGCTATAAGGTATTCTATATTTGCAATAGTTCTATAGCCTTAATTTTAAAAATTGAATTTTTCAAAGCTTTCCTGTTTGACCACATTCCATGTGCTCATCTTTCATTACAGTCCATGTGTATCTGCACACATTTAATTATATTTGAATTTCTGAAAGTTTGGGACTCGAAAAGTAGAATATAAATACACAAGAAAAAAGCAGAAGAATGCATTGTAATTTGATTGTGTCTATCATTCTATCAGTTGCATTTACACACTAAATAAGTAGGCAGAGTGAAAGCAGGACTATTTCATTAGTCCTGTGAACAGATTGCTTCTATTAGGTCCTTCCCCTAATACAGCCATCTAGGGGTGAGTATGGTTTTTTCCCCCATGTTTCTTCACATCAAAGCAAATGCGAAGGACATCCGTGTTTGTGTGAATAGAACCACTTTGAATATGGGAGGACTGGAATCTGCTGTGAGTTCTATTCAAATGCTATTTGAATCTCTGCCACCAGTACTGGCCTTAAATCCCCTCCAAATCTGTTCTGAATCTGCTCTGAATCTGCTGCAGATGCAGTTTTCCCACTTCTCCACCTTTGTGAACATAATGAAGGATTCGCTTTGCATTTGAATGTCAATCTTTGCATGTAGCTAATATTTGGTTTGAATGTGGTTGTTCAGATTTGTATGAATTCCTATGAATTGTGAACCTGATGAATATCCCTGCACATCTCTAATGCCATCAGGTCAGAACCATGTTGGGACTGAAAACGTCTCTGATATCTGCCACCTGGCAGTCTACAGATGAAATCCTAGCTGATTTCTCCTTCCTGCTGAAATTCTTCTCGAAGCTGTGTTGCAAAAAAAGGGGACCACCTTTCTCCTTGGCAGGCTCTTCCAGGGTAAGAGGCTAGGCTTGCTGGTACTGCCACAGTTACTCCAAGCAGGACCACAGTAAGAAGGAGTTAACCATAATCTATAGTTTTTTTCTGCATTTATCTCTGTTCTGGAGTGCCAGCTCTTGTAGTCATCTTCTGGACCTCATTTTGTGCACACTTCAGTGTGGAACAGTGAGGCCCTGACTACTGCTGGTATGCTCTGTCTGCAATGCACAGATCCAGAGGCGCTTGATCTGGTCACCGGTAGACTGTCTGTCAGCCTACTAGCTTGGGGAAGTTTGCACGATGGAGGCATGTGGATGGCATGCCTTCATTTTCCAGACTACCAGGGCTTTGCTTTGGTGGTGCACCATAGCATAGGTCAATTCTCATTTGGATCATTTGCAATAGGTTAACATCTGGGCAGATGCATCTCCCTTTGCAGGAGGTGTTTACAACCTGGAAATGCCCCCTGTCTGCCCAGAGGTTAACTTATCATAAACTAGTGGTGGTGCTCAAAATTGTGCACCACACACAACCCAATTGTACCTAGAGCATCCACGCTATGACCATTTCTGGTGCGAAAGGGGCATCTGAGGTACCACACAAGCATGCTGGCACCGCAGATGACCCAAAATGCAAATGCACATGTGCAGAGCATCATCGTCACCATGGCTCTAGTGCACATGAAATCATGCTAAGCTCTGCAATCAAGATGGTGGCACCCTGCTGGTAATCAGACACGTGTCCAGACCAAGGCAAGTTTCTGGACACGTGGGGGTTAAGCTAATGTGTACTAGCATTCCCAAGTGTGAATGCCAGTACTCAGCACACTAAGCCCCTCATGCCCGGAGACTTACCTGTATCCAGGCACATGTCTGATTGCTGGCAGGGCACTGCCTTCTTGTTTTCAGAGCCCAGCATGACAACGTGCACACTGCCACCATTGCCATGGCAATGATGATGCTCCATGCAAGCACAGTTGCAGTCACATTTAGGGTCATGTGAGGTGCCAGCATGCTTGCACAGAACCTCAAATGACTCCTCACACCAGAAACATTGTGAATGGATGTGGTCCTGGACCTTTCAGGTAAGGAATGGGATGGGAAAGGCTAGGTTTGGGATGTGTGGTGCATGATAGAGTAACATCTGGTACGTCAGGAAGTGTTTTTGGGTTGTGAACACCTCCTGAAGGTTCAAGTGCACCTTACCAGATGTTATCCTATCATATACTAATGTTAGTACATGTTAATCTGTCATGCACTTTCCCCATCCAATGGATGGGAAGCTAAGTGCAGAAATGCCCCATATTGCTGGCATGGGTCCCCCAGTGCTAGGAACATTCATTAAAGACCAGGCCTGCAGCTTGTGAGATCTTTAGGGCCAATGCAAGGGCTGATGGGGACCAGCGCCATTGTGGCCTTTAGTCTTTGCCTTTACTCTTAGACCCTGGATCTTTACCTTTACATTCTTAACAATTTTATGCAGTCTAAGCCTGTTGAGAAAAGATCTGGCTGGCAAGATCAAGAGGTTCTGTTTCCTTATCCTATGCTTTCTTCAAAAGCAGAACTGGAGAAATAATAGTTCTTTAAGCAGGTTCTTCAATAGCATTGGGTTTCATGTGAGTGCATTTCAGTGCTAACCTGGCACACAGCATCTTTAGGCTTCTCAACAAATAAATGTAAATAGCACGGATGCTTGTTGGACATTTCAAACAAAAGCCATGCATCTTTGATTCCGTGCCCTAGATGTCTGATTTATCTTCATAGCTTAGAATTCTCTTTCATTCTGGGAAACATATCAAGTACACGCTTGTGAAAGGAATTGTTCCATCAAACAGCTGCTTCCCGCTTCACTTTAGCTTTGGAGGCAAAGTGTTTGAGAGAGACAACTTCATTCTACCATTCAGGGCTGTGCTAGGGCAGCTTTACTCATCGATTCCTCACACTCCAGATATTCTGAATTATAATTTTTATCAGCCAACTCAGGCTGTGTGGACCTGGTAGAATAAAGTGGTTGCTGATGCCTATTTTGGCTGATGATTGCTCATCAGTGTAAAGCTTGTAGCAGCACCACGAACAACCAGATGGTTCTAGTAGTAGGAGAGACACGTTGGGGCCACAACCCCCCAGCAAGAAACTGGCACCACTAGGGATGTACACAAATATTTGTAACATTAGAAATTTGGCTGAATTCAGCCGTATTCGGATATTCAGACTTGAATAGAATGTTATGCTAACATTTGAATGAATACTAATGCTTCCAGACATTTGTAAGAATAGTTCGGACATTTGTTAAACTCGGGAAATGTATCAGATACATATCTTTTTGTATCAGAAATGTCTTTGTTTGTGTCACATCCGTATCTGTTTGTATCCAATAAGTATCTATTTGTATCTGATACACATTTGTTTGTATCCGATATATATCAAATTTTCGTATGAATACGTATGAATGCATTCATATCCAATTGCTACATTCAAATGCCTTCTATTTGTATGAATATGGATTTTTGAACATTCATTTCTAATTGAATGCCAAAAACATCTGTGCCCTTTCCTAGCAGAGGAGCAGGAGGAGGAGAGTTGGCTTTGGTACTCCATTTTTCCCACCCTTAAGGGGACTCCAAGCAGCTGACAAATCTTCTGTTCTTCTGTTCTTCTCCTCACAACAGACACTCTGTGAGGAAGGTAGGGCTATGAGGGCTCAGAATGAGAGCCGTGACTAGCCCATTCCTACGGATGTGCATGGTCTGTCTGCACTTGCCTTCATTCTGAAATCTATCCTGAAATAGGGGTCTGTGTGTGCCTTCTACACGCAGTCCTCCTTCCATACTGGTCCCACTAGACTTCAACAACTAGAGTGGAATAGGGTGCCATCTTGGGTGCTGTATACCTTGCTCTAGTACCTTATACATATGGACAAAGTGTTCCAACAGGGGGTGGAGCTTCTATCACACATCAGCCTATGGAGGGGAGGCCCCTAGGCCCTTTCCTAGCAGAGGAGCAGGAGGAGGAGAGCTGGCTTTTGTACTCCACTTTTCTCACCCTTAAGGGGACTCCAAGCAGCTGACAAATCTTCTGTTCTTCTCCTCACAACAGGCACTCTGTGAGGAACGTGGGGCTATGAGAGCTCAGAAAGAGAGCTGTGACTAGCCCAAGGTTCTGTGTAGAAGAGGGGAATTGATAAGAGTCCACAGTCTAAGCACAGAACCAAACTGGCTTTCCTAGCAGAGGATCATTTTTTCCACGCAGAAAGATCCTTTGTCCAGAGGAAACTAAAATTTGGCATAGAGCAAAAGCTGTTAAGAAATTCAGTTACTTAAAAAAAATATAAAAAATAAATAAAATTATATGGGAAAAAAAGAAATTCACTTATTAGCTGGTGAGCTTGCAATGGAAATTTCTGCTGTGATTCTGTTTGTTGCCTTAGGCAAGCTCTTCTTCCTTAGCCCTTGCCTGGAGAAACTTTTACTATAGTGATGATTTGATTTATATGCTGCCTTTTGATGACATAAATTGTTTCTTGACTTTTTAAGCAAAATAAATAAATAAATAAAAGGGCCATTAAAAAAAAAATCCAAGGCCTGATTTATGTTGCATAAGCTCTGAGTCTTGTAAGCTCAGCCGTTCCATCTGGGGACATGCCAGTAAGGCACAACATACTGATAATGAGAAGAATGGAGTCACATCCAGAGACAGTAGTATTGTTTAATAGAGCAGTGGGGAAGCCCTTATTCAATGGAAAACCCTGGACTCAGATGCCAGCAATGAAAATAGTGCTTTGTCAGAACAAACACAGAGTGCGTTCCCATAAAAGATTAAATGAAAATTTTGTCCATTTTCGAGATCGTCCAATCCCACAGGAAAATCCACAGGAAAAAAGTCCTTGGAAAAACTGTTCTTGGTCCCATTTTGGCACCCAGCCCACTTTTTCCCCATTTGGGAATGCTGCAGGACTGTTCGGGGAGGAAGATCTACCTTTTGGGCTGCCCCCCATGTCCTTCTGGCCAATGCCAGCTGCCGATGGGTGGGAGCTTACATCTGGGAAGGTCTCCCCCCTCCCCTCCCCATCCCTGCAATGCTAGAGCCCTGAGATTAAAAAAAAAAAAAGGCTTGGATCTCTGAACACAGATTTTCCCTTTTAGTGAATGCCACTGTAACTGCGAGAGATACATTACATTGTAGCAGCTAACAATCGCAGAGGGAAACTTTCTTTAGCCTCGCTGTGTTCTGAGCAGCTCATTCAAAGCAGAGAAGGAAGGGAATCCTCTCTTCTGTCTTTGAACCTGTGCATGACCCACAACCACAACTGTAATTATGAGAGATAGATTACATTGTAGCAGCTAACAATCACAGAAGGAAACTTTATTTAGCTCTGCTGCAAGTGGCTTGCTTACTTTCCCTGTCAGGGAGGATCCAAGGACAAGGGGCAGAGATTAGAAGATCCTGTTTTTCCATGCTGGGGGAACTGCAGTATTCAAATTCAGCCCATGTTATCCTCAAGCAAATGAGGACAGCCAGAATGAGCACTCAGTCCTGAATCAAGATTAAAATAGGCCAATCTGTATTAAAATAGTCAAGTGGGAACATGGTCACAGTAACTCACTCCACCTCTGGAAGACAGGCTTCTACTCAAAAGTTTGTTCATTAAAAGATAATAGGGCAGGACGGAGTGCTACACCTTTAATAACCATTTTAGCATGTGCTGCCTGCCTTACAAGCTAAACCTGCCAAAACTGCAGATTCTGTACAATTTCTAAGGGTATAGCACTCTCGACCTCTTTACCATGTGGTAACTCCAGTACCACTGTGGCTTAAGATATCAGAAGAAAGGGACCAGGGGCATTTCAGCCAGTTTGGTCTTGTGGTTAGAGTGTTGGACTCACATCTTGTAGTCTCCCAATTTGATCTGGATTACTTTGGGCTAGTCACAGATCTCTTTCTGAGCTCTCACAGCCACACCTACCTCACAGGGTGCATGTTGTGGAGAGAAGAACAGAAGGTTTGTCAGTCACTTTGAGTCCTCTTTAGGGGTGTACATGAATGCAATTTTTGGGATTTGATTCAAATCGAATATCCAAAAATTCAAATAAATTTGAATCTTTAAAATTCAAATGTATTCACATTTGATTCGATTTGAATAGATTCAAATCTATTCATTTAAATTTTTAATTCGAATTTGCACATATGAATGTCAACAGCATTTGTAAGTGCCCATACGCATCTGTACATATCCCGTATGTATCCCGTATGCATCCCATTTTCATCCCATATGGATCCATACAAATGCGTACGGATGTGGGAAAGATGTGTACGTACAAGTGCACATCATGTACATATCTGTACACCTAGCTGTTGCCACCATTCCGGAGCATCCCGTAGCTCACTCCAGCCGTATTGTGCAATCACAATTGTGTGTAGTTAGTTTCAAATAAAATCTCAAAATATGATGAATTTAGCCCTAGTTGGGAGAAACATAGAAGAGTCAGTTGTAATTCTGGAAGAAGACAGTCCTTCTCTTCCTTGAATAAGCCATGAAGATAATTTCATTTTACATGGGTTTCCTCGCCAATTTAATAATTCTAAAATGAAATGAAATATAAATAAATAAGTCGGAAAAAATTGCTTTAGGCAGGTTTCACCAGAATATGGTTGAAAATCCAGCACAGTTAAGGCGTTTTTATTATTATTATTTGACAGGCAAACTTGTTTACTAGCATACAAATATTTTAGAGCAGGCAAACACTGACCTGTGAATAAAGGAAATTATTAAAATTGGCCACCTGTGCAATGTGCTTAGCGCTGTGCATCCAATCATGCAATTAAACCAATTTGTGTAGGTTTACAAGCATAGGGAACTCATGACATTTTATGCATTTTCCCTCCTTCTTCCAGATTAAATGCATAAATCAGCGTATAGAATTTATATCAGTAGGTGCACGTCAGTGGATGATGTTCTGGTGAAGTTCTGCTTGATATCCCGTGTTGGCTTGGCCCTGGGACATGTGAATGATTATTTATATAATTCATTTTAAACTTCCTTTCCTTTCCTACCAGTGGGGTACAGACAGGTACAATCTACATAAAAACTAAAAAGTTTGATTAAAAACATAGAAAAAGAAGCAGGAATTAAATCCACAATGACATCCAATCAACCTCCACAAGGTGTTAATGTGGTCAATCATGTTGCCTTTGCACCTCTTCAAAAAGCTCTCATAGCATCCTGACAAGGGGTGTGCACAAAGGCAATTTTGGGGATTTTATATGATTCGAATTGAATATCTGAAAATTCAAATCTATTCGACTATTTGAAATTTGAATCTATTTGTACGAATTTTGGACTCGTATTTAAAGATAAGAATGTTGACAACATTCAAATGTGTCCGCACGCATCTGTATGCATCCCGTTTTTATCTCATATGCATCTTGTTTTCATCCCATATGTATCCATACAAATGCACATGAATACAAATAAGATGTGTACAGATATGTATATAATGTATATGTATCCATAAACATACAAATGTATGAATAATTCGTATGAATAATTCAAAACATTCAAATTCATTCAAATGTTTAAAAAACGAATGTGTAGACACTCAATTCGAATTCGACTGTCTGAATTTGAATGAATTTCAAATGTTTTGAATATTCTTGCACATCCCTAGTTCGCACACAACCTCCTATCCCCTCTTTTCCATCCCGCCTTGCCCTCCCCAACTTTCTCTGCTGTTATTGCACTCTCCTCTAAGACTCACCTAGACCTTCTGGAGGTGAACAAGCAGGTTTAGATGCTGACCCCATCTGGGATTTGCAGGAAATGGGAGTGACCTCCAAACCTGCATGAGCACCTCCAGAGGGCCTAGTTAACCTTCAGAGGACAGCATGATGGTGGCAGTGGGGACAGGTAAGGGGCAGTGGCCAGGAGGTGAAATGCTGGCTATGGGCAGATCCAGCCATCATTGGAGCATCTACAAATGTATCTACCAGATACATTTGATCCAGCTGCAAATGTTCAAATTCATATGAATTGCAAATGTGCTGAATTTTTCCACCCATCTCTAGTTATCCCACTGTGGCAATAGACAGGACCACTCTACCTGGTAGGTGTGGAAAGACCATCTAGCAATTCAAGTATGTCTTATAGAAATCAGTAAAGAAAACCTTCATTCACAAAATAGATCTTCAAGAAGAAAAGGCAAAGCTTAGCCTTCACTCTCACGTACAATCCTTCTACTTTAGCAAGATTTATCTTTCATATGGGGAAGAATTCAGACATCCAAGCCTGATCTGGATGGATGTGTAGTCCATGGTTTCATGGTCCTACCTTATATAAATCTGTGGGTCATAGGGCTGATAAAAATAAATAATATTTAACCCTTGTAACCTTTTCCATGCCTTTGGATGGGCAGTAGATAAGGAGGTTGGTCTCAATGCACAATAAGGAAGGAAGCATGCATCTGTAGGAATTAACAAAAGTCTCTTCAAATTACACACTTGAAGTCAAGTCTCTCCTGAGGGAATGGAGCGAAAAATGGCAAGCTAATATGTAATTACTTATGAAGTGAGCATATTTGAATTTAATCTCATGAAGCGAGACCCTTCAAGATTGCTAAAGATGCCAAGATGTCAGGTAGTACAATACCTAGGTTGTCCCTTTCTTCATCTGTACAAATGCTTCATTTCACTGGTATTGAAGCAAACTATAGGTTCATCTGGCTCAACACTGTCTTCTGCGCTTGACAGAAGCTCTCCAGGGCTTCTGGTGTGTAAAAATATTTCCTGGGAGATATCAAGAACTGCATCATTCTGTACGCTAAGCATGTTCTTTCCCATTGAGTTGTCAGCATTAGGACTGATGGAGTGGGATGTGAATACAGCTAAGAGAAGGTGGCAACAAGTTTCGCTCACTGACCATAAAGGATTATGCATGCACTACCCAACCATAAACTGAAGCAAAAGTGGAAGAGAAAAAGGGAGAAGATCTGAGCAATTGGGTGTAGTGGCACACCATGGAATTTGTCATTAAGAGTTAGCCACATCTAGCTATAGTTCAGCAACAGTCAATGTGCAGAGTTGGTTAGAAGCCGGTTATAGAGAATACAGGGCAATTTCTCACCTTCGCTTCCCTGGGATATCCATGCTTTATTCTGGAACACTTAAATATACCAGAATAAGTAAGTAATGTATGGATGTAGCCTTTGCCACAGAACCACCATGGGTGTTTTTCCACTGTCACTAGAAGTACCTATTAAGTACCCATTAATGGGTACAAAAATGCCATTATGTTTTAAGATCAGTCCCATGGTACAGCTCATGGCTGGGCACCCGCACATGCTCAGATGGGCAAAAGAGGCCAGGCCGGGGCCCAAACAACAAGGGGCTGCCCCCTCAAGCATGCTCAGAATGGCCCAGCCTTTCTACACGGAATGGGGCCTGCAGGAGAAGGTAAGACCCTGGGGATGGGTTGGGGGCTTTTGGCTGGGGAGCCTGATCTGGGGTTTGGGAGTGAGCAGGAACCCAGGGACAGAAGGCAGCCGGCTGCCTACACTGGCTCCATAGGAGCCAATGGGAGCAGCCCGGGGGAGGGGCCGAGCTGTCACAGAGAGAGAGCATGCTAATGCTTTCTCTCTGGGACAGGTCGGAACGCGCCGAGATGGTTTCAGAGCACTTTTAGTGCTCTGAAACTCGAACGCATGGAGGTCACGTTGGGATGCCTGTGGGTGACCTGGAATGGATCCCGCCGCCCGCAAGAGCGAATGCTGCATCCCAGCGTGCCCTCCATGCATTCGAAAACCCCCTGTGCGAGAAGGCTCAGTATCAAAACCATATCTATACAGTACATAGGTATGAGGTGCAACGCAAAAATTCTCTTATTTCTCGGTAAATCCCATATGCAATGAAGATGTGCCACCATTATTTGTTTTGTTTTGTTTTAAATATACATCATACTGCTAATTGCCAGATTTGTTTTGACCATTTATTCAGGCACTGCTTTATTTCATGATAGATGTTTTGAAGTATTGAAGTATTGAAGGCTTTGGAGGTGCAACTGGAGGAATCCATTCATGCCCATTTACCACTGATGAAAACTATATATTGGCAGGAATGCATTTGGCAACTGAGGGACCATGCGGAAGGCACTTTTAAGACCCCTGATAATAGTTATAAACAAATGGAGTCATATCGCTAGAGAGCCTATTTGGTCTAGTGGTTAGGGAACCGGACTCTTATCTGGGAATACAGGATTCGATTCCACACCCAGCTGGGTGACCTTGTACTAGTCACAGCTTTTCTCTGAGCGCTCAGAACCCCACAGGGTGTCTGTTGTGGTGAGAAGAATAGAAAGCTTTGTCAGCTGCTTTGAGTCCCCTTAAATGGGTGAGAAAAGTGGGGTAGAAATGCCAACTCTTCTTCTGCTGCTGCTTCTTCTTCTTCTTCTTCTGGGAACCTTGCAGTGCCTGAAAGGTGGAAACATTTTTTTAAAAATCAGACAAGGCTTTTAGTCTTAAAAAAATGGGGGACAAGTAGAGGACACCGCAATATTCTCCTTACATTTGTGCTTATATACATTTTATATCCCAGGGTGAGAATTTTGACTTTCCCTTGCACACCTGACTTATTTTTCAAGGGTGGCTCCTCTCCAGACTCCTTTAAAATTACATACAACACCCCCCCAAAAAAATTGTTGAACTGCTTCTCTGTAATTCAGTTTGCAAACAAATCTACAGCTTCTTAGAGCTTCACCTTTTTTCCCACTTCCCACATTAGTGTGTTTATTGCAAACCATTTTTCTTTGTCATTTTCTAATTTCCCATAAGTAACATTCGTTAAAAAAAAAAGGAACAGAAAAGAAAAATGATTCCATTTGGGTCGAAGACAGAAGCTGACAAACTATATCATTGGGTTAGCTGTACTTTTCTAAATATGCTGTAGTCTCTCCAGTTTCCATGCTGGCCTGTTTGGGACAAATCATATTAAACAATGGCTGCTCTTCTGACGTTTAGTGGCTTAAAGAGTCCCTGCCTAGGAATTCATAGCTTAGTGTACAACAGGGTGAACTTACTGTTGCTTTTAATCTTGTTCCCTGTGCTTCTTAAATCTAAAGAGAGTCTTTTGCACAAGGGCTGCAGAATCACTTTAGCTACACCGAAGTTGCTGGATTTTGTTTCAGCCATTGCATGAATTTTCTCCTGAGGTTGACAGCAATGTAGCAGTTCATTAAGAACAGAACAAAAACCCTCTTAAATTACTGAAATCTCTGTTTCCGTGCCCCCACTGTATTCTTTTAAAAAGCACTTAAACCTATTGCTGGAAACCCCAGTGCTGCTTGCAGTTTTTCCAGGAATAGCACTTTTCTACTTACCTTCTGTATGGGGCTGCAATCATAGCTTCATGCACACACATGCATGGAACAAATTCCTCTGGAATATCGTAGGTACGTAAGTGATCTTCTTTATCATATAGGCAAACATGTGCTGAGCAGCACTCGTGAATGGGTGATATATGAGGATGCCCTCCTGGCTGTCCCTCCACCTTAAGCAGTGAGAGGGCCTTCTCTATGTTCAAGCAGGATGGTGAAGACACATCACTTTGCTCAGGCCTTTGGCTAAATGTTGGTCATGTTCCCCTCACTGTAAACACTATTGTTTTACTTGATATTGTTTTTGTTTTAAACATGTTGGATTTTTAAATGCTGTGGTGGTTTTTACTGTATTAATATATATTATTTTGCTTGATATGGTGGATTTTAAAGGTTGTTACCCACCCTGAGACCTTCGGGTATAGGACGGGATAGAAATATACATAATAAATAAATATCACAATTCGAACAAAACAAAAACAGATGTGAGACATGTGACCGCTTTGCCAACAAATTATTAATCCAGTTAACAGTTAAGTGAAAATATCTTACAGGCAGATTGAAGGATGGGGAGTAATATGCAGTGGTATCATATAGATTGGGACAAGGGCTGTACACAGATTCGTGTGTGTGTTCAATTTGTATTGAATCAAATGTAAGAAAATTCCTATTCATTTGCTTCTGGGCAAACATAAACTCCCTAAAATCCTGAAGCCTGGGGATGGCTGTCTCTTCCTCACGTGGGATATAATAGCATGAAGAGCAGTTATGTCTTTTAGGCCTTTTTCGCACTGGCTCGCCGAAAATGGATCTATTAGATCCATTTTTCAGCATTCTGTCCTTGCCGGTAGATCCGTCACTGTTTGTGATGGACCTACCGGACCCCTTGCACATGCACGGGGAGGATGGATTGGGAAATGGATTTGGTGTGGGTGCAGTGTGCCTCCCCATTGGCCAGCTACACGCGCCTGCGCATGCCTGTGACCCAGGGCGAGTAGGAGGGTGTAGGGGGAGGGGGAGCCCAGAGAATGGAGTCCCCCAGTTCCCCATCACTGGCTCCAGAGAAGCCAATCGGGGAGGCTGGGGGGGAGACCCAGTTAGTTTCCCCATCCTTGTGTGGAAGCATCCTCTGTGGATGCAGATTTACCGCACAAGGATGGATGAAGACTTGATTAAGACTACCTTCTTTCAGGTCTTCAGGGAAACCGGTTTTAGTGCCTTGTAAACCACATTAGAGATGGATCTTGCACGAGCCAATGTGGAAGCTGGCTCTGCGAAGTGTCTCTAATGTGTGCTGCAATGCCAAGTGTTCTATATCTGTCTTTAATGGGCCCTTAATGTGTTTTTAAGGGCCAGTGTGGAAACACCCTTTGTTACTTTGGGTGGGGAGCTTCATAAGCACAGAGGAGAGACGTGTAGCCCATCACAGTATAGGAAAAATGTGCTGCTGGCAAGCAGTCAGAGCCATGGGGAGCCAGGAAAGTACATGGCCAGCCAATGGCAAGAACTCATTATCAGGAAAGCATTGTTAGTTTTGGAATGGGGATGTGCATGAATGGTTTTTTTTGCATTCAAATTCAAGTCAAATTGAATGTCAAAACATTCTATTCGATGTGAATGTTTAAAATCCGAATGCAACAAAAACCCATTCCTATCCGATACATTCTAATCTGTTCATCCGAATGTTAGATACGAATTTGAAGATACGAATGTCAGCACCATTCGTATTTAAAGATACAAATGTCAAAAACATTTGTAGGTGTTATACATATCTGTATGCATTTCGTATGCATCCCGTTTTATCCTGTATGCATCCCTTTTTCGTTCCATATTATAAGCACAAAGGCGTACAGATATGTATGATATTTCTACAGATACATATGTAATATGAATTCAAATCATTCGAAGGAATGCTTTGGAACATTTGAAATTTGTTTGAATGTTTTAATTTGAATGTCCACATTGGATCGAATTCAATCAAATTTCAAATGTTTAGAACATTTGTGCACATCCCTAACTTGGAAGCAAATGAAGCTGCACCTGTGGAAAAGTAAGGTAGGCTAGTTGTTTTAACTGTCTGAATGCCTGTTTTTTATGCATTTGAATTTTTTCTTAAAGGGACCACTATAAGCCCTTATCTGGTCACACCGTGAGTCCAGACTAGGGATGTGTAGGGTTATTTGTAATATTTGAAATTCATACAGATTTGTACATTCTAATTCAAATAGAATGTTGGCACAAGGGATGAACACAAATGTATTTTGGGGCCTTAAATTTGTAATGAATCAATGCTAGAAAATTCATATTCATATGAATAGACCCTTTCGAATGTGATAAAATTCTCTTCGATACAAGTGGATTCGTACAAATTCATACAAATATCTGATACAAACAAATACATTTTGCATACAAATGAATACGTATCGGATACGAACAAATATGTATCTGATACGGATCCGAGATACGGATCCTATACATATTGCATAAGAAATGCTCTCTGAAAGCATCAAATCTGACCTGTATCCACTTTTAATACACTCTCAATCCATGTCAGATGCACTCTACATGCATTGCAGATGTCCAGAAAAAATTGCATTCATACGAACAGCAATGTATGAACATTGTAACATTCAATTTGTATAAAAATATCTGGATTCATACGGATTGTATGAATAACAAATGTTATGAATGTTATTGCACATCCCTACTCGACACATTCAAAGACTGACATTCAAATTCGAATTGCATGTTTTGATACATTCGTATGGAGCTTCATATGAAGCTTCGCATGGAATTTGTATGCTATTCATGTGCATTTGTATGGGATTTGTATGGGATTCATATGGGATTCCTATGCTATTCCTATGCATTTGTTTGGGATTTGTATGCTATTCGTATGCATTCGTATGGGATTTCTATGGGATTGAATATTTGGGTGTTTTTCCACTGTCACTAGAAATACCCATTAAGTACCCATTAATGGGTACTAAATGGCATTAATGTACCCATTAATGGGTACTTAATGGGTACTTCTAGTGACAGTGGAAAAACACCCGAAGTATTAAATCGAATCCTACCACATTCAAAGGTGATCTATTCAAACATTCGTGCACATCCCTAGAACCAGACCACTTTTGGTTTGACATTTAAGTTCTGCTAGTCTGTTCTGTTTTAATTCCAGTGCTATTTACTCTGCTTTCTAAGCTGAATCTTCTTCATAAATTGCACAAATGGTCTATAGCACTGCAAAACACCCTGTTCAAGTTACTTTACAAGCTATGTCTTCAGTCAACAGTAACACTGCAAGTTATGTTAATTGCCAAAGAAATGTTAAACACAGCACTATATATTCACACAGAGTTACAAAGTTCTTTATAAAATGAGGAAAATGAAGTTCAATGAGACTGAACCAAAATTAGCCAGCAAATGAGCAAAATCCAGAAGTAGCAAATATAGGTTAAGTCCACATGAAACCCCATCTGATTCAAGAAACCATTATTTAATATTCTGAGGGGGTTGGTTTTCCTTCATTTCGTTTCATTTCGTTTTTCTCTCCTAGTGATGGCAATTATGGAGTCTATATTGATCTAAAATATTTATGTACTGTTTCCTTACTTAATGCAAAATCCCAAGTGGTTAACAATCATATAAACATAAAGAACTAGGTTAAAAGCCATGTAAAAGAATAAGTAACCATGAAAAAAGTAAATTGGATAGGATAGGAAGACTGATGCACAGGTAATACCTGGGTGAAGAGGGAGGTTTTACTGAAGGTACCTAAAAGATTTAATAGTAGGTGGCTCCATTCAAAAGTATTTTAAAAAGTGGTAGATTGTGGACCCTAAAGAATGGGATGCGAACACTGTTGTGTGGGACCTCAAACAACTTTCAAACCCCCTTAATTTTTACTATGTGTGGATGTAGGTGTTATCATGAGAAGAAAGAACCACATCACATCTAGCTGCCTCCATAGTAGGACCTTCTCAGATGATCTTAGTGATCTTCCAAATCTGTAGCAGGGAAGATGAGGTATTTCAATATGCTTGTCCCAAGAAGTTTACGACCACATAAGAAAAACAGAATACAGCCCAGTATCTACTTTGCAACTAATGCAATTGATTCATGTGCTTTCTAGCCAGTGCCTGACGTAGCAATGTGAGCATTTTCTTTAGCACCAGTTGCAGCTTTGGGAACAAGTATAACAGTAGCACAGCATAAGGGACATTATTCTTATCTGTTTTCATGGATGTGTGTGATACAGTGAATGTCTCCTGGCACATTCAGACCAGGAAAGGGAAATGTACCAAGGTTTGTATGGTAGCTATCAGTAAGGCCAAAGGCAGTCATCTGCATCTGTTCATCTCAGCATACATTTGCAGGCAAAGAACAGAAATTTCCCAGCCTTCAAAGTCTCAGGACAAGAGGAAATTTACCAGGTAGTGGCCATTTCTGGAACCTGGAAAAATTGCATTGCCCTTCATAGTCCATGTGACACAGTTCAGGATTCTCTTCTCCTTCATGGACCCTTCCAGCATGCTTGTTGATGCACTACATTAGAGATGTGGGAATTCAGTTCAAGTTTTATTTGGTTCAAATTGGACCAGGTAGTTTGATAGTGTTCTAACTGAACTGAACCACCTGTTTCAGAGAGGAAGCTCAACCCAAAGCTGAACCAGGGAATGTTTAATTCAACAGATCAAACCATGTAGTTCAGTTCAAGCTGGTTGTATTTGACTCCTGTGCCAGTTTGGTCTTGTGGTTGGCCTGCTGGATTCTTCTTGTAGTTACTGGGCTTAATTCCACTCTCTTCCATGAAGCCAGCTGGGTGACTTCTTTCTGAGCTTTCACAGCCTCACCTACTTCACAGGGTGTTTGTTGTGGGGAGGAGAACAGAAGGTTTGTCAGCCACTTTGAGACATTTTGGGTGAGAAAATCGGGGTATAATAGCCAACTCCTCCTCTTCTTCAGTAGGACTTTTTCAATGGATTTCATTATATTTTTCTTCTTTTTGTAATAATCAAACAGTTCACAAACTAGCCGAGATTCAATCTGAACAGGGTTAAGAGTCTTCATCCTGGCTCTAGACTGAGCTGAACCAACTAATTTTTCATGCAGCCGTCTGCGGTGCACTAGATACAAAAGGCCTGTACAGTCTGCAGCATACATCAGAATGCCATGCATTGTAGAGAACACTCTGCTATACAGAACCAGCATTCCCCAGCCTGAGCTGGTATGGTCTTATAGACTTTATGGAAGCTACCTCTGTGTCTGTTCTCTAAGCTATTCAGAAAATGAAGGCAGAACAAACTTTGCCATTCATATTTAAGTGGTCCGGGATCACAAATGCAGTAGGAGATGGGTAACACTCGGATTGTAAACCTTTGAGCTCCCTAAACCACATTTTGATCTACCTTTCCCTACCTCAAATTTGTAGTCCCCATTTCCAGGATACCCCATGGTCGGAAGTGTTCTAATTAGAAATCCCAGGAAGAAAGGTGCAAGAGTGTTGCAGGATACCTCTAGATTTCTATTGACAGTGAAGGTCTTATTCAATGACCTATCATAAATATAGAAACAACCTTCTGACTGCCAAGTACATTTTATATTTTTTTTACAAGGCCTTCAACAACAACAAAAAAAAAGTGTGAAAAATAATCAGTTCTATCATGGAGTGCTTATTGCCCCCATTAAACTTCTTGTGATCTCCAAGCACCTCTTAAACATCACAACCACTTCTCCTGGTTCAAACAGAACGGAGAACACAGACTTGACAATGATATCATCATATTGATGGCACTTCAAATCTCCTGGTAGCCTCTTCCAGCAGCTTCATATAGATGTTGAAGAGCATAGGAGATAAGAGCAATCCTTGAAGAACCTCAGGGTGTTAGACAAGATTTTAAAAAATAAGCAATAAAAAGGAAGAACAAATAGTCTTCCACAACCACTTTCTAGTACAGATGTGCACAAACAGATACTTAGTAGTTTGGTTTGAATCAGAACAACTATCTTTGGTTCAGGTTTGGTTCAAACCAGTTTTTTCAAACTACAAAGTGCTTTGGTTTGCTTGCAAGACAAAGGCCTATTCACGCTTAGGCCTCTGGAATGCAATCAGGACAGCTCTGGTGAAGAGCATTTGCATACTCACTATGCTGCTACAGCCTAGAAGTGTGCCCACCCTCACCAGAGCTGTCCTGATTGTGGATGAAATGCGGAGCTTACCACAAGTGTCCAGTGGGAAGAGCATTCACTCTTCCTCTGGCTTGCTGTGGAAGTCATGCCCCCTGGCTGGCACGATTGGCCACTGCTGCCCACATGCACTGGCTGGCAGGAGGCTGATCCCGGGGGGGGGGGATCGATCTGACCCAGTGGCGTGCCCCGCCACCCCTGGATCACACACACCGTGCTGTAGCTCACTTGGTTTGGTTTAAGTGAAAACAACTACCCTTGATTCAGGTTGACTTTGCACCAGTTTTTGAAACTAGAGGATAGTTCAGTTCACATGCAGACCAGGCAAACCATCCAGTTCACTGTCAACTGTGAGCTAATTGAATCAGCTCAGTACATTTCAACTGTCCACTGTTGGCCTTGCAGGCAGTAGTGGAACTATCTGAATGCAGGGCCTTCAATTTGCAAACCATCCTTTAATTTAAGCACCTTAAATGCCTGTATATGGCTAAATGTTTGACTCTGATGCATCAGCCCAAAATTGAAATTAAAATAAAATCTTTAATTTGGAAAATTGATGAGGAACTTAATAATCATCAAGTGGTCTCACAGTGAGATGATTTCAAAAGAAAGCTCTAGGTTACAAAAAGAAAATTAAAGTTCCCTGACAAGCCCTTAACCTTTAAACATGATAATTAGCTTTTGGCACTCTGAGACTTTAGTTATTATATCATTATGAATTATTTGTGTACCTAATGCAGAACTAGAAAATAACATGGCAGAAATAAAAAGGATCAAATATAAAAGATTGATTTTGTTGAGTTAATTTTCTCACAAATTTATAACAGAACCCTAAGGTAAGGAAATCTTCCAAATAAATAAATAAATAAATCTCTAATTATCCCTTAAATTAGAGCCTGAAAAAGATGATATATTTGTCTATTAATAAACTCTCATAAGTCTTGTTTCTTGCTTAGAAGTAGCAGCAGAGAACCTGAGCTGTAGAAAAGATGCCTTCTTTCTCAACTAAAATTTATTTGCTTGTTTATTAATTAAGATTATGTCCCATCTTTCCTCCAAAATAACTCACTCATTGTAGTTTAGAAATATTTACAACAGGGAAAAAAAATAATTTTAAATCATTAGTTTTAAAATTTCAAAAATAGCACCCCCAACACCATTGTCTTCACAGTAGGGATGTGCACAAATCAAAACCACAAGTTTGGTTAGTCATCAAACTGAACACTGTTTGTTTGGTTCAACAGCAAACCATTTAATAAAAAAACAGTTGCTCCCATTTGTTTTCAAAATTATTCTAAAACAAATAATATTTTTTTAAAAATATATCAATTTTTCTCATTAAAGTTCTTTTTAAGGGGAAAAGTACAGCAAACACAAACTGTTCAGTCAACTCATTCATGTTCACAAATTGGGCATAGTTCAATTTGATCAATTTTCCTGGCATTCAAACAACCACATGTTCGATGTGAGCTGTTTTGAACGTGAACTATTTGATTGAATTTTTGAGCACAAATAGAATTTTGAACATCTATTCCCCTGCCATGGAATGCAAGATTCCAGGGGCAGCCACAAAGACGTACTTCTCATACGTTAGGCTATCACCCATCTAGTCCAGCACCCTATCTCACACAGTTGCTTCTGGGCATCCGAAGTAGAAAACAATGACAAAACCTTCACCTGCTCTTGAATCCCTGCAAGTGGCCTTTAGTGGCATCCTGCCTGTCTCTCCAACCTGAGGCAGCACCTAGGCATCCCTTCTAGTAGCCATTGATACGTCTGATCTTCATAAAATTATCTAATCCTTTCTTAAAACTATCCAGGCTGGTTACTGTTATCACCTTTTCTGGCAGCAAATTCCATAGCCTGATGACCGTCTGGATGAGAAAATACTTCCCACTGTATTCCCCCCCACCACTGTTCACCATTTTTTAATATACTTCGATCAGGTCCCCTCTTAAACACCAACTAAGAAGAGTTTTCATAAGGCCGATTTCATAAGGAAGGTGTTCAAAACCCTTGATCATTCTGGTTGCCCTTTTTTGCACCTTTTCCAGCTCCAATAGAGAGGACCTTTCTGCACTAAAGTCAACATAGGCATGGAAGCAGAGTTCCAGTGGACCTTCCTTTACATGATTTGCCCATGTGTACTATCTTTCAGGGTGGTGCAAGCCCTGTGGTAGTGTTCATGTGCTGCTCATTCCTCATTCCTGGATCAACAGCAGAAACAAGGAGATCTCTTTGCTGTCAGATCCCATCCATCCATCCATCCATCCATCCATCCATCCATCCATCCATCCATCCATCCATCCATCCATCCATCCATCCATCCATCCATCCATCCATCCATCCATCCATCATGCCAGAATACAATTAAAAACAGTCATGTAAATTAATTAGAATGAGTTAGTGGTAGTGGATACCACCCAAGTCATGTCAAACTTCTGGTTGACTGCATGGATGCCTCTATGTCATTTTCTTGCAGAGATACAGAAGTGTTTTGGCATTCCCACTTCTGAGGAGACTGGCAACCCTTTGCTTTCCAGGCACTTTGTTCTACCTCTGAACTACCAATCAGAATGAGTACATTTAGCAGTTCCTCCATATTGCACATTGACAAGCATAAACTACGTTCCAAGAGGTGGGGAATTGTTTCCACACTCACATATAGATGTTTCATCTAGGAACCCCTATTTCAGACTATTTGCTTTTGATCTTGCTGTCCGTGAACACAAGTGACTTCCATGTTGCCCACTCTTCCTGATGACCTGTGAGAAGGTTCTCTTTAGTGAGATTTGAGTATGGGGCACTTTCCACTACTGAACGTGTATCTTGAGTGTCCTACGTTGGCATGCATACAGGCGCAAGGAGTGGCTTGGTGCAAGTGCCAATTTGGTGCCAAACCCAAGTATGGGTGAGGTAAGAGATGTCTTTATCTCACATACCAACACAACAATCCCATAGAATGAAACATGAAGCCCTTTAGAAGTTGTGTTGTAATTTATCATTGGCCAGGAATGGTGAGGAGTGGAGCCCAATAACATCTGAGAAGCCACAGGTTCTCTGTTCCTCTGTAATGAACCCATTTTACAGACTAGAAAGTAGAGCTGTATGTAGTGATCCACAAAGTTCCTCATGAAATGCTGGCAGAAACTGAGAAGCTTAGAAGCTGCCAGATTCCTTCCAGTTCTATGCACTGTTTCTTTTGGGCGTTACTATAGAAAATTTTATCCCTTAATCCTGGCCCAGATTCAGTGAAGTAATGAAGCATATGTCTTTAGTCTTGTAGTTAAGCACCTAATTAAATGCTCTAATGAATGTGATCCTGTAATAGTGACATTTATTAAGTTTTGTTGGAAAGCTTACAGCATTGATGTTTGGGTTTTTTCAGTTAAAATGTAATTCTTATATCTTACCAAAAAACGGAAGGAAGGAAGGAAGGAAGGAAGGAAGGAAGGAAGGAAGGAAGGAAGGAAGGAAGGAAGGAAGGAAGGAAGGAAGGAAGGGCAAACCAAGTTATCTCTTTTGATTTACTTATTTACTCAATCGTTTATTTTTATACCATCCTAAAGTGAACTTCCAGAGAGTGGAAGAATTGAAACAAAGCTTAATAAAATAAATGTTTTAAAATAAATCCATAAAATCCCCGTTATAAATATTCAAAAGAATCAAAATAGAAATCCCTCTTCATTTCATCATCTAATCTCTGTTTTAATATTTACTTGTCACTTGTATATGTGTGAAAACGTGGAGAAGGAGGCAAATCCGTGGAGCCAAATTATGCAAGACACAACTGTATAACTGCTCCTTTCAGTTCATGATGTGTTGGATTTTTCTTCTGTGTACTAGGCATAACCCCTTAGAAAAAACCCTGATAATAAGATCATAGGCGTTTTCGCACGGGGCTGAACGGAACGCGGAAAAGACAGGTGAGGACACGTCATCCGCATTGGCCGCGCGCGGCTTGCGTTCCGACGTGTCCGCAGCTGTCTTTTCCGCGTTCGAAATGTAGAGCACTTCGAAGTGCTCTACACGCGTTCCAACGCGGACGAGCCGCCAGCAGCCGTTCGGGAGAAGAAGCGTTCGCGCTTCTTCTGTCTCCCGAACGGCTGCCGGCGCGCCTCCGACGCCGCGCGGCTTTGACAATCAGCTGTTTTTCAAACAGCTGATTGTCGATCTGCCTCCGCGGCTGCCGGCGCGCCCCTGGCCGGCGTTTGCCGGCTAAGGCAGCTTCGGGCGCTTTGACCATTCGCACCCAGACGCTCCGGAACGCGTTTACACGCGTTCTGGCGCGTCTGTGTGTGAACGGGGAAAGCGCCCGAAGCTGGCTTAAGCTTTCCGCCTGAACGCGTTCCGTCTGGAACGCGATTCAGTGCGGAAATGCCTCATATCGGATACGTCAGCCATGCAGTATCAGATCAGCAGGGTCCTAGATGGAATATGCACCTGCAAAAGAAAACATGAAGTGCCCCAATGCAGTACATCTTGAAACCCAAAGCTTATGTGAGGTACAGTAATAAATAAACACCAAACTTAGCAGCTGATCAAACTAAATGTGTCTAAGCCAGCTAGTCAGATATAATAATTTCTAGTTTCTTTTGATTACTGGGCAAAGATTGGTCTCATGCAAAGCTAATCTGAGTGCAAGCTCACCTATACTGACAATTCTTGTATCCAGTGGAAACAAGGCATATGCACTTGGAATAGTATTAGAATCCAGTCCAATAACAAGTTTAATCTAAACTTCAATATCCACTTTAGTAATTTTGGAAGCAGGATAGGGACTGGAAGTTTGGGTCGATAAGGAGGAAAGATGAGGGTCTGACTTCATAATGGGACTTCTGATTCAGTTCACAGCATACAGTGGTTTGGACCAGTGGTGGTCCAGATTACTCCCCATACTGCCCAAAAAGCATGTGTTCTGAGGCCTCTGAAGGGCTAGAAATGGAAGTACCTAGCCTCAAAGCCCCTGGAGCCCCTGATAGTCCAGATAATGTTGATAATTAGGCAACGTCTGGGCAAGTACATCTGCACTTGCAGGAGGCGTTTATATGCTAGAAACGCCTCCTGCCTGCCCAGAAGTCCCCTAATTATCAACTATCAATGGAGCATCAAATCGTTCTCTGCAAGCTTACCAACTTTCTCCAAAAGCTTACCTGTTGCATCCAGCCAGTGACCATTCACACCTTTGCAAATACTGACCTCATACTGACCTCCTGACATGTGACTGCACAGAGTGTCAGCATAATCGTGGCGACTGCAATCATGGAGAGTGCCGCACTCAAGATGGTGGTGCCCTGAAGAGGACTGGGCCAGCAATCAAACAGAGGTAAGTATTTGATTGTGGGAGGAAAATCCTAACATTGACTAGAGCTCCCAAGTCCAGCGGATGGGAAGGGAAGTGTAAAATTGCCAAGGGCCTGCTGATCTGCCAACAATCTAGATTAAGGGCCCTTTGATCTGGATTACACTCTGTCCTATGTGGACAGAACATACCAGAGTTTTGGGACCTCCTTTGGACCAACTTGGAAAGTCCAAATAGAGGGTAGAAAGTCTACAAATATAACAGATAAAAATGAAAAGGTGTGAGTGTTGTGATCAGAAGACGTATTGAAGGAGGTTTAAAGTAAAGGTGTGGCCATGGCTTTAGGCTGATTTGTAATGTGGAAGGGAGGCCTGTGGTGTACCATTGTACACTGGCCCAAAGTTAAGTGCAGAAAAGCCCTAAATATCCTCAGTTGTAACCTTTCTGAGTTTTCAGGCAGCTGTGGCCAAACCACACTTACTTGGCTGCAGCCCTTGAGAAGCAGAAATAATTGTTGGAACAGCAATTATTCCTGGTACAGATAATTCTTGAAGCAACAATGGGCCTATTCGCACTTGGCCTTTTTCTGGAGTATATCTCAGGATAGGGGTCTGTGGTTCACATGTTAATGCAGATTCTGGCAGACCTCACTTTGGGTCTGCTGAAGCCTGCACTAGCATATGGACAGCAAGTCCCTATTCCAGGATATATTCCAGAATAAAGCCAAGTGTGAATAGGTCCAATGTGTGTACATGATGGGGAATGCGCTTTGGCTTATCGTGGCTTCTCTGCTTGCTTTTATAGAAATATTCTAAGCTCTTACATCACCAGAATAGCTCATGGGGTAGCATTAGAAATATAGATTTCAAACCCTCCGAAAGGGATCTTATTGCAGCATCTGTAGTTGGTTTTATTAAAAGCCGTTTAAATTCCCGTGCCTGGAGCTGTTTGAAATTATAGAGATGGGATGCAGAAATTTACATTTTAATTGAGGTGGGAAACAAAATAGGGCAAAACGCGCATTCACACATTACAAGGGAGAATAAATAAGATGTGTATCTTCTGGGAGGGAAGAAAGATTGTCCGTTTCTCCTTGCCTTCTGTGTTTTATTTCTTAACTTCATAATGAGAAGCCACATCAGCTTACTGTAGCCAAGAGGCTTCTGTGTTTTTGAGCAGTTTTATTAAAATCTGACTTACAATTGACACAACCATGAGATGGTATTCTGCTATTCTTTTCTGCTTCTCATCAAGTTGCAACAGGAGAAGAAAATAAGAAGGTTTATAAGGCACTGTGGATACTTGCTATTTGGATTGCTCCTCCATAGTTCTGTTCCATAATAAAATTTGGAATTCTTAAAGGGATTTATTCTTATTCATCTTATTCATATCCGTACGCATCCATACAGATACATACGGGATGAAAACGGGATGTGTATGAATGCATATGAATACAAACGAATGTTGCTGACATTCGTATCATCAAATTCATATCAAATATTCATACAAATAGACACGAATGTATTTGAATCGGTTTGAATTTTAATACATTCATTTTTAATACATTTTTAATACATTTGAATATGCGATTTGAATCGAATGTCAAAAATTATTTATGCACACCCCTAGTTTGGAGAGTTCTGATCAATGTGGGGGGTGGGGGCTGGAAACAATTTATTGGATAAGGTTGAGGCAGAAATTCAAGGCCTGTTTGCTTTTGGATGACTTCACATTTGAATGGACTGAAAGTTGAATGGGAATCTAGCTGAGGCCATTTCCAGACTTGCAAGGGCTGGGCCAGACTAGCACAAGCCGTGGGATCTGCTATGAGCTCTCCAGTGGTGTGAGCCCAATTTGCACTTTGGCCCATAGTTTACAACTAGTCAACATCTAGGCAGGTGCGCACACACTTAAATGAGGCACTTACAGCCCACAAGTGCCCCCTGCTTGCCCAGATGTTGACTAATTGTAAACTAGCTGCGGTGCACAAAATGGGTGCACTACAAGCAACCCAACCCTCCCAATCCCTACCATATCCATCCCTTAAGCATCCAGCCAGCAAGCATCTGCACTCTGTCGGGCTGATGAGGTCAACGTTAGTCTCTAACACACATTTCCTGTCCACGGGATGGGAAAGGAAGTACAAAAGCATCCCAGGAATGAAAGTTCTTGACTCCATTTCAATGACACAATTTGGATGACTACCAAAATGGTTCCTCTTCATAAACGTCTGCCAACCCAGAGTGTCCCAGAGCACTCAGGAGGATACAATCTTTGTGAGCAAGCTGTGGAGACATAAAGATGTCACCACAGCTTCACTGGGAGCAGCTGGTGAGCACGTAGACACTCCTGAATGCAGCATTTATATTCTCTTATGCAGCAAGGAGATGGGGGTGACTGTGGCTGTGCAATTGTGTGTCATGTTGTAATCACCATGGTAACGGTCAGGTGCAGAGCCCTGACACAATCGCATGTGCACAAGGCATCCACTACCTCGGTGTGATCCAGGCCAAAAGACAACCTATTATAATGAGAAGAACCCTGAATCTTCTGTCCATGCCTCTGATTATGTTAAAAGTTACTTTCTTCTGAACTAGCCCAGGCTGTGATTCACATTTAACTATTCCAACACCAGGAGCAAGCCGGTTTTCAAAAAAATTAAATTTTGGCTCGACCAAGTGGCTGAGATAAAAAGACAGCAAAGGTCAAACATGGGATTAAGGGGAAGAAAATGATTTTATTTTATCATTGCACAGTGAGTTAATCCCCTCTAGATGAATATGTAGGCAATGATTGTTTCGTGAAAGCTTCCCTTTTGCCCCTCCACAGCACAGATAAAAAGTTCACAAAGAGGTGGGCTGTCAAATGACAGCAATTTTTTTTTTTCATATTCTCCAGCTGCCCAGACCTCTTTTAAATGAAATGACTTTTGCTTATGCAGCCAGGTAAAACATTGACACTATGAGATGAGCCATAAGGAAGACACACATGTCAGCTCTTCCCTGCCAACTTCTGACGCAAAGCTGTTTCGTTCATTTATCTCTTGCTGGGCCTCAGCAATCCAATAAGTTGAACTGGCTGCATGTTGGAGGAGAAGACAGCTGCTGAACAGGGTTGCCAGTTTCACCACCAAACAAAAAACAACACTCCCTTCCCATGCTCATAAGCTTTATGGTACTGCCAAAAATAGCCTTTTCATACTTGAAAGGTGGTCGGATATTCTATCCTACAATCTGTTAAGGCGACTCACTCCTCCTCTTCAGGCTTTTTAGCAAGTTCCCAATGGAAAGACAAAACCATGTGAAATAGTTGTATGTACTGGAAGTGGTTCTTCTCAGGCCCTTATCTTATTGTTTTATTTTAGGTATTCTCTATGAACAACCCTGTTGTCTAGTTGAGCCTGTAAATATTGAAACTTTTCTAATGCATTTGTTTATCTGTTTAATCACTTCTCATAGAATGCAAACTCTCATAGAATGCATGTCAGGATTTGGGGCAGAAAGCTAATAGCTGCTGCAGGGGAACTGAGGTGAAGTCCAAATACAATAATATTAATAATAATAGTAATGGTGATAATACTAATTCTAATAGTGGTAGCATTAGTAGTAGTAAGAATAATTCAAAATTAAACTGGTGTGTGTTTACCAGAGGCGATTTCACACTTCCCTTCCCATTCCATGGACAGGAAAGGTGTGCTGGAGACTAACGTTGCTCGCACTTGTGAGCCCTGGTCAATGGCAACCTAGTCCCTGAGTGATCAATCACTTACCTTGTGTTTGATCACCGGGCTGATCCTCTGCAGGGCACTGCCATCTTCAAACCAGCACCCTGTTTGATGGTGCATGCGTCAGCACTGTTACTACGGTGACCCTGATGCTCTGTGCAAACACAGTCACATCACGGGCTATCTCAGCTGAATGTGTGCTTGCACAGCAGCTCCAGTGGTCCCTGTTCAACTGGAAAAAGGTGCAGATGGTCACCACTGGATTCATCAGGTAAAGATCTGGTTAATGATAGTTTGCACACGGCTCACAATTTCATGCACCACCGCTAGTTTATAATTAGGCAACACCTGGGAAGGCAGGGGGCACTTGTAGGCTGTAAATATCACCTGCAAGTGCAGATGTTGTCTAATTATAAACTATGGGTCGAAGTGCAAATCAGCCCCAGGTGTCAGATGCTGGGCCTCTGTACACTTACCTGTGAGATCCTGAACAGCTGCTCTAGAACATGCAATCCATCCCAAGGTTGGGACAATTATGGTTGCATAGTGATAGTTGTGCCAATTGACCTCTGAGCTGCCCTCAAAGCTCATGCAAGTTTCAGTGTCCAACCACTAGGAATGAAAGTTCCTACCCTTGGTGCCTCCAGGGGATTCATTTTGATGATGTGCCTTGTTGCACCATCATCGCATCTGAAAATCGGGATGCAAACAGGACTCAAACTGAAAAAACAGGATACAAACAGATTGGGAAATCGGATACGACTGTCCCCGACATTCTCATCATTCGATCTGAATCAGATTTTCAAATATATGGATCCAGATAATCCGGATTCAAATCGGTTTCTCAAAAATCTGGATTTTCACATTTCAAATAGAATATTCAAATATTTGATTCAAATCAAATTTGAATGCAAAAATGCATTCGTGCACATCCCTACCATAGTTATTCCATATGCACCACGTTTTCATCCCGTACAGATCTATAGAAATGCTTATGGATGCGGGATAGATGCATATCTGCAAGTATGCATCGCGTACGGACACGTGCACATATGAATGACCAGATAATTCAAATGAATAGATTTGAAATTTTTTCAAATGTTTAAATTTGAATTTATGGACATTCAATTTGAATTCAAGTGTCAAAATGTGGACAAATTCTATCAAATTTCAAATGCCTTCCAATATTCATGCATATCCCTAAAACTCACCTGTCAGTGTCACCTTCTCCAGCTTTCCTGTTTCTCCATCTCAGAAGGCTTTGCAGCCAGGATAGGGCAGGGCAACACACACCTTTGTGATGATATCACAATTTGATCCTGCATAATGACAGAAAATACCACATGTGCAAGAAGTCTGAGAAAATAGGACACCTAATCTATAGCTGAGAATAGATGACACATGTGGATTGTAGAGAAAGTGACAATTACAATCCATTGGAACATCAGTAAGACATATAATTTACTACCCATCAAAAACTGGTGGAACTATAAGATGAGAAAGGTAATAGAAAACAAGCAGACCAAAGTATTGGAGAATTTCTGACTTCAAACTGATAAACTTCTTGCACTCCTGACAACACAATTTGTAGCAAACAGGAAGTATCTGAAGCACCCATAATTTTAGCAGAACACCTGTAACATTCAAGTGAAGTCTTCTACGTTGACTAGAGATGTGTGTGAATATTTTTTTTGCCTTCGGTTCATATTGTGACATGAAAAGCCATACCAGTAAAATAGTAGCATAAAAATCTAGAATGGAAAAAAAAGGAAAGAAAAGAAAGGACGACAAAAGAAATAACAGAAAAAAATGATAGAGAAACAGAAACAGGACAAATCCAATCTGTTACGTCAAAAACATTCAGCCTCACACTTCAACTCATTAATCTCTATATTAAAATAAGAGAGTACCTCCAAAGTGTCCAAAGTTCTTGAGATTCAGTTTAGTTCAAATCAAACCAAGCTGGGGGGGGGGGAGTTCATGCGCATCTCTGGAAGTTGATGGTTGTGCCAGTAAGTTATGAGTGCCTTTGTGACATCTTAACACCTCGCGCTCTTTCCATCGTCTACAGAAAGTAGCAATGCTGGGAGGAGCATGCATTCAGTGTCAATATTTTTGATTAACCTAGCTCCTTGAGAAGAATCCAATAATCAATTGAGTCATAGGCATCTACTAGATTGTGAGATGGCAATGGTGACTGTGAAAGTGATAATGATTGTAATATTTGTACCCCAATCTTCTGCCAAATGGTGCTCATAACAGCATGATACAAACTCAAAAAAATAACAAAATGCAAAGTAAATGAACACACTCATTTCACCCCCATTTCTCAGGCCTCACTGGACAGGAATTCGTTCAGATGTCAACAAATTGTCAGGCATATGGAAACCAGCTCAGTGTCGTTTGGGTATGAGTTCCTGGATTAGGACTGATAAGCATATAGATTGTGTGGTTAAAAGTAATAACCCAGGTTCCTCAAGATCTGTTGCAAATAGATGTGAGCTAGAAAACCCCCATTATAAAAAAAAGAAGAAAAAGAAGGGAAGGAGGATGCAGTTTTCAGGCTTCAAAATCACTGTGAGACGTAAAGGGATTTTCTCCACTATACCAGGCAAGCCTATCAGCTAAATCTATATCCAGAAAAAAAGCAGGTCATAACCTCCATCTCAGGCTCAGTATCTTCAAGCCTGATCTTTATTTCATTTTCTGGGCTGTAAATTCCTTAAAACAGAGGTATGTTTGTGAATCCAAGGGCTGTACAATCTGTTGAAACAAGCTCTGGATTATTACTGGAATCTTGTCCAGTTCTTCTCTTTTTATTAGTTTTCATTTTATATCTCCCAGATGACATAACTCTGTCCAAGCACATTTTCACAGATTTGCACAGAAATGTCAAGTAAATACTCTCTAAGGTGATACAAAAGTGATGCTATAATAATATTGCAATTAAATCTTGTTTACTAGGAAAAAAGTGGGGGGAGACAAAAGCAAGAGAAATCTCTGCAGGGAAGTTGCCTTCCATGCAATTTCCTCCTTGGATTTGGCACCAAAAGGACAGGTTACATATAGCTGTCTGTCCAGATGTTTATCCATTTGGATATAAAGCTTCTAATTAGGGATGTGCATGAATATGTGTAACATTTGAAATCCAGCCAAATGTGGCCAAATTCAGTCATTCAAATTCAAATTTAATGTTTTGATACATTCGTATGAAGCTTCATATGGGATTCGTATATGGGATTCATATTCTATTTGTTTGCACTTGTATGGGTTCCATATGCTCTTTGTATGCATTCGTATATATGATCCGTATCCTATTTGTATGCACCTGTATGGGACTGGGCCCTGGACTGAATACAGTAAGTATCCAATCCTAATTGGACTTCAGATGCCCATAAATATTTGTGCACATCCTTAAGAGGTACTGTGAAGGTGTCTTCACAGTCATGTAATTGTGCAAGTCATTGGACACCATGTCCATGTTCTTCTTTGTTTGACATGCGGATGCTGCTTTCTTGATCTGGATGTGGACCACATTGATGTAGCCTACATTTATTTTTGATATGGTCATTTGGACTAATCAATAAAATGCTTTACCTTTACCCACATTTAGTGAGCCTATAGCATTGCTAAGATCCAGGTATACTCTATAGTCCAGTGATGGTGAACCTTTTGAGCTCGGTGTGTCAAAATTCGCAAAAAAACCTAGCTTAACTCGGGTGCTGTGTCACATCTAGAAATATCCATAATTTTGTGATATTTGTGGCTCTAGTAAAGAAGTTATATTTTTGATGTATGTATTTTATTAAAAGCAAAAACAAATAATTCTTTACATTAGTGACTTTTGTTGCTAAATCTTCAATTGAAAGTTGGTATTTCGTACACTTCAAGAACAAGCAAGCACTACATGCCCAGGTGCCAGGGTGGCCATGTGTGTCACCAAAAGGGCTTGGCATGTCACTTGTGACACACGTGTCATAGGTTGGCCATCACCGCTATAGCCTATAGCATTGCTATGATCCAGGTGTACTCTAGACCCAACTTGATACGGCCATATGACTAATCAATAAAGTTCATCATTACTATAGACCCATGCAGATAATGTGGTCCTAGCAGCTCCTAGATCCAAATTAACAACGGCCCTTATTCGGAAAGCCATAGGTCTTCCTGCAGCCTTAACATTTATCTCTGTGTAAAAGCTCATTTTGAAATAATCCCAACAAAAGTCAGTGCACCGCAGCTGAGGTTCCCCTTCACGGCACTGGTTTAAATAAAGGGAAAACCAGAACATAAAAATAATCCTAAAAGGCAAATACAATTATTTTGTGATTTATTTATTTATTTATTTATTTATTTATTTATTTATTTATTTATTTATTTATTAAAAAACTAAGTAACCTAAAAGTTTTGAAATAATAGAAAACTGCAAGGTGAGATTGAATGGAGCAGATAGCTACAAAGATTAATTGCTCAGATAAGGCGTCTTCTTTTCGTGTTGGTTTTATAATATATTTTCCTTGATGCCCTCAAAGAGTACATCCAGACAGCAGAAGAGAGAGAGAGGAAGAAGAGACTGGTATGCAAATTGAAGAAGCATTTAAAAAGAGAGGAAATGATTCTTTTTTTCAAATTACGTAAATGAATGAAATGAAAAGCATCTGAAAGCTAGAGGTATCCCATAGCTAGAGTATGATTTGTGGGGGTGGGGTTGTTTGCTTGCTTGGTTTTCTTTGCAAGCAAAACTCAAAAACAATCCCATCCAAGGGTCGCTCCTTCTATCTGACCTTTGATGTACTGCATTTTAATGGCTCAACCCCAATATATTTCTGGGCAGAAAATGCTTTTCTATTGCTTTACCTATGGTGGTTCCATCTTTTGCTTTCTTACAGCCATGGCAGTCAAAGAAGATAAATGGCATTGGGTTTTAAAAGTAGGCCTCCAATAGCTGTTTGTGACCTGACCTGACTTTTAGGTTTTAGTAAAAGTAAATAATAATCAAAAGGCAGATTTCACTGGCATTTTTTAACAAAAAAAACAAACCTAAATTAAACTACTCTAATTAAATATATATATATCCAGAAATATGTTTGATTGATAGAAACCATCTTTGTATTCCTCTGCATATTTGTTTAGAAATTTTGAAATCTAGGGCACGACTGCCCAGGCACTCTAGACCCCATTAAGCACCCGATAGGTACACGTACGATATACATACATTACATACCATCTGCACAGCAGGCTCCATTAAAGTCCCATTAAGGCTGCGCCTTCCACATGGGCATAAAAGAGATCTGGAACTAATGATGTTCTCCGGCCCCATCTGGAACAGCTATAGATCCTGAAAAAGGGGTCTACAATCCATGCTTGTGTGCTGAAATCCAGATTAAGTAGTGAGTAGGGGTGTGCATGAATATTCAAAGGTATTTGCAGTTTCATCTCACTAGTCTGAATTTTGACATTCAAATTCAAATCAAATGTCCATAAATTCAAATTTAAAGATTTGAATGAATTTCAAATTTTGGATCTATTCGTTCAAATTATTCAGACATTCGTATGTGTACAGGTTTGTACACAATGCGTACTTGAAGATCTGCATCTTTCCCGCATCTATACACATTTGAACAGATCGGTATAGGACAAAAACAGGTTGCATATGGGATAATTATGGGATGCATATGTGTGTGTACAGATGCGTACTAGATCTACTCAATCTGGATTAAGGGAAGTACCCTTCCCCTAGATCCAGATCTTCTTAGATCTGGATTAAAGGAGCGTGGTGGGAAAACACCCCTGGAATCCCAAAGCACAGATTTCTACAATCCGGATCTGCTTAATCCAGATTTGAAGTGGCAAGTCTGGAAATAGCTTTAGAATAGTAAGTGCAAACAGGCCCCGGGTAACTAGATTTAAAAATAATGTATTACCAAATAAAATAATTTAAAATATCTATGTGTCTCCTCTTTTGCTTCCCGGAAGCATTCTGCTGTACGGTGCAGCATTTTGTTTTGACATGCTGTTTAATGCCTCATTTTCTCAAGCCAGACTTTTGAGATCTGAGGTTCTTTGACTGACACTCGTAACCCAAAATAAATATTGTAAACAAAGGGTGTTTTTCCACCGCACTCCTTTAATCCATATCTAAGAAGATCTGGATTTAAGTGATGGGTACATTCCTTAATCCGGATCTAGTAGATCCGAATTAAGGGAAGTACGCAATGTGTTTCCATGGGTGGTCTAGCACCCAATAGTAATGGGTGCTAGCCTCCCTGCCGTGAAAACACCAGAGCACCCATTTGGAAATCCGGATCTACCCATGAGGGGTCTGCCTATCACTCCACAGGTTTGGGGGGACAGGGGGTGCAATCTCCAAACGGGCTTCGAAGTCATTTCAAAGTCATTTAAAGTCATTTTGAAGTCACTTTGAAGTCTGTGCAAAACAGCTCCTTTGAAGTCTGTGCTGATCTTCGGAGTGAACTTTGAAGTGACTTCAGAGTCACTTTGGAGTCACTTCGAAGTTCACTCCAAAGTTCACAGACTTCAAAGACGCTCTGGAGCTATTTTGCACAGACTTCGAAGTGACTTTGAAATGACTTTGAAAATCGAAGCTTTGGTTTTGGGGCTCCCCCCCCATGGGTGCCTCCTCCCCCTAGCCTCCTCTAGACCCCATTGCCAAACTAACATGGAAACAGGCTCCCTTTAATCTGGTTTTTCTTGCTGAAGACCCCATTGTAGACCCCATTAATGGGTTCTACAGAAAATCCAGATTAAAGCCCAAAAAGAACCCATATGATCCGGATTTCCCAAGGCGCGATGGAAACAAATGTGTCTCTAATGGGTGCTGTGGTGGAAATGGGGTCATCCAGCTCTCACCCAAATGGGTCCTTAATGGGTGCTAAAATGGATACTAAGTGACTGTGGAAAAACACCCAAAATTTGCAGTAAACCCAATGCCAAACTTCATAGACATCCCAGTGATCAAGGAGTAGGTCTTTGGTCATCAAAACACCACATCCTTTGAAGTACCTTGAATTGAAGCTCTGGGAAAGGATATTGCTGTATTTTCTGAGATGCATTAAGCACCATCCCTCTATATACGTTCAGGAGGCTAATGAAGATGTGACTTTTTATTAAGGATGTGCAAGAATATTCAAAATATTCATTATTTTATTGAATTTGGCTGAATTCGGACACTCGAATTTGAATCGAATATCGAGACTTTTTTTCTAAT
This sequence comes from Aspidoscelis tigris stejnegeri, assembly GCA_023333525.1. Lineage (NCBI taxonomy): Eukaryota > Metazoa > Chordata > Lepidosauria > Squamata > Teiidae > Aspidoscelis > Aspidoscelis tigris. The sequence continues at coordinate 12,638,846 of JALMGA010000007.1, forward strand.
ATTTGAGCGAATACAAATATTCTAAATCATCAGTTTGAGTAATTTGGACATTCGTATGTGTACAGATATGTACGCATTATATACATATCTGTATGGATCTTATTAATATCTGTATGCATCCATACAGATACGCATGGGATAAAAATGGGACGTGTACGGGATAAAAACAGGTTGCGTACAGATGCATACAGATACATATGAATGAATGTTCATATCATCAAATTTGTATCAAATATTCATGAAAATAGATACAATAGTATTCAAATTGGTTCAGATTTGAATACATTCATTTTTTCTCTATTCGTGCAAATTCAGACTTTCAAATATCCAATTCAAATCACATGTCAGTAGTGAAACATGTGGCCACCCAGGAAAGGCCCTTCTTGGTAATGTCCCCCAGGCTATGGAACAGTCTCCCCCTTGAGGTTCATCATGCCCCTTCTCTGTATGTATTCAGGAAGGTGGTGGTGATGCACCTCTTTGCCCTGGCCTTTGGCTGATCTGATTATATTTCCCCCCTCACGGCACTGAACAATTTTCAACACATATCTGTGCATCAGCTTACATTTTGCTTCAGGGATGTAAATGTGAAGGACTTGCATTAATTACGTGCTATCTATCTATCTATCTATCTATCTATCTATCTATCTATCTATCTATCTATCTATCTATCTATCTATCTATCTATCTATCTATCTATCATCTACCTGCCTACCTGCCTACCTACCTACATCTACCTATCTACCTATCTATCTACCTACCTACCTACCTACCTATCTGTCTACCTGCCTGCTTGCCTGCCTGCCTGCCATCTCTGTTACCTGTTTGTTTGTTTTTGAACTACACATTAAGAAGAAACCTCATTCATTCCTAAGCCTTGATAAAGATTCAATTTTATCATGGTCCAAAACTCAATTAATCCACCTAGGGGGTTGTGCAACCAACATATAGTAGAATTAAACCTTTTCTTGCTTTCCCTATTTTACCACTAAACCATTTTTCCCTACTAAGAAAGTGGAGCCTTAAATTTCATTGTGATTGCTGGTGTTTCTGAGAAACTCACTGACCTGCAGTTGCATAGGAGAATGGCATACTCTTCAGCAAAAGCGGCAGGTGATGTGGGCTTTCTCTGTGGGAGATCTGATGAACTTTTGTCACTGTCGATTGGATCACCTGGTCACTTCAAGCTGTGCTTATGCGTCAGTGCCAGGATGCCAATGGATTGTGACAGGCGATCCAGGCTGTCATGGTTGGTTTCGACAGCAAATACTCTATGATATTGAAAGATAATTTAATATAAGGTGATGAGCTAGTGAATTGATATTTGGCAGTGGAGTTGAAAGGTAATCTCTGCTTCCTCCACTTGATGTTAATCCCTTAGGACCTTGAAACTGGAAAAGAAAAGAAAAAGAGTGAAAACTGTGTCCTCCATAAAAGCAAAACCTTTGTCTTCTTTCTCATCTTTAAGAAACTGCAGTTCACATTTACAAACTTCGATTTATTCATCCTTGACCAAGGTGTCAAGGGTGGTTTTGCAGTTTGCCTGACCCATTCCTCCATTTTAAAGGAAGATGTTTGACATTGTTCCAGACTATTGGCTCATCTGGCTAGTGAAATTGAATCATTTCGTTACCTTGCCCCAGAGTCATGTTTTCTCCTTCCATCCAAAGAACAATAAAGCAAAAAGCCATCACCTACAGAAACACAATTGCTTCACTCAGTACTGCACACCTTCTTCGGGGTAGGGGGTTAGTTTAAAGCAGGAATACACAAACTGTAGGTATTCTTCAACAACAACTTCCATTGGGGACACTCAAATTTAGATATGTGCTCCTTCACTGATCTGCTTGAGTGCAAATGTGCTGTTCCCAGTAACGTGGATCGAGGTAACATTGCCGGGAATGACTGATCTGAAAGGGAGGGTGTGAAAAAGGGAAAGTGCAATTGCCCTGTGTGTGTATGTTCTGCTCAACTGACTGACCAGGGCAGGCTTGCAGGGTTTGCACTGGGGGAGGTGGAGATTAAAGGTCCTGTTTCTCCATGTTGAGGATTTGGGGGGTGAGTGGGAATGGCAATATTCAGGTTCAGTCTGGTTTACCATCAGGTAAATGGGAACAGCCTGAAATGAACACTTGGTCCTGTTTCTGGGTTAAAATAGTCCAACAGGGACTAAAATAGTCCAACCAGGACTAAAAAGGTCAAGTGAGAATGCAGCCCGAGAGTTATTATTTCCTGTCTGTGGAGGGACTAGGGGCTTAGTGAGCCAGTTTGGTCTAGTGGTTAAGGAGCCGGACTCTTATCTGGGAATACCAGGTTTGATTCCGCCCTCCTCCATGAAGGCAGCTGGGTGACCTTGGGCTAGTCACAGCTCTTTTCTGAGCTCTCACAGCCCCACCCACCTCACAGGGTCTTCTGTTGTGGGGAGAAGAACAGAAGCTTTGTCAGCCGCTTTGAGTTCCCTTAAATGGGTGAGAAAAGTGGGGTAGAAAAGCCAACTCTTCTTCTTCTTCTTCTTCTTACGGACATGGTAACTGTTACTTTTTATTTTGTCAGTTCCTTGAGTTTCAAATTTGTCCCAGGGGCGCTCCTAAACACAGGTCTCAGAACCCCCAGTAATGCAACGTGGGAGTCATGAACTTCCAAAGTGTGTATTTAGTGAGCTATGTACCATTTTGTATGCCTTGTTTTTAGATTTGAGGCAACCGGAGAAGCACTAACTGAAGTTGTTTCGCTATTCCCAGAGGACCATATGCCCTTTCTTCATTACAAATGTTCAAGGTCTGCATGTCAGGAGCAATGAGAACCCCAGCTCATTGCTGCTCCTACTGCGAGGCTCAGATCCCTGCTGTGAAAAGCTCTTATGGTAGCAAAATGTACCAGAGTTCAACTAAGAGCAGCAGGTGGTAGTCATTAGCAACTTGGGTCAAGAAATCAGTTCTCCAATTTTACAAATAAATGCAGCAGCAGTTAAGGGTACAAAACAGCTCCAGAATTTCCTGAACGATCCTGCTGAACAAGAAGCAACACTTAACAAGGGAAGTGACCCTGGAACCACGATAAGCAAGCAGGCCCTTTATTAAGAGATGCTTCTCGGTAGTGTTAGCCTTTTCCAAACAGCATATGAAAGTGCACAAACTCAGGCGAGCAACACTTTTAAGTCGCTTATAATTACAAACCTGACATATTGCATTTTACTGGTAAGGATGGAAAATATACATTGCATTGTATTATTTGCTTTGCTCTTAATTAGCCAAGGTCAATAGGCTTCAACTAATTCTTTATTTATTTTCTTGCCTACACGGACCTTGCTGGACACACACAAATTTCTTCATACAGAAGAGGGGAAAGGCAAAGATATTCAGTTCTATGGGGCGGGATAGAAATGTAAATAAATAAATAGGTAAGTAAGTAAACAAATAAATAAGTAAATAAGTAAATAAATAAATACCTGCCACTCTAGAGAACCATGTACGCAGACTGCGACTCGGGTGTATATGTTGCATTTTTGAACAGTGCCGTCTCTACCTTCAGTTTTCAGTTCACAAGCTGAAACCCAGCAGGTTTTACCTGGCAAACATATAAAGATTTAAGAAAATAATCTTTCAGTTAAAGCTGAGTGTTTTGCTTTCAGTGAATGATGTGAATGATTTTACACCGAAGTGTCAGTATTTCAAGTAGAAATAGGAAGCAGGAATCCAGAAGTGGTTCTAGATTTAATGAGGCCCTCAGTGAGTCATATGTGAAACCCAGTGAGGAATGGTGGTGGGAGAATCTATCTCATTCCTTGGCTTTTGATAGATCTTAAGATCAGCAAAAAATAAAATAATAATAATAAAAAGCTCAGCAACCTGAAAAATACAAATATGAATAGTTCAAAAATTTGTGAAACTGGGGAGGTGGGAAAGTGGCTGCACCAGTCACATCTCCAATGGATCCAGAGTGCATTTGGCATGAATTAGGAGTGGATTAAAAGTGGATTTAGCTCAGATTTGATGCTTCCAGAGTAGATACATTACAGGATACGTATCGGATATGTATCAGATACATATTGGATACATATCAGATACTATGTTTTTGTGCCGGATACGTATCAGATACATATTTTTTTGTATCATATGAATTCATATGAATACATTCATATCATATAGAATCCTACCATATTTGAAGGGGATTTATTTGAAGGAATACAAATTTTCTAACATTCGATTCATTACGAATTCAGTGCCCCAAAACCCATTCATGCACATCCCTACCCCTTTGTGGATGGACAGAGGAAGATGGAAGAAACACAATGAGAGTGGAATGTATCTGGAATTGCCTCTCAGAGGGCTGATAATGGTCAACTTCCAGTGACATTTCTCATCCTCCAAAAGGTATCTGTGGGAATCTCACTGTTCCACTTTGTGATGACCAGGGGTTAAGGTAAGGAGGTTAGAGGGAATTTTAGCCATAGGATAGTTGCTGTTTAAAGTATAGGGATGTGGCTTACTGTATTCCAAAGGGAGGGGGTAAGCTGGCCCAGAGGCTGAACCAATCAGAGTCAGATGTCAGGATTCCAGATTCTATAAAAGGTCATGTAAGAAACATAAAAGGGTTCTTCCTGGGTAAACTCATAGGGTGCGGGGTAGGATAGGAACCGGGCTCTAGGCTTGCCTGCGGGTAAAGCTGGGAATAGGGTCCTGATAGCTGATTGAGTTGCTATAAGTAGAGAAAGTGTTTTAGGAAGAGAATGTAATTCAAAGCTTGTACACATAAAAGAAGTTGTAACTAATAAAAGAGTTTCATTAATGACAGTTGAAGAGAGTCAGACTGTAATCTGTCTAAAAAGCCAGTAACTTTGTGAAGAGAAAATAAGTACTGTGCCTTTAAAAAGGAAAAGGAAAAGCCTGAAGAATGTCACAGCCGGCTGGCGAGTGAAAGTCCTTCCGCACCCAAGATAATAAGTGGAAAGGGCTGAATGTTGTGGGCTGAGGACTGATTACACAAAGATCTTGCCTTTCAGTCCATTAAAATGCTGAAGATCAGTCCAAGAGTGGATGAGGTGTTAGCCAGGGCATTTCACAAGCCCCCAGTCATGACACACTTCATCCACCTTTCTCTTGCTGCTGTGTTGTTTCAGCTGTGCACGTAAGTCTCATTCACACACGCCCTTTGAGTATCCTACTTCTCAGCAGGCTTTAGTTGAGTAAATCTCATCACCATAAATCAACAGAATGTTTTGGGAATCTCTCCCATGTTTATCTTTCCAAAGCTACCTTTGCACATAACCTTTTTGGAGTTTTGTTATTTTTCTTTTCCCTCAACCTTGGCATGGAGAGGAAGGAAGGTGATTAATACCCTTGTTCTTGAGCTAAGCATTTTGTAATCACTCTAATTAAATCAAGCAATATGAATCTAAGCAGGGCCCTAATTGTAAATTTTAATCATAACTACAAACAACCAGACATCTTCTTTGAAGTATTAATTGGGAGCATCTTGGCTCAGGCAACTGCCTTGTTTTAGAGTTTGGATGTGCAGACGGCACGCATATGCTCCTCATTTGTTTATGTCATTTTAGGCGGTGTGAAGTTTGAATCCTCCTGAGGTCCCTTCATAGAAAGAGAAACCACTTCTTAGGCCATGCAATAGAGTGACCATATGGAAAAGAGGGTGGAAGTAGGATGTTCACAAAGTTCTTTTGGCATTCGATCTGAAATGAATCGAATGTTTAAAAATTAATATTCGTGCAAAAAGATTGCATTTGAATGTGGTAAAATTCTGTTCTGTACATATCTATTTGTATGTATTCATATGAACATTCAATACGTATCTGATATGAACAGATATGTATCTGATATGAACAGATATGTATCTGATATGGAAATACATATCTGATATGGATAGATACGTATCTGATCCAAATAGATGCATATCTGATACGTTTCCCCAGCTTAACAAATGTCTGAGCTATTCATATGAATGTCCAGAACCATTTGTATTTGTTCAAATATTAGCATACGAATATCATAACATTCAAGTTCAAATGTCCGAATTCAGCTGAATTAATTTGACTGAATTTTGAATCTTATGAATATTTGCACACATTAAAGTCCTGCACCTTTAATGTCTGTACAGAAGAGTCAGTTTCAGTACATGCTCTCTGCTTTAAAAGCTGGATGATACAAATTTAATAAATAAAGAAATAAAGAAATGACCCTGGCAGATATCTAGACAGCTTGTCTTCTTGGATAATTCGAGGAGGGGCAACTGTCTTGGATCAGCTGCAACATAATCACTTAGATGTTGCTCTGGTCTTGTCAGTTCTGGTGAAGAGTGTGCGTAAATCATGCCCTTTGTCAATAAATGTCTGGCATGCTAAGGCCTGAGTGATGTTCATGTTGCTCGCTAACAAATTATAATGACCTTAGAGAGTCATGGGAATCCCTTGGGTTTCTTCATCATTTCCCTAGTTTCTAGTCCTATAGTGGAGATGATACGAATAGGGAAATCTCTTATTGATTTAAGCTGCATCAACATGAAGTTGACCCAGTGGAAATATAGAGCATGGAATAAATGTGACTGCAGGAAACAGCTGCATGTATCCTGAACATGCATCCAGTCTGAGCAGGTGAAAGCGAAGCTTTCAACCACAACATTGCTCTACCTCTTCTGCCTCGTGGTTCTAGAGTATGGGGCACCTTGGAAGAAAGAAGTGATTCAAGTATTAAAACCGTAATCTCCTATCAATGTTTCTCATAGTGGAAAAGCAACAAAAGAAAGCAAAGACATCAGAAAGTAGAATTATGTTTTTAATTCCGCGTCTTGTCAAAGAGAGTTGTACTTCCAGGAAATATGATTCTTTAACTTGCATACACACACACACACACACACAAAGGATGTTGGAGAAACTGCTCCTTATTATTTGACTCATTTAGAACTTTTTATGTTTTATGTAAAGTGAATAAGATTTAGCGCGTAGCAGTGTGGAAGGCAAATGCAGAGCCTACTGCCTGCAAAATATATATTCCCCAGTAAATCTAAAGAAACAATTTTCTGTGTTGATATCATAAATGGCTTTTTTCCCATTATCCCTCAATGTCTTTCTTAGAACCTAAGCATGCACACATACAGAGAGAGACTGCTATCTAGTAAATAAACTGATCATTACAATGTTAGCTAAAGAAGTAGAGCTTAAGCATCATTATTTATTTAAATATTCATGTAAACGTTTTCTAAAACACCATTTATCAAAAACAGTGCCAGGGAGGTTTGCAAACTCCCCCAGTTAACACTATATTAATAATAAAAAAAGTACAAACTAAAAATAAAGCTGAAATATTTGAAGCTGAAAACTATCTAGACTGTCAAATAAAAGTGCAGCATGCATCCTAAGCCACGGAGATAGCAAGCAATGAAAAACAGAACAAGGAAGAGCCAAGCAAGTGTTCCTCATTCAGCCAGAGCCCCTTAAGCACTGATCCTCCTCCCACTTCTGCTTTAAAAAGACACAAGGTAAGTTGTGTTATTCGGAGGTTCTTTCTCCACTGGACGTTATTCTGGATTAAATCTCAGGATTGGAGCCTACCATCTGCTCGCCAAGTGCAGATTATGGTAGGCCTCACCAGGGACTTGCCGTAGTTTGCACTGTCATGCAGACAGAAGGTCCCTATTTGGTGAATTAATATGGAAGAAGCCCCAATGCAGAAAGATATTAATGTGCAGAAAGATCTGACCTTGCTTGTCAAGACTGAAGTTGGGGATACTCCAGTTTTTACCCCAGCTTTGATTATGACAGGCAGGGAGGGGACTTCTGCTCCCACTAGCATGATCACAGAGGAAGAGGAAGATGAGGAGGAAGAGGAAGAATAAGAAGAGGAAGAGGAAGAAGAAGAAGAAGAGTTGTCTTTTCTATCCGGCTCTTCCTACCCACTTAAGAGGACTTAGAGCGGCTGAGAAAGCCTTCTATTCTTCTCCCCACAACAGAACACCCTGTGAGGTAGGTGGGGCTATGAGCTCAGAAGAGAGCTGTGACTAGCCCAAGCTCACCCAGCTGGCTTCGTGGAGGAGTGCGGAATCAAACTTGGTACTCCGAGTCCAGCTCCCTAACCACTAGACCACAACATGGCTCACAGTGAGGACATTCTCAGCTTTGATCATTCCAGGTGGAGACAGAGACAGCCTTTGCCCATCAAATGTTGGGCAGACATAGCCCCCTCATGACCCTTATCATTCCTGAGTCCAATAGACTATATTGTTGATAGTCCCTCTTCCCAGTTCTAGCTACAGTTTGCTGCAGATTCCTGCTCCTTCTGGGGATGCAAATATCATCCTTTGGGAGGAGGAGGAGAAGCGACCGTGGAATCTTCAAGCCATTATGAGTATTGTGTGCTAGGGATGTGTTCAAATATTCAAAGACCTTCAAAATCCTATCAAATTCGTCCAAATTTTGGCATTCAAATTCAGATTGAATGTCCATAAATTCAAATTTAAACATTCAAATGAATTTGGATTTTTGAACCTATTCATTTGAATTAGTTGGACATTTGTATGTGTATGGGTTTGGATCCATAAGGGATGAAAGCGGGTTGCATATGGGATAATAATGGGATTCACATGGATATGTACGGATGCATACAAATGCATACAGGATGTGTAACGATGCGTATGGGCACATACAAATATTGTCGATATTTGTGAATTCAAATATGAATAGAAAATCCACATCAATAGATTCAAATTTGCTTAATTTGAATGAAATTTGGGTAAATTAGAATTTTAAAGATTCAAATCGAATCAATTTTTTGATATTCTAACCGAATTTGAATTGAATCCCAAAAATTGCTTTCATGCACACAAATCCTTGTTTACTGATTCTCCCCCCCAATAGCTTTTTGAGATCCCTGAACCCTTCATTCTACACCATCTCATCTCCAACTTCCAAAAATGAGATCCTTGTTTAAAGTTTCTTTCTAACTAAAGTCACAGTTCCCCTCATAGCAGCTGCTCCATTGATTTTTAATGCTGAGACTTTTTGCTTTATAGTCACAATAATGAATATTCTACATCATCGCAATGGTTAGGAAGTCCAGAAATGATAGGAGTGAAACCACTTCTGCGACATTCTGTAGTATCAACCATTACCAAGTGGGAATTGACAAGATTTAAAAATGAGAAGGTCATACAAAGGTGGGGAGGAGGAACAAGAGAGGGGAAAATCTACCTTGCAAAATTATGTTTAGCCAGACTTGGAGCCTTTCTCAACTTACCTATGAAGTTCTACATTTGTTGATCTGAATCAGGCAGGTGTTGGTTCCGATTAGGGATCTGCACAAATGTGTTTTTTGACATTCGATTAGTAATGAATTGAACATTAGAAAATTCTTATTCATACTAATAAACCCTTTCAAATGTGATAAAATTCTATTCGATACAAATCTATACGTACAAATTTGTACGAATATCCAATATGAACGAATAGATATCTGATATGTATCCCATAACAAATATGCTCTGAAAGCATCGACTCCGACCTGAATCCACTTCTAATGCGCTCTCAATCCATGCTGAATGCACTCTAGATCCATTGCAGAGGTGACTGGCGCAGCCGCTTTCCCACTTCCGAACTATTTGTACAAATGTCAATTTATGAATATTGTAACATTCAGTTTGTGTCTGAATGTCCAGATTTGTATAAATAACAAATGTTACGGATATTCATGCACATCCCTAATTCTGATCTGTTCTGGACCAGCGCCTGCTCCAGCCCCAAAGGGGCCCATTTGGGTGCCACAATAAGGTTTCCTGAAATAGATCCCCCATGATCTTAGGGTGCCAGTAGACCTTGGGCTTTCTGCACTTGGCCTTATTCTGGAACATCTCTTAGAACAGGGGACCTTTTAGTGCTCCATAGCTATCAGAAATTGAGGGGAGCCTCACATACTCAGACCCACCCCAAAACAGAAGCAACTCCATGCTGTCCAGGTGTTCCAGACTGGAGCAGCCCTGAGCTAAACACAAAAAGCCCCAGAGTCTAAACACAGTTTGGATATCTGAATGGAACGATAGTTGGTAACCAATGGAAACACAGGAGTGTGGGTTTTTTATACCACTACCTACAATGGACTCTATGTAATATTTATGGAGGATGGGCCATAAATTAAATAAAGATTTGATTCACTCATTCATTCATTCACTCATTCATTTGAGTCAAGCTAGTGTCATGGAACCAGCCAAATTTTGTGAAAATCATATTGATTTGGTGTTTTAGGAGTGAACAAACTCATAGGTTAAAGAGATGTGAAAAACAAGATGTGGCATTTCAGTGCATCCAAAGATAATATGGAATGGGGATCCATTCCAAACCCATTGAATGGGCTTCCCACAGCCATTTAAAATGTGTTTGCCCTTGAACAAGACTTTGCCATCCGCCCATAACTCCTCACCAACAGCCATCACGGCTTTCAGTAGCCCTATAAAGCAAGGTAAGACTTGAATGGACATGGACCCTGTCTTAAGTCACACAGGAAGGTTTGCACTACCTAAGTTCTTAGAAATTTATAATTTTAATGTGCACATAATTAGAAATCATTGACCACACCGATGAACCTGAAAGTCTGTTTCCCCTGTAGCACCTACTATCAATCAATCTAATGGGTGCTTCAAAACCTTGAGTTAATAATATGTTACACCCTTTTTAATTGCTCCTAAACAGTGATTACATCCGGCCGTAGGTATTGTCTCATCCTGGGCTCATCTTGTTTATTTAATGCGGCAATTAATCTCAGTGGAGGTTACAAATCTAATCCATCCTTCTCCCAATTTGCTTTAATGCACAGTTCATGTAACAATAGTTAATTATATATGTTACTTTGATTGGGCTATGCAGCAAGTCTGCATCATGGGATAACACTATCTTTTTGGAGATAGATGAATTAATGTGATTATATTATGACTGTAAGTAGTCCCTTGATGATAACTATATTAGAATACCCAGAGAAGTTCATAATCCAAATGGGGATAAGTTCAAATCAGGAGTCTAAATTGGATCAAGACTACTAGGAAAAGAAAACCAAGACTGGAGTTGTAGCTTGTTGCCCAGACAGAAGAACAAATATGGATACTGATGGGACAGTTATTCTGTATTACAGAGGCCAAAAGGCTACTTATGACAACCACAGCAGCACACCACACACACTCCTTCTTGCACCATGTCTGGACAAAAAGACAACCTGATTCTGGGGTAATGGAATCATACTGGTATCACAACATGGACCCTGGTCACACAAATGTTTTAGGTTGATCTCAGGTCATCTTCAGATTATGTTACTGACATTATTTTAATTTAATTCATTTTAGAAGCCTGTCTACCCCTATTAGATCATCTTAACCATAGTCCTCATTTTTACAGGACCACGAGGACTCAGGCTGTCCTGGCATCTCAGGCTGTCTTCACTTCCTCAAAGTGTGAGCGGGGGGTGGGTGGGGGCTAAAGGAGGCTGAACCATACTGTGGTGGGTGGGGTCCAGTCTTTCCTTTGGCCAATCAGCACACGTTCAGTTTGTGTATGGTGCCTCTATCTGGCATTTTTATGCAAATTTGTTATTATTGTTTTTTTAAGAAATTAATCACATGAAGAAAAGCACATAATAAGAAAGGAGGTAGATTTGAGGCAACAAAAGGCATGGAGAGCCAAGAGTTCTGTGTACAAAGCTCAGGTCAATCACATAGAAAAGTGTGAGCAATGCAGCTCAAGGCGGGGACATCCTGAGGACAACCTATGTGTGACCAGCACTGGTACAACCTCAGTTCAAATTAATGAATAGGGCATCTTGTCTTAGATTGTGTGACCAGGACCATGGTCCACCCAAGTCAGTTCACCAGGTCCAGCTGTTGGGTATCACTGAGCCATGGCTGACTCTTGGTTGACTGCATGGGCAAGTCCGTGGACACCTCTACATAGTTTTCTTGGCACAGATACGGAACTGGCTTCCTGATGCCTACTTCTGGGGAGAGGCTTAGGATCAAACTAACAGCTCTATGCAGTTTGTTGTACCACTGAGCTATTCCTGCTCTCAGATATAGCAAAGCCTCAAGCTATTCTGAAATGAAAGAGGAATTGCCTGGTTCAGATAACATTATAGGCCGTTATTTTCTATTATGGCAGAACCTAGCTGAATAATTCAGGATGCAGTTCGGCGTATTTGCATTCACTTAGGTTCTGTGGGGGCGTCGAACATTCTTGTCTGCCTGTTATATTATACCTGTAGAATAGGGAAACATTTTCAGTGGGATATTTTCAGCCCAGTTGTTGGCTTTCTCTTGAGATTTGTCAATCTGCAGATAACGGCTTTTGGTCTACAGGAATTGAACTCCATCTCACCGAATGGCACCACTAATTACAAGGTTATTCATCTCTGTAGGTGGGAGAGCAGAAAGGTTCATCAGCCTCAGGCTTTTGCAGTTTGAAGGCACAAATTAAAGAAAGATTTTCTGATTTAGTACTATGCTAGTGATTTACTGTGCAACTATTGAAAAGGTCTTCAAATTTAAACAGGATTTATTCCATGAACAAAACACAGGCTTATACATTAACTTTGTAGATGGGCTGTAGCCTTTTAGCCTAGCTCTTAAGCCCTGATGCATCCACAATGGGATGAAGAGATGTTCTGCACTTACCTTGTGTAAATCTGGATCAATGGGTCTGGAAAAAAAAAACAGTCCCACTGATCCAAACTACATCGAGGTGTGAGCCAGATGAGCAGCGTTCCTCATGGCTGCAAAGTTTGCATGAGCTTTGCAACTACTCCCCATACCTCTGTCATTCATAGTCTTGATCCCGGGGTGGGGTGGGGTGGGGTAGTTTTCAGAGGAGTGCTATGGCATGCCACTAAAAAGCACCAAAAGGTAGCTACAGAATATAGGGGTGTGCCACCTACATGCCTCCTGTGGTCTAGAACAAGGCTCTTGGTCCTCTTGTGGACTGGATTAAATAGATCTACAACAGACTCAGGTTAAAGATCTCCCAATTCAGATCTTGCTCAGTCTAGTACAGACAAAGCTGGACCAGTAAGGTGGGAGGAAACATGATCTATATTAATGTTTGGATGGGGAGCCCACGATCCTTAAGGGGCTCCTTAATCTGAATCACCAGTCAGTGCAGAAGGGGCCAAGATCTAGGTTGCCGTGATGAGGGGCCGTCTGTGGGGTAGGGGTGCATGATTTAAACTATGTGTCTCAGAGGCAACACCACAGAGCCTGTGGGGATGTTGTGGGTGAATCACTACACAGCTCAAAATATGACTGGAACCACAGTCGCAGGCCAAAGGTACGCTGGAAGACTGCCACTGTGCCAGTTCATACACAGATTCCATCCACTTTCTTCAGTCATTGACTTGATTCCACTCATCTTTACATGGAGTCCAGGAAATTAAACTGATATATGTTTAGGGAAGCCTCATCCAGATTCCAAGCAACTCAGAGTCAAAAGGGGGTTTCACCCCACCATCCAGACATCTAGATGATATCCAGCATTCCCCATGCATGCAGCGTCCTTGCTGCTCAGAGGCAGGAGGAGGTGAGATTATCATATTCTAAAGACTACAAGCTAATCAGTCAAATTTCAGTTATCACGCATTTCTTCTATCAACAACCCAAAATTTGATTTGCCCCATTTCTCCATCCAAAAACTATTATTGTATTCTTAAAGGAAAGCAAAAGATTTCTGAATTTTATTTTAACCATTCTCATTATTTTGTACCTCTTTGTGACATCGTCTCCAGTGTAACGCTTCTTTGCGTTTCTTTCACTCACAGGATCTCTCTGTCTGCAAACTCTTCTCTAAAATGTGGCTTTCTAATAAGTCGAATAAGTCTGGCTTACTTTTAAATAAAGATGATACCGTAATTTAAATATATACACACAGGCTGCGCAATCTCATGTTTCTGACATCCTCTATTCCTTATTTCAAGGCACTCTTGGGTTCCATTCCGAACATCTGTTTGAAAGATGGCAATGGGAACCCATTTCCACATGGCTGTCAAGAAAACATCATAGATGTGCCTACTTAGTGGCCAATAATTAAACTCAACGGAAGAAGAGTTGGCTTTTCTACCCTGCTTTTCTCACTCATTTAAGGGGACTCCCCACAACAGAACATTTAGTATTCTAACATTTAATATAAGTTTTTAAATATGCTAGATATTTTAAAGTGTTTTTATGGATAAAAAAAGAACTGCAAACACACACCCTTGCCTCCCTTGAGTGACACAACAACATCCAATAAGAGATAGATTTGATAAAGCAAAAGTGGTGGAGAGCCGAGAGTTCCATGGAGGAGGCTCAGATCTATCATGGAGAAAGGTGCAGCCCAGAGTGAGGATGGCCTGAGGACAACCTATAATGATCTAGGTGTGAACAGAACTGGTACAACCTCAGTTCAGATTATGAATAGCACACCCTGTCTCATATAGGTGGGACTAGGATCAATGAGACTGGGTTTTGGTCTAATTCTGCAGGGCTACTTTTATGTTCTTATAGGCAAATGCATGGAAGATAGGTGTATCTATAGCTACTAGAATGAATCATTATAGTCCTGTCTCCAGACTGGAGAGACAGGCAGGATACCTCTCAAAGTCTTTTGTAGGGAGCTGAGAGCAGCGGAAAGTTCTGCCTTTATCTTCCACTTGACAACGCTTAGATGAAATTGGTGGGTAACTGTGTGAGCCAGGATGCTGAACTAGATGGGTTGTGATACTATCCAGCAGGGCTCCTCAAGTTCTTATGATGCAGCCAGAATTTCAGCAAATCAGTGCAAAACTAGGAACAATTGATACTACAGCATTTTGCTCTGAGTGAAGATTAATTTCAGTATGTTCACATTTAATGATACATAGTTAGGTTGTAGCTTTCTTTTCCTATTCAACTGCATGACGTTTTCTTTCCCCGGGCATTGTGGGGAGCCCCTACACTGGGAAGTGAACAATAGGGCTTATTAATCAATACCTGAGAACTAGAATTTCATCCATAAATCAGGATGTACTCTAACTACTGGGCATCTTCAAGTGCCTGTGGAAATGTAAGTGTTATGAATAAATGTAAGCACATTTATCTTTGAAAATTCTCCCTCTATGAAGTCTAGAATCACAGTATGAAGATGAAACAGTACATTTTGTGCAGATAAATAGCGAGATGCTAGACATTTCAATAATTCAGTGTGATTGTGGAGTGTATAATCTGCAGAAAGCCAATAAGATTCCACTTAAGAAACGACTCGGAAAACTCATGAAAAACCTCAATAAACTTTTTATTTAGAAACAATTCTGAATTTATGTTCTCTGCGTTTCTCCCCCTCCTTCGCCACCTTTGTTGTCTTCCGGTAGTCAACAAATTTGTGTAGGAGGCCTTCTAAACAGAAAGTCTCGTATGAATATCCTTTGCCCAAAATAGTAATTCTCCATGTAATGACAATAATATAATTGCTTCTGTCAAAATTGGTTCCAGCATTTCAAAGACCATAAAAAAAGGACAGGGACTCATGTAAACAAAAGCTATTGCTAGGTACTGGTGGAAACTATATTATTCTCACAACATTTATTGATGTGTGCAATTTACTGTGTTTGGACTGGCTCCCCCGTGCTTCTCCATTATGAAGCCATCAGATGCAGTTGCATTAGCCATCTTTTTATATTTAGGCTGGTACACAGCTTATTCTTTGCAAAATATACTGTGCATGTAACAATAATCTATGGCTCCAGCAATCAAATCTGATTTGTTTTCCACATATAGAAGCTCCACTGTATGACTGGTGGAGAAAGGAGCATGAGTTCATTCTACCACCATGAAAAGAGTAAGGGCCATTTTGCACTATGTGTTGGTCAATTAGGAGGCATAGTATGCATTAGCATCCACACTTGTGGATGCTTAGAGCATGCTCAACCCATCCAAACCCTCCCAAAACTTACCTTAAATGCAGATAACTGCCTGGACAGCAACCATCTTCAAATACCAGTGACAGTGCCAGCATGCATGTGCGGTGCCAGCACTGCGGCAACCAAGCAGGATGGTGCATCATTGCATGTGCCTCTTCCATCATGTGCACCCCCTGAACCTCTTCCAAAAAGGAAAACATGCAAATGGCACATATTGAGCCTTAACTTGCTTCACATCTTCACCTGCTTCACATCTACCCAGCATGTGGGGAGCTTTGGAATACACAAAGCCATTTCTGGTGAGATTTGCATGCACTATCTCTGAGCTACCTCAGTCAAGCGCAAAAAGTCAAGCGCAAAAAGACCCACAGGTAGTATGTTATCAACTATATCCTGAACCCGTGAAATGTAAGACGGTTAAAACATGTCCCCGGGCAGGTCTCAATAATAAAAAGATAAAAAACACAGAACAGTATAAAACAAAAATTAAAAAAAGAACACTCCTTCCCTTCTTTCTACCTTGGCAGTATGATGCTTAGAAGAAACTAAGCATCAAAACCCTGAGTGAAGAGGTATGTTTTAACCAGGCACCAAAAGACACCACATTGGCTCATGGCGTACCTCCAGAGAGATGCTGTTCTAAATTCTGGGAGGGACAAAGCTCTCCACGCATCTGAAAGAGACAGGCTACATGAAGTCCCTCACGTTATGATCTTAATTCTCCAGAGTCTATATGGAAGAAGGCACTGATTCAGAGAACCAGTGCCCAAGTCATTCCGATCTTTTATGCTAACATCAACACCTTGAATCAGACTCAGAAAATAGCCAGTTCAGATTTTTCAGGACTAATGTCATACGTGTCCAGCCAGAAATGCATGTCAGTAGTTGAGCTGCTGGAAAAGATGTGTATGTGCAAGTAAACATTGTGTACGAACCTGTATGAATAATTCAAATGAATAGACTTGAAAATTCAAAATTCATTCAAATGTTTAAATTTGAATTTATGGACACTCCATTCAAACTCGAATGTTGAAATTTGGATGGATTCTATCAAATTTTGAGTGTCTTCAAATATTTGTGCACATCCCTAGTTGTAGCTGTTAGCAAGTGAGAATGATCATTTTAATTGCTCTGTCCTGTGCATTGCTTCTGTCATCCCCAAATGCTGTGTTTATGATAACAGGCCTGCCATTTGGAGAGAAACCGGTATGTTCTAACAAGTAGGTAATCAAAGTGTGTGGAGCGAGCTAAGGGAGAAAGAAAGAAAATGAAAAAGAGAGAGACAGGGGAGGAAAGGAAATAAAAGATGTAAGCGTGTCAAGTGTTATAGGATATGTTATAAGGTTGTTCCTCACTATCTAATCCTTGGTACTTTCCTGGCTGAACTGATAGCTTAATGCAACAGATCAGTGGTTTATAATAACTTTTTCCCCCTCTAGAAAGTCATAGGGGGATAAACCTGTTCAAAAGGTCTCATATCAAGTACCGTACTTTGCCTTTCAAAATAAAATTCTATCTCTAGAAATATGAGATCGCTCTGTATGCGCCTTTCAACTCTATTCCTCTCTATGTGTGTCTGCATTCATAGGTTCTTTGTACAATTGGCTACTAGGATTCTTTTAGAGTGTAAATCCGGTCGGTAGCTTTTCTCTTTCGATTGCTATCAATAAATAGTGGGCCGGACTGCATGTTGACTCACAACTCATGAAGTCCTGTTTTCCCATTGTGAAGATGAGATATCCATCAATAGAAAATTGGTTCCACTCTTTTGCTTACAAGTTGTGTTCAGTATTTCTGTGAAAAGGAAGAAAAGGAGGTTGTGCCATCTAGCTATACAAAGTAGACAGGCCAGTCCTGAAGATATTGTAAAGAAGCCTATTCATGAAAAAAAGAAAAAGAAAAAAAAAGTGAACAAATTTTAACTCTTCTACCAGCCAGATATATAGTTAGCGACAATCCAGAATATTGCTCTGTTAGCATTATTGCTTGCTAGTCAGAGAGCACTGTCTTTGCATAGCCATCTTTTTCAGCCTCCACACATGTGTGGTGGATGGAGCCACACCCGTGGCTCTGTCCTGAGGGTAAATAAAAATAGCAATACAACTGGAAAACCTGAAACCATCACTGGATTTACAGCAATATTTTTTTCATGCTTTCTATGGGGGTATATAGTGGAGCTATGGTGCAGCCAGGGGAGGTTATAACACTCAAAGAGAGAAAACAGAATAAAGCACACTTAAATAAGTAAACTCTCCACTCTGGAAGGACTACTTTCAGAGAAACCTGGGCATCAAAGTCCTGAGTGAAAGAAATATGTTTTAGTCAGATGTTGAAAACCATATAGTATTGGCATCTGGTGTGCTTCCAGTGAGCCTATTTGGTCTTGTGGTTAGAGTGCTGGACTCATATCTCACAGTCACAGGGGCTGATTCTGCAGTCCTCCATGAACCCAGATAGGTGACCTTGGGCTAGTCACAGCTTTCTTCTAAGCTCTCACAGCCCCACCTGCCTCTCAGGGTGCCGGTTGTGGGGAGAACAGAAGGTTTGTCAGCCACTTTGAGTCCCCTTAAGGGTGGGAAAAGTGAGGTTAAAAAACACTAACTCTTCTCCTCCTCCTTCCTCCACTGGAAAGCTTTTCCAAAGCCTAGGGGCCACCACAGAAAAGGTTGCCACACATGCCACAGCCCCTTGTATCTCTGAGGTTGGCAGTTCTACCAAAAAGGTGACAATCCTAATCCTCCAGTGTCCACTCTTTTTAGACTTGGGAATTTTTGCTTCCCAGCTTCAACTAGGGCAAGGTGTTCCTTCAGCTGCCCGGGCAGATGCAGACCATGGTAACTTCAGTAAGAGAAATCCCCTACCATCCCCCCCCTTGTTTTCAGAAAAAAAAGTCACTTTTAAAAAACTTTTCTGGTTTCATAAGAGATAACTCTCTCTGAAAGCACCAAAGACAAGGATTCGTATCACAATGTGTTGCTCAGGGCGTAAACAGATGGTCCTTAACCACCTTAGGGTTGCACATTAAGAGCCTGCCTCTCCTTTTTCCTCTCTTGTGCGATTCTCCCCCTTCTTCTGTCTACAAATTTGCTTTTAAAATATTTATTTTAAGAAATGTTCGCTGCTTAAACTCCAATGAGCCTTGAGATATTTAACTCTGCAATATTTATTAAGCTCTCAAGACTAGCAATGTTGAACAAGGTCAAGATTACAATGTACAGAGAAGGAGGCTTTTCTTTGGCTTGTGACTTTCATGTACAAATAGCAGCAACAGCATAGTTTACATATATATTTATATTTTATATATATCTGTACTGTTCCAGTAGCATTTTCTCTGCTCACCTTCTCCCAAGGCCTTTTATTTATAAATAATCAATAGCCCCAAACTAATCCAACAAATGCTCAGTAAAAGCAGAATTCAAGGGACCATTAATACAGATACTGCTGTAATTGTAAAAAACACTCTCAAACCAGTACAGTGATGGATGGGATTTGCTTTCTGCACTTCTGATTAAATTCATCAGTGAGTTCAATGCTGGTGCAAAGGCCACTGAAAATTATGAGGGGCATAGGGCATTGGTGCTGTAGCTAGCAAGCAAAGCAGCCAAGTAGAGCGGGGTGGAAATCTTCTGGACTTACTGCACTTGGCTTTATTCTAGAATATGTCTTGAAATAGGGGGACTTCTGTCTACATGCTGGTGCAGATTATGTCAGGCCACAGGAAAGGCCTGACATAGTATGCATTAGCATGTGAACAGCAGACCCCTGTCCTGAGATATGTTCTAGAATAAGGCCAAGTGTGGAAAGGGCTCTTGTGTGCACATAAGAACATAAGAGGAGCCTTGCTGGATCAGGCTACAGCCCATCTAGTCCACCATTCTGTCTCACACAGTGATTTGGGACGTGCAAGAATATTCAAAATATTCATTATTCGATCCAATTTGGCTGAATTCAGACATTCGAGTTTGAATTGAATGTCCAGACATTTGCTTTTTAATATTCAAATCAATATGAATATTTTGAATCATTCGTTCAAATAATTTGGGCATTCCTATGTGTATGGATACGTATGCATTACGTATGTATCTGTACACATCTTATTCATATCCGTGCAGATACATACGGGATGAAAACGGGATGCATACAGATGCGTACAGATGCGTACGGATACATACGAATGTTTTTGACATTTGTTTTATCAAATTCGTATTGAATATTCATACGAATAGATACAAATATATTCAGATCGGTTCAAATTTTAATACATTCATTTTATCTATTTGTACAAATTCAAACATTCAAATATTCAATTTGTATCGAATTGAATGTTAAAAATTGCATTCATACACACCCCTAACAGTGACCCACCAATTGCCCATGGGCATCTCAAGCAGAGACAAGGGCAAACCTTCTGCTGCTTTCGAATCCCAACAGATGGCCTCAGAGTCATCCTGCTTGTCCCCCCAGACTGAAAGAAATACTTGTAGCCACTGATACATGTGCACACATGAATTTGTGGTGGTATTTTTTTCATTCATTTCCTAAGGCTTCTTTCAGCTGTGGAATGAAAACCAGGATGGGCTTCTTGAACAGTAACAAAAGGCCACGGTCATTTGACAAGGAAGTTGTAATGCAATTGGTACTTCTATGTGTTTTTCTGGGTTGACTTGGGAAATCTTCTTTTTATTTCCTCCTGAAAAAAAAAAATCAGACGTGAGGAGGGAACCTAAACTAATCCAAAGACCTCTCTTCCTGCTAGTTCTCCTCCTGGTGGCAATGGGAAAATTATAGCTTCCATTATCAGCCTCAGGGTGGCAGAACATGATTAGCCAGAGATAGAACAATGGAATCTGTTCTGGGTCCACTTTGAAGTCACTTTATCTGCTTTGAATCCACTCTGAACCCGCTGCAGATGTGACTGGGCAGCCACTTTGCCACCTCTCCACATTTGCAAATATAACGAAGCTTTGAACAAACGCACCAAAGCATTTGCTTCACATTTGAATGTCAGTCCTCAAATGTAGCCTGTATTCTATTTGAGTGTGAATTTCAAAAAGGTGTCCTATCTCATTGTACCAGTAGACCTTGTTGAAGAGGTCTACCAGCATAGTACTGGGGCTGGCCCAGAACAGCAGCCCACGTACAGAAGGAATATAGCCCACCGTTCTGAGATACAGGGGTCCCTCCAACTAATTAACTAACTAACCGACCGACCAAGTGACCAACTGACTGACTGACTGACCGAATGAATGAGTGAGTGAGTGAGTGAGTGAGTGAGTGAGTGAGTGAGTGAATAATGTCTGCTTGCAGAAACTCCACAGACCAGTCCTTCAGAGACTGCTAACCCTGAGGATGGCCCAACTTTCAGGGCTGACAGCACTTAGAGTGTGCTAGGGCTGTTCCTCTCCAGCATGGGTCGGACTAGCTAGCATGGATTAGTATGGCATGGACCAACCACAGCACTGGGGGAGGTGAAAATGGTGAATGTTATGTGCAATGATGGAATGGAATGCCACAGAAGATGTGACACTCCCTATCATGGTGGGCTTTTAAATGGAGACTGGATGATCAGCTATCAGGGATACTATACTAGAAGATCTTCTGCAGCAGCAGGACGTTGAATTTGATCCAAGAGGACTTGTCCCACTTTCTGATTCTGAATAAGTGAAAAAAGAGAAGGCAATTGCTGACGGTAAAAGCACAGTTTCTGGGCTTTTGCAAAATTGGAATCAAACTGTGAGCTCTGAAGTTAATAATCTAAACAAAAATTCCTGAATCATTCATGGCACTCTATTGCTGATAACTCCTAAAAACAGAGCATTTCTGCCATCTGCTCATGCACTGGCTGATGTTTATGTATCTCAGCCATCTAGCTGTTAAATGTCATGTCATTCCCTTAAAAATGTGTCAGGTTATATCTCCGATTCTCTTTACAGCTCATAACCCATTAGTGAATTTGACTGCGGGGGGTTGGAGGGCTAGTCTATCTTCCCCTTGTCTCCGTTAAAATAGACTTTCTGTTGATCAAAACATTAAAACTTCCAAAGGTCATTGAATACCAAAATGTAACCTTTTGCCTTTCCAGAGAACAGCATAAAAACTGTGCTTATTCCCTCTCTGTCCAAAGTCTCAAATGCATAGTTAATCTGTGGCATTCACACAGATCTCCAATAGAGATTTCACCAGTATGAAGCAGATTACGTTGAATGGCCCTGTAATATTTATGGGAGCAGATACTGAAAGACTACAATGGGACACCCTTTCAGAAATGTCAGTGTCAGTGGCCATATACAATTGAGTTTATTCTACTTATGCCACAGAGATCCCTACTCACAGGCTGATAGAAACTCTATATGCAGAGAGAGAGAGAGAAACACAACACACAAAGAGAGACAAATAGGGCCAAAAGACCTGAAATTATTCTATGCATTTTTGTCTTGCTCCTGTTCTGTTCCAATTCCTATTATCCATTCAGAAGAATTTAAGAGACAAGGCACCAGTAAGACTGTAAGCTGGCATTTCTGTATGTAGACTATGCTCCCAAGTATTCATTTGACAAGATCCAGCATTGCAGTACTGTAGAGAATAAGAAATGAATATTCCAAATTTATATTCACTCACTCACTCACTCACTCATTTACTCACTCTCATTCATTTTTATTTTTATCCCACCCTATAGCCAAGGGTCTCAGGGTGGGTTACAACTAGGGATGTGCACAAATATTTGAAATATTTGTTATTTGTATGAATTCACACAAATTTGGGCATTTGTATACAAATCAAATATCTGGACATCCAGCTTTCCAAATTTGAATGAGTAGAAATATCTCGAGTTATTCATACAAGTAATTCAGATATTCATATCTGTACTTAGTCTCATACGCATCTGTACGTATCTGTACAGGATGAAAATGGGATGCATACAGGATGCAGATATAAATGTCCAAATTATTCATATGGATGTATTCATATCACATCGAATATCTGGACATTTGTTTTTGTTGTTGTTATTAAAATACATTCAAATTTTCAAATATTCAATTCGTCATGAATCAAATTCAAAAATTGCTTTAGTGCACACTCCTAGTTCCAACATATAAAATGAACACATTAAAACTAATAACGTATTAAACATATTAAAACAAAATGACTTTCACCTTCGGTTCTATAGCAAGGTGAGGACTTGCCATACCTTTCAATAGGACCTCAGCCTTGGCCTTGATCTTGACTTGTTCCATGTTGATACGGGGATATCTACTAGGCCATGCTTTCCCATGGCAGAGAGGGTGTCAAGTGACAACTAGCTATTGGGTATGCTGAAATGAAGCACAAGATATAGCATTGGGAAAGTAAGGGCAATCATGGGATGTTTGGGTAGTATCTATCCCAGAAAAACTGTCAGAGGGAATATGAGAGGAGATGCCCTAGGAGCATATAGCCTTGTACTTTCAGAGACGTAGGCTGCATCCAGATAGGGTAAAAAACCCACAACTATTTTGGAATGGCACTTGATTTGCCAGACGTAAAGACAGCAGGGATGGGCGAAAAATGTTCATCAACTTTATACTTTGCATTCAAATCAAATATTGGCTATATTCAAATAGTGACCTTCACATGCAAAGTGAAAGCTATTGTTCCTTCATTTGAAGCTTCATTACACCCAAAGCGGCTGCCCAGTCACCTCCAGAGCAGATTCACATTGGATTTGGACCCATGACTAGTAGTGGCAGGGATTCAAAGAGAATTTGAAGCAAATTCAAATACTAGCACATTTGAAGTGGCTTCATTTGCGCGAAAGCAAAGTGAATGGGGGAAAAAAATCATACACATCCAAATATCATGGTGCTCCCAATACAGTCCTGGAATATAGATCCAATATCTCAGGTTTAAGGTATTCTATCTCTGTGTGACATGCTAAAACTTGGAATATCAATCTAACATCTGGGCAAAGTGAAATACTCCTGGGAGTGCTTCTTTCTTGAATTCCAAAGATAATGGAATAGGCAAGTGAATCTGGAGGTAGCCTTTGTGTACTTCCTTAGGAAAATCCAATAGGCCATCTGCTGAATAAAGGGCCTTTTCTTCACTGGGCCTTGTTCCAGATTGTATCCTGGAATAGGGGGCTGCTGTTCACATGCTACTGTAGACTATGGCAGCCCCCACCTGGAGCCTGTCATAGTCTTCACTAGGATGTGGAAAACAGAGGCATTTTCACACTTACCTGATTAGGCTGCCATGAACTAAGGCTGATAAACTTCAGGTACAGGCGAACCATTCACATTTGCTGGGAAGAAAGCTTCCCCAAAGTGTCCATTACAGGCCATAAATGCAATGGTCCTCCCATTTACCAGCCTCCGAACCCAGAGGTTCCACCTCCTTGCTGCTGTGATTGGCCACTTGGATGTGAGAGGAGCATGATCAATTGCTCACCCATGCCAAGACTGATTCTATGCCTCATGATTCTATGATCGATCACAACTCCCACAGATCAGAGGTCTGATCATGGCATGAGTGAGCAATCAATCACGGTCACCACCAGCACCACGCCTGTGCAGATGCTGTGCTCCCCACCCACCAAATATAGTGATCTGGAAATAGAGCAAAAGGTTGTGCTGCCAGACACTTCAGGTAAGCTTAGGTAAATGATGGTAAAACAATCAGTGAGCTTCTGGGGAGGGTGGACACGTTTGTAGGCTGTAGCAGCCTAGTCGGCATGTGTATGATCTTCCACAGACAATCACTACTTGTTGACTAGTTGTCAAAGTGTGAATAGGCCTCAGGGCCCTATTCTGAGATATAATCTGAAATAATGCTCAGTGGAGAAAGGGCCAAGGATTCTGTATGCTACAATGATTCTGCTTTCAGTTTCCTTGGGGCTCTTGACATCTTCTCACCTTGCCCTCTTGCTGCCTCTCTCGGTAGGGCAATGTGAGGGTGCAATTTGCCCATCTTAGCTAAAGCAACTCTTGCTAAGAAAGCAACTAGGACAAAGGGTACATTCCTGGGTCACTGTAACTTTCCTAATATCTCTCTGAAACAAGGTCTCAGAAAAGGCATAACATCCTCATATCATTTATATAACATCCACTGTGTATGTATAAACAATGTACAGTATTCAAGGATGGTAACATCTTATCCGGTTATGCCAAATATGGGCACCCCGGGGGGAAATTTCCATTGAGAAATGTATTCTGTAACTGGGCATAAAAAGCCCTTAAATCTTCAGTAAAAGAGACTCTTTTCACTTGGCAACCATCCTGTGTGTGAGTCCCAATTCGTTACTACAGGGCAACCTGAGGATTATGTTACTGATGATGTGACCTGGGGCCTGGCATTTTCCAGACTCTTAAATGAACTATAAAGGCCTGTCAGGGACTGGAAGAAGTCCTTTTCTGGCAGTGGGCAATTCTGCACCACTTCCAGCCTCCAGGGAGGCTGAGAAAGCCAATGAGGTTAAGTGAGACAGTTTGGTCTAGTGGTTAAGGAGCCAGACTCTTATCTGGGAAAACTAGGTTTGATTCCTCACTCCCCCATGAAAGCCAGCTTGGTGGGTGGCCTTGGGCTAGTCACAGCTCTCTTCTGAGCTCAAATAGCCCCACCTACTTCACAGGGTGTCTGGTGTGGGGAGAAGAATAGAAAGCTTTGTCAGCCACTTTGAGTCCCCTTAAATGGGTAAGAAAAGTGGGGTAGAAAAGCCAACTCTTCTTCTTCTTCTTCTTCTTCTTCTTCTTCTTCTTCTTTTTCTTCATCTAACAAAATTGGTCTCTGTGTAAGAGAGACAATGCCTAGGGATGTGCACGAATCTTCGTAACATTCATTATTTGCACAAATTAATCCAAATTCTGACTTTCGTACATGAATGTTATGATATTCACTCAATAACATTTATATGAATATGAATGTTTCGGAGATTTGTACAAATAGTTTGTACAGTTGTTAAACTGGGAAAGCAGCTGCCAGTCATACCTATGACGGATCCAGATTGCATTTAACATTCAAGGTGGGTTCACGTTGGATATGAAGCTTTCAGAGCACGGATATGTTACAGGATACGTATCGGATATGTATTCCTTTGTATCAGAAACATATCTATTTGTATCGGATACATATTTGTTTGTACCAGACATTGATGCAAATTTGTAGGAATACATTCATATCGAATAGATTCCTACCACATTCAGAGGGGATCTATTCAAATGGATTTTCTAACATTTGATTTGTTATGAATCGAATCCCAAAAAACCCATTTGCGCACACCCCTAACAAGGCCATTTCAAATCCCTCAATAGCTACAAGGATTCAAGACAAGTAGGATACTGAAATAATTTCACCATCCACAATTTGCATGAGTTTTCAGCCATGCTGATAAAGGTTAATTGAAGAAGAATGGCGTAGAGTGTTTAGCCTCTAGATTGTCAATTCGATCATTTATCGTAATACATTCCTCTGGTGTTGAAGAACAAGAAAAGGCTTTGTTGTGGTATAAATACCTGCTGAAGAGGTTTGATGTATGGGTAAGGGGAATATTTCATGACTGTGTATTTGCAGAGGCAAGGTACCCTCGTGAAAGAAATGTTACCCGAGCTCCTAACTGCTACTTTGCTGAATCTAGTGCCATTTATTAATTTTGCACATATAATGGTAGAAAGGCAAATAATGTAGTGCCAAGGGATGATAAATAAGGGGAAATGCAGGGGAGAGCAATTATAAAATTTGCTACTGATTGCAGTTTCAGAGACGTAACGAAACCAAAGGGCTTCAAATCATTTAATTATATTAATAAGCCTTTTCTCGCATCTGTGTTCCAATTCAGGGGCCTCCATTGTCATCCGCGTCAGAGCAACTAACCAGATCATGAAAGATACAAGTATTATGGTGACTGAAGAAAATGCATGAAATCCTTAGGTGTAATAGAGATAAATATAATGTGAGTCAAGAGGCAATGAGCCAAGCCAGGGGATACATATGACTGTAATAGGAAAATCCTTGAGGCCATTAACTGAGAGCTCTTTGTCACTGTTGCGCTGCAGAATGATACAGCAAGGAAGTTATGGGACCTATCAATAGATGGTATAGTTGGGTAGGGCTGGGACATCTGATATTTCATACGTATTTGAAATATAGAATGTTATAGTTTAATTAATGCATATAAATATTACATAAACTTTATTAAAACATATATTAGTATATCTATTAGAGATGTGCACAAATATTCATAGCATTCGTTATTCGGACCAGTTTGTACAAGTACATCAACATTCGTATGAATACGAGCATTTCAGACATTTGTACAAATAGGTCAGACATTTGTTAAATTGGGGAATTGGGAAAGCGGGGTGCCAGTCCCATTTTCAGTGGATCCAGATTGTGTTTGACATGTATCAAGAGTGAATTAAAAGTGGATTCAGGTCAGATTTGATGCTTTCAGGACATGGATATGTTATGGATGCGTATCAGATAAGTGTGTGTTCTTGTCTGATATGTATCAGATATTCATATGAATTTGGACAAATACATTTGTATTGAATATGAATCCTACCACGTTTGCCTCTTGTGGTCCAGAACAAGGCCTTTGATCTACAACAGATTTGGATTAAGGCCCTCCTTAATCCAGGTTAGTCTTTGTCTTGTGCAGACAGAGCAGACCAGCAGGAGGTATTACCTCATAGATCCACATTAATGTGGAGATCTGTGTGGCCTGGAAGTGTTCTATATGGACTGTTAATCCAGATTAAGAGTCTGTGCAGACAGGCCTCCCAGATTAAGTCTGTTGCAGTTCTGCCATAAGAAGATCAGCAAACTGGATGGCACATTCTGCTACATGCACAATTATTGTCAAAGGAAACATCAATACATCTGCTGGAAATACCAAAGATGGCAACTGAGTGGCCAGGCTGGCAGCAGGTGCCCAAAAGTGGTCCCTGGAGCATGGTGTGTACAGAGGCATGAAGCATCCATGGGTGTAAAGTAATTCAACAAAGGTCTGAGAGAATTGGAGAGTCCTCTCTTTAGGACCTTCCATGTAGAGTGGGGAAAAGCACTCTGAGGGTACTAGCTGTCTTCCAGCACTCTTGCTGTTGCTGTGTAGGCCCACAGCAGTGGTAAGAGCAACTTAACCTGCCTGCTCTGTGAAGGCATTGTGTCTATCTTCAGAGAACCAGGGGCTAAGTTGCACTTCGGCCTGTAGTTCAAGATAGGTGAACATCTGGGCAGATGCATTTGCACCTGCAGGAGGTGCTTAGAACCTCCAAGTGTCCCCTGCCATCCTAGATGTTCACTAATCATGAAGTAGCCGTGGATCATGAAATTGTACTCCACACACAAGTGAACAACAAACATTTACACCTCTGCTGGCTGGAGAGGTCATCAGAGCTACAGCACAAGCATGCTGGCAGCTCTGTTGGCCCCCTAATGCAACTGTGAGAGCTCAGAAGAGATCTGTGACTAGCCCAAGGTCACCTAGCTGGCTTAACTGAGAAGTGCAGAATCAAATCCGGTGTTCCCAGATATGAGTCCAGCTCCTGAACCACTTGAGCACTTCCAGGGTGCAGGACTGCACAAATTTCATAAGACTTTGCATAACATAAGAATGTGCACTAGAAATGTGCACGAATATTCAAAGACATTTGAAATTCTATCAAAACTGTCCAAATTTTGACATTTGAATTAGAATCGAATGCCCATAAATTAGAATTGAAAATACGAACAAATAGATTTGAATTGGCTCAGTTTGAATTGAATTTGGGTAAATTTGAATTTTAAAGACTCAAATCAAATAAAATTTTGGGATATTCAATTGAAATTGTATCCTGAAAATTGCATTCATGCACACCTCTGATGTGCACACAAGTGTACAAACATGCCCCCAACAAAAAAGTGCTGGTGCATGGAATAATACCCCATTTCCTGGGATCAGCATGAGGACCTGTTAAGCTGAATTTTTAAAAAAAATGAACTTTAGGTTTTAATAAGAAATGCAAAGCAGCTTGCAAATAAATAGCAACACCATTAACGTAAAGGAAAGGAGCATCTGTCTCTGCTCATTCTCTGCCACTGTTTTATGCTTGCATGTCATAAACAAACTTGAAAGCTCTATTATCCCTTTGACAGCTATAGTATCCTTTCATTTGCTTGCCCAGGAAAATAAGGTTTGTTTATTACCTAGATGATGTGCACACCACGCCATGAGCTCCAGTCTGCAAACCATTTCAGAACAAGATGCTGCTAGTGTAATTTATCAGTAGAGGAAAGGCAACCCTAAACTCAGAGGACCAGTGGTGTTGCCCTGAAGAAATCTTAAGAGGGGGAAAGTTGCAAAAATATCTTCCAAACGTTATCTAAGTCTCTGTGGAGATTCACTCCAGTCTGTTGAGCTCGCAATGTCTTTCATCCCAACTTATTCTCTCAGCCACGTATTCCTCCTTATGCACATAAATCCCAAGGCCTTGTAAAGATACGAAGCCTTGCCCTGTTACAGATGAGCAGGTTTCAGTGAAATAAAAGCGTCTGTTCTTTTCCCTTTTCATCTTTGCTTTTAATTTTCAGCAAAAGGCTTTGCACGGCTTCATCCTACCTCTCGTCCTCTGCCTATTTCCTCCCCATTATGTATCTACTGAAGGCTTCCAAAGCTCCAATCAAACGGAGAAGGAATCTTTTAAAAATTAAAAAGAGAGCAGATGTATAGAAGGTTCTCTGTGCTAAACAGTCAAACAAGAATTCAGCCTTTTCTTTAACTTTTTGAAAACTTATTCTGGAATGACTGTCCACAGCTTTGCTGGCACTCACAGGCTTCATAAACAAATTGGCCATTGATTAATAATGTCAAAAAACAGCTAAAAATATACATCAGTTAACTGAATTTTGTTTATTTATTATTTGCATTTATATCTTGCCCTATGCCTTAAGGTCTCAGGGTGGGTTAGAATAGAACCAATGTAAAAACATAACTGAAAAAAAAACCAATCAAATAATTAAACCGAAAAATTACAGTGTCTGAAAGGGAAAGCATGTCTAACACTTCAATCAAAGGAAGGTATAAAGAGAAGAATATTCATAGGCATTTGAAATCCAATCGAATGTGCTAAATTTTAACATTTGAAATCAAATCGAATGTCCCCAAATTTGAATGTAAACATTTGAATTGAATTTTGAATTTAATATCCAGACATTCATATGTGTTCGGATCCACACATGATGCATACTTGAAAATCCGCATCTTTCCCGCATCCATACGCATTTGTACGGATTTGTACAGGATGAAAAAGGGTTGCATACCGGATGGATAACTATGGGATGCATTCACACGTGTATGGATGCATACAGATGTGGGGAAGATGCATACAGGCACATACGAATGCTGTCGACATTTGTATGTGCAGATTCAAATAAAAAATTAGAATGAATAGATAATAAATTTGAATTGAATCTTGTTGAATTCAAATGTAAAAGATTTGAATCAAATCGGATTTTCAGTTATTCAATTCGATTTGAATAGAATATCAAAAAAAAAACAGTGCACATCTCTAGTCTTTACCACAGTGATGAAGCTTTATTTATTTATTTATTTATTTAAATTTTTATTCCGCCCTATACCTGGAGGTTTCAGGGCAGGTAACAATATCTAAGATCAAACATTATTAAAACAATAACAGCATGTATTTAAACAATAGCATCTGCAAGTGGGAAGGGAAAAGTGTATCCTCATTTAACCAAAGGCCAGGGCAAAGAGGTGCATCTTCAGAGTGGAGGTCAGTCCACAACCTGGGGGCCACTACAGAGAAGACCCTCTCTCATGCTCCCATACTGTGTGCAGGAGTGACCAGGGGCCTTTCTACACTTGGACCTGTTCTGGAATATATTCTGGAATAGGAACCAGCTGTCAGCATGGTAGAGCAGACTATAGCAGGCCCCGGGCAAGGCCTCCCATAGTCTGCATCACCATGCGGACAACAGATCCCTATCCCAAGATGTATTCCAGAATAAGGCCAAGTGCTGAAAGGGCCCAGAAGTGAACAAGGCACTCTTGGTCGAGCTGTTTTTACTTCTCCATGGCTACAGAAGAGTGGCACACTTTGGTATGTTCTGCATGCTCCAGGACAGGGGTGACAGCCTGGCACATGGACAGAGCATCCAGGAGTGCCCAAAACCATGCCGCACACCTAAGTGTGAACAGGTACTTTGACTGGAACTGCTAGAAGCTTAAAGTCACCAAAGCTCAGATTGTCTTCTTCTAGAGTTAGAGTTGGCTGTAATAAAGCCAGAAACCAAAGAAACTGAGGGAGAAATAGTTACAATTTATTTATTGAGGCCAAGGAAGCTTTGTTTTTGATGCTACCCTTAGAAATACTTCAGAATCTGCCTCATTAGAAGGATGCAGGGGAAATTGTATTGCCTTATCCCAATGCTCTCAAAATTTTGTACATATTGGGATGCAATGTCCAGGCCATTTCTGCGCTTACCTTACTTAGATCCACAACCACCACTACCCACATTACCATCACTACCTAACAGCAAGACGTCAAAGTTCTGAGCCTTGGGTCTTATGGGGGTGTTTTTCTGCAGCACCCCCCATATTCCTAAGCAGCTATGAACTTTTGTTCCTAACCTTTGGGGGTGTGGAGGGGCTGCTGTCAAAATCACCCCTTCCTAGCCGTGGGAGGTTCAGGGGTGCTTTTTGGTAGCACACTATGGTGAGCCACTGAATGTGGCATCCTTCAGTAGCTCCAGATCACACACCTCCATCTACACACCTCCGTGATCTGAATTACAGCCGTTACTTGTAGACCCAGTTTATCAGGCCTACAAAAGATCTGGATTAACAGCCTCTTAACCTGGATCTGTCTCTGACTTGTGCACATGGAGCCAGACTAATGGGGGTGGTGGTCCCTCCTTGATCTGCACTAATGTGCGGATAAGGAGACCCACGATCCATACTGGAAGCCCTTTGACCTGGATCTAAATGCAGAAATGGCCTTAGTCAGTTAAGTGGCCCTGACCACTCCAATGCAGTTTGGGTATAATAAAAGTCTGGATGGACCCAAAATTTGAGAAGTAAAACTTATTTCAGTTATGTCAATATATAAATATATTAATTTGATTTTTATTGCTATTATTGTTCCTGGCTTGTAGGTAAAAATTACACGCATAAATATTATATGAATTATTTTATTTTATTTTAAAACATCTTCTTTGTGTAGAGATATTAGAGGTCAAAAGGCCACACATGTTTTTACATGTTTTTATTTTTCTTGCTAGTTGCCCTGGGACCTTGTGGTGAAGGATGGATGGATGGATGGATGGATGGATGGATGGATGGATGGATGGATGGATGGATGGATGGATGGATGGATGGATGGATGGATGGATGGATGGGTGGATGGATGGATGGGTGGATGGATGGATGGATGGATGGATGGATGGATACCTAAAAATATATTGAAACTTGTGCTATGAAACAATGGAACGGTTGATGTTCTTTGTTTTGAACCCCAAATGAGCTTCAGAATGGGAAAGGACATGAATATGAGCCAAGGATTTTTATAAACTGAATTTTGGCTGAGAATGCCATGGCTGAACACTGCTGAATGGTTTGCACAGCACAAATAACACACGCAAACAAGCATCCCATTTCCAGCCCGTGACCTTGGCTTCCCTAAAAACAATGTGGGTGAATTGCTGCTAATCAAATTAGAGTTCAATTAGATCAAAACAGAACTTCCTCAGCAAAAGTACAAGGGCTGTCATGTCATGCATACCCTCTAGCCGCAAGGCTTGCTTTGCACCTCTTTCATCTATTTGCACTTAACTTTTAGTCCTAAGTATAAAGGTTATTCAATCCCCAGGGCAACAAATTGACTGAGTGCTGAGGAGGGTTCAGCCACAATTGTACTTCAGATTATTCTTCCATTTGTTTTAAATTCTACTTTCCCCTGAGTGTATGTGTATTTGCACAACATTGTTTGAGTGTTTTTCCCTTCTAGAGGGCTTTATCATCCATGCATTTATTGCTCCAGAAGTAGTTGCTTTGTCTTTGCAATGGTCAAATTCTGCAGGCATTAGGTCTGCTCGTTTTACGGGAATGCTATTTGCTTGATGTTGTATAATACTGAATTCCAGAAATTTTAGATGAGTGTTCCCACTCTGTGAAATACTACAGGTTGACACTTGAATTACGAATATAGAATTTATAGGATGGAATTGATTTACAAATATAGAACTATCCAAATATTCTGTGTGAATGTGAATGCCCACATTTGTGTACATGATATTTATTTATTTACATTTTTATCCCTCCCTATACCTGAAGGTCTCTGGGCTGGTAACATCTAAAGTCAAACAGTATTAAACCAGTAGCATCTTCAAGTGAGAAGGGAAAGTATATCCTCATTTAACTAAAAGCCATGGCAAAAAGATGCATCTTCACAGCCTTCCTAAACATGTACAGTGAAGGAGACAGACACACCTCAAGGAGGAGACTATTCCATAGCCTAAGGGCCATCACTGAGAAGGCCTTCTACCAGGTGTCCAACCCTTTTGTTACTGAAGGTGGTGGGATAACCAGGAGGGCTGGGACCTGTCATGATCTGCGCTAGCATGCAAATAGCAGGTTCCAGGATATAATCTAGAATATGGCCCAGTGCAGGAAAGACCTGAAATCTGCATTAACTTTGTGGACCAGCACGTCGATATGGGAGGCTGATTTGTACTTCAGCCCATAGTTGATAATTAGGCAACATCTGGGCAAGTGCATCTGCACTTGCATTAGGTGTCTACATTCTATTAACACCTCCTGCCTGCCCAGAAGCGATGGCACTGACAAATGCACAGTCAAGGAGGGCGCCACACTCAAGATGGTGGCACCTGATGAGGGCCAGCTCAGTGGTCGAATGGAGGTAAGTACTGGATCATGGAAGGAAAGGCCTAACATTGCCTAGTGCTCCCAAGTGTGAGTGCTAGTCAATGTTAGTTCATCACACACCTCTCCCATCACCCCTGATCTAGAACCCTATGTTGTCATAAACCTTAAGCATGCTCAGCCAAATCCTGCACTTTCCAACCAACATCATTTTTGACCTTTAAAAACAGTTCTTATTTTTGTTTGTTTTTTTAATTGGACAGGAAGTCACTTGTGTCCCAGGGTCCACAATCAAGATCAGTGGGTCTTAGAACAGCCAGCCCCCTTAATTTTGATCAAAGAAAGGTGTGGACTGGATTAACACCATCTGCATGAATGGTGCTGGTCCAGACTGGCACATGTCATGGCCTCAAAGCACACACAGGCTTTGAGGCCAGGCATTGACACCTTTGAGGCCTAGGAACAAAGGTTCCTAGCCACAGAATGTCTGGGTGTGTGTGCATTTCAGCAGCACCCTACAGTACACCACTAAAATGCCTCCCCTGGTAGTCCAGAACATGGCTCTTATATTCTGGAAAAGATCCTGTGGTAGCTCAGTAGACACATTTAGTACCAAACTGAGCCTCCACAATCTGGATCACAGTGGAGGTTGTGGCTTCCCAGACTCTTTCTGTACTGTACCTTATTTCAGACTGTATCCCAGAAAAAGGACCTACTATCCACATTCTGGTGCAGACTACAGCTGGCGTCAACCTGGGACCTATCATGATCTGCGCTAGCATGCAGATAGCAGGTTCCAGGATATAATCTAGAATAAGGCCCAGTGCAGAAAAGACCTGAGATCTGCATTAACTTTGTGGATCTATGATGCCCAGAAGCTTATTATGTGTTGTTCTTCACTAAAGAGCTCTTAAGACTGTCTTCAATATATACTTTTATTTATTTAAGAGACTTAGAAATACAGCACATATTAAACAATTGTGACAACAATGCCTCCGATACATGAGCCAATAGAACTGGAACATTAAAATAATGGCTAGGACAGATTTACAATATTTACCAGCGCAAAATAGTATTAATAATTAACACAGTATAGACTGCAACCAGGGGGATTCTTGTCCACAATACTATGACATGTTTAGTGGGGAGAAAAATGCTGTTTTAAGAGTGATGGGGCATCAATTAAAGGTTGTCGCTCAAAGGCAAAGAAATGTTTTCTATAGCTACAACTCATTCTAATTTTCTGATCAATTATGTATTTATTAGTGGTCGTTCCCCAGAATTTGCTTCGGCACTGAGAAAGAGTCAAATTATTTTCAGTTTTCCTACTTTGAGCTACAAAGGCTTGGGCTGCTACTGTGAAAAGACCATCTTCAGTACTGATGCATTTAAGGAAGTGATGTAGAGTCACTTCCGGAAATCCTAGGAAATACTGGGCATTTCTGCACTTGCCTTCCCATCCTTTGGATGGGAAAGGTGCAGAAGAGACTAACATGTACTGAGGCCTTTTCGCACTACACCCGTTCCATTTGTAGGACGGGTAGCCTAAGTCACTTCAGGACACTTTTAGCATTCACACACAGGAATGCAGGAACACTTGTAAACACGTTCCGGTGCGCCTGTGTGCGAATGCTAAAAGCGTTTGGAAGTAACTTAGCCAGCAAAAGTGGAGTAAAGTTTTACCCAGCGAGATCGCCGGGGGGGGAGGGGCGTGGGGCTCCCTCCCACCTGCTCCTGAGAGGCCCCGGGGGTGCCCACCTGGAGCAGGGAGGACGCCCCGCCCCGCCCCACACCTCCAAGCCTCCAATCTCACAGGGAGAAGGAAAACTTTTACTCCTGCTTCCACGCTGGAAGTGGAGTAAAAACACCTCCCGCCTGGATCTCCTGGCGGGAAGGGCGGGGGGGCTCTGCGGGGCTTCGGCACCCCAATTGGGTGCCTAAGCCCCACAGAGCCCCCTCCCTGGCACCCGCACCCCCCACCCTGGGGGCGGGGCAAGGTCCCTATGGGGCAGGAGCCCTTCAGAGATCAGAGTCCCTGTGCCCATCTATGGGGCGCGGGCGCCTGAATCTAGGCGCCTGCACCCCACAGATCAGCCCCCTATCCACCACTCCCCAAAGCCCCCACCCCCCACTCTCCGAAGCTGATCTCGCCCATCTACGCGGTGCAGGAGCCTAGATGTAGGCGCCTACACCCTGGAGATGACCCCCCCACACTTTCAGGGCCCGGGGATGGGAAGGTCGCGCACAAGCACGTACCTCTTCAGCGTCAGGGCTGGAACTCAGCTGAGGATGCCGGGAGCGCGCTCTGCGTGTGCACGCAGCGGCTCCCGAGTGGACGAGCAGTTCACGTGAACTGCTCGTCCAATAGGGGGCCTCGGCGTGCCTCGTGCTGTGGTCGCGATGGGGGCGGGGGGGGGGCCCTTGGCTGACCGGAGTGATGCGCTCCGGTCATCCAAGGGGTTCCTCGCCCCCAGCCAGCCTGGCATCGGCCTCCTGCCACCCTGGAAAGGGGCTACAGGAAGCCGATGCTGGCAGCTCCCCGACTCTGGCAGCCGCAATTGGGGCTGCCGGAGCCAGGAAGGAGCCACGTCCTTGCGGCCGTGGTAGATCACAGACGGGACCCACCGAATCAGGGGTCCCCTGTCCCATCTGACATGGTCACTTTGAGTCCCCTTAGAGGGTGAGAAAAATGGGATATAAAAGCCAACTCTTCTTCCTCTGAGGCCAAGGGCATTCATTCCTGGCCACCAGAATTTGCACACATGTGCTCCAAAGCTCGTGTGAACTTTAAGGTCAATGTGGGAAATGAGTTGGAACACAACATCCCCCTGCAGACCATGATGTTCTGGACCAGAGCACCCCATCCCTAGGAGCCAAGGAAGTCCCACAGTCCTCTGGCAAACCTCTTTCCCAGCCAGATAAATGAGGAAATCTTTTTGATTGTAAAATTATTTTATGTTTTTTAATCAAGTTGGGCCTGAAGGTTTTGAAAAGAAATAAACCAGTTATTTGGTAGCCATAGTATCTTTCTGAGTGTGTGTGTACAGGGACAGATGTAATTCAGTATATTCATTTCACATCTCAGGATAGTGTTATCATACCTGAGAGAAAAGAGAATTTTATCTCAGCGCTCTGGTTGTTACTCCCACATATTGTCACATTTCGTTTTTCTCTTCTCATCAGTGATTCACATTTCACTGCATAAGAAATGACACCTTCAGCTTCCTAACCTGTTGCTGTTTTATATTCACAAAATAGGGTAGAAGCTAGAAAAGAAAAAAGACATGGGTGCAGTTGCAACTATGCATTCTAGTCCCATAGGTTTTGTTGCAAGGCAAAGGTTAATTCTGGGAGTATTAATTTTAATCTCAGCTGCATGCTTAGTTTACAAAGAGATTGGGCACTTGCCTAGCCAGGAAATATAGCCCCTTTCTACATAGGCTCCTAATCTGGATTAAGGGCCAACATAGTAATTATCTGGGCCTCTAGATTCACATGTTAATGCATGGGTGATTTCACACTTCCCTTCTCATCTGCTGGATGGGAAAGGAGTGCAATGAACTAACATTGCAAGCACTTGCTGCCATCTTGAGTGTGGCACCCTCTGTGACTGCGTGTGCACCACTTTCATCACCATGACGACACTGACACTCCATGCAGTCACAGTCACAATCGCAGCAGGAGGTTGATAGAGCTGCCAACACGCTTGCGCAGCACCTCTGTTGACCTCCCCATCCAGCAGAAGAGCAAATGGTCACCGTCTGGACACAAAAGGTAAGCTTTGGGGGAAGGTTGATAATGTTGTGGAGCACGATTTCATGTTCCACACCTACTTGGTAATTAGGCAACTTCTGGGAAGGTGGGGGGCATCTGGAGGTTGTAACACCCTCCTCTAGGTGCAGATGCTCTTTCCCAGATGTTGCTTAATTATTAGCTATTGGCTGAAGAGCAATGAGGCCCCAGATCTATGAGGTCCTACACCTCACTGCCACAGCTCTGTCTGCTTTAGACACAGCATGATATTGAACAGCAACACCTTGTTTGGAATTGCTGGTAGAACCATTTAATTGGGTCTATCAGTGGGGCCAGAAACCCTGACCCAGAACATGTGAGGCATGCAGGAGGCACTCCTTCCATTTTGGGGAAGACCAGGGGACACATTTCAGTGGAGCACCATAGGATACCATCAAAATGCACCCACCAGAGGTCCCAAGAGTAAGACGTTTTTCCCCGCTAGCTCTCTGAGGAGTGGGAGAGCAGCTCCAAAGCAGATGGCATGTTCCCACCCAAGCCTTTCCATGTTCAGAACCAGCAGCACTGGCTGTTGACGCACCAAGTCTGAAAGTGGGTCTTTCTCTGCACAAAAGCCTATAGTTTCTGGGAAAGTGATAAAGACATTTTCAAAACGTGTCTTTATTATCCACGTTGCCTATATAATTGAGCCAAGGAAGGCTAGAAGATGTGATGAAAACTTTGGGTTAGAAAGGAGCTACAATATTTTTAGCCAGTCAGTTACTATGCAGGCTTTCTTTTGAAATAAACAGATTTAATGAGAAACCCACTAAAGGGAATGGCTTTTCCCTTCTGGCTCCAAGGGTCCCCCATACCTCGCTGGACCATGGAAGTGTGTTGTTCATAAGATGCCTCCATGGACCAGTATACTACTTCTACCATGCCAGTAGACCTCAGTGTCAAGGTCTACCAATAAACCAGGCTAGGGCACCATTTCTGGGCCTCCCATAGTCTTCTCTAGTGTGTGTAAGGGATTATCTTATCATGGGATAATGTTCCGTGCAGAAAGTCTTATCATCTCTGGTGAAACTGTTCGAAGAGAAGGTAGTAGAATACAGACTTCTCCAGCCTTAGAAACTCTCTTCTCAGTGAAAGAAAACATTTTTAAGGAAGACATTTAACAGAACAGTGAGGTCATATGATATTTCACCTCACATAATCAGGTTTTTCACTAGTAATCATTCAATTGGCTGGTGGCATATCTTTATGGAACTATCATAGGGACTTCTTGACATTTGCTACAGTAATCTCAGACGCCCACAGTTCTAGACACTGAGTATACTAAACTGCAAAAGAAAAAAAAAAAAGGACAAAGGGTATTTTCAGACAATGAGAAATAGCCTTTGAAGTCACCTACTACCAGGAAAGTTGTAATGCCAATTATACAATGACTAGAAGGAAGGAAATGCATCATCATTCTGTTCAGAGGTGACTCTTTTACCTTTGTCTAATGTTGTTCTTCAGTAGAAAGAGTCTTCTGTTTTGTTTAATGAAGAGATTTTCAGTGACTAATAGTACCATGTTGTCTCTTTGATTGGGGTGGGAGAGGAACAACCAGAAAGGACATCATCAATAATATGAATTCAAAATTTTCCAGTGTGTCTGTTCTGTTTTTTTTATTTTCTTCCTGAGAACTGCTTCAGGTTCTTTAGCTGTGTCAAGGCATAAAATTCTTTAAATAAATAAATACATAAAAGTAGGCCATAAATTTGCTTATATTAATATATGCACATGGGTAAATCTTTTTTTTAACATGCTGTACCGGATATTATATAATACATATTAAAAACTTATGTTATACACAGTAGCTCTGTAACCCTAGATTGTGAATAGGCAACTCAGGCTGTGTCTCCCCTGCCCTCTTCTGGGCAGCTGCGGAAGGGTCTCAGGTGTGATGCCTCCATGCCCAGTGGCATGATGCATCCACTGAGGAGCTAAGTATCCACCTGAAGCACCTGGGACAAGTGTGAAAGATCATGCTGTTTGGAAGGACCCTTGTTCCTGCTTTCCTGGGCTCTGGTTTTACTAGATGTGGATTCTAGGAAATACCCAGTGATGTGGTAGGGAGGATACTTCCTGGGGTCATCCCACCACAGCTACAACTTCTATGCTCCTAAGCTCAACATTCATGGCTCAGTAATTGCAAAGAATGGCAATGCCTTATAAAAATCAAGTCACAAATAGAAAGGAAATTGCTTCAGATCCCTCACAGATAGAGAGACTAGACCACTCCCTCAACATTCATGAGCCTCATTATTCATGTCAGCAAATACATAGAGAGAGTGGTAATTGCTTAGTGGAGAAGACTAAGACCTGTGTGCCTTCTTAATCTTTTAGGTTCAACCTGAGCAGGTTCAAAGCCCTTCCTGCTCTACAGTCTTATGGTTTTTGTTTTTGTTTTGCTTTTTGCTTTAAAGCAGGTTAGCCCTATAATAGGCAAAATCTTCCTACAGAGGATAATCTCTTTATTGCTCCTCATAATAGGAGGAACTTGACCTTCTTAGATAATGCATGAAAGTAAACTCAAATGGAGGAAACCTTTTGTTAGGCTGGCAGAGGCAGCACTGATTATTTAGATTTTTATCCCCCCCTATACCCAAAGGTCTCACGGCAGGTCACAATAAAATATTCATTCATTCATTCATTCATTCATTCATTCATTCATTCGTTTAGACTAGCTAAAACAGCACAAGAGCCTGCTTTGGGAGGGGATGGTCTTGCCTCATTCAAAATCTAAGTCAAGAGTAGAGATGTTCACGATTTTATTTTTTGTATTAGATTTGTATCTAATTGCATGCAAGAAAATTTGTATTAATTTGAATAGATCCCCTTCAAATGTGGTAGGATTCTTATTCCATACAAATGTTCAGTCCCATACAAATCCCATACAAACGCATACGATTAGCATACGAATTCTATATGAATCCCATACGAATCCCATATGAAGCTTCGTATGAATGTATCAAAACATTCAGTTTGAATTCGAATGTCCAAATTTGGCCGGATTCATAAAATTTTGAATGTTACAAATATTTGTGTGCATCCCTAGTAAAGAAATTTGTTATCCCCGAATGTCTAAATAGGGATACTTCAGACAACCCAGAGGGGAAGCTACTCCATGTGCTCCCCTAGGGGCTATCACCGAGAATGCATCCTGAACCCCTTAATTGCCCAGGTGGGTGGCGAAGCCAAGAGGGCCTCACTGGCAGATCTTAGGTCACAGGCAGGTCTATAGGGGAGGAGGCTTTCCTTATAATATTTGGGTCCCATTTAAAGCCTTTGTAAGTTGATCTAAATACTTTGATCTGGCTTTGGTAGCAAACAGAAAGGTGCATGAAATGGCATTTAGTGTTTTGGCTTGAATGGATCCAAATACCCTTGGTTTAAGGAGGTGTATTGGATAGTTCTGAGCTTGCTTGGACCCAGATCCACAATCACTCCCCATTGCCAGCATTTCTCTAGCAGCAACGGTCTCATTGCTGAAGATTGCAGATGGTCCAGGAATTGCAGCAGACCCAGGAGCCTAGACAATGCCCATCAGATTCCCTGGGTGTGAGAAGGCACAGATGGCCATGGTTGCATGGCTGAAGAGGAATCACACTGGGGACCACCAAACAGTAGTGGCAGGAGTAGCTTCAGGAGCAATAGTTTTCGAGAAGAAAACTGGATGAGCACCTTCCATCAGGCTCCAGGATGAATCTTGTGCCCTAGGAGGATACTTCAGCCACACAGATGTGCAGCCAGTTCACATCTGGTGCAGTCCCATGCCAAGCTTTATGCCCGTGAGGATTCTACCAAAGGTGAACATCAAGGACTGGGGCTAAGGACTGGGGAGAGGTGGTTTCTAGCCTGTCCATCCAGTTGCATCATCATCATCACCGAGATGATCACATATAAATAATAGTAGAACTCTTGTAATCTTAAAATGACAGTACCTGTGTATTAATGTTAATATTTCATATATCCTGTTGAGGACTTTAAAAAGGAAAGTAGAAAGAGGGGAAAGAGCAATTATTCCTCTTCCTAGCTCTGTGTTTGCTATCACAAAATTTAACTGGAAACCTGGGCCATGACCACTTTAAACCATCTTCAGCCCACCTTCTGATCACAACTATCACAGCTTTACATTTCTTTCTATTTTATTTGTGGACTTTCTGCCCTCCATTTAGACTTTCCAAGGGGGAAAGTCCACAAATAAAATGGATAGTAATGAAAAAGTGTGAACAGTCAGACCTGCACACGGACTGAAGATGATTCAAAGTGAAGGTTTGACAGGATCCCCTGGATACTTTCAAAGGACCCCCACCAGTTTGGGAGACCTGTAAGGACACTCTCATAAGCAGCTTGTTGGTCAACGTTATGTAAACTGGGATCTTTATTCAGCTTCTGTGAACCAAGGAGGTATTAGGGATCTTTCTGTGTGTGTTCACTTTGCATCAGAGCAAATGTGAAGGAAATTTGCTTTCATGCGAATAGAGCCACTTCAAATACGGGAGGATTCAAACCCACTCCAAATGCTCTTCAAATGCTATTTGAATCCGATTCAGATCTCTGCTACCAGCTTTGCCTCTGAATCCACTTTGAATTTGCTTTGAATCCACTCTGAATACACTGCAGATGTTCCTGATCATCCACTCTGCTGCCTCCACCTTCGCAAATATAGCAAAGCTTTGAACAAATGCGCAAAATCATTCGCTTTGCATTTGAATATCAGTCTTTGAATGTAGCCAATATTCAAAACATTCAAATTCGTATGAATTCATTCAAATTTCAAACCTGACAAATATTTGTGCACATACCTAGAGGTGATGAACACAAGTTGTATATGCATATATTGTACATACTATTTGCTAGTGATACAGATGCAAAAGCTATGCATCTTTCACCTCACACATGACTGCTTAAGAAATACAATTTACTTGTGTGGGTTTGTTGAGAAAATAAGCCATGGATGCTATACTAGAAATTAAAATCTACTCTGGTTTTCCAACAGCTATGAATATTCAAAATAATGAATATTGTTTCCTAGTTGAAAGCTGATGAACAGACCTAATTCCCACCCTCCTCCTGTCCGTTTTGATGGTGGGAAAACTCATTAGAAATGTGATGTTATTAGCAAGTTCCCTTGAATTGCAAATTTCTATCATACTATAACTAGTATTATGGTAATGATGAAATTAAATTAAATTAGCATATCATATACCATACAGCAAAAGTGTTAATACATTATAGTAATACAAGACAACAGATAATTGCCAACCTAATATGAATTTGTCCTGCAAAAAAGGTAATCTGGTTTATGTCTTTTTCTTGTGTGCTTTTTTTTTGGGGGGGAGGGGGCTTATACAGATTCATTTTGTAAAGCCAATCATGGAATATAGTTATGCAAATTAAAATGTTCTGATGTCACGGTATCCATGTGTTGGTTTGACTACTGACTACTGGTGAAGCAATGACCTGGTTAATTCTGAAGTGTAACTCATTATAAAAGTATCATTCCCAAGTTTCATTCATTATTCTATAAATGCTCTATGTACTAGTGGATGCCATGGCTTCTAGCTATTGGGGGGTGAGTGGCAGCTGTGAAACTCACACACAAGTTTTGCAGCCTCAAGGAGGCTTGAACCAGATTGGTGCCATCAATGTAGACAGTACTGATCTGGACCTCATCTCACCCTGATCCAGATCAGTAGATCCACTAAATCCCAATCTACCACTCCTCAATGCAGAACGCCCCTCTGTGTGGTATTTTCAGTGTTTTGGGGATGTGGGATGTTCCCTTAAGGCACAAGCCACACCTGGTTCAAAAGAGTATTTCAAAGTTTTCCTACAAAATTCTCTTTTTTTAATTTGCAACTGTTTTATGTTATTTTCCTGACTGTGTCTTCACGCCTACCCAGCTGTATATTAAGTGGAGGTTGACTTAAGATCATAGAAATGTATTCATGCCTTATTGATGGTAAACAAGAATATGCTTTAATCTCCCCTTTCCACATGACATTCTTTCAAAGCAAGAGGTATCCAGGTTCATCAAAGTCATGCGAGTTTGAGGTTCAGCTGTTCTAACATAACTGCTCCAACTTTTGATAGTTAACAGCATGTTCATGGCCACTAAGACCTTTGCTTCTTCTTTCTTTGTATTCCTGCAGTTCCGCCATGGTTTATCAATCATCCTTCAAATCTCTATGCATATGAAAGAATGGACATTGAGTTTGAATGTGCCGTTTCCGGCAAACCGATCCCCACTGTGCAATGGATCAAGAATGGAGAAATTGTCATTCCTAGTGATTACTTTCAGATAGTGGTAATTATACCTTTTGTTGTTGTGTTTTTTAACAGCGTTTGCACAGCTAGATAAGATGATGTATAAAAAGAAACTGAATGTTATTTAAATATAATCGTATTATGGTAATGATGAAATTAAATTAAATTAAATTAGCATATCATTAAGAGAGGTTGCAAGTAAATTCTATAGATATAAACTTGCTTCAAAAACAACATAAAGAAAAGGACGTTCTGAACTATATTGGCTGTTTCTACCTGGAACAATTTTCAGCTGGGGCAGTCCAGCTGGAGCAGAACAAGGCTGTCTGCACATTGGACAGTTGTTCCAGGACAGCCCCAGCTCCCCCTTTTTGTACTGCTCCAAACCTCACATATGTTTCAGAGCCTGATGTGAGAGCCCCCAACAGCCCCAGGCGGACCCATTTTGCCCATGCAATTTTGTGTGCTGCCAAAATGGATCCCATCACTAAACTGAAACAGAGAGGTTGATGCCTTTCTGCAGACCTTAGAGATGTACACCAATGTTTTCCTTTACATTCTATTCAAGTCTAATCAAGTAGCCAAAAATCCAATTCAATTCAAATCTTTTAAAGTCAAATTTAGCAAGATTCAATTTGAATTTACCAAATCCAAATCTATTCATTTGAATTTTTGATTCGAATCTGCTCATACGAATGTTGACAACATTCGCACGTGCCCGTACGCATCTTCCCCATATCCATACACATCCGTATGCATCCATACATGTCTGTATCCATCCCGTGGTTATCCC
The DNA here is from genome assembly GCA_023333525.1 of Aspidoscelis tigris stejnegeri. Lineage (NCBI taxonomy): Eukaryota > Metazoa > Chordata > Lepidosauria > Squamata > Teiidae > Aspidoscelis > Aspidoscelis tigris. The sequence continues at coordinate 12,683,451 of JALMGA010000007.1, forward strand.
ATATGCAACTCATTTCCGCCCCATACAGATCCGTACAAGTGTGTACGGATGTGGGAAAGATGTGGATCTTCAAGTACGCATCATGTACAAACCCGTACACATATGAATGTCTGGATAATTCAAACAAATATATCCAAAATTTGAAATTTGATTCAAATGTAAAGCCCAGGGCAGAAAGGGCCTTCGACAGACTAGAACATGATTTTTCCAGATTCCCATGAGGAGTTATTGAGAAATGGAAGAGTACAGAACTTTAGAGCATGCCAGAGACCAGCTGTGATGGCTAGACCTCCAGGCTCAGTGGAGGCAGGGAACCCTTATACCATTCTAGCACTGTTCCTGGATAGGCAAGACTGGCTATGGAGACAGAAGAACTCAAACAGAGTATCCAGCTTGGAACCCTTTTTAGGGGACACCAGATTCGATTAGGCTGTGGATCCATGCACATGGCTAAAGACACCTGGAGGAAAGCACTTCCATCACAAATGCATTGCCAAGGGCTTGCTACCAGTGCTGCCTGGCCGTGTGTTCACATATCTGCACCTGTTCATAGAAGACAACTTTGGCCTCCATGCACATTCACCTCTTGAATTGCTGCAGCCCGTTTCTACGAGTTGCAGGGAGGCTATGCTGTATCAGATTGCAAGGCAGTGATCTGAGAGACCTTCCTCGTCTCTGAACATAAGAGGAACCCTCCTGGATCAGACCCATTTAAGAGAACTCAAAGCATCTGACAAAGCTTTTTATTCTTCCCCCCACAACAGATACTCTGTGAGGTAGGTTGGGCTGTGAAAGCTCAGAAAAGAGCTGTTGCTCACCCAAAGTAACCCAACTGGCTTTGTGGAGGAGTGTGGAATCAAACCCAGTATTCCCAAATAAGAGTCTGGCTCCCTAGCCAAGTCTCCTTCTCTTCCTCTTCTTCTCATCTCAGAATTGTTAGGCTCAAACAAGCTGAAAATGGCATATGTTCCCAGTTCATCCCAAAATGAACTATCATGCTGTTGTGTGTCCAGGTCCCAGATTTCCACAATGAATATGTTTCCATAATTTTCTTTCCCACCCACCCCCGATCCTTTTTGAAAAGCCTCACAGAAAACCACAAATGAACTATGTTCGCAATTTTATTTTACACCATACATCAATCCCAGGTCTGAATTCTCTCTGCTTCTGTCCATCTCTCTAGGGTGGCAGCAACTTGAGGATTCTAGGCCTGGTGAAATCTGATGAAGGCTTCTACCAGTGTTCTGCTGAAAATGAAGCAGGAAACGCTCAGACTGGTGCACAGCTAATCATTCCCGAGCCTGGTAAGATGCAAAGTACATGAATTATTTCTTGTTTCACATAATATGGTTAGCAGAGCTTTGAGCCATTCAGCCCTTTCCAGTTTCTATCCTACTGCATGCTTTCTTCTCATCTCTGTGGATGCTGGCTCATGATCACGCATCCCTGTGTATCATCCATTTTGAAATTTGCAATACCCTTGGAAGCAATAAAGCGGATTTGCTGGAAATATTGCATGTTTTGAAGGAATATTATTTCCCCTTTTTCTTAGCAGGAACAGGTAAGAGGGGTAAATACATCCTGGTCCCTTTCTGCACTTGGTCCTACTCTGGAATATATCTTGGGATAGGGGTCTGAGGTCTACATGCTAATGAAGACTGTGGTAGGCCTCGCCTGGTGCCTGCCATAGCCTGCATAAGCATGTGGACATCAGGTCCCTATTCTGGGATATAATCCTGAATAAGATTGTGGCCGCGTCCCCATGGGGGCTAAAATCTGCAGTGGACTTGGATTCAGCATCAAGGGTTCCCATTAAATTCCCCAGTAGTCCAAATCCAGTCTGGATTTTAGCCCCCTGTTCCCATGCCAGTTCTCTTTCCCTGTTTCAACAGGGCTTTTCCGGCTGACTTGAATTAAAGGCAAGTGAAGGAGGACAGTCGGCGCCCGGGGCAAGAGAGCAAGAGAGCGGGTGAGTGGGTGAAGGGAGGAGAGGCCGCCCCTTGGATGGCTACTTCCCCTTGAAGGTGGCAAAAGCAGCAGCAGGTGTAGGAGTGGAGCAGGATCCATCACTGATGCTGCAATGCCACCACCGCCACCACCGCCTATACTACCCCCACTGCAGCCAGGCGCTTGACAAGATCTGCAGGAAAGGTTTGCAAAAATCTCTTCAGCCTCCTTCTGCTGGGCTGAGGGCTTTGGGGCTGGGCATGGCTGGCCCACCATTCATGGGTGAGGTTTGGGAACAGCCCAATGCATGTTCAGTGCTGTTCCCAGCCTCCAGCTTAAACCCACAGCAGAACCCAGATTACTCCAGACCAGAGTAATCTGAGTTTGCGGTGGGTTCTGGTACAGACAGGATGCATCAGGAGACTTGTGAAGTGTAAACAGAATGAGAATTGAACCTACATTTATAATTTTCCTTTTTTAAAAATGCCTATATATTATCTTCTGATGTGACACTTTAATAAGGAAGTATAAATGAAATTATTATAGGCACTGATGTTTTCAAATGTTGCTCTGTAACGAGGAGATGAGAAAAAAAAGATGTTTTGTGTGAATGGTTGTCCATTAGAAAAACAGACACAGCATCATCATCATTATTGACAGATACACTAACAATATGACATGGCACCAAACATGTCAGCTTTTGATATTTCATAATGTGTCGGGATCTTCCCAGGTTCCTAAGATGACTTTATGTATTGGTGGATAATGTGTGCAGAGCCCAGCAGAGTGGCCTTTTGCAATTGACAGATGATAACCTTGTCAATGTTGAACTGTTTTAAGTGCCGTCCAAGGTCTTTTAGAATGGCATTGAGTGTGCCAATCACCATTGGGACCACCACTGTGGGCTTGTGCCAGAGTCTTTGAACTTTGATCTTCAAGCCCTTGTATTTTATAATTTTCTGTGTTTGTTTCACCTCAATCCTGGTATAGCAACATCAACAAGCTACACTTTCTTTTTCAATAATGCCGATATCAGGGATGCTATGATCCAAAACTTTATCAGTTTGTATCCTGAAGTCCCATAATATTTTCACCCATTGTTGTTATTGTTATTGTTATTGCAGTCAGTGAAGTGTGAATAAGGGCACTTCTGGCATAATTTGGTGCCATCTGTGTACAGCCAATTAGGAGTGTGCACAAATGCATTTTTGATATTCGATTCATTACAATATGTAACAAATCTTTTGAAAATAGATTGACAATCAGTTGGTTTGAAAATCCATATTCATACAAATAGATCACATTCAAACGTGGGAAAACTCTATTCAATACAAATCTATTTGTACATATTTGTACAAATATTCAATACATATCGGATACGAATGAATACATATCCAATATGAATCCGATATGAATCCGATATGAACAAATACGTATCTGATACGAATGAATACTAAATTGTTTAGGGTAGTAAAACCCGAAAGAGATTGCCAAGGGTGAGTGGGCAACCAAGTGGCAGATGTGCTTTAATTTTAACAAGTGCAAAGTAATGCACATTGGGCCAAAAAACCAAATTATGTCTATAAACTGATGGGGTCTGAGCTTTCTGCAGCACACCAGGAAAGGGATCTCGGGGTTCTGGTGGACAGTTCAATGAAGGTGACAACCCAGTGCGCAGCAGCAGTGGAAAAAGCTAATTCAGTGCAGGGAATAATTAGGAAGGGAATAGAAAACAAGCCAGCAAGTGTGTGGGGTTTTTGTTTTTTTGTTTTTGCCTCTTTATAAATCTATGGTGAGGCCACATTTGGAATATTGTATACAGTTCTGGTCACCGCACCTCAAAAAGGATATTGTGGAACTAGAGAAGGTGTAGAAAAGGGCAACCAGAATGATTAAGGGTCTGGAACACCTCCCTTACGAAATCAGGCTGCAACATCTAGGCCTCTTCTGTCTGGAGAGATGACGTTTAAGAGGGGACCTGATCGAAGTATATAAAATTATGCATGGTATAGAAAAGGTGGATAGAGAAAATTTCTTTTCTCTATCATACAACATTAGAACCAGGGGGCACTCTATGAAGTTGATTGGTACGAGAGTCAGATCCGACAAGGGGAAGTATTTCTTCACCCAGAGGCTCATTGGTTTGCTGGAATTTGCTGCTGGCAGAGGTGGTAACAGCTACCAGCCTAGATGGATTTAAAGTAGACAAATTTATGGATGACAGATGTATCAATGGCTATTAGAATGAACACCTAGGTACACCTTTCAGGCTGGGGGGAAAGCAGGATGCTTCTAAGGCCATTTGCTGGGATTCAAGAGCAGGCAAAGGTTTGTCCTTGTCTCTGCTTGAGATGCCCATGAGCATTTGGTGGGCCACCATGTGCAATGGGATGCTGGACTAGATGACCTAATCCAGAAGAGCTTCTCTTATGTTCTTATATAAATGAATATATCCAATATATATCCATGCTCTGAAAATATCAAATCCGACCTGAATCCACTTTTAATCTGCTGTTATTCCATGTCAAATGCAATCTGGATCCATTGTGGGTGTGATTGGCACTCCGTTTTTCCACACCCCCAATCTAATGAATGTCCGAACTATTTGTATGAATGTCCAGAAACATTCATATGAATGTTAGCATACTAATATTGTAACATTCGGTTCATGTCTGAATGTCCGAATTCGTATGAATAATGAATGTTATGAATATTCATGCACATCCCTACAGCCAATATGTGTGGAAACACAGGCATTCTTCCCATTTGATTAGCTGGGTGGTCATCCACAGTCCCCTATACTTGTCCATGAACACAGACTACAGTTCTGTCTACAATTGAGCTATGGCAATATGAATGCTTTTGGATTTTTTATTTGGAATGTATTACCAAATATTAGTAAACCTGGAAAGTCCACCATGGAAGACCTATGAACCTGGCCATTACCATTTATCATAACAGCCTTCCTGGTATGCCAGTTCTTTTTGGCCTCTTTTATCATCATTGATATAACAGTCACATGTTGTTGTTGATCCAATCTGTGTTTCTCTATATACCTGTGTTTCTCTGTGTATCTTACTTACTACCACTCAGATTCTTATTTAGTTGTTTTACTCGCAATGCAATTATGATCTGATATATTACAAGTCAATAGACTTTTTGCACATTTGACTGCTGTCAACAGTCACAGATGTTTCTTCTGCTGAGTTTTTGGGACATCTGCAAAATACCTCTTGGATTGTCAAAATGCTCATCGTATGTCAGTGCTGATATTCGGCCTGTTTTCAGATAGTCACTGTAACAGATGCTATGAGGCATTTGACGGATTAATCACTTGCCATTTTCACTATGAATTTAGTGTGTTTGCACCCTTTGGATCAAGTCACAGACTGCTACATGTTGATACTTCCCATTCACACGTGCCTTTTCTGAGTGCCTCAAGCTGTGCCAGCTTACACCAGCTTCAACTCTTTGCATCTTTTAATAGATTTTTTGGTTCAAGAACTAAGGGCCTTCCCAGACTTGCTACTAGTGCAGAATATGAAGCGATGTACAGGCCTCCCTTTCACGTGCTGCTATAGTTTAATGGAGGCCCATTCACTTCTAATGTGCTCTGTAGCCATAGGACAATAGGGATGGGCACAAATGTATTTTTGACATTCGAATCTGAGTAGATTTGAATGTCATAAAATCCGATTTGATTCAGATATTTAAGATTGTCATAAATCCTATTCAAATCTGTAACATTCGGATCTGTACATTCAAATGTTAGATATATATTTAAAGATACAAATGTCGACTACATTTGTATCTGTACGCATTCCATAAAAATCCATACACATTCCATATTATCCCGTATGCATCCTGTTTTAATCCTGTATTTTAAGCGCAAGATACATAGAATTTCCACACAGATTCGTTTACGACAGAAACTAATCTACAAATTTGAATTATCCGAAAATCCGTATCGGATTTTTGAAAATTCGATTTGAGTTCGAATGTTCAGATTCGGATTACTAAAAATCCAAGTTGAGTTTGAATGTCAACATTTGTCAAATTCAAATAGAATATTCAAATTTTTGAATATTTGTGCACATCCCTATAGGACAGAGTGTAGACCAAACGAGGGTGCCCAAAATGGCTTCCTGTCTTTCCTATTGCTGTACTAGAAGATGGTATACCAATCTATACAGGCATGTGCATGGAACACTTCCTTGGTCCAATGTACCATGGGGGAGCCATTCTGGTGGTTCAACAAGGCAAAATGCTGAAAGGCCCACCCCCTGGACCTCCATGGCCCCCTATTCCAGCTTCAAATTCTGTTCAAGCTTTGGACCAGTGTGGAACAGGCCATTCCAATGCCAACAGTCTTGTACCATGCTAAGAATGATCCAGCTCAGCTTGGGATGGATAGCTTATCTCAGACCTGAGCACATCACATGTATCTGGAATAGAGCTGGTAAATGCAGGAACAACTGAAATTAAAAAAAATAAAATAAAATGCCCCCTTGAATTTCATTTTACCACAAGGAACAAGTTTCCATGAGATGGAAAGAAGTAAGAAAAAGCAGTTACCCAAAAATCCTTCTTTTCCGCATGCCTGCCCCCCATAGTCCTTTGTTGTTTTATGTTTGTTGGCCAGCACTGAAATGTGGGAAGGTTACTGCTGTATGCACACTCTGGAAGTATTTCTACAGCTTGTATAGCCACAGATCTCTGGTCCATTTCCATTGTAAAGCTATGGGTTGGGTGGTAGGAAGGAGGGCACTGAAGCTGTCACCATGGATAATGGTGGAAAGGAGATAGGAATGTGCATGAATATTCAAACATTCAAAATTTGTACATTAAAGTTGAATACAATGATGGCCCATTAGAAGACTGACATTCAAATTTGAATTGAATGTTTTGATACATTTGTATGAAGCTTCGTATGGGATTGATATGGGATTGAACATTTTTATTGGATACGAATCCTACCACATTCAAAGGAGATCTATTTGAACCAGTATGAATTTTCTTGCATTCGATTTGATGTGAATCAGATTTTAAAACAAAACAAAACAAAAAAACCCTTCATGCACATCCCTAATAGAAGATGCCAGTACAATGGGGCTGAGCTAAAATCATGAAAAAGTAGGATGTCTCAGAGCAGCAAGTGGTCAATCTGGTTGCTTCTCATCTAAGGAGACATCAAAATGGCGGCTCAGGTCTGCAGTGGTGGGATGCTAGGGGCCTTTCCTGCCATTGATCCAGGCCACCAATGGTGGCAGTGGCAACAGCAGTTTGGGCCCAAGCCAAATCTTATCTGCCTCTACCTGTTGAGGCCTCATGGCTGTGGAGCAGCCAAATTCTGCAACTCTGGAGTTTACCAATATGCTATAGGCTTGGGTTCAAGCTGCATCCATCCCTTAACTTCATAATAAGGATTAGGAGCCCTTTCAGCAGAGTTGAAGGGTAGGATGATCATCTAATGTGCCCCTTTCCTCAGTTTCCATAGTGCAGATGCTGAGGTCTCATTGGTTTCATAGCTTTTGCAGTGGCGGAGTCCTTTCCACTTCTTCCCACAAAGGCAAGATCTTAATTGGAGTGGCGGACCTTTTTTGTTGCTAAATATCCATTTTGTAATAATTGAGTCCCATTTTTTCAGCATCTTTTCTGTTATAGGCTCAGGCAAAACTTGAAATAAATACGTAATTTTAGGAATAATTAACATTTTTAAAGATCTATTTTTTGAGAGATGCTCAAGAAGACCTTCTTTTTCCAACCTTTAATTTGTTTTCTCCCCCCTCACCACTGCAAGGAGTGTATCTGGAATCCAGCACACCCCTTGGGCTCATAATTCACTTCCAAATGCTGGAACACCCTTTTGAAGTAACCTTTTTGCAGAGTGGGATGGCCTGGGGCAGTTTGGTCCTATTGGTTAGGGAGCCAGACTCTTATCTGGGAATACCAAGTTTGATTCTGCCCTCTTCCATGAAGCCAGCTGGGTGACCTTGGGCTAGTCACAGCTCTCTTCTGAGCTCTCACAGCCCCATCTACCTCACAGGGTGTCTGTTGTGGGGAGAAGAATAGAAAGCTTTGTCAGCCACTTTGAGTCCCCTTAAGTGGGTGAGAAAAGTGGGGTAAAAAAGCCAACTCTTATTCCTCTTCCTCTTCCTCCTCCTCCTCCTCCTGCACTGGGCCTTATTTTGAATTATATCTCGGAACAGGGACCTGCCATCTGTGTACTGGTGGAATACTATGGCAGGTTTTTCCCAGGACTGCTGTGGACCGTCCTAGCATATGGATGGTACACTTTTATTCTGAGATATAATCCAGAATTAGCCCCACTGCAGAAAGGACTCTTCTGCAGTACACTTGCTGCTTTTGGGCACCTGCTCCTGTTACTATGGAAGTCAATGACAAAAGTACCATTATCTTACCTGGGCTGTTGTCCATCTAGAGCCATTAGCCCTTATGCTCAACCTCTTCCATCCCACTAATTCATGCTGGTGGTAGCTTGCATTAAAGTTCAGCCCATTCCACTTACATCTGCCAGGCCTTCCAGCTGAGGAGCAGGGACTGCACAGATAAGCCACTTTTATCACAATTTACTTAAAAAAAAAAAAAGAGAGTTCATAATTCCCCATTCAGCCAGGACAGTTCCAGTTAGTGAGTTCCCCAAATGCAAAAACTTAAGCCCTCGACCTTTCAAGTATGAATACACAAAATTGAAGATTATTAATAACATGCATTTCGAGGGATTACTGCATTTTACAATGGAATGTGCTAAAATGTATGTTTGGAGAGAAAGCACACTCAGAAATTCATGTTCCTGAACAGCCAAACTCAAAATATGCATATTAAAAAGTACATTTACATGCAAATTTTTGTAAAGCGCAGCTTAATGCATAATACAGATAGGCTAGACTTCAGTAGGAACACAGAGAGGAATAACATGGATTAGAAATCGGCTTACCCAGAACGATGTGCTTTCTCCCACCCCCTTTGCTGTGTTCATTACTTGCAGAGGTAATGATAGCTTTTATGCTTTCCAAATAGATGGACAACCTGTGCCTGGAATGATAATATCCCCCTTAAGAACTGCTGTGTCCATAGCATGCCTCACACTATTGCTATACATGAAGTTTCCAGTGTGTCTATGTATGCGCATCCTTTTGAAAATGGAATCCCTATTGCAGTCAGAGGGCAGCCTAGAAGAGAGAAATGGGCTCCATCTTCTGCTATAGCCTCATTAAATGTTATCACTGGGAGCAGCCTAAAGGAAGCAGCACCGGGATTTCTGTGAGCTGGCTGAAAATTCTATTATCTGGGCCTCCATGGCTTGAGCGTTCATGTGCGCGCACGTGCGGCGATGTTCGATAGTAGATGCGAATGAAAGTGAACCAAATGAAGACAAAATCCTGAAGAGCTTGCGGGGGTGCCTTTTAAAACTGTCACCATTCTCCCTTTATAAATGATGGATTGCTTTTTCCCTGGCCATTTAATCAGATCTTCCAACAATGCCACTCTTGAGTCCTGTGGGATCCAAACAGCAGTGTGTACAGATGGTGCAGGAGCCAGAGAGAAATACAAATTGAGAGCTGGGGCTTGCCCACAGTAGGAAGAACATAGCCTTCTCTGTTTAAAATGTTGTCGGTAAATGGACGACCAACTATGTCTTATACAGCACAAACACGGACTCCACTCCCCAGCTGTTCGGTTCAAGCTTGTCCACAGGCCACAGACAGAGAGTTACCCCTAGCAACTCTGACAGTCTGCTTTGTGCTGAAATGCAGACAATGGCCTACTGCTGTTGGCCAATATTTATAGAAGTCTAATGAACTTTCAATTCAGTCTTCTGAGTAGTGACCAACTCTCCCTTCAGCTCTCCCTCCCAACCCTCGAACGAAAGGCGTGTAGGATAACATGGATTAGAAATCGGAACATGGATTAGAAAGGGAAGATCTGGTGAATTAAAAGGTGCGTTCAGGGCACATAGACAGATTGAATACTGGTGTCTTTTTGTGTAAGATAAACACAGCCTAACCCTGGGAAGAAGTTTTGTTTTGCGTTTTATTTCTATAGAAGCACAAGCGGAAAACATATTTCGTTGGTGGTGCTGACTGTGGATTTGGTGGATATAACAACAGCTACGGTGTCCAGTCGTAGAGTCAATAGAAGGGCATTCAATCACGGCCCTGACATGATTGGCTGCAATACATCCCTCTGCTTGAAAACGCCCCTCTGTAATGGCGCCTAAGCATGTCAAGGAACAGCCAATTGCAGCAGCGAGGAGGCAGAACTTCCAGCTTTGGACGCAGTGGCACGGGCTGGAAAATGGGAGGACCATTCACACTTCTGGCCAGTAATGGACGCTTTGGGGAAGCTTTCCTCATGACACGTGTGAATGCTCCACCTTTACCAGAAGTATACCAGCCCTAGTTCACAGCAGCCTAATCAACTAAGTGCAGAAAGTGGTAAAAGAAGGGGGGTGGGGAGCCTCACCAAAATATTGTGAAAGACAGCTTCTACACACTAGAAGCTTTGATTACAAAGAAACTATGTCACAGACTACGTTTTCTTGAATTCAGTACAGCTTTCAAGGGGATGCTCTTGGTGCATTAAGCTTGATTAACTGACAGAGTTGAGAATAAGCCTGGAAAAAATAGTACTTCCAGATGGTTTACATTCAAGCTTTCACTCCCCTAGCCATTATCATTAAATGCAAGAGAGCATGGGAGTTGTAGTTCCATAATATTGGGGGTGGGGATCATACTGGATACTTAGTACAGAGCAACTTGATCATTTATACTTGCATGCGATGTTGGATCACAAAATATTGAGTTTTGGCTAGGACAGGGTCACGGGATTCCCATCTTGAGTAATATAAAAGGCACATCAACTCATTCAGGAGAAAATAGAAGTAAAATAAAGGCTTTCTATAGACATCTGGGGCAATTTTGCATTTCCCTTCCTGTCCGCTGAATGGGAAAGGAGCTCAGTCACCTAACCTTAACTTACATCCCATACCCTGCATGATTGGTCACTTACCTGTGATCGATCCCGGGCCAGTCCTCTTCAGGGCGCCGCCATCTTGAGTGTAGCGCCCTCCACAACTGTGCATGTGTCAGCGGCATCACCATGACAATGCTGACACTATGTTGTCAGGAGGGCAGCGGAGCTGCCTGAAGACTTTGGAGTTCATTTCTAACTCTATGATTTTAAGCTGAGCACCTCTGTAGATAGATGTCAGAGCTGTAAAAAGCACAACCAGAAGAAAGACAGATGCAAAGGCAACTGACCAGTAAAAGGAACATGGAAAGTGTTCCAACACACTCAGCAACTCAGAGGTTGAATCGATCCGCCCACCCTTTTTCATGCATATTTTAAGTCTAGTTTGGCTGTTCTGTGCATAATCTACCACACATAGGATGTGTTCCCTTACAAGTTTAAATCTGAATCAAATCCAAATTCAAGATTGGGAGATCCCATTTAATTTTTCATTCCCAGCTTTATGAGGACTATCCTGCAAAAATCCACAGAAAAATAGTCCTCACAGAAGCTGTTCTTGGTCCCCATTTGGAGCACAGCCTGCATTACTTTTATGCCTTTGGGAATGCTACTGATCTATTTTGGGTGGGGATCTATCCTTCTGGCCAATGCCTTCCAGATGTGGGTGAGATCTCGTAGCTGCAAAAGTCTTCCCCCTCCCCTCGCCATGCCTTCTCTGAACACGATTGCAAGAGGAGAAATATTTTTTTAAAGCACCAGCCAGCCTCAAAAGATACAATTGTAGCAAGGAAATTCCGGCGATTAGGAGAGATACGCCAGCAGGAAGTTTTTAAAAACTCAAGTCTCAAGTGATACATTGTTGCAAGGCTCACACAGCATCGCCTGTATTTTACAGAGGGAAACTGAAAGGGAGAGTGGTCTCTCTCTCTCACCTCCCAAGCAAGATGTCAGCCTCCATTTTGAAAGGGAATTTGTGCTGTTTATTCTCCTGTTTAAGCAGAAACTAGGGAGAACCTTCTTCCAATTTGAAAGCAAGAGAGTGAAAGGGATGATTGTTAGTTCTTTCACTCATCTGATTCTGAGGCTTACCAGAGTTGGACAGGGTTTTCCATGTTGTTTTTTTTGGTGTGTGTGTGGTTTGAATGGGAGCGCCAGTATTTGCATTCAGCCCGTATTATCCTCAAGGAAATAGGAACACCCAGAATGAACACTGGGTCCTGAATTCAGATTTTAAAAGTAAAATCCGGATTTAAAAAGTCAAGTGGGAACACATCCATGGGGGGATCATTTTTCATGTGGCTTTGTGCAGTACTGCAGCATTTTAGGGTCTTTCCTGACGTTAATTCAATATATTCTGATCCTAATGTTACTTCCTTTTAATTTGGTCTCTGTCCTACCAATGGGTGTTTTAATTTGGTCTTTGTCCCAAGGGATACCAGCTACTAGCATACAAAGGGAAAGCCTATTTTCTCCCACATTCTTTTGGAGTTACCGTAGTGAAGCTGTTTATTGTTCGTATTTTAGCATGCATAACCAGCTTGCTCTGTCCTTCCAACTCTGCCTAAGTATCAGCAATGATAACAGTGATGATGTTAACTGTGCATTATTGCCTATGTATGTTTTATGGTTCCCTTTTCATGTTACATTCCATATCCTCACCCACTGAATGAGTAAGTTAGATAATTGTGGTTTTTTTTAAAAAAAATCATTTTAGCCTACTGTTTATCTGGATTAAACTTTTACACCTTCAGTCACACTATAGAAAATTGTCCTAATCTTCTTAAGGAAAAGATAAAATTGTGTTTCATTTTCTTTTTCCCCCCAACGCATGTCTGCATTTCCATTTCCTTGTTCTATGCACACCCTCTAGCTCCTTCAGTCTTCTAGGGCTGAGCACAGATATTCGAAAATTTGAAAATACGATTCAAATCTGTCAAATATCAACATTCAAATTTGAATCAGATTTTTAAAAATCTCAGTTTGAACATTTGAACAAATTTCAGATTTTCAAAAATCCGACACAGATTTTTGAATAATTCAAATGAATAGATCCGCAAATATTGCATACGAATATCGTACGTATTTGCGCTTATAATACGAGGTTAAAATGAGATTCTAATTGGATTTTTGAATGTATGGTTTTGGATAATCCAGATTTGAATCAGATTTTTGAAAATCCAAATTTTAAAAATTTGAATCTAACTGAATATTTGAATATTCGAATTGACTCGAATTTGAATGCAAAAAATGTATTCATGCATACCTCTACAGTCTTCACCCCTGGAGGCAAAATGCACTCAAGATTATATTTATTTTTTCTCAGAACATTTCTGAGAGACAAAATCCACCAGATTTTACTTTTTGGGGGATATTGGAAAAGGACAATGGCATCAGTAGTTATCGATTGCACTTCAAGGTAGTTCAAAGGCTTATTGATCTATCTTTTCTCCTCCGACTGCCTTCCATTTTAAAAGTAATCCAATGGACCAACTGAACACCATCAATAATACTGCTCTAGCATGTTGTGGACATGCTGAAGAAAGTGCCACTGATAAAGGCACATCTGGAGGATATTGTATCAAACTTGTAACACAATGCACATTTCCCTGGGAAATGTGGAAGCATAGCTGAGAAGTTGTGACCAATTCATGGTTGACTGCATGGGCACCTCCATGCAGTTTTCTTGGAAGAGATACAGGAGTGGTTTGCCATTGGCTATTTCTGGGGAGAGTCGGGGGATTGAACTGGTGACTCTGTTTTTCCAGGCAGTTTGGTCTGCCATTGAGCTATTGCCATTCCCCGCGTAACCGTATCCCAGTATATAAGGTGAAAGTGGGCAGCACCTCCTCACAGTAGTGGCCCAGAACTTGAGTCCATGCTGCCTTTCTTTTTCACGCATGTTCCAATTCAGATATGATCGACATGGTGCCATAATATCCTTGTGGGTGTGTGCAGCATCCACACGCCTCTGCACACTCACAGTGCAATGGGGGTACTGGAAGAGTATGGGATTCACACGACCCAACACTCATCAAGCCAGCATCTCAGCATAAGTGCTCATGATGACAGGACTTAATTCTGCTCACTTTCACCATGCTGCCACCATGTGGAATTACCTGTTTTGCATTGCATGGCTTTACTTTCCTGAATATAGGAAAAGGTTTACTTCTGCAGCCATTTCCTGCATTTTGGGAAACATTCCCAGACAGAAACACAGAAGCCAGAAAATGAAAGTTCCCCAACTGTGATACAAGGGAAGCCAGGAGCCCCAATGGGTGTCCACACAACACAGTGCTACGTTGAGAAGACTGCTATGGGTATATATGTGTGTAGATCAGAATATAAATTGTGGGAGAATTCCCTGTTCGTTTGCACAGATTTACAGTTTTAGCAGTGTCTCATCTACTATTTTTGCCATCTGTTCTGATCTTTATCACATCTTTTCAGCTGCCATTGAGAGACCCACCAGAGTACAGCTGCTAGAAAGTCAAGGTGGAACCTAGGAGCTTCTGGGTTCCAATCCTCGATATCTCTGGAAGCTCAGGAATTCTTAAAAAAAAAAGCAATTCATAAATGCCACACGCAAACACAAAAGCGAAACACACCTCAGGCACTCTGGCTGCTGTACCACTAACACAAGGTTTGTTTTGCAGATTACAATTAAAGTTTCTACGTAATTACAGGAATAGCAGAAAGACTCTTTAGAGGACACAAGGACAGCAAGACTAATTGCACGATCTGCCCTAACTGTTTGGGATCTTTAGAAATTTAATTTGTGCCTGGATTGCTGCCTTAATGTACTTGCATAAAAGTAGCAAAAGTAATGGACTACTTAGACCCATATTTGTCTGTGGCTGACAATTAAACAGAAGATTAACACCCCTTAATACAAAGAAGAATCCCCTCTACTCTAGGTTGATGTGCCAAATAGTGCTACAAAGTGCATGTAATCTGGACCCATTAATTAAATCATCTTAGAACACAAGAAGATGCCTATACTCAATCAAGCTTGAAGAAGTGGTTACCTTTCAGGTGTTCTTCTTCCAATGACCAGGTGCTAGGGTGAAGGAGGAGGCAAACGCACTAAGGATATGCAAGAATATTCAAAACATTCAAAATTCTATCAAATTCATTCAAATTTGGAAATCTGAATTCAAATCTACTGTCTATAAATTCAAATTTAAACATTAAAACAAATTTCTAATTTTTGACTCTATTTGTTTGAATTATTTGGACATTCCGTGCGGGACGAAAACGGGATGCATACGGGATAAATACAGGATGTGTATGGATGTGTGTGGATACATGCAAATGCGTTGACATTCGTATGTGCAAACTCAAATTAAAAATTTGCACAAATAGATTTGAAAGTATTTGATTCGAATAGAATGTGAATACATTCAAATTTTAAAGATTCAAACTGATTTGAATTTTCAGATATTCGATATCAATCGAGTCCTGAAAATTGCATTTGTGCACACCTCTAACAGACACTCATACCTTGCTTGTGAATTTCTCACAGACTGCTCCCTCCCTATAAGAGCAGCTTCTAGATTAGATGAGCTAACATCCAACCAAGCACTTCCTATCCTCTCCAGCACAAATACCCATCTCCTCTTAGTTTTGTGTGCCTTGGCAAACAGGAATTTTCCAAATCTTTAGACAAGCTCTTTCCCTTTCTAACTGGAGCTGCATGCTGAATAAATGCTTGACCTACATCATTTCTCTGTAGTGCCTGTTGTCTGTACCATTGTCCAATTTAACCTTCACTTACATATGTGTAAAAAGCCAGGGTTTTACATTGGTGACATAGATTTCACTCTGGGAATCACAAAATGTTGGGGGAAAGTGACAGAAAAATAGTCTTGGGAGTTAAGTGTATGTTTTAATTCTGGTTGGTTGTTGAAGGGAATTCAACAAACTCAGGGAAATAGCCCACAAGAACTAATGGAAGCAAAAATGATGTTTCTTAACCCTAAACTTCCTGTTTAGAAGCAGTTACATTTCATTCTATGGAGAAAAGTGTAAAAATGTCAGCAAATAATTAACCTGCTCTGAAAGAGTTAAGATGTGAAGCTTAAAACTTGATTGCAATAGGCTTCAAACAGGTAACTCTGCTGAGATAATAATTGCCCTGTGGATCTAATAAGTCTGGGGAAAAAATAGCTCATTCTCAATAATATATTTGAAAAAAACAAAATAAAACAAAGCTATCAATCAGGATGTGTGGCGTCTGACATCTGGATGAACACTGTCCTCTTCCTGGGCTGCTTCCTCCCCTCCTGTGCCATAAATAGATGCAACACATAAATAGTGCCTGCAGGTATTAAAAGTTGTTTCTCCGGCGGCGGCGGCGGGAGCTGAGGCGAAGGACCCAGGGGGAAAGATCAACCCCATCCAGGAAGCAGAGGAAGAGGGGAGACGCGGATAACACCTGGGCGCTGTGGCCGGACCCCTCCCACCCTGCAACTTCTTCAGGGGAGCGGAGGAAGAGGGGAGACGCGGATAACACCTGGGCGCTGTGGCCGGACCCCTCCCACCCTGCAACTTCTTCAGGGGAGCGGAGGAAGAGGGGAGACGCGGATAACATCTGGGCGCTGTGGCCGGACCCCTCCCACCCTGCAACTTCTTCAAGGGAGCAGAGGAAGAGGGGAGACGCGGATAACACCTGGGCGCTGTGGCCGGACCCCCCCCACCCTGCAACTTCTTCAGGGGAGCGGAGGAAGAGGGGAGACGCGGATAACACCTGGGCGCTGTGGCCGGACCCCTCCCACCCTGCAACTTCTTCAGGGGAGCGGAGGAAGAGGGGAGACGCGGATAACACCTGGGCGCTGTGGCCGGACCCCTCCCTCTTTGCAACTTTTTATGAGTAACAGAGGAAGAGGAGAGGATAGTGTGCATGAGCATATGCGTGTCCTTTTGTGAAAAAAAAGAATGAAACGAAGCAAAGCATTGTTTTTACATCTTTTACATTGTTTAACACTGTTTTAAACTCTGTGTGTGTATGTGCGCACATGTGTACGTGCATGTGTGTATGTGTGCGTGAGGGTGGTGGGTTTTTTGTTTTTGTTTTGTTTTGTTTGTTCTTTGTTTTTGTTTTATATTAATTTTTTGTTGATGGGGGTGTATTTGTTTTGGGGGTTAGGGCTTTTGTTTTGTTCTGTTTTTAGAACTGATGTTTTAATTGTTAACTCTTTAATATTGTTTTAGCGCGGTGTGGGTCGTGTACTGTTACTTTGTGGTGGGTTTGTGTGTGTGTGTGTTTGTGTATTTGTGCGTGGGCGTGTGTGTGTGTGTTTGTAGGTGTTTTAGGTGTAGGTAGGTGGGTGGGGTGTGTTTCTTTTTGTATATCTGGTTGTGTATGTGAGGGTGGTTCTTTTATAGTAACGCTTGGTTTTGTGGGTGTGTTTGTTGGGGGAGGTTGTCTTTGTGTGGTGGAAGGGACTATGAGTTTAACTTGGTTAATTTCAGCCTTTTTTGCACTTTATGTTTGTTTGTGTTGTTGGTCCTGGGCAGGGGGGCAGGACTATAGGGAGTTGGAGGGGGCTGATGAGGGGACTATGGTGGGTCATAATATTCCGGTCGTGATGGGTAGAGGCAGGTATGGCGGGAGCTGGGGGTCAGGCCGCTCTCGGGGAATGAGGGACCGCTGCTTAATAACGGTCCCTTGTTCTGCCCCCCTAGTTTCCAACTGCTCAGCTCCAGACTCTGGTGATAAGGATAGCCCGGACCCTGGTTTCCGGCTGTTACTGGTCAATGCAAGGTCGGTGAAAAATAAAACTTTCCTCGTCCATGATATG
Source organism: Aspidoscelis tigris stejnegeri (assembly GCA_023333525.1). Classification (NCBI taxonomy): domain Eukaryota; kingdom Metazoa; phylum Chordata; class Lepidosauria; order Squamata; family Teiidae; genus Aspidoscelis; species Aspidoscelis tigris. Next base: position 12,701,192 of record JALMGA010000007.1, read on the forward strand.
ATCACGGACGAGGAGGCCGACCTTGCTTGTATTACCGAAACCTGGCTGGGCCCCGAGGGGGGGGTTCCCCTGGAGGAGATCTGCCCAGCCGGGTATGAGGTATGGCATCAGCCGCGTTCCCAGGGAAGGGGGGGAGGAGTGGCAATTATAGCCCGAAGGTCGCTTGGTCTGCGCAGGCTCTCTGTTACCGAGATCAGGGGTTGCGAGTCCCTCCTCATGGTGCTGGACCTTAATGTTCAGGTGGGCTTGTTGCTCACGTACCTGCCTCCTAGCTGCGTGACAACTGCCCTGCCCGAGCTAGCCGAGGAGGTAGCCGGGTTGGCGGTTGAGTTCCCCAGGTTAATTGTCCTGGGGGATTTCAATCTGCCGACTCTGGGGGAATCCTCTGGGCTGGCACGGGAGTTCATGGCCTCCATGACAACCATGGACCTGAATCAAATAGTTTTTGGTCCGACTCATGAGGGGGGAAACACCCCTGACATGATATTTCTCTCGGAGCAGTTGAGAGATGGTCTAGAGGTTAGGGGCTTAGAAGTATTGCCTCTGTCATGGTCTGACCATCATCTGCTGAGACTCGACTTTCGGAAGCCAATCCTCCCCCGCAGGGAGGCGGAGCCTATTAAATGGTTCCGCCCCAGGTGCTTGATGGATCCAGTGGGTTTTCAGGCGGCGCTTGGGGTTATTCCGGACTCCCTTATCCACAATTCGGCAGAGTCCCTAGCGGAGGCCTGGAATGTGGCCGCTAAGAGGGCTCTGGACCGGATTGCGCCTATGCGACCTCTACGAGGCGCTGGCCCGAGGAAGGCTCCTTGGTTTACAGAGGAGCTCAGAGGGATGAAGCGCCTGCGTAGACGTCTAGAGAAGCAGTGGAGACGCAGTAAGTCCGAGTCGGCGCGAACCAGGTTATCCTCGCATGTTAAGAGGTACCTGAGAGCGATTAAAGCGGCAAAATCTGCGTACTTTTCTGCTTTAATCGTGTCCGCGGAAAACCGCCCAGCGGCCCTGTTTAGGGTGACGCGCACTCTCCTAAGTACAGGGGGTGTGACAGATCCCTTGCAGGGCAGTGCCGAGGACTTTAACAACTTTTTCGCGGACAAGGTCGCAAAGATCCGGGCGAGCCTAGACTCCTGTTGCATAGATACCGAGGTACTAGGGACACGTCTTGAGCATGTTATCTGGGATAGTTTTGAACATGTTACACCTGATGAAGTAGACAGGGCCATTGGAGCTGTGAGTTCCGCCACATGTTTGCTGGATCCGTGTCCCTCCTGGCTGGCTTCGGCTAGCAGGGAGACTACACGGAGCTGGATCCAGGCTATTGTGAATGCTTCTTTGGGAGAGGGGTCCTTTCCGGCTCCCTACAAGGAGGCAATTGTGCGCCCCCTTCTCAAGAAGCCTTCCCTGGATCCAGCCGTTATAAACAACTATCGTCCAGTCTCCAACCTGCCTTTTGTTGGGAAGGTAGTGGAGAAGGTGGTGGCACTGCAACTCCAAGGGGCTCTGGAGGAAGCCGATTATCTGGGTCCCTTTCAGTCAGGATTCAGATCTGGCCATTCCACGGAAACTGCTTTGATCGCGTTGATGGATGATCTCTGGCGGGCCCGGGATAGAGGTGAGTCCACTATTCTGGTGCTCCTGGACCTCTCGGCGGCTTTCGATACCATCGATCATGGTATCCTTCTGCGGCGGTTGGAGGGTTTGGGAGTGGGAGGCACTGTTTTACGGTGGTTCTCCTCCTACCTCTCTAATCGCTCGCAATCGGTGTTAGTGAGGGGTGAGAGGTCCACCCCTAGGTTGCTCCCTTGTGGGGTACCCCAGGGGTCGGTGCTCTCCCCCTTACTATTTAACATTTACATGAAACCGCTAGGGGAGATCATCCGACGACATGGGGTGGGATGTCATCAGTACGCTGATGATACTCAGCTGTACATTTCCACTCCATGCCAAGTCAACGAAGCAGCGAAAGTGATGTGCCAGTGTCTGGAGGCTGTCAGGGCCTGGATGGGTGAGAACAGACTCAAACTAAATCCCGACAAGACGGAGTGGCTGTGGGTATTGCCTCCCAGGGACATTTCAAACTGTCCATCCATTTACCTGGGGGGTGAACATATTACCCCCTCAGAGAAGGTTCGCAACTTGGGAGTCCTCCTTGACCCGCAGCTTAGTTTAGACCATCATATAGCTGCGGTCTCAAGGGGGGCGTTTGCCCAGGTTCGCCTGGTGCACCAGTTGCGTCCTTATTTGGATCGTGAGGCCCTACGTACAGTCGCTCATGCTCTTATTACCTCGAGGTTAGATTACTGCAACGCTCTCTACATGGGGCAGCCCTTAAAGAATGTTCGGAGACTACAAGTGGTCCAGAATGCAGCCGCGAGAGCAATTGTGGGACTTCCTAGACGGTCTCACATCACACCAACACTCCGCGAGCTGCACTGGCTGCCTATTGTTCTCCGGATCCGATTTAAGGTGCTGGTTATAACCTATAAAGCCCTACATGGCTTAGGACCAGTATATCTGAGAGACCGTCTCCTGCCTCATGAGTCCCTCCGACCGGTCAGGACCCATAGACTGGGGCTCCTGAAAGTTCCTACATTAAAACAGTGTGGAAGAGCGACCCCGAGGGGGAGAGCCTTCTCGGTGGCAGCCCCCACCTGGTGGAATGAGCTCCCGCACGTTATAAGAAATGCCCCCACCCTCCTAGAGTTTAGAAAGCTTGTTAAGACCTCCCTGTTTCGGGAATGGGTATGAGGGTGGGTGTTTTGGCGTTTTGTTTTGTTTTTAACTGTCATTGTTTTAACTATTTTACTATTGTTGACTTGTTGTAAGCCGCTCCGAGTCTTCGGAGAGGAGCGGCATAGAAATTGAACAAATAAATAAATAAATAAATAAATAAATAAACACAGAACGTCAAATAATAATAATAATGGTAATTATAATTAATAATGATAATTAATTAATAATAATAAGATATCTTGTAAGTATTTCTGCAAAGGAGCATTGAAGTAAGGCAAAATGTCTGTGCTTTCAAAGATCTCCTCTCTGAAGACCTGGAAAATTAGTTTTCAGTCTGTCCCCTCGCCTCGATCCGTTTGGAAGCGGGACGCTTCCGCACGGGGAGAGGCAAGGGGATGGGTGTCCCAGTGGCCGCCATCTTGGGAAGGGTGGAAGCAGGGCAGTCTGCCTCTGGAGCCCCTCCACCGTGTGCCGCGCACCGGTGGAAACACGCAGTGACTGACAACTGAATGCTCCAGTCCCATGGCTCCGGGGGCGATGGCGCGGGAGGCCAGCTGCCTTGGGGAATGGGTGCTGTGGCCTCCACACAGCACCCAGAAAATCCAGCCAGCAGGATCTGTCCTCCCCACGCATGTGTAGACACGGGAGGCCTCCTCAGATACACTCCTATTTTGGACGGATCCTCGGGAGGATGGATCACCATGAAACTGATTTTCTCTAATCCGTTTCTCACTGGCCAGTGCGGAAGCACCCTCAGATCAAACAAGGGGAAGAATTTCTTCACCCAGAGGGTCAACAGTTTATGGAATTTTCTGCCATAAGAGGTGGTAGCCTAGATGGCTTAGACAAATTTATGGATGATAGATGTATAAATGGCTGCTAAAAGTACATCTTTCAGACTGGGGGAACAAGCAGGATGCCCCTAAGGCCATCTGCTGAGAGCAGGAGAAGCTTTGCCCTTGTCTCTGCTTGAGATGCTCATGGACAGTTTGGGGGCCATGTGTGACACAGGGTGCTGGACTAGATGGGCTGTGGCCTGATCCAGCAGGGCTCCTCTTATGTTCTTATATTCACTTTGCTTCTCCGATTCAGTTTAAAGCTTTAGAAAAACTAGGATTGGGCACTAACAGACTCCTATAATGTTTAGGTTTTATGAACCCCATAAAGATTTTTGAATAATACAGCAAGAGTCTTCTTCTAAAAGCGCACCTTATCTTTGGGATTTGAAAATATGCATTTGGCAGAAGCCCAGCTATTTTGATGCCTTCACTTACAGTCCTGCAGCACATTAGAAGCTGATGTGTCAATTTCTCACTACACTTTAATAGGCATTCTAATGTTAGGTAAGTGCAGAAAGTTCATAGTGCTCCTGCTTAATGCTACCTGCTTCAAACACTTATCCATCTGCTTCCTCTGCATTTGAATATTATAATTCCCAGAAGCATTCTGACATAAACAAAGTTGATGGGATGGTTTTATAGCTCTTCTCGCAAACTGGAAACTTAAGAAAGATAGGAATGAGTGACAGTCGTACTAATATTCTACTGTCTGTCACACCTTGCTCTGAATATGTCCCCTGCCTCCTCTAAAGACTGGAAATGGACAGTCTGAAATTGCACTGGATTTATTTCTCAAGATTTTATTGGTGCATCAAAATAATATTATTTGCTGCGATAATAATAAAAGAAACAAGTGCCTAGGAATCATGATATTATTATTATTATTTTAAGAACTGTTTTCATGGAATCTACCAAGCAGATACATAAATAAGACTGGTTGTGCAGTTAGCTAAATATAGCAGGGAAACAGGGAAGCTATGATTTTAGTTTATATGAGCATGCTCAGAAAGTTGCCTGTGCTTTGGAACTGAGAACTGAGAAGGCCAATCGCAGATCACAGAATCATGAAGTTGGAAGAGGCCATTAAGACCATCAAGCCCAATCTATGCCCCACTCAGAAATCCAGATGGAAACCTCTTCAACAGAAATCCATCACCTCCCTGGAAATCTGTTCACATAGAACTCTTCTTTTCCAGTCCTCTGATAATTTCCTTTCCTTGAGCCAGCCCCAATTTATATGGATAGTGAGGTGCCCAGAACACCTTAAGATGACAGACTGCAACCAGGATAACCTTAAGCCAGTAATTTATGCAAATATTGCAACATTGCAGAGATAGTTATGAGAAAAGTAATACATGATATGCTAGAATGGAGCTTGCAAAATGTGTCTCTCGTGAGCTTCCATACATCCACCCTGACTCTTCCAGTGGAGATGTATACATGTTTGGCATTAAGAAATTCTGAGGTTCTGGTCCAGCTCTGCCTGCATTCAGTGGGGCCTGATCCAGATTACAGAAACCCTAATTCAGGACCTTTTCCCACTTGGCCCTCAGGGACAGCTGGGGTGATCTAGCATTCCATGGAGCTGCTTCCATCTTGGAACAGCTCCAAGCACGTTCAGCTATTCCCATGTTTGAAAGCTGTGGAACAGTAAAAACTGTTCCACAACTCTACTAGGAACTATACTTGGTGCAAAGGCTGTGTGGAGGCAGGACGGTTGCAGCTGTGGAGTCATACACCGTGTCACGTGATCACCATAGTGATGGCCCAGCGCACTTGACCATTGCTTCTGTGAGGCGGATGATGCCATAGGCAGCTTTTGCATTTACCCTGCTGCAGGATAAATTCCAGGTAGGTTTGGGATGGGGCTGGTGTTTGCAGTGTGAATGCCAGTCACCGTCCTTATACTTTACTTTTGTGGGACAGTGTTCCATGGAAGTTAAATGAGAAAAGGCCCCCAGATCACTGGTAGTCACATTTAAGAGATACTAGCAGTGTACCAGTGGCCCTTAACTGGAATGTGGGAGATGGGGGTCTGTGGCTTTGAAGATCACGTGAAGCCACTCCATTTAATTGGTCTGAATCACTGCTGGCAGTGCAGGCAACACTGGTCCAGATCACATCAATCCACCATATGGATCAATGGACCAGGCTAGTCCCAGCTCACCGATCTGGATTAGTGAGTAGGGATGCATACATTTTTGTCCATGTTTGCTTCTCATTGAAGCGAATATGAAGGAAATTTGCATTCATGCGAATAGACCCACTTCAAATATGCTGGGATTCGAATCCAGTATGAATATTCTTTGACTCCTATTTGAATCCAGTTTGAATCCCTGCCAACAGTTGTGCCTCCAAATCCCATATGAATCTGTTCCGAATCCACTTTGAATCTATTCTTAGTTCATTCTGAATCCTCTCTGAATCTGCTGCAGATGTGACTGGGCAGTCACTTGCTGCCTCCCCACCTTCTCAAATATAATGAATCTTTGAATAAATGCACAAAAGTACTCGCTTCGTGTTCAAACGTCAGCCTTCAAATGTAGCCAGTATTAGATTTGAATCCGAATGTACAAATTCATCCAAATGCATATGAGTTTTGAATATGATGAATGTCTGTGCATATCCCTATTAATGAGGCAAGTGCAGCTATGACAAATATCTCCTTTACTATTTTATTTGTTTAAAAAATAAAAACTTCTTACATTTTCCTGATATCACGTTATTACATTGCTTTAATATATGACTTCCTTCGTTTTTCCGGCTTCTCTTCTTGATGTCGCTTATTTCTCTGCTTCTCTTTCATATCCCTTGTTGCTTTTCAGCTGACCCCTTAATTTTTAGTCAAAACAATCCGTCACTACTTCTATTTCTCATAGATAGTTAATAAAGGGTCTCCAGTCTTTTGTAAACTTATCTGTTGTTCTGTCTTTCAGTAAATTTGTTGATTTGTCCATTTCAGCCAAGTCCGTCTGCTTAATTAGCCATTCTTGCCCTGAAGGTATCTCTACCTCCTTCCATTTTTGTGCATATAGTAATCTAGCTGCTGTCACCATATATAAAATCAAAGAATTTATGTTATCCAAAGTATTGTCTACAAATCCCATCAGAAACAATTCCAGTTTGAATATAAAATGTCTCTAAAATTTGTCTCATCAGATTATGTATTTGTACCCAATGTTTATTTGCTTTTTCACAAGTCCACCACATATGATAAAAAGTTCCCTCCACTTTTTTACATTTCCAACATTTAGTTGACATATTTTGGTATATTTTCCCTAATTTAGAAATGACCAATATCTCACTGTATTCAATATCATTGCTTCATGCTAAATATATTTCGTTACACAGGTAGGGTAACATATTTATCTAAGCAACTGCATAACAAGGTTTCTGCTGCCTTTGTGGTTAAACAACAATGCCATTAATTGAAGGAAAATATTTGACTCTGTTAATGATTGAATTTAAATTAGAAACAGACATGAGCAGGTGGCGTTCCCATTCTTCAAAAAAAATTAGCCTCCATATGTTGCACAAGATTATCTTTTTCTTTACATAATATCAAGAAAGACATTATGCAGAAACAAAATCCAACCTTATAATATAATTGCTCTTCCATCAATGCAACTGCTATAGTCTTTGGCTGCATCCGCACTTGCTAAAAAGCTACAACAACAACTCAAAAGCAGCTTAGAAGAGGGAGCATACATGTACTGGTACTGCTATCCTACAGGAAATCCTTACCTTAAAGGGCAGGCAATGCATTTTGGAAGTCAATTTTCTGGTATTTAATGTTCATTAAGGCACTAGTATATGGATACCATTACCTCTAAGGTGTTTTTGAGACAACTTTTCTTTTCCTTTTACTGTGTTTGGATGCATGCCTTACCTGAAAAAGTGTTGCAATGTTTCTGAACTTTCTGAACTAGTGTTGTGTGATAGAGAAAATTTCTTTTCTCTATCACACAACACTAGAACCAGGAGACACACTATGAAGCTGATGGGTAGGAGAGTCAGATGCAACCAGAGGAAGTATTTCTTCACCGGTTTATGGAATTTGCTGCTGGAAGAGGTGGCAGCAGCTACCAGCCTAGATGGCTTTAAGGTAGGGTTAGACAAATTTATGGATGACAGATGTATCAATGGCTACTGGAACGAATGCCTAGGAACATCTTTCAGGCTGGGGGGAAAGCATGATGCTTCTAAGGACATTTGCTGGAATTTGAGAGCAGGAAAAGTTTTGTTCTTGTCTCTGCTTGAGATGCCCACGAGCATTTGGTGGGTCACTGTGTGCAACGGGATGCTGTACTAGATGGGCTGTGGCCTGATCCCCCAGGGCTTCTCCTACGTTCTCTTACATTCTTATCCTTTTGCAGTGTTTCAGGTAGCACCATCAAGAATGGCAGTGGAAGAGTTAAGCCTCCAAAAAAAAAAAAAGAGGACATTACTAGAAACTGTGAAGACTAAGAACATTGGTTTGACCCTTCACGGTACTCACATGGCCTCTGAATCAGCAACAAGAGCTGGACCATAATAGGTGTCTGAGTGCAGACACTCCTTGAAGCCCACTCCAATGCAGCCTATGCTAACAAATCCAGACTAGGGATGTGCAAGAATATTCAAAAAATTCAGTATTTGATTGAATTTAGCTGAATTCAGACATTCAAATCAAATGTCCAATCATTCTTTTTTAAAAATATTCAAATGAATAATTATGACATACGTATATGTATGGATCCGTACGCATTACATACATATCTGTATGCATCTTATTTGTATCTGTACGCATCTGTACGTATACGTACGGAATGTGTATGGGATGTGTACGGGATAAAAATGGGATGTATACAGATGCGTACGGATACATACAAATGTCAACATTCGTATCATCTAATTCGTATTTAATATTCATATGAATAGATACAAATATATTTGAATACATTCATTTTTTCTCTATTCATATGAATATGGACATTTGAATACTCTATTCGAATCAAATCAAATGTCAAAAATTGCATTCACTGGTTAGGTATGTGAAATGTTTCTTAGCTATGTGTGGATACTCAATGTGATGTTTTCAGGTGCAGGCTACAGCTGCGGGCTTGTTTCCTGGGCTTTTGCAGCAACGTGATTGGCAGATGGGGCAGAGCAGCATTAGGAACCAGCAAAACACACCAATGGGAGCAACCAGATCGTGGGGTATTTAAGCCAGCAGCCCGGCACTCTCAGAGTCTCTGGTCTTGTGGTTTTTGTAAGAGAGGGATCGCAGAGGGTTTCCTTCTCCCTCTGGTCTTCTAGGCCTCGTGCTCTCAGACCAGAGGGTCAGGGGATAGAAGGGAGGTCTCTCCTCTCTAGCAGGGGAAGATCTTGGCGCGTACCTGGAATTAGGCAGGCATGCAGCAGGGACTGTTAAGCTTGGGGCAGAATGAGAAAGGGTCCTGGAAGGCATTCTGTATTGCCATTAGGCAAGCTTTATTATTAGGAAGATACTTCACACTGAATGGTAGTTGGAATCATTCAGAGGCAAGGAGGAGTGAGTGGAGCTAGAGGCAGGGTTTATTTATGTTGTTTGCTTTCAGTGGAACGTCCTGCTAAGAACTGAACTTCATTTTATTTACTGCAACTGTTAAAGCATTCAAAGACTATTGAGCTTATCTTTATTGTGCTTCTAATATTTATTTATTTATATTAATAAACATTTAGTGTTTGGATTACACTGGTGCTTATGTGCTGCTTTAAAGGGGAAAGTCTGTTTAGAGACTGATAAAGCAGGACACCTGTGGGGTACATAATCCAGTTCATATACCGGCACCCCCATTGATGGCAGTTGGGCCATGGGGCTTGGCAGCCGCTTCCTTTCTGCGCAGCTCTGCAGAGGGCAAGTTGGGAGGGGTTAGGCTGAGTCTCCACACCCAACTCCACCTATGAAAAGAAAGTTAAGGAAAGAGAACACGGTCATGATTGCTGAGCATATTTAATCCATCTGAGTAGCTGATAAATCTTTGTTTTGCAGAGAGCAATCTAAGAAGAATTAGAATGAGGCAACACAAATATGTTATCAATAGTACCCTGAGGACTGAATACATCGATCTCATTAGGTTTTAAAGATCTAATAGTGGAGGACTGCCAGTTTCCCTCCCTTCCTTTGTACACATGTCCCTCTTTTCTTCCAGGCCCTTTTAAAAACAGATATTTCCCACCTTTCAAGCATTAAGAAAATGTTTAGAAGATCGCAAAAGAAAGGAAGAAGAAGGAGGAGGAGGAGGAGGGGGGGTTCTGTTGGCTTTCTGCCAACCTAGGAATAAATTTCATTAATTCACCTTGCCCATCCTTGTTCTAATGTTAAATATAGACTAAATAGATTAATATGGATTTATGTAGTGAACTCACAAATTGATTTTTGCAGTGCAAACTCTGTCTAGAATTGAGGAACAGAAAGCCTCTTAATAAGATCAACAAAGCTCCTTTGCATCTTGATACAAACCAATAATAATCATACATATATATGTATAATTTGTTAGGGCAGAATTCCAGCAATGGTTGGTGGTGATGACATTCTGGATAAATGTCTAGCACATCTACACCCAGAACAATTAATTCTATGCTGCTCCTTTGCCTTCACTAATCCTAAATGTACTTTACAAATGAATAACTACCTCCAAAATGATTTTTAAAAACCAAACAGCACAACAGGATGCACAGGAATCTTTACATACATACATACATACATACATACATACATACATACATACATACATACATACATACATACATACATACATACATACATACATACATACATACATACATACATACATACCAGAAATATCACTCTCTTTCATTGCCTGCAAACAGGGTTTGGAATGAGAGAAAGCTACATATAAGAACCTATTTTTATTTGTTCGTCTTTCAAATGGAAAGGATCCCAGGAACATTGGTCTCCTGGGACATATAAGGATTGCATATGAATAAAATGCAAATACTGTGTTGCTCTGAGTGACAGAATAAAATCGACTTTGTACCATTCACCATCATCTTCTTCCAGTCTTGCTGTCCAGGAAGAATATCACACACCTGATTTAAGAATCAGTTATTAATCTGGAGGGATTTTCAGGTAGTTTAAAGAATACAGGTCCTTCCAAAATGCCTCTTTTAATCCAGATCTCTCCCACGGCAGGTTGCCCTCCTCTGTTTAAATGTAATTAGTGACTAGGTTGGAATAGGAGCTTCAGCTTATTATTTCAGAGGGTTGAGCTAGCCACTGAGTAGCTGGAATTGTAATTATAATAGACTTCACTCCTATCCACATTCAGAAGACTTCTCACACTTACTTTGGTCCGAACACATATCTGATCACTAACAGGGTGCCACCATCTTGATCATAGAACCCAGCGCAACTGTGCACGCACAGTCATGTTTAGGGTCATCTGAGGTGCCAGTGCACTTGTATGGTATCTCAGATGATGCCTTGCACTGGAAATGGTGCAAATGGTGGCAGCGTGAATGTTCCAGGCAAGCTTCCAGGTAAGGTTGGGTTGTGCACCACTAGTTTACAATAGGTTAACATCTGGGCAGGCAGGAAGTGTTTCTAGGTTGTAAATGCCTTCTGCAAGTGCACTTGCCCAGATGTTAACCTATTGCAGACTACAGGACCAAGTGTGAATTGGCCTCAGGTCTGCCATAGTCTGCACCAGCATACCAGGTCCCTATTCTGGAATATAATCCAGAATAAGGCCCAGTGCAGACGTTTCTGCCTGTTTCAATTATTGGGATTGGGGCAAAGTGGAGAATACCCCTGAAGGTAAACTTCTTTCAAATGAGATGTTTAAGGCTTTTTGGAGCTTGTTAAATCCAGTTACCTGCATATGAAAAACACATTTGATTCTGGGAAATATACTACCTGATGACATACATACATACATACATACATACATACATACATACATACATACATACATACAGACAGACAGACAGACAGACAGACAGACAGACAGACAGATAGATAGATAGATAGATAGATAGATAGATAGATAGATAGATAGATAGATAGATAGATGCAGGCAACACCAGCTCAGTCTTGGAATGGGGCTTGCATCACATATTGTTTTGGGGAAAAAAATGATTCTCAGTGTTGCCTTCCACTAGATAATTCCTGAAAACTAACCCAGTGAAATGGACAAACCTCCCATTGACATTAGTCCTTATGTTCCAGGTTAATATGTTTGATTTTCCAAGAAAAGACTAAGCAAAGAAAGAGTTAAATTGCTCCCAAAGAGTGAACTAGCTAGGAAGCAAATAAATAAGGAGACTTCAAACAAGATTTCTATTTATTATAAGTATCTGTACTGCCCTATTGCTTAAGGCTATGGATGGTGAACAAGAAAAAAGTAAAATAAACAAATTAAAAGCATTAGATGCATTGAACCCCTCATTTAAAAAAGATAAATTATAAAATTATAAAATTAAATATAGCAATTTTCAGTAAGTTAAATTTCAGTAAAAATAAATTTGAGGTACCAAGATACAAAATCTGCTTCAGAGTCACCATTTGTGCAAAGCACAAAAAGAAATAGCAAGCGAGCGAGTGAGTGAGTGAGTGAAGAATGAATGAATGAATATTGCATTTTTCTCCCTCTTGCTTCTGAGTCAAGTCTGGAAAATGCCATTTTTATTTATTTTTTACCCATTTCACATTCTATTAACTGTCATTCAAGCCAATTATGTGCTTGACCTTTTGATGCATCCATATCTGCAAAACTGAAAATGAGCACAAATAGCTTGAAAGAAAATAATTAGCAAATGGCAAAAATCTTTGCTGCTGATGATGATCATGATGACAATAATGTAGTTTTGTGAAGATGTCTTTTAATTAGTGGGTTTTTTCACGCTTAACTGCAGTGGGATAGTAACCCACTGCAATTAAATTCAAGGACCATGGCCGCCATTCACACTGTGGGCAACGGCACAGTCCCCAACTTACCTTACCAGCCCTTGAAGTGGAGAAGGTCCATCTGATACGAGATATGATCGATGAATTATAAAAGGATTCAGCATTTTGGAGAAATAAAAGCACATGGGCTTAACTTTGCTCTGGAATGTTGGAATGCTGAGGGAAAAACAGGAAATAAAGAAGCAAGATGCTTCACTTGTATATTTCTGTTGTTTATGATAAGCACAAAGGAAAGAAGCTGTCCTATTCAGGAAGCAAGGAAAAGCAGCTGTCCTGTGGCCTTCAGGAGATTTGAGCTTTGCGTCTTTGTTTCAGTGAAGGATGTTTTGATCTCTGGTTTTCTAGGGGTGTTTTTCCACTTAACATTACCCATTAAGGTCCTTAATGGGTCCTCTAGTGCTAGTGGGAAAACACCCTAGATAAGAACATTCCATGGATCCCAGGAACAAAGGAATGTTGATTACAACTCAGTTTTGACCACAAGTTGTGGGTTTCTGAGTTAATTAAAGTTTAAATATATATGTTTTCCCCCATTATTAAATCTCAAACTGTGGTGGTTTTTGGACATTTAAAAAATAAAAGAAGCTTATGAATTTATATTTATGATCAAGATGCTGAAAATTTCAAAAGAATTGGCTGAGATAGTCTATTTGTGCCCATTATTTTCTCTGCTGTGTACATTGAGGGATTGCTAAGTTTTCCTTTAGGGAGCTGAAGTTTCCTTTTACTTTGTTCTGCTTTGAAAGGGAATATGCTTGCCTTATCTGTAGGAAAGTCTTATGTGTAAAACAATGAGAATTTCTATAAAACTGGAACAGAAATAGTATGGAAGTTGCAGAGTTACTAGAACATATAATTTTTTCTGTCCAAATTATAAGAAACTGAGAAGTTACTTCTTTTGTTAAAGATACAAGTAGGGAAAAGCTGTTTGTTTGGGTTTGGATGCTAGAAGATGGCTCTTCAGTTTCATAAGTTATGTTAAAGGAGTTAGGTGTTTAGCTGGCATAGCTATGTTAATGAGATGGCTATCTGACTAGCACAGAATTCCTTTCCCAATCCTGTCTGTGAGTAAAAGGGAAAGCCATGTGTTCTGGTAAACTCCATTGCTTAGTTTCAACTTTCTTTGGCCCACAAACCCTTGCATTTCTTGAGGCATTTCCTTTCAGAAGGTTGCTCCTATTGGTTTTTGTCCGATCTGATGAAACTTCCCAAGTGAAAGCTCAACCTCTGGAGGATGTCTTTAAAAAGGCTGGGAAATTCAAACTCTCTCTCTGATCATTTTGCCAGGATGGGTAAGAAACTGTCTGTTTCTTCCCTCCCCCCCCCCCCACATTTTTTTCTGTGCTGAAAAGAAATTTCTTGCCTTGAGCATGGATTTGCTGAATGAACAGGCAAAGACACATGGGGAAAGCTGTTCACTTTAAACCATGTTAACATTTGCTTTAAGGCGGGTTTTTTCCTTTGGTCAGTTGCATTTTGAATCTGTTTTGTTGTTGTTGTTGTTTTGAATTTTAGTATGGCTTGCAAAGATGCATGGCAGCTGTTTCTTTTGCATTACTTTTAAACTTTGTTAAAGAACTTGGGACTCTTTTTAATCATTTTAAATCTTGATTTTTGAATTCTTTTAAGTTTTACTAGTTTTAAAGAAATTTCATCTGTTGCTCCTGAATTAGAAGCATACCTATTAAAGGAGCAGTTCTATTTTTTATTTTTTTTTACAATTTTGGAAGAATGCTTCTGAAGCTGGCACCTCCACAACTGCATGGGCAACAGCGCCATCGCCTTGACAGACGCTGATGCTCTGTGCACATGCACTCATCTTTATGGTCATCTGAGGTCCCTGCGTGCTTGTGCAGGACCTCGAACAACCCCAGAGCACCAGCAAGAGTGAATGGTCACACTGCTGGACACTTCAGGTAAGTAATTAGGTAACAGTGGTTAAGGTGTGGAGCACCATGTCATGCTCCACACCTAATCAAGTATTAGGGCACTCCTGGAGTGGGTGGGCATGCTTGTAAACTATAAGAGCATATCCGGCATGTGTGTGCTCTTCCCCAGAGGTGCATTACCTATAGCACTAGAGGTCGTAGTGCAAAAGGCCTCTGAGATCCTTCTGTATTTTTTGCATTCACCTTAGCTTTTATTTGGCTCTTCCTGGGCAATCACATTGAGCTCCCTTGTTTTGTACTGCATGACCACTAAAACAATTGTTGTCAGCAAAGAGGACAGTGGCTTTAATCTTTGATTCACCCATGCAAATCTGATGTAATTTCATTAAGGGAAACTGATTTGTTCCAGATTTAAATTAATGCAACTCCTTACAAAATCCTGATAGATGAAAATTGAGACAGCTGCTCACCTACTGATGCAGAACCAGGTATTCAATAAGCTCCTCGCTCTCTTTCTCTCCCTCAGTTGCTAATGCATGATTGTGAAAGTATGCAGAACTTACTCCAACAGCATTAGTCTAATGGCCTTCCTGGACTGAAAGGCCATGGTTCAAACCAGTGGGTCTGGAGCAGTAAGACCAGCTGATTTGCATCGCAGTCAGGTGTGGTCTGGAACAGTGATATCTGCATGACAACACTGGTCCAGACTAGAGATATGCAAAAATGTTTTTTTTTTTTTTTTGCATTCAAATTCAATTTGAATTGAATGTCAAAAGATTTGGTTCAGTTTGAATGTTTAGAATCCGAATGCAGCAAAATCCAATTCAAATTGAATACATTTGAATCTATTCGTTCAAGTGTTAGATTTCAATCTGAAGATACGGATGTCAACAACATTCGTATTTGAAGATACATTTGTATGTGTGATACGTATCTGTACACATTTCGTATGCAAACAGATATGTATGTGTACATTTGTATCTGTATGTGTTCGGGAAATTCCAGACCACTATGAAAACAAGTTGCCGCCCTATCAGCAAATGCTATTCATATTAGTTTCTTAATAAGCAGATGGGCCAGAGAGAAAAGATTCCTTTACTTTGAATATGCTGCAGCATAGGAAGTCCGCTTTCCAGAACCCCACCAAGATGAACTTCGCACCTCCCACATTCCAGGACACAATTTATACCTAAACCCTGGCCGGTAATTACAATATTTCCAGTAACGCCTTGAAAGAACAGAAAAGACATACATATCAGATTTCTCTGACATGTGCAATAGAGACAAGTCCAAATGGCTGACTGGTTCAGACCAGTTACTTCTTTGAAACTCCTTATCAGTTTGTTTTTGCAGACACACTGTCCTTGAGAGCATTCCTCACATGTACTTACGTATCTGTACATTCAAATATTTCGAATCATTCCAACAAATGTTTTGGAACATTCAAAATGTGTTCAAATGTTTAAATCTGAATGTGTAGACCTTCTATTTGAGTTTGAATGTCCACATTCAAATTTCAAATGTTTAGAATATTTGTGCCCATCCCTAGTTCATACTAAGGATGTGCATGAATATTAGTAACATTTGAAATTCAGCCAAATTCAGGCATTTGAATTCAAATTGAATGTTGGCACATTTGAAGATTGACATTCAAACTCAAATTGAATGTTTTCATACATTCGTATGAAGCTTTGTATGGGATTTGTAAATGGGATTCGTATGTTGTTTGTGTGCATTTGTATGGGATCCGTATGCTATTTGTATGCATTCAATCTGTATGAGATTGAACATTCATATTGAATACGAATCCACCCACGTTCAAAGGGGATCTATTCAAATGAATACAAATATTCTTGCATCCATTTTGATATGAATCAAATACAAAACAAACAAACAAACAAACCGTGCACATCCCTAGTCTAGACCAGTTCCTGCGACAGCCTCAAAGCTCACCTAGGGCTCCAAAGGGCTAGGAATGAAAGTTACTAGCTTCGGGGTTCTCATGAACCTGTTTTGGTGTCACAGTGGTCCCTGTTAGTTTGGAGCATAGTGGTGTGCCTTCTGTTCTCAGGCTGCACAGGCAACAGAGCTGCTTGGGGGCCCACTGCTGGTCGGCTCCGCTCTCCCCGCCACTGGCTGTCTCACCTGAGCTTAGCCTGGTCACCGGGCCGCTGCCTCAGGGATGCCAAGAGCCGTGAGCTGGTGGCGGGAGAGAGAGGCAGCCCCCGATGCAGGCAGGGGCTTGGAGCTGGGCTGGTAGATGAGGTAAGTGGGTAGAAGGAGGGGGAGATTACCACACCCCTTTCTATCTGTAACTGTGACATCTGAATAGTCATTAGCAATAACAACCATTTTTGATTTGCTTGACTTAATGTCTTCCCAAGATCCCTTCTCAGCTCCTTGCTCTAGGCTTTGCCATTATTTATTTATTTATTTATTTATTTATTTATTTATTTATTTATTTATTTATTTATTTATTTATTTATCACAGGCAATTAATTTTCTATTAATATTACTGTTACTGTTATTATTGCCTGCCTTTCCACTGGAGTTGGCCAAGACAGTTCACACCCACTGAAAAATGCAGTAAAAACTGAGGAAAACAACAGAAGACATTCTATTCATTATATGCAAATTAAGATAAATATCAGATATTAATCAATGATATAAGCTAATAGGAAACATGTTGCAACTGATGTGCAGTGTCAGAGCAAATGAAATAAAACAATAACAAAACCTGTTGGCGTGAAATCAACCCAAGGCAACAGGGGGGAAAAAGGGATGAAACAAAAAAGGTTAGATGGCCTAGACGTAGAACTGCCATAACAAACCACCAGACGTCTTGACCTATTTCACTCCTCCTCAGCTCCTACTTAGAGCAGCCATAATTCTTCCCTTTTCCTGGGGGAAGACCTGGTAGACCAAACAAGCACAGAGACCTCGATAGTTGTGGTTCATCTTTGACCTTCTGCATCCAATCAGTTGCTATTAGGAACAAACTAATGAAACTGACTGCCTGGTGGTGGGGGCTTCACAGTTTCCCTCTCATGGATATTGTGGAGTATAGATTCTCCTATCTGGCTGGCAGAAAGTGGCTTCACAGAAGCTCCATCCTCCCTGCACATCTTCCATTCATCCCCTTGACCATGGGAAGCAGCTACGCAGGGACTGTGGAGTATTAAGGGTGTCTGGAGGCACCATCAGGTTTATAAGGTGGTTTTCATCTTGACGGTGACACAATGGTAAACAAATTTGCATTGTGTAGTTTCCTTGTCAGATAAATCAATTACATATGTTACACAGCTGCAAAAAGAAAAAAACAGCACTAAATTTTGCAAGAGTGCCTGATGCTGAAAAGAATTAAGTATGAAGTCAAGTATGAGATAAGGGGTGTTTTTCCACTGTTACTAGAAGTACCCATTAAGTACCCATTAATGGGTACAAAAATGCCATTACATACCCATTAATGGGTACTGTGGAGATCCATTTTAGTCAGTAAAATAGCTAGTTTAAGGCCTAGTGGAAATTTACTGACAGGCAGTGAGAAATAACAGACTCGGGATGTGAGTTGGCACAGAGATAAGGGAAGCATCTTAGGAATGCAGGAAATTTGATCTCGTACTGCAAGCATGGGTTTTCTACCATGTAGGCTTGGGTTGCATCTTAATAACGTCACTATACTGTGTCCAGCAAAGATTACGTAAGCGGTCAGACCACTTTGGCTGACCAATTGTATTGTAACGCGCCGTTTAAACTGACTAATGATATTGTAACACGTCATTAACTGACCCTGCTTAGTTTTACGACGGGGATCAATAAATATCGCCCTTTGGAAACAAAGGGTCTCTTTTCTACCCAGACCGTCGCCTCAGCTTCATCTCTCTCGCAGCCTGATGGTCTAAGGATTCGGCTTCGTAGGAAAGAGCCATCACAGGTTGAGGTGGGGCAGTCGTGGCTCTCCTCAGGGTACTTAATGGGTACTTGTAGTGACAGTGGAAAAACACCCAAGGCTTTTAATTGGTATATCTAAAAGAGTTCTTTCTTTTCTGGGCATTCCTTTAACCATCCCCCATGACATACCTTTTGGATGCACAAAGGCTGTGATCAGAGAGTTCTTACAAATTTGAAACTCAAGGAGCCGGCAGAAAATTAAAATGTACCACTTACCACTGGAGATGTGCACAAAAGCCATTTTCAGGATTCAAATAGAATATCTAAAAATTCACTTCAATTTGAATCTTTAAAATACGAATTTAACCAAATTTGATTCGAATTAAGCAAATACGGTTATCCGGTATGAAACCTGTTTTTGTCCTGTACAGATCCGTACAAATGCACATATGAATGTCTGGATAATTTAAATGGATAGATCCAAAATTTGAAATTCGTTTGAATCTTTAAATTCGAATTTATGGACATTCGATTCAAATTCAAATGTTGAAGTTCAGACAAATTCTATCAAATGTCAAATACCTTTGAATATTTGTGCACACCCCTACTTATCACATCTTCAAGACTCTGATTAGCTGCCCCTTCCACAGACAGGTAATGATTACACTCACTGTTTTGGGCAGATTGAGTGGAAACTCCCATAGTAGCAGCCTGGAAGCATCTGGCCAGTTAGAGACATGGAATCCTAGTCCAGTGGTGGCCAATCAGTGTCAAGCCCAAAAGGTAAAGGTGAGGAAGAGGTGTGAATGCAGTCATGCAGGGCTTTTCAGCTATTGTACTTGCATTTTTAAAACCATGCCAGTATTATGTAAAATATAAATATTACTACAGTGATACTGTGAGTTTTGTTGTGAGTATTTATTAGATCCTCTTGTTTGCTGCTCTTGTGTTTGGATTAGGGATGGGTGAAAAATACTTGTCACCTTCATAATTTGTATGAATTGCGAAGGTTTGAAATTTTGCATTTCGAATCAAATATTGGCTATATTTGAAGATGTACCTTCACATACAAAGTGAAAGCTTTTGTGACTTCATTCAAAGCTCCAGAGTGGATTCTGAGCAGATCCAGAGTGGATTCAGAGGTGTGACTGGTGGTGGCAGAGATTTGAAGCAAATTCAAACCCTAGCACATTCAAAGTGGATCCATTCACAGAAATGTGAAATTCCATCCCATTCACTTTGATGCAAAGTGAACGGGGGGTGGGGAACCCATGCACACCTGTAGTCTGGATCAGTCTGTTCAAGGTCTGGGTTTTATATTCATGAAAGTATCCCCAGACTGAAATGTCACAGTCAGGGAATGAAAGTTCCCCAGCTGTGATGTCTGGGTAGTGAGAGGCAGCTGTGCAAAGAGCACCCCATACCACTTTGAGAAGAGGGCTACCTTTGTAGTGTTCTTCTCAAGGTACCACAAGGCAGCTGCTGCCCTTCTGAGGTTCTAGCCCCCTGTTTCCTGGGGGCTAATGATGCATGCAAGTTCCCCTGAAATGGATCAATGCTGCAGAAGAGCACATTTTTGCTCTAGCACATTGCCTGCTCACTACTATGGAACTGCACAACAAGGAAGCCTAGGGTGTTTCTGCACATACCTCCTGAAATCTGGATTAAGGGAAACCATTTTTCTCAAATCTTTCTTTGGGAAGATCCATCTGAAATAGGGATGGATCCAAATAAGGCCTCATGCTTCCACACTCACGTGGGAAGGCCAGATTCTGGAGAACAGATGGAGTGGGTGCTGTGCGGATACATCAACACCCATTCCAAAAGTCCTCTGGCTCTTGCGCCGCTGACGTTGCCCCCGGAGCCGTGGGACTGGAGCAGTGAGCTGCCAGTTACTCCGTGTTTCCGGCAGTGTCTGGCACGCAGGGGAGGGGCTTCAGAAGCAGGCGGTCCTGCTTCCGCCCTTCCCAACATGGCGGCCAGAAGGACATCCATTCCCTCTTCTGTCTGTGTGCAGAAGCATCCTCCTTTGATGTGGATTTTCCATGCAAGGATGGATTAAGACCTAATTTTTCAGGTCTTTCTGGGAACCGGTTTTAGGGTTCCAAGACCACATTAGAGACAGATCTGGCACAAGCCTGTGCAGAAGCGGTATCCTCAAAGTGTCCCAGATCTGGCCTGCAATGGGGAAGGTAAGTTCCAATGTGTTCTGTATGTGTCTATAATGTGTTTTTAAATGTGTTCTAATGGCCTGGGCAGAAACACGCATAGGTTCTTGACCAAGTCTTGTTTAGTTCAATTGGTGTTGAAGTGGACAGAGGAGATTTCCCAACAGGAGTATGTTTGCATTTTCCACACGCTGCCTGCCTTGAAAACTCTTCATCTGAAAATTGCTCACCTTAGAGACTGTATTTCCCCTACTGTAGCACAGAGGTATACTCTTATTAGTTATTCTCTTAGCTGTGTTGCTTAGTCCATGTTGCCAAGGCAACAGACAGGAAGCTGGAGTTAAGTAGAATCTTTCATCCAGGGAGGGGATGCTAGGAATGGATGAGAGAGGCTGAGCAAGGTCAGGCATTTACCGCTAAATACAAATCTGTCACGCCTAATAGATGACGCTCTTTAGTTTCTAAGCTCCTCAGCCTGCTCCCAGCAGCCAAGGAGAAAATAAAAAGACACTCAAGCGTGAATGCCAATCAGCATTCACTGGCAACATTGATGTATATACACATGTGCCATAGGAACTACTCCGGTGCAGACTATGAATGGCGAGAGGAAAATGAAGAGGTGTTCATAATTACATGGAAGGTCAAGATATAAATGGCTGAATATTAAATGCCTTTTCATTGTAGTGATATGTGGAAAGAGAAAGAGCAATGTTTGTTACTGCCAATAGATTCACAAGGTTTAGAAACAAGGCATGAGAAGAAAAATAGCAGAATGCTATAGTGGGAGGGGGCATTTGCCCACCACCTCCTCAGTGGAGGAAGCCAAATGTACATAAAAGCTTTTACTCAAAGAGAGCAGTTTCTAGTCTCTGTGGCTTTGAATGGAAACTTAAAGT
Organism: Aspidoscelis tigris stejnegeri; assembly: GCA_023333525.1. Classification (NCBI taxonomy): domain Eukaryota; kingdom Metazoa; phylum Chordata; class Lepidosauria; order Squamata; family Teiidae; genus Aspidoscelis; species Aspidoscelis tigris. Next base: position 12,722,558 of record JALMGA010000007.1, read on the forward strand.
GCAGGAACTATAGGTCCTAAATCTGAAGTAGATCCAATTTTCAGTGTCCAGGGTATTCAGGTACGATACCATTAGGACACAGTTCGCAAATTTTTATTTATCTGTTTACATTTATATCCTCTCCCCTATCACTTTATAGCTCTCAGGGCAGCTTATGAGATTAAAGCATGAGGAATATTGAAACAGAAAGTTAAGGCTGGAAAAAATAGGGGGCACTGTCATCTCCAAATTGGACAGAACAGAGCTTCTGCCAAATTCAAGACATCATTCTGCCAAACATTCATTCTGTATGAACTTTGGTTGTGCTTCAGCGGCTGAGTTCTTGCCCATTCAAAAGCACGAACAGAGCTGGAACATGTGTACATGCATGCGTATGCTGATGCGCATATATGCGCATACGCACATGTTTGTGCACACACACAAACACACAGGCTTAGGAATTGTATGAATTTGTATGAATTTGAACAATCGAATTGAATATTGGCTACATTAAAGAATTGACATTCAAATGTGAAATAAATGCTTTTCCTTCATTCATTTGAAGCTTTGTTATATTCACAATGATGGGGGGTAGGGGTGTGCACTAATGAAATTTTTGACATTCGATTTGATTCGAATAGAATATTTGAATGTCCACAAATTTGTACGAATAGAGGAAAAAAATGAATGTATTAAAATTTGAACCGGTTTGAATTCATTCATATCTATTTATGCAAATATTCAATATGTTTGGTGATACAAATGTCAACAACATTTGTATGTATCTGTATGCATCCATGCACATCCTGTTTTTATCCCATATGCATCCCGTTTTCATCCCATATGTATCCATACAGATTTGTACGGATACGAATAAGGTGCGTACGGATATGTGTGTAATGCATACGTATCCATACACATGCAAATGTCCTAATTATTCATATGAATGATTCAAAATATTCATATTCATTTGAATATTAAAAAATGAATGTCTAGACATTCGATTCAAATTTGAATGTCTGAATTCAGTCGAATTCCATTGAATAATGAATATTTCAAATATTCTTGCTCATTCCCTAATGGTGAGGCAGCAAACCTATTGCCCAGTCACATCTGCAACAGATTCAGAGTGGATTCAAAGTGAATATGGAACAGATGTGGAAGAGATCCAGAGGCAGGGATTCAAAGCAGATTTGAAGAGAATTTGCAGCAGATTCAAATTCTACCATATTCAAAGTGGGTCTAATCACATGAATGTGAATTTTCTTTGCATCTGCTTTGCATCTGCTTTGATTTGAAGCAAAAATGAAAAAAAGAAACTGTGCACATTCCTAATAAGTCCATCTCATGGAAATCAAAAGTGCAATAAACTAGAGATGTGCACTGATTTTTGTAATATTCATTATTTGTACAAATTTGGCTGAATTCGGACATTCATACATGAATCAAATGTTACAACGTTCATATATTAACATTCGTACAAATACTAATCTCTCCGGACATTCATACTAATAGCTTGGAAATTCATTAAACTGGGGAGGTCGGAAAGCAGCTGCACCACACATCTGCAACGGATCCAGAGTGCATTTGACATGGATCGAGAACAGATTAAAAGTGGATTCAGGTTGGATTTGATGCTTTCCTAGCTGATATGTTGTGGGATATGTATCAGATAGATAAGCATTCGTGTCGGAAACGTATTTGTTTATATTGGATATTCATATAAATTCATTCATTTCTAATAGAATCCTACCACATTTTAAGGGGATCTATTCGAATGAATACAAATTTTGTAACATTTGATTTGTTACAAATGAATGCAAAAAGAAAACATTTGTGCAAATCCCTACACTAAACTGTTTGATGAAAAATCTCATCAGCTATGAATTTTGTTCAATTTGAGCAAATGTGAACATGTAAAGTTGAATTTCTGGAATTCAGTAGCTGTTAGATAAATCTCGTATTTTCCCTAAAGAAATTTAGTGCATACTGTGCAGCAAACATGCTTGTTATAAATAAGAAGAAATCCAAAGGTATGATCTTTGGAAAAACAAAACAAAAAAAACCCCTCAGTAACTGGCAGCTTGAGGACTTCAGAGTGGAGCAAGTGAACACTTATCAATACGTCGGTGTCACTTTTTCAGCCACAGGCACTTGGGGTCCACACACGAAATACTCCCTGATGAAAGCTGGACATGCCGCTTGCACTTTGCAAAAACTGTGCAATTACAGATACCCAGGCTCCATCCGACCGGTGCTTAAAGTCTTTAAAGCAAAGGTGCTCCCCATTCTCCTATACGGGGCTGAGATCAGGGGCCACCAAAAAGCACCAATGCTGGAGAGCTTTCAATCTCAACAGTGTCATCTATACCTAGACATAAATCAATCTACCTTATCAGCCACTACTACAAGAGCAGAACTGGGACGCCCCCAGTGAGCTGTGAAGTCACAAAGAGACAATTTAATTACTGGTATAAAATCAAACAGATAAACTCTATGAGACTACCACGCCTCTGTTTGGAAGAGCAAGGTATACTGCAAAATAAAACATCATGGTTGATTTGCTTTGCTAATACCACCCTCTACCTGGGCCTATCATTACAAAACTTGGACAATCTAGGCCCTAAAGCTAAGATAGCTTTCCAGCAGGAGGCACTGGGTATCACAGCACAAGATGTCCTGGCAGCTGTTGCAAATGCAAGAGCCACTCCCTACCTTGTCACCTTTAAACAAAACGTGAAAAAAATCTTGCTCACATCATACCCTACCAACTGTGTTAAATTTTCACCAAAGCTAGGTTCGGGCAACTAAACATAATGAGCAAGTTGGACATCACCTACAACCAAAGATACTGTGTATGTGATTCTATTGTCCTAGAAGATCTGACTCACTTTTTTTTGAATGCTGTTTAGCCAATAATGTCAGGGATTATTACCTTGTCCCCCTCCTAATCAACAGCCAGCTCTCTGATAACAAAACTGCACCTATTGCTCAGGGGACAAGATTACTACACAACCCTCAGAGTGGCACTGTTCATTCTGAAGGCTTAGAGACAAGTACCATAATCTTGGAGGAGGAGTGTGAACAGCGGATTATCACTCTTCTTTTATTTATTTTTACCCTTCCCTTTATATGTCTTTTAACATAATATATGGTTTTTAACTAATATTTGATAAGGTCGCAATGACTAATCAATAAAGATTCTTATTCTTAAAGTTGAAATTTCTGGAATTCAGTAGCTGGTCTGCTAGATAAATCTTGTATTTTCCCTAGAACCCTCTAAGGCACTCCTCGTCTTTCTTCAAAATACAAGAACATAAGTGTCACACAGACTTTTCTCACAGTGGCCAATTCAGTTGCACATGTGCAGACACTTTCTATTAAAAGTTGCCAGGTTTGCCAAAAAACAATCTCTTTCTTTTTCCCTGTTCCATTCTAGTTTTTGATCCACTAGAGGCAATGTCCCAGAGTTTAATACTATACCATAATGTGATGGAAAAATTCTTGCCCATTTTCCAGTATTGAGCATTTTATGATAGTATTCCACTATCATAAAATGCATCTTTAATAATAGTTTCCACTGTTAAACTGACAAGCCTATAATTTCCTGGGTCATTTTACATTTATGTTAACCACCATTCAGTCCTCAACTATGGAAGCTGAGTATTTTGACAAGTTGAGTCTTTTTGCTAGGTTGTTCACAGTTTCAGTTTTATGGACGTGCAAGAATATTCAAAATATTCAATATTCAATCAAATTTGGCCGAATTTAGACATTCAAATTCAAAACAATTGTCCAGACATTCATTTTTTTAATATTCAAATATGAATATTTTGAATCATTCGCATGAATAATTCGGACATTTGTATGTGTATGGATACCTATGCATTATTATTATTATTATTATTATTATTATTATTATTATTATTATTATTATTATTATTATTATTATTATTATTATTATTATTATTATTATTATTATTATAGTTTATTTATAAAGCACTGTTCGTGTACTCAGCGCTGTACATGAAATAACATTAATTTAAAAAAAACCCATATGTATCCATATGTATCCATACACATTCGTATAAGTATACATCTGTTCGGATAAATACCGGATGAAAATTGGATTCATACAGAATAAAAATGATATGCATGCAGATGTGTACAGATACATACAAATGTTGTCTACATTCATATCATCAAATATGAATCAAATATTCATACAAATAGATATGAATGTATCGATTTGTATTTTAATACATTAATTTTTTCTCTGTTCGTATGAATTCAGACATTCGAATATTCAATTCAAATTGAATCAAATGTCAAAAATTGCATTTGTGCACACCCCTAGTTTTAAGGTAACAGGGCCTGGCAATTTTTTGATGGACTTCTCTTGTTACCACTATACATTTCAGTTCCTCAGAGACCCTTGTTATTCAGATCACATGTGACTGGCAGCAATTTTCTATTAAATTACTGTTCTAGGATACAGGGGCAAAATAGGAAAGAGTTTGATTAGAAAGGGATAGGATTTTGAAAGAGCCAAGAAGACACTTCCATGATTAGGGCTAAATCTTTATTCAAAAAAATTATCTCATTATTGCTCTGAGCATAGCCTACCACAATATAGAAGAAGATGGCTAGTGAAGACCAAATGGGTTACTAGCATGAAAGAGCTATAAGCCACTACTAGGGGTTATTTTGCAGAGCCACCAATTGTATAGGAACTGTTGAAGTCCCAATAATTCCACTATGTCACCATTAAGGCAAAAGAGGAAGGAAGGAAGGAAGGAAGGAAGGAAGGAAGGAAGGAAGGAAGGAAGGAAGGAAGGAAGGAAGGAAGGAAGGAAGGAAGGAAGGATACTCCTTATTTGTTCCAAAATATGAAAGTGATTCCTAAATTGTATTTTTTAATGGGAAAGAAGTTTTATTTCTCACTTTCAGTTGCTTTAAAGGAAATGAATTAATAAGTTTATAAAATAATCATTAATGCTAATATCATGATAATGATAGTATTGATTTTGTTATGCATAATAAACCATCTTTGGTCTTATACTTGCTGTTTTGTAATATAAAAATTGAGAACAGTCCTTTAATTTTTGACAACCATATTTATTTGATAAAAAAGCGTTATTGTTCTTTTTTTCAGAGATCAACCTTTCCCCACATACCCGTGGGAGTTCCTTTAGTAGCTTTTCAGTGTCTTGCTTTGGCTTCTTACCAAATTTGTACTGAGTCCTGGAGCCCATTTTTCATTCAAAATCCAAAATTCCAGTTATTATATCTGGTAGATTGAACTGTGCAATCAAAACAAGAACAACTCTTTTTCCCACTAATTGTTGAGATGCTAGGGGCCAGGCAGGAACTTAGGTTCTGTACACTTTTTTAAAGGAATCTTTGTTGAACAGATCCCATGTAGGTCATCTATTGACTTTCCTTTCTTAGCTTACAGATGTTTTTGTTCCCGAGTTTGCAAAAATGCATGATATGAATGAATAGTTTACTCATTTGCAGTAGGATACAAGTGAACGCTGCTGAGATGGTATATATCATGTATACTTCAGTATGATGTAAACCTAAATCAGTACCGAAGTTTTATAAGAAATTCATTTGTGTACTTTGGGATTGTACACAACCAGCAAGAAAGTGTTCATGTTCCATGTATTCAAACGTTACAGTATAAATCTAAGTAATCAAAATAAAAATATGTGGAACAATTCAAATAATGAGGGTTTTTTTTTCAGATTTTAAATTGAAATGCAGTGACAGAATATATATAATATATTGAATGTAGTAGGATTCTATTTGATACAAATGTATTCGTATGAATTCGTAGAATATCCGAAACAAACAAATACATATCTGATACAAATGAACAGGGATACGATTGAATACATATCCAATAGGTATCTTGTAACAAATCCACACTCTGAAAGTTTCAAATCCAACTGGAATCCACTTTTAATTTGCTCTCAATCCATGTCGAATGCAATCTGGATCCATTGCAGATGTGTGGCACAGCCGCTTTCCCAACTCCTCAGTTTAACAAGTGTCTGAACGATTTGTGCGGATGTCCAAAACATTTGTATTCATATGAATGTTAATGTACAAATGTCATAACATTTGATTGGTGTACGAATGTCTGAATTTGTATGAATTTGTACAAATATCTGTGTGCATCCCTACTATTGAATAATAATTCTGCTGTTGCTGACAGAAAACAGTCTTTTATGCTTTTCAATGTACCTCTGAATAGCTTGATTAGGTATCTCAGTAATGTTTGGAAAAGCTTTGAAGGGCAAGAATAATTGCCTGTGGAAACATGGAGTCTATAGAAGCCAGATGGTCATCTGGATGACTCCTCAGATTCAGCACGTTGGTCCTTGAGGAAGTTCTAATTAAACTTCTTATGTCACTGATGGTTACATAGGACAGTGACCTTTAAAAAGCACAGAAAACTCACCAGTGGTAACGGTGTTAACAGCTTTTCAGATATCTTCAGGAGACCTCTACTGACCGCTGAGGTAACAAGTCTCATTGAATGAATTCCAAAAATCACCTGTCAGTAATTTCTCTATTCAGGTCCTGAAGAACATTAGCTGTGCTCATATGCTGTAGGACAAGGTAACTCTGAGTTACTTCACAGGTGGGAATTTTTGCCCCTTCCCCTCTTATGAACATCGCACGATAGAGAAAGTGGATTGGGGCTGAGATGAGATGAGATGAGATACACAAGTCCAGGCAGATGCCACCAAATTGAATGCCCTTTTGAGATTCCCCCCCCCCTTTTGCATAGATGGGATGATTGTCCTTCTAGTAAGTTATATCACTTCTATCTCACCCCTCATAGTTGATTCCTGGATCTTCTCAAGTGTCTTGCCTCTGAAGGATGAAAGTGTGAGATAGGAAAATATATCTCAAAGTAGATAGGAGATAGTTTCTGTTAAAGATTGCCAAAATGAATTATCTGTTTTCAGTCCATGTCCAAGTCTTAGTTTTATGCCTGCAAATCCATTCTATTCATATTCCATATCCATCTGTGATTTTAGAAATCTGCATGAAAATGAAAGCTTTCATAATGGAGATTTAAATGGAGTTTTCAACAACAACAAAAAGTAAGAATTTACTCAGGTTTGTAAAATGCAAATCCTGTCAAGTTTCATTTTGTTGTTGCAATGAAGTGAAATGAAACAGTATGAGCTTTGTGGTGCATAAAAGATTCAACTTTGGGGCACATAAAATGTGTTCTGCATGACTTGATTCATCCAATATTTCTTGTCTGTAGTATTTGCATACCTAGGGTAATTCTGCACTGGCAGGTATACAGGATCACTTTGTCCAGTATGTGGGCCAGTGTGGAATCACGTCTAAAAAGTGCACACCCAAAATCTGTAGGCTAGGTTCTAATCTTTTCCACGGAGGAGGAACGTGTCATATTAACATTGTTCCAGGTTTTAACAGACCAATATATTTATCAAGGAAGCATTTTACAGAAACATGTTTGTATCCTACTGAAAATAGTCTTATATTAGGAGGAGGGTTCCAAAAATGTGTGTGTGTGTGTGTGTTTTCTTTCTCCTGCAGTGTAAAAAACATTAGAGATGTGCACAATTTTATTTTTGTGTTTGATTCATATCAAATCGAATGCAATAAAATTTGTATTTGTTCGAATAGATCCCCTTGGAATGTGGTAGGATTTGAATTTGATACAAATGATCAATCCCACAAGAATCCCATAGGAATCCCATATAAATGCATACGAATAGCATACAAATCCCATGTGAAGCTTCATACAAATGTGTCAAAACATTCCATTCAAATTCAAATGTCAATCTGGTAAGATGCAAACAATTGCCTGACAGCTGCCCTGCAGTCAACTGAGCAGCTGTCAGGAGGGTGTAGGGGCTGTCAGGAGTACGAGCAGAGCTCCGGTAAAATGATTAAAACAGATGAGAAAGCCATGTCTGTTTTAATCATTTTACCGGAGCTCTGCTCACACGCATGACAGCCCCTATACCTGCCTGACAGCTGCTCAGCTGACTGCAGGGCTGCTGTTAGGTGATCGTTTGGGGTAAAACAAGCCCTTACCTGGGTGATTAAGTGCTCAGGTAAGTTGGGACCATTCCGAGTGGGGACAGCAAAATTTCTCCTGCTAATGCTGCAATCATAACTTGGGAGTGTCCCCATGTCCCCAGGATAACCCATTCTTGCCCCCTAGTTCGGGATGAGAACAGTTATAAAGGATTTTTGTTTGTTTGTTTAGGTTTTTTGGGGATTTGTCCGTCATGTAGCCTGAATTAGGGCTTTGCATGGGGACTCTCCCAAGGTGAACTCATGTTCACCTCAGAGTATCCTTACCACGGGAACATGGACACTGACTTTTCCTCCCCCACACACACATTAAAGGAATTGCTCTCCATGGAAGTGGATGCAAAAGCAGAGATTAGGGATGTGCATGAATATTCGTTGCGTTCAAAATACGTACAAATTCGGCCAAATTTGGATATTTGAATTCAAATTGAATGTTGACACATTTGAAGATTGACATTTCAATTCCAATGGAATGTTTCCATACATTCATATGAAGCTTTATATGGGGTTCGTATGCACTCGTATGGGATTTTGGGATTGAACATTGGTATTGAATTTGAATTCCACTATATTCAAAGGCGATCTATTCAAACAAATACAAATCTTCTTGCATTCGATTCAATACAAATTGAATACATGTACAAAAAAAACATTAATGCACATCTGTAACAGAGATCTTTGGCAATGCCATTTTAATTTTTCTGCTGCCACCATTTAGAAGAAGTTGCACAATGTCACCTTAACCTTGACAGAATAGCAGGGCAGGCACAGGGGTGTAAAACTGAAACAATAATTTCTTCCATGTGTTAGTCACACTTGAGCTTTCATTAATATCACATATTCATGGATATTTGTTCTAGTAATTTAGTTTCATTATAGGTGCCCAAATCAAATCACGTCCTGTGTATAATTCCAATGGATGTTTCAAGGAAGGAGGATGGGTGTGTGTGCAAAATTTCTCTCTCTTTCTCAGTCTGTGTATACATCTGTGTATGTGTTAGGAACTTCACTGGAGGGTAGGGGGACTGAACATAAACAATAGGGGTGGGTGAAAACCATTTACCACCTTCACAATTCACACAAATCGTGAAGATTTGAAACTTTGGATTTGAACTGAATATTGGCTATATTAGAAGACTGACCTTCACATGCGAAGCAAAAGCTTTTATCTCTTCATTCAAAGCTTTGGAGCGGATATGCATTAGATTCGCATTGAATACACATCAGATACACATCGTTTTCAGTGGTGCAACCGGTGACGGTAGGGATTGGAAATGAATTCAAAGCTTAGCACATTCAAAGTTGTCCCATTCACATGACTGCAAATTTCAGTCCCGTTTGTAGAATTGTGCACGAATGCAGTTTTTGTGATTCGATGCAATTCATATAGAATATCCAAAAATTTGAATCAATTCAAATCTTTAGAATTTTAGTGTATTCACATTCAATTCGAATCAAATACATTCAAACCTATTTGTGTGAATTTTCAATTCAAATTTGCAAATACGAATGTCGACAACATTTGTATCTGCCTGTATCCATCCGTGCACATCCCGTACGTATCCGTACACATCTGTACCCATCCCATATGCATCCCATTTTCATCCCATATGGATACCTACAAATGCATATGGATGCAGGAAAGATGGATACAGGCAAGTGCACATCGTATACATATCCATACACATACAAATGTGTGAATAATGTGCACTAATAGATTCAAAACTGCAAAATTCATTTGAATGTTTAAATTTGATTTATAGACATTTGATTCTAATTTGAATATCAAAATTTGAATGAATTCAATCAAATTTAGAATGTTTTGAATATTCGTGCACATCCTGACCCATTTGCTTCAATGTGAAGCAAGCAGGGAAAAGAAAATTCATGTACATCGCTAATAAACAATCCTACCTGCAAACCATTTCTAAGCTGCCTCTAAGCTTCATTTTTTAAAAAAGCTGCCTGTGAGCACACCCATAGTAGTATAGTGAAACAGTTGCTAAAATGGCGGCATCCCATAGGTATCATTAAACTGTGCCATACTGAATTGTATTATTAAAGTCATCCTCAGGTAAGGAAGGCAGGAGTTAGGGAACCAATACTTCTGTTCCTCTAATGTGATTGATATAAGGTGACAGTTTCCAGGTTTGGCACTATTACTTTGTGCTGCTAGGAATGACACCCATTTCACCATTTCCTGCTATGGAATCAAATGGGCCTTTTTGTACCTTTGCCAGGGTCAAGGGCTGGTGAAGGTTGAGGATGCATTAGGCGTCTGCACTTTGTGACACTGGATGCATCCAAAACCGACCCTAAGTGCTGCAAAAGTGCAGTAGCCAGGATCCCTGGGCCCCAGCAACAGGCATGTGCGATGCCATTGCCACAGAGATTGGGGGACGCAGCAGCAACCATGGCTGCAGCATCTGGCTGCACTGCTCCTTTGCCTGGAAGAGATGCAAACAGGGTATGCAAGGCTGTGCTTGCCTTGCAGATAATATAAGTATAGATCATGTTTTGGGGCTCTACAGCTATATAGCTGGGTACCAGTATAGCAACATGGGTGTGACAGTAGAGCCATTTCTAGCATGGGGCATATCTGCGTACAGGATGAAAACGGGATGCATATGGATACATACAAATGTTGTCGACATTCGTATCATCAAATACATATCAAATATTTACACAAATAGATATGAATGTATTCAAATCAGTTCAGCTTTTGATACACTCATTTTTCTCTTTTTGTACGAACTCAGACATTTGAATATTCAATTCAAATCAAATATTTGAATGTCAACAATTGCATTTGCATTCGTGTACACCCCTACCACCAATCTAGGTCCAAAAAGGCCCATCGGGGAATTAGCTCATGAGTATGAGACAGAAAGGCAGTATAAGATCATAAGTCAGAGGGCATTTGCCCTCCTCCAGTATTTTATGAATGTTCAGAGAGGGTATGCAATCATCTATCTATCTATCTATCCATCTATCCATCTATCCATCTATCCATCTATCCATCCATCCATCCCTCCCTCCCTCCCTCCCTATACCTGAAGGTCTCCGGGCAGGTAACATCTAAAATCAAACATCATTAAAACAATAGCAGTATGTATTAAAATAGTAGCACGTCCACTGCATCATGAGGGTGTTGCTCCAATCTGAAAGTGGACTGAAGCTGGATTAAAATTTTGGGGTGAACGCAACCGTTTTCTCTTTCTACCAAAATGGTCACTCCATTTATCCACTAACATTATTTCTAATAGATTTCATTAATAGTTACCAGCTATTCATATTTGTAATATTTTTCCATGCAAAGCAATTAATGCTTCAGAAGAATATAAAAGCAGAGCAAAACAAAACTGTACATCTCATGCGCACACATACAAATGTACACGTGGCGCAAATGGGCACACACATTCCTCTTTTCTATAACAAGTATTTTCTTTCCTCTTGGGTGAAAAAGTCCTTTCACGTTTTTGCTTCATTGTACTTCTCTCCCTACTCCACTCAATCTGACATGAATTTCAGTTGCCTGGTCAAATGTAATACTTTTTTTTTGCACTTGATATATTATTTTTCTTATCAGTTTCTGACAATTTGTATTCTAACACTACTGCTCTCTGCAATCACACCAGACTGGGGAAATTATTCTAGTGTGACCACTGTTTGAGTGCACTCTTTGGTATATTTTCAAGTCATGCCTGAGGCACTCTGTCTGTCTGCAATTATTTATTTTTTATTCTAATATCCCCCTGATGACTGGAGAGGGAAAACAGTCCGTAAATCAGGAAACAGCCCATTGGCAAAGCCAAAACATTAAGAGGATTATATGTTTCAGCTAAGTTTAAATAGAAACTTATGTGCAAGTCGGTTTGTTTGCACACAGAGAGGCTGTTTGTGCACTAGTCCAGAAGACCCCATTAGGAACCCATCTACAACCTGATTGGTACAGATCAGGCATGCACTGAGCCCACACAAGACCCCTTTTGGACCCCACAATGTTCTGTCCCCACAAGTGCTGGCAAAATCCAGATTTAATGGGTCCTTCAGGCCCTTAAATCTGAATTAACTGGAAACCCCTTTAATGGTGTCATCCATTCTTCATCCATGAAAACTTGATCAGAGGATGTGCAGACATGTGGCTTACTGGGCCAATGGGGTCCAGGAGCATGTTCAGTGGTTGTTCTGCCCCAGGTATACTCAAGCTTTTAAGTTCAGTCTGCACTCTGGCCTTGGGCAGAGGTCTTGAACAAGTGAAACTCCTCCCTCTTTGAAGAATCCACCAGTCTTTCTTACTATGAACAAATTACAGTATTTATTGCAACAGTAAAACAAATATATAACCATTTTCTTAGCAAGTAAGAGCTTACAGTTTCTTTGCAGCTTACTGGGTCTTCAGGCTTTAGTTACTGTCCTTTGCTGAGGCACTCAGGCCTAGAAAGAGTTCCTGCCTTCCTTTTGAGACACTGGCTGGTCTAGAAGGACTTTCTGGTTCCTTTGGCACTTGCTGGCCTAATTGGAAGTTGCTGTTTTACTCTTTCTGTTGTGGAGTTTCTTCTTTCTGTGGCACTTGCGGCCTATGAGGAGTTTCAGCCTGTCTAAAAATGATGATTCCTTCCACTCTCACAGCAGACTGAAAACTGACCTAACTCTCCTGTGTAAGCTGTAAATGCTCCACCCTCCTTATCCAAAAGCCTACCTCTTAAAGATACAGGCACACATTTCTTTCTAAACTTCCAATAAACAAGGCTTACAACATAAACTTCAATTGCACCAAACAAACTTGTTGCAGAGGCATAACAGTGGTTGCCATTTGCAGCAAGGCAGCTCTCACTCCGGCTCCACCCCAAAACTCACAACTATGTATGCATCCCTATCCAACAACCTTTCCTGCTTGTAAATGGAATAGCAACATCTAAAATTAGGATTAAAGGGCATGTTCATTCTGTATCTCTTTGCAGGAGCTTCACAATACTAGTGGTCACCAGCTGGCAGGCTGAAAAAAATCCTTCAGCATCTGCCTTATGTTCTTTTTTCTCAAGTTGCTGTAGAGTTGCTCTATAATTGTGTGTGTGTGTGTGTGTGCGTGTGCGTGCACATACAGGATGCGTACGGATGCATATGAGATTCGTATCATTGGACACCAATCAAATACTTGAATGAATAGATACAAATGTATTCGTATCAGTTCAAATGTCAAGACACTTGTTTGTCTTTATTTGTACGAATTTGGATTTTGCTACAAATCGAATGTGGAAAATTGCGTTCGTGTAAACTATTGGTTGCCTCCAGAAAAGAGAAAAACTGAAGCTGCCCCATCCCCTGGGTGACTATGGTGGTTACAGTTTCCATCTCCCTTCATGGGACCTTGTGTTAGCTATGTGTAAAAGTGAAACATTTGGATTCAGAAACGTATTTGGGGCATTTTGTAATTAATATAATTAATATATACACCCATCCAAGGAAGGTATAAGTTTTAATGTATGGATTTGTAAGGCTTCTGTAAAGATTGCTAGAATGATCTTGATGAAATTATTGGAGCACCTATAGAGCTACATAAACTGAGCAGTGCTATTACTGTATAGAAGTAGTTGAAGGAAGGTGATTTTCTGTAATGCAATATAAAGAATGGCAAACGCCTCATGAATTTTACTGCTAGAACAAATCTTCAAGATTCATATCTTTTCTGATGGTAAAAGGAATTCTCCCCCCCACCTCAACTTCTTCTGCAAAAAAAATAAAAATAAATAAATAAAAAAGTAAAAAATGCAACATCTTTATTCACTTCCTTTCATACAATGATATTATGTGGCATTCAAACTCTTGGTTTCACAAGCAAGACAGGAACTTTGAGTTATGTCCCTTTAAAAAGGAAAGGGAGCAACCAGTAATAACTTATTTGTTTTGCTGATAATTCTTCCAGATATTGATATATGAGACCAATTCCCCCTCCCTCACAAAAGCACCCCTAACTCTGTAAGTTTGAAAATGGAATACATTTTTAAAAAGCTGTTAAGTTTAATACAGTATCCAGATGATAATAAGACACTCTGGATTTACTTTAGAAGAGGAAAAAAGCATAAAATACAAGGTTATCTTAGTTTAATGGATTTTTTATTTTATTGGCTTTAAAAAATATAGCCTTGTTCAGTAAAGTCCTTCCTTAAGAATGTAAGAACTTAAGAAGATCCCTGCTGGATCAGGCCATCAAATTCAGCATCCTGTCTCCTACAAGTGTTTTTCCACTGTCAAAGAGTACCCATTTTTGCACCCATTAAGGACCCATTTGGGTGTGAGCCAGATGATCCCATTTCCACCATGGCACCCATTTGGGACCCGATTGTTTCTACTGCCATGGGGGAAAATCCAGATCAAATGGGTACTTTCTGCCCTTTAATCCAGATTTTCATTAATGGGGTCTACAATGGGGTCTTCTGCCAGAAAATTCGGATTGCAATGGGGTCTAGAGGAGGCTAGGGGGAGGGGATACACCCATGGAGGGGGAGCCCCAAAGTCCCAGCTTTGGAGTGATTTCAGAGTGATTTCGAAATCATTCCGAAGTGACTGCGAAGAGATCGGCAGAGACTTTGAGGCCACTCTGGAGTCCCTTCGGAGAGCCTCTGAAGTCTGCGCTGATCTCTTTGGAGAGACCAGCGGTGAGACTCCAAAGTCCCCACGAAGCAATCAGCAGAGTCTTTGGAGTCTCGCCGCCGGTCTCTCCAAAGAGATCAGCGCAGACTTCAGAGGCTCTCCGAAGGGACTCCAGAGTGGCCTCAAAGTCTCTGCTGATCTCTTCAGAGAGACTATGGAGGGGAGTCCACACGGTCTGCGCTAATAGTGCACGGACCATGCTGACAGCTCCGGAGCTTCTCCAAAGTCCTTGGTGATCTCTTCTGAGGGACTTTGGAGTCATTTCAAAATGATTTTGAAACCACCCTGAAATCACTCCGAAGCTGGGACTTTGGAGATCACCCCCCCCCCGTTGCCAGAGACACCTGGGGTGATGGACCGACCACTTGGGGGTCGATCCGGATTCCCCACATGGGTGAAAAGGTGTTTCCATGGCAGGGGGGTTAGCACCCCTTGCTAATGGGTGCCACACCTCCCTTGGAAACACATTGGATGCTTCCTTTAATCCGGATCTACTAGATTCGGATTAAGAAATGTACCCATTCCTTAGATAAGGATCTTCTTAGATCCGGATCTAAGGGCTGTGATGGAAAAACACCCAATGACCTGCCAATAACTTCTGGGCATCTCAAGTGGAAGATGAAGGCCAAATCTTCACCTGTTCTTGAACAGGTATTGCAAATGGCCTTTAGAGTAGAGATGTACACGAATGTATTTTTGACATTCAAATCCAAGTAGATTCAAGTGTTATTCGTATACTAATTGAGTGCCCAGACATTCAAATTCCCAAATTTGAACAAATACGAATATCTTGAGTTATTCATACGAATAATTTGGACATTCATATCTGTACAGGTACATACACATCCCAGATGTGCCCGTATGCTTCCTCTGCCTATCCGTACGCATCCGTACAGAAATATATGGGATGCTACAGGATGTGTACAGATGTGTATGGATGTGTACAGGATACGTATCATTGGATGCCTATCAAATATTCAAACGAATACATACAAATATATTCGTATCGAATCGAATGTCCAGATAATTATTTTTCCTTATTCGCATAAATCTGGATTTTTGAATATTCAATTAGTTACAAATTGCATATCATGTCCAAAATTGCATTCGTGCACACCCCTAGTAGTCATTGATACACGCATCCTCCATGAATTTGTCTAACCCTTTTGAATTTAAGGACATTCGATTCAAATTCAAATGTCAAAATTCGGTCAAATTTCGAATGTATTTGAATATTCATGCACATCCCTAGTTCAGACCACAGAAACATGATGTAGGTGTATTCAAGACTATTGGAGCACCACGAAAATGGGATCCACAGTGGCCCTGAGTCTAGGAATGAAACCCTTTGGACCTCTTAGAGGGCCATTCCCAAAACTCTTGCAAGTTGCAGAGCCAGGACAGGGGCTGATCTGGACCAGTTACATCATGCAGATGGTACTGTAGAGAACACACCTTTCAGTAGTTCGAATCAGTGAGCTTGGCAGTTCTAGACCCATTTGTTTAGATCACAGACAGCTAAGTGCAGAAAGAGCCTAAGCTGGAAATTGATATATCAGTCAATATATCTTTCTTTTTTCCAGTCAGATTTCAGTTTTCCCCAGTTCTTTATCAGATTGCAATTTAAGTTTGTTTTTTTTTTGTTTTTTTTTAAAAACTCATTTAAACAAAAAGTTCTTCTGAGCTTACTTTGGCTTTTTGCAATAATTTAGCTCACTACAACTATTTTGGTATGTTGCTAATGCACCCATTTGTTTGTGTACCTCTTTCCGTAAGAAATGCATTTCCACGAGCTAGAAAACAACACTGAGAAAATTGGAGAGCTGAAGATTATGAAAGATTCCTTCCTTTCAGTACTCATATCAGCTTGGGAAGCAGGGTTTTTATGAAGACACATTTATCTTCTAATGTGAGACTATTTTTTCTGTGTCCCTGGCTTTAGCTAAGGCATAGTATTCTATTTTGATGCTTTTGTTTTTCTACCATTTATTCTTCTTCACCAGTCTGAATAACGGGATGATTTCCAAATCTTAATAAATACAGATACAAATAATCCAGTGGCTTACCTGTTGACAGATGACTAGAGATTTCCTCATATTTTCATCTACCATTAATGTTATTTCTCAGCAACTTGTATTTAGCCATACATGCACTTATTTATTTATTTAAAAGATTTATATCGCACCATTCACCATATGGTTCCAGGGCGGGTAACAATAAAAATAAAACATATAAAATATTAAAACATAATTAAAATTATTACTCCCTCTCTCTCTCCCACCCTAACAGGGCAGGACCCTGAGGAAGCTAATTAAACAACTAAACTCTGGGTGAAAAGATACATTTTCATGAGGTGCCAAGAAACATAAACCATAGGCACCTGGTGAACTGCAAGAGGGAGGCTGTTCCAGAGTCTAGGGGCCATCACAGAAAAAGCCCTTCTGCATTGCCCTGTACCTCGTACCTCTGAAGGAACTACAAGAAGTCTCTCTCCTTGGGATCTCAGTGCATGGGCAGGTCTATATGGGAGAAGGTGTTCCTTCAAATACCTGGTAAACTGGATCAAGGAGCCTCATAGTCCACATGGGTCCTGGTCACATGTTCATTTTAAACCTTCTTCAGTCCATCTTGAGGTCTGACTGCTCACACCTTTTCATTTCTATCCATTTTATTTGTGGACTTTCTATCATCTGACTTTCCCGAATGGAAAGTCCACAAATAAAATGGATAGAAATGAAAAGGTGTGAGCAGTCAGACCTCAAGATGGACTGAAGAAGGTTTAAAGTGAAGGTCTGACCACAGCTGTACTAGCGTCATCTGATATGCAACAAGTTATGAGTTATGCTGACATAGAATGGAACTAAGAAGATCATGGGTGTGGCATAGGTCATGTTCCTATGCACTCTATAGTCCAAATCGAATCTGAATTCGGCAAGGAGCATCCCCATCCAAAGACCCCAAACCGGGCTAGACGTGGCCAAATCGCCCAAATCCATGGTAAATTTAGTCCTGAAGAAAACTGTTCTCGCTACAGTTTGTGAGGCAAGCCTGCATTATTTTGGAGGCTAAGTCTGTGCATGGGGATGCTCCTGGGTTATTAGGGGAGGAGATTGACACTCGTGTCATTAGCGGACTGGTTTCACATCCTGTGCCATTCCTGTCTGTGCATTGGAGATCACAACTGTTTTGGCATTTTTGGCAATAAATGGTGAATGAAAAGAAACGAGTCTCTTTTGCAACCATTATTTCACCCCCCCTTCCCCGATTGCCAAGTCAGCAAGACAAATAGAAGCTTCAGCACCCCAGTTTTACAGCAAAAGATGTGATCGCCCTCCCACGAGTCTCTTTCCGTGACCATTATTCCCCTCCCCTCCCCGATCACCAAGCCAGGAGTGATAATTTAATTTAAATGGCTTAATTTAGTGCACAAGCAGTAAACTGCTTTACTGGGTGGAGCGGAGGCGCACACCTCCAGTAAACTGCTGCTGAACCCCATAGCGGCTTTGCAGAATGATCTGGCTTTTTCATTTAAAAAAAAAATTATATTTTTATTGCCTTTTGGCCCTATGTGCCGTGATGGGAAAGGAGGTGTTGGGTAGCAGTTCCCTGCCATCACTACAGTGGGTGGCACAGGGGTTAGTGACATCAGCCCGGCTTCCAATCGGGAGAGCAGGGGGTGAAGAGAAAAAGATGCTGTTCCCCCATGCAGGAGTTTAGCATGGTTTGCATGGGAACACCCATAGTCAAATTGAGCCTGCATTATCAGCAAACGCATGAGGGTGGCTCAAACCGAATTCGGCCCTGCACCCGGATTAAAAATTTTCCAATCCACACTAAATGGAGTGCATGGGGACGTGACCATAGAGGAGCATAAGCTGTGATGGTGAGATTACAAAGACTCCTTCAAAGTCCTTTTGAATAACAACTGCATTGAAAGCAGCAATGATGTCATTGTATGGCTTGTGAAGACACCTCATATCTGCGGCAATGGGGTCTGCAAAGACATGCCACCCAAATGTAGTATTTGATTGACTGGGATGTGGGCCAATTGCATTGGAGTTTCAGAGGTTCTGTGGGTGGTAGTCTGCATCCACTAATATGGAACAGCACAGAAGCATCCACATTGCATCTCTTCTTATTCTGCATTTGCCATTTACCTCCTGTTGTGGTTGATCCAGATCAAGCTAATCTGGATTCACTACTGCAGATTAAGCAGTAAGTACAGAAAAGGCCTAGATTGTTTCTGAATAGAAAAACTCTATCAATTTATCATCTGTCTTTCTGTCTCTCTGTCTCTCTGTCCTTTCATTTATCCCATTTTTCTAAGGACTTTGAGTCTTTCCAATTTTTACTCCCATTATCACAATATGGCTGCCACCACCCATTGTCTGCACTAAGGACTTCAACTTGGAAGCTTTTGCTCTTGCCCTAGATATGAGACCCATAATGTCCACACACACATAGTACCTTTGTCTTCACACGCCAAATGAGAAGGAACTCCATGAGCCAGAAGAGGTCCTGGAAGTAGGTCTTTTCTGGCACAAAACCTGCACAAGGCAGGAACATAGGTAGCCCTCGCTGCCACTATGTGTCCACACTGTAGCTATTAGAGTACCTCCTCCTCTTCCTCCTCTTCCTCCTCCTCCTCCCTCCTACAGACTGCCTCTTGCTATTCTTCCCTGCCCACCACTATGAAAAGGCTCTCCCTCTTTACATTAATAGGTTATGGGTGTATGAATGAAACCCTGCAAGTTGGAGTTGTTGGTTATAATAGAAACCTTTTTAAAGAGAATAATGCTGCATCCACAGCATAATATATCTCAAATGGGTTTCAGGGGTAGCACTGTTTGGCTCTTATAGGAGGGGAGATGTGGATTGGCACCTGAATGATTCCATTTCAGAGGTGCATTTTCTTTAAAATTGTGTGTGAACCCAGTAAAAGAGAGAGTCAGTGCGTCATGGCAGTTATTTGCGCTTGATGAAAAGCAAAAAGATATCATTCTGAAGTGGACAGTGTTCCATCCCTTTAAACTGAAGCAGTGCAATATTTACATGTAGATCTAGTGTACTGAATTGCTCCTATCCAGAATAACTTGGACCTTCATATTATTCTGAATAGATGTGACCACCGCTGTAAATTCCTGCTAGCTCCTGAGCCTGATTACATTTATGGTTGGATTCACAACAGTTCCTTCTCTTTTTCTCTTTTTCTTTTTGTGGGAAAACAAAGAAGTATCAGATTTTTATATTATTATTCAGACCCAAATGGAATGCACATACAGCCAATGATGAAAGAATAGAGTAGCCAAATGAAATTACTTCTCTTAAACTGGAAAACTCAGAGAACCGCTGCAACTGTCTGTTGTGAGTCATGTGCAGTGTGATCGAAGCGCCCTTAGAAACAAACCCTTCTCTTGGCAGTTCAGCCTAGTGTTGTCTCTTCCCCCCCAAACCCTTGCAATGAGAGAACCTCTAAAAGATTTTCACATTTATGATTAGCAATCAAGATTATGCACGAATGCAATTTTTGACATTCAATTCGTAACAAATTGAGTATTCAAAAATCCAAAGTTGTACGAATAAAGAAAAACAAATGTCCAGACATTTGAACCGATATGAATACATTTGTATCTTTCCATTTGAATATTCAATACGTATCCAATGATACGCATCTGTATGCATCCCATCTCTGAAAAAAGCACCCTGGCTCTGCTGCCTCTGCCAGCCTTAAACATTCACACATCTCCCAGAACTGCAGCACCTTTCCTTTCTTTCCCTTTCTAAAGGTCAGAACTTTTAAGGAGCCAGAATTGCACTGAATTGCACCATTGTTATCAGGTGTGAAGTGGGTGGATTGCTACAGTGTAACCGCTGCTATAAGGGGTGGGTTTTTACAGTGAAATCACTATCTTTGGAAGCAAGCTCTGGATCCCAAAGTGATAAATGTTTCTGTTGGGTTTTGCAGGCAGGGGAGATGAACAGAGAACTTGTAAATATGGGTATTTTTCTTTTGGACTTGTCGGGCGTTTTCTCCCTGGTGTGGCTGCGCAGATTGCAGTCCCCCCCCCATTCCCGCCGGCACCCTATCAAGCAGAGAGGGGGTGGGGAGAAAAAGATGCAGGAAACAAAACACACTTCCTTGGGGATGGTAGTGCATTTAAAATGCGTGTTTTACTGAACTTCTTGGGGATGCTTATTCCGGAATTGAACGACACTTTTAAAGTCCGTTGGAATAGAGGGACAATACAGGGACAATAGAGAAACAAATAAGTTGCTTGGGGATGCGGCCGATGTGTTTTATTCCATATTATCCAAATAATGTGGATTAAGTAATTGCTGCCTGGATGAAGTTATATTATCCCCCAGATAACATATTCAGGATTCCTGCACTGAGCTGTGTGCTTGATGGTGCTGTCTAGGAAGAATATTCCAAATAGGGATATTTGCAATGGATCCAGAGCAGATCTAGAGTGGATTTGAAGTGGATTGAGACCAGATTCAAAGTGGATTCATAGCAGATTTGATGTGTTCAGAGTTGGTTCATAGGGAATTTGTAGGCACAACTGGCATCAGGGATCTGAATTGAATTCATATTGAATATTCATGTCTAATTTGAATTCTACCACATTTGAAGGGTAGACCGGACGTGAATTTTTCTCATGTTCAATTCAACTCAAGCTGAACATGGAAAAAACACTCTTGTACATCCCTAATTCCAAATAGTATATGCTCTGATTCTTCAAAGATATGCATAGTAAGATAGAAGTTACTGGAAACCCACTTCCTGAAATGATTTCTCATAGGAATTGATTGCACAGAGTTGTGGAAATATGTGTCCAATTGTTATTGTATTGGCATCTATTACTCATTCTAAATTGTTTGTATATGATTTTTTGCTTATGTCTTAAGGTCAAATGTACTGGGAAGAAGAGGGGACAGAGAGGAGTTATATTCTGTATTAAATACAGTGATTTTCTGTATTGATTTCCATGCAGTTTTTATTTGTTTGAACATTATGCTTGTTTTTAAATTTCTGGTCATGACAGGGTTTATATTAGCACATGGATAAATAAAGATTTATAACAGCTATATGTCACAAAGCTTCTTTTTAGTCGAAGCTAGCTTTTACAAACAAGTTTCCTTCCCTCTTATTGAACAATTCAAAGGGCAATATCTGGAACTTCTTTCTTCACTTTCTTTCAAAATCTTGGTTTGCATGAAGTATCTATTGAGTTAAAGATATACAGCATATTGAATAGCAGGAGTGTTCAGCAATGACCTCCCAGAAATCTGAACTACAACTCCTATGAGGACATGAGGCCTTCAGTGCAAAGACTCTGGTACAGGCCAGCAGTTGTGTTATCAGTGGTGACTGGCACACTGGGTGCTGTCCTAAAACACCTTGGGTGACACTTGAAACAAATCAAGGTTGACAAAATTACCACTGGGCAACTGCAAAAAGCCACACTGCTTGAATCTGCATGCGTTATACACTGATACATCACAACATCCTAAGCTTTTAGGAAGAACTTGATGTGTGATGAAGACCAACTAGTGATCTGGTGGTTGTGCTATACTGTTGTTTTGTGTGTTGCATAATAATAATAATAAAATACAGCAAATAGAAAGAATAGAAAGAAAAAGGGAGGGAAGGAAAGATAAAAAACAAAGGGAGAAATAGAAAATTGTTTATGGAAAGATAGCAACCATGTGTGTCCATGTGTGTGTTAACTGGAGTTTAATGTCAAAACTATCTCAGCATTGATTCCTGGATGTGGTAGATCCTTTGCTCCTAGAATAACTCAGTACTCACACAAGCACTGTTGTGCTTGTCTAAGGTGTAACCTTTCCCCCTAAAATATTGAATTTTACTGACTTGAACAGGAAGCCAGCAATGTTCAATCTATTCCATAATTGAACACAATGTTTCTCAACACAGGAAATATATCAGTTAATTTATAGGCAGACAACTAAATAACATGCTCTAAATAGGACTTGAAAATTGTAGCCACATTTTTTTTTTTGTTTTACTGAACTTCTCCATGCCATTTAGTGGATGTGTTCCTTTTTATGTGAAGCTGGAATGGAATCTTTCAGGCCACCATATTGATTTGCTGGTTGCTCCTTCATGAGGGTGAGGCTAAGTAGAGCATTTTTAAAAAAATTCCCTGTACAGCTGTCACCTTAAAAAAATCCACATGACTAGCTTATTCCTACCTACCACCTTTGTCTTGGAGCATGCTCCATAACTGTAAAGAAGTAAATTTCTCTGCAATTTGAGCAGGGGCCAGTTTGCACTTGGACTGTTGGTGCCACTTGGACTGTTGGTGCATAAGTAGTGAACATCTGGGAAAGTGCATTCACACCTGCACAGGTGCTTATAACCTGCAAGCATCCCGTTTCCCCAGATGTGCACTAATCATGCACTAGTGGTGGACCACGACTTCACACACGTCCAAAAGTGACCGGAAACTTACCTTCTTTGTCTAGTCAGCGAGAATTTGCACCTCTGCCAGCTGAGAAGGCCATCAGAGCTGTTGTGCAAGCATGCTGCCAGCACCAGTGACCCCCTGACACAACTGCAAAGAGCATCAGAGTTGTCACTGCAATGGCATTGACACACGTGCAGTCATGGAGGGCACTGCATTCAAGATGGCAGTGCTCAGAAGAGGAGCAGCCCAGTGACTGAACACAGATGACTGTTCTATTGCATGAGGAGTGGGCTGTTTGCAAGCGCTAGTCATACATTCCTGGTCACTCTTGTATGCAGCATTTGTGCCCACTCTCAGGTGTAAAAGCTCCATAGGGGTGGGCAGCATGGCAATGAGAATGATGCCAGTGCTTGCAGTGTGAATACCAGCCACTGGCACTGAACTTAACTTCAGTGGGAAGTGATTGTTAAACCATTCCACAACAACAGCTCCGTGGTTGCTATTTCATTGGCTGTAGTTCTAAAATGTGCTTGGAGTGAAAATATGGCATACTATAATCAACAGGAAGAGGAACATGAAAGCAAGTCTCTTAACTGACTGGTTCCTGTCATCTGGCTTGAGGAGGTGTTCTAAGGACCCACCCTTGGGTCTTGAGTGATGTGGTCCACTGAATCTTGGACAGTGAAAATAAGACAAGATGGGAATTGCCTTTCCTCTTCATTAAGCTTGTCTTATCCCATTAAATTGTCTCTGTAACATCCATACCTTTCTTGCTTGGCATTACCACTATTTAGGAGGGTTGGCTGTTGTCTTTTAGAAGATTTCTCCCCCCCCCACCTCCAGTTTGCTCTGATTCTATCAGACTAGCAAAAATCTAACCCTGTGTTTTTCTACTATAATATAAAAGTAACTCTGGATCAATGGATTGTTAAAAGATAGCTCTTCAGACATTTTTGACTGTATCTAGTTTCCCCTGAGTTCTGTCCTACCAAGGAGGGAGAGAGGGTTATTTTTTAAATATGTTCTATGAATATTCTATTTTTGTTGTTGTTGCATTGCTGTGACTCTCTGTGATCTTCTAGTGAAGGGTAGGATATACATTCTCAAATAATATAAATAAATGTGGAAGAATCTGCCATTAAGGTTGCTTCCGCATTTGACTAAATAAATCCAGATCTACCTCACCCAGATTTAGTAAATCCAGTGTGGAATAGATCAGGATTTACTAAATCCAGATGCAAGTTAGATCCGGATTTACGGGGGTAGATCAGTGTCTAATAGATACGGATCTACCCACCCCCGTCCTTCTGCACACGTGGCGGAAGGATGGATTAAATCCAGATTTGAAGTACCCAGGGCAGCGCGCCTGCGCAGAGAGCCTCCTGATGGCCGGAGCTGCCAGGAGCAGCCCCGGCCAATCAGGGGGCGTGCAGGATGCAGGCACACTGCATCCTGGTGCAGGCGCGCTGCATCCTGGATCCCTGCAGCCAGAATCAGGGTGACCACGACCAGGTAAGGAGGGGATTTTGGCCGGTCTCCCCCAGGTGGGCTAGGGAGGGCTTTGGAGAAGCTCCCCCTGGCTCCAGAAGTGGCGACCCACTGCTTCTGGGGCGAGGGCGAGCCGTGAGGTAGGAATCCCCCGGCTCACCACGCTTGGCTCCAAGAAGCCAATCATGGTGGGCTGGGTGAGGGTCCTGGGTAGGAACACTTTCACTATGTGGATGCATCCTAAAAGGATGTGTTTTCACAGCAAAAGACACATTAACACCACATTATATGTGGTGTCATTTTAACATCCATTTAGCACACTTTAGGCACAGATAGGTGCAGATGCACCTCACCGGAAATGTGCTTAATAGGTCTGACAATGCGGACGCAGTCTCCCAAAAGTGTGCTGAATGCGCGTTGCTGTCCGGATGCACCTCATCGTAAGTGTCCTAAACAGCAATGTGTATGCGGACACGGGATTCTGAATGTGTGCTTAATGGGTGTTAAAAGGCCTGTACGGAAGCACCCTAAGTCTCCTTCCAAAGGACCATCTCCAACCTAATGTTAGGATTGAACCAAAAAGACAGCAGTTTCAGCAGTTACTTGAGTTAGATGTGGAGTCATAATCAATCATTTCTTTATTGTTAATATTCATATCAATGCGGATAGGGATGTGTATGAAATTTTTTTTTGTATTCAGTTCATGTCAAATTGAATGCAAGAAAATCCATATTATTTCAAATAAATCCCCTTCGAATGTGGTAGGATTCATATTCTACAAGAATGTTCAATCCCATATGAATCCCATATGAACCCCATATGAATGCATACGATTAGCATTTGAACCCCATACAAATGAATACAAATAACATGCAAATCCCATACAAATGCATACAAAACCCATACAAATCCTATACAAATCCCATACGAAGCTTTATACGAAGCTTCATACGAATGTATCAAAGCATTTGATTCGAATTTGAACGTCAATCTTCTAATGCGTCAACAATCGATTCAGATTCGAATGTCCAAATTCATATGAATTTCAAATGTTACGAATATCATTTGCATCCCTAAATGTAAACTATTCAGGCAACCTCTCAGAGATATCCATGCATCCTGTAATTGCTTCCTGACTCTAAATGCATTGTTCACTTAAATAAAGGTTTGCTTTTTGTTTGGAGAACTCACAACCATCTGATATTGCTGGTGTCTTATTAGTCAGAGCTGGCATGATGGTATAATGTTTTCCCATCTTGTCCCAATAAGCCATGGAGTGTCTGAACTCTAGTTCACTTGAGGTGGCTGGAAGAACTTCATATTGCAGAATCACACAACACACATTCACCCTTTTCTGCCCTTTCCCCTGACAACTCATAACCTCTTCAGAAATAGCAGGGAATACAGCTCAGTGCCTCACTGACATTCTCATGTCCTTGATGTTCCACATCTTTTGGCTATCTACCAACATATAAAACTGTCTCCCTGTCAGTCCAAGACATGTGGGGGCTGAGACATGGCAAAACAAATGCTGTAACATATGGTCAGTGTTCAGAAATTATTTGGCATCCTAGTCCAACTTCCAGACAGCCATAACCTTCTGACTCTTCCTCCAGTGTTCACCGTTAGTTCTGAGTGGGTAGTTTTCATTCTCTTTTGTGAAGGAATTGTATTCACTCCAAAGTGTAGCTTTTAATGCCAGCTGTTAACGTATTAATTGCTTTCTAAAGACATCATCTAGCAATAAGCTGCATTTCAGTTTGTGTTGATCTTCTTGCATGACTTCAGCTTTCCACATTTTGACAACATTTTTATTATGTAAGTTCAGTAACTATACAATTAACTTTGAATAGCAAACCTATAAACTGAATCAAATATTACAATAATAAACCATTCAGGTACTTAATTCCTGTTACACTTTTTGTATTTCTATGGTAAAAAATTACTTACATTGCATGCATTATAATTATATATGCTACTTAATAATTGTTTGCATATTAATAAAGCAAATTATGACAAATGAAATTTAAAAGTATCTCTCTCTCTGTGTGAGAGAGATTCAAGTAACTGAAGCAAACCTAAAGGCATTACTTCTGAATTGCTAGAAATAAAAGGGAGCAGTTGAGCCTTCTCAGTATAAAATAATTTATTGTAAGTGGTTTTCCAGTGTAGCAATGAGCAGCAGAAGTAATCAATGGGATTTGACTCACATGGGTACAAAAATGGGTGAGAAACAATAGTATGTTCAATTCATGCCCATGTGCCATCGTAATTTCTGGGTAACTTTACCCTGTGTTCACATTTTCTGCTACCCTTAAGCACCTTTTGTTGGAGAAAGCAAAATATTTCCAGGTTACAAGCAGAATATTCCAGGTTCATTGCTCAAGACTGCAAGAGCGAGACAAGACTGGACTGGTGCTGTCTTTGGCCAGGGTGATGTAGTGCTGCGTGCAGTAGACGGGGCCCACCCAAAGCACTGACCGCATGGGCCCTGTCTACCACACAGAGTACCACATCTGCCAGCCCATAGGGTCCAATCTTCAGCCTTTGCGGAGCTCAGCCACCTAGATCTAGATGGCTGAGCCCAGCAGATGCCCTCAAGGACCCCCACCCACACCAGGCTGGGAGCCTATGTGGGGACACGTGTTTGAGAAAGACACTTACCTCGTGCTCGCCAACTTCAAATTGACCCAATCTGGCTGGCAGCGCTGTGCGTCTGCATAGGCTGCTGGCCATACAGAGCCATTGGCACGCTGCCGGCCGGGCCAGTTCAAAGCTGGCAACCACAACGTAAGTGCCTCACGTGCCTGTCCGTCCCGCATTGGCCCGTGCCCAGGTGGGTGGGTGCCCAGATGGGTGCCCGGGTGGGTTCCTGTGGGTTACAGGGGACCCGATCCAGTCTCCTAGAGCTGGCAGGAACCCAGGGAAGGGATGCAACAGGCCTACCACCCCTGGGTTGATAGCTACCCAATGGTGACAGGCCTGGGAGTTGCGACCCACCCCCTTTTTGGGCTAGGCCACTCGGGGACACTTTCCCTTTTTGCACGTAGGCAGGTAGGAACACATGCACACATGTTCCTTACCTGCCTGGGTGTGAATGGGGAAAGCATCCTCGAGAAGCCTAGCCTTAGTTCACTACAGCAGTGTGAAAAGGCCTCTGGAAAAGGAAGGTGTATACCCTTTCACATGCCTCCTGGGACCTTTTGCTTGTCAGTAAGACAATGACTAAAAGACCTACCATGTCCCAGTCTAGGCAGTCATTTTGGGCCACCCAGTCCAAGCTTCACTCTATTCAAATAGATTCAAAGGATTTCTATGCAGAAATCTTGATGCAGTGTTTTAGTGAAGGAGATTGCATTCAAAGGGTGGACTAAAATAAATCGTTTGTTGAAGGAGAATTTCAAGTGTGAATTTGCTGTGTTTTGGTATTCATCTTGTTTCCTTCCCTCCTACCACCTGCACAAATACTCTGTTTGGTGTCATCTTATCAAAAGAACATTGACTTTTTGTCAAGTTCAGGTAGTGATTTTACTACTGGATGCACTGAGATCTGCAAACCTGGAAATACCTATTTTGCTTGAATTAATCAATGGGTGTTTTTCCACTGCAGCCCTTAGATCTGGATCTAAGAAGATCCGGATCTAAGGAATAGGTACATTTCTTAATCCGGATCTAGTAGATCCGGATTAAGGGAAGCACCCAATGTGTTTCCACAGGAGGTGTAGCACCCATTAGAAATGGGTGCTAACACCCCTGCTGTGGAAACAGCATTGCACCCATCTGGGGAATCCGGATCAACTCACAATGGGTCGGTCCATTACCCCAGGTGTTTTGGGGGGCAGGGGGGTGCAGTCTTCGAAGCAACTTCAAAGTGATTTCAAAGTGACTTCGAAGTGATATCGAAGTGACTTCGAAGTGATTTCAAAGTGGCTTCGAAGTCACTTTGGGGGGAGTCAAAGGTGCATCCTCTCCCCCTAGCCTCCTTTGGACCCCATTGCCTGTTTCCAGTGGTAACAGGCTCCCTTTAATCCGGATTTTCTGGCAGAAGACCCCATTGTAGACCCCATTTATGGGGTCTACAGAAAATCCGGATTAAAGGCCAAAAAGATCCGGATTTCCCCTACAGCAGTGGAAACAATTGGGTTCAAAATGGGTGCTGTAGTGGAAACAGGATCATCCGGCTCACAGCCAAAAGGTAAAAAAATGGGTGCAAAAATGGGTACAATTGACAGTGAAAAACACCCCTCATCCAAGTAGACAAGAGGACCATAGGAGCAAAACTAAATAATAGTCAGCATTTTAGACAAGCTGGAGGAGAAAGCCATCTCTAAAATAAATATGATAAATTTTATATAAGCAATATTTCCGTATTTCGGAAATCAGTGGTAAGTAGATCCCTATCTAGTAGATATGGATCTACTACCACCCATTCCATCCACACCCACAAGGGTGGGATGGAATTAGATCCGGATTTGAGGTGGGTGCATGCCAGGGGTGCACGCCTCGGTCAGGGCTACGTGCCTGCTCAGAGGGTCTCCTTAAGCTAGGCACGGCCCTGGCCAATTGGGAGGCATGCTGCACACATGCAAAAAGCGTGATGGGCCACAGCAGCCAGAATCGGCCTGGCTCCTTGAAGGTAAGGAGGGGATCTCTTGCATTCCCCCTGGGGTCAGAAAGGGTGGGTGTAGGTGAAGCCACCACCACCACCCCGGCAATCCATGGCTTCTGGGGCGAGGGGCAGCGCCACGATAGGAGACCCCCCCGGGTCGCCATGCTTGGTCTGGAGGAGCCAATTATGGTGGGCAGGGAAGGGCCCACTTAGAGACACTTTTGCAGTGTGGACACATCCAAAATGGATGTGTCTTAACTGCGGAAGTACACATTAAGTACCCATTAAGACTACCTTCAAGGTAGTCTTCCAGCAATCTGGTTTAAGGGCCACTTAACACACATTAGAGACACATCGCACGAGAGCCAATGCGGACACAAGTGTCTCTAATGTGTGTTGTGGTGTGGACGGGGTTTTAGAAATCTGTCCTTAATGGGTACTTAATGTGTGTTAAGGGTCCAATGCAGAAGCACCCAAAGTGGCAGACAAAGCTTTCTGTTCTTCTTCCCACAACAGACACCCTGTGAGGTAGGAGGGGCCATGAGAGCTCAGAGGAGAGCTATGACTAGCCGAAGGTTACCCAACTGTCTTCATGGAGGAGGGCGAAATCAAACCCAGTATTCCCAGATAAGAGTCCAGCTCCCTAACCACTAGACCAAACTGGCTCATAGGTGATACTCTGTGTTTTAGATGTTGCAGCAGTGGGTATTCTTCCATTCACTTGCTCAGCCCCTCCCTGAGTGTTCAACTCCAATAGGCCCTCATGTTCTTGGGTGAAGGCAAGTTCTCATGAGTTCTCTCACAGTTTGCCCAAAGCCACAGAAAAACGCTGAGTAACCGAACACTCTGCAGTGAAAGTCCTTAAAACTACTATTTTAAAAAATCCTGGAGCATTAGGCTGCAACATGCAGCTACAGCGGAGAATCATAAAACCTGTCTGTCAAACTGAATGCTGCTGTGCATTCCATGTGCTTTTTAAACTCTATCTGGATGCATCCTGAGAATATCTTATGCTTTTACCTAGACTACAGAGGGAATGCTGCCCTAGCTGTTGGTTGCATGAACTTATGAGATTGCTTCCACGAGGAAACATGTGAAAGGTGTTCTTAAACTTGTTGTGCTGGGGCAAATATTCATCAGGTTATGTGCATGGATCAGGTGCCACATTCTCTAGAAAGCTTGCTAGGGAACTTCCTGTAGCGTCCAAAGAGAATCCATGGCCTGACGCTTCAACTCTGAAGTACGCCTAACAGCTGGGAAAGAGGGAACTTTGGAACAGCACTTCAGGGAACATATTTTCTGAGCTGCTTGCAGATTTTACTGTTGACCTTCTCATCACAGCTGTTTCTGCCAGGTGTTAAGCTCAAAATCTTTCACGCATTAGGAGCCATCAAGGAAGTCAATCTAGAGTTGCCCTGTTCATTAAGAGAAAGCTCTTTGCCCCTGCTCTTGAAAATGGAAGTTTCCTTCCTCAGGATTTGTTTTGGAAATAACTGATAAAATTTTATTTCTAATAGGCAAAGCCAAGATAACCTTCCATTAACTGTGGTCAGCAGAGAACTACTGAAACAAACTCTTAGTTTCTCCACCCCTCAAAAACAGAGAGACAAACTTCCCCTTTCCTATAACAATCCATTTTAAATGAGTTTTTATTTCTTCCTGCTTTCTCCAAACATGAATAGTAGAGAACGGAAGTTTCCTTCAGGTTATGTGGTATGAGGAGAACAAATAGCAACTGAGTGACTCTATGGGTGAGTTCCCATTCAAGGAATAAAGCGCAATATACAAGCTATTTACATCACAATTTACATCGATATGTAAAGCACGTTAAAAGGAAGCAAAGGAGCGTCTGGCAATTGGATTCAACCCCGATTTTGTGTCCCCACTCTTAAACACTTAAAATTCTTCCAAAAATAGATTGGGGAAAGCAATTCTTTCCCTTCCTCCGCCTTTTCCTACCCCTCTCTCCCCATTGCCCAGGACACATGGCGGCAGCTGCAACTCAAGTCCTGTTCACCCTCTCACCTCCACACCCACCATCCGCAGCAGGGGTTCCCCCCCAAAAAAGCACCCTGGTTGGCTGGCTGGCTGGCTGGCTTGTCAGGGGAGAGAGAGGAAGGAGGGAGGGACGCCCGCTCACTTCACTGGATCCACTAGCTGGTTAGAAAGACTGAGCAGAGGCTGGGTGACCTCCTCCTCCCCGCCTGGGCGAGGCGAGGCTCCCCCTGGATCAACACAGCACTTGCTCTGCTGCTGCCACCGCCTGCGTACACACACGCGTACACACTTGCCCACCCGTTTCATGACATATTTGCCCAAATACTGCTCTAGCATTCCCACAGCAATAAGGGAGAAACGTTTTAAAAGCCCAAACTGGAAGAAACACCTGAAAAATCAGGTTTTTATTTATTCTATTTTTAAGCCAAACAATCCTCAAAATACCCCTGAAACTGATTTGGGGTGGGAACGACGAGGATCCAAACCATTTTGAAACTGTTTTAATTGATTGGGGATGGGAAGAACGAGGATCCAAACCATTTTGAAACAGTTTTAAAGTGCCAATGGAAATTCAGCCTCCTAGTCTTTAATGATAATATCCAACACACCTTTATGACTGTTTCTTCCACACACACATCTCAGCTCTCTGTCATCAGGAATGTTTGCCATAATATAGTAGCCTTTACGTTGCTAGACTGTCCCAGCATCAGCAAATCATTTTAATAGATGATACAGTTCTAGTCTTTTGTAACAGAAACATTCCCTGAACTTATTAATAGAGAAAGTTTAGTGGCTTAGTTTGAATTGAATCAAACACCCCTTGGTTTGCTTTGAATGTTTTTGTGAATTGCAGCGTGGTTCACTCTGCATGCAAACTATGCAAGCCACGAATCACGAACTGAGCAAATCAGTATGGCAATCTCTACTTATTAATAGAATCATGCAAAGAAACTATGAGGATCATCCAGGAAACCATAATACTGTTTTGTCCCTTGAAAATCAAAAAGTATTAGAACTGAGTAACTTCTACCGAATGAAAATAGGAATGTCCTTCTTCCCATCAAGAGACTGCAGTTTTTTTGCTCCACCTAATAGATAACTTCTTGGCTGTATATTTTAAAAATCAACTGAGGTCTTTCCCAATGTCCCTGTACTTCTCAAGTCTTTTCTCAATAAAATGCCTGATAAAGTATCCTGTTCTTCCCTCTTTTTGACTATTGTTCTGGTCAGTTGCCTTCATCACTTCTGAGGTCCAAGGACACCTGAAAATGAAGATAATTTATGCACTAAGTGCAGAGCTGAGCACATTTTCCAGAGAGTTTTGGCAGTTTGTGTATTTATTCCTTCCCATCACTTGGTCAGGACTTTGTTGACACTTAATAAAAGCTGTTAAGAAGTTTTGTTCCTGAGCAGAGGCCTTAGAAGGGCAACATGAGGCATAAATACACTGTACAGCAGTGAGTGATGTAAGGACAAACCATCCTCCGCTGAACAGTTGAGGATGCTTGAAAGCCAAAAAAATGTCCTGAAAGGAACAGTGTTGTGATTTGATTCATTTTGTTTATTGGTTTGCTGTTTCCAGTTTATAACCACAGCAGGCAAGGCTGCAAACTTTACTGAAATATATAGTGCAGTTGAAGGGATTAGATCTGTATGAACCTTTCACAATAAATCTTCAGGGTTGCTCTCTATATAAAGAGATATGGCCTACAAGCCTGAGCGACATAAAGAACAGCTTTCTTGACAAATAGACTGACGTGTTTCTTGTTCACCAGTCCAGGGAAAACTGTGTCCTCCTGGGTAATGTTCTCCTCTCTGGAATTGAATTGATCACAGAACAGAGAATAAATGGAGGAGCTCAAGTCGCTCTGAAGGTCATTTAGCCCCAAGGGTGTGTTGAGGAAGAACTTTCCAAGATCAGCACCTTACCCAGTATTTATTATATTTATGCATGTAGAATAAATTTTGTCTCAATTCTCCTGAGATGGGTGAGTATGCATCACTCAAAAGTAGGATGACAATTTGTAAATAAATTTTAAAAAGAGACTGTTTTCTATAGAATTGGTATGTGCCAATTTAGCTACACTTAAGCATATAGATGCACAAGTACCAAGTATTTTTTTAAAAAAATTAAATACAGTTCACCATAGCAGGAAAAGCAGGTAATCTTTCCAAACACACAAATTTGCTGCCCTTCTTTCAGTTATATAATGTGCCACAAATATCTCTTGGCCTTTTCTGCACTTACCTCAGTTAATCCAGATTAGCTAGATCTAGATTAGCTAGATCCATATTAGCTTGATCTGGATTAGCTAGATCCAGATCAACCTCAGGCAGAGGCGTCTGCACTGAGGGGGTTTTAGAACAGCAAACGTGCACTAAACAGTGCTAGCACAGCTGTAGACCTCATTTATCTTGTCTGCCACTAATACAGAATAGTGAGTCCTTAGCACAGTTCTGATCCAGATCTACTCTATTCCCATGCAGACAATGTGTTCTTAGCAGCTCCTTGATCTGGACTGTCATGCAGGCAACTTGTTTCTTAGCAGCTCCATGTTCCAAATTAAAAAGTGCAGAAAGGGCTAAACTGATCCAACACAGTTGGTGTGTTACATAGTTCCAAGAGGAAAGACAAATCTATGGCCAGCCCTTTCAATGAGTGTCCACTACTGCCTTGGGCCTTTGTTTCAAATTCATCAAAAATAGCCTTCTGTCTCATTTCTCACAGACCAAATCCACATGAAACTGGTGGCAGTGCTCTATCCAGAAGCCTTGACATATACCATCCTAAGAAGAGTGCTACATCACTGGGCAAATATCATTCTTTATTATACAACACCACAACCAAGGACGTTCTGTGAAGCTAGTTGGCAGAAAGGTTAGGACCAACAAGGGTAAAAAAAAAAAATCACCTAGAGGGTCATCAGTCTATGGAATTTACTACCAGAAGGAGTGGTGAC
Organism: Aspidoscelis tigris stejnegeri; assembly: GCA_023333525.1. Taxonomy (NCBI): domain Eukaryota; kingdom Metazoa; phylum Chordata; class Lepidosauria; order Squamata; family Teiidae; genus Aspidoscelis; species Aspidoscelis tigris. The sequence continues at coordinate 12,756,775 of JALMGA010000007.1, forward strand.
AGTTACCAGCCTGGACAAATTCATGGGGGATAGGTTTATCAATGATTGCTAAAATGAAAGCCTAGATCCTGCCTTCAGGTTGATAAGATAGGCAGGATGCCTCTAAAACCCATTGGCAGGGAACTGAGAACAGGTGAAGGCTTTGCCTTCAACTTCTGCTTGAAGTAATTGGTGGTGATGGTGGTGGGGCATTGGGTGAGACAAGATGCTCGTACAGATGGGCTGTGGCCTGATCCAGCAGGACTCCTCTTATGTTCTTATGTTCACTGTGATGTCCCTGGCCACAGATGACTACTTAAACATACAGTTTGAGTAACTAGGGCCTGTGATGTCACTTCAAAGTGGACCATGTAGGTCTCCACAAGAAGCAATGCCACTAATGCAGCTAGAATAGCTGGAATGCTTACTCCTGTCTCCAGTTATACTACTGTAATGACTACTTATGGAAGGACAGCACCTGGCTGAGTATGGGTCCATGTGGACCCTGGTAGGCCACAAGGGTACCATGTGAACACACCCTCAGTTACTATCACTACAGCTTATGAGCACAATGGGACACTCCTGTTCCATACAGAACAAGCCTTTTCTTACATCCACAAACATCACCATCAGAATACTGAACAGAAGGTGAAAAGAGAAGCAAGACATATTTGCGTTGGCTAGGTCACAACATACCAGTTTTCTCCTCCCTGTATAGTTTCTCATTTTTACATTTGACTTGAGCTAAAAAAAAGTCCCTGAAATAAAGAACAGAGCATACCTTCAAATAAAGGGCACTTTATGAAGCTGATGGTTAGGAGAGTCAGATAAGACAAGGGAAATTATTTCTTCATCCAGAGGACCATTGATCTATGGAATTTGCTGCCAGAAGAGGTGGTAACAGCAACCAGCCTATAGAGCTTTAAGAGTTAAATTCATGGATGACAGGAGTATCAATGGCTGCTAGAATGGATGGTACATCTTCCAGGCTGGGGAGGCAGGCAGGATGCCTCTAAAGGCCACTTGCAGGAAGCTGAGAGCAGAAGAAGGTTTGCCTTCTGCTTGAGATGCCCGTAAGCTGTTGGTAGGCCACTGTATGAGTCACGATGTTGGACTAGATGGGTTGTGGCTCGATCCAGCAGAGCTTTTCTTATGTTCTCATGTTCTAATTTAATAATAATAAAATAAACATTCGAACTCATAGAATCAGAGAGTGCAAAGGGACCTCTAGGGTCACTGAGTCCAAACCCCTGCTCAATGCAGAATTTCCTAAACCATCCTAACTGCATTCCTTAACTACAGAATTGTCTTTCATAAATAAATTTTAAAGGAAAACATTATAAAAGGAAAAAAACGCCATATAGTCAAGATTGGCAACAAGGTATTCACTCTCCGTATATTTTCAATTTAGAAGGCATGAAAAAAAGCTTTGAAAAAAAGCAAATGTGAATTGCTCATACTTATTACTGCCCTCTGGTGGTCAAAATGAGTGAGAGGAATTTCCTATAACAAGACATCTTAATTCAAATATTTGTTAACATAAGAAAGATAATCTCAAACACATGTGATGTGGTTCATCTGACAATTTCTTGTTCTGATCCTCCAGTCTCTCAATCATTCCCCTTTGATAGGTAACCATGATGACCTCTAATTCTTGTGGTTCGAGTAGGTCAAAAGGAAGTGTCAGATACCCAGGAACACATCTTAGACGTATACCAAAACAGGGTTTATTAAAAGAAGTGTTCCAGGTGCCCCTGTAGTCTGAGAAGCAAATGTTCTTATTTATATGAAGCCTACAGGCTGCTCCAAGGCACAGAGGCCAATCTTGGAGCCTGTACATGAATTGTAAGAAAAGACTCAGAGGATGGATCATGGCCAAGAACAGTTTCTACATGTCCACTTTAGAATTAGACTGTAAGGGTGCTTCCGCATTGACCCTTTAACACCTATTAAGCATACATTTTAAACACTTGGGAAAACCACATCTGCACAGCAGCACCTGTTAGAGACACGTCGGGAAAGCCACTTCCGCATTGCTGTGTCTCTAATGGGTGTTAAGTGGCCCTTAAACTGGTTTCCCGGAAGACCACATTGAAGATAGTCTTAATGGGTACTTGTGCTCTAAATCTGCATTAAGGGAGGACACGTCCACACACGGACGGGAGAGAGAACACATGGGGTGGGACAGGAAGCTGCCATGTTGTGTGAGGTGGAGGCAGGAAGCCACCATGTTGAGTGAGGCAGGAGAAGCACAGTCCAGCCATGAAGTCCCTCTCACACAGGATTCGCATCGGGCAGGTGCCCAGCTACAGTGGCAGAGGGACAGCAAGTCTGAATGTACCAATTCCATGCACAAAAAGCCAGCTTCGGTGCCAGGCAAACACTGGATCTCAGACACGCCGCTGATTGGTCTGCGCACGGCAGGAAAGGAGCGGTGACTGACGGCTGAATGCTCCAATCACGTGGCTCTTGGGGCAGCCATCTTGAAATCTGTGCTACTGCGTCTGCACAGCAAAGACAGAATCTGTTCCTTGCAATCCGTCCTTCCCACACATGTGTGGAAGCATGGGGCCTTATTAGATCCATATTTGTTTGAGACAGATCTCGCTAGAGGCACATTTCCTAAAAAGGGATCTACTTAATCTGAATTTCCAGCAGTAAGTGCGGACCAACCCAAAATGACTAATTTCTGATAGGGATGTGCATGAACTCCCCTCCCCCCACCACCCTTATAGTTTGATCTGAATCAGACCAAATCACCTTGCGGACAAATGGGTTAGTGAACTTCAAACTGCCAGCCCTGATTCAATGAACCGGTCTGGCAGTTAATGAACTGGTTCTCTGAACCCTCCATCACATTCCTGACCATCCCATTCATGTCTGCCATCTTCCCCTTTGTTTCTCCAGTTGCATCATGGCTCACTCCAAACATGTCCAAGCCTTCCCATCTAGTTCATGCCCCCTTACCTTTTTACATCACATCTTCCAAGTGGCCTGGGCTGGGCTCTTGCCATCAACCATGTAATTTTCTAGCAGGTTACCCAAACTGCTTTTCTGGTCTACTAGGTTTTCCAGAAGGGAGGACCAGGGTCCTTTCTGCAGGATAAGCATGATTCAACATGATTGGCCAAGTTTCCCCACATGTCCACATGTTTGGTTTGATGAAAGGATTCACGGTCATGCATTCTGGAAGATTTAGGTTAGGAAAATGGACCTGATGAGGACTCACATGGGTGCCAGCAGCAGCTCAGCCCGAGGGAGCCTAGAAGGTATGGTGCAAAAAGATAATGGGGCTGTGGTTGCAATAGGTGAGATGGTGGACATATCTCGGGTAGTCCACAATGTGATCAGATAAATGAATGGGCAGCTGTGGATGTGAACAGCTAGGCAAGGAATGCAATCGGGTTGGGCAGTGGATAGTCAACAAACCATTGGGGTCAAAACATTGGTTGGGTTTGATAGTGAACCAAAGCCCCTCAAACCTTGGAGGGTTCAGTTTGGTACTGAGCTCCCTAAGCCACCTGCTCAGCCCTCAATTAATTCTGAATCAAACTGGTTTGCTCATCTTTAACTTCTGGGGCCCCTTCTGGCCCAATGTTAAACTGAAGTTTGCATGCGCATGGGAGAATCTAATAAGCGTAGAACTGTATCTATTTGTTTGTATTTCTATCTCATCAAATACCGAAAGGTCTCAGTGCAGGTCACAATAAAACTAATAAAAAAATGCAATTAAAATGAGCTAAAACAACAAGAAAAGCGCCTGAAAGGTGGAAGAGAGGGTATTTCTTCAGCCAAAGTTTAGTTCTATAGCTGCAAGGATTTTGGAAGCCTGGAGGGGAGAGGCCATGTTGATAAAATGTCTCTTGCTTCTGCAGCAGGTCTGCAGACTTTGGCCTCTGAGTGAAGCTTTAATGATGGCAAGACGACCTCAAGCTAAAACAGAATGTATGCCACTCTTTAAAAACTCTGTCTTCCCAGAAAAGCACAAGTTTTTGGCCCCTGTTCTCAAGGAAAGGTCAGTTCTTAATCCTTTTCAAAAATGTGTTAGTTCAAGCAGAGAAATAGAACCTTCCTATACTTACCATGGAGAGATATGGCTCTGGCCATCTGGGTCCAGATTTCAGGTCCTTTCTGCACTGGCTCTAGAAATGGATTTGGAGCCAAACTGGGGAGGGATTAAGATTGGCTTCTGCATAGGGAACCCAATCAGTTACCATTTGAGGAAGCCACGTCCACATTTCGGCACGCAAGACTGGTTTCTTAAACTGGTTTTGCCACCGAAATCTGGCTCTAATGTAAGACCTAAAAAATTAGGTCTTACATCCAGCCCTTCCCCTGAAACCATTTAATAATGGACGCTTCTGCAAATGGTGGGGGAAGAACCGGATTCCCGGCAGATGCCCAGCTGTCAAAGAGGGAGAGCACATTGGAACCAGCATGGGGAGGCTGTCAGCTGGGTTCCCTGGGTTCCCCCTCGCTGGAGAAGGTGTGATTTCACCTTCTTGGGTGAAGGGAAGCCACAGCCTACACTCCCCACCCAGCCTGGGGTTGTGCGCACGTGATCTGCTGCTTACCTGATTGCTGCTGGGCCGCTTCCCAATGGGAAACCACGGTGCATGCACACGCATGGCTCACCAGGCCTCCCACTGCTAGAAGCGGCCTGGCAGCAATCAGGTAAGCAGGCGGGGTGGGGGTGGAGGCTGTGGCTTTCCTTCGCCCGAGAAGGCACGATCAAGCCTTCTCGAGCAAGGGGGAAGCTGGGGAAGCCAGCTGACAGCCTCCCCATGCTGGCTCCAGTGGAGCCAGTCGGGGAAGCCAGGGGGAGGGCCTAGCTGTCAAAGAGGGAGAGCATGCACTCTCCCTCTTTGACAACTCACCAATGGGTGAGGCCAGGAGGAGGACCTTCAGAGGCCAGATTGGGGTGGGTGCTGGTGTGTCCGCACAAAACCCACCCCAATCCATTTCCCCAATCTGGCCTTGCCACCGCACGCATCTGCGGATGCGCGAGGCCTCGAGGATCTGTCCCTATTTGGAACAGATCCTTGGAAAAAACGGTTCTCTGGAAAACGGATTTTTATAGATCCGTTATCCGGCAGCATGTGCGGAAAGGGCCCTTGGGCCTCTGCCTAGTCAATCTCAAATCTCTTTCTGTTTCCATGCAAACTGAACAGGGATGTGCATTTTTTAAAAAAAATCAAATCCATGTCACCATCAAATTGAACATCTGAAAATTTGGTTCTTCATTGAATTATAAATTCAAAACACCAGATTTTTTTGCACTTGCATTCAATTGTTTTGGTGAACTTTTTGCAATTTTTTCCCCATTGAGAAAGTATTTTTATCCCCCAAAACATAGCAAAATACAAATATTGGATTGAAATGTGTATTTTTGCAAGCAAGCTTTTTCGATTTGACTGAATCTGCAGGTGTTCAAACAACTGGGCTTTCAATTCAACGCAAATGTCCACAGATTTGAAACATTCAATTGAATTTGTGAATTCAAATGTCATTTGCACCTTGTTAAAACTGAATCCACAGGTCACTGCTAGTAGATGCCTGTGGCCATTTCCTCAAGATACAGGCTATCCCACGTTGTGCTAGCAAATACTAAGTAGTCTGGCTCACACTGGAGCAGGCTAGCCCTAGCATGGACCTCAGGACCCTCCATTCATTGGGTAATCTATGTTGGCCCAGCTTCAGCTGCTGACCTTGAAGCCGATGCCCAGAGTCTGAAGGCCAAGAATAAAAACTCCCAGACTTCACAGTTTCCATAAGTGTCCTTTTCAGTACACACAGACTTCCAGTCCTATTTCCAGCAACGCCTCTTGGTGCACAAATGAATATCCTCCTTCAGTGTATTCCATTTTCATGCCTCCATCTTTGATTGTCTACTGCAGGACTGGGCTAGGGCACCATTTTAGTGTTCTATCCCAGCCTGTCATTATGTCCAGTGTACACTAGTGCGTGGACATGAGCCCCCTGGACTCCTACGTAGACTGATCCAACAGTAAGTGAGGAAACAGCCTTCATTTCTTCTACTAGCCTGGCTCATCATACATTACTGAAGACGGGGAAAACACATCCCCTTGTTTGTTTTGTTCATTTCAGTTCAATATTCCCATCCTCACCTCCCATTGTTGGCATCAATTTTTCCCATCTGTTAATTATCTGTGTTCCAACAAAGGCTCTCATTTTGTATACTGTTGGAAGTGGTATAATCATTAAAGCCTGGATAGCTATCTTCAGGGATGTAAACAGTTCCATTTTGCAAGTCACTCTATGAGCAAATATAGGCTTCATTACCCGAGACATACCCTCTGTGGTTTCTAGTGAGCAAAGACACTCAACAGAGACAAATACATCGGCTCAAAATAAGCTCCACTTTGCATATTTTCAAGAGCTAAACAATATTATGTGTCAATTTTAATTGGGACACCTCATCAAAAATTACATAAAGTCTTTTTCTTTCTTTCTTTCTTTCTTTCTTTCTTTCTTTCTTTCTTTCTTTCTTTCTGTGAGCCAGTTTTTACTAGTGGTTAGGAAGCCAGAGTTATCTGGGAATAACAGGTTTGGTTCCACACTCCTCCATGAAGCCAGTTGGATGATCTTGGGCTACTCACAGCTCTCTTCTGAGCTCTCACAGCCCCACCTACCTCACAGGTTGTCTGTTATCGGGGAAGAACAGAAGGTTTGTCACCCACTTTGAGTCCCCTTAAATGGGTGAGAAAAGTGAGATAGAAAAGCCAACTCTCCTTTTCCTCTTCCTTCCTTCCTTCCTTCCTTCCTTCCTTCCTTCCTTCCTTCCTTCCTTCCTTCCTTCCTTCCTTCCTTCACTGTTTTGCCAATGTATCTTCATTTCTGACAGTAAGGTTGTTTTGATTAATTATCTGAAACCTAGCTTGATAGAGAGGCAACCATAAAAATTAGCTAGGATCCTGGTGCCAGTGCCAGTGCCAGTGCACATGCATGACACCTTCACTGGGACAACTGTGTGACACACCGCATCACGTGGGTGCACAGCATGTCATGTGACACCTCAGCGCATGTGGATGGTGCATCACATGCTCCGCCACATACCAGGAAATGTGGATGGGGCATTAGAAGCTTGACTAGCTCTGGCTGTAGTGGAGGGTTAGTGCACATGTGGTACACTTAATCCTACACTAAGCGTAGTCTACATGTGGTGAGCTTCTGGACAGGAGGAGCTCTTTCTGATAAAGAAACAGCTCCTTCATGGGCAGATGCTCTGTCTCAGAGCTAACCATGGATTGACTACTGGTCCAACTGTGAATGGGTCCTATCTTTTCAAGAAAATTGCATAGAAGTATCCCTAGAGGATCCCATATAATGTAGTTCCCAACAACATGGAATAGAACTTCATCCTTTCTCTGTCCTCATTGAATCCCTGATCTGTGGTCACTGCTGCTTCTGCAAGAGCTCCTGCCATTTCTGACTGACATCTTGTGTTAATCTGGATCAGTGGGTTCAGAAAAACTGGGCCCACTGATTCAGATTCTGTGGAGGTGTGGGCTGGATTAGTGCTGTTTACCATGCTTCTGAAGGTTAGCAAGGACAGCTCTTAGCCTATGAATTTGGGGGTGATTGTTGGTGGCACATCATGACATGCTGTTGAAAAGCATACCACTGTAGTTCTGGAACTTGGAGGTGTGCTATCTGCACACCTCCCGTTATCTGGAACAAGGACTGGTCCACTTAACAGATCTGGATTAAGGACCTCCTGATTCCATATCTGCATCTGTCTAATGCAGATGTAGGTGGAAGTGGTCCAGCAGAGGCAGGCTCCTTAATCTGGATCATCAGTCAGTGCAGAAATGGCCTAAATTAGAGCCATTATCCTGAACTGGAGCTTTGTCAGGCCCTTGGACTGAGCCATGGTTCAGAACTGAGGTAAGTATAGAAATGACCCACACTTCCTTTTTTATATACAAGAAATTGGTATTTCTTTTTATGTAAGGATTTGCATCTCACCCTTCATAAGAAGATCGGGTCTAGGGACGTGAATGAATGTTTTCTCATGTTCAATACAAATTGAATGCGATGAAATTTGTATCCCTATGAATAGAGTCTATTTGAATGTGGCAGGGTTCAAATTTGCTATGAGTGTTCTTCAAATGCCATTAAAATTCAATTCAAATCCCTGTTGCAAGTCACACCTAGGAATCCCCTAGGAATCTGCTCCAAATGCTCCAAATCCACTCAGAATCAACTTTGAATCTGCTCTGGATTTGCTGTGAATCCACTGCAGATTTGACTGGGCTGCCACTTTGCCACCTTCCCATATTCACAAATGTAACAAAGCTTCAAACAAATGCACAAAAGCATCAGCCTCACATTCTAATGTCAATCTTTGAATGTTGTCAACATTGGACTGGAATTTGAACGTACAAATTCCAACAAATATTTGTGCACATCCCTAGTTGGGTCACAACAATAAAAATATAAAATATATAGTATATTCCTAAAACATAATTAAAATATTACCACCACCACCACCACTCCCAGTAGTTCAGTTCTCACAGAACGCTGAACACATCAATAACTATGAAAATATTTAGGTAAATGGTCAATGTTAGATCATCGTTTTAACCAAGTGTTCCTAAGCACATATAAACTTATGAACATTTATGAAAAAAGATGATTGACTCTTTAAATGCCCTGTTCTGTGCTCCTGGGAGTCATCGTAAGAAGTTTCCTTTTTTTTTTTCCTTCCCCAATATACAGAGCTGGAACATGGTGTAATCCAATGATACTGATGGGAGATGGAGTTTAGAACCCCTCTTGAACCCATAATACATTTATGGAATTCACAGCTGCAAGGTGTGTTTGTTGTTGCCAGCTTTAAATGGCCTTTAAAAGAATTAGGCAGGAGAATTTCTGAAGATTAAATTATTTTATCCAATTTGTATCCTGCCTACCAAGAAACCTCAAGGCTGCATTTAAAGATAAAAACATAACAGCAGCAGCAGCAGCAGCAAGAACTAAGGGTGTGCACAGATGCAATTTTTGGGATTCAATTCAAATTGAATATCAAAAAATTTGAATCTATTCGAATGTTTGAAATTTGAATGTATTCATATTTTATTCAATCCGAATATATTCAAATCTATTCATGTGAATTTTCGATCAATATTTGCAAATACGAATATGGGCAACATTTGTATGTGCTAGTATGCATCTGTACGCTTCTGTACACATCCCTACACATCCCTACGCAACCTGTATTTATCCTGTAGGTATCCTGTTTTTGTCTTGTACAGATCTGTACAAATGCATACGCATGTGGGAAGGATGTGTGTGGGCACATACTCATCATGTACGTATCCATACACATATGAATGTCCAAATAATTTGTACAAATGATTCAAAAATTCAAAATTTGTTTGAATGTTTTAATTCAAATTTATAGACATTCAATTTGAATTCAAATGTCCAAATTTGAATGAATTCAATCAAATGTTGAACGTTTTGAATATTTATTCACATCCCTAGCAATAACAACAATAGTATCATCTTATAGGCTGGCAATCACTAATAACATTTTCTAGTAATGGAGAACATAATTCAAAATAAGGAAGGAGAAAACATGGGGTAGATACCAAAATATCAGTTAAATTTGTGAAAGCTTTAGATCCTCAGGCCACTACAGCTTAGCAGCTAAATGCACCGGAAACGGAACCAACCTATGTGCATAAGGCTATAAACTGAATTTCTGGCAAATGTGTGAACATGAGAATGTGTCTTAAGCTGCATCTAAATATCACTTACTTACTCTGCAGCATCTGAATATTCCAAAATAAAGCATGGATATTCCAGAATATCCATGCTTTATTCCAGAATACCCAAATAAAGAGGAACGAGTCAGTGATATCTGGATCCAGCCTTAATCTCTACGTGCACCTGACGAGTTCCAACAAGGATAAAACTAGTCACGTGCTACCTCCTGGTGATCAGTAAAGGAACTTAAATACAATTGTCCCTTATTATTATGCTGTAGTATAGTCTCTACAAAATGCATTCATAAGAAGCAATTAAATATTTGTTTTAGTGGTCTTCCCCTAACTTATACTTCCATATTTTAACTCCTGAACTGTTGTCCCGTCCTCCCCCCCCCCCCCCCGGCTGCGCCACCTTACCTGTAAATCCAGCCATGGTGATTCCTGAATCGGGGCAGCTTCTCTAGCTGTGTGCGCAACTGTGGAAGGCCTAGTTGAATCTCTGAGGAGGGTACAGCAGTGGCAGTAGTGGTGGCAAAAGGTGAGTGGGAAGTGAGGAAAGTTGAGAGAGGGGATGGGAGATTCCCTTCATGTGCAAACATTCTATGGATGTTAGTGCACAAAGGTGAAGCTGAACATTCCCCCCTTCTATTTGAATCAAATTGAACAGAGAGAAATATTCTTCATGCACATATCTACATAGCACAAATATGGCACTGTATCTGCGACAATCCCAACATAGCCCTAATTTTTATCCCTAAAATCACTAAAAACTATTGCTGGAAAACCTACTGGTCGCTGTTTTCCAGCAATAGCACTCTACTAACCTTGAAGATACAGCAGTGATCATTGCTCTGTCCCTGCCCAGGTTTGGAGGCCAAAACTGACAGCCACAGATACGTAGTGGTGGGGACACAGGTGTCACAAGAATGCATAAAGACAGCATTGGCTACAGTGCTGTCTAGCTAGGAACCAATAATGATGGGGAGACAATACACTCCAATTAGGGATGTGCACAAATGTGTTTTTTGGCATCCAGTTTGTAACAAATGTTCAAAAAGTAGTATTTGTACAAATAGACACTGTCAAATGTGGCAAAATTCTATTTAATATGAATGTATTTGTACACATTCTTACAGGTATCTGATACAAATGAATACGCATTGGATATGAACAAATAAGTATCCAATACAAACAAATACATAACCGATACAAATATGCATCCAATACGCATCAGAGATACGTATCTGATACATATCCCATAACAAATCCTGCATGAGTCCACTTTTAATATGCTCTCAATCCATGTCAAGTGCACTGTACATCCGTTGCAGATGTCTGGCGCAGCCACTTTCGCATGTCCTCAGTTTAACAAATGTCCAAACTTCATATGAATGTCAATGTACGAATATCATAACATTCAATCTGTGTACAAATGTATGAATTCATACAAATTTGTACAAATAACAAATGTTATGAATTTTCATGCACATCCCTAACTGCAATGCATTACTGTTTCCTAGCAAGATCTCTGGCCTGAAATGGGGCCACAGAGGGTCCCTCCAATGTGGCAAACAAGGTATTTTCACCAAGGCTTCCAACCTGAGGCCCTTTCGCTCACCACATGGAGACACAGTTAAATTTTTAGTAGAGTCCATGATCGTGAATGCTGTTAATGCTCTCTGCTTCAAACAGTCACTATGTTCAGAATGAAGATGTGTGAGTGAACCTGTGGCTGCCTATACGTGTGTTGAAATGCCTTTTGGGGACCAGCAAATCATTACTTTATTACTGTGACTTTAAGTAAATAAAAATGTGTAGCAATCATTTAGTGAATCTCAAATGCCAAATTAAATGACCTATATTCCTAAGAGGACATTTGTGGGTGATTGAATTTCTTTGAAGTCTCCAAGCTATTGCAACTTCCCCTCGTATAATTTCCATCTTTCTTGCTGGCTAATTGTTTATGATAGATATCACCTGAATTATGAAGCCAAGGCTGTCCCAACAGGCCCTGACTGAAGACTGAAAGTAGCAATAAAAGGGCTACTCTGAGACCGAAAGCCAGATCACTGTTATTTTTACCAATTGATTTCCTAGTATATGGTGTCAGTTAATTACTGAGGGCTGTTCAGCGCATAAATGAAAGTACCCATTATGGCTGTATTTCCAATCGATTTTTTTCTCACAAACATGAGCAGCAATTTACCCGTCCAATGAAAGAGAGAAGTGAAATAATACATATATGCCCCTCTGCCACCACCACAACCAAAGTTGATAGAAATTTCAAACTGCTGTCTAATAATAGAAAGGAAACAACTTTGCAATTAAAACTGAAGGTTATCAAGGTGTTTTATCGAAAGGGGAACAAAAGTTAGACCTGAAGGTCATTTCTACAAGAGTGGGGAAAAAAATCAAGAAATTCGAGTAAAGTAGACATATGCAAGTTTACTGCATATGAATAAACATATATTTTAGAGACAGACTTTATCTGCATGTAGTTAGTTTAAATGGAACAGAGCAGGGGCTGGATTGCTTTGAATCTGAGCATTTTCTTTGAACAATGGAGTGTTTGGGTTGACTTGAGCCAGTTTGGTCTAGTGGTTAGGGAACTGGACTCTTATCTGCGAATATCAGGTTTGATTCCGCCCTCCCCCATGAAGCCATCTGGGTGACCTTGGACTAGTCATAGCTTTCTTCTGAGCTCTCACAGCCCCACCCATCTCGCAGGGTGTTCTGTGGTGGGGAAAAGAATAGAAAAGCTTTGTCAGCCACTTTGACTCCCCTTAAATGAGTGAGAAAAGTGGGGTAGAAAAGCCAACTCTTCCTCTTCTTCTTCTTCCTCTTCTTCTCTGAAGCTAACCTGAGCAGCTCAAAAGCTAAGTAGAATTGATATGCTGCCATATACTAACGTGGATTGCCTATAAGTCTAGATAGCAAGTTCTGTTGGTGTACTAGGAGGGACTAAACTGGAACACAGGTGTGCAGAAGGTTCCATGTTTATGGAACCTCCACGTTCCAGTTTATGGAGTACCCATCTAGTTGGCACACCTTATTGTGCCACAAGAACAGGTCAAGGGTTCTGGGACTAGGAACTTTCATTCCTAGAATTGAGCCCTTGGAAGCTGGCTCTAAAACTCATCTGAGCTTCAAGGCTGGTGCAGGGACTAGGCTGGAACAGCACCATCTGCAGGCCTTTGGCTCGTCCAGATCCACTGGGCTAATTCATGGCAAAATAAGTGCAAAATGCCCTACATTTAGGACTGCTGGGACAGGGTGGGAAAGAATTAGAGCAGTCTTTGCAATCCCTGTTCAAGTCTAGTGTGTCACAGATTTATGTCTGTTGGAGAAAACTCTTGTCTTCCTGCCAGAAAAGACCAGAGGCACAGAGGTGGTGAAAAAATGGAGTTCAGAAGATTCCTGCAGTATACTTGATAGAACCCAACTCAGTTTTAATTCCTAGCAGATCAGAACTAGGTTTGGGAGAAGGGAAATGGAAGAACAGTGCCCCACCAATCACCATAGCAGGCCTCTACCATCCATGTTTCCATCCTTCCTTCCTGCTTAAGTTGTTTGAACCTTGGAGCTCTATGGGATATGATGGTTCTTCTGCTGTTATCTATCATGGCTCTTATGCTGAATAGAAGTTGGCGCTCATGAGAGGCAGATTAGTTGTATGCTTGTATATTTTCCTATTACTTTTCCAGCCTACCCTGATTATGTAATTGAATTAAATACATCATATTTGCCTTTATGCCTAAGCAATTTGTAATCACCTATTTGCAGGGCATAGACCAGTTTTGCATGGAGAGGAAATAGCTGGCTAATAATTTTGATTAGTTTTGATGCCTGTTGTGCCAGGATGGTTTTTGATACTTAAAAAAGAAAAAGAAAAAAAGAGGGAGATGATGGAAATGGAACTTTAAAATATTTTTAGAAACACACCATTATTTCTCAAACCCCAGAAGAGTAATATTTTTTCTACCAAAAGTGATAGGAAATGAGACAGCAGTTGATGCATATACACAATTTATTATTACATAATGAGTTTTTATTCCGTTAATTAATCATTGCTAAGGGTTATTTCTTTTTTGTTTGCCAATATAATGGATTTTTCCCCTTTTGCACAAGGTGTCTTTTCAGGCCAGTCAGGTTTCTATTCTAGCTTTAACAGCCTCAGGGCAAATTTACTCACCTCCATAACAAAAAATGAAAAGGGCAGTGGCTGAAATTCAAGTGCTTGGGATTTTCATTCGTGGGACATGGAAGCTCAGGCTGCATGCATACAACCCCTCCATCAGTATAGGTAGGGTAAATGATATATTTTTCTCCTCCATGCAGTTTAATTTGTCTCTATAACCCTGGTCACACAAGAAGTTTAGGGGTGTTTTTCCACTGCAGCCCTTAGATCTGGATCTAGTAGATCCGGATTAAGGGAAGCACCCAATGTGTTTTCACAGGAGGTGTAGCACCCATTAGAAATGGGTGCTAACACCCCTGCTGTGGAAACAGCTTTGCACCCATCTGGGGAATCCGGATCGACCCACAAGGGGTCGGTCCATTACCCTAGGTGTTTTGGGGGGCAGGGGAGTGCAGTCTTCGAAGCAACTTCAAAGGGATTTCGAAGTGACTTCGAAGGGATTTCGAAGTGACTTCAAAGTGAATGTGAAGTCAAATTCGAAGTGACTTCGAAGCCAATGTTGGGGGGGTCAAAGGTGCATCCCCTCCCCCTAGCCTCCTTTGGACCCCATTGCCTGTTTCCAGTGGAAACAGGCTCCCTTTAATCCGGATTTTCTGGCAGAAGACCCCATTGTAGACCCGATAAATGGGGTCTACAGAAAACCCAGATTAAAGGCCAAAAAGATCCGGATTTCCCCCACGGCAGTGGAAACAATTGGGTTCAAAATGGGTGCCATAGTGGAAATGGGATCATCCAGCTCACAGCCAAAAGATACAAAAATGGGTGCAGAAATGGGTACAATTGACAGTGGGAAAACACCCTAGGGTGACCCCAGACGTCATATTACTTACATTATTTTTATTTGAGTCATTTTCCAAGCCGGCCTACCCCTGTTGGATCGTCTTAACCCTAGTCCTCATTTTTACAGGACTGGCAAGGACTCAGGATGTCCTGACATCCCAGGACGTCTTTGCTTCCTCAAGTGTGAGCAGGAGGACAGGCTAAAGGAGGCTGAAACGTGCTGTGGTGGGTGGGGCCCGGTCTTTCCTTTGACCAATTGACACACATGGAGTTTGTGGGGCACCTCCCCTTCTCTCCTGAGTTTATGTGTATGATTCCTCTATCTAGCATTCTTACTCTATGTATATATATAAAATTAACCACGTGGACAAGAACAGCACATAAAAAAACAGGGGAGCATGGAGGTGGGGAGCAGGCTTTAAAAAGAACCTCAAATACACACAGTGAATACGGTGTAGATGGAACTAGATTGCTCAAAATGGCCACCTAGTCTAGAGATGCCAAAATGGGCCATGGAAATGTGTGACTGTTAGAGATGTGCACTAATTTTTTTTTGACATTCTATTCTAATCAAATTGAATACTCAAAAATCTGATTTGATTCGAATCTCTTAAATTCAAATTTAATAAGATTTTATTCATATTTACTAAATTTGAATCTATTCGTTTGAATTTTTGATTTGAATCTGCACATACGAATGTCGACAACATTTGTATGTGCATGTACACATCTTCCCCACATCTGTACACATCTGTATGTTGTGTCCCAGGCAGGCGAGGGCAGTGAGGCAGACACACATGTATTTTTACAGCAGTCCTTTGAGGGCTCAGAAGTAGGCAGCATCAGTTCAGTCCAAGGTCAGGGTTCCTGAGGTATGGCAAGAGTCACAGTGAGAGTCAATCAGTCCATGGTCAGGGTTCCAGAAGTTCAGAAAAGTTGTAAGAGGGTCCATGAGTCAGAATACAGGCATGGCGGGAGTTGCATCAGAGTTGTCTGCAACACTGGCTCAGCATGTGCAGTTCAATTAAGTAGGGGAGTCATCATCACTCCCTTGCCAGTGCAGCTGAGAAACCTGTTTCTGCTGCCAAAGGAGCAGAGGGGAGGGTTGTCTGTCCAAGCTCTCATCCCCAGAGCTGTCTTTGTGCTCCCCCAAAACTGGCCTCAGACCCTCAACGTCTGCAGTGCTGTGCCCCAGTTGCTGCCCAGGCTGTTGCACCATTGCAACCGCGCCCTCCTCCTCCAAGGAGACTGGAGAGGCTGGATGGGGCATGACAGTAGTTGAGAACTGACTACTAAAAAAAGCACACAATTTGGTCAGTAGATGCTAGGTGCCTCCCTGACAGCAGTTTCTACACCCTCTTCTAGTTGTGGCATGGCAAGTGGGTGTGGTTACATGACTGCAGCTGCACAATTATGCTCAGGATCCAGATCACCATGGCTGGATGTTGCTGTGGACATTGCCATGATGATCCAGCATGTCCTGCCCTGGCCATCCATGTTTCACATGCCGGTGGGCTGGTTCAGGACTTTACCAGCACTTGATGTGTGGATAGCCTCCGCCACAGTACCATATCAGTCAGGTAAGGTCAAAAACTATAGATAGCTGAAAAGAGGAACCTGAAAATAGTTTTGTGGTTCCTAAGAAGCCTCATCATTTTAAAACGTCTCCAACCTCAGTCAAGTAATTGAAATGTAAAAGTTACAGATCCATTTTAATGAAGCTAATTTGGAAGGGAAAAAAAGCAATCTAATAGCTGGTGACTGTGCAACATCCTCAAATTTCCAAGTGGGCTCATGAGTTGGTTAAATGAGTAAGTAAATAATTGCCTACTGATTCCTAGAGATTTAACTTGTGAGTATTCTCAAAAGGGAACTAAATCTAAAAGAGGAGCAGTGTGCCAGTATCTTGACTTAATTAATCTTTATGTATTGATAACATTGGCCTATATTAAAGAGAATAATCAGGAGTTTGACCTATGAAATCTGTGAAGACTTTATACCATTCATTGTGAACTCCTGCCCTTAATTTTGGCTTACCACTAAAGTCAATTACAATGTATTCTATCTTTCCTCATTCAAATTAGGTTTTTTAAAACAAACTATCCCCCCCCTAAAAGGACAATACCTTATGTGGCTTATGTTGCCATTTATTTATTTACTTACTTACTTACAATAAAATCAGTATGAGAAGATACAATTCTAGCTCATCTCCTTAAAACTATAACAGGCTGAGATAAAAAGACTTAAAACATCTATGTACTGCCTCTTATTTAAATATCTTGAAACAATTTCCAGGGGTATTAAAAACCAAGGTGACCCCACAAACTCACCACCACCCTCACTGGCTAGGAGTGATAGATTCTACCCTCAGAGTGTGTGCTTGGGGCGTTTTTTGATGGTGCACTATGGAGGATCACCAAATTACATCTCCCAGCACTTCCAGATCATAGAGGGGTGCCATCTGCCCACCTCTGTGATCCAGATTATAGCCCTTAGGCTAGATTGTAGACCATATCAAGGGCCTTTGATCCAGATGTAGCCAGCATAATAGGAGGCAGAGCTTCCTTGATATGGATTTACCTGTGGGTGTGGAGGCCCAGTTCCAGATCAGAGGCCCTTTGACCCAGATCAAGTTGTTAGTGCAGAAGAGGCCCTAGTATCCACAACCTATTACCTTTAAGCTACTTTCCTTCTTTTTGATATGTCCTAATGCTGGTGAGATTGCAGAAGGAGATGGAGGAAAGAAAGTATTATTTAGGATAATTGCCACTGCGAGTAAATCCTGACAAAGGGATCTTGGCATTTAAAGGAAAGATTTCTTTTTTAAAAAAGCAGCTTTCTTCCAAGTTGTGCCTTTTTGCAGAATACTTGAACTGTGTTATTTGGGAACAATGTGGATAAATGATCATGAGGGAAATTGCTGCCCATATTTTACTTCAGCTGCATTTTGATGGGCAGCGTCCTCTGCTCTCCGCACAAAAGGCCAGACCATCCGGCAGAGTCTTTTGCTGCAGCACTTTCTTAGCCACGGTAATGGCTTATTAGGCCAAGATGAATGTCTAAACGCATATGTGCACAGTTCCCAGAAGTGCTGGGTCTTGCCCTTGTGTAATTTCTCATGGTGCGCTGGGTGTCACAGACCAGGTGCTCTTAGCCCTTAATGGCAATCTTCATGAGAGGGAGGTGTGCCTACTTTAGAACTTGGTGAGCAGAACATCCTCATGTTCATGTCATGGCAGATTTGATAGGTCAAGGGTCCCATACAAGTAATGCAAGCCCCTCCATTTTTAGATTTTTGAAAAACAGCCAGTAGTTGAGATGTGTGTATCTGTGGCTTCTCTGGAGTAGACGGCACATTTGGGAGCCTCGTCTTCTTCTTTCATGAGCCAGTTTGGTCTAGTGGTTAGAGAGCTGGACTCTTATCTGGGAATACTGGGTTCAAGACTGCCCTCACCCATGAACCCAGCTGGGTGACCTTGGGCTAGTCACAGCTCTCTTCTGAGCTCTCACAGCCCCACCTACATTACAGGGGGCGCGTCTTCATGGCATGTGTTATTTCAGTTTAAAGAATTCGAAATAAAAGAAACGGAACAAAGCTGTCCAGACGACTTGCAAGTTGATCCGGTTCCGATGGCAGCCTTAACGCGGGATCAATACTCGGAGTCCACATGGCAGCACTGTCCTCCTGCCCATTGCCCACACTCTCTCCTGTGATTGGTTTTCCCTGCCAGGATCCCACCCTCCCTTCTCTTTGCGTCATGCTCCGCCGGGAATTCCCTGCCCAGTCCACCCTCCCCCTTCCCAGCAGCAGCAGCAGCAGCAGCAGCAGCAGCATCCACCCATCCATCCATCCATCCATCCACCCACCCATCCATCCATCCATCCATCCATCCATCCATCCATCCATCCATCCATCCATCCATCCATCCATCCATCCATCCATCCATCCAGGCGCTGCGGGGCTGCGGCGCTAGCGGCTTCTCCCTGGGGCTCCGCTGCCGCTTTTCACCCGCTTTGCCGCCACTTTGCCCCGCAGAGGAGGAGAGCCAAGGGGTGGACAAGAGGGCGAAGGGGGCTCCTCGCTTGCTCTTCCCCCCCGTGGCCGGGAGGGAACTCCGCCCCCCCACCTCACAGGGACCGAAGCTGGATTAAAACCTTGGCTTGTGGTCACACCTAAGGTTTAATCTAGCTTCACTCCACCTTCAGAGTGAGAGAACACATCAGCAAAGTGACCAGTAGTTTTCTTTCCACATTATCTAGTCTAAAGGTGGATTTTCTGAGTTATTAACCCTGAAAGAAAACCAGCTTGTCAGTTTGCTGGTGTATTCTCTCACTCTGAAAGTGAACTGAAACTGGATTAAACCTTAGGTGTGACCACAGGCAAAGTAGCCTAGAGGGGGCTCAAAGCGGTTGACATTCTGTTTTCACCCTTCAAGGGACTAAGTGGCTGACAAGCCTTCTCACCATTAAGGGGGCTGAAAGTGACTGTTCCGAACCTTCAAAGGTCGGAAATTGCGCAAAATTGCAACATTGTTTTAAAGGTGTGAAGTGCTTAGATTGATACAGTGTTTCAGCTTTAAGGACTGGAGGTTTATAGTGGGTGTTTGAGGGTGGATTTTTTCAATGAAGGAAACCCTAAACATGACGTGCTTCTAATACGTTCAGCCATTGGTTACAGTGCGATTGGGGGGGCGGGACAGCCTTAACACTGAATCTCATCCCGGAACGATACTGTCCACACAGTTAAAAAGGAAACACGTATCGACGCCCGATCCGGAGTGAGACCTGTTGAGATCAGGATTTATTTCTAATCGGGATAACGTCCTTTAACACGGAAATACCGTGTTAATCCGAAGTGCCGTCTGAACTGTGCAAACTCAAAACGTTTTGAATTCGAGATAACTATGCCATGAAGACGCACCCAGGGTGTCTGGTGTGGGGAGAAGAATAGAAAGCTTTGTCAGCTTCTTTGAGTCCCCTTAAATGAGTGAGAAAAGCGGGGTAAAAAAAGTCAACTCTTCTTCTCCTCCTCCTCCTCCTCCTCCTCCTCCTCCAACCTTGACACTCATAGACCGTGTCAATAAAGAATGGTGAGGGCAGTTTTCTTGGGGATGGGAGAAACTGGTGACCATGGCTGGTTTTCACAATCTCTCTCCAAGGAAAGTCTTCAAAAGAATTCATTAATTTGTTTTTTATATTATAAATGAAGTGGTAAGGAATTGTTGCAGCCTGCCAACAACGATAAGGTGTTTTATGGATTGTGGTGGTGGAGGGGAATAACCTGGAGCCCTGACCCTAGGGAGCAACTTGACGAGGGCTGCAAAAATGAAATGAAAAATCAATTCATATTTTCAAGGCAGCAATACAAAGGCAGAGTTTAAGCAAGGGCTAAAATTGCGGACCCTTATGATTTCTGGACTATTCAGCTCAAAAGCATGTGTGGGTTTGTTTTGTTTTTTAAAAATACTTATTGCACTTATGTCCTGGGTTTCTTTTATAGGGCTCTAGAGAGAGAAGCCCAAGCTTTTTGAACAGGATACCCTCAGAGATGCATCAGCCATCATTAATTTATACACTCAGAAGTCTGGTGAGGATGCACCTCTATACCCTGGCCTTCCATTAATGGAATGGTTTCCCCTTTCAGCCATTGGCAGGTTCTTTTAAATTTTGTTTTATATTGTTTTACAGTTACCCATTTTAAGACTTATGGGTGGGATAGATACACACACACACACACACACACACATACTTTCACTGTCACTAAGCAAAGAGGGAACTGTGCAAAGTTACCCTATGGGCTTCTGTGACGAAGGCAAAATTGATAAAATTGGTTAAACAAAGGAAGAGAAAAAGAAACTATAAAATTTGTAATGTGTCAATATATGGAAAATATACTTTATTTATGTAATGTTCCTGCCCTCAGAACTCTAGGAGGAGTGGTGCAATCTGGAGTGATGCCGAAATCAGTCTCCTTCCACTGGCCACGGAAACCACATTAAGAACACAATAAGACACGTACAAGACTTACCTTCCGCACTGGAGGACACATCAGGGACCCTTCCAGGCAGCCGCTTCCGGAGAGTGGCGTGCGAGATCCAGCCTTAATGGTGCCTCGCCGCCAAAAAATATGTCCTCCAGGAAGACCTGGAAAATTAGGACTTCAGTCTGTCCCCTCATCTCTATCCATTTGGAAGCAGGATGCTTCCACTCACAGAGAGGTGAGGGGACAGATGTGCCGGCGGCCGCCATTTTGGGAGGGGTGGAAGCAGGCCGGTCTGCCTCCGGAGCCCATCCCCTGTGCACCGCATGCTAGCTGAAATGTGCAGTCCTGGCAGCTGAATGCTCCAGTCCCGCTGCTCTGGGGGCAGTGTCGGTGGTGTGGGAGGCTGGCTGCCTTGGGGAATGGGTGCTGTGGCCATTCAGAAGATCCGGCCCTCAGGATCGGTCCTCCCTGCACGTGTGCGGACACACGAGGCCTCTTTGGATCCATCCCTATTTTGGGCAAATCCTCTGGAGGATGGATTGCTGGGAAACGGATTTTCTTTAATCCATTTCTTGGTGGCCAGTGCGGAAACACCCTATATTAACACCAAACTGCCCAATTTTCATCACACAGCCTTTTCTAAATATCTATGTAAAGCTTCTTTATTTAGCTTAGTTTCTTTCTATATGGGCCCTACTTTGTTTTATCCTTTCTTTTTAGAGTTAAGAAGAGAATAGGAATGCTTAAATTTTTATCATATTACTTAGCAGTTGTTTAATCGCATAAATGCCTGCTCTGGGATGTGAGAAGCTGAGACCTAAAATTGTCTTAAGGCACAGAGATGTCATCCTCAGGTGGAAAGAATAATAGTTTCCATTCTTGCCTTCTTCAAGATTCTCCAACTGAGAGGTTGGCAAAAGACCTTTACTTAACATTTTGGAAAGCTTCTGCATCTATTTTTACCTATTCTGTCTGTTCTTACCCATTTAAAGTTCTCTGTGCGGAATTGCTTGTCATGCTTTGTTAAATCTTTCTTTTAGCATTTATAATTTGGCTTGGCATTTAGGAATGAGAGCTGGATAGAAGCTGATAGTTTTCACATGTTGTTTCAGAGGAGCACCAGAAACACCTGAGGTAGCTGAGGTAGCTGATCTCTCAGGCCAAAGGAGAGGAAGCAAGTCATTGTGTTCCTAGGGTGATTTCACCTCATGATTTGGAAGGGGAAGTGATTCCTCCTCCCAGGGTATTATGGAAAGAAGGGAAGAAAAGTTAACTACAGCCATGCAAAATCCTTCCACCCCTCCTTGTTGCTAGGATTGTGGAGTAGATCATGGTTATGGTTATTTGGTGGAGAGACAAAACCCAAGTATGTAAGTAGCATATCCCAGTAGCTAGTCAGAATCAGCCAAGAGGTGAATACAAGAGAATGAGATAAGCTTTTGAGTGATGTTCCTGGCTGCACTTCAGTCTGAGAGCTTTGCTAAAGTAAATATTAAAATATTGGGTATACTAGTCGTGAATGTAAATATGTGAGTGAAAGAGTGTGTGCGTCTTGTGCGTGTGTGCATGCATGTGTGAGATACCCCCCTCTTTCCATGCACAGTCAAAGATCCAGATCTTTGAGATGGGCTCCTCCTGGAGATCCTGATCTTGAAGATGCCTGAAGACCCCATTGTGGATACCTTTGATCAGGTCCACATGAAATCCAGATTTAAGGGCCTGAAGGACCCACTAAATCCAGATTTCTCCTGTCCTCGTGGGGGCAGGGCCTTGCAGATGGGGCCTTCAATGTGGTCCAGGTGGGGACAGGGCCTTCCCAATTGATACCAATCAGGTACTAATCGGGTTCCTAATGGGCTCTTAGAAGGGTTGTAAGCCCTAGTGGAAAACGGCCGTGAGTGTGTGAATAAGTGAGGCTCATGAGACTAAGGACCTTTCTGGATTTATCACTAATAGACCAGGTCACATAGACTGAGCCTTGCTGAGACAGATGTCTGCTCGACTGGAGCAAGTTCATCTGCATTGGGACAGCCTGTTCCATCCTAGTCCTTGTGCCAGCTTTGGAACTGGTGCCAAAGGTCTCTGAAAGCTTCAAAAGCCCAGGGAACCATTTCAGTGGTGTTATTTGTTGCACTATGAAAATGGGTCCTGTGGTATATATCAGGCTACGATGATGGTAGGGATGGGCACATTTCCCCCCATCCATTCACTTCGGAAATTTTCATCTGTGCTAAAATGGAGCCACTTCATATGTGCTAGGCTTTGAATTTGTGGAGCTGGTTGGCCACTATGAGAGCAGATTAGGGATGTGCATAGATTATTTTATCAAATTGAATGCAAGAAAATTTGTATTCATTCAAAGCCTCTAAGCTAGGAACTTTTCTTCTGAGCCCTTGGAGGTATGAGATTGTGGCTGTGGCATGGGCTGATCCAGGTCACCACAACTGAGGCCAAGGGTGCGGATCCATCCCACGGTCAAGATCAGTGAGCTGGGCTAATCTCGACCCACTGATCCTAGCCAAGCTCAGGTAAATGCAAAAAGGGACAATACTGACTTATTTGCTTCCCCCGACCTTGATTTTAGTTATGTCTCTGTATAACTCTTATGATTTTAGCTGTTTTTATTCAAGGTAATTGTTTTAATGTGAAGTGGAACATAAGTACTTTAATGGCATTGTTCACACACTTACACAGCCTTGTGTATAAAGACTGCATACTTATGTAAACTAAACACTCAGCTGTATACAATGAATGGAAGGCGAAATCCTGGAGAGGTATAATGAACAAAGTACAAACTATTGGGAAATGTTGAAGAAAAAATGTATTGTTTTATATTGTTGTGACTATTGCTATTTTTATTATTCAGTTCTCTCCCTAATAATGTATGAAAATAGAACAAAACAAGTCTTATTTGCATTTTCTTGGTTGGAAAAAAAAAGACCTGCATTATCAAGAATGATTTTACTGTTAGTTCTCTTTTTTCTCTTTTCTCTTTTTTCTATTGTCCATCTTATTCACACCTGATCCGCTTGGTCCTTTGTTTTCTAAACAGTAACTGTGCCCACTCTAGTTTCTCCCACTACCCCCAGCCCCCCTGTGCCATCAGCCTCTCTGACGGATTCCTCTCCTTCCCCTTCTATAGCTCTCCCAAGTTCCAGTCTCCTCCCCTCTGCTCCCCGAGATGTGGTCCCTGTTTTGGTCTCCAGTCGATTTGTTCGTCTCAGCTGGCGACCTCCTGCAGAGGCAAAAGGGAACATCCAGACATACTCGGTCTACTTTTCCAGGGAAAACATCAACAGGTAGGTCAAGGCAATGGATTCCACCTTGGAGAAGAAGTATGCTTAGAAACTTTGCGTTTTGCAGTCAGAAATCCTAGATATTGTGACCAGCATAAATTATCATTCTGAGTTAATCTCTGTGGCCGTGTTCCCAAAGGCCCTAAAATGTGGCTTGAGTGTGAATTCACCACTCACTATCCCTAATGTTAACTAGGGGTGTGCATGTATGTATTTTTTGCATTCAAATTTGAGTCAAATCAAATATTCAAAAGTTTGATTCAATTCGAATTTCAAAAATCCAGATTTTCAAAAATCCAATTCAAATCCGGATTATCTGGATCTGTGCTTTCAAAAATCCAATTCGTATCTGAATGTTGATAAGATTTGCATTCGTTATACGAATTTGCGTGAATCCGTATTTATCCTGTATTTATCCTGTTTTCATCCCGCATTATATGTGCAAATATGTAACATTTTCATGCACATTCATATACAATAGATACGGATATACTCATTCGAATTAGTCAAAAATCTTATACAGATTTTCAAAAATCCAAAATTTGTCCGAATGTGTAAATTCGGATTTTCAAAAATCCGATTTGAATTCAAATGTTGACATTAGACAGATTTGAATCGGATTTTCAGTTTTTTTAATATCTGTGCAATCCCTAATGTTAACTAATTGCGACCAGAAACTTTCCTGTAGTGTCCAGCAGTGAGCATTTGCACCATTTCTGGTGCGAGGGGTCATCTGATGACCCCTGATGTGATTGCAAGTGCGGTCATGCAGGGTGCCATGATCAAAATAGTGGTGTCCTAGCAGGGATTGGTCACATGCCCAGAGCAAGGCAAGTTTCTGGATGTGCAGGGCTTAGGCTACATTGCACTAGTGTTTCCTAATGTGAACGCTAGCACATGTTAGTTTATTCTGCACCACTCCCATCCAACAGACGGGAAGCTAATTGCAGAAACTCCCCCTTTTCCCCCTGCACCTGCCCATGCAGCTATACTTATAATACTTAGGGCCTTTCCGCACAGGCTCTAAAAATGCATTTAGCGCCTGTTCGGGGAAGGATTTGGACGTGGCATCTGCACACGGAACCCAATTAGGGTCCCTTTGAGGACGTCATGTCTGCACATCGGCACGCAAAACCGGTTTTGCCGCCGAATCCTACCCAGATGTAAGACGTGAAAAAATCAGGTCTTACATCTGGCTTTTTCCCTTAAAACGGTTTAGAAGCTAACGCTTCCGCACCGGAGGGGGAAAAGCCGGATTGCCGGTGCATGCTCAGCTGTCAGAGAGGCAGAGCGCATGCTCTGCGACTCTGACAGGTGGGCGAGTCCGGCAGCCAGCTTCCCTGCCTTCCCCCTGGCCAGAGAACTGACAATCCACCGTTCTCTGGCCAGGGTAAGGTGGCTCCTACTCCTACTCTCACCCTCACCCCACCGAGAGTCCCTCCGACTTACCTCATCGTCTCCAGCCCGATTCTGAGGCTGGCAGGGCCGGCGCCAATCGCGCATGTGCGCGCTGTGGCCCTGACGATCCCAGCAGCCCAAGATTACAATTCCCAGCAGCCCTGGGCTGCTGGGACCGTCAGGGCTGTGGCACGCGCATATGCGATTGGTGCCGGCCCTGCCAGCCTCACAATTGTGCTGGAGACAATCAGGTAAGTCGGAGGGACTTTCGGTAGGGTGGGGGTGAGAGTAGGAGTAGGAGTCGCCGTACCCTGGCCAGAGAACAGCAGATCATCAGTTCTCTTGCCAGGGGGAAGGCAGGGAAGCTGGTCTTCGGACTCGCCCACCTGTCAGACTTGCAGAGCATGCGCTCTGCCTCTCTGACAGGTGGGCATGCGCCGGCAGGGCTGGTTTGGGATGGGTGCTGGTGCATTCGCACAGCACCCACCCCAATCCGTTTTCCCATCCGGCCCTGCCGCCGCCGCCCCACGCGTGTGCGTACGCGCGGGGCCTCCAAGAATCTGTCTGTATTTGACAACATTCATATGTGCACGTATGCATCTTCCCCACATCCATACACATCCGTATGCATCCCGTAGTTGTCCTGTATGTAACCCGTTTTCATCCCGGACTGATCCGTTCAAATGCGTACAGATGAGGGAAAGACGCAGATCTTCAACTACACATCATGTATGAACCTGTACACATACAAATTTCTGGATA
Organism: Aspidoscelis tigris stejnegeri; assembly: GCA_023333525.1. Classification (NCBI taxonomy): domain Eukaryota; kingdom Metazoa; phylum Chordata; class Lepidosauria; order Squamata; family Teiidae; genus Aspidoscelis; species Aspidoscelis tigris. The sequence goes on from JALMGA010000007.1 coordinate 12,782,908, forward strand.
ATTAGAACGAATAGATCCAAAATTTGGAATTCGATTTGAATGTTTACATCCAAATTTCGGGGCATTCCATTTGAGTTTGAATGTCAAAATTTGACACATTCGATCAGATTCCGAATGCCAATGAATATTCATGCACATCCCTATTAACATTGCTAGTTCACAATTTTCCTATACATCTGAATATCTTTTACTATCATATTTATTTCCTCAACCTGCGAATGAAGGCCTTCCCTTTAACATAAAGCTTATTTTACACAGTGAGATGGTCTGAAAATACACAACAACAGAGTGTTTGATATTAAAACATGAAATGCCTCCACATTCCCCCAATAACCACATTTTAATTAAAGTTGGCATTTCTGAGACTGGTCCTGGGGGAAGCCATCTTATAGAAACAAGATGTTATTTTGGGCCCCTTGGCATGGTAGTAATATGAAAGAGATCATAGGAATGATTTCCAATTCGTTCTTGCTGTGTTGTTTATGGACCACAACTGAAATGCTTAAAATCCCAAAGCGCAGTATCTTGCAAACCCCTAAAGCCGTACCCTATTGATTTAAGCCTTGGGATCTTGGGCACCAACTGTTCTTTGGAACTGAACGTTAAACTTCATAGGAAGCATTCTTAGGCTATATTCATACATAACAAAAGAGGCACTTCAAAGGCACCTTAGGGAGACAATGTGTGGTCTTCATGTTCCCAACCCTTTTCTAATCCACCTTTTCTACCACAGAATGTTCAGCAAAGGGGGGAAGATTGGTGTGTGAACAATCCCACCTCAAAGACGTTACATCAGAGGTTTTGTTTTTGTTTTTGCTGTGTCTGACCACAACCTTAGATTATTAGCAAAAGATCAAGGCAAAACTATCACCTAGCCAGTTTGGTCTAGTGGTTAAGGAGCCGGATTCTTATCTGGGAATACCAGGTTTGATTCCACCCTCCCCCATGAAGCCAACTAGGTGACCTTGGGCTAGTCACAGCTCTCTTCTGAGCTCTCACAGCCCCATCCACCTCACAGGGTGCCTATCACGGGTAGGAGAATAGAAAGCTTTGTCAGCCACCTTGAGTCTCATTTAATGGGTGAGAAAAGTGGGATGGAAAAGCCAGCTCCTCCTCTTCTTCTATTCTCAAATCCCTGCAAATGGCTCTCACAAGTGCCCTGCCTGTCTCTCCAACCTGGGGGCAATGCATAGCCATCCATTCTAGTAGTCATAGGTACACCTGTCCTCCATGAATTTATGTAGCCCTTTCTGAAAGCTATCCAGGCTCATTGATGAAAAGCTGTTTAAGGATGGAAAGATAAAGAAAGAGAGAGAAAGTGGTGGCTTGGAAGCCCAGCCATTTGGCCAGGAGTAGGCCCTCAACTCCATCATAAAGGAAATAATGAGATCCAGTTTGGCCTTGGAATTATTTATTTATTTATTTACATTTATATCCCGCCCCATACCCGAAGGTCTCTGGGTGGGTTACAACAGATTAAAATAGAATATACATTAAAAGACATTAAAAGTTCAACAAATATAAAAGCGCTTTTTGGGGGGACGCTTAGGAGAAATGGCTTGGAAATCCAAGTTTAACCACACATTTGTAGAAAAGAGACCATCACTTGTCCTTTAACATAATATTTAGCTCTGCCTTAGAGATTCAGTGTGTCTGAAAGATTTCCTTCCCATGGCCAATATTTGAGTTATTTGCACCTCCCCCTCAAAAAATCTATTAGCATTAACTGTCATGGAATTAGAAAATAAATAAGTAAATAAATAAATAAGTAAATAAACACTGCCTTTTCAGAATGCTCCGAATGTGGCTTGCTGTCGAGGGGGTCATGTCCTAATGCACTCTTCAGGAAGCCAAGACTGCCAGGTTATCCCCTGGTCACATGCACCTCATGTGTGGTCTGCTTTGTGGTCCAGAAACTGTGTCTGGATGTGCAACATCAAGAGAGCACTTTAAATATGTTCCCCACATCCCTGACCCTATTGGCTGTGCATGATCTCTGAAATGAGCACCACCAGCGCATGTGCGGAAATCTTTTGGTTTGCTCAAGGGGTCCTTCATAACACTAAGCCCCCAACTAATCAGTTTTGAGACAGTTTTTACCCTTCTTTGTGCCAACAGTAATTTCAGATTCCATACCTCTTGTGGACTGAAGTTCCTGAAAGTGAGCTAAAAGTGTATTATTTTTCATGCAGATTAAATGAGTTCTCAGTCCATGGGCCTTTCTACACTTCCTGTCGAGGGGATGAAAATAGTGCTCTTCCATTGGCATGCACTAGCATTCACATTCACGAACCTTAGTACATGCCATCCCTCCCCTGGTGTGTCCACAGATCTACTTTAGGTCTGCATGCATCTTCATCCTGGCAGCTGGTGCAACTGCTAATATATTCTTCTGGAGGGGAGTAGAATACAAAGCTTTGCCAGCTACTTTCAGTCCCCTTAAATGGGTGAGATAAGGAGGGTAGAAAAGCAAATTCTTCTTCTTCTTCTTCTTCTTCTTCTTCTTCTTCTTCTTCTTCTTCTTCTTCTTCTTCTTCTTCTTCTTCTTCTTCTTCTTCTTCATGCTTCACGCTGTCACCAGGACGATGGTGACACACTGTGTACTTGCACTTACATTTGTGGTCATCTGATGTGCCAGCATGCTTGTGCTATACCTCAGATGGGCCGCCCAGCTCCATAGAGGTGCAAATGGGCTTTAGCGGAGACAGCAAAGGTTCTCTCTGGTCAAGGGAAGTCTACACATAAACATAGTTTGCATACAGTATGCTCCTGCAGGGAAGGGGTTGTTTCTGAACTGGAAACAGCCCCTTCAAGTGCAGATCCTCCTTTTGTATGCAGACAGGTCCCAGTTCAGAGCAGGGATGTGCACGGATATTCAAAAATTAAAAAATTCAATTCAAATCCATCAAATGTTGACATTCGAACTTGAATCGGAGTTTTGAAAATCCAAATTTGCACATTCAAACTCAAATCATTTCTGTAAATCCGATACAGATTTTTGAATAATTCAAATGTGTAGATTTGTATATGTTGTATATGAATCTGTGCAAAAATTATATGTATACGGGATTAATACAGGACGCATGCAGGATAATAGGAGATGCATACGGATTATTACAGAATCGACATTCGTTGTTGACTTTGTATCTTTAAATACGAATCTAACATTCGAATGTACGGATTCAAATAATCCAGATTCAGACTGGATTTTATGACATTTGAATCTTAAATATTCAAATCGAATCAGATTTTTTGACATTTGAATCTACTCGAATTTGAATGTCAAAAATATATTTGTGCACATCCCTAGTTCAGAGTGTTAATCCATTTTATTTTGCAAAGTGGGAATGAGGAACAAGAGTTAAATGCCAGGTGTGTGTTTTAAAACCGTTTTAATACTTCTGTTGCAGAGGAGAAATGCCCCTAGTCCATTGAACCTTTTTAGACATTCAGTGTGAACAAAATAAATGTAGTTTCCTTTAAGTGCCGGGGTAGAATACTGAGTCATTTATTGTTTATACATTATTTTTACAAAAGAGCTATTTTTCTCTTTACAATAATAGCAGATCTGACATTAACCTGAGGCATGCACAGAGATTGTCTGACAAATTACTGTGACTCCAGAGTACTGAACAATTCCTGGTGCTAGAGAATAACAGTAATTTTGCTTGACAATTGACAGTATTCATAATGCTGCCACTACATACAAACCATTCTATGGTGGATCTTCTGCTTCTGTGTCTCCTTAGTTCTTTGGAATCATAACAAAGTTCATTCAATGAGGAGCTTTCAAGTCAACAGAACAGTACACTCAATACACCTATTTTAAGCCTACACATGGATAGTAAATTTAGGAGAGATCTGATTGGGAGAAAAGTGGCCTTGTCTTATTTACTGGGTTACCAGAAATCCATCCAGCTAAAGTTCCTGATCCCTTAGGAGAGTAAAATACATGCATAGCAGAGACAAAGGAAAACCAATGAGTAACTAAAAACACAGAGAAGCAAATGCAATACACATGCAAAAAGACCAGAATACAGAAAGGCAAAGGAAAAATAAAAATACAATTAGAACTACAATAAAATGCAATCAGACAGAGAAACAGTACTTTCACAGTTAACCTATTTGTAAAACAGCAAGCAGTCTTCTTGCATTGCTCTTCGTAGTTGTTGTAACGTGGAGAATTTGCACAGAAGCGCACACCCTGAGTCAGCATGCCTAGGCACTGAGTCAGCATATCTAAGCACAATCCCAACTGGCGGGCTTCTCCTTAACTAAGCTACTCTTGAGTATCATAGCTGGAGATTTGTGATTCCTACATGGCTTAGCATTTCCTGATTTGGCCTAGTGTCACCTCTGCCAACATTCCACTACATGGCTTCAAGAAAAAGGTTCAGCTGGGAGGAGAAGCCGGGTAGATTCCCAGCACATGGCACTGCTTTCCCTCTGTCCACTTACTTCAGCTAGCTGTGATGACTACCAGCTGGTGACAGTTGAAGGACAGGGACTAGACTGAATCACTCTCTCTCCAGAGTTGATGGAGTGGTCCTAGGGTAACTCTGTCCTTTTCTTAACTGATCTGAATCAATGGATCCAGAATAACTGGACCAAATTGTGTGGAGGTGTGGGCCAGAGCAGCACCAGCTGTATTGATGGTGCTGATCCAGTCCATTCTTCCCCATAGCTGTGACCCTCCCATGAACTTTGCAGCTGCACCCACCACACGCTGATGGCTAGGAATGAAATTTCCTGGTCTCAGAATCTGGAGGGGTGCTTTTTGGTGGTGCACTATGACATAGTGCTGAAAAACAGTCCCCATGGAGTTTGGATCACAGGGGTGTGCCATCTGCAATAGGGGTGTGTGCACAAATGGTTTTTTTTTGCATTTGAATTTGAGTCAAATCAAATGTCAAAACATTGATTTGAAAGCTTAATATCCGAATGCAACAAAACCCGATTCAAATCATTGCATTCAAATCTATTCATTCGAATGCTGGATACGAATTTAAAGATACAAACGTCAACAACATTTGTATGTGTCTATACGTATCTGTACACATTTTGTATGCATCCCATTTTATCCCCTGTGCATCCTGTTTTCATCCCATATTATAAGTGCAAATGCGGACAGATAGGTATACATGTAGTACATATGTATCTGTACGTTCGAATGTCTAAATTTGAATGTGAAGACATTCAATTCGAATTTGAATGTCTACATTCAAACGAATTCAATCGGATTTTGAATGTTTAGAATATTTGCACACACCCTAATCTGCACACCTTCCGTGATCCAGAAGGCTCTTGCTCCTCTTCTGGACAAGATTAAATGGGTCCACAAGAAAGCCAGGTTAAGCACCGCTTAATCCAGATCTATCTCATGCAGGCAGAAAAGGAGTAATGGGGAATGGAGCCTCCTTGATCTGCATCAACATGTCGATGGGAGGTCCATGATCCAGATTAAAAATCCTCTGCCCAATTTCCAGACAAGTTTAAAGAACTGAGAAAAAAGGAAGGATACTGAAAGGGCCTTTCCACACTGGCCCTAAAAATGGATATAGAGCCAGATTAAGGTAAGATTAAGAACACTTACCTTTTGACGCTTCCACATTGGGGACCTTATTAGAGCCCCTTTGCGGAGACCGCTTCCACATTTCAGTGTGCAAGACCGGTTTCTAAAACTGGTTTTGCCGCCGCAATCCGGTTCAAATGTAAAACCTGAAAAATTAGGTCTTAATCCAGCCCTTTGCCTCAATCTGTATTGGAAGCAGGACACTTCCACACACGGAGAGGTGAAGGCTGGATGTCCTGGTGGCTGCCATCTTGGTTTGCCTCCTTCTGCCCTCCCCCGTGTGCCAACTGGGCTTCAGTGACAGGCAGGGGTGGAGGTTGCCACCCGATCCCCACCCCAGGAGGCTTCTAGCTGTCACAGAGGGAAAGCATTCACATGCTTTCCCTCTTTGACAGCTGGCCCCTCCCCCTGGCCTCCCCAACTGGCTCCCCAGTCAACCCAGGGTGGGTTGGGGGGTGCAGGGTGCAGGGTGCAGGCTTCCCTGGCCCTAGAATCCACGATCACAGCTTCTGGGGTGAGTGGGACCCCAGGGAAGCCACCTGACTGCCTCCCACCCATAGGGAGCCAGTTGGGGACACTGGGGGGAGGGTCTTTCACCCTCCAGAGGACGGATTAGAATGGGTGCTGGTGCGTACGCACAGCACCCACTCCAATCCGTCTCCGCAATCTATCCTTGCCGCTGCCACCCCATGCATGTGCGGACACGCGGGGCTTCCGAGGATCTGTCCCTATTTGGGACAGAACCTCGGAAAAAAATGGTTCGCTGAAAAATTGATCTTTTTAGATCCGTTTTTCAGCGGCCAGTGCAGAAAGGCCCAAAAATTCTCCTCTGTACGCCATTCCTCTCTGTGATGAAGTCAGTCCTTAATGAATTCCAAGATGTGGAATGTTTTGAGATAGGTTCTCCCTCCCCTCCCCTCCCCCCTCCCCCACCCCAAAATATGTTGCTCCTGTACTCATATTCCCACCTTGCCAAGATGCTGCAGTTTTGCCATGCATGAATGAAACTAAAGATGCACTTTTCATTTATGTTCAGTCAATAGAAGGAGACAAACCACTTTGTCAAAGTTTTGGTCCACTTTTGTATGATTAAATACTGAAAACTAAGAAACATTATCATGATTCTTCTACCTTGAAGCAACTAATTAGGTGTTTAATAGATTATAGCAGCATTGCAGCTCACTGACAAGGTGGGCAAAGACAGTGCAATTACATTTTGAACACCCTAATGCATTTATAAGCTGATCTACATTCATTTCATCAATTCTCACCGGAGCGCTGTGTATTTTTAAGTGGATGAATCATACATGAAGCTATGGTTTTCTTTCACATTTTCTACATTTTGAATGAAATTCTGCCTTTATTTAATAAATGGCTTCTGAAGGGTTTCTAAATGTCAGCAAGTTTTAAATTATCAGTAGTGGTGATGGTGATGTCAAAACTCCAAACCAAATTTGTTTTGTGGGACATGTTTGTTCAGTGAGATAATTTTGGAAGATTACCAAAGATTAACTCGAGCAATTTTAGGCCCTTTCTGTACTGACTGGTGATCTGAATTAAGGAGTTCCGTAATCTGGATCATGGGCCTCGTGCAGATTGAACCACTACTCCTGCTGAACCACTCTTTCTGCATGAGATAAAGAGTGATCCAGATTAAGAGAGGCCTTAATCTGGATCACTGGTAGACCTGATTGACTAGTTCTACCAGTGGGTTCATGGCTCTGAACTGGAATACACGAAGCATGCAGAAGAAGAAGAAGAAGAAGAAGAAGAGTTGGCTTTTCTACCCTGCTTTTCTCACCCATTTAAAGGGGCTCAAGGCACCTGACAAATCTTCTGTTCTTCTCCCCACAACAGACAACCTGTGAGGTAGGTGGGGCTGAGAGAGCTCAGAAGAGAGCTGTGACTAGCCCAAGGTCACCCATCTGGCTTCATGGGGGAGGGAGTCTGGCAGCTTAATCACTAAACTGGCTCACTGGCATGCTTCAGTGTTCCAGGACTCCTGGAGGGTGCCTTTCACTGGCATTCCATAGCGTGCCAGCATAAGGTATACCACAGAGGTCCCTAGAAATAGATTGGGGAATTGAAGATAACACAAACTTTGAAGCCATGTGGCATGGATTATCTGGATCAGCAGCACCATCAGCATAGATGGTGCTGATCCAGACCATACCACACCATGACCCAGACCAGTGAGCCAGTGATTGTGAATGTGTTCTAGTTACTATTTGAATGCGAGTGTTTAACTTGGGCATTTCTGCTTTGCTTAGAGAGAGAGCTCTGAACACGTCCCAGCCTGGTGTGCTCCAGCTTACTGTGGGAAACCTGAAGCCAGAGGAGACCTACACTTTCCGCGTGGTGGCGTACAATGAATGGGGCCCAGGAGAAAGTTCACAGCCGATCAAAGTGCCAACACAGCCCGAATGTGAGTAAAACAAACACAATTGCTTGCTTGCCAGTCAGGCTTTTCTAGTCCTGCATCAACCGTTCCTTTTTCATTTCTTTTATCATGATGACTGGATGCATTTAAATAGTAGAATCAGGATAATGAATGAAAACATTCAATCCTCATCTGCTGCACTTTTGCCCAAGCAACAGACAGAAAAGAACAACCCTAGTTTTATATACACTGTTGTCTACCATGCACAGTTTTCAGAAGCAATTTTCCTTAATATAATCTATTTTCAGAGATAAGCACAGCCTTGTGCGTATCTTCTCTACAGCTATGTCTTTCTTTGAAGATTTTTGTTACAGAACATTATAACGTGCAAAAAACTATGATCTTCTCAAGGTGCATGCGTTTCAGCTTATGGAATTGACTACCAGAAGAGATGGGTTAGATAAATTCATGGAGTACAGGTCAATCAAGGGCTCTAGAATGGACATCTAGGTACTTCTACCAGGTTGAGGAGACAGGCAGTATAACTTTATAGGTTGCTCACAGGGAGTTGAGAGCAGGTGAAGCTTTTGCTTTTGTCTTCTTGAGATGCCCAGAAATAATTGGTGGGCCATTGTGTGAAGCAGGATGCTGGGCTAGGTGGGCTGTGGCCTGTTCCAGCAGGGGTTCTGTTATGTGTTCTTATAAAGCTCTCTGCATCTGTGGATGGATTTGTTCTCATGCAGACTCACATATACCACAGGCCACCCAGAAAAGGGGCTATAATACAGCAGTCCATGCTTTTGGAAGCAAGAAATTTCCTTGAACTGCTGGGATTCCTCAGGAGTCTTGCAGAGATGCCATGGATTGCCAGGGCTACCAGGTATTCTGACTGTCCTGGGCCTTTATCTGCAGTCTATGCTTTGAGGATCGGCCATTCTTCACATCCCTAGTCCTGTCTCCAAACTTGGCCAAAGTGATACTACAGCAGACATCACCCCAAGAAAAGTCCTCTGTCCAGAGCTGCTTCAGCAAGCTGGTGATTTTTTCAGCCCTTGCATAGAGTAGGAATTGGATTTCAAGCAGAAGCAACAGTGCATGGTCCACCCACTGGGATTCTGTTTGTTACCATTCTCCCCTACCACTTTATTTGGCAGATTCCTGATCATTCTGCACACACTGTACTGATTCTTGGGGATGTGTACAAATCGGGTGTTTGACATTTGATTCGTAACAAATCGAATGTTAGGAAATCCATATTTGTTCAAATGGATCCCCTTTGAATGTGGTAGGATTCTATTTGGTATGAATGTATTTGCAAAAATACCTGATACGTGTCCAATACGAATGAATACTTATATGATATGAATGAATACATATCCGATATATGTCCCATAACATATCCTCTCTGAAAGCGTCAAATCCAGCCTGAAACCACTTTTAGTCTGCTCTTGATCCATGTTGAATGCAATCTGGATCCGTTGCAGATGTGACTTGCGCAGCCACTTCCCCACTTTCTCAGTTTAATGAATCTCCGAATTATTCGTATGGATGTCTGAAACATTCTTATTCATACAAATGGCATAACATTCGATTCGTGTATGAATGTCTGAATTTGTACCAGTGGCAAATGTTATGAATATTCATGCACATCGCTACTTGATTCTACATTATAAGGTCAAAATAGGCATTTTTCTTTGTTCAGCTCTGGCTCGGGAAATGTCTTATAAAAACCACCAGGAGACATCAGTTCAAAAGGAATCATGTTCTTAAATTTCTGAATCTTTTCCTGATACTCAGCAGTACGGGCATTAGATAACTTGATCAATTCAGCAGCCTGCTCACTGACCTCTTTTTCTTGCTTGGATGTTCTTTTGCTGATCTTTTCTCCATCTTCATCACCATGTCATACTTGGCAACCTTCATCTTATAAAAAGACACCCCGAGTCCAGAGGAATCTCTGGCAAATCAGTCTGCAATAGTATCACAGCATGTTTTGAACCCATTAAACATGGCTTTCTAATTTGGTGATAATCACTTAGCAAATACTACTTAGCAAATTTCTTAGCAAATTTCTAAGCAGCTACGAAGCCAGGGCTCTCTACTTCATCATTTTCAGCCTTCCCCTATACCATCTATTTCTCTTACCTGCCCCTCGTCCCTGACTTCAGTTAGATTGTGGCTAGTGCAATATTGGTAATGGATAGAGATGTGTGGAAGGACATTCACATTTACATTCAAAAAACCCAGATTTTTCCCATTTGTTTTTGAACTTTTTCACATTTTTAAAAAGGTCATCTTCAAGATCAAAACCACATTGAAATATGAATGTTCAATCAAATTGTTCATTTTTGCAAGTAGGAGACTGATTTGTTTTGATTTTTTTTCTATATTTGAAGAACTGGATTTTCGATTCAGTTTGAATATCTTCAAATTCAAACTATTCAATCAAATTTGCAAATTCATTTGTGTGTGTGCACATCTCTGTGGTGGAATCCTGCACTCTGCTCTCCCTATTCCTTCCCACTTCTTGCCAAAGAACACTAGTGACAGGAGTACAGCTGTGCGTGACCCTTGTGTCATAACTACATATTATGGCCATAATAGTAAGGCTGGCTAATCACGTAATGTATTTTATGTATTTAATATTTCTGTTTCTATACCCGAAGGTCTCAGGGCAGGTAAGAACATTTAAAATCAAATACATTAAAACAATAAAAGTCATTCTGAATATATACATTGAGGGAGCCCGATGCATCTGAAGGGGGAGACTATTCCATAGCCTGGGGGCCATTACTGAGAAGGCCCTCTCCGGGCACCCACCCGTTTTGCTGCTGAGGGTGATGGTACAACCAGGAGGGCCTTCCCTCCAGATCTTAAGGCACAGGCAAGTCAATATGGGAGGAGTCGTTCCTTTAGATATTTGGGGCCCAAGTCATTTAGGGCCTTATAAGTCAAGGTTAACACCTTGAATAGGGCGTGGTAGCAAATCAGCAGTTCTGTTTGTTCAGGAGTTTGTTTTCAATTTCTTATAAACACATTCCAGAAGCAGAATGTAAACCTAACAATATGCTCTCCTCATAGGCAGGGTTCAGATGTCACTTACTTATTCTGCTGTATTTAGATATTCTGAGAAAAAGCATTGAATATATTTATGCTTTATCCTGGATTATTCATATACAGTGCAAAAGGTAAGTAATGTCTGGATGTAGCCACAATCTCCCAGCAATTATCCTTTAGATGCACCAGTGCTCTATGCCAGGAGCTTCATACAAATGTATCAAAACTTTCGATTCAAATTTGAATGCTAATTTTGAATACAAATGTCTGAATTCGGCCAAATGCGTATGAAATTTGACTGTTATGAATATTCGTACACATCCTTAACCACAGGTATTCAAAACTCAGTGAAAGAGTGGCTGCTTCCTTGGTAAGAAAGGGTGAATTTGCAGAGGCTCTTTGAAGTTACTTGGAGTGCAGAAGCAACCAAGGAAGAAGAAGGAGGAGGAGGGTTGGCTTTCTGCCCTGCTTTTCTCACCCATTTAAGGGGACTGAAAGTGGCTGACAAAGCTTTCTATTCTTCGTTCCGCAACAGACACCCTGTGAGGCAGGTGGGGCTGTGAGAGCTCAGAAGAGAGCTGTGACTAGCCCAAGGGGGAGGGCAGAATTGAATCTGGTATTCCCAGATACGAGTCCAGCTCCCTAGCCACGAGACCAAATTGGCTCACAAGGAGTGTCTTAGTCCTCCTGGGAAACCATTTATACCGGTTTTACAGCCATTTGCTGTAAAACCATTTGCTGGTGTTCCACACAGGCTTACACAACCCTGCTCAATTCAGATTCTGGGTCCAAATGGCTACCACAATCTGAACTGAGGAATAGGTACCCAGAGAGTTGGAAATCCTACTCTCTAGCTAGGGAAATTCCACTGTCTGGTTAGGACATCCTGTCTCCTACTTCAGTGCAGGAAATAGGACTTTATGATGGATTGGAGCAGAGGCATATACAACTCTCCCTCTGGGGTGTGTCCCACATCATACTAGAGTGACTCTCAAAGTTGTGTAAACCTAGCCAAAATAGGCTACGGGACCCATCTTTCACTCTGTTTAGATGCTTATAGGAGCAGAAAGCAACAGCGCATAGTCAGAGGAGAAAAGCTGTGCCCTACATCATGGGGCAGTCATCAAAAGAATCACTTTATTCTCCTATCATTTCCAAAGCCTTAGACTGGACAGATGAAGGTGACTTCCATCAAAGGAGCACAGCCAACACAAGGCTGTTTCTTCATTTGTCTGTTTTAATCCAGATCAGTGGGTTTGGATTATCCTGGGATTGGGGAACTGCATGGGTAGGATCTGCGCCATCTACACTGATGGCACTGATCCAGATCACCTGTGCCATGAGGCCTAGATGCTCATACATGTACTGTACCTTTGATAGCTAGGAGCAAAGGTTCCTGGCCTAAGGACTTATGGGGGTAGTGGGTTTTGGTATCTCACCATGGTGTGTCACTGAAAAGTACTCCCTGGCAGTCCTAGAACATGGGAGGCATGCTGGATTAAGGCCACTAAATCACTAGGAGTACTGATTAAATGGTATGACCATTGATCCAGATTAGGGCCTTCCTAATCCAGATCAGGCTTCATTGAATGCAAATGGAGCTGTGCAAGTAGTAGGAGGGGTGAATATGGAGGCCCCAATGAGTAGGGGTGTGCACAAATATTTGTATTATTAATTATTTGTATGAATTTGGCTGAATTTGGACATTTGGATTGAAATTGAATGTTGGTACATTTGAAGGCTGACATTCAAATTTGGATCAAATGCTTCAGAACGTTCGTATGAAGCTTCATTACGTTCATGAACCTGGGAGGTGGGAAAGTGGCTGCCCCAGTTGCGTCTTCAATAGATCCAGAGTGAATTCAAAGTAGATTGAGAGCGGATTCAAAGTGGATTCAGGGCAGATTTGCCACATTCCCAGCAGATACATAGTGGATTTGTATGGGATTCATATCGGACACTTGTATTGCATTTGTATGGAACATTCATATTGAATCAAGTCTTACCACATTTGAAGGGGATCTGTTCAAATGAATACAAATTTTCTTGCATTCAATTGATATAGAATCAAATACAAAAAAACGCATTTGTGCACATTCCTACAAATGCTCCATGGGCCCTTAATACGAATCAGGGATCTGTTCTTAAAAGGCCTTCATCATTGTTTTCTTAACTGTACGTACAACTGAAGATCTCTCCAAAACGGTTGCATCGCCTGTGGCTGCATCATGATCGTGGCACAAATGCAAGGGAAACAGCCACTAGACTAGCATTTCTGAGTTGCTTAAGTAGGCATCTGAGTGTCTGAGACCATCTCCCTTCAGGTAGCTTTGCAATTTGTCTTGGGCAGCATAAGGTGTTGCCTTTACACAAATCAAATGCATGCTAACAAGTTAATCCCGTGTGTTCAAGGTCGAGGGCGGGAGGACGACGCAGGCGTTTGCTTTGCCTTGCAGCAGTCTGGTGACAGGGAGAGACAGGTTCCCTCTCCAGAGCTCTCCATCTGCCATTTTCCAATCCTGTCTTTCAAAGGGGAGGAGGAAACACCATCGGGAACGGGGGAGAGACTTTCCAAATTGCCATTGCTTTCCTTAGTGTTATCACAGCATGAGCAAGCAAACAGAAAACAAACTTGTCATGCCATCCACCACCATCACCACGCCTTGCTTCGGGCATTGAAACAATGCCTCTTTTTTGGGGGGGGAGAGAGGCCAAATGATAAACGTTCATTTATATGCACCATGTATAACTCAATTTGCAGAAGATGTAAATTGAAACATGGGAGAGTAGCCACAAATGCCGATATCTTCAGAAATGAAGAGCAGATTGCATTGCCATGTGCTTTTTCCTAGAAAGCTAAAAAAAAAGGGAAAAAAAGAAGGCCTGGTTGATATCTAATCTGCACTTCTTAATCTCTTTGTAAAACTCCCTCACCTCTGCTGACCTTTCAGAAAGCATCCCAGGGAAGTGAAGATGGGGGATGGATCTGGTGTTTGCACTTTGGGATGCCGGATCCATTCTAAACTTATCCGGCACTTTCCTAAGTGCAGGTTAAATGTGAATGATCTCTATACCAGAGGTGATCATGGCACTGTGGCACCATTATCATGGCAACCAGGCAACATGGAACACAGCTGTGTTGTGCTGCCCCCTAGCATGCTCTGTTCACCTGGAAGAGATGTGAACAGAGTGTGCCAGGCTTTACTAGCCCATGGCTAGTAAAGTTGTGGAGCATTAAAATGTTTTGGTTTTACTGAACCATCGTAGGGCCTTTCTGCACTTACCTTGCCTTGTTCCAGGCCAATGAGTCTGGGCCAGGAAGGCCTACCAGTCAGGACTGAACCAGTGACATCTGCACAATGGTGCTGGTCTGGACCAGCTTCAGGACCATGCTTTGAGAGTTCTAAGGCCTATGAATGAATGTTCATAGCCGTGGAGAGCACAGGGGGCCCATTTTGATGGTGCATTTTGGTGCATCACAGAAATGGGTCCCCTCAGTAACACAGAAGCATGCTTTCTGCATCTCTCTGTTTTCTGGATCAGGCTCAGTTAGTCCACCAATACACCACAATGTTGACATCTACTGGTGATCCAGATCAGGGGCCTTTCTGCACTTAGTCTTATTCTGGATTATATCCCAGAATAGGGCCCTGCTGCCTGCATACTAATGCAGCCTATGGCAGTCACCAAGCGAAGCCTCCAGTAGCCTGCATTAACATGTGGACAACAGACCCCTGTCCCAAGATATATTCTAAAATAAGGCCAAGTTCAGAAAGGGCCCAGGATCCCCCTGTTTGGGATTATGTTCCATCTATTACAGATGGAGTGTTCAGTCATGTGCAGAACGTCATAGATCTGTGCTAACACTCAGAGCTGTAAGTCCCTGAATCCACCTAGAAGGGATTGAACAAAGGTAAGAGCAGAAATATTGCACATTTTTGTTCACAAACAAGAGAAAGAGAAATAGGCAGTGTGACAGAAGGTCTGCCTAATGCCCGTATTGGATGAAACCTTTGAAATTTGGCTTGCCCTGGACTGTTTTTCACATGATTACTGTAATTTGTCCTCTTGATCCTTGAAAGAAGAGGTAGGTAGGTAATGCAGGAATTGTAGAGGGAGTCTTAAAGCTTAAACCTGCATGTGTTTCATCTACGCTGCAATTCTACAGATGACCTTAAGGTCAGCAATGTAGATTGTAACAAAAAGAGAGAGAGAGAGAGAGAGTTCACTTATGGGATCAAATAAATCAAAGAGTCTAAGTAAAACTGACAGCCTTTTAATTCACTCTTTGAATTTGAGCTTTATTGCGAGATTTATCAGCACATTGTGTAGGGCTAAAATAAATAAACCCATCTCCCTGTGATAGACAGATGCCATCAAGATAATCCCATCACCTGCACTTTGTCAATACATGCTTGCCAGCCAGCTGGAATTAAATATTGCAGTTAATCATGCTGTGCTCTTGCAAAAGTAGGTTTTCTTTATTTTTTTAAAAAAAGAAAAAAAATGCATTTGCAGTCCTGGCTGCCCAGGAGACTGCATATGACAGATCAATACAATCATGGCCATGAACTATTGCAAGAATGGGAAGGAAATGAGCTTAATTTTTAATTCACGCCATAAGTGTTGGTTGCCTTGGCATGGGCTTTAAAAGGAATAAAGGATTTCCTGAATTATTTTGTGGAAATCAGTATGGGATAAGCATAACATGTTTCCTGGTTTGTGAAACACAATAGTTACTGTTTCTGCTTAGACTTCCAATCCACACTTTCTTTGCATCAACTTTTGCCTGGCCCCCAAATATTTGCACTACTGTTTGTATATGCAACTGACACAGCATCTTCTTCTAAAGGCTGCTTTAAGTAGGGATGTGCATGAATATTCATAGGCATACGAAATCCATTTGGATGTGCCAAATTTTGACATTTGAACTCGAATAGAATGCCTCAAAATTCAAATGTAAACATTTGAATCATATTTCTGATCTATTTGTTTGAATTATCCAGACATTCATATGTGTATGAGTTCACACACAATGCATACTTGAAGGTCTGCTTCTTTCCCACATCTGTACGCATTTGTATGGATCCATATGGGGTGAAAATGGGTTGCATACGGGATAACTACAGGATGCATATGGACATGTACGGATGCGTACGGATGTATAAGGATGTGGGGAAGATGAATACAGGCGCATACGGATGTTGTCCACATTCATGTGTGCAGATTTGAATCGAAAATTCAAATGAATAGATTTGAATCTGGTAAAAATGAATAGAATCTTGTAAAACTCCAATTTAACGGATTCAGATCGAATTGAATTTTTGAATAGAATGTCAAAACAACATTCGTGCACATCCCTAGCTTTAAGTAGAGGAACATTTGCCAAAGTGCTGATTTTAAACTCTGAATTAAAACAGGCACACTTCTATTTTGCATCCCAGTAGGTTGCATCTATTTTGCCCTAGTAGAAACCTGTTATTGGAAAAATCACAGTTCTGGACTTGTCTTTATGGATTACTGGGGAATGGATTATTTTTCTTGCATGAAGAAGGTCTCAGTGACCTAACAAATATGCATTGCAAAAATTTCACTATTACCTAATGATGGCAGGATAACTGGATGGAGACAAGGCCAGTTTGGTGAAAGAAAGAGAGAAGTAACAGGGTTCCCACCTCAGTAGAGAAGTAAGTAAAAGCAAGGTACTTGAAATTCACAGGAACATATGCAATTATTTAGTTAATACGTTCTTCACAACACAGTTTGTAAACTAAGTGGGTGAACAATGCAATGGACAAAATAAAGGCTTTCATTCCTACAAAAATTGCAGGTTACTGTTATCTCTTCCTAGCCCCAGCTGCTGGTTCTGAAGGCTGTGCCCAACCCTCAAAACTGGCACAGACCAGGAACAATGATAACAAGCCTTGGCTGGTGCCATGAGGGCCCATTTTGGTGGCACTCCACCTTCCATTGCCACTTCCTGCTATGCTTTCTGGTGTACTGCCAGAACTGGTCCCCATGGCATTCCACCTTATAATAGTGTGCTGTCTGTGTGCCATTCATAGAGCCAGTTTGGTCTAGTGGTTAGGGAGCTGGACTCTTATCTAGGAATACTGGGTTCAATTCTGCACTCCCCCACAAAGCCAGCTGTCTGACCTTGGCCTAGTCACAGCTCTCTTCTGAGCTCTCACAGCCCCACCTACTTCACAGGGTGTTCTGTTGTGGGGAGAAGAACAGAAGGTTTGTCGGCCACTTTGAGTCCCCTTAAATGGGTGAGAAAAGTGGGGTACAAAAGCCAAATCTTCTTCATCATCTTCTTCTTCATAGCCTGGAATATGGATTCTGCTGCACTTGTGGAAATCGGTCCACGGCAGCCCTGGAATACAGTGCCAATTTGTCACTATATTCTGAACTACCACTTCATCCGGTGTGGACAAATTAGGCTAAGATGGAAGGGAAGAGGACTCGCCTATTTCACAACAGGGTGAATGGTTGACCCCAGGTGCAATACACAAGTCTCAGGGCAGTTGTAGTGCCCCAAGTTGCCTCATCCAAGTAGAGCGTTGGAGGAGGGATGGGTGATTTACCTGCTCAGTTTCTGGCCAGGCTAGACTGAAAGTGGGAATGTCTAGGGCCATTTCTGGTCTAGCACAAAAGCTAGTTGTGGAACTTTGAGTTTGCAGCTTTGGAGCTTTGAGGACTGGGAGGTTCAGGACAATTGTCTTCTGTGCCTGTTACCTCAGAGGCAGCTTGCACATTCTTCTCACCACACAGCCAATGAATAAGAGAAATGTCCAGCTGGATACATCACCTCACCCATTAAGTTCAGCAATGTGATCTTGCAGTAGTCAACCAATGGCACAAGAAAGCTCCTAATGAGACATCTTCATCTTTAGGTCCATCAGAAGTACTCTGTGATTAGGTAGTCCTTCAGTAAATTGACTGTGAACCTTTCTGCACTGGGCAGAAACTTTTCTGGATTACATACCAGAATGGGGATCTGCCATCTGCATGTTGGTGCAGATTATGGAAGGCTGTCCCATAGTCTGCATTGGCATGTGGATGGCCGGTCCCCATTCTGTGGTATAATCCCAGTGCAGAAAGGGACTGTGTTTTTTGTTAAGTTCTGGCCTGACACAATCTGAAAGTATTTGGCAAGTACTATAAAGCAAAAGGGATCTAAGATATCTTTCCTTGAGAGAACCCAAACAATTTTAGATGCATTTGAGATAATTCCAAAACTCCCATGTGATGGTCTGCTATGGAAAACTATCTGTCTTCTTTCAGCTTTCTCTACAGTAGCCTAAATCAGCCAAAGGGACAACGAACACCTTATCTTTTGAATACCAGAGCTAGAATCAGTGTTATCATCTTTGTTGTAGTTTAGTCATTGAGGAAGGAGTCTCTGATGTTTAAATTAGTTATGGTGCAACTATGTTTTCTTCCCACAATGGCATTATTGGTCTCTTTCCTGGCCAGTGGTTTGTTTGAAAACTCTCTCCCTCTCTTTTTAGCACAGCATTTTCCTCCCCACTCCCACAAAAAACTCCCCTAATGTAAAATATAAGCTGTGCTGTCCTAAGAAATGTTAAGTGCCAATGTACTTTAGGATGTTGACTTGCACCCCATTCCTATGACTAGTGGGGATCTGAAATCCACAATGATTGAAGTGCATCAGTAAAACAGACTTTCTGTTGGTATGTGATAAAGGCTCATCCACACATAGGGATGTGCATGAATTTTTTTTGGCATTCGATTCAAAATTAATCGAATGTTCAAAAATCCGTATTTGTACAAATAGATTGCATTCAAATCTGGTAAAATTCTCTTTGATACGAACCTATTTAATTGTATTCATACGAACATTTAATATGTATTTGATACAAATAGATATGTATCTGATATGAACAGATACGCATCTGATACTATGTTTCCCCAGCTTAACAAATGTCTGAACTATTTGTACGAATGTCCAGAAACATTTGTATTCATTCAAATGTTGCATATGCGTATCGTAACGTTCTTTTTGAGTTTGAATGTCCAAATTCAGCCAAATTTGGCCAAATTTTGAATGTTATCATTCTGGAGAAGTGCTGATACCCAATGTCAATGCACTAACATGACCGATAAGAAATACAAGCAGAATCTGCTCCGGGAAGAGACAGAACATTTCAACTCCCTCTCTCAGTGTTAAGAATGCATGCCAACAATACGGTTCTTATGGAAGTCCTGTGTTGTCTACATGTGACTGCTGCTCTTCCCATTAAGATCAATTTTGATAATGATAGGGGGGCAGGTTACCAGTATCTATTAACAGTGCTGGGAAGAGACTGGTCAAGCCAGTTTTCTCTGCCTTAGCAGAGGAAATTATCCCTCAGCTGCCATTCAGATGGGCACGTCCCCTTCTCATCTCACCCAATGACTTTTCTTTGGTGTGTAAGCTTGAGGTCAGGAACCTGTCTGGCATTATGCATGGTAAGCTACTCTGAGAACCTTTTGGAAGTGAGTGAGTGAGTGAGTGAGTGAGTGAGTGAGTGAGTGAGTGAGTGAGTGAGTGAGTGAGTGAGTGAGTGAGTGAGTGAGTGAGTGAGTGAGTGAGTGAGTGAGTGAGTGAGTGAGTGAATAAAATTACTGCTGTAATGGAGATTAACTACATTGGATGCAGAAAAGCATCAAGGAGGGATGTGACTCAATATTCATCAAATTTGAAATTTGTATGAATTCATTCTAATTTAGACACTTGAATTCAAATCGAATGTTGGTCCATTCAAAGATTGACCTTTGAATGTGAATTGAATGCTTCTATACATTTCTATGAAGTTCCATTACATTCATGAACCTGGGAAGGCAAAAAAGCGGCTGCCTAGTCAACATCTACAGCAGATCCAGAGCAGATTCAGGTTGGATTAGATGTGGATTCAGAGCAGATTCAGAGGAGTTTTGATGCATTCAGAGCAAATTGATAGAGTGTGTGTGTACGTGCGACTGGCAGCTGGGATTTGAATCAGATTTGTACTGAATATTCTTATCAAATTCAAATCCTACCACATTTGAAGGGACTCTATTAGAACAAATGTGGATTTCCTTGCATTCGATTCAATTCAAATAAAATAGGAGGGATTGGAGCTCATTATGCATATCCCTAGCATCAAGTGATACAAGGTACACTTTCAGGTGGTGGGGGGGAGCAGGACGCTTCTAAGGCCATTTGCAGGAAAAGGTTTGTCCTTGTCTCTGCTTGAGATGCCCATGACCTACGTTCTTGAGGTTTGGGTTTGAACCATGGATAGTCCCAGATATGGCCTATGGATAGTTGTGGAAGGGTGATAATATAGCTTTCAGGCTAGGGGAGAGGGAAAAACATCAACCTGATAGTGTCCAGCTTCTAGCCAGTCAACAAAGCTGCCAGCTAAGTAGCCAGACTGTCTGAAACGAAGAAGTTGCCAATGTGTGAATGTACACAGAAGAAAGGAATCGCCCTCTGCCAAAACAAGGATCCTGCTTGTATAGATCAGCCACAAAGGGGTGTGTTTGTGTCTCTCCCTCCCTGCGTGTTTCCTTGCCAAATAGCTGTCATGTCTTCTAAACACGCTCAGAGCAGGGGAGCAAGGATTTCATTATGCTAATAATTACATTGCCTCTGAGTCTCTTGAAGTCACATCACCCCACACAGCCCTGAAGCAGGTTTTATAGAAATGTCATTAAAGCTGTTAACTGCAAAGAGACAGGAAGAAATGAAGGGAGGGAGGGGGGGGGAAGCCATGCCCAATCAAAGCTTGCACTCTATTATCAATAAACGCAAATGGCTGCATAAATGGGTTGCACTGGAAATGTTCTCAGTGTGGAGGATCAGGAGGAGGACTAGCTGCTGAAAGGGGATGCGAAAAGTGATAAAAAGACATAGTTGAAAAAGACAGTTGTGCCTCATTATTTGGGCCAAGTGTGTGGATGACACAGGTGACACTTTGAGACTGTGAACTCACAAAGGGGGAAAGAGTTGCACATACCAAAGATGATGCTTGTTAGTGTTGATATTGTTTCTCTTTCTTCAGATCCCCCCTCCAGCAGTTGGGTTTCATGATTGTGGCTGGAAAAGACAGCATTTTAGGGCAGCACCCAGACCGCAGCACAGAGCTGTAGCGTTGGAGATTCCCAACATCCTGAGCTCCAAACCTGCTAAATTGCAAAAGATGATGCGGGATCACCATGTTACATCAAATTAAGGATGATATCAGTTCGAGCATTTGAATGCCGTTATCAAGTGGCTGTGGCTTATTGAGGGGGTGGGGGTGGGTCCCTGGGGGCCAATGGAACAGACATCTCCCACCCGCCCCCTTACCTACAGCAGGAGGAGGTGCTGCTGCCACTGGCTGCCGGGAACATCTGGGGCTGTGGTGGAAAGGGCAGCAGAAAGGGCTGCAGCGTCGGGAAAAGCAGGGAGTGGAAGCATATTACTTTTGATGATGATGATGATGATGATGCCCCTTCTCCATCACGAGCAACTCAGAGCCTTTTCCACCCAGCCCTGGACACCGCTCCTGCCTCTGGACATCACCACCTCCAAGGTGCTGAACACCAAGATCACTTTGCCAAACAAGAATTTGTCAAGGTGTCCTCAGGAACAAGGTGCCCTCAGGCACCATTAGGTGGGGACTCCCCCTCCCTTCCTGTGCTTTGCTGTGTTCTATGGGGCAATGCAGACAAAGGCCTCTTCACTGCCATTCTTGGACAGCCGTCCCACCTTCATTCATTTGTTACGAATCAAATGCCAAAAAAAAAAACAACCATTCGTGCACATCCTTAGTACTGTATCATCTCAAATGTATTAGCCTTGTTTTCATTTTGTTTGTAAATGGCTTTGATATTTTGATAATGGGAAGTGGTGAGGGAGGGAGGGAAGGAAGGAAGGAAGGAGTCCAAGAGTTGTAATAGGGAAGCTTTGTGTTCTCTGATGCTCAGGTAGGTAGGAAGGACCCATAGGATGGAACTTGTAAGGAAGGAGATGAGAGAAATTAGTAAAACCTGTTTCAGCAGCTGAACATGGTGCTTTGGAAGGTGCATGCTCCCTTCCAGCTGTGAGGAATGTTGTAGCTGCATCTTGTATTCAGCAGATGAATGAATTCTGGGACCTCCTCAGTGCTTATGTGGTATGAATTTTCATAAAAGAGCCTAGTAGGTAACTTGAAGAACAGCCACAAATCAAAAGGAAGATTTATGAGGAAAAAGCAGGGGTGCAAACTCTCTCTCTATATTAACAATTCTAATAAATTGTTTTGCAGTAGTGGAAATCTGTGAGATTATTTAAGGTCCTCCCCTTTTTTTTTTAGGCTGAGAAGCAAAGCACATCAGTTCCACAGTCCATCTGATAACAGAACTGAAAGCTTTGGGAAACTGAAAAGGGGGGAAAAAAGCAATAGTATTGATCTCCTATCTGATTATTAATATTAAGTGCCTTTCAAAGACCAGATATGTCATTTTCACTGATTTCTACTTTTTCCATTCAAAGTCTGCATGGGAGACAAAACAGATAATTCACACCAAGTTCAGCTTATTCCTTTTGAGACAAAAGAACAGGAGAATTGTTAGGGAATTAAAGAAGACAGATGGTTTTCTTTGTTTTGGTCTTTTTTTCAAATGAGAATTCCAGTGTTGACTTTGCCTTTTTCAGTAGTGGCCAGTGCAGATGAGCACAGCTGGAATCCCCTCCCCCTATGGGCAGCTGGTTCATGAGCTTCCTTTGAAGCCCACACAACTGCGTAGACTTCAAAGGAAGCCCAGGAACCACCTTTCAGCAGGAGGGGGGATTCTAACTGTGCTCACCTGCACTGGCCACCACTGCGTTTTCTATGTATTACCACACTGGCATGGTAAACAGAAAAGAAATCACCACTTGCTCACAGTAAAACAACATCAAGGGCCTCAGCAGCCTTGCCTGGTTTCTAAAAGCTCACCAAACTGAAATGGAAAGGTAAGTTTCTGGAGCCGCTCAAAAGAGCTGTGTTATAACTAAAAGAAGAGCCTCGGAAACACACACAGTGTGTGTGATCAAACACACACACAAAGAGCACAGAAGGCTTTGAGGGTCATTCACACAACAGTCTGCCCCCCTCCATGAAGCAACGGATGACACGGTCACGGAAGTGGAGGAGAGTTGCTTCCTTTTTACTAGGGATGTCATTGCTTATATAGCACAACACAGGATATACATTGCATAGATTATTCTGAGTAGGCAAGAAGAAACCTTGACTAGAAAGAAGCACACAGATGCCGGTTGATCTGGCTCATGATGTGCAGGTGATGCTCTTAGACATAGTATGTGTCTAGCTTAAGAGAGATAAAAGGGGTCAGCATGCTCTAGGAAACATCCTTCTGCTGAGGTTTGCAGTCTGAGTGTGTGTGTGTGTGTGTGTTGGGGGGGACATTTCGACAAGCATGCTCTAGGAAACTTTCATCTGCTGAGGTTTGCCATCCGAACGGGAAAGTATTCCTACACCTCCACTGAACATTCTGGGCTAGAAAAGGTGGATTAGCGAAGGCTTGGGAACATGGGGGCCATACACTGCCTCAGGGGTGTCTCTGAGGTATCCCTTTTGTTATGTCTGAACACAGCCCGAGGCAGCTTAGAGAAGGCTTCAAGATGGGATCATTTGCACACCAGTCTGCCCTTCCACCCTCCCCTGAACATTCAGTGCTAGAAAAGGTAGATTAGAGAAGACTTAGGGACATGAGGGCCACACACTCTCTCTGAAGGCACCTCTGAACACAGCATATGTGGCATATCAGATTCCCAGGCCTTCTGTAACCCACCTTTTCTAGCACAGAATGTTCAGGGGAGGGGCAGACTGGCATGTGAACAATCACATCTCAAAGCTGTGCCTCAGCCAACTTAGAGATGCTTTTGACCAGTTGATGGAAATCAGGGCTATCAATGGCTATGCATCCCAAAGTGTATGTATGTGTGTATGTTTCTATCCTGCCCTATAATCTGAGCGGCACTTCATTTTGCATGTTCTAGGTCCAATGTGAATGCAACTGTGCTAAGTTCCTCAAACCAAAATGGCATGCAATTTTGAATTATTTCATGTCTGGTCAAGTGGAGATCTTTAAGAACCCCATTTTAATTTGTATGCAATTTATACTTTTATACTTCTGTATTGCCCTTTAGTGAAAAGGGTGCTAGAAATAAACATTATTGTTGTTATTGTTGTCTAAAGCTCTATAAAACCTTTTCATCATTTCATCACAGTGATATTACTTGGATTCAGACCTTTATGTCATTTTTGTTCCTCTGCATCCTTTCACTAATAGATGTACAGTATTAGCTGGCCCTGGAATTGCCCTTAATTTTTTGAAAGATAACAAATAGAGAAACAACCTTCCCCCATGATTTCTCCTTTACGTAAACATTCTGGGTTTTGTTCTTTGTTTTTGCCTTTGTTTCCACACAGTACAAGTTCCTGGACCAGTAGAAAACCTACGGGCTGTATCAACCTCACCTACCTCAATACTTATTACATGGGAACCCCCTGCCTATGCAAATGGCCCAGTTCAAGGTTATAGACTGTACTGTACAGAAGCATCTTCTGGGAAAGAACAGGTGAGCAAATGAATGGCAGAACCTTCACAGAACTTGTTCTCCCTTTTTCATTTACAGTTTTTTAACTCAAGATGTATACGTGATTCATTAGACCTGAGGTGATTTCGCACTTCCCTTCCCATCCCTTAATCTGGATTAAGGACTCACATAGTACGCATCTGGGCCTCTAGATCCACACGTTAATGTAGATCTAGGAACCCCCTTCCCTGCTGGTACAGCTCCATTTCTTTTAGATGGAGCATGATCCTGATCAGGATTACTGCTAGATTTGTTTAATCAGGTCTAGCAGTAATGCCCCTGATGCGGAAAAGGGAGGGGTGCAGAGCAAACACCTTCTGTGTTCGGGTCTACTGGGGGATGGACTGTTTGTTTCTAATCCTTGAAGATGTGGGAGTCTGGCCACAAAGCTTGTGGAAGCTTTGAGTTTGCAGTATAGTCTAGGCTGTACCTGTGAAGCCATGCAGATGACGCTGGTCCTGCTCACACCTTCCTATTTGGAATCAGCAGACTTGGCTGCTCCAGACTCACTGATGTGAAACATGGGGAGGCGGATGCAGAAACAGCCGTTGCCTGACTTCACCACATATTTCATGAAGATAACTGTCTTACAGATTTATGGATTTAGATGAATTCAGAAGAGATAACATGTAGGAAGGACTCATCCAGGGAGTCGTGTATGTGCACACACACATGCACACACACACACACACACACACACACACTGGGATGCTTCCTTTGATCCATTTGATTGTTCTCTAGGTTA
The DNA here is from genome assembly GCA_023333525.1 of Aspidoscelis tigris stejnegeri. Classification (NCBI taxonomy): domain Eukaryota; kingdom Metazoa; phylum Chordata; class Lepidosauria; order Squamata; family Teiidae; genus Aspidoscelis; species Aspidoscelis tigris. The sequence continues at coordinate 12,808,277 of JALMGA010000007.1, forward strand.
TCTTTCTATATAAAATAAAGTGGTGATTTCATTTCTTTCTCCAGAACATAGAAATTGATACTCTATCATATAAGCTGGAAGGGCTGAAGAAATTCACAGAATATACTCTACGGTTTTTGGCTTACAATCGTTACGGGCCTGGAGTATCAACTGAAGATCTGACTGTCAGGACTCTTTCAGATGGTAAGGCTTGGGGAATAAAATGCCTGGACCCCCCCCCCCCATGGTCTCAAGATGTGGCTGAACTTGAATTCCTTTCCATTGGCCTGGCAAGGGGTCCTGGAGGGACTGTATTTTAGCAACATTATTTGGCCAGTGTTGCTGAATATGCATCCTTTCCTATTGCCTTTTTTTATCCTGGAGCACTGGTGTTTTGAATTGCTATTTTTATGTCAGATGTTCAATAGGTTGGACCATTGAAGAAACATTTCATATGAACTGGCTCAGTATATGCACATCTAAATGGAAGCCAGGTAAATGATGATCTAAATGATGGATGGGTGCCCAGAGCCCAGAACAATAATTTATAAAGCCCAAAATGAGTAACTGCTAATGTGATCCATGGGAAGCAAACTTCCTCAGTCTAGAGGTGAAACCAAATAACCAGTTTCATGTTCTGGGATCTTAAATCCCTTCAGCCATCTTGGCCAACAGCCAAGGGGTTTGTATCCACAGTGGGAAGCCTGTGGCATCCATTTTCAAAGGCTGGATCAGCTTTTGGAACCATCAGCCAACTGACCAAATTTTGACATTTGAATTTGAATCAAATGTTCACAAATTCAAATTTAGAGATTCGAATGAATTATGAATTTTGCATTTCAGATCTATTCGTTGGAATTATCCAGACATTCGTATGTGTAGGGGTTCGTACACGATGCGTACTTGCAGATACACACCTTTACCACATCTGTATGCATTTGTACGGATCCGTACGGGACAAAAACGGGTTGCATACGGGATAACTATGGGATGCATATGGCTGTGTATGGATGTGTATGGGATGCGTAACTATGCGTATGGGCACATAACAAATGTTGTCAACGTTCGTAAGTGCAAATTTGAATTGAAAATTTGAATGAATAGATTCGAATTTGCTTAATTCGAATCAAATTTGGTTAAATTCAGATTTTAAAGATTCGAATCACATTGAATTTTTTGGACATTCAATTCTAATTGAATCAAATCCCCCAAATTTCATTCATGCGTGCCCCTAATTGCTATTTACATTCAAGCCTTATTTTGTAAAGTTAGATAATAGGATAGCCACATTAATAGAGGAGTATGTGCTCATTTTGACAAACGAGCTCCCGTTTATAGCCCGCTAAAGGGGAAATTAATGGTTGCGATATAATTACAGAACTTTCTAAAGTTGCTATTACCCTTCCGTCTCTCACAGCTTTATATTCCAACAATTGCATATAGCAGCCTTTTTCTCCCCTCCCCCCCCCTTTCTTTTGCTGGGCAGATACTGCTGCAAGATGTACAGATTGCTTGAATGGGTCAATCCTATTACTCCAAAAAGATCAATAAGCAGGAATTATCCAGTAGGCTTAGAGACCAAATCACAAGGAATTACTGTTCCTCTCCCAGTTCCAGGAATTGTAAAACCAAGTTTTGAGAAATAATTAGATCAAGGAAAATATTAGCCCTGCATATCACTTATCATGACCATACATGTTCAACCCTAATGCAATAAACATGCCTTGTCTGCAAAAAACTAGTTCTGTCAATTAAGTTATCGGTTTTGTTCTAAATAATCAGTGCATTTTTTTAAAAAGTGACCTCTACAGTACACTTGGAGCACTGGTTACTTATTTAAAACAATAGCAGATCCAGAGATTGTTGGTACATTTAACCTGATAACTAAACATCAGTAACTACTTGGAGAGGATTCAGCGTTTAAATGTCAAAATGTAATCAACTTCACGCATTTTGACTGGAGAACTGGGCAATAATTCTGTTTGCATTACACACAATAAATAAATAAATAAATAAATAAATAAATAAATAAATAAATAAATAAATAAATAAATAAATAAATAAATAATGCCCTGAGCATTTCTTATCAAGACATAAGCTGGGACAAAAAGATGAAAGAATTAAATAGCACCTTGGCCATGAAGAATGGTGTGTTGCACCCAAAGCAGTCCATGGCCATCTCTTCCTGAAAATGAAAACATAAGTGTAATCAATTATCAATTAAAGTCTTCCCCCACACACACCAAAAAAAAAAACCAATCAGCTGTCTGAGCCAGTTTCTTTCCTCTGCCAAACATTTAAAATTATTGTAAGTCAAATGGGCAGTAAGGCCTCACAATGACATATGATGTGGTACATCTTCCAGGCTGGGGAGACAGCCAGGATGCCTCTGAAAGCCATTTGCTGGGAGCTGAGAGCAGACACAGGTTTTGTCATTGTCTTCTTCTTGAGATGCCTACAAGCAATTGGTGGGCCACTATGTGAGACAGGATGCTGGAGTAGATGGGCTGTGGCCTGATCCAGCAGGGCTCCTCTTGTGTTCACTCTTCACTCTGAGGTCCTGGACTGGTTTGCCCCCAAAATACAAATTACATGAATACAAATTCAGTCTCTAACAGCTGTGCACCATTTGAACCTTCTAGGCCATTTTTGGCTTTGCTTTTTTCTCCTCCACTCTCCCTTCAAGCTCCTTCAGTCCCCTGATTCAAGATGGGTCTTCTAAGTACCATATCATGATACACTGATATTATAATTTTATTGGGCATCTAATCAGATGATGGATTACCTTTTTACTACAGAGAAGGCCAAGAAGTAACCTCAGATTTATTTACTCTGCTATGTTCTGCAAAAGAACATAAGAGAATCCCTACTGGATCAGGCCACAGACCATCAAGTCCAGCAGCCCATCTTGAGAAGTGGCCACCATTTGCTTCTGGGTGTTATCAAGTAGGGATGTGCATGAATATTTGAAGCATTCACAATGTGATTGAATTCGATAGAATTCGGACATTTGAATTGAAATAGAATGTCTATACATTCAAATTTAACATTTGAACAAATTTTTGAATCTCTTGAATCATTTGTACAAATTACTCAGACATTCATACGTGTACGGATACATAAGCATTACGTATGTTATCCATACATATCCTATTCATATCTATATGCATTTGCAAGGATGCGTATGGGACAAAAACAGGATGGATACAGGATAGTAACAGGGGATACCTACTCATGCGTACGGACACATACAAACGTCAACATTTGTATTTTCAAATACAAATCAAATATTCATATGAATAGAGACGAATGTATTTGATTCGAATCAAATATGAATACATTCAAATTTTAAACATTCAAATTGATTCAAATCAGATATTCAAACTGAATCCTGAAACTTGCATTTGTGCACACCCCTATTATCAAGCCATCCATGCCAGTGGCCGCCAACAACCAATCTGGTTATAAATTCCATGGACAAAATAATGCACTGGACGAAAAAATACTTCCCCTGTCAATCCTAACTTTTCTGCCTATTAGCTTCATAGAGTGGCCTTGCTTGTACTATCCATGTTTATCCATGTTTTCCATACCATGCATGTGGTCCTTTAACAGCTATTAGATTTAAGCAATATAAACCTCCCAAACCTTTTTTCTCTCTCCAGCATAATTCCCAATAAATAGCAATGGTTTATGGAGCATTTTAGGGTGATGGTAGGAGAGAAGCAGTATTCTGGTCTGCAGCAGACTGGGGTATAAAAGCAATTCATCCAGCTGCTAGACTTTTCTCCTGAACCCATCATTCCCATGGACCTGATCCACAGATCACTGCTACCAATACTCTTGATTGTGTGCCTATTTTATTGGGGCAGCTATTATGTAGCGCACTGCACAGAAATCTATGACAGTAATGCTGACTGATCAATAGCAGCATTGGTTCAGTAATGCTGCACAGCTCTTCTGGGAACTGATAGACTCACAGAGGAGTCAATGCAACTACATGTAATCCTCCATTAGCTTTGTTTAAACAGCATGCAAGCTAGATAGCGGAGCTGAATTCCCATGGCTGGATGAAGTTGCTTAGTACAGAGAGATGCAAATTCAGTTCATTTTAGAACGGTTCAAATTGAACCATTTAGCTCAAACTTGCTCAGTTCAAACCAAACTGCTAACAGTTCAAAAGTGATTTGCTTAATTCAAACAAGTCAGAGTTTTTGGATAGAACATGATTGAACAGAATGGTTGAGTTTGAACTGTTCTGAAATTACCCCCAACTAGCTGTTTCGTTACAACCGAGGCTGTGATCAGACACAGCAGAAAAAAGAAGAAAAAAAAGAAGAAGCACCTCTGAGGCAGGGTAGAAAAGACTTCAAGGTGAGATTGTTCACATATCAATCTCCCTCCTCACTGATTCTAAAAATTCTGTACTAGAAAAGGTGGATTGGAGAAGACTTGGGGATATGAAGGCCACACACTGTCTCTTAGAGGCACCCTGAACACAGCATATGTGGTATATCAGGTTTCCAAACTTTCTCTAATTCCACTATATTTGTATATTCTGGAATAAAGCATGTCTGGATGTGATTTATTACAGAATATCCAAATATAGCAGAATAAGTAATGTCAGAATGCAGCCACACCATCTCTCTGAAGTGCCTTTGAGGTGCCCTTTTTGTTATGTCTGAACTGAGAATTGCACAGTTCTGCATTTTTGCAGAACTGGGCTTGATTCCGCCCTTCCCCATGAAGCCAGCTGGGTGACCTTGGGCTAGTCACAGCTCTAATCTGAGCTCTCACAGCCCCATCTACCTCACGGGGTAACTGTTGTGGGAAGAAGAACTGAAGGTTTGAGAAAAGCGGGGTAGAAAAGCCAACTCCTCCTCCTCTTCTTCTTCTTCTTCTTCTTTAGTTCTGAGGCTGGTGGGGGAGAGTTGCAGAAAAAGAATTGCACAATTCTCAGTTATAACTAAAATGCCACTGAACCATTCGCAACCCAGTTCATGTCTGATCTAGAACTAGGTCAGCATGTTCAATCTGGTCCTAGACTGAACTGAACTTAATGATTTTGAGTTTGTGCAAATCTCTAGAAATTTTATGGGCCTTCATTCCATATCTGAGGCCTCTTAACACTACAGCCGGAATGGCTGTAGCGAAAAAGGCTATGACACGTGGAAATGCTTTCTCCATTCACACAGAGGGAGGCAGGAACGTGTCTACACACGTTCCTTGCCTCCCTCCATGAGAATGGGTAAAGCGTTCCCATGTGCCCTAGGATGGGGGCAGGACGCTCCTCCCCCAGCCTCCCACTATTGGGTCAGGCAAGACCCAGGGTGGGAGGCCTGTTGGCTGCCTTTCCTCGGTTCCTGCTCACTCCAGGAGCCCAGATTGGGCTCCTAGGGCCAGCAGGACCCACACCCTACTCCTCCCACCCCACCCCAGGGGCACACGTGCAAGAACGCTCTTTACCTGCTCGCCGCCAGCTCACAACTGAGGCGATCCAGCTGGGTGCAGGGTGGTCCCTGGTTCACTGGGCACTCACACCTGCACAGATGGCCAGTTGAAGCCAGGCGGCCCGATCACCTCAGTTACAAGCCAGTGGTGAGCAGGTAAAGAGCATTCATGCATGCACGTGCCCCTGGGATGGGTTGGGGGGTGTAGGGTGTGGGTCCTGCTGGCCCTAGGAGCCCAATCTGGGCTCCTGGAGTGAGCAGGAACCGAGGGAAAGGAGGCGCCTGGGCTGCCAACCCCTGGCTCCATAAGAGCCAATGGGAGCAGCCCGGGGGAGGGGCTCAGCTGTCACAGAGGGAGAACATGCAAATTCTTTCCCTCTGGTATGGCTAGGAATGCCTTGGGATGCGCCAAATGCACCCAGACAGTTTCAGAGCAGTTTTTTGTGCTCTGAAACTCTAACGCATCTATGTCACATTGGGATGGCTGGTTTGGCTCGGAACAGATCCAGCCGTCCCAGGAGAGCGAATGCTCCATCCCAGCGTCTCATAGACATGTTTGAAAACCCCTCATGCAAAAAGGCCTCTGGTCCTTTTTCTATGCATCTACTGTGAGAGAAAGTAAACTTGCAGGATGTGGTTAAACCTTCAGTTTCTCCATATTGACTTTACACAGTCTTTTTAATATATATTTTTTTCCAGTCAGGCAATAACTTCAGGGTGGAAACAATTTTGCACAACAGAAAGGCACCTTAAAAGCAAACAATAAATACGTTCTTATGATACTATATATACTTATGATAATATATATTGTTGGAATGTTTGGTATCATAAGAACATAGCAACATAAGAGGAGCCCTACTGGATTGGGCCACAGCCCATCTAGTCCAGCATCCTGACTCACAAAGTGGCCTACCAGTTATATCTTCTGCATCTCAAGCAGAAGACAAAGGTAAAATCTTCACCTCCTTTTGAATTCCTGCAAATGGCCTTTAGAGGCACCCTGGAGCCTGGAGAAAATACCTAGACATCCCTTCTAGTAGCTGTTTGATATACCCTGTGTTCCATGAATTTGTCCAGCCCTTTCTTAAAACTATCTAGGCTGGTTGCTCTTACCACCTCGTCTAGACTGCTGACCCTCTGGGTGAAAAAAGATATTTCCCCTTTGGTCTAAGGTTGTGCACAAATGTTTGTTTTGCATTCAAAATCAATTTGAATTGAATGTCAAACAGGTTAGATACGAATCTGAAGATATGGATTTCAACAACATTCATATTTGAAGATACAGATGTTGACCGTATTCGTATGTGTCATGTGCATCTGCATGCATTTCGTACACAAATGCATATAGATACATATGAGATGCATACAGATACGTATCTGTACATTCATATCTGTACATTGTATCTGTACATTTGAATGTTTCAAATCATCCAAATGAATGTTTCAGAACATTTGAAATTCGTTAGAATGTTTAAATTCGAATGTGTGGACATTCTGTTCAAGTCAAAATGTCCAGATTCGATCGAATTCAATCAAATTTTGAATTGTTTACAACATCTGCACACATCCCTACATTAAAAGACCAACAGGGCAACAGAGCTGGCGCAAACAGTGTTAAGAAATAGAAGTGACTTCTGCAGTGGATTTGGCATGACAGCATGGGAGAAGCAATGATCTGACTGAGGACTCACCATTGAGTGCATTTTGATTGCTATGGATCAAAATGAGAACCAGAGAGATCAATGGTGAGGAACCAATCAGAGTTTGGCTTTTCCTCTGCTGCTTCACCGGGAGGCTCCTAGCAACACTTGAAGATCTGGTACACTGGCAAGCGTGAAAGCACCCAAAGTTGCAGGTGTTCATAAGGATATGGAAGCCTTGGGGTTGCCTTGAAACAGCTTAGAAAGTAGCAAAGGAAATTCACCTGCAGTAGGCTGAAGAATGGATGATTTAAAATGCCATTTTATGAGAGAGAAAGAGGAAGAACACTGAGTTATATTACACAATTGAAGAAGTGAAAAAAATCAAATAATATCTTTTTACTTAAAACTGCACAGAATTTAAAAAAAAATCCTCAGTCATCTGAAGGCTAAAACAGCAACAACAAACCCTTTCTGTCTACAAACACCAAAGGGGCACCCAAATGAATCAAAAAGTGACTCAAAAGTGGCTTAGAGGTGGTTGCATGTGGCAAACAGTGTCCAGACTGACTTCTAATCCTTATTGAAGGCCAGAAAATGCACTTTGGGACCTTTTCCTTTCTGTTGTGTAAGGATACAAGGTTAACTGTCCCTGCAGAATTCCACTGTTTCGTGATGACTGGAGAGTCACCTTCATAGTACAATTTCTGATGAAAGGTGGAGGATCCATGCACATTTCAACCCTACTTCTGAGTTCTGGAATAGATTTCCAAAAGACACCATTGACGGTCATTAAAATCATCAATTAAAATGTACAGCAAAAATGAAGGAGCAGTGATAAACACACACACACACACCTGTAGTTGTTAAAAAAAATCACTAATAAAATTTGCGAGTGCATCATTAAAACATTATTCACTAGAAACTTGGGAGTACATCTAAACTCACAAATGTACTACTAAAGCGCCCAGGGTATGCCAATTGCCGCATGCTATTTCTGTACTAGTTAAACAACATCTAAACATCTACAAATTACTCTTGTGTTTATAGACACCAAGGCCTTTCTTGCGTTGGGCCCTATTCCATATTATAGGCCTTTTTGCTCTTAGCAAAAAGGGAAAGATTAGGGATACTCTAAGATGGAGCATTCACAGTACATGAAGAAGCTTCCATCCCAAAAGCATCTCCACATGTGCCTGAGTGTGTATGGCTATAGAACACTGGCTGGGGCACACTGGTGTGGCTCAATTTGCACCTCTTTTGGGCCAACAGATCATGCAGCGGGCTAGTGCAGACACAGCTGTACGCCTTGATGCCTGTGCTGGAGCAACAGCACCACACATGCCTGTTACCAGAGTGGGGCAATTGCCCAGAACAGGTGATCTTATTTAGCCTTGACTGGCTAAGTTTGTCATGGATCGTGTGTCACAAGGTGCGAATGCCTTGTCCATTCCAGAAGTGCACTGGCCATCTCACCTATTAAAGGCGTGAAAAGGCCTCATATTGTAGAAAAGTGACCTGCCATGTGCATGCTGGTGCAGACTTTGGGTGGAACCTCTCATAATCTGCACCAGCATGTGGATGGCAGCTCCCTATTCCAGGGTGTAATCCAGAATAAGTCCCAGCGCAGAAAGGGCCCAAGGAAATAAATACAAACAGAAACACAATTTATGACAGTATTCTACATATAATACATAGTTTGCCTTCCACCCTCAGTGACCCTACCATGAAGGAGTGAATACCTGGAGCAAAACCAGTAATGACCAATAAGTTGCTCAAAATCAGTAATGAGCAAAACTTTGCTCAGACTGTTTTTCATGTCTGTTGGGTGTTCTGAGGTGTAAACTGTACTGTGTTTGTTTCTGGCAATTGCTCTGTTCCATCTTAATTTGGAGAGATGCAAGTTGAAACTGTAAGAAAAACGGGAGGCATTGTTGATGGTTTCCCCCCCCCCCCGCCACTTAGTGTGATTTTTTCCAATTTCATAAATTCCCCCTTCTCATTTTATATTTCAGTGCCAAGTGCTATGCCTCAGAACGTCTCCTTGGAAGTGGTGAACTCCAAGGTAAGTCTAGGAACAACCACCACCCTGAAATGCCTGAAATTTATGTTTCTGCCTGTTTGTAGCCATACAAACAATACCATTAGATGCTGTGTGCAATTTCCCATTCCCAGTTTCTTTAAAGGTATGAAGGAGAAATGAACTTTCCACGGCTGAACTTACAGTTTTGTGTTTGGTTTCATAGAAATGACGCTTTATATTGTACATTTCAAATCTTCAATATGCTGTAGTCATATTAGTCAGATGTTTTTGACAATGGGAGCTCAAAATGTCAAGCTTATCGCTGTTACAGATGTTGCACACTGCATACTATGGTTCATATTTCAGGCCTGCTATTTTGAATGAAAGTTGCATAGAACCTTCAAGCTTTAAACCTCCCTGGGAATCATTACCCCCCCTCTACATGCCCACATATTTGTTGGTTCTGTTCAAAATACTTCTACAGTGCTTTTTAATTTTAAAAACTGTGAAGCAGTTTACAAAATAACTTAAAAACAGAGGCCTCAACATCCTGTTTACTTAGAAAACATCTGGCCCCTGGCTGTGATGGCTAAGGGACAGTGGATTGTATTATGCTAAGTACAGTTAGAAGTCTCCACATAAGGGCTTCTTCCTGTTGAAGTTAAGATTGGGCAAAAGTGGACGCGTCTGTGCTTCAAGTACTGGGGCAGCCCTGAATCTGACCATCACCAACACTTGAAGTGCAGATGGTCAGGCCTGGCTTGGCAGGACTGCAATGGTGATGTTGGGATGTTGCCATGGTGATTGTAGCTGCCCCACCCTCTCACAGCATTTGCATCCAACAGAGGGTACAAACGCTGCACCTGGAAACAACCAAGACCTCACTGGCTGCTCCCAGTGAAGCTATGGAGACATGCGAACTAGAGGTGTGCAGGAAGCCATTTTTCACATACGATTCAGCTTTGGCCGAATCCCATCTCCACAAATGTGTGGGGCTTCGTATTCATCCCATCAGTGCAAGGTTTTGCAAGGGAGTTGCTGATTCTTAGAAAGAGAGAAGTGCCATGATCTCACTTGACTTTTTAAAAACGAAATTAACAAAAAACAAATGCAAATGTGCGTTCTACCCATTCCCATTTTGTTTTGGTTAATTCCACTTTTAAAAAGTCAAGTGCAGCAGTGGCCAAAAGGGAAGGAGGAAGGGCAGGCGGCACCCTCTAACTCTCTTGCTCACTACCTGGCATTCCTCCTCCCCATGCCCCAGGAATGCTGCGGCAGTGGGCGAGCAGTTGGGCAGGCAGGCAAGCAAGGCAGTGGGGGCGGGGGCAGCAAGGCGGCAGTGGTGGTGGCAGCAGTGGTGCAGCCCAAAAGGGCGGGTGGCTGAGGAGGAGGAGGCCAAAAGGGCAATGAGGCAGGCTAGTGGGCAGGATACTGTGAGTATACCATTCCCAAAGGAAAAATAAAGTCTGTTAGCAACAAAATCAGGAGCAAGACCTGTTTAAGCAAGTGGTTTTTTAATGCGTTTTTTTTTCCGATTTACTCCTCTGAAAGTGTGGCAAGCCAATTTTTAATGAGGACAAAGCATTTTCAAAATGTCTTCAATGTGCAATAAAACCCCAGTGGGGATGCAACCAAGGTCTCTTTCTGATTCTTTCAATGAGGCTTTGCTGTTGATGTTCCAATCTGGAATTTATAAGAAAATAAATTTTTCCTTTATAGACATTAAAGGATTTCTTGTCATTCTTATGTCAGAAGCCAGGGAAAAGAATGGTCCTTTTGGGCAGGAAATACAGCAAGAGAGAGATAGAGAAAGAGAGAGAGAAGAGAAACTACTTTTTTTCTTAGAGCAAATAATGAAACCCGTTAATTGCATTTCTCTGTTTTCTGGCTCCTAAGAGGAACATCTCCTGACAGTGGCTCATAATTAATCTTCTCTGTACTGATAAATCAGTTGTGTATTTTGTGAGTGTGTATGTGTGTAAGAGAAAGTTAAAAACCAGGGAAAGACACATTGATTAAGAGTGCAATATAGACTGATTGGAAAGAAGGTACGATTGCAGAAATGACCACCCCATGCAATGCATTTAAGGTGGTCAACATTTGTCCTTCTCAGGGAAACCTAGCAGCTTTGAGACTTTCCATCCTGGCTGGTCAGTTAGTAATATTTCTACTGATTGGCAGCGGTTCCCCGAAGCCCATTCTAGCTCTGCATCTTTAACTTCAGTGCCAAGACCAGGAAATGAAATTACCACCTTGTGTATACAAAACATGAACACTGCCAAATTAAATGCCTTTGCAATTTATAGAGAACTTTTTTTCCACTCCATATTTCCACACTGTCTTTTGTAGCAACCCTTTTCAGTAGAATTTATATTATTTTACTGAATTTCTTTCAACGACCATGCTCTATAACTGTATTGATCCAGAGTGTTAGACTTTAGGGTTTCATTGCTAATGGGGAGAAGAGGCTAAACCATTGTGTTGTTCACAGAGGTGGATCTAATCCAGGAGGGACCACAGAAACTTTAATCCACACACTGCTGAAAAATTGGTTGCATAAATTCAGGTGGCCTTTTTGGCATCATTCTCACAACCATGCTTCCTGCCCATTCTCTGCCCAACCCCACTACTCCTCTCACCAGGCCTGAACCCTTTCTATGTTACTGACTAGATTCAGATCACAGGCCTCCTGATCCACACATTAATCTGGATCAAGAAGGCCCTGCCCCCAACAGATCCTTTAGCACAAGATGGAGCCAGATCTGGAAGTGTGAGTGTGTTAGTACCATTGCTACAGTGACACTAACACTCTGCATAGTCGCAATCATGTCAAGAGGTCATGTGAGCTGCCAGCTCACTTGACAGCAGTTCCAATGACCTCCCCAGCAACTAGAGGTGCAAATGGTCACTGGCTGGATGCTGTCAGGTAAGTTCCAGTCATGTGGTGTGACCTTATAGTGCATGATGTTGGTGAACATCTGAGAAGGCAGGGGGCGCTTGTAGGCTGTAAGCACCTCTTGCACGTGCAGATGCATGTGTCTGGATGTTCACTTATCGTGAACTGCTGCTACAGGCCAAAGTGCAAATCGGCCTCTGTTTCAAGGGGCTCTTGATTAGAAATCTTCATGGATATTTGGAAATTTGAAAATCCGATTCCATTTCGAAGAACATCGATATTCTAATTAGAATTGGATTTTTGAAAATCTGAATTTTCAAATTTGGATCACATTCAGATTTTTGAAAACCCAATACGGGTTTTTGAATAATTTGACTGAATAAGGAGTCCTCTATCACATCTGAAAATCGGGTCTATTTGTGCATATAATACAGGATGCAAATGGGACACAAATATGGAAAAAATGGGATGTGAACAGATTTGGAAATAGGATACGAATGTTCCTGACATTCATATATCCGAGTACGAATCAGATTTTTGAAAATACGGATCTAGATAATCTGGATTTAAATCAGATTTTCTAAAATATGGATCTAGATAATGTGGATTTAAATCAGATTTTCAAAAATATGGATTTTTGAATTTTGATTCAAATCGAATATTCAAATATTAGATTTGAATTGAATTCGAATGCAAAAAATTCATTTGTGCACATTCCTACCCTTGATATGGATCTATTTTAGTCCTAAGGGCTGAGTTCCAGATGCTTCTGTGATCTGGAATCACTGGGAGGCTGAACTTCACCAGTGCACCATAGCGTGAAAATGAAAATCATCCTCACATGTCGCAAGGCTAGGATCTGTCACTCCCAGCCATCATAGCTGGGGGAGCAGCTGTAAAGAAGTGCAGAAGGCACCTATCCAGCCCTCTCCATGATACACATCAGTAGATTTGGATCTAAGGCACCACAGTGTAGACACAGCTTGAAAGTGTGTTCCAGGAGCCCATGTCTTTTGCACAATAAAAGGAAGATACTGCCACCAAACAGGTAGGGGTTATCCTGGCTAAATGTTATTAAGTTTGGCTGATATTATATTCTTCATTGGCTAAATGGATCATTTTTATCTAGCAACCCTTGTTCAAGCTTCAGGACCCAGAAAATGTAGGTCTGTCACTGTACAATTCATTCCTTTTTCATGTTTATTTTTAAAGGAAGTTTTGTTTTTTTTTTTAAATCAAAGTGTTCTAATTCATTTTCACAGCTAGGTGGAACTGGGCACAATCTGGTGTATCCGTAGAACTGCAGATCACGGAATGCTGTTTTAAAGAGTTAAGAGTAGGGATGTACAAGAATATTTGAAACATTCAACAAATTTGTTCAAATTCAGAAATTCGAATTCAAATCGAATGTCTACAGATTTATTTTTTAACACTCAAACAGAGTCCAATGTTTCAAATCATTCGTATGAATTATTTCAACATTCCTATGTGTACCGATATGTATGCATTACATACGTATCCATACGCATCTTATTCATGTGCATACACTTTTGTACGTATACGTATGGGATAAAACGGGATGCGTACGGATGTGTACAAACAGATACGAATGTTGTCAACATTCATATCATCAAATACAAATCAAATATTCGTACGAATAGATACAAATGTACTTTGAATCGGTTCAGATTTTAATACATTCTTTTTTTCTCTCTATTCATATGAATTCAGACATTTGAATATTTGGTTCGAGTTGAATCAAATGTCGAAAATTGCATTCATGGACACCCTTAATAAAGAGAGCCGAACCAAGGGAAAAACAAAGTGCTGTAGCCAATGGACATACAGGGTGTTTCTGCACTTATCGCTTGAAATCAGGATTAAGGAAATCCGGATTTCTGAAATCCGTCCCTGGGAAGATCTGTCTGAAATAGGGATGGATGTCAATGATGCCTAACGGCTCCACACTCATGTGGGAAGCACAGATAATGAGGAATGCATCATGTGTTTGCTGTGCGGATGCCGGAGCACCAATATCCAGAAGGATCAGGCCTCTCTGCTGCCCTGCCACCCAAGGTGCTGCATGATTGGAGCACTCAGCTGTCAGTCACTGCTTATTTCCACCGTGTTTGGGCATGTCAGGGACAAACTTCCCACCAATCAGTGGCGTGCCTGAGATCTTGTGGCTGCCTGGCTGCACTCAACATGGTGACTTCCAGTCCCGCCCACATGCGTTCCCTCTCCTGTCCCTGTGCCGAAGCGTCGTCCTTTGATCTGGAATTTGCAGGCAGGAATGGTTTGAAAACCTAATTTTTCAGGTCTTCACAAAAACTAGACCCCATTTGAGATGGATCTCATGCGAGGCCATGCAGAAGCGGTGTTGTTGAAGTGGCCCTAATTTGTCCCGCTGTGCAGAAGATCACTTGCAGATGTGTGCCATATGTGTCCTTATCAGGTGCTTAATGGGGTCTTAACATCCTGTGCAGAAACACCCACAACTACTTAGACCAATGAATGGCCAGTGGCAGTAGCACAAGTAATGGTGGACAAGAAGCATCAATTCACAAAGTCTTATCTAGTTTCACCAGACTTCATTTTCCTTCCAGTTAAAGCTGAAGCCAGCTTTGCTCTTCTATCTTCCCCAAGGCTGAAGTGCATCTTCTATATTATCAAGAGAACATGCTTGTGACAAAACTAGAAATTATATCCAACTTATGCAAAATTCCCTCACAGTGCTTGTTGTCTAGCCAGGGAAAATCCCCTTGGATGTTCTCTCAAACACTTTGATGAGAGCAGAAATAGGGAATTTCTCTCGTGAATATTTTTAGGGTTTTTTTTCTTTTTAAAATGTTGTTTCTCGTGTTGTCTGCTAGCAAATATAAAGCTACCTTTTTTGAGCTTCTCTTTTTTCTATCTGGAAATGATGAGGGACGTACACATCTCAACAACTGATTTATTTATGAGAGCCAAAGACAATCAATCAAAAAGCCTCTTACATAATTCTTTTCCCACAGCTCTGTAACACATTTTAGCTCATCGAGTGTATGTCTAGAGACACAGCAATGAAGCTGTGTGGCACTGGTGTTCAAAACTAGAATTATTTTTTTTAGAAAAAGAGATTTTTAAAAAAATAAACCACAAATTGAAATGCTACAAAATAATTCATGATGCCTGCTTTCAGAAGTCATGAGTGGATTCTTTCTTTCCTCCCTTTCTAGTGGTAATGAAGAAATATTCTCAATTTAGGTTCTAAATGTTGACAAGATTTCCTGCTGTGGTTTCTTCTCTCTTTTTTTAGGATCCATCTACTAAAGTTGTTTTATTTTATTTTAGATTTTTCTATCTCGTATCCCTAGAGTTTATCTTAAACTACATATACTGTAGATATAAAGCTGTGCTACTTATAAACAGCACTGTCTTTCTGCATGTTCATGTGCTATCTAAGAACATAGGAACATAAGAAGTGCTAGACCCTAGACGTTTTCGCACGGGGCTGAACGGGACGCGTGGGAGACAGCTGCGGACACGGCATCCGCATTGCCCGAGCGGGGCTTGCGCTCCGACGTGTCCGCAGCTGTCTTTCTTGCGTTCGAAATGTAGAGCACTTTAAAGTGCTCTACATGCGTTCGAACGCGGACGAGCCACCCGCAGGCGTTCGGGAGGAGAAGCATTCGCGCCTGCTTCTGTCTCCCGAACAGCTGCGGGCTCGCCTCCGACGCCGGCGCGGCTTCGACAATCAGCTGTTTGACAATCAGCTGATTGCCGATCTGCCTCCGCGGCTGTCTCCGCGCCCCTGGCCGGCCTTTGCCGGCTAAGACAGCTCCCGGCGCTTTGAGCATTCGCACACAGACGCGCCGGAACGCGTTTACACGCGTTCTGGCGCGTCTGTGTGTGAAAGGTGAAAGCGCCGGGAGCTGTCTTAAGCTTTCCGCCTGAACGCGTTCCGTTTGGAACGCGTTGCAGTGCGGAAATCCCTCCTTTCTGCACTGGGCCTTATTCTGGATTATATCCCAGAATAGCAATCTGTCATGCACATGCTTTTGCAGACCCAGGCTGCCTCGGTTTCTATACTTAGGCCTCTTTGCACTTAGGCTGGTAGTCAACAATTAGAGAATTTCTGGGGAAGGGCATCGGCACTTGGAGGAGGCTGCTACAGCCTACAAGCATGCCCTGCCTTCTCAGAAGTTTCACGCTCCACACCTTTACCAATGTTAACCCTAAGCTTACCTGGAGCATCTGGGCAGCAGCCATTCACACATCTTCCGGTGCTCCATGGTTATCTGAGGTACCATGCAAGCACACTAGCACCTCAAACAACCTTACACACACCTGCACATGTGCAGAGCATCAGTGTCGTCATGATGATGGCATTGATGCACAAGGAGTCATGGAGGGCACTGTCTCTGGTGAGTGACTGATCATGCAGGGCTTAAGCTAACGTTACCTAGTGCTCACAAGTTCAAACGCTAGTTAATGTTGGGTCATTGCACTCCTTTCCCATCCAGGAGACAGGAAAGGAAGCCTGAAAAAGCCCCTTGTCTTTGTTACTGTTAGCCCAAATGGAGGTTGTCACGATGCCCAGCGATCCAGTAAGTGCCTGCCCTCTCTGAGGAGTAGCTTGGCCCTGTTAGGATGCTGAGTTCGTGCAATGGCCGAGTGAATACTACAGTGTGGACACAAAACACTCGTAGCAAGCGTTTCAACAGTAAACTAAATCAAGTTTATTATTATACACAAGCAACACTAGAAGGAAAAGAAGGTTCAGGTATTTGTTGGTTTAACTCAGGTTTAACTCAGTAAGTCTCTTAAGGCTAGGAGCTACCCCTTTCTCTAAAGGAAAATAGTTCCCCTTTTAAAAGACAAACCTCTCCACATTCCTCCCCCTCTGGCTTGCTCTGCCACAGCTCAAGCCAAGCCAGTGTACCAGAACGTGGCTCCAGATGATCACAAGGCCCAGTCCGTCCTTGCTTGTCCGATCATCCAGCCTGGTCAGTTGCTATTGAAGTCTTCCTTCAAGATCTTCCAGCCAAAAGACCACTGGTCAGCTACTGGTTCCAGCTCCCTCAGGATTCAGCTCTCTTCTCCTTTCAGCTCTTGTACCAGCATGAAGACCCAGTCTGCTGTCTTCTGTGTTCATTTATACCCAAATCCCTGACCCTGATTGGCTGTAACCTCCTGGGGAAAACTGCTGCCATAAAATGCTGCTGGAAACTCCTGATTGGTGGGAACTCCTGCTTTAGCCCCTCCAGCACTCAGATCCCCGGACAGTTTTTCCCTCCAAAAAGCAGCTGCAACCAATCATTGCAGCAGGGCCTGCACAGGATTTCCCGCCCTTTTTGCAGCCTCTGCCCAGGTCTTGCAACAAGCTGTTTGCATCTAGGCTGGCTATTGCAGCTAACCAGAAGCCTGCAAAGCCAGAAAGCAAAACAGTTTGCAGCCTGTACCCAGAAACCGTCACAGAGGTTCACACTTGGTGTGAGTCCATGGCAATCAGCTACACCAAGGACAGGAAACCAAAAATATTTTAAGTTCCATTCATTGATTGATCAGTGAAGCAGAGGCCACCACAGCAGTATTTCTGTGACTGTTGGGCCCTGCCCAAATGAAGCAAGACTCTTTTATGTCCTTCTGGGTTACATTATAATGAAGGAAGCTATCTGGATTTTTCCAGGTAGTTGTTCACAAGTTAACAGCACTCTACACATTGGCCCACAAGCCACAATCTCAGCTGGTGGTACTCTAGCTTCGTCAATCCCTGTTGCAAGCAAAAATACAGAAGCAAAGTTAAAACCTGAGTCAGGTCTCACTAAATGAATTCTAAGATGGTGCTGCATATGCTATGCTGGGGCCTGTTCCCACAATATCTTAGTACAGAGTAGACTGCCCTAAACCCGGATGTATAATCCATTCTAAACTAGGACTGGTTGCTCCTGAACTGGAGCAAGGGCATTTGTTTTGGGATGGAACAAGGTGTACCAGGGAAGCTAAATACGGTGATATTTTGAGCAGCCTGACCCTGCCTATGCTTCATCCTGTGAGAATGGAGTGTACTAGGAAGGGGAGAGCCTTGTTTGGTCTAATGGTTAAGGAGTCGGACTCTTATCTGGGAAGACCGGGTTTGATTCTTTCCTCCCCCATGAAGCCAGCTGGGTGACCTTTGCCTAGTCACAGCTCTCTTCTGAGCTCTCACAGCCTTACCTACCTCACAGGCTGTTCTGTTGTGGGAGAAGAATAGAAAGCTTTGTTGGCTGCTCTGAGTCCCCTTAAATGGGTGAGAAAAGTGGGGTAGAAAAGCCAACTCTTCTTGTTGTTCCACACTTATGGTGAGTGCTGAAAGTCTCCCAGGTGTACATAGACCCTAGATCATGGTCCCATTGCTGTTTTGGACCCACATCAGAACGCAATCAGATTTCATTTCAAGCTGAAGTTAGCCAAAATTTATTGGAGGTGAATCTTGATGAAAGATTTATTGGAGGTGAATCTTGACTGACCTTCTGGTGGTGACCCTTCAAAGCTGAGACTTGGTGGCAGGCAATAAACATCAGTTAGGTAGATAATATGCCCGGCTAACTACCTTGGCAGTTTAATTCATTATTATTATTATTATTCTGAAATAGTTTATCACATTGGGTCCGGTTCTCCTTTGGTTTCTTGCAGGTGGAGAGAAGAAAGCTGAATCCAGCTGTGAAAGAAATAATAAGTTTCTCTTAGGGATTTTTTGGAAATCTTGTTATTGCATTTTCTTGATAGTATGAAGACTGGTTTGCATGAGCAAGGAGGAAAGGACAGAAACGCAGAGCTTTGATTGCAGCTTGGCAGGATAATTTGCCTGCTCAAAGGCACCAAGTTTTGGAAAAACTGTTGCATAAAACTCGTTCTGAATCAGTCTGGGTGTACTGCCTTCAAGGGAGAGCTAGTGTGTGCTACCCTTACCATCTCTTTTCCTCTGGGGTAAAAAGATAGACCAGAGAGGTGTGTGTGAAAAGGTTGTCTGAGATCAAAACTCTTCCAAACGTTGCTCTGATTCCTTTGACAGATTCACTGTGATTTATGCTTGAGGAAATCACATTTAAGTTGATGGTTTTGCTGTTCCTGTTTTTAAGCAGACTGAATAGTAGTTGCCAGGAGCCCCTTTTCTACAGCAGAAAAGTTTTAGAGCCACTGTTATTTCCATTTTAATTAGAGAAACCTGATGTTTCTTAAGATCCAAGCTACTAAAGACGTTATAAAGACCACCAACTAAAATTACCTATAATTTAACTGTGGGCACTTGGATTTCAACTATCCCTAGGATTTGCTCGTTGACTGAGTTATTTCCACATGCAGCAAAGAATCCAAAGGTCATGAGAAGGTCTTTGTATACTGCCAATTGGGATGTGCAAAACACAATACTGAAAGCTTTTTCAAAACACAGGGTGTGATTAGACACAATTCCCTTCCCCTTAGGCTGCACCCCCATGGGGCTGCCAGTACCCTGTAGTGGATTCGGAGGAGCCTTAATGCAAATCTTAATTCGCATTAAGGAGTCCCCATGGCAATGGAGGACAGGGCGGGTTCAAGACTAACTTGTCCATCCCCATGAAAACCGCAGTAAATCCCTGCATCGGGATGCTGCAGTTTCCTCCACAACCACCCCTTGGCTGGGCGCTTAATCTCCCAGGTAAGGGCTTGATTTACCCCAAACAATTGCCTGACAGCTGCCATGCAGTCAGCTGAGCAGCTGTGAGGTGGGTATAGGGGCTGTCAACAGCACCGGCAGAGCTCCAGTAAGATGATTAAAACAGATGCAAAAGCCGTGTCTGTTTTAATCATTTTAGCGGAGCTCTGCTTGTGTGCATGACAGCTGCTCAGCTGTGCAGGGCAGCTGTTGGATGATTGTTTGGGGTAAATCAAACACTTACCTGGGCAATTAAGTGCTCAGGTAAGGGGGAACAGTTGTGATCACAGCATTAGCGGGAGGGACAGCGGAACCCCACCCACTAATGCTGCAGTCGTAACCCGGGAGTGTTCCCATGCCCCCAGGATAACCCATTCTCACCCCGTAATTTGGGGCAAGAACAGTTATAAAGGTTTTGTTGTTGTTGTTTCGGTTTTGAAGCTTTTGTCCCTCATTTAGCCCAAATTAGGGCTTTGCATGGGAACTCTTGCAATGTGAACTCACGTTCACCTCACAGTATCCTTGCCATGGGGAAAAGGACATAGGAGAATTAGAGTTGAGGACACCAGATATTTTACCCCTGCATGCAACTTAGCTCATCTCAGAGCCTGGAGAGTGATGTATCCAACTGGAGCATGGAAACAAAGGGTGTTTCCACACATGCCACCAAGAAACGGATTGAAGAAAATCCGTTTTTCGGTGATCCGACCTCCCAAGGATCTGTCCCAAATAGGGACAGATCCTCAGAGGCCCCGCACATCCACACATGTGCGGGGAGGCCGGATCAGGCAGCTGGATCCTCTGGGTGCTGTGCTGAGGCCACAGCACCCATTCCAAAGGGCATCCGGTCTCCTGCACAGCTGACACCACCCCCAGAGCCGCGGGACTGGAGCATGCAGCTGCCAGTCACCGCACATTTCTGGTGGCACGTGGCGCACGGGGAGGGTAGAAGGAGGCAAACAAGCCTGCTTCCACCCACCCCAAGATGGCAGCCACAGGGACATCCATCCCTTCACCTGTCTGAACTATTTGTGTACAGATGTCTGACTTTGGACATATTTGTACAAATAATGAATGTTACTAATATTTCTGCACATCCATACTAGGGAAAGGATCCAGTGAGGAAATGAAATAATTCATGAATAGTGCAACTCAGCTTTGCAGAGGGGGGAAATGAGTCCACAAGCCTCAGTGAATTCCTGCAGACTAGGCTGGGCTTCCCATAATAATTTAAAAAGCCATAGTGAAATATTAGAGTGTCCCTCTGAAGAAAAATAAGGTTTGTGGTTTGTTTGTTTGTTTGTTTTTAAAAGTGGAGGTGGAAAAAACTGGCAGTCTTCTTTTGGGCAAGTGTTAGGCTTATATTATTCTACTATTTCCTTCAAGGTATCTTTCAAGATCATAGCCAGACTATGTAATTTGACAGCTATATGACATAGCTGAACCAGATGTGACCAGTGAACAAGGAAAGAAAAGATAACTGGTTGACATTGTGTTTGCTGACGGGTCTTGATGGAAGGGAAGTGATATACCATTGCAGAGTCAAGGCATCGACTAACCTGTCACATTGCATTTCACTTCCCTGCTTTAAAACTAGTGGCCTATTAAGTAGGTAATCAACTATCATGTTGCAAATCCATCCAGACTGCTCATAACAGTATTGGCAGATCATTCCAGGCCTAGCTGCAGCGATGGATGCTGCTGTTATAAGTAAGTGAATATGGCGGCTGTCATGACACATATCCACCGCTGGGGACCAGGGAATCTGCTGACTTCAAGTCAGCATCACATCCACTGGCTTTCAGATCTAATTCTCTTCCCTTCCAGTCCTATGGCAATCTGTCCTTCCTCCCCCCCCCCTTCCCTGTTCCCCTTCTATTAACAAATGTCTCCAAAACCATCTTAAAATATAATTCTTTTCTTGAAAGCACATATTTAAAAGGGCATCATACTTTTGCAAAGTGTATTTTGATGCATTTAAATTGCCAGGGTTCTCATCGCGGGACCCAACATCTGAAGGATGTCTTTAGTGAGCGGAATACAAGGTCTGAAATGACACGTTGAATTGAAAAGGGCAGGTCAGATCATTCGGAGAAGAATATGCAAGATTCAGCAGAAGATAGGACACGCTCCCATTTCTTGTTACTAAAGGTTCCATTTCCCGCTGGCTTTGTGACATTTTTAAAAGTAGTTTTCGAAATGATTGTCTTGCCCCAAATAGCACAGCCATCATTCCCACTGAGTCCCATCTGAGAGCTTTCTCCCCATGCTATCACTGGCAGCTGCCAAGGAGAACAGTTGTTTTTGCTTTTCCCTAGATCAGGTACCAAGACGTGGCTTGCAAATCCCCATGTACCTACAAATCAGGGATGTGCACAAATGTTTTTTGTATTTGAGTCCTATTCAATTGAATGCAAGGAAATTATTATTTGTTCGAATAGATCCCCTTGAAATGTGGCAGGATTCGTATTTGATACGAATGTTCCATACAAATTCCATATGAATCTCATACGAATGCATACGGAGAGCATACAAATCCCATTGAATCATCCCATACAAATCCCATATGAAGCTTCATACAAATGTAAAAAAACATTTGATTGAAATTTGAATGTCAATCTTTGAATGTGCCAATATTCAATTCAAATTCGAATGTCCGAATTCAGCCAAATTCGTATAAATTTTTGAATGTTATGAATATCTGTTCACATGCTCCTACAAATACTTCTAGGCTCCCACTTTATACAATGTGATACGTGAGGCTCCTTGGACTGCTAGTACTGTCTGCAACTTCCTAATTGCCCTCTTCAAAAATGTGTCCAAAGAGTCATACAGTGTGCACACACCAAAATGTACCAGACGACAACATTGCAATACATACTAAAATTGGGAAAAAAACTCTGCAGTAGCATTTCATTTCACCAAACATAATATCTGCATTCTGCTAAACATTTCAAAAGCATCTTATTGGAATAGGAAGTGATGCCATCTCAGTGTATATTTTGATCTTAGCTCATTTAAATTAAAACATCCAACTATCAACCACTTGGTTAATGAATAAAACAGCTAAAACAAATCCCTAAAAGGTGAGGTGGCATTTTATTTTCACTCAAGCATCTTCTCTTTGTAAGAAACTGAGGATTTTAGAGTCCTGATTGAACATATCCACTTTGATTCATGGTTGATTATGGGATATAAGAAATGTGGGGAAAAACCAAGTCTCTTCCACATTCTATGCTGTTGACCAACTCTAGGTGGTTCACCTGCTTTTAGAGTGGTTGGTCACCCCCAGGGTGAAAGATGACCTTTTCTTCTAAGAGGTCTCTTAATATCCATAATAGCAAAGCTGTTCACCTTCAACAGTGAGGTTGGTGGGCACCCGGGAGAGAGCCTTCTCTGTGTTGGCCCCCAGACTGTGGAATAGCCTTCCCCTTGAGGTGTGTCATGCTCCTTGCTTATGTATATTTAGGGAGGGGGAACGGTGGGAAATGATGACAGATGGTGGAATGGGCAGGGTAGGGCAGGCAAATGGCGGGTGGCAGTAGAGTAGCTCAGCGTGTCTGTCATCTTGGAGAGTGCAGTTGGGACTCTTTACCAGTTGGAACGAAGACTAAAAGACTGTGTGTCCAAAATCTCAAGTGTGTATATTTTTGTCAAAATTGCTATGGGTGAGCCAGTTTGGTCTAGTGGTTAGGGAACTGGACTCTTATCTAGGAATACTGGGTTCAATTCTGCCCCCCCCCCATTTATTTATTTATTTGTATTTCTATCCCGCCCTATACCCAAATGTCTCTGGGCAGGTTACAATATTTTATTAATCTTAGACAGGTCCCTG
Organism: Aspidoscelis tigris stejnegeri; assembly: GCA_023333525.1. Classification (NCBI taxonomy): domain Eukaryota; kingdom Metazoa; phylum Chordata; class Lepidosauria; order Squamata; family Teiidae; genus Aspidoscelis; species Aspidoscelis tigris. The sequence goes on from JALMGA010000007.1 coordinate 12,831,757, forward strand.
CCCTCAGGCTTACAATCTAAAGAGACAAGAAACAAAAGGAAAATGGTGTGGGAGGGAACAGGGAACAGCCAAAAGCAAGCGCTTGAGGTCTTCAGATCCAATTCTTCAGTTCATTTCTTATTGCTGGAATTTTCTTATTCTCTTTACTTTGAATTTTCTCTTCATTGATGACAAACCGGAAGATGGTAGAGATGGTCAGCCGGCATCTACTCAGCCCCACCTTGCTCGGCCTCAGGACCAGACGTTTCCTCAACTGGTGGATTGGCTGCCGTCATCTCTTTGCCATCTTGTGATGGGTGCAGTTGGAGGAGGGAGGGGCACTGCTAGGAGCAAGATGGCAGAGCCCAGCCTGCTGCCTCTTCGCCACTCTTCTCAGGCAAGATGGTTCTCAGCCTTGTGATGATGGCAGTTGGAGGAGGGGGGGCACTGCTAGGAGCAAGATGGCAGAGCCCAGCCTGCTGCCTCTTCTCCCATGAAGCCAGCTGGGTGACCTTGGGCTAGTCACAGCTCTCTTCTGAGCTCTCACAGCCCCATCTACCTCACAGGGAGTTCTGTTGTGGGGAGAAGAATAGAAAAGCTTTGTCAGCTGCTTTGAGTCCCCTTAAATGGGTGAGAAAAGCGGGGTAAAAAAACCAACCCTCCTCCTCCTCCTTCATCCACCTTGGCTATGCTACTGTCTCCTTGGCTTACACCATAATCTCATGGTTCTCACAGCAAGGGACAATATTCACCAAGTATTTGACGCTGGTGCTTCATGTCAGGGTCAAGATTTGGGAACTGATGGAAGATGCTGGGATGTTTTGGGTGTCATCTCATTAGCAGAACTTGTTGGTAGGTGGTGTTTGCTAGTATTCAAGGTATTTAACCTCATACTTTTACTTATACAGCATGGCTTCTTATCAATAAGTGAGCATTTTGTAAGGGCCGCTTCATGCCCATGCTCTTGCCAAAATCCAACCTGCTTACTCGCATTCCTTTTGGACTCAGTGTTTCCTTTACTTCCAGCACAGATCCAGCAATAGACAACCTGACTGTGGGAACTGTGATCTTGGTAATGGCACATCAAGAGAGGCCTTGAACAATGGTAGGGTCTGTGGGAAAGTGCTGCTGAGAGATTGAATGATATACCCTTGCCTGGACCATATTCTTTGTCTTCTGTAATTGATATTAAATTGAGGAACTTGCTATAAGCAAACCTGTGTCTTGTTACTGAGTTTCTGGGTCCTAGGTGATGATTTTGACAATGGGTGTATCCAGGCTTCTTAATACTGTGCAGTGAAATGCACAGTTTCATTGGAGGTGCATTATGCCAACGCTACTGCAAATTTGCTTAATGCTGATTAAACAGCCCCACCGCAACCATGCAGTTTTAAGAAAATTTGAATCTTCCCGCCAGTCTTCCCAGACAGAACAGCGAGAATAGCCAATGAGAACAGGGAGGGAAGTTCAACTCCAATTGGCTGCCTCATTCCATGTGACCACACACTCCAGTCTCAGCTCTCCCAGCTTCCGATGAGGAAGCTTTGGGAGGCTGCTGTAGTCCAGATGGCCAGTCACAGCTTCGCAGCTGGTAAGCTGCAATTTTCACCTTCACTGCGGATTTATTCTGCCAGTCTTGAAGGAGTCTTGAAACTTTTGAATAGAGAATTATTTTGTTGAAATGATTTCATGGGTTTCTTTCTACTGAGCTCCTTTAATCTGGATCTAAGAAGATCCGGATCTAAGGAATGGGTACTTCCCTTAATCCGGATCCTTCTTATGGCAGATGTGTATGAAGTTAAGAGGAGCACCTAAAAAGCAATAATTTCCTCCACTGACTATAGTTTCCCAAAATATTGACTGCCAAGTACTTTTTCCTGTCTTGGAATTAGTTCTTCAGATCCTTTCTAATCACAAATGCCAGGGATCAGAGCAGGGGCTGAATGCATGCAAAGCAAAACATGTTCCCTGTTTCTGATCTTGAGTCCCTGTCACTCCAGGGCAAAACAGTCATTTAACTGCTCTGACATTTGCTCAGCATCTGCTGAGGTTTGCACAATATCTAATTCACTTTAATGTACTGATTAGTAGGCTGAAAGAAGTGCTGCTTTGCTATGTGATCACCTTTACTTGAAAAGGAAGGAAGGAAGGAAGGAAGGAAGGAAGGAAGGAAGGAAGGAAGGAAGGAAGGAAGGAAAAGAATTTCACCAAGGCATATACAGAGGCTTAGTACTTTCCGCACCTATCTTGCTTTCTTCTGGTCCATTGTGTCCGACCAGTCCCCAGACTGGCCCTGAAGTTTGTACAAGCTTTGGAGAGCTCCAAAGGGCTAGGAATGTGTGTTTCCAGTGTCTGAGCCACCAAGGGACACACTTCAGCTGTGCACTTTGGTGAACTGACAAAACCATTTGCCTAGTAGTCAGGAACACAGAGGTGATCCTAATCAAGAGCCTCTTGTTCTGTAGCTTGCTCCATCTAATGCAGATGGGGCATACCAGCAATTGGTGGTCCTCCCAGATCTGCACTAACCTGTGGACTGATCAAGTTCTCAAGAGGATTGTGAGGGATCGTAATCCAGATCACCGCTTTTTGAGATCAGATGGAGATGTCATCCTCTGTGTTCCTGCTTTTAAAAGGAATTGGCGATCAGGTATTATAATCCAGATGTATATCGGATGCCAAAGAAAAGATCTTCAAGGAGTCTTATTCAGAAGCACAGATATCAGAACTGGAAATAAGGTGTCCAAGTTGCAGCTTCTTAGAATTTAGCCAAATGCAAGTAAATATTCCTTGATATTACGTGGAGTTATTCAAGATCAGGCTGGGACAGCTAATCCTCAACAATGGTTTAATTTATTTTGCCAAACATCACAAATGGTTGGACTGGATGCCATCTCTTCTAGTTTCCCAGTTCCATGACTCTTTGATTAGGAGTCAGTTCTAGCTGTGAAATCAACTGTCTAGATTCACAAAAGTCAGTTATATCCAGTGCTGGCAATTTAGTTTGAATAAAGCTCTAGACAAACTGGTTTGGCTATTCTGCATATAGTCTGAAAGATTTACCCAAGGTCACACAATTTTCATGACAAATTGAAAGTAGGCCCAGGGGTCCTAGTTCCTCATCTGGCACTCCAAGCACACCCCGTTGACTTATAGTTATACAAATATGTAATGCATGCTAAGACGTTATAACAATCCCTCAGAAAAGTAGTTAATGGCTTACAGCTCACATAAAGCAGTGAGAGAGTCTTGCTTTTGTTCGCGTTGTCCTGGCTTTCAGCAGAGTTATAACTTGTAGGTCAAGTCTGAAGGATAAAGGAGTGATATTTCATTTAGATAATAAAGTTGTACTCAAGGCAGGGAGTAAACAACCCCCTTAATCATTGTCATTCATGCAGCAAGTTGGGGCTTTTATGCCATGGTATGGAAGCCAGCGCATACATATCTATGTCACTTCTACCTGCGTCTAAGAAAAATCGCACAACTAGTACATTGTCTCCCTTTGCGCTGCAAGAAAAAAAAAGTTTCACTTCCAGCTACCACGAGTGACCCAGTATACTTGGATGCGACCATTTGTAACCTTGACAACAGTGGTTTGTCTATGTTTAGCAATGGTTATCAGCACAAGGAGATAACAGATGGCGCATCCAGATGAAAATGTATTCCTTGTGTTTGACAGTGCTGTGTGTTTATTACAAGCTCTAGCTGCCTACACTGAACCCCACATCCAGGCCAATTTCAGAGTGAGGGAAGACAGCAGCAAGCGCAAAGCACTTTTCCTTTCACATTATCTAACTCAGAAAATTCCCCCCTGAGTAAGATAATGAAGAAAGAAAATGGCTAGTCATTCTGCTGATGTCTCCTCTCACCCTGAAAGCAGACTGAATGTGGATTAATGCTTAAGAGTAGCTAGCTTGTCTGGGACAAAATGAGCAACGCCCAGTGTGCTGTGATGTTTGGTTTTTACCCATCCAATCTACTTACTCTTTTTGTTTCGTAAAGAAACATCTTACTCTCATTTTGTCTATTTCGTCTCATTATTCCTGTTGTTTTGGGACCCTAATGGGACAGATTTTCCTCTCAATACCTTCAGTATACTCATATGAGTATATTACCTGAGCGATTTGGTATGACTAGTTGCTGCAAAACATCTCTCCATCCTGAATTATGGCTTTTATACAAACAGAGCCATCATTTGTGAGACTTATAATAACCGTTTGTGATTTCTTCTTCTGGGAAAACCTGTGTAAGCCAGAATAGCCCTTCTGCTTCTTCTGAAACTGATCCGAGGCCCAGAACACATTTTGGAGTACCCAAGAGGGATTCTAAAAGCCATGGTCACCCATAGCAGCTGATTCCCTTACTAGCCATTGCAAGGAAGAATGGTTTTCTGTTCGGACGTGGAATTTGACCCTTTGCAAATTGCAGGCCTGTCCGCACCGCAGTGATCAAGGTAGCCTGACATGCTCTGAAACAGAGCATATGGGTACCATGTTGCCACCTCCCAGAGTGGCCCAGAGTGGCCCTGGTCAATTAGGACACTCCTGGTAACACCTCAGAGTTTACATACGGATATGTATGGATACAAATAAGAGGCATACAGATACATATGTGGTGTGTATGCATCTGTACACATATGAATGTCTGAATTATTCATAGGAATAATTTGAAATATTCATATTCTAATACTAAAAACAAATGTCTGGTCATTCAATTCAAATTTGAATGTCTGAATTTGTCTGAATTCAATCAAATAATGAATATCTTGAATATTTATGCACATCCCTAGCCAGAAGACCAAGGTATTGTTCCCTGGTTCTACTACGAAAGAAAGTTTACAGGTACCTTATCAAACTGGGAGGGGGGAATGGACTCTTACTTCCAAAAAGAGTTCAAATAGAATATAAATTCATTCAGGTGGGAGTATGTAGTGAGTTCAACTAGATTTCAGAACCTGGAAATCAGTACTTAAAACTTTTTTCTTGGTCTTGGCAGAAGAAAAAAGGAATAGTTTCCCCCTTTCAAAATAATTTGAAAGGACCCACAAATGAAAATCTGAAATAAATAAATGCATAAATAAATAAAATAAATCAGATTTTATATTATTTGGCTTGGAATAATGAAATTCCTGCTGCTTACTTGTTTTTGGAGTCAATTCTGTATATATTTGAATGTCCTTGAATGTTCTCTTATCTATGATCAGCTTCTATAAATTTCCCTTTGAAGATTCCACTCTTCTTTGTTTCATTTCCCAAGCACAACCTGCCAAAACCAAAATAAAACTTTTAACATAAAATTTCTATCGCTCAGTACATTACTATAAAACAATAAAACGGAGGCACATTTTAAGATCTCCTATCCAATCATACTTTCTGGCTGAAGCCTAGTGCATAAGGACAGTCATTTATATCCTTTCCCCCTTCCAAATAATCATGGATGTGCCTGATTTATGGTGAAAAATGTTACAATAAAGTTTTATACCATTTAATATAAGAATTCGTACAAGGCTGTTTGCACTGTTGGACCTGATTAAAAATAATTAACAGCCATTACATGACCTCCAGTTTCAAGGCCAAGCCTTGGTTGACTCTGAGAATTTAATGAACAGGCTTGCAAAAGAACGAGCATATGGGAACTTAGGATTCCAACTCAACACTAACAAGGACATTAATTGCATCAGTAAGCCAGTGACCTCTTACAGTCTTTGAAAGATTGTCAGCCGTTACAATAGTGTGTTTGGAATGAAGAAGTTGGCATGAAAGGAGTTTTCTTTTTTGCCTCATCTCTTCAATATTCCATCAAGGTTTTGCTTTGCTTCAAGAGTTGCACCACTGCACACCAAGGCCGCGTTCCCATTATAAGCTTATTTCAGTTTCAAACCGTTTTCAATCCTTGCAGTTCCCAAGTCAGGTTGGCTTAACACGCTTTCTGCGTGTTAAATAGCCCCAAAGCGTTGTAAATGTTAATCCTCATTTCAACAGGTCTCACTCTGGTTCATGTGCTTGAAACAGTTTGCATTTCTTACCATGGGAACGGTCCATGTTAGTGGGATGAGAATGCATGTTTAGGGTTTCCCTCTCCCAATAGCTTGCTTCCAAAGATAGTGAAAAATCCTGTAAAAATCCACCCCTTACAGCAGCTGCTACACTGTAGCAATCCATGCACTTCACACCTGATAACAATGTTGCAATTTTGTGCAATTCTGCCTCTTTGAAAGTTCTGACCTTTAGAAAGGGAAAGGAAAGCAGCTGCAGGTTCTTGGAGATGTGTGAATGTTTAAGGCATGAGTTGCTGCTGCTGCTGTGTGCCGTGGGCAATGGGGAGAGGAGGGAAAAGAATCGCTGGCTGCCCAGTGCCATTTTTCCTCCATCCAGGCAAGCGGGAGCCACCTTATGGGTTCACGGCAGGAGGAAGAGGGCAGGGCAGCCCCGAAAAGCAGCTTTTACAAAGTAGCCACTTGAGTCCCCCCTTGAGTCACATACGCCACGTACAATCCTCAGAATCCGGATTGAACGTGATTAAAGTTGAAAATAATGGGAACAGGCATATTCGCGTTAGCATCCAGTTCTGAGTGGATTATTTTGGGTTACGGAAACCGGAATAAGCTTGTAATAGGAACTGGGCCCAAATCTGCTTAAAACATAAAAAGGAATGCTTATGAATCAGACTAGAGTCCTGTCCTTCTTGGGGATTCATGGGCAACTTGATATCTCATGGAGCTTCCCAGTGTTGTGCACTGAGTGTCACATGTACATTTTTCTGCCTACCTAGCAGTAGTCATGGGTGTCTGCTCAGTACAGAGAACTCCTGGCCCTCTGGGAACAATTTGTGCCTCTTGAGCCAAGGTGCCTAGATATAGGTGTCATGCCTTGTGCCCTCTCTGACTCCTCAGGTGATGATGTCCCTGCCCATGCCAGCCAGGATGGGGGCCCACCTTGGAAACAGATTCTGTCCCCCCAGATGTGGATGACTCGGACTCTGATACTGAGTCATGCCCAGAGCTGAGTTCTCTCCAGAAAGAGAGAGAGCATCTGTACTGCTTGGAAAGCCTCCATGTCAAACAGCTGTGCTGGAGGGGGACAGACAGGCCAAGCCCTTTATAAGGAAGTCCCACCCAACCACCTCCTTTGCAAACAAAGAATCCCCCTGGCAACCCCCAGCTCGTGTAACCTCTGGACTCCTTACCCTTGACTGATGAATTTCTGGTAACCTGACCCCTGGCTTGTCTGACTTTCTGTAACTCTTGGTTCCTTGCTACCACTAGCTGTGTGCATGTGTGTGTGTGTGTGGTTCACTGCTGCTGCCCACTCAGGACACGACAATAGTCATGTGGACATACAGCAAGGGCATCTCATTCCACAGTGGGCAGCCCTTCAGCTGCCTTGAAGAGTGGAACTCTCATGGAGGAAGGGCACCAGGCTGAGGAAGAGAAGCAGGCTTCTTTAATTGGAAACTGTTCTATGGTTGGTGTGCTCATATCTTGCACTGAAGATGCTCCTCCCTGGATGGGAAATGGGTGGCTTCTTGCAGCAGGTGATTTGATCATTACAAAGTTGGGGATGTCTAGATAGGCTGGTAGACAGTGCTTGGGAGAATCCAGTGGCCATGGTAAATGTCAGCATGGAGGATACTGGAAAGGAAAACTAGTAAGTTTTGGAAGACAAATTTAGGTTGTCCAGTATAAGACTGAAGGATATTCCCCCATCCACTCATTCACTCTTTTTTTTTTTTAATGAAGATCTTCTCTGGATCTATTTCTGTTAGAGCAAACATTCTTAGAAGAATACCTGCCAGAAAGCTGTTTCCAAAAACTTGGAATAGGTAGTTTGCTGCCTTCCTTCCTCAATTTCTTGCAGAACTCATTGTGCTTTCATGGTGAGATGAGTCAAAACATCAGGACCATCAGGCTCTAGGCATAATGTTCCCAAATTCTGTTGCTTGCCATTTAAAAAGAAATGAAAGTCCAACCATTAAGAGAGAACAATGAAAAGAAAGAACACTATTGTCTGCCAAAGTAGTTCCACAGAAGTGGAGTTATTTTTTTATGAGATGATACAGCAACAAAGAGAAAAAGGAGAGGGAGTTATATACTCATTTAAGGTATCACAGGTACAGTGCTATTTCACCCAAACTTTCAGAACAACAGAGAGAGAGAATAATAGAATGGTTATTTATATTGAGGTTCAACATTTTATGAATGAATATAAAATAGCCTTCTCTATCACTTATTCCAGAGATTGTGTGCTTCAAGTATGCTCTGACCCTTCAGAAATTTAACTCTAGTCTTCAGGTATATGAATATTTGTGTGGATAAGAAGAGTGAGAAATGGTACCAGACTGTACCACCATGCAGATGAGATGTCCTAAGGATGTGGATGAATATTCGTAACATTCATCCAAATTCAGACATCCACACACAAATTGAATGTTATGACATTTGTACATTAACATTTGTACAAATACAAATGTTTTGGAACATCTGTACGAGTAGTTCGTGCATTTGTTAAACTGGGAATACGTAGCAGATACATATTGATATGTATGCATTCATATAGGATACATATCCAATATGTATGTGTTTGTATAGGATCCATATCCAGCTCACATATGTATTCATATCAGAAATCCCTATGAATCTGTATGAATACATTAATATTGAATAGAATCCTACCACACTTGAAGGGGATCTATTTGAATGAATACAAATTTACTAACATTCAATTTGTTACAAATTGAAAGCCAAAAAACCCATTTGTGCACATACTTAGAAGCTCCTAGTCTGTTTGCCAGTCTAGTATACCAGCCAGTATACTGGTCAGTGCAGAATAATATCACAAAGGTAAATTCATCCATCCATCAAACCAGCTTTCTTTCCCTCCCTCCCTCCTTGACTGACGATGTAGCCTACTTTCACAATTTGGGCTGTGTTCAGACATAGCAAAAGGGGATTGTTTATGGCTCAAACTTTTCTAATCCATAGTCTATACTTTTCTAGTATAGAATGTTCACAAGAGGGGGAAGAGGCAGAATGGTGCGTGAACAGCCCCACCTCAAAGCCCTCACTGTGGCACCTTTCAGAGGTGCTTCAGATATCTTTTTTTTTTTAGCTTTGTCTGGTCACAGCTTTGGATGGATTAAGGTGCAGATGTACGTGTTGGTAAACAAACATTATGGAGCTTCTAAAATGAAATTTAGTATTAATAGAAGAAATTTAGCTTGCTTCACAATGCTTAGTGTACTTCAGACCAGTAATGACCTCAGGAACACAAATTCCCAGGCTAGAATTTTGCTTAAACATGGTCACCTATCAATTTAGGTCGCTCTATCCAGTACTTCTCAACCTTCCTAATGTCACAACCCTTTAATACAGTTCCTCATGTTGTGATGACCCCCAACCTAACCCTAACCCTAACCCCCAACCATAAAATTATTTTTGTTGCTACTTCATAATGACCCCTGTGAAAGAGTAGATCAACTCCCAAAGGGGTCGTGACCTACAGGTTGAGAACCACTGCTCTACACACACATTTCCAGGTGGTGCACAGCACTCCCAAGACCAGAGCAAGTACTGCATAATCCTCTCTTTTTGGAGAGTCAGTATGACCCATCCCTATGTCCAAAACTGTTGTTTTTTTCAGATTCCTGGGGTCTTAACAGGTTGTCACCATCTCAAGCCATCTATTTCAACACAGATAAATAGGAACCTAGGAATTAGACTACAGGGTCAGCCATCCCAACAGATGTTTTCTGCCAGCTTTCCAGCAGTCTTATTTGCTCTTTGGTTTTATGCAATAATTAGAATTCGGATTAATTGACATCACAAAAGAGCTTAGAGTCTGGGTAAGTGTCTGGCACAGAAGAATAAAATGGATGTTTTGGGCTAGTATCTCAGCTTAAAGTCTAGAATCCAAAGTTAAGGTATGGCTGAATCCAATTTCCTTCTCTAATACAATATAATCTTTAAATAAAACATCTAAAAACTAATGATGCTCAGCTCTTCTTTAAGAAAGAAGATTCCATAGCTTGGTTTTCTCCTTACCCAAGATAGTATGCTTTGGGGACAGGATTTGTTAAGGACCACTGAATTTTTTGCTCTGCTGAGCAACACAAACACTGAACATGATTAGACAGAGGATGGGAGCGTACAGTAGAATTGACAAATGTACAATGGCCTTTGCAAAAACCGTTCTCGCCCACCAAGGGGTTGACAGTGCCATTGTACAACATCAATAAATTCGACGGATGGCCTTCTCAGTAATGTTTTAGTGGTTGTTAAGTGTCATCTGCTTGGTACTTAACTACTGCTCACAACTACTGTATGTTCAGTGTTCGTGGAAAGTGTTTTAATATTACACTCCTCAGGGAAGAAGCAAAGGATCAGACCTGTAGCCCTCTGTCTTCTTAGCAATTGCTACAGCCATTTCTTCTGTAATACTGGACTGCAGCTGAGTGTGTCAGCCTAGTGATGAGCTTAGAGAATGGGTGAAGTAAACCACTTTAAAGCCATGAAAAGTCACCCAGTAACACGAAGTACTTTCCATTCAGTGATGAATAGTTACTGTGGCTTCCTGTAACTATTTGTATGTGTGTGTGTGTGTGAGAGAGAGAGAGAGAAATTGACTAGGCACAGAGGAAATTTGTTTTGAAGCAACATAATTAAGCTGTTCTCCTGACCGCCTTAGATGTAGTATCTACAAGGACATCTCAGACACTCTCAGTGGCTTGATATTAAATGCTCTCACAACCTCTTCCAGTCCCTAAGACATCCTACCCATGACTGAAGCCATCTATTCTTAATCTATTCTGGAAAGCTCTCAGACCCTTCAGTTGAAGGATGATCCCTCCTCTTCCTGAGGTAGATGTGTAGAGGAGACAACTCACAGACAAAGAATCCTGCCCTGTTTCCCTTCCAAGGACCCAAATTTCTGGTGTTTAAGGGGGGGGGGGTTAGCCGGTTATTGTAACAGAAACTGCTCCATACACATGACAAGCACTCTTCCCACATATGTGTAGGGTCTTAAGAACTATGAGTTTGGTTTACCTAATAGCAGCATAGTGGAAATCCCAAAGGAGGGAAAACAGTTGGTTGAACTTAGTAAAAAGTTAAGTGCTGTGGTCAAAGACTGCTCACGGACCGAACTATAGAAACATGCTATCTGAACTGAATATTCAAATATTTGATCGAATTGAAATTCAAAAATTCAGATCTTTGAAGATCCGATTCAAATCTGGATTATCCGGATCCGTATTTTCAAAAATCCAATTCAAACTTGAATATACAAATGTCAGGAACATTTGTATCCGATTTTTGAATCTGTTTGCATCCTGTTTTTATTGTGTTTGCACCCTGTTTGCATCCTGTGTTATAATCGCAAATAGACCCAATATTCGGATGCAACATATGATGACGAATTCAGTTGAATCATTCAAAAACCCATATTGGATTTTTAAAAATCTGGATTCGATCTGGATTTGAAAATTCAGATTTTAAAAAATCCAATTTGAACTCAAATGTTGATATTGATCAAATTCGAGTCAGATTTTTGGATTTTCGAATATCCGAGCACATCCAACACTAAGTGCAGAAATGGTCTCTGGGATAAATAGAGAAAGCTTATCTTAGTTAACTGGATTGCTACTTCCACTGCATTGCAGTCGCCCAAGTAGTATAGGATAGGCAATCTGTAGTAGCATGGGATCAGTTTGGTCCAGATTGCTGTAATGGGATGGCCTGTTCAGGATGTCATTTTGGGCATGATGGTCTGGTCCATGCTCCCTGCCATGCAGATGGAGGGCATTAGGAGGGGACAGGGCATTTCTGGTCTACTCTAAGTAGGGATGTGCAAGAATATTTGAAACATTCACAATTTGAGTGAATTTGTTGGAATTTGAACATCCAAATTTGAATCAAATATCTATACATTCGTTTTTTAACGTCCAAACAAATTCAAATGTTTTGAATCATTCGTACAAATTATTTGGACTTTTGTATGTGTACGTATCCATACGCATTACATACATATCCATATGCATTTCTACGTGTATGTACAGAATGAAAATGGGATGCATACAGGATAAAATCAGGATGCGTACAGATGCGTACAGACACATATGAATGTTGTCAACATTTGTATCTTCAGATACGAATTGAATATTTGTACAAATAGATACGAATGTATTTGAATTGGTTCGAATTTGAATACATTCATTTTTTCTCTATTCGTTTGAATTCAAACATTTGAATTTTCAATGTGAATTTTTAAAAAATCTGAAAATTGCATTGGTGCACACCCCTAACTCTAAGCTGTGGAGAAAGAGGCTACAAAATAGAGCGTAGTCTGGTCCAATGGTAAGTGGAGAAAGGATCTAAGCTGCTCCAACAAGTTTGAAAGATTACAGCATTGACCATCTCTCTTTCTCTCTAAATATTTTAAAGGTGTACAAAGTTTGGTTCACGTAAAAAAATTTGATTGCAAAGTTTGTGGATGTTTACATGGTACTGAATAAGCATATCCAGAAATTTAATTGAATCAACCCAGTCCTCACTTGCAAACATGAACTATTTTGTTCAAACTATTCATGTTTGCTGTATTTTTGCCTTTGAAAAGAGCTTTTTGTTTTCTTCAACTGAAGAATTTTTTGTTGATTTTTTTTGGGTTTCCAAACAAATCAACTTCTCCTTTTGGTTGAGTACATCAGAATTAAGCCACATCGCCAGAAAACCAATACATTCTTCTTATCAATACTTAAACTGGCAACTTATTAGTTTCTCTAAATCCTGGAAAAAGAAAAGAAAAAGCTCTCCAAAGCCGGCATTGCCTGATATCTGAACAGAACAGAGTCTCACTACACTTCTAGATTGAAATGATAGAAGAGCATTCCATAGCAAAAGAAAGGGGTGGAAATGAAGGGAAGGAGGGAGGGAAAGGGGAACGAAGGTAGGAAAATATTTCTTGCTAGGATAGATGCAACACATTTTTGTGGAAAACTGTAAAGCCATGCAGACCGAATTTGTTTTCCACCTCCTTTTATCAGATCCACAGACAACCCAAGGGAGATTAAAAGAATGTGTGCTTATTAGAAAGAGGTTTAATGGGAATCTTATCATTATAAAGCTCTTAATAAAATGAAGAGAATCCTGGTTTAGGCTACTACTGGATTATGAATTATTTTCCTCTCGGCCTATTTTTTCCATCCCTCTGCACCAGATGAAAACGACTTTGCACAAAGAAATGCCTTGGATTATGTTTGCATTTCTTCTGGTACAGCAAGTGAAAGTCAATTTCACACAGTGTTATAGGGTGCTATAAAAACTGACCACTAGAAAAAAAAAAGTGTTTCCACCCTTGTTCCCAACCCCCTTATTATGAAGATTGGGAAGCAATGCAGGATACTTGACTTGATTGTTTATTTACAATTCTGCAGAGGAGAAGGATTAATAGGCAGACAACCAGAGGTGTAGTGAAAGTGGTTTAAACAGGCATGTCCTGTAGAAGCTTAGCTTCATCTTCATGATTTTTAAAGCTCTTACAATGCAGTAAGCACAGTAAACAGATTAAAGAATCCTTTCTATAGCTTTATAGTGCAAAAAAAAGGAAAAGGAAATAGAATAAATAGAATAAAATAGAATAATAGAAACAGTGAAGGAAAAGAACAGTGAAGTTTGCATATAAATGTATAAAATTATATTTACCAATGCTCATAAGAAGAATTCCCCACACTTTTTTCATTTCTTTCCTGAGGGGGAAATATAGTTATCATTATCCTTAAACTTTGGTTCTGTGGCTAAAGATCATGGAAGTTGCTGTATATATATAAAAAAAATTCCTCAAATCTAAGAGGAAAAATAACTGAAGTTTTTTTTTCCAGTTGTGCTGGAGCTTGGGATGAAATTGGTCCCAGCAAAAATTAGAATAGAGTAGACCCATCAGATTGAAAAAGAAAAAAAAAGTATGCATGAATGAGCACCAGATTATTTATAGCAAACCGTTCTAATGAGCTCCCTGATTTCTTTCTGGACTCCCAGCACAAAACAGGTTTGGTCAGAATATTTCTATCATTGTCTTCGACTAGTATTGGGTTTTCTAGCGTTGCTTTACCAGCACTGGATGACAGCAAAATTTAAATGGAGAGATATCTGGCTGTTTATTCTTTTCTGCTTCATTGAGGTTAGGATCTGTTTGCATCTTACTTAAGTACACAAGCCAGTGAACTTCTGGGATGCATCTTGTGGGTGGATACCCGATGTGACACCCGATGGTTCTGGAACTTAGCCAGCACTTCCCCAAGTCCTGGGTAGGTACAATCTCCAGGATCACCTCATTGAGGCACTGGGCATGCACAGTGCTATTGCCACAACCACCGCCCAACACAGTGCTCTAGGGAGGTGCAAGAATGTTTATTTGACATTCTATTTGAGTCGAATCAAATGCACAAAAATTCAATTCGATTTGAATTTTTAAAATTTGAATTTAACAAGGTTCGAATTAAGCAAATTCGAATCTATTCGTTCAAATTGTTAATTCGAATTTGCACTCACAAATGTCAACAACATTCGTAGATACCCATTTTCCTCCCATACGGATCCATACGGATGCGGGAGAGATGCGGATCTTCAAGTACACATCGTGTACGAATCCATACACGTACAAATGTCCAGATAATTCAAACAAATAGATACAAAATTCAATTCAGATGTTAAATTCAAATTTCGGGAGATTCTGTTTGGATTCAAATGTCAAAATTCAGCACATTCAATGAAATTTTGAATGCCTACGAATATTCGCACACATTCCTACAGTGCACAACATGAGTCCCAAGTAATGGGATTATTATGGACCAGGCTGTATCCCCAGAAAAGAAAATTATCCACCATGTTGCTGGACTGGTGAAAACAGTCCAGTCCAAGAACAGTCCTGGCAGACCAAACTATGCTGCATATGATGAAGTTGACCTTGGCTCACAGTTCCCACTTGTAGCAGTTACTTTTCTTGCCTCACCAGGTAGGCAGCTGACCAGTTCTCAAAAATGACTGTGGACAGTAGATTTGGGGGTGGGGGTGAACTGAAATGTTCAGAGAACTTCTCCTTAGAAATGGTCTAGAGACCTTTGAAGAGTCTCCTGGGCAGGTTTGTTTCAAGCCAATTCTTGTTCAACTGCATTTCCCCCATTAAAAACATTTCTTTAACATGATTTGAATGCTTTTCTTTCAAGAAATGAACAGTTCAAGTCTGTTTTAGGTTTAAATTGAACCGGGCCAAGGCCATTTGACCTGGTTCAAGTTCAAATGGAATTCGATGTGGTTTGGTTCAATGTGAACTGAAGCAAACCACTATTTTTAAGTGTGTATCTCTAGTGGTGACCCTCAAGGTGCTGTCATGCACACAAAATGGGGCTGCTGCACATGTGCACATAGAAAAGGATATGCAGTGAAGAAGAAGAGGTGGCTTTTCTACCCTGCTTTTCTCACCCATTTAAGGGGACTCAAAGCGGCTAACAAAGCTTTCTGTTCTTCTCTCCATAACAGACACCCTGTGAGGTAGGTGGGGCTGTGAGAGCTCAGGAGAGAGCTGTGACTAGACCAGGGTCACCCATCTGGCTTCATGGGGGAGGGTGGAATCAAACCCTGTATTCCCAGATAAGAGTCTGGCTCCCTAACCACTAGACCAAACTCTAGAAGAAGAGGTGGCTTTCTACCCCACTTTTCTCACTCATTTAAGGGTACTCAATGTGGCTGACAAAGCTTTCTGTTCCTCTCCCCACACCAGACACCCTGTGAGGTAGGTGGAGCTGTGAGAGCTCAGAAGAGAGCTGGGACTAGCCCAAGGTCACCCAGCTGGCTTCATGTAGGAGGAGGGTGGAATCAAATCCGGTATTCCCAGATAAGAGTCTAGCTCCTTAACACCTTGACCAAAGTGGCTCACAGGCACGAAGGCTTGAATATGTTGCTTCCCTGGTGACAAAAGAGCTGGGAAGTTTCTTTGTGAGATGGCAAGAAAGCCAATATGGCAGAGGTGCCTGGCTCCGAAGTGCTTTTGTGGATTTAACCACAGCCAAGGACTGGAAGACACAAAGTAATTGCATTTGTTCTGTATTCTTGTGAGTTCTTATAAATTCCATGTTTAATAAGACTTCTGAAGAGTAAGAGAAATGTGACACATCTGTTCAAATAAATTAATTTGTATGGCGAGCACATGAGAAATTGCATACAATGGGTATTTGTTCCCACGTCGCTAAAAAGGATGGTGCTTCTGTCTTGCTTGTTCATGAGACTGATGTGTAATGCAATAAATGGAATAATCCTTCAGAAAGGTTTTTAAAGTGCCTCGACATAAAAAGCTTATTATACGTCTGGCATACTTCAGATCAACGGTTTTGCAATTCCTTTCTCTAATGTTTATACACAACTACCCTCTGTGTTGGTTCCCGTGTGGCTTGTTATGAGTCACAGGAATTTTACATAAAAGGCAAAACTTCTTGATTGGATTTCATGTTACCGTATCATTTAGTTAAATTGTCAGTCATTAGCAACACTTCTGTTATCTGTGTTGTACAACGTTCCCATTTGTCCTGATGCAAAGATGTGCTGACAATCATTTCTGCTGGCACAATTTTAGGAATGAAAGGCAGCTTCGGCATATTCCCTGGGGACCATACTGGGGGAAGACACAGCTGTATAGGACTGAACGCTGGAATGGCCCCCAGCAAAACATTAATGCAAGAGAGTCCTTTGGGGAGAGTCCTTTGTGGCATTCCTGGCTGTGGGCTGTTCTAGGGGTCCATCATGTCATTTCTGGTTGAATCATCATCTGGTAACTTCAGAGTCCAGGGACTGGCATATTCATTCCAGTGGAAGGAAGAGGACCTTTTCACACTTGGATGAAAAGGTTGGTCCAGGTATGCTCCTACGCATAGCATTCACATTGCATGAAGTTGCTCTGTGCATGCCTGATTGTCCCCTGGCTGGATAGTTGTGGAGCACTAGAAAGTGCTCCACAGTTATTCTAGCAATGTCTGGGACATGGCTACTACAGTCTGGGATGCACCATTCACACAGCTTCCAGGCAAAGGGTGCATGGAGCCGGGTGCCACATGGCTGTTGCTGCAATGAGGCTGATGCTGCTGATATAATAGTATAGTTACTCAACACTTAAGTGAAGTGCCAGGTAAATTTTGGATGGATCAGGTGTTAAAAATGCAAACACCCAATCAATTCCAGATCTTCAATTCCCAGGGAAGTGAAGGTGCAGATAAGCCCAGAATATAAAGAGCATTCTTCCCCCCATTTTATTCCCACATTCTGAGACTATCAGACTGGTCTAGCCCTGAGTTCCCAAAACAACTGGCAGTTCTCAGAAGTACAGCACAAGGTGGGAGGAGGGTTGATTTTAAATGTGTTTTAAGAATGCTTTATATATATATTGTGACCCCAACATAGGACTTTTTGGTGAAGGGAAGGATATACATTTTTGGATGGATGGATGGATGGATGGATGGATGGATGGATGGATAAGGGAAAAGCAGAGCTGGTGATAAAAGCTAATGGAGATGGCTGAGAAAGGAACAAAGATGGCAGCAGAATTGCCAAGTGGTCAGTGCTAACAGTTGATGTGCATTGAACTGGAATGAACAAGTAGTTTGCAATGGACCTATGGCTGTGGTCACACCTTCACTTGAAACCTTCTTCAGTCCATCTTCAGGTCTGACTGCACACACCTTTTCATCTCCATCCATTTCATTTCCATCCATTTAAGTCTACATATAAAACAGATAGAAATGAAATGATGTGAGCAGGCAGATCTGAACATGGACTGAGGAAGGCTTCAAGTGAAGGTGTGACCACAGCCTAATTCATATAGAAAGTTCACTGACTGATATATGTAGAATAACTGGGAGTATTTAGGGCTGGAGATTTAGGAATTGAGTACTAACCTCAACACAGTGAATTCCAAGGTAAAAATCACACTGTTAACTATGTTTCTGTTTCATCTTGGATATGTAATATTCAGAAACAAATATTATTTTCACTTTTTTAAAATTGTCTGTGTTTCTTCCTCATTCCAAACAAATCATATCACTGAATTATAGAAAACAAGACCACAGTGCTCATTGCCTTTTGAAAGAAAATTAAGCATGTTGTTTCCTGATCCTCAGAGTAATTAATCACAAATATGTATCAGAGGCTTCACAATTTCTTGCTAGTATTATAGCATTTTTCTAGTATTTCCAGGAAACTGGAAACTCCTGAGGCATTTTAGAAATATGTCCACTCGAATAAAATGAAAAATTAATTTTCATTTTTGCATATGTGATATGTTTAACAGGGATGCCTTTCAACCTAATTTATAACTGAATTGCTAATTGCTCAACAGCTGTGCCCACTGGAAACTCAATGCTAAATAAACACATATCTAAGTCAAAGAAGTGACATATCAAAGTTGGCTGGTGAAAAATCTTTGAGATGTGTAACAAAACAGCAAGAACCATGTATGGTTTGGACAGCTGATGTTCTCATCACTTTCCAGAAGCAGCCATGCTAAAAAATACAGATGTGCAAACTTGGTCTGAAATGAACTGAGGAAGAAGAAGAAGAAGAAGAAGAAGAAGAAGAAGAAGAAGAAGAAGAAGAAGAGTTGGCTTTTCTATCCTGCTTTTCTCAAAGTGGCTGACAAAGCTTCTGTTTTTCTCCCCACAACAGAATACCCTGTGAGTTAGGTGGGGCTGTGAGAACTCAGAAGAGAGCTGTGACTAGCCCAAGGTCACCCAGCTGGCTTTCATGGGGGAGAGCAGAATCAAACCCAATATTCCCAGATAAGAGTCTGGCTCCTTAACCACTAGACCAAACTGGCTTAACCACTGGACCAACTGAAAGGTTGAATCAGTTTTATTCATACTGAACGCCCCCCCCCCCCGTTTGATAGGAGCTGGTCCAATTTGATCCAGACTAAGGAGCAACCTGTCAAGAACATGAATGGTTCAAATTAAATAATTTGTTCTGGCTGCCCCCCCCCCTCCAAGCACATTTTTAATTAAAAAAAAATAACAGTTCAATTTGAACTTTTTAAAAAAATTAATCAAACTGCACCACTTAAGGTTAAATCCAGCATGAACCAAACCATGCTTGTGTCTTCATCATGTTCTCTCTGACTCATGGCTGACTCTGGTTTGTCAAAGACATGGCAAGGTCTCAATCTCTTCCACATTCTAAGCCCTTGGGCCAGGCTATCTGGTTCAAAAAAGTGTCCTTTCTTTGCAGAGACACATTAGCATGCAAAATAATATCACTAAGATGGAAGGTTTCAGAGGCAACAATTAGAATGTTAATAATGCTTCTTCCCCCACCACCACCACCATTTTTCCATCAGAAAGCTGCAAAGGGAACATTAAAATTCTTTTTTTGAGCTTCCTGGTGCAACTGGGAGAATGTAATGACATCAAATAAAGAGAAATATAGGTTGTATATTCCCCAGTTGTGAATACATAGAATTCATTAGCTTTAAATGGATGGATTTCAAGGAAGTACTGTATTTTGATTGTTTGTTTTTTTAAAAAGACTGTCAAGATCTTGAGATTCTTGGAAAAACTGGAATGCAAGATGACCTCGCATACACTTTTTCCCCATTCAGACCCTTCAAGTTTGGAGAAATCATGGCTTTATGATGAAATGAAAATGGGAAACAGTAACTGGTGGATTGACTCTTATGTTCAGCATATAAGAGATAATAGATTTTGGGGGGAGGTAGAGATTTGACAAGACAGCATTTGTTGGACAACCACTACTGGGGTCTTTACACACTTGCCCAAAATGGATGGCCTCACACGCTCTGCCCATGATCACCCCCATAGCTCAAGATATCTTCCAGCATTCTTCTCTTCACTTCACTCACATTTTTTCTCCCACTGGGATCATTTTGGGGGCAGGTGGTGCTTCCTCAAGCTGGCTTCTCCAGAGTCCCTTTTACACAGGACTCAATCTGACTTGGGAAGGCAGTCTGTTTTCTCTTGTCATGTGTAAGCAGAGAACCAGGCTAGAGGGGGCTGAACTGTGCTGGGGTGGGCGGATCCAGCCTTTCCTCCTGGCCAATGATCTCCCATTCTGCCCCCTAATTCCCTTTTGTTCCAATCTGTCCACCATTCTTTAAAAATGTAATCTATTTTGCACTAGACTGATAATTCAATAGATCATATTTCTGATTTTGAAAACAACAACCAGGGAGGGTTTTAAGAACAATGGCCAGAAAAGCACTGTTGGGAGGGGGAGTGAGGGAAGAGTAAAGCAAAGGTATCACTAATACAATTCTAAGGAAATATAGCTTCCATTTTCCTTCAGCAATGTGCAAGGGAAACAATGCTTTGTTCCAGTAAGAAGTGAAAAATGAGAAGTGAAAGTGCTTTAGAACTCGAGGGAAAACAGCAAATTGCAGCCTCTCATTTCAGCCAGGTGTGATCACGGTCTCTGAGACACTCTGTATGAATCCCTTGGTACCACCTCCATCCTGAAGTGGCCCAGAGTGTGTGATGCTGTCCTTATTCTCCATCTAGCCCACTCCTGGTAACCTTCCAGGCACAATGTTTGCACCTGGTGCAAATACTGCACTGGGGTGGGATGGCTGCAGCTGCATAGTCACACACCATGATCACCATAGCAACAGCCCAGTGCACAAAGGAAGTTGTCATGGCCATAGCTCTGGCGATGTACTGTCCACACTGCAAAGGCCACTAGGTTAGAGATGTGCATGAACATTCATAACATTGTATGAATCCGTACAAATTTGGACATTCGTATAAAAATGGAATATTATGATATTTGTACATTGATGTTCATATGAATACTAATGTTTAAGAACATTCGTACAAAGCTTCAGAACATTCATAAAACAAGGAGGTGGGAAAGTGGCTGCGCCAGTCTCATCTGCAACAGATCCAGAGTGAATTCGACATGGTTTGAGAGTGGATTCAAATTGGATTCAGGGCAGATTTGATGCTTTCAGAATGGATATGTTATGGGATACGTATCAGATATGTATGCGTTCATATTGGATATTCATACAAATTTGTATGAATACCTTCATACGAAATAGAATCCTACCACATTTGAAGGGGATCTATTCAAACCAATGCAACTTTTCTTACATTTGATTTGATACAAATCAAACGCAAAAAAACCCCCTATTTGTGCACATCCCTACACTAGGTATGTTGGGAGTGACGCTGTTACTTGTGGTGTGAACACCAGCCATCATTCCAGAACTTAAATTCTGTGAGATGGTCCTTCAATTGCTGGGCTCCATACTCATGGTGTGTTTACTTGCATCATATCTCTCACTCATCCCTTTTGTTCAATTCAAGAATAAATTAAGAAAATGTATTTATAAATTAAATACATGTAATAAATTTAGGATAAATAAGATCAAAGTAACGGACCATTACCAATCCATCACTGACAAATCAGTGTAATATAATTTTGCCTCATGAGATACAGATTTGTTCAGTATATATTTCCTGTCACGTGATTAGTTAAATAAAAAAACCTTAATATGATCCCTGGAATATAATATGATTAGTATACATTGATATGCTGATCCTTCGTGGCTCTTCCGAGTCCCACCTCTTTATGGGTGATAATGGTACCATCTTGTTGCTAACCTCTGGGCAGGTGCTATTGCTCTAGATGTTTTGGTGTGGAGCAACCTTTCCCAAATCCTGTGTGAAGTACTTTTGCATAGGGATGTGTATGAATATTTGTAATATTCAAATTCAGCCGAATTCGGCTGATTTCAGACATTCGATCTATGTGATCTATTCATACGAATATGGATTTTCAAACATTCGATGCATTTCAATTAGAATGCCAAAAAAAAAAAAAAAAGTACACCTCCTTACTTTTGGATCATTCCTCTCTATGGAGTTGGCATAGGGGATAATTGGATGCTCCTTGTCACCATGTCTCTTTTGCCGGAACTTCAGGCCACAGGAATGATCCACAGCCCAACTTCTGCTCCCCAGAGAAATGACCAGGTAGTAAATGCATCTGTGATTTGATTCAGGAAGGGTGGAACTCTGTTTTGGAACTCATATGAAAAGCATTTCCCCTCCCACCTGCATCTCATCCCTGTGCTGACCTGAAGACCTTCTAAGGGGTTCCATTTGGATGTAGGCAATTACTTGCTCGATACGGCAGCTTGTCAGTACCAAACCACATTCCTAGACAAGGATGATGATACAAATAACAGTATATGGCACTATTTGTTACTGAATATTATTCTCAGTCTTTGCTTCCTTTGCAGAAGGAGTTACGCAGAATTGAATTGAATAGCTCCTCTGTTTGCTGTCATAAAATGCCCTTAGTTTGCTATGAATTACTTCCAATGCCCAGCATCCTCTGGCATTACTTTAATCATACACAGATACAATTTCAAGAACTGCTAAAAAATGCATGAACTTTCTGTTTCCCTTTGCAGTATCTGGTGAATTTAGTCCTCTAACTTTAAATTGCCATCCTTCTCCCCTCCCCCAAAAATGATTTCTTAAAAAGGAATATATAATCTTCATATAGTAGGAGAGGAGCATTGGCTTACAGTCCACAGAATTATTACCACACAATTGATTGTAAATCAATGGATCCTGTTATCACTCAATGAACAGCAGCAGCTGAGATGGAGAACATAACATATTCTTTTCCTCTGGCAATGTAATATGGGGCATGTGAATCATGTAAAAAATGTGGTGGGAAGGGAACAATAGCATGAGAAATAAAAATATAGCAAACATTTCAGGAAAGAGATAGTTTATTCTGCAGTGTTACCTGTAGTGCCTATCGCTAAAGTGGCTTTATAATAGCAACAGTTTGAGAATATTTTAGCAAATAGCTCTGATGTTTGTGAATTATGAGACACTTGGCACTTCAAGCAAGAACTCTGCTGGGAATCAGAAAGCTTCAGAAAACCTGTCTTATGCCACTGACTCTTATAGAGAGGTAATTATTCCTCTTTACTCTACCTTGGTCAGACCTCGGTCTAGGGTACTGTGTCCAGTTCTGGGCACCCCAATTCAAAAAAAGCCATTGACAAACTAGAGCAAGTCCAAAGAAGGGCTACCAAAATGGTGAGTGGTCTGGAAACCATGTCCTACGAGGAAAGGTTGAAGGATCTAGGAATGTTTAGTCTCCAGAAGAGAAGACTGAAAGGAGACATGATAGTGGTCTTTAAGTATCTGTAGGGCTGTCAGAGTGCAGAGGGATTGTTCCTATTCTCACTTGCACAAGATGGGAGGAATAGAGACAACAGTATGAAGCTTCAAGGGAGTCAATACAGATTAGATATTAGGAAAAACCTCCTGATAGTGAAGGTGATCAGTCAGTGGAAAAGGTTGCCATGGGAAGCAGTGAGCTCTCCTTCACTGGAGGTCTTCAAGCAGAGGCTGGACCTACATCTGTCTGGGATGGTTTAGGAAATCCTACATTGATCTGGGGGTTGGATTCAATGACCCTGTAGTAGTCTTGTGATGTGTGGCATGCACTGTAATGTGGAAGTTGCCAGTAGTTCTCATATTTGCAGCAGAGAAGCAAATATTTGTGTAAATGACAATAAGGCAAAAATAGAAAAAATACATAATGACAGCACATGGTTTTTGTGCAAAGAGGCTGTGGAAACAGAGGAACACCTCGTCTGTAGCTGCAACCCAAAAAAGGCATGATAAAAAGAAGAGTTGGCTTTTCTACCCTGATTTTCTCACCCATTTAAGGGGACTCAAAGCGACTGACAAAGCTTTCTATTCTCCCCACAACAGACAACCTGTGAGGTGGGTAGTTTGGTCTAGTGGTTAGGGAGTCGGACTCTTATCTGGGAATACCGGGTTTGATTCCACCCCCACCCCCACGAAGCCAGCTGCGTGACCTTAGGCTAGTCACAGCTCTCCTTTGAGCTCTCACGACTCCACCTACCTCACAGGGTGTTCTGTTGTGGGGAGAAGAATAGAAGCTTTGTCAGCCACTTTGAGTCCCCTTAAATGGGTGAGAACAGCGGGGTAGAAAAGCCAACTTTTCTTCTTCTTCTTGGGAAGAACTTGATGTGAAATGAAGCTCATCACATGCTAAAGAATTGGTAGCTGTGGTAGGTGTTGAATGTAGAAATGAATAAGTTTGACTAGCCAAAAAGCCTTAGTTAGGATCTGAATTAACAGTGTGCCCAAAATCCAGGCATCAATTCTGGTGGACTGTGGAACCAACACATAATTAACATTTTTTTAAAAAAGACACATTGGACTGTCAAACTGAAATTGAAAGTGTGACCAGGGCAAGGGGTCCAGGGGCGGGCTCAGCAGCCACCTTTTTCAGGACCCTGTAACACACAACTATGGAGTGAAGCACATCCTGTGTAGTTGCGATGAAGCAGGCTATGGAATTTGTGCCAGGCTTCATAGTTGCTGCCCACTGTTGACAGAAGTTGCACTTGAGCAAAGTGTGTGCTGGCCAATTGCACTGCCGGCAGCCCCTCTACTTTGGGCCAAAAGGATCCTCTGGGGATGGGTGGTTCGGTGTTTACACTGCGACCATGTTGGTAACACTCATTGCCATTGGGGGCTAGACGGCCAGTGCAGACATGTGGGGTCCTCACCAAAATCCAGATCATCAAGGATCAGATTCAGTGAGGACCCCTTTCCAAAGATCTGGATCTTCTAAATCCAGATTAACCATGGTAAGTGGAGAAACAGACCCAGACCAGGAGGCTCCTGATCTCAGTCATGCTCTATCTGATGCAGGTGGAATGTATTAGTCGGGGTCAGAGCCTTTCTAATCCACACTAAGGGTCGTTCCACATTAAATAGATCCACTTTTTGGCAATCTGCCCTCCTGAAGATCCGTCACTATTTGTGATGGATCGGAGGGACCCCTGCGCATCCGCACATGTGTGGCGAGGACGGATTCCAGAGGACAGATTGGAATGGGTGATGTGCAGATGCACCAGCACCCATTCCAATCTGTCCTCTGGCTCACGCGCCGGCAACGCTGCCCCCAGAGCCGTGAGGCTGGAGCATGGAGCTGCCAGTCACCATTTGTTTCCAGCGGTGACTGGCGTATGGGGGAAGGGCTTTGGTAGCAGGCAGTCCTGCTTCCGCCCTTCCCAAAATGGTGGCCGCTGGGAATCCGTTTCTTCCCCTGGCTGTGTGCGGTATAAGACCTGATTTTTCAGGTCTTACATTTAATCTGGATTTCAGTGGCAAACCAGTTTTAAAAAACCAGTCTTGCATGCTGAAATGCAGAAGCGTCCTCCGCAAAGGGTGCTAGAAAGCATCTCCAATGTAGAAGGCATTTAAGATAAGTGTCTTTAATGTATCTTTCGGGTGGGTTAAACCGGTTTCCGTGGTCAATGCAGAAACACCCTAACATGCAGACAGAAGAGGCCCCAAAGAGGTATTGAGTGCAGTAATCTAGATCTCAGGTATGTGTGAAAAGGCCCTAAGACACTTCTGAGCCACCTTTTTAGTCATGTATCCTTAGACTTATTGGACTTGGATTCCCCTCCCCACATAGCACCTAGAGAAAATAGCATTACTTGGGACATGGTGTATCATTTGGTGATACATCTATGGGCCTTTCTGCACTTACCTTGAATGATTCTAAACTGGTGATCCCAAACAACATAATCTGTTTCAAGGCTGGGATGGATTGCTCTGGGTTGGGACCAAACCATCTGTGTAATGATAGCCCCCCCCCTCCCCCCAATACTGGCCCCATAGCTCACACACACCTTGGAGCCTGCCTCCATAAGCCCTGATGGCCAGGAACAAAGGTTCTTGGCCTCAGAGACCCAGGGAACCTATTCCAGTAGTGTAATAAAGGTGTGCTGCCAAAATGAATCACCCTATTAAACTGGAGGTAAAGCCATGCATTTTCTACACACTTCCACGATCTAAATTTCCCACCGGTAGTACTCTGGTACACCTTGATATTGAGGTCTATCAGCAATCTGGGTCAGGAGACTCATGATCTGGATCATGTTCATCTGTTCCAGGTGGAGTGTACAGATAATCAGAAGTAAGTCCCTGGACCCCTTCTTAATCCAGATCTAAGGTATATGCAGAAAGACGCTCTGATTAATCCTTGGATTCTAAATCTTTAACAGTATAATTTGAGGTTCTCTAGAGGAGGTTGAATTCTACCTGCTCTGCCCAGTTACATAATTGGGGACTGTAGGTTTAATAGGAAGAATCTGGCAGAAAATATCACTTACTACTTTCATTTAGGAAATATTGTTAGGAAGCAAGGACCATGATAAGTGAAGCTTATCTGCTTAAGCTAGTGAAAAATTAGAATGAGATAGAAGTGGAGATCTCTTTGTCTAAGCTCTGCACATCTGTCCTGCATTCAGTTCATTTATAGGGATCTTGAATTGCCTCTAGAATCTGCAAAATAAATTGTATGACCAGAGGTGGTAGTAAACAAGTCTTTGGCCTTATGGAAATTGATGGAAAACAGTACCCATGAGCACCAGCCAGCCAATGG
This sequence comes from Aspidoscelis tigris stejnegeri, assembly GCA_023333525.1. Taxonomy (NCBI): domain Eukaryota; kingdom Metazoa; phylum Chordata; class Lepidosauria; order Squamata; family Teiidae; genus Aspidoscelis; species Aspidoscelis tigris. The sequence continues at coordinate 12,858,239 of JALMGA010000007.1, forward strand.
CAAGGAGTGGTACACTCGAGTAGTATCAGGAGGGCCACAAGCCCCAATTCTGTACTGCAGGAAATGGTCATTCATATCTCAAACCCTCATCTTAATTAGGAATAGTGGAAAGTGGCCTCACTCAAGATGCCTTCACTGTGTAACGGAGGTGCAGCCATTATCTCAGTTTGAAGACCAAGCATGGTTCAACTCATCAAGTGTTCTCATTATGCTCTCAAATTATACCATGCTACAATGGAACTGTTCCTTTAATCCACTGAACCAGGAGGGGGTGACAATGTACATGGGGGGGGGGGAATACAGATAGAAAAGGAAGGAAGGAAGGAAAAGATGATTGTCCATTGTTTGTGGTTATCCAATTGCTCTTTGGCCTTCTTCCAGGGGATAATGTTCTAATAAGGCATAAACCTAGTAGAGATTTGTTTCATCTGTCAGAGTGTTCTAACTTACACGTATAATTGTTTTGAAGTCATAAAAAGTAAGCACTCCGCAGCTCTGAAAGATTCCCCTGCGAGGAGGTTATACAGCAGAGTTATTGCTTCAGTACACCTCGGGAGCTTCCTCTGTATCTGCAATATTTGATTTTGACTCAAACACTCACAATTGAAATGAGTATCTAAGAGGTCTCTGAGGTAAATTTATCCCAGAACAAGATTAATATTAAGAGCTGCTTATGCTTTTTGAAAGAAAAGGCAGCTTGAAGAAGATGGCTGTACCCTGAAAGAAATCTGCTTCCCATTGTGTGAGATAAGTTGTATAAGAATTAAAGAAAACCTCATAGTCTACTGATAAAATTATTTTGATTTCTGTTCATCCCCCCTCTAGTTTTCCTCCCAGCCCAAATCAGCTTTCTCTCAGTTACTTTAACATTGTTTGCCAAATTCTCTGGGACAAGCTAAACTAAGATACTTCACTTTAGTGAGCCAGTTTGGTCTAGTGGTTAGGGAGCCGGACTCTTATCTGGGAATACCGAGTTTGATTCTGCCCTCTCCCATGAAGCCATCTAGGTGACCTTGGGCTAGTCACAGCTCTCTTCTGAGCTCTCACAGCCCCACCTACCTCACAGGGTGTCTGTTGTGGGGAGAAGAACAGAAACTTTGTCAGCTGTTTGAGTCCCCTTAAATGGGTGAGAAAAGCGGGATAGAAAAGCCAACTCTTCTTCTTCTACTACTGGTAGCGAAGAAAAATTCATGTTCGTTCCTTATATTGCTCACTGAACAGAAGGAAATTGGTTTTTCTTCAATACGGAAAAAGGAGCAGCATTCTACACTGCAACCACAATTGTAAGTAGGTATGTGCATGAAAATCCAATACGGATTTTCGAATATATCGAATGTGTAGATTTGTATCTGTCGTATACGAACCTGAGCAACAATTATACATATCTTGTGCTTAAACTACAGGATTAAAATGTAATGCATATGGGATAGTACAGGATGCATACGGATTTTTACGGAATGCGTACAGATATGTATAACAGATATGAATGTTGACGACATTCATATCTTTAAATACAATTCTAACATTCGAACATATGGATTTGAATGTTACGGATTCTAATTGGATTTTATGACATTCAGATCTTAAATATCTGAATTGAATCGGAGTTTTTGACATTAGAATCTGCTCGGATTCAAATGTCAAAAATACATTCATGCACATCCCTAGTTGAATTAACTAAATGAAGATTTGTGTTTCAAGACTGATAAAACAAAACAGTGGGGAGGCATCAGGTAAAACAGTCTGGAAAGTAACTGACACAACCAAAATTGACAAACTGTGCATCTGGCAGAGAAAACTAGCATCCAATTCACCACATTCATTCAGTGGTGAAATAGAGCCATTTATATTATTTTCCTCCTATCTGATCTTGTCTTGCTTCCAACTTGGCTCCCAAATGTGGCTTTATTGCTATTCAGTCTCTCCCTACAATAAACTATATTGTAAATATACATTTCCATCCCTTTGCCCTCTCTATCTTATCAAGAATTCATTTTCTTGAATTTTCCTTTAGGGTTTTTGTTGATGCTTTAACATGCTATATTATCTTAAGTCTAAATTTCTTCTTTTTCTTTTCTTGTTTAACCATGTTGCTTTTACCTCTGTTCTGCTGAGTCTACCTTCCAATAAACTTATGGAGTTAACAAAGGCCCTTTCTGCACTCACTTGTGATCCAGATCATGGGCCAGGTTAATGCAGGTCAAGGAGGCCCTACCCCTGCTGGTCTGGTACCATCTGAAATGAACAGATCTGCATTTAAGAGGTCCTTACTTTGGATCTATTGTAGACCCGTTTAATTGCGTTTACACCCAGAGGTGTGCAGATGGCATGCATCTGTGATCCGGAACTACCAAGGGGAGCTTTTCAGCAATGTGCCTCATCACGCCAGAGAAAAGCCCTTGCGCACTTCCCACAGGCATTTCCCAGTCTTGCACAAACTTCATAGCCACAGGAAGGCATTGGCCAGATCAGTGTTTTGAGTGCAGACAGTGCTGATTTGAGGGACACCAGGTCAATGGGCCTCCATGTAATCCAAACAAGTGGGACCCATCAATCCAGATTACTGCATAGTAAGTGTTAGGGGTGTGCACAAAGGGTGTTTTTCCACTGTCACTAGAAGTACCCATTAAGTGCCCATTAATGGGTACAAAAATGCCATTAAATACCCATTAATGGGTACTTAATGGGTACTTCTAGTGACAGTGGAAAAACACCCAAATACAGTCTTTGACATTTGATTCATAACGAATCGAATATTTGAAAAACCCAATTTTTTATGGATAAAGAACAACAAATGTCTGCACATTTGAAACGATATGAATACATTCATATCTATTCATAAGACTATTCAATATGTATCTAATGGTATGATCTCATACACATCCATACACATCCCATTTTCATCCTGTATGCATCCCGTTTTCATCCCGTATGTATCTGTACGGATGCGTACAGATATGCACAAGATGCGCATGGATTCGTACTTGATGTGTATAGATATGTACAATACAAATGCCCGAATTACTCATATGAATAACTCATTTTCATACGAATACTAAAGTACAAATGTCTGAACATTCAATTCATACATGAATGCCTGAATTCATACAAATCCGTTCAAATAATGAATAATACATCCCTAGTAAATGCACAGTTCCCAGATTGCATCTGTTCCCTTCCCTGTTCAAACAGTGTTTATGCCCTGATGCTGGTCAGTGATGCTCTTTGTTCACAGCATCAGAAGAGCCAGTAGAGTGATATTTTTACCCCCAGATTTTAAAGCATAACCACCAATGCTGATCATAGATGTCATGCAGTGGGATGAAAGTCTATCTTATGCATAGTCTGCATGACGGCAAAGACATACACCATCTCATATTTCATACCTGCACTGTTTCCAAACCTATGTGGCACTATTTCAGAACCGCTCAGATTATGGTGGATGAAGGTGGGGGATAGATTGGATGGGCAAATAAACCAGTAGTATTTAACTAGATATAGAAAGGGACCATCAGTGAATTGTAATGATTAGAAAGTGGCAATGATGAGCCAGGTCTCCAAAATTCTCAGATTCTTAAAATGCAAAGTCTCAAATTGTTCACAGTTTGGTCACTTTTCCAATCTATTTTGAATTTAGGACCTATACGCAGATACACAAGGGTGGTGGTGGTGGTAGATTTAGGCTTTGAATCATTCAAAGGGGATCTATTCGAATGAATATTGATTTTTTGCATTTGATTCAATATGAATTGAACACCCCCCAACAATTGTGCTCATCCTAAACTGGTTCTGCACATTTCTAGTTCCATGCATTGAAGAAGCACTTATTGACCTCACTGGGAACGCAGAAGACACATTATTAACAGTATACATTCTTACCCATCCGACTTTACAGTTCATTGAGAAACATCAGGGTGCGACAAAACTCAAAAATACTCAGCTGATTGTCGAGTATGGCTCAGTTGCATGGACAGCCTCAATAGTTGTTTCTGAATAAGCAGTTCCGGAGGGATGAGTGCCAAACACAGCAGGAATTAATGGGTATTTAAACTAGAAGATTTTGTGCCTGCAAGAAGATGCTAAATTCTTGGAAGCCAAAGGTTACCTTAATTCTCCTGAGATCCAGTCATGGGAATTTGCACACAAAAGGCTTATGACGAGAAGATACCAGTGAACCCAGCCCATTACACTGAATGTTACAGGATTAATGAGTAGGGTCATCAAGCACAGGTCTTAGAAGTTTGTACTTTTACTTATACCAGTGGCATCTTTCTAATTAAGTTACCACTTATCCCATGATACGTGCAGCAACATTAATTAGAGTACTTAAAAATGATCCAGCCAGGAATAGCCGCAGTTCTTTTCTTTTCAGATATGTGGTTTAAAAATTGTGTTGAAAGGTGCAATATTTTGCACACTTGTCTGGGAGGCAAAGCTAAAAGTAAAGGGGCAAATAAAAGCCCATCTGACTGATAAGTTAGAACACCCTTGCATAGAGTGAGGTGCTGGGAAGTTGGCTCTGACTCTGATACATCTATACTTACCTATTTATCTATTTTAAGGGACAATTGTCTCATTTGAATGCAGAAAATAAACTGTCATTATGACCAGCTTTAAGATGAGACTTGAGCAAGATCTGTTTCTCTGGCTTTCTTTCTCACTCAGTCAATTTGCAACCCCCTGTTATGAACAACTGCTTTTATGTTTTTCACCTCACATTCTTGCCAGGTAGAGAGTAATGAGCAAGTAAGCAAGCTATAGTCTTTCTGCATCTACTGCTGTTGTCCGGAACAGAGTGAGAGGAAGGACTATGAGCACATATGAAGCAGAAAAACAAAAACTTGCATAAAGTGCTCCTTGTTTGGTCCTGCTGACCACTCATGAATATCTCTAATCCACATTACAGTTCAGGAAATGCACTTTCAAAGGAGTATAAGCGGAATGGGTGGACCAGTTTCCACATGCTGCATACCTCTAAGTTGATTTCATTCATGTGTGTAAATGCAGTCTATAGTAGGAGTTGTGCATGAATGCAATTTTCTGATTCGATTTAAATCAAATATTCAGAGTTTGAATCTGAACAAATAGAGAAAAACGAATGTATTTGAATCCTATTTGAATACACTTGTATCTATTCGTATGAATATTTGACTCATATTTGAAGATACAAATGTTGGCAACATTCACATGTGTCCACATGTGTCCATATGCATCCCGTTTTTATCCCATATGCATGCATACAAATAAGATGTGTGCAGATACATATGTAACGTGTATGTATCCATACACATACAAATGTCCAAATAGTTCATACGAATGATCACAAGATTCAAAATTCGTTTGAATGTTAAAAAACGAATGTATAGACAAATTCAGAATGTCTGAATCTGAATGAATTCGATTGGATTTTGAATGCCTTGAATATTCTTGCATGTCACTAGTCTGCAGTACCTCCACTCGGAATTGGAAATGCAGCCTGATTTATTGATCGATTTTATTCATAACCTGCTTTGAGCTCACCAATTGCTTTTGGGCTTCTCAAGCAGAAGACAAAAGCAAAATCTCCTGCTCTTGATTTCCTGCAAGTGTCCTGTAAAGGCAACCTCCCTGTGCCTCCAGCAGGTTGGGTTCATTTGGCCCAGTATGGCCCTGCACCCACCCATCCATTACCAGGTTGCAGGACAGAAAGTCAGAGATGACAATGGATGATGGCCGTTTTCAGGCTTCCCAGGGCAATCCTGCACTAAGGTGAGATACCAAAGTGGGATGGGTTGCTGCTGAGCCACTTCAGGGCTGTCCGCATTCCAGACAGCCTGTCCCAGACCAGCCATCACCATCAGCCTTCAAAGACTTGACCTGAATTTTGAAGCCCTCATGTTCCTGGCAGAGGCCTTTTCAGGATCGTGTCCAGTTCAGGCACCACTTCTTAGGATGTTACCAAAAAAGAGACTGGCCATGTACGTATATATACTGTATATAAATTAAATGAAGCCTTATTCCTCTATTCCTGCATACTTCCCTATACAGTGCCTGACAAAAGTTCTGTCGCTTATCCATGTTGTTGAAACCAAAGCCTATAACCTGACTTAAAATTCATCCATTGGTTTTAAAAATGACTCATATGAAAGCTGAAACCCTCCCAAATGAGGTTTTTAAAAAGAAAATAAATTTGCTTCACTGCTGAAATATTGATCATTTAATGAACACAGAAAGGTCAGATTTTGGCTAGACAAAAGTTTTGTCGCCTTGTCATATAATGCACCCAATCCTAGTTTACAGCGTCACCTGTGCTCTCTAATTGATCAGATAATTAGTGGGTGTGTATAAAAAGAACTCCAGCACTCCAGACTTTCACTTGAACTGCAACTTGACCTCTGACAACATGCCAAAAATCCACCCTGCGACCAAAGCCTTGATTATCAGGAGACTGAAGACCAGATCCTCTGCAGAGGTGGCTGGCACCTTTAATGTGTCTCAGCGTCAAGTACAAAGAATTACAAAAAGATTTGAAGAGACTGGAGATGTTTTTGACAAGCCCAGGTCTGGCAGACCCCGCAAGATGACTGCTCAGGAGGAACGTTTGTTGGTTCGAAAATCAAAAGCCAGCCCTTCTTCCACTGCAGTAGAGCTCCAACAGGCCTGGTCACCTCAAGTCCTTGTGTCAACTAGAACAGTTTGTAAGATTCTGTCTCGAAATGGCCTCCATGGTCGAATCAGTGCCCAGAAGCCAGCACTAAACAAAAGGCAATTAAAAAACCGTGTGGTATTTGCCAAGGCCCGCAGACCACTAAATGGATGGATGCTGGAAAAGTGGCAGAAGGTGGATTTCTCAGATGAATCTTCAGTTGAATTACACCACAGCTGCCGCAAATACTGCAGGAGACCTACTGGAGCCCATATGGATCCAAGATATACCCAGAAAACAGTTAATTTTGGTGGTGGAAAGATCATGGTCTGGGGTTACATTCAGTATAGGGGTGTGCGAAACATTTGCAAGGTGGAAGGCAATATCAATAGCCTAAAATATCAAGACGTATTAGCTACCTCTTACATTCCCAATCATAAAAGGGGTCAAATTTTGCAGCAGGATGGCGCTCCATCTCATACACCCATCTCTACAAGTTCCTCAAGGCAAAGAAGATCAAGGTGCTCCAGGACTGGCCAGCCCAGTCACCAGATATGAACATCATTGAGCATGTTTGGGGTAGGATGAAAGAGGAAGCTTGGAACACAAAACCAAAGAATCTTGATGAACTCTGGGAGGCATGTAAAACTGCATTCTTTACTATTCCTGATGACTTCATCAATAAATTGTATGAATCATTGCCGAAACGCATGGATGCAGTCCTTCAGGCTCATGGAAGTCACACAAAATATTAAATATGGCTCTAATAGCACCACAACTTCATTCACCAATGTTATGAAACATATCTTTGTATTTGAAGTGAATTATCTGTTTGATTTTCACATTACTTTTTGTGGGCGACAAAACTTTTGTCTCACCAAAATCTGACCTTTCTGTGTTCATTAAATGATCAATATTTCAGCAGTGAAGCAAATTTATTTTCTTTTTAAAAACCTCATTTGGGAGGGTTTCAGCTTTCATATGAGTCATTTTTAAAACCAATGGATGAATTTTAAGTCAGGTTATAGGCTTTGGTTTCAACAACATGGATAAGTGACAGAACTTTTGTCAGGCACTGTATTGCTTCTTCTGGAAAAGACTCTTATTCATGTTGACTGGGATAACATTTTGATGTTTATTGCTAATGAAGATTAGAGAAACCAGACTTAACTCAGGCATTTTTAATAGCATTCCTAACCCTAACAGCTCTCGAAAGAATGGCTTCAACAATTGCAATGAAGGAATCGGTAGTTAAACTCAACTCCATTTTGTGCTTGTTAGGAGGCAGAAAATTGAACACAAAGGCATAATACAAAAGAAAATGAACACGCACAAAGAGAGAGAGAGAGAGAGAGAGATAAGTAATAAATATTTAATAAAACAGATTAGAAGCTGAGGATTTTGCAGAAAGTCTATCTTTTGTCCTGGAAGACAATTGACTTAATCCAAATGACTTTCACATCCTTTACTGATTAGTGACATTGCCATGGCTACTGTAACATATATACAAATACTTTTGGATTAGATTAATAGCGTGTCAATCTTATTTAAAATTGAAATCCTTTTCTTTTTTTAAGGAAAAAAAAAAGAAAAAGATTACAGTCACATCTGAATATTAGTAGGTTAATTACCTGGATAACATTTTGCACATTGGTTCACAAACTCTTAATCGCTGGACTTTTGGATAGGTGTCATTTAAGTGCAAAGGGATATTCAATGATTAAAATAATATCCAGCTACAGGTGTCACAAATTGTGCCTCAATATAATTCTTATCCCTCTAATGGAAAATGAGATTAAGATATTGTTTCCTCTGGCCTCAAAACAGCGTCCCTTCCCTTGGTATTCTTTATTCCTCTTTAAGCAAACTTTAATAATCAGGATCACCTATTGTAGGGAAATGCAAACTTCCTCAGACCTTTCCACCCTCTCTTGGATGGAAAGCTAAATCTCCTGCTAGCCAGTTTGGTCTAGTGGTTTGGGAGCTGGACTCTTATATGGGAATACTGGGTATGATTCCTCCCTCCCCCATGAAGCCAGCTGGGTGACCTTGGGCTAGTCACAGCTCTCTTCTGAGCTCTCACAGCCCCACCTACCTCACAGGGTGACTGTTGTGGGGAGAAGAACAGAAGGTTTGTCAGGTGCTTTGAGTCCCATTAAATTGGTGATAAAAGCAGAGTAGAAAAGTCAACTCTTCTTCTCCTTCTTCTTCTGGTTAGATTCCTGGACTTGTATCTTGTAGTCACTGATTCGATTCCACACACCTCCATGAAGCCACCTTCCACACAATTTCATGAGAGACTGGTTACAGCTCTCTTCCTGAGCTCTCACAGCCACACATACCTCATACGGTGTCATGCCACTTGTCATCAGTGCTCCTTCCTCCAAGGATGAAGGGGTAGTCACAATGCCCAGCCAAGCTCAGGCAGGCTACCCGGCCAGACAAGATGAAGAGTGCTTGCCACAAGCAGCTAGTGAGGACGCTGAGCCTATACTTCCTAGTGACAGCAGCCCAGGCTCAGAGCATGCTGGGTGATGCCCTTCACCGCCCGGTCTGAGACGTGAGCGTGAATAGCTGCACAAATCAACTAGAATCCACACCTGTCACCTGCAGTGAAGGAGGCATGCCTCTGACCCACCTATTTAAGGCAGAATATTCTGATAAGCTTTGTTGCAGACAAACGCTCATAAAGCCGCAATTCTGGCATTCCGTGACCTTGCTTCTTGATTTTCTACTGGACACTCTGATCTTTGACCCTGGAACTCTCTTGCCAACACGTTTAACTCTAAAGCTCCCAAGGTACTTTGATTTGGACTTTTGCTGTGATTGACTGTGGCTGCTGCTACTGTTCTGTGTGAGTGCATGTGTTGGCTCTCCACACCTCATCGGCTGTTGTGGGGAGAAGAACAGAAGGTTTGTCAGCCACTTAGAGTCCCCTTAAGAGTGAGAAAAGCCAGGTAGAAAAACCAACTCTTCTTTTTTCTTTCTTAGAATGAAATAATAAAACTGATGTACCAGACTGATTATATATATTAATATATCTAAATTGGGGGAAGTGGAAAGCATCCTTCCTTGCCTCAACCTGTGCAGCATCTATATATTTCTGTGTTTTATTTGGGAGTTAGTTTGGATCACGTGTTTTAGTTCATTATAATTCAGCCCTCTGCTCTGGTCCCTTTCCATAGTTCCAACAGTTAGTTCTGCATCATACATCTTCTGTCGATCAGAAAGGAAATCAAATTTTAATTGTTTCCCCATATAGTGACACCAACAGTCCAAGGACCATATTGTTGCTTCTGTCCACCCTCTTGCGTAGAGCAGATCAGAGCTGTGTTCATCGGTTGTTGCATGTACATGTGAGTTTTGTTAGGCTTATTTGTATGCTAATAGGCTGCTCTGAGCAGATGGTTTTACTGTTCCAAGCACGTCTGCTGTTGGCAAAGGCCAGCTCCATTGCATGGGCACTGTGACAGGCATTAGACAATGATAGGATTACTCTTCCGCCAGGAGGCTGTTGTTAGCATCAGTGTCAGTGTGGTGTTCAGCCCTCAAGGAGTTTGATTGGAATGCACATTGATGGCCTTTTGGAGGTAGCAGACAGCGTGGTCATAAAGTTAAAAAACAGTAAGCACAGGAACCAAGTCAAGGTTGGTTCATCTAAAACATGGCTTGAAAATATGACTGTCTTCAAATGATGCTGGTCTGAAATGGCCAGGATGGTCTGATCCTCTGCTGGGCTCACACTTAAGGTTTAATCCAGCTTCAGTCCACTTTCAGGGTGAGAGAATACATCAGCAAAGTGACAAGCTGTTTTCTTTCAGTGTTAAATAACGCGGAAAATTCACTTTTGAGATAGATAATGTGGAAAGAAAATTTGCTGATGTGTTCTTTCACTCTGAAGGTGGACTGAAGCTGGATTAAACCTTAGGTGTGACCACAGCCTCATCCTGTAACCCTGCTCCAAATGGTGCAAGCTGAGCATAGTCTCATTTCATTTCATTTCATTCTTTTTCTTTTTTGCTTATTAAAGGATTTTCTAGCTACTTTATGTCAGTGTTAAAATCTCCAAAGCTTTTAAACGTTCATATAAACTAAGTAGGGATGTGAACAGATATTTGAAACATTCTAAATTTGATAAAATTCCTAGCTGTTGGGGGCTGGGGATGTCTGCAAAGATTTGACCTTGTGGTTGGAGCGTCAGACTCTGGTAGTCTCCTAGTTCAATTCTGCACTCCTACAGAAAGCAAGCTGTGTGACCTTGGGCTAGTCACAGATCTATTTCCGAGCTCTTGGAGATACATGTGACAATATCACCTTAACAGCACCATGATAACAGTATATTCCTCACATGTGGATGGGGCCATGGTTTTAGCAGCAAACTGGTCATGCCTGTCTCCAAATCATTTCTAAATATCTTTCAAAGAACTCATCCTAGGACAGAACCTTGGGTGAATCCCAAATTTTACATCTATCCATTATGAAAAATGTCCATTTACTTCTACACTCTTATTTTATTCCTTTTCCAGTTGGTTACCCTCTCATGGACATTACCATGACCAATCCAGTTTGGTCTTGTAGTTAGAGTGTCATACTCTCCTGGTTCAATTCTGCACTTCTATACTCACTGGGTGACCCTGAGCTAGTCACAGCTCTGTTTCTGAGCTCTCACAGCCCACCTACCTCACAGGGCGGGTGTTGTGGGGAGAAGAACAGAAGATTTGTCAGTTGCTTTGAGTACCCTTAAGGGTGAGAAAAACTGATTATAAAGACTCTCTTTTCCTTCTCCTTCTCCTTCTCCTTCTCTGTGATTATTCCTCTAAAATTAACTCCCCCCAAATGCACTTCAAAAGTGGTTGGCTCAGATGGAAACAACTCAGACTTTCAGCTGTGGATCATCTAGTGACAAGATGCCACCACCTTCTAAGACACAATCTGAAAGGTTTCCCTTTTGTTGGTTAACCTGAATTTATGGGGAAAAAGGGAATTCACTTATTTTCCCATAGTATTTTTTTTTAATGCTGGCATAATTTGACAGTACTAAGTGTTATTTAACATAAAAGTCATTTTTGAATATGAATATAATTGCAGAAGATAAACACTGCAGCATGAAAATTAGAATTTTTGCTCCAAGTCAGATGCCGCCTGGAATGATTTAATGTTTCAAAAGTGACAGCCAAATACAATTATTTTGTTTTTATTGATAGAGGGAGAGAGGAAGGAAGGAAAAAAGAAAAAAATGGTGTATGTGTATACTCAAAGAAGGGCCTAGAAAACAACACTTTTCCCAATTTGAATTTTTTGTATCCAAGGCAACTGCTACTGGTCTCAGGCAGGGCTTGTAAATAATTTGCATTTGCACATGTTGGTGTTAGAGATGAATGGATTTTGTTCTTTTCTTTTTCACCCATTGTCTGTTGGCACCGTCATTCCTTTACTGAACCAGCATTTCTTAGTTTATTTTGGAAGAGGAACATCCATGTGCCATCACCTACACGCATAATCATGCTCACTTCAAAAATGTATTTTCTTGCACAACCAGAGAATTGAAAGAGGATACCCAAACCTTCAAGTCAGTAGCAATCTAGTGTCTCTCCAAAAAAAATGGGGACTGTGAGAGGATCAGGAAGAGGCAAAGTTATGACAGGAAGCCTTCCTCATCTTACAAAAACCTGTTTCAATCTGGTGTTGATCCCAGTGTGGTTCACAGAGATCAAATACGCAGTCTGATACATTTCTTTGACTGTAAATCCACAAATCATGTTGGCCTCAGAGGATGAGACTGGGTTATTATAGGATGTGCTGCATTTCACATCTGCCTTAGCAGCAAGTCTTCAAAGCTGAAGAAGGGAAGAAAACTATGTATGAAAAACCTCTCACCTAAGCTGCTTTTATTTGCTTATTTGTTTGCATTTTTTCACGAGTCTATGCCTGAAGACCTTAGGGCAGGTTACAGAAATAAAAACAATAAAATGTAAAATGAACACACGAATAATAATGATGGTGGGGTCTACAGTCTGGCGTCAGGGCCTTAATCCGAATAATGGAAGCATGCACATGGTATGCCTCCATGTTCCAGAATTCCTGGAAGTGATTTTCAGCATGGCGTGCCATAGTGCATTGCCATGGCTATCAGGGAGTGGGAGTGAGGAGCTGTGAGGTTCGTGCCATACCATATGAGCTTCACAATCATGGAAGGATTGATCCAGATAAGTCCTGCCCATGCAGAGGCACTAATCAGGCCCTCACCTCCCCATGATCCATAGATCCAGTGAATCTGGATCTACTGAAGTGGATATTCTGTGCCTCAATGCCGAAAGGGACTTGGAGTTGTTTCCCATGCGCTGAAGTCTGTTGTGTCTTGGAGGAGGATTGAAGTCCCAACTCACTCTCATGCACCTTTTATGTGAGGTGATGCGGAGATAGGTGGCCACTTGGGTTGTGCACAAATATTAATATTATTTGTTATTCATACGAATTCATATTTGTATGATGCAATCCAATGATACGGATCTTGTACATATTCGTATCTATACACATATGAATGTCCTAATTATTCATACGAATAACTTAAAATATTCATATTCATACAAATATGAATTCGTATGAATATGAATATGTTAAGTTATTCGTACAAATAATTCGGACATTCATATGTGTACGGATACGAATGTGTACAAGATTCGTATCATTGGATACGTATTGAATATTCGTACGAGTAGATGCAAATGTATTCATATTGGTTCAAATGGCCAGATATTCCTTTTCTTTATTCATACAAATTCAGATTTTCAAATACTTGATTCGTTATTAATCAAATGTCAAAAATTGCATTCGGGCACACCCTTAGTGGGCACCAATGTCTTACGGGTTTTTTGAATGACACGTGGAGACACAACCCAAGTTTCCTCTTTCTAAACTACATGTTGACTTGTGTAGCACACGCATTCAATGAGACCTGAAAAGGGGCATACGATGATGCAACTTTGAAGGGGGAGACTTAAATGAAGAACAGCTCGCTGCTTTAAAAAATGTATATATTATTTCAAGTAATAGAAAGCATTTAAAAATAGTTACATTTTTGCAGAAAGCTTTTTAATTGCTTACGAAAAAATACCTGATCAGAAGGGAATAGTGGCATGCACTTTATTTATTTATTTATTTAAAATAGTCAGTAGAGCAATGTCTTAGCATTCTTCACCGGTGTGGTCACCTGTCTTTCAGGAGGCAATTATTCTGCAGGTTTTGACAGTTGTGAAATGAAATAGATCCTATTTAAATCATGACCTTTAAGTGCATCCTCAACTGAGAAGTATTATGCTGATGTACAAGACAATGACAAAAATGAGTTATTAAAAGTAAAAATAATGTGGATAAGAAATAGATCCCAACCCGGACCAATGAAAGATGTACTCCTTAATCTAGATCTAGGATGATCTGGATCTAGGAAATGGGTCCTTCAACAGATCTAGATTTAGAAGACCTGGATCCTGGCAAGTACCCGATGTATCTCTAAGGGCAGTGTAGAACCCAATAGCAATGGGCATGCTCAAAGTGGGAACGCCAGAGCACTCATGTGGAGCTCCCATCTGTCCCCCAGTGGAAGGTATGAAGGTTGCACAGAGTGATTGGCTGCCACGTACGTCAGTCAAGCAATGGGGTTTTTTTGGGGGGGGGTGCTGGGTGCTGGATGCTGGCAGGGAGCAAATCTCCAGAGCCGCTATGGAGATTCCGGAGGAAGCCACTCTGGAGAATCTCCGGAACCTGGCCCAAGCTCCGCAATAAAGTCTGTGCCTATCTTCAGAGCCGTCTCTGCTTCAAAGTGCTGAGTTTTGGGGTGCCCCCTGGAGCCCACCCCTGGAGCCCATTGACCCAATCATGGTGCAATCATGTGCCATCTAATCCAGTCTTCAAGGCTGCCCAGGAAGACTGGATTTCAGGTCCTGAAGGACCCATTCAATCCAGATTTCCCTTGAATAGGTGTGAACAAATTGGGTCCTAATGGGGTCTGAAGTGGGAACGGGGTCTTCCTGATTGGTACATAATTGGTGCCTAATGGGTCCTTAATGGATACTTGGTGCTAGTGGAAAAACACCTTAGACTTATTGGTTGCATTTTAAAATTATTTTTCAACATTTGCATTTCCAATAAAAACATTGCATGCAGACAATTTTCTTTACAACCCTGGCTACTAAACCATCATTTAAAATACCCATTCCAGAATTGAAAAATACAGTCTGTTCAGCCATATGAGCATTTTGCTGAACCCACAACAGAACAGGCAGTCCATTGTGCCCAATAAATGCTTAGGCATTACGTTTGTGAAAAACCTCAGTGTTACAATGAACTAATACCCTTGGGGTGGGCTGATGTTTATATTAATTTATGAATTAATCAGCTTCCTACTGATAAAACTAGATATGTTTGCAAAGTATGTTTTCACACCTGCTATTAATTGGCAGGATGTATTTATTTTCCTGGAAAGCAGACCGCAGGATCATCTCTCCGATTCTGTGCAGTTGGTGACAGATTTTGTTCAACCCCCATTGGAACGGCAAATGGAGCAGGATCTCACATTTTCTCCGATGCCAGTGGATGCTCATATCTTCTGGAGGAATGCCAGGGCAGTTTCAAATCTGAAAACAAATTATTATGAAAAAAATTGGGGGGGACTGGGCACATTTAGCCTGGAGACAGAGGAGATTCAGGAGAAATGTTCCATGGAACCTGAAGAATTATTCCCTTTGGCTAATCCAAGGCCCTGATCACACAATTAGTTTAGGTGGAGCTCAGGTCATCCTTAGGTCATGTTACTTGCATTGTTTTTATTTAATTCATTTTCCAATCTGGCCTACCCCTGTTAGATTGTCTTAACCATAGTCTTCATTTTTACAGGCCTGAGAAGGACTCAGCCTGTCCTGGCATCATAGGAAGTTTTCACTTCCTCAACTGGGAGAGGGAGGATGGGCTAAAGAAATGCATGTTTTGAACTTATTGACTCCATGGCGAAGTATGGGAGATACCATCCTGTACCTTATGATGAAAGACTTTGTGTTTGTGGAGCAGCAATGGTTGAAGATCTTTCTCATAACTTGTTTACCTGTCCCACGTATTCTTCAATAAGAACAACTTTTACAAAGATGTGTCCTACACTGAATTTAGAACAATCCTTCCATGCTGTTGCAATTACCCTTTTAGCTTCCAAAAGAGTAAAGTCCGATGAGTGACGGGATTTAAATCAAAAGGTATCTGGAAATGATCCTTATGTAAAAAAGAAACCAATAAGTCTTAAACATATATATGATACGCACATACCTTAAATAAACAGGAACTGTTGAAATTTGTGTTTGCCTTCAAGTGCAATAATTTCAAAAGAAAAATAGACATTTCTTTTTTTTTCAGTCTTAACACATTTGTGTTACAGAGTATCAAAGTGAGTTGGCTTCCCCCGCCGCCCGGGACACAGAATGGATTTATCACTGGCTATAAGATCCGCCACAGAAAGACCACCCGCAGGGTTGAGATAGAAACCTTGGAGCCAAACAACCTCTGGTACCTGTTCACAGGTTAGTCTTCCTGTAGCTGGGACGATCAAGATGTTTTGGAAGCAAAACTGTTATTTCCATTTAAGTGAGCAATGCTTTCCTTGCATTTAGAGAGCATTTATTGAACTGTACAGCAACAGTCCTCATACATTTTTACTTTGTTCCTTTAATGGTTCTATCATATATTTGTGCATCTCCATTTTCTTCAGCTTAATGAGACTGAAACACAATTCCCCATTCTGCCTGGCCCTTTTTTATCCTAAATTAGTTTCTATGAATGCCAACTCAAATGTGAGAACAAAACCTGCCACTCTCTGAAACCAGAATAGTTCTTCATTATTTATAAACTAGTAAAATGCCCTTGTTTGTTTCAGTGAATCTACGCAAAGATTGAGAACTGTTATTTTTACTATGATTGAACACCTTGATGTTTGTGTTTCCTATTATCTGTTTTTATTATCTAAACCAGAAATTATATAGGGAGGAAAGACAATTCACTTCCATTGGTTGATCAAGGAAATATTTTATAAATCGACAGCAGAAATGAACGGAAACTTTGCACTTACATAGCTAGCTGAAACTCCTATAATGCCCAGGCCACTATTATTTATAAGCGTTAATAAGTTCTGCCAAGAGAGGTCCACCTGGTCCCTATCCTTTTATGCTTTTAGATACCTAGGGAAGATCTTTAGGTCCTTTTCCCACCAGGCCAGTATACTGGTCTATAGGACATGCTAGGACACTGCATCTGCACTCTGGAACATCCTGCTAGTACACTCCATCCACACAGGATGGAGCTATGCGGCAGGATATGGCACCAAAATGGCACTCTATCCCTCTTCCATTGGTAGGCCTTTTTTTGAGCAGCCCACAAGCACCTTCCTTCATTATACTGGTCCATGGACAGTGTGCTGCCATAAGCTGGTGGACCATATCTGGTCCCATTTTGTCCAAGCACACCAAAAGTGTGTCAGTTTTGGCTCCATTTATGAGCAAGGAGGTTGTTGCAGGCTCATACCTTTTCTATGCATGGCAGGAGAAACTGCCCTGCAAAGGATGCATCTCTGCTAGCAGTTGTGCTGGAAAAGGAATCATTACTAAGAATGTGCGTGCATATTCATAACATTCAAAATTTGTACAGATCTGGCCGAATTTGGACATTCACATTCGAATAGAATGTTGGCACATTCGAAGATCGACATTGGAATTCAAATCAAATGTTTTGATATATTCGTATGAAGCTTCGTATGGGATTCGCATGGGACTGAACTTTCAAATCGAATTTGAATCCCACTATATTTGAAGGGGATCTTTTTGAACGGATACAGATTTTCCTGCATTCGATTCCATATGAATCAGATACAAAAATTAAAAAAAAAATGTGCATATCCCTAATCATTACGGTTGCCACAAGGTACCTGCTACTGCAAGAAATGGAGATGAGGTGGCACTAGATGCCTTCTTGGGCCCACTGAAGCATCCCACATCAGTCAATGTAGATGTGATCCGTGCCTCACATTCCCTAAAGTTGACTGAGAGGTGCAGAAGAAATGCTATTCATCTGCACATTCTATGCTTACTGCAGCAGTTTAGGGGCTTTCTTGGTAGCACAGGGGTTGTCAGCTCTGAAACGTGCCGCAGGAAGGTCACAGAGCTGTTTATGCTCCAGAAACAGCTCCATTCATCATGGAGCATCCCAGAGCTGACCACCCACAGTAAAAGTTTTGAGCACCAAAATGTGCTCCATTACCTGCATTAGTGCTGGGCTGGTAAAGCCCCAGTAAGGTCCTTCTGCACTGTTCCAAGTGCAGATGCTTAGTACATTTGGTGCTATTTTGCCCAAGGGTTCCCACAGCTGGGAAGCCAAGTGCAAAAAGGCCCTGAGTTTGGAACCAGCCATGAAAGCCTGCATTCTACCTACTTGTGATATCTGCAGACTCATTCAGGTCTCAGGAAGGCATTCACAATGCTAGGAATACCTTCCTGGGCCTCAGTGAGTCTGCAGCTATTCTGTTGAGCCCTGAGTTGCGCAGAACTGGGAAGAAAGATAAACATTGCACAGTTCCTTTCTTTGTAAAACCTTTAAAGAGATTTAAGTTCTGTCAGTTAACTTCTGCTGAAAACATTACATATGGAGATCAGGGTTGATACAATGGCTCTTCAATACTACTTAGAGGTGTGCACGAATATTTGAAGGTATTCGAAATTCGATCAAATATGCCCAAATTTCGACATTCATATTCAAAGCGAATGTCTATAACTTTGAATTTAAAGATTCAAACGAATTTTGGATTTCAGATATATTTGTTCAAATTATCTGAACATTTGCATGTGTACAGGGTTGTATATGATGTGTACTTGTAGATACGCATCTTTCCCATATCCGTACACATTTGTGTGGATCCATACAGTACGCAAATGGGTTGCATATGGGATGGATAGGGATGTGTATGGATGCGAACGGCTGTGTATGGGATGCCTAACAATGCTTATGCCTAACAATGCTTAAGTGCAAATTCGAAGATTCAAATCAAATTGATTTTTTTGGGTATTTGATTCAAATCAAATCGAATCCCAAAAATTGCATTCATATACACCCCTGCTAGTACTTCCGGATGGCACATCTTCAAATGGGGTAATCTGTAGACCATATACTGTAAACCCTCAAAAAGCAGTTTCAGACACTTCCCTCTTATTAGTAACTTCAGAAATATATGTTGAATGGCAATGAAAAGAAGCAACCAAAAATGTATCTAAAATTCAAGTTCTTCTTTGCCATCTCATGTGCAAAGTAAATAATCTGATCACTATTGAGAAAGGCTGTAGACATTTCTATTTAAATAGACGAATGGAACAGGAACAAATGCTGCTGTGGTTTACTTTCATATTACAGGATTTCGGGAGAAGTTGAAAATCATGCTGCTTTTAAAGAGATGATTTAAATATTCAAGCAGCAAGAGTTTATGTCCTCTTAAAAGCGTCTGAAGCAGGTGTTTCTGCCCACTAATGAGGACAGCTGGAATACTAGAGTAATTCAGAGTTAGAACAAGGACTTTAAATCACCGCCATTGGCTTCATTGTAAGATTTGCTTTGCCATCGGCTGAAATTTAAAAGTGTTGTTTTCAATTTTGAACATTCTTCCCCAGAGAATCTCTGTAATTAAATGCAACTGTTTATCTTTCTGCTTCATGGTCAGTGTAAGATGTAAAATGATAAACATATATTGCTGTCGCAGGGAACAAAGACCCAGTGAGGCTCACCAGCTGCAACAGCATGGTGCTTCTCTAATGGAATCCAGCCAGAGGGAGGACACATTAGTTGCACCTGGAATCACACTGGCGGGAATCCATTGTTAACACTTAAATGAAGGAGCTCTTTGTACTGCATAAAATTGGTAGGTTATAGCCTTGCTTTAGGAGTAAACACCTGCTTACTTCAGATCAAGGTGTTATCAATTAGTCCCAAGCCAAAAGTAGCCATTTTTCTTCATTCCTAGGTTTCAAGCCAAAAGTAGCCATTTTAGCAGGGTGGAAATAATATCCAAAACATCTTTACTTTTCAAGGATTCCACTTCCACTTGTGGTTTCAACACTGTCCTCTCTTTAGTTCTTTCTTCTTTCCAAGAACATAAGAAATGTTCTGCTGGATCAGGCCCATGGCCCATCTAATTCAGCAGTCATTTCTCACAGCAAGCATCCAACCGCACAGGGAATCTCACCAGCTGTCGTGTCCAGAATGGGCAGCAGCAGCATGGCTAGCAGAGCCAAGTCACTTTCAAGAGTCATTCAGGATATAGAGTTACATGGAGTCAAACAAGTCAGCATCAAGTCACCAGAGATTGGTCATCAGTCAGGAGTCCATCAGAGTCAGGAGTCCAGAGGTTGCATGAGCCGGGGGTTGCCAAGAAGATCTTTTGTTTGCAATGGAGGTGGCTGGGTGTGACTTCCTTTTGTGGGGCTCAGACTGCTATCCCTGTCACTGACACAGCTATTTGGCAAGTAGGCGTGCTGAGTGTCTCAGGTGTTTCCTTTCTCTCTGGAGAGAACTTGGCTCTGGGCGTTGCTCAGCATATGAGTCTGAAACATCCCCCTCTGAGGAGACAGAATCAGTTTCCAAGTTTGGCCCCTGAGGCGTGGGTCCCCCATCTTGGCTGGCATGGGCGGGGACCTCACCATCTGAGGAGTGAAAGGAGTGAGAGAGGGCCCAAGGCATGACACCAGCAGGACATGGGCACACAACTTGCTCTGATTGAAGTCTCCCAGCAGCTGACTTTTGGAGGTAGGGAAGCTCCTCAAAATTTCTTGATAATCTTAGGCCTTTTCTGCACATATCTAGCCCATGCCTGGGCCTCTCTCTTCTGAACTCTGAGAGGCCGCACACTCTGCTAGCATGCTGCATCCCCGCTGGATTGGCTTTGAGATTGTGTGACACACGTAGAAATGTCCCTGGAAGAGGGCTATTTCTAGAACCTGGAAAAGTGTTTCTGAGTTCTGGAAAGTAGCATAGGCCTCTCATGCCACTGCCAGCTACTCAGATAGCAGTAGTAGGAACAGGACCTAACTTGCTGGAGCACTCCCAGGCACTGTGTCCATATCTGATAGTAGGCCAGGCTCCTAATCTAGCAGCCAGTTGATTCCTTAAGTGGCAGGGTCTCCCAGGGTCTCCCAGGGAGCATGCTGGTATATTGTCCCCACATTCCCAGACAACATCTGGCATGGCTCCCACAAACTCTGTAGATAGCAGTCAGAGTTCCATTCTCCAAAATAATCTGTCTATTAAATCCAAAGGGTAGAGCCTTTTCACACTTTTCAGCTGAACCCAGAGTGTCCCACATACCCTAGAACAAGGCTGCCTACAATTGGATGACTGTTCTAGAATACTCCTCAATGCTGGCCTTGAAGCCTGTGTGAACTTTGAAGCTGGTCTCCATGAGCTCCAATGGACAGGAACAAATGTTCCTGACCTCAGAACCCCTGGAGGGTACATTTCTGTGGTACACCCTCGCTAAACAGAAACACAGAGGCATGTGCTTTCCACACTGCTCTCTGGTCTAGTTTAGCAGCCACCATATCAGCATTTAGAGCTTTTTACAAAGCTTTACCAGTAGACTGGACCAGGCAGCCATTTGGGGCTGCAAATCCTGGTCCACGATCCATCCAATGGAGATGGAACATACTAGCAGGAGGCATGGCCTCTCTTATACCACACTAGTGTCCAGAAGGAAAGCCATTGAACCCTTTTGTGTACTAGATGAGAGCTGAGTGCAAACAAATCCTAAATTTACTTCCTGGGCTACTCTTTCCATATACCTTTAACCAAGTAGTGCCACAAGTATATGCTTGTCTTTGTTGGCTGGGTTCATACTTATCTCAAAAGAGCTGTGTTCTGTTGATTATACAACTGCAAAATTAATTTTAAAAACATTTTTAAAAATTATGCAATTGCATTCTAACCTAGATGTTTTGTGATATGGGGCATCATGCAATCAGCAGAAGACAGGAGGGCTTCCAGGTATGTGTGAATCTCAGAAAGTAGGTAGAGTGTGCAAAGAGTATTCAATGAAATGTGAACTCCCAAGGCTGTTTATGGAATCGTTTTGCACTCTGCTTGATACAATATTTCATCAACAACAACTGAGCTTCTTGTACTGTTTTGTATTGCAAACAGGCCTTGACAAAGGAAGTCAGTACAGTTTCCAAGTTGCAGCTATGACTGCTAATGGGACCGGACCTGCTTCAGACTGGTACACTGCTGAAACTCCAGAGAGTGATCTTGATGGTAATTGTATTATTTATTTTTTTCCTCATAGTCATTATAACTGCTTTTTGATTATTCAGTTTGCTGTTGGGGAGGTTAGGAGTATTCTCTTTGCAAACATATGGATGCTGAGTTCTAAGTGTTTCGGAGCAGGAGGAAGTCCTGACTTCATGCTGTTAAAATTTTCTTTTCGTTTTTGGGAAATAGCAAAGCTGAACAGGGCTGCCTCCAGACTCGCAGAATAAATCTACAGTTAAAGCTTACCAGCTGTGCGGCAATAACCGGCCATCCCAACTCAAAAAGTAGCTCTGTAGATTCCCATCGGAAGCTGTGAGAGCTGAGCTGGCACACAACATCATGTGGGTTGAGGCAGCCAATCACATCTGAGCTGCCCTCCTGCTCTCACCATTCTGCCCAGACTGGCAGGAAATTTTGAATTTTCTTTATACTGTGCAGTGAGTGTCCTTAGATCAGCATTAAGGTAATTGTGCAGCAATGACTGGATCATGTGACACCACAACAATCCATCCATCGGTGTGTGTGATGCCCTGATCATGACTGTGCATTCCACTGCACGGTAAAAACAAGTCTGGATGCAGCCATACATATTTTCCCATTTCATCAGAGCTTTTAACTCCTTCATCAGAGTTATTGTTGAAGTGATAGGGCCTTTTCTGTGTTGGCCTCCAGGCTGTGGGATAGCTTCCCTTCTGATGGTGTGTCAAGGACCCTTCCTTCATATGCTCATGAAATTGGTAAAGTCTTTGTCCAGAATTTTGTTCCAGTAGACTGGATCAAGATGTGGTCTATGGGCCTCCCTTCTGCATTCTCATGCAATTTAAGGGAGACTCTGTTTATCCTAGTACATTCTGTCCACATAGAATTTAGTGTAACCTGGATCAGGACATCCAAAATAGTGTCCTGTTCCTATCTATGGATAGAACTCTATTTTGAGGTCTACCAAACTACTAAAGTGTGGTGCACAAGACCACAAAGATGTGCAGATGGTGTGCCTCCATGGTCTGGTATACCACAAGGGACCCAGTTGGGTGGTATAACAAGGTGTGTTATCAAAATGAGTCTCCCTGGAGCTCCAAAGGCCAGGAACCATCACTCCTGGATTTTAGATCATTCCTGGACTTTAGAGCTTCCCAGGCTGGTTCTGAAGTTGCTGTGAATGTCAGTGCTGGTGTAGGGGTCGCACAAGTCACACCAAGAGCAATTCATCCTAGCCTGGGACCTGTTGCTTGTCCCAGACCACATTCTGGATCAGTCTACCACAGTTTAGTGCAAAAACAGCATGGTTGAGAGAGCACCTCTTCTTTCCTATTCTGTTCTGCACTGTTTTTATCTATTTTAATATATTTATATGCATTTTAATTATTGGAGCCTGCCCTGGGTATAGAGAAGGGTATAAATTTGGAGAATAATTAGAATAAGTAAAGTGTAATATAGAATTGCAGGATGCCCAAGAGCTAGATTTGCTTGCCCAGTCGCCTCTAACTTCCCCATTTGCCTTTTTTAAATTTTGTATACCGGTAGCTATCAAAACACCAACTTGCTCTATGGTAGGACAACAATCAATGTGCTTAGATAGAAGGACTCCATCAAAATGTTCATTGATGCTTTGGACCTCACAAATGCTTTACCTGCCAGGAGAGAGACTTGAAGATGAAACACCATCAAGAGCTTGTCCTGCCTTTTTATCCTCTGCAACACGTGGAATTTACCCTCTCAGCTTGTTGTGCAAATAGGACACTATACTGAGTTATCTCCATGAGCTTCTTGATTGTGCAGCTCCTACTTCCAACCAATGACATGGCAAGCGGAGACTTTTCCAGATGCTGCTTCTAGGGCTGACCCAGACTGAACCAAAGTGCTGCAGTGTGCACCACTGGCTGCCCAGAGGTGTGGCCCTGGTGAACTCAGCAGTACTAGAGGAGAAACCACATTTCCTTACTTGCTGTGCTTTCATATTTGCATGCACTGGGCTTTTGTTTAGTCATTATGGCCAATTAGTCTCTGATTACTCATCCATTAGGGCAGCGCCTCTCAAATTAACTTTAAAAAGCAACAGATTTTATGAAAGCAAATTAATTTAAATATTAAGTAGTAAATAATAGTACAGGTGGTACAATTGTATGCCAATGACTGAAGTTTCGGAATTGCTGCATTGGGAAAGTGTGAGCTTCTTTTCACCCAAGAACAAGATAATGGAGAGTCCCCCCCCCCCATTTATATCCCACCTTTCCTAGAAAAAGTTTTGCACCCAACTATTTTGCACACTGTTTTGCACTCAGCTATTTTGCACACTGTTTTGCACGGAGCTATTTTAGCCCTACAGCAGCCCTAGGGAAATTAGTCACCAATTGAACAACCATAGATAATTGGGGCCCCAAACCCAGAAGCTCCTATAGACCTACTGCACCATGACCTTTGAATTGCTTAAGCCAGGCAAGGGATGTGCATAAAGGTTTGTAGCAAAGAGACAAGAAGCCCTTTCTTCATCCACCTTGTCTCGAATCATCACCTGCCCTCAGCAGTCACTACAGCAGAGCAGCTATCTAAAGAAGGCAAGAGGGAGGCAAAGCAGCTATGGAAAGCCCCCATGCCACCTCACTGGGCTTGTGGTTAGAGTGCCAGACTCATAGGGTGTTTCTCCACTGTCACTAAAAGTACCCATTAAGTACCCATTAATGGGTACTTAATGGGTACTGCTAGTGACAGTGCAAAAACACCCATATCTTGCAGTCATGGTGTTTGACTCCGCACTCCTCCATGAAACCAGCTGGATGACCTTGGGCTAGTCACAGCTCTCTTTCTGAGCTCTCTCAGCCCCACCTACCTAACAGGGTGTCTGTTGTGGGGAGAAGAACAGGTTTATCAGCTGCTTAGAATCCCCTTAAATGAGTGAGGAAAGTGGAATATAAAAGAAAACTCTCCTCCTCCTCCTCCTCCTCCTCACTGCCAGCCTTTCTTTCTCTGAGCAACTGCCAGAGCCTGGTGACAACTGAAGTGGTACTTCCCTAATCCAACTTTTTGCACATCCCTAATACAGGCCAAGATAGAGTGAGACATGGCACAGTGTGCTAAGGGCCATCCACTGTTCTTTGGCCCCATCTGGAGCTGAAGGCTGGGGGGAATTCGAGCATGTACCACAAACAACCCACTTCTGTGTCCTCCTCCGAAGCCCAGTGGAACGGCTCCAGGCTCCGAACACTGCTGGAGTGCCCCACATCCCAAGAACGTTCTGGAAGCCATTTTAAGGTCCCATTGGATGCTCCCTGGTGTAATTTTTTTCATACCAGGCAGCATTCCAAGTGAAAGACAAAATATCACGGAGGAGGCACTGCCTCCCAAGTACCACTCTGGTGAGTAGATGCTAAATGAACCATAAATAAGCTACCTTAGGTTCTAGTCTAACACTGGACTACAACTAATCCCATATATACTTAGGACCCGAGTTTATTTTATTTATGCACATAATCAATCAGCTCTTGAAAAGCCCGGGGTCCTGCAGAGTTCAAAAAGTATCCTCTATGTATCTTTTATTCTGCTTGTTTTGTTTCTTCTGCTCAGTTTGCAGAAGCAAGCCTACAAACAGGGACACTTAAAGCAAAATGAACACTTAGAATCATTGCCCATGTCTGCACTCGGTGAATATAGTAATAAAGGGTGAAAGATGTTCATGCCATCCTCACAGGTCCTTGTGAAGCAGCACCTAAAGGAGAGCATTTTAAGTGAAGACTACCTCGCAAGGCATCTTCTGAGCTCTTGGTGATCCCTGCAGGATAGTTTATTTCGAGAAAAAGAGACCCATGAGGCAGAAGGTGGATGGGAAAGGAGAATGCAGCAAAGATCAGCTAAATTTTAAAAATGCTGCTTTGCAGATTGTTAACTGCAATTCCCTCTCTGCTCTTCGCTGTAGCAGTTTCTCCACCGGATGCCTCCTTGGCATCTGCTGCAACATGAAAATGAACAGTATCTTGAAGAAACTTCCTAAACTCCCTGTAGATGCTCCATTTAATGAGTATGTTTTGTTAAAGTCATTAGGAATCCAAACAGTGCTGCTCAATCCACAGTTCCCCAGAAAGCTAGAAAGATCTGTTGGGCAGCTGAGAGGGCTTTAAATATTTATTTCAAGTAGTATTTGGAAGGGGGAAGGGGTATGACCATGCAGTAACTGGTTTTATCCTTCGGAAAAGTAATGTCATGGTCCCAGGATCATTCCTGTTTAACTTCTCTGGAATGATATTTGACAAAAGACGTTCATGAACATCATTTAGTTTAGTTCAATCTGGAACTGGATCAAACAAGCCCAACTGGTTCTAGATCACATCTGGAAACATTCACAAATGGTTCAATTAAAAAAAAAAACCATTAAGGACCCTGTCTTTCTCATTGCCCTATTTAACCTCCACCTTTTTTTTTTAAAAAAAAAGGGGAAGTTTTGCACTCTTGCACAACTCTGCAACTTTGCAAGTTCATGTTGCCTCCAGAACTCAAAAAGCTGCACATTTGCACAATTGTGCAAAACTAACTTTTTAAAGAAAAAATGGAAAACTGGAATCAAAACACATTAAAAAAGAGTCAGCCGGGGATGGATTTAGATCTGTTTGAATTGAACCATTCAGTCTGGTCCAGTTCAACAGAACACCCCTGCCTTGGTTCAAATAAAACCCACCCACCCACAAACATGGGGATTCAGTTCAAATCAAACTGGGTCAAACTGAATGTTTCAGATTGAACAGATCTAAATCTACCCAAATTTGAGCACCTACATTTAACTCATTTCCATTATTCCCAGTTCACATAATCTCATTCTGAATTCTGTACTGGGCCTTGAATAAGGCCCAGTGAAGAAAGGGCCCTAGTTTAACTAGGAGCACTCAAAATGGATGTTATAACTGGTATCTATTCAATCTCCCATATGAGGCAAGATTCCAGGGTTTTATCAAAGCACAAATATTCATGAGTATTGGAAACTCTGACATTATGTACTGATCTGTACAGTTATTTGAGACGAGTCATGCCCTCTTCTTGTGATCTGATAAAATATTCCATACAGAATTTGAGCATATAGTTGTACTTCATAATGACCAGGAGTTCAGAATCATTAGGATGATGTGGAAAAGATGAGGCTCTAATTAGTATATACCTTTCCATCTCGCCAGTCTATCTCTTGACCCACAGAATACAGCAATTTTTATTCATGTTCTGAATTTTTAAGTTAGTATTTTAAACCCTTTCTTGGGTTAAGAAGAAGAGTTGGCTTTTCTACCCTGCTTTTCTCACCATTTAAGGGAACTCAAAGCAGCTGACAAAGCTTTTCTATTCTTCTCCTGTGAGGTAGGTGGGGCTGTGAGAGCACAGAAGAGAGCTGTGACTAGCCCAAGGTCACCCAGCTGGCTTCATGGGGAAGGGCAGAATTGAACCCGGTATTCCCAGATAAGAGTCCGGCTTCCTAACCACTAGACCAAACTGGCTCTAGACTCTAGAGCCTACCATCTGCACACTAGTGCTAACTTTAGGAAGTGTTGTGTCCGTTCATGGTAGATCTACATTAGAAAAAGTGATGGAGTGAGATATGGCTATGTATCCTGATCCTATTGTGGACCTCTTTAATTCCTGACTACAAAGGGCATGCTAACAGCATACTTGCATAGGCCAAAATGTCATGGGGAACCATCTCCAGCACTACACCAAGGAGTGCCTCCTGCAGTGTCATGGAAGCCAGTGTGCTACCAGAATGGCTCATTTGTTCCCTGCCTTTCAGGACTCTGCAGCAGCTTTAAAGCTTGTAGCTGGGACTGGAGAACAAGGGATTGACCAATTGATTGTAAGAAAATGTGTATTCATTCAAATAGATCTCCTTCAAATGCAGCAGGATTCTATTTGATATGAATATATTCATACAAGTTCATATCAATACCCGATACAAATGCATATCTATCCCGTACATATCTATTCGATACATATCCCATAACATATCTGCTCTGAAAGCATCAAATCTGCAATGAATCTGCTTTGAATCCACTCTCAATCCATGTCAAATGCACTCTGGATCCATTGCAGATGTGGCTGGCACAGCTGCTTTCCCACCTCCCCGGTTCACAAATGTTCAAAATGCCAATGTACACATGTCATTACATTCGATTCACATTCGAACGTCCAGATTCGTACAAATATCAAATGTTACAAATATTTCTGCACATCCCTGCAGACAGCCCTTGTCTCTCTAAACCATGAAATGTGGGTTGAAGCAGCCAATGCAGCGCATAAATGACCTTAGAAACCAGCAGCCTAAAGGGATGGATTTTCATTTGCATTATTTTCAGAAGGTAAAGCAGGGAGGAAATAACTGAAATACAAATCTAGCATCTCAAGGATAGAAAATGTCTTAAGCAAACATTGAGTACTGTTGTTCTTCATGAAGGAATGCCCAGATATGAATTTCCGAAGTGGCACATGAAATGATATCAGAAATAATATGGCTCATAAAAATCCTTATGATATCATTAAATTTAAATAAATACTTTGCCTCCGTATACGTATCTTATGCTTAAGGCCTAAAATGTAACTCTTACTATTTCTGGTTAAAGAATCACAATGGTGGATCAATTCCTGCTGGGCTACTAGGGTTCATTATTTCTCTTCCTTCAATCCCTCTTTTCCTAGCTTTCTCTCCCTCTTCCCGTTTTCTTCTCTCATTACACTTTTCTTCATGAATTCCCCTCTCTTTTACCCCAATGTTCTTATCTTTCATGGCATTCCTTTGAAGTCCCTACTCTAAGGCAGGGCTTTGCATAGGTTGGGAGCCTATAAGGAGCGCAAAGGAAGAGAATGGGAACCTTGGAGCTTCATGCAAAGTTCACTTTCCCAACCATTTCAGTGTTCATTTTTTAAGGTGAGCTTCTAGCCCTTTGGATTGTGGTAACCTGGAACATGTACGGGCAATACCTACACGAATATGGGAATGCTGATCACTTCCATGTATTCTACTGCCAGTTTACAATCCTATGTGCCATTAATGTTCACAATGAAGTGTTACACCTTGTCCTTGTCTTTCGCTTTTCACCAAACTCTGTTCTTTTCCTTTCCTTTCCACTCCGCCCAACCCTCTATCCATGGTAGTGACAATCCCAAAGAAATGGTGAAATATTTCAATTCACTCTACAGTTGGGTGTGTTCCTCATTCAACTTGCCAATGCATTATTTTGGGAAGAAACTGATGCCTGAGATTAAGAATGCTGATGATGGGTTTGGTCATTGCACTGGTGAAAGGGTCCAAATGCTGCTTTTGCCTTTAATTTTTTCCAGGTACACAGTAAAATTCAGTAAATGCATACTGTTCCTTCAAAAAAGTGCATGCTGTCATATACTGATGGGGAAAACGATATTAAGGAACATCCTTTTTTTGTTTCCTTCCTTCCTTCCTTCCTTCCTTCTTTCTTTTTTTTTTTTTTTTGGTGCTCTTCAAAACTAAACAGGAAGTAATATACAGTCACTTCCTGCATTTTTAAAAGCCTTTTCACACTGTATGGGGAAAGTACAATGCAGCAGTAGATGGCTAAATATAAATTGGTTGAGAAATTTGAAGGAAAGAGTATAGGTCTTTGGGTATTGAAAAGTGTTCTTAAAAAATGGCGGTGTAGTTCTGTGACTGTCTCCTTTGTACATTTTTAGTGAAAGTTCCTTATTTGTCTGCTTTAGATCTGTCTCTGGATTTCACCCACTTGGCCCTTAAAATGCAGTGTTCATAAATGTGTTCCTAATTCTTTATAACAATAAAGTCATCTGATTTGTGTTAACAATACAAAACAATATTGGATTGGGAACTTAGCAACAGGGTTACATTTGTTTCTTTTTCTAAGCAAGTACAGAATCCAAGTATGAATGAACTTAATTAAAGGACTATGGTGAACAAAACACTTACATAAATGTTGTGTGTACTAAGAGCTCCAATGTTCTAAATAAATATGCCAGAGTATTCAGTGGAAGCCTTTAACTGAGCACCAAATTTCATTGCAAGGCCTGTGAAATATCAAGGGTATGGATGAAGCAATCAATGACAGTACCACTGAAAAGTATTAATTTCATCGCTTTCTATGGCCCTTTTTTCCAAGGTTTATGGTGGGAATACTTCACAATGAAAGGAGGCCCTTTGTCAGAGTTTGCACCAGAGTTTGCTGCATCATCTTTTTCCCTTTAGCATTGGGCTATAATGTGACAAGTCTCCTCACTGGGAGAAAATGTAGCTTGTCTCTTCCGCTCTCAAGGAGACAAGCTGCTTAACTTCTCTCTTGAGGAGACTTGTGATATTTTGGCTTTTTTTTTTCACAAACCTCTAGCAAAAGGCTTGCTTTAACCTTTACCTGTTCCTTGTTAATAAATAAAAAGCAATAGACCAGATAATCATCATTTAAAAACAAAAATAGTAAAAGCAAAACACATATGCCTTATTATTAGAATGCTGTCAGTCTCTTAATTTTTTTTATTTTTCTTCCCTAGACAGGTATATATGCTTTTTTTTTCCTGTTGGTGTATTGCATGTTGTTAATCTCCATGATGTATATCCAAGATTTAGGCAAAACAGCAAGCATTTGCTCACAGAACCACCAGGCTCAACAGAAAAAAAGATATTGTCAACTGGAACAAGATTGAGAATTTCATTTTTCATTTATTTATTTATTTAGATCGGCTTCTAGTCTCTGGTTAACTGATTGTATTTTCTGTACTTAGTACTTCTTATGCATAAATAGAAATATTTTTGTTTTTGTGCTTGATGTTTTCTGGAGTTTTGTGACCTTTTCAAAGTTACTGTGTCTTTTTCCTCACCATCATAATGTCTGCTTTTTAAAATAAATAAATAAATCTTTTCCTCCTACTCTTCAGTTCGTTGTCACTGTCGTTTTAAAAACTGTAGCAGAAAATTTTAAAAAGGAGGCTGGAAGTGCATATTCTAAATGACATATTCAGATACATTTAGTGAAGAAATTAAATTTTGTGTTAAAGAAGAGGCAAAACGTAACATAAGTACTAAAAAAAGTCATGGTTTGCATGCTCTTTCTGCATGTGTTCAGCAAAGTCACAGGACTTTCTTTCCAATTACACTAAAATAAATCAAAATGTGTTTGTTGCTGATCTAGCAGCATGCTGATGGGACCTTCCTTTGACTCCTAGAATCTCAGGTTCCTGACCAGCCAAGCTCTCTTCATGTCAGGCCTTTGTCGACGAGCATTGTGATGAGTTGGACACCACCGCTGAACCCCAACATTGTTGTGCGTGGATACATCATTGGCTACGGAGTTGGGAGCCCGTATGCTGAGACTGTGCGTGTGGACAGCAAGCAGCGGTACTATTCCATCGAACATTTGGGTAAGTGGTACTTTCTCTTCAAGGTCTCTAGAAATCCATAAAAATCACCCAAATGTTAATTTCAGCTCAATTTCAGGCAAGTAATACCTGTGTAAGTAATAACCATGGATTACACAGATCTCTTTAATAATCAGTTGAAATCTGATCACCTGTAATTCCATTCATACTATTTAGCTGAATATAGAACTCATCCCCATGGGGCTGCCAATGCCTCACGGTGGATTCGGGGCAGCCTTAATGCGAATCTTAATTCACATTAAGGAGTCCCCATTGTAATGGAGGACAGGGCAGGTTGAAGCCGAACCTGCCTGTCCCCATGAAAACCACGGTAAATCCCTTCATCAGGACGGCGTGGTTTTCTCCACTCCCGTCTGTTTTAATCATTTTACTGGAGCTCTGCTCGTGCACATGACAGCCCCTATACCCACCTGACAGCTGCTCAGCTGACTGCAGGGCAGCTGTCAGGCAATCGTTTGGGGTAAAGCAAGCCCTTACCTGGGCAATTGCGCACTCAGGTAAGGGGGGACAGTTGTGATCGCAGCATTAGTGGTGGAGACAGTGAAACCCCACCCCCTAATGCTACAATCATAACCTGGGAGTGTCCCCATGCCCCAAGAATAACCTGTTCTTGCCCCCTGATTCGGGGCGAGAACAATGATATGGGGGGGGTACTTTGATTTTTTTGGATTTTGTTCCTCCCTCATGTAGGCTGAATTAGGGCTTTGCATGGGGACTCGCGTTCACCTCGGAATATCCTTACCATGGGGGCACGGCCTCAGAGAGTTTTCTCCCCTTTTTAAAACCTTTGGCCCTTTCTGCACTGGACCTTGTTCCAGATTATTTTCCAGAATAGGGACCTGCCATCTGCATGTTAGTACAGACCCTGCTACATCCTGTACCAGCATGTGAATGGCAGACCCTATTCTGGGATATAATCCAGAATAAAGCTCAGTTCAGAAAGGGCCTTTGACCCAATGTGGGTTAGGCACATGCATATAGAACCCTGAATGGCTTGAGTCCCAGATATTTGAAAGTGCACTTTCTCTTATGCAGACCTGCTTGATTATTAAGAACTTGGAGTCATCTTCAGAGATTTTGTGGGGTAGCTTCATGTGACAGGGTTTCATCCTCTTAAATGGCCACAAAAAGCAGAGTAGAAAAGCCAAGTCTTCTTCTTCTTCTTCTTCAGTGGCTTTAACCCTGGTGCCAATGTGCTTTTAAAAACCAGCTACTGAGAGATGCTGCACAGGTAAACACATGCTCTTCTCATAGGCCTTAATATGCAATTGGTTGGTCATTGTGGGCTCTTCGGCACTCGGCCAGGAGACCAGCTCAGAAGATCTCCTGGAACACCTGGGGGCCTTCAGTGAGAAGGCTCTATCCCTGGTGCCCATCCCTTTTTCTACAGGGGGTGGTGGTACAACCAGGAGGGCCTCCCCTTCAGATCTTAAGGCACGGACAGGTTGGCGTGGAAGAAAGTTTTCTTTTTTTCTGAGATTCTGCTGTACCTCTAAGATTAAACAACCTTGGTATATCCTGGTATGACTATTGTATTTTTATGACTTGGTTTCCAAGTCAGAGGCATTGTTGTTTATGTAGGATCAAGGCAGTAGCCTGCATAGAGGGGGGGGGTTAGTTCTCATTTAAATATTTCTCTTTGGAGGAAAGAGTCTGATCACGGGAACTGCAGATCACAAACTTCTGCTTTCTTGAAAATGGCCTGCATTCTTCCTCTTTAGTTTCTTGCCTCTCTTAGTGCCACCATTCCATTCTCTTAATCAAGTTGCTTTGTTATGCAGCTTGTTATGTTGAGGACAGAATCCAAAATAATCAGCATTTCCTATCCTGTGACTAGCTTTTAGCTACTGTGTTGATGGTTATTCAGAAGAGTGTCTTTGCTCCATAAGAAAGTTTATATGCTAATGAAAACCACACAGAGCAGATGTGAAGCCTTATGTTTTACCTACACACTCATCCCCCTTTCTAGTACCATGATACCACAATGGAAATCATGGCCACATTTGTTTGGGTGTCAAAATAGAGTCATAAGGTGCCCCATTACCCATTATCTACCTTCCTCCCTTGACACACCACCTCACAGTGCTTATTAGAAAAAAAAAAGCATCTCTGAGGTGCCACTGAGGGTGCATCCCCAAGCAATTTAAAGTGTGCTAAAAATCTTCTTTTGCCTCTGAGCACCCCCATGCCAGGGATTTGAACGAGCTTCCAGTGCTACAAAAGCAGGAAAACCCACGACAAAATACCTGCCCTTTAAAAAAGAGTTTCATTGCTCTTTTTGGAAGCTGCGGGTTTTCCTCGCAGCATTTACCTTGGGGACGCTCCGTGGCAAAAGGGGCAGGGATTGCTTCCTGCACACACAGCCATAAAGCCATAAAGCATTCACACATCTCCCAGAAATGCTGCAGTTTCCCTTCCTTCCCTTTCTAAAGCACAGAACTTTCAAAGAGCCAGAATTGCAGAGAATTGCAACATTGTTATCAGGTGTGAAGTATATCAGGCATGAAGTGGGTATATTTAAAGTCACCACTGCTCTACTGGGTGGATTTTGACAGTATTCTGTGAAAGTGCTAAGAGTGAATGAGCAAATGATCGCCTGCCCGATGGCCGCAGCCAGCACAGGAAGCCATTTCGGGGGACGGAGATCTGGGAGATGAACAGAGAACCGATGGCTATTTTTCCTTTGAACAAGAGAGGGGGTGGGGAGAAAAAGATGCAGGGAAAGAAAACACGCTTCCGTGGGGATGGAAGGTGCATTTTAAATGCGCGTTTTGCTGAGCCTCATGCGGACACTTATTCCGGAAGTGCATGGCACTTTTAAAGTCCACTTGAATAGAGTGGCAGTAGAGGGAGACTAGAGAGGCAAATAAGTCTTTTGGGGATGTAGCCTGAGGTAGGTTTGAGAGCTTCGAAGTGGAATTGTTCCCACAACCATCTGCCCCCTCACACACATCCCTCTGAGCCAGTTTGGTCTAGTGGTTAAGGAGCTGGACTCTTACCTGGGAATACTGGGTTTAATTCTGCACTCCTCCACAAAGCCAGCTGGGCATCCTTGGGCTAGTCACAGCTCTCTTCTGAGTTCTCACAGCCCCACCTACTTCACAGGGTGTCTGTTGTGGGGTGAAGAACAGAAAGCTTTTTCAAGTGCTTTAAGTCCCCTTAAATGGGTGAGAAAAATGGGATAGAAAAGTCAACTCTTCTTTTTCTTTCCTGAAAACTCTAGGTTAGAAAATGGGAATTAGAGCAAGCTTGGGAACACAAGAGCTGCATGTCAGTGTCTCTCTAAAGCACCCCTTTCTGGGCATTTCAAGCAGAAGACCAAGGCAAAACCATCACCTGCTCTTTACTATATGAAGATGGATTTAAGACTATCTGAAGATGCCTTTCTCTCCAGCCTGGAGGAAGTTGGAGAGACCTAGGTCCTTTCCACACTGGCTGCTACAGATCCGTTTTCTGGCAATCCAGTCTTTTCAAGGATCTGTCCCAAATAGAGACAGATCCTCAAAGCCCCACGCATCCGCACAGGTGGGGTGGGGTGGGGGTGTAGGCTGCGGTTCCCTCTCACCCGAGAAGCCGCGATCGCACCTTCTCAGGTGAGGAACCTGGGGAAGCCAGCTGACAGCCTCCCCATCCTGGCACCAATGGAGCCAGTCCGGGAGGCCAGAGGGAAGGCCCAGCTGTCAAAGAGGAAGAGCATGTGATCTCCCACTTTGACAGCTGGGCATGCACCAGGAAGCCATCTCTTCCCTGGCCGTTTGTGGAAGCATTCTGCTTCCAAAACGGTTTGAGGGGAAGAGCCAGATTAAGACCTAATTTTTTAGGTCTTCCCTTAGGACCAGACTTCAGCAGCAAAACTGGTTTAAGAAACTTATCTTGCACGTCGAAATGAGGAAGCGGCTTCTGCAAAGGGTCGTAATTGGGTTCCTTATGCAGAAGCCGGGTCTTAATCTTTCCCCAGTCTGGCTCTAAATGCATTTTTAGAGCCAGTGCGGAAAGCCCCTAGGTATCCATTCTAGTAGCCATTTAGTACATTCACATCTGTCCTGCTGATGTTAATATGGTTGAGTTGGAAAGAAAGCATTTAAGAGGGGGCCTGATTGAAGTATCTAAAAATCATGCATGGTATAGAAAAGGTGGATAGAGGACATTTCTTTATCACACAACACTAGAACCAGGGGGCACTCTATGAAACTGATGGGTAGGACAGTCAGATCAGACAAGGGGAAGTATTTCCTCACTCAGAGGGTCATTGGTCTATGGAATTTGCTGCCAGAAGAGGTGGTAACAGCTACCAGCCTATATGGCTTTAAGGAAGGGCTAGACAAATTTATGGATGACAGATGTATCAATGGCTACTAGAATGGATGCCTAAGTACATCTTTCAGGCTGGGGGGACAAGCAGGATGCCTCTAAGGCCATTTGCTGGGATTCGAGAGCAAAATAAGTTTTGCCCTTGTCTCTGCTTGAGATGCCCATGATCACTTGGTGGGCCACTGTGTGTGACAGGGTGCTGGACTAGGTGGACTGTGGCCTGATCCAGCAAACCTCCTCTTGTGTTCTTATGTTCTTATGAGTTGCCTGCACATATTTTTGAACACTGCATTTCTTTTACAGTGTGTTCCACCGTACATTTCTCATACCATTTCCTAGATGCTCCTGCAAATTTTATAGTGTTTGTTTACTCTCAGCCAAGCAAACAGCTTCAATGTATTCTGCAGTTAAGCCTTGTGCAGCAGCTTGGAGAGTGTACCGTTACATAACTAGAGTATAACTTTTCTCCTGGGCAATCTGAGTTATTTTATTGTACTTAAAACTGCATTTTTATTGTTTTTTTGCTGGTCATAGGCCAAAAGGAAGAAAGAACTACCACTTTTTGGATTTTCTGTTGTGAATTCTTAAAGTAGCTTCTGGTGAAATCCATGAATATACAGTGACTTGTTTCAAGAGTACAATTTTTGGATGGATGTAGAGATCTAGGCTTCCCAATTAAACAGATGTCTAGTCTTTATTAGGAATGTGCATGGATATTCGTACCATTTGAAATTCAGACAAATTCAGCCGAATTCGGACATTCGAACTTGATATTCAATATTACGATATTCACATACTGACATTCGAATAAATACGTATGTTTCTGGACATTCATACAAATAGTTCAGACATTCATTAAGCTGGGGAAACATATCAGATAGGTATCTGTTTATATTAGATGCATATCTGTTTATAACAGATATGTATCTGTTCATATCAGATATTCATATTAGATATGTATCTGTTCATATCAGATATGTATCTGTTCATATCAGATATGTATTCATATTAGATATGTATCTGTTCATATCAGATATGTATATGTTTACATTAGATGCATATCTGTTTATAACAGATATGTATCTGTTCATATTAGATATTCATATCAGATATGTATCTATTCATATTAGATATGTATCTGTTCATATCAGATATGTATCTGTTTATATCAAATACTTATCTGTTCTTATCAGATGCATATCTGTTCTTATCAGATGCATATCTGTTCATATCAAATACATATTGAATGTTCATATGTATATGTACGAACAGCTTTGTATAGAATAGAATTTTACCATTCTCGAATGCAATGTCTTTGTATGAATATGGATTCTTGAATATTTGATTTGTTTTGAATCAAATGCCAAAAAAAAAAACTGTGCACATCCCTAGTCCTTATTGAGTTAGGTAGTGCCTAAAGTTGATCAAATTTTTCATCTTAAAACTTTGGGTGAAGCCTGTCTCCTAGCTTCTCAAATGTATTTTTCCCGTACAGAAAAAAAAATCTGTTTCCTAGGGCTTCGTCCACTGATCACTTTATTCTCTTTGCTTTATATTATTCACACTTCTTACACTTTAAAATAAGAAGTTGGTAGATGCAAGACTCAGTGGGAGGAATCAGGAAATATAAGAATATAATAAAGAAGATTAAAGAAAATCCAATTTAAATTGCACGAGTTGTCTATTTCCACTATTCCACACTCAGAGTGAACCAGAGACATTAGTATGTGCTTGGTTTCTCATAACAAATATAAGAGCAGAACCGGTGCCATTAATCAAGTTCTTATCATTAAGTACAATTCTCTGAGCATCAGTAATGATAACCAGCAATGATAAAACAGGTTTATACCCAGTCCTGTATAATCCATTTTCAAGCTTTGAAGCACATTTGGGAACAATGATTTAATTCATCCAAAACTGGGCTATGTGGTGGTACATTAATATCAAAACAAGTATAGAAGAGGCAATTAATGCATTTTTAAGAATTATCCACATTTTTCATGAATGGACTTTCTTTCTAAGGCTACTGGAGCAATTTTCTGGCACCCTCACATACTGGTGGTGGTCATTACTGGCACCACTGGGTTTCCAGAGCTGTGCTCTTTGCCAGAAATTGAAGTCAGTAGACTGTGAAAGCTGGAGTTGCCAACTTTGTGGGCTGTGTGCAGGCCAGAAATTGGCACAGATGAGTACACTATAGTGAGCATTGTGAGCTACCAGCAGTCAGGTCACAAATGAAAAAGTGTTCAAAGTGTGTAAGTGCTGAAGAAATTAAAACATTTTTTGGAAAAGCAGCAGCACTAGGGATGGACCATTCATTCATTCATTCATTCATTCATTCATTCATTCATTCATTCATTCATTCATTCATTCATTCATTCATTCATAGTTCTATCCCACTCTTATATTTGAAAGTCTGAAGGCAGGTCCCAATAAAATCACTATAAATACAGGTAAAGATCCTGAGCCTGTTATATCTTCTCCACATCCTTCAGGTAAGATGGTTCATAGATTCCTGGTGAGCCAGTTTGGTCTTGTGTTTTTAGGGTGCTAGACTGACTCACATCTCTTAGTCACTGAAGGAATCCACACTCCTCCATGAAGCCAGCTGGCTGATCTTGGGCTAGTCACAGCTTTCTTTCTGAGCTCTCACAGCACCATCTACCCCACAGGGTTTCTGTTGTGGGAAGAAGAATAGAATCTTTGTCAGCCACTTTGAGTCTCCTTCAAAGAGTGAGAAAAGCCAGTTGGAGTGGGCAGTGACCACCACTGAGATCAAGATAGCAGGAGAACCCAATCTCTTGTCTCTTCTCTACTTTCTTCAGGCAAAATGCTCCACAGCTTTCTATTGGCAGTTGGAGGAAGGAGGGGCCATCACTGAGAACAAGATGGTAGAGCAACCCAGCTTGCTGTCTTTTCTCCAGTCCTCTGAGGCAAGGTGGTTCATAGCTTTATCCTGGCAGTTGGGAGAGAGGGGGAGCTGAAAAAGACTATTGGGCTGACTCCTGAGCCAGTTTGGTCTAGTGGTTAGGGAGCTGGAGTCTTATCTGGAAATACCGGGTTTGATTCCACCCTCCCCCATGAGGCCAGCTGGGTGACCTTGGGCTAGTCACAGCTCTCTACTGAGCTCTCACGGCTCCTGCTACCTGACAGGGTATCTATTTTGGGGAGAAGAACAGAAAGGTTTGTCAGCCGCTTTGAGTCCCCTTAAGTGGGTGAGAAAAGGAGGGTAGAAAAGCCAACTCTTCTTCCGCTTCCTGCGGAAAGAATAAATGAATACACCCATATATTTTTAAATATCAAAGGTGCGAGAGTGGTTTGCCATTGCCCTCTTCCAGATGCTGAAGATCAGATCTTCAGTGTTCTGTTTTCTAAGCTGTTCCCATTTATATGCAGCAGCTTCCCCCACATATAGTAGATGAAAGTTACTTTCTTCGTGTAGCCTTCAAGCCACACTATTCTGATGGTAATTTGTGTCACTTCACATGGTACATTATTTATTTATTTTTATTTATTTATGAATGCAGATGAGCAGACTGCCTTAAGTGTATTACTGCACACACCCTTGCCAATTGCCGCATTACGCATGAATTAGAAGAATATATTATGCCCATATCCTGTATCTGGTTGTCATCTTTAGATCCACGTTTTGGGGTTGACACACATCTGCA
This sequence comes from Aspidoscelis tigris stejnegeri, assembly GCA_023333525.1. NCBI lineage: Eukaryota > Metazoa > Chordata > Lepidosauria > Squamata > Teiidae > Aspidoscelis > Aspidoscelis tigris. The sequence continues at coordinate 12,897,542 of JALMGA010000007.1, forward strand.
TAAACATCTGAGCAAGCTCTTAGGCTTTTATTCGTGCAGTCCCTCATCTAGCAATGGGATCATGCACAGAAACGTGCTAGTTCTGCCATATCTCCATCTTGACTTGATTTCCTTATATGGCAACCTAGTGAACATAATTAAATGCTATAATCCACATGCCAAAGACTTGTGGACCAAATGCCTGGAAACTTCATGGAAACACTAGTCACTATGTTTTCATTTTCTCTACCTTCCTTAATGATTTTCCTTTTTGCCTAGGCCACTGTGAACATTCTGGGACAGTTTGGGCATGCATTGGATGAATCACATGTTTTGAAACCATACTATCACCACCTAGATTATGGTGGCTCATTTTTCATTAATTTCACCATAAGTAGGGATGTGCACAAATCCTTTTTTCATGTTTGATTCACAGCGAAGCGAAAGCAAATGAAATTTGCATCTGTGCGAATAGAGCCACTTTGAATGAGGCAGGATTTGAATCTGCTGCAAATACTTTTTGAATGTTACTCAAATCCGATTTGAATCCTTGCTGCCAGTCGTACCTCTGAATCTGTTCTGAATCTGCTCTGAATCTACTGTGAATCCACCACAGATGTGACTAGACAGCTGCTTTTCTGACTCCCTGCCTTTGCAAATATAAGGAAACGTTGAATGGGTGCACAGAAGAATTCACTCAACATTCAAATGTCAATCTTTGAATGTAGCCAACATTTGATTTGAATGTGAATGAAGAAATTTGTGTGAATCTGTATGTATTTCGAATGTGATAAATATCCATGCACATACATAACCATAAGTGTTCTTTTTCACCCCACTGTGTTCTGTTGTGGGGAGAAGAATAGAAAGCTTTGTCGGCCGCTTTGAGTCCCCTTAATTGGGTGAGAAAAGTGGGATAAAAAAAGCCAACTCTTCTTCTTCTTCTTCTTCTTCTTCTTCTTCTTCTTCTTCTTCTTCTTCTTCCTCCTTTGCTTTCCTTCCTGCCCTCAAATATCAGCAATGAATTTCTGCTTTCTGCCTCAATTCCAAACACATAGCCACCATGTAGGATGTTCCTTTAAGGTTTTGTTAAGCTTTTCACTTTCCATTGACTGCTCGGAGCTTGCAATTCACAGGGGGAGTAGTAAAGGTTCATGTCTCCACAGGGGTCCAACTCACTTCTGAGTACGCTTATGCGCCATCCTGTCTTTAAAAGGCCTTGGCATTTGTCTGTGAGGCGTTCAGGATGCATCTCATGTGAGGAATTGGGGAGCAGGTGTGAGGTAGGATGGGCTGACATCTTAACAGCTAATGTAAAGGTGGCATTTACATTTAATCGCTTCAAATGCTTGATGGTTTAGCAAAGCATAGAGAATCTGTAATGACAACCCAACTCCTTAATTTTCAATCCCACTTCTGCTTTTAGGAAGTGTCTCTGTCCAATCATTATCTCCTCTTTTAAAAAAATTGTCTCCGAAATGTTATCAAAAGGAGAAGGTGGCACACTTAGTCAATAAAGTCCATCAATTTTCTTGGCATCAGTGCAGAAGGATGTACACAAATGGAATCGAATGTTAGAAAAATTGAATAGATCCACGTTGGTTGTGGTAGGATTCTATTCTATATGAATGTATTCATATGAATTCATACAAATATCCAGTATGTATCTGATACAAACGAGTATGTCTCCGACATGAACAAATATATATCCAATATGTATCCTATAACAAATCCACTCTTTGAAAGCGTAAAATCTGACCTGCATCCACTTTTAATCTGCTCTCAATCCATGTCGAATGCAATCTTGATACGTTGCAGATGTGTGGTGCAACCGCTTTCCCACTTCACCAGTTTAACAAATGTTCAAAATGTCTGCATGGATGTCTGAAACATTCACACAAATGTCCCAAACATTTGTATTTGTATGAATGTTAATATACAAATGTCATAACACGCAATTCATCTACGGATGTCCAAATTCAGACAAATTCATACCAATAATCAATATTACAAACATTCGTGCACATCCCAACTTTTACAGTTTTTTTCCCCCCATTTTCCCAGTCTACCTAGAGTATCTGGGGTCGCTCACCCACAAAGTAGCCAACACTATTTAGCTTCAAGATCAGTCAAGAATTGATGAAATGGCAGCAATGGCAGGGAAGGAGATGGGCAGAAATTCATTGATGAGCTTTGACACATGATGCTACACTCCAGCTCCCACTCGTGGAGCAATGCTGCTGAGGGAGAATGCTCCTCAAAGCAGTGATAGTTTCACACAGAGCACTTTCTAGAGCACCAGAAATGGCACTGGAAGTCAGCCATTTTTAATGCTACCTCTATTGAAATTTGCCCACTAAGTTGCTTCCTTCCCCTTCCATGTATTTATCAGGAGCAGATTATTCAGTTGGTGCAAACAGCCTCAATATTGTTTTGAAGGGCACTGTCAGTAAGTCACCACTCAGGACTGTTGTAGTAATCCACAAGTTGGTAGGCGGTCTATGTGTGTGGATGCACTACCGCAGAGACATCCAGATGTGTAGATGTGCAGCCCCAAGTCAGTAGAGTTCAGGTGGAGGGTAGAAATTGTAATCCAAGCCTAATCTGGCAGATGGAAAATGCAGGGATTTAGGAATCTTCACACTTAACTGCAGTAGGATAATATCTAAGTAAAGTTAAGTTCAGGGATGATGACTGGTGTTCACACTGTGAGCACCAGTACAATTCCCAACTTACTCAGTGGCCCTTGCAGTGTGGATAGTCCATCCTGGACTGTTCACATTGCCATAACAATGGCTATGGCAACTTCCCCCGTGTGCCAGGCCATTGTTACTGTGAGCACCATGCATCTACAATGTGAGCCCACCATGCAACAGTCACACAAGGAAGTAGTGTGAATGCTGCATCTAGGACTTTACTTGGAGGAATTTACAGAGGATCAGGATGAAACACACACTCTGAGCTGCTCTGGGATGGAGACAGTGCCACGGTGTGTGGATGCTGTGTCCCAGAGCATGTGAGGGCGTTCTGATTACCTAGTTGCAAAAAGACCCTAAATCAGACAGATTTAGCATGCATTAAGAATGGATGATTCTGCCAAATGTTTTTGTCGGAAATGTTCCATATTTCCATTCTTCATATTTTGTGCACATTTTCATTTGCAGTAACCTCTTCCTGTAATCTGGAGCACTTTGAACAGTGAAGATTTAGGGAGTTAGGGAGTACTAAATTCATCATTTCAATTTATCTCCTCGTTTATGTATGGTTTCAGTTTCTCTTTATTTCTCATGAGTTTTTAGCGCTCAGTTCTGTGTCTGTCCTATCACCAAGATTCTATGTACATTTATACAAAAGCATCTGAATTCATTATCATAAGTTTGACATACAAACTCAAATGAGTACATTTTTGTTTATAAGTGGTATTCTTACAGATTTTTGAGCATTTGAATTCCACTCATTTTTCTCCCCAAACTATGCATGAATGTATGCAAACACATTAATTCATTTTTTTTCATCTTGCCCTATTATCTCATGATTAGGGATACGCACAAATGGTTTGTTTGTTTTTTTGGCATCCAAATCGAAATGAATCAAATTTTCAAAAATCTGTATTTGAATGAATAGATCACATTCAAATGTGGTAAAATTCTATTCGATATGAACCTGTTCATATGTATTTGTATGGACATTTAATACATATCTGATATGAATAGATACGTATCTGATACAAATGGATATGTATCTGATATGAACAGATAGATACCTGATATGAATAGATACTTATCTGATACACTTCCCCAGCTTAACAAATGTCCAAACTATCTGTACGAATGTCCGGAAACATTCGTATACATTTGAATATTAGCATACGAATATCGTAACATTTGATTCAAGTTCAAATGTCTGAATTCAGACGAATTCGGATGAACTTTGAATGTTATAGATATTCATGCACATCCCTACTCATGATGCATAGGTGGTTTACCTGAATGAAAGAGAGGAAGGAAGGAAGGAAGGAAGGAAGGAAGGAAGGAAGGAAGGAAGGAAGGAAGGAAGGAAGGAAGGAAGGAAGGGATACCATATTTAAAATTTGTTATTAAGCTCTCATCGTTAATAAAAATTGCAGCTTCCCAAGAGGTTGTACATCAACGTAAAGGCATCCATCTGTACACATATACATTCATCTTGATACAGACCAAGAGTAGCCGATCCCACCCTTTCTATAGTGAACTTTGGACCACTGAAATGAAGCAATGTTTCTCTACGTCTAAAAGAAAAGATATATTAATCCAAAAGCTACAAAATAACAAAAAAAATGAGGTTACGTATTAAGGAGATATTTAATTAACCCAGATTAAGTCCTCCTGAGAAGCAAGATTATTTCAGAAATTATCTCAGCCAGCCTGCTATGTGAGATGGTAAGGAACCTTGTTCACAGAGAAGTCCTGCTGAGGTTCAAAACAGCAAGAAGAATTAAGTGCTTGGGCGAACATTACCATGATAGGAGGTTAATGCTATGCTAATACATTGTGAAAGGAAATAAAATAAAAAATAAAATGAGACAAATGAGAACTGCTAATATGATTAAAAGCAGCTAATAGGATTAAGAGGTTCTTTAAATTAGGATGGCTTCCTAGGATGGACTTTAAGTCTGCTTTACATGACTCCTGCTGTGTTATGTGCTTGCTCCAAGAGAGGGGATCCTAAAACAGTGTGTAGCCACAGCAGTACTGTATAATCTAACAGGGTTTCTAGCCTAGGAATTCAGGATTCTCCTCATCAAATGTTTTTAAGGCTAAAGGAAAATGGTTTCTACTGCTATCTTTCCCAAGGATCTAACCCCAAGGTGCTATTGTGGTGTAGTGCCTCAAGGGTATATAGACATCCCTACATCCTTATGGTGCCATGGGCAAGTTTAAAGAGAGCAGGGTCTGCATGACCCCACACTTATCCAGCCCCACACTTATCCAGCCAATCCAGCCAGCATAAGCACTTTCTTAAAGGCAAAGGAGGTGAAAGAACACCGCCAGTGCTTCCTATCCCTCCCTTCTAAGGATGTGCATGAATATTTTTTAAAAAATAAATTCATATTGAATCAAATGCAAGAAAATTCATATTTGTTTGAATAAATCCTTTTGAATGTGGTAGGATTCAAATTCAATATGAATGTTCCATATACATCCCATACAGATCCGCAACAAAGCTTCGTACTAATGTATTGAAACAATCAATTAGAATTCAAATGTCAGTCTTTGAATGTGTCACATGAATGGCATTGTTTTCAGGGACACAAGAAATGGCTGACTTATGTGGCTACATCCAGTGTTTCTGAAAACATCCCCAGCAGGAAGGGCTGGAGCTGGGAGATAAAAGTCCCCTGGCTATGATGTTTGCATGGCCAGGATATCAGCAGACATGCAAACAGCACACCTGAGTTTTGCAAAAAAAACACCACATACACTAGACCTCCTCTCAATTCACTTCATCACAGCCACTGCCATCATATAGACCTGGTTCTTTTCACTGGTTCCATAGAGCATTTGACACTGACTCCTTATTTTAATATTTCTTATCATTACATAACTGTGTGTTTTCTTTCTATATAGGCCTGAATCATAATAGTTCTCCCCCCCTCCCTCTCTAACAAAATTGAAGAATCATTTCCCAAGTTTTCTAGAGAGTTGGTGGCCATACAATCTCATCTGCAGCAAAAGATTTTGCTTGTATTTCCCCTTTGCTACCATTTTTTCTTGTAGCAAAAATGAATTCAGTACTAAATCATGGTTTGTTACAATCCCTCTTCAATTTGAACAAGTTTTTTTTCAAACAACAGGTTGATTCAGTTTGCATGCAAATCACATGAACATGCTGTTTCTCTGTGAACCACAAACAGATTGACTCTGTTCTGCACAACTCTAATCCTGTACTCTATACTTAAGTCCAGTGGCTTGATGGAGCAAGCCCTCCATCTGTCCACCACAGACAGAAGGGAAGCTACAATGCCTAATCATTCTGAACTTAGACACAGCAAATACAACAAGACCAAATATTGATCAGTCAAAACAGAAAACAGGACGGATGGTAGGAACTGGTCCCAAGGAAAGAAGATCAGACTGGAGTCTTTCCACCAATAATTAACACCAGATGCACAGGTCACTTGGTGATAACCATCCAGACTCTGGTCTGATTTAAGTTGCAGTCACTGATTCTAGTTCAGCATATGCAAATATGTATCCCCCCCATGTCCTCCTAACATTTCTCCCTCCCTCTCTTATTTTAATGGACCACAAATTGGAAAATGTGTTGGACCATTCTGAAGAACTGTGGAGCACCAGTGCTGTAAGCAATTGGAGTTCAAATTTTTCTAAACATTTCAACATCAGAAAGATTTGGACTGCATCCACATAGGCAACTAAGACTAAGGATGTGCACAAATTGGTTTTTTGACATTCAATTCGTAATGAATCGATCACCTTTGAATGTGGTAGGATTTTATTTGATACAAATGTATTTGTACGAATTCATAGGAATATCTGATACAAATAAATATGTATCTGATACAAATGGATATGTATCCAACACGTATCCAACATGAACGCATACGTATCTAATACATATCCGTAACATATCCAACCTGATTCCACTTTTAATCTGCTCTTGATCCATGTTAGATGCAATCTGGATTCACTGCAGATGTGACTGGCACCCCACTTTCCCACTTCCCCAGTTTAACAAATGTCTGAACAATTTGTACAAATGTCCAACATTCATATTCATACAAATGTTAATGTACGAATGTTGTAACATTCGATTTGTCTACGGATATCCAAATTCAAATGTTATGAATATTCGTGCATATCCCTAAGGAAGACACTCCTTTTGGTGGCTAGGAGATCTTCCAAACGCCTGGGCACTGAGGGTGAAGGACGTCTATACCCACAGGAATGGAAGGAGAAGGTTGTCCAAACATACCCATCTTCTCCTGAATCCACCTGTTACCCCACTGAAGATACCTACTGGCACACCAGTTGCAACTACTCTTTCAATAATTCTTTTCCTAAAGCAATTCTAGCAATGAAAACATTTGTTGATGTTCTTCTTCTGGCAGACCAAGAAAATATCATGAGTACAGATGTGTTGCTATAGTAACAGCAATGCTCTTTGTGGCTGTTGAAAATTCAACGCTGGCTAAACTCAGCCACCATTCCACACATACTTCCCCATGTAAAGTGCTTGGAGGAAACCCTGTGCAAAATTGTTCTTTGCAAAACACATCCTTAGTCACAAAATTAATAGTAGAAATCCTATGACTCTATCTCTGTATCCATCTCCATGAATACCAAATTATTTCTGCTTGGCTGGTAAGGCAGTACTGAATGCCAGTGGAATGAATAATGCCACACAAATAATCTCTTTCCCCTAAGGGTTATGAATGGATAACTGCTCTAGTTATTCATAAAGCCATTAAAAAAAAAGTTTAGCTTCCTTTTTTGGCAAAGAACATGCCATCCATCTCATTAGTAACATTAACCAAATGTATCAATGTAGGACATAAAAGTAATTACAAAATATAGGGGTAGGGAATCATTAAGCAATATTGTAAAATAAGTAATATTGATTCATTTGGCATTTGAATAATAGGATTAATCATCCAGAGCATGTCTAGGATTATAAATTGGAATGAAATATGGAATGTTATATCAAGGATGTCAACCTCACAAGCTGATGAGTGATCCAGTTGTTCAGTCTCTCCAAGTGCTGCAAAAAATGAGCAGATATATACACCACAAATTAAGCCTTTTATTGTAGGGGTCCAGTGGTCATTTTGCCAGACAGTTCCAGGAGGCTATGGAAAAACTCATCTGTTTGCAAAATTACACTTTGATTTGCTGACACTTCAACTAATGTGACCAGAGTGATAAGAGGGTTAGAAGCTGGATGTGTTTGGTTTATAGGAGTAACATTAGCTCTGTCTTTATCCCAGAGAAAGCCATCAACTGAGGTCACCAAGGTGGTTTCTGTGCCATAACATAGCCTAAAGGCAGATTGAAATGGGTCCAGATAATCAGTTTACTAATTTGGTCTAGTGGTTAAGAAGCTGGACTCTTATCTGGGAATACCAGGCTTGTTTCCACTGTCCTCCACGAAGCCATATGGGTGACCTTGGGCTAGTCACAGCTCTCTTCTGAGCTCCCACAGCCCCACCTACCTCATAGGGTGTTCTGTTGTGGAGAGAAGAATAGAGACCTTTGTCAGCTGCTTTGAGACCCCTTAAATAAGTGAGAAAAGTGGGATATAAAAGCCAACTTTTCTTCCTCCTCCTCCTCCTCCTCCTTCAAGAATGCTTGCAATTGAGCAGCCACAAAATGGTCTTCTCTCTGTGGTTCTGCTGGTCGCTTTCCGAGTCCTCTGTTGTGACTTGTTATTCCTTTGGGATTCAAAAGCAAGCAATAAAAAAGGCAACAGAGAGACAATCCGTGGGTGGAAATGGACAGCTGGGTGTTCTCTAACTTTCTCTGCCCATGTTCAAGAATTCCCACCGGGCAGTGTTTTTCGTTTAATGAGTCTACCTCTCTTATTATGGCTGTAACATTTAGTTAGGGTTTAAAGAGTTCTGGCCAAATTATTATCCCTCAAGTTGAATAACAGCAGTAGCCCTATGTGTTAGGCTAATGAAGATTTGATAACTGTCCTGATATTCTGTTTTGCCTGATGGTCAGGGCAAAGGTAGAGAAGTCCATCTGGCATCTTACAGACGAGTATGCGTGGTCAAAAATCATTTATCTGTTGTGAACTCATTTTGTTCTGCAAATAAGAACATAAGAACATAAGAACATAAGAGAAGCCTTGCTGGATCAGGCCACAGCCCATCTAGTCCAGCATCCTGTCGCACACAGTGGCCCACCAAATGCTCATGGGCATCTCAAGCAGAGAGAAGGACAAACCTTCTCCTGCTCTCGAGGGGGTATGCATAAATATTCGTAACATTCCAAATTTGGACGAATTTGGACATTAGAATTTGAATTGAATGTTAGCACATTTGAAGATTGACATTCAAATTCGAATCAAATGTTTTGATACATTTGTATGAAGCTTCCTATGGGATTTGCATGCTATTCATATGCATTTATATGGGATACATATGGGATTTGTATGGGATTGAACATTTGTATTGAATACGAATCCTACCACATTTGAAGGGGATCTATTCAAACGAATATGATTTTTTTTGCATTCAATTTGATACGAATCAAATACAACAGACTTCTTCTTGCACATCCCTAGCAAAAATGCATCAGCTTGCTGCCATGGCTTGGTGTCAAATATTAACTCCAATGGTACTGTTTGTTTCTGTCTCCCCACTCATCTTCTACAGAGCCAAGTTCCCACTATGTGATATCCTTGAAAGCATTCAACAATGCCGGGGAGGGAGTTCCTCTTTACGAGAGTGCCACCACAAGATCACTGACAGGTGAGTTGGAATGCTTGACTGATCTCATGACCCATTTCTATACCCCTTCTAGCTAGGCCAATGCCTGCATTTGGGAAGCCATGGGTGTGTGCCCAAGGTGAGTAGGTGCTGATGCATTTCTTTTTCTTTTTAATTGGATCTTCTCCACTGATTGGCATCATGCTCTGGCTGAGGGGTAGCAACCCACAAAGCTTCAGGGTTTCCAGAGAGAATACCTGAACTGGCTCACAAATGCACTTGCAATGCTTGCAGAGGAATGAATGAAGTGACAGAATAAGGGTGCATCTGAAGAGATATCCTGAAATACTGTGTTGGCCTGTTAACAGACATAATACTGCTTTTGACCTTTGGGGCCTTGCTTTTTCATGATCAATGAGGCTACAATATCTATCCCTACATGTCTTTCTTTTATAGACTAGGGGTGTGCACGAATATTCCCTATTTTGCATGCTGGAATACAAATCATCCAAGGGAGCTAAATCATTATTAGCATTGGTTTTGCATGGGAGCATGGCAGAGGCAGAAACATGCACCAAATCTTCTTGTTTGTTCACAGCATTTACTGCATGTCTGTTCATACCTCCAGTATGATGCTTTAGCATTGAGTCACATGAGCCAGAATAAAACATGTATATGAAGTGACAGAGAGAGGGATGAAAGGGCACAATCTGGGATAATTCCTGCCTCCTGCCCCTGAAGACCAGGCCTGGGAGTGGCCTACAGTATAAAAATGGTGTCATATTCCCCTACAGTGGAAGACTGCTTAAAAGTATCCCTGAAGCAATCCTCAGTGATGAACCTGGCCAGGAGGACATGTGCAGACAACCACAAGTGTTTGATCCAGTCTAGTAGCAGGTGTAAGGAGCATAGCTGAAGAGGACCAGTTCTAGGTGCCTAGCTAAAAGAGCTTGGGTAGCAACTTCAAAACCAGAGGAACCTTGTTCCCAGGCTCTGGTGCTGGGGTGAGTTAGGACCTCTATAATGCTGAGATCCTCGGCACGGGCTGCCAGACTGCCATCCAACCTTGGACTGGGTCACTTGATCTGGCCCAAGACCAGCCCAAGTCAGTGCAGAGCACCATATTTATGTAGACCCTGCCTTTGTGTCCAGTGAACATGCTTGTAAAGCACTCTGGGTTACAGTCACTGTTTGTAACATTTACTTTACTTTACTTTACTCTGAGATTTATACCCCGCCCACCCCACAAATGGGCTCTGGGCGGCTTACAATATAGACATATAAAATACCGATAATACAATACAAGCATAAATTGTGCATCGCATACAAAAACATCCATTCAAAATAGTCTTTAAAACCATAATAAAACCCAAATCCCCATCACAGCCCGGTTCCCAACCACAGAGCAATATCATGGAAAAATATGACCAAGAAACAGAGATCTCATGGCCAACCTGAGGCTGATCTTCTACTAGCCGAAAGCCTGGCGAAACAGCTCTGCCTTGCATGCCTTTCGGAACCTAGGCAGTTCTTGGATGGCTCGAGTGCTCACAGACAGGGAGTTCCACCAGGTAGGGGCAAGACACGAGAAGGCCCTATTTCTAGTGGCTGACAGGCGTATCTCGGTGACTCTAGGGACCTGTAACTGACTTTGGTCTGCTGATGACCGTAATGTTCTCCTGGGTGTATAGAGGACCAGACGGTCCCGCAGGTACGAAGGCCCCAGCCCACGTAAGGCTTTAAATGTCACAACCAACACCTTAAACCGGATTCGGAACTCAATAGGCAGCCAATGTAGTTCCCGTAAAACAGGCGTGATGTGGGCCCCACGAGGAGTGCCTGTTAACAAGCGGGCTGCTGCATGCTGGACCAGTTTCAACTTTCGAATCAGGCCCAGAGGAAGGCCGGCATAAAGGGAATTACAATAATCCAGCCTAGAAATGACTGTCACGTGAATCACGGTGGCTAGGTCAGAATGGGAGAGGTAAGGGGCCAGCTGCCGGGCTTGCCTCAGATAGAAAAAGGCCATCTGGGCTGAGCGTCCCACCTGGGTCTCCATAGAAAGATTGGAGTCCAGATGGACCCCTAAGCTCTTTACGACAGGGAGTGTTGATAGAAGGCTTCCTTCAAAAGGAGGCAGCTGTAAATTACTAGGTTCAACCCCACGACCCAGCCAAAGCACCTCTGTCTTTGATGGATTTAGTTTCAACCTGCTGCCTCTTAACCAGTTCGCAATGGCTTCTAGGCAGTGGGAGAGGGAGTCTGGGGCAGGGGCCGACCGACCCTCCATCAGCAAAAGAAGCTGCGTGTCATCAGCATACTGGTGGCAGATCAGACCATAATTCCGAATCAACTGAGCCAAGGGGCGCATGAAGATGTTAAAGAGAATTGGGGAAAGAAGTGCACCCTGGGGGACTCCACATTGAAGGGGGAACCTCTGGGAACTCTGACCCCCAAAGGTTACTCGCTGCCCCCGGCCCTGGAGGAATGATGAAAACCAGGCAAGAACTGTCCCCTGAATTCCAGCCTCTATGAGGCGATGGACCAAGATGTCATGATCTACAACATCAAAAGCAGCTGTTAAATCCAGCAGTATCAGCAGCGCTGAACCACCTCGATCGATTTGCCTCCGGATATCATCCGTGAGAGCCAGAAGAACCGATTCAGTCCCATGACCCGGCCTAAACCCAGATTGAAAAGGAAGTAGAGGTGTGCATGTGTGTGTGTGTGCGCGCGCGTGCACACGCGTTACTGTCACTTTGCCTTTGACTGCACCATGGTTTGATCAGCTGGATTTCAAAGTGAGGTCCAGTGCCATCAAAGGCTGTATGTCAGGCGATGTCTCACCCATTGCCCCTGTTGCTGTGCATCTTGTGTCTGTGTATATATCAGCCTGTGCCTGTCACCCAGCTCCTATATATCAGTTCTACTGAATGAATGGCCCCATGATCTCCTGAGAAGAACCAAAGAGTGTTGTGGAGGACTGAAGTTTTTCCCATTCTATTGTTTTCCATTATCCTTAGGCATTAAAATAATAAATACAGCCCTTGCCATCAACTGGAAGCACCGAAGAACAGTTAAAGTAGGCTAATGTATCTCTCCCTACATGGCTTTCTTTTGTAGAAAGTTGTAGAGTAGGGGTGGGCATGAATATTCGTGAGACCTGGAATATGTATGAATTTGTAGATTTGTGGCCAAATCACATTAGGGTATTCAGGTATCCATTGAAGCTTCAGTCAAAGCTTCAGCAGATACTGGATCTCTTCCACCCTGACTTCCCCCACCCCATGGGCTCCATTGCCCCACTTACTTGCTGCTGCAGTGCCTTCTCCCTAGGCCTTCCGGTTCTGCATACATGCACGCACAGAACCAGAATGCCTGTTTTGGCCTCTGGAAGGCCTATTTCAGTGTCCACACAGCACTGGAATAGAGATGTGCATGAATTATCCATTCATTCAGAATCTGGACAAATACATCCGGATTCCGAGATTCATGGATGGATCAAATACAGCCCTATTTGTCCACTCATCAGATAATCCAGTATCCATAGAAGCTTTGGTAGAAGCTTCTAAGGATAATGGATTACCCTGGAACCCATCCCCCAGGCCAGCGTACCCCAAACCTCCCCCCCCCCCGGGCCAACTTACCAACTCCAGCAGCACTCTGGGCCTCTTCTAGGGCCTGCTGGAACCATGACCAGCCTTCCTTGGAGGTAAATACAGGATGTATTTTCATATACATCCAGTGCTATGGCAAAGAGAAAAATATCTTGTTCCCCTTTTCCCTCTAGTCTTATTTAAAGGGGTTTCTTTATGCCGTTTTCTGCCTTGGAATAAATAACGGAAATCAGTGTGTTCTTCTCCAATCTTCAACTCCTTTCAACTCCCCAGAGCTAAACAATTCCTCTATCTTTGTGAGTAGTTAACTTATATGGAAATTCTTGTTCACCAAAATGGTTTTCTAGAGTTATCAGAGAAGAGCAAAAATGAAGTGCTCTTTTCAGCCAAAACCATTTTGTGTTTTCTATGGTCATGTCTCCATGGTCCCAGAGTCAGTGCTGGATTGGACTTCCAACCAGATCTCTGAAGACTTCAGAAAGGGGTTTGAAGGCTCCACTTTCTTTACGGCTGTGCTTGTGGAACATGGACATGTAGCCCATTTCAGTGAGGCAAGAGCCTGGAGGCATGCAGAAGGAGCAAGTTTCCTTCACTCACCACTATTTGAAATACACAGCATTCAAATAAATGGTATTGGTTGACTCCAGATGGTGAGAGGAAAACGTGGAATCTTTTTTTAGATCTTTTTTATATCCCACAATTTATTCTTGCTAGTCCTGCCAGATGGCAGTGCGAAACTGCAGAGCAAGTCCAAGAACGTACCTTATCTGGTGCTGCTCCCAAAACAATGTAATGGGTATTTTCTAGGGATGTGCATGAATATTCATAACATTTGTTACTTGTATGAATTGATCCAAATTTACATGTTTGTACAGGAACCGAATGTTAGGACATTTGTACATTAACATTGGTGCAAATACAAATGTTTCAGACATTCTTACGAAAAGTTCAGACATTTGTTAGTGGGAAAGCTAGGCGCCAGTTGCATCTGCAACAGATCCAGATTGCATTCAACATGGATAGAGAGCAGATTAAAAGTGGATTCAGGTTGGATTTGACACTTTCAGAGTGCAGATATGCTACAGATACATATCAGATACATATGTGCTCATGTCGGATATGTATCAGATATGTATCCATTTGTATCAGATATATATTCATTCGTATTGGAGACGTATCGGATATTCATACACATTCACACGAATACATTCGTATCAAATAGAAACTTACCACATTTGAAGGGAATCTATTCGAACGAATATGGATTTTCTAACCTTTTGGCCTTTCCACACAGGATCTAAAAACGGATTTAGAGCCAGATGTGGGAAGGATTAGGACATGGCATCCACACAGGGACCGGAATTAGGGTCCCTTTGAGGATGCCACGTCTGCACATCGGTGTACAAAACCAGTTGCTTAAACCGGTTTTGCCACTGAATGTAAGACCTGGAAAATCAGGTCTTACATCTGGCTTTTCCCCTTAAACCGGTTTGGAAGTGAATGCTTCCGAAGCGGCGGGGGAAAAGCTGGATTGCCTGCACATGCCCAGCTGTCAAGGAGGCAGAGTGCATGCTCTGCCTCTGTGACAGGTGGGCGAGGCCGGCAGCCGGGTTCCCCGGGTTCCCCCTCGCAAGGGAAGGGGCAATCATTCCTTCCCTTGCCAGGGGAAGCTGAAGCCTAAATTTCCCCACCCCACCCAGGGTCGTGTGCTCGCGATTCGGGGTCTTACCTTGTTGTGGCGCAGTAGTTTCTGGAAGCAGGGACCCGGCTTCCACTGCGTCTCTGTGTGCCACAGCCTCGATTTCCCAGTTGCTTTCACGAGGAGGTCTGGCCCCTTCCCATTGGCCAGCTGCCCTCACGAGGGTGGCTGCCCCCTCTCCATCTTTGACAGCTGGGCAGGGCCTCTGGAGGCCAGGTTGGGTTGGGTACTGGTGCTGGTCCGCACCAGCACGTGCGGAAAGGCCCTTTGATCTGTTATGAATTGACAGTCAAAAAGTCCATTCATGCACATCCCTAGAATTTTCATGTACTTTGATGGAACAAAATACCTGGATGGGCTTAAACTCTGACCACCGGGCTTGCATGGTGGGCACTTTGGGCCTTGTTTCATCTTAGTGCATGCGCAGGGGCCATTTTCTTTAAAATGAAACCTGAGAGCAAGCATCCAGACAAAGTAAGTCATGTTGTTATTTTGGAAAAATTTGGGTTGAAAGTTGATTTTCCTAAAATATTGATATGCTAGGATTTCACCCCTATATCCCTTAAATTGGGGTTAGTGCAGATACATATGGCAATTCCAGTATAACCCCAGGTAGGGATGTGTGCGGATATCCGTAACATTCAAAATTCATACGAATTCAGCCAAATTTGGACATTGAAATTCAATTTGAATGTTGGTACATTAGAAGATTGACATTCAAATTTGAATTGAATATTTCAATACATTTGTACGAAGCTTCTTTACAGATTCTTATGGGATTCGTAGTAGGGATTTGAGTCAAATTCGTATTGAACAATCACATCAAATTCAAACCCTACCACATTCGAAGGGGATCTGTTCAAGTGAATATGAATTTTCTTGCATTTGATTCAATACAAATCAAATACAAAAATAAATAAATAACTTCATGCACATCCTTAGCCCCAGGATAATCCTAGGTTTTAGGCCCTATCACTCAAGGAGCTTCTTATTTAGGGACGTTATGTGAATAATAATGGGATATTGCAACCTCAAAGTCACCCTGTGAATCAATTATCCTTCCCCTATGGAAATTTTTGGAAGCCAATAATAGCTGCCATTGATAAACCTGACCCTATACTAAAATATGTCAACTGTGCCTATTTCTAGATATAAATTGAAGGATTGGTAACAGTGAATAATGAAATAATTATACCTTTCAGAAATGTATTACAGTTTTGCTAGTGGCTATAAACTCTAAGCTACCTTCTGACAACGCTCTCAACTCTCATGGTTTTATTCCTCAAAATGCCAGATATGGGTATAATTTGATTATGCAAAGGCCGCTTTAGAGCAATTCTAATGCTGCTGCTAACCATACAACCTTGTTATATCCCCCCCTTATCAGGCATAGTTTTTGCCAAGTTGGAATTAATTAACTCTGGCTAGCAAAAGCCAGAGACAGAGACGGGGGTCAGATTGCGAAATCGCACTCTGAGGCAACCTATTACAGCTAATTTACACCTCTGCATGTGTTGCTCAGCTGTGATGACAGTTCATTCCATCTATCCTGTCTCATGCACCATTCTTCTTCCATGTGCATTACAGCATGTAAGCGTCTGATGACAGTTAAGCGCTGCAGTGCTAGGTTTCAGGTGCTTAAATGCCGTTTGTAATGGAAGTTGTAATTCAAGGCAGGTTCCGTGTTTCGCTCTGGTTTACATGCGAAATGCCTGACATGCAGCCCTTCGGATTTCACTTTCCCTTTTGACATCAAACTGGGAGCAAAGTTCCAACTAGATGAAGCAAACAATGCTAAACTAGAACTATTTTTGTTTGTTTGTTTATAATATTTATATATTGCTTTGCATTTAAGAAACAAAAAACACTTAAACACTTACACAGTTTAAATGTGATAAATGTCATGATTAGGGATGTTTATGAATGTTCTTTTGGCATTCAATTTGATCTAATACATTTCTCCAGCTTAACAAATGTGCAAACTATTTGTACGAATGTCCAGAAACCTTCATAATCGTTCAAATGTTAGCATACAAATATTGTAGCACTTGATTTGAGTTCAAATGTCCAAATTATCCGAATTCAGCTTAATTTTGAATGTCACGGATATCTTTGTATGTCCCTAATTGTGATCACACTTTCAGTTTAAACCTTCCTCAGTCCATCTTGTGGTCTGAGTGCTCACACCTTTTCACTTCCATCCATTGCATTTGCGAACTTTCCATCCAGAGAAGTCCAAATTGTGTGTGTGTGTGTGGAAAGTTCACAAATAAATTGCACAGAAATGAAAAGTTTCTGAGCAGTTAGACCTGATGATGTACTGAAGAAGGTTTGAACTGAAGGTGTGACCATATAAAAGTCTTATTTAAAACCATGAGTGGGTAAGGGTAGACAACCAATCATACAGCAGTGCTCCGAATGAAGAAGACAGTCTTTAACAGGAGCCTAAATGGTGAAAGAGAAGACATCAGAGGAGATAGTATTCCAAAGAGCAGGCACCAACACAGAAAAGGCCCTGCAGTAGGTAGCTGCAAGATGATATTCATTGAGTCAGCTCACTGTAGTCCAATTCAGTGTGGTAGCATAATTCCTATAATAGATGTCTCTGTGGAAGGAAACAGCATCCTTACCAAGAGGACAATAAAAATGGATCTGACAGTCCTAGCAGTGTCAGAGCTGCTCAGAAATATGCATCAACTTCAATAGGATTTATGGTTTCAACCTGAGAATTTTAAGAACAGGTTGAAGTGTTACGGTAAAATGTCCACGAATCTCAGATCAACCAGGCACTGATATTTGTTTTAGTGCATTTATTTTACATTTTGTGTTTATTGTTGTGGTCCATCCTGTGACCTTTGGGCATAGGGCAGAATAAAAATGCAAACAAATAAAATAAAATAAACTCTTACGGAGTGATTTTGAGGGAATTGTTGTATCTTAACCTTTGGCTGTATTCGCATACAGTAAACAAAAGTGGCTAAAAAGTGACTTAGGGATAGCATCATGTGGCACTTGTGTTCTCATCCCATCTTCAGTCTAACAGTGGTGCTTGGGAAGTGATTTTGACTGGTTTTTGATGTGTATTAGAAGTTGGATGAACCTATGTACATTGCTGGACCATCTCTGAGATAGGGTGCTTCGATTTTACCATGTATGAACAAAGTCTTGGGCCTAAATTTGCACTAGCATGCAAATGGCAGGACCCTATTTCGGGATATAAGCCAGAATAAGGCCCAGTGCAGAAAAGGCCTTACTGTAGGCAGATTCAAGACTGGCAGGTATACCAGAACAGTAAGCATATGAGGAGTTTCCCTTCCACACACTTGAGTGTTTTAAGAGAAGCTTCACGTTTCCTTGCTGCATAATATCTTCCAGTACAGAATAGCCCTCTGCCTTCTACATGGAAAGATCCTAACAGATCTCACAAAGACAACATGCAATAAGTGTTTTGAACCCTCCCACATACTGAGTAAATGAGACTGGAGCAACTTATATAATTTGGCAATCGATTTTTTCCCCTCATGCACTACCAAATTTGTTCAGAACTTCTTGGAAAAGAGAGAATAATGAACTCACTGAGAGCAAAAATAAGTCTAAACAGAAAAGATTGAAGTTCAGAGCAAAAAACGGTTGTTTATGAGGAATGACTCAAGCAAATTGCAAACCATGCTTGTTCCTGATAACTTATTATTATTTGATTGTCCATTTCCTGTGAAGTATTCCCATTTAAAAAATCTTGGAAAAAATGAAAGCAAGAGAGATTAATATTTAGTTCTCTGTGTGTTTATGTGTGCAAGCATCACCTTTTTCCTCTGGTGGTTTATAAATTATGTTTTGAAACTTTTTCAGAATACTTTAGTCTAAGTTATCCTTTTCACATTAAAGATTTAGAGTCGTGTAGTGACTGGACAACTGTAGGACTAAGTGGAAGGAAACAAAACAGAAGACATTTTAACCATGACTGGAATGTTCTCAGTGGTTGAAAGACACTGTTTTATTTAGATCAAGGTTTCTTTTTAAAAAAGACTTAAAGAGCATTCAACGTTCTCAGAGGGTTTCTTTGGAACTTGTTTTTCCTCATTTTGACCATCAGGGCTGCTTTAACACACATTTTCCTATATCATATTTAATCCTTCTGCAAACCTGCTTCTGAAGACAGTAATTAATCAGGGGTTATTCTCAGGAAAGTATGTCTGTGGAGCAAGAAAACAACATTAATTGATTTTTCATAGCAAGTTTCCTTTTTTCAGGTGGTGATGCTTTTCTGTGAGTGCAAATGAAAATTCAAACTCTCTTACAGATGCAAACTCTTGTACAGATGTTTTATTCTTCCTCAAAGGGCCATGGGTGAGAGAAGGTTAGATTGGTTCAGAGAATCTGGTCATGAACATCACAGCTTTGGCCTGAAAACACCTCATACACACCTGTGGGTTAGTTTCTGGTACATACATTAGGTATACATTTAGGTTTTTAAGTTTATCAAACATAGTTCCACTGTTTTATTTCCTATAATCATGCTTTTATCCCTTTTGTTCTAGTGGTTAGGAAGCCGGACTCTTATCTGGGAAGACTGGGTTTGAGTCCGCCCTCCCCCAGAAAGCCAACTGAGTGACCGTGGGGTAGTCACAGCTCTCTTCTGAGCTCTCACAGCCCCACCTACTTCACAAAGTGTTCTGTTGTGGGGAAAAGAACAAAGTTTTGTCAACTGTTCTGAGTCCCATTTAATGGGTGAGAAAAGTGGTATAGAAAAGCCAACTCTTCTTCTTCTTAAGTGTTGAACCTGCCTGAGACCTCAGGATAGAAATATAAAAGAAAGGTAGGTAGGTAGGTATTGAGAAATCTAATGTTTGCTCAGTTATTGAGTAGAGTTTAAGGATCCACATTAATCAGAGCTTGAGATACGTGCAAATAGGTATTAATGTATTTGTTAATTTGCTACCAGCTATACAATGCATAGATTTGCATTTATACCTGTTCTGCTTTAGAACCAACAATTATGTGCGCACTTATATACCCTTGGGTATATGGCAGGGCAAAAATGTAATAAATAAATAAAATAAATATCATCTATGTATATAATTGAAATAAATATCAACAGATTCTACTGATATTTTAGTTGCACAAAAACAAGTAAAATGAATTTGTACAAGTAAAGAAGAAACTGCAAACATAGAAATAGAACCTGACAATGCTGAAATCAGAACCACAGAGGAAATAGTTAAAAATCGGACAGTCACAGCTGTCTTTTCAGCTCTAACAGCCCTCACCTACCTCACAGGGTGTTCTGTTGTCAGGAGAAGACTAGAAAGCTTTGTCTGTCACTTTGAGTCCCCTTAAATGGGTGAGAAAAGCAGGGTAGAAAAGCCAACTCTTCTTCTTCTCATTGGCTGCACATGGATTTTGCCAAAGTTCTCTAAGTATCTTTAAACAGTTGTTTGATTCTTCTGCTTTCTTTCTCAGTCCAACAAACATTCACTTAATTGTTTTCATCATGAATTGGCATGAATGGAACCAAATTTAACACAACTTCAACAGATCTGTGCAAATCTGAGATTTTAGCTGTGGACTTTAGAGAGTAGTGAAACCATAGGGTACGAATTCAAGCAACTCTTACATATAAGAGATGGTTAGTTCACTTCTTTAATCTGTAAATAACAAAGATTAGCAGCAGTGCTTATGACTGGAGAAAACTATCTGCTTGTTTCTTAATATGCACAATTTGTATGGTATAAGTCCAATACATGTCCATTGCTGTTATTTTCTCATTCATTCATGCTCAGCTCTTCACGACCCCTTGGACCACAGCACCTCAGGCCCCTCTATCTTCTACTGTCTTTCAAAGTTTGCCGAAGCTCATATGTCTTGCTTCCAATAGACTATCTATCCATCTGACCCTCTGCTGTCTCCTTCTTTTGTCTTCAGTCCTTCTCAGCATTAGGGACTTCCCCAGTGTATCCTGTCTACTCATTATGTGTCCATAGGATTTCAGCTTCAGCTTCTGTATTTGTCCTTCCATTGAACAGTCAAGTTTGATTGCCTTTAGTATTGACTGATTTGATCTTCTTGCAGTCCAAGGGAATATGAAAAGGGTCCCCCCCCCCAGTAATTTCAGTTCTTCTCTGTATCTCTGATCAGTGGCCACTACTGGAATTACGTCCTTTCCTTATCCGTCTCTGTACTTTTCTGTATTTCCTTCTCCTTGACCTCACTGTTTGCATTTTTCTCATCATAAAACCAGCTGCTAACCCTTAATTCATTTGAGAAACTGGACTATTTTCCATGACAGGTCAAGTCAAAATCAATTTGTTAGTATTTAAGTTACTATAGGATTATTTATTTGAGTTGCTGCTAGGGACTAACATAGCTATTCCCCAGGACTTTATTTAACATTTATCTTTTATGCCTCAGAAGTCCATATGATAAGAGAAACCATGGAGAGAACAAACTGAAATGATTTCTAGATTGTGGAAAATTCAGTTTTATTGACAACTGATTCTGAAAGAAGCAAGGATGTTTTGATAACTAAAAAATGACTGACAGCTATTCTTATGACTACAACATGCATTTTTTTCAACTTTATGGGTTGTGATTTTTTAGTTAGGTTCTTCGTGCATGCACCAGGGATAAGGCTAGTGTGATAATCCCCGGGCATAAAAGGTAGATACCTCCCCAGACAGCCTGACACTGGAAACATCCACAGTGTGCAGTGATAGGGTGCGATCAGACAGGGCATTTTTTAACCACACTTTTTAGAAACTGTACCCCTACTGTAGCCATTCAAAACAACAACAACACACATTCAAACAGTAAAAAGGTAATCTTCCCTCATATTTCCAGATCTTGCTCTTCCTTAGTGTTGAAGTTTGGAAACACCTCCCTAACACCATTCATGGACCAGCATGGGTTACGGGACTCTGATTCATCACTGGCTGGCAGCACTTGATTCCTCGCTGGGATTGGTCAGAAATCCCTCCTAAGCTCTGTGTCCAATGTAACGTGGAGAATGACTTGCTCTTGGTCTTAAAATTTTCTGTCTGAAGAAGGAATGATCCTTCTGAGAATTTGAGATAAAGTATGGTGCTTGGTGGGGTAAGATGTCATTCAATAGTAGTAGTAGTAGTAGAAGAAGAAGAGTTGACTTTTCTCACCCATTTAAGGGAACTCAAAGTGGCTGACAAAGCTTTCTATTCTTCTCTCCACAAGAGAACACCTTGAGGTAGGTGGGACTGTGAGAGTTCAGAAGAGAGCAGTGACCGGCCCAAGGTAACCCAGCTGGCTTTGTGGAGGAGAGCAGAATTGAACCCAGTATTCCCAGATAAGAGTCCGGCTCCCTAATCACTAGACCAAACTGGCTCTAATAGTACATACAATAGTAGATACAACCACTGACCAAATAGTAGATACAATTTATTATTCAATCATAGATACAGTTCTGCGGTGGCTATATATGCATATTGCTTTCCCCTTCTTAAAGCACCACCCTGAAAACAGCCCAAACTTCTTTCCTTCTTCCCCCTTGCTCTCCCAATGAACGTATCTGCCTAACTCACTCTGTGTTTATTTCTTGCTCTTGCAAAAAGTGACTGTGTTACATAATGCAATGTGTCATTCAATACATCATGTTATTACGTGAGTGAAATTGGCTGGAGTACTCAGGCAGCCAAGTACGCATCGCACCAGAGATGCTTGTCACTGTTGATTGGGAAAATGGAGGGATGAAGGATTCTTGTTTAATAGAACTTTTGCCACATATGGAATAGCATATTTGTGCATGGGGTGCTGGGAATCCAAAGATGTCACAGGCATCATCAGTTCGTATCCAGGCACCGCTTATTTATTCTGCTGCATTTGGATATTCCAAAGTGTGAGTATTCTGAAATAGCCATGCTTTATACCAGAATATCCCAATATAGCAGGATAAATAACTGATGCCTGGATACAGCCTTATACTATCTCTAGATTACAAAGCGGTACATTGTCCTGCCAAGCCTTAGCTCAGCAGAAACCAGACAGCAACTTGAAATAAAGCATCAGAATTTTATTATCTGTTAACTTCAAGTGAAGTAGCAGCATTCAAAGCAATAGGAGAGAAACAGTCAACAGGATTGTAGCAGGAATTAGGGTTGTGCACGAATATTCGTAACATTTGAAATTAAATTTGGACAAATTCAGACATTCCTATATGAATTGAATGTTAAGACATTTGTACATTGACATTCATATTTGTATTAATGTTCTGGAACATTGGTACAAATGCTTCAGAACATTCATGAACCGGGGAGGTGGGAAAGCAGCTGCGCCAGTCACATCTGTAATGGATCCAGAGTGCATTCGACGTGGATCGAGAGCAGATTCAAAATGGATTCATGAGGGATTTGATGCTTTCAGAGCAGATATGTTATGGGATATGTATCGGATACGTATCAGATACGTATGTGTTTGTATTGGACATTTGTATGAATAGAATCCTACCAAATTTGACGGGGATCTATTTGAATTTTTGCAAATTTCCTCACATTTAATTCAATACAAATCAAATGCAAAACAAAAATTGTGCACATCCCTAATTCAGAGCAATAGAATAGAAACATTCAACAGGATTGGAGCAGAAATCAATCTATGATTATCATTTCTAAGAGATTAGAAATATATAAAAGATCGAGTAACAAGAATCCAGAATGCAAATCCAAAAGCTGAGGTCAACAGTCTGGGAGTCAGATTTCAAGGAACAGGAACACAGGAACCAAAGCGCTCTACAGCAGTCAAGACAGCTGGTTGCCAATAGTATGACTTTGCACAAAGCAGACATTTAGTTCTGTGTCAAATTCTGCTGAATCAGAGAGGTGGGAACTTTGGTTAACCTTTTCTGATGCAATTGCTTGGCTCTAAGGGAGCCTGCTTTCTCCTGTCTGTGCTGAGTTATGGAGGGCCTAGGGAGATTAGGACTAGCAAAAGAACGCCCAGGTAGCAGGGAATATTAATCTCTCTGTCCATGAAGTTCCCAAACCTCGTCACTGTCAGAATCACACTCACCCAGCAAGGCGGTGGAGGGCAGGACATGACCAACATGTTCTGTCAGGCAAAACTGAGAATGTTCTTGATCAGTGGGTCCTATGTAAATTACTGTCCTTGATCATAACTAATTCTGGTTATGTTGCAAGAAAGGCTTGTCAAGATATGAAAGGTTTCTCCAAACAAAATAAGGAAAGCTATATGCCTTTTGGCAATAAAGCACAATTACTATAGGCAAAGTGCTAATACCATAAAATTGCCTCAGCTAATGGCAACATTAGAGAATGAAAGGGTCTTATTTTCAGTTGCCAACAAAATGGAT
The DNA here is from genome assembly GCA_023333525.1 of Aspidoscelis tigris stejnegeri. Taxonomy (NCBI): domain Eukaryota; kingdom Metazoa; phylum Chordata; class Lepidosauria; order Squamata; family Teiidae; genus Aspidoscelis; species Aspidoscelis tigris. The sequence goes on from JALMGA010000007.1 coordinate 12,921,601, forward strand.
TATTGAGATGTATCTGTTTTTTGTTGCTCTGCAATAAGCGGTTCAAAAACTATTAACCCAATTGAATTGAACATGTAAACTTGCTTGACTGGCTTCCTTTTTCAGTTTAGCATGTGCTAGATGCACTCCTGTTTTTCAAAACCCAAGGAAATACAAATGTTTCATTTCTTTAATAAGTCTCTCACTGGGTCAGTAGACCAGGCCACCAGGACCAATAGAATGGATTGTCTACTCTATGGATTGGTCAACTAGGAAGCAACACACACCTAGGAGAGAACTTCATCTCCATAGGATGAGACCTTGGAGCAAATGATACAGTACCAAAATGGTGCCATATCCCTCTCCAACCATGGACTGATACAAGCATCTCACACATGTGAGGCCGTGAGCTGGTGTGCTAAATCCTGCACTTTTTTGGCCCATTGTGGGTTGGATTAGTTAGGGTGGGTCTCCACAGTATGGGATAGCCACTGCAGTGTGGGAACAGCCAAAATCTTTCATTCAGAGCCATAAAAAGTCATTCTATTGCTTCAGTTTCTGGGAACAAGAGTCCATTCAGTAGTGGTGGTAGTAGTAGTAGTAAGTTCTTATTAGAACTTTTGATAGTAGTAGTAGTAGTAGTAGTAGTAGTAGTAGTAGTTGTAGTTGTAGTTGTAGTTGTAGTAGTAGACGACTTCGTTATGCTTTAAGAGAGACATAACCTTTATAAAGTCTACCAGAATTTTCCAAACTGTTCAAAGTTTTGGTTTGGTTCAACCTGAAACTTAGAATCTAAGTTTGTGCACATTTCAAGAAGAATAATCAAGTATATTCATGGCTTGGCATAAGTTTCAGTCACCATTTTTCTTTTCTATTTTTAATTTATAGCGAGAAGGTCTATGAAGACTGGGCAACTTCAGAAATTAAGCAGTCCTTTCCTTTTTTAAAATAAGTAAATTAATAAATAAATGAATAGATACTCAGATAGTAGATAATGTTTTCTTTCAGCAGGGGACTTCACAACTTTTTCTTCTGTATTATTTTAAGGGAACTAGATGTTTTGTGAAGATAGATGTATCTTGTGTTCTGGAGTATGCACGCACACCAAGACAGAAGTGGGAATGGGAAATCCTATGAGTCTAAAACTTACTATAGCTCATTCATGTAGCCAAAAACAAATATTTTCAAGTTCTGTCTAAACAAGACACAATGTATAGCATGTTATTTCACACAAATAAGAGAACATAAGAACATAGGACGAGCCTCGCAGGATTGGGCCACAGCCCATCTAGTCCAGCATCTCACACAGTGGGCAAGTACAGTAGAAGACAAGGGCATAAGTTCCAGCTTGGGTGAAGTGGAAGCAGGAGCTTTTCTCAGAGCACACGGCGAGAGATAGAAACAGGAAGTTTTTCTCAGAGCACACGGCGTGAGACAGAAACAGGAAGTTTTTCTTAGAGCACACGGCGTGAGACAGAAACAGGAAGTTTTTCTCAGAGCACACGGCGTGAGACAGAAACAGGAAGTTTTTCTTAGAGCACACGGCGTGAGACAGAAACAGGAAGTTTTTCTTAGAGCACACGGCGTGAGGTAGAAGCTTTCTCAGACCAATCAGAGCAGCAGACCATTAGGAATTAGCCACACCCTCAGGGAGGAGGAGTTACTCTGCTCAGCAGGGCTTAAATAGAAACGGCCCGCGCGCCTAACGGCGCGCGAAATTAAAAAACAAAACAAAACAAAAAACAAAAAATTAAAAAAAAGGTACAGTGGGATAAAAAAAAACATTCATACCTTAGCATCACATCTTTAAAATCCTTACCCTAAAAGCAATATGGAAGGCGAGAACACCTGTATCGTCACATGCAATGTATGCGGCATGTTTATGAACCTACCACAACAGATGCAACATTTTACCTGCCACAAATGCAAGCTTGTGGCTCTCCTGGAGGAAAGAGTTAAAAGTCTAGAAGAGAGAGTCAAAACACTGAAGCAGATTCGAGAAGAAGAGAACTTCCTCGACAGCATGGAGGAAACACTTCAAAATGAAGGGATAGAAGAACATCCTTCTGTAGTTGCAGAAACTGAGTTATGGAAGCATGTGACCCAAAGGAGCAGGAAGAACAGGAGACATTCGGAACCCTTGCAATTAAACAACCAGTTCCAGATACTCAGTCAGGAGAACAACACATCTGAAGAGTCGACGACAAGGTCCACAAATATTACTCCAATAGGCACTGAGAAACCTCTGGAATGGAGAGGAAGAAATGGTACTGCAAAGAAAAAGAGGAGAGTAGTGGTCCTGGGAGATTCACTTTTAAGAGGAACAGAGGCAACTATCTGCAGACCTGACAGTAACTCACGAGAGGTGTGCTGTCTCCCAGGGGCCCGAATCAAAGATGTAACTGATAGCATATCGAGGCTATTCAGACCTACAGACTACTACCCATTATTACTCATACATGTAGGCACAAATGATACGGCAAAAAAGCACTTTGAAAACATCTACAGAGACTTTGAAGATCTTGGCAGAAAAGTAAAGGAACTGGGAGCACAAGTAGTCTTTTCATCTATCCTTCCGGTGGATGGTCACGATAAAAGTAGAAGGGATAGGATTCTTGAGGTGAACAAGTGGCTACGTCGGTGGTGCCGGCAGCAAGGATTTGGATTTCTGAACCATGGGGAAAACTACCTATATGACGGACTCCTTGCAAGAGATGGGTTGCACCTTACAGGGACAGGAAAGAATGTATTTGGGAAGCGCCTTGCTTCGGTTATTAGGAGAGCTTTAAACTAAAACAAAAGGGGAAGGGTAACAAAAAGTCAAGCAAAAATACTCAGTCAATCAAACCAGGTGATATTCTTACTCCCAGAAATAGTACCAATGAATTTTGTAAGGAAAACAGAGGAGGCAAGCTCGCAATAGATATCAATTACAAACTAAAATGCCTCTACACCAATGCCCAAAGCATGAGAAATAAAAAAGGGGAGCTGGAGATCCTGACCCAGGTAGATAAATATGATGTCATAGGTATTACGGAAACCTGGTGGGATAACACACATGAATGGAACACAAACATCGAAGGCTACAACTTGTTTCTGCGAAACAGACTTAACAAAAGAGGAGGGGGTGTTGCGCTGTATGTTAAAAAAGAAATTGTCTCCTCAGAGGTTCAAGTTTCAGAGAGTGGAAGCTCAGTAGAATCGGTATGGGTAAGAATTCAAGGAGAGAGCAACAGAAAGGATACCATTGTAGGAGTCTATTACAGGCCCCCTGGACAAACAGAAGATATGGATGACCTCTTCCTAGACCAGATGGCTAAACTTTCACGAAAGCATGACATAGTGATTATGGGAGACCTTAACTACCCAGACATTTGTTGGGAATCTCGCTCAGGAAAAAGTCACAAGTCTAATAAGTTCTTATCCTCTCTCGCTGACAATTTCATGTACCAAAAGGTGGTGGAGGAAACAAGAGGATTGGCTATCCTTGATCTAATTCTTACCAACAGAGAGGAAATGGTGGAGGATATCACAGTTTCTGGGGCATTAGGAGGCAGCGATCATGTTATCCTTGAATTCTGGATAATAAGGGAAGGAAAGCATGAGAGGACTCAGACTTCAAAGTTGGACTTCAGAAGGGCGGATTTTGATGGACTCCGGAGGAGGTTAGGAGGGATCAAATGGTTAAATGTACTAAAGGATAGAAATGTCCAAGAAGGATGGGATATTTTGAGAAATGCAATATTAGAAGCGCAATCATTAACAATTCCTCAAAGAAGGAAGAATGGAAAACATCTAAAGAGACCAGGGTGGATAAACCTAGAACTTAAAAACTTGATAAAAAAGAAAAAAGAAATGTTTAAGAAATGGAAGGAGGGATACATATCTAAGGAGGAATATAATGAAATCAGTACAATCTGCAGGGCAAGTATCAGAAACGCCAAAGCTAAAAATGAACTGAGGCTTGCAAGAGAGACTAAAAACAATAATAAAAAAGGGTTTTGGGGATATGTCAACAGCAAAAGAAAAGTCAAAGAGGTTTTGGGAAGTCTGCAGGGAGAGAATGGAGAAGTGATCGAAAGTGATCTTGAGAAGGCAGAGATTCTGAACTCCTATTTTGCATCTGTTTTTTCCAAGAGGGATAATGTACATGCAACAGTCCTTCACTGTACTGATGAAGGACTAGGAGAATCAAGACACAAAATCAACACTGAGAGAGTAAGGGAACGCTTAGCTAACTTAAACGAATTTAAGTCCCCGGGTCCAGATGGATTACATCCTAGGGTACTGAAGGAATTAGCAGAGGTAATTGCTGAACCACTTGCTGTAATCTTTGAGAAGTCATGGAGAACAGGAGAAGTCCCAGACGATTGGAGAAGGGCAAACGTTGTTCCTATCTTCAAAAAAGGGAAGAAGGTAGACCCAGGGAACTACAGGCCTGTTAGCCTGACTTCAATACCAGGAAAGATTCTCGAACAAATTATTAAACAACACATATGTCAGCATTTGGATAGGAATTCAATAATTAACAGTAGTCAACATGGGTTTGTATCAAACAAGTCGTGTCAGACTAACTTGATTTCATTTTATGACAAAATCACTGAATGGGTTGATCAAGGAAATGCAGTAGACATAGTATTTCTTGATTTCAGCAAAGCATTTGACAAAGTATCTCATGCGATCCTCATTGAAAAATTGATCAAATATGGGTTTGACAAGGCAACTATAGGGTGGGTTCAAAACTGGCTTAGTAATCGTACTCAAAGAGTGGCTTTAAATGGCTGCACATCCAAATGGAAGGAAGTGTCAAGTGGAGTACCACAAGGTTCTGTCCTGGGCCCAGTTTTGTTTAATGTTTTTATAAACGATCTGGACGAGGGAGTTGAAGGGAAACTGATCAAATTTGCTGATGACACAAAGCTAGGGGGGATTGCAAACACCAGAGAAGAGAGAGAGAGGATTCAAAAAGATTTAGAGAAACTCGAACAATGGGCTGCAACTAATAAAATGGTATTTAACAAAGAAAAATGCAAGGTTCTGCACCTGGGCAAGAAAAATGAAAAAAGCACATATACAATGGGAGGAATTCGGCTGAGCAGCAGCACATGTGAAAAAGACTTGGGTGTCCTGGTAGATCATCAACTGAACATGAGTCAACAGTGCGAGGCAGCTGCAAAAAAGGCAAACGCAATCCTGGGGTGTATTAGGAGAAGCATAGAGTCCAGATCACGTGAAGTTATTATCCCCCTCTACTCTACCTTGGTCAGACCTCATCTGGAGTACTGTGTCCAGTTCTGGTCACCCCAGTTTAAAAAAGACACTGACAAGCTGGAGCAGGTTCAAAGGAGAGCTACCAAGATGGTGAACGGTCTGCAAACCATGTCCTATGAGGAACGGCTTAAGGAACTAGGAATGTTTAGTCTAACAAAAAGAAGACTGAGAGGAGACATGATAGCTGTCTACAAATACCTCAAGGGTTGTCACAAGGCAGAGGGATCAGCCCTGTTCTCACTCTCTCAAGGAAGGACTAGAAACAATGGGGTGAAACTGCAGGGGAAAAGATTTAGTTTAGATGTTAGGAAAAAATTTCTAACAGTAAGAGTGATCAACCAGTGGAACAGGCTGCCACGGGAGGTGGTTGGTTCCCCTTCGTTGGAGGTCTTCAAGCAGAGACTGGACGGCCATCTGTCTGAGATGGTTTAGGAGATCCTGCCTTGAGCAGGGGGTTGGACTCGATGACCCAGGAGGTCCCCTCCAACTCTACCATTCTATGATTCTATGATAACCTTCATCTGCTCTCAGATCCCTGCAGATGGTCTTTAGAGGCATCCTGCCTTTATCTCCAACCTGGGGGCAGTATCTAGGGATCCATTCTAACATATTTGGGGTAGCAGTGGGGTAGCTGTGGGCACCGCTTCAACCTTTGGAGGCACCCTATTCAGGTAAATGGAGATGCAGCTTGATACTGGTGTTAAGCACAATTTCTGTGTTTCTTTTCTGCCTTCCTTATTCTGCCTTTGTCTATAATGATATATATGCAAGCCTTACAGTTCTGCATGCAAATATCCATGCCACCATCTCAGCTGAAATAATAATGTGCTGCTGTAAAGTAAAACCACTTAGACCACGGCAAACAACTGGATTGTACAATAAGTGAATCACGAGACAATAGAAAAAAAATGAATAGGAAAAACGGAAGGAAGGTTAACAATATCACAACATGGTCCATGTCTTCCACAAATGCTAAAAGATGCCTTTAAGAGAGTGACTTTTCAGTGGAGGCAAAAACCCAAGCTGGACAGGTGGTTTGTGAGTCAGAGTTAATCCCAGCAAATAATTCCTTTTTTTTCTTTCTTTCTTTCTTTCTTTCTTTTTTTTTTTTTTGCCTTCCCAAAATGGTTAAACAGATGGTGTGGAATTTAAAAGAACAAAATGTTGAAAGCTTTGGAAAGGGAAATGTCACTAACTTCTACGCACACTGATGTCTTCTGTTTGCAAAACAAGGATTTCAGAATAACGTTTGCATTCATACGTTCCCAGGATTTTAAAAAACTAACGTATCGTTCATGTATTTTTTTTGTAAAAGCATGCAAATTGCATAAACCAAGTGTTTTAATTCCATGGGAGAGATGGTGATGGTGAAGAAGATGAAGATAGTGGTGGAAAGAACTAAGGCAGAACGCTGTAGTTAGGATGCACTTTTATATGCACTTAAACCTCATCAGCACAGGTGAAGTATATTTTTCAATCATAGCCCGGTCATGGTTATCATAGCCTGTTTTTCCAATGACTATGATTTTAAACACCCCATGAAAACAAGCTAAACCTATGCTTTGATAACAGGAAAAATGAGTGGGATACAAAACTGTGTTACTGTCCACAAATTGCATCATTTTCCGTCTGTCCTGATGAGGGTTAGTGTTGGATAACGCAGTTATTGAATTTATGCTAATGTATTTTTTTCCAATTAATGGTTCTTTTCTCTGTTCTTCTCATACTCTTCTCCCACCCCCCTTATTGCCATGCATTTAACTCATTGTGGTGTGCACCTCACTGGCGGTTGTCCTGTATTTTTTTGTTTCTTTAACTACACCTTTCTTTAATTTGTGGTATGCTCATGGTGGTTTTTCTGACCCAGACCCCATTGACCCATTAGAAGTTGATTTTTATCCTTTGCTTGATGATTTCCCTACCTCCGTCCCAGATGTCACCACCCCCATGCTCCCACCAGTAGGTGTCCAGGCTGTTGCATTGACCCATGACGCCGTGAGAGTCAGCTGGGCAGACAACTCTGTCCCCAAAAATCAAAAGACAACAGAAGTTCGGTATTACACGGTCCGGTGGAGAACCAGCTATTCAACTAATGCTAAATACAAGGTGAGATTTGAAGATGTCTTCTGTTTGGCTCCACACTTGATAGAGCAGCAATTGGGACATGCCAACCATGAGTAGAAATGGCAATCCAGGAACAGGAGGAGGAGATGAGCCTTTGGGGCCAGTGCATTCTTATACCTTTGAGAGTATGGAAAAAGGACTTTGTGTAGCGTAAGCACACATTGGATTTATGTCCTTTTTGCACTAGGCAAAAGAGATGAAGATGGGGGACACTCCCACATGGTGCATTTACACTAGGGGTGTGCACAAATAATCGTAACATTCAACATTTTTTACGAACTAGGCCAAATTCGGACATTTGAATTTGAATAAAATGTTGGCACATTTGAAGACTGACATTCAAATTTGAATTGAATGTTTTGATACATTCATATGAAGCTTTGTATGGGGTTTGCATGCTATTTGTATGCATTTGCGTGGGATTTGTATGGGGCTGAGCATTCATAGCAAATATGTATCCTACTAGATTCAAAGGGGATCTGTTCAAACCAATATAAATTTTCTTGCATTCAATTCGATATGAATTGAATACAAAAAAAATCATTTGTGCACACCCGTAATCTACATCATGCAGGGCCACTGTTATACCAGATGTGGTTCCATGCATGTAGGAGTGCTCTCTGAGCATACAAGGGTAGAGTACTAAAAAGTGATCTGTGTCTATGTGAGCTGCTGGGCTGGGACAGTCTGGTATGATCCACTTGCAGCTCTTTCAAGTGGAAGAGGTACAAATGGAGCGTGTGTCCGTGCACTGCTGGGATGGTTGTATGTCATGTCCCCTGGTTGCCACAACAATGGTGCTGCACATGCCCATTGGTGCTGGTGCTGCAGTTCCAAATCTACACTTAGACAGCATTTGGTAAAGCACCAGCTAAGTTTGAAATAGATCAGAATGTGTATTTATCAAGCACCTTTCTAATAATATGTGCATGCATATGGCACCTTTCCATAATAGTTTGCAAAAAACTAAGCAAAATTGCAATGATCATAGAAGGTTTAAAAAAGAGGGGGTAAATGAAATTCAATGTATAAGAAGTATAAAATATAAAATACAAAACAATATAAGCTAATAATAAACTTTATATAATGTACAATAAATACAAAATGAACAGAAGATCATGTTATCTTGACCAATAGCATCAATGTTGTTCAGAAAACATTCTTGGAGCTCTCAGCCTGTGCCAACCTTGGAAAACACATGAAATGCTTGCCTGAAGTATTCTTTGTGTTTTCCAGGGCTAGCAAAGGCTGAAGAAAACTCTAAGAACTCCAAAAACATTTTGCATGTCTCTTAATTACTAGGGGTGTGTACGAATGCAGTTTTTGGGATTTGATTTGACTCGAATATCTGAAAATTCAATTCGAATCTTTAAAATTTGAATTTACCCAAATTCAATTCAAATTAAGCAAATTCAAATCTATTCATTCAAATTTTCTATACAAATTTGTACTGAAGAATGTCAACAATATTTGTATGTGCCTGTATGCATCATTAAGCATCTCATACGGATCCCGTACGAATCTGTACACGTCCGTATACATGCTGTATTTATCCCGTATGGAACCCATTTTCATCCCCTATGTATCCACACAAATGCTTACGGATGCGAGAAACATGCGTAAGTGCAAGTACCTGTATACATACGAATGTCTGAATAATTCAAACAAATAGATCCAAAAATTCAAAATTTGTTTGAATCTTTAAATTGAAATTTACAGGCATTTGATTTGAATTCAAATGTCCAAATTTGAACGAATTTGATTGAATTTTGAATGTTTTGAATATTTGTGCAAATTCCTACTCATGCTGTTCGGATGAAGTTTTCACACAGGGACCTGGTCCCATTTCAACTAGTCAACCTGCATGACTGTTCATGCCTTCCTGCTGTCCACAAGAAAAAAGGAAGAGCATGCAATATGAGTACGCTAGAAAATGATGTCTGAGAGAGATCTCTGGTTTTTCAAGCATTTTCTACTACCTTCAGTCTCAAGATACCCACACAAACTAGAAGCCTGAGCTATCATGGATTATTTAAGCTTCCATGTGTATTTCTGTTTCTCCTCAACGTGCTTACTCCCACTTGTGTGATCACAAATTCACTAAATAACAAAGAGTCCTGGAAAATGTAGATATTTTCCAAGGTTATAGTATTTGTGGAGCAACCCAGTAATCTCTAAAGCTGCAGGAATGAAAATGTTCCAAGGTCCTTTATTTCTATTTTCCCCTGGGTCTACTCCGTAAGATGTACTTTAGAGATAAAAAAAAAAACTTGCTATGCTTAAGAGGTTCCTCAATATAACCCTAAATAAAAGGTAGATGAGAGGGGGGGGGAATGCATTATTGGAGTCCCTACACACATATCATTAGCCTTTTATTTACCTGTCAACAAGATGAATAATGCATTTTCCTGAATAAAACAAGGAAATGAAGGCAGACACTTAAGCAAGCCAAAACCTAAACGACTGCAAGGTATTAAAATCAAAACTTTTTATAAGAGCGTAAGTACATATTTGCTGAAGAGGAAACAGCCGTGCTTTTGATCACCTGATTAAATATGTATGAAAGAACTCAAGATGTCCTTGTGCAAAAGGACAAGTAAATAAGCATTATTATATCACTGTTGCTCTGTAGAAAAGTGAGTATTATAGATCCTTGTTACACTCTTGATACAGGGCAAGGAAAAGGAGGTGGCTATGGATGCAAGGAGTTTATTTCTACCCCTGGTATGTCTCTGTTTAACTATCAGCCTTTCTGCACTTCCCTCTTCAGCAAACCCCTGGGGAACTCCTGAATAGGAGCGTGCGCGAATGCCATTTTCGGGATTCAATTTGATTCGAATCAGATATCCAAACATGCAATTCAAATTGAATCTTTAAAATTCAAATTTACCCATATTTGATTCAAATTAAACAAATTTGAATCTATTCATCGGAATTTTCGGTTTGAATTTTCACTTACAAATGTCAACAACATTCATATGTGCCCATATGCATTGTTACACATCCCATATGCATCCGTACACACCCATATGTATCCCATATTTATCTCAAATGCAACATATTTTCATCCCACGTGGATCCATACAAATGTGTACAGACACATGAAAGATGCGTATGTGCAAGTACGCATCATGTCCGAACCCCTACACATACGAATGTCTGAATATTTAGAACAAATAGATTTGAAAATTCAAAATTTGTTCAGATGTTTACATTTGACATTATGGACCTTCGATTTGAATTCACATGTCGAAATTTGGACGAATTCGATTGAATTCCAAATGTCTTTGAATGTTCATGCACATCCCTACTCCTGAATGCAGCATCCACATTTTGTGGAGCTGCGACTTCCTTATGGACAGTAACATGCATGTAGGAATTCCCCGGAAGTCCGTAGACGTAGAGCAGTTCGGTGCTTCCGTCCATTGAAGTAGGAGTGCGGCATTTTCTCCCACACCCCAGGATGTAAAAAGATGTGGATCACTAGCATCCTGTTATCGTGCACTTACCTTCCTTCGCTCCTACTACTGGTGAGGTAGATTCCAGTCTGACCAACAGGGAGCGGCTGAGCCAGAAATTCAAAGCTTCCAGTCCTCCAAACCGGAAGCAGCTCTATCTTAAGTGTGAAGCTTTCGGTCCTCCAGTTTGGAGGACCAGAAGGAGCGCTGCATTTAAGGCAGAGCAAGGTGGGTGTTTGGGAGCACCCTGGAATTGTCCTGTCTTTGCTTTGTGGGGAGGTTCTCCACATGAAACAAAGGTGCGAATCCAGGAGACATCCTTTGCCTGTTAATACACATTTTTCCACTGATAGACACAAGCAAGTTAAACTAATTCTGGCAGAGGTGCATCAGGGCAGAGCTAGACTGTCTTAACTACTTCCCGTAATTGGTAGGACACTTGTGGCAAAGGCAGCCGGAGAAATGCATTTCAGCCATTCATGGGATTAAACGAAGGATCTGACAATTCTTTTTTAAAGAGGAGAAGAAAAGAATTCACATTCATGAATTTTTCAGTAGTTCCCATTCTGTTTGAAAGGAATTCCATTTGCACAGGCTGATTTTGGTTCGTTCTGTTCTAATGCACAAACTACATTTGAACACAGCCTTGCTATTTCATTCCCTTTGCCAATCAATACAGCTGGTTTCGTGTGCAGCCTGCATATGAACAGGGACAATAATAGCTTTGTATGGACGCAGATAGGGTGTGAATGCGGTTACGTCCATCAGCACTGGGAGTGAACAAGCAAAGCTACATATTGACACAAGTTTATGTGACCAAACAGAGCTAATGGAGCTAACAAATGGAAATAAGATTTTCATCATATCAACCATTCCCTCTGCAAATTTCTTAAAAATAGCTCAAAATCTGATGTGGGTCAAGATTTTAGCCCAGACCAGTGTGTGAAGTTTGCAACCTCCACTAGGCATGTGCACAAATTTATTTCCCCCTGTTCACTTCACATCAAAGCCAGTGGGACAGAATTTTGTATTCTTCCAAATGGAACCACTTCGAATGTGCTAGGATTTAAATTCACTTCATATCCCTGCTGCCATCAGTCACACGTGAGAATCCGCTCTGAATCCGCTCCAAATGCTTTGAACAAAGGCACAAAGCTTTCTTTTCGAACGTGAAAGTCAGTCTTCAAATATAGCCAATATTTTCTTAGAATGCAAAATTTTGAACTTTTGCAATTCACACAAATTAGGAAGGTGATGAGCATTCTTCACCCATCCCTATCTTCTAGGAGGATATTCTTGATAGTGAATAATATTGTGCTTTTGTTATTGGCTGATTACACAGTCCGATAAATGTAATCATGGGTCCATCGATGACTTAGGGGTTAGGAGGCATCTTTGATGGACATAGCTAGTTCAGAGAATGTAGGTCAGTTTCAATTGGGCTTCAGACCAGGGTTTGAGTGAGAAAGAGGATGGGAGGGAGAGTGCTACCTCTCAGTCGCTTGCAGCACTATTGACCATTGTATATTATTGGAAGGTCTTTCAGGTTTAGAAGCTGGGGCCACAGCTTGTCAGTAGCTTGATTCCTGCCTGGATGGCTGATTCCAGAAGCTGCTGGGAAAGTGCTCTTCAGTCCCATGGCAAATATGCTATGAGTTTTCACAGGTTTCTATTATTTCCCCGATGCTGTTTAACATCTACATGAAATCATTGGATTTGGCTTGTGGTGCCATCAGTACACAGAGAACACTCAGTTTGATGCCTCCTTTTCATGAGACACAGGGAGTACAGAAGATCTCCTAAATGAATTGGACGAGAATGAATATAATGAAACTCACTCCATATAAGACAGATCATCTATTTTGGGCGGGTGATATTCAGCCTGTCTCGAATGAAGTTGAACTCTCCCTGATTGATCAAGTTCACAGCTCAATGTTCATTGATCCAGCTCTGTCACAGGATGCTCAAGTGGCTTTTGTGTCCTGGAATGTCTTCTAAACACCGAAGGTTTAATCCAGCTTCAGAGCAAGAGAGCACGCCAGCAAAGTGACCAGTAATTTTCTTTCCATATTATCTATGCCAAAGGTGAATTTTCTGAGCATTAAACAATGAAAGAAAACAGCTTTTCACTTTGCTCATGTATTCTCTCATTCTGAAAGTGGACTGAAGCTGCATTAAACCTTAAGCGTGACCACAGCCCAGCTGTGCTTTACCACAGTTATTCTAGACATACGTGTAGCAGCATTCTCACATTCAAGATTTTTTACAGGGTTAACTGGTTTGACAAACAGCTCAGTTGGCTACTAACCCTCGGAGTAGGGAAATAACTAGACCTATTTGAACATAAGATAAGCTTTTATTGAGAGCAAACAACACACACAAATGTACCCAAATAACTTTATTATAAAGCAAAAGTGGAGACAATATCAACATGAGGAGGAATCTAACTCAATGGTAGCAGCAACTTGAAGTGAGGGGCATAAAAGTAAATAAACACAACTGCATGGCATTGTATCAAATGGAGAGGTTCTAACTGTTACCCAGGAGAAAGAACACAATTTAGAATAAGTTGCCAGTTCTAACAGCTGGTGCAAGGCAGGGAAAATAGAGCAGCAACAGTTATTAGGGAAGCAGGTTAGAGGGTGAGCAGTTATATTAACTGTCCTTCCACTACCTGATCAATTGAGCTCTTGATATGAATCTCCCTTTTCGTGTAGTAGGAGATGCACTTTTCAAAATCAAGCATTGTGAAACAGAGGCAAGAAAGCTGAGGGGGGAAACAAATGAGGAAAAGGGAGGGGTTATACCTTTCTTGGGGCCTTCTCTCAATCAGAGATGAGCTTTTCAGAGAGTGAACAAATTTGGCCAAAACACACTCATACAAACACATGCACACAATATATTAAAATATACTTTTTTAAATGTCTTTCTGTTGGGCTACATAAATTTAGTAAATAAATATTACAGGATCTGCTTACTTGTATAGTACACTTTTGATAGACTGCTCAAAGGAGTGTGTTAGGTACAGTGGCAAAGAAACTCAAGAATTATTTCAAGAAGGAGGAGGAGGAGTTGATTTTTCTACCCAAATTTTCTCGCCCATTTAAGGGGACTCAAAGCGGCTGATAAAGCTTCTGTTCTTCTCCTCACAACAGAAACTCATGAAGCAGGTGAGGCTGTGATAGCTCAGAAGAGAGCTGTGACTAGCCCAAGGCCACCCAGTTGGCTACATGGGGAAGGGCGGGATCGGAGCCGGTATTCCCAGATAGCAGTCCTGCTCCCAAACCACTAGACCAAAGTAGTTTTGGGATATAACTTATAGAACCACCACTGCTCAAGGCAGGACATGATCGTTTTCATCTTTATTACAACTCACCAGGTGTCGGCAGGCTGGGTTCTTATCTCTTAAGAGGATTTGAACTCCTGGGCAGATGCACAGAGATGTTATAATATTTGGTGCACCAGCCTATTGAACCACTAGTTGGCTATGGAAGGAGCCTTGCTTTTTGACCTTAAGCAGGCTTTCAAATAATTTTCCTTCCTCTTTCCCCCCCCCCCACGCATTGCAGGGTGAGTTTATAGTCAGTCCCTCTCTCTGAGTAGGACACTTGAATTACAGATTGCACAACCTGTGTTGTATAGAACTATAAATTATAGAACCACCACTAGCTAAGGCAGGACATGACCAGTTTTGTCATTACTGTGACTCATCAGGTGTTTGTAGCCTGGGTTTTAGGATAGTTCTAGGAAAGGACAACATAACACTTCTGGCCACATTTTTGAAGGTATCATGCCAACTCTCATAATGTTTTTCTATTCCCAAATTGAGGAGTCTCCTTGCAAGTTAACTAAAGTCCTCCATTCTGCACATTAATGCATAATAAGGGAGACCTCATCCCCACTGCTACATTCTGCCCATATGGGATGGAGCATAATCCAGATCGGGGAGTTCCTGATCTAGTTTGCTGGTAGTTCTTGACATCAAAGACTAACAGCATATTAGCTTGGCTCAGTCTAAATTATGTAGACATGCAGACAGAATGCATCCATTTTCTGGACAAGTGGGGGACCCATTTTAGCGCTGAACCCAAGCATGCAACCCAAATGGATTCCCAGGGAGCTCTGAGGCTAGGAATAAGTCCTTTGGAAGCTGGTTCCAAACTTTGTGTAACCAGTACAAGGGCTGATCTGGACCAGCTCTGCCATGCAAATGGAGCTGTTCCAGACAATGCATTCCCATGTTCCAAACCAGAGGCCCTCATTGGTCAAGATTTATTGGTTTGGATCAGCCCATGTAAAAGAAGAAATATCCTAGACATTCCTAGCATTAAGTCAAAGGATTTTTTTTAAAAAAAAAAATCTTATGAGCATTTTTAGTTTAACCGTACCCATCGATGTCAACTCTATCCAAAAAATTGTAATGTGAAGAGGAAGAATTAGAACTAAGTCGTCTGTATGCTTATGCTACACTAAGTCCCTCTTGCATATTCTTGAAAGTACATGATGCCCCTGCACCAAAGGATGCCTAGATGGCCATGGGAAGCCTACAAGCAACAACAGATTATCCTTCATAAATCTCTCTAACCTTTTAGAGATTTCATAATCACAGTTTTTAAATTGAGATGTTCTGAACTGCTCTTTGTTGAACATGAACAGCAGCTGGAGGGCAAGGATCCTTAGTTGCTTTGCCTAACAGACCTGTCTCTTTTGTGGCACTGCTCCCTTACGCATGAGAAAACAGCATGGCGAGAGGAACTTACCCACTTGCTCCACCTGTCTCCAGCTCCATTATAAGGCTCTTCATGGATGGGCCTGAAATATCTTTTGGCATGTGTGTGGCATCGCTGCACATGAGTATATGCTTACTGGGGCTCTCTGACCGTGCATGATGATGTGATATGCTTGTGCGCTGATGTATGCTGGAGGACTGGCACAAGAGGTCCCATAATGATAGCATGGATGCATAGAGCAAGAGGAGATGTTTCCTGCTTTGCATTGTTCATTTGCATGTTAAAAAGTGCTACCATGATGAAGCAACAAATGACATGGACACAGGAGTGGAGAAGAGTTGCTTGCTTATATACCATAACACGGGATATACATTGCATAGGTCATTCTGAGTAATTTTATTTCTTTTTTTAATTAATTTCAATTTTAAAAATACACTCAACAACAATGGTACAAACATTTAGAAACGTCACACTTAACAAACACTTCCCTATACAAATTAAAACTATACATTCTACCATAACCTCAACAATTCCAAAAATAACAAACTCATAACTTTTAAATTCTGGTTGATCTTTCTGAATAGACAGAAAGGAACCTTGACTATCTAGAGGAAGTAAGAGTCTTCTGAGATTTGCCATCCAAGCAGGAAAACGTTCCAACAAGCATGCTCTAGGAAACTTCCTTCCGCTGAGGTTTGCCATCCAAGCAGGAAAGTGTTCCCACACTCCCAAAAAGAGATGGGACTGTTAGGGATTTTTACCTGCTGTTCACATTTGATGAATGGCAGGTTGGCACATTCCTATTTTTTAAACTGCTGTAACCCATCATGAGATTCTCAAATATACAGTGTGAGAGAGGCATGACAAGGAAGGAAGGAAGGAAGGAAGGAAGGAAGGAAGGAAGGAAGGAAGGAAGGAAGGAAGGGAAGTGGAGAGGGAGGGAGGACCTAGGATTGAGGGAGAGAGGGAAGGAAGGAAATCTTTTTTATAATGCAATTTTTATAGTGTCTTTTTTTCTGTCTTTTTCCATCATTCAGCTCCATTGCATGTCCTTTCTTTCAAACATTCTAGGGCTCTTGAGTTATGTTTAAGACTGAAGTAACAGAGTAGCATTACTTGACTACTAAATAATGATGCAGCCCAAATTGTGATGAGAAAGGCATAGAGGGAAAAGAAATAGATATGAGGAAATACAAAAATCTTTATATGTGGGAAATCCAGGGAGATGAGTTAAACAACAGCTTTCGCAAGGAAAGAAGGTTTCAAAGGTAATGTGAAGAGTAGGGGAAAATCAAAGGCATGTAAGAGCTGTGGAAGAGAAACTAAAGGAGGCTGTTTCAGAGTTATTTTCTGCAATGATTGGTACGATTACCTCTTGTGTACTTATAGTTCTTCTTTCCTTGGTCTTGTTTCTCTTCCTAGTCAGCAGATACAACAGCCTTGAGCCACACGGTCTCAGGTCTTAAGCCAAACACCATGTACGAATTTTCTGTCATGGTCACAAAAGGACGCAGATCAAGCACATGGAGCATGACGGCGCATGCAACTACATATGAAGCAGGTATGTCCACGCTGGAGCTCCACCTGTGACTTCTCAAAACTGAAGAGTATGTTAAGGCATTTTTAACTGGGTCCTTCAGCCCATTCCCTTTCTGTTGTTGTTATAAAGGGGATTTTAAAAAAATGACCACCACTAATTAAACAGATTTTATTCTGTAAATTTATCAAGTAGGGCTAGCAGAGCAAGCCATTCACTAATGTACGTTAGAGCTGTGTTCACACCTAAATTTTCGTCCAGCTTCAGTCCGCTTTCAGAGTGAGACAACACATTGGCAAAGTGACAAGCCATTCGCTTTGGGAATTATGTAACTCAGATAATCCACCTTTGAGTTAGATAATGTGGAAGGAAAAGGATAGGTCACTTTGATGATGTGTTCTTCCACTCTGAAGGTGGACTGAAGCTGGATTGAAGCTTTGGTATGAATGCAGCCTAAAAGTCTTTCCACACTGGTTGGTATACTGGTCTAGTGTAAGACCTAGGGCCTTTCTCAGCAGAGCCCTATTCACACTATGGCCTCTAGTGCACGATTAGTGAACTTCTGGTGAAGAGCATAAACACGTGGAGTAGGCTGTTACAGTCTCCAAGCATGCCCACCCTCACCAGAAGTGCACTAATTGTTGATTAGGTGTGGAGCATGAAATTGTGCTCCGCATGTTAACCAACCTTATCCAAAAGCTTACCTCAGGCATCCAGAGCAGTGACCATTCGCTCTTCTTCCATGCTTTGGGGTTGTCTGAGTACCTCAGATGACCATAGATCCAATCAGTGATTAGTAATGTCACCTTCCATATTGTCCAACTCTTGCCTGCTATAGTATTCTTGCTCTCTTTTAAAGAACAAGGGGCACCTAAACACCAGAGATCTGATCTGCTCTTTGATAACCACAGCCAAGCTGGGTCTTCATTGGAAATTTATCGATCAATTGAGTATAGACAACTGGATCCATCGTACATGGTCTTTATTGATCAATGAACTCATAACAGCACAACAATATAAGATGCAATTGTTGGAACAACAAGCTCAATTTGTGGTACAGTGGTCCCCTTTTATTTCTCAGGTGCAGGTTGACCCCGGTCTTGGACCTTCTTCCTTTTTCTCGTTGACATTTCTGAAACAAAAAATATTGAACTTCTTCCTGAACTTTCCATTCTAGAAATGTCTGGATTAATATATGTATGGCCTCTGAATGATATGTATATCCTAGTGACGTGTGGCTGTTATGTATTTGGATGTTGTTTGTTAATGTTAGGTGTTATAATAAAAAAAATAAAAAAACAAACAGATATGAAGCAGAACAGGTCTTGCCCTCTGCTCGGCCACTCCATCCATATTGGACAAAGCGTATTCCTGTCTAGGCTGCCAAACTGGAGCCTCTGGAATGGGGAAGGATACATGCCTCCCTGTTCCAGTTTAGCAGGGCTACCCATTTCAGCAGCACACCACATTACACCACTGAAATGGGTCCCCTGGATCTCCGAGGCCAAGAACTTTAACTCCTGGTTGCCAAAGCCCTCACAGCAGGGTCTGAAGATCATGCAAGCTTCAGAGCAGCCAAGGGCTATCCTTGATTAGGTGGTCCAAGCACAGATGGCCTTGTCTTAGAATAGTTAGAGCACTTCAGAGAAGACCTGTTCCAGTTAGAACAATTCTAGATGTTGCTTCCATCCTCTGCAAGTGGAGAAATATCCTAACTTAGCTCCGAGCCAAACTATTGAGATAATAAATGGGGTATTTACAATACTCTGCCGTATAATTGCAGTGGATTTCAAAGACTTTCCCCAGTAATGATGAGGAAGGGCTGGAATTCGTTTTTTCAAAAGAGCCCAAGATCAGAAGAAAACATGGAGAGACATCCTCCATTCTTTTTTCATACAAGGGGCTTGCAAGCCAGTACTATCTCCTAATTTATAAAGAACTGAAGGAACCTGTTTGCATTAAAGCCCTGACATATGAAGACAACAGTGTTCTTTGATGTTATATTACTCTTCTTTGCTTTACCACTGCTGTGCATATTAATCAGTTTAGATGGAAAGCCAGGGGAAATGCAAGCTTGTTTCATCTGTCGCTTCCTACAAGTTTTGAAAAATAAAAAATCAAGCTGTTTTCAGCAAGATGAAAATTCGTAAATGTAGCAAACCTCCTTTACTGGTGCCTGCCCTACTCACCTAGCTTCATGTCCTGTGTTGCGCTGGGCTTATAATACCCTTTTTGTTCTTCTCTTTTTGATGCTGCTTTCATTTCTTCCTGATGTTTTAGTACTTCATTCCTCCTTCCTACCACTTTATTTTCTGATTTATTATTTTTCTCCTTGAGCTCAGTCAACCAAGGATTCTGCAATATGTCAAGATTCCATTTTGCTTCTTTCCCTTCCATGCACAGACCCAATATCAGAGGCAAAGAATGTAGGTTGACCAATGGCTCTTTATGAAGAATCTACTCAACTAGTGCACAATCTCCCATAGAAATTAGGGATGTGCAAGAATGTCTTTTTTCCATTTGAATTGGAGTCCAATCAAATGTCAAAACATTCAATTCGAATGATTAGAATCCGAATGCAACAAAATCCGATTTCATAGAATCATAGAATGGTAGAGTTGGAGGGGACCTCCTGGGTCATCGAGTCCAACCCCCTGCTCAAGGCAGGATCTCCTAAACCATCTCAGACAGATGGCCGTCCAGTCTCTGCTTGAAGACCTCCAACGAAGGGGAACCAACCACCTCCCGTGGCAGCCTGTTCCACTGGTTGATCACTCTTACTGTTAGAAATTTTTTCCTAACATCTAAACTAAATCTTTTCCCCTGCAGTTTCACCCCATTGTTTCTAGTCCTTCCTTGAGAGAGTGAGAACAGGGCTGATCCCTCTGCCTTGTGACAACCCTTGAGGTATTTGTAGACAGCTATCATGTCTCCTCTCAGTCTTCTTTTTGTTAGACTAAACATTCCTAGTTCCTTAAGCCGTTCCTCATAGGACATGGTTTGCAGACCGTTCACCATCTTGGTAGCTCTCCTTTGAACCTGCTCCAGCTTGTCAGTGTCTTTTTTAAACTGGGGTGACCAGAACTGGACACAGTACTCCAGATGAGGTCTGACCAAGGTAGAGTAGAGGGAGATAATAACTTCACGTGATCTGGACTCTATGCTTCTCCTAATACACCCCAGGATTGCGTTTGCCTTTTTTGCAGCTGCCTCGCACTGTTGACTCATGTTCAGTTGATGATCTACCAGGACACCCAAGTCTTTTTCACATGTGCTGCTGCTCAGCCAAATTCCTCCCATTGTATATGTGCTTTTTTCATTTTTCTTGCCCAGGTGCAGAACCTTGCATTTTTCTTTGTTAAATGCCATTTTATTAGTTGCAGCCCATTGTTCGAGTTTCTCTAAATCTTTTTGAATCCTCTCTCTCTCTTCTCTGGTGTTTGCAATCCCCCCTAGCTTTGTGTCATCAGCAAATTTGATCAGTTTCCCTTCAACTCCCTCGTCCAGATCGTTTATAAAAACATTAAACAAAACTGGGCCCAGGACAGAACCTTGTGGTACTCCACTTGACACTTCCTTCCATTTGGATGTGCAGCCATTTAAAGCCACTCTTTGAGTACGATTACTAAGCCAGTTTTGAACCCACCTTATAGTTGCCTTGTCAAACCCATATTTGATCAATTTTTCAATGAGGATCGCATGAGATACTTTGTCAAATGCTTTGCTGAAATCAAGAAATACTATGTCTACTGCATTTCCTTGATCAACCCATTCAGTGATTTTGTCATAAAATGAAATCAAGTTAGTCTGACACGACTTGTTTGATACAAACCCATGTTGACTACTGTTAATTATTGAATTCCTATCCAAATGCTGACATATGTGTTGTTTAATAATTTGTTCGAGAATCTTTCCTGGTATTGAAGTCAGGCTAACAGGCCTGTAGTTCCCTGGGTCTACCTTCTTCCCTTTTTTGAAGATAGGAACAACGTTTGCCCTTCTCCAATCGTCTGGGACTTCTCCTGTTCTCCATGACTTCTCAAAGATTACAGCAAGTGGTTCAGCAATTACCTCTGCTAATTCCTTCAGTACCCTAGGATGTAATCCATCTGGACCCGGGGACTTAAATTCGTTTAAGTTAGCTAAGCGTTCCCTTACTCTCTCAGTGTTGATTTTGTGTCTTGATTCTCCTAGTCCTTCATCAGTACAGTGAAGGACTGTTGCATGTACATTATCCCTCTTGGAAAAAACAGATGCAAAATAGGAGTTCAGAATCTCTGCCTTCTCAAGATCACTTTCGATCACTTCTCCATTCTCTCCCTGCAGACTTCCCAAAACCTCTTTGACTTTTCTTTTGCTGTTGACATATCCCCAAAACCCTTTTTTATTGTTTTTAGTCTCTCTTGCAAGCCTCAGTTCATTTTTAGCTTTAGCTTTTCTGATACTTGCCCTGCAGATTGTACTGATTTCATTATATTCCTCCTTAGATATGTATCCCTCCTTCCATTTCTTAAACATTTCTTTTTTCTTTTTTATCAAGTTTTTAAGTTCTAGGTTTATCCACCCTGGTCTCTTTAGATGTTTTCCATTCTTCCTTCTTTGAGGAATTGTTAATGATTGCGCTTCTAATATTGCATTTCTCAAAATATCCCATCCTTCTTGGACATTTCTATCCTTTAGTACATTTAACCATTTGATCCCTCCTAACCTCCTCCGGAGTCCATCAAAATCCGCCCTTCTGAAGTCCAACTTTGAAGTCTGAGTCCTCTCATGCTTTCCTTCCCTTATTATCCAGAATTCAAGGATAACATGATCGCTGCCTCCTAATGCCCCAGAAACTCTGATATCCTCCACCATTTCCTCTCTGTTGGTAAGAATTAGATCAAGGATAGCCAATCCTCTTGTTTCCTCCACCACCTTTTGGTACATGAAATTGTCAGCGAGAGAGGATAAGAACTTATTAGACTTTTGACTTTTTCCTGAGCGAGATTCCCAACAAATGTCTGGGTAGTTAAAGTCTCCCATAATCACTATGTCATGCTTTCGTGAAAGTTTAGCCATCTGGTCTAGGAAGAGGTCATCCATATCTTCTGTTTGTCCAGGGGGCCTGTAATAGACTCCTACAATGGTATCCTTTCTGTTGCTCTCTCCTTGAATTCTTACCCATATCGATTCTACTGAGCTTCCACTCTCTGAAACTTGAACCTCTGAGGAGACAATTTCTTTTTTAACATACAGCACAACACCCCCTCCTCTTTTGTTAAGTCTGTTTTGCAGAAACAAGTTGTAGCCTTCGATGTTTGTGTTCCATTCATGTGTGTTATCCCACCAGGTTTCCGTAATACCTATGACATCATATTTATCTACCTGGGTCAGGATCTCCAGCTCCCCTTTTTTATTTCTCATGCTTTGGGCATTGGTGTAGAGGCATTTTAGTTTGTAATTGATATCTATTGCGAGCTTGCCTCCTCTGTTTTCCTTACAAAATTCATTGGTACTATTTCTGGGAGTAAGAATATCGCCTGGTTTGATTGACTGAGTATTTTTGCTTGACTTTTTGTTACCCTTCCCCTTTTGTTTTAGTTTAAAGCTCTCCTAATAACCGAAGCAAGGCGCTTCCCGAATACATTCTTTCCTGTCCCTGTAAGGTGCAACCCATCTCTTGCAAGGAGTCCGTCATATAGGTAGTTTTCTCCATGGTTCAGAAATCCAAATCCTTGCTGCCGGCACCACCGACGTAGCCACTTGTTCACCTCAAGAATCCTATCCCTTCTACTTTTATCGTGACCATCCACCGGAAGGATAGATGAAAAGACTACTTGTGCTCCCAGTTCCTTTACTTTTCTGCCAAGATCTTCAAAGTCTCTGTAGATGTTTTCAAAGTGCTTTTTTGCCATATCATTTGTGCCTACATGTATGAGTAATAATGGGTAGTAGTCTGTAGGTCTGAATAGCCTCGATATGCTATCAGTTACATCTTTGATTCGGGCCCCTGGGAGACAGCACACCTCTCGTGAGTTACTGTCAGGTCTGCAGATAGTTGCCTCTGTTCCTCTTAAAAGTGAATCTCCCAGGACCACTACTCTCCTCTTTTTCTTTGCAGTACCATTTCTTCCTCTCCATTCCAGAGGTTTCTCAGTGCCTATTGGAGTAATATTTGTGGACCTTGTCGTCGACTCTTCAGATGTGTTGTTCTCCTGACTGAGTATCTGGAACTGGTTGTTTAATTGCAAGGGTTCTGAATGTCTCCTGTTCTTCCTGCTCCTTTGGGTCACATGCTTCCATAACTCAGTTTCTGCAACTACAGAAGGATGTTCTTCTATCCCTTCATTTTGAAGTGTTTCCTCCATGCTGTCGAGGAAGTTCTCTTCTTCTCTAATCTGCTTCAGTGTTTTGACTCTCTCTTCTAGACTTTTAACTCTTTCCTCCAGGAGAGCCACAAGCTTGCATTTGTGGCAGGTAAAATGTGGCATCTGTTGTGGTAGGGTCATAAACATGCCGCATACATTGCATGTGACAATACAGGTGTTCTCGCCTTCCATATTGCTTTTAGGGTGTGGCTAATTCCTAATGGTCCGCTGCTCTGATTGGTCTGAGAAAGCTTCTACCTCACGCCGTGTGCTCTAAGAAAAACTTCCTGTTTCTGTCTCACGCCGTGTGCTCTGAGAAAAACTTCCTGTTTCTATCTCTCGCCGTGTGCTCTGAGAAAAGCTCCTGCTTCCTCTTCACCCAAGCTGGAACTGACTAACTCCTCCCACTTGAGCTTCTATTTAAGCCCTGCTGAGCAGAGTAACTCCTCCTCCCTGAGGGTGTGGCTAATTCCTAATGGTCCGCTGCTCTGATTGGTCTGAGAAAGCTTCTACCTCACGCCGTGTGCTCTAAGAAAAACTTCCTGTTTCTGTCTCACGCCGTGTGCTCTGAGAAAAACTTCCTGTTTCTATCTCTCCCCGTGTGCTCTGAGAAAAGCTCCTGCTTCCACTTCACCCAAGCTGGAACTGACTAACTCCTTCCACTTGAGCTTCTATTTAAGCCCTGCTGAGCAGAGTAACTCCTCCTCCCTGAGGGTGTGGCTAATTCCTAATGGTCCGCTGCTCTGATTGGTCTGAGAAAGCTTCTACCTCACGCCGTGTGCTCTAAGAAAAACTTCCTGTTTCTGTCTCACGCCGTGTGCTCTGAGAAAAACTTCCTGTTTCTATCTCTCGCCGTGTGCTCTGAGAAAAGCTCCTGCTTCCACTTCACCCAAGCTGGAACTGACTCAAATACATTCAAAACTATTCGTCTGAATGTTAGATTTGAATCTTAAGATAAAATGTCAACAAGCTTCATATTTGAAGATATGGATGTTGACAACATTTGTATGTGTTATACGGATCTGTATGCATTTCATATACATCCCGTTTTATCCCAAATGCATCCAGTTTTCGTCCTGTATTATAAGCACAAATGCATACAGATATGTATGTGATTCGTACAGATACATATGTAACACATACGTATCTGTACTTTTGAATGTTTCAAATTGTTTGAACTAATGTTTTGGAACATTCAAAATTCATTCAAATGTTTAAATTTGAATGTGAAGACATCCTATTCGAATTTGAATGTCCATATTCAATTGAATTCTGGATGTTTAGAACATTCATGCACATCCCTGATAGAAATACACACAGAAAAAGAAAGTTAGCAAACTACACTGTTTATCTCCATTAGATCCCCTTCAAATGTAGTTGGATTCTATTTGATACAAATACCCAATACCTATTGGATACAAATGGATACGTACCGGATATGAACAAATGCATATCTGATACAAATGAATACGTATCTAATATGTATTCCGTAACAAATCTGCACTTTGAAAGTGTCAAATCCAACCCAAATCCACTTTTAATCCACTCTCAATCCATGTCAAATGCAATCTGGATCCATTGCAGATGTGTTGCGCAGCTGTTTTCCCACCTCCCCAGTTTAACGAATGTCCGAATGATTCATACAAATGTCCAGAACATTCATACAAATGTCTGAAACATTTGTATTCATCTAAAAGTTAATGTACAAATGTCATAACATTCAATTTGTGTACGAATGTCTGAATTTGGACAAACTCAGATGAATAACAAATGTTATGAATATTTGTGCACATCCCTAGAAAGAGGACATTGTGGGCAAAGAGGTGGTTATTTTCATGAAGATCTTCTGGCAGGAGGAGGACACAAAGCCTTTTATCTTTATAGGTCTGCAGTGAGCCAAAACATGATTAGAAGGCATCAGAAGCAGATTGACAATTGCCAACTTTTGGTTGGCAGTCACTGTTGCCTCTCCAAATGTACCACTATAACCACACCATACCATGTCAATAAGGATCCAGCAGGGTTGTGGCCATTCACACTACAAGCACTAAACTCGCCCCAGATCTGGCAGGCCAGTCTGGAGCTGCTGGATGACCAAGGCAATTGCTATTGTGCCTCAAGCAGGTGAAGCCAACACATGTGCACACATCAGGCTAATGGCAGCAAGCAGCTGGATCAGGTTTCACAGTTCTTGGAGGACAAAGAGTCAATGGATGGTTGAGAATGCTGGGGTTGAATTACCAGATAGTCTTTGTAGCCATAAATCAGTCAGGGTTCAGGAAAAGAGTTCAGGAAATACATGAGCCAAGGTTGCTAGAAAGATTTTTTTGTCTGCAAGTGTTTGCTGGGTTTTGGAGTTTCTTAAGAAGTGCTGGGAGAGCTGCGCCCCTGGTGGTGCAGCTGTTTGGTGTGCAGATGTGCTGAATGTCACAGGTGTTGTCGTTCTCGCCTGAGAGTGCTCTGCTTGGGGAGTTGGCCAGTGTCTGAGTCTGACTTGTCCCCATCTTGGGAGATCAAACCAGAGTCCGCATTAGGCCACTGAGAATTGCCTCCTTCACTTTGACAGGCAGGGGAGGCTCCTTCATCTTGGCTGTCTTGGACGACAGCCTCCTCATCTGAGGAGGAGGTGCTGATGTCACAAGGCAGGGCAACAGGAAAGCAACATCTGGTGAGAGGCCAGACATTGCTATGCTGATCTGGCAGCTGCATGTGACTGCATGGCCCCATGGCCTTCACCACACCACATGCAGAAGAGGGTATGAAACCCAGGAGTGAACCAGCCACTTCTGGACAGGGTGTGGTCTTGCCTTTTAGCAATCTACAGGAAATCACTCTGGGGAAGGCTACAGCAACTTCTGGTGAGCAGCAGCAACAGATTGGAGCACTCTAAGTGTAAGTGCAAAAATAGGTCTAGAGACTACAAAAGCAAATACCATAAAAACATAAAATCGTAAAGGAAACTCTGCTGGATCTGGCCACAGCCCT
The DNA here is from genome assembly GCA_023333525.1 of Aspidoscelis tigris stejnegeri. NCBI lineage: Eukaryota > Metazoa > Chordata > Lepidosauria > Squamata > Teiidae > Aspidoscelis > Aspidoscelis tigris. The sequence goes on from JALMGA010000007.1 coordinate 12,948,035, forward strand.
AGTGGTCCAGCATCCTGACTCACAAAATGGCCCATCAATTGCTTCTGACTGAGCCTTCTCAAGCAGAAAACCAAGGGCCTTTCTGCACGTGCCACCAGAAAACGGATCTTAAAGTGGGTCAGATTCTCAGAGGCCCCGTGTGTACGCACACGTGTGGGGCAGCGGCGGCAGGGCTGGATGGGGAAATGGATTGGGGTGGGTGCTGTGCAGAAACAGGGACTGCTGGGAACTGTAGTCCATGGTACATGCATGCGCAATTGGCGCCAGCCCTCCCGGCCCCAGAATCACACCAGCGACGACGAGGTAAGGCAGAGCCGTGGGCGCCGGACTCTCAGCGGGGTGGGGGTGGGAATAGGACTCGCCCTCCCCTGGCCAGAGAATGACCGATCACTGGTTCTCTTGCCAGAGGGAAGGCAGGGAAGCCGGCCACCAGACTCACCCACAAAGGGACCCTAATTGGGTTCCCTGAGCGGATGCCACGTCCAAATCCTTCCTGCATCTGTTTCTAAATCCATTTTTAGAGCCTGTGCGGAAAGGCCCCAAGGCAAAACCTTCATCTGTTCTTGACTCCCTGCAAATGGCCTTCAGAGTCATCATGCCTTTCTCTCCAACCTGGAGGGAAGTCCCAAGACACCTGTCCTCCATGAATTTATCTAATCCTTTCTTAAAGCCATCCAGGCTGCTTGCTGCCACCACGTTTTCTGGTGGCAAATTCCATAAGCCAATGACCTTCTGGGTGAAAAAACACTTCCCCTTGTCTGTTCTATCTCTCTGGTCCACCAGCTTCATCGAATGCCTCCTGGTTCTAGTGCTGTGTGATAGAGAAACTATTTTTCCCTCTACCCACCTTTTCCATTCTGTGCATAAGTTTATAAGCATCAACCATCTTAAATGCTGGCTTTCAGGGCTGAAGAGGTCTAGACATTGCAGCCTGATTTTGTAAGGGAGGTGTTCCAACCCCTTGATCCTTCTGGCTGCCCTTTTCTGCACCTTTTCCAGTTCCACAATAAGCTTTCTGAAGGGTGGTGACCAGAATTGTACACAGTGTTCCACCAAGTGTGTCCTCACCTTAGCCTTATAAACAACACACAATAGCACTGGCAAATTTATTTTCTATTCCCTGATTCCTTTTTAAAAGATTGGTGTTACATTTGTTACCTTCCAGAAATTACTGCAAAGTTATTCTTATTTTCGCTATTCTCCAGCCCTTCCTCCTCACTTTACAGGTTTATTTGTTTACATACTTATTTACTTCTAACCTGCCCTTCACCAAAAGGTCCCAGGGCAGAACAATATATAATATATCCAAAGTGTTCCTAAATCATATTTAAAATATAACCCATCCTCCCTGGCAGACCACTGCCTAGAGGAAGGCAAACATCAAAGGGATGAATGAAGAGGGATGTTTTAACCAGGCACTGAAAGCCATATAATTTGGACAAATCTCCAAAGGAAAACTGTTCCAGAGTCAGGGAGCCACTATAGAAAAAGCCCTGTTGCGTATCCCTGTACTTTGCACCTCTGAGTGAGGAGCAATTGCAAGAAAGAAGCCATTTCTTTTGCTACCATAATCTCTCATTCTGAAATTGGTTTAAAATTAAGGTGTGACCAGAGTCCAAGAGAGCCATCTATTACAAGCGGATGCAGTTTTACATTCGCAAGGGTAATTATGACTTTAACGATACTCAGGTCGGAAGCCTCCCTTGCACAACCCCAGCTTGTACTGTTTTTCTTACAGTGTTCTGATTAATGTGAAAATAATGTGTGGAAAAACTTGACTCTTATTTGTTTTCTGATCTGTTTTGTTACATCTCCCCCTCCCTCTGGCTCTTTTTGTCTTCTCTTAAGCCCCAACCTCTGCTCCGAAGGATTTGACAGTCATTACTCGGGAAGGAAAGCCTCGGGCAGTTATTGTCAGCTGGCAGCCTCCATTAGAAGCTAATGGGAAAATTACTGGTAGGTTCCTGTTACATCTATGTCTTTCTTGTCAGCATCACAAACAGAGGCAAAGAAACAGGAGATACAGGAATTGATTCTTCTGGGATTCTGAGTTTCAGACTGTGAATATGTACAGTGTTCCTCCTGGACGTGGTGACACCTTCTGGCAACTCGGTCTACCTCCCCCCCCCCCCCCCCCCGCTTTTGACTCTTACTTCTCAGAGTTACAGAGTAAGGAAGTGGCCACCAAGCACCACGGCACCAACTGCAATGGGTTGGGGTCAGTATATGAATGGAACTAGACCCCCCACAGGCGCCCTGCTCCAATAGCTTGAGTCCAAGCCCTCCCTCTGAAACAGCACAATAAACACCAGTGTAATATAAACACTAACTGTTTATTAACATAAATAAATAAATAAATAGTAGAAGCAAAGATAAGATTAGTCCAATAGTCCTTCAACAACTAGAAAGTAAATGTTGTTGTAAATAAAATAAAGTTATATCCTCTGCAAGGAGTTCCACTGAAAGCAAATATCATAAAGGATTCCTTCCTCCAGCTACACTCACTCCTCCTGCCCCTGATTGGATTCCAACCACCATTCAATGTGAAGTATCTCCCTAAATAATAGAATCCTCCTCTTGGCAATGTTAATCTGCCTGTGAGGTTCCCTGTTCTGCTCTGCACCGAGCAAACAACTCCTCTTATGCGCCCACCCTGTTGCTGGCATGCATCCTGGTCTTCCTCCGTCCCAAAGGCTAGACCCGTTCTACCCCCTGCCCCTCTATTCCCAAAGAGTTGAACCCAAACTCTCCACGGTCCCTCTCTCACACAAACCGCAAGATCAGACATGAAGAGAGCACCAGGCTGCTGGCTTTTATACCCCACGATTTGCTTGCTCTCATTGGTTCATTTTTGGCTGTTTTTCAACTGCTCCACCCCATCCATCAATCAATCTGCTGCAAAAGCCCAGGAAACAAGGCCACGGCTGCAGCTTGCACTGTGAAAACATCACACAGCTTCATTTTAATCCTTCTTTGGCCCATCTTCAAACCCCAATGCTCACACCTTTTTAGTCCAGGCTGTTCTATTTGTAGACTTTCCTCCCTTTGATTGTATTTTCCTGGGTATTGATTTTCACAGGTCTCAAGCTGTTATAGTGCTAATCCATTTTCATTTTTTGGGTTGATCAGTGAAGAGGACTAAAGGGGGCTGAAACCATATTATAGTGGGTGGATACTGCATGAATTTGCCTTTCCTTTCACCCAATGTGTGATTACGTGCTCTTGAGTGACAGAACTTTTATCCTATCAGAGCGCAGGGGGTGTTGTGATGGTGGAGGAGAGGGATAGAGATCTAAAAAAGTCTCTTAAAGGAGTCTCAGGACGGAAACAGAAAGGTGTGAGCAGAGTGGCCCAAACTGAGGATGAAGTGAGGAAGGATTATCAGCTATTGGGTATGGCGTTTTGCATCCTGTTTGTTAATAAAACAGATTATTTTAGCAAGGTGTGACCTCGGCCCTGGAGTAATCCAGAAGCATTTTAAATTTCTTCCACTGTGTCCCACATGGAAGTGGAATTTTAGCCTCTTAACAATTTGTGATCAGATGGCCTTCTTAAGACAGGCATTCACCTGATGCCCTGCACTGGCACAGTGTTCAAACAGCCTGTGCATTTATGGCTCCAGCTAACGCCATGTGACTGCAAGTTGCACTCTGATATTCCAGAATATCCATGCTTTATTTCAGAACATTCAAATACAGTAGAATAAGTAACCAATGTCTGGATGCAGCCTGAGGTGCCTCAGCAACTCTTCCTTCCTTCCTTCCTTTTTTTTTTTTTTTTTGCTGTGTCTGATCGCAGCCTGTGTTCAAAAATATATGCTTTTTTTTTCCAGAGCAAAAACCTTCTGATATGTTCTGTTGCAATTAAAGGTGGTTAATAATAAGTAGTCTGTTTGGGGATAATGTAAAACATAATGTACATAATGATAGGGTTCATGGCCTGACACATTCGGGTAGAATTTATTAGTGGTTATTTAACTTTGTAATAACAAGGTAGGACACTGATTATCTCAAACCCTTTAATCCTGACTGACAAGGCTTGAACTTAATGAATGGTACACGACAGACCTTATTTCTAAAAATATCACCACAGCATCACTCCCTCATTAAAGGATCCATTAGGAGCCTGTAATGTTAATTTGCTATGAAAAATACAACCCGCCATTCTTTAAATAAATAAACAATAAACAATAAAAAGATGCTGCTGTGTTCTAAATGATCCCTTTAGGCTATTAATGGATCTTTCCAAAGCAGCTGATTATGATGATAAATATTGTGTAACTTATGAATGGAGTCCATTACATTTTCATGAAGATGAACAAGACAGTTAAAGATCTGAAAACCTTGCGTGTATCTCATTATTGCACAAAGTCTCTTCCATTTCTGGGGCTTAAAATCCAATTGTTTTAATCTAAACGTACCCTTACAAGGGAGAAAATGGAATGTATCCTTATTATGCAAATATATATTATGATTGTAATACTTCGCTAGGTATGGATGAACCAGTCAAATTTAGATTCTCACAAGGTATTCATTTTCCTTACTGAAGATTGATCCATTCCAGTTTACAGTTTGTGATTTATTTATTTTAAAATTGTCTTCATTCCCATCTTAAAATTCCCATGTATGCATTATGTACACAATTTTTCTAGGTACAAATTTCTGCAAAGAACTCCCCCCTAATATTATTAATTTTTGTATGTTAACTTTTACACATATGCATATGTTTATCCACACAGGTCCCCAAAACATACTGTATTAACGCAACCCCAAATTTGTGTACCCAGGTGAAGGGCAGGGTTCAAATGCCATAAGCCAAATAAATAAATAAATGAGTTATCACTTCCAAAGCATGATTTACCCACATCTTTAAACACACTCCAAACTAAATGATAATGTTTTTGAGCCTGAGAGATCTCTTTGTGTTCCTTGAAATACTTATATGCATTGCCATGCCCTGTCTGATAAATTGCAGTGTAAACAGTAGTAATGAGATCCTAGTGTAGCAAGACAGACATTCATTTGTTAAGTGTGTGTAATGTGATATAACAGCTGTGTTGACATAGAGAATTTCCAATGCCAGCACAGCTTTGTCTATCCAAGAAATAAGCAATGGGGCCAGCTGGGGAATTTCCCTTGTATCATCCTGCTCAACCCACTTCAGGTATGATTTCAAGATGGGGAACAGGAATTTCTTCAGTCTTTTCTAAACATTTTTACTAGGGTGCACTGCTAAGTGACACACTACCCAAAGCACTTTCTGAACTTATCTTTAATCTGGAATGTGGTACCATGAAGTCCACTTCTAGGCCTCATTGGTAGGGATGTGCAACAGCATTCAAAAGATTCAAAATTCAATCGAATTTGTTCAAATTCGGATATTCAAATTTGAATTGAATGTCTATACATTCAGGATTTTTTAACATTCAAACAAATTTGTATGTTTTGAATCATTTGTACAAATTATGCGGACATTTGTATGTGTACAGATATGGGGTGTTTTTCCACTGTCACTAGAAGTACCCATTAAGTACAAAAATGCCATTACATACCCATTAATGGGTACTTAATGGGTACTTTTAGTGACAGTGGAAAAACACCCATGTATGCATTACATACGTGTCCGTACTCATCTTATTTGTATCTGTATGCATTTGTACGGATACATATGGGATGCGTACAGAATAAAAACGGGATGTGCATGGATGCGTATGGATGCATACGACTGTTGTTGACATTCGTATCTCCATATATGAATCAAATATTTACACAAATAGATACGGATGTATTTAAATCAGTTCGAATGTGAATATATTTGTTTTTTCTCTATTCACACAAATTCGAACATTTGAATATTTGAATCTAAAAATTGCATTCATGCACACCCCTACTCATTGGTCTGCATGCTTATGGGGCCTGTGACCCCTATCCTGCCCCCACTGGAATATTCTATCTGCATTAGATGGAGCATAGTACCTAGGGAGGCCATGTTCAGAACTAGTGGTAGACCTGGGTTGCTGGGGTTTTTGTAAAGTTTTAATAAATTTTATTGAATCTAATGAATAAAAATATAACATTGACAGGACTCAGTATAGAGCGTTATAATATCAGAACTACAATGAAAATAAAACAGTTAACAAGAGAATAAAATAATTAAGAAAAGACAACTGCTATGCATATATTACAAGCTAAGGTAAATGATACTCAGAAAGGACAATAATACTTTGGACAATAATATGATATCTTTGTCATTGATTATTGGACAGGAACAATAAACACACAACAATAAGAATGCATCATGTATACCAGCGAGCCCTAGTACAGACGATGGAGTCATGCAGACGGCATGCTTCCTGTATTTAGGCCTAGCAGGGATACATTCTGGTGTCACACCAAAGCATGCTACTGAAATGCATCCTCCAGAGGTTCCAAAGCTAGGAGCCCAGCCTCAAAGCTAATGTGATCTTTGGGACACAGCCAGGAGCTGATCTGGACCAGTGCCAGCATGTAGACAGCGCTGTTCCAGACCATGTATTACTGTGGTCCAAACCAGACCCACTGGTTTGGACCAGAAGGCTTTCAGTGCAGAAAGGTCCCAAGGCTGCATCCTCTCACTGTCTTCTTTGAGCTAGGAATTAAGTAAGTGTTTTTCTTACAGTGTGCCTCTTATCACACTGCCTCTAAAGGTTGGAGAGAAATGCAGAATACCACTAAAGGCCATTTACAGGGAGCCAAGAACAGTGGAGGTTTTGCCTTTGTCTTCCACTTGAGAATGCCCAAAAGCAATTGGAAGGGGGTCACACTGTGAGACAGGATGCAGGACTAGATGGGTGATGCTGTTCCAACTGAGTTCATCTTATGTTCTCTTATTATCTGGTATAAACTGGGGGTCTTTGCAAAAAGAAAAAAACAAGGTGAGGCCCCCATAGGAGGCAGTCTGAGCCCCAAAGTATGCATAGAGTATATTAATAAGGATAGATCATAATCAGGCTCAGCAGGCAGCCAAACTGGATATGCCAGTGTCTTCTGTTACCATCATTCTTTGATTATTGGACCCTAGCCATGCCAATCATAGTACACTTCTGCACTTACCTGATGTGATACAATCAGCTGTTCAGAATCAGAGGCCTTGAAGCCTATGCAAGCTTTGGAGCTGGCTCCAATGGCCAGAAATGCCCATTTCTTCCCTTCCCGGGGGACCCATTTTGGACGTGCAACAAAGCATACAACTGAAATGAGTCCCCATGAGGCTAATGGATCTAATTATCAAGATCTACTGGTACTCTTTATCTCAATTGGATCAGGAAATCATTTTGGGTCTTCTGATTTGGAACTTGTTCTGTCTCATGCAGACAGAGCATATCAAGAATGTCTGTTCCTCTCTAGTCCACACTTGTGGACAAGAGAGCCCCATAAGAGGACTATTAAGGACCTTAATTCAGAATTAAGGTAAGTGCAGAAAAGCTCACAGTCACCTCTCTTGATAAACATGAATTTCTTATTGTGGCTGGGAGAAATGAAAGAAAAAGGAATACAGCAGCTGCTATGTTGACCCCCATTGGGTTTTTCCTGGTGAGACAATCTCTAATGCCTATAAGAAATGGGGTTGAGCAGTTAGTAAAATCCTCAGTTTTGTTCCTTTCTCAATTGAGGCACTTCCCTCTTACCAAAATGGATTGGCAAAATGGATTCTTGTGGACACCAGGAAATAGTGGTGCAACATTAATGCTGCTTATTTCAACCTCTAGTTGGGGTATGCTTCAGAACTGTCAACTTGTAGTGTTCACAACAGGGTCTTAGTGGAAGTTCACTTTCAGAATCCACCAAGTACAGTGCAAAATTAGCCAAAACTGATGCATCTGCCAGGTTCCATTTTCAGATTGGGTCTCAGCCTACTGGCATATTGTGCAACCCGCTACTATCAGAGCGAGGAAAAGAGAGATGGAAACATAACTCTTAACACAAGCTGAAGAGGGAAAAGAGAAGTTGAATGTGCAGATACTTCTACAAGGCTCATTATTCTCAGTGTCCCGCTTCTAATGTACTCCACATTGTTCTTCTCACCATGAATAATGAGAAAAGACAGCAGCTTGGGGGAAACATCACAACTTTTTTTTTCTTAAGCCAAAGCCAAGCAAACAAGCAAGCACTGGGCATGTGTGGGCACCATCTGTTTTCAGTGACAGCAAGGGAATGTCCCCTTCCCTCTACTTGGACAATTCCACCTTGGTTTAAGCCTCACTTCACCCTGAAGTCAATGTATCCCCTTTGTTGCAGCTGGACTAACATCCCTTCACATATCCTCAGGAATGTTTTTGAGTACCCACCAAATTAACATCTTTCTCCCTACCTTACATGATGTCAACACTGCTTACTGACAAGGCAAAGAACTAGCAACTATTTCCTCAAAACAAACACAGTTTAGTGGCTAAGTGGAAGCATGGAGAACAACAAACCCATGAGCACAACAACTTTCAAGGCTCATCAGTAGAAGTTCTCCAAGTCCCAGAAGGATAGTCAAGGTCCTTTTCTGCATATATCTCTCCATGGTCTGAATCAGTGTCTCCAATATCTGCTGGTTCAGACCACAGAAGGGCATGGTCTGGACCAGCTCTGTCTGCAAAATCATGCTGATTCCAACCAGTCCCTACACTGGCAAAGGTCAAATGATTGTTCAGTCCAAGAGCTAGGAATTAAAGATCCGAGACTCAAATCCTACTTTTGTGCATCATACTTTTGTGTGGCCAAGACCCAAGGATAGAAAAACAAAACAAAGTGCCTCCTTCAATCAAAGACCTATTTCTCTTTGAAGTTTCACAGCTACTTAACTGTTAGAGTAATTTAGCTCTTTCCTGCCAGTTTCAGCCTTTTCTTTGAAAATAAAATATCCAGTGGAAACTAAAGGTTAGAACTAACAAAGGTTAATTTGTTTCTGACTGAGTTAAACACTGAAAACCAGTTTTAAAAAGATACAAGTCTTGGAGTAGACTTTGATTTTTGGTGTGTGTTTTTAAACCCCTTTGAGAGGGGATATTGTTCCCTAACTCAATGAGGAAACCTGCATTTAGGTACAACTGATTTATATGTAATCATGAAGTTAAATATATTGTTCGCCATATGTAATTATGAAGATTAAGAGCATTACTGCCAGCTAGGGAATTGTCAGGCATGTATGGGATGTAAATCAAATAAATTAAGTCAAATAAATAATGGCAACAGGTTGGGTTGCTTTCATCCTGCCACAGTCCTTACTTAAAATATTTATAACATGTGACTTTGGCTTCACAGAGTCCAAGTCCAGCAATTGTCTGCATGGTCTTCACATTTGTGAATATTCACTTTTCATAATACCTATCAAAATGTGAGGCTACCACATCACATTGCTGATTAATTTCTTTTCATTTTGACTATCATTCTACAGAATTTTATATTTATTTACATTTTTCACCACCCTAAAACTTTGGAGAAAGGTGGTATAAGGATTGGTTTAAATAAACACATAATGAAATAAACCTGACCATGAACTGCAGCCTGTGGTTGCACCTAACATTTGGAAAGTTTTCTCCTCTGAAGTTTGTACATCTGTATTTTCACTTGGGCTTTCCCTGGTGGCTAGGTCGTGTCTCTGGGGTAATGCTGATATCCCAGTGTCTGAACACTGGGCTGTATAAGTGTTGGTTAAGACCCTTTGCCATTGCTTCATAACTGCAGCCCCTTACAGCCTGGAGGTGTACATACTCTGCCTTGCATAGGATCTCAACAAAATGCTTTAATATTGGAGTCATACCATTATCACAAAAAGCTTAAGACCACAGTCCCTGTGTGAATGGCTCAGCCATCTGTTTCGTGACCCACACACTTTTTAAGTATTGCTTATAGGACCAGTTTGACCTTACTATTATGTTTGCTTGTTATGGACTTCTTCAAAATGTTTTAATATGACGTGATTTTGAAAAGAGAGGGAGGGAGAGAGAGAAAGAGAAAAAAAGAAAGAAGGAAGGAAAGAAAGAAAGAAAGACTGAAATTAAGGGGAAATCCCATTATGCGTATACATTTCATCATACATTTCATGCAGAAATATTTGTTTATGTTAATTATAAATTATTTTTTAAATTATCCTGCACTAAAGTCTCAGAGTGATGAACAGATAATACAAAGATGTGATAAAACAACTTAAAACTTAAGATTAAAAAAAATCCCATCAATAACATGAATGGGGAAACGTACCAAGACAAAAGAATTGTTTTAGTAAAGAATGACATATATTCCCCCTTTCTGCACTTACCTTGGTTAACCCATATTAGCTAGATTTTGATCAGCCATGACAGAGGCATCTGCAATGAATGGGGCTTAGAAGAGCAAATATGTGCTAGCATGGATGTACATCAGATTTATCTGATCTACCACTAATCCTGATTAGTGAGTGCTTAGCACAGGTCTGATCTGGATCTATTCTACTCCCATCCAGATCATGTGTTCTTAGCAGTTCCTTGATCTGGATTGCCATTCAGACATTTTTTTAGCAGCAATTTGATCCAGATTAACAAGTAAGTGCAGAAAGGGCCTTGAAGAAGACTGTTCCAGAGCTGCTTCTACAGAAGAAGTCCCTTGTTTTAGCCAGCAAACCAGCAACACATCGAGAGATAATATTTTCTCAGTAGGATGTATGTTGAACAGTCAAGGAAAAATAGCATGTAATTATGTGTTTTACAGCTTACATCCTGTTCTATACCTTGGACAAGAATTCTCCCATTGATGACTGGGTCATGGAGTCAATTAGTGGAGATCGGCTGACCCACCAGATAATGGACCTCAATCTTGACACGGTGTACTACTTCAGAATACAAGCCCGGAATGCCAAGGGAGTGGGGCCTCTCTCGGATCCTATTCTCTTCCGGACTCTGAAAGGTTTGGATTTTTTGCCTGTTTCTTTAGAAATGTGTTGAAGACTTTGTATTATTGAGGAGGGAGAGAGATGCTATTCTTATTTTTGAAGCCTATGTGGCCGAGAGTTTTTCAGTTCTCCTTCTGACAAGAAATAGTTGTGAGCAGTTCACCTGTAGCTTGATCAGCCATTGAATGTATTTTAAGTTGTGTTTCTGACAAAATTACTAAGGAAAAGACAAGAGAAAATCACATTCCTTGTTCCATCATCAAGCACAGAACTCTTTGTCCGTGATTCTCCCAACGAGCCTGTTCATTTTGTATTGATTTCCCCTGAATTAGAAGGAAGCAGAAATTCACTCATTGAGGTTAATGGAGGTTGGGAACTGTTTTCTTGTTTTCTTTTTCTTTTCAAGGCATTGAGAAGTAATAAACAGCACAGAATTGTTTTATGAACATATCAGGGGTTTGTCAAATTTGCGCCAGCAATATTTCCCATGCCCTCCATGAAACAAAATGTCTGTAGTGGCTGAGTATAATTTTTTAAACTCATTCGGTTGGCAAAAGTGACTTTTTGATAGCACTCCAGCTGTGGTCACTGTTGAGGTGCATGAATTTTGTATATATATGATTCGTATCAAATCGAATGCAAGAAAATTCATATTCATTTAAATAGATCCCCTTCAAATGTGGTAGGATTCATACTCGATACGGATGTTCAATCCCATACAAATAGCATACGAATCCCATACAAATGTGTCAAACCATTTTATTCAAATTCAAATGTCTGAATTTGGTCAAGTTCATATGAATTTTGAATCTTGCAAATATTTGTGCACATTCCTAGTGGTCACACCCAAGGTTTAATCCAGCTTCAGCCCACTTTCTGAATCAGAGAACACATCAGCAAAGTAATCAGTAATTTTCTTTCCATAGTATCTGTCCCAAAGGTGAATTTTCTGAGTTATTAAACACTGAAAGGAAACAGCTTGTCCCTTTGTTTATGTATTTTCTCACTCTGTGAGTGGGCTGAAGTTGGATTAAACCTTAAGTGTGACCAGAGCCCAGAAAATCCTGAATTATAGTGAACAGTTTGTGAAGGGCTCCTGTAAGAGAAGCTCAGTTATGGTTAGAGACAAATTTAGCAGTGTCCCTAGATTTTGTGTTCACACCTAAGACTGGATTCATCCCTACGTTTTAATCCAATTTCTGTCCACTTTCAGGGTGAGAGATCAAGAAAATGTCAAGCTCTTTCCTTTCAGCATTATCTAACTCAGAAATCCACCTTTGGGTTTGCTCTCTCCCTCTGAAAGTGGACTGAAACTGGATTAAAATTTAGGTATGAGCACAGCCTTTTAATCCATTTCCCACTCTCCTTTAGAGTGAGAAAATACATCAGAAAAGTGTCTAATCATTTTCTTTTCATGTTCTATAATGCAAAAATTGATCATTTTGCTTTGCTCATAAGGGACGAAGATAATAAATGACTTTTCACTGACAGTCCCCTGGAATAGGGATTACTATTAGGATGTTTGATATTTAAATTAACCATAAATTAACCCCTGTTCCAGCTGAAAGGAGCTTACTTTGCTTCATATGTGAAAATATGTGAACGTCACATTTTCTAGGTCTGCGAGCTAACTGAAATGTAGGCATTATTTGAAATTTTGCAGTTGGGATGAACATTTTAGCAAAATAAATGCATTTAAAAAGAGAAATAGTGTGAACCACGTGCAAAATGTGTCTAGCACAAAGGTACATAATAGCAGATATGTATGAGCAATGTGAGCAGATAGATGCCTAAATAGAATGTGTGTAATATTTTTTTTTAACAAATTCATCTCTCCCTAATTAACAAAAATAGCACAAGTAAATAAATCAGAGCAGAACAGGAACGGCTACAGTATAAACTCAAGCATTTGCAGCCAAACTCAGAAAAATAGCATGTCAGGATCTTTATGATTGCAAAAGGGACTTTTATAGCAACCTGTAGGGATGTGCACAAATCGAGATATTCATTATTCGATCAAATTCAGATGAATTCAGACATTCGAACTCAAATCTAAAGTCCAGACATTCATTTTTTAAAATATTCAAACGAATGTGAATATTTTGAATTATTCGTATGAATAATTCAGACAGTTGTATGTTTACGGATACGTATGGATCGCACGGGTATCCATACGCATCTTCTTCATATCTGTACATATCCATACAGGATGCAAATGGGATGCATACGGGATAAAAATGAGATGCGTACTGATGCATACAGACATGTATGGATGTGTACAGATGCATATGAGATTCGTTTCATCAAATATGTATTGAATATTCGTACGAACAGGTACAAATGTATTCATATTGGTTCTAATGTCCAGATATTCATTTTTTCTTTATTCATATGAATTTGGATATTCAAGTATTTGATTTGAATCAAATTCAAAAATTGCATTCGTGCTCACCCTTAAACTCCAGTGCCACCACTGGGAGAGCCCTGTAGCAAATGCAGAAGCTCTTTCAGTTGTTCCTAGCAACAGTCAATGAGTAATGTCAGTTAATGGGACAAGTAAGTCTAGAGGTAGTCCGAAAGAAGGATAATGTAAACCATGCAATTTATCTGAGCTGCTGAAAGAACAAGTAAGGGCTAATTTGAAATGCTGGGAATAGTCCTGAAGAGTTTATAACTTTCTGGCACAAAGCTCTAAGCAGTGCTGGCAAATGCTGTCCTTTTTCGTGCAAGCAGATATCACTGTCTCAGAAAAGAAAGGAGCTAAGAAATAATACTGAATGTGCCAGATGTTCCTCTGGTAATCATTCTAATACATAGTCAAGAATTAGGGGAAGCAAATACAAGCATCATCTTGATTTCTTCATTGCTTATTCAGAGTTTCAAGAGCTGGCCTTCACACCTCCTGACTGGTTCCACTTCATCATTACAACCCTGAAGTGTGTTTGTGCAAGTGTGTCAGGACATGCACAAATGGGTATTTGCTATTCGCTCTGTAACGAATCAAATGTTAGAAATTCTGTATTTGTTCACATAGATCTCCTTTGAATAAATGTATTTCTACAAATTCGTACGAATATCCAATATTAATGCATACAGATCCTGGATACAGATCCTGCATATGGATCCTGCATACAGATCCTATACAAACGCATACATATTGGATATATATCCTATATCAATGCATACTTATTTGATATGTATCAGATACGTATCCTATACCAGCGCATATAGGTTGATACATATTCCCAGTATAACAAATGTACAAACTATTTGTACGAATGTTCTGCAACATTCATATCTTAATGTGTGTACATTGGTGTTTTAACCACGCACAATCACAAAGAGAGGGTGATTATTTTAAAGTTATCCTAATCTTTTTCATCCTCCCAAATTAAGATAGGCACCAACTTCCATTCATGCTTCCAATAAGTCCAAAGTAAAATTTGTGTTAAAAAAAAGGTTAAAAAAAAATAGCAACAAGGGACACAACATCAAAGTACAGTAACTGCAGTGTGATGAGACATTAAATATTTGGGAGACTCAGATATCTAACTAGTACTGTAACAATTAGTGAACTCAGAATCACCTACTTTGGAACATTTATGCAAGGTATCGTCAAAGTCATTGGGGAGATGAATTCTAGATCAGAGAAGACATATTTAAGGAGATGGGGGACAGTATTTTTTCTTCCTCCTTCTAATAGTCTGTGAAGACTTTGTATAATACCCTGACATGAATGTTTAATGCTATTCACCCTAAATATGTCATGCTCAATAATATTCAAACTGTTTTTCTGACAAATAAGCTCCTACATAGAAGGTGCAAAAAGCCTCTGATGCCTGGCTTGCATCCTCAATTATGCAAACAGTTTGGATTTTTGCCCTTAATAATAATCAAGAGTATCTGATTGGTGTCACATGGCAGGATTTCTCGGCAAGATCTGCTTCTACACATCAAGATCAACCATGCATACATTCACAAGCACACATATACAAACTCATGCACATATGGAACACAAGGCACTAATTTCACAAGGAGCAAAGTTAGCATCAAAAGGACAATTCTGAGCTCTTAAATAGGTATGTGAACAAATATTCATGACATTCGGAATTCATATGAATATGTATGAATTCATAGATACGTGGCTGAATTGAATAGGGCCTACATTTGCTGAAGCTTCGGTTAAAGCTTCAGAGGATACTGGATGCCCCATGACTTCCCACCCCTCCCTATGGCCTCCCTTCACCCCACTTACCTTATGGGGCTGGTGCCACTCCTTTCTTCTAGGTCTTCCAGTTCAGTGTCCACAAAACTGGAAGCACCTCTTCGGCCTCCAAGGAGCATTGAAATAGGCCCCAGGGACCACACCATGGCCTCCCATGCCTGAAACGCCCCCTTAACTTTGGGGGAGGGCACAGTGGCACTCCAGGCCTATTCTGGTGCTCCCTGGAGACCGTAAAGGCACTTCCTGGTCACCATGATCCCCAAATGTGGGTCATGCAACACTGATCTGGAAGGCCTGATTTGACCTTCAGGGAGTGCCAAAATAGGCCCCAGGGACTCCACCACAGCCCCCCAACCCCTGATGCAACCCCTTACCTTTTGGGGGCCCACAGTGGTGCCCCCAAGCCTATTTTGGCACTTCCCATTACCAAAATACAGAGTAGGTAAAAAAGGAAAGAGATTCTCATCTACACTGGCAATGCCTGAGTTAATGGATGGATTTCAGCACATGAGCCCATGCCTAAAAGATGTGGTAGGAGACACTTGTAGGGACGTGCATGAATATTCGTAACATTTGTTATTTGTACACATTCATATCAATTTGGACATTTGTACACAAATCGAATGTTACGATATTCGTATACTAACATTCGTACAAATACTAATGTTTCCGGACATTCATGCAAATAGTCTGGACATTCGTTAGATTGGGGGTGTGGAAAAATGGAGCACCAGTCACATCCGCAGTGGATCCAGATTGCATTTGCCATCAATCAACAGTGGATTAAAAGGGGATTCAGGTTGGATTTTACCTTTTCAGAGTACAGATATGTTGCGGATACGTATCAGATACCTATTCGTTCATATCAGATAGGTACTTGTTCATATTGGGTACGTATCCAATACATATTCATTCATATCCAATACATATTGAATATTTGTACGAATACATATGAATAGATTCTCATCAAATAGAATTTTACCACATTCGAATGTGATCTATTTGTATGAATATGGGTTTTCAAACATACATGCATTCATGCACACCCCTAGATGATTGCGTAACAACTGAGCATAGAACACATTGGCACACAGAGTAAGCAGTCCAGTCTTTCACTCAGGTCACATCTCCACTGAATGGCAGACGTGCCCTTTCCCAGTCACTGGGACAGCATGTTCCTCAGATCCCCACATTGTCGCAATTGGGGACCCATGCTGCTTCCCCAGGGGCAGAGATAGAGGAAGGCCATCTTACCTGCAGGGTGAGAGAGTTTTCTATTATGATATGACCTTCACCCCTTAATATACATCAGAGTATGCTGCAGTAGTCATGGGATTTTGCAAGCTGAATTAAAGGGGTGACCAGCACCTGCACAGCACGACTGGTTTGCAAAGGGGCTGGAAAAATCAGATTCCACGCATAGGCACCAGTGTTCCTGTAGTGTTCCTGCACCAGTAGGAAGTGGTTACAGACCCAGCCTGCCACAGCATCCAAACCAACAAATGTGGTCTGGCTGTTGTGGCAGGCTGTGTCCATGATCACTCTCTACTTACCCATGATAAGGTGGCTGGAAAGGGGAAGATCTCAAATGTGGCCTGAGCACTCTGCTGCAATGGGCTACAGTCCACCACAATGGGTCACAGGATGTGCTCTTTATGCCCATGGAAGCAGCCATGAAATCAGGAGACAGGTGAAGATTCACCTCTTTGTCCAGACCTTTGACTAAGGAAGCACTGATCAAGGTCCTTGAGACCATCAGTTGCATTTGACTCTTCTAGCCATCATATCTTCTGAAGATGGATATCTTAGTTATATCTGAAAGCTCTAGGTTCAAACCAGAACTGTGGAACACAGCATAACAACCCCAAAACTGCAAGAATTGAGATGACGACTGGCCATGGAAACCTCTGTTCTTTCAAACCTTTTCTCATTCTTCCCTTGGGTATTTTACCTTTTCCAAGCTGTTTTAAACCTGCGTTTAAACTTTCAATTGTTGTAACCCAGGCCCGTAGACAGGGGAGAGCAGAGGTGGGCATTCCCCCAATTTTCCCCCACCCCCAGTTTTTAAATCCATTTACAGAAAAAAAGATGTATGACATATTACCCAATCACCCCCAAATTTGTGATCCCCCCCCCATCTGTACAGAACTGGCTATGGCCTGGTGTTGCCCATTCTGAGAACTCAACATATAGAGTGGGAGGAGGGAATTCAAATAAATAAATATTTGAAGCAGAGAGGATTCTTCACTTCTTAGAGGCATAACCTGGAAATGTGGTAGGAGAGAGAGACAGGACTGTGTTTGGAGACTTGACCGGCACCAGAAACAGAAAGGAGGTTAAATACTGAAGAACACAGTAGCAAGGAGGAGTTGTAACATCAGTGGTGGCAGGACCAATGGGTGCATAAGGGCTGGGGAAATGGCAATGGCAGGATGATATCTTTCTTAGCCACATCAAAAGGTCCACTCCATACATGATGGAAGGCACAGAAATCAGTTAGCCAGTCCAACAGCAAATAGTAGCCAAACAGAGAGCAGAAAGTGAAGTCAGAAAACTGTCCAAGGGGCAATTCAGGGAAATCCAAAGTTAATCAAGGTAGGTCAAGCTGGTAGGTCATAAGGTAGGTGCTGGAGAAGAAGAAATAAAAGAAGGTACGAAACAAGGAATCCAAGAGAATTAAGCAAGGGTGGACAAGCAGGAATCCATAGGTTCAAGAACATAGTCTTCTTAATATCCAGACTAATCTAAAAAGGGGATACTGTCAGTTGGGACCCTGAATCTTGTATCCTCTGTGGAGGAAACTAATCACAGCTCTAGCCTGCAAGTTGGATAGCGACAGGCTAAGTGCATCAGAAGAGCTGCTTCTGCCCAAAGCCACCAGATGGAGCTCTTGGCCTGTTGCAGAGTGACAGTTTCACCACCAAATTTTTGCATGTATTGGTTGTATGATGAATCTGTCTGATAAAGAAAAAGGAGAGAGAGAAGGAGAAGGGCTGGAAAATGTAATATAGCACTGGAAGTCCATTTTGCAGTTAATAGTCTTTACCAAGTCAACTGGAATGAATGAAAGGTTTTATTGTTTAGCCCAAAACCTAGAACAAAAAGGATAAAGGAGCAAGGTAAGATACAGAATACTAGGAATAAATAGCAGAAGAAGCTAAAATTCATCAGCATCATCATCATCATCATCATCCTAGGTGCTCAGAAGAGCCCAACTAGTGATAACAATGATCAAAACCAGCATAAATACCTTGTTTGCTGTGTGTTACTTCTGTGCTATGTCAATAATAATAATAAACTAGACAATCATATAAACAGACACATTAAAAGCACCGTCCTCAGTGCAAGCCACTCCAGTCTGCTCTAGGTGAATTTTTCTACGGCAGCCTCTATAAGTATGGTGCCCTCCAATCCATTGTTTGTCAAGGCACTGAAAAATGACTCTGACAACACTCCATCATTCAGCACTCTCTCTGCCACCAAATGGTGGCAAAAGCCATGCCCTACAGAGCCTGCATTGCACAGGCATGCTGCTGGAAAAAGCTCACTTTGGGTGTTTTTCCACCACGCTCCTTTAATCTGGATCTAAGATCCGGATGTAGGGAATGGCTACTTCCCTTAATCCAGATCTAGTAGATCTGGATTAAGGGAAGTACCCAATGTGTTTCCACGGGTGGTCTAGCACCCAATAGCAATGGGTGCTAGCCTCCCTGCCATGGAAACACCGGAGCACCCATTTGGAAATCCAGATCTACCCACGAGGGGTCTGTCTGTCACTCCAGGTGTTTGGGGGGACAGGGGGTGCAATCTCCGAAGTGGCTCCAAAGTCACTTCAAAGTCATTTCAAAGTCACTTCAAAGTCTGTGCAAAATAGCTCTGGAGAAGTCTGTGCTGATCCCCTCCCCTTAGCCTCCTCTAGACCTCATTGCCAAACTAACGTGGAAACAGGCTCCCTTTAATCTGGAATTTTTGGCTGAAGACCCCATTGTAGACCCCATTAATGGGTCTACAGAAAATCCGGATTAAAGGCTAAAAAGTACCCATATGGTCTGGATTTCCCGAGGCAAGGTGGAAACAAATGTGTCCCTAATGGGTGCCATGGTGGAAATGGGGTCATCCGGCTCTCACCCAATTGGGTCCTTAATGGATGCTAAAATGGGTACTAAGTGACTGTGGAAAAACACCCTTTCTGACCTTTTCTGGTGCAAGGAGGCCCCTCACTATTGTAGCCGACATAACAATTGTGAGGCTAAACCATTAGCTCCAAAAACAAAGGCCAGTAAAGCCCAGGACATTTGACTATCACATGCCCCATCCTAGAGCAGGAGCAAACATCCTCACCTTGTTCCACCAAGGTCAGATGACTGTTTTTGTGAAAAAAAACCCTTTAGAGTCCTGAAGGAGATGTATATGGCTTCAATATCCTAGTAAGTCATGCAACTTTAAAAAGACTCTGGGTGTGATCAGACATGCTTAAAGAGGTGTCCTCAGGGCTAATTTGACTCAGTAATGACAGATGTTTCCCCCCTGCTTTTGCCTGTCAGCTCTTCAACATTTGGGATTTAATAGCTCTGATGGCATTACTTTCTTTAAGCCAAGTTGGGCAGGAAACTACCAAAGTAAAGAGGTGAAGATTTTCTGCCAAGTGGCCAATCAGTAGTGAGCGCCTATAGTCAGAGTAGGTGTTCCCTAACTTGGAAGCGAATATAGACTGCAGTTTGTGACAGCGTGTTACTTGTAAAAGCAAATATAGACTGCAGAGGTAAGTCCTCAGTCATATATTTGGACAATTGTTTCTAAGACATTTTTGTACGTGCCCGGCATGGGATGCTTTTTCTTAAAGGGATGACTGAAGAAAGCTTTGTCTGATCACTCCCTTCAAATACAGTTTCCCCCCCCCCAAAGAGTAAAACTTACAGTTAAACAAGGTATAAGCAAACTCATCAACAGGTGAGGGCTGCAGACACATAACCTAACATTGTACGGTAGAATCTCCTCAAACTTTAACTGCAAAGTCCAGTTGCTTGAAGCATCATGGTAAAAACTCTGTTATTGAGTTGTATCAGAAGTTAATTATCTGTTCAAAACAGTTCACTACCATCACCCATTGGAGCAACTTGAAATTAGTCAGGTCCATAGTGTCATTTCAGGCACCAAAATTTAGCACCTTTTGTTAAAAACCTCCTTCCTTTCCATGACAGTTAGAATTTGACCTGCCAATGTTCCATCACACTTATTGCAAATATATTATAGTAAATATTCTGTGGCAAGACATCTGTGCTCTATTCTGTATGCAAGAAGCATATGAGTGTATTTTAGAATGTACTTAACTAAAAAATCAGCAAAGGGAGCTGAGGGAATTAATTTCACACAGGAAAGAAATTCCCTCAGTCTCTCAAAATAATTAATTTCCTTCTTTCACCTTCACCTGTGGCCAAAATCAGTAACTCAGAAACAGGAGGCCTAATGAGAGCCATTCCCCTCTGTATCATAATTTTCTCCTGGAGTGTCACTCTTAATTCTCAAATGAAACTTTAAGTGCAAACTGCATCACAAGTGAGATCTACAAAGCAGTTACTCATGAGATAACATTTGGGAGTAGGGATGTGCATGAATATTGGTAAAATTCAAAATTTGGCTGAATTCGGGCATTCAAACTTAAATTGAATGTTACGATAATTGTATGCTAATATCCAAATGAATACAGATGTTTCTGGACATTTGTATGAATAGTTTGGACATTTGTTAACCTGGGGGAAACGTATTGGATACAAACATATTGGACATGTATTTATAACAGATATGTATTTATTCATATCAGATACATATTCATATCAGATACATATCTATTAGTATCAGAAACGTATCTATTCACATCAGATATGTATCAGTTCATATCAGATATGTATCTATTCGTATCAGAAACGTATCTATTCGTATCAGATACATATTAAGATCAGATATGTATCTATTAATATCAGATATATATCAATTCTTATCAGATATGTATTCATTCGTTTCAGATACATCTCTATTAATATCAGATACATATTCATTCATCTCAGATATGTATCTATTCGTATCAGAAACATATCTGTTCATATCAGATACGTATTCATTCAGATCACATTCGTATCTATTCATATCAGATACATATCTATTTGTATCAGATATGTATTCATATCAGGCACGTATCTATTTGTATCAGATACGTATCTATTCGTATTAAATATGTATCAATTCATATCAGATATGTATCTATTTGTATCAGAAACTTATCTATTCATATCAGATACATATTCATTCAGATCAGATACGTATCTATTCATATCAGATACATATCTATTTGTATCAGATATGTATTCATATAGGCACGTATCAATTCATATCAGATATGTATCTATTCATATCAGAAACATATCTATTCATATCAGATACATATTCATTCAGATCAGATATGTATCTATTCATGTCAGATACATATCTATTTGTATCAGATATGTATTCATATCAGGCACGTATCTATTCGTATCAGATACGTATCTATTCATGTCAGATACATATCTATTTGTATCAGATATGTATTCATATCAGGCACGTATCTATTCGTATCAGATACGTATCTATTCATATCAGATATGTATAGAATGTTTGTACGAATATTCCCTAGGACTTCCCTAGAAAGTTCTTCAATGATGAGATGCCATAAAGCACCACTGCTCATCCTGCAGCCCTCCAGATACTGGAAGCTGTAGTTCAAGAACATCTGAACATCCCCAAGGCAAGCCCTACCATAAAGCATTCCATGTCTCAGATGCCATTCAGTGGTTACAACTCATTCTTCAGTGGCTTTTATTGTGATAGAAAGCTTAGTATCCTGTTATCAGAAGACTTTAAAGAAGATTCTCCTCCAAGACTTCATTCTATCATTTTAAGGTGAAATCAGCAGGAACGGGCAAGGATTTTTTAAAATGGCCTCACCTGGTTAATTAGCTTGTTCTCACAGTAGCCAACAGGTTGCACAATGAACCCCACATTGAGGACTCCAACTTATTATCCTTAATCTCTCAGCACCCAGCTCTTAGAAGCATACTAGGGATCCTGACACAGCCACCAGCATTTGTCTTTTAAGAACGTTTCCAAACTGCTTCCATCCAAGTTGCTAACCAGCGCCACTTCCTCTGATAGCGAATTCCATAGTTTTACAATATTTTGTAACGACAGGGGTTTCCTTTCCTTTTTTGTAAATCTTCTAAGATTCAGTTTCACTGAGTGATCCCTGGATCTAGAATTTTGGAAAAGGAAGAAAACCTTTTCACACTCCACTTTGCCTGTACCATGCACAGGTTGTCACAATCATTTATCACAATCCCTGTCATTAGTTTCCTTTTTTACACTCAAAAGCCCTTAAAATTTTCAGTATTTCCTCCTAAGGAAGAAACTAACACCTTGATCTTTTTAGCTGTCCTTTTTTGGACTCTCTTTGAACTGTGCTATTTCCTTTTTGAGATGTGATGACCAAAATTGTGCGGAGTGTTCTGGTTCAGTCATTGTGTAAAATTTTAGCATTGACTGTTTTATTTTCAGTACCATTGTTTAAATTGTCTCTGGCATACTATTGTCCTTTCATTGAGCTAGTTGTCATTCTGCCAAGATCTATTTCCTAGTCAGACAAAGGGTGTGATCCCACTTGGCTTTTTCAAACTGCCCTATTACAAAATGCACACCATGTGAACGCAGGCAAAAATCCAAGTGTTCAAACAGGAAAAAGAAAAGCCTACCTTGTATTGCTGTTCCTTCATCTCAAAGCCTGGAAACCAATCTGTAGCAATAGATAGTCACCGCTGATTGGCTGCTGTTGGCCAGATTTCCATTGGCTACTGGAGCTTCTGGAGCTTCCCACCCCATCTGCCCCAAACAGGACCTGCCCAGAGAGTTATTATTTCCCCTTTGTGGAAGGGATAGATAATTGGAGGCTTGGAGACACAGTAAGTGTTCCTTTTAAATTTTCTGTCTGACCCTTGGGTCCCAAATTCACCACAGGAGCAACCCTAACCATGTGTATGAACACACACAAAGTCAGGTCAAATCTCTCTCTCTCTCTTTCCTGCTCCTTAGCCAGTTGCTTTTTCATAAGACATCTGTCATTT
Organism: Aspidoscelis tigris stejnegeri; assembly: GCA_023333525.1. Lineage (NCBI taxonomy): Eukaryota > Metazoa > Chordata > Lepidosauria > Squamata > Teiidae > Aspidoscelis > Aspidoscelis tigris. The sequence goes on from JALMGA010000007.1 coordinate 12,971,303, forward strand.
TATGCCATGACTGCTAAGCTTATTGGGGAATCTTTATCAAAAGTCTTTGTTTGTTTGAAAGCCCACATTAATAATGTCTGCTAGATCACCCTTATCTGCATGCTCATGTGCATGATCCATCCAATGCCCTCTTTGGGGGCAAGAGCTTTGGGAGCTTCTGTGGGGACAATTGAGCCATTAGACAAATGCCCAAGCCTTTTGGTCACTTCACTGTGGTTCCTGTAATGATGCTGAAGATGGAAATATACTCACAGAAGTGAAAAGTGGTGGGAATCATACATGGGGATTAAGAACTATGACCAGCAGTCCACCAGACGCTTGCTCCTAACCCTGCATGCAATTATGGGCCTACTGTGGGCTCTCAGTTCAAACAGGACCAAAGAGAAGACTCCAATTGTGGGATTAGGATAAAGGTGCCTGGAGACAGTAATGAGCTAGATGGGAGCAAAATTAATTGAAATTGAATCTAGACAAGACAGAGGTCCTATGTGTCACAGATCTCGTGTTTGTGAGTTTGGGAGAATCCTGCCCTCAGAGGGGTTGTAAGGCCCTGGAAGGGACGGGTGTGAAATCAGGGGGTGCTCTTGGAGTCTACACTATGGCTTGAAGCTCAGATGGAGGTCAAGGCCAAGAGTGTCTATCCCCAACTATGGCAGGCTCGACAGTTGAGGCCCATTCTGGACAGAAATTATTTGGATACAGTTATCCATGCTCTGGTAATTTCCATTCTGGACTATCGTAATGCGCTGTACAAGGGAGTGCCCCTGAAGATGGTTCAGAAGTTAAGACCACATCACAGTGGTCTTAAAAGAGCTGCACTTGTTGCCAATTTGCTATGGAGCCCAATTCAAGGTGTTAACCTTAACTAAGAAGGGGCCCAAATATCTAAAGGAAGGCCTTTAGAGAGTCGGATCCAACTAGAGGAAGGACTTCTTCACCCAGAGGGTCATCGGTTTATAGAATTTGCTGCCAGAGAGGTGGTAACAGCAACCAGCCTAGATGGCTTTAAGGTAGAGTTAGACAAATTTATGGATGGCAGATGTATCAATGGCTACTAGAATGGATGCCTAGGTACATCTTTCAGGCTTGGGGGGGGGGGGGACCGGGGCACTTCTAAGGCCATTTGCTGGGATTCTAGAGTAGGAATAGGTTTGTCCTTGTCTCTGCTTGAGATGCCCATGAGCATTTGGTGGGCCACTGTGTGCGATGGGATGCTGGACTAGATGGGCTGTGGCCTGATCCAGCAGGGCTTATGTTCAGGAGAGCTGTGAAGACCTCCTTGCCTTTGCCTTTGCCTACAAAAGGAAACAGCTTTTCCTCCCCTCTTTCAGGCACTGTTATGGTTTTAATATGTTCATTTTATATTTTTCTTTTAGTGTTGTAACCCTCCCTGAGACCTGCGGGTATAAGGCAGGATGAAAATTCAAATAAATGAATAACCCCTTCCCCACCTTTCCTCCTCCAACAGTATGATTTTTAGGTTCCACTAAACTTGGCAATTAACTTTCTAGATCTTGTATGAATAATGCACCACCACTGTACTATTTAAAAGATATCCAGAAGTTTCATTTCAAAGAGGTGTGAATTGTGTGAACTGCTATGCTTGAGAGGAAGAGAAGAGGAAGAGAAAGGGAAAGAAAGGGGGAAGAAGAGAGAGAGAGAAATTGCTCTTTGCTTGTTAATGCTGCTAAGCTTTACCTTTCCATTAACACAGACAAGAAAGGTCTTTATTTGAGGTTTATTGCACGACGTGATCAACAACCGTGTTAAATTTGCAATCATCTTTTTCTGTTTGGAAAGAAAAAAAACCACTGTACTTGCTGATCCTGTCATTATTAAGTGATTCCACCTCCCCCAAAAATATTTCAGAAAGGAAATATTTCTAGCTTTACAGTGCCATCTAATGCTTCATTAAGATGACAAGTGGAAAACAGTCGCATTACGAAGATTCTCAAGGCAGTGTACTCTAACAGCTCTTTTTAAAAACATAAATATAAAAATGTCTTTCCCATCCCATAGGGGAGCTTAGCTGGTCTATCTCTTTCAATCTTGACTCTTCTATCAAAGGCTGGGACCTTGAGAATCGTGCAAAGCACCTCTGTCTCTATGATCGCTGCATCTTTCTTGCCTTGTCTACTACCATGATCTCAGGTTGATTGTCAGTCATATATGGAAGTCCCAGAGGACCTTGGTTCTGTTGTTCTCAGCCACTTTTTCTTGGGAAACATCCTATTTGGACGCTGTGTACTCCAGACTGTACTCACTGTAGGCATTCCTGTACAAAGTCCCTGCAATTTGGTTGTGCTGTGCTTTTCTTGCCAGCATATTGCACCCAGATACTATGTGCTGAACTATTTGAGGGGCCTCTTGGTCCTTTCTGTACCTGGGATCCTGCCTAGTCCTTCAGTAGCGAGGTTGGTGGGCACCCGGGAGAGGGCCTTCTCAGTAATGGCCCCCAGGCTGTGGAATAGTCTCCCCCTTGAGGTGCGTGGGGCTCCTTCTCTGTTCATGTTCAGGAAGAAAGTGAAGACACACCTCTGTACTCAGGCCCTTTGGATAAATGTAAGCCATGTTTCCCCCACTGTAAACACCACTGTTTTAATTGATATTGTTTGTTTTAACACGTTGGATTTCTTTTGCATGAGATTATTTTTTCAGAGCTGGAAATGATGAGCCAGCCTTTCACGATGCAGGAAGATACATGTCTAATTATTCAGAGAAAGTATCTATGCCTCTCTGTTCCTTTTCTTGTTAAAAACCTCCCTTCTATCCTTAATTAAGCTTTCAAGATGATACCTCAGATGTGAAAGAAAAACACATTTAGATTCCAACCCATCTTTGAAAAGCAACACCTGACTCCATTAGTAATGAGACACAGATAATCTTACATATGTTTTGGGGTCTTTCAAGAATATTCTGAAGGGAAAGGAAATGTTAACTTTGTTCTTGTCGTGTTGTGCCAATCAGATGCAAAAATACAAAGAACCACAACTTCAAACTTGCTTTGGGAAATAAAATGGTTGGTTACAGAGGAAGCCTAGAAGCAATCAGCAGGTCACTGTGTGAGGCAGGATATTGGTTATTGATTGGTGGAAACTGTCAAATGTCTGATAATATTGTCTTTCCTTTGCAGTTGAACATCCTGACAAAATGGCTAATGACCAAGGTAAGATTGGCCTTACTGTGCCTTGTTTTGTCTAAGAATAAGTGCCAAAACTGTAGGCATAATGTTGCCTCCTTTCTTGTGTTTTGCTCTTCACCTGTCCAGTACACCTGGTGAAGCACACAATGGCATGATAATTAATCTTGTTAATGAAGTTCTGCTCAGCTGAAGCTGCTGTTTTGATGGGAAAGATGTAAATTTTCTTGAGAGGAAATTGTTTTGTCTCTTCTCTGAAGGACCAATTAAAATGTCAGGGTCCTTTGTATGAAATAATTTCCCCCCTATTCTTTCTCTGTGTTGCACTTCTGGATATTTCACATTAAATATAATTACATCTGGCACAATTTCTAAGTTTCTGTTGCACCGTTTTGTGGTTATAAGATTAAAGTTCAAGAGCATTTCAGGTTAAAATTGGGAGAAGTATTTTTTTTAAAAAACACCTCACAGCTTACTTTCCAATAATGAAAGACAAACGTTCATCATACAGTTTGATTGGGTTTTGTTCTTTATTCTCTTTGAACATACCGTAGTTTGTCTACAATGTTTATTATTAGTATCATTCTTCACGGTGGTTTCTTTGCTTCCTCCACCCACTTTTTAAAGATATTGACGTGTATTGCTTTAACCATTATACATTGAGGAAACAGTTTTTAAAAAATGAAATGATTGCATCAGTTTCACATGCTGAATTTCTGTAGTCAATATTTTTCATATTTGAAATTGAATATCCATATCTGGTTCTTCTTGCTTTGAAATGCTACAGTTTGTCAAGCAGATGCAGTTTACCTGCTCATTTAATACAATGATACAGTATATGAATATTATGATATTCATTTTACAGAGAGTCATTAACAGAATATATATGCTTTATACAATTATTTTTAAAAAATTATTTTTTAAAGAAATTAAATAATTGCCAAGGAATCATAGGAATCTAACCCTGATAAAAGATTAAGAGTTTATATATTTGCATTTCTAAATAGCTATGAACTTCACAGTGGTTCAAGAAAAGGAAACAACAGTTGGTATGGACAAAATTGGAATATTAAAATTAGATTAAGCTATTCGTTCTTACATGTCTCATTAGTTAACCCTTCATTGGCATTATATATAGTTATAGAGCCTATGAATTGCACTAGCCCTTCAGTTAATACAGTCTTTTCCAATCTGTGACTTCAGATCTTCTTGGTCTTGAGGTCTTTCTGCAAAGATTGTTAATCTGGATTAAAGGTCTGTGTAAAACGCTTCTAGAGCAACACATTCATGTGGATCTATGAAGCCATGCTGATTCTCTCTATCTGCACAATACAGAGCTAGATTAAGGAGACCCTTAGTCCAGATCTCTTGTAGACCCATTTAATTGGGTTTTAAACTGGACCAGAGGTGTTATTCTGGGTCACAGGAGGTGTGAAGACAATGTGTGAAACAATGAATGACACGGGCACGGGAGTGGAGAAGAGTTGCTTGCTTTTACTAGGCAGTGCAGTTGCTTATATGTCATAACACAGGATATACATTGAATGTCACTCTGGGTAAGCAGGAAAGATTATTGGCTAAAGGGGAAACAGTCAGATGTTGGTTGATCTGGCACGTGATGTCCTCGTGAACAATCTGCGCAAGCGATGCTCTTGGACCTACTAAGTGTCTAGCTTAAGAGAGAGAAGGAAGGTATGTGTCTTGCATAAGAGAGGTCAGCATGCTCTAAGAAGCTTCTTTTCTGCTGAGGTTTGCCATCCAAGCAGAGGAGCATTCCGACAAGCATGTTTTAGGAAACTTCCTTCCGCCGAGGTTTGCCATCTGGGCAGGAAAGTGTTCCTACAAATGTGCCTCCATGATCAATCCGAAGCAAACATGAAAACAATCCATGGAGCTCCCTCTTTTTAAGTCTTTTGTTGTTGGTGCTACATGAGAATGCAAACCTAGAGGCAGCTTAGAGACTGTTTACAAGCAGAGTTGTTCATTCCTCCTTTCTGATGGACATTCTGGGCTAGAAAAGGCAGATGGGAGGTGGGATTAGTGCATTAGTTGCAAGTGCTACTTAATACCCCTTTGAGACGCTCCCGCCCTTTTTTGGAATATTTGTGAATACAATCTAAGTCTAAATTCTCTTTGACAGTTTATATTTCTCTTTGACATTTAAGTACTATTAAACATCATCAAGTGGTAGGAGCAGCTCAGTAGTAGAACAAACTGCCTGAGAAGCAAAAGGCTGCAGGTTTGGTCCCCAGCCTCTCCCCGGGAGATGGGAATGAGGTGTCATGCCCCATCATGCCAGTCCAACCTCCTCCTCAGAGGAAGGTGTACCTGCAATGGCACATCAGCCAGGGCAGCAACCAGGACATAGCAGTGCGGACGTTGTGAGTCAGCGGCCAGCGTTGGAGGAACTCTTAGCACCTCTGGAGACAAAAGCTTGGAACCCCTAGAGCGTCCCTCCCTGCTCCTCTGCCAGTAAAATCAGATCAGGTGTAGATCACAGCGCTTGGCCCAGCTGCACTGGCAAGGGCATGATGCTGCTTCCCCTACTTAATTGAGCAGCACACACTGAGCCCGTGTTGCAGACAACTCTGGTGCAACTCCTGCTGTGAGTGTATCTTGACTCCTGGACCCCCTTGTGACTTTGCTGAACCTCTGAAAACCTTGACCTTTGGACTGACTGACTGTGCTGATACTTGCTGAATCTCTGGACGCCCCTGACTTTGGACTGAACTGATGCTGAGTACTTTTGAGCCCTCAAAGGACTGCCATAAGCATGCACGTGTGTTTTGCCTCACTGCCCACTCCTGCCAGGGACCCGACATGGGGAGACTACTTTGCTATCTCTGCTAAAGAATGTGCCTAGAGGTCCCCATGGGGGTACTCATGTGGTCACAACTTGGTGGTACCCCACAACCACAAAGTAACCTCAGTGTTTAAAGAAAAAAACACGTTGCAGCCACAATTCTCTCTCCTTATTGCATAACCTGAAAAAAATTCAAGAAAAGGAGTGCATGGTATTTTCCTCAGAGTTTTTCCAAGAACACATGCATGCACAAACCCATAATAATCTGGCTTTGCTGCCAAGTCATATTCCATAACAAGCTTTTATATTCAGCTCTGGCATACCATTACAAGAGGGAAAATGAAGCAATCATCCATGTTTGATCTTCATTGTCATTCTGATAATGGAAAATGTATGCCATTTCCCCTGCAAACCTTGTAGTGATCTGAAGTAAACACAAATAGAATTGAAGTCTGGTTTCTCTATCATCTGGGTTGACAGTGCAGCTAATTTTTTGTGCCCACACAATACCGGCATAATAAACTGAGATTTGAAAAATGAAATGTTAAAAGAACAGCAGCGATACAGCAGAAAAATAGATCTGAACTTTTCAGGGCTATTTCAGTCATTTTTCTAGGCATTGTTGCATGGCATATTGGCTTAATTAAGATTTTGAAGTCTGTGGATGTCTTAGTTTATTTTAGTTTATTTTTTTAAAAAAATACTACTTCCACTGTGTTATTAAAATAGCAATAATATTCGTGTTTTCTTTGAAATTATCCTATTTTAAATTGATCAAAGGCCCGAAGGTCAGCAAGGCAGAGAGACCTTCAAATTTAGTTCAGGGATTAGTTGCTTGAAAGTCCATGGGAAGGCGAAATGTAGATGTAGTAATTAGCGCAGCCCGATAATTAGCGCAGTCATTTAATGAGGTGGAATAAGGAGGCAAAATGGACTACACTGTTTCAAAGAGATGGTGAGTGGTCTCTTTCTCACTCCTGTTAATTATTCCCTCTATGAAATCTGAATGGCCGTAGTTCTATGCCTGGAAAGCAGAGCATTGTGGGCTTGATCCTTGGCTTTTTCCCAAAAGGAGGTAGGAAACCACTTCAATATTGGCCATGAAAAGTTCATGGAAGTGTTCACATGAACATTCTCCTGCTGCCACCTGAAGTGATACCGTTCCATTATGTAATTGTAGTTTCCATGTGTATCACCAGGTTTTATTTCAAGCCACAGTGATAGCAAAACAAATTATTATTAGCCCAAGCTGAGATGTCCTTTAGAACAGTAGGTGGCAGGTGTACTGATGTACATATTGATGTAAACATTATCTCACAGGTGATAGATTTTAACGGATTGTAATCAAGCTGGTCTTGGTCTGAAATAGAGATATTGATCAATTGATTTAGTTGTTGGCACCAGGAACTGAGAGACCACATCCCGTAAGGTGAGTTATCACCTGTTATTCCCTGGCTGTGCACATTAAACAGAACATTATTGTCAGCATCAGTCAGATTTGTGAAAAGCCTGACATTTTTAAATAAGCATACATAAAGCACACTTCCATGAAAAGCCTGAAACTTCGAACTCTGCATAACGTCTTATCAAACAAAAGCAAAATCAGGATGGAAACTATTTGGCATGATTTACACCAATATCAGCTTTGTTCTGGCACAGGGCAGGTGATGTTTGCCTTGTGTTAGCAATTTATTTCAGAGTTCCTGCTGGATCCTACATCTGGGTATCCACAGCTGTGAGGATTCTGTATATCCTTCACATTCACCACTAAATGCAATGTCTGCAAAATGTCAGCAAAGCCTAAGGCAGCATTCCGGGAACATTACACATATTGTGCCAAGGAAATTATCCTTGGTAAAGATCCAATTGTTAAAGGATCAAGCTGATCATAAACATTTGCAAGATTATGTGAACAACAACAACAACAAAAACAGGAACGATGTTTTCCGTATGAATCAGATAGAAATAGAAGAGTGTTTCCTGTCAGCACTGAGAAACACCTTTGTGGTTGTTTCTGATGTGAATAAAATCAGAAATAGTCTGTACTCTGCCTTATAGCAGTGCATAGATTGCTGTCTGTCCATAGTCAGAGTATTTGAAAACCTGCTCAAATATCAATGTTGTAATGCTAAACTTCCATGGAATTGTCCGCCAATGGAACTGAAATCTAGTCAAATTCTTGAAAAGTTTGGACACTTAGAGCCTTTCAGTTCTTGCCCAGGGAAAAATTTCAAGCAGATGGTTGGAACATGTCGCCTACACTGTGATCCACCTCAACTGTCCCTGAGGTGTTTGAAGGTGTTCTCCTGCCTGACCTGCTGTAGACAGCTTCAGATTTGTCCACAAGGTGTACCACAACATGAGGAACACTATCCCTGCGCCTCTTCCAGTTTCCGAGGTGATGAGCCTTCAGGTTCAAACCTTCACAGCTTGAAGGTCTGGGCCTCAAGTCTCATCTCACTGGGTGCACGAATCAAATATCTAAAAATCTGAATCAATTTGAATGTTTTAAATTTGAATATATTCACATTTGATTTGATTCAAATACATTTCAATCTATTCATGCAAATTTTCATTCTGTTATTTGCAAATACAAATGTCAACAACATTCATATGTACCCATATCCATCCTGTATGCATCCATACACATCCCATATTTATCCAACGTACATATCGTTTTCGGGCCATACGTATCCGTACAAATATGTACGGATGCGGGAAAGGTGCATACGGGCAAGTATGCATTGTGTACATATCCATACACATATGAGTGTCCAAATAACTCATATGCATGTTTTAAAAATTTGAAATTTGTTCAAATGTTCAAATTTGAATTTATAGACATTTGATTTGAATTTGAGTGTTCAAATTTGAACAAATTTGATTGAATTTTGAATGTTTCAAATATCCATGCACATCTTACACAACATCTCCTTGTCCAATTGCAGCAAAGGGTAGGTAGAATGGCCAATGTCAAGACACCCACCACGAAAAGAAGAGGAAGTCCTGCCATCCACACTGCTGGAGTGGCTAGAATGAGATTGTTCCAATGCTTAGCATGCAGATGGACTCAGCCATGTTCTTAACCAGCCTCAAATGGCCTTCACATACAATTCCAAGCAAGCAAGTGCAAATCCAGCCTTAGTTTTTCCAAGGATGCCTCTAAAGACCATTTGCAGGAAGTTTAAGGTTTCACCTTTGCCTTCTCCTTGAGATGCCCAGAAGCAATTGGTGGACCACTGTGGGAAGCAGGATGATGGACTAGATGGTGTCTGGCCTGATCCAAAAGGGTTCCTCTTTTGTTCTTATGTTCACATGCAATCACCTGAGGTTATAAGATAAAATTCACAGAAAGAGTCCCTGTAATTTCAAATAATTTTTTCATATATTTTCATTTAATATACTAAAGATTTCTGTCAGTTTAAGGAGGCTGAAGGCATTCTTCCATAAATGCAATCTTTTATTTGAGTTTTTAAAAATTGCTTTTAATACAATAAAAGTTAACCGACAGAAGTTCTTGATCATATGTGTTTTTATCATTTGTATCTTATGAAATGGTTTACTTCCTCTGAAAGCCGATGTAAGGTTTCTTCAGAGTTTAGAAATGGCTGCTCTTAAAGCCAACTGTTGTTTTAATAAAATAGTTTTCTTATTGCCACATTTCTCCCCATATGTTTTAATGCAATTACAGAAAAGGAATTCAATTTTCCTAAGGAAAATGAAAAGCAAAAATAAAATGGTGAGATGAGCAAAGAGAAAGAAGATAATTTAAAAATTACTTGATATAGTTCTTCTTTGTTGCAGGGTTTTTGTTTTAAAGCAAAACACGTGTATGGTATTTCTATCATATAGGAAACTCTTCATGACATTTGCCTGAGATTTCTACAAAGGGCTACTACTGCTGATCTGTTCCTACAGGAGTCGTCCACTAGTAGGATGGGTCCATATGTTTTATATATATACTTGTATTTTTATCCTGCCCTCTACTGAGGGTGGGTCTCAAGGCAGGTTACTACATTAAAGGCTAAATATAAAAATCTGTACACTAAAACAATACAATGCCTTAAAGTGAGGAGGTAAAGCTGCTTCCTTATGTAGCCAAAGACCAGAACAAAGTAATGTATCTTCACTGCCTTCCTAAATGAATGAAGTGATAGCAATTTTTTTGTGTGATCCCTTCTTCCCACTGAATATATACAGTGATGGTGCCTGAAAGACCTCAGAGGAGAAATCGCATCCCTGGTGCTGCCACATGTCCTAAATTGCAACAGCTCCTGGAATGCCTGGGTGGAAAAGCATGAAAGCTGGAATTCACATCTTTCAAGATGGAGGGGAGGTACTGGAAAGGCCAGAAATTGTGGTGTAGCTGATGTTGCTCATGGGAACTTTGTCAACTCATGATCATGCCAATGTTGTGGCATGGTCTGGCTCCAGACAAAGTATAAAATCCACTAGTATCCCGAGGCTGTGTTGGGATTGCCAGATGTATCCATAGCAATCCCAACATAGCCCCAGGATATTGGGGCAATACCCTGCAGTATCACTATAGTGGGGTGAAAAGGACTCTTCCCCTGCTTCCCCCCAAAGTGATATTCTCTTACCTCTATTACACGAATGGAATTTTCAATATTCAATTCATAACAAATCGAATATTTGAAAATCCAAATTTGTACAAATAAAGAAAAACAAATGTCCAGACATCTGAACTGATACAAATACATTTGTATCTGTTTGTTCGAATATTCGATACGTATCCAATGATACGAATCTTGTACACATCCATACACATCCCGTTTACATCCTGTAGGTATCCGTGTGGATCCGTATGGATCCACACAAGACGCATACAGATACACACATGATACTCATGTTATCTGTACACGTACGAATGTCTGAATTAGTCATACAAATAACTTGAAATATTCATATTTATATGAATACTAAAGTACGAATTTCTGGACATTCGATTCATATATGAATGTCCGCATTCATACAAATAAATATTTTGAACATTCATGCACATCTCTAGTCTAGACACCTCTGCTAGGAGCCACTATTTTGGGGATGGCCCCCGCACATGTAGAGGAGGCAATCACACTCTTCTGTGTATTTTGGACTTCAAAATGCCAGGATATATGTGGTGTACTAATGGCAGGAGCATGGTGTTCAGACATGTTTGTCTGTGCGTTAGCTCCCTATTGTTGCCCAACCATCTGAGCAACAAATGATTATTTCAGCATAGTTTTATCCCAGAGTATCGCATAATTGCCGGTCTTTTCGGCACTATTTGGAGGAAGCCATGGTTAATGCCAGTGTATAAATGTCCGCTGTACTTCCATCTTTCCACTCTCTCATGGTCCTCCTGTCAGCTTTCCCCAAGCTGTTGTTATGACAACGCCTATGACAACCTGAGATGCAGCACGTTATAATGTGAAGCTTTAGAAACAGAAGATCAAAGCATGGCTTGGAGAGGTGCCTCACGCCTGCACTGCCATCCTGCTGACTCTGCTGCCTGAGTCACAGCCGAATTGCCCAGATTTAAATCAGGACATGATGGAGGGTTAGGAGGGGAGATGGAGGAATGACAGGATGGAGGGTATCATATCTTCTTGTCTTCAGTGACAGCATGACCCCTCCAGGCTAAAAGCCTAAAATTACATGCCCAAGCTTCAGAGGCAGGCTTCAGAAACTCTCAGTGCCGGTGTTGATTTGCATTTGCTGCAAAGACAAGCAGCAGCTAAAAACTTTGAACAAATCCCGTAGAGTTCAAAGTGCTGAGCCTTCCCTGAATGGAGAATTAATGTGTCGCAACTGAGAGGACACCTGCCATTTTACACCTCACTGGTTTTAATCTCAGGCATAAACAGAGTGCTAATTGTTTGAACTATCAGGGAAATAGCATTCGTAAGATGGCTGAAGGGCTGCTGGCTGGCTGGGTGTTTCATTTAAAATAATAATAACTTAGTAGTGTGCACGTGTGCGTGTGTGTGGTCTGTTTATATATATGTGGATGCACCTATGTGTGCATTAGGGACGTGCACAATTTCTTTTTGTGTGTTCACTTCTCATTGCGCTGAATGAGAAGGAAATTCACATTCATGCAAATAGGGTGAGTTTGATTGTGGTAGGATTCCAATCTGCTGTGAATGCTCTTCAAATCCCTGCTGACAGTAGCACCTCTCAATCTATTCCGAATCTTCTTTGAACCTGCTCTGAATCCACTGCAGATGTGACTGGACAGATGCTTTGCCGCCGCCTCACCTTTGTGAGTATAAAGAAGCGTAAAACAAATACACAAAAGCATTTGCTGTTAGGAATGTGCATGAATATTCATAACATTTGTTATTTGGACAAATTCGGACATTTGTACATAAATCAAATGTTATGACATTTGTACATTAACATCCATATGAATATGAATGTTTCAGAACATTTGAATTAATAGTTTGTACATTCGTAAATCTGGGGATACATATCAGATACGTATTGATATGTATGCATTCTTAGAGGATACATATCTGATACATTTATTTATTTATTTATTTGTATTTCTATCCCGCCCTATACCCGAAGGTCTCAGGGCAGGTTACAATATTATATTAATCTTAGACAGGTCCCTGCCCTCAGGCTTACAATCTAAATATGCATTGGTATCTCATAGAACGATGCAAGAGGCAGTATAAGGATTCACATGTTCCTTGACAACAGAATTTGGACCAGAGGAGTGAATGCAAATGTATATATGCAAACACCAGAAGCCTTCGAGCCAAAATAGGGGAGCTAGAAAGCTTAGTTATGGAAAATGGGATTGATATTATTGGTAAAACTGGTGGACCAGTGAAAACCAATGGCATACAGTCATCCCAGGTTACAAACTGTACAGGAAAGACAGGGAAGGGCGACGTGGAGGTGGTGTAGCCTTGTATATTAAGGAAGAGATAGAATCTTATGAACGGGAATGTCCAGGTGAGTCTGACTCTTCCACAGAAGCAGTGTGGGTAAAAATACCTAGTCAAAAAGGAAGCCTAACAACAGGGACATGCTACCGTCCTCTCAATCAAACACCCAAAGGAGATCAACAATTGGAAATAGAGGTATCCCAAAAAGATAGGGTAGTTATAATGGGGGACTTCAGTTATCCTCACATAGACTGGGTGAACTCCTGTTCAACTCAGGGCACCCTGTGAGGTAGGTGGGGCTGTGAGAGCTCAGAAGTGAGCTGGCACTAGCCCAAGCTCACCCAGCTGGCTCCATTGCAGAGGACGGAATCAAACCTGGTATTCTCAGATGAGAGTCCAGCTCCCTAATCACTAGACCACACTTGGCTAGACAGGATGCTGGACTACATGGGCTGTGGCCTGATCCAGCAGGGCTCCTCTTATGTTCTTAGCTTCTAAATATAGAAGTCCCAATGGATGGTAATGTCAGGAAGAAAGAATATAAGAAACTGGGGAAATATCAGGGACAGAAAGAAGAACTGTAGATGTGGAAGGTGAAGGCAAAAGTGATCCCAGCACTGATAGGTACACTTGGGACAGTGAGACCCAAATTGGAAGAATTTTCAGTTAAAATCTTAAAACTCAACAACAGTAATAATAGAATATAAAGTTCCAATAAAACAATAATAGTTAACAGATTTCAAACCATAAAGTTAAATAAAATATGTATAAATGAGAATAAATCTACAATCTTAAAACCACAAAATTATTCACAGAAAATGTATGTCTATAATAAGCAATGATGAAGGAAGAAATAGGGAAACAGTAATCTTGATAATAATTACATTTTCACATTTGTAAAAATAGATGTAATTATTTAAAGAATAATTTTTGTTCTTTAATCATTATTTGAAGAATAGCTTCAACAGATCCCAAGACAAACATCTGAGATCTCTTTTAAGTACAGCAAAGTCCTCAGAACAGCTAAGGTGCGACATCAGCCTCTCAGCCTCCCAGGTCTTACGGTGTTTTTCCACTATCACTAAAAGTACCCATTAAGTACCCATTAATGGGTACGTAATGGCATTTTTGTACCCATTAATGGGTACTTAATGGGTACTTCTAGTGACAGTGGAAAAACACCCTTAGTTAGAAAACCTGAAACTGAGGTAGACATACAACTAACCATCCCTACAGGAAAGGAAAACACTATTATTAATTTTTAAAAAATATAACGTGATCTTTGCCGTGTTTGAATTACAGCAGGCATGACCCTGATTGGCTGAGTGGAGTATAGCTTCGCTCTGCATTGTTTTGCTGAAAAACAGAAACCGTCTGGTGGAATCTTGCTAGCTGCCTCTTCCCAGATGGAGGAGAAACCCCCATGAGTTACACATATTGCCTAACTCGAGCATTCAAACAACTGCCTTTGTCATCCTGTGATCACCCAAGGATGCTTCACTGCTTCCTTTTACCTTTCCCCCTGATGCTTCTCAGAACCTTGGGCTATGTTGGAGTTTGCAAAGTGGAACGCAGTCACAGTACAGTGAGGAAAGAGCTTCAGACTGATTTCAAAGTCTTTTTTAAAAAGGAAATAAGACAGTAAGACATTTCTGACTTTGATATAGCCAATAGCCATGGAGAAGAATTTCAGTGCAGATTTATTGTCCGTTGCCTCCAGAAGGATCACATACACCCGCAATTTTTATGAAGCAGATGAAAAGGTACCTTATTTACAAGGAGAATCCTAGAAGGATGTCGAGATAATTAAATATAACTGGATGTCAGTCTTATCTCCTTTTTTTTATCTGCAGCATTTGGCAGAAGAGTTCATTAGGGTGTGGGTGGGAGCGCTTGTTTATGGATATAGGACAGCCTTAAGCCAGAATCTTCTGTTCTTATTTGGAAGAAAGCTTCATCAGATATGATGGGTTAACCCATAAACAAGTATGTATGGGTGTTTCTGCATTGGGCACCAAAAAAAAGATCTAAAAAGATCAGTTTTTCGGCAATCTGTCCTCCTCCTGATCTGTCACTATTTGTGATGGATTGGAGGGAACCCTGTGCGTCCACACACATGCATGGAGGACAGATTCCGGAGGACAGATTGGAGTGGGTGCTGTGCAGATGCACCAGCACTCATTCAAAATGTCTTCTGGCTCATGCGCCTCGCCGCTGACCCAAAGCCATGGGACTGGAGAATGGAGCTGCCAGTCATTGTGTGTTTCCGGTGGCACCCGGTGCGCAGGGGAAAGGCTTCGGAACATGGCAGTCCTGCTTCCACTCTTCCCAAAATGGCAGGTGGAGGGAATCTGTCTCTTCCCCTGGCCATGTGTGGAAGCATCCAGGGGAATGCATTCAGCACACATCCAGGGGGAAGTGATGGATGTCAGACCTAATTTTTCGGGTCTTACCTTTAATCTGGAATTCGGCGCAAAACCGGTTTTAAAAACCAGTCTTGCATGCCAGAATCTGGACACGGACTCTCCAAACAGGTCTACAGTGCGGATACATCTTCAGGTAAGTGTTTTAAATGTGTTCTACGTGGGGGTTAAACCGGTTTCCACAGTCAATGCGGAAACACCCTATGAGAGTTAAATCGATGTATGAGAATTAAAGTTATTACAGTAGTTGCATTTTTATCAACAACCAATAGAAGGTTCAGTCTTTTTCCAACATGTAGCAACCTTGGCCCTTGCAGAAATTAATCAGGGTTTGAAACCTGGAGTGTTCTACAAATCCCTCTTTGATCTGATACACAAAGAGGGATTTCCCAAGTGGTTTGAGCTTGAGGAAAGCCCAGGAGAAGAAGTAGAAGAGTTGGATTTTTTACCCCGCTTTTCTCACCCATTTAAGGGGACTCAAAGCGGCTGACAAAGCTTTTCTATTCTTCCCCCCACAACAGAACACCCTGTGAGGGCTGTGAAAGCTCAGAAGAGAGCTGTGACTAGCCCAAGGTCACCCAGCTGGCTTCATGGGGGAGGGCAGAATCAAACTCGGTATTCCCAGATAAGAGTCCGGCTCCCTAACCACTAGACCAAACATACTGTGTTTTTTTGTGCCTGTAAGGCTGTATTTACACCTAACGTTTAATCCACTTTTTGTCCACGTTCAGAATGAAAGTACACATTAGCAAGCTGACTAGCTATTTTCTTTCCACTTTATCTTACCTAATGGTGGATTTTCTGAGTTATGTAATGTCAAAAGAAAACAGCTTGCCACCTTGCTGATATGATCTTTCATTCTTGAAAGAGGACTGAAGCTGTATCAAATGTTAGGTGTGGACACACTATTGAAATGCATAGGATTATTCAGTTCCCTTTACACATTTGGATAACCATGAAAACTCACAGGTACACACGTACAAAGAGAAAAAAAGGTTGAAGCAGATTTATGACTTCAGGTTTATGAATGAACATCTGTATCATATATCAGACATATGTATTTGAGAACTTTTTTGTGATGAAATATGCAATTTTTACACGTATTGGCATGCTTTCTGAGTTGGGAGTTGTATTACAGCATTTGAAGAAGTGCAACATCTGGAGGACAATTACATTCTAAGCCATGAATTAAGTCCAAGAAGTATGCAAATAAGTAGTTTTGTTTTAAAATGAACAGAAAACAAACTTGTTCAAAAGGTATTCCTCCATGTTCCAAACTAGCAGTAGACCTTGATCCAGGTGATCCAGGTCAAAGGTTCCTTGATCTGGATTATCCACCATCTTATGTTAGCAGAGCATATCAGTGGGGTAAGGGCTTTATATTCTACATTAACTTGTGGAAGGGAAGCCCATAGTCTTCTTCTGGAATTCAACTGAGGGCCAGTGCAGATGAGGGAGGGTATATATGTGCACAGTGCTGGAAGCTGGTGACCATTTGTCTTTTTAGAAGACCATTTGAAATTGGCATCTGTAGGTCATTTCAATTAAATGATGAAAATGTGAGTAGGCCTTCCACTGATTGTTCTACTGTGACAGGCAGGATGCTTCTGAAGGCCATTTGCAAGGAGTTGGGAGCAGGTGAAGCTATTGCCTCCATCTTCTACTTGAAAATGCGCAAAAGCAATTAGTGGACCACTGTGCGAGAGAGGATATTGGGCTAGATGAGCAGTGGCCTGATCAAGCAAGGTTCCTCTTATGTTCCTCCGTTCATTCATAGAATCATAGAACCATAGAGTTGGAAGGGACCTCTAGGGTCATCGAGTCCAACCCCCTGCTCAGTTATGCAACTGTATTGTCCAGTTTTCAGCTTCAGTCATTAGTTTCATTGCATGTTCAGCATTTACACGTTTCAGAAAAAAGTTTGTTAAATAAATGCTGTGGTATTCAATTAACTCCTAAATCTGATTTATTGTGGTTGTTGAATAAGTTTAGGGTCTGAGCCTACATGGCACTGTTAAGTCATTTGGCTTATGCTATGAAGTGTTAAAGTGTTTGCATCAATTAGGATCAAAAATTAATTTTGGTCTTGACAGTGGGAAGAGATAATGATGTGCAAACATGCTTCCTCTTTATGAGTCGTACTACAAGGAAAATATTATTTCCTCAAGTACAAAAGCAACAAGAGTATGGTTGTAGAACTTCCTCCGCAGCATGCAAACATTACCAGTCAGAAGAATGAACCACTTTCCATTGCTAAAGCAAAATTAGGCTGCCCAAATATGGGTCCTCTCAGTATGCATCTATTCAGAATGAGCCAGTTTGGTCTAGTGGTTAGGGAGCTGGACTCTTATCTGAGAATACCAGGTTTGATTCCACATTCCTCCACAAAGCTAGCTGGGTGATGTTGGGCTAGTCACAGCTCTCCTCTGTGCTCTCTCAGCCCCACCTACCTCACATGGTGTCTATTGTGGGGAGAAGAACAGAAAGTTTGTCAGCCTCTTTGGCTGCTTCCGCACAGGGGCTAATTAAACTGGATCTCCGGCACCTGGATTTATTAATGGTTAGTGATGGTTGAGGACTTTCAGAGGGATACTGGTGCAGTTAGCTGTTTAATTATGTTTGTGATTTTGATATCGTATTTTAATCTGTTATATTGTTTAATATATTTTTAAGGGGGGAGGGATTATAATGTTTTATTCTTACATGATGTTTTTATTATATTATTGCTGTTAACCGCCCGGATTGGGTTGCCACAGGGCGGTATACAAATTATTATTATTATTATTATTATTATTATTATTATTATTATTATTATTATTATTATTATTATTATTATTATTATTATTAATAATAATAATAATAATAATAATAATAATAATAATAATAATAATAATAATAATAATAATAATAATAATAATAATAATAATAATAATAATAATAATAATAATAATAATAATAATAATAATAATAATTAAAACCGGCTCCCGGGGGAACCGGTTTTAATAACTCCAGATCACTGGTAGATCCGGTTTAACGGGGTAGATCCACATCTAAGAGATGCAGATCTACCCTGCACCCCTGCCTCCGCACACACGACGTAGATCCAGATCGGAGGTGGGTGCTGTGTGGAGGCATGGCACCCGGCTCCGATCCAGGATGGAGGGTCCTCCCCCGGCCCGCCACGATTGGCTCGCTGGAGCCAAGCCTGGCGAGCTGGGGGGCCTCGCCGCCGCGGCTCGCCCTTGCCCCAGAAGTGGCGGTTCACCGCTTCTGGAGCCAGGGAGAGCTTGCCTAAAGCCCACCCTAGCCCACCTTGGGCGGAGCGCAACGAATCCCCTCCTTACCTCGTCAGCGTTGGCCGGTTTCTGAGGTTCAGTGCCCAGGATGCAGCGCACCTGCATCCTGCGCACCTCCTGAGTGGCTGGGGCTGCTACTGGCAGCCCTTGCCCTCAGGAGCCGTTCTGAACAGGCACGCTGTCTACTAAGGGCAACGCGCCTGCTCAGAATGCTTCTGAGGGCAAGGGCTGCCAGTAGCAGCCCCAGCCACTCAGGAGGCACGCAGGACACAGGCATGCTGCATCCTGGGCGCTGACCCTCAGAAACCAGCCGAGGCTGATGAGGTAAGGAGGGGATCGGTCGCGCTTCCCCCAGGGTGGGCTAGGGTGGGCTTTAGGCAAGGTCGCCCTGGCTCCAGAAGCGGCGATCCGCCGCTTGTGGGGCAAGGGCGAGCCAAGAGGTAGGAGCCCCAGGCTCGCCAGGCTTGGCTCCGGCAAGCCAATCATAGTGAGCCATGGGTGGGACATGGGTTGTTACACTTGCGCCGTGCGGACGCATCCTAAGTGGATGCATTTTCACGGCGCAACACCACTTGAAATGTGGTGTGTAAGTAACACCCATTAGTCACACATTAAGTCCGGTTAGGTGCGGACACACCCACTCGATGTGTGCTTCTTTGGCCCCGCTAATGCGGACGCACCGGTGGCAAACCGGTTTTGCCGCCAGAATCTGCATTAAAGACGGACTCGCTGTGCGGACACCCCTCATCAGATGTGTCCTAAACAGCGACCCATGTGCGGAGGCACACATTGGAATGTGTGACTAATGGGTGTTAAAGCCCCTGTGCGGAAGCACCCTTTGAGTCCCCTGAAATGGGTGAGACAAGTGTGTTGAGATTTAATGATAAGATAGCAGAAGTGCACTTGGCAGGTTGCACAGTATAATGTGATCAAAACACTGGAAGCACAAGCAGAGGGGTAGAGACTTGACTGCATTCCAAACAGAAGGTATTTTATTCTTAGTGAGTGCAAGTAAGAACGACATAAATGAAAAATACAGATTGCATATGTATGAGAAGTAAGATACAGGTATACAATTTACTTCTAATGTGAATACAAGGATACAGTTTCTTATATCTTAACAAATATAAAAGCAGATACAGGAAGCATATAGCTTCTGGATCACTTAACATCATGATTATAAGCCTTGGCATAACTTGGCATCACAGTCTACTGGATATATTTTATACTGCTACATTCTAGTACTACACATCCACGTGAGGCTCATGGCAACATAGGAAAAAGCAGGATAGTGTTTATGCCCATATTTGGTCTTATCTGCGAATACCGGGTTCGATTCTGCCCTCCCCCATGAAGCCAGCTGGGTAACCTTGGCCTAGTCACAGCTCTCTTCTGAGCTCTTACAGCCCCACCTACCTCACAGGTGTTCTGTTGTGGGGAGAAGAACAGAAAAGCTTTGTCGGCTGCTTCGAGTCCCGTTAAATGGGTGAGACAAGTGGGGTAGAAAAGCCAACTCTTCTTCTTCTTCTTCTTTCTATACAATGGCTTGAGACCTATAAAAATCAGGACTCAGGAAGGTATCATTGACGGTTCACAAATTAAACAGATTGGACTAAAAACGTGTGAGCAGTGAGGCCAAAGATAGGCTGAAAAAGGATTAAATGAAGGTGTGACCACCGTTTATGTGTAAATTTCATTTTAAATGATTTGTTAAAACCCTACCTCATTTTCCACCAATGGCCTAATATACCTGCCACAGTCAAGACGAAGGGAATTATGCCTGCAGAGTTAAAACATTATTTAGCTCACATGTAGCTGTTTGATGTGTTACTAAAGATTCACAGAAGGAAACTGAACGAGGTGAGTTGAAAGCGTTTTTAAATTTCTTTGATCTTTAATCTTCTTCTTATAAAATGCATATGGTATCATACAAATGCAAATAAAAGCCTTATGTCTGTCCCACTCAACTGCTTGAGAAGTGGCAGTTCCCAAATTATTATCAAAGTGTTATAATGTCTCAGCATTCATCTGATGCCCCCAAACCATAATTATTTATTTAAGAAGAATTAAGCACACTGTGTTCTCCAAAGCCTGCATAAATTAAGTAAAAAATATAAGATAACCAAAGTATGATCTGGAGCAAAAAAAATAAAAGAGTGTAAGCATTACAAAAACTTGCTCAGAATATCCAGACAAGCAGCTGCCTACTGATTATCCTCGCTGGACTAATTTGACCCAGAACAGTCGTAAATGGTCCTCATTCATTCTCTATATCTTTAAAGGTGTCTACAGCCATAGCAACGGTGGCTGCCTATATACCGCAGTGATAATGCAGAGTATTTGTCACTCCAGCATTATCGCTTGCTGGCTATGCGGCTCCATGGCTGGAGCTACCTTTGCACATTTTATCTGGATACTTGGATGGTACAGAATGCCTGGAAGAGCACATCACTACCACCGTGTGTGCACAGTCATCTGTTTCAACTAGGGATATGCATGAATGTACAAAACATTCGAAATTCGATCAAATTCATTCAAATTTGAATAGAATGTCTATGAATTTGAATTTAAACATCCGAATGAATTTTGAGTTTTTCATTCGGATTATTTGGACATTTGTATGTGTACAGATACGTACACGATGCGTACTTGTCTGTACGTATATTCCCCCCATCCATACACACTTATACGGATCTGTACAGGACTAAAAGGGGATACATACGGGATAACTACAGAATGCATACTGACACATACAGATGCGTACTGGATGCGTACGGATGCGTATGGGCACCTATGAATGTTGTCAACATTCATAGGTGCAAATTTGAATTGAAAATTTGAACAAATAGATTCGAATTTACTCAATTCAAATCGAATGTGGGTAAATTCAAATTTAATTATTTGAATGGAATTGAATTTTTTTGATATTTGATTCGAATCAAATCCTGGAAATTGCATTCGTGCACACCCCTAGTTTCAACCCTTGCATGGTGGATGGAAATGATGCCGGCCCCCTCCACAAAGGAAGATAATAGTGCTTTTGCTGGAAAGTCCACCAGCAGTTCTGGGTTCTCCACCAGCAGGCTATCAGGCTTTTTAGGGGGAATATAGAGGAGCTACAGTAGGTTTGTCATAGATATGTGTGGCACCCCCACCATAGTGCAGGTATAATGAGAGCATCTTCTCCCTGTCTGGACAGGGCCAGTGTCTGTTTTGGTCCATGAACTGATGCTTCTCCACCAGGTCTGTAATGTCCACAGGGGCGTTCTGGACTCGGCAAAATTCTGGACTGCCACTGTTCCCTCTTTGCAGCCATGGCACCTCCTCCAAAAATCACTTTGGGAACCCTGCCACAGAGGTGTTCAAGCTTGCAGTCCTCTTCAGTTCTTCACTTGGGCTCTGAACATGAAGTATGAGCGATGGGATCTGGGCCAGTCACTGTCAGGGAAGTGTGGTACCTTTGGCAGGAAATCAGTTGTGCAGACGGAAGTGACTGCGGCACTTCTGCAACGCTGCCAGGGTTGGTTCAGAATGGATAGCATCCCTGCCCTTGTGATGCAGGTGGCCCCTGCTGTGCTGAATCCGGAACAGGCTGGGGATGAATGGTTAAACTATTCTAAGCAAGGTGATTGTGGGAACAAAGGGTTTGGGCCTCTGCCTTCTGCACACTAATGTGGAATAGCGAAGGAAGGAAGGAAGGAAGGAAGGAAGGAAGGAAGGAAGGAAGGAAGGAAGGAAGGAAGGAAGGAAGGAAGGAAGAAGAAGAAGAAGAAGAAGAAGAAGAAGAAGAAGAAGAAGAAGAAGAAGAAGAAGAAGAAGAAGAAGAAGAAGAAGAAGAAGAAGAAGAAGAAGAAGAAGAAGAAGAAGAAGAAGAAGAAGAAGAAGAAGAAGAAGAAGAAGAAGAAGAAGAAGAAGAAGAAGAAGTTGGTTTTTCTACCCTGCTTTTCTCTTCTCATTCTTATGGGGACTCAAAGTGGCTGACAAAGGTTTCTCTTTTTCTCCCCACAACAGACACCTAGCGAGGCAGGTGGGATAGTGATTAGCCCAAGGTCATCCTGCTGGCTTCGTGGAGGAGTGCGGAATCAAACTCGCTGACTATGAGATATGAGCCAAGCACTCTAACCCCAAGACCAGACTGGCTCAGAACTCTGGCTCCCAGTACACTCTGTCGACATTGGATGGTGCATTGAATGTTCAGGTCTGGTCTACTTGCACCCCACATTGACTTTAAAGTAATAATATCACTGGCAAACTTGAGGAAAGCAGAAGAAAAGTAAAACCAGGTGGTTGACTAGCATATTACAAATACCGGCTTGTATCTTGGGAGAACTACAAGATCTTTTTAAAGGCAGATAGGATGAGAAACATTTGTCAAGGTTCCTTCCAGCCTGATTCAATGACTCCAAACAACTTTTGATAGAATGTATCTGAAATAATTGAACAGAATCATAGTATAATAGAATTGTCAAGTTCGAAGAGAGCAAAGGGATTGTCTCTTCTAATACTTTGCAATGATGAATTTATATGAGAGGAAAGATAAAGGAGAGTCCACTTTATTATTTCTCTCTGGTGTCCCCAACTCTTTCTCCAGATTTTGCATTTTAACTCCCTTATTTAGCTCCACTTTGCTTCTGGGACAGCCAACAATGTAATATATTTTAAGGACAGAAAGAACGCAACTTAGGGAGCTTCCTCACTGTATCCAGTGAGCAGGCCCATCTGCTCTACCATGGCCTAATTCTGGCCAATACTGAAGTTGAAGGCCAAGTTGATTTCGGCACTGTGCTGAAAATTGTCCATTTGTGGGGCACTTCCAGAGCCCAACAAAATGGTGCTGGGTTCCGTGCTCCATATTAATTTTAAATGCTGAAGGCACAGTTTGCAGGTGGGTGGTTCATGTGTTGGTCTGTATCTCACCACTGTCATGGACGTACTAGGCTAGAAGAGAAGGGTGAGAGATGGGATGACTTGCTTGTAGGCTTCTGTGGGCAGTTGTCACGATAGGCTCTTGGACTGGATTTGTCCAGTACAACAGTGTGATGGTTTCTGGGTACAGGCTGCAAACTGTTTTGCTTTCTGGCCTTGCAGGCTTCTAGCAAGCTGCAATAGCCAGCCTCTTTGCAAACAGCTTTTTGTAAGCCCTGGGTTTTGGGCTGCAAAAAGAGTGGGAAATCCTGTGCGGGTCTGAGTGCAAGGATTGGCTACAGCTGATTTTTGGAGGGAAAAGCTGTCTGGGGATCTGAGTGCTGGAGGGGCTAGAGGAGGAGTTTCCACTAATCAGGGGTGAGGGACAGGAGTTTCTCTTAGGACTCTCCAGCAGCATTTTATTCCAGCAGCTTTCCCCAGGAAGTGGCAGCCAATCAGGGCCACAGAAAAAAGGTATGAAGGAACTCAGATTACAGCAGACTATGTCTTCATGCTGGGACAAGAGCTGAAAGGAGAAGAAGAGCTGAATCCTGAAGGAGCCGGACCAGTAGTTGACCAGGGGTCTTTTGACTGGGAGATTCTGGAGGAAGACTTCACAGGCAACTGACCAGAGGGTGATTGGTCAAGCAAGGACGGACTGGGCCTTGTGATCATCCAGAGCTGCATTCTAGGACACTGGCTAGGCTTGGGCTGAAGCTGGTCAGGGTGAGGAACGTGGAGAGGCTTGTCTTTAAAAAGGGAACTATTTTCCTTTAAGAAGGGGAGCTGATAGGCTGGGAAGCTGGTAACCTTAAGAAACTCATAGACTTAAACCAATAAATACCTGAACCTTATTTTCCTTTCTAGTATTGCTTGTGTATAATAATAAACCTGTTTACTGTTCAGACCGCTTGCTACCTGTGTCTGTGTTTTACACTGTAGTACTCACTCGGCCGTTGCACAAACTCAGCATCTTAACAGAGCCCAGCTACTCCTAGAGAGGGCAGGCACTTACTGGAACGCTGGGGATTGTGACAAACAGCATATTCCTTGTATTCTTATGTTTTTCAAGTTTTGCTGGTCCTTGATAACTAGGCAGAATCTACAAAAACAAAAGGGTTTTAGCTTGATATTATGTTAAACTGGTGCTTTTAATTGAATGTGAAGGATGGGAGGAAAGTGTTTCTTGGAAATGATTATAAGCCGGGCAAAATGAGTGGACACTTTTAATTCCATCTTGCTTTTGCATGAGATTATTAAAAAAAGGGAAAAAAAAGAACATCAACCCACATTCAATCAGTGTTTTCAGAGCTGGAAATGATGAGGCAGCCTTTCACGATACAGGAGGGTGTATGTCTAATTATTCAGAGAAAGTATCTATGCCTTCCTGTTCCTTTGAGTGTTGAGTGGGGCAAATGCTTGAGTACTAATTACACCTGCACTTAAGTAGTTGCATTAGTTCCAGTTAGCTACCAGCCCAGGTTCAGAGTTTTATGCCTGGTATTTAAAGCCCTTAATAATTTGGAATCATGGTATCTTTAAAGAACACACATACAAATACACCCACACAGAGCCCTGTTATAATCCTGAAAGAGTCCTGAGATCATCTGGAAAACTATGAATGCAGGTTCCATATAATACAGAATGCCATCATAACAATAGATTGTAACTGGGCCTTCTCAGTGGTAGCATCTTTGTTTTGGAAATACCCTCCCCTCTCTTTTTTCTGAGGCTCCTACCCTTAGAACTTACAGGTGCCTATTAGAGAACTATCTCTTTAAACAGGTATTATTCCCTTTGTGAAAGTTTGTTACTCCCATGGCCCACTTTCAATGTGTTTAAAATGCTGTTTTATTCTGTTATTTTATCCTCCTTTGTAATATTCTGTAAACTGCTTTGATTTTTTTTTAATTGGAAAGAAACATAAAAATGTCTTAAATCAGTAAATGGATAAGAACTTTGCAACATCTCTTAGGACTGATTTCACAATCAGGAAATAATAAGATCAACTCCAATCCGATGACCTAGATTCCTTTGGTGGTGAGATTTTAGTAAGGATCCTATGATCTGAGTTCTGCTTCCTCCAGAAACATCTAGGCTCTTTTTTGCCTGATGAAGCTGAGTAATAAAATTATGATGGAATAAAATTGCATCACAGTAGATCCAATACAAGATATCTGTGGGATTACCTCTGTTGAAATACTGTGTGCTAGATTTGTTAAGGGCTATTTAATTTTTAGCTCTGCTATCGGCCAGTTTTCTACAAATCAAAGAATCAGTCTGTTTGCTTTCATGCATAAATTTGGAGTCTTTGGTTTCTCTAAGGAGCATAGTGCCTCTTGGAATATATTCTAAAAAGGGTATTATTTTATATTATTTGATAATTACAAGAGGTATAAGCAGATTGGAGTGGAAGTCACCAATCCATCATATTATTTTCAAGCAAAATATGAGTTTCAAATTAAGCACTGTGTTGAAACCAAAGCTTTGACACACACACACACACACACACCGTTACCCCCTCTTTGGGCAAAGGTGTCATTTTGTATCATGCATCCGGCTTACACGATGAATGCGAGGGCCCTGGGAAATGGGGAGCAGCAGCTGATTGCTGCTGCCCCTGAACGCTGGCTGTAACAAAAGTTTTTTCAATTATCTGACCGGCCCAGATAACCAGAGATCAGGCCCATGTATCTTGCCTGACCCTGAGTAGCTAGAAAATGGGGGAGAGATGAGGCAGGTGGGCATGGATCAGCTGAAAAAGTGCAAGTTTATTTCTCTGCAGAGCTTCAAATAGGGCGCAACAGGAGGGGTGTGGAGGAAGTGATGTAAAGGCACAATCCAGGGGGATGATAGGTGGAGCCATGTCAGGTGAGCAGGTCAGAAGTCCTTCTGATTTCACATCCTGTGGCGGGAATCCTCAAACAGGAAAAGAAAGGGTTGTTGTCCTTGGAGGCCATGTGGTTGCCGATGCCATTATGTGGAAAGAGCCCCACCCCCTGGTGTTGCTGAGTGTACACCACAAGCCCATGGGACAGGAAAACAGCTGCATCTATTTTTCTCTGAGGCTTGAGAAATGGAAGGTTGAAGCCAGGGGAAAATCTGTGCAGCTTTTGCGGTTACCACAATTTTGCTCAAATACAATGGCGTTCAAGTAGACTACCAACATCAACCATGCAATTTTATATTCCTGATGCTCAGGCACACTTCAAATTTCCAGCTTTGCTTCCAAATTCCTAAATGCATTCTTAAAGTGTCGGAAGCCATGGTTTCTAGATGGAGCATTGTTTCAATCCATTTGAACAACTGTAGCAACAAAAACAAAAGCCCAACACATTTGGATTTGTGGGTCCAAAATGCCCAGTTTCCTCTCCCTTTCTAATTATTATCTCTCAGCATCGTGCAACTTGACTCTCGTTATGAGGATCAAATGCCAATGGCTGTGCAATTATCTTGATTGAGAATTTGATTATGCTGAAAGCCCCCATGATGATAATGACCTCACATTCCTAATTGTGCCTTTTATACCAAAGCACTTCACACACTGATACGCAAAGTAGTAAGAGGAATAATTTCACATGTACCTGAGCCGCTCCCACTTTCTCTGTGCAATGAAACAACTCCTCAGGTTAACACTATCATTTTCAAAACATATGCCACCTCTACCCATGGGTGACTTCTAGACACTTCTACGAAGCCAGCGTGAGCAAATCCATCAGCTATGTGCTTGGCTAGTTGGAGCCTGAAGGGCAACTCTATTCTTTTTGTGAACCTATAAACCCTGTTAATTTTATTTTATTTTTTATGAGTCTGTAAAGCTTTCAAGGCACAGTAAGGCCATGCCACTCCTGCATAGGACTAATCAGAATAATATATTTTGTGGGCTTCTTTTTCAGCTTTGCTCTTGCTGCCCACTAGTCTAGGGAGAAGAGTTTACAGCATGCATGTAAAATGAGGCAAGGTGTCCAAAGACAGTACCTTCATCAAACGAAAACCTGACAGCTTTTTATCTGTATCTCTCAGGAGGAAGAGTTCGTCAGTACCAGAAGGAAATGTGATTTGTAGGGATGTGCATGGATATTCTCAACATTCAATATTCAGACAAATTCATACGAATTCGGGCATTTGTATACAAATCAATGTTACAACATTCGTACATTGACATTAGTATGAATACAAATGTTTGAGAACATTCGTATGAAGCTTTGGAACATTTGTGAAATGGGGAGGTGGGAAAGTGGCTACATGAGTCACATCTGCAACAGATCCAGAATGAATTCGATATGGTTTGAGAGTGGATTCTAAGTGGATTCAGGGCAGATTTGATGCTTTCAAAGTGGATATGTTATGGGATATGTATGCATTCATATCAGATATTCATACGAATGCATACAAATGCATTCATATTGAATAGAATCCTACCACATTCAAAGGGGATCTATTCAAACAAATATGAATTTTCTTACATTTGGTTTGATACAAATTGAATGCAAACCCCCCCCAATAACAGACTCACTCTACGTTATTTGCCTTAATATTATTGATATTAATATTGTTTAATATTAAACACAAACAACACATTTTGACAATTATAATAGTATATATATATACTATATAATAGTATATATATATATAGCTTTGTATAAAATTTCATGAAAAATACCAGGCAACCGGCTAACTCGTATCCATGCCTTACTCCAGAATATCCAGATATAGCAGAATAAGTAACCAATGTCTGGATACATCCCACCTTCTTTTTCATTTCCATTTCCATTTTCCAAACTAGCTTATAAACCCCTTCATGCAGCCTAGGCATTTCTCAGTGCTCTGGAATCTGGGATTTATTTGTCTATTTAATCTAATCCAATATGAAAGGGTAATATTTATTTTCTTTACTTAAAAGATTTTTATACCATCTGTCAATATATGTACTTCTAACTCCACAAGATATCATAAACATATCGTAAAATAATGTTATAAAAGCAGTCGGGAACCAGGCAATACAAAAGAAGAACAGAACCAATAAATAAAGAGCAGGAAAATGTTTTGAAAATTCAGTGGTATTAAGTTAGATGGAAGTTCGCAACACATTTATACATTTACTAAATTTATAGCAGGCCCAACCAGAGGTTTTTTTCACTGCCACATAAAATATGCCATCAGAGGGAAAGCATTGAAGGCATTCTAGAAAGTTAAGATTACAGAAAAATTCCTCAAGCTCTTCCTATGGTGATGACCCCAAAATGATCTCATTAAAAAAAGTATTGTCATTATTGTTTAAAACATTTAACACTTTTCATTTAAGAAAGGTTTTGAGGTAATTTGCAAGAAAGCAAGAGTATGACAATGTACAGACAACCATTGATGGGAAGGATAGCTGATGGGAATATTGATGGGAAAGGTATTAGTGATAAAAAATGAATTGCTGAGGATGATATTTTTATTTCAAGTTCTACCAATAATAAACAACGTAAAAGATTTTAAGACATTTCAAAATTTATATGGCAAGGAAAGAAGCCTAGGATAAGATTTAAATAAATGCAAGATTCTGAAGAAAGAGGAGTATTGGGATTACCCAATCTCAAGTTATACCATGCAGCAAGCTGTATGGGATGGACTGCCAAATGGTTCTGGTTGAAAGATCAGAGATTATTACAATTGGAGGAAGAAGGCCTAAGATATGGTTGGTACTGGTACTGGTGGTATGAAAAAGTGAGAGTTCACGCAGACTTCAAGAATCACTTTGTGAGAAATGTTTTATATAAAACTTGGTTGAATTTTAAAAAATGAACTTTACAGGAAAATGCCACTTTGGGTATCACCACATGAAAGGCTGTTAAAGGAGTTTGGGGAAAGAAGAGCTTGGGTGAAATATGAAGATGTGTTATATGTAGAAAAGATGTTAATGAATATAACATTAAAACAAGAGAACAGTTAAACCAAGGGGGGGGAATATATAGTGGTTTACTTATGAACAATTAGCAGACATATATAAAAGAGATAAAGAGAACATACATTTTGAATGAGAAAAACAGGCTTGGGGAGGTAAAATTAAACAAGGCTGAAAGGGGAATGATTGGTATGATATATAAAGCATTGTTTCAAATTTAAATGGAACATGAACAGGTAAAAGAGTGTATGATTACAATGGCAAGAAATTTTGGATACAGTATCCAAATGGACCAAAGTGGCTGGACTCATCCTTTGAAGCCCGAAGCTAGGGCTGGAATAGCACAGGCTGCCCAAAATGTAGAGGGCCCTTAGCCTGTGCTGAGGCCAGTTTAGCCCAGTGTGGGTCGGACCACCTGCCATAGGCTAGTATGACCTGAGTTAGCTTGTGGCTTGTGAAAATGACTTTTATTTCTATTGAGCACATTTAGAACTCTCCTCACTAGATTTTGTCCTTGGGACTGCACATAACAATTGTTATTGGGAGTTTAATATTTTTATAGAGCTCTTTAAATCCAAGGGAAATGCTTATCCCAAGATGCTCTCAAGATATAAACTGTAAAAAGATGGGGAGAAGGAAGAAAGGAGGAAAAGAAGAGAGGGAGGGAGGAGGAAAAAGAGGATGAGGAGGAGGAGAGTTGGATTTTATACTCCATTTTTCTCATCCTTTAAGGGCACTCAAAGTCGCTGACAAATCTTCTGTTCTTCTCCCCACAACAGACACCCTGTGAGGTAGGTGGGGCTGAGAGAGCTCAAAAGAGAGCTGTGACTAGCTCAGGGTCACCCAACAGGCTTCATATAGGGAATGGACTAGGGATGTGGAGGAATATTCATAACAATTGATATTCGTAAAAATTCATAAAAATTCAGACATTCACATATGAATTGAATGTTACGACATTTATATATTGACAATCGTATTCATATGAATGCTCTGGAACATTCGTGAAACAGGAAGGTGAGAAAGTGGTTGCGCCAGTCACATCTGCAATGGATCCAACATGCATTCGACATGGATTGAGAGTGGATTCAAAGTGGATTCAGGGCAGATTTGACACTTCCAGAGCAGATATGTTACGGGATACATACGGGATACATATGCATTCGTATTGGATATTTGTATCAAATAGGATCCTACCACATATAAGGGGAAGTATTTGAATGAATACTAATTTTCTTACATTCAAATTGATTCAAATTTAATTCCAAAAAAACCCCATTTGTGCATATCCCCAGAGTGGACTTCAACCAGGAGAATACCAGATAAGAATCTGACACACCAACCACAAGACCAAACCTGGTCGAAAGAAAGAAAGAAAGAAAGAAAGAAAGAAAGAAAGAAAGAAAGAAAGAAAGAAAGAAAGAAAGAAAGAAAGAAAGAGATAGTATCAGTTGCTAGAATGATACAATTTACATATGAATGAAATGTCAAAACTGGAGCTATGAAAACAAAAATGCCTCCTCTGAAGAGGGAGCCCTGGCTGTCAAATTGGGCCTGTTCATCTTTTGAGGTTTGTCGTCTTCTGAGAGAGAATATTCTGACTGAATCCACAAATTTCATTTTATTTTTGCTTCTTCCAGCCAGAAATCTTGAACTTTAATGTGATGGAAGAATGTAGAAGGGGTAGTTACTGTAAATCACTCTAGGATTTGTGCTTAAAAATGCTGCTTTTATAATAGGTTTGTTCATGCAGATACCTGGTTGTGGCCCATCAGGATTTCTGGAGATTTCAGGTGAACACCCTCTGAAGCGCTGCATCTGATCTGCCTTCTGTAATTCTGTCCTTCTAAGCTGATATTCATTTTTTTCTTCACAGGTCGCCATGGAGATGGGGTTTACTGGCCAGTTGACACAAACTTAATTGACAGAAGCAGTCTTAATGGTAAAAATAGATTAACATTGGACTTCTTATAAATTAACATTTGTTACCCAATATATATTTGCCAGTGATTTCTGAATTATTTGTGGCTTCCTCTCCCCGTCTTCAGAGCCAGCTGTCAGAAGCCACCAAAGAACTCCTAGCAATGATAGCCTTTTAGATGCTTCTGAGCTACAGCTCCCATAATTCCTTCCCAATACCTTGACTGCTTGTAGTTCAGCAAAATCAAGAGGGCTGTAGTCCTGCCGACCCTCAAATGCCCACCAGTCTTATGTGGTGGAAGTGGTGTGTGGAGAGAGGCACAGCCCAATTGGGGCAAAGTGTTCAGTAGCATTGAACTGTGTTCTGATCTCGATCAGATCAGAATGCAATTCAATATGATCGCATGTGAGTGAAGACACTGCTGCCGCACCCTTCTGCCTTAATTCTGTCTGCTACCACTGCTAAGGTTGGGGGGGGTAGTTAAAGTTAAACTGAGAAAATCGGACACTAAAGTTGGGAATGCACAGTCCCTCAAGGAATTCTGGGGTACATTTAGCTAGCAGCTGCCTTGGCCACTCAGCAGAACGTATGATTCAGCCCCATACCTGCATATCCCTACCCTGAACTTTCATGGGACACTACCCATGAAAATTGTATTGCGAAAAAGCCCACTGTCTCTCAGACTAACCTACTTCCACAAGATTGATCTGCGGATAAAGTGGAAGATTGAAGAACATCAAGCACTTCCTTGTGTTCTTGAGAAGAAGTTAGAGATAAATGCAAGTAATAAAAAAGTTCCTTTGCCCCTCCCTGTTGAAAAATTGCAAATATCATGCTACAAAAGCCTATAAGGAACACCTCCCTTATCGACCTGCCCATGCCTTAAGATCTAGCAGTGAGGCCCTCCTGGTCGTCCTACCCCCTTCAGTAGTGAGGTTGGTGGGCACCCGGGAGAGAGCCTTTTCGGTGATGGCCCCCAGATTATAGAATAGTCTTCCCCTTGAAGTGCGTCATGCCCTTTCCTTACATATATTTAGGAAGGTGGTGAAGATACACCTCTTTACCCTGGCCTTTGTCTGAGATGATTATATTTCCCATGCCAGCACAGAAACCATGCTGTGTTTTGTTTTAGATTTGTTGATTTTTTAAAAGTGCTTTTAATGTATATTCTGTTTTTAATCTGTTGTTTTAACGGTTGTTACCTGCCCAGAGACCTTCAGGTATGGGGCGGGATAGAAATGTAAATAAATAAACAAATATAACAACAATCTGTATCATTTGTGTAGCTTATAATATGTATATATTTATAGAGGTCCACTATTCTCTGTGCAGACAGAGGAGTTAAAGCCTGTCCACCAGCCTATATTCTTTCACTTAAAATAATTTGCAAGATCAGGCCATTAAAATAAGCTCAAGAATGCTGTGGCTTTTTCTAAAATTTCCTGCATGCTATATAGTTTTCTGGACTAATGATTCAGACTGTTCTTGCCAGCCAAGACCCCAAATCTACCCTGGCTTTGACAGAGTATTTTCAGGTATCAAACAATGTGGAAACCTAATTATACAGCCTCATCTTCCTGATACCATCTCTGGCTTTTCTGCCTTACTGAAGAAGTGACTTGTTTATCTAATACTAAACCTTAGATTTCTTTTCCTTTTTTGGTTTTGCTTTGTGTTTTATACAAAACAAAATCTACACAAAAGAAAGTCAGAGTTAAGCATTCCTTTCTCATTTGGTGTATTCAGAAATATAATCTATCTGATTGAATCAGCAATTTATCTGGTACTAATTTCCTATTTTCAAGCTTGGCTTTATGTAACTTTCAGGCAGTTGTTTTTCCTGGCAAATTCAATAACTTGAAAATGCTAAATCGCCATTAGGTATTCCATGGTAAACGGAAGAAATGAATAGCATATCTAAAACAAAGTTGCTAATGATCAGATATCCTTAATCTTTTGTAAATCATAGGTGGGTTTCTCCCATGTCTTCTTACGCTGGGTCAAAGTGAACTAAAATTACATTTTCCATCAGGAGTAGGGATGTGTTAAAATGGTTCAGGCAGTTTGTGGTTTGTAGTGCACTGGGATGCACACATGGGTGTTTCTGCAGTTAAACTTTAATCAGCATTAAGGAGCTGCCAAGCACATATTGGTTTGCACAACAATCCAGATCTAGGTGCTGAAAGGCACGCAGGGTGCTTCCGCATTGGACACTTAATACACATTAAGTACCCATTAAGGATGGATGTCTAAACCCTGTCCGCACCCGACACACATTAGAGACACTTGTGTCCACATTGGCTCTCGCACAATGTGTCTCTAATGTGTGTTAAGTGGCCTTTAAACTGGTTTCCCAGAAGACTACTTTGAAAGTAGTCTTAAAGGGTACTTAATGTGTACTTCCACAGTTAAGACACATCCATTTCAGATGTGTCTGCACTGTGAAAGTGTCCCTAAGTGGGCCCTCCCCAGCCAGGGGTCTCCTATCTCAGGGCTCCCCCTTGCCCCAGAAACCACCGATCGTGGCTTCTGGAGCCAGGGGGGTTTCACCTACCCCCCCAGCCCACTCTGGGGAAAGTATGAGCTATCCCCTCCTTAACTTAATGCAGCTGATTCTGGCTGCGGGGTACCAGTTCACATTGCACGTACATCTGGCACACCTCCTGATTGGCCAGGGGTACACCTGGCTTCAGGAGGCTTTCTGCGCAGGTGCCGGCCCTGGCCAGTTGAGATCATGGCTGCATTAAGGTAAGGAGGGGATCACTTGTGCTCTCCCCAGGATGGGCTGGGGGGGTAGGTGAAGCTTCCCCTGGCTCCAGAAGCTGTGCTCTACAGCTTCTGAGGTAAGGGGGAGCCCCAAAATAGGAGTCCCCAGGCTCACCATGCTCAGCTCCGGAGGAGCCAATCATGGCAGGCCGGGGGAGGGCCTCCAGAGATCCAGACTGAGGTGGGTCCTGTGCTTCCGCACTGCACCCACCTCAAATCCGGATCTAAATCCGGCCTTCCATCCAGTGTGCGGACGGAAGGGGTGGTAGTAGATCCATATCTACGGGATACGGATCTACTTACCACAGATTTCTGAAATACAACCGCGCTGTCTGCATAGGGGCAGGGTAGATCCAGAATGGAAGCATGCTAAAGTTTTGTAGATGCAGTGCCATGGAAGAACTGATAAATTGCAGACAAACTGTGCTAGCACAGCAGGTTCTGGAACAAGGCAGTGATAGCCACACAGTGCATGGATCAAGAGACGGCCATGGGCAGGGCCACAGCTGACATGCACAGTGGCACCCTGACCCCGTAAATGCCTCAAAGCACCCCTGCAGCAGTGACAATGGACGCAAAGCAGCTCCACAACAACAGAGAATGAACAAGCAAGGCTGCGCTGCTGCCCCATGGAGGGAGAGCACAGTGGGGTCATGGCCATCTGTGTGTTTCCCACGCAGCCACTACCTGGTTGTCTGCTGTGAGTGACTGCTGGTCACTTCAATCACGCTGCAGGTTGGACAGGTTTTGGGCATGAGTGTGCATCCCCCTCTAAGGATCTGTGCTACAGCACCGGCATTATCTCCCACCCCAGCACAGATCCCCTCCCATATCAACATCTGTATTGCAGCTGCTGCATCAGCTTGCAAATCCAGAACAGCAGGATCCAGATCCCTCTGGCATGGATGTCCTGAATCCAGAT
This sequence comes from Aspidoscelis tigris stejnegeri, assembly GCA_023333525.1. NCBI lineage: Eukaryota > Metazoa > Chordata > Lepidosauria > Squamata > Teiidae > Aspidoscelis > Aspidoscelis tigris. The sequence continues at coordinate 13,006,267 of JALMGA010000007.1, forward strand.
TCCCTGAACCTGGATTACCAGCAGTAAGCGCAGAAACAGCCTTGGTTCTCCTGTGAACTGAACCATCTTGCTGTTTGAAGAAACTGGGTATTGCAGTGAAGCACAGAAATCTGAGCAAACCAAGGGTGGGTCAACGTGTTTTGCTTGGTTTGCATGCAAACTGAACCACCCTGTTCTTTGAAAAGACTGATTTGAATCAAACACATGCCAAGGATAGTTCATAAAATTTGAAGTGAACCATTAAATTTCAGTCTTAAAATGCAAGACAGAACAGCATCATATGTCCTTTCTGTCTTCTAATAATGATCACAGAGAACGTGCCTCCGATGCCAGCGTGGAGAAGACTGGAGTCAATATCTTGGCACAAACAGCACCTTTGCTGAGTAACTCATTTGTGTCATTAGTTAGATTTTTAGCACCAGTTTGAGGCAGCAGTAAAACAACAAAAATATTAAATCTGTGCACAAGTAACTGCGATATCTTAGCCATCCTTTTCCGTATGCATGCACACACCGTCATTTTAATTATTTAGATTTCATTTAATTGATTAAAACTCATCCTCACTAGAAAAGGAAATTAAAGGAAAGGTAATCAAATCTTTCTGCTCTTTCCTTTCTTCACATTCCTCCTTGTTCGTCTCTGCTGTCGTAATTTATGGAGCAAGCTCTGTGCAGCAGGAGTTTGTCTTTTGGTTTAGTTTCCTTTAGTTTCCTTTGGAAACTAAACTGCAGATTAATAGCTTCACACCAGGGTTGGCTGAATTATAGCCCTTCATACGTTGCTGAATCCCATTTTCCTTATTAGAGGCATATACCAACCCGGTTTTGCAGTTTGGGTTGAACTGAACTTGCAAAAGCAATGAACCATTTATAGTTGTACCTTAATACAGTTTGGTGGTCTGTTGAATTTCTTTGTTGCTTTATAATTGCTTTAAAAGCACAGAAATACAGCTGAATCAGCACCAATTAGAATGAGGTTGGACTTGAACTGGAAGTGATTCACTGGGTTCTGTTCAAATCCCCTTCGGTTATGTTTGGCGGGGGGGGGGGGGAGGTTGGTTGAAATTTGAATCATTCAACCCCCTTAGTTGACAAGTTCATGGAGGATAGGTGTATCAATGGGTGTTTTCCCACTGTCACTCGAAGTAACTATTAAGTACCCATTAATGGGTACTTCTAGTGACAGTGGAAAAACACCCAATGGCTACATGTTGGAGAAACAGGCAGGATGCTCTAAAGGCCATTTGGGAATAGGGTTGTGCACAATTGCAATTTTGGGGGTTTGATTTTATTTGATTCGAATGTCCAAAAATTTGAATCAATTTGAATCCTTAAAATTCAAATGCATTCATATTTGAATCGAATCGAATACATTCACATCTATTTATGTGAATTTTCTATCTGAATTTGCAAATATCAGTGTCGACAACATTCATTTGTACCCATCCGTATGCATCCTGTATTTATCCCACATGCATCCCATTTTCATCCTGTATGGATCTGTACAAATGCGTACGGATGCAGGAAAGATGAGTAGAGTCAAATGTGCATCATGTACATATCCATACACATACAAATGACTGAATAATTCACACGAATAGATTCAAAAATTTGAAATTCATTCCAATGTTTCAGTTCAAATTTATAGACATTCTGTTCAAATTTGAATGACCAAACGTGAACAAATTTGACTGAATTTTGAATGTTTTGAATATTTGTGCACATCAGTAGTTGGGAACAGGTGAAGATTTTGCCTTTGTCTTCCGCTTAAGACACTGCTTGAGACAGGATGCTGGACCAGACGGGTTGAGGTCTGATCCAACAGGACTCCTCTCATCTTTTTAAGCACAAATAGCCAAATTCTGGTGTCATTTCCTGTGTGCCCCAAATGGGCTCAGGCTGTAACTTCCATGCCCTTTCATTTCCTGGGATCAACATTTGAGAGTATGGGAAGTGTATATTTGCCTCCACAACCATATTAAGTGCTCTGGCCAGCAGGTGCCATTATGCCCTGCCATGTGAATGCCACCAAAGTATCTACCTTAACAATGGGTTCACACTTCCGTTTGCCTATTTTGTTCTTATTTTCCACAAACCACACACCTTTCCCCCGTACTTTTCTCTATGTTATTCATTTCCATTTTTTAAAAAAATGATGCCTACAGAATTGCAGGGCATTTCAGATCAGTGGGCATTTGAGAGATCTGCAATTCAGTTCACATATTTGATCAGAACATGAACAATGTGTGGATTTCTGCCTTATCAGGGAAAAGAACAGGGAGCATTTCTTTGGATGGGCCAATTTATTTCTCCCTGCTAATGATGTTGCTGCTGGAAGGCTAGAAGGAGGTACCCTCCCACTTGCTGCTGGACTCTTGTCCAGGGGCAGAGGACAGATTATGGTCCTTTTCAGCTCTGCAGGCCCTGAGCAAATTGTTCTAATTTGCACTTCCTCAATGATGTGTTCAAAGCATAAATCCAAGTTTTATGACATTGTTCTGAACCCAGGGCTGTTTTTTAGAGTAGAACTCATATGGCTTGGCAGGCATGAAATTGTGTCTGTTTTTTATGGGTAGCTTCTAAAAAAGAACGGAGTAAATTTGTGCCAGTGGAACATCATGTAGTTTGTCTTCTTGTGCATCAAGTAGGATATTTCTCATAAGCCATAATGTTTCATGCTCAGGTCACAGAAATGTTTCTACAGCATAAAGCATCATGTTCAAAGAACTCTTGGCAGGACTCTTTACTAGGGATGGGCACAGATATTTGTAGGCATCCAAAATTTGATTGAATGTGCTGAATTTCAAGATTCGAACTTGAATAGAATGTCCCGAAATTTGAATGTAAACATTTGAATTGAATTTTGAACTTAAGTGGTGCTTTTCCACTGTCACTAAGTACCCATTGAAGCACCCATTAAGGGCCCATTTAGCTGAGAGCCGGATGACCCCATTTCCACCAAAGATGCCATTAGGGACACATTTGTTTCCACCACAGCTAGGTAAATCTGGATCATTATGGGTCCTTCAGGACCTATAATCTGGATTTCATGTAGACCCCATTAAAGGGGTCTACAATGGGGTCTTCAGCCTTAAAATCTGGATTGTAGGGAGCCTGTTTCCACTACAATCCAACAATGGGGTCTAGAGGAGGCTCAGGGGGTAAGCACCCATTGGGGGGGGTGCCCCAAAGTCAAGGCTTTGGAGTCCCTCCAAAGGCAGCTCCGAAATCCCTCCGAAGTTGCCTTCAGAGATTAGCAAAGGCTCTGAAGTCCCTCAGAAGGCAACTTTGGAGATTAGCAGAGGCTCCACAGAGAAACCCCTTGCCTCCAGGCATGGGAAGAGGTGCATATAATGAGGCTGACTCATCAGTGCTCACAGGAAAGATGCAAGCAAGGAGCTAAGTAATATGCACCTCTCTCATAAGGGGTTTGTCTTTGGAGCCTGTGCTAATCTCTGAAGTTGCCTTCTGGGGGACTTCGGAGCCTTTGCTAATCTCTGAAGGCAACATCGGAGATTGCACTCCTTGTCCCCCAAAACATCTGGGGTGACAGGCAGACCCCTTGTGGTCCAATCCAGATTTGCCACATGGGTGCTCTGATGTTTCCACAACAGGCAGGCTAGCACCCATTGCTATTGGGTGCTAGACCACCTGTTGAAACACATTGGGTACTTCCCTTAATCCGGATCTACTAGATCTGGATTAAGGGAAGTACCCATTCCTTAGATCCGAATCTTCTTAGATCCGGATTAAAGGAGTCCGGTGGAAAAACACCCCAGATCTATTCGTTTGAATTATCCGGACATTCATATCTGTATAGGTTCATACACAATGTGTACTTGAAGATTTGCATCTTTCCCGCATCTGTATGCATTTGTACAGGATGAAAACAGATTGCATATGGGATAACTACAGGATGTGTACAGATGGATACGGGTGTGGGGGAGATAGTTACGTGCACATAAAAATGTTGTCGACATTCGTATGTGCAGATTCGAATCAGAAATTCAAACGAATAGATTCGAATTTGGTAAATCTGAATCGAATCTTGTTGAATTCAAATTTAAAAGATTTGAATCAAATTGGATTTTTGGGTATTCAATTCGATTTGAATAGAACGTCAAAAAAAAACACATTTGTGCACATCTCTCCTCTTTACTTTGCTTAAAAGACTTTGCCAACTTCATTACACCTAATTGTGTTGCTCTAAATTCTCTTTCCAACTCCTCAACAGATGCTCAGCTCTTTATCACCACACTAACTGGGGCTAGCATTCTGATCTTTTTAGTGGTGGCTCCCAAACTGTGGAGTCTATCCAAGGAAGCATAATCATTGTTATTATTCTGCACATAATTTGGAGTGCACTAGTATTTCCTAGCAGACATTCACAGCCTTTAATTACCATTTATGCTTTTTTCAGAACCCCCTATTGGACAGATGCACCCTCCCCATGGAAGTGTAACACCCCAGAAAAACAGCAATTTGCTTGTCATTATCGTGGTCACTGTTGGGGTTGTGACAGTAGTGGTGGTTGTGATTGTTGCTGTGATTTGTACCAGACGCTCATCAGCACAGCAGAGGAAGTAAGTCATTTGGAAATATTGATATTTGTTTTTAGTTTGTTGTGGTTTTGAGAAGCAAATGTTGTTTGACACCATAAGAGAGGCATAGGCCCCTTCTGCACTGTTGTATCCTTATTCTGTGATATAATAAGAAATAAGGCCCAGTGCAGAAAGATGCATGGTGAGGATAGCAGCAAACCAAATTATGGGCCTGTTTGCACTTAACTGCCTGGAATGATATATCATTCCAGAACTGTTAAGTTCAGGGAAAATGCCCCATGTTCACACAGTGAGCACCAGTCCTGTCTCTAATTTGACTATCAGTGCTTGCAATGCAGATAACCTATCCCCGACTGTCTGAATTGCTGTGGCAATGGCTGCAGCAATGGCTGCTGCCCGCCTGGCCATTGCCATGGTAGTTGTGAAATGGTGCACATTTGTGCAGACACAGTTACCTCACCTCCATGCAACATTTGCATCAGAGGAAGGTGTGAATGCTGCATTAGGGAGCTCACCAGGACATACCTTGCAGCTCCTGGTGAAGCTGTGGGGCAGTAAAAAGAGCTTGACAGCTTTGGGGGACCTAGGATACTCACAGATGCTCCTGGACACTCTGGGACAGAAGCAGCAAATGGTGTGTTGATGAAGTGTTCTGGAGCATCCACATGAGTGCCCCACGGGTAACTGTGACCAGGTCTAAAGTTCCATCATCATAAATAAGCAGTAAGCAAAGATCTCTCCCGGATCATCTTTCCTCACCATACTAATAATCCCCATAGTGGTGACGTGCTGTCTACACATGTGCCGCTGCTCCTAGTGACAGACATTTTGAAGCTTGGAACCTTCATCCCCCAGTTTCATATTTCTACCTTTTTGTTGTTGTCACAGAGTGCAGGAAATTGCTTTGGAAGCCAGCCATTTTCCTGTGCCCTGCCAAATTGAGAACACTGTGAATGTGATTGCAGGCAGGGTGGTAGGGGGAGAGAGATGGGAAGTCAAAGTTTTCCTTGCATTGTTATGGAGTTTTAGTTGTCTAATAAGTGCTTACAGCAAAGTGGTGCTCCAAGGGTACAGGACCCTGGCCTTTGGCTCAGGGGAGAATATCCCCTCCACATGCAGGCACTGCCATTCATGGATGGATGGATGGAGGGATGGAGGGAAGGAGGGAGGGAGGGAGGGAGGGAGGGACGGACAGACGGGCGGGCGGGTGGGTGGGTTTGGGTGGGTTTGGGTGCCTTGGAATCACTCTTCTGATGCAGCTAGAACATATAGATAGGTAACCCCTGCACCACCAGATTCATCTCATGGAACTAGGGATGTGTACAAATGTTGGTAATGTTCATTATTTGTACAAATTTGTATACATTTAGACATTCATATATGAACCAAATGTTACGACATTCGTACATTAACATTTGTACAAAGCTTTGTGAAATGGGGAAGTGGGAAAGCGGTTGGGCCAGTCACATCTGCAATGGACCCAGAGTGAATTTGACATGGTTTGAGAGTGGATTCAGGGCAGATTTGACTCTTTCAGAGCAGATATGTTATGGGATATGTATCGGATACGAATTGGATACGTATGCATTTGTATCAGATATTTGTATGAATTCGTATGAATATATTTGTATAGAATCCTACCACATTCCATAGAATCCTATTCACATTCAAATGAATACAAATTTTCTTACATTTGATTTGATAAGAATCAAATGCAAAAAAACCCATTCATTCATATCCCTACATGGCACCATGAGGATCTTGCCAAAGACAGTCCAATACATTTCCATGCCTCAAGTTTTCTTGTACATCTTATACCATGGGAGGTCTTAGTCATACCCTTCTATGTTATAGGGCATACAATAATACAGTAAAGAATTTTGCTACTTCCAGAGAAGGCCTGCCTAAATTCTACCTGGAATTGCTAGAGATTTACAGACTATGAGCATTTTCACATTTAACTGTTGTGGGAAAGTATCCCATGGCAGTTAAGATCAAGGACATTGGCTGGTGTTCACACTGTGAGTGCTAACCCATCCCAAACTTCATCCAAACCTACCTGAGCCTCAGTGAAATGTGAATGGTCCTGACTGGGACCTTCCACCTCGCTGTAGCAACAGCCATAATGAATCTCCCAGACCTGCCTTTTTTGGACTTTTCTCCAGTTGCCTGGATGCTATACCAGGTACCTTCCTGATAGGGAGAGTTGGGAGAAGTACAAATGTTCTGAAGTATGTTTCTCCCATCATGTTCATCTCTTCTGTCCTTAGAAAAACAGAGATGGACTTCAACCAGTTTAGTATATTTTGTGGTAACTACAAAGGAGCACTGCTACATTGCTAGCAGGATATTTCGGTTATCAGGATGTTTCATGCTGCTTCTACAGGGCTTCATTGAAAATGTATCATGGTTTGAAATCCTGACTCTCATCTGTAGAGTTTGGGTGTGTTTGGACCAGTGGTTCTCAACCTTCCTAATGCTGCAACCCTTTAATGAAGTTCATCATGTTATGGAGACCCCCAATCACGGGGGGGGGCAGCTGGGAGGGGGGACAGAAGGGCGGTGGGAGACTCGTCATGACCTCTCTGAAAGGGTAGTTTGACCCCCCCTCAAGGGGTCACGACCCACAGGCTGAGAACTGCTGGTTTGGACTTTTGGGGCAATGAGTATTTATAGAAGAGGAGTATACTCACTTGAGCTCAGCAACAGAAGAATCTGAGCTTCCATATAATAAGTTCCTAGTACATTTTCTGGTGCCTCTATCTTCTTCTTAGAAGATTCTGGAAATGATTTTATCTGGCTTACAAATAAATTTGTTTTCTCATTATACAGTGAGCAAATTCTATGTAGCACTAAGAGACTGATAGTGAACATGGCAACATAGGTTTTTTGCTTCCAGCATCCACGCGTAGCTGCTATTTTGCAGCTTGTCGGGTCCCACACATGCTATCGGATACCATTTCTGTCAGTGGAAGGGATGTGCACAAATATTTGTATTACTCGTTCTTCATATGAAGTCAGACATTCGGGTTCGAATTGAATGTTGGCACATTCGAAGGCTGACATTCAAGTTCAGATTGAATGCTTTGGAATATTCATATGGAGCTTTGTTACATTCATGAACCTAGGAAGTGGGAAAGCGGCTGCCCCAGTTGCATCTGCAATGGATCCAGCATGGGCTCAAAGTAGATTGAGAGCAGATTCAAAGTGGATTCAGGGGGGATGTGATGCTTTCCGAACAGATACGTATGGGATTCATATGGGATTTGTATGGAACATTCATATCAAATTTGTATGGAACATTTGTATCGAATCGAATCCTACCACATTCAAAGGGGATCTATTCAAACGAATACAAATTTTCTTGCATTCAACTCAATACAAATTGAATGCAAAGGAACCATTTGTGTGCACATCCCTGGTCAGTGGTATGCCTTCTGAGTGGTGACAGCTGCTGAAACCACTTTCCATTTGCAAAAACCAGCATGCCAAAAGCCAGAAAATGCAGCTTGGAAGCCCACCCTCCTGTTGGTGATAAGGGTTCCCTGGGCCAGTGCCACTAGAGATCTGTGGCTTATATCCAGGTCAGAAGTATCCAAAGTCTCATCCAAATTACAAGAAAGAAGAGGGGGGGAGGGAATATTATCCTCTATCAGATTTCGTGAAATGCTGCAGGTCACTGACCTTCACATATTCTGCAGGTTGGTGAAGTTCAGAAAGCTTAGGACTTCAAAGTCTGAAACCAGACCTGGAAGTTAAAGAGCAAACAAAAGAAGCATAATTCATTCCCTTTTCTCTGCAACCACTGATAAACTGGAAGCCAAATTACTCCCCATCTGAAGCTTGAGAAGCAAGTTCAAGTAGTCTAGCCCAACATAACAAGTACCTAAACAAGAGCTGATCACAGTGTGAGTGCCAATTACTGGTTATACTCAAGAGAAAGTCAGAATGTGCAATCATTTACATCTTGATAACATAAGATGCAAAACAGTGTCAGGAAGTTCCTCTGAATAGTGCTGGAGATGGGGTGAGAACCATCTACTTCGAACTGTGAATGAAAATGTTCTGTTGTTCACACTTTTGCTGTGCTGGAGAAAACGAAAACTATCTCAATGAGGGAAAATGAAAAGCACCAGAAATATCCGTGCAGAAGAACCACATAACATCATTGAAATGTACACTCCAAAAAAAGTAGCATCATTCAAAACTGGCCAATCAGAGCAAGAATGGGTCAAAATGGGACAAATCACAGAGCAAGAAAGATGGGAAATGAAATGGAATGGTACATTTCTCTCCAAGTGCTATGGGTGTCTAAAATTACTAAAATTGGACATACTACTGTGCCTTATTGTGTCATTATCAAGAACACTTATACACACTTTATCTAAGAAACATACCAAAAAACCCTCAAATACTCATCAATTCACCACTATAATAATGATGATGATGATGATGATGATGATGATATATATACGACTAGTGATATAATACGAAATCCAGCATAATGATCTTGTTTGCTGTGTGTAACTGCTGATAATAATAATAATTAATAATTTATTGTAATAATAATAATAGAAGACAGTAAAATCATGATCTTATCTGATGTCACAGCATTTTCCCCATCCATAGCTAGCAAAAGAAGCATTAGAAACATGTCCACTTGGTACCCCCAATGTAGCTAAATACATAGCAATCAAAACTCCAAAGCCACAGAATTCATTGACCTCTGGCTCACTGCACATTTTTATTCTGATGGCCAAATTTACAACAGATAAAAAGAACTCCAGTGAGATTCATAGCAGTGGTAGTAATGCAGCAAATAGAAGCATTAAAGAAAAAAAACAAAACAAAATATGAATCCGCCACATTGGTGACACATTCATTATTCTTAGAAGAGCTGGAGGATGAACAAGATTATAAACAATGTATCTAATGGGATCAGATTCACAAAGGAAGAGGAAAGTAACAGCAGCCTTCCCATTCAAGGTATCTTCATCTGCAGGCTAGAAAGGAAAACAAGTTAGCCACAGAAACCAAGTATTCAGCTACAGCTGTAACAACCCCAAAGCATACACAAGGACCTGTATAAAATTTTGTTCAAATGAGGAAAAACATTTTGCAGGACAACTAAATCTTCACACCACGACTCACAAAAAGAGTCACACTTCCATCCATCAAGAATGTCTCTGAAACTACCAATAGATAATTACAACCTCTTAGAATATCTGTGCCACACAAATCAACTAAATATCTCCAAAAGCTGTTCAGCAGACTTAAGGACACTGTATCCAAAGAGGACAAATAGTAGTAGTCTACAGAATAAAATACCATGAATGTAAACACCACTATGTGGTAAACAAACCAAGTGCATGAGCATGAACTTAACAGCCAAAAGACATGATGCAGTATCTTTAACTACATGACCCATAGATTAGAACGGGTCAGAAGAGGGAAGCCTGGCATTCAAGCAAACTAGCCACTAGTAGACATGTAGACCTTGTGTGTTTCTGCACTAGCAATAAAGACCCTATTTAGATCCCACTAGGAACCCGATTGGTACCTGATTGGTACTGATCTGTCATACCCTGTTCGCACACAGGATCCCATTACAGCCCCATTTGTTCACACTAGCAAACATGAAATCTAGATTTAAGGGCCTGAGGACTCCATTAAATCCAGATTTAATTAAAGCCATGAAGACCGGCTCAGAGGATGCTCCGTCACACTGAGACTGGGGAAGTGGGGTTCAGGGGTGGGCTTAGCAGCTGCCATTTGCAGCAGGGTGGCTCCAGATCCACCCCACCACTCACAGCTGCATGTCCCTCATACCTGGTCTATGCAAATTAGCTACACAGTCTGTGTGAGGCTTTCTAGTTGCTGCATAGGCAGCTGTGAAGCTGTGCCAATCCACCATGCCCACTGTCAATGAACGTGTACCTTGATTGACGTTCATGCTGGCCAGTCACTCTGCACCACCAACAGCCCTTCTGCTTTGGCCCAAACTGATCCTCTGGATGGGTGCTACAGCATTTGCACTGCAACCCTGTTTAGCACCCATTGCAGCCAATTGCTGGGCAAGCAGTGCAAATCCATGGGGTCCTCACCACGATCTGAATTTTCAAGGACCAGATTAAGTTAGGACCCCATTTCAAAGATCCAGATCTTTTTAATCCAAATTGAGGAAAGTAAATGAAGATACTCCCTTTGACCCTGTCTATGGACCACTCAAAAGAAATAACTAATTCAAGAATAATCCAAAGACAGGATCTGCCAAAAGCCAACCAATAAAGGGGTCATACCTGTGGCCCAACTACTAAAGAAGAGGAAGAATCCCCAACACAATAATACAGAAAGATCACCAACACAACGTAACAAAGAACTAGAACCCAGTTGCTCAATGAGTAAAGGATTATTGAGGCAACAAAACAATGGACAAGAAAAATTATAAAGCTAATAACAAAGAACTGATTCCCAGGAAAACAAAAACATATGATTTATGACAGACACCAACTCCTCTCACACAAGAAGCATAGTAATATGAAGGCCATGGTCCCACCTTCACTTTGAACCTTCTTCAGTCCACCTTCAAATCTGAATGCTCACACCATTTCATTTCTGTCCATTTTGTGTGTGGACTTGCCATTCAGGAAAGTTAAAATGGAGGGTGGAAAGTCCAGAAATAAAACAGACCTGAAGATGGACTGAAGAAGGTTTAATGTGAAAGTGGGACCACAACCTAGGAGTACAACAAGCCTTAGCACTGGAGACGCTAATAGAAAACAAGCTTGGAGAAGGAACGTCTATACTTCAATTAGCCACTTGGACCTTTTGAGGGTATATTTAACTTTGTACCTACAGCAGAGCAAACTTCGGCTTCTGTTGCTCTTTGCTTATGGGTCCCCCTTGATAGCTTCACATTCACTTCATCCAGTGATCTGGGCAACTATTTATCAAATATAAAAGATAGACACAGAAAGCACAACGTGCATCTGTTTGTGTGGGTTTATGAACCAGAATTTTCAGGTCCAACGATTCACCCTGGAAGTAAAACTATCTCCCAAGTACTTAGAAATCTAACAGACTTTCACCTGAAAGATAGTTTTTTGGATGGTGTGCTGCATTTCCCATTTTCATTTCCTACCATACCTCTCATCTGACTTTTACTATGAAAAACAACCTGCAGTTGGACAGAAGATGTTTTCCTTCACTTATTGGCTTTGCAAACTCTCACCCCTTCACCTCTTCCAATCTCCTTAATCTCACAGCATTTCAGCCACAGAGGAACATTGCTGATGAAGCAGATCTGTCACTATGCCTGATACTCACTGCAAAAGTTGGCTTCTGGGTTGTAATTTTCCTTTTTCTGGAGTTCCAGTACTAAATGTCATATGAGAAGACTTTTTTCTTCAAGGAAGGGAGGGAGGGAGGCAAGGAAGGGAGGAAGAGAGGGAGGAAGGAAGGAAGGAAGGAAGGAAGGAAGGAAGGGAGGAAGAGAGGAAGAGAGGGAGGAAGAGAGGAAGGAAGAGAGGAAGGAAGGAAAGAAGGAAGGAGGGAGGGAGGGAGGGTTCCTTGTTTTAAGAGCTGTGTAGATCAAGGGCAGCTTCATAGATCAGCTGTAGGATATTTTTTTTTCTAGTCGCCATATTTCGGTATTTGTCCAAGGCAAGCACATGTATCCATGTGACTGGTAATACAAATGTTTGGCTTTTTACAAAGCCCTGAACTTTTGGTCTTTGATATCTATGTTAGAAGGAATAGGCTATGGGTGTTTTTCCACTGTCACTAAAAGTACCCATTAAGTACCCATTAATGGGTATGTAATGGCATTTTTGTAGCCTTTAATGGGTACTTAATGGGTACTTCTAGTGACCGTGGAAAAACACCCTATGTCATGTTTTTACATAGAGAGAATAGACAGAACAAGCCCTTGTCCATGGTGCTGAACAGTTAGAGATGTTCATGAAAATCAAATGCTCATTCAGTTCATAATGACTCTGATTATTGATTGATTGATTGATATCCACCATGCGTAGTTGAGGTGGAGCATCTCTGGAACCCACTAAAATGGCACCATGTGCCATATAGTCCACCTCATCCCCTACTTCCTGTCCACATAGTAGCACCTGTATTTGACCAAAGGCCAGAAATGTGAGGGAGTAGTCACCCTCTGGAATGTTCCCATGCATGGTTTTCATGCTTGGAATTGTTCCAGGTGCCAAGGCCATGAGTCCAGCAAATTGCTTCTTTAACAGAGGTCCAGCATGTGGACCCCATCGGCTAACAAGGCAATTAGCATTGTCTGAAAGGATACTCTGAAAGGTACCAGTGAAAAATGCTGATAGATCCAAGTAGTGTTGCTATTTGCTCCCATGGAATTATTATTTTGCCTGTTCAGATCTCTCCCAAATATTTCTTAATTTCTTTGGCATTGCAACTAATGTGCCTGTAAATTACTTGCTATCATTATTCCATATTGTAATTACAGTATTATGAAATCATTAACCCATGGTATTAAAGTAATCTGTTGTTGTCATTATCAGATATAGTCTCTCTCTCAATTTTTTATGAGATATGCTGGCTATCCTACCTCCAACCACAATAACTGTAACTCAGAATCATATTTTATGCACTTGGGGTGGAGCAGAATTAATGCTTATTCCCTTAAAAACATGTTAGTTTTCAAGAAGGGATAGTATACTTTGTTGCTTTGTGCAACAAAGGCTAACATGGCTGCCTTTCTGGAACTTGATAAACATGCCTTTTGGAAGGGACCTCTTGGGTCATCGAGTCCAACCCCCTGTATGTTTCCTGTCCGGAATGCTTGAACACAGGAAATGGCCCTGGAAGTCAGCCATTTTCTATATTCAGGAAAATGTGCCTGATGTATTTGTCCTGAAGGATCTGAAATGGGTAAATAGACCTGCCCATGCTTCATGACTGCAAAGTGGGGGCTTGGGGTTAGAGTGTTGGACTCTTTTCTGGTAGTCTTCCATTTGATTCTACACTCCTACAAGATGCCATCTGGGTGACATTAGGCTGGTCACAGCTCTCTTTCTGAGCTCTCACAACCCCACCTACCTCACAGGGTGTCTGCTGTGGGGAGAAGAACAGAAGGTTTGTCAGACACTTTGAGTCCTTTTAAGCGAGATAAAAGTGGGGTAGAAAAACCGCCCCCTCCTCTTTCTTCATTTAATTTCACTATTCTCAGAAGTGTGAGGGGTTGCAGTACTCAAGAGAACCTTCTCTATGGTGGTCTCTGAAATAGCCTTTCAGTGGAGATGCAACATGCCAGGTGCCAACTTTATATGATTTTCAGCATGTTATCTGATACACATGTTATCAATCAATCAATCAATCAACCAATCAATCAACCAACCAACCAATCAACCAACCAACCAATCAATCAATCTGCTTCTTCAGTGGTGCCAAGGAGAGGTAGCAGAATGCCTTGTCATTGTACTTTCTTCTGTTCTGTCCTCACAGCATTTCGGTTAGTGTTTATGATGAGATTCTAACTCAGTGAGGGTGGGGTTTTCGAGTTTTGGTAAGGTGCAAGGACATCTCATCCCTACACCTGAGTGGACTTTCATGATGCCACAGCAGTACCAGATGGATCCTGCTTAGAACATATTCACTTCTCAAAAGAAATCTGGAGACATGGGGATTGGCCTCAGAATAATAAATCTGCAATGTTTTCCTTGGTTGTAGTTTGTATGTTGCCCCTTAGTAATGTATTCCATGACCTGTATAAACTAAGGGTGTGTACGAATGCAATTTTTGGGATTCGATTCAGTTTGATTCAATTTGAATTGAATATCTGAAAATTTGAGTTGAGTTGAGTTTTTAAATTTTGAATTTAACCAAATTCAATTCAAATTAAGGAAATTTGAGTCTATTCATTTGAATTTTCAATTCGAATTTGCACTATTAAGTGTCAACAACATTTGTATGTGCATGTACACATTTTTACGCATCCCATACGCATCTGGACACATCCATATGCATCCCGTAGTTATCCCATATGCAAGCCATTTTCTGCCCCATACAGATCCATACAAATGCGTACGGATGCGGGAAAGATGTGTATCTTCAAGTCCACCTCATGTATGAATCTGTACACATATGAATGTCCAGATAATTTGTACAAATAGATCCAAAATTCAAAATTTGTTTGAATCTTTAAAAGCAAATTTATGGACATTCAATTCAAATTCAAATGCTGAAATTCAGAATTTGGTCAAATTTTGAATACCTTTGAATATTTGTGCACATCCCTAGTATAAACAATTCATCTTCTTAAGAAGAACTACTTAAAAGTGTGTAATTCTTTTTACATGAAAACTAATGGTCAAATGCCCTTTTAGAAACCGTATAGATGGGTTGATTGCACAAAAGTACTGAGTAATATAGCGGAAGCACATTATAAATTATAAATGTAATGGGGTAGAACTTGACATTAAACTATTCCATTCATATAAAGCATTTGAAATTGTGTTTTGCACACCTCTACTTACATTAATTTTCTGCCTGTTTTGATAGCATGTTTTAACATGTGGTTAAACACGGCATGTGCGGTATGGCTGCGTAGAATGCATGAAGGCAGAAAGCTTGATTTGCAAATGAATTATTGTGGACTTAATGCTTTGCAGAAGGGCTTTATGCTATTCATGCTGTTTCTGGAGGGAGCTTTTTAACACATGTGCATCAGCTGGGTTGACAGATAACTAACTCTTTTGAACTACTGCCCCCAAGCCGATATTAACATTTTGTCTCATTGGGCAATTCTTTTCCATTTCTTTGCTCTTTGAAGCATATGTTACCAGCATGGGGCCCTATGTTTAGCTGCAAGGGATTGGCGCATAGCCTTGTTTGGAGTAAAAACTAGTGTCACTTATCAACAAGAATAAATCAGCTGGCACAGGATGACATAAGAACATAAAAAAGGCTCTGCTGGAGACCTATCTAAACCACTGTCCTGTTTCTCACGGCAACCAATGGCACACATCAGTTACATCTCGCATGCCCGTTTGAGAAATATCACAGTGATTATGAATTGTGGCGAGTGGCCTTTGATGGAGTCATTATCTTTCCATTTCTCTAATCTAGTTCTAAAACCATAAAGGATGCCACTCACTGACATATCTTATAGCAACAAGTCCCAGATTTTTCAGCCTCACTGCACCATCATGTTTAGTGTAGGGATGTGCACGAATGAATTTTTGACATTCATATCCGAGTAGATTTGAATGTCAGAAAATTCTACTCAATTCGGATATTTAAAATCCAAATGTCGTAAAATCCGATACGAATCCGTAACATTCGAATCCATACATTCGAATGTTAGATTCGTATTTAAAGATACAAATGTCGACAACATTGGTATCTGTTATACGTATCTGCACGCATTCCGTAAAAATCCATATGCATCCTGTATTATCCCATATGCATCCTCTTTTAATCCCATATTTTAAGCACAAGATACGTATAATTTTTGCACAGATTGGGAAATGACAGATACAAATCTACACATTTGAATTATCTGAAAATCCATATCGGATTTTCAAAAATCTGATTCGAGTTTGAATGTGCAAATTTGGATTTTCAAAAATCCGATTCAAGTTCAAATGTCAACATTCGATGGATTCAAATCGGATATTCAAATTTTCGAATATCCATGCACATCCCTAGTTTAGTGTGCCCACTTTCCTTGATCTACTGGTCTTACATCTCCCATGTCCCCACATTTTTAGTGCTTATTTTCCTTCCCCTCTACATTTCACCCTCCAACTGCACCTTTATGTCCAGTTATTTAAAATCATCTTAATGCTAAATCTCTCTTTTCAGACCTCTTTTCTTTAGCGTTTTTTCCTTCATCCAGAAATGAAAGCTAAAATTATGAGGTGCTCAGTATCAAACAAAGCAGAAACAGCCCAAAAGAAATGCACATAAGAAAATTAACTAGGCAATCTTGTCTTCAGAAAGTGCAGCGGATGTGGAGAAATGATTTTTATTCAACCCCATTTCATAAAATGGAAGCTATGAAACGTGGCTAAATCTAAACAATTATTTCTTGTATTCATCAAAAAGATTGGGACCTGCGTCTCAAGGAGGAATTTTTGGGTTTGTTTTGTCTGTTTTGATTTTTCCCTTCCTCCCAATAGAAAACGTGCGACCCACAGTGTAGGTAAGAGAAAAGGCAGCCAGAAGGACCTGAGACCCCCAGATCTTTGGATACACCATGAAGAGATGGAAATGAAGAATATTGAAAAGCCAGCAGGTTCTGATCCATCAGGAAGAGACTCGCCGATGCAAAGCTGCCAAGATCTCACGCCAGGAAGTCACAGCCAATCTGAAGCACAGATGGGCAGCAAGAGTGCTTCACAGTCTGGTAATATTGCAACTTTCTCCTCTGCTCAAAAGCCCAGACAAAGTTTGTGTGAACAGTGTGGATATTTGATTATTCAAAACTTGATAGCCAGGTTAGGAGAATGGGACGTGCCAGGGCCTGCCACTGTCTGCATAAGCATGCAGAGAGAGCAAGCCTCTATTCTGGGATGTAAAAGGCCCAGTGCAAAAAGGGTCTAAGCCCACTTCATCAAATGCATGAAGTGAAATGCCAGGGATTATATTCAGGAACAGAAGGCTGCTATCTGCGTGCTGATGCAGTCGAATGCCCAAGACTTCATCTTCAAAATAACTGTTACTGTTTCTATTCAGGATGTGCACGAATGTTTTTTTTTTTTAAATTCAATTCATTTTGAATTGAATGCAGGAAAATTCGTATTCATTTGAACAGTTTCCCTTTGAATGTGGAAGGATTCGTATTTGATACGAACGTTCTATCCTATATGAAGAGCATATGAATTTCATACAAAGCTTCATAAGAGTGTATCAAAACATTCAATTCAAATTCGAATGTCAATCTTTGAATGTTCCCACGTTTGATTCAGATTTGAATGTCCTAATTCAGCCAAATTCATATGAATTTTGAATGTTACAAATATTCGTGCACATCCCTAGATTACCAGGTATATGCCTTATAAGGAAGCCAAGGACATGTGTGCTATAATGAATTCCATGCCATCAGAAATCATATTATGCAGTTTATCCTTTGAGGTTCAGTATTCTTTTTTCATTTCAGTCTTTATGCCAATCCTCTGATAATTACATAAGCAACCCAAAATAGGCTTCTCCAGACTGCAATGCGTGATCTATCCAAGATCTCCCAATTGTCTGTTGCCACCCGTCACCACACACAAGGAGTGTTTCTGGACTAGCCTTGATATCTGAAGAGGTCCTTCCATGATTGGGCCACTTCGGGCTACAGGAAGCCAGGAAATTGCCCGCCCACCCACGTCCTTTTGTTGTGTTTATGTGCTTAGCTACCCTTTGGTAGTTCCAAACAACAGAAAAGGAGCTTACCAGATACCAAAGTAAGAATTTCTAGCACAAAAAAGCTAGCATCGTTATCAGATTTCCAAAAGTAGCAAAATGACAGGGTGTTTTTTTTTAGCAAATTATCTGGGACTATATTGAGAAAGTCATGGATATGTCTTATATTCTCAGTATAATGGCAGAACAACCATAGGTTTTAGCCCACATGTGGACGCAGCCATATTTTGTAATAACAAGCAGTCAAAAATAGTTTACTTGGTTGGCATTCTCGCTTTGGAAGTTTTCTAATTCAGATTGGGCGTTCAGCCATTTCATGAAGAGCCACCACACCTTTTACTTGCTCTTGCAAATCCTAGAAATGATTGGAGTCCAAGTTTAAACACAGAACTTTCTTTCTGGAATTCTGCATATGTAAGCATTCTTAGCCCATCCAGCAATAAATTTAAACCCGGTCTTTTGATATTCCAAATGTTCCATCCTTTTGCATGTTTATTAACAAAAAGATCTGAAGTCAGCATAAAGAAAAATGATTTTTCCTCAGTTCGAAAGTCACCAAAAGCTCCTTGCAGGTTGAAACAGACTTCATTAAGCAAACTTTCTGCAACAACAGATTTGCTGGCTTCAATTCTAACCTAGGTTATTTACACAGGCATTTAATATAGCTAATGATGCCTACAGCAGGATATACAACTAGATTCTTGCTCTTTCCCATGAACATAACTGAAATTTCATCCCATTTTGTTCAACCGTACTTTATCTTACAGCTCCCTGACAAGAGCTTCCTATGAGGTCATATTGAACAACATTATGTGCTTGTAACTCAACTGAAATATTTATAGCCAGTGCCATTAAATAGACACCAAGGCTCATTTTTGTTCCTGGATACATTGCTTGAATTCTCAGGGTTCATTTATATAGCAAATGGCCCTGAGTTAATGGATAATTATCATCAGCTTTTCAAATGTGAGGACCAATCACAAAGGATGTAGAATGCTGATTTGAGCAAATAATTAGTATGTGGGCGTTTGACCATTCTGCAATCGAGTTGGCATAAACTTCAAGAGAAGTTAGTAGCAAGCAACATTTTAGGGTAACTCTAAGTGCTGTATTTGAAAGGACTGCTCATTTAGCAATGAAGGGACATAACAGTTAAACCACACTTGCGTAGAAGGAAATGTGTAATCTAAGTCAACTTTAAGAAAACGAGAAGCAATTCTTTCCTTTCCTCTGCAGGCCATAAAATGTCATGTGTTGCTCTTCGGAAATTATTTCTAGTGAAGCTCCGAGTTTCTTGAATTGGGAAATATGACAATGCCTGCCCATTTATCTTAAGATTAGCCTGTTAGAGGCAGGCAAAAGCAGATGCGCTTAGCATAGAGAAGCCCTTCCCTCATTCATTTCATGTTTCTGATGTATTCTGCCAGCTCCTGACACAGAAGAAGTGGGAAGCAGTATGTCCACGTTGGAACGGTCTCTTGCAGCCCGGAGAGCGACACGCACCAAGCTTATGATTCCAATGGACTCACAACCCAGCAATCCATGTGAGTTGTGTAACTGTAGCAGAAATGGGGGATCTGTAGGCCTAAAGTAGTTGTTGGACACTAGAGATGTGCACAAATGTATTCTTGACATTCGAATCCGAGTAGATTAGAATGTCATAAAATCCAATTCGATTCAAATATTTAATGTCATAAAATCCAATTAGAATCTGTAACATTCGAATCCATGTGTTTGAATGTTAGATTCGTATTTAAAGTTTCTTTAAAGCATTCTTTCCAGGAGAAGGGCTGGGGCTTGGCCAGGACAGAGATAGAGATAGCAATGTCTGCCAGCCTCAGAGGGATGCCATCTCGTCCGCATCCATGTGTGTCCATACGGGATGAAAACGGGATGCATATGGGATGTGTACGGATATGTACAGGATGCATATGGGTTTGTACAAGATGTGTATGTACCCACACAGATTTGAACATCAGAATTATTTGTACGAATACACATGAATGCATCTGTATCGAATTGAATGCCTGGACATTTGTTTTATTATTATTATTAGGATACATTTGGATTTTTGAATATTCAATTCGTTATGAATCAGATTCAAAAATTGCATTCGTTCACATCCCAAATCTTCTCTGCTCTTGTTCCACCACCATGACCACAGAACCTCCCCAAAGGATTATTGCTGCTGCTTCTCAAAATGCCATTAAGGGGTGTTTTTCTACCGCGCTCCTTTAATCTGGATCTAAGAAGATCAAAGGATCAAAGGAATGGATACATTCCTTCATCCAGATCTAGTAGATCCGGATTAAGGGAAGTATCCAATGTGTTTCCATGGGTGGTCTAGCACCCAATAGCAATGGGTGCTAGCCTCTGTGCTGTGGAAACGCCGGAGCACCCATTTGGAAATCCAGATCTACCCATGAGGGGTCTGCTTGTCACCTCAGGTGTTTGGGGGGACAGGGGGTGCAATCTCCGAAGTGGCTTCGAAGTCTGTGCAAAACAGCTCCATTGAAGTCTGTGCCGATCTTCAGAGTCACTTCGGAGTCACTTCGGAGTTCACTCTGAAGATCAGCACAGACTTCAAAGATGCTCCGGAGCTATTTTGCACAGACTTCCCCCTCCCCCTAGCTTCCTCTAGACCCCATTAATCTGGATTTTCTGCCTGAAGAACCCATTGTAGACCCCATTAATGGGATCTACAGAAAATCCAGATTAAAGGCCAGAAAGTACCCATTTGATCCAGATTTCCCCAGTGGCAGTCGAAACAGTCAGGTCCCAAATGGGTGCCATGGTGCCATGGTGGAAATGGGATCATCCGGCTCACACCCAAATGGATCCTTAGTGGGTGCAAAAATGGGTACTTTCTGACAGTGGAAAAACACCCAAGGTGTCCTCAGAGCTCTTTATTTAGCTCTCCTTCCTAGGATCCCTGAATCAAACCAAATACAGCATGATGTTGACCACAAGTGGTCAAATAGTCCTCTGACAGAAGATCAGGTAACATCTGTCTTTCTATTTCAGCGGAAGCTGAAATTTCCAGACCCATCAGTTACGATGTGAGCAATGTTTCTATGCGTTTGGCATGGAGGGCATATGCCATACTGGTCTAATATAAATAAATCATAGGATAAGGAAGGTAGATAGTAAATCATGTATCTGAATCAGCTATGACAACAATAATTTGGAATACATGTCAGCACCAGATCATTTTAATCAGCGCATAATTAGTGGAAACTAATAAGGATGTAATTGGCTTCTGAGCTGTGAGCAGATTGGAACCTGTTCTACACATTACACAAAATTAGTTTACAAAATATGAGTCTCTAATCTTGCAGGCTGCCTGTGAAGAATCATATTTTGAAATCTCACATGCACACAGACACATATACATTTAAAATCAGTGCTTTTTTGTTTTTAACTTTGAAGGCACGTTTACAATAGATTTTCTCTTGTTGTGAGAGTAGTTTTTATAGTAGTATTCTTAATATGTTTACTTGGAATTGGAATTTATGCTCTAGGCTATCCTAGAAATGACAAGTGTATGCAGTGAAACAGAGTGGCAACAAATCTAGGACAAACCGAAGAAAATATTTTTGCAACGGCATATGATTAGGCAAATGTATAGCCCCAAGAGGTGGTGGAATCTACCAATTTAGAAGGATTAACAAAATTATCAAACGGATTAATGGAGGAATGATTGAGGTATCACTGAATCCACCAGTTCTGATAGCGATATACCATTTTTAGGAGTGGCTGCAGCAAATTTCTGGGGGAAATATATAGCAAGACCCTGATTATCCACATATTCTGTTCTGGGGATTGTCAGAGCATTTAGTTATCCACGGTAGGAAATTGGTAAATATGGCTGTGTCCAGCCTTGTGAATACAGTGCATTCCAATGCGCAGTCGGGGCGTGGGCAACACAACTGATGTCCGATGCTTCTTAGTGGCAGTGCATTATGCTGCCACTACTTTTACCTACTGTGGAACAATAAGCACTCAGTTAGGTAAATTCAGGTAAATTTGAAGTTTCCTGCCAGTCTGGACAGGATGGCAAGAACAGTGAATGAGAGCTGAGCCTGCAGCTCAGCTCCCATTGGCTGCCCCTTCCCATGTGATGTGTGCCACAGAAGTCTCACAGTTTTCTATGAGAACGCTACAGGGAGGCTGCTGGAGTCTGGACAGTGAGTCATGGAGCAGGAAAGCTGTGCTTTTTTCTATAAGAGTGGATTTTATTCTGCTAATCTGGCTACAGCCTATATTTTGTGGCCCTTTGCCATTATAGGAAGCTGCCTCATATTGAAATATACCTTTGCAGATTCCCTCCCACCCCCGCAGTAAATGGCTCGGTTCCAATGCCATCAAAGACAGCAATGATCGAATGATTTTCCAGGAGAAAGACATCACATGAATAGTGTTTTGCATGGATTGGTTGTTTTGTTTTGTTGTTTTGGTTAGTGTCCTTAATAATGTCAAGAGTCTTTTTGTTTTTGTTTTTTTTTAATTCTAGGAATCACTGCAAGATTTTAAAGTGGGGAATGAAACAAAAATACTTCAATTCAATAAATAATTGGGCACCCATCTTAGAAAGTGGAGTGATCCTAGCCTAGGAAGATCTCCAATTCAGATCATAATAATTGAGCATATATATATATATTGAAAGCACCTTAGAGATGGTAGAATTTGACCTTTTATGTTCTCATCCTATCTCTAAGCCAATTTTATTGCCTAGACTGTAAATGAGACGGGACATGCAAATTCTCCCATTCATAAACCACCTCTAAATAGTGTCTACGCTGTCCTAGAGCTGCATTTTTATTGCATACTAGTGTCCCAGACTGAGGAAGTTTTGTTTGTGGTTAGAGTATCAGACTCTTACATGGTAGTCTCCTGGTTCTATTCCACACTCCTGCACAAAGTCTGCTGGGTGACCTTGGGCTAGCCATAGTTCTCTTTCTGAGCTTTCAAAGTCCCACCTACTTCACAGGGTGACTGTTGTGGGGAGAAGAACAGAAGTTCTGTCAGCCCCTTTGAATCCCCTTAAATTGTGAGAAAAGCAAGGTTAAAAAGCCTATCCTCCTCGTCCTCCTCCTCCTTGCCCTTGTCTCTGTATGAGGTGCCCATGGGCAGTTGGTGGGCCACTGTGTGAGACTAGATGGGCTGTGGCCTGATCCAGCAGGGCTCCTCTTATGTCCTCCTCCTCTTCCTCCTCCTCCTCCTCCTCCTCCTCCTCCTTAGTGGCAGCACATGCCATGGACTGGTTGAGGTAACAGGACAGAGACAAGGTACTGCTTGGAGCTGCACCTTTGACCTTCCCAAACCACATTTTAATCTCTGAGTGTTTAAATAGCTCTTCCTTTGCAATGGCAGCCCTGTCACCACCACCTCAGTCACTTGGGGGTACTTATTGATCCTCCACAGTGGTGTCCCTAGTATTCAAGCATAGGATATGGTTCATGGAACCATGGCCTGTGTTGAAAAAACTTGCTGCATATAGAATCGAATCCAAGGGTCCCCTCTCTTCAGTTCTGAAAGCAAAGGGAGGGCCGCCCCCACATACTCCTATAATGATGAAAGCTGAGAATACTTTGGTTGTGGTCGTGGGAATGGGTGTGGGTAAAATTTATTTAAAAATAGTGCTACTTACTCCCTGTGGAGTTTCTTCCATTCATTAGAATGCCTCCCTCTGTTTTCTCTCCTCCCTCCACTACATCCCAATGGAAAAAATATTAATAGTGTCAACAAGCTTCTATTGCATCACTTATAATAAATAACCCTTGTGTAGTTCTTAAAGAAAAACATCCTGTAAATGTAATCTGTTTCTCTGCGCCATAATTGTTTTGCAAAAAAAAAAAAAACCCCTCTCCTGTAATTGAACAATATGAGATTGAATCTTTGTTTGCTTGCACTAACATAAATCAGTTGTGTTACCACTGAACCTTTTTATGGTCAAAGATTCCAGTGCTGCATGGATGCAGATATTTATCCATATGGCAATCTAGATGCCTGAGAGTGGGAAGGGTGCATTAGATAAATGTTGATTATTATTGTTTCTGCACTGAGAAATGACATTAGATCTTGTTGGCTCATACTCAACGGCACTAGTATGCCTTAGTTTCAAAAGCTGCAAAGTGAATGTTCTTTATCTGCCCCACTTTGTACTGTTATTTTTCAAAGTTGAGTTATCTAGCACAAAGGTATGGACAAGGCAAACTATGGCTGCATTTACACCTCAATTTTAATCCAGCTTCACTCCCCTTTCATAATGAGTGACCACATCAGCAAGGTAACTAGTCATCGTCTTTCGGCATTATCTAACCCAAAGATAGATTTTTCTGGGTCAGATAGTGCCAAAAGAAAACAGCTGTGTTTGCTTTGTTGATGTGTTCTTT
This sequence comes from Aspidoscelis tigris stejnegeri, assembly GCA_023333525.1. Classification (NCBI taxonomy): domain Eukaryota; kingdom Metazoa; phylum Chordata; class Lepidosauria; order Squamata; family Teiidae; genus Aspidoscelis; species Aspidoscelis tigris. Next base: position 13,030,615 of record JALMGA010000007.1, read on the forward strand.
CATTCTGAAAGCGGTCTGAAGCTGGATTAAAATTTAGGTGTGGTTGCAGCCTATGTGCATTTTTGTACTTGACCTAAAGGGACAGTCTAGGGATGCCTCCACATGGAACCACTTTTGTTTCAGAAGGAACTCCATGCATGCCAGACTGTTCTAAGTGCAAGGGGCCACCACAAAGAAGGCCCTCTTGTGTGCTGCAGCCCCTCACATCTTCAAATGTCACAGAATGACAAGGTCCTCATTTTATTATCTTGCAGCATGGGCAGATCTATACTTGAAACTAGGGATGTGCACAGATATTAAAAACATTTGAAATTCAATAGAATTCAGTTGAATTTGGACATTTGAATTCAAATCAAATGTCTATAAATTTGAATTAAAACATTCAAACGAATTTCAGGTTTTTGTATTTATTTATTTGAACTATTCAGACATTTGTATGTGCATGGGGACATACATGATGCATACTTGCACCTATGCATCTTTCCCACATCTGTACACATTTGTATGGATCCATACGGGATGAAAACAGGATGTAGACGGGATAAATATGGGATGTATACAGATGCATACAGATGCATATGGGATGTATAATGATGCATATGGTTCACATACAAATGTTGTCTACATTCAGATAGAAAATTCAGACAAATAGGTTCAGATCTATTTGAATCTAATCGAATGTGGTTATATTCAAATGTTAACTATTCGATTCAATTCAAATTTTTGGATATTCGATTTGAATCGAATCTTGAAAATTGCATTCATGCACACCCCTACTTGAACCCCAAGATGTTTAGGGTCAACATTAACCCAGCCAGGGGCTGTGATCACCCACCCTTAAAGCTCCAAAGCACTACTGCTTTAAGCCTAATGCTTATTCAGGAAGATAATTTTCTGGATAGTTTCTGTTATCTGAAATGAGGCTTTGTATCTGTGAAGTGAATCAAGGATACGCAGCTCTAATTTTTATAGACCAACAAAGTACCTTTTCCTTTATTAAAAAAAGAAAGAAAATTAATTCCATCCATTAATGTTGCTTTCCTGCCATGCCTATTGATTTGACAGCAGTGGGTATCCTTATTGCTATTAAATCAAGTCTCGCTCTTAATTTAGAGGCTGTTTGAAACTTGAAATAAGCACTAATTGATCAGCTTTTATAATAAATTGCATCGACTTCATTTGTGATTTAATTCATCATGTGTCTCTCTTCCCTTTCAAAAGTGTTTTTTTTTAAACTTGATTGAATATTTTTGCATTTATATTTGTAAGCCAGTAGCAGGGCACAAATGTCCAAAATTGCAAGTAAAATTCTACCAAACACTGTGTGTGCACCATTCAGAAAAACATGCAAATGCAAATGCATTCACATTTCATATCACCTTGTTCATTTTTCTTGTGATATTTCTAGGCACAAATGTGTTCTCATAGATCTTTTTATGGTGCTCTGCTGAGCTAAAAATCTGTTATGCTTTCTTCTTTCCCCAGCTGTAGTCAGTGCCATCCCCGTGCCAACACTAGAAAGTGCTCAGTACCCAGGAATCCTGCCGTCCCCCACGTGTGGGTACCCACACCCCCAGTTCACTCTCCGACCTGTGCCATTCCCAACACTCTCCGTCGACCGGACATTTGGGACGGGAAGAAGTAAGTACAACAGACCTTTGTCTTCTCTTTTCCACCAGCGTCCCTGAAATAGAGACAAGGTGGTTCAAACGTAAGCAAAGATCTAGCTCGGTGTGATGGCACACTAAGGCCATAGTCACACTTTCATTGTAAACCTTGTCTAGTCCATCTCCAGGTCTGCCTGCTCACACCTTTTCATTTCTATCCATTTTATGTGTGGACTTTCCAACCTCTATTTAGACCAGTGATGGCGAACCTTTTGAGCTCGGTGTGTCAAAATTTGCAAGAAAACCTAGCTTAACTCGGGTGCTGTGTCACTTCTAGAAATATCCATATTTTGTGATACTTGTAGCTCTAGTAAAAAAGTTATATTTTTGATATATGTATTTTATTAAAAGCAAAAACGAACAATTCTTTACATTAGTGACTTTTGATGCTGAATTTCGTTTGCTAAATCTTCAGTTGAAAGTTGATATTTCTTACACTTCAAGAACAAGCAAGCACTACACGCCCAGGTGCCAGGGTGACCATGTGTGTCACCCAAAAGGGCTTGGCGTGTCACCTGTGACACGCGTGTCATAGGTTGGCCATCACTGATTTAGACTTTCCTTATGGAAAGTCTACAAATGAAACAGAAATGACAAGAAGTGACCAGTCAGACCTGAAGATGGACTGAAGAAGTTTCATTCATTCATTCATTCATTGTATTTTCATCCTGCCCTATACTTGAAGGTCTCAGGGTGTGTAACAACTTTTAAAATCAGACATATATTAAAGCAGTATATATTAAATTGAAAGTGTAACCATGGCCTAAGAAATAACATATCTCTGACCCGCTGATTTATATAAATTAGGAGACTACAACTGCATCCAGACATTGCTTACTTATTCCTTTATATTTGGATTTTCAGGAATAAATCATGGCTATTCTGGAATAGCCATGCTTAATTCTGGAATATCCAAATATAGCAGAATAAGTAACCAATAACTGGAAGCAGCCTAGGAGGAAGGAAAGACATCAAACCATAAAAGCATATGACAATGTTATTCCCATTGGTGTATTTGAATTCCACTGTTCTCCCTTCTGTACCAGAAGTGCATAGCCTGTGCTGTTTTAGTGGCAGGTTATTCCTAAGCTGATAGGGTGATTGCAAACTTTCCTGGCAGTGGATAAGCAATATGTATCAATCAGCTACACTTGAAGCATTTCACAGCAGCTCCATTGTGCCTTATCACCAAGTGCTTGTCATATTTTAGCTGTGTCCAAATGCAGTAAATAGAAATATCTCTGAGGTGGCTTAGAGATGGCTTAGAGATGGTTTGTAGGTGGGATCCTTCGTATGCAAGAAACACCTTCTCCCATACTGACCTGCCAGTACCTTAAGATCCGGCGGGGAGGACCTCTTGGTTGTCCCTCCACCTTCAGTGATAGAAGGGGTGAGCACCAGGGAGAGGGCCTTCTCAGTGATGGCCCCCACACTGTGGAACAATCTTCCCCTTGTCAGGGCCCTTTACTGTATACATGTAGGAGGGCAGTGAAAATGCACCTCTTTGCCTTGGCCTTTGGTTAAATGGGAATATACCGTCTTTTCCCACTTTACAGACACTGTTATTGTTTTAATATATACTGTTGTTTTAATATATGTCTGATTTTAAATGTTGTTACCCACCGTGAGACCATTGGGTATAGGGAGGGATAAAAATACAAATAAATCCCTTCTCTCCATCAACATGAATGCAGTTTTTGGGATTTGACTTGATTTGAATTGAATATCCAAAAATTCAGTTTGATTTGAATGTTTAAAATGCAAATTTAACCAAATTGATTTGAATTGAGCTAATTAAAACCTATTTGTTCAAATTTTCAATTCGAATTTGCACTTATGAATGTTGGCAACATTTGTATGTACCCGTACTTATCGTTACGCATCCCGTATGCATTGATACATGTCTGTATGCATCCTGTAGTTATCCTGTATGCAACCCACTTTCATCCTGTATGGATCTGTACAAATGCATATGGATGTGTAAATACGCATCCTGTATAAACTTGTACACATGCGAATGTCCAGATAATTCAAATGAATAGATCCAAAATTTGAAATTTGTTCAAATCTTTAAATTTTTAAATTTATGGACATTCAATTTGAATTCTAATATCGAAATTTGGGCAGATTTGATTGAATTTTGAATACCTTCCATTATTCGTGCACACCCCTACTTATCAGTACTTTTGGGATAACTATGTACTCAACACAAGTAGAAATATAAATGTATTTATTTGTTTCTTTGTTGTATACAGTTAAAGATATAATTATTTAATGCTAGTTTAGGACACACACACCTGGGAAAAAATCCTTTCAGAAATCAGACCAATGACATAAATAAGTCTGGCTTCAAGGATTAAAAGCTTCATGATTTCTGTAAACTATTATGACATATTTATATTTATTTATTTATATTTATATTTATATCCCGCCCCATACCCTAGGGTCTCTGTATATAAATGCTGAAAAGAACAACAAGTGTAATACAAAAGAACTTTGCCATCAGAAATTGCAAGTTTTTCACCCATACAAATGTAGATTACAATCCCGTGATTTATGGGCAGAGGTTGATAAACACTACTGCATCCTCTAGAATTTGAATTCCATTTTCATTCGTATGACACCTGTGTGGCTGTATTCAAAAATAGGATTTACATTTGATCTGTTTACACATACTGAGAGGAAAAGTGGCAATTAATCACCAAGAAACCTTCCATTTTAGCCTTCCCCCCATAATTCATGCTACTACTGTCATCAGAGAGGTTCTTCATCCTTCCATACATCAGTAATCAAGACCACAGGAAATGGCACATCTAACATAAGTGCTTTAGGCAGGTTAAGATTTAGTTTTGCAAAAGTGGTTGAAATATGCCAGCTAAAAAGTCTTCATTCTCCAGTGCAAGGGAAGTTGTTTGGTGCTAATACACCATGATCCCTATGGATTAGGCCTGTTGAGTAGCAGATTGCCAGATGATGAAAGACTACAGCCCTTATGGCACCTGTTTACAGAACATTTTCCAGATTCTGCAGAATTCACCAGCTCTGATCACCAGTGAAGCATCAAGGAGCTGTTAGGCAATCTCTTTTGAGTATTTGTAGAGTGTCCGACAGGCTTTGTTCTGATTGGTCTATTTCAAATCAAAGCTTGAGTTGCTCCACACAGCCTGAGACAATTGGCTAACGGCCACTCATCACTTGCACCAATTATGTAAGCTAGTGAATCTTGTTTAACCGGCAGGCTAAGATGGCAACAAAAGGTGAGCAATGGTGGCAAATGGAAGACAGATGGATTCCTTTAATCTTCAAGGTGCTACCATTGAAGTCAACTGTATTTTGATTGCATAGCAAACTTAGTGCAAAGGGTCTTAGAAGCACAGAGAAAAACTCAGGCAAAACCTTATGAAAGTAGGCAGTCCATCAAATATTTGGGGTCCCAAAGCACATAGAACTGTAAAGTTCATAACCAGCTCTTCAAGTTGAGCTTGCAATGTATCCTTTGTCATCTGTAATAGAGCATAATCTTTGCCTTGCTCCTCATTGCAGCATGCCGAGGCAGATTCACTTTGTAATCTCTTATATAATTCAGGAGGGACTACTCTCTCCATTAGGGATGCACATGAATGGGGTTTTGGACATTTAATTCATAACAAATCGAATGTTAGAAAATCCGTATTCATTTGAATGGGTCCCCTTCAAATGTGGTAGGAGTCTTTTCTATTTGAATGTATCATACAAATATCTGATATGAACAAGTATGAATCTGATATGAACAAATATAGATCCAATACGTATCCCATAAAAATCCGCTCTCTGAAAGTATCAAATCCAATCTAAATCCACTTGATCAATGTCAAATGCAATCTGGATCCATTGCAGATGTGTGGCACAGCTGCTTTCCCACCTCCCCAGTTTAACTAATGTCCGAACTATTCATACAAACATCTGAAACATTCATATTCATATGAATGTTAATGCATGAATGTTGTAACAGTCATGTACCAATGTCTGAATTCAGGTGAATTCTTACAAATAATGAATGTTACAAATATTCGTGCACATCCCTACACTTCACATGAAATCAGTTTCCCAATTGTTGCCACTCATGTGCATGGCATTGTAATAGAGGGGTGCTGAACAGTTCACAGCAAACTGGAATGCTCTCAGTTCACATGTGAGCTGAACCATCCTATTGTTTGAAAAGCTAAATTGAAATTCAACCCAAACCAAGGGGTTTTGCAATGAACTGAGCAAACCACAGTAGGAGTGTGCACAAATGCATTTTTTGTACAGTGGTACCTTGACATACGAGTTTAATTCGTTCGGTAACCTTGCTCTTATGTCAAATCGCTCGTATCTCAAAGCAATTTTCCCATTAATCCATTCCAGCTCCCAAAACACCACCTCAGTTCTTTTTGTTATGTACTGTACTGTATTTACATACTCGTATCTCAAATCTTGCTCTCATCTCAAAGCAAAATATCACTCGCTCGGCGGCTTGTATCTCAAAACACTTGTATGTCAGGGCACTTGTATGTCGAGGTACCACTGTATTTGAATTCAAGTTGAATTGAACATTTAAAAACGCAATTCAATTTTCAAAAATCCAGATTTTCGAAAATCCGATCTGAATCTGGATTATTCAAATCTACACATTCGAAAATCTGATTCAAATTCAAAAATGTGAATGTTGGCAACATTCATATCCATTTTTTGAATCTGCACACATCCCATTTTCATCGCGCTTTTATCCTATGTGCATCTCGTTTTCATCCCGCATTATAAGTGCAAATGCGCATAATATTCATATGTGATATATGCAGATCTGCTCATTCAAATTATTTGAAAATCCATATTGGATTTTCAAAAATCCAAAATTTGTTTGAATGTGTTAATTTGGATTCAAATATTGATATTCGGCAGATTCGAATTGGATTTTTGAATTTTGGAATATCCGTGCATATCCCTAAACCACAGTGAACCAAGAGTGGTTTGCTATGGTTCACATGATTCCCATGTGAGCTGAACCACAGTTGTTGGGGGGGGGGAGGGAAATTGTTCAAATCAAATGGTAGTTGGTTCTGTGGGTACAAACCACTGTTGGTAAATCCCAGTTAGTGCGCATTCTTACATATTTCTCTTTGACTTTGAAAGCAAGATATGTTCATGAGCAATGAGTACTTTGTGTGCATTGCTAGTGGCATGAAACAAGACAGCCAAAACATTGTTTTCTTGACGCTTTACTTGTGCTTCTCTAGTTCTTCATTCAGAACTGTCCAAAGGACTTATGCAGCTTTTGATTGAATGCACTCTGTAAAGAAACCTTTTGCAAAACTTCTTCCTGTCATCTTCTAATAGCTGGCCCATTTGATAGTGTGAAACAGCCAAAAAGGGAAGCAAATTGTTAGCTTCTGAGTTTAGTATTACGACAAGTGTTACTAACAATCTGTGGGAAAGATAGAGACAGCTCACAGATTGGAACCACAAGACTATGGGAAAGAGCAAACTCTGATTGGATGCCAGCATTGACCATCCCAAACTGCACTCCAGTCTGAGCCAAATGGAAACTTCCAGATGAAGACTAACTCACCTGTGTTCTTATGGGCCTCTATTCAGGAGACACACCTGCTGAACTTCCTTCCTAGGGTGCCAGAATGACTTTCTAGGCTTTATTTCACGCATGCTAGGGATGTGCACGAATATTCAAGATATTCGTTATTCAATTGAACTCAAATCAAATATCCTAGACATACATTTTTTAGTATTTGAACAAATAGGAATATTTTGAATTATTCATACAAATAATTCAGACATTCGTATAGTTCAGACATCACATGTGTATCCATATTCATCTTATTCATATCTGTCCACATCCATACAGATATGTACAGGATGAAAATGGGATGTGTACAGGATAAAAGCGGGATGTGTACAGATGCGCACGGATCATATGAGATTCATAGCATGAAATATGTATTGAATATTTGTATGAATAGATATGAATGTATTTGTATCAGTTCAAATGTCCATACATTCATTTTTTCTTTATTCGTACAAATTTGAATATTCGAATATTCTATTCAAATCAAACTCAAAAATAGCATTTGTGCACAACCCTAATGCATGCAACTTGTTTTTTCTTTCTTTCTGCAAAACACTCTATGGGACTATCCCTACCTAATATAAAGAACCATTTGCTGCTCCCCTCTCTACTAATAAAGAAATACTCCTTCCACTGCTCCCAAAATAAATAATGTAACTTGTTCCTACTATATATCATGTTCTGAATTCCTAGAGGAATTAATGGCAGCCATTAGAAAAGTAAGTAAATAAATGCAATTAAAGCATTGCTTTAAAAAGGTGGACTCTCATAGTGAATTGTTCACGGGCCCATAAATGATGTAGCAGGAAATCAGATAAAGTCACTGGTTATCCTTTACTTTAGCCAGGGAGATGCCAAGCCCTATGTAGAGAAACTCAAAGTGGGCTTCAGTTTCACCATCACCTCTATTATGACTTGACCAGGATAACTATTGATTAGAACGAGGTGCCCTTCAAATTTATCACGTTACAATGACATATAGACAGTGTAGCTATTCACTCTGGCAAATGGGCCATACTCAAATCCTGCCTTTTCTCTTCTTGAAACTGATCCCTAATGAGCTAGAAAGAAGCCATTGCTGAAAAATCGCCCTTAGCGAAATTGTACTCACGCAGGCATCTGGCGAAAAAGAAACTGAAGGGCGTAAGAGACAACTTGCCATTGTCCCAGACAACCTGCTTCTCTCAGACAACAAAGCCGTCTGCCATGTTGAAGGAGCAATTGGAAATGGGCCAGAATAATTGCTTCGTATGGACTTCTCTTTTTAAAATGCAGTCTACCAGTAAAGAAGGCTGCATGCTTTGTTATAGTCATTTCACTCAACTGATTTGTTTCAAGTTGTGTGCACATGTTTTGGACATCCAGATTAGATATTCCAGTTGGTTGGATTCTTCCCTAATCCCTTATGATATCCAGATATTACCTGGCACATCATTTTTCTTCCATGCTACTTGAGACTGATGGCAGTAGTAGGTAAACGTCTGATATTTAGATGGCAGTGGTTTAAGAAACCAACAGCAACAAGCAAATTCTGGACCATTGGTAGGTTTTCCCGCGGGGGGGGGGGAGTGTTTTCCTGCCCGAGCTAATTATAATAACATAACTTGTAATATGAGACTATGGCTCTTTCTGCACTTATTTGTTAATTTGAGAAAGGGACTGCTTAGTACACATTGTTTGCATGGGACTAATGTTAATCCAGATCAGGTCTGTGCTAAGGGCTCAGCAATCTGAAGCCCATTCACATTTGGCCTGCTAATGCACCTTGGGGTAGCTCCTGGGAAGCACCATCTGAGGCGTTTCCACACTAGAAACATCTCCTGCCATCCCAGAGGCTACCCCACCATCCACTATCGGTGGTGCATGAAATCGTGCACCACATGTGGACAATACCCGACCTTTCCTGAATGCTTGAGAGACCGTTTGTACTTCTTCTGGGTCCTGGGAGAGTCATCTGCACCTCAGATGACCAAAAACGTGAGTGTGTGTGCACTGTGCATCACCATCGTCCTGGTGACAGTCTGGCACACATGCAGTCACACCAATGTTCAGAACCAAGATGGCAGCATCCGACCCACAAGGATAGCACCCAAACACACATCTCCACTTGGGGTAAGCATCCAGATGTGCGGGGGGTGGGTATGCATGTATTAGCATTTAAGAGTGTGAATGCTAGTTCACACCAGTGGGAGTGCACTATTCCTGTCCCCCACATGAGACGGGAAGTGCAGAGGGATCCCTGGAGTAGGTGCAGACCTGAAAAATGTGGTCTACACCTGTGCTAGCACCATCTATCCTGATCAAGGAAGGAGCATCTGCCTATAGAATGGACCTAAGAAGATCATGGGTGTGTTTTTGAGAAACATACACCATTGCAATGTGAGTGCAAAGACACCTTTGTAGCAGTTTCACAACAGCGACTGCTGTTTGATCAATAAGGATGTGGGCCAGTTACAATGGTTGTTGGAATTGCTGTGGGCCACTTGCATCATTATTTGGGCAGTTTCTTATGATGGTAGTTTGCATCCACTGATGTAGAACATGGTTTAGGCATCTGCATTGTATCCCTCTTTAGCACGCATTTGCTGCTTTAAAGCCCACTCAGTGCAGATACCTTTTCCTGCAGTAACTCCAAATCTAACTAATCCGGATTCACTAATCCAGATTCAACAAGGTAGGAGCAGAAAGGTTGTGCCAAACATTTTTGATAGGTAGATGGGTAGTTTAGGCAAGGAAGGAAGATGCTATGGTAACATCAGTCTCTCTGCAGAAGCATTCTAAGTGATGTTGTAGATAATTACTGAACTGTCAGCTTTCATAGTTATATTTTTAAAAAATTAATCCATTTCATGGAAGACAGGTAGAGCAAGGCACCAAAATATCAAATTACTTCAACGTAACCGAACGATCAGAATTGTGGTGGATTTGTATCCTATTACAAATCTATTACATCCGGATTTACTAAATCCGCTTTAGAATAGATCCAGATTTACTAACTTCAGTTTGCGGTAGATCCGGCTTAACTAAATCTGGTTTAAGGTAGATCCGTATCTATTAGATATGGATCTACCAACACCCCTTCCATCCGCACACGCATGGGAAGGATGGATTATGAGGAACAGATTCTGCCCTTGCTGTGTGGACACAGTAGCACAGATTTCAAGACGGCTGCCCCAGGAGTGGCGTGATTGGAGCATTCAGCCCTCAGTCACTACTTTCCAGCCGTGTGCGGGCACGCAAGAGATGGGCTGCTGACCAATCAGCAGCGTGCCCTGGCACCCATGCCCGCTGGGCAGCGAAGCCTGCTTTTTGTGAATAGAATCACCACATTTGACAGCTGGGCAAGGGACCGGGAGAGGAGCCACATGCACGCCGATGGCTGCAGAGTTCCAGTTGCAGCCCTTTCACCCTCGCATTCCGGGTTTGCCGACACCACGGGGAGCAGGGCAGGACAGATCACAGCAATGATCCCCAGCCACTTGGATGCCCCTTACATGGAAGAGAAGCAGGATAGATGAACCACCTCTCCAGAGACTTCCCCTCAGGCAGCGGGGCCAGCGAGGGGCTCCTGCCTGCACCCCGATGCAGCCTGGGGCCACCATGGCCACGGGTCCCCTTTTGTCAGCCAGACAGAGCCACGGCCATCTCCGTCAGCAATGCCGCTGCCACGGGAGGCTCCGTGCCCCGGCCGAGACACCATTGCTATCCACCCACAAGTGGGGCCCTTCCCGTGGGGCCAAATGGCCCCTGGGGTTCCCCGCCTGGCCCCCTCATCCAGCTTGTTGTCCCTCTGCCTCCGTAGCTGGGCACCTGCCCGATGCAAAGCCCTTTTGGGGGGGGGGAAATTCATGGCTGGACTGTGCTTCTCCCTGCCTTCTCAACATGGCTGCTCTGTGCTGTGTCACCACACTCAACGTGGCGACTTCCTGTCCCACCCCATGTGTTCTCTCTCCCGTCCATGTGCAGATGCCTGAATGCGGTTCCAGAGCAGAAACACCCATTAAGACCACCTTCAATGTGGTGTTTCGTTAAACCCCATTAAGCACACATTAGAGACGGATATGTGTGGACACGCCTCGCCGGAAGTGTGCTAAATAGGTCCCCTGTGCGGACATGGGTGTTAAAGGGCCTGTGCGGAAGCAGCCTCTGTTAATATCAACTAGGAAAGTGTTAAAGTGTTCTAAAAGGGTTAAATAACTATGAAACATAGAAGAAAATAAAACTTTCAAATATTGTCTTTGATTCTGACACACACACACACACACTGCTTCAGAGCCATCTTATCTGAAAATGGCTATCTTTTAAACCCTTTACTTTCCGTTAGCTGTCAGCCAAACTAATCAGGTGCCTGAGATATGTATGCGCCCAGGTGTGCAAAACTGAGCATACCTAGCTTGCAAGAATTCATCAGAAAATCATCAGAAGAACAAGGCAAAAAGCATGGAAGGGGAAATGGAAGCAAACCAGCGATGTTTCCCCACTTTTGCTCCCTACCCCTGAGGCTATATCATTTGTGGTAATGAGCTGGGTTTTGCTCATTAGGGGGTCCCTGACAATGTCCCTAAAAAGACATGACTGAAGATGAAAGACCAAAGAATAATCAGCATTTTATTCCAGCTGGGTAGAAGACTGCCCATTAAATCAGTATTAAAGCCACAGAATGTAATTAACATGATGAAAGGGCAGACAATGGAAGGAACTGATGGGATGTCTTTGTACATCTGCAGCGGCCAGCATTTGCAAAGCAGCTGTAATCCAGCCTTGATATAGGCCTGTGATTTCCCTGTTGGTGGCTTGGGTCCATAGCTCAGATAAGATCTGAAGCAAATGCAAATGAGTCAACCAATCTCTGGTCCCTCTCATTTTTTCATATGAACTCTATGACTATTCCTTTCCATTCATGTAATAATTCAGTTGCAATCAAATGTGTATTTTTTTTTCTAAAGTCTTTTAACAGGAACATTTCTTAGCATCATTTCACTAAAAAATATACATCTTTATTCCAGAGATTGTATCTATACATTCTGGGAACCGTGAAAAATCACCTGGAAACTAAATCCCAGTCACCCATTAGCTGAGAAATACAAGTCAAGTCCATTGGTAGTACCAGGTTTCTGAGTTAGGCCAATTTATGTAGTGTTTTGAGTTCAATGCACGTGCTCAGATGATGTAATCCATCTAGATCCAAATGAACATGGAAGTTAGGAGATGCAGTTCTGCTACTGTTGGCGCTCACCTTTGGTGATACCAGAGGCATCTTTGCACTACCCAGCTGCTTCCGCACAGGCCTCTTAACACCCATTAAGCACACATTTGGAAACCCGTGTCCACACACACGTACCTATTTAGCACACTTCCGGTGAGGCGCGTCCGCACAGCAACACCCATTAAGCAGACATTGGAAACCTGCGTTCGCACAGGCGGACCTATTTAGCACACTTCCAGCAAGGCGCATCCGCACATATCTGTCTCTAATGTGTGCTTAATGGGGTTTAACAGAACACTACATTGAAGGTGATCTTAATGGGTGTTTCTGCTCTAGAACTGCATTAATGGAGGATGCGTCCACACATAGACAGGAGAGAGAACACATGGGGCAGGACAGGAAGTTGCCATGTTGAGAGAGACAGTGGCAAGAAGCCGCCATGTTGAGTGAGGCAGGAGAAGCACAGTCCAGCCACGAAGTCCCTCTCACATGGGCTTTGCAACAGGCGGGTGCCCAGCTATGGCGGCAGAGGGAAAGCAAGCCTGAATGTAGCGATTCCATGCACCAAAAGTCGGCTTCGGTGCCAGGCAGGCACTGGATCTTAGACATGCCGCTAATTGGTCCGCGCACGGCAGGAAAGGAGCAGGGACTGATGGCTGAAGGTTCCAATCATGCGGCTTCTGGGGCAGCCATCTTGAAATCTGTGCTACTGCATCTGCACAGCGAAGGCAGAATCTGTTCCTTGCAATCCATCCTTCCCACGCATGTGCGAATGGAAGGGGTGTTGGTAGATCTGTATCTACCAACCGGATTTAGTAAATCTGGATCTACCTTAAACTGGATTTAGTAAATCCGGATCTACCTTAAACCGGAGTTAGTAAATCCGGATGTAGTAGATCCGGATTTCCAGCGGTAAGTGCGGAAGCACCCCCCTTCCCATCTGCTCGACATGAAAGGAGTGCAATGACCCAATGTTGACTAATGTTCACACTTGAGTGCTAGTCAACTTTACCCACTCTCTCCCCCTGGGATCGGATATTCATCTTATTCAATCCTGGAATCTGGTCCTCCTCTGGGTGCCACCATTTTAGCAGCAGTACTTCTGTGACTGTGCGTGCACCAGCACTGTCACTTTGACGATGCTGACACTCTGTGCATGCACAATCACATCTACAGTTGTCCAATGTTCCAGTGATTTTGTGCGGCACCTCAGATGACCCTGGAATGCCAGCCAGAATGAATGGCCACGTCACTGGAGACCATAGTGTGAAAAGATCTTAGGTCCTGTTATGGTGCTGATACTGCAAGAAGAAGCCAAAGTAGCCTCAAACTGGTGGTCATCAGGGATGTGGAGATGAGGGTGGGGAGTGCTGGAGTGCATCACAGTGGTTATGGAATCTTAATGGTTCAATCAAGGTCTTCTGTCTTCTGCAGTAAGGTTACCTATGCCTACTAATAGGAGATACAGGTTACGCTAATCAATTTCTGGACTGTAGCACTGAATCAAATGGAATTAGGAAGCCACAGAACGCACATGAATGGGGGGCAGCATTGTACTTTATACTTGTAATAATAGGGCAAGGGGGAAGTGTTTGATTTGCACTAGAGATGTGCATGAATGTTTTTTTTCGTGTTTGATCCAAAGTGAATCAAATGCAAGGAAATGTGCATTTGATCGAATAAAGCCCCTTCGTATGTGGTAGGATTCGAATTCAGTACAAATGTTCTTCGAATGCTATTCAAATCCCTCTTGACAGTCACACCTACGAATCCTCTATGAATCCCTTCTGCATGCATAATCCCAGCATAGGGGCCTTTTCCAGCGAGCCCTGTCTTCTCATTATGTGGCCAAAGTATGGGAACTTCAGCTTCAGTGTTGTCCTTCCACCAAACCATCAAGGCTGATTTCCATTACTATTGGTTGATTTGATCTTCTCCCAAGGAACCCCTAAAAAACTTCTCCAGCACCGCACTTCTCCAAATTCTGCAATGATGGAATCCTCTGTTTAGGGAATGCAGTGTTATAGAAGCATTTGCATGCCTGCGTTAAAGACAATAAACCGATGTGAGCTTTATGTAATATGATACTCTTCCCAGAAACATGAGTCAGGTTTCCAATGCTTAGTGGTACAAGGGATGTAGGAAGCCAAGTCAATATTACTATCAGATCTTACAGATATAAGAAAGACCAGCAGTATTCTTCTGCACCACACTGCCACGCCATACCATTACCGTGCCCATTTGCAGCATTTGCACCCAGGAAAGGGTGCAGACAATGTGTCTGGGAACCCACCAGCTGCTCCCAGAAAAGCTGTGGATAGTTTTTATCTGTCCACAACTACAGAAGATCAGGGCAGGTGGAGAGAGTGCAGGACATTCCAGGACAGTGTTGGTGGTACAGAACACATATGAACCTTTCCCAGAGCATCCAAAACTATTTCTCTAAGGTAAGTGCAAACTGACATTAATGATTTGCACAAGAAATCGCTTTGCTAATTTTCATATTTTAGCAAGGCTGCTTACACAGATTAGTAGGGATGTGCACGAATATCCGTAGGCATTCGAAATCAGATCGATTGTGCCAAATTTCAACATTTGAACTCGAATCAAATGTCCCAGAATTTGAATGTAAAGATTTGAATTGAACTTCAAACTTCAGATCTATTCGTTTGAATTACCAGACATTTGTATGTGTACAAGTTCGCACACAATGCATACTTGAAGATCCGCACTTTTCCCACATCCATACCGATTTGTATGGATCTGTACTGGATGAAAACAGGTTGCATAAGGGATAACTACGGAGGTGTATGGAGGCGTACGGATGTGGGGAAGATGCGTATGTGTACATATGAATGTTGTTGACATTCGTATGTGCAGATTCGAATCAAAAATAGGAATGAATAGAGTCAAATTTGGTAAATAGGAATTGAATCTTGTTAAATTTGAATTTAAAAGATTCGAATCGAATCAGATTTTTGGGTATTCAATTTGATTTGAATAGAATATCAAAGAAAAAATTGTGCACATCTCTACAGTTTAGTGCTTTCAGCTTCACAAAAAGAAATATATGTACAATTTGCTTGTACCTGCTGCTGAATAGGTGGACAGTTATGTGTCTTCACGGGTATCCTGCAATCTCAACTGCACAAACCTGTTGCCTAAAAGAATTGGGGATTACCAGACCCTAAATATGGCCCTAATTGTTAGCATTTGGCAATGCTCTTTCAGGTGGCCACCTTGCATTTGCTCTCTCTCGAATTCTCCTTTTCTCTGGCATTTTCATAAAGCAACTTATCTTAAGATTTCCAAATCAGTTCTGACTCCTAATAGAACCGTCTCTCGCCTCTTTTCACTCATACCTAGGAGAAGTCTCACTTCATTAAGTCTTCATATGGCAATTCCAAGTGGGTGTCCGCTGATGGCACACAAGGCTTCTTCCAATGTCAACTTTCATTTTTAATTCTTAGCTTCTGCAGTTATGGGAGGGGGAGAAAGAACCTTTGAGGGAAGAAGAGTGCACATCAAATCTTCCATAAAGCCACTTGCCATTCTGTATAATGAAGCCCCTGGTATCAACCAAAGGAGCATAAAGATGTCACTGAATAATAATAGCAAAGGGTTCAGTGGAGCTTGGTGAGAAATCTATGTTCATCCACATCTGTGCATGCCCATCCAGTACCAGGTAGAATAAATCTCATTCTGACTGCACTGTCAAGATTTGCTTGGAAATAATTTTAGGAACTGGTGAAATATGATGGTTGAAGTATTAAGAACTAGGGATGTGCACAAATGGGGTTTTTTAGCATTTGATTCGTATTGAATCAAATGTAAGAAAATTCATATTTGTTCGTATAGATCCCCTTTGAATGCAGTGGGATTCTATTTGATACAAATGTATCCATATGAATTTGTATGAATATCTGATACAAACGCATATGTATCCGATATATAACTGATATGTATCCATACATAGTCATTCTGAAAGCATCAGATCTGCCCTGAATCCAATTTGAATGCACTCTCAAGCCATGTTGAATGCACTCTGGATCCATTGCATATATGACTGGTGCAGCTGCTTTCCTATCTCACGAATGTTCTGAAAGATTTATACAAATACGAATGTCAATGTACAAATGTCATAACATTAGATTTGTATACGAATGTCTGAATGTCAAATGTTACAAATATTAGTGCACATTTCTATTATGAACATAAGGAATTTCCCACTGGATTAGACCCATAGTCCATCTAATCTAATAATCAGCTGCCCAGGGAAACCCACCTGCCGAACAAGAGTACATTCTCATTTATTTTAGGGACCAATGGAATACACCTCTGTGTAGCTGAACAGGAATCAAAATTAACCTCTCCCAGAAGAGCAGACGATCAGCATTGACTGCTCTGTGAGATTTTAGAAGCTCTAAGGGGTGGGACAGCATAAGCTATAAACTTCAAAATGAGTCTGAAGAATGCAAAGTGTTGTAACTCAGGTGGCTCTTATAAATGGAATCTCCTCCCTGCTGGAGATGTCCCAAACTGTTGTCTGATCAAACAAAAAAAGGGTGTTGGATGTCAAGGTCTGATAGGTGACCTCCTTGAAGCTCTAGCTCCCTTCAGACTACCCCTTTCCTTCCTATAAACAACCCAAAATAGATGGGAAAGGGGATAAGTACATGAGTGTCAAGCTCCTATCTCTCTGCCACTTTTCAGCTGCATTTTTTGCTATTTGTGAATATAACCTAAGGGCTTTTTCACATGTTTGTTACGTGGAAAGGCTAGAAAACCTCTGAGACAGATGGGGCATCTGCAGTTTGGGTCATGCGATGCATCCCAAACTTAGCTGGCACTTCCCTATGCTGTATGCTAGCTGTGATTGCATCATCTCAGCAATGGATATGCATGCCACCTGTTGCCATGGTGGCTGGCCATTGTGGGATGCAGGTGGAGCTGCATCACCCTGTTCCGGCCCATGCACCCTTCATCCATGTGCTAGCTGTTTTCTAGTGCTCCATCACTGTCTGGCCAGGAGACAGTCCAGCACATAGGGAGCTGCTTCTGGGATGGAAGCAGCTCCATGCAGTGTGTATTTCCAGTGCTGGGATATACTCAGACTTCCCTACAGACTGAAGTGCAAAAAGATTCTAAGGGTTATAGTAAGGGTTAGGTAGAGTGATATTCCTTGATACCAGAGTCCAGATGCTCTTATTTAACCTTCCAAGAGTTTTCTACCCAGCTGTGCATAGTCCCGCCTCACCTCCCTGCTCTTCCCTGCTCTTAAACAAGGTCACTTTCTTTCCTTCTGATCCATTTCCTTAAAAAAAAAAAGACATGAACATTACATAAAAACAAATATCATGGCTTGTTCAATCAAGCTAACATTTGCAAATTTGCATTACTTAGTTCAGCTTCCAGGTATCCATGGAGACTTCCCTCTCTTCTCTTCTAAAGCTTGCCAACCACATCTTCTAACATCTGCCAGTGTTCCAACTCTCTTTAAAGTGTTTCAGCATGTTATCCATTTTGTGATGTATCCAGGTGTTCAGATTTTCAGTAAACTACCTGAGTTCCATTCAGGCGACTCATGAAAAACTTGTAAAGCATAATTAAGAATATCTGTCTACTAAAGTCTACTTAGGGATGGTGCAGTGTAGCTATGAATGGGAGCTCAAACAAGACATATTAAGAGCTAGGGATGCGTACGAATATTCAAAACATTTAAAATCCAGTTAAATTCATTCGGATTCAGACATTCAAATTTGAATCAAATGTCTACGCATTTGAATTTAAACATTCGAATGAATTTTGAATCTTTTGAATAATTCATACAAATTATTTGGACAGTTGTAGGTATATGGGTACATACACATTGCATACATATTCGTATGCATCTTATTCGTATCTGTACACATTTGTATGGATACGTATGGGATGAAAACAGGATGCAAATAGCATAAAAACGGGATGCATACGGACACATTCAAATGTCGACCTTTGTATCTTCAAATACAAATTGAAAATTCATATGAATAGATTTGAATGTATTCAAATTGAATCGAATGTGAATACATTCAAATTTTAAATATTCCACTGCACCAAAAGAATGTCCTACCCTCAAATCTCCTGAAGGGTAGATACCAACATGTCCCCATTACCCATAGAACCTGCCCATGCAGGAGTGGCAACATGGAAACAGTGGAGCATGTTCTCCTTTTCTGCAGTCTATACAACACTGTCCGACAGGAACTGGTGAACCCCAGGCTGAGTTTATACCCAGGAAGATCCACCTTGGAATACATCAAACTGCTGTTAAGTGACACTAATCCTGGCATGACTTTAGCTGCAGCAAAGTCTCTGGCCATAGCTGTTAAAATAAGGGAGAAATCAGGAAACAAAATCTTGTAATCGAGTGAACTGATCTGAGTTAATCATTCTTGATCACACGTTTTTTAAATCTTATGTATGCATACTGTGATTTTAAATAATTCCTTTCCTTTTGTAAATATCTGTATCTTTTAACATTTGATATATCTGGTCTGAGACCGTATAAATAAATTACTACTAATCAATTTGAACCTTCAGATATTCTATTTGAATCAACTCAAATACCGAAAATTGCATTGATGTGCATCCCTATTGAGGCAGCATGGTTAAATTTTTCACACGGGTCTAAAAAATGCATATTCCATAACTCATGATTTTTGACATCTGGAGCTGGTATTTCCCTTTAAAAATTGGTACTGGGAGCTTCACAAATGTAGATGCTGGTCTTAAATATGGCAATGTCTTCAGACGGGGAAAATTATTATATGGGACACTTAAGTGGTACAACAATTTTGAGGAATCCTACATGTGAAATCCTACATGTGAAAAAAATGTGAATTTATTTTATTTTTCTGGCTAATGTACATGCAATATACTCATTTGTCCTTTTCACAATGTGTGTAAGGCTACATTTTCATTTGTTCTCACTTAGAATACTCCCAGATTGAATTTTTAACTCTCTTGGCTAAAGATGCTTATCCCTATTAACTTTTGTATATACACATGTGCACTTCGACACATATTGTGACAAGCAAAGGTATGGGATATACAGTACTGGTTTAATTGTGTTTGACGAACAGCTCTACCCAGCCATGAGCTCTGAAATGCAGGATCTTTATGCTAAGGCTTTAAAAATGGTAAAGTACACCAGCAAAGAACAAGCAGGCAACACTCTCAGAACTGAATATAATAATAAAAAAAAAGAACAAAAATATTATCAAAAGCCATAGGGGAAAGCTTTTTAAAAGGCATAAAATGGTAAAATGACAGGTTTAGACAGCAATCAGTTGATCAAGAACTGTCAGAAAGCAATAGAATGGTTCAGAAGTTCAGTGCAATGAAGGAATATTCCCTGTAGAGGTTTCTCTATCCAGAAATTAACTGAGCATGCACAGTGGTCAAATAAGGGGAAAACTCAGCAGCAGTGGCTTTTTATGAAGAGGTTAATTAAGGACAAGTTGCTGCAAGTTAAAGGGGGAGGGCTAAATTTAGCCTAAAAGGCCTATTCTACACTACCCAAGAAGACCCTAGCCCTTCCAGGAGAAGCTGGTTCTCACCCTCTAAGGTGATAGGGGCTTTAAATTGTAGGTTCTGTTGCTGTGGCAAGGTTCCAGGACTGGAAAGCAGGGATGTGCGTGAATATTTGTAACATTCAAAATTTGTACAAATTTGGACAATTTGGACAATTTGGACATTCAAATTTAAATTAAATGTTGGCAGATTCAAAGATTGACATTTGAATTTGAATCAAATGTTTTGATACATTTGTATAAAGCTTCACATGAAGCTTCGTATGGGATTTGTATGCTATTTGTATGTATTCATACTGTATGGGATTCATATGGAATTCGTATGGGATTGAACATTTGTACTGAATACAAATCCTACCACATTCGAAGGATAGCTATTTGAACGGATATGAATTTTCTTGCATTCAATTTGATATGAATTGAATTTTAAAAAAATCCATGCACATCCCTACTGGAAATATTCCAAGAAGAGTTGTTCAGCTCCATACCAGCTCAACATTGTTTAAACAATGCAGAGAAGCAGCAGTCTTCTAGCTGTGTGTCCCCACCAAGGCACAAACTGGGATTGGAGGAACGGGCAGGGCTGCTTTGGGCTGAAGTTGCAAGACAGCAAGCAAAGTGGAGAGAAGCAGGTCTTCTTGCAGTAGAGCAACAGCAATCACAGATGGCAATTGGTGCTGGTCCTGGTGTTCATTTTTATGCTCCTCTGGATCATGGGGCTGTTCTTAACTCTTAAGTCCTGAGCCATATGACATCGGGCTGCCATATTAAATAATTCAAATAGATGGTCTGGTTTCAGAGGGAAACATATGAGGGGAGGAAGGAAAAGAGGTGTCATGCTCAAATAAGGTGTTTCCTTCCACCCAGCAGATAGACAGCTGGAAGCCTGCACATCTGGAAATGCAAATCCAGGATATCTTGCATAACGCTGTAATAACTACTTACCAATATGCATATATGCATATAAATATATTCAAATGCTTCTATTTGTGCATGATTTCTTAAACTGTAGATTGAGAATTCACACAGAGATCATACAGATGATCTTGGGCAGAATCTGTGCTATAAGTGTGAATTTACGAATATCATAACATTCAATTTGTGTCCAGATGTCCGAATTTGTACGAATAACAAATGTTACAAATATTTGTGCACATCCCTACTCTGGGGCCCTTCCTCCAGAACTGGTTTAAGAGTTAAGTGCAGGGTAAAGGTCCTCAGAAACTTCAATCCAGAATGCAATAGCCCATTTTTAAACAATCATAGGAACTATGAAGAGTTTCTCTCTCTCCCTCTCTCTCTCTCTCACACACAAAAACACGTACACACACACACGGAGAGAGAGAGAGAGAGAGAGACTGTATTGAATACAAGTTTGCTTCTGATTCCAATTTAACACATTGCCTTGGATCTATAAAGCTTTATAGGGTTCAGCTCCTGGATACATCCAAGCCCATCTGTCCCACCCAACCTGTCCTGTAACCTTGGCTCATCTTTAACTCTAAAAATCCCCAGTTCACATGAGATACCAGGAACTAGGTCCAGGAAGAGAGCCTTTTTATTGAGCACCTGTTCTTTTGAAGTCTGATCCAACCAATTGCTGCTGGACAACTTCCACACTGATGCCAGTTTGAAAAACAATCCCCAAAATGTATTTCTTCACCAGTGGAATGGTCGAGTAGGGTGGTGGCCATGATTAATTCTGTTTTCTGTTTTCTGCTTTTTTTTTTCTTCTCTCAAATGTTTGTTGTTACTGTTATTATTCAACTTGCTTGGTTTGCGTAGACTTATTTAAAACCTATGATTTATAAGTTTAATGAACTACTATATTTAGATGGTTTAAGTCAAAACTTTCTGAACTTTGACTGCAGTTGACTGAAACTCTTAAAATACATTTTAGTATCATTTGCTGAGATCTTTCTGAGCTACAATTCGGCATTAGCATATCAGATGAAAATTTAAACCCAGTTTGGTCTAATGGTTAGGGAGCTGGATTCTTATCTGGGAATATCAGGTTCGATTCTGCCTCCCCCATGAAGCCAGCTGAGTGACCTTGGGCCAGTCACAGCTCTCTTCTGAGCTCTCACAGCCCCACCTACCTCACAGGGTGTTCTGTTGTGGGGGGAAGAGTAGAAAACCTTTGTCAGTCGCTTTAAGTCCCCTTAAATGGGTGAGAAACGTGGGGTAGAAATGTGGGGTCTTCTTCTTCTACTCCTTCTCCTTCTCCTTCTTCTCCTCATGATGCTTTCTGTTCCTTGTAATGGTTCTTTAGTTTGAAACAGTTACTCATGATCAGGCCCTTGAGTTCCTAATCTGCTGATAGGCCTGCTGAATTTAACTTTATCCTCTTTGGGTGAATGAAGCACTCAGCGATGTGAATTAACGTAAGGGAGCAATCATTTAACATAGTTCCTGCCCTTGCCAAGCTTGTAACCAGGCAACAAATGGAAGGAAAAATTGAACCAAATTCTACCTCCTCTCCATGTGGCCTGCTAAAGTTATGGCCGCCTCACACTGGCATGGCAATTTTAGACTGGGCTCATTAGGATGTTCTAAACTGTAACAATCATTCTGTAATTGCTGGTCTGGGTACAAAATGAGCGGCTAGAGAAGAAGGGGAAGGGGGATTATGTTGTGTATGACAATCTTTGTGTGTTGATTTCTCATTATTGTTTTTTTCCCCAAATTATGTTTCCATATCCGGCTTTTGTGCTCATCCCTAAGTGCAATGCCTATAGTAACACTGTGAGGCAAAAAAAAGTAGCATAGTTATGGCTAGGGATGTGCACAAATGTTTTTTTGGATATTCAATTTGAAATGAATCTAATGTTCAAAAATCTATATTCACATGATTAGAATGCATTTGAATTTGTTAAAATTCTATTCGATAAGATTCTATTAATATGTATTCGTACAAACATTCGATACATATCTGCTATGAACAGATATGTATCTGCTACAAATAGATACGTATCTACATATGAACAGATACTTATCTGCGTATGAAGAGATACTTATCAGATACATTTTCCCAGCTTAACGAATGTCCAAACTATTTGTACAAATGTCCAGAAACATTCATATTCGTTCAAATGTTAGTGTACAAATATTGTAACATTTGATCAAATTTGATTTGTTCAAATGTTACGAATATTCATGCACATCCCCAGTTATGGTTACTTGTTGGAGCTCCTATAAATATAAATGCATATTATGTATTTAGAGATCTAGTGCATTCTGTACCTTCCTATGATATGGGTTTTGTTGCTACTGTTAAAGATCCATTTATGTCTGTAAGTTTTTTTTATTGGCTTTGGGAGATTTTAAGTACTATTGCTAAAACTACAGGTTGCGGATTTGCAAGGGGCAGCTTTAGATATCGGAGACTCTTTGGTAAAGGAAACACTGTGGGCAACTTACTATGTGGTGCTTGTTCTGACAAGTGTAAGGAGCTATGCTGTGTGCCGGAGCATCATGATGCACGATGGGTCACTGTGAGCACCGCCTATCCCAGGCAGCTGATAGAGTTACTACATGGAAGAGAAAACTGAGCTCCTGTGAGCCAGTTTGGTCTAGTGGTTAAGGAGCCAGACTCTTATCCAGGAGTACCAGGTTTGATTCTGCACTCCTCCATGAAGCCAGCTGGGTGACCTTGGGCTAGTCACAGCTCTCTTCTGAGCTCTCACAGCCCCACCTACCTCATAGGGTGTGCTGTTGTGGGGAGAAGAATAGAAAGCTTTGTCAGCCACTTTGAATCCCCTTAAATGGGTGAAAAAAGTGGGGTAGAAAAGCCAACTCTTCTTCTTCTTTCATAATATAAAAAGACATCTAAGCAGGGATTGCTTGTAATGCCAGCAAGGCTTACTTAAATTTCCTCTTCTACACAGTTTTTCATGTTATAGGAGTTGTTTCTTCTTTTCCTTAAAGTAACACAGATATTTTCTGCCTTGGGAAAAGTAAGTGTTCTAAAAGGTGGTGACAGCCTTTGGTGTACATCTGATGCAACCATGTGCAAATCAGAGGAACGGTTATAGACTTTGGTCACACATAAGGTTTAATCTAGCTTCAGTCCACTTTTGGAATGAGAGAATACATCTGCAGAGTAGCAAGCTATTTTCATTCAGAGTTAAATAACAAAAAAAATCACCTTTGGGATATATAATACGGAAAAAAATTACGGATTACTTTGCTGATGTGTTCTCTCACTCTGAAGGTGGACTGAAGCTGGGTTAAACCTTAGGTGTGACCACAGCAACATGAGATAAATAAGAAAAATGAAATTATTGCATAGTGGAGGTAAATTTCTACCCCAGAGTTACAAATTTTGGGAAATCATCTGGGAATGATTATTGGGAAGCAGACATATACCTCTTCCTCCTGAAACCACTGAAAATTGCCTACAGCTAATCCATGAAGAAATTCATTAGTGCTCTGTTAAGCTTTGAAGTGAATGCATTTAATTCTCTGGAATACTCTCCCAAATGGTGAGAAATTGTTAGTTTTCCTCTCAAATAATTAGTAGCTTAAAAGAAAAATAAATCCTTGTTAGTAGGAGGTTCCAAAGGGGAAAATACTGGAGTAAGAATGTGCACGGATATTCAAAAATTCAAAAATCTGATTTGAATCCGATGAATATTGACATTAGAATTCAAATTGTATTTAATAACATTTGAATTTGGACATTCGAACAGATTTTGGATTTTATGAAACATTCACTCGAATATTTGAATGATTTGAATGTACAGATTTGTATGCATTATACGTGTGAATATTATGCGTATTTGCACTTATAATGTGGGATGAAAACAGGATGCATATGGGATAAATAAAGATGCATACAGAATGAACACGGATACGTATAACAGATATGAATGTTGTTGACAATCGTATCTTTAAATACGAATCTAACATTCTAATGTACGGATTCAAATGTTACAGATTCAAATAGGATTTTTGGACATTTGGTTTTTAAACATTCAAATTGAATTGAATTTTCAGATATTCAATTCGACTCAAATTTGAATGCAAAAGAATCCCACAATTTCTGCACACTTTTCACACTTAACAGTCTAGTATGGTATCATAATGCCATATGAGGCTGGTTGTCAGAATAGCCCACCAGAGAATTCACATGGAAACTGTAGTAGAGAAAGCTTCACTTTATTTAGCTAAGACAGCAATTTATGCTTTGAGGGACTCTGGGAAGAGCCTTATCATCCAGTTCTCAAGGCCAGGCCTGAGAAAGTCTAAACAACTATTCTAGTTGCCAGGATAACATAAGATCTGGCAAGAATGTGAGAGGGCAGGCTGCTTTCACTTTGGTAAAGTATTAGTGAAGTGGCCGCCATCCACACTTCAAGTGCTGGTAAGGCCTTGTACAAGTGTGAATGGTCAGATCAGGCCAGGCCAAATCTCCATGGCAATGTTGTCATGGCAATCTGGATGCTGCATTGTACCATGCAGTTGTACCATGAGACCCACTCTCCACATCAAATGTGGAAGAGGGTGTGAATGTTATTCTCCAGGAGGCAGCTAGCATCTCCTGATCAAGGTATGGACAATTTTTTTAGCAGTCACTAGCTAGATTGTTCCAAGGAGAGGTTAGTTCACTCTGGGGTGGCAGCAGGGTGTGGATGGGGCCCATTTATTGAACAGACTTCTGCTCAGTAACAGATAAGTGCAAATAGGCCCAGTGCCCCTACATATGAATAGCCATCTCATTAAGTAGGATATTAGCTATCAATCAAGCTGATGGAGTTCTTGCACTCTAGATGAACCCAGAATGAACAAACAAAGCATTGCTATCTAGCAAATAACTGTTCAGAGAATCACCTGAAAAGAGCAAAAGACATGACTTTAGGATTAAAGACCACAAAGTAATTAGCACTCAAGATAGTCAGAAGTGGAATGTACTTCATCAATCTCATTCTAGCCCAGCACATCTTCTGCTTTTCAAGAGTATAAAAAAGCTGCAAATTCATCCAAAGCCTCTGAATTCAGGAAAGTCCTGGGAAGTGGTACTTTGATGTGTTATGTGTCAAAGCCTTGTTTACCAGGCGGGCACTCATGAGTGCCGTGTTGGGTACCTCTGGTTAGGGTCTGCAGGGCATGCTGTCTGCATGACAGGACCCCCATCAGCCTTGAAACTTTCCTCCAAGGAGTGGAAAGCACTAGGGGTGTGCATGAATGCAATTTCTGAGATTCAATTCAAATCAAATATCCAAAAATTCAATTGGATTTGAATCTTTAAAATTCAAGTTTACCCAAATGCGATTCGAATTAAGCAAATTTGAATCTATTTGTCTGAATTTTCAGTTCAAATTTGCACTTACGCATGTCGACACCATCCGTACACATCTGTATGCATCCAGTAGTTATCCCGTATGCAACCTGTTTTCATCCTGTACAGACCCATACAAATGTGGGATAGATGCATACATGCAAAAACACATCATGTACAAACCCGTGTACATAAGAATGTGTGAATAATTTGGAAGAATATATTTAAAAAATTGAAATTCCTTCAAGTGTTTAAATTCAAATTTATGGACGTTTGGTTCAAATTCAAATGTCAACATTTGGACAAATTCAATTGAATTTTGAACATCTTAAAATATTTGTGCCCATCCCTAGAAAGCACATTTGGAGGTGTCTTTCATGCAGATCTCTTCCTCCTCCACCACCACCCCTGTCTGCAGAGATAGCAGTAATAGGAGGAAGCAACATTGATCACTTCCTGTCCAGCACAATACAGCACAATTAAGCCTTTTTTTCTTTTTCTTTTTTGCCAGTACCGTAGCATCCAAAGTTTCAGGCCAGCCTTGGACCCCAAAGGCTCTGAGGTGCCAGGCATAGACACCTATCCCCAGATCCTATCTCACAAGCCATGAAGGAGCAGCTCTGCTATAGATGTATTTCTGCCTGGAGACCATGTGCTAAAGCACCAATGATAAATCTCACAAATAAGTACAAATAGGTGAAAGCTTTAATACAACCAGGCCTATGCATTTTGAGAGGAGGCAAAGCAGCTGGAGCTTAGGACGAGCACTCCTGATGGAAAGCATTAGATATACAAGAGCCACTCTGAGGAAAGAAGTCCCATTGATTTTGTGCCTAAGATGCCAGCGGTTTCTATTGTGTTCATTTTTCTGTCTTGAAACTTGCCTATTATTGAAACCGAAAAGAGCTCAGGCTGTTTTTATGAGTCCCTCTTTACAAGACTGACTGCAGACAATGGCAGAGGCCCAATTTATGTGTGCAGGTTTGATGTGGCATATTCACATCACAAGAGAAAGAGTCACCAGTTACGGAATAATAATGCAGAATGTGACGAGGTTTGGCAGTATTACACGCTTCTCGGGGAGAAATGGCATTGGGGATTGTTCAAGCAGAAATAAATTAACCAAGGCCTTTCAATGAAGTCCTTATCAGAAGTAATTGTGATATTGAACAAATCTGCAGAATGGTAAGCTATGTGTCGTGAACGTGGACAGTATCCCACAACCATGCAGCTCTGAAGATTAAAAAGACAGCCAGGAGTCTGTGTTCACATTATGGATGGCCCATTCTACCCATTTTGCCAGTCTCCGAAGTTGCTGGGTGAGGCTTTTTGTTTAGCAGAGTGCCAAGAAGTGTATTTCTGGTGCCCTTTCCAAGGAACCCTGCAATGCTCCTGAGACCACGTTGAAGTGTCTTCCATTTTGACGGGAGATGTTTTCTTGATGATCATTTGCCGTATTGATTCACAGGATCCTGGCTTCATGCAGAAATTGTCATGGGAAAGAAACAGCTCTGTGGTTAAGAAGCAGGGTTTACAGATATTTGTGCCAATTCCTGCATAAACAGAACCCACATCCAGAACTCATGTGGCAGGTTGAAGATAAGAGAGAAAGAAAGTGAGGGTTTTTTCTCTAACAGGATGCTTTTATAAAATGAATGGTTTGGGGCTGTTGTTATCAGGCTCTTTCGCACAGCCTTCATTTTGAGTTACAACAGCAACCCAAAAAGAGCTGCCAATGCACTGGAGGAATCTTTTTTATCAGATTTCTTGGGTTGTGTAGAAATCGCGCTGATTTCACCTTGTGAACAACAACACGGCAGCAAATGGCTCAGAAGACGGACTCTGGGCCTGCATCCAGATGTTGTTTACTTATTCCACTTATTCCACCCTATTTGGATATTCCAAAAATAATGCATGGTTATAACCCAGTGCAGGCTTTAATATCTGCTGGGGAGGGCCTTCTATCAGTCCCACCACCTTCTTAGATTCAGTTGGTGAGAACTTGGGCAAGGGCCTTCTCTGTGGCTGCTCCCAAACTGTGGAACTCCCTTCCATCAGAGGTCCACTCAGCCCCCTCTCTGCTCTCCTTTTGTCGGCAGGTTAAGACAGTGCTGGTCAGGCAGGCTTTTAATTAACTTTAATTCTAATGATGTTTTAGCTGTTTTTGGATGTTCATATTGATTCTAACTGTAACAGCTGTTCAATTTAATTTTAATGTTTGTATCATGGTATTTTAAAAAATGGAATTCTACTGTTGTCAGCTGCTCTGGGTCCCATCTTGGGAGAAGGGTGGAATATCAGACAGACAGACAGACTGATAGACAGACGGATAGATGGATGGATGGATGGATGGATGGATGGATGGATAGATAGATAGATAGATAGATAGATAGATAGATAGATAGATAGATAGATAGATAGATAGATAGATAGATAGATAGATAGATAGATAGATAGATATTCCAGAATATACCCTGCTTTTTTCTGGAATATCCCAATATAGTGGAATAAGTCAGCAATATCTAGATGTAGCCTAAATTAATTCTGAGGCACCATCCAAAGGGTGCCCTGAAGCCAAAATTTTGTTGGCAAGGAAGTAAAGGGGGAAATGATCATGTGCCAAATGCAGAAGCATCTTACCCTAAACTTCCCTAAGTAAACCCAGAATTGTCCTGCATACAAGTCAGCATGGGATTCTGTGGCCTGAGTCGGCTTCCTCATTCCTGAGCGATGGTAACATCATGGTAATGAAAGTCATGCAAGGCTTGGTGTTTGTCATTTGTGCATTCCCTTCTGATCAAGTTCACGTCATTCTCTTTCTTCTTTCACCTTTGTAGCAGTGAGTGAAGCGCCAGCCCCTCAGCAGGCAACCATGTTACCGCAGACACAGCCCGAACATCCCAGCAATGAGGATGCTCCTAGCAGAACAATACCCACAGCATGTGTCCGGCCTACACATCCTCTCCGCAGTTTTGCCAACCCCTTGCTACCTCCGCCAATGAGTGCAATAGAACCGAAAGTCCCTTATACACCACTTTTATCTCAAACAGGTAAGTGGGCAGATAGGAGTGCTTATGAGTAAGGATGCGCATGAATGTTCGTAACATTCAATATTTGTATGAATTTGTACGAATTCAGACATTCATATATGAATGAGATGTTATGACATTCGTACATTGACATTCACATGAATACAAATGTTTCGGAACATTCGTATGAAGCTTCGGAACATTTGTGAACCGGGGAGGTGGGAAAGCTGCTGCACTGAACACATCTGCAACAGATCCAGAGTATATTCCACATGCATTGCAAGCAGATTCGATGTGGATTCATGATGGATTTGATGCTTTCAGAGCGGATATGTGACGGGATACGTATCGGATATGTATCAGATGTGTATGGGATATGTATGTGTTCATATGGGATATTTGTACGAATTCATACAAATACATTTATATCAAATAGAATCCTACCACATTTGAAGGGGATCTATTTGAACGAATATGATTTTTTTACATTCAGTATGAATCAAATGCAAAAAAAAAATTCATGCACATCCCTACTTAGGAAAGAGCAGGCATTCTCTGTGTCCTTCATTATTGACTTTTATGCTGCTTAAATTTTTCTTCATATTTTTTCCACACTTACGTTATGTAGTCCAGATCAAAGCACCCCATACTAATTCAAACTTAGGACCCATCCCAGGTACTGGGCTAGAAATCCATCATTTTAATGCAGATGAAGGACCCTTTCCACATTGACCTCTGTCATGCCCTGTTCAGCCTCCTTGGAGGAGGGAAGCCTGCCTGCAATACCACCACAGGCTGAGGAGCAGCCACAGCATGGCATTGCAGGCATGGAAGGGTTAAGGCCAGTTCCAGGTGAGCAGCCAGACAGCTCTGATGATGAATCCACCAGCAGTGAGCCTAATCAAAGGCTCTCTCATCGCCTGCTTAGGCAGCAGAAGCAGGTGAGATGCAGATCAGAGCGATTAGCCCAGCTGCACAGTGGGCATGGTACTGACTCCTCTATTTAAGAACAGCTCACCTTGCCTCAAGTTGCTGCAGACAACGTCTTTGCAGTCTCATGTTACCTGAGCTTGAAATCCTTGGACTCCTTGTGACTTGCTGACCCTTTGGACTGCCTGACCCTTGCTGACTTTCTGGACTCCTAGACCCCAGACCGGAACTGACCTTGAGAAATCCTGGAACCCTTAGGACTGAGTAGCTGTGCAAGTGTTTGCCTGTTGTCTGACCAGCCTGTGACATGACAACCTCTGATGCAGTCCAGGAAGGAGGTCTAAGAGACCTGTCTTCACACATTATTATGGAACAGTGTGCCCCTTCCCAGAATCCTCTGCCCACACAGGATGAACCATAGAGTGGTTTCAGGCACTCAAAATGGTACTTAAAATATAACCTGGATGGGTTATATTTTAAGTATGTTCTATGTGTTCCATTTTCATTATTTTTGTTAAATATTATGACCTGCCCTGGGACCTTGGAGTGAAAGGTGAAATATTAAAATTTTAAATAAATAAATAAATAAATAAATAAATAAATAAATAAATAAATAAATAAATAAATAACAATAAAACACATAGACATCAGCTCTTGCTATTCATTCATACATTCATTTGTTCATTCAGTTTATTTGTATACCGCCTTTCTAATAAATTACTCAAGGCGGTTTACAGCAACCATGAAGAATACAATACAAAGTAATACATCATACATTAAATAGATAATATATCATAAAATTATATATAAACAACATAATACATTATGAGGGGAAAAGAGGCAACAATGCCAGTTCCTCCTCCTTTCCCCTCTCCAAGCTGAGTGCTGCTGGAGTTGTAAATGTGCTGACTCTTCAACTCCTTCAGTGCCAGTTCTTAAATCCTGGGAGGGTTGGAACACATTCAGACTACATGCAGAATTATATCCGGGCAGAGCAGCAACAGACTCATGCTGACGTGGGCTGGCAGTGGTGTACCTGCTCTTCTGCGAGGCGGCAATGGATTTTAAAGCAGGCATCTTGTTTTTGAGAAGTAACTTGTAAACTGATATTTAACAGTGACCTAAATTCTATATAGTCCAGTGGAGGTCTGTCCATGTTCTGCACCAACACCACTATCCATGAGCACTTGGGAGCTCTCTCCAGCTGCCCTTGTCCACAGCTTTACCAGGGCCAGCTGGTGAGTTCTTGGTTGCAGTGTTTGCATTTGTAAATACTGAGAGTGTGCAGGGTGGTGCGACAGCGGCTGCATAGTTGTGCACTGTGAGTCGATCTCCACTGCAACATGAGTAGGCAACATGGGTATGAAAATATGTATTTCATTATATATACATGCAGTTTAAATGCACATGTGAATATGGTTGTGATTGTGATGGCATATTCAGATTATATGCCCAGCTTCATGGCAGCATTTGATAGGTCTGTATGAGGGATGTGCATGAATATTTGCAACATTCAAAATTCATATGAATTTGGCCAAATTTGGCCATTTGTATTTGAACCAAGTGTTGACACATTGAATGTTTTGATACATTCGTATGAAGCTTTGCATGGGATTCATATGATTTGAATGTTATTCCTATGCATCCGTATGAGATTTGTATGGGACTGAACATTCATATCAAATACAAATCCTACCACATTTGAAGGGGATCTATTCAAACAAATATCAATTTTCTTGCATTGGATTTGATACAAATCAAATACAAAAAAAAACACCATTCATGCACATCTCTAGTCTGTATGGAAAGATGGCTCAGGCTAGGTGATTTGTATTGTCACCAGCTGAATGTTCTGAGAACTGATCGCTTCTTGGTAAAAATCAAAGAGCAGGCTTCAAATGGCAAAAAGAGCATGTTGTGTGTGGATTTTATAAAATCTGATAGCTTTACTAAGGGATAAAGATCTCATAGATGTGAGAGATGCTACAAATTAACACATTCCTAAAGTTCATGTCCTGCAAAATGGAGGAGGCTGGGTGTTTAAGGGCTTCATCCAGAGGGCTTTACATCCTAAAAGCTTACTTAATCCCTCACAGATAGGAATTACGGAAAGGAAAATACACAATGTTGATCTTTTCAGGTCCTTGTAATATATCATTAATAAACCACTTTTGGACAGCATATAGTCCTACATGTCATAGGGACTACTGCTGACATCAAGAAGGTCATCTTTCTTCACTTGGGCTGTTCAGCTTGGCCCATCAACCAAATGGTTCTCTGCATTTTTGTACAACAATAGGGAAACTGTGCTATCAGAAACTGTGTACGCATTGTTTCTGAAAAATAACTATTGCTAAGCATTAAAGCATAATTAGATGTTTGGATGAATGGAACAAAAGGCAAACTACATTTTGTAAAAGGATAATCACATTTTACCAAATGTAAAGCAAAGCTCCATAAAACCAAACCCATGTTATACGGGTGACAACTGTATAATCAGACTCTTCTGGTACAAGGATGGCCTTTGGCTTTTCTGCTACTCTGTGCAAAAGAAAACAACATTTTGCACTTGAAGTAAACAAAGTTTATTTTGATGGTCTGCAGCTCATAATTACCTTAGTGCACAAATTACTGAGGTAGCTTTAGGCTGTGACATCAGCCATTCAACACTTCTGAATGAATGGAATATTAATATCATTAAGTACTGAAGAACTTCCAGTTTGAGAGCCTTTGATATTACACGGTGTTTACCTCCAGTTCAGAGCACAGGAGACTTTTTGGTTATTTAGATAAAAACAGTTAATTTACAAGAGTTACAGGTTATAAACAGAGTAAATATAAAAACCTTAACAAATTGAATCCTTAGAAATGAAAGATAAGAGATCAAACAAAATTTGCTAAACAGAATCAAACAGAACCTATCGTATCAGAACATTCATACAAATAGTTTGTGCATTTGTTAAACTGGGGATATGTATCAGATATGTATTGATACTTATGCATTGGTATAGGATACATATCCAATAGATATCTGATACATAGGCATTGGTATAGGATCCATATGCAATATATATACATTCATATAGGATCCGTATGCAGGACCCATATGTATTCGTATTGTATATCCGTATTGGGTGTGACTGGGGAAAAGGACTAAAGGGGCCTGAACTGTACTATAGTGGCTGCATGAATTTGCCTTCCTTCTCACCCAATGAGTGATTATATGCTGTTGAGTCATAGAACTTTTACCCTATCAGAGTACAGAGGGTGTTGTGATGGTGGACAGGGGTGGAGACCTAAAAAAAAGTCTTGTAAAGGAGTCTCAGGAAGGGAACAGGTGTGATCATAATGACCCAAATAGGAGGATGGGCTGAGGACTATGAGGTATTGGGTGTGATATAGGAGTTAATGGTTTTGAGTTCTGCTTCTCAATAAGACGGATTATTTCAGGAAGAAGAAGAAGATTTGGCTTTTCTACCCTACTTTTCTCACCCATTTTTAAGCTTCTGGCAAAGCTTTCTGTTCTTCTCCCCACAACAGAACACCCTGTGAGTTAGGTGTGTCTGTGAGAGCTCAGAAGAGAGCTGTGACTAGCCCAAGGTCACCCAGGTGGCTTCATGTAGGAGTGCAGAATCAAACCCAGTATTACCAGATCCCTGACCACTGTGACCACAGGAGCTGCTGGAAAGATTATGTCTGAACTCACACCTATCAGTTTGGAAAGATCCGCAAAGAAAATTTCAGGCTCATTAAGAACAGGAACAGCTGGGGGCATTCACATGCTGAATGCTGGAACAGCCTTATTCTGTCAAGCCACTTCAGCAGTGTGGACACACACACACTTTGCCACAGCTGGATGAGGTCTTGAGGTCTGGGCCTTTCAACTGTGAAAGTTTGATCCTGAAGGCCTGTCATCTCACAAGCCAAAATTCATGTGGAAGCATGTCACATGCCACAGGACAGCTTATGGTCAGCTTTGAAGCTGGTCACAGGACGTAAGGCTGGGGAATGACTCTGGCCACCATCGAGACAGCTGAGGCAAGTTGCAGTGCAGATGACGTAGTCCAGTGATCTACCTGGAATTGTTTCCCAGGCAAGTGCAGAACAGCAGTTAAGTGTGATCCATCCAACAGCCTTAAGGCCTCCACTATGGATTTCTAGCAAGGTTTACTCTCTTAGGCCCTTTCTGCACTTGGCCTTATTCCAGAACATATCTTGGGATATGTGTCTGTTGTCCACATGCTAATGCATACTATAGCAGATCTCATCTGGAGTCTATCATAGTCTGCACTAGCATGCAGATAGCAGGTCCCTGTTCTGACATATGTTCGAGAATAAGGCTAAATGCAGAAAGGCCCTTAGTCTTTATCTTTTGGTTTATCTTTGTGAGAATGGCTTATGTGTGGAAAAATCCTGACAATCTTTCTAGACCCTTTCATCTGGATTCATACACTTATCAAGATAATGAGAAGGCCCTTTTCCCACTAGGGCTTACAACCCTTCTAAGACCCTATTAGGAACCCGATCGGTACCTGATTGGTACTAATCGGGAAGGCCCTGTCCGCACCTGGACCGCATTGAAGACCTCATCTGCAAGGCCCTGTCCCCACGAGGGCAGAGGAAATCTGGATTTAATGGGTCCTTCAGGGCCCTAAATCTCGATTTCATGTGGACCTGATTAAAGGTGTCCAAATGGGGTCTTCAGGCATCTTCAAGATCCAGATCTCCAGGAGGACCCCATCTCAAAGATCTGGATCTTGAAGATCCGGATCTTTGAAAGTGCATAGAAAAATGGGATAGGATATCCAAAATGTCTCCTTCCAGCTCTCTGGCTAGTCCTTGCATCTGGCAGTGACTCTGCAACAGATTCCTTTAGGAAAAAGGGAAGAAATCCGGTCTTGTTATTTAAAACCATTTACCTGGAAATTGTTGGGATTGAACTGAGAGGCCCTTATTCATGCACAGCATGATGTTCATCAAGATAATTCAATCAAATATTTGCTCCATAACCAGACTACCATGTGGCACACAGCTCTGATTTATGGCACAGTCACCCTGGCATCTGAAAATTCAGTAGAACGCATACAACCATGTGCATAAAGCACGTTGCAAAAGGGTGACTGCTCTACAGCATCAAAGCTAGAGAAGTCATGGAAAACAGCACATCTGTTAGATCGCCCCTTTGTTTGTGCACTGATGTGAAATGCTGCTGAAATATTAAAGCAAGTTTCAACTAATATACTCAAGGAAGGCTTCCTGTAATAATAAGTCAGCTCATCTTTGCACCTGGCAGCCATATATTGTCAAACTAATGAGCTAATGAAATGTTTAATAACCCTATGGAGGAAATAAAACTTTTCTACAGTCAGTTCTTACAGTAGCTGATCAGCGTCTCTGCTCTTTGCTTTTTAACTGTCTCTTTTCCCTCTACTGTTCCTTTCATGACTTTAAACATTATTGCCACTTTGAAATGCCCTGTTGGATTGCAATACCTGAGGATTCAAAGGCTGCTTATTTGATTGATTTTATAATTGGCTTGTTTTAGGTTCTTTGCTACTTTCACCTCCTGCATATAGTGCTCTAGGTTTTGTTTGCTGTGGTTAGACTGGTCCCTTATTGAGTTAGCCTTGCTCTTAAAGGAAGGTGAACTTCTCTTGGGTCAGTTTAACCTGCTATAATAGACACACGAGCCATAGGACTAACGAATTCAATAAACTCTTTGCTGCCTGAGCTTTTTGCTTATCTGTCATAGGTCTTTGCCCAGTAGTAGTCCACAAAACATTTTTCCAAGGGTAGGGGCGAATGGGTGTCATTAAGGCCCTTTTTGCTCTTACCCCACTTAAACTGGATTAACGGATCTGGTTAACTTGATCCAGAACAACTGTAGGCAGAAACATCTGCATTAAGCAGGCTGTATGGTGACAAATGCATAGGGGTGTGCATGAATGCAATTTTCAGAATACCCAAAAATTTGAATCAATTTGAATCTTTAAAAGTCAAATGTATTCACATTCGATTGGATTCAAATAGATTTGAATCTATTTGTTAGAATTTTCCATTCGAATTTGCACATACGAATGTCCACATTTGTATGTGCCTGTACGCATCATTATGCATCCCATATGCATCAGCACACTTTATCCCATATTTATCCCGTATGCATCCTGTTTTCATTCCGTACGGATCCACACAAATGCGTATGGATGCGGCAAGAATGCGTGCCTGCAAGTACGCATAGTGTATGCACCTGTACACATACAAATGTCCAAATAATTCAAATTTGAATTTATTTTATTCGACATTTCATTTGAATTTGAATGTCCAAATTTGAATTGATCAAAATTTGAATGTTTTGAATATTTGTGCACATCCTTAATGGAGTCTAAGCAGAGGCACAATGCAGATGCCTAAACCCCATTCCGTATCAGTGGATGGAAACTACTGACGATGCAATAGGCCCATGTGCCCATCAATTAAATGCTGCCTCAGTGGTGTGGAGTGGGAGGGCACTTCAGCCACCACCACCCCTAGGCAATTGTGCCCATGGAAATAGAGACACACCCAGGTGAGACCTGTAAGGAGGTTTAGCAATAGACAGAGAGTCCCTAACTTCTCACACCTCAACAAATGTGTGCGCCTCAACCTCATCAAATGCTAGTGGAAATAAGTATTTTAGAAAAAAAATCCTTGCACAATAGGGATGTGCACAAATATTCATAACATTTGGCTGAATTTGGACAATCAGGGCATGATGCTGACTCCCCTACATAACTAAGAGGACATGCTGGGCCAGCGTTGCAGACAAAAACTTGTGCAACTCCCATCCACGCCTTTGCCCGTAATCTTGATTCTTGGACCCTGCTGTGACTTTACCGTACTTCTGGAACCCGAACTTGGACTGACCTGACTCTTACTGTGACTTTTGCCAAACTTCTGGAACCCTGACTTTGGACTGACATGATGCTGACTACGCTTGAGCCCCCAACAGACTGCCCTAAGCGTGCGCGTGTGTTTGCCTGTCTGCCCGCACCTGCCTGAGACACGACAGTATAAGTTTTGTATGGGACTGAATATTCGTATCGAATACTAATCCTACCACACTTGAAGGGGATCTATTTGAACAAATATGAATTTTCTTGCATTCAATTCTATACAAATCAAATACAAAATATTTGTGCATATCCCTAATGCACAAAAATGTGCACTTTAACATAAGTAGCACACAAAGATGCATTACGCTAGAGAACATTGCTTGCAGAGCATTGTACATTATGCAAAATGCACAGTAGCTTTTTTTTAAGAAAAATAAGCAGTTAGGCATTCAAAAAGAACATTTAAAAAGAGAGAGATGTGGAAGTGGGCAAAGTGAGTTTTCCACTGAAACTAAAGAAAGACTTGTGAGAAATAGCATTTGGCACACACAGGCAGCTCTGCCATTAGATCATTAGGCCAATTAAGGGACCGCCTAGGGTGTCACTCCCAACAGAGCATTTTTTGACCTTTAATGTGGATTAAAAATAAGCTAGGAATACTGGCTAGAGACACCAAGCTGCCACCTGTGAGCAACTTTTGAACTGCTTTTTAAAAAACAGGTATTGCCTTCTAACTAAGAGATTGATAGATTAGTTCACTGAACCTTACTAAAATTCTCAAAATCTAAAACAGAATGGCCATTCTTTGGAAAATGTACCATTAGTTCCTTGTAGCAAAATGGCTCAGACTTCTAAAAGCAATAGGTGACCCGGGCAATTCACCCCAGCGTGTTCTAAACACTTAGATCATATGCGTGTGACCTCAGTAGCATTCCTTGTGCTAATAAACTCAAACAGGAATATCTGTTTGGCTCTAGAGTCCCAAAATGTTTTTATGTATTTTATTGTTTTAATATACATTGATTTGCAAATTGCTGTTTGAAAGGTTGTCACCCTCCCTGAGACCTTCGGGTATAAGGCGAGATATAAATATAAATAAATAATAAATAAATAAATAAAATTTGAGCACCTTCAGTCTAGAGTAGGGATGTGCATAAATTATTCAAAACATTTGATGTTTGGACAGATATGGACATTTGTATATGAATCAAATGATACAACATTCGTACATTGACATTCATATGAATATGTATGCTTCGGACTATTCATGAAACAGGAAGTGGGAAAGTGGTTGCGCCAGTCAACATCTGCAACAGATCCAGACTGCATTCAGCATGGTTTGAGAGCAGATTCAAAGTGGGTTCACGCTCTGACCTTTGGCTAAATGGGGATTTGGCTCCCCCACACCCACACTTTTCAGGCACTTTTATATTTGGTTTTAAATGTTGTAACCCACCCTGAGACCTTTGGGTATAGGGAGGGATAAAGATGAAAATGATAAATAAATAAATAACGACCAAATTGGGGCTGATTGGGAACAGCTGTGGACCACTTCCACCAGGGTGCAGGAGGGCTTCAACCAAATACTCAAAGCTCTGAAATGGTCCTCCTTACCTCCTGGAATGTTCCATGAAAATCCACCAGTTGGGGACACATTCAGGGACTGGAAATCGGGCTGGAAATTGGACATTATGCATTGCATATGGCCTGGAACACCAGCTTTAGATCCAGTATGGTGGCAAAGTAGGGATGCACACGAAAGCTCTAAAAATTCAAAATTCAAGCAAATTCAAATTCAAGTGAACATTCAAATCTGTACGAATCTCATACGTATCTATATTCATTTGTGCTGATAGTATGGGACGGAAACAGGATGCATACAGGATAAAACAGGATGTGTATGAAATGTGTACAGATATGTGTAACACATACAAATGTTGTCAACATTTGTATCTTCAGATTCTGATCTAACATTTAAACATATAGATTCAAATGTATTCGATTTAAATTGGATTTTGTTGGATGTTCGATTCAATTCAAATTCGAATGCAAAAAAACATTTGTGCACATCCCTGTTTCACCTTCA
Organism: Aspidoscelis tigris stejnegeri; assembly: GCA_023333525.1. Taxonomy (NCBI): domain Eukaryota; kingdom Metazoa; phylum Chordata; class Lepidosauria; order Squamata; family Teiidae; genus Aspidoscelis; species Aspidoscelis tigris. Next base: position 13,069,858 of record JALMGA010000007.1, read on the forward strand.
TACCAAACTGTCTGTAATGCTTTTTTCTGCACTCCCAGGAAACTGCTTTCTTTCAGTAATAGGGCAGAAGGTGTCTACATCTTGTCCAAGGTTCTCTGAGCACCCTGGCTATTTTTGCACAGGCCAGTGTGTCGGCCAACAGAGTGTGTCAGGCCTCTGTCTTCACTGCACTGGTTTGGATTAGAAGAAATCCTCTCCTCCTTTAGAAGGTTGCATCCACAATGGACAGGGTTGTCGTAGAGAAGGCTATAGAGCAAAATAGGCACCATATACCGCACCTCCAGTAGACCTCAGGGTGGGTAACAACATTAAAATCAATGATAAACATGAACATATTAAAACAGTAGTGCTTGAAATTGGGGAGGAAAAGCTGTTTTCCCATTTAGCCAAGGCCAGAGCAAAGAGGTGCATCTTCACTGCCCTCCTAAACATGTAAATTGAAGGTGCCTGATGCACCTCAAGGGGGACACTGTTCCATAGACTGGGAGCCATTACTGAGAAGGCCCTGTCCCTCCCGACTGCCCACCCCTTATGCTGCTGAGGGCAGTGGTACAACTAGGAGGGTTTCCCCAATGGATCTTAAGGCACAGATAGGTCGATATGGAAGCAGGTGTTCATTCCAAGTCATTTAGAACCTCAAATGTTAAGGTTAATACCTTGAATTGGGTTTGATAGTGAATTGGCAGCTAGCACAACTCTTTTAAGACCAGTATAATGTACATCCAGCCAGCAGCCTAGCAGCTGCATCCTGCATCAGACGAAACCGCCGAACTGTCTTCAAGGGCAGCCCCATGTAGAGCAGATTACAACAATCTGGTCTGGAAGTTAACAGAGCATGGATAACTGTGGCCAAGTCATCTCTGCCCAACTGTTGGATCAAAAGAGGACTAGTTTCCACTCTGTCTATGGGCTTCAAACGAAACAGACAAACCAGTGTCAGATTGTCCCAAGAAACAAGTGGAGAGTGAAACCAGTTGACACACTCTTTCTGTTTTAAAGGAAGTCCCATGGACAACATACTGCCGTGGTCGAAGATTATGTTTGCAAATATTAACGGAGACAACATCCTCAATATGAACAATCCCCCACCCACTTGCCATCTTGGACTCTAATCCTGTTCAAAGGTGGCCAAAAGGGCATCCTGACAAGACAGCAAGATTTTCCACTCAGGAAACCCTGTTGTGTTGAATTGGCTCCTGACAGCTATTTGGCTGGTTGTTGCAACTCAGTCAGCCAGAATTGTGGCAGTGTGACGAAATGGTTGTAAAGTACCACACATACTGGTGGTACTCTTCTGGAGAGCCTCTGAGAAAGACAAGGTGCTCCTGCGTTGACTCTTTCAAAATGTCAGTTCCAAGATAAGTAGGAGTAAAGGGCTGGCTTAGGTCACCTTCTTTGCATGTGAAGGGGAAGCCTACCACCCTCCATTTTCTGACAGATTATGTTAAAATGATATAAAAAGGCTATAAACTAACAATTGGACAATTGGTTGTTCCTTCTTCCCAAGCCAGGAAACTGAGTCATATTTGGTCAACTTGAATTAGGATGAATCTTCCCTGGAACCTTGTAGGTGCCATCTGGAGGGGAGGGTCTGTAAGATGGCAGTGAAGCAGCAGCCATGTCAGTTGTCTCACTCCAGCTGCTGATCCTAGACAAACTACAGCCTGGAGGGAATCTTTCTTGAATCTGTGTTGTTTCCATCCCAGCTGGTCCTCCAGAGGACCAGAAAATGGCTGACTTCCAACCATGTTTCTGGTCTATGGGAGAACTCCCCAACATTAAAATGGAAGCCAGTAGGCTACATCTTTTCCCTCCATGATTCTACACACAGAAGAGGTGTCCTTAGCAACTCCACCATTCCTTGGAGCTATTTAAAGTAAGTTGATGCCCAAAGGGGCTGGGATGGGTTGGAGGCTGATAGGAGGTCACATGTCTGCAGAACCCAGAGGGTCCAAAGGTGCACATGCCTGGCTCCTGATGCGGGTAGGGAGTGCCATTGACACCCATGTCACAGCCTAGCTCATTATTTACTCTAAGGGCCTGTTCACACTTGGCTTTATTCTGGTATAGGAGCCTGCTGTCCACATGTCAGTGCAGGCTACAGCAGGCCCCAAGTGAAAACTGCCAAAGTCTGCATTAGCATCCAGACAACAGACCCCTGTCCAGAGATATATTCCAGAATAAGACCAAGTGTGAAGAGGCCCTAACGGAAATACCTATCAAGGTCTCCCTATTTCATTTTGGATTCTTCTGTATGTAGACCAGAGACACTTTACCAATGGGATACATATCACCCCCCTAAATAGCAATAGTAGGAGGTTTCTCCACCATTTCTTCCTCCACAAACTTCATTTCTGCTTTTGTTTTGTTTTTCCCCTACTAATGATGAACTTTCACCATTACCTGTTGCTAATTTCCATCTAGAGTTGGGGGCAGGGAGCTTAATTGCCATTTGGGTTTCTCATTAGCAATACCCAAGTGGAACCATCTGCCATTGTGCGGAAAAGCAACTCTTCAAAGCACAGTGACATCAATTGATGAGTTACATGTGAGTAACGCTATCCCCGCCCCCCATTTCCTATTCTCTTGCCCTGCTATTGGAACTCGCAGGTGCAAATATTTCTCATACCAGGCAGATGTACCCCGGGAAGCTTTGTTTTGCTATATATTTTATGTGCCAGAGCAAAATGGGTTTGAATAATTGGTTTGTTCTAGGGAAGAAACAGAGGGAGCTCAGTGCTTTATTTTGCGTTAGTTTAATTAATAGCGCTATGTGAACGTGACAGACAAAACAAAAGAGAAAATTATAAACATCTGAGCAGAAAAATGCACTCCATTTTTGTCACATGTGCAGCTGTTCTGAAGAACACAGAGTTCTACAACTCCCATTCAGAACTGCTGCTGCAGATCAGTGAAGTTTATTAAGGAACTTATTTTGTAATTCATTAAGATTGTATCTATAGCTGCCTCCAAATGGTGAGAAGATGATGTGGGATCTTCTTTAGATCTCATAATTGCCTCTCACCGGCCCTGCTAAGACATCGGGGCAAAATGGCAGGACAAGCCTGGATCCTTATCCCATCTGGTGCTACTCCCACAATGCATGTGATCTCGAAAATATTGCCAGGGTACCAGGTCAGCCCTTTTGAACATGCCACCATTTTCCAGACTACTGAAGGACCCATTTCAGTGTCACACCAAAGCACACCACTAAAATGAATTCCTGGGGGTCCCAAGGCTAGGAACCAAATGTGGATGCTACATATGGCAGCACACCTTAAATAAGCAGACATTCCTGTGTAGATTTCCAATGAAATTCCTCACTTCCCCCTTCCCCTGGATCTCCTAGCATGCCCACAGAACTGAGTCAACAGCTTGACTTAAGATTTCCACTTTCTTCTGCTGCCATCCAACCTTGGAGGCTCTAAGCTTTTCTTCTGTCCTTCAAAATACCTTTCTTTCATGTTTCTGCACATAACCATCTACGTTAGACTTTCTTAACCAACTGTGCACATCTCCCAGTGAAAATGCTTTGATTCAGAGATCAGAGCTGTGAGGAATTTAATAAACTGGCACCAACGATAAATCCAATTAAAGTTGAAAAACTTGCAAGTCCCATTTGTTGCAATGGAAAGATATAACACTGTGTCTTTGTTCTCAAATTAACTGAACTGTTAAAACATCTTAACTAAATCCTTAAATGTGCTGGATTATTTTCCAAAATTAACAGGAAATGGAATCTAATTCTAGGTTTGATTGAAGCTGGATTAGAACTTAGATGTAGATCATTTCTGTCTTCCTTCTTTTCTGAATAGACTGTATGTCAAGACGATTGCAAACTGTGCCTTCCTTTTCCAGCATCCAGCCTTCCCAAGGCTCAGGTTAAGACAGCATCACTTGGACTGGCTGGAAAAGCAAGATCTCCTCTACTTCCTGTCTCAGTACCTACAGCACCAGAAGCTTCAGAGGAGGGCAGCAAAGCAGCAGAGGATCCTGCTAATGTAAGAATAAATTCAAGGCCCTGATTTGGGTGGACGGGCATGAGGATTTTGTATCCCTGGTCTCAGAGTGAATCAAGGAGGTTTTGAGGCCAGTAAATGATTGGGTCATGCATGGCTGTGTCAGGCCATGTGCCATCATTATGCCAGGCATGGAGATAAAGATAAAATAGGAGAGAGGAGAATGGCATATATCACCTGGTGCTTTTTGGAGGAAATGGATGGATGGATGGATGGATGGATGGATGGATGGATGGATGGATGGATGGATGGATGGATGGATGGATGGATGGATGGATGGATGGATGGATGGATGGATGGATGGATGGATGGATGGATGGATAAACAAATTGTAGGAAGCAATAGGGAACAGCCTCCAAGTCTCCTATTCCCCATGGGGCATCTTATATTCTCTGGTGTGCTTGCTACCACCATGCTACAAAAGATTTGGCTGATGGAGAGGACTTTTAATTTTTATTTTTTTTTAAAGAAGCTCGTCAACTCTAGTAGTTACTGACATCTCTTTGATCCCTGGTCTCCTAATGACAAGTTGGTCTTGTCCAACAGCGGAGTATCTGGTAGCCCTGGTGGCTACGTACAGGATGAAAACAGGATGCATATGGCATAAAAATGGCATGCATATGCATGCATAGGGATGTGTACGGATACATACAAATGTTGTCAACATTCGTATCATCAGATACATATTGAATATTTGTACAAATAGATATGAATGTATTCAAATCAGTTCAAATATTAATACATTTGTTTTTTCTCTATCCGTACAAATTTGGACATTCGAATATTCAATTTGAATTGAATCAAATGTCAAAAATTGCATTTGTGCATACCCCTAATAGTGGAGTTTACATGAGTTCCTGTTCATTAAATAAATTATCTGATACATATGGATTGGCTTCCCTATTGAGGTGTCCAGTTAAGTAGAAAAGCTAAAAACCCTCTTCTCAACCCAACAAAAATGTGGGGACCAGCTAGAACTCTTTCCACCCAGACTTCTGATGCAGACCAGGAAGGATTCTAAGGGACTTTGCTTCCAAATGCTATTGTAGGTGCTCCACTACCCCTGGAACACTTTATTCACACGGGATGGAGCTGAGAACAGGATAGAGCACTCAAAATAGTTCCCTATCCCACTCTACCGGGAGCCCTCAACATCAAGGTTTGCCAGTGGAGTATTGGGCCAATGGGGGGGTCATTTTGAAATGTCCTTCAGGAGATGCTGGCAGAGGTGGTGCAGGAAATAGTGTGCCTCCAAAAAGACCCTCCTAGAAATTGCAATGGCTGAGATTAAATGAAAGTTCTCAGTGTTTGAAGGCTCCAGCAATGGCTCTGAGGGCTGACTCTGATGGGTGGGGTGGGACAGGCCATCCAAAATGTAGGTGATTCTTTCCTGCTTCAGTGTCAACCCATCTCAGCTTGGTATGGGTTGCATATCCCAGAGCAGAACATCCTGCTGCTTTCTAGGATACATGTGTGTGTGCAGAAACAGTCTAGAGTTGCACTGGGGGCTTCACTGGACCCCAAACCAGAAGGAGTGACACCCTTGACATAACAGGCATCCACATTAATTTCAGATATCCCTGGCTTTGGTCAGCTTCATTGCCAAAGTCTCTATTTGATGGAAACCATCAACAGAGTACATTGTTCTCAGCACTTTCCCTGCTATGTATACCCCGGTTATACAATAACCTTTTCAGCTCTCTTCACAAAAGAGAGTTTCTAGCCCTCTGATCTTCCCCTCAGAACCCAGAAGAAGAAATCTTTCCAATGCAGCTTTCTGGGAAAGGGTGCTGCTGATTTGTTTCCCTATCTGGTTCCCACAAGACCATTTGCTCCTCTGGTGTAAAGCAAGTGCCATGATTTAGAGGCTGCCTCCTCCAAAGCGTAGCGGCAGCAGAAAACAAATGGTAATTGAAATGATCAGGAAGCACAATAGCCAAGTTCACCAGTGAGCAAAATCCATTACCGCACAATGCTATCCTAGGGCAGCCTTTGGATTATTGCGGGCCCTTCTTTGCTTTTGAATGGTTTCCAAGCACTGATGGCTGTGCTGCTCTGAGAAGATAAGGAAGCCCTGTGTTTTGCAGTTGGGAAGCACAGAAGCGGGGAGAGGGGGAGAGGATTGAAAATGACCACTTTACTGGAATGACCCTTACAAGAAATTGTTGAGAGCAATTGCAACTCCAAATACCTCATTTTGTGACAGATGGACAAATTATTTCCTAAGTGGGTCAGTCTCCTCAGAAGGTGGGAGTGCTTTCAGGAGGTAATGGAAGAGGCGCCTATGGTGCCCTTCAGGTGGTTATAGTTCAGGTTCTCAGTACCACTCAATCTCTACGGACGCTTGATTTTTCACACTCGAGATTCCTGTGCCCACTCTCAAGTAATGCATTTTCCTTTTCAAGCTGACATAAATAGACATTTCATTTCTGGAACGTTCTCTTCAGCCATTCCCAGCTGACCCTCTTGGTTCTTTACTTGCTGATTCATTGTAATGACATTTTAAACATTCATTTAAGGCTCTTTATTTTATACAAAAAAAAAGCGGGGGGGAGAAACCTAAGAAAGCAGCATAAGAAAAGGAAATAATCAGGTCTGGATTCAGACTGACAAGCATTCAAGCATTTGACAGTGTTCCAGTTTGACGAAGGGCACATGGAACAGCATGGAGGAAACCATGCTATTATGCACCCTATTTCTTCTAAGCTGAAAAGACACTATTGGATTTATTTTGCCCGGAAGCATTTAAAATTTTGAAACTACTACTAACATAATGTGAATGCACAATGGATCATCTAACACCAAATGAATTTCAGCATTGCAGCCTGTTGCATTTTAAAATACTTTCTTGGTTTAGGATGCGGTCCAAGCATAGTTACTGGCGAGGTATTTTTTAGCAGTAAGAAAGGAGAATATAAATGGGAGAGACCTCAAGCTCTTCTGTGAAGGAGATTGCACAAAGATCTGTGGACACAAGTAGATCCAAATGTGGTTTGGTGAGATCAAAGAGATCTTTCCAACCAGGATGTTCTCTACTTTTGTCACCTTCATGGGTTCCAGTCTTCCACTCACCAATGGTACGTCGTACAAAGGAAGTTGCCACAGTTACTGGAGACCCCAAAGCAGCAGAGGCTGATGTCCAAGTCCTACACAATCCCTTGTGAGCCAGTTTGGTCTAGTGGTTAGGGATCTGGACTTTTATCATCAGTATAGGATCCATATCCAGGATCCGTACACATTCTTATCGGCTATTCATATGAATTCATCCAAATAGATTTGGATGGAATATAATCCTACCACATTCGAAGGGGATCTATTCGAATGAATATGAATTTTCTAACATTTGATCTGCTATTAATCGAATGCCCAAAACCCCATTCATGCACATCCCTAGACCATAGGCTTGTGCTGAACCTCAGTTTGGCATGTTTGAACTGTGCAGAGAGGCCATAGGCTGTTACGTGCATCACACACCAGGTTCACCCTGTCTACAGTGCCTACAGCCAGGAAATGCACAGGTGAACTCCATGGAAATGGAGCAGGAAACACGCATGCATTCTTGTCCACACAGCAGCTGACATCACTGCTAGTCTTGTGGACAGAGCTGTGTCAGCACACAGGCATATGGAGGCTTTCTGCATCTGCACAGTAACATCACACAAAGGTGCAACATGGTGACACAAAGGTGACAGTAATATCAGCTGCTGTGCGGACATCAGTGCAGGTGAGTTCCCACCTCAATTTCCATAGGTCGCAGCTATGCATTACCTGGCTCTTGGCAACAAAGAGAGGCCAGACTTTCTTCTGTGACACACTCAACAGTTCTTAACCTCTCTGGGCAGGATGATGGTTTCAACCAGGGATTTGGTACAAATCTATTAAATCAGAATATAATGTTTTGGAGATTGTAATACTCAGAAGCAATAGGAATTGGCAACTCCTGAACAATACTTTCCAGGAATATAAGAAAGGATATTTACTTCAGCAAAAAGTGCTTTCTTATAAATCCAGTTCAAACCTTCATGATCACTCATTACTAGGAATGTGTATGGATTTGTTTTGTGCTTGGTTTGCTTCGCACTGAAGCAAAAGTGAAGGAAATTTGCATTTCCTCCTACTAGAGCCACTTTGAATATGGTAGAACCTATGTCACAGGTTCTTGGGTCCATGTAATTGTGAGGCACCCTGTCCCTGATGAGTCTATAATGTCCTGGAAAGGACAGGTATAGAATTGGGGGGGGGTACCCTTGGACTCTGCACTGATGTTTGAAGCTCAGGTGGAGGACATGGCCAGGAGTGCCTATTCCCAACATGGCTGGTGCACCAGTCAAAGCCTTTTTGGGTCAGAGATGACTTGGTCAGTTATCCATGCTCTGGTAGCCTCTAGCTTGGACTATTTGAATGCGCTCTACATGGGGTTGCCCTTGAAGACAGTTCAGAAGCTGCAGCTAGTGCAGAATGTGGCTGCTAATTTGCTGACTGGGACAGCTAGCTGGATGCACATCATGTAGGTCTTAAAAGCATTGCATTAGCTGCCGATTCACTACTGAGCCTAATTCAGGGTGTTAACTTTGACTTATAAGGCCCTAAATGACTTGGGCCCCAAATATCTAAGGGAATACCTTCTCCCATATAAACCTGCCCATTCATTAAGATCTGGAGGGGAGGCCCTCTTGGGTGTCCCGCCACCTTCAGTAATAAAAGGGGTGGGCACCAGGAGAGGGCCTTCTCAGGGATGGCCCCTAGGCTATAGAATAGTCTCCCCCTTGAGCTGCGTCACTGTATATGTTGAGGAAGGTGGTGAAGATGCACATCTTTGCTCTGGCCTTCAGTTAAATGGGGACACACTTTCCCTCCCCACTTGCAGACACTGTTGTTTTAATATATGCTCTTATTATTTTAATATATTTTACTTTAAATGTTGTTACCCGCCCTGAGACCTTTGGGTATAGAGCAGGATAGAAATTTAAATAAATTAAATAAATTAAATAAATAAATAAATAAAATTCCTACAAATTGCAAAGCTGATGAATATTCATGCATATTCCTAGCATTTACTCAATTAAATCTAAGGAACTGTGTACAAAATCTGATCAACAATTAGTGCTCCAAACAAGCAAGCAAGCGCAAAGGCGACCGCACTATGATGAAAGCAGACATCATTGCAGATTTGAGAGAATGGGAATGCACCCCACCCAAGTTCTTCCTCTTCCTAGCCTCCAAAATAAAATGAGCAGGGCATAAGCTATAGATGTGAAATAAACATACTAATTGCTTTATTCACAGGTCTATGAACAGGATGATCTGAGCGAACAGATGGCTAGTTTGGAGGGGCTAATGAAGCAACTTAACGCCATCACAGGTTCAGCTTTCTAAAAGCTTTGGACAAATAGAAGAATGGATTAACCCAGGAACATTGCAGCATACCAGCGTTTCACACACCACCACCACCACCCTCATCTGTCATAAAGCCAACCGACGCATCATCAAGCTGCATTCCAAGGATGAATCTCACCAACTCAAAACAATGCCATGCATCCCCATTGGTCAAGCAACAGCCTGGTGTAAAGATGACACAGCAGCTCTCAGGTGAAAGAAACATGATGTTGGCACGACAGCCAGAACATCTTATTGTTTGTTTGTTTGTTTGTTTGTTTGTTCTGCCGCTCTCCACAGAGGACCCGTCATTCTTTGGTTCTGCTCCACAGAATCCTGTGCTAGTGACCCAATCTATGTTGGCGTCCTTTCAGATGGAGGAGACCACCAGTTTTCTGGAAAGTGAAGATAAAAACAAATTGGAGAAGAGGTTCATTCCTAGGTAGATTTCAAAAACAGTGACAAGATTTGGGAAGGGGATTCTATCCACAGGGTGTCATTAATGGTAATACCAAAATTAGTTAATGGAGGCTTGTGAAGACAAACTCAAGAAGGTGGCTTTGATCCCTACAGGTTAAGTCTACAGTGCCACTCATAAATTTATTCTGGTGTGGTGGTCCTTGCCCTTTTCCAAAGCTTATCCTAGAGAAAAAGACTATTGGCTCCATCTGCTCAGCATCCATTAATGCTAAAGATTATTCAGTAAACAACTTCCCAGTGATACTCAGAATCTCAAAGCAGAAGTTCTACATAAATTCCCAAGCTAATATATCAGGGTGTGAAATGTAACTGCTGTAAATGCTTTCTATCAGACTGGAGATGTGTACAAGTCTAAAAACTCTGTTTTGATTCAAATCAAATCAAATTATATGTTGATTCAAATCCAAACAGGTTTGGCCTGGTTCAGTTCAAACCTCAGACAGATTCACTCTTGTTTGTTGCTCAGAAATAACCTTAAAAAGAGCAGATACTGACAAATATGAATTGGTCCAAATCAAACAGATGATTTGGTCTGGAAGAATATTTGGTTCATTTTTACTTTAACCAGCCCCACCAAGACAGGAGTGGTTCAAGTTTGAGTTCAAATTGATCAAGCCACATAATTTGATTCAAACTGGTTAAAAAATAAACTGGTTCTACACATCTCTATATTGTACCATATCACCAGTGCTTCCCTTCTGAAGGATAAATCTGGGGAGAATAAAGGCCAGCAGAAAACAAAGACAAAAACTTTACAGTTTTTGCAAACGAGAGAGACAGATTCTCCCCTCCCCCCCCCCCCGGAAAATATATTTCTGAGGTGGTTTTACCCAATTACTACCTAGAACATAAGAACATAGGAGGACCTCTGCTGAATCAGGCCACAGTCCATCTAGTCCAGCCTCCTGTCCCACACAGTGGTTCACCATGGGCATTTCAAGCAGAAGACAAGGGCAAAACCTTCATCTGCTTTTGAATCCCTGCCAATGGCTTTTAAAGGCATCCTGCCTGCCTCCCCAGCCAGGAGGATGTACCTAGGCATCCATTCTAGCAGTCATTGACACCTCTGTCATCCATGAATTTGTCTAATCCTTTCTTAAACCTATCTAGGCTAGTTGCTGTTACTAAAATAATTTTTAAAAATTAAGAGCTGGATTTTGCTTCTCTAACAAAAAACTAAATGGATTTTGAAAGGTATTATCCTACCTCTCTTGGTAGCTGTCATGTTCTCCTCTGACATAAACATGCCCTGTTCTAATACCTGTTTGGACCACAGCTGCTCTTGGAACAATGGAAAAATAGATTTAGAAGAAATGTTTCTATGGTTAAAAAGGGAACTATGTCCTCAGGTCATGCTTGATTCCTGGTGACTACATGGTTAAATCCATGCAGTCTTCCTGACAATAATATAGTACTTTGCCATGGCCTTCTGCTGGGAATTGAGCACAGGACCTTTTCAGCCACTGCAGTTGAAGACATCATTTACTTTTTTTGCCTGGGGAGTAAGATGGGCCACTGTGAGCAGTTACAGAACGAGAAGAGGAAAAGCACTATAAGTGCCCTTTCTTCTCCAAATTGAGAGAGGCAAACACACTTCTTAAAGCAGCAACAGGTTCGTCTACATGCTGTGAGTGAATCTGCAGCCATGGTTCTGATAGAATCATAGAATTATAGGATCATAGAGTTGGAAGGGACCTCTAGGGTCATCAAGTCAATCCCCTACTCAATGCAGGATTCCCTAAGCCATCCCAGGCAGATGTAGGTCCAACCTCTGCTTGAAGACCTCCAGTGAAGGAAAAGATCAGAAAAGGACAACTAAAATGAAATCAGACTGCAGCATCTAGACCACTCGTGGAAAGATGGCATTTAAGAGGGGACCTGATTGAAGTGCATAGAAAAGGTGGATAGAGAAAAATTATTTTCAGGCAGGATGACTCCAAAGGCCATTTGCTGTGATTTGAGAGCAGGTAAAGTTTTTGGCTTTGTCTTCTCCTTGAGAGAGATGCCCATAAGCAATTGGTGGCCCACTGTGTGAGTCAGGATGCTAGACTAGATGGGCTGTGGCCTGATCCAGCAGGGCAACTCTTATATTCTTATGATTCCCCTCACAGACACACACATAAGGATTGGTCACCTCTTTCTCCCTACCTTGGGACAAAATCCTTGACTGGAGCATGGAAGAGAAGGAGTGATGGAGGGCAGCCTTCCTTTCCTGGGTCAAAATCACAACTGATCTTGATTTCAAGAGGAGAAAGCATGCCCTCCCCCATCGAAATCATGGCTAGGAATTCCCTCGCTGCAATTTGATCAGATGGGAAAGAGGGATCTCCCCACACTCAGGATCAAGGCAGCTTTGAGTCTGAAGATGAGGAGTTCAGACACTGCCAAAGGGACCAGTAAATCCCCTTGAGGGGCCACTGCCAGGAGATCTTTGAATAGCTCTCTTAGCTCTTCAGAGAGCTCACCGGTAAGGATGTGCACAATTTTTTGTGTATTTGATTCATATCGAATCGAATGCAAGAAAATTCATATGAATTCAAAGAGATTCCCTTCCAATGTGGTAGGATTTGAATTCAATACAAATGTTCAATACAAATTCTATATGAATGTTCGATACAAATCCCATATGTATCCACTATGTATGTGCTCTGAATGCATCGAATCCACCCTGAATCCACTTTGAATCTGCTCTCAGTCCACTTCGGATCCACTCTGGATCCATTGCAGATGTGACTGGCGCAGCCGCTCTCTCACCTCCCCAGGTTCACGAATGCCAATCTTTGAAAGTGCCAACATCCGATTCAAATTTGAATGTCCAAATTCAGCCAAATTTGCATGAATTTCAAGTGTTATGAATATTCACACACATCCCTACTCAGTGGTAGAAGCTCAATCAAGACGCCTGTGGCACTCACAGATCATGGCATTGGTGCAGATGCCATCTTCTGTTTCTGCACTGAACATGCAATGATGGGGCAGCGTCATGCAGATACTATGTTCCCCTGCACATTCAAGGCACTACAAAGGCACTGTGCAGAACCTCCCATGGTTTGGGGCAGAAAGAACAAGGCTTTGACTCATATCAGCAGCACCTGATCGCTCCACCAAAAGCAAAACACTGCTGCAAAGCTCTCAGTAGCACTGCAAAGCAGCGCTGAGCTGGATGAGCTTTGGAACAGGTGCAATTCTTGGTATTCCCATTTCTGCCCTCTCTGTTCTGCAGTTGCCTTGCCTACCAGAGGTTGCTGGCAAATATCACAACTGCAGCAGGTTCAGTATCAGCAGATATACACAACACAACATTCTCACCACCTTTAGGTAGAGTATCTGAACTTTAGATTCTGCTGTCTGAAAGCCAAACAATTTTCAGTAACACTAGTAAATGTTGCTCTCCTTTTTGCTAATCTCTTGCACGCCTGCTTGGAAGAGAATTGGTCTCAAAGTTAGCATACTGTTTTTTAAACCTTCCGGTTTCATTTTACTTAGATCAGTAAGGTGTGGCTCTCATCTCTTGAGGATGCACACAGAGATCCCCTGTTTCTAGTGAGGATAATATGTGAAGTGAGCCTAAATAAGCATTTAGGGCGTGTGTTTTGTGTGTGTGTGTGTGTAGATCAGATGAATGCACAGCAAGATCCATTACAAGCCACTGTGAAAACATGTGTAACGCATAACTTCTCTTTTTTATTGCTATTATTTTCAGTATTACTATGGTTTTGCCACACAAGTATCACCACATAGCACCAAAGGGTTAGAAATACTCTCAACAGCACAAAGCATAAAGATAAATAACAGCCACATTCATTCAAGACATTATTCTTTTAAGCACTTAGCTTGCACAAGAGGTGGAGCCATTTACAGGGAGAAGTTGCCATGCAGTAAGTGTTTGCAAATTTCCCTGTCACTAAATATATGGATGAACATAGTATCTAATTGGGGGCTGTGGGAGGGAGTGAATTTCTAGCAGAAGGATTCTACCAACCACAAAGTACATCTGATATGCTGTTAGTTTGTACCCAAGCCAGAAAAGGATATATTTTAGGGATGTGCACGAAAGAAAATCAGTTGTTTGATTCCTCATTGATCCAGACATCTTGTTTGGTTGGTTCGATGGCGAACCAGTTAATCGATAAAAACAGCTATTTGCATTTGTTTCTGAAATTGTTCAAAAACAAAAAAATTATTTTCTTTTCCAATAAAAAAGCTTTTTTTTCAATGGCAAAACATAGCGAAAGACAAACTGTTCAATTAATTTGTTTGTGTTCACAAGCAACAGACTGGTTTGTTTTGATTGAATTTCCAGGTATCAGAACGATTGCAGGTTTAGTTTGATGCAAACATTTGCAAGCACAAACTGTTCAGTTGATTTTTTGAATGCAAACAGAACTTTGTACATCCCTAATATATAGCAAACTGGCCCATTATCAACACCCATGTCGCAGGAAGGGAAATCTTTCATTGCTTCATCCTATGGCTTGATATTTAATTCCTAAGCGCATTCTTCAAGCAGGACAGCTCATCATGTAAGATTATGCAGCAAGCCCTAAGAGCAGGCAATGAGCTGAGATGAAGGACCAGTGACTCACACACTCATGCCTGAATCTAAACGCCTAAAATAGAGTGTAATAAAGCTAGTTTTGTGTTTCAAGGTATGATCATTTCCAGCACCACTGGGATGTGAAGCCCAGAACAAATGTTTACAAACAAGGTGCAAGAAATGCTTTATTTTGCTTTGAACAAAAAACTTCCTGGAACAGTTTTCTTCATGGCATCAGCCAGTGGATAAAAACAAAATGTTTGTGTTTATAGCAAGTTACTGCTCATGGACCCAAACTGTGTCTTTCAAAATGTATTATTCCTCTCCTGCTTTCCTGTGTCTCTATCCAAGCTTGTTGTACCAGTATTTATTGACAGCCATAACTGGTAACATGAACAAAATATTGTGTTCATGCTGCCTATTGCCGAATTTTCTGCATTCATTCAGAGTTAATCCCTGTTTTTGCAGGCAAATCACCAAAAGGGAAGTGAATTTGCATATTTATCCGTTATGAGGCTGCAGAAACCCAATGAGAAGGTTTCAGCTGAGTTATTATATTCAGCACTGCCTTTGATTTCAAGCCTGAGTAGGTCATAATTTTAAAAGAGCATGGAAGGAAGAGAGGATCTTTACATCCTAATAGCTCTTTTTATTAGGAAGGTAATTATATGTGAACTCCTGAATAAAATATTTGGAATAAAATGGCACAGTATCAGAAGTAATAATTTGAAATACTTACAGAAAGGGGAGAGTCAATCTTACATTGGACATGAGATCAGAAGCTGAAGACAGAATTCAGATGCTTCATTGAAAGTGTTTCTGTGTTTGCAGAAGCATTCCTCTTAAACTGTATCATTTAGATTGGGGATTTAATGCAACGTTTCCTAAAAACTGCCTGGGCAGTCTTGCTATGGAAGAAAAATGTTGTGACCAATTTGGAATTGCACCAAGTTGCATCCAGTTGCACTGACACCACACAATCAATATCTGGTTTCAAGAAATGCAAAATCTGACAAAAATATGAACTGAGAGATCAATTCTCTGAATTCTCTGAATATTCTCTGAATTTCCAGTATGTTTATCTGGACTAGTTCTTCTGCTGCATTTCTTGAAGGGCTTCTGATTCTGGATTTAAACCACCAACTGAAATGAGAAAACATTCTGAAGGTTTGTAAAACAGAAGCCCTTCTGGCACCCCTTTCGTACTGAGAGTAGTAGTGAACCATACACCGTTCTCTTTGTTCTGTGGCATCCCATGGCAACTACATTCTGTACCTAAAAACCAGAATATTCAAGAATTCCAGCCAAGTGCACCTTCTCTTGGCACATCACCTTTGTGCCTTCTTGCTCAGTTATCTTCTTATCTCTGTGGAAGTTCTTCTCTATGAAATTCCTTTAAAAGACTCACATCTATTTTATTCTGCTTCCTTTATTACAGTGATGTCTTCTCTTTACCTTTCTGTTTCTTACCTTTTGTTATTTGGCAATCTTTGCACTTTTAGCAGAAAGAGCCTTTTCAGAGCTCCAGTTTGGTCTAGTGGTTAGGGAGCCAGACTCTTATCTGGGAATACCAGGTTTAATTCCACCCTCCCCCATGAAGCCAGCTGGGTGACCTTGGGCTAGTCACAGCTTTCTTTCTGAGTTCTCATGGACTACCTGTCTCAGCGGGTGTCTGTTGTGGGGAAAGAACAGAAGGCTTGTCAGCTGCTTTGAATCCCCTTAAATGGGTGATAAAAGCAGAAAAGAAAAATCACCTAAGCAAAGAGAACACCATTAGATCAAACCATTGCCATACGATTGGTGTATAAAATTCTGCTGAGGCAACAGTATTCAGCTTCAGAGGCCAGACTGGTTTAATCACAGCTGCAGTCGCCACCTCCACCACTACCCCCCCCCCCGATATGGCCGCATGGTGGCCAATGTGGGCGGTAGGCACATTGCTGAGGTGATCGTCCCCACCAGCCATGTGCGATCCACCCGCACCACCCATACATGTAGCTCTGCCCCTGCGCCCTATTGGCCAGACAAGTCAAGCAAACCCGCGTCCACTAGTCCGGTCTTTACCACTGAACACCAGATTGCGGACACCTTTAAAGGGTTTCCCACCTTGCTGGGTTCCTGAACCTTTGTAGAAATGTCCCAGAGCATTCGACTGGAATTCAAATGTCCATCTTCAAATGTCCCAACATTCAGTTTGAATATGAATGTCCAAATGTGGATGAATTTGCATGAATTTCAAATGTTATGAATATTTGTGCACATCCCTTATAGAAAGGCCAAAAAATTGCTAAGTACTTGCAAGTACTGGACTGGACTTCCTGACTTAATAAGGGTTTTAAAAAAAGATACAGTGGTGAGTTTTAGTGATCTAACTTACAAGTTAAACGATAAGACCCGTGTCAGTTACAGGCTAAAGGTTAAGATTATTTACATAGATTTTCTCCCCTTCAACAGTTGTCACCCACTAGTGTTTAAATGCTTCATTGCTGCATGTTTTTCCCCCCTGCATTTCTATGACAAATCTACATTAACTCCAACATAGCTGCATTGGCCTTCATCTGCCTTGAAATCATTTTAATATATCAACCAGATGCCTGGCCTCTCCTCTCAGCATCCTAGTCAGATGTTTAATCCTGCTGTCTATTTTTCATCTTGACAATAGGGAGATTACACTCATCCTCTTCTTTGATTTATGAGAAAATCTGTAGGTTCTCTTATAATGTCTAAGTGACTTAGTGAACAAACTCCTTCCTGACAAAACTAAAGAACATGGCCCTGTTTGCACTTACCTGTCTGGAGTGGCTGCTCCAAGCAAAGTCTATCTATATGCTTCACCAGCTCCACCAACCCATAATATCTGGGAGCTCTCTCTAGCAGCTCTGATCTTTCATAGCTGTGAGCATAGCTGTGAGCATAGCATTCACATGTGAGCATAGCATTCACACCGTCTTCCACGTGTGAATGCTGCAAATGCGCCAGGTGGTGCAGCTGTGGCTGTGCAGTCCTGCACCACAGGGTAATCAACATGGCAAAATCCCAGCACATGCCAGATGTTGCCACAGTCATTATCAAGGCGATCAGGTCAGACAAAGCCATCCACACTTCAAGTGCTGCTGGTTCAGTTAGGAATTCATTGTATCCAGGATATTTTCTTCTTGCCTTACTAATTCATTCTCAAAAGGACTGGGCAATGGGTTCATGCTTGCCACTACCCCTCTTCCAGTTAAGAGGCCATCCCTAATTCTCAGGTAACTCGCTGAAAAACCCTTTGAAGCTACACTACCCTCAGATTGCATGTGATTTTCAAAACTCTTCCTTTAAAACAAGGGGCAATTCCAGGTCAGGACCTCCCTTAGTCCACACCAGCCTATGGAAAGAGGGCTGCTAGTAAACCTCCTGGTCTGGCATGCCTGCCAGTGTGGAATGGTCTCTAAAGTCAGGCAGATACATTGATCTAGTGTCTTACCTACCATTTCTCAGATGTAAAAGCTAAAAAATAGCTTTCTTGGTCACAGATTGTCATGTCTAATTTCCATTGATTCTCCCTTCTTGTTTGTCCACACTTGTTTGTCTACACTACCGGGTTTGATTCCGCCCTCCTCCATGAAACCACCTGGGTGACTTTGGGCTAGTCACAGCTCTCTTCTGAGCTCTCACAGCCCCACCAACCTCACAGGGTGTTCTGTTGTAGGGAGAAGAGCAGAAAGCTTTGTCAGCTGCTTTGAGTCCCGTTAAATGGGTGAGAAAAGTGGGGTAGAAAAGCCAACTCTTCTTCTTCTAACATGTGACAGTCAGTTATGCCCGGTGTAGTGATAGATATTGCTTAATGAAGCAGCTCACTTTGCTTCAGTGATTCACTTCCATGTCAGCTTTCTGTCCTACATCACTCACTGATACTCAGTTTTTAAACCTTTCTACGAGCCTTCAAATCTGTTCTCCCTAAAATTTTGGAAAGAGCCCCTCTCCCAGTTTATCTCACAAATTGCTCTGAATCAATGAGAGAAGTGAAAAACTGTTCCAAGATTTCTTGAAGCCATTGTGTTGAGTATGGTGATGAAGCCACAGTTTCCTGTTTTGTTAAATACAGAACTGCCTTGGACACAATTTGCATTTTTGTACATGAGCAGGGAAGGAAACAAGCCCCAATGATCAATAATCTGGTGATCAAAGAAAGACCCCAACTAAACCTGCCTCAGCTAGCTTGAAGGACCATCATAGTGACTTTCCATATGCAATCTTTTGATCAGTATCAAAGACACATATCAGTTCAGATGAGTGTGTTCAAAATGTTTGGCTCTTCTGCTAAGCTTGGGGGTTCTGGGCATGATTATAGAAGAATCATCTATGAAATGGCTCCTTGATAACCACACATATGTCTCCTCTGATTGCAAAAGAAGTGATGTTTTCTTCTTGTTAGCTCTGTTAGGAGATGACTTGGGGGGAGGGGAAAATTGGTCATTTTGCCCCCTCCCATTCTCCCTATTTCCTGGAAGGCAGGAATAATCATATGGCATAAATATGCCGCACAGCCACCCAAGCTGATATTATCTCACTGTTATGCTGTGTATGTCTTGATGAAGCAAGAAGCAGTAATGCTGGTAGCTAGAAGAACAATGCTGTTTTTATTATTGTAAAATAGACCTGGCAATTCCTACCTTTGTGAATTGTCATTATGTTTGGGATAGGGGAGGGGAGGGAGGGAAGAGGGTGCTTTTTATAAGTAATATTTAATTTATTATTTAGAGTGGTTTCTTTGGGATAATTTATGATTGGGGTAAACAAAAAGCAAAAACCTGGTTGCAGATCTAGAGCAGGGTGTTAAAACTGTGGTGTATCTCATCTTGCTGTATTTTTAAGACACTTGTCTTGATGCCTGAGCTAACTTAACATGCTGCCCTTAATCCAAATTCACCCAGTGGTACAATCCTGACTAAGCAGATGTTGTTGGGCAATAGGCAATACATGACAACTTCTTGCAACCATCTGAAATGAAGTTCAGATTTCACTGAACCAGCCTGGTACTATTATCCAGTGAGCCATAAAATACGTTTCATCTCCTGCTTTAGTGAGAGAGAGAGAGTTACACAAATGTGTAATTATTTTGTTGAAATGAGTGGGATTTTCAAAATATTTATTTTGGGATGTGTGGGGGAATATTCTTGATTTGAGAAGAACCCAAAAGTTTGGGTTAGGGTTAGGGTTAGGGTTAGGGTCAGGGTGGACTTGGTAACCAGAGAAGCACTTAGGAAACCAGGTGATATTTATTCTTCCTAATGTGCAAGCAGGAACAACCAGTATGTTTTCCTAGGCTGAAAACTGAAGCCAGGAGCCAGTCTTTGAGTATGTCACAAAAGCCAAAAAAAATAAGTTATTGTTGAAACGGTCAACCTGCATATGGGCTGTATAATTTTAGGTGGTAGGTGAAGCCTCATTTGATAGATAGAATGAATTTAATACAGAAATGCTTCCTGCTAATAGTGTGTTCGAGAGGGGTTAGGGTTAGGGACAAGTCTACAGGTATACCTAAAGAATAAGTCCTACTTTTCTCATAATTCATATTGGTTTTCTTGCTTTAAAATCTGTTTGACCCAAACAAAAATCTTCTATGATTTCAAAGAATGAAGAGTGGCTTGTTTTGTTTTCCTTCCCTGGTCATATCGCAACTAAGAAAGGAGAAGGAAATATACCATCCCTTAAGAAGGAACTACGTGCCAAGAATACACAAATATTCATGCTATGCAAAATTTGTATGAATTTGTACAAATTTCAACATTTGTGGACAAATTAAAAGGAGCCTACATTCAATTCACTCACAAATCAAATGGATCTGGCCTTTGTAGAAGCTGTCCCCCAGGATGCCCCCTTATCCCTAAATGCAGCTGTGGCCATGTCCTCTGCCACCATCATGCGCTCCTCCAAGGCCCAACTAGGCCTCCAGAAGGCCTAGTTGGGCCTTGCAGATGACAGCGGAGGCTCACCTCCAGCCTCCAAGTCCTCTGCCCATGCCCCCTTATCTGCAAATGTGGCCACACTATGTCCACCTCCATCATTTGCATGCTCCTGAGGTCTAACTAGGACTTCCAGAGGTGTGCGCACATTGCCCCTAAGTGGTAACTGTGGGAAATTTCCTATGATTCCTGGATGAGGAGGTGCACAGCCACCTCCAGAAGGCCTAGTTGAGCCTCTGAGGAGCACAGGATGATAGCAACAGTAGGTGAGGGGCACAAGGGATGGGTGGGGGTTCCCTTAGCATGCAAACATTTGACCGACATTTGCTCATGAAGCCACAGCCCCAACATTCATGGGAGGTAATTCACACAAAGACGAATATTCTCCCATTTGATTCTCATCAAATGGGAGGAATTGGCTTTGTGCACATCCGTACATGCTACTGGTTTTCACGGAAGAGAGAAGTCTAAGCTCATGGTTTTAATATATTTAATACAGAGCCATCCTTCAATCCCAGAAAGAATTAATACTGAAGAAAGATGGTTATAGCCAAGTTGCCAACTGTCGGACAAGAATAGGAGTCCTGACGGTGGCTGAATCATATTTTGATGAGGTGAGACAATCAAAATAATTTATTATATGTGAAATTTCTAGCATCCTTTAGAAGAGCATGAATGAGAGCCGTGCAAAAGAAATATTCCCCGTGTCATCTTTACAAAAGCATATGAAATGTCTAGTTCAGGCCAAGTCTAACTGTCCAATCACTATCTCAGAATGTCCTTTATTCCAGACAGAGCCAAACCGTGGCTATCCAGAAGTTCAAGATTTATTGTTTTAATGAATCTCAAGTCAGTGTTGCAAACAGAGTAGGACAAAGGCTGTTGAGTTCAGCAACATCTAGCTGACAATAGTTGGACGGAAGTATCCTATCTCAAACCATTCAACATGATGGCTGGGACTAATAAAGGCCAGAGATCAACATCTGAAAAGTCAAAGGTTCTCAAGCCTGCTGTTAAACCTTGAACTCATTTATTTCTATTCTTAAAGCTTTATAATGCTCTAATACCCCATGGGTTAGCCACTGTACTAACATCTAAGTGTCCATCTACACTTAGGTTTTGGTCCATCTTCAGTCCACTTTCAGACAACCTATTAGTAAAATGGCAAACAGTTTTCCTCCCACCTTATCTATACAAGAAAAAATCACTATTCACTTAAATGAAGTGGAAGAATATCTTTCCTGATGTATTATTTCATTTTTAAAGTAGACTGAAGTTGGATTAAAACTTAAATGTAGGCTGGATCTTCCATGTGAATTGCCTCAGCCCCTTAACGTGTGTGGATTCAAAGTTTTCAACACATAACAGCAGGACAAAGTCAGGACCCACATGATCAGACCCACAAATGGGTTTTTTATAGTGGGGTGACCACACATCACAAACGCATCTGGTGATAGCTTATTCCCGAGGGTGGAATCCACTTCTAGGAGGCCTTGTTTGCAGAGCACTGCACTCTGCAAAGGGAGTGTAGTTCTCATTTCCCCATAAAGCTGGCATACAAAGGGATGGTTGCTATGGAAGCAACCTACTCATGGCTTGCCTGGCACCATTAAGCCTGGCTCAGAAAATAGCCAAGTCCCAGGTCCATTTCTGGCATCTCACTTGATGGCACTGGGTGGAAACTTTGGACCAGGGAACTTTCATTCTCCAGCCTCAGCTTACACAAGCTGGGATGCACAGACCTTGTGGATAGTCCAACTCTCTATTCTTGGCCTAACACAGGTCCTGTGTCCTGGAGTGGATCCCTTCTCTACACATGTAGAAGTTGCCTTAGGTTGTCAGCAAGTCTACATTTTACACTGTGTCCTACTCAATCTTGGCTCACTACAAATACTTGCCTCTATGGAAAATATGTCTTATTCACACATTCCCTTTCAAGTCACCATTTCAAAAACAAACAAATGCGTATCATTAAATCAATCCTCAGCTACCAAGGGAAACTACAGTTTTTGCACATTTGGTTGGCGTGACGGCCAAGACAAATAGGCTTTAGTGGTTTTCAGTGGCAAATCTAGGTTTTAGATCCCAGAATTTGATTTTGTCGTTGCCAGGTTTGGAAGGTTGTTTGTCAGCTGAATTTTTAGAGATCCAGAAAGGGAATCTGGCATCTAATTGTCTGCCTTAATCACATAAATCATATGTAGTGTGCACTGTGTACAGTGACTGGCAGGGAATAGCTATTCACAAGCATTACCTGAAATATACTGGAAAATTCTTCTCCTAAAAACCATGAGAGCTATCTGGGCTTTAATGAAGCTCTCATTCACTTCCAACATTCTAAAGAACTTCTCAAAGGAATCAAAATATCATGTATAATATTCTAAGTGTTGTTCCTTTTCCCTGAAGTAGTGCACAGATATTTAGAAGAAGAATTTTGTAGGATTCTGACCACGTGTATCTTTTAGAACTCCATTAACTTAATGCTCACTTTCTAATTAGTAATCTTCATTCTTTCTTCACAATCAAGTCTTTGAGAAGAAATTCATTTGCCCATTTTGAAAGTATTCCCCAAATAGTAGTGAGCTACACCACAGTTTTAACTAGCCTTAGGGGTGGGAAATGAATTTGGTGTTTAAAAAAGCCTAAAATTAGGCATTTTGAGCCTACAAAGGTTTTCTTTGAATTGTTGGACTCTAGCATTGTTAACCAAATTAGATTAGTGACTGCAATATTTAAGTGTAAATCTTGTTCTACAAGGAGAAGAACTTGCTTAGGGTTTGAAAATAAATGACTGTTTCTACACACAATCTTGTATACTACTACATGAGGAAAAAGGGGGTTTTGTAATGTACTGTAGAACAGTCTCATATTCATTTTTTTATAGAAATGTTATTGCAATGGTGCATTTTTTTGTTTAATAAATAAAGTTTTGATACAAATGTTTTGGTCAGCTTCTTCTTTCCAGTGCCAAATGACATATTTCACAGAACTGGGCTGTGAATTCTACGTAAAGTTGCATTCAAACATCCACTAACATCCTTAGAACAGAGGACAATCATAAAGGTTTATCCATTCATAATTGCATATGAATGTCAATTCAATGTCTCCCAAAAATCACGTTTGATTCACTTTAATCTTGATCACCCTTAAGGCAGTGATGGTGAACCTTTTGAGCTCGATGTGTCAAAATTCGCAAGAAAACCTAGCTTAACTCAGGTGCTGTGTCACATCTAGAAATATCCATAATTTTTATATTTGTAGCTCTAGTAAAAAAGTTATATTTTTGATATATGTATTTTATTAAAAGCAAAAACAAATAATTCTTTACATTAGTGACTTTTATTGCTGAATTTTGTTTGCTAAATCTTCAACTGAAAGTTGGTATTTCATACACTTTAAGAACAAGCAAGCACTACACGCCCAGGAACCAGGGTGACCAGGTGTGTCACCCAAAAGGGCTTGGCGTGTCACCTGTGACACACGTGTCATAGGTTGGCCATCACTGCCTTAAGGGAACAAATGATTGTTCATGTTCAAATCCAAACATTTTCAAGGGCAAAAGCCGAGCAAGCACAAACTGTTTGATCAAATTATATCTGGTCATGAGCAGGACCCTGGTTTAATTCAAACTGATTTCTGGATATTCGAACAACTACGTGTTCAGTTCAATGCAAACATTCACAAACATGAACTGAGTGAATGAATTTTTGAATGCAAACCAAACTTTGCACATCCCTAATGTGACATGATGCTTAAGTATGAAAAGCTTCAACTGATCCTTTTTTGGAGTGGAATCAGAAGAATGGAACTTGCTCCCAAGAAACATTTAAAATTTAAACCCTATTTTAAAAAGAAACTGATGTTAGAATAATGAATAACATTCTAAAACATTTTGTTAACAAACCCTGGCCAAACTCAGTTGTAGGGCTGTGCACAAATGCAATTTTTGGGATTTGAATATCCAAAGCTTTGAATCGATTCAAATGTTTAAAATTCAAATGTATTCACATTCGATTCAAATGAAATACGTTCAAATCTATTTGTATGAATTTTCTATTCGTATTTGAAGATACAAATGTTGAAACCTTTGAATGTGTCTGTACGCATCCATACACATCTCGTTTTTATTCTGTATCCATCCTGTTTCCATCCTATGTGTGTACAGATATGAATAAGATGTGTATGGTATTTTGACATTCGAATTCAAATCGAATGTCCATAAATTCAAATTTAAAGATTTGAACAAATTTCATATGCGTATGAGTTCATACACAATGTGTACTTGCAGATACGCATCTTTCCCGCATCTGTACGTATTTTTACAGATCCGTACAGGACAAAAACAGGTTGCACACAGGATAACTATGGGATGTGTATGGACATGTACGGATATGTACAGGATGTGTAACAATGCATGCAGGCACATATGAATGTTGTCAACATTCGTAAGTGCAAATTCAAATCAAAAATTTGAATTGAATTTGATTAAACTAGAATTTTAAAGAGTTGAATCAAATCTAATTTTTGAGTATTCGATCTGAATTGAATTGAATCCCAAAAATTGCATTCATGCACACCCCTAGTGGCCAATCTTCATGTGTGTTTTATCATTCCACATAATGTTTGAGTACATACCTAAGTACCACATATTTGCAACAATGTTACACAAAGGACTCAGTTGATCAGGTGGCCCAGTAGACTTTTTCAGGGAGCATGTGCACACCATGGTACTGTCTCCATCCCATAATGGCCCAGAGCATTCAAGACATTCAGAGTATTACTGGGAGAACTAAAGCCCAAGACACAGCCTTCACACTACTTCCTAACGTGGGGGAGCAGGGTGTCATGGTCACATGCTGCACCGTGGTCACTGTAGCAATGGTCCAGCATGTGGCAGGAGTTGCTGCAGTCATTGCTATGGCAACACATATGCTCTGTGATGGTGTGTCTGCACTACAACAGCCCTGAGGTAAGTGAAGGACAGTACTGGCGCCCGCAGTGTGAATGCTGGCCCCCATCCCCAATTGTGACTTCCAGGGGATGCTTTCCAATGGAAGTGAAGGGTGAAAAAGTCTGATTTCCTATTCCATATGTTATCTGAGCTCTCTTTGTAGTTTTCCTTTCCTCTAATTCCTCAGAAAAAGCATTTAGAAGTCTTAGTGAAAGGAGAAATTAATTATAAACGAAAGCATTAATATGCAAATTCAATATTCCTGTCTCCCAAATGCAATCTTGTTCTGCTTTGATGAAGTGACACTTAAGGAAAGCTTTAAAAGGCTGCTAGAAAGCAAAAACAAAGTTGCCATTCTGTCCTGCCTTCAACTAATAAAGCTAATATTTGTGTTTGTAGTTAACCTGCTGGAAGCCTGCTTTCCTTCATGAAGTTCTATATGATGGAAATGTTAAATTTCTTTATTACTTTGGCACATTGCCCCCTAGTATAAGACCTAAGGCTAATTATAAGCTTACTGAATCACATAAAATAGCAAAAAATTAAGTAGAATTTGCCCACTGCACTTACAGAATATCTTCATACAACAGGAAGTACTGGTTCTACTTTATTTGGAGCTACAATAGTTAAGACTTCCCCCTCTTTTCACTGCCATGCCTAATTCAAGTTACCCTACTTTTAAATTCTGTTCCTCCATCAGCCACAGATATATACAGTCTTTCACAGTAAATTAGCATATTTTTATTCTGAAGGTCAGTAGTCACAACAAACACAGGCTATGATCAGTCATGCCTAATGAAATATGCTCTGGGAAAATTTGAAGCGATAAGAACAGATACTTTCCCTCTAAATTCACTTTACCCTTCTCTTGAAGCCTGGGAACAGGCAGCCCTTCCTCATTCAGGACAAAACAATAACACCCAGGGCGACTCTTTTAATCAGATTGGGCAGGAAGCTACATAAACGTAGATGAGGGGAATGTAGCCAAACACCACATGGAGCCAGTCAGACCATGGATAGCTGGGCAGACAAGTGGACAATCAACGGTCAGCACTCATTGCCAAGGAAGGTATTGCCAGACTTGAAGGTGAAGAACACCAACATGAGGATAAATGAGGTAGGCTTATTCC
The DNA here is from genome assembly GCA_023333525.1 of Aspidoscelis tigris stejnegeri. Lineage (NCBI taxonomy): Eukaryota > Metazoa > Chordata > Lepidosauria > Squamata > Teiidae > Aspidoscelis > Aspidoscelis tigris. The sequence goes on from JALMGA010000007.1 coordinate 13,096,299, forward strand.
TTTAGCTGTTTGTTAGGCATTTTTGTGCATCTACAAATAGGATGCTTTTTGTTAAATCACCGTTTGATCACACCTTCAGAAAATATATAACAACTATCCACAGGCTGAACCTCAGAAATAAACTAATGTACCAATATCTCTGCAATTAGTTTATATGCCTATTGTGCCTCTAATGCATCTTCACTTTAATAATGGGTTCCTGAGTAGGGACATGCATGGATATTTGTAATGTTTGTTATTTGGACAAATTCGGACATTCATATATGGATTGAATGTTACGGCACTTGTAGATTGACCTCCGTACGAAGCTTCAGAACATTCGTGAAATGGGGAGGTAAGAAAGTGGCTGTGCCAGTCACATCTGCAACGGATCGAGACTGAATTTGACATGGTTTGAGAGCAGAATCAGGGCAGATTGGATGCTCTCAGGGTGGATATGTTACAGGATATGTATTGGATACATATCAGATCCATATGGATCCATATTGGATATGTATCAGATACATGTGAGTTCGTATCAGATATTCAATCAAATTCATATGAATGCATTCATATCAAATAGAATCCTCCCACATTCGAAGGGGATCTGACTGAATATGAATTTTCTTACATTCAATTTGATACAATTTGATACAATTTGATTCAATTACATTCAATTTGATACAAATTGAATGTAAACAAACCCCTACTCTTGAGCCACCCATTAATGAACTGCAATGGATCAGGCTAGCTATCCTGTTCTTCTCATCAATGCCAGCAAAGTTCCCTGCTTGGTATTGCCAGACCACACTTTGCCTATTTTGGCCATGTAGACCTTCCTTCCCAACCCCCCTGAAGAATCACCAGCAATGGAGAAGACAATGAATGAAGATTAACAGAGGACTGGAAATCCAAAAATCAAGTATTATAAGGCTACAGGTATATGGATTTTGTTGTTGTTGTTTTTTAAGTATATCTGAGTTGACTTAGACATGGTTTAGAGCTGGTTCACAGATGGGCTTATTTATACACCAGTCTCCCCCTCCCCCTCTGATGAATCTTCTAGGCTAGGAAAGTCAGATTAGAGATGAATTGAGATCATGAGGATTATACCTAACAGCCTCTATGGTCCTTTCAAGCTCTCTGGCTTTACTCCTGGCCTATCTTTCAAAGAAGGCAGCACTAGCCACAATAAAAATGGCAAGGTAGTGAAGGTGAAGAAGCCCATGACTGGGGAACTAAATGTCTTTTGGGACTTTGAAGATCAAGGTGTATGGGTTCATCCCAATCATAGGTAGCTATAGAACAGTAAAAACTGATCCACAGTTTGACTGGGAGCGCTCTCAGTAATCTCCCAGATGCAGTGTTCACCCTACTTCCTTGTGCAAATGCTCCATGGGGGTGCTGTTGCTATGAGGAGTCCTGCTGGATTAGGCCACAGCCCGTCTAGTCCAGCATCTTGTCACACACAGCCTACAATGCTTCCTGCCTGCCCAGATGTTAACTAATTATAAATTACCTGTGGTCTCCCAGCAGCTGGCATGAGCCAATAAGCTCTTTCGTCTTTCCTGCTACAGACAAAATGCAGACATTTTCTCCAATGATCTAAATGGAATCCTGATGGGAGGAGATTTTGTGTTCTGAACCCTTTCTTTGCTGTGGAGCTCTTAAAAATAATCTATCTGGAGTTGTCAGTGTGGATTAATGTGTACCCACACCATTATATTACATTTACGCACAGAGAAATATGACTGTGGGGCAAACCGGTCCATGATATACGGCGTGTATTGAGGCTTTCGTTTTGAATTCGAAAATGGTGGGACTTTAATAAATTTATCACAGTTCAGTATATTACCAGGCAAGTGGGAATATTTTGCTTCATACACAAAAAGATTCCACCCTCCCTCAGGCCTCATAAATTAAATTTTATCTGAGTTTTTCAGGTAACAAAATAACACTGGGCCTTATAATAAATCAATAGGGACTTTGTAAGAAGCAGGGAATGCTACAAAGTGTTTGAGTTTTACAATTCAGTTCAGTCCTTCAAGTGCTGCGATCTATAACGCTGCCCTTTGTATTGGATATAGCTAGCGCTGGATATTCATACTGAGGCAGATTAGCAATTCCCTTTGCTTTTATGTCATTGCGTGTTTGCTTGAACTGTTTTGTAATTAAAACAAGTGGAAGATGATCAAGTCCTGGGTCTGTTAGCTGCATTTCAGCACACTGCAAGGACCCCAAATACTTGAAGTAGCAGTACCAAATGCCCAACACTAGTACAGGGAAGTTACGAGAAGAGCAGGTGCTTGCAAGAAATTATATGGAATGGAGTTTCTATCTGAGACCAACTTCAGCATTTGGCATTCTTGGGCAGTAGATAAGGGGTCAAATATTCTGGGTATCTGAAGGAGCGCCTTCTCCAATATTGACCTACCTGTGCATTGAGATCTGAAGAAGAGGGCCTCCTTATAGTTCCTTCTCTTACAGAGGCACAAGGCACACAGGAACATACAAGAGGGCCTTTTCAGTGGTGGCCCCTAGAGACTCTGGAACAGCCTTTCTCTTCACCAGGCACCTACACTGTATATTTTCATATCTTTTCACCCAGGCTTTTGCCATTTAAATAGCTTCCTCAGGGTGCTCTCCTATAGGGAGGGAAGGTGGGGGTGGGAGGGCAGGCAGATAAATCCCAATATTTTTGGTGCTTTGGTGCCAAATACCCTAAATGGTGCCTAGGCCATGTTATTTGAAACAATAACCACCACAAAAGCCAGATGGATCCCAGAAGAAAAGACAAAATTCTGGCTGCATCTCCTTGCCTTGGAAACTTGCACTAAAGGATATAGGGGAAAAGCCCTTCCCCACTAACCTGGGTGGAGCCTCCCTTGCCAACCTGAGGTAAGGAACAGAGTGCCCGACCATCAGAGTGGGATTTCCCATTCTGATGGTGCCTGATCTCATTGACTTGGCTGTCAGGTGCAATTTAGAAGTTGGGAGCCCAGTGGAAGGGGCCTGTCTGAATGGGCACTGTAGAGTGAGTAGCTCAGAGCCACCTACCCCCAGGCAACATTCATGCAAGGAAGTTGTGCAAACACTGCATCAGGGACTGTACAAGGACCACCCTAGGCAGTCTCAGTAAAGCTAGGAAGATGTTAAAAACTGATGTCTATGGCTCTTTCTATGAGCCAGTTTGGTCTAGTGGTTAAGGAGCTGAACTCTTATTTGGGAATACTAGGTTCAATTCCACCCTCCCCCATGAAGCCAGCTGGGTGACCTTGGGCTGGTCACAGTTCTCTGAGCTCTCACAGCCCCACCAACCTCACAGGGTGTCTGGTGTGGGGAGAAGAACAGAAAGCTTTCTCAGCCACTTTGAGTCCCCTTAAATGGGTGAGAAAAGCATGGTAGAAAAGCCAACTCTTCTTCTTCTTCTTCTTCTTCTTCTTCTTCTTCTTCTTCTTCTTCTTCTTCTTCTTCTTCTTCTTCTTCTTCTTCTTCTTCTTCTTCTTCCTGCATTGGATCTTATTATGGATTATATCCAAGAATAGGGACCTGGTACAGACTACAGCAGATCCTACCCATTGATCTCGATAGAATCATCAGTGCCATAATCTTTACCAACATGCAAGTGAAATAAAGTCCAGTGCCCATGACTAGGTACATGAACAAACGTTTTGTTTGTTTTTTTAAAAAAATTTCATTCATATCTAGGGATGTGCATGAATATTTGTGACATCCAGAAATCATACAAATAGGTACAAATTCCTAGGTTTGTGGGGCCCTGTTCATCCACAAATTGGAATATGCGGTATTTGTAAAAGCTTTGGTTGAAGCTCTGGCAAATACCAGATGCCCCTGGGGCCTCCTCAACCTCCCAGGACCTTCCACTCTGGAGCACACCTCCCACTTGCCACCTTACCTTCTCTTGCAGCTCCTCTGGTGTCTGCAGGCCTTTTTCATCATGATCCAGTGCCTGAACTAGGCCTTCCTGAGGTTGGAGAAGGCACTTCAAATAGATCCCCTTCTAGTGTGGTAGAATTCAAATTTGATACGATTGTTTGATATGAATCACATAAGAATCCCCTGCTTATCCAATATATGAATCCCTTATGTATCCACTCTGTACGTGTCAAATCCGCACTGAATCCACTTTGAATCTGCTCTCAATCAACTTCAGATTCACTCTGGATCTGTTTCAGATGTGGCTGGCACAGCTGCTTTCCCACCTTCCCAGGTTCACAAATGTAACGAACCTTTGTACAAATGTTCCGAAGCATTCAATTCAAATAGAAACATCAATCTTCAAATGTGCCAACATTTGATTTGAATTCAGATGTCTGACTTTGTACAAATTTGGACGAATTCTGAATGTAATATTTGTGCACGTCCCTACCCATGGCCACCGCACATGCTCTAAGTCATGGAGGCAGCACCATGTCATATGATCGTACTGTGCTAGAGTGTGGACAGCTGTCCCAATCAGCCAAATGCCTAAAAGAACATAAGAACATAAGAGGAGCCCTGCTCCAGCATCCTGTCACACACGGTGGCCCACCAAATGCCCATGGGCATCTCAAGCAGAGACAAGGACAAACCTTCTCCTGCACTCGAATCCCAGCAAATGGCCTTAGAAGCATCCTGCCTGTCCCCCCCAGAGTTGTTGTTGTTGCTGCTGTTGTGTTGTCTTGCTTTATTTCCAGAATAGATAAAGCTGCATTGCAAAGATCCAAAATGACTTTATATGCAACAAACATTATTTTAAACATAAAAGTTGACACTCAAATCCAAAAAGCAAGAATTCAGCCAGAGTCACTATAATCATGAACAGATGACAATGGACACCCATAGAGCTATTTATGCCACCTTCAAGTTCTGCTGACACCCACACAGTATTTATATAAAATAAAACAGAACCTTTTTAAAGCAACTTTGTGCCTCATGGGTACAATATCACACATATTTGGTGCTGGAATAGATCTGTGTTCTATCATTAGAGTTCTCTGAATGTCCTTTCTTGGATGGTAAATGGGTTATAAGAACATTGGCACTGATGATTCTATCCAGACAGAGAGTGAAATGTCTGCAGAATGAAAATTCAGCTCAGAGAATCTCATCACTGCAGGGACTCCAGAACCAAGCTACAAAAATTCACAAGAATAGACTGATATCCCTTAAAAAAAACAAAAAAAAATTGACTTTTAATGTTCTTTTATGTTGGATGATATTCCGAAAATTCATCAAGAACAAATACATTTGCCTTTGTTAATGCTAACCCTTAATGTCAGGTATATCTTTTATTGTCCAAGAAAATATTAAAGTGGCAGGAAAAGATTAAATTTGTTCTCCAGTGGTTAATAAACTGTGAAAGCTGAAGATAAAAATATTTTATTTTTCTCCCACTTTACATTTCTTCAAAGACTGTCAATCTGATCTCTGAATTTTCAATCAACCCACATCTGTAAAACTTGGACCTAGAAAACCAAATTCGACTAGCTTAGGGGGGTGAGGGGAATCCACAGAGAAAGAAATGTGTTCTTGAAACCTGATACTAATTTGTACTCCCCCCACCATTTTGTTTGTATACCGCCTTTCCAAAAGAAAATTTGCCCAAGGCGGTTTACAACAAACATGCAAAATAATAATCAAAACATTATAATAAAAATACATTATAAAAATCACATATCATACAAACATTGTAAAATAAGCCAAACACACACAAAAATGAGGCAGATAAAGGCCAAGTGGAGTGCAGAGCAGCTGACCAAATTTGGGCTTCAGTCCCACAAAGAATAACCTCCTTCAAGATGTCAGTGCCCAGCGAGGCTGGAGAGTCATCCAGAGGGCAAAGGGGTCTAGACTGCCACCACTAGACCAGCCCTGGAGGGATGGCAAGGTTTTCCTCCTCATGTGCTTGCCCCATATAACACGATTGGGGAATATCTGGTAACAAGCATCTGCACTTGCGGGAGGCATTTTCAACCCAGAAATGCCTTCTGCCTTACCAGATGTTACCCTATTGTCTACTAGTGGTAGTGCCCCACACACATCTCAGCCCTTACCAGAAGCTTACCTTCGTCTTCCAGCACCACAACTATTTGCACCATTCCAGTGCTAAGGGTCATCTGAGGTGTCACACATGCATGATGCTAGCACCTCAGGTGACCCCAAACATTACTGCGCAGGCACGGAGTGTCAATGTCACTGTGGTGATGGTAACAGCACACATGCAGTCATGCCAGGCTCCGAAAAGAAGATGGCAGCCCACAGACATGCGCCTGGACACAGGTAAGGTACTGAGGCTTACTATGGCATGTACTAGTGTTCCCAAGTGCAAATGCTATTATCCGTTAGTAGGTAATGCACTAAGTGGAGAAACACCCCAGGTGATAATTTTTAACCCCAGTAAAAATGAAAAAGGTGTTTTTTTTAAAAAAAATATCCTAATGCTATTTTGTTTTTTGTTTTTTCTGGAGTCCATAGCATTTCTGTCAATGAACAGAAATTCACAGATTTTGTTCTCCAATGTTGGAGACTGACAGTGTCCTAAACAGATATGAGTGTGGGATGAAAGATCAAAGAATAATAAACAATTTAGACTAGCTGAATTAGAAAATAGCATAATGCCACCATTTTGGTGATGCTGAGAGGGTCATGATTTCAGCTTGTACTTTGTCTTCTATTATGGCAAAATGGTGCGCAAATGTAAACACAACATTCAAAAATTAAGGGTTCTTTTTGGGAACACTATAACCAGTGTTTCAAAAACAGGGCTGCCCACCTTCACATATTGGGGACCCATTAAGGACCCATTGGGCTCAGAGCAGGAAGACCCCATTTACACTGCAAACCCATTAGAGCCACATTTGTTTCCACCAGTTCTAGGGAAATCCAGATTAAATGGGTCCTTCAGGATCTATAATCTGGATTTCCTGTAGACCCCATTAAAGGGGCCTACAATGGGGTCTTCAGGCATCAAATCCGGATTATACAGAGCACGTTTCCTCCACAATCGGGCAATGGGGTCTAGGGGTGCACTCCAGAAGGCACCTATGGGGGGGTGCCCCAAAACTTTGTTTTAATCTGTTTTAATCTGTTAATACTTTGTTGTAATCTGTTTTAAGGTTGTTACTCGCCCAGAGACCTTCGGGTATGGGGCGGGATAGAAATGTAAATAATAAATAAATAAATAAAAAACCCGAAGCTCTGAAGCCTGTGCATAATCTCCGGAGACAACTCCAAAGATGGCTCTGAAGGAAATTCCGGAGAATGACACAGGCTTCAAAGATGACCCATCAGAGCAATGCCATTTCTACAGAGCTGTGGACAAAGCTCCCAGTGGCGCCCCCCCCCCAAAAAAATACATGGGGTGACAGGCAGGCCTCACATAGATTCGGATTCACCACATGGGTGCTCCAGCATTTCCACTGCGAGTACGCCCAGCACCCATTGTTATTGGGTGCTACACGGCCTGGGGAGACACGTCGGGTACCTCTTTAGATCCAGATCTACTAAATCCAGATTAGTTGAAGGACCCATTCCTTAGATCCAGATCATCTTAGATTCAGATTAAGGGAGGTAAGTGGGAAAATCCCTGGATGAAATTGTGTAGCTTTCTTTCTGCTCTCGCTGCTGATGGTCCTGATTCATACGCTTCAATTATACCTGCTTTGAGCAGTGAAGACACACCACGCCTTTAGGCTGTCATTATGTTGAACTGTCAACCTTTTGCACATCTTCATGCTGTCATAACAGGAATTCCTTACAGGCCTGGCTGTCCTGGATCCATTGATTCCACCTAAAGGCAAGTAAGCACAGAAATGGCCTGCCTATCTCACTGAGCCTTTTTGCACTTTGTTGAAAGGGGAAGTCCAGATATACCTTAGAATGGAGCATACACACTGCACAGAGTCGCTTCCATGCTGGGAGCAGCTCTGAGCATGCCAGAGCATTCTTCCACTGAACAGATGTGAAGCATCAAGTGCTCAGTGGAAGGATGGTCTGGCATGCTCAGAGCTGCTTCCAGCATGGAAGTGACTCGGTGCAGCGTGTATAGATATGTTAGCTGCATATGGGACACAGCTAGCATAGCCCTGAACACCTCTTCTAGATAAACGGTGCATGAGGTGGGGCAGCACAACTGAGTGCCACATTGCCTGTTCACCACAGCAATAGCGCATAGTGAAGTGTCAGGTAAGTTTCAGACACATCAGATGTCCCGAAGTCCAGACGCCCAATGCATCGCACATCTCCACTTCCCTGGGACAATGTGAATTCTCTCTCTCTCTCTCTCTCTTTCTTTTATTTCTAAATAATAATAGTGAAAAGATGGCCTTTTTGCTGCTGTGATAGGCCTACTGCATATGTGAGTTGCATGCAGATTTGGACAGAACTGATCTGCTCATACCGTTTGGTTGTTTCACCACTGATAAATGGATACATATTTGAGCATTACTCAAAGACAGATCATCAAGCATCCAATTGGCCATATATCCGTCTGTAATGCAGAAATCTTCATTATTAATGTATGAGAGAAATAGTGACTTAGACATTTAGCTGGCATATTTCAGAGGGAGGAGTAAGATAAACAGGGCATGAAAAATTAACACCAGATCATCTTGCATCAATTTTACTTCTATGTTTTAGGAGCAATGGTTCCATTTACAAGCTATGCTCTGTCAGCTATAAGTGCCAGAATCAGCCCAATCGAGATAGTTAAGACAATGGATGTGAATTTCAGCTAATTGAGTTATATTGAAGATCATATCAGCTTCCACCAAGGAACAGTTCTCAGAATGGAGGGATGTACAAAGTGGGGTCCCTCAAGTACTTGGACCACTGCTTCTTAATATATTAATAAATGATCTAGATGTAGGACCAAGCTGTGGGACAGCAAAGTTTGGAGGGAAGACCCTCCTGGTTGTACCAGCACTCGCAGCAGCAAAAAGGGTGGGTACCCGGGATAGGGCCTTTTCAGTGGTGGCTCCCAGGTGATGAAATAGACTCCCTCCTGAGGTATGTCACTCTATGTGTTTAAACGAGCTGTGAAGATGCACCTCTTTACCCTGCCCTTTGGCTAAGTAAGGGAACAGCCTTTTCCTCCCCACATTCAGACACTGCCATGGTTTAAATATGTTTAATATGTTTTAATGTGTTCATTTTATATGTTGTAACTTGCCTTGAGACCCTTGGGTATGGGGTGGGATAAACAAACAAACAAACAAACAAACAATAACACTTCATTATAGGGGTGTGCACAAATGTTTTTGCATTCAGATTTGATTCAATTCAAATGTTTAGAATCTGAATGCAACAAAATCCAATTCGAATGAAATACATTTGAAACTATTTGTTCGAATGTTAGATTCGAATTCTAAGATACATATGTCGACAACATTCGTATGTGTTATACGTATCTGACACATTGTGTATGCATCCCGTTTTATCCCATATGCATCCCGTTTTCATCCCGTATTATAAGCACAAATGTGCAAAGATACGTATAATATTTGTATAGATACATATGTAATACATGCGTATCTGTACTTTCAAATGCTTTGAATCATTTAAACAAATGTTTTGGAACATTCAAAAATTGTTCGGATGTCTAAATTTGAATGTGAAGGCATTCTGGTTCAAATTCAGATGTCCACATTTGATCGACTTTGATCGAATTTTGAATGTTTAGAACATTCTTGCACAATCCCTACTGCATTATTCAGTATAATAAAAACTTGAGGCTGCATCCGGATATCACTTAGTTACATTTGGATGTTCCAGATTAGAGCATGGCTGTTGTTTCTTCAACTTCCAAAGTAAAGCTGCTTGTTGATTGCAGCATTTTGATGTTGCCTTGAATAGGAATTTACTTGCATTCCTACTACTCTGGGATTCCAATTTTTGATATATTAAAAAAAAAATCTGCAAAATCAGAGTTGGAAGCAAATCCCCTGGGATTTGGCAAGAGTATTCCCAGCAATCTTCTACCAAGTTGGGAGGTTCTAGTTCAGTTTGGGAGAAGGGGCCTTTTTGCACTTAATGTCCATTGGACAGTGTCCTCAGAAGTTAAGTACAGGGAATTCTGTCCCTGTTCCAAAACTGCTTGGCACTTACTTGAGTGCCATTGACATTGCTATGGCAATTGGACAATCCTACACATGACTGCGCAGCTGCGGCCACAACTGTGCCACCCATCACGAGCTACCTGATACTGCGGAGCGAGTGCTCATCATCCCACAGTATGGATGTGCATGAGTATTCTAAACATTAGAAATCCAATCAAGTTTGTTCGAATGTGGACATTCGAATTCTAATTGAATGTGTCTTCACATTTGAATTTAGACATTCAAACGGATTTCGAATGTTCCGAAATATTCATTTGAATGATTTGAATCATTCGAATGTACAGATACCTATGTATTACACAGGTATCTGTACGAATATTATACGCATCTGTATGCATTTGTGCTTATAATATGGAATGAAAACAGGATGCATTCGAAATGAGTACAGATACATACAACGCATACAAACATTGTCGACATTCATATCTTCAAATTCGTATCCACCATTCAAATGAAAATATTTGAATGTAACAGATTCAAATTGTTTTTTGTTGCATTTGGATTTTAAACATTTGAATCGAATAGAATATTTTGACATTCAACTCGACTCAAATTTGAATGCAAAAAAAAATTTGTACACACCCCTTTTCTGCAGTAGGTAATTTTTTTTATTATCCATTTTTTATTTATTTTCATTAATTCATTTCCGTACATAATTATATACCATTACAATATTTTTTAAAAAAATTTCCATGTGACTTCCTCCATTCTTCAGACTCTTCTTCTTTTAATCTTTTACACTTGTTCCCTTCATATACTTGTTACTTTTTCTCCTAAAGGCGAAACGCCCAGTCTCTGAAGAAATTGTATAAAAAGTCCCCAATCTTCTATAAACTTATTCACTGTTTTATCTTTTAGTAAGTTCGTCAATTTATCCATTTCTGCCATTTCCATCAATTTGATTATCCATTCCTCTTCTGTAGGTAATTCTTCTTGCTTCCATTTTTGTGCATATAACAGTCTGGCAGCTGTTACCATATACAATATCAAGATCCTTTACCTCACTTAAACTTTCATCAACAATGCCCAGTAGAAATAATTCTGGTAGGTAAATTTGACGTGGTGGTGGCATAATGTTCTGCCGCTGTGAAGTATTGGGTGTCAGGTGTGACACCCACACCCCGACTGCGCATCAGAATGTGCAGTATTCAGGTCTTTTACTTGATAATGCCCAGAACAAATTGGTGGGCCACTGGGTGAAACAGGATGCTGGACTAGATGGGCTGTGGCCTGATCCATCAGGCTTCCTCCTGTGTTCTTATTTTCCGAAGTAATTTGAAACTATATGTAACAAATGTGCCTAGAAATACACAAGATTTCCACTCAATAATTTTCCAGTTTGGCCCTAACATGAGGAGGATTTACCACTCTCCCCACACACTACTATCATTAAAGCACATCTTTTTTTCCCCTCAGATATGTAAATTTTACTTTACAGATCATGGAATTTCAATAAAAAAAACATCAGATAAACCTGAAGCAATTTTGTTCCAGTGGAACTGAATGAGGGAACTGGGGCTCATGGGAAACACTACGCACCTTGTTTAGAAATTCATCCCCCTCCCCGCTCAATTTGATTAGGCAAGACTTGCATCTTGTAGAAAAGGTTCATTTATCCCTTTGCAGCAAGGGTGGGGCAAAATAAATAAAACGTTAGCAAAAGAAGAGGCCTGAAATTGCATCACCTGATCTATCGCTCTCTCCTTGCAGCAAGAGAAATTACTTCCACTTTACCTAGGCAAGTCTGCATACAGATGACAACAATATGCATTTATTTACAATAACTCAAGAATGGAAGAGATTAAGTCGGTGGTTTGCTCTGTAATAGGAAAGAGCCAAATTACAGGGAGGCAGAACCTGATCTTTACTCTTTTATCCGCAAATGTGATGCTTTCAAATCCTTGGATCTGTTCTATTGAAGTCTGCATTGTTATTTTTTATCTCGTTTTTACATGTGCCTTTAAAAATGTTTTTATAGTTCTTTATGTATTGGATTTTATTACCTATGGTTCAATATGTAAGCTACCCTAAGGCCTCGAGGATATGGTGCGGAGTACAGATCCAATATATTAAAATGAATAGATATTAGAATAATAAATGCATTTGCCTAATTTAGCTCTCCATAATTGAGGGTATTTTGGTTGATATTTTACCTTTTTGTAAAACTATTGCTTTAATTTACTTTGATAACTGCCCTGAGATTTTTGGTCCAGGGCAGGATGAATCATGATTCTAGATACAGCACATTTGTGCAGCCAATGCTGCAACGAATGCTTCAGAAAATTCATGAACCAGGGAGGTGGGTCAGAGTGAATTCAACATGGTTTGAGAGAGGATTCAAAGTGGATTCAGGGCGGATTTGATGCTTTCAGAGCAGATACGTTACAGAAGAAGAAGAGTTGGCTTTTCTACCCCGTTTTCTAACTCATTTGAGAGGACTCAGAGTGGCTGACAAAGCTTCCTATTCTTGACCGCACAACAGACACCCTGTGAGGTTGGTGGGGCTGTGAGAGGTCAGAAGAGAGCTGTGACTAGCTCAAGGTCACCCAGCTGGCTTTCGTGAGAGAGAGCGGAATCAAACCCGGTATTCCCAGATAAGAGTCTGCCTTCCTAACCACTAGACCAAACTGGCTATGGATACATATTGGAAACATATTGAATACATATTGAATACATATGCATTTGTATCAGATACGCATATGTTCATATCAGATATTCATATGAATTTGTACGAATACATTCCTATCAAATAGAATCCTACTACATTTGAAGGAGATCTCTTTGAACAGATACTAATTTTCTTATATTCAATTTGTTACGGCTCAAATAAAATAACCCATTCATACGGATCCCTACTCCATGCAGCTGCACAAATGTTTACCCCAGGCACTCCTGGTAAAGTTGTGCAGCAGTTTGTACTGCCCCACAGAGGTACAGAGGATCAGAGCAGTCATGTATGCTCTGGCTGGGTCCTTTCTGCACCTGGCCTTTTCCTGGAATATATCTTGGGATAGCGGTTTGTTATCCACAGGCCAATGCAGGCTATGGTAGGCCTCACTTGGATGTCTATCAGACCAGAGAGAGATGCTGAGAGGCAGAAGCAGAATTGGACCAGACTAGCACAAACATTACAAGGAACGTATGTTCATTCACATAATATTTCTCCTGCTGTGTCTGCATCTGTTTTCTTCTTGTTCACACTTCCAGGCTGTAAAGGGAAATTCACAAAAACAGTGTGCATGGTTTTTATGTTTTGGAAAACATCACACGATGACTTTGCCGTGGAAAACGAGGGAGGCGTCTGGTTTGTCTTTGCAATATAAACACACAAAAAGAACCCTCACAGATGGGCACTTTGTCTAGGCAATGCTGGTTGAGTAATTCATACTCCCACCTAGCACAAATCACACTCAGAGAACCATAAGGTGAAAGTCACTCTTCTAGGCATGCTAAGCCCAAGGGAAGATAACTAGACTGCACACTGGCTTGGACCCAAGTTAAAGGAAATTTAAATCTAATAATCCAGTCCTGGTATATTGACGATACAGCCATCTGTGTGCTCCCCTGAGGGGGAGAAAAAACATATGGTCATGCAAAGATGTCAACATTAGCTTAAAGCAAAACATAGGTCACAATGCCTTGACTACCAGCTTTGAAACAGGCCTTCCTGAATGTTATTTAAAAATGGAATTGCTCAGTTGTAGCCCTCCAGATATTTCTGAACTATCGCCACCTCCAGGCTAGGGATATGCACGAATGTTCTAAGCATTTGAAATTCAATTGAATTTGATCAAATGTGGACATTCAAATTCAAATAGAATGTCTTTACATTCAAATTTAAACATTCAAATGAATTTGGAACCGCCCCAGCCCATCCCAGCATGTCCTACAAGCATTCCAGGTGTAGAACACATGGGCTGGTTGGCTAATCAGAGCCGGTACCACGCATAGATGTACCACAATGCTGGCTGAGCCGGGCCACTTCAAACCTGGACGGCCATCAGGTAGATGCTGTGCAGGCACATCCCCGGGCTGGGGTGGGGGGTGGGCTGGGGGACTTCCAGCTGTAAGGGACCTGATCCGGTCTCCTACAGTGTGCAAGAACCCGGGGAAGGGCCCTGATAGGTCTGCCCGCCCCTGGGTCTTACCTGACCCAATGGTGCCCAGACCCATGAGGGGCTTCCCGCCCCTGTCCCAGCCTTTTCAGGTCTACGACACTCTGAGACACTTTCCCCTTTTGCACGTAGGCAGGTAGGAACGCGTGTAGATGCATTCCTTACCTGCCTCCGTGTGAATGGGGAAAGTGTCCCAGATTGTCGTAGCCTAAGAAAAGGCCTCTGGATCAGGATAACTTGGCCACAGTGATCCATGCTCTGGTAACTTTGCTGATCTGTTCTTCCATTCCGAAGGTGGACTGAAGGTGAATTATAACTTAGGTGTGAATGCAGCCCCAGTCTCTCTGAGGTGTCTCAAAGGCACCTACCCTTTTGTTATGTCTGAACACAGCCGTCGTTGATATGATGGTAATTGCTCAGCCTCCTCCGTCTAATTTGGGATCATCTTGGATGAAATGAGAAAACAATATGGTTATGGATTTCAGTGCACTGAATTCTTTTAGCCACAGAGGTGCACACTGTTCTAACCTTTAAACAAATGGAGGCAAAAGGTTGCCCAGTGCGATGAGTTCATCTTGTGCCTCACCAGAGAACTCATTAACATTTGAACTCTACATGCTAAAGATATATAATGCATGATTTATTTATTTTTTTTTAAAAAAAATATTGCATTAATTGCTGTTTAAGACCTTACACTTCCAAATGGCTTTGCTTGGTTGGTCTTTCACATTAGAGGATATGCAGCTGGGAGGAAGAGTTTGCTTAGGTTTTGGCAGGCCTATTTTTCCCTTTCTCTTTCATTAAAGTTTCATTTATTTTATTTCCATACTCACACATTTCTCCACTAACTACAACAGAAACCCTGCCATCTTCTGAAATTTATTGCCTTTGTATCATCCAAACGGCTTAGTATTGTATTAGTTTTCTAAGACAGCAGATGTGCCATTTTTCAAACAGATTAGACAAAGAACCCCCCACTTAGCTAGGCAGAAGTTCTAAATATATGCTTCAGGTTATATAAAAGTTCCCTCAGTTCCTTAAACCTCTGAAGTCCCCTCAGAAAGCCCCTGGATGCCTCAGTATTCTACAGGATTCAACGCTGTAGAGATTTCTTTCTGAAATACTGAAACACTACTGTTCCTCAGAATGGATAGCCTTTGTGTCTTGCCACCTTTCAGAAATCCCTTCATGTCTCTACAGATAATTCCAGGATCCCGTTCACACTTGGCCATATTCTGGAATATATGGGTGTTTCTGCACTCGCCTTCCCATCCATTGGACTGGAAAGGTGCAGAAGAGACTAACATGTACTAGTGTTCCCACTAGGGAACGCTAGTACATGATGGCTTAAGCCCCGTGCCACCAGACATTTACCTGGATCTGGTGGCATGTTCAATCCTCCACAAGGATGGCAGCAATGATGCTCTGCACATGTGCAGTCACGTCAGGGGTCATCTGAGGCCCTAATGCACCAGAAGAGGTGTGAGTGCTTACCTCCTGGACACATCAGGTAAGTTCCTGGTCATGATTGGGAAGGATTGGGTTGCTTGTGGTTTCGTGTACCACAGCTAGTTTGCAATTAGTTAACATCTGGGCAGACAGGGGACATTTGACGGCTGTAAACACCTCCTGCACGTGCAGATGTACCTGCCCAGATGTTATCCAATTGCAAACTAAGAGGCCAAGTGTGAATTGTGAGCAGAAAAGGAATAGTGGCCAGCGTATATGTCAAACACATTAAAAACAGTAAGGTCTGGCTGATTTTTCTGCATTCCAAGAAGAATGTTCTACCAGTAGACCTCGTCAATGAAGTCTGCCAGCCTGCTAGGGGTCTATGTGGGACTTTTTTAGCAGTACTCCAGGAAGCACCACCAAAAGTGATGTTGGAAGTAATGCACCACTAAACAGAGAACTCCAAAAAGGGCTGGACCCAGCCTTCAGATTTGCCTAGGATGGCACATACTGTCCAAAAGATGGACAACTCTATATCGTGTCAAACAGTTTATAATGTTGTTATTCAGGAACTGAAGAGTCACAATGAGTCAGCAACTCATGACTCAGAGTCTTGTGATTCAGTCTCATGCTGTTCTAGTAATTAGATGACATTATTCTAAAACCTCATGATGATAAGTTGCAGTTTGTGGACTATATAGATATCTCTGTGTTGCACAAGTTTTTCATCTTTAGTTTGCTGTTTAAAGATAAGTTTGTCTCAGAAAGGATTCTGAAATAAAGCTGCTGAACCTTCCACTGAGGAAAGACTTTGTCTCTGGATTTATTTGACTGACTGAATGACTGTCCAGCTATTCTCTGAGATTGACAAGTGATCTGACTCCAGTCCAAATCCACTAGACTACCTGACATCCTGCTCCCATGGCAATCTGTCTTAGCACAGAATTGGTTGTATATCCCAGGCCAGGTTGTCCCATCCTTGCCCAGAACAATAAAGGTAAGTGCAGAAATGGCCAGAGTTTTCAGCAGAGAACATATTGATAGCATACATTCATTTTTGAAATTGTGGCTTTTAACCGCCAACCCCAAACCTGTTTTGGAAGTGCCTTGGAAGTTATCTTTTCTATCAATACAGAACTTTATTGAATTAGGATAAGCTGCTCCCAGCTGATTGAACTACATTAATATCTGCCACCAAATCCGGATTTCAACTGATGAGTAAATTCAGAATTGTTCCAACTCTTGTTGCTTCCCAAACCAACTTCTCCAGAGCACACACATTTAAAAATATCTAACAGTTTTATCTGTCTGTCATGGCATGAGTGAACATAGGCCTTGTCAACTCGTTTTACCTTTCTCAAATCTTGTGGATGTTTCCTGACTCCAGGAACCTCTATTTCCCCTTACAGATATGAATAATGCTTAATACCTCCTGGCATAGAAACACGTCTGGCATTTATAAGATCTTTATAAATCTCAATGTTGCAACTTTTTTGCTCAAGTATCATTTGTCTGATGGAACACTGCTGTTCTAGAAGCTCTTGGGACATCAGTTGTTAAATCCTTGTTTGCTTATAGTGCTAGAAAGTGAAAGCTAGTTTGACCTTGACACCAAATGTGCCTTTCTAAGATTTCCTCAGGTGTATCTTTTAGTTTCTTAAATAAATTATAACACCAAAGGAATGCAGTGGCCCATGCTGATAACATTTGCGCAAATGTGTGACAACGTTCTCCTGAAGGACTTTACTTCTGAGCAGAACTTATCCTGCAAAGACAGTGCCTACTAGTATTATGTTCATATTATTGCATTGCTCCTGCTGAAATTGGAGAAATAAAGTCATAGGAAGGTATTGATAGAATACACCTCAATTTGCGGTGCACTTTCAAGGAAAACCTGCAGAAATTAACACTTGATAAAGAAAAGCGCTATAAAGGGAGTATTATAACATTAAAGAAAATGTATTGACAGTATACTAAACTATTTATACTGGTGCGGTGTCAATAACTTTCCAAGCAGATAATTTAAAAGCTAGGAAATAACTGAGCTGTTAGTTCTCACTTTCCATGTTGTTGGCACTAGGGATATGCATGAGTGTTATTTTGTATTTGGTTTGTATCAAATTGAATGCAAGAAAATTTCAAATGTGGTAGGATTCATATTCGATACAAATGTTTGATCCTGTAGGAATCCCAAAGGAATCCTGTACAAATCCCATAGGAATCCCATAGGAATCCGATACGAATCTATACAAACACTACTGTTTTAACTGATATTGCATTGTTTTTAACATGTTGGATTTTAAATGTTGTGATGGTTATTATTGTTTTAATATAGGTTTTTTGACTTTTAGAAGTCGCTGTGATGCTGCGTACAAAGAACTATAAAGTGCAGTGAAGAAGCCATGTTTAGCTTCTCCAGCCACATCTCCACTCAAGTGCCTTCTGCCATGTAAAGAATTGCAGGCATCTCCAAAATAAAAGGTCTGAAATAGGTGAGAGCAGATAAACTCATTCAGGTATCAGAAGATGGGAAAAGGCCAAGGGACTACCCACACAGAAGATGGGTGGTTCACATAAAAATGCAGGCCAGGTAATTATGGGAAAGAACTAACCAGAACAAGGAACTGTGAAAGCAGTTTGAAGAAAGCATCACTCAGCAGTTGGTTCATGATGGTACATAAGACATAAGAACATAAGAGAAGCCCTGCTGGATCAGGCCACAGCACATCTAGTCCAGCATCCCGTCACACACAGTGACCCACCAAATGTTCATGAGCATCTCAAGCCGAGACAAGGACAATCCTATTCCTGCTCTTGAATCCCAGCAAATGGCATTAGAAGCATCCTGCTCCCTCCCCCAGCCTGAAAGATGTACCTCGGCATTCATTTTAGTAGCCATTGATAAGATAATTTATTTGACTAGTCATAGGACCATTTCAAATTACAGTGCAAATAAAAACAAAATTCCATAAACCAATGACCCTCTGGATGAAGAAATACTTCTTCTTGTTGGATCCAACTCTCCTACCCATCAGCTTCATAGATGCCCCCTGGTTCTAGTGTTGTGGGATAGAGAAAAGAAATTTTCTCTATCCACCTTTTCTATACCACGCATAATTTTATATACTCCAATCAAGTCCCCTCTTAAACGCCGTCCCTCCCAACTGAAGAGACCTAGACGTTGCAGCCTGATTTCATAAGGGAGGTGTTCCAGATCCTCAATCATTCTGGTCATTGATAATGATGAATGCGGTGTGTGGGGGGGGGGGAGTATCAGAGTTGCTCATACATTGGTAGCTGGTTCAAAAGAGCAAAGCAAACACTTTCCACCTTAAGAGAAGCTGGGAGCTTGGACCCCTCTGCATTGGGCCATAGATTGCAAAATGTTCAGATCCATAGGGCATCTTTCTTCACCTCTTGTGGGATTTGTGGAAACCCCACTCCCCTTAGCATGTTTTATTCACATGGGACAAAATGTGGCCAGGATGGATTGCCAAAGTGATGCTATATCTCACCCATGCAGTAGACCTCTTTGAAGAGGTCCACAACCAGTTCAGAGAACATGCCCTCCAGAAACCGCCACCAGAAGTGGTGCTGGAAGCTGGTGTTCCTCTAAAAGGCACAAGCCATTCAAAATGCAGACAGTCTTATGCTCCTCCAGATGTCGCTACCCACATATGGGCTGCCTCAGAATAAGCGAGGAAAGAGCCCTTGGAACCATGCTTCTATTTTCCTTCAAGGATATAATAACCTAGTAGTGTCTAATTCATTTTTTAGCAGGCCTAATTCATGTAGGCCTATCAGAAACTATAGCTCTGTCCAAGCATTGTTAGCCTCTCTCTTTTCCTTGACAGGAAGCACAAACTTGGAGAGAAAAAACTGAATGTTTCTGTATCTCTCTTGTTCCCTCTGTGCTTCTTATTTGCTATCTCTTCCTGGTTTCCACTGATAGCTCAGAAGCTCATGGCCTGAGGAGAAATTGTTGTAAACAGCCCTATATGTACAAGTTAGGTCTGATCTGTTTCACAGCATGACTTGCATAAAGCCATTCAGTTTCAGCATTTACAGGTATAGGATATTGTCTCCAAGGCAGACAGCATATTCTTCCCAAATCAGAAGCAATGATAATCCTGTTAGAGTTAATCCCATTTGCTGAATGCTCATTCTTACAAGGATTGGATGACAAATCCATTGGTATGAAGTCTGAGTCCAGGAAGCAAATCTCTTTAAAATGTAGGTGTCAGAATTTAAGGATCTAAGTTCTTCTTGCCCTGTTTCTGAGAGACTGGTATCTACAAATATATAGGACACTATCTGCATCCCCCTTGGGACAGGATGCAGCCTGGAGGCGAAGCAACTCCTGGATAGCATGAACAAGACACCCCAGCTGTGAGACTACATCTCCTGACTCTGAACACCATACAACAGTCCCAATTTCTGGAGAGGGTGTGTGTTTTTCCAGGACACCTGGATGCTCACTTGGATCTGGACACATGTCTGGGTGCTGCCATCTTCTTTGCATGTGCCAGTGCTGTCACCAGAACAACAGTGACTCCCTGCACACACAATCATGTTTCTGGTCATCTGAGGTGCCAGCATGCTTATGCCACAGCTCAGATGACCCCCAGCACCAGAAGTGGTACAAATGCTCTCTTCAGTGTCCTGGAAAGGTCAGGAAATGGATGCTTGTGGTGCAGGATTTTGTGCTTAGCTACTGGACACTGGAGGAATGTCTGGGACAGCAGGAGACATTTCTGGTATGGAAATGGCTCCTGCAAGCATAGATGGTGTTTCCCAGAAATTACCCCAGTGTGCACTAGCAGGCCAAGTGCACATTGGCCTCTGGTCCAGTGTGAAAGCACACATATTAACTTGAAGGACAACTGAAGTCACTCCAAGCACCTTCAAATTCCTTAGGCATGGGATCTAGCGGGGACGGACAGAGTTCAATGTCCCTCCGAAACTTTTTAAAAGCTGTGTGGAGATACAGTCACTAGTTACTTAAGCAGCGCCCTGCCGGATCAGGCACAGCTCACCTAGTCTAACATCCTGTCTCACACAGTAGCCCACCAGTTGCTTCTGGGCACCTAAAGCAGAGGACAAAGGCTCTTTTTGCCTATCCTCAAATCCCTCCAAGTGCCTTTTAGAGGTATCTTGCTTGTTTCTCCAACCTGGAGGCAGTACCTAGGCATCCATTCTAATGGGCATTTATGCACTTGTTTTCCCTGAATTTCCAGTCCATGAACAGGACTCTCACTAGATAGATAGATGGATAGATGGACAGGCAGGCAGGCAGGCAGGCAGGCAGGCAGGCAGGCAGGCAGGCAGGCAGGCAGGCAGGCAGGCAGGCAGGCAGGTAGGTAGGTAGGTAGGTAGGTAGGTAGGTAGGTAGGTAGGTAGGTAGGTAGGTAGGTAGGTAGGTAGGTAGGTAGGTAGATGACAGACAGACAGACAGACAGACAGACAGACAGACAGACAGACAGATAGATAGATAGATAGATAGATAGATAGATAGATAGATAGATAGATAGATAGATAGATAGATAGATAGATAGATAGATAGATAGATAGATAGATAGATAGATAGATAGATAGATAGATAGATGTTCTTTACTCTGAAGCAGAAAATTGTCACACTGGGTTCAATGAGACTTACTGTCGCCAAGTATATTTAAGCTCTCAGCAGAAATTATATGCATCTTTACCCAGAATTAGGTCCCATTGTGTTCAATAGTCTTTCCTCTCAGAGAAATGCACACAGGATTGCAATCATGGATACATGTAAGTGCCATAACGCATGGGTGTGTGGGTGTTCCTGCTATGCTTTTCAGCATATTTCATGTGCAGGTAATCATTAACATCAATTTGTTTGCAGGGAGATGACAAATATAGACAGCTAGTTGGGATGTTTTTGCATCTGACCTTTGTTGAAAAACAGAATTAAAGACAAAACTTTTCTTCTGCAACGCTCAGCAGTGTTTCATCCAAATGTTTTGCAGTGTTTAAAAAAGGAAGAAGGCAGGAAAGGTGGAAAGGGAAGGAGAAAGGGAGGGAGGAGAGGAGAGGAGGAGAAAGAGAAAAAAAGAAAAGGAGGAAGGAGGAGGAATAAGGAGGAGGAGGAGAGTTGGTTTTTATACCCTTCTGTTCTCACCCATTTAAGGGGACTTAAAGGGGAGGGAGGGAGGAAACCTCTCCATGTTTGCTATGTTTCAGTGGTAAATTATTTTAAAAATGCAACAAAGAAAGTGCACTGGAAAATTGCACTATATGTTGCCATTCTACAGTGGAAGCCGACAATGGTATTATGACCCATGGGTCTGGCCTGTCATGTTAGCTTTCTCTGCACAAGAGAGTATGTAGAGTAGCACTGAGGATATCAGTCATATTTCTACAGGTTGCCCTGATCCTTCCTCCCTTGTTCTCTCTTCCCTCCCATTTCGAAAGAGCATCTTCCATTTTTCTAGTTAACATCTTACTGGGCACATACCGACCTCCATATCTACGGGCATGTGTCAATGGCATTGGAATGAAAACAGGAAGAAGGGCATGGTGTGTGAGCGTGTTTCCTATCTTGATTTACTCAGGAGTGTCCACTTGATAAGGTAAATTTTCTACCCCTTGTTGCTGCAATATGAAAACTTTCCAAAACCTTCTCTGCAGCTTCTGTAGTGGTATCTCCTCCACTGACATTTTCTCCAATACAGTTCTTCTGAGGAGGGGGCGTTCTTGTACATTCCGTGGAATTAGCAACATGACTGTTCACCTGGGCTTCCAGCACAGTGGCAGAAACTGCAGGTGAATCTGGTCTTATAGTTTCTCGTGAACTGCAAAGATTTACCCTTTAACCAGATCCAAATGTGTGCCATGTGGAATGCCAAGAATCCTGATGGAATTGTACTGGGTAGAGTATATGTCTCGAGGGGCTCTGTTTCTAAGAATATCATCAAAATTCAATGCCTAGAAAATTCTGTGGGTTTTTAAAGAATCTGCATTGATTAAATTTCTGTTCGCATGGCTTTTCTCTTCATATGCTTTCCGTTCACATCAATATCCATGCTTGTTTTTGTTTCTGTTTTTGTTTTTGCTGCTGCTGTTGCTTTTCACTAGCAGATAAGAACCTAAGAGGAGCCCTGCTGGATCAGGACACAGCCTATCTAGTCCAGCATCCTGTCTCACACAATGGTCCACCAATTGCTTCTGGGCAGCTCAAGCAGAAGATGAAGGCAAAACCTTCATTGACTCTAAAATCCCCACAAATGACCTTTAAAGGCATCTTTAAAGGTTGGACTGTCTATCCAACCTGGAGGCATCTGTTCTAGTAGCCATGGATACATCTGTCATCCACGATTTGAAAGACCTGCTTAAAACTATCCAGCCTGGTTGCTCCAATATGCATATATGTGGAGGAACTCATTTTTACAAGTTCACCTTCAAATTTCAATATTTTTCATTTTGCATGTATCCACACACTCTTGAGGTGCACATGATCAAATGTTCACAGACATGGGAACTTTCCGCACTAGGTCCACTAGTAGCACTGAGAGGAGATTTTGGATGGAGCCTCTGCACTTGAAGGAGCCATTTTCTCACTAGATATGGCTCCTTCCATCCAGAAGCTCACCCCGCAGTGACTACAGGGGGTGCACCTTTAAGTGCACCTGCGCTGGAGCCTATTTGCACCTAAATGGTGCTGATGCATCACATGATATTAACCCTAAGCTTACCTGGAGCATCTGGGCAGTGGCCATTCACACCTCTCCCGGTGCTCCAGGATCATCTGAGTTGCTGCGCAAGAGCACTGGTACCTTGGACAACCATAGGCACAACTGCACATGTGCAGAGCATCAGTGTTGTCATGGCAACAATGCTGACACACACACACAGTCACAGAGGTTGCCGCAGCCAAAATGGCGACACACAGAAGCGGATTTGTCCCAGGATCGGTCTCTGGTGAGTGACTGATCGTGCGATGCTTAGGCCGTCGTTTCCTAGCACTCACAAGTAGGGATGTGCACAAATATTCAAAACATTCAAAATTGGATCAAATTTTATCGAATTTGGACATTCAAATTTGAATCAAATATCTATACATTTGGATTTAACATTTGGATGAATTTTTGAATCTTTTGAATCATTCTTATGAATTATTTGGACGTTTGTATGTGTATGGATACATACACATTACATTTGTATCCATATACATTTGTACGGATACATGCAGGACAAAAACGGGATGCATACAGGACAAGAACGGGATGCCTATGGATTTGTACAGATGCGTACAGACACATTCGAATGTTGTTAACATTTGTATATTCAGATACGAACTGAATTTTTGTACAAATAGATTTGAATGTATTCTGTTCGAATCGAATGTGAATAATTTGAATTTTAAAAATTTGAATCAATTTGGATCTTCTGATATTCAACTTGAATCAAATCAAATCCTGAAAATTGCATTCACACGCACCGTTACTCACAAGTGCTACTCCTAGTTAACATTGGGTCATCGTGCTCCTTTTCTATCCAGCAGATGGGAAGGGAAATGCAAATATGCCCCATGGCCGGTCTGGACCAGGGCCGTTGTGCAGAGGTCCTATTCCAGACCATGCCTTGCCAGGTTCTGGACCAGTGAGCTTTGCTGGTTCAGACCCCTTGACCCAGAACAAGGCATGGAACCTTTCTGCACTTTCTGTCCCATTCAGGGGATGGAAATAGTGCACTTACAGTGGCATGTATTAGCATTCACATTTGCAAATGCTAGTACATGCCAATCCACCACCCACCCACACGTGTCTGGATACTCACCCAATTGTGCTCCACATGTAGTGAAGCTGCATTGCATTCTTGCATGGAAGGAGATGTTTCTGGTTTGGAAACAGCTCCTTGCAGTGCAGATGTTCCATCTGGGATGGCTCTCCAGCTCCACTACGGGCCAAATGCAGAACAGGGTCAGGTAACTGCAGAAAAGCCTACATCCAGCCCACTATTGTCTCCAGGGAATGATCAAGCATCTAAAAAATTTGACTGGTCAATCCATCTCTACCAAGAAATGCTAACATTTTCCCTCTGGGTTTCAATGACTAATATATTTCCAACTATCACCATCTTCCTGGCATTTACTACGACATACATTTTACTTAAAAATCCAAAAGAGTACTGAACATTTCTTTATTTATTTTAATGAACCCCCAGAACGACGCCTCATTCCATTCCTCACCTCAACGTTCTTACATTTAACAGACTCCAGACACTTTGCTGCCAAGGAATCGGTGCAGTCTAATTATGTTTTGCAGGATTTGTGTTATCCAAGGGTGAAACAATAAGAGAACTTAGGGCTATTAAGAAACTTTCCATCCAGCATTTCCATCTGCAACCAAACATATAAAAATGATATAAAGTTGTTGGGTTATGGTGCAAATGGACCACAAGATAAAAATACAAGCTGCTCATCTCAGAGTTTTCTATCAGCCTTAATGCGCTGCACATTTGCATATAGCTATAGGCCTGTTTTGTTCTCAGTGATCAAAATGCTCTGGCGATGTATTCGCTCAGAGTTCCACGTTATTGTTTTCGTCATCATGTGCATCAAAAGTGGCTTCTCTGGTTTGCACTAAATAAAGACGCTCTCATCTACAATAAGTGAGAGTGAAAAGAAACTTCTAAACTTAATGAGACTCAGGACAGCTATTGAGAAAATATAGGATGCAGAGATGTGCAAATTCGATTTGAGTTCACTCTGGTTCGCTTGTTTCAAAGAGAACTGAGTGGTTTGACCCAGTTCAAATTGAACTGAGTAGCCTTTGTTTGAGAAAGACCAGTTCAGCTTGAATGGAACCAGGAGATATCTGACGAAATGAGTCAATTCAGCCAATTTGATCCAAACCAATTCAATCTGACCCCCATCTGGTCCTTTAAATCGAGCTTTTTCCAGTGTATCTTATTGTATATTTCCTTTCCATTTAAAAAATAAACTAACAGTTCACAAACTGTTTGAGGTTTGATGACCTGGTTCTAGATCAAACCAGATTCAGGGAGTTTCACTTCGGTTTGAATCAAACCAAATCAACACATTTTAGTCAGTGCACATCACTAATATATCACAAATGGGAACTGATATGCTACAATCTGGAACATGTGCTAAACTACAGCAATGCAGATGAAGCTTCTGCATATCCAGTGGCTGGCCAGAGGAGGCCAAAACAGATGCTGAATCCATCACCTCTGGTGGGAAGAGGACCTCCACCTTGTTCCCCAGGCCAGCAGAGAAAGTGCTGAATCTGGTGGCTGCAATGGGAAGCACCCCCCCCCCCATGTCACTGCCTGAGTTGCCAGAATGGGCACTGAACCCAGCAGCTGAGGGCAGAGTAAGGGTGCGCAAAATGACCTTCGTATTTGCAAATTCGATTGAAAATTTCAAATTCACAAACATTTCATCAAATCAAATAACTGTTTGATTTTCCAAAAATTTATCAAAGCAAACTAGGCTCCAGCTTCCAAAAATAAACAATTCGATCTTTTTTTTTTTTTTTTTGGCCTTTTGCAGTGTTTTGGGTGTAGAAAAAGAGCATTTTCTGTGGCAAAAAAATCAACATGTGTGAAAATCTGGTTGTTCGATTTATCGAGTCAACAATGAAACAAATTTTCAGGTTTTCAGTTCAAATGTGAAATGAATCTGAACTTTCTCTTTTGTGGACATCCCCAGTCCAACATACACAAGGCATCTTTAAAGCTGGTAGCCCTTGACATTTCACTCACTCGGGTATACAGTATGGGGGGGAGGGGAAATATTGCCCCTGTATGTTCACTATGTGCATCTACTGGAAACCACCAATGGTAGCAGCCACGAGTGTATGACTCTGAAAGAAATGACTCACAGTCATCACTCCATGCTCTTGATTCTTGCAAATGTGACTTTTGTGTCTACCTAGCAGTTTGGTCTAGTGGTTAGGAAGCAGGACTCTTAACTGGGAATGCCAGGTTTAATCCCGCCCTCCTCCATGAAGCCATCTGGGTGACCTCACAGCCCCATCCACCTCACAGGGTGTTATGTTGTGGGCAGAAGAATAGAAACCCTTGTCAGCCACTTTGAATCCCCTTAAATGGGTGAGAAAAGTGGGGTAGAAAAGTCCAACTCTTCTTCTTCCTCCTCCTCTTCTTCTTCCTCTTCTTCCTCTTCTTTCCTTCTTCTTTTCTTCTTCAGATATATGGAATCTCTGGGTGTTTCTGCACTTACCTTGTTAAATCTGGAATAAGGAGGACTGAATCTTTGGCATCAGGTCCTTGGGTAATCCAGTCAGTCATGTTCTGGATTTTTCTGGAGACTCCATACATCCACACAGGGCATTTAGCTCCCAATGAAAATGAGTGTTAAACAGGGCCGCCGTGAGGATGCTATAGAACCCTTCCCTAGGCCTTGATTAGGCCCAAGGAGGAAGTTCTATTTGTGGCACAACACGATTGACCCACATATATGCCACTCAGAGGTCGCTTTTCTAGGCCCACCCCTGGACCTCATCGGCCCAACATGCATGTGGAACCACACCCTGCAATCTGGTCTTCATGGTGGAAGAGCGGATCAGAGACACCATTTACGAGATCCACTGAGAATCTGGATCTACAGGCCTGAATACTTCATTAAGAACAGAATCAGGAGGTACTCATGTGAATGATGCATCCCCCATGAGGTCCTAATGGGGTCCCCATGGGGTCTTTTATGTGGAAGGTGAGTCATGATTCCGTCCTTAATGGGGTCTTCTCGGGTCCTTAATGGAATCTTCATAGCCCTTGCGGAAAAGGCCTCTGTCTTTGTAACTGAGGTACTAATGTGCTAAAATTAACTCCCCTTAAAAAGAAACACCATATTTCACCACAGTTTCCACCTTAAATGAGGTCTCTTTAGCTAGAGAACATTGGAAGACACTTTGGATCCAAGGATTGCACCAGTTGTCACTAGTGTGACCTTCAGTCTGACAGGGCACATTTGGCTTGCAGAGGGGAAATGAAACTATCCATCTCCTCCATTTATGCACGTAGTACTGCAGGATAAATGATAAATAATAAATGATTTGGATTCCAGCATGAAGCAGGGAATTAGACTAGATAGTCTGAATGACCTTCTTCTAATTCTGTCATTTGGTGAATGAACTAAGTAGTAGGGGCAGATATGGCTGATCTGTAAATAAGGATGCTGGACTACATACTGTTCCACAAAGCTCTTGCAATTTATCTCTTCTTACCATGTGATTCTGTATCTACATATTGATAGTGCATATTTTGTCACTCTGCCCCTAGAAGCATTGCACATACAGAATCCTATGAACAGAAGCATAGAATTTAGAAGATGACCATTTAAATTCTCATAATTGCTTGAGATTATAGATGTATCCACACTGGATGGTAAACTGGGTCATGGTCCAGTCTAAGCTTCTGCCATCTGTACATTAGTGTAGAATAATAGAGGCCCCAGCCCCTCCTAGTATGTTCTGTCCTAGTATGCTGTGTAGAACAGGCTAAGGTGCCCAAAATGAAGTCCTGGTCCGGTCTACCAGTAGAGCACTTTTTCATGGTCTGCTAGTGTTCTAGGCAGTGGTATTCCAGGTCACAAAGATATGCAAAGAGCATGATTCCATGTGCACAAATATTCATAACCTTTCAAATTCATATGAATTTGGCCAAATTTAGACATTTGTATTTGAATCGAGTATTGGCATATTTGAAGACTGACATTCAAATTTGAATTGAATGTTTCGATACATTCATATGAACTTTTGTATGGGATTTGTATGAGATTGAACATTCGTATCAAATTTGAATCCCGCTACATTAGAAGGGATATATTTGAACAAATATGATTTTTCTTGCATTTGATTCAATATGAATTGAATACAAAAAAAAAAAATTGCACATCCCTAATGTAGATGAATCAAAAGAATGTCCAAAAAGTCATTTTTTTCCAATTGTTCAGACATTTCAATGTTCATATTCACGGACAAACATTTTGGCAGCTTTTTTTTCCATTGAAAAAGCCCATTTTCACTAGTAAAACACTACAAAAGTGAAAAAATTGAATCAGGTTTGCAAATTTGCAAACCTGGAACACTGCTCACTTCATTCAAAAATCCAGGCATTTGAATGTCCAGATGTTCTCTTCGATGCAAAAATTTATGAATTAAAAAATTCACTTGGATTTGCAAATGAAAATTGTTTGTGCTCATCCCTACTATAGGGTACCCATTTGGGGAATTCAATAAGGCATGCCACCAAAATGCCCTCCCTAGAGGTTTCAAAGGCCAGGAACCTTTGTCCTGGCATTCATAACACTCAGAGCCCTCTACACCAGCTTGAAATCTGGCATGAGCTCTAGATCCAACATAGAGGATGGTGAAGAACTAGCAGCCCCAATGCAGATGGCCATTGATATGTACCAGGAGGAATCCATCCCAAACTGGGAGGGATTGCTTATTCTAGTTTAAGGCAACCCATCCTATATTGGATTAGCAAAAGTAAGGGTGAATACATTTCCACAGCTTTTTCTTTTTCAAACATGCCTCTTGTATGGGCACCAGAAAAAGTCAGTCCAATGATTTAACTGAACTTTACAAGCTAAATAAACTAGCATTATGCAAAATTCAAGTTTTGAAGATTCAAAGCAGACACAGAACACTTGTCAAACATAATATCTGACAAAAGTATGGAAGTCCATTTTCCAAAGCAAAGAAGAAGAGTTGGCTTTTCTACCCCACTTTTCTCACCCATTTAAGGGGACTCAAAGCGGCTGACAAAGCTTTTCTATTCTTCTCCCCACAAAAGAACACCCTGTGAGGTGGGTGGGGCTGTGAGAGTGCAGAAGAGAGCTGTGACTACCCCAAGGTCACCCAGCTGGCTTTGTGGGGGAGGGCGGAATCGAACCCAGGTTTCCCAGATGAGAGTCCGGCTCCCTAACTGCTAGACCATCACAAAGCAAAACACAACACAGAAGCTTAGAAAAAAAATTTAATAGGTCCAATATACCTCCAAAATTAGTAGGGTGGGTTTTTTTCTCCCCCACTTCAGTGGCAGTAGAAACTCTGGATGTATCATTGTATTAGTTCAAATAGATCCCTTTCAAATGTGGTAGGATTTGTATTCAATACGAATGTTCAATCCCATGCGAATCCCATATGAATAGCATATGGATCCCATACAAAGGCTTCTAAATAGCATGCCAATCCCATACAAATCTTCATATGAATGTATCAGAATATCCTCTTTGAATTCGAAAGACAATCTTCAACTGTCCCATCATTCAATTCTAATTCAAGTGTCTGATTTTGGCCAAATTCATACGAATTTTGAATGGTATGAATATTTGTGCACAACCCTACCTCTGCATATTCACATCTGCACTGCAGAGCATCAGAGAAAGCAGAGTCTGAGAGATACTTGTCCATAAAGCCATCATTCTACACCCTCCTTTCCCCGGTGTCCCGATGGGCAATGCATCCTTCCATAGGTGCCTCAGATGTGCCACCTGGATGCCTGGTGCTACTCATGGAGGTGTGTCCAGACTTTCTTCCAAAACTCAAGCTTCACTGCAGAGTTCAGGAAGAGCAGTTTGCTATTTCTGCCTAAAAAACTTTCTCAGAGTGATTGGCAGGCAAACTATTACAAGAAAGACAGGAAAAAAAGAAACCTTACAAACAGCCACCGTCTCCACGGCTGCTATTACAATGATGAAGAGCCTGCCATTTATCAAGAACCTTTTGGATTGAAAGGTGTGCCGCTTTGTGACTGCAGGGGTCTTTAACTGCCTAAAGTACCGGAGAAAGTGTGCCAAAGGCATCAGCGCAGTTCTGCAGCCAGCCCATCCGCAATCCATTCCTGCTCACTCACTTAACCAAAAGTAATCACTGAATCACAGCAATGTTCCAAAAGAACTTCCTCACACTAGCTTCAAGGTCTCGTTCAATGAAACGGAGACTCCTTATTATATGCTCCATTGTTTTTATGGCCCAAACTACAAATGACCATATAAAACACCTTGACTGCAGTGGCTAAGGCGCGGACTGCCTTTCCTCCAGTGTCCGCAATTAGCTTGCTCCCCTGCCAGTTTCTAGTGGCAACAGCAAAGCAAAAGGGTTGGACTAGGGTGGGGTGGGAGAGCTGTCGTAACCACTGCCTCTCTTAGCAATTTCCAAAGTAATAGGATCAGTAAGTCTGCCCAGGGCTGAAATAATAAATGTACGTCCCACAAAGCGGAGACACCATTGTATATATTTGTGCAGGGCAATTCATTCCCTCAATTTCTGATTAACTCAATGGGGCTAAGTCCTCAAATGATGGAGACTGGGAATCTGTCTGCTTTGTAATTGTGCTGCCTTTAGGCACAATAATCAAGACTGGGGCAATAATAATTTTATTTTGCTTAATAAAATGTGAAATTGCAATGGGCCAAAGGACAATGGGAGTTAGAATTCGGCAACATCTGCAGAACCACAGCTTAGTGTTTGTCGTTTGCAAAGTTCCTAAACTTCCCAAACTATTATGCAAATCAAAATGCCTGCAATTCACAGTTCTCTAAATCTTAGCATGGTTAAGGAAAGTGTAGAACAGCATGTTTTATAGAAATGATTGCCCCCCAAAATGGGTATATTAGTGAAGGCACTAGAGAAACATGCAATTGGAATACAGAAAATAGTTTGCAAAATTTTATCTATCTGGGGGGGAAATGTTATTCAAAACATGCACAGGAGAACCGTTAAAAGACAAACTGTAAAAACTTTTTTAAAGCTCCACAAATTGGTATATAATTGAAGTACACAGTAGGCAAAGATCACTCCTACATTGATCTTTGCTTTCAGCTCTGACAATGGTCCCAGCAGCAGAGTGGGAACTTCGATGTCAAAGACCTTTCATTCCATAGCTGATGTTTCCACCCAGGGCTTTCCACAGAGGACAGGAAATGGATGCTGAAGGTGTTCATTTTCCCTTGTTCTGAATCAGTAAGTGCTGACAGCATTGGAAGAGTGAGAATAGACAGGCAACAGTATCAAAACTCTTCCCATCTGTCTGCTACCATAGCACTCTAACAAGTGCTCCTAAGTCACAGGACCACATGTGAACCAGTTTGGTCTAGTGGTTAGGGAGCTGGTCTCTTATCTGGGAATACTGGATTCGGTTTCACCCACCTCCACAAAGCCTCCATGTATGCTCGGTGACCTTGGGCTGGTCACAGTTCTCTTTTGCACTCTCACAGTTCCACCTACCTCACCGGGTATCAATTGTGGAGAAAGAAGAACAGAAGGTTTGTCAGCCCCTTTGAGATGACAGCAGGAAGGGCAGCTCAAATCTGATTGGCCAGCTCAACCCACATGACGGTGTGCCCCTCCTTAACTCTTGCAGCTCCATTAGGGGAAGCTACAGAGCTCCCTTTTGCAGTGAGTATCCTTCACTTTCATGTTAATTGCAAATCTATTCCCCAAGTCTGGAGAAAGCCCTGGAGGACCAGCTCCCAGAGGCTAAACAGTGGCTATGCCATGACATGAGTATCATTCTCACCTCCTGAGTTCCTCCAGTCATGTTGCATCAAAGGTTGACATGCTGTGAGGCTTCTTTGAGCCTCTATTTTTGACAGTCACAAGTGTCATCAGGGTGCCCACAACTATTGTTGAAAGTGTGGTCAAAGAAAGCAACCTGACCATCAATCTGGGCACCCTGGCAATGTCCATGTCCACACCATGCGCAGACAATTGCGCACCCAGTACACTATGGGACCACCTTCACTGTGAAGAAACTGTGCTGTTTCAAAAACTTCTCAGAAAACTTCTCCACCTCCTCTCTCTCTCTCTAACATTCAATTCAGTAAGGAGCTGAAACTTTGTACAATATGAGCTTTCCCATTGCTTTCCAGGCTCGCTTTCTTGCATGCTTTCTTAAAATTGTTCCATACTGGGTTGATAATTATAATATCATCTGAGTTCCATTATTTTGGCAGGTTGCTAATGCCAGGTCTGAAATTAGATTCTAGGGTGGATTCTAGGATTCCTTCTGCCCTTCTCCTGGCAATGGAAGTATCCAAACTTTCCCCTAATTTTTATTTTCTAAAAATGCTTTGGCATTTGTCTTTACAGCAGGAGCTCATCATTACCAAGAGACGATGTTCATTTCTGTTGAAATTACCACAGTCTATTTTTATGTTTTGAAAGGACACAGCTTCCTGCGTGATGGAAGGGAGAAAGAATGCAAAGAATCAATCACAAATATGATGCAGAAGGAAAATGCTGTGGTGTTCCTAATATGTTGCGCCAAGAATTACCACTGCTGCTGTAACTTATCTTTCTTAAGAAAGTTAACTTACATAGAACTAAAAATGTACATAAGAACATAAGAGAAGCCCTGCTGGATCAGGCCACAGCTCATCTAGTCCAGCATCCTGTTGCACACAGTGGCCCACCAAATGCTCATGGGCATCTCAAACAGAGACAAGGACAAACCTTTTCTTACTCTTGAATCCCAGCAAATGGCATTAGAGGTGTCATGCTTCCCCCCACACACACCAGCCTGAAAGATGTACCTAGGCGTTCATTCTAGTAGCCATTGATACATCTGTTTTCCATAAATTTGTCTAACCCTACCTTGAAGCCATCTAGACTGGTAGCTGTCACCACCTCTTCCGGCAGCACATTCCATAAACCGATGACCCTCTGGGTGAAGAAATACTTCCCCTTGTCGGATCCGACTCTCCTACCCATCAGCTTCATAGAGTGCCCCCTGGTTCTAGTGTTGTGCAATAGAGAAAAGAAATTTTCTCTATCCACCTTTTCTATACCATGCATAATTTTATATACTTCAATCAGGTCCCCTCTTACACGCCGTCTCTCCAGACTGAAGAGGCCTAGACACTGCAGCCTGATTTCATAAGGGAGGTGTTCCAGACCCTTAAAGGACACAGCTGGTCATTCTGGTTGCCCTTTTCTGCACCTTCTCTAGTTCCACAATATCCTTTTTGAGGTATGGTGACCAGAATTGTACACAGTATTCCAAATGTGGCCTCACCATAGATTTATAAATAGGCAAATTGACACTTGCTGACGTATTTTCTATTCCCTTCCTAATTATTCCCAGCATTGAATTTGCTTTTCTTCGCTGCTGCTGCGCACTGGGTTGACACGTTCATTATAATGTCCCAGTTCATGCACAGCATACATGGAGGCACTGTGAGACATGATAGGCATAAAGCAGACACCAGAATGAGGTTCTTAGTTTTCAAATTAAATGATCTCAAGAACATATTTGAAGATTAAGACTTCTACCTCAGGGCCTTTACACACCTGTCCTTAAGCTTCGCTCTAATCATCGTGATGAGTAGCATGCCACTTGGGCTCCAGCCATCTCCAGACCTGTTTCATCACCCAGAGTTCATCAGAATATCAAGGAGCAGCTTGAATCCCACAGTGCCAGAGAGGACACTCATAAGCAATCCTGTCAACAGCCTGCCACGTCTCTCGATTCTGTAGGTCCACAAGAACCTCACAAGGATTACTGACTTTGACTTCTGAAAATTTTCCCTAGAACATTCAGGAATCCTTCAGATTTCACCAAAATATGGTGTGTTCATGACAACAGAGTGATGTGAATCTGTTCAACATTCAGACCTCTTTTCGATAGTCCTAAGGAAAGACTAGATCAGGTGTGCAACCTGTGCTGCATATTGGACCAGCCACAAACATGAAGTCTTGAACCAGTCCTATGAGAATACTTTCAAATGAATGTTGAAGTTCTCTAAGACTATCTCTACCAATTTGGTCAGGGAAGCTGTTGGGCAGCAGGGTGAATAATAAAGCATCTCCAATCTATCTCATTGGCCCATCACAAGGTCAAGGACTGTACTGCCCGTTCTGGTCTACAGGAATTGTTTGGTGAGAAGAATGTTACATCTATAAACTTTGGCAAAAAAAAAAAAAAACCAATCCTGATCCTCTCACTTGGCACAATGCAAAACCCCAGTAGGGATACCTGGATCAAAGCTGTTCCATATGGTTCCCTCATCCAAGTTTCAAGATACATGCCCATTCAGTTTCTTCATCCATATCAAATCAACGATGAGCATGCAACAGCACTATCTCCAGACAAGAGGGCTCAGAAGCCAGGCCAACGTGTACTTCGCTGGGTACAGAAGGAATGGAGAATGATAAGATGTAACTACTTGCCTTCTCCCTTCTTCCTAACTCCACGCCATCTCCACCCATCTGGTCTTTGGAATAGGTGCATTCCTTCATCTCCTCTTTACCTCTGACCTAGGCATATTCCCAACACACACCGAGATGAGGCTCTGAAGCGGACTACAAGGGATCGTAATCCAGATTAAAGATAAATGCAGATTAAAGGTAGGCAAGAGTACCAGCTGCAAATGCCAGGAGCCTCAACTTGACTAATGTAACTAAGAAGGCTTGGACTCCTAATCTACCTGAATTTGAGGCTGTTTCTGCTTTTACCAGCTTTATCGCTAGATCAGTAGATCCAGATTCATCAGATCTACTGATCTAGATCACAGAGAGGCAACGCCTGGGTCAGTACCTTCTGCACTGATCCAGTCCAAGCCTCCTCAAGGCTGTGAAGCTCATATGAGGATCACAGGTGGCTAAGAGTTAGAGTTGAAGGCTGGATTTCAGCAGTACGGTATGGCTCCCAGTAATTCCAGATCATGGAGACATGCTATCTGCATACCCCTGTTGTGTGGATTACAGCCTTTAGTCCAGTTGTAGCCCCAATATATCAAGTCTACAACAGATTTTGGATTAAGAACCTCTTAATCCATATCCAGCTCTGAACTGTGCAGACAAGGCAGGACTAGCGGGGTCTGGGATCTCCTTGATTCACATTAACATGCAGAACAGGAGACCCAGGATCTGGACCAGTAGGGGCCAGAGACTGTTTGTACTGATCTTTTGAAAAGGAGAAGAGGGGAATACCATGTACTAAATCATCTCCCATTGTGAGTGTGCAGGACATTTTGGTTTCCTTTGTAGCCTACCAATGGCCAGTTTATTAGGCTGTTTTAATATGGTGTGTCCCTTGTTCACTTTTTCTTCTTAGAATTACAGAGCAGGCTGTTAAAGCAGCCAGCACCCTACATTTTGAACGTACAGCTCAGGTGAGAGGAAATGAAACAAGGTCCAGAGTTATAAATCGAGAAGGATAGATATACAGCCTGATAAAAATAATTCACACTGTGATTTCCTTTCGCCTTTCCCAATATTCTATTGTCTCCGACAGCCTCTTTTAACACTGTCTAATTTCTGCAGCTGGAATACAGTGAAGAAAGTCAATCAGAGCAGCAAATAAAGATGTAACCATGAACATTAACTGCCCAGTACTATGATATCTTACTGCTCTGGCAGAGAGGACACAGAGGCCAGACTGGATTGTCTTCCAACAAATTTAGGTTGAGACTAATCCTTTTATTTCTGATATTTTAAGGTAGAACGGGAAGAAGAGGAAGAAGAGGAAGAAGAAGAAGAAGAAGATGATGATGATTTGACTTTTCTACCCCACTTTTCTCACCCATTTGAGGGGACTCAAAGTGGGTGCTGGGGAGGTGGGCAGGAATGCTCTGCATTGCCTAGGCCTCTTCCAGGGCCCTCTGGAACCACAGACAGGCTTTCCAGAAGCTAAATACATACATTCAGTCATTCAAAAAGTGCCCTATTTGGTCCATCCACAAATCTTGGAATTTGGACACATTTGTCTGAATTCCAAATGGCACAAATCATTCATGCACATCCTTATAGTATGCTATAGCCTAAGCCCCACATGACCATGCACTTACCTGGATCTGGTTGTGTGTCTGATCTTCTGCAGGGCACTGCTATTTTGGTTGCATTGCCCTGCATGACTGTGCAAGCACCGGCATCATTGCTATGACCATGACGGCATTCTGGTCATCTGAGGTACCAGCTTGCTTGTGCAGTACCTCAGCTGACCCTTCGCACCAGAAACATTTTGTGAGTACTTTCCTGGACATGTCAGGTAAGATTCTGGTTGTGATTGGGGAGGGTTGGGTTGCTTGGACAAGTAAAACTTGTGGCAATGATGACATCCTGGAGTACGCAAGTTGTTGCCATGGCCATTGCTATGGAGATCTGTCAAGGTGTGTAGCAGATTTGGATTGGAATCAGCTCTCTTCTCAAGCTGGACAGTCATTCAGTCAAATAAATCCAAAGACAAAGTATTTCTTTCCTCACTGGAAGGTTCAGCATTTTTATTTCAGAATCATTTTCTGAGAGAAACCTCTCTTTTAAACAAGAAGCCAAAGACAAAACTTTTACAACACAGAGATACTTATATAGCTCACAAACTGCAAGTCATCATGAGGTTTTAGAATGATGTCATCTAATTACTGCAACAGCATGAGACTTTGAATCATAAGACTCTGAGTCATGAGTTGCTGACTCATTGTGCCTCTTTACTTCCTGACTAAGAATTTTAAACTGCTTGACAAGATCTGGCCTTGTCAGACTGGGCCATCCACACTTCGAGTGCTGGTAGTCCAGTTGGGGACTCTACCAGCACTTGAAGTGCATGTACCTCCCTCTGTACTTAATCCCTGCCTCACCCTTCTCTTCTCATATTTAGAGTTACTCTAGGGTGTTTTTCCACTAGCACTAAGTACCCATTGAAGCACCCATTAAGGACCCATTTGGCTGAGAGCCAGATGACCCATTTCCCCTACAGACCCCATTAGAGACACATCTGTTTCCACCACAGCTAGGGAAATCTAGATCATACCCATATAATCCAGATTTCCTGTAGACCCGGTCTACAAGGGGGTCTTCAGCCATCAAATCCAGATTTGGGAGCCTGTTTCCACTAGAATTCAGCAATGGGATCTAGAGGAGGCTCAGGGGGGAGGCACCCATGGGGGGGGGTGTCCCAAACTCAAAACTTCAAAGTCCCTTCAAAGCTGGCTCTGAAGTCCCTCTGAAGTTGCCTTCAGAGCCTGTGCTAATCTCTGAAGGCAACTTCAGAAGGACTTCGGAGCCTGTGCTAATCTCCAAAGGCAACTTCGGAGATTGCACCCCCTGTCCCCCAAAACACCTGGAGTGACAGGCAGTCCCTTTGTGGGTAGATCCAGATTTGCAAATGGGTGCTCCGGTGTTTCCACAGCAGACAGACTAGCATCCATTGCTATTGGGTGATAGACCACCCATGGAAACACATTGGGTACTTCCCTTAATCTGGATCTACTTCCTTAGTTCCTTAGTTCCTTAGTTCCGGATCTTCTTAGATCTTCTTAGATCTGGATTAAAGAAGCACAGTGGAAAAACACCCCTAGACTTTGCACAACTTCTGCTCCAAGTACTTAAAGCTACAGCATCGCCTGTCCTACTGCTTGCTAACCTCCAAAGGACACACAAATGCATTCAATTATGCAATTAATTAATTGATCATAGTATAAAGTGATTCTCTCTTAAGCCATACAGTAGTGTTTTCCACCCATAGCTTAGAAGCCATCACTTAAAAGTCTTTGAAAGCTAAGGTCTCAAAAAGTTTGACCTTGAGTGTTTCAGTAGGACTGCCAGTTCTTGAAGCTGTGACTTTTAAGAGCAGCTTGATTCATGGTAATTGCAAGGTGGTGGTGTCTACATCAATGCAAGAGAAAAAAGTTGCACATTAATTCCTGTATATCAAGTTACTATTCTAGAAAGATTAATAGAAATTAGTCAGAAATCTGGCAACCTCTCTTGAGCATGAAGGTGACGCTGCTGGTGTTGGTTGAAAACTCCTCCAGACGCAGAAACCAAAGTTTT
Organism: Aspidoscelis tigris stejnegeri; assembly: GCA_023333525.1. Classification (NCBI taxonomy): domain Eukaryota; kingdom Metazoa; phylum Chordata; class Lepidosauria; order Squamata; family Teiidae; genus Aspidoscelis; species Aspidoscelis tigris. Next base: position 13,134,753 of record JALMGA010000007.1, read on the forward strand.
GGCCCAATGTTAATTTTAACCCTAACCAATTCCCTTTGAGTTTTGGGCAAAAGCATAATTCCTTCTCTTCCAAGGCTATCAATTCTAGGGATGTGCAAGAATATTTGAGACATTCAAAATTCTATTGAATTTGTTTGAATTCTATACATTCATTGTTTAACATTTGAATGAATTTCACATATTTTGAATCATTCCTATGGATTATTTGGACATTCGCATGTGTACAGATGCATACGCATTACATACGTACCTGTATGGATCTTATTTGTATCTGTATGCATTTGTAGGATGCATATGGGATGAAAATAAATAAATAAATAAATAAATAAATAAATAAATAAATAAATAAATAAATAAATAAAGGTGCTATATTCCCCCTGTCTGGACAGGACCTAGGAGACAGGTGGTCATTTGTCTGCCGATCAGGTATCTTATCTAGTTGGGCACCTTAATGCCTGGCCAACTGAACCTTCCTGCAGTCAGCAGCGTGAAGCTCTGTTTTCCTTGGGAATCCTCTGAATAAGATGACAGCAAAGACGATGCTACTCGAATAAGAGGCTCCATAAAAGAGAGCATCGGGACATCCTATGTGTTACCTGCTGACAGAGAACAGATGAACAAGTGGGTGAAGAAGGAGCAGAGCAGGCAAGGTGAGCAAACAGGTAGGTAGGATAAGCAGTTGGAGCCAGGAGGCGTAGCAGTAACCCACTGGTGACTCTAGGAAGGAAGGAAAGAAAGACAAAGAGAGAGAAAGACAAAGAGAGAGAATAGTCTTTGCTAGCAGGCAGGAACTCCATTATTTAAATATGCATCAGAAGGTGTTCAGAAAAACAGAGAAATGACCTGGAGGGGGGCTGTTTGTAGCAGCTGTGAGCCTGTAAATCTTTATTTTTACCTCTGAAGTTCTTACTCCCTTGAAGAGGCCGGATGTGAAAACAAGTGGACCAACTGTTTTGTCAATAAATGGTGAAGGAAGGTAACATACATTAGCAATAGGTTGACTATTCTATTTTCTTCTGTGCTTTCTGCAATCTATTTACTTTGGCACTTTATGCTTGAAGTCTTTTTTATTAGCTGTCAGGACAACTGGTGAGAATTTATAAATATAAATATATATGCTATTTTTACAAACTGTCTAATAGCATCTGGTGTTTTGGTGGACTGCTGCCTTGCTTTGTAGCATGCTGGTTTTTAAACCACTGCAGGGTCCCTCAGATTTCTCTCCACACAAACGCACACACACCTACACACACCACCTCCTAGTGTCTCTCTTTCTCCCTTTCATTCCCTGTTTTGTTTTAATCAGGCTCCCGCCTCCCCCAGCTTCTTTTCACAGCTATTCATCACTGGCTGCTTCTCAGCATGTCCCAAGCATTTCTTGTCTAAAGATGAAGGAATTGCACATTGCTTCAGCAAACACATTTTCCCTAAAGATGTGTTTGCTGGGTGAATGATAATGCAAGATGGGGAAAGATTTGCAAGGGGGAAACTGCTGGCAGGAGAGTTCATCAAGAGAACCCTGAGCGTGGAGTAGGTCCAACTTTTTGCCAAGAAGCAAAGAGAGGCAATTTGGGAGTATTTCTCTCTCTGCTGACCATAGGGTATGCACTTGCACTGTGTTTGTGCTTTTGGTTTCAGTCTCTATGGTTTGCATAAGGGAAGCAAGTCGTTCTTCCTTTTTAAAAATTTATTAGGGATGTGCAAACGTAACATTTGAATCTGCAAATTTGATTGAATTTTTCAAACTCATGAACATTTGCATCGAGTTGGGACGAGGTTGTTCAAACAGCCAGACATTTCCTGCTTGTAAAAATGAACATTTTGATTGAATACTGGTATTTCACTATGGTCTGGGTGATAACAAGGACTTTTTCAATGGGGAAAAGGACACTAAGGGCGCGTCTTCATGGCATGTGTTATTTCAGTTTAAAGAATTCGAAATAAAAGAAACGGAACAAAGCTGTCCAGACGACTTGCAAGTTGATCCGGTTCCGATGGCAGCCTTAACGCGGGATCAATACTCGGAGTCCACATGGCAGCATTGTCCTCCTGCCCATTGCCCACACTCTCTCCTGTGATTGGTTTTCCCTGCCAGGATCCCACCCTCCCTTCTCTTTGCATCATGCTCCGCCGGGAATTCCCTGCCCAGTCCACCCTCCCCCTTCCCAGCAGCAGCAGCAGCAGCAGCAGCAGCAGCAGCAGCAGCAGCATCCATCCATCCATCCATCCATCCATCCATCCATCCATCCATCCATCCATCCATCCATCCATCCATCCATCCATCCATCCATTCATCCAGGCGCTGCGGCGCTGCGGCGCTGCGGCGCTGCGGCGCTAGCGGCTTCTCCCTGGGGCTCCGCTGCCGCTTTTCCCCCGCTTTGCCGCCACTTTGCCCCACAGAGGAGGAGAGCCAAGGGGTGGACAAGAGGGCGAAGGGGGCTCCTCGCTTGCTCTTCCCCCCCGTGGCCGGGAGGGAACTCCGCCCCCCCACCTCACAGGGACCGAAGCTGGATTAAAACCTTGGCTTGTGGTCACACCTAAGGTTTAATCTAGCTTCACTCCACCTTCAGAGTGAGAGAACACATCAGCAAAGTGACCAGTAGTTTTCTTTCCACATTATCTAGTCTAAAGGTGGATTTTCTGAGTTATTAACCCTGAAAGAAAACCAGCTTGTCAGTTTGCTGGTGTATTCTCTCACTCTGAAAGTGAACTGAAACTGGATTAAACCTTAGGTGTGACCACAGGCAAAGTAGCCTAGAGAGGGCTCAAAGCGGTTGACATTCTGTTTTCACCCTTCAAGGGACTAAGTGGCTGACAAGCCTTCTCACCCTTAAGGGGGCTGAAAGCGACTGTTCCGAACCTTCAAAGGTCTGAAATTGCGCAAAATTGCAACATTGTTTTAAAGGTGTGAAGTGCTTAGATTGATACAGTGTTTCAGCTTTAAGGACTGGAGGTTTATAGTGGGTGTTTGAGGGTGGATTTTTTCAATGAAGGAAACCCTAAACATGACGTGCTTCTAATACGTTCAGCCATTGGTTACAGTGCGATTGGGGGGGCGGGACAGCCTTAACACTGAATCTCATCCCGGAACGATACTGTCCACACAGTTAAAAAGGAAACACGTATCGACGCCCGATCCGGAGTGAGACCTGTTGAGATCAGGATTTATTTCAAATCGGGATAACGTCCTTTAACACGGAAATACCGTGTTAATCCGAAGTGCCGTCTGAACTGCGCAAACTCAAAACGTTTTGAATTCGAGATAACTATGCCATGAAGACGCACCCTAACAGTTCACAAAAATGCTTGAATGCAAATGTGAAAATCTGGTTGCTTGATTTAACGATTTCACAATGAAAATGAATTTCATTTATACCCATGTAGTGAGATCTTAGGGAGAGGCCCTCCTTGTAGTCCTATCTCAGAGGTGCAGAAGATGCAGACAGAGGGAGAGCTGATTTCGTGTCCTACACCTGGAATGTATGTGTGCACCTTGGGACAGGCTGAGGCGGTTGCAAACGGAACTGCCATCCCAGTGGAGTGAATGGTCCATCCCAGGACATCCTACACGTGTTCTTCCTGCCCTTGTGTGAATAGGCCTCAGGCTGAGAGCTGGACCATTGGTCCAATTTAACAAGGATCTTCTTATGTTCCTGCTTGCTCACCTGTGCCAACCACATTTTATCAGTTATGCTATGCAAATACTCCTGGCCCTAAACCTGCCTAATAAACATCATAGAAACAGCTTGTTCTTTTCTCCTGGCTCTACCATTATTTAAGCACAACATCAGTTCCAAACTGGCAGACCAAAGCTCAGTTTACCATGTTTTATCTATTGTCCATAAAAATCACAAGCTGGGTTTGAGAGTGAACATTTGGGGAAACTGTCTGGGCTGTTTTTATAACATGCATATGGACCCAGTCAAGAAATACATCTGGTCTTTATGGAGTCAGAACGGCAGTGAAAAATAGCCCTTTCTCTTTGAACCATCAAACGTTCCAGAGGAGAAAGTGTCTTTTAACATTTAAGGTCTGACCTTGGGAATCTGTTTGCATGCAAATAAAAACCCCATAAAGATGTCAGCTAACATTTCCTTGGTGAAGATGGGACTACAGAAATAAGCAATTTGTAGTTAAGAAATTCAGAGCTGCCTCGATGCAAGACAGTCTTTTTTAAAAGAATAGATAGCAATTCTATGCAGTAAGGATGAATGTGGCAATCCTTTCCTGCCTGCAAAAGCAGACATTTATTTTTTTTTTAATTTTTGTTTAAGTCCTTTCTTTGGATTTTTTATCCCATATTTTATCCAAAGCAGACAATAACCTGGATTGTAGGGATGTGCAAGAATATTCATAGGCATTTGAAAACTGATTGAATGTGCTGAGTTATGCCCCCCTGTTATCATGCTCTGCCTCTTTGACAGGTGGGCATGCCCACTGGCCTCCGCCATGACGAGGCCGGCAGCCGGCTTCCCCAGCTTCCCCCTCACAAGAGAAGAGGTGATCGTCCCTTCTTTTGGGAGGAGAAGCCGAAGCCTAACACCCCCACTCCCAGGGTCACGCGCTCGCGATCATGGTCTAACCTAGTTGCAGCGCAGCGGCTTCTGGAAGCAGGGACCCGGCTTCCACTGTGTGTGCGTGTGCCGTAGCCGCCATTGGCCAGCCGCCATCACGAGGGTGGCTGGCCAATGGGAAGGGGCCAGCCACCCTCAAGAGGGCGGCTGGGAAATGAAGGCCATGGCGCACACATGCACAGTAGAAGCCAGGCTTCCCCATGCCAGAAACCGCCATGCCGCGACCAGGTAAGCACTAGATTGTGAGCACGTGACCCTGGGCAGGGTGGGGGGTGGCAGCTGCATCTTCCCTCTTGCTCAAGAAGGCGCCATCATGCTTTCTTGGGTGAAAGGGAACCTGGAGAAGCAGGCTGCCGGCCTCGCCATGGCAGCTCCGAAGGAGCCAGTGGCGCAGGCCAGTGGGCGGCCCCATCTGTCAAATGATGCTCTCCATCTTTGACAGCTGGGCAGGTTCCTAATGGGGTCTTGTAGGCTGGATTGGGATGGGTGCTGGTGTGTCCACACCAACACCCTCTACAATCCAGCCCCGCCGCCACGGGGCCTCTGAGAATCTGTCCCTCTTTGGGACAGATTCTTTTTCCAGTGGCACATGCAGAAAGGCCCCAAATATCTAAAGGAACATCTTCAATATCAACCTGCCCATGCATTAAGGTCTGGATGGGAGGCCCTCCTGGATGTCCCACTACCCCCAATAGTAAAAGTGGTGGGCCTCCAGGAGAGGGACTTCTCTGGTTTGTCTCTGTTTTTTTGGCTGCAAACTGACTGCCAGAAGTTTGCCAGGAACTGACTAATGTTCTTTCTCCAGTCTTGAATCTGCTACCTACAATCCCTGACAATACACTGTTATGTTCTGATTCCTATAACTGAAGATGTAAAAATGATCAACAAAAATCAGTTGGTTCCACCCATGATCAAAATACTCTGAGGTGAACCTGAGTTCACTTTGGAGGGTCCACATGCAAAGCCTCTAATCCGATTGCAACTGCTTGGGGATCTCTTCAATGAGCTCTCATTTACCCTGCAAGTGTCTCTCCGGGTACAAGCATGCTCCCCCCCCCTTGCCTGATTGCCCGATCTCCAAAACACATGTGGGTAAGGGCTTGATTTAGTGCCTGAGCGCCTAATAGCTTCCCTGTACTCAGCTGAGCAAGATCACCTGTCAGACGGAGGTATGCCCACTGTCAAGCGGAGGAACGCACCTCCACTAAAATAATAGAAACAGCCGCAGGCTCAATGAGCCGGGTTCCCTTCCTATTATGCCCCCCTGTTATCATCTCTTATCGAGGCAGTGTGTGGTTTTTGGAGGTTCTGAAGGGTGTGTGGTTCCCCCAATGCAGGGGTTTACCACAGTTTTCATGGGGACAGGCAGATCCGGCTTGAACCTGCTCTATCCTCAATCACATGGGGACATGTTAATGCAAGCTACAATTTGCACTGGGGCTGCCCCAAATCCATCCCAAAGTAAATGGAGCCCATGGGGATGCACCCATAGGCATCAAAAATTCCCTGGGAAGCAGTGCAGCATTTGAGACCTGTTCTGAAGTTTTATGAGTTTTTTGTAAAATAACATCTTACCTGCTCCATAAGAAGAAGTTGGAAATTTCTAAAAAGTAAAAGAAAATCAAGGCTGCACCTGATCGCCTCTGGCTGGGAGTTCCCTAGAGGCCCACACAACCATCAAACCAATTTGGAGCCCTTGGTGCCCTCCATTGTTCTCCATGATCAACAATTCGTCAGGCTCTCAAAGCAATCTTTGAAGTTCAATTCAAACATATTCACAGTTCATGTGATTCACTTTGTACTGAATCCAACCAGAAAAAAAAAAAGTTTGTGCTCATCCTTATGATAAGCATGCCACCAGCAATGCCCTTCATTGGACATTCTTGGAGAGGATTGATATATAGAGATACATAGAATCATAGGGTTGGAAGGGACCTCTAGGGTCATCCAGTCCAACCCCTTGATCAATGCAGATTCCCTAAACCATCCCAGACAGATGTAGCTCCAGCCTCTGCTTGAAGACCTCCAGTGAAGGAGAACCCGCTACCTCCCAAGGCAACCTATTCCTAATATCTAATTTGTATTGACTCCTGTGAAGTTTCATCCCATTGTTTCTAGTCCTCACATCTTGTGCAAGTGAAAATAGAGACAATCCATCTGCGCTGTGACAGCCCTTCAGATACTTGAAGACCGTGATCATGTCTCCTCTCAGTCTTCTCTTCTGTAGGCTAAACATTCCTAGATCCTTCAACCTTTCCTCGTAGGACATGGTTTCCAGACCACTCACCATTTTGGTAGCCCTTCTTTGGACTTCCTCTAGTTCAGCAGTTCTCAACCTGTGGGTCGCGACCCCTTTGGGGGTCAAACCACCCTTTCAGAGGGGTCACAATGAGTCTCCTGCTTGTCCTCCCTCACCCCTCCCATGAGCTGAAATGTGTCATTTCAAGCTTGGGAGAAGGAGAAAGAAAGAGAGAGAGAAAAGGGCATGCGCACGCACACCTTTCACACTCTCCTTGCTCCACGTTAAAGTCCCCTCCCCACCCCAAGAGAGGGAGGAAAAAAAGAAAGCTCTCTCTCTCGGGCCCTGTCCCATGACCCGAGCTGCCCCACCCCTGTGGTTGGGGGTTTCCACAACATGAGGAACTGCATTAAGGGGTTGCGGCATTATGAAGGTTGAGAACTGCTGCTAGTTTGTCAATGTCTTTTTTGAATTGGGTTGCCCGGAACTGGACACAGTACTCTAGATGAGGTCTGGCCAAGGTAGAGTAAAGAGGAATAATTAATTCATGTGCGCTAATAGCATCATAGGATGTTTTTATCTTTGTTTCACTGAATTAATTACACTCAGTAGTTACAGATAGGAAATATGGCCTCCCCTTTGATTTGGTCTACAGAGCATTTTAGCCTGTGCTTCCTTTCCCAAACCCAGGGATGGGAAATGTGTCTGATGACCTAAGAAGATCCGGATCTAAGGAATGGGTACATTCCTTAATACGGATCCAGTAGACCCAGATTAAGGGAAGCAGCTAATGTGTTTCCACAGGAGGTGTAGCACCCATTAGCAATGTCTGCTAACCCCCCTGCTGTGGAAACACCTGTGCACTCATGTGGGGAATCCGGATCGACCCCCAAGGCGTCAGTCCATCACCCCAGGTGTCTCTGGGGATGGAGGGGGGGGGATCTCCGAAGTCCCAGCTTCGGAGTGATTTCGGAGTCATTTCAAAATAATTTCGAAATGACTCTGAAGTCCCTCTGAAGTGATCGTCATGGACTGCAGAGAGGCTACGGAGCTGTCAGCGCGGTCCGTGTGCTTTTAACGCAGACCGTGTGGACTCCCCTCCAAAGTCCCTCCGAAGAGATTGGCAGAGACTTTGAAGCCGCTCTGGAGTCCCTTGGGAGTGCCTCCGAAGTCTGCATTGATCTAGGGTGCATCCCCTCCTCCTAGCCTCCTCTAGACCCCATTGCCTGTTTCCTGTGGAAACAGGCTCCCTTTAATCTGGATTTTCTGCCTGAAGACCCCATTGTAGACCCCATTAATGAGGTCTACAGAAAATCCGGATTAAAGGGCAGAAAGTACCCATTTGATCCACGGCAGTGGAAACAATCGGGTCCCGAATGGGTGCCGTGGAGAAAATGGGATCATCCAGCTCACACCCAAATGGTGCAAAAATGGGTACTATTTGACAGTGGAAAAACACCCAATGTTGACTAGCAATTGCACTTCTGATTGCTAGTCAATGTTAGCCTACCCCCCCTCCCCATGATCGATTGCCTACCTTTGATTGATCCCTGGGCCAGTCCTCTTCTGGCCACTGCCATCTTGAGTTCAGCATCCTCTGTGACTCCACCTACATCAGCATTGTTGCTATGATGACATGATGCTCTGCGCAGTCGCCTTCGCGTCAGGGGTCATTGGAGCTTCCAGTGCACTTGCGTGGCAGCTCCAATTGCCTCCCCAGCCAGCAGAAGTGCAGATGGTCGCTGGGTGGACACTTCAGATATGTGTCTGGGGAAGGTTAGTAGCTTGTGGAACACAATTTTGTTCTCCACAGCTGGCAATTTCTGGGCAGGCAGGGGGTGTTTCTAGTCTGTAAATGCCTCCTGACAGTGAAGAAGCAGCTGCCCAGATGTTACTGTGGGCTGAAGTGTGAATTCAGCCCAGATCCTGGGCCTCTTCATCCACACACTAGTGTGGATCAAGGAAGCTCCAACCCCCTTAGTCCTGCTCCACCTGCAGAAGATGGAGATAGATCTAGACTAAGAAGTCCTTAATTCAGATCTCTTGTGACCCATTTAACAGGGTCCATAAAAAGTACCAGTGTCCTACTGAAAATCATCCCCCCCCCCCAAATCCCCAAGACTAGGAAGTTTTGCTCCTAGCCATTGGGGTGAATTGGTGCAATCACTGGGGAACCCGGGTTAAACCAGTAAGTCCAGAACCTTTCCCAATTTCCCCAATAATGCGGGATATAGTTCTATATGCCGCAGTCCTTAAAAACAGCTGATATCAACCTTAGTAATATCCTTGAGAAATTGTTAAGATGGATAGAGGTTTGAGCCTGCCAAAGGCATATTCCAACATTATTAATAAATCAGGGATTTTAAGAGCAGCCAAGGCAAAAGCAAAAATAACAAATGTTTTAGCTGCAAATAGGACCATTTAGCAAACCGAGGCAGTTTAAATTTGATCTGAAATGTCCCAAGTACCTTCAAGGTATCATTAGCAATAAACTGATTAGGGATACCTTGAATAATCTATTTCTTTCAAATAAAAATGATACCAACGCATAATGCAGGACTGAAACAGGATTATGGCCAAATGTGCTACCAAGACATGAAAAGAGACAGATAGATTTGTGTCCATAATTTGTATTTCCCTGCAATTCGCTAAGAAATAAGTATGAGACTACCAATAAGCCTGAAAATGAAAAGATTTTGATGAGTAATCTCTGCTTTTGAGAAGTTCTTAATGTTTTATCAACTAGTTTGAAAAAGAGTTAAACGGTTTATGTTATAGACATCTAAAATCAGGAAGGGTCTGCTGCAGGTACCACAAATTGCTCGGCTTTACTTTGTAGTTACTCACAGCTGAGCCTCCTTTGTGGTGGCCCCTGCCCTATGGAAAGCTCTCTTCTCTGATGTTTGCAAGGCATAACTTTCTGCTCTTTAATGCTTTTCTCCTCTCACCTTTTAAAAATGGCATTGCAAGAAGTGCCTTCACACAAGCAAGAAGCTGGTGGTGGAAAATAGTTTGTGCACAGAGATAAAAAGATAATGGCTCCATTTTTCATGCATCATTCACACCTAAGTTTTAATCAAGTTTTAGTTGGGGATGTGCACAAATATTTGAATGCATTCAAAATTTGATTGAATTGACCAAATTTCAACATTCAAAGCTCTGGATCTTAGACTGTGTGTGGAAAAGGGGGGTATATCTGTATCCAGCAGTCTTCTGGATACTGGTGCAGTGTAAAGAGGGGCACCACTCCTAGTGTCTCCTTTCTGTATAGGACAGAGCATAGACTAAGCTAGGGCATTCAAAATTGCATCCTACTCCCTTTTTTCCACGCACAAAGATCCGGATCTTCAAGATCCAAATCTTTGAGATGGGGTCCTCCTGGAGAGCCGGATCTTGAAGATGCCTATTAAATCCAGATTTCCCTTGCCTTTGTGGGGACAGGGCCTTGCAGATGGGGCCTTCAATGGGGTCGAAGTGAGGATAGGGCATTCCCAATTGATACCAATCAGGTACTAATCGGGTTCCTACATGGGTCTTAGAAGGGTTCTAAGCCCTAGTGGAAAAAGGCCCTTAGTCCTGTCTGTTGGTTAACCTGTTTTGCGAGGTCTACTAAGATACTAGAGGGTGGTACCCTAGACTACAGATGCATGTAGGCAGCATACCTCCATTGTCCAGTATACCATGGGGTCCCAATTCGGTGACACAACAAGACAAGCTGCTGAAAAGTGTCCCCAGAGATCTCCAAGGGCCTGGGACTTTTGTTCCTAGCCTTTGGAGCCTTGGGAGGCATCCTCACAAGGGTTCTGAAGCTAGCTTTGCACAGAAGCTGGTGTGGAAGTAATCTTCCCAATGCAGACAGCGATGTACCACTCCAGGAAGAGCTAACATAAAGTCTCCAGATGTTGAGGCACAAGCAGTGACCGAAATTAGAGGAGTGCGTGTACTGTAACACCTGAAAAATCATGTGTAAGCCACACCGATTTATATTGCCATTGTGAAAGCCAAACAACTTTGCTATGATCCATAAAGCTCCAGATTTTTCACATCTTTCTTCCTTATTGTGTGGTGTGAGTTTCAGGCCATGAAATTGTCTATGTGAGGTGCCTGTGAGAAGTTATCTGATGTGAATTGTTAACGCATAGATGTGCACACACAAATGCACCCAACGAAAGGTCAGTTCTGTAGTCCTCTGTCTGAAACAGTGTGTGATTCACCAAAACCTTTTGATAAGCTCAGTGACATTATAATTAACCAGGGAAAATTCTGTTGCAAGATACCATGGTAACTAAGCTGGAGCAATTTATTGTAGTGTCAAATGGTTTAATTTTATTTTCCTTTTCTCCCCCATGAGAAAAGCCTGACGAAGAATGCTTAACATCACGATCTGGCAAGACTTAGGAACTCTTCTAAATTCTGTTACTTAGGAGTTTTGTGTGATTGCTGAGAATTCAACAATAAAATCTACAGTTTTTGGTTTTGTGCTTTGGCAATAGATTCTACTGTTCATATATTTAAAGAAATTATAGAATGCATATCAAAAGTATCCACTTTCCAGGATGAGAATAAAATCCAGATCAACATAAAGACCATAGGTAAATCACAGTTCTGGTATATATAAGATTTTAGGTACAATCGCTTTTGTCTTCATTCAATTGATTCGATTATGAGGGTCACAGGATAGAAACAAGGCCAGAGTCCCTCCCTTTAAAAGCTGCAAAGAAGAATTTCATTATGTGTGAATGATCATGAAGGCAATATATGCTGAAATTCCACTTTCTGTGCAATACTGTGCAAGACCCCTTTCTAGGGATATGCAAAAATATTTGAAATATTTGTTATTCAATCAAATTAGGCCAAATTCAGACATTTGAATTTGAATCGAATGTCCAGACATTCATTTTTTAATATCTGAATGTATTCAAATATTTTGAATCTTTCATTCAAATAATTCAGACATTGTATGTGTACAGATTGCACATACGCATGACATACGTATTGTGACGGTTTCTGGGTTCAGGCTGCAATGGGCAGTAATATTTCTTTACTCCCTTGCAAGCCACTTTGCAAACTGCATTTGCAAGCCCTGGCTACAAGCTGCAAAAAGGCGGGAAACCTTGCCCGGGCCCTTCTGCATTGATTGGCTGCTGGCAATTTGCAGGGAAAACCTGCCCAGGGACCTGGAGGCTTGATGGACAGGCAAAAGGAGTTTCCCTCGGTTGCCAGGGGCAACAGCCAATCAGAGCAGTAGAGGCTAAAGGGTATAATAGGCAGAGAAAGCAGCAGACTGTGTCTTTTTGCTGGGCAATTTTTGAAGGGGACTGGTGGTGGAGTTCTGTCTCTGAGGGAAATGTTGCCAGAAACTGACCAAGGGATCTTTTCTCTGAAGGGGAACTGATCAGACTGGTCTTGTTCTTTGGGAGGGAAAGCTGAAGGAGGCAACTGTGTCTGGTTGTTGCTCTGAAGGAGCTGTGCAGAAGAAAAGACCAGAGGCTGCAACCCACAGCCTAGCAGGGAAGGGCTAAGCCTTGCTTAAACTGAGACTGAGTTGCTGTTCTTTGGGGAGGCCTGGGTAAAGCTGAGCAAACCAAAGGGGAGAAGTGGATAGGCTTATCTGCTTAGAAGCAACTGGTTACTTGTAAGCTGAGAGAGCTGTGTATGCTTGAAGCTTGCGGTTCTAAGAGACTCTTGATCCGTCCCTTGGATTAGCTGAACTTTCTATTTTCTCCCTTACCTTTCTAATTGTTATTCTTAATAAACTTGTTTTGTTTACTATTACAGTGCTTGCTACCAGTTTATTGCTTTAGACCTGTAGCACTCACTCGGCTTAGTGCACATTTCCAGCAACCTAAAAGTGCCCAGCTACTTTTCGGAGGGCAGGCACTGGACGGTCTGCTAGAAGTCGTAACACGTATCTGTATACATCCATCCAGATATGATACAGGTTGAAAAAGGGATGTATACGGGGTAAAAACAGGATCCATACAGACACATATGAATCTTGTCAACATTCGTATCATCAAATTCATATTGAATATTCGTACAAATGGATGCGAATGTATTTGGATTGGTTCAAATTTTAATATATTCATTTTTTTCTCTATGTGAATTCAGACATTCAAATATTCAATTCAAATCAAATGTTGAAAATTGCATTTGTGCACACCCCTACCCCTTTCCATGATTAGAACATGGTAGGAAAAGCAGGCATGGGGACCAAACCATAGTGTGTTTGAGGGTTATGATATTCAACTGAAAGTTGATAAAATGTTTCAAGTTTTTGGCTCTGGTTGTTGTTGTTTTTTGTAAACAGCCTTGGATGTGATGATCCAGCTAGAAAGGCATGACCATTCTCTTATCAATTGCCTCCATCAAAATTCATATCAATTCCTCTGCTCATGGTCGGAGTTTCTTCTTTTTCTTCTGCACCAACTCTCACTGCCAAACCATTTGTGAATATAGTGCATTTGAATGGGGCAACATATGGAAAGAAATTCACTCAGTCCAGAATGAAAACAAAGTTTATGATCCAATCATAAGAACATAAGGAACATAAAGGGAGACCTTCTGGATCAGGCTTACATTATATCTAGTCTAGCCTCCTGTCTCACACACAATGGCCCACCAATTGCTTTGGTATTCTTAAGCAGAAGACTTAAGGCAAAACCTTCACCTGCTCTCAAGTTCCTGCAAATGGCCTTTGGAGGCCTCCTCCCTGTCTCTCAAGCCTGGAGGATATACCTAGGCATTCATTCTAGTAGCCACTGATATACCTGTCATCCACAAATTTGTCTAACTTACCACCACGTCTCCTGGTAGGTCATGCATTATTCAGACTAGACCTAAAACTGTTTACTTTGTCATGATAGCAACATATTTAAGCTCCCCTTAAATTTTTCATTGCAGAAATTTCTCCTAAGTTTATTCACTGCTGCATTTACCTGGTTCCTATTACAAAGTTTCCCACTAGAGATTAGAAACGTGCAGGTTATTTTTCCCCCAAAGCAAACAGGACAGGACGTTGCATTTGTGCAAATGGAACCAGTTCAAATGTCCTAGACTTTGCATTCACTTCAAATTCCCATTGAATCCCTGACGCCACCAGTTGTGCCTCCAAACCCATTCCAAAACCACTCTGAATCCGTGCAGAATCCACTGTGCAGCTTTGAACGAAGGCACAAAACCTTTGACTTTGCATGTAGAGGTTGGTCTTTGAATATAGCCAGTATCCAGTTTGAATGCCAAGCTTTGAACCTTTGCCATTTCTACAAATTGCGAAGGTGACCAATATTTTTCACCCAACCCTACTAAAGACTGAAGTTAACATAGGACAAGCAGATAAAACAGAGAGGAATAGGCTGCTCTCAGGCACTCCCGTCACCTCCATCTAGACACATGGTGGAAGTGAGTATGAGCTGTGTCCCGGCTCTGCACAATTCACACTAGCCAAGACCCACTTCTGGAGCCTTTACATCACACAGGATCTAGTCACACGAGTCCCAATCTGGTCAGCCTATTAATGAATCTGAATTGAATTTGTACCAGTGCTGGTCAGATGTAGATCAATAGAAGCCGACCCTTCCTTCAGCTGCTTGGTCACACCTTTATACAGAGTTTGCCCTGGTGTTCCTCCACAGAGCTCTTGGCTCTCCACCTTTTTTGCTACATCACATCTATCTCATTTCCTACTGGATGCCATTCATGTCACTCAAGGGAGGTGAGGGTGCGTGTTTGCAGGTTTTTTTTAAGCCTGCTCCCCCACCTCCTTGCCTCCCTTCCTTTTTTATGTGCTTCTCTTCTTGAAATTAATTTTTGAAAGAATAATAAAAATAAATTTGTGTAAAAATGCTAGAGAGGGGAAACATAGCCTAAACTGAGGAGACGGGGGAGGTGCCTCATGAACTCTGCATGTGCCGATTGGCTGAGGGGAATACTGGGCACCACCCACCCCAGCACACTTCAGCCTCCTTAAGCTGTCCCACCATCCACACATGAGGAAGTAGAAGTCGGACTGGAATTCCAGGGCAGCCTCAGTCTGTGTCAGTGCTGTTTAAAGCGGACTGAATTTAGTACAGATTTTGGGCTCTAGTCCAGCTTGGAATTTGGCTTAACTTAAAATTGTCTGACCAACACATCCTGGAGGACAACTTGGGTCATTCTACAACTTGTGTGTGACCGTGCCCACAGAGTAGTTCTGCCTAAAAAGTCTGCTGAAATACTACGTGGATCCTTGCAGGAGCACAGGGGCACAACAGCAGGCTCATGACATAGGCCCTACCCTGTTTCTTTCTTAACTAGCTTCCATAAACACAGCATGCTCAGTTAACCTGCTATATAGCTACTATATGCCTCCTTCTCCCTCTCAGCCTCGGGCTTATAACCCAGTCTGGCTGAGTGTTTCTTGCCCAAGGCAAAACACGCAGGAAAATAAACATACTTTCTGAATATGGTCCAGGATGTGTTTACTGTTGCCTGAAAAACTGGTGGTTTAAATTACACTAGCTTTCCACAAATTCACTAGGCTGAAATTTGTATTTCTATTTTGATTTGAATAGCAGTCTGTATCTTATGCACTTTTGGTAGTCTCTGCTGTTGGAATATTTCTAGACCAGGAAGCGTTCATGTTGCAATCTGTCTCACCAGGAACATTCTGGTAAACATCAGGTGATGTGTTATTTCTGTAACCTAGACAAAACTAAGTTTCTGTTTTCCTGCGGGAACAGCATGGTTATCTCAACCAGGCCTCTGCTTTACAGATAACAGTCCTGTCCAGGATAGGTCAAATATGTACACGTGGGGGCCAGACTCAGTGATATCATACTATTTCACAAGTATTCATTTTGGCTTTTGTAATGCTGTGCAGAATGTGCGTGTATACATTCTTGTCTGAAGGTGTAGAATATAGAGCCTTAGTGTTAAGTTGTAGACCACGTATTTTACTTTCATATGCTTACTCATGTAACCAGCAATGCATTTAACTAGTTATTTTACTGCAACCATGAAGCCAATAAAAGCCTTCCTATTTGGAATGAATCAACATGTCTGTTCCTGTGCCAATGAATGCCAGATCCATACGTTATCTGCTGTGATCTTTGCCATGTGCAATCTCTGCTATATATCCACAACTCCAACATCTGCCTCCACAAAGATTCCTGTTTTCTAAATCAATTCTGAATGCAAGTGAACTTGTATAAGAAATGCTGTTTTTGCTTCTCTAGACAAACCAAATAAAAAATTAAACACAGGCTGCAGCTTAAAAACATTTTTCTCACCTTGCTGATGAGTGTGTGTGTTTGGATAAGGCAATGAAGAGAAATCCTATTTAAATTTTCCACTGCAACCGTTTTTGCAGGCCTGAAGCAGTTTGCAGCTCATTGCACTCCAACCCTCCACATTACCCTCAAGACACAAATGAAAGGGCATCCCTAATTGACAACTATGTGACAGCACAGCATCAGCTTTGGAGTCTATCCCAGGCCCAATCTTGGGAAGAAGAAGAGTTGGCTTTTCTACCCCGCTCTTCTCGCCCATTTAAGGGGACTGAAAGCAGCTGACAAAGCTTTCTATTCTTCTCTCCACAACAGAATATCCTGTGAGGTAGGTGGGGCTGTGAAAACTCAGAAGAGAGCTGTGACTAGCCCAAGGTTACCCAGCTGGCTTTGTGGAGAAGAGCACAATCAAACCCGGTATTCCCAGATAAGAGTCTGGTTCTCTAACCACTAGACCAAACTGGCTCACAATGCAATCAAAAATTTCTTCCTCTCTGCTGTGAAGAACACTGCATGGATGTTGTCTATTGGACACCAGGAACCAAGCTCAACTTGAGATCAACTGTACTTTTTTTGTCAGAGCTAGTGTGGTATATTGGACTACATTGCTAGATTTGATTTCAAATCTCTGCCCAGTGTCTTTGAGCCTTTCTACACTGAACCAGTGGATCAGGACCAATCCAGCCTGCTAATTTGGACCATGGAAAGGTGTGATCTGCAACAACATGTCTGCATGACAGCACTGATCCAGATGAGCCCTGAAATTGCATGAGCTTTGGGGCCAGGGTCCAAGAATTCTGAGGGTTGAAATCAAAGGTTCCTAGACTCAGAGACTCTGAGGGAGCCACTTTGGTGTACCCCCCTGAAATGGGCATCCTGGTAGTTTCAAAAACAGGTGATACGCCTTCTGCTTGCTTCCATGTTCTGGACCTCCTCTTATGGTTGGAGCTTACTAGGGATGTGCACAAATGGATTTGTTTTGTTTTTCATTTGAATTCAAGTCGAATTGAATACCCAAACATTTTATTCAAATGTTTAGAATCCGAATGGACCCAAGTACAAAACCACTACCCCATCTCACATATACACACACGTCCTTGTTCTGTACATCATATCGTAAAGGTCTCACATATGAAAGTCCAGGCAAAATCAACCTGCATAAATCTGAAAAATAATTTTCTGTAGGATAAAATAACAAGAGCTTTGCGCTCGTTTGGTGGACCTCATGCAACGATATTTCATGTTCCCCTTAGTCTTCTGAGATCTAAAAGCATGCATTACATAATAGTTCAATCTTCTGCTTCATCAGCTGAAAGAAGTGTGTTGCTTCTATTTTTAGATGGATTGCAGACTACTAAAGGAGCAGAACACGAATGAGCACTCATCTACCAAATGTCAGAACAGGAGACACGGGTGAATTTTTCAGATGACAGGAGCTACTGGTAAACTCACATGATCATTGGCATCAGGATGACTTTGATGCACCTTCACTGATGGTGATTCTGGCCCCTTCTGCACTGGACCTTATTCTGGACTATATCTTGTAGCAGGAACCAGCTGTCTGCATACCAGTGCAGACTATGGCAGACCCTAGATTGCATGCAGATGGCAGGTCCCTATTCCAAGATATAATCTGGAGTATGGCCCAGTGCCAAAAGGGCCTCTGTTGGGAGTGTCATTTCCTTCTTAACGAAAATTAATGTTAAGACTCAACAAAGAAAACAATCCTCATGCATAATACTCAGGCAGTGTTCCTAGTTGACTATTTTAATCCAGATTCAGAACTGAGTGCACATTCTGGCTGTTCCCGTTTACTTGATGATAATATGGGCTCAATTCAAATACTGCAGTTCCCATTCATACCACCCAAATCCCCAGCATGGAGGAACGGGATATTTTCATCTCTGCCCCTTGACCAAACCCTGTAAGCCTGCCCCACACAGAATCAGCTGAGTGAAAGAACAGACAGGGCAAAGCAATCACTCTGCCTTTCAAATCGGATCCTCCCTCCATTCACTATGTTACCGGGAAGGCAGCAGCTTTGCGCAGAATCAGCTGAGCAAAAGGACAGGGCAAAGCAAGCTCCCTTTCAAATCAGCAAGGGGGGAAGAAAGCAGAGGATTGTGGTTACGACACAGGTTCAAAGAGAGAAGAGGGGATTTCCTTCCTTCTTCTTTGCTTTGAATGAGCTGCTCATGATGGAGTGGGGCTAAAAAAAATTTCCTCTGCCAATTGCTGTTAGAATATAATGTATCTCTTGTAATTACAGTGGCATTAACAGAAAAGAGAAATCTGTGTTCAAAGATCCAATGCTTTTTCTGATCTCCAGGACTTTAGCATTGCAGGGATAGGAAGGACCCGGGGCAGATCTTCCCAACAGTGGCAGCAGGCATTGGCCAGAAGGTTATGGGGGGGACAGCTCAAGAAGCAGATCTCCTCCCCCATAGCATTCCCACTTGGGGGGGGGGGGACAAGCAGGCTATCCACCAAAATGGGACCGAGAACAGTTACATATGTATCTGTACAAATATTATACGTATCTGTATGCATTTGCACTTATAATACAGGATGAAAACAGGATGCATACAGGATGCATACAGATACGTACAATACATACAAATGTTGTTGACATTCGTATCTTCAAATATGAATCTAACATTTGAATGAATAGATTTGAATGTAACAGATTTGAACCGGTATTTTTAGCATTCGGATTTTAAACATTCAAATCGAATAGAATGTTTTGACATTCAATTCAACCTGGATTCAAATGCAAAAAACTCCCATCTGTGCACACCCCTATTCAGAATCCTGATTTGCTGCTCCTATGAACTGATCCAATTTACCTTCATGAAAAAGTGGAGCCAAACCTCCACATAACCTTCAAGTACCTTTCAGTCTTGCCCATCACGTCTGAAGATGACATATCACTTTTGTCTCTTATTAATCCGCAGATCTGTTTGCTTAATCATTTCCCCTGTATCGGAGGGAAGAGGGAGGGAGTGACATTTCTGGTAGTTGTTTTAGGCTCATTTTTAACCGTAATCCTAATGGGCACATTCAAGCTCCTGATGAAGAGCACGGCTGGTGACAAATGGCAGGCAACTCATGAACTTTAACAAGTCAGTTTGTGATACTGATGAACAATTAGCCGAAGGCCTGTTTAAATCAAGGGAAGGAAGGGCAATTTCCGACATGAATAATTGGAAGCTTCTGGCAAGGCTGATTTGCCAAGGAGAGCGTCAAGGAAAACGTGAGTGCTGATTGTGAATCTGATTTTAAGAACGCAGAACTAGATTGAGGAGCAGGTCTGGCATATAACCGTTTAGGACACATGGCTTAATAGAATACAGATATATTCCTTAGTGGCGTGAGGCACCAAGCACTGACAGAAGAGCCTTAGGGCAAAGGTAAAAAGTAAGTACTAAGTAGATGTGCAAATTCAGTTTGATGTAGAGCCTCAAAGTCAAACTGTTTGGTCTGACCCAGCTCAATTCGAGCTGAATCTCCGCTGTTCAAAGAGGACTGGTTCAGTTCAAACCAAGCCAGGGGTGTTCAGCTGAACCAGAGGCCTATTTGCACTAGGACTCTGGAACGCAGTCAGGGATTCCTGGGACAGAGCATTTGCCCAGCCAGTCCCGGGTGTAGAGCACAAAATTGTGCCCTACACCAGACCCAGGCCATTCCCGGCCATCCCAGGATGTTCCACAGCTGTACGGCAGGGATAGCATTCACACTGTCCTGGCTGGACCGCTGTGGGCCCCGCTCCCCAGCCTCTGCCATTGGGCCGATTTCGGCCCAACAACTGGCAGGCCCTGTCGGGGGTAGGGTGAGAATGGGACAACCTGCCCCATTGCCATGCTTTCTGTTGCAGTCCCAATCTGACTGCAGCAGCATGCATGCCCCCGCCCCCCGGGGCCACCTGCACCCCCACCCAGGGGCTCACGCCATCCACACAATCCACTTACCTTGTTGGGCCTCGGGTCTGATGTGGTCTTCGCACAGCCTAGCAGAACAATCTGCCGCTCTATGCGCAGGCGCACACTCCCACAGATGCCCCCCCCCACTGACCTGATGCTCATCACATTAGAGTAAACCAAACTAAAGAAAGCTCAGTTCAGTTCCATTCAAACCAAACCAAACCAAACCAACAAATTACAGTTTGTGCACAATTCTAGTTCGAAAGCTCTCTTTGATCTTCTCAAACTATACTTTGAACTCAGCTTAGGAAGGTAAAATGGAAATTTTAAATTGGAGCCTCACCTTTCATTCCTTCCATTTCCATTTCCATTTTTATTTATATACCGCCTTTCCAAAAATAAATTTCTGCCCAAGGCGGTTTACAACAAATGGAAAAAAAACATATAATATGAATACAAAAAAAAAAAAGATATGGCAAATATAGTTAGTCAAATAAATACATAAGTCAAAAATACATTGTACGTTATAATAAATAATACATCATATAATAATAACAATAGTAATGTTTAAAAAAAACCCAAAAACTTATAAAACAGTCATTGTTTGCAACACTGAGGCCATTCCTTGTTCTCATAGTCATAGAATCATAAAATCATAGAGTTGGAAGGAACCTCTAGGGTCATCGAGTCCAACCCGGTACTCAGTGCAGGATTTCCTAAACTATCCCAGACAGATGTAGGTCCAGCCTCTGCTTGAAGAACTCCAGTAAATTTATTATTATTATTTATTTTTATTATTTGTTTACATTTCTATCCCGCCCCATACCCTAAGGTCTCTGGGCCGGTCACAGCAAATTAATCACAAGATACACATTAAAAACAAAAAGTAGATTAAAAACAACATAGGCATTAAATATAGATTAAAAACACTTAAAAGTTCAGCAACTTTAGAACAGTACACTCCATATTGTTTGTTGTGCCTGTGACTAGGGAAGGGAGAGAATATAATCATCTCATCTCAGCCAAAGGCCAGAGTAAAGAGATGGGTCTTTACCGCCTTCCTAAATATCTGTAAGGAAGGGGCATGACGCACCTCGAGGGGGAGGCTATTCCATAATTTGGGAGCTATCGCTGAAAAGGCCCTTACCCGGGTGCCCACCAGTCTCACTAATGAGGGTGGTGGGATGACCAGGAGGGCTTCACCACTTGATCTTCAGGCACGGGCAGGTTGATATGGGAGAAGGCGCTCCTTTAGCTATTTGGGGCCCAAGTCATTTAGGGCCTTATAAGTCAGAGTTAACACCTTGAATTCGGCTCGGTAGTGAATTGGTAGCCAGTGCAGCGCTTTTAAAACCGGCGTGCATCCGGCTAGCTGTTCCGGTCAGCACTCTGGCAGCTGCATTCTGCACTAGCTGCAACTTCCGAACCGTCTTCAAGGGCAGCCCTATGTAGAGCGCGTTACAATAGTCCAATCTAGAGGTTACCAGAGCATGGATAACTGTGGCCAAGTCGTCTCTCTCCAGAAATGACTTCAGTTGACGTACCAGCCGCAGTTGGGAGTAGGCACTCCTGGCCACTCCACCTGAGCTTCAAGCGTTAGCGCAGAGTCCAGGAGTACCCCCAAGTTACGTGCCAGTCCCTTCCAGGGCATTGCAACCCCATCAAGAACAGGGTGTCTCTCAACTACCTGGACCCGAGACCCTGTGACACACAGCACCTCTGTCTTGTCTGGATTCAGCTTCAATTTATTGGCCCTTATCCAGCCCATTACTGCCTCCAGACACCTGTCAAGCACTTCAACTGCCTCTCCTGGTTCAGAAGAACTCACTACCTCCCATGGCAACCTATTTCATTGTCTGATTGCCCTCACTGTCAGGAAGTTTTTCCTGCTATCTAATCTGTATTGACTCCCTTGGGGTTTCATACCATTGTTTCACATCCTCCCATCTTGTTCAGGTGAGAATAGGAACAATCCCTCTGCACCGTGACAGCCCTTCTCCAAGGGCTCATCCAAGAGCCACTGAATCAATCTTTTATATCTTTATCCTGCCCTTAGGACTCTAAGGCCGTGTCTTCACGGCAACCTTACCTCGAATTCAAAATGTTTTCAATCCTCGGAGTCCGCACGACAGTTTGGCTTAACACGATTTCCCTGTGTTAAACTACCCCAAAGTGTGATGAATCTCAATCCTGATTTCAACAGGTCTCACTCTGGTTTGTGTGCTTGAAACGTTTTACATTTTTTGTGTTAAGGGATGAGAGTTTCCCTCCCCCAATAGCTTGCTTCCAAAGCAAGCTGTAAAAGCAGCAGCAGCCTGAATAGCAATCAAGCAATCCACTGTAGCAAACAAGCAATTCACACCTGATAACTATCTTGCCATTGAAAGTGCTGACCTTCTAAAAAGGGAAAAGAAACAAAAGCAGCTGCCGTTTGGAGAGATGTGTGAATGTTTAGCTGTGATGGTGACGGACGAAAGGGGCTTGACTTGCCACCGCTGCTGCGCGCCCTGAGCAATGGGGAGAGGAGGGGAAAGAATTGCTGGCTGCCTGCTGCCGTTTTTCCTCCATCCAGGCAAGCAGCAGCCACCCAGTAGGCTCCGTGAAGGGGTCTGTTATGGGTGGCGCGTTCATGCCACGAGGAAGAGGACAGGGCAGCCCTGAAAAGCGGCTTTTTAAAAGTAGCCACTGGAGTCCCCCCTTGGGTCACGTACGTCCTCAGAATCCGGATTGAACGTGATTAAGCTGAAAGTAATGGGAACAGGCAAATTCACGTTTGCATCCGGTTCTATTATTTCGGTTTAGGGAAAGCGAAATAAGCTTGCTGTGGGGATTTGCCCTAAAAGACTTCCAAAGCAACCTAAAAATATCAGCTATATAAGACAGGCCCGGTCCTCAGGCTCAAAGTCTTAAGGATGCGGTGAAAGTGAAAAAGAGAACTTGGTGCGGAAAGTCTAATTCACCACCAGAAGCCGGAGAACCTTACCTGCATCCCTATTTCCCTCTTCTCAGGCAACATGTCAGTTTTCATTTCATTTATTATTTATACCCTACTTTCTTATCCTTAAAACAGCTCAAAAAGCAGGTAACAGAGCACAAGACATGAACAAATAAACACCCATACAAAATACAAATACAATGTAAAATATTTAGTATAAGTACAAAATACAGTGCTTGTCAGGAGCCTTAGACTGTTTCTGCACTTAGCTTACTGGCCAGGTCCAGCCAAAAGATTGCTTGTACTGTCCCAGAAGGAACCTTCTGCACTGTCTCAGGACAGTCGCCATGCAGTCATTAGTTCCTAGCTTCATTGCTCCTAGGGATGCATTTCAGCAGTTCAGTTTTGGGCATCATCAAAATACACCCCCCCTGTTAAAACAGCCCATAGAGATGTCTTCCCTTCCACATATCTTCTGGCTCTGTTTAGCACCTACTAGACCACTGATACTACCAATACCTTGGTCTAGGTGGCCATTTTGCCCACCTATTCCAGACTATGCATGTAGCCGTGCATTTCCCAGAATCTCCTGGTTCAAGAGTGTTTTGCCATCAAAGATAAGGCTACTGGACTTCACAGCTGGCATTTCATTGGCCTATGAGTTGCAAGTGTAGAGTTATTGTTCTAACAATAACAGTGACCTTTTTAGCATTTGCCTCCCCATTCCTCATAGGTGTTTCTCACCCAACAAAGCCAAAATAATTCCATGAAAATAAGTGATGAAATGCAATTTACTCTGCTGGCCTCCATGCCACCTTTGCTACCTGCTCATTTCCATAGCAAGAATTTAGATTTAGCCTTCAGTTCACACACCTGGTGCTCAACTGCAATACGTAAATACAAAAGCTATTAGTATATTATTTTACACAGGGCCTAGAAAGAGGAAATTACACAGGATCAAAGAATCTGTGATTTTACCGTGCCATAGGTAGAATGAAGCACTGCTAACATTTAATTCTAAGTGAAACATCCAAAATGATACCTGTAAATATAGCAACCATTATTTCAAATATTTTTGTTGCTCAGCAACTAGAGAGGAAAGTTGAACTGGTTGAGGACTTCCTTTTTGGAATCCTGTATGTATATGTATACGTGTGTGTGTAAGCGATGAGCAAGAATATTTGAAATATTCATTATTTGATCGAATTTGGATTCAGACATTCAAATTCGAATGTCCAGACGTTCACTTTTTAATATTCAAAAGAATACAAATATTTAAAATTATTTGTATGAATAATTCAGACATTCGTATCTGTACGGAGATGTACATACTACGTACATATCTGTACACATCTTATTCATATCTGTACGCATCTGTATGGATCTGTATGGGATGAAAATGGGATGCATACAGGATGAAAACAGGATGCATAAGGATATGTATGGATACACACGAATGTATGTTGTTGACATTCGTATCATCAAATATGTATCAAATATTTGTATGAATAGATACAAATGTATTCAAATCAGCTTGAATTTTAATACATTTGTTCTTTTCTCTATTCGTATGAATTCAGACAGTAAAATATTTGATTTGAATCAAATTGAATGTCAAAAATTGCATTTGTGCACAACCCGTGTATGTGTGCATGTGTGCACACACATACAATACATACATAATGTCTTAGGCGAAGGAGAAAGAGAAGAAGCCCTAAGAATTGGCTATTCTACCCTGCTTTTCTCACCCATTTAAGGGGAATCAAAGCAGCTGACAAAGCTTCTGTTCTTCTCCTCCCAACAGACACCCTGCAAGGTAGGTGAGGCTGTGATAGCTCAGAAGAGAGCTGTGACTAGCCTAAGGTCACCCAGCTGGCTTTGTGGGGGAGGGTGGAATCAAACCCAGTATTCCCAGCTAAGAGTCTGGCTCCCTAACCACTAGAACAATAGACCAAAATGGACCACTAGACCACTAGACAAATTTGGAAGAGAAGGAGGAAGATGGCACTAATTTCCACAGAATATAAGAAAATAATTTAGCACTGATTTTAAAAAGAGAGAGGGGGAACCTTTAATACCTTACTGATTATCAGTAAAGTTTTTATTCCCAGGGGACTAAAAGTATTGGTTTCTTAAAATTTAGGCCAATTAACAGGGAATACGATTGATGAAAAGCAAGCAAAGTTGAAACACTTCTTCAGTCTCTAGAAGGGTGGCCTTCTGCAGTTGATAGATGCTAACCTTGTCAATATTATTGTTGCTGTTGTTGTTATTCTTATCGTCATCATCATCATCATCATCGTTATCATCATTAGAATAATATCAGTTGCTTCACCTATATCATGAATGTAAGGCTTAAAAACACCAGAAGGTTTGGGCTGGACATGAAGTAATGCATCAGCAAAGCAATCATGACTGGAGTGGGATTAGAATGCAGCTTGAAGTTCCTGGAGTTGAAAGAAAAAACATATTTCACTGAGTTTCACAAGGTGTGTTGGCATTAAAATCCATAGTTGGCTCACTGTCCAGGGATGGAGCATATCACCAAAAAGAAAGAATCCGCCTGCCTTCTTAGCGTGCAGGGAAGTGTGCCCTGATTTTACATTTGCTCCTCTGTTCCTGCAAGGAAAGCGAGAGAATGCTCAGCAACATTCAACCTGTCAAAGCCAATGAAGGATATCGTTGTCTCTTTTAATCAGAGCTTCTGGTACATTTTTCACTTTGAAAACTAATAGATAACACATTTATATGGGCATATTTTATAGCTCGAGAGGCAACAAGCAGTATTTTTTTAAAGCAATTCCAGCAGACCCCCTTGTCCAAGAGCCTGCCAAAAATACAATCAAGGAACATGAAGTTCCACTTGAAACCTTTTTGATCCCAATCTTCAGAAACTGCAGACAAAAATAGGCTGCTCCAAAACAGTCTCAGCTCTATTTGTTAGCAGTCATGGCAGAACGGACCTGTGTACTCCCTGGTTTGCATGTATTTGCAACTGGTGTACTCAGTTGTTTGCATGCATCAGATCAAGTATGGCTAACCCATAGCCCGCTAGATGTTTTTTTCCTAAGCTCTCATGCTGAAAACCAAGGTAAAGGTAAGGAATTCATTGGTTCAACTTCTGGATCTTATTTTCTTATTGATTGTGAGCCCATCACAGCTTTAGTGCATGATTTAATCCTTGTATGTCACAGTCAGTTTGTATGAATGGACCTGGTTGCAATGGGCATCAATATGGTTTCCTTCCCCATCCCCCAGGATCCTTATGTCATACTGGCTTTGCTGAAGTGTTTATTCCAGGTGTTGGGCCAGCTAAGATTCCCACTCCTAAACCTGGCCCTGAGGCAAGAGGAGCACTGCTGGCCAGGTCACAGCCCATCTAGTCCAGTATCCTGACTTATACAACGGCCCACCAATTTCTTCTTGGCATCTCAAGGAGAAGACAGAGGCAAAACTTTCACCTGCTCTAGAGTCCCTGCAAATGGTCTTTAGAGGTATCCTGCCTCTCTTTCCAACTTGGAGGAAGTACCAAGGCATCCATTCTAGTGGCCATCGATACACTTGTCCTCCATGAATTAAAAAGAGCCCTTTTGAATCAGGCCACAGCCCAGGTAGTCCAGCATCCTGTCTCACACAGTGGCCCACCAATTTCTTCTGGGCATTCTCAAGCAAAAAACAAAGGCAAAACGTAGTGCTCTCAAATCCCTGCAAATAACCTCAGGCTTCTGTCCTGTCCCTCCAGCCTGGAGGCAGCACCTAGGCATCCATTCTGTTAGACATGGATACACCTGGCCTCCATGAATTTTCCCTCTTTTAATAAATGAAAATGTTATTTATAAGCTGTATTTTTTGTTTATTCAGCTTGTCTTTGGCCCATATTAAATTTTGTTTGAGGATCTGAAGCAATTAGTGTGTCAAGCATTCAAGAAGAGAGGAAACCAGGAAGGGGGAAAACTCTTTTCCCCTTATCATTATAGGAGGTCTGATGATAGAAAACATCAGGGCTGCATCCAGACAGATGCATACTGCACAGTGGAACGTGCAGTCCCAATCAAGGCGTCACAGACAACCATCGATGTTCTTGCTGTTCTGCCTGCGCTGAGGGAAACTTTGGATTTTGTTTGTACTGCACAGCGAGTGTCTCTTACCAGTGTTAAGGTAAGTGCGCAGTCCCGACCAGATAATGCTGGTAAGAAGACATTTGCTGTGCAGTACAAACAAAATCCAAAGTTTCCCTCAGTGCAGGTAGAACAACAAGAACAGCAAAGGCTCAAGCAGGAAGAGCAGCTCCAATTTGATTGGATGCCTCAACCCATGTGACGGCGAGCACCAATTCAGATCTCACAGCTCTGGTGGGGAGGCTACGTAACCCATCCCTATACTGTACTTTTACATTTAACTGAGGATTTATTCTGCTGGTCTGGAGGCAGCCCAGGCTGATTAAAATTTCAGATCAACGAACAGAGGCTCATTCTGCAGTGGGCCTTATTTCAAATTAAATCCCTAAATCAGGACCTTCCATCCACAGGTTGGTGCAGACCATAGGAAGCCCTGGACAAGACCTGCCCTAGACTGCACCAGGATGAGGATGGCAGATCGCTATTCCAGGATACAATCTAGAATAAGGCACAGTGTAGAAAGGGCCCTTCATTTTTCAAACCATGAGATTTATATATTCACAGGAGAGCCATTGTGGCAATCTACAATGAAACATAGCTTTTTAAGAACTATGTATCCATCCTAGCTTCCTCACACCACTGGCTGAATGATATAAATATAAGTCCATTAAATAAAATGAAGGTAGAATGCCAGCAGGGGGAGGGGGACTTCCTAGTGTTTTGCATTGAATGTAATATGTATGACTATCTGCCCACTGGGCAGAAGTCCTGGATCTGTGCTCAGTGCAATGAACTCCAGGCTCTCAGGTAACGTGTCTCTTCCCTTGAAGCCAAGGTAGTGGATCTGGAGAAGGAGATAGAGAGCAACAAGGCTGAGGGTGAGGCCTTCCGGGATGCAGTAGGAGCATTCCACTCCATGACAAGCAGTCCTCCAGCTGCCTCGGAGAGTGGAAGCCTCAGGCAGGGAGGACATCAGGCCACAGCGCAGCAGCAATTTTTCCAGATTATTTTATCAAATTCCCAGTCAATTTGTGTTCGGGTCTCTGGAGAGACCACCTTCCTCCACTGAGATCTTTCTCAAACCGAGAAAGGTTTGTCCTTATCTCTGCTTGAGATGCCCACGAGCATTTGGTGGGCCACCATGTGCAATGGGATGCTGCACTAGATGGGCTGTGGCCTGATCCAGCAGGGCTCCTCTGATATTCTTATGTTCCAGCTTCTTTTGGTATTTGCAAGATTCTACATTTGTGCTGTTCTGATGAAATGGTACCCAGACAAATACTGAGGGACTTCTATTCAAAGACGGTTCCTGCTCTGATTTTTTTAAAGATGTTCTTCTCTTAAACTGTATGTTCCCTTAGCAATTACTTTTTATGTAATTACTTTTATGTAACTTAACATTTCATTAACTCAGAAAGAATGCTGTATTAGTTTTTCAGCTCATACCTTATTTAAAAGAAAATGAGATTCAAGAAACCAATGTAGACATTCAATCTTCTGACTGAGTGCAGATTCTGTCTTATAATTCTGAAGTCAGAACATTTACTTTATTCAATTTTTCTATTAACTCCATTCCTGCAACAAAATTTAAAAGCAATTAATTCTGATCAACATTCCAACGAGGATACAAAATTAAATCAAAAAAGAGCTTACACACATACATAAGGCATACCCATGTAAACACGCACCCAAAAATAACATTACTGTTATACTAAGAGAACACAGAAAATTTTAAATGAGATTTGCTCATCTGATGGCATAAAACATTGTCATATTACTGACTGCCTTTTGCTAAATACTAAATCCATGCCGACCTGTTCTTAACTGATAGGTTGTGACAGAAATGTAAATGTGATGTATTTTTATGTTCTACACATTTCTTTTTGCTTTGCATTAAACAGGGATTTTTCACTCTGCTATCTGCTTTCTAGAAATGCAGCGCAGGGTACAATATGGGCGTTCATTGTTGAACATTATCAAAATGATACTAAATTGCTTAATGTAGTTTTCAACATGGAATATTTAAAAGGTTTTAAAGCTATGGAAATGTGCTGGAGCTTCTGAAACTCCACACAAAGGAGTATCCCAAATCATAGCCTGTGGTTACACCTTCACTTTAAACCTTCTTGGGTCCATCTTCAGGCCTGACTGCTCACACCTTTTAATTTCTATCCATTTTATTTGTGGGCATTCCAACCTCCATTTGGACTTTTCCTAATGGAAAGTCCACAAATTTAAAACAGAAATGCAAACTACATGGTCCTTTGATCTGAATTAAGGGTCTGTCCAGAAAGAGTCATAGTTTAGGAGTAGGTAAACTATGTCATTGCCTCAGCATAAGGGGTATTAGTGGGCCCACTTATACATTGCCGGATGGATGGATGGATGGATGGATGGATGGATGGATGGATGGATGGATGGATGGATGGAAGGAAGGAAGGAAGGAAGGAAGGAAGAAAGAAAGAAAGAAAGAAAGAAAGAAAGAAAGAAAGAAAGAAAGAAAGAAAGAAAGAAAGAAAGAAAGAAAGAAAGAAAGAAAGAAAGAAAGAAAGAAAGAAAGAAAGAAAGAAAGAAAGAAAGAACATAAGAGGAGCCCTGCCTGATCAGGCCACAGCCCGTCTAGTCCAGCATCCTGTCACACACAGTGGCCCACTTATTGCCCATGAGCATCCCAAGCAGAGACAAGGGCAAACCTTCGCCTGCTCTCAAATCCCAGCAAATGGCCTTAAAAGTATCCTGCTTATCCCCACAGCCTGAAAGATGTACTTAGGCATCCATTCTAATAGCCATTGATACACCTGTCATCCATAAATTTGTCTAACCCTCCCTTGAACCCATAAGAACATAAGAACATAAGAGAAGCCTTGCTGGATCAGGCCACAGCCCATCTAGTCCAGCATCCTGTCGCACACAGTGGCCCACCAAATGCTCATGGGCATCTCAAGCAGAGACAAGGACAAACCTTCTCCTGCTCTCGAGTCCCAGCAGATGGCCCTAGAAGCGCCCCATTTCCTCCCCCCACCCCTCAGCCTGAAAGATGCACCTAGGCATTCGTTCTAGTAGCCATTGATACATCTGTCATCCATAAATTTGTCTAACCCTACCTTAAAGCCATCGAGACTGGTAGCTGTCACCACCACTTCTGGCAGCACATTCCATAGGCCGATGACCCTCTGTGTGAAGAAATACTTCCCCCTGTCAGACCTTACGCTCCTACCCATCAGCTTCATAGAGTGCCCCCTGGTTCTAGTGTTGTGCGATAGAGAAAAGAAATTTTCTCTATCCACCTTTTCTATGCCGTGCATAATTTTATATACTTCAATCAGGTCCCCTCTCAAACGCCGTCTCTCCAGACTGAAGAGGCCTAGACGTTGCAGCCTGGTTTCGTAAGGGAGGTGTTCCAGACCCTTAATCATTCTGGTTGCCCTTCTCTGCACCTTCTCTAGTTCCACAATATCCTTTTTGAGGTGTGGTGACCAGAATTGTACACAGTATTCCAAATGTGGCCTCACTATAGATTTATAAAGGGGCAAAATGACACTTGCTGACTTATTTTCTATTCCCTTCCTAATTATTCCCAGCATTGAATTTGCTTTTTTTGCTGCTGCCGCACACTGGGTTGACACCTTCATTGAACTGTCCACCAAAACCCCGAGATCCCTTTCCTGGCGTGTTGCAGAAAGCTCAGACCCCATCAGTTTATAGACGTAATTTGGATTCTTGGCCCCAATGTGCATTACTTTACACTTGTTAAGATTAAAGCACATTTGCCACTTGGTTGCCCACTCACCCAATGCTAAGAGATCCCTCTGGAGCTCTTGGCAATCTCTTTCAGATTTTACTACCCTAAATAATTTAGTATCATCAGCAAACTTTGCTATTTTACTATGTACCCCTTTTTCTAGATCATTGATGAATAAATTAAAAAGCATTGGTCCCAGTACTGAGCCTTGAGGGACCCCACTTTTTACTTCTTTCCACCCTGAGAAATTGCCGTTTACTACTACTCTCTGCTTTCTGCCCTTAAGCCAGTCACAAATCCAGGACAGAACCTGTCCTTTTATTCCATGGCTGGTGAGTTTACTCAGTAGCCTTTGATGTGGGACTTTGTCAAAAGCCTTCTGAAAGTCCAGATAGACAATGTCTACTGGTTCACCTTTATCCACGTGTTTATTGACACTCTCAAAGAATTCCAACAAATTTGTGAGGCATGATTTACCTTTGCAGAAGCCATGCTGGCTTTTGTTCAGCAATGCCTGCTGCTCCATATGCACACTAATTTTGTCTTTAATAATGGTTTCCATCACCTTACACGGAACTGACGTTAAGCTAACTGGTCTGTAGTTGCCTGGATCACCCCTGGATCCTTTTTTGAATATTGGTGTTACATTTGCTACCCTCCAGTCCTCAGGTACGGAGCCTGATGTTAGGGAAAGATTATATATTTTTGCTAGAAGGTCGGCAATTTCGCATTTGAGTTCCTTAAGGACTCTTGGATGAATACCATCTGGTCCCGGTGACTTGTTAACATTTAGTTTATTAAGACATGCCAGGACCTCTTCCTTGGTTATTTCTGTACAGTTTAACTCTTCAGAAAACACAGGCTCAGCTACTGGCATGTGTCTTCTGTCTTCCTCCGTGAATACGGAAGCAAAAAATTCATTTAGTCTCTCTGCAATCTCCGTGTCTTCTTTAATTACCCTTTTCTCTCCTTTACTATCTAGTGGTCCAACTGCTCTCCTGGTTGGATTCCTACTTCTGATATACTTAAAGAAGTTCTTGTTATTTCTTTTGATGTTTTTAGCAATGTGCTCCTCAAAATCTTTCTTA
The DNA here is from genome assembly GCA_023333525.1 of Aspidoscelis tigris stejnegeri. Classification (NCBI taxonomy): domain Eukaryota; kingdom Metazoa; phylum Chordata; class Lepidosauria; order Squamata; family Teiidae; genus Aspidoscelis; species Aspidoscelis tigris. The sequence continues at coordinate 13,166,635 of JALMGA010000007.1, forward strand.
GCTTTCCTAATGGCCGTCTTGCATTCGTGTTGCCAGTGTCTATGTTCCCTCCTGTTCTCCTCATTTGGACAGGCCTTCCATTTCCTAAATGAACTCTTCTTGTTTTTAATGACTTCATCTACTGCATTTGTGAGCCACATTGGTTTCTTCTTGGACCTAGAAGTCCCCTTTCTTCTTTTAGGAATGCATTCTAGTTGCACTTCCGTTATTGTGTTTTTAAGTAGTCTCCATGCATTTTGAAGTGATTTAACTCTTTTGACTTTCCCTTTCAATTTCCTTTTCACTAATTTCCTCATTTTGGGGAAGTTTCCCTTGTGAAAGTTTAAGGTCTCTGTGTTAGACTTTATTAAGAACTTACTCCCTGTATTTAAGTTGAAGGTTATTGCATTGTGGTCACTGTTCCCAATTGGATCAGCTACAGTGATGTCCTTTACCAGGTCCTGAGCATTACTTAGGATCAAGTCCAGGACTGCATTTCCCCTGGTTGGTTCCATGACCATTTGTTCCATGGAACAGTCATTTATCAGGTCTAGGAATTTTCTCTCTCTTTCCTGAGTTGAACAGGAGTTCACCCAGTCTATGTGAGGATAATTGAAGTCCCCCATTATAACTACCCTATCTTTATGGGCTACCTCCTTTACCTCCTTCTCCAATTGTTCATCTCCTTCGGACGTATGGTTGGGAGGACGGTAGCATGTCCCTATTGTTAGACTTCCTTTTTGGCTTGGTATTTTTATCCACACTGCTTCTGTGGAAGAGCCAGACTCACTTGGACATTCCAGTTCATAAGATTCTATCTCTTCTTTAATATACAAGGCTACACCACCTCCATGTCGCCCTTCCCTGTCTTTCCTGTACAGTTTGTATCCTGGGATGACTGTATCCCATTGGTTTTCGCTGGTCCACCAGGTTTCAGTTATGCCAATAATATCAATCCTATTTTCCATAACTAAGCTTTCTAGCTCCCCTATTTTGGCTCGAAGGCTCCTGGCGTTTGCATATATACATTTATATTCATTCCTTTTGACCAAGTTCTGCCGTCGAGGAACATGTGAAACTAATCCCGCACTTAGCTCATCATTTTCTGCATGTTTCCAGCCCTCCTCACTTGAGGGTGTGCTCTCCCGAACCGGATGCTGCCCAGCTCCTGTCGGCTTTCCCCCAGGGATCAGTTTAAAAGCTGCTCTGCAACCTTTTTAATGTTAATCGCCAGCAATCTGGTTCCCTCCTGGTTCAAGTGTAACCCGTCCCTCTTGTACAGGTTTGGCTTGTCCCAAAAAGTTCCCCAGTTCCTTACAAATCTAAACCCCTCCTCGCGACACCACTGCCTCATCCACGCATTGAGGCTCCTGAGCTCTGCCTGTCTAGCTGGCCCTGCACGTGGCTGGTGGCTGTTACCACCTCTTCCAGCAGCAAATTCCATAAGCCAATCATCCTCTGGATGAAGAAATACTTGCCTTTATCTGATCTGAGTCTCCTACCCATCAGCTTCATAGAGTCCCTCTCTGATTCTAGTGTTGTGGGACAGAGAAGAAAGAAAGAAAGAAAGAAAGAAAGAAAGAAAGAAAGAAAGAAGGAAAGAAAGAAAGAAAGAAAGAAAGAAAGAAAGAAAGAAAGAAAGAAAGAAAGAAAGAAAGAAAGAAAGAAATAGGGTGGCATTTTCCTATGCTGATATTTATCAGTAAACACTAATTTTGGGTGCGTCCAGACATAAATTAAAAATCTGGACTTACCTTTAGTGCAACGTAAAGGAACTTTGCAGGGAGAATGGATAGTATTCTCCCAATCTTCTGAAGGCAGGGCAGAGGGAAGGGAAACAGCAGCCAATTCTAAGGTAAGCCAGATTTTTTTTCTACTTCACAGTATCAGGCTTGGCTTTGCAGGTACTGCGGAGCTTCCTAAAACCTGTATGGCACTTAGATAGCAGCACTGCGTTCCCTGCAGAGAAACCTCTTGTCTATATGCAGCCTAGAAATGGAATACGATTTCTCAATGCACTCCAGATCTAAGACACTGGTGGGGTCATTCATGGTTTCTTTTTTTCCTTCCTGTGACTGCTGTAGAATCTATACAAAAGCTGCTGCTTATTTGCTGTTCCCTAGTAAATATCTAATTTAAAAACAGACTATTCAAAGTTCTGGATTAATGCATAAAAAAGCACAAGGTTGAAATGACAAACAAGGACATTTTATATTGGATAATGAAATGCTCTGGACTTAATTTTTCTGTTTTGAATAATTACAGTTACACAGTTTTGTCGAGAGACTAATTATTACATATAACTACTACTTTGAAATCTGAGCATCTCTGTAGAAGTTAAAGTACCTTTTCATGTTCAATTTTCTGTTTGATAAACTCATTTTTGAAAATAACTAACAGGAAAAAAATCAAATTATAGCTGACAAGAAGGCATGAAAGAACGGCTATTTGTCCTTGCTTCTGGAAAAAAAAATGCCTTGCCATTAATACGAAACATTACACATCAGAATTAAAAATAAAAAAAGGTTTGCATTGCAAAGTCACATTAATTTGTTTCAATTGCAATCTCTTAATGTGAATTACTGAAACTTATTTTCTGTATTCCCATCCCTGTCATAGGGCCAAACACATTAGGCCCAGTGGCAATCCATGGAACATATCAAAAATTGTGGAGGGGGGGATGTGGCTCCAAGTAAACGCCTGATTTTGATCTCCCCGAAAGAAATACGGAGCTGAACCAAAAACGTACATCAACGGGATAATCAGATCCCTAACTCTGCCCTGTCACACTCATGGTCCTAATGAAGGTGTCACTGTTAATAGGGCCATAAGACCTGCCACTATTTTCCTTTTTTCTTTTGCCAAGTTGATAAATCTGTGGGCTGAATTGATTTGGGGAAGCAGGGGTAGGTGCTTATCCCTTTTCTCTGAGACTTACTATTGAAGTTAAACAAAATGAAATTTATTGATTAGTCATTTGACCGTATCAAGTCAGAATAGCCCACCCAAAGAAATCGCTCAGAAGTAGAGCAGAGAGATGTTCCTTTACTGAGCTGATAACAAAAGACGGCAGGTTACCCTTTGCCACGGTCTAAGAAGAAGCCTTATCACTGGCCTCCGAGGCCAGGCCTAGAAAAATCTAAACAATTATCCTAGTTGCTAGGGGAATACAGGGCCAAGAATGGGGGAGGGCAGGCTGGTCTCACCCAAGGATAAAAATGAGAAACAAAATAAAATATGACATCATTATTTGTCCCCATCATCCTCACAAGACACCCCATTCAACTCAATGAATGATTTCCTAGGTCGAGCAGACTTAACAAAAAACAAAGCTTCCCTATATGTCATTTTGGCTGCTTCAGCACAGGCCCTTTAACACCCATTAGGCACACTTTTGGAAACGCACGACCGCACACGCGTTGCTGTTTGGCACACTTCCGGTGAGGTGTGACCGCACAGCAACACCATTTTCAAACCGGTTTTCGGCAGCACGTCCACATTTCCGGGGTCTATTAGGCACACTTCTGCACCTATCCGTTCCTAAAGTGTGCCTAATGGGTGCTAATTACACACCACATTTTATGTGGTCTTGCGCTGTGAAAATGCATCCATTTAGGATGCGTCCGCATGGCGCAAGTGTGCTAACCCAGGGCCCTCCCCCAGCTTGCCATGATTGGCTCCCTGGAGCCAAGCCTGGCGAGCCAGGGAACCTCGCTGCCGCAGCTTGCCCGAGAAGCGGCAGATCGCCGCTTCTGGAGCCAGGGTGAGCTTCCCTAAAGCCCACCCTAGCCCACTCTGGGGGGAGCATCTAGTCAGGGCAACGCACCTGCGCAGAACACCTCCTGAGGGCAAGGGCTGCCAGTAGCAGCCCCAGCCACTCAGGAGGCACGCAGGACCCTCAGAATCAGGGCGACGCTGACCAGGTAAGGAGGGGATCCACTGCGCTCCCCCCAGGGTGGGCTAGGATGGGTTTTAGGAAAGCTTGCCCTGGCTCCAGAAGCGGCGATCCGCCACTTCTCGGGCGAGGGCGAACAGCGGCAGCGAGGTCCCCTGGCTCGCCAGGCTTGGCTCCAGGGAGGCAATCATGGTGAGCCAGGGGAGGGCCCTGGGTCACGGCACCCGCCTCCAATCCGGATCCACGCCGCATGTGCGGAGGCACAGGGCGAGGGGTAGATCCGCATCTCTTAGATGCGGATCTACCCTGTTAATCCAGATCTACCGGGGATCCGGATTTGGTGAAACCGGTTCTCCTGGAAGCTGGTTTTACTAAATCCGGGTGCAGTAGACCCGGATTAATTAGCCCCTGTGCGGAAGCAGCCCTGGACATTTTCTCCCTGCAGAAGGTGAGTCACCTTATGTTCTGCATTCCAGTGGGACACATTTTCTAAAAGGGGCCCCAAACAACTTGTTCTTATTGAAGAATACAAGAGACTGGTAAACAGGATATGAAAAAGATCTCCAACCATTGCTGCACCACAAACACACAGTCTTTCTTTATAAGGTACCACATGGTACCTTCTTGACTCCCATGCTTAACCATGGAGTCACTATGTTCAAACCATGAGTAAGTAAGTTGTTGCCTTAAGTTGGAAAGTAGATTTCATTCATGCTAGCCATTTTAGTGATTTTATATCAGAAACGCTCGCAATATCATTTCTCTTTAGCTAACCGGCTGCTATGGCCTAACATTTGCAGGGAGAGACCAGGGCGAAAGATTATGCCATGTAGTTGATGGACCCATGAATAGGTGCTCTGATTCCTATATTGTTCTTCAAGGCACATTCTTGGAACTCTGTTTCAAGACATTGAGAATAAACGTAACCAGAATTTAAACATTTTGATGTTAATGGAGCATTGAATGGCTTGGCCTCAAAGTTCTGCTCTAACAGCAGGGGTACTATTCTCTTTTCCAGCAATCACGGGTACCTCCATTTCAAACTGGCTTAAGATTTCATTTATTCTTACTTGATAATGTAACTGAGACATTCCCCTTAGAAGAATGAAATTTAGTACACACCATCCCTCCTCCCACACATCGGCAGACTTATCTGAGGTGCAGATACATGGTCCAGGTGCCACCCTCTTACCTCCTGACTGCAGTGCCACTGCCAGATGTTGTGACGACAACCAGCCTGGATAGTTTTAAGAAAGGGATGGACAAATTCATGGAAGACAGGTGTAAATGACTATTAGAATCAGTGCCTAGGTACTACTACCAGAATGTAGTTGAGAGCAGGTGAAGCTTTTGCCTTCATCTTCTGCTTGAGGTTCCAAGAACTAATTAGTGGGCTATTGTGTATGCTGGACTAGATGGGCTGTGGCCTGATCCATCAGGGCTCTGCTTATGGTCTTTTGTACCAAACACACAGTCACTCTAATTTGACATGATTCATGTCTATGGATGCATTCTTAAATTGTGTTGCACTAAATAAAAATGCAACAAAGGTTCCAGTGCATGGGATCAGTGGCCATCTAATTCAGTTGACTTTTCAGACTGTGGCTAAGTGACTGGCCTTTAGAAGCATATAAGAGAATATCACACAGCCCTCAGTGTGGATAGTTTTGACTTCTGTTAATTTTTCAATTCATGTTGATAGCACATGCCGCATCCTATGGTCATGAACTAACAATGCACTCTGTGAAAAAACATTTGTTCCTCCTGATTCTTCCAGGATTCAGATCCATTGGTCAACACCTGTATTTTGGGAAATCAGGAAAAAATTCACAATTTCCACATTTCCCTTGCCAAATTTTAGACAGTCCATACACTTTGTTGTTGTTGTTTTCCTTGGTGCAATCATTTAGCATTAATTATCATCATCAGATGAATAATGCTTACTATTATTTATTAAATACATGTTCCAGAAGGATCTGGGGAGGCGTAGAGATGGAGAAGAAGTGGAAGGTTTGGTAAATATAATTATATTCTGTTATTGTTATGTAAAATATAAAATAAAGTGTTTGCTTTGACAAAAAAAGAAACATTAATTATCATATAACTCAAGTACTTGTTCATTGGCAACTTGTTAATGTAATTTGTTGACTTGATTCTGTCATAAAAGTCTGTAACATACATTTTGTTCAACCCCCTACTGTTACCAAAGTGACATGTGGTTCCGTACTGAGAAGTACAGATTGTGATATACAATGCTAAGTTTGGGTCTTTAAATGGAGCAAATTGTGTCATTTTTATGGAAGGGATTGTCCCAAAAATCTAAATTTGGATCGGCTTCCTGAACCATTTGTTGTGCTCTTTTTATGAAGAGTTGCTGAACCAAGGCTAGATCAGTCCATCCACTGAAATGAATTCATTAGCAGCAGCTATACTCTGGAGTAGGCATGTGTGCAAATGGTCTTTCGCATCAAATTAAATCCAAGAAAATTCATACTTGTTCGAATAGATCCCCTTCGAATGTGGTAGGATTTGTAATCAATACGAATGTTCAATCCTATACGAATCTCATACAAAGCTTCATACGAATGTATCAAAACATTGATTCAAATTCTAATGTCACTCTTCAAATGTGCCAACATTCGATTTGAATTCAAATGTCCAAATTCAGCCAAATTCGTATGAATTTTGAATGTTGCAAATACTCATGCACATCCCTACTCTGGGGTAATTAATCTGTGGGGAAATTAGGGTCGTTCCGCATTTGCCGCCGAAAAGGAGATCTATATAGATCCGCATTTCGGCAATCCATCCTCACAAAGATCTGTCACTATTTCTGATGGATCAGAGGGACCCCCGTGCGTCCCCACATGCGTGGGGAGGACAGATTCCGGAGGACAGATTGGAGTGGGTGCTGTGCGAACACACCAGCACCCATTCCAGTCTGTTCTCCGGCTCGCGCACCAGCAACACTGCTCCTAGAACCACGGGACTGGAGCATGGAGCTTCCAGTCACTGCGTGTTTCCGGCAGCGACTGGCACGCGGGGGAAGAGCTTTGGAAGTAGGCAGTCCTGCTTCCGCCTTTCCCAAAATGGCGGCCGCCAGGAATCCGTCTCTCCACCTGGCTGTGCCCGGAAGTGTCCTGCTTCTGCACACATCTAGGGGGAAGTGATGGATGTAAGACCTGATTTTTCAGGTCTTACATTTAATCCGGATTTCAGCGGCAAAACCGGTTTTAAAAACCAGTCTTGCATGCCTAAATGCAGAAGCGCCCTCTGCAAAGGGTGTTGGAAAGTGTCTCCAATGTGGAAGGCGTTTAAGGTAAGTGAGTTTAATGTGTCTTTTGGGTGGGTTCAACCAGTTTCAGCAGTCAATGCAGAAACACCCTTAGCTCAAACCCAGACACCAGTGCTCCAATGGGATCATATTTAGTCAAATGGAGAATTAGACTACTCTGTAGTCTCTAAATATATTTTTCTTCATACTGTCTTATGTTAACTGTGTATCTACTCAATAAAGAAAAAGCCTTCCTATTTTGGAACAAAAGAACTATCTAAACCTCACCAGGAGGGGGCAAGGCTCAGAGCAGAGGTTTGCTTAGTTACTGTTTTCTGGGCAGCCAGGGAGCCATTCTGGTGGCCTCCTGGAAGGGGATTCAAATTTTAATGCTGTGTTGGCCTGAATGAAGGAAAACCTAAACAGAGGAAGGACTGCCTTGGCATTTAAAGATGTAACCAAGGGGTTTTTTTCCATTAGCACTAAGGACCCATTAGGGACCCATTAAGGACCCATTAGACTCAGAGCAGGAAGACCCCATTTCCACTGCAGACCCCATTAGAGCCACATTTGTTTCCACCAGTTCTAGGGAAATCCAGATTGAATGGGTCCTTCAGGACCTATAATCTGGATTTTCTGTAGATCCCATTAAAGGGGTCTACAATGGGGTCTTCAGGCATCAAACCTGGATTATATAGAGTGTGTTTCCACTGCGATTGGGCAATGGGGTCTAGGGGGGCTCCCTGAAACCGAAAGCTCGGAAGCCTGTGCACAATCTCCGAAGCCAGCTCTGAAGAATAGCACAGACTCTGAAGAGTACCCCATGCAAGAGCAATGCCAAGGCTCCAGAGAATCTTCTAAGCTTATGGGAGATCACTCCAGAGAATCTTCAAAGAATCTATGGAGCGTCTATGGAGATTGCACCCCCTCTCCCCCCAAAAACTGGGGTGACAGGTGGGCCCCATATGGGTCAATCCAGATTTGCCACATGGGTGCTCTGGTGTTTCCATTGTGGGCAGGCTAGCACCCATTGCTATTGGGTGCTGCACTGCCTGTGGGGATGCATCGTATTCATCCCTTAATCCGGATATACTAGATCCGGATTAGTTGAAGGACCCATTCTTTAGATCCGGATCATTTTAGATTCAGATCATCTTAGATCCGGATTAAAGGTGGTCAGTGGAACACACACACACACCAAAATGGGCTGGAATTCAGGTGGAAGAAGGATTAAAGTAAAGGTGTAACTGTAGCCCAAGAGGCTCCTTAAACCATCTTTACTTTCTGCCACCAGAGTGGTATAATCTGTATATCTGAGGTAATTGATATTTTTCCAACAATCTTACTTCTGGCTTTCGATTCATCCAGCCTGGCATTTCACATGATATACTCTGCATATAAATTAAATAAATATGCTCCTTCTTTTGCCCTAGCAGATGTGAAAAGATGGATTGTGCTGGATTAAGCAATTCCTGATTGTGACACAAACTGAGTTACCGGAAGCATCTGGTAAATTATACTCAGTTGATTTCTCCACAATAGATTACTGGCGGGAGGGAGGAGAGAGGCTATGATCCACGTGATCGACATTCTTATTAATAGCAGATGAGATTTTCTTTGTCTAAAGTTGATTACTTCCACAGAGCACACTTTCTCCTGTTTCCTGTCTCCTAGCAAGACATTCATGTTATGCTTCCCTGCTTCCAGTTGGGGGGAAAAAAAGAAAAAGAAACTTGACTATCAGTTTTCACAGCAAGTGTGTATTTTAAAGTCTTTTTTATTATTTTCTTACTTTCCACACAGGGTCTGGTCTCAATTCTGTTGTGACTCTCAAGTTAAACTTCCCTGCTTCCAGGTGGGAAGGAACCTGGACTATCACTTCTCACAGTAAGTATGTATTTTAAAAAGTCTTTCTAGTTTTGTACATTCTATCAGGAGTGGTGCTACATCACTCATTTTAATTGAAAGTCTTGAAAATGGACCACCAAGCCCCTTGCTGGTAATCCAATTTAGTGCAAGGCCTAGTCCTCTACAAAGCAGTAGTAAAGTGGTAGTCCAGGAGGTGGGGAGGAGGAGGAAGAGAGTTGGCTTTTCTCACCCTTTTAAGGGGACTCAAAGCGTCTGAGAAAGCTTTCTATTCTTCTCCATACAACAGACACCCTTTGAGGTAGGTGGGGCTGTGAGAGCTCAGAAAGAGAGCTGTGACTAGCCCAAGGTCACCCAGCTGGCTTCATGGAGGAGTGCAGAATCAAACCTGGAAACTTCCAGATAAGAGTCCCACACTTTAAGCACAAGACCAAAGTGGCTCAGACTGAAGGACACATGCCTCTGTAGACCAGTTTACTATTGGGGGGGGGGCGGGGAGACACACATTTCATTGGTGCATGAAACTGAGCCAGTGAAATTCATCCCACAGGAGTTCCAAAGCATAAAACTTTCATCCCTATCTGTTAGAGTCCCCATAACAGGCTTCAAAGCTCGTGCGGACTTTGGAGTGGTATGGGAGCAACCCTGGAACAGCCAGACTAAGTGCAAATGGCCTTGTCCTGGAATAAATGGACTACTTCAGCAAGAAACTGTTCCAGTAGAAACAGGCTAATTAGAGCAATGCTATCCCCATCAGATGTGGAAACACCCTGAATGTCTAAGGATGCATCCACATGCAGGATTAAAAAAAAAAATTCACATGCTAGTGCCTTTAATCTGCATTAAAGGCCAGAAAATTCACTTCCAGTTGGATAGGATGGGAACTCTAGCATGCATGTTCTACCACCTCTAAGGATTTTTTAGCGTGTTCAGATGTGACCTGATTAGGGTGCCAATAACAGTACTGTTTTCTGTATTGATAGCATGGAATGTATTGAGAGGAGATTAAGCACAGGTAGAATAGATGGCGAACTGTCCAAAGTTCCTTTAACCCACAGCTCATTAAGAAATCTGTCCATGGTAGGGATGTGCATGAATGTTTTTTTGGCATTCAATTTGAAATGAATTGAATATTCAAAAATTCATATCCGTATGAATAAAATGCATTTGAATGTGTTAAAATTCTATTCGATGCAAATTTATCTGTATGTATTTGTATGAGCATTCAATACGTATCTGCTATGAACATATAGGTATCTGCATATGAACAGATACATATCTGATACAAATAGATATGTATCTGCATATGAACAGATACATATCTGCTATGAACAGATACATATCTGATACAAATAGATACGTGTCTGCATATGAACTGATACGTATCTGATACAAATAGATACGTATCTGCATATGAACTGATAGATATCTGCTATGAACAGATACATATCTGACACGTTTTGCCAGCTTAACGTATGTCCAAACTATTTGTACGAATGTCCAGAAACATTTATTTGTTTGAATGTTATCATACAAATATCATAACATTCTATTCAAGTTTGAATATCCAAATTCAGCCCAATTCGAATGGTATGAATATTCGTGCACATCTCTGGTCCATGGCAGGCTCAAGCCAACACTGCCTGTTTTGTCTCTAGCATCCTTGCTTTCTTGCAACCGCAGACTTCATGGCAATGCAGGTCACAGCATTTGAGCCAGGCTGAATGGAGCAGCAGGCAGTATTTCATATACCCTCTCTGTGAGTCAGTTCTGTGCATTTTCAGGCAGCAATTCCGAGAAGCATAAAGCAGTCTTTGGATGGCAAAATAAGTTGTTTTATGGCACTCCTGGTGAAACTACCCTATTTGGTAGTATATATTTCAGTGAGACTGAAAACAGCTAATAAATAAATTTCTCCGCCTTTCACTTCCAGAGTGAAAGATTTCCCATAGTTTTGCCAAGGAACAAAAAACACTGCGAGAGCTTAGGACGGTGGCCCTAAACAGGAGAGAAAGTTATCAATTATCATGATAATCGTCACATTTTAATCCTATCCTTATGCCAGCAATTGCAGTTGGAGTCCAGCACTGGCAAAGCAGCTGTTTTCCGGGAAAGCTTGTCGATTGTTAGGGTTCTCATTAGGAGGAAATCTTTGGTCAGATTCCAATCAGTCTAGCAATTAATTCACCACTGTTGAAAATGCAGGTTTGCTTTATTATTCTGTATGACTTCCCCCGTTTCTCCGACTTCCCTTCTTAATACTGCTTATTCCTTTGCTTCTTTATTCATTCTTGTTTAATTTTTTTTAATGTCATATTGCTTTTAAAATCAATTAAAAATATATTAAAAAAGAAAAAAAGAAAATACAGGTTTGGATTTCCTACTCCCTGCACTGATCAGATCCAAACTGTGATTTGCATGAATATTCGTAAACTTCGATATTTGTACATATTTGTACAAATTTGGACATTTGTATACAAACCGAACGTTGTGACATTCATACCTTAACACTGATATTCATATGAATGTTTCAGAACATGCATACAATTTCTTTGGAATATTTGTGAATTTTGGGAGGTGTGAAAATGGCTGTGCCAGTCACATCTGCAATGGATCCAGGGTGCATTTGTCATGGACTGAGAGCAGATTCAAAGTGGTTTCAGGGCGGATTTGATACTTTCAGAGTTGATATGTCATGGGATATATATCAGATACGTATCGGATACATATGCATTTGTGTTGGAAACATATTGGATACGTATCTGATATTATGGATACGTATTAGATACGTATTATGGATACGTATCTGATATTATGGATACGTATTATGGATATGTATTATGGATATGTATCTGATATTATGGATACATATTAGATATGTATTGGATATGTATGTGTTCATATTGGATATCTGTATCTGATATTATGTATACGTATTAGATACGTATTATGGATACGTATCTGATATTATGGATACATATTAGATACATATTGGATATGTATGTTAAAGCAGCACGCATCTAGGTGTCAATGCCATGCAACACTCATAACAGATATTGGATATCTGGATCTAATATTATGGATACGTACTAGATAACGTATTGGATACGTATGTGTTCATATTGGATATCCGTATGAATTCGTATGAATACATTCGTACTGAATAGAATCCTGCCACATTCAAAGGGGATCTATTCTCTAACACACAGAGGAAAGGGGGGGAAGGGATGGGAGATGACGAAAGACGGAGAAATGAGGCCGGGGGGGGGGGGGAATTGGGAAAGGAAAAAAGGTGAAGGAATGGGGGAAGGGGCAAGAGATGACCAAAGATTGAGAAACAGGGTGGAGGGGAAACAGCAGGAGACTGACAGATGGTGGAACAGGTGGAGTGGGGTACTCAAACAGCAGAGGACAACAGAATGGGGTGGGGGAAGGTAAATGGTGGGTGGCGGTGGAGGAGATCGGCGTGGCAGTGTTCCTATTACATAAATATTCAGATTTTAACAGGATTCCACAGTGAGTCCTGTTAAAATCCGATCAGGGTTTCCCTGGATTTTTGGACATTTAGTGCACAGAAACGGGCCCTCGAGCCATAGTCAGGCCAGAACGGGTGGCCAGTGGAAATGCTGTATGTTTCAGGTTATATGTCTACATGCAACAAAGGCTAGGGTTTAACTTCATGCTAGAATGGATGCCTCAGTAAATTCTCCTAAGAGAAGCCAGGCAGGATCCCTCTAAAGGTCATATGCAGGGATTCAAGATACTCATGAACAATTGGTGGGCCACTGTGTGGGACAGGATGCTGGACTAGATGGACTGTGGCCCAATCCAGTAGGACTTCTCTTATGTTCTAATGTTCTTATTCAACAGAAAATGTATCTTTAGGCTTTCTTGGGCTCAGAAAGAAGCACAACAGAGAGGAGAAAACTTATTTATTTAAAAAATAAACTGGTGATTTTATTAAAGCAGATGATGTTTCAAACATATTTCTGTAGGCCTATTTATAATGTCACACATCTCTCCTGCCCTCAAGGGAGAGAGAAATGGTTGCTATGGCCTGTGTTATTTATTTATTTTTATAGGTGGCATTTTTCTGTAATCAAGAATTACATTCTAAGGAACTGATTTTCTGAAGCATGAAATGGATATATAAATACAATTCTGTGACCTGTAACATCCAATTTCAGACTCCTTTGTTGAGCAGGAACTATCTTAGCAGGAAACTGAAGATTCTCTCTTCTTGGACAGTTAGATGTAAATATTCAAAAAGCATTAAATATGTCGTGTGAATTTTGAAACTTTACTCTCTCCTGGGCTCAAAAGAGGGAGGAAAAAAAGGAATATAAACCATAAGTTGTTTTCAGACTCCCCAAAATGTATATATAAATTTCTTCCTCAGCCTTCAATCCTCTTTCTACCTGTTTCCAGTTATTTATTAATGCATCTTGACTTAAGCAGCACAAAGAAGAACTGAAGTTCAACCAAAAATTGTTCATACTTACTGAGAAATGAATTACATTGTTTTCAATAGGATTTTCTGCTATATCAAAGCGGTCACACCTTGCTGAAAAGTCTGTCTTATTAAGAAACAGGACTCAAAATGCACTAATTCTGACCACACCTAATACCTGATAATCCTCCCTCAGCTTGGGTCGCTATGATCCCATCTTTCTGTTCCCGTCCTGAGACTCCTTTATTTGTTTGTTTGTTTGTTTCCATTTCTATCCCGCCCCATACCTGAAGATCTCTGGACAGGAAACAACGGATCAAACAACATTTCAAAAACATATTAAAAACAAGATACGGGTAAAAAACATATTAAAAAAGGTATTAAAAACAAGGTATTAAAAACAAGGCACAGATTAAACTAAGGTACATAGTTAAAAGCTCTGATTCAAGCCATGCATTCAATAGTATGTTAATAAAACTGTGACCAAAGGGTGAATGAGTCAACCTTGGCCAAAGGCTAAGGTTAAAAGATATGCCTTTACAGCCCTCCTAAATGACAGCAGGGAAGGGACATGGTACACCCCAGAGGGGAGACCATTCCACAATCTAGGGGCCACCACTGAAAATGCTCTCTCCCAGGTGCCCACCAACCTCACTATCGAAGATGGTGGAACAACCAGGAGGGCATCTTCTTCTGATCTTAAGGCATGGGAAAAGGCGTTCCTTTAGATATTTGGGGTCCAAGTCACTTAGGGCCTTATAGGTCACAATTAGCACCTTTATGAGTCTTTTTCAGATCTCTACCCCTCTCCACCAACGCAACACCCCGTGAGCTCTGATAGGATAAAAGTTCTGTCACTCAGCACCGTGTAATCACACATTGGGTGAAAGCGAAGGCAAATTAATGCAATATCCACCCACAATAGTATGTTTCAACCCTCTTTAGTCCTCTTCCCTGATCACCACCAGCCTAGATGTCTTTAACAAAATGTTAGACAAATTTATAGGTGACAGACATATCAATGGCTACTAGAATGGATGCCTAAACACATCTTTCAGGCTGGGGGGACAAGCACGATGCCTCTAGGGCCATTTGCTGGGATTCTAGACCTGGAGAAGGTTTGCCCTTATCTCTGCTTGAGATGCCCATGGGCAATTGGTGGGCCACTGTGTGGGACAGGTTGCTGGACTAGATGGACTGTGGATCCAGCAGGGCTCCTCTTCTGTTCTTACAATCTCTTCATTGCATCACTTTGTCCACAGGTTGTGCCACCAAGAAGTACAAGCAGCAGGAAGAGACTGAGGTTTATACAGCAAGCAAAGCCCCAGACTGGCCCACCACATAACTATGGAAACCCACTATAAGGATATGCCTACCTACTGGCATTTAGAGACATGGTGTTTCTGATCCTGAAACTGACATTTTCACATTTTGTGATGACAAATCCCACAATTTACGTAGGTGCTGGGTGAAGAAGTTAAGCTCTTCTTTTTTCTTGGAACTCAGTCATGACAAACTTAAGAAAAACAGTGTTTGTTTGTATTTCCATCTCATCCAAAAGCCTCAGGGTAGGTCACAATAGATCCAAAAGAAAAAAACCAATTAAAATGAACTGACTGAAATAATGTGCCTGAAAGATGAGGGGAGACTTTTTCTTCACTTGAAGGATAAAGAGCTTCATCTTTACCAGGTGTTTGTGAATGCATACAGTAAGAGTGCCTACCTAATGCATCTCAGAGGGGATGCTACTCCATGGTCCAGGGGCTACCACCAAGAAGGCCCTCACATATATCCCCACTTGTTTTACCCCTGCAGGTAGCAGAACAGCCAGCAGGGTCCCAACACCAGATCTTAAGAAAAGAATAGATCTCTAGGGCAGATGATTTTTAAAAAAAGATATTTAGGATCCAAGCCATTTGGTGGCCTATAAGCTGAGTAAAAACCTTAATAGGCTTGGTCACAAATTAGTAGCCAGTACAGTTATTTTAGAACCAACCTGATGTATGTCTGATCAGCAGTTCCCAACATCAGTCTCCCTGCTGTGTTATTCACTAGCTTCAACTTCTGGACTGTCTTCAAAGGCAGCCCCAGTGTGTAATCTTCCAGCCATGAGTTTCTGTGAC
The DNA here is from genome assembly GCA_023333525.1 of Aspidoscelis tigris stejnegeri. Taxonomy (NCBI): domain Eukaryota; kingdom Metazoa; phylum Chordata; class Lepidosauria; order Squamata; family Teiidae; genus Aspidoscelis; species Aspidoscelis tigris. The sequence continues at coordinate 13,182,222 of JALMGA010000007.1, forward strand.
CAAAATGTCTCTCTCCAGCTGGAGCTAGAAGTAGGCACTCATGGCAATATCTCACCTGAACTTCAGGCATCTACGCAGAATCCAGGAGCAGCCTAAGATTTTGTACTTGTCCCTTCCGGGGTAATGCAACCCCCCCCCCCTAAAAACAGGAACCGTCAGGTATATGGAGGTACAAAAAGATGGATGGATGGATGGATGGATGGATGGATGGATGGATGGATGGATGGATGGATGGATGGATGGATGGATGGATGGATGGATGGATGGATGGATGGAGACTCTCTGGCACACAATACCCTCACCCTGATTTGGTTTCAGCCTCTCTAGCCCATTACTACCTCCAAACACTTGTTAAGCACTCCTCCTGATTCAGATGACAGAGAAAGATAGAACTGGGTGTCATTTGCAATATTGATGCTACCTCACTCTGAATTACCTTCTCACCTGTCCCAGTGGTTTCACATAGATGTTAAAGAGCTTGGTAGATAAGACTGACGTCTGAGTATCCCTACAGTGTCAAGCAAGATTCTCTGACAACCACTTTCTGGTACTGGCCTTGGAGATAGGAGCAGAACCATGCAAAGCAGTGACCCCAGCTCCCAAATTCCATAGCTTTTCCAAAAGATATGATGCCATGGTTGATGCTATTAAAACCTGCTGAGAGATCAAAGAGAACCAACCAAGTTGTGTTCCTTCATCTTCCTCCCAGAGAAGGCTATCAATTAGCACAGTTGTACAGAAAACGATACCATTTTTCTTGTAAAGAAAATACGATTTTTGGTTTAAATTATTTTCCTGAGTTTGCTTGACAGTTCAGATGAAAAGCTTTAAGCCTCTGATTGATATGCTGATTAAACTAACACCTGAATTTCCTGGCTAGTTAGCAATTGGAAATAATTTCCAGGAGTAGCCCAAATTGTTAATTACTTGACTTCCAAAAGATTAAATTATTAAGTGTTTTCAGGTGCCGCTGAGTCTGTTCTTTGATTTGGGAAAGTACAAAAAGATCTGTCTTTGTTCAATAAACTTTGCCACACTATCCAGAGGCAGAAACTCTGTCCAAGTTTATTGCCATTATTTTTGGCCAAGAGGACTGTAGCCGTAACCAGGAGGGGAGATAGGACCATGACAGCACTGCTAGTGTGGGGTTGTCTCATGGATGGATGGATGGATGGATGGATGGATATCCCCTCCTTCACCAAATGGTCCCAGGGCACATTACAATAAGGATAAAAATACCAAATATTAAAACATAATTAAAGGCCCTCCTGCACCAGTTCCAGCTTCTGAACTGTTTTCAAGGGTAGTCCCATGTAGAGTGCATTACAGTAGTCTAACCTGGAGATTACCAGAGCGTGGATCACTGTGGCCAAATTATCCCAACCCAGCTAAGGCAACTCCACCATATCCCCACTTTCTCCTGCCTAAAAAACACTAAATACAATAGCTAGAAAACCAAGTGCTGGTTGTGGGTTTTCCAGCAATAATGCTTGTTACTAACTTCTGAATGGAGCCACCATGATTGTTCTGTCCACTGTGCATGCATGGAGCCTGAAACAGGTGTCCACATATGCATGGAGATGCCAATGCACACATCTAGGCATTGGGGGCACCTGAATGCCCAGACGGGCACAATAGTAAAATATGTGAAGACAGCATTGGCCACAGTGCTGTTTAACTAGGAGGCAGTAACCATGGAGAAAGGATTTACCACATTATTGCCTCCTAGTGGGACATTCAGCTCTTTCTCTCTCTGTGGCTGTGGTTACACCTTACCATTTAAATCCACCAGGAAGGCAGCTGTGTGGTCTAGCGGTTAGGGAGCCGGACTCTTATCTGGGAATACCGGGTTCGATTCCGCACTCCCCCACAAAGGCAGCTGGGTGACCTTGGGCTAGCCACAGCTCTCTCCTGAGCTCTCACAGTCCCACCTACCTCACAGGGTGTCTGTTGTGGGGAGAAGAACAGAAGCTTTGTCAGCCACTTTGAGAAAAAACTCTTCTTTTTCTTCTTCTGTATCCAAGCCATTTTTGGCCTGGAATGGCTTGGTTATACCTTCTTGCTGCTGTTGCTGGCAATCCTCAGCTGGTAAGGGAGTGGGGAAATGCTGTGCTTGACAGGGAGGTATTCTGGGAGGGGAAAATGTGAGATGGCAGGTGGGGTAAGAGGAGGGAGATCGGGGCAGGAAAAGTGGTGATGGGGGGGGGAGAAAGTCAGGGCAAGAGGAAGGGGGAGGGAGATTGGTCCGTGGAGAGGGAGATGATTGATTGTGACGACAGGGACGACAGGGAAAGAAAATAAGGCAAGGGGGCAGGGGGAAGAAGATCCAGTGACAGGGGAAGGAAATCCCAGCAAGAGGGAGGGAGATTGTGATGATGGGATAGAGGAAGGGCTGTCAGAGGTCGGAGTAGGGGGTAAGGGCAGGACTCAGAGCAGAGGCTTGAATAGGTATTTTCCAGCCAGCAGAGAGCTGGAATGGTGGCCCCCTGGAATAGGATTTGGACTTTAACGCCGTGTTGGCCTGTATGAAGGAAAACCTGAATAGAGGGAGAAAATCCAAACACAAAAAAAAACCAGCTTGGTATTTAAAGATGTAACCAAATGGGCTGGAATTTGGGCTGAAGAAGAATTAAAGTAAAGGTTTAACTGTGGTGTTTCAGTCTCACACATCCATGTTCTGTTGCATGCATAATTTTCATGTGGCTTGTGATCAAGATGCCAGTTTCAGTTCTAGGTCCTGGGCTTCCTGCAGTCTTGAGACTTTGGTGAGGCAATGTGCAAAACACATTTGGAGGATACAAGCACTGAATGTTTACTGTTCTATCCCTAGTTTTAAGTGAACTAACACAGGCAGATTATTCCAGAATGCGTGAATGGGGAGGATAGAATCAGAATTGTTGGTTTTGGGTCATTTTCAGAACTTCAGAACAGTCACTTTGAAGGACTGTTTCTGCCATACAAACTGTTAAGAATTGTGGAAGAGAAAAACCAGCAGGTTACTCTGTTCTTCTGGGTTTTTTTTTTTAGTATGCCTCTGTCAAACACTTTTTTTATGTCTCCTTTAATTACCTTTTTAAAAATAATAAACGCAGAGTCATGCTTTTGATAATTGAAATGTAAATTTCAAGTAGTATATCACTTACATGCAATATATATTGTAATCGAGTTCTCTCAGAAGTCAAACCTGGATGCCAAATAATAATTACATTTCTTTTGCGCAAGGTCATTGGCAACCCTCTCAGCCTTGCATCTTTAGATTTTCCAAGAGGAGGGGGTTTGGCAGGACTGCACATATTGCAGGTCTAATGAGCTGGCCTGTCAGGCAAAGTTTAATTCAATCAGTGGTGGTGGGGAGACCCCTTTGCTTCTAATAAAACATCATTACTTGAGGGAAAATTGACTTTTTGTCAGCAGTGACGTAGCTTAATTTCATGAGATGATAAATGCCATAGATATGAATCAACGGCAGGCCCAGGTGTGCATTTTCCATTCAGACATCCATTCACCAACTAACACACACTTGCAGAATGTAGATATGAAAACTCTAAATCAGATCACGCGTGCTTGATCCACAAACTTGCTGTGTCAACACTGTTAAAAGATTATCAGTGATTGTCACCTTACTGTGAAGGGAAGATTTAGTACTTCAGTGTCCCTGAAAATAAGGTCCCTTCCAGACTAGCGGATACAAATCTGCAGTCGTTAGTAAATTCACAGCTTACCTGACTGTGAAGTCATGATGTGTTGTCCCCACTCGAAATGGAGGTCTGCAGCTTCCCCTCGACAGCTGTGAGACAGCTGTGAGACTTCTGTGGCATGTGTGGTGAGGTGCACATCATGGGGATCAGGCAGTCAACGGGAGCTGACCTGCAGGTTCAGTTCCCATGGGCTGTTTCTCGCTGTCCTGTCAGGACAGCCGGGAACTACAAAATTACCTGATACTGTGGAGCGAGTGTTGATAATTCCATAGCAGGTAAATCCACAGTAGTGGTGGGATAATGCACCACCGCTACAAAGTTTTGGGTGTCAGGTGTGACGCTTATGCCCCAACTGCACATCAGAAGTGAGTATCCCCCAGTCTGGACACACTCTAATACTAGCAGAGATACAAAAGCTAGTACTGTCACATGCCAATGATTGAAGGAAGATGGATGAAGCTAAGAATAATCCACAACTGAAATGAGAGAAGGTGAAGCTCTGTAGCAGAAAGGAAATCAAGGGTGTTTTTCCACTGTCACTAGAAGTACCCATTAAGGCCATTAAGGCCATTATGTACCCATTAATGGGTACTTAATGGGTACTTCTAGTGACAGTGGAAAAACACCCTACGTCAACCTTTCTAGATGAAGGAACTCCAACATCCAATCTAGACCTGGAAGAAGATGCCTGTTCACATTTAACTCAATGGGATGTATTGTCATACAATCCCACTGAGGTTAAGATGAGGTGCAGGCATCTACACTTCAAGTGCTAGTACAGTCCCCAACAGAACCACCAGCACTTGAAGTGAAGATGTCCCAGCCAGGCCATAGCAGCATCATACCCAGCACATACCCAGATGAAGGCTACATGATGGAGTTTGCAGAGCAGTTGTTTGGAATGGCAATTCGAGATGCCCTTTGCAAAGGAAGGGAAGTTGTGTCTTTCCAAAAAGGTACCTCAGATAGCAATCATTCACCAGAATGGGGTTGCACAGTCACCAGGAGCCACCTCATGCTGCAGCGGCATAGACTTTTCTCCAAGGTGTCTCCCCCCAAGTCTAGTCTTTGTCAATATCTATTAGAATTAGTGGCCTGCAACAGAGGAAGAAACAAAGGAATTCTACAATAAATTCCATGAGGTATTAGATTATGATTGGTATGCAAAAGCTGAAGAAACAGAGAGGAACCTAGAATTATAAGGAACATTTTGGGTGAGCTGTATAGATTAATGTATGAAATATGTTTTGTGGATTCTTTATTTATTACGAATAACTGCTTGAAGTAACATAAATGCAAACTCTACACATAGACATAATTGGACAGATATCAGAATCAAATAGATTGCATAATAGGAAAGAGAAAATTGAGAAGTACAATTCAATCAGCCAGAAAACTTCCAGGTGCAGACTGATCCTGCCATTTAATTTAGAAAATTAAGCAGATGTGCTAGCAACGTATGATCTTGAGAATATACACTTAGAATATAAGATCAGGGTAAGGTATATTAGCCCATGGGAATAAGAGCTGAAATTGCACAAAAGCAAAGAAAAATATCATCAAACTTTCAAAGAAGACATATAGCTGGCTTTCAGAACAAGCTGGTTTGGATTGCTAGAGAGAAGCAGAGGTTAAAAGCCTTGGGCAGAAAGCATTGCATTTGACAACAGAAATCAGGCTTCCATTGCAAATAGTAAGAAAGGTTGAAGAAAGGCGTCTAAATCAAGAATGTCAAGAAATAAAGGTATATAATAAGAAAGCGAAAATGAGAGAGGCCGCATCCCCATTACAACCTTATTTCGATTTCAAACCGTTTTCAATCCTGGCAGACCCCACGTCAGTTTGGCTTAACACTCTTTCCGCGTGTTAAATCGCCCCAAAGCATTGTAAATGTTAATCTTCATTTCAACAGGTCTCACTCCGGTTCGTGCGCTTGAAACGTTTTCCATTTTTTGCTGTGGGGACCATACGGTGTTAAGGGATGAGAATCCGTGTTTAGGATTTCCCTCCCCCAATAGCTTGCTTCCAAAGATAGTGATTTCATTGAAAAAATCCACCCCTCAAAACAACCACTATAAAAATCAACTCCTTAAAGCTGCACTGTAGTGATCTACCCACTTCACACCTTATAACAATGTTGCAAATTTGCACAATTCTAGCTCTTTGAAAGTTCTGACCTTTAGAAAGGGAAAAGAAGGTAAAGCAGCTGGAGGTTCTGTTTTAAAGGCTGCGGCTGTGAAGGGGGCTTGAGTTGCTGCTGCTGCTGTGTGCCCTGGGAAATGGGGAGAGGAGGGGAAAGAATCGCTTGGCTGCCCGCTGCCGTTTTTCCTCGAGGCAAGCAGCAGCCACCCAGCCACCCAGCTAGGCTCCCTGAAGGGGTCCCTTATGGGTGGTGCGTTCACGCCAGGAGAAAGAGGGCAGGGCAGCCCTGAAAAGCGGCTTTTAAAAAGTAGCCACTTGAGTCCCCCCTTGAGTCACGTACGCCACGTATGATCCTCAGAATCCGGATCGAACTCGATTAAGCTGAAAGTAATGGGAACAGGCAAATTCGTGTTTGCATCCAGTTCTATTATTTCGGTTTAAGGAAACTGGATTAAGCTTATAATGGGGATGCGCCCAGACTTTCTTTAAGTCATACAGAAGTTCACAGCTGATATAAGAATATTCACAATCATGGGAGGGGTCTGCTAGAGGACATAGAAGTGCCAAACCAGTTCAGGTTTGAACCAAACAAAATTGAGGGTTTTTCATTTGAACCGGTTGAACCATTTGGTTCAGTTCTGACCAGTTTGACCCAATCTGGCCCTTTAAATGGGACTCTTAGAATATATTGAAGTCTATTTTTCCTATTTTTTTAAACATAACAAACATCTTTTCATACTGAGGTTCAATTTCAACTAAGTGGAGTTTGTCTGGCCCACTTCTAATTTAAACTGAACCCACTGAATTTAAGTTTGTGAACATTTCCAGTTATTTCCATTTCCAATTAGGCCTTTTCCACACAGACTGGTATTGGAACTAATTCATTCTGTATGTTATTGTGGAACAGGAGTGGCCTCCAGCCTGCTCCCCAGAATGTAAAAAGTAATAGACTAAGACCAGAAAATGGTACCCTATCAACATACATCCAAAAACACCCCAACTGAGACCTTCAGAAGCCAGAAACTTGTGTTCCCAGATTTCAAAGACTAGAACTTTTTAGTGCTCTGCAGCGAAATACCTGAGGGATGCTCTGACTCACGTGGAGCTGCTTCTGGTATAGAAGTGGTTCTGCACAATGCAGACGCTGCTTGTGGGAGCAGCCTCTGGCTGTCCCACCAGAGCAAGTGCAGAAAGGACCAGTGTGCAGCCCTCCTGTCCCATCCCTTCTCTAATTCACTTTTTTTAAACCACAGAATATTTGGGAGAGGGGGAGGGCAGACTGGTGTGTGGCACTGGTCACACAAGTAGTTTAGGATGACCTCAGATCATCTTTAGGTTGCGGTAGTCACGCTATTTTTATTTAATTCATTTTCCAAGCCAGCCTACCCACATTAGACTGTCTTAACCAGAGTCCTCATTTTTACAGGGCATGGCCCATCCTGCCATGCCAGGATGACTTTGCTTCCTCAGTTGTGAGGAGAGGGACAGGCTAAAGGAGACTGAACTGTGCTGTGTTGGATGGGTCCAGCCTTTCAGCCAATGTGCGCACAGGGAGTTCATGAGGTACTTCCTCTTCTCTCCTCGGTTTATGTGTATGATTCCTCTATCTAGCGTTTTTCCACAAATTTATTACTTTTAAAAAAATAATAATAATCGCACAGAGAAGAAAAGCACATAAAAAAGGAAGGGGACATGGAGCTGGGGGAAAAGGGTTAAAAAAGAACTGCAAACACACACCCTCACCTCCCTGGAGTAACACAATGGCATTCAATAAGAAAGTGTCAAACAGTTTGAATTGTTAGGGTGCTTCCGCATTTGCCACCAAAAAACGGATCTAAGATCCGTTTTTCAGCGATCTGACTTCCTGGGGATCTGTCCCAAATAGGGGCCGACCCAAAGGTCCCTCAGGTGTCCACATATACAGACAGCTTCCATGCAGCACCCATTCCAAAGGGCATTCGGCATCCGGCCTCCAGCGCTGCCGACGCCAGCCCCAGAGCTGCGGGACTGGAGCATACAGGTGCCAGTCACCGCACATTTCCAGTGGCACATGGTATGCGGGAGAAGGGCGAAAGAAGGAAGCCGGGCGTGGAGACAGCTGCGGAGGCAGATCGGGTGAGGAAGCATCCTCCTTCCGACTTGATCGAGGCGAGGGGCCAGATGGAAGACCTAATTTTCAAGGTCTTCCTGGAGGCCGGATTCTTTGGCAGCAAGACCCAATTAGGGTCAGATCTTGCGTGCCCAAGTGCAGAAGCGGCCACACGAAGAGTCCCGGATCCGGCCTCCTGCGTGGGAGGTAAGTTGCTATGTGTCTCGTATGCATCTTGTATGTGTTTTTATATGTGTTTTAACAGCCAGTGTGGAAGCACCCATAGTCAGGAACTGAAGAGTCACAATGAGTCAGCAGCTCATGACTCAGGGTGCTGGTCTGCCTTCTTTCACCCTTCCCCCAGCTCCGGGGGTGGCACTGGAGGCGTGGGAGGCTGGATGCCCTTTGGGATTTGGCCACCCAATCCAGCCTCTCCATGCATGTGCAGATGCACAAGGGCCCTTTGGATCCATCCCTATTCTTAGATCCGTTTTTCGGCAGCAAATGAAGAAGCACCCTCAGAGTCTTGTGATTCAGAGTCTTGTGATTCAGTCTCATGCTGTTGCAGTTAATCAGATGACATCATTCTGAAACCTCATGACTTGGAGTTTGTGGGCTATAAAAGTAGCTCTGTGTTGAACATGTTTTTGTCTTTAGTTTCTGCTGTTTAAAAGAGATGCTTGTATGAGAGAGGATTCTAAAATAAAGCTGCTGAACCTTCCATTGAGGAAAGAAATACTTTGTCTCTGGATTTGGCTCAATGACTATCCAGTTCTTCTCTGAATTTGACAAATGATCTGACTCCAGTCCAAATCTGCTACTCTACCAGACAGAAAGGAGGTAGATTAGATGCAGCAAAATGGGTTGAGAGTAAATTCAGTGGAGGGGGCTCAGGTCAATCATGCAGAAAGGTGTGAGTGATGCAGCCCAAGCTGTGCATGGCCTGAGGATCACCTATAATGATCTGCATGTAAACAGAGCTCGTACAACCTTAGTTTGAATTATGAATAGGATGTTCTGTCTTATATAGGTGTGACCAGGGCCCTTGAAGCTGTCTTAGTGCCACCTCACAGGTGCTTTTACTGTTGTGTCTAATCACAGCCTTAATTATAAAAATTCACGGTATAGTCCTCAGCCAGGCACTGCATTGCCACCTAAACCTCCTCACAAGATTGTTGTGAGGATAAAATGAAGGGAAGAGAAATGCCAAACAAAGGAAAGTGGGCTGCACAGGTGAAAAATAAACAAATTACTGCTCCTGGCAATGTCAAACTTCAGATGAGTCAAATGACCTTCCACAACAGCAGTAACTGCTGATGAAACACAATTATTCCAGCTTTGCCAAGTAATTAACACCTGAGAGGGCGTTAGAAGTCATGGGGACCAATTCACACCAAAAATAAATATCTGATTCAGGCTGTGTACAAAACAAGAAGTTATCTCAGAAAAGTAGAAGAAAAATTCCCCCTAATATATATTGTTCCAATCTCACACAATTCATTTCTAGGGGAGGAGAGGAAAAATAACACATTTTTAAGCACAAAGCTTTCCCCTCAAGAAAGATTATTCGCTAACAGAGCATTATCTTTCACTATTATCTGAAGCCACATGTAATAACCTGTCAGAGATGGGGCATTAGATTATTTGATGTGAACCAGTGTTGTAAACTAGTAAGTACATTCACGTACTCTCATGAACATTATGAAGGGCCAAATTCTTGAGGTAAACTTAACTGCCTGTCTTTGTAGATTAAAAAAAAGGGGAAAGGAGGTGGGAGCCAAACACTCCATACACTAATGTGAGGGAAATGTATTGTAAAAAGATTGTTCTTGTCGTCATTAGGGGGAAAATGAATCTGATGAAAAACATAGAATTGAAAGCCTTGTCATGGGTATTGTTATGGATGTCAGTTAAATGAGCCTGATCTTCCACTGCAGTGAAGACAAGAGCTGCTGCTCCCAGACGCCAGCTAGCCCGCTAGCAAACGATAATTCAGAGTTCTGCTCCTAAGGCACTATTGCTTGCTAGATAGACAACACAGTGTCTGGTCCTGTCTTTCACATTTAGAGAAGCCCACATTTTTTCAGGCAGCATGGGATACCAGGAAGTGTATGTTGCCAACACCCCTCATGCATGGTTCTCTGTGTAAGCCCCTGCAGTACTGTGTCAGGAAAGGGCCTGAGATCCTTCCTTTCAAAAGCTGGTGGAGGATAAAGGAAGTCCTGACCCTTCCTAGCACACTCCGTTCACTCAGGATGGGGCATTAACTGGATGAGGGTTGCCAAAATGGGGCCCAGTCTGGTTTTCCAGTAAATCTTGGGCCCTGGCCCGGGACAGGGGACCTGTGCAGAAGGCGCAATGACTCCTGTTCTGGTATGGAGGTGGGTTGTTTTGGTGATACATCCTGCGTTCACAATCTTCCAATTAACTGTACCTTCCACAGATAGGAAATAATAACTCTCAGGGCAAGTCCTGTTTGGGGCAGATGGGATGGGAAGCTGCAGAGGCTGCTGTATAGGGATGTGCACAAATATTCATAACATTTGAAATTCATCCGAATTCGAACATTTGAATTTGTATCAAATGTTGGCACATTTGAAGACTGACATTCAAATTCTAATTAAATGCTTCAGAACATTCATACAAAGCTATTACATTTGTGAAACTGGGGAGGTTCATAGGGGACACGTAATGAACATAAGAACATAAGAGATGCCCTGCTGGATCAGGCCACAGCCCATCTAGTCCAGCATCCCGTCGCACACAGTGGCCCACCAAATGCTCATGGGCATCTCAAGCAGAGACAAGGACAAACCTATTCCTGCTCTAGAATCCCAGCAAATGGCCTTAGAAGTGACCCGCCTCCCCCCCCCCCGGCTGAAAGATGCACCTAGGCATTCGTTCTAGTGGCCACTGATACATCTGTCATTCATAAATTTGTCTAACCCTACCTTAACGCCATCTAGACTGGTAGCTATAAGAACATACATAGGGGATTCGTAGGGGATACATAGGGGATTTGTATACAATTCGTAGCAGGGTTTCGAATCAAATTTGGATTGAACATTCACATCAAATTTGAATCCTTCCACCCTTGAAGGCGATCTTTTCAAACGAATACAAATTTTCTTGCATTCGATTCAATAGAAATCGAACAAAAAACATTCATGCACATCCCTATGGCACAGCCAATGCAATGGGTGCTAGGGACCAACCAATGAGGTTCCCAGAAATCCAATGAACAGCAAGCACCTGTTGCTACACAGAGGTTCCCAGTTCTTCAAGATGAAGGAATAGCAACATGAAGTAGGATTTTTTTTCCTGTATAAATGCTTGATTGGGGTGGGGGTGGTACACATCAGGCACATTTTGTAAAAGGGACATTTAAAAATATACCCAGTGTGATCACACAATAAGTCTTCTTCAACCTTCTCATGGATTCTATTTAAAGAAGGCAGGCCACAGTGTCATAATTATTTATTTTGATTTTCCTGGACAACTGTTCTTAGACACGTTTTGTTCTTCATTTAGAAACCTTTTTTTTTTCTTTCAGAAAGTAGTTTCTTTTGAGCTCTAATTTTGCATTAATCTGTTAGCAGCAAATCAAAACTTGTTGGATGAACATGAAATGTCTTGGTAAGGAAGCAACCATAGACATGTCCAATGCAATGAACTAGAGATGCAACTAATCTGCAGAAGGAAAGGGGGAAATCACATATGGATAGCACCTGCTTATAGCAGTAGAAGAGCAATGCTAAGAATAAAGGCATCCAATGAAACATCTGGTCATCTTCTGCCTTTCTAGGCTGAAAGAAGACAGCTTCTTCTAAGCCAGTGGTTCTCAACCTGGGGGTCGGGACCCCTTTGGGAGTTGAACTACCCTTTCAGAGGGGTCGCGACAAGTCTCCCGCCACCCTTCCCTCCCACTTCCCAGCTGCTCTACCCCCATGGCTGGGAGTCTCCACAACATGAAGAACTCCATTAAGGGGTCGCGGCATTAGGAAGGTTGAGAACCACTGTTCTAAGGCAAGAAGACAGGTGCTGTCCAAGACTTGCAAAATAATCATTTGGACAGTCCTCCAGGGGTGAAACCACCTTAAACTAGTACAGGTGGTCAGTTATCAATTTCCTTCCTTCCTTCCTTCCTTCCTTCCTTCCTTCCTTCCTTCCTTCCTTCCTTCCTTCCTTCCTTCCTTCCTTCCTTCCTTCCTTCCTTCCTTCCTTCCTTCCTTCCTTCCTTCCTTCCTTCCTTCCTTCCTTCCTTCCTTCCTTCCTTCCTTCCTCCCTCTGCAAAATACCCAATGCAGGATTGGAAGAAAGCAGGTAGATCTAGAACAAGAGGGGAAAATATCAGCAGCTGGGATGCTCAGGCCAAATTCAGTATATTTCCATCTGAAAAGAAGTGATTATAAGGAAAGAAAACTTCTGCCAACATTAGAAAGGATTGGTTAAGAACGTGGATACTTTCCCTGGCAAGAATACAGAAGTGGGTTGCCATTCTTTCTTCCAGGGAACTGCGGGGCGCTCCATACCTGTACTTTCTGGGCAGCCTCTCTGCCATGCCTGTGAGATCCTTTGTCACAAAGCTTGCCAAGTTTATCAGGACCCATAAATGCATCTCAAGCAGACATTGTAAAGTTATCAAAGCTGTCACAGAGCAGAGCAGAGACATCTAGCTCCTGAAACATGGGTTAGTGTGCCTCATCTTATCTCAGCTCATGAGCAGAAGTTGCCATGGAGACCTGGGTGGACAAGCACGGCCAGGGAGTATCATTATATAAAGAGGTGGCTGCCAAGACGTATTTTGTAACTCGTAAAATTATGATCTAGTGTAACATAATAAATGGCTTTGTCTAAGGACTCTGATGTGATACAAGGTCTCTAGGGCCAAGGAACTGACAACCACTAAACCAGAAAAAGCACAGAGCAATATCTTCTAGGCTGCAAAATATTGGTTATCTAAGAAGAATCAGCAGGACCTTTCTGAGCATGTGCCACCTTACTTCTTCCACTGCCTCAACATATAGATATCTAGAGGAAAGCTGGAGGCATCCTTGTGAATTTCCACTGCCCCGTGAGTGCTTAATTAAGACTATTGCTGTGAAGATTGAGAAGAGCATCAAAATTGTCCTGTACCACTGTGTTAATCTACTCTTGGTCAAGACAGGACCTGCTCCAGTAGATGGAGGGGGCAGAAACTGTTCATAGTAAGTTGCCACCTCTCCTCTCTGAGCATCAACATGGAGATGATGTACTCTCAGAGTGCTTGTAAGCACTTCACTGGAGGAGGGGTGTGCACAAATATTCATAACATTAGAAATTTATCTGAATCAGGCTGCATTTGGACATTCAAACTCAAATTGAATGTTTGATTCAAAGATTGGCATTCAGATTTGAATCGAATGTTTCTATACGTTCGTATGGAGCTTTGCTACAGATCTGTATGGGATTTGTAAGCAAATTCAAATCAAATTTGTATTGAACAACACGCTTATTAAATTCAAATCGTACTACATTAGAAGGGGGTCTATTTGAACAAATACAAATTTGTATATACATCAAATACAAAACAAAAACAAAAAAACATACATCCCCAACCCTACATTGGAAATTTTGGGGAGTATTTGCCACCCCAACCCCTGGCTGACCAGAGGCCCATACTATTACTGGACTGCATGGATGGAACCAAACCATGGCTCAGCATGATGACATTTTCCTCTCCTCCCATACTGCCTTGGCACTTCCTATTCTCGTTTCAGTGCTGTCCTAGGACCAATGTCCTAGCTCTACGTCAGGCTATCCTTGAAAACGGTTCAGAAATTGGAACTGGTGCAGAATGCAGCAGCTCGACTGCTGACAGGAATCTCTGGACAAACTCATATCACGCTGGTCTTAAAGGATCTGCACTGGTTACCTATTTGCTACCGAGCCCAATTCAAGGTGTTGACACTAACATTTTAAGCCCTAAACAGCTTGGGCCCTGGGTATCTGAAGGAGCACCTTCTCCTATATAGACCTGCCCCTGCACTGAGATCTCAAGGAGAGGGCCTTCTTTTATTTATTTTATATTTATTTATATTTCAATTTATATGCCGCCCCATACCCGAGGGTCTCTGGGCGGCTCACAACATTTAAAACAGATGTATAAAAACAGTATCAAAAATAAAACAAATTTAAAAATACAGTTTTATAAGTACAAAACAGTTAAAAACATCAGCGGTTTTCAGTGAGGGGAAGTGTGGGGAACATTTAACCAAAGGCCTGTGTGAATAGGAACGTTTTCACCGCCTTCCTGAATAAGAACAGAGAAGGGGCCTGACGCACCTCAAGGGGGAGACCATTCCACAGCCTGGGGGCCACCACCGAGAAGGCCCTCTCCCGGGTACCCACCCGCCTAACTAAAGAAGGCGGAGGGATCACCAGAAGGGCCTCCCCTCCAGATCTTAGAACACGGGCAGGTCGATATGGGAGAAGGCGCTCCTTTAGATATCTGGGACCCAAGTCATTTAGGGCTTTATAAGTTAAAGTTAGCACCTTGAATTGGGCTCGGTAGTGAATTGGCAGCCAGTGCAGTTCTTTTAGAACCGGCGTAATATGCGACCGGCTAGATGTTCCTGTCAGCATTCTAGCGGCTGCATTTTGCACCAGCTGCAACTTCCGAACCGTCTTCAAGGGCAGCCCCATGTAGAGCGCGTTACAATAGTCCAGCCTGGAGGTTACCAGAGCGTGGATAACTGTGGCCAGGTCATCTCTGTCCAAAAAAGGTTTCAGTTGACGCACTAGCCGTAATTGGGAGTAGGCACTCCTGGCCACGGCCTCCACCTGAGCTTCAAGTGTTAGCGCAGAGTCCAGGAGTACCCCCAAATTTCTCACCTGTCCCTTCCCGGATATTGCAACCCCGTCAAGGACAGGGTATCTCCCAACTACTTGGACCCGAGAGCCTGTAACACACAGCACCTCTGTCTTGTCTGGATTCAGTTTCAATTTATTGGCCCTCATCCAGCCCATTACCGCCTCCAAGCACCTGTCAAGCACTTCAACCACCTCTCCTGATTCAGATGGCACAGAGAGATAGAGCTGGGTATCATCTGCATATTGATGACACCTCACTCCAAAACTCCTGATGATCTCTCCCAGCGGCTTCATGTAGATATTAAATAACATGGGAGATAAGATCGACCCCTGGGGAACCCCACAAGTGAGTTCCCAGGGTGTCGATTCCGTCTCTCCCATCACCACTATCTGAGATCGGCTCTGGAGATAGGAGTGGAACCAATGCCAAGCACTGCCTCCAATTCCTAAACTCCGTAGCCTCTCCAGAAGGATACCGTGGTCAATGGTATCGAAAGCCGCTGAGAGGTCCAGGAGAACCAGCAGGGTGGCATTCCCCCTGTCTTTCTCCCGGAGGAGATCATCAACCAGGGAGACCAAGGTGGTTTCCGTGCCATGACCAGGCCTGAAGCCGGATTGAAATGGGTCTAGATAATCAGCTTCTTCCAAGCATGCCTGCAGCTGAACAGCGACAACCCTCTCCAGGACCTTGCCTAGGAAAGGTATGTTAGCTACCGGGCGATAGTTGTTTAAGTCTTCTGGATCCAGGGAGGCCTTCTTCAGGAGGGGACGTACCACAGCCTGTTTAAGGGCCAATGGAACCGCCCCCTCCCTCAGAGAGGCATTTACCACTTCCTGGATCCACCCGGTCATACCTTGCCGGCTAGCTTTAATCAGCCAAGAAGGACAGGGATCTAGAGAGCATGTTGTCGGCCGCACCCCTGCAAGCAGCTTGTCCACATCCTCAGGCCGCAATAATTGAAACTGATCCAAAATAATTGGACCAGACAGTTCACTGGACACCTCCCTCAGACTATGTCCAATTGTGACATCTAACCCTCTGCGAATCTGAGCAACTTTGTCCTCAAAGTGCTTTGCAAAACTGTCACAGCAGATATTAGATGGTTGAGGCTCACGCCTCAGCTGGCCAGATTTAGTAAGGCCATTCACTACTCTAAAGAGCTCTGCTGGACGGCTACTCGAGGACGCAATGGCAGTGGAGAAAAAACTGCTTTTCGCCGCTGTCACCGCCACGTGGTAGGCACGATAGTGTGCTCTAACTTGTGTTCGGTCAGATTCGCAGCCAGATTTACGCCACTTGCGCTCTAGCCGTCGACCTTCCTGTTTCATGGCCCGAAGCTCCATGGAATACCAAGGAGCTTTCTGGGCTCTACAGGCGGGCCGAGGGCACTTGGGAGCGATCGTGTCGATAGCCCTGGTCATCTCCTGATTCCACAGAGAGGCCAGAGCTTCTACAGGAGCACCAGACATGCCAACTGGAAAATCCCCCAGGGCATTCAGGAATCGTTGAGATTCCATAAGTCTCCGGGGGCGGACCATCTCAATAGGTCCTCTGTCCCCACAGAGGGGGATTACCATTGTGAGTCCAAACCTCACCAGCGAGTGATCCGTCCATGACAACGGGCTAACAGTCAGCCCTCCTATCAACGGATAATCATCAATTCGCTCTGAGGCAAAAACCAAGTCCAGGGTGTGGCCTGCCGTATGCGTTGGACCAGATACAAACTGAGACAGCCCCATGGTTGTCATGGAGGCCATAAAGAACTGAGCTGGTCCACTGAGCGTGGCCTCAGCGTGGATGTTGAAATCCCCCAACACCACCGTGGCGGGGGCTTCCAACACCACCTCCGAGACCACCTCAGCCAGCTCAGATAGGGAGGATACTGGGCAGTGGGGTGAGCGGTACACCAGTAGCATCCCTATTCTGTCTCTCTGGCCCAGCAATAAAAACAGGCCCTCAACCCCGTTAACAGAGCGAATTGGCCGCCTGGTAGTTCCTTCTTTTGCAGAGGTATGAGGACATTCAAGAACGCCTTCTCTGTGGTGGCCCCTAGACTATGGAACAGCCTCCCTCTTGAGGTTCACCATACTTTCCGGCGCCTGGTGAAAATACATCTTTTCAACCAGGCTTTTGCCGTTTAAATAGCTTCCTCAGGGTGCTGTCCTGTTAGGGAGGGAGGGGGGAGGGAGGAGGTGATATTTTAATTACATTCTATTGTTTGTTATGTTTTATTTTTATTGTAACCTGCCCTGGAACCATTTGGAGAAGGGCAGGATATTAATTAATTATCTTGGTGCAGAAACCCCCATGGCCTATGCATATCTATCACTTCTGTCTGAGGGGGAAACCTATGGGGCTATTCTACCAATCCTGAAAACCACCTGAAATACTGGTTGATTGCCTGATCACTTCCCCACATAAACTCACATATCAATAATTTAAGTCACAAAATTAAGCTTACAGGGATCTGGAAATAGCCTATAAAGTCAAATCACATTAAGAACAACCTACAAGTTACTAAATTAAAAAAAATAGAACAGAGGGTATGACATTAATGTAATTGACCAACTGGCTGTGAAATACTCCAGCAGAAGACATTGCTACATCTAGCTAATTAATCACAGAAATGCATCCCAGTACCGTGTTTCCAAGTGTCTCAGTGATCTTGTAAAACAGCTCATGCATCTCAAATTTGGGAAATGCTTTTGGGTCATCTGCCGATAACGAGATACGCAACACATTTTGCTACTCACTTTGCAACTTTTCTGCCTTTCATTCTGGTAATCAAGCATTAGCAATCAAATAACTAATTAGCAGTCATAAAACAGAGAAAAAAATAGATTGCACTTCAAGGGGGAAGATAAAAAGATTAAAACCAGGGCATTTTCCAAGTTTCTATGTTCATTGAACTTATTCTGTATTGACTTAAACCTTTAGCGCAGTTTTGTTTCAGACCGGAGGAGCATATAGGCCAGAGCAGAGACCCAGGATACGGAGGTGAAATTCTGGAATGTTGTTTTGGGAAAAAGTCAGGTTTTCCCAAAACAGTGATATTGCTTACCATGGGCGTTTTCATAGTTAACTGCCATGGAAAAGTATCTGAAAGCAGTTATGATCAGGGACAGTGGCTGACATTCACACTGCAAGCACCAGTCCATTCCAAACTCCACCCAGACCTATATGGTTTTTGGTGAAGAGCAGATGGTCCCATATGGATTGTTGTAGCAACGGGCATGCACACCAGGCTGTTGCTATGGCAATCAGGAACACAATGCACAACTGTGCGGCTGCAGCCACATCACCCACACATGACATTCTCATGAGAAGCAAAGGGAATGCTGCACTCAGCCTTGAGCTTGGGGTTGCTCTGGGACAGAAGGCGTTCCTCAGTGTGTGGGGCCCACAGTGTGCTGGGCTGTTCTGGTCACCAAAGTGCAAACAGGCCTCTTTGACTGGCACTTGCTTACAGGTTTTTCCTTCATCACCTTTGAATTTGAATATCAAGCTTCGCTCTTGAATCAAAGGGGAAGAAAGGAGCGAGAGACGGAGGAAAGAGCTCCGGCCACTCGTAAAGGAAAATGGGTGCCTCCAAATTCCTGGTATCTCCGCAAGAGATACCTTCCTTCACTGCTATCTTTCTGTATTTGTCACCTATCTATTATCCTCCTCTCTCTCCAGGTCTTGCAAATAGCTCACAGCATTTTTACGGTCTCTGTTATTACCACCTTCAGGATCACAAAGCTGTCTCCTATCTTTCTTACATCCAGTTTGAGTACTAAAGTGCTTGGCAGAAGGAGATTTTAATCTTCGCATAAAAAGATTTGGCTGTACCATGGCGTCTGTCCTCCCAAATAGAAGGAGGCAAAACAGAAGAAGAAAACAAGCAAAGAAACCGAATAAAGCACATCAGTGAATCTGCTGCAGACCTAAAAAGTAAAGTAATGATTTAATACATTTAACAGAATTTAATACAGTTTAATATATGGCTAGCCAAACTCCAATAGATCCAAGATAGATTTCAGGCTTCTAGGTAAACCTATGAATACTGAGGGTTTGTTTTGTAACTCTCTTTGCCCATTTATCAAAATCATCTTATCTTGTTTGTGTTTCTGCTTTAAAACACATTTTGTTATTTCCTTTAGTTTTAGGTGATGCTCACCCCTTGTCTTCCCCCCTTCCCTGAATGCCTTCAGGCTTCCATTATGTCACTGGTGGGAATCTAAGGGTGCTTCCGCACAGGGGCTTTAACACCCATTAGTTGCACATTCCAATGTGCGCCTCCGCACACAGGTCGCTGTTTAGGACACTTCCGGTGAGGGGTGTTCGCATAGCGAGTCCATCTTTAATGCGGATTCCGGTGGCAAAACCGGTTTGCCGCCGGCGCATCCGCATTAGCGGAGCCAAAGAAGCACACATCCGGTGGGTGCGTCCGCACCTAACCAGACTTAATGTGTGACTAATGGGTGTTACTTACACATCACATTTCAAGTGGTGTTGCGCTGTGGAAACGCATCCACTTAGGATGCGTCCGCATGGCGCAAGTGTAACAACCCATGTCCCACCCCCAGCTCGCCATGATTGGCTCGCCGGAGCCAAGCATGGCAAGCTGGGGGCTCCTACCTCTGGATTTACCTAAATCCAGTAAAATAATATAAAAAGCAAAATATCCAGGTGTGCAAATATTGTGTTTTTATATATCCTTTTAAGAAGGTAGAAAAGCCTATTAAAAGACTACCAGTATTAGAATAATACAAAATACATTATTTCTCTCTCTTCCTCCCTTAAAATGCTTCAATCATATGTTTCAAGCAGCTGAAGGGACGTGCAGACGATCTGTGACTGTATAATCCCAGGTAATGTATGTACAGTGCCATATTAGCACCATGAGAAAGAAGAGTTGGCTATTATATCCCGCTTTTCCCACCCTTAAGTGGACACAAGGAGCTGACAAACGATTTGTTCTTCTCCCAATAACAGGCACCCTGTGAGGTAGGTGGGGCTGTGGGAGCTTTGAAAGAGAGCTGTGACTAGTTCAAGGTAACTCAGCTGGCTTGGTGGAGGAGGGCAGGATTGGGAACTACTAAATAAGACTCCGACACTCTAACCAAAGATCAAACTGGTTCAATCTCACATGATCCCAGACCAATAGTGTGGATGGCACAGAGGGATAATATATTTGCTGATTAAAGAGTTTGATCATGGGTCAAATATGTATTTTGCTGACAGAGGGAAAATAAGCTAGAGAATGGGGTTTCTCAGGGTTCCTTTCCTGTGTAGGGTAAGTGCATAGGAAGTAGGCCCTATTGTCTGTGCAAGGGAAAAGTCTTATCTTAAGACCCAGATGCTTTCTATACGAAGGAGGACAGAGACTGATGTAAAAGTGGCTGTCAGGGGAACTGTTTGCGTTGCAATTTCCCATATATGGTTAAAGGAGAAAAGGTATGCTTTTTGGGTTTGAAATTGTATAAAAGTCTGGTTATTGAAATGTTCTTTGTGCAGTTCTTTGTGAAATGATTCAGTCTGCACCCACTAGTGAATCACCCACTAGAGAATAAAGGGTGTTTTTCCACTGTCACTAAAAGTACCCATTAATAAGTACTTCTAGTGGCAGTGGAAAAACACCCAAAATGTCCTTTCCAGAATTTGGTCTCAGTCTCATGCTTCTGCACTAATGACCCTTAGGGGCCTGGTAACGTCTACATTTTGGCACCCAACGTGAAGGGGCATGAAGGGCCTGTTGTGCCCACTGTAGAATCCCCATCAAATTCTGACCATGGGTGGAGGCGAACAACTAGAAGTCCAGTTGACTCTGGTAGGTAACTGTTGGGGATAAAGATATGCGTGTGTGGAATTTTTCTAGTTGCAGAGCTGTACTTCTGTGCTAGAGTACAATAGCAATCTGGTTACCAAGAATAGAGTCCACAAGTTTTGTTAGCTTCAAAACTTATACTTTACTAAGTCTAACAAACAATAACATTTCAGTTTGCCTATTCTGTCTGTTATACTACATGGCTTTTTTCTTCTCTCCTGTTGAACAGCAATCAACTAACTAACAAAAGCGAAACTGGAACTGATCTCAGTTCTTACAGAAAAGGGTGGGAACAAACAAGGTTACATTTACCCAGTTAACTCTTTTCTGCTGTTCTGTGACAAGCACTTGCAAAAAAGACAGAACAGTAACGTCTACAAAGAGCAATGTCAAACTGTCTTCCCTCCTTTTGCTGTCCCAACACCGCAGCAGTCGTAAATGGCCATCCGCAGTGCTGGAAAGTACAGCCATGTTTTCATAGGCCCCAAATAGTTGTCTTTCCTGGCCACTTCCTGTGCTCTCCTAAACAGTCCTGGGGAGAAAAGTCAGAACCAGGTAATGAATGAGCTCTGGGTTCCTGTGCGCTATGCTAGAAATAACAAATCAAATCTGAAAGTCATTCCCTTACTGGCCACCTTCCCATTTTCAAGTCACACCAAAACCTGAATCCCTTATTTTTAATCAGCGTCCCAGCAAATGCATCAGCCTCCTTGTCCTTTTTTCATTGTCCTTCCAACTAATCCCATGCAGCATTAAAACTATTCTCCTTTTTCATTAATAGCCATGTCTCAGGAACAAACATTTTCTTTCCATCCCGAATGACAGTGAGCGTCGCGGATTGGCAACAGGGGAGCATAAGAAATCCCTAAAGCTTGCAAATTGTGCTTGTCGGCTGCAGCTCACAACTGCTCTGAGTCTGAGCTGCTTTGGAACCTGTTCAGCTGAGTTCATTTTGGTATTCATCAATCCGTGTCATTTTTATTTCCTCAGCAAAGCTGGCAAGGTTTAGAATATTTCTCCTCACCCCATCTCTTTCTTCTTCGCTCAAAGCATTCCAAATGCAGCTAAAATCAACAAAGCAATGAACGAATCTTTGTCACCTTCTCACAGTCATTTATCACCATCAAAATAAATGAATATTCCAGTTGGTTTGGGATGACACACATTAGAGATAATGGCCCTTCATAAAATCTAGTGTGTAACTAAACCATTATCACTGAATCTGCAAAGAGAAACTTCTATTTTGCTTTCTCTCGCTAACAAGAACGATTCCTCCAGGGATTTTCTGCTAAGTTTCTGATTTTCATTTATTTATTTATTTTAGTTTTAAAGAAGGGACAAAAAAAAAAACCCCATAACCTCTAAAGCTGATTAAGCAGAAGAATGAGAAGTAAAGTTTGAATTCTTCTCCCTCTAGTGACAAGCGAGTTCCAAAGTGACCTGAATCTCAATGCAGTACTACAATTCCAATTAACTCTAGACGCGGAATGGAAGCAGTGAATCCAGATAAGCTACCAGGTCCTTGCATTTCCCCACCAGGTGCAATTTTACCATCTCACCTTCAGAACAAAAGGCCCTGTTGGTGGGGACTTAAGTCTTTTAAAAATAAAAGGAAAAGAATGAGAACAGAGGACAAAGTTACCACTGAAGTTCTTCAAGGCAACCAAGTGCAGAAATGCATCTCTCGCTCATGAAGAACACTGCCAGGACTGGGTACATCGATAGACCATTGCTTGGAAGCATCCCTTTGATCTGCTTGATCCACTGTGGATAAAAGCACAGAGCGCAGGTGAAGATTTTGTCTTTAGGTCAATTCGTGCTTCGGCCTGTAGTTTATAATTAGTGAACATCTGGACAGGTGCACCTGCACTTGCAGGAGGCACTTACAGCCTACAGGTGTCCCCTGCCTGCCCAGATGTTGACTAATTATACATTAGCTGTGGTGTACAACATTGTGCACCACAAGCATACCAACCCTCCCCAATCCCAACCATATCCTGACCTTTAGCATCCAGCCAACGACCATCTGCACTTCTTCCAGCTGAGGGGGCCATCTCAACTGCACCATCAACACGCTGGAAGCTCACATGACCCCCTGACACATCTGTGCTTGTGCAAAGCATCAGCCTTGCCATAATGACGGTGCTGGTGCATGCACAGTTGCGCAGGGTGCCATTATCAAGATGGTGCGGGATTGGATGTGCAATCAATAAGGCACAGAGCCTAGGTTATCGTTGACTAGCAAGTGTGAGTGCTAGTCAATGCTAGTCTATAATACACCTTTCCTGTCCACAGGTTGGGAAAGGAAGTGTGAAATTGCCCTATGTCTCCTGTTTGAGATGGCCAGAACCAATTGATGGGCCACTTTGTGGTCTAAGTGAGCTGTAGCCTGATCCAGCAGGGATCCTCTTATGTTCTTATGTTATCATGTTCTCAGTGTTGGGAACAGGTTCTGCCAGACCCCTGTTATACACAAGAATATACAAAAATGCATGCTAGAGCACATCAAAGGTCCTTGTCATCTAATTTTTGTCTCTGTCATCTCTAATCTTAAGTGTGGTTCATTGCACATGCCTAGCAGTATCCGCTGAATGCAGAGAAGGCGTTGAATCAGCAATTTCATACTTATGGAACTGGAATAGAATGCTGGACAGGACTTCTGGGATATTAATACTGAAAGTTGTTGTCCAGGAACTTCTGGAAGGACACAGTTTGTGATCCCTGGGCTATACAGCAATCCCAGCAATTTCATAAAGAAGTAGAGCCAATTTGTCACAGCTTATGGACTAAAAACAATCATCATTTAGTCCCATCTTTGTGCCCTACATGAGCAACCACCACTGGCTTCACGAATAGCAGACCTTGATAACTACGCTTGCCATACATTTATCTATCTAATGGCCTTTCCGTGAATCTGTCCAAAGTTCTTCTGACACTGTGGCCTGTTTGACTTAACCTTAAGTGGCTAGTTTGGCCAGACTCATGTCTCACAGTCATAGGGTTTGATTCTGCACTCTTCCATGAAGCCAGCTGGGTGACCTTGGGCTAGTCACAGCTTTCTTTCTGAGCTCCCACAGCCCTACCTGCCTCACAGGGTGTCTGTTGTTGGGAGAACAGAAGGTTTGTCAGCCACTTGGAGTCGCCTTAAATGGGTGAGGAAAGTGAGGCAAAAAAGCCAACTCGTCTTCTTAATAAGGGAAAGGGTGCATTTTGGAGAGCACTGATAATTCAACAATCCAACACTTTATAAAGTTCCAGTGGTTAAAAGAACAAGGTGATCTATCTGATCTAACTTTGACTTGGCCCCAAGGCATCCAGAGCGCCAAGAAAGATGTAATCACAGGAGGCAGTAACAATAACTAATTGTTTAATATCCATGCGCTCCATCGCAGACGAGTAGCACACATCATTGGTGAGAGATGCTGATGGGTCTGACTGCCTGAGGCTGTATTCCTCAGTGGGAATGCTCAACTGTTTTTGTGTGTATGTGCTTGATATAAACAACTTTCTCCCAAATGCAAAGCTACAGCCCTGCAGAAATGTCATTGCACATTATGATTTCCTGGCACCTAGTTTCCTAAATTTTTTAGTGTTCCCCTCATTCTCACACATGCCTGCATGCACGTAAGGTCCTTGCAAAGGCATTCCTGTTCTAGAACACTTTTGCTGGCACAATAAGACTTTTCTTTAAGCTTAGTAAAATAGCTGCCGTTGTATCGTGATGAAAAGCCGTCATTGGATTCCAAGCATCTGGGAAAGATGACAAACACAACCCTTGTCTAACTCTCTACCGGTGAACCCTAGCTCAAAAACATCTTCGTCTTAAATGTGCAATTATTTATAACTTTGACAGGCAATTTTTAATGCAGTAAAAATAATGATGCATTCAGTGATGTTCAGGTATCTAAACCAGGGCAACAATATATTCTTGGAACGTCTTAAGGGATCTGAAGCTGCACAGCTCCTAAGTTCCAGCTGAATTCAAGCAAAAGTTTCTTAACTGAAGACCCTTACTGCACCAGGCCCGATTCTAGATTAAATCCTGGAACAGGGATTTATTTATTTATTTATTTATTTATTTATTTAGATCCTGCCCTTCACCAAATGGTCCCAAGGTGAGTTACAATGAAATTAAAAAGTATTGAATAGTAAAATATCACTCACTCACTCACTTATCCCACTCTATACCCGGGGGTCTCGGGGCAGATAACAACATTTAAAATCAAACATTATTAAAACAATAACAGTATGCATTAAAACAATATCATCTGCAAGTGGGAAGGGGAAAATGTATCTCCATTTTACCAAAGGCCAGGGCAAAGGGGTCTGTGTTCACTGCCTTCCGAAATGTGTACAATGAAGGTGACTGATGCCCCTCAAGGGGGTAGACTATTCCATAGCCTAGGGGCCATCACTGAGAAGGCCCTCTCCCGGGTGCCCACCCCTTTTGCTGCTGAGAGTGATGGGACAAGTATATTAAAAAATATGCCATAGTCTGCACCAGTATGTGGATAGCGGGTCCCTATTCTGGGAAGTAATCTAGAATAAGGCCACTGCAGAAGGCCTAAGATCAGTAGAACAGGAGGACAGTTTACATTTGAAGCTTGTGTGTTCTCCATCTTTGCAGGTTTCCAAGAAACGGCTGGGCAGTCACTTCTCAAAAGTGGTTCAGTTTGTTTTTCTGTACATTGTAAAGAGCCGGACAGGATGATTCTTGTGTTCTCTTCCAACTCCACAGCTCTATGATTTGTGGTTCATTGTGTGTTTGGCCTAGATGGATATAGTCCATTTATCTCCCTTTTTAATGGGGATCAGAGGTTGGAAACATTTTCAGGGAAAAAGCAAGTCTCACTAATCATGAACACACTTGGCTTCAGTTACTGACATTCATACAAAACGCCCTTCAGGACGAACAGCAAAAAAGTCATTTGGATGTATTAGCTATAGTGTTAAAAGGCTTTAACTAAAGAGATTCAAATCCATTTCTTGACTAAGGATATAATTTTACAAGGTTGGATAAATGAGTATTTTCCATCATGCCCCATCTCTCATAGAATTAATGAGAATTATGTGGTAGTAAGCATACTGTATACATGGTGGTCTCTTCCAGTAGCAACGTACCTTCCTACTAAGGCTTAGTTATACTTAAGTTTTGATCCATCTTCAAAGCAAAAGAGCCCATCCCCATCCTTCTATGTTATCCATCCCAAAGATGGACTTTCTGGTTAGATAACGTGGGAGTAAAATGGCATACCACTTTGTTCTGAAGGTAGATCAAAACGTGGATTAAAACAAGTGTAACTGGCCCCTGGATTGACTGCTGAAGATTGAGAGCTTTACACCAACTTTCAAATAAGCACATGGAGCCCAGCAACATTTCCAGATTCCAGAACTGAGAGTGTGTCATGGAACTCTCCCCCAGGCCCAAAGGTAGGCCAGGGCAGATGGACATCTTGCAAATGGCTGCTGGTATGTTCCACTGCATTTGTCCCCATTCTTTACCTGAATCACTTTTTTTGGGGGGGGGAGAAACATTATCTGGATCACACACCATGGTATGCAGTGCAGTAGCTGCCTAAACACCCCAATACTTGGTCTGGTCTGAAGATGAACATTTCTCCCTTGCTCAGTGTTCTTTCATCTGGTGAGAGGCAGGGGAAGTAGTTTCGAGAGACTTTGTTTCATTAGTGAAGGAGGAAGGATCTTGAATCTGGTTCTGTGGGTCCTGGAACTGCCTCTTGGGTTGAGCTGACTTCTGATGAGCAGCATCAGACATATAGAGCCTTTTCATACTTACCTGATCGGGACAGCCTCACGCACTCTGGAATGGTCTACTCACACACTA
Source organism: Aspidoscelis tigris stejnegeri (assembly GCA_023333525.1). Classification (NCBI taxonomy): domain Eukaryota; kingdom Metazoa; phylum Chordata; class Lepidosauria; order Squamata; family Teiidae; genus Aspidoscelis; species Aspidoscelis tigris. The sequence goes on from JALMGA010000007.1 coordinate 13,208,658, forward strand.
CACTGTCACCTCCAACCCAGAACAGCCCCGAGTGTGCAAGGCCATCCCATCACTTGTTTTGCCTAAATCACCAGGGTAACCATGTGGCAGTGGCAGTATTTGCATTGTGAGGACCAGTAGAAAAATGAAGACAGTGTCAGCATTCAGTATCCCACTGAAGTTAAGTGTGAAAAGGCTCATAGATAGGAACCTGGTTCCGTTAGCTGTAGAGTAACTCAGTAGAGAAACTGGCCAGCAAAAGCTTCTGAGGCTGTGTTCCCATAGGCATTTAAATCCGAACTGAATTTGAATTTGGTATCCTGTGTTCCCATTACTTCTGCAGTCAATCCAAATTCAGCATCCAGCGTTCCCATTCAAGTTCTCCTGTTCCACCATCCCTAGATCCTTCTGTGTCAATTTTCTTTAGTCTGTAACTCTGAGGGCAAGATTACAGACCGTAAATCCCTCTGGTCCGTTCTCTGTTTTCCACTTGGGATGTTTATCAAGCTCTGCTACATCTTTCCTTCTGACTCTTCAGAGGGCAGCTTTCCTGGCTTCACACTGAGTGTGACAGCCAGCGTGCTCAAGTGTAAAGTGACACACTGCACCAAGATGACACTGCTGACATAAGGGAATTTAATCTGGGCTCGCATTGTGTCAAGCCACCTAGGTGGTGTCGGCATAATTCACATTCATGGACTATGGCAGGCAAATTATAGAAACAAAGCCATTGGGGGCAACCAAATGCTAATGTTTCAGACAGAGGACAGCTCTTCAGCTCCAAAGCTGGTAATTATGCAAGGTTTGATTATTCTCTCTCCAACACTTATTCCCCTACGGAAAGAAATGTGTTCACCTTTCAAGACCAGGAAAGGGGCAGTGCAAAGAGGCAAAGATACGTCTGGTTGAAATTGAAGAGATACAACATAGGTCTCTCAAGTAAAGCAAGTAGAAATCCCTACAATGTCATGGTCAGAAACTACCAGTTCAAATGCTACGGTTGCACTGTTGTCTTCAGTCTGTAGAAATTACTGAGAGAATAAAGATATTTGTTTCAGAAATTCAGACTGTGTTTCATCCAACAAAGCTGAACATAAAAGTCACCGCCAGGATTGTGGCCACCAGTCTAGATGGCTTCAAAAGGGGATTAGACAGATTCATAGGATAAATCTACCAATGGCAAATGCCATAGGTGGGTGGTTGTGAAGACATGTTTCTAGGAGACACGAGGGGGGGAGGAGAGTGCTATTATATCCTGCTCATGAGCCACACAGGGGAAACATAGGGCCAGTTGGGCTCCAACACCACACATAAGCAGCATATAGGGCTTGGGGGCTCTCTCTTTTCTACTTCATACTCATTTCAGGTCAGGATTGGCTAAGCTATAGAATCTATTGTGTTCAATGAGGTCAAAGGTCACATAGCATAATTCTAACATGTCCCAAACCCAGGAAACAATATTGAGTTGTCCCAGTTTATGTCTTGAAGGTTAGGAACATAAGAGGAACACTGCCGGATTGGGCCACACCTGACTGGCCCACTGTATCTTTCAAGTCTGTGTGTTTTATGTAGTCCCACTGTGCTTTATTTTCAAACTTCGGGTGCATTATATATATTATCTCTAGTTTAAGACCGCAAGAGCAGGCCCCCAGAGGCACAGTCTAACACCAAAACGGTGCTGGATAGTATGCCAATGGGAGACCATTTTATGCTGGTCTCTCCAGGGCCATCTGCAGTAGACCAAGCCAGCCATCCCCCACAGCTGGACATGTCTAGCAGTGTGAAGCTCCCTGAAATGGTCTAAGAAATGCGCCATTTTCCCAACACTGCAGTGAATGCCCCCTCCCAACCTTCTGCATTGCATCAGGACGGGCTGCGGTGGAACAGAGAGCTTCTGTCATGCCCCCCGGCTGATGTTCTGGTCTTGTCCTGGGGCATTTTTGCACTTCTCTTCCCGTTGAACAATGAACCAATGTTGACTAGTGCTCGCACGTGGAGCGCTAGTCAACTTTAGCTGTCCTCTCCCCCCCTCCCGATCAAATACTTACTTTGACTTGATTGTGAGGCCGGCCCTCTTGTGGGCATCGCTATTTTGGCTGTGGTGCCCTGCATGACTGTGCATGTGTCAGTGCCATTGCCATGACAACACTGACACTCTGCTCCTGTGCACACACAGTCACTCTGGACTGAGTGATCCAGGCCAAGTTTGGCTTTCTGTATCACACACGAAGACAGAAGCAGCCTACAAAATTATATTAGAGCTTTTATATCACTAGTTTGATTTGGGAATTTTGTTTATTTTGGTGTTTGGCTATAGTTGCATCAATCCACTGATTGGGGTTCATGTTTATGGTTTACATAGCACTGTAGCTTACAGTGTTTCACGTACCATTAATTCTACCTATTCTAACCTCTGATCCCAGTTCCTTCTAGCTGCTGCCTTGTCATCCATCTGACCAACCCCAGGCCCTTTCCGCACTGGGTCTCATCCAGATTATGTCTCAGAATAGGAAACTGCCATCCACATCCTGGTACAGTCTACAACAGACCCTGAGTGCTATAATCTGCTGGAGATGCTGCACAGAACATCAGTGTTCTAAAGCATGGCTCTTTCCATTTACATAGGCATTTAAGCACACGCCTTCCTCATAACAAAGGAGCCACTGCCCCACTATTCAGCAGCAGTAGTAATCCTGTTGGTTATTATGTCTCACAGCGTTAACGGAGCTTTTAGTCTAGCTGCCCTGGGATATATAAAGTAAGGTGAATTGTGACTGTGGAAACAGCCACTGGGTAAATAACATCCTATTGTCAAGCTTTCTATAGAACAATATTTGAAAATTATTTATGTGGCAGTTAGAAATTATGCTCCTGGTAAGGCCCGTTTAATGCTGACATAATTCCAGGTATAGGTGATTAATTTTTTTCTTTAGTATAAAATCCTTAGGGCATTTCTCTTTTCTATTATCCTTAGCTGTTCTGAGGGGCCTTTATGAGTCTTGATTTTAATGGGACTCTTGAACACGTGAAAGTCAAACTGCAAGCCCACCTGCCTGCATCACCTTAATGACCTTCCAAGGTGCCCCATTTGCTGTCCTGCAAGGTGCTCCTGAACTGCAACTCCCAGTGCTCCAAGCCCAGCATCCCCTGGGAGTAAATGCTGGGAGTGAACAGTTCAGAAAGATCTGGAAGGCCAAAAGTTTGTGAATCAGTTTGGCCTAGTGGTTAGGGAGCCAGACTCTTATTTGGGAATACTGGGTTTGATTCTGCCTTCCTCCACCAGGCCAGCTGGGTGACCTTGGGCTAGTCACAGCTGTCTTCTGAGCTCTCACAGCCCCACCTACCCCCCAGGGCATCTGGTGTGGGGAGAAGAATAGAAAGCTTTGTCAGCTGCTTTGAGTCCCCTTAAATGGGTGAGAAAAGTGGGGTAGAAAAACCAACTCTTCTTCTTCTCTTCTTCTAAGTTAAGCACCCTAAACAATTGCCTGGAATGGACTGTGTGTTACTCCGGAGCCCTGTGACATTTTGCAGGCTTCAGAAATCCAGGCCAGAAAGTGATACAAGTACATGGATGCCATGTCTCTTGGGCCCTCACTAAGGTGACTTTTCAGCCAGTGTGGTTGGGTGGCAGGAAACAGTCCCCCAGATGTATCCACTAAGGCCATGGTTACTCCTTCACCTTTAGCCTTCTTCAGTCCATCTTCAGGACTGACTGCTCACACCTTTTCATTTCTGTTTTATTTTTGGACTTTTCACTTTCCATTTGGACTTTCCTGAATGGAAGGTCCACAAGTAAAATAGATTGAAATGAAAAGGTGTGAGTGGTCAGACCTGAAGATGGACCGAGGGTTTAAACTGAAGGTGTGAGCAGAGCAGTTGTGCAAGACACCAGGAACAAGATGGTGGCACCCAACAGAGGATCAGACGCACAACTGAACACAGGTATTCTCCGATCACACATGGGCTAGGCTAGCGTGGACAGGAAAGCATATCCAGAAATACCCAAGCTTTCATTTGGATGAATGTACCCACTAGTGGCTACATATTTTCTTTTTTTTAAAAAAGAAGTCTCTGTACAGCCTTAAGAAGAGCTATTCTGATGACAACATGCTGTATGTGTGCCTACGTATGTGCCCACATGCATACAGGGTAATACAGATTTGAACTATTAACACTCTTTGATCACACTTTAAGGGTAATGGAAAATCATTTCATTTAACTAGGTTCGTAGAATGCTAATACATGAGGACATGGGCGTTTTCGCCCTTCCTGTCCCGCCCCATGGATGGAAAGGGTGAACAATCAACTAACGTTGACTAGCACTCACTAGTCGCTAGTCAACATTAGCCTACCCCACACACAATCGATCACTTACCCGTGATTGATCCCTGGGCAGCTCCTCTTATGGATGCTGCCATCTTGAGTGTGGCACCTTCTGCAACTGCACGTGTGTCAGCACTGACTCTATGATGATGCTAACGCTCTGCATAATCATGTCAGGGGGTTGTTGGAGCTGCCAGCACGCTTGCGCAGCAGCTCCAATGACATTCCCAGCCAGCAGAGGTGCAAATGCTCACCAGCTGGACACTTCAGGTAAGTATCTGGGAAAGATTAGCATGCAATTAGTCAACCTCTGGGCAGGCAGGGGGCATTTCTAGGCTCTGAACACCTCCTGACAGTGCACGCGCACCTGCCCATATGTTACCTAATTGCATACCGTGGGCTGAAGTGTGAATTCAGCCCATAGCATGTGATCTTGGAAGGAAGAGAGAAAACAAGCTGTTAATAAGTCTGGAAAGGCATGCATTTAGTACTACCAAGTTAAATGCATGCGTTTCCCTTAGCATTGCATGCTTAATTGTTAGGCAGGCTAGAATTAGCTCTCTGAAGGTAATTGGGAATGATAGCTTAAAATAAACCTGTGAAAGTGTATTACTAACATTTTACCCAAATAGATTAGCAAATGCATAAACATATATTACATACTTAAGGTCCTAAATGCTACAGTTGACTATTATATTTAAGCACATGATCTAGAATCTCCCGATATGGCATTTTTTTTTAACAGCTGTGTAGGTACAGATGGCGAGAGTTGTGAATGAAACATCAGGAAAACTCACTAGCCAAGAGGCGAAAGAGAGATGAAGACAGATGGATTCCTTGTTAGATACGCCAAGCAAGCAAACACAAGACTTCTTCTGCCAAGAAGAACATTGCATGGAACCTGTAGCATTCATTTGCTTCGGTGTTTTCAAAAGGATTCTGCTAACTGGGACTAGAGGCCACAATGCCCTGGAAATCAAAATATTCTTCCTTTGCTTTGGGACATCTTCTCATCAATTTCTGAGCCAATTGAATTCTAGCTGCTGGTAGGAAAAAATAATTCCCTTAAGGCCTCATCTACATTGTAACCAGTTTCAATATAATACGATTTAGTACTTGAGATCTGGCCCTGGGTTGAGGTTTTCCTAGCCCCTTTAAATGCATTTCCCCACTTGCCAAAGACAGAAATGTCTGCTGAGATCCTCTGCCTTGAGCCGCAGTTATTGTCCCACTTGTCTTTTGGCACCGAGGAAGGTACTTGCAAAATGAGCCCTGGGTGTGTTTTTGATGGTGTTTGAAAGGGAAAGGCGGAAAGAGTAAACCCGGGGCACTCTAAGGGTGTTTTTCCACTGTCACTAAAAGTACCCATTAAGTACCCATTAATGGGCATGTAATGGTATTTTTGTACCCATTAATGGGTACTTAATGGGTACTTCTAGTGACAGTGGAAAAACACCCTATGATAGACAGGAGTTAAGATCAAGAAGGGGAAGTATTTTTTCATGCAAAGTGTCATCAATCTATGGTATTTACCACTAGAAGAGGTGGTGACAGCAACCAGCCTGGATAGCTTTAGGAAAGGATTAGATAAATTCATGGAGGACATGTGTCTCAAGGCTGAAGAAACAGACAGGATAACTGTAAAGGATATTTGCATGGAACTGAGTGCAGCTGAAGGTTTTGTCTTTGTGGGCAACTAGTGAGTCACTGTGTGAGACATGATCCTGGGCCAGATGGGCTGTGGCCTGATCCAGAAGGGCTCCTTTTAATCCTTATTTTCTGTGGGAGGTTGGATTGACCATGTATCACCCTCCTGGCAGCTTCTGCAGGCAGGTTGGTGCTAAAGGTCATGTTCAGAGTCCTTTGGATCATGCCTGAGAAGATGAGAAGGTAACTCTAATGCCCAGAACACTGAAAATGGCCTTACCTTTTGGCTCAGGCTCTGAACCTGGCAAGAACACTCTGGTGTAGGGATGGGCACGAATATTTGAATAAATCCAAAATTTGATCGAATCTACCGAATTTTGACATTTGAATTTGAATCGAATGTCCATATATTTGAATTTAAAGTTTTGATTTGAATTTCAAATTTCAGATCTATTTGTTCAGATTATTTGGACATTTGCGTGTGTACAGGTTTGTACACGATGCATACTTGAAGGCTCACATCTTTCCCGGATCCATACGCATTTGTACAGCTCCATATGGGACGAAAACGGGTTGCACACGGGATAACTACGGGATGCATACGGGCATGTACAGATGTGCATGGACGTGCACGGACCCAGGGAAGATGCGCATGGGCATCAACGAATGTTGTCAACGTTCATAAGTGCAAATTGAAATGAAAAGTTCAAGCAAATAGATTCAAATTTGCTTAATTTGAAGAGAATTACCAGTAGGTTAAATTTGAATTTAAAAGATTCAAATCAAATTGAATTTTTGAGTATTCAATTTGAATCAAATCCTGAAAATTGCATTCATGCACACCCCTACTCTGAGTGTGCTACATCCACACCTAAGTTTTGACCTCGCTTTAGTCCCCCTTCAGAGTGACAGAGTCTACCAGCAAAGTGGCTCGTCACTATTAATTGGCCAGTGCATTATCTCACTCCAAAAATGGGCTGAAGCTGGATTAAAATGTATATGTGAATGCAGCCACTTTTTTGCTTTCGGTGGCAAGCCAACACAGAAGGCAATATTTAGGAGTTACAAGCCCACCCCAATTGCAACAACTACAAAATTTCTCTTTTTGAACACTCTTGGAAACCACTTGCCCAAGTGCTTCTCAGTAATATAGAGAGCATCAATTTACATATAATCTGACACACACACCAAGCAAACTGTACTCCTGGAGGGTTCTGGGTGTAGTGCATGTGATTTCGTACACAGACGCACATCAACAGAACTTCACAGCATAGCTTTAAAAAAAAAAGCTGGGTATAGTACTTGCATGTTTTATTCCTTTAGCTCTTGCCACACACAACTTCAGAGCAGCTTGCAAACAGCCACATCAGCTGGCCGATACCATTTTCAATGGCGGCGTGCCATTTCTGGATCCTGGACCAAAGGCTGGAAACTATGACTCTGGAGCATGCATAGCTGGACCGGTGGCATCAGTTCTCCATTCGTGCCGTGCCTTTTTGCAGGCATTGCCCACCCCTTTGCTCTTGTTAGGCACCATCAAGTCTGGTTCAGCCCCTGGTGAATTCATGGACAAATATTCATCATTTTGACCAGTCATTAGCTCTGATAACTATTCCAAATACCCTCTGGCAGTTTATCTGATCCCATCTATCCATCTTGTTTCTCTTCTGCATCTTGTTTCTCTCCAGCTCTTCTTTCCCCTTCACTTGCTCTCATTGTGTGCTCTGAGTATGGAAATCTTTTGCAAAATTTGGGGGGTATTATATGGCACCTCAGTTATTAAATATTTGTCTCATATTCTATATTACTACCAGCTTTTCTCCTCAATAAGATTAACAAGCTTTGATCTCACACAAAGTTAATAGACACTTGTTTTTGTTCTCTTTTGCATGGAATAACCTTCCAGCTGATTAATGGGGTTGCCTTGTTTTTTTGCAACGGTTTCACACCTTAGGAAAGCATTTCTGGAGCAGAAAAGAGTGCTTTGTACCAAGGGTGAGGATTGTTGAACAAATAATTGCATTGTTTCTTGCTTCAATTTGATTGCATTTTGGAAATCTGGATATGTACATACCTGCTTCGTTTTCCTGATTTTTCTCCTGTTTTTTTTTAATATGGTTGCTCAATTAATCAATAAACCTGAATACACATCTGTCCTCCCATTTGGCCAAGCTGTTTGTCTCCCAGAGGAAATACAGACCCATCCTAAAATATGCTCGCCAACTCTGATGAAACATCTGTATCTAGGTTACAGGTGCCCTGCTGTTTGTTTTTCCCAAGTAAACACTGGCCTCTGTTTACAGTGTTGGATGTATTCCAAGAAAACTTGAACAGATCCTCCATGCTGTATTTGCCTGGTATTCTTCACCTCCCACTGACAGGTTCCTTGAGATGAAAGCAGCTACTATCTACTGCCTGTGAGCTTGTCAGTGCTACAAAATTGCTCTAGTAAAGCCAGCTTGAAAAATGCTGCCATAAGGCACCCTTACTGGTAAAAAGCAATAAAATACAACCATTTGTTCATCCCTTAACTAGATTTTTGATGCCTCTCTCTCTTATCAACATGCAATCTCTCTGACTTGCATCTTCAAATCTTTTTCATCCTTTGTTCTCCCTGTTCTGTGACAACCCTGGCTGGATCGCTGGGACACAGACAGAGGAAAGAGAGAAAACAGTAACTGCCCCAATCCCTCATCTCATTTATTTTTATTTATTTATATTTACATTTATATGCCACCCCATACCCGAGGGTCTCTGGGCAGCTCACAGCATTTAAAAACAGACGTATAAAAACAATATCAAAACAAAACAAGTTTAAAAATACAGTTTTAAAAAGTACAAGAAAAGTTTAAAATGTGGGGAACATTTAACCAAAGGCCTGTGTTCAGAGGAACGTTTTCACCGCCTTCCTGAATAGGAACAAAGAAGGGGCCTGACGCACCTTGAGAGGGAGATCATTCCACAGCCTGGGGGCCACTACCAAGAAGGCCCTCTCCTGGGTACCCACCCGCCTAACTACTGAAGGTGGAGGGATCACCAGAAGGGCCTCCCCTCCAGATCTTAAAACACGGGCAGGTCGATACGGGAGAAGGCGCTCCTTTAGATATCTGGGGCCCAAGTCATTTAGGGCCTTATAAGTCAGAGTTAGCGCCTTGAATTGGGCTCAGTAGAGAATTGGCAGCCAGTGCAGTTCTTTTAGAACCGGCGTAATATGCATCCGGCTAGATGTTCCTGTCAGCACTCTGGCCGCTGCATTTTGCACCAGCTGCAACTTCCGAACCGTCTTCAAGGGAAGCCCCATGTAGAGCGCGTTACGATAGTCCAACCTGGAGGTTACCAGAGCATGGATAACTGTGGCCAGGTCATCTCTGCCCAAAAAAGGTTTCAATTGGCGCACCAGTCGTAGTTGGGAGTAGGCACTCCTGGCCATGGCTTCCACCTGAGCTTCAAATGTTAGCGCATAGCTGATAAAAGTCTGTGGTTTCATACCCTCTTTATGCACTTACTGACCTTAGATCTGGATCAGAGGGTCACAACAGTCCCGGAACCGAAACATACCATCTGCATGTCTCTTGCGTTCTGGAACAAGGCTCTGGTCTCTGGTGAATCTAATTAAATGGGTCTGCCAAAGATCCAGATCTAGGGCCTCTTAATCCAGATCCTGCTCCATTTAATGCAGAGTAGAACCACTTGGGGTGGGCCCTCTTTGGGTGTTTCTGCACAGGCTATTAAGACCCCATTAAGCACCTGATATGGCACACTTCTGCAAGTTACCTTCTGCACAGCGGGACAGATTAGGGCCCCTTCAAGGATGACGCTTCCAGCCTTGCACAAGATCCATCTCTAATGGGGTCTAGAGGCTGTCGAATCTGGTTTTCCGGAAGACTGAAAAATTAGGTCTTCAAACCGTTCCTGCTTGCAAATTCCAGATCAAAGGATGACACTTCTGCACAGGGATAGGAGAGGGAAGGCATGTGGGCGGAACTGGAAGTCGCCATGTTGAGCACAGCCGGTCAGCCACAGGATCTCAGGCACGCTGCTGATTGGTGGGCAGTCTGTCCCTGATACGCCCACGCATGGTGGAAACGAGCAATGACTGATGGCTGAGTGCTCCAATCACGCGCCACCTTGGGTGGCAGGGCAGCAGAGAGGCCTGATCCTTCTGGATATCAGTGCTCCGGCATCTGCACAGCAAACACATGATGCATTCCTTGCTATCTGTGCTTCCGATGCAAGTGCAGACGCAAGTGCGGACGCGTTAGGCCTCATTTGGATCCATCCCTACTTCAGACAGATCTTCCCAGGGACAGATTTCAAAAATCCGGATTTCCTTAATCCAGATTTTGAGCGGTAAGTGCAGAAACACCCTTTGATCCACACTAGTGTGCAGATAAGGAAGCCCATAATCTGGAGTACAAAGGTATGTGCAGAAAGGGTAATAGCGTCCTCATGAATTTCAGATAGGTGAATATTCCACATACCACCCAGCACAGCTTTGATCAGCTGGAAGATGGCACTCAGTAGTTCTACTGGTAACTCTAGCAGGACGTTATCAGACTGCCTCAATGTTCTTCCAGGTCTGTAACAGGGGAGGCAGGGGAGGCAGTCCATTACATGGGCCCTTTAAGCACCTCGCATCCTGTCAGTCCCAGGCATTCTGCGCAGGTGCGCACTACTAACCAATCACAGGCCAGTGTGTGCAGGTAAGGAATGCCACAGATCAGACTCTGCAAGTGACGTCCACAGAGCTTACCAGTCCAGTCCCCAGTGGCGACCAGGTACGTTGTGCGTGCACAGCTGTGCGGTGGCAGAGGCTCCCTGGGGTGCAGGCCGAAGGCACCACCAGCCCACTCTTGCCCCACCCTCCAAAGGGGTGGAGCGAGACTGAACCAAGGCTGTCCCAGTGTCCCACCGACTGCTGCAGTCCCAATTGGACTGCAGCAGCCAGCAGTGAACCACTAGGTGTCCACTCACACCCAGGGGCTCATGCCATCATCACCCAAACCTGCATGATCACTTACCTTGTTGGGCCTCAGGTCCGATGCCCATGTGGCCTGGCAAAGCAGTGTGCCACTCTGTGCGCAGGCGGGCAATCCGGTAGCTCAGCCTCACGCTGAGCATCAGGTCAGTGTGAAGACAATCTCCAGGAGCACACACCTATGCACAGAGCAGCAGATCACTCTGCCAGGCTGCGTAGACATCAGACTCGAGGCCCAACAAGGTAAAAAGTGTGTGCGGGTATAGGAGAAGGCGTGTGGCCCTGGGTGTGGGAGGGCAGGGGGTTCCTGTGGGCTCCAGCTGACCCGATCAGATCAGCTAAAGCCCGCAGGACCCGAGGATGGGCTGTCCCAGTCTTGCCCCTCCCCTGAAAGAGGCTGTTGGCCAGAGGGCCCCAAAGGGCCCAATGGCTACAGAGCAGGGCGGAGCAGGGCGCAATCCAGATGTCCCCATATATATTAACCAGGAGGACAACATGGGATTTTAGCAGGATAGTTCTCATTAAGTCCAGGAATAAAAAAATAAATGGGATCTCCTAATCCCAAAAAGATATTCAATTCGGTTTTAAACTTGTATGGGAACACATCCGTACTGTAATCGCAGATGCTGGAAGTAATATCAGAAGGCAACTGGATGCAATGATCAGCGGATGAAACTCCCAAGTCATGAGGGATGAAAATGGACCTTGCTCCAAGACCTTTTGTAGTAAACCACTCCATTTTTAAAGTGGCATCTATTTATCTAAATGGCTTAAACACAGCTTGCCTTGAATTAGTATTCCTTCTTTAATGTGTAATCACCATGGTGTTCATTTCAAATTCTTTCATTAATCTTGTTCTGTTAAATTGCAGGTGGAACTAAATGTCAAAAACAAAATGATAGAAATGCTTGATTAGCAAAGCCTGTTCAGAAACAGCCAAACATATGTAAAGGACAGTAAATTCTGCAAGCTAGATCGCATAAGTGTGTAAGGCCTGGATAAAGGACAGGAAATTATAACGGTAAGAGCAAATGCCATGCAGATAAGGGACGTGCCAAACCGCTGTGGTTGTTTTTTAAAGAATTAATATGACAAGAAGGGCATTCAAGCCCTTTTAAGATCAAGCAGAGCCCCTTGCCAGTTCTAGGTTTTGTTTCAAATTAGAACCAAACCAACATGGAGTTTTTGTAGAATTCTATCTTCTCAGTTCAACCAAATTAGGTTCTAGATGGAACTGGTTCTACAGTAGTTTCACCCTTTCTAAAGCAATTTCTAAAAACCATTTTAAACCCATTTTATGAACCACCAAACCAGTTTGAGGTTTGAATAGCATGGGTTTGTTGGTTTGCAGTTTGGTTTGCTTCAACTGGAACCTAAACTAAACTGTAAAAATTAGGTTCATGCACATCCATATTCCTTCCTTCCTTCCTCCCTCCCTCCCTCCCTCCCACCCTCCCACAGGAAAGCTATTGAGGAACACTGAATGGTCTATTCCTCCCATACTACTTTTTAAATGGAATGCTGTTTCTGCTTTTGTTGGCTTTGCTAATGATAAATTGCATAACATCATGATGGCCCTGTCCCCATGCAATTTAAAGTCTGCTAAAAATCTTCTTTTGTCTCTGAGCGCCCCCACGCCAGGCTTTTCAACGAGTTTCCAGTGCTACAAAACGAGGAAAATCAGCAACAAAATACATGCCCTTTTAAAGAAGACTTTCAGGGCTTTATTTGGAAGTCGCGGGTTTTCCTCGCAACATTTACCTTGGGGACGCTCCGTGACAAAAGGGGCGGTGATTGCTGCCTGCACACACAGCCAAAAAGCATTCACACATCTCAGAAATGCAGCAGGTTCCCTTCCTTTCCTTTGTAAAAAGAGCCAGAATTGCTCAGAATTGCAACATTGTTATCAGGTGATCTGTGAAAGTGTTAAAAGAGTGAATGAACCAGTGCAGAAAGGACCATGCATGTACGCACACCTACACACACACACACACACACACACACACACATGCATATGAGTGTTCCCTGCCTCCAAGCATCCTGCTTCAAATTCAAAACTAAAATAAGATTAATCTTTAAATTTGATATTTAGAACTTCTGGGCCCAGCACTCAGCTGTTTCTTTTTAAACTGCTGCAGAATAATAATGGATTTATTTTCTTACTGCCACAGTAAATAACAGAGAGAACAGGAATTGAGATCAAGGCTGGAAATCTCTAAATATTCTAAAGTGGGCTAATTAAGGTATTTGTAGTGAGGACGGGCTAACGCTGCTTTTAAAACTTCACCAAGCAGTTTTCTAATTTCATTTACGGTCTGGTTGGGCATAATTAGGGACCTCAGAGAATCATGCTGATATATATTAACCAGGAGAAAATGTGGGTAGTTATTCTTTTGATTTTATACGTCTTCCGATTTTGTTCTACACTATTTAGCTCAAAAATGGACCAAACTGTCCACACCACACCTCAAAAAGGATATCGTGTAACTAGAGAAGGTCCAGAGAAGGGCAACCAAAATGATTAAGGGTCTAGAACACCTCCCTTACGAAATCAGGCTGCAATGTCTAGGCCTCTTCAGTCTGGAGAGATGGCGTTTAAGAGGGGACCTGATTGAAGTATATAAAATTATGCACAGTATAGAAAAGGTGGATAGAGAACATTCCTTTTCTCTATCCCACAACACTAGAACCAGGGACATTCTATGAAGCTGATGGGTAGGAGAGTCAGATCCAACAAGGGAAAGTATTTCTTCATCCAGAGGGCCATTGGTCTGTGGAATTTGTTGTCACAAGAGGTGGTAAAAGCAGCTAGATGGCTTTAAGGAAGGGTTAGACAAGTTCATGGATGACAGATGTATCAGTGGCTACTAGAATTGATGCCTAGGTGCATCTTTCAGGCTGGGGGGTGGGGGAGGAAGCACTTCTAAGGCCATTTGCTAGAATTCAAGAGCAGGAAGGGGTTTGTCCTTGTCTCTGCTTGAGATGCCCATGAGCATTTGGTGGGCCACAGTGTGTGACAGGACGCTGGACTGGATAGGCTGTGGCCTGATCCAGCAGGGCTTCTCTTATGTTCTTATGTTCTTATGAAACATTTACTTTAGCAAGCACTTTAGGATTAAATGCATTAAAAGGAAGAAGCCATTTTTCAGCTGAAATGTGTTTAGAAAATATCATCTTCCTCCTAAGGACTTTGGGTGTTTTTACAAAGAAATATGTTCCCCATGTCTCCTTGTTTCACATGTAAATTCACATGCATATATTTAAACTCCAAACTGGCTCAGATATGGGACAGATCCACGATCTCTTCTGTGCAAACCGCAAGTTCTGTCTCTGCATTGAGCTTCCATACCTTCTCTAATTATTCACTTATTTAAAGATTTCTCTCCTATCCCTCTGCTGCAGGTGTATGACTCAGAATGGCATATAAGTACAACCATTTCAAATTGCAGTAGTCTTATTTTGGCATGTTGCTTGCCTGAAGTGATTGACTGCATGGTGTTGCATTGCATTTATAACCCACCTTTCACCAGACAGCCCCAAAGCAGGCAACAAAGACAGAATAATAAATAAAACCTAACATTAAAATCCAGCTTGAGGTGGTAGAACATCAAAACAGCCCAATTTAAAGGAGTAAAATCACCTCTGCTACCCTATAAAATCAGTCCTGTCTTATGTGTTAACCTCAATATCACCATCATTGCCTCCAATTATAAGGTCATTGCAAAAACTCCCTTTAATCAAGCTGACCTCCACCGTTTGTTCATGCAGTTTTATTAACAAAGATCCAGAAAGAGCTTGCCACCTGCCAAGGACTGAAACTGAAAAGCTTCTGCATGCAAAACAGATGTTTGTTAAGCTATAGTCCCTTTGGGCCTTTCTGCACAGGCTCTAAAAACACATGCGTGCGCCGTGGCCCTACCACTCCAAGGAGCCCAGGGCTGCTGGGAAATGTTGTCTGCGGCACGTGCATGCACGATTGACGCCGGCCCTGCTGGTCCCAGAATCGGGCCAGAGGTGATGAGGCAGCGGGCACAAGCGTGGGACCCTCAGGGGGTGGGGGTGGGGGTAGGACTCGGCTTCCCCTGGCCAGAGAAGGGCCGATCGCCCCTTTTCTTGCCAGGGGGAAGCCAGGGAAGCCAGCCACTGGACTCACCCACCTGCGACAGCTGGGCATGCACGGGCAGGG
This sequence comes from Aspidoscelis tigris stejnegeri, assembly GCA_023333525.1. Classification (NCBI taxonomy): domain Eukaryota; kingdom Metazoa; phylum Chordata; class Lepidosauria; order Squamata; family Teiidae; genus Aspidoscelis; species Aspidoscelis tigris. The sequence continues at coordinate 13,223,771 of JALMGA010000007.1, forward strand.
CTGGTTTGGGATTGGTGCTGGTGCGTCCGCACAGCACCCACCCCAATCCGTTTCCCTATCCGGCCCTGCCACCGCTGCCCCACACATGTGTGGATGCATGGGGCCTCGGAGAATCTGTCTCTGTTTGAGACATTCTTTTTTAAAAATGTTCCACTGTTTTCAGCAGCACATGGGGAAAGGCCCTTCCATTCTCCAGTTTACACAGAGAGATGCCTTCCGCACATGCTACTTGACATGCTTGGAGAAAACCATTACTGGGTCAGAATGGGCCAGGACTGGGAAGGATGGTCATCCAGTCATCCAGCTATCCCAAACCCACCTAATTTTGCGGCCAGGGAACAAATGTTTCCCAGCACTGAAGTTGCACATTAGGGGTATTTTATCTGACCCTATAGTGTAGGGATGTACACAATTTTTTTTTCATTCGAATTTGAATTCAATTTTTTTGCAATTCAATTTGAATGTTTAGAATCCGAATACAGCAAAATCCGATTCGAATTGAATACGTTCAAAACTATTTGTTCGAATGTTAGATTTGAAAATGTTATGTATATCCGTATGCATTTCATATGCATCCCATTTTATCCTGTATGCATTCCGTTTTCGTCCCATACTATAAGCGCAAATGCATACAGATACATATGAGATTTGTACAAATACGTATTTGATACATACGTATCTGTACAAATAAATATTGGATTTTTGAAAATCCGAAATTCATCCAAATGTGTAAATACGGATTTTCGAAAAGCCAACTTGAATTTGAATGTCGACATTCGATGGATTCGGATCAGATTTTTAAATTTTCGAATGTCCGTGCACATCCCTAGTGTTAAAGAAACAGAATTTCTCTATTGATCTTTTTTTATGCATGGTAAAAGAGGATAGGATGGTCACATCACCGCTCCATGATCCCCAAAATGTTGGTCAAGCAGAAGAGCAAGGTAACACGTTTTTGGTGGGTTTCAGTGGTGGGTTCCAGAGACTTCTGCAGAATGACCCATAGCTGGGAGGGTCACTGCTGAGGTGGGACCATCAACTTTCATGGCTTTTTACTCCACCCAACATCTCTTTCCTGGTCAAATCTCTAAAATGCTGACTGCACGTCAGTTCTATAGAGGTCCCCTGGGGGACAAAGGAGGGAGCATATGGCTTTGCAGTAGAATATTTCTTACCCTCATTTGCAGAGATTTATGAATGCACAAGAACTAAACATGGGAATGTATCACTGGCTGGCAGAGCAGACGTAAAAGGATAAGTTTGAGAGTCATATTCAATCTGCGTTTGTTTTATGGAGCTCTTTACGGAACCAATGTAAGCAAGCTGTGTGCTGCCACAGATGTTTGCATGCATTTTCCATTCTTGGAATACAATGAATGACAAGGATCCAGTCTGGAATGCAAAGGCTCCTTCATAGGGCAACTATCAAGGGAGGAGGAAGACAATGAGAACTGGAATAGGAGAAGAAGGGGCATTTGTTGGAAACATGGCATTGTGTTTAGACTTTGAATCAAAGGCTAAAACAGTGTTTGCATGGATAAACAGTCTCCGGCAGATACAAAAAACCATCTGTTGCAATGCCACAAAGAGAAACCTGCTTTGGAAAAGAACACAGATACACAAATGAAAGCATATTCTGGATTTACATGTCTCTCTCTCTCTTGCTCATCGGTTGGTTCATCTGAAATGCAGCTAACAGGACAGCTGAAAGTGCAGGGCTGATGCCAGTTGAGGGGGTAAATGAAAACTGATTTGATTCGATTGCATATTTGCCCTGCTGCTGCTTGGCTCACACTACTGGGACGCTAGTCTTAGGAGGGTGACTGATATATTGGTGGTGGGGCAGATACCACACACATCCCTAGAATGCACTATTCCCATCCCAAGGACAGGTAGCAAAGTGCAAAAAGCCCCAGGTCAAGTGTATCATCCATCCATCCATCCAATACAGGGGGAAGTATTTCTTCACCCAGAGGGTCATCGGCTTATGGAATGTGCTGCCGGAAGAGGTGGTGAGAGCTACCAGTCTGGATGGCTTTAAGGTAGGGTTAGACAAATTTATGGATGACAGATGTATCAATGGCTACTAGAACGAATGCCTAGGTGCATCCTTCAGGCTGAGGGGGGGAGGAACTGGGGCGCTCCTAAGGCCAACTGCTGGGACTCGAGAGCAGGAGAAGGTTTGTCCTTGTCTCTGCTTGAGATGCCCATGAGTATTTGGTGGGCCACTGTGTGCGACAGGATGCTGGACTAGATGGGCTGTGGCCTGATCCAGCAAGGCTTCTCTTATCTTATGTTCTTATCCATCCATCCATCCATCCATCCATCTAATCTATCTATCTTTTTGTACCTCCATATACCTGACGGTCTCAAGGCAGTTTGCAATTAAAATGTAACAGTTAAAATGCTAAAACTGGACAGTACAGCACCTGAGTGGAAGAAGAAAGGAAATGAATAGCACGGTGGTCATGATTTACACTTGGATTAGCATGGATGAACAGCAAGGTGGATTCTGTTGCTATGCTAAACGCCAAAGTTTTACCCTGCCCTTTCTCACTCAGCTTATCTTCTCTCCTTTAAATCATCAAACATTTCTAAGTGCCTTTACCAAGCCTGCCTTCTTCCAGAAACAAGTGTTACTATGTCAAAATAACTCAAATAAATTTAAAGGTCACTGAAGAAATCTCTGAGCTATACCTTGCTTACCTGCTTTCCAAATACTACAGCAGGGAAAAGAGATGAGTGTTACTGGAATCAGCATTATAGACAGCTGCTTGTGAATTTTAACTGAGATTTATGTAAATTCATATTTTGTGTATATGCAGCATCCCTGCAACTTAGCTGGCCATGTGCTGTTTAGTGCTGAGGAGGAACATGGATTTGGTACAATAAATGCCAAAATAAATGCCATCTGTTCACAAGATTGTTATTTATTTCCTTTTTCAAAGGCTTCCTGGGGCAATACTAGAATTAATCCCCACTTCTCCCTGCTTCCATCAAAAGGTTGATAGAAATCTCCAGGACAGCTATGGCGTGTCCGCATTGGTGCCTTTGTTCTTCCTGATTGAATGGCATCCCTGAGTATGGATGACCCTTGTGGTGTAGATGAGCCCTTGGGTTCCTGAGCCTTCTCTAATCCACCTTTTCTAGCACAGAATGTTCATGAAAGGACAGAGGGGTAGACTGGTGTCTGAACAATCCACCTCCAAGCCTTATCTAACTTGTTTCAGATAACCCTTTGAGATGCTGTGGATTTGTTTTGTTTTGTTTTTGTCATGTCTAGAGCGGACACCAGCAAGGAAGCGCACATAAACATGCACATATGTGTGCACACCAACAGCAGCAGCAAGGCAAAGTCAGTTCTAAAAGCCAATCAGACCAGGGAAGTCAGTTTACTGGGAGAAGTCAATCCAAGCCAAGTTTCAGACAATCTGTCAATGTAGTCAAGCCAGTCCAGGGGTCAGACATGAGGGAGAGGCCAAGACAGAAGCTGAGCTTGTCCAAGGGGTTGCCAGAATAGATCTGTTGTTTGCAACAACAGGAAACAGGCTAGGGTTGCTTATATGGGCCACAGTTGCATGGTTCATGGATCATGAAGATCAATGCAGCCATACCTTTTCCTGAAGGAACTGGAACACCCTGGTCTACTGTCAGCCAGGTCCATTTGTTATGGAGCAGGCTCGGCATTGGTCTCATCTGAGGACTCAGACAGGGCACTGGACATGACAGTTTGTTTTGCAGTATCAGATGATCACAACCCTACTGTGCTTGGTCAGGACCAGGCGGAACAGAACAGAACAGACTGGTTAAACCAAGCAGTTTAGTTGTCTGTATATAAAAAAGGGGGGTTAATTTTAAGATTATGGAAGTATGCAAATGTATTTAAATTCAACCAATTAACTGATGAATCCTTTGAAGAAGGCAGATGATTAATCATCTCAAAAGTCTTCAATCACTAGACAGCTCTAATAAACACATAACATTATGCAGCTGAGTTGCAAAGCCTGAATTAAGAACAAGGACTTAGGACTTTCCCTGAACCTAAACAATATATGCATGTATTTCTGTAATTCTTACCCCTACACTCAAGAGCTTACTGAACAGTGCTCCAAGCAGATTTATTGAAATTACAGCAAGGAATATGGAGAGATATCATTCCCCCCCCCCCACCCCCCATTTGCATCTCTTGTCACTATGCCAGCAATACTGCATAAAATATTAACTAAGACGCATTAAAGAGCATTACATTTCTTCAGTCATTTCAGAAAGGAAATAAATGAAGCCAACAAAATAATGAATTTGCTTAGTTCATTGAAGCACCAAAGGTTTGGTCTAGACCTGATGGATTTGTAAACCAGTAGAAAACAGTCTGTTAATGACTAAACTGTAACGGATAAAAGCAAATACATAATTAACAACAACAACAACAACTAGGAATAATCTCTTCAGATCCTCCTAAAATCAATAGGCTTCAAATAGTTGTATGTTGTTGTTGCTTCTTTACTTCTAATACCCACCAATAGGGGTGTGCAGAAATATTCGTTAACATTTGTTATTCGTACATGAATGAAATGTTACAACATTCGTATATTAACGTTTGTACGAATAGTACAGAAATTTGTGAAACTGGGGAGGTGGAAAAGCGGCTGCGCCAGTCATATCTGCAACAGATCCAGAGTGCATTTGACATGGATCGAGAGCAGATATGTTACAGGATACGTATCAGATACATTTCAGATACATATGCATTTGTGTTGGATAAGTATTGGGTACGTATGATATGTATTTGTTTGTATCAGATATTCATGCGATTTCATACAAATACATTTATATCAAATAGAATCCTACCACTTTCAAAGGGGATCTATTCGAACAATTACAAATTTTCTTACCTTCAATTCAATTTTTTACATGCAAAAAAAGAACATTCTGGCACATCCCTCCCCACCAATGCTCCATAAATTCAAGTTTTGCACAATAGCAACTTTCTATTACTTCAGGGTCTTTTCTCTACATGGCCTTCTGTCCACATACTAATGCAGACTATGGCAGCCCCCAGGAAAGGTCCGCCATAGTCTGCATTAGCATGCAGACAACAGACCACTATCCTAAGATATGCTGCAGAATAAGACTAAGTGTGGAAAGGGCTCAATGGAACCATGGCACATGCCTATGCCTGGAGACTGCAACGATTTAACTGTACATATGCAGCTTTCTTGGCAACAATACAGAAGTGGCTTTCCATTTCCTTCTTCTGAGAAGATGCCACAGATTGAACCTGGCTACTCTTCCTGTTATTTATTACTGTGCAAACCTCAAAACAAAACAAAAGGTGCTGTATACAGAATTATATAATTACTTTAAGGGTAAGATATACTCCACTAGAAATATGAAAGAATATATAATAAAAATAAGAGTGTACAATAATAATAAAAATATTTATTAAAAACAATGCAAAATAAAATAAAATAAAATAAAATAAGAAAGCCAAACGCGTTTCGACCCTAGAAGTGGGTCTTCTTCAGTGGCTTATAATTATTTAAAAATAGTTTTTTAAAAAATAGTTTTTTAAAAAAAAACTTTTTAACATACAATTTTTATACAGCTCACTGGTGTGATTCTGTTTAATTTCAAAGTAGCAATCACTCTTCATATCTTCAACTCCACACCCAAAAGCTGGCACAACTTGTCTAAATCACAAAGAGAAACTTTGGATAACCTATATAAAAGACAGGATATTATTATAAAACCAGCAGACAAGGGAGGTGCAATAGTGGTATGGGGTAGGGAAGACTATGTAATTGAGGCACACAGACAATTATCAGATGCCAAACATTATAAAAAATGCACTAAGGACCCCTCAGAAGATATCCTTAAACTAATAAAAATCACTTTGGAAGAAGCTTTGAATATGAAGTATATCAACAAGAACACTTATGAATATTTACTGGATTCCCCGGGTAGAACTCCATTATTTTACTTGTTACCCAAGATACACAAAAATAAAACCCCGACCCCGGGTAGACCAATCGTGTCAGGGTGTGGTTCTATTTTAGAACCATTAGCAATATATATCTCATCTTACCTGAAACCGTTAATTTTGGATATACCGTCATATATTAAAGATACAAAAGATTTTATAGTCTATATGGAACAATTAACACCTCCACCAGAGGATTTTTTTCTGGTAACATTGGATGTTACATCTCTATATACTAACATCCCCCAGGATGAAGCCTTAGATATCTTAGAAGGGGCCCTTCTCACTACACACAAGGGATTCCCCCCTATCCATTTTCTGTTATCCTTAATAGATATCACTCTAACTAAGAATTACTTCAAGTTTGCAGATGAATTTTATTGGCAGGTTTCAGGGGTAGCTATGGGTTGCAGGTTTGCCCCTGAGCTGGCTAACTTGTTTATGGATCATTTTGAACGTTCATATATACTAAGTAATGTTACTTTCTCTCCTCACATAAGAATTTGGAAAAGATTTCTAGATGATATCTTCTGCATATGGACGGGTACGGAATCTTCTCTTAAAGAGTTTTTGGATTTTCTAAATGGGATTCACAGTACCATTAAATTTGATATGGTATATGACTCCTCGATGATAAACTTTTTGGATATAAGTATTCAAACTGCAAGGGGCTCTTTTCAAACAAACCTCTATAGGAAACCAATGGATGTCAACTCTTATTTGAGGTATGATAGTTATCATCCTCAGCAACTCAGAAGAAATCTTCCTTACTCTCAATTTTTAAGGATCAGAAGAAATTGTAACACCTTGGCAGGGTACCAGAGAGAATCGGAAGTCACATGCCTCCAATTTTTGGAGAAAGGATACCCTTTGAAGATAATCAAGGAGGCACAAGAAAAAGTTCTGAAGCTGGATCGTAAAAAACTTCTGTTACACTCAAAACCCAAGAAACAAACAGATAGGGTGGTCATTCCCCTCACTTTTGACACAAACTCACAGAGGGTAAGGGAAAGTATTAGAAAACATTGGTACCTTTTGGAGGATATACCTGGATATAAAAACAAACCTATATTTGCACACAGAAGAACTCAAAACATCAAAGATAAATTAGTACATGCTGAATTGAAATCTCTTAATGTACAAAATAGACCATACCTAAGGGGCCACTTCAAGTGTGGCCATTGCTCAGTCTGCAGAAACAGTAGCAATATCAAACAATTCACAAACCCTGCAGATGATAGAGTTTATGAGGTATATAAGTTCTTTACATGTGCTAGTAAAAATGTAATATATGTCATTGAATGCCCCTGCCAGAGATTTTATGTAGGTATGACCACTAGAGCCATAAGAACACGGATAGTCGAGCATAGGAGTTGCATTAAAAATCATAAGATACAGGCACCTATGGTGAAACATTTTCTGGAGGTAAATCATCCTTATGACTCCTTTAAATTTTGGTGCATAGATGGCATAGGCAACATCAGGAATATAAAACAATTACAAATACTAGAACTCAAGTGGATCCATAGATTAAAATCTGAAACACCAGTTGGATTGAATGAAAATGTGAATTGGCTGATTTGAGATTTTCATTCACTTGTCATTCCATTCCTTGTTTTCCCTTTGTCTCTCTGTTCCTTGAGTCTTTGCAGAGTCATCCTACCAAGCAGCTGAGTAGGATATATAAGATGTTAGACTCGGACATGAAGAGTGATTGCTACTTTGAAATTAAACAGAATCACACCAGTGAGCTGTATAAAAATTGTATGTTAAAAAGTTTTTTTTTAAAAAACTATTTTTTAAAAAACTATTTTTAAATAATTATAAGCCACTGAAGAAGACCCACTTCTAGGGTCGAAACGCGTTTGACTTTATTTTATTTTATTTTGCATTGTTTTTAATAAATATTTTTATTATTATTGTACACTCTTATTTTTATTATATATTCTTTCATATTTCTAGTGGGGTATATCTTACCCTTAAAGTAATTATATAATTCTGTATACAGCACCTTTTGTTTTGTTTTGAGGTTTTCACTTTGGGTGTTTGTATCAGGGACTTTGCTTTGTTGGCATTTATTACTGTGCATTCCTCTTTTGACAATTGGATAAAAGTGGGGGGAAATGAGAAGAAGGCTCTGTGTACATTAAAAAGCATCGGAAGGAAGGAAGGAAGGAAGGAAGGAAGGAAGGAAGGAAGGAAGGAAGGAAGGAAGGAAGGGAAATGTAGGAGAAATACATATCAGGAACTTTATATAAGCCTAGGTGGCTTACACAGGTAATTCAAGTTGTAACATTTTCCTGAGGCAAGGCGCAAGGCAGAAGACGAGTCCATGACTTAGTTGTCTATTCTTCTGCCACAAAGTGATTGATGTCTTCCGTCTTCTGATGAACCTAACTAATGATTCTGCTCAGGATTTCATCAAGATCTGTCAACATGGCTGTAATATATGCGCTTCATCTTTCAATATCATTCTTACATTCCCCTGCTAACATTTATCACTGGAGCGATGGCACTCGGAGCTGTACGCCACCAGAGCATGCCTCGCCCATTGACATATTAAACCACACACCATTCTTCTTAAACCCATGCCACACTCCTTAAGATCTGGAAGGAGACTATGCTTGCAATTTAAAAAAGACTTTGTAAAAATGGAAATATGGGGACAGGAGGGATTTTGATGTGAGTTTAAGTGATAGGGTTGGGAGGCACCAGAAAGTTTTCAACAGCATCAGTGAGATGAGGAAGATTTGTTGGAAGAGATACTCAAAGAAGCTGTCAAGAATTGCTTATTTATGGGCATTAGGGTAGCTTGTAAAAGCGATGACACAGATCAAATTGTACCTTAGGAATCAGTTCATTCAGCATCTGCAAGACTTCAAAGGAGAACTCAGGAGAGGAACCTAAATTCCTTTCTGCATTTAGTTTGTAACCCAGCTGTGGTCACACCTAAAGGTTAATCCAGCTTAAGTCCACTTTCAGAGCAAGAGAACACCTCAGCAAAGTGACCAGTAATTTTCTTTCCACATTATGTACCCCAAAGGTGAATTTTCTGAGTTATTTAACACTGAAAGAAAACAGCTTGTTATTGCTGAATATGGTCCTGAGCATTGTCCATTCCAATTCCCCATGTTCTTTTTTCACACGTTCAGCTGGAGAAAAAGGAGCACATTGCCTAAGGCTATGTGCAAAAGACTAGGGGTCTGCACAAATGCAATTTTCAACATTTAATTCGAATTGAATATTCAAATGTTCGGATTTGTACGAATGGAGAAAAAACGAATATATTCAAATTCAAATCAATTCGAATACATTCGTATCTATTTGTACAAATATTCAATTCGTATTTGATGATACAAATCTCAAGTACATTTATATGTGTCCATAGGCAACCGTACACATCTGTTAGCACGTGTAAGCATCCCGTGTTTATCCTGTATGCATCCCATATTTGTCCCATACGTATCTATACAAATGCGTACAGATTAGGGATATGCACAAATTATTTGTGCAGTCAGAATCCGGATGAATACTTCAGAGTCACTCCTCATGCAGTGAGCTTCAGGCACCTTTCTCAGATCTTCAAGACCCCAGGGCACAAATGTTTCCCCACAAAAGCTTCCATGTGGCACATACTGGATGTCTGCCAAACCAGAGGCCTGAGAATGACTTCTAAGGCCTTGCCATGGAGACTCGGCCAGATTTGTACTTATTCCAGATAATCACTTCGACTAGAAAAAATGTTTAGTTTTTTTCCATGTCAGGGATATTCTAAATATTTTTAAATATATTTTTAATTATGTTTTAATATTTGGTATATTTTATCCTCATTGTAACCCGCCCTGGGACCATTTGGTGAAGGCAAGATATAAATTTCTTAGATGACAGACAGACAGACAGACAGACAGACAGACAGACAGACAGACAGATAGATAGATAGATAGATAGATAGATAGATAGATAGATAGATAGATAGATAGATAGATAGATAGATAGATGTTAATAATGTTATATTTTAATCAGAGGAATGCATCTATTATATATATTTATTTGAGCATACAGATGCATTCCTCTGATTAAAATATACGAGATGCGTATGTACCTGTACAGATACGAATGTCTGAATTATTCGTACAAATACATACCAATGTCTTCGTATTGATTTGAATGTCCGGACATTCATTTTTTCGTTATTCAGATACATTCAGATTTTTAAATCTTTGATTCATTATGAATTGAATTTGAAAACTGCATTCGTGCACACCCCTAATAAATACAGGTTAAATATATTGCAACCTTATATGGAACCATGTTCTCAGGACAGTTTACTTTATAAATAAACAAGCAAAAAAGTTAAGGACAATTAATCCTAACCCCCAACGATAAAACATTTTTTAAAAAAGAATAACAAAAAGTCATGATGAAATTCCAAACCGAACATGCTTTGGGACATGTTTAATATGCAATATCATGTTTATCTGCTCAGAATTAAATCCCTGTGGGTCCAGTGATGATTATGGGAGGACTATGGTGGGTTAAATTATTCCGGTCGTGTTGGGTAGAGGCAAGTATGGCGGGAGCTGGGGGACAGGCCGCTCTCGGGGAGCGAGGGACCGATGCTTAACTACGGTCCCTTGTTCTGCCCCCCTAGTTTCCAACTGCTCAGCTCCGGATTCTGATGATAAAGATAGCCCGGACCCTGGTTTCCGACTGTTACTGGTCAATGCAAGGTCGGTGAAAAACAAAACTTTCCTCGTCCATGACATGATCACGGACGAGGAGGCTGACCTTGCTTGTATCACCGAAACCTGGCTGGGCCCCGAGGGGGGGGTTCCCCTGGGGGAAATCTGTCCAGCCGGGTATGAGGTATGGCATCAGCCGCGTTCCCAGGGAAGGGGGGGAGGTGTGGCAATTATAGCCCGAAGGTCGCTTGGTCTGCGCAGGCTCTCTGTTACTGAGATCAGGGGTTGTGAGTCCCTCCTCATGGTGCTGGACCTTAATGTGCAGGTGGGCTTGTTGCTCACGTACCTGTCTCCCAGCTGCGTGTCAACTGCCCTGCCCGAGCTAACCAAGGAGGTAGCCGGGTTGGCGGTTGAGTTCCCCAGGCTAATTGTCCTGAAGGATTTCAACCTGCCGACTTTAGGGGAATCCTCTGAGCTGGCACGGGAGTTCATGGCTTCCATGGCAACCATGGACCTGAATCAAATAGTTCTGGGTCCGACCCATGGGGGGGGAAACACCCCTGATATGATATTTCTCTCGGAGCAGTTGAGAGATGGGTTGGAGGTTAGGGGCTTAGAAGTACTGCCTCTGTCATGGTCTGACCATCATCTGCTACGACTTGATTTTCAGAGGCCAATCCTCCCCCGCAGGGAGGCGGAGCCTATTAAATGGTTCCGCCCCAGGTGCCTGATGGATCCTGTGGGTTTTCAGGTGGCGCTTGGGGTTATTCCGGACTGTCTTATCCGCAATTCGGCGGAGTCCCTAGCGGCGGCCTGGAATACGGCCGCTAAGGGGGCTCTGGACCGGATTGCACCTATGCGACCTCTACGAGGCACTGGCCCGAGGAAGGCTCCTTGGTTTACTGAGGAGCTCAGGGGGATGAAGCGCCTGCGTAGACGTCTAGAGAAGCAGTGGAGACGCAGTAAGTCCGAGTCGGCATGAACCAGGTTATCCTCGCATGTTAAGAGATACCTGGGAGCGATTAAAGCGGCAAAATCTGCGTACTTTTCTGCTTTAATCGTGTCCGCGGAAAACCGCCCGGTGGCCCTGTTTAGGGTGACGCGCACTCTCCTAAGTACTGGGGGTGTGACGGATCCCTTACAGGGCAGTGCCAAGGATTTTAACAATTTTTTCGCGGACAAGGTCGCAGAGATCCGGGCGAGCCTAGACTCCTGTTACATAGATACCGAGGTACTAGGGACACGTCTTGAGCATGTTATCTGGGATAGTTTTGATCATGTGACACCTGATGAAGTAGACAGGGCCATTGGAGCTGTGAGTTCCGCCACATGTTTGCTAGATCCGTGTCCCTCCTGGCTGGTTTCGGCTAGCAGGGAGACTACGCGGAGCTGGATCCAGGCTATTGTGAATGCTTCTTTAAGAGAGGGGTCCTTTCCGGCTCCCTACAAGGAGGCAATTGTGCGCCCCCTTCTCAAGAAGCCTTCCCTGGATCCAGCCGTTATAAATAACTATCGTCCAGTCTCCAACCTGCCTTTTGTTGGGAAAGTAGTGGAGAAGGTGGTGGCGCTGCAACTCCAAGGGGCTCTGGATGAAGCCGATTACCTGGGTCCCTTTCAGTCAGGTTTCAGATCAGGCCATTCCACGGAAACTGCTTTGATCGCGCTGATGGATGATCTCTGGCGGGCCCGGGATAGAGGTGAATCCACTATTCTGGTGCTCCTTGATCTCTTGGCGGCTTTCGATACCATCGATCATGGTATCCTTCTGCAGCGGTTGGAGGGCTTGGGAGTGGGAGGCATCGTTTTACGGTGGTTCTCCTCCTATCTCTCTAATCGCTCGCAATCGGTGTTAGTGAGGGGTGAGAGGTCCACCTCTAGGTTACTCCCTTGTGGGGTACCCCAGGGGTCGGTGCTTTCCCCCTTACTATTTAACATTTACATGAAACCGTTAGGGGAGATCATCCGACGACATGGGGTAGGATGTCATCAGTACGCTGATGATACTCAGCTATACATTTCCACTCCATGCCAAGTTAACGAAGCAGCGAAAGTGATGTGCCAGTGTCTGGAGGCTGTTAGGACCTGGATGGGTGAGAACAGACTCAAACTAAACCCCGACAAGACGGAGTGGCTGTGGGTATTGCCTCCCAAGGACATTTCAAACTGTCCATCCATTTACCTGGGGGGTGAACATATTACCCCCTCAGAGAAGGTTCGCAACTTGGGAGTCCTCCTTGACCCGCAGCTTAGTTTAGACCATCATATAGCTGCGGTCTCAAGGGGGGCATTTGCCCAGGTTCGCCTGGTGCACCAGCTGCGTCCTTATTTGGATCATGAGGCCTTACGTACAGTCGCTCATGCTCTTATTACCTCGAGGTTAGATTACTGCAACGCTCTCTATATGGGGCAGCCCTTGAAGAATGTTCGGAGACTACAGGTGGTCCAGAACGCAGCCGCAAGAGCTATTGTGGGACTTCCTAGATGGTCCCACATTACACCAACACTCCGCGAGCTGCACTGGCTTCTTGTCGGTCTCCGGATCCGATTTAAGGTGCTGGTTATAACCTATAAAGCCCTACATGGCTTAGGACCAGTATATCTGAGAGACCGCCTCCTGCCTCATGAGTCCCTCCGACCGATTAGGACCCATAGACTGGGGCTCCTGAAAGTTCCAACATTGAAACAGTGCAGAAGAGCGGCCCCGAGGGGGAGAGCCTTCTCGGTGGCAGCCCCCACCTGGTGGAATGAGTTCCCGCACGCTATAAGAAATGCCCCCACCCTCCTGGAGTTTAGAAAGCTTGTTAAGACCTCCCTGTTTCGGGAATGGGTTTGAGGGTGGGTGTTTGATGTTTCTGTTTTGCTTTTAACTGTTATTGTTTTAACCTGTCTGATATTTTGACTTGTTGTAAGCCGCTCCGAGTCTTCGGAGAGGAGCGGCATAGAAATTGAACAAATAAATAAATAAATAAATTATATGGAGGAGAAGTTAGAAGTTTGCCAAATGTTAGCTGAACTCTTTGGAAGTTGCAGCAGATAGAAGAAAAGGAACAGAAAGAAAAGAACCTGAAGACATCAACAAATGGGATTGCAAACACTGAATCACATTATGGGCAAGAGGTGCAATTTCATTTAATGCTTTTTTACCTCAGAATGGCCCTCCACACGTAGCACATCCCGCTTTGCCCTAACAGTGTAATCTGAGTTGACCCAATTGTTTCCACTAAAGGTAGCCAGGCACGTCGTGATAAATTTGTTATAGAAAAGTCATCTAAATGTGAAGTGTTAGACGATTACAAAATGACATTATTTGATTCCCTATCAATAATTTAACTGCCTGTAGTTTTAATTTCACACACTATCAAGTTCCTTTACAACACACATAGAATTTGCATCTTAATATTTCACAGCAAAGAGAGAAAGAGAGAGAGAGATGCCATCAAAGGCTGTTTATGATATGATAATATAAATTGTTTGAAGCTGTTTGGAATTATTTAAGAGGTGAGAGTTTTGTTTTATTCAGAGTCAAGTGGCTTCCAAAGAGAAAATTGTTTCTATTTGAAATTATATTTAGCCTTAATTAAAAATTTACTTACCCAATAATTTGTTATGGCACACATTAAACTGCAAAATAATAAGACAGGCCATACACTCACGTTTACCTTGCTTAACTCAGTAATTCTCAGAGTATATTGCTGCAAAAACTCATTAGTAGCAACAATAGTTTATATATAAACAGACACAAAACATCCGCCACCCAACACCCAGTTTAAGGTTTGGGGTTATAAAACATTTGAAGTTTAATGCTTAGTGAAACCAGACATCTAAACACTCTTCTATGGCTGTTGGGTTGAAGTAAAACTCATAATACCTGATAAATGACTTTTACAGTTTAATGATTTGATGTAGGAAGGATGGGAAGGAAGGCATTTTTAAACCATTTATTTTATTATGGAAAGCTCTTTCAGGTTTCTCTGGGCGTTTTCATACCTGCCTGGTGTGGAATCTTTCACATACTCCCGAGTAGGGATGCGGACAAATGTATTTTTGACATTCAAATCCGAGTAGTTTGAAAGTCATAAAATCCATTTCATTTTGTATATTTGAGATTCAAATGTCTTAAAATCCAATTCGAATCCGTAACATTCGAATCTGTAAGTTCAAATGCCAGATTTGTATTTAAAGATATGAACGTTGGCAACATACATATCTGTTTTCTGCCAGAAAAATCCATATGCATCCTGTATTATCCCATGCGCATCCCGTTTTAATCCTGTATTTTAAGCGCAAGATACAGATAATTTTCAGGCAGATTCATATACGACAGAGACAAATCTACATGTCTGAATCATTCAAAAATCCGTTTCGGATTTTTGAAAATCCATATTCGAGTTCAAATGTCAAAATTTGTCGGATTTGAACTGAATATTCAAGTTTTCAAATATTTGTGCACATCCCTACTCCTGGGACGATTTTGCACTTCCCTTCCTGTCCACGTGGTGGGAAAGGAGTGTAATCACCCAACGTTAATTAGTGCTCACACTTGCAAGGGCTAGGTAACTTACAGCCCATGTCCCATGTCATTGGTCACTCACCTGTGACTGATCCCAGGCCGGTCCTCTTCAGGGCACAGCCATTTTGGTTGTGACACCCTCTGCAACTGTGTGAGTGTCACCATGACAATGCTGATGCTCTGCACACGCACAGTCATGTCTATGGTCGTCTGAGGTGCCAGCGTGCCATTGCGGCACCTCAAACAACCTTGGAGCACCAAAAGAGGTGCAGAGGCTCGCCGCTGGATACTTCTGGTAAGTCCCTAGGTAAGGTTAGATTTCGTGCTCCACACCTAGGCCCTGGTCACACCAGTCCAACATAGGATGGCCTAGTCATGAGTTCCAACGTACCAATGCTGGTCATACCTGTATAGATATAGGTGGTACTCAGACCATCCTTGCCTTGGGCCACATTGGTCACACATTTCTGCACAGATTGGCCTGGGTTTTCTCCACTGAGCTCTTGTCTCTCCACCTCTTTTGCTACATCAAATATATCTCATTTCTTATTGGAAGCGAGGGTTTGTGTTTGCAGTTCTTTTTAAAACCTGCTCCCCCACGTCCATGTCCCCCTTCCTGTTTATGTGCTTTTCTTCTCCTTCTAATTGTATTTTTTAATAAAAAAATAAATGTGTGTAAAAACACTAGATAGTGGAATCAACACATGAACTGAGGAGAGGAAGGGGAGGTGCCTCCAAACTCCATGTGTGCTGATTTGCTGAAGGGAATACTGGGCACCATCCACTACAACATGGTTCTGCTTCCTTTAGCTCGTCCCCCCCCCCCCTCACACAAGGAGGAAGCAAAGACAGGCTGGAATTCCAGACCAGTCTGAGTCCCTGTCAAACCTGTAAAAACAGGACTACAGTTTAGGACAGTCTAATGGATGTAGGCCAGCTTGGAAAACATGAGTAATTAATGTGAGTAATCAAATCCCGAAAATTGCATTTGTGCACACACCTAAAGTAAACAAGATATAAAAAAGATCTTCAACCACTGCTGCACAGTAGGACTTACAAATAAGAGGTGGGGGCCCCTAAAAGCCATTCCCAAAAAATGTTGTAGAGCCATTTTAAGGAACAATATTTGAAATCCATATAAGAGTTGTTACAGCTTAGCGCTTCAGGGACACACATGAGAGGTTTGCCCTCCAGCATCATTCTCCATGACAGCTGCAAGTTTATATACTTCCATGTTCTGATGGAAAAGCATCGAGTTTAGATCATTTTGGCCCTAAGACCTCTAATCCTTCACTTTACCACATAAAACTGTGGGCTTAGAATCCATCCCCAGATCCGTGCCTGCAAGCTTGGCTTCTACCCATTTAAATTTTGCTAGGTTGCCCAGACATCTTGGAGGTATCTAATGGTAACAGCAGGGCCAGCACAAGCCAGCAGGATGTTGACAAGTCTCTAGAATCCATAAAGTCTAGGCATTAGCTGGTTTCTTGGACACAAGCAAGCCCTAAAAATGATCTGGCAGATCAGAGCCAAGTTGGTCAGCTTAGCCAACAACTGTTCTGTACACTGATTACTATGCTGGTGTGCACCACTATAGTGGCAACAGTACTGAATTGGGTACAGCTTGCAGAAAATACTACAGCTTGTATACACTGGCCAGAATTGGCCCATTAGAAGCATACCACAGCAAACAAGTGAAAAATAAATATTCCAGGATGTTTGACTCCCTGCAAATGTCCTTTAGAGGCATCCTGCCTGCCTCTCCAATCTGGAGGCAATACCTAGGCATCCATTCCATTGATACACCTGCCCTCCATCAATTTGTCTAACCCATTATTAAAGCTACCCAGGATGTTTGCCATCACCACCTTTCCTGGAAACAATAATAAAAATAAATAAATAAATAAATAAAAACCACCACTCCTGGTAGTAATTTCCATAGAACAATTACCCTTAGGGTTAGGAGAATAGAATACTTCCCCTTGTTAGTCCTCTCCTGCCCACCATCTTTGTAGAGTATCCCCTGGTTCTAGTGTTGTGTGACAGAGAAAAGAATTTTTCTCTCCCCATCTTTTCCAGATCATGCATGATTTTGTATACTTCAATCAGGTAACTTCATAAATGTCATCTTTCAAAGCTGAAGAGACCTAAAACTTGCAGACTGATCTCATAAAGAAAATGTTCCAGCCTAGTGGTCTAGTGGTCTAGTGGCCAAGGAGCCGGACTCTTATCTGAGGATACCGGGTTCGATTCTGCCTTCCCCCATGAAGCCATCTGGGTCCAGAGCTAGTTAGGACTAGGGAAGCCTTGGTGAGCTCCAGGCCAGCAGTGACAGCAACATAAGGACAAGCTTGCCCAGTGGGCAGACCTCTGCTCACTAGAAAGTAAATGCAAGTAGGGAACAATACCAAGTAATGGAGATGTGGATTTATTTTGAATGAAGAAGAGTTGACTTTTCTACTCTGCTTTTATCACCAATTTAATGGGACTCAAAGCACCTGACAAACCTTCTGTTCTTCTCCCCACAACAGGCACCCTGTGAGGTAGTTGGGGCTGTGAGAGCTCAGAAGAGAGCTGTGACTAGCCCAAGGTCACCCAGCTGGCTTCATGGAGGAGTGTGGAATCAAACCCGGTATTCCCAGATAAGAGTCCACCTCCTTAACCACTAGACCAAACTGTATTACATAGCATAGATATCTTCAGGCAACACAGTTTACAAGTCCTCTTCAAAACTTTTTGAAGCTGATTGCTGCGTACTGTTAGCATTCACACGCTCAAGCTGAGCATCCAGAAAAAAAGAAGCCAATATGGTGACCAAGTGTATATCATTGTCTCCCTGAATCACAGAGAAAAGAGTCCTAGGAAATTATGTCATGAGCTCCCTATAGAGCAATAACACTAAAATATGTTTTTACTTATATGCTAAGGCCAAGAGGCATATTTTAGCTATAATTAATGTAAATTTCAAGTTGATTAGTCCATAACCATGCAATTAGCCACTTTACAATGGAAATTACAGGTAACAAGAAAAGATAATGGACCCCTTAGCTACTGCCTCAATTACCCACCGACTGCTCCCATTTAATTGAATTGAATGACCACAGAAGGCCATCTGGTTGTTTGTAACCTTATATTGTTCCAGTTTTAAAAACCCCTGGCAGAATGAATCAAGTTGTGTCCCACGCTGATGTCTCCACGGCTCCAGTGTGTTATGGGTTGAAATTCAAAAGCGTCGCTACCAGATCCAGCAGAACGCTGCGGGCAGCTTGTGAGAATCCAAAGCTACTTAATTATAATTTATTATCTGGCAGCAGCACAGGAGGGAATCATTCTGACTGACCGTGTTCCTTTCAAAAGGCTTCTGTGAGAAGTGGAAGGTTCTGCTGTTGTTTTTTGCTGTTGCTGCTGCTGCTGCTGCTCCAATTGCTAGTTACATGGGCCCTTTCTGCACTTGGCCTTATTCTGGAATATATCTCAAGCTGGCAGTCTGCTGGCCACAAGCTAATGCAGACCATGGCAGCACTCATCTGGGGCCTTCCATAGACTGCACTAGCATACAGGTAGCAGGTCCTTGTTCTGAGACATATTCCAAAGTAAGACCAAGCGCAGAAAGGGCCCAGCATTCCAAAAGAAAACATGCAGACAGAATTCCATGAAGCCCCTCAATGGAGAAAACCCCACCTTAGAGAGTTGAAGGGACCGTTAGTCCCCCCCATTGAAAGAACTTCTTTACATGCTCTCCCATAACTGGAATTTCCAGCTCCATTTTCTGGGTTGGGAAGTAATAAGAAGATCAGACCACAGCCCATCGAGTCCAGCATCCTGTCACACACAGTGGCCCACCAGTTGCCCATGGGCATCTCAAGCAGAAGACGAGAGCAAACCTTCTCCTGCTCTTGAATCCCAGCAAATGGCCTTAGAAGTATCCTGCTTGTCCCCAAGGCCTGAAAGATGTACTTAGGCATCCATTCCAGAAGCCATTGATATATCTGTCATCCGTAAATTTGTCTAGCTCCTAGTTCTAATCTAGGTTGGAACAAAAACCTAGGGCAGAAGTTATTTCAGGTGGAGCTGTAACATTGGCTGTTTCTGCACTTACCTCGGTTTGATAAGGAGCAGTGGAATAACCAGTGCTGATCTGGTCCATGCCTCCCCACAGCTGCAAAACTTGTGCAAGCTTCGCAACCACATACCCTACAGTCCTTCAGGGCTTGGGGAGCTGAAATGTTGTCTCCCTGTAGTTCCAGATCATGGAGTCCTCCCATGATCCAGACATGGCACTTGGTCCACAAGAAACTTGGATTAAGGGCCTCTTAATCCAGGAGTCTTTCTGCACTTGACCCTGCATTTTGCTTCTGCACTGGACGGGGCTGTTTTCAACTCAGGAAAAGCCTCTTCCATACAAAAGTGGGGTGGAAGCAAACTACATCTTGTGCTCCACATGTTGACTTACCTTGACCAGAAATGGCCTGTCCCATCTCTGGAAGAGCCCATTCTCAACTCTATGGCGCTGGGGAGGTCATCTGACATGCCATGCAAGTGTGCTAGCATGTCATATAACCTGGAACACAAGTGCACATGTGAGGCACATGACCGTTATTCCAGGGACAGCACTGCTGCACACGCACTGGTGCCACCATTGAAAACCAAGATGACAGTGCCCAGACCACATGTCTGCACTGCAGGTAATTCTACAGACAGGGGGAGGGATTGGGTGTACCAGTCAGTGCAAATTCATAGTGCATGTGTGGGGAACTTTGTCCTTTGCCATTCACAGATGGACAGCAAAGTGCAAATTTCCCCAAAATCTTGCTCCATCTTGTGCAGATGGAGCAGAATACGTGGGCCACAGGGCCTCCTTGATCCACATCTTTGTGTGGATGGGAGGCCCATGATCCAGGTTAAGAGGCTCCTTAATCCAGATCTAGAATGAATGCAGGAAGGGTCACCAGATAGAATTGCTGGAAAGGTCCACAAGTCAGCGGGTGGAGCTAAACCCTCAGGGGCAAATCAGTGGATAGAATAATATCCACTGTCTGCTTCCCTGTATACACGCCCTATCATTTACAAAAACATACACAGAATGAGACATGAACCCAGATTGTCATGTAGTGCAAGTAGAGCATCAGCGCAGCTAAACGTTTTACTCGCTTATCTGAACTGGTTCCCAATGTACAACAAACCAGGTAGGCAAAATCAGAACTTTCAATAATACCCCGATGTCCCAAAACACAGGATACCATGATCTACAAACTCATTTGTATCTGACAGATTGACAGATGCGAACACAAACATTGCGCTCCCTTTGTTCACATTCACAACTGCTTCAGGGGTGAGAGGGCTGTAGATGTCACTCATTTTGCCCATGGACAGATCCATGCAACAATCGTCCTTGACTGCAACAGCATCAGAGGCATTTCCAAAATAGCTTGGTAGAAGAATTGCTGGACGCATACAGATTGTACATCTGACAGACAGAGAAGAGACATATTAATAAGCAACTGCCACCCCATTTGACAGCCCTGGTCAGCAAAAAAATTAGTATTTTGAAGAGGTCCTTAAGGACCTTCAGACAGACAATTATATAGCAGGCTAGTATCCAGACATAGGCCAGGCCCATTTAATACACAAGCAAATGAATGATCTACTTCCTCTGCTGATTAATGTGGTCCTTGGTGAAGTTTAATAAGGAGGGGAAAGAATATTGTCTAATTATGAGCTCTGTTCCAGGGCATTCTTACTGAGAAAGCAATATGTGTCAATGCTGCTGTAGCAGGATTCATAAGCCCAGAATTATCTATTGGGTGCTGCACACTTTGCTATACTATAAAGCATGTCTGCAAAACAGGCCAGGAAGATTAAAATGAATGTCCATTTAGGGCAGATTACAACAGAGGCCAACCCGCAGTCTTTCAAAAGCTTGCATGGAGGGCATGAAAGCAATGAACAGCCAATCAGAGGACTGATTGGGGAAATTGGGGAAAAGACACTGGGAAGTTGTAGTGAGGCCAAATTTGGAATATTGTGTACAGTTCTGGTCACCACACCTCCAAAAGGATATTGTGGAACTGGAAAAGGTACAGAAGAGGGCAACCAGAATGATTAAGGGGCTGGAACACCTCCCTTACAAAATCAGACTGCAACGTCTAGGCCTCTTCAGCCTGGAAAGACGGTGTTTAAGAGGGGACCTGATTGAAGTATATAAAATCTCGCATGGTATAGAAAAGATGGATAGAGAAAGTTTCTTTTATGTATGACACAACACTAGAACCAGGGAGCATTCTAGGAAGCTGATGGGTAGGAGAGTTGGATCAGACAAGAGAAAGTATTTCTTCATCCAGAGGGTCATCGGTCTATGGAATTTGCTGCCAGAACAGGTGGTAACAGCTACCAGCCTAGATGGGTTCAAGGAAGGGTTAGACAAATTTATGGATGACAGATGTATCAATGGCTACTAGAATGGATGCCTAAGTACATCTTTCAGGCTGGGGGGACAAGCAGGATGCCTCTAAGGCCATTTGCTGGGATTCGAGAGCAAAAGAAGTTTTGCCCTTGTCTCTGCTTGAGATGCCCATGATCACTTGGTGGGCCACTGTGTGCTACAGGATGCTGGACTAGACGGGCTGTGGCCTGATCCAGCAAGGCTCGTCTTATGTTCTCTTATGTTCTTTTATGAAACTGTACCCTTCATATCCAACGTGAGAGGTTGGGTTGTCCGCCTGTTGGCCCCTGTTCCTGTAGCCTGATACTATCTGTGGCCTAAGGATATCTACCTTCAACTTCCAGAGCTATTGGCACCAAGAGAACTGCTAGCTTGTGAGAGTTAAGCGCTTCTTAGTAGGACTGGGTCTTCAAAAAGCCAACACCTGGCCCTTGGGGATCACCACTTTGGAGGTAAACAAGGACAAAGGCCCCTGGGGTCTTGTGGGAGGGGTCTGGATAGAGTGTGCGTGACCACAGGGAAGGGAGGCGCCAGGGCTGTCCACCCCTGGCTCCACAGCAGCCAATGGGGGAGGCTGGGGGTGGGACTTGTCAGTCCCGGGATGGCCGTTCGGCTTGAACACGTCTAAGACAGTTTTCCATCCACAAGTAGGTAGGTAAAAGACACATTTGCAATGCATCCTTTACCTGCCAGTGCAGATGGGAAAGTATCTTAGACACGTTCAGGCCAAAGCGTT
Organism: Aspidoscelis tigris stejnegeri; assembly: GCA_023333525.1. Lineage (NCBI taxonomy): Eukaryota > Metazoa > Chordata > Lepidosauria > Squamata > Teiidae > Aspidoscelis > Aspidoscelis tigris. The sequence goes on from JALMGA010000007.1 coordinate 13,246,121, forward strand.
CTACAGCGCTTTATCTGTAGTGTGAAGAGGCCTCAGCTTAATTAGATCTAGCGACAATCCAGATCAAGAGCCCTTTAAACCAGATAACACTCCATCCAATGCAGGTGAAGTATACCAGAGGTGGGTGGGGGGCTCCCTTGGACTGGTCTGTGGCATAGAACAGAGATCTGTATCCTGCATCACAGGCCAACCCAAAGGTAAGTGCAGAAGGGACCTTGGTTATTTTGTGTTTTCCAGGTGCTTTAGTCCAATGTGTTTGGTGTTACTAAATACTTGACATTTTCCAGACTTACTGCTTAAGACAAATATTTGTGTGAAAAATAGTGTTGACTAACTTATGAAGTGAATCCTATCCTGAGTCTATCTACCAGATGCTGTGGCTTAGCAGAGTGTGAAGATGAACCTTGGAGGAGGTATTGAGATAATTCTCACACCTGAAAAGATGTTAAGAAATTTATTTTGTGCTGTTTTCCCACCTCAATAGGAAATGTGTTGATAACCCTGATGAGAGGCACATATGCAATCTGAGACATTGTAGGACTTTGACTTTTTTTTCTACTAAAAAAGAATAACAAGCTGCATCCAGACATTTGGGAGGGAAAGTGCATTTATGGTGCAAGCATTTGCTGTGCAACAACTACATGTCACAACCTCCTCTGGGCCTGTGGTCAGCTCCCAAGCTGGGAGACTGGACCTTGAAGATTCCCTGGAAGTAAATCCTTGTGAAGGACACCAAGGGTGGATTTCACCTCTGCTGCCTGCTACCATCCAGAAATACAGTAGTGATTGAGGTCCCTTACTTGGGCTATTTCTGCCTGGCAAGTATTGGTCTTCCAGGAGCATTTCATGTCCAGTACTAACTTGCAATGGGTGAAATTTGAAAGGCATAGAATCTTTGTTCCATGATTTTGAATATAACACATTCCCCAGCCCAGCAGTGCAATCAGAGAATCCCACTGCAAAGACGGCCATTTTTCAGACCACAGAGATGACCCTGGTCCCATTAGCTGATTGAAAAGATGCTTTTTTTCCATATCCCCATGCCATGAGGTGAACTGGACCACGGTATACCTCTGGGCGCCTTTTGTCCACACCTTAGAGAGGACCCACCTCCTCCTAGCATGCTCCATACAGGATGGAGCATAGACTAGATTTGCAGTTGTTCACTCATTCAGTTGTGTCCAATTGTTTGTGACACCATGCACCCTAGCACACCAAGACCCTCTACCCTCCACTGTCTCCTGAAATTCACCCAAGCTCATGTTTGTTGCTTCCATGACACTTTCTATCCACCCCGTTCTCTGCTGTCTCCTTTTGCCTTCAATGTAGTCTGGACTAGGACACCCAGAATGGAGTCTTGGGATGGGAAATGAGCATGATGACCCAACTTTAACTAGTGCTTGCACTTGCAAACACTAGGTAACTCCAGCCCAAACCCTGAGCAATTGGTCACTCACCTGTGACCAATCCTGGGGCTGGTCCTCCTCTGAGCACTGCCCTTTTGGCTGTGGCGACCTTCGTGACTGCACATGAGTCAGCGCCGTTGCCTTGATGGCACTAATGATGCTTTTTCAGAACTACCACAGCACCCATCTCAGTGGCGCACCAAAGCACACCACTGAAATGGATCTCCCAGTGACTTTGAGGCTAGGAACTTTCAGAGGCCAGTCCCAAAGTTCACATGACAGTAATGTCATAGCATTGCTCTAGGTCATGCTGTTCCATGGTCCAAACCAGTAGACCCGGCTGGTCCAGACCTACTGATATGCACCATGGAGAGGAAAGTGCAGAAAAGCTCTCAGGCTTGTTCAAGGATATCCACATGCCCTTGCCTGACAAATTTAAATCTCCTCAACCATATTTTATCAAACCCTCAGGTTTAAAGCCAGTGGCTAGAAATGAATCTGCTGAAGAAGTGCCTTTTCGCAGTAGCTCTGGTGGGACAGTCCATATGCACTACACAAAGCCATTTCCATCCTAGAAGCAGCTCCATGCATGCCAGGGCATCCCCAGGACATATATCTGTACAGCACAAAAACATGCTCTTCAGCTATGCTAGCTAGCACAGCTCGGCATGCTCTATTCACCCCTATTGTGAGCCAGTTTAGTCTAGTGGTTAGGGAGCCGGACTCTTATCTGGGAGTACCGGGCTCGATTCCACCCTCCCCCATGAAGCCAGCTGGGTGACCTTGGGCTAGTCACAGCTCTCTTCTGAGCTCTCACAGCCTCACAGGGTGATCTGTTGTGGGGAGAAAAACAAAAAAGCTTTGTCAGCCGCTTTGAGTCCCCTTAAAATGGATGAGAATAGTGGTATAGAAAAGCCAACTCTCTCCTCCTCCTCCTCCTCCTCCTCCTCCTCCTCCTCCTCCTCTTCTGGGTGGACAGAGCATGGGACCAGGCAGCAAAATCACAGTTGCCCCTGCTCCGCCTAGTCCCCACATCAAGAACACTATGCATTCCTGTTGTTGTGGCGAGGTGATCCTGGGCCTTTCTGCACTTGGCCTTATTCTGGAATATATCTTGGGATAGGGGTCTGTTGCCCACATGCTAATGCAGGCTATAGTAAGTGTCACTTGATGCCTACCATAGCCTGCATGATCATGTGGACAGCAGGTCCATATTCTGGGATACAATCCAGAATAAGGCTAAGTGCAGAAAGGCCCCCTGGCTATCATACTTACACAGTGCTTAGGGAAGTAATGGGTATATTTCAGATGCATCAGGCGGTGCAGAGTGCAGATGCCCAAGGCGTCCTAGAACTTTCCCAACCTTTGCACTAGGCAAAGGTGCAAAAAGGCGCAAAGGCCACTGCAGCCTTCAGACATCATGGGTGACACATGTATCAATAGCTACTAGAATGGATGGCTAGATATTAGGGGTGTGCAGAAATGAATTTTTGACATTCGATTCATAACTAATTGAATGTTTGAAAATCCGTATTCGTATGAATAGATCACATTCAAATATGGTAAAATTCTATTTAATACAAATCTATTTGTACGTATTTGTACAAATATTTGATACGTATCAGATGAATGAATACATATCCAATACAAACAAATACATATCTGATACAAATGAATAAGTATCCGATAAGTATCCAGTATGAACAAATATGTATCCAATATGAACAAATGCTTATCTGATATGAATGAATATGTATCTGATACGTATCCAATACGAACAAATATGTATCCGATACGAACAAATACATATCCGATATGAACAAATACTATCTGATACAAATGAATATGTATCCGATACATATCCAATATGAATGGATACATATCTAATACAAACGAATACATATCCGTAATATATCCACACTCTGAAAACATCAAATCTGATCTAAATCCACTTTTAATCAGCTGTCGATCCATGTTGAGTTCAATCTGGATCCATTGCGGATGTGACTCGCACTCCGTTTTTCCATACCCTCAACCTAATAAATGCCCAAACTATACATACAAATGGTCAGAAACATTCGTATTCATACAAATGTTTGTATACAAATATCATAACATTCGATTTGTGTACAAATGTCCGAATTCATACAAATTTGTACAAGTTACGAATATTCGTGCACATCCCTACTAGATACTTTCTCCAGGTTGGAGACAGGAAGGATGCTTCTCAAGGCCGTTTGCAGAGACTCAAATTTGTCTTCTGCTTGAGATGCTCATAAGTAATTGGTGGGCCATTGTATGAGACAGGCTGTGGCCTGATCCAGCAGGGTCCTTTTATGTTCTTATGTCACAAAGCAGGAACAGAGGCACTGCAGAGAGCATAAATCCTTCTGCAATAAACACAGCACCCCGTTCCCTGCTGTGATTTCTCTCTGTTGCTATGATTAAAGTTGCTCTGTTTTCTTCCTACGTATGTAAAAATACACTAAATACATCTCACATCACACACAGCTAACATTATCCTTTTGGAGAGGTTTCCAGCTTTTCTAATTGTGGCAACATTTGTGGTGGGACTTAGAAAAATGCAAGAAACGTGAGAATTGGATTAAAGCACCAGCTGTTCCTCTGCCTGTATTTATCCATATGAATGTGGATTTTTTCCTTCTTCTCAACATTGGGGAAATACATTGGATATTTAGTTAAGGATTGTCTTCCTTATTTCTTGTTTCCCCTCCTTCTCTTTGGGGAAGATGGTCCGCTTCCAAGACTGACGACGCATATTCAACAGGCCCAGAAATCATAATAATTAAAGTTTTGCTGACATTTTCAAACCTCTTGAGTTAAACTGTCTTTTATGGTTTGCAACATGTGCATCGCCGCTTGGGGAAAAGAATAATCAAAGTGGATTGAAAAATCTTTTTTTATGCACTTGCCACATCTGTCTACCTATATGTTCCATGTCCTTTTCTGTAGCCACAGTTATGGATGTTTTTCTAAAGAGGAAAGAAAGCGGCAAAGAAATACTTCTTTCTGTGCAACAAGATGAATTATAAACCACCCAAATCTACCTCGTTTGTTTTGTGTAATAAATATTCAACACACAACGCCTTATTTTATATTAAGCCTATCTTTCAATCTGTTGTCCTTAAGACAGATGAGAACAATGACTTAAATGAAATAATACTGTAGAAAACAAGCAAGCGAAAAGAGTTTTCATGGAAGAAATTACAGCTGACAAAACAACAGATGGTTAGTAAAAAACAATTAGCTGCTAACAAAACTTGGACGATCAAAAACATGTTTCGATAACAAATGTACGAGAGAGGTCTTCCACTGAGAAGGGACAACCATGAGACAATTCTTCCTCAAGAAGCTGTCATGTTATATTGTATCTTCTGGTATCAGGTAGCTTCAGGAGAGACAGACTGTAGAGTCACAGAGAAGAAAGGAGCAATTTAGTTGCTGCTGCCATTTCTGAGTCAAAAGGTCCTCTGAGACACTGGAAATATAACAAAAACTCACTAATGTTCAGTCCTTTGAAGGGCTGCCAACTATGGAAAGAAACCAACTATAAGTAGGGCCTTGCTTGCAGAGGTATTCCAGGTAGCACAGTGAGTCAACAGCACTTAGACCAGCGGTTCTCAACCTGTGGGTCGCAGCCCCTTTGGGGGTCGAACTACCGTTTCAGAGGGATCACAACAAGTCTCCCGCCACCCCTCCCTCCCCCTTCCCAGCTGCTCCCGTGGTTGGGGTTCTCCACAACATGAGGAACTGCATTAAGGGGTCGTGGCATTAGGAAGGTTGAGAACCGCTGACCTAGACAGTGGGGCAAACACAGGGTATTTCTGCACTTACCTTCAAGTCTGCTGGATGGGAAGAGTACATTAAAGACTAATGTGTACTAGCATTCACACTAGGGAACACTAGTACACAATAGCCTAAGCCCCACACAATCAGACACTTACCCGGGTCGGGTTGTGCGTCAGATCCTCCGCAGGGCACCACCATTTTTATGGTGGCGCCCCATGTGACTGCGTGTGTATCAGCATTGTCAATATGGTGACAATGACACTCTGTGCACAGGCAGTCATGTTAGGGGTCATCTGAAGTACCAGCATGTTTGTGCCTCATTTGACCCCTTGCACCAGAAAAGGTGCAGATGGTCTCCTCCTGGACACTCCAGGTAAGCTTTTGGTTGGGATTGGGGGTGGGGGTTGAGTTACAATTCTGTTCAAACACACTCCTTCACCCTGGCCCATATACTGATGTCACATCATGCTACTTTGCCAACTGACCAGTCACAGTTATGAATCGAAAGTCAAAAACCCCATTTCTGCACATCCCAAGTATGGAGACAAATGCTTGAAAAAACTGATCAGGACAAGAGGCAATGTTTTCAGGAGATCATCTTGGTAATGTCCATCATCTATGTAACATGGAACTGAACAGAAGAATTCATGAAGATACATTGAACTATTTAATCAATTGATGAAAAGAGATTAAGACTCTTACACCAAAGGGCTTAAACCTTACTAAGATAATTAACACATTTTGCATCAATGTTTATGTTTTGCAGTCATCTTTGAGAATACTGTGGCTGCTATAAAGTACAATTAAGGCCATTAGTAGCTGAAGAAATCCCGCATCAGTATAAACATTTTTCTAAAATATAATTAGGTGCATTGTTATTGCAAATCTGAACTCTTATAGTCTTTTCAGGAGGAGGTACTCTATCCAGAAAATGTATCTAAGTCTGCCAAAGAATATCAGACTGATATAGTTTAAAGAAATAAGGATAATAATACCCATAGTGGTGACTAAGGCCCTTTCTGCACTGGCTCTAAAAACAGATTTAGAGCCAGATTGGGGAACGATTAAGACCCAGCTTCCGCATGGGTCTTGGCAAGTGTATGGCAAGGATCCATAGAAGAAGGAATGCTATGGTGTCCACAATAACTCACCACACAGAGATTCTGGCTGCATCTAGACAGGCTTTAAAACCCAGAAATACCCAGGGCTATGCTGGAATTGGCGACACATGTCCATACCAATCCCAACATAGCCCCAGGAAATTGGGGTGATATCCTGCAATGATGTTCTTGGGGAAAATCAACTCCCGACATGTGCTTTACAGAGATAACAATAAGGCTTACCTGACCTGGATGCCTGCTTGCACAATCCGCCATCTTAGGAATGGCAAGTGCATATGTGCAGGACCAAACCAGCCCTCAAGTGGTGGCTGTGCATGCTCACAGGGCAGCAACCACATGGGTGGTGAAATAGCTGGATGTACATGCCATGCCCTCATAGGAGAAAGCATCTAGGGAGGAGGAGGAGGGGAAGGGGAGAAGAAGAAGAAGAAGAAGAAGAAGAAGAAGAAGAAGAAGAAGAAGAAGAAGAAGAAGAAGAAGAAGAAGAAGAAGAAGAAGAGTTGGCTTTTATACCTCACTTTTCTCACCCCGAAGAGAACCCAAAGTGGCCGACAAACCTTCCGTTCTCCCCACAGCTAACATCCTGAAGTAGATGGGGCTGTGAAAGCTCAGAAAAAGAGCTCTGACCAGCCCATTTCATGGAGGTGTATGGAATCAGGCCCTGTGACTACAAGGTATGAGTCCGGCATGCTAACCACAAGACCAAATGAAATCACAAAAACCCTTCATTTGCCCTATGTCATTGCCCCACTGTTTTGGCAACAAGCAATTATTCTCAAAGTGCTTTATTCCAGAATATCACTGGAAGGTATCTTTGCAGGTGCCATCTGGAGGCAGCCTCTGTCTCCTATTTTCTTCTGGACCTGTGAGAAACTAAGACTGAGCCTTAACTCTGTGGGGAATTATTCTCTTCCCACTCACATGCCAAAATACTGCCAGAACTCCTGAGCAACCTTTGAGGCATCTTTTTTTGTTTTTTTGGGAGAAGAAAGAATATTATTCAACTTCAAGTCCTGAAACCTATGAATCAAGTCTAATGAGTGTAACCCATCAGTTAGTAACACTCAGAAAAAGCTTCAGAAGGAAAGAAGAAACTCTTGGTTCCATGCTGTTGGCTTGCTTCTGATTCAGGCCTTCAAATTTATCGTTTTGTTGCGTTAGACTTTTTCCAGATGAATGGCCTCATTGCTTCAGATAAAAGCTCCTTCCATTTCCCCAGCACTTTCTGACACTGAAGGCACTCTGATGATATGTTAACAGCTTAGGGGAGCTTGGAGATTTAGAAGCAAGCCCAGTTCAGTAATAAGGTTTAGGCTTAAAACATGCACACAATGGGCCCACCTTACGCCTACAGCAGATGGAGATGGTGGAGTAGCTTATTCAAATTCAGCCTGACAGTTGGTGGAGGGGAAATCCCTTGTTTCAAATGCTCCCAATGCTGAGAACTACTTGCATACTGTAAAATACTGCATCAGGTTAGTGTACCCTTCTTAGTGGCTTCATTGGACTCTGTATCCAGCAAGCCTTACTGAGAATCAAGAGGCCTATTCACACAAGGGCCTCTCGGACATGAGCAGAACACCCTGGGACAGATCATTCACTCTGCTGGGCTGGCAGTTCCATTTGGAACCGCTCCAGCCTGTCCCAGACTGCCCACTTGCATTCCAGGTGTAGATCACAAAATCGCACTCTACACCTGGCCCAGGGCGCTCCCGGCCATCCCAGGCTGTCCCACAGCTGTACAGGAGGGAGAGCATTCACACTCTCCCTCCCGAACAGCTGCAGGCCCTGCCCCCGGCTGCCACTATTGGTAAAAGGGGCCCAACCTGTCAGCACTTCAAACCGGAGGCCTGTGTACCGCATGGAGCAGCACATTGCCCCCGCCGGCCATGCGACCACCACCACAAGGTAAGTGGTAGACCAAAACAGTTACTCATGCGCAGAACCCGGTGCCAGTGCACCAGGCTTTCAGATGTGGACTGCTTCTGGGCACCCAACCAAAACAGCATTCTGGAAGCTGACTTTCCATTGATATACGGCAATCCTCTATGGAGAAAATACCAAAGTACTGAACAATTGTTGCTGGGATACAAAATCAGGCTGCAACATCTAGGCCTCTTCAGTCTGGAGAGACGGCGTTTAAGAGGAGACCTGATTGAAGTATATAAAATTATGCACAGTATAGAAAAGGTGGATAGAGAAAATTTCTTTTCTCTATCACACAACACTAGAACCAGGGGGCATCTATGAAGCTGATGGGTAGGAGAGTCGGATCCGACAAGGGGAAGTATTTCTTCACCCAGAGGGTCATTGGCATATGGAATGTGCTGCTGGAAGAGGTGGTGACAGCTACCAGTCTAGATGGCTTCAAGGTAGGTTAGATAAATTTATAGATGACAGATGTATCAATGGCTACTAGAATGAATGCCTAGGTGCATCTTTCAGGCTGGGGGGGGGGGGACCGGGGTGCTTCTAAGCCACTTGCTGGAACTCGAGAGTAGGCAAAGGTTCATCCTTGTCTCTGCTTGAGATACCCATGAGCATTTGGTGGGCCACTGTGTGTGAGAGAATGCTGGACTAGATGTGCGGTGGCCTGATCCAGCAGGGCTTCTCTTATGTTCCTATGTAAATCCCTATCTGGAGAGAAAGAATAACAGTCTCTTGATATACAGGGGGAAATTCCACTCCAGAGTTATAAATGTTGAAAAAAAATCAGACTTGGGATATAATCTTTTGAGGCATCCCACAAAGTGCCAGTCAGCTTGTTCTCAAAGGGCTGACTAGATGCAAAACTTAAAAGAAAAATATGTTCATCTTTGCAGCAGGCTTCAAAGCAGTGGTTCCACTGAGTTAATCATACTATACTATGGAGACCACAAGTGTGCATGTAAAAACCACCTTTCTAAAAATGTGTGGGGGGCAGGGTTGGTTATCAATCAAGCTCATAGAGTGCATGACCTTTGGAAGAACCCAGAACTGGCAAACCCCACAGTAACATTCCAAAAATATTTCCAGAACACTGTCAGAAAACAGCAAAAATAATATGCTGTCAAAAAGCTCCATAAATATCCTGGAGTCAATTTCTGTCCCAGCCCCCTTCCACCCCAAAGGACCAAAGCACTTCCAGACTAGAGGAATAAATCCACAGTTAGAATAAAAACCCACAGCTTACCTGCTGCAACTTTTCAAGGCACCACTCTTACTAAAATCAGCCTCTGTAGCTTTCTGCTTGGGGGCTGCAAGAACTGAGATTGGAGCACACGGTCACATGGGGTGAGGGGCGCATCACGTGGGTGGGGCAGCCAATGGGAGCTGAGTTGCAGGCTCAGCTCTCATTAGCTGTTCTTGCCATCCTGTCCGGACTGGCGGGAAACTTCCAATTTACCTGATACTGCGGAGCAAGTGTTCATCAAACTCGCAGTAGCAGTGGCATAATGCACCACCATGACAAAGTATTGGGCATCAGGTGTGATTCCTATGCCTCAATTGGTGCATCAGAATGTGCAGTATTCATAAGTCTGGACATAGCCTTAGGCTCATTGATTTCTCCCCATGGTTTAATCCCAAGATGGCAGCATCCTAAAAAGATTGGAGTGTAGCATCAAAGAATACAAAATAATTAGCACAAAAGAGCCTTGGAGGTAGATATGGAAGATTAATCTGAGAAGCCATGTTCAAGAACTTCCTGTACTCTGGAATTTCTTGAAGATATCTGGTAGGGGACAGGCACATAAATTTTAAAGCAGGATTCCCCCCCCCATATCTGAAGTAGCCTTCCCTGTCATGCCCCGTTCTGCCAGTCCAGTATTCTCAGAGGAGGAGGGTGGGCCTGCAATGGCACAACAGCCGGGGCAGCACCCAGGACATAGCAGCACGGATGTTGTGAGTCAGTGGCCAGCATTGGGGGAGCTCTCAGACAACTCTGGAGGTGAAAGCTCAGAACCCGTAAAGCGCCCCTCCCCACTCATTCTCCACCAGTAAAAACAAATCAGGCATAGATCACAATGTTTGGCCCAGCTGTGCCGGCAAGGGCATGGTGCTCCTTCCCCTACACTGAGCCGGTGTTGCAGACAACTCTGGTGCAACTCCCACCGTACGTGTATCTTGACTCTTGGACCCCCTTGTGACTTTGCCGAACTTCTAGAAACCTTGACTTTTGGACTGACTGGCCCTAATCTTTGGATGCCCCTGACTTTGGACTGAACTGACGCTGAGTACTTCTGAGACCTCAAAGGACTGCTGTAAGTGTGCATGTGTGTTTTGCCTTGCTGCCCACACCTGCCTGGGACACAACATTCCCTTTGATTTGGATTCCAGTGATCAGCTGCCATGGAGGCCCAAAAACTCAGCCTCATTGGGCAGGCATGAGCACCTTCTAAGCTGATTCAGAAAGCAATCATGTAAATAGCTTTCCCTGTCGGCTGAGCTACATAGGGAGGCATGAAGCCTGAGTTGCTGTCAAACAGATGTTCATATTGAACAAGTGACCTCAGCAGCAGATGCTAAGTTTGTGCAAGGAAGTAAGAAAAAAATGGTGAAACTTTTGTTATTAGCATTTTCATGAAAATGTCAAGTAACCGTCGTATCAATACAGCATTTAGGCCCCAATTGGCAAGGATTATATTATGAAGCATTATTAGGAGGAGAAATCATTACACGGCTGGAACAGGTCTTTTTCTGTTCAAGCTGAAGCCAGATGGCAAATATTCTTATATGAATTTGCTTTGCTAGATCAAAGCAAACCATACCTAGCTGAGCTTCCCCTTTCACTAGCAACCAGACTGGCCCCTCAGAGAAACCCAGACTTTAAAACAATGTATTATTTTACTTTAGTGCTACTCAAGTTCATACTTTTTTTAATCATGTAACTCAATACACAGACCAGGGGCCTTTCTGCACTTGGCCTTATTCTAGAATATATCCTAGAAGAAGGGCTTACTTTCTGCATGCTATTGCAGGCTACAGGGATCCCTGAGCAAGGCTTGCCATAGTCTGCATAGACCCTTTGAGCCAGTTTGGTCTAGTGGTTAAGGAGCCAGACTCTTAACTGGGAATACCAGGTTTGATTCTGCCCTCCCCTATAAAGCTAGCTGGGTGACCTTGGGCTAGTCACAGCTCTGTTCTGAGCTCTCACACACCTTAACCAACATTTACCAGAAACTTACTTGGAGCATCCAGCAGCATGACCATCTGCACCTCTTCCGGTGCTCCGGGGTTGTCTCACAAGCACGCTAGCACCTCAGACAACCATAGATGTGACTGTGCATGCACAGAGTATCAGCATCATCATGGCAACAGGGCTGACACACATGCAGTCATGGAGGGCACCGCAGGCAAAATGGTGGTGCCCAGAGGAGGACTGGCCCTGCAATCAAATCAGGTAAGTAATTGATCACGAGTGGAAGCGGAAACAGGATGGCCAAAGTTGACCAGCACTCCAAGTGCAAGTGCTGGTCAACCTTAATCATGCTCCTTTTCCATCCTGTGGACATGAAGTGTGCAATTGCCCCTGTAATAATGAGATCCAGACCAGCCACAGGCATATGCATTTGCAATGAGTGGGCTTTAGAACAGAAAATCTGCACTAAAGAGTACTAGTACGGACGTAGACCACATTTATCTGATTTAGCACTAGTCAGGATTAGTGAACCCTTAGCACAGTTCAGAGGCATTTCCGCACTGAATCGCGTTCGAAACCGAACGCGTTCAGGCGGAAAGCTTAAGCCAGCTTCGGGCGCTTTCCCCGTTCACACACAGACGCTCCAGAACGCGTGTAAACGCGTTCCGGAGCGTCTGGGTGCGAATGGTCAAAGCGCCCGAAGCTGGCTTAGCCGGCAAACGCCGGCCAGGGGCGCGCCGGCGGCCGCGGAGGCAGATCGACAATCAGCTGTTTGAAAAACAGCTGATTGTCAAAGCCGCGCGGCGTCGGAGGCGAGCCGGCAGGCGATCGGGAGACAGAAGCGGCGCGAACGCTTCTTCTCCCGAACGCCTGCGGGCGGCTCGTCCGCGTTGGAACGCGTGTAGAGCACTTCGAAGTGCTCTACATTTCGAACGCGGAAAAGCCAGCTGCGGACACGTCGGGACGCAAGCCGCGCGCGGCCAATGCGGATGACGTGTCCACAGCTGGCTTTTTCGCGTTCGAATCAGCCCCGTGCGAAAACGTCTCAGATCTGGACCTACTCTACTCTTGTGCAGACAATGGGATCTTAGCAGCTCCTTGATCTGGGTTAACAAGTAAATGCAGAAAGGAGCCTAGATTTATTCCCCTCCAATCTGCTGGCCATCTGTGTTGTCTTTCTCTTAACTTGTTCCAATTTCCTGAATCCCTACTAAAGGGAGGAGCCCAGCCAAAGTCAAAAAGATTCAGAGAAGAGCAGTGGAGATAACCAGGAAATTAGAAATGAAGCCGTACGAGGAGAGATTGCTAGGAGCATCTTCAGCTTTGACAAAAAGCACCTGCAGAGATATGCAAACTAGTTACAACATAATAGTTCTTTGCAATGCCATAAGGAGCAAATCATAAATGCCCAAAGTGATATTGTTTCCTACAAAGTCTATACCCTGTCTTATATCTAGCTAGAAGCGAAACATATCCACATCATCTGGGATTTGTACTAGGTTGTGTTGTTGTTGTTTTTGTTGTTATTTTGTCAGTTCAAAACAAAAGTTGTCCATGGTGTTATATTTTGTCTTCTCTTCTAATTTATTTTGCAAGAAGAAAGATCCAGAAAGGATTGCATCAAGATGGTAAAAAAAAAAAATCAATAATCTTATCATTGCTGAATTAAGTCACCTTGCTAATAATAGAGGCAGGTAATTAGACATACATTGCTTTCCAAAGTTGGCCAAAAACAGTTAGTTTCTCACCCCTGTCAGCAGCACATGGAATGAAGGAATATGCACATCTAATCTGCAAATAGAAGCATAATAACAGAAACTATGGTTTGGTTATATTTAAATTTAATTAAGCATTGCTCAAGACAACGTTAAAATTCTTAGCATATGGTATGTATTAACCACCTGTTTAGCATGGCCAAATTGTTCTGCTCATGTACAGTTTACTGGCATAGTAATTTCTAAATCACAGACAAAAACAAAACTTTATTTAGAAGATACACATATTTTAAAGACATATTTAACACATCTTGCAATTAGTTCAGAATCAGCCAATACGAAAATACTAGAAGAAAGTTCTTGTCACCAGGTTTATATAACTGAAAAGAAAGATGTTCAGGAAGAAGGAGCCATCCTGTGGTAGAGTTGAAATAAGGATATTCACAAACATGAACAGTTTGGTTGAATTTTTGAGCACAATTAAACTTTGCATATTCCTGTTCCTGGCTGTATTACTTTTAGATCATACCCCATGCCTAAGACCTAAATCACCTTCAAAGGTTTTGGGGCCTTTCTGCTCTTACCTGTTGTAGTCTGGAACAAAGACATCTATCTCAAGGCTGGTACAGATCAGGCTGGCTGAGGTTGTGGTCACACTTAAGGTTTAATCCAGCTTCAGTCCAATTTCAGAATGAGATTACATCAGCAAACTGACAAGATGTTTCCTTTCAGTATTAAATAACTCAGAAAATTCACCTTTGGCATAGATAATGTGGAAAGAAAATTACTGGTCGCTTTGCTGAGGTGTTCTGGACTGAAACTAGATTAAACCATAGGTGTGACCACAACCTGGAACAATGCCATCTGCATGGTGAGTACCTGGAAGTCCAACCCAGAAGAAGAAGAAGAAGAAGAAGAAGAAGAAGAAGAAGAAGAAGAGTTGTCTTTTCTACGCCACTTTTCTCACCCAGTTAAGGGGATTCAAAGCAGCTGACAAACCTTCCGTTCTTCTCCCTTATGGGGACTCAAAGTGGCTGACAAAGCTTTCTATTCTTCTCCCCAGAACAGAACACCCTGTGAGGTAGGTGGGGCTGTGAGAGCTCAGAAGAGTGACTAGCCAAAGTTCACCCAGCTGGCTTCATGGGGGAGGGTGGAAATGAACCCAGTATTCCAAGATAAGAGTCTGCCCCCCCCAACCACTAGACCAAACTGTGAAGCTTCCCTCTACACAATCTCCAACAGACAATGGTGCAATTTGGTGTGCCACCAAAATTGGTCCACCAGTAATTCTCAAGGTGGAAGTGCATGCTTTCTACATTTCTCACTAGTATGCAAGGGGACTGGATAATTCAGGAGCTTCTTGATTCAGATCACACTCTGCCCTGGGTGGATAGAGCATACTAGTGGTGGCTGTGGCCTTCTGTGTTCTGTAATGTGCAGAAAGGAATCCCTTAGTACACTTGCCATTGTAGAACATCAGCAAGTGAAAAAAGACACTTAGATATAAAGAGACAGACTTCACTCAGTGATATTTCTGAGCTATAACTGCCATCATTCCATTTCAACATGAAATTATGGAAATTTAGGCCAAAATGTTTATGTGAAAGCCTGAAGCACCATAGAAACCATAGGCCTTTTTGCACTGCAGCCAAACAGCTATAGTGAACGCAGGCTAGGACACATGGGGATAGGTTCCCCTTTCGCATCCAGGCAGGTAAGGCCTAGGCACGAAAGGGGAATCCATCCCCGCATGGCCTAGCCCGAAAATGCTGGCTCAGGAGCAGGACGCTCCTCCCAGGCCTGCCACCATTGGGTCAAATTCAGAGGCCAGCAGGCTGATCCCATTCCTTCCCCCAGAGGGAACCCCCACCCCAGGTAACTGGCAAATCAGTGTTGGTGTGGGTCACTGGCCAGAGTTGGGAACGCGCGCAGACCCACAACACCACTGGCCAGGCATGCCACATTGAACCCGGTGCCAATGAGGTAAGTCACATGCATGTGCATTCCTGGGTAGGCCCCAGCCCGGGCAGAGGGGGGGTCACGGGGCATCCACGGGGGCTGAAGATCCTACCTGATTGTCTGGCAGATGTGCTGCTCCATGCGGTAGACTGGACCCACATGGGCCCGGTCTACTGCATGGAGCAGCACACCGCCCCGGCCGCCTGTCTGACATCAGCTCAGCATCAGCTCAGCGTGGGAGCAGTCTGCCATCGTGTGCACCTGTGCACAGAGTGGCAGATTGCTCTGGCAGGCAATGCAACTGGAGATAGATTCAGGACCTCCCATGCGGCAAGTCCTGGCGTGTGGGGCTGGCAGGTGGTGCAGAGCCCTAGGTAGGACTGGCCACCAGAGGGTACCTGCTGGCCCAGTCGAGTTGACCTCCAACCCCAAAGGGGCTGCTGGCCAGTGAGTCAATCATGGCCCAATGGCGGTGGCCTGGGTTGGGGCTCCAGAGCTGTCCGGCAGGGAGGGAGTGAATGCTCTCCCCACCGGCCAGGTCAGGGACAGCCAGGAACGGCCTTGGCTGGGTGTGGAGCACAATTTAGGGCTCCACACCCTAGATGGAAGTTGGCCGCCCTAGGACGGGACAGTTCCAGGTGGAACCGCCCAGTCCACAAGTGAATGCTCAGTCTCAGGGCTTGCCTACTTCCATTCCAGAGGCCCAAAAGCGAATAGGCCTCAGGTTTCCTGTTTCTACTTGGCCAGTCGTACATTTCAGATGATACTGGTTATATTCATAGCCATAGCAAAGGTTTATTATTTTTCATGAAGAACCATAATGCATTTCCTACCCATTCTAAAATGGAGCAAGACAGCTTGCTCTCAAGGTATCCATTGCTGTCTACTGCATACTAAAGAGACAGTTGAACTGCACCTGAGGGATTTATTAGGTCTTCCTGGCAACAGTAATCTCTGTATTCAGTGTTGCTCATCGCCAGCTCTTGCAAGCAAAATTGTCCTCTAAGTACTGGTTAGAGTGCCTTCCATAGCAAATGACTATATGGGAATATTATTATAATCTTAGCATTAACCATACTAATAATGATGGTGATAGCAACTCAGCTCCTAATAATGCCTTCTGCATTTAAGCATGGTGTTTACTGTTCCAGAGAACGGGAATAACATGCATTTAGAACTTTTAGTGCAAATGGATTTAGTAGCCAAACAAGAGGCACGATTTCAAACCAATAATTGGGTGTCATATTTGAATTCACTCCGCTGCCCCAAAGCTCCATTAAAACCTATGCATACAAAGGATTGTTAACTTTGCAGTAAGATGCACACACAAATGTGACTTTTACATCTCCAATTTAGTGGTTCAAGTCATTACAGATGTAAAATACTTCACTCACATCCACACTGGCCAGCACATAGAACACTTTGTTTGCATGCTCAATGGCCTACTGGGAAGCCATGCCTCCTGTGCGACACTATGGGCCTATTTGCACTTGGCCACATTTTGAAATATAGTTCAGCGTAAGTGTCTCTTGTCTGCATGCTAATGCAGACTCTGACAGTCCTCACACGGGCCTTGCTGTAGCCTGCACTAGCATGGGGACAGCAGCCCTCTATTCTGGCAGATGTTCCAGAACAAAGCCAAATGCAAACAGGTAGGGTTGTGCACGAATGCAATTTTTGGGAATCAACTCGAATCAAATTGAAAATCCAAAAATTCAATTCGGTTCAAATCTTTAAAATTTGAATTTTCCCAAATTCAATTCAAATTAAGCAAATTCAAATCTATTCGTTCAAATTTTGGGCCCATACACATCCCATACGCATCTGTATGCATCCATACGCGTAACCCATATGCATCCCGTATTTATCCCATACGGAACCCAAATTTCACCCTGTACGGATCCATACAAATGTGTACGGATGCGGGAAACATGCGTATGTGCAAGTTACGAACCCATACACGTACAAATGTCCTAATAATTCGAACGAATAGATTCAAAAATTCAAAAATTGTTCGGATGCTTAAATTCAAATTTATGGACATTCAATTAGAATTCGAATGTCAAAATTCAGACAAATTCTATCGAATTTCAAATGTCTTCAAACATTCGTGTACATCCCGACAAACAGGTGCTATGTATGCATGGGAAAAGACACTGGGGCATTGCAGCAACCTATGCTGCAAAAATGGTGCTATATCTCTCTTCAACTGAAGACGTGGTATCTGAAACATTCCCCAGTGGCAAACTAGACCAGACATTCATGAGTGGATGGCAGTGAGTGGATGGTTTAGCATACTGGAACTGGGTTGCTTCTGGGTGCCCATCTAAAACAGCCCACACTGGCAACTTCAGAAACTGGTAACTTCCATTACCAGCTTCTGAAGCTGGGCCAGGATGGACCACCATAATGCAAATGGCTCTTGGCACGGACCATCAACAGTTAGGCATCATCACTTAATTTAGCCCAAGACCAGCACAGCTCAGTGCCAGATAATGTGTGCCATGCAGAAACAGACAAAAGATCCCATTGAGTCTGACCCATTGGCTCTCAGACAGATAGAAGTTTGCAGCCTGTGTTTTCATGTCCTTATTTAAAATATTTGTTGAAAATAGAATGGAATGCATCGGAGCAAGAGTTTAGGATAGGTCAATAAAAAATTAGTTAATATTTGCCAACCAACACGTACAAAAGTTTGTCACAACCTATTAAATTCCATGCTAAGGAAGAAAGATTTAGGAGGAGCAGTTCCAGCTGGAGAAGTCCAGCCACCTTGGATATGGAAATGGCCATGGTCTTGGCTAGGGTCGCAAACACAAAAGCTGGCACATGTGATTGCTCACAGAAGTACCTCCACTGTAGAGATATGCACGAATGTTGTTGTTTTTTTGACATTCTATTCAAATTGAATCAAATATCCAAAAATCAAATTTGATTCAAGTCTTTTAAATTCAAATTTAACAAGGTTCAATTCAAATTTACCAAATTTGAATCTATTAATTCAAAAATTTTTCTTCGAATCTGCACATATGAATGTCGACAACATCTTCCCCACATCCATACACATCTGTACACATCCTGATCATATCTGGTATCAGATATAATCTTCCCCATATCCAAACACATCCGTACACATCTGTATGCTTCCCGAAGTGATCCTGTATGCAACCAGTTTTCATCCCGTACAGATCCGTACAAATGCATACAGATGCGGGAAAGATGTGGATCTTCAAATACGCATCTTGTACAAATCTGTACATGTACAAATGTCTGAATAATCTGAACAAATAGATCCGAAATTCAAAATTTGATTTGAATGTTTACATTTAAATTTCAGGACATTCTATTTGAGTTTGGTCATGAGCCAGTTTGGTCCAGTGGTTAGGGAGCCAGACTCTTACCTGGGAATGCCAGGTTTGATTCCGCCTTTCCCCATGAAGCCAACTGGGTGACCTTGGGCTAGTCACAGCTCTCTTCTGGGCTCTCACAGCCCCACCTACCTCACAGGGTGCTCTGTTGTGGGGAGAAGAATAGAAAAGTTTTGTCAGCCGCTTTGAGTCCCCTTAAATGGGTGAGAAAAGCGGAGTAGAAAAGCCAACTCTTCTTCTTCTATTGAAATTTGGCACATTCAATTAGATTTCAAACGCCTACGAATATTCGTACACATCCCTACTCCACTGCAGGGCAGTTTCCTCCCGGTGTGGAAAATGGTGCCTCCACATTCCAAAATGGAGATGGAAGAAGGGGCCTTTTTTGCAGTCCCTCCCCGCATGGGCCTGCCCCCATCCACAAGTGGAGGCCTGAGCTGTGGGAGTATTTAGTTAGGAAAAGAGCTGTAACCACACATTATGGTAGCCATTTTCAAGGGGCTGGAATTTGTCTGCCTCACAGATTCTATAATTCTGTATAAAACTGAAGAATTGATCTGAGAATAGATGTTGCTCTGGTTTATCTGAGCAGGCAGAAGGGAACTTCTTGGCTTCTAACAATGGCTTTTTCAGCAAATTGATCCGTGCCTCAGCAATTTCATCAGCAAACCTAATTCCATGCAATGTCTGCTAATATTTGCTATTTTAAATCCATTCTTTCAAAGCTTCCCAAATTAAATGAGAGATTTGGTTTCAAGACTGGAAAAGTATCTTATCCTACTAGCGCATCGTAATGAGAGGAATGTAACGGCAGCTAAAAACTCTGCCAGTTTCTCTCTCATAACACCTTTACCTCTTCAAGAATGAAAACAAACAGCAAAATCACAGCACAGCTAAAAGAGAGATAATTAGGTCCTTTATGTACCTATAATCAAACA
Organism: Aspidoscelis tigris stejnegeri; assembly: GCA_023333525.1. NCBI lineage: Eukaryota > Metazoa > Chordata > Lepidosauria > Squamata > Teiidae > Aspidoscelis > Aspidoscelis tigris. The sequence continues at coordinate 13,265,557 of JALMGA010000007.1, forward strand.
AATTTTCCATCTGTACACAAACAGGCTTCCCCTTCTGGCTACATTGAAAATCGAATGAGCTGAAAATATTCCCAAAATGATGGTCTTATGGTTAAATTCTGTCAAGCGGTAATGTAAGGGAACCGGATTGAAGGCACTAACAGCTGCCACAGAGTCCCATTACTCCCAGCTTTGCAAGACCCAACTCCAAAATGAGCAAAACATCTCTGGGTGCCTCCAGATGTGGGCAAAATATTCCCCAGTCCAGACATATCTGTGGCATTCCAAATACAGTGCCAAATTCGTAGATCAAAATTTCAACATATCTGTATGTTGGGAACCCAGCTTAAGGTCATAATATTGATTCCTTACTTCTGTTTGCCAACTCTTCCGGTGTCCTTTGCTTTTCCAAGATATCTGGGCTGCCTCTAAAAAGGAAGAGGAAAATGTAGGATCTTGTTTAGATCCCACAATTGTTTCTCATCATCTCTGGCAGATGGCAGGTCAAAATCATGGTACAGTGAGTACCTCCAGGTATTCTGACAGCGCAAAGATGTTGGAAGTGGGCAAGCAGCAACCCCCACACTTGCACAGTGGGCATTTTTGGCCCAGTTTCACTCCCATGCATGGACGGTGGTCATTATCTTAAAGTAGGATCCCAGGAGCAGGTGTCCAAAGTAAGCCATATTGCTATTTCAGGAAAATCCTGGCTTTATGCAGTGTTATGCAGGATTCTACGGGGGGTTTGCAGGCCGCCTCACAAAGCACATTTATCTGTACTGGAAAATTACAGGTTCTCAACAATAGGTTCAGTAGAAAATGGGTAAGGGGATATGGTGTGGTAACAGGTTGTTGGTCAAAATTTCTTTAACGCCTTTAATCTTAGCAGCTGGATTCACAACATAACACAACAATGGAATTTATTACCAGAAGAAATGGTGACAGCAGCCAACCTCAATAGTAATATGAAAGGGTCAGACAGGTTTGTGGCAGATAGGTGTATCAACGGGTACTAGAATGGATGTCTGGGTACCACTTCCAGGTTGGAGAGACAGGCAGGATGCCTTTGGAGGCCATTTACATGGAACTAAGAGCAGGAGAAGGCTTTGCCTTCATCTTCTACTTGAGATGCCCAGAAGCAATTGGTGGGCTACGGTGTGAGACAGGATGCTGGACCAGATAATACTCAACATGCCTCACCGTCTCACTTTCTTTGAAGGCTCCCTAGTTTCAGAGCAGGGTGCTTTCTGCACTTGGCCTTATTCTTGGCTATATCTCAGGAAAGGAGTCTGTTGTCCGCATGCTAATGCAGACTATAGCAGAGGCATTTCCGCACTGAATCGCGTTCGAAACCGAACGCGTTCAGGCGGAAAGCTTAAGCCAGCTTCGGGCGCTTTCCCCGTTCACACACAGACGCTCCGGAACGCGTGTAAACGCGTTCCGGAGCGTCTGGGTGCGAATGGTCAAAGCGCCCGAAGCTGGCTTAGCCGGCAAACGCCGGCCAGGGGCGCGCCGGCGGCCGCGGAGGCAGATCGACAATCAGCTGTTTGAAAAACAGCTGATTGTCAAAGCCGCGCGGCGTCGGAGGCGAGCCGGCAGGCGATCGGGAGACAGAAGCGGCGCGAACGCTTCTTCTCCCGAACGCCTGCGGACGGCTCGTCCGCGTTGGAACGCGTGTAGAGCACTTCGAAGTGCTCTACATTTCGAACGCGAAAAAGCCAGCTGCGGACACGTCGGGACGCAAGGCGCGCGCGGCCAATGCGGATGACGTGTCCACAGCTGGCTTTTTCGCGTTCCATTTTCCCCCGTGCGAAAACGTCTCAGGTCTCACCTGGGGCCTGTCACAGTCTGTATTAGCATGCAGACGGCAGGCTCCTATTCCAGCATATATTTCAGAATAAGGCCAAGTACAGAAATTCCTCAGATCTCCTTTGCACTGAAAATGGTCCCAGAAAAGGGTCTTCTTCAGCCTGGCATTAGGAGTGTGAACAAATATTTGAAGGTGTCCAAAGTTCAAAGCAAATGCCCACAAATTCAAATTTAAAGATCTATTCACTTGAATTATCTGGACATTTGTATGTGTATGGGTTCACACATGATGCATACCTGCAGAACCGCATCCATACGCATTTGTGCAGATTCATACGGGATGAAAACGGGTTGTATACAAGATACCTACGGGATGCATACAGACGTGTACGGATGCGTACGGATGCATAACTATGGGTACGGGCACATACAAATGTCAACATTCGTAAGTGCAAATTCCAGTAAAAAGTTCAAACAAATAGGTTCGAATTTGCTTAATCTGAATTGAATTTGGGTAAATTTGAATTTTAAAGATTAAAATCAAATAAAAAATTCGGATATTTGATTCTAATTGAATCAAATCCCAAAAACTGCATTCGTGCACACCTTTACCTGGCAGGGCACACAGCCAACAAGGTAAGTTGATATCACTGGTACCTTGTGTCTACATGGCAGCAATAAATGTACCTTAGTGTGTATTGGAGGGGCATTGTGTGGGGTATTTGGGCCACCCTCTAGCACCCTTGTCAGAGTGGTGTAGGTCTGAGGCACCTTAAGTATTAGGATTCCCCACTCCTGGGACCTCTTCTAGTTGCCTGCTGCTGGAAATGTGAATGATTCCTATATTTGGGGGTTCTTCTCTTCCTTTTCCCTATTCTGAATAAGTCAGAAAAGAAAATGAGATGGCAGAATGAAAAGGGGGGGGACCTTAAATTAACACTGTGATTCAGTGACAGCAAGGGCAGCGCTGGAAAGAAATAGATTTTAACGACTTTTTAAAAGAAGCATTCAGGCCCATTTATATTTTCTGTGAAAGCAAAGTTAAAGAAAAGAAAAGGAGTCGAAAATTGTTCTGAGGAAGAAAGAAGGGGTTTAGCATTCTTCTTACCGCACAATTAAACCAATCCACGTTTCTAAAAGTAATTAACAAAAAGAAGAGAAATCAATGGCTTAAATATAATAACCCTTTAGCTAAAATAAAATAAAAATACCAGAGCAGGTACATTCATCCTTTGACAAGCTTTTTGCCTGCAATAATTAGTTTGACCAGACAGATGTACACTCTTGATAAATCTTGCAAGATAAATTAGCTTGGTTAGATATATTGTTTCAAGTCAGAAATTAGATTTCCCCCCCACCCCGAAGGAAAGGTTTTGTGGCTCAAACAAATAGGATTTCAGACCCTCTAAACTGGGATGCACTGTAAATATTACATCTCCATTTATCTCTCCAAACATTGCAGTGCAGTCTTTGGCCCTTTCTGCATTTACTTGTTTAATCCAGATCAAAAAGCTGCTAAGAACATATTGTCTGCATTGCAAACTGGATCAAAAAGCTGCTAACAACACATCATCTGCATGGGAGTAGAGTAGATCCAGATCAGAACTGTGCTAGAAGTAGACCAGATAAATGTGGTCTACATCTGTGCTAGCACTCTTTAGCACACATTTGCTGTTCTAAGCCCACTCAGTGAAGATGCCTCTGCCTGCAGTTGATCCAGATTCTGTTAACGCAGATCTAGTTAACACAGATTAACTGAGATAAGTGCAGAAAGAGCCTTTGGGGTTTATAGTCTCAATTTAAAAACTGTACGTTGTCTTGGGAGCATTTTGTGATTGGAAAGCAGAATATAGAGTATAACAAAGACATTTAGAAATGGGATCTTTGGAATACAATTGGAAGTACTCTGAGAAAACAGAACAAACTATCTTTGGGGCTGTGCCCAAACCTAAGCTTTAATTGAGCTTCTGTCTATCTTCAGAAAGAGAGGGAACACATCAGTGAAATAATTAGTCATTTTCTTCCTCCATTCCCCAACTCAAATGTGAATTTCCCCAATTAGATAATGCCAGAAGAAAGCAGCTTGCTACTTTGTTAATATGGGGGAAATTCTGCATTTGCTTTCCCGCCTGCTGGATGGGAAAGGTGCAAAACAAACTAACGTGTACTAGCATTCACACTAGGGAACCCTAGTACATGATAACCTAACACCCGCGTGTCCAGAAATTTACCTAGATCAAGTCATGCATCTGATCTTCCGCAGGGCGTAATCATTTTGATTGTGGTGTCCCGCACAGCTGCATATGCACTGGCATTACGGCAACTATGACACTCAGCACACATGAAGTCACATCAGGGGTCTTCTAAGGCGCCAGTGTGCTTGCACAGTTCTGCAGATGACCCCTTGCACCGGAAATGGTGCAAATGTTCACTGCATGGATGCAACCGGTAAGGCTGCGCATCACCGCTAGTTTGAAATTGGTTAACAACTGGGCAGGCAGAGGGTGTTGATAGGCTGTAGGGAACGTTAGTAGGCAGATGCCCCTTCCTAGATGTTAACCAATTGCAAACTAAAAGGCCAAGTGCGAATTAGGCTATGATCTTTCACTTTGAAAGTGGGCTGAAGCTGGGTTACAACTTAGGTGTGAACACAGCTCTGGACTATTTTGGGAAGTGGTCATCAAAAGAATTACCATCCCATAAAACAAATAGCATATCAGACTTTTTAAACACACGCTGGACAGGAAGTTACTAGAGTCTCCTGGAATTTCTTCAATAAGGCTTCTCCTAGGAAAAGCATGACTTTTTTAAAAAAGATCCTTAGGTTCTTCTGCTGTGGATCAAAATGCAATTCGGAGAAATCAATTGGTGCCTTGCTCTTCCCTCCTCCATCCCCACCCGTTTTATTGCTTACACAGCCCTCAGTCAGCACTTTCCTTGTTAGCCACTGGGTAGATTAGTTTTATACCAAAATTTGTCCTTCAGACTCTCGGAAATGTCTCCCCTTATGAAAGAGGATTCTGTTTTTCTGCCTCTTGTGCAGAAAATTTATTTTGAATTTCAGTGAGTGCTGAGCTGTGCCAAATGTACTGCTGTAAGATGGCCAAGGAAGATGCGTGTGGTTTCTTTGCTTTGTCATTTCCCCAGCCATGGAGAGCTCCTTCAGCTTCACAAGCTTCCTGATTAGGAATGTACATAGATATTTGTAACATTTGTTATTTGGACATTCGTACACAAATTGAATGTTACAATATTTGTACATTGACATTCATACAAATACAAATGTTTTGGACATTTGTACAAATAGTTCAAACATTCATACAAATAGTTTGGCCATTTGTTAAACTGGGGACATGGGAAAGTGGCTGCGCCAGTCACATCTGCAACGGATCTAGAGTACATTCAACATGGATTGAGAGCGCATTAAAAGTGAATTCTCGTCAGATTTGTTGCTTTCACAGCAGATTTGTTACGGGATATGTATCAGATGTGTTTCTCAGATACATATTGGATATGTATTCATTTGTATCAATACATATTCATTCATATTGATACGTATTTATTCATATCCAATACGTATTTGTTTGTATCAGATATACATACGTGTCAAAAAGAATTTTACCACATTCGAAAGCTCCTATTCGTACAAATATGAATTTTCAAACTTTTGATTTGTTACGAATTGAATGTCAAAAAACACATTCATGCACATCCCTATTCCTGATCTGAAAATAGCCTCAGCCAGGTCCCCATGCGTTAGTAGGGAGGCTATTGGAGGATATCATGAAGTTTTCAGAAATGTAGACGAGACCTCAGGATGAAGGGTTTGTGGAATGAAAGATAATTTTTTTAAAAAAAAATCCTTTCAAATGTCTAAAAAATTAAGTTGAATACCACCAAAGTCACCTTTAAGAACTTTGTTGCATTATTATCTCCTCTTTGATAATATTTCATCTGGTTCCTCATTAAATAAGGAAGAATTACCAAAAAATATGCTGAAGGATGCTGTGGATAATGTAATGCTGTGGTTTTGTCACTAGGTGGCATAGCGCTGACCTGGCCCAGGCCTCCTTGCTATCGGAATCACTGATCCATATCTAGGGAAGTTAAGTGCAGAAAGGGTCTTAGGCACATCATCGCCTTGACCTTTTTCTCCAGTTTCAACAGGTATTTGTCTTTGTGGTACAGCTACCTGTTCAGTTGTAGTAATTCATTTTGAGACATTGGGCCTTTTCACACTTGGACTGATGGGACACTCTGAGCGCACTCCCACATGGAGCATACACACTGCCCGGAGCCACTTGTATTTTAGATGTGGCTCTGTGCATACCAGATTGTCATAAGAACATATGAAAATAAGAGAAGCCCTGCTGGATGAGGCCACAGCCCATTTAGTCCAGCATCCTGTCTCACACAGTGGCCCACCAATTGCCCATGGGCATCTCAAGTAGAGACAAGGGCAAACATTCTCCTGCTCTTGAATCCCAGCAAACAGCCTTAGAAGCATCCTGCTTGTCCTCTCAACCTGAAAGATGTATTTAGGCATCCATTCTAGTAGCCTTTGATACATCTGTCATCCATAAATTTGTCCAACCCTTCCTTAAAGCCATCTAGGCTAGTTGCTGCAACCACCTCTTCTGGCAACAAATTCCATAGACTGATGACCCTCTGGGTGAAGAAATACTTCTCCTTGTCTACTCTGACTCTCCTACCTATCAGCTTCATAGAGTGCCCCCCTGGTTCTAGTGTCCCCCAAGCATAGCTGTAGAGCATAAACATGTGCTTTCCACCTATACTAGCTGCAGACTAATAAAGCCCAGTACAGCTCCGGGAGAATGGAGTCTGGGGCTGGGTGGCACAGGAGCCTGGTCACTGTGCTGCACATGCCCATTGCTGCACATGCCCATTGCTGCCATCACCATGGCAACGCAATCCACTCTGGTAGGTGATTCACATCTATCCGACACTTAGAGAAGTGTTGGAAATGTTTGGAATGGATCCCAAAGTGCAGACATTTTCCCAAGAGAAGCCCTTTCTATGGAAAGCAGCAGATAGATAGATAGATAGATAGATAGATAGATAGATAGATAGATAGATAGATAGATAGATAGATAGATAGATAGATAGATAGATAGATAGATAGATAGATAGATAGATAGATAGATAGATAGATAGATAGATAGATAGATAGATAGATAGACAGGCAGGCAGGCAGGCAGGCAGGCAGGCAGGCAGGCAGGCAGGCAGGCAGGCAGGCAGGTGATAGGTAGGTTGGTAGGTAAGTAGACAGACAGACAGACAGACAGACAGACAGTGAGTGAGTGAGTGAGTGAGTGAGTGAGTGAGTGAGTGAGTGATGCTTTAAAGCCTATGTAAAAAAATTGTGTCTCTTTGATGTCAGATGCATTACTGTAGCTGGGTTCTTTTTAAGTTTGTTTCCTTTTTTTTACAGTACTAATATCTAAAAAGTTGAACGCAGAAAAATTACGTTGAACTATTGTGAACTTCATGGAATCAGAGTCCATGTTTTTACATCCTCATTTTGTCAAGGAACAAAGGGGCAGATGAGCCAACATCTGCAGATACAAAAATAAACCCTTTGAGCTTCGTTTCCCTTTTATCAGAATTCTATTGTTAAAGCAGAACATTTTAAAATTCTAAAAATCGGCTTCCCTGAATACTAAATGATAGGGAAGCTGTTGCTATTGAAAATGCTGTCATAGTTCTAAGAAATATTTTTTTATATAAAACCTAATTCATGAATTACTGTTTATTATACACATTTGTATGTGTGTTTCAGTTCAACCATAATATATTTTGATATTGCTAATGATATTCGGGCTTTTCATTTTCAGAGCCACAGAGAATGGACATACAGGCTTTCAAAGCGAGATTCCATCTGATTTGTAGCAGTTTTGGAGCTGTTATGCCATGTTCCAGGTTTCTTCTGAGAATCTAAGCTTTCAGATATAGCTGTGATATCCATCTTCAGAGGTCTTTGCTCTTGGCTGAGTCAAGGGTAACAGAGAGCCAAGGGCCAACAGACTACCTATTGTAGACCTGTAGATAAGACAGAGGACTGTTCACACTTACCTTGCAGGAACAGTTCCAGACGCTCCTGGAGATTGTTGGGCCACCGTCTGCGACAGAATGCTGGACTAGATGGGCTGTGGCCTGATCCAGCAGGGCTTCTCTTATGTTCTAGATGCCTGTCCACATACCACATTCCCACTGTGGGAACAGACTGCTGGAGTAAATAGGTCCTGGGTCCAATCTAGCAAGGGCTTCCTCTGATTTTATGTTCTTAGTTTACTGTTTAAATGCTGGGACTTAGTGTCTGGTAATTTTAATTAATCGTTTTGTTTACTCACTTTTCATTGTTTTGTTTCTCCATTTAAACAAAGTAAATATCACAGCAGAAACTGTTTGTTGATTTTGCATCCAACCCTGAACTGCTTTCATATTAGTGTTAGCTAAGTAATATTTAAGATCCTGGCAAGTAGTTTCCTAAGAGGAGTACAATCTGATGAGAAATGAGCTCCATTAAAGATCTGATATTGCCTTTTTAAAAATATTTTTTATTATTACAGGAGTACTTTGCAATAACATACATCAAATAACATATATAAGGCATGTGATCACCACATCTTTCTTATAAGACTCAGAACAGCAAAAACCACCTGATAATCTACCCCAGTTTGGCTCATTATGCTCATGCCTTTCTGATCATGTCCTGAGACTCCTTTATGAGACTTTTTTCAGATCTCCACCCCCTGTTCTCTGATAGGATAAAAGTTCTTTGACTCAATATGGTGTCACCACACATTGGGCAAAAGGGAAAGCAAATCCATGCAGTATCCATCCACTAAAGTATGGTTCAACCTCCTGATCATACATCAAAAAATGAAAATGGAGGAAAGTCCACAAATAAAATGGATTGGACTAAAAACATCTGAGCGGTGGGGTCTGAAGATGGACTGAGGAAGGATTAAAGTGAAGGTATGACCGTGACCCAGTAACATCATGTTTCTCCTTCAGCAGTTCCCGATTCCATCCCCACGTCTGCCTCTAAGTATCCTTTTTCCTTATACGTCATGGCTTTGTAGATTATACTTCTAAGAACAAAGAGTTGTTCAGCACTATGAATGGTGAGTCTTTGGGTGCTTAAGGGAAGGATAAAAATGCACTCAATAAACCAACCATTAATCTCCATAAGGCTGGACAGTAGCCTGATATCCAAAGAGCTAGTCTTTGAGGGCACTGATGTCTTCTATCCCGAGGCCAGAGCAGGTCACCTTGGTCTGGGTTAAGCAACCAGGCTAGGATGCGGTGCTACTGGTGTGGGACAGGCTGTCCCCATTGCGGTGGCCCACCCTACATTGGCCCCTGCTGCTGGCTCAGAGTTCCCAGGAGGATTTCTTTCAAAGATTCACCCTGTTGCATTAGGAAAATGTCTCCCTTGCATACCAGAACACAGGAGTATTCCAAGGCCTACCAGTAAACCAGGTTAGGACACTATTTGGGGGCATGCCAGCCCAGATAATTCTGCTTTTTTCCATCCCCTTGGAGCCAGATCAGCTGTATTTTTAAGACTGGAGCCCCAGGATCACAGCTAATCTGGGTGCCTGGTGAAGACGTAAATGGCAGTGAGAAAAGCCCTTGCTGCCATTTGTCAGGGGAAAGAGGGCTTCCCTCACGCTTCTAATCAAAGTTGGATTCTCTGATTCAAAATTGGAAGGTGGGGGAACATTTTACTTAGGTCCTTTTCTGCATGGGATGATGCCCCATGCCAGGAAACGTTCCACACTAGCAGGGAAAATGGGAGGTCCTAACCCCTTCTAGCATGCTCCATCCACACATGTTAGCATGTTCTTCCTCTGTATCAAGGGCACCTTGATAGTACAGTGTTGAGCAGATGCTGAGCCCTCAAGGCACCAAAATGGCACCATGAAAGTTATATCTCTCTGGCAGCATTCACTAGGGATGTGCACAAATATACGTAACATTCATTATTTGGATAAATTTGGACAAATTCAGACATTCAGACATTAACATTCATACAAATACGAATGTTTCAGAACATTTGTATGGATAGTTCAGACATTCGTTAAACTGGGAGGAAAACTGAGGCTGGAGGGGGATGGCTATCCATTCCATTATGTATGCATCTGTATAGGATACATATCCAGGATATGTATCTAAGATACATATCTAGGATATGTATACACTTGGATATTTGTGTGAATTCATTTGTATCAAATAGAATCCTACCAGATTTGAAAGGGTTCTATTCAAACAAATATGAATTTTCTAACATTCAATTCCTTACGAATTGAATGCCAAAAAAACCATTTGTGCACATCCCTAGCGTTCACACCTACATTTTAATCCGATTTCAGACCACTTTCAGAGTGAAAGAATGCATTGGCAAAATGACTGGCCGTTTTCTTTCCACTTTAACTAACTCAAAGTTTAAGTGGATTGGATAAGCCTAAAGGAAAACAGCTTGACACTTTGCTGTGTTGCCTCGCTCTGAAAGAGGACTGAAACTGGGTTAAAATTTAGGTGTGAACAGAGCCACCGTCATGCTTTTTAGCTGTGTATCAATGAACATGCGACAACTGTGCCCTCAAGGCGCCATAATGACGCCACACAGAGTGTACCTCTGCCTCATGCTTTTTAACCATGTATCAATGAATGAAATGTTCAGCTAGTCATCTAAGTAAACTTTGTGTGGAGGATTCAAAGGATATAGCTGGCAGCAATTTCTGTGATTTTGACAGGACTGCTTTGAGGGAGCCCCTTCGTGGAGATTGCTGCTGGCTAATCCATAAACACCTCAATTCACAAGTTACATTTGATCACAAGAACGTGTTACCCGTGGAAGCTGAGGCGCCATGCGTGCCGAGAAATGAAATGTACCGTACGAACTGACTCCAAGATATACTCCTTCCATAATACACATTTACAGCGCAATAAGAAAGAGTAATGGTGGGGAAGCCCTCCTACATGTATCTGTAAGAGTGACAGAAGTGTGATAAACGCACTGCTTACTTCCCCTCCAACAGAAAAGCTGAGTGACCAAAATGGCAAATAAATAATCTCCACAAACAACTGCCTCTGATGGCTGCTTTTGGAGTCTGACCCTCATGAGGGCAAACTGCCTTCAAAAGGAAGAAAGAGAAAGGTCCTGAACTACCTCAGACGGCGGCGCTGGAAGGCCTCTGGTGTGGAGCTTTATTATTTAATCAAATCCCTCAGAATGACAGATCGTTAAAGCTGGAACCGACTCTAATGTGGGAAAGCCGTCAGAGGCAGCAAAATGGGGGAAGTCAAACTCATGATTTGTGAAACTGTGGCTTTTCTTCCATGGTGTCTGGCCCTCAGCGGCTTTATGATGACAGTCTCTGAGAAGAAAAGGTTCTTATGTGCTTCGTTTTCACTCAGCATTAGCCTGGAGACAATTCGGGGCAAGGCCTCGAGATATTCTGATATGAACGCTTTGGTACTTTCATCCTTTTCACTGAAATACATTTTTGGTTCTTTTCAATATAAATTCTGTATGCCTTGGTCTACTTCCTAGGCTTTTCAAAAACCTTATCACATACAATTCTTCTTGTTGGCAACTACTACATTAAATATGCTTTTGCATCCTGCCATTCCCAAGGTGAATCAGTTCCGCTCTCCCACTGCCTATGTTGTTTGCACTATTTAAAACTGTCTTTTCATAATCCATTCTACCCTGCTTTCCTCACCCATTTAAGGGGACTCAAAGTGGCTGACAAACCTTCTTTTCGTCTCCCCACAACTGACACCCTGTGAGGTCGGTGGGGCTGTGAGAGCTCAGAAGAGAGCTGTGACTAGCCCAAGGTCACCCAGCTGGCTTCATGGGGGAGGGCGGAATCAAACCCGCTCTTCCCAGATAAGAGTCTGGCTCCCTAACCACTGGACCAAACTGGCTCTAGATTTTATGGTCAGGTTCCCCCTGGGCAATTTAATCTGGGTTTTCAGCAGGGCTTTTGCAATCAGCAGCAAGGTGTGGTTTTTTGCACTTCCACTGTCAACTTATAATGCAGACTCGCAGGGGAGAAACCCCCTCCCTCCCTCCTCCCCTCAGCAGGGCCCCCTCCCCACGCAGTCAGAAATTGGGCACCATCGTACCCTGACTTTAGTTTGAATTGAGCCGAAAACCCTTGATTCAAGTTAATTTTGAAGTATTTTTATTTTGAACTACAGGGTGGTTCAGTTTTCATGCGAACCACATTTAGGCCATGGTCACACCTTCATTTTAAACTTTCTTCAATCCATCATCACATCTGTTTGCTCTCACCTTTTCATTTCTATCCATTTTATTTGTGGGCTTTCCATCCTCCAATAAGGAAAGTCCTCAAATAAAATGGATAGAAATGGAAAAGTATGAACAGTCAGATCTGAAGATGGACTAAAGAAGGTGTACCCATGGCCTTAGTTTGTTATAGTTTGCTTGGTTCATTAAAGTTCAATTCCAAGCTGCAAACAACAGGTGGTTTAGATCATGGGAGCCATGAGGTTCTCTTTGAACCACAAACTGACCAAACCATTTTGGCACATCACTAGTGGTCACTTCTGTCCTATTTAGCTGGACCCCAAGTGAAGACTGAAAAATATTGTATTGGCAATGATGAAGAAAGAGAACAAAACCATGGAACCATTTCATCCAGATGAATTTATTTAATGAAACCAAGAGAGTCAGTAGTCTCTAGCTGCTTCTGTCGGAATAGCCACTAATGATGTTTCCCTTTCTCTGCCCCACAATTTGCATTGCTTAGAAAGGCTGGCTTAGGGGCTCATGTCAATTTTGTCCATCTGCAATGGCAGCTATCAAACTCTAGCATGCTCACATAGCATGCTTACCACATAGACAGTACTTGAGAAGCATTTCTTGGACATTAGGCTCACATGCAAGAGGAAATGCCATGAAAGATAGTAGACAAGGGGGCACAAATATATACTATTTCTGTTCTTTCCTATACCAGCTAATCTATTAAAAATACATGTTCTTCTCCCCTTGCAGCTACAGCCCAGATCCAGAACAGTCCAAGCTGTGCTTTCTCTCATTAGATCGTGAGCAGAGGTCAAGTTGCCTTCAGTAGCAGCTGAAGAAGAAGAAGAAGGAGAAGAATTGGCTTTTCTATTCTGCTTTTCTAATCTATTTAAGAGGACTCAAAGCAGGACAAAGCTTTCTATTCTTCTCCCCAAAACAGAACACCCCATGAGGTGGGCTGTGAAAGCTCAGAAGAGAGCTGTGACTAGCCCAAGGTCACCCAGCTGGCTTCATGGAGGATGATGGAATCAAACCCAGTATTCCCAGATAAGACTCCGACTCCCAACCACTAGACCAAACTGGCTCATAGGCCTTCTTTCTTGTTCCTCCTCATTCCTGCTGCCAATCACACGTGCATTTCCTGTTTCTGTCACCATTACAAATGTGCCTAGGACCAACTGCTTGGTCTCTTGGGTCATTTCTGCACTGCATGGACTGGTCCAGGCTTAAACTGGGACACCAGGAGATCTGTTTTAACATGTCCATCAGCATTTCAGGGCCCAGTAGACCAGCCCAGGGAGGTGTGGGTCCCACTAGAGCTCCCAAGGCCAGGAACCAGTCCATCTCACCCAAGCAAGGAAATGGCCTTCATTTAGCACCTGAATAATGCAGTCTGGACAATGCTATGTCAATGCAATGTCAATGGGGGAAGGAGAGGTGAAATAACAGCTGCCTTTTAGGATTACAAAAATAGATAGATATACACACATACTGTGGATATTTCCCTGTCTGTAGTAACCATTAGGGTATCCAGCCTTCTTCCCCTGGCTTCCTTTCCAGTCCCCACCTTAATTTTCAAGCCTCTTGCCGGTTAAAAGGAAAAACCTCAGGATATGAAGGGTTAAAAGACAAGCCTCAGAATGCACTATACACTCATCGCTGTCCAGGTGCTGAAATCTACTCCCCTTCATGAAAACTGCCTGCAGCATAATAGAGTCCACAGCCACATGGAAATCTTAAAAGAACAGCTTCTTTCTTTTCTTGTAGTCTGTTCTTCCTGCCACAGACCAGGGGAAGTGACATCAGAAGGACCTCTGACCTGCCAGACACCAGCTTTCCTCCAATCACCTCCCCTGATGTTGCTTTGATATAATTTCCCCCACGCCCCTTCTTTTACTTTATAAAAACCCCTGCACCATTAAACTCGGGATCTCTCTTCCAGCTGATCTCTGTCTCCAGCCTCTTTATTCCCCTTCCCCATTTTCTAACCTATTCAGGTCAGCCTTTAACAACTAGCTGATCTCCAGAACTGAACCAATTGGAGTCTGGAAATATCTATTGGAATATCTGGTATAAAGAAGGAACAGCCCAGCTGTTGTGCCCCTACCTCCCAGAGCATTTTATCGGGTTGTGGATTCTAGAACACAACAGCTGCCTACAGAAAGTAGGGTTTGTTGCCTGAAAGGTTTCTTTTGAAGGAACTTGCATTTAATTAATTCCTTTGTAAAACATTAAGCATGAGTAAGAATTACCTCCTTTTAGGTTCAATGAACCTAAAATATTTATATTTTTAAAATAATCAAGTATTAAGCATGCTTTTCCTCCACCACAGAGGTCTGCTTGCTGTTTAAACTTGTCAAAAACTGCTAATGTTAATTTTTCTCTCAGACAAATTTCCACTGCAGCCAGCACCCATGGATATAGGAAAGAATTTTGCAAAGCTGGCCAAATGGAAAGACAGACAGGGTTCCTGTACCTTTAACCCTTGCACAAAGGAAGAAACTTCTGCAGATGTTACCCACAAGGCAAATTTTCATCTGCTTCTCTTTTCCATCAGGCTTACTAGTGATGGTTAGGGGTGTGCACGAATATTCAATAGTGTTCCAAATTCAATCAAATCTACCCGAATTTCGACATTAAAATTCGAATTGAATGTCCATAAATTTGAATTTAAAGATTTGAACGAATTTCAGATTTCAAATTTCAGATTTATTCACTTGAATTATCTGGACAGTCGCATGTGTATGGGTACACAATGCATACTTGCAGATATGTATCTTTCCCGCCTTTGTACGGATCCATACAGGACAAAAACAGATTGCATACAGGATAACAATGGGATGCATACGGACATGTACAGATGCATATGGGATGTGTAACAATGCGTTGACATTTGTAAGTGAAAATTCAAATAAAAAATTCAATAGATTTGAATTTGCTTAATTCAAATCAAATTTGGTTAAATTCAAATTTTAAAGATTCAAATTGAATCAAATCCCAAAAATTGGGATTTGTGCACACCCCTAGTGATGGCTTCATGATATGCTTAGAGAATAAGCATATCATGGAATAAGAACCTATGTTCGGACCAGTGGCCCATTTAGTCCAGCGGCCTGTTCTCAAACTGGTCAACAAGTTGCAGGTGGAAGGTCATGAACAAGAGTTAGCATAACAAACTTCCATGCTCAGAGGGCTGTTCACACATAACAGCCTAGTATGGCATTGCAATACCATACTAGACTGGTGAGGCTCAGGCACGCTGGGAGACAGCCCCACATCAAGGGCTGATAAAACCCCATAAGGACCACCAGCACTTAAAACACAGATCACCATGACAACAGCTTGGGCAAGATTAGGTGCAATTGGGACATGGGGTACGACTGCAGAGCCACAGTTGCATGGCTATGCTCACTTGTAGCACCACACCCAAAAAAGTGAGCAAACGCTTCTATCCAGAAGCCACCTATTTTCTCTTGATCAAGCTGTGTGCAGCTAGTTAATTCTGGGATGGTGGTGGCAGCTTATGGAGACAGTTGCCCAGGGAGTAGATTGCCACAAAT
Source organism: Aspidoscelis tigris stejnegeri (assembly GCA_023333525.1). Lineage (NCBI taxonomy): Eukaryota > Metazoa > Chordata > Lepidosauria > Squamata > Teiidae > Aspidoscelis > Aspidoscelis tigris. Next base: position 13,281,208 of record JALMGA010000007.1, read on the forward strand.
CTGTCCAAACTATTTTTGAAGCAATTGGAAATGTTGGCCTTACACAGCTTCTCATGGTAGCATATTTCATATTTTAATTATACAAAATTTAAAGAAGTGCTTTCTTTTTATCCAGCCCAATTATTCCACCATTCAGCTTCATTGGGTGACACCTGATCGTAGTATTTAAGAAAAAGGAGAAGTTTTTTGTCTGTTTTTTTTTTACACTGTGGATAATTTTATATCCTTTTACTATTTCCACACTCACTTACCTCCATTATAAACTAAACAACCCCAAAGACTCTTGTGCATATATATATATATGTAATGTATATATATGCACCCTTTTGAACTTTTTCTAGCTTTGCCATACTCTTCTTAAGGTATGGTGACCAAAACCGTACATGACATTCCATGTGCAATCACATCATCAACTCGTATATAAAAGCATTGCAATAATGGACAAGATAGTTTAAGCAGATTCCTCCAACCTTACAAATCTATTGTTCCACATTTATCCCTTTTAAAAACATTCTGACTTTGTCTTTTGACTTTACCAAGTTCAGCACAGGTTCAGAACATCCACATAACCTCTCACTTTACTTAGCAAAGCGCTCCTGCAAATTAAACTCAAAAATCTTTCCTGGTCCCAACTAGTAATGGATCTATAGTACTTTACAAACTTCCTATGACAATTCTGAGTGCCCCCATAATAATTAATAAATTATCACAACCCTAGAATAACTGCGGTATCCTTTGCATTACAGTATTAAAATTTATATCAATTGCCTGTATTATGGCCCATTTGGAGCCCTTGCAATGCTTTGAACCAATAATCCAAGCACCCAAATTGCAATTTATATGACAATTTCCTAAGGGGACCTGTTACTGTCATTTTGGGTAAATAAGATCCATTTAAAATGGTATAAATAAAAACATGTTTTGCATAACAAGCTACAACAGCTCTGGAAGAGCCATTACCCTCATCAGCTAAACAATATGCATGTTTAAACTGTGCTTGGATACATTTTTAATGCCCCACCTCCCCGCACCTTCCCAAATTGCTGTAATGGCTGAAGCTGTGATGGTTTATTGCATCAGTTTTCTTACATATGTGAAATGAGGACAACCCCCAGATATTAAAGCAACTGTTTCCACTCAGAATGTATACATTCCCAACCTATTATTTACATAAATGTAAGGGGAGTGGTTTATTTTGCTCTCACTGCCTGGTTATCTATGCAAAATATCTATTAAGGAGTGATAATACAGGGTATGGTTCCCCCTGCCATTATCGCTTCATAGTCAGACAATGATGGACAGAGTGCTGTCTTCCTGCATTTAAAGTGACACTCACATCCAGGTATTCTGCCAAAAGTACACATCACCACCATGCATGCCCAGCCATCTGTTTCGGCCTCCACCCATGCACAGTGGATGGAGTGACAATGGTGTCTCCATCCAAAAAGTGAGTTAAAGTGCTACTGCTGGAAATAATAATAATAACTTTTGTTTATAATGCCCCTTTCACCGAAGGATGGAACAAGAAACATATATGGTCAATAGACAGATATAGATGGATGGATGGATGGATGGATGGATGGATGGATGGATGGATGGATGGATGGATGGATGGATGGATGGATGGATGACAGGCAGACAGATAGATAGATCATAGAATCATAGAATCATAGAATGCTAGAGTTGGAGGGGACCTCCTGGGTCATCGAGTCCAACCCCCTGCTCAAGGCAGGATCTCCTAAACCATCTCAGACAGATGGCCGTCCAGTCTCTGCTTGAAGACCTCCATCGAAGGGGAACCAACCACCTCCCGTGGCAGCCTGTTCCACTGGTTGATCACTCTTACTGTTAGAAATTTTTTCCTAACATCTAAACTAAATCTTTTCCCCTGCAGTTTCACCCCATTGTTTCTAGTCCTTCCTTGAGAGAGTGAGAACAGGGCTGATCCCTCTGCCCTGTGACAACCCTTGAGGGATTTGTAGACAGCTATCATGTCTCCTCTCAGTCTTCTTTTTGATAGACTAAACATTCCTAGTTCCTTGAGCCGTTCCTCATAGGACATAGATATACACACATACATATATATACTTACATATATATATATAAATTAAACTCTAATTATATATCAACATTCCAGTTCCTCACCAGATGCTTCCCACCTCCACAGTCCCATGCGTAATTGGCTCAGTCTGATAAATCAAAAAGGATGGTCTTCAGTCCCTTCCAAAAGCAGAAGAGATCCTCCTCCAGCCAAAGGTCCACAAATGTGGGCCCAGGTCTTAAAAGGTTCACAACCTTGAGGTGGCTGTACACATTGGTGGAACATCAAATAAATCCTTGGTTGTAGCATACATGCTCTGCCTTAAGCCTGCTGTATACGTGGTTACTCAGCAGTAGTTTGTGTTGAACTGAATGGGATTAATGTAGGATGCACTTATTGATCCATTTCAAAGTATTCCAAGATATGGCTCTCCAGATGTGGCTGAACTTCCATGAAGAAAAAGAAGAGTTGGCTTTTCTACCCTGCTTTTCTCACCCATTTAAGGGGACTTAAAGCAGCTGACAAAGCTTTCTATTCTTCTCCCCACAACCAAATACCCTGAGAGGTAGGTGGGGCTGTGAGAGCTTAGAAGAGAGCTGTGACTCACCCAAGGTCACCCAGCTGGATTCATGGAGGGGTGCGAAAACAGACTCGTTATTCCCAGATAAGAGTCCAGCTCCCTAGCCTCTAGACCAAACTGACCAAACTGAATTGTATCCAGTATATTAATTCTTTTGTCCTAAGGCCTTTTTGCATTAGGCCTTTTGGAATTCGTGGAGGACACACCAGGACAGAGCATTCGCTCCTCTGGGCCGGCAGTTCCATTTGGAACTGCCCCTGCCCATCTCAGTGTGTCCTACACATGGCCCAGTGCACTCCAGCCATCCCCGGCCATCCAGGGAGGGAAGCATTCATACGCCTCCCTCCCTTTCAGCTGTGGGACATGCCTCCTTGCCACGATTGGGCCAAAATCGGGCCAACAGTTGGCAAGCCTGCACAAATCACTCACCTTGCTGGGCCCAGGGGGCGATCCACGATGGTCTGCGCAGCCGCGCACACTCCGGTAGATGGGACCCAGTGGGTCCCGTCTATCAGGAGCATGCACACCTGCATAGACCGTGGCACATTGCACCCATCCTGGCAAGGTGAGTGATCGCACACAGGTGGGGAGGGTGGCTCACTCCTGGCTCCTGTAGTCCCATCGCAACTGCAGGAGTCAGGGAGACACCCAGTTCAGCCTCCCCTCACCCCTTTCCAGGGTGGGAAGAGGTCGGACTGTGGCTGTCCATGGGTTGGGGGATGTGGGGTCCCTTGGTAGACTGGCCCCAGCTGAAGCACTGAATGGCTACGGCCAGTCTACTGAGGGACCCCACATCGCCCAGCCCATTAAGGCAGATCGTCGGCCTCTGCAGGGCTGAGCCACCTAGATCTAGGCAGCTCAGCCCAACAGAGAGCCCCCAGGACCACCCGGACCCATCCCGTGGCCCGCCACATGCACACACAGACCAACACTGGCTGAGCCAGGTCACTTGGACCCAGGACAGCCAGCTGGTAGGGGCATGTGCATGTGTGTGGGTTCACCGGGCCAGCAGGTAAGGGCATGTGCATGTGTGTGGGTTCCCGGGCCATGGAGGGGGGTGGGTGCCCGTAGGCGGTCCTGCCAACTGTAGAGGACCTGATCCGGTCCCCTACAATGTATAGGAACCCAGGGAAAGGCCCTGCCAGGTATGCCCACCCAATGACGGACAGGCCTGGGAGGGGCATCCCTGCCCCCGTCCGGCCTTTTCCAGCTAGGACACTTTGGAGCGCTTTCCCCATCCACACGTAGGCAGGTAGGAACACATGTAGACACATTTCTTACCTGCCTCCGTGTGAATGGGGTAAGCATCCCAGAGTGTCCTAGCCTAAGTGTACAACAGCTGTTCCGGCTGTAGTGCAAAAAGGCCTCTTGTTCCCATACAGTACCTACAAGCTACAGCCAGGTCCTACTAACCCCAGGTTCTCAAAACAAGTGACAATTCCCATTAGCCTTATCCGGTCGAGTCACAACACAAAGGAATTGCCATATCTAATGTGTAAGCTAACAAAGATGGCTGAGTTTAGGAAAGGGTAGAGAAGATGGCAACACAGTGGACAACTGATCAGCATTGACACTGGCCAATGGAAAGAAATTATGGAAAATGCAGTTCAGCTATATCCAAACAGGGGTCCTGGGGGACTGGCTGACTGCACATGCAATTAGTCTAACTGCATTCAGAATTACTCCTGAAATCCCTTTGAGTAATCTTTAATAGAATTCCTCAGAACAAGCCAATCAGTCTAGCAGCAATCACTCAGTTGGACATGGCCGCTCAGAAATCAATTTTTCTGAGATAGATTAGTACTCTCTGAAGACCATAGCAGCTTAGTGTGCTCCTTCTACAGTACCATCCACATGACACTTTTCTGCCCACACCCAGACAGTTAGGGGGTGGGTGAGCAAATACCCATGTGCCAGAAACAGACAGTTCTTGTTCCCACAGTGGTCTCTGAAATATCATTCAGATGCAGGGAATGTTCCATTCTATTAGTTCTTTGATGTACAAATCCCTGAGCACGAAGAGAGGCAGATTGCTGGTCACATGGCAGAAAATCCATCCAAACTCGTGGGATTTCAACAGGAGACAGAGATAGTTATAGACTGGCTTCAAGGACTAGGGATAAGGGCCAATAGGGTTAAAGGAAAGGGAGAGGCTGATGGAAAGAGTGTGATGAGGAAGAAGAAGAAGAAGAACTGGATTTTCTATCCCACTTTTCTCACCCATTTAAGGGGACTTGAGGTGGCTGACAAAGCTTTTCTGTTCTTCTCCCCACAACAAACACCCTGTGAGGTAGGTGGGGCTGTGAGAGCTCAGAAGAGAGCAGTGACTAGCCCAGGATCACCCAGCTGGCTTCATGGAGGAGGGCGGAATCGAACCCGCTATTCCCAGACAAGAGTCCAGCTCCCTAACCACTAGACCAAACTAGCTATTTATTCGCACTTGCTGCAGTTTTGGGGTTGTTATGCCGTGTTCAATAATTCTTCTATGAACCTAAGCTTTTAAATCTGAAAGCTCAGGTTCACAGAAGAATTATGGATCATGGTATAGCAACCCTAAAACTGCAACAAATGAGATTGTAACTAGCTGGGAAAGCCTACATTCTACCATAGCTATTTACTCTTTAAATGTAGCTGGCAGCTCAGTTCCAGAGGTCACAGGGTGTAAAGCAACACCTGTGCCCAGGATTCCAGAGAAGGATGCGATGTTTGTACCTTCAGAATCAGGAGAGTGGCACTGGTGCACAGCATATGAGAACGTAAAGAAAGCCCTGCTGGATCAGGCACAACCCATCTAGTCCAGCAGCATCCCTTGTCACTGAGTAGCTCCTCAATTGCTTCTGGGCCTTCTCAGGCAGAAGACAAAGGAAAATCTTAACCTGCTGTCTCCAACCTGGAGGAAGTACCTAGTAGGGATGTGCATGAATTTATATATGTTATATATATAACATTCTATTTGATTCATATTGAATTGAATGCAAGAACATTTGTATTTCTTTGAATAGATCCTCTTTGAATGTGGTAGGATTTGTATTCTATACAAATGTTCAGTCCCATACAAATCCCATATGAACGCACACAAAGAGCATACAAATCCCATATGAAGCTTCATACAAAGCTTCATATGAATGTATCAAAACATTCTATTCAAATTCAAATGTAAATCTTCAAATATGCCAACATTTGATTAATTTGAACGTCCAGATCACCCAAATTCATATGAATTTTGAATGTTATGAATATTCAAGCACATCGCTAGTACCTAGGCATTCATTCTAGTAGGCACTGATATGCTTGTCCTTCATGAATGTATCTAATCATTTCTTAAAACTATCCAGGTTGGTTGCCATCACCATTTCTTCTGGTAGGAAATTCCATAGATTGACGTCCCTCTGGATGAAAAAATACTCCCGCTTGTCAATCCAAACACCAGTGACGTGTGAAGCCTCATAGATCCACATTAATGTATGGATCTGCGGACCTAGATGGATATTACACAGGCTATTAATCCAGATTAAGACCCTGTGCAGAATAAGATCTAAGAACTGTTGCTTCAAAGATTGCATTCTGAAAGCAGTTTGTACTCCTCATTGAGAGTAGAAAACAGCTTAAAACCACTCCTCACCCCACCAGAAACACGACTTTCTTCTCTCAACTGCCGCCACATTAAAAAATTAACACGTACGTTCAGAGTCTATTCTGAATGGAAATTAATGTTCTCTTTGATCCAGTACCCATCACACACTCTAGAGCACAAAAGAACATCATTTTATGCTAAAGAAGTATTTCTTCCTTTTTGGAATTTTAATCAGCATTACCTCAGTGTTTTCAGTTATGGGAAATTTACTGAGGGGAGAGGCAAGAGAGAGAAACAGGGGCGGCTCAGTGATTGCTCACGGAGTAACCATTTAAGTTCAGTTTAAAGCTATAGGGCACCATCATGCCTACTTCTAGGCCAGAAAACTGCAAGAGTGAAGAGCATACGGGGGAAATGCTCAAGAATGGAAGGGTGTAAATCAGTCACACTCAGGCAGGTAAGAATTTAAGGACGTGAGACTGCGGCATAAATTCAGGCAAGTGAGAGATTAAAACATAGAGCACCACCGGTATGAAAATCCCCAAGTTAAAAAATGCTGCTAATGAGATGGACCTCTGAGGTTCGGCTGGCAGAGTTTAGCAACCCGGCAAGGGGATCAATGTCATGGTTTCTCTCAGCTCCTCATTATAAGGTGTTGTAAATGCATTTCCCCAGCCACCGTGCTAAGTGGAATGATTACATTATTCATTTATACTAATTTCCTGTTCAATAATGATCCAGCTGATTAGGAGCTTGTCATGCAAAAAAGCCTGAAAAATTAGAGAAACTCTTATAGAGTGAAGGACTCTGCAACATCACCGATGTTTAGCGCGGCGGTTAAGCTTAGCAGGGCTGGAAAAGGCCATAACCGGAAGCATGCCTACAAGTGTCAAGGGGGAGATAGAGCCATGCTCTACCCTAGGGCCTATTCACACGACGGCTGGTCGTGCATGATTAGGGAACTTCCAGGGAAGAGCATCTGCCCTTCGAGGAGGCTGCTACAGCCTCCAATCAGGCCCTGCCTTCTCAGAACTTCCCTAATTATTAATTAGATGTGGAGCACGATTTCTATCCAACATTACCAAAAAGCTTACCTGGCGCGTACAGGCTGTGCCCATTTGCACTTCTTCTGGTGCTCTGGGGTTGTCTGAAGTGCTCTGCAAGTGAGCTGGCACTTCAGACAACCATAGATGCAACTGTGACTGTGCATAGCATCAGCATTGTCATGGCAAGGGTGCTGACACACGTACAGTCGCGCAGGGCACCACAACCAAAATGGCAGCACCTAGAAGAGGCCCAGCCCCGCAATTGAATCAAGGTAAGTATCTGATCGCAGGGGTGGGGGACTTCTAAAGTTGACTAGCACTCCAAGCGTGAGCACAAATCAACATTGGTTCATCACACTCCAAGTGCAAAAATGCCCCTGGACTCTTGGAAGAAGTGAGCAATGCTTTAACTGACTTTAACTGTATTTTTAACATAGGTGTTTAAGTGTTCTTTGTGCCCCAGCTCAAGATCCTGAGGACAATTCCTCACTAGCTAGTATGCTGTACCAGTAAGCCCCACCTCTTTATACCACCTCTGGCTGGGCCTTCCTTAGACCACCCTAGGGTGTGGAAGGGAGGCCTCTGGTTCACTTCCTGGTCCACTATACCAGCCAGTGGAATTGCCCTGAATTGCCTGGGTATTTCGATGGCTCAAAATACCTGGATATGCTCACATCACAACTGCAAGGAGATCATTACACTGGCTCCCAATTCGGGCCAGAACTCACTTTAAAATATTAGTTCTAGCATTTAAGGCTATTAGAGGGCAAACCCCAGGTTACCTAGCAGCCAAATTGATGTGGTACAACCCGGCTAGGAACCTACGGTCAAGGGATAAGGCCCTTCTGGTCGCACCTCATACACCCACGGCAACTGCGAGACTCCGAGCCTTTCAAGACCTGGTCCCCTACCTTTGGAACAGACTGCCCCTAGCCCTAAGGTTAGAAGAGGAGCTAACTAAATTCCGCAAGGGCCTGAAGACACTTCTTTTTAATACCTGATAGCCCCTATTCTATAGACTGTCCAATATTCATCTACGGATCAGTTAAAGGAACGAAACTTTGTGGGAGGCGATTGTATATGGGGTTTTTAATTTGGGCTTTAGTTTTAATGAGTTTTGTACTGTGTAATTTTTACTGGTGTCGTGTACCGCCCTTTGGTGGAAAGGGCGTTATAAATAAACGTTATTATTATTATTATTATTATTATTATTATTATTAATCACCACCACTGTGTGTGTGTAGCTGCCTTTTTCAGGCCCTGCACATCTACAGTGGCTACAGTCAAGATGGCAGCTCCTAGGGACAACATCCAGACAGGTAGGATATAGCATTATTTCTGGAAATCTCACATTCAGAGTCGGGTGTTCCTGAAATAGGACACAGCAAGTTTTCACCCCAATACAGGGCTATTTTGGGGTTGCCACAGATATGCATGGCAATCCCAACATAGGAAAAACATAATAACACTTTTAGCCCCCCATCTAAACATGGCCTAGAGCACTCAACATGGCAATTGTGAATGGGAATGAGCCAGCTTCCAAATCTGAGGCATTTCCGCACTGAATCGCGTTCCAGACGGAACGCGTTCAGGCGGAAAGCTTAAGCCAGCTTCGGGCGCTTTCCCCGTTCACACACAGACGCGCCAGAACGCGTGTAAACGCGTTCCGGAGCGTCTGGGTGCGAATGGTCAAAGCGCCCGAAGCTGCCTTAGCCGGCAAACGCCGGCCAGGGGCGCGCCGGCAGCCGCGGAGGCAGATCGACAATCAGCTGTTTGAAAAACAGCTGATTGTCAAAGCCGCGCGGCGTCGGAGGCGCGCCGGCAGCCGTTCGGGAGACAGAAGAAGCGCGAACGCTTCTTCTTCCGAACGGCTGCCGGCGGCTCGTCCGCGTTGGAACGCGTGTAGAGCACTTCGAAGTGCTCTACATTTCGAACGCGGAAAAGACAGGTGAGGACACGTCGGAACGCAAGCCGCGCGCGGCCAATGCGGATGACGTGTCCTCACCTGTCTTTTCCGCGTTCCGTTCAGCCCCGTGCGAAAACGCCTCTGGATTCTCCTTCCCAAAAGAAGGGAACTGCTTTACTCACTACCCAAGGCCAGGTCATCCACACTTCAAATGCTGGTGGATTGTTTGGTGACTGCATCAGCTCTTGCAGTGAGGATGCCTCCCTCTGCGCCTAATCTTAACTTCAGTGGGATAGCATTGTTATAAGTTATTGGGGGGGGGGATGGGGAGAAGACATAGGGCCTATTCGCACTTGGCTTTATTCTGGAATATATCCTGGAATAGGGACTTGCTGTCCATATGCTAGTGCAGGCTTCAGCAGGCCCAAAGTGAGGTCTGCCAGAGTCTGCATTATCATGCCGACCACAGACCCCTATCCTGAGATATACTCCAGAAAACGACCAAGTGCGAATAGGCCCATAGTTAGGATTCCTGTACTAGATGCTTGCTTACAGTATGTACAGCATACTCTGTTTTTGAAATAAAGTGAAAAACATGCTGAAGCTCTAGGGCTGCATCCAGATTAGCGGAATAAAATCCGTTGTTAGAGGAAAAAGCACATCTTACCTGCTACGAAGCCACAATGTTCTTTCCAGACTCCAGGAGCCTCCCCATAGCTTCCTCCTTAGCAGCTGCAATACTTCCATGGCATGCATGGTGTATCACATGGGATGTGGCAGCCAATGGGAGCTGAGCTCCTATCCAGACAGGTGGGAACATTCAGATTTACCTGATACTGCAAAGTGAGCGCTGATTATTCCACAGTAGGTAAATTCAAGTGGTGGTGGCATAATGAGCCACCACTACGCAGTACAGGCATCAGATGTGATGCCCATGCACCAACTGCGCATCAGAATGTGTAATATCTGTAAGTCTGGACACATCCTAGAATACTCTAACCTTCTGCACTTGCAGATAACCAGAGCATTCTAAACTTACCTGAGGTTCAAATGGCTGCCCTGACAGTGGCCACCGCAGAGCTCCAGTGACCTCACCAGCCAGTCCTGTGTTCCTCCTGCACATCTTCCAACTTGCACAGGAAGATGTGCAAATGGAGCATCTAGGGCTTCACCAGCCCTGCCATGAGTGTAGGTGTGGAGCACTTTTATACTGAATGTGGAAAGCCCCCAGACGTGGGGAACCGTATCCAGTTAAGAAACAGCTCTGTGAGGTGGGAATGTACCATCCCGAAGCTATCCCTACCTTAACTACCAAGTCATGTGTGGAAAGACTCTAGGTTCATTTCTGACTCTGGATAGAGAGTGGTGACTCTGACAGGGACAAGGTAATTAAACAGAATGATGTTTTAGCACATTAAATAAATGCTCGCCTGTGTCTTTTGCTGAGACTTAAGCATTTATCTTATAACAATTGCTTCACGGCTACCTGTAAGTGATTTCCAAGTGTCTCAGAGGATGGCAAGATTAAAACAAAACGATGTCCTCTTTTAACTTCCTCACCTTGGTGCAACTTGCTATATCTTTCTATCAAACTCTTTGCCTTATCGCAATTAGGAATAGCTGCTTTAAGAGGAAACAAATGGCCTGAGCTGTCTTGCTGCCTAGCTCTCCCTGGGAAATATACCCCCTTTTTTCATTCCTCACTTTTGACATTTCTGAATCAATGAGAGTGAATTAATTCCGTTATGAAGCACTTCCCTAAAGCAAGGGAGCTTTTACGAGTTTTGCAATCTGAAACATGCACAAACAGGGCCATTGGTAGCCACTTCAGAAGAAGTCAGGGCAGGTACTCATAGGGAAGATTTGCATAACCTTTTTGCACATAACCCCCTTATGAACATTTAGGGAATGCAGATGCCACACCATCCCAATAAAGGCCTCAGTCAATCTTCACTCTCATTTCACATGAACTCAGATCAGTTCTTCTCTAATCCATTTAGCTACACCCAGTATCAATATGATTAATTGCCTTCAGTTAATGCCATTTATTACTCCTAAATCATCCCAACATCAAGTAGTATTAAATTGACTCATTTGCTCATTCGCTCAAATTGTTCTTCTACTCAGCATCCCCGTTCAATTTCCTTTGAATTCTGTTGTTCTAGTAAGTGCCATTAAGTCAGGGGTTACTCCTCATGCTTTTCCACACTTGGCCTTATTCTGGAATATATTCTGGAATATGGGCATGCTATCCGCACGCTAGTGCAGACTATGGTAGCCCCCAGGTGAGACCTGCTACAGTCTGCATTAGCATGCAGACAACAGACCTCTATCCTGAGTAGGGGGGGGGGCGGCGGTGCACAAATGCATTTTTGACATTCAATTCATAACTAATTGGTTAGGGAGCCGGACACTTATCTGGGAATACCTGGTTCAATTCCACTCTCCCTCATGAAGCCAGCTGGGTGATCCTGGGCTAGTCATAGCTCTCTTCTGAGCTCTTACAGCGCCACCTACCTCACAGGGTGACTGTTGGAGGAGAAGAATATAAAGCTTTGTCAGCCACTTTGAGTCCCCTTAAGTGGGTGAGAACAGCAGGATAGAAAAGCCAATTCTTCTTCTTCTTCTTCTTCTTCTTCTTCTTCTTCTTCTTCTTCTTCTTCTTCTTCTTCTTCTTCTTCTTCTTCTTCTTCTTCTTCTTCTTCTTCTCTTGTCCTGAGCCAAAGGGATGAATCCAAAGCATAGAGAGAGAGGGAGACATGAAAGCCATCTAAAATGAATCTCACCAGTATCTCACCCCATTCATTATTAGCATGCTGGCTAAACATCTTTAAGCCGCTACTTGAAAAAGAACAACAAATAATTAGCAGGGAGGCTTGACCTATATTCAAGTCAATTGTTCTCTCTTCTTTTCTTCCTTTCTTTTTCATTCCGCAGCATTTGAGAATGCATTCACCTCCACTGCCGCTGCTGCCGCCACTACTTCAGCACTGCCTAGGAGAAAGACTTTTAATAAACCAAAGTGGAGGGTTGAATGAATCCTCACACAAAACAGTTGAGGTCTTGAACCTCTTTGCTAAGCACTTTCCGTGGCGGGGAAAGCGGGAGCTAGAGGGGAGCAGTGACTAATTGGGAGGAGAAAAAAGCAACCCTGCAGGATTATAGCGGCAAGGAAAGAGAAGACAAGGGAGCATCCACTCAATCAAACCCCATGCACAGAACCAGCCAAGTATTGTAGGTTACCCAGCCAGGTGCGTTGCAAAAGAACGGTGTGATTTACCGTCTAGAATCCCGCTCCTTGTGAGAGCCTGGTGTGCTATAAATATACAGGCTTAGATAAATAGATTTCCTTGGGTAGATAGCATCCCAATTATAAAATATTGAAAACATTGCATAAATAACTGGAGAATTAGTATGCAGCACTATTCTTGGGGCAACACGTTTGAGAGCTTTGAATCCCTCGGTACAGATGTACTATGCTGGGCTGTTATGTTGTAATATACTTTTGACCTAGAACTGAAAAATTGCAACATTCCTTCAGGGAACTGTTTCCATACCTGTTTGATTATTCAAGAAGTCCAGCACCTGTACAGGGAAATCCAAGCATGTTGTAGAATATTCCAGGAATTTGTCCTGTAGAATCCAAATGGCTCACACAAATGCAGAGCATCCTGTTGTCAATTAGGGATGCACACAAATGTATTTTTTGCATTTGAATTTGAGTTAAATAAAATATTCAAAAATTCAAATAAATTCAAATTTCAAACCCCCAGATTTTCAAAAATCCAATTCATATCCAGATACACACATGTTGATAAGATTCGTATCTGATATATGAATTTGTGCAAATATGTATTCATCCCGTATGCATCCTGCATTATATGCACAAATACGTATAATTTTCATGCATATCGTATATGATAACTATGAATCTGTTCATTCGAATTATTCAAAAATCCATATCGGATTTTTGAAAATCCAAAATTCATCCGAATGTGTAAATTTGGGTTTTCAAAAATCCAAAGCAAGTTTGAATGTCAACATTCAATGGATTCAAATCGAATATTCAAATTTTTGAATATCTGTGCACATCCCTATTGTAAACCAGGTTGCAGAAGGACAGATAGACCACCCAGGGATGTGCATAAATATTTGTAACATTCATTATTCATATGAATTTGGCCAAATTCAGACATTCATACATGAATCGAATGTTACAACATTCATACATTGGCATTCATATGAATACAAATGTTGTGGAACATTCCTATGAATAGTTTGGAAATTTGTGAAACTGGGGAGTTGTGAAAGTGGCTGCACCAGTCACATCTGCAATGGATCCAGATCCTTTCTGCACGTGGTTCCGTGGTCAATATATAGGACACTCCCAGGCAGAGCATCTGCGTTGCAAGGTTCCTTCCATGCAGGAGTGCACTGCAGGTTGACTAGGTGTGGAGAACATACGTAGACTTTCCTTTACCAGAGGCAGCCCATCCTGTCTCTGGTACAGCCCATTCACACCTCCGTGGTGCTGGGTAGGTCATCTGAGGTGCGGCACAAGTGCACTGGCACATCAGATGACCCAAAACGCAAGTGTGTGTGCATGGCATTTCTCTGTCACCACGGTGACAGACACCCTGTGAGATGTGTGTGACTATGAGAGCTCAGAAGAGAGCTGTAACTTGCCCAAGGTCACCCAGCTGGTTTTGTGGGGGAGCTGCTTATCTGGGAACCCAGTGGTTCCCAGATAAGCAGCTCCCTAACTACTAGACCGAACTGGCTCACTGCAACATATGGCTAGTCCTTGAGTGTAAAGGTGACTCCCATCACGCCTTGTAACTTCTCTCTTGATATTTTTTTTAAAAATCTACAAAAAGCCAAATAATGTAAGAGCAATAGTTGGAAAGCACTTTTGTTTCAAAAGATCAGGGTCTGTTTGCATTTACCTTCCTGGAGCAGTTCTAGCCACTCCAGAGAATCGCCAATAAATAGGTTGTGCCGCTGTTGCTGTCCCAGGGCATCTGGGGGCTCCCTCTAGCCGCCTTGATCTTCAGTAGCTGTGGACAAGTTAAAATGTGTCCATACTTCACCAGGAACAGCTGATGAGCTCCAGACAGAGTGTTCACATCGTCTTCTGGATGCCAATGCTGTGAGTGGGCCACGTCATCTGGCCTGCCCAGACTGGGACATCCTCACTTTTAGTGCTGGTGTTCTAGTTGAAGAGTGTGCCAGCACAAAGGATAGATGCCTCCTTTGATCAAAATTTGATCAAATTCGGACATTCAAATTTGAATTGAATATCTATACATTTGAATTTAACATTCAAATTGAATATCTATATATTTAATTTAACATTCAATTTGAATGTAATATCTATACATCTGAATCAAACAAATTTTCAAATATTTATTTATTTATTTATTTATTTATTTATTTATTTATTTATTTATTTATTTATTTATTTATTTATTTACATTTCCATCCCGCCCCATACCCGAAGGTCTCTGGGCAGGTAACAACAGATTGACACAGATTAAAACAGGATACACATTAAAACAGATACCAATTAAAATGAAATACAGATTAAAACAAAATGCACGTTTTAAAAACACCTTAAAAATTCAACAAATTTAAAACCATGCACTCCCTGGTGCATTAATAGTGGTGTCATTGTAAGCGGAGAGGGAGAATAAAACCTCAGCCAAACGCCGAGGCAAACAGGTATGCCTTTACGGCCCTCCTAAATAAATACAAGGAGGGGGCATGGCACAACTCGAGGGGGAGGCCATTCCACAGTCTTGGGGCCACCGCTGAAAAAGCTCTCTCCCGGGTGCCTACCAACCTCACTACTGAAGGTGGTGGGCCAACCAGAAGGGCCTCATTGTTGGCTCTTAAGGTACGGGCAGGTTGGTATGGGAGAAGGCGTTCCTTTAGTATCATTTGTACAAATTATTCAGACATTCGTATGTGTATGGATATATATGCATTACGTGCATATCCATACACATCTTATTCTTATCTGTATGCATTTGTACAGATACATACGGGACGAAAACGGGATGCGTACGGGATAAAAACAGGATGCGCACAAATGCATACGGACACATGTGAATGTTGTCAACATCCGTATCTTCAAATACAAATTAAAAATTCATACAAACAGATTCAAATGTATTCTATTTGAATTGCATGTGAATATATTCAAATTTTAAACATTCAAATTGATTCAAATCTTTGGATATTTGAATTGAATCAAATCCCTAAAATTGTGTTTGTGCATAGCCCTAATGCCTCCCTTTGCACCTGATCTTCCCTTCAGTGGGATGTTAATGTTTTAAGGTTTCAAGTTCAGCCTGTACTGGAGACCATCAGTTGGAAACCTCACCTATCCTTGGAAGGAAAAGGAGGTTGCTATTCAGGGAAATGTATTGATTTGCCTAATGTATTCCAAGTGAACTCTCCACTGTGCGTCGTGTTCATTTTAACAGCTTTCCTTCTCTAAATGCACCGCTTCACTTTACAACAGAAACCCCACGGTATACATATTCATTTTACTTTACTAGTTTATAAAGAGCTAAAGATTGTTCAAAGCAGTCAATGTTAGACAAATAGGCACACTATTAGCATAATTCTATGCTAATGTGCAGAATGTGACTTTATTAGCAACTCCTAGATGTGGAATTTGTTTTTGTTTTCTTGATACAAATCTGGATATTTTTCTGCACTGACGGGGGGTGGGGGGCTTCTTTAAGAAATAAGGCAGCGTTGCAAAGTCAATCATCTATGCCTGCTGTCAAAATACCTGGAGCCACGAAAACTGGTTCAGACGTGAAATGTACATACTGACTGTGCACCTTCCGAGATGGTTCCATTTTGGCCTGCCTGTTTCTACTGGCAGACTTGGGTCCATGTATGTTCTTTGCCAAGACACAGTCTCTGCATTTTTATTCCAAATTTCCCTAGAACTGCATTCATGTCCTCCCCTCCTATTGTCTAGGTTGAACAGAAAAACTGACGGGTTTGACCTGTGCATAAATTGCCTGTGGCAATTCACCTCCCCTTGGTACTGTCATTCTGCATGGTAGGAGTTGAAGTGAAATCTACCTTCATGCCCTGCAAGTAAGGTGCCCCCAGGGGCAGATTTTGCACCTTGGGGGCAACATGCAGCCCAGATGCAGGTCAGTAGGTTTGCCCACCATGCCCAAAGATGCTCTAAATGTTCCCATTTCCTGTTCTTTGGATGCAGCGAGACATCCTAAGAGGAGCTGTCCAGAGAATATTTTCTTATTGGACGGCTATGGACCCTTCGAATTTACCTACTGCGGAACGATTAGCACTCGCTCCGCAGTTATCAGGTAAATTTGAAATTTCCCACCAGTCCAGACAGGATGGCAAGAATAGTGAACGAGAGCTGAACCTGCAGCTCAGCTCCCATTGGCTGCCCCATCCCATGTGACGCGCACCTCACCGCGTGCACCACAGAAATCTTGCAGCTGCCAAGGAAGAAGCTGCAGACCTGCATTTTGGGTGGGGACAACGAGTCATCACTTTGCAGCCAGGTAAGCCGCAAATTTTCTACTAACTGCAGATTATTTCCCACTAGTCTGGAAGGTCCTTGTCATGCAACATTAGAACCAGGGAGTACTCCTTGAAGCTGATAGGTAGAAGAGTCAGATCAGACAAGGGGGAGTATTTCTCCACCCAGAGGGTCATCCATCTATGGAATTTGCTGCCAGAATAGGAGGTAACAACAACCAGCCTAGATGGCTTTAAGAAAGGGTTAGACTAGTTGGGCTGTGGCCTGATCCAGCAGCCCTGGTCTTATGTTCTCATGTTCTTATTGCCATAACCACCTGTACACACTTTTTAAAAAGGATGAATATAAAATAATGCTGTGATGGAAAGCCAGTAATCAGGGATGTGCATGAATAATCTTAACATTCAATAATTGAACGAGTTCAGATAATTTGGACATAAGTACATGAATTGAATGTTACATTTGTACATTCATGTTCATATCCTTACGAATGCTTCGGAACATTCATAAACCTAGGGAGGTGGAAAAGCGTCTGCACCAGTCACATCTGCAATGGACATGGATTGAGAGTGGATTCAAAGTGCATTCTGGGCGGATTTGATGTTTTAAGAGTGGATATGTTACAGGATACGCATCATATGTATTCATACTGGACACTCATACAAATTTGTACGAATGCATTCATATAGAATAGAATCCTACCACATTCGAAGGGGATCTATTCAAATGAATATGAATTTTCTTACATTCTATTTGATACGGATCAAATGCAAAAAAAAACAAACATTCTTGCACATCTCTACCAGTAATGTTTAGTTCTTCTCAATAAAACCTGGGGCCTTTAGGCACTTGGCATTATCCTGGCATATATCTTGGGATAGGGGCCTGCTGTTTGCATGCTAGTGTAGACTATAGCAGGTTCTAGGCAAGACCTGCCATACTCTGCATTAACATGTGGACAAAAGACCCTTATCCCAAGAGTGTTTTGATATGGGGGCAGCGAGGACAGGAGAGGTTTCAGGGTCTTTTTGCCTTGCCTTGCTGTAATCCAAACCAGTGGGTCTGGACAAGAAAGGCCTGCTGGTTCAGGCTATGGTAAGGCACGTGACCCTGAGGGTGACATGAACTTTGGGGCCAGCTTCTAAGGGATTGGAAAGGCTAGGAATGAAAGTTCCTAGGTTCAGAACTCCCAAGGAACTCATGTCAATGGCATGCTTTGGGAGGATCAAACCAACTGCTTGGTCAGAGCACCCAATTGTTCTATTCAAGTGCTAAAATGCTTTGTGAGCCAGTTTGGTCTAGTGGTTAGGAAGCTGGACTCGAATACCGGGTTTGATTCCACACTCCTTCAAGAAGCCTTGGGCTAATCACAGCTCTTTTATGAGCTCTCACAGCCCTGGTATGGGAAGATGAATAGAAAGCTTTGTCAGCTGCTTTGGGACTCCTTAGATGGGTGAGAAAAGTGGGGTAGAAAAGCCAACACTGCTTCTTCAAATTCCTCAAACCCCCTTGTTCATGCTGAAGCAGTTCTAAGCAGAACCAGGTAGACAGGCTGAAATTTTAAGTCCCATTGCTAATTGGGCCTGAGCAATGTCATGCCACTGACTTACATTGGTTGACAGGGCCTTCATGGCTACCGTAATCATCAGGTTTTCATGGGTGGGGAAATCCTTGCATAAGAAAGCTCTGCATTGCATGATGGTTTGTGGGAACCAAATCATGACAGCATAAGTATAAGAGGAGTCCTGCTCAATCAGGCGATAGCACATCTTGCCCAGCATCCTGACTCACACAGTGGTCCACTGTGGGCATTCTGAAGCAGAAGATGAAGACAAAACCTTCACCTGCTCTTGACTCCCAGCAAATGGCTTCTTAAAGCATCCTGCTTGTCTCTCCAACCTGGAGGCAGTACCTTGGCATCCATTCTTGTAGCCACCCATACGCCTGTCCTCCATGAACGTATCTAATCTTCTATAAAACTATCAGCACTTCTTTTGGTAGTAACCAAAGCATTGTACTGGGGATGGCCATAAAGCAATGATCTACTGCCCTATCTTTCTAGATGTCTCTCGGAACATTACACAGGACACTGCAACTCATGAGTCCTCATGTCAGAAAGTAACTGCATGATGGTGCCATTGTGCTCCAATAAGCATGTGTGAAGACATTCAAATCAAGGCAAATAGATTGAAATATTTCAGGAAGAAAGTAAATCAGAAAGCTGGTTTGTACAAGAGAATGGAAGGCAGGTTTGACTCTGCTGCCTCTGAGATTTTAAATACTCAGTGCGGATTTATAACTTGTAAAATGCTTTTATCTCCTCCCAGGCAATCCAATTCATCTAATGGGGAAATTGGAACATTTTGTTAGAACTTTGCAACCCTGAAAATTGTCAAGGGAAATGTTCTATCTTGAAATCAGAAAGCAGCACTTTCTGTTTCCTCCCTGCTAGCTTAAGAACAATTCACCCCATCCCTTCTCACAAAAGCATTTCTCTGAAGAACATATGGCAGCTTAGTAACACAGACACATTAAAAAATTACTGAAATTGGAAAACAAGGCTGTCCTTGAGTAGCAATATGAAGCCACCTCAATATCTTCTAGATATAAAGTCAAACACGAGGCCAATTTGCATTTGGGGGGATTTCACACTTCCCTTCCCATCCTGTGGACGGGAAAGGTGCATGGTGAACTAAGGCTGAATAGCACTCGCATTTGCAAGCACTAGTCAATGACAGCCCAGCCCGCGCATGATTGATCACTTACCTTTATTCGATCACGCCACTGCTCCTCTGTAGGGCTCTGCCATCTTGAGTGTGGTGCCCTGCGTGACTGTGCATGTGTTGACACTGTTGCAATGGCAACATTGATGCTCTGTGCAGTCGTGGTCATGTCAGGGGTCACGTGAGCTGCCAGGGTGAGCTCCTCAGCCGGAGGGAGTTAGATGGTCATCATCTGGATGCATAAGGTAAGTTCCTGGCCATGACAGGGGAGGGTTGGGTAGTTTCTACAAGTCCCTTCTCATGAATATGCAAGTTTTTGTCAGTTTTCTTTCCCAAAAGTGAGCATCACAAACATTACCTCATGAATGAGTCTCCTCCCAGACAGACCTGCCTGTCACTTAAGATCTTCTGAGGAGACTCACTTGACAATACAATCCCTTTCTGACATTGCCAGAGTAATTGAGAGGTAAGAGAGAGCTTTGGCTATTCAAAATTCAAAACAACGATTATGCAGCACAATTTTACACATTTAGAACGCACGCTATGGAATGATCTCACCAGAAATCACAACAACATTGGATTTAGTTGGGTGCATGAGTTAAAAACAATAGAAATACAAAATAGCTTCATTGTCCACAAATTCAACCTGTATTGCTAAAGATGAATAAAACACATTTATTTATTATTTATTTATAGCCCACCCTATACCTGAAGGTCTCAGGGTGGGGAACAACCTTTAAAATCCAACATATCAGAAAACAATAAATATTAAAACAGTAAATCCGCAACGACATTTAAAATCCAACATGTTAGAAACAGAATCATATGATGTTCACAGTGGGGGAAACATGACCAACGTGTTGGATTTTAAAGGTTGTTACATGCTCTGATACCTGAATATAAACAGAGGAGGAGCCTGACACACCTCAAGGGGGAGACTATTCCATAGCCTGGGGGCCATTACTGAGAAGGCCCTCCCGTTGGTGGCCACCAACCTCCTTGCTGAAGGTGGTGGGACAACCAGGAGAGCCTCCCCTCCAGATCTTAGTGCACAGACCTGATCCTTTTTCCTTTTTCAAAAAATCCATTGTGCATTCTAAGACCTTTTGATGAAAGATGGGCTATAAATAAATAAATAAATAAATAAATAAATAAATAAATAAATAAATAAATAAATAAATAAATAAATAAATAAATAAAAGAACCTATCGTTGAGGTACACTAAATGGTTTGCTTGTTAACCAGTGAGTGGAGCAATTCATACTTGCCTCTGTAGGGAAGCAGTGGTCAGCTCTGAGGTGTGCCATATACACATCACTGAGCTGTTTCTGCTTCAAGAATGGCTCCGTGCATCCCAGAGTGTTCCGGAGTGGTGCAGGAAGAGCACATGAAGTGCCATGCACACGTGCTGATGTGTCACACAATGCAACATGCAGTCACATGATGCAGTGAGCACAGGTGCTTATGTGGCGTGCCGTGCAGTTGTGCCAGTGATGGTGCCCCACTCTCACACTGGTGCCAGCAGCAGGATCCAAAGATGGCCCATCTGCACTCCAGGTAAGTTTTGGGGAGGGTTGGGAGAGCACTGGATTGCACTAAGCACCTGCAAATGCAGATGCTCAATGTAGTCTGGGCCATTTTGCCCAAAGCTTGGGAAGCCAAGTGTGAAAAGACCCTGTGTTAGAGAAGGAATAGAGAAGGTGTGGGAACATGAGGGTCATACACTGTCTCTCTGACACACCCTTCCATTGTGCCTGATCACAGCCCTAGAGTGGGAACTGTGAGGTAAATAGGTCCTGTCCCTTACCTCAGGCCATAATTGCATCGATGTAGTGAGGCTTGGAAATGTGCCGCCCTGGCTGGGAGGGAAGGGGACCTCTATGGAGCCGTGGAGAGGTGGTCTCATCTGTTGCTTGTACTCACAGTAGACTTGGTTGTCAAACAACAACAGCAACAAAACAGTAAAACCCAATCCAACTAAACAACAGATAAATCCAAATAGAGGCATTTAAAAGCAGCAGGGGAGACTAAATAAGCCTCACATAAAAACACTTCAAATGCCTGAGCAAACAAATATATTTTCACTTGTCACTGAAAAAAGAAACTATGATCCTCTCAATAGTCTGAGCTGACCTGACCCCATAGATGAACTCAACGGTCACTCAGAACACTAAAATTTAAAAGAGTGCCAGATCAGATAGACTTTCATTTCTTCTTTTAAGGGCATGTGATTTTAGATGTCTTTGTGTGTTTTGTAAATGCAGATCAGGAAATATTTGATCGATAGATTTATGCATGCTTTTTTTTACTTGTCACACTGACGTAAAGGTAAAAATGACTGTAAGGGCCTTTTTGACCATGGCTTCCCACCTGTACGAAGCCTTGGTTGAAATGGCTCAGAAAATGTCTGTACTTGCCGGTGTACAGTGGATTCCAACCCTCTCCCAACCATCCCAAAGCCTTACCTCCAATGCAAATGGCTGCCCAGACAGCAGCCATGTCTGAATCCTGGTGCCGTAACCAGGGTAACACCACATGGGTGCACAGTGCAGCATGTGTTACTCTAGCACATTGTGCGGCATATCATGTGCTCCTCCAGCACCCAGAAGAAGTGCAGAAGATCATTACGAGAGCTTAACTAACCCTGTACTAGAGGAAGTTTTAGCACTCCATGCTTGGACACACAGAGAAGAAGAAGAGGAAGAGGAAGAAGAAGAGTTGGCTTTTCTACCCCGTTGTTCTCACCCATTTAAGGGGACTCAAAGCAGCTGACAAAGCTCTCTATTCTTCTCCCCACAACAGAACACCCTGTGAGGTAGGTGGGGCTGTGAGAGCTCATAAAAGAGCTGGATAGTCTCCTTTGGTTTGGTGATAAAATGCTTCCCTGGTCTTTAACCTTAATCATGAGTATCATCTGTGTTACTTAGGAGGGCCTGAACATAGAGCACAACTTGATTAGTAACCCTGTTAGAAGGGGTCGGATTTGAAAAGAGAAGTTAAGTAGTTGCTTCGAAGAGAGGAAAGTTCTCCAGAGATTCATATCTGTCAATACAATGCAATTCAAGAGCAAATCGGTCCCGTCTGAAACAAGAATCAATACTTCTCTTTTAAGCCTCATTCCAGAGGGGTGACTGCAGCGCTGAAAGGAGCCTGTAAAAGATTAGATATTAACAGTTTATCATTTGTCAGCTGGCAGAGTGGCAAAACATTTCATAAATATTTTCCCGACACCTCATACAAAGATATGTGGGAGACAGTTGCTTCATTATCCTGATATTAAGGAAGGACCATTTCTCATTTTCTCTTGGTAAAACACGAGAGGGAAGAAATGAGTCCCATGATGTGTTCAAAGAAAAGAATGAGACATAACTCATGTGGAATGGTTTCATTTGGCTGGTTCCAAAGCACTGATATTTAGATTAAAAGGGACTGGGTTTTTCAAAATATGGACTGTAGGGATGTGTGCAATTCCCCTCCCCCCCCCCCCCAATTCTCTTTGCATCAAAGTGAATGGGATGGAAATTCACATTCTGTTTGCTGAATGTTCACTGATCCCTGCTGCCAACAGTCGCTGCTGTGAATCTATTCCAAATCAGCTCCAAATCGGCTAAGAATCCATGAATTCACCTTTGTAAAAACATAACAAAGCTTTGAACGGATGCACAAAAGTTTTTGCTTTGCTTGCAGATGTTCACCTTCAAATACAGCCAATATTTGATTCAAATGTGAATGTTTGATGGACTTTTTTCTCCCATCCCTAGCAGACTGAGACAGGATACGAGAAGCTGGTCATTGTACAGCCTGACATTATTTTATTTGTTATTGTTGCTGCTGATCAACAGGAAATAACACAATGCTAGCAAAAATCAGATCTTTGACTGGCACTCCTTGGAGATTCAAATTTGAGGCAGGAACCTATCATATAGAGGATAAGTGAAAGCCGTTTCCTATTGGCTGTGTAACTATGCTCTATTTTTCATTTAATATACAGGGTGTGGGGTTAGGGTTAGGGAACATTTTAGATTGAAATTTTAGAAAAACACAAATCAGCCATCGCACCCCAATTTTCTCTGGGCCTTTACTGCCCCCTGTAGGCCCCTAGCACCCACAAGGGGGTGTTATCGCCCACTTTGAGAAACACTGGTTTAGTATAATAGGTGCCCAGTAGCTGGAATAAGAATGGTGTAAATATGATCACAGTTTATTTACTTTATTTATTTGCATCTTTATTTTACCCTATACCCAAAGGTCTCAGGGTGGATAACATTAAAACCAATTATAAAAATAAATGTATTAAAACAATAACAGTGTCTGAAAGTGGGAAGAAAATGCTGTTTTGACCTTTAGCCAAGACCGGGGCAAAGAGATGCATTTTCACTGACTTCCTACACATGGAAACTGAAGATGCCTGACACACCACAAAGGGAAGACTATTCCACAGTCTGGGAGCCATCACTAAGAAGACCCTCTCTCAAGTAGTGGTACAACCAGGAAGGCCTTTCCTGCTGATCTTTTTTATTTAATCAATTAATTTTCATTATTTTATAACACAACCTTAAAAAAAACTTCAAACTCTCAACATAAAATCTCAAATATATTACATCATTCATTTGTTAACTATAAATCACTTCTTCCGTTCTTCTGACTCTTCTTTTAGTATCTCCTTTTTAGTCCTCCTCAGCTGCCCATTTGAATATACAGTCAATCAAATCCAACAGTTATCATTCCTGCTTCTTGGAGAAAATCGGTGAAGGGTCTCCAGTTTTTCATGTACTTCTCTATTGCCCTGTTTTTTAATAAGTTTGTTAATTTGTCCATTTCTGCTAATTCACTTAGTTTAATTAGCCACTTCTCCACAGAAGGAATTCCATCGTCTTTCCATTTTTTTGCATATAAAATTCTTGCTGCTGTTACTATATAGTGAATCAAAGGATTCATACTATCTAGATTTTCACCTATTATTCCTAATAAAAACATTTCTGGTCTAAATGGTAATTTAAAATATTTCTCATTACAGAATGTATTTGTATCCAATATTTTTTTTCAGCTTTATTACAAGTCCACCACATATGGTAAAATGTTCCTTCGCTTGTTTTACACTTCCAACACTTATTAGGTGCGTCTTGGTATATCTTTGCTAATTTATGTAGTGGTATATTATGCAGTATACCATCTATACATCATCTTATATATATTTTAATGCTATACACGTAGTAAATTTCATATCTTTTGTCCACAATTTCTCCCACTGTTCCATTTGAATATGGGCCACTGTCTGTGTGCAACAGAATGCTGGACTACATGGTCTGTGGCCTGATCCAGCATGGCTCCCCTTATGTTCTTTTGTTCTTATACCCAAAATGTGTTGCCCATATACATTCCTTTCTGCTGATCTTAAGGCACAGGCATCTTCCACCTTTTGATTCCTTGTTATTTCTATTCTATCTCTTATATACATTCAATGTCTTAACACTGGGACTTCAGGGTATAGGGCAGGATATAAACATAAATATCTAAAGAAACATTTTTCCCATACAAACCTGCCCATGTCTTAAGATCTGCTGGTGATGCCCACTTGGAGGTCCCACCACCTTCAGTAGTTGCGGGGTGGGGTGGGGTGGGGTGGGAAAGTGGGGGAGGAGGGCATTCTCAGCAGTAGTCCTCAGGTTATGGAACAGTCTCTCCTCCGAGATGCAACAGGCACCCCTCAATGTATGTATTCAGATGACTGGTGAAGACCTACCTCTTTGCCTTAGCCTTTGGCTGAACAGGCACTATTATTGTTTTAGTCAAGCTTTTGGTGATGGTGGTGGTGGTGGTGATGATGATGATGGTTGTGACCTGCCCTGTGGTCTTCATGTAGGATAGAACCACTTGTTTGTTTATTTATTTATTTGTATTAAATTTGTAATAGATAGATGATAGATGATAGATGGAAGAAGATAGATGGAAGATGGAAGAAGATAGATAGATAGATAGATAGATAGATAGATAGATAGATAGATAGATAGATAGATAGATAGATAGATAGATAGATAGATAGATAGATAGATAGATAGATAGATAGATAGATAGATAGATAGATAGATAATCAAGTCCCTTCTTGCAACTGCCAGGAAGGCAGCTCCATCTCCCTGCCCATTGCTCCATCTTCACCAGCAGACAAAACAGCCCTTCTGACTTCACCTGTCCTGCCTGGAGTCTGAGGAAGTCGAAAGCAGTCAAGGATAAAAAAACTGCAAAGGGAATGATTAGGAAATGGAGGAAGGGAGAAACACCATCCTTTCCACCACCCTTTTCTTGCAGCTTCTGCATGCCATGCAGCCCTATAGCCTCCGAATCCGATGGCACAATCCTTCTACACCACACTACATTTTGCCTCCAGCTGTTAGAAGCTGTTGGGGGAGGAAAGGTAGGGGAGAAGCAGATAGGGAAGGTATGCAACCAAGAGACACTCTGGCAAAGGAACTTAGCACCTCTCCTGCCCCCCCCCCAAAAAAAACCCTTCCTTTTCAAACAGCTACTCACTTCTTCAGAGATCCCTTCTTCAAAGAGACACTATGAAGTACCCACCCCCAAGCACAGAGCACTGGCTAGGGAGCTCTTCTTCTCTGTGTGAGGTAGGGATCTGCACAGATGTTTTTTTGTCATTCAATTCAAATCAAATACTCGAAACTTCTATTCGAATCGAATCTGTTAAATTCAAATTTTACAAGATTCGATGTGTTTTTACCAAATTCGAATATATTGTTCAAATTTTTGATTCGAATCTGCACATACGAATGTCAACAACATTTGTATGTGCCCGTATGCGTCTTCCCCATATCCATACGCCTCCGTATGCATCCCACCTTTATCCCATATGCAAACCGTTTTTGTCCCGTACAGTTCCGTACAAATGAGTACGGATGCGGGAAAGACGCGGATCTTCAAGTACGCGTTGTGTACAAACCTGTACACACAAGACTGTCCGGATAATTCGAACGTATAGATCTGAACTTTGAAATTCGATTCAAATGTTTACCTATGAATTCCGGCACATTCTATTGGAGTTCAAATGTCGAAATTTGGCACATTCGATCGAATTTCGAATGCCTACGGATATTCGTCCACATCCCTGGTGTGAGGTGCCCCTTGTCAAAATGCCAGCCTTGCCCATAGACACCCTACCTGCCTGCCTGTCTCTGTTTAACTACGCCAGCTCCAGCAGTCAACGGTATGAATGACGGTCTCTTCCTTTCTTTGTGCATATTGTAGGCAGCACCCCAGATGGCTGTCTCACTAGGCCGCCCTTTAATAGAAGGCGAAGATTGCTTATGACTTCATGCAGGTATAGACCCAGGGATAGTGAAAAGACTTCACACAATTAAATAGCTGATGTTTTGCACCCGTTTCCTTTTCATCAACAGTAATCAGGCACTGACTCATAATACTATTTCAGAAAACAGTACACATCATATTCCCTGTCAATCTGATTTCATTTATTGCTCCCTGTTTTTTAACCCTTAGCAGCACAGATGAAAAATTAAATCTGATATTGTTTTTAAAACCTGCAGCCAAACCCAGTGTGATGTTGGCCTGATCCCTACAGGGATTCCCCCCCCCCCAAGGGGGTAGGTGGAATTTCCTAAAAAGACAAAATTGTACTACATGAATATATTTTTCAAACTGCACACAGAAAATACTTCTGGCAGCCAGTCTGGTCTTGTGTTTAGAGTGCCAGACTCGTACCTGATAGTCACCAGGTTTGATTCCGCACTCCTCCATGAAGCCAGCTGGGTGACTTTGGGCTAGTCACAGCTCTCTTCTGAGCTGCCACAGCCCCACCTACCTCACCAGGTGTCTGTTGTGGGGAGAAGAACGGAAGGTTTGCCAGGTACTTTGAGTCCCCTTAAATGGGTGAAAAAGGAAGAATTTAAAAACAAGCTTTTATTCTTCCAGTCACCCCCAACATTCTTATGAGACTGAGTTGCCCGCACTTCAATTTCTGAAGAAGAGTTGGCTTTTCTTCCCCGCTTTTTTCACCTATTTAAGGGGACTCAAAGTGGCTGACAAACTTTCTGTTCTTCTCCCCAGAACAGAACACTCTGTGAGGTAGGTGGGGCTGTGAGAGCTCAGAAGAGAGCTGTGACTAGCCCAAGGTCACCCAGCTAGCTTCATGGGGGAGGGCAGAATCAAACCCGGTATTCCCAGGTAAGAGTCCAGCTCCCTAAACACTAGACCAAACTCTATTTAAACACTGTATTAATAAAATTTTACTTGTTCACTTCATCCTAAAAATGTTCTAGTAAGTATGGAGGCTGCAGATGTAGGCAGAAATATAAATAAAAAATGAAATATACAAAGGGACTAGAAATGAATCAATGAAACTGCTTTGGTTGAATGTTCTTCTGTTTGAACAGACCCTGGAACTGCAAGTCTATGCAAACATTTTGTTCAATGTGTTTCAATAGGCTTTCTCTGCTTATCAATACCATTCATATATCAGAGGGGCTGAGAATCTAAAAACTATACCCATTGACCCGCACAATGAGGGCATCAATCTTTATTACTTTGAGTAATAAGTAATAAACAGCTTCAGTGCCTCCAGAGGGCAAGAGGGAAAAGCATAATCTAGAAAAGATCCCACAATTGCTTTTCACCACCCCTTTGGCGGTGGTCACACCTTGCTGAAATAGTCCATCTTATTAAGGCTCAGAAACACACTAACTCTGAACACCCTGTGAGGTAGATGGGGCTGTGAGAGGTCAGAAAGAGAGCTGTGACTATGCCAAGGCCACCCAGCTGGCTTCGTGGAGGAGTGTGGAATCAAACCCGGTATTCCCAGATAAGAATCCAGCTCCCTAGCACTAGGCCAAACTGGCTCACTTGTGCTACAAAATGTCCAGCACGGCACTGGCTCCTTAGTGCCCTGGTATGGTGTTGTTATGCTATAGTAGGCTGGCAAGGGTAACAGCCCCATGTTTTCACCATTGGAAGGGTGCCTTCCCCAGAAGTCAGCCAGAACATCACCAACTCTTTCGGTGATATATACTGAAAAAAAAAAAAAAGGAAGTATCTCAGCTAGATTGTTCAGCCACTTACCAAACTAAGCTAATATGAACTTTCCTGAAGTGGGATTAGTGCATCTTGGAGAGCGAAGCGCAGTAGGCCCACAGACTCAGCACGCTTCCCATCAGCCATGTATCACTTTCATTACGCATACAAAGTACAAGGCATCAGAATGTTATACTATCTGTCCATGCACTAGAATAGTAATTAGTGCATTTTTATTATTGCAGTTTGGCCATGATAATGAGGAATATTAAGATAATTACAAAGATATGTTTATCGTTGCTGCTATTGCCCCCTGGTGGCTTCATGTCTTCTGGAAGAGACATGATATGCAGCAGCCATTTGGCTTTTTGAAATACGTACGGATACGAACTTGGAGCTGGAACGTGTACATAGAGGAAATTAACCGGTAAGTAAAATATAAGATCAAGCTGTGAGGCCCTCCTGGCTGTCCCACCACCTTCAATAGTGAGGTTGGTAGGCACCCGGGAGAGAGCCTTTTCCGTGATAGCCCCCAGACTACGGAATAGCCTCCCCCTTGAGGTATGTCATGCTCCTTCCTTATATATATTTAGGAAGGCGGTGAAGACGCACTACTTTACCCTGGCTTTTGGCTGGGCTGCTTATGTTCCCCCCCCCCCCAGCACAGATACTATTATTTTAAAAATATTGTGCATTGTTTTATATTTGTTGAATTCTTTTTAAAAGTCTTTTAATGTATACTTTGTTTTAATCTGTTTTAATATTGTTACCTGCCCAGAGACCTTCAAATATGGGGCAGGATAGAATAATAATAAAAGGGCTGTAGCTGGAAAACCTGCGACTAGTGCTGGATTTTTGTGCAATAGTATACCCTTGAACCCCCATATCCACTGATCCGGTAACCGCAATTTCAATTATCCACAGTGTCCAGACAGCCTCCTCCCCCCCACCCTCACCTCTGCCATTAGGCCTACCTGAAACTTCCTGGAGGCCCGGGACAGGGAGAAATACAGTGTGAAATCATGTGAGATTTCCCATGATTCCTGTGAAATCTCGTGGGACTGAAATATCTGCAGTTTTCAGGAACCACAATAAGGCCTGGAACCTATCCCCAGCAGATATGGGGGTCCAACTGTATTAAGCTTTTGGGAGGGGGAGGGGGGCTTTGGTGGAGTTGCCCATGATACATCAGGCATCCCCACCTTAATGGTGTCTTAGTCCAGAGCCTCAGGATGGGTGCTATGGCAGCTACATGTCAGCCCTATTTAGCACCATTGCCATCAGGTGTTAGATGGCCCACATGGATGCATGGGGCCCTCACCACAGTGTGGTACTTAGGGATGCATTGGTATGTGTACGGATACGTGAACAATGCGTACTTCCAGTATGCACCTTTCCCGCATCTGTATGCATTTGTACGGACCCATACAGGACAAAAATGGGATGCATACAGGATAAATTCAGGATGCATACGGATGTGTACAGATGCGTACAGGACGCGTTCAGATGCACACAGGCACAAAAGAATGTTGTCAACATTCGTATTTGCAAATTCAAATTGAAAATCCACAAGAATAGGTTTGAATGTATTCAATTCAAAGCAAATATGAATATATTCAATTTTAAAGATTCAAATCGATTTGAATTTTCAGATATTCGATTTGAATCAGATTGAATCCCAAAATTTGGATTTGTGCACACCCCTAGCGGTACTTCAAGGACTGGATTCCACAAGGATTAGATACCAAAGATCTAGATCTTCTAAATCCAGATTAAGGGACATAGGTGCGAAAAGGTCCATGGTGAGGACTTCGTATGTCTGCACAGAAGACACCATTAAAGGAGTCTAGCATTAATCTGGATTTAAGAGCCCAAAGACCCCATTAAATCTGGATTTCACCAGTGCTCGTGGGTACAGTACATTCAGAATGGGGTCCTTAAGGGGTTCATAAGAGATCCGTACCAATCAAGTACCTATTGGGTTCCTAATGGGGTCTTCATTGCTAGTGCAAAAACAGCCCAGAGGAAGATGTATGTCTTAACCAAGCACCTGGCGAAGCTCCAAGGGGAGGCTATTCCAGATTCTGGGGGCCACAACAGAACAGGCCCTCTTGCAGTCCCTGCCCTTGCATCTCTGAGAGATGAGGAGCAGAACCTGGGCTGGAAGTCTGGGGGCCACCAGAGGGTGGTCTAAGTGGCAGGTAGATGTCACAAGACCCACTGCAGCACCCAGAACATTGCAGCTAGCAGAATGTCTTCTCGTAACAGTGAGGATCTCTGCTGGAAAGTCACTCACTTTCAGTCCAGCAAAGGGAGTCCAGGCAGGATCCTTGACCCCCTGAGTCACCTCCTCCCAACTCCATGCACCCACACAGGCGGAGGGTGTGAATCTCTTTGAAGGACGTTTTGGGAGCATGCACAGACCTTTGTGTGCTTGGGTATTTGGGCCCCATGTTCCCTGGACACCTGGAAAGGACCCATGTGGGTGATGCCTAAGAATAGGGGCCAATCGTTTGATTGAGAAGTAAAGCCTCAATACAAGACAAAACTGAACAAAAAATTCCTGGTTCCTACTCAGTTTCAATCATTTATTATATACTGTCTTATAATCTGAGGCCTTTTTGCACTACAGCTGAACGTTTGTAGTGCAGTAAGGCTAGGCCACTCGGGGACGCTTTCCCCATTCTCACCTAGGCAGGTAAGGAACGTGTGTGCATGCGTTCCTACCTGCTACGTATGAAAGGGGAATCCGTCCCCACGTGGCCTAGCCCAAAAAGGCTAGAGCGGGGGCGGGACACAACTCCCAGGCCTGCCCCCCATTGGGTCAAATTCAACCCAGGGGTGGGCAGGCCAGTTGTGTACCTTTCCCAGGTTCCTGTGGGTTCTAGGGAACTGGATCAAGTCCCCTAGGGCCCACAGGAATCCCCCGCCCCGGGCACAAGCCTACACAGGGACAAAAGCACTCTGTCCTGAACCGCTGCAGGATGGCCGGGGATGGCCATGAACACCCTGGGCCAGGTGTACAGCACGATCTTGTGCTCTACACCTGGAACCCCCATGGGTGCCCTGGGACAGGCTAAATGCTCCACCCCAGAGCATCCAAATGCCCTCCTCTGGCTCTCATGCAAATAAGCCTCTGTACATTTCAACTCCAGTGTTAAAAACACAGTTCTAACTAGGGGTGTGCACAAATATTCACAGGCATTCGAAATTTGATCGAATGTGCCAAATTTCAACATTCGAATCCAAATAGAATGACCCGAAATTTGAATCTAATTTTGAATTTTGGATCTATTTGTTTGAATTATCTGGACATTCATGTGTGTACGGGTTCATGCACAATGCGTACTTGAAGATCCATATCCTTCCTGCGTCCGTATACATTTGTACGGATCCGTACAGGATGAAAACAGGTTGCGTACGGGATAACTACGGGATGCATACGGATGTGTACGGATGTCGGGAAGATACATATGGGCATCTACAAATGTTGCTGACATTCGAAAGTGCAAATTCAAATCAAAAATTTGAACGAATAGATTCAAATTTGCTTAATTCGGATCGGATCTTATTCAATTTGAATTTTAACAATCTGAATCAAATCAAATTTCCGAGTATTCAATTCGACTCGAATAGAATGCCAGAAAAACCATCTTGCACATCCCTAGTTCTAACCAATTTGGGGCAAGAAGAGGAAAGTCTGTGGCTGATTATGCGGCAGGTCAGGTGTTTAATGGGAATGGACGTTTGAATTCCTATTGCACCGAAGTCTAAGGAGTGTGCTGGGCTGCGCATGGGAATTTCAGTGAAAGGAACAGGCAGCATCAATTGACAGTCTGAATATGCAACTAATTTTCTGTTGAAATGCACATTCTGATTGACCCATTTCATCTGGGGATTGAATCTCTTATGTGCTGCAAACACAACAGCTATTTTGCCACTGAGCTAATGCTCACCTAATTAATATGTTGGGCAATCACACTGCAAGGACACTGGTGTGCCCTGTGACTCTGCATGCCGCAATATTGAGAAAGAAGGATGCTTGTGTCAAATGTTTCATTAGCACTGAATGCTCTCTTACCTTTCATAATTATTATGAAAGCGACTGTTTTAGAATGGGTGACCAAGACCACATTATGCGTCTAGTGCAGGAAACACTGGGAGATTTTTGCACTGGCTGGTACACCAGACCAGCATGCAGAAGGGAGGATCCTAGTACATTTGCTGGCCCAGGATATTTGCCATGCAGAGTCGCACATTGTCTTCACTCTAGAATCTTTACTCTAAAGCTAATTAGCTACAGTGCAATACAAGTATTTCTGCACCTCAAGGGGGAGACTATTCCGAAGCCTAGGGGCCATCGCTGAGAAGGCCCTCTCCTGGGTGCCCACCCCTTTTATTACTGAAGATTGTGGGACAACCAGAAGGGTCTCCCCTCCAGATCTTAAGGCATAGGAAGGTTGATATGGAAGAAGGGCCTGCCATAGACTGCACTAGCATTCAGACAGCAGGGCCCCATCCCAAGATATATATTTTAATGTGTATCTTGTGATTAATTTGCTGTTACCCGCCCAGAGACCTTAGGGTATGGGGTGGGATAGAAATGTAAACGAACAAATAAATAAATAAATAAATTCCAAAATAAGACCAGTGCAGAAAGGGTCTGGGTTAACTGTGATTACACTGGGAGCAAGTTCTGACGGGCATTTTAATCTGGGTTAGTTTAATCCACAGTGAGGTCTATTTTTTGCCACCCTGACTGCCACCTTATAATGTGGACCCACATGGGAGAAACCCCCTCCCCTCTGTCCTCCATCATACCTTCAATTGGGGGGGGGCAATTGAAACCCGTCCCCTATATAAGCCTGTCCACCATGATGGAGTCTTTTGTAAGCAATTCTTCAGGACTGCTTGATCAGTGATCTCTGATCAGGGGAGGGAAACAAGATCATGACTGCCTTTCTGCCTTTTTGCTTCTCCTGCCCGGCCATGTCTTTTAAGTCCCTGGATGATAACCTGTGGGTAGGCGACAGGCAGGGTGGATTTCTCTTCCCTCCGTCCCTCCTCTTCCTCTTCCTCCTTTCCCCAAGGGCTGTGGGAGACCAGCAGCACCAGATCTATTTTTTGCCTTCCAAAGAGGAAGAGAAGGCAGAGGCGGCATGGCAGCAGGTCCCTCACCACCTGCTTACCAGCACAGAAAGACAAGAGTCTCTCCTCACACAATGGAAATGGAATGTGTAACATCTCTTCAGCAAGCAGGGCTGCAAAGTTAAAGCAGACAGTTTAGTGGAAGGAGCCATCTTTTGTCTTGTTCAGGGGCGAGGGAGGACGACGGAGGGAAACAAGGCTTACGAGCTGACTGTTGCACTGCATTGGAAGATCACGGCAGCACAAAATGCCCAGGATGCTGGCATAAGGTGTGAATGGAAGGAAGGAGGAGCAATTGTTACCCTGATCTCTTACAACATTACAACTGTTCCCTGCCTCTGATCTCATAGGGAAGAGAGGAGAAATCACAGCTTATCATTGGCTCAGGGGGAACTGAAGATAACGCCCCCAAAGCATGTTCCTCCTCAAAAAAAAACCCAGTTGTATTCCGACTGATAAAAAGCCAGGACTATTTCTGGATCCAGCAGCAAGTACTGTTATAATCCGAATAGGGATTCTCCACATTTTGGGACCTTTAGATTGTTTCTGCACAGGCCCTTGAGACCCCATTAAGCATATGATAAGGACACATATGGCACACATCTGCAAGTTACCTTCCGCACTGCAGGACAGATCAGGGCCCCTTCAAGGATGGCGCTTCCACATGGCCTCATGCAAGATCCATCTCTAATGGGGTCTAGAGGCTGCTGAATCCAGTTTTTGGGAAGACCTGAAAAATTAGGTCTTCAGACGGTTTCTGCTTGAAAATTTTGGATCAAAGGACAATGCTTCTGCACAGGGACAGGAGAGGGAAGGCATGTGGGTGGGACTGGAAGTCGCCATTTTGAGCACAACCGGGGAGCCACGGGATCTCAGGCATGCCACTGATTGTTGGGCAGTCTGTCCCTGACATACCCGCACACAGTGGAAACGAGTGGTGACTGACAGCTGAGTGCTCCAATCATGCGGTACCTTGGGCAGCAGGGCCACAGAGAGGCCTGATCCTTCTGGTTATCAGTGTTCCGGTGTCCGCACAGCAAACACATGATGTGTTCCTCAGTATCTGTGCTTTCCATGTGAGTGCGGATGCGTTAGGCCTCAGTCCATTCCTGTTTCAGACAGATCTTCCCATGGGCGGATTTCAGAAATCTGGATTTCAAGCAGTAAGTGCGGAAACACCCTTAGTCCACAGAAATGGGGGATCCCTTGAAAAGTGTTGGGATGGAGAGGGCTTGTGCTGGCGTCAAGCCAGGCTAAATTCTGTGTCAGAACGGGACCTGGGGCCTAGAATGGTGTAGGGGAGTCTATGAAATTCAAATTCACTGAAGATGCAGTACAGGGTAAGCTGGTGTCTGTCAGCGTCCCTTTGTGCCATAAACAAAGAGTTCCTCCCCCTCAGCCAGTGTACCTGGTGCTCATGGGCACAGAGAAAGGACTCCTTCACACTCCCGCTTCAGTGTGGCAAATCGCTTCTCCATCAAATGTGTCAGTAAGTGCTTCTGGACCACATCAAAAGCAAAGTTGCAAAACCATATGAGGGTCAAAGATGAATGCCAAAGCATCGCTGAACCCTTCCAATAAGTTCATGGGCATGAGCTGGCGCTCCCCTTGCCCTCAACCCCAAAGAAACCCAGTATAAAAGGGGAAAAGATTTAAGCATTCACACAAGGGTCCATCTCAGTTGCTGGACAGGGAACCAAACAGACAAGAAGAGCATGTAGAGAAACATATAATCCAGACACCCAAACAGAAAAACAGGCAAACAGACTTCTTGATAGCTGCCTATAAAAAAGTGCTTAATCTGAAATTAGATCATCCTTTGATTCCAAATACTTCAGATATATGCAAGACGTTGCCATGTAAAGAAAGTCTTATCAAAAGGAGTTGTAAGGGGAACTATCTACATTTCTGTAGGACAAAAGAAGAATACATGGAGAATTTTGATCATGAATAGCTGCTAGGCCTGAAGAACAGCCCGTTGTTTAAGCTATAGTGACCTCTAGAGGATTGTTCAAATCATCTTGCCACATAAAGAACCAATATTTCCAGCTAAAAGGCTTAAAAAGAAAATTCTCTCCCGCCCCCAGCTTATGGGGTATATCAGAGGTCATTTAAAAAAAAGAAGCAGCAAGCGCAAAGATCTCTAGGATGTACTGGAAATACAGGGTTAGGGTGTGTTCAGACATATGAAAAAGGTCACCTCAGAAGTGCTTCAGAAACCGTAGTGTGTGGCCCTGATATTCTCAGGCCTTCCCCAATCGACCTTTTGTAGCACAGAATGTTTAGGAAAGAGGGGAGAGGGACAGACTAGTGTGTGAACAATCTCACATTGAAGCCGTCTCTAAGCCACCTCAGAAACGTCTCAGAGATGCTTCCTTTTGCTGTGTCTGATCACAGCCTTAGGTCCAGTGGGACCTTGGATCTCCCTCCTTCCTTTCCCCCTAAGTTAAAATCTGGTAAACAGTATGGAGGGACCCATCACAAGACTGAACTCACTGTCATGTTCCTAGACCTCTGGGGCATCCATCTAATCCAAACTCCAATACAGGAAATTCAGTTGCATTCTTGGCTATTCAGTCAACTCCTGGTCACTTCTTGTTGAGTAGCACCAAAGCGTGGCTCATTCCTGGTTGACTGTGTGGACATCTCCATTGGACACCACTATACAGTTTTCTTGGCAATGACACAGAAGTGGTTTGCCATTGCCTACTTCTTAGTTAAGGCTGGGGGTTGAGCTGGCACCCCTCTGCTTTCCAGACAGTTTGCTCTACCACTGACTTACGGCCACCCCTGGTCATCGTGTGCACCCAAATAGTGATTCCCTCCAGCAAGACAACTTCCAAGTGCTTTGAACGCAATTGGAGATAAGTGACCTTTGCTGGGGCCTGAAGAAGCTGGGGGACCAAAGAGGGACAGAAGCATTTGTCTACTGAAGCCCTATAGACGCCTGGAAGACCAAGAGAAATTACTATGGAGAAACACAGCTCATTAGAAGACAAATAGAACCAAAATTGCTCGAATTAAGGCAAAATCTGCATGGAAGGGCACGGAAGCTGTTTGCTTCTGGGCCAAAACACACTTCTGCATAGAGCATGGACTGGGGCATTCTGGGATGCTCTTTCCACATACCAGGACTCTGTCTCCATCCTGGAGCATCCAAGAGTCTCTTGGAACACTCAGTCCTCCCTAGCTGTGGAGAAGTAAAAACATCTCCACAGCTTGACAGGGAACATCTACTACTCTCCAGGATGCCACATTCACACTATTTCTGCGTGCAAATGTGGCATTGGGGCATGGCAGCGTGGCTAAGGCTGAGCAGTTGTGCACCATGTCATAATCACTATGGCAACAGCCAGGCAAGCAGCAGAAATTGCCACGGACTTCGCTATAGCAATTCGGACAGTCCAAACTGAGAGTGCCCAGAAGTAAGTTGGAGACACTGCCAGCCTTTGTGATACTTAAGTGAGACCTGTGTTTCCTAGTTAAATGAAAAATTATTTTGAGTTATATTTCCTTGCAAATTGCCTCTAATTTGTTTGTTAAACGCAATTAATCTATTTCTACAACTGCTACCATTATTATAATTAATGACGAAACAGTACTGGAGTTCTAGCAGCAGTCTGAATTTTTTTTTTTTTTTAAACAATTCCATCTCTGGTAAATTCCACATAAGTGAATTTACAGAAACAGTAGCCATAGATACTGAAGCAAGTACCTCATCTTTTAAAAACACTAGCAAAACCAATAACCACTTGTAATGTTTGATTCTATAAGTAAGCATGTGTACCTCACTGTAGAAGAGAAATAATTTATCGGGTTCCTTGTGAAAATGAATCTCTTTATTTTGAAACAAGTTTCTGAAGCTTAAGGAAACCACACTATCCAAGCAATATGAAAACAATACTGCAGCAAATGTCCATGAACATTTGTAACATTCAAAGTTTGCATGAATTTGGCAAAATTCGGACATTTGGATTCAAATCAAATGTTGGCACATTCAAGATTGACATTCGAATTCGAATTGAATGTTTTGATACATTCGTATGAAGCTTTGTATGGGATATGTATGGGATTCATATGGAATTCCTATGGGATTTGTGTGTATCGTATTAGATATATATGGGATTGAACATTCGTATCAAATATGAATCCTACCACATTTGAAGGGGGTCTATTCGAACAAATATGAATTTTCTTGCTTTCCATTCAATATGAATCAGTGCACATCCGTACTTGGGACACTTGGGCTCAACTGACTGTCATGGCGGCTCGATTCAAGGTTTTACCTTCAGCATTGTGGCTGGGTGACCTTGGGCTAGTCACAGCTCTCTTCTGAGCTCTCACAGCCCCACCTACCTCACAGGGTGTTCTGTTGTGGGGAGAATAGAAAAGCTTTGCCAGCTGCTTTGAGTCCCCTTAAATGGCTGAAAAAGCAGGGTAGAAAAGCCAACTCTTCTCCTTCTTCATAAACCACTTTTCCTGAAGTATTTTGTTCCCAAAGGCCTGGGAAATGGGTCAAAAGTTCAGGATGGTGGGAGTTAGCACTAACCTCAAGGCACTCCCCCCCCCCCCAATATCTCAGCTAAATAGACTCACTATCATACCTGTGTATTTTGCAATGAAGTCTCTTGGTGCTGGAAAGAGGATTGTTGTAAAGACAATATACCATTTACTTATCTTCCGCACTAAAAGGTGAAATTGGAAGTCCCACCATAATCCATCAGGACAATATTTTCCACTGCCCTTCTTGCAACCCTGGTGAGAAAGCACCGTGCAAAGAAAGAACACTTAGAAAGCTCCTATTGCTTGATTTTCTATTTTCTTTCCTAAAAATGTGAAATAGAAAATAATAAAGCATTTTCCATCTGACTGCTCAACAAGAAAGGGTCACAAATGATTGACTTCCATGAATTGTTCTTCTATAAGTTTTTTCTTTCCTGAGGATGACCCACATGGGTAGCTCATTCTGCCCCGGTTGTACAGGCAAGTGGATAGAGTGAGCATCTCCTATAAAGTGAACTGGAATTGTACTGGTTTCATGCTGCCTGATGCTGAGAAGTTTATTTTGACAATTGCCATTGCATTGCAATTTGTGGCAAATCTAAAATTGCATAGTCAGTCTAATTTAGTTGGCATGCATACATTAGCAATGCAAACAGACAAAAGCTGCATGTACATTTCGCTGTTGAAGCAAAAATCCATTAGTTCATTTCATCGTTGAATTGTTGAATTAGAAAAATGGTTTTTCAGATTCGTTTTTTAGCATTTTCATAAAGATAAATACCCTTTTTTCATTGGGGAAAAAAAAGCCGTTTTCATGAACCAAAACACAGCAAAACATAAATGTTCAATCAAATTGCTCATTTTCACAAGCGGAACACTGGTTCATTTTCGATCAAAGTTTTGGATGTGTGAAAAAGTGGATTTTCATTTCAACACAAATGTCTGCAAATACAAAATATTTAACGGAATGTGTGAAGACAAATTGAATTTTGCCAATTCCTAGCACACAATCACATGTGAGTGTTTCAGGTCTCATGTTCTCCTCCAGAAATTAGCAGAAGTGGTTTGCCATTATCTTATTTCAGGGAGAAACTGGGGATCCAGCCTATCAGCTTCTGCTTTCTGGGCAGTTGATCACTTTAGGGATCTCATGGCATCCAATAAGGAATTGGGTTTCTCATTCTCTCCTTCTAAATCCCAAGTCACTGATCCTGGGTTGAAACAGGATGGCATTGTAGTCTACTAGATTCTGCATATTCCAACAAACTTAGCTAGAGACAATGAAACCTACAGTGTCTGCTGAAGTAACAAGAGATCTCTGTGTCCAATGATTTGCTAAAGCTGGGGGGCAGAATCACTCAAGAATATATGGAACAGAGCTGGTGAGAATCAAAACTTGGGCACAAAGAGTATCCCACATGGAGTCGTGACTAAGGATGTGCAAGTATATTCGAAATATTCATTATCCGATCAAATTCAGCTGAATTCAGACATCTGAATTTGAATCGAATGTCCAGACATTAGTTTAATATTTGAACAAATACAAATATTTTGAATCATTTGTATGAATTATTTGGACATTTGTATGTGTTCGGATACATACACATTACATACTTATCTGTATGCATCTTATTCATATCTGTACGCATCTGTACGGATACATACAGATAAAAACAGGATGCATATGTATACAAATGTCGACATTCGTATCATCAAATATGTATCAAATACTTGTGCAAATAGATACAAAAGTA
Source organism: Aspidoscelis tigris stejnegeri (assembly GCA_023333525.1). Lineage (NCBI taxonomy): Eukaryota > Metazoa > Chordata > Lepidosauria > Squamata > Teiidae > Aspidoscelis > Aspidoscelis tigris. Next base: position 13,321,056 of record JALMGA010000007.1, read on the forward strand.
TTTGAATAGGTTCTAATTTTAATACATTCGTTGTTTCTCTATTTGTACAAATTTGGACATTTGAATATTCAATTCGAATCTGATCGAATTTTGAAAATTGCATTCGTGCACACCCCTAGTCCTGACTACATTCAGTCCATAGGCATAAAGTTCCTCAGTTCTAATCTAAAATATGATGGACAAGAAATTGAATAGACACCCATTTTAGAACATTAAAAAAAAATCTACCCTGTAGCATCTATCCTGAGAGACAGAGTTAGATACCACCAGGGGGGCTGGCATAGTTCCTAGCATGAAAATGGTACCAGGGAACATAGTAAGGGGATGCCCATGGTAGCCCAGACCAGTCAGCCTAGGAGGTACACAGATCTTAAAACAACTGGTCTCACAGAACCAGCCTCAGAAATGGGCCATTTCAATGTGTCCAGTAGATATACCTCTGGTTTGCAGTTTCAGAAGCCAGGAGCTTTTGTTCCTGTTGCCTGAAGTTGGACTGGCATGATCCAGTCTTGGCCCTGAGTTATCTGACCATAAGATTGGACTCTGTGGCATGCACCAATGCATGGAGTGCAAAATCAGCCTAAGATTCCATTTGTGTGCAATAGTGGTTCAAGTCTGTAGGAACTCACAGGCTGCATCCAAGCAAGCACAATTCTTCTCTGTGATAACCCCAAAGATGTACAATGATCTCTCTTCTGAGCAACATTTAGCCCCATCACTGCATACGTTTAGGCTGTGTTCAGAGACACCTCAGAGTGACAGTGTGTGGTTCTTGTGTTCTCAGGCCTCCTCTAATCTACCTTTTCTAGCCCAGGATGTTCATGAGAGGGGGATGGGTAGACTGGTGTGTGGACAGTCCCACCTCAAAGCCTTTCCTGAGCCACCTCAGAGATGCTTCCCCTCCTCTGTTCTGTCTAGTCTCAGCCCCAGTTGTATAATGAACACACACCTCTTCAGCCTTGAAAGAAAGCGCTTAAGAGGGGACCTAATTGAAGTACATAAAAACATGCATGGTATAGAAAAAGTGGATAGAGGAAAATTATTTTTCAATCATACACCACTAGACCCAGGGGGCATTCCATGAAGCTGATGGGTAGGCGAGTCAGATCAGACAAGGGGAAGTATTTCGTCACCCAGAGGATCTATGGAATTTGCTGCCAGAAGAGGTGATAACAGCAACCAGCCTAGATGGCATTAAGGAAGGGTTGGACAAATTTATGGACGACAGACGTACCAATGGCTACTATAAATGGACGCCTAGGTAAATCCTTGAGGTTGGGGAGACAGGCAGGATGCCTCTGAGGTCATTTGCTGGAATTTGAGATCAAGTGAAGGTTTTGCCCATGTCTTCTTCTTGAGATGCCCATAAGCAATTGATAGGACACTGTGTGGGATAGGATGCTAGACTAGTTGGGCTGTAGATCCTTCAGGGCTCCTCTTATGTTCTTAGTTTTCACCTTTCCAGCACTGTTGTTTGACATTTTTAATGAGTCCATTTTTAATTGCATTTTTACACTGGTTTTATTGCTATCTGCATAGTCATTTTAGAGTATAGAGATAATAGAAGCATAATCAAATTAACAGTAGCTTTCATACACAAACCATGACTGCTTATATACATGGTAGACATATAGGTCTCATCAGAATGTCCAACCTATGTTTGAACTGACCTGGAACGGTAACCATGGAAGAGCAAAATATTGATAAACGCAAGAGCAATTGTTGAAATTTTGGGCCTAAAACTTCCCAGTTTGGCGTTTCCCATACAAATTTGTAGCATCGGTTATGATGACAGTAAAGAAGCACCCAAGAGTACCAGATTATTGAAAAAAGCCAAAGGCTTCCTACTGACTTTAAAGGCAGCCGTTAAAGTGCAATTATTTGGAATCTGCATATAAAAGACACAACTTTCATAGAGAATTATAACACAGCAGGAAGTTATCCAGGAAGCAATGAGATGACCTATTAGATCGTGTTCCTCCCTACAGCTGAGAATTTTAGCAATTATATAAACAGCTGTAGTAATAATTAGTATTGCTCCTGAAGTATAACAGATCATTAGGTTTTCGTTCTAGGAGGTAAATTGTTTGTGAATCAGCACCCAGCCTGTGCCCTGGTTATTTAGTGCTGAGCTATTTATCTTTCCCTAAGGGTGGGGAGAAGAAAAAGACAATTGTCACTTAATTATCCCATCTCATCACTTGAAGAGGTTGAATAAGTCATGTTCTCCTCACAAAAACTAAAAACACAAGAAGTCAAAAGCCACAACTTGAGCTGGAAGATTTTTTTCCCCGGTGGCGCCAGAAATCACCACAGAGTAGTTCCACAGCAAAGATTAATCTCGTGTCATGAAATGCAGGAGATCTCACACAAGCTTGGCATTTCTATTCTATGTCTTTAACTCCAGAAATTCCTAAAGGCATATAGTTAATAATTGATTCCTCAGGCACGTCTTAGTGACTGGAGGAGAAGCAGTAGGCCTTATTGAAAAATTAAATACCAAACAAATCACCAGGTCCCAATGGCATTCACCCGAGAGCTGTTGAAGAACTAAAAACTAAAGACAGTGGGCCTCTGGACAAAAATATGCAACTTGTCACTACATGTACCTCCTGTTGTTGAGGACTGGAAGGTGGCTAAGAAGAGCATAAGAAGAGCACTGCTGGGGCATTTAGGCCAGCATCCCTTCTCACACAGCAGCCCATCAATTGCTTCTGGACATTCTCAAGCAGAAGACAAAGGCAAAACTTTCACACGCTCTCCACTTGTTGCAAATGGCCTCTTGAGGCATCCGGCCTGTCTCTCCAACATGGAGGTGATATTTAGGCATTGGATCTAGTAGCCATCAATACACCTGTCACCTGTTAATTGTGTAAACCTTTTTCCCCATCCAACAGTAACTTTTATAGATCCAATACAGTACATTAACACAATAATACGGTATCACAGTAATGATGACCAATTGTTTTCGGTTTGCAAACCTTTCTTAAAGCTATCCAGGCTGGCTGCTGTAGCTACCTCTTTGGTGGTAAATCCCATAGACTGTTATCTCTCTGGGTGAAAAAATACTTCCTCCTGTCCAACAGCTTCATAGGGCCCCATAATTCAAGAGTTATACGAAAGAGAAAAGAAATACCTGCCATCAAAACATATAGAACTTACATGGAAATTTATACTGTGTTTCCCCAATGTTTCAGACACACTAGGGGTGTGCACAAATTCAGTTTTCAGGATTCAATTGGAATCGAATATCCAAAATTTCAAATCAACTCGAATCTTTAAAATCTGAATGTATTCACATTTGATTTGAACCAAATACATTTGTATGTGCCTGTACGCACCCATTTTTGTCCCTTAAAGATCTGTACAGATGCGTACAGATGCAGGAAAGATGCATCACACTTGTCTGAATAATTCGAATGAATAGATTCAAAAATTCAAAATTTGTTTGAATGTTTACATTTGCATTTATAGACATTCAATTTGAATTTGAATGCCCAAATTCAAACTGATTCGATCAAATTTTGAATGCTTTGAATATTTGTGCACATTCCTAAGATGCAGATTTTTCTTATCCCTTCTATTATACTTCCTTAACTAGAGGCTGAATCCAAACACCTTCACTTTAATCATTTTTCAGTTGGTCTTCAAACCCCACTGCACACACATCTTTCGCCCTCTGTTTCATTTGCGGACTTTCCTCCCTTCAATTGTCTCAAGCCATTATAGTGTCAATCTGTTTTCATTTTGGGGGTGTGGTTAGGGAAGAGGACTAAAGAGGGCTGAATCACAATATAGTGGGCAAGTACTACATGAATTTGCCTCCCCTTTCATCCAATGCGTGACTGCACACTGTTGAATGACACAATTTTTATCCTATCAAAGTGCAGGAGGTGTTGTGATGGTGGAGAGGAGCGGAGATCTTAAAAAGTCTGGTAAAGGAGTCTCAAGATGGGAACTGAAAGGTGTGAGCATAGTGAGGAAGGATTAACAGGTATTGGGTGTGGTCAGCTAGTGGATTTTGAGTCCGGCTTCTTAATAAGACAGATTATTTCAGCAAGAAGAAAGAAGAAGAAGAAGAAGAAAGAAGGAGGAGGAGGAGAAGGAAAAAGGAAGAAGAAGGAGGAAGAAGAAGGAGGAAGAAGAAGGAGGAAGAAGAAGGAGGAGGAGTTGGCTTTTCTATTGGCCAAGTTTCTCACCCATTTGAGGGGACTCAAAGTGGCTGACAAAGCTTTCTGTTCTTCTCCCCACAACAGACACCCTGTGAGGTAGGTGGGGCTGTGAGAGCTCAGCAGAGAGCTGTAACTAGCCCAAGGTCACCCAGCTGGCTTAGTGGGGGAGGGCAGAATCAAACCCGGCATTCCCAGATGGGAGTCCGGCTCCCTAACCACTAGACCAAACTGGCTCACAAACTGGCAAGGTGTGATGACGGCTTCAGTGTGCTCGAATTGTCACCTACCACACAAGCAGGCATTTTCATCGTTTGCTGACTGAGCACTAAAGATTTGCACAGACCACCATATTTGAAAAGTGCTTTACAATATTTATTGGGTTCATCCTCACAACAACCCTGTGAGGTAGGTCGCTTTTTACAGTCAAGAGATCTGAGGCTAATCTGCAAACTCAGTTGAATCACATCCATCATCCCACCACAAGCACATCTAATTTCCACAAAACTACGGTTGCCTCAAATGGGAAACAAACAAGTCCTGACGAGGCCCTTTAGAAGTGCAAATCAAGTTCAGTGGCTTGAACCCACAAATCCTGCCTATACGCCACCCCGAGGGTTTATGTATTCTTCGCCTACTGATCAATATTGTCAGATCCGGATTCAAGCACACTGACTTCCTTTTACTCTAACACATCATAGTCTGCAAATTTAATTGCTGTGAATATAATTATTTATTTCTCTTTGGAGAAGGATGGACAATTTACAGATGTTTCCACACAACCCCGGTATAAAAATCTTTTATATAATATATGTACAACACATATCACTTTTTTTTTCCTTTTTAATTGGGGAAACGTTCTGTTTGCCTGATCCATTATAACAAGCACATAAAAGGAAGAAACAAAAAACAAACCTAAAATTTAGTGCTAGCCAAATCTGGCATTGAAAGCTCAGCTTCGGTCTTAGGGAATTGTTTAACATTATAACATAAAAACAAAAATAAAGAAATGAGACTTTTTGAAGTCATGGGACACAAAATAAAATCTGGATTTTTCTTTTCCTCTCTTTCCTTTCCTTCTTTCCTCCTTTTTTTTTTGTACGTTATCTTGTTGAATAAGATATATACATCAAAAAAAGAAAATCAAGAAACAAAGCCAGAAAAAGGCATTGGTTTTTAATGCTATTAGAAAGCTATATAAATGTGCACAGGTCCTCCTCTTCTTATCATAAAAGACCATCAGAAAACAAAAAAAGCGCCTCTAGCTTCCAGGAATTTCCTTTGAGGATAATTCTGTTTTAAGTACCTGTAAAGAAAATGGAAAAGAGGAAAGGTTAGGAAAGAAGAGGGAAAGAAGTCCTAGGAAGATAAGAGGTGTTCTGTAGGATCAGGCCACAGGCCATCTAGTCCAGCATCTCTGGGCACCTCAAGTAAAAGGAAAGAGGCAAAAGTTTCACTTTTTCTCGACTCCCTGAAAATGGCCTTTGGAGGTCTCCTCCAACCTGGAGGCAGTATCAAGGCACTGAATCTAAGTAAAAACATAAGAGGAAGCTCGCTGGATCGGTCCACAGCCCATCAAGTCCAGCATCTGGTCTCACATAGTGGCCCACCAATTGCCTATGGGCATCCCAAGCAGAAGACAATGGAAAAATCTTCACCTGCTCTCAACTCCCTGGAGAGGGTCCTTAGAGGCTTCCTACCCATCTCTCCAACCTGGAGGCAGTACCTAGGCATTCAGTCTAGTAGCCATTGATGTATTGATGGATTTGGGGTGCCTTCAGAGAGACACAGGCTAAAACCTACAGTTCTCCGGGGCATTACACTGGGAATATCAAACATAACTGCAGTATTCCCAATATAGAAGAAGAGTTGGCTTTTCTACCCCACTTTTCTCACCCATTTAAGGGGACTCAAAGCGGCTGACAAAGCTTTTCTATTCTCTTCCCCACAACAGAACATCCTGTGAGGTAGGTGGGGCTGTCAGAGCTCAGAAGAGAGCTGTGACTAGCCCAGGGTCACCCAGCTGGCCTCATGGGGGAAGGCGGAATTGAACCCAGTATTCCCAGATCAGACTCTGGCTCCCTAACCACTAGACCAAACTGGCCCCTTCCAGATTAGCAGATTAAATCTGCAGTATTAAACAAATTCACAGCTTACCTGCTGTGAAGCAGTGGTCCGGTGTCCAGACTGCAGCAGGCCACTGTAGCTTCCTGCTCAGGGAACTGTGAGAATTCTGTGTGGCATGTGTGGCCATGTGGGTGAGGCATGCGTCATGGGATGCGGCAGCCAATGGGAGGTGAGCTGAGCTCAGTTTCAGCTCTTGCTGGCTCTTCTCGCCATCCTGTCTGGACTGGCAGAAAGCTTTGAATTCACTTAATGCTGTGCGGCGAGTGTTCGCCAACCAGTATTAAGTAAATTCGCAGAAGTATTGGCTGTCAGGTGTGACAGCTCCATCTTGGCTGTGCATTCTAGTGCGCAGCAACATGAAGGCTGGACACAGCCTTAGGGAGGCAATAACATAATATATCTGGCCATGAAATCTGGCAATGATGCCAGGTTCTTCTTAACAGTTCTCCTTACCTCCACATCTGGCACCAGCTTCTGAAATGAGCTTGCTTCTTGTTAAGGGAAGCCAAGGAAGCACACAAAGAATAACAGAAGGAAGTGGGTGGGAGACTGCCTGGCTGGCCTCCAGTAACATGAAACAAAGTCCTTCCAGCAGCAGGCTCTAGACATGAAGGCCACAGTGGCTCTGCACATCTGCCAGAGAGGGAAGGGGCAATTGCAGGAGTATTTGAAGTCTGTGCAAGCAAAACCTGCATGAACTCAGAAGCCTCAAAGTGACTGTAGCAGCTTTTAACAGTTCTGAGAGCTGTTCCCCTGCCCCTGGCCAGAGTCTTGTCCTGGTCTTCCCTTAATGCAATTGCTTGCCAACTTCCTGGTTTCCAGGGGCCGCAGTTCTATTTTTGCTCTCCTACAAGAAAGCCACCTTGATTTCAGTGGTCCTGACCTCTGCCTGCACTCATCCTCTTGCAGCTTCTTATAACAACTGCTACTCCCATCATCCGCTGTTGCTTTGCAAAAAGAAACAAGTCACCACTTCTGCTACTACAGGTCATGGGTGCCCTCTAGCATATAGGCCATGCTCACTCTTAAGGTTGAATCCAGCTTCAGTCCACCTTCAGAGCGAGAGAGCATATCAGCAAAGTAGCCAGTAATTTTCTTTCCACATTATCTATCCCAGAGGTGAATTTTCTGAGTGATTTAACACAGAAGGAAAACAGCTTGTCACTTTGCTGATGTATTCTCTCACTCTGAAAGTGGACTGAAACTGGATTAAACCTTAAGTGTGACGACAACCATAGAGGCTTCCAGCTCTGTGGAGGCTTCTTCAAGTGCTCTCATCTGAACAAGCCATCAATATCCCTCATTTTATCTACCTTCTGCAAACACCATCAAGCAAAAATGCTAAACCAGCTTTTATTGTCTTTAAAAAGCACTCAATTTTTCCTCATTGTCTAGAAAGAGCGAATGAGGCGGCTCTTTCCCCCAAGGGACTTACATTCAGAAAAGCTATTACAGCTCTTCCTTATCAGGTACAATCCACTTTGATGTTATTCAAGGAATCCTTGGAAGCCTATGAGGAAGGAAGCTACTGGGAAACTAAAAGCTGCATTCACAATTGCTTTAATCCAGTTTCAGTCCACTTTCAGAGTAAAAGAACACACTGGCAAAGTAATTAATCCAGAGGCAGATTTTCCGAGTTAAATAGCATTGAAAGAAAACAGCTTGATACTCTGTTGATATGTTCTCTCACTCTGAAAGTGGACTGAAGCTGGATTTAAACTTAGGTGTGAATGCAAGCAAAGAGACTTACCCCAGTAATTATTAGATGTACTAAAATAGTAGGTTTTAGTTCTCATTATTGCTGTATTTGATTTTATAAAATTGTCTTCTTGTTGTAGTCCACCATGAGATCTTCAAGTATAGGATGGTTGTGTGTGTGTGTGTAGATGACTGCGCATAAGCAGTTGAGGATTCATGACCAATGTAATTCTTCAAGCATTAAGGCAGCCCAAGAATACGTGCTCTTGAATACCAGGGAAAATATATGCATAGAACTGCCATTCTGCAAAGTTCCCTGCTGATGCTCACACCATACCTAATTCGTTACTTCTTATGCTTCTTCTCCATTGTCCATTTCAACCTCATCCATGTCTGCTGCGTCTGTGGATCGTGACAAGATGTCTGCCATTAGAGCCTCCTCTAATTTTTTCCGTACCTGTTGCACCCGCTCTTCTTGTTTCCTGTGAAATGATTCAGAAACGTCAAAGGCATTAGAACTAGCTTGGTTGCCAGCTAACAGAAGCCTTAAAATGCCACCCATGAACTTATTTATTTATTTATTTATTTACATTTCTATCCCGCCCATACCCAAAGGTCTCCGGGTGGGTTACAACAGGTTAAAATAGATTAGAACAAGATACAAATTAAGAACAGATACAGATTAAAATGAAATACAAATAAAACAAGATGCACACTTAAAAACACCTTAAAATTCAACAAATTTGAATTTGGATATTCTAACACTCGCTGTTGTGGCTGGATATCATTGGTTCATGGCCAACTCCTGGTTGAACGCACGGGTACCTCTATGGACCCCTCAGTGCAGTTTTCTTGGTAGAGTCATATCCTACTTCCAGGGAGAGGCCAGGGATCAAACCGGCAACTCTCTCCTTTCCAGGCTACTTGTATTACCATTGAGCTACATCCCTTCCCTCTGTACATAGACGATATTATACTGGGGACAGACAGACTTCATAAAATAATCCAACATTGCAAGGTTGTTGCTGTTGATGGTGACAATGGAGATGGTATTACTTGCTTTTCGACAACACAACACAAGCAATTTCTAATTAGGGAAGTGCACAAATGCTTTTTGGCATTTGATTCGAAACAAATCAAATGTTCAAAAATCTGTATTCGTACAAATAGATCACATTCAAATGTAGTAAAATTTGATTCTATTTGAACCTATTCATATGTATTCATACAAACATTTGATACATATCTGATACAAACAGATACGTATCTTATACGAATAAATACGTATCTTATACAAACAGATACATATCTGATACATTCCCCCAGCTTAATGAATGTCCGAATTATTTGTATGAATATCTGGAAACATTCATATCCATTCAATGGTAGCCTGTGAATATCGTAACATTCAGTTCGAGTTCAAATGTCTGAATTTGGCCAAATTCAGCTGAATTTTGAATTTTACGAATATTTGTGCACATCACTATTTTTAATACACCAAAAAGAGAATAACCACACGCATATACAATGAAAAAATGAAAAGCACAAAAGCATATTTACATATTTAATTGCCATGAATTAAAGAACATACACCCATAACTGTTCATAATAAGTAAATAAAAATTGTAACAACCTACATACCACCTTGTCTTTTTTTTTTAAAGACAGAATAATAAACTTACACTCTCTGCATTCGATTAGCTCAGCTAAAAATCAACATCAGCAATGTGTGCTTGGGGCAAGGTTGCCCTAAAGATGTTAAGAACTTGTGTGAAGCAAACAACCCTGGGGAAAGATTTCTACAAACAAGGATCTGCCGCTGGAAAGGCCTGTACCCCTCTATTGCCACCTCTTTAGTCTAACTGGTGAGGGAGCAGAAACACAGAGAACAATTTCAGATGGTAGCTGTGGGGTCTGGATTATACAGGAACAGACCTTCTCTAAGACATCTTCCATAGTGTCCTAGGACAACTAAGGACGTGTCCAGACTTAAGAAAGCTGTGCAATGGAACGCGCAGCTGAGGTGTGGACATCACACTTGACATCCGATCCTGCGTAGCAGCGGCGCACTATGCCGCTGCTACTTCAAATTTACCTTACTGCTGAATGATCAACACTCACGCCGCAATATAAGGTAAATTTGAATATTCCCGCCAGTCCAGACAGGACTGCGAGAACAGCAAATTGGCTGCATCTTCCCATGTGACGTGTGCCTCACTGCGCGTACCACAGAAGCCTCTCGCAGCCGCCAAAGAGGAAGACGCGGACCTCCATTCGTAGTGGGGACAAGGAGTCGTCATGTCGCAGCAGCAGGTAAACGGCGAATTTTTTTTATATCTGGAGATTTAATCTGCTCATTTGGAAGCTGCAAAAGAGTTTCCATACCAAGGAAGAGCTTTTGCTACTATGGCTGTGTTCAAATGCAATGAAAGGGGCGTCTTAGAGGCACCTCAGAGAGATAGTGTGTCCCTTGAATATTCGAACGTTCAAATTCAAACAAATAAAGAAAAAAAGAATGTATTCAAATTCAAATCCGATTCGAATACATCCGTATCTATTTGTATGAATTTTCAATTTGTATTTGAAGATACAAGTATCAACAACATTCATATGTATCTGTACACACCTGTACACATCCATTCACAACCCATTTTTATTCCGTAATACATCCTGTTTTCATCCCGTACATACCTGTACAAATGCGTATGGATCCATATGTAATGCATACATATCTGTACACAGATGGATGTGTTTCCAAGACTTCTTTAAGCCACTTTTTCTAGCACGGAATGTTTATAAGAGGGGGAAGGCCATACTGGTATTTGAACAATCCTACATCCTGGAGTAGGAGCCTACTGTCCACATGCTAGGGCAGGCAACAGCAGGCCCCAGGTGAGTCTGCATTAGCACACAGACAACAGAATATATCCTGAGATATATTCTAGTATACGGCCAAATGCAAACAGGCCCTATGATTCTTGAGGTGTTGCTAATCTGCAGCTCCTACGATATCTTCCTTTCGGCTACAGTGCCTGGGGATGACTGGAGATGTAGTTCAGATCAGAAAGTCCTGTAGGATAACAGTTTTGATCTACATGCATCAGGAGCTGGGCAAACTATTGTTCCCCAGATGATGCTAGACTACAGCTCAACCAAGCCCCAGACAGTATGGGCAATGGCATAGAATAATGGCCGTTGTAGAACAAGAACATCCAGGGATCTAAATTTGGACACCTAGAGGCTTATTTATTTTGAATGTTTGGCCCTTTCAGCACAGACCCTGGGCCTGTAGATCCACAAGTGAATGCAAATCTATGATGCCCCACTCCTCACTTATACAGCTCTGTCTGCTTTGGGTAAAGTGTGATCTCAATCAGGGAAGGTTAGTTTAATTGGGCTTACCAGTGGAGCCAGCAGCACTTATCCAAAACACAGGAGGCATGTTTGTGACTACCAGGAGACACATTTCAGTGCCTTGCTGTAGTGTGCTGCTGAAATACATCCCTCAGAGGCCACAAAGCTAGGAACATTTGTTCCTAGTCCTTGGAAGAGTGTGAGGCCAGTCACAAAGTTTTCATGAACTTCCAGGCAGCAGAAGTGGGCTGATCCTGCCCATATTCCAAACCTGTTGGCTTGGCTGTTCCAGACCCACTGTTTCTGAATGCAGCAGGATGAGTGCAAAACAGCCAATGCCCATGCTCCTCTCTGCTACAAGACAGCCACACCATGGAGATAAGGATATTTTCTGCCACTGGTGAAATATCATGTATTTCACCAAAGAACAAGGGAGATCATCCTACAGCTAAAGACGATAAAATCTACATGGTTTGTGTTCAGAAGAAAGAAGTCACTAGAGCTTTCAAGTCAAATATAAAGGATGGGGAAATTAGGATGGGGAAATCTCTTGTGATTCTCTGTCAGATGCTATTTTGGGGAAATGTAACAACTTACACCCTTAAGGTTTGCAAGGCTTTAAGAAAGCTCAACACAGAAGCAGAACTTTGTTCTCCAAAATTTTTTCCAGATATGCTTTCTATTAGTATGAAGGCAGGTATGCAAATAAATAATAGATGAGTATAAGATATCTGAAGAAAGAGAGAACGCTCATCCTTCAATCGCCTTCAGCACCATTTCTCAGTCCCAGCAGTCATGTGTAGAAAACAGAGTGTGAACAGCAAACTCAAAATAATAACATTCAAGTTGACTATTTCAAGATGACTGATATATAACACACCAGACTTGGTCCTCCCATTTGTAATTTAGCCAAAAAATAAAATAAACCCTCCACCACCAAGCATGTTTAGATTGAAAAACCTAACCTTCGTCTATTCTAGGCCCATCAAATAATATTAACAACAACAACAACAACAATAATTTTAAAAGATGGTCAAGAGCAATGGGAACAAAGAGGTTGTGGAGTTTAGCATCTTTGATACAAATTTGACTTTAATGTCATAAGAATATAGGAGGAGCCCTGCCAGTCTGATCTTCTGGTTAGAGTGTTGGACTCTTAACTCGTAGTCTCCCGGTTCAGTTCCACAAAGCCAGCTGGGTGACCTTGGGCTAGTCACAGCTCTCTTTCTGAGCTCTCACAGCCCCACCTACCTCTCAGGGTGTCTATTGTGGGGAGAAGAACAGGTGGTTTGTCAGCCGCTTTGAGTCCCCTTAAATGGGTGAAAAAGCAGGGTATAAAAACCAAGCCCTAACATGTGGACCAACGAGGCTCAGAAGATGACTATGGGTGTTTTTCCACTGTCACTAGAAGTACCCATTAAGTACCCATTAATGGGTATTTAATGCCATTAAGTATCCATTAATGGGTACTTAATGGGTACTTCTAGTGACAGTGGAAAAACACTCTTTGTGGGCTCCTGATCAGGATTAAGAGTGCAAAAGTTTTCAAAAGCTGGAGTGAGGCACAGATTTCCCCGTGCAATTCCAAAGATCCTAAATGCTCATTACGAACAGGGAACAATCGTGCTTTTTGTCTTATTTCAAAACCTGTGATTCAAGTTCACGCAAGGCTACCATGCACGTTCATTTTGGTGTTTTTTTTAAAAAGCCTTGTCTCAGCGTAATAAAGATGTTTTATGTTGCCATTTATAGATCTTTTGCTTTATCTTTCCGTTCCGTGCTTCGTGCCTGGTCAGACTTTAATAGCAGAGATAGGGGCCAGCCGTGTCAACCCTGATGAATGAGATTTATTCTCAAGCAACATGTGGCTGATGTGAGGACAGTTCCACAAAGTACAGGTCAGGGAGCTCAAAAGAGGTAAGGAAAAAGACTGATGAAAGAGAAGGGGAAAGGGGAAAGAGAATGGATATCAAAGCCGTGTGTGTGTGTGTGTGTGTGTGTGTGTGTGTGTGTGTGTGTGTGTGTGTGTGTGTGTGTGTGTGTGTGTGTGTGTGTGTGTGTGTGTGTGTGTGTGTGTGTGTGTGTAAAGGCTCTGAGTGAAAGATACCCCGCCCAACAGAGGCATTTATAAAAGGAAAAGACACCTCTCTACTGATTTCTGTTGCTGGGAACTAAATGGATACATCCATGCAGGATTTTTGGAAATGATATTGAACTGGTTTGTCAGGATATTTTTCACCTCCTATCTAGCCTATTTGCTTGTTTGCTTGATTGATCCTATTTTCGTCATGGCTGACTCTTGGTGACCATATGAATTGACTGACTGGTCCTCTACAATCTATTTTAGGTCTTCTGGCAGTTTTCATTGCAATCGCGACTGAGTCCGTCTACCCGCTAGGTGACCAGCCTTTTCCTTCTTTCCCTTCTACTTTCCCTGGAATCACCATATTTCCAAGAGACTTTAGTCTTCTCATTACGTGCCCAAAGTATGACAGTTTAAGCCTCGTCATTTGTGCATCTGGGGATCTAAATGTGGACACCTTGATGAATATTTAGATTGTTTGTGGACTAGAATCCACTGATGGCTTTCTAGCTCTCTGTGGTACCCTGAGGAGCACTCTCCAGCATTAAGATTCAAAAGAGTCTACACATTATGTATGTATGTATGTATGTATGTATGTATGTATGTATGTATGTATGTATGTATGTATGTATGTATGTATGTATGTATGTATGTATTCAGGCATTTGTTTGTTTGTTTGTTTGTTTGTTTGTTATTTGCCTTTCTATCATGCCCTATACCTGAAGGTCTCAGGACGGGTATCAACATTGAAAATCAAACATATATTAAAACAATAAGAGTATCTACTAAAAGAATAACAGTGTCTGAAAGTGGGCAGAGACATTATATTCCCATTTAACCAAAGGCCAGGGCAAAGAGGTGTGTCTTCACTGCCTTCCTAGACATGAACAGTGAAGGTGCCTGATGCACCTCAAGAGGGAGACTATTCCATAGGCTAGAGGCCATCACTAAGAAGGCCCTCTCCCGAATGTGGGTGGTGGGACAACCAAGAGGGCTGGCCCTCCAGACCTTAAAAGGCATAGGCAAGTCAGTATGGAAGAAGGCGTTCCTTTAGATATTTTGGGCCCATGTCATTTAAGGCCTGGTAGGTTAAAGTTGGGCTCAGTAGCAAATCGGCAGCCACTGCAACTCTTTTAAGACCGGTGTGATGTGCATCCGGCCAGCTGTCCCAGTCAGCAGCCTAGCAGCTGCATTCTGCACCAGCTGCAGCTTCCAAACCATCTTCAAGGGCAGCCCCATGTAGGGTGCATAACAATAGTCAGGTCTGGAGGTTACCAGAGGATGGATAACTCTGGCATTTATACAGCACAGCACTACCATGCCACAGCCTATAAGATTAGCCTATAGGGCCAGGTATCCTACAGCCATCCTCCATCCAAGAAGTAGCCAGGCTTACCCTCATTTATTTACATTTGTATCCCACCCTATATCCAGAGGTCTCCCGGCAGTTACAACATCTAAAATCAAACATCATTTAACATCATTCAAACATTAAAACAGCATCTGCCAGTGGGAAGAGAAAAGTATCTCCCCTTGAACTGAAGGGTTCCAAGGTCCCACAAGATGAGCAAACAGTCCCCTAAAAGCTGTGGCTCTGTCATTTGTAAACCGAGCTAAAATGGGCGGAAATTACATCGATCCTAGGTGCAACTGATAAACATGCTTCGTTCCAGTAGGAACAGAAGCACAACTCAGGAAGAGCAGAGGCCATGGAGGCAGAATGCCTCATCTTCTCCGATCCAGCTATTTGTGCCTCTGAAAAGCCATAACTGGCAGAGGCTTTTGCCACCCTTGGCTGCAATCTCCATCTCACCATTTGCTACCAAATCCAGTTTTTATACAAGAGACTTCAGAAAAGGAGTCAGGGATTTTCGGCATACAAACTATGCCCCTTACTACTGACCTGGAATTAGATAACACAGCCAAAAATTTGGGAAGCTTGCAAAACAAGTAATAAACAAATCAGAACATGAATAATAAATAAATAACAAATCAGGACATGAATGGCCGCTAGGGGTGTGCATAGGTCTATGATGATATGAAGCTCACACACATCCGTACGCATGTTTTCATCTCATATGTATCCGCACGGATGTGTACAGATTCTTCTTCTTGTCTGCGACCCAGTTTGCTCTAGTGATTATGAAGCTGGAGCTGGAAATACCAGGTTTGATACTGCTGTCCTCTATGAGGCCAGCTGGGTGACCTTGGGCTAGTCACAGCTCTCTTCTGAGCTCTCACAGCCCCAGGTGGGGAGAAGAACAGACGGTTTGTCAGCCACTTTGAGTCCCCTTAAATGGATGAAGAAAGCGGGGTAGAAAAGCCAACTCCTCCTCCTCTTGTTCAATTGCTCTCCTTCAAATTCACTCCCTTGGAGAAGGGCTTTCTGCCAGCTTTCCTTCTCAGAAACCCTTTGCCTCCTTTCCAGACTCTTCTCCCCCCGCCCTCCTTCTCCAGACTATTCTGCCTTATTCCTTGCTGAACCACAGTCCAAAAAGGACAGAGGCTCCTTGGAAAAACAATACAAAGTTATCCCCTGCCACTGTTACGCAGCTGCAGATTACAAATTTGATCAGGGAAGAACTCAGAACAAGATGGGAGCCGATGTGGATTTCACGAAGGAACTTTAAGTGAAAATGCATCATTAGAAACTAAATAAGAACTCCAGTGCTGATGCAAATGACTTTCCTATTAAAATGTTCAGCTTGATTTCTTATGCTAATTTGCAGAAGCAACACAGTGGAAATAAATCTTTCAGCACATAGATGAACCTACAGTGGCCCATGGAAACCTGTTTCTTTATGTTAACGTGCTACACACACAGAGAGAGTTCGCCATGGCTGAAAAGAAAGGAAGGAAGGAAGGAAGGGAGGGAGGGAGGAAGGAAGGGAGGAAGGAAGGGAGGAAGGAAAAACAGATAGGAGTTTCCAATTACCCTTTACAACTATAGTAGGGATGTGTGTGAATATTTGTAACATTTGTTATTCGTAGAAATTCAGACATTCGTACATGAATTGAATGTTACAATATTGGTACATTGACATTCGTAGGAATAAGAATGTTTTTGGACATTCATGCGAATAGTTCAGACATCCGTTAACCTGGGGAGGTGGGAAAGGGGATGCACCAGTCACATCTGCAACAGATCCAGATTGCTTTCGACGTGGATTGAGAGCGGATTGAAAGTGGGTTCAGGTCAAATTTGATGCTTTCCGAGCAGATATGTTATGGTATATGTATGGGATACATATGAGTTTGTGCTGGATACATATTTGTTTGTATTGGATATTCGTACGAACACATACAAATACATTCGTATCAAACAGAATCCTACTACATTCAAAGGGAGGCCATTTGTACAAATACAGATTTTCTAACATTCAATTTATTATGAATCAAATATCAAAAAACCATCCATGAGGATCTCTAATCTGTAGTCCTATTACATTTCTTTTTTTGTATTGTTACTCGTTAGCAAACAATGAGCAAAGAGTGCCTTCTGCTGGTGACTGTTGGCAGTATCCCCTTTTTCTTTCTTTCTTTAACTTCTGGAACATTTCTTTTTACGAGTTATCCATCTCCTGCCTGAAGCAGAATAATAGTGGGGGGGAGCCCATGCTGCGTTAACTTTTTGTGCTTTTATTCCATTGTACAGGACATAGTGAAGCTTAAAAAGTGCTTAGTCTTGTGCTTCAAAAAAGATGATAGAATCTATTACGCCTAAAGAACTTCCAAAGGAAAAGGAGGGAAAGACATTTGATAACATCAAGTGACTGCAGTTTCCTATCAAGTTCAAACGCTTCTAGGACTGGCTTGTATTCAGACTCTTAGATTTCTGTGAAATAGCCAGCTAAAACAGCTCTGCTTGCCGAGACGGAGCAGAACGTCGTAAGAACTTTTGTGAAACTGTCACATTATTATTTGATTATTTAAAACACTTCTATACTGCTTCCCATTAAAGAATCCCAAAGTGGTCTACAAGAGCAGAAGCTGAAAGGAAATAAGATAAAATAAGGGTAAAACAGCATAGGTAGTAATGACAGCCAGCCTAGATGGCTTTAAGAAAGGGTTAGACAAATTCATGGACAGCAGATGTACCAATGGGTACTAGAATGGATGTCTAGGTACATCTTCCAGTCTGGGGTGACAGGCAGGATGCCTCTAAGGCCATTTGCTGGGGTTTGAGAGCAGGTGAGGCTTTGCCCTTGTCTTCTGCTTGAGACATAAGCAATAGGTGGGCCACTGTATGGGAAAGGATGCTGGACTAGTGGGGCCGTGGCCTGATCCAGCAGGGCTCCTCTTACATCCTTATGTTCTGATGCAAACAAAGGGTTGGCTTCAAAAGCTGGCCTCGGGCTATGCCATTCATGTAATATGGAGAAGGTTTTCAAAATCTCAAAATGTCAAAATCAAAAGCATCAGAGTAAGACCAGGAACAAATTTAACAGTGTTTGCTCCTTCATGGATCACTGCCTTATCTGTGCAAAGGGGCTTCAGTAGCTCATTGAAGCTGTGACCTATGCCACGCGCGGCCACGCATATCATGGTGGAGAGCTCAGAATAAATGTGATCCACTGGAGATGGGAATAGAAAACCACTCCAATATCGTTGCCAAGAAAACCATACAGGCAGTATCAAAACGCTAAAAGATATGTCACCAGAAGATAATTCCCTCAGGCTGGAAAGTATCCAGTATGTTACAGGGGAAGAGCAGAGGGCAATTTCTAGTAGGTCCAGAAAGAATGAAGCTGCTGGCCAAGCCAAAAGGATGCTCATTTGTGGATGTATCAGGTGGTGAAAGGAACGTGTGATGCTATAAGGAACAATATTGCATACGAACCTGGAATGTAAGATCTATGAAGCAAAGTAAGCTGGATGTGGTCAAACAGGAGATGGCAAGGTTAAACACCAACATCTTGGTGGTCAGTGAACTGACAGAAATAGGTGAATGAAATTCAGATGGCCATTGCTATTGTGAGCAGGAATCTATCAGAGTGAATGGGACAGACCTTGTGGTCAATGAAAGGATGCTGAAGAGCAGTACTGAGTTATTATCTTAAGCCTAACAGAATAATTTCTGTTCAATCCCAAGGCAAACTGCTTCACATCACAGAAATCCAAGGGTATGCTGCAATCAATAACACCAAAGAGGCTGATGTTGACCAGTTCTATGAAGGTTCACTATACCTTCCAGAACTAACACACACATCCCGAAAAATGTCACTTTCGTTATAGAAGGTTTGAAGGTAGGAGAAGAAGAGTTGGATTTTCTACCCCAATTTTCTCACCCATTTAAGGGGACTCAAAGCAACTGACAAAGCTTTTCTATTCTTCTCCCCACAACAGAACGCCCTGTGAGGTAGATGGGGCTGTGAGAGCTCAGAAGAGAGCTGTGACTAGCCCAAGGTCACCCAGCTGGCTTCATGGGGGAGGGCAGAATCGAACCTGGTATTCCCAGACAAGAGTCCGGCTCCCTAACCACTAGACTGAACTGGCTCACCAATAGATAACTGGAATAACAGACAAGTTTTGTCTTGATGTACAAAATAAAGCAGGCCAGAAATCAGCAAAATTTTGTGAAGTCACTTGTCCCTGCGTTCATCTCAGTCCCAGAAAAGGTTTATGTTCAAACTACCAAACTACTGCACTCATTTCACATACAAGCAAGGTAGCGCTCAGGATCCTACAAGGTAGGCTTTAGCAAAGTGACCAATAACCACCAGAAGTGCTCCTATATCTGCCTAATTTCTGGACTAGACAAGTTCCACCACCCTCAAAGGTACAAGGGGTTGCGGCACATGACACAGTCTTGACTGCGGTGGCCCCTCTGCTTTGAAACCGCCTCCCAGTGGAGGTATGTCAGCCCCAAACTTTTATGTAGTATTCAGTGCCGGGTTAAAACATACTTCTTCCCCAGGCCTTTGATTCCTCTGAATGAAGTCCTGCCAGGTTGGGAGGGAGGGAAGAGAGTGATTGGGTGATTTATATTTTGAATATGTTTTAATGTCTGTGTTTTACAGAATGTAGTGATCCACCCTGGTGAGGGGAAACTATTTGTTCAGGCAAAGGCTAAGGTAAAGAAGAAGAAAAAGGAGAAGGGGGGGGAGGGGGAGGAGGAGGAGGAGAAGGAGAAGGAGAAGGAGAAGGAGAAGGAGAAGGAGAAGGAGAAGGAGAAGGAGAAGGAGAAGGAGAAGGAGAAGAAGGAGAAGGAGAAGAAGAAGAAGAGCTGGCTTTTCTACCCCACTTTTCTCACCCATTTAAGGGGACTCAAAGCAGCTGACAAAGCTTTTCTGTTCTTCTCCCCACAACAGAACACCCTGTGAGGTAGGTGGGTCTGTGAGAGCCCAGAAGAGAGCTGTGACTAGCCCAAGGTCATCCAGCTGGCAGAAGTGCAGATTCGCCACGTGACTAAATATATACAATATGTGCACAAATGGGTTCTTTTGCATTCGATTTATATCAAATTGAATGTAAGAAAATTCATATTCGTTCAAATAGATTCCCTCCAAATGTAGTAGAGTTCTATTTGATATGATACAAATGCATACATATCCGATACGTATTCTGTATCATAACCACCCTGAAAGCGTCAAATCCACCTTGAATCCACTCTCAAACCATGTCAAACTCACCCTGGATCCATTGCAGATATGACTGGTGTGGCCGCTTTCCCACCTCCCCACTTCACGAATGTCCTGGAGCACTCGTGCAAATGTTCCAAAACATTCGTATTCGTATGAATGTCAATGTACGGATGTTGTAACATTCCATTTGTATACGAATGTTCCAATTTGTATGAATTCATATGAATATAAAATGTTACAAATATTCGTGCAAATCCTTAATATACAGTTCAGAACGGACTGCCTCGGGGCTACCACAGAGAAGGCCCCTCTCTCTGCTCTTACATCCTTAACTGTTGACACACATGGCACTATCAAGAGACCTCTCCTCCTGACCTTAGCTGATGGTCAGAATAAGGGAGAAGGCAGTTCAGTAGCTAACTGGCAACCAATGCAGTACTTTAAGAAGTAGCATGATGTTCCTTCCATGTCCATATTTCCCTCTCCAGGGTGTTTCATGGGACCCTGACAAATAGTGAACTACTGTGTCTAATGGGAATAAAATACAGCCATCTCTTACTTAATGAGAAAGTTCCAGTCTTAAAACTCTTATTCAAATTATAGGACTGTAGTGACATCTAATGGCCATTGCTAGAAATTACTCCTCAATAGTTTTGCTATAAAATACAGTGCTAGGAAAATCATATTTTACCAAAAGTATAAAAGCAGAACTGTGTTTTTTTAGATTTTGATTTGATTAAACAAAGCACAAAGTGAAAAAATACAGGAATGTTTAGATGACACATACATATAAAATTGCAACAAAATCCAATAACATTCTACAAACAAATGTGTTATTCAAGATAATCACTACTTTTCCCTTATTACCTTGAACTCATCTTTTATTTGCCCTTCTTTTCCTTGTTTTTCTCTTTTCATATGTTTTATTTAGAAACAAAACCCACAAAGCAGTACAAGCAACTGTTAATGCAGATACAACCACCAATTTCTTCCTATTTAATTGTGCTTGCTTCTCCATAGACAGTTTTCTCCCCCATCAGTACTATATTCCGGAATGGGGGCCACCATAACCACAACTGTAAATTATTTCCCCTTTTTCTATCGCTGTAAACAAAGGGTGTTTTTCCACGGTCACTTAGTACCCATTTTAGCACCCATTAAGGACCCATTTGGGTGAGAGCTGGATGACCCCATTTCCACCACGGCACCCATTAGGGACACATTTGTTTCCACTGTGCCTCGGGAAATCCAGATCATATGGTTACTTTTTGTCCTTTAATCTGGATTTTCTGTAGACCCCATTAATGGGGTCTACAATGGGTTCTTCAGCCAGAAAATCCAGATTAAAGGGAGGCTGTTTCCACGTTAGTTTGGCAATGGGGTCTAGAGGAGGCTAGGAGGAGGGGGCACCCTTGGGGGGGGGAGCCTAAAAACCTAAGCTTCGAAGTCATTTCAAACTCACTTCGAAGTCTGCAAAATAGCTCCAGAGCGTCTTTAAAGTCACTTCAAAGTTTACTCCGAAGATCAGCACAGACTTCAAAGACGCTCCGGAGCTATTTTGCACAGACTTCGAAGTGACTTCGCAGCCACTTCAGAGATTGCACCCCCTGTCCCCCAAAACACCTGGAGTGACAGGCAGACCCCTCGTGGGTAGATCCGGATTTCCAAATGGGTGCTCCACTGTTTCCACAGCAGGGAGGCTAGCACCCATTGCTATTGGGTGCTAGACCACCCATGGAAACACACTGGGTACTTCCCTTAATCCAGATCTACTAGATCCGGATTAAGGGAAGTACCCACTCTCTAGATCTGAATCTTCTTAGATCCGGATTAAAGAAGCACGGTGGAAAAACACCCCAAATTGCCAAGGGCTGATTATTTTTTTAAATTTCCGCTGACTCCATCATAGACATTTTAGCATCAAAATAATAAAATGGTCCTTTAGAAAACCATGTCACAGTAGGGATGTATATCTTCAAAAACGAACGTTGTCGACATTCGTATCTTCAGATTCAAATCCTACATTCGAACGCATCAAAACGCATCCATATGCATCCCAGTTTTATCCCATACGCATCCTGTTTCCATCCCGTACGTAAGGATGCATGCAGATACGAATAAGATGCATACGGACACATATGTGATGCGTACGTATCCATACACACACAAATGTCCAAATTATTTGTACAAATAGTTCAAAATATTCATATTTGTTTGACTACTAAAAGACAAATGACTGGACATTGGAGCTCAAATGCCCGAATTCATATGAATTTGATTGAATAACAAATATCTCAAATATCTCTGCACATCCCTACTCGCTATTCCAGGATATAATCCGGGATAAGGCCCAGTGCAAACAGGCCCATTGTCCAAAGAAACCTCTTCTTTCTTTCCAGACTTACCGTATATCTTCATCGGTAACAATGAAAGCTTTACAGAGGGGTTGAGAAGTGTTCAGCCACACGGCCGGGTTCTTCTCCACGGCGGCTGAGAGCTGCCCTGTGATGGGGGCAGAACTCGTGTGCAATGCGCTGGCGACAGCAGACAGGAGGGTGTCGTCATTATTCCCTGGACCAACACCTATCACACAAAGGCAAATTGTGGGGCATTAAAACTGAATGCAGAAGGGCTGATTG
Source organism: Aspidoscelis tigris stejnegeri (assembly GCA_023333525.1). Lineage (NCBI taxonomy): Eukaryota > Metazoa > Chordata > Lepidosauria > Squamata > Teiidae > Aspidoscelis > Aspidoscelis tigris. Next base: position 13,343,710 of record JALMGA010000007.1, read on the forward strand.
ATAAGATATTGATGCCAAGTTTGACTCCTCCCTCCAGGCCTGGCTATCCAGTGCCTAAAGTTCTTCAGGCGCTAGTTGCCATTAGTTTGCAAAGACATAGGGCCTTTCTGTACTTCCCGTGCCATAATCTGAACCAGTGAGTCTTGGCTTGCATGGACACCTGGTGTGGAACAGCCCCATCTGCACCACAGTGCCGTCCAGGCCAGCTCCTGCACCAATCCCACGAGCTTTGGGGCCGATCTACAAGGGCTCCAACAATTAGGATTGAAAGTTCCTAGTCTTGGAGCCCCTGGGGTATTTATTTCAGCAGCACACTTTGGCCCTGGTCACACTTATATGAGACACAACATCCTATTCATAATTCGAACTGAGTTCATACCAGTGTTGGTCACACCTAGATCAATATAAGTCGTCCTCAGAACATCCTCACTCTGGATTGCAACACTCATACCTTTCTCTGTGATGGATCTGAGCCTCCTCCATGGAACTCTTGGCTCTCCACCCCTTTTGCTGAAATCTTGCTGAAAGATCTTTCTCCTTTCTTATTGGATGTTGTTGTGTCTCTCAAGAGAAGCAAGGGTGTGTGTTTGTGGTTCTTTTTTAAGCCTGCTTCCCCACCTCCACGGCCCCCCTTCCTTTTTGTGTGTGCTTTTCCTCTCTGTGCAATTAATAATAAATCTGCATAGATAAAGGAATCATGCACATAAACTGAGAAAAGAAGGGGAGGTGCCTCATGAACTCCATGTGTGCCACCCTCCCCTAGACATTGGACTAAAGGAAAGACTGGAGCCACCCACCACAGCACAGTTCAGCATCCTTTAACCCTCCCTGGCCCTGCTCACACTGAAGAAGAGAAGACGGCCTGGCATGCCAGGACGGGCTGAGTCCTCTGGAAAAGAGGACTCCCATTAGAATGATCTGACGGGGATAAGCCAACTTGGAAAGCAAATCAAATAAAAATAAAGTGAGTAATGCAACCAGAAGACAACCTGAAGTCATCTTAAACTAAAGGTGTGACCAGGGCCTTTGATGCACCACAGAAATGGGGGCCCCAGGAGTCTGGAAAACAGAGGGGGCCTCTATGATCCAGACTGGTCCAAGCTAGTGAACTTCTTTAATCAGATCCATCAGTAATCTAGATCAGGGAATCCGTTATCTGGATTATGCTCTGTTCTGTGCAGATGGAGCTTAGCAGCAGTGTGAGAGGCCACAAAGCTATTAGGGCTCATAATACTGATTAGTGGTGAATGTGAAAGGCCCATAGAAAAAGAATCATAGAAAGATCAGAGCTGGAAGGGGCCTCCAAGGCTCCAGGTTCAATTCCCTGCTGAGTGCAGTATTCACTAGACTACCCCAGACGGAGGGCCATCCAACCTCTGCTTGAAGACCTTCAATGGAAGAGAACTTGTCACTTCGTGGGGTAACGTATTCTATCAACTGGCAACTTTCATTTTCAAGTAGTTTTTTATAATCTAAATTGTATCTCCTTCCTTGAAATGTCTAGCCCCTCTGCAATAGCCACGGCCTTCTCTGTGGTAGCCCCAGGCCGTAGAATGACTTCATTGTGCACATGATGGCAGATAGTGAAGACGCACTTGTGCCTTGAGATGAAGAAATCGTTTTTCCCCTTCTCTGGGTACTGTACTGATTTTAATACATTTTAAATTTTGTTTAATTTTGTGTTTGGACTGCTGTAATTTACCCTGTGACTTCAGGGTAGAGTTGGACACAGTGCAAATTTTTTTAAAAAAAAAAACATTTAAATCACTTATAATTTGGTTTTCTGCATGTCCTTTTCTTACTTGTCTTTATAGCACTCTGGAATGAGAAAAACAAATCTTTTCTCTCCTATTTTCTTTTGGAGGTTATCATCTAGCCATTATCTTCCCAGAATGTCCCCCATGGTTAGCCAAGGTGACACCAACCTTGGATCAACAAATATCACTCAACTGATACCTACAGCGTGATGGGCTGGGCTGGGCTGGGCAATCTCCCTGCAAGAACTACCATAAACTTTGCCTGTGGCCCTGGTCACACAAGTAGTTTAGGATGACCTCAGATCATCTTCAGGTCATGTTACTCACATTATTTTTATTTAATTCATTTTCCAAACCGGCCTACCCCCCCCCCATTAGATTGTCTTGACCGTAGTCCTCATTTTTAGAGGACTCAGTCAATCCAGGCATGCCAGGACATCTGTACTTTTCAGTCTGAGGAGGGGGACAGGCTAAAGGAGGCTGAACAATGCTGTGGTGGGTGGGGTCCAGTCTTTCCTATGGCCAATCAGCACGCGTGAGTTCGTGAGGAACCTCCCCTTCTCTCCCCAGTTTGTGTGTGTGTGATTCCTCTATCTAGCATTTTTTAAAAAACTATTTGCAAAAAGAAGAAAAGCATATAAAAAATGAAGAGGGGCATGGAGGTGGGGGAGAAGGCTTAAAAAAGACCTGTAAACACACACCTTTGCTTCTCTCGAGTAACAGAACAGCATCCAATAAGAAAGGCCAAGAGTTCCGTGGAGGAGGCTCAGGTTGATCACACAGAAAGGTGTGACCAATGCAACCAAGGCAGAGACGGCCTAAGGACAATCTATGTGTGACCAGCACTGGTACGACCTCAGTCCCGTCTCAGACATGTGTGAACAGGGCCTGTGAGTAACTAAAGATAGAAGCCTTCCTGAACATCTGGGAAATCAGCTTGCAAAGGATGGATCATTTGTAACATTCAGTACTTTTCCTTGAGGTCTTCCTCAACCATCAGGCACAGGCCTTTTTATTATCCCAGAAATGTTTACAGTGCCAAGAAAGATGGAGTACAGGGCTTACATTATTTATATTAACTAAATATCTTATTGGTTAAATTCTTATTGTTGTTCTGCCCATGCTGCTACTGACCAAGTGGTTTGTTTTGAAATTTCCTGATCCCAGCCAAGGCACAACTGGTCAGTATTCTAGCACAATGCAAGGCTTTGTGAGCCAGTTTGGTCTAGTGGTTAGGGAGCCAGACTCTTATCTGGTAATACCGGGTTCGATTCCGCCCACCCCCATGAAGCCATCTGGGTGACCTTGGGCTAGTCACAGCTCTCTGCTGAGCTCTCACAGCCCCACCCACCTCACAGGGTGTCTGTTCTGGGGAGAAGAACAGAAGCTCTGTCAACCGCTTTGAGTCCCCTTAAATGAGTGAGAAAAGCGGGGTAGAAAAGCCAACTCTTCGTCGTCTTCTTCTTTGAGAAAATATCCACAGATTCCTCCACCATCTTCCTTGATTCCAGCTCGAGAAACAATGATTTGTAAGCATGCATTAGAAGTAAGTGAGGCAAAAATAACAATAATAAAAAGAAAAATACCTTGAAGGCCTTTTGGCAACTCCATGGATTTTATTATCTGCTCACTCACATCTGACGCGCTTAAGCCTTGTAGCCTCTTCTCCCAGAAAAGCTGAAAGATTGAAAAGCCCAATTAATATAAAATGAAATGCATCAAAAGCAATGCTGGAGGGGATGAAATATTCACTTTATAAGCACAAGTTGTATCCCCTCTGTAGCAACATGAGGATGTTAACAGCCACACAGGAGGTATTAAGAAGATCGTAAGGAACAGCACATTTGCTTACATTTGTCTTTTTCATTTCTTATTATTTTAAAAAGAGTGTATTCATTATAGCATGGTGTGATCAATAATACAAAAAAAAGTATTCAGTTCACAATTATAATTGCACTCTTTTCGAACTTTCAGTCCACAATATTACTAATTAACTGGTTTATGCTAATTATAATTATGTACCTTGTATTTTGAGCCCTCTAGGCACTGGACCTAATTCCAGATTACATCATGGAATAGGGACCTGCTGTACTCTTTTCTAGCATTAAGGATATGCAAGAATATTCGAAACATTCCAAATTCGATTGAATTCATTGAAATTCAGACCAAATTCAAATTGAACGACTACACATTTGTTTAACATCCAAACGAATCCAAATGTTTTGAACCACTCGTACGAATTATTTTGGACATTTGTATGTCTACAGATACGGACACATTACATATGTATCCATATGCATCTTCTTCGTATCCGTACACATTTGTACAGATACATACGGGACAATAACAGGATGCATACGGGATAAAAATGGGATGCATACGAATGTGTACAGATGCATACGGTCACATATGAATGTTGTCAACATTTGTATCTTCAAATACAAACCAAGTATTTGCATCAATAGATACGAACGTATGAAAATCAGTTTGAATTTGAAGTTTTTTCTCCATTCATATGAATACAAACATTCAAATATTCTATTCTATTCAAATCAAATCCGAAAATTGCATCCGTGCACACCCCTATCTAGCATGCAGATGGTAGGCCCCTATTCTGGGATATAATCTGGAATAAGGTCCAGTTCAGAAAGGGCTTTGCCTTATTTAAACTCTCTTAGACTGTTTCCGTAGACCCCATTAAGAACCCGATTGGTACGGATTAGGTACGCATTCACTATGTACCTTCCGCACTTCAAGACCAGATCCCCCAAAGACCGGATTCAGAAGGTCCGGATTTTCTTAATCCGGATTAACTATGGTAAATATGGAAACGGCCTTAAATGCCCTTCCCGTCTCCATACCCTCTGAGGCAGTGAAGTCACATCTTTATATCTAGAAGCCTTTTGGTTACATTGTTCTTTATTCACAGATGGGCAAAAAGAGGATATAATTATTTGTCAAATTATTTCAAATATGTATAGAAATTTTTTAAAAACATAAGCAACCTTTCAGAAGCAGTTTACAGTAATATTAAAACACATATTTAGATGGAACGTAGGGGTTAAGAGTTTGGACAAATGATGGTTGCCAAGTCTCTTCTGCGAAAGCTTCAGTTGAGTTGCAGATTTCAGATTAATTACAGGAAAATAGTGGCTACAATTCTAACCTCGGTCTCCCAGAAGAAAGCGCATAGAACACTTATGCGCAAATATGCAATTTAAACTGTCACCTACATGCTGAAGAACTCTTGTTTTAAGAGGAGCACTACGAAGGCCAAATTGGTTTACAGGTTTTTCCCATTTTTCCCCATAAATATTTTAAAGCTTAATTTTTTTACAATTCAGAAATGAATTATCAGCATCAATACATACTAATCATAACCTACAGTTTCACAATAAAAATATGAAGGAAGACAATGCAAAAAACATAAGTAGCACACAAAATATTTCGAGCTGCTTCCTTGAAGGACTGGGGCCCTTTGGAGTCCTTCTTTGGACTATGCTTGGTCTCAGCTACAGTAGAGACAGCCGCTTATGCCATCCCTCCTAGGGATGGTCTAGTGGGGGCAGCCTAGACCCCTCTGCCCTCTGGATGACTCTCTAGCCTGGCTGGGCACAGACATCTTGGAGGAGGTGACTGGCCAAAGGAAAGACTGGGCCCACCCACCACAGCACAGTTCAGCCTCCTTTAGCCCATCCTCATGATCACGCTTTGAGGAGGCGAAGACGGCCTGGAACGCCAGACAGTCTCAGACCTTGTCAGTCCTCTAAAAACAGGATTCCAGGTTAAGACAGACTAATGGGGATAGGCTGGCTTGGAAAACAATGTAAATAAAAATAATGTGAGAAACACGAACTGAGAACCTGAGGTCTACCTAAACCACTTGTGTGACCACGGCCATGGACTTCTAAGAAAGCATTGCAGGCTCTGTTCACTCTGTCTTTATCAATTTAGTCCAGAAAAACAAAATGGAAAGCTGTTATTTTGTCAGGACAATCAGATTTTAAAACAGCCTGAAAACTGGTTAAATGCCGTGTCTGACTGTGCACTCAACTTTTCCAAGGCATATCCTATTATCGCGTGGCTTAAAGAGGGGCTAAAATGGTAGCTCCTTCCGCCATCTGCATGATTACAGGAAAGACCTTCTCAGATGCTCTCATTTAGCTGGTTTTTAAAATCAATTTATGTTACAATTATGTCAGATCAGCCAGATGATCCCTGCAGAGTGTGCTTGGATTGATAATGTGATGGATGAGCTTTACATGCAACCTAATTGCTCCATTTCAGAGTACGCCTTGCAAGTCATTAATAATTGGCTGTACAATTAAGATCAATTTTAAGACAATCACATTGACCGCTTGGGTCACGCAGCTTCATTCGGTGCTTTTTACAGGACAACTCTATTATTTCATGCGTGCTTTTCCTCTGTCAGATAATTTTGTAAAAAAAAACCAGTATCCTGCCACTATATTTTCTTTACTTAAAAATTTCCCCCCTTGCCTATCTGATGCATGCCATGGTATGTAATGCTACATGTTACACCATATAAATCATATCATTAAAATAACTTCAGGATCTTACAAAGAGGCAAAATGTTATCTTCAGATAAAACTGCCTGCTCAAAAGAGTAAAAGTTACCAGAAACAAAATTTAGAGGGAGGAAGGAAGAAGGAACAAAGGAGTATGATTAAGAAGAGTTGGTTTTTACACCGTATTTTCTCACCCTTAAGAAGAAGAGTTGGCTTTTCTACCACGCTTTTCTCACCCATTTAAGGGGACTCAAAGCGGCTGACAACCTTCTGTTCTCCCCACACCAAGCACCCTGTGAGGTAGGCAGGGCTGTGAGAGCTCAGAAGAGAGCTGTGACTAGCCCAAGGTCACCCAGCTGGCTTCGTGGGGGAGGACAGAATCGAACCTGGTATTCCCAGATAGGAGTCTGGCTCCCTAAACACTAGACCAATCTGGCTCACAGACCAATCTCAAAGCAGTTGACAAACCTGTTCTTCTTCCCACCAAAGACACCCTGGTGAGGATGTGAGAGCTTAGAAAGAGAGCTGTGACTAGTCCAAGGTCACCCAGATAACTTTGGAATTTAACTGGGGGCCTACCATTAAGAGTCCAACATTCTAACCACAAGATCAAGCTGGCTTTCTGCACTGCCTCACTATGATGATCTGAATCAGTGGGTCATTACCAGCAGGGGCCACTGGTTTCAGACCAAGCGTTGTCTACATGACAGCACTGGTCCAGAACAGCCTCTTTGCTGGCCTCAAAGCTCACATGTGCTTCAGGGCTGCCCACCAAAGGGTCAAAGGGGCTAGGAATGAAGATTTCTATCCTCAGAGTCCCTAGGGAATCCATTTTAGCAGCGAACTTTGGTGTGCCACTGAAATAGTTCCTCTGTTAATCCAGAAAATGGATGCATGCCTTCTGTACACCTCCATGTTCAAGAGTAAGTGGAGTTGTTACACCAATAGTAGGCAGGTGCATGGATATTCATCAGGTCTGCAATTCATGCGAATCTGAACATTCACATTCGAATAGAATATTGGCTACTTTCAAAGATTGATAATCGAACGCTAAGTGAATGCTTTTGTTCATTCAAAGCTTTGTTATATTCGCAAAGGTGGGGAGGCAGCAAAGCGGCCACCCAGTCACATCTCCAACGGATTCAGAGCAGGATTCAAAGCGGATTCAGAGCAGATTCAAAGTGGATTTGGAACAAATTTGGTGGGTACACGGAGGTACAACTGGCAGCAGCGATTCAAAGCACGTTTGGAGAGTAATCACAGCAGATTTGAATCCTACCACATTCAAAGTGGCTCTATTGGCACAAACGCGAAGCCAGCACATTAAAAAAAATTGTGCACATTCCTCAACGTCATTCCCCAATATGCAGATGGAGAATACCAGGAGTGGGCAGGGACCTCCTGTATTCTGCACTAATGTGAGGAACAGAGGCCTCAGATGCGCTTGTGGGTAAGGAATATCAGCAAGAGCAGAAAGGCCCTAAAAGAGTTGGTGTGGCGTAGAGTTTGTCAAAGAAAGGCACTATGTGCAAGGCACTGACCACATGCACAGATTCTCAAGGGTCATTCCTGGTCACTGACTTCAGGCTAGAGATGTGCACAAATGTGGGTTTTTTTTTGGCATTCGAATTAAGAGTCAAATCGAATATCCAAACATTCAATTTGAATGTTTACAATCTGAATGCAACAAAATCCAATCCAAATCGAATACATTTGAATCTATTTGTTCGAATGTTAGATTCGAATCTGAAGATACAAATGTTGACAACATTCGTATGTGTTATAGGTATCTCTACGCATTTCGTACGCATCCAGTTTTATCCCGTACGCATCCCGTTTTCATCCCTTATTGTAAGTGCAAACGCGTACAGATACGTATGAGATTCGTACAGATACATAAGTAATACATACGTATCTGTGCTTTTGAATGATTTGGATCATTCGAATGAATGTTTCAGAGTGTTCGAAATTCATCCGAATGTTTAAATTCGAATGTGTAGACATTCTATTTGAATGTGAATGTGATCAAATTTGATCGAATTTCAAATGTTTAGAACATTCATGCAGTCCCTACTTCAGGTCTGATGGCTTGAACAGGGCTTTTTCTCTATTCAGCATATGTGTAAGAGAGAATAGGGCCACTGCTTAACCTGAAATGTAAAGGTGTACCCATGTGAGCATTTTAACCTTTTCCTTAGATTTCCATTCAGTATCTGCTCATGGTGCTTCCCTAAAGCAACAGCATCAGTGGCCGGAGTAACAATGCTTTTTCTGTTCTAGAACACTTAGGAAATCCATGTTGGCATCCTCAAGCCATAAACTCAGGACTGGAATCCATGAACGTATAAGGGCCAAACCATATGTGAAAGTAAGAGGTATATGTTAGATCAACTGTTTATGGAGGCATTACTGACTATAGCTGCATCTTGGAAAAATATGATAAGTGTACAATCAATACATGAGATTATTACATATCTGAGCAGATTAAATATGATATGATCAGGCAAAGAAGAATGAGGATTTTGGGAGGGAATGTTAAAACCTTAGTTGAAGATAGTTGGAAAGACTTATATAGCTGTATTTCCAAACCGGAAGTAAATAACAACTTGACAGAAATAATAAGTTTTTTATAAGTCTGAGGTAAATGATATTTGATGTATATAGTAAGTGTAAGGGGTTTGGGGTTTTTTTAGTACTGGTTGGTGTATTTTGTTTGTTGTACTGTTTCTGAATGTTTGTATTTGTATATGTATATTTGGAAATAAAAATAAAATAAAAAAGACTGGAATCCATGAGGTAGCTAGACTGTCTCCTGATACTCAGATTTTATTTTCTTTTTTTGTCATGATTACTGAAGAGGGTAAATATTCTTCATGGATCTGGTAATAGAGAATTAAGATCCCGAACACTGGCAGACGTGAGAACTTGAGTCAAATTGAACCCAGTATTCCCAGATAAGAGTCCAGCTCCTTCACCACTAGACCAAACTGGCTCACCACATTTCAGCTCCATCAACAATGAGAAGCACAGCGATGGCCGAAAACAGCAAAAAGCACACCACTCTGTAACCACAGAATCCTCTTGAAAAGTAATTGGGAATGAATGGAAACATATAAAAGGGAACAGCTGGGTCCAAAAGAGAACCAGTCCTGTGAACGCTTCCTTGCATCTGCTTCCTAACAGATTAGATTGTATCACCTACTGGTCTGCAGAAAAATATCCTTTTGCAATATGTATCTATTCTGAGGAGTGCCCAACCACCCAGAACGATCAAAGGTGTTTAAAAAGAAAGGTTCCAAAGACCCGTCATCTGGCAGACAGAAGGGGGGGGGGGAGAGAGACATCCTAGAAATGCTTTTGATTCTCCAACTCCCCCTTCCTCTCTGGGAACCCCCCCCCCCAATGGATAAACTCTTAGGATCTTTGACATACTAATATTGCTATCCAAGTACAAAGGAACTGGTGATCTTGCCTTAAGGCTGCAGGCTTAAACATACTTAACAAGAAATTCAAGTCCACATAATACCAATAGTATTTCACAGCAGAAAATGTCTGTAGGGTCAGCCCTCAACTGTGCCTATAAGGTACAATAAAGGGGTACGGAAGTTTTGTCTGCTTAAAGCCCCACTTGGACGATGGTGCATGCTGGGAGACCTTGGAGCAGCAACAGTACACTCTGCAGAGATGATGTAAGAAGATATAAGTTTTTGGAGCCCCCTCACATCAGCCTCTGCGTTAGGACATGGGCTGAAACAATACAGGCTGTCAATTGTTCTGTGCCAGAAAAAAAAGAAGAGTTAGCTTTTCTATCCCACCTTTCTCACTCTTCAAGGGGACTCGAAGTAGCTGTCAAACTTTCTGTTCTCCTCCCTACAACAGACATCCTACGCAGTAGGTGGGGCAGTGAGAGCAAAGGAAGAGAACTGTGACTGGTCCATGGTCACCCAGCTGGCTTCACGGAGGAGTGTGGAATCAAACCCGGTGACTCCAAGAAAAGAAACCAACACTCTAACCATCAGACCAAACTGGCTTATGTCCAGCAAGGTCCAGTCTAATAGGTCTGGTCTACTCAGTCCAATCTTCTTGAAGACCAAGTGTGGAAAAGCCCTACATATCCAGGACATAAAATACATAAGGGGTTGAACCAACTCATCTAACCCAGGACCATTGATGGCTGTTAGCCCTGGTAGGAGCAGGGGGTGGTCTACCTCCAAAGACCAGCTGCTGGTGGACTGCAAGCACACAGCTAGGACACCCCAATAAGCAGGCAGGTGTGCAAGAAGGCAGGAGATTGGCAAAATCTGGGTCATGTTTCAAAAGAAACCTGTGGATATATTAAAATAATTAGCCTGCAATAAGCGGACGCTCAACAGTGGTGTTGGAGTCTCCTGTTGCTTCATGCAAACTGACATGGGGCCTTTTCCCACTAGGGCTTAGAACCCTTCTAAGACCCCATTAGGAACCCGATTAGTACCTAACTGGTACCAATTGGAAAGGCTCTGTCCCCACGAGAGCAGGGGAAATCTGCACTTAATGGGTCCTTCAGGCCCTTAAATCTGGATTTCGTGTGGACCTGATTAAAGGTGTCCACAATGGGGTCTTCAGGCATCTTCCAAGATCCAGATCTCCAGGAGGACCCCATCTCAAAGATCTGGATCTTGAAGATCCAGATCTCTGACCGTGCATGGAAAAAGGGATTGGGTAGCTTTTAGTTATTATTTTTCCAAGCCAGATCCACCCCCACCCCCTCACCTTCACCCCAGTTACCTGTCTGGGCTGTTCAATCACTCGCTGTGGATCAGATTTCACTTTGTTATTGGGATGGTTGGTGACTTTGGTGACGGGCTGTTTAAAAATAGATGCCGTTTGTCTGATTGGCAGCGTTGTGTTTAAATCTGGTTTGCCCTATTCAGAGACAGAAAAGAGAAGGAAGAAAGGCATGTGTTACTATATAGCTGACATATGGAACGGGTGAACATGAGAAGCTGTGATGTTGCGAGTAATCACCGTAAGTTATGCAAGGTATTTCCAGCCCTCGTATTTTTGCCTTGAGTACCAAATAACATTTAAAGCATGCAGCTGTGCTAACAAAAAGTAATTTTGGCAATTTTATGGACCAGATTTCACATGAGGCCTCTTGGTTCCCAATGAAATATATTGGTCTAAATCCAACTCAAAAGTAAGGCATGGTTAAGTATTAAATAAATAAGTAACTCCCAGGTAAGATGCCTCCACAAGGGACAGTCCTGTGCAGAATAGGATCTGCTTTCTATTTAAAATCCCTAAACAGCTAGACATAAACACATACTGCCTACTTTTGTGAGCTGCTTGGAGAACTCTAGCTGCGAACCATCCATATAGATACAATAAATAATGTACAAATGACAGAGTACATTTCTCTCAACCCCTTACTTTAGCTACCCAGATGATGGGTGTATTAGTCACAACGACGTTCAGAAAACTCACTAAAACAATCTCTCGGCATCTGTCACAACATTACCTGGAAATATTTTGTCAGACGTATATTGCTGTTTATCAAAAGGACATACAGCACAGAGAAGGGGTTGTTTTGATTCATACAAATTGCAAGTCTGGGAGTATTTCACGTTCTACACTTAGGCTACCTCCAGACGACAAGAGACAATGCAGGATCTAAAAAGATCCCATGATTGCCAGACACAAGGAGCACTCCTGCCTTACCTGTGTCTCCTGGCCTGTTATCAAACTTACCTCACACGGAGCTACCTGTAAGCAAGCCAAGCACCCACCAACTTCCTTTCATTGTTCTTCCTGCACTTGGATGGCTTCCGGTAGCCCCAAGAGAGACAGCAATGAAACTGGCTGGCAGACATATAGGAAAGCATTGCTACTACAGGAACCTGTTATCACAGCTTAATTTCCCATAATAGCAATATGATGGGCTATTGACAGACTAACCCAAACACATATTGAGTATGCCATCACTATGCTGGTATTCAGACACAACAAAAAGGGTGCCTCAGAGGCACCTCAGAGTAGGGGTGGGGACGGATATTCAAAAATCCGATTCAAATCCATCGAATATCAACATTCGAATTCAAATCAGATTTTCGGAAATCCGATTTTAAACACTCAAACGAATTTTGGTTTTTTTGAAAATCCGTTGCAGATTTTTTAATAATTCGACTGGACAGATCCACATATATCGCATTTGAATATCGTGTTTGTTTGTGCTTACAATGTGGGATGCAAATGAGACGCAAAGGCGATGCGTGCAAATTCGAAGATCGGATCCAAATGTTGTCGACATTAGTATTTTCGAATTCAAATTGGGTTTCTAAATGTGCGGATTCAGATAACACGGGTTCAAATCGATTTGCAAAAATTCAGATTTTTAAAATTCGAATCAAAGTGAATATTTGAATATTTGATTCAATTTGAATTCGAATGAAAAAATGCATTCGTGCATACCCCTATTCTGGAAACAACTGCAAAAAAAAAAAAAAAAACAGATTAACATATAGACCTATCATCAGTTCTGGTAAATAACCTGATGCTAAGGAATGTTTCTGGACGTAACACATTTTCACAGAACATTTTCCAACAAACCTTATTTTGACTGAGTGAATCGTTTCTTAGCCTTTGCTTATTCTTCTGTAATTTGCTGGGCATCATCTTCCCCGTCCTGAAGTCGAAACTGCTGAGGTCAACAGTGTTCCCCAAGTATCTCGCCAGCTGGGGTTTGCTTCGGAACTTCTTGCCACTTGGACTACAAATTTAAAAGAAAACAAGCAGGAGAGAGAAATGGTTCATTTTGCAGCAATGTCAAGGCCTGTTCAGCTCCTGGAGACCTAAGAAGAAGAAGAGTTGGCTTTTCGACCCCGCTTTTCTAACCTATTCAAGGGGACTCAAAGCGGCTGACAAAGCTTCTCTCCACAACAGAACACCCCGTGAGGTAGGTGGGGCTGTGAGAGCTCAGAAGAGAGCTGTGACTAGCCCAACGTCACCCAGGTGGCTTCATGCGGGAGGGCGGAATCGAACCCGGTATTCCCAGATAAGAGTCCGGCTCCTTAACCACTAGACCAAACTGGCTTGCAGTGCATGTCTCCACCATCACGCATGGACAGTCACTAGTTTCAGCCTCCACACATGCAAGGTGAATAGACTGACAATGGTAGCACCAACCAGCCTAGATCGCTTTAAGGAAGGGTTAGACAAAGTCACAGATGACAAGTGTATCAGTGGCTACTAGCATGGGTGCCTAGGTACTGCCTCCAGGTTGGAGAGACAGGCAAAGATGCTGATAAAGGCCATTTGCAGGGATTCAAGAGCAGCTGAAGGTTTTGCCCATGTCTTCTTCTTGAGGTGCCCAAAAGCAATTGGTAGGACAGGATGCTGGACTAGATGGGCTGTGGCCCAATCCAGCAGGACTCAAGACTGGCAGAAACTATTTGTGAAACTTATACAAAATCCACAGCATTCAAAGATAAAGCAGCCAAAGATAAGAGTGTACAATGGGATTCTGCTTTTGAAAACACTATTTGTGGGTTTCTTCTTAGGAGATGCCCAGGGATGACAGATTAGCTTTGTTTCCACACAGAGGCACATGTTCAGAATGAGCAAAAGGAGGCCTATAGCTTCTGCAAAGGCTAATTATATTTAGACTGATAAAAAGGAGTCAGAACGAAAGTAACAGGGCCCTCAAATAGAGATGTCGAAATAAACTGTACTCACAAGTTCCTGGCATATATCTATTCAACCATGCAACTAAACCATTAAATAGCTTTCCTCCTCTATTTTTTTTCCTGTCTAAACCACTATCAGTTCATTCTTAAAAAAAAAAACATAGAAACTGCAACTATTTTAGGTCTAGGGCTAAAAGGTCTAAAGTTTTTGGTAAGCATTGTTAGCCAAGATCTCACGCCCAAATCTGCCAAATCCACACAGCCAGACCACCCTTGCACACCTCCAAGTTGGACAGCCTGAAAATGTGTTGAGGCACACTGGTTCATATATGTTAACATGGTAGGGGTGGTACATCAGACCACAATGGTCTGGTTTACCACGAGGGAATGATTTTGGTGACGCAACAGGGCATGATGCTGAAATGGGCGCCCTGAGAGCACCAAAGGGCAGGAACTTTTGTTCCTTGGCTTTTGGAAACTCTGGAGTCCCCGCATGCCAGCTCCAAAGCTGATGTGGGCTTCAGAGCCAACGTGGGACTGACATGGGACAAGCTATCCCAATATAGGTGGTCTTGACCCACACCAAAAGTAACCTCTCTCAGATTGGGACAGGTTGCTAATCCTGAGATATAGTGATAGACCCTGTCCTGGGATAGTGACTGTAAGTGCACATACAGCCCAGAGGTCCCCTTGGTTCAAGTCCCCGTTGTGCTGTTCAAGCTCACTTGTTCTTCCTATCCAAGGATCCAATCGCTTCATTGCCTTTTGAGTGTTGGGGAAAGGGAAGGCTAAAGGAGTGAACCCTGTCCAAAAAGACCTAAACTGAAGTCCCTAAAGGAGTTGGGTGATGGACCGCGCACCATCCTTCAGGAAGCTATCACGTATCATCTGTATGCTCCTTTAGCAAGGCCAAGAGGGAAAACACTGATATCTACACAACTCAGAGCTTCCATACCTTCAATCTCCAGGACCTTTCCACTGTCTTCTGAGACAGAAGGATGCCAACAGCAGCCACTAGTTAGCAGGGATGTGCATGAATATTCGTAACGTACATTATTTGTACAAATTTGGACATTCGGACATGAATAGAATGTTATGATATTTGTACATTGACATTCATACAAATATGAATGTTTCTGGGCATTTATACGAATAGTTCAGACATTCATTAAACTGGGCAGGTGAGAAAGCAGCTGCACCAGTCACATCTGCAATGGATCCAGATTGCTTTTGACATGGATCGAGGGTGGATTAGAAGTGGATTCAGGTCGAATCCGTCGCTTTGGAAGCAGATTTATTACAGGATTAAATATCAGATGCATATCGGATATGTATGCCTTCATGTCAGATACATATTGGATACATATCCGATACGTATTTGTTCGTATCGGATATTCATACAAATACATACGAATACATTTGTATCAAATAGAATCCAACTACTTCGAAGAGGATCTATTTATAAAAATACAGATTTTCTAATATTCAATTCATTACAAATCGAATGTCAAAAAACCAATTTGTGCATATCCTTACTAGCCAGTTTTCCCCCCAACATTTATTAGAAAACCACGATGGAAGTGAACAACTTCTGTGGCTGTTTTGAGCGTATCATTTTGATGTAAATGATAGCTGCTTTATGGGCTGGGTCTTTTTAAAATAAGGGAGTCGGCAAGCAATTCTAAACAGAACCTTCTGATGTCATTCCAAGCACCAGTGAAATCCTCTACAGATGTTGGGTCATTTTTGTAAAAAAAAAAAGTTTGAACAATACAGTTGAGATGAAAGGCAGGGAAGTCTAAAGACGGGGGGGGGGGAGCCTAACTTCCTTTCTCTGCTTATAAATCTGTTGCCAGCAGAGCTTGAAGATGTCACGTTTGCAACCAGGCAAAGCACAACCTAGCGCCCTGAAGGAACAGATCTGTTCGGTTAGAAGGAACCGAGCTTGAAAGAGAAACTTTTCCAAGTAGAGCCGTGTCTTTAAGCTTCACTTGGATACTGCCAAATTCCATTATCCAACAGTCAAAACACGCGCGCGCTGAAACCGAGCCCGCTCAAATTGCTTTTCATTGCAAACAGCGTGAAATGTACACACCGCGCTTAGCCAACAACAAAGTGCAGGTACACATGCAGTTGCTTGAAAACTAGAAAGAGTGACAGTTCCATGAGCCACAAGGCTTCACCTAAAAAACCTAAGGCCTTTTCGCACTACAGCAAGGCTAGGCCACTTGGGGACACTTTCCCCATTCACACCTAGGCAGGTAAGGAACACGGGTGCGAAGGGGGAATCCGTCCCTGCGTGCCCTAGCCCCAAAAGCCTAGCATCGGGGTGGGACACAAACTCCCAAGCCTGCCCCCCACTGGGTTGAAATCAACCCACGAGCGGGCAGGCCAGTCACATACCTTCCCCGGGTTCCTGCAGGTTTTAGGGGACCAGATCCCACCTGAACAGCTGTGGGGTGGCCGGGGACAGCCGTGAATGTCCATGGGTGCCCTGGGAAGGGCTGGGGTGGTTCCAAATGGAACCGCCTGCCCAGTGGAGTGAATGCTCCATCCCAGAGCGTCTGACACATATTCCTGCGTCCCTCAAGATGGGCCTTAAGATCCCACCAGACAGTGAAGCTGTCAACTCAAGCGCAAAACCAGTCATGGCAATAAAGTGAAAATTTAAAGCTGTGGGCCTTTCTCCACTTAAAGGTTGTGCTCCGAACCAGTGGGTCTAGACCAGTGAGTCCAGGCGTTGTCTGGAGCAGTGTTGTCTGCATGGCGGCACTGATCCAAACCTGGTTCTACACTGGCTGTGAAGCTCAGGGAGTCAAGAGTTTATAAGGGCTTTGCTTTCGCTTCAGATTGAGATTAGGGACGCACATGAATATTTGAAACATTTGAAATTCGATCAAATTCATTCAAATTTGGACATTCAAACTGAAATCGAATGTCTATAAATTTGAATTTAAACATTTGAATGAATTTTGCATTTTGGGATCTATTCATTCAAATTATTCAGACATTCGTATCTGTATGGGAAAGTACACAATGCGTGCTTGCACGTACGCATCTTTCCTGCATCCGTACGCATTTGTACGGATCCGTACGGGACAAAAATGGGTTGCATACGGGATAAATACAGGATGCATACGAGATGTGTAACAATGCGTTGACATTTGTTGTTGCATTGAAATGTCGTTGACATTTGTAAGTGCAAATTCGAACAGAAAACGCAAATGAATAGATTCGAATTTGCTTAATAGGAATTGAATTTTGGATAAATACAAATTTTAAAGCTTTGAAACAGATTTTCAGATATTCAATTCAAATTGAATCAAATCCCAAAAACTGCATTCGTGCACACCCCTAACTGAGATGCTAAGAAGCCATTTGAGGGCCACTATATGAAACAGGGTGCCAAACAAGAAGGGCTCTGGCTTGATGCACTAGAGCTCCTGTTAAATCATGAAGGACAAGTGTAAATGGCTACTAGAATGGATGCTCAGGTACCACCTCCAAGCAGGAGAGGCAGGTGGGATGCCGCTAAAAGTCCTTTGCAGGGAGTCAAAAGCAGATGACAGTTTTGCCTTTGTCTTCTCTTGAGCCGCCAAGAAAGAATTGCTGGGCTACCGTGTGAGACAGGATGCTGCGCTAGATGGTCTGTGACCTGATCCAGCAGGACTCCTGATATGCTCTTAGGTTCTTAAATAGCCCTTTTGAGGAGGCTGCCAGTGCAGAGCAAGCTTTTCCTTGATTCTCAGTGCTCCTTGAGAAAACACACCAGAAGCCACCTTGGCTGTGCATGAAACAGGGAAGGTATAGAGAGATAAGCATGGCCACCCTGGGCATCAAATAATCACCCCATAAAAGGACTTAATGGGGATAAACATGCACGCACACAGAAATTCAGAAAGGCTATTTGTTAGGCAGACATGAGCAATAGGGACCTACACTCAGACGGTCATATGACAGGCAACTGAAAAGTATGGCCTCATCCAGAAGGGGAGAATACAGGACCATTATGGCACCACTATGGTGGGGCTGTGTCACATATCTACCATAGTTCTGCTTTCTGCCTCCCCCCTCCAGGAATAAAAACTATTCCTGGAAAACCCAGTGCACGAATATTCGAAAGCATTCAAAATCTGATCGAATCAACCAAGTTTTGGCATTCGAATTTGAATCAAATGTCCTTAAATTCGAATTTAAATATTCAATTCAAATTTTGAATTTTGGATCTATTTGTTCGAATTATTTGAATATTTCTACGTGTACAGGTTCATACACAGTGCGTACTTGAGGATCCGCATCTTTCCAGCATCTGTACAGGATGAAAACGGGTTGCATACTGGATAACTACGGGATGCGTACAGATGTGTACAGACCCGGGGAAGATGCGTATGGGCATCTATGAATGTTGTCGACATTCGTAAATACAAATTTGAATAAATAAATTGCTTATTTCAAATCGAATTTGGTGAGAGGGGATGTACAATCAAACACAATGGCATAAATTAACAGAAATGAGTTCATCTGACAAAAAATTGAAAAAGCAATGAAACACCTGGTGAAAATGTGTGAACCTGCTGAAAAAGATAAATCGAAAAACCTGCCGAAAAACAATACGATGGATAATTCTGTTAATAATTGGAAACCCGTTATTGACTTCAAGGAAGCACTGGAAAATGAACTGGTAATTGCTGTATCTGAAGAATAATGAAGCAAGAGACCATGTGGAAGAAGAAAGAGGGGGAGTCAAGGAGGCCATGGCATATGGACTTTGAGGAACACTAGAACAGTGGCAGGAAGCCAACAATCTATACTAAGTAATGATTATATATGGTTAATAACTCTCTGGGGAATTAAATGTATGTCTTATCTAAGTTTTATAACAATAAAAATTATATATTAAAAAATGAGTCCCTGCTTGAACCAATCTTACAGATATTTAAAAAACCTTAATGATAAGTAAAGGCATATAATGTCTTTTTTAAAAATAAAACCATCCATTTAGAGGCAGACTTACAGACCTTTCAAAAAAAGTTGATAGCCATGTTTTTTTTTCAACAGTTCTACTGTATTTTATGGGGTTTTAATGCAAGGAATTTTCTGATATCCATCTTCAACTGTATAAATATCAGGTGCAATATAAGTAGCTTTTAACAATAAAACATTTAAAACAGAACACTTGCTTTAAACAAGTCACTGTCCAGAATTATTATATGGTTAATAAAAAAATTATGTCCATCTTTACTTTTCTTTACTTCCTCCATTACATACATATATACATACATGCATATACATATACATATACATATACATATACATATACATATACATGTGTGTGTGTGTAATGGAGAAAGGGGAAGTGTGTGTATATATATATATACACACACACAACTGCAAATCAGGGTAATACTTCCTTGATCTAATTAACAACATCTGCAGGCCACAAAGGGTGTTTTTCCACTGTCACTAGAAGTACACATTAAGTACCCATTAATGGGTACAAAAATGCCATTACGTACCCATTAATGGTTACTTAATGGGTACTTCTAGTGACAGTGGAAAAACATCCAAAATCTCATGCTGTGATAAACTGCATATTTCTTTAAGATATTACCAAACCTTTTGTTGCCTTCATTGCTACCTAGCAAATACTTTTAATGCATCTTTTCTCTTAACCGTCCTTTTTAGGTAAGGTAACAATTTGTGCCGTATTTATTCTTTGCTGTTCTTTTTTTGGTTGCATGTCTTCTTGATGACAAAAGCTTAACATTTCCATTAAGTAAGATGTGTTTGTATGTTTTATGATTAGGAAAATTAAGGCAGTTTCTATGTTATGCTTCAGTAGCTGGTAGCACCAGAATTAATTTGATTTAGAAAGTTGAAGTATGATCAGACCTGGTTATTTCTTTTGGATAGGAGACCACCAAGAATTCTCTGGGCTACGATGAGAAATCAAAAAGAAGAGCCACTTCGGGATCACTGCCAAGATAGTGATATGAGTTAGGGGTGTGTGTGAATGCACTTTTTGCATTCAAATTTGAGTCAAATCAAATATTTAAAATTCCATCTGATTCAAATTTTAAAAACCTGGATTTCTGAAAATCCAAATTGAACCCTGACTATTCAAATGCGTACTTTCAAATATCCAGTTTGAATTCAAAAATATGAATGTCAGCAACATTCATATCCTTTTTTGGATTTGTACACATCCCATTTTCATCCCAGTTTTTATCCCCTATGCATCCCGTTTTCATCCCATTATAGGAGCAAATACGTATGATATTAATATGCGATATATGCGTATCAGATTTTCGAAAGCCCAAAATTCATTTGAATGTGTTAATTCGGATTTTTGAAAATCCGATTCAAATTCGAATGTCAATATTTGACAGATTCAAATCAGATTTTTGAATTTTCAAATATCCGTGCACATCCCTAATACAAATTGAAGAAGAAAAAGAGTTGGCTTTTCTACCCCACTCTTCTCACCCATTTAAGGGGACTCAAAGTGGCTGACAAACATTCTGTTCTTCTCCTCACAACAGACACCCTGTGAGGTAGGTGGGGCTGTGAGAGCTCAGAAGAGAGCTGTGACAAGCCCAACGTCACCCAGCTGGCTCCATGGAGGAGTGCGGAATCAAACCCAGTATTCCCATGTAAGAGTCTGGCTCCTTAACCACTAGACAAAATGGCTCACATCAGCTCAAGAAATTTATCTGCTGTGGTTGGCCTATAAAGGCAAAGTGGGAAGCACCCCCATACTCAGAAGCTCAGCATTTTGAGTCCATTATCCTTTCTGCTTTATGAATGTTTCAACTCAAGACTGGATAATGTGTACATAATCTACTACACTCGGTGGGGTCGGATTTTCACAGAATTTCAGACCCTTTCTACAGGGGTCACTCTCTGATCCATGGGGGGGGGGGTTGTCTAGAGTGCTAGTGTGGGATTAAGCAGGCCCACCTCCTGGAAACTCCACCCACACTCTGCCTGATGCTGCAGTGAGGTGCTTGCCCGGTATAGAGGTGATCACACTTAGCCAGGGCTTGGGGACGTGACAGCTAAAGTTTGGAATGGATTGGCAGTCACAAGGTACAGATGCCTGAACCATTAGAGAAGTTCGCCGGTAGGGATTGTTACGTCACAGTCCAGTCAGGCAACAGGCAAACACTTGCGCAGCTTACTCAGTCCCCAGAGTTCCAGGTGTTCTCAAGGTCAGTTCCAGTCCAGGGACTAGAAGTCCAGAAAGTCAGCAAGGGTCAGGCAGTCCAAAGGGTCAGCAGGTCACAAGGAGTCCAGGATTTCAAGCTCAGGGTAACACGAGACTGCAAAGACGTTGTCTGCAGCAAATGAGGCAAACTGAGCTTCCTCTTAAGTAGAGTAGTCAATGCCATGCCCTTGGTGCAGCTGAGCTAATCGCTCTGATCTGTGCCTCAGCTGCTTCTGCTTCCTCAGCAGGTGAGGAGAGGGCCTTTGATGAGGCTCACAGCTGGTAGATTCGTTATCAGAGCTGTCTGCTCACCTGGAGCTGGCCTTAACCCTTCAATGCCTGCAATGCCATGCTGTAGTTGCCTCACAGCCTGTGGTGGCATTGCAGGCAGACTGCCCTCCTCTGAGGAGGCTGAACAGAACATGACAGGGATTTACACAAATGGGTTTTTGGGCATTCATAATGAATCGAATGTTAGAAAATTTGTATTCGTTCAAATAGATCCCCTCTGAACGTGGTAGGATTCACATACGTATCTGATACCTATCCTGTAACATATCCGCTCTAAAAGCCTCAAATCTGACCTGAATCCACTCTTAATCCACTTGCGATCATGTTGAATGCACTCTGGATCCATTGCAGATGTGACTGGTGCAGTCACTTTCCCACCTCCCCAGTTCAACGAATGTTCGAACTACTCGTAGGAATGTTCCAAAACACTCATATTCATATGAACATTAATGCACCAATACCACAACATTCAATTCACATACGTTACGAACATTTGTGTGCATCCCTATTCGCTGGCCATCACATCTACTAGAGGCACGAACTGGCTCTAAGTCAAAAGCACTGCGGCTGGAAAATCTCCAACCAGCACCGGGTTTTCCAGCAATAATGTTTAGCACCTTCTACAGGGGAGAAAGTAGGTTGCCTCAAATACATGAGGGTATTCCAACATACCAAAACAATTTGCCCCATCTGGATGGAGCTTGAGAATGAAGAATTCATGCATCAGTCTGATCCTGCCCTAAAAAAGCACAATCCAGTTATCTGACCCAAGTGACGTTCTTTGGTCTAATGAGCCAGTTTGGTCTAGTGGTTAGGGAGCCAGACTCTTATCTAAGAATACCGTGTTCGATTCCGCCCTCGCCCATGGAGCCAGCTGGGTGACCTTGAGCTAGTCACAGCTCTCTTCTGAGCTCTCACAGCCCCACCTACCTCACAGGGTGTTCTGTTGTGGGGAGAAGAACAGAAGGTTTGCCAGCCACTTTGAGTACCCTTAAATGAGTGAAAAAAGTGGGGTAGAAAAGCCAACTCTTCTTCTTCCTCCTCCTCCTCCTACCTCCACCAGCTTTTCAAAAGAAGGCAAGGTGCACATTCAGAGTTCTACTACTAGCAGTATTTCAAACTCACCTATTTATAATCACCCAGTCGCTGTCTATGACTAACTATCTAGGCTTGTAAACCTAATCGGTGTTTCATATTGGAAAGCTGGGAGACTCTGTTTATCCTGTGTTATTTTGCCTTAAGGACCTCTGTAAAGTCTGTCACAGCCACCCATAGAGTGAACACATGTCTGACGCTAATGGGAAAAATATGTCGTGCAATCTTGAAAAGATTTCAAAAGGTATTCGAGGCCAGACTGCAACACAGCAATTTAATGACTCTACCTGAACTTTTAAGAAGGCTTCCTTCATAACTGAGAATTTTTCCAAACCTCTTTCGCCGTTACACTAACCTTTTCCTCTTAAAGAGCAATAAGACACAGTTAAAAAATAGAGATGCACTGGTCCCAAGCCAGATCTACAATGCTCATTCAAGCGTTACTTCTGCAGTCTTGGAAAAGACAAAAACATCTCAGCTTTCCAGTAATAAAACTGGAAAGTGACCTCTATTCCACAAGTGATAACAAATACAGATAACCAAACAATTCATGAGGTGGCAAAGAAATGCAAGAATGCTAAGAACATGGCGGGACATCTGGAAAATAAAACAGCATGTAGTCTGCTTTCTGCTTTAAAAGGTTTGCAGGATACAGCAATGAAAGTCAAATATGGCTGGTTTTTCACCCTAGGCCTTTTCGCATTGGCCTTTCCGGAACGCGTGGAGGACAGCTTCGGACGAGGCATACGCATTGCCCGAGCGGGGCTTGCGCTGCCTCGTGTCCGGAGCTGTCCTCCACGCGTTCCGGATGCAGAGCACTTTAAAGTGCTCTGCATCCGTTCGAACGCGGACGAGCCGCCCCGGCGCGTTCCGGGAGAGAAGCGTTCGCACTCTTCTCTCCCTGACAGCCGTCGGCACGCCCCCAGGGGCCGACTTGCCGGGCCGGCGATTGCGCCGGCGCGGCGAAGCCGGTAGACGGGACCCACCGAATCGGGGTTCCCCTTTCCCGTCTGCCAGGGTCAGTGACCCTGGCAGATGGCACAGGGGAACCCCGATTCAGTGCGTCCCGTCTGTCGCCTCCGACGGCCGCCGGGACGTAGCTCCTTCCCGGGTCCGGCAGCCCCAATGGCACTGCCGGACCCGGGAAGGAGCCACCAGCATCGGCGTCCTGTCGCCCCTTTCTGGGGTGGCAGGAGGTCGATGTTGGGCTCGCTGGGGGCGAGGAACGCCTTGGGTGGCCGGAGCGCATCGCTCCGGTCCCCCAAGGGTCCCCCCCGCCCCCATCGCGGCCATCTACGGGCTGCAGGCGCCTGGATCTAGGCGCCTGCAGCCCGCAGATCACCCACCCACCCAGTCCCCAAAACCCCCACCCCCAACCACCCTCCGGCCCGGATCGGGCCCATCTTCGCTCTGTGGGTGCCCACAGTGGGGCACCCAGAGAGCGAAGATGTTCCCCCCCCTCCCCCAGGGCCCTGGGAGGACGCGCGCGCGAGGAATGACTTACCTCGTCGCCGTCCAGCGTCCAACTGAGGGTGGCATTGTGGGAGCGCGCAAGACGCAGCCCACCTAGGCCCCCTATTGGACAAGCAGTTCACGTGAACTGCTTGTCCAATAGGGGGGCTAGGTGGGCTGCGTCTTGCGCGCTCCCACAATGCCACCCTCATTTCGACGCTGGACGGCCACGAGGTAAGTCATTCCTCGCGCGCGCGTCCTCCCAGGGCCCTGGGGGAGGGGGGGAAACATCTTCGCGGTGAAGGTGCCCCGCTGTGGGCTCCTTCACTGCGAAGATGGGCCCGATCCGGGCCGGAGGGTGGTTGGGGGTGGGGGTTTTGGGGACTGGGGGGGTGGGTGATCTGCGGGCTGCAGGCGCCTAGATCCAGGCGCCTGCAGCCCGTAGATGGGCAAGATCGGGGCCGGAGGGTGGTTGGGGGTGGGGGTTTTGGGGACTGGGGGGGGCGGGGGCTCATCTGCGGGCTGCAGGCGCCTAGATCCAGGCGCCTGCAGCCCGTAGATGGGCGAGATCGGGGCGCGGGGCGAGCCCTTGGAGATCAGAGCCAGGGGCTCTGATCTTCAAAGGGGTCCTGCCCCATAGGGGCCTTGGCCCGGGCCCCATGATGGGTGCCCGGGCGCCCGGGCATCTTCGTGCCAGCCCGTAGAGCTGGCACGAAGCACGGGGCGGGTGGCTTGACAGTGCTGCCCGCCCGTTGGGTGCTCTCACCCAATGGGCGGGCAGCGCTGCGGCCGAATCCCCGCCCCTGGCCGGCCTTTGCCGGCCAAGACAGCTCACGGCGCTTTCACCTTTCGCACACAGGCGCGCCGGAATGCGTTCCGGCGCGTCTGTGTGTGAACGGTAAAAGCGCCCGGAAGTGTCTTAAGCTGCTCGCCTGCATGCGTTCCGTTTGGAACGCGTTGCAGTGCGAAAATCCCTCCTATTAGGAACCCGATAGGTATGCAGTTGGTACCAATCAATTACGTACCTTCTGTACCCATGACCTCTTAAGGACCCCACTCTGAATGTGCTGTACCCACAAGCACAGGCAAAATCCAGGCCCTTAAATCCAGATTAACACAAGACCCCTTTAATGGTGTCTTAAATCCAAGGCCTATTCGCACTTGGCTGTTTTCTAGGATATATCTCAGCATAGGGACCTGTGCTCTGGGTGCTACTGCAGACTCCGGCAGACCTCCCTTAGGGCCTGCTGTAGCCTACACTAGCATGTGGACAGCAGGCCCCTATTCCAGGATATATTCCAGAATAAAGCCAAGTGCGAATAGGCCACAGTCTCCACCAAGAAGACCAGATCAGAGGCTGTGCTTCTGCACATATAGCGGGGCAATGGGGTCTGGGGATGGGCTTAGAGGCCGCCATTTGCAGCGGGGTAGATCCCACTCCATCCCTCTTCACATATGCTCCATAGGCCCACACGTCCTTTGTAGTGGTCTACAAAGCTGAGCACAAGCTTTGTAGCAGCTATGTAAGCAGCTGCGAAGCTGTGTCTCTCCACCACACCCACTATAACCAGACGTGGCCCCAACTGATGGCTAAGCGGTGCAATCACACTGCGCCACTGGCGGACCTTCCAGCTCGGGCCTAATCAGAGCTTCAGGATGGGTGCTATGGCATCCACACAGTGGCCCTGTTTAGCACCCATTGCCATCAGATGCTAAATGGTCTGTGTGGACCCATGGGGCCCTCACCATGATACGGATCTTCAAGGACCGGATTCAATGAGGACCAGATATCAAAGATCCAGATCTTCTAAATCTGGACTAATGGAGAATGTGCAAAACAGCCTATAGCCGCATCCCCATTAGAAGCTTAATCCAGTTTCCCTAAACCAAAATAACAGAACTGGATGCAAACACGAATTTGCCTGATCCCATTACTTTCAGCCAGAATCGCATTCAATCCGGATTCTGAGGACGTACATGACTCAAGGGGGGACTCCAGTGGCGACTTTTTAAAAACCACTTTTTGGGGCTGCCCTGTCTTCTTCCTCCTGGCGTGAACTTGCTGCCCATAAGGGACCCCTTCATGGAGCCTAGCTGGGTGGCTGGGTGGCTGCTGCTTGCCTGGATGGAGGAAAAACGGCAGCGGACAGCCAGCAATTCTTTCCCCTCCTCTCTGCATTGCTCAGGGCACGCAGCAGCAGCAGCAGCAGCAGCAACTCAAGCCCCCTTTGCCTTAAACATACACACATCTCCCCAAACCTGCAGCTGCTTTTGTTTCTTTTCCCTTTTTTAAAGGTCAGAACTTTCAATGGCAAGATCGTTATCAGGTGTGAAGTGCTTGGATTGCTACAGTGGATTGTGTGGATTGCTACTAGGGCTGCTGCTTTAAGGGGTGGATTCTTACAGCAAAATCACTATCTTTGGAAGCAAGCTATTGGGGGATGGAAACTCTCATCCCTTAACACGGAAGGGTTCCCACAGGAAAAAATGTAAAACGTTTCAAGCGCACGAACCGGAGTGAGACCTGTTGAAATGAGGATTAACATTTACAACGCTTTGGGGCGATTTAACAAACTGACGTGGGGTCTGCGAGGATTGAAAACGGTTTGAAATTGACATAAGGTTGTAATGGGGATGCGGCCTATGTGTTCCTTCATCTATCCTGTCCTCCTCTCCAAAAAGCTACCACCTAGGGATCTGCACAAATATTTTTTTTGCATTCTATTCAAATCAAATCAAACACCCAAAAAATCTGATTTGATTGGAATCTTTTAAATTCAAATTTAACAAGATTCGATTCATATTTACCAAATTTGAATCTATTCATTTGATTTTTTGATTCGAATCTGCACATATGAATGTCAACAACATTCGGACGTGCATGTGTGCATCTTCCCCACATCTGTACACATCTATATGCATCCTGTAGTTATCCTGTATGCAACCCATTTTCGTCCCGTACGGATCCATACAAATGCGTACGGATGCGGGAAAGGTGCAGATCTTCACGTACGCATTGTATAAGAACCCATACACATACGAATGTCCAGATAATTCGAACCAATAGATCCAAAATTCAAAATTCAATCTGAATGTTTACATTCGAATTTCAGGACATTCTATTTGAGTTTGAATGCCGAAATTCAGAACATTAGATCAGATTCCGAATGCCTAGGAATATTCATGCACATCGTTACTACCACCGCCATAAGCCTGTGGATTAGGCAAGGCTATAAGCAAAAAAAAATGTAGGAAGCTATACAATACCTCTCCAATCATATCCCATAAGGCTGCTGAAACCTGTACCCAAATCTGTGATTGTATATCAATGAAACGTGCATCAATGGTTGGTTCCATAATCAGTATTACATAGACAAGTAACTTGATATGGTAAAACAACTAACCAATAAAGTTCATTTCATTTCATAGACCGGTACCCAGATACTAATAGTGTCAGGCATCCTTTGTGGCTTGTCAGGGCAAAGGCAACTAAAAGAAAATGGGACCTGGGTCAACTAGGTCCTGCTGGGAGAAGGTGAGATACTATAAAACTGCAATTCTATACAAATTCACACAAAAGTTGATCTCATAAAGGCCTTGGCACACATTGGATCATGTACACATTAACCAGACCTGAATTGAAATTTGTGTGTGAAAGAGGAAGGAGACTTTATTCAAGCTCTGAACTACTGGTGTTCACTTTTCGTCATGGACCAGCCACCGTGATACAATATATGCATTCATGTGTGTGCTCAGACATCAATGCTCTATAACCATGGTTCTCAAACAGGCCTTCAAAATCTTATTGAACAAGTCCCAGCAGATGATCTCAGAATTCCACTCCCAGAATCCCATGCCCACACCACTGGAATGCTGGGAGGTGTTTAAGAGTATCTGGAGGGCCACAGTTTGAGAACCTCCGCTCTACGTGATTACTTGCTAGTGGGAAAGCGCAAACTAGGACAAGAAGCTTTGGCAGGAAGGTTGTAATCTTTCCATCATGCAGGTCAAAAGATGTGAATGGAAGGAAGAAGGGAGAAGGTAGGCAGGCTTTTACCTGGAAGCTGCCAAGCTGTTACACTGATCTCTTGTTACAAATGTTACAATATATTTGTTTGCTTGTATTTCTATCCTGCCCTATACCCGGAAGTCTCAGGGCGGGTTACAATATTATATTAATCTTAGACAGGTCCCTGCCATCAGGCTTGCAATCTAAAGAGACAAGATACAAAAGGAAAATGGTGTTGGAGGGAACAGGGACACTCTTAATGATAATAATATTACAATACAAATTAAAATGAGGCTCTTAAAGATCTTAACTTGACCAGAAATGAAATAATTAAAAACCTTTAAAGGTGTACTGACAAAAAAACAGGTCTTTAAAAACATGTTTGTCACTCCCAAAAGGAGGCTACTTTAGGTAAAAATAATAACCCCCCCATGGTGCATAGATAATGCAGGCTCTGCTGATTCTTCGCCTCTCCCCTCCCTTTCAGGCAGCCTTATGGTGGAGAGCCAGACACAGGAAATCACACTTATCATTGGATCAGTGGAAACTGTACACAATTCCCGTAAAGCATGGTTCCCTCCCCACAAAGAAACACTTGCATTCCCATGGCTAAATAGTGAGGATTATTTCTAAATGCAGCAGCAGGACCCCTTTTAATCCAAATAAGGATACTTTGCATTTCTGGACCTTTAATCTGCAGAAACAGCTGATCCCAACTGTCGGGACGGGGAGAACTCATGTCAGCTTCAAGTCTGACATAGGGTCCTTAATGGGTACTCTAGTGCTAGTGGAAAAAAACCCTGAGTACCCATTAAGGACCCTTAATGGGTCCTTAATGGGTACTCTAGTGCTAAGTGGAAAAAAACCCTAAATCCTATGTTGTAATGCAGCCTAAGACAGTTGATCAGAAAGAGATAGAACATTCTAGACAACCCAAAATCTTTGGCTCCAGATTTCCAGAGCCAGAAGATGAGACAAATAAGAAACTGTGAGGTGGAAATAAAATCACTGCGAGAGTTACATCCTATGCACGTAGGTGGTGACAAGACAGTTCTGTCCTTAAAAGGTCATGCTGCTTTGAATAAAAGCAGCCACTAAGTAGCACACCGTGCTTAGAACAGTGCAAAGAGTTCCCACTGCAAGGCAGGCCTTCTGAGCCGCACAGATGTGATCAGCCACTGGTACCCATCATCAGTGATCCTTAATGGCCTAATAACTATCCAACAACAAAGAATGCAAGCCATAATTGACAAAAAGACAGTCTCAGAAGAATGGACTCCACTTTGAAAACCTGCAAAAATAAATATTTAAGGCCAAACTCATGATTTGATTCTTCCCTCTTAAAATCTACACTATTTATCTGGGCCCTTTCTGCACTAGGCCTTATTTCAAATTCTATCTCAGCATGGGGACCAACCATCTGCACACCGGTGCAGACTATGGTAGGCCCTGGTACGGCCTACCATAGTTTGGACCAGCATGAAGATGGCTGGTCTCTGTCCTAAGATATAATCCTGAATAAGGCCCAGTGCAGAAAGGCCCTTGCTCTACCTCACTTACATTTTTAATTTGTAGTGTCAAGTATAAATTTTCTTTTCCGTTGTAAATTATCTTTACTGTTACTATATAAGGGTTATTTCAATGTTTTGCTCTGTTAGATTGTTTGACTGTCAGATATTGTTTTGCAAATTTCATTAAGTTCGTTGCTGTAAAATAATTTTGTAAAACGAGAAAGTTGTAAATAATAATAAAAATGATAGTTAAAAAACAAGTGCTCATCACTGGGCAATCACAGGCCAGTGTATCGCATATGGCTGGTGGCATTCAGGGTCAGACAAAGGCAGAAGCATGGAAACAGTTTCCTTGGAAAGTGAACATTGAATCAGGAAGACAAAAAAAACCAAAACACTCCTTTCTCTCTCACCCCATTCCTGGCCATCCATGCCTGCCAGGTCTCTCTTATTCAGAGGCAACAAAAAAGATACTTTTTAAAAACAATTTGACAGGACCAACAAGACCCAAACATTCCTCTTCCCGAAGAAGAAAGGGAGGCTAAAAGCTTTCGATGGTTAAATTCACCCAACAGGACACACTAAACAAAGCAAATAAAAAGGCCTTTTGGCAGCCCACTCAGTACAAGAGAAAGCAAAGGAATTCAGGGAGGAGGAGGTCAGAAATTGAACCGTGGTTTCTAGCTTATCGACACAAATCATTTTATTTCTTTCCATAAAAGAAAAGGAGAAGGTAAACAGGGACATGATCCCGTATCATTTGAAATTGCTGGTCCCAAGTTGATTTTGAAAAGTAACATAAAGCACCGGTAGGAAGACGGTGAGGAATGGAATCCTGAACTAGTTTTTAATGCTCCTGAGTCTCCAGTTAATATTCCAAAACGGCTGTTGATGCAGAATTTGTAAACCTGTCTCATCTTGCCCTGACCGGTTTTTGTGATACAACCAACACTTCCCACATATCTCCTTCCCTAAGGGTAAAGCACAAACATCTGGCTAGTGGTTTCATATGTTGGGCCCTCACAGACTCTGTTGGATCACCGTTCATTTCTTCCAGGGAGGAACCAGACATCGAACCTGCAACCCTCTACTTTCTAAGCAGCTGCTTTACAACTGAAATGTGGACTCTCCCAAGTGTCTGATCAGCTTGCCTGTTATTTGGTTTGGCCTGACTTCAATAATTTAGAGTAGAATTCCCCAGCCTGCTGCCATCCCTCCCACACAGAAGTTTCACACTATATCAACCATTGGTCCTGACCAGCATGTGATCTATTTACCACAAGATGTACTCGTGGCCATCAATGCAGGCAGCTTTCAATTTCCATGACAGATAAAGCTACTGGGGGATCCTAGTCATAAATACACAAGAAGCCACAGCCCATCTAGTCCTGCAGCCTGTGTCATTTGGTGGCTCACCAACTGCTTCTGGACATTCTCAAGCAAGCAGAAGGCAAAGGCAAAACCTTCACCTAAGGTCTCATGTGCAGTAAGGCTAGGCCACTCAGGGACGCTTTCCCCATTCACACCTAGCAGGTAAGGAATGTGTGGGAACGCATTCATACCTGCCTACATGCAAAAGGGAAATCTGTCCCTATGTGACCCAGCCTGAAAAGGCTAGTGCAGGGGTGGGACACCCCTCCCAGGCCTGCCCCCCATTGGGTTGAATTCGACCCAGGGGCGGGCAGGCCTGTTTGGTCCATTCCCCGGGTTCCCCCTGGTTCTAGGGGACCAGATGGGGTCCCCTAGGGCCCACATGAACCACACCCCCAGGCACACACACCCCCGGGCACGGGCCTACAAGGGGACGTGTGTGCAAGAGGTACTTACCTTGTGCTCGCTGGGTTCCAAAGTGGCGAGCCGGGCCCCTAGAACCCACGGGAACCCAGGGAAGATAGGCGACAGGCCTGTCCAATTGGGGCAGCCGGAGGCAGGGCCCAGAGCTGTCAATGAGGGAGCATGCAAACGTGCTCCCTACCTACCAGCTGCGGGATAGCCAGGGACAGCCATGAATGCCCTGGGCTGGGTGTAGAGCACAATTCCTTTCTCTACGCCCAGAATGCGTGTGGGCACCCTGGGATGGGCTGGGGCAGTTCTGGACAGAACCGCTGGCCCAGTTCTGTATATGCTCCGTCCCAGGGCGTCCTACACGCGTTCCTCTGGCCCTCGTGCGAATAGGGTTAGGGTTAGAGTCTCCATCCCCTGCAAATGGCCTTTAGAGGCATCCTATCTGCCTGTTCAACTGCAAGGCAGCATCTAGGCATCCATTCTAGTAGCCATCGATACACTGGACCTCCATGAATTTGGGTAAGGCCTCTCCAGCACTTGGTCTTTTTCTGGAATATATTGCAGGATAGGGGCTGTATGACCCAGAACAAGGCCCTTAGTTCACTTGAGGAGCTGATTTAACAGGACCACAACAGATTTAGATTAAAGGCCTATTAATCCAGCCCTGGTTCTGTCTTGTGCAGACTGAGCCAGACTAACAGGGAGGGGCTGAGGCCTCCTTGATCTGTATTAACATGAGAATGAGGAGGCCCACGATCCAAAGCAGAGGCTCCACATCTGGATCCCTATGTAAGGGCAGAAAGGAGCCAAGAGTAGGGATGTGCACAAATATTTGTAGCATCCGTTATTCATACAAATTTGCAATTCGTTCATACACGACACTCATACACGAATTGAATGCTATGACAACCATACATTAACATTCGTACAAATAGTTCAGGCATTCGTTGCACTGGGGATACGTATTGGATATGTAGCTGATACATAGCTGATACGTATATGTTCATATTGGATATGTATCAGATACGTATCCATTTGTGTTGGATACGTATTGGGTATGTATTATTCGAAGGGGATCTATTCAAATGAATACGAATTTTCTAACATTCAATTCGTTACAAATCAAATGCCACAAAACCCATTCGTCCACCAGATCTCCTTCCTCCTCCTGTATGACCTGACACCCTCAGCCACCGTCCAGCAAATGAGCAAGGCCAGGAAGCATTTTCTCACACCCTCTCCGCCTGAGCAGAAAGAACACTTTGATCCAAGCCAAGGCAAGTACACCCTGGCAGGCTTCCATCAACCAGGCAAACACAAGTCTCTGGTACGTTTGTGTTATATGTGTCCCACGTGACCCCAGGAAGAGATCTATGCTGACTCCTTGGAAGAAGCTGTGAAGTTAGACATAAATCGTTGAAGTAAGTAAGATAATAAACTGCTCCAACTCTATTCACCAGTCTTTGCTGAGCATTATGACAGGAGAGCTATTCATCAAAACCTTTAGAGCACCCCATGCAAAAGATAATTCAACTCCGCGTAGAAAATCCAAAACTAGGATTGTATTCACAGGAAGGGTGTTTTTTTAATAAAACACCTCTAGAAACAGCTTAGAGATGGGTTGTGTGTCAAATCATTCACACAGTAGTCTGTCCCGCCCCTCTCATTCAAATAGAAAGGCTACCAGTAGCCATTTGTGATGGGATGAGAACACAAGTGCCACACCTATCCTAAGAAAAATTGTTTGCAAAAATGGATACATAAAGAATCCCTCTTAAAAAAAAAAAGTTAAATGAATTTGCAGCTGATACAGAAATAGCATAAATGAAACTTTATTTTGGTAATGTGAGAAATCTGTAAGAAATGCCTGATTCGAGTGTTCCCAACTGAAGGTTGTCCATAAAAGGCAATGCACCACAGCGGCTAGAGCACTGGACTACAGCATGGGGAAACCGTGTTCTAAGCTATATTTGGCCACAGAAGCACATAGAGCATCCTGGGCCTGTGACTCCCTCTCTGGCCGCCCTAGGACACAAAGTTGCTGCACGCATAAAATAGAACGGGAATAACATCAGCTACTTAGGACTCTTCCAAAGAAAGACACAATCTAAATGTATATATAAATAAGGAAACAACCTGAAGCTCTTCCAGGTAACTGATTTCCCCCTTAGAGTCACTCTTCACTTATCACAGTTAAATATAGCACAGTTCTGCTCTTACCTGGCTTGTAAAAGGTGATAATCCACATATACCTCGGTCTTGTGCAATACGGATTTGCTTGTTTGTTTATATCCCACCCTTCACCAAATGGTCCCCAGATGGTTTACAATAAGGGATGTGCACAAATGGGGATTTTTTGCATTCAAATTCAAGTAGAATCAAATATCCAAACATTCAATTTGATTTGAATGTTTAGAATCCGAGTGCAACAAAATCCAACCCAAATCAAATACCTTTGAATCTATTTGTTCAAATGTTAGATTCGGATCTGAAGATACGAATGTCGACAACATTCATATGTGTTATAAGTATCTGTACGCATTTCATACGCATCCCATTTTCGTTCCATACTACCAGCGCAAATGCGTACAGATACCTATGAGATTCATACAGATACACATGTAATACATATGAATCTGCACATCGTGTTTCGAACCATTCAAATGTGCAGATTCATATGTGTTACGGAAAAGGCCTAGATATGTTTTCCCCAGGCACCGAAAATTATATAGTGTAGGCACCTGGCAAACCTCAAGAGGGAGGCTGTTCCAGAGTCTAGGGGCCACCACAGAAAAGGCCCTCTTGCGTGTCCCTGTGCCTCATACCTCTGAAAGAGAAGGAATTACAAGAAGGCCCTCTCCTTGAGATCTTAGTGCCTGGGCAGGTCTACATGGGAGAAAGTGCTCCTTCAGATACCCAGGGCCCAAGCCGTTTAGGGCTTTATATGTTTGTGTCAACACCTTGAATTGGGCTCGGTAGCAAATAGACAACCAATGCAGATCCTTAAAGACTGGCGTGATCTGGGTCCAGCCAGAGATCCCTGTCAGCAGATGAGATGCTGCATTCTGCACAAGTTCCAGCTTCTGAACTGTTTTCAAGGGTAGCCTCACAGAGAAAGCATTTAAATAGTCCAATTTGGACTGGCACAAACCATGAAATGCAACTGGATTTTAAAGGCTGTTACCTGCCCTGAGACCTTTGGGTACAGGGCAGGATAAAAATTTAAATAATAAATAAAATAAATAAACGTGGTCCTAGAAACTTTCAATAAGGTTATTTAGCCTCTGTGGTTTCAATGATTTACGTGAGTAAGGGGGGTCTCCTTCAGCAGTCCCACCGACTTAACATTGGCATTCTGCCCCCTCCAATAGTCCTGCAACTCCCAGGTCTCTATCAGTAGAAGTTCCTTGCATAATATGATTTTACACTACACGGTGGCTTATGGAAACAAAAACACAAAGGTTATGGGAGGAATGAGTGTTACTAAAAAGGTTTTTGACAGCGTCCAGGATATCAGTACATACAGGATTCAACCATCTATCCTGAGTTGCCTATCTCGGGGCACTGATGCATTGGTTGGTATACCAAACCAACGAGTATCCTAGATCCTCCCGTCTGTGTGCTGGTGTGATCTAAGGGAGGCTAAGCCCCTCCTCGCCGTCTAAGGAGATGGAGTCTAAGGGGCACACCACCCAGTGCAGAATTAGGAATCAAATTCAATCAAATTTCAACATCCAAACAAATTTTGAATGTCCCGAAACATTTGTTCGAATGATTTGAAACACTTGAATGTACAGATACATACGTAGATACAAATGTATAGATACGAATGTATCTGTATGCATCTCATATGTATCTGTACACATTTGCGTACGAAATGCATACAGCTACGTATGACACATACATATGTTGTCGACATCCGTTTCTCCAAATACAAATGCTGTCGACATTCGTATCTTTAGATTCGAATCTAACTAATAGATTCGAATGTATACGATTCGAATTGAATTTTCAAATTGAATAGAACGTTTTGACATTCAATTCCAATCAAATGCAAATGGAAAAAGTGTGCACATCTCTAATGTGCAAACGCACACACACACACACATAAAATCACGTCCGTTTTGCTATTGAATCAAAAATCCAAAAATGTGTTTTGTTGTCAGATCCTGTGAAAATCCAGGTTTTTGGTTCAGCATTTGATTTTCAACTTTTTTTGCAAACTTTTTGTGCCTTTTTCCTATTGAAAAACTCCTTTTTCATCACCAAAACCAAAGCAAGACAGGAATATTTGCTCAAATAATTTGTTTTCACAAGCAGGAGATACATTTGCTGCAAATGAGGTTTTAGACATTCAAAAAACCAGATTTTCAACTTGATGTGAATGTTTGTGACTTCAAATTATTCAATTGAGTTTGGAGGTGTAAATGCCATTTTGCACACCCCTAGTACAGAAGTTCCAAAGCTACTCGGAGCCTGGCCTCAAAGACCATGCGTGCTGGGCCGGATCCAGTCTATGCCTTTCTGTGGTCAGAATCAGTACAACTGGCTATTCCAGACTAGGGATGTGCATGAATATTTGAAACATTCAAAATTTGATTGAATTCATTTGAATCTGGAAAGTCTATAAATTCAAATTTAAACATTCGAATGAATTTTGAATTTTCAAATCTATTCGTGCTAATTATTCAGACATTCGTATGTGTACAGATATGTACACAATGCATACTTGCCCGTACGCATCTTTCCCGCATCCATACACATTTGTACGGATCTGTATGGGACAAAAATGGGATGCATATGGATACATAGGGGCACATACAAATGTTATCGACATTCATATTTGCAAATTCAAATTGAAAATTCTCACAAGTAGAGCTGAATATATTTGAATCAAAGTGAATGTGAATACATTTGAATTTTAAACATTCAAACTGATTTGAATTTTTGGATATTCAAATCGAATCAAATTCCAAGAATTGCATTTGTGCACACCCCTATTCCAGACCCAATGATTCCCATCAAAGATCTTTCAGTGCTCCCTTACATATTCATCAACCATTACTGCCCCACCATCCTTCACCTTCATCCCAGGACAATGCACAAGAGGCAGGACTGGTGTGAATGGTAGTCAATCATCGGCACTCATAACTTTAGTACCCAAATCAGGCAAGTGAATGCAAGACTTATAGCCACTCTAACAATTCCTTCTTCAACCCATCCCAGAGCCCTCATTCATAACCTACGCCTGTTACAAAATGACTGCACAATAGAAACTGAATCTTAGGGAACTATCGGTCCTTGATAAGTTAGACAAATTTATAGATGACTGATGTATCAATGGCTACTAGAATGAATGCCTTGGTACATCTTTCAGGCTGGGGGGGGGACAGAAGCAGGACGCTTCTAATGCCATTTGCTGGGATACAAGAACAGGGAAAGGTATATCATGGTCTCTCTTTGAGATGCCCATGAGCGTTTGGTGGGCCACTGTGTGCGACAGGATGCTGGACTGGATGGGCTGTGGCCTGATCCAGCAGGGCCTCTCTTATGTTCTTATTTTCTGAGTATTAACACAGATTATGTGGTAGACAGAACCTATTTTGAAACTCATCCAAGTAGAGAAAGTTCCCTTTCTTAAACTTCTCAGTTCACAGTCCATCCACCTGCTTCCTTGCTTTCCACAGAACACAATTGCCTTCAAACTTTCATAAGCAAGTCGGTTCTTCACAGCGTGTCAATGCACCCAAAAGCACAGGCTCATACCTTCTAAAAGTGTGCAAAGACAGATGCAGTCTGATCAGACACATTTGAACTGAGAAGTGAGGAAACAAGGGCTGCGTTCACACCCACATGTTAATCCAGTTTCAGTTTCCAAGTGAGAGAATACATCAGCAAAATAATTAATCATCTTTTTTCCTCTTTATCTAATCCAAAGATGACTTTTCTGAGTTAGATGATGCTGAAGGAGAACCACTTGATACTTTGCTGATATCTTCTCTCACTCTCAAAGTGGACTGAAGCTGGATTAAAACTTAGGTGTGAACACAGCCAAGGTGAATTGGCAGAAAAGGAACCAAAGTCAAAGTTGAGGACTAAGCCTAATTCTCAGACCACTAGCCTTCAAATCTAAAGCAGCTGGAATCCAACATCATGTGCAAAGATAGATAGAGGTCTCCCACTTTGCCTTAGAAGCATATCCTCACAATATAGGAAGAAACAGTAAATAAATACACCCTAAACCTCAAAAGCCAATACTAATGTTAAATTTGTAAGGAGTGCCCACTGATTTTAACAAGTGTGACTAATTCAGAGCAGAATATTCCATTTGGAATGCAGTATTCTTAAAAACAGCCTGAAGTCTAAGATCTTCAAATACTAGCTCAGAAACAGTTTTAATCATGTTTAGTCTCACAGCTGACATTCAAGCCGGTTCAAATCAAACAGGAACGTCAAAAAAAAATCTAATTTGGAGCAAACACCCTGCCTCTTCAAAACAGGGAGTGTGAATTCAAACAGTGTAAAGGGGTGTTTTAATAAACCCAGTAGACGCCTCTATTCAATTGTGGTTTGAAGGTGTTCAAAGTAAAGGTGTGCACAAATGCAATTTTTGGGATTCGATTCGAACTGAATACTTAAAATTCAAATTTAACCAAATTCTAATTTTTTCATTTTTTCTATCCGTTCTAATTTTTCATTTGAATTTGCACTTACGAATGTCAACAACATTCAGAGTTGCCTGTATGCATCTTCCCCGGACCCGTACACATCTGTTAGCATCCCACAATTATCTCGTATCCAACCTGTTTTCATCCCG
The DNA here is from genome assembly GCA_023333525.1 of Aspidoscelis tigris stejnegeri. Lineage (NCBI taxonomy): Eukaryota > Metazoa > Chordata > Lepidosauria > Squamata > Teiidae > Aspidoscelis > Aspidoscelis tigris. The sequence goes on from JALMGA010000007.1 coordinate 13,381,827, forward strand.
TACGGATCCATATAAATGCCTACAGATGCGGGAAAGATGTGAATCTTCAAGTACGCATCATGTACGAACCTGTAAACATACAAATGTCCGAATAATTCAAACAAACAGATCCAAAATTTGAAATTTGAATCAAATCTTTAAATTCGAATTTAAGGACATTCAATTCAAATTCAAATGTCAAAACTTGGTGAATTCAATCGATTTTCAAATGCATTCAAATATCTGTGCTCATCCCTAGTTCAAAGATGGACAAATCAAACCAAACATCCTACTGTTTGACAAAAAAATTAGGAAATTCAACTGAACCAGTCCCCCATTCAGTTTGATTCAAACCGAACATACAAAAGGGTTTGAGAAATTTCTTGTGTTTCCCTCCTAATAAAATATCTGCAGGAATGAAAGCATCTCCTTATTAAATAACATGTTTCTTTGCCATTTTCACACCCTTTGCTCATAAAAAAAAAGAGAGTCTGCCATACAGACTGTACAAGGAAACAATATCTGTAGGAAATATGGAAGACATAAGGGTCTTTTTACCATATGTCATGGATATGTGAAAAGGCAAAGAGGTTTTGGACTCAGATGCAAATGCTTATGCAAAAGATCTTAAAAATTCATATACAAATAAAACCAGAAATCTTTCTTCTGGGCCTGATGGGTCTACCATTGGAGAAGACACATGGAAGGCTATTTCAATATACGATTATGGCTGCAAGACTGTTATATGCACAAAGATGGAAAAATTCAGCATTGCCCTCTGTCAAAGACTGGTTAGTGACATTAATAGATTTAAATGACAAATTGGCATGTTTGATGAGAGAAATAAACAGTAATGTTATTTCGTAAAAGCTGGGAATCACTTATTGACTTTCGGAGCAAGGAAAAAATATACATTGACATTGGAATTTGTTTATTAAAAATATGTATTGCTACAAGAAGAGGAACAACTGTTATAACTAGAAGAAGGTATGAGAATGGATATACGTTTAATGTCAAAGGGGTGACTGGAAGTTATCTTTTTCTTCTTTTCTTTTTTCCCCTCTGATTTTTCTTATTTAAAAATGTAATACGTAATATACCTTAAAAATATCTATTTAAAAATACAAGGCAGCACTTGCATTGCATAGATTCGCCTTGCATAAATCTCACCTCTCTGAACAAAGCGCTCAAGATGGCATGCACTATATAACTGGGTCGCCTCCGTTTCATTAGAGATCCAGTGAAATTCCAGAAGTGAATTCATACTAAAGATTCCATCTGTTCTTAACCTGAGCATATCAGACATGCATTAAAGAAAGGAGAGAAAGCAAAGCTGGATCTAAAGCCAGAAAAAGATATTCAAATTTCCTATCAGCCTCTCTGATTGCTGGTAATGTTCTTTTACGAGAACAGCCTCATACAAATCAGCATTTATGAGATGAAAAGAATCTATCACACATGAACAGGCTACCATTACGTGGGTCCCTGAATGGTTTTCCACTTGTGGTTCAATGTTCTATAAATTTAAAAAATTCCTTACTAGTTTTACATACCCCCATAATCTAGCTGCCATATTTTGACAGATTTTTAATATGTCGCCCAAACTATGCATTACACGAACTGAGACGACATCTTCTTCATCATCGCTACGCATGGAGATGACATAAGAAGGCTGCTGGTGAACACAACTAAGGCTGTGGCCAGACTTAACAGATACTGTGCATTTCAATGCGCAGCTGGGGCACGGGGATCACACCTGATGCCTGATACTGTGTAGTGGCAGTGCATTATGCCACTGCTACACGGAATTTACCTACTGCAGAATGATGAGCCCTCGCTTTGGAGCATCAGGTGAATTTGAATGTTCCCACCAGGATGGCGAGAACAGTGAATGAGGGCTGAGCCTGCAACTCAGCTCCCCTTGGCTGCCCCATCCCACATGACGTGCATTTCACTGCATGCACCATGGAAGTATTGCTTCTCTGAGAAAGCTGGGGGAGGTTGGTAAAGTCCAGACGGCGCGTCGTGGATTTGCAGCAGGTAAGCTGCGCTTTTTCCCTCTAACAGTGGATTTTATTCTGCTATTCTGGATACTACCTAAAAAGAAAAGAATGGTATTTGGTGATGAATGTCTCAGTTTTTCCCTGCCAGCAACTTGTGTTCTAAAAACAGTCAGGAAAGGAAATTCTTTTGTCAAGGGGCCTTATTTGCAGAAGCCTCCACGCAGTAAGATAGTATCCCCTTGTGTGTCAGGCATCATTTAGGAGGTTCGTGAAGACACATTTCTTTTCCCAGGCCTACTCTCTGTCCTGGATCAGCTCCAGACTCCAGCCAAATATCACGCTAACAAGGAATATTCCAGAAAAAAAGCTCATGCAGAACAATCACCTGTTGGACAGACAGAGCTGGGCTGATTCTGTCTGTAACAGTGACGCAGACATCCAAGTAATACCTGGAAGTGGACAATTGCCACCATTGTGCATGCGCGTCCATCTTTGTCAAGACACTCACATGGCCACAGCAAAGATGGTGGCTCCATCCACCAGGTAAGTTATAGTGCTGTTTTGGGAAAACCTGTGACCAGAGTCAGGTTTTTCTGAAGAAGAAAACAGCTGGATTTAGCAGGGATGTAGTGGAGATATACGTGTGGCAATCCCACCATAGTGCAAGCCTAATTGTGCTACATAGCCCCCATCTGGATGGGCTCTGCACTGTTTCTAATTTTGTTCGGGGATACGTTCCGGCTCCTACCATGGTTACCTGAAACAGTGAATAATCACAAACAGGCCTTCCAGTTCTGGGGTCGCACAACCCCCAAACCAGAAGTGCTTCTCTGGCCTCCGGAAGGCCTATTTTCGCCTCCAGAGAGCATTGGAATAGGCATGCGACACCACTGGACGCCTCCCACACACCTCCCTCGCACTCCCTTACATTTTTGGATTGGCTCTGATGGTGTCACACACCTATTCCAATGCTCTACAGAGGCCAAAAATAGGCCTTCTGGAGGCCAAAATAGGCCACCTGGTTCTGGGTGCTTTTCCCTTATGATGCCTGCGGGGGGGTGGGGGAGCTGATCCGGTAGCCGTGGTTAACTGAAACCGTGATTACCAAATCAGTGGATCCCGGAGTCCGACTGTATTTTAACTGTTGCAACACCTGCCCACCCTGAGGCCTCAGGTTATAACGGCAGGATACAAATGTAAACAACAGACAAATAAACCCATTGCCTGAGACAAAATCTTCAAAAGATGAGCACGCTGAGCTGTCCTTAGTATCAGCCAACTAGGCTGGGATCAGGCCCAGCAAAATGAAAAGAGCCTCTCTGAGGCAGCTCAGAGAAGGCTTCAAAGTAGGATTGTTCACACACCAGTAAGCCCTCCTGGGCCAAAAATGGTGGATTAGACAAGGCTTGGGAACGCAAGTGCCACACACTGTCTCCCTAAGGCAACTTTGAGGCACCTCTTTTTTATATATCTGAACACAGTCACAGAAGCCGACAATGAGGACATTCTTCAACACCTAGGCCTTCTCCATCTCCTCACCCTAAACATCGTTCCCTCAACTTTTCCGTCTTGTGTGGGGGGAAACAAGCTGCAAAGGTTAAAGACCCCCCTCCCTCACCCTCACCCTCCATTTCTCCAGTCATCACCTAGCATGGCTTCATTTTTTGAGGGGGGAAAGGGGAACTTGTTTTTTACGTCTTCATTTGCTCTAAGGGAAAACTTTCAAACTTGTGACGCAGTGCTTAAATTCCAAGAATTCTCGCAATGACTTCGAAGGAAACACAATATCAAAACACCATTCACCAAGCCCACAGGGCTCCCTATGCTACAGTGGTGACAAATTGCAGACCTTATCAGAGCAAGGATAGAAGGTAGATTTGCACGTGCCATGAACTGAAATTTAGTGGTTCAGTTCAAATCAAACCAACTACCCTTAGTTTGGGTTCACTTTGAACCATTTTTTTTAAACTCCAGGGTGACTTGGTTTGCATGCAAAACACCCAGTTCGCTGTAAACCACAAACCAACCGAACCAGTAGTGTTCGGAAGTACTGTCTTTCCCCCAGGTGGGTCCCAGAATGGGAAGAGCATTCAGAACTACATGGCAAGAGAGTGGGGGTGGGGGTGCATGAATGCAATTTTCGGGAATACCCAAAAATTCAATTCGATTCAAATCTTTTAAAATTCAAATTTAACCAAATTCTATCCAAATTAAGCAAATTCGAATCTATTCGTTTGAGTTTTAGATTCGAATTTGCACTTACGAATGTCGACAACATTCGTATGTGCCTGTACGCATCGTTATGCATCTTGTACGCATCCGTTCACATCCGTACATGTCCGTATGCATCCCGTAGTTATCCTGTGTGCAACCCGTTTTTGTCCTGTATGGATCAAAGATGCATATCTGCAAGTACGTATTGTGTATGAACCCGTACACATGCGACTGTCCTGATAATTTGAACAAATAGATCCAAATCAAAATTCATTCAAATTTTAAACTCAAATTTATGGGCATTCTATTCGAATTCGAATGTCGAAATTCGGGCAGACTCAATCAAATTTCGAATACCTTCAAATATTTGTGCACACCCTTACAAGAGAGCAGGTTCATGGCAAACGGTAGATCTGTGGGTATTTTCCTTGCAGGCAATAAAAACAAAAGAATAATCTTTCTGGGCTCAGGTACTAGTCTCTTCCAGCACAGAAGGCAGCGCCACCCCACCCCAGTTCACTGGGCCAAGCTAAAGCACAATGACTCACTTGAAATCAGGCTAGAGAGTAAGGTAGGGTAGGGTGGGGTCAGGTGGGGTGGGGTCATGAAAGTTCCCATATACCAGCATGGGATATTAACTATTGTATGTATCGTGGAAGGCCTAATCGCAATGATCTTTTTCATATCTGTAATCAGCTTTCCTTCCAAACAGTTCAGAGCACTGGACTTTATTCTACTTTAGTGAATAGTCTGGTCTAGTGGTTAGGGAGCCGGACTCTTATCTGGGAATACTGGGTTCGATTCCGCCCTCCTCCATGAAGCCAGCTGGGTGACCTTGGGTTAGTCACAGCTCTCTCCTGAGCTCTCACAACCCCACCTACTTCACAGGGTGTTCCGTTGTGGGGAGAAGAATAGAAACGCTTTGTCAGCCACTTTGAATCCCCTTAAATGGGTGAGAAGAAAAGCCAACTCTTCTTCTTTATTTACTAAATGTATACGACTACCTTATAACCAAACTTCCCTGGCCTGATTACAAAAGAACACTGAAATCATAAATGAAAAATTCCTTTAAAAACATGAAAGACCTACCCTTATCAATAACATTAAAACAATAAAATAAAACCATCCAGCAAGTTAAAATGCATGCAAGAATGAAAAGATCTTTCTCTGACACCTAAAAGAAAAGAAATTTCACTAAGACCAAGTTCCCACTTGGCAATTTAATTCAGTTTTAAACTGGGGAGGGGGTTTAATCAGCAGTGAGGTTAGGTCTTCTGCGTTCCCACCTTTGAAAATCATCCTCCCCAGTAGGTCCTTGGCCCAGATACAGACCAGCTTAAACAGATCTACAACAGACCTGGATTAAGTGCCTCCTTAATCTAGATCTCTCTGCCTCACGCAGACAGAGCTGCTGTCTCATAGATCAGCATTAATGTGTGGGTCTATGTAGCCTAGAAATGTTCCACATCGATCCTCAATCCAGATTAAAGGTTTAAGTAGACAGGGCTTAAGGGTGATTCCACACTAGCCACTATACCAGATCAGAAAGCATACCAGGAGTATCCCTTCCACACACTGGTACAGTCTAAAAGAGATCTGGGCCTCTGGGAATACCGGGTTTGATTCCATGCTCCCCCATGAAGCCAGTTGGGTGACCTTGAGCTAGTCACAGCTCTCTTCTGAGCTCTCACAGCCCCACCCACCTCACAGGGTGTTCTGTTGTGGGAAGAAGAACAGAAGGTTTGTCAGCCGCTTTGCGTTCCCTTAAACAGGTGAGAAAGGCAGGGTAGAAAAGCCAACTCTTCTTCTTCTAGCTTCATGGCTCCTTGTTTTCTAGGCAAAGTGTCTGGGAGCCACAACTGCGAACGAAACGGATCCCTTAAAGAATGTGTGGCTGCGTTCATACCTAAGTTTTAATACAGCCTCAGTCCACTTTCAAAGTGAGACAACACATCAGCAAAGCGGCATGTCATTTTCTTTCCACTTTATCTAACCCAGAGGCGGATTTTCTAAGTTAGATAATGCCAAAGGCCAATGGATTATTTCCCTCTGAATGTGGACTGAAGGTGAATTAAAACGTAGGTGCGAACGCAGCTTGCGTGCCTTAAACCAGACTTCCAAAACTCAGAAACTCAGAACTGAAGTGTGTCTTTCAGAACCCTCCGCACATACACACACACACATAAACTCTGCAAACAAGACTTGTGGGCCAAAGTTTTATCACGCCTCCCCAGGGGTGTCATACACACAAGCTGCTGCTGCACTGGAACGAAGATACACAAGGGCAAGGCAAAAACGTGGCACTGGTGAGGCCATCCGAGGTCAGAGGGAACCGATTTAGGGCCTCCATGGGACCTGGACCTGGCAGGCCACCCCTGCTAGAGCGGAGGAGGTCTGGACAGAATCAGCAGGAAAGGCAAGGAAACAAGAGGGGGAAAGGGGTGGGTGGAAGAAGCACCCAACAGACGGATATAAGATTGCTCCCAACGGAAAGATACAGAATTGCCCACTGGTTAAAGCCAACAGGAGGAAAAAGGCAAAGGAAGCCCTAAGCCAGTTTCCCCCCAGAAACTGGGAGTTACAGCAACGGTCCTAAACTGAGCTGCACCAGGCACGCCGGTTTGGCTCAAGGGCTCCTACTCCACATCCGAGCCCCGAAGCCCAAGAGAGGTGGAGAACGGAGACACTCGGGAGACAGAAAGGGGAGACGGAGGAGAGAAGCTGCTCGCCACATGCTCAGGAACCCAGCAGCAGCCCAGCCGAGCCAACGCCTGTAGCGCCTGGCCCAACGGGACCGCAACAAGGACGCGCTTAACTGAACAGCAGCAGAACCGGAGGGGCGAAACCAGGATGGGAAGGGAAGGGAATCCGTATTCGCGAACTTCGCGTGGTTTTTTTGTTTTTGGGCTGAGACTTTTATGGCGCACAGAGGACCCGAAGGAAAACTCTCCTCCTCGCCCCCTCCCGTGCACTGTCCTCCCTGTATCTTTCCGTCGTGCGTGGGAAGCGAAGTCTCCGGGGGCATCCCGGGCAGCGGAAGGCGCCGGCACTCTGCACAAGCTCAGAGGCGCTGCCTTTTCTCCCTCGAAAAGTTCCGATCCGCGCGCATTACAAAGCAGCCCCTGGGGGTGACGCCCTGTCTCGAGCCTGAGACGGACAGAGGGAGGGAGGGAGGGGGATTCCCTTCCCCCCTCCTCTCCCCTCCCTCCCCCCTCCACCCAGGTGGCCGCGGGGTCTCCCTCACCTGAAATAGTAGACATCGCTCTTGCCGGCGCTGAGGCCGGATTTGCGGATCACCTCTTCTTTCTTCCAGCCGGGCGGCAACGCCGGGCAGTCCACCCGCTTGCCTCGCTTCTCCATGCCGGCGGCCGGACAGCGGCGGGGTCGAAGCGGGGCGAGCGCGGGAGAGAGCCGCGCCGGGCCCGGGGCCGAGGCCTGTCCGCCGGGTCCCGCTTAGCGCCGGCCAGCCGGGATCGCCAGAGCGCACGGGCGGCGGCGGCGGGCGGCGAGCAGGGCGCGCCCGGGGGACTCCGCGTCCGCTCTCGCTTCCCCGCTCCCGATGCTCCGCTCCTGCCGCCGCCGCCGCCGCCGCCTCTGGACTCTCCCTCGGCCGGGGCTGGGAGGAAGACCTGGCGTCGGGGGTGCGCGCGCAGCGCTCGCTGCCTGCCTGGTTCCCTCGCTCGCTCGCCTTTTGCCCGGTGGCGGCGGCGGAGGGCGCAACCGCGGCAGCAGCGGCAGCAGCGGCAGCAGCCACCACGGGCGAGGCGGCTTCTCCTCCTCCTCCTCCTCCTGCTTCCGTAACTGAGCCTCGGAATCCGTGTCATCGGCGCTCGGAACCTCGGGGTCATAGAGCCCGCGCGGCGCAGCCAAGGGAGGCGGGAGGGAGGGAGGAAAGATGACGGCACGCCGAGCCAGCAAGCCGGGCGGACGGGCGGGCGGACTTGGCGGAGAGGCGGCAGCAGCAGCAGCAGGAGGAGGCGTGCGTAACAGCAGGCAGGCAGGCAGCGCCCGCCCCGACTAACCCCGGCCGCCCGGCCGCCCGCCTGCGCCCGCCTCCTCCTCCTCCTCCGCTCCCGACGGCGGCAGGCGAAGCGGAGGCTCTTCTCTCCCTCGTGACGCGCCCGCTCCCCCGGCTCGGCTGGAGGGTCTGGCCTCGCCCACCCACCTCCCCTTCTGGCTGGAACAGGCAGCGGTCGGGCTTAAGGGCACGTCAGACACCCCCGTCCCGCGGGACCCCCGTCCCGTCCCGTCCCGGGTCTCTCTTCCACACAAGGTCGTCCCCCCCAGATGCGCCCGGCCCGTCCCAAGGCGACGGGGCCCCCGAGCGAGCCCGGAATCCTCCTCCTCCTCCCCCCCCCCCGTGCCGAGCGTCGAAGGCACGGGCTTCGGCCCGCTTCGAACGCCCCTCGAACTCGGGGGCGTTCAGACTTCACAAAGGCGCGGGCGGCGAAGCTTCGGCTGGACGGCTCTGTATCTGCTGTACTTACAGACCACCTGAACGCCGAGGCAAATCCTCCCCTCCATTTAGGCGTAGAGACGGCTTGAAGGTGGGATTGTTCACACGGCAGCCCACACCTCCCCCACTCCCTCCCTTCTCCTGGACGTTCTGCGCTAGAAAAGGTGGATTAGAGGCAGCCCGGGAAGGGCCGCGCTCTGGCTGGGGTCACACCGTAGTTTTAATCCACCTGATACATCAGCAGAGTCTTCTTTTGCCCTCAAAGAACTCAGAAAATTCACCTTTGGGATAGAGAACGTGGAAAGAAAATTCCTGGTTAGAGGAACCGAAGAGGAGCCCTGCTGGATCAGGCCACGGCCCGTCTGCTACCAGCCCGATTCAAGGTGTAACTCTGACCTATAAGGCCCTAAATGACTTGGGCCCCAAATATCTAAAGGAACGTCTTCTCCCATACCCACCTGCCCGCGCCTTCAGATCTGACAATGAGGCCCCCTGGTCGTCTCACTGCCTTCAGTGGTGAGGCTGGTGGGCACCTGGGAGAGAGCCTTTTCGGCGATGGCCCCCAGACTCTGGAATGGTCTCCCCCTCGAGGTGTGCCATGCCCCTTCCTTGTATTTATTTAGGAAGGCAGTAAAGACATACCTCTTGGCCTTAGCCTTTGGCTGAGGTGATTTATTCTCCTCGCCCCCCCCCCCCCAGTTATAGTTACAGCTACAGCCACTATTAATGCACTGCAGAGTGTATGGTTTTAAATCTGTTGAATTTTAAAGTTGTTTTTAAATATGCATCTTGTTTTAATCTGCATTTTGTTTTAATTGGTATCCTGTTTTTAATCTGTTGTTACCCACCCAGAGACCTTCGGGTATGGGGTAGGATAGAAATGTAAATAAATAAATAAATAAATCTAGTTCCCGCCCCCCCCCCCCCAGCCTGAAAGATGTGCTTGGGTATCCATTCTAGTAGGCATTGACACATCTGGCATCCATAAACTTGTCCAACCCTTCCTTAAAGCCATCTAGGCTGTCTGCTGTTACCACCCCTTCTGGCAGCAAATTCCATAGACTGATGACCCTCTGGGTGAAGAAATACTTCCCCTTGTCTGATCTGACTCTCCTAGCCATCAGCTTCATAGATGCCCCCTGGTTCTATTCTCTATCCACCCTTTCTATACCGTGCATAATTTTATATACTTCGATCAGGTCCCCTCTCAAACGCCGTCTCTCCAGACTGAAGAGGCCTAGACGTTGCAGCCTGGTTTCGTAAGGGATTTTGTTCCAGACCCTTAATCATTCTGGTTGCCCTTCTCTGCACCTTCTCTAGTTCCACAATATCCTTTTTGAGGTATGGTGATCAGAACTGTATACTTTGCTGATGTGTTCTCTCACTCTGAAGGTGGACTGAATCTGGATTCAACCTTTGTTTGTTTGTTTGTTTGTTTGTTTACATTTCTATCCCGCCCCATACCCAAAGGTCTCTGGGCGGGTAACCACAGATTATCCAACAGATTAAAAACAAGATACACATTAAAACAAGATGCAGATTAAAAACACTTTAAAAATACCCAACAAATTTAAAACTGTACACTCCATGTTGCCCCTTAGGTGTAGCCATGTCCTCTGTCTCTCTGAGGTGCCCTTTTTCTTATGTGGGAACACAGTCTCAGCCTCACACAGTATCACGGCAAGGAAGGAAAGCTAAGCGCATTCAAGGAGCCCCCAGAAACTAGTGGAAATTTCAGGAAGGAATGCTTGTGGTGATCTGGATGTGGCTGTAGTCCATGTCCAGCATTGACCCCGGGGGGGCTCTAGCAATTTCTACCTCTGTTTACTTAAAGCAAGAACAACCTCTCACACATGTGCAACTGTTGCACGAAAATGTTGGGGGGCCTCAGTGTTCACAAGCACCCTAACTCTGAACAAGAGCGCAGTAGCTCCAGGCCGTTGAGGAGCTCCAGTTTTAGACCACTGGACTCTGTGAAAAAAGGCTGTCTCAGGAGAGGGCCCCTGGGCATACACAAAGTGACTTTCTGGCTAGATTATCCAGGTTTGATGGATACATTTATCTAAAAGACACAGGGAAGCACTTTTTTGTTGATGTCATTTCTGCTTTAATGTGCAATCCAGCAAGAAGATGAAGATGAAAGAATTGGCTTTTCTACTCCACTTTTCTCACCCATTGAAGGGGACTCAAAGCAGCTGGCCAAGCTTACTGTTCTTCTCCCCACACCAGAAACTCTGTGAGTTGGGGCTGTGAGAGCTCAGAAGAGAGCTGTGACTAGCCCAAGGTCACCCTGATGGCTTTGTGGAGGGGGGCAGAATCAAACCCGGTATTCCCAGATAAGAATTCGGCTCCCTCTTTTAACAAACTTCTAACATCTGTCATTAAAACATAAGCGGGGCCTGCTGGATCAGGCCACAGGCCACCTAGTCCAGCATCCTGTCTCCAGACACAGTGGCCCACCAATTGCTTCTGGGCATTCTCCAGCAGAAGACAAAGGCAAAACCATTACCTGCAAATGGCCTTCGGGGGATCCTGCCTGTCTCTCCAACCTGGAGGAAGTGTCTAGGCATCCATTCTAGGAGCCACAGATACACCTGACCTCCATGAATTTGCCTTAACCTTTCTTAAAGCTATCCAGGCTGATAAGTAAATCCCCTAGACTGATTACCTTCTGGGTGAAATAATACTTCCTAACCATGGGTGTGCATGAATGTACTTTTTGGGATTCGATTCAAATATCCAGAAATTCAATTCGATTTGAATCTTTAAAATTCAAATTTACCCAAATTTAATTCAAATTAAGCAAATTCAAATCTAGTCGTTTGAACTTTTGGTTTGAATTTGCAGTTACGAATGTCAACAACATTCATATGTGCCCTATGCATTGTTATGCATCCTGTACGCATCTGTACACATGCATACACGTCCATATGCATCCCGTATTTATCTCGTATGCAACCTGTTTTCATGCTGTACGGATCCGTACAATTGTGTACAGATGCAGGAAAGATGCAAAGGTGCAAATAAGCATTGTGTACAAATCCGTACACATACAGATGTCCAAACAATTCAAACGAATAGATTCAAAAATTCAAAATTCATTTGAATGTTTAAATTTGAATTTATGGACATTCTATTCAAATTTGAATGTTTAAATTTGGACAAATTCGATCAAATTTCAAATGACTTCAAATGTTAGGGTGCATTTCTAAATCTCCCACCCAGCAGCTTCATAGGGTGACCCCTGGTTCTAATATTAAATGCCATCTTTCAAGGCTTAAGAAGCCTAGATGCAGCAACCTGATTTGTTAAGAGACGTGGGGTGTTTTTCCACTTAGCACTAGAGTACCCATTAAGGACCCTTAATGGGTTGTTAATTGGTACTCTAGTGCTAGTGGAAAAACACCCGTGTTCTACCACCGTCATCATTCCACTTGGCCTTTTTCTGCTGTTTCCATGCTCCACAATATCTTTTCCAAGGTGTGGTCACCATTTCCTCATGCTTATTTATCAAGAAATTGAGAAATTAGTAACCAGGATACTTCTCCAGAAGGTTTCAGCAATGATTCACATTTGGGAAGAGATTGATGAAGGAAGCTGCTTTTAGTCATCTTCCCTTATGTGCATTTCAGCATTCTCACAAGTGTCCACAGCTTGAAAAAAGGCAGTAAATGAAAATTAAAAACTGCAATGGCTAGCAAGTATTTGGGAGACTTTGGGGGGATGCTTTAGACTCACACATGTCTGTAGAAAGACTAGGGCCTTGTTGGACTAAACATTAGATCAGATCTATGAATCCCTGCCCACCACTGGTACATTTGACCGTGCTGGACAGAGCGTAATCTCAACCATCACCACCCTGCAGTTACATCGACCAGGCCCTGGTCCAGACCGTGGAGGCATACAGAAGGCATGCCTCCATGTCTGGGAATATTTGAGCGGATCCTCCAGTAGTTTTACATAGCAGCCCATCTAGTCCAGCATCCTGTTTCACACAGTGGCCTACCGACTGCCCACGGGCATCTTAAGCAGAGACGGGCAAACCTTCTCCTGCTCTTAAATCCCAGCAAATGGCCTTAGAATGGCTCCTACCTGTTCCCCCAGCCTGAAAGGAGTACTTAGGCATCCATTGTAGTAGCCACTGATACATCTGTCATTAAATTTATGCCCTTCCTTAAAGCTGTTGCCACCTCTTCTGGCAGCAAATTCCATAGACCGATGACCCTCTGGGTGAAGAAATACTTCCCCTTCTTTGATCTGACTAGGAACTTCTGGGCCTTTTTGAACTTGGGTGAAAAGGCTGGTCCAGGTATGCTCATACACAGAGCATATACACTTCTGTACCGGAAAGAGCTCCATGTGTGCTGGATTGTTCTCCAGCTGGATAGCTGTGGAGCATTAAAATATCTGAAGCCTTTTCACACTACAGCTGATAGTCAACAATTAGCTGAACATTTGGGGAAGAGCATCCGCACTCCAAGAATGCCCTGCCTTCCCAGAAGTCCACTAATTGTTGATTTCGTGCTCTACACCTTGACCAAACTTAACCCTAAGCTTACCTGGAGTGTCTGGACAGTGGCCATTCGCACCTCTTCCGGTGCACCAGGGTCATCTGAGGTGGCACACAAGCATGCTGGCACCTCGGACAACCATAGACGTGACTGTGTGTGCGCAGAGCATCAGCGTTGTCATGGTGACAGCACTCACGCATGTACAGCTGCAGAGGGCGATGCAGCCAAAATGGCCGCACCCTGAGGAGGCCCAGCCCCACAATCAAATTGGGTAAGTATTTGATTGTGGGTGGAGGGGGAATGGCTAAAGTCAACCAGTGCTCCAAGTGTGAGCACTAGTCAGCGGAGGTGAAGTGCGAAATCACTGCTGGAAAGCAGCTAGTGCAGCCTGGTATGCACCATTTGCACTGCTTCCAGGGGCAGGGCGGTGCAGCTGTTGCTGCAGCAAGGTAAATACTGCTAGTATAGTAGCATTCACACTTATCTGGCACTTAGTGAAATGCCAGGTAAGTTTCGGATGGATTGGGTGTTATGCCCAAGCCGTTCCACGTAGAATCATGGAGTTGGAAGGGACCTCTAGGGTCACCCCTACTCAATGCAGGATTTCCTAAACCATTCCAGGCCAACCTAGGTCTAGCTTCTGCTTGAAGACCTCCAGCGAAGGAGAGCCCACTACCACCCATGGCAACCTATTCCATTCCTCTCTTCACTACCCTCCGATGACTTCCTAGGGGAGAGAAGCTATGAACAGGCTCCTTGTTCCTGATCCTTCTGAGCTCTCAGTGCCCAGCCGTGAAGCTCAAGCAAGCTTTGGTCCAAGGGCTTGCTTGGACATGTGCCATTGCGCAGTTGGCCCTGTTCCAGGCCATGCCTTTCCTTGGTTCTAACCAGTAAACCTGGCTGGTCAGGCCCAACTGGTTCGGACCACAGAGGGGTGAGTGCAGAAAGGCCCGAGCACTGTAATGAAATGATTATCTAACAGCCCCTAGGGCTGTTTCTGCATGGAATGGGTTGTCAGTGAGCAGGATAAGGCTGTCCACATTCCAGATAGGCCCATTCTCAGGCTGGCTTTGAAGGCCCTGCTTAACCCTCAAAGCCAGTGCTTAGCCTCTGAAGACAGGCAAAGAAGTTTCTGGCTGAGGGCATTTTAGCAGTGCATTGACTACTAGCATCAGTTCCAGCAGTGTGCCAAAATGCTCCCCCCTCCCCCTGTATTCTGGACTATAGGGTGAACCTTTCACCTACCCTTATGGTCTGGATTACAAACACTGGTCAAGTTGTGGACCTCTTTCAGGGAGTCCATGTTTGGCCTGCAGACAGCAGGCCCCTATTCTGGGATGTGTTCCAGAATAAAGCCTAGTGCAGAAAGGTTCCTAGGCAGATTAAGAGCAACAGTTGCCATGGTTTGTTTGTTTGTTTGTTTGTTTGTTTGTTTGTTTATTTATTTATTTATTTATTTATTTACATTTCTATCCTGCTCTAGACCCTAAGGCTTCAGGGCGGGTAACAGCATTTAAAAACAGACATGCTGTTGTTTTGTTTTGGCCTGTTTTTGAATATCTCCAGGACTTGGAGGTGATGACGGAGGGCTTTGACTAATGCACATGGAAAAGAATAAAAGGCATATAAGGGGAGCAAAGAAATAAACGAATACAAGAACAGGTGTCAGAAGAATGGAGGAAGTCAAGCAGAAAATATCAAAGCATTGCAATATGGGAAAGTGGGGAATACTATTGTTGAAATGACTGGAAAATGCTGTTGAAAAATAAATTATATGAGGGGGGGAAAGCATTTAAAAACAGGCATGTTAAAATAGAGCCATATATATAAAACAATAATATCTGCTGTGAGGGAAAAAACTATATCACATTTAGCCAAAGGCCAGAGCAAAGAAGTGCGTCTTTACCCCCTTCCTGAATGTATACAGTGAAGGAACCTGACGCATCTCAAGGGGGAGACTATTCCACAGCCTGGGGGCTGTTACTGAGAAGGCCCTCTCTCAAGTGCCCACCCATCTTACCATTGAGGGTGGTGGGACAATGAGGAGGGCCTCCCCTCCAGGTCTTAAGGCACGGGCAGGTCGGTATGGGAGAAGGCGTTCCTTCAACGATTTGAGGCCCAAGTCATTTAGGGTCTTATACATTAAAGTTAACCCCTAGAATTGGGCTCAGTGGCAAATTGGCAGCCAGTACAGCTGCCAGCTGTTGACCCAGTCAGCAACCTCACAGTTGCATTTTAAAGAGATCCTTTTGTGCCTGTGCATTTTTTATTCATTTATTTTTGCTGTTGTTGTTGCAAGCTCTAAATGATGTGCAAAGTGCATTTGGCCCTGGGATACTGAACAGCTCCACATTTCCCATTTCTGCAGATAAGAACAGAAGTTTTCAAGGGCAGAGAAAGTTGCAGCTTTGAGGCAGCACCACCTCTGAAGTTGGCTACTGGGTTGAACCTGACATCCTGACCAGCGTACTTGACTGGAAAATCAGCATTTCCAGATTTTAATAATGAATCTTCAGACAGGAAATAGTATGTGTAAAACGGAAGCCAGACAGAGATGGTAGCAATACTGTTCAGGGAAGTTTGGGGTGTTACATTATAACAATGCAGGAAACTACACTGGGGGAAAAAGTTTCCTTCCTTGCAAACTATGTATAAGGTCCATGGAAAGGAATTCTGAGCATTTTTGCCCTAATTGTGCAAAAGGGTTCGGGCTTCAGTTGGTTTTATTTCTCAGGAACAGAAACAAAACTGGCACGCCCTAGCCCCAAGCTTCTTCAACATGGTGCCCTCCACCTGTAGTCGAAGAGACCTTGCCCTCTTCTAAACAGGAATGCAAGAGTGCCAACTGCCGCAGGATATATGGTCTCCTCCCCCCCAAAAACGCTTCCCCTGTAGCACCATATGGAAACAGCACAGCTTCAGAGGGTCAATGGTTGCATCCACACATAGGAAGAGAAGTGGTTTAGAGGTGGTAGTATTTGGACACTACTCTTTCCATCCCACCTCTAAACCACATTTAAAAGTGCATTTTCAGTGCTTTAATATAGATTAGAGGCACATGTGTGGATGCTGCCACCTCTAAGCCACTTTCAAGACACCTTTTTTTTTCTGTGTGCGGATGCAGCCAAAGCAACTTGAACCAGAGCTACTAGCTCTACTTTGGGACCTGGACAGCAGGGTGGAAATACTTCTCCGGGCTTTCCAGATCCACTGGCAGCTATACAATGAGCTGATCTGTTTGGCTGCAGGTGAATACGCAGAGCTGAAGAAGGTTTCTCCCCTTATTGCCTTTAGAATTAGAGAGGGAGAGGGAGCGACTCAGAGAGCCATCAGGCCTAAAAAGAAAAGCCTCAAACCTGAGATTACGTGGCATGTGCATGAATGCAATTTTCAGGATTTGATTCTAATCAAATACCCAAAAATTCAATTTGATTCAATTCTTTAAAATTCAAACTTAATAAAATCCAATTCAAATTAAACAAATTCAAATCTATTCTTTTGAATTTTCAATTCGAATTTGCACTTACAAATGTCAACGACATTCGTATGTGCCCGAATGCATCATTACACCTCCTGTACACATCCGTATGCATCCCGTAGTTGTTCCATACGCAACCCATTTTCATCCCGTATGGATCCAAATGCGTAGATGCGGGAAAGATGCGCATCTGCATGTACGAACCTGTACACATGCAAATGTCTAAATGATTCAAACGAATAGATCCAAAATTCAAAATTCGTTTGATTCTTTACATTCGAATTTATGGACATTCAAATTCAAATGTCAAAATTCAGGCAGGTTTGATAGAATTTTGAATACCTTCTAATATTTGTGCACACCTCTAGTTTCAAGTGCTTAAGGTAGTAGGTCCAAGCTGGAAGAAACAAGTAGGGGGTTGGACTACATGAGGCCTATTCGCACTTGGCTGTATTTTGGAATATATCTCAGGACAGGGTGTTCTTGTCCACATGCTAATGCAGACTCTGGCAGGCCTCATCTGGGGCATCCTATAGTCTGCACTAGCATGTGGACAGCAGACGCTTATTCCAAGATATATTCCAGAATAAAGCCAAGTGCGAATAGACCCATGACCTCCAACCCCCTTTCAGTCTCTCCTATTGTTATGTGAAGGCTGCCTTCTAAGGAGAAATGTTTTCTCATGCTCTCTGCCAGTCCAGCGAAAAATAATGCTAAGGACTTTCCGCCACTGAATCTCCCCGATTAAAAGCAGAACAACAAATACAGTTCAGAAAACTTTCTCCAGGGACAGAATTGTGCTAAGGGATCCTCCCAGGTTGTGGTCACACTTAAGGTTTAATCCAGCTTCAGTGCACTTTCAGAATGAGAGAATACCCCATCAAAGTGACAAACTGTTTTCTATCAGTGGTAAATAACTCAGAAAATTAACCTTTGGGGTAGATAATGTGGAAAGAAAATGACTGGTTGTTTTGCCGAGGTGTTCTCTCGCTCTGAAGGTGGACTGAAGCTGGATTAAAACTTAGGTGTGACCACAGCCCAGAAAAAGGAGACTGTGGGTGTTTTCCCACTGTCACTAGAAGTACCCATTAAGTACCCATGAATGAGTACTTACCCATTCATGGGTACTTAATAAGGTACTCCTAGTGACAGTGGAAAAACACCCTGTGGCTGTGGTCACACTTAAGGTTTAATCCAGCTTCACTCCACTTTCAGAGTGAGAGAATACCTAAGCAAAGTGACAAACGGTTTTCTTTCAGCGTTAAATCACTCAGAAAATTCACCTTTGGGATAGACAATGTGGAAAGAAAATGACCAGTCGCTTTGCTGAGGTGTTCTCTCGCTCTGAAGTTGAACCGAAGCCGGATTAAACCTTAGGTGTGACCACAGAACCAAAGGCAAGTAAGTCCCCACAGCGTAGCTGTCTCGTGGGACGGTATAAAAAAGGAAGTTTCTCGACTGTTGATCCGGATTAAGGCCCTGGTCGGCAGGGGAGCGAAGAGAGGAAGGATGCCGGGCGGACGGAACTCCGCCTCGGAGGCGTGGCGGCCGGTCGGTCGGTCGCTCGTCGTCGGCGCCACGTTCAGGCGTTGCTTTCAATGGAGGCCGCTGCTGCCGGAGACGAGAAGGAGGAGGAGGAGGCCGAACCGGATTGGCTTCTCCCAGAGTCCGCCGGCGAGGGTGATGAGGGCGGGCGCCTCGGTGCCGCAGGCGGAGGAGCCGCGTGTAAATAACATGGCATCGCCCCGTCTCTCCGGGTTCGGGTCGGGACATCAGGCCCTGGGGGGAAAGCGGCGGCCCCGCCGGATAGTCTCCCCTGCTGGAGGAACTGGGAAAGGGATCGGCAGCTCCGGCTCCGACAGGCAGGGCCCGGAGGCGGTGGGGGCGACGGCTGCTGCTGCTGCTGGGGCGCAATCCGGTTCTTCTGCCTAAAAGCGAGAGGGAGAGGAAGGAGGGCGTGGGGCCAAGGGGGCAGGCAGGCAGGCAGGCTCTCCCAAGGGTGCCCCTGGATAGAGGTGGTCTTCTCTTAGGTGCCTCTGGAGCACGACTCCCATCAGCCTCAGCAGCAAATGTGGACAGTAGCCGAGATGGCTCCTCGAGCGCCTCTGTGCCCAAAGCTTACCAACCCTGATGCCCTGAAGGTTTCCAAGCCTTCCTGCCACCTGCCTGGCACCTTTGAGAACCAGGTGTGCCCACAAGCCAAAGATGTCGGCTCTTCGCTTTGGAGCGTTGGTCCCAGTGTCTCAACCAGGGCCCCGTCCAAATCGGAGAGTGACCTCCTTCCTTTGGTCTAGTGGTTAGGGAGCCGGATTCTCGTCTGGGAATACTGGGTTCGATTCCGCCCTCCCCCACGAAGCCAGCTGGGTGACCTTGGGCTAGTCACAGCTCTCTTCTGAGCTCTCACAGCCCCTCCTACCTCACAGGGTGTTCTGTTGTGGGGAGAAGAACAGAAGGTTTGTCAGCCGCTTTGAGTCCCCTTAAATGGGTGAGAAAAGCAGGGTAGGAAAGCCACGTCTTCTTCTTCTTCCTTGAGGGTAGGCCACAGGGAGTCCAGTGGGCTGTGTGTGGCTGCAGGCCAACCCCATTCACAGTAGTGATTCCAGCAGCACTTTGGCCCACTGAGTGGACTCTTGGCCACCTTATGTGCTAACATGGTGCCAGAAATGGATGCCCTCCATAAAGGGAGCCTCAGAATGCTTTATTTGTTCTAAGAATTTATATCCCAAAAGAAGAAGAAGAAGGGTTGGCTTTACTACCCCCGTTTTTCTCACCCATTTAAGGGGACTCAAAGTGGCTGGCAAACCTTCTGTTCTTCTCCCCACAACAGAACACCCTGTGAGGTAGGTGGGGCTGTGAGAGCTCAGAAGAGAGCCTTCAAGGGGTGGGTGGGGGTGGAATTGAACCTGTTATTCCCAGATAAAGATTCCAGCTCCCTAACCATTAGACACTGACTGAACCACAGTGCTTAAAAAAAAGACAAACACAAAACATTAGGACATATTTAAACTATTACCAACCAACCCATCTCCCTGGCCGGACAGAACCCAGTGGGAGCTAAACATCAAAGGCCTGGCTGAAGAGGGATCTTTTAAGCAGGCACTGGAAACCATATAGTGTAGGTGGCTGGCAAACCTAAAGGGGAAGCCTAGGGGCCACCTCAGGGAAGGCCTCCAAAGTGTCCCTGTCCCGGTCACCTCTGAGAGACGAGGAACTGCAAGAAAGCCCTCTTCTTGAAATCTCACTACATGGGCAGGTCAGTATGGGGGAAGGTTTCAGATACCCAGAGCCCAAGGAGGAATCTCAGAAGATGTAGCTGAATTTCCCTATTCTATGCCATTATTAAGTAAATGTGTAGGCACCCTTTACAATCCCGTGCATTGAGAATGCACCCAGTTCGGCCGCTTGACTTCATGGCTGGGATCTCCTCTTCAGACCCCGAAGAACTTCTTTTGCCAAATATCTTTTTGGGAGGCTGCTGTTAAAGGCATTTGCACAAGGCCCAGAAAATGGTGGCACGTGCAGCAACGTTTGAACGAATGAAAGGGAGAGAAGAAATTAGCTGGTAAAGACAACTTGAAAAACAAGTCCTCCTGGTGTTTCGGCTTTCCTTTCTTTCAGCTCCCCGTGGCAAAGTAGTGTCAGCAAGAAGCCGTCAGCCTCGAATTGTTGTGCACTTGGACCTGGACTGTTTCTGTGCGCAAGTGGAAATGATCCACAACCCTGAATTAAGAAACAAACCTTTAGGTAATGTTGCCTCTATTGGCCACGTTCTTTCCAATGTGCACAAGTTTTATAGTATAATAATTATCCTTGTTTCAGTTCCCTGCAAACTGAAGATGATGATGGGTGGTACTTTTTAGTCACATCTGAGGTCCTTTCCTCGTTGGACCTTATTCTGGATTATATTCTGGAATAGGGGTCTGCTGTCCACATGCTAGTGCAGGGTAGAGTCTGCTGTAGTGTGTGCATGCATGCGGACAGCAGGGCCCTATTCCAGAATACAATCCAGAATAAGGACCAATGAAGGAAAGGCCTAAGGTATTTATACACAATATAGAAATAAAATTATATTTGTGGCAGGATTGTTCACAAATCAGTCTGCCCCCCCCCCCCCCCCCCCCCCGTGTATATTCTAAGCTAGACAAGGTGGATTAGTGATAGGATGAGAACAGGAGTGCCACATGGATCTAAGATACTTCTGAGACAGTTTTTGCTGACAGTGAACACAACCTTAATATTGTTTCCAGAGTAGTTATTCAGCCTTTTGTTTCTTCTTCATAGGAGGCATGTAAATTTCCAAGGTAACCTACTATAAAAGAAAAAGCTGGACTTTGAAACTCAGGCTGGACATTCTGCCATAGATTTAGGGTGCTAAAGAAAGACGTCTGGAAGATCCTAAAGAAAGTTCTTTTGAAATCTACATTTATTCTCTCTTCCAGGTGTGCAGCAGAAATACCTAGTAGTCACCTGTAACTATGAAGCCAGGCGTTTTGGTGTCACAAAGTGCATGTTGGTGAACGTAGCAAAAGAAAAGTGCCCTCAACTTGTGTTGGTTAATGGTGAGGACTTGACAAAGTACCGGGAAATATCTTACAAGGTTACAGGTAAGATCTCAGTATTTTTGCTGCCAGTTTGGTCTTGTGGTTAATGGGCCAGACTTTTATCTGGGAATACTGGGTCTGATTCTGCATTCCTCCACAAAGCCAGGTTGGTGGCCTAGGGCTAGTCACAGCTCTCTTTCTGAGCTCTCACAGCCACACCTACCTCACAGGATATCTGTTGTGGGGAGAAGAACAGAAGGTTTGTCAGCAGCTTTGAGTTCCCTTAAATGGGTGAGAAAAGTGGAGCAGAAAAGCCAACTCTTCTTCATCTTCATCATCATCATCTTCATCATCATCACCCTCTTTTTCTTCTTCATCATCATCATAATATCTGCCTGCTTTCTGAATTTGGATTGAAACTCCTTGGGATCATAGGAAGGGATCACAGTACTGGGTTTTCCAGAAATAGCATTTAGTGCTTTTTTTTTGGGGGGGGGAGTGCGCCTACAGTGGGGTTGCCTCAGATACATGAGGCCACCCCACCATAACAGCTCCATGATGGTGTTTTATTCTCATCACCCCCATCTGGATGGGGCCGGAAATCCTAGTTAGATGCCAGTTGAAAGTTAAGCCGTTCCTTGTTGTGCGTCTTATTTTCTTTCCTTCTTGGAGAATGGAGTTAGCAAGGCTTAAATGTTCTCATTTTTCGTTTTTTCAAACTCTGAGCTAGAGAGGGAAAGCTTTAAGGAGCGAACCATCTGCTGGCATCATAAAGGCACACAAATTTTGAATGTGAAAAAGCTAATTTTTGTTGCAGCATGTGAAGTCAAATGGAAGGATACCATCCAAGGAAACTTAACTTGCAACGTGTTCTATAGTGATGATTTCACAATAATATTGAACTGTGGAGATTTCTGAGAAACGGGTGTCTAGCAGTTCCTAACTGAAATGCCTGAGCAGCTAGCAGTTTTAGCCAGGGCTGTTTTTAGTTCTTCAACTGTATGCCTTTAACCCACTGTGATCTGTTCCAAACTTATTGCATTTGTATGTTGTATGGATTGTTTGCATACTTCGGCTGGAATTCAGAGTGAGTTAAGACATTTCTCCAATAATAGAGCAATATGTTACCCTTCTTGAAATAGATTTGTTTAATAAAGAGTTTGTAATTGGCTGGAAACTTATTCTGCCTGGCAAACATTGATTTCAACAGTCTCTGCAGATAAGATGTTGTTTGTGTTTTCAGCGTGGGCTTTAGACTTTAACCCCCAGATACAGGTAGGAGTGCCAGTTCAAGCGGCTTAGACTTCAGTGGGTCTACTTTGAGTAACGTGCAGAATCTCATTTTTGCTTCCTGCAGCTCTAGAGCTAGACAGGAACTGGGCAAAAGTCAAAGCAACCTGAACCTACCTTCCCTTCAGGATGCAGCGACTTACAAATAATATGGTTGTGGCATTTGGATAAACCAGAGGAGTGTTTTGCTAGGTCACTAATAGGTGTGTGCACGAATGCGATTTTCAATATTGGATTCACAATGAATCAAATATTGGAATATCTGAATTCATATGGATAAAGAAAAATGAACGTCTGGATGTTCGAACCGATAGAAATGCTTTCGTATGAATATTTGATATATATCCAATGATACTAGTCTTGTATGCAGCCTGTTTTCGTCCTGTACGTATCCATACAGATGAGGGATGTGCACAGATGTGTTTTTTGCCATTAGAATTTGAGTCGAATTGAATGCCAAAACATTATATTCGATTTGAATGTTTAAAATCCAAATGCAACAAAACCCGATCCGAATCAGAATCGTTAGAATGTTGGATGCGAATTTGAAGATTTGAATGTCGACAACATTCGTATGTGTTATACTTATCTGTACGCATTTAGTATGCATCCCATTTTATCCCGTATGCATCCTGTTTTTGTTCCATTTTATAAGTGCAAATGTGTACAGATACGTATGATATCCGTACAGATACATATGTAATACGTACGTATCTGTACACTCGAATCATTTGAATGAATTTTTCGGAACATTCAAAATTCGTTTGAATGTCTAAATTCAAATGTGAAGACATTCTGTTCGAATTCAGATGTCTGCATTTGAATGAACGTGGTCAGATTTTGAATGTTTCGAATATTCATGCACATCCCTAGTACGGATGCATAAGGATACGCACAAGATGCGTATGGATACATATGTGATGCGCACGAATGTCCAGATCATCCAAATTCTTATGAATAACCAATATCTTGAATATTTGTGCACCTTCCTAGTCGCTACTGGTAATAGTGGAAGAGATACATGCTGGCCACAGTCACAGCGCAACATGATAGGCCACCTTGGGACAGATTGGGATTGGAGACCGTTTTTTTGTCTGCCCACACTTGAGATGATGTGAGCCAGTTTGGTCTTGTGGTTAGATTGCTAGACTCATATCTCATAGTCACTGGATTTGGTTCTACACTCCTCCACAAAGTCAGCTGGCTGACCTTGGGCTAATCACAGCTCTCTTTTTGAGCACTCATGGCCCACTTACCTCAGGGTGTCTGTTGTTGAGGAGAAGAACTGAATGTTTGTCAGCTGCTTTGAGTCCCCTTAAATGGGGTAGAAAAGCAGGGTAGAAAAGCCAACTCTTCTTCTTCTTCCTCTTCTTTTGATGATTGAAATAAATATGGAACCAAATAACTCACTGGATGCTTTGACTAGCCTGTTCTGAGTCACATCACAGCTGGCAATAGATGACCGCAGGCTATCCTCCACACTGCAGGTGTGAATGGTGGGACACCCTTCCTAGAATGAGGCAAGGGGCCCCCATGTGTGGTGCAACCAGATTATAGTTGGGTACTCTAAAATAACCTCTTTAAACTGCCACAGCGAATGAGCTTTGCATAGCAAGGCCTCAGTCAAATAGAAGTTCTGTTGGCAGGTGCACCTAGAGAAGTTGTGTCTGAGAAAAAACCAAGTTAAATATCTGCTGTCAGGCAGGAATACAGACTCAGAGCGGGTAACAGTTTGCTGTGCAGCTGGTAGAGTCTCACAAAACAAAATGTGCTCTTCATGCAAATCAGACGGAAGATCTAGAACAGTGGTTCTCAACCTTCCTAATGCTGTGACCCTTTAATACAGTTCCTCATGTTGTGGTGACCCCCAACCTAACCCTAATCCTAACCCCCAACCATAAAATTATTCTCGTTGCTACTTCATAACTGTAATTTTGCTACTGTTATGAATCGTAATGTAAATATCTGATATGCAGGATGTATTTTCATTGTTACAAATGGAATATAATTAAAACATAGTATTCACATCAACCACAGCTGAATATAAAAGTGTCTTTATACCTCCAATACTGCTGCTTTCTGCACAGTAGCTACTCTCCACTGTACTTGTATGGGGTGTATATGATGGGGTTGGCGCGATGATGTCATCACGCCAGGTACTCGTATGTGGCTGTATCTGCATGTGGGCGGACCCGCCTGGAGATGGATAGAGGAGCGGTATCTCGGTTCCTTTGCATTTTCCAATGGTCTTAGACGACCCCTGTGAAAGAGTAGATCGACCCCCAAAGGGGTCATGACCCACAAGTTGAGAACCACCGATCTAGAATGTTATTCCAGATTTTAGATCTTTGTGTCAAGGGGTTTTCTGTGGGTTTGGATATGTTCAACTTCACCTTCCCTTCCACCATCCTTCCAATGTTTCTGTCTTTCTAGAATGTACTTGCCACCTTTCTCCTCCTCTGTTGGTTTTCTTTCATAGCATTATTGGAAGAATTTTCACCACTGGTAGAAAGGCTTGGATTTGATGAAAATTTTGTGGACGTCACTGAGATGGTAGAAGAGAAATTGAAACAGAGGAAAAAAGATATTTTTTCTACAATCTGTGTCTCTGGCCATGTGTATAATAATCAGAGTAAGTGTCTTACTATCTTTGCCTGCAACAATATATGATGGCCAGTTTTACTGTGTAGCAAAATAAGGATAGTTTATATTGCAGAATAGTGTACTATAAAAGCACTTATGCCCACATTTTTAAGGGAGCCTAAAATACAGCAAAATGCAGCTTTAACAAGAATAGCAACCCTGTTTTTGCTGGTAGCTTGTTTGTCCTGCAGTTTTATTATCCACAAACTCTTGTCTAATATTTTGAGCCTGAACAGCAGACAAAAACATCTTGCCACTTTGAAGTGAAGGCATTTGCTACAGATATCCCAGCTCAATAAAATGCGCTGTAGTTGATACATCTATTATTGTTTATTTTAAGGCTTTCAGTGGCCAGGTTTGGACTTAACTTGAAATTGGAGGAGGAAATTTATTTTCGTTTTCAGCCAACCAGCATTTGTCTGAACTAGGGCCTATGTGAAGTTGTCACTGATGTCTTGCTATGATTCCCACACTGTGAATTTTGTAGAAGGGGAGAGTTTATGTGAGCATCGTATCAACCGTTGAAATATTTATAGGGAGCATGAAGGAGTCAATGAGGCATCACATTTTTTTTTGGAAATACTTTTAATGCTGTGTTAGGATGCAATTTTTAAAAAAGCACCTCAGAGGCATCCCCCAAAATGCTCATTTCACCTGTAATGCATATTTAAGGCCAGAAAATGCACATCCAAAGTGGTGTAGATGTGCAAGTGCAAAGAACTATTGGGCACACATTCACACGTTGATGTGGACAGTAGAGATCCCTTCCAGGCTAGCAGATTAAATCCGCAGTCCTGAGTTCTTACTTGCTGCGATGCATCCCAGTGTCCAGATTACAGCAGCCCCCAATAGCTTCCTCCCCGTTAGCTGCGAGAGCTAAGACCTGCATGCGTGGTAGCATGGGGTGAGGTGTGTGTCACGTGGGATGGGGCAGCCAATGGGAGCTGAACTGCAGTCCGAAGACTCCATTAAATCCAGATTTTGATGGTGCTCATGTGGACAATGCTTTCAGAATAGGGCCCTAATGGGGTCCTTAAGGGGTCGTTTGTGTGGAAGGTACGTAACTGATGCATATCAATTGTGTACCTGTCGGGCTCCTAATGGGGTCTTCGTTGCACGTGCAAGAAGGGCGGGGGCTTAGGTTCCTAGAAAACCTTGTGAAATTTTGGAGATACTAAATCATTGTACCTGTGAGGAAATAGAAGGGGGTGCAGGTCCCATCTGAAAATACTAGGAGGGAAAAAGTATGGAAAATAGTGTGGCCTGCTCCTCATGCTTATTAGCCCATAGGAGTTCTTAACAGATAGGTGCATCTGGCTTCCAGCAGTCTCAGAACCTTTTAACAGTGCCAAAAGGGGTATGACCAGAACTGATATTAACTAATTGAAATTAACAGCGCTGCAGCTGAGTTCCCATTTCCAACAGCGCAGGAATTCAGAGTTCACAACAACTCAGAAGTGTCAAAATTGGCATTATCAGAACTCTGAATTGACAGCAGCCAATTCTTTCAATTCCCCTGCGCCCAAGGAATTGTGGGAGAGTGCCAATCTCTAGTATAAAATTCATGCATACCCAAGTCATGAGTACTGAAACTCTTATAATTCTGCAGTAGCAAATACACTAAACCTACAGATATTAAACCTGTGAATGATGAGCGATGACTTTAGAGTTTTAACACATGGTTTGTGTGTTAAGTAGAAATGCATTTAACTCGGTTTGCCATAACTTTGCTTGACAGCTGTTGACCTATGTGATCCAATCCACATCCGATTAGCTACCGGATCTCAGATTGCGGCGGAAATGAGAGAAGTGTTGCATAGCAAGCTGGGCCTTACTGGCTGTGCTGGGGTGTCACAGAACAAATTGCTGTCCAAGCTGGTGTCTGGGACCTTTAAGCCAAATCAGCAGACGGTGCTTTTGCCGGAGAGTAAGCAGGATCTCATGCTCAGCCTAAACGAGATCAGGAAACTTCCTGGTAAGATGGAGAAAGAATCCTTTGCCACACTTTTTAAAAATATTTTCTTAACACAAAATAACAAAATGTTAATTTTCATTTCAACATGAACAATGAGTTTTTCAAATTTTAACTTACAACAGAAATTAAATAACAGTTAACTATGTACAGTACAGTTGGTCCCCTGTATCCGCTGATTCGGTAACCGTGGTTTCAGTTATCCACGGTTACCAGTCAGCCCCCCCTCCCCCACATCCCCGCACCTTTCCTGCCACATCACTTCCACCGAATCCCTGTTGCCACTGCCAGCTCCTGCTAGCCACCCATTGCCACCGCCAGCCCCCTGTTGCCACTGCCAGCCCCCTGCTGCAACCACTTGCCATTGGCTGCAGTTGGCTGTTGTCACTGGGGGCGTAACGGAAATCGAGGCCATGTGCCACAGACTGATGCAACTGCCGCATGGCACAAACTGAGGCACAAAGCATACGAGATAACTATATGGATACGGATGTGTATGGATGTGTACGGGATGCATTACGACCCGTACTGGCACATACAGATGTTGTTGACATCCGTAAGTGCAAATTCGAATAGAATATCAAATAGATTCGAATTTGCTTAAATTGAATCAAATTTGGGTAAACTCAAATTTTAAAGATTCAAATCGAAGTGAATTTTTGGATATTCAGATTGAATCGAATCCCAAAATTGCATTTGTGCACATCCCTGTAATGGAGGACAATTTTGCGACTTTCGAAATCAGGCCAAAACATGGTTTGTTTGTACAGACTGAAGACAAGCAGGATACAAGTCAACATCCATCTACCTGGCCTGCTCTGAGAACCTATAGATCTTCAGAAGTCCCAGGCAAGGGTAAAGGGCAGCGACTGGGTTGAGCTGCCTTTCTAGTGGCAATGTGGCCAGCAGTAGAGGCCTGGTCCTGCCCAGATGTACAGGTAAATGCGATGAGGAAGGAAGGGATGAGGCCACAGATATAAGGAAAGAAGGGAGGTCTCAGATGCAAGGGAAAAAGGTGGATCACAAACTGCTGGAACCAGTTCCGTGTGATTGCCCTACCCCAAGGTTCAGCTTGCTGTTGGAACAAACGGCAAACTTCTAAGTGGGATTCAGTTAAGTAGCAGTTTTTGTGTAATTGGGGAAGTTCTCAAACTTCATCTGGCACATCCATAGGCCACAGTAGATTATAGTCATCTAGCCCTTGGATTTTAGTGGCATCCTGCCTCTAGTTCCCATTGTAGCCTTCAGGACTATAAAAGGAAGAGCATTTCCAAATTTTATGATATAAAAGCACAAGGACTTATTTTGTAGCAGTCACATGGTTTACCTAACCAACTTTTAGGGTTGTTGCTCCAAAGCAATACCGGTAATTTTTTAGCACAGGAAGGGAAGGTGTGCTATCACGGTTATGGGGAAGATCTCCTTCCTTGGTTCTCATTGTGGATGTATCAAAATTTGTCCTGGCTTCTGTACCACAACTTTTTTTGGCCTTTTTTCTTTCTTTCTTATGCAAAGGCATTGGCTTTAAAATTGCAAGCCGTCTTGCACTGTTGGGGCTCACGACCGTGCGTGACCTTCAGACGTATCCAGCCGCGATCCTGGAGAAACAGCTGGGATCTTCAGTTGCACAGCATGTTCAGAAGCTCAGCTGGGGAGAAGATGACTCGCCAGTCACTCCATCAAGGGCACCTCAGGTATGTGTTATTACACAACACTGCTTGTCTTGGTGCTCACGGCTCTCTGATTACACATAAGGGACACCCTTCACCATTCAAATGTGGTTTGCTCTGCTGGTGCTTGGCTTTCCACCCCCACATGGTGTTCCCAAGTACTATAGCCAGTTTGGTCTAGTGGTTAGGGAGCCAGACTCTTATCTGGGAATACCAGGTTCGGTTCCGCCCTACCCCATGAAGCCAGCTGGGTGACCTTGGGCTAGTCACAGCTCGCTTCGGAGCTCTCACAGCCCCACCTACCTCACAGGGTGTCTCTTGTGGGGAGAAGAATAGAAAAGCTTTGTCAGCTCCTTTGAATCCCCATAAATGGGTGAGAAAAGCAGGGTAGAAAAGCCAACTCTTCTTCTACAGCCCTGTCTTTATTTTAGGCCTTTTCGTGTTTACCTTCCTAGTACACAGTGCACCAAGGCCGGCATATTCTGGGTACAAGAGGACCATATGCATTTCCAGCCAGGGAGAATGCTTGGTCCTTGACATGCCAGCAGGGTGATGCAGAGGGGCAAGACTGGTCCTGGCAGTGTTTTGGGGGCACATGCCACATTGCCCCTTGTGGATCGGTCCCCAGCCAGCCTGCTGCTGTGGTATCGGCACGCAGGGACCTGCCTGATGGCGGCCACTTTGCACCTACACCCAAAGCTGGCAGCCAATCAGTGCCGGCAATGCTGCTGCGCATGCGCAGGAGGCTGGAAATTGATCACGGCTGGCAACGTGGTTGCCCATGCACTGACAACACACTCCCCACCCACCGCAGTCAGAGAGCAAATGGTCATGCTACCGGATCCTCCAGGTAAGTCCGGGGTTTAGATTGTAATAGATGTGGAGCACAAAACCCCTCCCAATGCAGACGTTGTTACTATTTTATGCCACCTATTTTACCTGCTTCTATAACAATTTTATTGTAACCCCCTCTGAGACCTTTGGATATAGAGCAGGATATAAATTAAATAAATAAACTTGGCAATGTTTTGCAGTCCCTTAGTGATGAAGACTCCTTTAAAAAGTGCTCTTCTGAGAAAGAAGTGAGAAAGAAAGTTGAAGACCTGCTTGTGAACCTTTTGGACAGGTAAGTGATTCTCTGCTGCTGCCGAGTCTTTCTGAAATATTTTTGGAAGAAAGATATTTGACCCTAACATACTGGACAGCAATTCACAAAAGCCAATGCTGAACTCTTTTTCTTGGCCAGTGATTCCCAAAGTGGTCCAGGTGGGCCCCCAGGGGTCCACGGGAGACTCGATGGGGGCATGAAAAAAAATGGGGGTTCACAAGTTGTAAGTGGGGGTCCATGAAAATTTATCTGCTTTCGATAGTAAAGAACAAAAATGTTGGCTTGGCTTTACCTATCAATGCATCCCTCCCATTAAAATTATGACTATTTTTTTTTAGAAATTGTTGATTTGCATTGTTGAAGTTACGTTACGTTATTAATGTTTAATTTTAATTCTATTAAGTCTGTAATCACATTATTTTAATAAATAGAACACAAGAAAATATACTATTTTTCTTTTTCTTTTTACCACTCCGAATTTATGGTTGGAACTCAGCCGCGATGCAAATTTCCAACGTTAGATCTAATCTTCACATTTTTTAACGAGTTTTGGGAATATGGTAGAAATGTAGTAGCAGGGGGTCCACCGAAATCGGTAAAATTTTGAAAGTGGAAAAAAAGTTTGGGAACCTCTATTCTAGGCAGTTTACATGGCAGCAGCCTAGAAATGGAAGTTCTCACACAGGTACCTAGATGCAGTACCTAGACACCTGTTCTGGTAGCCATTGATAACCTATCCACCATGAGTTCACCTTTATCTGGGCCTTAAAAGTCTGCATTTAAGAGGTGATTTGATTGAAGCATATAAAATCATGCTTGGTGTGGAAAATCTTTTCTCCCATCACACAACACTAGAACTAGGGGGATACTATGAAACTGATGGGCAGGGAAATTAGTACTGAGGAAGGGAAGTATTTTTTTTATGCAGAAGAAGAGCTAGCTTTTCTACCCCACTTTTCTCAGCCATTTAAGGGGACTGAAAGAGGCTGACAAAGCTTTCTATTCTTCTCCCCACAACAGAACACCCTGTGAGGTGAGTAGGGCTATGAGAGCTCAGAAGAGAGCTGTGACTCACCCAGGATCACCCAGATGCCTTCATGGAGGAGTGCGGAATCAAACCCAATATTCCTAGATAAGAGTCTGGCTCCTTAACCTCTAGACCAAACTGGTCATAAGGAATTACTACCAGAAGAGGTGATGGCAGCAACCAGCCTTAAGAAAGGGTTGGACAGCTTCATGGAGAACAGGTGTATCAATGGCTACTAGAATGGATGTCTAGGTGCAGGTCGGAGAGACAAGCAGGATGTTTCTAAAGACAGTCTACAGGGATTCGAGAGCAGGTGGTTTTGCCTTGGTCTCCTGCTTGAGAATGCCCAGAAGCAAATGATGGGCCACTGTGTGAGACAGGACGCTGGACTAGATGGTTTGTGGCTTGATCCAGCAGGGCTCCTCTTAATGATCTTTTGAATAGCATGGTTTTGCTTTTGTGTTCTGGTAAAATGAGACTTACCTTCTATAATGCAACATAGGCAACTTCCAACCTTGTGATGACTTAAATTGGTAGACTGGGCTTCCGCTTGGTAGAGATGAGTTGGTTGATCAAGCCAGTCTGGTAGCCATGGCAGTCTGTTGTTGTTTTTTTCAGGCTACACAAAGATGGAAGAAAGCCTCATACAATACGACTAACCCTTCGGCAGTTTTCTCAGACAAATAAATGGTTTAATCGGGAAAGCAGACAGTGCCCAATTCCCTCGCATATTGTGCAGAAGATGGGTACAGGTAGTTGTCCAAAGTCTTTCCTCCATCTTGGTTTTTTAAGTAGATATTGCTAAGGCCATAGTGGTAAATTTTCAGTAGCCCAGAAGAAATCTGAATACAGCTGACTGATCAGTTATGTCACCTTGCCCTTCTTGTGGTGTTTATGAGTTTGAATCCAAGATGTACGTGATATGTGGCCCTTTCTGAACTAACCTGCCTGCAGTCCAGATCAGTAGGTCCAGCCCAATTGATCCGGTTTGTGGGAAGCTGTGGGAAGGATTTCATCCTGGGCAAGATGTCAGCACTTCATCACCTCCCCGCCAAAATGATGTGGAGGCCAGTAGGCAGAGATAGCAGAACTGATGCTGATGACTTCAGGCTCCTTCACTAGGAAAAGAGAGTCATCTGGGCCCTCAGCTGGAGCTACACGTCACAGCATTTTCCTTGTATGTAAGCGTGCTGGTAGACTGATCTTCAGTCCCCAGAGAAAGCTTCCCTGTTTGGTATCATGAACACGATTTCCAGTGCCAAGGCCACTAGGTTGAACATATTTTCCACCGAAGAGGCATCCTTCAAGAGAAGATTCAAAACCAGCCCCCTTCTTCCCAGTGGTAGCAACAAGGAGTCCTGGAGAAGCAGCAATACTGGTGAAATCTTTATGCAATCTGTGCTCAGTACCATCTCTGTAGCC
The DNA here is from genome assembly GCA_023333525.1 of Aspidoscelis tigris stejnegeri. Lineage (NCBI taxonomy): Eukaryota > Metazoa > Chordata > Lepidosauria > Squamata > Teiidae > Aspidoscelis > Aspidoscelis tigris. The sequence goes on from JALMGA010000007.1 coordinate 13,414,141, forward strand.
TCTCATCTGGGAATCCTGCTGCTTCTCTGCATTCTGGGGCATCTTCCCAGGACTCAGTGCACCACAGTGAGAGACTAGATGTCCCCGCCAAATGGACAGTAGTCCTTTTGCTTACAGAACGTAGACTGCCAAACTTATCCAGATCTCATTGGGGATGTATTTTCATATAACTTTATCTCCTGTCACATTTATTTTTTAAATATATTCAGGTGATGAGAGCATCAAGGTCCATTTGGTTGACATCCTGATGAAGCTGTTTCATAAGATGATAAATGTACGCGTCCCATTCCACCTGACACTGCTGAGTGTCTGCTTCTCAAACCTTAAGGAGACTCCACAGTCCACCAAGCAATCTATCAGGTTCTATTTAACGCAGTCGTCACCCTCTTCTCACGCTGCCAAGCTCATCCACGTAAGGCCAAACTTTAATTTGAAAAACAGACACATACTCTACAGCTGTTTTACAAATGCCAAGGAAATCTGGGACAGGAAAATTAACCTTTATTTAAATTCACCATCAGTTATCCAACAGTGATGAAAAATTGTAAATGCGAATGACGCGCCCACTTACAATTTTTTTTTTAAAACCAGCATTTTATTTATCTATACAAAGTAGGTATGAATTAATGAATAAAAAAGTACATATACAAATGCATAACATAGATAAAGTAGGTATGAATTAATGAATAAAAAAGTACATATACAAATGCATAACATAGATAAAAATAGAATAGCATACATAATATATACATAAAATAAAATGTTCATTCAGTATATACATCGCCATTCCCTGCTTCTAAATTTGAGTGTTAATAGTTGTCAGCGCTTGTATGTCATTCAGTGAGTCTCATTTAGTTGAGATGCTTTATCAAAAATAATTTAGATGGTATACTTATACCCAGTTTTGTACTGACAATGTCGACACGTGGACCCCATATTTCCAAAGATGGATTTGTTACTACAGCCATGTCCGCCATATCTGTTGGTCCAGTGGCTGCGGTTTCACTTATCCACAGTCAACTGGACCAGCCTCCTCCTGCCCCCGCCAGTGCTATTAGGCCTCCTGGAGGCTTTCTAGAGGCCTGGGGCGGTAGGAAATCATGCAAAATCTTGCATGATTTTGCAGGAATCCTGGGAAATTGTGTGAGATTTCCCAGTGTTTCATATCTCCATGATTTCCACTAACTGCTGTAAGATGTGGTACATATCCTCTGCAGATACGGGGGTACACCTGCATTTCCTCTTCCAATTTGGATTGACTGATCAAAATGTACTCATTTATCACTATATTCCATGTTTCATTATACCACGGTTCTTTTGTTAGTAAAGTTGCAGATTTCAATCTCTTAGCTAAATTTTAGAAAGAAAGGGCAAATTTGCACTTTCAATTCCTGAGGGGGGGGGGAAACTTCCCCAGGAAGTGAAGATAGGAAATAGTTCCAGCATCCACATTTTGGACACTGGATCTCTCCCTAACTAAGCAATGACAAGGTGTGAATCACTGCCATTGCAGCGGTGATCACAGAACCACAGCAACTACGTCAACATGGTTTGCATAGTGCTGTTGCTATGGTGACAGGGCAACATGATGCTAACTGCACTTCCGCATCCCCTACCCATGGTCCCTTCAAACTTCTCCCCAGGAGGGCAAAGTGCATAAGGAACTGTAAAGGGCAGCAAGGAGCATAGATGTAGAGCGGTTAGAGCTGCTCTACATCTGCGCTCTCTGGGGAAACTGCTGCATGCAGTTCCAAGAAGTGTAGATGACGCACACAGGAGTTCCCCTAACAGGCTCCTAAACTTTTAAACATATCCAACATATCCACTCAAATCCGACCTGAATCCACTTTTAATCCACTCTCGATCCATGTCAAATGCACTCTGGATCTATTGCAGATGTGCCAGTCACAGCTGCTTTCCCACCTCCCCAGTCTCGTGGATTTCTGAACTATTGGTACAAATGTCTGGAAACATTCATATTCGTACGGATATTAGTATACGAATGACATAAAAATATTAGTAAATAAATGTCATAACATTCTATTTGTGTACGAAAGTCCAAATTTGTATGAATAACGAAAGTTACAAATATTTGTGCACATCTCTATTGTTAATAGCTCTTGAGCAGCTAAAAGATGTTATACTCTGTTTCAGAAAATGGAAGAAAAGAGCACGGAAAACATGCCAGATGAGCAGCCTGACTATGGAGCTGGTGACGGAGAGCGTTTACAAGGCCCACAGGAAAATGCAGACCTCCAGAAAAATCCTGGCATTCTAGATTTCACCTTTCAGTCACTTCCTGCCGGAATTGACTGCGAAGTGTTTAATCAGCTTCCAAGAGACATCAAGGAGGAAATTCTTTCTAGCCAAATGAAAGGAAGATATGACCAGTTAGCTGCTGGAGACGTGGTGATGGAGAAGACGCCAGAGCCAAGTGGTGTTCTTTTGTATTCTGGAAGCGGCTGTCCGCATGTTGGCTTGGCTGTACCACATGGCAATTCATCCACCGAGGAAAAGCCACCTCTCACAAAATATGAATGTTCTCTGAAGGGTTTTACTACTTCACACAACCCTGCTGAGGCAACTAGATATACGCTAAGCCCTCCACCAACAAGGTCTATGCGTGTAACAAATCCATCATCTGCTCCACCTTTTCCTTCTCCTCAAACCTGTATCCCAGAAGAGAACAGACATCTAAGTCAACAAGCCAGCAACAAAGGCTCTGCAGCTGCTCTTCCTGCAAATGTTGATCCCAAAACATTTTCTGAATTGCCGACAGAGATGCAGGAGGAGCTGCTGGAGGCCTGGAAAGGTCAGGATCCTGTCTCCAAAGCGCGACCCAGTAGAACCCCCGAAAAGCTCAAAAGGAAGAAGAAAGGTCTGCCTTTGCCTCCTCAGTCAAACAGTTTACTGAGTTATTTTAAACCCAGTTGATTCCTGCACACACTAGGTGGAGATAAGAGTATTGCTGAGATTGTGTTCCCACTGCTGAAAGCACTTGCTTGAATTCTGCTATGGCACTTTGGGCAGAAAACTTTTACTTTCTGAGTAAATGCTGTTAAAAACAAAAGTAAATCCCTGCATGCCGACAGCTAGCCCATCAATGAATGGTGTTGTAGTGTGGCCTTTCTCCTGATATGCTTAATTTTCACATATGAAGACTTGGTGTTGTGTAGCTGAAACATTAAAAAATGGAGTGCCCCCTATGTATGCAGAGTCTAAGCTGATATAACAGTCCTGAAGCACTTAACCATGTTAAATTGTTTATAATTTTTTTTAATTATTATTTTTTTTACAAATAAACAGTGTTTCCTAAAGTTCCTGAGGTGTTCTGCTGCAGTTTGGAACCTGAGTTTTTGGATATTGCTGGGCTATATCCATCTTCAGACCACTTGACTATGAGGGAAGTCAAGTTGCTTAAAGTGCTTAATAAAATTGGTAATTTCTACTGGTTGTGGACTGTAAATAAATGTTCATTCATTCATACGAAAGTTTGTTCACACTTACAGCCATGGGCAGTATCTTGGCTTAATGTAAGTTAGTTGCACGTATTTCAGCTTGTTGAGTTTTTAAAGCATTGAGGTTTATCCCTGATTTCTTACGTCTTGGAAAAATATGTGACTACCCTTCAGAATGCTGATTGATGTTTCACACAACTTTAAAATTTTAATTTGAGAATCATTACAGCAATCTTAAGTAACGGTTACTCTGACAGAATGTTTTCAGTAATAATAATAATAGTGTTTATATTGCCCTTTCCACCAAAGGAATCACAGTCTATAAACTACAAAATACAAATTACAAAGTAAATAGGTGTTGGACTGAACCAACATTAGGCAAGACAAAGGATTCTGTGGCTCACTGTGAAAAAAGGGGCAGTTTCTCCAAAGGCCAGGTGTTCCAAGACTGTGGCTAGGTTTGCGCTTACCAGCATAGCACAGAACAGCAATAGCGTACTAGACTGGTAGGGACCCAGAGTGGTGGTGGTCATCCACACTTGGAGTGCTGGAAAAGCCCTGTACTGGGCCAACAGCACTCAAGAGTGTGAATTGCCAGGCTAGAGCAAGGTGGACTGCCAAAGAATGTCCAAAGCAATGCCTGGTGTGCATCCAGATGTTGCCATGGCAATCTGGATGCTGCTGCCACGCCCACTCACTGCACCACACCTGGAAGAGGGTGCAGACACAACATCCAGGAGCATGCTAGCTACTGGTGGTAAGCACGTGGAGTGCTTTTTAGCAGTCCAGCGCTGGATGGCTTGAGTGTGTGTGTGTGTGTGTGTGTGTGTGGCAACCTCTGGTGAATTTCTACAGCTCCCTGGCGCAGTTGTATCTCACCAGTGAGCCAATCAGAGCTTGCTAGGTGGTAAGAAGAAGAAGAGTTGGCTTTTCTACCCTGCATTTCTCACCTATTTAAGGGGACTCAAAGTGGCTGACAAAGCTTCTGTACTTCTCCCCACAACAGAACGCCCTGTGAGGTAGGTGGGGCTGCGAGAGCTCAGAAGAGAGCTGTGACTAGCCCAAGGTCACCCAGCTGGCTTTCACGGGGGGCGGAGGAATCAAGCCCGGTATTCCCAGATAAGAGTCCAGCTCCTTAACCACAAGACCAAACTGGCTCAAACAATCAGCGCAAAAAGTCCCTGTGAGGAAGACTTTGCATTTACGTCTGCCTTATCAGCTATCATATGCCATTGATCACAAATGGAGAGCAAGTTTTGGACTAGGTGAGTTGCTGTGGTGATCTTGCAAGTAGGGATGTACACATATGTTCTAAACATTAGAAATTCGAATACAAATATTTGTGCACATCCCTAGTTCTGACTCCATATTGATCGTACAGCACTTGTTGAGTATCTTACTCTTCTGGAAGACAAAATTGTGAATGAGATAATCTTTGGCCCAAGGAAGAGAAAAGAAAGAGAGGAAGAAGAGGAGGAAGGAAGGAAGACGAAGAACTGGCTTTTATACTCCACTTTTCTTAACCTTATAAGGATTCAAAGCAGCTGGCAAACCTCTTCTTCTTCCCACAACAGAAACCTTGTGAGGTGGTTGAGGCTGTAAGAGCTCGGAAAAAGAGCTGTGACTAGCCCAAGGTCATCCAGTTGGCTTTGTGTAGGAGTGTGGAATCGAACCAGGAGACCTTCAGATAAGAGTCACACCCTCTGACCACAAGACCAAGCTGAGCCAGTGTAGCTGCTGGCGCACATTCCACATAGATACTTCCACAGATGTGCCCCCTTTGAAATTTTGTAAGTTTTAGGGGCCTGGGAATGCATTTGAGATTTTGAGGCCATGCTCTGTGCTGAGCACTATCCTCTGTGGTTGCTTCTTTCATCCAGGCAACTAGTATAAGGTGCCAGAAATGTTTACAGGCCAAAAGAGCAGCATTGTCTCCCACAGTGGTCCCCCTTGCTTTATATGAGATCAGATCTCATTGGCATGTTTGTATGGTAAGCAACTTCCCTTCTACTCTCGCTGGCCGACTTTATTAGTTTTTCACCTTCAGTGTCTTAATTCCAGCTTTGAAATCTGTAATTGAATTCATGACACTCGTAGGCATAACTGAGTCTATCACAGAAGGCATTAACTTTCCTCCCAAGTCCACTTGGACAACGGTCACAAATTTGCTGTGCTCTGGGTTCCTGAAAGAGAGTAATTCCATGTGGTCAGCAAGGGTTCTGAAAGTACGTACGTCTATGTAAATTATTTTATTCTGTTTATTTCCTGCCCTATGCCCAATGAGCTCAGAAACGATTACACAATAAAGTAGAATAAATCACTAAAATACGGTAACAAATAGAATGCTAGAATGTAAAAGAAAAACACAACTGACCAAAGTACAAAAGAAGAGCGGGCAAACTTACACAAACAGCTAAAGGCCAGACTACAGATATAAAGTGATCAAGCTTGATGCACCATTCCGCAATTTGGGAGTTACCACAAAGAAGGCCCTCCCGAGATGATCATAACTCCACATTAAAGTCTGTGGTGAAGAAGAAGAAGAGGAAGAAGAAGAAGAGTTGGCTTTTCTACCCTGCTTTTCTCACCCATTTAAGGGGACTCATAGCGGCTGACAAACCTTCCGTTCTTCTCCCCACAACAGACACCTTGTAAGGTAGGTGGAGCTCAGAGAGAGTCTAGCAGCTCTAGCCCAAGGTCACCAGGCTGGCTTCGTGTCAGGGTGTGGAATCAAACCAGGTAACTACGAGATATAAGTCCAGCACTAGACCAAACTGGCTCACACTCAAGAGCTTGGGCAGACTTCAGGAGTCAGTGGAGAACAAAAGAACCTTGCGTACTGTGGTCCAAGGGGTCACAAAGAATCAGGCATGACGTAACACCTAACAACAAGATATAAATACAGGAAGCTGAACCTAAACCTTGGTTTTGCCCTCAGACAGCCAGAACCCCAACCAGATACCTGAAGGAAAGGCAAAGGCACTGTAGGACTTCTCCATCTGTTCAATGGCAAACCAGCAACCCTTTTAAGTACCCCCACGTCTTTTAAGATTGTATGCCTAAGAGCAGGGACTTGTCTAAGATTACTGTATTTTTACCACATAAGAGCCGCTTCCCCCCCCCCCAAAAAAATAAAAATCTCCTAGAAACATCCTGTGTCCTATGTTTTAAATTTATTTTCTCCTAAATATTTCTTGTCAAATCTCTTGTCAGAAGAATTGTGTTTGTCAGTGCAACTTATAAGGCATGAAGTAAGACATGCCCACATTATTGCCTCCTGAGATCCGGCTACTGCATGGAAGTGGCCTTTCTTATGTCACACCAAGCTGTGTTTGGCGTTCTATCAAAATTTAGCCAACAGAGGATTCATCCAGACAGCGTTTACTTATTACATATTATTTGAATGATCCATAATAAAGCTTGGATAATCCAGAATAAAAAAATTCTGGATATTGAGGATAATCACACCTCAAAAAGGATATCGTGGAACTGTAAAAGGTGCAGAAAAGGACAACCAGAATGATTAAAGGGCCACCTCCCTTACGAAACCAGGCTGCAACATCTTGGCCTATTCAGCCTTGAAAATGGCACTTAAGAGGGGACCAGATTGAAGTACATAAAGTCATGCATAGAATAGAAAAGGTGGATAGAAAAAAAAATATTTTCTCTATTCTACAACACTGGAACTAGGGGGCATTCTATGAAGCTGATGGGTAGGAGAGTCAGATCAAACCAGGGGGTGTATTTCCTCACCCAGAGGGTCATCAGTCTAGGGAACTGGCCGCCAGAAGAGGTGGTAACAGCCTAGATGGCTTTAAGAAAAGGTTAGACAAATTCATGGATGACAGGTCTATCTGTGGCTACTAGAATGGATACCTAGGAACATCCTCTGGGCTGGGGAGACAGGCAGGATGCCACCAAAGGTGAGGTCATTGCCTTTGTCTTTCGCTCAAGATGCCCAGAAGCAATTGGTGGGCTCCTATGTGGGACAGGATTATGGAGTAGATGGGCCGTGGCCTGATCCAGCAGGGCACCTCCTATGTTCTTATGTTCTTAAGTAAGTGCTACCTGAATAAGGCTCAAGTCCTTAAGACTGCATACTGTCTTCTATTATGAAAGCAGCCGTAAGGACTAATCCTGCTTCTTTGTTTTACAATAGCCTGTGATACACTTACTCTGGTAGTGGAAGACATGCATAACCGGAAGGATAGGTGGATCCACGAACATACTTTGGAGTTGGAGGGTAGCTTGGGTGGTTCACACTGACAGCTAAGAGTGAGAAGAAAATGTTATTTAAACTCTGTTCAACCTATAAATATCCCTCAATGCTACTTGTGGTATAAAGAGCACTACATCATGAGATGGATCATGTTCAGCTCTTCCTATCCCTTGCGTCCTAGCACAATTCTGTGAGTTTGTGGCTTCATCTGGCAGCAAGGTTAAACCTGTAGCATGTGCTTGTCTTGGTTGAATGAACAGATAATCATCATCCAGTAAGACAAATATTAATATTAAAAACACACCAGCATGGAAACTAACAACAAATAACTTAAGAAGGTTCATGAGAGTTGAGCTGTGTTCATACATAGCAAATGAAATGTCTCAGAGCTGCCTTAGAAACAGTACTGTGTGGTCCTTGTGTTCTCATTCCACCTCTAAGCCACCTCTTCTAGCCTAGAATGGTCATAAGGGAAGGGGACTTCTGCTAGAGAGAGAGTGGTGCCTGCCATCTCTCCACTTGCAAGCTAAATCACTGCATCAGGAGAGACGTGTCACACCCCACTTCTGCGGTGTATCACTAAGCAGAGACTCAGATTGCCTTCAAAGAGGCTGAGGTCACCGGAATTCTAGGAACTTACCCCAGATACCATATGCCTTTTTACAAAGCACTGAGTATGTGTTTTTGTCATTTTTTTGCCTCTGTGAAGATCGTCACCTGATCAAGAGAAGATCCCAGGAAAGGTGTAAACTCTTACTCCATCCTCCTCTGGCCTGAGTTCCTTTAGTACTTTTTCTCTTCACTTTCCTCCTCACTTTCACTTCCCCCACCCTTTTGGTCTTATTTCTCACTTCAGTCTCTGCCTTCCCTTAAGCCTGAGACACCACAGGAACTTTTATTCTGTAAAACTTTCTTTCTTGCTAAAGGTTTTTGCTTAGTTATTTTGGGAACCTTGCTCCTTAAGATGCTTTATTGTTTGACTAATTCACCCAACTTTGAAACTTTTGAATAATCTCCTGCTGTGTACTAGAGTTATTTTCTGTGTGCCTTTTATAATTTAATAAAGAAACCTTGTATTGAAATTAGCCAAGTGTCTCCCCCACCCTTGGGATCAGTTCCAATCCATTATTAGTTAAACTTAAGCAGTGAGACTGCTGCTAAATACATGTGTCTGGAGTACTTGCCATAATATTCCTTCTCAGTTATTAATAACATCCACCCAGTGAATAAATGTTACTTACAGTTTGTGGTCAATAAATTTCCACTGTATTTTTTAACATGCAGCAAGTAGACAAAATCTCTTGGTGAAACCATTCCCAAGCCGTAACTGTGTGTAGTACTGCGGAAAACGAAAGTGTCCTAAAATTTAATTAAAAAAAAACTTGGATGATATTGGACTACAGCAAATTAAAACAGAGTATTAAGTCCTAAACACTACCAGCTTCATCTTGGAAACTACCCTCCACGCCCCCTACAAAAAAAATCCAGATCAAAGAATCTGATATTAAATTTCATCAGCAAAATTACTTAATTAGATTTTGGATTGCAAAATGTGTTTTTTTTTTCTTTTCTGTGTACAGAAATTGCCTATCAAATTTAGTGCACCATTACCACTTTTAATTGCTGTGACGAAAAGAGGAATAGGAATTCTTTGGCTTAAGGAACAAATTAATAAACACACAAATGGAACTGACAGATTTTGAAACTTTCATGGAAAGTAAGCACTTCTTCTTCAACCTGTGGGGACCCATAGCAGGTGAGAGAATGTTATGCATCCTCTAGAATCATAAAACGTATGAACTGGAGATCTTGGAGGTTATCTATTCCAGCCCCTGCTCAATAAAGAAATCTTCTAGAGCAGAAGTTTTGAACTTTTTCTTCACTGTGGACCCCCTTCAAATAGCTTTTGTTGCTGCAGATCACCACTATCTTTAAAAAATGCTATGCCATTAGGTGTGGCTGCTCTGGAACTACTTTTATTTTATTTTTTATTTCCCCAAGCCCTAGCCCTAAAACATCTACCCCTGCCCCACCCCTAGACTGCCCCTGGTCCTATACTCCCCCTGTACCACCCCTGTCTTAACATTTCTTTATGCCTTTGCAGTCCTCCTATGAGGCCTTCACAGATCCTGGCGGTCCACAGACCACAGGTCAAGAACCCAGGTTCTAGACCTTTCCTAGTGCCTCCAGATGGGACAAAAGCTGTGAATTCCTTTCACAGCCACTTCCTGTCTTGAGATAAGATGATTGGAAGCTGTGAATAGAATTCACATCCACTTCCTGTCAGACAGAAAGTGAGCAAGATCCAAAGCTGCTACTTCCCTTTGCAGCTACTTCCCGTCAGTCCGACAGGAAGCTCTGATCGCCCACGGTGTTGCCACAGCATCCTTGGAATCTCCACATCCAAAAGCTGCTGTTTAATCAGCATCTTTTAACTTCAGGGGAGAAGTTGTGAGGGATACTGTGGTCGATCATTTGGTGAGTGTCTGGAGGTACCTTAAGGACGTGCTTTCAGGACCTAAGCCTCAGCTAAGCATTCAGCATCCTAAAGCTATCCATTAACTTACTGAATCACCTTGTCAATTGTTTCTACTATTTCGTACGACTGAAGAGCTTTGTCCCATTTGCTGCGGTATTCAGGGAGAAAGATGAATGGAAAAAGGGTAGTGTGTGGTATTTCCACCTGCGTTTCCGCACGATACCTAAATTAAAGGAGCAAACAAATTTTTTAATGTTCTTTTTTTTTTTTCAGTCTACACCAGTGTATGCTATAGATGGTCAGTGGAATTAAACTCACATCATAGGGAACCTAATAAATTTGAAACGTCAAAAAAGAAAAAGAAAGAGTTAAATTTAAAATATTACATGATGCAAAAGTATGAAGAGGTTCTGCAGTTCCTGACATGAGGTTGTACTACGTATTATTCTCCAGCTAACATCACCCTATAGTTGTACTTTTGGGACAGCTAATCTTTGTCACTTGAAGAAATACTAAGGGGTTATCCACACTTATTCTGGAATATATTCTGGAATAGGAGCCTGCTGTCTGCCTGTCGCTAAAGTCTGTAGCAGGCCCTAGGTGATGTCTGCATTAGCATATGGACAACAGACCCCTATCCCAACATAAATTCCAGAATAAGTCCAAGCGCAGAAAGGACCTAAATCTGATTACGACTATCTATGGCTCTATTTCATTTTTAAGAATCTGGAAAAAATTGAAAGACCAATTAAATGCTGAGCTTTCACCATTAGTTTCTATTATTAACTGAGACAGCAAGAGGTAATTGCAAGGTCTTCCTTAGATACGACAATTGCCTTGTTGCCTGTGCAGCAAGAGGCAATCCCAGGCATTTAACAGTGTCTGCCGGCTCCTTCTGTTACAATTCCTACTCCAAATACTTGGATGTCATCCAAGTGCCCAACTACTTCCCTTTTTTTTGTTCCGTTTTGCTGCGCTTGGCTGGGACACACATGACATTCCCCAAAAGCTGAGCTTCGTTAAAATTTAGGTTGATTTGCACATTATGTTAGATCAGTGATGGCGAACCTTTTGAGCTCGGTGTGTCAAGAAAACCTAGTGTAACTCGGGTGCTGTGTCACATCTAGAAATATCCATAATTTTGTGAATTTTGTAGCTCTAGTAATATTTTATTAAAAGCAAAAACAAATAATTCTTTAGTGACTTTTGTTGCTGAATTTCGTTTGCTAATATTCAATTGAAAGTTGGTATTTCGTACACTTCAAGAACAAGCAAGCACTACATGCCCAGGTGCCAGGGTGACCAGGTGTTTCACCCAAAAGGGCTTGGTGTGTCACCTGTGACACACGTGTCATAGGTTGGCCATCACCGTGTTAGATTGTCTTGCTTTGCATGTCCAGAAAAGGGCAACTATTCACTTAGGTGATTGACGTGCCAACCTAGGGCCCTTTCTGCATTGGGCCTTATTCTGAATTATATCTCAGAATAGAGACCTGCCATCCATGTAATGGTGCAGACTATGGCAGGCCCCCACCCTAGCACGTGGATGGCATCATGTCCCTATTCTGGGATATAGTTCAGAATAAGGCTCAGTGCAGTTAGTGCAGACGTTACCAGGCCCCTAAGGGTCACTCGTACAGAGATATGAGATTGAGACCAAATTTTGGGTGATCCACTAGTGGATGCAGAGTGAATCATTTCACAAAGTAACTGCACAAAGAACATTTCATTCACCAGATTTTTTATACAATCTATCAACCCAAAAAGCATTCCTTTTCCCCTTTAACCATTTATGGGAAATTGCAAACTAACCTAAACAATTTCTATGGGCCTGGTTGCTTTTACCTCACTCTCTCTGTCCTCCTTTGTATAGAAAGCATATGAATTCTAAAGATAAGACCTTCCTTGCACAGACAATAGAGCCTGCTTCCTATGTTCTTACCTGCATGGGAAAGGAACTCTGAGAAACCCTTACATGCTCAATTCTCTAGGCTGAATTTCCCTTTGTCAGCAAATACATACCTGGCCCATAATTAAACCCTTAATCAGTAATTATCCCTCTGTGCTGTCTACATTAGGGTCTAAAATTACTTGGATTGCAAGGATGGCTGTTGAACCTGCTGGATAATCTGTAGCTGTCTAGGTATAGTATTATGTTTATTTGAATTATTTGCCTTTTGTAAGTTCTCCCCACCCAAGAAAATACACTAAATATAAAAGCAGTATACTCACATGGTTCCTGGGAAGTCTACTGATGGCTTTGCTGACACTGAAATATGTTTCTCAAGTCGAAAAAGAAAGGGGAAAAGATGCTAAAGAAATGCTTTTGGAACAGCAGCACATTTTTTAAAAAAATAATGCAAGCCTACACCAAAACCAACACATACCCTCACTCCTATTATTGTACTTTAAGTAGTCATTTCTGGCCTCTCTGTGGATAATGTCTGATATTGCTTCAGACATTTAAAGCTGTCTCTAAACTACAATCCAGATTGGGATATTACTTCTGTTAACCCACAATTAATGAATACAGGATGTTTCTGAACACATTTTTTAAAAAGCATCACAAAGGCGGCTCAGAGGCAGCATGTGGATGCAAATATGGTCCCATACCACCTGTTAATCTGCATTAAAGGCCAGAGAATGCATTTTGGAAGATCATTTTGGGGCCTTTAAGGTAGATTAAGGCACTAGCATGTAGACACTATCACCTCTGAGCTGCTTTTGAGCCACTTTTTTTTTAAAAAAAATCTGTGTTCAGATGAAGCCATAGATCGGTACACACATATCCAGGTATATAACAAAAAGCTTACTTACTTTTGTCATTCTTATTTGCAAGTCAAAAATAATTCAAAGAAAAGGAACATTAGTGTTCTTACTGTCTGCTTTACCACTTTCCATCCTGATGTATCACTTAAATATGAGAAAACTTTACGGGAGAGCTCTTCTGAAATTTTTGCATAGTCCATCTATCTGTGGAAATGACAAAGTAGCGTCCAGACAAGGGCCATAGAATATCCCTGCGGAACGGAGAAACAACTTCTATTTTTCTTGGTAGTCAATATCAGAGAAATAGCCGTGTTAGTCTAATTCGCAAAAGTACAGCATGGTAGTTAGTAGCACTTGGAGACTAACAGGAAAAGGGTTGGTGGCATGAGATTTATAGACATGTCTACTTCTTCAGATGCGCCTGTTAGACTCCAACTGCTACTGCCTATCTTGCTGCTTTTTTCTTATCCACATTGCTCTAGGGGTGTTTTTCCACTGTTAGTAAAAGTACCCATTAAGTACCCATTAATGGGTTTGTAATGGCATTTTTGAACCCATTAATGGGTACTTAATGTGTACTTCTAGTGACAGTGGAAAAACACCCTAGGCTTCAGGAAAATGGAGCATTAGAAGCACTGGATTTTTTAAAAAATCATAAAAGTAAGTTCCAGATGCACATCACACTTTGAGGGTGCTACTGTGACAGCCATTTGATGTTCCTGTTTTGGAATCCAGAATCAGTCAAATCTCATTCTCTAATATACCTCTGTATTTCAAGTGCTTGAGGACACACAATTTTGAGAAGATACAATCCGGTGGTGATCCACAGCTGTCTTTAAGGTAATGCAAATCTCTGAATTAGACTGAGAAGCAATTCATTTCCTCAGGCTGTGTTCACACTTACATTTTAATCCAGCTTCAGTCCCACTTTCAAAGTGAGATAGCACACTGGCAAAGTGACAAGCTGTTTGGTTTTTGTTTTATCCAACTCAGAAATTCCTCCTTTAAGTTAGATAACATGGAAGGAAAATGACAAGTCACTTTTCTCCTACGTTCTTGCACTCTGAAAGTGGACTGAAGCTGGATTAAAATGTAGATGTGAACTCAGCCAGACTCTGCTTTCTAATGGTTTGTTGTCTGTTGTCTTGGCAAAGGAACTCAGTACTACTATGAGGCCCTCTTTAGATTATAAAAGTTTGGATACAGCTACACTTACATTTTATTTAATGTATAGAAGAGAAGAAGAAGAGTTGGCTTTTCTACCCGCTTTTCTCACCCATTTAAGGGGACTCAAAGCGGCTGACAAAGCTTTCTGTTCTTCTCCCCACAACAGAACACCCTGTGAGGTAGGTGGGGCTGTGAGAGCTCGGAAGAGACCTATGACTAGCTCAAGGTCACCCAGCTGGCTTCATGGAATCATGGAGCAAAATTAAACCCGGTATTCCCAGATAAGAGTCTCGCTCCCTAACCACTAGACCAACATATCAACAAAGTGATCTTTCCAAATTAGCTAACTGAAAGGTATACTTTCTGCATTAGACTATAGAAGAAGAAAACTGCTTGTCATTGTTGCTATGTTCTCTCATTGGGCAGGCTGATTGACTGTGGATTAAAACTTAGGTGTAACTAACCCTTAGTTTGTTCCTTGATACCAGCTGCCTTTTTAAATCCATTGCCAAGGAATAATACCAATTATTTTGATATCAAATACTGGGGAAAAAAGTTTCTTCCACGACAAAAGACCATGATCTCTATGGAAATCTAAGCAGCAGCATCCAAATGATGGCATTTCTTAAATTAATTGAGAAATTTTCTTTTTTTAAAGTACCGCTATTTATTATTAATTAATTAATTAATTAATTATTGCCCTAAGTATAAAACTGGATTTTTTAAAAAGCTGGAAATGTAATGATGAGATATTTTGTGAGCAGTGCTGAAAACAGATGCACTTCTCTATTTATTCTTATTCTTATTATTAAACATTTAAATTAGTATAATATAAAAATAAACATCATTAAATGCTATACAGCCAACACAACAATAATAAAAATCAATAGACATATTAGTGTGATGTGTATAAGTTTTGGAAATATTCTTTGTAGTTTTTGATTCATGAGATTCATCATCATCTTCTTTTATTTATTTATTTATTTATTTATTTATTTATTTATTTATTTATTTATTTATTTATTTATTTATTATTAAAGTACACTCTGCAGTCAACCATCACTGCAGGCTACCTCTCCTATAGCCAAGGCGGGGCTCGCCTCCCATGCCACCGTTCCCAGCGGGAGTCAGGGCAAGGGGCGCTTTCTGGCGTCCGATGCGCCGCCTCACCTGCGCTCACCTGCGCGTTCCTTCCTTCGCCCAGCAGCATCTCTGCTCCTCCACTTCCCACCTGTAACTCCCGTCTCTCGGCAGTGGGGGGCGGTGTGGTTCAGCGCTCATTGTGATGCCGCCGGCCGCGGGGCATGCCGGGAGTGGTTGCCGCTCGGCCGGCGGCCTCCTCGCACAGTTTGGCGGCCGCCATTTTGAAAGGGGAGGTGTGTGCGTGAGGCCGTGCGCCTGCCTGCCCGCCCGGCGCCTCGACTTCTTTCAAACGGCAGGGCGGGAGGCGACGACGTGACGCGAGGCGGCAGACAGGAATGCTGCCTAGCGGTGCGTTCGCGCGTGCGCAGCAGGGCAGGTGGCAACGCGAAGGAGCCGTGGCCGGAGGTCGGTAAGAACTAACCGAGGGACATTCCCGTCCCCCACTTTTTCAACGAGAACGGGTTTCCCTAGACTTTTCAACTACAGCTCCCATCGTGCTTTGCGCTCGGCTGCGGGCCGGTGGAATGATGGGAGTTTGGGTTCAACGGCGTCGGCGCGCGCGCACAGGCAAAAAAACTTCCTCCGCGACACTCTGTGCCAGTGTTGCTAGTGGACCTACAGATGTTGGAAAACTACATCCCCCGTCCTTCTTTTTCTTAGCTGCAAGGACTAGGGATGATGGGAGTTGTAGGCCAGTAACATCTAGGGGCCCAGCTTTGAGAACCACTGCTTTTCTGGCTGTGACCACACCTGAGGTTTAATCCAGCTTCAGTCCACAACAGTTTCCCAGAGTAGCAGGACTAATAGCATGAAATGAAAAGGATGGAGAGAATTCCCTGACTATTAGATCTGTTAAGCAGGGGAACAGTCTGCCTCCCATCATCACCCAGCAACCCTCACAGAGGATTTTCAATGGCCACTGGAATGGCTATAGGTCCTCAGAGGATCAAAGCAGGATTTGGGCAGATGAAAGTGAGGCTTCGGGCCAAAGCCCCTGCCTGCCTTCTGCCACCCTGCTTTACCTGTCTGTGGACTTACAGCTGCTGGTACATTTATCAGGAATGCTGGGCTTTAGAGCGTGGAAATTGCACCTTCCAATAACCCACTTTGTCTTTAAGGGGCTTTTTAAAAAATATGTTTTTCCTGCACCAGATAATACAGCTATTGCTGCAGGTGCAAAATACGTACATTACTTTGTTGTTAAGTCCCGTTTGCTAGTGCACAGGGTCTTGTGGAAATTTTGAATCTGAAGTGTTCTCTCTATGCATACCTCCAGTCTTAAAAGATTGGCTCCAGGCTTTATGGAGGTGGTAATGTTTGCTTGCTTGTTTGTTTAAAAGGGCTCTCCTACAATTCATATTAGCATCATGTCAGGGTTAGGCTCATGTATGGATGACACAGATGTATCAGTGGCTGCTAGGACGGATGCCTAAGTACAACTTTCAGGCTGGGTGGACAACCAGGACACCTCTAAGACAGAGGTTCTCAACCTTCCTAATGCTGCGACCCATTAATACAGTTCCTCATGTTGTGGTGACCCCCAACCTAACCCTAACCCCCAACCATAAAATTATTTTTGTTGCTACTTCATAACGACCCCTATGAAAAAGTAGATCGACTCCCAAAGGGGTCCCGACCCACAGGTTGAGAACCACTGCTCTAAAGCCATTTGCTGGGATTCGAGAGCAGGAGAAGGTTTGCCCTTGTCTCTGCTTGAGATGCCCATGGACAACTGGTGGGCTACTGTGTGTGACAGAATGCTGGACTAGATGGGCTGTGGTCTGATTCAGCAGGGCTCCTTTTACGTTCTTATGTAGTATTGATTTTGATATAAAATACTTTCTCTTAGATGGATGCTTATAGCAGAACAAATATTAATTATGGGGAGCACTGTTCAAAATCAATGTTAAGAGTTTTTTTTGTGTGTGTGTTAAGAAGAGTTGAAGAAGAAGAGTTGGCTTTTCTACCCCGCTTTTCTCACCTATTTAAGGGGACTGAAATCGGCCGACAAAGTTTTCCTATTCTCCCCACAACAGAACACCCTGTGAGGTAGGTGGGGCTGTGGGAGCTCAAAAGAGAGCTGTAACTAGCCGAAGGTCACCCAGCTGGCTTCATGGGGAAGGGCAAAATCGAACCGGGTATTCCCAGATAAGAGTCTGGCTCCCTAACCACTACACCAAACTGGCTAGTGAAAAGGTGCAAATCATAGTAAACTTGGGTGAAGAACCTTTTTGTTTATTAGATATTGGAGAGGCTGACACATGCTCTGTCCTGTTTCATTTACACAGTTTCAGACTTCAGAAATATGTATAGCAGTTCTGTGACTCCATCTTGTGCAAAAGGATGGCTTACGTGATTGAAAAGGGGAGCCCCTACTCTCCAGAATCAACCATTACTTCTCTTCTGGCAAGTTGGAGCCTTAAAAGTCGCCGAAACAGTTCAATCCAATACAAAAACAAGCTGTATACATCCGCATCTCAAGCTCTGGAGGATTATATTGAAGATTTCGATCTCAGCCGTACATCACCAGACGTGAAGCCTGGAAAAATCTGTTTTACCCCAAATGTCTCCAAAGTGTCCAGGTGTATGAAAGAGAACTCAAGGGGCAAGTATGGTATGTGCCCCATGTGACAATTAAGTCAGAATTAAAGGTTGCTTGGGAGGCCTGCAGGTCGTACCTGATCCCTAAGTTGTAGTAACTGTGTTATGATACGTCCCTTGAAGTAATAAGTTTGTTTACATGTTAAAGATAAGTAGGATAAATGATACTCATTATAGAAACTGT
Organism: Aspidoscelis tigris stejnegeri; assembly: GCA_023333525.1. Lineage (NCBI taxonomy): Eukaryota > Metazoa > Chordata > Lepidosauria > Squamata > Teiidae > Aspidoscelis > Aspidoscelis tigris. Next base: position 13,432,161 of record JALMGA010000007.1, read on the forward strand.
AATCCAAAAGATCACCTGAGATAAGATTAAAATAATTTGTTAAGGGAAAGTTACCAGTAGACCAAATCATGTACCATTTCTGGGCCTCTGCTGTTCTCACCTTAGAACAGACCAGCAAAGATCGTACATTTTTAATACAATTCATCTCCATAGGATGGGGTGGGGCGTAGACTGGACAAGGGAGCTCAAAATGGCTCCGTGGTCTGGACTACGAGTAGATTTCTTTAAAGAGATGTATTTGTGTAGTAGGGGATGGTATATCAAGACAATGGAGATGCACATGGCACGTCTCCATGGTCTGGTAAGCTACGGGAGACCAATTTTGGCAGCGCAACAAGGTGAAGTCCAGGAACGGTACAAGTTCTGAGTTTGCATTGGGGCAGAGCTGGAACCGGTCATCCCAACATGGATGGTCTTGTTCCAGCCCAGGGATGGATTTGTCTACACCTGGGATGGACTTCTGATTACAGATCTGCACAAAAAGGCCCTTAGGCTGCATCCACACACAGCTGGAAAAAAGGGGCTCAAAAACAGATTAGAAGTGGCAACGCATCCATGTTAATGTCTTCAGTCTACATTAAAATCCACAAGTGCATTAAACTTCCAAAGTGCATTATGTGGCTTTTAATGCAGGTTAGAGGTGAGATAGGAACATTAGCATCCACCTCTAAGCTTCTTTTTAAATGTGGGAGGATGCAGCCTCAGATGTGTATGATTTGGCTCGAGTAGGGAACGTATTTGACGGTACATTACACATGTTTGTAGCTAGAAATTTGGGGCAGTGACTGGAGGGTGACTCTAAAAAGTACTGGAAATGAAAACAAAAGTGGATGTTTTCATTTGAAGATAACTTTTTACACAACAACAGCAAAGAAATATGGACTGCACAGCTGCTGGTAACAGTGTTCAAATCTCAGAGTGGTTATTTCTGGAAATCTCCATAAGCCTCATGGAAGGAGTTATGAACAGAGGAGAACCTGTATCAGACTATTCATATGATTAGACATTTACATGTCTTGATAATACTATATAATTCTACCTACAAAACTTGGAAATGAGTTCTCTTAAATCTGATGGGATTTTTCTTCTAGGAAGCCCTGTGTAGGATGTTGGCCTTAGATTAATTCCTAGGATAAATTATTCATTTAAAGCCATTTTACACTGTGCTTCATTTCAAAAATCCAAAGGGGGCTCACCCCTACCCCAAAATATACCGACACAGGTACACACATCACATAGTTTATAACATCTGCTATAGCATTTTTGTAAAGTTACAAGGAATTTCTTCTTGTTTTTCAGCACTGGGAAACTCTCATGCAGTGGTAAGTCCGGTTGTTTCACAACGGAGGAGAAAAAGTGCTTATGATCCAGACTTGCTTAGCCTCACTACAGATGACCTCCTTGCGTTCCCTGCTGATGGTTCTCTGTCTTTTTCACACACACTGACTTTGAGGTCATTGCCTCAGAGTAACATCCGGAATAGAAAATCACTTCCTTCGTCTACTTCCTGTGATCGTCAGTGGACTTCATCTTTGGACAATAAGGAAAAATTGAATTTTCCCCAAAATCCTATTGGTTCTCCTCCACAGAAAGATTTTAGCAGGATTATACAGGCAAAACGTACCCTTCGTAAGTACAGTTGTGAACTTTCTTTGGCAGAGAAGCTTACTGAAGAAGAAGAAAAAGAAGAATCTGATTTGCATAAAAATTATCCAAGATGGCTTACAGGTCAAAAATCAGACTTGGGTGTTTCTGAAATAAGCAGCATTCCTGATTTCAAATATCCAATGTGGCTGAGGAGTAATAATCTCTTGCCAGATTCAAGCAATGATAGTTCTTCTCAGATACCAGAGAGTGACCCCACATTTCTCCAAGATATCAAGACTTTTCAAAAGAGCCAAAATGCAGTCACTTCAGGGAACAGGTCTGGACGTAGTGATATTCAAAGAGATACCTACAGTGCTCTTCCAGGTGTCAGTTTTACCCCTGAAGAAATTAGGGATCACAGGCACTTATTCAGAGGTAACGTACCGAAGTGTTTAATTTGGTTGCTGGTGGGACTTTGAAATATGAGGTGATGATTAATTTATATTGCTCTGAAATATATATATTGGCCAGGGGTAGCACCAACCATTCTCTACTTCTGGTAGTAGCATTCTGATAGCTCTTACATTCCTTCTTCCCGTTCCCATTACATTATTTGGCTCCAGTACAGATTAAAGTTGGACCGCTGTATCCACTGATCCAGTAACCTGGTTTCAGTTTCATGCGGTGACCAGGTCAGCCCACAGAAACACACCGCAGGCACCATTAGTCCTACTTTAAGCTCTTCCAAGGCCTGGGTCAGGCAAGAAATGGCCCAAAATGGTGCACGATTTCCCATAATGCCTTTGAAATCCCATGGGATTTCACAGAAATTATGAGAAATGGAGTGCGTTTTCCTTAATTAGCTGTCATTAAACCACTGTTTGAAATTCCATTGCTAGCTGAATATGTGAGTGGAAACTGTTGCAGATTGTCCTGGCCATTACATACCTGGTACTTTTCACCTTCCTGAATCATTACTAAAGGACAGCATTAGCTGATTTGGGCAAATGAGGCCATTTTGTGCAATTATGCACCGCTTTGGGCAGAGCACACAACTCAATGGTAATGAGGGTACGCAGAGGTCGTGGAAAGAAAGAGGCCACGCTCTGCCCTTAGCTAAACCTCACTTGGGCTGCAACTGTCACTGGTGTCACTTGGATACCTGTAGCAAATATATTTTTGGTGATAGCAACTTGTGCCTCTGTTACTGTGGTCAGCCATTTCCATGTGTTTTAAGTAAATGAATGTTCAGGCTGTGGAACCTTCATGTCTGCCGCCACATCCAGGCTGCCTTAAGACAGCAAGAGGCAATGGAAGACCTAAGCAAGATCCTGAAATTGTCTCTGGCCACCACCACGCCAAGACACAAGGAGCAACATTCTGCTTATCTTCGCATCTGGCAGGGCAATTTCAGGATCAGCTCCCACGCACTTCCTTTCATTATTTTTGCATACTTGACTGACATCGGGCAGCCCCACTTGAGCTGATCCCAAAAGCTCAGACTTAAAGAGAAGAAGAAGAGTTGGCTTTTCTATCCCATTTTTCTCACCCATTTAAGGGGACTAAGCTTTCTGTTCTTTTCCCAACAACAGACACCCTGTGAGGTAGGTGGGGCTGTGAGAGCTCAGAAAAGAGCTGTTACTAGCCCAGGGTTACCCAGCTGGCTTCGTGGTGGTGGGCGGAATCAAACCCGATATTCCCAGATAAGAGTCCGGCTCCCTAACCAATCGACCAGAAGTCAGAATATTATGGGAAATCCAGTGTTGCTGGATTTCTCTTAATGCAATGGGCTTTTTGCCTCTTTTTCAGTGTTGCGCTCTGCACAGCACTGGGAATGCCTAGGCTATGCCTGACTTTCCCAATGGAAGGCCAAAAGGATAGGTAATACCTTATAACAACTATGTTACTCACTGTAGTTTTGCATGGTTACTGCTTTTTATATCTTAACTTTTTCATAAAAGTCAGTCATATTTGATGTATCCTGTTTCAGAGGCATTTGCTCTCCTTTCTCTCTCTACCTCTGTATGTCTCTGTCAACTGAAAAATCTGATAAAAGTTGGCTTTTAGTCCATAAAAACCTAACTTATGATGTCTGTCATCCCTCAAAACAATTCTGATGAGCATTTCTAAAAAAAAAAGAGATTTAAAAGATTATAATTTGGTACTTAAGCTTATTTACATTAAATAATACAGTACTTATGCCTGAAATCAGCAAAAGTGGGTAGCATTTGAATTCTTTATTAAAATAACTTATTTTAGATGAGGCCACTGAATTACTGCTTCAGAATCCAAGGAAATATCTGAAATCTTCTGCTGATGAATTGACCAACGCCCTGGGAAATTATGGCAGCCCTTGTACAGTAGATGTGCTAGAAGCAGAAAGATCATGGGATAATGTTCCAGTGGGGTTGTAAGTAAACAAGGATCACATGTAACCATTATGAAAACCTAGTTGGAATTTCTCAACTTGATATTAAATAAACCAATCTGATGTATAATAGCACTGTGATAATGCTGACTTAGCTTTTATTGCTGACCTATAAATCACCTGAACATAACCTAGCCACAGTAGGCCATGAACTAGTAACCTCCCAACTAGACTATTGTAATGCACTCTACATAGGACTACCCTTGAAGAAGACCTGGAAGCTGCAGTTCAAAATGTGGCAACCTGACTACTGACCGGTACAACTTACAGGCAGCACATAATGCCTGTTTTGAGAAAGCTGTATTGACTGCCTATACGCTTCAGATCTGAATTCAAGGTGCTGTTAATGACTTCTAAAGCCCTAAACGGCTTGAGACCTCAATACTTGAGGGAACATTTCCTCTTATATAGACCTACCTGAGGTTTAAGATCTGTTGTAGGGAGGCTCCTCCGTGTCCCACCAGTTAGCAAAATCTGCTGTGTTGGGTGAGGGCCTTCTCATCTGTGGCACCTCACTTATGGAATGACCTTCCCTTGGAGGCCTGTTTAGCACCAACTCTCCTAACTTTTAGGTGCCAAGTAAAGACCTGGCTTTTTATGAAAGCCTTTGGACACTAATTCACTCAAGCACTATTTTAATCTTAATCTTAACATTTAATTTTTAACCAACTATGCTGTTTAACGTGGTATGTATTTAATGTTTTGGTGTATTTGGGCTTTTATTGTAAGCCACCCAGAGATCTTAGGATATGAGGTGGGATATAAACATGCAAACAAATAATAAACTAGTTAAACAATAAATGCATACAGCTGAAGACAAGCCCTGCTAGATCAGCCCAGCCATGCAGTGTTTTCCCCAGACATATTCTCTTAGCTTCAACATCTGGCCTTTTAGGTCCCAAACAAAGGCATTTTTTAATGCTCTTAAGTTTTTTAACAGCACATTCTCAATGCTTTAACTTCTTTTCTTATATTCTATATTTTCTTTTAAATATTTTTCTTTCAATATTTTTGTGAGCTGCTGTAAGAATTCTGTCAGAGACACACCGAACCAGGTTCTGCCTTGTTCAGTTTGTAACAAACCCATGCAGTTTTCCCACCCAAAAATAGAGCTAGCCGGTTGGACATGCCTGCAGGCTCATCTTAGAGGATGATGACCCCAGCATTGCTACCCCAGCATTGTCACTGTCACTGTTAAACAAATCACTGTGCTTTTTGTGCCTTACGCATACACAGAAAAAAGGTCCTCTATGCAACCTAGTGGTATGGTATACTGATTGTAAAGTTTAAAATACTTTTAAAAAATGAATATGCTGGGAAAGAAATCTAATCATCAGTAACAATCTTGGAATCTCTGATCATTGCTCTTAAGAATGGTTTTCCTGTTTGGTCTTAGTGGCTGCTTTTGACTTTTAAAAACTTACTCATTATACATGTTTATGTTAAAATGTAATGGTAATGAAAAACTATTTCAGACAAGGCATTAAACTCCTGTCTATAGGAAATCTCCAGTCCCTGTATGCTGTGAAAAGGATAACAGTCTGGAAAGCCCCAAAGCTAGTATCGTTAATGAATTTTTGGAAGATTGCTTAAAGAGTGGCCAACAGGTAAGTTAAAAATAGGCTTTAAAAAAATAGCTTCTTGATAATCTTGAGGGATTCTGCCCTATATGAGTGTGGTAGCTATGTTCTGGGAATATTCTCAGTTCTCAAAGATCAACAGTAAAGCTCAGTAGGATTTACTTGAATATTTAGTCTGAGATAAAACATGGGGAAAAGCGAATTTCCATTTCAAGAGTGTTTCCAAAATGGCCACAGCTGAAGGGTAGATTTGGGGTATGGTTTTCTTTTCTCTCTGGGTTTTGCGCTGCTTATTGGAAAGTTAAAACACTTCTGCTGTGCTTAAAGAAGTTCTAAAAGGGAACTTCAGAATAGTCTTTGTATGTGAGAGAAAAGATGAAAAACCCATCTTTTAAATCAGATTTCAAAACTTTCTCAAAGTTTGTTTCTCAAACTTTTCTAGCTATTGTATTATGTTCATTGGTCTTTGACTTCAGTGTCTTTCTGGGGTTCCAGGAGAGTACATTTTCTGGAGGGAATCATCATGGGCCTGTGGAAGCTTTGAAGTTCATGCTTTTTAATCTTCAAGCGGTTCAGCACAGCTTGAACCAGAAGAAAACAGTTGGACAAAATGAAGAAGTGAAAACTGTAAGCCATTCCAGTTTCAAGAAGAGCCTCCATTTTGCTCATTTGTGTGTGTATGTTGCCATATTGCAAATGGGTAATCGAAAAACTGATTCATAAAAAAGTAGGGTATGTAGACTCAGTTGTCTGTGAAAAAGCAAAGATGAACGCTGGGTATCATAAACCTTTAGCAGTCATGTCCCCATGCACTATAAAGTCTGAATCTAATCCAAATTCATCAAGGAGCATCCCCATGCAAAGCCCCCACACCGGGCTACATGCAGACCAAATCGCCAAATCCACACTAAATGGTGGACAGTTCAATGAAGGTGTCAACCCAGTGTGTGGCAGCAGTGAAAAAAGCAAATTCAATGCTGGGAATAATTAGGAAGGGAATAGAAAATATCTATAGTGAGGCCACATTTGGAATATTGTGTACAATTCTGGTCACCACACCTCAAAAGAGGATATTGTGGAACTAGAGAAGGTGCAGAGAAGGGCAACCAGAATGATTAAGGGTCTGGAACACTTCCCTTACGAAACCAGGCTGCAACATCTAGGCCTCTTCAGTCTGGAGAGACGGCGTTTAAGAGGGGACCTGATTGAAGTATAGAAAATGATGCATGGTATATAAAAGATGGATAGAGAAAATTTCTTTTCTCTATCGCACAACACTAGAACCAGGGGGCACTCTATGAAGCTGATGGGTAGGAGAGTAAGGTCTGACAGGCGGAAATATTTCTTCACCCAGAGGGTCATCGGCTTATGGAATGTGCTGCCGAAAGAGGTGGTGACAGCTACCAGTCTAGATGGCTTTAAGGTAGGGTTAGACAAATTTATAGATGACAGACTAGAACGAATGCCTAGGTGCGTCTTTCAGGCTGGGCGGGGGGAGGAACTGGGGCGCTTCTAAGGCCATCTGCTGGGACTTGAGAGCAGGAGAAGGTTTGTCCTTGTCTCTGCTTGAGATGCCCATGAGCATTTGGTGGGCCACTGTGTGCGACAGGATGCTGGACTAGATGGGCTGTGGCCTGATCCAGCAAGGCTTCTCTTATGTTCTTATGTAAATTTAGTCCTCTAGAAAACTGTTCTCGCTACAGTTTGAGAGCAAAGTCTGCATTATTTGGGGGGCCAAGTCTGTGGATGGGGACACTCCTGGGCTATTTAGAGAGGGGATAGACTCTGGCGTCATTAGGAGGTGGGGTTTCATATCCTGTGTTCACTGTTCCTGTCCTGGGCAATGGGGATCACAACTGCTGGCCAATTTTTAAAAAGTGATTAGACAGAAACGAGCTTCTTCTCTCCATGATACGATTGCTGGGCAAACATAAAAGAACTGATCGTCCCAGTTTGACAGGTAAAGATGCAGTGATGAGGGGGGTAATCTGGCCTTTGTTGTCCCACGAGCCTCTCTCCGCAACCCTTATTCCACCCCTGCTCCCTGATCGCCAGCAAGGACCTTCTGAATTTTGCCAGCTAAAAAGCTAACCAAAACCACTACGGTGTTTAGAGACAGTTTAGTGGAGGAGCACTTCTCTGCAAACAGTTTGACAAGCTTTCAAATTAAGCTTCAAACTGCTTTGGGTGTTCGAAATTGAATTGAACATGGTTGAAGTTCCAGGGATTCAGTTGGAAATGAATTGAACCAGGAAAATGCTGTTCTCTGCTCTTCTCTTCTCTACTTACTGTCCTGTCTTTTAGGCCCTTAACTGGAAATTTATTTTTAATATTCCCATAGTGATTTGAGCTTCTGATCCTGCCCTGTCCAGTTATAATTCTGTTGTATCCCCCTGTTTTTATCTGTTTTTTTAAATGTTTTAGTTTTACACTGTGAACTGCTTTGGTGGCTCAGGTGGTCCATAAATGTCTAAATAAATAAACAAACTTATAATTAGTATGTCCTTGAGTTGCATTATTGAGCAAATTTTGCTTGTTCCTCAGGATTCTGATGAAGATGTGGAATATAACCTGTGTGATGGGGATACAATCCCTGTAAGAAAGTCACTTCAGAGGTAGGTGTACGAATGTCTTGAGGCTAAATCTTCCTGCAGTTGTTGGGCTTGCTCATTTATGCCCCACCCTTTAATTCAGGGGTCTCAGATTGTTCTTCCTGGCACAGAATGCTGGGATTGGCATGTTCCATCAAGGCCACCACCTAAAAACCAGACTGAGGTGACACAGAAAGAGTATTTCACAGTTCAGCAACACTGTATAATTGCAATAAAATAATTAAATTTTTCAACAGTTTAAACTTCTGTTTAAACATTCTTGTATCCTCCCTGTTTTCCCATTACTTAACCTTGGAGAGCCCTTTTTAGTCTAATTTCTTATGTGAAAACCCAGAATCAATGAGGGAAGCCAGAAGACAAGGCCCAGGGTTGTGCACCATGAAAGATGGCAACACATATGCCTTCCATGTAGGCCTGTCTTCTAGGAACATCTAAAGTGCTGAAGCTTAAAACCTTTTTCTTTGGCTTATTCCATCCCTTTGCCTCGCTAAATGAGAACACAAACAAGATCAGGTCTCCAGGAAACCTTGTTCATTTTATTTCATTGTCTTCCTGTTTGATGGTTCATGACCAACTTTTTGCAGCACATACCCTGTCAGATCATTTTTCCAAGTGTCCACAGAAATCATAATTTACATATATGCTGGACAACATTTCCTATCGTACCTTGATTGATGGATCCTGAAAGATCAAAAGTTTCTCCATTCTAGCTGGATGTGGGCCAATAAACTCCCTGAATCTTGCCAAAATGGTGCTTTAGCTTGGTTGGTTTTTAGGACTAGAAATAGAAGGCCTCTTGTCAAAATGGAGCATTCCCATTGTAGGAAGAGATATGTAGCTTGGAGATACTCTTAGATCTTCTGTTGCCGTTGGAGACTTAGATAGTATCAGGGACTCAGAAGTGCCTTTTATCAGCTTCAGTTTCTGTGCCAGCTGAGCCTGTTTGTAGACAGAGATAGCCTGGCTGTGGTAATTTATGCTCTGCTGAGTTTCTGATTGGATTACCGTAATGTATTCTACGAAGGGCCAACTACTGTTGGAGGTGATCTGGAAACTATGATTAGAGCAGAATGCAGCTTGATGCTAAATGGCTCAGCTAGCTAGAATCATGTGACGCTGATTCTGAAGGAGTTGCATGTATGGTCCTTGTCCTTGTCCTGGGTGCTAGTGGAAAATGTGTAAAGCTCTCAGCTCTTGGGGAACATATGCAGACCTTCAATGTTCTGAGATACCTCACATGTGTGCAGAGAGATGAGTTCATACTGTCTTCTTTTTTTTTTTAGGGCTTTACATCATTTATCTCGACTCAAAAATCTGGTTGAAGATACAGGGGGCAAAGATGAATCAACATAATTGTTCAAGCTAATGAAGCTAAATTGTCAAAACTCTGCACACTCGAATCAATGTAGATTCGTAATGGTCACCAAATACAGAAGGAAGATCCTGAGACATAATGTAGTAATTTTATATCTCTTTAGAATTAGAGTAAGTTTCACACTGGTGTTGCATGCATAGCAGCAGTCCATACGGTGGGATTTAATTGAATCTTCCTCACTAATAATACTTAAACATTTTGGAACTCATGACAGGATTTTCCAAAGAGCTGCATAAATCTTAGTCTAGCAGCATTAACAGCTCATAGGTGCCTGACATTTCCTATGGTATATTGCAGTCTTTACAGCCCTTTGTTATGGTTGCTTCATGAATTTCTGCAAGACAAGTCCAGCCAACATTAAAGCTGTCCCTGGTGCTCATGGAACTAATTCCAGAGTTCTTTAATACTCTGACAAGAGAATCCAAAATCCAAAAATCAGTTATACCAGAACCTAATAGACTATTAAAACTAGTCCTGGGGAAATAGATATGGAAAATCAAATTGTGCAGTGAAACTTTATAACGGTATAATTGTAGAAGTTACTTCTGGTGAGTCTGTCTCGTATCATGGCTTAATGGGAATCTAGATATCGAAATCCCCGGCTAATCTATCATTTCTAGAAATACAACTTTAGCTCTTTTGGAATGCAGTTTGTGTTTTCTTCATTTATCATCACCCCCTGCATCATAAGACTGGATTTCAGCTCAGTAAAAATATGTAAAAATGTACTGAGGGCTTATCCTGTTTCTCCAGGAATCTGTGGGAAGACAGAGGTGATTTCTGTTGCTGTGTCACTTAGAAGCTTGTACGCTCCATAAAGTGAATATTGAAGTTCAGCAGTTCTATGCAAGAAGAGATTGCAATGCTTGTTAATAAGAATAGTTTACTGGGGGGAAATAGATAGGTTTTTACTCTTTAAAGATACACAGATAGAACAAGGGCGTGGGCCATAGTCATATGTTCTGAAAACTTGGCTGTGTAGTTTGACCACAGTGGGAATGCGCTGGGCTAGATGGACCATTATGCTCATCTAGCCAGGCAGTCATGTGTGTATGTTCTGCTTGAGGTGCTTAATCTTTTCGAAATGAATGAATATTTAGCCTCCTTTCCAGCCTCTAAGTTCTTTAGAACATTGTAGCAGGCATGCTCAGAAATTCAGCCTTGAACACTAATCAGCAACACCTTAATGTGGATGCTGAATGGCATCTCTCTGCTTGGTTTTAAGGAGTTTTATAACAGTCCCCTTAGAAACAGGCTTGTAGAAAACAAACTATTTTTGGATTCTGATCCAAAATAATGACCAGATGGTTCTCTGGATACTTCCCCTAGGATATTCTCAACTGTGGTATCCAGTCCCCTCAAGCTGTAAGCAAACTTGAGAAATAATATCAGCATTCCATTAGTTTAAACTAGGGATGTGCACAAATGGGGTTTTTGGCTTTCGATTCGTAACAAACTGAATATTAGAAAATTTGTATGCGTTCGAATAGATCCCCTTCAAATGTAGTAGGATTCTATTCTATACGAATATACGATACAAACACATATGTATCCGATACATATCCTGTGATATATCCACTCTGAAAGCAGCAAATCTGAACTGAATCCAGTTTTAATTTGCTCTCGATCCATGTCGAATGTAGTCTGGATCCATTGGAGAAGTGACTGGCGCAGCCATTTTCCCACCTCCCCAGTTTAACAAATGTCCAAAACATTTGTATTTGTATGAGTCTTAATGTACAAATGTCCTAACATCCGATTTGTGTATGAATGTCCAAATTTGGACAAATTCATATGAATGACGAATGTTACAAATATTTGTGCAGATCCCTAATTTAAACTTCAGCTTTCTTCAGCATTTTTAAAATGATTTTTAAAAGTATAAAACAGTAGAGCACATCAAATATATGTTCTAAACATTCAGTATAGAATAAGAACAGAACAAACTTTAGTATTCCCAAATGTACATTACATTCATAATTTACAAAGTCCAATCTTTATATTTTGCCAAGCCACAAAGTCTGAATATATTCTAGGGACGTGCTGTTCTTTTCTAAAAAGTATATGGTCTAGCTGTAATTCAGTTGTCATGCAAACAGCCTGGAAAGGGGCATTGCAAACTGCTTCCGTATCTCTGTCCAGAAAACTGCATAGAGGTGCTCACGGAGGTGCCCGGGCAGTCAACCAGGAGTCAGCCACAACTCAGTGGTAACTCAGCAACAATAGCTTTCTACAACAGTGTGATGAGGTGGTAGTGGATTACATTTAGGGATAAGTGGAATTAACAGCCTGAAAAGCTTTTGTAGAACGTAATCATATTAGTCACCCCTTTGGGACTACGGTGACACACTGACACAATGCTAAAAAGCCTGCCCCTGACAAAGGCTGTCGCCTTACATTATGAATTGTGATCAGCTTCACTGTGCTGCTGTTCAGAGCAGGCCTTTCCAGCAGATGTCTCTCGTGAGCTTCTGTATCATGCTGATTGTCTTTGAGCAATGTTTTGGAGCTATAATCGTTTTGAAGGAAATCACCATCCAGTTCTTGAATTAAGGATACCCTCTGGGCAGATTTACCCATGGAAGAAGAAGAAGATGGACGGTGTTGCCACTGCTTGGAAAGAAAGAACAAATTCCACGTGCTCCTTGACTAAAGTGGCCTGGAGCTACCAGTTCTTTGAAAATTCTAAAGATGATACATTCAAGGGACTGGAGGGGAAAACTCAGGTGAGAGAATCAACAATATGATTTTCTTCTCTTTAGGCATGGTCAAAGGGATGATTCATATGGGGCTGATGAGGGTCAAGTACATGTTCTGGCCATTCCCACGTTTGTTTTATAATGCAGATTCAAAATAGACTTGCTCTTCCCGGCTCCTCGTTTTTCCTATGCTTGGCATGAGGAAACTGTAGTTCTCTTTCTCCACCCCTTACCACATTCCCCTCCCTGTGCAGTCAGAGATTGGATGCAATTCCCTCCTTCAAATCTTGACTTCACAAGGGTGGGAAGGTCAAACTCCACCTTCTGTATTTCCCTGCTGCTGCATCAGAACAGGGATTCCCTTGGCAGCGTTACTGGTCATTCCCTGTTAGTTCATTCTCCCTCTCAAGCCTGTAATCACTGAGGCACAACTTCAATTCCACATCTTCCAGGAGAGCTTGTTCAAAGCCTGCTCTCAATTTCTTTTCCTTTGTGATTGCAGTTTTGCGCCGCTTTGCAATTTCAAAGCAGCATGCAATGGGGGTGCCGCTTGCTCTTAAAACAGTAAAAAGTGGGGGATGTGTGAAGGGATCAATATTTGTGGTAACAAAGTTAGTGGTCAATAAATGGTCTGTGTTTCGCCCCTGTGACATCCACAGAGATTCTGGCCTGCACTCCCAGAAGAAAATAAGGCTAGGCCTAACTTCAAGATTGTGTGCCGCAGATGGGAAAGTTGATGGTTGCATGGATCATTCTTGGGGTAAGGCAGTGTTTCCCAAAGTGTGATACGCGTTCCCCCAGGGGTACGGGAAGAGTTTGGTGGGGGTACATCTTGCACCGGAGTTTGGTGGGGATCACGTGGGAATATCCACTGCACCGTGCTTAGCTGCGCCCACAGAACAAGGAAAGAAATAGGCACGTATTGCAGTTTTTACACGGGAACTGGGGCCATCGTACATCGTATTGCAACTCATTATGGCAGGAACTTCTGTGCATCCTTCGCGCAGCTCGGGTTCGGCCATTTTTAAACTGCGGGAACATTAACAGTTGACGTTGAGCCACGGAGCTGTTTAAATGGCAGAGAATTGCAGTGTTATCTAATGGTCTTGTGAGGCATGACACGGCGTGAATATACTGCACTTCGTTACAGAGACAACTTACTTCTTTAATAGTTCGTTCCGGGCGCCTGTTATCATGCTTTAGTAAGTTCCACTGAATTTTATTTTTATAAAATACAATTTTTATCCCTAATGTTTTTTATGAGGGGTACTCAGCGTTACGAAAATTATAGAAGGGGTACACGTATGTCAAAAGTTTGGGAAACACTGCCCTAGAGTTGTGGAAGCAGAGGGTTGAATTTTGTGCAAAAGTCCCCTTAATGAAAGTAAATGTGGTTCCCCTTGTGCATTCCCTTGCAAATTGTCCTTCTCTGTGCAGGAATGTAACAGAAAGGGAAATGGAGGATACATTGTCCTTATCTGTGCAAGGACAGGAGAGAAAGGAGAAGGGGTATATTTTGAGAGTGGATTGTGGTCCCAAGTCAACTTTGGAACAGGGTGTTGCCCAAGGCAAGAAAACTGCTTAGCAGTACCCATGGAAGTGCCAATGCAGGCAACTCAATGGTAACCAATAGGGTTGTGCACAAATATTTGAATGCATTCAAAATTGGATCAAATTGACCAAATTTTGACATTTGAATTCAAATCGAATGTCCTTAAATTCAAAATTTAAAGATTCAATTCGAATTTTGAATTTTGGATCTATTCATTCAAATTATTTGGATATTTGTATGTATACAGGTTCGTACATGATGCATACTTGAAGATTCGCATAAATGGGTTTCATAAGGAGTAACTATGGGATGCATACAGATGTGTACAGGTGTGTATGGGTGTGTGCGGACCCGGGGAAGATGTGTATGGGCATTTGAAAGTGCAAATTTGAATTAAAAATTCAGATAGATTTGAATTTGCTTAATTCAAGTAGAATTTGGATAAATTCAAATTTTAAACATTCGAATCAAATCAAATTCTGGGGTATTTGATTTGAATCAAATCGAATTCCAAAAATTGCATTTGTGCACACAACAACTAAGTAGACTAGCTGGGCAACCAAGGCATTTGCCAAGATCTCCACTTTTAAGAAGAGAGCCTTGGAATTTCCATTGAGGAATGTATGCTCCAGGGTCATTCATTAAAGATTTTAGCACCTGGAGTAATAAATAAGAGATGAAAGAAATATGAAAAAGGAGAATAGCTGTGGTTTTTGTTATTATCATGGCTTCTACAATCCTTTGGAGACTGATTTTTGAAGCAATAATTTTAAGAAAGAAACATTTTGCTGATGGCCTCAAACTTAAGCAAGTCAATCACAAACATTATGTGTCTAATAACACTGGAGCCTCCAAGCGAAGTTTGGGATTACTTTTTTACCAAGAAAATAAGCAACTAATATTTTTCCAGGACATTTTCTTTGGTGATGAACTGCTGCACAGAAATAATAATACGTTTTGCTCAGATGGATAACCAGACAAGTTCCAAGAAAACAATTACGTTTGAGAAGTTATAGCTGAGGCTCTCTGTACTAAGAAATGTACTAAGAGCATGAGGAAGAAATTCAACGTTTGAGAGAAAACGACACTATTCACGTGGGACTGAGGGTGTGCATGAATGCTATTTTCAGGATTTGATTTGATTTGGATATCTGAAAATTAGAGTCTATTAGAGTCTTTAAAATTTGAATGTATTCACATTTGATTCGAATTGAATACATTTGAATCTATTCATGTGAATTTTCGATTCGAATTTGCAGATACAAATGTCGACAACATTCGTATGTGCCTGCACGCATCCATTTATTCCGTTTTTGTCCCATACGGATCTGTACAGACGTGGGAAAGATGTGTATGGGCAAGTACGCATCATGTTCATATGCGTACACATACAAATGTCCAAATAATTCACATGAATCGATTCAAAAATTTGAAATTCATTTGAATGTTTAAATTCAAATTTATAGACGTTTAATTCAAATTTGAATGTCCAAGTTTGAAAGAATTCGATCGAATTTTGAATGTTTTGAATATTCTTGCACACCCGTACATGGGACTAGGGCATCTGCTAATGATAATATAGGAGCTGTGTGGTCACACCAAGACCCCTCCAAAGCCATTGAGTCCCTCCACCCCCAGTGAGAGGTGTCTTACCTGTAAGGTAATTAAAGGTAATCTTGAGGCTTCTTCTGGTTGCTGGGATTTGTTCCTTTGTATGGAGGTGGAAGGAGGAGGAGAAGGAGAATTGGCTTTTCTACCTCCTTTTCTCATGCATTTAAGGGGCCTCAAAGCAGCTGATAAAGCTTACTGTTCTCCCTACAATAGATACTCTGTGAGGTAGGAGGGGCTGTGAGAGCTCAGAAGAGAGCTGTGACTCACCCAGAGTCACCCGGATGGCTTCATGGAGGAGCATGCAATGATATAATTATTTCATTTCACTGCAGTGAAGTACAGCACTGCAAGCACTTGTGTATCCTCCAACTTCACCATCAGCATTCATAGTGCTGATGGTTCATCCCGGACTGTCTGAATTGCCATGGCAAGGGCTGCAGTAGCTTCCCCTTTTGCACCCAGCCATTATCATGGCAATCACAACATGGCACACACTTGCACAGCTGCAGTCTCCCTGCCCTGCCTCCTTGCAGCTTTACACTTGAAAGCTGGTGCAAATGCTGCAGACCAGGAGGGCATTAGCCACTCCCAGGGAAGCTGTGGCGAAGATTTACTTCTCCACAGCTATGGAGATTGGGGCACTCCAGGATGCTTTAGGAGGGAGGTGGTGGTGCGACATGTGGATAGAGCACCCTAATCTGTGCCACACTGGTAAATGCAAACAGGCCTGAAGGGCCTGCTAGAGATCCATAAACCAGCTTTGAACTCAGAAAATGCTAGCAAAGTGACTTCAAGGTGTTACACATCTAAGCTCTCTTTGGTACAGTTTCCTGAGTAAAAAAACAACCAATCATCTCTTTTCACTTACACACCAAGCACTGATGCAACTGATCAATTTTAATAGCAGAAGCTTCTCAAAATTGTGGCCTTTCTATTTTTACAATGGTGTTTCTACAGAAGTTACAATATGGGAAGTCTGGCATGATGGGATCATCACAGTCCCAGGAATTCCAAACAACACAATACATAGGCGGTTGTGAAGGGCTGGCATTACAACCTTTCATCCACTTAAAACTGATAACTACCTGTAACATTTGGGCTCATGTTACCCTTTCTATAAAAATCAAAGGGGCCTTGTCCAGAGCAGGCAGCAGCAGCAAGTGCATGTGCGCATGGACGCGCACAGCAAGAAGCCAAGTCAATTTCCAGAGCCCTTGGGGATACAGAGTAAGCATAGTCAAACAGGCCAAGAGACGGGTTACCAGAGGGTTGTCGTAAGTTGGGAAGTCAGTCAGGAGTCAGGAACCAGAGTTAACACGAGTCGGGGGTTGCCAAGAAGATTCTTTGTTTGCAATGGAGGTTGCTGGATTGGGCATTTCTTAAGTAGGACTCAGAGAGTCATGCCCCTGCCACCGCAGCTGTTTGGCACAGAGGTGCGCTGTGTGCCACAGGTGTTCTCATTGTCTCTGGAGAGAGCTCTGGTCTGGACGGGGCACAGCGTCTGAGTCTGAACCTCAGCCCTCCAGTTCTGGGGGTCTCAGAACTCTGGGGCAGGCCTCCCTCATTTGGCTGGCATGGGTGCGGACCTCACCATCCAAGGAGTCAGAAGAGTCGGAGAGGGCACGAGGCATGACACGTGTATCGATATATAATGCCCACATCTATACCCACACCTACCAATATCTATATATCTATACCCATACTTATGTCTATGTCTATATCTATACCAATACTTATGTCTATATCTATATCATCTTTAACGATATATCGATACCATACCTATATCTACATCTATCTATTTATCTAAATCTTTTCCCTGAAGATGAGCCTGCTCAGGTTGCTTAATGGAATCCTGAGTCAGTGATTATGAAGTCAGTGATGTGTGTTAATATTAAGGCGGAGGCAGCTCAGTGTAATTGAAAAAGAGCAGAATTGTTGTTTCTTAATATAACAATATCGCAATACAAAGTCTTTCTTTCTTTTTTGGATTGAATATAAAATATAATTGCATGGGGGGGGAGGGAGTAAAACAAAAGCAAGTAGTACAAATATGCATATGCATTGCTGCCCAGAAATGGTTGCATGGCAACAGTGGGGGAAGCATCACCATGACAACAAAACTGTTGCCTTGAGACAACCTCAATGTGACTAAAAGCATGTGGTATAGTCCTCTCATAGTCTAACTCACCTCTCTTTTCCCTTGATCTTTTGACTTTTTATGTGCAGGGAGCTTTCCCCCTGGGCTACGTAGCCCTGAATTCTGAGATGATACAGACAGCTCTGTATGAAGGCTAATGCAATCTCTGTACATGAAACTTTGAGTGAAGCAGGTCGTGCTTTGCAGGGAAATGGCCACGCTAAATCACCAGTCAGCAAAATGTTTCATTGCACTTCGATGCACAATAATCATAACAATGAAAATAATGGTTTGCAGCTCGTATGAAATGTGCCAGTGTCTCCAGCTGAAAAGGTTGGGATCATGCTGTCTGGGATCATGTGAGGATTTCCAACTCAAGAACATGAATATGCTCATTATTATCATGTGCTCTACACTGAGCTTCCTTTGAAGGTGGTTGGGAAGGTTGAACTTTTGCAAAACACTATGGCCAAATTGCTAACAGTTCTGTGTGGCTAGACTCATGTTACTGAGATCATTAGAGGTCTGTACTAGATGCGACCCCACTTCAAAGCTCAGTTCAAGGTTCAGATTATGATCCATAAAGTCCTGAATGACTTGAGACTCAAACACCTGAAGGAGTATATCTTCTGAGGAGGCCCTTTTGGAAATACCATGCTTCTGCAAGGTTGCTCACTGACTGACTGGCTAGAAAGAGTGCCTTCTCTGCAGTAGCCCCCAAGCTATGGAATGGTCTTTCTTCAGAAATATGTCATTTTTCTTCACTGTTCGCCTTTCAACACTTAATAAAAGGGGGGTTTTCCACTAGCACTAGAGTACCCATTAAGGACCCTTTAAGGACCCTTAGTACTAGTACTAAGTGGAAAAAACACCCAAAATGTTTCTGTTCATTCAGGCCTCTACTAATTAAGACCTTTTTGCAATTACTGGTAGTCTGGTTTAAGAAGGGGACTATGGGTCTTTCTTTCACTCTGCTGTTGCACTCTAAGGAAGGCCCTGTTCCCTCCTAGTATGCTTTGTCTGCACAAGATGGATCATAGGCCAGGCCAGGCCAGACTAGGTACCCCAAAATAGCTGCCTAGTTTGGTATACTGATAAGACTTCTTCAAAGAGGTCTACTGGAATACTAATGGTAGTAAACCAGGCCACCAAGTTGCATGGACAGCATATGCCAGTATACACCTTAGACAACACCAGCATGCAAACGGGTGGCTCCTAGTTTGCTTGCTGGTCCAGCATACTGGCCAGTAGGGATGTGCATGAATGATTTTTTTTTTGTATTCGATTCATATCGAATTTGATTCAAATTGAATGCAAGAAAATTCATAGTCATTCAAATAGATCCCCTTTGAAAGTGGTAGGATTCAGATTCGATACGACTGTTTGATACGAATCACATACAAGTCCCATATGTATCCAGTCTGAACGTGTCAAATCTGCTCTGAATCCGTTCTCAATCCACTTTGAATCCACTCTAGATCTGTTGCAGGTATGACTGGGGCAGTTGCTTTCCTACCTCCCCAGGTTCACAGATGTAACGAATCTTCATACGAATGTTCCAAAGCATTCTATTCAAATTTCAATGTCAGTCTTCGAGTGTGCCAACATTCAATTTGAATTTGAATGTACGCATTCAGGTGAATTAATATGAATTTCAAATATTATTGTTCGTGCACATCCCTACTGGCCAGTGTAGAATTGCCCATGGTCACCTTACTTCTTGTAGAAAGTAAGAAAAATAGGTGTGGAGAAACAGCACACAGAATCACCACATAATCATAACTCATTTCTATAATGCCTGAATGCATCTCATGCTTAAGATCTTCTGTTTAGGCTCTGAGCTATGTGCATCCTCTTATTAGGGGTATTATATTTGGCTACAAAGGGCCTTTGTCAGCAGTAAAAACCCATGTGTGTAACATTTTCATGAGGGATTTTAGTGGGTTCTTTTTTTTAAGTCAGGCAAAAGGATGCCATTTATTTAGGAATCTTACTCTGTGTAAATCACAGTCTTCAAAGATTTTATCTGCGGCTTTGTTTCTACTGATGTTGTGTAAAAAAAATGATTTTGTTTTTTTATTTTTTGAAAGGTCAGGTTTGCTGTATTTTAAGTCCAGCCTCGTAGCATCTCCCTCCACCCAGTACTGTAATTCAACGTTTTATAACATTTCAGTTGCTGAAGAGGTCGTGAAAGCACAAGGTGGTAATTTTATGCGCTGCTTGCAGGCTTCTCTGAGCAACTGCCTGCCACTGTGAGAACTGTCTTCAGACCTAGATGGGCCACAGGCCTGAATCAGAAGGATACTTTTAAGTTGTTATGATGCTAGTGTCGGCTACACCAAGTGAGCCAGAAGGGTTGATAGAGCTTGTTGATTCATTTAGGCCAACATTGGCTGGTTGACCCAGTCAGGGTGGAGAACCAACAAGGGACAAGTATGTGACTAACCTGCAGGTTCTTGGGTGGAGAAAGTTGTCGAGGTCAAGATACCACAGGCACATTTTTGTACACTCTACTGTACATCGACAGTTTTCCGAGCCAGTGTGAACCCAGGGTGTACAAGATAAGGAATAACAAGGGATATTGCTTTCATTATTTTGCCCTGTGGTTTAAGTCTTTCTCGCTACAATAGATGTAAAATCAAGATGAAGCTTTGAAGACGTCGCAAACGCACTCTGTGTACTCTGGATGAGTGCAGCATCCACATGGAACAACACTCTACCAGCATCTTTAGAGTCCTTGAATGACAGAGCTGTTGGAAAAGTTCTAATTAGGGATGTGCACGAATATTCATAACATTCGATATTTGTACAAATTCGGACATTCGTATACAAATTGGATGTTACGACGTTCGTACATTGACATTTGTATTCGTACAAATGCTTTGGAAACATTCATGAATTGAGGAGGTGGGAAAGCGGCTGCACCAGTCACATCTGCAATGGATCCAGAGTGAATTTGACATGGTTTGAGAGCGGATTCAAAGTGGATTCAGGGTAGATTTGATGCCTTAAGAGTGGAGATGTTATGGGATGCATATCAGATACATATGCATTTGTATCAGATATTCGTAAGAATACATTTGTATCAAATAGAATCCTACCACATTCGAAGGGGATCTATTCAAACAAATAACAATTTTCTGACATTCGATTCAATATGAATCAAGCACAAAAAACAAAAACAAAACCCATTCATGCACCTCCCTAGTTTGAATAGCTTTTCCTACCATTCTCTGCTTTCTTTAGTGATTCTGATGCTGCTGCTTCAGGAGACCTACCTGTCTCCTTGTTGGCCTGTCCATAGACACTGACACAGGAAGTGGCCCATGAACCACTTACTGTGTTAGAAGACCATTCCCACAACTATCAACATCTCAGCCAGGGAGCAAACATTTGCCTGGTGCAGTAGGCCTAATTAAATATACCGAGGTGGAGATTAAAAGAATCATTTCATTCCTTGTACCAAGCAAGTAAGTCATGAAAGGAGAATAGATTCCCAAGGCAAGGACACCACAGACTTACAGTAACACCCCAAAACTTAGATCTTATGTGTGAAGCAATGGTCACCTCATCACTATGAGTACTTGTTTGTGTTAATGAAACTCTAAACAGTTGCAAATGCTATTATCTAACGTGCCAGAACTCAAAAAAGTCTCTGTTGAGGCCTAGAAGTGTCTTTCTCATGCAACAGTTTTTATTTCTAGAAACATTATAGCTTTTGTCTACGTGACTAATGGCATGTCCTTCTCAGAAGGCTTCTTTCTAGAATCTTCTTTCTTCCCCTTGGCCCATCACTACCAAGGGTGAGGGCAGGGGGCGGTAGGCCATCAGCACTAGGTGTGTGCATGAATGCAATTTTCAACATTCGATTAGTAACAAATAGACTATTAAAAAATCTGAATTTGTACGAATAAGGGGAAACTAATGTCTGGACATTCAGTTCAATACATGCATTCATATGAATAATTCAGACATCCATATCTCTACGGGTACATGCACCTCTTGTACATACCTGTACACATCCTGTAGGCATCTGTACACGTACTGTTTTCACCCCCTATTGATGAAATAACTTGCAATATTCATATTCATTTGAATTCGGAAATCCAAAATGTCCGGACATTTGATTTGTATATGAATGTCCAAATTCATATGAATTTGTACAAATAACAGATATTTTGAATATTCATGCGCGTGCCTAATCAGCACACAGGTGCATTTAAGAATAGCACTTTGAGTGCAGCACTACCATTAATGTGCAGGGAGAAGAGCACCACACGTAGCTACTTGCCAAAGTGTTCTAAAGATCTTCCCTTCGCTTCTGGAGTGGAGAGGACAGGCCATGGATGTTCTTCAGAACTGCGGCTGTAGTTTGTTAAGACGTTCATGAGAAATAACACCCTCATACTTTATGTTTTAATAGTATACACAAGGGGTCATGCAAGTCAGAAAGTCATAACTTATTTATTTATTTATTTATAATTAAATGTATATGCTGCCCCATACCCGAGGGTCTCTGGGTGGCTCACAAGATTTAAAACAGATATTCCTTCACACATATTCCTTAGGTGGATGTTTGTACTTTCTAGTAGTCCTCCTCCAACAATATGTAGATACTGTTTTAATAATATTGTGAAAATCATGGCTGCCCAGGGCCTGGAACTGAGGCGACTAAGTTGTGCGCACATCTAGTGAGGCCACACAATTTGGTGGCAGCTGTGTAGGTGTCGCCTTAGCTTAGAGTTTGAAATATGGCTGTGGCCACACCTTCACTTTAATCCTTTTTCAGTCCATCTTTGGGCCCTAACACTCACAACTTGGTAGTCCAATCTTTTTTATATGTGGACTTTCCTCCCTTCAATTATGCTTTCCCGAGTCCTGATTTTTACAGGTCTCAGGCGGTTATAGGCTGTGGTCACACCTAAGGTTTAATCCAATTTCAGTCCACTTTCAGAGTGAGAGAACACATCAGCAAAATCACCAGTAAAGTTTCTTTCCACATGATCTATCCCAAAGGTGAATTTTCTGAGTTATTTTACACTGAAGCAAAACACCCTTTCACTTTGCTGATGTATTCTCTCGCTCTGAAAGTAGACTGAAGCTGGATTAAACCCTACGTAAGACCAAAGCAATAGAGTGTTAATCCATTCTATTTTCATTTTGGGGATGTGAGAACTAAAGGGGGCTGAACTGTAGTATGTTGGGTGAATCCTGCATGAGTTTTGCCTTCCCTTTCATCCACTGGGTGATTACAAACTGTTGAGTGATATAATTTTTATCCTTTTGGAGCTCAAGGGGTGCTGTGATGGTGGACGGGGTGGAGATCTAAAAAAAGTCTCCTAAAGGAGTCTCAGGATAGGAACAGAAAGGTGTGAACATAGTGACTCTAACTGAGGAAGTATTATCAGCTATTGGGTGTGATTGGAGTTAGTGTTTTGAGTCCTGTTTATTAGTAAAGCGGATTATTTCAGCAAGGAATCATCATGGCCTACAAGAGAGATTTAGGGGATTCTGCACTGGCCAGTATACTGGACCGACATGCTTATCAGGATCCTGCCTATCGCATACTAGTGTTGTCTAAATGAGGCCTCAGTCAGTGTGGCCTCTCTGAGGCCCTGGTCACATCTTTGGTTTAAGACGACTTCAGATTGTCTACTGGTCACGTTATTCACATTATTTTTATTCAATTCGTTTTCCAAACTGACAACCCTATCAGATTGTTCTACCTGGAGTCCTTTTTTCCAGAGGACTAAGCCCACCCTGGCATCCCAGGCTGTCTTCTCTTCCCCAGGGGAACATGCTAAAGGAGGCTGAGCCATGCTGTGGTGGGTGGGTCCAGACTTTCCTTTTGGCCAATGTCTAGGGGAGGACAGCGTACACAGTGTTTGTGAGGCACCTCCCCTTCTCTCTTCAGTATATGTGTATGATTCCTCTTTCTATCTTAACGTTTTACTGCAAATGTATTATTATTATTTTAAAAATTAATCACATGGGGGGGAAAAGGAAGGGGGCATGGAGGTGTTGGAGATAGGTGTGCACAATGCAGCCCAAAGCAAGGACAGCCTGAGGACAGCCTATAATGATCTCTAGGTGTGAACAGAACTGTTACGACCTCAGTTCAAAATATGAATAGGACGTCCTATCTTATCTAGATGTGACCAGGGCCTTAGACCAGACCAATGTGCAGAATGGAGGCCCCTAGTATGGAGGTTTGCTAGTCTGGTATACCAGCTAGGCAGAATCACCCTTACTTTGAGAAAACTTTATACAGCATACCGGGAAAGCAAATACACTAATTTGTATGGGTTTGTAATTTCTGTTTCAGTCATCACAGTTACCAGCTTTTCTGTCAGTAAAGCCGTGTTCTTCACATGTGGCAATATGAGAGTGACAGAACGGGTTACCTGCTGCCTTCTGTACTCTGCTGTCCACAGCATGTCAGGGTTTGGCATGCTGTGAAGCCCACTAAGGCCTATTTCTGTGACATTTATATCCTGCCAAGCACTTCTGCCTGCCAACCACCTGTATTCCACTGTGAAATTTGCTTTTTCTCATTTCCCGGTGGAACATTTGTTTGGGTGATCTGGCGGTATTCTGATAGCATGAAAAAGCAGACGGGTCATGATGTTGCCAGACCCATGTATATTGCAATGGCTTTACCAAACGATGTTCCGGAATGCTTGTGGATCCTTTCACTGTCCCAGGGAAGTTAAAGTCAGGGATGGAGGCCTCTGTTTGCTTTGCAAACACAGGCCCTGTCCCAAAGGTTAGCCAGCACTTATTTTGCATCAGGGTAAGTGCAAATACTGCCATCTGCCAGCTTCCCCCTCACTGCACAATGGCCATGTAGGGTGGGCTGTTGCTATGGCAATGGACGACATGACTTTAAAAAAAAATCCTGCATGTAAATGCAGTAAAACAGTCCAAAATGGCTTTTTTTTGGGGGGGGGGGGCAGTAGTAGTTTCAGACCAATTAAGAGTGCATCCAACCTTGCAAACACTGTGCCTTCCAGCGTGAGCATCTCATTGGATGCCCGATACTGCATAGCAGCGGTGCATCATGGTGCCGGTACATCAAATTTACCTACTGTGGAACGATGAGCACTTGCTCAGCAGTATCAGGTAAATTTGAAGTTTCCCGCCAGTCCAGACGGGACAGCGAAAACAGTGAATGGGAGCTGAGCCTGCAGCTCAGCTCCCATTGGCTGCCCCATCCCACATGATGCACCCCTCACCACATGTGCCATGGGAGCATTGCAGCTTTCTGTGAGAATGCTGCAGGGAGGCTGCTGGAGTCCAGGCAGCCCATCGTGGCTTCACAGCCAGGTAAGCTGTGGATTTTTATATAACTGTGGATTTATTCCCACTACTTTGGAAGGTACCTAATACAGGTTTTAAAACAGTGGTTCTCAACCTTCCTAATGCAGTTTCTCATGCAGTTAATGCAGTATTGCAGTTCCTCATGTTGTGGAGACCCCCAACCATGGGGGTGGGGCTGCTGGGAAGGGGGAGGGAGGGGTGGCAGGACACTTGTCGTGACCCCTCTGAAAGGGTAGTTCAACCCCCAAAGTATTGCAGTTCCTCGTGTTGTGGAGACCCCCAACCATGGGGGTGGGGCTGCTGGGAAGGGGGAGGGAGTGGTGGCAGGACACTTGTCATGACCCCTCTGAAAGGGTAGTTCAACCCCCAAAGTATTGCAGTTCCTCGTGTTGTGGAGACCCCCAACCATGGGGGTGGGGTTGCTGGGAAGGGGGAGGGAGGGGTGGCAGGACACTTGTCGTGACCCCTCTGAAAGGGTAGTTCAACCCCCAAAGGGGTCCCGACCCACAGGTTGAGAACTGCTGTTTTAAAAGAATCATTTTCTATGGCTCTTACGTTGTTTTCACACTTAGTGTTTAATCCAGTTCTAGTCCACTATCAGAGTGAGACAACATATCAGCAAAGTGACCAGTCATTTCCCCCTCTTTATTTAATCCAAAGGTGGCTTTTCCAAGTTCAGTAATGCTGAAAGAAAACAGCTTGATACTTCGTTGATGGGTTGTCTCACTCTGAAAGTAGACTGAAGCTGGATTAAAACATAAGCATGAACGTAAAGGTGCATTGGACTAAAAGGGACCCAAGAATGCCCATAAATTTCACTTATCTCTAAATACTATTTCACTTTTTTAACATAAATATCCAACTACTCTATCATTCCAATGAAGAGCAAGTTGTCAATCCTTCTGTTTCAAGAGAAGGCCATTATTTAAAGATATAAACTCTGTATGCCTTTAAGGTATGGATCTGACACCATACAGTGCCTTGAAATCTAAATGGATCATGTGCAGTACTGGACTAAATATATTCTTAATTAAAAAAACTTGTGATAATAAAATACTTGAAATTAGAAAGTTTTTAAAGTGGTGAAGATGTGGCTGTCAAAGTCCAGTAACAGAAAGATATCCCAGGAGCTGAACATGGTGTCTACTTTTTAAGACTTTGGCCTCATCCAGATGGGGGAAATATGGAGCCATTATGGCTCCATTATGGTGGGGTTGCCTCACGTATTTGAGGTAACCCCACCTCACTACATCCTCCTAGAAAGAGCTAGAAACTATTGCTTGAAAACCCAGCACTGGACCCCGGCTTTCCAGCAATAACACTTTTTATTTACCTTCTGGATGGAGCTGCCATCCTAGCTCTGTTCACTATGCATGGGTGGAGACTGAAACAGGTGTCCATGTATGAGTGGACTTGCCAGCCCACAAAACTGGGCATTCAAAGCTGGCCAAATACCCGGATGTGCATATCACTAAAATGTATAAATGATGGTATTTAGCTAGCAAGGTATGATTGTAAGACATCTGTATCCTGCATTATCCCTTGCTAGCGGGTTATAAAGCCAACATCTGGAGGTGGCCGTTAGAAACTGGCTCTCCTGACTGAATCCCAAGGCAACACAGGGTTTCTTTTCTTTTCTCTCTTCCCATTGATCTCTTGAATCTTTCTTGATCTGAGCACTTTTGCCTGGGGTAGCCTTAATGTGCAGGCACATTTTAGCAACTGAATTAATATGTTAAAAGTTATTGAAAGGAACGCATAGCTGTTAAATGAGAAGTGTAGCCCAGCATAACAGGATTGTAAGAGACTGACAGAAACTGCCTGGGACCCTGTTCACACATTATCACATTTTTGTCATCATTGGCTAACTCCTTAGAAATACCGTCCACACCTAACAGTCATCAAAACTGCTTTGCTTCATCCATTTTGACCACAGCAGAACAAAATTGCTAAGCTGTAATAGGAAGTTGGATCATATGAGACACGGGCCTTTCCTGCACTTACCTCTCCATGGTACAAACCAGGCCTGCTGGTTTCCATCAAAGAAAGATATGCACGATGAAAGTCCCCAGCTTTGGAGCCACTAGCCCCATTTTCCCATTCAAGAAAAAATTTAAATTTTTATCCCCAGACTTTATGACTAAATCGCTAAAATCAGCAGCCCATTTTTTCCCCCTTTGGGAACAGTACAGGACAATTTGGGGAGGAGATCTGCCTTTTGGGCTGCCCTCCCCCCATATCCTTCTGGCCAATGCCTGCCCCTGTTGTGGGGGTGCCATTAAATGGGTGTGTTTTCATGTTCAGGAAGGTCTGCCCTCCCGTCCTTGCCATCTGCCTCTGCCTCTGCCTCTGCTCTACTCACCCACCCTTTCAGCTTCCACAGCAGCAGCAGTGGTCCCGGGTAATGAAGAGGAGGAATGCCAGGCAGCAAGCAAGCCCTGCCTGCCTGACCCCCCCCCTTTTGGCTGCCGCCAATGCACTCAACTTTAAAGCGGAATTAACAAAAACAATGGAAACAGGCAGAATGCGTGTTTGCCTCCGTTTTTTGTTAATTCCTCTTTAAATAAACCAAGTGGGATCGTGGCCTAATGGAAGCAAATAAAACCAAAGCAAAACAGAAATCATAATTAATGATGGTCACCCAACTAACAGTTCCTAATGCACAGGAGAAGAAATATGCTTTTAATTTTTTTAAAAAAAATGTTAGAGGGAATTGTTTGGATCTTGTTTGGAATACAGTTCCAAAGAGCAGGGGTCACATCCAAAAGTTTTTTCTGGGCTTTGGTTCTTGACACCTCATGTGGACCACAAAGAATGAGCCAAGCTGAACCCTGTAGGGCTTTATAGGTGATAAAAGAATACTTTGAATTGGGCCCAGATGCAAACTAGTAACTGTTAGCATAGATTCACCCTGAGATAGACCATCCAGGCATGAACGCAGCAGGCTGAACTAAAGGAGTTCCAAGACAAGGAGCTGAAGTGTCGGTTCACCCGGAAGGAGGTTTATTGCTTGGTTACAGCATAAGGCATAAAACAAAGTACATAATATTAATGCTTAATGGTTAAATGCATGGATATATGAGTAAATGCATGGCAAGTGAATGTCAGAAGAAAGAATGGTTACATGTGTGAGAGTAGAAGGATATGATGCTCAACACAAAGTCATATGCTTTCTTATGTCCAGTTGAGTTGCAGGACTTGCCCCTGGAGTCAGGATGACCTTTTATCTCAGGAGTTATGAGTTCCCATAACAAAACTGGATGTGAGCAGGGATAATAATAGAGTACAATAACAGTATCTGTTGATAATGTGTTTCAACAAGCTTGGCCTTGAGACCTAGCATGTGATTTCCGTTCCTGCACGACATTGCACAGTGTGAATGCCTGGCAGTAACCAATACAGCAGCCAAACCTATGATTGGTCAACAAGTGGACCACTCCATTTTGGATCAGTTGAAACCAGGCAGCCTTAAGTAGAGTCAATGGTGCTTTCCACGTTGGAGTTTGTTCCAGGATAAATCCTGGAACAACAGCCTGACATCTGCATGCTGGGTGGAATATGGCAGGGTCTGCCCTGACCTATCATGCTTAACCTTCATTGGATTAGGCATGGGCTGGGAAGGATGCTGTAGACCTCAACCTTAAAGTCAACAACTGGCCGAGGGCTTGATTACCAGACCGTGGAGGCCTGAAGTTGGGACCCTCCCATGGTCTGATATACCATGCCATGGCACTCCAGGACACACCATTAGAAGTAGCTAAGCTGGAAACTGTGGCAGAACTACCATAGTGCATGACGATATGCAAACTCTCTTTTCACCACTATTCCATCTGTTGTTCAAAAAGGAGGGAGGAATTAATAAAGGTCTCCCAGTCACAACCTGGGATGGATTTCCCTCACCCCTCCTCCAAAAAGATCTCCAGACTTTTCAGTCAGTCAGGTGGAGGACTCAGCGGGATAAAAACGCAAATTAAATAAATAACTAAATAAATAAATTTGACCATTTGTGAAATTTAGGCCATTACTTCAAGTATCAAACGTTGAGGTGTAAGGGTGAGGTGCTCAAAAGGTCATTCAGTTCAGTCTAATCTGACCTGTTGGCTGGAGGTGAGCTATACTGGAGAAAGCTAGTATTGAAATAAGACCCATTTAGAAGTCCACTTGCCTTGTATGCTTGGAATACGGGAAGAGTGGACATCATTTTGTCCTTCACACCAGCCTATAAAACATTTTGGAGTAGCAAAGATAAAGTGGTAAATAGTTTAGGGATACAAGATTAGCATTGCAAATAGGGGAGCAGAAAGAAGCTCCGTCAAGTTAAGGCTCATTTGAATACATTCCATTCCGAGAGAGTTGGGTCAGTTGGTCTTTCAAACAGCTTCAGAGACTGTTTAAAAGGGACAATTTGTGAACCAAGGAGATACCCAGCCAGATCTACCAGAAAAAGAAGAGAATTTTGAGGTATCCCCATCACTAATGCAGGGAAGAAAAATATTGGATAACTTTAGTCAAGATTACCTAATAGATTTTCCTCAGATCTGCGTGTTTCCACACACTGGCTGGTATACTGGGTCAGCAAGCATACTGGAAGCTCCCTGGGATCTAAGGGAGACACTGGGTCTCCCTTAGACCACCCCAGCATGTGGAAAAATGTTTACATTCCTGAGGAGTCAGTGAGTGAAAAATCTGAGAAATGGCTGGTTAGAAACAGTGTGGAAGGAGACAACAGCAAACCATTTCTGTACCACTGCCATGAAAACAGCACAAATGTGTGCGAGCAGCCATTGGGCACTAGGCTCCACTTGAAGGCATCTTTTCCGAGGCTGGAGATATTAGTAGATACCTTTGCCAAGGGTGGGGTTGGACTGGATGATCTCTGATGTCACCCCATCTCATGTATTCTAGGATTCTAAATTCCAAAGATCTCAGTTTTACTCAAGAAAGAAAGACATATCTTCACCCTTGGCCACTTCTTACTCTTAATTATACCGTACATGCAAATGGTCAGTTTGCTTTGGCTGTGCTGGCAACTGATATTTTCCACCCCAAGATACAGGCTTCCCTACCCTGGATCTGGCTCAGTTTAGTGCAGACAGAGCCGAACCGGTGGGGGTCAGGGACTCCTTGATCTGCATCAACATGTGACTGTGAGACCCTTGATCGGGAGTAAGGAGCTCCTTAATCCGGATCATCAGTCTGTGCCGAAAGGGCCTGTGATTGCAAGCAGAATAGGCAATGATGCCAGGCACTAGGACCCCATGGAATCCTATTTGGAAAAAGCTGCCTGGTAGCATGTCATGGTACAGAGAGGCAGAGCAGCAGCTCTTGCTGTTACACAAGAAAAGCAGAGCATCCGTGGCTGCGGTCCTTTGCCTCTTGAAGGTATTTATTTAGCTCTCGTTATCTTAAGCCTTCCAAAGCCTTCAAGAACCTTTATCGCTGTCTGATGGAGTTTGCTGCATTGACAGATTAGCAGAGGCTGTGTTCCCTTTCGCTTACACCTGTGTTTTCCTTACGCCCATACAGCAAATAGAAGCAACAGGGCCAAAAAGAAATGGGCTAGTTATCCTGCTGCTCCCAGAATCCAGAAGGATTACTTTACGCTGAAAAAAAGAAGAAGCGTAAGTAGATGTTTTTTCCTCTCTATATACTCATCTTTGCATTGCTTTGATCTTTTTGCCATCAATCCACAATCCAAGACCCTCTTTCTAGAAAAGCAGCAACTCTCAGAGGGAGAAGAAATTCATGAACTAGAATGTTCCTGTTTGTTGTGAAGAAATGTTCCACCAATGCCCAGCAAAGTCCAGAATGACAACACGCACCCACTTTGCTTGGTTGCGTGGAAGCAGGAATGGTTTTCCAGCTGGTACTTATCTTACCTTGTTTTTCTTTTAGACTGGGTTAAAAGAGGCAAGAATAATTTTGGTTTAAATCATCAAGAAGCCAATGACCATGGGAAATCCAAAGTATTTGAATTTAACCCAGTGTAGTTTCTCTTGAGCGGCTGTGGCTCAGTGGTTGTGCGGTTGCTGGTTCGATTCCCAGCCTCTCCCTGAAAGCAGTCAATGGCAAACCACATCTGTATTTCTGCCAATAAAACTGCTTAGAAGTGCTTACGGAATCTGGAAGTGGCTGCAGCTCAGTGGTAGAGTGCACTGCCTGAAAAGCAGAGGGTCACTGGTTTGATCCCCAGCCTCTCCCCAGGAGTAGGCATTGGCAAACCAGTTTTGTATCTCTGCCCATTCAACCAGGAGCTGGTCACCAACAGCAGCGTTTCGATGTCTTCTGCAAATTAAGCAGTTTTCAATCCAATCGTTTGTTGGTCAAATTCCAAGCAAAAGGATCCACTGAATAATTTTTCTTCATGTTAAAACAAACCTTCAGTGCAGTCATATTAAAAGAAAATGTCTTGGATGCTGTGAAATATCCAGTCAGCATGTCTGGATGTCTTGCATGAAAGCCTGCCATGCCCAGCAGCTGCTCAGGGTAGGTACCTTCTCTCTGGGCCTACATATTGTGTGATCACAAAGAATGTTGCTGAAAATGCCACTATGAATAAAACTACCACTCTTGTAAAGAAGAGAGGCTTCACAATCTTAAATGTGTTTCGTCAGATGACTGTAAACTCTGTTCTGAGTGCGGTTAGTTACTCGTGTCATGGTATCAGAGCTGCTATCTTGATGTTCTGCCTATCCATCTCAGAGGTGAAGTTCAGTTGTAAGTGGCTACTTCCTGGTTATTGTTACTCCAGCAGCTCAGATGGTCAGATTAGACGCCAGGCAGAAGAAGTGTGCCTGAAAACCTGAGGAAGGGCACAATTTGCAGCAGTAAAGTGGCTATGCCTCACACCTACCTTTTAATCCAGCTTCGGTCCACTTTCAAACTGGAAGAATGTATCAATAAAGTGATTTATCATTTTCCTTCCATGCTTTCTAACTCAAAGGTGGCTTTCCTGAGTTAGATAAAGCCAAAACCAAACAGCGTGTCATCTTGCCAATGCATTATCTCACTCTGAAAGTAAACTGAAGAGGGATTAATACAGTGATGGCGAACCTTTTGAGCTCGGTGTGTCAAAATTCGCAAGAAAACCTAGCTTAACTTGGGTGCTGTGTCACGTCTAGAAATATCCATAATTTTGTGATATTTGTAGCTCTAGTAAAAAAGTTATATTTTTGATATATGTATTTTATTAAAAGCAAAAACAAATAATTATTTACATTAGTGACTTTTGTTGCTAAATCTTCAATGGAAAGTTGGTATTTCATACACTTCAAGAACAAGCAAGCACTACACGTCCAGGTGCCAGGGTGACCATGTGTGTCGCGCAAAAGGGCTTGGCGTGTCACCTGATTAATATGTCGGTGTGACCACGGCTAAAAAAGAGTGTTAGCTTTTGTGCTTGCTAAATGTGGTTCTGGCTGGATATGGCAGGAACCTGAAGGTGCAAGTGAAGTGGAGAAAGGACTGAGCACATCCACCCATTGACCACCTGTAAACTGCACACTATTCTGGCTGCATTCATGCTCTTTGGAGATGAACTGAGAGGTGAGTTCTGAATCTGGCATTTCATGAAAACACCTCGCTTAGCCCAAGCCCAAATGTTAGTTTTCCAGAGGCGTTCAGTTTGCTTAGTTTTCTGGTTGCTTTTTGGTTTATTTTCCTCCGTGTTCTCACACAATAACAACATTTTATTTGCTATAGATACACAGGAATGGGACCTCAGATCCGTGGAATTTTGTTTCACCATTCCATCGTTGCACAAAATAGTTTAGGAAACCATTCTGATGATTTCCTCTTCATTGTAAATTAAGCAAGGCTGCATCCACACACAGCTCAAAAGCAGTTTAGAGGCAATCGCATCCTCATGCTAGTACTTTAATCCACATTCAGGTGATATGTGCATTGAATTGCCATGGGAAAGTTAATATCATGGGCAATTAACATCAGGGATGTTGGCTAGCATTCACACTGCAAGTACCAGCACATCCAAAACTTCATCCCAGACTTACCTGGGTTTGGCTAAAGTGTGAATGGTCTCATCCAGGAGGGTCTGCCTTGCTGCAGCAATGGCCATGCACACCAGCCCATTGCTATGGTGCTTGGGCAAAACGGTGCACAACTCCACAGCTGCAGCCATGTAACCTGGTTCCCACACAGGCTTCACACGGAAGTAATGGAATAGGTTGCCACAGGAGATAGTGGGTTCTCCTTCACTGGAGGTCTTTAAGCAGAGGCTGGACCTACATCTGTCTGGGATAGTTTAGGAAATCCTGCATTGAGCAGGGGGCTGGACTCCGTGGCCCTAGAGGTCCCTTCCAACTCTGTGATTCTGTAATGTGAAGGCTGCGTGCAGGACCATACCAGGAGTCCTGTATCAGAGTGTGCATGGGGATCCTGATCTAACAAGTATGAAAGGGCCCTAAAGGCCAGAAAATGCACTTCTAATATGCCTTTTCTGCCTTTTATTGTTGAATTAGAGGTGGAATTGGAAAACTAATGTGTTGATGCTACTGCCTCTAAGCAACATTTCAGCTGCTTTTTAGCTTAAATGATCTTGTGTCTATACGTGGTTGCTGAAAGTTTGTGACATCTATTGTATGGCTTCTGGCTTCTGATCTTCCTAAAATAAGCATGAGTAATGGAAGAAAGGTGGGGTTTGGTGAAAGACATAGAAAAGGGGAAATTCTTGTGTTATTAGTTTAAATAGTAAAAAAAGAAAACCCTACACACCGGATTCATTTGTGGTTAAAAAACACAGAGGCACAGAGGTATTATGAAGTAGAAGAAGAAGAAGAAGAAGAAGAAGAAGAAGAAGAAGAAGGGGACTTAAAGCGGCTGAAAAACCTTCTGTTCTTCCCCCCACCACAGACACCCTGTGAGGTAGGTGGAGCTGTGAGAGTTCAGAAAGAGAGCTGTGACTAGCCCAAGCTGAGGAAGGCTGCCCAGCCAGGTATGATGAGGAATGTCTGACACAAGGCTGCAAGTGAGAATGCTCAATCTATAGCTCAAACTGATAGCAGCTCAGAATCGGAGCAAGAAGCCGGGCGACGTCCTTCCCTGATGGTGTTGAGACAAGAGTGCTCCCAGCTGCGTATATCAGAAAGACTACACCACCTGCAACGAAAGAGGTGTGACCTTGCTTCCTCTATAGCCTCACATTCAGGCCAGAGTTGTTGCAGACAAAAAGCCCACCAAAACACATGTGTTCTCATTGGTAAATAGTGAGAATTATTTCTACATCCCGCTGCTTTTTAGCTTAAATGATCTGTGTCTATATGTGGTTGCTGAAAGTTTGTGGCATCTATTGTATGGCTTAGTAGCTTCTGTTCAATGATCTTCCTAAAATAAGCATGGGTAATGGAAGAAAGGTGGGGTTCGGTGTGTGTTTTGGGGGTGGGGAGCCATGTATTGGGGGCATTCTCTTAAGTTTCCCCTGAGCCCATGATAAGCATGATTTCCCCTCTCTCCTCTCTGTCTGCCATGTGATCAGAGGCAGCGGAGAGTTGTAACATTTGTAATGGGATCAGTCTAACTATCGTCCCTCCCTCCTTCCATTCACACAGTTTACCTGCATCCCTGGGATTTTGCACTGCCGTGATCTTCTGATCCAGCGCAATTATATGTAAGCCTCTATTTCCCTCCGTTAAATACGTATCCAATACGCTTCCGACATGAATGCATATGTATCCGATACATATCCCGCAACGTATCCACTCTGAAAGCATCAGATCTAAGCTGAATCCACTTTTAATCTGCTCTCGATCCATGTCGAATGCACTCTGGATCCGTTGCAGATGTGACTGGCACAGCCACTTTCCCACCTCCCCCATTTCACGAATTTCCAAACTATTTGTACAAATGTCCAGAAGCATTTGTATTCATACGAATGCTAATATACGAATGTGGTAACATTTGATTTGTGTACGAATGTCTGGATTCGTACAAATTCATACGGATGATGAATGTTACGGATATTCATGCACATCTCTAGTGCTGACTGATGGATGATTTGTGATATGAAATGTGGCCCACAGAAAGTTCTGCAAATAAAATCACCTTCATTGAGCTGTCATTGTATACTTGGATGATTCCCACACACACACACACACCCTTGAGACATAGCCTGGATTCATTTTGGCAAGCACCTTGAATTATTCACAGAGTCAGAGCACATAAAGGCAACAGGATTGTCCAACATTAGAGGATGTGGGGACAGGCCTGCAGATCTTAGCAGATGGCATGCCATTAAACAACAGCAGTTATTTTATACTGCCTTTTCCCTAAGTGTGGGAGATCCCAGGAAAACTTTATGGGTGCAGTTTCCGGAAGGACAGATGTGTAAATCTATTGCAGCAAAAACAAAGCCATCGCACTGTGATATTGAAAGGGAGAAATCATTGCAGCTTGGATGTCATGCAAGCTTGGATGTTTTCTGAGATTTGTAAAAATAATAAATATTTTTTTCCTTACAGCAATGTAAATTAAATCTGTGGGAAATAAGGAGCCACAGTAATGCATGCCCCCACCACCCGCCCAAGAAAAGAATAGGGCAGCGGTTCTCAACCTTCCTAATGCCGCGACCCCTTAATGCAGTTCCTCATGTTGTGGAGACCCCCAACCATGGGGGCGGAGCAGGTGGGAGGGAAGGACAGTGGGAAACTCGTTGCGACCACTCTGAAAGGGTAGTTCGACCCCCAAAGGGGTCCCGACCCCCAAGTTGAGAACCACTGGAGTAGGGTAAGGAAATAATAAAAAGAAGACCATAACCAAATGCTGCTTAGCATTCTTTCAGAAGCTTGAAAGCCTGGACTTTGGATGAAGGGTAATTCTGCTAGGAATGGAGTTGACAGTACAGCCTGCCTATGTGTCACCTACACATTATTGGTCTGTTCCAGATGTGCACGAATGTTTTTTTGAGTTTCTATTCGAATCAAATCAAATACCCCAAAATCCGATTCCATTCAAATATTTAGAATCCGAATGCAACAAAATCTGATTTAAATTGAATACATTTGAATCTATTCGTTTGAATGTTAGATTCAAATCTGAAGATACGAATGTCGACAACATCCGTATGTGTTATACTTATCTGTACGCATTTTGTATGCATCCTGTTTTATCCCGTATGCATCCCGTTTTTGTCCCGAACTATCAGCACAAATGCATACCAATATGTATAAGATTTGTACAGATACCTATGTAATACATATGTACCAGTAAATTCAAATGTTTCAAATCATTCGAAGAGATGTTTTGGAAAATTTTGAATTTGTTTGAATGTTTAAATTTGAATGTGAAGACATTCGATTTGAATTTGAATGCCCACATTCGATTGAATTCAGTTGAATTTCCAATCTTTAGAACATTTGTGCACATCCCTATTCCAGAGACCTTTCTGCACTGAGCCTTGTTCCAGATGATATCTTGGAATAGGGACCTGCCACCCACATGAAGGTGCAGACAATGGCAGGTCCCACCTGGGACCTACCATAGTCTGAACTATCATGAAGATGGCATGTCCCTATTCCAGGATCTAATCCAAAATAAGGGCCAGTGCAGAAAGGGCCCAGATCACTGGGAACTTAACTGAGAAA
Source organism: Aspidoscelis tigris stejnegeri (assembly GCA_023333525.1). Classification (NCBI taxonomy): domain Eukaryota; kingdom Metazoa; phylum Chordata; class Lepidosauria; order Squamata; family Teiidae; genus Aspidoscelis; species Aspidoscelis tigris. Next base: position 13,468,656 of record JALMGA010000007.1, read on the forward strand.
AAGGACTGCCTATTCGACAACACAACGACACACACACCATTGCACTCTAGCATGCTTCATTACTTTTACAGAGGCCATGCTGGCATCTCTGGGCCCATTTTGGCGCTCTTTGGTAGCCAAAACAGGCCTTCCAGTTCTGCGTTTTACTTTTGAAATTTTGTATTGTCTGGTGGCTCCTAAACTTTGAACAGCACCTACATTATATGGTTTTGGGGGCCTTTTATGCTTAGCTTGTCCTGCAGGAGGGTAATACTTTAAATATGTTTTAGGTATATGTTATATTTTTATTATTGTTACCTGCTCTGGGTTTTTCAAGGGAAGGGCAGGATATAAATACTTAAATAAAAAAAAATCATTTTAACTCTGTAAGCTGCCCTGAGCACTATAGGGATAGAGCAGGTGCTACTGCAAAGTAAGAAATTGATATTAATAAATAAATGAAATATGCAAAAAGAAAATGAAGCATTGATCTTATGGAAATGGACAGAAAAATGTATGCTCCTTGCTACCCTTAAGTTATTTACTCATGAATTTTACATATTTGCAACATTTGGGACACTTAATTTTTAATTTTTTAACCTTTTTGCCAAACCTGCAAAAAATGGGATTTTTGTGAATTGGAATCTAAAAGTGGCCATTTTCAGCAAGGGAGAAAAATGTTAAAAGTGGACAATTTGCGATAAAATATTTGCAAAATTTAATCCTTGTGAATAACAAGGTACCACTGCATGGGCCATAGTTTGGCCCTTTCTAAAGCCATTGTTGACCTGGATTAAGGAGATACAGTTTAGAGGCTTCCTGATCCACACTCTGTCCTGTGTGGATAGAGCATACCAGCGGTGGGCAGGGCCCCTCTGATTTGTGCAGACATGTGGACAGAAGAGGCCCTGAAGCTGACTTAGTGGCGCTGTGTTCTAGATTAAAGGCAAGTGCAGAAAGGTCCTTTAACAATGAATGCTGCCACAAGGGACAGTCTCTGGGACTTAGAAGGCATCCAAATATGAAAGGGGCTACTCTCGTATAGGATCTTGTAATGGTGGCTTGCACTTTCAAGGGTGGGTAATTTCAGGTGCCAGCTGGGGGATTGCTGGCCCCGAAAACACATACCACTCCCAGGCAGATCACGCGTCAGTGTGCCGGGGAAAAGTTGTATGCTCTCTGGTTAGCAATTACGCAGCAGATACCTGTGATCACCCACCATTAAAGCTACCCCTGGGGTCCAGTACAGAGGTTTGGCAGATTGGGACCTCCAGGCACAAGATAAAATGATAGGAAGTTGTCTGTTTATGTTGATCTTCCACTGCTACCATCACTTCCATCTCCCTTGATTACACCCATATACAGCGGTGTGATTGTGTCGCCACCTCAAATCTGGACTTTGCACCTTTTTGATTACTACCACATGAAACTTGCACAGGAAGATGGATACCAGGAAACAAAATAGCTTTTATAGTTTGACAAGCTATTTCAGCTCAAAGCATCACTTCCCAGTTCATCCACCTGCTTTTAGCTGCAGTCCTACCTCCACAGATGAAGTGCCATTGACACAACCATCATGTCAATTCCAAAGTGGATTGGGCAAAGGGAAAGTATGATTTTGTATCGGCAATTGCACCATTTATAATTAACATCTTTTTTCATAAAATTAATCTATTTCAAGATCATTAGGAAAAACATCTACAATTCTCCCTAACCTCTGAACCTGTGGCCTGTGAATCAGATGATAAATACAGATACCTATTCTTGAATTAACCTGGTCTTTTTAGTTGCTTTGGAAAACCCACAGCCATACTCAGCAAAGAAGGTACAGAAAAGGGCAACCAGAATGATTAAGGGTCTGGAACACCTCCCTTATGAAATCAGGCTGCAATGTCTAGGCCTCTTCAGTCTGGAGAGACGGCATTTAAGAGGGGACCTGATAGAAGTATATAAAATTATGCATGGTATAGAAAAGGTGGATAGAGAAAATTTCTTTTCTCTCTCGCACAACACTAGAACCAGGCGGCACTCTATAAAGCTGATGGGTAGGAGAGTCGGATCCAACAAGGGGAAGTATTTCTTCACCCAGAGGGTCATCAGTTTATGGAATGTGCTGCCAGAAGAGGTGGTGACAGCTACCAGTCTGGATCGCTTCAAGGTAGGGTTAGACAAATTTCTGGATGGCAGATGTATCAATGGATACTAGAAGGAATGTCTAGGTACATCTTTCAGGCTGGGGAGGTGGAAGCAGGATGCTTCTAATGCCATTTGCTGGTATTCAAGAGCAGGAAAAGGTTTGTCCTTGTCTGTGTTTGAGAGCATTGAGCCATGAGCATTTGGCGGGCCACTGTGTGCGACAGGGTGCTGGACTAGATGGGCTGTGGCCTGATCCAGCAGGGCTTCTCTTATGTTCTCATGTTCTTGTTTTATTGTCAGTTACCAGATTTTTATTTGGAGAGTGCCCCTTGTAGACTGTACTCAACACGCCTTTGATAGACCTGGGGCCAATTCGCACTTCAGCGCATAGTGCATGATGAGGGAACTTCTGGGGAAGGGCATCTGCACTTGGAGGAGGCTGCTACAGCCTCCAAGCGCCCCCTGTCTTCCCAGAAGTTCCCCAATCATGCACTACCAGTGGAGCACAAGATCGTGCTCCACATCCTGCCAAGTCCTCCCCAATCACATGTTGCGTCCAGCTGGGGAGCATTCGCACTTTTGCTGGTTGAGGAGGTCAGTAGGCCTGCTGGTCTCCTGATGCGACTGTGACTGCAACTGCGCAGAGTGTCAGCGTCGTCATGCTGATGGTACTGACGCACACGCAGTCGCGCAGGGCCCTGCAGTCAAATCAAGTATTCAGTCATGGGGGGCGAGGACAGCTAATGTTGCCTAGTGCTCCAGGTATGAGTGCTAGTCAACGTTGCTCCTTTCCCATCTGGCGGACGGGAAGGGAAGTGCGGAATCGTCCTTGGGCGTAAGCACAACTGATCACTTTGGTTTTCAGAGCCCAGTTAATATGGACATGTTAATCCAGTTATTCATTTAAGGAATTTGGGTCACGAGGGTCTTAAAATGAAAGTTATGCTGTTTGGAATGGACTTGATTAAGAAGAATCACAAGATAGAAAATCAAACTGCCAAAAGGAAAGAATGTGGACTTAAGAAATAACAAGTATAGGACAAATTTAGGCCTGTGTTTGAAATTGAGAGCGTTATAATCCTGAAAGCAGACACATGAAAATCAGATCTGTCCAACTGTCTGATGTTTGTGAGCAATTGCACATGGCTTGCTTGAGTTTCTGTAATGTGAAATAATTACTTATTTCTTGTATCTTGCTTATCTTCTCAGTGGCTTCAGGAGGTCCTTTGAGACTTTGGCCTTTTATGCGTTCGTCGTTAATCAATAAAAGGGGGCTGCAGAGTCTTCTTCTGGACCTCATCAGTCCTCATTTGTGTGGTTCTGTGAAGCCCCAGCTGCCCTCTGCTGGAACAATTTGTCCACATTCAACAGAGTGTATTCCCTACCTAGGAAGTCCTGATTAGAATTACCAGTAGACCTGTTTAAACTGGTGTACCAACATACCAGCAGGCCCCTGTCCAGAACGTGGACTCAGTGGTTCCCTAGGCTAGGATATTATGTTCCTAGTCCTGAGAACTTTCAGGGACAATGGGGGGCATATGTCCCTGTTCCAGACCATTCCTTTCCAGCCAGCAGACCTGAGGCCTTTTCACACTAGGCCTTTTGGAACGCGTGTGGGAGCACTAGGCAACATTATCTGTCCTCGCCCCCCATGACTGAATACTTGATTTGATTGCAGGGCCCTGTGCGACTGTGTGTGTGTCAGTACCATCAGCATGACGATGATGACACTCTGCGCAGTTGCAGTCACAGTCGCATCAGGAGACCAGCAGCTCTATTGACCTCCTTAACCAGCAGAAGTGTGTGAATGCTCCCCAGCTGGACACAACATGTGATTGGGGAGGGTTGGGCAGGATGTGGGGCATGATTTTGTTCTCCACTGGTAGTGCATGATTGGGGAACTTCTGGGGAAGGGCATCTGCATTTGGAGGAGGATGCTACAGCCTCCAAGCATCGCTCTGGGCCAGTCTGGTATTCAGCAATAACTATCGTAACACCCGGCTTATCGCAGCAGCCCTCCATTTGTTGCTCCAATCGTGGCCGCTCCCCTCTGCTTCCCAGAGCTCCTGGATTTCTATTGCGAGAGCAGAGATCGCAACAAAGAAGGTTAAAGTAAAAGTGTGACCACACCCTTAGTGTGGATCTGTGTGGCTTTTCCCTAATTCCATCAACCTAGAACTTAGGGGGAATCCAGCTTTGGAGGTAGGTAGGTATGCCTTGTTCTGCTCTTGCCTCCTTGCAGGTGAAACTGACTCAGTGCTAGGATAATCCAATTACAGGCTAGTTCAAATTGGGAATGGGGTGGGGGGCTAGTCCACAGAAGAAGTGGAAATGCATTTTGTTATGTGATTCCTTAGAATAGAGGATGGCCTGAAAATGGATTATACTTAAGGTGTGATTGCAGCCCTGGCGAGTTATGGTTCCTTCTTGAATGCACTTTAGTTGATTTGCAAGTTGATATCTAGCCTTTGGCCAAGATTCATTCTCTTTAGCAGCCTGTAACGTTCTCTTTCCCAGGTATGCATATTTGTATCAGTAGTTCACTTTCCCAAGTTCTTCCCTGGAAGGGAAGGCATCTCTTGAGTTGTCACGTTTCCTCCAATCATCTTCCAATGTATGCATTGAAAGAGGGGAAATGTGAACTTCTCTGCTCTATGCTTATAAAACACAATGTGAAGGAAGATGTGGAAAGTGCATATCTTAGGGCGAACTGCTTGCTTTCAGTGCTATGGTTTCTCTCTAATGTTTATAGAATATGCAACACTAAATAATGTTATCATGAGCTTTCCATTAGCATTTTGACACCATGCAAAGTACCACTAATTGAACGATGCATTTTTGTCAAACATCCATTATAAGGGTTAGAAAAGGATTAGAAGAATTGTTTCTCCACATCAGTTTGTCTTTAGCCAGCGGGAGTAGATTTATGGGCTCAGTTCAGCATTCTTGTGTTTCAAAACAAATTGGCTCAAAAATGGTAGTAATGATAGCTAAAAGCATGTTGATCTTTCAGAAATTGCAAGGAGGTGCGTGCCAATGATATAATAAGCTTTTCCCCATGACCTGTTACAAGAAAAGATTAATTCTGATTGAATGTAAATGGCTGCGCCTAAGAACAGAGCTGGAAAGACCAGGGACTATTAATTACTGGATAGATATGTTTAAAGAATGGCATGATTGGGTGCTTTTAAAATAAGCCTATATGTTTTAATTATTTTACTTCATAGCATGATTATCAGTTAAAGCTTTACTCTATTAACCATGAAAGGCAGTTTTAATCAGTGCACTTCTGACCCATTGATTTAGAGGTAAAGGAAGCAATTTTGTTGGGTAAGTTAGAAGTAATTTCTCACTCAGCCGCATTGTTGGTAAACATAAATGACATGAAATATACTGTGGATCAATATATACTCTTATATCTGAAACAGGTGAGGTTGGTAAGACTATTGTAGCAGTCATTGTGATCGTGGGGTATTTTTCCACTGTCACTAAAAGTACCCATTAAGTACCCATTAATGGGTACGTAATGGCATTTTTGTACCCATTAATGGGTACTTAATGGGTACTTCTAGTGACAGTGGAAAAACACCTATGGCTTCAGCCTATCCTCTTCAGGCTTCTGTTCCCAGATTCTGAGATAGTGCAGGAACTCGTGTCGACAGCTTTATGGGAGGCAGATGGTTCTCAAGGGCATGAAAAGCAAGGAAAGGGAATTATAAGCTTGGCTCTGGAAGATCAGAGGAAGATTTATAAATGTGGTGCTGGGAGATATTTTGTTGTGAGGGGCTGCATAGCAGAATATAAAGGAGTGTGATTCCTATATTGCCTGTGGTTTATTCTCATTCAGTGACATTGTAACAATCAAAAAGGTGGTATTACTAAGATCAGGCAACTGGGTATTGTGCTTTGGAACTGGGACAGCTAGCTAGCAATAATAACACAGGATCTGAAACCATGGCAGGGATCAGTTTTATCTGAATTAAACTATTTGAAAGCCATAGGAAGCTGCAAATTGTGGATATCAGTAATTTTTTTAGGAAAGTCTTCATTTCCCAGAACTGTATGCTGGTGCCTGTACTGCACTTTGTTTAGGACACTAGAACCTTTTGCCCTGGGCTGTTGAGGATACATTTTAATTGGTAGAATTGTGAGCTAATGGCACATTTGTTTACTCCTGCTCTTTGGAGGTATAGAAGGACTACTCTGTGTGGCATGATTGAAATGTGTCTAGCATAGTGGTTCTCAACCTTCCTAATGCCACAGCCCTTTAATACAGTTCCTCATGTTGTGCTGACACCCAACCCAACCCAACCCTAACCCTAACCCCAACCATAAGATTATTTTCGTTGCTACTTCATAACTAATTTTGCTACTGTTATGAATCATAATGTAAATATCTGATATGCAGGATGTATTTTCATTGTTACAAATTGAACATAATTAAAGCATAGTATTCACATCAACCACAGCTGAATATAAAAGTGTCATTTTACCTCTGATACTGCTGCTTTCTACACAGTAGCTGCTCTCTATTGTATATGTATGGGGTGTATGTGATGGGGTTGGCACAGCAATGTCATCATGCCAGGTACTCGTACATGGGCGTATCTGCATGTGGGTGGACCCTCCTGGAGATGGATAGAGGAGTGGTATCTTGGTTCCTTTGCATTTTCCGATGGTCTTAGAGGACCCCTGTGAAAGAGTAGATCGACCCCCCAAAGGGGTTATGACCCACAGATTGAGAACCACTGGTCTAGAACAGTTATGTTCTTAATTGGAAGTCAGGGCTATCAATGGCTGTTAATCCTGATGACAGTAGGCAGTGGTCTTTTTCTGAAGACCAGCTACTGGGAAGCTGAGAGCAGAGCAGTCTGTTGTAGGGGTGTGCACAAATTCCATTTTTCACATTCAGTTCATAACAAATTGAATATTCAAAAATCTGAATTCATACGAATAAGGAAAAATGAATATCTGGACATTCAGATCTATATGAAAACAGTCATATGTTTTTGTTTGAATCATTCAGACATTTGTATCTTTACAGGTACAAATACATCCAGTACGCATCCCATCGGATGCATATGGATGTGTCCAGGTATGTACAAGATGCATATGTCTGAATTATTCGTACGAATAACTCAAAATATTCATATTTGGTTACATTTGGAGATTCAAATGTCCAGACATTTGATTCATAGACAAATGTCCGAATTTGTCCAAATTTATACAAATAACAAATATTTCAAATATTCATGCACATCCCTAGTCTGTTGCTCTTAGGTCTTGCTAGTAGGGTTGGTTGGCTACCAAGCAGTTGGTTGGCCACTATGAGAACAGACTGCTGGACTAGGTGGCCCATGGTCTGATCCAGTGGGTCACTTTTTCTGTCCTTAATTCACTGGTTATGAATGAGTGTTACAGCACTGTAGAATAAGCAGTAAAGAATCTACAGATAAATAGGACACGGAAGAAATGTCTTGTCTTTAATATTTCATACAGCTATAATAAATTATTGCTTAGAAGTAAGGAAGCAGCAGAAGGAAAGAGCAGGTCAGAATGGTTCTGAAACTGGATGCTTTGCACCAATTTAAGGCTAGTAATCTTGGATTAATCCCCAGACTAGTGCACATGAAAGGAAGAAAATTTGCTAAAATGTCTATGCGGTTCTTCACTGAATAGATGCCCTCTGATCTGTAGAGTAGCAAATAATGATTTCTTTCTTGTTGTGCACAGAAGGGCAGCTAAGAAAAGCTCTAGTATCTGGTTTCCGAAAGCAACCTAGGTTGTGTTCACATCTATGTTTTAATCTGGCTTTGGTCTACTTTCAGAATGAGAGAACCCATCAACAAAGTGTCAAGCTGTTTCCTTTCAGCATTAAAGAACTCAGAAAATCCATATTTGGGTTAGATAAACTGGGAAAAAAATGACTAGTCAAGTTGCTCATGTGTTTTCTCAAGCTGAAAGTGGACTGAAACTGGTGCTTGGTGAAAGAGGCCCTGACCACCAATTATGCATTCTGTCTGCACAATTTGGAGATGAGATGTCTAGCCTCTCGGATTCTACTTTTGGGTGCCACTTTCCACACTCAAAGCCAGCTTCCTAGCCTGTTAGTGATTTCAGCAGGTCCCTTCAGCTTTGCAATGAAAGTTGCAGCTTCTGTGGATGATCTTCTTCAAAGGTGATCTAAACAAACAAGTGGAGGAAGGAGATATTTGCAAGGCACCTAGACATCTGGTGTTTAGGTGCCCACTGAAGACTTATTTTTTTTATCCAGGGTTTTCCAAGGTGAAAATTTCTTTGTTTGTTTATCCATCATTGATTTTAATGCAGAAGGGGCCAGACCAGCAGGGGGCAGGGGGGCTACATTATCCACAAAGAGTGGAGAAGAGGGCCAAATTGTGTAGAAAGGGCTTTAGTTCTGGCCTTTTTGTTCAGCAAGCCAAAATAAATAAGAACATAAGAACATGAGAGAAGCCCTGCTGGATCATGCCACAGCCCATCTAGTCCAGCGTCCCGTTGCACACGGTGGCTCACCAAATGCTCATGGGCATCTCAAGCAGAGGCAAGGACAAACCTTCTCCTGCTCTTGAATCCCAGCAAATGGCCTTAGAAGCATCCTGCTTTCCCCCCACCCCCAGCCTGAAAGATGCACCTAGGCATTAATTCTAGTAGCCATTGATACATCTGTCATCCAAAAATTTGTCTAACTCTACCTTATAGCCATCTAGACTGGTAGCTGTTATCCCCTCTTCCGGCAACAAATTCCATAAACCAATGACCCTCTGGGTGAAGAAATACTCAGACTGGTTACTAGATCTGGTGTGTAAAAAATTACCATATGAGTTCTGTTCACTATTATTATTATTTTCTTAAAGAACCACAGCCTCTTATTTCACAGTTACTCCCTTCTTTATCCACTATCTCTTTTTATTTAAAAATTACTGTCATGATCACAGTCGAGCTAACAGAATGTAGAGCAAACTCCAGTGTAAAATGTCAAGGAACTATTTCAAGGTGAAAATAATAACTTCCTTTTGTGCTGGTTTTTTGTTTGTTTCAAATACAATAGAGAGAGTTTGTGAATCCAAGGTTTGTTGTTCCTGTTAGGAACCTGCCATTAATTCCATTAAGTGTAGCTAGCTATTGAGGTGAATTATATTTTCATTATGTGTTGAAATATGCCATGGAGTACATTGCGTTCTTCTGTGCTTGTGGATTGTGCATTTGACATACAGTTACATGAAGTATCTAACATAATGATCCAAATCTGACCTCTCCTCAGTCGTTAGCTGCATTTTAATATTGGCCTTTCAAGATTTTTGTGTACAGAAACACTGTGTGGGCCTTAATTTGAATTGTACAGATTTGCACGAGTCTAGAGAGATTTTATAACAGAGGTGCAGGAATAGGCTTCTATCAACAGAGTTCAACAAAGATTAAAACTTCCTCTGTGAAGCACAGATCCCAAGACTGAGGAGCGAGGACACACAGAACCACAAGGGGAAAACCACTGGTTTAAAGGTTAATTACATGGGTAAAATAATTGCTAGTCAGTTGAATGTGACTGGCAGTGGCCCATGGGTTGGGACTGCAATGTAGCAGGCTAAGTATGAATTCCTGATTAGAAGCTTCTCTTTGACCTTCTTGAATTGAATTCTGATGCCATCATATTCGAGAGCCATTGCCGAGACGATGGCTGTTGGAGTCATTAGCAAGATCTGCACATTCCCTTTGGTACATGCCAGAAGGACACCTGGCATGTTGTGACTGCACCTCTCCATGCATCAGAAGAGACCTTGGGGCATGGTGACACCATGCTACCAGCAGTTTTTCTAAAGGAGACCTTGCCCAAGGCTCTTAGTAGGCTTGCTGGTCCAGTTTGGTCTAGTGGTTAAGGAGCTGGACTCTTATCTGGGAAAACTGGGTTTGATTCTGCACTCCTACATACAGCCAGCTGGGTGACCTTGGGCTAGTCACAGCTCTCTTCTGAGCTCTCATAGCCCCACTTACCTCACAGGGTGTTCTGTTGTGGGGAGACAAACAGAAAGCTATGTCAGGCACTTTGAGTTCTCTTAAATGGGTGAGAAAAGCGGGCTAGAAAAGCCAACCCTTCTTCTTCAATACACCAGGCAGTGCAGAATCTTCATAAAGGACTACGTTTTTCTAACTTGCCATGCTAGTTAGCACAGTAATACTTACCCTGAAATTGTATTTCTTAGCCATTAAGCATGCCTGGCACTGTGCTACCAGAATGTTGCCTTTACAAGACAGGCAGCAGAATCACTCCTATTGGAAGACACATATTTATGGAGGTATATGAAAATAGAGCAGGATGGAGGAATGACCTCAAACATTGTTCTTTGAAGTGATTTAAGAGAATCTTCCCCTCCCTTTTTAACATAGTATCCTTTGTTTCCGGTGATAGCCTCCATCCACATGGGTACCGTAAAACACATCAAACTGGCACAGGAGAAAGATGTCCATACAACTAGACCCACCCAGAGCAATGCGTTCATGAACATGCATGCATGCACACATGCATACCACATGTCTACCTGAGCCATCCAGCCTGCTTTAAAAGTCAACTTACTAGCAGGGCCAATTGCCCCACCCTTGGGGTGGTTGGTTAACTTGGAGGTGCTTTGTCAACTTGCATGTAAAGGGATGGAGGAGGCAGGATGCATCTTACAGGTGGACTTCCTGAGCTGTTTCAGGTGTGCTGTGAAAAATGCCTCCTGTGGAATGTTCCACAGCAGTGAATTTTCCGAGGCAGAGTGGCATGACGTGTTTCCCAAACCTCTCTGAACCCCCTGCCAACAAAGCAGCTCAGAAATTATTCTCATGAGTAAATAAAGTTAATAAATAAATATGCATTCCCCAGCTTCACCCACAGCCTCGTCTTCTAGGTCTGATGCAGTGATTCTCAACCTTCCTAATGCCACAACCCTTTAATGCAGTTCCTCACGTTGTGGTGACCCCCAACCTAACACTAACACTAACCCCCAACCATAACCTTATTTTCATTGCTACTTCATAACGACCGCTGTGAAAGAGTAGATCGACCCCCGAAGGGGTTGTGACCCACAGGTTGAGAACCACAGGTCTGATGAAAGACTGTCCACTTCAGGTGTTGGAGGAAGGACAGAACAAAGCAGCATGGTTCTGCTAACTTTGGCTGTATTCAGACATTACAAAAGGGGTGCCGCAGAGGCTCTTCAGAGAGACAGTGTGTGACCCTTGTGTTCCCGAGCCTTCTCTATTTGATCTTTTCCAACAGAGTATGTTAAGAAGAGGGATGAGGGACATACCAGTGGACTGCAGGCACATCTGGCTGCCCTTGTCTTTGCTGCCCAAAGCTGTCCAGGCCTCTGTATTTGTAAATTTATCACCGCTTTTTAAACTCCTATTGTTGCTGTTGCCACAATCAAGTAGGAAGAGGTATTCGCATAAAGATGTGAAAGCAACAGGTGTCACTTAGCTGCCCACTTTGACAGGTTCAATTCCTTTAGTTTTGCTCTGCAAGAAATGTGCTAAGCGAGAACCTTTGACAAGCATGACAAGTGGAAGCTAACTTTGGCATCTAATAGCTATCCCCAGGAATAGGAGAATAATTTTCTCATCCTGTCAGGTAGCTTGCTGCTGGCTTATTTACTGCAATAGCCAGCAAGCTGTTGATGTGACAATTAACTTTTTTACCAGCTGAATCAGGGCATGGTAGCTAATGTAGGAGTTTGAGGAGAAGAGGTGCGTTAGTCTTTTACCCAATCTTTTTGTGTGTGCATGCTTTTGGAAGAAAAGTCCCCGAAAGCATGTTACAAGCTGGTGAGTTGTCCCTGTAGGAGCAAAGCAGAAGAGGGTGGCTTCTATCTTCATCCTTTTCAAAGGTAGAAGACCTCTGTATAGAAACAAGCAAAACAGAGATTCACACCTGAGTTCTGCAAACACACAAGCCACTAGTTATTCACCCCCAGGGTGAATTATTCTCCTGGTCCTGAGAAGACTAATACACAGTAAACTAGTTAGCCTCAATGACCTGCCATTAACACTTCCACTCAAGGAAGCAATGCCAACAGTGCAGCCAGGGAAAGACCAATGACTCATTAGCAACTCAAACAAAGGAAGAGCTGACAAACAAACATCAGGCATCTATAAGAAGGGAAACAAGATCTAGTAAGACACCAGTCACCCTTGACTCAGCCAAGAGCTTAGGTTCTCAGAAGAAGAAATCTGGAACACAGCATAACAGCCCAAAAACTGCTACAAATGAGGTTGAATCTGGCCTTGAAAGCCTACATACAGTATGTCCAGAAGACATTCTTGTTTCCACTGTTCCTTCTGCTCTGTTTTACCACTTTACTCCTGTCTATATTGTGGGTTGGGTTGTCATCTTGTGTGGCATTTGTCTGTTCAGCAGTCCTCAGCATTTGAAAAAAAAAGAAACCTTTGTGGTGTGGTTGAGCATTGCTGTTGGCATTGTTAGTGGCATCTGTGTGGTGAGGTTTTAGGGATTGTGTTCTGGCATTGCCCCATGGTAGATCCACCCAAAGAAGAGAGGCCTCAGTTGTAGGTTCCTTTCCTCCACTAATACTGGGGACCCTTCCCCTCTTGAAACGACACGATTTGGAAAAGAGCTGATCAGCCACAGAGTCAACCACAGCTCTCAGCCACCGTTCTTTTTCGTGGATGTGTATTGAAATCCATTGCTTGCATAATGCATTTTCACATTAAGCAATGTTTTCCTGGAATGGAAGCCTCACGCTATAAAAGGTTCTTCTGTAATTTTACTACTGCGTTTCAACACTTTAATGTACAGCCTTTGTTGGATTCCCTGACCACTTGCTTCATTCTGGGCTGACTCACACGCTTATCAAGAAGGAGAGGAACCTCCGATTGCAGCAGCACATCAGATCTTTCTGTTGATAAGCTGCCTCCAGGAACACAGAGAATAAGCTATCTTCACCCAAGTTCACTTGCTCTGAATCTGTTGCCAGGGTTGGCCCTACAGAGTTACCCACCTCGGGCAGAAGATTTGTGGGAGTGATGAAAAAGCAGCCACTTGTACACTGAAAATGGGATTTCTGTCTGCCTGCCTTGGGGTTTGGGCCCCTTGACAAGGGATTGAGGGACGGGAGCTGCTTCTACTTTGCCTGAGGTTGCAGAGTGGCTTCTGTCAGCCTGTCCATTGGCTCTTCACACAGCCCGCCATGTTTATCTGTGTATTGTTCATCTCATTTGTATCCTGATTTCACTTGATGGTCCCAGAACTCAGTGAAAACAGCAGGCTGATAAAAACAGAATAACGATTAAAATATAAGCCATGCTCACGTCTTTTCCACTTTACTAATTTCATAAGGGAGAAACTGTGGAGATCCAGTGCAAATCATGGTGTATTCTTAGGGTGTGTGTGTCATTCTTAGGGGTGTTCACGAATGCAATTTTCAGGATTCGATCTGAATCAAAGATTCAAATAGATTCAAATGTTTAAAATTTGAATGTATTGACATTGGATTCGAACTGAATACATTTGAATCTATTCATACGAATTTTTGATTCACATCTGAAGATACGACTCTTGACAACATTCGAATGTGTCCGTACGTATCTGTACACATCCGTACACATTCCATTTTTATCCCGTGTGCATCCCGTTTTGTCCTGTACATATCCATACAAATGCTTACGGATATGAATAAGACGCGTACGGATACGTATGAAACGTGTACATATCCGTACGCATACAAATGTCCGAATAATTCACATGAATGATTCGAAAGATTCAAAAATTCATTTGAATGTTAAATTCAAATGTATAGAAATTCAATTTTAATTCGATTGAATTTGACTGAATTTCAAATGTTTCTTTTTAAAAAATTATTATTCGCAGCATTAATATAATGTTGCAGCGATCACAAAAACAGTAATGAAAAGGGAAGGGAAAACCTTAGAAAATACAGGATTTTTGTGAACCCAAACATATACAATCGCATTCCACAGTGGAGATCTGCCGGTAAGCATTTGGGTGTAGCTCTCTCCTTAAGCCCACATCGGTGTCAGCGCATGTGTGCACAGCAACAGGTCTCCTCTGATGTGACGTTGATTTTGTACAGGGAGTGGCCAGATTTATGAGGTGCTAAGCGTAATATGCAAGACTATTGTGATGCAAAATAGGCAGATCAGGAACATGGAAACAATTTGGATGATCGAACTTATGGGCTGCCTCCAGATGGTGTCTGGATTTAGTGGCAGGAAGGAACAATGCAGGTATTGCTCCATCACCACCACTTCCTGCCTTCTGCTGTCTTTGCACATTTTTGTGATGGGAAAACTGGACAATTAAGCCGCCATTGAATTCACAGCCGTTTCAGCCTCCACTCATGTGCGCTGGATGAAGGCTCCGTCCAGAAGGTAAGTGGCCACCCTAAAAAGCGCTATTGCTGGAAAACCCAAAACCAGTGTGGTGGCTTCCAGCAATAGTATTTTGGGGAGGGGTAAAGCGGGGTTGTGGTAGGGATTAGACATATTTAGCCATGAGAAACTGTGTCTGTATACTTTTAATTGAATACCAATTTTAAAGTTCATTTTATGAATGTTTAGTACTGTTGGAAAGAGACATAAGATTGTGGGATCCAAGATATTATATTGTAGCCGTTGAAAAAGACATGGCGTGGGTCAAAATGTGGCTGATCTAGGATAGAAGCCCACCCCTGGATTTGGCATTGGTTCTCAGTACTTCTTATGGATATTTTATTATATTAATTTTATATTTTCTTATTGAAACTGAATAGTAAATATTTTGCCTGTTCTGTAGAGTACTTTTATATTTACTTTGTATTCACACATTTGCCTTCTTTTTCTACTTTCTTTGTTTGGGGAGATTCTTGTATTGGGGTTGCCTATAATACATAAGGTGAACCTACTGTACTGTAAGTGCCATAATGGTGCTATATTTGCTCATTAATAGGATGGGAGAGGGTTCAGTTCTCAGCTTCCTTCTAAAAACTCGTAGTGGCAGACCATCTGGAAACCTGCATGAATGTGTCCATATTATCACCCCAAACTAGGCAACATCTTACAACAAGAAGGAACTTTTCAGGCTACATCTCTTGATTTTGCAGATTAGGGTGTGTTCCCATACAAGTTTAAATCCAAATCAAACCTGTTTTCGGGATTGGGAAATCCCATTTATGAGGACTATCCTGCAAAAAATCCACAAGAAGAAAGTCCTCACAAAAACTGTTCTCTGTCCCCTTTTGGAGCCCAGCCCACATTATTCTTTTGCCTTTGGGAACACTACGAAACTATTTGGGGCAAGGATCTATCTTACTGGCCAATGCCTGCCAGATGTGGGTGGGATTTCACAGCTGCGAAGGTCTCCCCCACTCACCTCACCTTGCCCTCTCTGAACACGATCGCAAGAGGAAAAAGAGAAAAATTTTTAAAGTGCCAGCCTCAAAAGATACAATTGTAGCAATCTTGTGATTTGGAGAGATTTGGCAGGAGGAAAGGTTTTTTAAAAACTCAAGTCTCAAATAATACATTGTTGCAAGGCTGGCACAGCAGGGGTAGATAAGCAGAGAGCCAGCATTTTACAGAGGGAAGCAGAGGGAACCTGAAAGGGAGAGTAGCCTCTCTCTCCTCCACTGTGTGTAAGCTGTGAGCCTCAGTTTTGAAAGGGAGATTGCACTGTTGGTTCTCTTGTTTAAGCACAAACAGGGAGAACTGGCAGAGAAGGAGCAGGCTTAGCAGGGGTGGAGATTAAAAGGTCCTGCTTCTCCGTGCTGACCTTTTTCTCTGCAGTTTGAGTGGGAATGCCAGTATTCGCATCCAACCCATGTTATCCTCAAGGAAATGCGAACATTCAGAATGTGCACTCCAACCTGAATCCAGATTTTAAAAGTCCAACCCAGATTGTAAACGTCAAGTGGGAACACAGCCTTAGTGTGCATATTTCAATGAGATTCATATAAAAATAAATGCTCCCTAACTTGTATAATATTGGCATGTCAGGGCAGAGATTCAGCTGGAACTCCCTAAAACTTGCGTTCCAACATTTCAAGGGGTTGGCTTTATTTTAATATTGAAAAGCATCCCTGTGAGTGCCCTCTGTCTTTTTAATGCTTCAGTGAAGGACTGTAGTCTTTGGAGAAATCTGGTTTGATGTTCTGGAAGTATATTAAAATAAATTATTGTGTCAATTTTTTTCTTTTGCTGCTGCAGCTTGCCTAAAGCTATAAAGCAAACTGAGGGTTGAGCTCAAAGCACTTCACAGGTTGCTTAGAACTTTACTGATGCTTTGACCCTTTCTTCCTGAGATGTAATTTGCATTTACATTTGATTTAAGGTTTCAAGGGGAGGTAAACATCCATCTCAGAGGGAAACTAAATTTTCCAATGGCAAGTTAAATTTGCCAGCTGGCACCTTAGCTATTTTAAAACAGGGCAGATAAAAAATATAGCTTAATATTAAGCCAGTTCCAGTGTATTAATGCTATACTGGGAATGGCTGTAGCTCAATGGTAGAGTTAAGCCATTTCTCCACTTACCATGGCTAATCTGGATTTAGAAGATCCGGATCTTTGGAAAGGGGTCCTTGCTGAATCCGGTCCTTGGAGATCCTGATCTTGGGCAGGACTCCATGTGTCTGCACTGACCGTCTAGCACAGCGGTTCTCAACCTGTGGGTCGTGACCCCTTTGGGGGTCAAACTACCCTTTCAGAGGGGTTACGATGAGTCCCCCACCTTTCCGCCCCATCCTCATCCTCATTTGAGCTCCCCCCCCCAATGGTTGGGGGTCTCCACAACATGAGGAACTGCATTAAGGGGTCACGGCATTAGGAAGGTTGAGAACTGCCGGTCTAGCACCTGTTGGGAATGGATGCTAGACAGGGTTGTAATGCAAATGCCAAAGCACCCATCTGGAGGATCCATTTGGCCTGAAGCAGAAGGGCTGCCGGCAGTGTGGCGCGACTGGCCAGCATGGAAATTGCTCAAGGCTCAACTTCCATTGGGAGTGGGTGTAGCGGAGAGGCACAGCTTTGTAGCTGCCTATGCAGTAACTACAAAGCCTGGCACAAATTCTGTAGCCTGCTTTATCACAACTACGCGGGATGTGCAGGGCTCCATAGCTGTGAGTGGTGGGGCACTGCAAATGGCAGCCGCTGAGCCTGCCCCTATGTCCCTTGGCCCCGGTTGCAGTGCAGACATGTGCTGAAGACAGGATTGAAGACACCTATAAAGGGGGCTACAGTAAATTCAGATTTAGGGGCCTGAAGACCCCATTAAATCTGAATTTCGCTTCTGCTAGTGTGAACAGATGGGGTCCTAATGGGGTCTTGTGTGCAAACAGGGCATTAGAGATCGGTACCAATTGGGTACCTAGTGGGTTCTAAATGGGGTCTTCGTTGCTAGTGGAGAAACACCCTAAACTGCCTGGAAAACAGAAAGTTGCTGGTTCAGTCATCAAGTATGGAATGGCAAACCATTTCTGCATCAGTGCCAATAAAACTGCATGGAGGTGCTCATGTGGTCCAACAGGAGTTGGCCATGACTTGGTGGTACCCAACAATAACAAATGCCATATTATGGGATGTATGAGTAACACAATTCAGATTTACTGAGGAAAGGAGTTAGGAGGTGGAGTTGTCACTTGAGACAAGATGGATGGCAATTAGGTTAACCCCAATTATTTTTCTCCTTAATTTTTTTTTAAAGTTGCAAACTACTAAAAATAATAGAAAGAAGGTGTGCAAGTTTATGACACAGGGGTCACACTGAAGGTTTAATCCAGAATCACTCCACTTTCAGAATGAGACAACACATCAACAAAGTGACAAGCTGTTTTCTTTCAGTATTATCTGACTCAGATAAAATTCAATAAATAAATGTAGAGGAAAAATTTTTTTTCGAATGCAACTTCTGTGAATATCTGCTGTGGAGGAAAGTTGTCTGGAAAAAATATGCTTCACACAGTTCACATTCTATTAACTGTCAATCAAGCTAATTAGGTCCTTGACCTTTGGTTGCATCCAGGTCTACAAAATCATCAGAATGCATTAAAAAAATAAGAACAAGTCAAGAAGATTGGGGCAGAAAAACACCCCCATCTAAGACCATCCCTCCAAGGGCCTGCTGGTGGGAGGCTGAAAATGGATGAAGCTATATACTCAGAAGACTGAGGAGACGTGATCGTGGTCTTCAACTAGCTGAAGGCCTGTACAGTGCAGAGGGATCGTTCCTATTCTCACTTGCACAAGGTGGGAAGACTAGAAACTATGGTGTGAAACTTCAAGGGAGTCAGTACAGATTAGATATTAGGAAAAACTTCCTGACAGTGAGGGCGATCAGTCAGGGTTGCCACGGGGGGGGGGGGGGGGGGTGTAGTAGGTTCACCTTTGCTGGAGTTCTTCAAGCAGCAGCTGAACCCACATCTATCTGGGATGCTTTCGGAAATCTTGCACTGAGCACGGGGTCGGACTCGATGACCCTGGAGGTCTCTTCCAACTGTATGATTCTATGATTCATGCCCTGCTGGTGGGCTTCTGTGTGCAGCTGGTGGCCTACTGGGAGAGCAGACTGCTAGGCCAGATAGGCCGTGGGTCCAATCCAGTAGGGCACTGCTTATGTTCTTAATGTTCTTCAGTCAGTGAAGGTTGACTGCCTGCCCCAGAGGAAATGATCCTTTATGGTGATAAGTTGTTGTTGTTTTCTGGTTCTGGTGATAGGTTCTACAATGTTCTACAAACATATGACCCCAGGATTTGAGACCAAAGAAAATTCAGCATTGTGGTCCAGCTCTTGAGATATTGCTAAAGTACTGATCCCATTGTTCTTTGCCATTGGCCATGCTGGCTAGGGCTTATGGAAGTCGTAGTCTAGAAATATCTGAAGGGTCATGAGGCCTTTTCATGCCTTCCAGCTGGAGTGGTGCTCTCCACTTGCTGATCAGGCGTGTCCGCATCGCTCTCCTGCTGCAGTCACCCCAGAATGGGGTAACCTATCCCTGGAGTAATCCATCTGTGGACTGCTATAAAGTAGTCCACAGCCTGCCCAGATGTGGCTAGATTCCTTCTGGAGATAGGATTTCACATCCTTTTCAAGGTGCAGCATAGCGAGCGGCATGGCTGTACAACTGCAGCTGTGCAGTTGCACAGAACCGCTGGATTGCCAAGGCAACAACTGGTTGGCCACTGATGTAGGTTCAGACATTGCCTTGGGGATCCGGGCAGCCCTGGGCTTGGCTGTTTGCATCTCAAGTGCTGCTGGCTAGACACGGAGCTAGATTCGCCCTTGTGTGAACGTACACCACTCACTGTCTTCCAGCCTTACCAGTCTGATATGATATTGTTGTACCATACCAGGCTGGCAAGTGCAAACAGGGCTACAGTCAAGTATCTCTGCTTACGTGATTCAGAGCTGGCATGTAAAATATTAACTATTATTAAAATGTACTACAGTGTTTATTTTGGAGGTGTTCTTTCAAATGAAGTGCTGAGTACACCGTCTTAAGTAAAGTTCAGGTTTCTATAACAATCTTTCGCCTTTCTAATTACCATTGGAAGCTGATTATAAGGATTTTTTTTACCTTTGTTACAGCAAGCAGTTCAGGCTGAAGAATTCCAAAATCCAAGGCAAGCCTACTTTTCACAGGGAAGCAGCCACAGAGAATCAGATAGCTGTAGGTGACATTTAACTAACCGTTCTAGTGCCACGCAAGAGAAGGCTGAAAGAATGTCAGGTTATGCTCATGAACAACTATATTGACCTGTCAATGTGGTGTGAAGACACTCATCTATTGCAGCTTTTAAAGATAGTTGATCTTTCTCCACCCATTTCATTAGCTGTGTGCAGCAGCCGCAGCAAAAAGAGCTAATTCAGTGCTGGGAGTAACTAGGAAGGGAATAGAAAACAAGTCAGCTAAGTGTCATTTTGGTAAGGCCACATTTGGAATAATGTGTACAATTCTGGTCACCACACCTCAATAAGGATATTGTGGAACTGGAAAGAGGTCCAGAAAAGGGCAACCAGAATGATAAAGGGGGCTGGAATACCTCCCTTACGAAATCAGGCTGCAACGTCTAGGCCTCTTCAGTCTGGAAAGACAGCGTTTAAGAGGGGACCTGATTGAAGTATATAAAATCATGCATGGTATAGAAAAGGTGGATACAGAAAAATTCTTTATCACAAAGTATGAGAACCAGGAAGCATCTATGAAGCTGATGGGTAGGAGGGTCGGATCAGACAAGGGGAAGTATTTCTTCACCCAGAGGGACATTGGTTTATGGAATTTGTTGCTGGAAGAGGTGGTGACAGCTACTAGTCTAGATGGCTTTAAGGAAGGTTAGACAAATTTATAGATGACAGATGTATCGATGGCTACTAGAATGAATGCCTAGGTACATCTTTCAGGCGGGAGGTAGAAGCAGGACGCTTCTAAGGCCATTTGCTGGTATTCAAGAGCAGGAGAAGTGTTGTCCTTGTCTCTGCTTGAGATGCCCATGAGCATTTTGTGGGCCACTGTGTGCAGCAGGATGCTGGGCTAGATGGGCTTTGGCCTGATCCTGCAGGGCTCCTGTTATGTTCTTATTAGCTCATCTTTTGCTTTTATCTCATGTCTTACATTTGCAAGAACAGTGGTTTTGATATACCTTGCCTGCAAACACCCACAACTTCATATCCCTGGCATGAGTCATAGGGCTGTGCAAACATGCCCTACAGCAGCTCTCGTAATCCATGACTTTCAAATTCTTTTCAATCTTGAAGAGTTAGGCACCATGTTCATATAAGATGTCAAGCAAAAACATTGCTCTCCACGCCCAAGTATATTATCTTTTACTGAAAACACATGTTCAAATCAGAAGCTTTCTAAGGGTGCGTTCCCACCTGACTATTTTAGTGCAGGTTGGACTACTCTGACCCAGGCTACTCTGACCCAGGCTACTTTGATCCGAATATGGAGCCGAGTGCGCATCTTGGGCCATTCCCACCTGTTTATCGGTAAACGGTGAACTGAATACGAATAGCGCCATTCCCACTCACTGCCCAAATGCCCAGCATGGAGAAACAGGAGATTGAGATTGCGGGTGGGCAGGCGGCCAGGCGGCCTCCCTTTGCTGTCAGAGGATCCTTGGGGGGCGGCCTCTTCTCCCTTCCTTCCTTCCTTCCTTCCTTCCTTCCTTCCTTCCTTCCTTCCTTCCTTCCTTCCTTCCTTCCTTCCTTCCTTCCTTCCTCCCTTGCCAACTTCCTCTCTCTCTCCCTCCCCTTCAAGCCTCGCTATGCCACAGCTGATGGCAGCGAGTGCCTAGCAGGGCACCCCAGCTGGCAGCAATTCCCAGCTGAGGGAAATGTGCCTCATTCGTCCTCCTCCACACACCTTGGACTACGGCAATCAAATGAGTACATTTGTGTACAAGCAGATCAGTGACTTGTGTGGGGCGGGGAGAATAAAGTTGTCAACTCCGCTTTACGTTTTGGCTCATGGGGAGGATGCTTTGTGTGTGTGCTTGTGTATACTGGGCAGGTGGGCGGGCTCGCTCCCTTCGCTGCCAGAGGACCCTCGGGGGGCACCTGATGGCGGCGAGTGCCTGGTGAGGCGCCCCAGTGGATAGTGATTCCTGGCTGAGGGAATCACAGCAGCTTTATGTTTTTGGCTCATGCGGAGCAGGGTGTGTATGTGCTTGTGTATACTGGCCGGAGGTTGCAATACACACCCTCAGGGGTGGCCTCTTCTCCCCCCTTCCTCCCTCCCTCGCCAGTTCCTCTCTCCCTCTGGCCGGCCACTTCCTCCTCCTTTCCATTACTGCTGTGAAACCCCACCCACATGTGTTTGGCACTGGCCAGGAGGCTGCAGCCCCACCTCAGCTAGCCCTGGACCATTCCCATTGGGGGGGGGGAGCGGGCTCAACTACAAAAGGGTGAAAAAATCCTGCTTTTCTCAGGGGATTTTCTTCTCCGGATTTTTGTGGAATAGCCCTCATAAAATCCGGACACAAGAACTTGAGTGGGAATGCTGGATGCCAAATTTGGGTTGATTGCAGAAGTAATAGGAACCCTGGATGCCGAGTTCAAATGCAGTCTGGATTTTATTGCCTATGCAAACGCACCCTAAGAATAGCGTTCGCACTGCTGTGTGCTAATGTGCAACATAAGTGCACTTAGGAAAAGAATTCATTGATGGAGTTACTGTAATTCACCCTTTGAAATATTTAAACTATCATTAAATAATTTATTTTTAAAAAATTAATGCAATCTCTGTGATAAATAGTTGTGCACTATTTAGATAAGACTTTGGGAAACAATGGGCGTATGTTGTTGGGTTACCACTGAGTTATGGCAAACTCCTGGTTGACTCCAGGGTCCCCTCCATACAGGTTCCTTGGCACAGATACACAAGTGGTTTGTACTGTGACGTGGGTAGGGCTGTGAGAGCTCAGAGAGAGCTGTGACTAGCCCAAGGTCACCCAGTTGGCTTCATGGGGGAGGGCAGAATCGAACCTGATACTCCCATATAAGAGTCCGGCTCTTTAACCACTAGACCAAACTGGCTTGGTTCTTAGTGCTGGGCCAGTGAACCCAAATGTAAATTAAGGAAAGAAATATTTAACATTCTGATTAATGCTGGGAGTCCTAGGCTGTGTCCGCATTAAGAGGACAGTGAAGTGGATTCAGCATTAGTCTAGTTTATGTTGAATGAAAACAGCAGGTGTGCCACAAAAATGCCACCAGGATACCCTGCCATCTTTCATCCCACTCATTCCTCACTCATGAGACAGATAGTCTAAAGGTGGAGTGAGGGAAGGAATCAGCCACCCAAATGGCAGCTGGAATAATCATTGGTGTATAGACAGCACCCATGATGAGCCGAAGTGAAGACACAAGCTGCATTCACACTCTGAGGTGACTCAGAGATGGCCTGCATATAGGGTTGTTCACACACAGTCTGCCCTTCCCCTCTTATTAATATTCCAGGCTGGAAAAGGTGGATTAGCAATGGGATGAGAACATGAGATGAATCTTTCAGGTGTTTGTTTTGCTATGTGTGACCACAACCACTGCCTTATAAAATTTTGTAATTTCTTCTTCGTTTCTGTCTGCAATAAAATAATTTTAGAACCGCCATATATTGGCTATGATATTATTTCATGTTGTGAACCCAGGACAGAGATGCTGAAAAGAAAAGATGACGTGATTTCAAAAGCTTTAAGAGCTTTTTAGAAGAGGGCATCTCAACAGGTGTAGTTTGTAATGCAGAGCAAGACCCTCAACCGCAGAGGATCACAGGCTCAAGCCCTGTTCAGACAGGGGATCTAATTATGATTGGGCTGTGGTGAAATTCCCACATGTATTTGTGGCAACTTCCCTATAACCCTGCTATATTGGGGTGAAAACTCGCTATAGCCTATTTCAAGAAAACCCAATACTGATCACAGGTTTTTCCCGAAATAGTGCTAACATATAAGAACATAAGAACATAAGAGAAGCCTTGCTGGATCAGGCCACAGCCCATCTAGTCCAGCATCCTGTCGCACACAGTGGCCCACCAAATGCTCATGGGCATCTCAAGCAGAGACAAGGACAAACCTTCTCCTGCTCTCGAGTCCCAGCAGATGGCCCTAGAAGCGCCCCATTTCCTCCCCCCCCCCTCAGCCTGGAAGATGCACCTAGGCATTCGTTCTAGTACCCATTGATACATCTGTCATCCATAAATTTGTCTAACCCTACCTTAAAGCCATCCAGACTGGTAGCTGTCACCACCTCTTCTGGCAGCACATTCCATAGGCCGATGACCCTCTGTGTGAAGAAATACTTCCCCCTGTCAGACCTTACGCTCCTACCCATCAGCTTCATAGAGTGCCCCCTGGTTCTAGTGTTGTGCGATAGAGAAAAGAAATTTTCTCTATCCACCCTTTCTATGCCGTGCATAATTTTATATACTTCAATCAGGTCCCCTCTCAAACGCCGTCTCTCCAGACTGAAGAGGCCTAGACGTTGCAGCCTGGTTTCGTAAGGGAGGTGTTCCAGACCCTTAATCATTCTGGTTGCCCTTCTCTGCACCTTCTCTAGTTCCACAATATCCTTTTTGAGGTGTGGTGACCAGAATTGTACACAGTATTCCAAATGTGGCCTCACTATAGATTTATAAAGGGGCAAAATGACACTTGCTGTCTTATTTTCTATTCCCTTCCTAATTATTCCCAGCATTGAATTTGCTTTTTTTGCTGCTGCCGCACACTGGGTTGACACCTTCATTGAACTGTCCACCAAAACCCCGAGATCCCTTTCCTGGCGTGTTGCAGAAAGCTCAGACCCCATCAGTTTATAGACGTAATTTGGATTCTTGGCCCCAATGTGCATTACTTTACACTTGTTAAGATTAAAGCACATTTGCCACTTGGTTGCCCACTCACCCAATGCTAAGAGATCCCTCTGGAGCTCTTGGCAATCTCTTTCAGATTTTACTACCCTAAATAATTTAGTATCATCAGCAAACTTTGCTATTTTACTATGTACCCCTTTTTCTAGATCATTGATGAATAAATTAAAAAGCATTAGTCCCAGTACTGAGCCTTGAGGGACCCCACTTTTTACTTCTTTCCGCCCTGAGAAATTGCCGTTTACTACTACTCTCTGCTTTCTGCCCTTAAGCCAGTCACAAATCCAGGACAAAACCTGTCCTTTTATTCCATGGCTGGTGAGTTTACTCAGTAGCCTTTGATGTGGGACTTTGTCAAAAGCCTTCTGAAAGTCCAGATAGACAATGTCTACTGGTTCACCTTTATCCACGTGTTTATTGACACTCTCAAAGAATTCCAACAAATTTGTGAGGCATGATTTACCTTTGCAGAAGCCATGCTGGCTTTTGTTCAGCAATGCCTGCTGCTCCATATGCACACTAATTTTGTCTTTAATAATGGTTTCCATCACCTTACACGGAACTGATGTTAAGCTAACTGGTCTGTAGTTGCCTGGATCACCCCTGGATCCTTTTTTGAATATTGGTGTTACATTTGCTACCCTCCAGTCCTCAGGTACGGAGCCTGATGTTAGGGAAAGATTATATATTTTTGCTAGAAGGTCGGCAATTTCGCATTTGAGTTCCTTAAGGACTCTTGGATGAATACCATCTGGTCCCGGTGACTTGTTAACATTTAGTTTATTAAGACATGCCAGGACCTCTTCCTTGGTTATTTCTGTACAGTTTAACTCTTCAGAAAACACAGGCTCAGCTACTGGCATGTGTCTTCTGTCTTCCTCCGGACCAAGCTGCCATCCTGGACACGGCTACCATGCATGAGTGGATGGAGCCCAAAAAAGACGGCCACACATGCACAGTTGTGCAGGTTGTGCACTTCTGGATATTTTGCACCATCAAAATACCTAATTGTGTGCATCAGTATAGCATGCCCAGACCGTGCCAGCGTTGCACTGTCTAACCAACAATTCTAGAGGGGCTTTTCTCTAGAATATTGTTTGTTGATGCAGTATTTGTGTAGTATCAAGAGCTGGCCTCAATTTTCAGAAAATAGATTGTGACTGTAAGCCACCTCTTAATCTGCTCAGAAAACCTCTAGGAAGTATACATGTCATCACCAGGGGACAACCCCAGCTCTATGTTACAGAACCACAACTTTTAATGGCGCAGGAGTTTTCATCTCTTTTCCGTATAGCAATCTGGTTATAGTGCTGCAGTTTCTTAAATCTGTGTTGAAATAGGCCCTTTCTTCACTTACTGTTGATCCAGATTATGTAGCCTCTTAATCCAGGCCCTGGGCCTCCTCATTCACACCTTAATGCGGATCAAGGAGCCCCCACCTCCACTGGTCTGGGTCTGTTTACATTGAACAGAGCCAGATTCAGATTAAGGTAACTTTAATCTGGATCTCCTGAACACCTAAGAATCTCTGGGTCCACGAGATGATCAAGGGCCTTTTTCTGGAACATGGAATGCACACAGTTGGCATGTTTTAGTGTTCCAAGACTATCAGAAGATGCTTTTCAATGGCATACCATAGTGTGTTCCAAAATATCTCCCCAGGCTTTGAGGCTAGGAAGTTTCATTTCTAGCCTTCAGAGGCATCGGGAAGCACTATAAAACCTGCATGGGCTGGACCCACTAATCCAGATCTAGGCCAGGTAAATCCAGAAAGGGCCATAGTGGATTAGACCATCATTTTATCTTGCATTCTTAACATAATTCAGTTACCCACTGCTTTAGAAAGAAGAAAACATGTATTTGTTTATATAGACCTTCTTCATAATGACAATCCACTGATTTTTGTTGTGTTTTACACTTCAAACTGCAGTAGAGATTGGAAATTGAATGGATTGTTGGTTTTATGCAAGTCCATTCAAACTGCAGCTTACTGAAGTTCTTCCCAAATATTGTCTAAGCGCTCTGAAACACCACACCCTTTCCGTTCCTATGTTGGCAATCTCTGCAGTGTACTGTTCCTTAATTCTGGAACCAATTTTTTTTTCACAAGTTGGGGGAAATTCTGAAGCTTTTAATTCTCTTTTTAAAAGAATTCATGTTTTAACACAGAAATAATTTGTTCTTTTGCTGAGTTCACAATGCATTTTAAATACAGCTACTATGAGTAAATTAAACGCTAATTGAATTGTGTTGCACTGCTCCTCTTTCATTTTTAAAAGTGAAACACTTATGTTTATATGATTTAATATCTGTTCTGTGTCTCTAAAACAGATCTAGTCTCCTGTACCTGTTAAAACATTACTGGGTCTTCCTAACATCTCTGTTGGCCAGAGCAACTGGGCAGGTTAAAGTTTTGGAGCTTGACAATATCTTGAGCTTCCTGTACAGTGTAGTCCCAAGTATAATATTCAAGCCAAGCCTTTTGAAAAATACAGTTGACTAAAAGCCAAAGAAAGAGGGGCTTCAGCTACTCACTGCAGTTTTAATGAACTTGATCCAAGGAAGATAAGGATTACAGCATTACTGCAGCACCATAACTTGAAACATTTCTGGCTGGATGCATCCTAGATTAGTGTTTAAACAGGGATGGAATGTTGCCCTGAGTTATGTTAAACTTCTTGATGACCTTGTTTTTCAAGATTATTAGAAATTTTCCCTGCTCCAAATTCATTTTGCTTTGACTGTACTTTTTGGTTTTCTGTTTCTTTTTACCATCCTTTTTAAAGACTTTCTGAAGTCTTTGGAAAACAGAAAGGTCTTTGTTTCGAAAACAGTCTGTCCCAGGGAAGTGAAGATCAGGGATGGAGCGAGTGTTCACTTTTTGAATGCTTGCCCCGTCTGAAAGTTACCTGGCACTTCATCAAGTGCTGGGTAAGTGCCAATGCTGCTGTACTAACGGCGATCACATTGCCGTGGCAATGGCCATCTGCATGGGTCATTGCTGCAGTGACTGGGCAAGGCGGAGCATGACTGTGGTTGCACTGCCCAGCCTCAATGCATCCTTTGCATGGAAGCAGTGTGAAAGGTGCATGCCAGAGTGTGTTGGCAGTGTCCGAGTGTTGTGGTCCCACACACTTGGAGCTGCATCTAGAATGGAAGCGGCTCCATGTGGGGCAGGTGCCCCAAATTGAGTCATCCCCAGTCCTCCCCTTTCACCTAAGTACATAAGAACCTAAGAGGAGCCCTGCTGGATCAGGCCACAGCCCACCTAGTCCACCATCCTGTCCCACACAGTGGCCCGCCAATCACTTATGGGCATCTGAAGCAGAAGACAAGGACAAACCTTCACCTGCTCTCAAATTCCAGCAAATGGCCTTAGAGACATCCTGCCTGTCCCCCCAGCCTGGAAGATGTACGTAGGCATCCATTCTAGTGGCCCTTGATACCTCTGCCATCCATACATTTGTTTAGTATATTTTAGTATATTTCTGGTTAGGAAAATCTCATCGCTGCCTCCAGACAGCGAGAGGTGATGCCAATTCCTATGCTGCATCAAGGCCTTGGTTACTTATTCTTTAGATATTCCAGGATAAAGTGAATATCCATGCTTTATTCCAGAACATCCAAATATAGCAGAATAAGTAACCAATGTTTGGATGCAACCATAACAGAAAGTGTGTGTTGCCTCTAGTCATTGCCCACCAGCTACATGCAGTCTCCCCTGACATTTAATTGATGGTAGTCCACAGGTAATAGTCCTGTGACATTGCTTTGATAGCTATTTCCTGGATCTAACTCCACACCCAGCCCTGTTCTTTTGTTGCTATTGAAGTAAAGTTGGATGAGCCTCACCAGACAACTGATAAGTTAATCCATTGCTGTGGAGAGCTAAAGAAATGCAGAACCTATAAATATAAGTAGTCAGTGGACTGTCAGAGCCCTGGTAGGATATTGGGGCTATCTGGCAGTCCAGCCGCCATGCCAACAAGTTGACACATGTTTTACAATGTTCTGGTAGCTCCCTGAGATGGCAGTGTCACCAGCTTTGGAAAGGCGCTCTTAGTACAGCCCCAGACACAGCCTTCACACCTACTTCTGTGTAGAGGTTGTGTGGTGTTGTGGCTGTAGCTATGCCCAATTGCTGTAGCAACAGCCAGCCATGCGAGGCCATTGCTGTGGCTATGGGGACGTTGCCAGACAGCAGCATTTGCAGTTACCCTGTTGCAGGGTAAGTCCCAGGTAGGTTTCAGACGGGGCTGGTATTCATAATATGCTCCATGGAAGTTAAGGGGATTAATACTAGGAAGGAAGAGAAGGGTGAGTGATACCACAGAAGTTTGGCTGCAGATAATAATAAGGTTAACAAATCCAAGGCTCCCACAGTAGGACTTAGTGGTCCTACAAGTCTATAGTGGGAAACTCTAATCTGTTGCTTAGGGGAATTTATGTAAGCTAAAAGCCTTGAATCTGGCCCAGTAGCTACATGGCAACTGTTGAAATTGTTTAAATACAGTTGTTAAATGGCACACCGAGATGTCCCTCTCAACAAACTGACTGCTGCATTTTGCATTTAACTGCAGCCTGTGGAGCATGTTCACACAGAGCATGCTGCAATCTAAACATGAGGTTAGCAATTCATGAATAACAGTGGCTAAGCACTCCATGACCATGTAGGGGTATTGCTGAAGCTAGTAATAAGCCCAGAAAGGTCACTTGAGCCTCCAGTGATAGCCTGGAATCTAGGAGCCACTCACAAACTGCTGTTGGAACCTCTAAGGTTAGCAGAGCTAGCAGTTTAGCTAGTGCACAGCAGGCAGTGTGTCTGAATGGAGTTGACATGCAAAACCAGAGTCTTGATTGCATGCCAGGTGGAAGGTTTATTGCTTTATGGTTGCAGAGTATGCCTAAGTATGTAGAGTAAAATGCATGAGTATATGAAAAGAATACAAATAAACAACTTAACCACTAATATATGAGTACTGTTACACTACACCATCATTTGTCTAACTCAGAGCAGAATGAAAGCTGAATAATATAACATATGGATTAACATGAGGTCATAGAAAACAGATGTCCCATGTGAGTGCTTTGGACCTATCCTTGATGGGACTGTTCTTCCATGTCTCACTGGCCTGCTTCCCATAACACAATTCTGTTCTCATAGAACGTCTTGCTTGTTATGGCTATACTACTAGATTACAAGGCACCTGGTGTTATTCAGGCTGAATGACCTTCTGGACTAGTGATGTAAGCTTTTAATATTGTTGCTAAATTTTAGTGGGGGAAATGTCCTGACAACTACATACCTGTCTTTTTAGAAGAATATAACCCCATCTAGAGCAGGGACACCATGTTTCCTAAATCTGAGGACTGCCCACCCACAAGGTCTCCATTTTGTCAGGACTTAGCTTCAGTTTGTTGTCCCTCTTCCAGCTTATCACTGCATCCAAGCACTGATTCAGGACATCGACACCTCCTCGGACTTTGATGTTAACAAAGACGTACTGCTGAGCGTGAACATCATATTGATGAATCCCCAGCCTACAAACTCCTGATGACCCTGCCTGCCTAGTGGCTTCACGTTGATGTTAAAACAGTCCTGGGGACATTTTTGTCCTCAGAGTGCCGTGAAGAACTCAGGCCTACTTTCCCTCCACTCCTATTTGTGTCTCCCTAGCCATAGGATAATTGATTTTGCAAGCACAAGGAGATCGGTTCTGCCTCTTGTTCCAGGCTAGTATCTTAAACAAGTTTGCTCAAATCACAAAATTAAGTTTGCCAGATGAGGTTTCTGAGGGCAGAAAACTAGATAATAAAATTTTGTTTCTCAAAAACAAGAAGGAACCAGTTCCATCTGCTAGTCTGCTTCATCACAGGAAATTGCCTTCAGAACCCCAAGCACAATGAGGATGGCAGGTTTCTTTAAAAGAAACCTAACTTTGAAACAAGATCACTGAACAAATTAGAAAATCCTTTCTTCCTTAACCCTCCAGCCTGAATGCAGTTTTTGCAAGTAGTTGCATGGTACCACTGTCTATCCTTTGTCTTGAGACTACTGATAGAGCATTTGAGTGGTGGAGTAAATGGGTGTGCAAGTTTATGGTTCCGTGGATGAGAAGTCAACTGCTATTTGTACCTTCATCTCATTGGCTTTCACTGTTTTTCTTCTCAACGTTTTGTAAACCAAATACAGGAGTCAATCCCGCCATTGCAGTACTGTTATGGCTCTGTATTTCCCCCACCTGAATGCAGTCCCAGCCTTTGACTTCTAGCTGCCCTCAAGCTGTTGTGAACATGACTGTGAACACATATATAGTAGGCCTGCATACATGAAAGAAGACATATCTATGGACTCATGGACTATGCAACTATGTGGGTGCTCTGACCATGGCTTGCCATGGAAGGCACCTGAAAAACTTAGTAAAAACATGGTAAAAAGACAGGTTTCCATCTTGAAACTGGGACTGTTTTTCTCCTTCAACCCTTCCCCCCCAAATTTTCAACTTCATTCTTGTCCAGAAGAAATTTTGCTGAAAAACAGGAAGTTCTCTCAGGGTGTAAATGCTCAGGAAGCTTATCTATTGTTCTACTGCTTGCTGTTTCAACACCCTTTTCACACTTGGTCACAACATTGTGGGGGAAAGTTTGGCTCTTCCTTGAGGCCCTGTTTCCCCTCCCCTTGTTCTACAGCAACCAATAATAATAAAAAAAGAGATTTCAAACCAACTGTCTTGTCTTCCTTTTCCCAGGTTTGATTCTGCCCTCCCCCATGAAGCCAGCTGGGTGACCTTGTGCTAATCACAGCTCTCTTCTGAGCTCTCACAGCTCCACCTACCTCACAGGGTGTTCTGTTGTAGGGAGAAGAATAGAAAGCTTTCTCACCTGCTTTGAGTCCCCTTAAATGGGTGAGAAAAGCCAACATCTTCTCTTTCCCTTGGGTAATACATGCCAGCCAAGTGCAATCTGCCTCAGGGCAGTTTGTTAAACCAACCTATAGGTGCCAAGAGTAATCCCCCATTTATTCCCCAGTATTCGAGGAATGGCAGTTCAGCACATCCTTAAAATAAGTGAATGCGCACACAAACAAGCAGTTGCTTACTGACGGGAAATTTACCAAGCACTTTATTTCTAAACAAGAGGCATTTTCACGCTACCCTTCCTGTCTGTTGAATGGGAAAGCAGCACAATGAACCAATGTTGACTAGCACTCGCACTTGAGTGCTAGTCAGCTTTACTCGCTCCCTCCCCCCGGGATTGGATTCTCACCTTATTCAATCCTGGGGCCCCATCCTCCTCTGGGCGCCACCGTTTTGGCAGCAGTGCTTCTGTGACTATACGGCCGCATCCCCATTATAAACTTAATTCGGTTTCCCTAAACCGAAATAATAGAACTGGATGCAAATGCGAATTTGCCTGTTCCCATTACTTTAAACTTAATCGTGTTCGATCTGGATTCTGAGGATCGTAGGTGGCATACATGACTCAAGTGGCTACTTTTTAAAAGCCGCTTTTCGGGGCTGCCCTGCCCTCTTCCTCCTGGCGTGAATGCGCCACCCATAACGGACCCCTTCACCAAGCCTGGCTGGGTAGCTGCCGCTTGCCTGGATGGAGGAAAACTGGCAGCAGGCAGCCAGCGATTCTCCCCATTGCCCAGGGCACACAGCAGCAGTGGCAACTCAAGCCTCCTTGCTTTAAACATTCACACATCTCCCAGAACCTGCAGCTGCTTTCCTTTCCCCTTTAAAGGTCAGAACTCCAAAGAGCTAGAATTGTGCAAAATTGCAACATTGTTATCAGGTGTGAAGTGCCTGGATTGCTACAGTGTAGCAGCTGCTGTGAAGGTTGGACTTTTACACTGAAATCACTGTCTTTGGAAGCAAGCTATTGGGAGAGGGAAACCCTAAACATGGATTCTCATCCCTTAAAACGGTAGGGTCCCCACAGTAAAAAATGTAACATGTATCAAGCACACGATCCGGAGTGAGACCTGTTGAAATGAGGTTTAACATTTACAATGCTTTGGGGCGATTTAACATGCGGAAAGCATGTTAAGCCAAACTGACGTGGGGTCTGCGAGGATTGAAAACGGTTTGAAACCAAAATAAGCTTGTAATGGGGATGCAGCCTACGTGCGTCAGCACCATTGCTTTGATGACGCAGATACTCTGTGCATGTGCAGTCA
This sequence comes from Aspidoscelis tigris stejnegeri, assembly GCA_023333525.1. Classification (NCBI taxonomy): domain Eukaryota; kingdom Metazoa; phylum Chordata; class Lepidosauria; order Squamata; family Teiidae; genus Aspidoscelis; species Aspidoscelis tigris. The sequence goes on from JALMGA010000007.1 coordinate 13,501,321, forward strand.
CATCTACAGTTGTCCGAGGTGCCAGCGAGCTTGTGCGGCACCTCAAACAACCCCAGAGCACCAGCAAGAATGAATGGTCAGGCTGCTGGATGCTTCAGGTAAGTGTTAGGTAGACACTGGTAAATGAATTATTAGTCCACTTCTAGGGACTTCCCCAGGGGTGCACTGATTATGCACTAGAGGCCGTAGTGTGAAAAGGCCTAAGATTTCCATAATTTCTGATCCTTTCACTGGGTCTTCTTGCAGGACCACACAGTTTTCCAGAAAGTAATTTTAAAATTGTTGCCCATGGAAAACAAAATGTGATCCAGATCTCTAGGGAAACAATATATTTCAAAACAAAATCATTTATCCTAATTGCTGGGAATCCCAAATGATTTAAAAATAAAATAGGTGTTGTGATGCAGAGGCAAAGCTGAAAAACGGAAGCAAAGTTCTTCTCATGTGTTGTCTACAGGGGTTTTAGGTGTGATAACACAAAGGAGACGGAAATGAAGAAAGAGCCAAGGAGAAGTCAGCTATATTGAATGAATAGTTACACACAATTGTTTTCTGATTATGCCTCTAGTATTATTATCATTCTTCTAGATGGATGAATAAATACATAGAAGCACAGTGAAAACTGAATATTTAGGGATAAAAATAATTGCGGACCTATAGCATTTTCTGCCTCACTAACAAACACATATAAAGGAAGCCTCTGCAAGCTCAGAGAGAAGAGAACAATACGTCTTTGATGAGGACAGGGCTACTTGGGCCTTTAGAACAACACATAGGATATCACAAGATCTAGATAACAGTGTTTTAGGCCCAACCCTGATCACCCACAGCAGAATCACCCACAAGCACCCATGCATGCTGGCACAAGTGGGAGGGAGTCTAGAACAAGCTGCCCTGTTTATCTTGAAAGTAACCAGGTCAGATAAAATGTGTGGTATGCGGGATAATTTGTACTGTAATTGGAACGAGCAGCTATACTCGTAGGACTCCTTCCCTTGTGATTCTTTGGCTTGATCTAATAAATTCTTCTCCAGTGCGCATAAATCCACTGACACACTTTTACAGATAGTGTTTTGTTTTGTTTTTTTAAGGAGCAATTTGAGAATTAAGTAATTTTCCAGGGAGTATAACATGTTTTTTAATCAACCCAATTTAAATATATTTTCTTATTAGTGACAAAGGACAGCTGACACAGCAAAGGCATTTAATAAAAACTAAGACTCGTTGATGAAATTAATAAATATATGTCTTCTTAAATATATGTCTTTTTTAGGGATGTGCGTGAATTTTGTTTTGTATCCGATTCGTATTAAATTGAATGCAAGAAAATCCATATTCGTTTGAATAGATCCCCTTCAAATGTAGTGGGATTTGAATTTGATAGGAATATTCAGTCCCATACAAATCCAAGACAAATGTAGATGAATCCCATTCATGTTCCATATAAATCCCATATGAAGCTTCATACGAATATATCAAAACATTCAGTTTGAATACGGATATCCAAATTGGGCCAAATTTGTATGAATTTTGAGTGTCACGAATATTTGTGCACACCTCTAGTCTCTTTCATTTTCTAATTTAGTAATACGTTGGAATCTTCAGTTCCAAGTGCCAGTGCATTGCTGGACAGGACCACCACAGCACTCATAGACACGTTGGCAGTGCTACTAGCTGATAGGTGGTGCTGGGGTCTCAGTTCTGCAGTGCCGTTCTTTTGGTATATTATTGCAAGTGTACATCACTTCAGCGTAAAAGGGGTTAATTTTACCTGTATATTAGAGTTACAGTATGGAAACAGTGGATTGGATAACTCTGCTGTAATAGTTTGCATGTCACATGCTTTCTTTTTCTCTTCTCTCAAGCTAGCTTGTAGACAGATTGACTCTAGCATCTCTAGACATGTATATCTGATGTAAATAAGTTATAAGACTCACAAGTTATGGATAAGTAAAGTTATGTTGAATGAATTCAGAAGTTGTCTGCTTCAAGTCTGTTCTTCAACATGCTCTCTGTCCTTAGAATAGTTTTCTGAGTGTAAAAGAAAACAACACATTCACATACATTTGGTAAGGCTGGGACTTCATGGTTCCCCTAATCCTCAGTTCTTCACAGCGGGCAATCCCTTGCAGAATAATGTGGTTTTGCCCTAGATGGTGGTTTGTGGGAACCCAGCCACGGCTTGACATCAGGGCTGAGTCACTTCTTGCAAAATCAGTGAGCCGTTTCGCACTTGTGTTCATAGTCAACGCAGGAGATGCTCTGTGAGGCTTGTTTCCTAGCGTATAGGCATAGAGCAGCTAAAACAGTTTCCCCTGCACGTATAATGGTAAAACAGCTTTAACTGCTCTACTTCTGTACTAGTGGCAGGGTTGGGAAGTCTCTCCGTGCTCCAATCTGGATGGAAGATGTGCAAATGGAGCATGAGGTCAGGCGGCGCAGATGCAGTTGCTCTCCACATTTCCCAGTTACCATATCAGTGGCGCCATACAGGCACATTGATGTTGTTGTCGTAGCTTCATGTTCACCTCTGTAATGGAGGTAATTCGCACCTCACCCACATAGGGAAGCGCTGGCGAGGTTTGGGACAGATTTGGTATCCTAAAACGCATGCACCAGATCTATCCCCATCTGTCCCAAACCTCGCCAGCGCTTCCCTATATGCGGGTGAGATGCAAAACAATCCAGGATCATTTTTTTCTACAACTTGCATAGTTTTATATGCCTCATTCATGCCCTTTCTTGTTTGCCTGCTTACCTAAAATATTTCAGATATTGCTTAGATTACGTGCTCAGGCTGAAAGTGGTGCTGGGAAACTACATGGACACTGTGAATTGTATATATGGACATGTTAATGAAGTCTCAAAAGCTAGAGCTAGCAATGGCAAATAAAAGTTGCCAGTTTTAATCCCAATGTATTCATTTATTCATGCCTGATGTTTTGTCTGGAGTTAATCCTCTGAAAGATTCTGACAATCTATTAAGAACCATAAAACTCACTATAATGTATTATTATATACCATGAAACCACAACCTTCAGAACATGGAAACAGATAAAATACTGTAACAGTGCTAACACTATTAAAATATATAAATGCAAGCACAAAGCAGTAATGAATAGAGAACTAAGACCTGAGGCAATTTTATAAAATGCATTAAAGTGTAAACTGAAAGTAATGTAGAATAAATAAACCTTCAGGACTTGCTTTGAATAGAATTGCCCTGAAAAAAGGGGGTGGGGTGTTGCAGCTGTGGCTGTGCAGTCATGTGCCACCTTGCCCGATTGCCATAGCAATGGACAGCGCATGGCCATTGCTGCAGCAAGACAGATGCTGCTAGATGGCAGCACACGCACCCTACTGCAGGTTAAGTCCCAGGTGGGATCTGGAGGGGCCAGGCTCCAACCCCAGTTTGGTCGGGTTAAGGAGCCAGACTCTTATTTGGGAATACAGGGTTTTATTCTGCACTCCTCCATGAAGCCAGCTGGGTGACCTTGGGCTAGTGACAGATCTCTTTCAGAGCTCTCCCAGCCCCACTTACCATACAGGGTGTTCTGTTATGGGGAGAAGAACAGAAGGTTTGTCAGCCGCTTTGAGTCCCCTTGGATGGGTGAGAAAAGTGAGGTAGAAAAGCCAACTCTTCTTCTTCCTGGAAAATTTAAGTGTGAACTTCCCCTGTGTTTGTCCTGTAGCAAAGATGGATCCCAGTCTGAGCAACACATCACACAGATTTGTTAATGCCATGCCCTTTTCTCTTTGACAGTGTGATGCCCCTTGCCCTACTCAGTTTTGGCTAGACAGCAAGTTCCCGTGGAAGGAATAGAAATGTCTCTTCACCCCCCATCCTGACATGCTTTAGTTGTCTCCATTTCTTTACTGAAGAAGTGTTAACATTTCTGTCAGAAGCAGTCATGGCACAGAGACCATAACATGCTTTGTTTCATTCCTCTGTGGTTAGAACATGTGATAGAACTGTAAGTCCTTTGCTGGGATTTTTAATTTGGACATAATCCTTAAACCTGGAATCAGGGGGTTTGTTTCTACTCCTCAAAAATGGAAGGGTGGAGCAGCTCAAGGAAGGCCACTGTACAAGGGTGTCTGTTTTCCAGCTCACTTACAATGAATGCAAGATTGTGTATTCACACCATTGTAGTGAAACAAAATCCTCACAAGTTAACAAGGAATTCTGTAAAGGTAATGCATCTTTAAAAAGATCTGCATTTCTGCTTTCCCCAAATCGGAACGAAATCAGCTAAGGTCACTGTTGGGCAGAGTATAAAAGGGCTATGCAGTGGACTATCAAGTTTGGAGGAAATATGTTTTACTCAGAGACTGCTTTAGGAGAAAGGAAAATAGAAATCATTTGTTCAAAAACGCAAGAGCAAAGTCAAAACAAAACAGCAGTTATCAGTAGCACTGTAGGCTACATTTCCACTTGTCAAAAAAATATATCCTGGTTTTAATCTGGATTTTTTTTTTACCTGCACTGAGGGCTCTTGCAGACGTCCCACCTGCACTGGGGTGCCATTCTTGCCCCTCCCCCCGGCCGCTTGGCGTTCCTCCGTTTTTCGTCATCATCCCACTGCTTGCCTTCTCCACCATTCTCCAACAGACGGAGGGAAAGGGCAGAGGGGACACTGGAGATGAAGAAAGACAGAGAAATGAGGCAAGGGGGGGAGACACCTGGAGAAGAAGAACAGGGCAGGGGGAAGGGGCAGGAGACAACAAAGTGGGGTGTGGGAGGGGGAAGGCAGGAGACTTATGGTAGGGGACAATGACAGAAAGGTGCAGGGGGTGGTAAATGGTGGGGGCGATGTTCCCATTATCTAAATAATCAGATTTTAACAGGGTTCTTCTGTGAGTCCTGTTAAAATCCCAACAGCGATTCCCCAGATTTTTGGACATTAAGTCCTCAGAAAGGGGGAGACCCATCCTTGTGTTGGGACAGTGGGCCCTCAAGCTGGATTCAGGCTGGACCGGAGGGCCAGTGGAAACACAGCCTTAACACAGTTCTGCAAAAGGGTAAAACTTATTCATGTTAAATAGAAAAAAAAAAGACATGCCTGAATCAGAAAGCCCCCAAATACACCTTCTGTCCGATTCTGCACTGGTTGGTACACTGGGCCAGTAAGTGTACTGGGAGCGTACCTTCTGCTTGCTGGCACAGTCTAAGGGAGGCCCTGCCCAGAATCTCCTTAGATTGCACCAGCATGCCAAAGGGAGGTTTCTAGGTTCTTTCTGGATGTCTCTTCTCTTCTTTAGATTTCCCTTAAAAATCTAGGCTTTATGTTATTTTGGGAACATTTTCAGCTGTCCAGACAGACACACAATTCTGGGTGATGGCATGCCACATGGGAAGTAATGCCACATTTTCCCTCTGTTCTCGGCCATCTCCTTCTTTCTTCAAACGTGGGAAGAGTTGGTGGAACCTGATTGGTTGGCATCCACCATTGGTTTGTTCCGGAAATGAGGGGGTACACTTCCATCCTTTGTTTCTGTCAGGATCACTTTTGTTCCCAATGAATTGATTAATCAAACTTTTGTTAGACTGATTTTCTGAGATTGTTTTCACAATTCCAGGACTCCCACTTTGTGTGTGCGCATGTTTGCTGCATACCTTCTCTTGCACTATGCTTGCTTTTTGGGTTATCTTGTTGGAGCATATCCCATCTTCACAATATCCTGCTTTTTTGGTGCCAAGGCATGGTAGATTCTGACTGGTTTCTTAGACGCTTGAATAGCCAATCATATTTGCTGAACTTCAACGCAATGAACCAACTGTACACGCCACTCCATTAGCGATCATGTTGGGGAAATAGTGATGCAGATTGTCCTAGTGGCAGGTAGTTCTTATTCTGAGTTAGAAAACTATCACCTTGAGGGTCTGCTTGGAATGAAATGCAGAGGGAGCCTTCCGTACTTCAAGTGCTAGTGAAGTTCTGAACCAGACCACCAGGGCTTGTAGTGTGGATGGTCAGGCATGGGCAAGCTGGATCACCATGGCAATAACCATGGCAACAGCTGACGATCAGGATGTGGTGCACAACTGTGCATCCATAGCTGCACCAACATCTCCGCTCACAGGGTTGCATGCAGAAGAGTTTGCGAATGCTACTGACTGGGAGCTCCCGAGCTGCTTCTGGTCAAGCTGTGGACAATAGTTTATTTGTCTACAAGTAGTTATGGCTGGGGGAGGCCTGATGAACCCTGGAACCACAGTGGCAACAGTGCCATGCATATAGCTCTCATTAGGAACTGGACAAAACCACTCCACTTGGTAAGTAGATAGTAAACCGTGATATGCAGATGTGAGTGAAGGAAGCACTAATGTTAAAATTCATGACAACGTAAAATAAAGTACCTTGTAGAAACAGTTTGAGAACATATCTGTGTGCTTGTGTATTTTTCCCTAGCATAACACATACTGTACTTTGCCCTTTTTCTTACAAATTTTATATCAGATTAAATTTCTGTAAATGACTACTTGCTCAAGCACAACACACGCTAAAGCCTCATTATGGGTCCCAGTGATTTTTGGCAATATTATTAGACGTATCTTTATTGCACATCTATTTATCTATTTACTAGAAACTAGATAATGTATTCACGCAATGAGCACAGGGCTGTAGTTTTAACATCCACCAGTTTTCTGCATGATGTTCTTGAGAGATAAAGCTCTGCTGCTGATAGTGTCCTTTTCTTCCATCTAAACAGCTACAGATTTCTATGAAGGTCTCGGTGATGGAAAACAGGATTTCTTTCTTGTTTAGTTTTCTACTTTGAAGCACCCTATACAGTTACAAATCAGGTAAGAAAGGCTTTATGTATCTCTATGTTTATTAGTAGTGATATTTGGGTCTCTGGTTGAGATAAAATTTCTTTAGTAACATCAGGAATTTTTTAATAGAGTTGAGCGGTAGATTATGGAGACTCTTGGCTAGAGATTCTTCAGATTAGATGAAAGGGTGGGTAACGAGTCTTTGGTCATGGTCACACCTTCACTTTAAACCTTCTTCAGTCCATCTTCAGGTCTGACTGCTCACATCTTTCCATTTCTATCCATTTCATTTGTGGACAAATGTGGAAGGTCAGACTTGGAGATGGACTGAAGAAGGTTTAAAGTGAAGCTGTGAAGCAAAAAGGTTCATCTTCACCTGATTGCCTGGATGGTCTAAAATGATGGGGCTTAATGAACATCAGAAGGAAGGTCATTCCACAGGGCGTGGGGGCCATCACAGAGAAGGCCCTAAGCAAGCGGTTCTCAACCTTCCTAATGCCACGACCCCTTAATGCAGTTCCTCATGTTGTGGAGACCCCCAACCACAGGGGCACAGCAGCTGGGAGGTGGAAGGGAAGGACGGCGGGAGATTTGTTGCGACCCCTCTGAAAGGGTAGTTTGACCCCCAAAGGGGTTCTGACCCCCAGGTTGAGAACCACTGCCCTAAGCCTTCACCTCACCTTCCAAACGTTTGTCTACACAGGGCTTTTCCAGCTGATCTTAATGCACAGGTGGAGGCAATCCTTTAAATATCTGGAGTCCAAAATATTTAGGGCTTTATAAGCCAAATTTAATATTTAAGGGTGACTATATACTCCACAGAGGCAGTCCGGATCAGCCAATCCAGATCATCCTAACCATTTGAACACTGGAACAGAAAGCCCCTTAGACCTGAAAAATGATATCAGCATGGTGATGGCTCTTCCTGTCCAGCCCCAAAGCTCACACATGCTTCAAAGTCACGATTTGCAAGCTCTGATGGCCAGCAATCAAAATCCACGCCTTGAAGGCCCCAATGGGACATACTTTGGCTGTGTGCTTTTATGCTGCTGAAATGGTCCCCCCCCCATAAACTAGAACATAGAGATGGGTACCTTCTGAACACCTATGTGGACCAGATTGCCAGTTAGTATGCTGGTGGACCACCAGTAATCCAGATCAAGACCCTCCTGATCTGGATTACACTGGTTCAGATGGAGCATACTAGCAGGGGGCATGGGCGCCTTTATTCTGCACTAACATGCAGAAGGAAAGCCCTTGGACCACTTCTTAATGAGGATCTATGGTAAGTGCAGAAAGCTCTTTAACTGCGATGCTGATACTTAATCTTTTTTAAAGTTATTAAAACTATGAGTGATGTCCATGCTTTCAGCTGTAGTTCCAAACCCAGTTATTAGATGTCCCTCAAGACTCTGTGGAAATCTTTAATGGCCCTTTTTCCTCAAGTCTGAAAATCACTTGTAAGTTCGGAATGGCTGCTCCTGCATTTGTTTTCTTTGCTTTAAAATTAGATCAGCACAATTTGTGTTTTGCTGTTTGTTTGAAGTGCAGGGGAAATGGCTGTCAAGTTATTGAAAATAGGAAAGCAGGTGAACTAATTTGGGGATGTGATACTTTGGGGCTGTGAGCCCAGTTTCTCTTTCTGCACCAATAATAAAAGCAAAATTAAACTGAGGCTGCTTCCATGTGCAGCGTTTCATGGGGTGGACCACGGTGCTGCTGCTGCTGCTGCCCTTGTTCTGGAGTGTCCAGGGGCTCCTTCCAGCTGCCCCAGGCTTCATTAGCAGTGGACAAGTTAAAAGCTGTCCTCAGCTTCACTGGGAGTGGCTGGTGAGCTCCCAGCTGCAACGCTTGCACTCTCTTCCAGTTTGGTCTAGTGGTTAGGGAGACGGACTCTTATCTGGGAATACCGGGTTCGATTCCACCCTGCCCCATGAAGCCAGCTGGGTGACCGTGGGCTAGTCACAGCTCTCTTCTGAGCTCTCACAGCCCCATCTACCTCACAGGGCGTTCTGCTGTGGGGAGAAGAGTAAAAAACCTTTGTCAGCCACTTTGAGTCCCCTTAAATGGGTGAGAAAAGTGGGGTACAAAAGCCAACTCCTCCTCCTCCTCCTCCTCCTCCTCCTCCTCCTTCTCCTTCTTCCGGGTGTGCATGCTATGAGTAGATAGGGTAGCACAGCTGCAGCTGTGCAATTGTGCACCACAGGCTGATCACCATGACAATGAGATGGGGCATATGTGTGTAAAGGGCTTTAGATACACGCTCAAGATACTGTTTTGCCCCTCTGTGATGGACAGAATTCTTCTGTATGTGGAACAGTAAGGGACTGGAAATAGATTCAAAATTAGGTTATGTGACCCTGGCAACCTTTGGGGCAGGAATTTGTACCCTGGGTGCATAGCTATTGCTCTGTCCTGCCCCTTGGGTCAGCCAGAAGTTATTTGAAAAACACCATGTAGATCCAGCCAGAATTAGGAAAACTAGGTGTGCTTGCGTCCATCTGAAGAATCTGTTGCCTTTAGAATTTTGTGAATTCTTTTGTACGTGGAAGAATTTGGCACTATATTGTTGTTCATTGCCTTAATTACTTCTACATCTTCAGTTACTTTTATTTCTTGGTTTTATGTATTTTAATTCTCCCAACCCTCCTCCCTGAGATGTGGTAAAGAGTAGAATACCAATGTAATTAAAAGCAAACAAAACAGGCTCTACATAATGGGGTAATGGAGCCAAGACCAGGGATTTTATATGTACATTGTTCAGGACTTCAGCTATGATCAAAAGACACAAAAGGCGAGTTCCCATTGCCACTTTAAAACTGTTTCAGAATGGTTTTGATCTTCTTTGTCCCCATTCCCAATCAGTTTCAGGGGTATTTTGAGGATTATTTGGCTTAAAAACGGAATAAATAAACACCAGAATTTTCCAGTGTTTTCCCCCACTTTTGCTTTTAAAATGTTTCTTCCTTAGTGCTGTGGGAATGCTAGAGTATTCCCCTGTACAAGAGACTGTTTCATTGTAACAATTCAGCCACTTCACACCTGATAACAATGTTTCTTTTCCCACCCACCCAAGCCTGAAGGTTGAAAGAGGCAATCCTGTGCAATTCTGGCTGTTTCCCTCCTTTCTTGATCTTTACAAAGGGAAAGGGGTGGAGCTGCTGCAGGAACTGGGAGATGTGTGTATGTTTGTGTGTGTGTGCACAGGCGGTGGTGGTAGCAGAGTGATCCAGCCAGCCAGGGGGCTTTTTCAGAGGGAGCCCCTGCTGGGGATGGTGGCTGTGGAGGTGGAGCAGGTAAATGGGGCTTGAGTTGCCACTGCTGCCATGCGCCATTGGCAGTGGGGAGAGAGGGGTGGGGAAAGGCTGAGGAGGGGAAAGAATCACTTTCCTCAATCTGCTTTTGGAAGCGTTTTAAGTGTTTTAGAGTGGGGACACAAAATCAGGGTTGAATCCAATTGCCAGATGCTCCTTTGCTTCCTTTTAATGCGCTTTACATATCAATGTAAATCCTGATGTAAATAGCCTTGTATATAGCGCTTTATTCCTTGAATGGGAACTTGCCCCAGGTGGATGAATCTAGTAGACAGAAGCAATCCTCAAACCTCTGCTTGAGAATTTGTGCTATGCATGCTTAATTGAGAAACTAAGGGTACCTCCAGACATAAATTAAAAAAAGTGAGCTTACCTTTGAAATAAAAAAAGTTTGCAGGGAGAACGGATTGTCTCGACATTCTCTCAATCCTCTGAAGCAGCAGGCAGGGTTCCTCTGACCACGTGGTCAGCCCCTCCCTCACTGAGAGGCCTACTGCTTCTTGGTGAGAGCAAATTCTCATGACATCTTGCGAGATCTTGCCTAAACACCCAGGAAAAGGGAGAATCCTCAACTCATATTCAAGTAAGTTGGAATATTTTGCTCTGCAGCTTTGCTTCACAGGGACTGTGAAGTGTTCTAAAAGTTGCCTGAGGTCGTAATGGCTGCTCTTGCAAATTACACCTTCTGTCTGGACATAGCCAATGCCTTTTGTGAGTAAATGTTGTCTATTTCCAAGTAAACAACTATGTGTTTGCTTTCAAGCATACCAATATGCATTGAGGCAAGCAAGAGAAAATAAATGGGACTGGTGTAAATAATCTTTTGACTCAGTAGACAGTGTTCGCTGTTTGCCAAAGGAAGGTCTGTTAAGCAAGTTGAGAAACAGGGAGGGGAAATTTCATATTTAAATAAATACTGAGTGCACAATTCAAATCTCTGATATTTCGGCTGGAAGGAGGTTGAATCTGGCCAGCTCCATACATGCTCAAATATCATGCTAACAGGCATCATTCTGTTAGCATGATTTGATCAGACCAAATCAAAAGTGCATGGGGACAACCCTTGCTGATCCCAATTTCGATTCGGACCAAAACGTGAATGGGGACGTGCCCTTAGCCTGCCTTTCCACAGAAAAGTCTTAGGGAAGAAGCGTCACGTCTCCATAAGGCCACCCAGGCCCTTTCTGCACGGACCCTTAATGTGGATTAATCCAGAGGTCAGCCCCGCTGCTGGTTTGCTCTCTTTGCATTATTATTCATCTATTTACTTCTATTTTTATTGTGCCCTATACCTGAAGGTTTCAGAGCAGGTTATAGCAATAAGAACAAGATGAAAAATGAACACATGCATGTAAAAGCACTGCTTCCTTTATTTTCTGATATTTTTCTCACTGTGTGCTAGCGCATTTTGAACAAACCATGATCCTGAGTAGGGAGGTTTTAATCTAGATCTCTGTTAATCTAGATCCCTGTTTCATTGGGTCTACCAGTGGACCAGTGGCCCTGATCCAGAACATAGGAGATGTGGAGGAAGAAGAAGAAGAAGAGTTGGCTTTTCTACCCCACTTTTCTCACCCATTTAAGGGGACTCAAAGCGGATGACAAACCTTCTGTTCTTCTCCCCACAACAGACACCCTGTGAGGTGGGTGGGGCTGTGAGAGCCCAGAAGAGAGCTGTGACTAGCCCAAGGTCACCCAGCTGGCTTTATGGAGGAGAAGGGAATCAAACCCAATATTCCCAGATAAGGGTCCAGCTCCCTAACCGCTAGACCAAACTGGAAGAAAGCATGCCTCCAAGGATCAAGACTCCTTTGGGGTGTAGTTCAAAGGCATGCCATATCCCGCCCCTCAAAAATACCCCTCAGAGGCTCTGGGGCTAGGAGCTTTTGTTCCTAGCCCTTGGATGCATGGGCGCTGATCCTGCCCACACCTTTTTGCCCATTGATCATGACTGAAGGCAAGTAGGTGCAGGAAGGGTCCTAGATGTACAGGAAAGGAATTCCACAATTCTTTTTTTTGCAGGAAATTGTTGGAGGTTGACTTGAGTCAGAAACCTGGCTCCAGTTTTCACAGGCCTAGAATTAATACCCATTGTTATATAATCAGGGTTGTGATTGTCTCGGTAATTGCTTGGCCTCCTTGCTAATACTGTGATGTTCAGTGACTAAAAGCCCTTGATTGCCAGTTTGTGACTCAAATTTGCTATCAGGCTAATAAAATGTAATCTTCCTGACTGTGCAGTATAAATGTACTGCCAACTGACTGAGTAACAAAGCTTAATCTTACCAGCCTTTGGTAATGTTCTGTGTATATTATATTAAAGGAACTGTGATCAAACTTTTAACTTAATCAGATGTAGTCCTCCTCCCTTTTTTTGAAAGACGGAAAAATGGCCATGTCTACCACCGGCTGCTTTGGCCCAGGTTGTGGGCAGCACTCCCACTGCTGTGGCCGCATATTTTTCATGACCTGCATGAGGAAAGAGGCCCTCTCACTTTCAATTCAATCCCTCCCTTTTGCTTCATGCAATCTATTTTTTTTATGTTCAGATAATAAAGCGTATGCCAAAAAGAAAAATATTAATGGTTTCCTAAAGCACAGGATTGTGTGCAATTCCTTTTGGCAACTCTGCATGCCCTCTTTGTAAAATTGTTTTCATAGACAGCCAAAATCAAAACATGTGCCGCCTCTGATAAATTATTATTATTAGCTTTCTTCGCTGTCTAATTCCCCCTAGTTTATCTTCGATTTTTTTTTCACTGCTTGGCATTTCTTTAAATTGCCAGAGCTGAAGTCGTGAGCCAGAAAGCTATTTCTTCTCAATTCCTATAAGGCTGAAGCTAAATATTATGCTATTTTTTAAAAAAAGAAATAAAGACCTGTTGAAAATGTCTAGACGGAAGAATCGTTATATAATCAAGTATTACAGTTTTACGCTGCTATTGCTGGAATCTCGGGATAATATGTAAGTTTACAAACACTGCAAAAGAATTTGTTCTTCTTTGCATGTATAGGTGTCACTTTCAGTATGTTGTATCATTTTTAATTGTTTATTGAATACTGTTGGGTAATCTGGATTTATTTATTTTTTTCATTATAGCTCTCATGATTTTTGACCAAATTGATCACAACCAGAGCAAAGTGGCATGTAAGGAGAAATCATAACATATTTCTTCAATGGTCAGCTTTTCTCTTAGTTTTATCTACCTGCCTCCCACTCATATAGTTGCTAAAGGCTGAATTCTGGGTCATCAGTAAATATGTCTCGGCTTCCCATAATTTTCATTGGCTGTTTTGTTTTCTTGCTTTCTTTTTAAAATTTAGTGTCTGAAAGGATTTTTGTATTTTTAAAGGGTCTGACAGTGATCACATAAAGTAAAAAAAAAAACACAAACCCTCTAATGTGACTAAGACATGGTTCCTAGGTGAGTTATTCACCCATGGGTCTAACCCTCCTCTCCTCATGTTTGTTCTCAGTTAGAGAAGGTGGCTTAAAGTTAAGAACCCAAGGGCCACACACTACAGTCTCTGAAGCTCTCCTGAGGGACCTGCCAGAGGAGTTTGGGGAATTGTATTTTTAGTGCAGGATTCACTTTGGTCCTGGTCATACGTAGATGAGATAGGACGTCCTATTCATAATTCAAACTGAGGTTGTACCAGTTCTGTTCATTATAGGTTGTCCTCAGGCTGTCCTCACTTTGGGCTGCATCACTCCCACCTTTCTCTGTGATTGACCTGAGCCTCCTCCACGGAACTCTTGGCTCTCCATCCCTTTTGCTGCATCAAATCAATCTCCTTTCTTATTGGATGCCGTTGTGTCACTCAGGGGAAGTCAGGGTGTGTGTTTGTGGTTCTTTTTTAAGCCTGTTCCACCACCTCCATGCTCCTCTTCCTTTTTTATGTGCTTTTCATACTGCATCAAATATTCGAAAATCTGGATGTGTCTGAATAACAAAAAAATGAATGTCCAAATTATTTGTACAAATAACTCAAGATATTCATATTTGTTCAAATTTGGAAATCCGAATGTCCGGACATTCAGTTCATATATGAATGTCTGAATTCATCCAAATTTGTATGAATAATAAATATTTTGAATATTTGTGCACATCCCTATGATGTACAGGAGAATTAGCACAAGGGGAAGTATTTTTTTCATGCTGAAGGTCATTGGCCATTGGAATGTCCTGGAAGGGGTGGTGACAGCAGCCAGCCTGGATAACTTTATGAAAAGGTTGGATAAATTCATGGAGGTCAAGTGTATCAATGCCTATCAAAATGGATGCCTAAGTACCACCTGCAGGTTGGAGAGATGGTCAGATGCCTCTAAAGGCCATTTGTAAGAAGTCCACGGCAGAATAAAAATGCATGAAGTACATAAAAATATTTTAAATCACAATGTGTAAATATATAAAGTGAAAACCAATTAAACACAATAATTGTAAATTTCAGTACAAAACTAAGGAGAAGGCACTGATCACAGGAGAAACTCTGAAAAGGTAGTGCCAAGGGGACGAGTAGATTGGCATATGAATGGGCCCCACGTGTGAACCATCTCTAAGCCATCTCTGAGGCACCTCAGAGCTGTGGGGCTTTTTTTTACCACATGTGGATGAAACCTTCCTCCCAAGAAGGTGCTTTTGTTTAATGAACTGTGTGTTTCCCATGAGCAGATCAGGACTAGCTGTCAAAGGATGAAGAAAAATCTTCACAGTGGGAGGGCTAAAGAGAAGAAGACTGCCAGCCCCACTATTTCTCTTGTGGACAATTTTGGGAGTTGTTTATCACAGCTTGTGTAACATAAGTGTTCTGAAAAGGAACAACAGCAAAGAGAACTGTACTGTGTTTCTGTTATGAGGAAACCAAAAAGGAAAGGGATGATACAGAACCCTTCTGATCATTCTAATTGATTTTTATCCCTGAGCTAGGAGAATGTAGAATGTATTTGCTTTTGTGAAACATTAAATAAGACTAAGGAGAATGAGAAGAGACATAGGGAATGGGGAAGTTAATGCCCTCTCCTGGCCCAAATACTTTGATTTAGCAGTAAATCTGATTATAGCCATTGGAACTTAATGCCTAAAAGCCAGAATTAAACTCAGCTGGGCATAGAGAAGATACATCAATATATCTGAGCTGAAATCAATGTGCCTGAATGAGCTTTCTCTTGCAAGCATTAGTCATTGTCCACCTACATTAGCATTTGAGGGAAGGGTCAGGGTTGGAAAGAAGGAGAGCCATGACTCATTGGCATTATACTAGACTGAAGTCAACACAGACAAGGACAGAACTTACCTTCCTCACTATTCCTGTTGAATGCCACTGGGGCAGGATTTTGCTACTGTTTTTAGGTGTCGTCTTCCTTTGTGGTCTTAAAGCTTCAGCTCTTCATATTTTGACCAAGAGTGCCTCAAGATGAGGGTAAAACCCTGTGATCTGTGCCATTCCCAATACAGTAATGGGTTATTCAGTGCTTCTCAACCTTCCTAATGCTGCGACCCTTTAATACAGTTCCTCATGTTGTGGCGACCCCCAACCCAACCCTAACCCCCAACCATAAAATTATTTTCATTGCTACTTCATAACTGTAATTTTGCTACTGTTATGAATCGTAATGTAAATGTCTGATATGCAGGATGTATTTTCATTGTTACAAATTGAACATAATTACAGCATAGTATTCACATCAACCACAGCTGAATATAAAAGTGTCATTTTACCTCCAATACTGCTGCTTTCTACACAGTGGCTGCTCTCTACTATATTTGTATGGGGTGTATGTGATGGGGTTGGCGCGATGATGTCATCATGCCAGGTACTCGTACGTGGGTGTATCTGCATGTGGGTGGACCCGCCTGGAGATGGATAGAGGAGTGGTGTCTTGGTTCCAATGTGTTTTCCGATGGTCTAAGACGACTCCTGTGAAAGAGTAGATTGACCCCCAAAGGGATCATGACCCACAGGTTGAGAACCACTGGGTTAGTTGTTTGAGATTCTGTAATATTACTAATACAAGAAATCCAGCAACAATAGCGGATTTCTCGTAATATAGATTCCAGTTCCAGGCTCTTACCTCATCAGCCAGCTCTTTGGGGAAAACACCGGATCCACTTAGCAGGGTGAGGTGCCTTTGAAGACTATGCAAAGATACTATCACAGTGGATGTCATCATTGCCATTGCCATCACTGCAGCCACTGTTGTGAAAGTCCCATGAAGGAGTCTTCATAGTCCTGTTTCAACTGTGTGTGTCACTCACAACCACAACAGTGTTTTTCCTTGACTCACGTCAGATGGCGCCAGCATAGATGAAGACCGCATTTATCAGTCCACAACTAATCTGGATCAGTGTGCCCTTAGCACGGATCTGATCCAGATTAACACTAGTGCACATGATGCATACAAAGTGGTTCCTTGATCTGGATTATCAAGCAAGGGCAGAAATGGCCTAAGAAGTACAGATCAGAGGGTAAGTGCAGAAATGGCCTTACTTACCTTCTAGAGAGCTTCTAGTTACATATCCCAAAATTAAATGATATATGATCGCAGATGTATTTAGCAACTTAAACTAAAGAATGTGCATTGGCCTGAAGAATCCATTTCTATGGGGAATTAATTTTTAACTTCGTATGTATTAAAATGATTACTTCCATTTTCTTCAGCACTCTTTATGAGTATTTATGCCACTACCTTTCATATAGACGTGCAATGACCTGTCAGTGCAAAACCTGCAGAAATACTCCTCCATCACACATACATAACATTTAAATAGGAATGAATATTAATGAGCAGTTTTCCTCTCCTGCATTATTCCTGCTCCGTAGATGCTAATTAATCCTTTTTAGAACTATCTTTTTTCTTTAGTAGACCATCTGCCTTAAAAATGAAAACTCTCAGGTGTTTGCAGTTCTAGTCTCTGAAAGCTTTCTGCATCTGTTCTAATACAGACTTCAAACTATTAAATAAATAAATAAATGAAGAGATCCAAAGTTTTAATATCCTGCTTTAATACTGAGATTTTGGGTTTTGCTAGTACATTGTTTTTCCACTATGAACTGAAAGCAGAATTAAAATAGAAAAGCACTCTATACGTATACAAGCTCAGTACAAACGTAAATCTCTGCATCTGCTCCTGTATTATCTATATGGCATCCTATAGTCAACATCTAAGGATCATGTTAGTGTACCCTAAATAAACTTAACAAAATAACAAGCCCTGCTGGATCAGGCCACAGCCCATCTAGTCCAGCATCCTGCCTCACACAGAGGCCTGCCAATTGCTTCTGGGCATTCTTGAGAAGATAAAGGCAAAACCTTCACTTACTCTCAAATCCCTGCAAATGGCCTTTACGTGTATACTGTCTGTCTCTTTACCCTTGAACAAAATCCCAAAATGTTCCTCAGTTCCTAGCAAATCTAAACCCTTTCTTGCAACACTACCATCTCATCAATACATTACAGAAGAAGAGTTGGCTTTGCTACCCTGCATTTCTCACCCATTTAAGCTGACAAAACTTTCTATTCTCCCCATACCAGACACCCAGTGAGGTAGGTGGGGCTGTGAGAGCTCAGAGGACAGTTGTGACTAGCCCAAGGTCACCCAGCTGGCTTCATGAGGGAGGGTGGAATCGAACCCGATATTCCAAGGTAAGAGTCCGGCTCCCTAACCACTAAACCAAACTAGCCTCGAGAAGCCCTGCTAGATCAGGGCAGAGTCCATCTAGTCCAGCATCCTGTCTCACATAGTAGCCCACCACTTATTTCTGGGCATTGTTGAGCAGAAGACAAAGGCAAACCCATAACCTGCTTTTAACTCCTTACAAATGACAGCATCCCACCTGTCTCTCCAACCAGGACACACCAATTGTAGTAGCCATTGATACACCTGTCCTCCATGGATTTGTCTAACCCTTTCTTAAAGCTATACAGGTTGGTTGCAGTTACCACCTCTAGCTCAGGACCTGTGATATAACAGTTCATTAAGAACCAACTATCCACCTATCATACATCTGGGCTGGTGTGTGTGGGGGGGACTGTTATTGTTTATTGCTTTGTTGTTCATTATTTTGTGACGTTGGTGCACATGGCACTAGTGAAAAAGGCAGTAGATCTATTCCTGTAATAAAAGTAATGATAGCAGTAACAATAGCTATAACTTGGTTAGTTATATAGACCCACAAAACATTCTGCATTTCATCTCTCTGGGTTTCTAAGATGGCTTACACAACAATTTAAAGATAGCAACAAAGTTTGAGCTGGGTTCACCCTGGCTGTACTCTTGGTGGTTAGAATGACAGGGAAAGAGAAAGGGGGAGAGAGGGCTGGAACTAATGAAGCCCAGGTCCTCTTCTCTGCCAAGCTGGAGATACAAGCAAAGATACACACAGCTGAAATATCCAACTCAGTGAGTTGGATGAGACAGGAAGAGTGAATTTACTCCCTCTTTCAGCAATTTATGGCTAGACTTGTCATTAAAAGTGAACTGCTTGTTCATTACTTGCTGTACACAAATCCAATATTCAACAGCAGACTGAATCATATCTCTGGTGATGCATTGACAGATAGGTCAAGCTTTCTGCTGTACTTGCCAGCACACTTGCCATGCAATACAAGTTATGAGCTTGACTTTGTTACCTTGTTCCATCAGGCAGAACTTTCAAACAGTTAGTCACAGATCTATTTCAAGCCACCCATACTGCTGCGATCATCATATGCAGATAGATTGAAATGTACTGAAATTTAACCAGAGTTCGTCTCTGGTGGGTGTTCGCTGGGTCAAGAAATTGATTGTCGGTCCAGTTCTGGATGGGTGAACATTAGGGGTGTGGACGGAGATGAATTCTATTCGAGATGAATAGAGTGTGGAAATACTCGGATTTCTGGAGGGCCTGGGAAGAGGCCTGGGGTGCCACCAGAGCAGGTAAGGGGGCCCTAGGGAAGCCGCAGGGGGAGATTTGGGGGGAGGGAAGCTGAGGGAGGGGGGGAGGGAGGGAGGCCCTGGGGCATCCAGTATCCATAGAAGCTTTGACCAAAGCTTCTACGGATACTGGATTATCCTATTTGATCTGTCCACAAATCTCGGAATTTGGACACATTCATCCAAATTCTGAATAGCACTAATCATTCATGCACATCCCTAGAGAACATAAGAGGAGCCCTGCTGGATCGGGCTATAGCCCATCTAGTCCTGCATCCGGTCTCACACAGTGGCCCGTGAATTACTTCTGTGCATCTCAAGCAGAAGATGAAGGCCAAACCATCTCACACAGTGTACCACCAATTGTTTCTGGTTATTCTCAAGCAGAAGACAAAGGCAAAACCTTCACCTGCTGTCAAATCCTGGCAAATGGCCTTTAGAGGCATCCTGCCTGTCTCTCCAACCTGGAACAGAATCCCAAAATGTTCTCGAGATCATAGAAACCCTTCCACTCAACATCACTGTCTCATCAGCATATTCCATAAGAAATAGGGATGTGCACAGTTTTTCCCCCCTGTGTTTGCTTCTCATTGAAGTGAATGCAAAGGAAATTAGCATTCATGCAAATAGAGCCACTTCAAATATGGTAGGATTAGAATCTGCTGGCAATGCTCTTCAAATCCCTGTTGCCAGTCGCACTTCCAAATCTGCTTTAAATCCACTCTGCATCTGCTCTAAATCCACTGCAGATGTGATTGGGCAGCCTTTTTAGCACTTTGTGAATATAACGAAGCATTGAACAAATGCGCAAAAGCATTCGTTTCACATTCGAATGGCAGTTTTCAATTATAGCCAATATTCCCTAGATATATAGACCTTGGTGTTCATATAACCACATGAACTTTGAAACTTACCAGTACCTGCTGAACTTCTTTGTGCCTCTGTCTGGCCTCTGCCGAAGGACGCCCAGCTTTCTTTGGGTGAATTCACACCTCTACTTCCCTGGGAAACTGTCCCAGAGAAGTGAAGATGGGGGTTGGATTAGGGATCTACACTTTGCAATGCCCAAACTATCCAAAACACCCACTCCAATGACATCAGTGCATGACGGGGAGGAGGGAGGGGTGAGGGTTTCTCCCCTGCCAGTCTGCATTATAAGCTAGGGATGGGCACACCCAAAAACTGACCTGGCCACTGATTAAATAAATAAATGCCCAGTCAGAACTTGGCCTCAGTCTCTAGAAGTCTCCGCGTCCAAAAATCTAAAATCTGATTAAGGTGAGAGAAGAGTAGAATGGGCAGTGGAGCACATGGGTAACCAAAACGTGTGGTATTGGGTTGTGCAATACCCAATGGGTAAAAGATCCATAGGACCTCTTTCTATGTGGACTTACAATGCTGAATTGTACTGCTGCGTTCCTGTGCCTTGAGCTGGCCTTGGCCTGTTTGTCTATTGAAAATACTGTTTTACACTCAATCTGTCATTATGTTTGCTTAAAAATAAAATCTTGCTTGACTTGCTTTGAAGCAGCTCCTCAAAGCCAACCCAATTACCTCTTTCAAGCAAGCCATCTTAATAATACACCTTTAAAGGCACAGATGATTATGGGAGACCTAGCTACACTCTTACTCTTTGAAGCAAGTCAAAGCTCAGGCAACTACAGGAACTTTTGTCTGCAGTTGGTTGCCCATGTATTTACCCCAAGCCTCACCCCTACAGAGAAGAAGAAGAGTTGGCTTTTCTACCCCACTTTTCTCACCCATTTAAGGGGACTCACATCAGCTGACAAAGCTTTTCTATTCTTCTCCCCACAACAGAACACCCTGAGAGGTAGGTGGGGCAATGAGAGCTCAGAAGAGATCTGTGATTAGCCCAAGGTCACCCAGCTGGCTTCATGGGGGAGGGTGGAATCGAACCTGGTATTCCCAGATAAGAGTCCGGCTCCCTAACCACTAGACCAAACTGGCTCAAAGGGAAGTTGCATATTGGTATGTACTAGATATTGGATAAGAAAAGCCCGTATCTAATGGTTTCAGGGCCCATCTATGCCTGTTTTAATCTGTTAATTACCTCTAGACTCAGACCAAATCCCTTATTTTGGATCATTGGAGGCATTCATATGGCATGCTTCTGTGATCCCGAACTAGCAGGGGCTGATTTTTAGTGGAGCGCATAACATGCTGTGAAAAACCACCCCCTCAGGCTTCAATGTCTAGAGGGGGCAACTGCAAATCTTACAAAAGCCATGGGTAGGGTAGGGTAGGACCAGGGCAATTTCACACTTCCTTCCCCATCCTGTGGATGGGGAAGGTGTGCAATGAACTAATGTTGACTAGCGCCCATACTTGCAAAATCCTCAGCTGGCAGAAGTGCAGGTGGTTGCCCCTGGACACTTCCACATAGAAACCATTTGCATGGGGCAAAGGTTAGGTGGCTTGCAGTGTGCGATTTCATGCACCACAGCTAGTTCATAATTAGGCAACATCTGGAAAGGCATGGTGTGTGTGTAGGCTGTAAGCATCTCCTGCAGGTGCAAATGCACCTGGCCAGATGTTGCTTAGTCATAAACTATGGGCCAAAGTGTGAGTTGGCCCTAGATCAGCACCTATACCTTTACAAGATCTAGAATAGTGGGTCCAGTTATTCCAAATCCACTGATCTGGATTTAACACAGATAAGGGCAGAAAAGGCCTAGGGTAAAGGCCCCTCATTCTATCTGTGCCTAGATCCTAGGTATTAGATGTATTAGAACATCTTAGATGTATTAGAACTTCTAGATGTATTAGTACATTAGATCATGTACTAGATGTGCCTAGATGTATTAGAACATCTCACCTTAAAATCTTGATATCAAATAGACTCTTAAATTACTTCTTCAGTAATAAATGTGATTGTTGCATCCTCATACTTTATGTGGTTAGTGATAGCTTCCCATATTTAATCTGTATACCTCATTTCGTCATACTTGAGATAGTTTCCTAGGAATTTATTCAAGACTTCTGAGGAAACATATCCTTCCAGAATTACTTGCCCATTTGCTGTTCATCAGTGGAGACTTTTGGTAATTTTATCATCTTAAGACATTCAGGAAGCAGATGAGTTCTTCTCTATGGGGGATCTCAGGCTTTGGAATGCTTTTCTTTCTGACATAGCTATTACGTACCTTTCAGAATATCTTTTTCTTCAGACTTTTATTTCCTAAAAGATCTCTCTGTTATTTTTCTGTTTTGCATTTTAGGGTATTATTCATGCTTTTGCTTCATTTTCTTTGTTTTAGTTGTCAACTGTTTTAATTGGTTGTTTAAGTAAGGGTATTAATTACTATGTCTTTATTAATTCGGGGTTATTTTATTATACACCCGAGACTATAGATAAAGACTGGGATGTAAATTTAAATACCAAGTACATGAAATATTTTTTCCAGTGTCTCCAGAACAGCCTTTTACTGGATTTTTTTTACTTTTGCAATGTACATATATATATATATATAAAAATTTATATTTAAATAAATTATCCTGTTTTCTTTCTCTGTTCCTATTGATGGCAGTACTCTTTTCTCAATAATAGCTTTACAAAAATCCCTTACTTTGTTTAAAAACAATTAGGCCATAAATATGCAGAACAGTCATTCCCATGTAAAAGGAAAAATATTTATATGATCTGGAAAGAAACCAGAATTCTGGAAAGAAAACCAGGATTCTAGTTTTAGTTTACTACAATTCATTTGTTAGTTTGTTCTCTTTCTCCCTCACACATGCACATTTAATTGTTTCATATCTAAACAAAATTTGAGACAAAAACAACCTGAGTAAACAACCATTTCATTTACTGAAGGGTAAAGTTATCCAACATCTTTTTCACTCATATAAAAAATTGAACCTTTGCAATAATGTAAAATAGGCTAAAAGATCTTAACAAGCAGCACATTATGCCACAAACAAAAGAAATTCTGAAAGCTATGAGAAAAAATGTTACTAAAATATAGCAGTCCAGAAAGAATTATAAAAGACTTATAAGACCCTGGAACTCCTGTGGACCATAGTGTGAGGCATTGTCTCTCAATGAAGAAAACTTGGAAAAATAGTAACTCTTCTCAGAATGTCCAGACTACCAAAGTTTCTCCAAGAGTGCATTGATGGCTGATTCAGAAAGTAACGGGAAAAAAATACGTCTAAGGAATATCAGAGTGTCCGTGATATCACCATTGGAAAGATACTAGGAAAAATGGAAGACTTGCTTATTATTGCTCTCAGGGACCTGGAGCCTTTTTGCATTTTGGCCCATAGTTAATAATTAGGCAACATCTGGGAAGCAGCATCTGCAATTAGAGGAAGCTGTTACAGCCTCCAGGTGGCCCTGTCTTCCTAGAAGTTGTCTAATTATCAATTAGGTGTGGAGCACGACCTAATTGTGCTCCACAACCTTCCCAACCTTCCCCCAAAGCTTACTTTTTGCATCCAGCTGACCATTCACTCTTCTCCTGGATGAGGTCAACAAAGATCTCCTGCCACAACAGCGATTGTGGTCTGCTACCCTCCTGCCACCACTGCGATTTGTGCAGAGCATCAGCATTGTCATGGCAATGGCACTGATGCATGTGAAGTCACGGAGGGCACTGCACTCAAGATGGCAATGCCCGAGGACCAGCCCCGCAATCGAATGGATGTAAGAATTCTGTTGCAAAGGGGAAAGCCTAGTGTTGACCAGCACTCCCAAGTGTGAGCGCTAGTCAACGTTGGTTCATCCTGCTCCTTTCTCATCCAGCGGATGGGAAGAAAAGTGCAAAATTGCCCCTGGACTGCCTCTCCTGACATTAAATGCCATCAGCATACTGAAAGCACTCAAAAACATTTGCAAACCATTTCCAGAAGCTTGATATAGGTGTTACAGGTTGTGGTCTGGACATGTTTCTTTTTGGCGAAATACCCACCAATCCAAATGTGGGATCTTCAGTGCTTTAGATTTTAATGATGTTAAACTGGCAAAGTACTCTGTAAAAGCAAGCAGGCAGCAAGATCAAAATACTTTCCAACTTTTGGAAAGTATTCTTTAAAACTTTTTGGGTTTGAAGTGATTGGTCCTTCTCATAGAGAGATGAGCTTGATGAGGTGATGTCATACTGTTTTCCAAATATGGCTTTCCCTTCCTTTTGGGCATAGTCTGCACTCCTAGATGTTGTTGATGGGTTTATGTCTGCAGGGCCCTGGAAGCATAAAGGTGTAATGGGTACCGTCTACTTCAGATATTAACTTAATCAATTTAGAAATAATGGCTTGCTCTGAACCCATCAATTCTGTCCAAGGTGCAATATGGGAGATTTTAAAGGGCATGGGGGATATTGGCTCTTCTTTCACTGCTGCCTTCCTGCTTGGAACATGTTTGGACAAATAAGTGAAAACAAGCAAATGAGCTTATTTTGGTGGCTTGATGGCACTTCTTTCAAGGAAGCACTCTCAAAAGTTATGGGTTACTCAGAATGTACTCAGGTAGCACTTAAAATCTACCCTGTGAGCTGAGCAATCCCTGCCCATGGGGTTCCCCGATCCCAAGGAGTCTGGGATTATCAGAACCCATAGAATCCTCTCCATATGCAGTTCCCAAGGGAGGATTACAGCCCACCTACTGGGTGGACAGTAAGTAGTGCTACCTCCTTTCTGATTCATCATCCCTTTCCGCATTCAGTGTTTGTCAAAATGTAGCAAGAAAAGGGGGGGGGGGAAGGCAGAGACAATAACCAAGACATCACGTCTGCTCAGCTGTTCTCCCATAGGGATGTGCACAAATATTTGTAACTTTTGAAATTACTGTGAATTTGGTCAAATTCAGACATTTGAATTTGAAGTGTGAATGTTGGCACATTTGAAGATTAGCATTTGAATTTGAATAAAATGCTTTGATTCATCCTTACAGAGCTTTGTTATGGATTCGTATGGAGTTTCTATGGGATTTGTATCTAACATTTGTGTTGAATTCATATGGAGCATTTGTATAGAATTCAAATCCTCCCAACCTATATGGCCTTAAGAAAAGGTTAGACAAATTTATGGATGACAGATGTATCAGTGGCTACTAGAATGGATGCCTAAGTACATCTTTCAGGCTAGGAGGACAAGCAGGACGCTTCTAAGGCCATTTGCTGGGATTCGAGAGCAGGAGAAGGTTTATCCTTGTCTCTGCTTGTGATGCCCATGGGCAATTGGTGGGCCACTGTGTGTGACAGGATGCTGGACTAGATGGGCTGTGGCCTGATCCAGCAGGGCTTCTCATATGTTCTTATGTTCACATTCAAAAGGATTTATTTGAACGAATACAACTTTTCTTGTGTTGGATTTGATACAAATCAAATATACAAAAAATGTGTACATATCCTTATCTCTCATCTCTTTTGCTAGACTACAGCTACTCTGGGTGAATGTGATGTAGACAGACGAGAATTGTAACTCTTTTAGCCCCGTTCTGTGCCTGCTAATACTACGGCCTCCCTTCTGCATGCTGGTGCAGTCTAAGAGATGCTAGGGCTCCTCCATAGACTCCCTCCCCACAGGACATCCAAAATGGCACCTGATCTAGTCTACCAGTATACTAGGCAGTGGTAAACCAAACTATGGAGGTGAATGGACAACACACTTTTGTGGTCCAGTATACCACGAGAACCATTTCACCAGTACAACATGATGTGTCATCTCAATGGTCCCCCTGGGCCTTCAGAGCTTTCAGATGCTCCCATTTTTGCTCCACAACTGTTGTGAGCTTCAGCACCATCTGGGGGGCTGGAAAAGGAACAGGCTATCCCAATGAAGAGATAAACCAGGAGTACTCTGTCCAACCTTGGTCCTATCTGGCCTGGTCTACTAAATGTTAGTGAGAGAAGGCCCTTGATCCACTGGCACACTGAAAACATACCACACCAATATCAACTGCAGTACTGAATATAGATCTAAACCAATCAATAACTAAAAGGTCTGGTGAACTTGCTCATTTTACCTTGTCAATGATGCTAGATTAGGCTGTTTGTTACCATAGCAAAAGCAATTCTGAGAAACTGCTTGTGCCTAATTTCCTTTTAGCCGAATGCGCTTTGATAATTACTTCTATAGAATGCTCAGTTTAACTTACACAAGTGATGAAGGCCGATCATCACAGGAGGAAATTCTGGTTCAGAGGCAGCACGCAGGCATGGGGCAGGGGGTTCAGGTGAAAATCTTAACATTCCCCCATGCAAAGTCTCCCTTTCAGCAAGGCAGAAATGGAAAAGGCTTTTGCCTGAGACCTTGAAAGAAAGCTACAAAGTCAGAGGATCAGTGCATACTTAACCTTCCAGAGTAGATCCAGCCACTTCTGGATAGGTGCAGATGAAAGGGGGGGGGGGGGTTTGCATTGAATTCAATGTAAGAAAATTAATATTTATTCAAATAGATCCCCTTTGAATGTGGTAGGATTCTATTTGATACAAATTCATATGAATATCTGATACTAATGCATACAAATGCACATGTATCTGTTACATATCCCGTAACATATTCGCTCTGAAAGCATCAATTCTGCTCTGAATCCACTTTGAATCCACTCTCAAATCATGTTGAATGCACTCTGGATCCATTGCAGATGTGAGCACTGGTGATGTGTTTGGGTTTGCACCAGCGCTCACAGTGAGAATGCAGCCCTGAAGGCCTAAACTTAACTGCAGTGGAATGGTATTATTATACCACACCATTAAGTGGGAACAGGCCCAGAGATAACCAGTTCTTAGCTGTCTCTAGCACTTTGATTTGGGTTTTCAAAATTATTTTCAAGTTATTGTTAGAGAGATCAATGACATTCATAAAGAAGGAGTGATGGGATCAGTGGACACATTGGGTGTTTTCCCACTGTCACTAGAAGTACCCATTAAGTACCCATTAATGGGTACTTAATGGGTACTTCTAGTGACAGTGGGAGAACACCCATTGCCTCCATGTCTGTAATTTGGAATGGCTTTCTATAGCTTTTGGGACTGTTCTGCAGTTATGAGGTGACTTCCAAGGATAGGGTTACCATTTAGAAACGAGGACAGGAGAGCTATAACTTTCATGATTGTGACAGGACAAAGACGGTTTATTATCATTATCACTGATTACGGATGTCCACGAATGTATTTTTTGGCATTTGGTTCATAACAAATTGAATGTTAGAAAATTCGTATTAGTTCGAATAGATCTTCGGATGTTGTAGGATTCTATTCAGTACCAATTTATTCATACAAATTTGTACGAATATCTGATGTGAATGCTTTCCCACCTCCCCAGTTTAATGAATGCCCAAACTATTCATAGGAATGTTTGGAAACATTTGTATTCATTGAATGTTAATGTATGAATGTTGTAACATTCAGTTCATGTGCAAGTGTACAAATTTGTGTGAATTCATACGAATAACAAATGTTACAAATAGTTGTGCAGATTCGTATCACTAATGCTTATAAGCTGCATTGATTCCAATATCGTGCTCCATGTAGGACTCCAGATAAAGTGTGTGCAAGAAGAAGAGGAAGGAGAGATAATGCATGTAATCTGTTGAAGCAGACCCTTTCTGCACTGGGGCTTTTTCTGGATTTTATCCTGGAATAGGCATCTGCCCTCTGCATGCTAGTGCAGACTACAGCAGGTCCTAGGCAGATCCTGCCATATGATGCATTACAGTAATTTAACTGTAAGGTTACCAGTGCATAGACAACAGTGGTTAGTCTATCTCTACCCAGGTATGGACATAGTTGATACACCAGCCAAAGTTGATAAATAGGTACTCCTAACCTAGACAAGAAGAGGAGGAGGAGGAGGAGTTGGCTCTTCTACCCCACTTTTCTCACACATTTAAGGGGACTCAAAGCAGCCGACAAAGCTTTCAGTTCTTCTCCCCACAACAGAACACCCTGTGAGGTAGGTGGGCCTCTGAGAGCTCAGAAGAGAGCTGTGACTAGCCCAAGGTCATCCAGCTCACTTCATAGGGGAGGGCAGAATCAAACCCGGTATTCCCAGATAAGAGTCCAGCTCCCTAACCACTAGACCAAACTTAATGACCATGAAGGTCCATTCTAACTCTATGATTCCATGATGAAAGGTGTAGCAGTCCTGTACTCTTTTCCATATGGTAATCCTACTTTATGATTCATGTTATGGACTATCACTTACTACTGTTTTTCCAACTGCTTCTTATTCAAAACTAGAGGTAGCAGATTTGCTTTACACTGGCAGTTGGATAAATGTAAGAGGAAGGTTCATCTCCCAGCTTCTACCTCATTTCCGCATTGAACCAAATGTTCAAAGTTTCCTGCAATGTGGTGCCTATTGTTGTGCCAAGGCATGATACCCATGTGACAATCACACTAAAAGAACAGTTATTTGAGGATAGTAGCGGTGCAGCAAAGACAAACTTCTGGGGCAGAACTCCTGGAGTCCCTGAGGGCCTTTTTGCACCTACCACCAGCTAGAGTGGTTCCATCTTCTCACAGGCCAGGTTTCCAGATATCTGAAACTGAGTAAAGAAAAAGCAAGTGAATGGCGGGGAATGTAACCAATCATGGAATGGAAAGCATTGCTAGGGGTGTTTTTAGCAATCACAGATAGTGAAAGGCGGGCATACCAGCAGCCAATCCATGAGCAGCAACGAATATTTGTAATATTCATTATTTGTCTGAATTTGTCCGATTTTGGACATTCGTAGACAAATAGAATGTTATGACATTTGTACATTAACATTTTTACAAATACAAATGTTTCGGACATTCATACAAATGTTTTGGACATATGTACGGATAGTTCAGACATTTGTTAACCTGGGGAGGTGGGGAAATGGCTGCACCACACATCTGCAATGGATCCAGATTGCATTTGACATGGATCGAGAGCAGATTAAAAGTGGATTTGGGTCAGATTTGACGCTTTCAGAGTACAGATTTGTTACAGGGTATGTACTGGATACGTATTTGTTCATATCAGATACGCATCGGATATTCATATGAATTAGTATGAATGCATTCCTATAGAATACAATCCTACTACATCTGAAGGGGATTTATTTGAACGAATACGGATTTTCTTACATTCGATTCATTATGAATCAAATGTCAAAAAACCCATTTGTGGACTTCCCTAGTAGCAACTGTTGTCAGGGGAGTTATGTCCTGATGTGGAAGCAAGAGCAAATGCAGGCTGAAATGTGGGCAAAATCAGGAAGCGTCTCTGTACAAGTCCCTTTTACTGTGCACCTGATGACTGGACTGTTTTTCTTAAAGGAACAATTTGAAAAAGCCATGTCTGATCGCACCCTCCGAAGTCTGGGATGGGGGAACTGAGAACAAGCAGACAAACCTATATAGCCTTTTGGTGAATTCTCAGGACCAGGTGCAAAACAATGCAGATGGCATAAAAAGGAAAAGAGCTGCAATAAAATCCAGCTGAATAAATAGTATTTCCCCCGTGGGCATCAAGACGCAGCCCACTTAATTCAGAAAACTGCCGCAAAAGCGTAGCTGAACCTTTCTTCTTTAAAAACCTCTAAGTGTTGAAGCTAGGCGGGCAGGTAGCTGAGAGAAGTATGCCAAGTTTTAACAATGGGCAGACTGTGTATTTAGTAACTGGGCAGACCTGCTGCTGAATCACAAGCCCAAAGGACACAGTTGAGTAGACTCAAAGGAGTCCCGCACCGCTTTCACATCCGTGTGGACACCCAGCGGGAACGCCTTTCCCTCTGCAATTAACCTTTCAAGGCAGGCAGAGCAGCTTCCTTGTGTGTGTGTGTGTGTGTGTGTGAGTGAGTTCAGGGTTGAGGGAGGAGGTGCTAAGTTAAAAGCAGCCTGGTGCACACGGCTGTCCTGACAGGCTGCTGACAGCAAAGGAGAGGAGAGATTTCTCGCTCTCTTTCCTCTTCTTTCATGCTCTTCAATGTCTGCAAGTGCGTCTCCTTTGCATTGGGTCCTTCTTTGGCTGGTGAACAGCAGCAGCTGACTGCCGTGAAGTACGTTTTGGGCTCCCCTAACCAGACACCAAAGGCACAGGGAAGAAAAACTTGGCACACAGGTGAGTTTCACTCACTTCAGTACCCGTTGTCCCCTTCTGTTGGTTTCTAAAATGCATGTACACCGCATAGTCAGTGCCTTCTGGTAAGTCTCTCTCCTCAAACTGGTCGGTAGTTTTGGCAAAAAGAAATCGGCTGTTCATGTTTGCAGCAGCCACGGGCCTGGGGTTAAGTTGAAACAAACAAAGAGCCACTGCTGCTGTTTTCTTCTGGTGAGATGTGCAACCTGCAAAACCCACTGTGTGGTCTGCTTTGGCGAATGTTTTAATCAAACTTTTATACAGCAGTTGGAAAAGCACAGAACAATGGCAGAGCAGCTCCACAGTTCCTTGGAGTCTCTGAGGAATTCAGGGGCGGGGGGGGGGGGGAGGTCATTTCCCACCTCCAGCTGCTGCTAAAATTCTCGTCAAGGGGATTGAAGAATTGCAGGCCACTTGTGGAGATGAAAGGATTGGTCTTTTTTATTTTGTTTCTTAAAAGAACAAGCTTTCCGGGAGATCTCCTGGCCACCTCCCAACGGTCTTACCTCTCATGGTTTTTATTTTTGAACTAGTCTACCAGTTCATGCTTTTTTTTTTTTTTGTAAAGTGGAAGTTAGTTTTTCAGATGCAGATCTCTCTGCTGATGTGTACAGGAAGTGCTGTGGTCTTTGGGGGAAAAAAAAAACACTGCCTGGCTTGATAAAGTGAGTGAGATAGGAAAGGAAAAAGTGACAGTTTAAGGTGAGCTGGGTTGGTATTACCACCCGCACCCTTCTCAAGCAGGAAGCCTAAAATAGAGTAAAGATTTTTGAAGTCTTCACGTCTGAGCATTGCCCGAACTATTTGGAATTGCATATCTGAAGACTTGAACCCAGTGACATCAGAGCAAGTCTGTTATTGCATTCACACTTAAGGTTTAATCCAGCTTCAGTCCACCTTCAGTGCGGAAGAACACCTCAGCAAAGTGACTTGTTGTTTTCTTTCCACATTATCTAACCGAAAGGTGGGTTCCAATGCATTAAAATTTAGGTGTGCATCCATGACTGAAGTTAAACATGAATTTAGACTGTGATCAGACAGAGCGCAAAAAAAGCGTCTCTGAGGTGCCTCTGAGGCAGCTTAGAAAAGGCTTTGAGGTGGGATTGTTCCCACACCAGTTTGCTCCTCCAGCCTTTCCTGTGAACATTCTGTGTTAGAAAAGGTGGATTAGAGTAGGGTTGGAACATGAAGGCCACACACTGTCCCTCTGAAGTGATTCTCAGGCACCTCTGAGGTGCCCTTTTTCTTATGTCTGAACACAGCCTTAGACATGTTTTGCTGTAATATTTAGGGGAATCCTCGTGAAGTGTTGAGCAGAAAACATAGCTTATTCTCAGTTCGTAAATAGGCTGAGTTCTCAGAGTTAAGGTCTCCATTCACAGACATTTTGCAACCTGACTAGGTAACTTCTTTGCTTGTGTTCACTTGCAGTAAGAAAAGAAAGCACTTTTGGGATAGCATTGGTTATATTCAGAAGGAGCATAAGAGCATCATAGAACTGCTTTAGAGTAGCATGAGGCTCTTGTATCCTCATGCCATCTCTAATCCAACTTTTCTGGTCTCAAATGTTCAGGAGGCAGGGGAGGGGAGCACTCTGTGTGAACAGTTCTACTTGTGGACCATCTCTAGGCCTCATCAGAGGTGCTTGTTCTTTTAACTGTGTATGAACACAGCCTTAGAGGCCTTTTCCGCACAGAAGCTTAACCTAAATTAAGAGCCTGTGTAGTATGCATTCTATGCCTCCCAGTGCAAATGTTAATGTGGATTAAAAAGGATCCATCCCCCATTATTCTGGTTCCGTCTGCATTAGACAGAGCCTGATCTGGTTAAGGGAGACCTTAATCTGGATCTCTGGTAGTACCATTTAAACAGTACCAGGGCCCTGATCTGAAACATAGGAGACATGTAGAAAACCACTTCCCATATTTGGGATTACTGGGGGTGCCTTTCAGTGATGTACCATAATGCTCTGCCAAAAAGCAGTGCACCCCCTGAAGCACCAAAACTTTTTTCCTAGCCTCACACAGGCTTTGTACCTGCAGTGTGGGTTAATCTGGATGAGGGCAATCCATGCAGATGGTGCTGATCCTGGTCCACGTCTCCCTGGGATCGAGATCAGTGGGCTAGGGTATTCCAGACCCACAGATATGGGATTAACAGCAGGGAAGTGCCAAGTGCAGGAAGGACCAGAGGCAGCTTAGAGACAGTTGATAAGTGGGACTGTTCACACACTAGCCTGCCCTCGCCATGAACATTCTAGACTAGGAAAGGGTGGATTAGAGAAGTGATGGGTGTCACACTGCACGTCTGTGAATGCAAAGGTTTTTTTTCTTTGATGATGTGCATGGCGGAAACCATATCTGCGTGACTGCTGTATCTGTGTGACTTACTGTAGTCTCAAATCTGCAAATGACGTGGTCTCCATTTTGCGAGCTCACTCATTTGCATGCGAAAGGCAAAGGCCTTTTAACTGAGACACTAGTTCCTAACAAGCTTTTCACTGGAAATGAATTCATTTCAGTCGGCGATTACTTGCATTTCATCTTCATAAGGTAGTTGTATGCTGTGCCGTCTCAGTGTTGCTGCCACTTTGGTCTTTAGCCATCTTCGGCAAGTGTAAGAAAATGCCATTATAATACAGTCTGCCCTGAGAGAGAGGAAAACTAGAGTTCTCTTCCAGTTTTTGCTGGATAGGATGTTCGGTTGCCACAGTGGTTCTCAACCTTCCTAATGCCGCAACCCTTTAATACAGTTCCTCATGTAGTGGTGACCCTCACCCTCACCCTCACCCTTACCCCCAACCATAACGTTATTTTTGTTGCTACTTCATAACTAATTTTGCTACTGTTATGAATCGTAATGTAAATATCTGATATGCAGGATGTATTTTCATTGTTACAAACTGAACATAATTAAAACGTAGTATTCACACCAGCCACAGCTGAATATAAAATTGTTGGTTTACCTTCAATATTGCTGCTTCCTACACCAATGATGGTGAACCTTTTGAGCTTGATGTGTCAAAATTCTCAAGAAAACCTAGCTTAATTCAGGTGGTGTGTCACATTTAGAAATAGCCATAATTTTGTGAAATTCGTAGCTCTAGTAAAAAAGTTATAGGTTTGATATATGTATTTTATTAAAAGCAAAAACAAATAATTCTTTACATTAGTGACCTTTGTTGCTGAATCTTCAATTGAAAGTTGGTATTTCATACACTTCAAGAACAAGCAAGCACTACACGTCCAGGTGCCAGGGTGACCATGTGTGTCACCCAAAAGGGCTTGGCGTGTCACCTGTGAAACGCATGTCATAGGTTGGCCATCACCGTCCTACACAGTAGCTGCTCCCTACTGTATTTGTATGGGGTGTATGTGATGGGTTTGGCGTGTTGATGTCATCACGCCAGGTACTCGTATGTGGGCGTATCTCAATGTGGCCAGATCCGCCTGGAGCTGGATAGAGGAGCGGTGTCTCACTTCCTCTGTGTTTTCCAGTGGTCGTAGACCACCCCTGTGAAAGAGTAGATCGACCCCCAAAGGGGTTGCGACCCACAGGTTGAGAACCACTGGGTCACCAGGAAGTAATGTTAGGCAATAAGGCTGTGAAACTTTTTGTAGACACTAGGGATGCGCACAAATTTTTTTTTTTTGGTCATTCGATTCAAAACAATACATCGCATTAGAATGTGGTAAAATTCTATTTGATACGAATATTTGTACATATTCATACAAACATTTGATACATATGTGATACAAATAGAGATAGATATGTTATACATTACCCCAGCTTAACGAATGTCATAACTATTGGTACGAATATCTGGAAACATTCATATTCGTTTGAATGTTAACATACAAATATGACAACATTCAGTGTGAGTTTGAATGTCGAATTTTGAATGTTATGAATATTTGTGCACATCCCTAGTAGACACTACTGCAACTATACTGTCAAAATTTGTCCTTCGACTTAAATTCATTAGATGGCCACAGGCAAGCATCTCTTTCTGCCTCCAGCAGCACATGAAGGTTTTTATACATCCAGACCGGAAGATGGGTACTTCCCACTTTTTTGGAGGTAAAAAGTTGCCTCCAAAAAAGTGGGCAGAGCCCACTATGAACTCCGCTTCCATCAGAAGCAGTTTTGAAAGGAGATGTGCTGGGAGGTGTGAACTGCTAGGAGCCTGGATGCGGAACAAGCTGTATGTTCATGTGCTGATGGTGGGCTTCCTTGTGCAGCTGTGAAAACAGACTGCTAGACTACAAGGGACCACAGAGCACTTCTTATGTTCATATTTGTTACTGATGTGCTAGATGGTGCCATAGGAAGGGAATCTGATCCTCAGAGACTGGAAGCCTATTTGCACTTAGGCCACTAGATAACAAGTATTTATGGATGACAAATTTATGCACAACAAATTTATGGTTGACATATGTGTCAATGGCTACTAGAATGAATGCCTAGGTACATCTTTCAGACTGGGGGGAAAGCAGGACGCTTCTAAGGCTATTTGCTGGGACTTGAGAGCAGGAAAAGGTTTGTCCTTGTCTGTGCTTGAGATGCCCGTGAGCTCCCAGATTATGAAATAGGCTCCCCGCTGAGGTGCATTGGGCACCTTCACTTGATATGTTTAGGAGAGCATTGAGGACTCACCTCTTTGCCCTGACCTTTGGCTAAATAAAGAAATAGCTTTTCCTCCCCATTTTCAGTGCTATTATTTTAGTATGTTCATTTTGCATTTGGTTTTTGATGTTGTAACCCAACCTGAGATCTTCAGGTACTGGGTGAGATAAAAATGCAAATAAATGTTTGCTCTTAGGAAGGAGAGCAAGGGAGGAAAGCAGTGCTGCCCCCAGAACATTTCTGATAAATACTTCCTGCCCCTTTATCCTTTCTAAGGCATAACCCAGCCTACTCTTACACCGGAGGCTTTAATTTTTAATTTTCATGCAAGGTTCATGTATCCAGGTATCCAAATCCTTCAGCCAGAGACTTGAATAATTTGCTAGAAGCAAAATAGCTATAATGTTTGTAAGCCTTCTAAGTGTTTCTCATTCCACATTTTTCTGCTAAACCTCTAATAAATGTTTAGAAATATTGTAAATAGTTTGCACACAGCCTCCAGTAAATTACTGAGCCTCCCTGTTTACAAAGAGGCAAAACAAGAAGAAAAAAGCAATGTGTTTTGGTTTCTTTGCTATTTCCTTTGATACTTTGGTTCTGAGGACTTTGCCTTCACTTTATCTTGCTTGCCTTTGCTTCAGATTTTATTTTGTGTACTAATAAATTTGGATTCTTAGATCTGTTTCACTTTCCTGAAGATCTGAGGATCCAGTTTAAGAGGGAAAAAATCTCAACCATATTAAGGGGAGAACACATTGATTGATGGGAAAGGAGGCACTTCCTTCAGATAATTTATTTTATCTGTTTGTATAGTGATTTTACTGTGACCCGCTCTGAGACCTTCAGATGTAGGGCAGGATAGGAAAATAAAATAAAATAAAATAAAATGTATCCTTGTGCAAGTCGATCGGCCAGTTGTAAAGGACCAATGGCACAGCCTCATCACTCAGTCAGACAGCTGTAACCATTCCCCAAAGAAAGTCCAAATTGTAAGCAGCAATTGCCCAAATTTCATGTGGTTTTCCCTTGAATGTGAGGACAGGGAAATTAACACAGAGAGAGTATGTCTCGCTTTTAAAAATCTAATCTGCCTGCATGAAAGGGCAGCTTATGCTTGATTGCATCAGACTTTGAAAGACTAAGGATGTCCATGAATATTCAAAATATTCATTATTCGTACAAATTTGTACGAGTTCAGACACTCGTATATGAATCTAATGTCCAGACTTTCATACTTTAGTATCCATATGAATACAAATATTTTTAGTTATTCGTACAAATAATAATGTGTATGGATATGTACAAGATGAAAACAGGATGTGTAGGGATGTGTATGAGGCCACGTTCCCATTATAAGCTTATTTCAGTTTCAAAACAGTTTCAATCCTCGCTGTTTCCATGTCAGGTTGGCTTAACACGCTTTCGGGGTGTTAAATCGTCCCAAAGCGTTGTAAATGTTAATCCTCATTTCAACAGGTCTCACTCCGGTTCGTGCGCTTGAAACATTTTACGTTTTTTACTGTGGGAACGGTACCATGTTAAGGGATGAGAATGCTTGTTTAGGGTTTCCCTCCCCCAATAGCTTGCTTCCAAAGATAGTGATTATACTGTAAAAATCCACCCCTTACAGCAGCCGCTACACTGTAGCAATCCACCCACCTCATACCTGATAACAATGTTGCAATTTTGTGAAAGTTCTGACCTTTAAAAAAGGGAAAGGAAAGGAAAGCAGCTGCAGGTTCTGTTTTTAAGGCTGTGACTGTGGAGTCAGTGGGCGAAGGGGGCTTGAGTTGCTGCTGCTGTTGTGTGCCCTGGGGAATGGGAAGAGGAGGGGAAAGAATCACTGACTGCCCGCTGCCATTCTTTCTCCATCCAGGCAAGTGGCAGCCACCCAGCCACCCAGCTAGGCTTTGTGAAGGGGTCTGTTATGGGTGGCGCGTTCATGCCAGGAGGAAGAGGGCAAGGCAACCCCGAAAAGCGGCTTTTAAAAAGTAGCCACTGGAGTCTCCCCTTGAGTCACATACGCCACTTACAATCCTCAGAATCTGGATCAAATGTGATTAAATTGAAAGTAATGGGATCAGGCAAATTTGCGTTTGCATCCGGTTCTATTATTTCGGTTTAGGGAAACCAAATTAAGCCTATAATGAGAACTCCCCTATACAGATCTAGCTAATACGGATTAACTAAGGTAATCCAGTTTGTTATGTAGCCCAAATATCTACAGCAGTAACCTCTTCCTAGACAGACCTGCCTGGGCATTTATATCTACTGGAGAAGTCTTCTTTATCACAGGTCATCAAACACCATCATTATATCTTTTTAGGCAGCTAAAGGAGGTGGTGCACTTTTTTATACAGCCAGTATGTTCTCCCTTTTTGGCACTGGACTGTAACTTTTACACTTGCAATTTTTAACTGGTTTTTAATTTTGTTCTGTGTTTTTAATTGTTGTATCCCTTCCTGAGGCTGTGGGCTATAGGGTAGGATACGCATGGAAATGAATGAATGAATTAAAGCAGAAAGGGAAGGGAAGAATAATAGCATTTTCTATCCTGTCTCTTAGACTTGCACACGAATAAAGCATTCAAGAAAAGTGTTCAGATATATTCGTACAAAAGTGAAATTTAGGTTTTTATTTCCTGATCTATTTATTTTTCCTAAGAACTTACTTGCATTAAAATCTTCCTGTATTAGAATCTGCAGGATCTGGTGATTAAAATTCTTATGTACCAAGGATAGGCAAGAGTATTTCTCTCATTGCTCTGTGCCGCTATTGTTCGCAGACTTCCTGTTGTTGATTCCTGCTCTAGAGACTGATGGATCTGATTTTCTACTGCAGAGATGACTTGAGGGTGTGGGGTGAACATCAGAAGCAAAGGAGCTGCCAGGGCACAGGCCGCTGCAGCAGGGCTGAGTTCTGATTTGGTGCTCAACTTGTGATACCTCTTTACAATGGCAACTGAAGCGTGACCTGCAATTTCTTCCCCGAACGTTACAATCCAGGTTTCTATTTATCTGCTTGCTAAGAAAGAGAAAATAAGCAAAAAAAGCCAAAAGGTGCAATAAGAATCTTAGGTCCTTTCTGAGTGGTGATCCAGATTAAGTTGCCTCTTGATCTGGATCCCAGGCCTCATATTCTGCATGTTAATGTAGATCGATTAGGCCTAACCCCTGCTGGTCTGGCTCTATCTGCACTGGATGGAGTCAGATTCAGTTTAAGGAGGCCCTTAATCCAGATCTCTTGTGGACCCATTTAATTGGGTTCACAGGAGGACCAAGGGCCTTTTTCTGGAATGCAGGGAACATAGTGATGGCATGCCTCTGTGTTTCAGAACTATTGCGAGGTCTGCCCTTGTCTCTGCTTGAGATGCCCAGGGACAGTTGGTGGGCCATTGTATGTGATGGGATGCTGGACTAGATGGGCTGTGGCCTGATCCAGCAGGGCTCCTCTTATGTTCTTATGTTCTTACTGTTCTTATTCTAGAATATATCCTGGAATAGGGACTTGCTATCTGTAGTCTGCACCAGTATGTGAGTGGTAGACCCTTATCTTTAGTTATAGGGTGTTTTTCCACTGTCACTAAAAGTACCCATTATGTACCCTCTAATGGGTACGTAATGGCATTTTTGTACCCATTAATGGGTACTTAATGGGTACTTCTATTGACAGTGGAAAAACACCCACTATCCAGAATGAGGCCCAAGGCAAAAGGAGCCTCTAATACAGCTGTTAAGAATTTTTTTTTCTTGCTGCATGTGAATGCACCTTAGTTCTGAATAAATACACAGGATTGCCCATAAATTAGTCATCCCTGAATTGCATCATGGGAAAAAGAGATGGAGTGTGCATAGGAGGGCACTTTGTACCGCTTGCTTTGATGAGGCAGCCACCTCTGTTCTGCACTATTTGCCTGCACTCTGTGACTGATATTCATACCTGATCACAGATGGGGAGAAGGAGGTTTCCTAGCCAACATCTATTGCTTCTGATATCCATTTTTTAAAAGGATATCCAAGTCCACTTTTCGTGGCACTGAGAGCAGTGTTTATGCATCAAGAGCTCCATTAGAATATCCATGGAGATCTGTATTCAAATGCATATTGGAATACTGTATGTGCCCACTTAGAGCAACACGCAGCAGATGCAAAGAACATGAACTGAGTAATGCCTGGGAAATCATTAGCCATCGTGAGCCATTGCTGCTGTTTATGAACTGTAAAAACAGCAGTTCCAAAATTTCTGTTGCCTGCTGCATCCAAATGTCGGTTACTTATCCCGCTATCTTTGGGCATTCAGAATAAAGCATGGATATTCTGGGATATCCATCCCACTCCCCATCCCACTCCCAATTTGGCAGACCTGCTCATAGAAGATTATGATTTTGTCCCTCCATGGTAGTATCCAGATCAGCAGAACAAAACCCTCAGTTCACCCGCTGCGAATCCATGATGCACCATCCAGACCTTAGCAGCCTCCCCACAACTTTCTCAGAGAATGCTGTGATACTTCTGTGACGCACGCGGTGAGGTGCGCGTCACGTGGGATGGGGCAGCCAATGGGCACTGAGCTGCAGGCTCAGCTCTCGTTTGCTCTTCTCGCCATCCTGTCCAGACTGGCAGGAACATTAGAATTTACTTCATACTGCGGAGCGAGTGCTCATCGTTATAATGACACCCCTATTAATGCTCTAGGGAGTGCCCGGTTTTAAATTTGTTCAGGTTTTAAGGTGTTTTAATCTGCATTTTATTTTAATCTGTATCTTTTATTTTGTATCCTGTTTTAATTTGTTTTATTCTGTTGTTACCCGCCCAGAGACCTTCGGGTATGGGGCGGGATAGAAATGTAAATAAACAAACAAATAAATAATCGTTCCACAGTAGGTAAATTAGAAGTAGCAGCAGCATAATGCACCGCCGCTATGTAGTATTGGGTGTCAGGTGTGACACCCACACCCCAACTGCAATTCAGAGTGTGGAGTATCATTAAGTCTGGACATACCCCATCACATTCTGTTCCCAAAGCACCTGAAAGGGAATAAATATAAAAAGGAGAGACAGGCAGGATGCCTCTGAAGGACATTTCAAAATCGAGAGCAGTTGAAGGTTTTGTAGCTGAAGTAATGGATGAGACAACTGTGCTGGACTAGTAGATGGGTTGTGGCCTGATCCAGCAGGGTTCCTCTTATGTTCTTATGTGCTTCCACTCCAACTGCTACATAGTGCACTTTGGGACGTTTTACATGAATTGGGGAAGGCATGGAATCTCCTTCAAGCCATCACTTCTTGACTGTGGATGTACTTTTATTAAATTTTCCATCCAAGCTCCCAGCAAAAGTGCTTTAAGGGCCACCTACTCAGGTCCTAAGGGAGATTCTCTTGGAATGAATGTAGAATCGTGTTAGGGAAGAGAGGTGGGGTATGATAGAGAAATACAAAAATGAAACTTTTCCTCCACCCCCCTAGTCCTGAGGTTTTCTAGGCTTTCCCCAGAGCAACTGTTTCCCAAACAAAATTGTGTATGTAAATTGAGTTCATCTAGTTATCAGCAAAATAAAAAACCTTGGAGCTAAATTAGTCATAACTCCTGTTCGCTTAAGAAAGAGGGAAATCCTCATGCGTAATGAAGTAAGTGGGAAAGGGTGGGTGAAATACATTCCTCTCCTTCCATGAATGCAAGAAGTTTCCCTTCCCTCTAGTTTATCTCTAGTGAGTTTCCTGGAGCAAAAACTCCTTGAAAATTATACCTTGAAACCGAATAAGGTGAAATGTGTAGCAAGTTTGTCCTCTCCTTCTTTAGGTGCATTGCATTCTCCTAGGGATGTGCACAAACGTTGTGGGTTTCTTGCATTTGATGCATATCGAATTGAATGTGAGAAAATTTGTTTGAATAGATCCCCTTTGAATGTAGTAGGATTCTATTCGATATGAATGTATTTGTACTAATTCATGCAAATATCCGATACAAATGAATATGTATCTGATACGTATCCGATATGTATCCCATAACGTATCTGCTCTGAAAGTGTCAAAACTGCCCTGAATCCATTTTGAATTCCCTCTCAAACCATGTTGAATGCACTCTGGATCCATTGCAGATTCCTACATTCTGTAAGTAACAAACAACATTCCCAGTTTTGCAGGTGAAAAAGCCAGAGGTGCATCTGCCCTGTGCCCAGCTTCACTACATGGTTAACTTTGGCTGGATTAGGAATTGCCCTTTTAAAAACAAATCTGGTGTTTGAAGTGGTTGCTTAAGTTGTTTTGCACACAGTGGTGTTTGCACACTGAGCTCAGCCTTGACGTTGAGAAAGTTTGAGCAAGGATAATATCTACCTACTAAGAAATGTTATGATAGGTACTGCCTCTCGTAAAATCTGCTTCAGGGTGTCTCAGTAGCTATTTATAGAACCTAGGTAAAAGTACGCACCCTCCCTAGCAAGATGCTTGCAAGGCAAGCATGCCAAGACATAGAGCCTTTTCACATTTAACTTTGTTACATTCAAGGATAGTGGCTGGCATTCACACTACAAACACTGGCACCAGCACCAGCTTATTCATGGCCACCTGAGGTGTGGATGGTCCATCCTGGACCATCTGAAGCACCATATCAGCACAGAAACACAGCTGTGGTGACTGCGGTGTGGTGCATGGCTGCTAAGCCACAACTGTACTGCCGCATTGTTTGCACCTGGAATTATTGCAAATGCTGTGTCCGAGAATGACTGGGAGCATATTAGACATTCCTGGTCAAGCTATGCAGTTTTTATTGCTCCACAGCTTTGGAGTGTGCAAATGATGCCTTTGCAGCTATATTAAAATGATTTTGCAGCAAAGGGAAACTGGTGGCAGAGATGTAGTGTTGCTGTGAAAGTGGACATATGGGAAATAGACAACCTAGCACAATGGCTAAAATGTTGAACTGGGACCTAAGGGTAATAGAGATGTGCACAAACTGAAATTGTGTGTTCAGTTTGCTATTTAACTAAACAGCCATTGTTCAGTTTGACATAGAACTAGTTAATCAAACCAATGGTTGCTTGCATTTGTGTTTGCACTGGTTTGATAAATGCTTTTTTTCTATTGAAAAAAGCCCTTCTCTAGAGCAAAACCACAGCAAATGTGAACTGTTTGAACAAACAAATCATATTCTCAAGTGGGGGATTGGCTTGGGTTGATTAAATTTCTGGATATTCAAACAATGGGATGTTTGGTTCAATGCAAACATTCATGAACTAGTTGGTTCACTATAAATCACAGACCAAACAAACAAATTTGGCATATCTCAGCTTGACAGTCCAAAGATATGAATCCCTCCCTTGTTCATGAAAACTCATTAAGTGATTTTGGGCCAGTCACCAGCCTTTCTCAGAGGACTGTGGTGAGATTAAAATGGGTAGGGAAGAGAAGATCATTATTTAGAAATAAAATAAAATCACCTTGATTTGATTCTGCACTGTGGCCTCCCGTAGACCATGCCAGCATGTGCAAAGGGGGCTCGTATGCTTGCTCATAAGCTCTGCAGAGAAAAAGAAGGATAGAAATACATACCTAGGAGCCAGGCTGGGATTTAAAAAAAAAGATGCACCACTACGGTTAAACAAATACTTACACCTTTCATGCAGATTCCATCAAATTGCATGGCAGTTGGGGA
Source organism: Aspidoscelis tigris stejnegeri (assembly GCA_023333525.1). Taxonomy (NCBI): domain Eukaryota; kingdom Metazoa; phylum Chordata; class Lepidosauria; order Squamata; family Teiidae; genus Aspidoscelis; species Aspidoscelis tigris. The sequence goes on from JALMGA010000007.1 coordinate 13,543,680, forward strand.
GGCACCTTGGCTTGTGTCAAGCAGAGTGCAGAATTCATATGGATCAAAGCTCAATTCACTTCAAGTTAAGATCCCTTTCTTAATTACCATTTCACTGAGGCTACTTTGGGACATCAGAAAAACCCTCTGATTCCTCCTGGCATTGCACTGGGGTAGCCAGAGATTGTCCATGTTCTACCCAATAGCAATGACATGCCACATAGGGATGTGCATGATTTTTTTTTTTTGGTATTTGATTTGTATTTAATCGAATGCAAAACAATTAGTAGTCATTCAAATAGATCCCTTTCAAATGTAGTGGAATTCAAATTCAATATGAATGTTCAATCCCATACAAATCCCATACAAAGCTTCATACGAATGTATCAAAACATTCCATTTGAATTTGAATGTCAATCTTCAAATGTGCCAAAATTCGATTTGAATACAAATATCCAAATTCGGCCAAATTTGTGTGAATTTCAAGTGTTATGAATATTCGTTCACATCCCTAGTGCCACACACAGAAATCGCACTGTGTTTCCCTTAATATCTCACTTACTTGCATGGCTGGCAAGATGTGTACAAGATTGCCTTGCTGGGAACATCCGGGAACCAGCCAAGAATTAGGAGAAAAACCAAATAAATAAAAGAAGTGGGCATTCATTTAGCTCCTAGAACTGACAATCTCACATCTATCTCACCAGAACTGTAGGCGCATGTCTGATGGGACACAAACGAGTTAATGCAACATCTTTTTTTATATCCCGTGTCACTTCTGGCCGTCTGGATCCAGCCTGAGTCTCCCGTATCCTGGTCTGATCTACACCTCCCTGATCTTGGAGGAGGGACATTAGTGAAAGGTGCAATGACCTTCTGCTCCAGTTTTGTAGAGGACATCTTGGCAAGTATGTAAGCTTTCGCCAACAGGGAAGCAGGGCAAGGAAGCTGTAAATGCCCCATACTTTTTTTGTTGTTGGAGTACAGTTCAGCTTCGTTTCTGTAAAAATGATGATGGAGTCCTGTTGCAAGTAGGGATGTGCACAAATATTCATAGCATTCATTATTCATACAAATTCGGACATTCGGACAGGAATCGAATGTTATAACAATCATACACTGACATTTGCACGAATACAAATGTTTTGGAGCAACCGTCCATATAGTTCGTACATTCGTTAAACTGGGGATACGTATCGGATACGTATTGATATGTATGGGTTCGTATAGGATATGTGTCCCATATGTATGCATTGGTATAGGATACGTATCTGATATGTTTGCATTTGTATAGGATCCATATGCAGGATCCATACACAGGATCTGTATCCAGAATCTGTATGCATTTGTATTGGATATCCGTACAAATACATTCCTGTTGAATAGAAGAAGAAGAAAAAGAAGGAGAAGAATTGGCTTTTCTACCCTGCTTTTCTCACCCATTTAAGGGACCCAAAGCGGCTGACAAAGCTTCTGTTCTCCCCACAACAGAACACCCTGTGAGATAAGTGGGGCTGTGATTGCTCAGAAGAGAGCTGTGACTAGCCCAAGGTCACCCAGCTGGCTTCATGGGGGAGGGTGGAATCGAACCCGGTATTCCCAGATAAGAGTCCGGCTCCATAACCACTAGACATAATCCTACCACTAGACCATAACCCTACCACACGCGTTACAAATTGAATGCTAAAAAATTCATTCATGCACATCCCTCGTCGCAAGCATTGGTTAGGAGCATTGCTCCAGGTATTATCATGAGCTGTATTTCCAAGCAGTGGCTCACTTTAGTTCCGCCTGATCACACTGCACCTTAATGCTTCAAAGGTCTTGGGCACGGCAGCCTTGTTTGTCTTCTGCATGGGAGACACATTAGTTGTTAGGCAAGTAGATAGACTGCAAGTGAGGGCTAGGGTAAGAGTAACGCTCAGCAAAAGCACAAATGGTTTTCTCAGACAGTGCTGTTTTCCCACAAGAATAAGGATGGAAAGCTCTTACCCAGTTTGAAAGGTGCAGATTTTAAAATAAAAATAAAAATGCGGGGGTCTTTCTCCCCCCCACCCCCAGATATCTCCTTCCCAGATTTTCTGCACTTTAGCATGTACCTCTGGTCTACAGCTTTGTGCAATACCTAACCTAGGAATGTAGTGAGCCATTTACAATGGCTACTAGAAAGGATGCCTAGGTACTTCTTCAAGGTTGGAGAAATAGGTAGGATGCCTCCAAAGGCCATTGGCAGGGATTCAAGAGCAGGTTTTGCCTTTGCTTTCTGCTTGACATGCCCAGAAGGAACTGATGGGTCACTGTGTGAGACAAAGTGCTGGACTAGATGGGCCGTGGCCTGATCCAGATAAGAGTCTGGCTCCCTAACCACTAGACCAAACTGAGCTCCAACAGTGAGCCAGTTTGGTCTAGTGGTTAGGGAGCTGGACTCTTATCTGGAAATATCAGATTTGATTTTAGGAGAGGCAGTACCTATCACACATTTGCTGCTTTAAAGCCAGTGGCTGATCTGGATCTAGCTAATCTGGATTCACTTGTACAGATTAAGCAAAATAAGTGCAGAAAGGGCCCGAGTGTTCTGTTTGAGATATCCAGAAGCAATGGGAGGGTCACTGTGCGAAACAGGATGCTGGACTAGATGGGTTGTGGCCTCATCCAGCAGTTCTCTTCTTGTTTTTATGTGACAGGGTGTTTCAAAATAAAGGAGAAATAAGGCAAGCATGCATATTGCTGCCACATCAGATTAAGGATGTGATCAGATGCAGCAAAAAACGCACATCTGAGTCCATTTAGAGTTAGCTCAGAGTCTGTCCCTCCTAGTCTGTCCCTCCCCCATCTCCTGAACATTCTGTGCTAGAAAAGGTAGATTACAGAAGGTTTAGGAACACAAGGGGCACACATTGTCTCTCTTTGCATTATTTCTGGAGGAGCTTCCATCATTGGTGTTCAGTCTGGCAAACAGGTTAAATGTGGTACAAATGAGAGTTGAACAGCACCAGAAAGGGGACAGGGTCTTCAATTGTGCTGTTGGGAAGGAGTCAGGTTTATAACATCCAAGGTTAATCGCTACTAGTACTTGGCAAAGCAGTTTGTTCTTATTTTTTCTTTTTTTGACGGCCCAATTTAACTGTTGGCATTGAGTACTGGGTTCAAAAGATTTGACGTTGGAGGTGGTACAAGTCAGAACTGTTTCTAAAACAGCACAGGTCAGAACTGTTATCAGCCAGTCTAGCTGTGACTTCTTCCCATATCACTAAAAGATAGTTATTAAAATATTGTATACATTCCAAATAATGTTGCTGTCAGATTGTTCTTAATTGTTCCGTGGGCTTCCCAGAAGATATCTGGCTGATCTCTGTGAGAAGAGATAGGTGGCATACATGGTGTCAATCATTAGAGCATTTCTTCTCTTCATGGGCTTGCATTTGGTAGAAGATTCTCAGGAAGGACCCTTAGGACCTTTCAATAGTCATCTTACAGGCAGGAATCCAACAAAACCAGCCTTGCTGTTCTGGCCTTCTGTTCTGGGAGTATATCTTCTCAACTTGTGCCTCTGGGCCTTTTTGTACTTAACTTCAGTGGGATGGTGGCTGGTGTTCAGACCATCCCCACCTTCTCTACTGGCCCTCAAAGTGTGGAAGTCTGTCCCAGACCATTTGAATCACCATAACAATGGCCACAACAACATCCAGCACATCCTGGGCTCTTGCTATGGTGATTGTGATGTGCAGTGTTAGTATCAGGAAGCAATGTGAATGTTGCATCTCAGAGCTTACCGAGAGCATACTAGACACTACTGGTAAAGCTGTGGAGTAGTTTCTACTGTTCCACAGCTATGGAAGATTGGGATGGCCTCACACACTCTGGGCCACTATATGTTGCTTTGGGGCTCCTCAGTCTGGTAACTGCAAAATGCCCCTCTGTTTGCTAGGTCTGTTTTTCTTCAACTGTTGTCCTCCAGATATTCTAATGAACAACTCTCAGCATTCCACCTTGGCTGGCATAGAAAACTGATGGTTGTTGCCCAGGTACCTCAGTATATGAACCTGTGTGCTAAGTAACAAGGGCTGAGAGCCTCTGTCCAAAAAAAGCAGTAGCCATTGTCCCAATTCCATACATATTTTCTTCGTGACAAAAGACCATTGTTTCAAGAACTTTCTGGAGAGAACTGAAAATAGGTATAATTCGAAAGAGGTCACAGAGTAAATGGTGTGACCAATATTGTATCATTGTTTGCAGCGGTGCAGGAAGTTACACTACCGAAGAGGAATTATTTGTTTATTTTTTAAAAAAGAGGCTCCCACCAGATATAAATTCTTGGTAATAAAAAAAATCAAGGATGTTTATAAATGTACAAGTGTATAGAAAGCAATGGACTAGGGATATGCACAGATCTTTCTTTATTCGCTTCAATTTGAATCAAATCGAATGCAAGAAAATTTGTGTTCGTTTGAATAAATCCCTTTGAATGTGGTAGGATTCGAATTTGGTACAAATCTTCCATGCAAATTTGAAACGAATCCCACACGAATCTGTAACAAAACTTCATATGAATGTATCAAAATATTTGATTTGAATTTGAATGTCAGTCTTTGAATGTGCCAACATTCGGTTCAAATTCAAATGTCCAAATTCAGCTGAATTCATACCAATTTTGAATGTTACGAATATTCGTGCACATCCATACAATGGACAGGAAGGAACAGAAAGTGGAAAGGTGTAACATTATAGTTTGGTTCTCAAAATCATCATCTAGTATAAAATGGCATCAAGAAAGTAATTTCTGCCTATGGAAGTCTTGGAAATATGAGAACCATGGAGGCCCAGTCAACCAATATGAATCAATGGCCCTATGGAGGGAAGGCCCAGGCTATCAGTGAGTCAGTGGCATTGCATGGGATTACCCAGTTTACCAGTCTGTCAATGGTACTGTGGAGAAATGTTAAATCACTCGTATCAAAGAAGCCAAGTCAGGGCCTCTTGGACCGGTTCAAGCCATTCCAGGGAAATCATGTCCACATGCCACGCTGCTGCAAGATTCCAAAAGCCTTGTTGATCCTTCCATCCATGTTGATCCTTCCAATCACCGTTCCCCTTCTTCTGCTTCCCTCACCCTTGCGATGTAGAACTCTTTTTTCTAGTTCTTCAGTTGCACACATTGCATGGCCAAAGCATGAAAGTTTCTGCTTGATGACCGTTGCCTCAAAGGAGCAGTCAGGTTTTATTTGTACCAAAGCTAACAGATTTGTTTTTCTGGGGTTTGAGGGAAGGATTGGCAATTTTTCACCCACTTGGCAGACTGACATAAGTGGTAAAATCTCTCTCTGTGCATTGTTGATGCTGGGTCATGACCTTTCCTGGTTGACTGCATGGGCCCTTCCATGTGCACATCTATGCAGTTTTCTTGGCAAAAATACAGAAGTGGTTTGCCATTGCCTAACTTTGGGGAGAGGTTGAGGATCAAACCAATAACTCTCTGCTTCCCAGGCACTCCCTTTTCTGTATATAGTGCCTGTTAAAGCCACAAGGATTACTTTCTTTTGGTCTGTTGACAACAGTGGCTACCTCATTGCATTTAGTAAAGATTGGCTTCTCCTAAGAGCCTGCCCTACTGCCTTCTGTTAGAACAAATGATTTTCTCTCTGGGGAACTGCTGCCTTCAGGGAAAGGAGAATATTCTGAAAATGTCTGCCAGCACTGTTTTCCCCACACTGAGTGATAATAGAATAACTGCCCAGTGTCCAACCTAACATTTGGTAGCAAATACAGACAATTGTGTCGGTGGTGACTTACAGAGCCAACCATCGCCCAGATATCTCTGTGATAGTTAACCACACGGCCATAACACATGCTGCAGCTTGAATTACCACAACAGCTTTCTATTTTAGAACTTATTTTTAACCCCTTAATGTACCATGAACCTCTTTTTGTGTGTGTAACAAATATCTGTCAGGAGAATCATCTTATATTTTAATAAAGATGCTATTACTGTACTACTGCACTATTAAAAGTACAAGGCCTAGTCTCTCCAACAGCCTCCAAAGTGCCAGTGTCTATAATCCACTTTCCTGAATATTGAAGTTTATTGTGGATCCATAAGGATTAATGGGGCACTCTAGTATACTCTTTTAGACACAACTCTGTGCCTTGGAGGACTGTGCAGAAATCATTCTAGGCATAGTAGACACCTAAAAAGGGACTTGTAGCTCCCTTGCTCTCCCAAGCCAGGTATGCTTTCTATATCTCTGCTCCTTGTGTATTTCCAGCCATTTCTTGTTTTTCAAATGTTGAAGTCAGAAGAAAGATTTGACTTTGAGAATATTCCTAGTGGTGGCAGACCATGGTACTCTTTTCACAGGGGGTCTGGAAGAGTAGGGAGACTCCGTTTGGAAGCCACCTTTTATCTCCCCAGATTGTGGTTTGATCGGCAGTTGGATCTGAAAGCGTAGTGGGGGAAGATCAAATACAGCCTTTCAGTAAGACCCTTCTCTCTTCTGCCCGTGGTCCTATCTGCTGTAGGGATGTGCACGAATGGTTTTTTGGCATTCGGTTCATAACAAATCAAAAATTCGTATTCATTCAAATAGGACCCCTTCAAATGTGGTAGGGTTCTATTCGATCTGAATGTATTGGTATGAATTTGTACAAATATCTGATATGAATGCATACGGATCCTATACAAATGCATGTGAATCAGGTACCTATCCTATACCAATGCATATGTATTGATACGTATCCTATGTGTACCCTCAGTTTAACAAATGTACGAACTATGCACAAGAGTGTTCCAAAACACTTGTATTCATATGAATGTTAATGTACGAATGTCGTAACATTTGATTGGTGTACGAATGTCCGAATCCATCTGAATTCATACAAATTACAAATGTTACGAATATCCCTGTGCATCTCTAATCTGCTGTCCACCATAAAAACTTGCCCACACCAGCAAGAGATGTTTGTGTTTTGCAGAGAGTTAGTGCTAGGTTTTACTACCTTTCCTTTTCAGAAAAAGCGGGATTAAGTAGGCAAAAGCATAATGCGTCACCAGGGGTGTCAAAACTTCTTCAGCTTCATCCAGACAGCACTTACTTAATCTGCATTATTTGGATAATCCAGAGTAAAGCATGGATAATCCAGAATGAAATGTGCCTGGATGTGCTTTATTCCAGGTTATCCAATAACACTGATTAAGTAAATAAAGGACAAGGGCAAAACCTTCATCTACCCTCAACTGCTTGCAAGTGGCCTTTAGAGGCATCCTGCCTGTCTCTTGAATCCGGAGGGTGTACCTAGGCATCCATTCTAGTAGCCACTTGTCATCCATGTATTTGTCTAAGGGTGCATTTCCACTGGCCCTTTGGTCCAGCCTGAATCCGGTTCGAGGGTCCAACGTCCTGATACTTTGGACGGGATTCCCTGTTTCTGTAGACTATATGTTCGATAATCTGGGGAATCCTTATTCGGATTTTAACAGGATTAACTGCAGAATCCAATTAAAATCTGTTTATTTATTAATGGGAATGCCTGCCGATCTCCTCTATCACCACCTGCCATTTGCCTCCCTCCCTTTCCTCCATCTTTCCTCACCTCCCCTGGTGTTTGCATTTCCCCCCACCCTGTTCCTCCATCTTTCCTCACCTCCCAGTGTTTGCCTTCCCCCCACCCCTTTCCTCTGTCTTTCCTCATTTCCCCCAATGTTTGCCTTACCCCCTGCCCCTTTCCTCTGTCTCTCTTCATTTCCCCCAGTGTTTGCCTTCTCCCCCCTCCCTCTCTTTTCCTCTGTTTGTGGGGGAGGCAAGCAGTGGGATGATGAAGAAAGACGGAGGAATGGGGGTGGGGAAACGGCTGGGGACGTCACCCCAATGCAGTCGGTACGGCTGCAAGGAACCCTCGGCACTAGTAAAAACGTGGCCTAACTCTTTCTTAAAGCTTATGTAGGCTGGTTGCTGCTACCACCTCTTCTGGAAGCAAATTCCATAGACTGATGACCCTCTGGGTGAATAAATACTTCCCCTTGTCTGTCCTACCCATCAGCTTCATAGAATGCCCCCTATCTCTAGAGTTTTACAACAGAGAGAAGCATTTTTCTGTACCATGAATGATTTTATATACAAGTCGCAAGGACTCTTAAACACTGTCTTTCAAGGCTAAAGAGGTCTAAACCTTGCAGTCTGATTTCGTAAGGGAGTGGTTCAAACCCCTTAATCATTCTGGTTGCCCTTTTCTGCACCTTTTCCAGTACTACAATATCCTTTTTGAGGTGTGGTGACCAGAATTGTACACAATATTCCCAATGTGGCCTCACAGGGGCAAAATGACACTTGCTGACTTGTTTTCTATTCCCTTCCTAAATTATTCTTAGCTTGGAATTAGTTGCAATGCTCATGGTTCTTTTGCCACTGAGAACAATGGGTCTGCATATGATGAAATGATTATAAATTGTCTCTGAATTATGCAGAATGTGAGACCAAGAACATATGATTCTGCCTGGAGTTTTGTGTCCAGTTCTAGGCACTCCAATTTAAAAAAGACAAACTAGAGCAAGTCCAAAGGAGGGCTACCAAAATGAAGAGAAGACTGAGAGGAGACATGATCACGGTCTTCAAGTGTCTGAAGGGCTGTCTCAATGATGAGAGATTGTCCCTATTTTCACTTGCACAAGATGGGAGGGCTAGAAACAATGGCATGAAACTTCAAGGGAGTCAGTGCTGATTAAATATTAGGAAAAACTTCCTGACAGTGAGGGCAATCAATCAGTGGAATAGGTTGCCACAGGAGGTGGTTAGCTCCTTCACTGGAGGTTTTCAAGCAGAGGACGGACCTACATCTGTCTGGGATGGTTTAGGAAATCCTGCATTCAGCAGAGGGTTGGACTTTATGACCCTAGAGGTTCCTTCCAACTCTATGATTCTATTATTCTGTTGTAGTTTTGAGTTTCTACACAGCATGTCTCAGTTCTGAAATGGCCTGTCTCCTACCACTACCACTTTCTGCTTGGAATTTCTTTGGGTGCAAAATTTAGCAACAACTACAAATTACTAAACAGAAGTTTTTGAATGTCTACCATCCCATTCTTGCTGGTGTGTGAATAAAAACTCTGGCGGTAGCCTGCATTAGGAACAAACTGAAGTGGCCATTGAGAAATGCCTGGTGTTTTCTACTTTGAATGGGTAAATCATTGCTAAACAATGGTTTTATTGTTTGTAGCCGTGGTTACCTGATTCTTTTGCTCATGGGTGACAGAATGGACTGCATACATCCTGAAAGGCATGCCTGCTTTACAGGAATTCTTGACAGGAATGATTCATGTAGTTGCCAAGCCGGTTTTCAATGTGGAGAAACACAAGGGAATACATACAGATCTGTGTGTGTTCTGACAGAAGAGGGCAAAAAAAAGAAAAGAAAAGAAAGTAAAACAAATTCCTAAGTGCTTGCTGAAAGGAGTTAAAAATGTATATATTTGGAACTGTATTTTCTTCAAGGTTGCAACCATAGTGGGAGTGTTGACTGTGACCCTGGCTCTTTCTGAACTTGGCCTTATTCTTGAATATATTTCAGAATAGGGACCTGCTATTTTCATGCTAGTGCAGACTATGGAAGGCCCCAAGTGAGGCCTGCCGTAGCCTGAAGTAGCTTGTGGCCAGCAGACCGCTATCCTGAGATATATTGCAGAATAAGGCCAAGTGCAGAAAAGGCCTTTGTATCAGGTCTTCTAAGCCATTTCCCACAGCTCAAAGCATTTCCTAGACTGAATGTAGAACCAGCAGGAAATTCAGAGCGAGGGATGGTGTTGTATTGAATGAAGAGTCCCTGTTACAAACAGTGCTCTGGAAACTGGAAAAAGCATTCCGTGTCCTTTCTGCAGGTCTGGATCTGTAGATCTGGCTCAGCCAGGACCTGGTCGTGATCTGTTCTGGACCAGCCTCCACATCAGCCCCAAAGCTCATGTAAGCTTTGGAACCAGTCCCGATGGCCAAGATCAAAGGTTCCTTGCCTCAGAGCCTTCTGGGACACCCAATTCAGCAATCTGACAAGGCATGTTGCCAGAAGGGGTTCCAAATGGCCGTGGTACAATGGTAGACGTTGTTGAGGTCTATCAGTATTTCAGACCAGAAGGAGACTAGGGCATCATTTTGGGGCCTCCTGATACCAGTGGTGGCTAGCAGCAACAGCCCCTCTTTAGGTTATACAGACAAAAGAGGCCCAGAAGATGACCAAGATCCAAAACATACCTGAGCACAGAAAGCCCCCATGTCAATCTCCAGAGTACCAAACCTGCTGTTAATGTTAACAGAACAGGAGGAGGAAGTGGTGCCTTTGCCAAGTCAGAAGGAAGCTCAGATGCCTACCATAAAACTGGTTAAGTGGACAGAAATGCCTGCAACTCGTTGCTGTAACAGTAAGGAGATCAAACTGTTCTCTTATTGATTTCCAAGGACCAGAAAAATACTTCTTTCCCTTTCTGATTCAGTACAGTGATAGAGAGGAAAATGGAGTTTGTGGGTGCCCGAGAGAGTAGGAAGGGTTTGGGAAGCTACACCAAGTTTTCCTTCAGTTAGGGGAGCTGTTAAGATAGGTGGTGCTGGGCATCAGGCCTTTAATGTCCTTTATTTTAAAGCACCAGAAAGAGATGATCTCTCTGAATCTGGGAGGACGTCCACATGATGTGCGCTACAATTTGATAAGTGTGCAGACAACACACTTCCTGCACAAACAGAACCAGCTGGACTCAGTCACACAACTCCCCATTGTAGTCAATCATTTTGACTGATTTGATTAAGAGCAAAGGAAACTAAGGAGTGCAGAGTTCAGAGTACCTCTATGTTTGGGATTACAGGGGAATAATTTCGGCAGCCCTCCAGATCGCACCAAACTTTCGTTCCAATCCCTTGGAGGCATCCATGTCCAGCCACAAAGTGTGCATGCTTCAAACCCATAGTGCCGCAGTGTGGGCTGATCTCACCCATACCTTCCCGTGGTCAGGGTTAGTGGGCTGGGCTATTCCAGACCCACCGATCCTGATTTGCCTGAGGTAAATGCAGAAATGGAGCAAAAGTACAGGAAGCCATGCCATACTTTGTTTGTGAACGTAGTATTTTACCACAGTTCAGCATTGTGTGCTAAAATGTCATTAATACGTGTGCTGTGTATGTGTGTGTGTGTGTGAGAGAGAGAGAAAGAGAGAGAGAGAAGTGGAAGAGAAATTACGTTACAATCTAGAGATGACAAAACTGTTGCCACACCATCTTCTGTTAAGGAACAAGCTCTTGTTACTCCAGCAATTAATTAATTAAATTAATTAATTAAATGGGAAGGATGAAGAGTGTATCTCTCACTCTCCCTCTCTCTATTGATATTATATGAGATGAATGAATATCACATTTCTATGGATCTACACTTCCTAGAAAATGGTTTGGAAGGTCAAAGGAGCAACCATGATTCACCTCTTTCTTTCCAACTCTTTCTGATCTGCCCTTTGGATGAAGGTCATTTGTTCCTATATGCTTGGCTTCCAACTGTGTAAAGCCTTGGGGTTTCAAGGCCTCACCCTCTAAGGAAACTCTGACAAGGAAATGAACAGGATGCAGTAGTTAGGCAACTTGCTTTCTAAAGGAAATGCAGCACTGGTAGATTAAATTATTAATCTACTCTTGGGCTTTAAGGCATCAGTGTGCCTGAAATATACAGCCTTGGCTTCTTTTTAAGGCAGAAAGACTGCAAGCATTTAAAGACATTTTAGAGGGTCTCTGAGACACTTGCATTTTTGTGCAGGAGAAGAATAAGAAAGAGAAACATAGCCCCCTTTCTGCACTGGGTCTTATTCCAGATTGTATCCAGGAAAAGGGGCCTGCCATCCACATGCTAATACAGACTGTGGGCCAGGGTCTGCCATAGTTTGTACTAGCACACAAATGATCCCTACTCTGCAATGTAATCTGGTGTAAGGCCTAGGGCAGGAATGGTCATAGTCCAGCTAAGTCATTTTAGAACCTGGACTCTTTCTTTTTAAATAGCAATGCTTGTTCAGTTGAGAAGCGTGTAATTAACATTCTTCTCCCATTGCTGCCATCCTGTGCTTTACAGCTGCTTCTGTGTTTTGGATCTATTAGAAGAAAACTAGCGATGTGCTGAACTAGGTACTAGATGAACTGGTTCTTTATGAGCACTAGAGATTTGTGAACCTTGCTTTTGGACTAAGCCCTGCTTAAAGTTTGGCATTCAGTCCAATAACAAGCCACATGCTCCTGCCTCTTGAGAAAGAACTGGTTTATCTGGACTGGTGCACCTCCCATTCTTTCTAGCTGGTCCACTAGCTGACCCAACCTACCAGGCTTGCCTGGCCCTACTGGATCACTGCTACCAGGTATATGGTCCTTCAGACCTCCAGCAGGCAAGCATCTTATGTTTGGTTTGGTTTTCTGGGGGAACCGTCTCCCATAAGGCCTCAGTCATTGACCAGTCATTATGGGCATGAAACAAGGACAGGGAAGCTGTGTGTGGAAGGGGGGAAAGAGGGAGGCTGTGGGCATGGGAGCCTGAATCAGCCCGCAAGTTTTATTTTGGGGTCAAATGTTTTTATTGGGGTCTGTTTTGGGCTCATCATGAACCAAACAGAGCAGAATACAGTTTGCACGTCTCTAAGGAAAACAAAAACCAGAAAGACATTCTGATTGCATATTTGCAAAGGAAGAAATACTCTGTTCATGTAAAGAGTATTAATGTTAAATGTATTTTTAATTATTTAAGAACGTATTTCCCACCCTTCACCAGAAGGCCTTGGGGTAAATGACAACAATAAAAAGATAAGTTATATAGAATATTTCTAAAACATATTTAAAATATAACCCACCCACCTTCCCTCCCTGACAGGGCAACACTCGGAATAAGCTAAATAACAAAGGCTTAGGTGAAGAGGCATGTTTTAGCCAGGCACTGAAAGCCATATAATATAGGTGCCTGATGAACCTCCAGGGGGAGACTATTCCAAAACCTGGGGGCCACCACAGAAAAGTCCCTCTTCTGTGTCCTTGCTTCTTACTCCTCTGAACAAGAAGGCACTCTCCTTGAGATCTTAGTACGATGAAGTCAGAAATAAAGTTTGCTTAGTGTTTCCCCCCTAGTAATAAACATTTGTGCTTGGGTGTAAATACATTTTGATGATGGGCTACAGTAGGTAAGGGTCCTTGGCTGAGCTCAAACGGATTCAAAAAGCCAAGTGAGAGATGCTTCTGCTTGGCTGAGAGATCCCAGTAATGCGTGCCAGACTGTGGAAATAATTTTTAAAAAAATACAGAGTAGTCTCTGTATGGTTGGAAAGAAAGTATGACCCATAGACAAGGAAGGTTGGGAGATCAATAAAATGTAAATCATTCTCAAACGAATGTGTTGCAATTCCTTGTGTAATCCTTAGCTCTACCCGTTAGTCCCCCTACTGTTGCCTGCCCCACCAATCCAGCTGCCACTGAGTTCTGTTGACAAAATACTCCTAGGGTGTGTTCCCATTCAAAAGCTTTGAAATTGTTTTGAGGGCTCACTGTTTCCAAAGTTTTAAAAGAATCTGCAGTTTCTGAGGATTCAATGTCCCAAAACGCAGATTAATCTGTATTTGAATCAAAAGATGTCTTGCTGCTGGTTTTAGAAACAATCCTCACTATTTAGCAATGGGAATGCAAGCTTTTTCAGGGGGGAGGGAACCATGCTTTAGGAGCGTTCTCAGTGTTCCCTGATCCAATTATAAGCCATGATTTCCTTCCCTTTCCCCTGGGCTCTTGCCATTACGTGCTAAGGGGACTGAGCTTGGCTGAAAGGGTGAAGAATAAGTGAGATCAGACCACAATGTAACTAAAAAGAGATCAGGAAACATCTGACAAGGGATCAGAACACAATGTAACAAAGAGAGGAAGCGATCATGACTTCGGAGGCTTCCGTCCTGGGTTGGCTGTTTTGTCAAAGACTGCCTGTTTTTTCCCTCCTCCCTTCCCTATCACGTCTCACTCTCTGCCAGTATAAGACAAAAGTGAAAGTGATATTCAGTGTTCTGCTACCTTGTTAACAGGAGAAAGAAGTTATGCTATGTGATGAACAAAAGCTACAGGACTCTATGATAGCAAGTTTATACAGAGGGTGAGGTTTGAATTGCCTGTCCCAGTGAAGTCAGGGTTTGATGGTGCCCAATTGCTGACTTCATGGGGAGAGGGTTCTGCTGAGGGGAGGAGAGTGGGAAGGGGTCTCTCTGAATTATAAGCTAACAGTGGAAATGCAAAAAAAATGAGACCTTGCTGCTGCTTAAAAAACCTGCCTTGAAACTGGATTAAAATACCCAGTGGGAACCTGGCCATGGTCAATCCAAAAGGAGAGGTTAATATTTTTACTTGTAGCTTTCCTCCTTTCCATGAACCTTTATAACTTCATTGCTTCTGTGGGTTCATGTGGTGTTTTGGGGAGGAATGTTTCTTTTAGTGGCATAATCTCTGTGCTCAACCCAATCCTTTATTTACCCATATATTCCGGCGAATAAGACAACTGGGCGTATAAGACGACCCCCAGCTTTTCCAGTTAAAATATAGAGTTTGTGATATACTCGATGTATAAGACAACCCCCAACTTTTGAGAAGATTTTCCTGGCTTAAATAGTAGTTTTATACGCCAAAATATACTGTATTTTTTTTATATAAGTCAAGGGAACAGCAAGATGAATGAGCTGTCAGGACAAAAGTAATAAAGTTGTTCCAAACATATTGCAGATTGGATTATAATTATAACGCAGGGGGACTCTTGAGAGGCAAATGAGTTAGGAGTCCTCCTGGGAGGTTACTGCCTCATGATTAGTTTGGGTTAAGAACATAAGAGAAGCCCTGCTGGATCAGGCCACAGCCCATCTAGTCCAGTGTCCCGTTGCACACAGTGGCCCACCAAATGCTCATGGGCATCTCAAGCAGAGACCAGGACAAACCTTTTCCTGCTCTCAAATCCCAGCAAATGGCCTTAGAAGCATCCTGCTTCTCCCACACACCCCCAGGTGAAAGATGCACCTAGGCATTCATTCTAGTAGTCATTGGTGCATCTGCCGTCCATCAGTTTGTCTAACCCTGCCTTAAAGCCATCCAGGCTGATAGCTGTCACAACCTCTTCCGGCAGCACATTCCATAAACCGATGACCCTCTGGGTGAAGAAATTTGTATACGAATTGAATATCTGGACATTTGAATTTCTGAATTCGAATACAAATATTTTGAGCTGTTCATACAAATAGTTCAGACATTTGTATCTGCATTCTGCACATACCAGTACGCATCTACACGGATCTGTACAGGATGAAAGTGGGATGCATATGGAATGCATAAGGGATGTGTATCTTTGTATATGTATGGAATATTCGAACAAATACATACAAATGTATTCATAAGGAATTGAATGTCTGCCATTTGCTTTTCCTTATTCAGACAAATTCAGATTTCTGAATATTCAGTTCATTACGAATTGAATGTTGGGAATCTCATCCATGCACATTTCTACTTAAAAGTTTGAAGATGGAAGGCGCTAGAGCCCCAGCAATAGACTCTTTCTCTCAAAGGTACCAGTTAAATTCCTGCAGTGTAGGGATGTGCGTGAATAAAGAAATAATGTTCGTTTTACAATCAAATCAAATGTCTGAAAATTTGTATCACATTCACAAATGAACACCTTTTTCCAGCTTTTTTTCTATTGAAAAAGCCCATTTTCATCAGCAAAATACTGCAAAAATGTGAAAATTCATTAAAATTATTGTATCCAAGAGGCAGGCATGTTGTTTGTTTCATTTGAATGGCCTGGTGTTTGAATTTCCATATGTTTGTTTTGATGCAAAAATTTGCAAATTTTGAATATTCAGTTAAATTTTTGAATGCAGACTTGTTCTTGACCCTCTACTGTAGGGACATAAATGGAACCAGGCTGAAATGGGGAAGAAATTTACTATCTGGGATACAGCATTTGCTTGACATTCTTCCCAAGAGACTGTCTTGCACAGATTTAACTCTTCTTATAGCTGTTTTTGTAATTTTCATTCTTTATAATTTGGAGGGAGGGGAACCTTATGATCTATTTTTCTAATGAGACTTCAATCTATTGTCTGATTTGCAAAAACATTGTGGCACCAAATGCAGCTGAAGTCTAGTGCCAGGAACATAAAAGTGACTTGGACCATCAAATGTGATGCATGAGCCTCTATTTTATTCAATGCGTCTGATGAAAGGAGCTATATTTGAAACCCTGATGCTGTCGTAAGTGCTTATAACATTCTCAGAAACTAAATAAAGAGGCTGTGTAACTAAAACATTTATTATATTCATCTAAATCAGTGGTTCTCAACCTTCCTAATGCTGCAACCCCTTAATGGATTTCCTCATGTTGTGGGGACCCCCAACCATGGGGGCAGCACAGCTAGGAGGTGCGAGGGAAGGGCAGTGGGAGACTCATCGTGACCCCTCTGAAAGGGCAGTTCGACCCCCAAAGGGGTCCCGACCCCCAGGTTGAGAACCACTGATCTAAATGAACGTAAAGCTCAGAAACGTAAAGCTCCCTCAGAAGGTCCTTCTTTGCTTCCTGGACCCCAAGCCACTTTCTCCCCTTTTAGTTATGTCCTTAACATCAAAGACATAAGCGGTGTCCACTTTTTAATATAAGTTCTATTGTATATATTTTGTTTTATTTGAGAATTTACATCCCACCCTTCACCAAAGTGTTCCAGGGAGGGTCATGCGATGGCTTTAGGTCTTCAAGTGCCACTGCGGGTTCTTTGGATTTCCCAGGAGGTGAGACTTGCAAGCAGAGAAGAGAGACAGCACAAATGGAGGGTTGCTTTTCTTGGTTTTACTTGTGCCCAGGACGTGCAAATATTTACAGTGCTTTAGTGCTCCAGGGGCTCTGTTTATATACAGTTCCGGGAGATATTTCTTCCCTCCCCAAAGTCACTCCTTACAGCTTCTCCAGCTCCCAGGTTTGGCCTCCAACGATGACTCCAGTGCAGCCTCAGGAATCCCTCCTTCTTGGCTCCCTTGTTTGGCCTCCACCAACGTCCACCTTCTCTGGATCCTTCCTTGACCAGGGTTCAGAAGCTGTCTGAATTTGCACTTAGGCCTCTGGTATGCAGTTAGGGGTGTTTCCGCACTGGCCCTTAAAACCCCATTAAGCATGCAATAAGGACACATATGGCACACATATGCAAGGTACCTTCCGCACAGCAGGACAGATTAGGGCCCCTTCATGGACGCCGCTTCTGCGCAGCCTCACACAAGATTCATCTCTAATGGGACCTAGAGGCTGCCAAAACCAGTTTCCAGGAAGACCTGAAAAATTAGGTCTTCGAACTGTTCCTGCTCGCAAAACCCGCATCAAAGGAAGATGCTTCCGCACAGGCACAGGAGAGGGAATGCACGTGGGTGGGACAGAAAGTCGCCATGTTGACTGAGGCAGCAACCCCACTGCAGCCATGGGATCTCAGGCATGCCACTGATTGGTGGGGAAATGAGCAGTGACTGACGGCTGAGTGCTCCAATCATGCGGCTCCTTAGGTTGCAGAGAAGCCTGATTCTTCTGGATATCGGTGCTGTGGCGTCCACACAGCAACACATGAAGTGTTCCTCGCTATCTGTGCTCCCCATGTGAGTGCGGAAGCGTTAGACCTCATTTGGATCCATTCCTTTTTCAGACGGATCTTCCCTGGGATGGATTTCAGAAATCTGGATTTCTTTAATCTGGATTTCAAGTGACAAGTGCGGAAATACCCTGGGACAGCTCTAGAACAGCTTTGGTACAGAGTATCTATACCAGAGCTGTCCTGATTGCATATTAGAGGCCTAAGTGCAAATTCAGCTGCTGTTTCCTTCCAGACATCCTGTATGGCTCCAGCCTCCTCCAGTTCTCCTTCTTCCCTCCTCTAGCATCAACCTCTCCTACTCTCTCTCCTCCTCTCTCATCAGCCACCACCACCTCCCTTTCCAACCTCTCTGTCTTCTGTTATATACCATTTTACCCTTCCACACACCCAGTGATTCAGCAGTTTCTTTCCTAACCAGGCTCACCTGTTCAGTGGTTAAAGGAAAACCGTCACAGGTCACAATAATAAAAAGATAAAACGTATAAAGTATAATATGCATTGAAGGGAATGGTTCAGGCACCTTATGCAGAAATAAGGGCTTGTTCACATTTACCTGTAGCCTTGCTGGAGACGCCCATCCGCGTGTCCAGTGCTGTTGCAACTGCCCTGGGTTGGGACAACCGCACCCTGGAGAAATCCAGCTGTGGAAGATTTCTGCCCAGAAGCATCTAGGGGTGTGTCCAGACTTAGGAAATGCACAGCTGAGGCATGGGCATCACACTTGACGCCCGGCTGAATTCGGACTTAGGCCTCTGGTATGCAACACTTTCTCCACAGTTTCAGGTAAATTCATACGTTCCCGCCAGTCTGAACAGGACAGCGAGAACAGCAAATGAGAGCTGAGCTGCAGGCTCAGTTCTCATTGGTTGCCCCCTCCCACATGACGCGTGCATCTCCATGTGCACCGTGGAAGTATCACAGCTGCTAAGGAGGAAGCTGCGGGGAGGGTGCCTGAATCTGGACGGCGCATCCTGGCTTCACAGCAGGTAAGCTGTGTATTTTCTTACAACAGCGGATTTTATTCCGCTAATCTGGAAGCTGCCTAACTCCTGCAGAGATGGTTTTCTATCCTATTCCAGGAGCAGCACAGTGGGTGAGCGTCGTTGCGCAACTGAGGCCTCACTATAGCAATGTCCAACCATGCATTGGATGCTGGTTTGGACTTCGCCATGGTGAACTGCCTGGCTGTTCGCAATGCACACACTGCTAGCCAAGTGTCCAGCAAGCACAGTGTGGATGGCCGCCACCACACTACTCCCTTACCAGACAGGCCTTGTACTATTATGCCATACCAGTCAGATAGGTGGGGAAAGGCCCTAACTAATGAGAAGTGATGGGCAGTTGAGTAATTGGGGGGTTGCTAAGTCAGAAGTCTAGGTTCCCATTAAGTATGCATGATTAAGAAATAAGCTAGCTGTGGGTTTGCACAAAACTATTTCCTCTGGGAGGAAATTCTCCTCTCCTAACCACATTTAAGGGCAGCACTGTCCCAAATGGGGACATGCTTCTTGATTTCATGTAGGCTTCAAAACTTAGTTAAAAAGAGCTTGATTTGATTGAAGCTGTTGCTGTCTTATTTTTTTTTTCTATATTTATTTTGGTGTCATTCTACACGAGGTGCTCAAAAAGCAGATTCATCATCCTCAAAGAAGCTAAAATACAATTCTGATAGCAGCAGCAGCAGCAAGGTATCCCCCAACCAATTAAAGGGCACAGTAAAATGCACCAGGCACAGTAGATAAAGCCAGTTGATGCAGTAACTCTAATTAAAAAATCCCTGCTGGGAGAAGAAAAGCCTTTAAGAATACTCTTGCAGTATTTGTTCCTCAGCCATGGCTTGATAATGAAGGGAAATCCAAGAAAGATATTCTGTAGCAAGAGAGTAACTGCTGTTAGGAGAAAATGAAGTTACACAATAGATAAGTTTGCTCTTAGAGATGCCTGTAGCGCCAGCAGGCAAAGTTACCCATGTTCTTTGGGATTACTGTCCACCTCCAGGCATAAAAACTTTGGAGTGGAAAAAGCCACACTGCGAGCAGACCATTCCCTCAGTTGCCCCACTGTTGCCGTGTAGCGTGACAGTGGTGGCAATTGTGGCCTACTGGGTTTGATTTCCAGCTGGTGCGATTAAGCACCAGACCCAAAATGGCTGACTTCCCAGGGTATTTTCTGGTCCACCACCAAAGCGAGCAGGCAGAAACTTGGAAACTGTGAAGCCATCGTTCTGCAGCTTTGTGGTCTTTGAGTCTGGAAGGCACCAGGTGTGTAAGTGGTGCACCTCCCAGCCCTGTGGCAGGATAGGACCCTTCCGCTACAGAGATGGTCTTTTTGATGGTCATTTGGGTCCCTCCTGCTGTTAGAACCTGCAGCCAATTCTAATTATGGTTCCAGTGGATTTTGGTATTGCTGTACTTGATTTTCTTGCTTCTTCATGCTAATGTCTCCCTCTGTCTCTCTCTTTTTGCTCTTCAGGTTCATCAAGGCCAGCACTATGACTGATGGGGACTATGACTATTTGATCAAACTCCTGGCCCTTGGGGACTCAGGAGTTGGGAAGACAACTTTCCTTTACAGATACACAGACAACAAATTCAACCCCAAGTTCATCACAACAGTAGGAATTGATTTCCGGGAAAAGCGGGTGGTGAGACCTTTTACCTATTTTTCTTCCCCCTTTGAATGCATGTCTCTGGTTTCTCAGGTCTGACTGCAATACAAAATATCCCAAATATGTTCAAGTTGCCAGGCTAGTCTTAATGTTGAGACATCGGATTCTCCATATAATTTTCTGAAAGGCCTCCAGGTTAGACTTTGTGGGCGCGTCTTCATGGCATGTGTTATTTCAGTTTAAAGAATTCGAAATAAAAGAAACGGAACAAAGCTGTCCACACGACTTGCAAGTTGATCCAGTTCCGATGGCAGCCTTAACGCGAGATCAATACTCGGAGTCCACATGGCAGCATTGTCCTCCCGCCCATTGCCCACACTCTCTCCTGTGATTGGTTTTCCCTGCCAGGATCCCACCCTCCCTTCTCTTTGCGTCATTCCCTGCCCAATCCACCCTCCCCCTTCCCAGCAGCAGCAGCATCCATCCATCCATCCACCCATCCATCCTGGTGCTGCGGCGCGGGTGGCTTCGCCCTGGGGCTCCTCGTTGCCCAGTGGCAGAGCCGCTCCGCCACCGCTGCCGCGTTCTCGGCGCCTTTTGCCCGGCCTGCCAGAGCGCGCTCGCAGCCCGGGCCACCCCTGCCTCCCCCCCCGGCGGCTCCGGCGCCCGCCGCGCCATCCATCCATCCATCCATCCATCCATCCATCCATCCATCCATCCATCCATCCAGGCGCTGCGGCGCTGGCGGCTTCTCCCTGGGGCTCCGCCGCCACTTTTCCCCGCTTTGCCGCCACTTTGCCCCGCAGAGGAGGAGAGCCAAGGGGTGGACAAGAGGGCGAAGGGGGCTCCTCGCTTGTTCTTCCCCCTGTGGCCGGGAGGGAACTCCGAGAGTGGGGAAAGTTCCCCGGGGACTCCCTTTTCCTTTCATTTTGAAAGTTAAGAACTGCGCAAAAGTGAAACTTCGACTTGCTACAGTATCTTTGGAGGTAGTGGGTGGATTCTTTCAATAAAATCATTTGAAAGCAAGCTATTGGGGAAGGGAATCCTAAACATGACGTGCCTACAATACGGAGAGCCCATTGGTTACAGATCTCTGCTGAGCTCTCACAGCCCCAGCCACCTCACAGGGTGTCTGTTGTGGGGAGAAAAACAGAAAGTTTGTCAGCTGCTTTGAGTCCCCTTCAATAAGTGAGAAAAGCAGGGTAGAAAAGCCAACTCTTCTTCCTCCATGAAACCAGATGGGTAACCTTGGGCTAGTCACAGTTCCCTTCTGAGCTCTCACTGGGTGTTCTGTTGTGGGGAGAAGAACAGAAGGTTTGTCAGCCGCTTTGAGTCCCCTTCAATAAATGAGAAAAGCAGGGTAGAAAAGCCAACTCTTCTTCCTCCATGAAACAGATGGGTAACCTTGGGCTAGTCACAGTTCCCTTCTGAGCTCTCACAGCCGCCCCCCCCCACCTCACAGGGACTGAAGCTGGATTAAAACCTTGGCTTGTGGTCACACCTAAGGTTTAATCTAGCTTCACTCCACCTTCAGAGTGAGAGAACACATCAGCAAAGTGACCAGTAGTTTTCTTTCCACATTATCTAGTCTAAAGGTGGATTTTCTGAGTTATTAACCCTGAAAGAAAACCAGCTTGTCAGTTTGCTGGTGTATTCTCTCACTCTGAAAGTGAACTGAAACTGGATTAAACCTTAGGTGTAACCACAGGCAGAGGCAAAGTAGCCTCTGAAGGGGGCACAAAGCGGCTGACAAACCTTCTGTTCTCACCCTTCAGGGGACTCAAAGCGGCTGACAAGCCTTCTCACCCTTCAGGGGGCTCAAAGCGACTGACAAACCGGTTCTCACCCTTAAGGGGGCTTAAAGCAGCTGAGAAACCTTCTGTAATCACCTGTTAAAGGGGGCTCAAAGCAGCTGATAAAGAAAATGAATGGTCACTTTGCTGATGCACAGGAGCAGCAGCAATGGCAAAGAAGGGGGAGGAGGGCCACAGCTTTTAAAATACTGGCTCCAGGGCTTTCCTTTCCCTGTTTTAAAGTTCCAAACCTTCAAAGTCCTGAAATTGCGCAAAACTGCAACATTGTGTTTAAGGTGTGAAGTGCTTACATTGATACAGTGTATCTTTAAGGACTGGAAGTTTATAGTGGGTGTTTGAGGGTGGATTTTTTCAATGAAGGAAACCCTAAACATGACGTGCTTCTAATACGTTCAGCCATTGGTTACAGTGCGATTGGGGGGGCAGGACAGCCTTAACACGGAATCTCATCCCGGGACGATACTGTCCACACAGTAAAAAATTAAACACGTGTCAAGGGCATGTTCCGGAGTGAGACCTGTTGAGATCAGGATTTATTTCAAATCGGGATAACGTCGTTTAACACGGAAATACCGTATTAAGCCGAAGTGACGTGTACATGGCCCGAAATCAAAACGTTTTGAATTTGAGATAACGACGTCGTGGGGATGCGGCCTGTAGATCTTATGTGTAACCCACTCAACTTGTCTAGCTCCTTTCATATGGCTTTAAGTCAGTGGTTCTCAACCTTCCTAATGCTGTGACCCCTTAATGGAGTTCCTCATGTTGTGGAGACCCCCAACCACAGGGGCAGAGTAGCTGGGAGGTGGGAGGGAAGGGTGGAGGGAGAGTCGTCGCGACCCCCCTAAAAGGGTAATTCAACCCCCAAAGGGGTCCCGACCCCCAGGTTGAGAACCACTGCTTTAAGTCTTTCACCTTGGATTCTGTCAGGATATGCTTCTAGATACTTTCAAATATATCCCAAATCCAGTAAAAATGACGGAAGTGTTTACATTTTATCACCGAGTCTGGAAGAAATCTAAGCCAGCTGTCTTTGTGCAAAAGAAGTTTGAGATACCTGCTTTAGCTGGCATGTGGAAATGGCAAATAGCTATTGGGAATCTTTGGGTCTGTCTTCCTCTAAGCTTGTACTTTGAGATCAGAAATAAGAGAGAATTGTATCCTCTGACCCTATGGGATTGTGTATATTGCAGAATAAATCATATATGAGTAGTAAATGGGTACCTGCTACTATTTTCCCTCTTGCTGTTAGGCAGAGGTGTACCTGCTGTTGAGCAAATCTGGTGTTTTGCCAGGAGGATAGAAAAGCAAAACAAACAAACAAACAAACAAACCAGGAATGAGGCTTTGGATGCACTCAGCTAGCTGTTGAACTAGGTGTTTGACATTTCACTCTTTGCAAGTTTTCAGTCTCCATACGTGGAGTGTGAGGAGATTCCCTTGCCAAGAGTCTGTTCCAGTCTAGTTGCTCCTCTCTTATTAGAACTTCCTGCAGAATGGATCCAAAGCATGTATACTACTCTTCAGCCTGTGCTTGCTCAGAAATAAGGCTTGCCAGTATGCCTGGGTTTTCGTAGGACAAAGGGAAGAGCCTGAGTGTGAATGTATATAAACTCTCATTTGCTCAGGGATAAGAGTTTCCCTCTTGGCTGTGCAGTGTGATCCAAAGGAGTATAAATATGACATTTGGTGCCAGGTTGACTGCTGAAGTTGCTGGCAAGATGGCTAGTGGCCCATCCAGTGACTTTAAGGCTTTCTGTCAGGGTTTACTCCCTTAATTACCTTAATTTACCTTTCCCAAGGTGCTCAGAAGATCTAAAGAATTTCTATGGCAGAGCAGGGATTCAAGTCGGGAGGGTCCAATGTTCTTCACTAGTGCTCTTAACCTTAAGGAGAACTTAATTTACACCTAAATAATTATTTTGAGACATCGGACCTTTGTGCACTTAGCAGTGTAGTATGGCATAACAGTACCGTACTAGGCTGGTAAACTAGTAGTGTGACAGTGGCCATCAACACTTCAAGTGCTGGCTAAGCCTGTACCAGTCCAGCAGCACTTAAAGTGCAGATGAGCAGGACAGGCTGGACAGGCACAGCAATGCCTGCAGCAGCATTCATCATGTGCCTAGATGTTGCCATGGTAATCTGTGTGCTGTGCATGACTGCATAGCTGCAGTTCCACCACCACACGCACTCACCATGCTGCACCCCGAATTGGGTGTAGATGCTGTGGTCTGAGAGAAGACTACCCTCTCCCAGTCAAGCTAGGTTCCACAGCTAGGTTGATTTGAGGAGGGGCTAGTCAGTCGCAGGGCAGCTGCCGCAGTGTGCAGACAAGCCTGTCTATTAGGGATGTGCATGAATGGTTTTTCTGACATTCGATTCGTTATGAATTCAATACAAATAGAACATGAAAAAAACATTTGTGCACCTCCCTATTCTGCGCAAACTGAAGGTGGTTTTCCAGGGCGCCATACAGGACTCCTCTGGTAGAGATGTTCAGGATGAATGCAGCCCAAAAGGGTAAATATGCCATGGGTGAACGCTTTAAAATAATAAACATGCACACAATTACAGCTTGTTGAAATCGATTTATTATATCAATATTTGGTCAGCAACCTTGCTTTTCGAAGGAGGTGCCTCCCACGCTTTCTATAAATGGGTGGCAATGGTAAATTTCAGCACTTTGGAATCCGCCTTTTACATCTGTAGCTATCAGTAGACATGGCGTGTACTGTTACACCTTCTTCTTCCGGGTGGTCTCCCTGATTAATCTCCTACCTTGTTCATTTAGTGACATTTGCTTATCATAACCTTATCCTTTCCCCAAGCCAGATAGAATAGCTGCATGTTATCATTACTGCTCTTGTCAGGCAAGTAGAGAAAGTGTGAGTGATTCGCCTGTGACTGCTGAGTAGGTTCTCTCAGTAGGTTCTCTAGATTTATCCAACTGAAACCTAAAGCTTTATGTGAGACTCATGCAGACGCCTGCTAAATAAGACTTAAGATGCCCTTGATAAGGATACTTACCACTCAGCAAACCTTTCCCCTCATCAGTGTTAATCTAACCCCCTTTTCCCACATACAGTCAAAGATCCAAATCTTCAAGATCCAGATTTTTGAGATGGCATCTCCTGGAGATACAGAACTTGAAGATGCCTGAAGAGCCCATTGTGGACACCTTTAATCAGGTCCACACGAAATCCAGATTTAAGGGGCTGAAGGACCCATTAAATATGGATTTCCCCTGCCCTCATGGGGACAGGGCCTTGCAGATGGGGTCTTCAGTGGGGTCTAGGTGAGGACAGGGCTTTCCTGATTGGTTCCAATCAGGTACTAATCAGGTTCCTAATGGGGTCTTAGAAGGTTTCTAAGCCCTAGTGGGAAAAGGCCCATTATCAGTGTGAATGTGCTTATATCAAGCCAATGAGTGGAAATGTGCAAAATTTGGTTTGTGTTCAAAATTTCAATCAAACGGTTTACATTCACAGATGTTTGCATTGAACCGAACATCTGGTTGTTTGAATATCCAAATATCTGATCAAACCAAACCAGTTCCCAACTTGCAGACAAGAACTCTTGATTGAGCTGTTCGGATTCACTGTGTTTTTTGCTTTGAAAAAATATTTTTTTTCAATTGAAAAACTGGTATTTTTTTGTTTTCAGTCCATTTCAAAATCAAACACGAACAGGTATTTGAGAGCAGGTAAATGTTCTGCTTTTGTCTTCTGCTAGAGATGCCCCTTAGCATTTGGTGGGCCACTATGTGAGACAGGGTGCTGAACTAGTTGGGCTGTGGCCTGATCCAGCAGGGCTCCTCTTATTTATTTTATTTTTATTTATATTTGTATCCCACCCTATACCCGAAGGTCTGAGGGTGGGTAACAACCTCTTATGGTCTTACAATCCTATGTTCTTAACTCGATATTTGATTGAAACATTTGCCATCAAATTGAACAAACCAGATGCTCAGTTTCATAGCAAGCTGAACACATGAATTCAGTTTGCACACATCCCTATGGGACGGATGAGCAAATGGGTATGCCTCCGTCTAAATGAAATGCTAAGCTTTCTTTCTGTGTTTCAGGTATATAACAGCCGAGGGTCGAATGGGTCTCCTGGGAAAGCCTTTAAAGTTCACCTACAGCTCTGGGACACAGCTGGGCAAGAAAGGTAACCCTAAGTCTTGGATGCAGAGATAAGTGGAAGGATGAGCAGAAGGCTCTCCATGAACCACATTGGTTTGCTTCATTTCTGGTGAGATAGGTTAAATCTTGATAGAAGGACTAGGAAGGAAAATAAAATATATCCAATTGAACATATAAAGGGAGATGTCATGCTCACTGCAAATTCTGCCCCCTTCCTACCGTGCTGGTTCTAGTATAACTAAAACCATAAGTGGTTGCATGACATATATGGTACTTTGAAGCCTTTTCTTAAGAATATGGTGCAATATTGTGATAAGGTGAGCAATAGATCGTTATTCACAGCTTCACTGATTTTTTAGAAAATTAATTGGCTCATCTCTACATGAATTTGTGTTTTTCTTTAGACAGCCTTGGGCCTGTTTTTATATTAAACTCAATGTATCATTCGATTGATTTCTATTCTTAGTTTGTCTTCATTGTTTATTGGTTGGAATGAATGCTTCATAGAAATATTCCTGAGAAGTACAGGGAAACCCAAAGCTTGATTTTTCCCCAATATAGTTCAGTAACAATCTTAATAATGATAAATAGGGGCTGGGTCTGCTTCCTCTGGAAGAGCAATGCATGTCTGGTAGTTATGCTTTCTACAGAATTGCTTCTTCCTGGGCATATTAATTCTTTCCTACCTGAATATTAGGAAAAATTAATATAGCCATAGATACAAAAATACCTAGCAAGAAATTCGCAGATGTGAGTCCAAGCTAGGGATGTGCACAAGTGTTTTTACTGCATTTGAATTCAAGAAGAATCGAATGTCAAAACATTCTTATGTGTTATACATATCTGTACGCATTTCGTACACATCCCGTTTTATCCAGTATGTATCCCGTTTTGTCCTGTACTATCAGCGCAAATGCATATAGATATGTATGATATTTGTACGGATATGTGTGTAATACATATGTATCTGTGCATTCAAATGTTCTGAATCATTCAAATGAATGTTTAAATTCAAATGTGAAGACATTCTATTCAAATTCAAATGTCCACATTTGATCGAATTTGATTGAGTTTCAAATGTTTAGTTTTTGATATGGTCAAACAGACTAATCAATAAAAGTTATGTATTATGTAAATGTTTAGAACATTCGGGCACATCCTTAGTCCAGTTATTACCAAAATGGTGGCCTTTATATACATATTGCTGCAAAGCTGTGTGCTCAGACTTTGCAGTTGTATTGATTTTTAATGAAAATGTTCTACTCATCTGTAGGTATGTTTCAAACAAGTTAGCTAATTCCTGTAAAAAATTCTGACAATCGTTTATTTGTAACAACCAGTAGTAAAGAAAACACCATGAAGGGTGTCTTCCCAGGAAGCATGAAAAACATTCCACTTTACCCTCTTTTTCATAAATTATTATGTATCAGTCATCAGGAATTCCAATCAATGTGTATTATGTATATTATATCGGTCCTTGACCATAGTGAATCTACTTGATTGGGTATGAATCTGAAATAGGCGCTTCCTCATTATCACCATTTGAACAACTGGATGAAAGAACACAATATGGTATGCGTGCGAGTGTGTTTGGTGGTAGAAAAGAGTGTTTATTTAGCTGTTCTTGAGTTGGATTTGAAGGATAATGCTGAATAAATTTTCGAAGCCAGAGGGCTTCACCTTCCTGCTTACTTATTTTTGCATAATTGGCTCTAGTTTTGCTAGAAAACTGCTTAAATTTTATTAAGCATACTTTGCTATTCTGCCAAAATAGCATGAACACAGAATCTTGCAAATCTTGCATAAAGACCCAGAGGAAACCATTGTTTTCTGTAGCCAATATGTGCATTTGGCCATCGTCTGGGGCCTTCTATAACCAGGGATGGTGACAAATGATGGTTAATGAAGCCACGCATAATGAGGGATTTCGGTATTTTATGAATCCTTTAAGGTGCAGAATGTTCTTGTTACAGAATTTTGGTACACCTGAGAAGTATGATACTAGGAATCTTGGACAGGCTATAAGAGATCTTGGTGGATCACATAAGCATAAGAACAATGCTCAATCCTTGCTTATATTACCTATATCTCTGAAAATGTTGATTCTTTCCTGAGGTTCTATGCTTTGCTTTTATGATCATTTAACAATTCAGCAGAGAGATGTTTGTGTAAACTGGACCTTTCACACCTCCTCTCCCTTGGCAGGTTCAGAAGCCTCACAACTGCATTCTTCAGAGATGCCATGGGATTCCTGTTAATGTTTGATCTAACCAGTCAACAGAGCTTCTTAAATGTCAGAAACTGGATGAGTAAGTGGAGGCAAAACCTGCTTCTCTTGGTCTTAACTGTGAAGTTGATTTAGCTTGGCCTGCTGTGTAAGAGAGAATTCCCATTCTTGTCTTTTTGAGGAAAACCTGTGCTCTGCAAAGGGAACATTGGGTAAGGTATAAATGATAAATGTCCAGGAACAAGGTGCCACCTAGATTACCCACCACTGAAGGCTGCTCCTGTTATGAGCCCCTATTTTACACTACAATGCAAGTCCATCTTACAGGCTTGTATAATAATCGTTGAAATGCACTAGGCCCATCTGGACAAGGGGAATATAGCACCATTATGGTGCCGCTACGGTGGGGTTGCCTCACCCCACCATACCCCACTCTTTTCTCCCTAAAAAACACAGTAGATTATTGATGGAAAAGCCAGGGCTGGTTGTAGGTTGTCCAGCAATAGCACTTTTTGCTTGCCTTCTGGATGGAGCTGCCATCATAGCTCTGTGCTAGCTCTGTGCACTGTTTACATATGGCGGATGAAACAGGCATCTGCGTATATGCAGAGGTGCTGGTGCACACATCCAGGCATTTGAAATACCTGAATACCGGGATGCATACACCAGTAAAATGTGCAAAGGCAACACCAATTGCAGTGCTAACTAGCTAAGAAGCAATATTTGTAGAAGGAAGATTTCCTACATTATTGCTTCCATGTGGGATATCTGGCCACCGTCTAGAAGCGGCCCTACATCCATAAGAACAATTGAAATTTAGTTGCTCCTGGAACAGAGATAAGAAACTGGCTGTTCCATGACCTTTGTAAACAGAGTTTTTGCATTTGATTATTATTTCACTTATTTATTGAGCTGGTGTCTTAGGAAAGCAAAAATATTCATTTGGTAGAACCTCATGCTTAACCCAGATATGAAAATAATTGGCCTTAAATGCAAATATTGAAAATTTTCTTTTAATCTGCTACCAAGAAAAGATGATAAATATCTCTTACTAAACTCCTTTATTTTCTTTAGGTCAACTACAAGCAAATGCATACTGTGAGAATCCAGATATTGTATTAATTGGAAATAAAGCTGATCTTTCAGATCAGAGAGAGGTCAATGAAAGGCAAGCAAAAGATCTTGCAGATAAATATGGGTGAGTCAGATAGACACCTGTTTGAATAAGACCACAGACAAATAGACTTAAAAAAAGTAATTTCTTAGCTTAAAAACTGTTGATGTTAGTGGGAAAGCTATTTTACAATTTTTCTCTCTTATGCACAAGAGCCTGGAATGGGAAGATGGTTTAAATTGGAATCTGGCTATAAAATATTTCAGTTGTTTCTCTTTGTAACCTATTTAAACACAGTCTTTGGGTATGTGCTGAACTTCCCTAGCTGGAACTGCTCCTGGTGGAGTAGTTCTCAGCTGGAGGAGTCCAGGCGTCCTGGACCAAAGATGTCCTTGCCATTTTGAGGACTGATGTCTAGGAAAGGAAGGGGGACTCATTTCGGTGGCACAACCTGGTGCACTGCTGAAATGGGTCTCCTTGCTAAACTGGAACAAGGAGCCACACACTCTCCTGTGTGCCTTCCTATTCCATTCTTGCAGCCCCTGGACTACTAGGAGATCTTCTTTCAAAAGGTCTACTGGTATCCTAGTCTAGATAGCCTTTTGGCTGGCTAGGGTAGTCTAAGCTCCATCCATTGTGGGTGAAATGCACTAGTAGGGAGCATGGTCTCCTGCGTACTGCCCCAGCATGTAACAGGGTGGCTGTTGGACCCCTTTCTGGAGCAGTACACAGTAAGTGCAGAAAGGCCTTATGCTTTATGTGGTACATTCTGGAATAGTGGTGGCTAACCCCTTGTAGAGAGTAGAATGGGGTGGAACCCTTACCAAAGTGTTTTTTCTTTCCTGAGTTCATTAAATGCACACTTCCCATCCAAATCAAATTTATCAATGCCATGGGGATGCAGATAAACCCTTAGCCCATCATCAGATTAATCATTTCATGAGTAGAGCACTCCCAGCTGATCCACATGTATATATTGTGAATGGACACCTAAAGAAATGAGCTGCTCATGTGCATTGCTGATACACAACACCCCCCCCCCCCAAGACAAACAAAAGGAGAATGCATACTCTGGCCAAAGTGTCTTTTGGGTTCAGTTTTTATTTGTGTAAAGGGAAAAGCAAGTCTACCTGGGGGGCATGCTCTGAGAATGAGCTGAAAACCAAAAATGTAGTCCTTATGTGGTTGAGGCTGAGCTGTTTTGTCTGGAGACCCCATCTGTGTTCTGTGGATAAGTTTCTTTTGTAAGAAGAAGCAGGGTTTAAGATTTATGAAATTTCGCCTTATGAGGAGATTTGTCTAACCAAACATTTAACGTTTTCTGTGCCAGCATCCCATACTTTGAAACAAGTGCAGCAACTGGCCAAAACGTGGACAAAGCAGTCGAAATGTTGTTGGACTTGATAATGAAGCGTATGGAACAGTGTGTGGACAAGACTCAAGTCTCTGACACAGCCAATGGGGGAAATTCAGGGAAGTTGGCTTCAGCTAAATCAGAAGAGAAGAAATGTGCTTGTTGATTTGGTTCCTCAGACCGATGACAGTGAATGAGAAAATGTCCAATCAGAAAATGGAGGACTGGCCCAACCCCTCAGTTCTACTCTAGAAGCACCTGTGGTCCATGTGGGAAGGCCCTGTCTTAAGAAAGCTCATCATTTCCATTGCCAAGAGCTTCTGCATTTGAACAGACACCCCTTTCTACTGTGTCATTTTCATGGAAACCCAAAGTCCTCATTTCCTCAGTTTGGTTTAGGCTGTTAAATAAAAGAAAATCCTTGCTTGTTTTGAACGGAGGATATTTGAAGAAATGTGCCACCGTTCCCAGTCCTCTTGCCTGTATTACAGAGTGTGTGATGTATTTGCGAAAGACAGTTTATAAAAGATAAAAGGGGCATCTAGTGTGGCTTAAGTCCCTCACTGTTTCTCTCTATCCAAAGCACTCAGAATTTGGGATCAGCCTTTGGACTAGAGTTAGGGATTTCTTAATTTTATAGCTTGATCATCAAATCAGTTCAAAGGGTGCAGAGTACAGATTTACAAAAATCTTGAACAGTACATTATTTGAAAGAAAGAGTAGATATAATAAGTCCTTGATCTGAATGGGATGGTTTCACCTGACTTCAGACACCCAGACCAACTTACAGGTATTGTGTCCTCAGTGTGTGTGCAAGATAATGTGTGTGTTTTTTTAATAATTGTGTTGTTTTACTGAAGTCTTTCTGTGGGCCAAAAAGTAGAAACAAGCATTTATTCATGAATGCAGTTCTCTTTTCTAATCACTGGTCTGGCCTTTCAGTGTGAGTATTTTTTCTGAATTGGGTCACTTCACTCCTCATTGTTGGGTAGAAAGAAGCACAATCATTAACCTGACGATTCAGTCCACACAATATGAATGACACTTGAGACATTTTAAAATTTGAAAGGCAGTTTTAGAACTCAACAGTTGAAGTGTAGCTTTGCTCTGTCTTACTAACTTATATACTCCAGTGCCCAATGTGATGGCACTCATTCTGCTTTGTGCCCTTTCTATATGCCACCACTTTAGTTTAAAACGTCTCACCAAAGTCTTTGAGCAATGTGGTTGTCTCCAATTGGCAGAAGCCACCTACTAGGAAGATGGGAGAAGCTGCTGAGATATCACCTCTAGCCCCAAAATTCGTAACCCTTGTTTTTATGAAAATAAGAAATGGGCAAAACTATCCCCAGGAAGGTGGCATTATGAAGATCATTGCAAAAGCAGTATCAGTTGCAACTGGGAGAATTGGAAAGTGACATTGAAAAGCAAACAAACCCATGAGCATGGAGCTTGCCTATGTAAAGAATTTCTTAGATGTCATCTCTGGAATTTACCAATTCCATGTATTGCTCATGAAGGAAACCAGCTAATAATTTCTTGCCAGATGCCCCCCCCCCCAAAAAAAATATGGTAACCAGCCTCAGCGCGAAAAACAGTTGCGGTGAAATAGTCTCCAGACAAGCAGGAAATAGGTTCTCAGGAGATTAAGGCTGCTAGGATGTTTCAGGGAGGTGTTTGACCACAATGATAGGCCTGCAAGCCATTTGACAGGATATTACATAAGGTTGAAGGCAACTTCAGATGATCCTCATTTTGTTTTCTAAACTGCCACAGGCTTTTGGATGGTTAGGGGCAAGAATAGTATTGGATGGTTAGATGCTGGCTGCCTTCTGCAAACACTGCTTTAAGTATGACCTTTCCTAACAAGGACTGCTAGCAAGATTTCTTTAGCGTCTCTTTGTCAGGCAGTCCAACTAGCTCCAGGTTTTAGTAGTTGCACATCATGGAGCATTTTGGTTAGTGCAACTTCCTTGTGTTGGTAGGAATCCAGGATTTCGACATAGCTCTTAAGAAGGGTGTGTGCCTATAGATGTTACTGACTTCCTGTCAGCTTCAATCAGCTTTGGTCATGATCAAGGCTGATAGGAGGTTGGGAGATTAACAACTTTTAAAGGGCCACAGTTTCTTCATAAAAGGTGTGATGAAAAGGGAAACATAGCAGGTTGATCTTGTGATAAAAAAGTGGTGTCCTGTAGACTACTTCAGGAATTTCAGGAGACAGGGCCACGATACTCCTGAAAATGTTATTTTCACTTTCTTAAATCTGAGATGAGGTTCGTTATGAACACATAATAGTATAAACACAAAACTGTCAATTTCCGGCTGCTCCATCCCATACTTGAAATTGGCAGGGTGCTGATAAAAGTCACACCTGAAATTCACTCTTCTCCACACTTTCTAAAGGTACAAGGTTCCCGCTCTTCATTCAGTTACATCACCTAGGCTGCAGGTATGTGGTAGAGAACCAATTCCTGTGTATATTCGCTGAAATACATGGAGAGTATGCATATTCCAAGAAGACTACGGTATGTTGATTTTTTTTTAAAAAAATCAGGTGTTAGTTCCTTCCCCCCTCAAGATGGCCCTTTTATTGCCAGTGAGGTCTATGATTCAAGTTGTGTTATCCCCAGAAATTCTTGCTTTCTGTCTTGAAAACAAGAGCTCATAGCTTTGGGTGTATTTGGAATGTCCTGGTTGAAACCTGCAGTATTTAAGAGGTCCCTGTCTTCCATGTGACCCTCAGTATGGAAACAAATACATGTTGCATTTAGTTCCCTTTTTTGCCCATTTTGTATCTCATATCCAAAGCATACTGCCATTAAAAAAAAATGTTTCTTCATGCGGAGAGTAAGTTTGTCGTGCAGCCTTCCATCTATGTATTTTTTTTTGACAACTCATCAAATAACTCTTCTAATCGTAGGATGTAGTGTTGGGGCCCACAATTACTCTTAGCAGAGAGATCTCCTGCCTTTATTACTGAACTTCATTGACCCTTGAGACCCTTTCTGGTAGCTAGCTTTTCTGTTTGGTTCTGTCACCTTAAATAAACGTATATTCCAACAGCAAAAACATGTTGGTCTGTTATGTGTATTTTTAGTTGCTTCTCCAATCCCATGCTAAGGACTTAAATCAGGGCAGGACAGACTAGATCTCCAGACCTTGCTGGCTGCAGCTGTCATCATTACTTGTCAGCAATATCTGAAGGGCCATAATTTTGCAAGTCCTAGCATTGATCATTCAGGAAGGTCCAATCATCCTTAAACTTTGGAGACATCAGTGTATCTCCAGGTCTGCATGCTGAGACATCTGTTTGGACAGCATCTGCCTTTGTTTTCTGTCTGCCACTAGCACGGCAGCATGATTTACGTTCTTAATATTCTTGGAGGCCATGAAGGACCAACTTTATCTCGATCCTTCTTGCCCTGCATAACACCCACAAGGATGAGTGTTCTGTGCACAAACGTGCTCATCTGCCCATACAAAAGCATGGTTATTGCATGCCCAGAAAATTCCTTGATATTGAATAAGGTGGATAGGTGCTTCTGTGGTTGCTTTCTGTGTGTGTGATAAAGCCCTTGTGATCAGGATGCTTCAAAAGGTGCTTGTTTTCTGAACTGTTAGAAAATAACACAGTTTTATCCATCTGTCTTCATTACACATTCTGATGTGAATTCCCAAATTGATTCTACACAGTCTCTGTACTATTGGTTACTGAAATCTGCTGAATCCCATAGTGTCTGTGTGAGAGTTTCAGTAGTACCTAAGCTTATTTCAGTCCATCTCACATCATTCTTCCTGTACTTTAGCATGATAACTCTTCCTGTTGCATTGAACCAGAAATGGGAGAGCATGAATGTGTTGATGAGTCTCTTTATGTAGGAACATATCCTTGTCCTCTCACTTCTGTGTTGGCCGCTTGCTGAGCAAATCACCCACCTACACTGAAATTCTTGAATGGACTGCTGTTTATCGATGCAGAATTTTCAGTGTAAGAGGGCCATGTAAATACATTTCTTCTGATCATTTTAAATGTATGGCACCAGAACCCTTCGAAATATATGATGCATTTTGCAGCAGAGACACAGTTTTGTTACGTGTTCATCTGAGAAGTGCCACCGTTCAATGCATCGATCGTAACTTAACAGCTTCCAAAAAGAACACTTGGAATGAACACAAGGGTTTTCTTGATGTATATACAAGTTATTGGCCAACATATATCAAAATCACTTCTGCAGGGTGGTTTCAAGAGCTTGATAATTTGTTAATTTGTCTTGAAGAAGAGGACAATTTGCCTTAGTTCTGTTGCTTTCAGTGTTGTATTGAATTGGTACCATGAAGAACAAGGGCTAGATAGGCCTCTGAAGGGACAAAAACTTGCCCAGTCTTATCCATGAGAGTAAACTTTTGGTGTAAAAAGATAAGTGAAGGCTAGATTCTGTCTTAGGGTCCTTTCGCACTTATCCAATCAGGATGGCCTTGCACATGCTGGGACATCGCGTCCACACACCAAGATGCCACCTCCATGCCAGAGCAGCCCAGAGCATGCAGAACTGTTCTGGTAGTGCTGTCCTGGCTGTGGACCACTAAAAGCAGTTCCATAGGTGTTCAGGTAAAGTCCCAAATACAGTTTTCACTGTACTTCCTTGAATGAACACTGCATGGAGGTGGGGCATCATTGCTAATGGCTGTGCAATCATGCACCAACTCACAATTACCATTGCAAGAGCCCGGTGCATGTCAGAAGTTGCTGTGGCAATGCTGACAGTTCAGAATGGACTGTCCATACTTCAAGGGCCCTATGGTAAGTGGGGATGGTGCCAGCACTCGTGGTGCAAACTCTGGCCACCATCCGTGATACTATCCCACTGTGATTAAGTGCAAAAAGACCCCCAGATCTACAGGTTCATAGTAGAGTTCAGGTTACCATTTTATCTTGTCTCTTGCAGAAGTTGAACTTCAACTCTTAACTGCACCAGAGAAAGATGATAGGATCGGTGGCCCATCAATATTAGAAAAGCTACAGGTTAAGGTTAGGGCTGATTTTTGAATTCACATTTTTCCACAAATGTAAGTGAACCATGCTTGTGATAAGTTACACAAAAGAAATCTGTGTTGGATAGCAGCAAACGTTCTTGTCCTTGGCCTAAATGGGCATAGTTTGCATGGTTCTCTTAGCAGAATAAGTAGCTTGTTCCCCCTAGAAAAGGGCTGGATTGAGGAAATTGGGGTAGTATGGATGTTCTTCCACTTTAAAAGGTGGCCGTGGGTGTGTGGGTGTGTCTTCTGTTTCTGCTAAGATAAGGCAGATAATCACATTTGTATTCTATATTGAATTCCATACCAACAATCAAAACTGGTTCCTCCCTGCCTAAATAGGACTTTCAATGTACATAACTGCATTCTGTAATTCAAGATACTCCTAGGTGTCTTGCCTCACTGTATTTATTGAAATAAACCTTTTCAGTTTTGTATCTTTTCCCTTTTTGATTTAACACTAACACATAGAAGGTGATCAGATTTCTTTTGTTCTTGATTTTAGTAAGTTTCTTCCGTTAGATTACTTAGAGCATGTTTTATGTTGGTCTGTGCAGTAGGTCTATACTCATTAAAGAACTAACTTTCTTAAAATGTGGATTTATTATATGTCTCTTGATAGACTGTGATGCCAGCATAACAATGTCAGTCATTATTTTATTGTACCAAAGTAACTGTGGCTTTAAAAGTACATATATGTACATATATGCACACAGAAACCTGCATATATAAATATGCATACATTGTCACATTTTATTCACTGGGTTTGTATAATATGGTCAAGGAATGTAATCCCGTGGTTTCATTCTGCACTGTTCTTTTGCAAATAAAAAGGATACATTTTTAATTGGTGGTACCCTGTTGTGTTCTGCAAAAACTGTGTCTGTGTGTTTGTGTCTGTTTGTGTGTGCATGCTCAACTGCTGTAGAATTTAGATTAGGGATGTATATGAATAAATTTGCATTCAAAGTTTAATCAGATTTTTGCATTGAAACACAAGTACTGACATTCAAAAGTCTTGACTTTCGAACAAAACAAACAATACTCTCAGCTTGCAAATATGACAATTTGATTGAAGTTTTGCACTTCCACAATATTTTACTTATTCCACAACAGATTTTCAGATGTATATTTTGATGGTGAAAAGGACAAAAAAATTTCATTCATGCACATTCCTAACATAGATATTCCATAATATTTTCTGTTGAAATTTGGTTTTAAAGGGTAAATTAACAATTCCGCCTCTCCTTGTTATAAAAGATATGAGCTTTATGCTTGCTTGTTGGTAATTTGGAAGGTTTTGTGTGCGTGTTAATGCAGAAAGGTGTAAAAGGCAGTCTAAGAATTCACATGGTATTAAATAGCTGAGCTTGCACCATAGGAGAAATGTCTATATGCAAGTATCAGAAGCCTCCAACCCAAAACAGGAGAGGTGGAGTACTTAGTAAGCAGTGGTAGCTGGTGGACTTCAGGGCTGGGTGTTCACAGGCAAGGTGGGGAAGGGCCCTGGGGGGCGGGGCCCCAGAGGTCACAGGGGACAGGGCTCTAGAATAAACATGGAATAAGAAGACAGGCCTTTTTCTGGATTGATAGTAAACTGACCATTTTAGAATGGGAGGAAGTAAAATGTGAGGTCCTCCAAGATTCAGTATTGGAACTAGTGTTTTTACATTTATTCATAATGTAATTCATTAGGAATAGAGGTAAACAGTAAGATGGCAAAGTTTGCTGATGGCATTTAATTATTAAAAGTGACCGAGATTGTAAAGAGCTCCAGAGGGACCTCTTGACATTGGGTGAGTGAGCAATCAAATGTCAAATGTACTTCAGTCTTAATAAGTGCAAAGTGATGAACACTGCGGCAAAGAAACGCAATTACCAGGACACCTATAAACTGATGAGAAGTGAGCTTTCTGTGACAGGCAAGAAAAGTGATCTTCAAGTCCTTGTGGACAGTTCTCATGGATTTGACCCAGCGCAGCAGCAACAAAAATAGCCCAAACCTCTTTCCAAGTCTGAGCTAAAATAGCTTTCATTATTTATTTATTTATTTATTTATTTATTTATTTATTTATTTATTTATTTATTTATTTATTTATTTATTTATTTATTTATTTATTTATTTATTTATTTATTTATTTATTTATTTATTTATTTATTTATTTATTTCCCACCCCATACCCAAGGGTCTCTGGGCAGCTCACAACATTTAAAAACAAACATATCAAAACTGTATCAATCCTAAAAGTTTAAAAATCCAGCATTAAAAAATACAAAAACAGTTTAAAAACAGCAGTGTTTGCAATGGGGGAAGCGTAAGGAACATTTAACCAAAGGCCTGAGTGAAGAGGTACATCTTCACTGCCTTCCTAAACATAAACAGAGAAGGGGCCTGATGCACCTCGAGAGGGAGACCATTCCACAGCCTGGGGGCCACTACCGAGAAGGCCCTCTCCCGGGTGCCCACCCGCCTAGCTGCTGAAGGCGGTGGGATAACCAGGAGGGCCTCTCCTCCAGATCTTAAGATGCGGGCAGGTCGATATGGGAGAAGGCGCTCCTTTAGATTTAATTCTAACAGAAGTTTCTCTTGCAGATGCTCAGTAAGAAATCTAAGCCCCTCAGGTGAGGTGGAATCTTTTTGACTTTCGTTGGAAATTTCCTTTTGAGGCACCTCTTCTAGACTGAACCTCTTGAGGGCTTCCTGCTCAGCCATCCTGCCAGCAATACAACTTGTGTTTTTGCCTTCCATATGTTTTCCAAATTCAGCTGTGTTGAATGACAGGCAACAGTACTATTTTGATGTTGTAATTTGCCATATTTCTGTTTCCTAAGGGCAGCGCAGCAAGTATCATGCTGGGATTACTCAGTTAGTCATGAGCCAGCAGCATGTAGAAAAGTTGCTTGTAAAAGTTTAATAATGGTAGCAATTCCATTGCTAGAAATGAAGTATCTAAAATATCCTCCTCCCTCTCTTTCTCCTTCTTCCAGGTGCAAAAGGTGAGGAGGTTGTGATCACCATGGCAATGGCTAGGTGCATGTCAGGAGTTGGTCATTCCTACGGCCATTTGGACAGTCCAGGACAGACTGTCTGCACTGCAAGCACCTGTAGTTAAGTTGGGGATGGTGCTAGCACACAGTGTGAATGCCAGCTACCACCTGTGACGTTCAGCTGGGGTCATTTGCCCTTTTGGCTGTCTGCTGAGGCTCACCTTCCCCCTCCTTAGGTTTTGGTCTGCCCTAGGAGCAGAGTTTTGGCTACCTCAGACGCCCGCCCCCAGTCCTAACGCACTCTCTTTCCCTTCAGCTTCAGCCCCTTTGTTCAAGTTGTCAGTTTCTCCATTTGCCACTGCCGGCTATCATGTTCTCAGGCTTCGGCTTGACTTTTAAAGAGGCAGTAAGCGCTGCTGCTTGTTTCTCTTGTCAGACGTAATCGCAAGCAGGCAACATGCAGTTCAACTTTGTATCAAACAAACGTCAATCTTTATTGAATAACAGCCCTTGATAGAACGAATTTAACCAGCTCTCTCTCTCTTAATAAACTCTTTTCTAACTCTCAGGACCCTGTCTTTTCTTTCCCTCAGGACTCAACAGAACCCGATTTCAAAACCTATCACAACCCCCATCTGAGTAACGATCAGATCAAGAACCCCCACTTCCACCAGTTCTCTTCTTTTATATCTTCCCACCACCACAAATCCAGATCTACAGACCTGAGGACCCCATTAGGACCTGATGACACATCCCTCATGGGGTCCTCTGTGCGGGAGGAAGGTGGAGAATCCATTCGACATGGGTCCCTAGCAGGGTCCTAATGGGGTCTTCAGGGTCTATACCAGTGGTTCTCAACCTGGGGGTTGGGACCCCTTTGGGGGTCGAACTGCCCTTTCAGAGGGGTCACGACAAGTCTCCCACCGCCCTTCCCTCCCACCTGCTCTGCCCCCATGGTTAGGGGTCTCCACAACATGAGGAACTCCATTAAGGGGTCGCAGCATTAGGAAGGTTGAGAACCGCTGGTCTATACAGAAACAGCTGTAGGTGTGAGGACCACATGCTAGTGCTGCTACAGCACCTTTGAGCCACCGTTATCACTATGTGTAGTAAATACAATTTTTGCCTGTTTCAGTCAACTCCCAGCTCCCAAACAATATACCTCTGAAGTTGTCTAAAACTTTTATTTCCCAATATTTACCTCTGCAGCTGCTTTATAACAATCTTCTGTAAGCCTGGACAGGCTTAGCCTCACATTGGAGCCTGATGCCAAAGAGGGAATATGCTCCTGAGCACTTATTAGTAAGTTTACAAAAGAGGCTCCCATGATCCATGTAATTGTGGCTTGTTATTGCTTTGGGGCCTGAATGATAATTAGTAAAACAATCTCTCATGAACAAATTGTGCTATAATATGAATAAATTTAGAAGATTATGTAGCCAGGACTGAAGTATATTTAGTTGTTAAAAGCCTCGTTGATTTCAGAAAGAGAATTAACTTTCTTTTCAGCTCCAGATAGATCTCTTTCTTACTCTAAACTTTTCAGATGCAATACTAATCTTCCTGAAACTTAGGTTACCATTACATGGTTACTAACTCCCACATAAAATAGCGCAATGCAAGGAATTGGAACCTGTGAAGAACCAAGAGGTCAAGAGAATCATGGGACCACAGTACACCATTGCAAGTTAATTGCACAGCAATGAAAGGGCTAGACAAATCCATGGACAACAGGTGTATCAATGGTCATTAAAGGCGCTTATCACATGTTAGTATTAGGGAAGTGCACAGATTTTCATAATGTTTGGTATTCATACAAATTCATATGAATTCAGACATCTGTACATGAACTGAATGTTAGGACATTCGTACGTTAACATTCATAAGAATATGAATGTTTCGAGACATTCATACAAACAGTTCAGACATGCATTAAACTGGGGATACGTACCAGATACATACCGATACATATGCATTGGTATAGGATACCTATCTGATATGTATGCGTTCATATAGGATCCGTATGCAGGATCTGTATCAAAGATACGTATCCAGGATACAAATGCATTCATATTGGATACTTGTACAAATTTGTATGAATACATTTGTATCAAATAGAATCCTACCACAATCGAAGGGGATCTGTTTGAATGAATACAAATTTTCTAACATTGAATTTGTTATGAATCAAATGCCAAAAAACCAATTTGGGCACATTCCTAGTTATTATTCCACTTACTTGGTGCGTATCATTGCCTAATTTACTGTCTACTAATGTGTCTTGCCTAGAAGCAAATACCCACTGTGCTCTTTTAGGGTTTTGTTCCTCCTAAGTGTTCTTAGAACTGTTCAGCAGAGCACAGTAATCCTATCGATTTCACTGGAAGAGCTGAACACACGCTAAATGGAGCCACTTTAAGAAAAAAGTGCTTAACTGTGGCTAGGTGATATCTATGGCTTTAGTGGAATTCTTCCTTAAATGGACACCTTAGTGAGCTCAAGGATCCAGACGCATCACTAGATCAAATGCAAAACAATGTATTAGCACTGTACAATTTTACATTTCAGGTTTGATAACACATGACAAAATTTATTTAATACAGAATAGTTTTTAGCAAAATGTACAGTTTGGTTAGAAAATATATTATCTGAATTTAAAATACATAACTTAGTCCACCTGTGATGCAGAGTTTTGTTTTGTTTTGTAATAACACAAGATGTGATTTGGATAAACCCAGAAATAAATGCAAATGAGTTGAGCATTACAGAGTTAAAATGAGGCATTTAAGGCATCAGATCCAAGCACGTCGTTCAAGGTAACATTTGATCAGAACCAGAGGCTGATCGCACAAGTCTAAAACCAAAAATTAAATATATTGCTGACATGGGCAGTCCTTACAGACAGGAAAATCACAGGCTTCCAAGTGGCATTTTGCAACTGCTAAAGGCTAAAAGGAGCTATTATATTGCACCAGTAGCTTTTCCAGCAAGGGTGGTAGCAGAAATTGTGTTTTGTGGCAGGTGCGGATGCACCTTAGACACAGCAAAGGCTCAGGCAGCAAAGGCTGTAGGAATTCAATACAGGAACCTAAATATGCTTTCTTTGGCTGTGTTATCATGCAGTAAAACACCACCACAACCCCCTGGAGTGGCTTAGGAATGGTTTGCAGGTGGGATCATTTACGTGCCAGTCTGCACCTTCCCCTCTCATGAATTTTCTAGGATAAAAAAGTTACATTGGCCATGGGGTGAGAACAAAAGGGACAAACGCCACCTCTCTACAGTGCTTTTGATGTATCCCCTGTGGATAGGAAAGTCCAACTGTACTGTGTATTTGAGATAATTGTTTGCGGCTCAGTTTCAGTTTCTTAAGTTCTTCTGTATGGATATATGTATAACTACCTAGGATTTATGTATGTACGTTAAGTATGTAGGATTTGACAGCTGAGATTTGTTCATGGTGGCTGAAGTAATATTGAAGGCGGTGCACATTTTTCATCCATGAGCACAGCCAGAATGCCAGCATTCACTTCCATAAATAAATATAAGTAGTGGTGCCCACTCGCCTCATATCCTAACCATCTGTATTTCCTTACTCCTCAAGACTGTGATCACACACACACACACACACACACACACACACACACACACACACACACACACACACAAATCATCCCCAAGTGCCTCTGAGGTGTCTCAGAGAAGTCTTTGAGGTGGGACTTTTCACACACCAGAAAATGTGGGTTAGAGAAGGCTTGGGAACATGGGGGGCACACATTGAGTATCTGAGGCACTTCTGAGGGGCCCCTTTTGTTATGTCTGGACACAGGCCAAATCTCCTTCTATAAACCACTTTGTACTTTTTAAAGTAATGGAAAGCGGTATAAAAATGCCTTAAATAAATAATAAATAATAATAAATCCGACTTTGCTTTCTTTTATCAGAAGTCCTTCCTGAGATACCATGTAGAATACAGCAAGCCCAGAAGGGCGAAGTATTTTAGGAGCGTGCACGGCTGACAAATTTTTCCAAGGCTTAACATTCTAGACCAATCCTCAAAAGAAAGTCCACCAACTCTGCCCTGAAAAGAGGATCACGAATTAAGAAGAAAAAGGCAGTCCTATGTCAGAGTGCTTCACTTGCGTAATCTGGAGATCGTGGTGTATGGCAAACCATCATCAAGCCTGGAAGAACAAAGGACAGGTTACAAACGTCCCAGGGGTGAAAACTGTTTATACTAAGGAATGTGGTAGGATTCTATTCAATACGAATGTATTTCCAATACGAATGCATACATATCTTGGATACGGATCCTGCATAAGGATCCTATACAAGCGCATACATATCAGATATGTATCCTATACCAATGCATACTTATTCATTACATATTGGATACGTGTCCTATATGAATGCATACATATCGATACATATCCGATACGTATGTACAAATAGCTTAACGAATGTACGAACTCTTTGTACGAATGTTTCAAAATATTTGTATGTGTACGGATGTCAATATACAAATGTCGTAACATTTGATTCACGTATGAATGTCCAAATTCGTACAAATTCATATCAATAATGAATGCTACATATATTTGTGCAGGTGCCAAGTTTATACTGTTTTGTTTATAAGCTGAATCTGTGGAAAGCTTTGGTGAAGGCACCACGTATGTGCGGTGGCCCTGGGATCAGGATGAATGCTTAGTCTACACTTGGGCAAGTTCACCTTATATTTCCCATGGACAGGAAGCAAAGTGTGAACTTCCCAGTGGTCGGCATCATGGAAACCTTTTCCTTCTGTGCTGACGTTAATAAAACAGAGTTTTGTGTGAAGGAGAAGAGAAGACGGAAGAATCCTTATGGTCAAAGCATAGTTCTGCTAAAGTGGTCCTCGACCTTCCTAATGCCTTTAATACAGTTCCTCATGTTGTGGTGACCCGCAACCTAACCCTAACCTGAACCATAAAATTATTTTCATCGCTACTGCATAACAACCCCTGTGAAACAGTAGATTGACCCCCAAAGGGGTCGCGACCCACAGGTTGAGAACCACTGTGTTAAATCATCCAAAAAAAGAGGAAACAGAGAAACAGAGACCTCTGGATATCTAAAGTAAGTATGACAGGAGGTAATTCTTTCATGTTTTGAGCTCCTTTTGTCTTTGTGCACTTTGGCATTTGTCTACTGCACAGTATTTTCTCTTGATTGTCTACCATCCTGAAATTTTTAATGAAAGGTATCATGCACATGTTGTAAAAAAATAAAATGTGCTTAGATAGAATAACAGAGCCTAACATTCAAGATTCTGGACTGGCATAAAAAGAGAAGTCTTACTTTGCAGAAACTCCTTTGGAGACCTTTGGTTTTGATTGTCCAGCATAGAATTCCACTTTGTATTTCAGTTCTTTGTTCTGGAAATAGGAGCAGAAATGAATAATTTGGTTCATTTAAGCACCAAACATTAAAACTAAGATGTGGTAACAAAATGGTAAACACTGTATAGGGCAGATCAGAAATATAAATAAATAATTAAGACACAGAAAGTGCATTTTTTTTAAGGAGGTTGAATTCAAAAATACAGTTCTCCCAGCATAGTCTCTAAAAGGGTAAAATTCCAAAATCTCTGTCCTCATTCTGCTTACTGCAGAATACAGTTCTCCATGTCTATCACCCATTTACCTTTGCCTGAAGCATCGCAATCTTCTCTTTCAGGACTTCTATTCTTTCATCCTGGTTTTTGAGCTCATTATTCAGTTCCTCAATCTAAAAGCAAACAAATAAGCCGAGTAACAAAATGTGCAAGATGCACTTTGGTTTGGTTTTATCCAGCTTAATATAGTGGCTAGAACTTTAGGTTAGGATGGAGAGGTCTATGGGTTCAAATCCCCTCATGGTTATGAAAGCTTTTTTTTTTTAAAAAAAGCATCCTTGGATGTGTCCCCATGCAAGCCATTTGAAGCGGGATCA
The DNA here is from genome assembly GCA_023333525.1 of Aspidoscelis tigris stejnegeri. NCBI lineage: Eukaryota > Metazoa > Chordata > Lepidosauria > Squamata > Teiidae > Aspidoscelis > Aspidoscelis tigris. The sequence continues at coordinate 13,588,557 of JALMGA010000007.1, forward strand.
GAACACATGGGATTGGAAGCAGGTCTGAGATCACTCCCAGCCTGTCCCCATGCTACTCCTGGCAATGTAGGCTAGGTGTGGGTTGGGCGCGGATGGAGGCGTCCCCATGCAAACTGCACCAAACCCTGGCACGGGGGAGCAGCGCCCCCTCCTCTCCACCCACTCTCTCCTCATTGGAAGCCGGATTGATGTCAGCCCACCCTGTGCCACATCCCCCTCTCCTTTAGTGGCACTGAAAGCCAGGACTGGGCTGGGAGGCACGGAAAAAAAAGTTAAAATAAAGCTTACTTCATAATAATAAATTTATAAATAATTTTAAAAGCCCGAAAGCCACTACGAGGTTTTGCGGCAGTTACGTGCTTGAGCAGTTTTGTGCACCTCCACTCCACTGAGAACTGTGAGAATGCCCACCAAGTTTAAAAGGGAGAAAATCAAGCCTTTATTTCATGATCACCTTGGCGATCGGGAAATGGGGGTTGAGAGTTTTTGGAATTGGAAACAAAAATCAAGCCATTATCCTGCCTGCCTTAGCTACTGGGAAATGGGTGTGGAAATATTTCCATGGAAAATGCACAAAAATTAAGCCGCTATCCTGCCTGCTTTGGCGATTGAGATTTTAAAATTGCAGTGGCTGCAATCTCCAATGCACAGGGCAGGAACAGCAAGCACACCCCACCTCCTAATGACGTGAGCACCAATCTCCTCCCCGGATAGCCCTCAATTGTCCCCATGTGCGGTCTCGGCTTGCTAACCAATGCCTGCTGGGACCCCAAAACATGCAGAAACTTGTTTTTTTCAGGTACCAAATTTGGTCCTGGTCTGGCATGGTTTGGGGGGATTTGGTCTGCTTTCCGTGGACCAAATCAAAAACACATGGGAACGCCCCTTGCCAATCCTGCGTTCAGTACCGTACCAAACGTGCTTGAGGATGTGGCCATCACTTGTAACAACTCCCCACCACACCCAATTTTGAGAATGTTAGCAAAACAAGGAAGAGATGGTGGTAAACACTTCTGGTCTACTGCAGAAAATGTTGCAGGAGAAAGTGCTTATGCAAAGGGTTCCTACTAGTCATACCCTTTCCCAGAAAATGTCATTCAGTTTCACCGTAGATTTCCACCCCTTCAGTCAGTATCCTCCCCATGCCTGTATAGACCTGTCTCTTTCCCAAGATCTGCTAGTGAGGCCCTGTTAGAGGTCCCACCACCTTCAGTGGGAGGGCCTTCTTGGTTGTAGCCCCAAGGTCATGGGATAGTCTCCCTCCAAGGTGTTTCAGGCACCCTCAATGTATATATTCAAATGATTGGTGAAGATGCACCTCTTTATATTGTCCTTTGGCTGAGGGAACAACATCGTTTCCCCACGCAGGCACCGTGTCACTGTTTTAGTAATAATTTTAAATCTGTTTTTATTATGATTTTCTTGTGACCCTCCCTGAGACCTTCAGATATAGGGCAGGACAGAAATACAAACAGAGTTACTGAGATTGCTCAGTCTTCACTTGGAAGATTTTGCCCCATGAGTGGTTCCCTCTGCCATCATTTTCTTCCTCTACAAACCTGGCATCTCCATGGCCTTCTACCTCCTCCCACATGGGCACAAGGACCCGCACATGAATTAGAATGTGCTGACCTGTTCAATCATGCTGTGTAACACTTGATGTTGGGAGTGGATCAAGCGGTCCAAGTGGCTAATTTGCTCCTGAAGTGTTGAAATCTCCGTCTGAACATCAACACAACTGGGAGTAGCAAAAACAGAGAAACGCCATTCATTCATTCATTCAATTTGTATACCACCTTTCTAATAATTTACGCAAGGCAGTTTACAGCAGCCATGAAAAATTCAATACGAAGTAATACATCATACATTTTTAAGGATATGTCCATCTCAAGCATAATCTATTTTGCACTGCTTAAATAAAGCAGACAAGAATAAAGGGAATTAACAAATTTTATACATTGTGCTCTAGGTAGGTGTACCTTATATTAGAATATGTATTTATGGTGCACTCAAGCGTACTTATTCTTTCTGCTGAGTGAAGCTCTATCTTTCTGTTACATTCAGTGCAGTTTTAGGGCTTTTTCCACACTTACTGTTATCCTGCACTATGGAGCACACATCTGGGCCTCTACCTTCCACAGTCTACAGCAGACCAGAGAGATGTCGCCTGTTAACATGCTCCACCTACATTGGAGAGAACGTAGCCTGCTCTACGGGGCACAGAATGGCTGGGATAGTGCATGTCTCTATGGGCTAGTTTAGTGGGGGAGGCACTCAAAACTGTGCGACCAAAATGGGTCCTCCAGGGGCTGAGACAAGAAACTTTGGTTCTAGATATTGGGAAACATGGAGGCTGTCCTCAAAGATCATGTGATCTTTAGGACCAACAACTGCCTTGTTGTTCCCAGAACAAATGGCTTGTTATGGAAGAGTAGGAGTTGTCCAGCTACTTGAAACATTTTAGCTTGATCCAGTCCTCGGGCAATTTTGTACTTCCCTTCCCATCTCCTGGACAGGAAAGGACTGTGATGAACCAAAGTTGACTAGCACTTACACCTGGAGTGCTAGTGGCCATTCCCTCCCTCCAGGATTGAACACTTACCTTATTCGATCTCCAGTCCTCTTCTGGATGCCACTATTTTGGCTGCAGCACCCTCCATGACTGCGTGTGCATTGGCATTGTCACCTTGACGACACTCTGCATACGCACTGTTATGTCTATGTTGTCCGAAGTGCAAGCGCTTGTGTGGCACCTCAGATGATCCTGGAGCACCTGAAGAGGTGTGGATGGCGCACCACTGACACTTGAGGTAATATTTTGGTTATTGTTGATTAAGATGTGGAGCACAATTTCATGTTCCACACCTAATCAACCATTAGTGAACTTCTGGTGAGGCAGGGCATGCTTGGCGGCTGTAACAGCCTCCTCCATGTGCCGATGCTCTTCACCAGAAGTTCACTAATTATGCACTACCAGCCGTGGTACGAATAGGCACCTGGAAAGGTAAGTGCAGGAATGCCCCTAGTCTCAGCATCCTATTCAAGACCAAACTTTTTTTTAATTACACATCCCATGTTCATATAAAGACCTATTAATGGGGGGGGGGCAGAATTTGTGTGCAATTTGCCAACCTTTTACTATTTTCAGCATTTGACATCATCTGATGTAGCTTTTCTTTTAAAAAACGCTTCTTTTCTTCCAGCGATTTCTTCTCCTAGGGGAGAGCAAGGCCACAAGAATCATGCTTGGTGCAACTTTTGACAAATAATAGTGATAATATGAACTCAGAATTTCAGAGCTTTAATGACTTCAACCTTTTCCTAGTGTCCACTTTATGCTGTGGCTCCCATCCAACTACAGCACTGCTCTGAAATTCTCACCCCTTCATAGACAAATTAGCATGGCTGCAAAAGATCTCTTTGGGACTAGGTGGATGATGTTTTTGTTCTTTGATCTTCATGAAAACCAAAGATGTTTGTGGCAGTGACCCTGGGAGCATCTATGCCTATGATGGTGGACACCCTTCAAAAAAGAAGACTTGGCTTTTCTACACTGCTTTTCTCACCCTTTAAGGGGACTTACAATGGCTGACAAACCTCTATTCTTTTCCCCACAATAGGCATCCTGTAAGGTAGATGGTGCTGTGAGAGCCCAGGAAGGGCTTTTTTCCACTTACCTTTCTTAATCCAGATACCAGATGATCCAGATCTAAGAAATGGGTCCTTCAACTAATCCAGATTTAGAAGATCCAGATCTAAGGAAGTACCCAATGCTTCTCCATGGGCAGTGTAGCACCCAGTATCAATGAGTGTTAGGCAAGCTCGCAGTGGGAACACCGGAGCATCCATGTGGAGCATCCATCTGTACCCAAGTGGGAGATGTCTGTCAAACCACATTTTGGGGGAGCGATGCATCTAATCCGGGTTTGATGCCTGAAGACTGGATTGTAGACCCCTTTAATGGGGTCCACAGGAAATCCAGATTATAGGTCCTGAAAGACCCATTTAATCCAGATTTCCCTAGTACAGGTGTGAACAAATCGGGTTCTAATGGGTTCTGCAGTGGAAATCGGGTCTTCCTGCTCTAAGCCTAATGGGTCCTTAAAGGGTCCCTAATGGGTACTTAATGGGTACTTAGTGCTAGTGGAAAACCCCCCGAAGAGTGCTGTGACTAGCCCAAGGTCACCCAGCTGGTTCATGTAGGAGTGGAGAATCGAACCAGGAAACCTCCACAAGACCAAACTGTCTTAGAACATTCTGTGTGAGAGGAACCACTCTTAGGGATGCCACTACTACCCTCAGTTACTCTTGCCACTGCCATGTGGACATACAGATGTGGCGAGACCACCAGGTGCTGCGGTGGCAGAAGTCTTTCCTGGTGTGATGGAGGACCCTTCATACATGGAACTGACAGCTCAGCTCTGGAGCTCAATATCAGCTCAGGAGAGTGTAGGGGGCAACGCTGTATGAGTGTCCTACACCCCATCCCACCTGGAAGTGGAAGCAAATTGTCCTACCTCAGGGGCACCCTTTGATGCCAAGGTATGGGCTGTGTCCAGACAGGATGAATACTTTGCAGGTACCAAGGAGCAGCTGTCAATCCGCTGGACAGTTTTTATGATGCTCTGTGGTACTTGCAAACTAAAGCCTAAAGTAAAAAAAAAAAAGCACTTAACATGAGCACTGGCTGCGGAGTTTTCCTTTCCTCTGCAATTTCCCAGGTGCTTGGGCAAATTGGCTCATGAAGTTTTTGGTTCCTCCCCAAAAAGCCTCTTTCCAGTTCCCTCAATATCTGCATGTTTCCTCATCACAAGGAAATGGTAGTGTGCACAATCCACATACTGTATTTTCTGGCGTATAAGACTACTTTTTACCCCAGGAAAATCTTCTCAAAAGTCGGGGGTCGTCTTATACGCCGGGTGTTGTCTTCTTATACGGCGAGTATATCCCAAACTCTATATTTTAACTGGAAAGTTGGGGGTCGTCTTATACAGCCAGTCGTCTTATACGCCGGAAAATACGGTAGTAGGGATGTGCACAAATATTTAAAATATTTATTATTCATACGAATTTGAATGAATTCAGACATCTGTATATGAATCAAATGTCCAGATATTCATACTTTAGCATTCATACAAATATGAGTATTTTGAGTTTTTCTTACAAATAATTTGGACATCCATATGTGTATGGATATGTACGCATCTTGTCCATATCCATACAGAAAACAGGATGCATACGGGATGTGTATGGATACATACGGATATGTAAGAGACTCGTATCATTGGATACATATCAAATGCTCCTACAAATAGATATGAATGTATTCGTATTGGTTCGAATGTTCAGACATTCATTTTTCTTTATCCGTGCTAATTCAGATTTTCAAATATTTGACTCATTTTGAATTGAATGCTGAAAACTGCCACATAGGTCCTGAGAAAGGTCAGTGCCTTTCTGGAATTTTAAGGGGCAATCTAGAGTTTTGAAGGGGATTCTTGACGTTCAACTGGTCGTGTTCATGCCTGTCGAAGTGGACACGAGCAAGCAGCTGGTGATGTAGTGGAGTGGGTGCCCAATGGAGACATCCACCCACAAGGGTCTCCCGCTGCCCTGGCTGTGGTGATGTGGCCTCTACTAATGGAATGCAAGCCTGTTTGTTTCTGAGTAAATAACAGAACGGAGGGCAATGCTTGGATTTTAAATAATGCATTCGCAGCAATAACTTCTCAATGCTAATGACTATTTACCACCTCGAAGGCGGTGTTTGTTCCCTGAAAGTGCTTGTGAATCAGTGAGTGCTAGAAGGAATTTGCAAATTACTCTGCCTATGTGCTTGAACGACGATGACGAAGAACGAAAATTGTAGGCGTCTGCAAGCAAACTGTTCCAGAAACATTCAGAGGTTGGCATCCTACTGTTATGTACCACAGAACGCTCAGAAATCATTCTTTTCTTCCCAGCAGAGGTACGCCGGGTGCCAATCCTAATTTGTTTTTGGCACCTGGTTAAAGTATAACCCAGGCTTTTGATGGTTAGCTTCCCTGTATTTTAATTATGTTTTAACTGTTCCTAATTAGACATGTACTGAACAAGTTAGGTTTCGAACCTATCTGAACCAGGCAGGGGGTGTTTGAAAGGTTTGTGTTCAAAGCAAACACCCTGCCTGTATGAAAACAAAGGGGTTTTTTTCCCCACTTACCTCCCTTAATCCAGATCTAAGATGATCCAGATCTAAGGAATGGGTCCTTCAACTAATCTAGTAGATCCAGGTTAAGGAAAGTACCCAATGCATTTCCACGGGTGGTCTAGCACCCAATAGCAATGGGTGCTAGCTTGCTTGCAGTGGAAACGCCAGGGCACCCATGTGGCAAATCCGATCTACCCACGTGGGGCCTGCCTGTCACCCCAGGTGTTTTGGGGGACAGGGGGTGCAATCTCCGTAGACACTCTGGAGATTCTTCGAAGATTCTCCAGAGCGGCTCCAGAGAATCTCTGGAGCTTTGCCATAAACTCCAAAGGTTCTCCGGAGCTTTGCTATAAACTCCAAAGATTTGCTGCAAACTCTGAAGATCCTCTGGAGCCTTTGACAAAGGTCCATAGGAATGGCATTGCTCTCGCTTGGGGTCCTCTTCAAAGCCTGTGCTATTCTTCAGACCCAGCTTCAGAGATTGTGCACAGGCTTTGGAGCTTTGGGTTTCGGGGCACACACCCCCCCCCATGGAGGTGCCTCCCGCAGACCCTATTGCCCGATTGTGGTGGAAACAGGCTCTGTATAATCTGGATTTGATGCCTGAAGACCCCATCGTAGACCCCTTTAATGGGATCTACAGGAAATCTGGATTATGGGTCCTGAAGGACCCATATGATATGGATTTCCCTAGAACAGGTGGAAACAAATGTGGCTCTAATGGCGTCTGCAGTGGAAATGGGGTCTTCCTGCTCTGAGCCTAATGGGTCCTTAATGGATCCCTAATGGGTACTTTGTGCTAGTGGAATAACACCCATAGTTCAAATTCAAACCAAACAAAGGGTATTTTAGTGCACCTATTAAACACAGACCCCTTCCAGATGAGTGGATTAAATCCGCAGTATTAAAATTTTTTGCAGCTTACCTGTTGCAAAGTCGTGGTCCAGCATCCAGACTGCAGCAGCCCCATGGGTGATCTGGTGTTTCCACCGCTAGCAAGCTAGCACCCATTGCTATTGGGTGCTAGACCACCCGTGGAATTGCATTGGGTACTTTCCTTAATCTGGATCTACTAGATTAGTTGAAGGACCCATACCTTAGATCCTGCTTGGGGAGCTGTGAGAATTCCGTGTGGCACGTGCGGTCACATGGGCAAGGTAGGCATCACATGGGATGGGGCAGCCGAGGGAGCTGAGCTGCAGTCTTAGCTCTCATTGGCTGTTCTCGCTGTCTTGTCCGAACTGGCGATAAACTTCAAATTTACTTAATGCTGCACAGCAAGTACTGCTATATCAGCATTAAGTAAATCCACAGTAGCATCGCTATAAAGCGACACCACTGCAAAGTATCGGCCGCCATGTGTGATGGCTCGATATTGGCTGTGCATTCTGATGCAAAGCATCAAGATACCTGGACGCAGCCACAGTCTGTACAATCCAGGTTCAAAACAATCCAAGTTCACGTCAAACAGGGGGTGTTCTAAAAGTCTGTGTTCAAACTAAACACTCTGTCTTTTTGACAACAAAGTTTGACTGAGAGCCAAATAAAGAGGTTTTCAGATCAATTCAAACCGAAAAGCCAATTTTAAGTTTGTGCACATTTCTGTTTTTAATGTTATCTTTTTATTGTTGCAATCTACCCTGAGATCCACAAATGAAAGTGTGATATAGATGCTCAACTTTTCTTTCTTTCTCTCTCTCCCTCTCTCTCCTTCCTTCCTTATTTCTTTTTCTTTCTTTCCAGGTTTCCTTTTTTCACCTACATGCATAGGGTCAGGTAAGAATACCTGCATAAGAATGGTACCTAAAATGCCTGTGATTTTCCATTTCCAATGCAGCAAAATATATCACCACGAGCCATAAGTAAATGTTCACAACAACAGATCTAAAAATAATCCTTAAGTTAATCTTTTAAAACCATCCCACCATCCTGATGTCAGAATTCCACCCATTGGGGCAACAAACTTGAGTTGGGAATAAAGTAAGATACTAACGTCCTGATCCTTGAGAAATATCTGCTTCCAGTGACCCATTTTGCACTGTTTCCCTCCAGTCCCTGTTCTGGGTGGCATAAACACACGGCTGACAGAGTAGAACCTCTTAGTCGTACCTCTTCCATCCTTTGTACCCTTCTCTCAAGTTCTTCAGTCTGGCTGTACTTCTCATGGAGTTGCACATTCAGCCGGCTAAGATGATCTGTGCTCTGTTTTAATTTCTCTTCTTGTTCCAGCTTGCGAGCCTGCAATATTTACTTATCTATTTAGAAGAAAAGAGTTGGCTTCTCTACCCTGCTTTTCTCACCCATTTAAGGGGACTCAAAGTGGCTGACAAAGCTTCTATTCTTCTCCCCACAACAGAACACCCTGTGAGATAGGTGGGATTGTGAGAGCTCAGAAGAGAGCTGTGACTAGCCCAGGGTCACCCAGCTGGCTTTGTGGAGGAGGGTGGAATCGAACCCGGTATTCCCAGATAAGAGTCCAGCTCCTTAACCACTAGACCAAACTGGCTCTTACTTACCTCTATTTCCCACCCTCTACCCACTTATATCCCGGCCCATATCCCAAGATCTCTGAGTGCCTCACTGTAAAAACCCATATAAAAACAAAATATTAAATACATGCCCCATTAAAACAGTATTAAACACATATATAGTTATAAAAAAAAAAGTTAAAATAGTGCTAGAGTGAATTAGTGCCCAAAGCCAGGTCTTTACTTAGCGCCTAAAAGTTAGAGTGGTAGGCGCCAATCGGGCCTCCAAAGAAAAGGCATGCCAGAGGTGAGGTGCCACAGCTGAGAAGGCCCTCCCCCATGTCTCAACACAGTGGGTTTCTCTAATTGGTGGGACACGGAGGAGCCCCCCCCCCAGCAGATCTTAACCCTCAGGCAGGTTTGTAGGAGAGAAGACATCCCCTCAAGTATTCAGGTTTCAAGCCATTTAGGGATTTAAATGTCTAGAGGCAGGAAACAAATGTTCTGGCCCTCTGACGCTGCCAGCCAGATATATTTTCACCAGGCTGTTTCTATGCCCAATCAGCAAAAACTGAGAATGCAGAAGAGACACACAACCAGGGGAAATGTGCAATTAAGGAGAGTGGGGCCAGTGTAATGGTTTGCAATTCTTCTGCTTTGGCTGAGTTTCAGGGGCTCTCATTGCTAATTCATTAATAAATTCTCCATCAATACATTCTTCATTATAACCGTTTTTTGTTTCACTTCCACATTGCATTAACGGCTTGCTTTTAGTGGAGGTTAAATTCAATCACCGAGAATATCCTCTCCGCTCATGAACGGTGCTCGAGGCTTGCCAGTGTTTTCCCAGGACTATTGCTTAAAAAAAACAGTTGGGCTGTAGGGCAGCAAAGCAAGGGTTTAAATCCTGAGGCCTTTTCGCACTACAGCCAAACGGCTGTAGTGCAGTAAGGCTAGGACACGTGGGGACGGATTTCCCATTCACACCTAGGCAGGTAAGGACCGCATGGGCATAATGCTGCTGGTTGTGCCAGCCGCTTCAGAACTTGGCAAGCACGAGGTAAGTGCCTCGCATGCATCCTTGCATAGGCCCGTGCCCGAGGTGGGTGGGTGCCCGGGGGTGTTCCTGCAGGCCCTAGGGGACCCGATCTGGTCCCCTGGAGCCCGCGGGAACTGGGGACCTAATCTGGGCTACATGCAGGACAAAAGCCAAAAATACACAACAACAACAACCCCCCCCATTCTAACTGCCCTCACTCAGAATTAGGAGGCAAGAACGGATTATCCTGGGGGCATAGGGACGCTCCTGGGTTAGGTAGACTGCCAATCGCAGCATTAGCGGGCGGTGTTTCACTGTCCCTGCCATGCGTGCTGCGATCGCAACTATCAGACAGGTATACGGACTGTCAAGTGAAGGAGCGGAGTTCCGGTAAAATAACTGAAACAGCCGCAGCCTCAGTCAATGAGCCGGGTTCCCTTCTGCACCTCCAAAAGCCACAAACTACATAACAGGGAGGAATAATAGGAATGGAAAGCGGCTCATTGGTTGAAGCTGTGGCTGTGTTTTAATTATTTTACCAGAGCTGTGTGCCTTCGCTTGACAACCCATATACCTCCGTCTGACAGCTGATCAGGTGAGTGCAGGGAAGCTGTCAGGTGCTCGTGCACTAAATCAAGCCCTTACCCAGGCGTGCCTGCCCGATTGGGCAGCCAGGCAAGGGGGGCTATGCTTGTACCCAATTGGGGGGGGGGAGAAGACCACGGTTTGCTGATGCAGAGGTTTACCAAGGTTTTCATGGAGACAGGTGGATTCGGCTTGAACCTGCACTGTCCTCAATTACCATGGGGACTTCTTCATGTGAACTACAATTCACATTAGGGCTGCCCCGAATCCACTCCGAAGTAATCATAGCCCATGGGGATGCACCCCTACATCCGTCACAAAGCGTGGACAACTGTATCCATAAGGCAACAGGGAATGAAACAAGTCAAGACATGTCCCTTGAACCCTTATCCCATCTTCAAAGTAGCCAAATGTTGTGTCTGAACACAAACTTTCATCAGGTCATGTCACCACAACTACCTACTTTTATCATCTGAATGGTCCCTTCTTGCCTTTTCTTCAGATCTTCAGAGCGTTTACTATAATCCTCTTTGAGTTTATGTGAGCTATGCTTCACAGCCTCCGCACCAGCCACTCTTGAAGCTTCAAGCTGGAATGGATCAGGAATTACAAATCATCATACATTGAAATGTCTTGACAAGACCACAGTGCACCCTCCCGCCAAAAAGAAATATTAAAAAAAAACAAGGCATGTGACAGAAATTTAAAATTCACACATAAGTAAAGTGGTTCTCGAAAGCATCGACTGTTAGCACGTATTTTAAAATACAACTTGCAAGTACTGAATTTCTGTTGGAACCTTTGTAATAATCTTTTCTCACCACTAGGTTGCAGTCAATGCAGAGGCAGACTATATTTTTTTTAAAAAAAGCTAAATAAAAAACACAGCAGAGAGATTTTATGTTGAGGCAGAGTAAATTGAAAATGAAAATAGGCAACAAGTATTCATTAGCTAACATTCACCATCTGTAGGAGATAATTTTGAAGACTAAATCAGAGTGGATCTAAGGCCATGATCACACCTTGTTGAAAGAATCCGTCTTATTAAGAAGCCGGACTCAAAATGCACCATCTCTAACCACACCCAATATCTGATAATGCTTAGTCTGGGTCGCTTTGCTCACACCTTTCTGTTCACATCTTCAGACTCCTTTAGGAGACTTTTTTAGATCTCCACCCCTCTCCACCACCACAAATATTTGTAGGCATTCAAAATCCGATCAAATGTGCCAAATTTCGACATTCGAACTCAAATAGAATGTCCTGAAATTCGAATGTAAACATTCAAATTGAATTTTGAATCTATTTTTTTCAAATTATCCGGACATTCGTATGTGTGCAGGTTCGTACACGATGCGCACTTGAAGATCTGCATCTTTCCCGCGTCTGTACGCATTTGTACGGATCCCTATGGGGTGAAAATGGGTTGCATACGGGATAACTATGGGATACATGCGGATGCATACGGACGCGTAAGGACGTGGGGAAGATGCATGCGTGCACATATGAATGCTGTCAACATTTGTATGTGGAGAGTTGAATAAAAAATTTGAACGAGTAAATTCGAATTTGGCAAATACGAATTGAATCTTCTTAAATTTGAACGTCAAATATTTGATTTTAATTGGATTTCATAAGATTTGATTCGATTCAAACAGAACATCAAAAAAAATGGGTTGCATTCGTTCGCATCTCTACTCCACTGTCACAACACACCCTGCACTCTGATAGGATGAAAGTTCTGTGACTCAACAGAGTGTCGTCGCACATTGGGTGAAAGGGAAGGTAAATTCATGCAGGATCCACTGACAATAGTACAGTTCAGCCCCCTTTAGTGCTTTTCCCAATCACATCTAAAAAATGAAAATAGATTGACACTCTGTAACAGCTTAAAATCTGTAAAAACGGGACTCAGGGATGTGCGACTGAAGGAAGGAAAATCCACAAATGAAACAGATTGGACTAGAAAGGTGTGAGCATTGAGGTCTGAAGATGTGACCACAACCTAAGTAGGATAAGGACCCCATGGCCAGTCGGGCACGCACACACACTCTCTCTTATCTAGGGATACTGGGTTTGATTCGGCCCTCCCCCATGAAGCCAGCTGGGTAACCTTGGGTGAGTCACAGCTCTCTTCTGTGCTATCATAGCCCCAACTACCTCACAGGGTGTTCTGTTGTGGGGAGAAGAATAGAAGCTTTGTCAGCCGCTTTGAGTCCCCTTAAATGGGTGAGAAAAGCAGGGTAGAAAAGCCACCTCTTCTTCTATTGCTGACTTGAATCCTCCTCCCTCTAACTTAAATTTATCTATTCAGAAGACCCAGACTGGACAAGGTGGCAATCAGGGATCATGGATGTTGAATTGCTCCAAGCTGCACTCTAGCAACCACAAATCATTTTGTGATTTCCCTCCTCCTATCAGGATGAGAAAAAGTGTGGAAGTTTTATCCCTCACTCCCAACATATAAGGGCCAAAAGAAATTGTCTTTTTAATATTCTGTTCCTTCTCAAGAGCAGGAAGGTTCACAGGGAGGAGGAAAGTCATGACTGGGGCAGCTATGTTCTGCGCCATGAACAGTAGTTTGGAACCTGGAACCACGGATGGGAGAGGTGCGTTGTGAAAGGTGTGTGGTGAATCACACACTTTCCCCATCCCCGGGACTGGAAGAGAACACTTGTTCTCCATGAATTTCCTCCCCAGCAAGATGATATCACACGGACGCCGTTTGTTGTGGAGGTAAGCTAAGCTCTGCAGGGCACATCTGATGGGACACAGCAAGAGTCGATGATGGGTCCTTGGGAATATCCCACATTGCCTCTTGCTTTCTGGAGACCAGGGATGTGCACGAAATGTATTTTTGACATTTGAATCCGAGTAGATTCTAATGTCAAAAAATCCGATTCGATTAGGATATTTAAGATCTCAATGTCATAAAATCCGATTCGAATCCACAACATTCGAATCCGTACGTTCAAATGTTAGATTCGTATTTAAAGATATGAATGTCGACAACATTCGTATCTGTGCGCATTCCATAAAAATCCGTATGCATCCTGTATTATCCCGTATGCATCGCATTTTAATCCTGTACTTTAAGTGCAAGATACGTATAATTTTCATATACGACAGATATGAATCTACTCATTTGAATTATTCAGAAATCCGTATCGTATTTTCAAAAATCCTTATTCGAGTTCGAATGCTGACATTCCTCGGATTAGAATAGAATATTTGAATTTTTGAATATTCGTGCACATCCCTACTGGAGACAGACTTTTATGAACGCTTTTACTGCTGATCACGATCTGCTTTTTGTACAGAGGGCAACTGTTTCACACTGTAGAATCTCCAGGTCTCCAGCCTAGTTTATATGCATGAGCTACTGTTCAGACTGGTCCTGAATTGATCACTTCAGCCACTGGCAGAGCATACAGGGGAACCATACCATTGTCTCCTTCCCCGTGAAGACGGAGGCTCATCTCGGAATGCAGAAAACAATGGCAAGGCTGTCTCTGTTTGCTCATATGCAGGAGGAACATTCAGCTACGTTCTGAAGTGGGTTTGCAGCGTTTACCTATTTGCATATTATAACTTTTCTCTTCGATCACATGCAATCAGATACTTTTACAGGGCTATACATGGGTGTTCACAGCAGCCAAGGACACAGAAATATCTTAGCATGTCACAGATATGGAAATACCTTAATCTTTAACATTTCATTTTCTCTGTTCAGCTGTGCCAGCTCATTTTCTGCTTTTTTAATTTTTTCCACCGTTTCCTTGTCGTTAGCAGCAAGCGTCTCTCCATCAGATCCCACTGCAGGGGCTTTTAAATGGGCCTAAAACAAAATCAGATTATTAAATATTCATTTTATTTCCATAATTATCCCATGGATTCATTTGGTCCCACCTTCCATTCAGCCTACTTTCTAGCTGATTTATTAGCACACATAAGGTTTACTGCAGAGCAGGACTTTATGGCTCAATGGCTTATAAATGAACAGAGCACATAGGTAATAGTGGGGGTATAAGAAGGAGAGTTGCTTTTTCTACTCAAAAAGTGGCTGACAAATGTTTCTGTTCTTCTCCCCACAACAGAACACCCTGTGAGGTAGGTGAGGCTGTGAAAGCTCAGCAGAGAGCTGTGACTGGACCAAGGTCACCCAGCTGGCTTCTTGGGGGAGGGCAGAATCAACCTGGTATTCCCAGATAAGAGACAAACTGGCCCACAGGTATGTGCAAAACGTCATCTGAATAGAGGAGTTGGATTGTCTATCCCACTTTTCTCACCCATTCAAGGGGACTTAAAGAGGCTGACCACCATTCTGTTCTCCCTACCACAGACACCCTGTGAGGTAGGTGGGGCTGTGAGAGCTCAGAAGAGAGCTGTGACTAGCCCAAGGTTACCCAGCTGGCTTCATGGAGGAGTGTGGAATCAAACCCTGAGGCTGCAAGATAGGAGTCTGGCCTCTAACAACAAGACCAAACTGGGTCACATACTTGTAACTACCAAGCAACTTGAACCTAGAGGATGATGAGCTCCTATTTTACCTCACCTTGCTCCTGGCTGACCCTCCTGGGAACCTGAAGGGGGCAGAGTTGCCTGCCACCCTGTCAGGGGAGGGGAGAGGGGAGAGGAGAGAAGAGGAGGGGAGGGGAGGGGAGGGGAGGGGAGGGGAAAGGAGTGGGGAGGGGAGGGGAGGGCAGGCAGCATTGGAAAGACAAAGTGTCATTGGAATTCCTCAAACGATCTTTTGCAAACCCACGGTTCCTGCCTTCTTTTCATCTCAGTCCTGAAACCATAAGTATTAAATGCCAGACAGAAATTGTTTTCCTTTTCTCAACCCATGGCAGCAACGTATCATGTTCTGTTTGCTCAGCTCCCTGGGGCTTCATATTTGAAAGCATTAGCACAACAGACCTGATAAATAACAGCTTTCGATTCCCCCGGGATGATATTCTCTGCCTACAAGATTAATTAGTGCTTGGAACACTGCATCAGGCAGCAAACTCTTTCTGCCTAGGTTTGCAAATCGGAGGCATTAGACGGCAAAAAGCAGGATTTCTTTGCATTTCTGGTGAACATTCAAATGCCCCTGTTTTTAGTGAGGGCCAAGGGCCTTTGGATAACAGGCAGGCTGCTTGTTCCCCGTCCGCTTGGCGAGGCAAATGTTAGGTCTTGCTGTTTGACCAGCATGAAGTCGTGAAGTTGTTGCTTGGATTTTGGGATCAGAGGAGAAGACCTCTTGCCTTCTCAACTGTCAATTTAGGAGGAGAAAATCATTTGGTCAGAGTTGGGCTCAGGTAAAGTTCTGCATCAGTGGATGTGAATTACCTCAATATGAACCACCCACACTGTGGCTCAACCGGCCTATGGCACCTCCAACAGCCGGTGCAATTGCCTCCGTCCCTGGCAATCAAATGTTACATCCAGGTAGCAGGAGGTTAGGTGCCTTCAAAAGACACTTTCGCCACAGATGCAAGGTGTCCTCACAGGCACTGACACCATTGCCATCAATGTGGCCACTGCTCTAGGGGCAATGAAAAGATGTCTCTGCAGTTGCGCTGTAACTGCGCATGCCACTCAACGACTTAGCCGTGTTCTTCCTAGATCTGCTTTATCTGCAAATGGCCTTTCCTTGATCTGGATCAGATAGTGCTAGCATGGTGAAGACTACATTTATCAGGGCTATCACTAATTTGGATTACTGAGGCCTTAGCACAGGTTTTATCCAGGAGCAATTTCACATTTCCCTTCCCATCCACTGGACAGGAAAGGAGTGCGATCATCTAACAATGACTAGCATTCACACCTGCGAGCACTAGTCACTTACAGCTTAAGCCCCGTGCGATTGGTCACTCACCTGTGACCGATCCTGGGTCCATTCCCCTTCAGGGTGCTGCCATTTTTATTTTTATTTTTTGCAGGATTTTTATTCTGTGCGTGCATCAGCACCATCACTATAATGACGATCATGCTCTGCACACACACACAGTCACGTCTATGGTTATCCAAGGTGCCAGTGTGCTTGCTCACACCCTGGAACACTGGAAAAGATGTGAATGCTCACCGCTGGATGTGCCAGGTAAGTACTGCATTTTCTGGCGTATAAGACTACTTTTTAAGCCAGGAAAATCTTTCCAAAAGTCAGGGGTCGTCTTATACACCAGGGGTCGTCTTCTTATACGGCGAGTATATCCCAAACTCTATATTTTAACTGGAAAGTTGGGGGTCGTCTTATACACCCAGTCGTCTTATACGCCGGAAAATATGGTAATTAGTTAAGGTTAGTAAAGGTATGGAATATGATTTTGTGCTCCACACCTAGTGCATGATCAGGGAACATCTGGGAAAGCAGGGGGCACCTGAAGGCTGTAACAGCCTCCTTAAGGTGCGGATGCGCTCCCCCAAAAGTTTCCCAATCACGCACTATGGGCTGTAGTGCAAACAGGCCCCTGATCTACACTAGTCCTGTGCAGATGATATGTTCTAGATTCTGATTAACTTCTAAGTGTAGACAGTCCCTGAGATGCCTCACTAAGAACTTCTGGGAGCCAGCCTAGCGTGCAAAAGAGCAAAATAAAGGCCATCTTATATGCACTTTTCCAGACGTGCAAATCAGCTGGTGTTTGCAGTGCTCAGCCTGCAGGCTACATCAGGGACAGCCTTGGAGAATGACATCATCTTGCGATTTGGCAAAGAGTTCCAGCAGAGAGGAAAAGGAGACCAAATTGGTTGTCTTACATTGTGCATGACAAACACAGTTTCAAAGGGAGGCGAGGACAGGAGTTCTTTCTGTACCTTAGAATCCTGAATGCTATTTGCAGATCCGTTTTTATACAGCAAAGGCTGAACTTTGGCTACCGTGGATCTAATCTGCAAGAAGAAAGCAAAAGTAACCACATCTTCAACATTCTGAACTTGGAAATATTAAATCTGCAATTCTACAGATACATATCTTGAAGAAAAGACATTGTAACACAGCATGGGCAACTATTACTTAACAATGCGCTATAATTTGGATGCAGTTCAGGCTAGGGATAGCAAGGATGTTTTTTTTGACATTCTATTTGAGTCAATTCGAATAATTGAAAATTCAATTCGATTCAAATTATTTCAACTTGGATGTACCAAAATTTAATTTGAATTAAGCAAATTCAGATCTATTCATTAGAATTTTTACTTCGAATTTCCACTTAACGAGTGTTGACAAGATGTGTAGATGCCCGTATGCATCTTCCTGACATCCCTACGCGTCCGCACACGTGAGTATGCATCCTGTAGTTATCCCGTATGCAACCTGTTTTCATCCTGTACTGATCTGTACAAATGCATATGGATGCAGGAAAGGTACGGATCTTCAAGTACGCATCTTGTACTAACCCGTACACATATGAATGTCTGGATAATTCGAATGAATAGTCCTGAAATTCGAAATTCAATTCAAATGTTTAAATTCAAATTTTGAAGCATTCTATTTGAATTTGAATGTCGAAATTTGGCACATTAGATCAAATTTCGAATGCCTACAGATATTTGTGCACATCCCTAGTTCAGGGCAACATTTCACCAAACATAAGATGCTATGTTCCAAGAATATTAAAGTCACTTTTAAATGTGGGTTTTCTATCCACCAAAGATTCTGACATGTGCTTTCCAGATTTCCTTCCATGCATTTTATAGTTTATTAGTTGCTAATAAGTCACTCATATCCATAATTCGGCCACAAATCTTTTATCCACATAGATCCATAGTGGAAGCTACATTTTGACATTGCTTTTGGAACAGTTTCTGCTCCAGCTTAAGCAGATTTCAATGGTATACTGAAGGTATTTCATACATTGTGCATACTTTTTTGATTGAGTTAAAATAAAATAAAATGGAAACCTTCCAGGACTTGTCATGTAGTAAAGTAAACATTTTATTGATTAGTCCATGTGACCATATCAAAAAACAGAAATATAATACAATAAATAAAAACTGTAAACAGCAATGATCCACAATCTCTGTATGAGGCAAATTATCAAACACTTGAAAGTTAACATTCATATTTTATTTAGGCATGATTTTCTTAAAAGACTCATGTTAAAAAAGTAATGAATGAAAATACAGTTGGGCAATATCTCTTGAAATGCTGGGAGATCTTGCAAGATTTCCCACTATTCCCTGGAAATTGCAAGAGATTTCCCAGGAATCCTGGGAAACTGCATAATTTTGCACTATTTTTTGACTGCCCCAGGCCTCTGGGAAGCCTCTGGGAGGCCTAATGGTACTGGCCGTGGGGGGGGGGGGGGAGAGCTGGTCTGGTTGACAATGAATAAGTGAAACCACAGGTACCAGATCAGTGGATATGGAGACCCAGATGCTTTTAACTTCTCACACCGTCTTGACAACACTTACGCACAGTATAATGTATGACCATAACAAAACCGGGGAGAGGGGGTAACAGAAAAATAAGGAAGTATACACGATAATAAATATCTTGGTGAAGGTCAGATGTAGTATCTAATAAAGAAGAAGAGTGGCCTTTTATACCCGACTTTTCTCACCCTTAAGAGGACTCAAAGTGGCTGACAAACCTTCTGTTCTTCTCCCCACCACAGACACACTGTGAGATAGGTGGGGCTGTGGGAATTCAGAAAGAGAGCTGTGACTAGCTCGAGATCACCCTGCTGGCTTTGTGGAGGAGTGTAGAATCGAACTGGGAGACTACCAGATAAGAGTCCAGCCCTCTAACCACAAGACCAAAGTGGCTCACCAATCAATCTTCTCTCACCTGAATACCGTGCCTTACCTGTTTTATATACTCTGTTTCTTCTGTAATCTCAGATGCAGTGGATCCATAGAAGAGGCAATTTCCCTCTTTCCCTCTGTCCTCCCTCAAAATGTGCTGTGTCACCACTAAAGTGGTTGTCATGATTCGAGTCACTGGTTTGTCTGAATGCAAAAAAATCAGAGTTGTTGATTAGAAGAATTCAGTTCCGAATCCATAGATTTAAGAAACAGATCCCAAATTTGCATTGGATGCTATAACAAAAGAAGCACCGACACAAAGAAGCAAACTGTGGCATATGGTACAATGATACAGTATTCCTTCATTATCCAGAGTTGAGTTTTAGATGTTCACAAATGAAGGTTTGGAACTCCCCCTTGTTATGGGCAAGACAAAAGGATGCCAAAAATGTGCATATTTTTAATTTGGGAGGCAGAAAACAGAAGTGGTTGGTTGGTCGGTCGGTCGGTCGGTCGGTCGGTCAGTCGGTCGGGTTGGTTGGTTGGTTTCAACTAGGATGGCGTCAGGAACAGTGTCTTTCAGATACCTCAGTATTTGCAGATATAGGAATTTGCATCATTTTGGCAGAACATACCCCCTGGAAATACTGACAATTTAGTTCCTCTGTTTCTGGTTTCCCCAGAGGAGATCCACAGATGTTTTGATATAGGCCCATGTCATTCACTTAGGACAAGCCTGGATCAAGGAGGTTCCACCACCACCCCCCACTGGTCCAACTCTATCTACATTATACAGAGCAAGGGCCTGTCTGCACTTGGCCTTATCCCAGAACATATCCCAGAATAGGGACCTGCTACCTGCAAGCTAGTGCAGACTATGGAAGGCCCCAAGTGAGTTCTGCCATAGTCTGCATTATCTTGTGGCCTGCAAACTGCTATCCAGAGATATACTCCAGAATAAGAAGAAGTGCATAAAGGGCCCAAGATCCAGATTAAGTCACTTTCCACACTTAGCCTTATTCTGGAATATATTTCAGTACATGGGTCTGTTGTCCGTAAGCTATTGCACACTATGGTAGGCCTCAGCTAGTGCCTGAGAATGTGGGTTAGCAGGTCCCTATTCTGGGATATCTTCCAGAATATGTCTAAGTGCAGAAAGTCAATTGATCTGGACCTCTGATAGTGCCATTTAACCAAAGGAATGAGGTTCCTAATCCAGAACACAGGAAGCATACAGAAAGCACACTTCCGTGTTCTGCGATTACCGTGGGGTGGGGGGTGCCTTTCATTCCTAGCCTTCAAAGGTGTAGGGGTGCAGCTGCAAAGCTTGCACAAGCTTCACAGCCACAGTGTGGCTTAATCTGGATCAGCTCCATCAGTGCAGCTAGCGATGATCTCACTCATGCCTCCCCATGATCCGGACCAGTGTGGGCAAGGTGATTCCAGGCCCACTGATCCAAGTAAGTGCAGAAAGGGCCTAAAATGCAAAAAAACAAAACAACCCCCCCCCTTTCTAGGGGTGTGCACAAATGCAATTTTTGAATTCGATTCTTAATCAATCAAATATTTGAAAATTTGAAAAATAATGAAAAATGAATGTCCAGACATTCAATTCGATACAAATATATTCATATACATTTGTATGAATAATTTGGACATTCATATCTGTACAGGTACATACTCATTTCATACGTACCCCCTACGCATCCCATACACATCTGTACACATCCATACGCATCCTGTATGCATCCCATTTTCATCCTATACTGATGCATACGAGATGCGTACAGGTATGTATGAGACACGTACAGGTATGTATGTACCCGTACAGATGTGGAATGTCCAAATTATTCCTACGAATAACTCAAGATATTTGTATTCATTCAAATTCGGAAATCCAAAAATCCAGACATTCAATTCGTATGCAAATGTACAAATTTGTACACATTTGTACAAATAACGAATATTCGGAATATTCTTGCTAAGAACATTCAGAGTAACTTGGCTGTGGGCCACATGCATTCTTCTGTATTTTTCAAGTACAGAAGCATGCAAAATCCTTTGCCAGTAGGCGGAGTGATATGCATATATTGATCACAAGCAGCAAACTCTTCCAGAAGCTTCAATCTACAATGTGAAAGATAACTATCGGGTCTTTTCAGGCTTCTATTACCTGCTGCATTTTTTAAAAAAATATTCAGTAAAAGCATCAGAAGAATATGAAGGTAATGCAAGAAGCAAAAGGGAGCCATTGTGCTTGCAGCATAGAAATGCAAATGTTCAAAGATAACGGTAACATTTTGTGTTTTCAAATACAAGGATGCCACATATTATACAACATCCTCTTGCAGTAGAGAACATCTGCAGAACAAGATGAAAAGGGGTATTCTTTGCTCCACAAAACAAGCTGGCTGCTATGAAGCGGGAGTCCCCTCTTTCAATGTCTGGAACCAGCGACGTTTATGCAGTACAAGGGTGACATCCAGTGTTTGATGAATTTATCTCATCCCTAAATGTTGAGCTTATCTTTGAAATCCATGAGCACTGCTGGAATAATTTTGGCTGTCTTCTTCCAACAGTTTAAAACAATATTCATGAGGTCACTTTGCTTGCCTGTATGCATGCGGTGCTAGCATGAAAGATTTAGAAGATAGATCAGTCATGAATAGCCGTTTCACCACTTATTAAGGACAGAAAAGAACTGCTTGAGAAGAGGAAGCAGAAAACTCCCTAATTTCCACAAATGCACTTAAGGCCGCATCTCTATTACAACGCAAAGGCTGTTTCTGGACTTACTTTTAGAGTAGACTAGGAAAGAGTCCAAGGGTCTCCCTTTCACGCACTGGTGCAGCGCAGAGCAGGGACCTTTTCCTCCTAGTAAACTTTGTCCACACTCTATCCTGGGCTGATTTTGCACTTGGCTTCCCATCCACTGGACAGAAAAGTGCACTAGTGACTAACGTGTACTAGCGTTTGCACTTGGGAACTCTAGTACACATTGCACTATGCCCCATGGACCCAGATACTTACCTGTCTCTGGGCGCATGTCCAATCGCCGACAGGGTGCCGCCATCTTGCTTGTGGAGCTTGGTCTGACTGTGCATGCATGGCAACAACGATGCTCTGAGCACACACGGTCTCATTTGGGGTCACTTGAGATGCCAATGCACTTGTGCTGTACCTCAGATGACCCCTCTCACCAGAAATGGTGCAAATGATTGCATGCTGGATGCAGCAGATAAGCTTTAGGTTAAGGTTAGTATCTGTGTGTTGCACAATTTTGTGCACCACCACTAGTTGACGATAGGTTAACATCTGGGCTGGCAGGTGGTGTTTCTAGGATGCATCTGCCCAGATGTTAACCTATCATTGACTACAGGACTAAGTGTGAAAGCATCTCAGATCTACCTACAACCAGATCAGTGAGTGTATGAGGGACTCTTTTCGGTGGCATACCAAGAACTGACACCAGAGGCAGCACAGGAAGTTGGTACATGTTTTGTTCCTGGCCTTCAAAGTTCAGGCATCAGCTTCAAGGGCTGGATCCAGCTTCCATAGCTGGTGCCCAGGTATGGAACAACACAGCTACCCATCGGACGGGAAGTGCAGAAAGACCCCTGCTTGGGCAAAGATTGTTCTTTGGCTATGATGCTTCCAGCTACTGATGTTTTTACAAACACAGGAAATAGCTCCCCACTCTTCCATACCTCCCCACAAGAATACAGTGATCTGTGAGCCTGCACTCTGAAAGACTACTGTGGAACCAAATGATTCTGCCACAGTGCCAAGATATTTGTGAGGTTCAGCAAGATTGGGTAGAGTAGATCTGGGAGGAGAAGTACTTAGCTGAACAAATGAAGACAGCAGACAATAAGTAAAGAAGTATCCCAAGATGCTTGCCGTGACCTGCCATAGACCGTGAATCAGAGGAAGCTGGACAGCATCATCATTAAAAGCCTCTGTTTTATCTTCTGAAATCAGGTTGTTACGTGAATCACTCCATGTTTGGGTGGATGGAATCAAGGTTTTCAGCCACACCACTGACCACATCACCTGACAATTCTGTTCTATGAACCACACCTGCTTCAGATTAAGTTATGGCAGCTAGGACTGAGGTTGCTGGAGAAGGGAGTGGGAGAAGGTGGACTCCTTGATCTCTTGACTCCCTTCCTATACACCTCACCCATTGCCTTGACAGAGTCTCTGAGCAACTACCCAGATGGCACAGCAAACATAAGACTGCACAGTCAGGTTTCTGGCACTATGAACAGATTTGCTTAAGAAATGATGAAGGTGAAAAGTCAAGAGAGTACCAACGCAAAACCAGTGATATGGGTTTCCTTGAAAACAGTGCATCAATGTTCTCTGGACCATCATACCTTCTGTGTTAGCTTCAGATGTTCCTCATCCTGTCCCGGTTCAGGTGGTGAGGAAGAGGTCCACCTTGTCTTTAACTGCAAGGAACCACACTTGGATCCACTGTGGCTCAAAATGGAGTTGGGCTGATTAAAGGTGAGGAGGCACCAATTACTCCCTTGATCCTCATGCCACTGAGTTGCTGCTGACAAAGTTAAGTTGCTCTGCTTCTCTCATTTATATTTAGGGAGCAGGGCCAAAGTAGCACCCTGTACTGTATGCAAAAGTGCTCAAAATATCTTCCATGCAATTAAAAGTCTGTGAATTGGAATATTTCACCACTTAATGTGATTCCATTGCCATTTAGGCCTGTACCGTTTTTAGGCACTTTTATTAATTTTATCCATATACTGGTCTCATCCTTTAATAAAGAAAGAATTGAACTGAATCACTTAATGTGATTTCAAGGCTCTGTTTAAAAAAACCCAGTTGGGAAATTATTCTCAGTGAAAGACAGTTCACAAAGCTTAAATCTCCTTTATTCTCTCTTTTCGGTGGGAATGTGGTACATAAAAGGTAGCTTCATTGATGATGGTGAAAGATTACCACTTCATTCAATTGGTGGCGTGTTATTTTATTCCCTCGTTTTTTTTTTTAGTACTCTTTATATATTGCTGCTGCTGCATTTTTTTTTTACTAATTTTAATTTTCTTTTTTATTTGTGCATTGCTAGAAGTTAGGGATGTTCACAAATATTCAAAACATTCCATATCCATATGAATTCAGATGAACTCAGACATCCGTACGAATACGAATGTTTTGGAACATCTGTAAAACAGGGAGGTGGGAATGCAGCTGCCCCAGTCACATCTGCAGTGGGTCAGAGTGGATTCGACATGGTTTGAGCGCAGATTCAAAGCGGATTCAGGGCAAGTTTGACACTTTCAAAGAGGATATATTACGGGATACGTATCGGATATGTATCAGATATTCATACAAATTCGTATGAATATGCTTGTATCAAATAGAATCCTATCACATTTGAAGGTGATCTATTAGAACAAATACAACTTTTCTTACATTTGATTTGATATAAATCGAATGCGAAAGAATATATTCATGCACATCCCTAGCTAGAAGTCTTTTCATTGTTGTACCACTCTGAGAAGGGGTCCAGACCACCCCCTTCTGCATGCTGGTGCAGTATAAGGAAGGCCACCCCCTTTTTTAGTGGTTAGGGAGCCAGACTGTTATCTGGGAATACTGGGTTTCATTCCGCACTCCTCCATGAAGCCAGCTGGGTGACCTTGGGCTCCTCACAGCTCTCTTCTGAGCTCTCACAGCTCCACCTACCTCGCAGGGTGTCTCTTATGGGGAGAAGAACAGAAGTTTTCTCAGCCTCTTTGAGTCCCCTTAAATGGGTGAGAAAAACAGGGTAGAAAAGCCAACTCTTCTTCTTCTTCTTTAGAATGCTCTGTTCACATTGGACAGAGCATGGACCAGATTAGGCAGCCCAAAATGACCGCCTAATCCAGTATTCTGGCAGACTGATAGCTCAGATGATCTCCCCAGCCAGAAGAAGTGCATATGCATACTGCCTGCACACTTAGGCTAAAGATGTGGTTAAGGTTAGGGTGCTTGTGGGACATGATTTCATGCACCACAGCTAGTTTACAGTTATTTGACATCTAGTGCGCGACGGGACGCTGGACTAGATGGGCTGTGGCCTGATTCAGCAGGGCTTCTCTTATGTTCTTATGTTAGTATAAAAGCCGTGAATTCAATACATCATTTTTTCCTAGATGCATTAATTAATAGGAAATTTGGAATGGCCCAACACAGCCAATAGGAGTGTTAGGGATTAATTTTATGAAGCAAGATCTTTTCAGGAACCTTGATCCTGAACCTTGAGTGCAAAATCCAATCTGTTGCAGTGGCACAAGACATGGTAGAAGAATAACCCACAACACTGCGGATTTCCAAAAATACGTCTCCCAGGTGAAATGGATTTACTTTCCAACTGGAAGTACCACTAAGACATACTTTTATTTTCACGGCTCATTTGGGAGGTCCCTTGATGGTCGTCAACTGGAGAAGAGAATCCCAATTTTTGTGCAGGGACAGCTGAAAGATGCAGAGAACTGAAAAGTGAAAAAAATTCAAATGTGAGATGTCCTTTCTCCTCCCTTGGGTTACATAGAGGTTAGAGGATTTACTATACTTCTCAAAGCGTACAAAACAGCTTTAAAAGGTTTGGGGTTTTCACTGGGAAAAGGTATGGCAGGGAAAACGATAATATTCTTCAAATATCTGATCTAACGTTTCAAGAAAGAATGACATTGTCAATAGAGTGCCATGCGCATATCAGAAAGGCTGACCTGAAATTTATCATCCGACTTTATTGCTGGTTGCATCTGGCAAACCGAACTTCGGTCTAATGCAGAATGATTTGGATCTGGAAACAGGTGTTTCCACACTGACTGCTTGAAATCGGGATTTTTGAAATCCGTCCCTGGGAAGATCCGTCTGAAATAGGGATGGACCCAAATGAGGCCTAACGCATCTGCATTTGTGAGGGAAGCACAGATAGTGAGGAACGCATTGTGTGTTTGCTGTGTGGACACCGGAGCACCGATATCCAGAAGGATCAGGTCTCTCTGCGGCCCTGCCGCCCAAGGTGCCGCGTGATTGGAGCACTCAGCCATCAGTCACCGCACGTTTCCACCATGTGGACATGCCAGGGACAGACTGCCCACCAATCAGCGGGGTGCCTGAGATCCCATGGCTGCCCACTTGCGCTCAACATAGCGACTTCCAGTCCCACCCCCATGCACTCCCTCTCCTGTCCCTGCATGGAAGCGTCATCCTTTGATCCGGAATGGTTTGAAGACCTAATTTTTCAGGTCTTCCCGAAAACTGGATTTGGTGGCCTCTAGACCCCATTAGAGACGGATCTCGTGCAAGGCTGTGCGGAAACAGTGTCCTTGAAGTGGCCCTAATCTGTCCTGCTGTGCAGAGGGTAACTTGCAGATGTGTGCCATATGTGTCCTTATCGGGTGCTTAATGGGGTCCTAACAGGTTGTCCAAGTGCAGAAAGCCTGTTCCAGAATATTGGGACCTCTTCAGCTAAGAATTGTTTCTGTAGTAGTCATTCCAGCTAGAACAGAAGTGAAGAAATGTCCTTGGAAAGGAAAGACACAAGCTTACATGGAATATGGTAGGAACCATTACAGAGTATCCCATTTCTTTTGAAATATGTTTAGTTAGCTTTGGCTCCAAAGGCAGCTGAATGCAATTCATTAGAACCAAGTATGGCTGCTCTCTATTCACACCTCTTCCGGTAACCCACTGATACACATTTATGAGATCTTTCTTCATCCCTGAAGGACTAGCCTTGTATTCCCTTCTATGTACTAAGAAACTCTTATCCTAGGGCAACTGGTTTCGCCTTATTGAAGCCCGCCTTTTCATATGACTATAAAGACTGAATATTATTATCTGAGCAAGCAGGTATGAACATGGGTCTGTCTGCTTTGCATTTTAATTACATTTGCAATTCAAAGAACGTACATTGCTCATCACTTAAAATGGCCTGAGCTGTGAGGGCTGGAGAGACATTGATAAAAATGTTGGATGAGCTTCCACAATGGATGGCAGACATTTGGTTCAGACGTTAGAAATGTAAGAAAAACCAACTGTCCAATTTACTTCCCTCAAAGTGCAGTTTCACTTAGAGATGGGCAAAAAAATGTTTCTCACCTCCACGGTGCGTACGAATTGCAAAGCTCTGAACATTCGCATTCAAATAGAATATTGGCTATATCTGAAGGCAGACATTTGGGTGAAAAGTAGTGAAAGCCTTTGTGCCTTTGTTCGATGCCTTGTTGAATTTGCAACGGTGAATTTGTGGCTTCAGTCCTGATTATTAGCGGATTTAGAGGTACAAAGCGAATTTGAAACCTAGCACATCGAAAGTGGCTCCATTTGTGCGAATGTGAATTTTCATCCTATTCGCTTTGATGCAAAGCAAAGCAAGCTGAGAGTCTTTTGCATTCATGAGTGTGAATGCTAGTGGGAGTGCACTATTCCCATCCCCTGGATGGGATGGGAAGTGCTGAAAGGCTGCAGGAAGGGCTGGTATACCTTGGTGGACCCTTTCTGTATTTATTATTCTATTCTGTCCCATATTCAAAAGTCTCACGCTACAACCTCTTTCTCTCTGTTAATCTTTAGAACCTTTGTTTTTGTTTTGGATGGTAAACTGGTCCATGGTCTAGAGCTCTGCCATCCACACACAAGTGCAGAACGTCAGAGCCCCCATCCTATCACACTTTACCCACATTGGGAAGCTGGCTAGGGAATATGCCAGATACTAATGCTGTATGGCTTTGGAGACCTAATTACAACTTATCTCGGCCTTTGATGTTTGGCTCCTTCTAAATGTGGTCCTGTTGGGAGTGGCTATAGCTCATGATAGAGCAAACTGAGCAGAAGGTTGCTGGTTTGATCTTCAGCCTCCCCCCAGAAGTCAGCAATGGCAAACCACCATGGAGGTGCCCATGTGGTCAACTGGGAGTTGGCCATGACTCAGTGGTACCCAAAACCAACAACGATGTGGTCCTGCTAAGGTAGAGAGTGGTATTTTAATTGTTTTAATTCAACAATATCTCAGATTTATGCTTTTTTTAATAGAATGTTGTGAGCCACCCTGAAACCAACTGGTAAATGATGGGTTAAAATGTTTAGAAGTAAATAAATAAAGAGCTGATCCTGGAATTTTTTTGTACTACCCTAATCCATGTTTTAAAGCTATACTCTGCAATAAAGGGGGGACTAGTAGCAACTTAGAGACAAACAGAGAGAAAGAAGGTGGTAGTATGAGCTTCTATAGACTAGGGATGTTTATGAATATTTGTAACATTCGTTATTCATACAGATTCGTACAAAATTGGACATTCATACACTAATCAAATCATTCGTACGAATATGAAAGTTTCTGACCATTCATACAAATAGTTCCTACATCTGTTAAACTGGGGCTAGGTATCAGATATGTATTGATACATATGCGTTTGTAAAGGATACGTATCCGATAAGTATCTGATATGTATGCGTTGGTATAGGATATGTATCCCATAGGTATGCATTTGTATAGGATACGTATGCATTCGTACTGGATATTCGTACAAATTCTTATTAATACATTTGTATCAATAGAATCCTACCACATTTGAAGGAGATCTGTTCAAATGAATATGAATTTTCTAACTTATGGTTCGTTATAAATCAAATGAAAAAAAAAAATCATGTACAAAGTGTCATTTTGCCTCTTTATAAATCTATGGTGAGGCCACATTTGGAATATTGTGTACAATTCTGGTCACCGCACCTCAAAAAGGATATTGTGGAACTAGAGAAGGTGCAGAGAAGGGCAACCAGAATGATTAAGGGTCTGGAACACATCCCTTACGAAACCAGGCTGCAACGTCTAGGCCTCTTCAGTCTGGAGAGACGGCATTTAAGAGGGGATGTGATTGAAGTATATAAAATTATGCACGGTATAGAAAAGGTGGATAGAGAAAATTTCTTTTCTCTATCACACAACACTAGAACAAGGGGGCACTCTATGAAGCTGATGGGTAGGAGAGTAAGGTCTGACGGGGGAAATATTTCTTCACCCAGAGGGTCATCGGCTTATGGAATGTGCTGCCGGAAGAAGTGGTGAAAGCTACCAGTCTAGATCGCTTCAAGGTAGGGTTAGACAAATTTGTGGATGACAGATGCATCAATGGCTACTAGAACGAATGCCTAGGTGCATCTTTCAGGCTGGGGGTGGGGGGAACCGGGACGCTTCTAAGGCCATTAGCTGGGATTCGAGAGCAGGCAAAGGTTCATCCTTGTCTCTTCTTGAGATGCCCATGAGCATTTGGTGGGCCACTGTGTGCGACAGGATGCTGGACTAGATGGGCTGTGGCCTGATCCAGCAGGGCTTCTCTTATGTTCTTTTGTTCTTATGTACATCCCTACTGTAGACTAAAGGTTTGGTCAAACACACTAAAGCAAGTGCCTCTGAGGCACCTCTGAGGCTCACGGTTTGGCAGAAAATATAAGAAAGACACTTAATTCACTGGCAAGAGTCTTTTCTGGTGCACCCTTTCTGCAGGCATGAAAATATTGCCCTTGAGGTGAGACAGAAAGTTTGGGGAGGATGGGACCAGTGGTTATGGAGGCCCTAGTGAATCCAAGTCTACTATTGCTATCGACCAATCAGATCCATGTAAAATTGGACCAGTGGCATACTATAAGAAGTAAGCAAGGAAGACAGCAGTGAAGAAGAAGGGAAAGAAAATCTCTAGGGATGTGCATGGGTATTCATAACAAAATTCATATAAATGTGGCCATATCTGGACATTCGTATTCAAATCAAAATGTTTCAACGGATTCGTATGAAGCTTCGTATGAGATGCAAATCGGATTTGTAGGGGGTTTGTATGGGGTATATATGGGATTTGTATGCATTCATTTGGGATTGATATGGGATTGAACATTTGTATCGAATTGGAACCCCACTACATTTGAAGGGGATCTATTTGAATGAATAGTAATTTCCTGCATTCAATTCAATATGAAAAAAAAAAACACACCATTCATGCACATCCCTAGAAGTCACCTTTTTAAAAAAATACTGTGGGATGGGAATTCCTCCCCTCATCCACAGATGGGGGATCTCAGAAAATGAATGTCCCCAGCCCCTTTGAGCAGTCACGCCCTAGCCTGCTTCATCAGATGCAAAAGTCCTTCTCCCGTTCTCTGCAAAATTCTTCCCCTTGCTTTGCATCATTTCTATGATTTGATGACCCAGCAACCAGTATCAGTAGGATCTTGCTGGCAATGCTTCAAAATGTTTATTACTGATTACTTAATACAATGTAAAGAACTCCCGTCTGTCAGCAAAAGGTTGCAAGAAACCACCTTGCAAGAAAAGCAAGAACGTTTCAAGGTCTGCACGAGCCCTTATGCTTCCAAAAAATTCTAACAACATCCATTTGCTTCAGATTCCTCAATGTGGAAAAAAAAATTGCCCAATATTGTGGAAGCATCAGTATCAGACCCACAGCAGCTCCTGCAACATGTGCAGGAGCATGCAATGTGGACTAAGTGATTTCACTCAAGAGGAGGATCAAGGGTTTAGATAACAACTCTTGAGTAATTATTCCTCTTTAGTCTGCCTTGGCCAGACCTCGGGCCTATTCACATTGACAAGCTAGAACAAGTCCAAAATGATTAGTGGTCCGGAAACCATGTCCTTCAAGGAACAGTTGAAGCATCTAGGAATGTTTAGCCTACTGTACAGAAGAGAAGAGTGAGAGGACACATCATAGTGGTCTTCAAGTATATGAAGGGCTGTCACCATGGAGAGGGATCATCCCTATTCTCACTTGTACAAGATGGGAGGACTAGGAACAATTGTATGAAACTTCAGTGAGGTCAATCAGTCAATAGAATAGGTTGCCATGGGAGGTTGTGGGTTCTCCTTCACTGGAGGTCTTCAAGCAGAGGCTGGACAGACATTTGTCTGGGATGGTTTAGGAAATCCTGCATTGAGCAGGGGGTTGGACTTGATGGCCCTAGAGGTCCCTTCCAACTCTATGATTCTATGAACAAAGAGGCGCCTAGGTGTCCATCAACAGTCACACACAAAACTTTCATTCCACAGCCTCTCTTCAAAGTTGCAGGCCAGACTGAATTCTGCAGTATATCCAGAAGTGGGGCATTTTTGGACCCCGGCAAAATGGTGCTGGGCTCTACCTACTAAGAAAAACAGTCAATGAACCTGAGTTGTCGGCTGGGCTCCATGTACCACGGAGTCTGTTCCACCCACTGCTGCCTGTTTGCACAGGGCTGGCTGGAGCACACTGAAGGCCAGGAACATGATGGAAAGCTCTCTAAAGTGCTCTCCCTCTGTAACAAGTTTCCCATGTGTGTATTAAGCATTTGCACTTGTGAATGCTTAGTACATGTGATCCCTCCTCCCTATATGTCAGAACACCTATGTCAAGTGTAAATGGTGTCCTTGCACCACAATCGTTTTTGCCAGTGTTGGCGCCCATGTACCAGCAGTGGTGCTCTCATCAGGGCAACTCTGATGGCCCATGCACATGTGCTTGCATGGCACATCATGTGATGTGCTAGTGCACATGCTCCTTCAGCACCAGCTCTGGTGCAGGTAAAGGTATGTTCATACCTGGTGAAGGGTCAACCTGCACCAGGTGTAGCCACTGTGGGGGGAGCCTCTGGATGATAGAAGTTGTTTCTGGTTAGGAAATGGGTCCTTCATATGCAGATGCTCTGTCTCAGAGCTCCTACCATGGTGACTCCAATTGCCAGGGTCATGCAGATAGTGTGTTCCCCAGGAAGCTGTGCAACTTGGGGAATGATCCAGTGTACGGATCCTGCAATCCAACAAGACAGCGAGCACAGTCCCAGGTATGCATTTGCCTTTGTAAGCTAGGATGCTAGGAATCAGTGTTTATAATTGCATCTACTAATAAGATTTTTCTTCCTTCATAGACCTGTGTCCATCAGGTTGTTTAATATGGACATAGTACTACCATTCTTTCCCAAACCTGAGCCATTCACATATGACCTTCAAGAACTTTAGTTATTCACATACCATCTACCACCTCTACTATTATTTTCTACTTAATATTTAAACCAACTCACTTTTGTAGTTCAATTCTTTATTTGTTAAAAAAGGGTGTTTCTGTCCTCACCAAATTTGTGTGCTGTGTACTAGGGCAGGTAAACTTCTGGTAAAGGTGGACCATTTGTACTGGTCATGAGGACAGCTTCTCCAATGCGTCCATCACTGGCCAGAAGTGTGAATGGTCCTCCCATTTACCAGCCTATGCCGCTTCATCTGAAGCCGGAAGTTCCACCTCCTCGCTGCTGTGATTGGCCACTGTCAGCTGCCTCATCACGTGATTGGACGTGATTGGACGCTGTTGAAGAGGGGTGTCTTTGAACACAGGGACGTGTTGCAGCCAATCATGTCAGTGGCTGGGTGGCGTGACTGAACGTGGTTGTGATTGAACACTGGCCAACCAGCTGCTGATGCATCAGACCGCAAAGACATGCTGCAGCCAGTCATGCCAGAAGCCTGCAATTGAACACAGCTACCACTGTGACCATGCCTATGCAGACACCACCTCCCCTGCCCACTGACTGCAAGGAACTGGAAGTAGAGTGTATGGTTGTGCCACTGGGTGCTCTGGGTAAGCTTCCAGATAGGGCAGGTGAGGGTTGGGTGGCTTGTGGAGCATGATTTCATGCTCCACAGCTATTCAACAATTAGGCAACCTCTGGGTAGGCAGGGGGCTTTTCTAGCATGTAAATGCCTCCTGCACGTACAGATGCACCTGCCTATTAGTTTATTTATTTCCATTTCCATAGTTGCCTAATTGTTGCCTATGGACCGAAGTACAAATTGGCCTAAAGTCTGGGTGTCACCTAAAACCATCCCATGTACCACCATACTATGGGAAGATTTTCATGCTATTAGGGTCAATTTTGGCAAGGATTGGAGTCAAGTATGCACAAGTGCAGATGCTTAGAGCATACTAGTGCTATGCCTTCCAGCCCACAGTGCAAAAAGAGAAAGAAGAATTGGCTTTTCTAGCCTGCTTTTCCCACCCATTTAAGGAGACTCAAAGCGGCTGACAAAGCTTCTGTTCTTCTCCCCACAACAGAACAGCCTGTGAGATAGGTGGGGCTGTGAGAGCTCAGAAGAGAGCTGTGACTAGCCCAAGGTCATCCAGCTGGCTCCGTGAGGAAGTGTGGAATCAAACCCAGTATTCCCAGATAAGAGTCCGGCTCCCTAACTACTAGGCCAACTGGCCCTAGAACCCCACCACCACCATGATGCATACGCAAAGCAGCTTTCAAAAAAGTACAGAATGAAAGTAGCATGACTGAACTGCATTTAGCATACGGTTTTTCAGAACATCTTAGCATTGCTGTATGGCTGTTACAAACAAACCAGGGGCCTTTCCACATTCGACTTGAGGGAGCCGTTTCCAATCATGAACTTACCTTTACCTTCCCCAGCTCTGGTGAGGCCCATCTGCACCTGTATGGTGCTCAGAGAGTCACCTGATGTGCTGCACAAATGCACCGATGTGACATGTGACCAGGTGCATGTGCGCACCTGTGCAGTGGATGATGGTTGCCCCAGGGACATCATCTACACCATCAGGAGATGAAGACGTCAGTGCCCAGACACAACTTGCACTGGAGGTAGGTGTCCGGATGTGTGGGGGTTGGGATGGCATGTACTAGCATTTGCAAATACGAATACTAGAACACATGTGGGCAAGTTTACTGGATGGGATGAAAAGTGCAAATTTGCCCCAGATCAAGCGAGAAGCATCAGTTAAATATTTACCAGCACTTAACAAACCTTTATTCGAATCAGCTGTTGTCTGCTACACCCTGCCATTATCTAACAATATTGTGTATTGATAATAAGCATCTTGAACTTAGGA
This sequence comes from Aspidoscelis tigris stejnegeri, assembly GCA_023333525.1. Classification (NCBI taxonomy): domain Eukaryota; kingdom Metazoa; phylum Chordata; class Lepidosauria; order Squamata; family Teiidae; genus Aspidoscelis; species Aspidoscelis tigris. The sequence continues at coordinate 13,622,472 of JALMGA010000007.1, forward strand.
ACATAAGTCCAGCATCCTGTCTCACAGTGTGGCCCCCCAAATGGATCTGGGCATCTCAAGCGGCTCCTGACTCCCTGTAAATGGCCTTTAGAGGCCTCCTGCCTGCCTCTCCAACCTGGAGGTGACATTAGGTGTCCATTCTAGTATCCATTGCTGCATCTTCCCTCGATGAATTTGTTTAGCCCAGTGGTTCTCAACCTGTGGGTCAGGACCCCTTCAGGGGTCAATCTACTCTTTCACAGGGGTCATTATGAAGTAGCAATGAAAATCATTTTATGGTTGGGAGTTAGGGTTAGGTTGGGGGTCATCACAACATGAGCAACTGTATTAAAGGGTCGCGGCATTAGGAAGGTTGAGAACCATTGGGTTAGCCCTTTCTTAGCACTATCCAGGCTGGTTGCTGTCAACATCTCTTCTGGTATAAATTTCATAGACCAAAAACCCAGCAGATAGAAACGTTCTACCACCTTTTCCATGCCATGAAAGTGGACTGAAACTGGATTAAAACTTAGGTGTGAACAAAGCCATCATCTCACCTTTAAGGTTCACCTTTAAGGTTCAATCCTGCTTCAGTCCACTTTCAGAGCGGGAGAACAGCCCAGCAAAGGGGCAAGCTGTTTTATTTCTGGGTTAAAACAATCTCACCTTTGGGGTAGATAATGTGGAAAGGAAATTACTCTCACTCTGAAGTTGGACTGAAGCTGGATTGAACCTTAGGTGTGACCACAGCCTTAGACATGTCCCCCCCCATCTCACAACGGTCAGATCTTTGAAGAAGGGCAGACGGAGAGCGCTTCTATCTCCAAATGGCCACCTTCTCCTTTAGAGCCGCTTTCAGTCTGGTGTCACTCCAGATGGGACTACGAGCCTTTCCCACGCAATCCAGCCATCTGGAGCTCAAACAACCCTGGGGGTGGCCGGGCGCTGCCCGATGGCCTGTCCTGGAATGATCGCCAGGGAAGAAGAAGAAGAAGAGTTGGCTTTTCTACCCCGCTTTTCTCACCCATTCAAGGAGACTCAAAGCGGTTGACAAACCTTCTATTCTTCTCCCCACACCCTGTGAGGTGGGCGGGGCTATGAGAGCTCAGAAGAGAGCTGTGACTAGCCCAAGGTCACCCAGTTGGCTTCACGTGGGAGGGCGGAATCGAACCCCGCATTCCCAGACGAGAGTCCGGCTCCCTAAGCACTGGACCAAACTGGCTCGCCCTTGAGGTGTGGGGGAGCCCGGCCCGCAAGGGGTTTCCCCACCGACAGCCGGCTGGGGCAGCGGAAGGGCCGCCTCGGGGGTCTCCCCGGAGATCCGTGGCGCCTCGACGCTCAGTCTTACCGCGATGCGAGAGCCCGTCGCGCCGGCCTCCTGGCTGCCCCGCTGTCGCTCCGTCCTTCGGTCGAGGTCGGCGCGGACGAGTGTGGCGACGCCTTCGGCTCACCTTGGATTCCTACCTGGCTGCTGTGGCTGCCTTGCGAGGCATCCCAGACCTGGGCTCCTCCCCCCCCCGCCGCCTCAGCCCCCGCCTCCTCTGGCCCAGGAGGAATGTGAAAGCGGGAGGATGCGCGTCGGAACGCACACCTGCCGCGGGATCCCGTCCGGGGGCCTCGGGGAGCTTGCGAGCGCCCGCTTAGCCATCGCTCAACCTTGACGAGGCGCTGGATCGGGCCGCCTTGGTCGTGCATGGAAGAGAGATTGAGAGGGAGCAGAGAAAAGGCGCTGTCATGAAAGCGGAAGGAAGGAAAGGTTACTGTCCTGAACTCAAATTGGATAGGAGACAACCAAGAGATCCCAGGCGGAAGGAAGGAAGGAAGGAAGGAAGGAAGGAAGGAAGGAAGGAAGGAAAGGTTACTGTCCTGAACTCAAATTGGATAGGAGACAATCAAGAGATCCCAGGCGGAAGGAAGGAAGGAAGGAAGGGAGGGAGGAAGGAAGGAAAGGTTACTGTCCTGAACTCAAATTGGATAGGAGAAAACCAAGAGATCCCAGGCAGAAGGAAGGAAGGAAGGAAGGAAAGGTTACTGTCCTGAACTCAAATTGGATAGGAGACCACCAAGAGATCCCAGGTGGAAGGCAGGAAGGAAGGATTACTGTCATGAACTCAAATTGGATAGGAGACCACCAAGAGATCCCACGCAGATGGAAGGAAGGATTACTGTCCTGAACTCAAATTGGATAAGAGCCCACCAAGAGATCCCAGGGCTGTAGGACAGAGCTCTAGGAAACTGAAACCTGGTTTTAAAGCAGGGTGTTTTTTTAAAAAAAATCAGCAGCAAGGTCTGGTTGTTTGTGTTCCCACTATTACCTTATAATGTGGATTCCTAGGGGGCAAATCCTCCCCTCCCTCCTCCCCTCCAAAGTCCCTCCTCCCCTCAGAAGAACTTCCTCCCCGTGCAGTCAGCAATTGGGCACCTTCATATCCTGACTTCATCAGGAGGACAATTCAAACCCCACCCCCTATATAAGCCTGTCCCCATTCAGATCATGGCAGCAATTTTTCTTCACCACTTTTCCCCGCACCATAGCACAGCCTCTTTTGTTGGCAAGGAGGACTAAAGATCACTTCCCCTTTCTTTTGTGCTAGATTGGTACATCAAAGCAGCTCGAAATGGTGGGGGGGGGAGGGAAAAACCAGGTGGGGAAGGGAGGGACTAGGGAACATGATAGGGGAGGGAGGGAGGGAGGGAGGAGGGATGAAATAGGAAGGCTTTTAAGAGCAACCAGCTTAACCCTGCATTGGATCAGCAGTCCAACGCAAAATGGCAGGCATTGAGGCCAAAGCCTTTCCAATCACTGCCTCTTTTAAGTAAATTCAGACACTTTTGGCTAACTCCCACTATGGTCTGATATCTTGTTACATAGTAATTGTCTGATCTCTCATTACTTTGTAAGCTAGGCAGGCTCTGCTCTTTCCTTGCAGCTAATGCCAATGGCACATAATGGCGAGAACCAGGGGGGGGGGCAGTGAAGAGGAGGAAATAATGGTTTATCATTGGATCAAGGGAAACTGAGCAGAACAGCCCTAAAGCGTGGTTCCTCCCCCCCAAAAAAACTGCTTACGTTCCCATTGCTAAATAGTGAGGATTATTTCTAAATCCAACAGTGAGACCTCTTTTGATTAGAATATAGATAATGCATTTTTCGGGACTTTTAATCCTCAGAAACTGCGGATTCTTTCAAACCTTTGGGGGAACAGTCAGCTCCCAAAATGATTTCAAAGCTCTTTAAATCTTGAATGGGAATGCAGCCATCGTGGCATAGCAAACGAGGAAACGAGTGCAGCGTCTGTGCAAATGGTGTGCCCTTCAGGGGTATCCCATGGGCAACATTGGCACACCCTCATTCAAGGCTCCATAAGAGTGCCACACAGATGCTGCCCTACCTACAAGTATCTTCTCAGCTCCTGTCTTCTGCAGTCAAGAAGATGTGTTACATATTCTTTCCTATTAAATATTATTTCTTTTGTGCGTGTGATGCTAGACTCTGCTTGAAACAGTGTGTCAGCACTAAATCTCTCGTCCTTGCGGTTAACTTTTGGTTGACTGCTTGGGTATCTTCTTGGGCACTGCTGTGCAGTTTTCTTGGCAGAGATATTGAAGTGGTTTGCCATTGCCTACCACTGGGGACAGCCTGTCCTTTGTAGCCTGCACAAGTTACAGTGCTACAGATTGTTATCCAACATTGATTGGCAGGTAAAGAATCCTCCCCGCTGCGTAAAGATCATGCCAATTATCCAGGAGACCATGAGATGATTCCATAGTCTGCCTTCTTCCTGTGCCAATATTGTTCTGTTTTCCAGAGAGAGCAATGAAAAAGATTGCATCAAAGGACTTCTCGTCTTTTGTTTTTCCAGTGTGCAGGACGGGATCTGGTGTGTGTGCATGCAGGTGTGTGTGTCTGTGTGTGTGTGCTTAGCCCATGCAGCAACTTCACCGGGGCAGCAAAAATCACACACAACAAACAAACAAACACGTCAAACACGTCAAATTGTATGGTACTTTTAGAACTTTACAATGACAAATAGCAAGCCAGGAATCCGCTTCACCTTCCTCTTGTTCAGAGGTGTTCAACCTATGGGTTGCGACCCCTTTGGGGGTCGAAATACCCTTTCAGAGGGGTCACGATGAGTCTCCCACCATCCCCCCCCCCGATATCTGTGGTATCTGACTTTTTAACTAAATTATTCACACATCTCTTTGTCCAGTAAGGACTAATTTATGAAGGGCATGGACCTCTGTATGGGTGGCAAGTCATGTGTGTACCCTAGCACACTTTTATGAGACTTGCAAGTTGGATGTCATGTGTTTCCTTCTCACTTCTGTACCACTGCTTGTAAATCTCATGACCTGCAAACAAATTGAGAAGTCCTGCCACATTTGCAGGAACTTTGTGGATCCTCCTGTATGTAGTGTTTTCACTGCGGATTCCTCAACTGCCCCAACCCTGTGGTTGGGGGTCTGCCCGACATGAGGAACTGCATTAAGGGGTCGCGGCATTAGGAAGGTTGAGAACGGCTGCTCTTGTTCTTTTTTCTAGATCTATTCCTGCCAGCCAAGCGCAGCCACAGTTTTTCACATCATGAAGATAATATCGATAAAGCAACCTAAGTAAATAGGTGGGGACTAGGCCTAGACATGCACACTTCTTAAAATAATTATGCACTTTGCTCTCTAAGAGTCACGTGCACTTTCCAAACAGAAATGCAGCGGCTGATATGGACAACCGAATGAAGACCAACATTATGTTAATAAATTTTGTGGAGACATGTTTCCTTCAAAGAGAAAGCAACACAGCAAGTGAATAGTGTGGTGCTTGACATTACCAACAAAGTTGTGTTTCTTTTTAACAACAACAACAACAACAACAACAACCCGTCTCCGGGTTTCACTGCTTTTTGTTCATTCTTCCCTAAGAGTTTGCATTGGCCTTCAGGAACATTCCAAAAATAGAATCTGTGCTTGCAGACACCCTGAAAATATTTTTTTTTGATTCTGGGTTCAAGAGATGCCACTTCCACAGCTTACCTGCTTTATCCATCCATTCATTTATTCAGTCATTTCTATTCTGCCCTACACCAGTGTTTCATCACAGCCAGCAGCTCAGAACTTCACAATCAAACTTTTCTGATCAAAGCAGCACTCTGCCAACCTAAACAACACCAACCTTGAAAATAACAAAAGTAAAATCCCTTTAAAAAGGCATTTCTGTTCTAGGCCGCTCCTTCCTTTCTTTGAAACAAAAGCCATATGCTTTGGGGAACTACAATAAAGGGCAGCCTAACTTCCTTCCGTATTTGATTGGTAAACACAGGAAAGGCAGGGCAGAGTTTCAAAGTCTACTGTTATTGACGTGCGAGACTGGAAGGTAATAAATGGAGGAATTTAGAGTCTGAACACCACCCTTCATTCCCATTTTGCTGAGAATGACATTTCGGATGGGGAAACTCATCTTTGTTCTTTCATTATACGGGCACTGCTTGGATCCCACCCTATGGGTGGTACAACACAGATTACTAAAGCAAAAAGCATAGCCAGTGCTCATTTGACTAGTGGGAGAGTATTGCCCAAGTCTATTTCTGCCAAAACCTGGAAAAAAAACACCCAATCTAGCCCTGTTTGTTTGTTTATTTGTTTGTTCATTCGTTCATTCATTCATTTCTTGCTCTTCACCCGTGGTGAATGACAACAATAAAAAATATAAAATATTTCTAAAATTTATTTAAAAGATAAAATCTACCTAGCTAGCTAACTTGCCACCTCCTTGATGGAACAGCACTCAGAAGAACATAAGAGAAGCCTTGCTGGATCAAGCCACAGCCCATCTAGTCCAGCATCCTGTCCCACACAGTGGCCCACCAAATGCTCATGGGCATCTCAAGCAGAGACAAGGACAAACCTTCTCCTGCTCTCGAGTCCCAGCAGATGGCCTTGGAAGCGCCCCAGTTCCTCCCCCCCCCCCAGCTTGAAGGATGCACCTAGGTATTCATTCTAGTAGCCATTGATACATTCTGTTTAAACAACAGATTAAAACAGAATGTACGTTAAAAGACTTTTAAAATTCACCAACTTTAAAACAATACACATTATGTTTAAAATGATAGTGTATGGCCTGGGTGAGAAATATAATCAGCTCAGCCAAAGGCCAGGGTAAAGAGGTGCGTCTTCACCGCCCTCCTGAATATATATAAGGAAGGGGCCTGACGCACCTCAAGGGGGAGGCTATTCCATGGTCTAGGGGCCATCACAGAAAAGGCTCTCTCCCAGGTGCCCACCAGCCTCACTACTGAAGGTGGTGGGACAACCAGGAGGGCCTCACCACTCGATCGTAAGGCACGGACAGGTCGATATGGGAGAACGCGTTCCTTTAGATATTTGGGGCCCAAGTCATTTAGGGCCTTATAAGTCAAAGTCAAAACCTTGAATTGGGCTCGGTAGTGAATTGGCAGCCAGTGCAATTCTTTTAAAACTGGCGTAATGTGCATCCGGCTAGATGTTCCGGTCAGCACTCTAGCGGCTGCGCTTTGCACTAGCTGCAACTTCCAAACAGTCTTCAAGGGCAGCCCCATGTAGAGTGCATTACAGTAGTCCAATCTAGAGGTTACCAGAGCATGGATAACTGTGTCCATGCATATGACATGAATCCAGCCCTCATGATCCAGATCCCTAGATCCTGGGAATTCTGGATCTACAGATCCACATCTACTGCACCACAGTGCAGAAAGGGCCAAGATAACCATCATAGTCTACAATACTGTATTTGTGTATAGGACTTCAGCATCCCAATGAGTCAACTCCTTGTGCATAGATGGTGTCCCAGTTTGCCTACATAATCATTGAAAAACTGAGATCATTACAAGGTGTACATAGGATTTTTTTTCCTAGATGGGAAATTAGTTCTGTCATGTGCCATATGCATCTCACATATTTGTCACTTATATCACATTTCAGCATCACATTGCAATAGATATGAAAGCTGTAATTTCCTGTGTAGGAAGTCTTGTCATTCATCTGGAATATCAGGTTTGGATGATTCATTTCTTCTTGCCCTTATTCATCCTTTGGAATCATTAAGAGTCAATTGGAACATTGTTTTGGAGGGTTACAGCTTGGATATACAATGATAAGATATTTTCTATGTGGAGGTGGAGAGGAAAGCAACTTTCTCGGTGCTTTCTTAGATATCTTCATTGAAATCATAACCCTTTCAACAGCAGCACTGACATCTTTGGGCCTTTTCGCCTAGGATGTACTATCATACACTGGGCTGGTCTAAAACAGGTAACCTGGATGATTATGGACCAGTCAGCCAGTGGTGCACACTAAAGGCTGTCCGTATTGCTAATGGTCCATCCCTTCCCAACTTTGGAGGGTATCTTACCCAGGTGACCGGAACCAGTTCCTCATCTGCACACACGCCACTTGTCTGGTATACTGGCTAAAATGCTGGTATGGCACCATTTTTATAATACAGTATGCTTTGTCTGGTACAGTTGGAACAATCTATTGGGAGGCATGATTGCTGTGTTCAGCATTTTCCCATTCTGGAAAGCATCCTTTACTTGTATCCTTTGCAGGTTGTGTTGAAAATTACAGAACCATATCAGAGGAGAACAACATCTCCTGAATGGTTAACTCCATACAAAAAATCTTGGCTGCCGAAGTAAAGGCACTCTATTTCACATGTGGTAGAACTGCCTGAAGCTACAGCAATTCTGGATATTCAAAGGTTGAGTGGTTCTGGAGCTCTTTAGAAGAAGGGCAGAGATTTAAATGATGTAAATAAATATACCCACTGATTATCTTTTTATATCTTCCTGGACTGCCAATATTGCTTGTAAGAGATTCTGGCCATGGACGTTTGTAGGCTTTCACAGCCAGATTCAGTCTCATTTGTTGCAGTTTTGGGGCTGTTATGCCATGTTCCAGGTTTTTTTCTTCTGAGAACCTAAGCTTTCATATATAGCTGCAATACCCATCTTCAGAGGTCTTTGCTCCTGGACGGGTCAAGGTTGACTGGTGTAATACTAGATCTTGAGTCTAGTCACTCTTGACTCGTCCAAGAGCAAAGACCTCTGAAGATGGATATTGCCGCTATATCTGAAAGCTTAATTTCTCCGAAGAAGAAACCTGGAACATGGCATAAAAGCTCCAAAACTGCTACAGATGAATTCTGGCCATGTCACCACTTACAGTATAAGACACCTCCATGGTCTAGCTGGCACAGTGAGTCTTCATTTTCAGTGGTATTGAGCAATATCTGTGCAATTTACATGGACAACCATGAACTGCATACACACGGGACATGGTAGATGTGCAGATGCTCTTTATAAATGGGGAATAATTCCATCCCTGATATGTGACCATGAGGCAGAAAGACAAACAATCCAGCATATCATGGAAGAATGTCAAAATTGAGCATATATAGGGAAATTTTGTGATTTCCTGATAAGGTGCAATAGACTATGTCTGTGATTTAGACAAAAGTTTGCAATCTTACCATGTGGTATTTACAGACTTTTTCTATTTTCTACGTTGTCTTTACCTGTTTTAATATTGTATAACAATGTGAATTTGCCATACACAAAATAAATAAGTGCCTTGTAAATATGATTCGATTTGAATATTTTACCAAATTCACATCTATACACTCAAATTTTTGATTTGAATCTGCACATACGAATGTTCCGCATGTACACATCTTCCTCACATCCATACATATCCATAGACGTCCATAAATATCCATATGCATCCCGTAGTTATCCTGTATGCAGCCTGTTTCCATCCAGTATGGATCCGTACAAATGTGTATGGATGTGGGAAAGATGCAGATCTTCAAGTACGCATTGTGTACAAACCTGTACACATACAAATGTCCAGATAATTCGAACAAATAGACCCGAAATTCAAAATTCAATTAAAACATTTACATTCAAATTTCGGGACTATTCAAGTTTGAATATTGAAATTCAGCATATTCTATTGGATTTCAAATGCCTACGAATATTCATGCACAGCCCTACCCTACATCTGGGCTTGGTGTGGGGTGTACTAGCCTTCCCTAGTGCAAACACTAGTACACATTAGTAAGTAATGCTAAATGCAGAAACGCCTCTGGACTAAGATGGGACCTTCTGTACACAAAGCGGTTGCTGTACCAATGGGTTCACGAAAACATTTGCATGATAGTAACAAAAGAGCAGGAAGGGTTTTGTCTTTTTCAAAATTATCTAAGTAACCTTACTCCACTGAGAAATGTGTGAGGCATTTATGTTTATTGATTGATCTTTTGATACCCATATATATAAAACATAATTAGTTGTAAATGAGTCTGAATTCATTGGGATTAGAAAACGTGAATCATTTCCATTCCTTTGAAGGGATTTTGCACGGAGGAGATACCTGGCAAATTGCTGCTCAATTGTCTTTTCCTTCATTCAGAACAAAACAAGATATATGGCCTTAAATACTCTCATTATTTTTTTTCTTTATCATGATTTAGAATTATTGCTTTATTAATGATGTTGCAATCTTTGCCTTCATCTAATTGCAAAACAATGTTTTTAAAATTCAGTGAATTGCCAAATGTGTGTTTCCAAATTGCCTGCACAGCACTCTGGATCAAGGAGCTCCCTGTGGTTATGCCAAATCTAGCTAATACAGACAAAGGCCATTTCTGCACTGTAATAACCACAAAAGCTGCACAGCTTTTCCCTTGGCTTCCTTTTCTTCAGTCTTCCATTTCTCAAGCCTCAGAGTAAAAGGAACAACTATTTTCCCATCCCATAAGCTTGTAATACACACTCAGCACCACCAGAGAGTTGAATTCTTTTCACTCTTTGCAGCGGCCTTTGTGCATTATGGCATCTGCAAAGCACATGGCTTTAAAAGGACAACTCTTCTTTTCCTGTTTGAGGATGTTCCCCACTTCTGGCCACAGGATGTAACATCAGAAGGACCTCTGACCAGGAAGACGGCAGCTTTTCCTCCAATCACCTCCCCTGATGTTACTTTGATGTCATTTCCTCCATGCCCCTTGGGATTGCTGTATAAAAAGCCCTGCGAGAATAAACTGGGGCTCTTTTTCCACCTACAGCTGTCTCCCGACTCTTCTTCCCTGTATTTCTTATCTACTGGGTCCACCATTGCTGGGCAACCACATGGTGGATCACCAGGGCTCTTGCTGGTAGAGCAGCCTGGCTTGACTATCGCAACATCCAGTGTCAGAGCAGCAACCCTTTCCACTGTAGATCTTCCTCCCTGGCCATTTAGGGCATATAAGCCAGATACGTGCAACACTGCACTTACTTTAGTTAATCCGTATTCGCTAGATCCATATTCGTTAGATCCATATTAGCTAGATCTGGATCAACCTCAGGCAAAGGCATCCACACTGAATGGGCTTTTGAACAGCAAATATGTACGAAATGAGTGCTAGCATGGTTGTAGACCACAATCGGATTAGCGAACCCTTAGCATAGTTCTGATCCAGATTTTCACTACTCCAGTACAGATGATGTGTTCTTAGCAGCTCCTTGATGTGGACTGCCATGCCGACAACGTGTTCTTAGCAACTCTTTGACCGAAATTTAACAAGTGCAGGAAGGCCCCTAGCTAATATAGATCTAGCTAGGGATGTGCACAAATATTTGAAACATTTGAAATTAGATTGAATTTGATCAAATTTGGACATTTGAACTCGAATTGAATTTAACATTCGAATGAATTTTCAAATCTTTCGAATCATTCGTATGAATTATTCAGACATTTGTATGGGTACGGATATGCATACATACGTATCCATAGGCCTCTTATTCGTATCTGTATGCATCCGTACAGATAGGTAGAGGATGAAAACAGAATGCATAGGGGATAAAAATGGGATGTGTACGGATGTGTACCGCTGATGTTGTCAACATTCGTATCCTCAAATATGAATTGAAAATTCATACGGATAGATTTGAATGTATTGGATTCGAATAGAATGTGAATACATTAGAATTTTAAACATTTGAATCGATTCAAATCTTTGGATATTCAATTCAAAGCAAACTGAATCCTGAAAATTGCATTCCTGCACTTCCCTAGATCTAGCTAATATGGATCTATCTCATACGGATTAACTGAGTTAAGTGCAAAAAGTCTACACGCTCAGGTTTCCTAAGTGAAAGATATTTAGGTCTGTTGATTGATTTTGCTGGTATCCTTCACCACCTCCCCTTAGCAGTGTATGACAGATAATATATTCTACCATCTCCATTACATAGCAGCTGCTAACCTGCCACCTGAAGGACAGCATTTGGCAAGGTACAACCTGCTTCAGATGTGGTGCAAAGAAGAGGAAGCAGGCCATGCATCTGACAAACTTAGGCTGAATAGGGGAGAAATTCTAAAAATCATCCTTTGCAGTTTTCAGTGCAAAGAGATTACGGAAGAAAATTCTTGCAATTGTGTCTCATTAGTTATTAAGACACTGCAATTCATCATTAAGACAGAGGTGTGGAAGTACCAAGTGCCTTCATTCCTGCTGTATGATAGAGGACACAGACAACCTGTAGGGGGTAAAAACAGAAACTCAGCATCTTTCTTTCCTATGGCTTGCATTATTGACATTCTCTTGCAAGATAAAGTCATATAAGTACTACCCTAAGCTTTTAAAAACGAAAGCAGGGAGAAGAAAGGGTATTGTGCTGGACTGGATGAGGTGCCTATTCTGTTCTTCCTGTTGAGCCACAATTTTAAGATTGTCTTCAACATCATTTTAAACATAAGATTTAACCTAGATTTTAAATGTGCGTGTAAAGTTATAAACCACTTTGAGATCATAACAAAAAGCAGTATAATCCTGAAGCCAATATGGCAGGGTAACATCTAGTAAGATGCATCTGCACTTGCAGGAGACATTTACAACCCAGAGCACGTGGGCTAAGTCACTTTGGGACTCACACGCATTCCTGCCTGCCTGTGTGCGAATGGGTGAAGCGTCCCAAAGTGAGTTAGCCGGGAAAAGCCGGCCAGGGGTGGGGACACGTCCCGCAAGGCTTCCTGCCATTGGGTGGGAGCACCCAGGGGAGGGCAGCCCTGTCAGGTCACTTCCCCCGGTTCCTGCCAGCTGTACAGGGCTCAATCGAGCCCTGTACAGCTGGCACGAAACCACCCGGGCACCCGCCCACCCACCCACCCTGGGGCCCAGGGCCCACTTCCTATGGGGCAGGGGCTGTGGGACCCCTTGGTAGACCAAGCCCACATTGGTTCGGTCAACCAAGGCTCCTCCCCTGGCCTGATGGCGATCCTCTGTGGGGTGTAGGCACCTGGATCATTTCAGGTCTTCTGGGAATTTAGATCCCAAGTTCAATGCAAGCCAATCTCACTTTCCTGGTGCAATGGAACAGTTGCACTGTTTTGCAGCCTATTCTGCATTACATACTTACTCACGGTGCTTGATTAGTGCTGTTTCATTCACAGTCACAAGCCACATCCCTTGAGGCTGCTGTCATACAGCACCAAGGGCTCACATGTAGACCAGCCTAAAGAAAGCCAGCTAACATTACATCATAATTACTCATGATGAGATGATACAAAGCTCAGACTTCCCAGAAGCCTCATCTAAGGGGGCAATTAACACATTCTGTTCAGCAGAGCTCCCTAAGAAATAGTTTCTCAGCGTAATCCCATAATGAAGTGAGCGCATACTGTCAGTATTTTTATGAAGAGCTCTTACTTTGGTTCCTTTCAGGTGGCAGGAGGAAACGTGAGTTCTCAAGAACACCCTGAGATTGCCTTTTGCTGCCTCCCACCAAATGAGAAGAGTAATTGTGGGCTTACTATCATGTCTGCTGGTAACCTTCAGAATTACCTCACTTGGGGCTACCAGGAGACAGTCAAGCACCAGCCTACTTTATTTTCCCCCCCTGTGCTTGGCTGACTTCTGGTAGCCCCAAGCGAGGTGATTATGAAAACTGTTCGACACACTGGGACGTTAGGGGAACTATTACAGGAAATGCACTGCTATCGTTGGACTTCTCATAATAGTGGTATTGTGGATTATGGATTAACTAAGATGGGGCTATATTGGGAATGCCACAGCTGTGTCTGGCATTCCCAATATAAGCTTTTTCCAAACTAGTGGAAAGAGGGTGCATCCCCAAGCAATTTAAAGTGTGCTAAGAATCTTCTTTTGCCTCTGAGCGCCCCCATGCCAGGGTTTTGAATGAGCTTCCAGCGCTACAAAAGCAGGAAAACCCGCAACAAAATACCTGCCCTTTAAAGAAGAGTTCCATCGCTCTTTTTGGAAGTCGCAGGTTTTCCTCAAAGCATTTACCTTGGGGACGCTCCGTGGCAAAAGGGGTGGGGATTGCTGCCTGCACACACAGCCATAAAGCCATAAAGCATTCACACATCACCCAGAAATGCTGCAGTTTCCCTTCCTTCCCTTTCTAAAGCACAGAACTTTCAAAGAGCCAGAATTGTGGAGAATTGCAACATTGTTATCAAGTGTGAAGTGTTATCAGGTGTGAAGTGGATGGATTGCAACATTGTTATCAGGCGTGAAGTGGGTGTATTTAAAGTCACCGCTGCTCTATCAGGTGGACTTTGACAGTGTTCTGTGAAAGTGCTAAGAGTGAGCAAAGGATCGCCCGGCCGATGGCTGCAGCTGGCACGGGAAGCCATTTCGGGGGATGGAGATCTGGAAGACAAACAGAGAACCGATGGCTATTTTTCCTTTGAACAAGAGAGGGGGCGAGGAGAAAAAGATGCAGGGAAAGAAAACACGCTTCCATGGGGACGGAAGGTGCATTTTAAACGCGCGTTTTGCTGAGCCTCATGAGGACACTTGTTCCAGAAGTGCATGGCACTTTTAAAGTCCGCTTGAATAGAGTGACAGTAGAGGAAGACTAGAGAGGCAAATAAGTCTTTTGGGGATGCAGCCTAAATCTACAGTTGAATCTAAAAGCACAGTATACTCACTGCACAATAAAGTAGGGATGTGCATGAATATTCATAGGCATTTGAAATCTGATTGAATGTGCCGAATTTTGACATTCAAACTTAAATAGAATGTCCCGAAATTCAAATGTAAACATTCAAATTGAATTCTGAACTTCGGATCTATTTTTTCAAATTATCTGAACATTCATACGTGTATGGGTTTGTACTCAATGCATACTTGAAGATCCACATCTTTGCCGCATCCCTACGCTTTTGTACAGATCTGTACGGGATGAAAATGGGTTGCATATGGGATAACTACAGGATGCATACAGACGTGTCCACATGTGGGGAAGATGCGTATGTGCACACACAAATGTTCTTGACATGTGGAGATGTGCAGATTCAAATAAAAAATTCAAACAAATAGATTTGAATTTGGTGAATACGAATCAAATCTTGTTGAATTCGAATTTAAAGATTCAACTAGAATTGGATTTTTAGGTATTTGTTTATATTTGAACAGAATGTCAAAAACCCCACATTTGTGCACATCCCTACAGCAAAGACCAGACGTCCAAACTGGAAGGCAGCTCTGTAGTTTCCCCTGTCGGAGATGCGAGAGCTGAGTCGGGGTGCGCCGTCACATGGATTGAGGCAGCCAATCAAAATTTTGCAACATCCTGCTTAGCTGGCATCTCGCGAAATCTTCTCTCCGTCCTGCTTCTACTGGCTTGAAACTTCAAATTATCAAAATACTTGCACAGCAAATATTGTTGATCCTGCATTAAGGTAAATGCACAGACCCAATCATATAATGCAGTGCCATGATGATCGATCGATCATCATGTGTGATGGCTCGCTCAGGACTGCACATTCCAATGCACAGTATAAATGTGTCTGCACGCAGCCATAGTCTTGAGAGCATGAGTGAGATACATTTCTCATTTTTATTACATATTGCAGGTGACAGCCTTTATCTCTCTCTTTAATCCTCCTTCGTATTTCTCACCTACATTTCCATGTACTTGTAACCTGCAACTTGTAACATTTTCCTTCTTTTGTCAAGACCTGCAGTCTCCTCTCTGGCTGTGACCTTTGCTTCCTTATTATCTGCCCTGACAGCCATAGTGCATGGCTTAAGGGCATTTTCCAGATAGGCCACTGTTGAAACACACACACACAAAAAAAATGCAGAAAATTGGGTTTAATTGCATTTGATCAGCATACCTTAGTTCACTAATGCTGCTCTGTCAGGTACATTTTCTAGCTATGGGACATCTATCTATGTTCATGTGGTCAAAATTCTTGGAATGCAATTCCAAGAATTAGAGTAAATTTCATAGCTGTGAAAAAGCTTTTTCATGTTGCCCACCCACACACTGCAAACTCATATGTCAAGTGCCTTTATTATGCACTTGTGATGCAAATACAACAGACCTGGCCAGTATTAAATTGGAGTGTACAAGAAGGCAATTCTCTGCTATCGAGAGGGCTAACACAGGGAAGGCTCTTGAGTTTTTATGGCAAGTGACAAATACTAAACAGATGAGTTCTGTGTTGACTCAAAGCAAGAACTAAATCATGCCACACCTTACCTGTGCTGATCTCTCTTCTTTACTTGGAAGAATTTTGAACAGTTAGATTTCAAAGGACAAGTTCAGGGGGCCTTTCTGGACTTAGCCTTATTTTGGATTATATCCCAGAATAGGGGCCTGCTGTCCACATGATCTTGCAGGCTATGTTTTTAATTTGCCAATATCCATTGTGTGGTCCAGCTGATTGTAAACAAATACAAGTATCAAAGGGATTTAAATAAGGAATGGACTAGGTTACTTTCCCATCATTATGCAGAAATTAGCTGAGTGTGTTTCTTGCTGTGCAGTAATTCATTATAAAAATACTTTGTTGAAGGATTCACTAGGCCAAAGTATTGGCTCTTCTGGGTATGTTTGAACCACTGGAAATTGCTGTTGATGTGTCCTCTTACAGGGTGTCTGGCCATCACAAATATGATATTGACCATGTGAGGAATTCCAACATACTTGGTCATTCCTACTTGAAAAACATCTGTGGTTAGATCATGGTGGTTGGCTCCGGACAGGAAGCTGCTGATCAACTATAGTCTTCCATCTCTTGGAAAATGGAAAATAGCAGTCATAAGAACATAAGAGAAGCCCTGCTGGATCAGGCCACAGCCTGTCTAGTCCAGCATCCTGTCTCACACAGGCCATGTTCAGATGGGCAGCAATGTCCTCTTCAGGGTGAGGGGGAATGGCAGCCAGGAAAGGGCATTTACATATCTTCCCAACCTGGACTTCAGGTGTTGCCTTAAATTGGAGGACAGGGCACACTAAATGTAGAAATGAAATCTCCTGACAGAACTTGTCCTGTTGATTCAGATCTCAGTAGACCATAGCCCCTGAAAGACAATCTGAGGTTGCTACCTGTGCCTCTGTTGTCATGGCTATTCCACACATGTTATGCTGCCTCCCCAAGGCAATTTGAGGGATGGTTATATAAACAGCCCCCCCCCCAGAATGGAGGGGGCATGCCAGTGCCTGCTCCCCCCTCAAAACATCTCGAGTCAGGACAGAGGTACACATGACCCTAATCAAGCAATATGGTGCTGAATGCAGCCTGGCTCACTGGCCAAACTCCTGAAGTCCACAGTCTTCACATGAAGCAAGCAACCTATCATGTGGTGACACACATGCCCTAATTATTTCTAACTGGCCACTACCAGATGCCCTGCTCTCCACAAGAATAAACCCCTTCCAGAAGAGGTGATCATAGCAACCAGACTTGAATAGCTTTAAGAAAGGATTAGATAAATTCATGGAGGACAGGTGTATCAATGACCACTAGAATGAATGCCTAAGTACTGCCTTTAGGTAGGAAAGACAAGATGCCTCTAAAGGCCATTTGCAGAGATTTGAGAGCAGGTGAAGGTTTTGCCCTTGTCTTCTGCCTGAGAATGCCCAGAAACAATTGGTGGGTCACTGTATGAGGCAGGAAGCTGGACTAGGTGGGCTGTGGGCTGATCCAGCATGGCTCCTCTTATGTTCTCAGTTTAAGAAGAAACCAGACTTTCTCTTTCCCCAAGGCCCTGATCTAACAGTCAAATTGTTGTCGACTAACCAGAAGTCTCTACTACCATGACTTTGGGCGCCATGAGTGTGCCTCTGTATCTCCTCTATCTGTTGCTCCAGGAAATCTACCTTAGCTACAGTGACTGAACCAGTT
Organism: Aspidoscelis tigris stejnegeri; assembly: GCA_023333525.1. NCBI lineage: Eukaryota > Metazoa > Chordata > Lepidosauria > Squamata > Teiidae > Aspidoscelis > Aspidoscelis tigris. The sequence goes on from JALMGA010000007.1 coordinate 13,639,632, forward strand.
CCTTGCACTGATTTCTGTTCAGAGGTCAGATAGCTGTACACATGGAAATCTCCCTCACTTCTTCTGGCTTTCTAGTGATTTAGGATATCTGAAAAAAAAACATTAAAAACAAAAGAAAACAAGATCAAAAAACAAAATAATGACTTTATAACTGTTATTCAATATCACCAGTCTAAGAGACTGAAGAAGTTCTGGTTCTGTTCCTTCCTTATGTAATTATGAGTATGATTTGAAGTGGATTTTGTGGCATTTGGATTCTAAACATTTGAATAAAATTGAATGTGTTGATATTTTATTTGATTCAAATTCGAATGCAAAGAACCCCATTCATACAGTGGAGCAAGAATTCATTTGAAAAACATAAGAGCCACTGAGGAACGCCATATTAGGGATATGCACAAATGTTCTAAACATTAGAAATTCGATCGAATTTGATTGAATGTGGACATTTGAATTCGAGTAGAATGTCTTCACATTCAAATTTAAACATTCAAATGAATTTCAAATGTTCCAAAACATCCAGTTGAATGATTCAGATCATTCGAATGTCCATATGTATTACATACGTATCTGTATGAATATCATACGTATCTGTACACATTTGCGCTTATAATACAGAACGAAAACGGGATGCATACAGGATAAAACAGGATGCATATGAAATGCATACAGATACCTATAACACATACAAATGTTGTCAATGTTTGTATCTTGAAATACAAATATTTTTGTATCTTCAAATTCGAACTTTACATTTGAATGTATAGATCTGAATGTATTGGATTCGAATCGGGTTTCGTTGCATTTGGATTGTAAACATTCAAATCTAGGGTGTTTTTCCACTGTCACTATCAGTACCCATTAAGTACTCATTAATGGGTACGTAATGGCATTTTTGTACCCATTAATGGTGGGTACTTAATGGGTACTTCTAGTGACAGTGGAAAAACACCCCTAATCTAATGTTTTGACATTCAATTTGACTCAAATTCAAATGCAAAAAACAGACAAAAAAATTGTGCACATCCCTTCACCGTATTATGTTGAAGCACATCTGACATGACTTGCTAGGAATATATTGGGTACTGGTGATTATACATCAAGGGACTGCTTTGTTGGCTTGGTCTAAGAGGAAGACGGCAGCCTTTGCTTACTACGCACTAAGACATTGACTTGTGAATATCAGATCCTCGTTGGGAATATTATCGTTATTACACAGCATATATTCTTGATATTTATATATGTTATCCTGGTATTTATAGTTTTACTGTAAAAACATATTGTATTTGTTTTAAAATTGAGAATTCCAGTAAATATTTACATAGCTGATAATTCTTATTGTACAAATAAATCAGTACCCGCTGATCTCTATTCCTTTTCTTCGGATGGGAATTTAAATTATAAGCAAGTGGCCTCTAGATACCATATTTTGATAACAGGACTTGGCTGAGAAAGGAACCAAGATGGTTGCCGGTTGGCTGGGTGACGGCATGTAAAGGACAAGCAGTCCTGAAAGGATTTCTTCAGAATTTGGCTGGTTATATGGAAATAAAGCCAGGGAACAGAAACAAGAAATCTCTGTACTTTTTGTTAAACTCTCAACCTCCGCCTAAGTACTTAGTGTCAGTCTGGAATTTAAAATCCTAAGGGTGTTTCCGCACTAGCTGTGGAAACCGAATTAACACCCCTATAAGTAAGATTAAAGACACCTAGCTTAAATGGCTTCTGCATTGCAGTCCTCTTCTGCAACCCTTTGCGGAGGCCGCTTCCGCATTTTGGTGCGCAAGACCAGTTTTTAAAACCGGTTTTGCCGCTGAAATCCGGATTAAATTGAAGACCTGAAAAATCAGGTCTTCAATCCGTCACTTTGCCTGGATGTGTGCAGAAACAGGCCGCTTCTGCACATGGCCAGGCGAAGGGACGGATTCCCTCCGGCCCCCGTGTTGGGAAGGGCAGAAACAGGACTGCCTGCTTCCGGAGACCTTCCCCCGCACACTGGGTGCTGCTGGAAACACGCGGTAACTTGCAGTCCCGCGGCTCCAGGGGCAGTGTTGTCAGTGCACGAGCTGGAGGACTTTGGGAATGGGTGCTGATGCATCCACACAGCACCCACTCCATCCATCTTCCTGAATCCGTCCTCCCTGTGCATGTGCAGACGCGTGGGGGTCCCTCAGATCCATCACTATTTGTGACGGATCTTCGGGAGGATGGATGCCCAAAAAGCGGATCTTTTTAGATCCGCTTTTCGGTGGCAAATGCGGAAACACCCTAAATGTCTTGCTGTGGTGCTCCTAACCCTGAATGACAAAATATTCCCTCAAAAGTCATTTTGTGAGCAATTCTTGAGGGCCACTGGTTTGGACCAAAGAGAGGTGAATGCAGAAGGGCCCTAAGTGTGTTATGTTTGTGGTGTTCTTCAAAATGCTGGTACACTGTCTACGGACCAATCTGCACTTGACCCGGTAGCCAATGTGGGTTGAGCTCCAAGACAGAGTGTCTGTACATGAAGGAGTGTGCAGGAGTTCATATCGCTTTGAGTGTGCATGGTGCAGGTTGAACCTGAACCATGTGTGCATTTATTCTTAACAAGTGCCAGAGCTGGTAAGACTCCGGTAGGCCCATTTGCACTAAGGGCTTGTCATACACTGTGCAAGCACTTTGATGCACCATGAGATGCACCGCACAGCCACGTGATGCACCACACATGCACGCTGACATGGTGCATCACACGGTTCCCCTGGTGCCATCACTGCACACATGTACTGGCACCACCATTGGGATCCCAAGATGGGCAGGTGGGTTGGGCTGGGCTGGAATGCACTATGCACCTGCCATTTTACCCAAAGCTTTCCATGACTGGCAAATGTCTGCTGCTGCTGCTGCTGCTGCTGTTCCCACCCTCACAAACACCTTCTAGGCAGTGGTCCCACCTAAGTTTCTATACTCTGAAAGGAATGTGCAGTTACGATCATCCTGTCAGACAGTTTGGTCTAGTGGCTAGGGAGCTGGACTCTTATCTGGGAATACCAGGTTTGATTCCATTCTCCTCCACGGAGCTAGCTGGGTGACCTTGGGCTAGTCACAGCTCTCTTTTGAGCTCTCATAGCCCCACCCACCTCACAGGGTGTCTGTTGTGGGGAGAGGAACAGAAAGCTTTGTAAGCCACTTTGAGTCCCCTTAAATAGGTAATAAAAGCAGAGTAGAAAAGCCAGCCCTTCTTCTTTATCTTCTTCTTTGTTGCGCTGCAGTATACAACCATTACAGCATATTTACCTTAGTGTGGGAGGAAGAACTGTCACTGTGCAGTAGCTAGTTAGATGGAATTATCATGCAAATGCTGGCAGAATGGTGAGAAGCACAGACGAGATGACGCTAAGCCTGGAAGCGCAACCTGAAAGCTGATTGGGTCTCTGGACCCACATGACTACATGCACCGCCTAACCTCTTGTTGCTCCAAAGCTTTCTTAAATAAGAAATTACAGAGCTAATTTTTAGTGGGGAGGGTTGATTTTCCCTTCCCAGCAAGTATACAGTGATTTATCATTAAACTGCGAATTTAAACAGCGCTGCCCTGAGGCAACCTTATCTTTCCAAACATCTACCCATGTCTTATCACTTTCAGTGCCATCTATTTCTGGATCATACACCTTCTGTTCTCCTCACCAAGAATTACAATGCTCTGGGCTCTTGGGAACAAGGGAATGCTGATGTACCAGTCTGAGCCTGTTACACTGGAAGACACTATCAAGTTGTTGACCTAATCCTGATAATAGTGTTCAGGCTGGGAGGAGGCACATGGCAGAAGTATGTCTACACAGCTGGTAGAGCTAGTTAAGTCTTGAAAACAAGAGATGACACAAACTGTGACCAAAGGTGACAATAGTCCAGATTCAGTCTCAGCCTGAGCTTGGAGGAAATTCCTTTTCTGATGTCAAAATCAACCACATGCTGAATATGATAGAAATTCAGTCTTAAAGTCACTCCACTATAGATTGAATTGGATGTATCCCCATATCTATTGAACAATGAAAGTTCTGTGAATTCCAAAGGAACAAAACACATGTCCACCATCATTCCTACTAAGTCCAAATTTATAGCATCTGAATATCATCCCTTGTTTATTTTTTAAAAAGAAACATACTAGCTCACACAATAATAAAATCAGATAAAAATGATATACGGTCTTACAAGATCATGACCCTTTCTGCACTTGGCCTTATTCTGGAATATATCTCTAGATAGTCGACTGCTAGTCACAAGGTAATGCAGACTATAGGAAACCTCACTTGGGACCTTCCATGGTGTGCCTTAGCATGCAGATAGCAGGTTCCTATTCTGAGATATATTCCAGAATAAGGCTAAGTGCAGAAGTCTGAGTATAAGAACTTGGATTGTGAACAGACGCAGAAAAATAAAATCTTTGAAGTGGTTCAGAGATGGCTTTGAGGTGGAATTGTTTCCATACCAGTCTGCCCCTCCCCCCCTCATAAAAATCCTGTGCTAGAAAAGGTGGATCAGAGAAGACTTGGGAACAAGTGGGCCACACACTGTTTCTCTGAGGCATCTCTGAGGTGGCCCCTTTGTTATGTCTAAACACAGCCTTGGTTTAAGCCATTGCTCCAGCTGCCTTGCACTGAGGTGGATCATGGTGCAAACAACATGTTCTTACCATCTGCTTGGAACAGGGATGTGCATGGATATTCGAAAATTCAAAAATCCTATTCAAATTTGATGAATATCGACATTCAAATTCGAATCAGATTTTCAAAAATCTGAATTTTCACATTCAAACAGATTTTGGATTTTTGAAAATCTGTTACGGATTTCCGAATAATTCAACTGAATAGAAAGTTATATATTGCATCCGAATATCGTACTTATTTGCACTTATAATGTGGGATGCAAACGGGATAAAAACGCGATGCGCGTGAATTTGAAAATAGGATACGAATGTTCCCGACATTCGTATTTTCAGGTTCAAATTGAATTTTCAAAAATATGGATTCAGATAATCCGGATTCGAATTGGATTTTCAAAAATGAGATTTTCAAATTTCGAATTGAATGGAATATTTGAATATTCTAATCGACTCAAATTCAAAAGCAAAAAATGCATTTGAGCACCCCCCTAGCTTGGAAATCTATCTGTGAAAATGTGAAAAAGGCACCTACTGACCAGAATGATATCCTCTTCTAGCCTTCAGGTTGGATTATTGTGATGCAGTCTGCCTCTGAATATGGTTTAAAGCTTGGTCTTGTGCAGCCTTGAGGGTGCTGCCCTGCCTGTATACTCTGGGGAAGGAATTACCAAATTTCCTGTTTACCTGAGCATCTTAACTAGTTTTTGTTACGGTTCTTATTCTTACTTTATCACATTTTAAGCTAGGCAGGTTGGACCAGATGAAACAGGATCTTCAAAGTGGTCCCCTGTGGAAAACACAAAATAAAAGGGGGGTCCGGTAACCATCCTCTGCTGCCATCTGTGGTAAGCGCTCAACCTCAGCGCAGATTTTCCCAGTCCGATGTAGGCCTGTCCTGTTTCTTTGGTTCACAGCAATTTGTGGGCTGCAGCAAATTAAACTGATTTGTGTCTGGTGTCTGGACTAGGGATATGCATAGTTGCAATTTTCGGGATTCGATTTGATTTGAACTGAATATCTGAAGATTCAAATCGACTTGAATGCTTAAAATTTGAACGTATTCACATTCTATTCAAATAGAATATATGTGAATCTATTCATACGAATTTTCAATTCATATTTGAAGATACGAATGTCAAAAACATTCCATGCTTCCGTACGTATCCCATTTTTGTCCCGTATACATCCCATTTTTGTCCTGTATGTATCCAGCAAATGTGTATGGATATGAATAAGATGCATACAAATGCGTATGTAATGATTCAAAAGATTAAAAAATTCACTCGAATGTGAAGTGGAATTCGAATGTCCAAATTCAAATGAATTTGATCGAATTTGAAATGTTTCGAATATTTTTGCACATTCCTACTAGACAGCTCCCTGTCACAAAGGGCTGAAAACTGGCTGTAATGGGCAGAAGCAAGTGGGGCTAAAACAGTTCAGGAGGTAGCCTTATAAACAGCCCTCTAAGATGTCAGTAGTGATTCTCCCCTCAAAGCATTTTGAAGGGGCAGCCATGTTCAAACGCAGCCATGTTCTGTTTGGCTTGAAAAAAAATTGATGGTTAGGTTACCTCTGAGGCAAATGCAGTGCTACTGCTTAAAAAATTGTCAGCCTGCTATCTTTAAAAGTCCATTTAATCTCAAACCTTTAGATACAAGCTGTGGTTTTACTTCAGATAACATTAACAATACATGAATAACAAATTCCCCAAGCCAATCATTTGGCACTTGAATGGCTTCATGAATCAACGGCTTCTATGCAGAAACAGTCATTAGATTCCCTTCTGTTCAATTCAGTCTACTTCCCATTGGGCCAGTCAGCTACTAACATCAATTCTGTTCTCCCTTTCCTACAGCTGCTCTTTTAAATCTAGATTTGAAAATACAAGCTGTTAAATCAGCCTTCCTTTCTGAAATCGTAAAACAGCGGCAAAAGCTTTGCAAATGCCGGGCTTCAGTCATCAGCGGCCACCCAAATGAAATGGTCAGATGATTTCATTTGTCTTTTTCCAAACTACTTTCAGTTTTTGTTAAGGAAGTTGGTCTGTCAAGGTGATGATGATGATGATGATGATGCACCAAGATGTTTATTTGAATCTCAACTATTAAAAGTATATAATGCTAGTTCTCCATCAGGCAGGAGCTCAGAACCAAGAGAAACTCTGGCAGGTACAATGGGCATTTCTCCACTTACAGTTCTTAATCTGGATCTTAGAAGATCCAGATCTTTGAAATGAGGTCCTCAATGAATCTGGCCCTTAAAGATCTGGACCTCTGCAAGGACCCAATGCTTCTCCACTGGCAGTCTAGCACCTGATGCCAATGGGTGCTAGACAGGGTTGCAATGTGAACGCGGAAGCACCCATCAGGTAGATCCGTTCTGCCCTAAGCGGAAGGCATGCTTGTGGAGCAGCACGATTGGCCAGTGTGGACGTCATTCAAGGCCCACTTCTGTCGACCGTGGGCATGGCAGAGAGGTAAAGTTTCATAGCAGGTTAATTTTGCTACTGTTACGAATCGTAATGTAAATATCTGATATGCAGGATGAATTTTCATTATAACAAATGGAACATAATTAAAGCATAGCATTCACATCAACCACAGCTGAAGATAAAAGTGTCTTTTTACCTCCAATACTGCTGCTTTCTGCACAGTAGCTGCTCTCTACTGTATATGTATGGGGTGTATGTGATGGGGTTGGTGCGATGATGTCATCACGCCAGGTATGTGGGAGTATCTGCATGTGAGTGGACCTGCCTGGAGATGGATAGAGGAGCGGTGTCTCACTTCCTATGTGTTTTCCGATGGTCTTAGATAACCCCTGTGAAAGAGCAAATCGACCCCCCCAAAGGGGCTGTGACCACAGGTTGAGAACCACTGGTCTAGTGATTAGGGAACTGGACTCTTATCTGGGAATACCAGGTTTGATTCCGCTCTCCTCCATGAAGCCAGCTGGGTGACCTTGGGCTAGCCACAGCTCTCCTTCTGAGCTCTCACAGCCCCATCTAACTCACAGGCCATTCTGTTGTGGTGAGAAGAACAGAAAGCTTTGTCAGCCACTTTGAGTCCCCTTAAATGGGTGAGAAAAGCGGGGTAGAAAAGCCAACTCTTCTCAGAGAACAGAAAAATTATTTATTTATTTATTTATTTTAGTCGTGGTGCTTTCTAGCTGTCGAGGAAGCATCAGCACACGCCCACATACTTTCCCTCCCGTGAACACAGAGTAATGGTGCCCATATGGAAAGAGCGCCGTATGGAGTGTGGCCGGGGATAAGCAAATTTCCCGGCTTGCTCAGCAGACATATGTACACGGGAAGGACGGCAGCTTGGTGCAATTAGAAAGCAGCAGTCCAGAGGGAGCTGACACAACTGTCTTCCCACCGTGGAGATGATGGTGATGACAACGCGAGGCATACCAATGCAACGGCACAGGTGCACCTTTTCTTTTCCATACCTCAGGAGCCATTATTAACAGGAGGAAAAGAGACAGGGTTTGGCACCTTGAGATTCAGTTTAATCACAGCTCTTGGAGCAGTAAATGGAACAAAGTCTTTTCTTCCCAGAGCTTCACGTTTGATGCCAATATAGTGCTGTGCTGGAGAAGAAGCAGTTTTCAGCAAAAAGAAAAGGACTCCTTTGCTTTCCACGTGTAATTTATATTTTGCTTTTAAAATGCAATATTTTTTACTTTGGAAAGAGGGGTGCCTTGGTGGTAACTCCTTCTTATCACTACAAGGCTCTGCATGCCTCTTAGAACTAGAGGATCATAGGCTGTTCTCACCTTATTCTTCATGTCCCAACCTCTCCCAGGCTGGGGGAGATTGCTGCTGGCACGGGTTAGGGCTGTCCACATTGTGAAGGCCTGTCCCACAGCAACCCCTAACACGAGCCCTGAAGGCTGCACCAGCTTTGGAATCCATGCTGGAGACTCCAAAGACCAGGAACCAAAGTTCCTAGCCTTTAGAGTCCCCATGACTAGGGATATGCACAAATGGGGGTTTGGGGGCATTCGATCGATAACAAATCGAATGTTAGAAAATCTGTATTCGTTTTAATAGATCCCCTTCGAATGTGGTAGGAATCTATTCAATGCAAATGCATTTGTATGAATCCATACAAATATGTGATACGTATCAAATACAAACAAATACATATTGGATACAAATGAATACGTATTCTTAGCAATGCATACATATCTGATACATATCTGATATATGTATCACATAACATATCCACTCTGAAAGCATCAAATCCTCCCTGAATCCACTTTTAATCCACTCTTGATCCATGTTGAATGAAATCCGGATCTGTTGCAGATGTGACTGGTGCAGCCACTTTCCTATCTCCCCAGTTTAATGATTCATTTAATTTTATTCATATGAATTTCCAAACTATTCATACGAATGTTCAAAACATTTGTATTCATACAAACATTAATGTACGAATGTCCTAACATTCGATTCATATATGTACAAATAACTAATGTTACAAATATTTGTGCACATTCCTACCCAGGACCCTGTTTTGGTATTGCATGCCCCCACCCACCCACATCTAGGAAGAAGGAAGTATGTTCCTTCTGCCCAGGATGTGCTGTTCCATGGCAAGATAAGTAGCACATTGGTACAGTGGGATAGGGTGCCATTTTGGGTGCCTTAGGCCCTTTCCTGGAACACACCAAGAGTTAGTGCAGAAATGGGCATAGAGTTGGAAGGGACCTCCAAGGTCATCAAGTTCAACCTCCTGCCCAATTCAGGAACCACCAGTCCATCCCAGAAAGATGGTTATTCAGACCCTGCTTGAAAGGGAACTTAAGCACAGGTATATCAATGGCTGCTAGAATGGATACCTAGGAACTACATCCTGGTTGGAGAGACAGGCAGGATGCCCCTCAAGGCCATTTGCAAGGATGTGAGATCAAGTGAAGCTTTTGCCTTTGGGCTGAGAATGCCCAGAAGCAATTGGAGGGACAGTGTGTGAAACAGGATGCTGGACTTGATGGGCTGTAGCCCAATCCAGCAGGGCTCCTCTTACGTTCTTATTTTCCTACCGCTTCATGAGATAACCTGTTCTTCTGATGGACGGCACTTACTGTCAGGAATGATGCCTGAAAGTATATCTTTCAGGCCGTGGGGACAAGCAGGATATTTCTAAGGCCATTTGCTAGGATTTGGGAGCAGGAGAAGGTTTGCCCTTGTCTCTGCTTGAGATGCCCATGGGCAAGTGGTGAGCCACTGTTTGCGACAGGATGCTGGACTAGATGAGCTGTGGCCTGATCCAGCAGGGCTCCTCTTTAGTTATGTTCTTAAGGTTTTCTTCTTATTTCTAAGCTGTATCTCTTTCCTAGAAGTTTCATCCCAATTCTCTAATTATTAACAAAAGAGAAAAAAGTAAGTTATTAAAAATAGATTCATTAAAGAAGTGACAGCCCTCTTCTGGCCAAAAGAAACCTCTGGTCTGATCCATGAGGGCACATTTTATATTCTTCTCATTCATCTGTATTTACAAGAATAGCTGAAGCTATGCAGAAAATCCCATACCCGAAAGATCAGAAGGATTCATCTGGCTGTAGATAGAGAACAGATTGTTTTTACTTTCTAGATTACTTACATGGAAATCTATCTATAAACCATGCAACCGTAAGAACTAGCGATTTAATAGGAACCTAATGAAGAAGTTGGTAAAAAGTTTTTGCCTGTATTAAGCAGCATCCCAGCATGTGTATCTAATTTTACCTTTGGAACAGCCTGTCTAAGGTCATGACAGTCTGCTTTATCTGAACAGAAAATGAGAAAATTTCTTCAACTCTGGCCAGACCAGAGGATTACTCTAAGTTGGCCAGCAAGGAGGCACAGAAAACAACTGAAAGAGCTCAAACTCCTCTTTGCTCTCAGACTTTTTCTGCTTAGCTAGTAATGTGACGGCATACTCCCACCTAATGTTGGTTTTTGGAAAGTGCAGGAGAAATACGGGCTGTGATCAGACACAGTAAGAAGAAAAAGCATCTCTGAGAATAGGGCTTGGTCATGGGATTCTTCAAGCACCAGTCTGCCCCTTTTCCATTTCCTGAGGAATCCCACCTCAAAACAGCCTCAGGGGCTCCTCAGATATTCTTTCTTTTCCTGTGTCCGGTCACAGCCCAGAGGTCTTTTTGCACTTAGGCCGGTAGTGAATAATTAAGGAACTTCTGGGGAAGGGCATCTGCACTTGGAGGAGGCTGCTACAACCTCCTAGTCCTCCTGCCTGCCCAGAGGTCCCCAAAATTGTGCTCCGCACCTTTACTAACCTTACCCAGGGACTTACCAGAAGCATCCAGCGGCAAGCATCTGCACCTCATCTGGTGCTCCAGGGTTGTCTGAGGTGCCACAGAAGCGTGCTGGCACCTAGGACAACCATAGATGCAACTGCGCATGCACAGAGCGTCAGTGCCATCATAACGACAGCGCTGATGCATGCACAGTTGTGGAGGCACCGCAAACAACATGGTGGCACCCTGAAGAGGACCTGCACTGGGATCAGTCGCAGGTATGTGACCGATCAGGCTGCAAGTGACTAGTGCTCACATTGGATGATTGCACTCCTTTCCCGTCCAAAGAATTACTGGACAAAGTGTGTGTGTTTCCTTAGAAAATAGATACTTCTGGTATTTGCCTTCACTTTTTACCTAAACACACCTGCTATATGCTTGGTCTCCATTTTCTGTGCTTTATCGTGATGTAATATTGATTAATTCATCCTACATGCTAATTCTCCCATCACTATGCTGAACTGTGGTTCATAAAAGCAAACCACTCAGTTTTGCTTAAACCCTAACCTCAGATTCTGCACAACCCCTTAGGAATAGGCTAAGACCCATGTCAAAAATGTGGGGAATGCATTCGTTCTGGAAAAGTGACCTCAACCAAGGAAAGGAATAATGGTAGTGGTCATGTTCCCTGCGTAGTTGAGTTCCTCTCACCTTTTTCATGGGACTTGCCTACTCTAAGTAGCTTCAGGTGCTGTGAAGATCCCAAGGTTGTCAGATGAGTCACCTGACAGTCCTGGGCCCCTCTGAGGCTGTGGTCACACCTTCACTTTAAACCTTCTTCAGTCCATCTTCAGGTCTGACTGCTCACACCTTTTCTATCCATTTTATGTGTGGATTTTCCATTCAGGGAAGTCCAAATGGATGGCATAAGGTCACAAATAAAATGGAAAGAAATATGAGATGTCAGACCTGAAGAGCAACTGAGGAAGCCTCCTTTTATTACAACCTGCAGTTTGCCACTATTTGATAGTTGATTGTTCTTTTGCTTTAATGCATCTTAGGGGCATGCACAAATGCGATTTTGGGGTGTTTTTCCACTGTCACTAGAAGTACCCATTAAGTACCCATTAATGGGTACTAAATGGCATTTTTGTACCCATTAATGGGTACTTAATGGGTACTTCTAGTGACAGTGGAAAAACACCCTTTGACATTCAATTTGAATATTCAAATGTTCAAATTTGTACAAATAGAGAAAAAAACTAATCCATTCAACTTTGAACCGATTCGAACACGTTTGTATCTATTGGTATGAATATTCAATTCCTATTTGATGATACAAATGTCGACAACATTCATATGAGTCCATATGCATCCATATGCATCTGCACACATTTGTGCGCATCCCATTTTTATCCTGTATGCATCCCGTTTTCATCCCGTACATATCCGTATGATGACGGACTGGAATTTCAGGCTGGTCTGAGTTCGTGTCAGTCCTGTAAAAACAGGACTACGTTTTAGGACAGTCTAACGGATGTAGGCCAGCTTGGAATACAGCTTAGATAAAATTAATGTTAGTTACGGAACTGAGGGACCCAGTCAGGTCAACCTAAAATTCGCACGTGACCGCGGCCAGAGATCTACTGCTAATCATCATTCCTTTTGTCCAAAAGGTAACTTCAAGCAACATGGCAACTCAAGCCAGTTCTGGGGAAGATAGTAGTAACCAGTTTGTCACGGCAAACAGAAAGAGAGACCTTTGCCTCAAAACAAAGGAGGTCGCAGACGGGCCTCTAACCAAGCCACCAATTGCGGGGGCGGCTCCAGTATTTTGTGAATGAATGGAGCCACATTAATATTTCCTACACAGCATGTCAGTCAAAGCTTTACCTCACTGTTGATTTTGGGAGTGGGGGACCACATGGTAAGTTATGCAAATTCAAGGAAGATGTTTAAATTCTATTGGATCCAACTTACATATGGAGCGTGCAAATGAAATATTTGTGTGTTTTCTCAGAAACCAGATGAGCTTCTTCTTCTTCTTCTTCTTCTTTTTTTTGCTAAGTTGTTCCAGAGAGAGCACTTCCATTCTTAATTAATATGTGTATTTTTCACTTGTGAATAACATTGCATCCATTTGAGTAGATAACTGGGCATATTGCTGTAGAGTAACCTGTTCAAATTTTAGTACATTCATTTTTTCTCTGTTTGTACAAATTCAGACATTTGAATATTTGATTCAAATCGAATGTCAGAAATTGCATTCGTACACCCTTCTAATCCCTACTGAGGTAATTAAATAGTTCAAATAACAAAATGAAAGAATGTCAAGTCAGAACCAGTTATTTACTGTATGGAAAGAAAGCACAAGTCTTCTTTCCTCAAAATTAATGCTTTTAAAGGGGAGAGATAATTCGTGATAAAACATGCATTTATGAATGTTTCATTAAAAAAAATGGAATAGCCTTTAGGAACTGTGCAAGATGAACCAGCTGTAATATTGCATCACAGTAATGATGACATCATCAAGGGGTGACGATGACATGCATTTTTTGGTGGGCTTCTCCTAGCCTGCATCAGCTCTCTCATGGCTAAATATTAGTTGGCGTAGGGCAAGAAAAGTCCAACTGGGCCCAAAATGTGTATGGTTACATTAATACTTCTTTTTTTAATTATTGTGGTTGAATGATCCCTTGGCCCACACCCTCAGAGGCTGTGGACACACTTAAGGTTTAATCCAGCTTCAGTCCACTTTCAGTGAGAGAAGACATCAGCAAAGTGACAAGCTGTTTTCTTTCAGTGTTAAATAATTCAGAAAATTCACTTTTGGGATAGATAATGTGGAAAGAAAACTACTGGTCACTTTGCTGATGTGTTCTTTTGCTCTTAAGGTGGACTGAAGCTGGATTAAACCTTAGGTGTGACCACAGCCGGAGACAACCTGAAGGGGCAACGGGGCATTCGGCATACATGCCTTGGAGGAACATTTAGCACACCTCTAGATTATATACTTCTCTAAACAAATGCAAGAAACATCTATGAGTTTCTCCTTCCACTACTTTCACAACTCTCCCAAAGCTTCCTAGATGTAAACCAGACATAACAATTCCATACCAGGCATCAGGCTGTGACTGCATATAGAAATATGAAAAACTAACACAAAGAGATAGAATTCAAGGACTAAATGAACATATGAATAAACATGCTTAATACTGGACTACATATAATTGCAGGTTAACAGGTGTGAATAAATGCAGACTAGATATTCCCTTCAGCTGGGACTGCAAAACAATAAGCCATAATTAAGATTATATGGATATAAGCTCTATGTATCTGCTGCAAGGATATATACTTGAATACATTGGCTAATACAGTGGCAACTAAATTACAAGCGTTAAGTGTAAATATGTGTCTAATGATAGCCAATCTAAATAAATGTGAATACATAAATGCAGAATGCATAAATGTGAATGAGTGTGCAAATGCCACATTCTAACCATCTGTCAGACCTTCCCACAGGTCAGTCTGACTTGCTGTCATCAGACAGGAATGTATGCCTCCACACAAACACCATTCCCAAGGGTTTTGCTAACTCTGGGTAAGAACCTGAACCATATCTCTTAACGTTCTCCTATCAACTCTAGGCATATCTGCCTACACTGAGAACAAGCTTCCTGACAGTTATCACTGATATTATACTCAATTCTACACCAGAGACTCTGGTCACACCTTTAGTTTAAGATGACTTCAGGTCATCTTCTGATTGCGTTACTCACATTATTTTTATTCAATTCGTTTACCAAGTCCTTTTCCAGAGGACTCGGGCTATCCTGACATGCCAGGCCATCTTCTCTTCCTCAGTATGAGTTGGGGGACCGGCTAAAGGAGGCTGAACCATGCTGTGTGGGTCCAGTCTTTCCTTTTGGCACCTCCTCTTCTCCCCTCAGTTTATGTGTATGATTCCTCTTTCTAGTGTTTTTATGCAAATTTATTATTTTTTTTTAAATTAATCTCACAGGGAAGAAAGCACATAAAAAAGGAAGGGAGTCTTGGAGGTGGGGGAGCACACTTAAAAAAGAACTGCAAACATACACCTTTACCTCTTGAGGGACACAACAGCATCCAATAAGAAAGGAGATTGATTTGATGCAGCAAAAGGGGTGGAGACCCAGGAGTTCCGTGGAGGAGGCTCAGGTCAACCACGGAGAAAGGTGTGAATGGTGCAACATCTGGTAAGGAGGACCTGCAATTGCAGGAGGCGTTTTCAACCCAGAAATGCCTCCTGCCTTGCCAGATGCTGCCCTATCATCTACTAGTGGCGGTGCACAAAATTGTGCACCACACGTATCCCAACCCTCACCCAAAGCTCACCTGTCATGTTTAGCACTGCAGCCATTTGCACCATTTCTGGTGCTAGGGGTCATCTGAGGTGCATGGGGCTTGGTTCGGTGTGTACTAGCATTCCCAAGTGTGAACAGGAGTACACATTAGTAGGCAATGCACTTTTCCCATCCAGCAGACAGGAAGCTAAGTGCAGAAATACCGCAGTTCTCGGGTCCCAGTAATGCATACCAGAACTTCCTTTTCAGGAAAACCTACCTTTGCTTTAGAGAACTGGGATGCAAAATAGACTGTCACTTTTGTTGAAGTGTAGTGTCCAGCTTGGAGGTTGATCAGAGGTGGATTGAAACTTAGCTGGACCCCAAGACATTCATTTCATTGCTTGATGGGCTCACAGTGCTTGAGACTGTGTCATGAGTAGCTCTTCCTCTGTTTCTCTCTCTCCCTCAAGTCTTCCTTCCACAGACAGAGATAAATTCTCTTTATCTTTCTATTTCCATTCTTCAGCAGGCTCTGTTGTGTTTAATGTTTGAATTATTTATTACAGCAATTGCATTTCCTGAAATTAACTTAAATGAAGTGCAGCAAAAGATAAATCGCTGGGGGGGGGGAGGGTGGCACCAAATTAGCTACATTGGTGAGTTCATAATCACAAAGGCTTGGCTTGAGGTGCTCCTACCTTAATCACCCTTAGATCAGTTGAACTGGCTTGATGGTTTGGAAGCTGACAACGAGCAGCTTTCCACCCCAACCTCTTCATTGGTACAGGTAAGAGGGGAGCCAGCAGAAGAGACTAGACTGGTGATTAAGGTAGGAGCACCTCAAGCCAAGCCTTTGTGACAGAAGCAAGTTCACTGCTTCTGTCCCCTGGGGCCTGGTCACACAAGCGTAAGATAGGATGTCCTATTCATTAATTTGAACTGAGGTCGTACCAGTCTTGGTCACACCTAGATCATCCTCAGGCTGTCCTTGCTTTGGGCTGAATCGCTCACACCTTTCTCCATGGTCGACCTGAGGCTCCTCCATGGAACTCTTGGCTCTCCACCGCTTCTGCTGCATCAAACCTACCTCTTTTCTTATTGGATGCCATTGGGTCCCTCATGGGATATGAGGGTGTGTTTGTGTGTGTGTGTTGTTCTTTTTTAAGTCTGCTTCCCCGCCTCCACACAACCCTTTCCTTTTTTATGTGCTTTTCTTCTTTGTGTGATTAATTTTTAAAATAATAATAATAATAAATTTGCGTAAACTGAGAAGGGGAGGCGCCTCACGAACACCACATGTGCACTTTAGCTGAAAGGAAAGAGTGGATCCACCTACCACAGCACAGTTCAGCCTCCTTTAGCCCGTCCTCCCACTCACACTTCGAGGAAGCAAAGATAGCCTGGCATGCCAGGACAGGCTGAGTCCTTGTCAGTAATGCAAAAATGAGGACTTCAGTTAAGACAATCTAACAGGGGTAGGCCAGCTTGGAAAATGAATTAAATAAAAATAGTGGGCCTAAGACAACCTGAAATCATCCTAAACTACTAGTGTGACCAGGGCCCTACACTAGGAGCATGGCACGCACACACACGCTTACATTTGGATGCTACTGCGGGTCATGGAGCTTCCCTTCTGGCTGATGGGAACCTTGGCACAGGAAATGAGAAGCTTCCATTCCTCTAGTTTAGAGGGTTGAAAGGAGCTTCAAGTTTAAGGAGGAGCACTGAGCGTGACTGCAGACATTCTTAAGACTCCTTAAAACTCCTCCCATGACAGGATGAAAAATAGCAGTTTGGTCTAGTGGTTAGGGAACCGGACTTTTATCTGGGAATACCAGGTGTAAAGGCCGCCTCTCCGCCCTTATCTATTATATATATATATTTATCTTTATTTGGTAGTGTGGTAGCGTTTTGTTTACTTGTAAATCAATCTCTATTATTCCCTTCCAAGAGGCGCACCTTCCATTTCCTTTTCTCTTCTCTTTGGCTTGATAATAATGTTGCCTCCCTTCTGATGCTGCAGCAGACAGCACCCTGCCCCCACTCTGCCAGTCTCCAGCAGTGGGTTAGTTACAGTTACTGTTTAGAACTCTGGCCCTATTTGGCTCCCTTTATAAACAGAGAATTCAACGAAGCTTCTTTGAAACAACAAGAACATATGTTTATTGAATACAGTTAAGTCTCAAGTCAGCTTCTTCTTCAAGTTACACTTTCAGCTTCTGTTGTCAAACAGTTCAGTCCCTAACTTTCACACTCAGTTCAAAGACTCTTAAACTTCTTGAGTAAACTCTCAACCAGTACAATATGTGTTTGCTTGTCCTTATATTTTCACCAGCGACATCAAACACGTATTAACAAACTCAGGACCCCAATTCCCAGCTTCCCTCAGGACAGCTAAAGGCCCGTTTCTCCCCTTCGTTAACCTCCCAGATTAACGACCCAAGGCAGAGAACCCAGATTATCCCCTCAGGCTCCCTTTTATATGGGCCTGGCTGGCTTGCTTCGCCCTGATTGGCTGAGCTCTTCCAGCATTCTATTTCACCCCTCCCCTTGGAGTGCTCAACTAGCCCCTCCCTTAGGCTACTTACCCTTGACAAAAACCGCTTTGGTGACACTTTTAAACGTCTAGACTTACCGTGTTCGCCACACTTTGCATTTTAAACCAAAATAACTTAATTTTGGGGTTGAGGGGTCCTAGCGGTCATTACAACTCCTATAATCGCGGGGGAAAAATAAATAAATAAAAATTTATTTTTATTTATTTATTTTTTAAAACAACTGCATAAACTTCAATAAACTCAATCAATTACGTTCCCCTTCTGCCCCCTTAGTCAATCAAAAAGTCACTTTCAGCATTTTCTGCTGTCATCAGTCTGCTGGTCAGTCCTCTTTACTGTTCCTCTCCAGCTCTGTCTTGCAGATGACCTTTGCACTGCACAAGTCCCTACAGCTCCATGTTCGCTGAGCTTCTTCCTCGCGAGTAGTGTCCGATGCAAAAGCTGATCATTGCTTCTTTGGCTGAAGATCCCTCCTTGTTTCTTGACTCTTTCTGGAAATGGAAGCAGTCCATTAGGTTTAGCCATTGCTGCATCCCCACAGCTAAGCTCAGTCAGCTCCAGTTCATGGCTCAGTCCTTTATCTTTTAGCTGGTCTTCACTAGATTTGGCCTCTGTCTGTTCCAGAACCAGCTCTAATTTCTTAGCTTGTTCTGTCTGCTTTTCAATGGCAACTACTTCAATGCTTATTTCTGTTGTCTGTGGAGCCTTTGCTCGCGAATCAGTCTCGATTATTTCAGAACGTTCCAAACCTTTTAAAGAGTTCGGGTCAATGCTCTTTTCCAAGTCTGTCTCAGCTTCCTTGCTTATGTTTTCAGTAGCTAATGGACTTATTGAAAGCTCTGGATACTTGTTGCCATCAGTTTGCATTTCCACTACTTTTCTTTCTGCATCAGCATGGCTTTTGTTTACTTTTTCTGGGAATATCCTTTCTTCTCCCACTGCTATAACTGTGCTTTCCTTGGAATCTTCAGCTTCACTTTTCTCCTCATTGGTTGGCAACTGTTTTTCAGCACCTTGAGTGTTGCTCTGTCCAACCTCTACACTGACCTCATCAATAGAGTCTGGTGGACTACTGTCACTACAAAGGTCACCTTCTGATTTTAAAACCTTGTCACAAAGTTCAAGCTCCTTAGACGTCATTAAGTCAACTTCCTCAATATTGTCTCTAAATATGAATTCTACTTCAGCTCCCAGCTCCCAAGGTTGCTCCAAGTCATAAGCTACCTCCTGATACAAAGTCTGTTCCTTTTCTTGAAGCATCACATTCTGAGTGCTTTGTTTGTTTGCATCAGCATTATTGCCCAGTTCATCTTCTGTTTCCACCTGAGCACTCCCTTCAACTTCCTTTGGCACTGCATTGTGAACACCTACGGCTTCAGCCTCAATAACACTGCCTACATTGTGGGTCACTGTACCGGTACCTCTTTTAACTTTGGACATTTCAAGTGGCCTGTCCTCACTGCTGAAATTAATGTAACTAGATTCCTTTGGCTGGAATCGAAAGGTACTGCTTTGACTTTTCTCTCTAGCAAGCAGCTCTTTGCCTCCTTGCTCACTCATGACTGTTCGGTATTTAATGGCAGAGAGCGTTTCCATAGCAACCAAATTGGAATCTTGAGCAGTTCTCCAACTGCCCCACTTTGACAATGCCTTATCATGGCCTGACTCAGCATAACGGTTATTCTTTTTGACCGTTGGAACTTTTCCTGAGGTAATTGGTTGCGCATCATCTTCAACAGCGCACAGCGTGACTTCGCCCAGAGACGTTTTCGCACGGGGCTGATCGGAACGCGGAAAAGACAGCTGAGGACACGTCATACGCATTGGCCGCGCGCGGCTTGCGTTCCGACGTGTCCGCAGCTGTCTTTTCCGCGTTCGAAATGTAGAGCACTTCGAAGTGCTCTACACGCGTTCCAACGCGGACGAGCCGCCCTCAGCCGTTCGGGAGAAGAAGCGTTCGCGCCGCTTCTGTCTCCCGAACGGCTGCCGGCGCGCCTCCGACGCCGCGCGGCTTTGACAATCAGCTGTTTCTCAAACAGCTGATTGTCGATCTGCCTCCGCGGCTGCCGGCGCGCCGCTTGCCGGCATTTGCCGGCTAAGGCAGCTTCGGGCGCTTTGAGCATTCGCACCCAGACGCTCCGGAACGCGTTTACACGCGTTCTGGCGCGTCTGTGTGTGAACGGGGAAAGCGCCCGAAGCTGGCTTAAGCTTTCCGCCTGAACGCGTTCCGTCTGGAACGCGATTCAGTGCGGAAATGCCTCAGATTAAACCTCCTTTTAACCCTTTCCTTAAATTTTGTATAAGATCTCGCATCTTCCTCAGGTAATCTTGCATACTGCACCATAAGTTCACCACTAATTAAAGGAATGATCCACCTTATCCATTGGTTCATAGGTATTTTATATTCTACGCACTTCCACTCAAAAGATCGTAGAAACCATGCAACATCGTCTCCTTCGCGATACCTAGGAAACTCATCTAAATCAATATCATCATCAATCTGCTTTGAGACCACTGGCACTGACTGTTTTTGTTTCATTTGTAACCTAGCCATTGCCAATTCATGCTCTCTCTGTTCTCGGGCCATCAGCATTTCCATCTCTCTTTGTCTTTGTCTTTCTCTTTCCTCCCTTTCCTCCTTTTCTCTTTCTCTGGCCAACTGTAACTCCAGTTGTTTCATTTCTTTTTCATTTTTTTTTTTTTTCAGATCATTTTTATTAACTTTTTGGTTCTACAATATATTAAAACTTCAGGGTTCATCATCACCCCTTTTTCCCAATTAACATATAAATGTCCATTCTTTGCAACTTGTGACTTCCTCCGTTTTTTCAGGATCTTATCCTGTTGTTCTAGTTTCGTCTAATTCGGCCGTTCCTTGAAAAAAGAAGAGTTAATCAAAACCCGCTGCTGTTATTCCTTCTTCTTGTAAAAATTCGATGTAGGGTCTCCAGTCTTTTAAATATTTTTCCGTTGTTCTTTCTTTTAAGAGATTTGACAATTTATCCATTTCAGCATATTCAGCCAGCTTAACTAACCAATTGTCTACTGAGGGTATTTCTGGTGTTTTCCATTTTTTTGCATATATCATTCTCGCAGCAGTGACCATATACATAATCAAAGTATTCAAGGGGTCTAAGTTACTGTCTATTATTCCCAATAGAAAAAATTCTGGTTTAAATGGAATCGTAATTTTTAATATATTTCCCATTGCTCTATGAATTTTTTTCCAGTATTTACTTGCTAATCCACATGTCCACCACATGTGGTAAAATGTTCCCACATTGGTCCCACATTTCCAGCACCTATTGGACATGGCATAATAGATCTTAGACAGTTTATAAGGAGTTAGGTACCATCTGTACATCATCTTAAAACTGTTTTCTTTCAACACAGTACATACAGTAAACTTCATATCCTTTCTCCATAATTTCTCCCACTGATCCATATTAATGTTATACCCAAAATTTTTTGCCCACGTAATCATACATTCTTTGACCTGTTCTTGCACTAGGTCCATCTGTAACAATACTTTATAGATCACTTCAATTATTCCTTTTTCAGCTGATTTTAATTGTAGTTCCCACTTTTGTTTGTCCCATTCAAAATTCATTCTGTTTTTGTCTTCTCCATAAATATTTTTAAGTTGTGTATATGTAAACCATTGTATATTTTTTCCCTCCTGGTTTAACTGCTCTCTTGTTTTTATAGTAAATTCCCTTGTATGTTCGTTTTTATCTAGCAGATCTTCATATTTGACCCAGTTATCTCTTCCCCCAAATTCCCTTAATATTCCTTCATGTGGGGAGACCCACAACGGAATTTTTCTATACAAGTTACTTTTGTACTTTTGCCAGATCCTGTACAGAGCATTTCTTACAAAGTGGTTTTTGAAATCAGAATTGACTTTAACTTTGTCATACCACAAATACCCGTGCCATCCGAACCTCAAATCATGCCCCTCCAATTTTAATAATCTGTTATCCTCCAACCAGAACCATTTTGCTATCCAATTTAGACTACAGGCTGCGTGGTAGATTTTCAAATTTGGTAAACCCAGTCCCCCTCTTTCTTTCAGATCCTGCATTAATTTAAATTTTATTCTTGGTTTTTTCCCTTGCCAGATAAACTTAGACATATCCTTTTGCCATTTTTTAAAGTCTTTATCACTAATTACAATTGGTAAGGTTTGAAATAAAAACATCATTCTTGGAAGGACATTCATTTTAATTACTGAAATTCTGCCCATTAATGACAAGCTCAACTTTGACCACCTATCTAAGTCCTCTTTTATTCCAGACCACGTTTTCATATAATTATTCTTATACAGTGCTATGTTTTGTTTGGTCAATATTACGCCTAGATATTTAATTTTCTTTTCTATGGCAAATCCTGACTTTTCTAAAAACAGTTCCTGTTCCTTGTCTGTCATATTTCTTATCAGCACTTTTGTCTTTGATTCATTTACTTTTAGACCTGCCACCTTTCCATACCACTGAATTGTTTGTTTAAGAGCTTCTATTGAATTATTTGGTTCTGTTAAAATAATAGCTAAATCATCTGCAAAGGCTCTTATTTTATATTCTTCTCCTTTGATCCTAATTCCTTTAACTTCTGTACTGTGTCTTATGGCCCTATTGAGGACTTCTAGTGTTAGTATAAACAATAAAGGGGAGAGGGGACACCCTTGTCTCGTACCTTTCTGAATGTTAAAATTATCTGAAGATTCTCCATTTATCAAAATTTGTGCATGTTGTTTATTATATATTGCTTTAATTCCCCTTTGAAAGTTGTCCCCGAAATTCATCTTTTTTAGAAGTTGGAGCATAAAAGACCAATTTACATTATCAAAGGCTTTTTCTGCGTCCAGAAAGATCATTTCTTTTTCATGAGCAAGCCTAACCCTCAATATTTCTGGATTTTCTTGAGCAGCTATCGCGGGGTGTTCAATTTCTTCCCCATCTCCTAAGCCAGGGTTTACCCTTCTAGCCCTGGTCTCCATTTTGTTTTAATGTATTAACTTGTTTACTTTAAATTCTACAGCAGATTTGCTACTTTACCCTCTTTGTTTACCTCACAAATCTGCCTTTTCCTTTGTGTATTGTGTTGTACACAAGTTAGCAGCTTAGATTAGGTGTTTCTACATATACCTTTAAACTGTTACCTCGAAACACCTATTGTGACTGCTTTTTTTTAACAATATAATCAAGTATGGCTTCTACCAGCAATGTCCAGTGGTGTTGCTACCAATCACCCAAAGTCGTATACCTCGCAACGACCACCTGCTGCTTTCAAGTCAATATCCCTACCTTACCCTAGGTGTTTTACCTCAGGATATTGACTTTAAGTGACTTTAAAAGTCAAAATTCAACAACTTTCACTTCAGAAATTTCTGCCCAAACACTGGATTACTCGCATCCCACCGCTTGCCACCAAATGTAAAGGCCGCCTCTCCGCCCTTATCTATTATATATATATATTTATCTTTATTTGGTAGTGTGGTAGCGTTTTGTTTACTTGTAAATCAATCTCTATTATTCCCTTCCAAGAGGCGCACCTTCCATTTCCTTTTCTCTTCTCTTTGGCTTGATAATAATGTTGCCTCCCTTCTGATGCTGCAGCAGACAGCACCCTGCCCCCACTCTGCCAGTCTCCAGCAGTGGGTTAGTTACAGTTACTGTTTAGAACTCTGGCCCTATTTGGCTCCCTTTATAAACAGAGAATTCAACGAAGCTTCTTTGAAACAACAAGAACATATGTTTATTGAATACAGTTAAGTCTCAAGTCAGCTTCTTCTTCAAGTTACACTTTCAGCTTCTGTTGTCAAACAGTTCAGTCCCTAACTTTCACACTCAGTTCAAAGACTCTTAAACTTCTTGAGTAAACTCTCAACCAGTACAATATGTGTTTGCTTGTCCTTATATTTTCACCAGCGACATCAAACACGTATTAACAAACTCAGGACCCCAATTCCCAGCTTCCCTCAGGACAGCTAAAGGCCCGTTTCTCCCCTTCGTTAACCTCCCAGATTAACGACCCAAGGCAGAGAACCCAGATTATCCCCTCAGGCTCCCTTTTATATGGGCCTGGCTGGCTTGCTTCGCCCTGATTGGCTGAGCTCCTCCAGCATTCTATTTCACCCCTCCCCTTGGAGTGCTCAACTAGCCCCTCCCTTAGGCTACTTACCCTTGACAAAAACCGCTTTGGCGACACTTTTAAACGTCTAGACTTACCGTGTTCGCCACACTTTGCATTTTAAACCAAAATAACTTAATTTTGGGGTTGAGGGGTCCTAGCGGTCATTACACCAGGTTTGATTCCACCCTCCCCCATGAAGCCAGCTGGGTGACCTTGGGCTAGTCACAGCTCTCTTCTGAGCTCTCACAACTCCACCTACCTCACAGGGTGTTCTGTTGTGGGGAGAATAATAGAAAAGCTTTGTCAGCTGCTTTGAGTCCCCTTAAATGGGTGAGAAAAGTGGGGTAGAAAAGCCAACTCTTCTTCTTCCTCCTCCCTCTTTGTCCCCAATGGCTGAACTAGCCTAAGCCAATTTCTAGTTCAAGACCATCCTTAGGCAGAAATGTTCTATCCCTGTCCTGCCCATAGTGAGCTCTGGGAGAGGGCCATTTCAGTGGCAAATGGGGATGTGCACAAATATTTGTAACATTCGAAATTCGTATGAATTTGGCCAAATTCGGACATTTGAATTCAAATTGAACGTTGGCATATATGAAGATTGACATCCAAATGTGAATCTAATGCTTTGATGCATTCATTTGAAGCTTCATATGGGATTCCTATGCATTCGTATGGGACTGAACATTCATATTGACTACAAATGCTACCACATTCGAAGGTGATCTGTTCAAATGAGTACATATTTTCTTGCATTCGCTTCAGTACAAATCAAATACAACACCCACCCACCCCAATTCATGCACATCCTTAGTGGTGAACCTTCTTGCACTGCTGAAATGGGTCCCCGTGGTATACCAGACCACGGAGGCATGCTGTCCACTTGTCTCTTGTATACCACCCTCTATTACACCTGTAGAACTCAAAAGTCAAGGTCTAGCAGGGAACTAGACTAAGGTGCCATTATGAGCACCCTGACCTCATCTACAGTCCATCCTGCACATCTGGGACACAACAGCATATGGAACAGAGCCCCTCCCCCCCCCCCCAGGCCCTTTCCTGTTCCGTACTTCTGGCAAGTGCAGAAAGGCCTTAAAGTTTTGTTCCTGTGAGTTCAGTATTGAGAGATACCTCTTTTTTTTTACCAAAATTATTCAACTCATCTGCACAAAGTTTCTCCATCATTTCATGAGATAATTATTGTAATTAGCCTCTTAATTTGAATCTAGAAGCAATTTTCTCCTTTCCCATTTCCCCTCCCCCCTTTCTTCTTCTTCTTCTTCTTTCTTTTCTTTCCTTTTCTTTTTTTCCTCCCCCCCCTTTTTGGAAATCTAAATTAATTCCCTAGGAAACTGATGAGAATTTTTCAAACTAGAAATAAATGCCTGTAATAAATCAAGAGATAAGGGAATGACAGAGATTATTCTGCAATTAAAGTTTACAAAATTAATTCCATTTGAAATCCTTGGAGCTTAATGCCAAAAATTATGAAAGCTCGTTGCCAAGTCTCTGCAAGATGGTGGTTTGGATTTTTCTTTTCTTTTCTTTTTTTCTTTCTTTCTTTTTTTGGTGGCAATGCATGTGTGTGCAGACAATAATCAATATCCATCTTCATTTTTATAATCAGAGCCGAATCAGTGCTATCCTTCTCGGTTTGACACTTATATTAAACAAAAGCACAGCAAAATGTCCAACATCAGCTTTGCTGAGTGGGAACTTGGACAGGTGATTGAAAACTCAACGAGAACACTTCAGTTGTACCCTGATGAATGTAAATTTCATTAGCTGATAATTAAAAGGAAATTATACAGACATTACATTTACTGCCAATGGCATAAATGATGAAGCTATATGGTGCCACAGTTTGGGAAGCTTCACTGCTGTTCTTTTTGTCAATTTGGTTACCAAAGAAACCAAGTATAAATAATGTACTTTGTGGCTCTACAAATGAAGCTCTGATGGGTTGCCAGGCTGTTAAAGCTTAATGCTGTTGCATAAAACAATAATGTTAAACATTATTAGTTTTTTAATTATGTCAGTTAATTAGAATTGCTCCTGTTAATTGCCTATGATTCATCTCCAGATTTTTTTTTAAAAAATAGGATACTTCCTAATAAGTGTGTGTGTGTGTGTGTGTGTGTGTGTGTGTGTGTAACAATGAGAAAGGGCCTGTCCACCCTTACCCTTGTACTGTTCCATGAACAGGCCCAGAGACCTCCCTTCCACAAACTTGTGTAGTATAAAGGAGGTTACACTCCTGCTAGTATGCCCCCATCCACATTGGATGGAGCCTTAGACCAGACTAAGCAGCCCAAAATGGCTGCCTAGGCTGGGATACTGGTAGACTGAGATAATAGTAGATGAGCAGCCACTAAACCAGCTCATGGTGATTTATTTTTATTTATTTATATTTAAATTTATATGCCGCCCCATACCCGAGGGTCTCTGGGCGGCTCACAACATTTAAAAACAGATGTATACAAACAATATCAAAAACAAAACAAATTTTAAAAATGCAATTTTAAAAATACAAGAAAAATTAAAAACATCAGTGGTTTTCAGTGAGGGGAAGTGTCTGAACATGGCACACACCTCTGTATTCTTGTTCAGTAGTAGACCCATTTTGGTGGTACACCAAAGTGTGCCACTGAAATGGGTCCCCCAAAAGTTCTAAGGCCAGGAACTCTTGTTCAAGGGAGTACTTGGAGCTGGCTACGAAGCTCACATGAGCTTTGGAGATCGTGCAGAACAGCCATCCAAATGCAAATGGCCTTGTTCTGAGATAGTTGGACCACTCCAGTGTATCCAGATAGATTATGCTGGGGGGAAGTGGTGCACTACTAAGAAAGTCTTTCCTGGAAGCTGCAAAGCCTAGTAGGTCTCCAGGCAGCCTCCAATGGCTCTTCAGAGGCAACAGGGGTGTGAGCAGTGATGGGTTGTCGGAGGATAGACAGCCCTTGGAGCAGATCATGGCTAGCCTGCTTCAGCATGGCCCATGACCACTGTTCCACACTAAGTGGGCTATTCAAGCCATGATGGGCTACCATAACCAAATGGTGCTGAAGCCCAGTTACCCAGCATTCAGTGCAAGAGAAGGCCTATCCTTTTGAATATCCTAGGGTGTTTTTGCACTTCCCTTCCCGTCCCATGGATGGGGAAGGAGTTCAATCAACTAACATTAACTAGCGCTCACACTTGCAAAAGCTAGTCAACGTCAGCCTGCCCCACGGGCAGCGATTGCAATACTTACACCTTTTCATTTCTATCCATTTTATTTGTGGGCTTTAAAGTCCAAATGGAGGGTGGAAAGGCCACAAATAAAATGAAAAGGAAAGGATGTGAGCATTGAGATCAGAAGATGGACTGAAGAAAGTTTAAAATGAAGGTGTAACCACAGCCTGAAGAAGAAGAAGAAGAAGAAGAAGAAGAAGAAGAAGAAGAAGAAGAAGAAGAAGAAGAAGAAGAAGAAGAAGAAGAAGGGGACTCAAAGCAGCTGATGAACCTTTTGTTCTTCTCCCCAGTAGAGACACCCTGTGAAGTAGGTGAGGCTCTGAGAGCCCAGAAGGAGAGTTGTGACTTGTCCATGGTCACCCAGCTGGCTTCATGGGGGACTGTGGACTCAAACTGGGAGACTATCAGATAGGAGGCTGTCCAACTAATCGCAAGACCAAACTTTACCAGGTATTGAATTCCCAGCCTTGTAGACATGTTAGTTAAATTAAGAGCACTTAGCTGTTGGGCCATTGGTGGTGCTTGGAATCTTCAGGTTCAATAACTGAAGCTGGGAGTTCAACAAAACATGGATTAATGTGGCTACAGACACCTGGCGATCTGCAGTAACAGGGAGTAGCCACACCCTGCCTCTGTTTGGTCAATTATTTTAAAAATAAAATCATACTCCAGGTTGGAATTAGCCTCTAGGATAGGGGAACTGACCATCAAAATAACATCTGACTCTCAGGCCGCATCCCCATTGCAAATTTAATTTGATTTCAATATGGTTTCAATCCTCTCAGACCCCACGTCAGTTTGGCTTAACACGCTTTCCGTGTGTCAAATCGCCCCAAAGCGTTGTAAATGTTAACCTTCATTTCAACAGGTCTCACTCCGGTTCACGCGCTTGATACGTGTTACATTTTTTACTGTGGGGACCGTACCATTTTAAGGGATGAGAATCCATATTTAGGGTTTCCCTCCCCCAATAGCTTGCTTCCAAAGATAGTGATTTCAGTGTAAAAATCCACCCATTACAGCAGCCGCTACACTGTAGCAATCCAACCACTGATAACAATGTTGCAATTTTGCGCAATTCTAGCTCTTTGGAGTTCTGACCTTTAGAAAGGGAAAGGAAAGCAGCTGCAAGTTCTGGGAGATGTGTGAATGTTTAAAGCAAAGGGGCTTGAGTTGCCGCTGCTGCTGTGTGCCCTGGGAAATGGGGAGAGGAGGGGAAAGAATCGCTGGCTGCCTACTGCCATTTTTGCTCCATCCAGGCAAGCGGCAGCCAGCCAGCCAGCTAGGCTCTGTGAAGGGGTCCCTTACGGGTGGCGCGTTCACGCCAGAAAGAAGAGGGCAGGGCAGCCCCAAAAAGCGGCTTTTAAAAAGTAGCCACTTGAGTCCCCCCTTGAGTCACGTACGCCACGTACGATCCTCAGAATCCGGATCAAACGCAATTGAGTTGAAAGTAATGGGATCAGGCAAATTTGCAGTTTGCATCCAGTTCTATTATTTCGGTTTAGGGGAATTGGATTAAGCTTATAATGGGGATGCGGCTTCAGTGACCTGAGAGCTAAAAGTAATAGAATAGGGATGTGCATGAACTTTTTGTGTGTGTGTTCACTTCATATTGAATCGAATGCAAAAGAAATTGTATTATTTCGAATAGATCTCCTTTGAATGTGGTAGGATTCGAATTTGATACAATTGCTCGATAGGAATCCAATTTGAATCCCTGGTATGAATCCCCTACGTATCTACTCTGAATGTGTCAAATCTGTTCTCAAACATTTGGTACGAATTCTAATGCTAATCTTTGGATGTCCCAACATTTGATCCGAATACGAAGGAGAAAAGTTGAAAAAAGTAGAATGAAAAGGAATGAAGTTGTTTGTCTGAGGAAGTGCCATTTTGACAGCTATCCCATCACCTTCAGTAGAGCAGAGCTGATAGGGCTGCAGGCTTTCCCATCTGTTCCTCTTCCCATAAAAGGGGGCAAAAGGGGGGGATTCAGGGAGGTTGGCGTTTACCAGGTTTGAATACCCCTACTGTATATTCTGCTGGTAATCCAGTATCACTATTTTCACTTACCCATATGCTCCTCAATTGAACCTAACCCCAAAGCATCCTGGTCTCTTCTCTTCCCTAGTACTCAGCATGTAGTACTGTACCTCTGTGTATGGCCAGTGCGGTTGGCCACTTCCCAGAAGTCATTGGTTGTCTTGTTAAGAATGACGGCTGAGTGGAGCCATCAGACCATGCCTGTAAATCCCAGTTTTGGCTACTAACCTGGGTATTTTCCTAATAATAGCTAAATCCCACATTTTAACACCAGCTTAGCGTTGTTCCCATAAGCCTACGTGCCCCTGGCATCTTTCTGTGTGAATCCAATACAGTATTCGTGAGTTTGAAGAACAGGTTTGTTTTTGGATGAAGACTTGGATGCCATATAAAAGTTGGATGTCACTTGGTTCTCATATTCTCCATTCTGTTAATTAATGCTCCTCCCCACCACATACTCCTCTTCAGCTGAGCACCTGTGCAAAGAAAAGACCATACTGCAGCAGAAAATAAAATGCAAACAGACATTGTTTATAACACATAATCTTTGAATACAGCTTGACATTGCTTAGGTGACAAATGTTTGGTTCAACTAGATGTGTCAGAAATAAGTGTGTATTAGCAGGTTGATTAACTAGCTATTTCGTGGCTAAATTTAACATCTATTGTTGCTAACAGAAAATTCTTGATGGTGATGAAATATTATCTGGCTTTGATAGGGGCTTTGTGCTTTTGTTGCTTTAAGCCTAGTTGTTTCACAGCCACGTTGTTGCTTCCAAATCACAAATGAAGAGGCTTTCGGAGAAGATTTAAGATATAGGGCTTGCCTTTAGGATCCTAATTGGCTTTTAAAATTTCAGGGATTATACCAGAGTAGAAAAGAAGTCCAAGGCTGCATTCATACCTATGTTTTAATCTAGGAGTGTTTCCGCATCGGCCGCTAAAACCCCATTAAACACACAATAAAGACAGATATGGCACACATGTGCAAGGCATCTTCTGCACAGCAGGGCAGATTAGGGCCCCTTCAAGGATGCCGCTTCCGCACAGCGTTGCGCGAGATCCGTCACTAATTAGGTGCCGCTAAATCCGGTTTCCAGGAAGACCTGAAAAATTAGCTCTTCAATCCATTCCTGCGTGGAAATTCCGCATCAAAGGATGACGCTTTTGCACATGGACAGGAGAGGGAACAGGGACAGGAAGTCGCCATGTTGAGTTAGGCAGCAGGAAGTCACCATGTTGAGTGAGGCAGCAGCACCACGGCAGCCGTGGGATCTCAGGCATGCTGCTGATTGGTGGGCAGTCTGTCCCTGACATGCCCATGCACGGTGGAGGGGGGGAATCGAGCAGTGACTGACAGCTGAATGCTCCAATCATGTGGCTCCTGGGGTGGCAGGGCCTCAGGGAAGCCAGATGCTTCTGGAAATCAGTGCTGCGGTGTCTGCACAGCAAGCACATGATGTGTGCCTCAGCATCCATGCTTCCCACGCAACTGCAGAAGCATGGGGCCTCATCTGGATCCGTCCCTATTTCAGATGGATCTTCCCAGAGATGGATTTCAGAAAAATGGATTTCCTTAATCCGGCTTTCAGGAGGTAAGTGCGGAAACAGCCTAGGAGTCTTTCTGCACTTTGCTTCTCGTCTGTAGGATGGGGATAGTGCATTCTCACTGGTGTGCAGTAGCATTTGCACTTGCAAATGCTAGTGTACACCAGACCAACCCCCCACTCGCCCAGACACTCACCTGGGTCCAGACACATGTATGGGCATCACTGTCTTCTCTGTGGAGCCTGGCATGACTGTCCATGTACGGGCACTGGTACCACAACGACAGAGACGCACTATGCAGATGTAATTGCATTTCCAGTCATCCAAGGTGCCAGCCTGGATTGCCCCCTGCCCTCTTTGATTGGAAAAGCCCCGCAGTCACCCATTGCTAATGCCAGTCACTGATGTGAGTGGGAGGCTGGCAGGGGTGATCCAGGCACGCCGCCCCCCCCCCCCCCAGTGATGACATGCACCAGGAATGTCAGGGCTGGCTGCCGCCATGACAAGAGGGCAGCATGGGGGGTGCAATCCAGGGGTGGTGGGGCACACCACCCAACACACCAGGTCAGTTCAATTCTCCCCCCAGATCAGCCACCTGCCAGCCAGTGCATCATTGAATGTGTGATGCGGCCAGCGGCAGCCAATCACAGCAGCCAGGAGGTGGGACTCCTCCCACACGAGGCAGTGGCGCAGGCTGGTACAATCCAGGCACAGGAGGACCATTCATATTTCTGGTCACTGAGGATTGTCTTCACAGGCCAGAAATACATATGGTCCTCCTGTACCCAGAGCGTACCTGGCTTAGTGCATTACAGCCTCATCACCTTAATGTGGAAAGGCCTCTTGACTTGATATTTTCCTCTTCATGATCTCTATTTGATACCTAGTGGAAACTTAACAGAACCTAAAATAATGTCAGCCATGTCAAGCCACATGTTTCTCCCTTGCAGAAGCACATTACACTTATTGATTAATAACAAAAGCAAAATAGCAAAGGTTAGTCAGCCTGTCTCTTTCAGTGTGGATATAGCTACAGAGGGGAATTTTTTTGAAACCCTAGCTATGCAGTTTCAGTGGATAACTCAAAGGACCAACTCCTGGGCTAGGCCAATAACAGTCTGTTTGCCCTTTTCTAGCATACTTGTTAGCGTTAAGAGCACACAGGAAATTTCCATGTCTATAAATTCCCTTTTTGACTACATCTCCCATGATCCTTAACCATAGCAGCTGCTGTTAAAAAATTATGGATAGTGTAACCCTAAGTACATTTTTCCAGTCACAGGGCATTGGCAACATTAGATTCCTATCCTTAAAGGTTTAAGCAGTAGGAATGGATGTTCATGGGCAGGATTAAAAACCAAATAGATGTCTCAACATCATCACGTGCTGCATTCTGTGATTTCAACTTGTTAGTATGCCTCCCATTTCTCCATCAACTCCCTTTTCCAAATGTCGGATTTGCAATTTCTCTCCCTTTTTCTGACAGTCTTTATACCTTTTCGTCTAAAAACAAAGAGAAACAAAGATCCTAATTATACCCACAATGATTATTCTCTGAAGAAGTTCCCAGTAATTAAATTTTAAAGAAAGAAATTATTTAATGAGCTTTTTTTTTCTTTCACAGCTATAGCCAAGCAATACATATTCATGTAGATAGTGATTAAGATGAAATGGTTCTAATTTGAATGACTTGATAAAAGCCCTTACTCCACGTCTGTGTTTTTTTAATAATTATGTAATTACACTGAGAAGGATCCCTGTAAATATCACTTGTTTCTGAGGAGAATGGAGGACACAGAGATGTGTTATTTTTTTCCCTCAAGTCATCTCCAGTATTTTGAAGCTGTATCTTATCATGTCATTAAAAAAAAAAAAACTAACACTTGGAAATGTGTACATGGGGTGCAAAAATCCAGGTGCTAGTTGCTTCACTTAAATATATATATAAAATGTTGCAATACTGTGACATAAGGATGACCCTTCTTATTTGTTTCCTTATAATAGGTCTTAATAGACCCTAAAATTGAAAGTTTGAATTTAGTGAGCGGATGTACGGATATGCATGAACTTCCAAAGTTTGCCACACAGATGTAGTGGCATACTCAGGCTGCTTTTGCACTTGACTTCCTGTCCGCTGGATAAGAAAAGTGTGTTAGCGACTAATGTGTACTAGTGTTTGCACTTGGGAATGCTAATACACATTAGAGTAATCCCCACGCACCTGGAGACTTATGGTATCCAGGCGCGTGTCCAGTTGCTGTCAGGGCACCGCCATCTTGATCATGGCATCTGGCACAACCACATATGCACCATTGCGATGGTGACAATGACACTCTGTGTACACACTATTGCTTTTGGGGTCATCTGAGGCACCAGAGTGCTGGCGCATTATCTCCGATGATCCCTCCCACCAGAAAGGGTGTGAATGGTTACACTCCAGGTAAGCTTCCAGGTAAGATTGGGTTGCGTGTGGTGCACCACCTCTAGTTTAACATCTGGGCAGGCAGGGCACATTTCTAAGTTGTAGATACCTCCTGCAAGTGTAGATGCATTTGCCCAGATGATAACCTATTGCAAACCAGACCAAGAAGAGTCCTTTTGCGTACTGATGCTGTTTAAGGCAGGCTCCACCCACTTGTAGGATCCTCTGTTCACACAGGACAGAGTGCAAACTTAACTGGGCCTTTCTGCACTATGCCTCAGTCAATTAGGAAGCACAGCACTGGTACGCTCTAAGTATCCACACCTGTGGATGCATAGAGAATGCCCAACCTGCCCAACCAGCCCAAACCTGCCCACCCAAAATGTACCAGATGGTAACCATCTTCAAACACAGGTGCCAGCACCACTGCATGGGCATGGCGCCATCACCGGGGCAACCAGTGGCGCATCATTGCGGGTGAGCTGCTTATCCCAGATGCGAAGAGGTGTATCTTCACTGCCTTCCTAAACATCTACAGTGAAGGAGATAGAGACCCCTCAAGGGGGAGACTGTGCCATAACTTGGGGACCATTACTGAAAAGGCCCTTTCCTAGGTGCCCACCCATTTCACTACTGAGGGTGGTGGGACAACCAGGAGGGCCACACATCCAGATCTTAAGGCACAGGCAGGTCGATATGGGAGTAGATGTTCCTTCAGATATTTGGGGCCAAAGTCATTCAGGGCCTTATACATTAAAGTTAACACCTTGCATCTCTCTCTCCACATTCCAACAGATGTGGATCAGCAAGCAGGA
Organism: Aspidoscelis tigris stejnegeri; assembly: GCA_023333525.1. Lineage (NCBI taxonomy): Eukaryota > Metazoa > Chordata > Lepidosauria > Squamata > Teiidae > Aspidoscelis > Aspidoscelis tigris. The sequence continues at coordinate 13,673,594 of JALMGA010000007.1, forward strand.
ATATGATGAGTCTGGCCCATCCATTGACCATCGTAAATGCTTCTAAATGGACTATTGGCTAATGTGTGGCCCTTGGTTGCACATGTCTTTCACCAGTATAAATTTGCCTGGGCAAATATATACGCCTCATGCTAGTCTCATGAAACTGGAATCAGCCTTTTCTTCAAACATTAGGGATTTTCGCACTGCAACGCGTTCCGTGTGGAACGCGTGCAGGCGGGAAGCTTAAGACACTTCCGGGCGCTTTTACCATTCACACACAGGCGCACCGGAACTGCTTGTCCAATAGGGAGGCTAGGTGGGCTGCGTCCTGCGCGATCCCACAATACCACCCTCAGTCGGACGCTGGACAGCCACGAAGTAGGTGATCCGTCGCGCGCGCGTCCTCCCAGGGCCCTGGGGGAGGGTGGGAAACATCTTCGCTCTGTGGGTGCCTTGATGTAGGCACCCACAGAGCGAAGATGGGCCCGATCCAGGCCAGAGGGTGGTTGGGGTGGGGGTTTTGGGGACTGGGGAGGGGGGCGGCTGATCTGCGGGGCGCTCGCGCCCCGCAGACGGCCGCGATGGGGGCGGGAGGGACCCTTGGGGGACCGGAGCGATGCGCTCCGGTCGACCAAGGCATTCCTCGCCCCCAGCCAGCCCAACATCGGCCTCCTGCCACCCCGGAATGGGGCTGCAGGAAGCCGATGCTGGTGGCTCCCCGGCTTTGGCAGCCCGATTCGGGCTGCCGGACCCGGGAAGGAGCCACGTCCCGGCGGCCATCAGAGGCGACAGACGGGACGCACCGAATCGGGGTTCCCCTGTCCCATCTGCCAGGGTCACTGACCCAGGCAGATGGGAAAGGGGAACCCCAATTTGGTGGGTCCCATCTACCGGCTTCGCCGCGCATCTACACTTGCAGGAGGTATCTAAAGTGCTCTGCATCTGGAACGCGTGGAAGACAGCTCCGGACACGAGGCGGCGCAAGCCCCGCTCGGGCAATGCGAATGCCTCGTCCAGAGCTGTCTTCCACGCGTACCGGAAAGGCCTGTGCGAAAAGGCCTCTGGTCTCCAACAGTCCTGTGAAGGACGTCTACCAGTTGGTGATAAGACTTTGTACTCAAGTTAACTGTTCCTTTTGTACCTAGTATAACTGTACACATCTAGCCTAGGTTCTAGAGCAAGTGGTATTCATAAAGATTTCACTTTTGTCTGTAACTGCTTGGGAATGAATAGTAGATCTCAGGATGGATCACACCAACCACTAAAATCAATAAAACAAATATAATTGAACAAAGTACCTACCTATGCAGTGTGCTTGAAGCACTAGACAATGTTAGCCATCCCCCAACCAACAATTGAATACCTGCCTTGATTTGTCCTCTTCAGAACACCGCCATTTTGGTTGCGGCGCCCTGTGAAATTCAGCATGCATCAGCACCATCACCATGATGATGATGATGATGATGATCCACGCAGTTGCAGTCACATTTGTGCAGCAGCCCTGTTGACTTCCTCCTCCAGCTGAGGTGTGAATGCTCCCTAGCTGGATGCGACAGGTAAGTGATTGGGAAAGGCTGGGAAGGATGTGGAGCATGATTTCATGCTCCACAGGTAGTGCATGATTGGGCAACTTCTGGAAAGGCAGGGGTGCTTGGAGGCTGTAGCAGCCTCCTCCAAGTGCTGATGCCCTTCCCTAGAAGTTCCCTCATCATGCACTACGGGCTGTAGTGCAAATTGGCCTCAGGACAACATTAAGAAGGAGCTTAAACATCTAAGCCCTGGATGAAGAAGTATGTACTGATCGTGCACTGTAATTATATAACATTGATGCCTGGGATACTTCTGCAGAAAGGACACTCTGAAGCCTGGGATCCTACACAGAAAAGGTTTTCTCAAGTGCCAGCGTCCCCTCAAACCTCTGTAGATAACTGAATTATGAGGACGCCTTTGCCATATGATTTCAATAATATATCAGGCTTGTGTAGTAGAAGACACTTCTTCTGATATTTGGGTGCGAGCCATTTATGACTATCTGTGTAAATGTCAACACTTGAATTGGGCTCAGTAGGAAACAAGCGAACAGTGCTGTGCATCTGGCTAGATACTCTACACTAGTTTGGACTGTCTTCAAGGATAGCCCCATGCAATGAGGATGGTTGTAGTCTGGTATGAAGGTTACCAGGGGCCTTTCTGCCCTTGGCCTTATTCTGGAATATTTCTCAGGATTAAGGATGTGCACAAACGGTTATTTGGCATTTGATTCGTAGCAAATCGAATGTTAGAAAATTTGCATTCATTTGAATAGATTCCCTTCAGATGTGGTAATATTCTATTTAATATGAATGTATTCACATGAATTTGTATGAATATTGGATATGAATGCATACATATTGGATACTTATCCTATACCAATGCATATGTACTGGATATGTATCAGATACGTATCCTATACGAATGCGTACATATTGATGGGTATCCGATATATATCCCCAGTTTAACGAATGTCCAAACAATTTGTACAAATGTTATAAAACATTCGTATTTGTATGAATATTAATGTACAAATGTCATAACATCCAATTTGTGAGGGAATGTCCAAATTAGTATGAATTGGTATGAAAAAACGCATGTTACGAATATTCATGCACATCCCTACTCAAGAACATGATGGAGCCAGGAGATCCTTTAAGATTTTCTGGTTGCTGCACCTTCAAGGTTTTAGATTGTAACCTCAAAGTGGCTACTCTTAGCACCACCCTGGGAACACATGTGACTTAAGGAGCGTCACGGATGAGAGTAGCCGTTGTACCCCAGGATAGTAGTTTGCTGCCAAGAGAGGCCCGTCATAGTCTGTATTAACGTGTGTCCAGCAGACCGCTATCCCGAGATATATTCTAGAATAAGGCCAAGTGCAGTGAGGGCCCTGATCTTCATCCCCAAAGGAAAGGTTCAAGCTGGTAAACTAGTCAGAGATGGAAGTGAGTACTCGTGGCTCTTAAGGCCACCTGAACCTCAGGAGACTGAAAGCAACAGAGATGGCCTGTCCACAATGAGAAATCCACTGCCCTCAGGATGTTCAGATGCCAGTGATGAAGCCAATCATTAGCCAAAGTAGCCTGATAAAAAACCTTTATATACTAGAAGTTCAATTCCCTTGAAAACAGGTCTGAGTTATCCAAAGCTCTTGAAACACATAGAATTTCACCCTGGACCAATATGCCAATGATGCTTCAGGGGCGCATGTGTATTCAGCCCCAAAGTGGTAGTTTTCTCTGATTGAGATTCCCGAGCAGGTCTTAATAATAATGGTGCTACTAATTTGCAGAGATAGGAGACTAAATCTAAGTGATGTTATCGAAGGGATAATTAAATAGGTGGGAAAATATAACGTTAGCTCTGATTTTCCAAGCAAGACTGCAGGTGATTCTCTGAATATCTATTTTGCCTTCTGCACCATGATTGCATTTGGTAAATCCCAAGGTGTGTTTTCACAACATATTGTTCTCCTTTATTATATAGAGAATGATATGAGGATAATCAGGTTGTCTAGCAACTTGCATTCATTTTTCCTGTAATACATCCAACATTTCTGTGGAATCAAATTAATCCATCTTATGATCTACTCATGAAGAACCATCAAGTAGTTTTGTTGATACTTTCTCAAAGCTTTCCAGGTCGTTGACGTCCATGTGCAAGAGAGGGTGCAGGCAACAGAGGGGAGCGTGATTTCTCTAGCAAGACTGGGCAGAAGTTACTGTTTAAAAAAGAAAAGGTGGTTTGCAAGTATGGCTGTTGGTGGAACCTCAGAGGAAAGGCAACAGAAATGATGGAATGTTAGAGTTTGTTAGCAAACAGGTAACCAGGACAAATCTTTCTAGACTGTCACGATGCACATCTAACCAGAAACATTAATTGGCAGATGGGTTTGTGCATTCTGAATCTACACTGATTCCAGCTTCCAGACTATCTTCAGTTTGGTCTAGTGTTTAGGGAGCCAGACTCTTATCTGGGAATACCGGATTCGATTCCGCCCTCCCCCATGAAGACAGCTGGGTGACCTTGGGCTAGCCACAGCTCTCTTCTGAGCTCTCACAGCCCCACCTAACTCACAGGGTGTTCTGTTGTGGGGAAGTGGACATCCCTATTTCACACATCTTGCAAGATGTGCTGATGCTAGTTAAGGTAGGTGCACGTGCAGGCTTACCCTACACTACCTGTAGTTGCTCTAGGGGGAGCTTATGGATGTGCAGTGCACGTGCACTGGCGTTGACATTGGGACTGCAGAATGCAAGCACACAGACACCTGTCCACACCACAGGTAAGGGCTTGGTGGCGTTGGGGAGGGTTTGTGTGCACTAATCATCCATCATCATCATCATCATCATCATCATCATCATCATCATCATCATCATCATCATCATTATTATTATTATTATTATTATTATTATTATTATTATTATTATTATAGGATGGTAATGAATCATGATTCTTTCTTCCATGTGTATAATCAGTTCTATTCATTCCATACAGAATTATCTGGAGTTCTCCTCTTCTGTCTTGTTAGATCCTTTCCCCTTCTAACTTCTGTTAGCCAAAGTTCGGTATACTCACAGCTTTTAAAATATACCTTCTAGTGTTTGCCAACATTTAGCAATTATATACTGGGCTGCTGACACTGCATGACTAATCTTTACTCAGTAGCAGAGAGGTTCCTTCTCTCTAAATATTTAACAGGATCCTTGACTATTTGTTCTGTGCTTGGGAAATGTTCAGTCAAAACTCATTACCCTTTGGACAGAGCTGGTACATAGGTTTATAAGACTGTTTCCTGGTTCAGTCAGAGGAGGCTTAAGGGCTTTCTGCACTTACTCTTCAAGTTCTGGAACAGGCAATCTGGAATACAGCAGTTTCATAAGAACATAAGAGGAGCCCTGCTCGATCAGGCCACAGCCCATCTAGTCCAGCTCTCCTTCTGAGCTCTCACAGCCCCACCTACCTCACAGAGTGTCTGTTGTGGGGAGAAGAACAGAAGGTTTGTCAGCCACTTAAGAGTGGGAAAAGTGAGATATAAAGGCCAATGCCTCCTCCTGTTCCTCCTCCTCTAACCACAAGACCAATTTGGGGCATTTTCACACTTCCCTTCCATGGATGGAAAAGGTGTGCAATCTACTAACGTTGTGAGAGCACTAGTCACTAGCAGTCCACTCCCCACCCCCCCGGTGCTATTGAACACTCACCTGTGTTCGATTGTTGGGCTGTTCCTTGTCTATACGCCACTTTCTCTATCACACAACACCAGAACCAGGGGACACTCTATGAAGCTGATGGGTAGGAGAGTCGGATCCGACAAGGGGAAGTATTTCTTCACCCAGAGGGTCATCAGCTTATGGAATGTGCTGCCGGAAGAGGTGGTGACAGCTACCAGTCTAGATGGCTTTAAGGTAGAGTTAAATTTATGGATGACAGATGTATCAATGGCTACTAGAATGAATGCGTAAGTACATCTTTCAGGCTGGGGTGGGTGGGAAGCAGGACGCTTCTAAGGCCATTTGGTGGGATTCGAGAGCAGGAATAGGTTTGCCCTTGTCTCTGCTTGAGATGCCCATGAGCACTTGGTGGGCCACTGTGTGCGATGGGACATTGGACTGGATGAGTTGTGGCCTGCTCCAGCATGGCTTCTCTTATGTTCTTATGTCACTCAGCCGTGACTGGGAATTCCCTCAAGGCCATTTGACAACCATGGTGGTGTTTCAAAGCCAAAGGACCATTTCAGCCTTCAAAAATGCCAACACTGCACATATGCAGGGGAGAGGTTTGAAGAGATTTCTGGACTCTTCAGACCACCCTGCCACTACATAACAGTGTGGCTTCCAGACGGACGTTGGAGTTACCCTCCATCTTGAATACACAGTGAGGATGCAGTGTTATACCAGTTAAGAAATGCAGACATGGCTTGATGAGGAGGAAAGTTTTTTTGTTTTGTTTATTAGGAGGAGTTGCTAGATTTACCATTCCTCCAGACAATAAGGCAAAACAATGAGATCTACAGATCTGTGATGCTCATGTTGAACTTTAGCTAGCAGCCCAGATTTTTTTTTCTAATTGAAACCAAGTGAATAAAAAACATTTAAGGGTGAAGGGGCTGTATGCACATGCATTTAAAAAAGTACCTCAAAAGATGTGGTAGCATGCAGACATCTATGTTCCCATTCCACATCTAATCCTCATTAAAGGCCAGAGAATGCATTGTGGAAATCCATTTTCTGAGCTCCAATGTGGATTAAGACATAAGCATGGGAAACACTATAATCTGTAAACTGCTTTTGAGGCACTTAAAAAAAACTGACTACCCTAGTCTACTTCCATAGTCTAGTTACTTGCAGTAGGGATTTGCACAAATATTAGAAAATTCAAATATCCGATTTGAATCTGTCAAATGTTGACATCTGAACTCGAATAAGATTTTCAAAAATCCAAATTTGCACATTTGAACTCGAACTGGATTTTTGAAAATCAGATACGGTTTTTCGAATAATTTGAATGTGTAGATTTGTATCTGTTGTATACGAATCTGCGCGAAAATAACACGTATCTTGTGCTTAAAATACAGGATTAAAACGGGATGCATACGGGATAATGCGGGATGCATAATGATTTTTATGGAATTCGTACAGATATGTATAACAGATACAATTATTGTCAACATTCATATCTTCTAAATACGAATCTAACATTCAAATGTACGGATTCGAATAATCTGGATTCGAATTGGATTTTATGACATTTGAATCTACTCGGATTTGAATGTCAAAAATACATTTGTACACATCCCTAACCTGCAAGCCAGCAGCTGACAGGGAATAACATCGATCAGGCTCATGCCAGATACACGTTATAATGCATTACCACAATTACAGCTAAATCACAAATTCATGAAGGCTGCCAGTATTACCATAGGTATGCAACCAGCTGCCCACACACGCATTTCACATTTTAATTGCTTTCTGTCCTCCACAGTAATTCTGTGCTTTAGCAATACTTTCAAGCAGGGTTACCAGATTTTGCAAAAATGCACCAGCTAATAAGACACACCTGGCTTTTTTAGGTAAGGTTGTATGTAGGAATAATTAGGCTGACTAATTACCTGGCCAGCCAGCTTTAAAGAACAAAGCTGGGGCCTTTCTGTACTTGGCGCTGTAGTTGCTTTCCAATGTGCTCCCAGACAGAGCATTTGCACCTTTGCTGGCACCAGTGTCCATGCATGGTGCTTCACTGTTGTCCCAGTGATATTGCATGTGCACTGGCACCAGCAGCCAGAGTGAAGATGGTGGCACCTGGACATGTGTTCACACCAATGTAAGTGTCCAAACATCTGGTAGGTGGGTGGCATGTGCTAGTATTCACTAGTGAGAATGCTTAGTAAATGCCTCGGGAATGTTGACCCTTGCCTTCTATGGGGGGATGGTAAAATGCAGATTTCTCCCAGATCTCCTTCACTTTTCTATTTCAACAAACCCACATATGCAAGCAAGGTGCAGACAGTCACAGGAACATTTCCTGGATCACAGGTGCTTAATGTGTTGCACTCCAAAGCCACTGGGCTCCAACTCCTACCAGGCCTGCTGAGTGTAGACAATGGACCAGGCAGGATCCTAGGGGGGCCCTGGCAGTGGGGCAGCCCGATCCGGGCAGCCCCAGCTGGCAGCACACCGGGACGGATCTTCAGGTGTAGTGCGACAAGGCCTCTGATGTTGAACTAGATGGTTGTGGCCCTCTCTTATGTTCTTATGACTACCAATGGTGACCTCCCCTATTCCTGCCTGCTTACACTCTACCTCCTGTTTGTATCAGAGTCACTGATTTCCTTATTTCCCAGCTCTCAATATTTCTTTAACCCACCACTGTTCTTCAGTCTGAACTCCAACAACAGCAGCTGCAGTTCCTGCCATCTCAATTTCTCTGTTCTGCATCTCCCTAGCATCAACGCTCCTGCTTTGAAGAATCCCCTGTCTAGTTCCTGCTGGTCTGGCCTAAGAACACTGCAGTTAAGTATAAGTTGATCTGAGGAGGATAATTGTCCGCTCATCCGAGAGTTATTGAAGCAGCAAACTATACTTCATATGAATGGTAGCAAGGAGACATGCATGCACCTCCATCTACTCTTGGGAACAAGAATGTGTAGGGGTCTAGATGATTACATGGACCTACTCACAACCAATCCTCAAATCACTGCAACTGTCCAAACTTTGAGGGAGGGAGGCTCCCTCTAAAAGTCATTTACAGGGAGTTGTGGGCAAGTGGAGGTTTTTTCTTTCTCTTCTGCCTGAAAATGCGCAGTGGTGGACCACAGCGTGACACTGGATGCTATGCTAGATGAGATGGGCTGTAGCCCAGTCCAGCAGGGTGCTTCTCATGTCCTGTGAAATACCTTACTGGTGAATCCTTCAAAGAATTATTGGGGTGGGTTGTAATGCCTGTAACACTTCCCTGCTCCTCACAGAGGAGGAGAAAGAAGTAGGCTCGTTTTTGCAAAAGATCATTTGCAAGAAGCACCGAAAAATATCACCACTTTTGAACTGAGGCACTGGAGGAAACCTCTAAGAACCCCTTGGACTTCAAGAAGATCCAGTCGGTCAACACTAAAGGAAACTGACCCTGACTTTTCATTGGAAGGACAAATACTGAAGCTAAAGCTCAAATTCACTTGAAAAGATCCTGATGTTGAAAAAGATTGAAGGCAAAAGGAGAAGGGAACCATGGAGGATGAGATGAATAGATAGTGTCCTGGAAGCAACAAACATGAGCTTGGACAGACTTTGGGAGACAGTGGAAGACAGCTGTGCCTGGTGTGAGATGATCCATGAGGTCACAATCATGAGGTCACAATGAGTTGGACACTATTAAATGATTAAACAACACAACACAGGATGGTGGACGTTATAGGGAGCCAAATGATGTGTCCTTGTGGTGGTTCCTGCCTCCACTCAATTCACATCTCCTGTAGTCTGTCCCCATAGGGATTTAGCTGCAGTTTGCTTGAAGAACAGTCTCTGATTTAGCTTCTAGAGTTACAACTTTGCCCTCACTAGTTTTACCATTTTGCTCTCAACAAAGTTAATTGCAAACAATTTAATTAAGATCTCTCACTCATTAATGTTCTAGTCACTTAGCAAGTTTGGGTTACACACAGCATGCTCCCAAGATTTTATTCTATCAGTTATCTTCCCATTAAGTCACCCGTAAGTCACAATTAAGCCACAGTATCTAGTTTGTATATTCTTCCCTGCCTCAGGTTGCTAAACCATTTGAAATATCATTAACAAGAAAGGTTCAGAAACTACTTTATTTTTGGATTACCACCTGTCCTTTTCAGCATAGGTTAACATATTTGCACACTTTGACTTGGCTTGCTTCCGCTATCGGAGCTAATGAATGCCACCTTTGGTCTGTACACTGATATCATCTTAACAGCTAAACTATCAACTCATATATGGAAAAGCTGTAAACAAATACATGAATAGTCTACAATCTATTCTAATTAAAACAATGTTAAGCTCATGAAATCAGCTTCTTATGAACTACAATGACTTGACAGATAAATGACTCGTCATCTGTCATCAACAACCACAATCATTTTTGATCCACTGCTGGAGGAGCATCTCCGCCAGCTTCTTCCACAATACTTTTTATTCCATCCAGCCATCTGCTGTGTGAGTGGCCCCTGCTCTCTTCTACTACTGTCCAGTGCCCAGCTTTGAACTTCTGCTGTTCACTGGTCATCATTGTTTTTAGCAAAGTTTCCATTTTCAGACTTTTCATTCTGGTCATTTTGTCTTTGGGCCTGTTTGCACTTGGCTTTATTCCAGAATATATCTTGGTGTCCACATGCCAGTGCAGGCTATAGCAGGCGCCACATGAGACCTGCAGAGTTTGCATTAGCATGTGGACAACAGACCCCGATCCTGAGATATACTCCAGAATATGGCCAAGTGTGAACAGGTTTGACTCCTGTAAATTCTCTGATCCATGGCTTTTATTTTCTGGCTTTTCTGACTACTCCACACATTCATCTTTCCATGCTCCTATGTATTTTTTGCACTGTTTGTGTACATCTATTTTAGGTTGTATCTGCATGACACAATAAGGGCAACTTAATCAGCCCCTCCGGGTAGCTAATCTCCATTTATGGTGCTGTTGCTGCGTAGTGGAGATGTAGCCTTAGTCAAGGGTCCATATCTCTGGCCCTTTCTGCACGGGGCCTTATTCCAGATTAGATCTTGGAACAAGGATCTGCCATCAACATGCTGGTGAAGATTATGGCACCTCCTACCTGGGGGCCTGCTGAAGTCTGTACCAGCATGCAGATGACAGGTCCCTATTCTGGGTTACAACACCCCATAATGGTTTGGGACCTGTAAAAATCAAGACTCAGGAAAGTATGATGGAAGAGAGGAAAATCCATAAATAAAATGGATTTGCCTAAAATCGTGGGAGTCTTGGGGTCTGAAAATGGACTGAAGGATTAAAGTGAAGGTGTGACCATGTCATTAGTTCCTCTGAAACGGGGGGAGGGCAAGAGGAAAGAAGGTTTTATCATATGAAATGAGGGGAATCCATTAATTTATATGCACATTCTGAATAGGGATGTGCACGAATATTCAAAAATTCAAAAATCCAGTTCTAATCTGACGAATATCAATATTCAAATTCAAATCAGATTTAGAAACATTCGAATCTACACATTCGGATGAAGTTCGAATTTTCAAAAATCCAGTATGGATTTTTGAATAATTCGAATGAACAGATCCTTATTTATTGTACAGTGGTACCTCGACATACAAGTGCCCTGACATACAAGTGTTTTGAGATACAAGCCGCCGAGCGAGTGATATTTTGCTTTGAGATGAGAGCAAGATTTGAGATATGAGTATGTAAATACAGTACAGTACATAACAAAAACAATTGAGGTGGTGTTTTGGGAGCTGGAATGGATTAATGGGAAAATTGCTTTGAGATACGAGCGAGTTGACATGAGAGCAAGGTTACGGAACGAATTAAACTCGTATGTCAAGGTACCACTGTATATGAATATGTGGGAAAATTATGTGTATTTGCGCTTACAATATGGGATGCAAATGGGACGTATTCAGGATGCATACGTGATAAAAACAGATGTGTGCAAATTCAATAACTGAATATGAATCTTATCAACATTCGTATTTTCAAATACAGATCAAAATTCCAGATGTGTGGATTCGAATAATCTGGATTCAAATCGGATTTCCAAAACTCTGGATTTTTAAAATTTGAAATGAATCGAATTTTTAAATATACATACATACATTCGTGGACACTCCTAATTCTGTATACTCTAGAGATGTGTAAGAATATTCAGAATGTTCGTTATTTGATCAAATTTGGCCAAATTCGGACGTTCGCAATCAGATCAAATGTCCAGACATTCTTTTTAGATATTTGAATGAATACGAATATTTTGAATCATTTGTACGAATCATCCAAACATTTGTATGTGTACGGATATGCACGCATTACATACGTATCTGTATGGGTCTGTATGGATACGTATGGGATGAAACCAGGATGTGTACAGATGCGTACGGATACATACGAATGTTGTCGACATACGTATCCTCAAATATGTATCAAATATTCACACGAATAGATACATAGCGGTGGAGGATGAGATCTGTGTGTCTTCCCCATTCCAGTCATTAAGGCTCTGTGCTCATCCCAGTAGTATTTCACTATTTGAACCTCACCCCCAAAAACCCTTAAGTTTATTTTACTCTCCTTTCCATTTAACTGACACAATCTTAGGACATGCAGCTTTCTGAGAGATTTTGAATGTTGATCCACACCCAGAAGCGTGCAGATTCTGGAAGAAGTGGCCAGAACTGAATGAAATGAAAAACAGACATAGAACTTTTGCTTGTCACTTTATGGGCTACTTTATGGACGAAAGAAAGAGAAGCAGAACAGACTGAAGGTGAAGGTCATTAGCCTTTTTCCTCTTCTGCACAAGTAAATGATGAACAGGATCTCAGTCTTTTTTATATACAGTATATAGTTTAATCCAAACTCAGGAAAATAATCTGTCTGATCTAACAGATTCTTCTGACTCATCTCAGGCTGTGATCAGACATAACAAAAGGGTCACCTCAGAGGCACCTCAGAGAGACAGTGTGTGGCCCTTGTGTTCTCAAGCCTTCTCTAATCCGCCTTTCCTATCACGGAAAGTCCATGAGAGGGGGAAGATGCAGACTGATGGGTGAACAATCCCACCTCAGGACCTTCTTTAAGCCACCTCAGAGATGCTCTTTATTTTTGCTGTGTCTGATCTCAACCTCAGAAGTTAATTCTGGCAAAGACCAACAGTGAGTGAAGGGGAACATCAGTACTGGGCTAGAATGAACAAGAACAAAACCCCTAAGCCTTCTCACTGAGGCCATGCAAATAAGCTCAGAATATTATCTGCCTGCCTGCCTGCCTGCCTGCCTGCTTGCCTGCCTGCCTGTCATCCATCCATCCATCCATCCATCCATCCATCCATCCATCCATCCATCCATCCATCCATCCATCCATCCATCCATCCATCCATCCATCCATCCATGCTGAGATTTCACAGCAAAAAGTGAATTCCTACTCAGGGATTGCCTGGTCCTAGCCTGACATTTCAGCAGTATGGGGCAAGGTAGAACAGAGGGCAGAAGAGGGTCATCTAATATAAAAGAGGACACTTTACAGTCTGACTGTGGACGATCAGGTTTGTGAGAGACCACAAATACTGTGAATGGGGAAAATAGGAAAGGACAACCTAGGACATTTCCTTTGTTGGACTTGGAATTCTGGTGACTCTTTCATTCATACTAATAAACTCAAATGGTCCATAGAAGCAGTGGGAATAGATACTGCTAGCATAAGCCAGTTTGGTCTTGTAGTTAGAGTGCTGGATTCATATGCAGTAACAAGGTTTGATTCTGCACTCCGCCATGAAGCCAGCTGGGTGACCTTGGGCAACTCACAGCTCACTTTCTGAGCTCCCACAGGGTGCCTGTTGTGGGGAGAAGAACAGAAAGCTTTGTTGGCCACTTTGAGTCCCCTTGAGTAGGGGAGCTAAGTGGGGTGGAAGAGCCAACTCCCCCTCCCCTCCCCTCCTTCTTTTCTATCCTGTCTTGTCTCTGCTTCCTGGGCATACAGATACGGCCTTACAAGAACGCACAACAAATGTGTTTATGTGCTCCTTCAGGTAGCCAATTTCTTACAACCTTTAAGCAAAAGCAGGATCACTGGCAAATATTTTTGTTCTATGGACATTAATGGAGTGGTTTCTATCACCAAGAATATGGAATGCATCTTGAAACACATTTCCTGTTCCAAAAACTGAGGATAATGATAATGTTTAGATTGTCCCCATAGTTAAACTGAGTTGCATTTGCGATTCGACGGTTTCTATATGTTCACAATAAAGCTGGTCTGCAGCATATATCCTCATCATTTTGTCACACTTGCTGGACACTAGGGGTGTGGCATGAATGCAATTTTCAGAAATCCTGAAGATTCAAATCAAATACCTAAAAATTCAAATCAATTAGAATCTTTAAAATTTGGATGCAATTACATTCAATTCAAATCAAATAGATTTGAATCTATTTGTTTGAATTTTTTATTCGAATTTCCACATATGAATGTCAACAACATTCATATGCGCCCATACGCATCATTACGCATCCCGTATACATCTATACACATGCATACGCATCCCACATTTATCCCGTATGCATCCCGTTTTTGTCCCATACGGATCCGTGCAAATGCGTACGGATGCGGGGAAGATGGGTACGTGTAAGTACGCATCGTGTACATTCCCATACACATATGAATGTCCAAATAATTCAAATGAATAGATTCAAATATCCAAAATTCATTTGAATGTTTAAATTCAAATTTATAGACATTTGATTCAAATTCGAATGCCAAAATTCTAATAAATTCTATCGAATTTTGAATGTTTTCAAGCACATTTCTTTCACCAAAAGTGAGAAATTTGAAATGGCAGGAGGTGTGGGGATGCAATTCGTCTATCTCAGCTAAAGCAACTCTTGCTAAGAAAGCAACTAGGACAAAGGATACATTCCTGGGTCACTGTAGCTTTCCTAATATCTTTCACATAGAGTCTAAACATCTGTTATCACTTCCACGTTACATGTTATCACTTCCACAGTACATGTAAACAATATGCAGCATCCAAGGATGCTGACACGAGATATCCACATGCACAGAGACAGGCTTCTATTGGTCCTACACCATATCCTTGCATTTACTGGTTCAGTCCAGTTCTCTTCTTGTAACCAAATATGGGCACCCCAGGGGGAAATTTCCATTGAGAAATGTATTCTGCAACTGGGCATAAAAAGCCTGTAAATCTTCAGTAAAGGAGACTCTTTCACCTGGCAACCATTCTGCGTGTGAGCCTCAATTCATTGCTACAAGGAGGGGTCACTTAAAAGAGGAAACCAGCCAGATCAGTTGAAGCCCACACACCCTCTGATCTTACCTAATAAGGAACTTCAGCAAACAATTAATTCTAGTTTAGCCAAATGCTTGTTAAATCTACACTACGCTCCTGCCAGCCTCATGGGAAAAAAATTATTGAATTTCTGCAGGGCAGACGTGAATATTATTTTTATACCTTCCCTTCCCCTCAAACTTCTTTATTAAGCTCTTTCTCTTTTCGCTTCCCAAAAAATGCCTTTTGAATTGGGTTCTCGGGTCAAGGCTAATGAAGGCGATGACTGACGGATCCTGACTTCTGAAGCAAAAGAAACGCCGCCAGAAAGCAGCGTTTGTTGATCTATTTTCAATCTCTTTCCCATCGTCTCCACTTAAAAAACAAAGCCCTATCTTGATTATCAGAAGCAGAGTTCACAGGACTCAAGTACAGTAAAAGTAAATGAACAGGGGATCTGAAAACTCATTCATCTTAATCCAGCCAAAGGGCGATAATCCAATTTATTGTACTTGCATACTTTGAATGTTGTCAGCTAAATTAATGTTATTGGGTGGCACGGAACAGAGCCTGCCAGCTAGAGGACAATGCATCTAAAATGCAAATAAAAAATGACTAAACTGCTGGCTAATCCTGAGTTGTACTTTTCTTTCCCTCTTTTTCATACTTCTCATGTTGGAACAAAAATGGTAAGACACAACAAAAGAGAAGAAAAAGATGCCCTTTTTTAATCTGGTTCCTTGCTTGATAAAAATAAAGGGCCGCTGATATTTCTAGAGAAGGGATGGCTAAGCGATCATTTCCCAGATGTTCCTCCGTTAAAGCACCCATCATTCTTTGCCATTGTCCAGGCTGGTTGGGGCTCCTGGGAATTGTAGTTCAGCAGGATCTGGAAAAATCATTGCAGAAGACCACACAAGTGTTTGGACGCATCTGGGAACGAGCATTCTGGCGAATGCTTTAGATGGGTTACTACTGCAAACCCAAATTCTTGGGATCAAAATGGGCTTGAGAAAAGTTGAGAATGGGTGTTTTTCCACTGTCACTAAAAGTACCCATTAAGTACCCATTAATGGGTATGAAATGGCATTTTGGTACCCATTAATGGGTACTTAATGGGTACTTCTAGTGACAGTGGAAAAACACCCAATATCAGTGGAAGCCATAATGGAGGAGGATCAGGCTTCTTGGAGGTGGTTAATGAAGATGATTCATATTGAAAGATAGCAGTTAAGGTGGGACCTGACTGAAGTATATTATGCCATTTATGGTGTGGAAAAGGTGGATAGAGATTTTTTTTTTAATTGCATAACACTAGAACCAGGAGCACTTTATGAAGCTGATGAGCGGGGCAGTTAGGTCTGTCTGACATGCGCAACAAAGGAGGAAATGATAATATTTGGGGGTGGAGTCTAAACAGCTTCGGCCCTAGGTATCTGAAGGAGCGCCTTCCCCCACGTAGACCTGCCCAGGCACTGAGTTCTCAAGGAGAGGGCGTTTGCAGTTCCTTCTCTTGCAGAGGTAAAAGGCATAGTGACACGCAAGAGGGCCTTTTCTGTGGTGGCTCCTGGACTCTAGAATAGGGGTGTGCAAGGATGCAATTTTCAACATTTGATTAGTAACTAATTGAATATTCAAAAATCTGAATCCGTATCCATAAAAAAAAACAAATGTCTGGAGATTCAAACTTATACAGATACATTCATATCTATTTGAATATTCTATACGTATCCAATGATACAAATCTTGCACACAACCATACACACACATACACATCCCGTATGCATCCTGTTTTTATCCTGTACGTATCTGTATGGATGTGTACAGATATGCAGAAGATGTGTACGGATACGTATGTGATGCGTGCATATTTGTACGAATACGAATGTCTGAATTACTCATACAAATAAGTCAAAATATTCAAATTCGTATGGATACTAAAGTTTGAAAATCTGGACATTTGTTTTGTGTACAAATGTCCAAATTTGTATGAATTCATATGAATAATGAATATTTCAAATATCTGTGCACGCCTCTACTCTGGATCGGCTTCCTTCTTGAGGTTTGCCAGGTGCCTACGCTGTATAGTTTTCTGCACCTGGTGAAAATGTGTCTTTTCACCCAAGCGTTTGCCTTTTAAATAGCTTTCTCAGGGTGCTGTTCTGTTAGGGAGGGAGGGGAATTTTTTTTTTAACCCATAAATTATGTTTTATTTGATATGTTTTATTCTTATTGTAACCTGACCTGGGACCATTTGGTGAAGGGCGGGATATAAATTTCTTAAATAAATAAATAATTCCACAAATAGATGAATAAGCGTGAAAATTCTACAAGTAAAATCCTCCTGCAGTCTACAAAGTATAAATCTTCTTCCAGCAACTGCTTTTGGAGAAAAACATAAAAACAAAATTCCAAATACTTATGCCTCAAAGGACTAGGAACAAAGAAAAAAAATATGTACAAAAGTCTCATGAAATAATATAGTTATCGTGATAACACCAGGCAGCCTTCAGCCAGGAAAAAGTTTACCTGAATCTTAAAGTTGAAAATTGGGGTTGAAAATTTTAAGAAAATGGGTCTTAAAGGACAGGGACAGACATTTCCCCCTGATTCAAGAAAACGGGCAACAACTGATCCAGGAAGGACCCATTAACCCTTTGATGATTTAAAAACTTTTAAGCTTCATCCAGACAGCACTTATTTATTCCGCATTACTTGGATAATTTTTAATTCATCTTCAGTCCATTTTCAAAGTGAGATAATGTAGCACAGCAAAATAATAAGTTGTTTGGTTTCAGCATTATCTAACTCAGAACATCCATCTTTGGTTTAGATAAATTGGAAAGAAAATTATTAGTCAGTGTGCTGATGTGTTGCCTCACTCTGAAAATGGACTGAAGCTGTGTTAAAACTTAGGTGTGAATGCAGCCAAAGAGTCACTCTCAGTGTTAGTTTCTTTGGCATGAAGAAGGGTCACCATCCAATTCTAGGCTCCAGAACATGGTAATGTTTGTGCAGGGGTAAAATGTCTGGTGTCCCTAATTTTCCAGGAGGTGCCTCATTGGGTGTTTTTCCGCTGTCAGAAAGTACCCATTTTTGCACCCATTTGGGTGTGAGCTGGATGATCCCATTTCCACCACGGCACCCATTTGGGACCCGATTGTTTCAACTGCTGCTGGGGAAATCTGGATCAAATGGGTACTTTCTGGCCTTTAATCCAGATTTTCTGTAGACCTCATTAATGGGGTCTACAATGGGGTCCTCAGGCAGAAAATCAGGATTAAAGGGAGCCTGTTTCCATGCTTGTGTGGCTATGGGGTTTAGAGGAGACTAGGGGGAGGGGACACCCATGGGGGGGGAGCCCTAAAACCTCAGCTTCAAAGTCATTTTGAAGTCATTTCGAAGTCACTTCAAAGTCTGTGCAAAATAGCTCCAGAGTGTCTTTGAAGTCTGTGCTGATCTTCAGAGTGAACTTCAAAGTGACTCCGAATTGACTCCAAAGTGACTCCAAAGTCACTTCGAAGTTCACTCCGAAGATCAGCACAGACTTCAATGGAGCTGTTTTGCACAGACTTCGAAATGACTTTGAAATGACTTCAAAGCCACTTCGGAGATTGCACCCCTTGTCCCACCAAACACCTGGGGTGACAAGCAGACCTCTCATGGGTAGATCCAGATTTCCAAATGGGTGCTCCAGTGTTTCCATGGCAGGGAGGCTAGCACCCATTGCTACTGGGTGCTAGACCACCCATGGAAACACATTGGGTACTTCCCTTAATCTGGATCTACTAGATCCAGATTAAGGAATGTACCCATTCCTTAGATCCGGATCTTCTTAGATCCAGATTAAAGAAGCGCTGTGGAAAAACACCCATTAACCATGCCTGATCATACCTTCAAGTAGGGGTGTGCACAAAGCCATTTTCCCACATTTGATCGTAAGGTGCCTCAGTGCAAGTTGGCCTCCATATGCAAGCACTTGTGGCCCCATGAGTAATTTCACAGTGTCAAAATATATCCAGAAAATTCTGCGAGAGGAATGAATCCACGCTCTGAAAGCATCAAATCCAACTTGAATCCACTTTTAATCCGCTCTCTGTCCATGTCGAAAGCACTCTGGATTGGTTGCAGATGTGACTGGCGCAGCCGCTTTCCCACCTCCCCAGTTTAACAAATGTCCGAACTATTTGTATGAATGTCCAAAACACTTGTATTTGTATGAATGTTAATGTTGTAACATTCGATTCATGTACGAATGTCTGGATTTGGACGAATAACGAATGTTATGGATATTGGTGCTACAGTCCACAAGATTATTGGAATAATATTCTGTTTCTCAAACTGTGCTTGAAGAACTTTGCAAATTGAAGTGAAGGCAGTCATTTAAGATGAGTAGAGGTAGAAAAAGAAAGGAAGGAAATAAGGAAGGAAGGAAATGGAAAAGAAAGAAAGAAAGAGAGTAAGGTAAACAAACACATGAGTATTAAAATGTAAGCTCAAGTAGCTGGTGGAGGAGTATAGCATAATAGGCACAGTAGGGTGTCCCTGAAGGTAGTTTCGAGTCCCACTGTTTTTATTACCTAGTATCAGCAAGAAAATATATGCCTGACTACATTTATGGGGCCATTTAGAACTTTAAAACAGGCTCTTCATCTCAGAAAGAGGTCATTAAAATACTCACCCTCCAAGGTCTTTTTGTAGATTAACATACTGTTGATTCAGCCACGGCATGCCTTGCTGGAGACGTCTTCTTCCGTGGCACTCGTAAGGCTAAGGGTAAGCATTCACAGAAGTGCTTGGTGTCATATGGGGTGTGCGCTAAGGCTGCCAATGGATCTAAAAAGGAAGCCAACTTGAGCACAAAGCAAGCCTCCAGTAAGAGAAACCAAAAAATTATATCATCCAACCCACGACCACCCAATTTCTGTGGATTTACGAGGATTTCAAATAATGCTGGTTATCATGGAGATGAAATTGCGTACAACTGTCAAGGTGCAGGACCTGTTTGCACTTACCTGTCTGGAGAGGTTGCTGGAGCATCTGGGAGCAGCCTCAGTCCTCCAAAATTGTGTAGAGTTTTTACTTTTAAACAACAGGTGATCTCCCAGGAACAGCGCTCACATTTTCTTCTGGTGGGTGGGGCAGGGCAGATGGGGCTGAGCACATGTGCGTTGCATTGTGATCACCACAGCAAGGGGCAGACACAATGGAAGTTGTTACAGCCTTTGCCATGGCAATTTGAACAGTCTGTCATGGGCCATCTGCACTGGAAGCACTAGTGGTACCGTTGGAGGATAGAAAAACGTGGCCTGAACTTAACTGAATGGTATAGTTCCACACAGTTGAGTGCATTGTGTAGGGCACTTGATGCACTGGTGTTAAGCGACAAATGGTTCCACTGAACTTACAAACCACACTTAATTTCAGCAGTGCATGCCATGTCTTTGTTATTTTCAAAACCTTATGCCAGTTTGCACTTGTCCCCATAGTCAACAATAGGTTAACATCTGGGCAGGAGATGTTTACAGCCTAGAAATGCCCCCTGCCTGCCCAGATGTTAACCTATCATCAACTAGTGGTGGTGGACAGAAAATCTAGATTGAGCCCCTAAAATGGTTGGATGGACTACAGATCATCTCTCTTGCAGCCAACCCAGTGCCAGATGCTGTGTTTCTGGACCCTTGCATCACATTGGGCAACTCAGAGTTTCCCTTTATTTACAACCAGGGGCTTCCCATTGCCTTTCAAGAGAGAAGGACACCAGCAATGTATGGTTATTGCTAGGAAAATGTATGCAGTTGTATTGGCCAAGATACATGGTTTACCATGACCCTCTACTGGGCTTTTCTTTTCTTTTTACTTCCCAGTCTAGCTTATGGTGCCTATTATTTCCAGGCATCTTCCTTCCAAAGACTAACCAGGGGCCTTTTTGCACTTTGGCTCCTAGTCAAGAATTAGTGAACATCTGGTGAAGAGCATCTGCTCTTCGAGGAGGCTGCTACAGCCTCCAGGCATGTCCTGCCTCACTGGAAGTTTGTGCTCCACATCTTAGCCAACGTTTACCAGAAGCGTAGCTGGACTGTCCAGTGGCGCAACCACCCACACCTCTTCTGGTGCTCTGGTGTTCAATGAGGTGCTGTGCAAGCATGGCAGCACCTCAGAACACAGTAAACATGACCGCGTGTGCACAGAGCATCAGCGTCAACATGGCGAAGGTGCTGACATATGCACGGTCGTGGAAGGCACTGCAGCCAAAATGGCAGCAGATCGCCAACCCCAGGACTGAATCAGGTAAGTTGTCGATCGCAGGGTGCGTGCATGTGTGAAACAGCCAAAGTTGACCAGCGCTCCAAGTGTGAGCTATAGTCAGTGTTGGTTAATCGTGTTCCTTTCCCGAAATCGCCCCAGGTTCTGACTCTGTTTCCAAGTTCAGGTAATAGGAAACTGAAATACAAATGCCTCTGGAGGTGGAGGATGGTTCGTAGATGTAGAGCAGTGCCACTGGAGCAGGCATAGAAGTGGAGTGTCAACTTTTCCCCTCCTGTGCTGTATTCCTAAAGTAAATATCACCTCTGTGGATGGGAACTGGAGGAAATCCCTGTTGGTGCTAAACAGCAATTTGACAATGCTACCTAACCATAAGCTCTTCTCTACGCTAGATGGCAGCATGGTATATCCTCTGATCAGTCAGAGCGTTTGCGCCTGTCTTGGCGCTTCATAGAAGATACCTAAGGAAGTTTGGTGCTTAAGACACATCTGTTATTGTCTACTTCCATATTATTTCTCAAGAATGTTCTATGGCAGAGATATACATCTATTCCAGTGTTTCTAGTGGGATGACTGTGGGTGGCTGAGAACTTGCCAGGAAATTTAATTTTTTAGACATTAGTAATCTTTCCCAGTGTGTGCTCCTATTGAATTAAGAAAGCATGCCAGCGAATCAGAGTTTTGCCTCAACGTAGCAATTGTAAAGCTCCGTCCTAATTGTTTTTAATTAAAATTGTATAGATATGTGCCTCTAAGTTATGCACCTCATTTCTGACAAACAGCATGGATTTCAAACTGTACAAATGCCAAAATATTTATGTTGTAGAGTACATATTTTAGACTTAAATCCTTGTTTCCTCTAGAAGGGGGGAAGAGGTAAAAAAAATATTAGCAATAAATGTAGTAATTAGAATCAGTCTGTGGTTTTCCAGAATGCACGCTTTGGTTAAAGCATCTCTTTGATGATTCGTGGTCTTTTCAGGTCTCTGGAAGTGTTCAAGATACATGAATGGGTTGTCCAATACAATCTTGATCAGTACATGCAAATTTGGAATCACCAGACACCACTGCAGAATACTTTGTTTATACTTAAAATATACTTAAATAAATACTGAATACGCAGGGCTGTGATTGTTTTTCAGATAACAGAGAAACCAAAGAAATGCAGCGAACTTGCTGGGATATAATCCTTAATTTTGAGCCTAATGACAAAGTTTGAGTAGTCAAAGCTGAGAAAGAATCATAGGTCTAAAAAAACATAGGTCACGTGAAGGTCTAGCAAGCTTGAGTCAAGGAAATATACAAATGGAAAGTAATAGATCTCTTTTTCAATATGTGTCTGCATCTTCACACAGTAACAGACTATAGCTCTAAAGGTCATAGTATTTGCATGCTAATGCCTTAATCCACATTAAAAAGCCAGAAAATGCATTTCTAAAGTACATTCTCTAGCCTTTAACATGGACTAGAGCACAATTCCAAAAGACTGTGCCAGATGCATGCTGGGATTGTTGGGTGTGCATGCCAATATGCCACCGTGGCATGTAGTGGCACCATGGTCCTTGCCATGACAGCAGTGCTGCAGGGCCAACAATCATGTCCCAAACGCTCATTTATCCTTGTTTATATTCAGGCTCCGAGTGGCATACAAAAACCCTTTGGGCACATCGTCTTCAAAGTACTTTAAAGCTGTTTGAAAAGAAACACTTTAAGCCACAGTGTGGACCAGGTTGAAGGCTTGTCATGGTGTGTGGGTCATGCAAAATACATCTTCTCTTACGTGTCCCCTCATGTCCTTTTGTGCCAGGTTAGAGAGGTCATATATGCCATTTTGAGTCCATATTGAATTAGAATTAGCCAAAGTACATCATTCTTTTCAGGAAATGGAGTTTTCCTGGAAATTATGTCATCCTTTGATGGACATAGACTGTTTTTCATTAATGCACTGATGTATCCCACCACGTTAATTGTGCTGCCCACCCAATCAAGTTTCTATTTTTAAAAAGCACAGGTCTGGATCCTAACCAGCCTGGGAGTAAAATACACAAAGGGAGGAAGCAACGCCGCCACTGGGTCACTGGGGTGACTATAAGCTTGTTTACTCAGCAATAAGGCGGCAGCCATCTGATCAGCATTAGGAGAAGACAAAAGCAGGAGACAGCAGCAGCCCGAGAGAAAGGAAAGGCATTTTGCTCAACTTGCCAACCTTAACTGCGGTCTGGTTTGGACAGGTGAAATGAAGGTGAAGTTTGCAACTGCACTGCCCTTCTCCCTGATTTCCAGAAGCCTCCTTTGCACTGGTGATGTGAGAATGAGGGTTGTGCTGAACCACAGTTTGTCATAAAGGAACAGTTGTGAGAGTCCTGGGGCTGCCTTGTGTCCCTCCTGACGATGCCAGGCTCTCCTCAACTCCAGCATCAAACCACGAGCCCCAATGAAAAGGTGTGGGAAATTGGGATGTGCATGAATGGGGGAAGGGGGGGTGTTGCATTTCTTTCATATCGAATTGAATGGAAGACAATTTGTATCCATTCAAATAGATCCCCCGTCGAATGTGGAAGGATTCTATCCGATACGAATGTATTCATAAGAATTCGTATGAATATCCGATACAAATGCATATGTATCCAATATGTATCCCATAACACATCCACTCTGAAGGTGTCCAATTTGCCCTGAACCCACTTTGAATCTGCTCTCAAACCATGTTGAATTCACTCTGGAGCCGTTGCAGATGTGACAGGCGCAGCTGCTTTCCCATCTCTCCCTTTCATGAATGTTCTGAAGCATTTCTATTCATACAAATGTCTGCATACGAATGTCGTACCGTTCTGTTCATATATGGATGTCCAAATTTGTACTGATTCATACAAATAACTAATGTTATGCATATCCATGCAGATCCCTAGTGAGGAATTCACCTTTGCAGGAAGCATGGCCACTGCCATTATTGGTCTCTCCATGGGCAGGGCAGCATCATGTTTGCTTGCAATGTCACGAGCTGCGGTGACACCTTCACTTTAAACCTTCTTCAAGTCATCTCCAGGTCTTATTGCTCACACCTTTTCATTTCTGCCCCTTTTGTTTCTGGACTATCCATCAGGAAAATCCGAACGGAAGGTGGAAAGTCCACAAATAACAGGGATAGAAATGAAAAGGTGTGAGCAGTCAGGACTGAAGATGGACTGGGGAAGATTTAAAGGGAGGTGTGACCACCACAGGCATCATGCATCAATCGGATAACACATGTTCACAGAGAGCCTGAGAGTGTGTCCGCACGCTGCTCAATGACATGGAAGTGCAATGCAGGCCTGCACCTGGAGGGGGCGCTAATGGCAGAGTTGTGCTTCCAGCAAAGGTGGACCAGGTGTTGGTTGCTCTGGGAGTCCATCAGATGCAGCCAAAAGTGGATGCATCTCTCCCCCAGGTTCCGAGGGACGGGCCTTCTCTGGCAAGTGCAGACATGGCCTGCGTTAGGACTGCCAAAACAGCAAGGGAAAGGCAGGTCTTGAATTGCCTTTGGTTTACCCTGACTGCTTTGATTTGCAAAGGGTTGAAGTGCAATTGAAGGAGGAATAAAGGGATGCTCCCAAGAGAAGGGCTGGTGCTTCCTCATGGCCCGCACAGAAGTGCTCTGTGAACATCTGCTGCATACCAGACTGCTTTAGAGATGATTATTCTGGTACTGTTCACAATATTTTAGTAAGAGTGAAAGGAGGGACAACCTGGAAGGCATGCGAAGCTTCATGATCTCCACAGTGAAGCTCTCCTGTTAAAACAGGCAGTGCAAAGCCTCACATTCCATCTTTAATCCCCCTTTCCTTCTCTATTACAATCAGTTTAAAAGGCAAACATTTCTCAGGTTATTTCCTGAGGCCTGTTGACACTAGAGATATGCAGGGATATTCGGAAATTTGAATATTCGATTCATATCCATCGAACGTTGACATTCGAACATACGGATTCTTGAATAATTTGAATGTGTAGATTTGTAAGAGTCATATACAAATTTGCGTGAAAAGGATTAATATGGGATGCATACAGGACAATATGGGATGCATATGGATTATTACGGAATGTGTACAGATACGTATAACAGATATGAAAGTTGTCGACATTTGTATCTTCAAATATGAATCTAAGATTCAAATGTACGGATTCAAATTGGAATTTTTGACTTTCAGATCTACTCAGATTCGAATATCAAAAATAACATTAATGCACATCCCTACCCAAAAGCTTACCTTGTGGCAGCAACCATTCTCTCTTCTTCCGGTGCTCCGGGGTTGTCTGAGGTACCACGCAAGCATGCTGGTACTTCAGACGACCATAGACGTGACTGCCTGTGCACAGAGCATCAGGGCAAATCCCTACAGCAAGCTTATTTTGAATTCAAAATGTTTTCAATCCTCGCAGACCCCATGTCAGTTTGGCTTAACACGCTTTCTGCATGCTTGCTCCAATGGCAGAGGCCACGTTGGTGTAAAGAGCTTTGAGCTGTGAAAGGCAAGGGCATCCCAAAGGACCCGGATCCAAAATGCAGACTGCATTAAAAAGAAGTGTCCACACTTCTAGGGCACTCTGAATATGTTCAAGGCTACCAGCCTTCCCTCAACATTCTGAGAAAATTTTGAAACAGCAGTCCTTTCTAAAATCGAAAGGAGAGCAACTTGGAAAAAATTCAGTGCGAGAAGAGAAAGGGCAAGTGCAAACAGCAAGAGTTGCTCACCGAAACGGGAAGAAACGGGAAGAAGACCGCTTTTCGGGCTCCTCTTGCACTTCGGAAAACAGCTTTTCCAGGTGAAACAAAGAAAGAAAGAAAGAAAGAAAGAAAGGACCCTCTTTGGTTTGGCCTGAGACCTTACAGCTATGTTTTTTGCTCAGACTGTGTGACCTTCAAACATCGGGCTGAGTAGAGTGTGTTGTTGGGAGTTGGCCGGACAGTTGCGGCGGCTTGCTGTTTGAGTCTAGTGGATGAGAGGATTCCGGACCAATCGTTATGTGCTGAACCTAAGCTACCCGGCTTGCAAGAGTTAATCTGCGAGATGTTGATGGGAGGCACTTAGATACCACCTGTTGCTCTGGTTCCTTCTTCCTTGCTGGCCCTGAGTGAACTATTGGAAACAGGTGTGAGGCGCTTAAACAAGACTTTAGCGTTTGGGACTTTGGGAAGAAGGTGAGAAGTACTTGGTGTCCTGGACTTTCCTGGACTTTCCTGGACTTTCTTGCCTGTCTTCCTGCCTGCCTGCAGAGAAAATCGCAGGAGGACCGGAGAAGAGTGTGCTTTCTGTGTTTCACGTTTTTGTGGGGGAGAGGGGTGCCTCTGCTCCATTCCAACATTGATTCCATCCCAGTATTTAGAAGTGTTACCTCCTTCTCTAAGGACGGGAGAGACTTGGAGACGCCTCCTCACCCCAATAGCCCAGCAGCGCCTCTTCCTTTGTTACTTTCTTTGTTACTTCTTATCTTCTATACCCACCATGCCACCACATGAGGGACAGGAAGCCCACCCCTTTAATGATACGCTATCGGGGATTCCAACTCTCCTGGGCATAGGTAGATATGGAATTAGTAGGGGACCCTTTAAAAAATATCCGGTGAGACCTATGCATACGCGCTGTCTTTCAAATCTTCGCCCCATACAGCAACATGACGGCAGCGGAATCCCCAATCCCTCTTCTAACTTGTTATTATGCAATGTTAGATCTGTAAACAACAAGACTGCAATATTGCATGATTTAGTTTGTAATTGTCGGGCAGACCTAGCCTGCTTGACTGAAACCTGGGTCAAAGAAGGGGATACTGTAGCCCTCTCCCAAATGACCCCCCCTGATTTCTCAGTCCACCAGAAGACCAGAGACGGAGCTCGAGGGGGTGGGGTGGCAATTCTGGCTCGGGAAGTTTTTTCTCCTAGAACCATACCAGCCCCAGTAATCGCTGGTATAGAATGTGTGGGCCTGGTTCTGGGTTCTTTGGTGAAACTGGCTGTTCTGCTGGTATACCGGCAGCCAAATGCACCGGCAGACAGCCTTCCGCGGCTCCTGGAGGTGGTGTCTGACTGGGCACTGAGATTCCCCAACCTTATTGTGCTGGGGGATTTCAATGTCCAGGTCGACGCCGCCTCCTCCCGAGCTACGGAGTTGGTTTCGACCATGGCAGCATTAGGCCTTTCTTTACTTAGGACTGGTCCAACACACGCTGCAGGCCATACTTTAGATCTTGTCTTCTGGTCTGGCATTGATGTGGTCTTAACTGACCTTGAAACTGTTCCATGGTCTGACCATCGTGTTCTGAAAGCTCGTTTTCAGCTTGCTGCACCCCCCAAGTCACCACCCAGACCAATTTTGGTTCGTCCACGGGGCTGTATGGACCCGATTAACCTTCAGAATGCCTTGCAGGTTTCGGTTCCTATTGATGGTTCTATAGATGAGCTGGTTGAGGGCTGGAATTCTAGACTCTCTACAGCTATTGACAAGATTGCCCCTAAACGACTCCTCCGGCCCCATAAAAGGCTCTCCCCATGGTTTACCAGGGAGCTGCGAACCCTCAAACGGCGCCTGAGGCGCCTTGAGAGAGCTTGGAGGCGAACTCAGGATGTGACATCGAGAATGTCATATCGTAGACTAAAAAAAGCTTATGAGATGGCGACTAAGAACGCAAAAAGAGACTATCTCTCTGCGGAGATCGCTTCCGCAAAGTCACGCCCGGCGCAGTTATTTAAAACAATTAGGCACTTGACCATTCTTCCGGGAAATCAAAATTTATCAAAGTCGGGAATTGGCTGTGAGGCCTTTGCGACTTTTTTCACGGATAAAATCTCTAAGCTTCGCCTTGACCTCCCCCCCACAGCTGATACAGCAACGGAGCTGGGGGCTCATAAATCGTCGATAGGCCCGGTGTGGGATTGCTTCCACTTACTTGATCTAGCAGAAGTAGAGAAGGTGCTCATAAAGGTAAGACCCACCACCTGTTCACTTGACCCATGTCCTTCATGGTTGATCAAGGCTAGCGGTGAGACATTGGGTGCCCATCTCCGCGAGATCATTAATTCCTCCTTGGAACAAGGAGTGTTCCCAGATATTTTAAAGGAAGCGGTGGTCCGCCCCCTACTAAAAAGACCTGGTCTGGACCCTGATGATCTGTCCAATTATCGCCCAGTATCTAACCTCCCATTCCTGGGGAAAATAATTGAGAGAGCGGTGGCGGAACAACTACAACTATTTTTAGATGCAGCTGCGGTCTTGGACCCTTTTCAATCTGGCTTTAGGCCGGGTCATGGGACTGAATCGGTTCTTCTGGCTCTCACGGATGATATCCGGAGGCAAATTGATCGAGGCGGTTCAGCGCTGCTGATACTGCTAGATTTAACAGCAGCCTTTGATGTTGTAGACCATGATATTCTGGTCCATCGCCTCATAGAGGCTGGAATTCAGGGGACAGTTCTTGCCTGGTTTTCATCATTCCTCCAGGGCCGGGGGCAACGAGTAGCCTTTGGGGGTCAGAGTTCCCAGAGATCTCCCCTTCAATGTGGTGTCCCCCAGGGTGCACTTCTTTCCCCAATACTCTTTAACATCTTTATGCGCCCCCTGGCTCAGTTGATTCGGAACTATGGTCTGATCTGCCACCAGTACGCTGATGACACGCAGCTCCTTCTGCTGATGGAGGGTCGGTCGGCCCCTGCCCCAGATTCCCTCTCCCACTGCCTAGAAGCCATTGCGAACTGGTTAAGAGGCAGTAGGTTGAAACTAAATCCATCAAAGACAGAGGTGCTTTGGCTGGGTCGTGGGGTTGAACCTAGTAATTTACAGCTGCCTCCTTTTGAAGGAAGCCTTCTATCAACACTCCCTGTCGTCAAGAGTTTAGGGGTCCATCTGGACTCTAATCTTTCTATGGAGACCCAGGTGGCACGCTCAGCCCAGATGGCATTTTTCTATCTAAGGCAAGCTCGGCAGCTGGCCCCTTACCTCTCCCATTTTGATTTAGCCACCGTGATACACGCGACAGTCATTTCTAGGCTAGATTATTGTAATTCCCTTTATGCCGGTCTTCCCCTGGGCCTGATCCGAAAGTTGAAACTGGTCCAACATGCAGCAGCCCGCCTGTTAACAGGCACTCCTCGTGGGGCCCACATCACGCCTGTTTTACGGGAATTACATTGGCTGCCTATTGAGTACCGAATCCGGTTTAAGGTGTTGGTTGTAACATTTAAAGCCTTACGTGGGCTGGGGCCTTCGTACCTGCGGGACCGTCTGGTCCTCTATATACCCAGGAGAACATTACGGTCATCATCAGACCAAAGTCAGTTACAGGTCCCTAGAGTCACCGAGATCCGCCTGTCTGTCACTAGAAACAGGGCTTTCTCGTGTCTTGCCCCTTCCTGGTGGAACTCCCTGTCTGCGAGCACTCGAGCCATCCAAGAACTGCCTAGGTTCCGAAAGGCGTGCAAGGCAGAGCTGTTTCGTCTGGCTTTTGGCTAGTAGAAGATCAGCCTTAGGTTGGTCATGAGATCTCTATTTCCCGGTCATATTTTTCTATGATACTGCTCTGTGGTTGGGAATTGGTCTGTTATGGGGGGATCTGGGTTTTATTATGGTTTTAAAGATTATTTTGATTGATGTTTTGTATTTGATGCATAATTTTGCCTGTATTGTACTATCGGCATTTTATATGTCTATATTGTAAGCCGCCCAGAGCCCATTCGTGGGGTGGGCGGGGTATAAATCTCAGAGTAAAGTAAAGTAAAGTAAAGTAAATCACCCCAAAGCATTGTAAATGTTAATCCTCATTTCAACATGTCTCACTCCGGTTCGTGAGCTTGAAACATTTTACATTTTTTACTGTGGGAACCCTTCCATGTTAAGGGATGAGAGTTTCCCTCCCCAAATAGCTTGCTTCCAAAGCAAGCTGTAAAATCCACCCCTTAAAGCTACACTGTAGCGATGGAACCACTTCACACCTGATAATGATCTTGCCATTGAAAGTTCTGACCGTTAAAAAAGGGAAAAGAAAGAAAAGCAGCTGCAGGTTGGGGGAGATGTGTGAATGTTTAAGGCGAAGGGGGCTTGAGTTGCTGCTGCTGCATGCCCTGAGCAATGAGGAGAGGAGGGGAAAGAATTGCTGGCTGTCTGCTGCTGTTTTTCTTCCATCCAGGCAAGCAGCAGCCACCCAGCTAGGCTCCGTGAAGGGGTCCCTTATGGGTGGCGCATTCACGCCAGGAGGAAGAGGACAGGGCAGCCCCAAAAAGCGGTTTTTAAAAAGTAGCCACTGGAGTCCCCCCTTGAGTCACATACATCCTCAGAATCCAGATTGAACGCAATTCTGGCTGAAAGTAATGGGATCAGGCAAATTCGCGTTTGCATCTGGTTCTGTTATTTCGGTTTAGGGAAACTGGATTAAGCTTCTAATGGGGATGCGGCCTCAGTGTCATCAAGGTGATAGTGTGGATGCATATGTTGTTGCATAGGGCATTGCAGCCAAAATGGTGCTGCCTAGAGGAGTACTGGGCCCCGGATTGGATAAGGTAAGTATCCAATCATGTGGGGAAGGAATAGCCAAAGTTTACTAGTTCTCCAAGTCAATGTTGGTTAATGATGCTCCTTTCTCATCTAGCGGATGGGAAGGGAAGTGTGAAAATGCCCCTGGTCTCTACATGTGTGATATCTGTCCTCATTCTGTTTCTAAATTGATAGTTCCCTTATGGCACACAATTGCACAGATGAGGACTTCCTCCCTGGAGCTTTAATCCACACATGACTGAGAAAAACAAAAGCTTGAACCACATTTTTATTTATTTTAATTTAGTTTAGTTTAGTTTGCTTATATTCCAGCTGTTTCAAAGTGGCAGCTAATAAGAATCATGGCAGGTGAACCTCTTAAGTGTATCTCATAGTATAATATAAATGTAATTGTAAAATGAATACTGTATAATACACTTTCTGTATGGTTAATTACTTAAAAATCAGATTTTCTTTGGGTTTGTTTTTTCCCTCCTTTTCCCCATCAATATCAAATTTAGGGAAGAATTCATAAAAGAGTTTAGATATGAAATATTGGATTAGGTGCAAATTTGAGTTATGTAATGGAAGAGTTATGTTATGTTGTATTAATACTCTTGTAAACAAATTGAGAGAGGAATTTCAGTTAGTACCTAGAATATTATTTTGGGTTGGAGTAAATGAAGAGGAAAGAAGGAGTAGGAGATGCTGGATATTAGTTTTTAAACCCCACTTTTCTCAGCCTTAAGGGGAGCCAAAGTTGCTGGCAAGCCACCTATTCTTCTCCCCACAACAGACACCCTATGAAGTGGGTGGGGCTTGAGAGCTTGGAGAAAAAGCTGTGACTAGCCCAAGGTCATCCAGCTGGCTTTGTGGAGGAGTGCAGGATTGAACCAGGAAACTACAAGTAAGAGTCTGACACTCTAACCACAAGACCAAACTGACTCATTGTTAGGAGTAGGAAATAACATGTGTATGCACATTGAAATGTGTGTTGGAATCTATTGTATTAAAGCATGTAATAGTAACTATAGACCAAATGCAGGGTGTAAGGATTAAAAAGAATAGCACAGCCTTGGGCATCTCTTCCTCAGCTGTCTCCCCAGGAAGCATTTGAGAACTGTTGGATGGAGGGCACAAGCCAATGGCCTCTTGCCCTGGCAACCTGATTTTAGTGAGACATATAGGACCCCAGGTATTTCAAAGTAACTGCTCTAAGGGACGCCTCTACGGGTACATTTCCACTGGCCCTTTAGTCCAGCCTGAATCCAGCTCGACAGTCCAACATCCCGATACTATGGGTGGAACCCCCCATTTCTGCGGACTATATGTCCGATAATCTGGGGAATCCCTATTCAGATTGTAACAGCACTCACTGCGGGATCCTGTTAAAATCTGAATATCTATTAATGGAACGCCTGCTGACCTCCTCCACTGCCACCCCTTTCCTCGGTCTTTCCTTGAATCCCATGGTGTTTGCCTCTCCCCACTTTCCTCCATCTGTTGGAGAATGGTGGGGAAGGCAAGCAGTGGGATAACGATGAAAGATGAACAAGGCTGGAGGGAGCGGGGAATGGCAGAAGATGGTGCCCCAGATTTTTGGCGACCAGTGGGAAGGTAGCCTAAGGGACATTTGCAGGGATGTGAGAGCAAGTGAAGGTCTTTGCCCTTGGTGGGCTACTTTGTGAGACTGGATGTTGGACTGTTAACATTCTTATGTAATCCGCCTGCATTTCAAGGTGGTATTGTCTTCTGCAGGTGAGGTCAGGTTTTGATCTTACATTGAATTGCACATTGTGGAGACCTGGAAAAGCTGAGGAGCAGAGCATCAGTTCTGCATGCAGATGATCCCAGGTATGTCACTGTCACCAGTCTGGCAATGATAAACCACTTCTATATTGTCTCCAGGATATATAGTCACCGAGAGGCTGCTTTTCTCTTTACCCCTTTATCTTTATTTTCAATATCTTTATACTGAATAAGTAACGTTGGGTGCCTTCTGAATTGTCCCTTTGTGTTTTACTGTAAGCTGCTCTGAGCATTATGTTACATGGTGGAGTACTTAATTTAAACTATAAATACTAATTTCCCCTGTTTATTTCCCTAAGTTTCTTTTAATGAAGGATCCAGTGCAAAGTTGAGATAATGCACTGACTCAGCAGCGTTCATTTCCCTAATTGCAAAGGGACTATTGCCAGACTGCAAAGTACAGTGTGACAGTAACCACTGCAGAGCAGGACTGGCTTTGCTGGCGAGAATTGCTGAAAACATGATGTTTCCAACAGATGCATTAGAAAAGCAAATATTTCTCCAGGCAGAGTGCAATTAAAACTATAGAATGTCCTCCCCCAAGAAGTAGGGATGGTCGCCAATGTGAGCAGCTTCCGAATGAGGAATTTTAGACAGATTTACCAAAGACAGAGCTATCAAATGGCTGCTAGTCACAAGGGCTGTGTACTAACTCCGGGTTAGGGATGTTCACGAATAGTTGTTCGGAATTTGAATTCAAATCGAATGTCAAAAGATTCAGTCCGGTTTGAATGATTAGAATCCGAATGCAACAAAACCCGATTCGAGTCAAACACATTTGAATCTATTTGTTTGAACATTGGACTCGAATAATCTGAAGATACAAATGTTGACATAGAGGTGCAAATGTGCTGCACCAGGGATGGCAATGGCTGTCTTTGGCCAAGGTAAGTCTGCATATGGTGCATGAAACCGTGTTCCACACATGGTTTGCATGAAGTATGTTCCTGCATGGAAGGGCCTGTTTCATGGTACTAGTTAATCAGAGGTGTTTTTCCACTGGCAGTAAGTACCCATTTTAGCACCCATTAAGGATCCATTTGGCTGAGAGTCAGATGACCCCATTTCCACTACAGACCCCATTAGAGACGCATCTGTTTCCACCACAGCTAGGGAAATCCAGATCATATGGGTCCTTCGGGACCTATAATGTGGATTTCCTGTAGACTCCACTAAAGGAGACTACAATGGAGTCTTCAGCCATCAAATCCAGATTATAGGGAGCCTGTTTCCACTAGGGGTGTTTTTCTGCTGAGCTCCTTTAATCCGGATCTAAGAAGATCCAGATCTAAGGAATGGGTACTTCCCTTAATCCGGATCTAGTAGAAGTACCTAATGTGTTTCCATGGGTGGTCTACCACCCCATAGCAATGGGTGCTAGCCTGCCTGCTGTGGAAACACCGGAGCACCCATTTTCAAATCCGGATCTACCCAATTCTAGTGGAAACAGGCTCCATGTAATCCAGATTTTATGGCTGAAGACCCCATTGTAGACCCCTTTAATGGGGTCTACAGATTATAGGTCCTGAAGGACCCATATAATCCGGATTTCCTTAGCTGTGGTGGAAACAGATATGTCTCTAATGGGGTCTGTAGTGGAAATGGGGTCATCCGGCTCTCAGCCAGATGGGTCCTTAATGGGTACTTGGTGCTAGTGGAAAAACACACTAGAATTGGGCAATGGGGTCTACAGGAGGCTCAGGGGGAGAGGCACCCATGGGGAGTGCCCCAAACTCAAGACTTTGAAGTCCCTCCAAAGCTGGCTCTGAAGTCCCTCCAAAGTTGCCTTCGGAGCCTGTGCTAATCTCCAAACACAACTTCAGAGATTGCACCCCTTGTCCCCCAAAACACCTGGGGTGACAGGCAGACCCCTTGTGGGTAGATCCGGATTTGCAAATGGGTGCTGGAAACACATGGAAAAACACTGGGTACTTCCCTTAATCCAGATCTACTAGATCCGGATTAAGGAATGTACCCATTCCTTAGACCCCGCTATTACAACCTTAGTACAGATTTGATACAGATCACCATTAGTCCTGTGCAGACTATGTGGATTATGAGGCTCCTTGATCTGGATTATCAGGTAAGTGCAGAAAGAGCCAAAACCAAGGCAATGGTCACTGTAATAATAAGAACAATAAATTGGTGTTTAAAGGATAGAGAGACCCAAAAACAGAGACAGAGAGAAGGAAGGAAGGAAGGAAGGAAGGAAGGAAGGAAGGAAGGAAGGAAGGAAGGAAGGAAGGAAGGAAGGAAGGAAGGAAGGAAGGAAGGAAGGGATCCCATAATTTCATGATCTGTAAGCAAAAGATTGAGTTATATCGAAAATGCTTCCATGGACGGCAAAGAAACAGAATATAGATTCAAGTCTTCTCAGAAACACAGCTGAAATAATCTCCTCCTAGCTCTTTGCATGATAATGACTGGTTACCTTCCAGACATTTAAAGCCTACTATTCATTTGATACTATCTGGGAATAGGTCACATTATAAAGGGAATTGCGCTATCCTGTATTGGTATTCAAAAATAAGGAGTAAGACTGATAACAGGCTGTGAAAAATTAACTCTAAATGGAAGCAGCAGGTGAAAGTAAGTGGAGCTTATTTTAATTTGCTAGCAACTGTATTCCAGTAAGTACGACACAAACAGGGTACCTCTTTCCTTCCAGATGTTGCTGGGCTACAACCAGGGTGGCACAATGGAAAGAAGACCAAGCCTCTTACACCTTTAACAGCTACAAAGAAGAGCAGAATTGCAGCAGATGTAGCTTGTCATGCAGTCAATGGCTCACAGGTGCTCTGTCCCCCTTTCCATCTGGCTACTCTGTGAGGGTGGCATTTCAGCAGCAGATTTGGAAACCACATCTCATGAAATTCCCTTCCCAGCTAGAGCTGTGAGAGTGCTGTGATGTTGATGAAGAAGAAGATGATGATGACAGTGGTGGGTTTGGGTGATTATCTATATTGAAAGAAAGCATCTTAAGCACTGTACTAAGAAAAGGTGAGATTCTTCTACAGTGGAAAAATAAAGACTGGAAAGCTAGGAAGAAAAACAACTGCATGGTTGGTACATCAAAAGCAGTGATGGAGACATAGATGAATACTGGCTCCACACCTTGGTGGCATAGGCAAGGGGGGTGAGATATCCACATATCGTACTCCTTTCTCAATCGACAAAGGGCAAATTCACACTTCACCTCCCATCGCTGGGGGTGCCCAGGGTGGGTTCCTGCAGGCTCTAGCTGAGCTGATCAGGTCACCTAGAGCCTGCAGAGGCTGAAGATCTGTCCCGGTGCGCTGGCACCTGGGGCGGCCTGGATCAGGGTGCCCCAGCTGCCAGGGTCCTTCCCCCCAGCCATGCGACCACTTACCTTGCTGTGGTGGTTGCGCAGCCATCCCGGGCCATATGCTGCTCTCTGTGGTACACTGGCCCCACACTGTCAGTGCCTCCAGTCCAAAGTGTTGATAGTTTGAGCCCTGTCTACCGATAGTGGCAGCTGAAGGTGGGGCCCGCAGCTGTATGGGAGGCAAAGTGCGAATGCTCTTCCTCCCTTACAGCTGTGGGACAGCCTGGGATGGCCGGGAATGCCCTGGGCCGAGTGTAGAGCTTGATTTTGTGCTCTGCACCCAGAACGTGAGTAGGGCTCCCTGGGACGGACTGGGGCAGCCCAGCAGAGTGAAGCCTCCATCCCAGGGTGTCATACTTGCATTTGGGAGGTCCTCATGCCAATAGGCCTATATAATCTTTCCCTAACCTCAGGCTCTGTACCCAAGGACTGGAGGGTAGCAAATGTAACACCAATCTTCAAAAAAGGATCCAGGGGTGATCCAGGCAATTACAGACTTGTTTGCTTAACGTCAGTTCCATGTAAGGTGATGGAAACCATCATTAAAGATAAAATTAGTGCACACATGGAGGAGCAAGCATTGTTGAACAAAAGCCAGCATGGCTTCTGCAAAGGTAAATCATGCCTTACAAATTTGTTGGAATTCTTTGGGAGTGTCAATAAACACGTGGATGAAGGCGAACCAGTAGACACTGTCTATCTGGACTTTCAGAAGGCTTTTGACAAAGTCCCACATCAAAGGCTACTGAGTAAACTCACCTTTTTGCCCTGGCCTTTGGCAAAATAAGGAAACAGCTTTTTCCTTCCAACTTTCAGGCCCAGCTTCTATTTCTGAATGTTCATTTGATATTTGGTTTTTCATGTTGTAACCCAGCCTGAGACCTCTGGGCATAGGGTGGGATAAAACTGCAAATAAATAAACAAATCAAACATCTGGTGGCCTCTGCCACCAATATGACATAATTTTCATAGTCATCTTCATGATCATCTCACCAGCCCTTTCCACTATAAAGCTGTCTCATTTCCTCTTAGTATACTTAGCTGTGTTGAAACAATGACCAGTGTTGCACTTGGCTTTATTCTGGAATATATTCTGGAATAGGTGCCTGCTGTACACATACTAGTACAGGCTACAGCAGGCTCCAGGTGAGACTTGCTGGATTCTGAATTAGCATGCAGATGTCAGATACTTATCCAGAGATATATTCCAAAATGTAGCCAAATGCGAACATATTTTAGAACCAAAGGATGACTCTCATTTTTTGTGCCATTTAAATTTTTCCTCTTTGGATTACAACTTTTAAGGTACAAGTAGGTAGGCTGAAAGAAAGAAAGAAAGAAAGAAAGAAAGAAAGAAAGAAAGAAAGAAAGAAAGAAAGAAAGAAAGAAAGAAAGAAAGAAAGAAAGAAAGAGAAAATTAGGACCGGAGAAGACTGTCTAATTGTTCGAAGCAGGAAGAACACCTATTTGTTCAACTGAAACTGGTTGAGAGCTTGTACAGTA
Source organism: Aspidoscelis tigris stejnegeri (assembly GCA_023333525.1). Lineage (NCBI taxonomy): Eukaryota > Metazoa > Chordata > Lepidosauria > Squamata > Teiidae > Aspidoscelis > Aspidoscelis tigris. The sequence goes on from JALMGA010000007.1 coordinate 13,710,522, forward strand.
TTATAATACTGGAACAAAACTCAATTATTTTCTCAGCTTCATTTTTGACACGCAGAGTGATTGGAGCCTATGAAGATGTTGCCTTTTATCCAGCTTCTGAATTTAACCCAGCATAGCTTAATATGTGTGCAGTGAAGTTGACAGGAAAGGGAGGAATTTGAGAACTAGTTGGTTTGGGTCCATTCCTTGGTTTGGCAGAAATGTCAATTTGCATCCATAATTGTAATGTTTATATTCCAGACTCTTTAGTCTTTGAATGAAAAGGGGGAAACAATTTGGCAGTCAGTTATCTATTGAGGGCAATCTTTAAAATGCCGTTTCCTTTTATTTTCGAGTCCCATTGAAACCCTGAATATGTAAGAATCAAAACAAACCAGTAGCATTATATTTTTATTCCCAGCATTTGGAGGTAGTGCAAAGTTCACTCTGCAGGAGACAAGTCATGGGCCCACACACCAGACCAGCAATTGGACTAGGAGCCTCACTTCCACTTGCTGGTGTAGTCTAGAAGAGGCCCAGGCCAGTTCGCTTGGAGCCCACCACCCTTGAGGGAAGGGTCTCCCTTAAAAGGTACAAGAATCTACAGCTACAGCTAAACTCTGTCCACAAAACACTGCCTTAAATTGTGAGCCAGTTTGGACTTGTGGTTAGAGTGTCTGGTAGTCTCCCGGTTTGATGCTGCACTCCTCTATGAAGCCAGCGGGGCTGCCTTGGCCTTCTCACAGCGATCTTTCTGAGCTCTCACAGCCCCACTGACCTCTGTTGTTGGGAGAAGAACAGAAGGCTTGTCAGCCACTTTGAGTTCCCTTAGGGGTGAGGAAAGTGGGGTATAAAAGCCAACGCTCCTCCTCCTCTTCCTCCTCTTTCAATGGAATGAATGCTGGGGGAAATAATTTAGCCAGGTTCCTCACAAGAGAGGAGTCTGCACATTAAACAAAGATCACTGCTTTGTCATTCTCATCATTGCTTCTGACAGCAGCGGTATGCAGTTCGCATCCCTGTGGTTAGAATGCTAAAATGTGGAACTTTTGTTCCCCAGTGTAGTCTTTCCACCTAGGATCTCCTTCAGTGAGCATAGGAAGTGGCCATGGAAGTTGGCCATTTTCCTCTGCTCTTCAAAGGACAAACAGGTAGGTCTAGACCAGGCATGTCAAAGATACGGACCGCGGGCCGGATGCGGCCTGCGGGCTGTATTAATACGGCCCGCCGCCGCCCGCTGCCGCCGCCACCACCCGCCGCCGCTGCCGCTGTCCTCCTTGGGCGTGAAGGAGGCGAGGCGAGGCGAGGTGAGCAAGCGCGCGGCAGGACCCTCCACTGCCCGAGTGCGCGGGCGCCGCCATGGACAGCCAGCCCCTCCTCTGTGCCCTAGCCATGCCCCCGGCCACGCCCCAGCCATGCCCCAGCCCCTCCTCTGTGCCCTAGCCATGCCACCGGCCACGCCCCCGGCCGCGTCCCCTGGCCCTGACAGTACTTTTTTTTTTCCTGGCCCTCTGCAAAATTGAGTTTGACACCTCTGGTCTAGACACTGCTCCAGGGGGAGTCTATGTGCACTGCACTACCTTTGCCAACCCAAAGTGTCCTAGAGTGTTCTGGAGCTTCCTCCAGCTGCCCTGAGCGTCATTAGGTGTGGACAAGTAAAAACACGTTCACATCTTCACCAGGAGCAGCTGTGAGCTCCCAGATGCAGTGTTCACACCATGTTCTGGTTGTACAACTGTGGCTGCACAGTCATGCACTGTGAGTTGATTGCCGTGGCAACCTCCCAGTGCAAGCCAGAAGTTGCTGTGACCTTTGCCATGGCTATCCGCGCTTGACGTTCTGGTGATCTGCCAGCACTTCAGATCCAGATGGCTTCCTCTGCGCCTGATCGTTGCTTCAGTGCAATGGTATAATAATAGCACTATTACCAGTAAAGATGGGGGAGCTCTTGCACGTTACATCCACACCATGCAGAGTCACTTCTTTACTAGAAACATCTCCATGCGTGCCGGAGTTCCCCCTGCACGTATAGGTGTGGAGCAGTTAAAACTGCTATACTGTACAGTTAAAACCTATATTAGTGACATCCAGATGGAAGAACTGCAGGAGAAGCACATGACTGACAAGTGGTCCAGACACAATTGTGCTCTATGTTCCCTGGTTGCCCTGGCAAAGCGATTGTGGCCTTAATGGTGGCAATTCAGACTTAGCCAGTGCCTAGTAAGGCACCAGCTATATTTCTAATGCTTTGGGCATCTGTCAGTGCAGACACCCAAAGCGCTCCAGAACTTTGACTCCTTAGGTCAATAGAGGTAAGTCCCTTAGCTTAAACCAATGGGGAACTGCCATGAAATGTCTCCTGCTGTGGTTCCTATTAAAGTGCTGTAATGAGACTGGGGGCATTTTTGCATTTCCCTTCAGGTCCACTGGATGGGAAAGGAGCATGATCACCCAACATTAGGGATTTCCGCACTGCAACGCGTTCCAAACGGAACGCGTTCAGGCGGAAAGCTTAAGACAGCTCCCGGCGCTTTCCCCTTTCACACACAGACGCGCCAGAACGCGTGTAAACGCGTTCCGGCGCGTCTGTGTGCGAATGCTCAAAGCGCCGGGAGCTGTCTTAGCCGGGAAAGGCCGGCCAGGGGCGCGGAGACAGCCGCGGAGGCAGATCGGCAATCAGCTGATTGTCAAACAGCTGATTGTCGAAGCCGCGCCGGCGTCGGAGGCGAGCCCGCAGCTGTTCGGGAGACAGAAGCAGGCGCGAATGCTTCTCCTCCCGAACGCCTGCGGGCGGCTCGTCCGCGTTCGAACGCATGTAGAGCACTTTAAAGTGCTCTACATTTCGAACGCGAGAAAGACAGCTGCGGACACGTCGGAGCGCAAGCCCCGCTCGGGCAATGCGGATGCCGTGTCCGCAGCTGTCTCCCACGCGTCCCGTTCAGCCCCGTGCGAAAACGTCTATTAACTAGCGAGCGCTTGGTAACGACAGCCTAAGACCTGTGTGATCAGTCCTCACCTGTGACTGATCCCAGGTCTGTCCGCTTCTGGGTGCCACCATTTTGGTTGCAGCGCCCTCTGCGACAGAGTGTGCATCAGTGCTGTCCCCTTGACGACGCTGACGCCCTGCACACAGGCAGTCACGTCTAATGTCGTCAGAGGTGCCAGCGCACTTGTGTGGCACCTCAGACGAACCCGGAGCACCAGAGGAGGTATGAATGGACGCTGCCTGGATGGTCCAGGTAAGCTTCTAGCTAATGTTGGTAAAGGGAACTTCTGGGAAGTCAGGGAGCACTTGGAGGCTGTAGCAGCCTCCCCCAAATGTGGATGCCCTTCCCCAGAAATTCCCTAATCATGCACTACCGGCTGTAGCATAAATAGGCCTTAGAGGTCCAGCAAGTGTTCCCAGGGCACAAGATCATCAGGATCCCATAACCTAGTAGATCTCTTTGGCCACACACTGGAACAATCCCAGGTCCTGTGTGGAGCGATCCCAGATCCTGTCTGGTTCCAACCTTAGATTGTGTTTCCCCCTCTACAAGTAACTTTGCATGTTCAATCCATGCTTCTATGTTGCAGTCATACTTTTTAAGCCTTTTTCTTTGCCTGCCTGTCTTGGCTTCGGCTCCCTGTGTCTTTTTTGAAAAATCCCAAAAGGAAAGAAAACAAAGGTTACGTTCTGCTCAGGCTGTGTCTCCTAGCAATGCAGCCCATTGGAAAAAGAAAAAAGAAAACAGTGACAAAAATAGATCTAGCAAATTACCAGCCCAAGTCTAGCTAGATCAAAACACCTGCAGCATTAAATGGCTGGCTTGCCTATTGCTGCGTATGTATCTTTTGGCAATGAGCACTTCCCTTGTCATTTGAATGCTAATGTGTATAAAGGTACTGGGTGTGATTCTAGCTCATTGTTTTAGTCCATTCTGTGTAGTGGGAATGGAGTAACTATGAATAGGTGGAAATTGGAGAAACAGCAGTCATGTAGAATACAGATTGTCTTCTTTTTGGGAAGCAATGCTATTGTTCTCTAGTTGTGTTTCTGAAACGCTGTTTTATTTTTGCTAACAACAAGAACTAGAAACTTAGGCACCTTCCATTTGGTATTGTAGAACCACAGAAGAGGAGGAGGAGGAGGAGTTGGCTTTTCTACCTCGCTTTTCTCACCCATTTAAGGGGACTCAAAGCAGCTGACAAACCTTCTGCATCTGTTCTCCCCCCCCACTGCCCACAACAGGCACCCTGTGAGTTAGATGGAGCTGTGAGAGCTCAGAAGAGAGCTGTGACTAGCCCAAGGTCACCCAACTGGCTTCATGGAGGAGTGCAGAATCAAACCCAGTGACTACGAGATATGAGTCCAGCACTCTAATCACAAGACCAAAATGGCTGCCTACTAGGGCAGGTCCAAGAGGCAACGTATCCCAGGACCTGGTCTATCCACATGGGATTAAGATTTGGAGCAGGGACCAGCACCATGCGGACAGCTGGACCAGTCAGATTGGCCTGCAAAACCTGGCACTATTTTATTTTCCACACACAAGCTGTCCACTTGATGGCTGGTCTTACCCAACCTACCATCAAAGCCAGTGAACAAAAGTTTCCTAGCCTCAAAGTTGCATGCTGGGGACATTTCCCCATGCTCCCTGAAATGGCTCCAGAAGTGTACTAGTATCTTCATGAGCTTGGAGAATGCCACCAGACTCCAGACTGAGACATTTTCCATTCCTGCCACCAGTAACTTTTCAATACTCCACTGCTATCCAGCCGGAGGACAGTCTGGCATGAGCAGGACCACTTCCAGAATAGAACCAGCTCTGCACAGTGCGGATGTTCCATGCTAGTGCGTCCCTTGACTTCCCCAGTGGGCCAAGTGCAGAAAAGCCTTAAGTGCTCATCTATATAAATTTATTTATTTTTTAGCACACTTGGTTGACTTCCAATATCCCTAATCTCTCCAGTCTGAAAGCTTCTTTCCAGACATTAAGGTAAGCATTGCAATTAGGCACGGGTCTCATCTTGCTGAAATAGTCCATCTTATTAAGAAAAAGGGCTCAAAACGTACTAACTCCAAGTGCACCCAATACCTGATAATCCTTCCTCACTTTGTCCTCAGTTTGGGTGCTTTGCTCACACCTTTCTGTTCCTATCCTGAGACTCCTTTAAGAGACTTTTTTTTAGATCTCCATCCCTCTCCACTGACCTTACGCTCTGGTAGGATAAACATCTAGCTTCAGTCCACCTTCAGAGCGAGAGAACACATCAGCAAAGTGACCAATAACTTTCTTTCCATATTATCTATCCCAAAGGTGAATTTTCTGAGTTATTTAACACTGAAAGAAAACAGCTTGTCATTTTGCTGATGTGTTCTCTGACTCTGAAAATGGACTGAATCAGGATTGAACCTTAAATGTGAGCACAGTCTCTGAGATGGTGGCTTCGCTTTGATCCAGCTTCAGTCCACTTTCAGAGTGAGAGAATGCATCAGCAAATGTGAGAAACTGTTTTCTTTCAGCATTATCTAATTAAAAAATCTACACTTGGGTTAGGATAATGTGGAAAGAAAATAACTGTTCACTCCGCTGATGTGTTTTTTCACTCTGAAAGTAGACTGAAGCTGGATTAACACTTAGGTGTGAACACAACCCTGATGTTGTTGGGCTTTAGTGCCCATCAGCCCTGGCCTGACCCCTGATCTCCCAGGGGCTGATGGGAATTGAAGTCCAACAACATCTGGCACCGAGGCCCTGTCTAGATGGGGGATATACAGAGCAATGGTCACACTTAAGGTTTAATCTAGCGTCAGTCCACTTTCTGAGAGAAAGAATACATCAGCACCACAAATGATTTTATGTACTTTTATATGACACTTGTGGTATCCTGGAAAGATATTATTTCACAGAGATTGTGGAAGAGGGGAGGTGGGAAAGCGGCTGTGCCAGTCACATCCGCAACAGATCCAGATTGTTTTCAACATGGATCAAGAACTGATTAAACGTGGATTCAGGTCAGATTTGACACCTTCAGAGTGGATATGTTACAAGATATGTATCGGATACATATCCATTCATGTTGAATTGGACACGTATTGGAAATCCATACTAATTCGTACAAATACAAATCAAATAGAATCCTACCAGTTTGGTCTAGTGGTTAGGGAGCTGGACTCTTATCTGGGAGTACCGGGTTCAATTCCACCCTCCCCCATGAAGCCAGCTGGGTGACCTTGGGCTAGTCACAGCTCTCTTCTGAGCTTTCACAGCCCCACCTACCTCACAGCTTGTTCTGTTGTGGGGAGAAGAACAGAATGTTTGTCAGCCACTTTGAGTCCCCTTAAATGGGTAAGAAAAGTGGGGTAGAAAAGCCAACTCCTTCACATTCGAAGGGGATCAATTTGAGCGAATACAGATTTTCTAACATTTGATTTGTTACGAATTGCATGCCAAAAAGACGCATTCCTGCACATCTTTATACACAATACTTCTCCGAAACACTTAGCTGCTTGGAGAGAGGGGGTGGGGAGAGCATCCAGTGGTCAGAAGCATCTTTCTAAAGCACCAGAAAACTTCTAACAGTGTGTTTATTGTGAGTCTTTGGCTCCAGCGCCTTGCTTCCCCATTAGCTCTTTTAGCAGTGTTTACACCATCCTCTACCAGGAGCAGTGGTGTAATGCACAAGGCTGGGTAAACTATTCGGATCCGTACAGTTCTGCCTCTAACTCTTTGCTGGTTTCCAATTACATCAGCATGAATTAGACAGTAGCGCCTAGTTACCCCCTGCCGTGTCTGCCTACACTTGTCATTGCAGGACACTTGAAATCAGCCAAGGCGGTTGGCGCTTTCTCTTCCAAGCACACAGCAGCAGTGGCGGTGACGGCGGCGGCGGCGGCAAAGATTCATTACGTTATTATCTACTCAAAATCTTCAAAGGGCTGCAACAACAGTTAAGCCTCTTTCAGCTGTTTGCTACCCAGGCTTTTTGGGAGTTGTCACCATGGAGACATGGAACAGGTACCATTTCTGTTTGTTGGCACGCCCGGTGAAGAGTGTACCCAAAACGCTCAGCCAGGAGGACAAGCTGGAAACACAAAACAAAACAAAACGACAACTGCACCCTCACACACCTCCCCGCCACCACAAACACACACAAAAATCCAAAAGCGGATTTGCTTGAGCATGTTGCTGAGGGGGACAACAAAGGAACGCGGTAACAATAACAAACGCTACAAGTGTAATAAGGCTCCGTGCTGCCAATGACATCCATAAATTAGAGCGGCATTACATGAAAAGCAGCAGCCAAGGATTTTTCAGAATTGTGCGCATTAATGAGAGGGAAACCGGCAGCATTATTTTGTGGGCACTGGGGTGGGAGGAGAGACTGAAAGCCCTTCCACTCACATGGCTTTGCAGTCACCTCGGAGGACAGGAGAACCTCTTTGTGCACTTGCAGACAAAGATTCCTCCTTCAGTCACGAACTGGCTGCATATTTGGAATAGCTTATACATGACAGTGTGGCGTAGGGGAGACCAGAGGGTTCAGATCGCCACTACAGGTGTGCACAAATGCAATTTTCAGCATTTGATTTGTAACCAATTGAATGTTTGAACATTTGTATTCGCACAAATGTGCAATTTCAAATGTCCGGACATTCAATTCTATATGAATGCATTCGTACATATTTGTTCAAATATTCTATATGTATGGATGTGTATCAAATGACAAGCGTCTGTATGCATCCCGTTTTCATCCCATTTTCATTGTGTACGTATGCGTATGGATGCATATGGGGTGCGTACGGATATGTACGGGATGTGTACATATCTGTACTGTCGTACAACTATCCAAACTATTCGTTTCAATGTCTGAAACATTTGGATTCAGATGAATACTAAACTACAAATCTCTGGACATTCGATTTGTTTATAAATATCCAAATTCGTTCAAATTCGTACAAATAACAAATAGGATGAATATTCATACACATCCCTAACTTTCACTTTTCCATGGGATCTCCCAGGGGTCACCTTTTGCTCATTCTACCAATCCTCCAGAGCAGAACTGGGGGTGGAGGGGGAGCAGGATGCTTCTAAGGCCACTTGCTGGGATTCAAGAGCAGGAGAAGGTTTGTCTTTGTCTCTGCTTGAGATGCCCATGAGCATTTGGTGGGCCACTGTGTGCGACGGGACGCTGCACTAGATGGGCTGTGGCCTGATCCAGCAGGGCTTCTCTTATGTTCTTATGAAATTCCCCTCACAGCGATGATTTGGGTCTAGTGATGGGAAGAATAGCATTTGAATGCCATGGCATTTGTCTTGGTGATGAGTCTCATGCCTTCCATCCCAAGAGTCATAAGAACATCAGAGGAGCCCTGCTGGATCGATCACAGGCCATCTAGTCCAGCATCCTGTCTCACACAGTGGCCCAGCAATTGCTTCTGGGCATTCTCAAGCAGAAGGCAAAGGCAAAACCTTTGCCTGCTCTTGGTCCCCTGCTTTGGAGAGGTATCCTGGTGACACTACATAGGAATGCATCCTCGTAGTAGCCATTGATGCACCCTGTCTACCATGAATTCACCTAATTCTTTCTTAACGCTATCCAGGCTGGTCTCTGTCACCACCTCATTTGGTAGTAAATTCCATAGATCAATGGGTGAATAAATTATTTTCCGTGTCCTGCCCATCAGCATAGGTTGTGTGGATGCTTGGGTGTTTCCCCAGAGATGATTTCCGCACAGACCACTAAGCAACTGATGATACTGGTCAATGAAGGAGTCACTCCTTACATGCTCTATACTAGCTGTGAGCCATGAAATTTTGAGATTGTATACGCCCACCCTGGCTGATGTCTGCTTTAGTCCTAAGCCAAAGTGCATTATTTATTCATTCATTCATTCAAAAATGGCTTTCCTTAAGCCTTACTGGTATGAGAATGTTCGTGCTCCTCATAGAATCCAGGAAATTTTTGCATTTCTGAATTCCTTTAAAAATAATCACATTTTGACAAAGCAAAATTATAAACCAAAGTGTGCTCCTAGGGCCTGTCTGTACTTGCTGGTGTTCCTTACAAAATGAAGATGAGAAGTATGTTATTGTAATGTTATCAGTCTGTGTACCTTCGGCAGCAGACATGGCAAAAAAATAAAAAGCATCTCTGAGGTGCCACCAGCCACCCTTAATACTTAGCCAGCCAGGTCACGTGACCAGTAATGGGATGACTAATCATCCGCAGAAGCCATGCAGCAGCAGTGAAACTGCTTGCTAAAGAGCTGCCGATGAATCAGCAGGTTTTTACTTTGCAGTTTCCCTTGCATGCTGCAGAATATTGATCATCCTATCTGGATCTGCAGCTTCCGCTTATCCCATCTCGACCATGAGAAACAACCGTGCAGGGACTGCAAAGTATTAAGGGTGTCTGGAGGCACCCGGATATAGCTTCAAGGTGGGATTGTTCACACACCAGTCTGCCCCTCGCCCCTCTGTGAAACATCCTGTACTAGAAGAGGTGGATTAGAGAAGGCGTGGGAACTTGAGGGCCACACAGTGTCCCCCTGGGGTGCCCATTTTAGGGATATGTACAAGTATTCATAACATTCAAAATTCTGCTGAATTCAGCTGAATTCAGACATTCAAACTCACACTGAATGTTACAACATTTGCATGCTAACATTTGAACTAATGCAAATGTTTCCGGACATTCATACAAATAGTTCAGACATTCGTTAAGCTGGGGAAACGTATCAGATACGTATCTATTCGTATCAGGTACGTATCTGTTCATATTGAATATCCATACAAATATGTACGAACAGATTTGTATTGAATAGAATTTCACCACATTCGAATGTGATCTGTTTGTACAAATATGGAATTTTGAACATTCATTTGAATCCTATGCCAAAAAAGATTTGTGCAACAACCCTAGCCCATCTGGTTATGTCTGATCACAGGCTGAGCAACAGTATGATTCCAGAACCTGTGCTTACATGAACCTTCTCTGACTCATGGCTTTCTGAAACCCACAACTGAAGTTTACATTTAATCTTTAAATCGTGAGCTCATTCTTTTCTTCCAGACTGTCATTAATGGCATGGAAAGGGGAATATCTCATGGGCAAGTGTCTGCAGGCTACCAGTTTTGCACATGACGGTCAAGTTTAATAATGACCACAGGACGCGTATGTGGTTATGGAACTGCAAAATAAATTAATGTCATTCGCTTGGGAAGGTATTGTGTGAGATCCAAGAAACATTCTTTTCCGAATTGCTTTCCCCCCCCCCCCCTCACTCACCACTCTCATGCCCAAGGTCATGTCACAGATGAAAAGTGAGTGCACCCAATTTTATAACAATGCAAAATAGCTAAGAAAATAAAACCAGTCACATAAGCCTGGAACTGATAGACTTTTTTTATTGTTATTATTATTTCAGTTCCCAGTGATTCTTCCAAGAGAAATGTGAATGGAAAAATTTAATTATAACAAGCACGGATTAGCATACAGTGATTTACGGCATGTCTCAAACAAGCATGCATGATCAAAGGCAGAAGAGCATGTTACCAATAAAATTAAGTACATGGCACTAATGCATCTGAATGGCTTTATAACAGATTAATTTAACACTACCTTGGCAAAACAGCTGTGGGGGGGGAGGGTTGGGAAATATGCATGATACTTCCCATTTGCTTAATAGGATGACAATTATTGTTGAGAAACTCTTAATTAAAATGTTTAAAAGAGGATCGGACAGCAATGTTTTAGACATTACTAGTTCCATTCAAGCCAGTCTATTTTCTGTGCATGGTCAGCTCATAGGTAAATTTTATCTAGAATCATCAAATAAATGAATTGCTGAAGATCACAGAGGTCATCTATTCCAAGCCCCTCCTTGGCAGAGAATTCAACTAAACCAGTCTTGGGAGGTGGCAATCAAGTCTACGTCTGAAAGCTTCAGTCTATTGTGTGCTGAAGAGCCCTTAAGAGTCACAGAATCCCTACTAAAATTCTAGCATTTACTTCTTTACTTCCAATGCCATGGGTTATTTTAATAGTCTAATCTATTGCATATAGAAATTCTTTAGAATTTTGTGTGAGCAGGCAAGAAGTCTGGAAATCAGGGGGGAAAGCTAGCTATTAGCAGACATACAGACTTAGACCCCATCTACAGACCATTCAATACTTAAAACTCAACACAGAAATCAAATTGAAACCAAAGAAAAGGATAGGCCAAGAATAATTTTTAAAAAAGGTTGGACTAACTCAACATCCAGCTTCCCAAGCCACACCTCATCCAATTATTTTCTATCAACACTTAAACAGAGAGAAAGTTGCTCAACGCCCTAATGGCCAGAAAAGATCAACACATCATTCATTTGCCAAAGAATCTGGCTTTGTAGTCTTGTAGCAAAATGTCTGAAGAAAAAAACCCACCGTAACCAAGGCTGCCTTCAGACTAGAGGAATAAATCTGCAGTTAAATGTAAAAGAGCAGTTTACTTACTGCGCAGCGATGACCGGCCATGCGGACTCAAAAGGCAGCTCTGTAGTTTCCCCATCGGAGCTCCAAGAGCTGAGTCAGCACGCACCGTCACATGGGTTGAGGCAGCCAATCACATCTGAGGTCCCCATCCTGCTCTCGTCTTTGCTGTTCTTGCTATTTTGCCTGCACTGAGGGAAACTTTGGATTTTCTTTACACTGCGCAGTGAGTGTCCTTGATCCAGCATTAAGATAAGTGTGCAGTCCCGATTGGATAATGTGATGATAGATCATCATATTTGGCACCTCGATTGGGACTACGCATTCCACTGTGCAGTATAAACGTGTCTGGATGCAGCTCAGGAGAACTCCAGTGGTGCAGCACTACAGTCCTGAGCTGCAGATGTTCACTAATATGGCAGTCTACTCTTACAGCTTCCAGTGACAGGACAAGGCTGTGGCCAGACCCAGCAAAAAAAAGATAGCATCTCTGAGGTCATGGTCATAGCTTTACATTAATCCTTCTTCAGTCCATCTCCGGACCCCACGGCTCACACCTTTTTAGTGCAATCCATTTAGTTTGTGGATTTCCCTACCTTCAATAGTACTTTCCTGAGTCCCGATTTTTACAAGTCTCAAGAGACTATGGAGCATTAATCCATTTTCATTTTTGTGGTGCAATTGGGAAAAAGGATTACAATAGTCAATGGATATTGCATGAATTTGCCTTCCCTTTTGCCCAGTGTATTAAGCAATAAAATGTTTATCCTATCAGAGCACAGGAGGTGTGACAATGGAGGAATTGAGATCTGTAAGGGTGCTTCTGCACAGGCCCTTAGAACACATTTAGAGACACATACAAGACATATACGAGACACATTAAGACTTACCTTCTGCATTGGAGGCCAGATCCGGGACTCTTCCTGGCGCTCACTTCCGCACAAGACCCGGCCCTAATAGGGTCTTGCAGCAGAAGAGTCCGTTCTTCGTGAAGTCCTCAAAACTTAGGTTTTCCATCCAGCCCCTTGCCTTGATTCAGTCGGAAGCAGGACGCTTCCGCACCCGGAGAGGCAAGAGGCTGGATTTGCCAGTGGCCGCCATCTTGGGAAGGGCAGAAGTAGGCCGGTCTGCCTTCTTTCGCCTTTCCTCAGTGTGCCATGAGCCACTGGAAACGTATGGTGACTGGCAGCTATATGCTCAAGTCCCACAGCTCCGGGGACGGGGGCGGCAGCGCAGGAGGTCAGATGCCCTTTGGAATGGGTGCTGCAGCCTCTGTGCAGCACCCAAGGGATCCGGCCGCCCAATCTGGCCACCCCGCGCATGTGCGGATGAGTGGGAGGCCTCCGAGGATCCATCTCTATTTCGGACAGATCCTTGGGAGGCCGGATCACCAGGAAACGGATTTCTTAAATACGTTTCCAGGCGGCAGGTGCAGAGGCACCCTAAAAGTCGTGTAAAGGAGTCTCAGGACTGGAAGAGGAAGGTGTGAGCAAAGCAACCCAAACTGAGGACAAACTGGGAAGGATTATCAAATATTAGGTGTGGTCGGAGTCAGTGCATTTTGAGTCCGGCTTCTTAATAAAATGTACTATTTCACCAAGGTGTGACCACAGCCTGAGGCATTTCTGAGGCAGCTTGGAGAAGGGTTCAAGGTGGGGCTGTTCATGCACCAGTCTGGCCATTCCCCTCTCCTAAGAATTGTGTGCTCAAAAAGGTGGGTGAGAGAAGGGTTTGGAGCATGAGGGCACAAATCACCTCTCTGTCCTTTGTTATATCTGAACCCAGCCTAATATACGTCCATACACCATGGAAATAGACAGACCAATGCCCCATCATTGTCCACATAGTAATGACAACTCCCAATTCAAACATTTCTCTGGACTTTCTCTTAAGCCTTTGGTTAAAACTATTTAAGGCCATAGCATGTTCTTCCTCAATGATCATTGACAACCTCACGCTGTGGTCTCACACACAGATCTTGACAAGCGTATGAGGGAAGAAGACGACATTTTTGGGCCCCATGACAGTGTTTGTATGAAGACACATCTTATAGGCTCGTGTTTCTCTAGCAGAATTCCCAGCAAGTTGACATTTTCAGTCGCTTGCTTGTTTTTTGTTTGTTTTACAGGATTTTCAATATTTATACTTTTAAAAATAATAATCTCAAAGCGGTAGACACATGCTCAATATGTGTATTTTTCTTCTCTTCCTGTCCTAATTCCGTCACACTTCAAGCAAAGACTGCCACACTGCCAACGCTGAGGGTAACAAAAAGAGACATAAGAGATTAAAAGGCCTTGGAGATCCAACATTCCCTTTAGAAGTCTGTAGTATTTCCCCATTTTCTGCTTTTTCATTAGAACAACTTCCTCGTGTGAAAGATCAAAACCACAGGAGTCTCTCCCTGAGCTGAAGTAAAATTCAGAAGAGCTTCCACCTCCACTGATCTCATTTGCTATATAAGACCTTTGGGTTTAGAGCAGGAAATATAAATAAATAAATAAATAAATAAATAAATAAATAAATAAATAAATAAATATTCAGAAATATCTAGTATTGTTTTAGATTTGGTGAATTTTTAAAGAGCTTTTAATGTATATTCTGTTTTTAATCTGTTGTTTTAATGGTTGTTACCTGCCCAGAAACCTCCAGGTATGGGGTGGGATAGAAATGTACATACATACATACATACATACATACATACATACATACATACATACATACATACATACATACATACATACATACATACATACATACATACATACATACATAGTGAGCTGGCTGATTCATGTATGCAGCTTACGTATTATTTATTTACATTTTTATCCCTTCCTATACCCAAAGATCTCAGGATGGGTCAACAACATTTAAAACCACACACCCACACAAACAAAAAACCACACACCCACAGAGGAGCAGGACTTTCTCTGTGGTGGCCCCTGCACTCTGGAACGCTCTCCCCTCAAATATCTGCAGGACGCCTAATACCATACCTTTTGAAAACCCACTTATTAACTCAGATGTCCGTGATGTGAACGGGCGCCTGTCTCCTCCTAATACCACCAAGATTTAGATCACCATTTTTTAAATTACCGTTGAATATCCTGTTTTGACTGGTTTTAACCTTGTTTCTATGTCATTCCTTGCACTGCTTCAGGATTATTAAAAATGAAGGGCCAGCCTAGAGTAGTTTTGACGCTGTTTCAGGAACAAAGGTCAATGCATTTACCGTCCACAGCAAGCGTGGCGAATGCAACTCACTGATCTTTTTCCAGGAGCCTGAAAGAGTAAGAAGGTTTTATCCCTGATTTCCAGTACCAAACCTCGTTCCCAACAAGGACCTCTCCGTCCACTGCTGCGCCTGTGACCCAGAAGTGAAATCTCTTCATTTTGTGAACACTGAGCAGCTTTCTACACTTTGCACATTTTCAAAGCATGGTGCTGTTCCCTCTCACTGCCCTTTGCCCTCCCCGGATCTCCCAAGAATCTGGAACAAAAGAGTCCAGGGCTGCGAGCGTCATTTGCAAATGACCCTCCACCGAAAGGCCCGTCAGTGTGGATATACTCAACAGTCTAACGCTTAATTAACTGTGACCAAAACACCTGGAGGGTAATTAGATTTGCCAGATGTCGCTGTTTGACCACAACACTCCAGGCTGGTCTTTTTTCTTCCTTTTCCACTCTCTGTTTTTTATCTGTTTAAAAGTATTGAGTCAGGGTCATAGGGCGATTCTGCACTGGTCAGTATACCAGACTGGCCTCCTTTCCACGCACGGGTGGACAGAGCCTCCCCTAGGTCCCACCAGCGTGTGGATCAGCCATAGTCACGCCTAAGGTTGAATCCAGCTTCTGTGTACCTTCAGGGCAAGGAGACCCATCAGCAAAGTGACTGGTCGTTTTCCTTCCACATTGTCTATCCCAAAGGTGAACTTTCTGAGTTATTTAACACTGAAAGAAAGCAGCTTGTCACTTGGCTGATGTATTCTCTCACTCTGAAAGTGGACTGAAGCTGGATTAAATCTTAAGTGTGACCACAGCTCAAGAAGAAGAAGAAGTAGTTGGCTTTTCTACACCGCTTTTCTCACCCACTCAAGGGGACTCAAAGCGGCTGATGAAGCTTTTCTATTCTTCTCCCCACAACAGAACACCCTGTGAGGCAGGTGGGACTGTGAGAGCTCAGAATAGAGCTGTGACTAGCCCAAGGTCACCCAGTTGGCTTCATGGTGGAGAGCGGAATCGAACCTGATATTCCCAGATAAGAATCCGGCTCCTTAACCACTAGACCAGTCTAGCACACTTGCTGATCTGGTATGCTCAGCCACCGGAGAATCACCCATATAATCTATAGCCAAACAAGCACATAGGATCCTTACCAAATGGATCTCAGCATTTTATGTATTTTAAAGGCTGATGCCCTTGGGTCCAAAGGAGATGGAAAACAATGAGCTGTGAACATAGCAATTGCTGTTTATTTTTATTATTATTTATTTCCCAAAGCGAGGAGCGGGCATTTTGGGACAGATTCTGAAATGAAGAAGGAGGTCGGCCTGAATTATCTCAGGAGAAGGCCCATACGCTTCCTCGGAGAGGTCCCAAGCAGTTTGGTCTTGTGGTTACAGTGCTGGACTCATATCTCACAGTCACCGGATCTGATTCCATGAAGCCAGACGGTTAACCTTGGCCTAGTCACAGCTCTCTTCTGAGCTCTCACAGCCCCACCTACCTCACAGGGTGTCTTTTGTGGGAAGAAGAACAAAAGGTTTGTCAGCCGCTTTGAGTCCCCTTAAATGGGTGAGAAAAAAGGGTTGTAAAAATGAACTCCTCCTCCTTCTCCTCTTCTTCTTCTTCTTCATTCTCGAGCAGCCAAATATCAGAATTAGAGTGGCTATGTGCATCACGAATAAACCACATTGAGTGGAAGAAGACTTTTATTTGCATCTGCTAACACAAATCACCGGAGCAGGCAAAGCTGAGTGGCAAAACAAACTGGACGAGAAGCAGATGGTTTCAATTTCAATCCCACACCTTTCCCTGAAAGAAAGTAGCCAAGAGTGAGGGGGCCATTTAGGCTGATGCACCTACCCCCCTAAATTCAGGCAGGACTTGAAATAAAAGCACCACCTATGGGAGGCTCTCCTGAATTTGCGTGTGGACACATCCAGTGTTTCTTAGCTTCAACCCCAACAATCAAAATGTCATCCAATTTCAAGTGTGGCCATCCATTTCAGAGTAAGCCATCTCTCTCTGCTGGAATTATTTATTTATTTATTTATTTATTTATTTATTTATTTATTTATTTATTTATTTATTTATTTATTTATTTATTTATTTATTTATAAGGATGTTTTCCGCCCTTCATTTGCCTTGTGACACACATGCATGGGTGTGTGTGACTCACGGTATTGCTTTTAATTAGGCAGTAAAGAATGAAGCCACCCATACCTAAGTACATCCTTTTCTCCCACTGTTGAGCCAGAAGACCCGCGATGTGCTTTATAGATGAAACAGACACACGCCTCTCCCTGAGCCAAATTAGTAATAATGTGCTTATTTATTCTAGACTAGACTTGCCCACAAGAATGCTAATTTAGCACAGAGGGTGTGTGCGACTGATTTCGGAGCTATTTTGGAGCAGTGAGAAGGAATCTCTTAAAAAAGGGAGGGAGAAGCAACAATTTGGTTGTGCCAGCACAGTCTTTAGGTGACTGATCCCCCAAAGATTTAATACGTTTCAGTTAAAACCACAGCAGCAGCAGCTTAGTAGTCAGAGATTTTCTGTTCAGAAGATTAGGATTTTTTCACACTTGGCCCATTCGGGAACTCAGGGAACTCAGCCTGGAACATAAGAACCTAAGAACCTAAGAGGAGCCCTGCTGGATCAGGCCACAGTCCATCTAGTCCAGCATCCTGTCTCACACAGTGGCCCACCAATTGCCCATGGGCATCTCAAGTAGAGACAAGAGCAAACCTTCTCTTGCTCTCGAATCCCAGCAAATGGCCTCAGAGGCACCCCACAAGTCCCCCCAGCCTGAAAGATGTACTTAGCCATCCATTCTAGTAGCCATGGATACACCTGTCATCCATAAATTTGTCTAGCCCTTCCTTAAAGCCATCAAGGCTGGCTGCTGTTACCACCTTTTCTGGGAACAAATTCCATAGACCAATTACCCTCTTAGTGAAGAAATACTTCCCCTTGTCTGATCTGGCTCTCCTACACCACCACCTGAAGGTGCTCAGAAGTGGCTCCATGCGTACCAGACCATCCTCCAGCCAGATACTGTAGCTGTGGTGCAGTAAAAAGTGATCCACAGTTATACTAGCCACATCTGGGATGCAGCTGGTATGGCCTGCCATGCACCCTTTGCACCTCTTCTGGGCAAAGGGTGCATGAGCAGGACAGGACAGGGCCGTAGCAGTTGTGCACTGTATTGTCTAGTCACTGCAGCAATGGCCAGTGCACATGACCAATGCCACTGCAAGGCAATTGACACTAGTACAGTGGCAATCACACTTTCCCAGCTTGCAGTGAAGTGCCCGATAGGTTTGGGATAGATCAGGTGCTCCTAAGTACAGACGCCTGATCCATCCCAGGTCCTCATCAACTTCTTCACTGTAACAAGGTGCAAAAATTATCTTAGTCTCCTAGAAGTCTGCAGCCAAAAGCCGTTTCTGTCCCAAGCTACACAACCCATCCCAAACTGGGATGGACTGATGCTGTTTCAGGACAGGGACATCTACATTCACACAGCCTGTCCTGTTCCAGTCCCCACTACTGGACCTGAAGACTGCACCAGCTCTGAAGAACCAGAACAATACTTCCTGACCTTTGGAGATCCAGGGTCCCTGTTTCAGCAGCATTCCTTGTTACAATGCTAAAATCCCCTCCCTATGTCCCCAAAGAGGGGGTGATGTGTCTGCCACGCATTTCCCACTGTTCTGGGACAGGAGGTAGCATGCCAGTAGACCTCAATGTCAAGATCTATCAGAAGAGCACCATTTTGGGTTCTATGTTCCATCCTGTGCAGATGAACTATACCAGAAGGGGTGGAAGCCAGCCCCCTTGGGCCCCTTCCTGGACTGTAGTAGTGTGGAAATTCCCTAAGAGTCAATAACTTGAATAGGGGCCCCCAGGAGAAGTTCTGTTAAGAGCCGCCTTGCACTGAACAGATAAAAAGGAAGCCTTCTCTGGATGCAGTACACCTCAGACAGCAAACTAGAGAAGGCATGTTGTTTTTACAAATAATCAGATTCCCAGCCTACCCAGGGCCTGAAAGAGCTGACATCATCTGCAGTGCCAAAGAAAAAGTCCTTTGTGTAAACTGTCTCTACAAAAATAGGTCCATGTGATGCTGAGCTCAGCATCTTCAGCCACAGCATTCCAGCTGGCTTCAGGAGACTAGGGACGTCAGCCTTGCCTTTCATGTGGGTGAGCATGGAGTGATCTTAGGAGAAAGCAGCTTTAATGCACAGGGCTGAGCTCTGGTGGTACCCACAAGAGGAGAGCAAGGACATTGCTAAAAATTATAGGACGGGAAGAACATGGGCTCAGGAGAAATCTCCCAGACATGGTCCAAGTGATACATATTTCTTCAGAGGGAGTTGGCACTTGTGTTGATCTGGTGATCCAGAGATGGGATGCTTTTGGACTGCTCTACAGAAAGCCCCCACCATAACCACGGGTCCTTGTGCAGAAACTTCTCCTGCTCTTCAAGTGACATGTGGCAGAATTGGTCCCTTCAAGGGGGGGGGGCAGGGACTGCAGGTCAGTGGTAGAACACTTTTTTCTTGGTGAGGTCTCCACATTTGGTCCCTGGATCTCTGAGAAACACAAGGAGAGACTATGGTTTGGACTCTTAGGGCCATTTTGCACCTTTATTAGGTGTGATTGTTAGTGAACTTCTGGGATGCGTCGGGTGTCCACATTTTGCAATGCCCAATGAATTCAAAACTTACCCAGTGTTTCACCAAGCTCTGGGTAAGTGTAATCATCTCACCATGGCAATGGGCATGTGTGGCGCCATTGTCACAGTGACTGGGCGGTGTGGCACACAACGGTATCTATGCTGTCCTGTCCCACACTCCGTTTGTCCAGAAGATTTGTCTTCTTGTTACTAGGTGTGCCCAAATGTATTTTTTGCATTCAAATTCAAATCAAATTGAATATTGAAAAATTCAATTCGAATTTCAAAAATCCAGATTTGCGAGAATCAGATTCGTGTCTGATATACCAATTTGTGCAAATATGTATTTATTCCAACAGTGCTCTTCTGGGCATTTAATTTTTAAGTCCCTTTGGCCACATCCCCATTACAAGCTTATTTCAATTTCAAACCGTTTTCAATCCTCGCAGACCCCACGTCAGTTTGGTTTAACACACTTTACACATGTTAAATCACCCCTTAGCATTGTAAATGTTAATCCTCATTTCAACAGGTCTCACCCTGGTTCATGCACTTGAAACTTTCTACATTTTTTACTGTGGGGACCATTCTGTGTTAAGGGATGAGAATCCGTGTTTAGGGTTTCCCTCCCCCAATAGCTTGCTTCCAAAGACAGTGATTTCTGTGTAAAAATCCAACCTTCACAGCAGCCACTACACTGTAGCAATCTGATAACACTTCACACCTGATAACAATATTGCAATTTTGCACAATTCTAGCTCTTTGGAGTTCTGACCTTTAAAGGGGAAAGGAAAGCAGGGGCAGATTCTGGGAGATGTGTGAATGTTTAAAGCAAGGGGGCTTGAGTTGCTGCTGCTGCTGTGTGCCCTGGGCAATGGGGAGAATCACTGGCTGCCTGCTGCCATTTTTCCTCCATCCGGATAAGTGGCAGCCAGCCAGCCATGCTCTGTGAAGGGGTCCATTATGGGTGGCGCATTCACGCCAGGAGGAAGAGGGCAGGACAGCCCCGAAAAGCAGCTTTTAGAAAGCAGCCACTTGAGTCTCCCCTTGAGTCACATATGCCACTTAGGATCCTCAGAATCCGGATCGAACGCGCTTAAGCTGAAAGTAATGGGAACAGGCAAATTCACGTTTGCATCTGGTTCTATTATTTTGGTTTAGGGAAACTGGATTAAGCTTGTACTGGGGATGCGGCCTTTGTGTTCTTCGCAAAAGCACATTTTCAGTCTAGCACAAAATAGATGTCTGTTTTTTAAAAATGATGGTGAATCCGCAAGCTTGTGATTAGAACACAGGGGAATGGGGGGGGCAGGAAGGGAAAGGAGGGCATCCTAGGAATGTTGACAGAAGTGGAAAGGGATGCAATGCAAGGAAGGGGGATTGGATGGGTGTCACCCACAGCCAAGCATTGGGTGGGAGGGAAAACTGGATCCACCCAGCTCAGCACAATTCAGCCCCCTTTAGCCCAGTTCTGTGCTCACACAGGGGAAGTGAAAATGAACTGGTTCCCAAGACGGCTTGAGTATTCTGTAAAAGCGGGCTCCGGAGAAGCTGGCTTGGGAACAGCCTGCCCCCAAGACTATCCCAGCAAAAAACAATTGGGGCAACGCGACGAGAAGATAGCAGGAAGCCATCTTGAACTACGGGTGGGATCACAGGCCAAGAAGCTGAATGTTAACTGTCATTAATGGTAGGTATGGACTGAAAATGCTTCACAGAATTCTGTCCAACACTAAGGCCTATTAGATTGAGAAAGATTTGGGTTAAGTGGGGGGGGAGAGGGAGAAGGAGGGGCACAGGACAAGAGAGTCAAGGGGACGGTATTTCTGCCGACTCATTGGAGACGGATGTGACACAACCAATCAGGAGCAAAATTCAATTAGAAAAGCAGGACTCAACTTGCTGGGAAGATCCATCCCAGTTCCAGTCTTTGCAGCTGAGGGCAATCTCTGTGTTCAGTCAAATCATGTAATGGTTGCCAGACTCACCCAGCATTATTTCCCACAGGCTTTAAGGAGATTTGAATGTGTGGATGCACAGAAGAGACTAAAAACCTAACCAAAGGGGCTGTCTTTGGGGGTAGGGTAGGGAGGTGTCAATTCTGGCTTTGCTGATATACGTTAGCAAATTGGAGGAATTTCTGTAAATCCATGAGCCAGAAAGTCGCGAACATAGCAGTGTCTCCACTTACCCAAAATAGAGTGCCCTTATTGTCTTTCCAGCCTGTCCCCTGGGCACCTTCAAAGTGATTGCATGCAGTGTTTTGCAATACAGTTGCTTGCAGAGTTTGGTCTAGTGGTTAGGGAGCCTTATCTAGGAATGCCAGGTTTGATTCTGCCCTCCTCCACAAAGCCATCTGGGTGACCTTGAGCTAGTCGCAGCTCTCTTCTGAGCTCTCACAGCCCAACCCACCTCACAGGGTGTGTGTTGTGGAGAGAAGAACAGAAGGTGTGTCAGCCACTTTGAGTCCCCTTAAATCAGCGGTTCTCAACCTTCCAAATGCCGCGACCCCTGAATGCAGTTCCTCATGTTGTGGAGACCCCCAAACACAGGGGTGGGGCAGCTCAGGTGAGGACTGGGAGGGAAGGTGGGAGACTCATCGCGACCCCTCTGAAAGGGTAGTTCAACCCCCAAAGGGGCCCCGATCCACATGTTGAGAACCGCTGCCTTAAATGGATGAGAAAAGCGGGATAGAAAAACCAGCTCTTATTAAAATACAGTATAAAATGCAGTGGCTTGGGGTCTCATTTTGAGCCTCCTTCCAGGCTCACAAAAAATTCAGTGAACAGCTGGGCATTGGACCATCAGTAAATGTGGATTGCAGGGAATCCATATTCACCTTCCAGGGGTAGGGATATGCACAGATATTCGTAACATTGGATATTTGTACAAATTCATACCTGTTCGGACATTCATATACGAATCAGATGTTACCACATATGTACATTGACATTCGTATTCGTATGAATGGTTTGGAACTTTCGTAAACTGGGGAGATGGGAAAGCAGCTGTACCAGTCACCTCTGCAATGGACCCAGAGTGCATTCAACATGGTCTGGGAGCAAGTTCAAAGTGGATTCAGGGCAGATTTGACGCTTTCAGAGCAGGCATGTTACAGGATACATATCAGATATGTATGTGTTCATAACGGATATTCGTACGAATTTCTACAAACACATCTGTATCTAATAGAATCCTACCGCATTCAAAGGGCATCCATTTGAATGGGTATGCATTTTCTTACATTTGATCCAATATGAATCAAATTGAATGCAAAAAACCTATCCATGGGTATCACTATCCAGAAGTACTTCTAACGGCCAATTTCTCTCCTATGCCCCCCCCCCATCCCCATTTGCAGGCTGTGAAACAAGAGGGTTTCCCCATCTGTGCGTAGACATGGCTTAGTAAACCCCATCCATTCTTGCATGGAGTAGAAGTGTCTGGCAGAAGTCTATGACCACGTTCAGGGATCTCGGTGGTGGGACGTATGTTTGCATCTTTCCCCAAGCCGTACCCTAATGTGTCTTTTTAAAACACCTAAATAGGGCTGGGATGTCTGGGTTTTCCACCGACTGTGTAAAACTGCAGCCTTCATGGCTTTTCTCATCGTTATATCATGCATGGAGTGTGACATGTGCCAAAACTTCCTCTTTTAAGCAAATGTAATTGGAGCCCCCAATGGCCTCCTCTGGCACGCCGCTGACCTTTCTTCCTACCTCTGATACATCCTATGATGAAGACCAGAGTAGGCATTTCTGTTTAGTCTTGTTGAAGTCTCCTGTGCCTTTTTTCTTTCTTTCCTGAGTATCTGAGGAAACCAAGGGGCTCCTTTGAGTTGCGTGACATTCTGAACTGCTGAATACTCAGGACACCAGAGGAACCTCTGCAACTCAAACGCATCTGAAGATTACGCCATCTGGTTTCCCATTTCCCTCTTCCGGGGTTCCACGTCAAGCCCACGGACTCTTTTCTGCTCTCCTCTCCATATGGACCCTATTGAACCCGTGCAAATTCTGTTGTGCAAATTTTCTAGCAAGCGGACGGCCACCGAGTCTCCCTGTTCCCGTCCCTTTTCTTTCATTTCCTGAGACGGCGCTAAGAACTCACACCTGTGCAATTTCTGAAAATGAGGCTGAAATCAACACCAGCTTCCCCCGCTTCTTTTCAAGGGGGCTCAGAGTTTAACGGCAATCTTTGGGTGGCTGTGTTTCAAGGCTTAACACATTTGTTTCTTAAAACATATGCAGGCTTCCTGCAGCCTGTACACAGATGCCAAGGGAAGAAAAATTTAACCCACTCCAGTTTCTAATTTCCTTGGAAGACTGTTTTCTAGTAATCAACGGATCTCTTCCACATCTGTTTCGCTTGGATATTAAGAAAAAGAGAAAAAAAAGAAAAGAAAAGTAGATATTTTCCAGCTCACTGGGATCCAAGTCTTTCCTTTGTTGTGGGACTGCATAGTTATAATTATAGCCTGCATTTAGAGGTGAGCTGTCCAGAAGATGCATTGTGGCATGGCCAAGAAAGCAATAGGGTTATTCTAGTACTGCCAGGGCCCTTCCAGTTGTGGCCCCACCTCAAATCCTGCTTGAGACTTCCAACACTTATCTTGCTAATGGGGTACGGTCAAAGATACATCTCTCTCTACTTTTTACTACAATCCCCATAATCCTCCACTACGGTGGACATTGGCTTATTGAATTAGTAACCCAAAGAAGGGTCATAGTCCCCCCTATAACAACAACAACAACAATAATAAGTAATGACTGTGCTAAGTTCAAAGCTTTCAGTTTTGCTTTGATCACTTAAGCATTCCTCTATATTCTAACTTTAAATAAAAAAATCTGTTTAATTCAAGTCTAAACTTACTGTAATATTTTTTAAAGATGCAAAGTAGGGATGTGCACGAATATTCAAAAATATTCATTATTTGGTCGAATTTGGATGAATCTGGACATTCCTATACAAAATACTCAAATTTCCAAATTCAAATGAATATGAATATCCCAAGTTATTCATATGAATAATTCGGGCATTCATATCTGTATGGGTATGTATCCATCTCGTATGCATCCTGTACGCATCTGTATGGGATGAAAACAGGATGCATATGGGATGTGTATGGATGCGTACGGATGTGTACGGGATGTGTATCATTGGATATGTATAGAATATTTGAACGAATACATACAAATGCATTTGTATCGATTCAAATATCTGGACATTCATTTTTCCTTATTCAGACAAATACGGATTTTCAAATATTCAGTTCATTATGAATTGAATGTTGAAAATTGCATTGGTGAACACCCCTAATGCAAAGTGCCTCCCAGAGGCTGATCAAATAGGGACATGGATGAAGTTCATTCCCCCCCCATGCAATAATCGGCTTTGTGGGACCCTCCCCCCCCTGTGAATGTAAGGGGCTTCAGCTTCATGCGCAAACATCCGTCAAATGTTTGCACATGAAGTGAGTTCTTATTCCTCCTTTCCTGCCCTGCCTTGTCCCCCCACTCACCTTTCGCCACCTCTGCTGCATCATGCTCTCCTTCAAGGCTCAACTAGGCTTTCTGGAGGAGTATGTGCAGCTGGAGAGGCTGTCCCCCCATCAGGGAGGGAATCATGGGAAATCTCAT
This sequence comes from Aspidoscelis tigris stejnegeri, assembly GCA_023333525.1. Classification (NCBI taxonomy): domain Eukaryota; kingdom Metazoa; phylum Chordata; class Lepidosauria; order Squamata; family Teiidae; genus Aspidoscelis; species Aspidoscelis tigris. The sequence continues at coordinate 13,735,504 of JALMGA010000007.1, forward strand.
GCAATTTCCCATAATTGCCAGATGGGGGAGGGCACTCCAGATGTTCATGTTCCATCAGAAGGCCTAGTTGAGCCTCAGAGAAGGTCACGGGGTGGAGGGAGAAGGTAAAGGGGTGTGGCCGGGGGGAACACGTGGTAAGGGAACGCAATCAGGGGAGGCACAAGGCCGGGGATAGGCAGATCCAGCCCTTTTCAGAGCTTCTCCGAAGCTCCAATGAAGGCCGGGTTCAATTTCCCTGCAAGTGTTCCAATTTGTATGATTTTTTTTTTACAAATTGTGAAGTTGATGAATATTCATGCAGATCCCTACGATCACAGTCGACTTTGTTCAGAGTCCATTGCAGCACTCAAAGATTTGAGGCAGGTGGCAGAGGGAAGCACCCTGAACTCAACAAGCTGTTCAACCACCGAAACAAATTTTTGCAATCAGCTAATTTCCATTAGTAAACTTTCGTGAGGATGACCATGGGAGTAAAGGTGAAGCGTGTGCATAAACTTTACACCATGTAAGGCACAGACCACAGATGCAAAATATGTATTTCTGGGTCAAGGCATCTTTTCTAAAACATCAATCCCCACTGGCCCTCACTCCAAGCAAACCAGACCCAACATACATGTGCAGACCCTTACCCAGAGTCTGGGGCTAACATAGCAATTTATGCTGAGGGTCCTTTTATTACACCTTCATCACTCAGGTGCACAGGCTAAGCCTCACCTGCACTGTAGGCATGTCCTGGCCTGAATAAGGTGTGTGGGCAAAGAATGCAGTGAGCAGAACATAGCAAAAGGATGGTTGACCCATCCTGAAGCCAATTCACACTTGGCCTCTTAGTAGAGTCTGGGGTAGATTCTGGTAAGGAGCATCTGCACTTGCAGGAGGCGTTTTCAATGCCTCCTGCCTTACCTGAAGATGTCCCAGTGTCTACTAGTGGTGGTGCACAAAGTTCTGCACCCCATGTGTCCTAATCCCTACCTTTCCCAGCCAGAGGTGCAACCATTTGCAACTCTGCCGGGATTGGGTTTGTTTGAGGTGCCACCAAGTGTGCTGCCACCTCAGATGACCCCAAATATGACTGCACATGTGTGGAGCATCACCAGAAGATGGCATGCCTGAACATGCACTGCTGGCACCTGGACATGAGCCCAGACTTGGGCAAGTCTCTGGATGTGTGGGGTTTGCTGTGGTGTACACTAGCATTTGCAAGTGCAAACTCTAGTGCATGCTAGTAGGGAATGCACCTTTCCTGTCCAGTGAATGGGAAGCTAAGCGCATAAAAGTCCCTGTGCTAAGTTCAGAAACCTTCCCCATCCTCAAAGCTGCAGGTGTGGAACACGCCTCTTAAGTGGTCTACCACCAAACTCTCCCAGACACAGATTCCATGGCTACAAGCGGGTTAGCCGAGGAGACAATGCTGCCATCACCTGCCACAGGAGAATATGGCTTTCCATAGTGGCTGATATCATGTGGATCCCACAGCACTGGCACACATCTGGGACAGTCCATGGGGATTGTGCAGATGTTGCCATGGATTCTTGCTCTTTAAGTTAAACAATAAACACATGCTAGTAAACCAGAGGAATTCTAATTTGACCAAACAAAGAAAAGGAGACCATGTTACTGGTCAGCCTCTCCATTCCTCTTTTGTCTCCCTTTAAGCCAGTGTCTGGAATCCATCTCAACATACTTTCCTCTCTTAGTTTTTAATAAGCTTCGTGGGGGTGAGCACCATCTTGAACAGCTGAGCAGCAAGAAGTTTATGACCCAAAGTCATCCAAGCTCAGGCTGGTTGTTTCAAAATAGTGCATGAAGTGTTCATTTCTCAAAAACTACTTTTCCCTCTTTCCTCTTTTAAGACTTCAGATCTTTTTGCACTTCAGTGAAAGGGGAGGTCTGGGGATGGTCCAGTTTGGAGCATCCACACCACATGGAGCTACTCCCATTCTAGAAGTGGTGCCAAGCTTGCGGGACCAGATGGTGGGGGAGCACTAAAATATGCTCTACAGCTATACTAGTAGTGCCTAGGATACTGCCAGTATACTCCAGCACACACTCTTTGCTCTGCTTTTACACAAAGGGGGAGTGGAGTAGTTCAGTCATCTAGTTCATGTGCCCATGGGCACACCAGGTCCTTCTGTCTTCTACTGCCTCCTGAAGTTTGCCCATGTTCATGCTTGTTGCTTCCATCTGTCCATCTTCTTTTCTCCTGTCCCTTTCTCCTCTTGCCTTCAGCCTTTCCCAGCATCGGGGTCTTTTCCAGTAAGTTACCCAGAGAGTCATCAGTCTATGGAATTTGCTGCCTGAAGAGGTGATAACAGCAACCAGCCTAGATGGCTTTAAGGAAGGGTTAGACAAATGTATGGATGACAAATGTATCAACGGCTACTAGAATGGTGAGACAGGCAAGATGCCTCTAAAGGCCACTTGCAAGGATGCGAGAGCAGGTGAAGGTTTGTCCTGCTTGAGGTGCCCATGAGCAATTTGTGGGCTACTGTGTGGGACAGGATGCTGGACCAGATGGGCTATGGCCTGATCCAGCAGGACTCCTCTTATGTTCTTCTTATGTTCTAAGTCCTGTCTTCTCATTATTTGAGCTTTATCTTTAACATTAATCATTCCAAAGTATTTGAGCTTCATCTTTAGCATTAATCTTTCCAATGAAGAGTCAGGGTTGGTTTCTCTTGCAGTCTAGCATAGTCTTCTCCAACACAGACTTGTGATGTTGAATAGTTCACCTTGAAGGTTAACCTATTGCTAGTTGATGATACTGGTAGGTTAATATCTGGGCAGGCAGGAGGCATTTCTAGGTTGCAAAAGCTTCTTGCAAGTGCAGATGCACCTGCCCAGATGTTAACCTACCACTGACTACAGCTCCAAGTGCCAACTGGGCTCTGGTGGGGCTCATCTTCCAGTGTCATATCGTTTTTCCAGTAGTGCTTTTCCATCAGGTTTTCTTGGCAAGGATCCTGGAGTGCTTTGCCATTTCCTCCTCCGGGGGATCCCATTTTGTCAGAACTCTTCACGATGACCTGTCCATCTCGGGTGCCCCTGCATGGCATATCTCATAGCTTCATTGAGATGTCTGGGGCCCTCAACCATGAGAAGGCAAGTGAGCCACGAAGGGGCACATGAGAAGGCAAGTGGGCCACAAACACAAACAATGTCTCCAGTGAGCCATGTCACTCTAAAAGAAAGGAACACCTGATGTCTCTTTAAGATGTAAAATGAAGTCAGATAAGTATTCCATAAAATCATTATCCTCATCCAGAGCACCAGCTCACCCTTCTTCTTTCTTTCTTTACATCTGGGGCTTTCAGCTCATAGCAGCCTTGTAGCATTCCTTTGCAGATGTATCACTAAGGTCTCACAAATGCTTTCCAATATTGCTTTAAAGATTTAGAGTTATCTTATTTATCTGTATTATCATCATTATTATGCAGCAAATCTGACTTATTTTACTGCTAAAATAAGTTCAATTGATAGCAGATAACACCCCCTCAGCCGTCTTGCATTTGCTGTGCGTTAATCTCTGATTACCATTAATGATCTTTTGAGTCCCTTTTATTCGGCATTATTCAGGAATTTCACATAATCTTTCCATCTAAGTGTGGCTAAAGAGACTTTAATCCACCAGGGTATTTTTGTCCTCTGCTGGCTTTCATCCACATTTCATTGAAAGATTTTCCTCTCTGAATCCTTCCTCGCCTTTCCCTCTTCCCCTCCTCCTCGGCTTTCCATAGCTCTTTGTTGGTATTTGTACACAGCTCTGCGTAATACTGAAGCTAAAAATGAGGCCCTTACATGATCTTGGTTTTCCGAATTGTTAAAGCCCTGACCTGACTTGGGCATTGCTCCTCTTGTGAAAGCCAAGGGGGCGAAGTATGGGGCTCAGTGTTGGTCAGTGTCCATTTGAGAAGGTGACTTTTCACAACATAAGTGAATTATGCACACATTCCAAAGGTGAAATGGGTGGGCAGCCGGAAGAGGGCCTTCTCAGTAATGGCCCCCAGGATATGGAACAGTCTCCCCCTTGAGGTGCGTCAGGCACCTTCTCAGTATATGTTCAGGAAGGCGATAAATACACACCTCTTTGCCTTGACCTTTGGCTACATGTGGTTACATCCCCCCTCCCGACTTTTTGGTAGTGTTTTTAATATATATTTGTTTTGCTTTAACATCCAGGATTTTAAATGTTGTTGTAGATATTACTGTTTTAATATATATAGTTTTATTTTAACGAGCTGAATTTTAAGCATTGTTACCTACCCTGAGACCTTTGGGTGCAAGAGTGGGAAAGAAATTTATTTTATTTTATTTATATTTATATCCCACCCCTTACCCGGAGGTCTCTGGGCAGGTTACAACCTTAAAACAGCAGATTAAAACAGAATATACATTAAAACACTTTAAAAATTCAACAACACTGAAACAATACACATTATGTTTAAGATGATGGTGTCTGTCCTGGGTGGGAAATATAATCAGCTCAGCCAAAGGCCAGGGAAAAGAAATACAAATAATAAATTGCAACAGGAAGCAGAAAGGGAGAGCTGACATGAGCTCCGAGCTATGGGCTAAACTCTTTGCCCCATGGACCAATCACCCCGGTCAATGGGCAGAAAAGCATTTAATCTAGTTCAGTGATGGTGAACCTTTTGAGCTCGGTGTGTCAAAATTCGCAAGAAAACCTAGCTTAACTCAGGTGCTGTGTCACATCTAGAAATATCCATAATTTTGTGATATTTTATGGTATATGTATTTTATTAAAAGCAAAAACAAATAATTCTTTACATTAGTGACTTTTGTTGCTGAATTTCATTTGCTAAATCTTCAATTGAAAGTTGGTATTTCGTACACTTCAAGAACAAGCAAGCACTATACGCCCAGGTGCCAGGGGGACCAGGTGTGTCACCCAAAAGGGCTTGGTGTGTCACCTGTGGGGTTGGCCATCACTGATCTAGTTCCTACATGAGGATCTACAATATTCACACTTCCCAAATAAGTACGCAAAGCAAAATGGAGCTGTCTTTAGAAAGGCTGCACCTTTCTGAATTTTACACTATAGTTCTTTAGCACAAAAATTGTTTACATAAAGGTATATTTACAAAAATTGTATACATCCAAAGATGCCTATCACTAAAAATAAAAGAAGGGAGGGAGGAAGGAATCCTATCTGATGAATGCAGCTGCCCTTGTAAAAAGCAACAAATCTTTGGGTGTGTGATTCTCTCTTTCTGACAGAGGCTACGGAAAGAAGCAACTGGGGCGGGTTGTCCATGGCCCGCCCTCAAAATGCCAAGTGTGCCCATAAGTTCCCAGAAGATTAGCAGCTTCCAGTCTATGCTGACTGGTAGGACAACCTCCAAAGCTTGCCTCAGCTAGGAGGAAAATGGCAAGCAAGGTCAGGCCAAAGAGCATCCAGCAGGAGGAAGAGGAGGAGGGGAGGGAGGGAGGGAGATAAAAATATTAAGAGGATGTGACAATCGACACCACACTCCCTTGGCTGCTGTGTTGTTGTCTTGGGAGCCAAGGATGGAAACGAAACGGAGGCCAGCTCTGTTCTGACTCCACACTGCTATCCCCTTCAATCTCTGTGCCGTTGTTACTGATGCAAGCGAAAGGCCATGTGAAAGCTCTTGGCATCTGGGTTCTACAGCTGTCAAGCAAACCCCAGGAGTAACCACAGCAGTTGGACGGAAACTAGAAGCAGATAAAGCCTGAACAGCAACAGCAGCAGGAGGAGGAGGAGGAGGAGAAGGAGGAGGAGGATGGACCGGATCACACACCACACTGCAATCAGCAGAGAAGGGAAAGTGCCAAATAAGAATTTAAATGGCTTCATGTTCCAATGGGGCTTTGATTGAGCATGGTGGGGGGTGGAGACGAAATGCTATTTTTAAACAGTTTCATGGAACAGGCAGACAAATAAATAAAACCAAACCAAAGGCAGAACTGTGACACTCAGTTGCTCTGTGTGCTTTCCGTGACTTTCATTGACTTCTGTACTGGCAGGATGCAACCTCTTCACAGAAGTGGTTTCAGGCTTGTGCGGAAGGTTACAAAGAGATATAAGACTTTTCTTCCCTTTGGATCTGTATTTGTTATCAGAAAGGTGGTAGAAAGTATGAATAGGCTTTCACACCCAGGGCATTTTGATCACCTCTTGCCTTGTGTGTTGCTTTCCACTGCATGGTCATGGGAGCTACTGGACAACCCATTTTGGCAGTGTGCTTTGGTGCACCACCAAAATGGGTTCCTGGCAGTCCAGAAGATGGAGGCTGCTCCTGTTGCATGCTTCCATATTCCGGATCACACTGTGCTGGTATGCCAGAAGACCTCAATGTTGAGGTCTACTGGCAATCCCAATTACAGCCCCCATGATTGGCATTATGCTCCACCCACCACAGTCAGAGTGTACCAGTGGTGGTGGAGGTACACAGATCCACACTAATGGGTGGAGCAATGAGGTCCTGCGGAGGTCCTTCACAGTCCCTTGTTCTAAATCTAAAGTAAGTGCAGAAAAGCCTTTAGATCATATCCACACTAGGTTATTAGACCAACCCAGCTGCTATAACCTGCTCCAAGCATGGATTGTTTGCAAGCAATCCATGCAGCAATCTAGCTAATATAATCAGCCAGTTGCCTGTGGGCAGACAGTGCACAAGCTATGGTCCATTATACTACACCCAGTGTCACTTCTAGCAAGCTAGATGAAGTAGCCCCAGCTGGCAACTTCTGAAGCTTGGCCAGGATGGCTGTCTGCGAAGTAGATGGCATCTAAAGCAAGTTACGTGTTACTCAGTCCATCATGGCCCTAAGTCTCCACTGGACCAGGGGCCTTTTTACTCTTGGCTTCCTGACCATGGGAAGCCTTGGATGAAATGGCCCCCAAGTACCGCACTTGAACCTTCCCCAGTCCCTCCCCAAAGCCTACCTTAAAGGTGAATGGCGGCTGAATGGCAGCCATGTTTGCATCATGGGGGCTGGTGTTGTAACTAGGTAAATTTACCATGTCATACAACACATGACACATCACATAGGTTGACAGTGGGTCATATTCTGTCCGTTGGACAGGAAAGGAACACAAATCACCAACACTGACTAGCACTTGCACTTGGAGCACTAGTCAGCTTTAGCTGTTTTCCCCCACCCCCAGCCATCGAGCACTTACCTGTTTGGTTGAGGGGCTGGCCCTCTTCTGGGCGCTGCTATTTTGGCTGTGATGCCATCCGCAACTGCGTGTGTGTCAGCACCGTCACCCTGAGGACACTGATGCTCTGTGCATGCACAGTCATGTCTATGGTCATCTGAGGTGCCAGCGTGCTTGCGCATCACTCAGACAACCCTGGAACACTGGAAGAGATGCAGTTGGCCACTGCCTGGATGCTCCAGGTAAGCTATTGCTCAACAGTGGTCAAGGTGTGGAGCACAACTTGCACTTGGCCCTTTTTTGAAATACATCCCAGAATAGGGGCCTGCTGCATGCATGCTAGTGCAGACTATGGCAAGCCCTAGGGAAACCCTGCCACAGCCTGCATTAGCGCGTGGTCAACAGGCCCCTATACAGAGATATATTCCAAAAAAAAGGACCAAGTGTGAAAAGGGCCCCAGATTGGGTAGATCTATATCCGCCACAGGCAGATGCATCCACCCACAGTGGGCTTTAGAACAGCAAATGTCTGCTGGAGAATGCTAGCACAGAAGAAGACCACATTTCTGATTTGGATCTACTCTTCTCCTGTGCAGACAATGTGTTCTCCGCAGCTCCTTGATCTGGATTGCCCCGCAGCTGATGACTTCTGCCAGTTTGGTCTATCGGTTAGAGAGCCAGACTCTTATCTGGGAATATGGGGTTTGATTCTACACACCTCCACAAAGTCAGCTGGGTGACCTTGGGTGAGTCACAGATCTCTTCTGAGCTCACACAGCCCCACCTACCTCACAGGGTGTTCTGCTGTGGGGAGAAGAATAGAAAGTTTTGTCAGCCACTTTGAGTCCCCTTAGATGGGTGAGAAAAGCAGGGTAGAAAAGCCAACTCTTCTTCTTCTTCTTCTTCTTCTTCTTCTTCTTCTTCTTCTTCTTCTTCTTCTTCTTCTTGGCAACTCCTTGATCCAGATTAACAAATAATTGCGGAAAGGGCCATAGTCTTAACTAGCAGCACCTAGTGTTCCAAAATCCTAACCCCAGCCAACCTTGCTTAGCTTCCAAGCCCAGATATATCAATTACTAGTCATTTTTTTGTCTTCTCACCAAGCTCTTAAAAAAAGCATATGAATAGAGATAAAATATCTTTTGAACTTGTCGACCGAGCTAAATGGGGTGATTTGAAACAATCTTAATAGGGAGTCTTGAGGTTCTTCCCTGCCCCCTGGAAAGTTTTGCTTTCCCCCACCTGGGCAGACTTGGATCACACCTGGAGCGGCCTTTGGAGGCACCTGGCTCCCATTGGAAATCACATGCTCAGGGAACAGATGCTAGCGATAAGCATTCAGCCACACTGCTGTGTTTATAGGCCAGACTTCTCGCTGCCCTTTGAAGTTCCTCCTTCTGATGACTTAAACATTGGGAAAGCTGGAGTAGGATTGTTCTTAGAGAAATCTGAATTTTAATCATTTCAAGTAATTACAGCAAAATAATGGGAGAATAATTAAAAATGCGTGTGGCCCGTGGCAAGCGTGGCAGCTGAGGAATGTGTCTGTGGCTTGCCTGGCAGAGACCCCGGGAGAGTGTTATAAAAGGGCCACTTAGGTCATTGAATCTCCAAGCTCATTACGCCTCGTTGAATGGGAATCAGATGGGGCTGCGTGAGGAGTTTGCAGCAGTTCAAACTAGTTCGTTGGCTTTAAGGTCTAAGAGGAAGGGGTGACAAAGAACCAGAAAACATGGGGAAGTGGAATGCTGTTTCATTTACGCTGTATTCAGATTAGTGGAATAAAATCTGCTGTTAGAGAAAAAAGCACAGCTTAGGTGCTGCGAAGCCACGATGCACCATCCAGACTCCAGCAGCCTCCCCGCAGCTTTCTCAGAGGAAGCTGCAATACTTCTGAGGCGTGGGCATTCAGGTGCGCATCATGTGGGATGCGGCAGCCAATGGGAGCTGACCTGCAGGCTCAGCTCTCATTCACTGTTCTTGCCATCCTGTCCAGGCTGTTGGGAACATTTGAATTTACCTGATACTGCGAAGCGAGTGTTCATCATTATGCAATAGGTAAATATGAAGTAGCGGCAGCATAATATGCCACCGCTATGACGTATCGGGCATCAGGTGTGACGCCCATGCCCCAACTGTGCATTGGAATGTGCAGTATCTGTAAGTCTGAACACACCCTTAGGCTGATGAGGGGACTGTGGCCCTAAACAATAGCCCTTGCCCAAGTTGTCCCCTACCCCTTACATGACCCTAAATAATATTCTCTGCAGCATGCATAGAATCATGCATGGTATAGAAAAGGTGGATAGAGAAAATTTCTTTTCTCTATCACACAACACTAGAACCAGAGGACATTCTATGATGGGTAGGAGAGTCAGATCAGACAAGGGGAAGTATTTCTTCACTCAGAGGGTCATCGGTCTATGGAATTTGTTCCCAGAAAAGATGGTGACAGCAACCATCCTAGATGGCTTTTGGGAAGGGCCACTGTGTGTGACAGGGTATTGGACTAGATGGGCTGTGGCCTGATCCAACAGGGCTCCTCTTATGTTCCCTTGTGACCTAGATGAATGATTCGTTCCTTTCCACATCTGTGACACTGAAATGGGACACAGAAAGGGGCAGGCTTCAATCAACCAAAATAAGAGCAAAGAAAGTTGCAAGAAGAGCTAACTGTCTTGATGCCATGGGAACCAGGCACAAGGACAATCTGGTAGAAGTGGGGTTTCTTCGCCATCCCCGATTTACTATTTCCATGAGCCATCTGATAATGATACAGCCTTACCCACCCTGCAGTGTCATTCCAGCTTCAGCAGACAGGCAGGCAGGATGGTAGATTTCCTTTCCTCACCAGTTACCTCTTCCTTTCACAAGCAGTGTTAAGTGACTGGTACTTTCTGTTTCCCTTGTCTTGCAAAGAGGAAGAGTCATGGGTCAAATGGGAAGCAAGAGGCATTCCGAGTTTGATGAAGTATCAAGTGGGACTAGATTGCTAGGAGGAAGATTTAGTGGTTACACCATCGGGCACCATTCCCTGCTAGAACCTATTTCTTCTGATTTCTGCATGGCTGAGCCCACCTTTGCATGCACCTCAGGAGGCAACTGAAGACTGTTGCCGAGGCTGAATTTACAAACATTCCCTGTCCCACATTCTTGTATCCTTCCCCGAGGTGAAAGAAAATATGCCTTTGATGAATGCAGCTCTGCAACGTGGCCTGTGGTCCCCAAAGACTGCAAAATGTCCATAAAGCACTGCCACCAGCCATGCCCATGCCAACGTAGCCCATAACCAGGCTCCAGAAAATTCAAGGCACTCTTAGCTTGGCTTCTCTGTAGAGGCAGGTCTTCCAAGGTACATAGACACAGCTGAGTAAATTTGGGAGCCAAAATGTTTCTTGTCATGAGCTCGGTTTGAAGCTTGCAAGATTGGCCCATGATTCTCAGTCCACCAGGGTTTCTGATGAAGCAAAGACTGTAGGTTCCTCCCATTTCTCCACATACTTTTGTGTTCTCTGCTGCAATTTTAGGTGGTTCTATTCATTCTTTTTGTATTTTGTAATTGTGCTATGATGTTCTGTGGTTTTTGCATTATGTCTGTACTGTTGGTTTCCACTGTAAACGTAAAATGCCTTTGACATTTTACATAGAAGGGAGGCATAATATAACACAGTGAAATGGAAACATCGGCTGGATCCCAATTTCATTATGAAGAATAGAAGTTCTGCTTTCTTCTGGCCTTCAGTGGAGACCTGTGTCTTGATGCAAAAGTGAGACAACAGCTAAGTTGAAAGTCTATCTTGTCTGCTCGAGCTAGGAAGTCTAACATACAGTTCCAATTCAGGGGGCAACCTTTGCCTACCATCCTGCGAGCCTAACTGTCAGCTGCCAATAATGGTATTCACTAGGGATGGGTGAAACGTGTCCGTCACCTTCGCAATTCGTACAAATTGCTAATATTTGAAACTTCGCATTTGAGTAGAATATTGGCTCCATTTGAAGACTGGCATTCGCAAGCGAGGCAAAAGCTTTTGTGCCTTCGTTCAAAGCTGTGTTACATTCAGAGCGGCTGCCCAGTTACCTCCAGGGTGGATTCACATCACATTCACAGATGTGACTGGTGCCATTGGGAATTCAAAGAAAATTCAAAGAAAATTCGAATCCTAGCACATTCAAAGTGGCTCCATTCATACGAATGCAAATTTCAACCCCATTTGCTTTGACACAAAGGAACCGGGGGGGGGGGGGAATGTGCATATTCCTACTATCCAAAGCCTAGGGTGGAAACTGAAGTTCTTTCTTTTCCCACAATGTCCTATAACTAAGTTATCAACGTGTTTGCAAGGACTGGTGACTAGGGAAGTGCAAGAATATTCTAAATATTCATTATTTGATTGAATTTGGCTGAATTTGGACATTCAAAATTAATTAATACAAATATTTTGAATCATTTGTTTGCATGGATACATACGCATTACATACGGACAAAACGGGATGCATGCGGGATAAAAACAGGATGCGTACAGACACATACAAATGTTGTTGACATTAGTATCATCAAATTCGTATGAATGAGTGAATAAAACTTTATTGATTAGTTGCTTGACCATATCAAATTTCAAGCATACAAAAATAAAACCATACAAGAATAAAATCAAGTCTGTGTATATATTGTCATTACTTATCCTCATCACCCTTACAAGGCACTCCATTAAGCTCAATGAATGATTTCCTGAGTCGGGCTGCCTTAACCAAGTACAAAGCTACCTTGTATGTTACCTGAGCATTCTGTCCCTGCAAGAGGTAAGTCACTTCAAATTCGTATAAAATATTCGTACAAATAGATACGAATGTATTAAAATCGGTTCGAATTTTAATACATTTATTTTTCTCTATTCGTACAAATTTGGACATTTGGATATTCTATTCAAATCCAAGATTTGAAAATTGCATTCGTGCACACCTTTACTGGTGGCTACAGTTGTGTTTTCTTTTGAGCATAACAGAAACAACCGCAGCCTCTTTGGTCAGAATTCCTCACCCAGCTGTATGATTATCACTTGGTAAATATTAGTGCAAATTTATTCCTCACACTCATTTGCTTGTGTGCCAGTTTCTCCACCAACAGCATGGCCCTTGCTGTTGATACTAGGTAGAACTTGCCACATAGAACTATAAGGAAGAGCTTAGAAGTCTACCATGGAGCTTAGGAAAGAATATGAGGAGCAAGAGGAAAAGGTAGTCCAGTGGTTCTCAACCTGGGGGTCGGGACCCCTTTGGGGGTCGAGTTACCCTTTCAGAGGGGTCGCGACGAGCCTCCCGCCACCCTTTCCTCCCACCTCCCAGCTGCTCCGCCCCCGTGGTTGGGGGTCCCCACAACATGAGTAACTCCATTAAGGGGTCACGGCATTAGGAAGGTTGAGAACTGCTGAGGTAGTCATCTACTGTGAAAAGCTACTGTAACATCAGCCCGTCCCAAGTTGAGCTGAAAGAAGACTACATTAAAAATACAGCGTATCCTTGAGTTGTGTCTCCACTTCCAGTGGAAGTGGCTTCATTTGAGGTAGATGGGACAAGGTTCCCCCAACCACTGCAGCCTTCTTCTCTCCATTTCAGAGCAAGAAGGTGCCGCGAAGAGGTGGGACGACAAAATTCCTGTTTCCTCTGGCCTAGGTAACATAGGCGATGCTTTCCTGCTGTTAGCGAGATAGAGGAAGTACATAGGCCTGATCATAAAATGAAACTTTGGTGCAGATGTGTTTGCAAGCGCTCTCTGATACTTATTGAAATGCACTAAATAACTTGTAAGCCTGAGATTCAAAGACGAATAAAGAGGATTAAATAATCTGAAATAGGCCAGAAGTACTTTGAGACTGTTGTTTCAACTTGGATAAAATGAAATGTTTTGCTGGGTTGTCTGATGAAAACTCTCTGCTCTGGTTACGTGAGAAACAGAAAGGCTTTCTCAGAATAGAGAAGAAGAACAGCTTTGAACGTCACCTTGAACCAAAGATGTTTATTTTAAAAAGGAAACTTCGAAAATTGCTAGTGAGTGAGCACGAGTACTTGCAATCTAGGGCATTTTAGCCAGAAAGAAAAGCTTAGCAGACTGACTAATCCACTGAGGGTTTTGGTTTGTGTGTGTGTGTTTTGTAAATGTGATCGTCCTGCAATTTCTCTACCAGCCCCCCTTCCACCCCCAGTAGCAATTCCAGCCAACAAGCTCTTGACTGTGTATACTGAAGCCCTGAAAATCACATCTGAGGCTGAAGATAGGCAGGCTGGAAGGAAGGTTTACTTAATGGATAACGGAAGCAAAGAAGCAAAAAGCCAAAGTATGTGGCCTCTTCTGCACTGGGCCTTATTCTGATTATATCCCAGAATAGGGACCTGCCGTCCACACAGGATAGGGACCTGCCATTGGGTGGTCAGCCAACTATAGTGTAGACTATGGCAGGCCCTGCCTGGGGCTAAGTCCCCTTGACTCGCTTTTATTAGCCATGATGGACAAGGGTCAAGGAGAGAAGTGGTTGGCTGAACTTCTGCGAGCAGCTTGCCCACATCCTCAGACAGCAATAACTGAAACTGATCCTCTATAACAGGACCGGATGGTGCTCCAGAAGCCGTCACTGAACCACTTCCAACTATGAAGTGCAATTCCATGTGGGTCTGAGGGACATTGTTATGGAAGTTTCTTGTAAATGTGTCACAGCAAGCCTCTGAAGGTGGAAGGGATGGATCCATACATCTAAATGACAACAAACCTTTTACCGCACTGGACAGACGCAGGCATGAAAAAGAAAGCCTTCTTCAGGCATTTTTGTACCTTGTTTTAGTACAAAAGCAGTCAAAGAACTGGGATGGATCAGGCATCCGCACTTCAGAACGCCCAATCCATTCCAAAATTACCCAGCACTTTCCTACATGTCAGGTAAGTGTGATCACCATCGTATTAGCAGCGACCACCTTGCCGTGGCAACAGCCACCTGAATCGGTCACTGCTGCAGTAACTGGGCAACATGATGTGTGACTGCAGCTGTGCCACCCCACCCCACAACACTTTGCTCAGAAGAGGCACAAAGGGTGCATGCCGGCGCATACTAGCCACATCACAGACACAGCTAGTATGGCTGTGGAGCACCTTTTGGTGCTCCACTGCTGTCCAGTCAGGGAACAGTCTGGCAAATATAGCACGAGGTCTTATGATGGTGTCATAGGCCTACTCGCTTCATGATTCTAAACTGAGACCAGAACCTTGACAGCCATGCAAATCAGAAGCTCCCGAGTTGCATTAGGAACCCATGCGATTCCATAAGTCTCTGAAGATGTCCTTCACTTGCCGTGAGAAGTTGTTATTGTTCAGTTATTCAATCATGCCTGACTCTTTGTGACCCCATCAACCATAGCATGCCAGGTTCATGGACGCCATGATCTTAGGTGGGTTTTATCCATATGCATATAGATATAAAGAGAGAGAGGGAGGGAGAGAGAGAGACTCAACCCACCTTTTTTGCTCTTTTTTCATGCTCCTTAATAGCTCCTGAATTCTTCTTCACCGTTTGCCACCAGAGTGATATTTCATGTGCACATCTAAGCCTATGGATATCTTCCCCAGCTGTTTTCATTCTAGCTTTTGATTCGTCCAACCCATCACTTTTCATGATGTAACCTACCTATAACTTAAACAAAAAGGGTGACAATATGCAGCTGTCTTGTTGGATACCTTTCCCAATCTTGAACCAATCCATTGGTTTATATTTGATTCTAACAGCCGCTTCCTGAGACACATACAAGCTCATAGGGGAGCGGATAAGGTGGCCTGATACTCCCAGGTCTTTAAGAACTTGCTATAATTTGCTGTGATCCACACTGTCAAAGGCTTTAGTGTAGTCAGTGAAGCAGAAGTAGGTATTTTTTCTGGAAGTCTCTTGCCTTCTCCATAATCCAGCAAATATTAACAATTTGATCTCTAGTTCCTCTGCCTCTACTTTGAAATAGAGACAGTGAGTAGGGGTGCGCATGAATATTGCAAATTCAGACATTTGCATATGAATCAAATGTTATGACATTCATACATTGACATTCGTATTCGTATGAATGTTTTGGAACATTTGTGAAAGCGGGAGGTGGGAAAGTGGCTGCGCCAGTCACATCTGCAATGGATCCAGAGTGCATTTGATGTGGTTTGGGAGTGGATTCAAAGTGGATTCAGGGCAGACTTTAAGCTTTTGGAGCGGATATGTTATGGATACACATGCATTCATATCAGATATTCATACACATTCATATAAATACATTCATATTGAATAGAATCCTACTGCATTCAGAGGGGATCTATTTGAACGAATATAAAATTTCTTACATTCATACACATCCCTACCAGTGAGAAAACTTTGGGATGTAACCCAGTGAGCCAGTGACAAATCTGTGGGTTGTAATCTGCTCTAAGACCTTAGGGTATAGGGGGCGATGAAATACGACAATTGATATATCTTTATATGGGACTTGATGGTCAATGAATTTATTTATTTCCAACTACCTGTACGACCAAAATATCATTTGTTGGAATATCACAACCTATTGTTAACATTATCTTAGAACGAGCTTTTGTGTCATCTACTACAATTAAAATTTTGTTATAGTATATATAGAAATCTGGAATTGTATGGTGTGTTTTTTTAAATAGAGCTAATAAATCTGCACTAACAATCATAAAATAACCAGCTATTTTACTTAAGGAGACAGCTTGCTAAACAGAATTTATATTTATATTTAATTTGCATACATTTATGTATTTGTATTGCAGATTTATTTTATTCATTACGTATTCAGCCAATTATGTAATTCTTTAATATTTTTATCTTTATATGTCTATAGTTGTGCTGTGTGTTCCAAGTGTTCTGAGTTATATTAAATTGTATTATTCTTCTTTCAAATCTTGTAATTGCTTTTCCTCAAATTACTAAATGAATAAACCGGGAAGGGGGGGGGGGGGAGAAATTTAAAAAGGCAAGTAAGCGAAAATATGTTTAAAATGATGTCACACATTATCATTGCCAGAATACAGAAGGACAGATGCCTTCCAAACATGAAATTCAAAGGAAAAACTAAGTTGACTTATCATCGCTTTCCCTCCTTGTGTAGCTGGGTGGGAAAGGAGGGCAGTGAAGAATGTAAAGAAGATGGGAATGGGTTATGCAACAGATCTGGAAAGCAGGGAATTGCTCGTTTGAACCTCAAACTATCTCCAGAAATAGAGAATGGAAAACCACTTTTGTATCTTTGCCAAGAAGACTGCATAGAAGTACACTAAGTAAGCTATAAAGTCCAATTGAATGAGTGCTGAGAGTGTATGGACTGCCCACCAAGACTCCCCAACATTGGGATATCATCCCAAATATGAAGGAGGAGCAGGAGAAAAGTAGTAGTAGTAGTAGTAGTAGTAGTAGTAGTAGTAGTAGTAGTAGTAGTAGTAGTAGTAGTAGTAGATGGGTTTGTACCCTGGGCTTTTCTCACCCTGTTATGGGGACTCAAAGCAGCTGACAAACCTTCTATTCTTCTCCCCATAAGAGACACCCTGTAAGGCTGCTTGGTGGGACTGTGAGAGCTCAGAAGGAGAGCTGTGACTAGCCCAGGGTCATCCAGCTGGCTTCATGGAGGAGTGCAGAATCAAACCCTGTGACCGCGAGATATGAATCCGGCACTCTAACCACAACACCAAACTGGCCACAAGACTTCTAAGAGGTAATCTAAATCCCTTTCTTCTTCCTTTCCCATTTCTCAAAATACTCAAGTCAACTGCTGGGGAGCAAAAGGGATTGCACATTCCGCTGCACAGTACAAACATCTCTGGATGCAGCCTGGATCTTACCCAGCCCTTCCTTCAAGCAAGTGCAAGTGCTGGGATCACCTTGCTGTGGCAATGGGCATGTGCAACACTGTTGACATGGTGACCGGGCAACGCCACATGCAACCACAGCTCTACCACACTGCCCCAGGCTCCATTTGTCCAGAAGAGGTGTGAATGGAGCCCTGCCAGAATATACTAGCTAGTGGCAGATATAGTAACCATTTTCTAGTGCTCTACAGCTATATACCTGGGGACACTCTGGCATGTCTGGAACCACTTCTAGGATGGAAGCATCCTAGTGCATAGACTCCGTGTGGAAGCAGCCTCTGGCTACCCCACCAGAGCTTGAGTGGAAAGGCCCCTTGAGTCATTCTGCACCTATTTGCTCTAAGAGATTCATCCTGAAGCAGTCTGGTTGTCCTACATCTGACCCTTAGCAGCAAAGACACTTTTCTGCCCTCTTCCTGGTTTTTTCTTCCATGAACTGTCCTGCCCCGCCAACTCTCCTCTCACCTCACTTTTATTCTCCTAACTAGTTGCTAAAGCTGTATCCGGTCCCTGTTGGCTTCAGCTACTGGAATTGGTGGGTGCAATCAATCCACACAGTATGCAGGAGTGGGAAACCAGGCTTCTATCCATCCTCAGCGTGACACGTTGCCTTGCCAAGAGGGAGCAAACTGGGTGGAGAACATGAGCCAGGATACTGGATATTTCACCATAGGAAATGTCCCCAAAAGTGTAAATCTGCCCTTTCCTTCAACCCTGAAGGTCCCAAGGTTTCTTCCCTGATGTCCTGCCATATTTTCCCTTTTCCTTCCTGAGTGGGCAGTGTGTCTGTTCCACCTCTGCCCACGTCCCGAAGCAGTTCAGGCAAAGAGCTAGAAGGGCTTCGTCCAGCGCTCTACACATCTATGCAGATTGTCCCTCTTGCTTTGGGATTGCTCAGAGTTTGCTGGTTTGGTTCCATAAACCCTGCGTTGCTCATCCACAAGGAAGGCAGAGATTCTGCTAAGGTTCAGCTCTCTTGTTACATTGCATAAAGGAAATGATCCGCTATTGAGCAAGTTCAGACGTCAGAATAAACTTTGCTTGCCTGTTTAGACTGGGGCTTTCAGCACTTCTCATCCTGTCCAGGGGACGGGAATCATGCACTCCCACTAGCATGCATGCCATTCTTCTGCCCCATGCATCCACAGACCTACCTTTGGTGCAGATGCATGACCAGGCACCACCATTTTCTTCCTGGAGACTGGTACGACTGCCCGTGCACCGGTGCCATCACCAGGACGACGGTGACTCAGCATGCATGTACACTCACGTTTGGAATCATCTGAGGGGCCAGCTGCTTGCGCGGCCCCTCAGATGACCCCACCCAGCACCGCAGAAGTGTGAATGGGCTGCACCAGGAACTGCAAACGCCTTCTCTCATCAAGGTAAGTCTGCTTGTGGAGCACAAAATCGTGCAACACCCGTCGTTTGCATGCAGTCTGCTCCTGAATGGAAGGGGCTGCTTCTGAGCCAGTAAAGTAATGCACATCGGGGCCAAGAATCCAAATTATGTCTATAAACTGATGGGGTCTGAGCTTTCCGCAACACACCAGGAAAGGGATCTCGGAGTTCTGGTGGAGAGTTCCATGAAGCTGTCAACCCAGTGCGCGGCAGCAGCGAAAAAAGCAAATTCAATGCTGGGAATAATTAGGAAGGGAATAGAAAATAAGTCAGCAAGTGTCATTTTACCTCTTTATAAATCTATAGGTTTCTGGTCTAGATGGGCTGCAGCCTAATCCAGCAGGACTCTTCTTATATTCTTAAGGTATTTCTCATCAATGCTCTTCACTTAGACTGCTTCCAGTCATTAGTTCTCAATTAGATAAATCCAGCAGGGTTCCTCTTATATTCTTCTTATGTTCTAAGCCCTCTCTTCTCATTATGATGCCAAAGTATTTGAGCTTCAGCTTCAGCATTAATCTTTCCAATGAAAGATTGGCTCTCTTTGATTAGCACAGATCCTTTATCTGAATTAAGGGCCAGTGTAGTACACATTCTGGGCCTTCATATCTGCACACTAATACAGATCAAGGAGCCCCTGCTCCCCGCTGGTCTGGCTCCATCGGTATTAGACTGAGCATGATCCAGATAAAGGAGGCTTTTAATCCAGATCTCTGGTAGTACTGTTTATTCTCTAATACTAGAAGGGCCAGCAGCCTTGATCTAGAACATTGGAGGCATGCAGAAGGTACATGTCTGTGTTCTGGGACTACCAAGGAGGGGCTTTTCAGCAGCATACCATAGTGGACTGCCAAAAATCACCCCCCCACACACACACATACCCCCACAGGACCAATGGCTAGGACCTCCAGGAATTCAAGAGCAGGAGAAGGTTTGCCCTTGCCTCTGCTTGAGATGCCCATAGGCAATTGGTGGGCCACTGTGTGATGCTGGGCTTTGGGCTGACCTAGCAGGACTCCTCTTATGTTCTTCTCATGTTCTAACTATTGTTCCTAGCCCTCAGAGGCATGGTGTTGTGGTTCCAAAGCTCACATGAGCTTCAAGGTTGCTGGTGCGATTGTTCCGGATCAGTGTCATCAGTGCAGACAAGCGCTGATCCACACCTCTCCACAATCCAGGTCTGTAGACTGGGCTATTCTGGATCCACTGATCCAAAATGAAAGCAGGAAAGGGCCCATGTCTCAACAACAATGAAACACTGACAACTAATGGAAGTCCAGCGTGATGGACAGTCCCAAAGAACTGACAAGTAATTGCTCAAAACCCTTATATACTGTTAGAAAAAAGACTGAAAACAATGGAAAAAACACTCAGACTGCATTATGATTGAGCATGAGGATTTTTTTTAAGGCTGGGTGAAAAGAGAGGAAATTCCATCTGTGGCTACTTACCCAGAGATGGCAACAGACTATAAAACAATACGATGTGCCAAGCTTCATCCTGTCTTAATGAACGGAAATGTGAGTCACCAGGCAACGAGGTAAGTCTGAAAGAGTTACACCATGTCTCTGGGAACTTTTAACCAGTATCTCAAATTTGCTTCCTCTCAAGTGTCTTGTGATACATCAGTTCTTTATTGTAAAATGCAAAGAAAAGAGTGAAAATGGACAGGCTAAATACTGAGATGTTGGGGAAAACTTTATACCAAATGTGTTCTAAGATGGACGTCTCAAATGAAGCCAAACTTTTCAAAACATGGCATGTGGAGAATATAGAGAAGGCGAAATATGGAAAAAAAATAAATAAGCTTTATGCATTTCCCCCCATAGTTGCCTTCCAGTGTCTTCTAAGACAGAGAATCTGCACTTGAAGGAGGTTTTTCTGACTCACAAACTGTCCCTTCCATGCAGGGGTGCACTAGAAGGTAACTATGTGTGGAGGACAATTTAGTGCTCCACAGGTGCACTTACCTTTACCGGAGACAGCCTTTACTGTCTCTGGTGAGCCCATCCATACATTTATGGTGCTGGGTGGGTCAGCTGATGTGCTGTGCGAGTGTGCTGGCATATCAGGCGACCTGGAACGCAACCATGTATGTGTGGCATGTCATCTTTGTCCCAGTGATGGCACTGGCGCTGACACACATGCACTGGCACCTGGACACACATCTGCACTTCAGGTAAGTCTGTGGATGAGTGGCGGGAGGGAACACATGCACTAGCTAGTACGCGTGTGGGCATGTTCGCCTTTCTGATCCCCCAGACGGGACAGGAAGTGCAGATTTGCGCAGGGGCTGAAAGGAAGGTTTGTGTGTTTTGCTCGCTTGCTGATGGGAGACCGTGAGTGACCATCAGCCCTGTCCCAAACACTCCTTGCTGCCTGAGTACAAAATGGGTCCCAATTTGGGCACAGCGTGTACTAGACGAAGGCCGGGAAGGTTTAATTTAGTCCAGAATGATGGAGATTTCCTTCCTACAGAACAGCAATAATTCTCCATTCGGGCAACCACAGCTGATAAATCATTTCCCTCTAATGATGCTGAAAAGGTGCTTAGTGTTTCTGCCGCAGTGGCAGCACTTAGTGATTAACAAGGCAAAACACAAAAACAAGCCATCAGCAAAAACCTTAAAACTGTGTGAGTGTAAAACACACACACACCACACACATACTGCACACATTGTGCACACGCACACACACACACAATTCCGGGCAGGAACGGTTAGTGTCAAGCACTGTTTTCACTCTGCCTGCCAAAGGATTTAAAATCTAAGTCCACTGCACATGAAACGGGGAAGGAAACTCCGGTGTATTTTGGCTGGAGGAAAACAGGCTTTAATATCCACCAGGAGAGCACAGATGGGTTCTTTCCCGTGACAAAGTTTCTCACCTCCTGGTGCACAAAATGTGATAGGGGAGTCTTCAGAAAGCTTTCCATTTTGTGGAGTGCTCTTCTAAGCCTTACTTTCATCCATATCGCTCCGGGCTACGGAAGCTGACAACAATCTGATTAATACCAGATTACAATGCCGTGTTTTGTAGAAAGAGCTTAAAACACAGAGGAAGAAGAGAAGCAACTCAGCATCGGCTCATGCTTACAGATCCCATCTGATCTTATATAATCAGGCTTCTTTCAAGTAAGCATTTGGCATTCATCAAGAATTGGGGGATGGAGGGAACAGGGTCTTCCCTTCTTCGGTGGCGATATTGTTGGGAAAACTAAGCCCCAAGCTCTAAGGCGCAGCCAGATTATCAGAGATGGTTCCCCTTGAATTTAACATTTGGAGTAAATATGCACCAAATATGGTAAGATCTCTTAAAATGATCTTCCTGTCTTACCACGCAAAAGTAGGACAAGCCAGCAAGGCTGTGGACCCAGTTTCTGCTTCGCAACCTAAACCACCATGCATGGCAAACATGCGAACGACAGGATACTATCTGCCTCCATGAGCAATTTGGAATAAGAAGGTGGGAGAGACATGCAATAAATGTAGCAACAATGTGGAAGTTGCCCTTCTCTTGTGGCAGCGAACAAAGCTCTGTAATTACTTTCTAAATGGTGCTAGAAAATGCTTTGTCCCTCATCTGAATAGGTTTGATCTCAACAGAAAATGCCCCAGTGCTAACCAGGGCCCTTTCTGCACTTGGCCTTATTCTGGACTATATCTTGGGATAGGGCTCTGTTGTCCACATGCAAATAGAGGCTATGGTAGGCCTCACTTGTTGACTGTCATAGTCTACATGATCGTGCAAACAGTAGGTCCCTATTCTGGGATACAATCCAGAATAAAGCTAAGTACAGAAAGGCCTCTGGACTGGAAAGTCCATTTGTTATTATCAGGCCAGCAAACTTCCTAGCCCCATGCACATCAGTTATTATGGATCTGAATGTTCAATACCATGCAAATCCCATATGAATCCCATATATATCCCATGCAGATCCCATACAAAGCTTCATATGAATGTATCGAATCATTTGATTCAAATCCGAATGTCTGTCTTTGAATGCGCCAACATTCAATTTGAATTCGGCCAAATTCATACGAATTTTGAATGTTATGAAAATCCGTGCGCATCCCTACAGTTAATAATTCAGAACCAACAGATCATTTTGGCTTCTTGAAAGAACCTCATTCAGCATTGCGCATCTATTGGTGGACACACTGAGATGTCTAGAACTATTGCACATTTCATCCTACTAGGCCAAAAACTGCTCTGTTAGGCCTACTGGCATATTATAGCTTCCGGCTATACTGTTGTCCTTCCTGGCCCTCTATTTCACTTCATCATTAATCTACCACCAGCACAAGGAAGCCTGCTATTGTTTATGGTGTGGCCCATTTTGTCCCATGCAAATCCGTTCCCATAGGGTGACACTTCACCTGCCTTTTCCAAGGTGTTTCCTGACTGCACAGGCACACTGCCTCCAATACAGACACCCAACTCACTGCCGAGGTCTAGAAAGCATTTACTGGGCAATGCACTATCCATTCTCCAGCCCACCATCCTCAGACTGGTGGCCAAATGGAATGTACCAACCAGATCTTGGAACAATGCCTTGGTGTTTCACATCCTTTCAGTTGAATGACTGAGACTCTGTACGTTCCTTGGCTTAGGGCCCTTCTGCACTTGCTCTGGTGGGACAGCCAGAGGCTGCTCCCACATGGAGCACGCACACTGCACTGAGCCATTTCTGTCCCAGAAGTGGGTCCATGTGCACTGGAGCATCCGCTAGGTGTATAGCACTAAAAGGTGTTCTACAGCTATACTAGCTGTGTGGCTGGTAAAACCCTGCATCCCCTCTGGGCAAATGAAGCATGGGGCAGGACGATGCAGCCGCACATGCCTGTTCCCATGGTGCGGTGATCCCGTTTGGTAACGTGCTAAGTGCGGATGCCTGATGCATCCTAGGAGTGAGCCAGCCTGGCAAAGATGTGGAAAGGCTCAAATCTTGCTCACAACACCTCTGTACTCAGGGCAGACCAATTGGAAGCATCTTATTAACACCTGATTGACACTCATTACTTGCTTATGCTGTGGCCAAAGCTGTGTGTAAAACACAGGCAGATTATGCACCCTACATGTTAAGGACATGAGGCCTACTCGCACTTAGGCTGGAAGTCAACAATTAGTGAACGTCTGGTGAACAGCATCCACACACGGAGTAGGCTGCTAGAGCCTTCAAACATGCCCTGTGTGGCAGGAAACCCCAAAGCCCTATCATATTGTGTAAATAGAAAGAACCAAACCGTTTCCATTTTAGAATTTGCTGGTAACATCTAGTCTGTGAGAAAAGTCTCAAAGTGGAATTTTCTACCCCAACTGTAAGTTCTGCCTGGAGCCAGAAAGCACCTGGCACTCCAAGGACGAGATAACGTTAATTGGGAGCCCGTGAATCCAATTGAGGATGAAAGGGCAAGTTCTCAAAACAATTAACCACCAAAAGTGACCTCAGCTTGTAGATTGCTTATTGGCTTACGTGTGTCATGCGATTTAGCCTGAAAGGTGAATATAGTGGGAATGTATTCTATTCTAGGGTCGCCTTTATCATGGTCTTATTCTATCCGACTTATCTTATGCTTTAGTTGATACTGAACTCTGTACATGCTCATGCTCCTTGAACTTTGATTTCGCTATGCTGCCGAGAGGCAGGTAAATGCTTGGATGCTTTTGTAACTAAGGCTGTAACTCATGCAGACGCATGAAGAAACATTTTTACTTGCTGAAGACTTTTATTTTGTATATCTGCTCAACCTTTTGAACTTTGCTTATTTTTAAAATAAACCACAAAACTCCACAA
The DNA here is from genome assembly GCA_023333525.1 of Aspidoscelis tigris stejnegeri. Lineage (NCBI taxonomy): Eukaryota > Metazoa > Chordata > Lepidosauria > Squamata > Teiidae > Aspidoscelis > Aspidoscelis tigris. The sequence goes on from JALMGA010000007.1 coordinate 13,759,744, forward strand.
AGGGCTCCTGGAAGAGTGTGGGGACACGCTCGGGGGTCCTGCGTTTTCTGTTACACCCTGCCTCCCCAGAAGTTCACTAAATCACGCTCCACATCTTTACCAGCATTGACTAAAAGCTTACCTGAAACGTCCTGTGGCACGGCCATTCCCTCTATGTCTGTTTCCCTACGGTCAGTGGGCAGGGGAAGCGGCGTCCACACAGTTGCAGTTGCAGGGGTGGCCATGATTGATTGTTGACCTCTGTTGCCACCAGATCTCCGATCCCCAGGACCATGAGAGGGGTGTTTGATCAGCAATGGAGAAGTTGGCGCTGAGGCATGTTAGGTCACCCCCCCCCCCCAGATGCTGACATGATCGGCCACAATATTCCCCTGCTCAAACATGCCCCTCTGCAATGGCGGCCAATCATGGCAGCAAGGAGGCGGAACTTCAGCTTCGGACACAGCAGTGTGGGCTGGTAAATGGGAGGACCATTCACACTTTTGGCCGATAATGGACGCTTAGGGGAAGTTTTCCTCATGACAAGTCTGAATGGTCCACCTTCACCAGTTTACCAGACCTAGTGCATGGCAGCCTAATGAGGAAAGTGCAGAAAGGGTTGTGATCTGTTCAGCAAGTATCTGAGACCCCCCCCCCTCCAATTACTATCATTTTATCGATCCGTTTGAAATCATTTGGTCAAATCACCTTGGTCACTTTCCACCTGAAACGTTCCAAGAGGTGAAAGTGCATGCTGTTCCCTGTGGAGCTTTTTGCTTAAATCTGCAGTCCCTTCACCCCTGCCAATGATGGAGGATGAATAATTACACTTCCTGATTGAACTAATCCTTGACCTGGAAATTGACAGTCGCCTGTACTATTTGGTTCACTGGAAAGGGTCCTTGCCTTCAGAATATCCTGGGTGGATGGCAAAGATCTGAGGGTTCTCTTTCTTCATCAAGGAACTTTGTGCCTGCTCAGTTCCCAGATCCAGGGCTCTAGCATCTCTGACACTGGGGAGGGGGCTGAAAGATGGGGGGGGGGGGTTAGCTAAATTCTGTCTCCTGGGCTGCAACTAGACCATTGTGGGAAGAAGGGATAACTTTTATCAGAAAAAGCCAGTAGTGCAAGGCGGCAATTGATACAGCAATGAAGAGGAGTGGGCCATACCTGAGTGATTTATTTGTAGCATGAAAAAACCCTCCTATAAATTAGGGATATAACTTATTAGGGCTGTGTGACCCTTTCTGCACTTATCTCTGTTCCATGACAAATTCCAGAGGAAGGACTTGCCGACTAAGGCACCCCAATCACACTTCAGCCACATTGGGTGACGCTTCGACTCCCCTGTGGACCTTCTGAAAAAGGTTCACGATAAGGATTTGAATTCTACGAATATCGACATTCGAATTTGAATCGGATTTTTGAATAATTTGACTGAATAGAATGTCATATATTGTACCTGAATATCATGTTTATTTGCTCTTATAATATGGGATGCAAACATGATAAAAATGGGATGCGTGCAAATTCAAAAATTGGATTCAAATGTTGCTGACATTTGGATTTTCGAATTCCAATTGAATTTCTGAAAGTACAGATTCGGATAATTCTGATTCGAACTGGATTTTCAAAAATCCGGATTTTTGATTTTTGAATTGAATATTTGAATCGACTCGAATTCGAATGCAAAAAATGCATTCGTGAATGCCCCTAGTTCACGATTGGACTGAAGTCCATCTTCTGGACCATGAAGGGTCTGCAGACTGCATGCCCTCACAGGCCACAATATGCTGGGGGACCTTTGTCAGCAGCATTCGATGAAGCACTAACAGAAATGGTGCCGTATCCAATTGCCCGTGCCTTAAGATCTGAAAGGGAGGCCCTTCCTGGTTGTCCCACCGCCCTCAGCACCAAAAGGGGTGGGCACCCGGGAGAGGGCCTTCTTAGTGATGGCTCCTAGGCTATGGAATAGTCTCCCCCGGAGGTGTGTCAGTCACCTCCATTGTACACACTTCGGAAGGCAGTGAAGATGCACCTCTTTGCCCTGGCCTCTGGTTAAATGGGGATACAGTTTCCCCTTCCTACTGTTTTAATACATACTGTTGTTTTAATAATGTTTGATTTTAAATGTTACTTGCCCAGAGATAAACATGTAAACAAACAAACAAATAAGGGCCCTCACAAAAACAGCCCATATAGTGATCAAGTGACCTGTGACACTGCAGTCCACATCCTCAAGCAGGGAGTGAACCAAGTGCTGAGAAACAGCTATGTACCTGCACGATCATTAGGGTTGGATGGCATAATCTCTACTTAGGAATCTAACTCAGTTGCTCATGACTCTTTTGGCCTGTGAACTAAGGTGGACATTAGTAATCTGGGACTCTCTGGCTGGGTGTTTCCTTCACTTTGAGAACAGCTAGGTACTGGAATATCTGCTTTGCCCTACATGGCTGTGTTCATGGAATAACCAGGGGTGGCACCTGAGCTTAAAGGTACCTTTGCTTTTACTTGACTTAGCTAAAAATTTTTATCATTCAGGAGTCTGAGCATCTGGCAGATTCAATGCATGTTTTTAATGCATTATTTGTGGTCTTTGCAAAAAATATTTACAAAACAAATAAAAGTGAGCTTTTGGGAGCTGCCTTTTCCTACTAGGTGCATAAATGAGAAGGAAAATCAGAACCCACCCCCAAGATTTAAGAAGTTTCTTCAATTGCAATTCCTGTGATCTTTAGCCATAGCGGTCTTTGATGCGAAGGAAGTTGGGAAATGTAATCAAAAACAAGAACTCTTTTTCAAACTCTGAAAAATAGGCTGTGCTCTTTTTAAATGGCAGGCGAGGACTTAGGATGTTTCTGGAGGTTAACACAGGGATAACGGTGGCTTATCAAAACCTGTCACTGGTAAGGCCTCCAGCATGGTTGCACCTTTATTTTTTCTCATGTTGCTCTTGTAGAGATTCCACCTCTGTATTCGAGAGTCAAGCAAAATGCCCCGAAAGGCTATTTACACAGATGGAGTTGAGAACAGGTTGAAGGATTTACCTTTGTCTTCTGCTTGAGAATTGCAGAAGTAATTAGTGGGCCATTTTGCCAAACAGGATGCTGGACTAGATGGGCTGGGGCTCGATCCAGCAGGGATTATCTTGTGCTGCTATGTAGGGCCGTTTCAACATGGGCCCTGAAGATCCCACTAGGACCCATGTGGAGAGATCCTTCACCTTTGTTCTTAAGATGCTTCTCATCAATGTTCTTAGACTGCTTCCAGTCATTAGGTCTGAATTGGAGAAATACTAATGTATCCTTCCCCTCCCAATGGAAGAGGTTTTGCGCATAGTTCATTTTATTTTATTTTTGCATACATATTAGCACCTTCTTGACATTTTCCCCATTGTCCAGTGGTGCATTATAGCCTCTTATATTTACATTACAGTTTTCAAGAGAAATACAGGTGCTGTATTTACATTCTGATGACCATGAAATCAATTTTCCATTTCTGTAGCACCTTTCATTCCAAAAGATATAACTTTTTTTACAAAGGAGTTAAAACTTACAAACAACTTTCTCTGTTCACTGAAAGCCAACTGCAGGGCAGGTTTTAAACAACTATATTACAATGCATAGCTGTATTACACAATGTTTTAGGCCATGAATTAAGGGCATGTGCTTCTACTACAAGTATGTCCAGAAATCAGCCATTTGAACCACATGGAGAGTATGAAGAGGCCTCTTTGTGTTCTGAGGAGAGCTCAGACGTTCAGAGCTTCACTTTTTACACATCATCTGGAATATGGCAGTTCCAAGTACAACAATGGCACCTTTAAACCCACTGCCTTTGAGCTCGTGTCTGTGATGACAACGCCACCTACCCGGCCGACCGCAAGCGGGGCGTCCTGTCACACCTACAGAAATGGACAATGCAAAACGAAATGAAACGGAGGTGTCAGAAACAGTTTATAAAAATGGCACATTTATTGCTACAGAACGGTCATGTACATGACGGCATCGAGTAACTACAGATGGGAAACAGGTAATGGCCTACAGCAAGCTGTGTTTTTTCTTCTTGAAGGAACTTCAGCACACAACCTGTTTGGACACTTCTACAAATCAGAAATACACCAAAAACATGAAAAAAATTGAGGCACTCAGCCACACATTGAAAACAAAGTGTAACTGTTTTTTTTCTTTTTGTCCCTTTTATAATTTTTCCCTTTTTTCATTTTTTTTCATTTCTTTTTTTTCCTTTTTAACTGTTGCAGCTATGTGTATAGTCGCAAAAAATTCCCACTGCGACGTACAACTAAAAAAAGAAAGAAGAAAGACTGTGAAAGAGAGAAAGGAAAAAAAAAAGCTACCATACAATTTCATCTTGGTAACACATGATAAAATAACATCTTTTAAATAGTAAAATAAAGTAACAAACTTTTACTCAGAATGATTCCAAAAATCTATAAAGAAGAAATATTCAGAATCTGACAATTCCCCCCTCCCCCGCAATATTCATGGTATAAAAGGATTGCTCCTGTGAAAAATAAGCCAAATATATTTTTTTATTTTTTTAAATTTAGGTTTTTTTTTCTTTTATCCTACTAGGGTGTACTACAGTCTATTTTATAGCAAAAGGTCACTAGACAAACGAAGCTTTGTAACAAAAAGCCAGGCACTGATACATGGTAAATCTCTGCTTTTTTCTCTTTTCTTCACTTAAGTTGCATCACAAGTAACAGAATGGAAAAGGCCACAGTTCATATATTTTCACCATTACATAAGTCTATAATACTTGAAATGAGAATGGTCAAACCAGCACTGCACAAAGGTGAATCAATTTCAAGTCCCATGAGAAAAAAGATGTTCAAAAAAGGAAGAAAAATAAAACAAGAACAAAAAATAAAATAAAATAAAAAATACCTTAGTGCCCTATTATGTTGGAATTCATCATATTCCATCTTTAGTGTAACTTTTTTTCCTCCCTCGAGTCTGTTAATGGACTAAATTTGATTTGTGCTTTTTCTCTTCGGATAAATTCTTTTTTCCTGGCAATGCACTGAATTGTTGGCTCTTCAGCACAGATTGGTTGTGCCTAGCAGACAGATAAGATGAAACTGGAAAATTCCTCCCCATTCTACCAGCCCACACCCACGCCCACCCATAACCTAACCTCCAAATGAAGTTAACAAACAAAATATATCGGAAGACTGCATCGGTACAAGTTGCATCACTGGTTGAGCTGACAGTTGATATAAACATTAGTGTTCCTTGCAGCTACACGTAAGACAAATGTTGAGGAAAAGAAAGTCCTAGATGAACAGATTTCCCTAATTAGCATATTCATAAATTACTTGAATGTGGAGGTGGATCACTCACTAATCTTTTGATAAGCTCCCAAAAAGGTGTTTTTGAATACTATTTGTTACCATACAACATACGTCCTCCTTGGGTGCTAAAGTCAAGTTACCATCCAATTTACTAATAAGTGACAAATAGCACTCAGGATGAAAATGTTTGAAAATGACAGCAGAAAAGACTAAACAGTCTCCACGTCTTGCTTCTTAGGGCCAGATTTCAAATTAATGCATGAATGTAGCCCTCCCTTTCCCCACAAAAAGCAGTGCGACTTCTTACGTTTCAAGTTTAAATTCCATTATGGAACAGGAAGTCATCTGAAAAACCATATAGAAAAAAATTATCATTTTATACATATTTAACTTTCTGGTTCTATGTACATCAACATCATCTTTACTAGTCAGAATCATGCTCTGCCCATAAGCATACACTCAAAGAATGGCAATGAAATACTGTTCCTTTAATGACTCAGATTTTGAGTGATTTGACTGGATAGTTATGGTGTGAAACACTTGCATTGACCTTGATAATTAAAAGTGAAGAAACCCTTGTTTTTTGATTTATAGTTTCTACCTTTCTACTATCTTTTCATTTAGTGGGCTCCTTATTAGTTATCAAACAATCAGTAATAATAATAATAATAAAATATTTCTACTTTATTTCTGTATTTATACTGTATTCATCCAGAAGAGCAACAATCAGTGTTTTAACTGAATGACAAGGGTTACGAAATATTGGGAAATAGAAGTAACAACCAACACTGTTATGCTAATACCAACAAAGATAAACTTGGTAATGTCATTTGTTCAGATGTTTAGCCTGATATTATCTCCCTAAGTAACAACTTTTCCTTAAAATTATTGGGATTTTCAAAAATACTTAAATCTTACAGTATGCTTGGCAATTAAAAGAAATTTCTTTAGTTTGTTAAGAATTCCAGTATTTAAAAGAGTTAAGAGATTATCACACCCATTTTCACCCACACCAATTCTGTTAAAAATATGGCATTTGTAATGAAATAATTATTTGTTGCTTTCACTTAAACTAACACGGGCTCTGTTCTATATGAATGTCATTATGTTGGTATAAATCCACCTCCACATTTGAGAAACTTATTAACAAATAAAAGCATTAAGTTTTACTGCTACTGAACATATTTACAATTTTCAACACACACATTTACCTAATCAAAATGTTTATGGATATGTAGAAGGTGGTTCACATGGTAAACTATCATATTTGTTCGTCATGTTTTTCGGAAACATAAAGTTCAGATTCCCATATCTCAGTATTTCATGAGATTTTGTTTCAACCACACAGTTTTAAAAAAACACAAAAAACTGATACAATGTATTAAAACACATGATAACAAGAGTCTACATGTAAAAATATAACTTTTACATACACAATTTCAAAATAATGATACGTTTGCCATTTTGTTGCATAAAATTTACAAATGTATTTTTTCATTACTACGTTAACTGGCAAAACAGGAGAACAGATGGAAGGTCTAGACCGTTTTCAATGGACTTATGGTGTTCACTCAGTGCTAATAGGTGGAGAATCTACTCGAACAAGGAGATTTCATTCAAAACAACATGCCAAAGTTTGTGTGGCTTTAAAATAATAATAAGAATATATATATAAAAAAACAAGATTGGAACCGGAGACAAATGGATGCTGACGACGACTTAATTGGGGGCACTATTTGTTAATTATTCTATATTTCAAAGTCAACCCTCAGAAGATTTGCTATGGATACTAGTTCAGTCGTGCCCAAATCTACTTATTGGATAAGTTGCTGTGCCATAGGTATGATCTATGGTTTATATATACATATATTAGTAAAAACTTGATTCATACTGGCCAGAGAAATACTGCTTTGCTGCTCCTCCTTTACAAAAGTGCAACTTAATGCTTTAGAATGGGTAAGGCTTGTTCTAACGCTGCATGACAATTGGATATTGGCATTTCTTTACGAACAAAGGAGGAGACAGCAACTTGTCTACCTTTTAGACACCGTTGTTGTTGTTTTTAAAAAAGTCAAAACCTGTCAAATGATTTTCCTTTTCGGAAACCTGCCCCCCTCCCCCATCTGACCGTGTCTTCTGAAACGCCTAACTGCATACCGTATTCAGGCTACACACATTACGTCAACGCTTCTACTGGTTTGTAAAATCACAGCCACCTTTGATTATGTTATGTTTTTGATGATATAAACATTGGAAGGCACAGTGGTAACATTGTAGCATTCTAACCTTGTACCTCTGAAAATTCCAGAAATAGGGTCTAATGAGAGAACATTTAAATTTTGAACCAAAAAAATAAAAATAAAATAAAGCAAAATAAAGCAAACCCACAACTGTATGGACCAAGTCTCAGCAACACCGGCTGCAGTTTATCTGCATATGATGTAACTTGTTAAGTCCTGTGCTCTCCCCAAATGACCGAAGAAATGGCTCCCTACTTTTATGTAAGAATAAGAAGCAACATCAAGGTCAGTGTTTCATCCTGAACTACCCCTCCAGCAACAGAGTTGGCACTACAGGTTACAATAAGGAACCAAAGTGGGAGAGAAATGAGACCAAAAGGAAAAGAAAAGAAAACAAAAACAAACCAAACCAAAAACCTTATTTACATTAAAATCTTTTTTTAAAAAAGTTAATCAGTACTTTTTTTTTTTTACAGGAGCAAAAAAGTCTGAAACCAATGAACCAAAGCTTACCATATTCACTAATTTTAATATATATTTATTTATATTTATATTTATATTTATATATATATATTTATATATATGTGTGTGTGTGTCATAGGTCTATAAGATCCATCTGTTCCTCCTACCCTAAGGAATGGCTAATGTCATCACTTCAGTTTTCATCAGGACATTTGCTGGTTTTGTAGATTAGGTGGGTCGCAATGCTTCCCTTTTTAATATCCAGTAAGTATAAACACTAGCTGACTAGTACACCAACAAAAACGTTCATTTTTTTTTTCTTCAGAAGTACACTTTTCATTATTGCAAGTTTACAATTTTTAAATTAAATATTTTTTTTCAGACTTACAAATTAATTATATTTTTTTTCCAAAAGAAGTTTAGGCACAAATGCATTGTCCCACAGTGTGGAAAAGATTGCCATTCAGTCTCTTGGCTGTGCATTTACAGCTTCTAACATACTGCTTGAAACATTCTGAATGATATGTTGAAAAAAGACGTCCCTCAAGTTGCACTTTTTCTTTTTTCTTTTATGTTTCAAAAACGGGAATGCTGAAATCTCTTGCGTCTGTGATTCTTAACTACTCAGACTTGTCTTATTATATTACAAAAAGGGAGGGGTTAAGTGTTTATGCAGGTTTAAGATAATACAGCTGTTAAGGAAGTGGTCTCTGGTTTACATGAAGAAAATGTGGCAACTTGGACCTACAAACAAACAGACAAAATTTAAGTCAGGCAAGGAAAGCAAACACGGTCTCTATTCTCAATTTTGCATTTTCACTCCCCAAAATACTTCACGGACCATTTGCTAGTGGTGTAATTCTACAGATGTGGAAGCCATGAATAGGGACGTGCACAAACGTTCTAAATATTTGAAATTCTATTGAATGTGGACATTTTAACTCGAATAATGCCTTCACATTTGAATTTACACATTCAAACAAATTTTGAATTTTCCAAAACATTCGTTTGAATGATTTGAAACATTCAAATTTACAGATACGTATGTATTACCTATGTATCTGCATCAATCTCATATGCATCTGTTCGCATTTGCGCTTATAATATGGGACAAAAACAGGATGCATATGGTATAAAACAGGATGTGTACAAAATGCGTAGATACATAAAACACCTACGAATGTTGTCGGCATTTGTATCTTCAAATACGATTGTTGTCGACATTCGGATCTTAAGATTCGAATCTAATATTTGAATGAATAGTTTTGAATGTATTTGATTTGAATCAGATTTTGTTGCATTCAGATTCTAAACATTTGAATCAAATAGAATGTTTTGACTTCGATTCAGCTGAAATTCGAATGAAAAAAATTTCATGCACATCCCTACCATGAACATACATAATAACGGTGACCTCAGAACAAACACAAACTTTTTTCTCTTCTCTACCACACATTACAGAAAAGTCACTGTAGAATAAATCTCTACCAATTCTAAAGGGATCAATTCCTTCCCTCTTAAACTTGTATAGCAGAGAAACCAGGCTATTGAGGAAGAGTTTGTAGCAGATCAAGCTGTCTTGGGCGCACTCTTAAGTCACAGTTTATGGATGGAAAGATAGCTCAAAATGGACAATGGGTAGGCCAAAGCACTATGTGTCGGAACAGATGAAATTTCAGCTATTGAGAAATAATAGTGCAAGGTTTGCAGGGCTGAGGGTGGCTAGAGAATTAAACGAGAAATGGGGGAAAATGGTGGAATATATGGAAAGGGAGAAAGCAGGAAAGGTGAAGAGTAAAACAGTTGATCCAGAGCAGAGCTGCCTGGGAGGGAAGGGGGGTTTAATCTGAAAAACGATATGCATGTTTATGTATTGGAATATGTAATGAAATGTAGAATTATGGAGATGGCATGTACTATAAAATAGCCAATGATGATGATAATGATGCAGAGAAACCTGGCTAATTCCAGATATTCCCTAGTCTCAGCTCCATCCATACCAGTCAGCATGTTCAACGTTGATGTCTAGGTACACTAATTAAAAACTCAGGCTGAAAGGATGACTATCCATGTCCCAAAATGTGCTGTGGGGTGCCATGAGATATAAAAGGTTGTGGCTACTGGAAAACCAATATTGTGTGCATGGAAGGAGAAGGAGTACAGTTCGACCTCCCCGTATCCACTGATTCAGTAACCATGGTTACCAGATCAGACCCCCCCCTTCCAGGCGCCATACGCGAAAAGCACCCAGAACTGGAAGGCCGATTTCGGCCTCCAGAAGGCCTATTTTGGCCTCCATAGAGCATTGGAATAGGCACATGATGCCACCAGAGCCCATCCCAAAATGTAAGGGGGTGTGTGGGAGGCAGGTGGAAGACATCCGGTGGTACCAGACACTTATTCCAATGCTCTCTGGAGGCCAAAATAGGCCTTCCAGAAGCCAGAAAAGCACTTCCAGTTCTGGGGTTGCATGACCACAGAACCAGAAGGCCTGTTTGCAATTACCCATGGTTCCAGGTAACTATGGTAGAAGCTGGAACATATCCCCAGTGGATATGGGTGTCTGACTGTCCTTTCCCCTTGCTTCCCTGATGTTTCTGCTTTCACCTTCTAATTTGGCACGCTCACAGAACATAGCAGAACTCCAAATACCTTAAGAATACCTTTTATTGGGTTATGTCCCAGCAAGTAAAACATTCAAGTTCTGTTTATCAGCAATATAACTTAATACAACATTAAAAAAAAGATTTTCATATTGCCAATTCACTACTGAGCCCAATTCAAGGTGTTTCCCTTAACTTACAAGGTCCTAAATGACTTGGGCCCCAAAAACCTAAAGGGACAGCTTCCCCCATATTGGCCTGCCTGTGGCTTAAGATCTGTAGGGGAGGCCCTCCTGGTTGCACCACCGCCCTCAACAGCAAAAGGGCCAACCAGCTTGGATAGGGCCTTCTCAGTCATGGTTCCCAGACTGAGGAATAGTTTTCCCAAATGGGAGGGCGCACAATTGCTTCACGACATGCTTAATCCAGACACATATATCTGGTTTTATTGCATTTAATTTGCCACTCTTCACTTAGACATAAGCTGGTATCCTAGAGGAGGATTTCTTATTGAAATATAAAACATCACATGGGATTTCTTACAATTATCAACCCAACAGGATTTTTATTACAATTATCAACCCAAGTTTTCAGTTTCTAAATGCTTTCCTAAACATTCTTTGTATAGACAATGTATTTTGTGAGTATTCTTAAACCTCAGCCAGTTCCTGGGTTCACATTGGGATAAGATGTCGGGGCTGCGAATCAATAAGGGGAAGAATGTGAAAGATATTCCATGTGGGCTGGAGGAACTACGGTCTTCCATGACACTGGTTGGGCACTGAGATACATGAACTTGCCTTTTCTTTTCTTTACATCTGTCCCATATGATTAGACGTGTCTCCCATCCCGGGGTGGGGTCCTGCCAAAGAAAGTGGTGGAGGGTCCGAAGATACTTTCTCTTCTTCCCTTCTTTTCAGACACGCTGCTTTAGGATTCAAATTCCTTTCTGTGGGATAAGTTAAGAAGATTTACATAATTTATCAGGACTTTCTTGATTATTTATTACATATAGTTAATACTTTAGTTGCTTATCTACTAGAACAGAAGCCCAGGTACTGCCTCCAGGTCAAAGAGGCAGACAGGATGTCTTAAAAGGCCATTTGCGGGTATTCGGGATCAGGCGAAGGGTTTGTCTTTGCCTTCTGCTTGAAATGCTGAGAAGCAAACTGTGAGCCAATGAGAGAGTTAGGATGCTGGACTAGACGGGCACATCTTCCCCATCGTGTATTTGTTGTCCCTAACCTGTCAAGATTTTTATAATAGCAAACTGCAAGCATTTTTGTATACTGAAGTCGGTATCTTTGAATGTTTGCTTAAAACCTTCCATTTCCGCATTCAAGGACCCTTTTTGAAAAACAACGATTTATGAATATGCAGAATAGAAATTCCACTCATTTTGAGTACTCCTGTTACCATTTTGAATACTGCTCTTAGGAGACAGTTTGGGCGAATCTGCACTTACCTTTGGGGGAAGCCCTGGACACTCCTACAAGTTGCATCTGCATCACCAGATCACCATGGAAACACATGCTTGTTGGTGCCAATGCCATCACCTCCTTTCTGGAAGCAATTTGCACTTATGCGCTGGCTATGTTTTGAATGGTTTGGGAGTCCCAAAGTGTGGAGACGCACACCATTCTACAACTTGATCTCCCTGGGATGTTTTCCCAGGACAGGTGAAGCACAAAAAGGCCCTTTGGTCAGTAAACAGTTGACAAATTACTTGTTTACCAGACAAGACTTGCTTTAAAAAAAATAATCCTAAAATCACTCCGCATTCAGAAGAGGCAAGAACTTAAGAACATAGGAGGAGCCCTGCTGGATCAGACCACAGCCCATCTAGTCCAGCATCCTGTTGCACACAGTGGCCCACCAATTGCCCATGGGCATCTCAAGCAGAGACAAGAGCAAAACTTCTCTTGCTCTCAAAATCACAGCAAAAGGCCTTAGAGGCACCCTGCCCTGCACATCCCCCCAGGTTGATGGATGTACTTAGGCATCCATTCTAGTAGCCACTGTCATCGGGTGTTTTTCCACTGTCAACTGTACCCATTTTTGTACCTTTTGGCTGTGAGCCGGATGATCCCATTTCCACTACGGCACCCATTTTGAACCCGATTGTTTCCACTGCCGTGGGGGAAATCCAGATCTTTTTGGCCTTTAATCCGGATTTTCTGTAGACCCCATCAATGGGGTCTACAATGGGTTCTTCTGCCAGAAAATCCGGATTTTCTGGAAACAGGCAATGGGGGCCAAAGGAGGCTAGGGGGAGGGGATGCCCCTTTGACCCCCCCCCCCCAACATTGGCTTTGAAGTCATTTCAAAGTCACTTCGAAGTTGACTTCACATTCACTTCGAAGTTGCTTCGAAGACTGCCCCCCAAAACACCTGGGGTAATGGACCGACGCCTTGTGGGTCGATCCGGATTCCCCAGATGGGTGCAAAGCTGTTTCCACACCTCCTGTGGAAACATACTGGGTGCTTCCTTTAATCCGGATCTACTAGATCCGGATAAAGAAATGTACCCATTCCTTAGATCCGGATCTTCTGAGATCCAGATCTAAGGGCTGCAGTGGAAAAACACCCATCCATACATTTGTCCAACCCTTCCTTAAAGCCATCTAGGCTGGTAGCTGTTACCACCACTTCTGGCAGCAAATCTGATAGACTGATGACCCTCTGCGTGAAGAAATACTTCTACCCATCATAGATTATCCCCTGCTTCTAGCATTGTGTGATAGAGAAAATAAACTTTCTCTATCCACCTTTTCTTATGTATGGTTTTATACAAAGGTGCAAAGAGATGCGTCCCAGAGCTTTTGGTGCTCCACTGCTATCCAGCTGAGATGGTCTAGCACACACGTTTCGCGATGGTGTGGATGCTCTGTTTTGGAGCATCCCCTGATCTCCCACTGGGTCAATTGCGAAAATCCCCTGAGTTTCTGAGAAGCACCCCACCTCATCTCACTCCAGAAAAGAAGCATTCTAGTATGGCAGACTGTAGGGCAGGAAGAGGAAAAAAGCTGCTCCCTCCTCCTTCCCCTTTCTACAGCAAGATAAATCTCAGAAGGCTTCCAAGACCAAGCTTCTAATCCTTTCCCATCCGTGACTGTACAGAGGCCTTAAGGAATAAGTTTCTGATTATATTTTAATTCTGCTTTTTGTATATCAGTTTTGTTGTTTTATTATCGTTGTGACACACCTTGGGATTTTCAGGTGAACGGTAGGATATAAACATTGAAACAAACAAACAAATAAACGCAAGGCTTGGAGTTGACCTCCTCTCCACTCTTCCTGGGGATACTTCTGGGAACTTTTTTTGTAAGTCTACAGAACTGTGATTCGCAGCCTGGGGTATTCATACCGCAGGGGAATGAACCAGGACATTTAGGGTGTTTTTCTACCACGCTCCTTTAATCCGGATCTAAGAAGATCTGGATTTAAGGAATGGGTACAGTCCTTAATCCGGATCTAGTAGATCCGGATTAAGGGAAGTACCCAATGTGTTTCCACGGGTGATCTAGCACCCAACAGCAATGGGTGCTAGCCTCCCTGCCATGGAAACACCGGAGCACTCATTTTGAAATCCGGATCTACCCATGAGGGGTCTGCTTGTCACCCCAGGTGTTTGGGGGGACAGGGGGTGCAATCTTCGAACTTAAATAGGTTCCCCTTAGGGATGTGCACAAATTGTTTTTCTGACATTAAATTTGTAACAAATTGAATGTTAGAAAATTAGTATTCATCCGAATAGATCCCCTTCAAATGTGGTAGGAATTCAATATGATTGATATGAATTTGTACAAATATCCAATACGTATCTGATATGAACGAATATCCTGTAACAAATCCAGACTCTGAAAGTGTCAAATCCAACCTGAATCCACTTTTAATCCACTCACAATCCACGCCAAATGCAATCTGGATCTGTTGCAGATGTGTGGCACAGCCGCTTTCCCACCTCCCCAGTTTAATGAATGTCCAAACTATTCATATGAATGTCCAAAACATTTGCATTCGTACGAATGTTGGTACATTCAATTTGTGTATGGATGTCTGAATTTGGATAAATTTGTACAAATAATGACTGTTACAAATATTCATGCACATCCCTAGCTCCCATTAAAATGGAAACTGAACCAAAGTTTCTGGAAATCATGCATTGTGAATAAACACAAGAGCGCAGGATGTAGAACTGGCATCTAACTGACCTCGAACTTGCTGCTCTAGGCTGAGAATAACAGCTACAGCTTGATGCAAGATCAAAAGCTTGGTCTGTGGCTTATCACTCTTGAGATGGAGCTGCACCATCCGTCCTAGTTCCTTAAAAGCCTCATTGATGTCGCGGACGCGAAGGCGCTCGCGAGCATTGTTGGCCATCCTTCTCTCTTTTTCACGCTCCGCCTTTTGCTCCGGTGTAAGATCTTCATCGTCATTATTGCTAAGAAGGAAACAAAAATATTTTCTAGTGGTGTAGAATAGGCAGGGTTTCAGCATCAGTCCACCTCCTTTAATTTCGCACGGTAACCTTTTGCTAAGAGGAGGTGCAGGAATACAGCAATATTCAGTTACCATACTTAGCCTGTAAAATTAAACATGCTACTCTTGGTTAAACCAGAGACATCTAAATTGAAACAAGGAGACCAGACTTCTGCCCTTTCCACCCTGGGATGTATTCTAGGATATATTATGGAATAGGGGTCTGCATGGTAGTATAGACTACAGCAGGCCCCATCCAGGAGCTGCCATAGTCTGTAGTCTGGGATATAATTTAGAACAGGTCCCAGTACAGAAGGAGCCCTAGATTCCAAAAAAGTTTTAGATCTCACTCAAGTGGATATAATCTACTGGAAATTATCTTAAATAATCCCTACTGAAATGTGATTTACAACAATGAAGAAGGGAGTCATCCTGTTCTTGATTAAGTTTCTTTCTTCAGAAGGAACAGGTGCGTAATTTGGGGGTGTTCTTGGACTCCACATTGATACTTGAAATGTAGGTGAAGGCAGTGGCCAGGAGTGTCCATTTCCAACTACAGCTGGTTTGGGGTTTTACTAATATTTTTAAATCTGTTTTTACAGTGATGTTATTGTAACACCCCCCCCCCCAAAAAAAAATGACCTTCAGGTACAGGGCAGGATAGAAATATATATAAACAAATTAATTAATTAATTAATTAATGAAATCCAAGGAACTGTTTTCAATAAAAATTGCAGTCTTTTGTACACAGAACATGAAAGACAGATTGAAGGACAAGTGAAACAAAGATATACTAATACCAGCAATACTTGCAAAGTAGGAACAATGAACTTTAAGGATTTCAAGCCATTCTTGAGATCAAAAATGTGATGAAATCACTTGGCTCTTTCCAAAAGCCTTATGAAGAACTTCACATGATATAAACAGGCATAACTCTGTTTAACTCAACATTAATTTATCCATTCACAGTTAGGAAGATAAATAGCTTGAGTGAGTAAGTGCGGGACACACACATAGGCCACTGGACAACATTTTTCTATAAATTGTTTGTTTGATAAGTAAATATTAAACAAGTCATCCCTTAGTTTGATTTGCAATAATTCATTTTATGTACACATCTCTAAAGTCCAGTACAAAGTTCAATCCTTTGTCCAATGTCATGGCCTAGAAGAAACTTTCAGCCCTTCTAGTGTACATGCATCTGAATCGATACTCATCGTACTACCAGAAAGGACTATCAGTTTCTTATTAACTTTTTATGTGACAGGAAGAATCTCTAAGTTTCTTCCTGCCCTGTTCACTTCATCAAAATCCAATAAAGGAATTAAATGAAGCGACACTATTATATACTGTTACCTAGATCTTGACCTAGTAATTGATTTGATATCCTTCTTGTCATCGTCTAACTTCTTGTCCTCAGAAGATTTTGTGTCTTGGAGGTTCTCATCACCCTCATCATCAGACTTGATTTCAGAACTCCCTGAAGATACGCTTTGTCCTTGAAGTCCACTGGGCATGCCTACAAGCCAGAAACAAATAACACAATTTTTTCTGTTAGTAGCACTTAATTAACGGAGACCAAGAATCAGTGTATTTCTCTGAAATGGATCTACTATGGACTAGAGAACAGTAGTTAATGCCAGTTGTATTGCTCTGGAAAAGATAATAATTTATTTGCTCACATTTTGCTAGATTACCTAATAATAATAACAACAGTCAACTTTACTACCCTGCTTTTCTGACTCGTTTAAGGGGACTCAAAGCAGCTGGCAAAGCTTTCTATTCTTCTACCCACTACAAACACCCTGTCAGGTGGGTGGGGCTGTGAGAGCTCAGAAGAGACCTGGGGCTAGCCCAGAGTCACCTAGCTCGATTCATGGAGGAGTGCAGAATCAAACCTGGTATACTCATTTAAGAGTCTGACTCCCTAACCACTAGACCAAACTGGCTCATGATACTAAACTACAACGTAAGCTGGAAACAACTTTGTCAGAACTTTCCTAGATGTCTTTTTGCCTTCCAAAAGCACCTTCTTCATCTGGCTGGGCCGGAATCTGTACACGCCAATTGCTAAGCTTGCATTTTATGCTTACAGCAATGAAACCCAGTGGAAGGTAGCACGTATTCATCTTTCTCCTCGTATTTTTAATGCACATATCCTGTTTGTAGAGGTATGGTATGAATCTGTATCAGTTCTGTTAAACAGTAGTCACTGCAACTGAAGAAACATTCCAGGTCCCTTCCAGACTAGCAGATAAAAATCTGCAGTTATATAGATATTCGCAGCTTGCCTGACTGCGAAGTCACGACTCGTCCTCACTTGAAAAGGAGGTCCACAGCTTCCTCCTCGGCAGCTGTGAGACTTCCATGGTGTGTGGGGTGAAGGGCGCATTACGTGGGATGGGGCAGCCAAAGGGAGCTGAGCTGCAGGCTCAGCTCTCGTTGGTTGTTTCTCACAGCGGGAAACTCCGAAATTATCTGATACTGTGGAGTGAGTGTTGATCGTTCCGCAGCAGGTAAATCTGCAGTAGCGATGACATAATCTGCCACTACTATGAAGTACCAGGGGTCAGGTGTGACACCCACGCACTGACTGCGCATCAGAATGCGCATTATCCCCCAGTCTGGACACCCCCCGTGTGTATAACCTCTTAATCATCCGGTGTTAATGAACGTGTGTGAGGTCTGTATGAGGTTTGCTCAGTAGCAGATTTGATAGCAAATGTTGACAAATGGTTTTATGTAAATATTCATTATGTTTTCCAAGAGATACGAAGATAATACAGAAGTATCGCTCATGGTGTATGTGCTGTTTTGGGACTCAACCTTTGTCCCCCAAGGACTCCTTGTGTTTCAAAAATGATACATGTATAATTATTAATATTATGGGACTTGTCTTCAAAGCTCAGCAAATCCCTGAAGCAGCACTGTTCTGGGTCTTCCCATCTTTACAGAAATTGCCAGTCCTCAACACAACTGCATATCCATTACGGAAACCATCATATATTATTCCAATAGGGAAAGCAAGCAGGTTTTTTCAGCAAATAGAGCTTCCAATGCTAACGACATCTGTTGAGCCTCCCCTCTCTGTGCTTCTGAATTCCATATATCCTCCCAACCACAGTCACCATCATGGT
Organism: Aspidoscelis tigris stejnegeri; assembly: GCA_023333525.1. Lineage (NCBI taxonomy): Eukaryota > Metazoa > Chordata > Lepidosauria > Squamata > Teiidae > Aspidoscelis > Aspidoscelis tigris. Next base: position 13,777,967 of record JALMGA010000007.1, read on the forward strand.
TGCTATAAATTAATTTATATTTCTGGATTAATAGTTCATCCTGACAAGCTCCTTTAACAGCAGTAACAACAACAACAGCGCAGCTGGTCCAAGGGTGTACATTCACTCTGAAACCATGGCCCTTTCTGCACTTGGCTTTATTCTGGAATATATCTTGGGATCGTGGTCTGCTGGCCACAAGCTAATGCAGAGCATGGCAGGCTTCACCTGGGGCCTTCCATAGTCTGCACTAGCATGCAGATAGCAGGTCCCTATGGTGGGATATATTCTAGAATAACGCCAAGTGCAGAACGGCCCCTATTTCCATGACTTTTCACTTATACAAAGTGGGGGGATAAGTAAAAGAGTAGTTCAGAGCAATTGTAGGAATAATAACAGTAATTATTATTAAAAAATCATTGTTCAGGACATAAAGTCTTACTGATGCTGTAGGGATCTTATAGCAGAATTACACATAGTTTGTTGCACTGGCTATGAAAGAACTGGTTACAGGCCACATGCTGCTGCATTCACCTCTGTATGGATCCGGAGGCTGGCTTAGGTCAGGAGATGTAGCCGACTGTACCGGTAGCTGTGGAACTGGAACTTGGTTTGGCACAAGTGAATGGCTGCCACGGATACCAACTGTGTCTTCACGATGAGCCCCAACCTGTAAGAGAAGAGCAGTGGGAAACGCACTAATGCAAACATTTTTGGTTAAACAGAGAAACGGCAACATCCAGAAACAGTAGAGTGAGATGCTGGGAACAAACCCAGGCATTTAGCAATAACAGTGAGGTTCCCCATCGCTTTTCACTAGAGGGCGCCGAGGTACTGCTATAAGGTACACATGTATATGCAAAAACACTTTAGCGCTCAGTAAGATGCTGTGCAGCACATTTAGCGACAAATACGGCAGAGGAGCTCAGGCAGGTAAAACGTCAAATTGTCTCTCCCAGGGTGCTGCAGTGGAGAGCACTGATTCGTACCCATCTGTCTTCTATCATGTCCGCCAACAGATCTGACAATTATCTTAATGCCCATATGCTTAATTGTGAGCTCCTCAATTCCCTCACTGCTATCAGAAATCCTGCAGGAATTTCAATTTGGCATCCGACTTTCATTTTAGGGGATAAGGTTCTTGGGCCTGCCATTTCCCCCCTTCCATTTCCTCACTCCCCCTTTTCATAATGCCTGCTAAGCCTCTGACAGTGGAAGCGAAAGAAGTCTGTAACATCCCCCACCACCACCAGTCCCCATTTTGGGGCAAGCATAATGAAAAATACCTCCTGCCTTCCCAAAACAAGACTAGACGTCTAGATCTACTCTAAATTAATCTTCAGGGTTGTATCATTAACCACAGATTCCCAGCTCCAAAGGGGGCGCTCTTCTTGCCAAAACCATGACTCTGGGTAATATACCAATAAAAGTTTTATTAACCACACCAGTAATGCCATCATTGATGCATTCTTGGCGTAAATGATGCGGGGCAGCAAAATAAAAGACACCTATGTAATGTGTATGCTTCTCTTGTTAAAACCTGCTAACAGAATGAGGTAAAATAAAAGATTCCTAAGGACACACTATTTTTAAGGATGTGCACAATTTTTTTCGTGTTCTCTTCGCATCAGAGCGAATGCAAAGGAAATTCACATTCATGCCAACAGAGCCACTTTGAATGTGATAGGATTCGAGTCTGCTGAGAATGCTCTTCGTATCCCTGCCACCAGTCACAGCTCTGAATTGCCTCCAAATCTGTTTTGAATCCGCTTTGAGCCTGCTCTGAATCCGCTGCAGATGTGACTGGGCAGCTGCTTTGCCAGCTCCCCACTTGTGGCAAATGTAATGAAGCTTCAAACAAATACACAATATTCGATTCAAATTTGAATGTCGAAATTTGCACGAATTTGTATAAATTGTGATGAATATTTGTGCACACCCCTAACTATTTTTACATAACGCTATTATTCTAAACGTTCCCGAGAAAACAGACTAAATAGTTGCCCAGTCAGACATTTGATTGAAAAGAAATGCTACTTATAGAAATGCTATTGTTGCTGCTGATAATAGTTGCCTCCAGACTTGTGGAACAGATCCACCGTTAAAGGTAAAAGCGCAGCTTACCTGCTGCACAGTGACAACCAACCATCCCGACTCGAAAAGCAGCTCTGTAGCTTCCCAATGGAAGCTGCAAGAGCTGTGCACTGTCACATGGGTAGAGGCAGCCAATCGCATTTGAGCTGTGCTCTTGCTCTCGTTGTGCTGCTCTCGCCATAATGCCTGGACTGGCGGGAAAATTCAAATTTTCTTTATACTGCACAACGAGTGTCGTTAGATGAGCATTAAGGTAAGCGCGCAGCAATGACTGGATAACGCAATGCCATGACGAGGCATCGATCGTCGTTTGTGACGCCCCGATCACAACTGTGCATTCCACTGCACAGTATAAACAGGTCTGCATGCAGCCAAACTGCCAAAGAACCACACTGTACAAAGATTTAAACAGGATAAGGATCTGCCCGAAAGTCTTCACTAAGCACATACTGTGCATATCAAAGGCAAAGGGAGAAAGAAGGTAAACCCAGGGGCAATTCTGTGCTTTAGTCCACACCAGCATCCTAATACACCAGCTGGTTCAGTATACTGGCCAGTGTGGACTTGCCAGGCTGAAAAGTTAGTCTGGAGTTGTTTCATGGCTGGAGTATCAAACCAGAACCAGTTGACGGTTCAAGTCCCCACTTAGCATGGGACTCTCCTTGGGTGGTTTTAGGACCAGTCAGTGCCTCTCATCCTAAACTACCCTATAGGATTGCTGGAGGATGAAATGAGGAGAAGAAGAAACGGATTTGTTTTGTTGTGAGTTCCTTCCAGGAAAAGTGGAATACAGAAACCAACATATAAGGATTTGCTTGCTGAAGAAAGCCACATGTCACACTGATGGACATTCTCATGGTGAAAAGATATAAGTGGGTATTTTCAAAGAATGCCATGGGTTTAAATGGAAGTTATAAACCCAAGAAATATGGCTAATTCTTTGAAATGAGAAACCAGCTGGCACAGAGACAAATTTTGTTCTTGCAAAACGGTCCCCAACTCCTTAGTCCCCAGCCAGTAACAGGAGATGCTTGTAGCACTATTAGGAAACCAACAGAGCATTTACACAGCAGTATGATGCTGATACCCTGGCTGCCAATCCACTACCAAGCCAAATTTACAGTATATTCTGGCATATAAGACTACTTTTTAACCCAGGAAAATCTTCTCAAAAGTTGGGGGTCGTCTTATAAGCCGGGTGTCATCTTCTTATATGGCAAGTATATCCCAAACTCTGTATTTTAACTGAAGAAGTTGGGGGTCGTCTTATACACCGGAATATACGGATAATCTATAAGATCCTAAATGACATGGGCCGCAAATATCTAAAGGAATGCTTTCTTCCATATCAACCTGCCCATGCCCCAAGACCTGGATGGGAGGCCCTCCTGGTTGTACCACCACTCTCAGCAGCAAGGGGGACCTAGGACAGGGCCTTTTCAGTGATGGCTCCCAGACACTTCCTCCTGAGGTGTGTCAGGCACCCTCACTCTGTGTTTAAACGAGCTGTGAAGATGCGCCTCTTTACCCTGGCCTTTGGCTAAGTAAAGGAACAGCCTTTTCCTCCCCACATTCAGATGCTGCCATGGTTTTAATATGTTTAATATGTTATGGTTTAAATGTGTACATTTTATATGTTGTAACCTGCCCTGAGACCCTTGGATATAGGGTGGGAGAAAATAAAATAAGATAAATAAATAAATAAACCAGTGTCAAGGCGGTTGCTTGTGTGACATATTTTAAGGTCCAACAGCACACCGGTAGGGGGAGTTGATCACTCATCCGCACGCTGTTTGGCTCTGTGGGCACCTCTCATGTTTCAAAAGAGATCTCTCCACAGGTTTTCACAGGGAGGGTCTGAAATAAATGTAGCATTCCGCAAAATCAAAAGTACAGCGTGACCTACTGCTTCTATAAACAGATTGAGATAAAGTACTGAAAGTACAAAACAATTCACGTGCAGTTGAGGAAAGAGTTCTAACAACTTCATCCATATTTTTGACAGATTGGATACTGATAACTAAACTCTGGTGGCTTAAATTGCGGGGTGGGGGGGGGGGGAGAGAATCACACCCAGCTGTATTCATTGGTTCAGCAAGAAAAATGGTCTTTTCCAGAAAATAATATCTGAAGTTCTTCTACACTGACGCCATGGCATTGGCAGGTTTCTGAATGGATGACAAAAACTACTAAAGGTTTTCTAAGGCGACTTAAAAAAGTAATAAAACCTTAGTTGAAATGTAACAAAACCTAAAAAGCCACTGAAATTAACTTAAAAACGCACAAGACACACACGTCATCCATGCCCATATGAACATTAAAATTGTAATCATTCTGTCACACAGATCTCTCTGATAAGATTATTTTCAAAGCCCGGGGGCTACCACTGAGAAGGCCGTTTTCTTGAGGCAGCTGCACACAGTGCAGGGTTTCCATGGCCATTTATGTGCCACAGGCAGAAATATATGAAACACAGTGCTGCTTTGAGTAATCTGGTTCTAAGCTTTAAACTGGGCCCAGAAGCAGACTGGGGACCAGTGACATTGACAAAGTATTTGCATGATGTGCTTAAAACACCTATTAGCAACCATGTCACGCTATTCTGAATGAGCTGTATAATCTGGACTATTTTTACACGCAGCTGTTTGAAAGGTCAGAAAACTGGCACAGTCAAGCTCCGATAAATAATCCAATAACAAAGGAGTCATGTATGAGATATACGGAATTAGTGGAGCAGGAGTGCCTGGCTAGCGAGGGCCACATGGATTGTGCCCCACCACGTTCAGGCCCTCAGGCTCTGGTTTCACTCTCTTGGGTCCCATCATTATGCTTTAGGCCAGAACTAGTTAATGGATGTGCAGTCTTATATTCAGTGGTGGGTAACCTCATACATCATTAGCTCTACCTTTTTACTCACGCCATAACTTTGGCTTCTTTTCAGATAAACCTTTATCTATGTTCACCTCCTACTAACCCTCTGCCTTCTGTACCTCACTGACTGCAATAGAATAGACTCCTCCCTACAAACATTTTAATGCATAATGAAGATGCTCCTCTTCATCTTAGCCTTCAGGTGAAGAGGTGGCGTACTGTCCCCCTTCAGGCAGTATTATCCTTTCTCCTCCTCCTCCCCCTCCCCCCCCTCCTCCTCTATTTTTTTATTTATTTTCTTCATATACTGAATTTCAATTCTGTATATTGTACTGATCTTATCACAACCTATCACGAGACTTAGGGCGGGATATACCTATAAATAAATAAATGTTCAGGAGAGGGCTTTCCCTTGCATTCTCCACACATATCATGGTTTCAAACATGAGGAATATGTCGTATGACGTGGGGCTGGGAAAAGTAGGTTCAATTCTGTATATTGTACTGAACTTATCACAACCTATTGTGAGACTTTAGGACATAGGGCGGGATATACCTATAATTAAAATAAATGTTCAGGAGAGGGCTTTCCCTTGCCTTCTCCACACACACCATGGTTTTGAACATGAGGGCTAAGTTGTACTACATGGAGCTGGGAAAAGTAGGTTCAAAAGAGGAGCCACAGACTGGGAAAAAGAAATCAGACAATCAAATTGCCATTCTTAGTACCATGCTATATAAAACATTCATCCATTATCTATTACTTTTAAACAAGATGAAAAGGGAAGACCACAAACAAAGCTAGACCATTCGATGAGATGGGAAGATTTTGAACTCTGTGGTGACAAAATCTAACCAAAAAGCCACAAGAGAGGAATACCTTATTCAAGTACTGGTTCAAAGCATAAACGTGAATGCTCTGGGAACCACTGATTGCTGTGTTTTTATAAATTTGAGTGCAGTCCAGGAGTTCAGCCTGGATGTTGTCAAACTGCTTGTCGCAGACCTTGAGGCCTTCCAGACGTTAAGAGCCCAATTTATTCCTGGTGAAATTCCAGTGATGGCATCAAAACGAGGACAAGGCCAGCTGGTGGGAGAGGATTCATTCAATGCCACTCTGATTTTGAAAACCTGTTCCATCTATATGCAAATACAGGGATCTGCCTTACACTAAATCATACCAATAGTCCATCCAAACCAGAATTATCTATTTGGGTTGGCAGAACACCTCTGAACTTTCAGGCAGTGATTCTTTTTTGCTACCATGCCAGCCACAAAAACTCAATTTCAGAATGACTGAATATGTTATACTGTACAAGATCCTAAGCTGCATCTCAGAAAAATTAATTGTGTGTTGTTTTCTTCGCATAAAAATGTAAAAAAAAATTCTCCCCACCCCCCAGCCTTAACTATACCAAAGAACTAACATACAGAGGCATCAAGGAAAATCCAGCGGTTACATTACCCTTTTCCAACAAGAATTCATTCAGGGAATTTATTAATGAATGTGTAAAGTGGTTGCACTAACACAGTTAATAAATCACACTGTAGTTTAAAGTCACTTATTATTAACTTAAATAAATGACAAGCACGGCCTTGTGAATCTCCTCAGATTCCCTGCTAATAAGAATAAATATGAAGGAAGTGTGGAGGGTCCATTATCACATTATGATAAGCTTCTTTGTGGGGAGGGGGCAATTAATGTTGGTACCCCAAAACCTGAATTCAGCCCTATCGATACATCTAGTGCACTTTATGGGGTCACATGAAGTCCAAAAAATGTGGGAAAATATAAGCATTTTGCCCACTGAAAACTACTACCCAAAGGACTAAGGGCCTTTCTGAACTTACCTGATCAGTTTTGGAGAAGCTAGGAATGTTTAGCCTACAGAAGAGAAGACTGAGAGGAGACACAATCACGGTCTTCAAGTACAGTGGTACCTTGACATACGAGTTTAATTCGTTCTGTAACCTTGCTCTTATGTCAAATCGCTCGTATCTCAAAGCAATTTTCCCATTAATCCATTCCAGCTCCCAAAACACCACCTCAGTTGTTTTTGTTATGTACTGTACTGTACTGTATTTACATACTCGTATCTCAAATCTTGCTCTCATCTCAAAGCAAAATATCACTCGCTCGGCGGCTTGTATCTCAAAACACTTGTATGTCAGGGCACTTGTATGTCGAGGTACCACTGTATGTGAAGGGCTGTCGCAGTGCAGAGGGATCATCCCTATTCTCACTTAGATAAGGTGGGAGGACTAGAAACAACAGTATGAAACATCAGGGGAGTTAGTACAGATTAGATATGAGGAAAAACTTCCTGACAGTGAGGACAATCAGTCAGTGGAACAGGCTGCCATGGGAAGTAGTGAGCTCTCCTTCATTGGAGGTCTTCAAGCAAAGGCTGGACCTACATCTGTATGGAATGGTTTAGGAAATCCTGCATTGAACAGGGACTTGATGACCCTAGAGGTCCCTTCCAACTCTATGATTCTATGATAACATGCAATCCATCTCTGAGAGGTGATGGACTGTCTGTTCCAGTGCCTTTGGTGGCGTGCCTTCTTGCATGGCTGAAATGGGATTCCTGTAAACCAGAACATGGAGTTGTGTGCCTTCTGCACATCTCTGTGATCTGGATTACTAGCCAATAGTACGCTGGTGGACCTGTTAAATTAGGTACACTGGTATTCTAGACCAGGAGCTTCTTGATCTGGATTACTAGCGGGACCTCCAATATTCTGTGCTAATGTGCAGAAGGGAGGCTCCAGCGCCGCTTCTTAATACAGAATTGAAGTAAGTACAGAAAGGCCCTTAGAGTCGGGAACATACTAAAGGTGTCCCCAACAGATCCTTTGGCAAGCTCTCTATTATTGGATGGAGACCCGGTGAGTGAGTGTGTGTGTGTGTGTGTGTTTAGATAAAAATGGGAATAAGTACATTTATGCCCTGGAGTAGCCACTACTCTATGCTGAGAATGATTGCTGCTGTTAAAAGAAGTTTGAACTCTGCTCAAAGGTAGAATTTCAAAAGAAGAGTATTGCTTGCAAGCCCCTGAGAGGAAGGTGAGCTAATACTTGCAGTATCAAACCAGACTTTAAGCAGATGTAAGCGCAAAGCAGAAGGTCTGGACTGTGGAAAACCGACTTTGTCTTAACCTACATTAGTCTTCACCAACTTGGTACCCTCTAAATATTTTGGACTAAGACTCATGCAGACTTCAGCAAAAGCATCTGGAATGTACTAGGATGTTGGAGGTTGGCCTATAGAGTGCCTTCAGAAAATGTTTTTATGAAACAGGCATATATTACATCATGGCACTCAGAAACATTTGACTATGCCTGTACTTTATGGGGGCACTGAAGTTGGTAAATGTCATCTGGGTCATACCACCCTTTTAGCTCAAGAACAAGTCTCTTTGGGTCTGAGCTTTGGGCCAAGTCCATGGAAACTTGCTGGTTTTTCACTCTCTTTGTTTAAACCAGTGTTTCCCAAAATGTGGTATATGATTTCAAATGACTGCTGGGTAAACATTATTTTATTTTAAGTTTATTTCATAAAATGAGTCAGCAGAATTAACTACTGAGTAGTAAATGGTAGTGAAGGAAGTGCAAAAAAATTTTTGAGTGATACATGAAGTCTGGGAAACATTACCTTAAAGCAAGGTTTTCCTAAAATAAGTATTTTGAAGCAAAATACTTGTATGTCAGTGTGAAAGTGTATTATATGCATGGCAAGTTTTTAAACATATGAGAAAATGCTGAGCACATAAAGAGGAATTTGGCAAACTGAACCAATGCTCCATCCTTCCTCAGGCTGCAAGAGAAAAGGGCATTCCTGTCTGCCCTGCCATGCAGGGCTATGTTCTAGGCACAGCCATCCATAATCACTTATCTTGAGATACCATCACCTTAACCTAATTTAACTTCTGTCCTTAATAAGAAACTGATGCAATGAAATTAATTCTGAATGGAGTGAACTTCAAATCCTCCTCCAGGTGGGACCAGTGTAAACATACTGTACATGTATAAGATAGTCACATGAAGGTGTTACACAAGATACGGGTTTTGGAGCAGGATCCCGCACTTTGAATACGTTTTACTGTGTTTTCATTTTCTCAATTTCCAGCCTGCATTTTAACTTGACATGTGCAGTGAACAAGAATCATTGTCAAGTCTAGCACCTTCATGGCCCTAATGGCTTATTTTCCAGCCTTCTAATGAAGAAGGAGGAGGAGGAGGAGGAGGAGGAAGAGGAGGAGGCTTGCTACCAGGTACCCCCTTCCCTGCCGTCCTGTTTACTGCTCTGGGTGGGAGAGAAGAGTAGACCAGTATCCTCCCTAGGGCTTGTCACCAAGAAACATACTCATAATCCTGTAGTTGGTTCATCCTTAATCTGTGCTTTTTCCTTTACCGTTTCCATCTTAGCTTTACATTAATATCTTGAGGGGTAACTTGATCCAGATCAAAAGAAAAAAAGCCGAAAATTGGTATAGTACGAATCAATATATTCTGGCCGAGGGAATTCTGGCAGCAGGGAGCTGTGACACACAGCAGAACCAGCAGAACCCTGAGACAGTGATGCGCGCTCAGTTCCAAGCAAAATCATTAATACTGAAATAACAATTAAACTGAAGTCCCATTGATGGCAATATACCGCAGACAGGGCTAATTCTTCATTCGGCGTACTCTCCTGGATGGGGATTTCTCTTGCACAGCTCTACCCACTGCTACATCTGTGCAAACAGGCACAAAAATTTCATTCACATTAACTTTTAAGTACACATATTTGATAGATGAGATCATTTTTTTCCCCCCAGTAAACATGGAAAGAAAAGTTGATGTATTCCTACTGTAATTAGACACCCATCGACACAGAAAACTGTTTTGGTGTCTTTGAATTGTAATCTCCCTGTGAAATATCAATTATACCTGACAGATTCGGAGTGTTAGATTCCAGTTTCAATTACCCTGCCAGTATCTGTCATATCAAAGGAAAGCAAAACTTATTTGCTCCAAAATTAAGACGGGGTGGGGAGCGGGGAAGAGCCGCATTTAGCCCTAAAAGTGGTTTAAAAGTGGTAAGAAACACTCATCTAAACGTTAACTTTTATTGCATACAGATGGGCATTCTGAAGTTTGTGAATTGTGGGCAGCAGATAAAAGCTGCAAAATATTAAAACAATGGGAAAAGGTTTCTTATGAAGTTTAGGGAAGAAGACCCTGCTGCTTACGCTTAACTCTTTTCATACTGAAGACCATGACTTCAAAAATATTCTTACTTTGAGGTATAATTGTAAGGAAATTGAAAGCAGTTCTTTAAAGACAGCAGAATGGAAAAAAAGGGTGTTATCTTCACAGCTTTAGTATTCCCAACTTTCATAATAAAATATAACAAAGAGGAGAGAGACACTCAAGACTAACATATAAAGTCTTAAATGGCTTGGGCCTTGGGTATCTGAAGGGACCTCCTCCCATATAGACCTGCCCGGGCACTAAGATGTCAGGGAGAGGGCGTCCTTGTAGTTCCTTCTCTTGCAGAGGCAAGAGTCATAGGGACATGCAAGTGGGCCTTTTTTGTGCTGGCTCCTGGACTCTGGAACAGGCTCCCTCTTGAGGTTCACCAAGCACCTACGCCGTATAATTTTTGGCGCCTGGTGAAAATATCTTTTCACCCCGGCTTTTCCCAGTTAAATGGCTTCCTCGGGGTGCTGTCCTGTTAGGGGTGTGTGTGTGTTATATTTTTAATTATTTGATACGTTTTATTCTTATTGTAGCCCGCCCTGGGACCATTTAGTGAAGGGCGGGATATAAATTTCTTAAACAAACAAGATCCTAGGGACTCAGGACCCTTCCATACCCTACACTGAGTACAAGAGAAGGATGTTACATGGATCATAATTCTGCAAAAAAAATTTAGTGGTGCAGAATTCGGTGACAGTCTGCCACATACACAATCATTTGAACAGTGTATATTGTTTCTAACACAGACTGTCTAATGTGTCCAAAGTGGTTATAAGAATTACATATGAAATAGAAAAGTGCTCTGCTTAAGAATGCATGCTGGGGAAGCAGAGAAAAGACACTTCATGGGACCAAGAGAAACGATGGTTATTGACTGACAGGATCAGTCACCTGGGAATTGATAGAAGGGGCTTATTATTCCAGTCTGTACATGCACTCTAAAACGAGGTATCCCAAAGGTGGTGCAAGCGGTCTCTCATTCCCATCATCCATCCCATGAATGTCCTATGATCTCATACATTACGGAAGCTGGCTTGGTCATCACACACTTTTTTTTTTTACAAAATCAGAGAGGGATGAAGATTCTATTGGAAGTGCCCCTTTACTGAACTGCACTCTCTCCTGGGAGGCATTTTTGCTAATGCCCAGGCCGGGGGGGGGGGGGGGCAACAGCCCAACAGAAAGAATGGATGCTGTCTCAGGCTGTATGAATTGCTGTCCTTGACTGTAGAAAACTCACAACATGTATTCCTAGATCCAGCAGACAGGATGGGCGGGCATAAATGGATAGCATGTGGACTGCTCTAACCAGTAATAATGAGGCCATCTGCAAAATTGAACATACCCAAAATGCACCTAGTGCAACATTCTTATAGGGTGGGTATGCTGATGAACCACTTGTTATGAACCACTTCCTTCTCTTGGCATCCTACAGCTTTTGATTTTTTTATTGGTTTTTATTCTCCTTCCGGATGTTTTATGGTCACCCCAGGGGAATAATGACATTCCACGACCAAGACTGTCCACACATGTGTGCCCACCCCCTTAACTGCTGAAGAGGGTGGCATAGCCAACAGAGCTCCACTGGCAGGGTAGGCCTATATGGGAGGAGGTATTCCTTTACATATTTATATATCTGAGGTCCATCTCATTTAGGCCCTTATATGTTAATCTTAGTAGCCTGGATTGAGTAGCAACAGGCAATTAGTGCAGCTCTTTTACGATTGGTGTGATGTGAGTCTGGCAAGCTATTTATTTATTTGGACTTTTATCCCACTCTATACCTGAAGATTTCAGGGTGGGCTACAACATTAAAAGCCAAATATAAAAATGAACACACTAAAACCTTAACAGTGCATCAGCTGCAGCTTCCAAACTGACTTCAAGGTCTGTCCCATGTACAGTACATTACAAAAGTCCAACCTGGAAATTACCAGAGAATGGATCACTATAGCTGGATTATCTCTGTCCAGGAAGGGCTGTAGCTGCCAAACCAAGCACTCTTGGCCGCTACTTCCACTTGAGGTTCAAGATCACTCACAAAATTCACACTTGTGCCTCCCAAGGCAAAGCAGCCTAATCTAAAACAGGATGCCTTCCTTCTTCACGGACATGAGACTCCATAACATAAAGCACTTCAATCATGACTCCTGAATCAGATAGCATGGAGAGATAGAGCTGGGTTCCATCTGCATATAAATGAGACCTCACTCCAACACTCCAGATGACCTTTTATGAAATTAAAAAGCAAGTGAGTTTCCAGGACATTGAGCAGAAGTCCCCCAAAGCCACACTCTACATCAGTCTTGGAGAAAGGAGTGGAACCATTACAATGCACTGCTTCCGATTCCCAAACTCTGTAGTCCTTCCAAAAGGATACCAAGGTCAATGGTATTAAAACTTACTGAGAGATCTAGGAGAAGCAACAGAGTGACGCTTTCCCATCTTTCTTCAGGAGAAGGTCATCAACGAGGGCAACCAAGGTGGATTCAGTGCCATAACCAGACCTGAAGCCAGCTTGAATTGGTTCTAGATAATCATCTTTTGTCAAGAATGCTTGCAGTTAGACAACCGTGATTCTCTCCAATACCTTGCCAAGGAATGAGTGATAGCTGTTTAGCTCATCTGGACCAAAAAAGGACCAGAGAGGCAGTGGGCCCACGCCATTTCTCAAAAAAGCCTTCTCCACTCCTCGAACCCACCCAGTCATATCCTGCTGGCTAGCTTTAATCAGCCCCAAAACGGCAAAGATCCAGAAAGCATGTAGTCAGCTGAACCATATCAAGCAGCTCGTCTACATCCTTGGGCCTCTATAACTGGACATGATTCAAGATTACAGGACCAGATGATTCACTGGACACCGCCTTTTGACTATTTCCAACTGTGGCATCCAGTCCCTATGGATCCGAATGATCTTGCCCTCAAAGTGCCCTGCAAATTTGTCCCAGCAGGTGTTAGATGACAACTCCACTTGCTTCCTTAGGCTAGACCTTAAAAGGCCTCTCATCACTGAGGAAAACTTTGCTGGACAGCTACTTGGGGAAACCGTGGTGGTGGAAAAACAGCTCCTTGTTGCCACTGCTGCTGCCACATTATAGGCAAGGTAATGTACTTTAACCCATGTTTGGTGAGACTCACAGTGGGATTTATGCGACCTGTGTTCTGGCTGTCGACTCTCCTGCTTTATCACCTATAGCTCTCCATGGAATACCAAGGTGTCTTATGTGATTCCATAATACAGTTTCACACTAGTTTTGCAGGAACCAAATTTCTATGTTCTGTGTGGGATGACTATACATTACTAGCTGGCTTTCATATGTTTTATGTTTGGTGTGCTAGGCTAATGTGATTGCCCGTTTCTAGTATCTTTCAGTACAAACTGATGCTGAAAAGTATTTAATGTAACCTTTTTATAATTTTGTAAAATCTTTTTATCTCCACCAGTTTGGGCTAGTACCAAGTTTATTTATTTATTTGTATTTCTATCCCGCCCTATACCCGGAGGTCTCAGGGTGGGTTACAATATTATATTAATCTTACACAGCTTGGTACACTGATCTGGAATGTACGTTTCACGAAGAGCCACAGTAGAGCATGTATTTTACCTAGAAGTAACGAGGTGTGCAAAGTGCTGTGACTCCTTTTTAAAGATTTGTTTTAGCAGGAGTGAAAGATCTTGCCTAAAACTTGGTCAATAAAATATGCAGTCTTGCAACTGTGTTGCAACTAACTCAACACATGCATGCTTGTATCTAGCCCAGGGTTTCCCAAAGTGTGGTATGCGTACCCCCAGGGGTACGGGAAGAGTTTGGCGGGGGTACGCGTTGCACTGGAGTTTGGTGGGGATCACGTGGGAATATCCACTGCACCGTGCTTAGCTGCGCCCACAGAACAAGGAAAGAAATAGGTGCGTATCGCAGTTTTTACATGGGAACTGGGGCCATCGTACATCGTATCGCAACTCATTATGGCGGGAACTTCTGCGCATCCTTTGTGCAGCTCGGGTTTGGCAATTTTTAAACTGCGGGAACATTAACAGTTGATGTTGAGCCGTGAAACTGTTTAAACGCCGGAGAACTGCAGTGTTATCTAACAGTCTTGTGAGGTGTGACACGGCATGAATATACTGCACATTGTTACAGAGACAACTTACTTCTTTAATAGTTAGTTCTGGGCGCCTGTTATCGTGCTTTAGTAAGTTCTACTGATTTTGATTATTTTTATAAAATACAATTTTTATCCCTAATGTTTTTTATGAGGGGTACTCAGCATTACGAAAATTATAGAAGGGGTACACGTATGTCACAAGTTTGGGAAACACTGATCTAGCCCTTCTAATAGTTTGGTAAATCAACCCAGATTTTCCCCCTTAAAGCTGGGCTACTGTAATTTAACCTAAAAGACATTTACTTATCTAAAACTGAAGCGTTTTTTTCCAAAGCAGTAGGAACGATGCTTCGAACGCTGAACCAATAAAATTGCATCCAAAATATATCCACTGATCAATAAACATTTGGAAGGAAAGAGCCAACTATTTTAAATAGTGGCAGATCCTGGCCCCAAACTTCTCAAAAGCCTAGTTTAAAATGATGAACATTAGGAGAAGAAATCCAATTAGAAGTGTTAATGAAGAAGAAAGAAAGGAAAAGATGAAGCTAAGCAGGCTACAAGGTGATGTGTGTTAACATGAGCCCAAGACTGTCAAAATCCATAAGCTGGATGGAAAACAGGTTTTTGTAAAGTCCTTGTAAACTTCCACGGCTGAAGAAAAAGGGAACAGCGAAGGACACTTCTACAAAGTCGGGTTCTCACACTGTGTGTGCATGTTATTGGTCCGAATTATTCACTCTTATTTAACTGCGCTCAAAGTCTTTCATCTCTATGCTATACAATAATAGTTTCCATATGACTGGTGGCTTAGCTATAAATAAGATCAAAAGCAAAAGAAAGGATTTCATAGTAACTGGGTGGGGTGGGGGAACTCAGTATGAGCGGCATTAAATCAAGAAAAATAGCAAAGTTTAACAGTTTTCTTTTAATACAGAAAAGTACCACAGACTAATAAGCAGCTTTCCCAAACAGCTTATGAAAAAAGCATTCTGCAAGTGGCTGTCATATGCAAAATCCATTTACACATAAGCAAAAGTTGCAAAGCAGCTTAGATTGAAAGAGGAGGGCGGAGAGAGAAAGGAAGGAAAGAAAGAAACAGAGAGAGAAAGAGAAAGAGAAAGAGAAAGAAAAAGTGTATTAAATAGAGGGAGAAAAAGAACTATAAACAAGAAAAGAAAACAAATTATTCTGTCCATATGCACTTTGTGAGATGGTCCTGCAAGCATTCCTCTATATTTCTTCTGTTTTATTTAAAGTTTGTAATGTGTGGTGGCATTAGGTGATCTATTATTATAGCTGTTGCTACTATTATTGACAGAACTGCAGCTTTACTCAACCAGGACCAATAAGTCTTGCAGAAAAGGATGTTTGCCTTGGCACTGCGTATCAACTTGCTAGGAAGAGCCAACTTCCCAAACTCATTTTCTTCTGGAAATGCAAAAATAATGCGTAGTTCCATTCCCTACTGGACAAACAGATGTTAATAATAAATGGGAGGGGATGCATTTCCTTTATGCCTATAGGCCTATAGACAAGCCAATGCACACAGTTTTGTAACATTTCAATTCATCTGAGGACATGTTGTGCCCTTTGGGAGGTTATCTTACAGATACTACTTCCTCTATCCTTCAATTATCATGATTTCCCCCTCTCTCTAAGAGGAGCTGTTTTGCCATTCTCAGTTTAGTACACAATGTGAAAAAATGGCAGCTTTTATTTTATTTTATTAAAAAAAAACCAGCCATCACAGAGAGAAGTGGTTCATCACTGCCAATGAAACAAAGGCAGCAATGATTTCCATCCTATGGAGAAGTTTATTCATTTGAGGTACAGTACTGGCTGTCTTTGGAGACATTTAAAGTCTAGAAGCTACCGGATTAGGGATACAGTATTAGAGCTTCGTTCCAAGCAATGACCTACAAGTGCAACCACACAGCGTAAAAATAAACCGTGAAATGTGAAGACTAGATGCATTACTGCTAAATAAGTGTGTCTATCCTTCAAGAAAGATCCTAGCAGCTCTGTCTCCAAGCACCTGTTGAAGGATGACCTCAACTATACACTTTGAGATTCAGACGTTTTGCAAAACAGCTTTTTAAACAAAAGCCAGCTGTTTCTCATCTGCACTACAGGGGAAACAGAAACCAGGCAATGCTGTACGACTGTTACCCAGAGACCTCCATTCTTCAACAGCTTTCACACACCCAACTGTACAATAGAGCCATCCATGTGTAGAAAAGCAAGAGACAGAGGCTAAAGCCAAATTAAAACTTGGAAATCAAATACTATTATTTTAACAATACACCCAATTAGCTAGTTTCACAAAGAATGAAGTCATTGAACTAGATTCCCCCCCCTTTAAAAGTATCATTGAATACGATGCCTGGATGAGCCCCCATCCCTGTAACAGCAGTTCAAAAATAATTATAAGCTAATGGTATAATTAGGAGTAATTAATAATGCTAACAAAATGTGATAAACTTCAAATTTTATATGAAATGATTTCCTGAGGATCATTTAAAAAGTATTTCAATTCAGATGTTTCGTCTTTTGTGAAAGAAAGAAAAAAGCAGCCATATACCACTTCGCGCTTTATTGTAGTAACACTAAATGTAACTCAGTTAGTAACACATTTACTCAGAAGTAATTTCTGTTGCACTCAGTGGCATTTACTCCAGGAAAGGGAGATTAGGACTAATCTAATAACTAAGATATAGGCTTTCAAATTATTTTGTTCCCCTCTTTTTTATTTTGTTGCGAATACCACAAACAACTGCTACTTAATTTCCTAAGGGTGGAAAATTCCATGAGTTAATTTAATTTGATGCTTAAAACACACACACACCAGCATGTGGTCCCACTCTGCATCGTCATGTTAAGCAAGTGGGCAGAGGGTTAAGCTGGATCCCAAGATGACTTTGAACAAATGGAACTAATTTTTACATCCAGTGGAAACTCCTGCACCAGTAGATGGCAGACCTTGCTGATTCCACTCGTCTTCCTGCTGGTTATGCAAATCTTCTAAAAGCAGAAACATATTTTGGGAGATACCAAGCAATGGGGAAGCTATACCAAAGAATGGAGGACATTCACAAGGAAACCCAATATTAGTTAGATAGAGATCATGATGGCTAGGTAACTGAGATCCATGCATGCTCAAGGTATGCACTGGCATGTTCAGGTTGCAATGCACTAAGCATCTTACCCTTACAGTATGCTGTTAGGCTCTGTTGCCAGTTATGAATCTGACAAGAGAAGAAGAAGAGGAAGAGGAAGAAGAAGAAGAAGGAGTAGGAGGAGTTGGTTTTTCTACCTTGCTTTTCTCACCCATTTAAGGGGACTCAAAGCTTCTGACAAAGCTCTTCTGTTCTCCTCTTCTCAACAGAACGCCCTGTGGGGTAGGTGGGGCTGTGAGAGCTCAGAAGAGAGTTGTGACTAGCCCAAGGTCACCCAGCTAGCTTTGCAGGGGAGGGCGGAATCAAACACAGTATTCTCAGGTAAGAGTCTGGCTCCCTAACCATTGGACCAAAATGGCTCCTCTCCCTCTCCATGTTGTTGAGAAGCGAGTTAGCAACATGGAGAGGGAAAGGAGTTTGTCCCTCCACATCCTATTTGGTTAAGTTAAGATCAGCAGTGGCAGAGGTGAATATTACCTAATTTTAATAGCGTTTGGAGGTGCCAGGACAATATTGCAGCAAAGCAGAATTGCACTCATCCAGATCTTTGAGATGTTGTCCTCATTGAATCCAGTCCCTGAAGTTCCGCATCAAGGTGAGGGCCCTATACGTCCACACAGGACATCTAGCACCCGATGGCAATGGATGCTAAACAGCGCTGCAGTGGGGACACCATAGCACTCGTCCTGATGTCCCAATTAGGCCTGAGCTGGAAGGTCCACTGATGGCCCAGTGCAATTGGCCAGCATAGCCACCAATCGGGGGTCACTTCCTGTACAGTGGGCGTGGTGGAGAGACATGACTTTGTAGCTACCTACGTAGCCGCTATGAAGCTTGTGCTCAGCTTCGTAGACAGCTACAAAGGACGTGCGGGCCTACATAGCTGTGACTGGTGGAGCAGAACAGAAGCTGCCCTGCTACAAATGGCAGCCTCTAAGTCTGCTCCTGGACCTCATTGTCCTGGTAGACGTGCGGCCTCGTGGCCTCTGATCCGGTCTTCACAACGAAGAATGGATTGAAGATACCATTAAAGGGGTCTACTGTCAATCTGGATTTAAGGGCCCGAAAATCCCATTAAATCCAGATTTTGTCAGCACTCATGGGTACAGCATGCTCAGAATGGGGTCCTAATGTCCAAATACCAAGGGAGTTCCTCATGGGGTCTTCATTGCTAGTGCAAAAACAGCCCAAGTGTCATGGAGGTGCCCATGCAGTCAACCACGGGTCAGACATGTCTCAGTGGTACCCAACCACTGTGACAACTTCCGCAAGATGCATCTATTTCAACTTGGTGTTTGGCTGACAAAACAACTTCCCTTCCCCACTTTCAGATGCCTTCACTGTTTTTAATAGGTCCTTTTAAATTTTGTTTTTACTGTTGTAAAACACCCTGGGACGTTTGGGTATTGGACTGGATAAAAATACAAAATAAATAAATAAATCACCCCACATTTTCTCACTTGTGGGACTCAACAGATGTGAATTCACTCAGCCGTGAACATGACAAAGTGGTGTTTCATTCATTCGTTCTGTGAAAAACCTATATCCCTTTCTCAACCCTCAACATTCACAATTTCTCTTTTTTAAAAAGAGAAGACTTCTACAACATTTGTACATGGACAAGAACCATTCAAGGCCTGAATAGTTACTACTTGATCATGGCATGAAAACTTTTTCAGCTTAGATCAACGTTGGTTACTATCATTCATGATGGAGGCCGTCCAATGACAGGACAGTCTAGCATAATTTCCTTTTAGCACATTTTTAACCTTGCTTTTAGGTTTAGATTGTAAACCACTGTAGGATTTTTGAAAACGATGAAGCACTATGCGGTACAAATGTTTTAAATAAACAAATACAGCAAAAAACTCCAAGCAGCTTCAATAATTAAACTAAACTAGAAGCCTTCATTTCCCTATGTTTTGTACAACACTTAATATAAAGAAATCATTTGCATCTCTTCAATGAAAAGCAACAGGGACTTTAGTACATCACAGTCATTTCTTCTATGAAACTGTGGTTTTGACCGCATAAACCATCTTGTGGTGCAGAATTCTTTGGGATGAAATTGCTGCCGATGGGAAATCCAGTGGTTACGGAACCATAGAGACCCATTCCACCAATGAAAGTTAATGGAGCTGAGGAGGTGAGCTTCAACATACTAATAAAAATGGATGGCACCACAGAGCCCATGTTGAATTGCTGCATGTTTCTGGAATCACACTGAATGAGGGAAGTTCTATTTTACTAACCGTGTAAGATGGGCTTACTGTATGAAAAAACAGACGGGATTCTTCCTCCTTTAAGAGCTGCATAGGACAGGGCGTTTCAGCAGGTGCTACCCAGATGAGATATTACATCAGTATCTCATATGGTAACCCTAATGTAAGAGTGAAAATACAGTATATTCTGGCGTATAAGACTACTTTTTAACCCAAGAAAATCTTCTCAAAAGTCGGGTGTCATCTTATACGCCGGGTGTTGTCTATACGGCGAGTATATCCCAAACTCTATATTTTAACTGGAAAAGTTGGGGGTCGTCTTATACGCCCAGCCATCTTACACACTGGAATATATGGGTAGGTTTCTATGAAGAACTCTTCCACGCACATGACAATGGGCATTGCTTCCTTCACATTAAATAAAGGAAGGGCAGAAAGGGAAAAACCTGGACATCAACAGCAGCTCAGTTTCAGACAGACAGACAGACAGACATGCCATCTGCCAATGAGGTACAATTCCTCAACTATGAGGACTACAAACATGAAAATACGATTCAGGACTGGTCCTGTGAAAGTTTTATGCAGCATCTCCCTGAAGTCCTAATGTGCCACTGGAGATTATGAAACTAATGCCAGAAATTCCCGTTATGAAAACAGATCTCTGCCAGGCTTCCAACGCTTTTTTTATGAGGTGCATGAATGCTGGGCTGGTCTTTCTCTCAGCGAACAAGCAAACTGTAAAGGGCAAACATGCATTCCTAAACCCCAGGGAACATGTGTCACAGAGCTCTGACAGAGATCCACTGCATTTTTAGCAATAGAGATCTTCCCGGGGATTTTGGCATTCCTCCTAATTATTAGTGGAACTTCCTTGACAGATCAGCTCCTCTCTTCCTGAGCGAAATCACTGTCTCTTCTATGGCGTGCGCAGTGAGAGAGAGAGTGGCATTTCTGTTCCCTTGATGCTCAGAGCTGGTCTTCTGCCCATGTTCTGAGCTGGGCTTCATTCAGCAGCTAGGAAGGTCATGAAGTGGGATATTCGGTTGATTATTTATAAATAGGTTCAAATTAAAAAAAAGATCCCGTTTTGTCTTGTTCCTCAACCTCCTGCTGCTGTCACATTCTGCCCATTTACCGATGTGCATGAATATTTGTAACATTCGAAATTCACTTGAATTTGCCCGAATTCAGACATTCGAATTCAAATAGAACATTGCACATTCCAAGATTAATATCTGAATTTGAATGAAATGCTTTGGAACATTTGTATGAAGCTTCGTTACACTCATGAACCTGAGGAACTGGGACAGTGGCTGCACCAGTCACATCTGCAATGGATCCAGAGTGGATTCAAAGCGGATTGAGCGCGGATCTGGCGTGGATTCAGGGAAGATTTGACATGTTCAGAACAGATACGTAGGGGATTTCTGTGGGATGCTTACGGGATTCGTGTGTGATTTGTATAGAACTCAAATCAAACATTTGTACCAAATTCGAAGGAGATCTATTCGAATGAGTACAAAGTTTCTTGCATTTGATTTGTTATGAATTGACACCCCCCCCAAAAAAAATTTGTGAACGTCCCTAGGACACATCCCCCCCTTTTGAAGTAAGTGTAAAAGCTTTGCACTGATTTGATGTGAATCAGGGAATATTTATTTGTTTATTTATTTGTAATATTGCCGACTTGTAAACTAGTCCCTTGCATAGCACTGCATCATTTTCTTCATATGTGGTTGAGAATCTGTGACCACCCCTTCTACAAGCAAAAACTACACTGTAACTGCCTGATAAAGATTGCTGCTAGCATTGGGAAGCCACCAATGTATTCAGAACGGAGCAACAGCATGATACGGGCAGCATTGGCACTTGCAAACTGTGCCATGCCCACTGTCCAGAAACCTTTGGAAAGCGTCAAGCTTCAGCACGGTCCACATAACTAGCTGCCATAAATAAGCCCCAAGGTTAGCAGCTCATGCTTAGGGATGCTGCTCTGAGTCTCAATGACCTTTTCTGGCATACAGGGAGGGTGATGGACTGGGCCAGTTCAAGGAATCCCAGGGTCAACTTTAATTCTGGTTATCTCGATACTAAGAAACCACTACAAACAACAAGCAACGAAAATGATGCAAACTGATTGGGTTGGCAGTGGTTATTCTCTTCTCTGGCTTAAGGGCAATGAATAGAAAATGTAACAGTTCAGGCTTCAGTGGCAGACAGCATGCTTTAAAGTTGCCACAGTTAAATTGACTGAGTGTAACTTGCCAGTTCAATAAGTTTGCTAGCTCTCGTTGGATTAGCTAAACTTGAATGAAGGCTTCTTTGTTTTGTTTTGTCACCACACCTCAAAAAGGATACTGTAGAACTGGAAAAGGTGCAGAAAAGGGCAACCAGAATGATTAAGGGGCTGGAACACCTCCCTCGCGAAACCAGGCGGCAATGTCTAGGCCTCTTCAGTCTGGAGAGACGGCGTTTAAGAGGGGACCTGACTGAAGTATATACAATTATGCATGGTATAGAAAAGATGGATAGAGAAAATTTCTCTATCACACAATACTAGAACCAGGGGGCACTCTATGAAACTAATGGGTAGGAGAGTTGGATCCAACAAGGGGAAGTATTTCTTCACCCAGAGGGTCATCCGTTTATGGAATTTGCTGCCGGAAGAAGTGGTGACAGCTACCAGCCTAGATGGCTTTAAGGTAGGGTTAGACAAATTTATGGACGACAGATGTATCAATGGCTACTAGAATGAATGCGTAAGTACATCTTTCAGGCTGGGGGGGGGGAATGCAGGACCATTCTGGGACCATTTGCTGGGATTCGAGAGCAAGAAAGAGTTTGTCCTTGTCTCTGCTTGAGATGCCCATGAGCATTTGGTGGGCCACTGTGTGCAACGTGACGCTGGACTAGATGGGCTGTGGCCTGATCCAGCAGGGCTTCTCTTATGTTCTTATGTTTTAACCATGATTACCTCAGGACAGAATTAAGCTCTGCTGTGCAACATGCTGCAGTTTCCAACCAGGCCAGTACACGGATTGTTCTGAAAAGCCCTGGAATGTCTCTCTGCTGCCCAACACATGGCAGAAGACTTCCAGTATTCTCAGCCAGCTGGGGAAGCAGCATTTCCCCTTGCTGATGCTTTTGTTTCAGTTGCCCAAGCATGTGATCTCTTTTCAAATAAAATTAATAACTCCCTTTCCAATTGTTCTCAAATCGTACTGAAAGAAGAGGAACAAGGCTATGGAAAGCAAGGAGAATCTGGGAAGAAATGAACCTGAAATAAAGGTCTGATGGGATGGGAGAATTATTCATTTGTGGCTTCGACAGGGTTACATGAGTGGATCCATTCCATACCTGGTGGCCAATGCTCCATATCTGCTTTTTAGCAGATGCAAGTTTGCAGGTGGCACAGATAACCCTATTGATCCTGACTGACCCACCTGGGGTGATCTTTCTCCTGCCTTCTCTGCACAAGCACCACAATTCGAATGATTACCAGCAACAGTGGGTGCCAGCTAAAGCTGGCAGGGATATCTGATGGTGCCACTGTCAAATGGCAGAACTTCACTGGCAGCAGCAGGGACCTTCTAGCCAGGGGTCCCATTCTATCCAGAGCCTTTCCTGCCTTGCTGGTGTCCCCTTAGGCCTTCATTGTTAGAAAGATGTTCTTTGATTGAATTCTGCAGCTATTTTGCTTGCTATAGGTTGCAGTTCTTGACTTGCAATGAGTTTTAAGGATATGGTCACCTCAGTTTCAAGCTTTTTTAAAATTTTATTTTCAGCACAAACTTAATGTAAATAACTGCTGAAAAGCAGAACAATTAATAAACATAACCAAATAATGGAGGGCAAGACATTTCAAACCAAAAAAAGAAATGAAACACTGACTACAGGAAGTGACACATAGATGGAGATGTATTAAATGACAGGCGACTTGACAGGCCGATGTCCCAAGAAGCGCCAAGTTAACGAAAAAAGGAACAATGGTGAAATTAAACCTCCATGGTCAGATGCATGACATTTTACCAGTGACATTTGTGTGACCAAAATTCAGTACAGATGGGGTTTGGTCTGGAAGAAAAAGACAACAATGTTCTGTCGAA
Organism: Aspidoscelis tigris stejnegeri; assembly: GCA_023333525.1. Taxonomy (NCBI): domain Eukaryota; kingdom Metazoa; phylum Chordata; class Lepidosauria; order Squamata; family Teiidae; genus Aspidoscelis; species Aspidoscelis tigris. Next base: position 13,801,772 of record JALMGA010000007.1, read on the forward strand.
GCATTGCACCACCTCAGTTTTTTTAAAAAAATAAAGTAGGCAGTGATGTGGGAACCTCAGCAGGAACAGGCCACAGAGGACAGAAGATAAAAGAGAGGTCTGTGAGAGAATCAATATTATCTTAGAAAAAAACCTGTCCTCAGACCAAGGGGGGTAACTAAATAAGTGTGTGTGTGTACTTATAATATATATAAGTAAATGTATGTTAAGCAAGAATGAGCTCTGATCTAACAATCTCTTTGCAAGCCCAGAAGTAGATCTGCTTCAGAGGTTAAAGCAGCGGTTCTTAACGCAGTTCACCATGTCGTGGAGACCCCCAACCAGGGGGATGGGGCAGCTCGGGTGAGGATGAGGCGGGAAGACAGGAGACCTGACGTGACCCCTCGGAAAGGGTAGTTTGACCCCCAAAGGGGTCACATCCCACAGCATAACACTTCAGCATAACTTATCAATTTCTTCTCATGGGTAAAGCACCACTGAAACATACAGCTCAACTCTGGAGATCAGTAAGAAAATGATTCCAGCCTTGAAGACCCTACGGTGAACGTCTGAGCAGAAGGAAACCAGTGGAAAAATGGAAATGGAGTATCAAGGGACCAACATACAGTCTGTAAAACAGGTATCAAATCTGTAGGGTCAATGACAGATGAGGTCTCGGTTCAAGGTTAAGTCAAAGGTGAGTTCTTAACATGAATCTGGCAAAAGCAAGCAAGAAAATAGCAAATGTATATTTATCTTTTAATTATTTTTAACCTGTTGTAGTTTATTTTGCTGGAAGTGGGAACACTGGCACTGGATTTCTTCTGTTTGAAATTGATTTCAAGGAAATGCTTCAACTTACCAATTTATATCTGATATAAGGTCTCAGATCACCTTTAGTATACTTCCCCACACCCTAAAGAAAACCTTAACAAAAAGGTATAAAGTCGACAAAGGAAGGTGTACAATGAGCAAAGAAACTTCTACCGACACATTCTGAACACGTTTCCGGCCCATACCTCCCACTGTTACTTTATTTACTGCAGCTGGCTAAAGTTTTATAGCCTGTTTCATGTATTAAAATTCAAATGTGGAAAACATTACCAGTGTACTCCTTGATTTTTTTTTCTTAAAATTTCCCCCTTCAACTTCCTTTTCAGTGTGGAATGTATCAAATGGTCAAAGGCTAACTTGAGACTGACTCTACTCAAAAACTATTTCCTTTGTTCTTGTGTTTTTATTTCAAAATTCAGACCAGTTTTCCAGAAAGAAAATAGCAGCCCCGATGCTTTCTCACAAGTTACAGTTTCAGACAGTGAATAATATCGTCTGTGAGCTACCAGAAACGTGGTTGGGGTTTTTTTTTTTCAATTGGCAAGGCAAAACGAAGAGTGACATTTGCAAAGCCCTCACTTGACTTTCTTTAATATGAGATTTTTTTTTAAAAAAAATTGGCTGTATTTCCAAAGTTGCCTGCCACCAGAGTTTCTGTGTTAAAATGTACTTTGTGCCTGAGATCCATTTATTATTTTATGGATTTCCTATAAACAAAACAAGAACTTAAGACTAACAGAAAAGCCTCATACTTTAGATAATGCATAATTGCCGCTGCAAAATCAAAGCAAACACATGTCTAGAACAGAGAGGACCGATACCTGCTCTTTCATTGTAGGGAGTTCCATTTAAGGGTCAGATAATTCTATCAAGAACTATATGCTGAGCTGACATTTCTAGGGTGACCCCCTTCCCCATCCAAGCCCTTCCTCAGCTACATCTGGAATGTAAGGGGAAGCATATATTTATGGAACAACTCTCTCTGATGTGATGCCTTGGGTCCATGTTGCATCAGTTTAACATATGCAAAGCAAACCGGGAAGGGGGCTCCTAATCGAGGGGGGAGGCTTCCTTCTCCCTCTCTTGATTGAGAGCAGATATACAGGAATAGTTGCAAGTCACAAATCTGGCTTTTAATAAAAAGCCAGATTTCTTCATTAAAAGCAGTACAGTTTAAGCACGATGCAGTATGTGTTTCGCATTGGACTCACTTTGTTCAATCCTAAATCTTAAGATCCTGTGTATGTCCCAGGGTACACGCTACATCACCTGAAGGCAATCGGCACTATAATCCCGAACTTCCTCTGGTGAACTGTCAGCAAATGCCATGGAGAAACAGAACAGCGACTGGTTCACACTCATTTTATTAGGAAAACGGGGAAAGGGAGTACTGGAAAAGCGTCTTTCCACCAGATAAGTATGCAGACTATTTCCAGCAAGCATTTATGTCGTTATCTGTAAATGCCAATGGTCCACCTCTGGCTTTTACTTGCACAGGGCTCAAAACACAATTGCTTTTAACTTTACTTTTAAGAGGCAATCTTTGCAGAGTTCCTTTGTTGAAATGGCCCTTCTCTCTGTGTTTCTTTTTTTAATAACCAACCAAAGTTAGCCGAAACAACTGCCATAAACGCAACACTTTTCATCTTTATTTGAATTAGGAGGCCTGTTATATACAGCAACTCTGATTTGCAACGACTAAGCTTAGGCAAAGAGCAAGCATTTGGCTAAGGACAGTTGAGCTGGGCCAAATCCCTTGTTTTTAAAGACGCACGCTTCATGACAAAATAACCAGTGGTAAATGCAGTCCGCTGCTGCCCTTCACAATACTGTAACTCACTGCCAAAAGCAAAGCAAAGCAAAAGCAAGCCCCAAAACAACATTTGCTGAACTACATGTAAAGACATTACTCCAGCTGCTCTGCAAGTTCTTCTGTCCTCCCCCTCCCCTCCATTTTAAAAAGTGTATGTGCTCTGGCCATGAATTTCTGGCCAGTGTGGTAGATCAAACTGATCCCAACTGCAGGATCGCCTGGGCTGGGTTCCCATTCCAGAAACACGCATTTTGAGCTCTCTTGGTACACATGTCAAGTAAACAAATGGAATACATGCAAATTCCCTGAGAATAAATAATGGCCCAAAAGCAGAAGAAAGTGTAAACCGCTCTTTCAAATATTTCATGTTAGCTTAGAGCTATAGAATTTTTCATTGCTATTTATATATGCCTCCTTATTTGCCGCAAATGGAACAAAAGAGGAGTTAACGTTGACAAAATGACAGTACTCAATGCCTGGTGAATCCAACACTCCTTGTGAATACTGCAAACCGGTGTTTATACGATGTTTCTGGAACAAGATTAAATGGAAATTGTGTTAAGAGAATTGTCATGGTGTTGGGATTCAAAATATAAATTCCGGGGATGCATGAAAGAAGAATCTACTCAAAGTGCAACTTTCATTACATTTAGAAATGATGAGGAAGTCCAAAATAATTTGGACATGTTTAGGACTCAAATATTTCCCTACCCTACCATATCTGACAGACGTGATTCAATGATGCCTGTTTTCCATCAATTTAAAGAAGAGTTTTTCTTTGATGTATCGGTAAACCATATTACGGTTTTGAGAAAATATTAAGGTTGCGCATTTTATTCTCTGTATTTCTTTTTTTACAAACGCCCAAATAAGAAACTTGATAAAATTACTGTCCCCCTCCCCTTTCCTTGGGTCTGGATATATATCAGTCTATGCTTGAAAACTTAAAAGAAAACTTTCAATGTTTACAGTAAATAAATCTCCTCTGGTGTAGCCAATTGCTAAAGCACCCATGAAGTTATAAGGGTAGTTTTGGAAGATGCATGATTGCCACTTTTGTTTATTTTAGTAACTGTACTATAATTTTATCCTGGATTTTAATTATACTGTGTGTCAGTGCTGGACTTTGTTTGCCCATCTTTGATCATTTGTAAACTAATAACTGTGTATTGAAATGGACAATGCTAAGCATTAAATGAGAAACTGGACTTGACATGTAGTGAAAAGATTGTCAATGCTATATTTTTGTTGTATCTCGTATTTGCCTACTACAGCTTGCTTCAACCTATGTTGTTTGTTGGATCTGAGTAATTTTGATAGTCTCAAATTCATTCTGTGAGAGTGGCTTGGCCTATCATACATTCAGCCTCTGACTACTTGAAACTAGAAGAGTTGGCTTTTCTACCCCGCTTTTCTCACCCAAAGGGGACTCAAAGCGGCTGACAAAGCTTTTCGATTCTTCTCCCCACAAAAGAACACCCTGTGAGGTAGGTGAGGCTGTGAGAGCTCAGAAGAGAGCTGTGACTAGCCCAAGGTCACCCAGCTGGCTTTATGGGGGAGGGTGGAATTGAACCTGGTATTCCCAGGTAAGAGTCCAGCTCCCTAACCACTAGAGGTTGAAATGACTTTTAAAACTGACTAACAAAGAGCAGAAAACAGATATACCACAGAAGCATGGAAGACAGAAAGGATTTTTGATTCTGACATTCTAAAGGAAAGGGTAAACCATTTAGAGATAGGTTTCATTCTTATAGCCATTACTTCTCAGTTATATGAAAATTATGGTGTGAAGTCATTTCCCTACACCAAAACACCACCATTTACAGAACAGAAGACGACAAACGGATTAGAATTTGATTGCGGAAAACATGTTTTATATCACAACAGAGGAATAATGTGAACATCTTGACAAAACCTCAAGAAATCAATGTGTTTTTTTCTACTATTCTGACACAGAGATGTCAAAGGATTCCAACTGTGTTTTTGATGTTTTTAACACTATTATTACTGGTAACTTAAGTAATCTATACTAAACACTAAATCATTCTAAGTTTTGAACAGTAGAAGAAATCCAGTACTGACAAGAGAATAGGAAAGAAATATGTATATCTGGCACTCTGGGAAAGAAGCAATAACTGACAGCAAATATTGAACAACTCACCAATTGAAACTGGCTAGCAAATATGAACCAAACTATATTACCCCAAAAATCTACTGCCTCCAACAGGAAATACACAGTGCCTAGTCCCACATAGGTACAGTATAGTAACATAAAAATTATGAAAATACTGTATTATGGCATAAGGATAAACTATTTCTGAACAAACTGTCAAAAGATAATTCTTTATGGAAGCTGGCAGGTTTCCATCACCTGTCAAACTGACCTTGAAAGAACCATGAGACCTTCCTAAAGACAAATGAGGTGGGGAGCATGTGAACACGCAACTACTTAGGAATCAAGCTCAGTTCGGTGGCATCTAATAGTAATGACACTAGCAGGAGTTGAAAAAAACCTTCATCAATCCAGCCAGAAATTCAAACGGAAGTTACTTCACGCACAGATATAATTATAAACTTTTAGGATTATCCTAAAGACTATGAGGGTATTTCTTGAAACACAGCAATATGGGCCAAGCTGCTATAAAGACTACCCATTGAGAACAATGTTTGACACAATCTTTTTATTAAAAAATCGACATTAAAAATGAAGCATACTATAAATCACAAATGCCCTCTCCTCCTAAGCAAATGCTTCATGCAGATTTCATTTAAAATCCTGTTCTTTAATGAGAATCTAAAATCCGTCCACTAACTTCAGTGTGTCAAATCCCAAAAAGTTTTTTTTAAAAAAATATTTTGTTTTGAGATCAACACACATAATTATGGGAAAGTGTATTTATATGTGTGCATGTATGTGTGTCAGGAGGATAAATATAAGAAGAGAGAAATGATAGAAATGTGCATTTTGCACAGAGAAGACTATAACCCGTTCAGTATTCTTGCAGTAAAGCCTTTTCCAGCATTAAATAATCCAGTTATTTTGGACTATCCATTAGGTTCTGGCTGGAACTGCTGCAGGGAGAAATCCAAGATATCTGGAGGTACCAAGCTGGGATCACATTTAAACACCTAAATACATGAGAAGGAAGCACCTAGAGAATCAATGCCTTGACCCTTTAAATACAGTTTAAATGACAGCACAGGAGCAGCTCATGGAAACGTGGTTGCCAACATATGGTTCAAATCTATTAGTGTAATATAGTAATTGGAACTGCAGGTATACGGCTGAGGTTTCTCAAACAATAAAGGAATACATTTTGCAAAAGTTAGCAACTTTAAGTGACGGTTGCTTCAATATTAGGAAATGCTTCTCTAAGGAAGGGAGAAGCAAAATGACCCAGGATCGACAGGGAGGGATAACACATTTCCATCTATAGTAGGAATATCCAACGTTTTATCAGAAGAATCTATCCAAAGGGAAAATGGGAGTGAAATTACAGTTTTCACAGCCAACCTTAAGAGAGGAGTTCAACTTCACTTTCCCACCCTTATTTTCTTAAAAGCACAGGAATGACTGGCGGTTCTGTATTTCCTTGGTCTAGAACATACAGACCAGGGATGTACCAAATTGCCACTCATGCTTTGACAAATGGCCAAAGAGGCCACAGAACGTTAGGTGCTCTACCCTTAGTACCATGCCTCTACCACTGAAGATTACACAAAATGAGGTCATCTGTTTTCTGGATGCACAATCACTGTTATTATAGGCTCCATTGTGGCTGTGGTAACACGACAACACACGCATGTGGCACCGTCACTCGTGCAGATACACGCTGGACTGCACAATGATGTTCTGCATATATGTGCCATCATGTGCTGCAGTCCTGCCCATGAAGGGACCTAGAATGACTTTAAGTATGTGCTTGGAAACTTGGCAAGTTCCCTGCATTGCGCGTACTCCTGAGGAGCAGAAGAATGGGGGGCAAAGGGAGCCAGGGCTGGTAGGTTGTTCCTTGCAGTTGCTTCCTGTGTATTTCTCCAGTGAAACTGAATCAAGTGGAGTGGTCCACCAGCTGGAGCCGTCCACATATCCTGTCCACATTTGCATCACTGGTCTGAGGCAACATGCATAACCTTTGGAGGTGGCCTCCACAAGTTCTGATGGCCACAAACAAAAGTTCCTGGCCTTGAGGATCCATTCTGATGGCACATCCTTGTTGCACTGCTGAAATGGGTCATCCCGGTAAACCAGGCCACAGAGGCATCTGCCTTCCACACCACTCTGTGGTTCAGTTTACTAGGAGACAGTATGCCGGTATAGCTTTTTAAACAGTCCTACCAGCATAAACTCCTAGGAACTTGCAATGCGCTCACTTCCTTTTTGGGTATACCTGGTGGGCTCTCATTAGTTTCCAGTGAGGTAATAACGTGCAGACCTTGCCGGACATGCAGATAAATGAAATTGTTTTGGGAAACTGGCTGTTGGAAACCACTGCTGCTGGTTTTCCTGCAACGGTGTGGAAAATGATGTTCCACAGACCTGGACTAGGTACCGTATTGTGGAGACCGCAGGGATGCGTGTTTCCCAACTCAATCAGTGCCAGCAGAATTCTGCTGCTTCTAAGAAACAGCCTAGGGTACTAGCAGCTTCCTGAAACAAGCAGAAGCAAAAGGATATAACTCTGGGAGGCCAGAAACCGAATAAGCCATTCACACATGGCTGTGGCCTTTTACTTTTCAATTTTAAACACATCCCTTTGGATTTCCTGCTTGTTTGTTTGTTTCTCATTCTGAAAGGCCATAAAAATAAGCCAATTATTTAATAGCTTACTACCACATCACAAAAAGAGATGCAAGGGAAAAATAAATGTATTTATAGTTAACCTTGATGTAACAAGATAACAGCCAATCACTAAACAGATGTCATTCGGAACATGGAGCTTCACAAGTATATACAACAGATGCCTTCATAACACATAAATGAAACAAACAGTAATAATGCATTAGAACGGTGCTTTCGAACGCAACTCATGATGCCAGCAGCACTAACACACTGCTATTGCTATAGGAATTTGCCCAGAGTTCCCAAGTGATTAACCTGTGGCCCAGTTAAAAACCTCCTAAAACATTCAAAAATCTCAATTACTTCATTCTTATTACCGTTATTAAAATGACTAGTTAAAAATGCAATCCGTAATCTTTATAGCTTACCATTAGTGAATGTCTATTGGCTGAAAGAAGACCTGTCCCATATCCTGACCCAAGGCCTCCCATGGCTCCATTATGGGAGGCCCCTATTAAGCCATGCATGTCGCTATGACTACCGGGCATAGCAGTTGAAGGTCCCACTGCATGGTTCCGGAGAACATGAATAGCATCATCTAGTCTTTCCAAGCGGTCTTCAATCCGGCTTTGCTGTTTGTTTAGGGAAAACAAATCAAGAGAAGCGTCAGCAAATGTGAAGGCCATTTAATGTTTCAGACAAAACTCACAAAGACTTGGAACTCTAAGCTTCAATATGACCTGAGGCGAGGGAAAGGGGAGAAGGCTTCTCACAAGCAAGCTCTTTTTGAATTTTTATTTACACAGCAAACACTGGTCATTCTTTGTTATCTTTACTTTCTGCTAAAAACTGGAAAGTCTTACATACCATAAATGACTCCAAAACTAACCCTAGGTGGTACCGCAAACGTTGCTTATATACAAAAAGGCAGCTTTCATTTTCATGGGCAAAACAGGTTCAGTGATTCCTCATGAACAAAAAAACCTCTACAGTACATGTTGCCCTCTGATTTTGGAACATTCTGCACCATTTAGAAATCTCTAATTGCAGTGACATATTAGAATATTTAAATCCATTGGACCGCAATCCAGAAATCATTTATTCCCAAGTCTTTCTATTAATATCAAGTAAACATAGTAGGTGGTGTGCTGTGACCTATAACAAAACTTTGTCAGAGACCATTACGTCCATGCAGTCAAAGGAAAGAAGGAAAACGGACATTTTGGGCTGCTAATCATTTCTAGAGCTACTGCCTTGTTACGGCAATGTTACCATAAGCCGCTGCTTTCAGGAAATCAGCACAAGCTAGACTGGCTTACTGCATGAATATACCTCACCAGTTGCACAGTTGGTATTTAAAAAAATAAATCCTGTGATAAAACTGGATAATTTCAGGCTTGTCTGCCACAAATCTATGTCTAACATATTATTTGGAGGAGCCTACCCTTTCACCACTGTACCTTCCCATTGTCTGGAGCCAGAGTATTTATTTGGAAGAAACACAATGCCAGCTTCAATCAAAAGAGAAAAAGGTAGAACTGGCAAGTGAGTTTCAGCTATGTGCCTATGTTTTACTCAGTGGTAGCCAGTGTGTAGCTTTATAGCTGAAGCAGAAGACAACCAGGGAGCTAGAAGGATGTGGGAGCAACGGCCAGAATAGGTAGAAGAAGAGTGGGCTTTCATACCCCACTTTTCTCACCCTTAAGGGGACTCAAAGTGGCCGACAAACCTCCTGTTCTTCTCCCCACAATAGACACACTGTGAGACGGGTGAGGCTGTGAGAGCTCAGAGACAGAGAGCGCTGTGACTAGTCCAAGGCCACCCAGCTGGCTTTGTGGAGGAGTACGAAATCAACTGTGTGGACAAGCAGAATGCTTCTAAGGCCATTTGCTGGGATTCAGGAGCAGGAGAAGGTTTGACCTTGTCTCTGCTTGAGATGCCCATAGGCAATTGGTGGGCCACTGAATGCTGGATTAGATGGGCTGTGGCCTGATCCAGCAGGGCTCCTCTTATGTTCTAAACCGGGAGACCTCCAGATAAAAATGTCTGACACTCTTAACAAGACCAAACTGGACCAAAATGTGTGTCGTGCCAATGGTAGATGAGACTTTATTGACTGGACTCTACAAATAGCTTGGGGAAACATTTTTATTTTTTACAAAAACATTGTCATTTCTGTACAGTTAGGCAAAACAGGTTGAAATTTGGAGTGGGGGAAAAGGAAGGGATTTTTGTCTTTTCCTTGGGGCACAGCAATTCCCAAATGACTGATCTGACACTGTGCAAGTATAGGATATGCCAAAAATTGCCTGTTTTGACACAGTAAGAAAACAACAAATTTTTAGAGCGAGTGTGGAAATGCCCCCACAATCTTAAATCAGGTGTTCAGAGAGAGAGGCCAGTAGGGCCCCCTACACAGTTGTTGATAGTGTGATAACCTCAGATTTTGTACAGCCTGATGCCAGTGTGGTTATTTTGCATCTGTACTGACCCTATAAGGCTGCCAAGCGATACTAACCTACATGAAGACTGATCTAGCCCACAATCAAACCTGAACTGACACGTGCATGGAGGAGAAAGGGAATTTGGTGGGTGCTGGTTCTTTGCTTTTATGGTTCAGCCACCCCTGTTATATTCTGCTAACACTGGAAATACCCCCACAATGTTCCAGAGTGTCTTTATAGCAAACACAGAGGGAACACCAAAACCTGCTCTGAAATGATGTCACAGCATCTGGTATTTGAGAAGCACAGGTTTGGTTGAACGGCAACCCTGCAATTGAGGCCTTTGAAGGGCAGTGAAGAACTACTTGACAGGAAGCAGAAACTTAAACACTTCTACATCAGACCAAAGCCTCATTTGCCACATCCCAAAGTTATCAAAGGTGAAAGGCAAACTGGTGCCCAGCCATGCTGCTGAACTCTGCAAGGCAGGCGCCACTGAAGGTAACACTACTGCAAGCTATTTTACATTAACATTCCCCCACACCAAATAATCTTGTCCCACATGCCACAGAAATACGAATGGGCCTATATTTGAAATTCTTCTTAATTTACTCACTGGGCATGCATTCTGAATGTGGGGAAGAAGAAGAAGAGTTGGCTTTTCTACCCTGCTTTTCTCAATCATTGAAGGGGACTTGAAGTGGCTGATAAAGCTTTCTATTCTTCTCCCCACAACAGAACACCTTGGGAGGTGGGTGGGGCTGTGACAGCTCAGAAGAGAGCTGTGACTGGCCCAAGGTCAACTAGCTGGCTTCATGGAGGTGAGCGGAATCAAACCCGGTATTCCCAGACAGGAGTCTGGCTCCCTAACCGCACCAAACTAGGAGATATGATGGTAGTTACTATGTAAGAAACAAAGGGCAAATCTCCTCCATGTGGATCTTTTCTTTGGATTATGTTCAAATAACGTCTTTTTTCCCTATCTACTGACCACTGCATGTATTCCCTCCAAGAGCTCTGAGGGGGGGAAATCTAATTCCAAGACACCGTCAGGCATTTACATTCATTTAAAAAGATTCATATAATACACAAACTCTAAGTTTGTCTTCCTTTTACCATAGGATAGGTGGAATCCAGATAGGTAGGGAGAATGCTCTAAGCAACCTTTGCATGAATAAAAAGCAATTGCTTCGCTTCATGGCCAATGTGCTCTCCCAATCTACACTCCTCCCAAATCCTGGCAAGGGACTGATCCTGCTGCTGGGGGGTGGGGGAGAGGGAACAACCTCCTCCACCCTGAATATTCCCTTGATAGCCTGCAGATATCCCCCACCCTGGATTCAAATCTGAAGATAGAACGTAGTTTTGAAGATAGGGGATGGCCATTTCCATGGGCAATATCCTGTCTTCAAAAATGCAGCCATTGCCCAGGAAGACTGGTTATGTCCCCTTGAGTGGCAACAGGGTCTAAAGTGCTCCGTGACCTTTTCAAACTGCATAGCACCATAATGGTATTTATAGCAGCATAACAAGAACAGTGTGACATCCACGCGAACGCCACACTCTTCCTCCATGTTGAACGGACAATGAGGATCCAGTATTGTGCAGACACTACCTTCCCTGTGCATCCACAGTGCTACAGCAACATTATACGCATCATAGGCTTGGCAACCACAGCCTCTGTCTAATGTTTATGTCTGTACACAAGCAGAACCTCTAGAATCTAGTCTATTTGGAATCTGAGAGCATGTTTGGGAGCTAAGTAGCCGATGTGACATTTTTCAAATTGAGGTCCTCAATACTGCTTGTCATCCACAATCACTGGCCTTGCGGTCCATGCCTGATGGAACCTGGGATTGCTAAGAAAACACTGCATTGTTTGGTGTAGGTAAAGAAGGCTACCACGAACAGCCGAAGCTCCGAGGTGGTGTTTAAAAGTTGCTCTGTGACAGAAGGTAGATTGGGTGGAATTACTTTAGATCAGGTGAACTAATTTACTGTACAGGAATTTACTCTTATAATAAAGTAACATGGAATGTTCCTTTATGATAGCATCACTGGATGTTCAACTGACTAATCATTATTACAAGTTAAGCAAAATTCTGCAGATGAATTTGATTTGTTCCTGAAGCAGCATTATGGGACCATTTCTGAAGTTCTCAGAAATCCCTTTCATTCTGAATTTCATGGAAATTCCTTATATTTTTGTTTATATTATGAGCACTGATGCAAAACCTAAAATATGATTATGAGATCACTCCTCAGTCCTTACTGACTTAAGCAAGCAATCTGCAACTGTCCCCCAAATTAAAATTGTCCTACATCCTGTCTACACTGGGTCTTATTCCAAATTATATCCTGGAATAGGGGCCCGCTGTCCACATGCTAGTGCAAACTATGACAGGCATGACAGACTTAGAATGATGTATGATAGGCCCCTGTTTCACGGTATAATCCAGAATATGGCCCAGTGTGGAAAGGGTCCTATAATAAAGTAGAATTCCATCATATAGTGCAGTTTCTTATGCCTAACTCCCAACTTTGCACTTCCGTGCTATGTGTATATCTATCTACTGCTTCTAGTTCTATCTTTTATTCCATGATTTAAAGCATTAGGCCTTTATCACAGCACTAGTTAATTGCAAAAGCATTTATTCAAGAGAAATATAGCCAAAACATTTTATGTTTTCTGTAGATTTCCATGCTACTGAGTTTGTCAATACAAATAAAGACTGAAAACAGAAAGCCTGTGCTAGGAAAGCTGGCAGAAAATGGAAGAAGCAGACAGGAAATAACATACACCAAGGAGGCCGCCATTCAAAGACATACCAAAGAGTGTAAGGGACCTTCATAACTGGGAGATGATGATGCTTGCCCTCCATTTCTAGACCAAACAGCTGTGCCTGCTAATAGTAAAATGGGAGTTACCATTGGAACTGTGCAAACAGACAGATTCTCTCTTTTTTTTTCTTTTTTGCAAACATTCTGGATAACATTGGTCACGTGCAACGGCTGTTTCCCAGATGCACACACAGAACAGACTTATGGAGACCTTTCCAAACATATGTTTATTACAGGGGGAAAAGGCACGGAACAGCCATGTCCGGGATTTCAAGACACAAAAAGTTTCCCAGGCTACTTGCCAACATACAAGATTTCACTCACCTCGAAACTTAACGTACTAAAAGGTTGCGCCAGAAAGCAAGCTACCACTTCTGGAAACATGCATGGTTCTACTAAAAAATCACAGAGACCGGTCTATCCCAAACTTGTGCTCCTTAGCTATTTTGCACTGGAGCTGCTATCAGCTGTGCTCAGCAGGAACTGATGGGAGTTGTAGTCCAAAACATCTCAATGGTCATTGGCTGGAAAAGCTTATGCTAAACTGTGCCACAAGTCCTAACGCTGAACAACAAATAAAATATATCCTGCTCTTCTATAAACTCTGTTCAGTTTACTGAACTAGGTGGGAAAAAACCTTCCTTATTTGCATTGGGATTAATTACATTCTATTATTCACATTTACACAGGTCATAGCACTATATTCTTACCAACTGCTTATGATTTAATTCGCTTTAACCTGCCAGCCCTGTTTTTTCACTGCTCTTACAGGAGTGAAACATGAAAGAGTCAACAGTGTAATGTATCAGTTTTCTATTTCTAATGAACTCACCCTGTACACTCAGGCATCAAATGTTGTTTTGGAAATTCTCCCTTGCAGAATGTGTTTGTGAAGATTAATAATCTGGATATTTGTAGCGTGACTTCTTTTCCCCTTGCATGACACAACTGATTTTCAAGTTCTAAATCACACAGCATACTACAGATACTAACCTTTTGCTCCCTAGATTGACAATGGCATATTTGCTATGTTTACCGAGGAGTTTGTACATGAAAGTACAAGTGCTAATTTCCAAAATACAGTTTGCTGAAAGCATGAAGGAGTCTTTGTGTCACTTTTAATCAAATGTGTCAGTCTGGAGAAAGACTGGGATCCTTACTGTCAACCCAGGCAAGAAATTAATATTTGTTTTATGATAAGAATTGCTTGACCTCCTACAGCCCCTTTCCTTCTATTTACTTCTTTTAGATCATCTGACTTCCTTGATTTTTGTATTCAACTGATTAGTCCATTAAATGTGCAGCTATACAAACTTTTGTCAATGAAATTAAAATGTTGTTGCAGCCTCTTTAAGGCCATTTCTGCACTCGGTCCTGTACCCTGAATTAACTGGCTGCCTAGTTCACTTTGTCTAATGGGACTAGTGTTATCTGAGTCCAGATGCATGAGGTCCCAACTCCAGATTAGTTATAGACCTGTTTGAAGAGGTCTATAATCATCCCAAGCTATCTTGATCCAGTTCAGGATTTTGGTGCCTCTGCACCCTGTCCAGAACAAGGAAAACACCCCAGCCCATCTTCAAAATGTATGCAAGCACTGAAGATAAATTCTGAAAACTCAACACAGAGGTAGACACACTACCTCTGAAGACTATCCTTCAACCCTGCCTTGTGTACCAGATACGACATACAAGTGATAGGGCCTGAATCAACTGTTAGGAGGGGTGAGTGGTGCTTTGAGTCAGATGTGTACAGCGGAACAGCTATGGTGCCAACATATCCTGTCTGGTGTTGGTCTGGGACAGACGGTGAAAGCTGCTATGCTTGACATAGGACAGGCTGGAGAGGAATACTTAAACCACTCCAAGGAAGATGAGTATTCCGTCCTTATGCTAACAAAACAGGCAGTGACATTTTCTCCTAGCTTTCTTCACCTGTCTAATGTGTGGGATATAGCAGTTATGCATCTCTTTCGTATCGGACAGAATAATGGCTGATACAATAGAAAATAATGGCTGTTACGTGAATTGTTCACAAACGGTTCAGTCTAACCGAGCAACAAGAGATCCACTATCCTGTATGGATGTTTTCCCACTGCCATTATACCTTTCTTGTAAGGGGATGAACCTCCCTACAGGAGGGGATGGACAACAGAAAGAGAGATCTTGTATTATATATGAACAAAGTACCTCCTATTTATTCACTCTCTTCTTCCTGCAATAAAGGGATACTGGTTTTTATTCTAATGCACAGGAACATATGCATATACAATTGAGAAAGCAAGTAGGCTTAATGGAAGCACTACTAATTAACTAGATTTGTTCTTTTAATGTCAAAGGAATTGTCATGTAACTGCTATGTGATAAACAGATGGCATCAGAAAATCTACAAGCTGAATCTAAGCACTGGGGCGCTCAGCTGTTAAGATGATTCTGCTTTGACAGAGAGCACTGACCACTTCATTCTTTCCTTGAGATGTTAAGCAGGACTGAGTAGTTCACAGATTTATCAAGTGAAGATAACAATCTTCTGACTAGCTCAGGAGAGGTACAACTAAGAAAGACAAATCGGACTGTTTAGGCCTATTTATGTTGGGTTAACAAGGTTATAGAACTCTTAAAGGCAAACTAAGAACTATTTCCTGCCCTCTTTTTATTTTGGCACCTTTCCAGCTACAGAGGCCAAGTAAAGATGCTGGACAAACAAATGACAGCAGAGGCTCATGAACAACTTCCATGAGAGTGGCAGCATTGGGAGGGATCTATGAGGAACTAACTCTGAACTCCAACAATCTAATTTGGAGACAGCCCACAGGTTGGGAGCCAAAGGGCTGATTTCCAGTAGAAGCCTTGGCCTTTTCCAATGTCCTGGCGGTCCCGATCAGCAGGTTAACATTAGCAAACAGTAAGGCAGCTTGCTAGAAGACTAAGAGGAAAGCAAACTTGGTATATTAATGAGAACAAATAAGATGCGCCACAATACTGGGCCAACAAAGCCACTGACAGCTGTTCTCCTCTATGGCAGATGGAAGCCAATCCTACCCCAAGATATTTGGGTATATCTCTTATCTCCATACTAACCTTTGTACTCAACCACTAAATAATGACCTTTCCCATTGTTTGTTGGGGTAATTTAACCTTCTTATGTTGTACAGTAAGAGTATATTTAAAGACCGAATATTTTAATAAGTCTCTCTGTGTCTGTGTGTGTAGGTATGTATATATAATTCAAATTTCAGTAAAATATAATTTTAACCACTATACCTGAGAGAGAAGGGGGAGAACCAACAGGAGTTGAAGGATTTGATGAAAAGCTGTTGTTGGTGTGGTCTGGAGAGTAGATCTTTAAAAGATGATAAAGAATTAATCTAAAGCCATTCATGAATGGATGCAGACAGGTGTACGGAACATCTACAACTTAAGAAAGGTAATCCCACACCCCACAACAAATCCCCATAATACTGGGGGTGGGAGAAAGAGCTATGAAGAGTTGGAGCATCATAACAAGTAACTCTTGGAGGAAACAAAGAGTTGTGTTAAAGGAAAACATTCAGCCTGCCCCGCCTTTTTATAATAATCTGACCAGCTCTTGAGAAGTAGCAATGTATGTTTTACTCTGTGCTTTCCACAGGAAGAAAGCTTCCACACAATTCCTTCATTTTAGCCCAAAAACTTTATAATAACCATGACAGAATAAAGATGAGTAACGGGGCCACTGAACAGGATGGTATTTACTATTTAGAACATTCTAAGGAGCATGCCAATTGTATGAAGAAGACAACTGGTGGCTGGTGTGTAAAATTTGGAACAGATTTCCAATTTAGAATACATCATTCAAGTAAGACACACCAGGTCACTTGATACCCTCCCTGCACAAGCAAAATTTCTATCACTGGTTCTGACATCAGATGTCATAAACCACTGGCTCTTTATCATATAATTATCAAAAAGGGACAGGATGTTGGGAGCCTATACTGGCTACTATTTAAGCTGTGCTGAGTCCTATACACCCGTAATGAATTAATTTCCAGATTCTATCCCCTATGAATCAATGTCCAAGGGCACGACTAAAAACAGATTTTGTACTGTATCTATTTCATACAAATTGAACTGTTTTTTTTTCCTTCTTCATCTTTGTAACACATGCCAGGTAGACATGGAAAATGTCAATTCTCATGAGAACTCAGTGGAACCCAGTCTGCCCAGAAAATAAATCACAGCGATTGATCTTTTAAAAGTCAACGTATACCCAGGTTTTGATCCAACACTTTTGTGCAGAATTATTTTTTGCAGCCCTGATCTTGTGGCGGCAATCTAAGGCTAATATTTGACTTCTAAACATCAACCACTGCAAAGAAATGGACCAGGGTATTCTTTAAATGTTGCCCTGGTTGTGTAAGAGTTTCTCATCAGTTATACCAGTACCGGTAGCAGAACTTCTCAATAATCCAAACACATGAGTAGCAGATAATGGCTCAGGACCTGGTCACACAGTGGCGATTCTAGCAGATGCTGCCCGTTCTGTAGGAAACATCCATGTGATCAATGTTTGCTCAAGTGGATGAATTATTAAAAGTCTATCCCAGTCATGCAGGAGCTGCTCACAGAAAATGAGCTCCCACACAGTCAGGGCAACATTTAACAGCCCCTGAGGTTACAAAGGAAAACACAAAACTAAAAGCCAAATCCCTTCCCAAAGATTTTTTGTTTTCTGGCTTGCTGCTCAAATTACATTTGAAAATCACAGCTGCACTCATTCTTGTGGAGATAATTTATGTTGGGACAATTCTGGACCTAGCCTGTCCAGTTCTGGGATAAATACACATATTGTAGTTTCAAGTACACTAAATTGCATCCACTGAGATGGCTTCGTCCCAAAGAACCTTGGAAACTAATTGTTACACAGGGAATAAGGATGTCAAACTGCATTCCTGAACGAAAACACACTGACGAAACTGTTTCAGAGCTGATTTAAGTTTGCAGGGAAGACGTACTCCAGGTTTTCACACATGCAGGCACCTGAGACTTTCCGCTGTTTTTCAAATGTAACTAGAGAAGCAATACCCAGAACAGCTAAAAACTCACCCTGTTAATACACATTCAGTTGTACCGCAAGGCATAGCTTGGAAGCAACCCCAACATTATTTATAGTTTCCAGAGAGCTTTGGATGCACAAGCGTACAACTAATTTAACGATAAATAATTATTTAAAACTTCTCATGTTCTGGTAACTAGTTTTGAGTCGACTGATCCCAAAGCAAACATTTCCTTACAGATGCAAGCGCCTTCCCCAGTGCATCGCCTGTCTGTGAACTTCCGGCTGCTCCACTTCCTCTGTTTGCTGAAAAACAAAAGAATGAATGTGAAGAAAGTCACAGAAATAATCCTGTTTACTATTCTTGGTTCATGTACCCATAATTCAATTGTAGTTTAACCTAATTGCATTATAAGAACCTTTAATCAACATTAATTTAGTTTGCCAAGGTAAATATCAACTATAACAGAAGCACCAAAGTTCTTGAGGCCTGCTGCATCACTGATATTCTAAATCTGCAGGATACTTAATTTTTAAAGGGAATCTTTGGGATGCTGTCTTAAAACGATGTAAAATGTTGCCTTTTTTCCTGCCTGAGTAATTGAAAAGCATGTATGCCTTAAGAAACAGCCATGGAATTTCCCATCTGTTCATTCATTTTGTCCAGCTACGGAGGAACACACAACCTTTTTTTAGCTGCAGCTTCCATCAATGCCAGCACAGCACAGCAACATATGAATGAGACTCCATACTCCCAAATATCTAAAGAAAAGCCTTCTCTCACATCAACCTGCCCGTGCCTTAAGATCTGGAGGGGAGGCCCTCCTGGTTGTCCCACCACCCTCAGCAGCAAAATCAGTGATGGCCCCCAGGCTATGGAATAATCTTGCCCTTGAGGTGTGTGCGGCTCCTTCGTTGAATTTGTTCAGGAAGGTGGTGAACATGCACCTCTTTGCTCCAGCTTTCAGTTAAATGGGGACACATTTTGCCTCCTTACTTGCAGACACTGCTGTTTTAATATATGCTCTTATTATATTAAATATGTATGTATGTATGTATGTATGTATGTATGTATGTATGTATGTATGGATGGATGGATGGATGGATGGATGGATGGATGGATGGATCTTATTGACCTGCTGTTGGTCAATTAGGTATGATAATTCATATATTCCTTCACTGAAACTGATAGAATCTGCAGTATAAAAACTGGAAGAATATTAGCCACCTCTACTTTCCTTACTCCATAACTTAATGGAAGTATTAAGGTTTCAAAGTGACAGCAAAAAGTGTCACTGCTTCTATTAATTATACCATTAGTTAAATCAAGAAAACAGGCAATCCGGAATCTACAGGGGAGATGCGAAGAAATTTTGATTTTGTCAGGGCTGAACTAAGCACAACATGAATGCCTATAATCAGCATATCTAGGCAGTCTGTCACACAAAAAAGACAGAGAAAATTGGTGTCTATAAATATGATTTTTAACTGAGTAAAGTACATTTGCTCTGAGAGAAAAAAAGGGCAACGCAAGTCTTGGCAGGGAAAAAAAGGTATCTTCAATGAATTTCATTCATCATTGCCTGATTTCAGTGGAACTACCAACTGGGGATTTAAAAAACAGTTTGCAAGCTGCTCTCCTCAAAACATTGCAAAGAGTCGAAAATGGTCATAGAGTTCCTGAAGTTCTGATCACCTCTAGTGAGATCTATCTGAATGCTAAATCTGCACTTTGAATTGAAAACCTATCCAGAAATGTTGGTCTCAAGTCCTACATGGGCTTCAGACTGAACCAGAGAGAAACAGTGTCCAAACAGGCTTTTAATTAGATCTGCTCTAGGCATTATTGCAGACAACTTTCTAAGTGACCCAAACCTTATATTTAAAATAAGGGTGGCAGTGGAGTGGAATAGGGGTGCAAAGAGAGAGAGACGACCTGTTGGGACATCTCTGCACATTTAAGATAAATTTGGAGACATAGTTAGGCAAGTTAACTGATGCTTAAGTGACATTGGATAGTATACTGCACTGGGTAGGATTAGGTAAGATTGCTGCATTGGCCTTATTCCAGATTGTATTTATTTATTTGTTTGTTTGTTTACATTTCTATCCCCCCCCCCCCGCCATACCCAAAGGTCTCTGGGCAGGTAACAACAGATTAAAAACAAGATACACATTAAAACAAGATACAGATCAAAAACACTTTTAAAAAATTCAACAAATTTAAACAGTACACTGCATTAATAGTAACTGTAACTGGGAGAAAGAATATAATCACTCAGTCAAAGGCCAGGGCAAAAAGGTGTGTCTTTACTGCCCTCCTAAATATATACCCGTATTTTCCGGCGTATAAGACGACTGGTCGTATAAGACGACCCCCAACTTTTCCAGTTAAAATATAGAGTTTGGGATATACTCGCCGTATAGACAACACCCGGCGTATAAGACGACCCCTGACTTTTGAGAAGATTTTCCTGGGTTAAAAAGTAGTCTTATACGCCAGAAAATACAGTATATAAGGAAGGAGCATGATGCCCCTCAAGAGGGAGACTATTCCGTAGTCTGGGGGGCCATCGCCGAAAAGGCCCTCTCCCGGGTGCCCACCAGCCTCACTACTGAAGGCGGTGGGACAACCAGGAGGGCTTCACCGCTAGATCTTGAGACTGCATCCCAGAATAACAGCTATCCACATGCTAGTGCTGACTACGGCAGGGCCCTATTCCAGGATATAATTTGGAATAAGGACCAGCGCAGAAAGGGCTTAAGAACTGTCTGAAGCATTTCACTGGAGAAGTTGCCATTAGAGCACAATCTTCATAGGAAAGCATATCTAATCCAGCTGCTCTTTTCATATTTCTATGAGACAAATCAAATGTTTTCATCCAGCAGTGATGAAAAAGCAAGCAACAATTTTAAAATTCAGCATCCATGTGTGTCTACATACAATACCGGTCTCTGCATAGAGCTACAATTATGGCTAGACGGGAAAGACTTGGGTCGTTTTGATATTTCGATTATTATTAAAATAAGAAGTGCTGACACAACAGGATTAAACACACACACACCATGTCCCTTCTGTTCCATATGATAGTTTATCACCCGACTGCACTGGAAGCTTAACACGCTTGTAAAAAAATTAAGTGCAGTATTATGTGACTGCTCTAATAATAAAATCACCGTAAAACCAAGGCCTCAAGGGAAAGCACACATAATGTTTCCACTAAAAAAGCCACATACGGCCATGCGTCATGTCATTCGAACATGTCATTTAAAGTGCGAGTAGAAAGCAGGATTAATACATGAATGAGACAGATATTCTGGAATAATCTCTAGCATATGATGCATTAAATCTCTCCTGGTAAGTGGCTGCCTAAATGCCACACGGCTTTGACCCTTTGAAAACACGTAGGTAATACTCTGCGCAGACTTAAGCATCATTTTTACTTAACGTGATCCACTCAGAAAACTGGAGCTGTTATATGCCCAGCAGTTTAGGATATGAGCAGTCAATATTCTTAGATTCTCTTTCTGCACTGGGTGTTATTCTGGATTAAATTCCAAAGTAGGGGGCTGTCATTTGCATGCTAGTGCAGACTAGGGCAGGCCCACCCCGGAATCTGCCTCAGTCTATGCCACCATGAGGATGGCAGACCCCTATGTTGGGATACAATCCAGAATAAGGCTTAGAGCAGGAAAGACCATAAGCTGTACAAGTCTTTCCCTCCCACAGAGAAATACTATTGTGCAAGAAACTTGGTGGCAACAGCCAAATCAGTACCTGGAACAAAATGAACCCTCTTTTTTAAAAAAGAATTGTAGCAAGTAACTGGTTTTATATGAGATGATTTTTTTTTTTTTTTTTTTTTGCTTTAGAGCAGTGAACCATAATTTGCAACTGATATTAATGGAGCAAGAACTTCAGTTGACGCACACCATTTTATCTATGGTATTTCTGTCAAGTATCATTTCCTTCTCCATACGACGGCATCTGCACACTTTCAACTCACCCATTATGCTATCTGTTCCGTTGGCTGGTGGCGTGCACGAAGAAGCGCTGTAGTGGGTTGTGCCACTGCGATGGAAAGTGGACATTGGAGGAAGACTGGAATTGATATCTGCTGAGGAGTGTGATGGGTAGCTCTGTGATGGAGATCATAGTAAAACAACGTTTCGGTTAAAAAAAATTAAAGGAAAAAGAGGAAGAGTATCTTACAACTCAATCTGCATAGTGGCTCCATCTAACTGGCACTACACCATTTTGATTAGTGTTCCATCCTCTTCCAGGCTTACTTACAATGGTCTTCACATCTTAAAATGTCTGGTTTGGGGCCTCCAAAGACTGTGGTTCGTTCGTTCATTCGTTTTGTTTGTTCATTCATTCAATTGCTCGCTCGCTCACTCACTTTGAATATTTATATATTGTTTTGTATGAAAGATAACTACTGTAACCTAGGTGCTAGAGCATGAGGCTAAAACTTGAAGAGGAAGAGGTGGTTTTTATAACCTGATTTTCTCACCCTTAAGGGGACTCAAAGCCTCTGACAAACCCTCCGTTCTTCTCCCAACAACAGCCACCCTGTGAGGTAGGTGGAACTGTGGAAGCACAAAAAGAGAGCTGTGAATAGCCCTAGGCCTCCCAGCTGGCGTTGTGTATCTTGTTTTAATGTGTATCTTGTTTTTAATCTGTTGTTACCTGCTCAGAGACCTTCGGGTATGGGGTGGGATAGAAATGTAAACAAACAAACAAACAAACAAACAGGAGTGTGGAGCTGACCTGGGAGATTACCAGAAAAGAGTCCAGCACTCTAACCACTAGATCTAACCGAACACCCACTCACCCAAGAAAGCTTAATGCATGATTCTGGGCCAGCTTCAACCTCTGAGCCTAACCTCCCTCCCTGTGCATAAGGAAGGGGAAAAAAGTGTGGTCCACCGTGGAAGTCTATGGCCCTTTGCACACTGAGCCTTATTCTGGATTATATCCAGGAATAGTGGCCCGCCATCAGCATGCTAGTGCAGATTACTGCAGGCTCAGCAGAGAAAGAGCCAAAGATGGATCGGCAAATAAATAATTAAAACATCAAAGCAGTTCACATATGTTTTTCAAAAAGGATAGAAACCAATACCCTAATAAATAAAAAACCCCACTATTTAGAACTGTGGGTGGATGAGGACTGCCAGCCACACACAGAGGGAGTTCTAACCGATGGGTGCCCTTAATAGGCACCTAAATGATGAAACAGAAGATGACTCCCTTACGACATCACCAGCGACCTTCAGGTCCATTCTGTGTCACTATAAAGCCTCCATATAGGTAAGCTGCATTCTCAAGTCTGCACAACAACAGAGGAGAGCATAAACTAAGCCACAGAACTGATGCCTCCCAAGTAATCTTCTGAATGTAGAAGAGTAGAAACGATAATTTATAAAGTAATCCACAGTTCTGAGCTACAGAGACTACACTCAGGTCATGTCTAGCAGGCAGACATACAGTAGGTGTTATTACAAATTTTTATTTCTGTTCAGATCTACCTAGGCAGGTCATGTCTCTTCACTATTTAAATAAACTCTATAAACTGCAATAAAGAGTAAAGTCCAAATTATGCCCAGATTTTGCTACAGATGGTATATGCACTGTGCAAAATGAATTTATTTATTAAACTGTTTCAAGGGCAATGAATTCAGTGGAAATGAATTAAATATATACTTAAGTCTTTGTGCAGTACAGTTCAGTATGCATTTACTTGGAAGCAAGCTGCTTTATTGTGCTTAATTCAGCAAACTGTCATGTAATAGTATTCAGGATTTCAGTCCCAGTGGACCCAATGGATTGCAAAGGGGCAAACCTTAAATAGATCACGTTCAAGGTTTGTAGCAAGAATTCTGCATTGCAAAACAGAGAAGTATGCACACTTCTGAAGAGTAAAAAAGAAGTAAAGCGTAAAAATAAGGATGTTTAATACATAACCTCCCACCTCAACCTTGACTAAGTTACCTGATGTTTCAGGTATTAAGCAAGAAATTCTACATGGATTTTACCAGAAGGTTCTGTTACCCAGATGCCAGATCCTTTATTCCTCCTGTCTAATCCTATGAACTCCCTGCAAATATTATTATTTTTGAAATACCACAAATTGGCTTCAATGGACAAAGCATCAGAACCCTGGACCAGGAGAGGAGGTGCAGTTAGGAATGGGTACATTTCTTAATCCGGATCTAGTAGATCCGGATTAAGGGAAGCACCCAATGTGTTTCCACGGAAGGTGTAGCACCCATTAGCAATGGGTGCTAACCCCCCTGCCCTGGAAACAGCTTTGCACCCACGTGGGGAATCCGGATCAACCTCCAAGGGGTCGGTCCATCTTAATATTGTGCACCAATTAAAAGTGATTTCTTAACTAAGCACTTCTGCAAATCAGCACTTCTTAGTGATATACCCCTCAGCTGACTGAATTTCCTTCTCTGAGTCAAGTCTTCTATTCCCCAACCTCAATTTTTTTCAGAGGCACCACAGGCTTCAATGAAGCCACAACAGAGAAGTACACTTGCTGTAACATTTTGTCGTCATTCTTACATGGTATCTGATGGTCTTTCTGCACTTATCTTTAGGAGATCGGCCCAAGTAGATTGGACCCTGCTGGGAGACCACACCACCTGCATTGGAATAACCAGTTTTGGGCCTCCTGATCCCTTTCACGCTGCATCCTGTGCAGATGATGCATAATAGCAGGAGGCAAGATCTCCCTCAGACCACACTGGCATGTGAAGGGAGGTCCTAGGACCAGTGTGGAATAGTCTCTCATCTCAAAGCAATGCAAAACAATAAGTGTGCTGATTTTGTTTTTAAGACAGTAATAGCATTCTCTCGGGGAAAAAAAAAGTGCTGCTATGCATCTAGAAATACAGTACAGGATTTGGGACTATGCTCGCATGGAAAACATCTCATATCAAAATGAAAAAATATGAAGAGAAAAACCTACCTGCTCTTTTTTGGAACCTATTACTGACTTGCATTAACTCACTATCGGAAGACTGGGCTAAACTTCACATTGCTATTTGATCCTACAGCAACAAATTAACTTCTGCACATATCTTCAGTAGGATAGAGGGATTCTTGAAGACACCATGCATAGGTAAGTTATAGAATGAAGGGCACTTACAAAATATCCTTGACACCTCAGATGTATAGTAACTGTAACAAAGGGTGCCTCCAGACACAGAGTAATGCTGCACCGCCCATGAACACCTTTTTTCAAACACACCATCAGTGAAGCATTCTAGCAGAGTAAAAAGATGCAACAGAGCCTCCCCATTGACAGGGCGATGTAGCTTTTGATCCTCCTGTCTCATGGGTGGGAAGCTGCCGCGAAGGGGCACCAAAACTTACTATGTGTCTGGACGCACCCATTACTGTTGCATTCTGCCCATTAAATGATCAATCAATCACTCAATCAACCCATCCATCCGTCCATCCATCTCTTTAGGTTTCCTAGTTTTTGAATGTGCTTCTTTTTCATTCTGTTTTCAGTACATAAGAAGCATCTTACTTTGGATGCTAAAACACAGTCTTACCAAGCGGTCATGAGGATGCAGACTGCAGTAGCTACTGGACTGTGGAATATGAGAAGAATTGCCCAACATTCCGCCATAGCCAGGCTGATTCATCCCACTGGAGGAGCTCCACGGATCACTGCTGTGATGACCGTCTGCAGAAACAAACAGTGCAGACAGGCTTTCGCAGAAGGACGAGTTATCTAACATTCTGATATGGGGTTTCTAATAAATGTTAAAAATAGCATTCTAATTGAGTCTGACACCCACCTTATGTGTCACAGTGAAGGATAATGGTTTACGTTAAAAGATAACAATCTCAGATGGGAAACCATGCATCATAATTCTGACTCTTATGGGCCGTTCTAGTGTTTATCTAATTACGTCTCATGATAAAGACAAAAGCTTGCTAAAGAAAAGAACAAATTAGAGAACAAATTCTCAGTTCAGCACCAATGAAATACTTAGAAATAAATTAATAATAAATATGAGAAATGATTTCCCAAAGTTTGTGTCATTCTTATATAAAATCTGCATTCCTTTAACATATTTGGCTAACATTGAAATCTGCTTTTGAGGTAGTTAACTATAGGAAGGTACCAGAATGGAACTCTGAGCATAGTGGAGCCTTTGTCAAAGGCCTATAGATTGGCAGTGCTCTCACGTGGGGTCCTCTTTGGGGCCTGTGCTAGTCTTCGGAGCCAGTTTCACAGATTGTGCACAGGCTTCGGAGCTTTGGGTTTCAGGGCACGCACCCCATGGGTGAGCTCCCCCCGGAGCTCCCCCTAGACCCCATTGACTGATCACGGTGGAAATGAGCTCTGTATAATCTGGATTTGATGCCTGAAGACCCATTCAATCCAGATTTTCCTATAACTGGTGGAAACAAATGTGGCTCTATCAGGGTCTGCAGTGGAAATGGGGTCTTCCTGCTCTGAGCCTTATGAGTCCTTAATGGGTCCCTAATGGGTACTTAGTGCTAGTGGGGAAAAAAGACCCCCATGCATTGGGGGACAGACTAGGTACAGAGATCCTATGGTGCATCAGTCTGGGTTTGGTGTTTTTATTTGGCCAGGGCTAGTCTGGAGACTGTCTAATTGATGGGAAATTAGTCTGATAGTCAGATTCTGAGCCCAAATGATGACCTGATGTTGTGATGTGGCTTGCTTGTTGGCTCCGGCTCCTGTGGGGTGGCCTCACCATGGTGTAATCCATTCTCAGTGCCTCTTTTTCCTCTCAGAGTTGCATGATTTTGACTCAGGAGCAATCCAGAGTATAGTCTTGATGGTCAACTAGTTGCCAGAGCAAAGTTACTCAACTTTTAGGAAGGTTTCAATTATAACCCTGTTTGGTGGTGATCTTTTATTTAGTTAAGATCGCCATTCACAGGCCCAGGTTCAAGAACAAGGAGCCTTGTCTCTGTAGTAAGCCTCATGCTAGCATGGGTATCCCTTACATTGAACACAGAAGTTAATTCCCCATTTTCTCTCAGGCTCCAGGTGGCCTTGGGACAACACAGGTTCCAATTATTTCTTAACCATGACAGGAAAAGCAGAGTCAGTAAAATATGTAAGCAGGAATGGCTTGGAATTACAGAGCTTCCAAGATGGCAGCGCAGTGGCCAAGCTGACAGAAACGGCCAAGTTGTATAAGCAATTGCAACCAATACTTAGATTTGGACTTGCAAATGCAGAGAAAGCAAAAGAAGTAACAAATGATACTAATGCAATTACTTCATTTTATCATCAAATACGGTCCTAATAAATTGCAAATTCACATATAGAACGTAATTTGTAACACAATACTTTCTTCTCAGCCTTACCAACTAGACTACAGTACTGTATCAACTCTATGAGGAAAGCTGCTGTCAGGAACTGCATTCTTACTAGGGAACTGTGACAAAGTGCTGAGCTCAGGTCTTCTGAATACAAAGAATATAGTATTTACTGGTCCTCAAACTGTGATGGCAGTGCACAAAGATGCATGCAAAATTCATTCAACAACATCACCATACCTTGCATGAAGAAGGAGCTAGGAAAAGTGCTGGCTGCTGGTTTTGTAGATGGATAGCCCGGTGAATCCCGATTGTAATCGGCAGTGCTTGCAGAAGGGGCATAAACCTATGAAAATGGACAGAAAAAGGAACGAGTTTTAAAACACTCTATTAAAAAAAAAACCCAATAACCTGCATGTATGCCACACAAAATGGAAGAAACAAGGAAGGAAAAAATGCTAGCTTTTCATAATGTACATGATATTCAGAATGTTCCAGGTCTACTTCACACTGATGTTACATTAGAATTTGGGTTGAACCATTTCAGACTGCAGACAAGAAATCACGTAATCAAACATCTTCAGGATGCATATGAGATAAAAATGGGATGTTGTTGACATTCATACGTTCAATACGAATCAAATATTTGTATGAACAGGTCCGAATTTATTCAATTCGAACTGAAATGTGAATGTATTCAAATTTTAAACGTTCAAATGGATTCAAATCTTCAGATATTCTAATCGAATGTCAAAAATTGCATTCATACACATCCCTAATCACAACCTTGCATTCTTGGGGAAAATAATAAATGTGCCATAAATAAATATATAAACTGAGCCAAATAAATGATTAGGAAAAGCAATCCTCTGTAAAATAGGAAACAGTGGGGATTCTGATATGCAAACAGAGCATATTTCAAACTAAGAAGACGGGGCAACAGCAGAAAATCCGTGGTACACCCAATGTTGTCTTCCAGGCCAAATTAAAAACAAAGAATCTAAAATGTGTGATGGTATTGTAATACCACTGAGTTTAAAAATGCAATATGTTGTAGAAATATCCTCACTTTCTCCAGTAAAATAAAGTGGAAGAAGTTAGGCAATCCAAACAGAGCACTCACGAGTACTGAAATTTCTAACACACATCCCAGGATACTAAACTTATATGATCTTTGCTAAGAAGTTTTAAGGAGTCATTAAAATTCAGGATCAGCACAAGACCACCAAGGCAGCGTGCTTGCACTTTAGGGAAATACTACCTCCTCCCCCGGTTTTAGTAATTTATTTGTCAGTACAACAAACTTAGCAAGTATGCCAAAAACCTAATTTACTTAACATTTGTTTACTAATATAGCAGAGGCTTTTTAACTTTTTTTTTTTAACAAGGAATAAAGCTATCTCGCTTTCTTACTTTTCTTTTAAACAGATTTTGTTTGCCTTAAGAAAAAAAGGTTATAGCTTATCTGTGTATCTGTGTACTGTAGTTAAACTATCTGTTCCTGTTTCCTGCGGCTTTCCTAATCCAGATGGTTGGGAAGACTGAAGCTTCTCGTCATCTTGATGAAAATGGATACCTTCCTGCTTCCATTTTGAGGCAGGGAGGGAACAGATCACAACACTGGCACTCAACCCAACTCTGACATTCACAGGTCAATAGCGCAAGGAAATAAATTGACCAAGCCAGGACAATATGACATGATGAAGGCGAGGAAGATTTTACAAATATGACAGTAACAGAGAAGCAACTCTTCATAACAGCAAGACTATTGACTAATCTCCTCTCCCTTCTTTGCAAAACCTCTTGGAAGGGGACTGTCCCTGTGTGTAAGATATCATGCTGTGTGGTACAGAGAAAAATGATAATGTTGTGATCAATTTCTGTAGATTTAAAAACACTTTGAAATAACTCTTTTTCATAGGAAGACTGGAGAGACCAAAGAAAAAAGAGTAAGTGATAGAAACCTTGGTGTGACTTCTAATGCTTTTAACAAGAAATGCTACTAATTTAATAACTTTTCATTTACGCAGAAGGACAATCCAGATGCAACCAATTCCCTGAACCTAACCAACATCTGCCTCCTTATGGAATTTTAAAACACAGCAACCCATTATTTGAGTTGAGACAGAAAGGCTTATATCAAATGCTAATTGCTTTTTGTTTTTTTAGGTACCCTTACTTCACTGTCATGGGAAACTTCCAGGTTTGGAGATTGGAATTTATATCCCACTCTTCTCCATAACCTGTCAGGGCAGGTCACATTAATAAAAAGATAAAATACAGTATATTCTGGCATATAAGAGTACTTTTCAACCCAGGAAAAGTCGGGTCTCGTCTTATACAGCGGGTGTTATCTTTTTATACGGTGAGTATATCTCAAAGTCTATATTTTAACTGGAAAAGTTGGGGTCGTCTTATATGCCCAGTCATCTTATATGCCGGAATATACGGTGTATATTCTTAAAACATATTTTAAAATAAAATATTCCATCAGTTAAAAGCAAAGGAAGCTAGTTGCTCAGTACTATAATCATGATGGAAATCCCATTTAATTCAGCAAGAACCTAAGGCTCAATCACCAAAAGCTGGAAAGAAAGCAAGGTTGAAGCAGGAAAGGCTGCTTCCCTAGCTGCTACGGAAGACTGCCGGGACCACACATTAGAGCTGCCTTAGTGCAGCTATGTTTCCTGGAGAACACTCTAGCTGCTTGGGTCTAAAGCTTGGAGTGGTCTCCACTTTAAGGTTGTATCTTATGTGGCCCTGGCTGCCCAAGTGGCATGCCGAGTCGAGAGCCATTTCACTAGACCCAGTTTCTGAAATCAGGCTGGAACCAGGACCTGTTGTGATTCAGTCCTCACTGCTTGGCCAAAATAATTTGGTTTGGGCCAGGCAGCCAATTCAGTGGAATGTAGAAGCTACTTTGGACTCTTGGCCAAGAAACATTAACTTTGGAAGAGCAGAATGAAGAGGATCAGGAAGCTCCTGAGAATTAAGCTAGGGAAAGTTAAAATTTATCAGGACTTTATTTTCTGGATGTAAGATCCTGGATGAAGGCATTACTATGAGAGAGATCTGCTGTGAGTTCTTTTGCTCCTGAGTGCAGCTTCTACTCTTTCATATGCTACTGAATCTACTAAGCAACCCGTGAATAATGTCAGAAAGACCACCCTTAGTTCAAGCAAGACTACACACTAACTTTATCATGTGCAACTGAAAATATTCTTCTTACTATGACATAACTAGATCTTTTGTTCTGATTATCTTGTTTTGTTTTTCAGCCAGGGTAAACAAAAACATTTTCAGTTATCTTCTAAAACTAGTTGTGTGGATGCTTACCTCACATCAGCTAAAAATTAATTTCACAAGATTGGTAGTACTACAGAAAAAGACATACTGGTACGTGTCTGCCCTGAAATATCTTCAGAACAATTCTGGATTGCATTAGACTGTGGTGCAGCTGGTATGGGGAAAGATAGCAACTATTAAGGTCTAGACCCATTTATGATAGAAGAGCACATTGGCTGGGCCCAGTACACTACTGGCAGCCAATGTTGTATTTGCAGCCAAGTGACATTTGATCTTCTTCTGAGCTTATATACTACCCTAGCTTCAGGATTCTGCACTAGCTGTAGTCTTGGGACCATCTTCAAGGGCAGCCCAACATAGAATGCAGTGCAAGAAATGTAGAGTGCTTTAACATCTTCAACCTACAACATCTGCAGCAGAGATCTGCACAACTCCAAAAACATCTCAAAGCAAAGAATTTGTCCTCTATGAACAAGCTTGCCTGCTGATTCTATGAACTGGCCTATGGATCAGCAAATAGGTCCATGACTCACATCTGCACCCTTCTCCCTTTTCCCATCCACCTTCCTGCTGAGTATATGATTGGCCAGCTGGTATGCTTTGTTGGCTACTAGGGCTTCCAAGAGTGGAGGATCATGGGATCAGTAGGCCACATGGACCACCACTTCCTGCCTGTCTCAAAAGTGATACAATGGGGAGGGTGGGGATGCAATGCAGAAGACTAGGGACATGACGGACAAAGGGACCAAGCATGAGGAGAGGCTATGGGCATGAGTGGGGAGAGAAGAGGCCAAGACATGGAGGAGTGAGGGATCAGATCAAATGAACAGTACATCAAATCTTCCCTAGTTTGTTTGCAATTGGACTAAACCCAAACTTCAAGCAGGGTTCGTTCTGACAGCAAACTCCCTGAACATTCTGCTTTTGAAGAAATCCCTGTAACCTGTGAGTACATACCCTGGTCCTAGCCTCCATTGATTTCAAAATTAAGCTCAGCAAAAAGAATCCTATACAAACAAAGAAGCATTAGTAGGAGCAGAATTACGGTCAGGAAGTGGGGCATTTTAGTAAGATGCTTTTATCAGGTAATGGATGTGTGGGTGCTCTTTCAATATTTTCTTTGCTATAACGACAGAGAAAACAAATATTTAGGCTACTAGCTTCTTTAGTGGCTATTGCGGTAATCAGCAGCTATCCCAACAAATTCCAATGCAACTGGAATTTAATGCTTGAACTGATCTGAATGCTGAGAAAGCAGCACAGGATGCAATTCCAAAGTCATTCAGACCAGACTGGGGAAAATGAGGTAACTCTTAAGTCATTTGCCTGGATTTCTGATCTGGAGCTTTGACTGCACACGTCCTGAGTTTTGGCTGCATTTGCAGTTTCCTGCTAGCATTTTAGCGAGGGGTTTAAGCTGTTGTGGGTGATGTTCTGCTGTGGTTCCAAGCAGCCACAGAGAACTGCTTCAGAAACTCATTGATTGGACACCCTCTCCCACTGCCAGCATTGTGGTCCAGTACAATCAAGCGCCAGGGTAACACAAGCCCAAATCTCCAAGCAGCTGGCCTCCAGAGGCTTATGGTGTCCTACACATCAGGTAGTCACAAGGGCTAGCTGTGAGCCTAGAATCCAGAAAATAGAGGAGGTGCTCTCTGCAGGTGTTCGCCTGGCTGCTAAACCTGGTGTTTAATATTGCATTCTGTGCATATTTATAGTCTGAGTCTGGCATGGGACGAGTGGTCCATCTTGCTTTCTTTGCTGGCCACAAGTTCACTCTGGCTACACCCATGAGATCCAGCCTGTTTGCTTGCTGTCTCCCATAAAATATCACAGCACCCAAAACATGTGAAGCGATAACACTGTACTGTGTACGTTGCCTCAGCAGCCCTATATTCAGGAATGAAAGATAAGAATCAAAGAAACATGGCGAAAAAATGAGTTTTTGTAATCCATTTGTATTGATTCAACTCCCAGCAGAAATCTCTTCACAACTTTACACTAGCACACTTGAATCACAAGCAGAACTTTTAATATAATGAAAAATTAATAAAGACTGTCTCTTTGTCTCTCTTTTACGCCTCTTTCTGCTTTGGTCAGTCCTTGGCATCCTATATCCCATCTCTATTTAGCTGCCACCACAATTCCGGCACCATACAGGGAGTAAACTACAGCATCCCCAGGCGCTAAAATTACATTTCAAAGAGCCTAGTGAACAAATATATACTTTATCTGGTTGCCCTTGTCTTGCAATTCCCAAGAATTACTAACAGCGCCCTTTTCTTTCAGTTGAAATTATTCCTGTCAGAGACTCTGTGTCCTCTTTCGAGGAAAAAACACTGATCTAACAGTTTGACGATTTATGAGGCTAAAAAATATACCTCACCCTGATCACTCATCTTGCCAGCTGTTAAATACTGCGTAAATGTACTAGCTCTCTCTCTCAAGCTAGTGGCTGAAACTGCGACCGAGGAATGACTGAAGAGAGGGGCCAAGCACTGCTCCTATTTATAGATTTGAAGGGGTGCCCCCTATCGGTCATTTGTGGCTACTGCAAGGAGGATAACCCATCGTATTCTGCTGGAGCCATCCGGAAACGCTAGGTTCCGCCACTGTGACAACGCAAGACGGGCTTCTGTAGGCACCGTTCCCACTTTGTGTGAGGGAACCCTTGGCACACGACTGCTGAGACATCAGCCATTGCTTTTAATGTCTGCAGCTGCCTTGGGCTTGCTCCAGCTTATCCTGAAGGTTTACCCACAACAGTTAAGAAGGTGCATGTGGCGATGCGTAAGGCAATGGGAAGTGAAGGAAAAACGTCAGCAGAAACAGAAAATAACAGCAATGGAGATAAAAATTACAAAAACAAAGATAAAACAATTTCGGGCTTCCTAACGTTTTAATTCTTTTTAACTCTCTTGTTTTTATATGGCATTTCATTGCATTTTAACTTCTGCTTTAAGACCTGTGCCTTCTAAGCTGCCCACAGTAACATAGTAACTGAACAGTTATGCAAATACAATAAATAAATAGTAAACAATAATGAAAACCTACATCCTGGAAACTGAATGCCATATGTATGAAATTTGCTTAAACACACTGTCACATTTAAATATGGTCCTAAGAAACAATTTCATGCCTTCCAATGGCTTTTATATTATTGCCTAATGGATTGATAACTTTAGAATTGTTGCTATTGGTATATTAGAACCGGCTTTTCTTCCGTTTCCTTCACATTTGCAAATGACCTTGGAGACTGATAGGTGTAACAGCGGCTAAAAATGTAAACTGATCTGAAAAGAAGGCAAGGCCAGCTCACCACTAGATCTAGCTGCAATGCAAGCAAAGAGTTTAGTGATTAGTCCAGAGACCATAACAATACATTCAAGCAATAAGTTCAAAATAAGTTGAGACGTCCTAGGTAGGGATGTGCACGAATATTCAAAAATTCGAATATTCGATTCGAATCCAACGAATGTTGACATTCAAACTCGAATCGGATTTTCAAAAATCCGAATTTGCACGTTTGAACTTGAATAAGGAATTTTTGAAAATCCAATCTGGATTTTCAAATGATTTGAATATGTCACATATGAATCTGCAGGAAAATTATCTGTATCTTGTGCTTAAAATATGGGATTAACACGGGAAGCATACGGGGTAATACAGGATGCATATGGATTTCTACAGAATGCGTACAGATACGTATAACAGATACTAATGTTGTTGACACTCGTATCTTTAAACACAAATCTAACATTCGAATGTACGGATTCAAATGTTGCGGATTCGAATCAGATTTTATGACGTTTGGATCTTTAATATCCAAATCGAATATTTTGACATCCGAATCTACTCCGATTCGAATGTCAAAAATACATCCATGCAGATCCCTAGTCCTTGGTTGGATTTGTAGCTGGTTAAAACATTTCTCCCCAGGTATTAGTTCATGAGTTCCTAGGAGTTCAGTTCCTACGAGGAATGGCTTAGCCTACAGAAGAGAAGACTGGGAGGAGACATGATCATGGTCTTCAAGTATCTGAAGGGCTGTCACAGTTCTCACTTAGACAAGGTGGGAGGACTAGAAACAATGGTATGAAACTTCAAGGGAGTCAATACAGATTAGATATTAGGAAAAACTTCCTGACAGTGAGGGCAATCGGTCAATGGAACAGGTTGCAAGGCAAGGTAGTGGGCTCTCCTTCACTGGAGGTCTTCAAGCAGAGGCTGGACCTACATCAGTCTGGGATGGTTTAGAAAATCCTGCATTGACCAGGGGGTTGGACTCAATGACCCTAGAGGTCCCTTCCAACTATAAGATTCTATGATAATTCATCCCCTTAGCATTCCGCCCCCATCTGCATGAGGTGTAATAGTTTCCTGATTTGGGTGGACTTCAAAAGGGAAAGTGCAACATACTTAATTAATGTATGGGTGGGATCCCTGCAAGAAGGAAGGGCTTTGGCATTTTGGAGCCAGAGGTTCCCATTTCCCAGAAGTGGGGCTAGGTATTTTTCTCCAGCTGAAGTACAGTTCATAGGGTTAGTAATGTGTGAGCTATGTCATTAATTTTGGGAGCATAAGCAAGCCAAGGGGGGAGGGGGGCTTTTTTAAAATATGGAAGTCAGTGTTCACTCAGGATTAACTTTTGCTGAGGATTTGAACTGATACTACCAAAGCGCTTACTACAGGCAGCTGATTCCACCTTTACAATGTGGGCAAAAACATAAATCCCAGAAGAGCTGATTCAAACTGTCCAGGCGTTCCTAAACGACAGCTCCCAGGATTCTGTGCCAGTCCCA
This sequence comes from Aspidoscelis tigris stejnegeri, assembly GCA_023333525.1. Taxonomy (NCBI): domain Eukaryota; kingdom Metazoa; phylum Chordata; class Lepidosauria; order Squamata; family Teiidae; genus Aspidoscelis; species Aspidoscelis tigris. The sequence continues at coordinate 13,836,933 of JALMGA010000007.1, forward strand.
GGGAAAACTGGGAAAGGAATGTTGTGAGCTGCTATTCAGAATCATCTGGAGGGGTGGAGTAGACGCTTCTTCTGAAGCTCTCAGACCACCTATCAGTCGGCTGGAAGCCAGAACATGATTAAAGAATATCAAAGTAAGTCTCCAGCCACAGGCTTATCTTGTCTGTCGTTTGGAATGGTCCTGATCTCTGGGCACTGACAATATAAACATTTCTGATTGCTCTCTTGACAAGGATTAACCACCACGCTCTGAATGTTGTTCCACCATTTCTGTGAAATCCTCCACCATAGAAGAAGAAGAAGAAAAAGAAAAAGAAGAAGAAGAAGAAGAAGAAGAAGAAGAAGAAGAAGAAGAAGAAGAAGAAGAAAGAGAAGAGGAGGAGGAGGAAGAGGAAGATGATGAAGAAGACTTGGCTTTTCTACCCTGCTTTTCTCACCCATGTAAGGGGACTCAAAGCAGGTGACAAAGCTTTCTATTCTTCTCCCCACAACAGAACATCCTGCGAGGTAGGTGGGGCTGTGAGAGGTAAGAGAGCTGTGACTAGCGCAAGGTCACCCAGCTGGCTTCATGGAGGAGGGCGGCATCGAACTCGGTATTCCCAGATAAGAGTCCGTCTCCCTAACCACTAGACCAAACTAGCTCACAGCAGTTTGTGGTCCTAAGGACTGTTACTTATGGTTGGATCTAGGAAAGCACACTGAATAAACAGAAAAGTCATACGGAGGGGAGTGTGAAAATTTAGACTAAATGAGTTAAAACACAGTGTTACAGTTCAGTGGTTATAGAATCAGATTAAGAGTGGCTAAACCAGCCTCCAAACCAAGTTCAGCCAAGAAACCTAGACCAAAAAACAAGGCAAAGGCAAAAGCAAAAGCAAAACAAAACAAAAAACCCTGCAGCTTCCTGGGTCATCGGAGCCTAAAGAAATTATTGTTAATTTCAATTAAAGTTAATGGAAGCTACCCTCCCCCATTTGCTAACTACATTTAAGACAAGCTGTAGCTCATCTGATCAGCAGCCACAGCTCATGAGGCAGGATGCAGGACAAATCAGTGATGTCCTGGCATACTCTGAAATCAGCAATGTTTTCATGAGTTGCCAGCAGTAAAACCTACTGGTGAACTGCTGCATCTGACATCTAAAAGCTTGCATGGAGCCTTCTGAAATATTCTTCATGTACTAGATAAGGAGACCACATAAGCCCAGGGTACGTTTTGATGACAGGTCTAAACATACCCAGTTTATATTTCGCCAATAAGCATTGTTTATAAGCATAGATATATATTTTAGAATTTTAAAAACATGTTTTGAGCAAAGGTGATGCCCAGAGAGAGGGAAGAGCAACTGAAAAAGTTCTTTTCTTTGTCCTGGTTTCTGTGTCTTGGCTTGCATATGGTAATAAGAATCTGAACAAGGAAAACCAACTTTTCAGTTGTGGCCCCATTTCTGTAGAACTCACTACCGAATGAAATCCAACCAGATCTTCTGTTACAAATATTTTAAAAATACCTAAGAGCTTATAATTTTAACATGGCCTTCGTTATGACTGATGGGGTGACATCATTTGTTATAACTGCTTTTATATGCTTATTTGTTGTGCATCCATGTTTTATCCGTAAACCACATAAAATCTTTATGTAATCTGTGGTTTACAAGTCCAATAAACAAGGAACAAACTGATTTTTTAAACATGTAAACATATTTGCATTCTCTTTCATTACTTATTTACATATAAGTACTACCAATAAGTTCAGATATTTACACCTTTGCCACTTTCCGACCAAGGAAACTGGTCTCAAAACTATTATCTTGCCTCTTTGCTTCCGTATACAACTGTTCACTGAAACTATGCCTCAAACATACTGCTGTGAAAATGCTTTTGAAATTTTTAGACCATCAAAATGCAAATCGCAATTCAGATTGAAATTCAAAATATTCATTAGTATTACAGTCATACAGCACAATTAATGAATTCTTGATTACCAGTAGAAAGTAGAAAGACATTTGTTAGGTTTACAGTAACTGCAAAATTAACAGACTCCTTTTAAAGCCTCTCAAAGACACCACAAATGTCCAAACTGCCATCTCAAAAACTGCAAATAAAACTACATTTTAATATACGCTGTACAATTTTTTAATAGTTAATATGTATGTGCATGCAATACCTGCCCATAGATATGTCTATCCACAGAAGCACCTAAAATGCTTTGAATGCTACTTTCTGTGCTATCTGTTTTATAAAATCAAAGACAGTTTGCTATGGCACAATATTCGTGAAAGATAAACTAAGCCAGAAAACACAGATTTGTAAGAAACCGGACAGGTTGTTCCATCACAACAGAAATCAAGCAACATGCTCCAGGAGTGTACACTAAAATACTTAGTACTTCAGTTCTCCATTGATCATCAGGAGCAACCAGTGAAAGCCTATCAGGGTGCAGTTTGGGTAGATCAAAATGAGGTCTCCAATGGGAGCTACTTATTTATTTGTATTGTTGTTGTTGAGCACTTCCAAGTTGTGGTTGACTCCTGAGGCCGATTCGCACTTTGGCCTGTAGCTTGCAATTAGTCAAGATCTGGGCAGTTGCGCTTACAGCCCACAAGTACCCCCTGCCTGCCCAGATGTTGACTAACTGTAAACTAGCTGTGGTGCACGAGATCAGCTGAGGAGGTCATCTGAGCTGCCACGCAAGCACGCTGGTAGCTCACACGACTCCAACATGATTTCAACTGTGCAGAGTGCCAGCACTGCCGTAGTGACAGTGCTTGTGCCTGCGCAGTTGTGTAGGGTGCCACGCTCAAGACTGCAGCGTCCAGGAGTGGATCAGCCATGCAATCAATCACAGGTAACTAACTGATCATGCAGGGGCTAGGCTGTCATTGACTAGGGCTTGCAAGTGAGAATGGGAGTCAACATTAGTCTTTAGCACACCTTTCCCGTCCACAGGATGGGAAGGCAAGTGTCAAATCACCCTTGGTTGACTGCATTGGAACCTCCACACAGTTTTCCTGGCAGAGATACAGAAGTTGTTCGCTACTGCCTACTTCTGGGAAGAGGCTGGGCATTGGCAACTCTGCTTTTCAGACAGTTTACCATTGACCTACAGACACTTCCCAACTCCATGGGCACCTCTTATGCAGTGGTCTGCAGTTGACTTAACTATGAAGAGAAGCTGGAGACCAGCAACCATCTGCTTTCCAGACACTTTGCTCTACCTCTGAGCTACTGCCATTCATTTTGTACTTTTATCCTGCTCAATGCCTGAAGTCTCAGGGCAGGTAACAACAGTGAAAACAAAATTTAAAATGAACCCACAAAAAGCAAAAGGGGAAGTGGTTTCCTCAGGCAAAGGCAAAGGCCAAGAGATGTGTTTCCCTCCTCCTATTATTGCCCTGTGGCTTCAATCTATGGCTCAATGCTGGCTCCGAGCAGCATACACATTGTAAGGGAGTTTCTGTAATATTTGGTACAAAATGAGCTGTCAAGAGTTGTTTTGGCTGGAAGATGCTGGTGACTAAACAGAACACGATGATGATGATTGATGATGATGAAGAAGAAGAAGAGTTGGCTTTTGTACCCCGCTTCTCTCATCCATTTAAGGGGACTCAAAACGCCTGACAAACCTTCTGTTCTTCTCCCCACAACAGAACACCTGTGGGGCTGTGAGAGCTCAGAAGAGAGCTGTGACTAGCCTAAGGTCACCCAACTGGCTTAATGGGGGAGTGTGGAATTGAACCCGGTAATCCCAGATAAGAGTCCGGCTCCTTACCCACTAGACCAAACTGGAAGAGACAAGAAGGAAGAGAATAGGGATCAAGTAGAGGATTCAGCCAGTGACAGACAGAGTCCAGGGCCATGACACTTTGCTTTGAAAACCCTCCTTTATTACTACAAAACCATGTTCCAATCTGGTAAGATTCCTATAGGATTAGTTATAGTGAACAGAATACTTAAGAGAAAAAAATATATTTATAGTCACACCAAATTTTACGTTGGTTGAAAATTTAGGATACCTCTATTCACCCAGTTTAACTTCTTGTTCCCTGCCTGATGCTGGAGCAGTTCAAAGGCCTTTTTTTCAAGTCTGTGCGCCACCAGAAAATCTTCTACTGCTCCAACCCAAGAGAAGATCTGCTGGCATCCAGTAAGGCAAGGGGCTTCTCTTCCTGCCCTCTCACTGAACCTGAAGCTAGAACCATCTTAGTTTGAAGATGGAATACGTTTAGGGCAGAAAATTAAGAACTGAGTGTCAGCATGGAATAAAGCAGTTTCAGGGTCAACAGTGCAAAAGCAATTTATTTAAAACTTTTCTGTGCCACATTTTCATTTATAAAATGCAAAGTGGTTTACAAATAAATCAACAATATATAAACAATGTATTAAGAACCAGGTGGGGATATGCAGCAGACATTCATTCCCTGTGGGGATGTCTAGGTAAACAGATGAGTTTTGAACAAGTGTCTAATAGTAGGTCCCGCACAACTATCTGAGCAGGGAGCATCCCCGAATGTGTTCAACAAAGAAGCAATCACAAACCAGCTAACAGAAAGGAAATGGACTAGTTGCTTTCTGAGCAATTGGCTTGGAACATAATATAACAAATACCCAGCTGAGTTGTACCAATGACCCATGCAGTAGAGCAGCCTGTTTTCAAAAAGACTAGACATCTGGCCCATGAGAGCAGAAAGACTCTTCTTATGCAGTCCCTAGGTACTTGATTAGGAGAGGCAAAAGACTGCACCAGATCACTGCAGTTCCTTCTGAGTACATAATTCTGTGATTCTATACCTCCTCCAACACTCAGGAGAGTTACACAACCATCAAAACCAGTAATCACTGATAACTGCACACGCACACACAAAACTCTTGACTATCCTGAACCGTCACCTGCAGAGAGCTGAAGAAATGGATCACTATCTGGGCCATGTCCACCTAATCCCTGGACCTTCAAGGAATTAGGTGCTACTGCACCTCCTCGCTCCCAGGCCATGAATGGAACTATGATGTCACAACAGCACACCATGAAGGCCCTCGGCTTCCAAGCATGTCACCCTGGCCAATCCTTGGGCAGAGCATGGAGGTGCTCAGATTACAACTTTCCTTGCACAATACACTTGGCATTGTGAACTAGATTCTGCCTATCTTGCAAACCTGGTAAGTGCATGATCCTGCAATGAGTGCCATTCCAAAGCACAAGCTTCAGGCCTCTGAACATCCCAGTTCTAGTCCAGGTGGCAAACAGACTCCAGAAGAGTAGATGGTGACCATAGGTCATGTTGTCCCTGGTATGGTCATGCCCATTCAATTCCCATTCACAAGCAGCCCCTTGCCCAGCAGAATGCAAGGCAAGAAGAACAAAACAGCTGCAGGAAATCCTTACACAACCTGCATTCCAATCCAATGGTGCTCCACTTGGAAGTGTCAAACTCCCAGGCCACCACTGGTTCCAGAGCTACCGCTCCTGTAAAAGCAAGTACTACCTCGCAGTCCAAGTGAATGGCCTGGAGTGGAGTAACTGGTCTTGAGAGGGCCTAGACCCTTCAAGGTGAACAAGTCCCACAGCTGCATTACATTACAGTGAGAACCATGTCAAGCTATCTGGGATCTCTGTGCTGCCAAGTCAACCCAGAATCAGGTTACAGCATTCCTGGATACCTGATGTTAAGGTGAAGCAGTTATCTATTGTACTGAAGTGTCCAGCCCAGTTTGCTTTCTATGTGGCATCTGCAGCCTGCAGCTGCCTTCCATTGGTCTATGCAACCCTTATAGGTAGTCTCTTTGTCAGTGCCATTCTCCTAGGCTGCTCCAGTTGATACTGTTAGTGGCTTAGCAGATCCCAGACCAGCTGCTGCTTTGCAACTCACACCATTATTGGGTCATTTGGACCCAGCTGCAGAGCCAGCACAGTGGCTGGCATGGAACATGCCTTCAAGATTCAAGCAGGCATTTTATTAATGACCCTGTGGTTCCTTTGGTAGCTGCCAACCATAATGGAGCCCAAGAAACAAGATGACCGTGTCTGTATCCTCACATCTGTGGACAACTGTGTGAGATGGGATGCTGGACTCTATGGCCTGTGGCCTGATCCAGCAGAGCATTCTTATGTTGATTAAGAGGATATTTGGAAGAGGTTCCAGCATTCAAAGGGTAGCTCTCCTGCACTCTGCTTTGCTTTTTTGGCTCTACTCAATTCCCAGTTTCCTTCTCCCACCATTAACCACACTGTTCTTCCTGCCTTATAGCAGCGTTTCAGTTCATTTCAGCAGAGTTCAAACTGCAGCAAACTTCACTTGAATAAATTCTGTAAAATGTTGCATTTTAAGCCGGAACTGGTTGAAAAAGTACCCTGTTTTGCGTATTTTAAAAAATGTTCTACGAGCTCTGTGTTGCCTTTTCGAAAAACAAATGGCATAAAGCAGTTGGTTAAGTTTGATAGGCATGAATAAATTAGGATTTAACAGGAAATTCTGTAGAACTCTACCTGCTGTGAAATGCATCCTGACCTAAGAGGAGCAGAAGAGAAAGAGCAGTCTGGGAAGATCCTCTTCTCCCCTCCTAGCATTGGCCCCTCCCTAAACTGTTATCATATTGGTCACCTTGCCTAAAGGGAGCAGAGGAAAAAGAGCAAACTGTGGGAAGATCCTCCACCAGCTCCCAGCAGTGGCTCCTTCCTTCTCCCTCTCCTTCAACCGTCAGAAAAACCACCTTGCCTGAGGGGAATGGAAGAGGAAGACCAAACTGGGAAGATCCTCCCTCTATTACAGTGGTTCTCAACCTTCCTAATGCCGCAACCCTTTAATACGGTTCCTCATGTTGTGGAGACCCCCAACCTAAGCCTAAGCCTAACCCCTAACCATACCATTATTTTTGTTGCTACTTCATAACGACCCCTGTGAAAGAGCAGATCGACACTCAAAGGGGTCCCGACCCACAGATTGAGAACCACTGCTCTATCAGTTCCCAGCAGTGGCCCCTTGCTTCTCCCTCCCTCCTTCAACCATTGTCGGAAAATCCACCTTGCCTGAGGGGACGGAAGAGGAAGAGCAAACTGGGAAGATCCTCTCTCTATTAGCTCCCAGCAGTGGCCCCTTCTTTCTCCCTCCGTCAGAAAAGCCACCTTGCCTGAGGTGAATGGAAAAGGAAGAGCAAACTGGGAAGATCCTCCCTTTATCAGCTCCCAGCAGTGGCCCCTTCCTTCTCTTTCCCACAGCTGTCATCTTGTCTGAGGGGAGTGAAGCAGAAAGAGCAAGCTGGGAAGATCTTCCATCAACTCCCAATGGTGACCTGACCTCACGCTGCATAAACATGTTTTTATGTGTAATATCCGTAATAATTTATTGTTTAAACCACTCTGGAACCTCAGGGTAAAGAGTGGTATAATAGTAAACAAAATACACAGTTGAAACTGTACCACACAGCTTATCTTGTTGAATTTCTATCTTTCTCCTGCAGCATCTATTGTAGGGCCAGAAGGGCTCCAGAATTAAAACAAAGCACCAGCTCTTGGCCTGCTGCTAAACTGACTAGCTTCTCATCCCTGGAATTATGTTTTCACCTTTATCCCTGCTTTTGGATCTAAACGGCAGTGGACTTTGCTTTGTTTGAATGATGGCGCAAGCACAGCTATGAAGCTCCCCATAAAGAAAGTTGCTACCAAAGCCATGCATGTGTGTAGGAACCAAGCTGAGTTCCTAATTTTCCATGCAAAACGGCAGACTATAAAGCAAGCAGAACAAGGGGAATCACACAACTGACCCTGCTAGGCCCTGGAAAAAAAGAAAAGCCGACAGCTCACTATAAGGACGCAGGCCGGAAAAGAAAAGCAATCCTATGAGCCATGTTCCAAACTCCCTATTTCTCCATGCAGGTTCTCTTGCCGTTCTGCCAGTCTGCCATCCCTCCCCTAGGCATATTTAGACATTCATCACCCGCTGAGCAACAGTAATGAGACTCTTTCTGGGTACCCCCACTGTTTTAGTTAAAAAGAAATGGAAAGATTCCGCCTATCCCAAATCAAATGACTATGCAGCACAACCTTTAGCACAAACCTTCCAAAAGAAAGCAAACATACATTTTGTTAGCCTCTTCAATTGCTCCCTCCTACTTTCTCATGAAAACATTACTTTTGCCATCCCAGGGATACGTTTCCTTGACTTAGCAGTGAAAAATCAGTTTGTGTTTTGCTATGTGTTAGGAGCAGATTCACCATTTCCTGAACTGATCCATTCCACATTTCCAGTTTTCCTCCCTGCTCTCTTTTTTTTTTTTTTTAATTCTAGTTCCCTAATTTGGGCCACATGTTGCTGATGGCGATTTGGAGTTAGGAAAGGGAGGTATGTGGAGTGGGAATTTGTTAGGGGGTTGGGAGGGAGGAAGATGATGAAAAGACCAGCCCCATAAGTAAAGCACATTACCAGTTCAGAGTGGAAAGGGCCGGAAGGAAAACCCACCCACCTCACCCTGCGTTTATTCTATCAACCTGCAATTGCAGCAATCAAAGCCAGATGTCGGCTCTTCCAGATCTTTCTCACAGGACAAACATGCAAAGGGCCTAGGGCCTGGCGTTGCCATCAAATAGTAATTGACACCATATGAGCCGCAAAACAGAAAAGCACAGGCAGAGCACCCCCAGCCCCGCGAGAGGTATGAAATTGCAGGTCCCGCTGAGCCGTTAAGTGCACGGTGCACCATGAAAAACAAGTGTACATAGCTACAGTAACCACCTGTAAGTCAGAGAGACAAAATCGGACTTCACTGGCAAGGATAAAACCCTGGAGGATAACAAGAGGTTAAAGATCACCTAGGGTTAATGAAAAGGGTTGTTTAGCACGGCAGAAAATGAAGGCAGGTGTGAGAATGATTACAATGGCTGTGATGCTTTCTGGCCTCATAGGCTGCCCGTTCTTTAATTGCAGCCTGTTTTCCTGAAAGCACCTTATGCTGAGCATTTCTTGGTTCCTGCCCCAGACAAGTGTAATGATACTTGTTGGGTTTTTTTTAAAAAAATCTCTTTAAAAATAACAGTGAATTAATTAAAGAAAAAAATCTAAAACCTTAGCAGAGACTTCGTTTTAAGCAAACCTTCTTGCTGAGAAGGCAGAAAGATGGTACAGTACGTTACTACGAAGACATTTCCTGAGTGACTATAGGAAAGCTTCTGCCCAAAATTCATACATACGTTATTGACTGTCTTTGCTTTCTTGAAATATGCACCATGCCGCTCTACTTCCATTTATTTTACACCACAGCAATCAGGCAGAAGTGTGCATAGATTTCTATACATTCAGAAGTTGGCATTTGCATGCCAGCTTTTTTAACCACAGCTCATTCTGAGGTGAAATGTTGAGATATAGACCACACCACCCATCTGCTCGTCACTATTTGTTCAAATTCCATCACCAATCACTTCTATACAAACAACAGCCTGATTCTAAACATATCCTACCCATTAGCAGTCTTGATTTTTTCTTATCCCACTGTATATTATATTCTAACTCCACAGATCAAGTCAACTTAAAATATTTTCCAGATGGAGCAGCTAAATTCTACATCTTGTGAACGCCCAAAGTTAAAAAAAGGTCAACTAAATTATGAAAAAAAAAGAAAGAAAAAAGGAAAATGATGTCATCCTTCTACAGAAATGTTCATTCTAGTATGGTAATAGTAACAAGGACAACAACAACACAAAGAGCTATGTGATCTAACTAGACCTATTCACATTTTTATCATCTTCATCCCCTCTTCTCCATTACAATGTTTGGGATTAAAGAAGCTCTGTGAGAACATCAATTGTGTGAGGTATCCCCAGAGCCCAAGAAGAAATCCACAGCTTTGTTCTTTATCCCTGCTCAGATTCCTAGCTTTAGCTTTTGGTACCAAAACGATGGTTTTCCCAGTAGTGATGTACGGCTGTGAGAGTCTGGACCTCAAAGAAGGTTGAGTGCCAAAGAATCAATACCTTTGATTGTGGTGCTGGACAAGACTTTTGAGAGTCCCTCAGACGACAAGGAGATAAAACCACTCAATATTAAGGAAGTCAGTCTTGGCCACATAATGAGAAGACAAGATTCACTAAGAAAAGGTTATGGTTTGGGGAAGCGTGAAGGTAAAAGAGGAGGACAGCAGAGGATGAGATGGATAGATAAGAGTCATGAACTTGGGCAAACTTCAGGAGCCAATAGAGGACAGAAAGGCCTGGCATGTTATGGTCCATGGGGCTCACAAAGAGTCAGGGCCTTTTCACGCTTAATGTTTGGAGTGATCCAGGCCGCTTGCTGGATCATTCTGTTAGCTTTCCACCATCACCACAGCCCTCCCAGAGTTGGCTAATGCCTCCCTGGAGGAAACCAACTTTGGACTACTAAAAGGCTGTCCACAGCTTGACTGGGGAGGCCACTTTGCTTCTAGACATCTGCACCCTCTTTTCAAATCCAATGTGATGTGTGGGTGGGTGGCTACAGCTGTATGCAATGTCCAGATTGCGTTGGCGATGTCCAAGCAAGCGCCAGATATTGTCATGGCTATCCCCTTGCCCAACCCTGGCTATTCGTACCTCAAGCACTGCTGACCAGGCATGGGGCTAGTTTCATGCTCGTGGAGCAAAGGACCACCTCCAAGCTGAATCTTTGCCATACCAAGCTGGTAAAGCAAATAGGCCTCCAGACACAACTGAACAACAACAACCACAATCTTAGCAGCTTACTTTCTTTTTAGTGTTGCTTATCTTAGTTGCTACTTTGGAATAACCTGTCTATAAACTAACTTCTGAAGTTGCTCTATTATACATATCAGCTACAATATTGCTACAGTATGTTTTCACAATGACTTATTATAAATATTTTCTCTCTGTGTATCTTGCATATCATTGTAATTCACAAGTAATCTAGTTTAGGGATGTACACAAATGCATTTTTTTCATTCGAATTTGAGTCGATTTGAATATTTGATTCGAAATCCAAAAATCTGAATTTTTGAAGATCTGATTCAAATCCAGATGATTCAGATCCATATTTTCAAAAATCTGATTCGAGTCGAATGATATGAATGTCAGCAGCATTCGTATCCAATTTTCGAATTCGTGCACATTCCGTTTCAGTCCCATTTACATCCCATGTTATAAGCCCAAATAGACCCGATATTTGGATGTGATATAAACGGATCTATTCAGTCGAATTATTTGAAAATTTGTATTAGATTTTTGGATATTTGAAATTTGATCGAATTTGGAAATTCAATTTTCCAAAATCTGATTTGAATTTGAATGTTGATATCCATCGAATTCAAATCGGATTTTCTAATTTTAGAGCATCTGTGCACATCCCTGATCTAGTTCCCTCACTTCAAAGTTTAGAATGACATTTCCATAAACAACAGCATGCTGGATGGGGCTGATAAAAGATACAATCTGAACATCTAGAGGTTACTAGGTTGGCAAGATGTGATTAAAGAAGTGTAAACATGAAAACTCTGCAGAAAAGGCATAGGAGCAAAAGGTTTTAACTGGCCACTAACTTAGGTATGTTGCAAAGCTAAGTGTTTTCAGTATCTTATAAAATATTGTTAATGTTATTAGCATTTCTTCAGTACATTTCTGAGTGACCCCGAAGACCGCTCCACTGTAACCAGATCAGCTGGAGCAAGGTTGTCTGTATTTGGAAAACTGTTTCATAACAGCCTCCACACTAAAGCTCATGCAACCTTTTGAGCCTGCTCCAAGGACTCCTACATCCAGGAACGCAAGTTTCTGGATGGTCTCAGAAGCTATGGGAGATCCATTTCCAAGCACCAAAATGGGTCCCCTGTGGGAAACCAGGCTATGGAAACGTGTTGCCTCACATGGTCTGGTTTAGCAGCTGCTAGTCTGCTGGTAGATCTTTTTGAAAAGGTCTACTAGTATCCGGGACCAGGTGGCCATTTTGGACTGTCTAGCCCAGTGTACTCTCTGTCCAATGTGGACAAAGCACAGTAGCAAGGAGCATAGATTGTACCAAGGTGTGTAAGAGAGGTTCCCAGGCCCCTTGATATACCACCTGAGCAGTAAATATGGAAACACACTTAATAAATTCCAAAGCAAATCAAAGAGATGGGTATCGCCTTTCGTTAAATTAGAACACTATTGGATATCAGCATAAAACAGGAGCCAGAGATTGAAAATTAGTGTGGCTGGTATAAACTTCTTTAATTTTTTGAATATAATCTTGACCTCGCTAGCATCCTATAAAGTACATATAGTTTTAGGACTACAAAGCACACTGAAGTTCATTTGATCCAAACGTCTTGCTCCATGCTGGAATATGACATTATGCTTTTAATATATATAACTTCTAGCAAAACAAAGTGTCCAACCACCTAAGGTGGTCTCATTACATCACCAATAGAAAACCTGTTCTGCTTTGCCATTTATATTTATAAATATAGGGTGGGATAGAAATACAAATAAATAAATAAATAATATATAAACAAATATATATATATATCAGTTTTATTACGCCCCTCTGAAGAAATACAAAACTTTTAGTAGTCCCTTGTCCTCGTCTTCCCTACTTGACGTCCCCCATATCCTATTTCTACCAACTAAACTAAAGGCGGAAGCCAAGTCAATACAAGTTGCGTATAAATGTCTACTGTTTTATTTGTTGTGTTTTTCTATGAGAGCAGAAGTGTACAGTGATTGACTGTACTGTGTCTTAATTTGAATCTGGCTTGCAGTGAATGAAAAAAGTTTCCACTCTTGCGTCTGAGTCCTGAACCTGGACAAAAGGTAATGTGATCATACATTTTCTAAGAGAGGTTTTGGCCAGTAGTTGGCAAGATATAATGTATTCAATGACCTTTTAAATTACATGAATTTTACCTTTTGTAAATTTGTACATGAAATAACAGCAAAATACCAGACTGGCTAATTAATCATGAGGCAATGGGTGTTTTTCCACTGTCACTAGGGGTGTTTTTCCACTGTCACTAAAAGTACCCATTAAGTACGCAATGGGATTTTTGTACCCATTAATGGGTACTTAATGGGTACTTCTAGTGATAGTGGAAAAATAAGAACCCAATAAGAAATGCAGAGTTCTGAATACTAGGGATGTGCATGAATATTTGTAACATTCATTATTCGTACGAATTCAGACATTTGTATATGAAACATTCATTGACATTCGTACCAAGCTTTGAAACATTTGTGAAACAGGAAGGTGAGAAAGTGGCAGCACCAGTCACACCTCCAATGGAACCAGAGTGAATTTAACATAGTCTGAGAGCAGATTCAAAGTGGATTCAGGGTGGATTTGATGCTTTCAGAACGGATATATTACGGGAGGCGTATCACATTCGCAGGGAATCTATTTGAACAAATATGAAATTTCTTACATTCAATTCAATACAAATTGAATGCAAAAAATCCCATTCATGCACATATCTACTTGGTTCCCAATGTATATAAGTTTAACAACCAGAGGTTTTTTTTCTCTCTCTCAGCAGATATTATATTATTCTAAGAAAGAACATTTCTAGGCAATTCTGCACTGGACTAGCAAGCGTACTAGGAGCTTCCCTTTTAAACACTGCTGTCAGCTAAGGAAGGCCCCAGGGAAATTTCAGCAGCAATTTATATGCATTTTTGGCAATCACATGTGCATCTCAAGTGCACATTCATTTCAAATTCTGTCTTAGTTTGGGAAATACTACCAATCTTTTCATCCAGTTTGAATCTTTCCAAAAGTTGTAGGTATGCAAACCATTATATTATATACCCTTCTAGATCCAAATGCTCTAATGACTAAAATCTATATTCCTCTTCATAGCTTTCCAATGAATCTTATACATTAACCATCTTTCTCTATCCAAAATTCCTCTTCTGTAAAATCCTTCTTGTGTTGGCACTCATAAAAGTATTTCTGGGCACATTCCAGCTTTATATGTCATACATAGAGATTTTTTAAAATCTATGTTCACTTTGGTTTTATCGTATCGTAAGTAACCATACCACCCAAATCTGTAATATTAGAACTTTTTGTAGTTGCCTTTACGCTTAAGAGATTTATTTTCATTTTATTTTTTATTCTTATGTTTATAGTTATTTATCTTTATTTTTTCACTTTCCTATTCTCTATAACTGATCTAATTGTACGCCTCTCTGAGACCGTGGTAATAAGACAGCAGAAACGAATCCTTTAAAGAAATAAATAAGCTCACCTAATACCAGTACCACTACTGGACCCAATTTAAAACAGGAACCAAACAATTCATGCCCTTATTCTGTATTTTGGATCTGTCAAGTTCACAGCAGCAAGAAACAGGTTGTCATCATGATAAACTAACAAGAAGGTTTCTATATGGCTTTAAGCCCACAGAGCAGTGGTTCTCAACCTGTGGGTCACGACCCCTTTGGGGGTCAAACTACCCTTTCAGAGGGGTCGCAATGTGGTTGGAGGTCTCTACAACATGAGGAATTAGTAAGGTTGAGAACCGCTGCCACAGAGTATGGGGAGGAAATGGGAAAAGCGCAATGGAAGAAAGAGGAAAAGTGAATTACATAGGAGAAAATACGAACAAACAACAATCACATTATTCCAAGAAACAAGACTTTGGCTCAGGCTAGCTAGAAGACGATTTCCTCAGTAAAGAAGATGTGGCAGGGATAAGGTAAGACAGAAAAACAAGATAATGCAATATGAAAATGGAATGCAGTCAGTGAAGGCAAAGAGAGAGAGAGATGCAAGCAATGGTGAGCTTTGATCCTCAAAGGTGGTGGTAATCCTGCCATTCTTGTATTTCAATAGGAGTTGGGAGGGGCTCAGATTTTCAGCACCAGCTTTTGCAAGAGGGAATAAAAAAATGAGTGCAAAGGAGAAATGACGGAAGGCAGGAATGAACGTGACAACAAAAAGAACAAAGATGACACTTGGCATAAATTCAGGGGTGGTTGCCATATGTAAATTTTAAATCACATTTAATTTAAGCTAGTATGTCCCCAAGCATTTTTAAAGAAAGCTTCCCAATAGAGGGAAAGAAAAGAAAGAAAAACAGTGCATGTGTTTTCCTTTCATTTCCTATCTGTTCTATGGAATTTCTCCTGGCCATATTTACTGTGAACCATTTTGTATTGTTGTATTTCTACATACCCCTGAATAAAAAGAAGGCATAAGACATCTGCCCAAATGGTCCTCTATGCATTTCTGCAGGAAAAGAACCCTAATTTTAGGATTTATATACACATATTTCAAAAAGTTGGTCATTACTTACACAGTACAGTCTGATCAAGTGACTCTTAGGGAACATATACTTCATTAATTAGAGTTTTCCATTTCTGAGTAATAACCCTAGCAAATTCCAGATAATCTTCTTCTATATAGTACAAATACTGCCTTTCCTGTTCCATTGTTTCAAATATAATCTCTAGCGTTCTTCTAAACCTATTTTTTTTAAAAAAATCTCAAATACTGTCAAATACTACTAAAATAATGCCACTGAATCCTGAAATGGTAATCTGGTTTACCTGTTAGCAATAACAAAAGCACACACATAAATTATTAGCACTTGCTCAAAGCTCTTTATTTTGAAATGTATATTTGGACTGCACTTTTATTGAAATTGTCAGGTAACTAGGTAGAGTGCAGAGAGAAATGCAGAGGCCTAGACAGTCCATCTCTCTCTTTTTCTAGGAGGTTTCACGCTCCTCTAAAGTAGTGTTTCAATAATCAGTGAGGCAGCTTCAAAGCAACACTATGCCTAAGATGACACCTCCACATCAAAGATGAAGGAGAAAGAGCATGCCAGGAATGTGCACTTCTACACAAGTTTGGTCACACTTTCACACCCTTTTCTGGGAAGATGTCGGTGACGCTGTTGTATGAAAAACTAGACTACTGAGGACAGCCTTTAGAGTGGTCTACTGGTAGCTTGGACCACTGCTGCCTAGACTATCAAGCACAGACCAGCATGGTGTAGGATAAACTGTGCTGTGTAAAAACAGCCACAGTAACTGACCCAAAATTAGCCAGCGTGTACCACTGCTGGGTGAGTAGTTGAGCTTTCTGATACTCTAGATGTTACGCTATCCATAGTTGAGATCTCTGGGATGTAGGCATGCCAATAATTTCACTGAATAACTCTTCTTAGACTGGTTTTACAGGTAGACTTACCTGTCGACTCCACCATCTGCATATTCAGTACTATGTGGGAACGAAATTCCAAAACACCTGGCTTATAATTGATCTCCAGCTGCAGTGTGTGTGTTTTTTTAATAACTTACTTATTTTCTTCTGGCCAAAGAACTTTGCAAGTGTTGTCACTATTATCGGATGACCACCGGGGGGGGGGGGGGCTCTCTGTGTTAAATGAAATCTAGGTGTTGGTACTACCTCCAACTGAACAAAGATACATATAACACAAGCATCATTCAAAATGTAAATACACACCACAGACTTATCATTGCTTGAATAATTAGACAATAAACAGACCAAAGAAGGATGATGTTGGAGGAATAAGGTTTCTGAGTGCTAAGACAAAATTCATAGAATGCAGTATTATTTCCTAGTATTAAATGGACACTACTGGTTGATTAGAAAATTCAACCACCTCAGTTTTGGGAAGCCAACTGATTTCCACAATCCTCCTATGTAATTCATATAAAGTTTGAAGTGAAAGGAATTAGGGTGACAGCAGCTTCAGGTGTCAGACCACAATAAAGCAACGAAGAAAGAAAATGTTTGCTTTTTATGTCAGAGGAGATGTCAGTATCCATTAATAAATCTATCTGCTAAATCTATTCTTATTCTTAAGGGACATCCCCAAGTTAAAGTAAAATAAATTATCTTTAATTAAATGGAATTGTCGTTTTCCTCCCGCTATCATCCCCAATTATTGTATTCTAATCAGTTCTTTGGGGAAAAGGCATGAGAGAAGTCTGAGAGGCACCATAACTATAAACAATTTGTCTTTATGTCAATTGAACCCAGTTCCTTGTAAATAGAATGGTAAGCTTAAAAGGATATCATTCAGGCAGAAGAGGAAGCCACTTTGCATCTAAGAAACACTTCCTTGTAGATCATTTCTACAATTAAATCCTAGAGCAATTAAGAAACAGGCAAGTAATTTGTTTACGTAAGAACTGATGTATTTAAAGTTGACCTTGCAAGGCAAGATAATGGAATGGAAAAAGTGACCCTTCTGACTAAAGAAAATGGAACAGAGTCTCAGCTCACCTAACACTGCAAGGTCAAGCAATATTTGCTTTGCTTAAACTACATATTCAGTATATATACAGGATATACTTAAACACCCAAAATGGACTTGGCAGTGAAAATCCAGATGATGAAAACAATTATTCCACTTAAAAATTTGATTTGTTCAAAGCCTATTCCCCGTTCGTCCAACACCAGTCTAGATTCTTAGCACCATAAGGAAAATGTTGTGCAAGATGGTAAAATTGAGTGCATTTTTAATAACAATTAGTGACAGTAAGTGTATCTAAAATAAAATGAAAACTGAAGATTTAATTAACAGTTTAAGCTCACATGGACTACACTATAGGTCTTCCGCAGTTCTTTTATCCAAACTATATGGTCTGTGATTCAGGAAAGGGGATATTCCTTACGACTGGATATTTTATTTTATATAGCAGAATGAGGTAATAATAACCACAGACTTTACAAGTGGAGATCTGGAAGCGTAATTTTGCTTTTTCTTTTGGCCTGCTAGACACAACTAGTTGGTCAGCATGAGAACAGGCTGCTAGACTAGACAGACACTTGTCTAATGTTCTCTCCCTCTCTTTCACCATCTTGATTTACTTGGGCTTGCTGTTCAGGACAATGTACTCAATTATGCAACTAAACAGATGATGTTATTTTTTGTTCGATTCTCACAATTTCCAACACACGACTTGTAACGTCTCTTTAAATTCTATCATCTCCTCATATCCCATGTGACTAAACTATATCCAGTGGGAACTCACCCAGGGACATAGGCAGGGCAGAGGAGGAAGGAAAACATTCCAATTGGAACTTTCATAATCTGAACAATGTTTTGGTCTGCTGTTGGTCAAAATAGGGTCCAGGCATATTAAAGAAATCGATAGGAAAATTGCATGAATGTTCCAAAATCTTTCACTGCCTTTGTTCTTTTTCTCTAAGACATTACAAAAAATTAGGTCTTCACTTCAAGTTCTGTCTCCCCTGTTCGTTGTGTGTTTTTCAGTGTACATCAAATCCTGGCAACTTTATGCTCAGTGTTACCATCACTGCTGCTCTGAAACACTGGCTAGCATATTCTGATTCTCCCTACAACAGCATGAAATTAAAAAGCATATGGAATAGCATAAAGTTGAAAGTAAATGTGGAGCAAAACATGTATCTGAATATTTGCAACAGCAGAGCCATATTTTTATGTCAGATATGATAGTTTAAATAAATAAATAAATAAATAAATCTGTTTTCCCTTTCTAATCTCTCTTCTCACAAAATCACAAAAATAAGTGTTTCAGTTGTGCTGTCACTCAGAATGGTTGGGTATCCTCCTCCTTTGTACTAAATAGAGGATGAGTTGTCCTCTCTTCTTCATAAACATTTTAGTTCAGGTAGGCTAATTCATATATCACATGCCATGTTCAGTGTGTTCAATTTCATGTGGGTTGCATCAATCTATAACCTTACAGTGCTTCATACCCATTAATATATTATAAGAAGCTTCAAAATGAAGCTCAAAACGAGGGGCCCAAAGCACTAAAAAGGGGGTTTGGGGGGCACATCAGGAGCAAAAGAAAAGTAAAAGAATCCATAGAACCTTAACAGGATAAAATGGTGAATTGGTCAAAGGTGATGTAGAGAAGGCAGAACTTCTCAACTTCTATTCTGTATCTAATTTCTCTCGGAAAGGAAATGAAACACTAGCTGGCCTTCATTGTGCTGTTGAAGAAATAAGAGAATCAAGGCTCTGTGTGGACAAAATAAAGGTGAGGGAACACTTGGCTAACATAAGTGAATTCAAGTCTCCAGGCCCAGATGAATTACATTCTAGGGTACTGAAGGAATAAGCAGATATAAATAGCTGAACTGCTCTCTGTGATCTCTGAAAATTCCTGAAGAACAGAGGAAGTTCCAGAAGATTGGAGAAGGGCAAATGTTGTCCCCATCTTCAAAAAAGGGAAGAAAGTCAACCCAGGTAACTACAAGCCTGTGAGCCTGACCTCAATACCAGGCAAGATCTTCTAATAAACTATTAAACAGCATGAGTGCAAGCACTTAGATGAGAATCCAGTAATTAACCAGAGCCAAAACTGATTTGTAACAAACAGGTTATGGCAGAGTAATTTACAGTGTTCTTCCACTGTCAAAACTACCCATTTTTGCACCCATTTAGGACCCATTTGGGTGTGAGCTGGATGACCCCATTTCCACTACGGCACCCATTTGGGACCCGATTGTTTCCACTGCCATTGGGGAAATCCGGATCTAATGGGTACATTTTGGCCTTTAATCCAGATTTTCTGTAGACCCCATTAAAGGGGTCTACAATGGGGTCTTCTCCCAGAAAATCCGGATTAAAGGGGTCCAAAGGAGGCTAGGGGGGAGGGGATGCACCTTTGGGGATCCCCCCCCAACACTGGCTTCGAAGTCACTTCGAAGTCACTTCAAAGTTGACTTCACATTCACTTTGAAAGTTGAGCTCATGCTTCGAAGTCACTTCGAAGGTGACTTTGAAGTCACTTTGAAGTCACTTTGAAGTCGCTTCGAAGACTGCACCCCCCCTGCCCCCCAAAACAACTGGGGTAATGGACCGACCCCTTGTGGGTCAATCCGGATTCCCCAGATGTGTGCAAAGCTGTTTCCACAGCAGGGGTGTTAGCACCCATTAGGAATGGAAACACCTCCTGTGGAAACACATTGGGTGCTTCCCTTAATCCGGATCTACTAGATCCGGATTAAGAAATGTACCCATTCCTTAGATCCGGATCTTCTTAGATCCAGATCTAAGGGCTGCAGTGGGAAAACACCCATAATATCATTTTATGACAAAATCACTGGATAGATTGATCAGGGAAATGCTGTAGGCATAGTGTATATTGGCTTCAGCAAAGCGTTTGACAAAGTGTTTCATACCACACTTACTGAAAAATTGATCAAATAGGGGATAGACAGGGGAACTGTTAGTAGATTCATAACTGGCTTAGTGATCACACTCAAAGAGTGGTAATAAATGGCTTCACATCCAATTGGAGGAATGTTTCAAGTGAAGTCCCACAGGGGACTGTCATGGGTCCAGTGCTATTCAACATTTTTATAAATGATCCCCCTTATAGATGAGGGAGTTGAAAGGACACTGATCAGATTTGCAGATGACACAAAGCTAGGAGCAGTTGTTAACACTAGGAGAGGATTTAGAAAGATCTAGATAAGCTTGAACAGTAGGCTGAATATAGGATGGGAGGAATCTGGCTGAGTAGTAGAACAAGTAAAAAGGATCTGGGTGTACTGGTTGATCACAGGATGAACATGAGTCAGCAATGTGATGCAGCTGCAAAAAAGGCAAACACCATCCCAGTATGCATCAAGAGGAGTCTAACTAGGAAGACTACCTTACCAAAGAATATGGATAGAAAGATATAGATAGATATTTGTGTATTCAATTTAACCACTGAGAAAAAGGTGGGACAGTTTATAAGAGCAAAGACAGAAACTGTACTTGGATTAATTAGTTCAACATTTCTTTTAAAATTAATGCTTTCCAGGGTGTAGCCCTGGTTTTTATTTAACATAGCTTTGAACTGCCGCCTACAGAAGTTTGAGAGTGAAAGAGTGAAAGAAAGACCACTGTTCCACAAGCTTTTTGACTTCCCATAAAAAAATACCAGTTTTAAATTTGTTCATACTTTTTACTCTAAACTAATTCAAGATGACTAGTTAAAAGGGGGGGGGGAGCCATAGCAAGAATTTTGATCAAAGAAATAAAGTCCAGTTAAATTCTGTTTTAATTAACTGCTAGTAAAGAAGATTTAGGTCTTCGCTGTCTATATCATCATATCTTAGCCTGATTCTCTTCAGATGTTTTAACTACAATTCCCAACATTCCAAGTGGCCCCACAGAAGCTGAATCCAAACCATAGGAGAAAACCAGGTTATGGAAGGCTGAATCTACTGACAAATGCACTGGTCTGTATTCAGTACATGGGTGGAAGAAAATCACAGTGAATAATGATGTGCCAATTATTTGCTATAATAAAACCGTATTGCAAAGAGCAACATTAAGTCCTGGTTTAAAACAAACAAACAAACATATTCTTCCCTTGTGGAATTCATCACTAGGCACAAATCATACACTCTCAACATGTTATATGATCAAATGAAAGAGTAGAAAAGGAAGGTTGAGGGAAACAACAGACAAAATGCAAGAATGGGATCAGCCGGAACACTGGAATGTCCCTGGAAAAATCACCATATATTACTGAAAACAGGTCAAAACAGCAAACATTTGGACTTGACAAAAGTGGCCACAAAGCTCTGGGAATAGACTCAAATCAGAACTAAATATCTGGTATAAGTCTCCAATTTCCCTAAGTTCACACAGTGAAATAACTTCACAATTTCACAGACTGCAAAAATTCAGAGTTTCTTCAAAAGTCCTGTGGTCATATAATTTGTAAATATGTTAAGAAGGATTTTGACAATTAAATATGAATAATGTATGTGAGTTGTAGCATTAAAAGCTTACTAAATCTGAGATAATAATCCGAAAGAAAAAGAATGCTATGTTCATAATTCTACTTCCTTTATATTCACAATAATCATGTAAAGAAGAAAACGAAAACATCCCAGTATTTAGACAGAAGAAGCAAAGCAGAGACGTTCTAATACAAATCCAAAAGCTATACATAGTACACTACACAACAACTGGTGTAATACTATGAAAAGTTAATCTAGGTATAAAATAAGAGTTAATGAGCCAGTTGATGTAGGGTCAGAACTGGATTAGGACATGCCCAAGGTTTAGAACTTCTCTCAGCCCAACCAACATCTTAGAGCTATGCTGAGGATAAGATGGAAAGAGATAATAATGTTTGCACTATTCAGCTCTCTAGAAGGTACACAGAATATACAGGTGGTTGAAGAAGGTGTTAACTTAAACATATAAGGCCCTAAATGACTTGGGCCCCAAATATCTGAAGGAACGCATCCTCCCATATCAACCTGCCCATGCCCTAAGATCTGGGGGGGGGGCTTCTCGTTGTCCCACCACCCTCTATATTAAGAAGGGTGGGCACTCGAGAGAGGGCCTTCTCAGTAATGCCCTCCGGGCTGTGGAATAGCCTCCCCTCGAGGTGTGTCAGGCCCCTTCACTGTATATGTTCAGGAAGGGGGTGAAGACGCACCTCTTTGCTCTGGCCTTTGGCTAAACGTGGCACAGTTTCCCCCCACTATACACATTATTGTTTTATACTGTTTTATATATATGGTTTTATTTTAAATATTTTTGTCTTTTAAATATGCTGTTACCTGCCCTGAGACCCTAGGGTATAGAGCAGGATATAAGTGTAAATAATAAATAAATAAATAAATAAATAAATAAATAAATAAATAAATAAATAAATAAATAAATAAATAAATACTGTATTTTCTGGCGTATAAGACTACTTTTTAACCCAGGAAAATCTTCTCAAACCTCAGGGGTCGTCTTATATGCCGGGTGTCGTCTTCTTATACGGCGAGTATATCCCAAACTCTATATTTTAACTGGAAAGTTGGGGGTCGTCTTATACGCCCAGTCGTCTTATACGCCGGAAAATACGGTAAATAAATAAATACTATGTCATATAAGACACACCTATAATTTGTCAAGAGATTAGATGAAGGGAAATTTTAGGAGAAAAACGTAGGTCTCATATGGTGAAAAATACAAGATACGCACAAATATAACCAAATAATGATATTGCAATCTCATAGTTTACAGTTTACATGGTTGATATTTCAGCCACGGCCTTCTGAAATGCTAAACATTTGCATAATTAGAATGCCAAAAGCATTAAAGAAAAGTAGTCAGAACTGTAGGATTCCTTATGATGAGATGAGGCATATTAGTGGTTTCAAAATGTAATGTTTTATTCTAATGGATTTTGGCAAGGAAATACTGCATTTCATGCACTTGAGCTTAATGAAGACTGTATTTTCTTTGCTTGCTATGAACAACCATTAGAGCACATTTTAAAATAATTTTGTGATGCAATATTAAACCAAAATATTAAGGGAAACTGGCATTTCCAAGTTTAAAATGGTCTTCTGCATAACAGAATAAAACACCGCCAAAGCTGAAGCAGTAGAGAACACAAAGGAATCTTAATACTGTAATTATTTCAAGGAGAAATAATACCTTGTCCCTGCCAGTTTATGACATTTTTACATCCCAGTATTGTGTTCATATTTTAGTATAGAGATGTCTGAAAGAAATCTCAGGTCTCACTATAATTGACAAAGACTATGAAGAGGCCTGGAAGAGAGAGGCCCCATCACCTGCTGGCACACTGTATCTGCACTGGACAAGGCTTAGCGCACATAGGGTTTTTTTTTTCCACTGACCTTCCTTAATCTGGATCTAAGATGATCAGGATCTAAGGAATAGGTCCTTCAAATAATCTGGATCTAGTAGATCTGGATTAAGGGAGGTATATGTGTCCCCACGAGCAGCGCAGGACCCAATAGCAATGGGTGCTAGCCTGCCCGCAGTGGAACTACTGGAGCACCCATGTGGCGAATCCAGATTGACCCAGGTGGGGCCCGCTTGTCACCCCAGGTTTTTGGGGAGATAGGGGGTGCAATCTCTGTAAACACTCTGGAGATTCTTCGAAGATTTTCTGGAGTCATCTGCTGCAAACTTTGAAGATTTTCCAGAGCCTTTGACAAAGATCCATAGGATTGGCCCTGCTCTCGCATAGGGTCCTCTTCAGAGCCTGTGCTGTTCTTTGGAGCCGGCTTCGGAGATTGTGCACAGGCTTCAGAGCTTTGGGTTTGGGGGCACACACCCCATGGGTGCGCCCCCACCCCGGAGCCCTCTCTAGACCCCATTGCCTGATTGTGGTGCCTGAAGACCCCATTATAGACCCCTTTAATGGGGTCTACAGGAAATCCAGATTATAGGTCCTGAAGGACCCATTCAATCCGGATTTCCCTAGAACTGGTAGAAACAAATGTGGCTCTAATGGCGTCTGCAGTGGAAATGGGGTCTTCCTGCTCTGAGCTTAATGGGTCCTTAATGGGTTCTTAATCGATACACAGTGCTAGTGGAAAAAAAACCTTAGACCAGGGCAGTGGTAGTCCTTTTGAAAAAGGTCTACTATGATTCACTCATGAGTAAATTGGCCAGTTCAGCAGGGGGATCCATTTCAGTGGGCCTACCAAATCAAACCACTAAAATAGGTCTTGGGGGGGGGGGCTCAGAGGCCAGGGGTTTATGGCTACTGGAACTCCCGCAACGGTCTCCAGACCTGTCCTGGAGCAGTGTGAGAGCTTTCCTAGAACAGTCATCACAGGTGTGGACAACCTGAACTGTTCCAGCTGGGAATGGTTCCAGTAGGATAACTTTCACCCCCTGGTTGGTTCTATATCTTATATGTAGTGCTGAAGTAAGCCTTGTTTCAATGCAAACAACAAATCCTCATTTAGTCCCTCCCTTGAATCTCATGCATCTGCTGCTACTGACAGCAGTACACAGATTTTTTTTAATTAATAAATTATTACTCCTTTTCATACTGGCAAATGAAAACAGGGGTGATTTTCAAGAATCTGTCTTCATACAAAACATTATATAACACCACAGATACAAATACATAAATACACCATGTATTGCATATGCACTGGGACTTGCTACCTTTTGTGATTAAGAACGGCAGACACAAGTATGGTGAATCACAGTTGTCAGATTGATTTTAAACCATTAGTTTTTGTTCTAGGACTAATGCTATAATTTTGGCATTATAGTGGACAGTAGCCTCTTTATGCACCTTCCAATTTGGTGTCCAGCTGAGATCAATACAAACATAAGCTATTCCTGATGCTAAGCTGAAGACATCACATGCTGGGGAACAGGTCAAACTACATCCCATTTCCTAGGGACTTTGGAAGAAGATGCAAGCATTTTACAGAAGTAGGGTCATTAAGCTGCCTTACAATGGCTAGATGTGCACTCCAAAGTTGCTGAGATCTGCAGTGCAATCAACTCTGAAATGAACAGGACTGTGAACAAGCAGAGACGTGCACTAGGGATGTGTATGAATGGGTTCTTTGGCATTCGATTCGTGATGAACCAAATATTAGAAAATTGGTATTCATTCAAATAGATCCCCTTCGAATGTGGTAGGGTTCTATTCAATATGGATGTATTTGTACAAATTTGTATGACTATCCAATACGAATGCATACGGATCTGATACAAGTGCATACATATCTGATACGTATCCTATTCCAATGCCTACTTCTTGGATATGTATCCTATACCAATGCCTACATAGCCCCAGTTTAACAAATGTACTAACTATTGATATGAATGTTCAGAAACATTCATATTTGTATGGTAATGTACAAATGTTGTAACATTTGATTCGTGTATGAATGTCCAAATTCTTATGAGTTCATACGAATAACAAATGTTACGAATATTTGTGCATATCCCTAATGCGCACAGGACATGTGATGCTCAAACTCCCCACTCTTCTATCCCAGGATGGTACCACTACCCAGCTGCCTTACAACCAAGTTATGCTGTCTTCCTGCAGCTATTAGAATGTAATGTACTGAACGTAAAATCAATATAAAAATCTTCCTCTGAGCTTATTATAGCATGTAAACCCACAGCAACAGCCTTTTACAAGAAAACAGGGAGAAGGTAGAAACCATATTCCTTTGCTATTTTGACCTTCCAAGAAAAAAACTTTGTGAAGTGAAACCTCTCATATTTCATATGTTGTATGAGAAGGCTGGGCAAAATAAATAAAGTCATATGTACTCTCTGGCCAATGTAGAGGCTACACACTGACTCAACACATGCAGCCAATGGACTTTCATATGTGAATCTGGAGAGATTTCTCTAACAAAGCAAAGGCCCAATCTAAGGTTAGTAGTGCTGGCTTTTCCTGGAGAAACCTGGTGACCTCCACTACGTCCAAGCCATATTAAGGCTATGCCACTGTTGCAAAAGAAAATATATGTAATTGTTCAAGTATCTGGTATGTACAAGTTTCACAACCCATTACGGCAGTTTGGCAAATGACTACTTGCAATTCCTGACACGTAGGAGCATCTTGAAGCAAAAGCTTGGTGGGCCAAAACCTATGCACCACCATTCCCAACCAGTGCATTTGCCGTTTGGATTGTGCCCTCGGATTATATTTATATGGGGGAAAAATACCCATGTAATAAACAGAGTTCAAACATGTAGCTTATGGGCCTACAATGAACATGCATGTTTATCATATGGTGATGATTTGCAACAAAGGGAACAAGGACTGATAATAATCTCACAGAAGTCCATGGATTTTTATTTTTACAATATTCAGTGAGGCAGAATCTTTTGTATAGCTGGAATTGTTTGAAAAAGCTTTTGTATACTGCATGGTTATGGGGATCTTTAGGTAGCACAGAAGAGGAATTTTCGGTTTTGATTTATTTTTAATATAAATGTAGTTGATCAAAAAATTGAGCCTTATATCTCCTCTATGAGAGGAATAAATATAGACATTTTGACACAAACTACTGAAGGATTTAAATGATCAAAATCCTAATAAGAAACCATTTCCTACCTCTCTAGCAGTATGTTTAAGTAAGCCCGTAATAGACAAGCCTGTGATACACATACTTCAATTATTTTAATGTTTGGATGTATTCCTCATTTTCTCATGTTGCCTCAGTGGGGTGGCCTGTGTCCAAACTAGAACCAAACAACTGATTTGTAGAAATTATTTGGAACTCAAGATTCAATAAACTCTTTTCATACCCAAGACCTTCAGCCTTGTGCCTAGTCTCTCTTGCACCCACAGCCTCCTCTTCTGAGGGTAGGTTCCCATACATGTTTAAATCCAAATTGAATCCAAAGTTGGTATGGAGAGTTCCCATTCAATTTTTTGCTCCCAGATTTTATGAGGACTATTCCTGCAAAAATATGGGGGGGGGGGGAAAGTCCTGAGAAAAACTGGACTTTCCCTACCTTTTGGGCCTGAGTCCACTCCCTCCCCCCCAAAAAAAATGTGAATTTGGATTGGGGATCTCCTTCTGGCCAATGCCTGCCCCAGATGTGGGTGGGATTTCACAGCTGGGAAGTTCTCCCCCCTCACCTTGCCATACCCACAATGCTAGAACCCCGATCAAGAAAGGCAAAGGCTTGATTTCCCCTATGAGAGATACACTTAAGTCACTGCTAACAAGGAATACATTTGTATCAAGTTGGAGAGCAGCAAAAAAGCCAAGCCTCAAGCCTAGCCTCTCTCTCCTACTCCAAGTGAGTAGAAATCGCTTGCACTCTGTTCTTCTGCTCTCCTGCTTCAGTGCACATTTGTTGTCTTACCTGGAACTTCTGTTCTGAAAGGGCAGGAGTGAACGGTAAAGTGTGATCACCTTCTTCCACTTAGCTGCTTGTCTAGGGCAGGCTTACAGGGTTTGCACTTGGGGGGGGGGGATTAAAAGGTCCTGTTCTCTGTACAGAAGATTTGGGTGGTGAGTGGGAATGGCAATATTTGGGTTCAGCCTGGTTAATCATCAGGCAAATGGGAACAGCCCAGAATGCGCACTTGGCCCTGTATCTGGATTTAAATAGTCCAACAGGGGCTAAAAATAGTCCAACAGGGACTAAAAAAGTCAAGTAGGAACGTGGCCTCACTGTGATTATCAGCACTCTGATAGCACATTTGTCAGCACTCTGACTAGCACTGTTCTGCCCCAGGTATACTCAAGCTTTTAGTTCAGTCTGCACTCTGGCCTTGGGCAGAGGTCTTGAACAAGTGAAACTCCTCCCTCTTTGAAGAATCCACCAGTCTTTCTTAGTATGCACAAATTACAGTATTTATTGCAACAGCAAAACAAATATATAACCACTTTCTTAGCAAGTAAGAGCTTACAGTTTCTTTGGGTCTTACTGGGTCTTCAGGATTTAGTTACTGTCCTTTGCTGAGGCACTCAGGCCTAGAAAGAGTTCCTGCCTTCCTTTTGAGACACTGGCTGGTCTAGAAGGACTTTCTGGTTCCTTTGGCACTTGCTGGCCTAATTGGAAGTTGCTGTTTTACTCTTTCTGTTGTGGAGTTTCTTCTTTCTGTGGCACTTGCGGCCTATGAGGAGTTTCAGCCTGTCTAAGAATGATGATTCCTTCCACTCTCACAGCAGACTGAAAACTGATCTAACTCTCCTGTGTAAGCTGTAAATGCTCCACCCTCCTTACCCAAAAGCCTACCTCTTAAAGATACAGGCACAGATTTCTTTCTAAACTTCCAATAAACAAGGCTTACAACATAAACTTCAATTGCACCAAACAAACTTGTTGCAGAGGCATAACAAGCACATTATCTGATTATCAGCACTCTGACTAGCACATTGATTTAAATGCATTGAATCTAACCAAAATGAAGAGAGAATATAGATTTATTTATTTTAGCAGTAGCAGTAGCAGCAGCAACAATACATGCCTACATGCCTACTTCTAACAATATGCATTAAGAGGAACAAATCAATATGAGGCTTTTCCTAATTGCTTGAATTGTTGAAAAAATATAATTGAGGTGGTTTTTTTCCTGAAACGGTAATATGGTAACTATATTGACAGTCTCTTTGCAGAGATGTGCACAAAACAAAATTAGTTGGTTTAGTTTGAACTGAGACAGTCTTCATTTAGTTTGACTGGTTTTAGATTGAATCTAGAATCACTTGTGGATGGTTGAGATTTTTTTTTAAAGGCATTAAGGTCCCCACCTTTCTCCTTGACCTATTTCACCTTCACCTGCCCTAAAGGCTATTTTAAAAAGGGCAATTTGTTAACTGCACATTTACACAAAAGTAGTCATTATTCAAAAAAGAGGAAAAGAGGAGGTGAATGGGGTTCAGTTTAATACAGTTCAAGTTGAACTGTTTGGCTAGACCTGATTTTACCAAAAACCTCTGGTCCTGTTTGGGAGGAGGTTGGTTTGAACTGAACTGGATCAAATTGAAGGGTTCAATTTGAACAGTTCTAAATCAAACACCTTTGCACATCTGTGGTTGTACGCAACAGCTGAGATACTGTTTGGATACCGAATTTGGATTCGATTCGGAATTAAACGTCTGTGGTTGTACATCTGTGGTTGTACGCAACAGCTGAGATACTGAACGAAGCAAGACTGTACCCAATTATCATACACAAATAGAAAGTCAGGATTTTCTTTTACATTTATCCAGAAGCCATTTATATCTACCCAGCAAACTGACACTCTCTAAATAGTTTAGATGGCAACATACATCATCTCAGTGAATCAAAAGGAAGCTGTGATCCAAAAAGTCTGAAGGCGCCAGTTGTGCAAGAAACAGAGAATAAGATGGGTCCATTTACACAACTAAGAAGTGGTAGCTAGTGAAATGAAACCAGTTGGGTGGTAGAAAGTGAGCGGTGATTGGAACCTTGCCTTTCATCTTGTGCAAGCGGTATGGATCACATATGGCATAGTGTGATCAAAGGCAACCAACCAACCAGTTTGGCTCCTTGGTAACCTCCATTGTTCCTATTTCACTGGCCACTGTTACTACAGATGGCTAACTAGATGCTTCTTGCATGTATGAAGAAGAAGAAGAAGAAGAAGAATTGGCTTTTCTACCCTGCTTTTCTCAGCCATTTAAGGGTTCTTCTCCCCACAACAGAACACCCAAGATTCCCAGAAAAGAGTCTGGCTCCTTAACCACTAGTTACACTGTACTTATAGTATTACTGTTTCCTGCTATTTACTATTGTATTAATATTTGTGTATTTTTCAGTTTTCTTTTCTTTTTGATCATATAACTAAAAAAAATGACATAACTAGTTCTGCTGCCATTCTGGCCTTAGCACTTTATTACCTACAATGTGTAACAGTTCTTGCTTTTTAAAAAATCTGATTACAAAAATCAACAGAACAAGCTTAATTACTGTTAATTACTTTGTTAAGTTAAAGACTGGGATGGAGGGATGAACCTGTACCTACTGTATCTGTTATCAGACAGAAAAGCACTGGTACTATTAATATTTAGAAACATTAGAATGGAGTCATATATACATTGTAGAAGTGTTTGAAGATTGGGATTATTGGACGGTGGGGTAACTGAGCACCAGGCTTTCATTGCTTGCAGTCTTTCAACAGGCAAAAGAAGCAATTTTAATTGTGTCACTTGTGGTTTTATCCCACAGTTTTTAAAGGCACTAAGCCTTACTGGCGCATTAGAATAATACACAAAAGTAAGAATCCAAATGAGAGGGCAAGTACTGCCTATATTCATTACCAGTTTGAAGATAATGACAACTTTGGCTTATTTAAGTCAGGAAATGGATGCTTCTACTAACTTCCTTGGCAATGCTGGCAAAGTGAAAAGAGGGGCATTGTGTGACTCAAAGACTCATTTCTGCTAGTAAATTTAGTTAAATTATACCTTCACGCTGCACCTGTAATGGGCCAGAGTATTATAGCATCCAAACCTCAGAGGAATAGAATATATAAATTATGAAGACACTGCAGATGTCCTCATTGAAGACACCAACTTGAAACATTGCCACATGGACAAAAATAGTGAGAAAATTCGGATACAAACAGTAAAGGAGTACCAACGTATACAACATTCAAAATACTGCTACTGAAATTTATAAAGTTATGTTATTACTTTGCAAGTTAATACTGAACCATGCTGGCTACTAAATGCCACACATGTAGGCTATCACCTCCTGAAAGGCAGCAAGGGATTAGAGGTCCTTGAATCGCACAGTGACTTTTAAAAATGTTTTAGCAGTTCCTTATGTAACATAACTATTGTGAATACTGTTTTGTGTAGGGGTAAAAGAGCAAAGAAAATATGCCTGAGGGCGGCACACTGCCCACTTGGCCAAAGGGAGACATGCAAGCTCTCAGGCTGGCAACGTCTCCAGCCAGGAGGTACTGATACTACCTTAAGCCTGATTACCTGATAAGAGGCTACGTGCTTGGGCACACTCGAGGTGTGGCAGATATCGATTGTCCCAACCTCAAGTCTATCCAAAAAGACACTTCAGGGGATTGAATGTTTACTCAGGGAGGTTGCCTTGAAGTCTCTGGCCAGAGCTGGATTGTACACATGCGTGAAAAAAGGATTAAAAAGAGCCTGCTGGGGTCTGTTCGGTGTGTGCGCGAAAGACCAACAGATAGAGAGAAGCAATTACACAAACAAGCTCCCTCCATTCCTACAGCTGAGATACAACTTTCTGTGCATAAGCTGTTATTTACCAATAATTCATTGACTATCAATGAAGAAGGCCATTCACCTTTTGAATGACATTTTGTGCTTCTTGCCCCCTGTCCCTGCCCTTTGGTCTTATACAAACGTCCTCCTGACTCACAATGGTTAGATCCTGCCCCTTTAATAACCTGGAGAAGGGGATATGCTGCTATTTCATTACCTACAGGTGTTCAGTGGATTCCAGCTTAGTGCATTCGCCCGTACCTTCCTGAAGTAACAAGACGGGGAGCGAAAGAGCGTGATGGCAGAGCCAAAGCCGGTGCCTGGCACGAAAGAACGAAAGATCTGATTCCAGAACTTGACACGGCCTTTACACTTCACCTGGGGCGATATAAAGTCTTTGACGAACTCAGCTGAGGAACGCTTAATAGATAATCAACAAGCGCTAACCATGGATCATCTTTTGCTGGCCCTCATGGCTCAGCTAACCAAGAACGCTGATTTTTATTTGCTTCTCAGTGAATCCGAGCACCCTTAGACTGTCTGCCGCGTTATTTCATCGCCTTCATTGCTTCAGTTTTAAATACACAATGACAATGGTTTGCATAGTGTGCAAGTTATTCCTTATTTAAGAGTACAAAAGAACACTGCAAGGAGGCCTGTGAAGCAGTAACTGATCCCATTAAGTTACTGACAAGCAAAAAGCCAGGGAACACTTAAATGTTTTCCACTGAGCTTTCCCACAAGTTCATTTTAATAGTCAGGTGTCATTTTGCCTGCTTTAAAACATTTATGAGGAACCCCCACCCACTGAAGATTGATTTGCCTATGCATATCCAAGATCAGCAGAGGTGGGAGTTACAATACAGGTTGAGAAGTTTTGTGATGAACCTCTGTTTGACATGTTCAAAGCATGTCTGCTGTTGGCCCCTATGTGAGTCAACAATACACGTGTGACGTCAACACACCAGCAACCTGAGGCTGACATCATGTTCAAGTCCAACAAGGGGCAGATGTCTTTTCCTTGGGGCTTACCTGTATTTTACCTGTATGTAGCCACTGTCGGCTTATTGCAGAATGCACCTAACAGCCCGCAGCCTCTCTATGTGATTCAAAACATGTCAAACAGAGGCCTAGTTCCTTTCACTTAAACTGAAGCATTGAACTTGAAGAAAAAGAAGATGAAGGAGAGTTGGCTTTTCTACCACACATTTCTCACCCGTTTAATAACTCAAAGCGGCTGACAAAGCTTTCTATTCTTCTTTCCACAAGAGACACCCTGTGAGGCAGGTGGGGATGTGAGAGCTCAGAAGAGAGCTGTGACTAGCCCAAGGTCACCCAGTTGGCAGAATCGAATTCGGTATTCCCAGATAAGAGATTGGCTCCTTAACCACTAGACCAAACTGGATCACAATAAAGGGGGGGGGGATTGACCATGCCAATGCCCCTCTCCCAAGAAATTATAAAATCCATGACCAATGAACATCTCAGCTGAGCAAAGATTAAATTGTATGGTACAGTTGAGATGGAATGCACCTCACTATACTGTCCAATCAAATGTTTTTTTTTAAAAAAAAATATTGGTGCAATCAACAGAATATCAATAAATTAACAGGTGTTTTGATGTAAACTTTGTTGTCAATTAAGTCAAAGACTGTTTTTGACTGCTTTTGATTTAAGAATGATCTGGTCCTAGAAATTCAATCAACTACAAAAGCACATGTTTTGACTTCTAGAAACTAATTTATTATCAACTCTCCAGATTTAGTATTACTGCTAAACATTGGCTTAGATAAGATTACTTGTTAAGCTAGACTTTCAATCCTATGTTCCGAGTTGCACCTATACATCTAAACTGAGCCTATGATCATACTTAACATTTAATCCAGCTTCAGTCCACTTTCAGAGTGAAAGAATACATCAGCAAAGCGACAAGCTGTTTTCTTTCAGTCTTAAATAACTCAGAAAATTCACCTTTGGGTAGATAATGTAGAAAGAAAATTAAACCCTAGGTGTGACCACAGCCTGAGTTTCCAATGGTCACAAGGGAGTACATCTCAGCAGCCTCTGATCTTAAGAGGTCTATTGGGTAGGCTAAAAACATTTTTCAAACTCACTTCTCAAGGGTGGACTTGGATCAAAGTTTGTCAAGGTGAGGTCATAATTCCTATGGGCAGTCCTATACCTAATATTTAAATGAAGTCCATTAGTACATATACCAGCCTTGAGATAAACTACGTATACTGTCAACTTTGTGCAGGAATATATCATACTATTAGACTGCTATCCTACCTATCTGCTAGGATAAAATAGATAAATTCTGGGACTGATTGGTTAAATTAAGGTTATAAATATCCAAGATCAGCTCTGGAAAGCAGAGGTGGTAGTTACAATATAGGTTGAGGAAAGCAGGACGCTTCTAATGCCATTTGTTGGGATTTGAGAGCAGGAAAAGGTTTGTCCTTGTCTCTGCTTGAGATGCCCATGGACAATTGGTGGGCCACCGTGTGCGATGGGATGCTGGACTAGATGGGCTGTGGCCTGTTCCAGCAGGGCTCCTCTTATGTTCTTATGTAAATACAAATACTAAAAAGATACTATACACACTTTAAGATATACATTCTTCACAGCTTAGACTCTACAGTGATTTGTCCTATATACATGGGTCACAAATCTCTGAGTGCAAATCTCAATAATCTACATTTTTCTGAAAAATCTGTTTAGTCAATCAAAATCCTGTATAATACTAAACCATTTCTCCAAATTCCCAAAATGCAGTATGTTATTTAAAATGTATTTCTTAAATTAATATAGCTGACCACCCAAACCAACTTTAAAGTGCCGATAAAATATAAAACATGGTATAAACAGACAATAAATTAAAACAGCTGGACAAAACAAATCATACGATCAAGTTCTGTTCTTTAAAATGTAATGGTGAACAAAAAGATCTTAACGTGGCACCTAAAAGCTTATAGTGATGGTGCCAAGCAGACTGTCTGGAAAAGCTGTTCCACAGCCTGGGTGCCACAACTCAGAAGGCACCTTACCTTGTTCAGTGGAATCACATGCAGCTTGGCCTCTGCAGCAAATCCTAGGCTACGATATGTTGATTTTGTGATTGATACAACAGTACATAACAAGGTACCCTGGTAACAAGCTAAATTTATTTGATTTATATACCATACCATAGCCTGTAGGCTTCAGGATGGCCCATACACAACCACATATAGAATAAAACCAATATTAAAACTATATACTAAATCTATAAAAACTATTATTCCTAAAAACACGTATATAGAAACAGGATTAAAACAAAATTAAAACCCAGTAAAATAGTTCCAACCAGCTAAAAAAGAAGATAAAAATTGATAAAAACAGTGAGAGTCAAGAGCAGGAAAAGGTCTTCTGGAAGTGTTTATTTTCAAATTCCTCCAAAAGGCCATTCCATTGAAAAAGGGAAGGAATTTAAAAACTGGGGAGCAGCTACCTAGAAGGCCCTATCCTGTGTGCTTGTCAGCAAAACTTCTCTTGCTGTTGGTACACGGTGAAGGGCTCCTTGTGTTGACTACGTGTGGCAAGCTGTAACAGCTGGGAGAAGCAATCCTTCAGGTACTTAGCACCTAAGCCACCTAAGTCTTTGAAGGTAATAAGCAGCACCTTCAATTGAATATGGAAGCAGATGGCAGCCAATGCAGTCCTTGAAGGTTGAGAGTGGTTATGTTCCCATTTTGGGTTCCAGAAAGATCTCTGGCAGCCACGTTCCGCACCATCTGAACCATCCAAATGCTTTTCAAGGGCAGCCCTGTGCAAAGCACATTGCAGTAGCTTTTAAATTTCAATTCAACACGTTAAATTGGGCTTGGAAACAGATTTGGAATCAATCAAGTTGACGAAACACTGTTCCAAGTGCCCAGTCAGTGCTAATAGTCTTTTGGTCTTATTCTGAACCAGCTGGAATTTCTAGTTTTTAAATGCCTTACAGTAGTTCAAATGAAGTGTTAACAGTGTGTAACTAACTGTGGCCAAGTTATGGTCACAATAGGAAAGGAGAACCTTCTGCCTCTGGACCAAAACTTGGTGGGGTGCTGGATGAAGACCAAAAAAAAAAAAAAAAAGAGTTTCAACTGGATGATGCTGGCTTGATTGACTTAGCTTCTCCTAGCAACAGGGTGTAATGTGTCCACAGCTTATCTCACCTAGGCCCCTCTAGCCCACCTACAAATACGTGGCCATCTGAGTATTCCAATATGTGGAGATATCCCAATCTTAACACGGCACCCAGAGATTACACCAGAGAGACAAAGGCTGGCTTAGTACCTCCTTGTGAAAACAGTAGCACAGTGACGTGACAACCCTGTGTCCAGCTATAGCACAAAAACACACATGCTGCTAGGTCATACTGAACAGCACATATGCTGCTTTGACACTTAGCATGGCCCACAGGTAAAGACGGCGATGCTTGTGCCATGACTGGGCAAAGCACTGTCCAGGTATGGTGATAAAGAATATCCTAACAAGGTGTGTGGATGTGTTCCGCTAAACTGAATACTGAAGATTAAGCTTCCTGCAGCAAGCAAGATGTCAAATAAAGTGGCTTCTCCCTCTGCGTCAAGAATCCCCAAACAGACTGCGGGAATTTGCACAAAATGTGTGTTTAAAACCCAAGTGCTTAAATTTGCATATGGTTTTCTTGGGTGATATTTCAGTGTGTTCTTGTTTTTCTGCTGGTCTGGTTTGAGAGAATATATGGTATAGTTGTGCACCAGAGACTATATATAAACAAAACACAGTTTCAGAAGTGGACATTTACATGCAGATGATAATTTTGCACTGTGAGATGTACATGTATCAGACAATACCCTGCAGAGAAAGAACACGGGCACTGTTTTATAGTTTACTGTTATTTTCACTGTGCATCATATTTTGAGGCAAATTGCCCATGCAATATGTAATAACTTAAGAATTATCAATACCAATAATGCACAATTACAGTTCAGCCCACCACAAACACACAACAACACTTAAGACTAAATTGCACAATTTTAAAATACATAGGAGCTTTAGGGAAAAAACAAAAACAACAACTTACATTTTGGGCTTTTTGTTGCAGAAACAAGAAGGTACAGGGGGGAGAAATATAAACTTAGGCATGACATGCACAGAATGGATAGAAGCAAAATATTAGAGGGAGAAAACAAAAAAGGCAAAAGCACTTCTTTAAATACACACCACATGCTGTAAACTCTGTTCTGCTGTGTTCTGGTAGCCACCAGCCTTTGTGGATAAAGATGAGTATCAGACATATTCAGGGAAGTCAGGGGTAGCAGTGGCTGCTAGCCACTGTAGCTACGCAACCAGGAATGAGCACAAACATTCGCAGGCATTCAAAATTCAATCGAATGTGCCGAATTTTGACATTTGAACTCAAACAGAATGTCCCAAAATTTGAATGAAAACATTTGAATCGAATTTTGAATCCATTTGTTCAAATTATTCGGGTTTGTACACAATGCGTACTTGAAGATCCACATCTTTCCCGCGTCTGTACGTGATGAAAATGGGTTGCAAACAGAATAACTACGGGATGCATTCAGATATGTACGGATGCCTATGGGTGTGGGAAAGATGTGTATGAGCACACACAAATGTTGTAGACATTCGCATGTGCAGATTTGAATTTGGTAAAAACGAATCGAATCTTGTTAAATTTGAATTCAAAATATTTGAATCAAATTGGATTTTGGGGTATTCAACCCGATTTGAAAGAAAGTAAAAAAAAACATTTGTGCACATCACTATATGTAACTACCTCTGGTATGCAAGATGGTACAGTATTCAAAAAGATAGCTGCTGGAAGCCCTAAGTGAGAATTACAAATAGACTCACATACAGTATTTGGAGCCCCCTCAAGAACAGAGAACTCTTAGGGGACCTACTGGTATCACATTGAAAAGGCATCCACAGACTTAAATAAGACATGCAGCCCATTCACAGGGAGGGCAGTTGAAATTGAATCCTCTTCTCAACTTTCTGTTCCTCCCCAACACACACTGTGTTGTTGCTGGACTGAGTTTCATGAAATGATTTTTTTCTTTTCTTTTTGGCATTTTACTGACTTTTATAAAAAGCATCAACACTACTCAGTTATTTTTTAGGGGCAGTGAAAAACCTTTTTATTGAGTGTTGAAAGAATCGTTTGCAAAATAGGAGCTGAGTATTAAGTGATGCTGACACCCTGACCCACTGTATGGTACAGAGTAGCTTCAGTGTTCCAGTGGTTCTTGAATTCTGACTTCCATTGTTCCAATGTAATTGTTTCTTTTAGTTCTCAGATAGATCTTGATGACCATCCAGTCTACATTAGGTTTCTTTGTGCTCAGTGACCTTGTCTTCCGGCCATGTCCATTCGTCACAAGATGGTACCACTGTGAGGCCTATTTTAGAAAAGAGGAGGCTGCTAAAGCAGCAGACAGTGGACTGTTTTAAAAGACACATAAGAGAAGCCTTGCTGGATCAAGTCACAGCATCCTGACTTGGGACAGTGACCCACCACTTGCTTTTGGGGATTCTGAAGCGGAACAAGGGTGGAACCCTCATCTGCTCTCAGCAAATGGATTTTAGAGGCATCCTGACTGTCTCTCTATCCCAGAAGTGGTACTCTGCACCCACCTGTCCTCCATGAAATTGTCCAATGTGTAAACGTATAGTGGGATACAAGTCTGAGTAAACATGCATCGAAATATCCTAAGGTTTAAAACAATGCTTGCATAGGTTATATTAAATATGTGGCTCAAGAGCAGCTTGGAGATGGCTGCATATGACAGCTCATGTTCTCAGTTCACCTCTATTCCACATTAAAACAAGAAAATACACTTTGAGAACACTAGCATGTGGCAACTACCACCTTTAAGCTATTTTGAGAATTAAAAAAAGAAAACTTGTTCAACCACATATTGTTGTATGAATTAATTTAGCTGTAGAAATAAAACTGAATAAATTACCGATTAACCTGAAATACAGAATTCACATCAGTTATGAGGATTTGCTTTTGTATAACTGACAGAACTCCATCCACATTATTAAAGGTGCCATTGCACAGAATCATAGGCATGTTTCCTAAGAAGAGGTTCCACTGAGTTCAAGGGACTTTACTTCCTGGTAAGTGTCCACAGGACGGTATCAAATGTTCACAGAAGCTTAATTTATTAGGTAGCTCCTTCCTGTTCTAAGGGATTTGAAGACTCCATGTGTATTTCCGACAGCTCTAGTCAAGAAATAGGCTTGCTTTATTTGAAGGCGTTGGGAAATAGGATTACTACAGGCAGACCAAAATATCATCTTACCGTTCTAGCATTCGTACATTTAATGCTATACCAGCTCTGTCCCTCCCACTCTTTTTTCCAGGTGTTAATAGAAAAATCAATTTTATATTACAACAGCTGGGATTGTTTTAAATATCACAGCTGTCAGAATTTTAAAATAACTAATCTGAATATGGTTGGAGTGGTAAAAATATAACAAAATGAAAACAGAACTGATCTGTACAAACTCTTTCTGCCTACTAACTTCCAATATTACTGGAACCAACGCTGATCAGATTTCTAATGTTTCAGTTATTAGTCTGTTATAACAACGATGAATTCATGGATCTCCCCCCTCCCATCTGAGACAACTGAAATTATCTGTTTTAGGTAGATGGTTATACCTTATCTTAAAAAAAAGTAACTACAGAAATAGTAAACTCTGTAAGTGATTTAAAGACCAGCAATCTTATTTATTAAAGCATTTTACAGCTAAATAAGTCACATTAAGCAATATATAAATGTAAGGTTTTGGTAATTCTAGAAACTCTGAATGAATGTGAAACTTTAGAATTGTGTACAGTCCATTACAAAGCTCTTCATAGGATAGAAACAATTTAACAATTTATTTCCTAATTTTTTCCTACACTCTGTTGCTATTGAGAAAAGCTATAAATCAATTTAGAATAAGTTTATAATGGGATACATTTGACTTTCCTCAATCCCCTGCCAATGGTATTAATTTAAAGATGAAAGACATATGGTAAGATTTTTTAATTTGGAACTAATAATAAACAGTAACAAGAAAGTTTTCCATTTCTTAACCAAGGGTAGCCAGTTATAAAACCAGATGAGAAGTTACACCCATCATCTCAAATATCGCACGAGTAAATGAATGAACACATCACTTGCTGTACTCTGTGTGAGCTCAAGGATACTCTTTGCATGGCATGCTGTATAAACTCCAACCCCTTCCTGCTGTTCCGAATGCTCTGCCTCCAGCCCCAAAAGCAGCACATGTGGCAAAAAAGGCTGAGAATTTACCTGGAAAGTAGCTCAAATCTTGCCTTGTTATGAGCAAACTATTGTTTCAATACTAGTCATCCTCTTCATCGGTAATATATGGCGATAGACAGTTGCCTATTTTTTTTTTAAGTTGCAATCATTTCTGAGATCACATATACTAAGGGTTTTAATGCTACCATTATTAGTTAAGCCCTGAACAGGTATAGACAACTATGGGTGTTTTTCCACTGTCACTAGAAGTACCCATTAAGTACCCATTAATGGGTACAAAAATGGGTACAAAAATGGGTACTTTTAGTGACAGTGGAAAAACACCCTATGAGGACTAGTTGTAAACCATGATGCTACTTTTCTAGAGTATAACTTTCCTCGTTAGCAATGAATGGTTTAAAAACGGTAGAAATTCCAACATAAGAAAAAGCCATCTGCATGGGTTTATGCCTTTAAGTCCCCAAGGTTTATTTTCTTATTAAAATGGCATTTTGTCAGGAGCTGCATCAGAGGAAACCCTTAAAAAAGCCAAAGGAAGTCCCTGTCACTGATGAAGACACTATCTAAAAAAGCAAAGTTATTATCCAAATCTGGTACATTTGTACAGAAAATCTACATGGAAATGGTGGTGTGCAGTGATTTTTAAAAAAACAGAACAACACTATTCTGGTTTGTGGCCCATGCGAGTTTGTTTATGAAATTGCAATTCTATTTTTTTTAAAATGCTTTCAATTTCTTTTCAAGTTTATGTGACATGAAACATGAGATCGTTCTACGAATGTGCATTTTTTTTGGAGGAGGGTGTTCACAAAGAGCAAAAATACATCAAAATGTATACAGTTACTTATAATTGTTTTTAATTTGAAATAATTGTTTACAAACTAGCTGAAACTTATTAAAAGCTCCAGAGCTAAGCAGATCAAGTAGAAGACACAACAAAGGAAATTACAGCAGTATATTTCCTAGCTGTCTCCAGCCCCCCACCCCACCCCAAGAGCTCTCAAGACCAGCGAAAGGATCACGGTAACGCAGAATGTTATTCCTCATCTACTGGAATTGTGGTAACAGGTGCGGCTGTAATAATATGCTGGGCAATCAACTTTTTCACGACGATCTGTCAGTTCAGCTTAATAATGCCATTACGAATGTAAACATTCTTGCAATTTATATTTAGAAGTCAATAAAATAATGGGGTGCATTTACTTATCCTTTTTAATTTTTTAAGTAATACATTTGATGATTTTAATCATGTCATTCCTTAACCGGATGAGCTGAAACAGGCAGGCTATCTGTGTGCCCCCCCACGCTCCCCCCCCCCCACTCATCAGAAAAGCCATTGAGCAATTCTGTCTTACTCCCTTTAAAAGGAGAGAGTATTCGGGAGAAAATCAGCAGACATTCCACACTCAGCTGAACTTGAGAATATGTGAATTATACTGTTTATGAAAGAAAGGACACTAAAACTGACCATAAAGGAAGATGAATCTGAACCACTCCAGTCAAATAAAATAACTTTGCAATAATAAGGATCAGCTACCCAAAAATTATGCTCAGGATAACTGCAGCTAGCCAAAAGCATTAAAGAAAAAAACAACAACGGCCAACTCCTCCCCCATTACTACAGCATTACTACTAGTCTGTAATTCCCAAAGAAACATCCACAGTGGTGAAAAAGCCAATTCAAATGTTAGCTTGGATTGTTAACATCCTCTTTGCATTTTCAGGTCAGCTACAATGGAGGCAGCTGGAATCTAGCATTCTCTCCACGCTGCCCCACCAATTACTTCAACACGGCCTTCTCTCAGGATGAGTGTAATTTGGCCTCTATGAAAGCTCAGCTTTGAGTCCCCAGAGAATGACAGTCAAAGACTACATATTTCAGGGGTGTCTGAGCAGAGACGTATTACAGCAGTACTTTTCATTTGTTGTCGCTTAGTTTTAGACCACTCTTCCTTAGGTTGTGTTGGATTTAATGCTGAAACACAAATCTTTCGTTAAAAAGGTGTTTTCTGCCCTAGGATATTCACCTCAGATCAGGTGTGCAGCATGTCCTGCATTTAACTTTTTTAAAAATATTTGAATCATCTAATAATAAAACCAGGGAATGATTATCCCACAAGTACAAAACACACACACTCTTTCTCTCTCTCACACACACACGGTGCAAGTTCTTTTCCTTCCAAAAAAAGCAATGATAACATCAACAAATGCCAACAGAAGCAGCAATGTTACAACTTTACATGAGGATATTCTCATGTCTACATACACGTAAAATTCTACGTTTGTATGTGAAACTCCCCATCGGGGAGTATCAGATAGCTTTTTAAAGTTAAAGATAATAAATTGCCCAATATTAACTCTTGGAGACACAAATGCCTCAAGTATTTCACATTATGCAGGCCCACTGGTCTATCTGGGTTACCCTAACCTTAAAAAATGGGCTCATTCTAACCACCGCCAGCAAATTCTGAGAAGCACTAATTTGGCCAAATAAAACTACTGTAAATTTTTATGAGGTTCTAACCATTGGACACAGACATAATACATACACTATTGATTTTTGAATCATTCCTGTAATTCATATGCCTGGGTTTCTGGAACCAAAATATTGAAATACATTAAGAGGAAGCCCAGTTTGTAGAAACCGAGACATCAAGCGAAGTTCTCACTGCTTAAACAGCAACATCTGTCAGTGAAATTCATCTGTGTTCTTGCAAGCAGACGTTTTTCTCCGTGGAGGAAGCTGGTCAAAAGCAACTCCAACCTGACAAACAACTAATCAGATAACACTTGATACACAATACACTTTAGCCGAATTGCTGTGGTTTCAAGCCAATGTATTCTTGTTTACCACAGTGGTCCTAAATCATTTTAAGAACCTCGACTTCACTAGGCTACGTATTTATCAGGATATCAGGATCCCACAGAGCAAGGCAGACTTGCCTCTCTCCAAAAAATCGTTTTGGGAGGTGTGGAGAACCTTACTGGCAAATGAAGATGGGAGCATTTTTGTGAATTGAAGGGCCTTGTATCTTTCCTTCCTGCTAAACACAGCTTGCTACAATATCTCTTTTAAGTCCCAGGTCCTTGACATACTACACCAATTTTACAGTAAATGAAGTATAACATGAATTGGACATATTCTTAAACAGGAAACAAACAGCTCTTCTGCACAGTTTCCTGTAGATCACTTGGAAAGGTATTTAAAGACTGTACTGGCAACGGACATTTCTAAATTAACCCCCACTCCCCTTCTAAACTAAAATAAGCACTC
Source organism: Aspidoscelis tigris stejnegeri (assembly GCA_023333525.1). Taxonomy (NCBI): domain Eukaryota; kingdom Metazoa; phylum Chordata; class Lepidosauria; order Squamata; family Teiidae; genus Aspidoscelis; species Aspidoscelis tigris. Next base: position 13,879,923 of record JALMGA010000007.1, read on the forward strand.
TCCCCATTAAAGGCATTTATCTTTAAACCTTCACAATTTTGTTTATTGTAAATTGACAGGATTCCCCCCCCCCCCATTTTTTGCTGTACTGAAACTACCACTTAAAACAAGAACATGGTCAACACACGAGAGGGCCCTGAGCCAATACGGATCGTTTTTAAAAATCACGTTTGCTGTTTTTTAAGTTTATATTTACCAAACTGACTGAGCCAATAAAGAAATGGGCCATTTTGCTTTTTAAACAATAAAGGTGTGACTCTCAGCATATCAATACCTAACAGATACATTGAAAAGCAGTGATTTGCTGCAGAAGGAATGGTTACTATATTTTCTCACAAAGTCTTGCTAAGCTAAGCTTTGTTTGGAACATCACTAATACTTAGCATGCGCGCATGTAGGCATACACAGCTACAAATCAACAAATACTGCCCTGTTCAAATTGAAATGCATATTATTTTTCCTTACTTTTTATTTTCTGGGTATAAAATGTGCAGCCCTCAAAGCTAGGCATCACGTATGTATTCTAAATAATACACTAGAATGCTTCAACAACCTAGATCAGAAGGAGAAAAAACCGTCACATCTAGTTCGTTTTTACCTTATACCTGCTTTTCTTCTTGGTTAATTGAATATTTTGTTTATAAGACAGAGGTAAACATACATATTACTTGTACAGCACTCATCCCTCATGTGACTTTAGGTTCCGCTGATTTCAGTGGAATTTCCTTTTGGTATGCTACTAAACATACTTTGAATAGGTTCTTTTAAAAAAAAGAATTTCAGTACAGCATTTAGTACAGCATTTAGATACGAGATTTTCATCTTGTTCATATGTAACAGCTATTTAAACCATGGGATAAGGCTTACTTATTTTAATTGTAAAACACACCTACTGAAAGGTGTTATTTTTATTTCAAAAAAGACAAATTTCTTCAGGAAAAGAGATAGCACTATTATGATGCTAGGAACTCTTTTTAGAGTTGTAATAAATAATTTATTATACTACAAGGATTAAACGATTAGTAGGAATAGCAGTGTGGACTATGAGTCTTTTGTCTAGGAACTTTATGGAGTTGAAAAAAGTCCATAATAAGGACAGGAGGCAGAGAACGAACACAGAAAAACTCATTAGCATTTACTTTTTGTGATTTGATGACTTGACAAATAACTATTTCTAAACAACTAGTTGGTGAGACGGCTTGATGCTGTTGGTATAACGTACAAAAAAGAACAATTATGATAATTATAGGGTTCTCTATATGATTTAACACATGCGCATGAGGTTGTGAGGCAGTAATGTGATATTAAAATACTATTAAGTGAAAGTTTTGCCACTTTGTTTTCAATTTCATTTGCTATAATGTCATCTTTTGCTGTCACCATGTTCTTTTAAGTATGGCATTTAATCAAACAACTTCTTGCTAAAATCTCAGTCATATATAATTAGCAATGCTAAACATGAGATCGAAAAGCGACACTACACAATTTGAGATGATACGTGCTTTCAGAAATATCTTAGTATCATAGTGTTTCAAGAAAAAAACCATTAAAACAGCAAATGCTTTGGTTACAAAGAGGTTATAGTAGTGTGTAACAAAAAAAATGAACCATTAAAATAAATATAATAACGCATTAAAAACAGTATGGAAAACCTGAGCTTAAAGTATTAAATAGAAGGAGATGCTGGTGACAAATATTTTAAATATGTAGTTTTTTCTATAAATTGTTTAATTAAAAACTGAAGGTACTTAATAACTAAAGAATTAAGTAACTTTGATCATGTGAAGCTTCTATGAAAATGACATAAACAACAGGTGAATTGGGAAAAGGAAGTATATGATTTCTTCACACAGTATAACAATATTTTACAAAGGGGGGAAAAACTTCCCATGTGTTCAATTATTAGATGCTTTGCCTTTATTTTCTAAGAGAAAAGCTCAAGATCTCTGCCAGACCTTTCTTCCTACACTAATCTAAATACAGGGATATGTGGAACGATTTTGCATTTTTTCCATTGTTTATTTCCAGGGAAGACCTGCTTCCACCGTCTGCTCTAAGTTCAGGGAGTTCAAGCTGAATTTAAACAAGTAATTGATTTGTCAAAGTTAAGGGGTGAGGGGGAAGAACACGAGGTTGAGGAATTCCAAACGGAGCCTTACTTAAAGACAAAAACCCAATGCAACATAACGTGGCCTATACTTTCTTCTGACTAACTGAAGAAAGGAATGAAATCTAACATTTCCCCCCACCCCACCCTGATAGGCTTTCTAAACAATTCATACAGGGCACAGACACTCTTTGCAAGATGCCTGGCACAAAATCAAGAGCTCCGCAGTGTACAATTGGAGCTAAAAACAATAGTGGCCACATACAAAGATAGGCAAAGATAGAAATATAATTCCTCCTCTCACTGAGCACAATGCTGCTGCTCTCATCTACAAACTTTACCACTATGATTGATGCCTTTTCAGAGCTAAATTAAAGGACTTTAAAGCATTAGGGATTTAAAAACGTCTTCTGGTAATACCACCAATGTTTATTTTCTATCCCTTCATTCATCTTTATGTAGCACTACACTTCCTGCTTTTTTCCCCTCGATCATACCCCAACAGATTTGTTTTTAATAAATGTCATTTAACAATTCCTATAAATATATTTCATCTGACAGTAATCTTGGTTTTTATGAGAAGCATTCTCTTTTCTTGACTGCACACAAAAAGCAACCCCCCCAACTGAAAATAAATGGGGAGCAGAGGGAGTTAAGCAATAGAAATGCTGCATGTTTAACATTGTCCTTCTGTATTTCTTCAAACTATAGAAGATGTGCTGTTGCCCTACCTAGTTTGATACATGTTCAGCTCTTTCCATTTTAATTAGTTTTGTAACTTTAAACCCACAGTGCTAAAATGACTTCCATTCCATTCATAACCTCAAACATCTGCCCCATCAAAACTATCTCAGTGAAGAAATTTATTCTCTTCTACAAAAGAAGACTACAATTGTGACTCAAGGATGCTTAACAATTTCCCAGTTTTAAAGATTTGTTTCCAAATTTCACGTGCTGCTGAAATTAAGGTGAACAACCCCCTGCTTCTGAATGCATGAACTAACCGTCTATCCAGTGCACGAAGATGTCAAATGAGTGGTAAAGCTACTCCAAGCTTCTTTTTTTTAAAGTCTAATTATTCAAACTCCTCAGTGTTTTCTGAAACTGATTTTTTCCTCAACAAATTACTTTAATTAAGCATGCCATTTAAAATAATAAAAGTCTACAGTCTCAAGGAAAGAGGGAGCCCAGCTATTTCAAGAGCATGGATTTCTCATCCAAAATAATGTAAAACTCTGTGTGCGTGCACATATGCCTGTGTGCGCACATACACACACAGTGGATATGCATGCCTGTAAAACACACACTTATATGTACAGTGTAATTAGTTTGCGCCATCCGGTATCTTTGAAATAGGCCTTGGTTAAAGCTGTAACAGTTCCCTTTTGGCCTTAACTGTTATCCGCTGATTAGTATCAGATGAAATGCTGGAAAGTTGAGCGAATGCAGACCTCTGCTCTGTTTTCTCCCTAGAATTTCCACTTTTTATTTTCCTGTTTTTTTCAGCAACACATCCCTTTACTCAGCAGCCTCCTAAAACATTTTATTTTATTTTATTTAGAAATCGTTTCTTCTTCTCCTTCTCCTTCTCAAGAACAAGCCAGGAAAAAAGAAAAGAAAAAGAAAACATCAGCAACCTTCCAGATGGCAAGTATAAACCTTCTGCTGGGGTTATGTGCAAAAATACCAGACACAGTTTTTTCCCCTCTCCCTTAAATGTTTTTGATGGAAGAAGCAACAAATGCAGAAAACATATTCTGAAATAATGTTGCAAGAACTGCTTCGTTGTTATCTTACATATGGCATGGATGTTTTTTTGTTTTTACTTTCTCCTGATTTTCTCCATTTCATAATCTACAACTGATCTTCTCTGTCAGTGCAAGTTACTCAGTAAAATTCATTCAGCAGCAGAACACTGACTCGGGACGCTGCAAAGAGTGCTTCATAAAGAAAAATGCCTAATAATGTATCTGTGCAAAAAAAGAGAGAGAGAGAGAGAGAGAGAGAAGAAAAGAAAAAAGAAAAAAACTGACAACAAATCCCGGAGCTCTCCTTCATTAACTTTTACTAATGTCCTTGTTTCAACAGACAATGGAAGATAAGGCACTGGCACAAAAATGACCAACTCTGAATGAACTAAAAAGTTTCAAGCTCTGAAATGCATTGCAACTGAACTAAAGACGTTTTGCAAATTTCAGCTTTCTTTTCCCCTTAACCCCCCCCCCATGCTTAACACCATAACATTAGGAAGCATTAAATAGCTCGAGCAATAAGGAAGGCTGAAGTAGCCCAGAACAACTTTCAAAGCAATAAATGCAGCAAATGACTCTCATTTCTACAACAATAAAACTTGTCAAAATTACACCTTTAATTACAGAGCGCGCTTACCGCTTTCCCATTATAGTAGTACATCAAAGAATTTCCGCCCATGCCAGGAATTGTGTATGCGCAATACATGGTCTTGTATTCTTTATTCTCTTCAGTACCACTCAAACAACTTTTATTTCAAACTCGCTGTCTCTTTTTTCACAACAATTCCTTCAGTCGCATTTTCCCATATGGCCAGGCCAAGCATGGTGAATATGCAAAGCAGGGAGAAACCATTCCTGACGTTGGGGGGGGGTGTTGGGTGGGAAGGAAAGGAGGTGGCTAGGACTCCTCTGTCAGTTAACTTTCCACCGAAAATCTGGAAGCCTTCCCAGTCCCGATTTAGCTGCAATTCCTAATGCATATAAGAGATAGCTCCAACTTTTCCCCGGATTTTTCCCCCCTAGCTGTTGGAATAATGTTGGTTCTTTGGAGGTTTTTCACACAGATTCTCCACGAGTGTGCATGGGTGCGTGCGTGGGTGTGTGTATGTGTGTGTGTGTGCATGGGTGACCGGGGGGGGGGGGGGAACCCTCACCAAAGTTCCAGCCACCCTTTTCTTTCCAAAAAATTTCCAGTCAACTGCCTTAGGGTAAAAGTGGAATAGGGTCCATTATTGAAGAGAATACAAATGCAGTTAATTGACTCCCCCTCTCTCTCTCTCCCTCTCTTTCTTTTTTGTTTTAATTTGATTAAAAAGCGAGTGGCAGGAAGGGAATCGTATGATGCACATCTAATAACTCCACCATCTGTCTCTGCTGCTGGCTTGCTCCCAGCATTGTACGCAGCTGCCTGAAAATTCGGCTCAAAGAAAGAGGAGGGGGAAATTAAAAAAAAAACAAAACAACAACACACACACACACAAAACCGTCTCTGACCTCGCTCTAAAGGAAAGAGGAACAGTGTTTTCTGACTGCCTGGTCAACAACCTACAAAGCAGGGGTTGGGAACGGAACAGGGAAACATTGCTTCGAGCCTAGCCTTTAAAAAAAAAATTATTATTATTATTATTATTCCAAGTCACTGGCTTTCCTTGAGGCCAGGAAATCGGTTAGAAGCAATAGGACTTAATTCGGCAAAGAGCTGGCATTGGCTTAACTAGAAATCAGTGGATGGGTTACTACAGACACCCTGACCCAGTTCACTTGCTCTTTGCATTTTGGGGGGCCGGGGAGGGGGCTGGCTTGAACAGAGAGCCCCTCCCTTAATAGTTTAAAATGCCAAACTTAAAACAAACAAAGCTTGATCACATATGGGTATGAAACTGAATTCACTCCTAATATTTTAATGTCCTAAGCTGAGGGCTAGTGGAGGCAAACATTTTCTAAATGTCACCATTTTTTTTTCCTGGTGGAGGAAAAAAAAATCATACTAGTGTAATACACTAGCATAAAATACTCAAGTATTCTCCAGTATTAATGGGGATTTTTTGTGGGGATTTTTTTGGTGCGCATGTGTCCTGTATGATGGAAAAATAAAGCGTTTTCATTGCATAATACAACATTAGTGGGTGGATTCTGTCTCTTAATTTTCTTTTACCCTACAGTGTAAGCCAAAAATATGAGAGAGAGAGAGGGAGAAGATTGGGTTGGCTTTAGCTTGCCAAATTCAGAGCATCACAGGAAAGAAAGGCCCCTGGGAACTGATCCCAAATGAAACTAAATAATTTGCATATGCTGAAGCAAATGCCATCTGAGCATACAGCTATTCTCTAGAATCAACTTTAATAATTCAAAGCACCTATTTCCTTACTTCTCAATGTGGTAACAAAACACATACACTATTAATAAACAGCAACGCCAGTTCCGAGAAGCCGTCTTTTACTAATGGTCAAGTTTTATCTTGCACTTTACATATATGTGTTGTAGACTGTAGGTCCAAATTACAGCTGAGAAAAGGAAGACCAAACAAGGCTTTATCTAACTTCCCTCTTCTGCATTTATTTGGGTGTCCCCCAGAGATTTGGGTAAACAGTTTTTGAATTATAATCACACATTTCATTCAAATTTCATGCTTTGAGGATTTTTTCCTCATTAGAACAGTTAGTTGTCAATCTGACAGGATCACATTTGTAACCTCTAAACCACCCTCTGTGTATAATACACAAGACCAGAAAAACTAAGCAAGAAAGGCTTGCGTGCCGCAAAACACAAAACCTAAAAGGAGAAAGGGGAGTAGAGAGAAGTTCTTCCAGCACATACACCAAGAAAGGATTATTTCAGTTTCAAATCAATTTAGCTTACTGATGCTGTGGTACCAGCATAACTTTCTGGAAGTGAGCATGACTCCTACACAGACATACTTAATACTGAATTTTTCACTGATTTTTATGTATGGGTGAAAGGCTGACTAAAAATGCAAGGAATATGCCAAGTGCTTTTCTTCCAAACAGTCTAAGGCAACACACATTTTTTTTCTCCTATTGTATCTTCACAGCAACCCTGCGAGGTAGATTCAACTGAAAACCTGTGACTAACCCAAAGTCACACAGTGAGTTTTCAGGGATAAGTATCAATCTGAATACAAGGACTTGTAGGCCCTAACCCAACAATGACATTATTTTTGCTTCATTTTTGTGTAACTCCTCCTTTTACGCTTTTAAAATTTTAAGAGTGTTATCCTTTTCCATTATAAATCATGGGAAACGGGGAGGGGGGGAAAACCCACAAAGTTGTGGATTAGTATAATATGTAATTAACGTTTAATTCTAATAAAAGTTTACCCGAAAGTAGATTTGATTGACTTCTAAGCCACTAAATTCACTTTAATCAGTTCACAGTCACTGAAACAACCCTCTAAAATCGGACTAACACTATAAGCTTTAATTACTGGCACAAGATAATTACGAAATTTCATATTCTGATGTCTATAGGAAAACACAAATTAATGAAGACTGATCACATTGAAGAGCAGCCTTGAAACGATGACCTTTCAGATACAAAAGTGACTGCCATTGAGTCTGTCATTGTTTCTGTCACGCTGGGGCAAGGGCTTTCTAACTACAGCTGGACACTTTTAAGACTTTTCGGCTAAACAAAACAGATCGCGAGCCTGGCATCATTCGGCATGGCACAACACACAGGGAGATGCCAGGGCTTAGAAACGGAGGCCATGCTTTGCACGTTCAAGGTTCATGAGCAATTCCTCGCATCTTAAGATGAGAAAGTATGGAAAATTGTTACACATAAGGAAGCCAGTCCTGTTAAAGATTAGGAAGATAATCTTACTCTATCTATGAAGGGTTGGGATTACACCAGCGTCCTTTCTCCCTGCCTGGTGTTCATACAGATTCAAAGCTAGCATTGGGGATTTAAAAGAATTCCTGCTTCATTCCAGGGTACAGACCTGCACACTGCCTGAAACAAAACTCAGGTGCAAATATTATGCGTGGAACACCTGTGTCCAGTGGCCTCTATGACAGCAGGCAGACCAGACATGTGACTAGCGAGCAAAGCTGATGTCATCGCTGCCTTTCACTGTCAGCACAGGGCTTTTCTTCATCAATGGGACCCTTTTCAGCTGTTTTTTCCTCTCTTGCCTTCTCAGGCAATCCAGAATCATATAAATGCAGAACATATCTTGTTGACAAGATGATAACAACAACAACAACAAAATAATTAATAATAGTAAATTTTTCCTTACAAGTTTTCCTTAATAATAAGTTTTTCCTGCAACTAACCATAAGATTTTAGTATACTGGGTGTGAAAATGCCAAATGTTGAAAGGCAATACTGAAAAAAATGATGATGATAATAACCAAGAGAGTGAAGAAGTCATATACATATCCTCCGAGTTTTGTGAACAAATACTAAAAGCAAAACACATTCCTTTAGAATTTTTCAGTTCAATATTTTCAAAAGTCAGAGCTGGACAGCCCCTCTGCTTTCATTCAACACAATGGCAAACTGTTTCTTTTTGAAAGGTTACTGGGTTCAAACTCCACTGTGTGGTGCAGAATGCTAAACATAGGTTTAAACCCTTATTCAGCGGTTCAGAACGGAATAAGTTCGTTATCAAAAATAAATGCAAAATAAATAGACCATGAAAACTGACAGGATTTCCTCCCTTTTTAAATTTAGTATTGGAGCAAGAAACTCTGAAAAGCCTCTGAGACTTCAGTTTGATTCATCCAGTCCTTCTCAGAAGTGTTGTAAGCTCTACATAAGAGGAGACCTGTTGTATCAAGCCACAACCCATCTTGTCCAGCATCCTTCTCACACCATGGCCCACCAATTACTTCTGGGCATTCTCAGAAGACAAAGGCAAAACTTTCACCTGCTCTCAAATTCCTGCAAATAGCCTTTGCGGGCATTCTACCTGACTCTCCAAACTGGAGGTAGTACCTGGGCATCCATTCTAGTAGCCACTGATACACCTGTCAGCCATCCAGGCTGCTTTCGGTCACCACCTTTTGGGTAGAACATTTCATAGACTGATGACACTCTGGGTGAAAAAATACTTCCTAACTCTCCTGTCCATCAGATTCATAAAGTGCCCCCCTTTGTGATTTTTTTTCTCTATCCATCTTTTCCGTACTTTCAATGATTTTATATTCTTAAATTAAGACACCTCTTAGATTTATAAAGAGGCACAGTGACGATTGCTGATTTGTTTTCTTTTCCCTTCCTAATTACCCTTACCACTGAACTGGCTTTTTTCGCTGCTTCTGTGTTGATACTTCCATTGAGCTGTCAACCAAAACCCCAAGATCCCTTCCTGATCTGTCATAGAAAGCTCTACTCTTTTCCAGCTTCTGTTCCTAGTTATATCATCTACACAGCTGCATGTAGTGTTATACACAGAAGCTCATGGTTTTGTTGCCTCCCTTTATTGAGATCCACGGTCTAGGAATGCCTTTTGGATTGGGTTCTTTGACCAGAACAGATCAGCTGAGGTGCTAGTTGGAAAGCCAAGTTTTTCACCCATTTGAATGAACTGCATTTTTATTCATTGCAATTCACACACATGTTGAAAGTCTTGCTCCTTATTTAACATTCTAATAAAGGTAAGTCAAAATATATAAATAGCTGGCATTTTTCAAGCTTTATGTTCTTGGGAAACCACTTGACCTATGATGCAAATTGTCTGTAGCAGCAATTTTTATTTTTGTTTTACATTCATGGTAAAATAAATACTCTTGGCTTTAAAGGTATCTCAGGTGAAACTTAGTCCTCTCATATATGGTTCTCAGGTCATAACCCACATATAAGTTTCATTATTAGAGAAAATTAAATCTATTTCCCAGTTACTTTCTTGGTGTATCTTGTAGTATACTTTATGATTAGAATCTGGTCAAAACTGTACTGTGGCAATCACACATAAATCTTTGGCTCTGTCAAAATTGTTCCAAAGTGGGCTTTTCTTTTTTGATATTAATAGTTTTTGTTTTAGCTGGCTGAGATATTTAAAGAAGAAATTATCATTTGGTTTTTCTGTCCTTTACTGACTAGCATGAGGCATCTTAAAGCAAAATAAGACAATTAATTAGTATTGGTATTAGGGACATTCTTTTACAAAATGACACCGCACACAATATTGCCTTCTTCCATTAAGTTTCACACACTTAGGTTCTTTTCTTTCTTAGATATACCTAAATATTTGACCAGAAAGGCTGGTCAGATACACACCATGCTGGTCTTAAAATTTAAGGTGTTAACTTTCACCTGTAAAACCCTTAATGACTTGGGCCCCAAATATCTAAAGGAATGCCTCCTTCCATACTGAGTTGCCCGTGCCTTAAGATCTGTAGGGAAGACCCACCTGGCGGTACCACTGCCCTCTGGAGCAAAAGGGGTAGCACCAGGATAGGGCCTTTTAATTGATGGCCTCCAGACTACGGAATAGTCAGGAACCCTGACTTAACACGTTTAGGAGGTCAGTGAATGGGGATACAGATTTTTCTCCCCACTTTTCAGACACTTTTATTGTTTTAATATGTTTATATTTGATTTTAAATGTTGTAACCTGCCCTGAGACATTTGGGTATAGGGTAGGATAAAAATGCAATATATGGATGAATGAAAGAAAGAATGAATTTCGAAATACTTTTGTATAGCCCTGACTAAATTATCTATCCTCGGCTATTTTGGAAGACAGAATCAAGAAGATATGGTTCATGTTCACTAAGAGCTGTGGAAGGTACTGTGTGCTTTTTTAAAAAACTAGTTTTTATCTCTCAATAAAACACATACATAAATAAAAAATAAACAACTTGAACATACATAACATACAAACAAACCAATGCCAATATAACCATATACATCTTTGCATTACCAAATACTAAACCATCTAGAATCATCAGATCTCCATATTAGGGAACAAAGCTAACACTTTCCCTTTATTATATTTTGTGGAATGGGAAGTGGTAAGACATAAAGATGGGTTGTCTTGGGCCTGTTTGATAAAGGGGGGAGGAGCATTTATCTATAAAGCAAGCTTGTTTCTCCATCACCTGCATCTTAAACTGCTGTGCAGCTATAAGTTCATTCATCAATAGTGTCTAGAAGCGAGAGATCCAGCCCTTCATGGATAATGGTTCCTGTGTCTTCCAATGCAAAGCTATTTCAGCTTTGGCTGTTGTTAATAACGATTTCAATAAATCTCTCTTGTATTTAGGAGCAGAGTCTTCTTTAAAGAGAAAGAGGAAGATCACTGCTGGAGATAGGGTAAAGTCTTGGCAGGTGACTTCGCAAAAGACTTTTTGAACCATATCCCAGAATTTTTTAACTACAGGACAAGCCCACCACATATGGATATATGAGCCCAATTCCTTACAGCCATTCCAGCACCGAGGAGATATACTATTGTGGATTCTATTTAACTTTAACGGGGTATAATACCATCTAAATAAAATTTTTGAAGATAATTCTCCGGTTGTGATTCAGAGGAAGAAAACATTTTTTCAGAAACCTTAGACCATGCTGAATCATCTATGGTAATAGAACATAGAAAGTTTTTATACTTTTCAAATCACTTGAATTATGTTCGAGTGTATACTTCTTCACTGTCTTTTTCATAATAGTATTCACAAGTCTCCAGGTAGGATTGGAAGCTTTATACTAAGTTTTTTTTAGATACTGAGAAAGAAGAGATTACTCAGATAAGTAGCAAAATTCCACATGGAAGCTAAGGCTGTTGGGGAAAGGATTTTAAATACATGATCTCTTACTTGATATTAACTTTTCTTCCTTTTGTCCTGATTTTTGACATACTGCTCCTGTGACTGTTACTACAAAGTATGTATGTATGAATGAAGGATAATGGTTCCCCTAACACTTCTTATTTACCATGTTTGTTCTACACATAATATTACAATTTACATTAGATTCAGAACAAACTAGTTTAAGATTTGTGAGGGAACATGTAAGCAGTATTTGAAATTATGCAGCATTCGGATAAGCAGTTTTTCTTCCTCTTCAAAAGGAGTTGAACTAGGGGGTCACACAATGACAATGAATCTATGAGCAGTCAGCACATACAAAAGGATCTCCACCAATACTTAGGATCAACTACCACAAGATGTGATGTTGGCTACCACTTTGAAGCCTTCAAAAAGTTATTTGTCCCAGTCCATAACGGAAAGGCTACCACCTTTCATTATTCTAACACCAACCTATTTCCAACATAAAGGCATTACACTTCAAGGCCAGCTGCCTCTACAATAGGGATGTGCACAGATATTCGTAACATTTGTTATTTGTATGTATTTGGAGGAATTTGGACATTCGCACATGAACTGAATGTCACAACATTCGTACATTAACATTTGTACCAATAGTTCAGACATTCAATCACTGGGGGGAAAACTGAGGGGGAAGACCCATCGGAGAAACAGAGAGAGAGAGAGATGAGGGCTTTGTGTTTAAGACAGGAGGGCAGGGGGAGCAAGGAAAACGCGGGAATGAGACGTGTGGCTGAATAAGACAGAAGAACCAGGAGAATCGGAGATGCAGAGACACAGAGACATGAGGAACTTGTGTTTAGGACAGGATGGCAGGTGAAGAAAATTTAGGGAAAGAGAGGTAGCGAGGCGTGTGGCTGCATAAGGCAGAAGAACTAAGAAAACTGGAGACGCAGAGACAGAGACACGAGGGCTTTTTGTTTAAGACAGGAAGGGGATCCCTATCTGTTCCATTATGGATGCATCTGTATAGGATACGTATGCACTCAGATAAGGATGTGCACGAATATTCAAAAATTTGAATATTCGACTTGAATCTGACGAATGTTGACATTCGAACTCGAATTGGATTTTTGAAAATCTGAATTTGCACATTCGAACGCAAATATGGATTTCTGAAAATCCAATACAGATTTTCAAATAATTCAAATGTGTAGATTCATATCTGTCGTATACGAATCTGCACGAAAATTATACTTAAAACACGGGATTAAAACAGGATGCTTATGGGATAATACGGGATGCATACGGATTTTTACGGAATGCACACAGATACGTATAACAGATATGAACGTTGTTGACATTTGCATCTTTAAATACGAATCTAACATTCAAACGTACGGATTCAAATGTTGCAGATTCGAATGAGATTTTATGACATTCAGATCTTAAATATCTGAATCAAATCACAGTTTTTGACATTTGTGCATATCCCTACACTCGGATATTCATATGAATTCATTTGTAATGAATAGAACCCCACCAGATTCGAAAGGGTTCTGTTTGAACGAATATTAATTTTCTAGCATTCGATTTCTTACGAATCAAATGCCAAAAAAAAAAAAAAATCCATGCACATTCCTACTCTACAACCTGAGCAGTACAGAATATGTACTTACCTGTTTGTGACCCTGCATATACAGCTATGAGAACAGGCTGCTGGAGACAAGAGCAGGGCATTGGTTAAGAATGGACTCAGAAGAGTTACTCCTTTTATTATGAGATGAAATCCAATGATATGAACTGTCTTAAGGCTTCCTTGAATTTCTCTTAACACTTCTATCTAACCACTATATTGATCGAGACTAGTCCAGAACCAGAGACCAAAATATATGAACTGTACCATTTGGGGGAAACCTGATAAGCACTTAATTCTTCAGTATAAGATTATGAGAGATAGGGGAACCTAGAACTGGAAAAGCACCGAAAATAGAAATTATAAACAGGTTCAATTAGGAACCAAATCAACATATATGCAAGAGTGAAAGCAAATGGTTTAAAATGGCATTTGCTTCCCCGGACAACAACATGTTGTTGAAAGGGAAGCTTTGAGCACCAAACTAACTGGTGGAACACAGAGCTTTGCCCACCTATTTTAAATTAGGGTTTGGGGTAAAAGGATGTAACTGATTAAAAAGAGCAAACTACTAAATATACAAACAAAGCTATCTGACAAGAAACAGCTTTTTAAAAATAAATAAATAAATGGGCACTGGTGTTTTAATCTTCTAATGCAATGCTGTCAAATTTTCATCTGGACACGACGACGTAACTACTTTAGGGATTTTCACTGAGCCACGCAAAGGCAGTTGTTAAGCTACATTTTGATGATCCAAAAAGCTGGTATTAATACAAATTGCTCAAAAAGCCAGAGTCTCACTTATTTGAAACCAAATCGCCCCAACAGGAGTCAGCGTCATTAGATGCTGCTACGTTACCAACATATATTGACATTACACACTGGCGTTCATATGTGAAAATACTATAAGTAGGAATGAGTACGTCTTTATGTGTACTACCTACATCAATCTTTTCCTCTCTGCTGACCTGTTTGCTTTTGAGTACAATATATTTAATTTAGATCTATCTGTCTAGCCATACGAACACCCTGTAAAGATGTTACTATAATCTTTATGACACTGAAATGCTTTCCTGGACTGGATTCACGTTGACCTGTTTCTAAACTTGCAATCCAGATGCCTTTGAAAGGCTCACTTGCATAATGTAGGGACGCCCGCGCATTCCCTTCACTTTTCTCAGCTGCCCCTCTTCAAGATGTGGCAGCAGTTACAGAAATGAAGGCAGCACACAACCATGCTGTTCAGAATCCAGGGATAGCCCTGCACTCCATGGATTTGCCTTTTCTCGTTTTAAGGAGACTGAGGTTGGTGAACGGCAAAGTCTGTATACTGATTGTGTGCCTGGTGGAAAAAAAAATCTAGTATTTTACATAAGGAATAAAATGCACACCAAATAGGACAGGTAATTCCTATTATTGGGGCACGTCACCAGGAATGGGGACAAGAACAAATGATGCATGCTCAAATGCAGTCATGGGTTGCATTTGTGTTTAGGTGTAGATTTAAATCACCATTTAACGTCTGATAGTCCATCGGGCAACATGTCCTTTAATAAATGTCCTGCCCCCAGTGGTCTTCCTCAGGCTTAACCACCCATATTTCAAGCATGCCTTAATGGTAATCCTGATACCTTCTCACATTGTGCTGGTCTGACTTAGGTTAGGACCACTGGGGGAAAACAGCAAAAATGTCTATCTACAATCTTCCTTGGTGAGCTCCAATGTGCCTTCCAACACTATAATACCCTTCTTTATTCCTTTCTCCTCACAGTGCAGTGGGATTTTATAACATCGTGCACACTATTCAGTGGAGAATCTATGGTTATTTGGCCCTTTCCACACTGAACAGTAGTAGACTGGACCATGGTTTCTGCTATCTACATAACTGTGCGGACTAGTACAGGCCCTGAGCCCCCTCTTAGCATGCTTATGTCTACATTGGACTAGGCCACAGTTTGGGATACGGTGCCAAAATGGCACATCCGCCTCAACTGGTCAACCACAGTTTGATTACTGTTGGTAAATCAGAGCATGAAGGAACTGCAGATAGGGCAGCCTGTTGTTGAGCGTATCACATTCAGCACCTTTTCTCCGGTGCACCAGGAAGTGGTGTCAGAAGTGCACTGCTCCTGGTTGTGCTGCCAAGGAAATTCAAAGGCCAAGAACTTTCATTCCCTTAGAGAATGCAGAAATTATCTTTGAGATCTTGGGAGAACTTCAAGGAATACCTATTTGAGCGTCTGAATTTTTCAAAGATCTCAGCTGTTTGTGAGGTTTTTCTTTCAGTTTCTCTCTGATGTCTTCCCTTAGAAACCCTTTTTAATTTCTTTCCTTTCACTAAGCCAAATTTAGACACATAGAAACCAAGTAAAGTTATTTATGTAGAGTAAGTAGGACAACAGCTACACATAAGTCCTATGCTATAGAAACAGTTATCTCGATCTACTATGGCCAGTCTATCTCTTTCAGCCTTTCCTCTTATCTTCTTGAAATGCTCTATACTCAGTCAGAGATTTGCCCAACTGGGGGAGGTGGCATCCTCTCCAAGTTTACCACTTTGGGCAGGCAAAAGCAATTTTGTTGTCTATAACACTCCCTAATATTCGTAACATTAGTTATTTCTACCAATTCATACATTCGTACACAAATCAAATGTTATGACATCCGTACATTAATTCATACAAATACGAATGCTTTGGATCATTCGCACAAATAGTTTGGGCATTCATAATTCAATAATCTCCTTTCATCACTACTTTTTATTCTCCACTTCCTAAGAATGATGCACTTAATTAATTTTAAATTCCAGATTTAATAATCTTGCAGGCTCCATTTTCTTTAAATCATAATCTTTCTACATTTTGGATGCTCTTGCTTAATCTGCTCAATGGATTGGGCTTTGATGATAATGATGGTTACAAGTACTGCATGGGACTTCAAGACCAGAAAAAGTTGACCTGCACAGGTGTCAGGAGATTTTGGCATAATGATGCACAGAGATTCATCTTTGAGAGAAAGGTACTAAGGAGGCGATAATTTAATTTCAGGTCTGTTTCTTAAATAACTTTAATGGGTTTGACCCAAAGAAAAAGCTAGTTTTGATCCTATGGACTAAACTAGAGGAAGGAGGAAGGGATTGTAGGAAAAACAAAGAATATTAAGATACATAAGAGGAAATGATCCATCTGGGTCACAGGTAGTTGCCAGTGCAGTAGGGTTGAGCAGGAGATCAGGACCACCACCTTCCTTCAGCCTCAAGCCCAAGGAAACCAGGATTAGGCATCTCTCAGCAAGTCAAGAAGGGCTCTAGGGTTAAACCAATCCAATATCCTGTGATGATGAGGCCAGATACAAATAGATTGATGACAGTGTGTAAAAAAGGAACAAAGAATGCAACACAAAGAAAAATTCTGAAATTATTATTATTAATTATTATTATTATTATTAATTAGATTTCTCCTGAGTGAGCTCTATCAGTGTCTGTGTTCTCATGATGGAGTCAGTAGCTTCTAACAAATTTAATGCTCCAAGTCAACAAGAGAACACTCCTGATAAGTTACATTAGCACAATAGCTTGTTCAATCTCTGTAGAGTATCAGACATACCATATATAAAACATATTGTTACCCCTAAGCATCTCATATTTATAATACCCTAGAATCATTTTAGTAAAAATAAAGTAAAAGCTGATAGCAACATTGTAGTTACACTCCACAATGAAATAATGTTTTTACATTTCTTGAATACTTTCCAAGTCAACTTGCTGGACCCAATAAATTCAAAGGATAATGGTTAAAGCACCTAGTTTAGGCTGGTCCAAGGGCATTAAAAAAAAAAGGCCTAGGCACACTAAGATTTCAACACACACAAATACCGAGTAATAAATTTAAGCTGGGAGAACTAAAATTTGCTGAATGATGCAATTTCACATTGCTATTTATTCAAGTCTTTTTCCAGCATGCATTGCAGATGACAGAAGAGTCCATATATAGTCATTTACAAAAAGTGAAATTTGATATTAGGGCTCTTTAAAGCACGGTGTTGTACCTGAAGGGGCAGAAGCTGGCACATTAGGGTGGACTTGGCCAAGTCCCTCCCACACACACTCCATCCATATTCTGGGTTGGGGTGTCAAAAATGGTCTCATAGCCTGATACAGTTGTAGATCTCTTTAAAGATGTCCATGAGTGCCCAAACGCCAATATACTGAACCGCAGAGACATGTGGACAACATGCCCCCGTGGTCTTGTATCATGGGAGGCTGTTTTTGGCAGTGCTGCAGAAAGCACCATTGCGAATGGGTCTGCCACAAAACCGGCCAAGCTGGACACTCCGAAGGCTGTCGAGCCTTGCCACTGTCTCTAAACAACCTGTCTGAATGTGGAAGGCCCTAATCTTCTCCCCTGGCAACTTGCCTCAGTTTAAGACAGTTTGTTCTGAGATGAGGCCTATGCGATTAGGTCAGCCTCGAGTTTGGGATTATTCACTTGTTCTCCCTTTTGTATTAAAAAATTATAAGTTAAGAAGAACATCACAACTTGAGTGGAATGGTTGATGCTACTTATACTGAATCCAACCAGTAGTATGTCTTATTTTGTCATCTGTGCCTACAGAGTGGAGAGAGTAAAAAATGTGCTATTTATTATCTTGTTATGAGCAAGTTATGAAAATATATATATTTGTATCAAGTCCAAATTGATTCGTACTAACTATATAGACACATCCATACACTTTTCTTGGTTGATATATGAGTGGGCTGCCATTATCTTCTTGTAGCTTTCCACACTGAACTGTAATGATCCATTATTGCACCACCCATAAAAACAATTTTCATCCAAATTTGCAAAATACTGAAGAAACTTTAATATAGCCTTAAACCACAAGATCAGTATCATTATGATTTACTAGTGGCATTAATATCCTGCTTTTTTACCACATTGTCCTAGCTGTCGGGAAGCCTAGTCATTTAACAACCTAGACCTCTGAAAAGTAATACTAATAAAAGATATTCATGGTATTAATACCAAAACTAATGGTAGTGCCTAATTTATCTCTCACTATGAGTGCTAGGAAACAAGGTGGAAGTATGCATCTTACAGAGAAAAGAACTAGACCAATGATGATTTTATGCTTCAGCCCATAAGAAATTTTCTTCCCTCGCTTTATGGAATAACGGCAAACATTTGGCTACTGTTAACCAACAGTATCAGAAAAAAGTAAGGAAGCAGGCCAAATTTGCTTCACATTTTAGGCACTGGCTTTGCAACTGCATGGTAACATTTAAATTACAGTGCTACTATGTTGCAATGGACTGTGCTCTGTATCAGCATGCTAGGCTGCGTCCAGACTTGTTTATACTACGGAGTCGCAGTCGGGACTTCACACACAACTGATACATCGTCATGGTGGCGCATTATCTGATCGCTATTGGGCACTTACCTTAATGCTGATTTAACAACACTCGCTGCACAGTATACATAAGATTTGAATCTCCCCACCAGTCCAGGCAGAACAATGAGAAGAGATGAATGAGAGCAGGAAGGGCAGCTCAATTCTGATTGGCTGTCTCATCCCACAACTGCGCACGCCGACTCAGCTCTTGCAGCTTCCGAGGAGGAAGCTACAGAGCTGCTTTTTAGTCGGGACGGCGAGTTGTCACTTTGCAGCAGGAAAGATGCACTTTTACCTCTGAGGATTCATTCCGCAAGTCTGGAGGCAGCCCTATTCTGAACATACGCAGAATCACGAATACAAGAATAACAGAAAGGGATCTTGCTTCAGGAGAGCCTCCATGTGGGAAAAATAGCTGTTGTTTAGCTCATCATATAGGAAGATCTCTTTATGACAGAGGCAGGAAACTGTGTCCCTCTAATTCTCATAAATTTCATTTATGAAGCATATCTTTCAACTCATGTTAAATATTCTACAATTTACAAACACTACTGAAAATTACAAAATATGCATTGTATAAATTGCAGGGCAACCACAAGTAACTTCCCTGATTAAAAACCAATCCTACCTGTTCCCAGCCAAGAGACACTTCACCCGGCTCTAGATTCCATCTCTCCTTCAGGATCTGTTAGTGGAGATAGACTCAAAATCCTCTGAACACCTAAGAACGTAAGAGGAGCCCTGCTGGATCAGGCCACAGCAAACGGCCTTAAGAGTCATTCTGCCTGTTTCCCCAGCCTGAAAGCTGTACTTAGGCATCCATTCTAGTAGCCACTGATACATCTGTCATCCATAAATTTGTCTAACCCTTCCTTAGAGCCAACTAGACCGGTAGTTGTTACCACCTCTTCTTGCAGCAAATTCCATAGACTGATGACCCTCTGGAGGAAGAAATACTTCCCCTTGTCTGATCTGACTCTCCTATCCATCAGCTTCATAGAGCGCCCCCTGGTTCTAGTGTTTTGTGATAGAGAAAAGAAATTTCCTCTATCACCTTTTCTACACCATGCATGATTTTATATACTTCAGGTGTTTCATGTTAGAATACCCAGGTGTATCTTACTCACCCAAAGGAAAACTGCAAGGAAAGGGGGCAAGGAAGTCCTAGAACCTCCAACTGCAGTGAGTGGAAGAGAAGGATGCCTGTTTCCTACTACCCTACAATGGACTACTTGGAGATTTTAAAAGCATTTTTTAAAAAATTCCATGAGCCCACATAAGAGCCAATGGGGTTTGGGGGCAAAAAGCATTTAAAATTCTTTTTAAAAATGGCTAGATTACCTAACAGCTTTGCTTGGAAGCAAGAAGCCTGTCAAAACATTTTGCAATTTCAAAATGGGGTGTTGAAATGAAGCCCAGATTCGATTGGTGCTGAGAATAAGTCCTTTTTGAAGAGTTGTACTATTTAAGCTTGAAACACTCAGGACAACCTGTTTCAGATATAAGAACTTTATATTTAAAATGTTCTGTGTACCTCTCCAGAGCTTACACAGTTACCCTTCTAAAGCTCATTTCCCCATTTTTAAAGTTTTTAAAAAACAACAACTTTCCATAGTCACAATAGTGAATGCTTAAAGACAGCAGGAAAGTCCAGAAGCATCTGCAATGCTTCAGGGACCTCACTTCTGTCTACTGTTATTATCTGGTTCTATCAACAAAAAACAAACCCGATAACTATCTGAACATATCCATGAAGCTTTCATGGCAGATACATAAATAGGGCCTTTCTGCCCTGGCCGTGCAGTTATCCTAACCAGTACATCTGGTCCTGTGAGGCCCACTGGTCCATATCATGTTATGCCTTGGTCTGGATCAGTGCTGTCTGCACAATGATACTTTTGGGTTGGCCCCTGAGGCGTCTGAACAGCTAGAAGCAAAGGTTCCTAGCCCTCAGTAGTCCGGAAAACCAAGGTGTGCCTTTTGCATGCCTCTGTGATCCAAACTGGCTCATGATCCAAACTGTTAAGGATTATTGGTAATTGAGATCAGGGTCTCCTGGACCCTGAGGATGAAGTATAACCAGTGGTAAGCAGGGCCTTTCTAATCCACATTAATTTGCAGACTGAAGAGGACCATAAGGGTTCCTGAAACTTACTGCAAAGGCCTGTAGCTTATCATTACCTGCTTCCGTGGAGATGATAAGAATAAAACCTGTGACCCTGATTTCTGACCTATTCTACCCTTGTTTCACTCTCACATTCCACCTTATAGGGTTCAAAATGTGTAATTTTCAGAATAAGTTAGTACTGAATGCTTACAATTCATCCCACTAAGACTCTTCAATTATATGCAAAATCTCATTAATTGTGCAGCAAAGCACATGGATTTTTATGCATAGCGTCTGGAATGTCCCTCCCCTTCCACCCATTTAAATAATTTGTGTGTCCATACCTACCTACCCTAACAAATAGTATAATTTCCAGGCACTCAGCAACAGTGCCCTGAGTGTCACTTTACAGCAACATGCTCTGTATTAATTGGCTTTTGAATTGGTTTTAAAACTGTAACACTAATGAAGTCTTTCTTTCTTTTTTTTTTTTGCATATCGTTAAATCTTTGCTTACTGATTTCTAGGCTACTGAGTTACGACATTAGACTAATCAGGTCCCATTTATAACTACTCTGGCCCTATAAATATATTTATATGTGACAAACATGCACAAATTCATGCCAGTGTAAACAAAGGTGCAAAATACTTGCCAGGAACTACCTTTCTAAGGCCATTTTACAAGTTAATCATATCAACTAAAAACATTTCCCCTATCTAATCCAGTGTATTAGGGTACAATCAGACAGGACTTTTTCAAGTTGTTCCTGTGTACGGGACTGAAGTTACCACCTCTCCCATGACAACTGCTGCTATTCACTGACTGGCCACCAGGTTGCCTGCCTTTCCCTCTCTATGACTGGTAAAACAGCTGTAGTAATGGTTTCTATTCTGTGATTGGTTACATCTCCTGTCACTTAGTTGCTCTTATTTCCTTAGTCCAGACTTCTAGTAATCCAAAACTTTGGAACTCTAGATTTCCAGATATAAGGTTATTAGTATATCTATGAATTCCTGTTTTTACAACTGCTCCCAATTGCCATGATACTACCACTGCTTCTGATTCTCCTCTTTCTCTTGTCCACTGCATCAGGTCTGCAGGGGCCCCTTCCTGCTGCTTTCTCCTGCATGCACAGAACAAACCAACAGAGGCTTCCATTGTTTTGGAAATAAGGCAACTCAGATTTTTGAATATATGGATAAGAGGAGGCTATATCATTTGTATCATCCTCTCAGGGCGGGAAATTCCTTCCTGTCATTCACACAGGTTTCCAAACAAACAGGATACTAGTATGGTTCGAAAAAAGAGACAACTCTGGTGCTCGGAAATCCCACCCATCAGTGGAACTCAATAAATCACATGCTGAGAACTGATGTCTGTATGAATTTGACATTATTAGGACAAGAACCCAGTGGTATATGGTGAAGTAGAGCAGGAATTGAGTGACTCCTGGCAACAACTGAGAAGAACACAGCACCCCAGCCCATAAAGGATGGACCTGAGAAACTGAAGAAAAGGATTTCTGTTTAACGGATTGTATAAAGTCTACAAGGGGTGAAGGGAAAAAGGAAGAGGGGGATATATATGGGTTTGTATATACAAATGGTAATGGTAATGATAATGTAATGGATGGAAAAGCTAAAGTAAGAAAAGAAAGAGAGAGAACTGATGTCTGTTGAGAAATATTGAAAGTTGCCCAGAACTCTGTAATGGTTTCTGATCACACCCTTAATGTATTCAATAAAAACTCATAGAAACCTGCAGTTGTCCTTAAATATTAATTCATTAGGTAGCTGCAAAATCAAATAAGCCGAAGTCTGAGAATGTTCAACATAGTATGATTCTAGTTATGCAGCTATACCTGTAAAAATGTTTTGATACAAAAGGGATAGCTGTGTGCAGATGTAACAGGCTTTCAGGAGGCTAATGAATATGCAGCCTTCAAATGCTCAAAAGGCAGATGAGCTTGGACAGCTAAAGACTTTACTGTGAAGAGAGTATAGCAAGTTAATAGTGAATGCTAACACAAACCTCATAAAAGAGGAAAGAGAAAGAAATGTGATTTACAACTCGATGTCACTTCTATCTGCCATGAAATCTTTCAGAAGGTGCATCCCCATGGGCTGGCAATACCTCAGGGTGAATTTGGGGCAGCCTTAATGAGAATCATATTTCGCATTAAGGAATCCCCATGGCAATTGAGGACCGCACAGGTTCAAGCTGAACCCTCCCGTCCCCATGAAAACTGCAGTAAATCCCTGCATCAAGATGCCATGGTTTTCTCCACCCCCTTCCCGTTTGTCTGACCAGGCAGGCACGCCTGGGTAAGGGCTTGAAGAAGCTATGGCTGTTTTGATTATTTTACCGGAGCTCTGCTCGTGCGCTTGACAGCCCCTATACCCATCTGACAGCTGCTCAGCCGAGTGCAGCGAAGCTGTCAGGTGCTTGTTTGGGGTAAATCAAGCCCTTATCTAGGCGTGCCTGCCCAGTCAGGCAAGGAGGGGGCAGTTGCAATCTCAGCATTAATGGCGAAGACAGCGAAACCCTGCCCTCTAATGCTGAGATTGATCAGCAATAACCCGGGAGCACGTTCCATGCCCCCCTTGATAATCCGTTCAGGGCGAGAACAGTTAGAAAGGGAGGAGGGCTGCTCGGGGTTACTACCTTTGTGGCGCACATATCTGGGATTAAGGGCTGCTCATGCGGATGGCCCGAGGTGAACTCACGTTCGCCTCGCAGTATTCGGAGCATGAGGACGAGCCCAGAATAGGCGGGCCTGTGCTGAGGGTTGCAGATACCTAGTCCTGCTTATATTTATTACTACTGCACCTTTTAATAGTTTGGCTCATTCTTGCCAAGGACAAGGGAGACCAGTTAAGCCAAGGACTCGGAGGAATCTGTAGTATCTTGTCCAGGTGCTATATGACTAGGACATGTGAAGATAAAGACAGAAATACTACTGATTTCTCCTTGCCAATCTTTGGAGGGTCAGTGTCACACCTCTGTGGTGCACTTGCGCGCATTTGCTACTGTTGCAGAAAAGACTGTCAATTTATTTACAACAGTTCTAATTCCCAACAAGAGTGAACTAAAATAAACCTAAAATTAAAAGGAATACCAGTGTTTTACAGTTGTTCTAGAGAGGAATAGATTGGCTTCTTCTGGGATGTCGCAGAGCATACGGCCCTCTATTGCATGACATCCTTAGCTATAGGAATCATGCCACCATATTCAGACATTTGTCAGTTGCTAAAGAGATCATTTAACAGATTGCAGATTACTGGTTTATTGTGAAGTTTTATCATTTTGGTTTTTTTGTGTGTGTACTACTCTGGGAATTTTTAATCAAAGTCAGTATAGAACCGTTCAAAATAAATGCATAATCAATTTCAGCGCAATCTTAGTTTCTCAATATTGAATGTCTCATGTTCTCCTAATGTCTCCTTAGAAGGCTTTCATTTTGCCCCCTGATCAACTCTGCTGCCCTTCTTGTGAACCTGTGCAAATTATTTAACCAAGTACAATGCCAGAAATGAGTACAGAACTCAATGTCGCGTCTGATCAGTGCAGAATAGAATGCAACTGTTTCATCCAATAAGGAAAACGGAAGGTTAGGGGGACCACTAAATAGTACCTCAGAAGCCGAACTGAGTTACTGAATATTGCTGAGATTATGTAAAACAAGTCATGCTTTTCCATCCATGTGAATGAAAAACTGTGTCATAAAGAACCATCTATACTAATACAAAGTAAGAATATATGGATGTCCAAGAACTTCCTCACTTATGGTATTGCCAGGGAGGTATCTCCCCTCTGTTCCTGTTAATTTGGTCCATTCTGCATCATGATGGACAGAGTGAAATAAGTAAGCTTTCTGCTGCTTCTACTACAACTAAGACCTATTCGCACGAGGGTCGGTGGAACGCTTGAAGGACGTCCTGGAGCGGAGCATTCGCTCCTCTGCACGGGCAGGTCTGTTCAGAACTACCCCAGCCCGGCCCAGAGTGCCTACATGCGTTCCGGGTGTAGATCACTTACTAGTGCTCTACACCTGGCCCAGGGCGTTCGGAGCTGTCCTGAAGGTGGTTCAAGAGAGAGAATGTTCACATGCTCCCTCTCTGACAGCTGCAGGCCCCTTCCCAAGCCTGTCCGGATTGGCTAACTCTGTAGCCAATCAGAGCTAGGCAATCAGAATGACCAGCATGTGCAGGCGCACCCAGCTTGCCATTTTCAGGACCCGGTGAGGATAAGGTAAGTACTTGTCTTGCATACCCACATCCCCACCTAGGCCCAGGCCTGGGAGGGCGGGTGCCCAGGGGGGTTCCTGCGGGCCCTAGGGGATCTGATCTGGTCTCATAGAACCCGCAGGGACTGGGGGAAGGGACCAGACAGCCCTGCTGGCCCCTGGTTAGAATTTGACCCAATGGCAGACAGGCCTGGGAGTGGGATCTTGCCCCCGCATGTTCTACCTGGCTGTAGTGTGAAAAGACCTCTACTTTCACTCCCTACATTCTGCACTCTAGTCCAGAGGTGTCAAACTCAATTTTGCAGAGGGCCGGATTAAAAAAAAAAAGTACTGTCAGGGCCAGGGGGTGTGGCCGGGGGTGTGACCGGGGGCAAGGCTAGGGCACAGAGGAGGGGCTGGGGCGTGGCCCGGGGCGTGACCAGGTGCATGGCTAGGGCACAGAGGAGGGGCTGGGGGTGTGGCCGGGGTGTGGCTAGGGCACAGAGGAGGGGCTGGCTGTCCATGGTGGCGCCCGCGCACTCGGGCAGTGAAGGGTCCCGCCGCGCGCTCGCTCGCCTCACCTCGCCTCCTTTGCGCCCAAGGAGGACAGCGGCGGCGGGGGGCCGTATCTTTGACATGCCTGCTCTAGTCTTTTCTAGCACCATTTCATCACTTGCATGAAAACCACATGTATAAGCAAACTAGATTAAAATTTATAGTTAGTCAATCTTAAGCAATTATATTTTTAAAATATCCGTTCCCCACTTCCTTATTTCCACTGTTTTGCCCATGAAAGTCAATTGAAAGTTAATTCAAGGAAATCTGTCTTGTTCCTAACCTACTGACAATACCAAGAACTTTAAAGTGGGTGCTGACAATGGACGTAAAGCCACGTCCTGGTTATCTACCAGCAGATAAAAAGGGTAAGAGAGACATTGTGCTTTATAATGTGCTTGGTCCTTCTGCTCACCAAACTGGTTATAATACGCCCTGCACTCAGAACTGAGATGGCTCTTGAAGGCTCAAAAAGGTTCCTTTCAACCCTGAAAAAATCCATTAAAATTCAGTGGACACCAAGAGAGCAAATGCTCTCTTGAATGGAAATGCTTACTGGTAATTAAACTGGCTAGATAAATTTCTGAAAAAGTTATTTGTGTAACAATATTTGGTTTTTAGATTCGTGTTTAATCCAACCCCCCCCCCCCTCTAATAATGAATCTGCTATTGTCCACAGAAAAAGGATGAAGCATCATTAAGGCCTTTCTGAACTTGCCTCAGTTCCAGATCAGATGGCAGCTGTTGTCTTCAAGGCATTCTGGGGTGGACTAGAGAGGCCCCAGAACATGCTAAGATGCTCTGTCTCCACTAGATGGAGCATAATTTGATCAAGATCTGAATCTCCAGTAGACCTCAATAATCGAGGTCTACAGGCATGCTAGCAGGAGGTAATCTGGATTTCGAAGGCATGCAGAAGCCACACTCCTTCATGTTCCCGTTTACTGGGGGTTCCACTCTAGTGGTGCAATAAGGTATGCAATTAAAATGGGTCCCCCTGGGGGTTCCAAAGCAAGGAATTCTTATTTCTGATCATAACAGCTTGCAGAGGCTGACTCTGAACCCACATAAGCTTTGGGACCAATACAAATGACATGTAGATTGGTCTAAGAGCAACCTGTTCCAGCCTTGATCCAGACTGCCTGTTATGCAGTAAGTGCAGAAATGCCCTTAGATCACTGGCCAGTGGTGCTATGAGAAAGATGTTTCAATACATGGGTGAAGAAATCATCTTTCATTAGAAACATAAATTATTTTATGACATCACCATAGGGTACAGGATAAATTTAAGTAGTGGTGTCATTATCGGGGTGACAACCAGTACTTACTTGATAAGACAATGATTCAAGGAATGCCTGGGAAAAAGAATGAAGTGTTTTTCACCCAAAGGTCCCAAGGTGGGACCCAATAATAAATGGATAGAATAGTCTAAAACAGTGATGGTGAACCTTTTGAGCTCGATGTGTCAAAATTCGCAAGAAAACCTAACTTAACTCGGGTGCTGTGTCACATATAGAAATATCCATAATTTTGTGAATTTTGTAGCTCGAGTAATATTTTATTAAAAACAAAAACAAATAATTCTTTACATTAGTGACTTTTGTTGCTGAATTTCGTTTGCTAATATTCAATTGAAAGTTTGTATTTCATACACTTCAAGAACAAGCAAGCACTACACGCCCAGGTGCCAGGGTGACCAGGTGTGTCACCCAAAAGGGCTTGGTGTGTCACCTGTGACACACGTGTCATAGGTTGGCCATCACCGGACTAAAACATAATATACTCTTTCCACTCTTCTGCTGTCCCTGGTAGGACAACACACAAATGAAGCTAAACATCAAAACCTGGGTGGAACAGTATGTTTTAACTGGACACTAATAGACATATAACATTGATGCCTGGTGTATTTCCAGAGAAAGGCTGTCCCAAAGTCTATGGGCCATCATAAAACAAAATCTATTCCTCATACCTCTGAGAATTACAAAGCCACAAGTAAGTCCTCACCTTGTGATCTTCATACTAAAAAAGGCTCCAGAGCTAGTTTGGGTTTGGGGCCTGGCATAGCACCAGCTATCATAGTGCAGATAGCCTTGTTTCCCTCCAGAAACAAACTGTCCCAACTGGGATAGCCTAAGTTTGATGTCCTTGTATCCGCACACATAGTTCTTTATATCTTTTGACTGAATAGCTGTTGTAGAAAATCTTCTCAACTCAGGTAATTCTATCATTTTGAGCCATGTTTAATTAAGAAGCTCCCAGTTGCAAGAAGAAGAAGCTTTTATACCCTACTTTTCTAACCCTTTAAGGGAACCAAAGGCAGCTGATAAAGATTCCTGTTCTTCTCCCCACAAAAGACACCCTATGAGATAGGTGGGGCTGTGAGAGCTCAGAAAGGGAGCTGTGACTAGCCTAAGATCACCCAGCTGGATTCATGGAGGAGTGTGGACTCAAACTGGGAAACTACCAGATAAGAGTCTTACTCTCTAACTGCAAGACCAAACTGGCTGTTCTTTTGTGCCTAACTGGACTAGGGGTGTACACAATGTATTTTTTGCAGTCAAATTCTAGTCAAATCGAATATCTGAAAATTCAACTCGAATGTTAAAAATCCGAGTATCTGAAAATCTGATTAGAATCTGCATTATTTGAATCCGTACATTCAAATGTTTGATTCGTATTTAAAGATATGAATGTCGACAACATTTGTATCCGTTATATGAATTTGCGTACATTCCATATGCATCTGGTTTTATCCCATATGCATCCCATTTTCATCCTGCATTATAAGGGCAAATATGCATAATTTTTGCGCAAATTCATTTACGATACATATGAATCTGTTAATTTGAATCATTTGAATATTTGTATCGGATTTTCAAAAATCCAAGTCTGCTCAAATGTCGATATCTGAATGTTTGTAAATCCGATTCGAATTTGAATGTCGATATTCGTCAGCTCCGAATCGGATTTTCAAATGTTCATGCACATTCCTAAATTGGACATCCTAGGAGCAACCAATGAAATAAATGATGAGATATTTGCTCACACAACACACACTTGACAGAATTTGTTCCAAAAAAGATGTATTGCATTAAGACCAATAATTAGTACTTTTGTAGTCTGTAGGGAATATGCAAAAATGGTTTGCTTGAAATTATTTATGTTCTTCTGTGAAGAAGGGGCTCAAAGCAGTTTCATAACATATGAAATGCAATGATTTTGGAACAGAGTTTCAAAATTCTTTCCAAGCCCCTACATATTTAAGAACTTTAACCCAAACAGTTAGGTATTATCAGTAAAATAGAAATTATTAAGACACTGCTATTCAATCTTAATGGTTGGATAACATTAACTGTGGCCAAATCCATAGCCACCCTGGTGAACATTATTACAATGAGTACTTCACTAATTGCCCTAATTCCTAATTTTTACTATTTTGTTATTTTGAGGGTGTATTAGCCATAATAAAGAATATGACTTGATGAAATGCAGGACACCAGGTAGACCATGAGCACCAAACCTCAGATCTCAGATAGGAAATACAGCAAATACAACTAGCCAATATTAGCACAATTTTATCCCCCTCTTTGAAATATGCAGGGAAAAGTGCTATCCTATTTTATGGGTCTGTTCCAAGGATTACATGAAACAACATATATGAAGCATTATGCAAGGTTGCACATTCTACCAGATGTAACATCTGGCATTCAAATCCCATCAAATATATCGCTATCATAAAACCTTTCTGCACTTATGTGCTTGAAGTAAGGATAAGTAGGTTCGGAATAAATAGGCCCATTGGTCCAGACTATGAGAAGGCATGGGTACCGTCTGCATTGACAGCACTCAACTAGATGAGCCCACACCAGTCTTGAGGTTTTGTGGCCACACTTCTACACCTCTGAGTATTAGGAACAAAAGGCTTCTAGCCAAGGAGACTCGGGGGGGGGGGGAATACACTTTTCAGCAGTGCGCTATGGTGTGTCATGAGAGACATGCTACGGTAGTCCTGAACACAGGATGCACGCCATCTGCGTTCTAGATTAGGGCTGTGCTGGTGATACAAATTAAGGACTGATGGATCAAGGTCCACCAAAAGCGGCTGGAGCCGTATCAGCAGAGGATATGGCGTCCTAGATGCAGAAAGGGCTACACATCCAAAACAGACATCTGGAGTTTGGGCCTATCATTAATATGAATCTTAACCAATCAATTTAGGAACTGATAGGAATGTGGGTGGTTCCAAGCAGTGGTGCTTTTGCCACTATGCTGTTTTCTCCCAAAATTGTTTGAGCGAGTTTGGTCTACTGGTTAGGGAGCCGGACTCTTATTTGGGAATGCCAGGTTTGATTCTGCCTTCCTACATGAAGCCAGCTGGGCGACCTTGGGCTAGTCACAGCTCTCTTCTGAGCTCTCAAAGCCTCACCTACCTCACAGGTGTCTGTTGTGGGGAGAAGAACAGAAAGCTTTGCCAGCCGCTTTGAGTCCCCTTAATTAGTTGAGAAAAGTGGGATAGAAAAGCCAACTCCTCTTCTTCTTCTAGATCTCAATACTGTGCTCATTATTTTCTTCTTTTTTTTCTCCTGGCACAGTGGCATCTATTAGCATCATATACAATAATGTCAGACATATTATGATCCTGTTTATCTAGCTGAATTTTAATATAATATTATAATTTTAAGTGGTTCACAGTCAAAACAAATAATAATCAATGGACATAAATACACAAAAGAATGAAGCACTACATAGTTTGGGCCGCAAACATCTAAAAATGAACCATCATCCACTGCTAAGATCTGCAGGAAAGGCCCTCTTGGTGGTGCTGCCTCTGTCAGCAGTCAAAGATGCAGATGGCCTTCTCATCAGTGTCCCCCAGTTTGTGGAATGATTTTCCCTTTGGTGTATGCCTAGACCCATCAATTTAGGCATTCAGACACACAGGAAAGACTCACTTCTATACACTAGCCTTTGGCCTTTTGTTCATGAAATGAACATTAATCCTGCTTACAGTACTGGTTTTATTCTTACCTGCCCTGATACCTTCAAAGTGGGACAGAAATGCAAAAGCTGATGACAGACAGACAGACAGACAGACAGACAGACAGACAGACAGACAGACAGACAGACAGACAGACAGACGGGGAGAGGGGGAGAGGGGGAGAGGGGGAGAGAGAGAGGATGATAGATAGATAGATAGATAGATAGATAGAGAGAGAGAGAGAGAGAGAGAGAGAGAGAGAGAGACAGACAGACAGACAGACAGACAGACAGACAGACGACATAAATACACACATCCATACATATCATTTGCAATGGAACGGCTGAGTGAAAAGAAGTGTATTTAGTAGCAACTAAAATCTCAGAGGGAGCACACACGACTAACAACTGAAACGCAGTAGTAATTTGTGGCATCCAGTGCAGGAACTTCCCCTGATGATTGCAAGTCTGTAATGGTCTGTGGTCCACATGCTGATTCAGACTATGACAGGCCTCAGCTGGGGTCTCTTATAGTCTGCACTAACAAGGGGATAGCTGGCTCCTGTTCTGAGATATGCTCCAGAATAAGGCCAAGCACAGAAAGGCCCCCGTCTCAAGGTTTGTGGTGCCTTATTTACTTCGACTACACTGAAACGTTGCAAGTTGAACTGAACCAGCTGCATGCAGTCTCTGTATGCAAAAGCCCCCCAAACACCTGAAAAAAAAAGGAACAAAAAGTGCACTAGAGTCTCCTTGAACCCACTCAGTACCATGCCATTTAATCAGCTCTGTGCCTTAAGAAAACTTTATTTATTTATTTATTTTATTTGTCTGTTTACATTTCTATCCCGTCCCATACCCAAAGGCCTTCCAGTGAACAGTCAGGGTTGATTTGATTCAATCCTTTTGCAGTCCAAGAGATTCTTAGAACTCTTCTCCACAATCGTAATTCAAAAATGTCAATTCTTTGGTGCTCAGGAGAGTCAGATCAGACAAGGGGAAGCATTTCTTCGCCTAAAGGGTCATTGGTCTATGGAATTTGCTGCCGGAAGAGGGGGTAACAGCAACCAGCCTAGATGGCTTTAAGGAAGGGTTAGATAAATTTATGGATGGCAGATGCATCAATGACTACTAGAATGGATGCCTAAGTACATCTTTCAGGCTGGGCGGACAAGCAGGATGCCTCTAAGGCCATTTGCTGGGATTTGAGAGCAGGAGAAGGTCTGCCCTCGTCTCTCCTTGAGATGCCCATGGGCAATTGGTGGGCCACTGTTTGAGACAGGATGCTGGACTAGATGAGCTGTGGCCTGATCCAGCAGGGCTCCTCTTATGTTATTATGGTCCAATTGTCACAACCATACACTAATATTTGCTAACCATAACTTTGACTGCGTGAACCTTTGTCAAAAAACTGATTTCTGTGATATTTAATATGCCATCTAGGTTTGAGATAGCTTTCCTCCCAAGGAGTAAGTGTCTTACTTTCATGGCTTCAGTCACCATCAGCAATGAGTTTTGAGTACAGGAAAACAAAAACTGACACTATATCCATTTCCCCCCTTGAGTCTGCCAGGAAGTGATGGGACCACATGCTATGATCTTTATTCATTTGTTTTATGTTGAGCTTTAAGCCAGCTTTTGCAATCTCTCACCCTCTAAAGAGGCTCCTTAATTCCTCTTCATTTTCTGCCATCAGAGATTATTACTGATTATTATAGTACCCAAATTATTACTGATCGCCAGCTCTGACGCGTGATTCCTGAAGGTCTGAAAACAAATCCCAGTTTCTCAGTTTTAAGTAGATGTCTATAGGACTGCACGACAAAGTTAAAAAGGAAAACTTGTACCAACGGAAGGCCTTTCTAAATCATAATTTAAAGTCCACATAGCAAAAGAAGGGCCATCAACCTTTGAAGAACATCAGATTTCAGGTGGTAAGCCTAAAATGTATCCTGTCACTATATTAAGATTGCCACACATATTCATGGCAATCCCAACATAGCCCCTGGATATAAGTTTGAAATCCAAGCACTTTACTATCCCAGGAAAATCACCTCCCAACCCAGCTCTTCTGGAACGGTGATATGACCATGTGGCACATCTGGATGTTTGCTCCTAGACTCCACTGTTAGGAAATGGCTACCAGGGGGCAGCACTTATGCACTTCATAGTACTGAAATACTTGGAAGTACCCATTATGCCATTGTCAGAGCAAAGATTGGTAATGGCCAGGGTGCGCTGCATGATTTTGCCCTGCTGTCTGGCACAAATGGTGAGAAGAAGCTGCAGGATCTCTCCCTACCCCCAATCATGTGGAGGCAACCTAGTTCACTCAGTTTCAATGCCAACACTTAGTTATTTGGCTATACCTTCATATTAGGCAATCACTTTTTCCTACGTTTTAAAGTTTAACAATAATAATAATATTTATTTGATTTTTATGCCACCCTTTTACCACAGCCTTGGGGCAGTCTACAAAATAGATTAAATAAAAGTAAACAGAAATAAAGAAATGTGAATACAAAGGTGGATAGTAAATAGAAGATAAAACTCTCAAAATAAGGGTCATCTCAACCTCCCAAAGCCTAAGTGAACAGATGTAATTCACCATGTTCTAAGTCTTGGATACCTGGTGAATCTTGTTAGGGAAGCTGTTTCATAACAGAGAATGCCCTGTTCCTAGCAGCTGACCCAGAAAACTCCTTAAGAAAGGACATGGCCAGGTGAGCTCCTCCTGAAAATTTTAAATACTAGGCAGAGCTATATTGAGGTGTATGGAGCTTTAAGATCTGGAGGAGAAGCATTCCTGTTCGTCCCACTACCCTCAGGAGCAAAAGGGGTGGGCACCTGAGAAAAGGTCTTCCCAATGATGGTCCCTAGGCTATGGAATAGTCCTCCCCTCGAGGTGTGTCTATCACCTTCATCGTACACGTTTAGGAAGGCAGTGAAGATGTACCTCTTTGCCCTGCCCTTCGATTAAATGGGGGTACACTTTCCCTTCGCACTTGCAGGTGCTACTGTTTTAATACATACCATTATTACTTTAATGATATTTGATTTTAGACGTTTGTTACCCGCCTGGAGGCCTTCGGGTATAGGGTGGGATAAAATGTAAATAAATAAATATAAGTAAACATCAATACGTACCTTGAACTGGGCTGATATATGTTAATAATTTGAAAGGTGTTTCTAATGTAATCATGTTACTTCTGTCTTTCCAATTAGCTAAACTTTCCAAACTTTCTCCAAGGGTCGCCCACTTAGAGTTCCACTACAATAAGGTAGCCTGAAGGTCACAAGATCACAGCCAGAGTGGCCATGTGATCTCTTGTCAATAAAGTGTTTCATTTGCCTAACAAGGCAAAGCTGGCCATAGGCTCTCCTAGTCACCACGACCACCTGAGCCTCAAGCAACAGGGGCAAATCCAGAACACATCCCAATCTATCACCTGTTCCTTCCAGGGAGAGCAGCCCGATCCAGGGCAAGATGGAAGGTGTGCCATATGTCTCAGAAGAGAATGAAACAACCTATGGGTAGAGCAGTGCAGTACTAGTATTTTTCCCTGCCACTGTGATCTGCCAATTTAAAATTAGAACATTATTAAGTTTGAAATCCACACAAGATTTATTGTAGCAATTGTAATATTCATAATTATAATGCTTATTTTGCTGTTTTACCATACAAAATAGTTTTCAGTTTTACAGAAGGAGAAGAAATACCACATACCATGGGTTCTTTATGCCACAAACAAATCTGTAACACTATGAATACATGATTTCTGATGTGGAAATTCCATTTGGGTTCTTACTTTTCTAAAAACAGACTGCCTATGTAAAGTCACTGCATGCAGCTGTGATCTGGGGTTCCCTGCTTTTAATACAGTCATGTTTTGTTTTAAATAAAATCTACAGAATGTCATTTGAGAAATGTTTTCAGTAACTAAAATTTCTGCACTTGGCTTGTCCTTGACTATTTCTTTCATTGGGCAGCTATTAACTGAGATCTTATTACTGCATAAATTTCAGTAACAAATGTTTCTTATGCTAAATATTTTGTGCCTGACAAAAATACACAAAATGCAAAAATTAGTGGTAGAGGACCCTAGATTGGGTTGAAATTGTTTTTCCAAAAGTTAAAAATTAAAATAAAACAACCAAATACTACAGCTTAGAAAACGGCAATGAAATAGTTAACAAACATATGCTGCATAATTAGGAGATGCATTAATGATTATGAATAGTAAATGATTTGGTGCAAGAGAAAAAAAAACTAGTCAAAAGGGACATCCACCTATCTTACATGTTTGCTAGTAACAGTATATAACTAGAGATTTCTGCTATTAAGAATCCTGCATTATTGGTGTAAATACTTCCAAGGGTACATCAAATTGTAATCTTTCGTACGACATCCATCAAACCAGGCTGGAGATTTTGACAAACATTAAACACAGTAAGGAGGCAATTATGTATGCATGATTTAATCTGCAACTAATTAATATGCAAATTTATTCATATGTTAGTTACTAAATTAAAAATGCAAAGAAGCCCTTATGGTGATTCTCAAAAATTTTGCACAAACAGAACATTTAAAATGTTAGAAAAACGAAGGTTTTTTCAAAGAAACTGTAGCATAGTTTTAGGCTTTTAGAAACCTGTTGCATTGAAAAGGTTAAAATATTTGCTTTATTACCGGGAAAGGATAAAGAGAGTTCTAATTTGATATGAGTGTGTGGCAGAAGAAAGGTTTAGCATGATTCTATCAAACTCTTATGAGATGCTCCCTAATTATCAAACTGTATGCTGAACACCAAGTCCATATAACTTGCAAAAGATTTTAAACAGAAATTGTTCTTCTGACACATTTTTTTTTTAAAGAGGAGTATGTGGTTGTTTATTCTTTGCAGGAACAAGTTAGTGCCATATGAAATTCTTTTATTTTTCATTTAAGAGACAACAATATTTTCCATCCAGGGTAACTACATTTTTGATAGCAAGTGTCACACCAACACTGTACATATAATTGCACCTTGCAAGAATGAGATCCTTTTAGAAAGAAGCCTGTGTGGAAAATGAAAGGATGCTGCACACCCTGCCTCCTAATTCCATTCCAGATGCATCTCGAAAGGAAGACAATGAAAGAAACAAAAAGAGAACATCTGAAACTATTCATACCGAGTGTGTTATCGCTTAAGCCCTTGCTTTCAAAGTCCAGCAGATTTGAAACGGGTGCTGCTGATTTTTCAAAGGTGAAAGAAGATT
The DNA here is from genome assembly GCA_023333525.1 of Aspidoscelis tigris stejnegeri. Lineage (NCBI taxonomy): Eukaryota > Metazoa > Chordata > Lepidosauria > Squamata > Teiidae > Aspidoscelis > Aspidoscelis tigris. The sequence continues at coordinate 13,915,671 of JALMGA010000007.1, forward strand.
TAAATAGGTGTTATTACAAGTTTAATATTTTGGACTGTTACTGATATATACATATATAAAGGAAGACACATACCCTTCCTACTAATTTGACTGCTTCTCATAGAATATTTTGCATGCAGGATCGAGTAACCCAATAAGAGAGACAAAAAGAAACAGAGGTCTTAACAATGGAATTATAAAGTACAATCAGTATCTTCCAAACTGCACCACAATATACTAAACTTCACGAGTGTTTTTAAAACAAACAAACACATATATAAAGATCAGTGGATAAAACAGGATTCTTGCCACAATTTTGTTCACCTGTTCTTTTAAAAAGCTCACCCTGATGCCATGCGGATAGAATAATACCTACTTCACATGGGTCAATTTAAAGCAAAACAAACACATTTGTACTCTGGGCTGCACAAATCTCCCCTCTTCCTTCTCCCTCTGTGCATACGCAATACAAGAAAGGCTTTGCTTGGACCAGCCCTCGTTTGCACAATGCTCTAAGGACGACAAAAACCAAAATTAGGAAATGATGGGAGATTATTAGAAGGGAGGAAAAACTGAGAAAAAACACATGGAGCAATGTGATCTGTTAAAGGCTAAATGATTGGGGAGCTGAAGAACAGTTACAACAACACAAGAGAAAGTTGAATTATTTTAAACTGAGTTTAAATTAGTCTGTATATTTTCATTCCTTGTAAAGCCCATTCCTGAGCTCTGATTCTAAAACCTATGGAAAGCTCATACCCTAAATATCTTCCATTAGAGAAAGAAATCTACATTGGCACAAGCGAGGGAGTACCTTCCTTCCAGGTTGGCTTTGTTGTAACCTGATAGGCAACACTCAGTCGCCGTTAAGACCTGAAATGTATGTAAGGCTTTTAAAAGCTTAAACGTACACATTTGTGCATTCATTAGGCAGTGCTAAATCTAATTGAACAAATAAATAAATAATTTGTTCTCTTTACTGTAACAGGAAGCACATGTTTAAAGCAATCTGTTTCCTCATATGAATGCCTTCCTGTCTGTTTGGGGAAAAAATAATGCAACACACTTTACCCCAAGTAACCAAGAGGTGATCGTAAATATCCCTAAATAGCATTAAACAGATATGAAAGATATTAACACTTCTAGAATGCCAAAGTAGTATTTTTTTAAAAAATCTAACAGATGCTTCTAGGTCAAAAAGTGAAATGTGTGTTTCCTAAGGGGGGGAGGAGGATCATCAGAATCATAAATGAACTGTGAGTGGAGAAATGAAGTGTCATGTAGCAAACAAAAGGAACCTTAACACACCCTTATCCTTACCAAAGTGAGGATTGCAGTAAAAGAGTCCCATTTGCACGGAACTTAGTCTAACAAATCAATATCCTTTGTAATCCACAAGGTGGCATTGGCAAGAAATGAGGGCTGCCGATGCTGAATCTAATCTGGGTCTGTTGAAGTTTCTTTGAACGAGATCAGATCTCCGAAACCAAAGCTATAAATCTAAGGGGCTTGAGTGCACAAGCAAGAGAGCAAAGAAAACTGGTTATTAACCATTATTTTTATGCTACATTGTCACTTAGTTGCTGACGTTTTCAAGAAATGGAACTGCCCAGCTCCAGCGAAACACTGAAATAACGTGTGCAGCACAGGAACAAAGCAAGACTGAAAAATCTTCTCTTGTTTCTCTCCATCACAATCAAACTATCTTGCCTATCGGGCAAATTTAAAGAATTACACTGAGAGGAAACAAGAAGTTATTTTGCTGCCTCTAGATGAGGAGAGGAAAATGTGGTTGTTTAGCTCCTGTAAAGGCCTCTTGCAGGGCGAAATTCCAGAATATGACTGTGCTATATGTCTGACAGAGAAACACCCAGTACCGCACAAGCAGTGCCCTCCAGCTTCAGGCCAGTGGATATTTCTGGCCAGGTCTCATGTCCGCAATTGTAAAGTGGGCATTTTTCTCAAAGAAAATCCTGGGTAAGCAATACCACTATGCGGGGAAGCCCAGGTTCTGTGTTCTTTTTACCACAACAGGAATATTCCAGCATTTCAATGCTATATCGCAGGACTATGCTGGGATTGCCATGGATATTTGCGCCAATTCCAATATAGTGCTGGGTTAATCCTGGGTTTTAGACCTTGTCTGGAAGCAGTCTTTGGGAATCCACCTAAAAACACAATTGTACACACTTGTGTTCTATAAATTCATAAACTACAGGAGACACCATTCAAATGACATATGGATCCACATACAAATATATACCACCCCTTAAACCAAATACATAAAAGAAAAGAAAAAACCTTGGTCAAAAAATTACAGAATTATTTTTTTTCAGCTGGAACTTTGATTCACTCAGCAACAGAGCAAGGAAAGAAGGTGGAAAGATGACCCTTTACTGAAGGAGGCCCCTCGTAAAGTGTCTCATGGGCCTTCAGGAAGAGGCACTTCAGGAAGTCAATTAAAGAAATGCAATGATGGATTCCAGTGGGACAGCCTGTCCAGTTATTATGACATGATCACATAACGGCCTTTTAAGAGCACTCTGTTCCCTTTCTCTTTCATTGTAGGTAATAAGAACTCTTTTGTTATATCCCGACTACTGTCCAGAATATGAACAGTATGCTTGGTCAGTGTGGCTTGAGAGTTTTAGAAAAGGATAAGACAAATTCTGGGTAGACAGATGTATTGATGGCTACTAGAATGGATGCCCAGATACAGCATTTAGAGAACTGAGAGCAGGTGAAAGTTTTCCCCTTGTCTTCTGCTTGAGATGCCCAGAAGCAACTGATGGGCCATTGTATGAAACACAATGCTGGGTTAGATGGGCTGAGGCCTGGTCCAACAGGACTCCTCTTATGCTCTTGCGCCGCAAAATGTGTATGAATGAGGCAGTGATGCTATGCCACTAAAATGAAGTAGAGATGTGGCCAAATGTGTGTGTGTGTTTTGTTTTCAATTCTTATAGAATCAAATGCAATAAACTTGTATTCGTTTGAATAGATCCCCTCCAAATGTAGTAGGATTTGAATTGGATACGAATGTTCAATCCCATATGAATCCCATACGAAGCTTCATATGAATGCATTGAAAAATTCGATTAGAACCTGAATGTCAATCTTCAAAATGTACCAACATTCGATTTGAATTTAAACGTCCAAATTTCAAATAATATGAATATTCATGCACATTCCTAAAATGCAGCACTCAGAAAGTTTGTACTCTAGTTCAGTCAAAGAATTCTACAGCAGAAATTATCACACTAGACACAGGGAACAGATACTAGCTGGTCAGAAAATAAAAGATTTAATTTATGCCTCTTACTTCTTACTTTTTTTAAAGATTGTTCAGTTTTAAGCAGCAGTGTTCTGTGTACATGCTCACTCTGGCAGAGACTGCTCTTCTGGGAACCTGCACTGGTGACCAATTTGATAACGAACCCAATACAAGATGTTAACTTCAATGTATAAGCCAATGAATGGCTTGGGGCTCAACTATCTAAAAGAATGCCTTATTCCCTCATTGATCGGCCCATCCCTTAAGACCTGCAGGGCAGGTCCTCCTAGCTGTACCAACACATTCAGTAGTTAAAATGGGTAGGCCCTTGGAATAGGGCCTTTTCAGTGGTAGCCCAGATTATGGAATAGCCCCCCTCCCCTGAAATGTGCCAGGTACCTTCACTATACATGTTCAGAAGATTAGTGAAGCAGCACCTACTTAATTTGGCCTTTGGTTGATGAAACAGGTCCCATTTTTGGACCCTGTTATTGTTTTGGGGGGGGGTTCATTTTATATTAGGCTGCAACCCACTGAGACCTTCAAGTACAGGGCAGGATAAAAATGCAAAGGGCTTTCTTGGTAATGGCCCCCAGGTTATGGAATAGTCACACCTCTGAGGTGCGTCATGCTCCTTCTCTATATACTGTATATTCAGGAAGGTGGTGAAGATGCACCTCTTTGCCCTGGCCTTTGGTTGATGTAATTATACCTCCCCCCCCCCCCCGCCCCTTGCCAGCAGATACTATTAGTATTTTAATATGCTGAATCTTTTAAATGTTTTTATGTATATTATTGGTTTTAATATTGGTTTTAATTTGTTGTTCTAAAGGCTGTTATCTGCCCTGAAACCTTATGTGTATCTGTGTGTGTGTATTATATATATATTTATTATATAAATAAATAAAAATAAATAAATTCACTAATCTCTTGGATTCCTTTTGTTCCACTGTGGGTAAAGGCTGGCATTTCTATGTGAGAGAACTATCTGGAACTACCTGCACACACAAAAACTAAGAAAACTCGATCTATAACTGCTGCATTAACCCCCCAACTCTACTGCTGGTGCTTAAGGAAAGTAGCTATTTTTCTATCTCTCTTGTATTAGAAATCACTGCCTGAGGGTGTAAATTCAAAAAAAGGATTAAGTACCACATTCATGCACAGTTCATGCAACAATCCCTTATATGGATTGTAAGTGATCATGTAACTGATCACGCATTGTGTATGTCTTATTCATTCCGTCACATTTCTGTGTATTGGTATGTTATTCTGATCATTTATTGCGGAATACATTAGGGGGATATCTGCACTGGCCAATATACCAGACCAGCAAGTATACTAGAAGCTTCCCTTCCAAACACTGAAGTGGTCTTCAGCGATGTCCTAGGGCCTCCCTTAGACCACCCCAGCAAGCAGATGGGCCAGTGGAAAATGAATCGCCCTTTAAGTCATCCCCATATTTCATTTGAAAGTAGCACTATACTGTATATTCTTCAGGTTATGCGTTTTGAAAAATCCAGTGAGATCTTTTCACAAGTCATTGTTCCTTAGTGGATTAAAAACTAAACTAGCTGCTTGGAAAATCTGCACAGGTTTGGAGAAATTTCTTAACAGATGTTTAACATATATTATGCAGACCTCACAGTGACAACTGGAAACTACTTTTAAAAACTCAAATGAGATTCAACTTAACAAGAAATGCAGTTGGGTTTCATTTCAGGTTTACTTTAAGCGAGCTTTCATACATGTAAGAGTTACCGTGAAATTTTAACTCCGATGCCTCTTGGGAATTCAAGGGAAAAAAAGTTTTAACACTGGAATATAATTTTCATTTGAATTCAAAACATCCTAATAGGTACCGCACTCAGTGAGATGCAAATGCAAGCTTTACTATATATTAAAAGTCTTAATATATTTTCTTAAAAGCATAGACTTTTTTACACTATAAAAATACAATTTCTCTTTATTTCAAAAGAGCATAAGAGATATAGAACTAGAAAACCAGACACCCTAAATTCATGGACACGAGAAGCCTTCTTCCTTGCATTACCTATATTCCTCTGAAGAGGGAGTCTATGTTTAAGTAAAGCTTCAGTTCCAGCATTTAGGTGCTTCTGTTGCAAGCAGCTTTCTTTATCGCAAGTGCTGATTCCAGGTTCAGTCACATATTTTGAACTGCATTAACATATACAAAACTATCGGAATCTTAGGGCAACAAAGCACACTGACTAATCTTGATGCCGTACATAGGAATGACTTCACGTTATTCCATTCCAAAAGCTCCTAAACTTCCCAGCAACACCCTCCTTTGGATTAGCACTTTTCCCAAAGGATCATTTTTCAGCAACAGGGCATCTTCCAAACTGATGTAGTCTTCAAGTGAAAACAGAAGAGAAAGAAAGAGAATATGGCAGTGATCAGACAGCTTTAGAAAAGCAGCAGTCGTACGGCCGCATCTGTGTCCGCTCCCTCACAGAACCACAGAAACGATGGGAGGAGAGGGGAGTGAGATTTTGCACTCTCTTGTGTGCTTGGCAGTATCTCCTCTCTCCTGTGCTGGCCCAAGCGTCCGCACAACGCCTTTTGTGCACACAGCAATGGAGCAAGCATAAAGCATGCCGTGCAGGCATAAGAGTTCATGCAGCATGCGCCAGTGCCATAGCAGTGAGGGGTCAGTGTGACAGTGTGACAGCCCCAAGCCGATTTAAAAACAAGCCACAGCAGCTTCCACTGGCCCATATGATCACAGCCTGCATCTTCTACACACGCAGTGTTCCTTAGCTTGCCATGGCTACCAAATTAAGGTCACACTGCTTATTCATAAAATTAGATGAGAAATTATCATTTATTCAGGGACCACATTTCACCCATCTCCCTATTTGCAATTCTGACACTAGTTAGGTCCTTTAGGATCAGGACCTTGAAGGTAAGGAAGATGACATTATCCACCATCCATGCATTTCTTGAAGGATTTCCCAGCAAGTGTATAAGATGACTGTTTTGATACTTCTCTTGAGTCTATGGCCCTGTCTAAATGGGGAATATATAGCACACTTATGTGTGCACTACGGTTGGGTTGCCACACATATCTGTGGCAACTCTGCCATAGTACCGTTATATCCCTGCTAAATCCCCTCCAAATCTATTTCAGGAAAACCTGCCTCTGTTTGTGGTTTCCCCAAAATAGCACTATTACCTATCTTCAGGATGGACCCATAGCAAAGAAAAATGGCTATGCGTAGGCAATGATGGAAATTGTGCACTTTGGGGTATTTTGTTCTGTTGAAATACCAGAATGTGCGCGTAACTATATTGTGCACAGACAGCGTTGCCTGTTCAACAAGCAATTATCTGTTAAATGGCATTTGGCTGGCATCTGGAGCCAGCCTATGTTGCTGTACCACCATTTCCTGAGACAGGAAAAGGGTCAGATAAGAGCACATGGGAGATGCTCCAGTGATATCAACAAGGGTGTTAGAAGCTACCATACCCCTTTTTAAAAATATTACTATAATTCCAGGAGGAGTTCCCCTCTTATGGGCAATGACCCCAGTAAGTAGAGGTGTACACGAATGCAATTTTCAGATTTGGTTTGAATAGAATATTTGAATGTTCTAATTTGAACAAATAAGAGAAAATATGACCGTATTCAAATTCAAATTGATTCGAATACATTCGTATATATTCATATGAATACTTGATTCATATCTGAAGATACAAATGTTGACAACATTTGTATACGTCCGTACGCATCTTGTTTTGTCCCGTAAGTATCTGTACAAATGTGTATGGATACAAATAAGATGCATAAGGATACATATGTAATGCGTACATATCCGCACACATACAAATGTCTGAATAACTTGTATGAATGATCCAAAACATTCAAATTCGTTCGAAAGTTAAAAAGGGAATGTATAGACCTTCAATTCAAATTCACATGTCCAAATCCGAATAAACTTGATTGAATTTGAAATGTTTCAAATATTCTTGTACATCCCTACTAGTGAGTCAGAGCAGAAGAGGAATGTGTCCAGAGAACAACACCAGGATGGAGAAGCCTATGCCCTAAAGGAATCCTGTTGTAACAGAACCTATACAGACTGAAGATGCCATATTGCCCGCCAGTGACTCAGAATGGTCAAATTCAGAAGCTACGGGCACATGAATGCCAGCTAAAGCAAGCTGGCCCCTTTTAAATTAAAAGGTTATTCTCATTTTGATACTTTTCCAAGTTCCTTTAAAGGCTCTTTTTGTGGAAGACTGGTGCTGAAGCAACACTGGAATATTGCTCTTATCCAGTCTGTTTCCTTACAAATATGCTATGACAAACTCTAGGGTTTCTTATCTACTGAAAGTAGCTTCTATTTTTCTATGTTCCTCACCTGTCTTTTACTTTTGTCAAAATTTTGGTGAGTGAAGTGCTAAACTTAGTTTAGCATTGTGAGGAAGCCTTGGACCATGTACTTACGGTGGTTTTCTCCACACACACACACACCCAAAAAACCCTCTTTTATTTTGTGGTTTGAAGCTTCTCTGGTTGCTTGCTCACATGGAAAAGAAGGAGTTATGAGAAAGACAAATCAGGAGATATGGCTACACAGCGCTGAACGCTGGTATGCAAACTGATTTTGTTTTTTTAAATAAAAACTTTTCTCATACACTTTAGAAAACCTTTTAGCACAGTTTTACTTAAGATTTTGAAATTTGCATTAAAAACAACAGGGATAAACAATTATCAGGTTCACAAAGAGCATGCTCCCTTCCTTCCTGAAGTATAAAATACAAGCATGTAGGAGAAGGCCCCAATCTGGCAAGATGGTGAAAACGAGGACCCTCAAGATTTCCATAGCCACCTCTATTCCATCCATAAAGCTTTACAGAATTTTCTTTTCCCTTTGATAAAGAACACGACCTTGCTTCTCAGTACTTCTGAATATGTTGAAGAGAAGGAGAGAAACACCTTCACAGAGTTATGGCTCTCTTCCAAATAATCATAATTAGAACAATTTGGATTCTGCTTTGATCGGTACATCAGCTCTGATGCTCTAGGATAAATATCGAGGAAATTTAGGGATCAGCCTTATCCATCTAGCCCAGTGGTGTCTACACAGAACTTCTAATGGGAGTCTCATTCAAATTCAGCCAATGACCACTTCACTACTTTGCTATGGGTCTTCCATATTTAAACATTCTTAGTTCTTTATGTAGGTTTAAATTTTTGATATTATTACATTTTTAAAAACACACTCTTAGTTCAATATGCCACAGCTCCTTTAATGTTGTCTCCTTTAATGTCTGCTTATTCCAATACCTGGGTACATTTGGAACATCTTTCTGCATGGTCTACTAGTCTTAGCACTGAAATCTTAATATGCTAAAGAAGCACAAAAATTGCACAAAGCTCTTTTGGTTACAGTGGTCTCTCTATCTTATACCCAGACCTAGAGTACTGTAATCCTCTAAACTTAAATAATGCCTCAGGAGGCCCTAGAAGCAAGCCAACTTTTGTTTAAAAAACCTAAACTGGTCAGAACCATTGCGAACTTGGACAGGAAGTCAACAATAAATATCTCGGGGCCAGACAACAAAGTCAAAACAAACAAACACCAAATCTTATTGGAAGATGGAAATGACAGACATTTTCTCTGTCTTTGCCAACAAAACTACAAGGGCAACAAGCAATTTACTTCAACTCAAAGAGATCTTTACCCTTCCAACACAGGAAAACTATTGCATTTCCTCCTGTTTCTAGATTTCACTTTTTAAAAAATAAATACATGCCAAAATGGTCCTCACTTACATAGAAGAGCCCAAACTCTTGAGAATTCCTAGTAAAACTGTAGATGACCTCCATCTAAATAACTAATACCAAAAACAGTTGCTTGCGTGCATTATTTAAAGCAGCATGTTTCCCCATTTCCTAGGGATTGTCGTAATCACAATTACATTTTTTTTCCATACTGGTTCAGAAACTGTGGCTGCTTCACTGTACCTCAACTGAAAGAAATACAATTGTGTCTTGTAAGACATTGGTTGTACACTATGCTTTTACATAATAGCTAAAATGTGACATCCTCCAAACAACACTTTTTTTTTTTTACTGGTTCTGTTTTTACATGGTTTGCAAAGTACATTCATGGTGGATGTTTATCTGATATAGTTTCTAAGGGGTTTTTCTCCCTTTATTCCAGAATAGGGGTTTGCCATCTGCATATTAGTGTGGACTACAGGAGCCCCCCATCACACTTTGCATGATACAGTGTCCTAGGAAGGTATGGTTTTGGAACTCACCACCAAAGACTACCACCATGCTCGCAGTGAAAATGTTGGAGCACCCATGTGGTGATTCCGACTCTACCCACATTGGGCCCATCCGTCACCCCATTTTTTGTGGGGGGTGGAGGCGATGTCCCGGTGTGTGTATGTAAACTCCAGAGCCACTCCAGAGCATCTTTGAAGGTTCTCCAGAGAGGCTCCGGAGAATCTTCAAAGATTGCAGCAAATCACTCTGGAGGTTCTCCGGAGCTTGCCCAAAACTTGGAAAACTTGTAGAAAGACCAAGTTTTCTTTGGAGCTGTCTTCAGAGATTAGGCACCAGCTTCAAAGCTTTGGGTTTCAGGGCACACACACACACACCATGGGTGTCCCTAGACCCCACTGCCTGATTGTGATGCAAACGCGGACCGTATAATCCAGATTTCATGGCCGAAGAGTGGATTGTAGACCCTTTTGATGGGGTCTACAGGAAATCCAGATTACAAGTCCTGAAGGACCCATTTAATCCAGATTTCCCTAGTACAGGTAGAAACAAATGTGGCTCTAATGGGGTCTGCAGTGGAAACAGGGTCTTCCTGCTCTGTAATGGGTCCTTAATGGGTACTTAGTACTAGTGGAAAAAACTCCTGGGTCTCCTTTCTGCAGTGCTTCTGACTTACACTGGTAGACTTCATTCAGATATGCATAAGTCCTACTGCCCATTTTAACAACTTCCCAGCCAGGGGAGTGAGACACAGCAAGATTTTCGGAGGGTGTTTTACATGACGAGCAATTTTTTAATTATTAATCTGAATTTTTGTTTTTTTTCCATTGAAATGAATAATTTAATGTTAAATTACTATTTATGTAATAATGTAATCATTTTGTATTGTTGTACTATATTTGTAAATTGTTCTTAGCATTTTACTTTGAAAACACAGTATACAAAAATTGAGGAGGAGGAGGAAGTGAAACTACATTTTGGTTGTTGTTTTTAAACTGCAGTTCAGAGTTTATTTTATTTCCTTGTTTGTTCAGCACTCAAAGTTGTAAATTTATTTGTCTCTCCACAATTCAGTAAAGGCTAAAGAGAGATCACTGGTCATAAGTTGTAAATTATTTGTGAATTTATGTATTATTAGCAAATCATACAGATTTGGCCCAGAATCCAGTTTCAAAGTAGGTTCTGACACTCTGGTTTGTTGGTACCTTCACTGCCGTGTAAGTTGGTACCAAGTTCAAGTAAGCAAAAAAGGAGAGAGAGAGACTCTAGTTTTTTGAGAAACAATATTTCAGATTGTTAATTCAGAAATAAATCAAATTTCAAATAAGTTAATTATTGTGTTTCTTTTAAACAGTGTTGGTGCCTTCCTGGTCTCACAAGAGGATAGATGTCATATTTGGGATTTTTCTACTAAATTTATACATACACACATTACTTGGCAGTGAAAACCCCATAGGAGTTTGTGCACAGCCAAAATGCACTAAGTGGCTAATAAAGTACAATGGTGTGAAACCTCTTTCTAGGAAGCTTTCTTGATAGCAGACTGGCAGCCACCACAGTAGACACAAAGCACTTTCATATCCAAGATGACATCTGAATGTGAAAGATGGTGTAGGAAGAGCTCACCAAACTTCCACAAGTCCTGTCAATAGACACAAAAGTGGCTGTTTTGCCCATTTTGGCACAGACAAGCAGATGCGGTCACAAAAAAACAAACTACAATTTCCGTCCCAGCTTTGTCCGTTTTCTCTACGGCCGCATGTATACATGCAGCAGAAGTGAAGCACTGGAAAAATTAACGTACATGTGATTTTTGTGTAAAAGAAGCCTATTCATATCCTTTGATCCTATTTTCTCTTCTGACTTTAAAGCTGTTTCCACGCTTATCAGAGTTATCCCAGATCAGAGCAGTATGCTCCAGTTCCAAAATAGGTGATCGGTCCTGGCACAGAACAAGGTTGTCCACATGCTGGCTCCAAATGCTCTGAAAACCAGGAACAAAAGCTCCCAGCCTTCAAAGATACTGGGACACCCATTTCAGTGATGTGCCTTGTTACTGCTGAGCTGGGCTATCCCATGGTATAATGAACTACAAAGGCATACTGTATTTGTATTCCCCCCTCAAGGCTGTAGTAGTAGACTGGAGTGGCATATGGTTTTCATTGCCCCAGACCAGTCTACACTTCATTCTAGACGGAGCACCCTAGAAGGGGACAAAGGCACCCTTTAAGTTCACCATCATGTAGGAGAACCAATGAACTGGAATGGCTTTAAAGGTTCACATATCAAAAGGAGTATTTTAGAATTGGAATGGGGGCAGCCAAGTTAAATCAGTCTTAAAACAGAGGGCTGTGGTGGACGGATACAAAGTGGTATTTACTGGGATTAGTGATACGAGCCCTCTCAGTTGAATAAGCCCAAACAAAAATCGCAGTTGCTTTCTTTCATTTTTTGTGTAAGGATATTATCTATCCCACTGCTTAGCCAAATTGCATGCAACAGTAAGAAATGAAAAAATGTATATATACTACGGATCACAAGGATATTAGGTGATCTAGCTGCCAATCAGAGGCAAGCACATCTGTGCATACCAGTCGCATATGCAGCCAATTTGTTGTTCCTGTTTGTACAGATGCAAAAGTTCACATGTCATATGCAGGATCTCCCATCTTTATCATCATGTTGCCTTGCAGGATGGATTGTGCAGATAGAGATGGATGAGATTCTCAGTGATGCCCACTTATTTCCTTGAGCAACAATGAAAGGGATAAAATACTGAAGTATGTCTGAAAGGAAAGGAAAAATAAATTTCTTTCTAAGACACACTCTTCTATTTGTATCCTGACTGTCTCCTGCATAAACTAATAATTCTCACTGAAGCAAGTGGGCAGCAGCAGCAAAATATACCCCCATCAAGTTAACTAGCAAAAGGAGGTAACAGCATCCCTAGAATTATTCCTTCATATTAAGCCAAGTAAACAATTAATTTACTAGAAGGAATTATTCTTTAGCAGGAAAGCAAATAGGTAATTACTAATGAATTCCAAGAATCCAATTCTACTTCAAAATTGCACAGATTACCTACAATTGATGGGGAAACACAAAGACAAAAAAGGGTTGTAACCCTCCTTTGGAAAGGCTCCAGAAAACTATGAACATTTCATGAGGTGCAGAAGGAAGTGCATATTTTGGCCAAGTTTATTTTTTTCTTCTGCCTGCCTATGGAAGGTGGTCTTCAACTGGACAATCCCTTTCCTGCAGCAGTATGAATCCAGATCAGGGTGAAAAGTTGGGCACAGCATGCTGATGAACACAAGAATTATTCAAGAACAAACAAGTACACAGAAATATTTTATTTCAACACTTTTAAAACTAACCTTGATATTTATCGATTATTTGAGAAAAAGACCAACATTCTATTCCTGAGACAACTTCTCATAGCCTAAATTTATTTGGAGGAAATTGCTGGAAAATCCATTTTTGGCCCTATTAAATGAACACCTGTTTTGTGGTGCTTGTGCGTGTCCCTTAATTTGGTGTGTGTGTGTGTGTTTGAAAACTGAAGAGACACTATATTTATTCCAACCTTTCTCAGTAGTCAAGACTACTAGAATCTTGTTTAAAAAAACAAAATTCAACATGAACAAGAAAATCTTCACTGCAAAATTAGTTTTGTATTGATACAGAAAGCTGAAGTAATTAGTGGCATGCTCTGGCTGGCTAGTGCTGTAAGTTAGAACTGGACTTGTCAGACAAAATACAGGGTCCAAAGTTATAAGCATATTAGCATTATTTTACAACATTATTCTACATATGAGGGTTTTTCTACAAATAATTGCTCACAAAGCCACTACCAGCAAGCATCTTCCCACCCAAAGAAGTCTTTACAAGAAAGAAATCTCTATGCCAGCACTTTAAATTCTGAAGCACTAAATTGTTTGGATTCTGCGTGCATTATTCTGAAATTCCACAACTTCTCTTTCCATTTTTTTAAAAAATCTTCAACGTTATTTTTTATTATTGATTAAAACGTTGTTATGGTCCTCTGCATTATTCAATTCAGAACTCTTACTTCTTCACCTGAGTGATTTTTCATACAAACTCAGTGCAGCCAGATCACAAACTTTTCTTAAATTTTCTGGAGAATAAAATAAAAATAACATGTGGGTGCAGAGTGTGGATGGAAAGTTTCTGTTTATGGTTAAACATTCAATCCCAGCTTTCGGATTTTTTTTCTTTAAAGGACACAAACATTCACCTTTCATTCTAATTTTAGTCCCTGTTTAGGACAGATAAACAGCTGAAAAAACTCCAAGAAATCGGACACCCGGCTTGACTACTCAGCCAAAGTTTTCCTCTTTGTTTTCCTTTCTCATAGTTCAAAAGAAACATTTTACTGCATCTTCTAAACTCATCTTCAGGCGCAAAGAATTCAACTGTGTTCACATAAATAAAGAAACGTAACAAAAAGAGTATGATGTCCGTTCATTGCACTAAGTGGATGTTAAATTTTGAAATGTCTGGCCTACAAATGAAAGACAAAAATAGTTTTTGGATAACCAGCAAGGCTTGGAGTGTAAACATAAAGAAGCTCTTGATATATTAATGTGATTCCCTTTAGCATTCCGCTGCCATATTACTTTACAGTTTGCTGGTAGAAAATCTACTATATGAAAGACTTTACGAGTCTTCTAGAAATGCCTTTTTGTTAACCATATATCTACTGGCTGTTTAAGAATTAGTTTGTCCCATTTACTTATTATCTGCATGCCGTGGGAGCTATATGGCATAACACACCAATCTACAGCAGTGTTTACCTGGATACTAGCAATTCTTGAATTACTTAACGCCTTCTCTGACACGGTTTTATAGGACAAAAACTTGTCTTTTAACTTGAGAATTACCAAGTCCTGCTTGAGAAAAACTAATGGTTAATCTCTGATCCTCCTGATAGAGCTGGACACCATCTCCTATCAGCTCCAACTAAAACAGCCAAAGATCAAGGATAATGAGAACCTGTAACACAGCAACATCTGAAAGGCAAAGGTTTTCCATCCCTGTTTTTGAAAATCAGTCATCCAGTCTTAATAGGATTGGTATCATGTAACAGGATCACCACCCCCTACTTAAAAGAAAAAACGCAAATGCTTGAGGAACCTCAAAACTGACCATAAATCCACAGAGTGCAACATTTAGATGTATTTCTTAAAGCCACTCACGGAAGAGTTTGCGCATAATTGTACTGCAAAAGCTCTGAGGAGAGATCGGAAGGGAGAAGGCCATGGTTTTTGAGATTACAGAGTTACATAATTCATTGTCAGCCACATGGCATCACACCAGAAGGAAAGAGTACCCCAGAGACAAATTTAAATGTACAGAAACGTATAGCTAAAAAATAGTGAAAGTAATTCTTATGCATGCTTTGTTGTGACTGAAACAATAAGGCAATTATTTATTCAGAGAGTGGGGGGGGGAGACCAAAAAATTAATAGCTAGACCCCCCTTTTCATATTACTAATAGAAGGTGTATAAAAAACCAATCAGAAAATGGGTAGCCTTTTCTTAACTCGATCAACTTAGAATTTTTTCCTCATGTATGGGAAACAGATATGAATCTGAGATTCAGTGCTGCTTTTTCCAACTATTTTACACAATCCATAACAAAAACAATAAAAGAATATTGTACAAGCCTTTGTTTCTGACGATCCAGGAAATCGTCTCATGTAGTTTTACACAGAGACCATTAACAGCTGATGTACACCCTAAGCATGGCCAGAAGCCCATTTCCCCCCACCCTGGCTAAAAGCAGGTTTATAAGTCTGCATGGACTTCAAAGGAAGCTCACAACATAGTTTTAAACACAGGGAGGGACTTCCGGCTGCTCTCACCTGTACTACTCTGCCATTGCTAGAGACAAAACATTGGGTGCTTTTTGGGGGGGTATGGTTTTGGTGAAATAACTTAGCTGTGCATTTAGCCAATGTTTTCATAAACAGGAAAGCAAATAGCTTGCTTATTACTTTTGTACAACAGAAGTATGCACGCTTTTTTAACTTCTGAGTTGTTTTTGTCTCAATAAATCTATGAAGATTTATGAAAATACATTTGTGTACTGTACTGAAAATAGTGTTAATATTTGTTTTGAATTTTAAAAACTTTATTAATAAAATAAGTTCAAGGCTCTTGAGTATCAAATCACTGCTACACATTTTAAATAAAGGTGACCAGTTATTACATATTACGATATTAAATATTGTCAATTTACAAGTAATTTTGTGACAGTTCAATTGAATAGAATATTTGCATTCTATCAGCTGAATATAATACAATGCATTTAATTAATTCATAATGTTTCAACACATCAGCATTGCTTATTTTACATATTATATATTTTATAAACAATAGAATGTTCCTTTAAAGACTTCTGTATTTTAGTTACTTTTTTCAAACAATATATTCTCCACTATATGCTTAATTATTTGTTCAAATGTGTTTATGAAAAATAACAGTGTAACCAATTTTTTTTTAAAAAAATCAACCATATGCTTGCAAGAAAAAGCATTCATGCAAAATGGAATTATTTTCCAGTTATTTCTGTACAGATTTCAGTTCATTTAATAATCAAAGGACAGATTTTGCTAGGAATCAAGAGAACCTAGTTTTCAAGAATCAATTTGTTACTTCAAAGTGGAAACCAATTCCAGAATTGTCCTGGAAAAATAGAAAATATTGCCTCTGACATTTTGACTGCCTCTTAGTAAAATCAGTCAAACTCTAAGTGGATTCCAACCAATCTGTATTTTTTTTTTAAAAAAAATGTAAGACTAAGAGTTTATACCATCAAAGGAAACGTCTCTCCTTGCATTAATGGGCATTTCTTTGCCCTAAAAGAATTACTAGAATTATGCTCTAACATGAACAGGTTCTAGAAAGTGGGAGCTTTGGGGCAAAAGAGGCATCATAAACAAAAGGAACATCTTTTTAAATGTATCTTTTGACATGTTTCATTTAAAGGAAAAAAAATAGTATTACATCTTGTCAACATCTTAGAACTTCCTGGAATTTTTATGTAGAAAGCAATTTTGTTACTCCAGAATATTTAAAAGCTACAGAATATTATTATCTATTTATAGACTGGCTTGATTCGAAATAAAAACAGCTGCAAGATATATATCATTCACAGTTGTCGTAAAAGATATTAGGAAATAAAGTTTCAGGTAAATTTAATCTTTCACTTACTACAAACATAAAAAAAAGAAAAGCCATAAAAATGACTGTGAAACAACTATTTCTTCAAACAATATCAGGAGCGCTGATTTAATTATGATTTCACACATTTTTCTGATATCCCAAAATAGTGAATTCTTGTTTTTACTTCCAGAATTTTTTCATTTAGTCCTTACTGAATGCTATTTGATCAGCAGAAGCAAAAACATTATAGTTTATGAAAATTAGCATGTTTTGTCATTGAAAACATCAGCTATTAACTGTAACAGATACAATTAAGCCTGGGTTAAGTTTGGAAAAATTACTAACAATTGCAAGACAATTGCAAAACAAGAACAATTAGTACCACCTTTGTAATATGAAGGTTTTGTTATTTAAAAAAAATCTGAATGATCACATCTGTGTCTGCTACAATATATTGGTAGCATTAACCATACTTTAGAGCACCCCCTCTGTATTACATGACTCTCGTTAATAGATATAAATTTGTTTATAGTTCCTTTGTATTGCAGTTTGGTGCTGTAATTAATTTATAAATTAAACAGTATGATAAGATCTTGTAAATTACATCATAGTGTTCCTCAGCATTTTTTAGGAGAACAACATGCAACAAACAGCACACACACGAGAATAATTTTCCAGATGTAAGCAACAGTATAATTCAGAAGGTGTGGCTGGTGTTTATTTTTAAAAAAGTTTTAATAGATGCAGGTAGGTGTCTGGGATACTAGTCACAAATGTCCCTGTATGATATCTTAAAAAAGAACACAGAAAAACTAAGGCGTTGACTTTATTAATTTCCACAGCCCATAATTTCTTTGGAAACATCTGGAGTCACCTGGTTGATAACTAGAATCACACACTCAGAGAAGCAATTTGTACAGGTAAGTTCACAGCTGTAATTTAAAAACTTCAGTAGTAAATGAAGATATCCTTCTGCTATTCTGGGCCGAGACCTTGTAAACGTTTCATAAATCCTCTCTACAAATCTCTTTTAACATGCAAATCCATAAATCATCATAATAATGACAAAGAAGCTAACCAGTACGTGAAACTAATGTGTATTCTATTTGGAAATGCATCCTGTTAAAACTATCTAAGCTGGAGGCACTTTTCCAGAGTTCTTTTGATGCATCCATATTGGTTTCTTTATATTCTTAAGACTGTCCATCACACAATTTTCATCCCCAGATGACAGGAGTCATCTATTTAGTCTACCAACATTAGGAATTAAAAATGTTTAATTTAAAAATTTGTTTCCCTTTACAAAACATGTTTACTGCCATTGCTTTGAATGAAAGGGACTGGCAGAAATGTAAATGATTAAGGCAGACAAGAAGTACTTACTGAAGATGGTAAACCTGGAGGAACTTTTCGAACTTTCTTTGTTTGTACTTCTGAAATAAGAAGACACAGCTAGATTGTAAGATGTACATTAATTAATAGACACAGACTCTCAGGATTACTTCTAAGGTTTAACAATGAATGGAACATTTAAAAAAAATTATTTCCATTTCCATTTTTATTTGTATACCGCCTTTCCAAAAGAAAATATATATACTTGTATTCCGCTTACTTCATAATGATTTATGGTGGATCACCGGAGTCAATAAAAACATTAAAACAGGTAAATAAAAACAAAAAAGCTACAAATTAAAATTAAAAATAAAACAGTAGCACTAATGTTTTATTGTTGTTAGAATAAAAGTTCAGTAAAATTGGGCTTTTAGAAATATATATTTAAAATATAGCATGAAGTAACTTACCCACAGAGGTACTGTGCAGAGGCCTTCTTCGAGGGTTATTGCTAGAATACTGATAGTACTGAGAGCCGGGTTTGGTGGGTGAGAGGGCGCCTGGGTTGCCCATTTCCATGTCACCTCCAAGAAGACTTTGCTAAAAGATGTTTGAAAAATAAGTCGTGTTACATCTAACTTTACCTGCTTAGCCTTTCTTAGCTGATTCAAACAGCACAAGCTAACAAAGCCTACGAATGATTAATTGAAATGTTGGTTCCAAAATGAACTTTCTCGTTTTATGACATTATTACAAACGTTTTGGTAAAAAGAATTCTTGATATTCTAATTGTTAAAAAAGGAAGGAGGGGTTGAAGAGATTTCCAAAGGGAACAGCAATTAAAAGTACAAAACTTTTCTCAAACTGCATTGAAAAAACCCCTCTACCTTTGAAAAGAAAAAAAACCCCTTCAGCATGGACATCTACTGTGTTGATTAGTTAGAGAAACCACCTTTTTGCTAGGATTATCGATCAGCACTTGCAAAATAACTGCATGATACACAGGTACATAGGTTACTGTATTTACATTTTAACAGAAAATGTTTGTACAACTAATGAAGTAAATAAAATACAAAATATGTTAATCAGGTACATACTTCACGATTATGATGTGAGGATAAAATTATACAATGCTTAAAAAAACCCTAGTGTTTCACTAAATTACTAGGTGGGTAGACAGGCTAAAAACTAGAAGATGTAGCAAGTAATTCCTGACAATATTAAGTAGGAAAGCAAACATGTAAAATATAAAATGTATTTAGCAATGAAATGGACAATAATCATGGAATCTCAACACAATAACAAGGAAGAAGCAAAGATTGCATTTTCTAAAAAGTCTACTGCTATAACTACATAGAAACTTACCCATAATATATAAATCCCCTGATTATACTCTGCATAGTGCACATTGTTCTTTTAATTTTTTCTCATATGCAATAAAACAGGTGCAGATACTACCATTTATTTTATATGATGAAGAAATTTCCCATTTAATAAAGAAATTTTAAAATTAAGTACCAAAAATCTAACTTTATCGTTACTTGTAATCAACTTTTACTGACTGAACTAATTACTGTACTTGATAAAGTACAGAATGTGTTTTCCCTAATCTAAATTCTAATCACCATGTCACTCACAACAGATTTAGTAATGCTTCACTAACACACTATTCACATGCAAAACACTCTAAATAGGCCAATTATGACTCTGCCCCTGTTCCCTGGTTAACCCGCTGAGAACTGAAAAATTTCACAAGGCAGTCACCAACTAAAACAAAGCTCCCTTGTTTTAAATTAAGACAGTCTTTTTGATTCTTAAATAGCTCAACAAAGTGCCATGTCTTCTTCTGAAAGCAGTTGGTCAAATATGACCCATGAGCTGGAAAATACTTTGTAAAGCAAATATAAAATCAAGATAACTTTCTCTTCCTGAAGAGGTACATATTAATTTCTTTTCTTAGATGTTCAACTTGTAAATTGTTAGTCCATTTTCAGAATTTTGCAGGGTCTTCAAGTTGCAAATCCAAAAAAGACTTCATTTCTTGGACTTAAAAAAAAATAAAAATAAAACCAGACCTTGTAAATTGCTAAATAGGTAGATAGTTTAACAGGTGATAAATGTATTACTCTCCTGATTCCAGTATTGATTTTCTTTTGGCAAAAAAGAAGGTGCATAGAAAACTTTGCTTCATAGTCTTCCCTACTAAGTATTAAAAGATCTTTTGTTCAAAAAAAAGTTTTATGCTTCTAATAAATACTATAGGAAACAAGTAAATTTCAGAAGGCAGGAAACCAAATAAAAATAAAATCAAAATAAAAGAATAAAAGAAAACCGAATTCAATCGTATAAGTTAAAAGTCTGGCCACTAGATGTGGCATTCCAAGCATATCTAGAAGGATTATGTACAATTTTAACATTCAGATAGCATATAGTGCATCCACCTTCCAGATTAAGTTTATTTTCAATTACAAATACAGATACAGGTATGTATTGATTCATAGCAGCACATATACACACTGTATCTACTTTCCTATTAGCTTTTCTTCCTTCCCAGTCTTTAAATTTTAAAGCAGCTGACAGAAGGACACTCATACACAATTAAAGAATGGTGATAACCACTATTTAGCTTCCAGAATTCATCTTTGCTTTTAGTTCATGCATCAACTCCAGTCTTAAGACACCTTTTAATATTAAGCTGTTTGAAATATAGAAAGCAGTTAAACACCACAAATTTGGAATACTGCAAAATAAGAACCAGTTAAATCCCAGTGTGAAAAAATCCTACTAATGCAAAGAGTTTATGGCTAGGGATGCAACATAAGATAGGTTTAAAATGAGGGGGGGGGGGGAGAAAGCATATGTACCTGTGTTTAATGGATTTTATTTTATAATTATCCCAGGTGTGTAATTATTCTATATGAATATATAGTGCATTGACTTGCATGTACACAAATGCAAAAGGCATACATCTAAAAGAAAATAATGTAGGCTTTCCATTCTGGCCTGTCACATAAGTGCCTCTAATTTTGTCTTTAGTTAAGCCTTTGTTTTTCACTGGAACAGCAAAGTCATTCTTCTGAGGTAACAAAACATGCATTTATGTGCTCTTATGGGGGCTCCTCTAAATACTGCATTGGGAAAAACTAAGATATATATACTTATTTTGAGACATTTGTAAATAGAACAGAATTTACTATTGTTTAATCATTGCTAACATCTTACAGCAAACAAAGTGGAGAACTGTATAACCCAAAGTCCCATCAAGAAATATTGAACATTTTAAACTTATGGTTTATCTCTAACTCCTGTGTTGGACAGTGACTTTGAAGAACATATTCAGAATGTGTGCATGCTGTATTACCAGCCAAAATAAAATTATTGAATCTTCTATAGGTACCCGCTATAATTCGAAGAAATATTGCTTGGTTTCCAAATACTTCTTCATGTGTATTCAAAGTCTTCTTTATCTCTCTTCCTTTTGAATACTAGACCCTAACATCTTATCACAAACTGCATTTGAAACTCTGTTCAATTTCTATAAAGATAGTTCCATGCAGCAGGTGTTCATGGAAAACAACATCTCCTCCAGGTGCCAAACAAGTTCTATGGTTTCTTAGAATCTAGGCTGAGCTACAATTTTTACTGAATGGGAAAAAGGGTGAGGGTGGGTGGGGGGGAGGGAAGGAGGGAGATGGAGAAAGCCCCTAGATGTTCCAGTTGAGCTAAATTCAAATTGCGTGTTATGACTCCAAGGGAGCTGGGACGTTAAAAATTGCTCTCACCCCAATAAGCCTGTGAAGGTTTATCTTCATACTTCTTTTCTTAGGGCGCATCCCCATGCATGTTTGGTCCGGTACTGGAACCGGGCTTGGCATGGGGTATCCCCATGCATTTTCAATTTGGTCCAGTTTCTGCATACCAAATCCCCTCAGACCAGGACCAAATTTGGGACCCGAAAAAACAAGTCTGGACACAGTCTGCGCATGGGGATAGTCCCAGGACATCTGGGGAGGACATTGGAGCTCACGTCATTTGGAGGTAGGGTGTGCTTGCCGTTCCTGCCCTGTGCACTGGAGATCGCAGCCGCTTTTGGTCTTTTAAAATTATTTATAAATTTATTATTAAGCTTTATTTCAACTTTTTCCCCTGCCTCCCTCTGTGCCACTAAGGGAGGAAGGGATGCGGCATTTGCAGCTGGCAGCACTGGGGTGGGCTGATGTGAATCTAGCTTCCAATGAGGAGAAAGGGGCGGAGAGGAGGGGGCGCTGCTCCCCCATGCCAGGGTTTGGGGTTGTTTGTATGGGGATGGCTGCATCCATGCCCAACCTGCACCCAGCCCGTGTCACCGGGAATGGCATGGGGACAGGCTGGGATCCATCTCAGACCTAGTCCCAACCCCTGAGTGCCCATTCTGCACCAAACGGCATGCATGGGGACATGGCCTTAGATGCCTGCTGCTGCTGAGGTTAGCCAGGTGGCTACCAGTGATTAGTTTATTCAAAATTTATATATCGCTCTACCAGCCAAGGTCTCAGGGCAGTAAACAAACAACCAAGAGACAGAAAATACATTTAAATGAAGCATTTTAACTGCACAATAAAACAAGCAAGTAGAGGACTGAAGGGGGGGGGAATCTATTAGGGATCAAAGATCTGATATATACATATTATTTTAAAAGGGTCTGACAAGCAGCCAAGAAATATGTCTGGCACATCTCTTGGAGAAGGCTGTTGCAGATCCTTGGGGCCACCACTGATGGATGCATGACCTTCATGGGCCAAAGGGACCATCAGAAGAGCATCACTTAAAAGACTTTAGCTGATGGACAAGACTGTATGGGAGGAACCAAGACATTAGGGCCTTAAAAATCAATACTGTAACTCTGAAGTGGGCCTGGAAGTGGAATGGGAGCTAGCCCAGGTCTTTCAGAACTAGAATGGTATGGTCATGGTAAGACACCTCAGTCAGCAGTCTAGCTACAGTGTTTTTGACTATTTGTAATTTCCAGACTTTTCTCAAAGGCAGCCCCATGTAAAATGCATTGAAATCATCTAGTCTTGCGATCACAAATCCAACAACCCAAATTTGAACCTGATTTTTTTTGGGGAGAAGAACACCCTACCAAGCCAAGCATTTTTATACACTTCCTTGATCTGAGAGGCTGGGACATGCAAGACCTCCATCTAGTGATAGTAAAATTGGTGACATCTGGATTACAGAACTACCAGGTTCCTTCTTTGTTCTCTTCAAATGCCAGGTGAAATGTGTCGTCTTTATCTGTTTTTAACTGCACCCTGCATCTATTTCCTTTCCATGTTATCCAATCTTAATTGCAGTTGCTTTGCTGTTTATTACTATTATTATATTCTTCAAGTGCTTTGTTTCTCTTTCTCAGATTTTACTGTTGTTCCAGTTTAATCAAAGCATGCCTTGAAAGGTAACATCTATAATATCTTCAAGGAAACTGGCAAATGCATGAAAGAACTATTTGAACCTAAATTTGAATTCTGCTGTCAACTTGGAGGAAGCCATTAAAAGGCTTTGGACCAAAGGCACTGCTTTTGGCTTCTAAGTTCCATGGAATTATAATTAGTCATTATTTATATACCATGGTGATTCACACAGCACCTTACAGAACAGAAAAGGACCAGTCCATGTCCTTGCCACTCCAGAAGTAGGAATGGCTATCGTGACCATCTCCAGGTGCTGGCGAACTGCAACTTCTATTATTATTGCTGCTGGCCAAACTCAGCATGGCTCATAGTAATTGGTAATTGGTATGGAGATATATATGGAGTAAAAGATATGACCAGTGCTGTATATTCCACATTAAAACACTCCAGTGCTTTCAAAACCAAGAGGAGAGCTGTACTATGCTAGCTAAACAGTGAGCCAGTACCAGACTCCAGAGTTCCAGAGTGCTTTACATGTTTTGGACTGCAACTCCCATCATGTCCATAGCTGTGTGGATGGCAACTGCTAGGCATCTTAACAGGTGTTAGGGTCTAGGTGGTCACTGCAGACTTCTATCAAGGATACAGCTTTTATCCTGCCTCAAAGAGATAAGAATGGCATTTATGTCTGATTAGGGGTGGTGACTGTTTCAAGGCTGCTCTGTGAGACATGGATGGGACTATCTGGGAAGGAGAACTAACACTGGGAAGGTCAAGTGTTAAAGTATATATTACTCCATGCGTCTGAAACCATCGTTTCCTATCAATTAAGCCAAACATCTTGCAGAAGTCTTCTGTTTCCACTGTCCTCGTGTTTCTTTTGTATGAGGCCTACTGTGATGGTTTTGACACTAGAGCAACCATTACACCTTGAAGAACAGAAGCGCAATGGATGCTTCTCACTACTGCCACATTATCCCTTTATCTGACTAGCATTCACTACAAATCTGCACAGGACTCTAAAGCTTGTAAACACACTAGATCTCCCAGATAAGCATTCAGTATTTCAGTTAAATTCATCATTAGAAACATCATTCCAGTGCCAGATTTCTACTTGATTCCCTTTACAACAGCCTTCATAAAGAAAGCTTCATAGAATACAAACTGTGTTTCTAACCTATAGCTCTCTGTTCCTTTGACCTCTGTGTGTTCTTTTTTTAAAAGAATGTGAGAAGGACAGTACCTCTCACAGATCATGAAACTTATTATTTACAATGAGGAGAATTGCTTTCAGCTGAAACAGTCTGAGACTTTAATGCTTGTGTAGATAAATATCAATAGCGAGGCAGGTGGGCACCCGGGAAAGGGCCTTTTCAGTGATGGCCCCTAGGCTATGGAATAGTCTTCCCCTTGAGGTGCGTCACGCCCCTTCCCTATATACATTTAGGAAGGCAGTAAAGATGCTCCTCTTTGCCCTGGTCTTTGGCTAGTGTGACCATTTCCCCCCCCCACCACCACCACCACTGTAGACATTAGTATTTTAATATTTGAATACGTTAAAAAAAAGGCTGGATTTTTCATTTGTTTGCTTGTTGGTTTTTGATGTGTTCTTATGCATATTACTTTTTAAACCTATTTTAAAACTGTAACCCACCCTGAGACCTAAGGGTATAGAGCGGGATATAAATAAATAAATAAATAAATAAATAAATAAATAAATAAATAAATAAATAAATAAATAAATAAATAAATAAATATGTAATCTTTCTCACAGAAGTTTTTAAATGAATGTAAAAGAGAGCCCCCCCCCAATGATTACTTTTAACCTTAATTACAAATACGAATAAGATTAAATACAACAGGACAGTGGTACCTCTGTGACTGAATAATTAATTCTCATGAAACGGAACTGACCTTGAGTAACGCAAGCTGTAAAATGAATTAGTATTTTAAAACCAACAAAAACAAGGCAGATAATACATTTCTAGGGAGTGATTGGACTTCCTGAATATATTTCTCTCATGTCTATTAAATTGTGATCAGATATCAAACACGACATCGTGAAGTTGAGGAACAGAGAGAAAAAGTCTTAGATGAAACCAGATTACAATCCTTTCCTGTACGCTTGCCAAGTGTTTGTAAGCTGAATACATATTTGGGCATTCTTACATTCAAACAGCTGCATTTCGTCTCTACCATCACAAACCTATGTGATCTATAGTGACTCTAGGCCATATGTTCCTCTCTTCTTATGCACCAAAGACGGCAGAATGGCCCGGAGGCTTAAAAAAGTGTTGGCGGTAGGCTGAATGACAGGGAAAAGTAGACGTGCCTTCTATACTTTGCTTTGTCATAAAGGCTAGCAATATCTGTTTGCTACCACACTCCTACCTTTAATTTTCAGAAGCACACTGTTTCAAATCATATATATTATTTTCTTCTCAGTGTGCTGAGAAGTGCAGTGTAGTAAGCAAAAAAAGCCAAGCTATAGCAAGTGCCAACTTGCCAATCACATCCTATTGTTTCCAGACAGTAGTAGCCATGGTGAATTAATGGATCTACTTTGTTAAAAACAAAAAACAAAAACAATAGCTAAGTCTTTTGTGCCATTCCCTGGCAAATAATTATTAAATTCTCCCACAAGGACAGGTCCAATATATGATATATGAGCTTTGCATATGGTGGCCACTTGGCATTGATCTGGTGTGAATAAAAGACTTTTCTGACCCGGTACCTAGCAGAAATCAAGAAAACAATGAGTCTGCTGGCAGGCCTCAGAGGAGATACCTGAATATTCTTTCCTACCTGTGTCTCTATTTTTGCATCCCTCCTACAAGGGGACTTTGCTAAGAAAGGACTGTGTGGGCTAAAGATACAAGATGAAGGGCACAATCCACCATGGTGCTCACGTGGCCAACAAGAAAAGACTAAAGTTACATCCTGTGTTCTACTTTTTATTACTTTCACATTATCACATGGTTTTCCCCATACAACATAAACCTTGCTCAGTGTGGCTCCAATCATACAGGAAATAAAGTCCCGTTTGCCTTGCATAGTACGAAGTGCCATCCCATTATGAATGTAATCACCAGAAATAGTATTCTAATGGATGAAGGAACCCAATGACTGCACAGCATTTCCAACATGATTTCTATGAGATAGTATTTCCTGGGAATGGAACCACCACGTTAAACAAGGAATGCTTCTTGGATATAATGTCTTGTTTTGGTACAGCCTGCTACTATTCAAATGTGTTTATTATGCTGCAACCTGAACTGGGACTCCTCAGCTAAGGTTGACTAGTGGTGACTACAGAAATGCATTCATAAAATTGTCTTGGTAAAAGCATGGACGTGATTTACCATTGTTCCTTCTGGAAAGTTTTTACGCTTCTTAGTCTGGCAGGCTGCTCTGGGACATCCTGGAAGTGTCCCCCAATACTAATCAGATCTAACCTTGCTTACCTTTTCAAGGATGGAATATAAATTTGTAATGCAACTTGTGACTACCAGCCCCTGCTTAACCTTGGTACCCCAAGTATTTGATGGCTACTTGGACAACAGTTCATCACTGTTTTAATAACTATTATTTGGTGGATCAACTTTATCCTTTCTGTTCTATTATATGACTTTGGTGTACATAATGAAAAGAAATGCTCAAAACATTCTAGGTAATTAAAAAATGTAGCAAAACATTCATTTAAACGACTTCGGCTTCAGCTTCTCTTGGCATGAAGTGTTTATACCTGATGAAGTCACAGTTCAAATTACTAGAGGAAACTAGCCAAGGCTAATCTAAAGAAAGGAAAATTACACTGTGCCATATAAGATATCCCATAAGTGGTACAATGAACATTTTCTCTTCAAACATTACGTGGAGTACAGAATACAAATTTAATCTATTTTAACTAATTTCACTATCCTGTCTATCACTGTCCAGAAATAAATTGATAGACCAGTGATGGCGAACCTTTTGAGCTCAGTGTGTCAAAATTCACAAGAGAACCTAGCCAACTCCGGTGCTGCGTCACATCTAGAAATATCCATAATTTTGTGATATTTGTAGCTCTAGTAAAGTTATATTTTTGATATATGAATTTTATGAAAAGCAAAAATAATTCTTTAAATTTCCTAAATCTTCCATTGTTTCGTACACTTCAGGAACAAGCAAGCACTACACGCCCAGGTGCCAGGGTGACCATGTGTGTCACCTAAAAGGGCTTGGCGTGTCACCTGTGACACGCGTGTCGTAGGTTGGCCATCACTGTGTTAGACTGAATAACTAGATAAGGGTGTCTATTTTTAAATTGTGAACAAAATTTGCCATATAAATAGAAGCAAAGCTTGTGTAAAAAAAGAGGACTGTATTAACAGCTAGGCTGATATCACCCTGATCCTAGAAAATATTAGCCTTGATTGAGAGGTTAGCTGCCCAACTACTCAGAGATTTAGAGCGGCAGAAGAGAAAAGAAGAGACAAGAAGATGCTGGATAAGACGAACAGAAGTCACAAAGAAGCCAAAAGAACATGGTTATAAGATTATCGCATTGATATTTCCTTGCATAACTTTTTATTTCTGGAAAACTACTAATAAAGAATTTAATGACAGAAAAAGAAAAAAACTGTCCCCCCCCCCAAAAAAAGAAAATATTAGCCTCACCCTAAAAAGTCCAGTGTCAGGAAACTGTGTTCATGAAACTGAGAACTCTCCTCACATTGAGTGCATCCGCTAAAGTAATTGCTCATTATTAAATCTGTTCCTTCAAATATTTGTATATCAGATGGTAGAACTAGCAAGCAGATGTAGCAGGGCAGGTATGGTAACCCTGCTTACTATTATAGGTGTTTATATGAGGCTCACTGCCAAATTGTATTGGAAACAGGCTCCATACAATCTGGATTTTCAGGCTGAAGACACCATTGTAGACCCCTTTAATGGAGTCTACACAAAATCTGGATTATAGGTCCTGAAGGACCTATTATGATCCGGATTTCCCTAGCTGTGGTGAAAACAAATGTGTCCCCAATGGGGTCTGTAGTGGAAATGGGTTCATCCGGCTTTCAACCAAATGGGTCCTTAATGGGTGCTAAAATGTGTACTCAGTGGAAAAACACCCTTAGGTATTTGTAGTAGCTGGCAAGTTGGGACAGAACTTGGGCAAATGTTAATTAAGAGTAGACCAGTCCAATAGTTTGTACTGCAGTTTGAACTACACTTTGGGTCAGGTTGTTGCTGGAGTGGGAAAGGGTTGCCTGTATTTGGATGGTCTGTTACACTCCACACCCAGCCCTACATCCAAAGAGCCACAAAGGTAGCACCAAGGCTCTGCAAGCTGACAAAATTTCTAGTGGTACTTCCTGGAGTGCCATGTAAAAGGGTCTACAGTATCACTGGGCCACAAGTGTGTGCTGTTTCTACATCTTTGTGGACTGGTATAATGGCCCTTGTTCCAGCTGCAGACCTCATCGTTGAGGTCTACAACTAAACTAAGGTGTCATTTGAGGCATCCTACTCCTTGCTGCTTCCAATGGAGACTAAGCATGATTGGGAAAGGCAGGGCCTGCTATAGTCCATGCTTGGGTGCAGACGGCAGGCCCTGGTTAGCGACATTCTAGAATACAGGTTATTACAGAAAGTGCCTAATTTACAAGGAATAAGAACAGAATAACTCTCTAACTAAAATAATTGAAATATACACAATTTGCTGAGTTCCATTTTTAAAAATTCTATCCTGACCTGAATTTGAAGCAAGTTTCTTATTCTCATGATACAAGCAAATAAGTCATTCTAGAGTGTGAAAATGATATTTCTTCTTCCTGTAAATGGGCTAACAAAATATGAAAAGCTTATCTGGATTTATTTACATTGTTCTCAAGTAAAGCATCAGATGTATCAATGACAGACAACAGAATGGATGCCCAGGTAAAGATGAAGATTTTGTCCTTGTCTTCTACTTGAGATGTCCATAAGCAATTGGTGGGCCACTGTGCAGGACAGAATGTTAGGCTGTAGACCGATCCAGCAGGGCCCCTCCCTCCCTCCCTCCCTCCCTCCCTCCCTCCCGCCCTCTATCTATCTATCTATCTATCTATCTATCTATCTATCTATCTATCTATCTATCTATCTATCTATCTATCTATCTATCTATCTATCTATCTATCTATCTATCTATCTATCTATCTATCTATCTATCTATCATTTATATTTCTATCCTGCCCCATACCCAAAGGTCTCTGGGTAGGTAACAACAGTTTAAGAACAAGAATATACATTAAAAACCCTTTAAAAATGCAATAAATCTAAAACGTGTTTAAAGTGATGGTATCTGTGCTGGGAGGGGAGATATAATCATCTAAGCCAAAGGTCAGAGTAAAGAGGTGTGTTTTCACTGCCTTCCTAAATATATGTAAGAAGGGGGATGGCACACTTCGAGGGGGAGACTATTCCATAGTCTAGGGGCCATCACCGAATAGACTCTCTCCCAGGTGCCCACCAGTCTCACTACTGAAGGTGATGGGATGACCAGGAGGGCCTCACCGCTAGATCTTAAGGCACAGGCAGGTTGGTATGGGAGAAGGTGTTCCTTTAGATGTTTGTGGCCCAAGTTATTTAGGGCTTTATAAGACAAAGTCAGTACCTTGAATTGGTATCGGTAGTAAATTGGCAGCCAATGCAGCCCTTTTAAAACCGGCGCGATGTGCATCCAGCTAGCTGTTCCAGTCAGCACTTTAGCAGCTGTAGTTTGCACTAGCTGCAACTTTCGGACCATCTTCAAGGGCAGCCCCATGTAGAGTGCATTACAGTAGTCCAATCTAGAGGTTACCAGAGCATGGATGCCCAGGTACATCCTTATATACATGTTCAGGTGTATCTTTATGTTCTTATATACAATCCCCTCATAAAATTTCACTAACTGGGCACATACTCCCTTTTATCAATAGTATCTTCAAATTCATCATATTGGAACATACTTTGCATTAATAGCAACAATTATCATTTTAATTCTTCCTCAGATTTTCACTCTGCAATAGCATATCTCACAGCTGAGTTACAAGATTAAATTTCAGTACTTAAAAACATGCACCCAATGATGAATTAATTTTCCTTAATTGCATACTTTAAATATTTGAACATAATGGATAAGCAGTGTCATTATTTGTATGCTAGCTGTCTTTTTAAAGGATATAATCATAGATTAATTCTGCCCATTATTTGACCATTATTTTAAAAAGTAGGTGATCCAATTCAAGGGTGCAGATGAGCACAGATACAATGAAGATAGCAATGAGATTGTTTTGGTGGTATAATATTTTTTTTTCTTTACTACCATAGGAAAAAATAGAGGGTTGTTCTCATTTTTAAATCTCCTACAACGCAGTACTCTGGAGTAACATCATAATGTGACACACACTTTTGCAATCGGGATATCTAATTTATTTTAAAAGTTTTTTGAATTCTTACATTCACAATTATTCTCATGAAATTTCTCAGTCATAACCTATCATGTTAAGTAGCTTTTGCAGAACCAATTCAAAATCTATATTAAAATAGCTTTCAACTGTTGGGCACCATCTTAAACATGGGTGCATTCAATAAAAGGAAGATAAAGACATTGGCAAGCTAACTAAATAACTTGCTGTTTGAACAAATTTAGTTATTCATCTTGTACCTTTCTACATGGAACTACAAATGGGGCAAGCACAAATATTTTTTAAAGAAATGGACCCAAACCTGTTTTTTATTATCCAGTACACTATAATTTAAGAGTATAAGGACATAAAAAAGATAAAAAGGGGGATTAATGCAATATAATGTGTTCTAACAATATGTTCAGAATATCAGAAGCATCAGCTGTACTTACAGGCTATTTCTTGTCCTATCCCGATCTTCATATATTGTGTCAATTACCAATTAATATGGTATAAGCAAATGAGCAGAGCCATCACTATGGTGGCTGCCACAGAACTGATAAAATATGTCATCTAGAATGACTCAATGGCCATTTGTGTTAAATTCACAGAAAAAGAAGTCTCATGATAAAGTCATATCAAACTTCTGGTTGCCATAATGGTAGCCAGACGTTGTGTACAATATGTGAATGCTACCAAAGAGCTCTGTGAGTATTCCATGGACTGGCACTTAAGGGTAAGGGAAGAGGATGTGAGAGGGACTGGTCCCATTAGTGAGCCCTGGGCCCTTTCCCCACTGGGCTTTTTTCTGAGATGTATCCCAGAACAGTAGCCTGCCATCTACATGCTAGTGCAAACTATGGCAGGCATTACCAAAAAGCAGGTTCTTTTCAGATCAAGGTAGTGCGGAAAGGCTCCTGGCCGGGCAAGAGAGCATTCATGCGTGGCCATGGGTTTGGTGAAACAGATGTTTATCAATATTAAATCTCACCTGAATTTGGCATCCATCTCTTCTCTATGCAAAAATAATACTTTATTAGCCTCTTTTAAAAGCTTAAAAAGCCCTCAGGATGGCTTAGGGGTAAAAAGTAATCAGTATTAAAAAATGCACACAGTTTAACTAAAATTATTTCTCTGATCTTTGTTTTGTGAGCAAAATGTACAAGGACTCAAGGGGAGGGGGAAAGCCTAGTCAGTTTACTTGTCTTTGAAAGAGTACTTTAGCACATAATTCGGCAATGAGTTGTAATCACTACTTGCCTTAAATGTCTCCTCTTGGCAAATCATTTCAAAACATAAAACATAAAGTTTCAAAAGACTCGCAAACCTAACAAGACAATTAACTTCACTCTTTACTTTTGTGCTTCGGCAATAAAAAGCTTGCTACATCAAAGTCTATGTTAAGATACATTAGATGGGGTAAAACTTACTGATATGCTTAGTCTTAGAGTTGTATTTTGTGGCTGAATAACCTTTTTCAACCATTTTCCCCAATTCACATACATTAAATTAGAAAACAGAGAGGAAAAATCTACTCCTGCATGTTAAACAAGAAGAAAAAAGACAACTGAAAATATGGTCTTCAAATGTTTATATCAATTCTAAATTTGAGTGAGTACATATAAAGATTTAGAGAAAGTAATTCTTATTTGTCTCAATTTTTATGTTGAAACAATTATTACAAGGAACATCTTAGGGCACTCTGCACATGGATAGGAATCTCAAATACTGAACAAAACTTCAAACTAAGGTTTAAAGCAGCTGCTAGAAGAAAAAGAAGAAGAGCTAGCTTTTCTACCCCACTTTTCTCACCCATTCAAGGGGACTCAACATGGCTGACAAACCTTCTGTTATTCTCCCCACAACAGACACCCTATGAGGTAGGTGGCGCTGTGAGAGCTCAGGAAGGAGCTGTGACTAGCCCAAGGTCACCCAGCTGGCTTCATGGGGGAGGGCGGATTCAAACCTAGTATTCCAAGATACGAGTCTGGTTCCCTGACCACTAGACCAAACTGGCTCACGTGTAATAGAGGAGAAACTTTATGCTAAACTTTATTGAGAATTCATTGCCTAGAAACTGTACATTTAATAAATCACTTTGGTGGGAGAATTACATTAAGCAGAGCAATTCACTCTTTACACATGTTTAAGGCACATCAGTTGGGGAATTAGCCAGAGACAGAGGTACCATAATATTTCAACTTATGTGTAGCAGTGTTTGTCCATTAAAACAAAAACAAAAAACCACCCCACAAACCTATCCCTTTTGTAATAGGGATCCATGTGAAGAAAGATAAAGGGGAATGTAAGGGTACACTTTAACTCTACTATTCCTAGTACAGTATTCAATACAAGGAAATTATAAGCATTCCAGGAAAGGAAGAAGGCAGCTTAAGATTAATAGAAGTGGTCCATTCCTGCAAAGGCTACTAAAGGCAGATACAGAATGTCAATTCTGACCATAATATTGAATGGTCTGTCTGGTCCTACCATCAGCTTCAATAGTTAGGCAGTATGCAGGAGTACCTTTGAAAAAAAGAGGTCAAGAGTAAAATTTTCCAGACCCGTATTTTCATTTCCACAATAAAATTAGGAACTCTCAGGTATGTAATCGACTGTACATTTGACCACCCAACTGACATTTTGCTATCAGTGAAAAAGACAGAACAGAAAGGCAGAAAGGGGTACAGAAAATCAAGGGATATCTGCTAATGAATCTAGATTTGGTCTAGACTCAGTGAGCCAGTTTGGTCTAGTGGTTAGGTAGCCCGACTCTTATCTGGGAATACGGGGTTCGATTCCTCCCTCCCCCATGAAGCCAGCTGGGTGACCTTGAGCTAGTCACAGCTCTCTTCTGAGCTCTCACAGCCCCACCTACCTCACAGGCTGTTCTGTTGTGCGGAGAAGAATAGAAAGCTTTTTCAGTCGCTCTGAGTCACCTTAAATGGGTGAGAAAAGCGGGGTAGAAAAGCTAACTCTTCTTCTTCTTCTTGATCTCATATAGTGGATAGGAACTGGATCTGAGGAAGATACAAGGAAGCAATGGCAGAGTTTGCTGAGATCAAGGCTCCTTCTTACTTCTGTGTAAAGGTGCTATGCAAAATTCCCTCTTGCTCCAAGCCAGCTGTTGCACTCACCTTTTTCACCTCCATCAAGAAGTTCCTTAATTCTTCTTCACTTTCTGCCACCAGAATAGTATCACCTCCATATCTGAGCTTGATGATTTTTTTTTCCTGGCAATCTTAAGTCCCTCAGTCAAAGACTTTAGGATAGTCCACAAAGCAGAAGTAAATGTTTTTTCTTGAACTCCCTTTCTCTGTAATCCAGCGAATGTTGGCAATTTGATCTTTAGTTCCTCAACCCTTTGAAAATCAGCTTGCACTCAGTTCTTGGTTCACATATTGCTGAGCCCTAGCTTGCAGAATATTGAGCATAACCTTGCTAGTATGTGTGCCTGGTAGTTTGAACATTTTTTGGTATTGACCTCCTATGGAATTGGAATTTAAACTGATCCTTTCCAATACAGTGTCCGTGGTTGGCTTTTTTTTTTCAAATTTGCTAGCATATTGAGTGCAATCTGTCAACAGCGTCATCTTTTA
The DNA here is from genome assembly GCA_023333525.1 of Aspidoscelis tigris stejnegeri. Classification (NCBI taxonomy): domain Eukaryota; kingdom Metazoa; phylum Chordata; class Lepidosauria; order Squamata; family Teiidae; genus Aspidoscelis; species Aspidoscelis tigris. Next base: position 13,950,113 of record JALMGA010000007.1, read on the forward strand.
GGATTTTAAATAGTTCAACTGGAATTCCATCATCTCCATTAGCCTTGTTGTTAGTAATGCTTCCTAAGGACCCACCTGTCTTCACTTTTTAGGATGCCTGGCTCTAAGTCACCGACCACACCATTGTGGTTATCAGTAATGTTAAGATTTTTCTTGTGTATTTTTTCCGCTTGCTCTTGCCCACCTCTTCCTAATCTCTTCTACTTCTATTAGATCCCCACCATTTTTGTCTTTCATCATGCCTATTTTTGTCTAAAATGTTCCCTTGGTATCTCCAGAATTCTTGGAGTGATCTCTTATCTTTTCCATTTTATTGTTTTCTTCCATTTCTGTGCACTGCTCATTTAAGAAGGCCTTATCTCTCCTTGCTATTTTCTAAAAATCTGCGTTCAGCTGGGTATACCTTTCCCTTTCTCTCTTTCCTTCTTTCCTCAGAAGGAAAGTTTCACCAGACTGCCCATTTTGCTTTCTCGCTCTTCTTTTTCTAGAGGATTTTTTAAATTGCTGCCGCTTGTACAGTGTTATGAATCTTTGATCGTAGTTAGTTCTTCAGGCACTCTGTCAACCAGATCTAATCCCTTAAACATATTCTTCCCCTCCCCTGTATATTCAGGAGATTCTTTAGGTCATATACCTGTATGGTCTAGAAGTTTTTCCTACTTTCTTCAATTTAAGTCTGAATGATCCAAGCCAAAGTCAGCTCCAGGTCTTGTTTTTATTCACAGCTTCTTCATCTCTGACTTAAAAGTATATAATCAAACTGATTTTGATACTGGCTATCTGGTGACGTCCCTGTACAGAGTCGCTTTTTGGGATGCTGGAAAAGAACGTCTGCCATCATGAGCCACATAGGCTGTTGTTGGGGTAAACGTTCCGCCTTGACCTGAATCAGATACAGTCTCCCTTGACTGATGGTTGAGCAAGACCAGAGGCTTAAATGTGGGCGCCAGTGCCAAGATCCCCACACTGGAAAGTGTGTCATAATGGTCAGGGCAATGGACCTGTAGCTGCTATCACTGATCTTTCACAGGGCAAGGCGAGACTGGGGAAGGAGGAAGGCACGTCAGCAAGAGCAGACACTGAGATGCATACAGTATAGGTAGGGAATCTGGCTGAGACTCACACACTTATTTGAAAGCCTAAATACTTCTGATGCTATGGCCAATAGGAGATTTTCACAGTATCCTACAAATGAGAGGTTGTCAAGAGTATTTTCAATGGAAGCAAGGGCTGTGCCATCTCTACGATAACACATAGGAGCTTACAAGACACTTAATGCCATTATGTGCTGACTGGATTAAGGCCATATAAAATAAGCACATAAAAACAGTGTTTTTTATATTTTGCTTTTTAAAAACCATATTCTTAAATTTTATTGTAAACCACTTTGAGATTTTTTTTATGAAGAGGCAATACAGAAACATTTTAAAATGAATGAATAATAACTTCCTGTTGATTGAATTTTGATGGAACTTCCTTTTGCTAAGCCCTTAGGCAATGCTGATCTTGTGACTTGTTCAATTACTAGTAAGCTGCATGTTCTGTAGACATGTATACATATGTTCAGAGATATCTGACTCTTGAGGGGGCCTGGAAAAAACATAATCTCTTTGGCCAACCATATGTGGCTTTTCTGCTGCACCTGTCTGTGCTTGGTCAGACCTTGTCTAGACTACTGTGTCCAGTTCTGGGCACCCTAATTTAAAAAAGACATTGGTGAACTAGAGCAAATCCAAAGGAGAGCTACCAAAATGGTTAGTGATCTGGAAACCATGTCCGGCAAGGAACGGTTGAAGGGTCTAGGAATGTTTAGCCTACAGAAGAGAAGACTGAGAGGAGACATGACAGTGGTCTTCAAGTATCTGATTGGCTGTTACAGTACAGAGGGATTGTCCCTATTCTCACTTGCACAAGATGGGAGGACTAGAAACAATTGAATGAAACTTCAAGGAAGTCAATACAGATTAGCTATTAGGAAAAAAAAAACTCCAGACAGTGAGAGCGATCAGTCAATGGAATAGGTTGCCATGGGAGGTAGTGAGCTTTCCTTCACTGGAGGTCTTCAAGCAGAGGCTGAAGCTACATCTGTCTGGGGTGGTTTAGGAAATCCTGCACTGAGCAGGGGGTTGGACTTGATGACCCTAGAGGTCCCTTCCAACTCTATAATCTGCAGTCCATACTGTTAGCTGGATTTGCTGGTTCTTATGCTTGGCCAACACTCAAGTTAGGTACTGGATCCAGAAACTGGGATTTCTGAGAATTCTCCAATAGGGTTGGACATTTCGGTCTATGATAAATTGATAACTGTTTGAGTGGTTAAACAGTGGAACCAACTTCTTCAATTGTTGGTTCATCCTCACTGGAGGTTTTCAAACAGAAGTTAGACAGTCATCTGTTTGGGATGGTTTTGCAGTTTTCTGCACCATGTAGAAGTCTGGAATAGATATCTCTAAGATCCCTTTCAATACATGGATCCCATGAATATATAAAATTTCTTGAAACAAGTACAACCTTACTATCTTGCTTTTCTGTAACGCACATGCACTCACACACACGCACTTATTTTTTTAAAGAAATCATCAAACATATGATGCTAGAAGAAGAAAAAGCCTTGAAAGCAGTGGCTGCATATTGATGTCATGTTCTTCATTTCCCCCAATCATGTTAGAAGGATTGGAAATAAGCTGCAAGCTGGTCAGAAGTTCTTCTCACATGCAAAGTCAACTTTTGCGTTGAATATAAACAATTATATATCCCTTACTTCCCAGGGCTACAGATGAGACAGAAATTCATGATTGTTAACATATTCTGTGATGCAGGTCTTCAACAAAAATATATGTAAAAATGTAAGGAAAAATACATATAAAACAACTTTCTTCTTCAAGCCTGGTTTATACCCAGTCAGCCTTCTCAAGCACAATCAAGTCACAGAATCAGAGGGTTTTTTTCCACTGTCACTAAAAGTACCCATTAAGTACCCATCTACTGCCTTGCAGTTTCCATCACATTGCTTCTAGTCCTTTTTTGTGCAAGTAAGAAGACGGCTGATCCCTCTGCAGTGTGACAGCAATCACACATTAACGTTAAGTCACACATTAATCATATCCCATTTTGGACTGTTCTGGTATTCAATAACAGTATCACCAGACAGTGCAATTCTTGGTAAGAACCACTAAATTCTGATGGTCAGGAGGCAGTTTAGAGCCCATGATAGCCTTAATGCATACAGCAGTCATCTAATTCATTCATTCATTCATTCATTCATTCATTCATTCATTCTTTCTTTCTTTCTTTCTTTCTTTCTTTCCTTCTTTCCTTCTTTCTTTCTTCATATCTTCCCCTGTCCGCCAACTGACATGCAGAACTTTGTCACTACCATTCTTCTTCTATAACCCAAAGCCACATCTCTTCCCAGATCTTCTCTGTCAGAAAGGATAGCGCAAACTCTGCTCTTGCTTGGTGGATGCATTTTGTATAACATCCAAGTAACAGCATTATATATAAGAACATTTTTCTTGGATTGGTGGTGTTTCTGTCAACAGTAGCCCAAACATCTCAATTTGCTAAAAAGGAGAAACGCAGTCCCCAAATTTAAGCACCTAGCAAAAGAAATATATTGTTTTCTAGGTAAGAACTCATGAAAATTATATGTAGTATCGTTCCAAGACAAGTATGTTTATAAGGTAAGTAAGAGAGGCTGGAAAGATCACATTGTGATGTATAGAAATTTACACAAGTTCTCAACAGTCACAAATTTTGGACAAGCCGTAAGAAAATAGCAAATACGTCCAAAAATAACAACATAAAAGCTATCTTTGGATAGGATATGGAGGTAGTGGTGAAGCACCTGCTAACCTTTTAAACTATATATTAAAAAAAGTACTGCCATTGAAGCCAAATGAGTCTAAGAGGTTGCTTCCAAAAAAGGGGGGGGAGTCAGGTTTTGGCTTTCAGTCAAAGGGTTTTCTCCACCTTTAATGAAAACTGAGAGCATAACAAAACATAATAAAAGCACAGAGGAATAAAAGCTATTCTGTAGACACTGAATTAATTAGCTGAACCACGGAGTAAGATGACCGGGAATTTTCTTTCCAAGCAGGAAATGGACGTAACCTGTTTGCTAAGGAATTATTCCAACAAAGCATCAATTAACCACCACACAAATTATAAGACTTTATTTCTTCCCTACAGCAGAAGTCCTCACATTTCCAAAAGTTATTGTACAGTGCTCCTGTGCACCCCCATTAAAATGAATGAGAGCTATGCAGCACTTTTCAAAATGGTAATACATGCTATGCTTCTTTGTAGGTTGCGGGTGAGCAGTGAGCAACAAAAAGGATCCAGAGATCCCTAGGACAAATGACTACAGTCCTCCTCTCCTCTGTGTACACAATGCAAAATGTTTTAAGACCAAATCTCCAGAGAAAACTGATTAGAACTCCTCTTTTAAACGCTTTTAAAAATGAAATTGCCACTTTTTGCAAGTGTAAACTGCATTTGTAGATCCATGAAAACAAGTGATTATCATTTAGGGATGTACACAAATATTCGTAACATTCAAAATTTGGACGAACTTGAACTCGACTCAAACGTTACGATATTCGTATGCTAACATTTGAACAAATATGAATGTTTCCGGACGTTTGTAGGAATAATTCGGACCTTCGTTAAATGGGGGAAACGTATCGGATACATATTCATTCATATCAGATACATATCCATTCATATCATATATGTATTTGTTCCTATCAAATACGCATCTATTTGTATCAGAAATGTATCTATTCATATCAGATATGTATTTGTTCATATCAGATACTTATCCATTCGTATCAGATACGTATCTGTTCGTATCAGATACGTATCCGTTCGTATCAGATACGTATCTATTCATATCAGATATGTATTTGTTCGTATAAGATACGTATCCATTTGTATAAGATACATATCCATTCGTATCAGATACGTATCCATTCGTATCAGATACGTATCTATTTATATCAGATATGCATTTGTTCGTATCTGACATGTATCAAATGTTCATATGAATACGTACAAATAGATTCACATCAAACAGAATTTTACTACATTCTAATGCAATCTATTCCTATAAATATGGATTGTCAAACATTTCATTCATTTTGAATCAAATGCCAAAGAAACATTCATGGACATTCCTACATTACTCTGCATTGCAACAGTGCTATCAAACTAACTTTGTTAAAAAAAGACGCACTGCCTAGCCATCTCCAATTAATGATTTCTTACTGAGTGAAACCCACAGTAGTTTTGAAGCATAAATTCAGGTGAAGGCTGAGAAACTGCAGGAACTACCAATGACAGCTGAAGCCAACTAATTAGTTGGAGTTATTAGTCCCTTGCATTGCAGCAAATTCAGTTCCAGTTATAATCTTAGTTAGCATGTATAAAAATACATGTATAACAACTTGAATCTAAGAAACATTCCTGCAGACGACCTTGTAGTCGCTTTAATAAAGAAAAGAAAAATTGAAAATACGGTACATGTGTTGCAAATGAAAGATGAAGAACAAAGATTTTGACAGAACTCCCAGAGCTGTGCATGCTATGAAGTGAGCGTATCAACAACACACCTAGCAGGTGCATGTTCTTACAATGAGATACATACAATGTTTTGTTACCTGGGAGCACTGAGGCAGCCAGGTGGCAGCTCTAGCTGAGCCAGCAGCTTTCTATATATAAATGCATACAAAACCAGAAAATGTGAGAATGCTTGACTGTTTTAAATGAAAAAAGAGGGCACTGTTAGTTTACAGAAATAAAAAGATAAGAAGGTGATCATTTTGCAGCTGCTTGCACTGTAGATTTAAATCTTAAGACCGCTTAACATTCTTGGTGTAAGATGCAGTCTTAAAGCACGTTTGGCCATTCAACCGTCAGATGTTAGCCCTGGTAAATTCCACTGAAATGTATGGAGGCTTACATCTGAGTAAATACACACTATAAGGTATTTATTTGTTTAGATTTAACATTCATCCCAACCTCTTCAGCTCTGATGCAGATCCGCCACTTCAAAGGCCACATGCAACCGTGAAGTAGCCAATTTTCACTAATCAATGCTTTATCCTATTCCTAGGCTGACAGGAAAGAAATCACCCATGGTACAGGGATATTACATATCAAAGGAATTTCTGCTGCAAAAGAAGGACACAAAATAATATGTCATGGAAAGGTTCCTGGCTTTATCCTTATACCTTACTGATCTATCATCCAAAAGATACTGCAGAAAATTGATCTGGTAGTGGGAGCGAAAGGAGATTTTGTGGCACTGTCCAATTTATTTTTGCCCAGATTTGCATCTCTGGTCAGTACATTTTGTCTTGCGGTGTTACATTTTTGTTCTAAAATGCTTATGGTTATCGTGGAAGCAATATACGCTCATTTAAAACATAAAAATCATCAGAGATGTAACAACACAAACCTCGTTTTCTGTTTTATCAAGTAGTCTGTATTTTTTGTGCAAAAACCCCAGAGATGTTATCGAAATAATCTGCATTGCTTCAGGAAGGGAAAGCTCAGTAGAACAACAGGAGATGTTTCTGACCTCTTCTCCTTTACATTTAAACACACTTAATAGGAGTTTGGCCTGCAGTATTTTTCCAAGGGGGAATACAGAAAGTTCACCCTGCTTCGTATTACTGAGTCATCAATCTTAGTACTCTCCAAATTTACAATTCTGCAAGTTTTCAGAAAACAAGATACTTGCTAAGTACAGCATCTGCTCTGTTCATGGCAGTAGGAAGAGCCTCTCTCTCCCTGTCTTTTTTTTTAAAATAAATTTTAGTACTACAATTGTAACAGAAACAAACATATATATATATAATATAAATATTTTTTTAAAAAAAAGTTATAAGGACCATTTATGCCAACCAATGAATTTTTTTTTTTACAGTGGAGTAGTTTTAGTTGATAGGTAATTAATTCATTGGAGAAAATATCCCAAATTAGTTTTCTCCAGGAACCAATTGTTAAAGCATTTGAGTCCTTGAATGTGTTTCTTATGGCATGTTTTGCTCCTAGTAGTAGATGACTGAAGAGAATCTTATTTTTGATGTTTTTATTGGAGTCACTGTAGTGGTGTAGTAACACCTCCCTCTTTGAAGCAACATATAAAAAGCAAAATGAACTAATGTTAACCTTTCCCTGTCTTTTTATGGAGAATCATAGCCCAAAAGGCACAATCAGGGCACAAAATGGCTTCCCCAATTCAAGTTGGGAAACTGGAAAAAGTCGCTCAGTCAACCTCTATCCTGCAGATACAAATACCCACTCATAATGTATTGGGGATAAAATATTTACCCCACTCCAAATAGCTCAAAATCTGGCAATCTCTCCTGGTTGGGAAGCTGAGCATCAATTCTGCTTTCACCTGATAGATGTTTCTTTCATTCCCTAGACCAAAGTTTAAGAGCTGTTCTAATGCCCATCATTCATTCTTTGTAACCTAAAGGATAGTATCAGTCAAACAAGAAATGTAAGCCTGTTCTCATATCTCAATAATTCAAGGGGATCTCATAGGGTTTAATTCATCCATGGCAGGTCTGTATTCAAAATTCCCATGTTCAAAAGGCAGTCAGAAAGTGTTCTTGTACATCCTGGCATAATACTATATATTTATATCCTAACTTTTCTATAGCACTCAGTGCTGCATAGACGTGATTTTCACCTGTTACATATTAAAGATGGATCTGCTTTTTTTTGTATCTGGTAACATTTACCTTAGGACAACTCCCCAAATATCTCCACCAATTTCGCAAGACACGTGAGACCGAATGCACTTTTTCCAAAGATTAGTGTTGCAGTTCATATGGGTTTAACCATTTGGTGTGGAAATCCTCAGTGATGTACATTTGCCCTTTACAAGCCATGTCATACATCTACTTAATCACTTTGATGAAAATGTAAATATGGTAATAATGAGGTTGATGATGATAGTTGTTGTTGTTGTTGTTGTTTTATAACTATAAAGAAGACAAGACAAACTAATAGTATGGTTTGCTTTTGTCACTAGCCAACACAGTAAATTTGAGCCGCCTGATTTAAAAGAAGGAACAGCAACACTTATTTACCTGAAGAGACCCTTTGACTGACCAAGATTTTTATTCGGTTATTTGGAACCAGTATTTTTGTTATTTGATTTTTAGAATTCCTAACAAAAGGCAATGGCACAGAATGCTGAGACAAGCCCAGACTCCAAAAGGGGATAGGAGTGAGATGAAATGACTGGCAATTTCCAGTTCTGATGAAGAAACTATTTTGAAATGTCTCTGTGTAAAAGATGCCCAAAAGAATCAATTGGAGAACCTGAGATTTTAAATTAATATACCTGCACTCACACTCCTGTGTCTCTCACCCTGTATAAATCAATAGGGAAATCAGATTTTAAAACACCTATACACGCATTTATGGGTCTATCACTCCACAGAAATCAAAAGGGGAAACCTGAAATTTTAATATGCCCCCGCGCGCATTCATGTGTCTGTAGCCCCACAGAAATCAACAGGAAAATCTTGAGATTTTAATACAACTGAACAAACATTAGTATGTTGATTGTCCCATAGAAATCAATAGGAAAATTTGAGATTTTAATACACCTACACATGAATTCGTATGTTTATCTCTCAAAAACACACACAGAGGAGTGCAATGGGGCATTAAACAGCCCGACTGGGATTGAGACCATTCAGCAAGCAAAACTAAGGGTATGTGAAACACCATGGAAGGAAATCTGAAGCATTCCACACTGCCATGATTTATGGTAGATATCACTGATACTATTTGTTTAAAGGTGTTCAATGTAGTTTTAGGCATATAGGGCTATGTGAACGCATGATATATAGTAAATTATTGTCCCTTTCAGTTCAAAATGCTTAAGAGGTGTTCTTAATTGATTATCTATTTTGCCATTAACTGATTAATGAGCCAATTAAAATAAATATGGCAGCATTTCAAGACAGGCAATATATATTAAAGATACTTCATTACAGCAACATACGGGTATCTATAACACACAGCCAAATATTTCTGCTTATAAAAATGTGTTTCACCCTTCCAAAGGCATATCTGGCAGTTATAACATCAAGATTCACACTTTGTAAAGTTTTCTTTTTAAAATCCAAGTAAAATCAGATTGAAGCAGGGGTAAATACTAACTTCACAGGAGGCATCAAGGTGTTTAACCCTTTCCTCCTCTAGTGTGATCCCGAGAAAAGTCCCTTTTATGAAGTCACATGTTAAGTCTGTACCACTAAGCAAAATCAGGGTTAACTGTCTTTCTTTCTAGATATCTATGTATTTTGAGGAAATTTTAAATTGAGCTTTCTCCTTACTAATGCTACTGAAGCATCAGTTTCAAATCTTCTAGGACATTTCCAATGTGTTCTTCTTCTTTTAAGGTAGCTACATCCCTCTTTTTTTCTTTTTCTTTCTTTCTTTTTTACTTTTACGGAATTCTTTCAGTGATCGAGAAATAGCAAAGGTGAGCAAAAACATGTAAAGGGATATAATAGAAGGATGCAGAAAATCAGCTGCAAACTTCCAAGCTGGAATAGCCAATGCCTGGCAGAAGAATCAGCAACATGGAACATTTTAGTATCCACCAGTATTGGTCCATTATGTGTCACAGCTAAACCCTAAGCCCATTAACGGGAAATTTAAAACCGTACTTACTACACACTTGCAACTAGCTTTTGACACTGTACTGAGTCCGTTAATACTTAGGTAATATATCTAATCCCATATGCTGTAGCAGTTTTTAAAAAGAGAGAGAAATGCCCATATCTATTATATTCAACATTCATTTTATTAGACACTATCTTGAACATTTTCCCCAAGATGCAAGATTTGCACATTTTCACCTAAGCCACTACACACTAGATAAGACCTGCTTTCTTATAGCATCAAACAGCAACACTTTTTCAGTGAAGCCTCTTCTATTACAGAATGAAAAGAGTTAAAAAAAATCTCCAATAAAAATGCAGACAGATGGCTACATTCCATCATTAACTTCAAAACAAAATAAAAATATTAACTTCTTCCTTGCTACCAAACATATCAAGACAAAGACTGTGTTTAGCAGACACTTATCTGCTGAAAAGTGATAATATCTTCCTTTCCCTTTGTTATTATTTAATTTATTTATTAAGAATACTATCCACTTTAAGAAACCAGCAAAAGGGACCGATATGTTAAATAATGAAAGACAAGACATGACACAGTGAAAGAATTGGGGGCATTCATTTTGTCTACAAATCTACTTTGACACTTCTACTAAGAAGAGAAGCAACATTTATTATTAGCAACATCCTATTTTTCCATCTACTAAAATTTGTTTTTTATTTACTTTTAAGAAATAACTAAACTACACAATGAAGAATTGAATCTGTCAGCACATTGACTGAACTGGAAAAATGGGGGAAAGCAGCACATCAGCTGGTTTATTTGTGGCCCAAAACACAGAGATCGGAGTGGTAGTAACCCAAGATACATGTGATATCTACTGGCTCCTCAAGCGCTGGTTAAGCAGTTTCCAGTAACAAGTCCATAATCAAAGCAAGAGAGAAGGATTCAGTATACAAACAACGCATGGATAAGGTAGTATGGTTTTGCCTGATCACAGACTGGGTTGAGGTAGGCTGATTGACAACCAGTTAACCGGATGTTTCATCACAGGATACATACAGGCAGGATAGTGGTGGTTAGGTGAGTAAATTCCAGGGTGCCAATTCTACCCCTATGCATCCAGTTGTAGTGCCAGTAACCTGTGGATGCCTTTTCCACTGCAACTCAAACAAAGGTCTATCTAGGGGTGTATTCAGACATAACAAAAGTGGTACCTCAGAGAGACACTGTGTGACCCTCATGTTCCCAAGCCTTCTGTTATCCAACTTTTCTATCACAGAATCGAAAGAAGAAGGGAGAGAGGCAGACTGGTGTTGCTTTAAATCATTCTACTGCAGTTAAGTACATGGAAGGCCCTGATGTACTGTGAGTGTGGTGTTTTCTTCAACTGCACTACCAGCACTCACAGCGTCGATGCTCCATCCTGGACCAACCAAATGGCAAGCAATGGCTGCAGCCACTTATGTCACATGCCAGGCTGTTTCCATGGCGATTGCAATGCAGCACTTTTGTGCAGCAGCTGAGTATGAATGCTGTTGACCAGGAGCGGACTATGGAGGATCAGGATGCTCTGGGGTGCTCCTGGACAGAAGCAGGGGCACAATGAGTGGCCAGTGGACGCAAGAAGTCCCTAACCCTGATCTGTGCCAAACAGGTTAATGTGAACAGGTCCTTAGTATCCAAGTTATCAGATTCCTTGGGGGAAAGATTAAAATTAAAACCAGAGAGTGTCTGCTCTCTATACCTGGTTACACATGTCATATAGTAGAACAATTCCTGTGCTTTCAAAACACGTTTTTTAGATTTCTGTGGATTTTTTTTTCTTTTAGTCCTGGGCAGATGCATTCTGACAGCTCACTGTGATGCCACAGCAATTCTGCAGTACAGTACTGAACACTTTCAAATAGGACTCTAGCTCTATAAGGGAAGGAGTGGACCTCTGAATCTATCCAAAGGCACTGGAGAAAAATGTTGAGGGCATTATTCTATCATGTCCACAAAGAACTTGGGAGATAAATGTTATGGCCCTTTTCTAAACCCACTGCCTCTTCGGCTCACAGCTGATTTCAAGCGGTTCCAATCCTTCCCTCAATTTTTTATTTATTCTGCTTGCCTTGTTAAGTCCTCCATTCATATCTTTTAAGTTTGTGGATACAGTATGTGCCAAACAATGCTCCTTGCAGAAATTATATTAATTTCTTAAAACTGAAGTGAAGCCTCACTGAGCCCTTCATTCACCCTTGAACAAAGATAAACTACAGCCATGTAAATGGGAAATTCTTCCATTTTGGGAGATACTGCGCACTCTGATGTGCAGTCGGTATGTGGACATCACACCTGACGTCCAATACTTTGTAGCGCACTATGGCTCCGCTACTGCGGATTTACCTGCTGCAGAACGATCAACACTCACTCCACAGTATCAGGTAATTTCTGAGATTCCTGCCATCCTGACAGGATGGCAAGAAACAGTCAGTGGCTGCCACAGAAGTCTTGCAGCTGCGGACCTCTGTTTGGGGTGAGGACAGCGCATCATGACTTTGCAGCCAGGTAAGATGCAAATTTTTATATAACTGCAGATTTTTTTCTACTAGTCTGGAAGGGACCTCTGCTAAGAGTCAAATCAACTCTTTCGTTTTTGTCTTGGCCAGGAATTGGACTAGGTATGAGAAAAACTGATAGCAGATTTGTCTGTCATGACAACAGGCATATTCTGTTTTGGTAAGCAAGCTAATACAGTAAATCCACAAACCATTCTTTGCTGGCTCCTTGCGCTTTCAAACTATCCTGGAGTCACAACTTCTTAAGTCTCTTAGGACAAAACCAGCAGAAAATAATCAATAAATGATTTCAAATGGTCATAAAAATCATGTAGTTCAAATCTATGCAAGTAGCCACTTTCTTTAAGCTGTTTCTCTGATACCAAAGTAGTTTTATGGAACTGGTGCTGAAACCATGTGCCAATAAAATTTCTCCATCACCCGCCTCTTTTATTAAAATCTGCCCCCAAAAGTCTTCTATTCGTTCTTTCCTCCCTGTTCCAGTGACTAATAATATCCAGCAGAAGGGAGGAGAATGTTATCTACCATCTTTGGTTGATATTTTACTTTATCTTAGTGCATTGATTCCAATCTGGGTTACGTACCCCAAGGGTACGAACCCAAACATTTAGGGATACTTGAAAAGAAAATATGAAGAACGGTCGAAAAAGGCAACTACAGTTACAACATATAAATTTGAAATAATATTATGAAGGGTACAATTTAGGGAAATGGGCTGCCAGAGGGTTTGTAAGTGAACAAAGGGATAACTGCCTTAGTGCAATACTTTGACTCCTTTGATCCATAGATGCCTCTCTAGTGGGAAACTATAACCCTCCATCAGATCCCTTTGTTGAAAAATTTCCAAAAATAATTTATTCCCTACTATGTAATGCTGTTATTTATCAGGCAAACTGGCATGCCAGTCAATATAGACTGTAAATCAGAATGTTATGTTATCCCACTGCTGTAAGTCAAACACAACTTCTCCTCCTTAAGCTATCATCTCAGATAGATCTCCATAGGTTCAAAGAGTTCCTTCAGCCTAGCTCACAGTTGCACATGTATTAAGTCTAGTTTCGAAGGCTTCAATACAGACATTATTTTCCTCTTTTCTAATTTCAAGGCCTATATTCAGGATGCCTCAAAGAGAATTACAGGTTAAGCTACTGAACAACTGGCAAACGTAGTTCAGCATGAGAGAAGGCTATTCTTGGACATTAGAAGCAGCTGTGTTTATTTTCAGTGACCAGGATATTACTAAGGTAGCATTTCTTTTTTATTCAGGGGGCCACCTTTTATTTTTTTTCCAAAACACCCATGTTCTTCTTAGCATTGAATTTCATTGTTAGCCTTCCCTAACAATAACAAAACAGAGAAACATGCATCCAGGTGAATTGTTCCACAAAAGCTAATTATAATTATAAACAACTATCTTTGTTTCTCTAGGTTCAGAAAGTGTTGGTCTGACTCACAATAGTGGAGTCAGTAACCTACTGGAGGTTGTTTCCTCACAAATTTAAATGCTCAAATAATCACTTTTTAATTAATTTCAATTTATTTTTCAACCAAGCCTCAGAAACATCCTTGAAATGAAATCGGTAGGGTAGCAGGCAACAACAACAACAACAACAACAGGCATATCCATTCTTTGGAATTGACAACATTCAGGCTGAGAAAATGTCTGAGACATGTCACCACAAAAGTACTTAAAACCAGCAAAAGGAAACAGTCCTCTCACATTCTCAGATGGGCCAAGGAACATGTGCTGTCAATTTCACTCGTTCACAACATAGGAACAAAGAACACCATGGTGGATGACTTCAGAATTAAATCGTCTTCATGAGACCTATCTTTGGATTCAGTATTGTTGGGTTATGGAGGTTATGGATGTATAATTTGCAAGACAAGAGCGTTATTTTTCTGTTACTGAAACCCAGAAGTGGTGGAAGTGGATGTACTGACTCATTCCTGCCCAAAGGACCTCCAATGTGGCTTTCCTTCCATAACTCTTTATCATGTGGCTACTTCAGGGGATCCACAGAGATCTTGCATGGCTGTTTGATCACTTAATCTTCCTTGTTAGGAAGATTTCATTTTAGAATTCTAGCAGCAGGGACCATATCTGGAGATCACAGTTACTACTCCCAAAAACAAGCCACAGCCTCCTCAATGGGGCTGGATATGTCGAATAACTACATCTAGCAACCGATCACTTGGTTTGGAGGTTTATCAAGGGTGTTGAGGCTATTTGCTCTCCAATAGTACACATAATTCATACTAGAAATTTGAACTGGATATAAAAAGCTCTGATCCACGTCCCATTTGAGCTATATGGGACGATGCCTATAATCTTTCTTATACAGTAGCTTTTCTGATAGCTATAGATTATCGTGGCCTTCTGTTGCTATGAAGTCTAAAGCCATCTCACTCTAACACCAGTTGAAAAAGATTATTATGAAGGAGTAAGAAGCCACAGCTAAAGTAAACAGTCTCCCTTAATTGCAGAAAAGCTTTGTTGGTTAAACCTCCTTAGTATGCTATGCCAATATCAAATGAAGTTGTGGGTCAGGTTAGTGTGTCAACATGGTGCCCTACCATGGTTCTACAGTCGACTTGAAGAAAGTAGGCCACAGACAGAGAATTGAATTCATCATAGTCTGTGAAGGATGCACTGACAAATGTCCCATGATTTGGGATGGAAGGGCTGGTTCTTTTTCAGCTGTGCATATGGAAGCACCACTGGGAAGTGGATACACCTTCTAAAAGACCCCAGCCAGAAAATTTGAACGGTTTCTGGCCTTTGAAGTATGGGCTGGGCTTGGGCGCCCAAGTGTACTTATATGTAGCCCTTAATATATGGTGGCATGGGACGGAAGAATGTGGTAGCTGGTAATGGCAACCAGCCTAGATAGCTTCAAGAAAGGGTTAGACAAATTCATGGAGAACAGGTGTATCAATGGCTACTATAATGGATGCCTAGGTACATACTCCAGAGTAAGGGAAACAGGCAGGATGCCTCTAAGGCCATTTGAAGATATTCAAGAGCAGGTGAAGGTCTTGCCCTTGTCTTCTGCATGAGGTGCCCAGAAGCAACTGATGGGCCACTGTGTGAGTCAAGATATTGGATTAGATGGGCTATGGCCTGATTCAGCAGGGCTCCTCTTACATTCTTATGCTCCTAAATTGTTACGAGGATAAAACTAGAAATTCTCTTATATGAATGCTGCTGAGAGGTGGGCAAACACAATCCTTATTATCTGATACTATGAAATTATCTGGGGAGGAAGAAAGCCACTCAACAGAATACTCTTCTCCTACTGTGAGACTGACAATCCCAGAATTTCTGTTAAAAATGACAGATGGGGGCACCGGCACTTTTTATGAGTTCTTGAACTGGAAGTTCTAACTGGCTAATTAGTTCCTGAATTAACTGAAGTGAACTCTGAAAAGAAGAACCTGTCAGGAAGAACCTATATTGAAGCATTATAGATCATCTGAATCTTTCTTCCACCATCCTGCTCCTGTAAGGAATTTTAGCCCTCTACTGCCAGTAATCAAAATTAAAATACAGTATCTTGATAAACCAGAACAGTGTTGTTAGTGTCATTTTAAAGCAACTATTTATTGACCTTTTTGACTTATTGAATAAAGAACTAATTTTCCTGGGGGGAAAAGCCTTATAATAAATAGGATATAATTAAAACATATAAAAGATAACGCTTTTTCTTTCTCTTTCTGAGTGGCAGCATTTAAATGTGTGGACAGTTTCCAGATGCAGCCTGCATTCATGCCTTTGGAAAGAAGATGTATGCTTGTAACCACCATGTTCCTCACTGTTCAAAGTTTCTCTTTACAAATTCAGTTTTCATACGTTCCTTCTAAAATGGATAGTTAACAAGGTAAGAAAACTGTGTGCCAATATTCCTCATTCCCCCTTTCTCTCCCTCACCCTAACACACACGGCTCCACCTCTAATTTGTACTTTATATATGAACATCAGGGCATAGAATCTTCTGTTTTATTGGCATTGTATACAATAAGTTATTAAATTTCATCTCTGTAATACACCTGCAGTAAAATAACAAAACATTACTGCACTTAAGGAACATGTGTGTGTGTGTTACAATGTTTCACCCCCTTCCAAACAGCTGCTTACAGACTTCAAGATCCATTGTGTATATTCCCTAGAGCCCACCTCTAATAATCGAGTCACATCTGCCACTGCAGTATTATAGGCATATGTGGTTTTATTGAAAACTATACCTATCTATAAAAAAATTAAATAACTACTACCTCGATTAAATTGGCAAGCTACCTTTCGTGAAGATCATATCACAGACCTCTTGAGACACAAGAGTTCATTCCACTCTTCTATTACAAATCACTAAGTATGTTTTTTGATTAGTCAAATAAGTAGATTTGTTCTTGCTCTCACAGCCAGTTATGTCTACCTATTATCAAATCTTCCTTCTTCTCTCTGCACATAAAACACATAAATGTTGCACTGAGATACCACTAAATCAAATAAATCCAAGGAGCTGAAAGGAAAATGCCTTTTTTCTTATGGCTTTTTGGACTCTCCACTCACCTGTATCACCCCCTTTGTATATATTTTGGAAGTGGGACATTCGCTATTACAGCAAATCAGATGGGCAGACTGGGAGCAGCGGAAATATTCACATGGGCAATTTGTACACAGATATGCCTCTGTGCACGCCTGACTGCATAAAACATGGAAATGAATTGATAGTTTGGTCAACACAATGCTTCTTCAAATTATTAAATACTTGTGTGACATTGTTAATGTACCAGGTGCATTGCACTTTTTTTTTAACCTATTCAGAAAGGAGCTTAAATCCCCAGCGCCACAAATAAGCTTCAAGGGTCCTTCAAACTCTTGTGAACATCAAATTCATGAATATGAAATAGCGGAAATTATAGAAACAAGGGATTTATGAGACCAAGTTGGTAAACCTTTTCCCCTTTCTCCCCTTCTGTTACTTAAGGAAAAAGGGATTAATGCAGGATTATAAAACAGCCTCAGCAGCAAAAGGTGGGGGGAAAGTGAAGAAGAGCCAGCTGAAATGACTCCAAGACTTCTTTTTCTTTCAGGAAATGGTAAGAGAGGACAAGAAGAGCACCTAAGTTGCTGGGACAATTCAATTCACTACAGAATCAGAATCATAAACTAGATACAATTGGGGGAATATTTTTTTTTAAAGTTACTTCTTACTCAATTTTTAAAAATCATTGTTTTGTAACATATTACTTTTTTCTCAAAGAAGGTTCTTCTAAAAACATCTTTCATCTTTTAAGTTGAAGGGTGTATCTGGCAAGAGCTCTGAGATGCTTAACTACTTTTTACCAAGTTTTATTATTTACTCTTTTGAAGATGTGCAAAGGAGAGCAGCTCTTTGCCTCAAAATGTTCTGGTTTAGCTGCACAACCTGCACCAATAGCTGCCTATCAATTTCGTGTTAAAAATTGATTCTGCCTGTATACTTTCTCTTTAATTTTTTAACTTCTGCCAACCAAACCCTTAAGGAGAATGGAAGTTTCAATTTTTGAACACTTACAATGCCTTTCAGCTTTCACTCAGTAAGCAGCAGCAGCAACTAGGTGAGCCTTTTAAGACGGATGCTAGTGGCTTTTAATCATGAAATAACTCTTAAATGAGCAATTTACAGCTTCAGTCAGCAAGCCTAAGTCTCTTCATTTTTTTAAAAGAACAGTTATATGACATTAGCTTCCAATACTGGCAAATAGTTGTTGAGGAAGTTTCATTTAACCACTAGTATCTGCAAATTGTTGGCGAGGCTTAATTTGCAGAGGCTGATTATAATGGAGCAGATAGCCAATGGACTCAATAGCAACAAGTCACAGTGGAAGGTTAAACAATGTCAAACAATGCAGTATTGGTGTGAAGGTAACCAAAAGCTTGATGTTGTTACAAAACATTAATATTGTTTTTAACGCTATATTTTACTGATTTATAAAAATTGCATTGGTTTCATTACTTCATTATTTCTGCTAAGATCTTTCAAGGGAACAATTAAAATTTCTTAAATAATTAAGTCTTATCAGAAATTGAGATTGCCTGGTCTTTAATAAAGCATGAGAAAACATTAAGAGAAAAATGTACAAACAAGAGTTTTTAACTATAACTGACATTAAATTGCATTTTTATTTTAAAAAAATCTCAGCAGTTTTGTTAACTCTGAATAAGCAACTAGAGATTCACTTCAGTGCTGAATAGCACTGGTTTAGCAAAACAACCAAGGGCCTTTCTGCACTTTTCTTGCCATGTATCAGGCCACTGAGTATGGACTAGAGAGGCCTGGTGGTCGATAACAGGGCACAGCGTTGTCTGGAACATGGTTCCACTCTAGATCAGCCTTTGCAGTGGCAACAAAGCTCACATGAGATTTGGGGCCAGACTCTGAAGGGCTCTGAAGGAAAATAACTAATGTGGATTTTGCAGGGGACATGCAAACTAAACAAGAAATGAAATAAAGCAGGTATACAGACTTTTCATGTCGTACTTGTACTTGTAAAAACACCCACACGCTTCAGGAAGCGATTAAAAATTAAAGATACTAAATTTTGTAAGAGGATTATGAGGCCACCTGACATTTCATTTGTTGGGATTTCTGGTGTGTTCTGCCATGTTCTAAAGTTCAATTTGGAACCAGAGCTTTCAGATGTAAATTTTATATCCATCTTCAGGTGACTTGACTGCACGGAATAGTTCTCATCTTCATCAGGAACCTGTTCCCCAATACCAACTATAAGTAGGGTGAGTAAATCCAGTGGCAGTTGACTCTCAACACAGAGGAACACTGTAGTTATATCTGAAAGCTCAGGTCCCAAATTGAACTCTGGAATACAACAGAACACCTCAGGAATCTCAACAAATGCAATACTGAGATTTGTTTGCAAACATGATTTAATTAATTTAAAATATTTTAGATCAACCTTGAGTGTACATATCAGGTCAGTTTACAATAATATATAAAAACAAAAAAAGTGCAGTAACTACTAGATTTAGATGTTTTCAGCAGGAAAGTTATTTCTTGATCGTCCTGGCCTACACATCCCACAAAATCCTTTTTTTTTTCCTTCAAAACTCAGCCAAATTTGGACTACTGTTGAAATTTGAATCTACTGTAACTTTAATTTAAGGAGGTGAGATTATTTCACAAGCTGGGCAATACAATAGCAAAGGTTCTTCCTCTAGATGATATTAAATGGATCTCTACAGGTGGTAACACAACCAGAACTCTCTCGGGAGACCACATGGGCTAGGCAGCTGGTCCAATTCTGGACACAAAAGCAAGCAAAGGGTATAAGTTAAAATCTTTATTTTTTTTACTTTTGTTTCCACCCAGCACCTTCTAATTAAATCTAGTCTGGATTTAGGCTAAACCTTCAAGTTTACCAATCCCGTTCACCCAATTTCTCTTCTTCCACACTCAAATGCTCTTTGCCGCTGCTTCCCCTCTGCCACCACTCAGATTTGTACTTGCTTTGTTGTTCTTCTCACCACTTCTGGCCACTCACCTTCTCCAGCTGGGACCACGGAGCTCAGCAGAGAGTCCCAGCCACCTGCTTGATGCTGTTTCCTATTTCAGAAAGGCCTCTAAGCCAATTTATCATGACACACAGATTAGTGAAACAGCAACAGGTAGGCATGGAAGACAGAAGTTCAAACTGGGAACTTCCCAGATCAACTTGAAGTTGCTAGAGATTGCTCCAAAGCAAACAAGACTTTTTCACTACAGCTGTTCCTCTAGATCAATCCTTAATTATGTCACTTAAAAAAGTGGCAAAAGCACAAGATTCCGAACTCAGTATTAGATCACCTTTAGTTTCCATGCATGTAGAACTATGCAGGACTAATTTTTCGGATTACATAATCATCTACACACTAAACCAACAAGTAGGACTTACTCCCTGCATGCAGCTAACACATAATTATGAAGCATCACTTTTTAAAGTCATAAAACTTGAGCCCAGGAACAGTTCTTGCTTAATTCTTTGTGATGAAATTTCAGTACATTATTTTCCATCATATAAAACATACTGGCATATAAGAGGGCATCTATAATTTAGCATAGGAATGTTTAAGAAATATTAATTTTAGGAATTGGATATGGGGTGATCTTAAGACAATCTTCTTTGTGGGGGAATTACTGTTATATGGCAGGAAGAGAGAAGATATGCACAAAGAACTCTGTTGGTCAGTGACAATTAAGGTGATGTCCTGATCTGATTTTATTCAGATTTTGATACAGTTATACATGTTATTTTTTTGCACTAGCTATCATCCACCCACCCACCCACCCACCCACCCACCCACCCACCCACCCATCCATCCATCCATCCATCCATCCATCCATCCATCCATCCATTTTGTAATGGGTACAAAATGGGTACTTAATGGGTACTATTAGTGACAGTGGAAAAACACCCCATGTCTTCTGCATCAGTCATCATTTTATTTTTAGCCTTAGCATCCCACAAGGCTGTTGGAAACTCTGTCACCCAAGCAGAAACCCATGTCACCATCCAAGGGGAGCAGTGTGTCTCCCTGCCATGCAAATATACTGTCTCTGGATCTCCATTTCTGTTCTGGTACAAGCAACGTCTGAGTGGACCTCCTCAGCTTTTGCTCTCAAACTATGATGGAAATGACAAGGAGACAATGAAGCGCAGAGAACAGTTTTCAGCTAACGTGGATAATGAGAAGACTTACAATCTGACAAAGGAACTCAGCAGGCTGAGTGATTCTGCCATGTACTTCTGTGTTCTGAGTAGCACAGTGAATAAGAGGACCGGAAGGGGGAACAAAGACTCGGAACTGAGTTTCTATCATTCAACAAAGCAGAAACGGAAGGGATGCAGCTCAGAAAAGGGACTCATGCCTTCTGCACCCAAAGATGGTGCAATCAACTCTTTCAACTAGCAAATGGGAATATACTGGCTCTTCCCACCCTACAGACACTGTTATTGTTTTAATATATATTTGATCTGCCCTGCACTCACTTCCCAGAGGCCGGTATGAAGAAAAACAGACACTTAATCCACCTCTGCATTCAGCTGGGCCATGCCTTCCTCCTGGGAGCTAAAAAGGAGAGAGGGGATATTGCTTATGATATATATTTTGATGTCTTATTTACCGCATTGATTTTTTTACTTCTTGTTGTATTGATTTGTTGTATTCTTTGATGCAATGGTTATTTACTGAGACTGATTTTTTACTTGTTGTATCGATTTGTTGTGTTTGTATTTTTTTTCTGTTTGTTGTAAACCGCCTTGGGTAAAATTTTCTTTTTGAAAGGCGGTATAAAAATGGAAATAGAAATGGAAGGGTGGTAGCAAAGCCAAGTTGGATCCCCTAGCAGATCTGAGACATTCCTTTAGATAATTGGGGCTTAAGCTTTTTAGGTCTTTAAAGGTTACCATTAACACCTTGAATTGGACTGAGTGATGAACTAGCAGCAGTAGAGCAAAGGGGCATACAGGAAGCAGCATTTCTGCTACTGTAGCTCCTGAATACAGAGCAGCCCTACACATTACAAAAATCCAGTCTGAAAGTTACCAGAGCTGTAGCTAGCAAACCAGCTGGAAACAGACACTCCTGGCCCAACCTCCACCTGAGCTATAAGTACTAGAAGAGAATTCAGGAATACCGCCAGGTTCCACACTACCTCTTCCAAGGCAGTACAACTTCCCTGTGGACCAAATTGCCTGTGGCCCACAGCATTTCCACCTGGTCTAGAGTGAGCTAGATTAAAAGGGCTCCAGATAATCAGGTTCCTCCTAGCATGTCTGTAGTTGAATAGCTACCACCTTGTCTAATACCTCACACAAACAGCATATGTCAGCCACTGGCTTGTTTTGATTTTTCTGCAACCAAGGAGGATCTCCTAAGAAAGGGGTGCACCACTGCTTCTTTCAACAGCTGGCAGGACTCACACCATTCATTTCTCAACGAGGATTCTTGAACCTGCTTTACCGATGAGCTTTACCAGCCATGAGTCAAGCATCCAGAGGGCATCTCGTTAGCAGAATCCTAACAAGCTGCAATGCTTGGAATTATCCCAAATAACTAGACCATAGAGTTCTCTGGACACTTCCTCTTGATTATGTTCAACTGTAACATCAAACGCTATGTGAATCTGAGTGACTCTGCCTTCAGAGTGCCCTGAAAATGTGTCTACCATCCTTGTTACATTTTCGTTAAATTGGTAGGTGCACTTCTTTTAGCCCTGTCCATTTGCCACTTTTAGTTATTTCATAGATGAGGATTTGTTCTTACTCCAAACTTTTGATCACTATTAGATAACTTGTTTTCATCTACAGTAAGCATCTTGCTCACCTTTGACTAAATACATTGTAAAAGAGAAAGGATATTATCCATTCAATGATTGACAATCACTCCCTCTCCAATGGTAACTGAGATCCCTAAAAAGGATCTTAATCCAGTGTGAAAGGACACTCACTTTATGGTTTGGTTCCAGCAAACTGTACAATGCAAAACTGTGCCATGCAAATAATTGCCACCTAAAGAATACTTGGGATATCCCAATAGCACTATAAAAATGAGAGCCAAGAGCAGAGTGTTAGTGGCACTTTTGCAGCATGGATTTACAGTCTACTAATATAAATCAATGACACCTCAGAGGCCTTTATTCTAAGTCTATGGGCGTTTCTGCTGTTTCTTGATATACTCCGGAACAGCAGATCTGTAACAAAATGATTTGTCCCAAGGTCGTTTCTAGTCTTAGAGCCCCTAGGGACCCATTTTGGTGGTGTAACTTCATCTGCCACCAAAATGGGTCCCCCACATTAAACCAAAATACAGAGGCACCCACCTTCTGCACACTTCTATGATCCAGATTTGCTGCCACTAGTACACCACTGGATGAGGAACTTCCTCACTCAGATCACAGTCCATGTTCTGCAGACAAAGCATACTAGCAGTGGGTGGGATCTCCCATATTCTGCACTAATGTACAGAAGGTAAGTCCTTAGTATACTTTCTGTTGAGGAACACAAGCATGTACAGAAAGGTCCTATTTTAAGCAGGCAGGTATTTACCACCTGTCCAAAACTACAGAAAATAGTGTTGAACAAGGATTGCTGTAAAAATACTGAATACAACTGATAGAGGTTCAAAAATAATTCTTCATGGTTTGAATGAAGATATTTATCTACAGATATTTATCTACAGTTATCGTGATCTATTAGCAGGAGAGCTTATTTGCTTAAAATGGAGGGTGTTGTTGCAAATTTCTACTAGTATCTGTTTGAGAACTCAACTTAGCTCTAATGTGAGGAATTTCACCTTTTAGATCTGGCCATTTTTTAACTTGTAAGTTGTTTCTTATCTCTACTTGAACATTCCAATACAAATTTAAAAAGGAAGGTAGATTCTCATTCTTCCCCTCTTTTCTCCTAAAGAACTTTCTGGATAGAGAGCTAGAATCACTTTTGTCATTTTTAAAGAAGACGTTAAAATAATTATAATGATAATCCCTGCAAAGCCTTTTGATATTTTTAGCCAGTGAAAAGTTAGGGCATTACCCACGGATATTAATGAATCAGCCACAGCAACCGGTTAACTGCAAGCATTATAGCTTTATCCCTTATTTTCAGAAGAGAATTTCCAGTTGTAACTTGTTTGCAACAGTTAGGCTTCCCCCAAAAGCTTAAGAAAATAAAACTAATTTTTTAAAAAGTCGCTGAGCCTTTCTGAAAAATGGGGGTTAGAGGAACTGGCCAGTAAACAATTATCCTTTTTAAAAGGAAAAAATTAAATTAAATTAAACAGTGGTGGCAGCAAAAAGGAGGAAAGTTGCAGGGCGAACAAAAATGGAATGTTAACTGCAGGAGGAATTAAAAGGAACAGAATGGGTCTGAATGGGCAAGAGAGTTTGAAGTTGTGGAGGACACAGCAAAGTAGAAAGCGACAGAGGGCAAAAATATGGTCTGTACTGATGGGAAGAAGTAGAGAAAATACTTTAAATAGAGGAGGAGGAGGAGGCTTTTATACCACTCTTTTCTCACCCATTTAAGAGGACTCAAAGTGGCTGACAAAGCTTTCTGTTGTCCTCCCAACAAACACCTAGTGAAGTAGGTGGGGCTGTGGGAGCTCAGAAAGAGAGGTGTGACTAGCCCAAGGTAACCCAGCTTGCTTCATGGAAGAGTGAGGAATCAAACCCAGCGATTCCCAGATTAAGAGTCCAGCACCCAAACCGCAAGACCAAACTGGCTCACATTTGACAAACACATGTCATGTAGCATCTCACAAACACATGAGCTGCTAACAAAAAGGCACTATGTATTTTTCAACTCTTAAACATACAAAATGTGTGACTACTAAAGCCACAAGTAATGAGCAGGGGATCTATATGTAACAAATGTCATTGGCTAATCGATATATTTGTACAATAATTTCACAAATTAGAAATCTATTACTTTCAGTAATTCACTAGAGTTAAGTATTCTATGGCCACTCTTGCTGTGTGTGTTTGTGTGCGTGTGTGTTTGTATATACATGCAGATGTGTGTGTACAAAAACAAAACCCTTATCTTTGATGTGGTAATGTATTTTACAGCTGCATCTACAACGGAGAATAATTCACACATGCATAGATATAACTATATTTTATCACTTGGTGACTCATAATGCAGTGTGTGAACTGAGGAGTATTATTACTGAAGTGATATGATAAAAATTCTCCCTGTAGTATTCAGTCTGTGACAGCAGATTCACACTTGCAGTTGGAGCTACTGAGTGATACGCAGACTTAATTTCAAAGGTCTTTGTGACATCTCACTTCTCATATATTAGACTTCTATAAAAAAATTAACTATCCTGAAAATACATGGTTTTGTTTGGGGCGTCCCTTGCTGAACATCTTGGGAACTGCTGGACAGATAAATCTTTCACAAAGCCACAAATAACTGTTTCAAAAGTTAAATAACTCTCAGAAATTAGTAAACTATTCAGCAAGGACAAAGAAATTTAAGAACCACAGATGATAAGACCTTGTGGACACAACAGATGCCAGGATATTCTGACCATTCCCAAATGCCACTGGTTATCTTGATAATCTGGTTTCCTACCTACTTATCAGAATGAATTCATCTATGCTGGGCAGAAAAAAATGGAACATCCCTTGGTAATTATCATGATTTGACTGTCTATGGCTGTGCTTCCATAAGAGCTAAAATCCAGAATGGATTCGGACTTGGGAACAATCGTTTCCATTAAACTGACCAGAAGTCCAGATCTGGGAATCCTTGTCCCATGCCAGTTCTTTTCCCCCAGATTATCTGCAGAAACACTGCAGAAATCCAGGGGAAAAGGACTGCTGGTCTGGACTTTCTAATCCAGCCCAGATTTTAGAGAAGGTGAGCTGCACAACTCCAGCCCAAGAGCCTCTCTGGATGGGGTGGTCCCTGTCTGCCTCCCTCCTTGCCTGCCTACCCTCTTCTTGGCTTCCTGTCATGCAAGGAAAAGCCCTGGGGAGGGTTTCCTTATCATGCCCCCCCACAAGGAAAGAGGAGAGCCGGCAAGTGAGTGAGTGAGCAGGGGGGTGCGGAGAGGGGAGGCTGCCACTCGGATGCAGCAGCATCAGGTGGCAGGCAGGGCCCCCTGGGGATTCCTTATCCTGCCCCCCCCAGGAAAGAGGAGAGCAGGTGAGTGAGTGAGTGACCGGGGAGGTGCAGGGAGGAGAGGCTATCCCTTGGATGTGGTGGCATTGGGTAGCAGGCGAGGGGAAGGGAGAAGGAAGGAAGGCAGCTGAGGACCTTGGGTGCAGAATCAGAGAGGAGGAGGAGGAGGAGGAGGAGGTTAGCAGCAGCGGCGGCAGCTCCTGTCCTCAAAAAGTGCCATGCCATTCGCAGGTGAACTTGTGCGCACCTGCGGGTTCTGTTTGGGAACAGCCCGATGTGCTGTTCCCGGCCTCCAACCCTAACCTGCAGCAGAACCCAGATTACTCCAGACCAGAGTAATCTGGGTTTGAAGTAGTTGGGAACACAGCCTATGAGAAAAAAGTGGACACTATGCCAGAGTTTTGTTTCCATGTCAGCAGAAAGGTAGTTTTGTGCTCCTGCTGTTCTAGTTCCATGCACTTGTGCAAAGGTGCTCCACACTGTTTGTGAAACAGCCTAAATGAAAAGTGATTGCAAAGAAGTCAAATGGATCTCATCAAACTGCATAAATGGGCATTAACATGTCAATTGTAGTTCACTGAAAACAACTCTAAAATGATGTGTAACAGAGGAAGAAGTTGTACCCATACAGACAAACCTGAGCTGGCAGTGATTGGCCACATAAGGGTTAGAGATGCATGATGTGAATGCTGGCCTAGTGTTGTGACCTGATTTAATTTCTGAAAACCAAGTATATAAAAGAATAGTGGCTAGCGTCTGGGAAATACAATTTGGAGGCCTGCTAAGGTGTTCCTGTCTTATTTGTGTGATTCCTTTTCATAGGGACCTTTTGCACCACCATGAGATGAAGCTGAAAGTCTGATAGGCTATTTGGTTTAATCCATATTTTTATTATGCTTCCCAACATTTTTAACCAACTCCTCTTGCATGTCTTTTTCTGGGTCGGTAATTTACCTCTATGACTACTGGCTGAGTGACACAGTGGAATTTGAAAAAAATTATTCCTTTATTTCACAGCAGAGAATCTCTGCTCTTGGATTATTAATTTAAACATTGCCAGGAATGTTTGAGCTTAAGTTCCTCTTAAATATAAATTGACACTGGCAAATAATATCTAGCCATTTTCTTATTTTGAAGACAACCAGAACCAAGTAGGTACTTCTCCAACATCTGTGACAAGGATTAGGATGCAAGTGGATGCATTTTAACAAAGACTACAAGAACCCTAAGTGACTCTATTATGAAAAAGTTGTAGAGAACATGCCTGTTCTCCAGTTTCTAATAACCTATAGAACAATTTATACGGAGACAAACAAAATTAGTGACTGAATATTACTGAAAACTGAACTCCTGATGTCTCTATCTGTAAGAAATGACATAACATCCAGCAATCTACTAACACAATGATGCTAAGAAGAAAATTAGATTAATAGAGATGGTGACATTACAATGGAAATAAATGCATTCCCTTTACAGAAATGTAGTTTTAGGATACCATTGTACATCTGGGAACCCATGCATCAAAAGAGAAAATCTTACACGCGGAAATATTCTTTAACAAACAAATCTGGATAGGCAAACATCATTCACAGGAACATTATGTGTTCCTGATCATTATGGATAGTCATCAAGTCTTAGATTTGAAATTACGTATCATTTTTGAACATTAAGTGTATAGCATAAGTTAATAAATGTGTAGGACCACTGGCATTGCTGTACAACGAATAGACAATATCAGTAAAAAGTCCATCATGGTACTATCAGATGAGGGGTTTTGTTGCGAGTTCTTATTGTCTGCTGCTTCGTCTGAAAATGAAACTTCAACTTTAGCCATTCCAAATGTGTTGTTTGTTTTGCATCCTAAACTACAAAATAATTCCAACCAGCCAGATATTATGAACTGGTACAATGCAGTCTGTAACACTTTATAGCTCTTGACTGAGACAAAAGGGAACATTTTTGTCTTTTTATCAACATGGTCCCTCAGCTTTCATGACGACTTCACAATTTAAAGTGACTGAACGTAGTTTTAAATAAACCATCAGGAAAAAAAAATCCTGTAGTAACAAACCAGGAGAAACCATTATTGGCCATAAAGCAAACAGAACACATGCTCCATAGTCTGTTCTCCCAGCCAAGAAAACGGGCCCCACTGAAAATTGCAGTTTGTTCCACTACCACCTGCAAAAAGGCAACATGTCATCAGCCTCCTTCTCTCTCAGTTAGAACAACCTTTGCCTTGACCCTCAGAAACCAGATACACGGGAACAGGCCTTCTACAGGAACTGAAAGCTTTACACTAGAGACACAGCAGTAAGCTATTCATTGCTGAAGCTATCTGCTCCAAACACTGCAGTCACATTCCAAAGATGTTTCCGTTGCCCTGGAATGGCTGTAAATTTTCTTTCCTGCGGAATTCCTTCCAGAAAAGCGGGATGAACTGCATACAATAACACATGCAATCCTTAGTTCCGTCCCAGCCACTCCCTGGTGCCTCGTTTTCACAAATCTCTCACTACAGATTGGCTGGAATCGATGGCATATCAGAGTAGGCTGCAAAGTCAAAATTTTAAAAAGCTAACAGATGCAAAGAAACGGAATGCCAGCTCGAAGCATACATTAATATGAAGTGTATGTACTTTTCAAGGCAAGGTTCTATTTAATTACTTGCATTGTTTATATTTTTCCCCTGTAATTATTTAAACAAAGTAGCTTCCACGCTATCCCTAAATTCCACATTGTTTCTCTACACTCCTGAGGGACTGAGCCGTATAAGGAGAAAGAGAGGGGTAACCATTGCCCCTTGTGCAGAAGAAATTGTGTGTGTGGGTTAAAACTCTGTAAAGTTTCAATATGAAATAGGGGGCATTAATTCCTCTCACAATTAAGCAACTACTAAGAAAGAAAGAAAGAAAGAAAGAAAGAAAGAAAGAAAGAAAGAAAGAAAGAAAGAAAGAAAGAAAGAAAGAAAGAAAGAAAGAAAGAAAGAAAGAAAGAACCTCCACATGAATAGAAATGAATAGTAAAACTAAACAGCACCAATTTTTTAAATCAATGTTTATGAGAAGCTTAAATGTTCGGTTATTGATGGCAATTTTAGAGTAAGACATTCTCTGGAGAACGAAAAGCACAGAAATGTACAATAGAGGGAGGCACAAATACCCACATGCTATACCTTTGTATTACACTGGCATTTTATTATTTAATTAAACTACTCTTATTTTTCTAGCCTGTGCCTGCTTCCCTTGAGACGGTTTTGCTGTTAGCCTGCTGGCCTTGACTGCCAGCCAAAAACAATTCAGAAACAAAAAGGGACAACAAATCATATTTTCACACACATTTTTATCCTTCAATACAACCCTGTTTTCACACAACATCATACAGAGTCTATGAAAATCATAATTTATTGCAATAGCCATCCAAAGCCAGGGTCTTACACATGCTCTGCAGCGGCTGCTTCTCCCTGTCATACACACTTTGCAATTCTTTAAACTGAGCCACTGTGGTTCCACAGTAGATAGATCACTGCTTTATCAATTGCAAATTAGCAAACTGACCTATTTACTAAGGGAAGAGGCCTGCATAGACAAACAGTACTAGGAAAAACAAAAACATCATTCGACTTTTGTTAAATACAGCACTACAAATCGTTTGGGACCATTCTCCCACAAGAAAAGCTGTGAATGCATCCTTCGTCCATTAGAACAGATTTTGGCATCACATGCTATCCTATATGATGTCTCTTACCTGGTGGCAACCCTGCAGGTTTGAGTCTCGCCCATATGAGTAGGAGCCTCTTTCTGTTTTACCTGATTTTTTTAAAAAAAAAAAGTGGGAGAGAGAGAGAGAGAGAGAGAAAATGTCATTACTTGGCATCTTTGTAAGAAATTTTCTAAACAATACATTACCGAATTGTTTTATTTGCATATCATAATATTTGGTTATATTAAGTGCCTCTTATATTCAGGGTCAGTTTTTGCCACAAAGCAATGTTGATTACTCCGTCTTATTTAGTTGTAATCACTATATTCTGCTTCCCATTAAAATACAATTTTGAAGCGGTTTACAAAGAAGGCTCTTCCTGATGTCAGAGTCAAAGCCTACGGCAGAAACAATTTTAGTCTCAACCTTACAAGTTGAACGGTCCCATTCACCACTCATTCAACAAATGGACAGCTGAGCTGAAGCTGTGCGCATTAGAGCAACATGGCACGGACTGGTAAAGATGTGCAGGGAAGGTGTCACCATGCTCAAACGGTTCTGATGCATGATTTAGCTAGCTGGAGGAAAGTGCTTTTTTATTTTTTGAAAGAAAAAAGGACAGAAATACAAGACTCTCCACCACCTCACATTTTTATAATCCTAATAGTAAGTTGTTCCTACATAACTTTCATCCATTTCAGTGGAACCGGTTTGGGCTGGGGGTTGGGGGGGGGGAAGATGACACCCTCCACTAAAGAGAGGGGTAACACATTTCTTGTTCTTTTTCCAAATGTTGTTGAATTTCCCAGACTTCTGGAAGATATTCAGTCGATCCACCTCAAGAAGCAAACATTCCTTTTCATTTTTTCCCTATCCTTTAAAACCTGAGTAAATTTATTTTTATGTACGCAGCAGGAAGGTTACTATGTCACGACCTGACCATAATAATTCTCATTGATTACACAGCAGTCACCAGTGAGGTCAGAAGTAATCAATCAGAAGCTCTCCAGATGGTGAATTTAGCAAAGAAGCCTTTCAGAAGTCTGATTCTTCGTTCTATTTCCCAGTGTAATTCCCCAGCGAATGACCTGATCTCGGCAGTTATGCTCAGAAAGGGGAGAAAAATGGATTTTAAAAAAAGTCACCGCCGGTAGATGTTTCAGCTGCCTCAGAACTGCAGAAGATTTGAATAGGCTGTGAGATTCCATTCCAGCTCTTAACCATTTCACCTAATTTCATTCCTTTGAAAACACTACACATGAGGCAGATAGGCGTACTTGTTAGTTCAGTAAGAAAGGCTGGAGTTTTCTAATATGTAGGATGGCTACCAACAACTCAAAGGAAAAGCAATCTGTTTGTTTAAAAGAAAAAGAAAAAGGAATCCAAGCTGTGCTGTTCCACAATAGGAACAAAGAACAATCAAAGGTACGGATATTAGAAGGAAGGTATAGAAACCACCCAGGTGATTATGGAGGGGAAGTGACAAGATTAAGATAAAGTAGGCAAGGGCACAATACACAATTATTAGGATTACATGGAATCCCTAGAGATAAGCTTAAATAATTTGGTTCCAATGTAAAGCAAACTTAGGTGGTGTGAGTTCACAGAACATACGGAAAAGTTAAATTGTCAAACTTCTGTTTATGCTCATTCCTCAGGCTTGTAGCAACAGATGTTAACATGGTCATATACACAATATTAAAGGTGATGCATATTTGTACATCCTTGTTTTACACACATAGGTCCTTGTGTGTCCACAGCATTTCTCACATTCTGACCACCAGAACAGTTATGTTATTTAAACGAACGTACACAAATGGTGACGTTTTCTCTCCCCCCCACCTCCCACCCCATTTTAAAAATATGGCCAGAAAGAGTAGGATCTTCCAACTAGTTCCAGAGTAATCTTTGTGTAACCAGAAAACAGAACCAATATTAGAAACTCTTATTTGTCCACAGACTTGAAGCAACGCTCCTACACCAGACCGCTTTCTTCCGATCCACTCACAACACGTTATATTTTTCTAAAAAATAACAGTATAATGTAAACAAGCCATCTACATTCACTAAAATCAAAATTAATGCACGGAAAAAAGCAACTGCTAGGAAGAGTTGAGATGCTGGACCAATGAGACTTAAGAAGCCTGAATCCCATGTTATTTCATGTCCCACCTGTAATGCAAACCTGCTTAAAATCAACTAAGTGCTTGAAAACAATAAATGTTAAGGAAGAACTGGGGGCAGGGTGAAGAGGAATACGGCCAACACATTGAGTCCGCGGCACAAAGAGCATGGCAAATAGTTCCTATGGGCAAATACCTGTCTTTCTCGGTCTTCTTACCATCATATCAGATACAGACTGCCTTGTTTTAATTTCAGTTGTTAAAAAATATTTATCCAGATACAAAAATAAACGCACTGCAAATTACAAGTTGTCAGGGTTAAAAATCTACTTCTATTTGTGTGGGGGAGGATAAGAGAACAGCACAGACATGAATCATTCTCACTAATTTGAGTGTTTCCATGACATCAATGGGCACCCGTCCAGGACTCTGTTGAAGCCTGCGAGGTACCAAAGAGACTCAGCAACCAGCAAGAGATTGACTTTTTTTTTAAAGGATTATGTTCCTTGTAAAGATTTCATCTGTAGCATCCACTTTTACCACCAAATAGATAGCTTTGGAGATCCTAAGTGAACACATTTTATCTGAACAGTGAAAGCCTTTAACTTTTAATACATCTTTATTTTGCTTTTCAAATATAACCAGGAATGTGTCTTTCTTCCCAATTAAGAACAAAACGACGAAAAAAAGTAAAAGAAATCTTCTGCCCATGTTCACACGAATAAATCCTCATCAAGATATATGTATGCACACATACATAGATATTTATGCATGTCCATGCATGTTTAGATATGTTCAATATCAGTTGTCATTAGGAAACTAATAGACTTTTTGTAACGACATTTCATTTTATGGAGGAAAAAACTCCTTTGTAAAAAAAATGGCCATTTAAAATTAGCTACACTCTTTATGTTGATTTTCTGCTTAAAATTCACTGGCACATTTGCTTCAGATAATAAAATTTGAAAGACTGTTGATAATATGCTAGTGTAGGCTCTTTAAGTAACTATTTGTCTGCATTTCCCCCTCTTTCTGCCTTTTGGTAAAAATAAAAATAGTAGCAAACTCACCCCAAATTTCTGCATTTTACAATATGCCTTATTCTCAGGTACTGCTCAAATGCAGCAATCTTAAATGCGTACTTCTTAACTGGCATGATACAAATGATTGTTGATTTTTAAAAGATTTTACAGCAATGTAGAAACTCAACACATTCACTGCGGAATTTTTGAGACAACCCTCTAGTACTAGAATGCAGCAGCCACTGCGGATATTTTTTGGCACAAAGACAATGGTGAAAGTGCCAAGCCCCATGGCTACAACTACTCAAAAGAGGCATGAGGGTAGCATTAATCGCTCACGTCTTTTACTGCATGGAGTATAGCTGTCCACATTTGAAAACCAAAACCAAAAAGTACATGCGCTTGTTATTGATTTTTGTACTAACCATGGGGGGCGGGAGGGAACTATTAAAATATGACCCATTAAACAATTATAAATAAATAAGTAAACAAACATCTTGTCAAACATCTGATGAATTCCTCGATCGAGAGAATCAATAGCACACCAATTGCTAGCAGAAAGGAGCTATCTTTATTCGACCATGGCTTGATAACCAAATCAGAGCTTCGCAAAATGAGCTGATCCACACTAATGACACAATATTATCCAAGCAGGGTCCTCCAGAATATGAAATATACTAAGACTTTTGAAAGTAATACTAATCTTAAAAAAATAAAATAGAAAGGCACAATAGAAAATGAAAAAGAGACCGAAGACAGCTCTGAAAGGCTTAACACCCAAAACCATACGCCCAGTTTTTACCCAAGAAATAAAAAGGAATCTTTTCTGAAATGAACTCAATTGACTGTTTACTATGCATTTGCAGGCATTGGAGATTTACTGCAATAAAAACGAGAAAGAAAAAAGGAAGCAGTATAGGATTTCCAATCAGTCAATGAAGAAGCCAGTTGCTTCTCCATGGTGTGCTTTGAAAAATTAATCAAATTAAGCAGAAAATTTAAGCAACTTGCGAAGGGTAAATACAAACCATGTAACTCTCATACTTAACATTTTCCCTTTTCTCTTAAAGATAGGGCACCTTGTCTTTACCCTGCCACGGAAGGACAACAAGAGACAAGGCAACTCCTTACTGTCTGTTGAGGGAACTCGAGGAACAGCTATTGTGAGGAATTTGGTTTCAGTTATTGCATTGATCTTACATCTTACATGCTCTGAGAGTTGGGATCCGGCTGCAGAGTATAGATACGACTGTAAATGAACACAGATGTAGAGTCTGCAACTTCTATTTGGCATCAGATGAGACCATGATGGTCAACAAGCATGGGATAAATTTGGATTTTAAGCTTCTTCATTTGGAGACCACTTTTGCAAGGGTCCAATGTCAGGAAAAAAACAAACCAACCAAAGGTTTAGGGACTTCCCCCGCAACCCCCCAGCATCATAACACTGAGGCATTGTGTTTCTTCAAAATTTTATCAAGCTATGGGTTGTCATCATCTTTCTTCTAAATATACACTATATGCACAAACCTATTGTTCTCATAATACACTGACAATCCACTAGCAAAGACTGCTGATGCATCAGTGTGAATGCCAACACAGCAACACAGGACATGGGCTTCACAAATTCTGCTGCACAACACCTCCATCTAACAATTCTTGAGTATTGCACTTAAACACAGCTCCTGGTACTCTGATCCACTTTTGGGTAAAGTAGGTGTGAACAAAGGAAATATTTAAGAAGTAATTTCCATCTTTCCACAGTTCAGTTCATATGCCATAAAATAAAACTGATTTCTATGAGGATCAGGGATCTGAAGATTTACATACTTCCTCCTGCCTTCTGAGGTATGAATTATTTGATAAGCACCTGATTATATCCAATTCAGCAGATGATAGTCAGCATTAACCAGAAGTTGTCTCAAAACTATCCATTAAAACTATGATTTCAAGTATGCTTGGTATTAACTGGAATGACTGTTCCATAGTTTCTCCAAATTAGATACTACGGAACAGCAAATTTAGGTACAGTACCAAAGAAGAAATGAAAGAGGTAAGCATGCAAGACAATAAAGGCGCATCGACACCTAGATGGGGCACTGGCCTGGAGTTCTTCTGACCCCGGAAGTGTTCATAACCAGTGCATGCATATGTGCTACCACTTCTAACAACCTGTAATCAGACTGTTCAGGTGTGAGCGCTCTCTAAAGAGCTGTTGTGTCAGGTTCATCCTGAGTGTAGCGTCTGTCTCTATGCAACCAGAAGTTGACCCAGAAGTGAGCAGTGTGTAAACAGCATAACACAGAGATGAAAGAGAGTGATTCTGCCTTCTGTTTAGAGCTTGTGACACATTTGACTCGCTCATACAGAGACAAGCCAAAATCTAAGGATCATCCATGATACCCAAAGAGGTTTAGAGATCAAGTTTTAAAAATCTCACCAAACTGGTGTATCAGCTTCCTAAAACCAAAAGCACAACAGGATAAATACAGAAGCTCAGATGCTCCAGATATGTAGCAAAATGTAGAAGAATGCTGGAAAACTTTAGTGTATACACTGACAGGTAGTAAAGACTGACTGATCCACAAGAGAGACTGTGTTGTTGATAAAGTGTGCTATTATAACAAGAGATGCTACAGTCTAACAGAGCCATCAAAAGACAAAGGACATAAAAACTTTAAAGCTGCTCTTAATGTGAGGGTGCTTCCAGATGAGCAGTCTTTTGAGTATCAGGATGATTTGATAAACCTGACATTAGCAAACCACGTAGGGACCATGCCAATTCCTGTGTTGATCCTGTTAGCTTAAATGGATGGCTTGGGGCGTAAGAGAATTAGTACATGGGGAATAAATGAATACTCTGCAAAATTTGACATTTGTTCAGGCAGTACCATGGATACATACTTTGACTATGCGTAGAAATAAATTTAAACCAGTGTACACACTTGGGGTGGGGGGGTGCTGAATATGAATAGTTGGGTTAGAATACCTGAGAAACATAATCCGCTGCATTGAAAAATTCAAACAATACTGCCACACAAAAGAACACAAAGTACTGCAATACAGTGAGAAACTTTTCCTGTACCTCTTAAGAACATGCCACACTAGCCCAAAACAATTTGAGTTGTAGTAAAGAAGAAGTAGTAGGTGATTGGGAGGAGCAGACTAGCAGCCAGCCTGGTTCATTGGTGGTTTGTGCCAGTTAAACATACCACAATAATTCCCCCCATGCCACATGACAGCACTACGTCCAATAAAACGTGAGCTCCCAGTGATAACTCTACTAGAATTAGCCCAGCATAGTTATGAATTTCATGCACATACAGAAGAACATGAAAGAGGCCCTGCTGGATCAGATCACAGCCCATCTAGTCCAGCATCCTGTTTCACCTTCAACTGGCTTTAGAGGCATCCTGCCTGTTTCTCCAACCTGGAACCAGTACCTAGGCATCCATTGTAGTAGCCACTGATACACTTGTCCTCCATGAATTTATCTAATCCTTTCCTAAAGCTATCCATATCATGGGCACCACATTCTCTGGTAGCCACTTCTCTTCTTCAGAAGTAAATGAGTGGCTGGGACTCACGAGAGGAAGCCATCAAGTGCCCAACCTTGCCCTTGAACACTTAGCCTTAGTAGGCTAGGTCTATACTCACTTTAGTAATGTCAGGTCTACACTCAATGGCTCTGAGCAATGGTCTCTCCCAGTCCTATCAGAAGGTATCAGGGCTCAAATGTAAAAGATTATACTTGCCTGCATGCAGTTTGCAATGAAGATAAATATAAGACTGAAACAACCAACATACCCACCAGAACAATAAACCAAGGTTTAAAAACAAATCAAAATCTCCTTGTAACTTAAATAACTGAAACTATAACAGAAGAAATGCAAAATACACTACATATCCACAAAGTCCTTGCTAATTATATTTGATGATAAAGATTTATTTTCCTTCTCGACTTGAGAAATCACTCCACACCATTCCCCTGCGATTTGGTTGCTTTTAAAGATGCACACAGAAACACTGCTGCATTTTGCTGGCTTACAGAAATACAATTCTTGAATGTTCACTTCAACAGGGGTACAACAGCAGAAATTCAGACGGGGGAAGAATGAAACAGCATACCACGGAGTGGCCATGGCTGACGCAATGAACCACCGATGAGAACGCTGTTATTGCTCCCATTTCTTCTCATAATTCGCTTACCCTATGTAAATTAACTTCTAACTTGAGCCCTATACCTTGGCTTTGCCTTGGCATCGCTCCCAGCTGCCTACATGCCAGCCAGGCGCGTGCATTGCCATGCTGTGGTTTCCAGCCGAAGCAGAATGTTAAACAAAAGCTGTATTTTACAGCTTTTGCACAGGTTCAGCTGCACTTTCTGGCAGCTAATGATGTGCTGGAGAGCACTGGCTGCTTCAAAAATGCAGCTGCTTGACAGGAACGCCACTCCAGGGCTGCAAATAAGTGGTCAACGGGCACAGACAGTGGTAGGCGATGCTCTGATTTTTCACTCCATTCTGGGGACAAGGCACCACACATTTAAACACAGCCTCAGTTCTCATCCTGCAAATTGCACCTATAAACATACCTGCATTTTAAACCCATTATCTACTGAAGACAGCCAGCATGGTACAACTGTTAAAAGACTACTGAGCTGGGACCTGGGCAACTAGGGTTCACATCTTCAGCTGGAATCTAAGCGCTAGACAGGCTGCTGCCATTCAGCCTCATGTGTTTGTTCTGCTGCTAAAATGGAAGGCAGAGATTATTGTTGGCTTCCCTCTGCTTTGTGAAATAAGAACGTAGGAATACAAACAAACAACACAACCTAAATATGAATGAATGAAATGCTGGTGGTTATTTTTTTTTCTTTTTTAATCTGACTCTTAAATCTAAGGAGAATATAAAAATCTGAAAAAAATGAAATTAGGTTTGTCACCAAATCTATTCTGTCAGATCTCCTAATCAATCCCGATGCAGAGAGGATGGAATATTATGGGTTTTCATGTGCATGGAATGTTTGGTGTGAAGTTTTGTCTTGTTGCATTATATGCTGCTGTCGCTGTTTTTTTCTGAATTTCAGGGATATTAAAGACATCGTGTTTATAATACTCTCCAAAAAATAATCCATACTGATATAAAAATTACAACAGCGTGTAAAGATTTTATTTTAAATAGAAAAATTTAACTATTATTTGCTTTGATCTGCACAGCAAATGCAATACAAGGTGGTCAGTCCTGATATTCTTGGACTATAACTCCCAAAATTCCAAAAGGAGGGTAACAGATTAAGACCTCTAGAATACAGAAGGCTAATGGTACAAGTCATACTGTAACTTTGGTATTGTTTTCAGGTCAAGATGAAAAATGAATCCATTGAACACACATTAACCAACTGAATTGGAAAAAAAAAACAATAACCATGAGAGAGAAAGGGAGAGAGAGAGAGAGAGAACTCAAAACTGTCTGGGTTACCATCCCCAAAATGGGATACCACCATTTTGTTCTAATGGACCAGCCATCCCTGTGGCAAATTGTTTTCTTGTCTCTGGGCTTCATAAAGCGGTACAGTACCTTAGTGTTTAATTGCCACCATTACATATGGAACTTTCTTTACTGACAGAGGATGGGGAAACGTTTTGGTCGGCAAGCTAGGAAAACACAGTGACTTCTAATATTTCTGGAAGGCAAGTTTGATTGATAAATCTAATCAATCTAATATTGATTAGATTTAAAGCTCCAACATTGATAGCCATGGTCCTGTAAAGAGAACGTGTGCGGGATTTTCAAATATGTTACAACTTAGAATTCTATTTTAACTGATTATTTTTACAGTCTTGATTCAAAAATATGTTCCGTCACATGCAGTCATTTTTTTCTAACACAATTTTTCTACCATGCAAAGTGCACTGTAGAAAACTGGCAGTTAGGAAAAGTAATGGTTATAGACACTTCTTGTAAAATAATTTACATAATGAAGTCGTTTATGGAAACAGAACAGCTCTATTGCACAAGGGGAAAAATCACATTATATCATACTTTGGCTAACCTCCCTACTCTATAAGTTAGCCTGGGGCAACTGTCCCTGTTCCTCCACCCACAATGAACCAATTTCTGGACCACAGTCTAGCACATCAAGATCAGTAAACCGTTAAAGCCCATCTCCAAAAGTGGCCCCTTCTCAAACATTTTTGCAGTTGCATTTCATAACTGCCAGATCATAACTGCAGCACTTTTAAGGCATGCCATATGGATGAGGCAGAGAACCTGTCCTGACTTGGAGGCCACAGACACATTAACATTTCACCAAACCACTGGAAACATTGTGCCAATAATGAATTTGACCACCTATTCTTGGCACTCCCAGACATTTGTTCAGTTTCTTCCCAAAACGGCTATGAAATATAAAGCTCACACTTACGCCTGGCATATTCAAGTTTGAAAACATGAAAGAAGCACTTGGTTTTCAGAATAAAGCCTATAAGCCCTTATTTATCAGGAGTCATGGGGCCATAATAAGGAATACTGTAGTTTAAGAAAATTCAGAGAGCTACGCATTTGCCACTCCTGCTTTTATAGCATGACCTGCTATTTTGGGTGTTCTTGAACCTGCAGTAAAAAGTCAGGAAATAGCTAAGAAGTAGAGATGCATACAAATTAAAAACTGAAAAGTATGTTTTTTGCATTTAGTTCAAGGTCAAAGATGATGACTTGTATCTAGACTGAATTCGAACAATCTGTGAACTGTTCAATGTCTTTAATTAATTAAAAATTTTAGTATATCCAACAATTGTAAAAATTGCATGATTCTCAGTTGTAACAAAAAGGCCTGATAGGATTGTTAGGGAAAATTTGCTGCCCTATCAGTTTTCTTCCATCCATGTGGGTTTTAGTAAACAAACAAGCTAGAGACAAACGATTTCTTTTAATCAGTGTTGCAACACCGAAAAACTTGCCTTCCAGAAATCACATCAGGACACGTTCCAAACTCTCTCACATTACAGCCTGACTTTTATCCCTATCCCAGCTAGAAGTTTACAATCCTCTTCCACCTCTCCAAAGTTAATTTGTATCCAACTTATTCACAGTAAGGAATTTCTCTTTTGACAAGCGCAGTAAAAGGCAAAGTAAGAACAGTGTAAACAAAGTTTGTAACTGACTGGCACAGACTGGTTACTCTTTGAAGTCTGCAGTATCTGCAGATTTATCAG
Organism: Aspidoscelis tigris stejnegeri; assembly: GCA_023333525.1. NCBI lineage: Eukaryota > Metazoa > Chordata > Lepidosauria > Squamata > Teiidae > Aspidoscelis > Aspidoscelis tigris. Next base: position 13,990,066 of record JALMGA010000007.1, read on the forward strand.
TCTTTGCAAACACACTGGCCTCTCTAGTTCCTTACAGGACCATTTTGAAACAATTTTGAGTCAAATTGTTAGGCTCTATCATTTTCAACTGAATACACGCTGGTAGTCTGAACTAGCACTTTTGAACAGGGTTTGAACCAAACATTTTAGAATTCTTCTAAAATGAGCAAAATTGCATATCTACTGAGAAGATCAGCTTGTAAATCTTGTAAATCCACCGAGAAGATCAGCTTGTAAAAAAATCTACTTTGTGTCTTTGCAAAAATAAACCCTTAAGTTGAACAGAAGGTGCTTTTTGTCTTTAAAATAAAAAGTTTTGTAACCTCAGATTTTCTCACCATAGTAGGTATTTGAGGATTCTTACTAGTCTGAATATACAGTGTGGGGGGGGGGGGGGGACCAAAAGTATGAATATGAATATATGAGCTCATTCGTATAACTGGTAAACTGGAATAAAGTGGTAATAACTGAGCGTATGCAAATGTAAGCTGCACTATAAAGGGTAAATTCTACTTTCATAGATAATGCCAAGATGGACACCAGTGACAGGGAAGATGTCTTATAATTATAGTAGATATTTCTATGAAAGCACAGGTTCAGTGTGCCATTGCAGTGTGAGAAAGCATACAAATTTCAGCATAAGAAACTTTAGGAAAGCATTTGATAATTAACCCAACATATAAAAAAATTCCATATATTCCTTCATTTGGAATACTCTGGATGTTCTCACTACCCAAGTACAAAAAGAAAAGACATTGTAGGGACAACTGGATGTAGGAATGTTAAATGTTTTAGATTCCATAATTTTGGAGTGTGGTAGGGATTATACTACCTAGAAGATGTGAAGATTTGGGCTATATGCTACTATGCAAATTCCAGATCTTATTACAGAAGAGCCAAAATGACAAACACTTTGCCATTTTGAAGGAAACTGCATCCCTTAAATAAAATATTTTACTACAACATTATATGGTAGTGTAATCTCAGATAAAAACTTGCATAGAAAAATATTATATGTATTTGACTTATTTTATTCTTTTAACCTCAAGTTGACAAAACTTACCAACAGTAACACAAGTGAGAAGTAATGATAGGATTGGGGGGGGGGGGAGCAATATTTTGTAACTTTTCCAGAAGGCTCAAATTACCATTATCCAGCAGAGGGCAACCATAACCTAATAAGACAGTAATACTTGAGATTTGGTTCTGAATGTGCTACCACAGGTAAGAAAATCATTATTAAAAGTGAGGGAAATTTGCCATTCAAGTCAGATAATCAATACAACGCCAGCTTCATTCTAGGAGAGGCATCAGCATTCAAATGATCTTTGAAATGACAGAATCTTCACTTAATTTCAAGGACACTTGTAACATTTGAGCATCCCTTTTAATCTGAAAGCTTTGACAAAGGAAAGCTTTTGTAGCAAACTTCTATTCTTCGTCTTCCTTCTTTTTCTCTTTCTCAACCAGAGCAAGCCATAGTCAAATCAAGAGTTGAAATGAACAGCATAAACTTCTAAGCATTCTAGCTGTGCAGATTTTGCTACACACGGATTTCTTCTTTCATAAGAGACTGAATGAGGCACTATTACAATGGGAGCAGGGTATCGGCACACTAGAACTCTAGCGCTGGCAGAGAATGAAGCTGTAGCAAAGATGTAGAGGGATTCCTGTTTTCTTCCGTGAGCTAAAAAAAACATCATTAGCCCATATCAGTGCTCAGAGATCTCTAGGCAGGTGCACTGGGGTTCACACAAACACAACTATGAATGAAAGCAGAAGGGATTCCCTAGAAGTCCCACCCCTCCTTCTGTCTGTGCGGACCTCACAGATTTCCTCTTTTCTCCATGCCTCCTTGCTTGCTAATTTGATGCAGCTTTAAGTTCTGGTTTAGTCCCTGGTACACTGCTGGTGAATAATACATGTTTAAAAAAGTATTTTTTATCTGTCTTGTACACACATACTCACGCTTAAGAGACATTCAATAGTCTCGGGGGAATTAAACTTAATTTATTAAGTCAGTGGATGCCGCTTCCAAATATGGGGATGGAAAGTGCGTGTTAGTTCATGAAATTCCCAAAGAAGTAAATGGCATTTGCACAGCATCAGGATTCTACGGCTTGAATCCGAGATCCACACGGCAAGCAGTTTGGTTACATGTAGGTCACAATAAATAATGGTCATTGCTTGGCCAGTGCGAGCTGCAATGTTGCTACCTAAGTTGAAATGACAAGCTTTTATTATTCCTAAGCACTTGATTTCTGAAACATTTGCACAATCTGTTAAGTCCAGACAAATTTAAATGGTTCTGACATGCAGCCTGCTAGGGTCAGTGACAAGGATAATGCCTCTGTTCGCGGGTAAAATTTTGTGGCATATAGGTCACTCTCTTAAGGGGAATCAACTGTGTGTCTCTTCTTTGCATTTCCACCACAATCCTTCATCCTGCAGCCTGGAGCTGAGAGTGAAATGCAAGAAAGGAGTCGAGCGCTCAAAGCAAAAATCTGCTTCCAGGACAATCCATTATATCTGACAAGTTAAATGTTCCATGGTAGACCATATGGCATCAGAGCAGGGCCGACGATGGAAGAGGAAAACTCAGCAAATGCATCACAATTAAGGAGTTTGACGATACACTATACTTTGATTTGCTCTATTTTTACCCTGTTTTTTTCTAAATTGTAGGGGCCATATACATCTAACAGTGTCCCTAATTAGACTCTTCTTTATAGGCTTTGCTTGCTCACTCTTCTCCAGAATGTTGTTTTATTTGACCTTCCAGCCAGTACTATTTAGAATAGCAACTTCCACCCAACAGACAAATTGGTTGAGAATAACTATATTTAGTGGAGGCACTGAAATACCAGCAAAATAATATGGGTGGATTTAGGATTATCTAAGGACTTGCTACCAGATAGGTGGACAATATATACAAAATTATAGTAGTTGCTTGTATGGGTGGACACAAGTGAAAGCATGTAGAACTTCTGTGCACTCACTGCATGAAACACACTGTGTATAAGGAAGATTTGTCTTATGGCTGGGTTCCAGAAGACACATACAAACCTGTGCAGCCTGATACCAAGAGCTTCCACAATGCATTCTGCCACTACAGAAGAGGTACAACATTAAAAAAAAAAGCAGCCACTACTCCATCTTTTGAACCACCTGGTCTATAACAGCATATGCTTCCTATGAGAAGACATTTTGCAACCCCAAGATTTAAATATCCTCCAGATTTGCTACATCAATAGCTAATACCACCTACCATTTTCTCTTCCGCAGTGAAAATTGTTTGTGAATATTCTATGACATCAAAGCCAGTCACCCACTGACTGAACTACAACATAGGTTGAAATACAGTGTGGCAGGGCATTTATGCACTTACCTGTAAACATCTGGAACAGGTGATCTGCATTACGCAATCTGTCCCGTGACTAAGATGGATTGGTCTTAGAAAGGAAAAACATTGTCTCTTCCATGCTGGCCTAGAAAATTGCCAGATATTTGAAAACCAGCCTTCAAAGCCTCTGACAGAGAGAAACTGGTCTTGGAGCTCCCAGATGACCCATTGTGGGCGTGACATTTAATGCACTGCTGAAATGAATCCCTCAGTAATCCAGACCATGGAGGCAAACACTTTCTGTAAGCCTCCATGATCTAGATTTACTGTTGCTGGTACAGTATATTGGGTCCACCAGAGAGCCTGCACAGTGTACTTCTTTATTTCACAATAATGTGCAGAAGGGAGTACAATTAGTACCCCTGAAAGTATGGAACACCAGCATGTGCAAAAGGCCTGTTAAATCAGTGCTTTCCATAGTTTAGTGACAAAAGAATACTTAAAATGTACTCTTTTGTGTTCTGAATAGGGATGTATACAAATGGTTTTTTGGCATTTGATTTGTAATGAATCAAAAGTTAGAAAAAAAAATTATTTGAATAGATCCCCTTCGAATGTGGTAGGAATCTATTTGATATGAATGTATTTGTACAAATTTGTACAAATATCCAATACAAACAAATATGTATCTGATATGTATCTGATAAAACAAATACGTATCCAATACAACCAAGTATGTATCTGATACGTATCTGACATGAATGCATTCGTATCAGATATGTAGCAGTTACATATCCCATAACATTACGAATGTCCAAACTATTCATATGAATGATCCAAAGCATCCATATTCATACGAATGTTAATATACGAATGTCATAACATTTGATTTGTGTACTAATGTCCAAATTTGTATGAACTCGTACGAATAACTAACGTTATGAATATTCGTGCACATACCTAATTCTGAAAGATTTTTCTGATAATACATCTTGAACTATCTGTACTGCCAATACCCTACACCCTGTTTAGGAACTAACAGCTGGCCATATTCCAATCAATGGTATTTCTATTATGAGCAGTAGTAACCCACCAACCGATCCATTTTGGATGAGCATACATTGTAGGAATTTTTAGAAAGCATGTAGCCACCACAAACAGCAAACAAGTCCAGATCAACATTTATTAACAGGAGCATACTGTGAAAGATAATTTTTTTGTGCTACATCTCAAACGTGAATGGTGAATGGTCAAGTGGTAATGTAAATCCACTGCCCATTTAATCCAAAATGTCTATTTAAGCATCCAATCAAAATTCACTGGTGGCTCATGGAGAACTTAAGAAAAAAAAGGTGGGAGAATGTGGGTCTACTTAGAAGCCTCACTTTCATCTTTCCAACTGTGTTTTGGTGTGCAAAGCCCTACCTTGTTACCACCATTGCCGCTGTCTAATCTGTGGTCTATGGCACATGTCCACTAGGACCGATGAGAGCTGTAAGCCAACTATCCAAGTAGCTTTATGCAGGTAAACACTGGCAGAGAAAGATCTGAGCAAGACAGACCAACAGTATGACTTGTAAGCACATTTTAAAATGACCCTGTTTGCCAACCTTTCATTAGATTGTTTAGAGAATCACACTAGGCACTATACATTTTACATTCATACACAAAATAACAACGTGCTTTCAACAATGGTACAACATCATGCACTCACAATCAGTATCTCATTATAAAAAAAAATCAAATGAGCCGTATTTCCAGGGTGTGAAAAACTGATCAAAATTTTAGATTTATTCTGTTTTGCTTGAAACTCCCTTGTATTTACTGTGACTTACTGCTGCCAACAAATACGTAAGTCTGAACTGCAGCCAAGGATTATTGATTTTTAATGTATTAATATATTGATTAATTTTGCACACAGCCACATACAGTAGCTCCCTAGAAACATCTAGGATTATTTGCAGTCTTCCTAGGTGTATCCCTTGTTTTTCTTTCCACTTTGAACACAGGTACTTTTTAGTTACTTAACATCTGCCTAGGCCAAGGGCAAGAGCCTTTGGCAAAAGACAAAAGGTTACTACACTGAGGCTCTTAGCCTCTGGCCAGAAACTCTGATGGGCGCTCTATTGGGATGAGCAGTTCTTTTTGTTTACCATTTTAAAGATACTTTGTCCTGTGTTTTTATATGTAAATCAGTTTTACTGTTTTTATATTGGATAGTGAGATTTTATTTCTGTACTGTTATTTTGTGCTATTACTACTGAATTCTTTCTTGCTTTGTTTGAACTCCTTGACTGTGCCATGCGAAAGCAGAATTAGATGGACGGAGGAGTGGACAAATGGACAGAATGAATGGCTTCTCTTTGTCCTAGCTGTTAGCCAAATAAGTAAATAACTTTTCCTCCCCAGGTTCACTGTTATGGTTTTAATAGGTTCATTTTATACATTCACTGGTTTTTAATCTTGTAACCCGCCCTGAGACCTATGGGTATAGGGCAAGATAAACATTCAAGCAAGCAAGCAAGCAAATAAATAAATAAATGATGTGTGCCTAGGATGTAACAAGGTAACTCTGATATATCATAAAGACTGTTCTGGCCTGGCCATTGTGAAACTGTTCCTAAGGAAAGAATATCTTGCTCCATTCACCACATTTACAAGGAAGCACCACACCCATCTATTCAGCTGAAAAACCTTTGTTAGCTGGGAGATCAGCTGGAAATACTAGATGCTCACCTGAGAAACTATCCTATACTCCACAAATCTGTTATCAGCAGCTAAGTCAGAACTGGCTGCACTGTTATCTTATTTACAGCAAAGTGAAACTGATACCAAAGACATTGAAATTAATAGATCTGTTGGCGCAAGAGGTCCATTGAAGCTAAATGACCCGAAAGCAATAAAAAGGGCTAAAAACCTAGGGTGACCAGATGAAAAAATGTCAGGCCGCTTGCTCCCATGCCAAACTACACCTGATGAAATTCATTTTTGCACACTAAAGAGACAGGTGTCTCATTCTCTCCCAGGCTTTTTCTGCACTGGCCCTTATTCTGGATTATATTCTGGAATAGGTGCAATCTAGAGCAGATGCCCAGCTTCTGCTCTGGAATATAATCTGGAATAAGGTCCAGTGCAGAAAGTGTCCCGAATACAAACACCTTGTTACCCATTCATAACTATACTGAATTCTGAGTAGAATAGAAGGACTTTGTCTTCATATTTTAAATTATTTTTATAAACGATTCCAAAAAAATAAAGAACTAAAAGTGTCTTTTAAAAAGCACTCCTTCTGAGTAAACAGATGTAAGTTTCTGTGTAACCAAGGCCGCACTGTTCGCATTTCCTGATTTAAAAAATAATTTTAAAAAAGTATTTTCTTAACAGTATAAAAAATAATAGTTCAAGAAAGCCCCAAAACAAGAGAATCTCTCTTACCCTTGTGCTTTTCTAAAGATGAATTTCCCAACATTCCTCTTTCACACTATGTGCATGGGTGTGTGTGTGTGTCTAGGAGCAGAGACCCATCCATAAATGAAGACCCCTAAGTATTTGGGTCGCAAAGAAATCTCAGCAGTGACAAATGCAAATTTCCCACTGCCACTTGCCAAAGGAGGGCCAGTGTGACTTTGATACTCTGTTCGCTGAAGCCAGCAACAGCAGCCAAGTGTGGTTTGGCTGCCTAGTTACAGTCTGCACTTTGCCTGCCATAATTCTGCTTTGTTTGCCTGCCCAATTAAAAACCTTTTTGCTGATTGATGGAAGAACATAAACCTGATCAGAATGCTGCTCCAAACACCCGATTGGAGGTCTCGGTTCAAATGATCTGCTCGGAGTGGGCTGGATGCCGTGACAGGACACGAGGGCTTTAGAAGAGTGGGGAGGGGGGTGTCATCTGTGGAGTGTATCTGGAAATGGGAACTGCAAATGTCCCCCCACCAGTTTCCACTCTGTCCTTATCCTGTGTCTCCAGCATTTCTAGTGCAATTACCAATTCTGCCCCAAGTACAGAAATTAAAAGCAAAGAATTCCACAGAGGCTGTTCTGAGCAGTTCTGCACACCCTTACTGATTATTAATCTAATGGGGGCAGAAGAAGAAGAGTAGGCTTTTCTATGCCGCTTTTCTCACCCATTTAAGGGGACTCAAAGTGGCTGACAAAGCTTCCTGTTCTTCTCCCCCAACAGACACCCTGTAAGGTAGGTGGGGCTGTGACTAGCCCAAGGTCACCCAGCTGGTTTCATGGAGGAGTGCAAAACCAAACCCCGCGACTGTGAGATATGAGAATGGCACACTAACCATTAGACCAAACTGACAGGACACAACCATCATCAGAACAGACAAGGTGGCCACATTAATGACTTTTTTAGTTTGCAATTTGTTCTCATCATCCTCTATTCATAGCCTTTGAAATGGATTTTGGTGCTGTTATTTTAGCTTTTTAGCAGGTTCTGAGGAGCCACAAATTACTTAAGATTGGCCTAGGTAGTCAATAAACATCAAAATAATAATTTTAGAATGTACACACATTCCAAGAACTTAAGATTTAGAATATAAAAATACAGTATGCATTTCTGACAATATGCTTTATCAACAAATGTTTATAATTTAGCTACAATCTATTTACATCAGTACAGTCTGAAACAGTCTTGAATGTAATTTTTTTGTTTCTTACTAAGTATACAAACCTTTTGTGGTACTTGCCACCCACATTCTGTTGGTATGGCTCTTGAGCTACTCCAAAAAGTCAATGTTCCAAAACTGCTGCGTTTCAAAACGGTGTGTCACAATCTGAACACAGTTTTCACAAGCCTAATAGCAGTACTGTCAATCACTTCTCCAATGATTCGTTAATTTGAATATGTGGGGTGTTATGTAAGCTAACTTTGAAATTTGTTCAACATAATTTTAAGGAGTAGTTTTAGTTTTTATCTAAGTAGCATAAATTTTGGCTTCCAAAGTGAACAGTTAAAGCCGCCCTTGCCAATTTGTTATTAAATGTAAAGGCTTTTAAATAAGCCAAACACACAGGAATAAAGATTTATGCAACCTCAGACACAGGTACAATAAGAGGTTTTTGTTGTTTGTTAAGATCTAGGCTGCATCCCAGAACTTAAATATACTTATTCTGCTATATTTCAATATTCTGGAATATCTATGCCTTATCCCAGAATATGCAGATATAGTGGAATAAGTAAGCCATATCTGGACACAGCCTAAAAGTGATATTAACGTACTCTGACACACAACCTTTCTCCTCCCTGCCCTTCTAACCTTCGTACCTTTATTTCTTAGCCTCAAAGCCTACAAAACACGCACAGAGATCGAGAGAGAGAAAGGCAAACACCAAAATCCAGGGTTTCATTCCTAAACTTACTAATACAGCATATACCAGTGATGGCCAACCTATGACGTGTGTGTCACAGGTGACATGCCAACCCCTTTTAGGTGATACACATGGTCACCCTGGCACCTGGGCATGTAGTGCTTGCTTGTTCTTGAAGTGTACGAAATACCAACTTTCAACTGAAGATTTAGCAAATGTAAAGAATTATTTGTTTTTGCTTTTAATAAAATACATATATCAAAAATATAACTTTATTCAAGCTACAAATATCACAAAATTATGGATATTTCCAGATGTGACACGGCACCCGAATTAAACTAGGTTATCTTGCAAATTTTGACACACCGAGCTCAAAAGGTTCGCCATCACTGGCATATACCATAAGACCTTTTGACTGTAAATCTGTAGTCTCAATTGTTCATTGGTTTCACTTATAACTTGGGGGAGGGGTGTTGCTTGTTCAGAGCATTGTGTTGATCACTATTGTGTGGGTCAATTGGTTATGTGCTTAAAAATTGCTTCTTACAATAAGAGACACAGTTGTGTATCATTATGGTTATTATATACGCAGATGACACAGATGGCAACAGGTAATGGCCAAGTCTGTATGGGATAAGGTATTCTTTGAAATATTTGGAGCCCAAGCTGTATAGGCCCCATTGGTGCTAATACTTTGAAGTGGGCTCCAGTGTAGGGGGTGGTGGTGCAGGAATACAATTTTCGGGATTCGCTTGAATTTGAATACAATATCCTAAAATTCATTTCAATTTGTCTTTAAAATTCAAATTTAACCAAATTCGATTCGAATTAAGCAAATTCCAATCAATTCATTCAAATTACACTTACGAATGTTGACAACATTCAATTACTGTACACAGTGTTACGCATCCTGTATGCATCCGTAAGTATCTGTACACATCTGTGTGCATCCTGTAGTCATCCCGTATTTGAACAAGATAGCTAGATAATGAACTAGATAATGGTTCAAGCCAACTGGTCAAAGTCTAGTTATGGTTAACAGATTTTCATTAAATATGTAGCCTAATAAGTAAGAACATATGATACAAAGCATAACAAATGTACAGATTTTAAATGCAGAGTTGTAGTTAGAAGTTCTTGATTTCATACAGTCCACAGAACCCATATTCACACATCATAGATAAAATTCCCAATATTTGGAATCTGCTGACACTGCAATTTTTTATTGACTGTGTTTTTTAACTAAATATGCATATAATTTTAAACATTCTGGGGCACAAAACAAGGAGAATATGGTGATCTTGTGATTCCTTCTCCAAAAGCAATAGAAAACCCACTTACCAAGAGTGCAATCAGACACGGCTTTCAAAAATACCCCTTTAAGTACCGTATTTTCCGGCGTATAAGATGACTGGTCGTATTAGATGACCCCCAACTTTCCAGTTAAAACATAGAGTTTGGGATATACTCGCCATATAAGAAGACAACAGCCGGAGTATAAGACGACCCCCGACTTTTGAAAAGATTTTCCTGGGTTAAAAAGTAGTCTTATACGCCAGAAAATACAGTAAATGAGTCCCTTCCCCAGACATCCCCCCAATATGCCTAACACAGTTATTCCAATATGTGTCTGAGAATCTAACTTATTCTGCCAAACTTACAGGCTACATATACCTCAAAATAAGACAACACCAAGTCACGTGCTTGCCACTAATTAGCCACTCAGTGAACCAGTTTGGTCTAGTGGTTAGGGAGCTGGATTCTTGTCTGGGCATACCAGGTTTGATTCTGATCTTCTCCATGAGGCCAGCTGGGTGACCTTGGGTGAGTCACAGCTTTTTCTGAGCTCTCACAGCCCCACCCACCTCACAGGGTGTTCTGTTGTGGGGAGAAGAATAGAAAGGCTTTGCCAGCCGCTTTGAGTCCCCTTAAATGGGTGAGAAAAGCGGGATAGAAAAACCAACTCTTCTTCAGTGGGAAGCTCCTGTCTCTGTGCTCAATAGTTTCCTGTCCAATCCAGCCTTGAAATCCTGATGATAAACCAGCAACCTTTCTGACACTTTAAGATTTGGGGGCAGGGGGGAAGGATCTCTGCTATTTCAGACTCAAATTTGCCCAAAGGCTGCCTCATTAGGCATGTCCAATCACACCCTAAGTCATTACAAACTAGATCCACAAATTATAAAGCTTTGACTGCAAACATATACAGAACCTATTATTAAGTGCCCCTATAGCCTATACATACACAGAAGCATACGGTCCTACTTTTAAAGGATTTTTAATTAATAGGATTACAGTAGGCAGTGTTTTTTTGTTCCCTCTCCCTCTGTTTGTTAGGTGTGAAAATAGACTGCTCAATAACTGAGGCCTAGGTAGAGATAACTATATTTAAAAATACGTCTGAGGAAACATGCATATATAGAAGGGAAAGTGGGAAGGGAAAAGAAAGGTACAGCTATACAAATTCATACCAGAATAATGAGGCAGGTCTTTGTATTTAGTAAACCCAACTCCTGAATTTAGAAAAACATTTTTATTGCTAATTAAAATGCCCATATGGTAAAGTAACACCTTATCTAAGGAGCTTTTAAGAGCAGTAATTGTCAGCACAGTATTTTTATAATGTTAACATTGGTATCTGAAATTCCCACATAATTTTGGTTTGAGAAACAGTATTTCTTAATCGTTATGAAACATGGGTAACACCTTAGGGTAAGTATGTGTTTTGTCAGAGGCTTAACTCAACAAAGTTTTATTAAGAATGAGGCACCAAAAGAGATTGGATCACCTCTTCGAAGTCAAGGCTATCAATGGCTGTTAGCTCTGATGGCAGCAGGGTGTGTGTGTGTTTGTGTGCCTCCAAAAGCCAGCTGCTAGGAGATTTCAAGCAGGGCAAGGTGTGTGTTCATGCCATGCTGGTGAACTTTCCTGTACAACTCACTGGCCATTGAGAGAACATTGCTGGACTAGATGGGCCATGAGTCTAATCCAGTGGGGCATTTCTTACACTCTTATGCACTGAAATGATCTTTCTACATAGGCCCTTAATTCAGATTAAGGGCCTGAGTAGTTTGGATGTATGTCTTTGAATCTAGACATTTATGTGTATCACAGAGGCCTCGACCCTCCTCCCCCACTGTTCTGACTCCTTCTGTATTAAACAGAGCCTGATCCAGATTAAGGGCACCTTTAATCCAGATATCTGGTAGTACCATTTAATCAGTACTACCAGAGGAACCAGGGTCCTGATCTAGAACACAGTAGGTGGGCAGAAGGTCATCTCCTGCTATTTGGGATTACTGAGGGTTTGCTTTTCAAGGGCGCACCATAGTGCCCTACTGAAAAGCACCCTCCCAGGCCCTGAGGATAAGAACTTTCATTCTTGGAAGCATAGAAGTGCAGGTGTGGTGTCAGTTAATCCAGATCCCACCCACCCACCCCTCCCCTCGATCCCAATCAGTGGACAGGGCTATTCTAGACCCACTGATCATAGATTAAGTGCAGATAAGTGGTTTGTCACCTTCTCTTCTGATTTGTCATCCAGAATTAGCCATGAAACCTGTGTATTTTTTTAGTTTGCCTAGGTCATGGTGATCTTCACAGAAGCAAAAACTTACAAAAGTGGACATATGCACTCACATAGGCTAACAGGCAGATTGCAACAGTCACAGGAACAGGCTTAAGGAAAGACAAAAGTAACAACTATGGTGGACTTCTTGGTGAAATGTGTAGAGATTCCAGTATGTTAATTGGTCTTATGTGCCTTCAGGGACTCTGACACCATAAGACATCAAGAAGGTCCAACTGCATGCTTGAGCCTCAGTTGCCCTTGCCTCTGTGGCAACAGCACAACAGGGGAGAATCAAGCCACCTTGATTCCTCAGCATGCAAGAAGCCTTTGAGAGGGCAAGTTCAAACCCTATTCTCAAAGTTGTCTTAGAAGAGTGGTTTCCTCAAAGCTTTTTGGAACTCAAGGAAACACAAGGCAAGAAATGTGAAGTTCAGTTCTTGTAGTTAGGATGCATGTTGATGGAACAGTGACAACAGGGAATAAAATGTGCACCGTGTGAATTCATATCTTCTTGTACCTCAAAACATAGAGTTGGGAACAGGAACAGATGTCTGGAAGGAAATGGATGTACAAAAGACTTCTCCAGTTAATTAACTCAGTTATTCAATGCAGGTAGCCACACTGACATGGCAATCCAACAGTCCTCGACCAAAATGTAAAATCCTGCTAGTTTCAGTGTTATTTTCCTGCTACAGGCTGATGAGATTAAAACATCCTGTTGCAGACAACTAAGAGATGTTTTCAGCAGGAAACAGTGCTGAAGAATAGAGTCAGTAATCCAAGGGGTAAAGAGGTGATTGTGCTCACTGTGTTTTCTAGCAGACAAGAATGATTCTGGCTGCACCACTAATTCAAGAGTTTAATGGCCTCTGACACTGTTTGATCCAGTACACTCTTGCTACACTTTCTTGTTGCTAAAACATTGTACTGTAACATCCTGATGGCTGTGTGTCTTCCTCTGGAATGGGAAGCAATATACTTATAAAGCAGCTGTTTGGAGACTGGATCTTGGATTCCATATACAACTTGGTACCACTGTGAAAACATGCTGCTGCAGCAGATGCACCACTGGCCTGATCCAGAAGGGTATTACTTATGTTCTTAATACACTGCTACTATGTCTGAACTTTCTTTGTATTAGTTTATAACATACAAGCAATATTAACCTAGTACTGTTAGTTTATTGAAACTTACCATAAATATATAACTACAATTAGCAGGCTGAGAAAAATAAAATTCACATGGTGCTTCTTTCAATATGAACAGACTGGATAGCAGACCTCAAATGAACATTCTACCCTTATTCCTTTCAAATCTTAAGATGTCCCTGCAGAAGATTCCCATTATTTGTTCCAACCCTCACATCCCACCATAAGGCCTACAAGAGACCATTTGGCCATACCATAGATTTGCCAAGTACATGCAAGAGAGAATGAGAAGATGAGCTGTAATTCACTGACATTGTTTGCGTAACTGAACTGCTAGCAGCAGAAAAGCACACATTTTCAAATGCAGAATTAATTATCTTGTAGGGGGAAAGTGTCACACAAAGCACCCACTAGTTGCTAGGGTTAAATTCATGTCAGTGCTTTTGGGGATTTCTGTTGGTTTTAATACTCACTTTCAGATTTATGCACTGACCGCAGTGGGCTAAGACAACAGCAGCAGCGATCGTACTTTAGAAGGAATGGCATTAGTTCATCTTGATCTTAGCAAGCATGTGGTTTTTCCCAGCCTTCTCATATGGATGGGCAGCTGTCTATTGAGAAAAGTATCCAAACTTCTTCAGTAAACCTGTGGTTTCATCCAACAATGTCTATTTATCTGGGCTTGTGTAAGAGCTGGGCATTTAATCAAATGGGGTTTGATCCTGCTGTCAATGTGTGGGAAACATTTCTATTAACCTCAGTGGGGTTATACTTGCTTACGTGTTGTTGAAGCAAATGAAACATCTGTGCATGGTTGCTCTTTTTAAAAAAACAACAAAAACCAGCCAGAAATATTTATATTCTTTAAAAACTAAAAAATACAACCATACATTAGTAATTAAATATGTTACAATAACATTTTTTTAAAAAAAATTGAGTTGGCATCATGAAACTACATTGGAGTCCCCTCCAGTATAGTACCAACCAACCAACCAACCAACCTTATACTGGGCACACAGCAGACTTTATTTCCATAAGCAGTGGGAACCTCACAGAAGTGTCAAAAGAAGCAGGGACAAGACAGGATTTGATCTCCTTTGGATATCCCCATACTGCAACCTATTCATAACTGCAGTATAATACCATTCCAGCGATGTGAAGAAGCTTCAAGGGCCAGTGAGGGCCCAACCCAAACCACTCAAAATGCGGATGGCTAGGTCTGGGCAGAAGTTGACATTTCAGGCCAAAATATACAAACTTGTATTATTTTACTTAATTTATTTTTATGGTGATTGTATTTTGTGACCCCTCCTGAGACCTTTGAGTATAGGGCAAGATGGATGGATGGAGAGACCAGATAGGAAAGCTTCTGCTGTCAAAGCTAATAGCTATTCTTTAACCAAAGATGCTGATGTGTCAGTGCAATATGCAGCAGCAATGACAATAAAAGGAGCAGATACAGGCACAATGAGGACCTGAGAGCATCCAAAGGCTTTCTCAAACTTTTCTGCATTCAGGGTATGTGAGAAAAAGACATCACCCTAGGTGGTACCAACAGCACACCCTCAGAAACGTTCCAACAACTGGGAAATATCTAGTAATCTTATTTGTTGCACTTGTGGTTGCAAGAAAGCAATATTTGTAGTTTATACCTGACCTAAGTTCTCAAACAAGTTCAGCCTGTTCTCTTTTTAACTTGTACCTTGTTCTAAAACCTCACTATTAGTGAAGAGAGAGATGATGTAAAGGGATGCAAGGTGTGGTTTTCCTTTCCAAAAACATGAAAACCAGGGATCACTAAATGATGCTGGAAGAATGAGGACAAAACAGATTTTTATTTTTTAAAATATATAATTTCATACAACAAAGCTGAAATTTGGAATTAACTACCACCAGATGTGGTCCTGGCTATGAGCTTAGATGGTTTAAAAAACATTTGGGACTGATTTGGGAAAATCATGGCCACGAATGGCTACTAGCCCACATGAGGGTGTGTCTGTCTCCGGTAAAAGGAGACACACTAACTCTGAAGGTTGAGTACTAGAAGGATATGAGCAGGACAAATTGTGTTATGCTATTGGGCTTCCTTTTGCAGTTGGCTGCCACTGTGGACATCACTGTTGTTCCACTGAGTTGTCAGGAGAATGACTCAGGGAACCAGTTGGAATGGATCATTGTTACCTACGTGATTGTCCATTCCTGGGAGCTCAGACAAATTACGATTGGGTCTGTGTCTCCTTAGCTGCTTGGCCGAACGAGAACAATTTTTTTCTCCACCAGGTGGCACTCCTGAGTATATCAGGCTCCCTCTCCCTTCTATCCCAGTCAGTCTCATTCACTTGGCCAGGTGCATGGAGACTGCTGAGGGAGTTCTGTCTGTTTTACCTTTATTTTCATGGCTTCTGGAGCAGGTAATCCCTGAATCTATTTGAATTTTTCCCCTTTCGGCCTCCTCGGGGGCTGGGGAGGATCACTGGGCTGGGGAAAAAGTTGGCCCCGCATCCCCTTTTCCCTCAGCAGGCAGCCATGTGGCACCGTGTGCAAAGCGCAGCCAGCCGATCACATGCCACTGTGGACATCTAAGTTGTTCTACTGAGTTGTCAGTAGAATGAATCAGGAACCAGTTGGAATATGCTATTCACACTATGAATCAGTCTACTGGGAGGCTAGTAGACTGGTCTGTCTACACCACATGAGGCACTGGAGTTGACTATGGCAGGAAAATGGCATCATAGCCTATACCAAGTCTGGACTGTTTTGTAAACATTCCAGTTGATATACTAGACCCATGGAAGCATACCATGGGTGAAACAGTCAAAGTCAGCAACTTTGGAGACTGGGAACTTTCATTAATGCAGGTGGTACTTAGTGCACATGAGGAGCAGCCTGGCCCATCACAGGGCAGGTTGCCTAAATCAGAGTAGTATGGAACAGGGAAACCCACACCAGGAAGATTGTGAGAACATACTGCTTGATCAGATAAACGAAGGCTATAATTCAGTTAGGCATCTTTACACTGTTATGTCATGTCAGAGCAAAATGGATGCAATGACAAACCAGGGAGCTATTCCATAAGAGCATAAGAACATAAGAGGAGCTCTCCTGGATCAGGGCACAGCCCATCTAGTCCAGCATCCTGTTGCACACAGTGGCCCACCAAATGCTCATGGGCATCTCAAGCAGAGACAAGGACAAACCTATTCCTGCTCTAGAATCCCAGCAAATAGCCTTAGAAGCGCCCCGGTTTCCCCCTCCCTCCAGCCTGAAAGATGCACCTAGGCATTCATTCTAGTAGCCATTGATACATCTGTCATTCATAAATTTGTCTAATCCTATCTTAAAGCCATCTAGACTGGTAGCTGTCACCACCTCTAGGACAAGTGTTGAGATACAAGAACTTGATTGCCCTGAACTGCATTTTGATCACAGCAGATCAAAAACACGGTTCAGAGAAACCAAAAGTGCCTTTCAGTTCGGAACCTGTTTTGCACTATTATCCCGATGATATTACTGAACTATGAGTACAGATGGTATTGCCCTCTGCCCCTTACATGGATCTACCACCACAGATGCAGTTTCCTTGTCCCCTTACTTCACTAATTTGGATGTGAGGAGAACACCATCTTACTCCTTGCCAAAAGCAATGAAATGTTTTGACTCAGGGCTACATATGCATCTGGCACACTACAGTGGTACCTTGACATACGAGTTTAATTCGTTCCGTAACCTTGCTCTTATGTCAAATCGCTCATATCTCAAAGCAATTTTCCCATTAATCCATTCCAGCTCCCAAAACACCACCTCAGTTGTTTTTGTTATGTACTGTACTGTATTTACATACTCTTATCTCAAATCTTGCTCTCATCTCAAAGCAAAATATCACTCGCTCGGCGGCTTGTATCTCAAAACACTTGTATGTCAGGGCACTTGTATGTCGAGGTACCACTGTATTAACCAAGAGCTTTCTCTGAACCTACATACTATGTCCAAAGAGGAAAGGTGTATGAGGAAATATACTAAATGGCATGTTCCTTGAATTGCTGAGTCTCAGTATTTTTGACTGAATGTACTTGGCACGACCCTGCTTGAATAATAATTGCCACTTCTGTTTGCTATGAAATATATAATCTTCACGTCTTATTGGATTTTCAAAAGATGTTGATAAAGTACATTATCAAGGATTCCTGACACTTAGAAGGCATGGAATAAAATGATAAATTATATTATGGATAAGTAATTGGGTAAGGAATACAAAGCAGATTCTCCCACCCAATTGTTTACATTCGTATATCACTCTCCATTCTGAGGTACCCCAGTGGTATACATATAAATATACATACACATATACATACACATACACACACACAAGCAAATTTATTCTGTTCACATAAGCCAAAGACTTCAGCCCACTGACACGTCTCCATTCATTTCAGGACTAAAGCAGTGGGAGATAAGGCGGGCGAAAGCCTGATGGAGGGCTAAACCATCACATTTTTAAATGGCGGGATGTTAACAAGTGGGTTCCCTCCCCTACCATTCTCTGTTGGAAGCAGTGTTTTTTTAACTTATTCAAATAGCCAAGTGCATGAATGATGGGGAATTTCTCTGAGCTGTAAAAACAAAAAGGAATTGCAAAAGAGAAAAAATCTTAAAGTGATCCCTCTAGACTACTTGAACAGGCATCAAAATGGTAAACATGGCTTATTGTGAACAAGTATGATGCCTAAGGAAACAAAACTTCCTAGTTTTTAAATGGACACAGAAACATTGGTAGGATCTCACTTAGGGTTGACTGACAAGGCAAGAAGTCCCAGATTCACAGTGCAAAGGTTGACTCAGTATGCAGCAACAGCGAAACAAAATTCCATGTTAAGTGTCATCAGGAAAGCAATTTAAAATAAAACTGTCTTCCCTTTATTCCAAAGAGCTCAAGAAGGCAGACACTGTTATTTTCCTCTAGTTACAACAACCTGCAAGGTAAATAAGTCAATGGTCTAAGGTTGCCCACTAGGCTTCCAAGTGACCTTACTTGAACCTTGGCCTCCTGTTACAGGTTATCAATGGCTACTAGAATGGATGTCTAGGTACCACCTCGAGGTTGGGGAGACAGGCAAGATACCTCTAAAGGCCATTTGCAGGAAGTCAAGAGCAGGTGAAGATTTTGCCTTAGTCTTCTGCTTGAGAAGCCCAGAAGCAATGGGTGGGCCACTGTGTGAGATGGAATATTGGACTAGATTCAATACCCTGTTCAATGCATGATTCACTAGACAATCCCAGACTGATGGCTATTCAGAATCTGCTTGAAGACCTTAAGTGAAAGAGAAGTTATCACATCATACCACATATTCTACTAACTGGTAACATTTAATGACAAGAAGGCTTTTTCTAATGTATCTATTCCCTTGAAGTTTCATCCCACTGCTTCTACTTCTATCTTCCAGGGCAAGAAAGAATATGTCCAATCTGTCAAGAGTACAAGAGACCTTCAGATATCCAGAAGAAAGGCTGGACAGAAGTTCCCCATAGGATGTGGTTTCTTGTCTTCTTACTATCCTGGTAGCTCTCCTTCGAACTTGCTCTAGTTTGTAAATATCTTAACTAGGGTGACAAGCACTGGGCAAAATACTTCAAATGAGGCCTGTCCAAAGCAGAGTAGAGTGGGATAATAAATCTCTTGTCATCTAAAATTTGTGCATCTCTTAAAATATCCCAGAATGGCATTTACCTTCTTGGCAACTGTTTCACGGTGTTGGCTAAATGGAGCTTATGATGTACTGTTACTACCAGAAATTTTTTAAATGAGCTGCTGCAAAGCTAGATTACCCTCACTTTGTACTTGCTTCTTCCATTTTTCGTACCAAAATGCAAAACTTTACATTTCTCCTTGTTAGATTTCATTCTACAGTATTTCAGCCCACTGTTCAAGCTTCCAAAGCATTAGCCACACCTCCTGGCTTTGTACAATCTGCAGATTTAATCAGCACCCTCTCAACTCTATTAATCAGGTCATTTATAAAAATGTTAAAACAGTACTAGACCAAAGGCAGAGCCTTGTGGGACTCTACTAGAGACATCCATCCAGGACAGTGTGAAGTCACTTCTGGGTGTGACAACTAAGCCACTTATGGATCCAATTAACAGTTGTGTCATCAATTCTACATTTTATCAATTCTTTTTAAAAGTGCAGTATGAAGATCTTTTTGTCAAAAGTCTTGCTGAAGTCAAGGCATACTGTTCATTTCCTCAACTGACCAAGTCAGTAACTTTATTGCAAAAAGGTATTAGATTAGTTTGGCATGATTTATTTTTTATTTAGTTTTCTTTGTGTCACAAAGCCATACATATTGATTAATTCCTATTCCAGAACTCATAAACATACTGTCTAATTATCTGATAAAGGAACTTGCCCAGTATTATTGTTGGTCTCATAGGCCTGTAATTTCCAAGTCTTCCCACTTTTGATGATAAGGATGACATCTGATCCTCTCCAATCTTTCAAGTCTTCTCTCATTCTTCAGGTATTTTTAAAGATTACACCAAGTGGTGTAATTATTTCTGCTAGATCCTTCAACAATCTAGGCTGTAATTAATCTAGGCCTTAAACCTTGAATTTATTTAGACTACATGCACATTTTAGCATGCCTTCTGACTAGTGATGACCTTTGAAAATTGTGAATTAGAAGAGTGTGATTATACTTATGTCCTCCTTGTGAACTTCTATACACAGCTGGTCAGCAACTGTGAACATGTTGCTGACAAGATAAGCCAATTAGAGGGCTCCTTATACTGAACAACATTATGTATTGGCAATGCCTTCAAATTGCTTATAATCACAATGAAACAAGAAAAGCAGAGAGCACTCTACAATGTCCCAAAAGAGAGAGAAAGAAGTTTTAAACTGCAAACTGTAGAAATTTATTTTGTGGATTTACACCTAGAAGGGATTGTGGTGGATAACTGGATTAAACACTTTCCTCCTAGGTGCTTTAAATGGGGAACTAGATTATTTACCTTTGTTGAATTTATACAGATAAAGTATTTTTGCACAGATAGATTTTCTTTTTGTCTTTTCTGTAAAGTTACTGTTGTGTTTTTTTTTTATTTAAGACCTTAACTTTCAAGAAGATTCATGACACTTGTGTTTCAAATGCTCCTGATATAATTAGAATACTGTATTTTCTGGCGTATAAGACTACTTTTTAACCCAGGAAAATCTTCTCAAAAGTGAATCAGCTGGATCCAGGGGAGAATCCATATTCCTATAAATAGATCACATTCGAATATGGTAAAATTCTATCTGATACAAATCTATTCGTACATATTCATATGAATCTTCGATATGTATTTAATATGAATGAATATGTATCCAATACGACTGAATACATATCTGATACATATCTGTAACATATCGCGCTTTGAAAATATCAAATCCAACCTGAATCCACTTTTAAACCGCTGTCGATCCATGTCAAATGCAATCTGGATCGACTGCAGATGTGACTGGTGCTCTGTTTTTCCAAGCCCCCAATCTAACGAATGTCTGAACTATTCCTACAAATGTCCAGAAACATTCATATTTATATGAATGTCAGGATACAAATATCCCAACATTTGATTTGTGTACAAATGTCCAAATTTATACAAATTTGTACAAATAACAAATGTTATGAATATTCGTGCGCATCTCTATTATAGAGATTTCTATATGAATGGCAACTAAAATGATATTTAAGTCATAATAACATGATTTAAGTCATAATAATGGCCACATGCAGGAAACAAAATATGTAAGATTTATATTTATTGAACAAATGCTTTAAACAATCAAGATCACTGATGTAAAAACTTTGTGAAACTCAAAGTTAAAAAGTAAATGGAGTCCAATATTCCAATCTATTCCGGTAATGCCCTGCCCCTTTTTTGCAACAGAATTCTGCAAATGCACTATGAACTGATCAAAAGATTCCAATGTTTGTAAGAAGAAGAGCTGTTGGAGCTCCTAAGAGTGGAAAGGGTTATAAAAGGATTTCTAAAGGTGCACAATCAGAATGCTTACAAATGGAATGGGTACAGCTCCACTTTAAGCCCCCTTGTTGCTGTTGGGACCACTGAACCATGGCCAACTCCTGGCTGACTTCATGGGAACCTCCAAGGACCCTGCTACAATTTTCCTGGAAGAGGTTTTTGCCATTACCTACTTCCTGGGAGAGGTTGCAGACTGAACCAACAACCTTCTGCTTTCCAGCAGCTTGCTCTTCCACTGAGCTCCAGGCATTGCCAGACTCCCTAGGTGAGGGCTTTCTACAAAGATCAGTGCAAGTGTCAAAGAACCCTAAAGAGACAGCTTAAATCTGCATCTTTCACAGCACTATTAAGGCGAGCTACAAACTGAGGTTTTTGGCAACTGCACATTAGGTTTGGTGAAAACAAAACACTGCATACAAAACCTCCAAACCTCATCTCAACTGTGACATACAACAGAGCAAGTATTAATGATGCAAGGCCACTTCTGCTATTTTGGGGCCTACACAATTTCCTTCATTAAGGGGACAATGAATTGCATGTTGTTTCTGCAGCAGAATATCAGGGAATCTGTAATATAAACCTTAAGAGAGGGCGGGGCACACAAGGTGATATGATCCAAATCACAGGAGTAAATCAGCAACAGACTTGTTCAAACAGAAGACTTCAGAATTGTTCGAGCAAGACATACCAAAAACACATATGAATTAAAATAGTTTTATACAGTGCTACTCCTTATAAAATAAGCCCTGACTCCCCACACCCTGTCCCCTGCCCTTTTCTTAACAGGAACTGTGTGAAGCAACTCTGAAGATTCCTGTCTACTCCAATCCAGACAAGCGAGTGCTGCATTCTCTTTCCCTCTATTTTTAACTCTTCAGCTTCTTCTATACCCTGCTTTTTCTTCTCCCTCCTGGCATTTACAAATAAGATACAACAGTTTAAATGTTAAATCCCTCATCACAGCAGTAGAGAGGAAACTAGCAGCCAAATACCTGGGCAAAAAGGTGTGTCTTCATTCAACAAATATTCAATGTTGTCAAATAAGATGGTGATAAATAAATGACATTTTAGGAACCATTCATGTAGAAATCCAATTCCAAAGAGTTTGTCAACTTTTTTACACCACAGTATTTGTACATTCCATCCATCCATCCATCCGTCCGTCCATCCATCCATCCGTCCGTCCGTCCATCTTGGGTATCATTAAGTTTAGGACAATTCCTGGTGACTAACTGGAAACATTTATGTGGTATTCTTGGGTAGCAGAAAAGTAACATGGCAAACCTTCTTCACAGGAAATGTCAAAGAACCTACAACCCTATGCCTTCTGAGTAGCTGCTGTGGAACAGAGCTTCCTTAAGGTTTTATGTCATCTATCCATAGTCTTGGATTTAGGAGCAAAGCCAACTTTCGGGGAACTGCTAATGATTTGACTTCTAGTGGTCTCTTCCTAGGTTGTGGGCAGCAGATGTGCACAGGTACACCTATTAAGTACCACTGGAGAGAGATTTGTCAGTATTCAATTGGTTTTCATCCCACTTGACTGCAACACATGAGAACTGTATTGGTTACAAATTGGCTACTGCGCCAGATTCAAGCTTTTATTTTTAATATCTAAGGTTTTAAAAAACATGGTTCTACATTATCCATCCAATTCCTTTCCTCATTAATATTTTCCACAGCAATCCTGCTGTAGCTGCCACCAACATAATATTATCTTGCCACTACCCACAGCAAGACTTACTTTGAAGGACCGTCCACCCCCCAGAATGCTCTCCTAGATGTACTTCAGAAAACATCCCCAAGTACACAATTTACATTTTTTATTAAAAAGCTGTCTTTCTTCACGTTTCCTTGTATGCCTGGATGAACTATTCTGCTTACCCTTCCCACCTGCTGTTTTATGATTGATCTAAACAGTTTTACTGCTTCTTAAACTATTGGGTTAGTCTCCTCCCCTCAACATGCCTTATAAACTACTTTAAGATGGTCCATAGGAAGCGGTATCTACTAATATTTTGAAACAGACAACGTCTCTCAATAAATATTTTGTCGTCAGTGATACAAATTAAATGGGGGGGGGTAGAACTCTTCTTTCAAAAGGAAACCAATAATGCCTTGCCACACCAATAGCAAAAAAGAAAAAGGAAAAAAGAAAAAAAAAGAACGAACATAAAGGGCCTGAAATAGCAGAGAGTGATCTAAAAATCATCCTTCAGAGACTGACTAGCCTTTGCTCAGAGTTTCTGAAATCTTCAGGTGAAATTTTCAGATTCCTATCCAATCCTGTTTAGTGGGTATAGTTGCTGGATCCTTCATTCCACTATATGTACTTGGATAATATGATCTGTTAAAGAGAGGTAGCCATAAATAAACAGAAGTAGCATGTGTTTATTGAGGGAGGGGAGGGGGAGGGAAAGAGAACTGCTGACATCTTCTGTTAATGAAGGTGGTTTACCCCTTTATTAAAAATAGTACTCTAGTCTGTTTGGGTGTGTCCAGACTGGGGGATACTGCACATTCTGATGTGAGGTCGATGTGTGGAGGTCATACCTGACGCCCGATACTTCGCATTATGCTGCTGCTACTGTGGACTTATCTGCTGTGGAACGATCAATACTCGCTTCACAGTATCAGGTAATTTCGGAGTTTCCTGCCATCCTTACAGGACAGTGAGAAACAGCCAACAATCACTGCGTGTCCCACGGAAGCCTCGCAGCTGCCGAGTAGGTAGTTGCGGACCTCCGTTTCGAGCAGGGACGTGTCATGACTTCGCAGCCAGGTAAGCTGCGGATTTTTATATAACTGCGGGTTTTTATCCGCTAGTCTGGAAGGGACCTTTAGCTTTCAAGTTAGTTATCAAACTTTCTTTGAAGGTAGAAGTAATCTGATAAATTTGAAAAGGAACAAATTGAAGTCTACAATATTTATTTTCTTTGTATCTTTTTTTTGCTTTATAATGAGGCGTTGGGGTGTTTTGCTTTTGGTTTTTTGCACAGATGAAGACAAAGGCCAATGGCTTGACACAAATGATAAAATCCATAGTATCAAGGTCCAAGATTTTAAAAGTATCTTTGTGACCAGCAGAATTGGAATATGAATAAATTAACTGAGTTACAAATCTGATCTAGTAAGAATGAACAAGTGCCAAATGTAATCCACAATAACACAGTATTATGGATTATAACTGTACATTTTCCATTTGAAGAAAAAAAATCCAGCGATTTTAATAATCCATGCATTTCAACCAGTTACTGTTACAATTATCCAAGCAAAACCCATTTTTGAGACTACATCATTTTGAACTACTGAAAATATTTTCCAATGTTACCTTCTATCCGAAGAAAGGAATTTAACAGAGTATAAAACAAAGCTTTACTATTTTATTTATTCAAAAATAGCAAACTTTTAAACAAAAATAAGCCTGTACGTACATTTCTGTATACCAATTTAAAAAATTCAAGGAGATTAAGAAAAAAGATTTACCATAACATCAAAACATCAATATAAACTCAATCACTGAGAGGTCATTACGATATTACACCTTAAGAATGAACATGTGACACATCTGAAAGAAAGCATTTCATAATGCAGAAATCTTTTGCACTATATTTTTGAGAATAAAATTTATCACAAAAAGCAAAACATAATCAAACACATTTATTCAAATAATGAGGAACAATAATGAACAAAAACCTTTTCAAATGAGATGTACATAAATATCAGAAAATTATTATTGAAATTCTGGATCAATGCTAATTGAATTGCAGAACTTAGTGACTTTTCTTGAGGTAAAAACCAAATTTTATTTTAAAATTCTGCCTTGCTTAGTGGAGGGGGGAAAAAAGCTTTTCATATTTTTCCAGTTCTACAAAGGAAACATATTTCAATATATAAAGACTGACCAACCAATTACTTTAAAAAGTCTAAACTGGATTTACAGTAATTTTCTACAAAAAAGAACATGTTCTTTCATCCATGTCTTCACGGAGAAGATTATGTTTTGGTGTCTGAAATCGTCTGTCATGTTGTTTATATCCCAAAAATATTGCTGTCACCTGGTATCAAAAACATCAAAGGTTCGTGAATCGGTTTCCTTAATATTGATTTCTGGATCAGTCTCTTTTATGCTTCCGGCCGATTCAGCCAAATAGGCAGCACTTAATGGTCCCAAAAGACTACACGCAGATCTCGAATTTCCAAGTTTGGATGACGGCACACACAAAACAATGTCTAAATCAGTAACTGTGCTCAAAATATTTGGCCACATATCTTTGCTAGAATAGCAAGATATTCATTTTGGAATCATTGCTTATAGCATATGTAGGTTTGAAGGGGACACAAGGAACCAGATGCTGTCGCCAAATCAGGTATAACTGTAACGGACATGAGTCCAAAAAAACTGCAATACAAAAATAAAAGCAGATTGTCAGGATTCTAAGGCCTTAACACAGATGCTCAAAAATAATCCATCTGAACTGAGAAATGTTATGTGTGCATTAAGAATATGTGCCATAATACAGTGTCAGGCCGGGTGAAAATACAATTCCTCAGACAAATCAAGAAACACCGGAGGACCTGCAGTCTCCATCAATTTTATGCTAACTTTCTGTTCACTTTTTTGCTTGAAA
Organism: Aspidoscelis tigris stejnegeri; assembly: GCA_023333525.1. Lineage (NCBI taxonomy): Eukaryota > Metazoa > Chordata > Lepidosauria > Squamata > Teiidae > Aspidoscelis > Aspidoscelis tigris. The sequence continues at coordinate 14,016,106 of JALMGA010000007.1, forward strand.
TATACAGAAAAGGTATTCCACAGAGAAATAAATAACTGCAGAAGGAAAGTTAAAGGATGCATTGGACCAATGCAGCACTCTCCAGTTAAAGCCCTCACCAGATATTTGGAAATATAGTCTAAAATGAAACCAGAAAGAAATCAACATTAAAATATTCAACCGAAGTTTTTAGAGCAATATCTGTACTTCTAACAATTTGGGAGGAAATGGTTCTTAAGGCAATTCTCTTCAATACCTTATTTTCATTCTATGCTTTTAACAAGACAGGTTTCTTGTTTAAAAGGGTGGGGGAGAAGAATTGTAAGAGTTAAAAGCTCCCTACCATTAATTTGCATCTGGTGCTTTTAGTGTGTATGTGCGTGAGCGTGTGTGTGGTTTTTTTCCCCCCCTTCCCTGAAAAGTTGGCAGAGCCACCGATTTTCCATAATGCAAGCATTTGGGAATTGTGAGTGGAATGAAACCGATCCAATCTCCTGACTGCGACATGAATTTTCATTAATTACAACCTTGTCAGCAAAAGCATTATCAAAGCTGAATATGAAAATGCTAATGAGTTCTCATTTGCATATTTTTCTTTGTTGGAATGTCATTAATTATTACATTTTATGATGATGAATGCAGCTGTCGAAGCTCTCCGATGCATAATTAGCCATCAGAATGCCAGGAGCCGATCAGCATTTTTGGGTTAAAAAAAACCCTCAACAACAACAAATTTCACTTCAGCCTCTTCCACTACTCCCTTCCCACTAGGGGGAAAAAAAGCCCAAAGTTTGTACATATGGTGGTGGTTCTGCCATCTTTTAGTTTAAGGAAGTTGCAGTGAGCAAAAGAGATTTCTCTCCTCCCCAAAATTTTATGATCAAATTATTTTGTTTTTGCCGAACTCAGTTTTATACAATTGGAGCAGCGCTTAATAAAAAAATCGTTATTCCAGCTTAATTAATGCCATGCTTAATTATAACACCATGATGTCAGCAGTTTTAATTAAGTATTGGCTCATTTACAAAAAAACTCCTTGCTGCAGTAAGAGTCACTATCTTCACATTTGTGCAAATCTTTTCACTCTGATTTTTCTTGGGGGGGGGGAGAAAGAGGTGGAAGGGGGGGCAGTTCTGACTGGGTTTGTCAAGCATTTCAAATATCGGCAAGAATTAAACTCTGCATAAGAAAGGAAATAATCACGGAAAGAGGTGCGGTGGGTAGGGAATTGCTTCTGTATACTACTTGGATATACTTTCAGCCTTTACCTACTTGACCACTTTTTTGAGCTAAAGTGTAAGTGAAGATGACAAAACATAGCTCATCTTCTCTCAGCCGCTGGGAACGGTGTTTATAAGTAAAAAAGGAAAAACAACACAGAGCAGATGGGACCATTACACATGACCAAACCAATCAATCACAGATGAAGGGCCCAGGTGCAGCGCAGCCGCGCAACAACGCACCATTTCACAGTCTGTCAGACACATACACATGGTCGTACATGAATGACCCTCCTCAGCTCCCCCAGGACCTCATCTGGAGCGCTTCTCCCCTTTCGCCTGCCTATGCTCCAAATGACGTCTTCATAATCGCCCTGTCTCTCTATCTACTTTAAGCTCCAGCTAAAAGACAGGAAAGTAGAAAAGAAAGCTACATAAGGAAGAGAATTATAAGGACCTCCATCATTTCAACATACGAATCACTTCCTGTTTTTTCTTCCCAAATATAAATTTAAAAAAAATTACACAGCATTTTCACTATTACTGAGGACATATAATTCTAACACTTGCAAAAACTGTAAGAGATTACATGCACCCTCTGAAAGCTCAGATTTCATTTCAAAAAACCAAAGTTTGGAAATGACAATGCAGCATTATGCTACATTTACATGTTTTTGATATACAAAATGTATCAAAGAGTTTGATTACATACATTTCAATTCACATTGCGTTAACACAGAACGAAAATCTGGCACACAGAAAAAATAAACAAGATATATTTATATTTAGTAGTTGAATTCACTATACATATAGTGAATATATATATGTGTGTGTCTGTGTAGTATATGTATACGTTTTTTGTTTTGTTTTGTTTTTTTGTTTTAACCGTGCACTATTGCAGTTAGGCTAGCAGAGCTTTGTACTCCTTTGTGGACTGTACTTACATCAGTGGAATATTCTGTAAGCCAGAAATAAGGTCAAAATGTTATATGCCAATCTATTTGTTAGGAATATCAAAGTGCAAATCTCAGCTCGGCTGTGAAGCTTACTTGTGCCATGAGAACCTCAAAAAGTTACTCTGGAACTAAACTCAGCAGTGTGTCAGAATACTGGATGCTGGCTGGAGCTCAGTTCACTTGAGGTTTTACACCCTGACTTCAGGAAACTCCACACATGAAGAGACAAAAATGTACTGTAGTGAAAAGACACAGAGAACTGTCCATATTATGCAGAGGGGCCCACAAATCCTCTAAATATGATCCTTCTTTTCTGGCACAGTAAAGGGTTTGGTGAAAGGGAGAAAAAAAATCAGTTCTATATATTACCGTCTCCTTGCACAACCATAGAATACCACTGGTTGAAGACCACGATTCAACTTTAAGCGTGTTTTTTTAAAGGTGTTTCTAATTTCCAGATCCAAAGCAAAATTATGTCAGTGGTGTGATTTCTTCAATGTAAATCTGTATAAGGTAGCTGGTCCCAGTAGGCTAAATATTCTAGATCTGATTTCATTCAAGAAAAAGGTGATGACCAGAGGCGCTGTTTCAAAAGTATGTACTAACACCTTTCAAATAGCCAACAGCACCAACCCAACTTATATTGAATATTAACCAGAAGGCCAGATACATTTTTTCTCTCTCTCTATGTCATTAGTACTTTCCACGTATTCAGGGACTTCAGGAATATTACACATGGCATGGGTTTCATAATCCTTGTTTAGAAGGAAGAAAAAAATTCAATATATGACTTAGAAATAAAATTATCTTTTCATATTTATTTATTCTTTATAGTTCACTTTTTTATCTTTAAAAGTATCAATCAATCTTTAAAAGTAAATCACTATCTTCTAAGTTTCAAAATCCCCCATAAAACATGGCTATACTTCAACACTTTATTTCAAAAGCATTTACCTTCACTAGATCATGTCCAATTTATATGGCTAACCAATTTTACAGCACAGCAGGTATCACCAGAGCAAGTAAAATAACTTCTTTGTTTTTGGATAGCAATCACCTAAGCCATCGCCTATGAGAATCCTTAAAAAGTTCAAAAGCCAACTCTATGGAACTGTTTACAAATTTTTCATATATGCCTGAAAGGTTCATCTTGAAAAAATACAGTTCCATTAATGCTTTTAAAAAGTCTTTCTATTGTCCAAATTCTGAAATATGTTCTCAACAATGCTCCACTCTGCAGAACAGAGGATGAAAAGGGAGTTGGTTTGGGGGGGGGAAAGGAAGTCTAGGAATCCAGATTTCACACGAAATGTACTTTTGACCCATTGTTTTGAGATTCTTAATAGATCACATGATGTTTTAGACTTTTCTGTATATTACACTTCTCATTTTTGAAGTTAGATGCTTGTCTGAATCATCTTACTTTCAAGGAAAGAATGCATCTTCATAGATTTAATAACCTTTAAATTTGTGCAAAATGCATACATATGTTGGAGCACATCACGCTCACTGAGCAAAAGAGAAGAGCTAATGAAACACACAAGTGGAATCCCTCTTATTCATGTGTGTCCCCGCCCCCCCTTGTTCAAAAACACTGTTCTCTTAGGGATGTTTTAACAGCTTCAGTGAAACCTTCAGTTTGCAGGTATCAAAGAAAAACTGCATTAAACACCCATGCTAGCTTCCTGGCGCATGGCTGAACATGCCATATATAGACAAGAGACTGTTATGCCACCATTTTGGTATCATCACCATGTAATATATAACACTCATTTCACAGGAAACGTAAAGAATTATGAAGCTGAAACTGGAGATGGAAACTGGATCTACTAGGGATGTGCACAAATATTAGAAGACATTCGAAATTTGGTCAAATTTGTCCGAATTTTGACATTCGAATTGAAATCCAATGTCCATAAACTCGAATTTAAACATTCAAACGAATTTTGGATTTCTGAATCTATTTGGACATTCATAGGTGTATTGGATCGTACACGATGCATACTTGCGCGTACGCGTCTTTTCCACATCCGTACGCATTTGTATGGATCCGTATGGGATGAAAACAGGTTTCATACAGGATAAATATGGGATGCAAATTGCTTAATTTGAATAGAATTTGGGTAAATTCAAATTTAAAGATTCAAATCTATTACTACTTTCCACTAAACTATAGTACTCAATGATGCTGCTCATTTTCGGTGAGGAGGAAGAAATGTTTTTTCTCTTTCCTGCAGTGCTGTTCTTCTCTGCTGTACTCTTCCTTACAGGCCTGCAGCCAACTCCTTATACATTGGGGGGGGGGGTCAAACTTGGTGAGGGACTAATATGTCACATCCGATCTTGCCTGTAAAGGACTGGAGTTAATTATATTGGTGGATTTAAAATTTTGAGGAGGGCCCAAAAAAGGGGGGCTGCCCCCCTCTGCTACAGGCCTGCTTCCTTAGCCTAGCATCATTTACACAATGTACCAAATAGTTAAAACAATCCTTCTGCAACTGTCCAGTAACTATATTATTTTTATTTTATGCTTGTGCTTTGATAAACATTCCTGCCTCACAAATGTCATATACACAGAAAATACTGTATTTTCTGGCATATAAGACTACTTTTTACCCCAGGAAAATCTTCTCAAAAGTCGGGGGTCGTCTTATACGCCGGGTGTCGTCTTCTTATACGGCGAGTATATCCCAAACTCTATATTTTAACTGGAAAGTTGGGGGTCGTCTTATACGCCCAGTCGTCTTATACACCAGAAAATACGGTACTTTCTTGAGCCCACCAGCTATTCCACAGAGATTGGCTGGCACAAGCTTTCAGGGCTCTTCCATGAGACAAGGGAATATATAATCTTTCCTCCTTTGTTCTATTAATGGTTTGTGGAGATCTGGTGTGTGTGTGTGTGTGTGTGTGTGTGTGTGTGTGTGTGTGTGTGTGTGTGTGTGTGTTTTAATGAACGCTATCATTCAGATAAATATTAGATATTTTAAAATAAATAAATAACAAAAAAAATATTTGAAAATTAGCAATCCCAGATTTTTTAAGGGTTTTTGAACAACTAAGTCAGGGTTCCTTTGGATTTAGAAGGAACACTATGTGCACAGGAAGTGCATGCAAGAGTTACAGGTTTTTTCTGACTATACTGATTTATAAAGGCAATTAACACATTTTTAAGGAAATTTTAAAACCCAAACAAAATGGCCTAATAACAGAATTCAATTTAAAGGTAGCAAAGCATGCCATCTCTTGGATATCTGTAGGCTTTCACAGCTGGATTCCATCTCATCTGTAGCAGTTTTGGGGCTGTTATGCCGTGTTCCGGGTTTCTTCTTCTGAGAACCTTAGCTTTCGAATATAGCTGTGATATCCATCTTCAGAGGACTTTGCTCTTGGATGAGTCAAGAGTGGCACAGGTGACTCGTCCAAGAGCAGAGACCTCTGCAGGTGGATATCGTGAATACATCCGAAAGCTTAGGTTCTCAGAAGAAGAAACCCGGAACACGGCATAACAGCCCCAAAACTGCTACAAATGGCATGCCTTCTCTTTTAAGTAAATAAAAGAGTGGATGGCAATGACAAGGCACTGTAGATACCAAAGGTATGAGTCCATATTGCAATTACAATAATATTCCATAACTGTAACGATGAAATATTTATCTTTTGTTATCTGCCAGAGCAGATAAGTCTTTGGCTTTAAGTTGCAAAAATATTTCAATAAGCAGTAACCTCTCACAGACCAAATATATACATGGAAATGTATCCATTGGGACTTAGCAGAACATATGGATGATTCCACACTGGACAGTATACGAAACCAGTGACTAGAAGGGAGGCTCCTACTATGCTTGCCAGTTTTTATATACCACCCAGTGCAAAACTGCCCTAGGTCTGAGTCCATGCAGACAGAATGTCATGTCAGACCGCAATCCTAACCATGATTTCTTGGGGGTGCATTTCACTTTGTGTGCCAGGAAAGTGAGATTACTATTACTACAGACACACAAAATTCCTTAGGAAGAAGCTCACAGAATCCTCTGGTAAATGTGCAGAGTGATTAGTTATATCACAACAAAAACAGTAATACCCAAACACTCAAAATTTAGTCATGCCTTAATTTTTAGGCACATTGTTTCTCTAGCATTTCTTTAAATGGCATTACATGATGTTAAAAATATGTGGAGCCTTAAAAGAGAGTGAAGCCAGTCTCTTTTCCAACACATTTACAGGTGTGCACCACATGAGCCAGCAGGAAAATGTCAGATGGGATGACAGCTTTATATAATGTGATCAAAAACATTTCACATGGGGAGAAGAAAAATCTAAACCATACAAAGAAAAGTTCTAATGCATCAAAAGAAAAAGGGCAGGAACAAATATTTAAGTTAAGCCTTGACTATACGAACGGCTGAAATAAATAAGGGAACGTTTAGGGACCAATCCTGCCTTTCTGTCATATTGCATGCAGCAGAAAATTAAGGTAGGAAACCTCATACAGCGATACTATTGCCTTTCTTATCGTGTCTTATCATACGGTACAACTTAAAATTCAGTCTCCTTCACTTTGTCAATGGTTCTAAAGAACCACTGGACCTGAATAAGCCTTAAAGGACTATAGGCAATGATAACAACTTGGCTTCCCCATCCTCGTCTTGATTCCAGTTTCTCTAGGTCACAGGAAGAGAGCAAGGGCAGTCATCCAAGCAGAAAAATCAGAATCAGACCTAAGTTCTTTCTCCTTGCCTGTCAGATTACTACAATTTATCTGGTTTATGGCACAGAAGTCTAAGAGAAGATCTTCAGATTGAAAAGAATTCAAATCTGCCAGGTTTCCTCCAACCTAAACAACAGCTTTCTTACAATTCCACTCCCTGAATTAGGCAAATGGTCAAAACGACTGTCCATGAAGAACAAGTTAATTCAAGTTCATTTTCTCACTTACAGGGCAATAAGCCCCACTCAACCCAACTGAATATATTCCTGAATGGACCCATCCAAGATAGTGCATTCAGTATCTCATGACAGCTCAATCAATATTCACACTGAGCTACTGGTATGTTACACTAATGCTTGATATTTGTAGGACACGAAATGAAGATTTAGCTTTCTGTCTAGGTCTTTCCAGCATATATGTTTGTTTCCCCCACACTTGATTTTAATTGTGTTTTTATATAGCTGATATTATTTTAATGGCTTTTATTCTCCAAGTTTTGTCAACTGTGAGATTATACTGTAATGGAAATCAGAAATATTATGAACGAATACATATGATACCATTAATGATGAGTATCTAGACAATGCACATTAGGTATGCCACTACAACTTGGATGTTCCTGGCCACAGAATCAGGAAATGCAAATTTCTGTGTCATATATAAATGAGTGAATAAACGGAGGCAGTGGCAGTAGAATTAGATTTGTCAAGCTACTGTATTCTCCTTTTTCTGTGCAGACAACTAGGCACAGGATAGAAGTATGAGCTTCTTCTGCATCATGTGCCTCAGGGTGGAAAGTGGAGGTTGATTTTGGCCCAGATCACTCAGTCTGGGCCAAAAACAGAATGAGCCAGGCAGAACAATACAGGGGCTGCCTGCATTGCATGATGGAATAAGCACTCCAAACAAAAGGGCCATGTGGCCAGTGGGAAGTCATGCCCGTGGGGGACTGCTCTGGCAAGTGAATGGGATGTCCCCAGTGGCAGCAAGCATGGTTCAAATGGGCCATGCAGGACCAGCCTAAGATCCCACCACAGTGAAAGAGGACAAACAAAAACTGCATAAAGTCTTTATGAAATCTGCCATATTAAAGCCAGTTAAATAAATGAATATAATGTGCAACATAATAAACTAGACAAAAAAATCCCAAGAAACTAAATATTTCAAGTTTCCATTTTTAATTGGATTTCTATTCCTCACATTCAGGAAACCGAGTTCTAAAAATGGTTATCATCAAATAAAACTTACAAATAAATAAATACATAATCTGTTTTCTCCATCAAAAAATGTGTCAGCCCTTTACTTCTGATACTGATAGTTATTCACCCTCTGGTAATTACCTTCCTAAGCTGAACATTCATCTCCTCCTCACTTCATCCTTGACTTCTGTAAATGCTGTATATTTAATATAATCTAATTTTGAAATGGTCCACTACCGTGTTTCTGAAGCAAGAACTTTTAGTGCAATCTTACCCTGGCAGCAGTGGTTTTCTCCTGATGTGCAAAAGCAATGTTATTGAGTATAAAAACTGGCGCGTTTTTAACTACCGTATTTTAACTATTGTGTTTTTATATAGCCTAAAGTATAAACCTATATACACATAGTCATCAGACAACTGACAAACATGGGGGTTGACTATTTGATTTGTCTAGCCAATCCACCTTACACTGGTAGATGCTGTGAAGAAGAAGAAGAAGAAGAAGAAGAAGAAGAAGAAGAAGAAGAAGAAGAAGAAGAAGAAGAAGAAGAAGTCATATCCCACCTTTTTCTCATCCATTTAAGGGGACTCAAAGTGGCTGACAAAGCTTTCTGTTCTTCTCCCCACAACTGAACACCCTGTGAGGTAGGTGGGGCTGTGAAAGCTCAGAAGAGAGCTGTGACTAGCCCTAGGTCACCCAGTTGGTGACTGAAATCTATCCTAAGAATTAATGACCTTCCCTAGCAATTCACATAAATATAAAACAGTAAAACACATCATCCCTTGTACCACCTCTTTTAGAAGTTCAGGAGGTGGGGGCCTTAATGATGGTGGCACCAGACCGTGGGACAGTCTCCCTCTAAACACCTTCAGTTAATACAACTCAGAAAACCGTTAAAAACACACTTATGTGCCCCTGGCCTTTGACTGAAACAAAAAAAAACATCTTTTCCTTCCCACGTTCAGTTATTATTTTAGTATCTTAATGTTTCTAATTATTATTTCATTTTATATTTTATTCTCTATTGCTGTTACCCACCCTTGAGACCTTCAGGAACAGGGCGGAATTAAAAATGAAAAAAAAAATGGTTTAGTCCATGCAAAGCGATGTAATGCGCATAATAGCTAGTTCTGAAAAACTGGGGCGAGGATCATAATGAAAGGACAGTCTACCAATACAAGTCAATGCTGTCAAACAGAAAAAAAATTCAGTCAACCAGTATGACTGAATAGCACCGTGAAGCATAGGGCCAAACTATTAATGAGGTGGAGGTGTTCTGGTGGCAGAGGCCCACTCTACGAATATAAGTCAACTGCACCAAATCACATAATTTAAGGTGTATAGAATTTCACTCAAAAATGTAATCACATTTTACAACCATGTGAAAGCAAAACCTGACAGAAAAAAATCTTCTTGCAGAAAGGTCACATTTTACAAATCATGTAGGAGCAAAATTGTATTACATAGAACTGTGTTATACAAGGAATGAACTGTATGTTAAACATTTAAAATATTTCAATACAAGTATAATCTTACATTATCGAGAAAACCAGCTATCATTCAACTTTAAACAGCATCTTAATATAGCCCCAAGGACCAGAGTACACAGTGAGAAATCTCATCCTTCCTGAAACACTAAGCTGGGGGAAATATTTTTAAACTCTTTATCCTTCAAGTGGGAAAAAAGTTCTTCTCCTAGACTTAAATCAGATATTTTTATGAAGAATAGATTATTGGTTTCTTTGCCAGGACTAAAATTATCAACAGGCACCACTGACAGGCTTTTGCCCTTGAAATCTAGTACATACTGTAAGATCCATGTTATGCGGTAACACAAATATACAAATTAAGCAATGTATATACTTGACAAAAAAACTGAGCTGATTTTCAGATTTGGAATGTCCAACTCTCAGTAAAATGGGATGTAGCCATTTTTATAATTGTTTATAAACTATTGTCAAACTCTTATGATGACTATAAAAACTTTCGTATAAATAAACTAGCAAGTCCGCAGTAATAGTGAAGGCTCTGGTCATTGCAAACTCTGCAAATAATCGACACAAAACCTCCTCTACAGATTAACAGAAAAGTTGTGGCATTAAGAACTGATTAAAGGATGAGAATACAAAGCATGTACTGTGTGTCTTGCAAAGGTGTGCAAACACTAATTTTAGAATGTTTTGAATGGGTCTGATTTAAGGTTCTGAATTCATTTAGCTTTAGGAAAAAAATGAAAACCTGGTTTCACACTGCTACTTCCCTTCTGGTTTTTTGATCTTTTCCTAGTACCCTCAAAACATTCTCCTTGTTCTGACATCTAAGTATACCTTCCTTCTTTACAAACCAACAAACAACCGTTCATGAGCTGGGTTTCAGGTAGCACCCATCAAGACCTACCACTCAACTCACTGAGGATGTTTCAGAACACCACCCAAGGAATGGAAAATTTCCACTGACCTCCAGTTGGGACTTGGGATATATTTAAGTAAGTCAGTAAAAGACACGCAGACAGCTTCTGCACCACAAGTCTTGGAGTATGATGTACGTGCTGATCTTGGCCAAGACTGCTGGATCCAGGCCAAAGGAAGCAAGAATGGGAATGGTGGTACATAACAAGGGCTGTTTGCTCTGCCACAGCCCCATTCTGGCCTTCTTCAAGTGTCAGAGAACAAGAATCCTTGCCTGAGTGGAGTGGAGAAGACGCAGCAGGCTGGGCTCTGCCATCTTGCTCCCAGCAGTGCCCCTCCCTCTTCCAACTGCCATCACAAGGCTGTGAATGCATCTTGCCTGAGAGGAGTGGAGAAGAGGCAGCAGGCTGGGCTCTGCTCCTAGCAGTGCCCCTTCCTCCTCCAACTGCCATCAAAAGGCTAGGAACCATCTTGCCTGAGAGGAGTGGAGAAGAGGCAGCAAGCTGGGCTGCTCTGCCATCTTACTCCCAGCAGTGCCCCTCCCTCCTCCAACTGCTCCCATCACAAGATGGCAAAGAGACTATGGCAACCAATCCACCAGCTGAAAAAATGTCTGGTCCTGAGGCTGAGCAGGGCGGGGCTGAGTAGATGCCAGCTGACCATCTCCACCATCATCCGGTTTGTCAACAATGAAGAGAAAATTCAAAGTAAAGAGAACAGGAAAATTCCAGCAATCAGAAATGGACAGAAGAATTGGAACTGAAGACCTCAAGTGCTTTCTTTTTGCTGTTCCCTCCCACACCATTTTCCTTTTGTTTCTTGTCTCTTTAGATTGTAAGCCTGAGGGCAGGGACCTGTCTAAGATTAATATAATATTGTACAGCGCTGAGTACATGTACAACGCTTTAGAAATAAACTATCATCATCATCATCATCATCATCATCATCATCATCATCACCATCGTAGTGATGTCAACAGGCTGTACTTGCCCAGGAAAGCAGGCGGTAGAGTACTTTTGCAAGTGAAGCAAACAGTCGAAGAAGAGAAGCATGCATTAGCAGATTATGTGGCAGAAAGAATCAAAGAATCAAAGAATCAGCTTTGATTGAAGTCAACAACCAGAAGCTTCTAAAAGTGCAGCAAACCGAGAACCAGTACCGGAAAACTGCAATTCAACGCCGAACTGACAGCTGGCGCAATAAAACACTGCATGGACAGTTCTTGGAGAACGTCGAAGGCAAAGTGGACATGGAAAAGACCTGATCTTGGCTTACGAATGGAACATTGAAAAAGGAAACAGAAGGACTGATTCTTGCTGCACAAGAACAAGCAATAAGAACAAATGCCATCAAAGCCAGAATTGAAAAATCAGGAGAAGATCCAAAGTGCCAACTCTGCAAAGAAGTTGATGAAACAATCGACCATATACTCAGCTGCTGCAAGAAGATCGCACAAACTGATTACAAGCAGAGACACAATGCTGTAGCACAAATGATCCACTGGAACTTGTGCCAAAAGTATCATCTGCCTGTGGCAAAGAACTGGTGGGATCACATGCCAGAAAAAGTTGTTGAAAATGAACAGGCAAAACTACTTTGGGACTTGAAGCTTCAGACTGACCGAAAATTGGAGCATAACACTCCTGATATTACAATTGTTGAGAAAGAGAAGGTGTGGATCATTGACGTTGCTATTCCAGGTGACAGCAGAATTGAGAAGAAACAGTTGGAGAAACTCACCAGATATGAAGATCTGAGAATAGAACTACAGCGACTCTGGCGAAAACCAGTGAAAGTGGTCCCAGTCATCCTCGGCACACTGGGCGTGGTGCCAAAAGATCTCAGCGGGCACCTAAAAACCATTGGCATTCACAAGATATCGATCTGCGAACTACAAAAAGCCACTTTACTGGGGTCTGCTCGCATAATTCGCTGATACATCACACAGTCCTAGGTGCTTGGGAAGTGCCCAACTAGTGATATAATACAAAATCCAGCATAGTCATCTCATTTGCTGTGTGTAACTGCTGCTTTTACATCATCATCATCATCATCATCATCATCATCATCATCATCATCATCCTTCAGCCTCTTGTAAGTGGGAACAATTCTTACAGCACACCACAAACAGATGATTTCTGGTGCTGGACTCTACCTCCTCTTTGGGGGGCTCCAACCACCCATATAGTGGTTGGTGCTCCCTAGCAATACCTATCACAGTTAAAATTGCCTGTGTGAAAGCTACCAGAGAGTCTTTAGATACCTGTTTGGTATCTACTTTCAACTAAAATTGATAAATACAGAAAGTGACCCTCATTCACAAAGCTTTTCATAAAGGAGATAGACATCTTAAACTTTCACAGCAGAAGCTTTCCCAGAATAAGGAAACTAGTAAAGACAAAACTGAAAGGAAAGCGCAGAAGAGTTTGATCGCTCTAAAATGTATGCAGACTATTTATTACCCAAATAATAGAGGCTCAGTTAGAAATACTTGGATATGCTGAAGGAAAACAAGCATGGCTCCTGAAAACGTAAATTGTGCCTCAGTAACTTATTAGAATTATATGCAAGTGTCAACAAGCCTCTGAATAAAGGTAATCCAGATGGCATGTTCTATCTGGACATTCAGAAATTTGACAAAGTTCCACATCAAAGGGTCTTGAATAAACTCTTCAGTCATGGAATAAGAAGACAGGTGCTGTTCTGGATTGGAAACTGGCTAAAGGACAAGAAACACCGAGTAGTAATAAATGGGCAATTCTGAAAATGGAATATTGTAAAAAGTGGAGTCTTCTAAAATTCAGTATTAGGACCTATGCTTTTTAAATTCAGGCATCAATGTTCCAGAAGTAGGGGCAAGTGGTGAGAGATAGCAAAGACTGCTGATGGCACCAAATTGTTCCAAGACAGTGAAGACTGAAAGAGATTGTGAAGGGCTCCAGAAGAATCTCTTACCATTGCGTCACTGGGCAACCAAGATGCAAATGAGCTTAATGTTTGTAGTACAAAGAGATGCCCCCTAGAGCAACAGTTCTGGCGGGATAGCTCAATGAAGGTGTCAGTTCATGTGCAACAGCTGTGCAAAAGAGCAAATTCAATGCTGCTGGTAATTAGTAATCCTCCCTGGTCACCACACCTCAGGAAGGATATTTACAACTGGGGAAAGGGTAAAATAGGGAAACCAAAATGATCAGCGAGTCAAAACACCTCCTCTATGAGATCAGGCTCCAACACCTATGCCTCTTCAACTTCCAAAGACAGTGTTTGAGAGGAGACCTGATTAAGTTTATAAAATCAAGCATGCTATGGAAAAGCTAGATCAGGAAAATTATTTTCTATTATTGTTCAACCGTAAAACCAGGGGTAACTCTATGAAGCTGACAGGCAGGAAAGTTAGGACTGACAGAGATGTGTTTTGTTTTGTTTTTCACGAAGTCAGTCACTCTTGTGAAATTGGTGGTGACAAAATCTGGATGGCTTTAAGAAATGGTTAAACAAATTCATGGAGGTCAGGTATGCCAATGGCTACTAGAACAGATACCTAGATACTGGGCCTTTTTACACTTAACTTCCATGGAACAGTGTCCCATGGAAGTTATGTATAGGGACAGTGGCTGGCATTTGTAATGCAAACACTGGCACATCTCAAAGATTCCTGGCACTTATCTGAGTTCCATCAAAGTGTGGATGCACCTGTCTAGAAGTGCCCACCTTGCCACAGCAACAGCCATGCATGCTAGGTCATTGCTGTGGTGACTGAATGGCATAGTGCATGACTGCACAGCCACATCTGCACTATCCTGCCCCCATGCAGTATGACCATGTGAATCCTGTGTGCATGGCTGTACTAGGAAGAAGAAGAGAAGAGCTGGCTTCTCTACCCTGCTTTTCTCATCCATTTAAGGGGACTCAAAACGGCAGACAAAGCTTTTCTATTCTTCTCCCCACAACAGAACACCCTGTGAGGTAGTTGGGTCACCCAGCTGGCTTCACGGGGGAAGGCGGAATCAAACTCGGTGTTCCCAGATAAGAGTCCGGCTCCCTAACCACTAGACCAAACTACCTGCAGGCACTCCTAGTGAAGTTATGAAGCTGTTATGAAGAATTTACTGCTCTACAGCTTCTTAAAATTGAAAATGGCCATGCATGCTTGGAGCTGATCCAGAATGGAAGCACCTCCATGGTGTGCAGATACAAACCTGTCAGAGTGTGTGTGGCCCACTGTTGAGGACCAAGTGTGAAACAGCCTATTATCTCCAGGTTGTAGAAGTACACACGATTCAAAAGCAGGTGAAGGGTTAACCTTCATCTTCTCCTTGAAAATGTCCATAAACAAGTGGCGGGCCACAGGCCTAGATGGGGTATGGCCTGATTCAGAAGGGTTTCTCTTATGTTATTATGATGCTTACAATGACTGAAATGAAAAGTGATTTAGGTTTTAAAAATTTGAGGACTCCAATAGTTTCAAAGACCAACAGAGTCACAAAAGGAACTTTGTATTGCATTATACATACAACCTTTAAAACAAAAGTATCCTTTTAAGCCAGAAAAAAAAGAACAAATACATCGTTTGCTTGCAGAAATCTGTAAAGCGTATCCCAACTGATGTCTTTTATTATGTATTTTTCAAGTTCTCCTTTTATTGTTATTTTTAATTCTAATAATCCTTCTACATGATTTTAAAAATGGGAGAGAGGGGCTGAAGGTGAAAGGTCTCGTGAGTGTAATGATGCACGTTAAGCAATAAAGTTTATATACATAATTTATTAAGACACAGACCTTAATGTGTAGAATCTGGTCAGAAAAGGATAATTCCTCATGCTAGTTATTTAGCCTCCAAATTTCTCCTGATCACAATTTCATCTTCCGTCTAAAATCCAGCTGGTGTTAACACTGAATTACTAACAGCATTTGAAGATGAAAACCCAGCGAGACATATAACTCATTTACCTCCTAATATATGTATGGAAGCTCACTTCTGTATATACATGCTGGATTAGAACCCTATTAAGTGATCTGTGGTACCAAAACAGAAAATGAAGAGTTGGTGTAGGCATATTTCTAAAATGTTAACAAAACTTATAAGTATACAGCTTTCTTATACAATGGAACCTTTCCCTCACACTCACTAATTATTCACATAGCTCATATAAAATTACAGACTTAAAGTACATACAGTACATTCCAAACAATTGGTATACTTGTACAGCTACGTGTTCGCTCTCCCTGTACAAAATCAAGCTGTTTATTAATTATCTAGCTAATTCTGTACTCATTTGTGGGATCCGGTGCTGCAGCAGCTATATAAATTGCTTATTAATTCAGTGAATTTTTATTTGTTTCACCTGCATATGTAACACTTCACAACTATAATGCAACTGTGTACTTTAAGCATCTACCTTTAAATTATTTGATTATTAATTATGTGGCCAAGAATATGTATGGAAAACACTGCAAACCAATTCATAAGCCAAATATTTTTTTTTCTCTCCAAAAGGCAAGCCTGTGAATGATTTCCTGGTTGGCTAAGATTTTCTAGAAATTGGATTTTCCCTCCTCTATGAATATTTTAAAGAAGTCACTTATAGACGCCTTTTAATGCAAGAACAGGTGTGCGCTCAAATTCCCTCAGCAACTAATATCAGCTCAGCTGAGAGAACAGCAGTAAATTCTTATTTGAAAGCTAAACTAAGTTCATCTTGATAAGGGCTGGAAGCTCATTAACCATTAAAATGCCATATAAATGCTATTTGGAAAGCTATTTCTTTGTCTGGCTGAATTTTATGTGTATTTGGAATGCAGAAAAATAAACATGAAGAGGCACATGAAAATAAAGTGCCTGCACAGCAAAGATGTCGCTGCTTAACGCTAAAGAAAACCAGAGTATTTTATATATATACTTTAAAGTGTGAGCCATACAATTTGGTTTCTACAGCACGTGGTAAGGAAACACTGAATTTTGCAATTGCCAAAATTGCATTGATTTAAACTTGCAATTATCCTAACCAAGATCTGTATCATACCTACTTATGATTCTATTATTCAGAAGGTTGGAGATCTAACAAACACATTTCACACTTACAAATAGAAAGTGACTGAAGGAACAGGGTTGGAAAAAAAACTGCCTAACCTCACCAGGAAATGAAAAATGAATGAATGAACAAGGAGGGGAAGTATTGATAAACGGATGGATATTGGAGGCGGGGTGGTTGGGGAGATGAGAATATTTCAGAGGTCTTAACACTGCTTCTCTCCTTTCCATACAGCCCCAAAGGTAGATGAATACATGGGGTGGCAAGGGTAGATTCATTCATTCAATTAGAAATATTAGATTCAGAAGCATTACTCTGTACCCCCCTCCTCCCATATTACAGCATTTCTTGGGTGAGATGGGAAGGAAGGCAAGGAAATCGTCTCTGACCAATCATGAATATACAAATCATGGGTGTTTTTCCACTGTCAGAAAGTACCCATTTTTGCACCCATTAAGGACCCATTTGGGTGTGAACCGGATGATCCCATTTCTACCACGGCACCCATTTGGGACCCGATTGTTTCGACTGCCGCTGGGGAAATCCAGATCAAACGGGTACTTTCTGGCCTTTAATCCAGATTTTCTGTAGACCTCACTAATCTACTAGATCCGGATTAAGGAAGGTACCCATTTCTTATATCCGGATCTTCTTAGATCCGGATTAAAGAAGCACGGTGGAAAAACACTCCAGGAGTCTTAGGATCCTGTATAATTTCCTAATTTTGAATATATGAAATATATTCACAAGTTCTGGGGTACTAATCTGTATATACTGTATGTGATGTGCCACAAGGAGATTTTGTGTGAATGTATTTTATTAACACTATCGAAGTCCAATATATTGCCCCCCAATACATTTTTCATTTTATTTTAACAAAATAGTGAATGTTTCATGCTACTCTTACCTGTATCATTCCAATTTTAGTATATGTGCTGCTGAAGCAGGCAAACCCAATACATTTATCAGTAGTGGGAAGTATTTAAGAAAACTAAGAGTCCTTTAAATCCTTCTCGATCCTTTCCTACTTCCTTTACCAGGGTGCCCTAAGAGAATGTTTACTGAATTAGGGTACAACTGCACTATTTGAAAATCAGAACACAACACGACCCAAAACTGGATAATGAAATCCAACCCAGTTATTTAATAGTGGAATTGAAAGATGTGCCTTAATCCACTCAAATCAACACCCAATTGTTTGTTTCCCAGAATCAGGTGAGCAAAGGAAAGGCTGCACTGTTTTGCCTAATCCCACAGGATGAATTTAAGCCTGTCACTTTGCACACTGATACAGCAACCTGTTTATTTCACTTTTGTTCTGAACAGGTCAACGTGGAACACATGGTTTTTCTTTCCTACTTTTTTCCCCTCAAACCACCCTGTGAGGCTGGTTTGGGAGACAGGCAATGACTGATCCAAAGCCACCTAGGTATGGTTCCATGTGTGAACCAGGAATCAAGCCCAGCCCAACCTTAGGGTCACCACATTTTTCATTTCACCACGCTGAATTTGATTCATAAGGCACTGAAAGTAGTAGTAGGTTGCTTCATCTACATTAGGGATGTGCATGAATATTCAAAGCATTCAAAATTTGATCGAAAGCATTCGAATTTGGACATTCAAATTCAAATCGAGTGTTTATAAATTCAAATTTAAACATTTGAACAAATTTTGAATTTTTGAATCATTCATACGAATTATTCAGACATTCGTATTTGCAAATACGGATTGTAAATTCACATGAACAGATTCAAGTTTATTTGAATCTAATCAAATGTAAATACATTCGAATTTTAAACATTCAAATAGATTTGAATTTTGGGATATTCAATCTAAATTGAATCGAATCCTGAAAATTGCATTCGTGTACATCCCTAATCTACATTACTATACTTTTCAGGAACACAGCTGAAGCTAAAAAAATGACTAATTAAAATGTTTGGGCTTGTTCTAAGACAAAATACAATACACTAGAACGACCTGCCGGATGAGATCCGTCAGATAACATCATTAGACAGCTTTAAAAAGGCGGTCAAGACGGATCTCTTCCGGCAGGCCTTTCCAGATTAACCATCCCGGCCCAGATTCCCTGATTCCTCCCGTGGCCCCATCTTAGTGATGGTTGAGGATCAATAGAGGGACATCAGGGTTTTTAGTTTTTAAATTATTGTTTTACGCATTGATATTGTGTTTTAATATGTTATATTGTTTAATACTGTCTTAAGGGGGGGAGGGATAAGGTGTTTTTAATTGTTATATTTTACATTTTACTGTTGTTAACTGCCCGGATTGGTTTGCCATAGGGCGGTATACAAATAAATATTATTATTATTATTATTATTATAAATTTTATGGAAAACTATGCAGCACTGAATAATATTAGTGCTTTGGTATGTAGAAATAAATTATTGGTGTTTACACATTTACTTCAGTGCGACTACCACCGTTTTCACAAAAATAAGATAGGGTCTTATATTAATTTTTGCTACTAAAGACGCGCTAGGGCTTATTTTCAGGGGATGTTTTATATAACGCTTATATTTCAAGCATCCTGAAAAACCATGCTAGGGCTTATTTTCAGGGTGAGTCTTATTTTCGAGGAAACAGGGTAGTAGTTTCCTGCCAGTGAATTAATTTTTAAAATATAGACATTTCTATAATCACTGACAGCAGAGTATTGGTCATACTTCTGATTCCAATAAAATCACAAGGAAGGTCCTGTTATAGGAGCTCCTACAGCACTTTGGATATGATCATGAGCTTCCCTTATCTACCTATCTACCTATCATCTATCAATCCTGCCCTGTACCCAGAGGTCTCTGGGTGGGGAACAACTTTATCTCTGGACTAGAATTTTAAAAATAAGATTGATTAACTGAGCCTCCCCCCACATCTAAAAAAGCTCAGGGAAACACACACAAATTCCTAAATAAAGCTTTTATACAGATTTGTGTATTTATTTGCATTTTTATCCTCCCCTATGCCAAAGATCTCAGGGCAGGTTACAATATTAAAACCAAAATGTAAAATGAAGACACTAAAATAATAACAATGGGGGGAGTGGAAGCTGTTTCTTTGGATTTCTAATGCAGGGGCTGGATTGTCAGTTTCCTGCTCAGGCATCTGTGAGATGTACATGGCTAAACAGAAACAACATTCAGCTAGAGCCATCAGTGAAGGAAATATTTTTAACACATGCATAATACTTAAATCTACTCTACCCTATCTCTAAACAGTATGAATGAGAGGAAGACCTAAATAAAACTTATGGAAGAGTTTAAAAAAGAAAAAAAACCAAATGAAAATCGGGGGGGGGGGTTGGTTTGCTGCTGCAATCTCCCGAAAATCCACCTCCACCCTAACAAAGGAGAGTAGGTGGATGGGGTGGAGTTGGTAATGAGCACCGCAAAAGAACAACAAGTCCAGACAAAAGTACAACTAGCACTGCATTGTTCCGATGTGTTGCCAACCCTTTCCTCCAAGCCCTATATGGAGTTTTACCGGGCAACACTCTGAATGCCTCCTGAGCCAAACCACAAGAAGTACCCACAGCATGACAACGTGCCAACTGTGTAGTGCCATTCAAAAAATGTTTGGTGCTGCATTGCTGCTTTCAATCACACAGTGGCCGGTAGCTGAACTCGACCAAACAAAGTAATGGTAAACTTGCACACCCCTGTGCCATGGCTTGCGGGGTCTGAAGGTGCCTCCAGGTGGTGAGATGAAAGCATGGAATCTTGTTCAGTTCCCACAACTACCAGTTTTGGTCCATGCCAGATGGCAGGGTTAGGGTTATGAGCCCATACCATTCTGAGGCTTGCTCCCAGGATGCTTCCAGTGGTGAAACACCCAGAACCACTGAAGTGTCCACCCTAGAGTTTGGGCTGTGGGTATTTTCATCCACTTCTTGCCACCATGCTTGCACAATGATACTTTTCATCAGGAAAAAAACCCAGAGGCAAGTGCCACACATGGTAAGTTATATTGCAGTTTCAGAGTTCTTTTTTCTGGCATAGCAATATTCTGGGATATTGCTTATACATCCGAGGATGATGCTGGAATTGCCACTGATACATACCACAATCCCAATATAATGCCAAGATATTCCTGGGTTTTAGGGCTGCCTGGATACAGCCTGACTCAGATCAATGCATTTGTTTACACTGGAACAGGAGTAATAGCTCTGACTCTTTAGTGTAAAACAGTTCAGTAAATTCAGAAAAAGCACGGCTTTCCCAATGGCTGCTCTAGTGCATTCCTCCCTTTTTTTTCTGATCTAGCCCCTTGCCTAGATGTCCCAATTTTGGCATGACAATCTCTATTTTATGGGGAGTGTCCTGGTGTCACCACAAAATCTGGGTGAGACAGCAATAT
The DNA here is from genome assembly GCA_023333525.1 of Aspidoscelis tigris stejnegeri. Classification (NCBI taxonomy): domain Eukaryota; kingdom Metazoa; phylum Chordata; class Lepidosauria; order Squamata; family Teiidae; genus Aspidoscelis; species Aspidoscelis tigris. Next base: position 14,036,986 of record JALMGA010000007.1, read on the forward strand.
CCCTACCCTCAAGGTTCCAAGCACGGCTATGCCCTGTATCCCCAGCCAGAGGAAGAAGGGCCTATAAGATCACAGACCCACTAAGGCCAAGGTCACACCTTGCTGAAAAAAGTCCATCTTATTAAGAAACAGGATTCAAAACATACTAACTCTGACCACACCCAATCCTGATAAGCCTTCCTCAGTTTGGGTCACCATGCTCAATTTCTTAGATCTTCACCCTTCACCACCATCACAACACCCCCTGCGCTCTGATAATGGTTATGTGACTCAACAGTGAATGATTACACATTGGGTGAAAGGGAAGGCAAATTCATGCAGTGTCCATCCACTATAGTACGGTTCAGCCCCCTTTGGTTCTCTTCCCCCATCACACCCAAAAAATGAAACACTATAACAGCTTGAGACTTGTAAAAAAATCAGAACTCAAGAAAGTATGCTTGAAGGGAGGAAGATCCACACACACAAAAAAAGATTGGACTAAAAAGGTGTGAGCAGGGGGGACCAAAGATGGAACTCAAGAAGGATTAAAGTGAAGGTGTGACAACAGAGCTAAGCCTTGCAGCCTTTCTGACTTTCAAGCCTAGTTTTTTGTCCTTATCTTGAAGGCATCAGAGCTATTCTTTCACTTAATATTACCGACAAAACCCAACAGACAGACTCGTGGGGACAGATGGACAGACAGACAGAAACACATGGCAGGAAACATGAGAGGCTCCTTGAATGATTTCAACTGTGGTTAATTATTTTTATTAAAATGTGTTGGTTTGGCTGCTACATTTTTATAAGTTGCTGTTTTCAGGGTTTCCTTAAACCCCACCTAACAGCCCTCCAAAGCCTAAAAGGCCTGCATAGTTTAGGCTGCCAGGATTAGTACGCCCATACATCTTGGTTTGGATGAAGCTTTGTGCTGAGGACTTGCATCTGGTGCCAAATTTCCATTAAAAAAAATATGTTACAAATCAAGACTGAACACCCATTTCTAAAACTGAATATAACTGGGCAAAATTCTACACTGTGAGTACTTTTTAGTTTTATTGTATCTGTGTTTTTACTCATTTACTAAAAAGAAAAGGCTTTATGGCTAGTGAAAAGTTGCAGGAAAACAAGATTGTAGAGCTAAATTTGAGCTGAATGCTTTTTAAATGGAAAATGCTCCAGCTTAAATTTGAAAAACCTGTAACAGCCAAGGTTGTTAGAAGACTATTAGTGCTTGGAGATTAGTTGGTGATTGACTTTTGGCTTCTCCATCCTGTTGTTGCTTTCCTGCTTCTAGATTTACTGTTGTTGTTGTTGTTGTTGTTGTTGGTGGTGGTGGTGGTGGTGGTGTGTGTGTGTGTGTGTGTGTGTGTGTGTTTATGGAGGGACCCCCATCCTTGGGCTTGTTTTACTGTAAGTAGGCAGTTTATTATCCTCAGAAGCCAAGTTGACAGAAATCAATCTGATTTGATCATAAAGGCGGAGGGAAGTAAGTGTGATTCACGATCAGCAAGTTAAGTGGAAAGGAAGCCTGGGTTGTTCTCCTAGCCCCCTCGACCCTTCTTCTGGCATTCCAGCCAGGTTGAGGGGCTATGACAATGTAAGAAAATTCCATGAAAATATTCAATTTGGAAATCATTTGGAATCTGTTCTGGCTGATGTTTCTTCTTGGTAAAAAAGATATATTCAATAGGCTTTTGGGAGTGGCCTCATTTATTTTCATTTCATTTTTTTCTTTTTGCATTTAAGAAGTTAAATGCTGTGAACATTATCCTAGTCATTTATCTTTTTCATCACAACAGGCCTTTGAGGTAGATTGTTTTACAAAGCAGTGATCAGCCACAGGTCAACCTGGGGTGTGGGGGTGGGGGGAGGAGGCAATATGGCTGAGGGATGATTTGAATCCAGGTTTAGCCTGAAGTTGTGTACCCTAAACTACAAGATTCTCAAAACACAATTCCTGCCAAGTAAATAAAAAACAAAACAACGCCAACAGGTTAAACTTCACTCTTGTAGATGGCATGGCCATTAAATTTTCTCTGTAAGAATAAAGAAGCAGTTTGCCTCTCCATTTTCTGGCATACTATTTTACTATCTGGTTTATGCACAAGTGCCATGGATATTTTTTTTTAATGACCTGTATGCTCTATGGGGCTCAGATGGTAGCCAGGAGCACACAGTTCCTTAAAAAACCCACACTCTCCCCCAGACTTCCAGGACTAATGACTAAAGCTTAGGGATTATTGCAAACTAAGCAAAGCTAATCTTATGACAGAGTCTATAGATCCTGAGGCAGGCATACATTTCAAGATGATGTGGGACATGCTCAGATGGGTTCTAGACAAAAGTTCAAATTCTCTCAATGACAGAAGGCAAAACATTGCCATCCTGATCTGAAGGTGATATCAAGGGCTCCACAGTTATTATTTTACAGTAACACAGCCTAGTGGAATTTCACAGAGCTCACAGCAAACAGCACTTCTGAGCTACCTTGTGGTCCCATCAAGAACAGAGAGTAGGGAGAAAAATCAGGTTACATGCAGTACTATCATATGCATTCAACATACAAAGGTAAGGAGCAAACATGGCCAGGTGCATATTAAAGTATCTTTGACTTGTCAGAGGGAAGTTGGGACAAGGTTGGGTTGTCAAATTGAATTGGAAGTTGCGACAAGGTTGGGTTGTCAAATTGAATTTGCTTTCCAGACAGTTTGTTCTACCACTGACATACATGCCTAGAAGTTAATCCAACTGATAAGAGCCCTAAAAGGTTTTATGTTTAAACTTTGTTTTATACTTCTGTACCACCCTTTGGTGAAAAGGGTGCTAGAAATAAACATCATCATCAACAACAACAACATCACTATTACTATTATTATAAAGGCTTGTGGAGTTGTAGATAGTGTGTCCAAGTTGGAGTGACTGCCAGAATTTATCTAAAGGCCATTTGTAGATGAGGGCTTCATTCTCATCTTCTAGTTTGAGAACGGCCAAAAATAAACAGTGGGCTACTGAGGAATATGGAATGCTAGATTTGAATGGGTGTGGTCTGATCCAGCATGGCTTCTCTTATGTTCTTATGTAGTATAAACCAGAGCATTTTCTATGGTGAAATCCTGTGAAACTGCCAATCAGTGGAGATGAAAATGCTAAAAGCTGTTTACAGTAAACTTTTCAGTTTGTTTTTAACATGTGCATCCTGTTTCAAGCCACGTTTATGAATAAACATAGAATAAAATAAAATAAAGATGTAATATTTAAGCTATTTTCTGTCTTTCTTGCAAGGTTAAATTTCTCTTCCAGTTACACTACAGACACCATTCAATTTAGAGAAATGCAGCTAAGAAGAAAGCCTCTGGAGTTTTTCACCTTTACATGGTGCTAGGTTAAACTCAGGATGGTTAGAAAGTCTTTGAAGCAACCCAAACTTAAATATTCCTGCTAGGCAGACTGAGCAGCGGTAACTGAATTATAATGAACTAGCAGCTGTCACAATATGACCACAGTAACCAAATCAAAATATCAGCCACAAACTCATATGAGATTCAAAAGGTCAGTGTATAAAGCCAGCAGCTTTCTTGAAGATCGCCTGAAACCTTAATCTTATCCTATCAGTGAAATGTTCTGTTAAGCTACAGGGAGTATAGGAACAAGTTACTGTATATCGGTAAATGATTTAATATACTAGGCAAGATAACCTAGGGAGGATAAGAGGAACACACAGAGGAGATACCTGAAAATTGAGCAGCACATTTGAAATGACATTCACCAGTATATTCTTGCTTCCCATAATGTACCAGAATAAGTGGACAGATCTTCACAGGCCCAAACCAGTATCATATTTATACTCTTTAAAGTGAGAATGCAAACCGATTGATAGGTAAACCTGACAGCTATGCTACACAGAAAGCTTTAGGAATTGGGAAAGTAACTGGGCAGAAGTGTAATACATTTAGATATCTTTTCTCAAGCACGTTTTTACTATGCCACTTACCAGTAGTGCCTCACCTATGTTACAGAGGAAAGAAAAAGAATGCTTTCTCAGGATGCAGTAACGCAGCGGTTCTTAACCTGTGGGTCATGACCCCTTTTTGGGGGTGGAGCTACCCTTTCAGAGGGGTCACAACGAGTCTCCCGCTGCCCCCCCCCATGTGGTGCCCCTCGAGGAGGCCAGCAGCAGGGTTGCCTCGCCACCCCATCATGTTGCCATAGTAGCTGATCGAGGCGTAGGTAGAAAAGGCAGCATGCAGGCGCAGCGAGATGCAGTTGAACACATGGGTCCACGTGGGCCACACAGCACCACCAGCCGCCCGAACTTGCCGGCGAAGAGCAGGATTGGCACAAAGTGCATCTAGAAGCTGAGCCAGGCACCACTGCAGCCGTGACCCAAGCTGCCCCGCCCCCGTGGTTGGGACTCTCCACAACATGAGGAACTGCATTAAGGGATCGCGGCATTAGGAAGGTTGAGAACCGCTGCAATAACGGATCTCTGAAAAGCATGTGAGAATTCTGCAATTGTAACAGTCTAGATTTCTTCAAGTCCGTAACTTCCTCCTAGAAACTGGCCTTTCCTTTAAGTTATTGCTCGCTCACTCACTTCAGAAGCACACACATACCAAAGATAAATTTCATTAGTTTTGTTCTTGACATTTATTCTTGTTCTTTTTAACTTCTTTTCTGTTTTTCTGTGATGCCCTCTAGTGGTGCAGTGGTTAAGAGCACTAGGAGGGAACCCCAGGAGTCCCTTAGTTTGAATCTCTGCTCTGCCATACAAGTTCGCTGGAATTTCCCAGCTATGAGTAAAGTAGTATCAGTGCCTCATGGGGGTCTTGAAAAAGGGAAAGGGTACTGGAATAAAGTCTGATGGAAAATCCAGAGTGTATCCCCTAGGGTGGCTGGATGGAGCACCAGGTCATCTTTCTGGTTGGGAGTCTCCACAACATGAGGAACTGCATTAAGGGGTCGCGGCATTAGGAAGGTTGAGAACCGCTGCAACCAACCTGGTACCTAACATTGTCTCTACATTCCTTTTCTGGGGATACCAAGAAAGAAGTTTCTTGGAAACTCTTGACACCTGGGACTTTCAGACATTTCCATACCTTCATACCCAGGCTTCTTACACTGTCTTTTGAGACAAAAAGATGCTTATCTTTAGCTTTTCTCATCTTTGGGTTAAGAATTTATTGACTATTGGTTATAACACAAGCAGTATATGGCTGTGTCTGGCTGCAACCACTGAGAATTTTAAATATTAATATTTTTTATTGCTTATTTTTAATGCAAGAAAATTCCTGCTTCTTTGTACAACCACTGCCAGGACCAGTGTGTGGCTCAAATGCTGTTTGGGGATATAACACTTTTCTTTCATTCACTGGTTGCTTTCATAACATCTTAAGTTTTTCCCAGGGTACACAAACTCATTTTCTTACTGGAATATAAATATTAAACTGCATACGTTGAATAGATATAAGCTGAGAAAGTTATCTCTGTCACAAAATCCAAGGTTATGAATCAGTTCATTCCTGCTTACAAAAGTTGCATTTCCCAATTTATGATAAGCTATATTCACACTGCAGGGCTAGAGGAAACACCACACAGCATGGAGCACTTACACATTCTCCCACCAGTGAATTCCCAAGTTGCTATGAGATGGAAGGCAGGGCTGTGAAGCACCTGTCCCACTACTCTGGCCTCTGTGAAACAAACGGATGGGGCCGTCTGTACCTGTGCAGACTGGTCTGTTAACATGAAGGACCAAAACACTCCCAGGCACCAGCACCATACAAGCTGACTGAAGAAGGAGTCATGTGACTAACACCTCAGGAAGGCCTGGTGACTCCCCCTCAAGATGGCTGGAGGGGAGATATACATGTGGCCAAACACTCATCTTGGAATACCCACTAAGTACATGGCGGCAAATGACAGCTAGGGCTGCTCTCCCAAATTACAGTTACTTTTGCATTCTTTTAAAAATAGTGTAATAAATCATCCCCAAAGAGTGAAATTTTGAAATATCCACACCTAAGGAAAACGAAAGAGCCCTCGCTGGTCACAGTATTCTATGACCAGGAGACAAAGCTCACCTTATGGAGCATTTTGCTATAATCAAGAAAACTCTCTAGCCTGAGAGACAGTCAAACTCAGTTCCAAATCTGCTTAAGGTGGAAAATGTACCATTCCATAAACACTGGAAAGCCACAATTCACTCCACACAGCTTATCTGACCAAAAGCATTTTCATCTGTACCAGGTTCAAAGACACCTGAGCTTTTAGGACTTTTCTCACAATAAAGACTTTCTAGGATTTTTGTCACGGATCAGCTGTCTTTGCAAAAAGAAATGCAGCTAACCTGAGCGGACAGGAAATGTCTTACAGAGCATGGATGTCCAACTATAGCTGTTATCCTCCCAGCTATTGGCGTGTGCATTCTGCCACCCAATGCATATCTAAAAGTGCTGTTTTAACTACTTCTGCAATGGAATCAGCTGATCATACATTGTGTCCCCATGGCCTTAATTTCAGATTCACATGAATCAATGACAAAACTTTTCCTTGTCCTACTGCTCCCCCTCATTCTACAGATAATCTTCTCATCTTTTCAAAATGCAGTTTTAAACCAAGATAATGCAACGCTAATGTTTCATGGAAGAAAAAGGAAATAGGGACACAATGCCTTAAAATTTTGCAAATGTTAACAAGATACTTAAATAGACTTGATTCTGCCCAAATGAGTTTCAGCCGTTTTCTTTTCTCGCCTGGAGTATCTTAATCCCCACTTTTTTTGTTTTAAGTTACACAGGCAAGATCGCTGGTGACCATCACAACAACACACAAATGTGCTCAAACCGGTATTGAAACATGCTAGAACGACATAATAGCCTGGAACACCCTGAAAGGAACAAGGGATCCTCTCCTGCTAAAGGGCAGTTATTTGTATAGGTTGAAAAATCAAGCTCTTGACAATACTTTCACATGCGCATGTTTTTTAAAATAATTCTAGTCAGGATATATTTGCTTTATGCTTTGACGCATGACTGTAAAACCTGTTTTCCACCCCCACGTACAAAAAAAAAAATACCAACCCAAAAAAACATTTTGCTAAACAAAAGAAAACACAGTTCTCCTGGCAACAACAGTTTATGGCGTAGAGTGTTCTTTGTTAACAAAAGCCAAAATAAAGGGAGAAAAAAGGATCAAACTTTTAAGTTGCAAAAAATCAAGTTAAAAGGTCAAACCTGAAAGCATCACTCAGCACAGTAGGCTTCACTGAAGACCAGGGATACATTTAAAGATTGTATTTACACTGCCTGCAGTCAAACTTAATAGCGTGAGTTCAGAAGGGAGGATCAGAATTTCTTTGCTTTTGTTGGCTGAAGCCAGCTACTTCAAACTGCTGCAACTGCTGAGTGTGTGTGACTACACACGCAGTTCTGCAAGCTCCAACACTGTTTCACATGTTAAACAGCTCACAAATATTTCCTAATAGTAAGACAAGGAATATTTCAGGGGCACATACTAGTCCCAGAATGATATATCACAGTTAACAGTTTTGCTTTCTTTGGCTTGGGTTCATTTGTTTGAAAGTAAGACATTTCAGTTAGTACATTGACAAGTGCAAGCAGAAGGGTGTGATCTTGGCCAGGGAAAGGATTACTAATATATATTTTACATCATATATTTTTCTTAAGCAAACTCATTTATCAAACGTGATTAAAGAAAATTTGCTATCTGAATTTGCAAGGGATTAAAGACTTTTTTTTTCTGACAGCCAAAACTCTTGCTACAAAAAAGAGATCACATCAAAATCCGAATAATAGTGACTCTCCAAGTACTCTCCAACTGTGAGGACACACACTTGCTAAATACCACAAGCTACCAAAAGTGGAGCGTGATGCACACACGGTTAGCAACAAAGCAGAGGTTCACAGCCCGGAGTGTACAAATCTCTGCAGGCAAATTCACACTGTAACAACAACAATAACAACAATTCCAAACTGCTGGTAGCTTAACATCCAGTCCCTTGTCCACTAAAACTAATACATTTTTTTGCAATCACTTCACCAGTCCCCTCATTCAATTATTTGATTAAAAATCCATTATCTGCAGGCCAACAGATGTTAGATCCGAGGACCATTAAATAGAGTATATTCATAACATCTAGCATGAACACTACAGTGTATCTTTCCCATATACTTCATAATCACCACCAGAGATACTTTTATACATAATATTACAAAATAGTTTTGCGCTGGAAAAGACTTTTGACGCTAGGAAGACCTGAAGGTAAAAGGAGGAGGGGATGGCAGAGGGTGAGATGGATAGATTAGTGCCATGGGACAAACTTTGGATAATAATAGAAGATAGAAGGGTCTGGGATGCCGGGGTCACGAAGAGCTGGACAATGAAGAACAACAAGAGGAATATCATCAGAAAAGGATTCTTAGACAACCATCTTTGTAAAAAAGAAACTGCAATTCCACAAGCATTCATAAACCAGATAGCAGAACGGTAACTGAGGTGCCTCTTACTTTGTATTCTGGAATTCACAAAAGGAGGAGATAGATTGTCATGTGATCCAAGGTCCCTGTTTGTCATATGTTCATACGGAGTTCCATCTCCATAGTTCTGTTAAGAAATTGAAAATAAACATAGTTTAAGTGTAAAATATCCTTAGTTTCTTAGAGACCAGAATGTCAGAACTATGTCCCAATGCAAGTGACATTTGCAGAAAAAATAAACTTTCAGCAAAACATTACTGTGTCCTATACCTGCGCCAACACTTGGGATACTAGCCAGTAAAAATGTTAACATTCACAATTTCGTCACGTGGACTAAATACTGTTTTGTCCCTAAAAAGAGCAAAGTCAACATTACGAACGTATTCAAGAAAGCGTTTTGAGATGCTGATCTAATTTACTATATCCAACACCAGTTGTACTGAAATTAACTCATTTCCACTGGCTCTTATATTACTGACCTGAGATTTGATCTCCTTGATGGACAGATTCTAGTCTATTTTTCTTTTGTTCTAACAACTTTCATCTCCCAATTTTAATTCTGTTTCTCAGTAAAACAATAATGTTTCTAAAAAGTTGGACACCAAATATCACTTGTCAAAGAGAACAGCAGCAGCAATAACAATAGTACTACTATTACTACAGTTACTACGACGACAACTACAACTACTACTACTACTACTAACAACAACAACCCTACCGCCAGGATATCAGGAAATAGCAGGATTTACAAAAATCGAACAGAGAAAATTATAAAATATGAGGACTTGAAAATCGAAGTCCAAAGACTCTGGCACAAACCAGCAGAGGTGGTCCCAGTGGTGATAAGCACACTGGGTGTCATCCCCAAAGTCTTTGGGCAGCACTTGAAACAACTCAGCACTGACATGATTACCATCTGTCAACTGCAAAAGGCCACCCTGCTGGGCTCTGCAAGCATTATCCGCTGATACATAATATCATCTTAGGAATTTGGGAAGATCCAAAGCCATGGTATGATCTGGTGTCGTGCCGTATTGTCATGTTTTGTCAATAACAACAACTACTACTACGTGTCCATATAAATTTGATAAAGCATATTAATGAAGGTCAAGGCCACCTTGGATACTGAGATATAGTGAGCTCACACAAGGTTAGCAACTTGCTTTTTCTTCACTCGTTTCTTTAAAGTAACTTCTGTAACGGGAAATATTAGCAGGCATGAACTAATAAGGCGCAACCAGCCATTTAATGGATTGTATACTAATTTATATACTGAATTTAGTTTGCTATTTTGTTTCTATGGCACCATATAAAGAACCTCTAACACAAACCTTTGCACAACTTGCAGTGTAAAAATTCACAAACTCTATTTTGCTTGCTATTTGCCTACTGGAGAACAAAAGGGAGGACGGACATCAATAAGCTAAATCAGTTCACTAAAAAAATTGATACTAACAGGATGCCTTTCCTGAGTTTATTGCTTACTGTCAACAGGAATGAATGTGTGAGCACTGTAATATGAGGAGCACAGGAGACAGTTTCACTTCATCAACATAATGCACTTGAATGTCAAACTTGACAGCTGGAGCAATGGCTTGCAAATGGTAGACTAGGAGACCCTAATGTGCTTTGAAGACTGTGTTTAGGAACACAGCATCAAAAGGGAGAGGAAATCTCCAGCTTTGTAAAAAAAATTTAAACTGAAGGTTTAGGAATCATTTCTTTAAGCATGTGAAAACACCATTTAACTAGTCACCCAGGTATGTGGTCATACAGCTTATTTATAATGCCCATAAAACTTCTCATTTTAAGAAACTGACTTTTAATCCATTACAACACATTTAATTGTGGACCTACGCAAACATAATGCATAAATCAATGCTAAAATAATCCAAACTGGTCAAAAAATATTTTCCCCATTGATTCCTCAGTCTACGTGAGTCGTGGGTGTCCACAACAGAGTATAATTCTGTGCTGGTCCCTGGGAAACTCCTTACAGTGCTGAGTTTCATAGTCTTCAGGAATGATCAAGCAATCTGACACTATCTTCCTTCTTCATGATCACATCAGTAGACACCCTACCTACAAACTGAGGTAGGGTTCTATGGACCCTGAATTACTATTATTGATCAGCTAACATTCCACAACCTGCGTGATCACAATGGCAACGTAACTGACTACACAAATCACTGCACAATTCTCTCCAACCTGGAGGCAGGACCCAAGCATCCATTCCAGATGCCATGGATACACCTGTCCTCCGTGAATTTATCTAATCCTTTCTTAAACCTAGTCAGGATGGTTGCCATCCCCACCTCTTCTAGTAGTAAATGCTATAGATGATCCTCTGAATGAAAGAATACTTCCTCCTTGTCGGTCCTAACTCTCCTGCCCATCAACTTCACAGAGGGTCCCATGGTTCTAGTGTTGTGTGACGGAGAAAATATTTTTTCTCTATTCACATTTTCCACACCTGTGGATCACTTTAGGCTTCAATCATGCCATCTCTTGAATGCCATCTGTCAAGGCTGAAAAGGCTGAGACGCTGCAACTTTGCACTTCACCCCCTTGATCATTCTGGTTGCCCTTTTCTCCATCTTTTCCAGTTTCACAATATTCTTTTGAGGTGTGGTGGCCAGAATCGTACACAATATTCCAAATATGGCCTCATCTTTTAAAGAGGCGAAATTATGTTTGCCAAGTTTTCTATTTCCTTCCTAATTACCCCTAGCACTGAATTTGCTTTTTTCACTGCTGCGGCACCAGAAACCCAAGATCCCATCCTTTCCTGGCCTGTCACAGAAAGCTCAGCCTTCATCAGTTTATAGGTATAATTGGGATTCTTGCTAAGACTGAAATGCATTTGCCACAAGAGAACCCTTTGGAGCTCTTTACAATCACTTTTAGTCTTTACTACCTTGAACAATTTAGTATCATTTGCAAACTCTGCTATCTCACTACTTACCCCTACTTCTAGAGCATTCACGGAAAAATTTAACAACAAGGGTCCTAAATAATGAACCTTGGGAAATCCTATTTCTCACAATTTTTCACTCTGAGAACTGGCCATTTAATACTACTCTCCATTCCCTGTCCTTTAGCCAGTTACCAATCTAGGACAGGACCTGTCCACTTACTCCATAAAGGATGAATTGATTCAGGAGCCTTTATTCAGAACCATCATATCAAAAAGAGACAAAAAAATCCCTTGGCCTAAACCTCTATGGCAAAATCCATACGGCAAAACCCAGATGTGATGTAAGTGTGGGCATGTGTGCTCCAATGGGAGATGACTTTAAAACAATCTTCTTTCATGTCCACGGTGGGCCCCCGTTCTCCTGCCACAATGCTGACAGTTACTCATGACGGGATTGGCCTGGGACCCTTCTGGAGCCCAGCCACATTTAGCCAGGCTGTGGAAGACCACTCCAAGGAAGTGGTTTGCCATTATCCACTTCCAGGAAGAGGCTGGGGATCAAATTGGTGCCCCTCTCCTTACCAGACAGTCTGCTGAACGACTTAACTAACATGGAATCAGATAAAGATGTTTAAAAAAATCAATCCTGGGAAAAGGTTCCCCTATAACCAAATATACATGGGCATTTTCCTATGCAATCAAACACAGGAAGTATGTTGAGGGGCGAAAAAGATTAGATTTATACTTACCCTGGATGGACTGGGATGTCCTCCATTCCCCCAGGACCCTGAGCTAGTTCTGTCTTCTACATCTAGGGACAAAAAAAAAGTTCTTTAGGCTTTATTGCTGTAATTCTTTCTTTTTGTATAGCCACTTTTAAATTAATGTTTCAAATTAATCTCCTGTTGCCTTTAATTAAGAACCAGGCACAGGGCTACTACAATGATAGTGGCTTCTGACCCATCCACTTAAATTAACTCATTTAAATTCACAGCAGAAACGAACTGGACCCTCAGGAACTGGAGGTTTGCACATGAAAATTATTCTAGTTACTTAGTCTTTCAGGAGACTCTTAAGAAGTAGCAAGTCACTGGCTAAAGTTGAATTCAGTTTTTACAACAGGTATTTATACATTCAATTCATAAAAATCGTTAATACAAGTAATACAAAGAATCTGATGAAAAATTATCTTAAAACACATTTTTCATATTTTAATTACAACAAACACATTAATAAGCTTTTTTTTAACATATTCATCCAGAAATTGCAGGAGAATGGGGTGCTATTAATACAATTTAGTGAATATGCTGCTTGAGACTAGGAAAAACCAATTTCAGGTTAGTCAGGAACCCAACGCTTGCATTTCGTTTTTGTTAGTTAGTTTTCTTCTGTTCTGTTTGTTTTAGCATCTCCATCTCTCCAAACAACAAGTTCTAGGATCTGCAGTGGAATGGAGAAGCACAGCAGATTCAGGGCAAAGCAAGCAGCTTTGGGAAGTCAAAGTCATGGCGGCTGTCACAAGCCACTGGTAAATTTAACAGTGTAACCGCATTGAGATTTATTTTTGAAATGAGGAGGTGGTACATCAACATTTTAAATAATAACTAACTAAATAATACTGTAGCAGAATGGGAAAAAATAACCTAGCAGGGAGGGGAGGGGTTCCTGATCAGTTCGCAGTAAAACCCTAATGCAGTTGAACCTGTTAAGATACTTGATCGATATCATGCCTTCAACAAGGATCACAAGTTTTATCAAGGACTTGGCCTAGACAAACAGATACTGATCCAGACAGACAGAGGCAGGTTCAGCAGTTCTGAGCAAACAGCACATTCCCATGCACAGGATCTGGCTCATTAACATGGTGCCCCAAGGATGCAGTGGCCTCTCTGAAGATATCTAACGCTCCCAAAGCACATGTGGCTTTTCTCACAACCTTTATTATTAAGTGGTGCAATGATTTTGTTTCCACAGTTCTGCCCCTTGATCTGTTCATATTTCTGCTGCAACCCATAGTATCACTGAACCTATGACCATTTCCAAACTTTACTGTCATCCAAGAGCAAGCTGCCTGCTAGTATACTTCTGCAACGAAGCCGTGCTAGTTTGGCCCAGAACTGTTACAACTAGTCCCTGGTCCAAATTAGATGTAAACTTCTCTTAGGGCATCTACAACCACACTCACACCATCCGTTCCACTACAGGCATCTGCACTACTGCATATAGGTCAGCATAAGGAAGGTGAGCACATTCTGGGGTTGGTGAAACGCCACAGTATCCATGCATCACCACTGCCTCCCCATCTTTGCAACCTACACGCTCTTCTTAAGATCACTTTCAGAACTCCAGCACAGTGGTGGACACACTGTCTTTGAGGACAGCTCTGGTTGGCTTCAAACACAATATAGGACTGATAGGGCCTGGGCTGATTGCTGGCAAGGGTGGGTGGTGCTATGGATGGGTGGGTGGGGGGCAGAACCACTATACTATCGCCACATTGCTGCCAGTATTGTTCCAGAACAGATGGTGCTCTGTCCTAGGGATATGCACGGATATTCGAAAATTCGAACATCTGATCCAACTTCATTGAATGTTGACATTTGAACTTGAATCGGATTTTTGAAAATCCCAATTTGAACATTCGAACTTGAATCAGATTTTCAAAAATCCAGTACAGATTTTTGGATAATTCGAATGTGTGGATTTATATCTGTCGTATACAAAGCTGCACAAAAATTATATGTATCTTGCACTTAAAATACAGTATTAAAACAGGATGCATACAGATTTTTAAGGAACACGTACATGTATAATAGATACGAATGCTGTTGACATTCGTATCTTTAAATAGGAACCTAACATTCAAATGTACGGATTCAAATATTACAGATTCATATCAGATTTTATGGCATTCGGATCTCAAATATCCAAATTGAATCAGATTTTTTGACATTCGAATCTACTCGGGATTCAAATGTCAAAAATACATTTGTGCACATGCCTACTTTGTCCTCTTAATGCAGACAGAACTTGCTATGCTTGGCCTGGAACAGGCAGGAGCAAAATAGTTAAATTGCTCCAAGCAAGGTGAGTGCAGAAACATAATATGTTTTTGTCCTGTGTTGAGACATGAATTTTGTTCGGAGGCCTAGAAATTACATGGTGGTTGGTTTAGGTGATAGAACTCCATGAAAGTCAAAGGACTATCCAGCTTAAGTATTACTTTTTTCTCCTTTGTATTGTTATGTGGCAGAGAATGCAGCTACTATTGTTACAGTTTCCTTGAATTACCTCAGCTAATTAAACTCAACAAAACGTGTTTATGCTTTGAACAATCAAAGAAGAAAACATTCTGCATTAGGTCATTTATTTGTTCCAAATTTATTACTCTCAAGCAAATTACCTTTTGAGAAAGGAAAAGTATGACATTCACCCTGGAAAAAATGCTGCAAGGACTAACTAATTATATATGCATAGCTGCTATTAAGACCTCATTGGTGGGAAAGGTTATAGCGATTTTTTAATAATCGTGCCTCAAATACTTATTTCTCCTTGACAAAGAGGGTACAGAAACTTTATTCCATGAGATAAATAAGGCAGATGTGCTACCTAAAAGATGGTGGAGGGAAGAGATTGAAAACCGAAAGAAGGGAACAATTGCAAAAGGAATTTCAATTGCAGATTAGCATGTTGCTTAATTTTATTGATTTTTGTCCACCTGAGAAGACAAGGTGAGACCAAATACAAACCTGATGTTGCCTTTTGCGTAGTCGAAGACAGGTAGGTCATGGCAGTTCTAAGACTGAGATGGGACCCAAGAGAGGAACCAGGACTCCCTCAACTATACTGTTTAAGCACAGTCCATAATGTCCTTTGTAGAATACTGAAACATGTTGGAGTGTGCTTGCCTGACTGCTCACTAAAAATGTGTTTGACAATCTCCTGTGTCTATTCTAGTTAGGCAGCAGTCCAGCAAAGCAATTAAGAGCAAGCTTAATTTTAAGCGCAAGTATAAGGTTCTAGTGAATTGTGTTTTTAATGATATTTAATACCTAATCATAGCTTAATGCATACCACACAAAGCCAAGAGAAAGCAATTCTTTTTAGAGATTGAATAAGGCACATGTATAATAAATTGCTCATAACTCAGCAACTGGAAATCGGAAGTAGCTGCAACAAATTTAATACGAATTTACAGTGCTAGAAGCCTTCTTTGTGGAAAGAACCAAGGAAGAAACTAATGGTGTATCGTGGAAAGTGTCTGTAATCCTGCTTTTTGAGAATCCCACACATAAGGCCCGAGTTAAGTAAGTAGGACCTTTCCCTTTGAAATTCTTCTGCAAATGGTATTCAGAGATTTATCTCACCCAGAAAACACGAGTCATCATGACTCGTAGCCAATAAGTGCAATTTAACTCATACTTTTAAAAATTACAGAATGGATTACCCTTTAAAGTATATTTAAAAGCAATAAAACAGACCTAAAATAAGCAACCACCACAGAAGCAAATATAAACACATTCTCAAAGAATTCCTAATAACATGGTAATAAAAACCAGAGGCCTGGATAGAAAGTATGGGCACCTGAAAGTATGTCAATATGAATTTGAAGCACCTCAAGGGGAAGGCTATTCATAAGAATATAAGAACATAAGAGAAGCCCTGCTGGATCAGGCCACAGCACATCTAGTCCAGCATCCTGTCACACACAGTGGGCCACCAAATGCTCATGGGCATCTCAAGCAGAGACAAGGACAAACCTATTCCTGCTCTAGAATCCCAGCAAATGGCCTTAGAAGCGCCCCGGTTCCATAATAGCCCTTTTATGTGCTGCCATCCATAAGTCACTGTGAGCAGAGGTATCGCCAGCTGCTTTACCTCCTCAAATTTTAACACACTCTTACAGATTTTTGGAATCCAAGTACCTTAAGCTCTTGTATTTCAGCACCATCTTTCTGAACTGAGCTTAGCAGCATCTGAAGATTCTTAGGGTATTCCAGACAAGGAAATACTGCACATTCTGATGCGCAGTCGGTGCGTGGGCGTCACACTTGGCGCCCAATACTTCATAGCAGCGATGCATTATGCCACAGCTACTGCGGATTTACCTGCTGCAGAACGACCAACACTTGCTCCGCAGTAGCAAGTAAATTCAAACCTGCAGCTCAGCTTCCATTGGCTACCCCATCCTACATGACGTGAGCTGTGGGATGGAAGCTAAGGACCTCCGTTGGGAGTGGGGACAAGGAGTCGTCGTTTCGCAGCCAGGTAAGCTGGAAATTATTATATAACTGCAGATTATTATCCATTAGTCTGGAAGGTATCTCTGACACTCAAGAAGTGTATCCAGTCAGAAGCAGCCTTTAGCAACATTACTGCTGTACTGCACAGCTATTCCAAGTTACAAACCACCATCAAGGGCCACTTCGACATAAAGCACAGAATGGAAGAAAGCATGGATCGCTTCGTAGAACTGCAACAATGTCATATTAGAGCAGTGGTTCCCAAAGTTGTCTGGGCTACGACCCATCTAATATAAGTTTACCAACTCGGGACCCACCTCTAGGAAATTTAACCGTTACCAATATGAATAAAGGACTTTTCAAATAACAAACGAAGTTTTAATACAATTTTTTTATTACTTAATTAAATAATTACATCAAAAAGTTATTTCAAATACGGTTAAATTTCCTAGAGGTGGGTCCCGACCCACAGTTTGGGAAACCCTGTATTAGAGTCAAGGGACCAAGATAACAGAGCTGTTTCATTCATTCATTTATTTATTTATTTTCTATCAAAGGCTATACTTGAGGGGGGTTGTTCAGATACAATGCGTAACTTAAAACAGTGACAGTGCCTACATTGGGAGGAGATGCTGTAATTGCACAAACTGTTCCTTCCAAGAGAAAACTGTCCATCAAGAACATATTGATTGTAATGCACATGGCCTTTACTATGGGATGAGAGATGCAAGCAAGCAAGAACTACCATGGGAGAAAAGAGATGTAGCACTATGCAGAACACTCATAAGAACAGACTATTAGCTCACAACAGCTAGGATTCTACCAGGACTGGATACAGCAACAGAAATCAACCACTTTTGGTTCTCCAGGTGGCAATTTCGTGTTGGATCTGCTGAGTCTCCTCTGCACTGTGTAGTTTAAACAGGATTAGGATAAGGTGCTTCAGTCATGTGCTGGAGCAACTCCAGGTCATAAGAGGAAAAGGGTGTTTGCCCTCCCTTCCCTGCATGCTCAGATAGGTTTCTTAGACACAGCTCCATCTTATCTGGACTGAGTTTTAATCCGTTTGCCTTTATCGTTCCCAACACACATCTAGAGGTCCACTACTCACACTTTTCATAGTATTAAGTATGAGTTGTAAAAAGGCAATTTCTGAAGGAACTACCTGAAAAAAAATGCTACTTGAACGAGGTTCTTTTTCTTCCCTTGGCAAGTATCAACTCTTGAATCAGAAGTGATATGTACCATGTTGCCACCACTGGGCCCAGACAAGGCCGCTCAGGAAAGACACTGATCCTCCTTTCTTTATTAGATACTTTGTGATGCTTATCTATTACTATCCAAGCACTGTGTGCTCATTCTCACTGAAAGTAACAGAATTCCTCCCCATGGTATTACACCCACATATGTCCTCTTTAGATCTCTGTGACAATATTCCAGGTGAGAGCAAATCATTAATGTATTATAAAGGGATTCTAGAGTATGTGCTTATCTGCCATCATACTCATTATGGATTATTATTAATTCCATTATTTGAAACAACAAAGTTAATCTGATTGAACAAAAAGGCATGTATAAAAGATTAACAAAGCAAAGCACTTAAATTATATGGAGAATATGTATTGGGTCTGCACTCGCGGTTAAAGAGCTCAGACATCTGTAATGCACTTGTGCAGCCTGGCTCTATGGAGGAAGTCACTAAATGCCTCCAACCCAGTTCATTTTTTTCTTCCTGTTAAGTTAACATATTCCTTAATGTTATATTTTTCTGCATCACAATTCTTTATATCGCAATGAAACATTAAAGTGCTAATAACACAAGACATTCCAGGTAAATATTTAATTATGTTCTTTTAAAAATGTGCATCATTTAAATGACAGATCAGATCAACCACTGTTTTCGGTTAATTAGGCAGAGCTTTTTCAAATCATGGGTGTTATGTAACTGATTATTAACTCTTGGAGTCTGATTCAAGGCATATTCAAATTACAGGCAAAACTCTGAAAGGCTTTTCAATAGAATTTACAGCAGGATCTGGCTTCACTCTCTCTGACTCTGAAAAGTGTTTCCCTATGCCTAGTTAAACAAAATATATATACTGCATTAAAGTACTCTCACACCTATCTGATCACATCCTATATATTAGGGCAGTGTCATAATTTCCAAAATGCTTTACAGAACTTCAGCTGTTTGGCACTCAATACTGAATTTTTTGAGTGATCATTGCAGTTTTTATTTCTTCTCACATATCCCTCCACTTTACCCAGTAACACAGTATTATAGAAGCTAGTCATGTGGCAAGTATGTCAACCATAGCATCCAGCATATTAACTTCATTTGCTTTGGTAGCCCACCTTCCTCCACCCGAAAAAAATCCACAAGGTGCCCCTAACTTCCAAAAAAAAAAAAAAGAGATGCAGGAGAAGATAGGAAAGGGAAAACCTGCTAACACAAGGTTAAATTATTTTCACCAAGAACCAGTCATGGATCTATGTTTATGACTTAAGTGTATAAAATCCAGATCAGGATATAGAATTTAAATTACCAACCTTTTTTTTCAGCCGCAGGAGATACTTCCACTTCCACTGGGAAATAGTGACTTTTCTTGTTCATCAAATCATTGATATGATAACTATGGAGATGGGCAGTGGTCCTTTCTGCACTGGGCCTTGCTCTACTCTATATTCCACATAGGGACCTGCCACCTGGGGTCTGCTGTACTCTGCACTAGAATGCAGATGCCAGGTCCCCATTCCAAGATATGGCTCAGAATAAGCCCCACTGCAGATGGGTCAATGCATCACCATCAGGATGTAGGACGAAGAATTGCTTACTACCATCTTCAGGTAGTATAACAGTTGCATATGAATAGCGTGGCCACTGATAATTTCATATCTGAATTACTATAACACTTTCCATGCGGGGATACCCTTGTACCTAGCCTAGAAGTTGCAGGTCATTCAGTGGGTTCCCAGTTCATGAACACATTGCACCCATGCTTAACTAGATCCTTGGGTTCCCATTAGCCGCCATGCCCTCCACAATGCTGTTGGGTTCACAACAGAACATCCCAATCTCACAAAGAATATGCCAGTGCAAACTGAGGACCTTCCACATTATCTACTATACTTCCCTTCATATGCCTCTGTTAGAAAAAATGTTTTAGGGAGGACTGGGAGACCCCACAACTCACTGCTGATGCTGAAAAAACAATGTCTTCTGTCAGGTCATGACTTAGAAACATTCCAACAGGATGCTCTGTTTTCTTAGCAATGCAAAGCAGACGGGTCCAAATATGTGAAAGGGAGATGCTATTGAAATGAATTTTATTGATGTTGCCAATCTGGTCTAGTGGTTAGGGAGCTGGACTCTTATCTGGGAATACTGGGTTCAATTCTGCCCTCCACCATGAAGCCAACTGGGTGGCCTTGGGCTAGTCACAGCTCTCTTCTGAGCTCTCCCAGCCCCACCCACCTCACAGGGTGTTCTGTTGTGGGGAGAAGAATAGAAAAGCTTTGTCAGCCGCTTTGAGTCTCCTTAAATGGGTGAGAAAAGCGGGGTAGAAAAGCCAGCTCTTCTTCTTCTTCTTCTTCTTCTTCTTCTTCTTCTTCTTCTTCTTCTTCTTCTTCTTCTTCTTCTTCTTCTTCTTCTTCTTCTTCTTCTTCAAAGATCATTTTAGATGCTGTCATTTTTAACTTTTAAGTCTGTATGTAGTTTGTTATGTTCTGTAATGGCCAGTGGATAATTTAATGTGGGTACCACAAATAATAAATCATCTTGTAGTGTCCCACATCAGTGATGCCTTCAAATTATTTTTATATTTTCTTATGATGAAATAGAATATAAATGGTTTAAAATAAATATATAAAGAGGTTGGCAGACTTTTCCTCTACAAAAGTGTTCCCAAAAATATATATTTGCTTTTCTCTCAAATGAATTAATTAGCTATGAACGAAAACTACTCTACGGTCAAAAATTCAAGATTTCACTTATGGTTACATGGGGGTCCTTATCTGTCATAAAAAGCAACCGCTATCTATCTGTGACAATCTAAAGCAGTGGTTCTCAACCTGGGGGTCGGGACCCCTTTGGGGGTCGAATTACCCTTTCAGAGGGGTCGCGACGAGTCTCCCGCTGCCCTTCCCTCCCACCTCCCAGCTGCTCCGCCCCTGTGGTTGGGGATCTCCACAACATGAGGAACTGCATTAAGGGGTCGCGGCATTAGGAAGGTTGAGAACTGCTGATCTAAAGTCATCTCTAGAATTTTTTAAAACTGAAAATAATCTATATAATTATCCAATATTCTTTGATTAATAACAGCGGTAAATTTCAGATTTAGGTAAATTAGTTTAAACTGCTTTTGAATGTTATTATTTTATATGCTTATATATAATAAGTATATACCATATTTTCCGGCGTATAAGACCCCCAACTTTCCAGTTAAAATATAGAGTTTGGGATATACTCGCCATATAAGAAGACGACACCCGTATAAGATGACCCCTGACTTTGGAGAAGATTTTCCTGGGTTAAAAAGTAGTCTTATACGCCAGAAAATACAGTAACTAAAATTTAATTTAAAAATAATTCCAATTTTTTTTTAAAAAAAACTTATATTTTATTAAAAATATGTGTGCACACACACAACTTCAGCAAACACAGTGATTTACGCCAAAACATGCCCAATTCTCTACAGTTAAAACCTTGTAAATATTGAACAGGTAGTGTTAGCTCGAACTAGAACTTTATTTCACACAACGGCATTTCAAAACAAGGGATGATCACTACAGTAAATCTAAAAAGCTACAAGCATAGTACACTGCTCTTATGCTTCAGTTTTCTCTGAGTGTTCGATGGATGCAAAAGCTGCCTCTTAAATCACCCAATATGCAAATAATCTAATTGCATAGCAATTTATCAGCAGATTTCAGACTGCTGTCTGTCAGCATTATCTACAGGACATTTAAACAAATTTGGTTGTATTTAATCTACTGTGGTCACTCGAAGTCAATGGGATACAAGATGCAACATTTTGCAACAGACTGTTTATATTGTTGCCAGTGAACAACTTGTGTCTAAACTGATTTCCAACAGCATGAAAAAACAATTGTATGGTCTCTGAGATATACGGAATCTGTTAAACACCTGAAAGGCATCATATGAGTGCTATAGTTGCCAAAAGGTGAATTCATCTGTGCGAACCTGATCCAAACAGAAAACTACTGTGTTTGGTATCTACTTGAAGGGACAATCTCAGAAAGTAGTCTTGGCTTTTATTCCCCTGGCAGCTAGACTGCAGGGTGCCACGTCAAGAGACTGGGGTGAGGTGTCACTAGAAGTGCTTGTAGAAGAGAGAAGAGAGAGCAGGCTGGGTGGTTCTACCATTCAGCTCCAAGAGGTGCCCCTCCTTCCTCCAACTGGATGCCTAGGTACTTACTCCAGATTGGAGGGATAAGCAAGATGCCTCTGAAGACCATTTGCAGGGATTTGAGAGCAACTGAAGGTTTTATCTTTGTCTTCTGATTGAGAATGCTCAGAAGCAATTGCTGGGCCACTATGTGAGACAGGATGCTGGATTAAATAGGCTGTGACCTGATCCAGCAGCCTTCTCTTATGTTCTTATGAGAAGAGACAGCAGGCTGGGTTGCTCTGCTACCTTGTTCCCAGCAGTGGCCTTTCCTTCCTCCAACTGCCTGAGGGGAGTGGAGAAGAGAGAGGAGACTGGTTACTTTTCCATCTTAGTCCCAGTGGGGAGCAAGGAGTAAACAACCTTTCTTTTTTCTTGTTCCTACTTACTCACCTTTGTCCACAGATGCTAAAGAACAGGCTCTAAGCCACTGTTCCCAGGTTTCCTCTTGGATGCCCAGGTGGCAGCTCTAGCAGGAGTTACTTTGCTCCTCTTCATTTGGTGGGTCAACTGCATCCCTAACTTGAGAAGTCTAACCAAGCATCAATGACTCCATTCTCCAATCTTTTTTTTCACATGCATATCCCGACTGCCTATTTCCATAAACTGTACCCTTCACAATAGTTTCTTGTATGTGGCAACTGCAACTCTTTTTTTCCACCATTATTCATTTTTTCTTTTTTGCATACCCTTAAACGTCCTCGTTTGTACCCCAGGGAGTACTTGTACCCCTTAAAATGCAGGTGCCAGAGTTGTCTAAGGGCTTCAAGCTGGAAGCCTTTTGCTCCTATCCGTCAAGAACTCCCCTGGCTGCCCATCTGCTTCTGGATTCAAATAAAAAATGGTGGTTATTACCTTTAAAGTCTCAAATCCTATGGACCCGAAGAACTGACTTCTCCCAGCTGCTACTGCTCATGTCATGAGGTCAATACAAGAAGCCCTAATCCATGTGTTATCATCAAAGGAAACATGGCTCATTATCACACAGGGCAGGGCCTTCTCAGTAGCCACTCCCCAGCTTTGGAATCTCCTTCCCTTATCATTACGGTCCACACCATCCCTTATGTCTTCTGGAAGGCCTTTTTAATTGGAGCTGTTTTTAATGTGAATTGTTTACCTGAAAATTTAAATCTTTGTTTTAATTGAGTTTTCTATGTATTTCTAGGAGGGCCTTTATTGCTTTGAACTGCCCTATGGGCAATGGGGTAAAATGTACGTCAAGTACACAGACAGGTAAATAAATAAATAAATAAATAAAATATGCTGACAGCATTCAGTACTATTTATCTTAACTTCTGAATAAAAAGAGTCTGGCAATGTTTGAACCACTTCCTGGATGCCATTTGGTGCTTGAATCCAGAAAAGACAAAGACTATATGCATTAAAAGTTCCAGAATTGAGAATTCAGTGAAACTGCACTTCCTTTAAAGGATCAGGAACACAGTCTGGGGCTTCTTTTAGAATCATCTCTCTTGCTGAAGGTTCAAGGGATCCCTGAGGCCTAGTATCAGCTTTGGCTTAAACCTGGAGAGATAAGAACCAGGCCACCATTGTCCATCCTTTGATAATCTTGTCTTCAGATTTATACTGTAAAATGCTTTGAGTGTGTTTAACCATGAAGCAGCATATAAATGATTTAAGCATTAAACAAATTATAATAGCATTCTAGATACTTTTAAGCATGGAAAACAAGCACTTTGGGATTGCTCCTTTAAAGCATTGTTTAAATTTCAGATCCATGTTGCTAGGTGAGATGATGATGATGGTGATGATGATGATGATATAGATAGATAGATAGATAGATAGATAGATAGATAGATAGATAGATAGACAGACAGACAGACAGACAGACAGACAGACAGACAGACAGACAGACTTCATATGAATGTGACAGATCTTCCACCTACAGTGTACACTGAAGTCTCCATTTTGTGGACCTCATTTTAACAAATTTTTTGTCCACTTGACACATTTCTGGTATGTCATGTAATCTCCTATTACTACAGTGAACACTGCACAGACAGCTGCTTCATTTCCATTATGATTTCAACAAACTTCTTTGCTGCAGCTGTCAAGGAGCACGCATTCCTCACTTCCTTTTTTTTCTTTTCACTTCACTTTCAGCAGCTCAGAAAAGGAACTTTCTAAGTTAAAAGCTTTCCCCTCTGTTAAACTAAACAGGGCTCCCCCCCCCTTCTTTCATTCTTTGGAAGTCCTGATTTAATGGACTTTCTGAATTAACAGATGAACTTTATTAACATTATTCTTGCTACCGATAATTTCAGGGACCACAGAATGCCTGCACAACAGTTTCCCGTATTTAAGACCTGGCTATATCTAGGTTTTCATCCACTTTCAATCAACCTCAGGGAGAGAAGAGAATACATCAGCAGAAGGAGAAGCTGTTTTCCTTCCACATTATCTAGCCTTGAAAATCCAGTTTGGGTTAACTGAAATAACAGCAGTTATTCTATTGCTTTCATTCCGCTGCTCTTACAACAGGAAAAAGAAAACTAAAATGTGGATGTTACTTTTTAAATGTCCCATGAACTAAGCTTACCTCTTCTAAAATCCACCACTATGCATGTACTGGGATGTAAAAGTCTTCCTTATCAAAAGTCAGCCCAAAGGCTTCTTCCTTTCACCACATTAAAACACGTTTATGTTATTTCAAGGCCAAATTAGGACAATGTCTGGGATTTAAACATGATCTTGAAAGAATCAAATGCACAGCCCTAGAGAGGATAGATAGATAAGCCTGTAATAATACTTTTTTCTGAAAAGGCCCCCCAAAAGAGCAGGACTGACACAGATACTGCTTTTAATATTATGTGCCTCATTCGTTTTTACCGTTAACTAAAACCATTAGCCTGAAAACCACCTGATTTATAAGAAATGCCTGCTTTAATAAGACTCTCAAAGTGTTATCCATGTGAGCATTTAAAACAGGCACAGACGTACAAATGTTCAAAGTTCTGCCCGCATAAATGCAATTGAAAAATCAAGATAGTGGAGAATAAAACCGAAATAGAACTACAGTACTAGAGGAATTTGGAGTAAAGGTTCAGTGTGGAGCAACATACATAAATAAGATAATGGATTCCAGTGCAAGACACAAGCTTTTAAAAAACAGGTAGAAATCACTATTGCTATGTTTCTGATTTAAAATTGGATTGGGACCATGTTCCATTCTCCTGTGATCCAAATAATATTTTTTACTATAATAACCCATGCTGAAAGCAGGATATAAATTCTTCAAATAAATAAATAAAATACCGTATTTTCCGGCGTATAAGACGACTGGGCGTATAAGACGACCCCCAACTTTCCAGTTAAAATATAGAGTTTGGGATATACTCGTCGTATAAGAAGACACCACCCGGCGTATAAGACGACCCCTGACTTTTGAGAAGATTTTCCTGGGTTAAAAAGTAGTCTTATACGCCAGAAAATACAGTACTACAACGAAAATACTAAATGTTTGTACAGGACAGGCTACATCTGGAATGGACTACAGGCAACACAAAACTGACCTGTGAAGGCAGAAGAAGGCAACTGCAACCAACTACTGTATGTTGCCAAGAAAACGACATTAACTCTTTATACTGCTATCATACAGTCATTTCACACTGATTTGGCATTCTCTGAGAAAGCTATGGGTGTTTTTCCACTGAGCTCCTTTAATCTGGATCTAAGAAGATCTGGATCTAAAGAATGGGTACTTCCCTTAATCCAGATCTAGTAGATCTGGATTAAGGGGAGTACCCAATGTGTTTCCACGGGTGGTCTAGCACCCAACAGCAATGGGTGCTAGCAACGGGAGCACCCATGTGGCAAATCCCTGTACTCCCTTGCTTTTACTCCCCTTTCGAGGCAGGCAAGCGGCTTTCCTGGGAAAGGGAGCAAAATCATGATCCCCGTGGGATGGTGGTAGAGAAAACCATGGCATCCCAATGCAGGGATTTGCCGCGGTTTTCATGGGGCACCAGCACCAGGGCTGCCGCCTCCACCTCCTCGCTTTCTCCTTTGCCGCATTGTCAGCATCAGACTCTTTGCCCAGCTCCCTCCTGGGCACTTTTGGTGCCGCTAACTTCAAAGACCCTTTGTAGCCTTTGACAGCTGCATTGCTCTCACAAGGGATTTTTCTTCAGAGCCTGCTCTAATCTCCGAAGTTGCCTTCAGAGGGACTCCGGAGCTGCCTTCGGAGGGACTCCAAAGTCTTGACTTTGGGGCACCCCCCCACCATGGGTTCCACCACCACCCCGAGCCTCCTCTAGACCCCACTGCCGGATTGTAGTGGAAAGAGGCTCCCTACAGTCTGGAGTTTAAGGCTGAAGACCCCATTTGTAGACCCCTTTAATGGAGTCTACACGAAATCCAGATTATAGGTCCTGAAGGGCCCATATGATCCGGATTTCCCTGGCTGTGGTGGAAACAGATGTGTCCCTAATGGGGTCTGTGGTGGAAATGGGGTCATCCGGCTCTCAGCCAAATGGGTCCTTAATGGGTGCTTCAATGGTACTTAGTGCCAGTGGAAAAACTCCCTATGTATCATTTTGTTCTTCTGGTTAGTATCTGACTCTTTATCTGCTAGGCTCCCTGTTCAATTCCACAAAGCAAGTTGGGTGATCTTGGGCTAGCTGTGGTTCTCTTTCTGAGTTTCCACAGCCCCACCTACCTCACAAGGTGTCTGTTGTGGGGAGGAGAAGGTTTATAAGCCACTCTGAGTCACCTTAAGGGTGAGAAAGCAGGGTATAAAAGCTAACTCTTCTTCTTCTTCAGAGGGTGTGGAATTGCAGGAATTCGACCATCAGAGCCATCAGACAAAGGGAGAAAGGTGAAGGAGAGCAGAAGGTGCGTGAGAGAGCCTACTACAGGCAAGAGGACACTTACTTGTACTCTGTGGCAAAAGGAAAGGAAACCAGGTTTCCCGTGACATCATTGCCAGTGCCACCCAGTTATCCACCGAACAGTATCACCTTTGTCAGGTCTATTTCCTGGCTTGCACACACTGCCTAAAAGGAAGCACAGAGCTCCATGCACACAGAAGAGGGCTCTTGTACAACTTTTCTTCATCTTTGAAATCTGTTGCAAAAATATTTTGAAACGAGATGGTTTTCTGAGAACTGTCTTATCTGAGATTTTAGTTTGATGTTTTTACATTTTTGCCATGTACCCTCAGTGTTTGGGACAGCAAAGGAGAACAGAAATAAATCCTGTCAGAAAAACTATATACAGTTGGACCTCTGTACCTGTGGGAGATATGTTCCAGGTCCTACCGTGATTAATGAAAAACCATGGATATTTCAAACACAGGGAAATGCACTCAATTTCTCATAATTCCTGTGAAAACCTATGGGGAAACCTCACTCCATTTCCTGCGATTTCCTGAGCGCCCCAGGCCTTTGTGAAGCTCCAGGTAGATCTAGTGGCACCAGCCTGGGGGGCGGGGTTGGTAGGAAGGCTGGTCTAGTCACCATGGAAAACTGAAACCACAATTACTTGGTCTGCAGGTATGGAAGTCCCACTTGTATTACCAATATCATTGTATGCAAAAAATATTCAAGTTCTGTCAGGAAGCTCCTTGCCTTCAAACTATTTTAATTTCAGCTTTGTATTATTCAGGTCCTTCCACCATATTAAGATTTTACTCAGTGATCTGAAAAATGGCAAGCAATCACTTCAGTATATTATCTTCATGGGTCGAGCCTAAGCTTTCAGCCAATTTTCTTTGTATTTAGACTTAAATGTGCAAACTGCACTATATTAGCCTGCAAAGCATCAATGAGAAGGCTTAATTAAGTAACACTGACAGATAAATCCATTTCTTTTGCAGTAATCAAATCAAAGCAGGTTGACATAACACAGAAACTTAATACAGTTATTCCCTTGTAATTGGAAAAAGGCCCTTTACTTCTCATTAAAGCAATCTTCTGGGTATTGGCATAATAAGACATCTCAGGGCTTTAATATTACCCTATAAAAGTCTCAAGATACAGACTCCCTTAAGCAAACATGCAAGATTATCTAATTCCTTCATCACAGTGGAACATGTCATTCCTATTGTTTGAAAATTGTTAATTCTTTATCTCATCTACAGTCCAAAAATAGTACATGAGTATGACAATAAAATATGAAGGTAGAAGCGTTGATCCTGAAATAACTATAAAACTGAATGTGGTATTTGAATACAAAAGTGGAAGACTCCTATCTTAAAATGTATGAAATTATTTCCACAGACACTGGGCCAAACAATCTTAGTTTCGGTACTATGCGCAAAGAGTGGCTTACTGTGCAAATAATGTAACTACAGACAATGTAACAGAGGAGGAAAAGAAAATTATTATAAAGACTGATTTCAAATAAAAGAAGAAGAAAGGACTTCAGGCTGGGGGGTGGGTGGGTGGCGAAGCAGGATGCTTCTAAGGCCATTTGCTGGGATTCAAGAGCAGGAAAAGGTTCGTCCTTGTCTCTGCTCGAGATGCCCATGGGCATTTATTTGGCGGGCCACTGTGTGCAACGGGATGCTGGACTAGATGGGCTGTGGCCTGATCCAACAGGGCTTCTCTTATGTTGTTAACTTCAAAATCCTTTCTAACATGCCATTAGTCTGCAGCCCCAAGGTCTGTACAGATTCATCTGCACAGATCTTTGGATAAATAAAAATACGGTAGCTTGATAGTCAGAGGTATCATTTCTCACCACTGCTGCAATGAAATTGGTCAAATGCACGGACCAAAATGAACTGATCTCACACTCACACTGTTCTATGTTCTCTTCACCTTGCTGAAGTAAAGCAGGTCTGAATAATAGAATAAAAGATATTAATCCTTTCAGTTTATCACAGGACCTTGTCACAGGAATGAAATATTCTAAGTGGTAATTAAATGTAATGAAGCATACAACTTAGATTCTAAATTGGTGGGACACTGCTTTGACTAATCATTGGAAGGATCCTTTGGTACACAGTGGAGCAAAAAAGACAACACGCACATGGGCACTTGGTGTACCCAGTGAGCACTCTAGGTTCAGGGCATACAGGTTTACCTTCTCCCAATCAGCCCCCAAGGCGTCCTGGCTGGCCCCAAGAGTTGCCTAATATTATATGGTTGAAAATCCCTCTTGGGCCATTGTCACATCTCAGCCTGTCCATCTCAAGGACAGACTGGGAAGCCAAGCGTAGCCAGGTCGTTTTCGGCCTAAAACAACCTGGACATACTTAACACACTTCTTTCACTCCCAGCCCTCACCAAACCTTCATAGTAGAAGATAAACTTTGATTGGCAGGGAGTGGAGGTGACACAACACAATGGGGGGGGTGGCACTGCAAGAAGGTGAGGCGGGGCCAGGGGGGCTGTGGGGGTGGCACTACACATTTGGAGGACAGCACAATGAGGGGTACTGTGGGAGGTCAGGGGCCCACCGGGGGAATGGCTCTATGCATTAAGGGAACAAAAGTATGGTGGTGGTTGTGGAAAGGCGAGGGGGGCGGTGAGAGGTGGCTCTGTGTAATGAGAAGGTGACACAATGTGGGGTCGCGCTGGGATGGGGGCCATGGGAGACATCTTCCTGGTATATTTCTGGTTATCTGAAGCAGGCCGGAGTGGAAATAGAGCAGCAATCTGGGACCCTTACTAAAGCAGAAGCCATTTGCATTCTGCCGTTTGCTCCAGCAAAAGCTTACCCTTTTGTTCCTGTGCGTATAAAGGCTGTTTGAAGCAAAACAGACTAAAGCCAGTTTTCTTACCTATCACTCACTTCTTGCATTGCTCACATATAAGGTAAACCAAAGTGCTGTGGAAATGCATGTTCAACCCTCACTATGATGCTGAACAATTTTATAGAATGGGTATGTGTAAGAACTACAGTTAACAATTTGACTCATCCCTACATCATCCCAGACTGACTGTGCAGATGAGAACCAAACCCAAGTGAATTCTGGACCTAGCTGCAGATGACCAAGTCTCCCTCTCCCTCAGTCCCAGAAGGTACAATCAAGAATCCAGATGATATCTTGCTTAGCTGCTTGGTGAAGTTTTTTTTTAAAAAAAAACAACCCTCTTACCACTGCTTCCCCCATTACCTTCAAATTGTGAAGATTTTTGTTGTTGCTGTTCAGCACCCTTACCATGGTTACTCCTGCTTATGTTCAACTACCCAACAACAGGTGGTTTCTTCCTTCTGTTCCTATCTGGCACCCCTGCTGTGGGCATTGCTCAACTGTTCAGGAGCAAGCACATTTTTCTCTCACCACTTCTGCCAGTGATGCCCCAACCTACACCTTCCTGACCTTCCTCTGCTGGTACTTTGCCCTCCTGTGTAAGGGAGGAGGTTCTCCTGGACCTACACCCCTGCTGGTTTGGACAGTTGGCCAAACCAAGCTGATCTGAGTGTCCGCCACTTCAGAAACATAGTAATAGGAACAATCAGCTTATGCATGGGCAACTCCACCAATGCCGGTCCCAAGACCAGATGAAGAAGGAGGGTTGGGCGTCAGGTTAGCAACCCATTCCCATTAAAATTTAGCCTGCTACGGAAACAACGAGGAACATTCAGCGAAAATATAGTGGAAACACCAGAAAACAACTGAGATGTGGCAGCAAAATCAATCTCCACTTCCATCAAGTTACAGCTAAATTGGGACAAAGTCGTAGATCTGGCTGCTGCCCAGAATTAATGGAATAATCTCATTGACGGATATGCTACTTAGCATGAGAGACGCTAACTAACTATTACATGGGCAACCTATACAGAGAGAAAAACTTCAGATGTTCTCATTGCCTAAGAACATGGTTTCTTCATGAGTTATGTTAAGGTGTGCATAATTATCAAACAGTTCAGAAGCATTACACTAGACGCAGAAGTTCACAGGACCAGTTCTCCCATAGCAATTTTAAAACCTGTTAGTGTTTACCCAGTATGACAGAACAATAAAATAAAGTGGTACTACACATACCAGAAATTCATCTACTCAAAAAACTTAGTTGCTAATAAAAAAGTAAATGATTTTTGAAAAATGAAATTAAAGATCGACTTGTAACATCTCACTAAAGAGAAAAGAAGTTTCAGTGTAATGAGGGAGCACGAAATAGAATGTCAGTGGTCGTAAAAATACAGAGAAATAAAATTCCCATCTTTGCTTCCTCACCCTCAAAATGCCATACATTCAGGAATATTTTAGGCTAAAACAAGGAATGAAATACTGTTAAAAGCAGCTTTGATCTTGCACAGCAAGATTTGCTACTGAAAGTAGAACCAATCATTGTAATGTTAGAGTGTAACGGCATTTCTACTGTGACAGAATTAGAACTGTGTTTTGTGCAATATAAGTTACACTGACATGTTATATGAACCTATAATTTGCCGAGGAATATTTTTAAAAGATAAATTTTAAAAAACAGAATGACGGGCAATTTTAGGATAAATTGTTTTGGAAAATGTTGGTGTTATATGGCAAAATATACCATAGTTGCCCAGCACTAAACTGGTGTAACTATCAAGATGTCCACTAACAAATTACATAACTGGAATTCTTTATTTTCACTTTAATTCAGATTCCTACAACTTCGATTTCAAATGAAAGAGGAAGTTTTTTAAAACTACACCACCAATCTAGTATATGACAGAAAAACTGTCTATGACAGCTAATATGTACTATAATGAAGTAATACTGCAATCGTCAAAAGCATTATGACCTATTGTTTGAATATATTATATAAGGCGGGATAGAAATATGAATGAATGAACAAACAAACAAACAAACAAACAAACAAACGAATGAACGAACGAACAAATGAACTGGAATGATAACAATTATGTGATATGTACAAAACCACAAAGTATTCTACCAAGTCACAAAAGCCACGAGCGTGAAAAGCTATGATATTTAGACATTTTTTAAAAATCTGAAAATGCCAGCCATTTCATGCAACAGTGTATATTCATATTTAACAAAAGGCCAGAGCAAAGATATCTTCCCTGCCCTCCTAAACATATACAATGAAGGGGCCTGACGCACCTCAGGGGGAGACTATTCCATAGCTTGGGGGCCATCACTGAGAAGGCCCTCTATCAGGTGCCCACCCCTTTTACTACTAAAGATGATGGGACAACCAAGAGGGCTTCCCCCTCCAGATCTTAAGGCCCAGGCAGGTTGATATGGGAGAAGGTTTAAGAGGCTGTAAGGATACAACCTTAGACTCTCCTAAGTAGCAAGCTACTCTTGTCTACACCTGGTATTGTCTCTGATCTTGGATGCAGCATACCTCAGTCTTCTAGTAAAAGTTGACAGCTTTATCCTCCATAGCTAATCTCTTTCAAAAAAACAGTTTTATAACAATCCCCAATATTGCTTATCTGCAAGCTTTGTGAATAAATAAATGCTTTTTTTAAATTGAATGACCCACTAGTCATTGTTACTGGATGATGCTCTTGTTTAGTACTGTAAATGGAGATTTTTTTTCTAATTTACTTTCTCTATCCCAGTTGTAATCTTAAAATCCATCATTCCTCCCATTTATCTTTATTTTCAGTTTTGTGATTCCCACTTGAGTACTAGTTTCAGTCCCCTTATAAGCCAGTCCTTAGAACTTCTCATACAGGTTGCACAGGCCCAGTCTCAAAGCTACCTATGTTTTTATAAATCAGCCTTTTCACACCTGGCTTCCTGGCCATGGAAAGCTTTGGGCAAAATGACCTGGAATCCACTAAGCACCTGTACTTACAGATGCTTAGTGCATTCCAACCCTCCCCAACTCTTTCTTTCAATGCAAATGGTTGCCCAAATGGCAGCAATGTCTGAATTCTGGTGTAGGCAGCAGTGCACATGTGAAGTGCTGTGACCAAGGCAACCATGTGACATGGGGCATCAGCGGGTGTGTGGTGTGTGCTCTTGCATGTGCAACTCCAGCACCCATTTGACCCAAAAGAACTGCAGAAGGAGCTTACCAGGGCTTAACTAGCCCTGCGCTAGAGCAAACATGGAGCACATTTTAGTGGTCCATGCTTGCACTGTGCTCTGGGATGGGCAGAGCCACAAACAGCTCTGCAACATGCATTTGTCGCATCTCAGAGATGACCACATCTTCATTACCAAGGTAAGCAAAAATTTATTCAATGTCTCCCAAAAAGAGAAGACATATTTTGGGATACAAGGCAGGCTACTATCTTAAGAATGAGAGATGCATCTTCTTGAGGCCAGCCAATGATCCCTCGACCAAGGGCCTTTTTGCACATAACTCTCTTAATCCGGATTAAGAAGATCTGGATCTTTGGTATCAGGTCTCGTGGAATCCATTCCTTTACGTTCTGCATCATGGTGAGGGCCTCATGTGTCCGCATGGACCGTCTAGCACCTGATGGCAATGGGCGCTAACCAGGGCCGCCATGCAGATACCGTAGCACCCATCCCAAGGCTCTGATTAGGCCCAAGCAGGGGTCATTTCTGGTTACAATGGGCGTGGCAGAGAGGCACGGCTTCATAACTGCCTATGTAGCCACTACAAAGCTTATGCTTAGCTTGGTAGACCACTATAAAGGACGTGTGGGCCTATGTAGATCACTACGAAGGACGTATGTAGTGTGTGTGTTGAGGGGCAGGGCTGGACCGCATGTGGAGGCGCGGTCTCTGATCCAGTCTTCACAGGAGAAGACCAGATTGAAGACACCATTAAAGGGGTCTTGCTTTAATCTGGATTTAAGGGCCCAAAGGCCCCATTAATTCCAGATTTCGACAGCGTTTATGCAGACAACACATTCAGAATGGGGTCCTTAAGGAGTCATGTGTGCAGAAGCTACATAACTGATCAGTACCAATTGAGAACCTATCGGGTTCCTAATGGGGTGTTCGCTGCACATGCAAAAAGGGCCCAACTAACATGCTTTCATGGTGACCACCAGATGCTCTGTAGGTTAATCATCTCCATTAATGTTATTTTGTTATCCACTACTAAAAAATGCAAGGCGTTTTGGAGACCTTTTCCAAAGCACCCCATAACTGCAAATGCAGCTGGATAACTGCCTGCATTAGTCTCTGGTGCTTGCTCAGTGGCAAGCTTTTCCTGAGAAAAATGTAAAACCGCACAGTGGACTGCAATTTTTATTAGTGGGCACAGCATGCGCTACTAAAACACACCCCTGAAAAAAATCGCTTGAACAAAAAGATGAAAAGGAAGACGCAACGAGCTCTAATTCAAGAACAAAATGGTTACAGCTTTCAAAACCCAAGTGTGTCAAAAAGTCAAAAGTAAACATTTTGAAATATAACGGGATTTGCCTTTTTTACTTGAAACAGGCTTTCCTTTGAAAAAGAAAAAGAAAGCTTATTGATGGTGGCATCCCTTCTCTTCATACAAACATAGTATGCACAATGAGGCACTTAATGATGATTGTAAGTGCAACAGCTAACTATTTCAGGCATTCACTGCTAATCCTGTAACACTAAAAAATTATATACCAAACAGTCCTATGCAGCTGCAAGACAAACTATGCAATCCAAGATTCCCAAACGTAATACTCCCAAGATAATAATAATTCTAATTGTGTAACAAGGCCATGGAACAGCTCAAACCATTATGAAAAGATGCCTAGAGGGGGGACTGAACAGCTCTCTGCCGAGGTAATCTTTGAAGTCAGGAAACTACTGAGAACAGTAGTTCACCCTCTGCTGTGGTTCCTGATTTCAAATACTTCTCAAAAATAGAACCTCTATTTATTCATCAAACTTTATATCAAGACTATCTCAAACGTTAATTATCTGAAGGCAAAATTAGCCAGGGTACATCAGCACAACTTGATGTTGTTATTTCATGATACTTTGAATAGATCCCTGATTTGCTTCTCTGTTTCAGGTTCATTGTCAAAACTGAAGTATTCCAAAATTTCTGTGGACGATGCTTCTTCAGTTTCTAACCTAACAACTGCAAATGTCAGAATGTAAGAGGAGCCCTGCCTGGATCAGGCCACAGCCCATCTAGCTCAGCATCCTGTCTTACACAGGGGCCCACTAAATGCTTCTAAGCATCTCAAGCAAAAAGGCAAAGGCAAAACCTTCACCTACTCTCAATTACATGCAAATAGCCTTTACAGGTGTCCTATCTGATTAATTTGTATCTGCCCACTTTATCATATATTGTAGGAACAGTCCCTATGGGCTAATTTGATGTTCTGTTCTGTATTTATCTCCCCTGCTTTTTACCATACATGAAGTTGCCAAGTCACAACTAACGGAGGAGGAGGAGGTCACCCAGCTGGCTTCATGAGGGAGGGCAGAATGAGACCCAGTATTCCCAGATAGGAGTCTGGCTCTCTAACCACTAGACCAAACTGGCTCACGGAAGCCAGAAGAGATGCAGAAGATGCCAGAAGTGCTCTCTTATTCCTTACAATGGAAGAAGCATGGTTAAAAAAGGTGTTCCTCCCTGGTACCTTGGCCACCTCAGTGCTTCAGATTATTTATTGCATGCATATACTTTCTTCCCTTTCTTGTTCCTCAAAATCCAAGGCAGGATACAAGTAGATTCCAGGAAGCCTCCTTAGTTTAAATTAAAATTTGGTTTTGCATAATGACAACAGCAATTAGGATCATCAAAGCCAGCCTTTAAAGTTCTTGCTTAACGCTCCTTGTAAAATAAATAAATAAATAAATAAAAAGTCATCCAGTAATCTGGCATAGATTTCTCTTCCCAAGAAAAGAACCCTATGATCTGTCCAAAATATTTTTGTCAGGGAATCCATCACTTCTACTTAAATCTGAACAAACGAAAAATCAGTGAGCCCACAAAATTAGCTGGCTGCTATGAAATTAAATACTCGAGGGGCCTGTATGTTTTTTAAATTGTTTGAATCAACTGGACCATGTTAGTGATTATGATCATTCCTCCACCAAAGGGGAATATGCTTTCTACCTCAATGTTCATCAAGCCTCCCAGGTGGCTAATCATCTGTGAGCAAGTTAGCTTCTTTCCATCTGAAAGGTTCCAGCAGAGGTAATATCCCCATGTGCAGCTTCTTTGCTCCTAGAGGAGTCAGTCCACTATTTGGAATGCCACCAAGATACCTTCACTGCGGAGGATTGTTGCTGATGTTATTACTGTCATGTGAAGAGCACTGGGGAAGATGCCAGCACTATGGGGAAATCAAGTGGACTGGAAATACTGTTGACCTGCTGAGAAATGTAGGTAAGGAAAATTTGGATTAGCACCGATGTGTGAGGGTATAGCTGCGCGCTTCACGTTGTGCAGGATTTCAAACAGTGGGAAGCTCTCAAGCTTGAAAACCCTCAGAATGCAGCTTTCAACAAGGGTTACTAATTTTGAGTTTAAAATAGCCAGCCTCTAAAAATATTTTTAGTGCTAAATGATTTATAAGCATTCATTTAATTAAAACAGAGAACAAAAAGTTTTCAACAGAAGTTCTTCTTGTTTGGACTAGCTTGTTTACTGGAAAAGAAGAGATACAGATCATGTTAAGAACAACCACCTTGGCATATCTGATCATAAAACCTCCAAAGATTTTAACTGCCTGAATATAACTCCTACAGGAAGGATTAGTTTGAAATAATTTCAGCATTCGTTCATTTAATTATGTGAATTGGGGGTGGGGTAATTCCAGGCACTTTTACCTCCGAGTAAAATCTCACAGAATGCAATGGAAGTTAAGCCCAGAGGCTTAATCACATCTAAAGGTGGTCAACAGAAACAGATTTCATAATAATTTTATGATTGGTGGTCTCAGTTCTCTCTTCAAAAAATTTTTTCCCATTTAGGAGGGGACCTGACTGAAGTATATAAAATTATGCATGGTATAGAAAAGGTGGATAGAGAAAATTTCTTTTCTCTGTCACACAACACTAGAAACAGGGGGCATCTATAAGTGTTTTTCCACTGGCACTAGAAGTACCCATTAAGTACCCATTAATGGGTACTTAATGGGTACTTCTAGTGCTAGTGGAAAAACACCCTATGAAGCTGATGGGTAGGAGAGTCAGATCCGACAAAGGGAAGTATTTCTTCACCCAGAGGGTGATCGGCTTATGGAATTTGCTGCCAGAAGAGGTGGTAACAGCTCCCAGTCTAGATGGCTTAAAGGTAGGGTTAGACAAATTTATGGATGGCAGATGTATCAATGGCTACTAGAATGAATGCATATGTACATCTTTAAGGCTGGGGGGGGGAGAAGCAGGACACTTCTAAGGCCATTTGCTGGGATTCAAGAGCAGGAATAGGTTTGCCCTTGTCTCTGCTTGAGATGCCCATGAGCATTTGGTGGGCCACTGTGTGTGATGGGACGCTCGACTAGATGGGCTGTGGCCTGATCCAGCAGGGCTTCTCTTATGTTAATTTACACACTGACTCTTGTAAACTGCTGCACACAGAACGAAGATTTATCATTTTCTTTAGACTATGAGATTAACTAAGGGTTTTTTCCCACCACACTCCTTAGATCCAGATCTAAGAAGATCCAGATCTAAGGAATGGGTACATTCCTTAATCCGGATCTAGTAAATCCAGATTAAGGGAAGCACCCAATGTGTTTCCACGGGAGGTGTAGCACCCATTAGCAATGGGTGCTAACCCCACTGCCATGGAAGTACCTTTGCACCCATGTGGGGAATCCGGATCGTCCCCCAAGGATCCGCCCGTCACCCCAGGTGTTTCAGGGGATGGGGGGGGGTGCAATATCCAAAGTCCCTCTGAAGAGACTGGCACAGACTTTGAAGCCGCTCCAGAATCATTTCAAAACACTTCCGAAGTCTGCGCAAAAGAACCCCGGAGTGCCCACAATGTCAGTGGGAAAGAGCTCCGAAATCCCTCTGAAGTCTGCGCTGATCTTTGGAGAGACCGGCAGCGAGACTCCGGAGACTTTTGCCAATCACTTCAGAGGGATTTTGAAGGGAAGCCCATGCAGTCTGCGCTAACGGTGAACAGACCGCGCTGACAGCTCCGGAGCCCCTCTGAAGTCTTTGCCAGTCTCTTCGAAGTGACTTTCAAGTCATTTCGAAATGACTCCGAAATCACTTTGAAGCTGGGATTTCAGGGCTTCCCCCCCCCCTCCATGGGTGCATTTCCTCCCCCTAGCCTCCTTTAGACCCCATTGCCTGTCACTAGTGGAAACAGGTTCCCTTTAATCCGGATTTTCTGGCTGAAGACCCCATTGTAGACCCCAATAATGGGATCTACAGAAAATCCGGATTAAAGGCCAAAAGTACCCATATGATCCAGATTTCCCCAGCAGCAGTGGAAACAATAGGGTCCCAAATGGGTGGCGTGGTGGAAATGGGGTCATCCGGCTCACACTCAAATGGGTCCTTAAGATGGGTGCAAAAACGGGTGCTACCCTAAGAGTCCTTAAGTCTATACTTCATCTCCCCACAAAAACCCATTCAATAGCCCCACTGTATCTCTATGCCACTATTATAATCTGAAGGTTGCTTACTGCCTTGCAGATTTGTGTCAATGGATCATGCTGGACTGCTTCATTTCTCAAATTGTTGCAGGTAATTTTATATCAAAGTTCTAACTATGGTGACCATACAGAGGTTGCTTTGTACTCAGAGAAGTCACTGGTTAAAATACCCTCTTTCCTTTTTTCTTTTCTTTAAGTATTTAGCACTATTACTTGGCCTTGATAGATAGAGGGCTGATGAGAGTTTCCTTTAATCCTCTTATCTTGGAAGTTAGTTGCTTTAGCACGTGCACGTTGCAATATATTTTACTTAACCCAACCCAACTGCACCTAAGAACAACAAAATGCTGTAATTCTGCTGTCATATACTACTTTCATTACAGATTGATTTGTGCCATTTTATTATGCTTGTATTTCACTTCACAACAGAAGTATCGACCCAACGTGCATTAGCTGTTAGAAAAACACACAGAAGGCCCACAGCATGTTAGGGATAATAAGAAATGCTATGGGAGATAAAACCACCAATATAATAATGTTCCTGTTCCTATATAAAAGCAACACAACTTCTGCAGCAGCCATCGGTATAGAATTAGAAAAGATTCAAAAGAAGAGAATGCCTAGCTGGTCTCCCCTACAAATAAACATTGAAATAGTTTGGGCTTTTTAGACCAGAAAGGAAACAGATGAAAAAGGACATGGCAGAGGTATATAAAATTCACACAGCATAGACAAAGTGAAACAGGAGACCATTTTCTCCTCTTCCCTAAATACCAATGAATTCATGGAGTCCCACAGAACAACTGGAATCAAGAAAGTCTGGATAAATGTGAGCCTTTTATATGAATGTTGAACTATCAAAGGTCTACTGCAATTCACAGACAGTGAGTCAGCCCATACCACATTTTACATTTCAACAGCTTGCGCAAGTTATAAGGTTCTAACACTCTGTAACACTCTGGCAAAGTCTTTAAACACCATCTCCCAACTCACATAACCAAATGGAAGTAAACCTCATGAACCTTGAGGGATGTAAGTTCATCCCTCTTAGTTTCCTAATTTTCATACACACCATGGAAACAGATGTAGATTCTATACCCAGATATCTAGCAAAATTTGAAGCTAGTTCTTGATGCCATTAACTGAATGAGTGCAAAGAAGAAAGTGAAGGAGGAGGAAAAGTTGATGATGGGGGGGGGATCCCCACAGAAGACAAGGGCAACCCACTCCCAGTGGCTTAGCAGGTAGGGAGCCGGACTCTTGTCTGGGAATACCGGGTTCGATTCCGCCCTCTCCCATGAAGCCAGCTTGGTGACCATGGGCTAGTCACAGATCTCTTCTGAGCTCTCACAGCCCCACCTACCTCACAGGGTATCTGCTGTGGGGAGAAGAATAGAAAGCTTTATCAGCCGCTTTGCATCCCCTTAAATGGGTGAGAAAAGCGGGGTAGAAAAGCCAATTCTCCTCCTCCTCCTCCCCCCCCCCCAATGCTGGCAAGAAAGCTGTATGACCATGGCTATATCATCAAGCTGTACGACCATGGCTATATCATCAAGCTGTACGACCATGGCTATATCATCAATCGGTATGACCATGGCTATATCATCAATCGGTATGACCATGGCTACATCATCAAGCTGTATGACCATGGCTATATCATCAAGCGGTATGACCATGGCTATATCATCAAGCTGTATGACCATGGCTATATCATCAAGCTGTACGACCATGGCTATATCATCAAGCTGTACGACCATGGCTATATCATCAAGCTGTACGACCATGGCTATATCATCAAGCTGTACGACCATGGCTATATCATCAATCGGTATGACCATGGCTATATCATCAATCGGTATGACCATGGCTACATCATCAAGCTGTATGACCATGGCTATATCATCAAGCGGTATGACCATGGCTATATCATCAAGCTGTATGACCATGGCTATATCATCAAGCGGTATGACCATGGCTATATCATCAAGCTGTATCACCATGGCTATATCATCAAGCGGTATGGCCATGGCTATATCAATTTTTCTAGCTACAAGTGCACTAAAGTTCTTGATGATGTAGCCAGATCAAAACCACAAGGCAGTCTGATCAATGATGTTGGAAACACTGAAACTGAAATGCCTTGGTTCACAAAGACATATCGAATATGGAAAGCATCAAGCAAGGGAACCTGAAATATTGTTAAAGAGGAAATGAAACATATTAATTTGGATGTCTTAGAATTTTAAACTTAACTCAAAGAGATTAGAATGGAACACTTTTAATTCAGATATTTATTATTAGAAATAATAAAGTGCTAGTAAATTCTCATGCAACGATATGCATCTGCTCTGAATGCAATATAGGAAGAGGCTAAACAGATCTATTGCAAATTGCAGGAGTTGTTGGGTACGTCGGCCAAAAAGAGAGAGAAAGATTCTATTAATTGATGACTGGCTAAGATCAAGTGACCTAACCTGAAGAACCAGAAGATTTGGACTTCGTATATATAATAATGCAGATTATTATATATGAACAATGCAGGAGTTAGTTAAGACTGTATAATAGGAAACAGAATATGGAAGAAGTACAATTTGGCCAGCTAAGACATTTCTGGGGGTCGTCTACAGAAGAGGCCATGAATTATTAGCATCAAAAATACATGCTAAACTCAGAAACCTAAATGGAGGTAGGTAGCAAGATGTGATCTAAAATCCATACAGTTGAAATATAAGGACAAGAGATAGTATGTTTACTCTTGTATGAGAATTTAACCAGAACAGCTACAGGGAGAGATTAGAGGTAAGAGATTATAGATAATAGTGAAAACTAAAATGAAGAATGGTATTTCCAAAATTTTGTACCGTAGTCAAAAAGAAGTGGCTTTCAGAAGAGGCTACCTTGATTGTCATGGAAAAGCTGATGTTGAAAATTTGAGAAAGAAAGAAACAGCAAGAAAAGATATTTCAATCAGTAACAAAAAGCAAACAAGGCACCTTGTTAAGAAGATTGGGGGGGGACTACAAGTTAAAGCAAGAATATTCAAGGATAATCTCAGAGATCTTAAAGAATAAAAAATGAGATCCAAAACAGAAGAAAATCTCAGACTAAATCCTTTTAGAAACATTATAATGTGCTTGTGTGTGCATGCACAAAGATACACACAGATACACACAATAAGGAGTCAAATAAGAAAAGCACCAGGTACAACTGTACGAACTGATTAATGCTGCACAAGAAGAGCCACTGGTCATTCTCACAGATCAATGTCAAAAAAGATGAATCAAGACTTTGAAGCTAGGGCCTTTCTGCACTTACCTTTACTCTGGAATGTGATCCTCTTCTTGGCCCCTTTTCTGCACATGCTGGTGTAGACTAGAGAGGCCCTGCTCCTGCTAGCCATTGCTAGTACTCTCCGTCTATACAAGATGGAGCATATTCCAGATCAGGACCCAAACTTGGCCTCCTAATCCACTTCTGGTAATAACTAGTGTATGACCAGTGCCCTATGCTGCTGAAATGGGTTCACTAGGGATTTCCAAGGCCAGAAGCATTTGTTCCTGGCTGTTGGGCAGACTCTGAAGTTCACATGAGTATCTAGGCTGATGCAGGGGCAGATTCAGAACATATTAAGGCCAGCCCTCACCTGATCTGGATCTACAGATACAGAACAGCATATTAAGTACAGAAAAGCCCCTAAAGAACAGAAAAGGATCAGTTTATGTGCCTATGTCACAGAAGGCAGATTACAGTGTGTAAATTATTGATACTCTGCACTAATTCCTCATTCAAAGTTGCACTTAAAATTTTGCAATACAGCCATACATGAAAAGGTCAAATGAACAGCCTAGTTTTTTGAAAAGACAGAGGACGTAAGATCAATAGCAGGGAGAGCAAGAGAATACCAAAAAAGAGCATCGTTTTTTTGCTTCATTATCTAAAGGAAAACTTTGGGTTGCATAGATCATGTTAGAATGAAAACCAGAGTAACAACATTCTCCCTCCCCTGAGACATCTTTTCAATGAACAAAAAAACTACACTTTGGGCTGAGTTTAGAAGGCAAAGCTATTCAAAATAAATGCAATGTACTAGATTAACAACTGCCCTTGTACATGTTTAACTTGTACAGCAAATATATTCTAAGACTGCCAGTACTGTCAAATGATGCAGCTGAAATTCAGTTTGGACTATTACCAATCTGACAATATGAAGATTACACCAGACTGTAACTAAAAGTAAAGAAAATTTACAACTTACTTTGAAACAAAAAAGTGTAAAATCTGGATTAACAATGAAGCAAGAGGGGGAAATGCTTTACAAGTTTAGATGGAATCATGTGGGATAAGAACACTTCATCAGTGGCAGGCAGCATACAAGAGTATGCATACTAGAATTTATCTAAAGCTTTTGAAGTTTGCAAACTACAACAAACAAGGTTATGACATGCAACACATTAAACCACCACCTGCCAGTGAGTTAATGACTTCAAAGGTTTAAGATAAATCCCCAATAAGCCCCTTCCCCTGCGATCACAGGCCAGGCACTTCCAAATTTCATTGACAAGAAGGATAAGAATCATCAAAGCAACTGTCTATCAGAGTGTAATGTGCAGCAAAGAAAACTGGGCACTGAGAAAGATTGAGCACAAAAACCGTTCCCTTTTAATTGTGGATCTGGACCGATATTATGAACACCATGGGCTGAAAAAAGAACTAGGTGATCTTCAACAATGATCACCAAGCAGAAACTCGCCTGCTTTGGACTGGTGATACAAATGGATAACTTTTGAAAAGATTTGTTGAACTTAGGGCAATCAGAAGATGGGGAGAGTCAATGAATGAGATCAAAAAGACTATCTAAAAATCCTTGGAAAAGGTTCATGGCTTAGTAAAAAGTGGGCCTTCCTCCATACAGTCACCAAGAATCAACCCCATGTCAATGGAAACTAAAAACAAAACAACTGTCCTAAGGAAGAAT
Organism: Aspidoscelis tigris stejnegeri; assembly: GCA_023333525.1. Taxonomy (NCBI): domain Eukaryota; kingdom Metazoa; phylum Chordata; class Lepidosauria; order Squamata; family Teiidae; genus Aspidoscelis; species Aspidoscelis tigris. The sequence goes on from JALMGA010000007.1 coordinate 14,080,410, forward strand.
TGAAAAAGAAACGATTAACACAGGAGTTGTTAATGTGGTAAAATGTAAGCATGTATGCCTTATGAAAACTGACAAATCTGCAGTAGCAGATGACATGCTCAGACTGAAAACCACAAAGTTCTATTTAAACACACAGAAACGATAGCAGTAGTTAAGGGACTTCCATGAATTCCTTAGGAAGCCACATAAATTTAGGGGGCACCGAGGACTGTTCCTCAGCAGTACTTAGAAACCCCTCTTCAAAAACAAGCAAAACAAAACATCAACAGCAGAGGAAATACACTACAGCCCAAGGCTAGCAACCTGACAACAAAATCATAACCATCATTATAGTTTATGATAGTGGACAACAGTCAGGAACAGACCAACGCATTGTTAACAATTACCCCACCAACACTATGCTAATGAACAACAACCAGAAAAGACAAATGATCCATCGCCAACAACCACATGAAGGACCAACAGGCAGGTGCAAAATAACACAATTACATACAACCAACCAAACAATCATGCGCCTACATCTGTAAACAGCTGCATTTGATTGGGACATAGCATAACAACCCCCAAAACTGTGACAAGTGAGATTTCAGATGCAGCTGGACAACTTCTATGAATCTTACAAAGTATTTACATTGGTTATAGATGATGGAAGCTGCAATCCAGCTAAAACAGGATCACATGATGCTGCATTAAAATGTGTTTATTTCTTCATAGTCTTAGCTAACAGATCAATAAGAAGGTATATTGAGAAAGTTAAAGCTCCTCTCACAGTTTCGATTATAATGGGTTCCTTGGATTACAAGAGATCATGCCGATGATGCATGGTCCTGATCATTTATCTACTTATTTAAAATACATGAGTAAAAAGGCAGTATGGAAAGGTCTAAGTCAGTGGTTCTCAACCTGTGGGTTGGGACCCCCTTGGGGGTCGATCTACTCTTTCACAGGGGTTGTTATGAAGTAGCTATGAAAATAATTTTATGGTTGGGGGTTAGGGTTAGGTTGGGGGGGGGGTCACCACAACATGAGGAACTGTATTAAAGGGTCACGGCATTAGGAAGGTCGAGAACCACTGGTCTAAGTGAAAAGGCAAGTAAACAGTGGAAGATTCACAGTGAATATGATTGAACACAATTCACTGGGGACAGTGAATAAACACAAGCAGACCAGACTAGCAGCCCTCATCTTTTATTGTAGACCAATCTAAACAAGCCATGCCTCCCATGGAAATGCCACATCTGCACAAGATGCACCATGGGAGTGGGTCCCCGTGAGAAAATGGGCCAAAGCCCATGGAGACTCCTTTGAAGGAGTCTCCCAGATGTTCCTCAGCAGCCGACAGAGCTGCTTCTGCATGCCCAGTTAAAATATCCCTTCGTGTCAACTTTGGAGGCTAGGAATGAAGCTGCTCCACCACAATGAAGATGGCCTTTGGTTAACTGGGTTGAGGAACTCTGGTCTAGGGATATTATTAACACTGCACTAAACAGCTTTTGCCTGTCATTACATACAGCCCCTTTCTATGTCTATCATCTTTGAAAGGTACCTTTCAGAAGCCCCAGTCCTTAATCACTGACATCCCTAGTTAAGCTCCAGTGTTACAGCTGCCAGAAAAACAACATTTGTTTATGGGTTTATAAGCATAAAATGAAACACAACTGTGATCAAATACATATGAATAGAAAAAAAATTGGGGAAAATAGGTGGGGGAATCCCAATGTAGCTTCTCCCACAGGACCTCAAATTACTGCATATCCCATAATAAATAATCAGTTGTGAAAGCCATATAAACATCACCTGCAGAAAAGGGAATGAAACATTTCCAGAGCATACCAGTTCTGACAAAGTTAAGGAACACACTCTTCAGCTGATTCAGTCTGAACACTTTGAGCAGGTGGTCTTGGTCATTATTTCAGTTGAGCATGCCAACTTATTGCCAGCATAGCAATAATGGCATGATATTTGGCTTAGCAGGCCATGAAATATTAGAAAGAACCGTGCTCAAGTAATTAAAACTGTATAATGGAATTCCTAAAGTTGATATTTTTTAATTTTCTCAGAATTAGTTACTAGCACAAGAGACAGTTGTATCTATTAGGCACAACAAAGACTTCTTCATAAAGCTGAAGCAATAAAAATGCATGTGCCATTAAGTGACATTCTTAAAAACTAAGGAGGGAAAGAAACCTGTTAAATTACCTAATTATTTATTGTTGCTCAGTACAGATTTCTGCTACTTTCTGGCTTTTTTTCCTTTTTTTTTTTTGCCCACTGTTATTTGTTGACTGTTTAAATGGCCTTCATTTAGCTCTGAATTAAAAACAATATTCTCAGCATAGCCTAATTCATAATGAGGGAAATTCTCAAATTACTAAAATAAACTGAATAATCGTATGGAATAGCATTTAATAATTTGCTACATGGTTACGCCACATTAGTAATCTCATTAAAGGTTGGCAGTAAAACCTCAATACATCACTGCAATCCAGGGAGATGGCTGGAGTTCCCAAAAGACGTGGAAGGAATAACCAGGTTAATGCTGCTGCTCACATACATTATGTAGTTTATTTTGCAGAATACATAGCCATAATTAATTACAGCAACATATTCGGAACTGATCATGGAAATGTCATGAGGAAGAGGAGGAGGAGGAGGAGGAGGAAGAGCAACTGCACCTAAATTTAACTAGCTAATTAATTTGCTAAATCTGTATCCAAGAAATCAGCTACGTATTTTCACCAAAATAATACTGCAAAATACTGAAAGTATTTGAAAAAGCAGTCACGCAAGCAAGCTACAGGATGGCAACAGTTCTAAACATTCAATATATTGCCCTTTGGTTTATTGCTGTCTATAATCCAATCCACACCATAATTTAATGGAAGTCTTTGTCTACTGTATCAATGTGAACACAGCTACCATTATAAAAAAGGCATTTCATTTCTCAGTCAACTGGTTACTACTATAGGCTATTGGATAGATGGCCTCATAAGAGAACACCTTTGTTGCATCTTGTTTTTTGTTCTGCTCTGAACATTTCTTGAAGTATGACTAGTTATACTTCCAATTATATACTTTTAAAGCAGAAGCAGTATAAAGGAGATATTGCAAAGGTATTTTGGAGTAGATCAGGAGGAAAGTTATGGCTCCAAGTACATCATTTTGTCCAATATACACAGAATGGAGGAATGTTGTGATAGCTGTTGAGCTTGGGTACTGGTCGACCCTTCCATTGGAAAAAACACAAAGGAAAATGATGAAGGCAACGATCTAGAAGACAGGGGGGGAGTGTCAGTTCAGTCAAACTATTGGGCACGAAACCAAGGATTACAAAAATAGTGTTGACCAAATACGAAGACCAAAGTATGGCTCTCCAGATCTTGCCAGACCATAATTCCTCCTGTCCCCTGCCATGGGACAGACCAGCTTGGGCTGATGGGATATGCAATTCATTAGCATCTAGTGCCCACTCTACACTACTGCTTTTCTTTAAACAGATGTGCAAAACTTTCTGAGGATTAAACACGGAAACATATTACTTATAGCAGGAATGATGCCATATGTGGAAAAGCCATACGAATAGAATACATTTAAATTCTTTTTTGTTTTGTTTTTTCATGTGGATTTTTAAAGCAAAGCTTAAGCAGTCCTCTGAACAGAAAACACCTTCTGCTGGCAGAAAAGGAACCTTCTGATGGAAGAATTTGGCTCTGCATTGTTAAACCGCCATATGGAAACGCCACATAATAAACAGGTACCCAGAAAACTTCATGTTAAGTGGATGGGGTTGCTTTTAGGACACTGATCATGCCCTAAATATTTAGGTGTTATTTGGATAGAGCTTTAACTTATAAACAACAGTGCAGTAACACACTTGGCCTTATCCTGGAATATTTTCCAGAATAGGGGCCTGCTATCTGCATGCTAGTGAAGACTATGGAAGACCACAGGAAAACTCTGCCACAGAATACATTAACATTCCCATCACAGAATATATTGCAGAATAAGGGCAAGTTCAGAAAGCGCCAGTGTTAACATCTGATAAAGCCGGCTTAGTCTACTAAAGCTCAGGTCACAATTTCTTCTGTTTGTTAATCTTTAAGGTACTACTAGACCCACTTTTTAAACAAAATTGGAAGTCAGTGGAAGAGGTAACCTGCTCCGGAAAATAATGGCAATACCAGGGAAGCTTTAACACAAGAAGTTAAAACAGCAGCCTTAGGGCTCTGCTATTTAGCTAGTGAATAAACATGTGTATTTAGCTAGTGAATAAACATGCCTACTATGGTATCAACCATAGATATTGCTCTGAGTGAAAGCTGCAAGCTTATTATGGAATGCCTCAGACCCACTCCTCAGTATGAAGTATACCACTGGCTGGAACAGTTCCACTGGCAGTCCACAGAGAAGGAGCAGCATACAGAGAAAGATCCAAACCAGAAACCTCTGAATGACACCTTCCAGATTCCACCTTACTCACCAAAGGCTGAAATCATGAAACAGCTTCCTTAGGGTGGCAGGAAATTTTGAAGAACAAGCCACTAGATCTAGTTTAGATCTGTGGAGATGCATGAAAGATTCCCATTAGATGGATCCATCAGAAGCCTTAAAAGCAGGCTCTAACAGCAGCTGGGGGGAAGAGGAGGAGGAGGAAAGTTGGCTTTTCTACCCCGCTTTTCTCACCCATTTAAGGGGACTCAAAGCTGCTGACAAAGCTTTTCTATTCTTCTCCCCACACCTTGTGAAGTAGGTGGGCTGTGAGAGCCCAGAAGAGAGCTGTGACTAGCCCAAGGTCACCCAGATGGCTTCATGGGGGAGGGTGGAATGGAACCCAGCATTCCCACATAGGAGTCAGGCTCCCTAACCACTAGACCAAACTGGAAGTTTGGAAATCACTGAATTGGGTACAAATGGATATAGTCTGATCCAAAGAAGCTTTAAATGCATGATGCCACCCAGTCACCACTACATTTTGTGACTGCAGTGAACTACAAACAACTACACATTTGGACAACTGACCAAAGTGCTCAGCACAGTGCCGTTATGAGGATCTGCCCCTTTGCACAGTCTAATCCTATTGATGTATCTCACTTCTGGGCAAGAAAAATGTTTTTTTTTTAATTTCTTTAATGTATGTACTTATCTCTGTTTTAATTGCAAATCTGTGTTTTATATAATTCTTACATTCACACTTATGTTGTACTTTTAATAATTACTTCTGATGATGGTTCTGGCACAAGTAAATAAATAAACTCAATTTTTACAGACTCTGAAACCAGCTGGGCTGAGCTTCTTTCAGTTAAGATTTGCCTGGTTAATCTGTTGCATTTACATTTCTTGGAAGTTCGATGATTAGTCACAAATGTAGAAGTATGAACAAAACAATGAAAAAACAAAACCTGCAGAAATCTGATAGAAGGAAGATTAAAGCAAATAGCAGGGATGATAATAAAGATATTTGAAATCTAAACTCTCTGAGATTTGCATTGGTTATGCGTTATTATCAAACAACTCAAAGTTCTAGTTGGACTAAGAGTGCAAACAGCATTTGAAGAAATGGAGAATCAACTCAATTTGCATATATAAAAGAAAGAGATACTTATAATTTGTACATACTATTTATTAACATATCACTGTGGAACCTTTTGAAATGCCATGTGAAAAGTATCAGTTCTTGAGTCTGAATCATCATTCTTGGTTATGCTGGAAGTTTTGAAAGTGTTAGAAAACTCAAGTTTCCCAAATAACTGAAACCATCTAAGTAGTATTCATGTTAATTATAAAGCCAAGTTTAAAAATACATTGTTTTCCTAAAAGTCATTAAAAAAATATTAAAATAGAGAGTGGAAGGAATTTTAAAAATTCTTTTAACGTTGTTTTAAAATTTATTATTAATTATTTACTTATTTAGAAAATTTATATCCCGCCCTTCACCAGATGGTCCCAAGTCAGGTTACAATGAAATTAAAACACATCGAATAGTAAAACATGATGAAAAATATAAACCCCCCTTCCTCCCACCCCCACCTTCCCTCTCTAACAAGACAGCACCCTGAAGAAGCTGTTTAAGAAGCAAAAGCTTGGGTAAAAAAAGGTATGTTTTCACCAGGCGCAAAAAACTATGCAATAAAGGCGCATGGTGAGCATCAAGAGAAAAGCTGTTCCAGATTCTAGGGGCCACAACAGAAAAGGCCCTCCTGCAAGTCCCTATGCCTAGTATCTCTGAAAGGGAAGGAACTACAAGAAGGCCCTCTCTCTGAGATCTCAGTACCCAAATAGGTCTATATGGGAGAAGGCGCTCCTTCAGACATCAATGGCCCAAGCCGTTTAGGGCTTTATAAGTTAGTGTCAACACCTTGAATTGGGCTTGGTAATGAATAGGTAACCAATGCAGATCGTTTAAGACTGGTGTGATACAAGTCCAGCCAGATACTCCTGTCAGCAGTAGAGCTGCCGCATTCTGCACCAGTACAATCTTCCTCTCCTGACTGAGAAGGAATGGAGAGATAGAGTTGGGTGTCATCAGTATACTGATGACCTCTCCCAGTGGCTTCATATAGATACTAAAAAGCATAGGAGAAAAGACTCACCTCTGAGGAACTCCACAAGAAAGTTCCCAGGGCGTCAAACTAAAGTCTCCCATTACTACCTTTTGGGACCTGCCCCGGAGATAGGAAGAGAAACACTGTAAAACACAGCCCCCCAATCCCAATCCCTGAAGCTGTTCCATGGTCAGTGGTATCAAAAGCCACCGAGATATCAAGGAGAACCAACAGGGTAGCACAGCCCATGTCCCTTTCCCGGTAAAAGTCATCCACCAGGGCAACCAAGGCAGTTTCGGTGCCAAACCCCCACTTGAACCCCAACTGAATTGGATCTAGATAATCCGTTTTATCCAAGCATGCCTGCAGTTGTCTAGCCACCACCTTCTCAAAGACCTTGACCAAAAAGTGGATGTTGGCTACTAAGCAACAGTTGTTCAATACATCTGGATCCAGGGAGGTCTTCTTAAGAAGGGGGTGCACCACAGCTTCCTTAAGAGCTTCCGGCAGCTCGCCTTCCCACAAAGAGGCATTTATCACTTCCTGGATCCATCCAGCCATACCCACTCGGCTAGCTTTTATTAGCCACGAGGGACAAGGATCTAGGAGACAGGTAGTAGGCAGAACCCCTGCAAGCAGCTTCATCAGACCACAACAATTGAAACTGATCCAAGATAAACGGACCAGAAGAAGAGGAAAAGGCCTTGGAAAGATGACAAATCCTGGAATGAGGATTCACATAAGCAAATTTTGTTTTGTTTACATTTTGTTGAAAAGTTTTTAATTAAACTATCACTGGTTAAAGGGTCACATAAGAGAGGATTTTTGCCCCATTTCCTCACTTCTCATATCAAAAAAATACACAGAGACACTCCTTATTTTCTGATTTGGGGGTGAAGGTGGCAGAGGGAGTAATTATGGTATCACTTGTACCAAATTATATCCTACTGGAGAGCTTAACCACCATTCCTTCCATGCCAATCACGCTAAATAAACGTATATCAGTGTTTCTCAATCTGTGTGTCACAACCCCTTTGGGGGTTGATCTACTCTTTCACAGGGGTCGTTATGAAGTAGCAATGAAAATAATTTTAAGGTTGAGCGTTAAGGTTAGGGTTAGGTTGGGGGTCAAAACAACGTCACTTACTGTACTAAAGGGATGTGGCATTAGGATGGTTGAGAACCACTAACCTATATCATTTACTGAAGGTATCTTGTCTGAGGACAAGTGTAACCGGTGCAGTAGCCACAGCAGGAAAGTGGAACCCTCAGAGCTCCTCAGTTCTGCATGTTCTAATAATTTATTTGTACTCTCTACTCTGACAACAAACAGGCAAATCCAAGGCCTATTGTGTGGGTTACATGCAGTTGCTAAGTAGCTTCAGGTGAGTTAACAATCTGGAGTAATTAAGAGGATAACAGGGCTTATTTCAATTTTTAAGAACCCTTTCCACTTCCATTGCCTAAAGATAGTTTTTGCTGAGAAAGGGTAACAAGGGGTCAGACAGGGTTTTCAGTGCCCCAAAGCATTCAATAAAGTGAATCAAAATGCTCCTATTTTATTTAATTTTCCACACTTGTATCCTCTTTCCTCCAGCACAGAAATTAGAAAGTACATAAAGGGTTGCATGCCAGTATACAATCAGTCACAGAAGAGCATTATAAATCTTCAAGATGGATATCTTGACTCGATAATACAGAAAAAAAAGAAAAACAGGTCTTTGGCTGAAATCAGAAACAACCTTATGGAACTTCCTGGAGGCTACAGGTTGTCAATCAAGTACGACCATAATATGAAGGCATGACTCCCATTGTGAAGGGCATACAATGATGTAGGCATAAAAATTATTTACAGAACCTATTAAATTCTTACACAAACAATCAAAAAGGAGGCAAAAATAACACTAACCAGAGAATTTTCCGTGGTTTTGTTTATATTAGTGTAAAATGGTTTGAGGTTTTTTACTAACGGAAAAGGTATATAAATGTTTCAAATAAACAACCCATTTGTGGAGAGTAAGAAGGATTCAATGCCTTGTCAATTTTGAAACTAACTTTCAGCACTTTGTGCTAATCGGATTTTTGATCTTATGGATCTACATAACTTCTTCAAATGGATACGAGTCAGAAAGAATATATTTCTACATATTTGCAATGCTCAATGTATGCATTTTGCATACATTATATGAGAAATGCCTGTTTTTGAACTTATTATTATTATTATTAGTTTATTTCTACAGCGCTGTCCATGTACTCAGCACTTTACAGATTCGAAACAAAATATATATATATTTATATAAAAATATAAAAACCTGCCGAGGGCGTACAGTCTAAAAAAACAATAATAGTAACAACTTATTAAGAAAATGCATGTATGCATATATATGTGTGCATGGAACCAGAAAAAAATGCAAAATTTCACTGACAGAACCAGAAACAAGACAGTAGCTTAAAAACAGTAAGATCTTTTCCTACCCGTAAGAAATGTATATTTTTTCCACTTAGCACCAGCACTATAATCTGATGTGGAAACAGCTGAAACACTGATTTCATTAAATTTCCCTGCAGGTAGCATTAGAAGAATTAGGCAAGTTCTGCTATATTCTTATTCTGGATCATGTTTTCACCCATTCCAGAAATTCCTGCATTCAGTAGCAGATGTACTCACGCATACACAAGAGTGTAAAAGGATCTCTGAAAAGTTTACTGAGGAACAGATGGTTGGTGCTGGTTTTGGGAGGCCCATCAGAGCCAGTTGGGGGTGGTGTGGTGAGGAGAACAATCTCAAAATGTTTGGGAAGCCCTGCCATAAGCAGAAATCAAGAATAAGATGTACCGTCACAAACATGCCTTATGACAGAAGGAATGCACTTAGTGAAACAGCCAAAAAAACTGGCTTCCTGTGTTTGGGAGGGAAGTCGCACTAAGAATTATTTGACTCCATTTCGTGTTTACATGTAGAAACCTTATGCCATTCCTTTTTACTTTAACACAAATAAAATACTGGGAAAGTGATGAACTGAAAAGCAGGCCAGCCAGTTGCTTCGCTGATCTCTACAATACACAGATGTAAATGAAAATACAGCACTTGGCTAACATTTGGCAGACCAAGCTCTGTTTAAATTGGACAAATGGAGGAAGGAAGTTCGTGATAAATCTTGCAAAAGCTGGGCCAAATTTCTGGTAATTAAAAAATATAGACCTGAATCAAAGGTTTATCTAAATTAAATAAACTTTCTGTCATATTATTAACTCATGGTACTCTACTTTGGTATGAGTAATCCCATACATCATGGGTAGAAGAGGCATTATAAAAGTACTACATCAGGAGTCAACAGCCATGAAGCATTCAAAAGCCCTACTCCTTGATTTAATTCCACGAGCAGCTCTGCTAGCCCCACGGGTCACAAAGAAAAGCTTTGGGAAACAGAGAACATTCCCTGAAGGCACAAATTCCCATCACCTACATTTACCTCCTCAACTTTGCTGCTTCCTCCACATTGAGATCTTTAGCCATCATTTGGACATCCAGAGGGTAGAATAAGGAAACCTTTCACCCCTATTCAGCACTCAAGACTCCCAGAACAACAACACAACATGAGCAGTCTAAAGTTAACCTGAATTAAACTACTCGCTCAGACTACTCTCATTGTTGGGGCCACTCTCTAACTGGAGGGGCCCAAGAGGTGATTGTATGGTCCACAAATGCAGAATCACTGCATAGGACAGAAAATGGAACAGTCTTCCATCTACACTTCTGGTCCCAGCAGCAACTGCTGAAGCATTTCTGGGTTTTGCATGTGTCAACCCACTGCAGCAGCTTTCCCTGAATGCTCCAGGGCAGGATATACTCCCACACTACAAGGCCTGAAGCTCCATTCCTCATCCCAGATCCCATCGTCATGAGATGGTGCCTATAACTTTTTAGAAACCTCTCACCTTAGTTCCTTAATTTATGAATTAGCCTTCTAAATTGCTTTTCAACACATCTGCCTGCTGCTGAATATGACAAAGGCTGCATCCAAATACAGCTGAAAGGAGCAGGATTCAGGGTGGGAGACCTAGGAGCTGCCTCAGGAGAAATCAAAGGGGTAGACAAATACCATTTGCCCTGATGAGTGTTCCAGAATGTTGTCGCAACTGGAACTCTTCTTGTAGCAGCAAAGATTCCACCTAGACTTTCTTCAGAAGACTGGAAATAGTGCTGCAAGTGTAGCAATTCTGAGTGGGATTTTGCCTGTTGAGTCACCTTTTCTTCCCTCAATGCATCCATACAGAAGGGAAAGATGAATATCCGCCCCCCCCCCCAATGAGGCTCTGGAGCTATTTCCACTGGGTTAATGGTAGGCTGCTTTAGTCAAAGTTTGGGATATCACTTGACCCTTAGGCACACAGGATGTTTGGTCACTATGGTCCTTGGGTGCCCAAACATGTGTCTTACACACCTGTGCGGGTAAGGGAAAGTGCAGCCACTGAAGAGAAAGACCATAAGAGCTGCAGACCAACACAGCTCTGGGGAATTTCACCAATCTCTGGGGAAAACCAACCAAAAATTAACCATTCTAAAGTACGCAATGCAAAGCAGACACACATTTTTTGTTTAAAGTTGCATTCTTCTGAACTTTCATTGCTGGTGGCAAAGGGAGAGGAGGAATGCCACAAAAATAACAGAATTGTTGTTGCTGAGAAACATCCTGTGAAAGTCCTGACCACTAAAAAGAAGCATTGGATCTACAACATCTGAAGGAGAGAAGGCTTCCATCATTTTTAAAATACTAAGAAGTCTTTAACATTCTAATTTTAATTAATGCATTTTCTGCTGTTCTAAGGTATTTATAAAGTTTAAAGCTACTACTAGTATTTTCACTTACCTGCATGCCACCCAATTTAGTTAAAGCATTTGTTTTATAAACAGAAAGGGAAAAGAGATTGAGTGAGACATATTTATGCAATTAACATATTTAATAGGCAATTACGTGTCCTCTTTATAAGAAGAGACAAATAATATATGCATGTACATTTATCAACTGAGTATTTGTGTGGGAGAATAAAGTAGAAATGATCTATGTGTTCTATTCAGTTTCTATCATTTAATATATGCACAAGTAATATTGGGTGGTCTCCATACATAACTCTTCTTAACCACTTTTGTGAGATTGGTCCAACTGGAGCAGTCCACCAGCTGGATGGGGCCAATCTCCCCAAACTCTGGTGGGCTCCTAGTCTAATCTACAATGCACCCAATGTGGATGGAACACACTAGTGGCAGGTGTGGCCCTCCTTGGGCCATGGCCCGGTGTGGGAAGGAGACCATTAACTACTTTCAGGAACCACTTCATAGGTAAGAACAGAAAGGCCCCTGGTATTCAGCGACACTACAATTTACTTGCATCCTAGCCTGACTTTGCCTTTTTTGAGGGAAGGGCAGATGCTGAGATAAATATGGAATATTTTGGCCACACAAAGACTGCAAGCCACTTTCTTATGCATGTTCTCAAAATCTACTACCATGTCCACCCAACACTTGCTACATCGTGTTCATCTAGGTTACCAGACTTACTTAGTCCATATCTGAAAAAAGAGAAAGAACATTTGAAGATTTTAATGTGACACTATTTTTTATAGCTTTTTAATTGGCTACCTCCCTCCTAGCTTATTTCTGTAAGGAAAGTACTTCCTTGACATCCTCATCTGAATCCCCAGTCACAGATACTAGTACAGAAAGAGACATAGAGGCACACATTTCTTACTTAAATTGGAATTATCAAACAAAAAATTTATACACTGAGGAAGGTCCCCAAAGCTATGAATAAGTGCTCCCACTGGTTTCATGTAGATGTTAAATAACAAAGTGGAATGAAGTATCTCACACAAAAAAAGTAATCACTTGTTTGACAGCTTTTCTCCAACCAAAATATCCATACAGATAGGACTAGAGCCACTGCAAGACAAGTGTGTCCAGTACACAACCTATAAAGGCCCTCGGTGGTCAATGGTAGCAAAAGTGGCCGAAAGATCTTAACAGGACATGAGTGGCAAGCTTTCCTCATCTATGTCTTTTAAGAAGACCTACTGTATTAGTGGTCTGAAAGAAATCTAGATAATCAGTTTCCTTAGGGCACCCTGAAGCTACACCAGAACAATTTTCACCACATCTTTACCTTAAAAAGAGGTTTGAGATTAACTATTGCCAATCAGGTTTGCTGGATCAAAAGCTTTTAGGAGAGGGAGGGTGGAAAATAAGTTATTTCAAGGTTTCAGGAACAACCTCTGCCTAAGAGAGAAACATCATTTCAGTGATTCAGCACACCACTGAATTCCCAGCAGCTTCAATCAGCCAAGGCAGACAAGCATCTAAAATACACTGTGCCATGTTCAGCTGCAGAATGCTCTGTAGACTTCCTTGGTCTCCTCCAACTGAAAATCATCCCCAAAAGAACCACAAGACATTATTTCCATCACCTCTACAGACTCTGAACAATGAGGGTCTACACTCAGAACAAAGCAAAGTGCCTTTTCCCACAAAGAATCCAGCAAAGGCATCACAGCATCCAATGGGGAAATCATCACCCCAATTCCCCAAAAGAAATCAATACACACACACACACACACACACACACACGAGGTTGCTTGATGAGACCCTGTGAAATGATTAAGGGAGGAAAATTTTGCTTCACTATCTTTATTGCCACAGAATACTCCGTACCAGAATACTCCAAGTAACCATGCATCATCAACTTCAGTTCTAGTTTTACTCCAGCAATACTCTAGGTATCACTTCATCTCTTGGAGCTCCCTGGTGAACTAGAGAGGATATCGGGACCCACAGACTTTGTGAAATTATTAATGGGCAATGTTATCCTGTACCCCCATGACGGATAAGTCCCAATCATCGACAAGGGTGGAGACAATGTTGCCTGCAGGATTCTCAGGAAAATCTCAAGAACCCTCTGGAAGCCATCAGGTCCTATTGCAACCTGTAGCAGACCTTAGTGGACCAATGATATTGGAATACATGAAATTTAAGCTGAAATATAAGCTGAATTAGTACATTATATTGATTACTTATTAGCTAGATTTGTTTTCTTCTTCCATAACTCATAATTCTGAATTAAAATTACTTCCTTGAAAATATAATGTATACTTTTAAAATGTTTGTGGACTTAATGCATTTAAAAATACCAGTTTTAAGAATACAGATACTAGTTACCTGACTATCTACTGCAAACACCAATTTCATTTGAAGCCTAAAAAAACCAAAGCAGGAAAGAAAGAGCAAAGCATCTTCCAGATTCTTACCCTGTTACATATCGTAACACTAAAATTCTGAATGCTAACCTCCTGAAAGCTTAGAACAAAGGACTCCAATCTTCATCAGTCTATAGACAAATGGCAAATTCCAACAAAGTGAACTGGGAATGGATCACAATATAATTCCTTGTAGGTCTTTTCTGAGAAGAGATACAATCTACACGAACACATACTTCTCTTTGGTGGCCCCTTCTGGAGGTACACGAGAAACCAATTTTATATGACTTTCTGCACCTGTTTAAAACGCATCTCCTCATTCAGGAATTTAATACTTAGCACCTTCAAAGCGGGTGGGAGGGTTATACTTTAATGTGGGTTCTATACTGTTTTATCATTTTTATTTCTATGTTTTACTAGGCACCTTCAGGTGAAGGGATGGAAGAAGAAGGAGGACGAGGAGGAGGAGGGGGGAGGGGAGGGGAGGAAGAGGAGGAGGAGGGAGTTGGTTTTTCTACCCTGCTTTTCTCACCAATTTAAAGAGACTCAAAGAGGCTGGCAAACCTTCTGTTCTTCTCCCCACAGCGGACACCCTGTGAAGTAGGTGGGGCTGTGAGAGCTCAGAAAGAAAGCTGTGACTAGCCCAAGGTCACCCAGCTGGCTTCACAGAGGAGGGCAGAATCAAACTCAAATATTCCCAGAAAGGAGTCCTGCTCCCCAACCACTAGAACAAACTGGTTCACAACATGACAAAGACAAAGAAGTATTATAGCCAACATGACAAAGACAAAGAAGTATTATAGTCTGGCTTGGCTCAGAAATCAAGAGCGAATCATGCTAGTTCAGATATGACTGCTTGGGATATCTTTACTTTCCAGCACCCTGGATAGATCTGTTGATAGGACTCCAAGGAAATACTGTGGGCTTTAAAAGCAACAGAAAAGTCAAAATGTGCTTTAGGGTTAAAAATTAGACTTCAAAAGTGCTGAAATGAGGCAGACAGGCTGTCATTGAAAAAGACCAGGGCACTGGAAGTCTATGTAAGTTCATTTCAGCACATCCTGTTTACAGCTCTCTTGTTACTTACTAAACCATTCAACTGTGGCAACTGTTGCTTTTCTGAATATGGTAATTGTGGTATTTTGATAGATCTCCAGAAACATGTTTACAAACCACAGCAGACCTTCACCCAGAATGAAACCAATAAGCAGTAAACACAAGACAATCACCCAGAAACATCCCTGGATCTTCCAACAGGGGTTGACCTTTGGGACACCATTTTCAGCTAAAGCATATGCTTAAAAACCGCTCTAAAAGCACAAAGGAAATGAGGTGGTTCTCGGCCATATGCTGCTGAGTTCATCATGATTCAAAAGACATTACTGAACATTTAGAACTGTATCAAAATTCTGCCCTGTACAGTAGTTACTACAGATTTTTCCTAGAAGTTAAAACCCTTTTAGAAGGACATCAACTGATAATTTAATAACCAGACTGAGTTACAGAATTACATAATTTAACACCATGACATTTATCTTAAAATTACTCCCTTCGTTTCAATATACTTAAGTAAAAGAGAGATGTCTGGGGAAAATATCCATATGATCAGATAACTTGCCTACCTGGTGAGTTACAGACTACCGAATAGCTTGTTATTACCTGATGAGTGGAACTCACTAGTCACCACACTTAAACTGGTCTTTAGCTTAGCTCAGGAAAGCTGGTGAAAAGGCTTATGAAAAAATTAATATCAATTATTTGAAGGTCATGTTTATTTTTTTTATTTATTATTTACATTTCTATCCCGCCCCATACCCAAAGGTCTTTGGGCAGGTAACAACTGTAAAACAACAGATTAAAAGCAGAAAATACATTAAAAGACTTTAAAAATTCAACACATCTAAAACAGTACAAAACATGTTTAAAATGATAGTGTCTGTGATGGGGCGGGGGGGGGGGGCGGGCGGGAATATAATCAACTCAGCCAAAGGCCAGGTCAAAGAGGTGCGTCTTCACCCCCTTCCTAAATATATATGTCGGAAGATAGTGAGCATGCTTTCTGAGAAGACGGTGTCTACGTGGACTTTCAAAAAGCTTTTAAGAAAGACCCTCAACTGAATAAGCTTACGGGGTTTTTAAAGAACCAGATAAGAACAAGCAAAGAGAAAGGATGAATGGAAATGTCTCACAAAAAAGTGATTTACTAAGCGAGGTTCCCCAAGAATTTGTTTGGGAGCTGTGAATTGGTCAAGTTAAAGATGGCAAATGCAATTCAATATGAGAAGTGGTTAAGTAGCGCAATTTAAGTCAACAAAGCTTACTGGGATAAGCTGCTGTAGAAGTAGGGAAGAGATCTTATTCATGAAAGGTAACAGATGAAGATGTTGATCCAGCACCAGGGATATGCAGCAATTCTGGCTCTTTACACACTGGGCCTTATCCTGGAATAGGGCCTTGCCATCTGAATGCTAGTGCAGACCACAGAAGGCACTGGAGTATGTTGTAACCTGCACTACCATGCAGACTGCAGGGCCATATTCCAAGATAAGAGTCAGAACTGCTATATCCACAGGCAAGGAAGGATAAGCCAACTCAAAATTCTGAGAACTGCACAAGTTCAGAAACAATAACAACAAAATCTAGAATAAGCGGGTGACTTCAACATACACTGATAACAATCCAGTTACAAAGCATGGAAAGGGATTGTCAACACTATGAGAAGACATGAAATCCACTTTCTTGAAAATGATATTGTGGGAGTAGTGGGGGGAAGATATACAGATACAAAAAGAATGGAACAAACAAACTCATTGCCTCCATAGGCCACTTCCACATTCATATTCAGACACTGTTCTAACATGTTCCAGCTGCCTGCAGACATCAATGGAGAAATCCAAGATGCTTATCCCGTACCCCACCCAGTTACATTACTGCTTTTAATATTCTCTTGTTTTAAGTGGCTGTAAACTTTTTTTTTAAAAAAAAGTTCTTATTGTATTTTTTTAAAAGGAAAAAATAGTATAGCAATGCTCTTCCTACTCACCACAATGGACACCAGACCAGGCCAGTGAAGACTGGTCATACCCAGCAGGCATAAAATACTGATCGATGCTGGGATATGGAGAGAGGCAGAGACTACAGTAAAAAGGGTGAGGGATACCTCAAGAGACCATACTTATCCTTATTACTTCACAGCCATGTGTAGTATTACTTTTAGGCTGCTCTTCACCTGCATCTCTCAAAGTAGCTCATAAATAAAACTCGAAGATACAATAAAATCTTTATACTACACCGTTTGAGGAAAAATAAAAACCCCACTGTATCTTGGTACAATTGGCACAACATTTATTCTGCTTTGTACTTCAATAAACATTATTCACAAAGGCAGGTTTGTTCCTCTGAGTGGCAAAAAGAAAAAAAAAATTCTGAAAAGGGCAGGTTGGCTTTAAAAGAGGCAGATATGACCTGAAGGGAAAACATTTTACTGTAGTGAAATAAACTGAGTAAACAGTTTGCAATTTATAAAAAGAAAAAGAGAAAAGAAGACTTGAAAAGAGCGATAATCTTGGAGGGGGGGTGTGGTGAAAGAAAACAGCTGGAAACAGGAAGCTTTTGTACTTTCATCCTAGCTGCTTTGATACTACCACATCCCCATATCATAAAAAGGCAAAGAGACTGATGTCAGCTGCATCTTATTTTGGGCGGGTGGATGCGGGGAGACACATTGAGGATTGCAACCAAACCAGCACAGCTCAGAGAGTTCTTCAACATGCGTCGACTGGTTAAATGTTAAATGAAAGCAAGAGCAGTTTCTGTGACCTTTTTCAAAGAAACAAAAAAAAAAAAGAGGAGAGAACCTTAACTTATGAATATAGATCTTTGGTCATCTACAATAGTAGTGTTACATCGAGTTCATTATGGTTTTGAATCACTGCTCTTACGTATTTTTCCTGCATCACTTGACCTGCATCATTACTGAGACTTATTTCTGGCTCCTCTTCACCTATTGATGATCCTAATTCTTGTTTCTACTATTATAAGCATTTTTATCCCATTCCTCAGACAAAGCCCCTGCCTTAGACTCACAACAAATAGCTTCACGTGCTCACCATCACCCTTCCAAGTCAATGACTGCAATGACAGCATTTGCTGCAAACACACCTAGATTCTCCGCTGGCAGCCTTTTCCAAAATTTACTTTCATGTGTCATATGACCAGAAGAAGAGAACAGCCACCACAGACTGAGGGGGAAAGGTGTGCCTGTATTTTTGTTCCTTCCTTTCTGTGCTGTAGATGAAACGGCAATAGGAGACATTTTTTAATAAAGCAAAGCCAGAGCTCACGTATTCAGAATGTAGTCATGGCAGACACCATTCAACTCTCTCGTTGGCAAGAAGCTCCTGCTACTTCTATTCATTTATTTCCTTCCCTGAAGAACATCTGCCTGCCTAGATGAGTCAGCTAAATTTAAATAGGTATTATTTTGTGAAGGCCCTGTGTTTTGGGGGGCATGCAACTAAGGCTGATGAGAATTGGTGCATAACAACACCAGAGCATCCCTCTAGGATCACAAGCTTCTGCATCTTATACTTTTGCAATATATATGAATATCCATATCATTTTGTCAGAGGTAGGTGTGTGTCTGTCTGTGTGTGAGAGAGAGAGTCAGAGACAGATGGGCCACTGTGCTACCATCTTTGAAGCTCGGTGATATCAGGCTGTGCCTACTTGCATACTTCACTAACTGTTTTTCCCTTGCTGTAGAGATGCTACGCCTGCGAGACTGCAGCCTTCACCACACTCTCCCCCAGGATGGATATAAAAACTGTAGCTGCAAATGGGAGACTGGAGCCTTTACCACGGCTTCCTCTAGGTGTTAAGTTCCAGCTGAAGATAGAAGAAAATACAATCACCTGAGTTGGTTGTTGCTGCTGCTTTGCCGCAATTTCTGTTTAGTTTCTCCTTTGACTTTTTTGAGTTGTCTTCTAATAATTGATCCTATCGTTTATTTTCTTATTTGATACTGTGCACTCTAGCTTCTTAGATTGCATAGCTTCTTACAGAATTCTGTAAATTGCTTATTTGATGTTTTATTTATTGAAATGGATTTGTTTGCCATATTTCTCTGATGTTATGATTGTATATGATATTTTGTGGAGCCCTTTGGTGAAAGGAGCGTTATAAACAAACATTATTTATATATTTATGTATGTGTAAGTATGTATGGGTTGGGAAATAATTGGAACTGGTGTTACCTCAAGTCCACTTGGAGCCTGAGAGAAAATGGGGAATAAACCTGGCGGTTTGATGCAAGGGCTGACCATGCAAACGTGAGTGGGAAAGTGCTGAGGGATATACTGGTACTATTTTCTGTGTGGTCTTTTATCAATAAATGCTGACACAATGCTTGGAAGGAAAGTCTCCATATTCCTGAACCAAGGCCTTTGAATGGTCATCTTAAAAGAATAAAGGATCACCACCAACCAAATATACGGCCAAAGCAACAGGGTCAACTCAGGTTGCTATGTTCTGCTGACTGGTGGACCCTCAGAAATATACTGTGGATCAGTCCCAAGCCATGATTGTGCAGCTCCCAAGAGGAAATTAGGGCACTGAAAATGGGGCAACAACATCTTGACTTACTCAGTGGATTTCAAAAACACAAAAAGAACTAACTCTTCTGGATCAGAACAAAAGTCCATTGATGACAACATCCTGTTCTCACAGATGCTTACTGCATGTCTTGATAAATTTCAGAATTACACACAGCATCCACGAATATAATGTATACAAAAATTATGCAGTACATGACGTTTTACCTAACATGTAAGAGCAAGACTGTTTTATGCAAAATGACATTACACAACAGATGGATGATAAGCTGCCATTGTAAACAGGGCGGAAAACTATTTCCTCCCACAAGGCAAGGTCTACAAGCGCCAGGGTAGAAAAGGCTACTTAAGAACACCAATGGCCATGTTTAACCACTCATCTAGTTGACCGATGCCAAGAACCACAGGAAGGAAGGAAGGAAGGAAGGAAGGAAGGAAGGAAGGAAGGAAGGAAGGAAGGAAGGAAGGAAGGAAGGAAGGAAGGAAGGAAGGAAGGAAGGAAGGAAGGAAGGAAGGAAGGAAGGAAGGAAGGAAGGAAGGAAGGAAGGAAGGGGTGATGCTACACAGGCTGAACTGAACTATTCTGTGGTTTCCATGTGTCCCAGGTCTCTCCCAGAAGCTTCTAAGAATTATAAGAATTTAAACAGTCAAAAAATACCCCCCCCTTCATATGCTTCTGAAATCTTCTACCCACAGAAAGCAAAGGGGAACACATTCCAATTCCATGTATGTCAGAGCACCCCAGTTGTACTTAAAGGAACAAAACACAAAATAATTGGTCATATTGCCCCATCAGTAGAAGCAGAAAAGATGGTGGTACTAAATCAGCAGTAATTTTCAGCCACTGATTTTTTGTCGTACCACTGCCATCACATTAATAGTTCTGGCTGCTTAATTCTATTGTAGCACACCATCTGCAAGCAAAATAACCTTAAAAGTGGCCAAAAAGGCAGACAGAACAAATATACCCCAGAATGCTCAGAATACCTTAGTTCTAGCTCAGTATGTTCTTGAGTTAGAATATTGTGCATACCCCTGATAAAAGCACCTTCATATTGAGTCTGACTCTTGACAAATACACTGAGATATTCAAGATGGCTTCTTGGGAAGAGTACCAAAATGGCTTTTCACCGTCATATCCTAGGAAGTTCCTGACTTCCTAATGGTCTTCAATACAAATACAAATCCTACACTAAACCAGTGAGAGTAACCCATGAGTGAGGAAAAGCTAATACCTACTAAAGTAGTAGGTAATTTCTACTAGTGTCACTGATAGCCCTATTTGAATTCAAAGAACAAAAAAAATGTTAATCAGAGATGAGCAAAGGTGGTTCTATTCAGTAAGCCAGTTTGCTCCAGTGGTTAGGGAGCCGGATTCTTATCTGGGAATACTGGGTTTGATTCCACACTCCTCCATGAAGCCAGCTGGGTAAGAAAAGCAGGATATGAAAAGAAGAAGAGCTGGCTTCTTGGCAGTTTGATTTGTATTAAACCCCCTGTCCATTCAGAAGGGGCTTGTTTGCCTCCACCTTCCTTTAAAAACAATAGCACAATAGCAGCTTTGCAAATTTGGGGGGGGGGGGCAACATGAACTTGAGAAGCTATAAGCGTGCATGATTGCATAGCTGTGAAAACCCACCTTTAAAAAGAAAGAAAGGGTATGGTTGAGGCAAAGAGGGCATGTGGAAAGGCAGGAAATCTGATGTATTTTTTTAACAAAAGTTTGAACCATTTGCAAATGGTTCTAGGTCTGATCTAGGGTCAGACAAACCTAGATAGAACCATGCTAAACAAGTTAAAGAATTTAAGTCTGCACTTCAACTGGAGAGCTGCCATGCTTACATTATTCTGAGACTTCCTTTTTTTGTTTGTGGTATTTTGTTATTCCCCTAAAACAACGCTATGGAATATGATTGCTAAAAAGATCCAGGGTTTTTGGCCTGATCCAAATGTGCTAAATACAGCTTCATTACTGTAGATACCAGCAAATGTACCATCCCAGGGCATGTTACTATACAGATGTTAAACAGCCAAAATAAATACAGTCTTTCCAGAGAAACTGTGGAAAGGAACTCTTACAAAGCAATATCCAACATTAAATGGTATTGTCTATGTGGAAAACTCAACTGCAGTGAAAACTCTTAAGCTGTTAGCAACACCCATCTATCCATTTCAATTTTATATCTGCATCATGCCTTTCCTTAATAAAAGGGAGCCGAAGGAAACTAGCAGAAAAAAAACAAGTATAATTATGATTTTCCCCCCCAAAAAAATCATAACATATAAACCTAGAAATCATATAACAAATAATCTCAAACAGTTACACAGCAAATGAGCCAGTGGTTAAACATTCCTGAAGGCTAGATAATAAAATGTAGATTATTTATTCCAAAGATACAAGCATCCAACATTTTAAGTACTTTTTAAAAACAGCAACCAGCCTAGATGGCTTTAAGGTAGGGTTAGACAAATTTATGGATCAATGGCCACCAGAATGGATGCCTAGGTACAATCTGCAGGCTGGGAAGGCAGGAAGGATGCCTCTAAAAGCCATCTGCAGGGATTCAAAAGCAGGTGAAGGTTTTTGCCCTCATCTTCTGCTTGAGATGTCCATGGGTAATTGGTGGGCCACCGTGTGAGACAAGATGCTGGACTAAATGGGCTGTGGCTTGATCCAGCAGGGCTCCTCTGATGTTCTTATGTTCTCTTAACTTGACACAGTAGATCACACAAACTTATGGAAACTCTTCAAAAACACAGATATCCAAATAGTAGCTATGTGAATTCCAAGAGAGGCAGCATGGTGCAGGGCACTGTCAAATAACCACTAAACTGGGCATATTGGTTAAGATCTGATATCCAGAAAATCCATCTCCACTCACATTACTACTTCTGTTCCATCTAAACGGTGCCTTTGATTCAGTTAAATCAATTTCATTAAATCAATTAGGAAAGCCAAAGAACAGACAGGGCTGTAAAACGACTGCTAAATTCTACACATGAAAGCTTGAAAACAGGTACTCAGTGTCTGACTAGGGATATGCAGGAATATTTGAAATATTTGTTATTCGTATGAATTCAAACAGTCATATACAAATCGAATGTCCAGACATTCATACTTTAGTATTTGTACGAATACAAATATTTTGAGTTATCTGTTAATAATTAGGACATTCATATGAGCACAGATACACACGCAGCTGGTGTGTATCTGTACAGATACAAATGGGATGAAAACAGGATGCATACGGGATGCATACAAGATTCCTATCATTGGATACATATCAAATATTTGAACAAATATATATGAATGTATTTGTATCTGTTCAAACGTCTAGGCATTTGTTTTTCTTCACTGGTACGAATTCGGATTTCTGAATATTCAATTATGAATTGAATGTCGAAAGTTGTGTTCATGCACACCCCTAAGTCTGGCTATTTTGACAGGCCTCCACTTTGTTTCACACAGATTTTCCTCTTCTCCTGGCTGACTACATGGGTACCTCCAAGGGCACCTCTATGCAGTTTTCTCTGGAGAGATACAGAAGGGGTTTGCCATTGCCTACTTCCCGGGAGAAGTTGGGAATCGAACAGGCAACCCTCTGCTTTCCAGGCAGTTTGCTCTACCACTGAGCTACAGCCACACCCTCTCTGTATATTAAGCTGTCAGTTCTCAAAACTCCATATGTATTTAGAGGCATAACTATTTAGAGCAGGGTTTCCCAAACTGTGGGTCGGGACCCACCTCTAGGAAATTTAACTGTATTTGAAATAACTTTTTTGATGTAATTATTTAATTAAGTAATAAAAAATTGTATTAAAACTTTGTTATTTGAAAAGTCCTTTATTCATATTGGTAACGGTTAAATTTCCTAGAGGTGGGTCCTGAGTTGGTAAACTTATATTAGATGGGTCATAGCCCAGACAACTTTGGGAACCACTGATTTAGAGACTAGGTACCTGCTATGAAATTGGCTGACTTGCCCCTATACACTGGCATAAATGATAACTTGCGGGCAAACAATTTTCAGCTTTAGGGCTTAAAACGAACAATTCCAAATAATAATCAAATGCCCATTTTTTAAAAAAAAAAAAAAGCAGGAAAAAATCTATCTTGGAGACACAGCATCTTAATGAATACATTCATCATGGAAGTTTTCTCATCAAAACAGGAAATCATTTTAAGGCAACCAGTAAGGTTCATATATATTTTATTCTTCCCTAAGTAAAGACTGACATGATAGATGCTGTTATGGTCTACGGAATTTACTCTTGGTTTACATTATGCTACAGCATAAGAATGTAGTCATCTGTTACATAAGACATAAGGGAAGGGGAGAAAGAAAACAATATTGGATATAAGATCTATTTACACTATTTAAAAAACAAAAAGTCTTCCAAGCAAAGCTCAACAGCTGTCCCATGTTTCAAGGTAAGTTATTCCTTTCAGAGTCTGTCTGATGGTCCAGGTTATTAGAGCCTAACAAACTTAGTAGGCACCACATCGCTTCAGACAAAAACTACCCGCTGCAATCCATTCTAGTCTGAAGAACTAGAGAGATCCAATCCAATTTGAATCTTTTAAATTTGAACTTAACAAGATTTGATTCGTATTTACTAAACTTGAATCTATTCGTTCAAATTTTTTATTCGAATCTGCACATACAAGTGTTGACAACATTCGTATGCATCCATGCACGCCCATATGCATTCAATAGTTATCTCGAATGTAACCTGTTTTCGTCCCATACAGATCCGTACAAATACATATGGATTTGGGAAAGATGCGGATCTTCAAGTAGGCATCGTGTACAAACCCGTACACATACAAATGTCCAGATAATTCATAACTGTATGTCAAAATTTGGCGCATTCTATTGGATTTCAAATGCCTATGAATATTTGTGCACATCCCTAATGTGGATCACTCTCAAGGCTAGAATAGAAACCATGCTCCAAAATAGTGGTTTGAGAAAAGGACAAAGGTTCAGTATGTTGGTCTGTATGTTTAAAAAGCAAAAAGCAAAACTATGGCACCTTTCACACAGGAACCAATGGCCTGTTCTTCCATAGTTTTACTTCACTTCAGCCCAAGGTGGTCAGATGACCCCACCCACCCATGCAAACTTTGAGATAGGGAACACATTTTTTTTCCTCAGTGTCAAAGTTTCCATCCAGGCTCACTGAACAAGACTGCAGAAATGGCTGTGGAAGTATAAAAACTGGAATTGCCACAAATCCCAACAGCAATCCCAACATATTCCCAGGATATTGCTCCAAAAGAAGTGCAATATAAGCATGATGGAAAATTCAGCTCTGACACCAGGTATCCTGTCAAGTTGGACTGCTTGGTTTGTGTGTCCTTTCTTCTTAGCATCACTGCTCTTGCAAAAGTGCCACTACATACGAAGCTCACAAAAACAACAAGTGGAAGTGGGTGACTGCTTGTTATCATACAGGAACTTTTGCAAGAGCAACTATTCCATATGGAAATGACAGACAAGGTAGGATCCTGGAATTGCCCCAGGATTGCCTCCAGCCATTTTGCAAGGGTAGTGAGAAGCAATGGTGGGATCTAAACCAGACCCTGCGATTTTTTCTCTTGCCTTCCTGAGTCACCCAAAATCCAGTCCTGAGGATGCACAAATTAGGTGTCAAACTAAGATGCCAAGACATCTAAAGGGCAATGTGAAAACCTGTGAAGATCAAAAAACGAGTACTGCATGTAACTGAATAAAACAAATGGAGCACACTGCTGTATCTTTGGGAGGTATCTTTTAAAAAGACATATATGGGTATCAATGAAAGACAACTTACACGATCATCATAATATTTTATTTATTTATTTACATTTTTATCTCACCCTACCCCAGAGGTCTCCAGGCAGGTAACATTTAAAATCAAACATTATTAAAACAATTAACAGTATGTATTAAAACAATAACATCTGCAAGTGGGAAGGGAAAAGGCCAGGGCAAACAGGTGCGTTTTCACTGCCTTCCGAAATGTGTACAATGAAGGTGACTGGCACACCTCAAGGCGGAGACTATTCCATAGCCTAGGGGCCATCACTGAGAAAGCCCTCTTCCAGGTGCCCACCTCTTTTGCTGCTGAGGGTGGCGGGACAACCAGGAGGGCCTCACCTCCAGATCTTAAGGAATGGGCTAAAAATAAAAATCAAAGGTTGCAATGCTGAGAAAACATTAGCAGGGAACACATTCCACCAAACACAGACCAGGCTACCTACTGAACAAATATACATCTGAGAAGATGTGTGAAATTTTTGTTTCTCTGTTTTAAGCATTCCATTTCCTGTACTAAATCTTAAACACCTTTAAAAGCCGTATAAAGTTTTTTTATTAGTTATTGGATCCTTGGACTCCTACGAACAATAGAACCCTTCTTTCTTTCTATGTCCTTTCCCACACCCAAATGTTATAAAGATATCCTCTTCGCTGCACGAAGTCTCACTGGCTTTAGAAAGCATATAATACATCTGCATATACTCAGAGTCCACCAATACCAAGGGACATGATTAAGTAAAAATGTATCCATTGTTACAAACCAGTTTGAGAAAAATAAGCTCAAAAGGAAACTTAAAAGTTCCATTGTTAAGATTATAACTTTCAAACTATCCAGTGGTTTTTAATCGAAGTTGTTCAACGCCTCATATTTGAACAGAATGCCTAGTGATCAAGCAGTGGCCCAAATATCAAAATTAGAACGGAGAAGTCCTTAGAAATCCTATCCACAACTCATCTCACTATATTTCTTCCTGCTTTTTCTTTTGTATTAATAATTAAAGGCCATCGGCACACCTTGTAGAATGTTTTGCCAATCAATCCATCTCCTAGACCTTAGAACTCTCCCTTCAGGTTCCTACATCACCGCTCTAGAATAAGAAATCTGGTGTTTCTAACTGCTGAGCTTGGGAAGGCAACGGCTTGAACAGTAGGCACTTCCCTCCATGTAATTGTCAGCAATCCATCAATCATGTTCAGGGGGATTTGGGGTGGGGAGACTCAGCAGTTTATTTTTAAGCTACAGCTCAATTGGAACAATAAGCGACAACTAAGGAGAACAACCAAAATAAAATATGAGTCAAGCAACTCATTGCCAAACTGAGGTCTCAAGATGGGCTGGTGTCTACCCTTGGGAGTCCCGCTGCTTCAAGCACAATAGCAGCAGGATTTGCCTCATTTCCTTCAAATGCTCAACATGGCTCTCTGTGCGATGTTTGTAAACTTCCTTCCTTTACGCATCAGGCTTTCAAACTGTCGTCAGTCCTTGGGACTAATAATATCCTGTTGATGCCTGAGCAAGCCAATTCTCTCTCTCTCTCAATCTCTCTCACACACACCTTTTTTGGAGATAATTTTCCTATCAATTTGTCAGTTGAAAATGCCGAGTGAACTACAGGTGCAAACAGCAACCTAATTCATTGTGTGAGTCTAAGTTTAGCAGAAATTTAAGACACATTTCAACTCAGTCGCCTGCACAGGTCAGACCTGGGAATCAGCAGGAAAAAAAATTAACTATACAGTTTTAATTATAATAGTGCAACAGCCAAGTATCAGGTAGGCAAAGTCACTGCATAATTTCCAATGAAGTAGCCTGAACTAATTTGCGAGGAACGTTTAGTTCTTGGTCAGCTGATCTCATATATTATAGAAGGTGCTGTTTTTAAAGTGTTCATAGGCTACATATCACATCTACCGTACCAGTTTGGCTTGGTCTCTTTGGCCTGTACTTCACAGAGTACAGGTGGTTTGAACAATGGGTGGATTCACACTTACCTTATCAATCCCAGAACTTCAGGGTTAGAACTGAGGTCTCCAAACGGCATGGATGGAACTTCCTGACCTTCAGAACTCAGTCAGGAAGGTATTTCAATGGTGCATTCAGCCACAGAGATGTGCTGCGCACTAGCCTCTGCGGACTGGTTTACTACCCCCAGACACACCATTAGACTTTGATGTTGAGGTCTACTTGGTAAACTGGGCTCAGGTGTCATTTTGGCTGTCCTACTCCAGTCTGAACCACTTCCTGTGCAGATGGAGCATGCTAGGAAGGGGCGGGGCATCCCATAATCCACAACAGTGTGCAGAAAGGAGGTCTCTAGACCTCCTCTTATCAAAGGACAATGCCCCATGAAGAAAGGGCCAATGAATCCAAATAAATGTTTGAGGAATCTGAGCATAGTTGTCTTGTAAAGGACTCTTCTTTTTCTTGTTCCTTATTCAATGGGGAATACGGCAGACAGGCTTCAAACACAGGATGTACAATTCAAAGCTCTTTCTGGTAGCATTATTAGCTTTAATATGGAAAGGGAATGTGATAAAACAAGACTGCTATTAACACAATAACATCTGAGAGTTGTCAAAGAAAACACAGAAATTTAACATTAAGCATGTGTAAATTAGGAAGAATTCAGAGACAACAGTTAATCAACATAATCCACCCAGATGTTGATAAGTATCCTAATTTTGACGAACCGCATACTGTGTATCTAGCCAGTTGGTCTCCACAGCGTAGTAACAATCTATTTAATGCAGCCTTTCCCAACTTGATATCCTCTATGTGCTTTGAACAGCCACACAACTACGATCATAGGGGCTGACAGAATCCAAGGGGTGTTTCTCCATTGGTCTGCACATAAACATAACAACATATCCAACAACATAAGCACAGGTGGAGGTTTCTTTAGGATGCATAGGTTTTATTGGCTGGGTTAAAAGTTGTATAATTCTAACATTAAAAATAGTAAGGAAAAACTAATAAAACCTTTATGAGTTAAGTCCAACAATCAGACATGACAGTGTAAGGAAATCAGCTGCCTGAAATAACTGGTTATAGTTTTATAAAAACTGTTTTGCATTCATCCCACAGTAGCTGCAGGAAGAACACATGTCGTTTTTCCAAGTAAAGATTCAACCGTACATTAGATTCCCTCCCTCCCTCCCTATTGCTTTTATTATTATTATTATTTTAATTTTTAATTTTAATGATATGTCAACACTGACTTTTTTCATTATCTTATTTATCTTGACAGCACCATCTGATCTTTGGATCCAAAAAACAATAGCATATTGAAGAGATGTGACAATAGCAGTAATAAAAATTTAAAGAGCTACTTCATGGATCATAAAGGTGCTCTTTTGAATGAACAAATGTACTGCAGGCCTTCCTGGCTGCATTCTGTGTTTCTCCACTCCACTCCACCTGCACCTGCACCTGCACCTAGATATAAAACAAATCCTCTATTGTATTTCATCCCACTAGCCATTAAACTTTCCAAATCTGCTTGAAAATGTGTTTCTCCAACAGCCAATGTGGACAGATACAAATGAGATGTATAATATTTCTCCTCACTGTATGTACGTATGTATGTATGTATGTACGTACGTACGTATGTATTTATTTATTTTATGTATTTATTTATTTACATTTCTATCCCGCCCATACCCGAAGGTCTCTGGGCGGGTTACAACAAGTAAAAATAAATTAAAACAAGATACAAATTGAAAGCAATACAGATTAAAATGAAATACACATAAAACAAGATGCACACTTAAAAACATAAGATTCAACAAATTTAAAACCGTGCACTCCGTAGTGCATTAAAATGATGCCATTATAGCTGGGGAGGGAAAACAAATCCTTAACCAAAGGCCAAGGTAAACAGGTGTGTCTTTAAGGCCCTCCTAAATAAATATTAGGAGGGGGCATGGCGCACCTCGAGGGGGAGGCCATTCCACAATCTTGGGGCCACTGCAGAAAAAGCTCGCTCCCGGGTGCCCACCAGCCTCACTACCGAAGGTGGTGGGACAACCAGGAGGGCCTCATTATTGGATCTTAAGGCACGGGCAGGTTGGTATGGGAGAAGGCGTTCCTTTAGATATTTGGGGCCCAAGTCATTTAGTATATATGTATGTATGTGTCTGTCATCTATAAGACATTTTACACTGTTTTCAATTAAAATAAATTCAAAGTGGTTTAAAAAACATTTAAAAATAGTTAAAACAGCATTTAAATAAAAACTAAGTGGGCTAGGGAAAAACAAACTTTCATGCAGGGATTGCCTGTAAGTTGTAAGTGTAGACATTTCAAGAAGAGCAGAGGGGAGAGCATTCCAAAGGGAAGGTACTACCACTGGGAAGGCCCCATTCTTGCTTCTATGTTGATAAAAGCTATATCTCTTCAAATCCTCTTGCAAAGGAGTGAAGAAGCTGAACACAAGTTCAGACTTGAAAACACAGAAGGTAAGGTAAGGTAAAAGGTGAGTGTGCCTAGGGACTTCCCTACCTAAGTAATCCACACAATATTAATATGTTCTATTTCTTAGATGCTTATAACATACTCTGTCAGTGCAAATCCAAGGAACTTTTTTCACACCTTCCATTTCATGCTGTTTGATCACCTCGAGACTGTTTGGACGTAGATCTCCTGCTTGCTTCGCATTTCAGAAATTATCAGTAGTAATTCCCATTCTGTTTAGTTATCTACAGCTCTGATTTTGTTGTTTTTATCCGAACTTGTTTGTTTTTTCCCTTGCTCATTCTACACTAATTTTAGTTCAACACAATTATCCCTTGTATAAACTTTTGGTTTTGTTCCCATAAACTATCACTATTGTAAAGATGTAGGATGTAAGGATTTTCAACCTAAAGAAAACCTGAGCCTTGCGCATGGGAGCCCAATAAACCAATATAAGTCAGTGGCACAGCAAAGACGGAAGCTGCATTTTACCAACATTTTACTAGTGTATACTAAAAGCAAAATCATGCTGGAAAAAACTGGTAAATAATGACTTTATTGTATAACAATCATGTCAAAGTAGAATTGTATCTGATAAGGAAAAACTGTACTGAAACCCTAGCAGGAGACAGGAAAAGGAGATAGGAAAATTCCCAGAGGCCCTAGTTCCTATGGTCAAGGCAAAGAATGATTGGCATTGTAGTTCAGCAACATCTGAAGGCCCAGGTTTGAGAACTACTGCCCTAAAAGATCCAAATGCTGGACAGAGTTCAGTATCTATCACTTCAACTTCTTACCATCTCATGCTCCATGCTCAGCCTGTACCTGAAAATGCAACAGGAAGAACCAGGTAACAGTTTAATACCTTGAGGAGGCTTAATGTCAAAGAATGTAGCTTAGGGGTGAAGAATACAAGATTTTTAAAAATCTCTAAAACTGAAATTCTTTACTGTTATTGCTCACCCACCTTAAATCTACTGTGTGAAAAGGCCACATAAAAGCAATGATGATATTGATCAATGCAGTTTTCCTGGCAATACTGTTATCAAATGCTTTACACTGTTGCCTCCTGGGACTTTCTTCAGCTCTCCAGTCTAGGCTGCCTCCCTTGCTATTTCCAGCTGGTCTCCAAGAACTAATCAAGCATGATCTACTTAGCTTCTGAGATCAGAGGACTGCCACAGGGTAACCTAAATACTACTTGAAATATATACTTCAAACTAACAAGTCTTTTAATCAGTATAGGAGAGGAAGCCAAGCTGTTGTTCAAAGCTGAAAAACAAAATTTTGTCCTCAACCTGAGTAACAATTCTATACCAACAGCTCAGAGCTCAAAAGAGAATATTAAACAAGAGATTATACAAACAATGCCCTACTAAGCCAAAGACGTTCAACAAAATATGACAATTTGATCTATCAAAAGAAATGCCTCTAGATTCCTAAATTTCAACTGTGTTGCAGGTTGTAGACATTTCACTGCACATTCATGTTCCTGAAGTGTAGAGATACATAAAATAATAAACAGCAGCAGGAGTATTACAGTCACAAATACAGAGAACACCTTTGCACGCTTCTGAAAAAAAAAATGTTTCAGCCATTCACAGGTCCCTCTCTGTCAAAAGATGATTCCTGCCACGAATCCCAAGATGAACTCATATGCAAAAACACTGTGAAATCGTGCCAGCAATGGAAGGAGATGGCAGTGATCCCAGGATTAGAAACTTGGATTGTTGGCAATGATGTTCTTTCATCAGCAATATTTCCTCAAAGCTTTTTCACACATAACTGTCACTGCAGCTATGGCAGAGACTGTCCCACGACAGCGGGGGCTGGAAGAAACATGACTGATCACACCCTTAGATTATCATCCCCTTCCTCACCCAGTACTTACGTGCAAGTAGATATACACCAGAACAGTTAAATGCTCATAGTCTAACTCTGCTTCCTAAGTCTATGATGACATCACATTTGGAATAGTGTGTACAGTTCTGATCACCTCACCTCAGAAAGGGGTGTGTGTTCCACTGACCTCCCTTAATCCGGATATAAGATTATCCGGATCGAAGGAATGGGTCCTTCAACTAATCCGGATCTAGTAGATCCAGATTAAGGGAGGCACCCGATGTGTCCCCACGGGCAGTGCAGGATCCAATAGGAATCGGTGCTAGCCTACCCACAGTGGAAATGCCGGAGCACCCATGTGGTGAATCTGGATCGACCCACGTGGCGCTGCCCATCACCCCAGGTTTTGGGGGGGGACAGAGATTCTTCAAAGATTTGTCACAGGCTCCGGAGATTCTCTGGAGCTAACTGCCACAAACTTTGAAGATTCTCCAGAGCCTTTGACAAGGGTCCATAGGATTGGATTGCTCTCATGTGGGGTCTTCGGAGCCTGTGCTATTCTTCGGAGCCAGCTTCGGAACTGACTTTGGAGATTGTACACAGGCTTCAGAGTTTTGGATTTTGGGTTATGCCCCAAACAGGTGCATCCCCTCTGGAGCCCCCCCATAGACCCCATTGCCTGATTGCGGTGGAAACATGCTCTGTGTGATCCAGATTCGATGCCTGAAGACCCCATGGTAGACCCTTTTTATGGGGTCTACAGGAAACCCAGATTATAGGACCTGAAGGACCCATTAATCAAGATCTCTCTAGAACTGGTGGAAACAAATGTGGCTCTAATGGGGTCTGCAGTGGAAATGAGGTCTTCCTGCCCTGAGCCTAATGGGTCCCTAATGGGTACTTAGTGCTAGTCGGGGAAAAACCAGGATTGTGGAACTGGAAAAGGTGAGGAAAAAGGCAACGAGAATGATGAAGGGGCTGGAACACCTCATGAAATCAGGCTGCAACATCTAGGCTTCTTCAGCCTTAAAAGATGGCAAGTAACAGAGACCTTACTGAAGTATATAAATCCATGCATGATGTGGAAAATGTGGAGCAATACAAATTTATTTTCTCTACACACAACACTAGAACAAGGGGACACTCCACAAAGCCGATTGGCAGGGCATTTAGGACTGACAAGGGGAACTATTTTTTTTTCATCCAGAGGGTCACTGGTCTATGAAATTTACTACCAGAAGAAGTGGGGATAGAGACTAGCCTGGCAGCTTTATGAAAGACGCATTAATAAAGACCGGGTGAATCAATGGGCACTAGAAATAATGTCCCGGTACTACCTATAAGTTAAAGAGATAGGCAGGATACCTCTAAAGGTCACTGAAGGGAGCCAAGAGTAGATGATTTTGCAATATATGTTTTATCATTATTCACAGGTCCTCATTAATCACACAGATTCATAGTATTTTTAAATTATCTTTGCATTTTGAGCATTCAAACGTTTTTGTGAACTTCCTGCTTTGGTCCATTCCTATTCATAATACTGGATAATCTAGGGTCAGATAACTAAGTCAATGACCAAAGGGAGACTTTTCTCCTTGTTTGTACATTCAGCTCTCTAA
The DNA here is from genome assembly GCA_023333525.1 of Aspidoscelis tigris stejnegeri. Classification (NCBI taxonomy): domain Eukaryota; kingdom Metazoa; phylum Chordata; class Lepidosauria; order Squamata; family Teiidae; genus Aspidoscelis; species Aspidoscelis tigris. Next base: position 14,113,530 of record JALMGA010000007.1, read on the forward strand.
TACTTGCCTTGTATTAATCTTAATTACTTGCCTATATAAGAAATTATGTGTGTGATAAACCCATTTAAAATTTGCAGGAACACTATGAACCAAATGGCATAACAAAGTGTACAGTATTTTCTATTGTCAACTGCCCTGACACCTTAAGACGCAGAGTGAAATAGAAAGAAAAATAAATGTACTAATGTGTAATCATTTGTATGGCATCCTTTCCAGGGGGAGGTGAATGACCAAAAAAGTACATCGTGTCGGCGTTTGGATAACCATAGTGAACTACAGCTTCTATGATTCTTTTCCATAGATCATACTGATTAGGATTCATGGGAATTGTAGGTGAGCAACATTTGGAAGCAACATAGTTTGGCAAGCTCTGGACCATGTCATTGGCAGAGGTAATTAAATCCTGTTGTCATTTTGAAGAGCTACAAATAATACTAAAATACTAATTGATAAAAGACACTGAACTTGCTAAACAGATGAAAATTGTTGTAGAGCATCTTAAAATATTTAAGGTAGAGACTCCCTAGAGATTTCATCTCCTGGTAACTACATGGTCATTTCCATGCAATTTTCTTGGCAAAAATACAAAAATGGTTTCCCATTACCTTCTTCCAAGGAGTTGCTGGAGATCAAGCTTATGACCCTCTGTTTTCCATATAGCTGTTCTATCATGGAGCTACAGGGGAGAAAAAGATTTTGGGTGCCAGGGAAGCAGGCATTCAATGCAAAAGGACTCAGACTCTTTCTTGTTATTCTCTGAATTTCACTAGGAAGGTCTCCACAGATGACCTTTATGTGCAAATATAATGCCAAGACCCGCAAACTGAAATCAAGTGTCTATGCCAAAAGAAAGCAATAGTTGTGTCAGTAGTTATTGTTGCCCCTGGTGCAGTTCCAAAAGACCTAGAACAACATCTTAACACTTTGAACATTGATAGAGTCACTATCCATCAGCTACAAAATGCAGCACTAGTGAGAACAGCATGCATTCTACATCGATATCACTGATTATCCTAGATCCTTGAGATAATCTGATTGCCAGAGCAACAAGCTAGTCATAAACATCTATTAGACTGTGTGCAAATACTATATCATAATATATAACAAAACAAGGCCAGAAGCTTCATAACTTCTGAATCCCCCATTCCTTTACAAAAATGCAGTTGTGTTCCAAATCTAATTTTTATTTGTTTTATCTAGGAGCTTTATGTGTCACTTTTCAATATGAAAATCTCCCCCCAAGTGTTTAAACATAGAAAAGTCTTATTTGTCTTTACATTGCCTGTTAAAGCACAAGCAAACAGATGGGCTTTGAATAATGCTGATCATGACATTTTTGGTGATTTGGCAGGCCAACCCAGAATCCATTAAACTTATATATGTGCATTTAAACTAATTTAGACCAACTGACTCAGGTGAAAGTAAATCAGCTTAATTCTTTCTGTGCTGGATTAGATGGTTTATAGCTTGTAACTTAGTATTGACCAGCACTTTAATCCTCAATGATCAATTTTATTCAATACCAATTCTGACTTCATTTTTGTATTGTTCATAGTCCGCAACTTTAAGTCATGAAACAAAAATATTTTTAAATGTGCTAACTGAAGGTTACAAAAAGTACATTTGTGTTGCTGGACTTCATTAAGCCACACGGTGGTTTTGTTCTAAGGAATATTCTACGGTAAGCATATCAAACATTCCAAAGGTTAAAGACAGCATAATTTAATTTCCTGAAGGTATCTGATGTGGTTCTCACACCACACTGTACTGAATTACAGGCAATGTAATAAAAAGCAACAAAGGAAAGCTGAAGAAACAAAAAGTATGACTGCTGAGTGACTGCTAGTAAGGTTGCAGTGGCCTTATGCTATACAACCTTATTCATCCCTATAGCCTTGTCTTGGAAAAAGGCCATATTTACATGGAAGACAAAAGGACATTTTCTGCCAAGTTTGGCGAAATAAGCATCAAATATGTATGCAGGTCTCGTAGCAAGCAGTGTAGTTGCTGTTGTGATTTTACGGCAGATTTTGCACAAATTTCTGCATCTGCAGAATCTCAGACGATAGGCTGCCGAAAGTGCTCAAGTAAATAGAACAGGCCACAAGCCTTTAACAATTTCTAAGTCCTATGACACTAGGAACCCTGATCTGTTTCACCTGTTCGGAAGCTTATTTAAGAGATAAATCCTAAGTATATAATTAGAGTTATTTTAGATAAATGGGCAGTGTGGCATTGAGAATTCATCGATGTTTAGTGCTGAATGCTGGCAGATAATGTTTGTCGATTGTGATGTGGTTACCTGAAACAGTGGTGTATGAATAACACTTTTGCTTTCAACCATACTCATTTAAAAGCATTCCTGCTTGCAGGTAGTAAACAAAGCTAGTCAAAGATGGAAAGAGAGCAACTGGTATCCTAGATCATTCACTTTCACTTACATATCAATACACTGTAGCTTAATTCATCTAACCAAGAAAAGTCTCAGAAATATAAAGCATAGCAAAAATAATAAAATATCTTTATCTTAGGCACTCCTCAAATAAGACACAGAACAGTAATGGAATTATAACAGCATTTATTAATTTAGCTATTACATTTATATCTTATGTTTCTTTGGAAGATCCAAGGAGGAGAATCTTGCTGTCCTTCCCCCTCCATTTTATTGTCACAAGGGCCCTATTTATTAACCCATTAAGAAATCTACAGAGAGAGAGAGCAGCAGCAGCAGCAGCATGAAAAGCTGACAGGAGTACCATACCAGGAAATGTGCACCTCAAATTCTTTAGAGAGCTAGCCAAGATCTTAGACCCTTATAGGTATGTGAACCACACAGGCATAATGGTCTCCATCCTGAGCCCTTCCAGTCTCGGGAGACTTAATGCGTGACTTAGGAAGGACTGGAAGCTGCTTGTTTCCAACGTTCTTCATTTCTCAAGATATACCTCAGGGTGACACATCAATTTCATCCTTTCACTCTTTTCCCTTTCCTTGCTCTGCATCAAGACCCACATTTGTCTTCAAAATCTGCCTTAGATGGCACCAGATGTTGGAGTAATTGAGTGGCCTTTGCCAAAGTTTGCCTTTTCTCTGGCTGACTCCAAAATGGTTGCCTGCATCACTGAAGTTTTGGGTTGTCCTTTCATGGCCACAAGCCAATTCCATTCACCAGATATCGGCCTAGGGATAACTTTGTGAAGGAGGCATGGTTCTTCTGACTTGCAGCCATTTATGACTACTTTTTGAGTGCAACCAGTGGGCCAGTCTAATCACCATCAATCACCACATTTGATTATTTAAAAAATTACATTATGAGGAACTTTGTCAAGGGCTCAGGATGGAGACCATTATGCCACCGTGGCTCCTACAGTCAAAATACACTATATCCTCCACAACATGTCCTTGATCAATCCAACAAGTCTACTGTAAAAGAAAATTACGTTAGTTTGGCATGGCTTGCCATAAAGCTATTGTTGGCTCCTCTTGATTAATGAATTTCTATCCAAATGGATTTTCTGCATTTCGTTTCCAAGCTGAACTTGCAGGTGGGAGGAGGACAGTGAGGCTCTGGTAAGGATGCCATGCACACACCATGACAATCCTACTGCCTTTGGCCTTTGCTGGCCTCTGTCAAGCTTGACCAAGGCAGAAAAAAATTATGGCAGGTCTAGAAACGGTAGAACCCAAAGAAAGAATATTTTGAGAACTCTGCCATGTGTCAGCTTCCCAATGCCAGGAGTCACTTGCTCAAATAAAGCAACCAAATTATATAGATTGAAACTTTAATGGACAATCAAGGCTGTGATAGAAGAGACAAGATCTTACCTCAAATACATGAGAAAGTTCCCAGACCCAGATTGCAACTCCAACATTACAGCTTAACAACTTCTTCTCTTGAATGGGACATTATTTAAGAACAACGCAGCCCATACTATTATAGTACCAAAACAATATGCATATCCAACATCTAGTATAGCATGTATAATAAGACTTATATTAAATAAATGAATGCATGAATACATGACAGATTAATACCTCCTGTGGGCCCATATATCTCTCCCACAACATCAAAGCACCAAGAGGTATATGAACAACCAATGACCCAAAACCCGTGATCTAGGCAAATAATTTATAATCCCATCCATGGCAAGTAGGTATATATCCATACAACCGAATAGATAATTAGCCACTGATATAGAACCAATAAACTATGAATCCCACTATGATATGGAATGGGCCTCTTTCCTAATTGGTCTCTTCTTCCCAGAAATTTGCTAATTGCATTTAAAATGTTACAGCTGCAGTCTCACATTCTCCTCTTCACTGTGATCTCCACTACCCCCTTCACAGGCTTAACTGTACAGCAAGCTGCTGCACAATGTATAGGCATCAGGCTTATTTAATAATTCCCATAAGACAATGCAGAAAACCATGAGTGAAATATGGGCCACAATTCTCCACATGCATGTATGACTGACATGTGACAATGTCATCCCAGACACTGCCTGGCCATCCATGCTCCTTCCAGTTGTAAGGCCAGCTGGGAAACAGAATGCAGAAGACAAGAGTGTGTTGGTGAGTACTGCCTTTAAACTTTAACATGCAGAGACATGATACTCACCTTCCTCAGCACTTCCCCCTTAGGGGCATGGACACAGGGGATGGAACTCCTTACAATGCATCCCCTCTCTGGGCAGCTGAAATTCATCAAAGTGAAGTTTAGCATATCCCTATTCTAGAGCAATCCATCTACTCAGGCAGAAAATTCCCAAGTAGATAAGCAGTTTGACTTATACCTGATTGGCCGGACCTTCCTCAAATCAAAAGAATAAGTCAAGATCCTCAAACCTCCAGAGATCAAGTAATAAGATGTACAGTGATACAATTTCCAAGTAGGTCAACAAAAATGTTTAAAGTGAGATAGCTTTGAATGAAGAACAATATGAAGCCAAAAACCACAATAAAACTCACAAGCTTAAACCAAACAAATCATGTTAATAAGATTTTATGAAGGAAGTTTGATTACAACAGGTGGCTTTAATTTTGACATAAGAAAATAGACTATTATTAGATGGAATGTGATAGAATGTTAAGATAAAATGAATGAAGCAGCACAACCCCTAATGTTTTGGTCAGGGAAGCATAAAATGTTTACTAATATAGACTTCATTTAGCTTTCAAATAAAAAATACGAATACAGAACAAAATTTGGTGGTCAGATCATGCTCCACTAATTATGCAGATGAAATTAGGTGAAAATCAATGTAAAAATTGAAAATTTGATCCAGCTATTTCAGAAAATTAGATTTTAAGGAGAAAATGAAAAGAAAAATACTGTATTTTTAGTCTTGGAGAATGGTATTCAAAAAACGTCCTAAAAGGTACTATGAGATGTATTTAAGGCAACAATTAGGGAGCAGTGTATATCATTAGGGATAATACCAAAAAAGATCATGGAAAAGAGGAAAGAAGGTAGAAGAATCATGACATATGCAAAATAAGACAAGAATGAATAGACAGGCCTGGAAGAAAAACAAGAGTTAGAAAATTATGATATTGTTCAATGTAGCAAGAGATGGGTTCTGATTAAAAAGGAATACAAAAGCTGGGATATTCGTGTTCAAGCAATAAAAAGAAAAAACATGAAGAAACAGAAGGAAAAAAGATAATAAATTGCAAGCTATTGATGGAGATATTAAGAATGAGGAAATAGTAGTGGTAATGTCTAAGTATGAAAAAATTATATAAGGAAGCTGGAGTTCAAGTGTTTGTACAGAACAGAACACTGGAGCAGAAACAGAGATTAAATGCAATCCTCCTATTACCCAGGAGGAAACAGAAGAAGCGATTAAGGGTTTAAAGCCTGTAGGTCTCCTGGTTCTAATGGGTTTACAGCTCTTTTTTATAAAAACCCAATTCTGGGTTTTATTGTTCAATTAAGTTTATCAAATCAGGTTTATAAAATAATTACAAAGCTACTGGCATAAAAAGTAAAGAAATAATGCTAAAAGGAATCACATTTATTATTATTATTATTATTATTATTATTATTATTATTATTATTATTATTATTATTATTATTATTATTATTATTATTATTATTATTATTATTATTATTATTATTATTATTATTATTAAACAATTTTGAAATTATAAAGACATTTGATTCACTGAACCATCAATGTTTATACAGAAAATGCCAGAAGTGGGGTAGTAATTAAACATTTATATGAGGGTTCCACAGCATATGTTAAAGTGAATGAAATTAACTCAAGTATTTCTTTACCTAGTGGGTCATCGGTTTATGGAATTTGCTACCGGAAGAGGCGGTAACAGCTACCAGTCTAGATGGCTTTGAGGAAGGATTAGACAATATTATGGACGACAGATGTATCCATGGCTACTAGAATGGATGCCTAAGGACATAATTCAGGCTGGGGGGACAAGCAGGATCCTTCTAAGGCCATTTGCTGAGATTTGAGAGCAGGAGAAGGTTTGTCCTTGTCTCTGCATGAGATGCCCATGGACAATTGGTGGACCGCTGTGTGCGACAGGATGCTGGACTGCATGGGCTGTGGTATAATCCAGCAGGGCTCCTCTTATGTTCTCATGTAAGACAGTTTAAAATACTTAATGGTACAAGGTATTGTTGTTCCCTTTCTCTGTTACTATTTGCTCTACCAATAGAACCTTTGGCCAATGAGATTAGGTAGGATGTAAATTAAAAGACAAAGAAGCTAGAATAAATCGTTTTGCAGATGCAATGTTAACTACTCAGATGCCCAGAGAAATAGTTACAGCAGTTAGAGAATTTTAGATAATTTTACCGAAATGTCAGGATTGAAAACAGACATAACTAAATCACAAATAATGTTTATAAATACTCCATGGAGCAGAACGAAATAAGTTTAACTGGATTACAGTTAAGAGTTTAAAAATGAAGTTATTGGAGCATTTCTAACAACAAATAAACCACCTTGAACAATTTTCCTTTTGGAAAGGCAGAATACAAACAAAATGGAAATAAACAATGAAATATAATAGATTGTTATATGAATATTACAGGCAGGTATGGAAAGAATACAGTTGAAAAATGAAACAAGAAAGTTAGATAAATGATTGGGCATTCAATACAAAATAACCAAAAATAAGGGAAGTGGTACTAAATATAGGAATTCATGAAGGGGGATGATCAGTTCCACTTCGGAAAAGTATTATGTGGCTTTTCAGTTAAAAAAATTAATATGTTTTATAATGGAAGAAAAGTGGATAAAAGTTGAAAAGAAAAAGCATAATTTAGAAAACAGCAGTTTAGTATCAGGTAAAAAAAAGCAATGAGACCATTTAGAAAAATATACAGACCAATGAAACAGATAATGGAGGTTTGGAGAACCTATCAACATAAATTAGTGCCACAGATATCAAAATACATAACTATTAAATAAACATAAGTAAGATCAAGGAATGTTAGGAGAAAGTCTAATAAATCAATTAAAAGAAAATGGGTTTAAATATTTAAAGGATTTATATATACTGCATTTTCCTGCATATAAGACAACTTTTTAACCCCAAAAAATCTTCTTGGGGGTCGTCTTATACACCAGTAATACCCTCACCCGGGTCCTGCTGGCCACAGCTGCCAGCACAAAACTGGGGTGCAGCCTAAACCGAGCCATGGACTTGGGGAGAGACAGCAGCCTTGCCTGCTAATCCCAATCATCTGGCTTGTAGCTTTCCTTCTGGCGCAGACACGAGAAAAAAACCTTGCTAAACCAAGCGAAATATGAAGAATCCTGCCCTCATTTTCACTTCTCTGCTTTAGAAGAGTCTGCTCCTCTAGCGCGAGATTCATCTATGATCCAGCAGGGGAGGGGTAGAAAGCAGAGAGGCTTTTGAAGAGAAAATGATGGCAGGATTCTTCATATTTCGCTCGGTGGAACACCCCCTCCCCTACAGGATCATAGACAAATCGCGCTAGACAGGCAGACTCCGAAGCTGCATTGCAGCCACAGATCTTTATCAGAGCAAGGTTTTTCCCTCGCATCAGCGCCAGAAGGAAAGCTACAAGCACATTCATGGGATTAGCAGGTAAGGCTGCCATCTCTCCCCAAGTCCAAGGCTCGGTTTAGGCTGCACCCCAGTTTTGCAAAATCTCCATTTTAAGTAGAAAAATTGGGGGTCGTCTTATACACCCAGTCGTGTTATACGCCAGAAAATACGGTAATAGACGGAAATGGATGGAACAGGGGTGGGTGAGTGACATAGTTATTACTTCCTAAAGAACTGGTTGGTAAATAGTAATATACAATTACAGATCTGGAGGCCAATGACAGAGTTTGAAGAAATATTGGAAGCATTTTTGAAGGGGTTAAGAGAAATAGGTAGTAAAATATTTGGATTATTAACAAATCAAAGAATCAAAATGATGGAAAGCAAATGTATTAAATGTTGGGCAAAAATAATGAATTAAAGAATAATAGGGTACAGCAAATGGAACAAAAATATTTTACAGGTGGCCTAGAACACCATCGCAATTATCACGCGATACCTGTGATGTCACTACAGTGCTGGTACAGGTGTGAGCATAGAGAAATATATTTATACCTTTGGTGGGAATGTGATATTATTAAAGTTTTGGATAATTATTCAGAATAATATTAATGATATTTTAAATATAAATAGATTTAACACTCAATCAGTTTTATTTTAAGTGACGACAGGGAGAATAACAGCAGATAAATAGTATTTATTTAATCAAACAATATATGCTGCAAAAAGCAACTGCACTGGGAATGGAGGATAGTACTAAATATACATTAGATAAATGCAGTAAGTATTTAATGGAATTATATAGGTTTGATAAAATCTGTGAAATAAGATTTAAAATCCAGGGCTTGAAATCACTTCCTAAGACAGAAGAAAATAGCAATGATTTATTCTACTTTTCAAAAAGATCCCAAGCTTCAGAATGTTTGGGAGACAAAATAACAAAGCTATTTCTTTAGTTGTTAAATTAAAGGAAGATGGTGAGAGTTAAGACACTGTTTGATTTGCACTGAGAGAGAAGGGACTTTTTTCTAGTTTTTTTTATACACTTAATATATGTTTTTGATATTATTGCTTTTTTCTATTAGTTTTTTTAAAAAAATTAAAATCATATGTATGTATGATGAACTTTCAAGTATATACAAGCAAAGGGTTTTTGCAGTCTGCTCCCCCCATATAGACATATAATTAAGATGGATTTTACTAGGAACAACTCAAGAATCATTTGTTCAGGAAGCACGATTATTATTAGTTGGGTAACAATATCTTGCAACAGTAAATCCAGTCTATGGGTGTTTTTCCACTGCAGCCCTTAGATCTGGATCTAAGAAGATCTGGATCTAAGGAATGGGTACATTTCTTAATCCGGATCTAGTAGATCTGGATTAAGGGAAGCACCCAATGTGTTTCCACAGGAGGTGTAGCGCCCATTAGGCATGGGTGCTAACACCCCTGCTGTGGAAACAGCTTTGCACCCATCTAGGGAATCCAGATCGACCCACAAGGGGTCAGTCCATTACCCCAGGTGTTCTGGGGGGCAGGGGGGGGAGTCTTTGAAGCATGAGCTCAACTTTCGAAGTTGAATTCATGCTTCGAAGCTGACTTCGAAGTCACTTCGAAGTGAATGTGAAGTCGACTTCAAAGTGACTTCGAAGTGACTTTGAAGCCAATGTTGGGGGGGGTCCCAAAGGTGCATCCCCTCCCCCTAGCCTCCTTTGGACCCCATAACAGGCTCCCTTTAATCCAGATTTTCTGGGAGAAGACCCCACTGTAGACCCCTTTAATGGGGTCTACAGAAAATCTGGATTAAAGGCCAAAATGTACCCATTAGATGCGGATTTCCACAATGACAGTGGAAACAATCAGGTCCCAAATGGGTGCCATAGTGGAAATGGGGTCATCCAGCTCACACCCAAATGGGTCCTAAATGGGTGCAAAAATGGGTACTTTTGACAGTGGAAAAACACCCTATAATCAGTTCTATTTTGTTCCACATTTGGAGGACATCTCAGTTCTTTAGCCTTCACATAAGTCTTACTCTATAAATCTCATTCTAATGTAGTACAGTAACACTACTGCTAATCAATCAGTCTGATAATGCAGGCGTTTTAGACTTTACTAATAAAGACTGGACTATACCACAGATACAGGGGAAGGAAGCAAACCCTTAGGGCCAAGTCTTAGCACAATCAAAAACCGATACTTGTACACAGAAGTGCAAAATACAATGCAGACTACAATATTGTCTCTTATTTTCTTGCAATAAACTTCCATGCAATTCTGATTTCAACAATCTTTATCCAGCAACCCATTCTAATGTGAGCATCATAGTTACACTGAGGTACAGTTCTTGCCAATGTGGAAATTTGTTTTTTAGATTTATACAATAGTTTCAATGCTGAACCATGCCCTTACCCTACATAATCAGATAGGGTTTATGAGCTGTGATATGATTGGTTGGCCACTTAATAACTCTCACAGGTCAAAATTTTCTCTGCTTAGGCTACTGTTTGTTCCTAAGGTTCAAAATTGCTTTACTTTGATTCTAACTGAAAACCAGCCTCACTTTTCTTTTTCATGTCACCCATTTGTTGTGCTGCCAACTAATTTTCAGTTTCAGGAGAGAAGGGTACAGAACATCTTTCCCTTTCTCATACAGACAATTGGAGTTGTTCCACCTACTTGCTAAACTTTTTCTTCTGCCAAATTTCCCTCTACACCCTATGATCTTTCATATGATGTCTCTATGACACATGATGAATAAAATGGTGAAGTCACCATCTGATGAATCAGTTCTATTGTTTAGCACAGGATCATTCAGAATTGTACTGATCGACATCAAAAGCTTATTTTTTTAAATGTGCTTTCCAGCCAATAAAGTGTATCTATCCTGACCTATTACTATAAAAACCAGACACAAAAGGATAAAACTTGTGCAAACAAACTTTAAATAATGTATTACTCTAAATAACAGTCTGCTAACTCATAGCAGTATCCAATTTATTTATTGATTTATTAATAAATAATAAATATGAAGGCTACAGAAATATCAGAATTATTTTGACACCATTTAATATGAACAGAACATAAGAACATAAGAGAGGCCCTGCTGGATCAGGCCACAGCCCATCTAGTCCAGCATTCTGTCACACACAGTGGGCCACCAAATGCTCATGGGCATCTCAAGCAGAGACAAGGACAAACCTATTCCTGCTCTAGAATCCCAGCAAATGGCCTTAGAAGCGCCCAAGTCCCGCCCCCCCCCCCGGCCCAGCCTAAATAATAGTAATCAAGTATGCATGTATCCTTATATGCTTTGATATGTATGTCTAGAAAAGCCCATCAGATTTGCGGCTTCACATAATTTTTGACACTGATGGAAATGTTGATATCAACAATAATATTTAGTGTAATAAAACAACGCATCAATGATACAAAACACTGTAAAAATGGCAAAAACGTATAAAGATGTTTCAAATGTATGTTGGACACAAAAAAATTACTGGTCATTTTATTGCATGTGGTGGACATGTGTGAAGAAAAAAATGAATTATCTATATTCTTATATAGAGATTGAAATTAAGGCTTTTTATTCTGAAAAGAATGGACTCAACATTAGCGGTGCACCATGGCATATTACTACAATATATGGTTACATCTGTGAGAAGAGGTGGTGCCGGAAGAGGTGGTGACAGCTACCAGTCTGGATGGCTTTAAGGTAGGGTTAGACAAATTTATGGATGACAGATGTATCAATGGCTACTAGAACGAATGCCTAGGTGCATCCTTCAGGCTGAGGGGGGGGGAGGAACTGGGGCGCTTCTAAGGCCATCTGCTGGGACTCGAGAGCAGGAGAAGGTTTGTCCTTGTCTCCGCTTGAGATGCCCGTGAGCATTTGGTGGGCCACTGTGTGCGACAGGATGCTGGACTAGATGGGCTGTGGCCTGATCCAGCAAGGCTTCTCTTATGTTCTTATGTTCTTAAATATTCACAGCAATGGAAGAGGTCTACAATACCCATCATAGAAGATTGGTTGATAAAAATGACACAGAGATTAATAAACTAAAATGCTTAGTTCTTCATCCTTTTCTTTTGTTTAACTCCCCCCCCCCCCCTGGCGCTAATTTTTAGTGTAATGGAAAATCTTTTGATGATGATGATGTCACAAATGAATTTATATATCATTTCATGAAACAAAGTCAGTTTGTTAAGGAAACTAAGAACTGGCAGACCTTAGTTTTTTATTGATCAGTGTTTGGACATAAGAAGAATACTGCTCATTGAACCACAAGCCCTTAGGAATAACATAACTCTTCTGACAAAGGATTGCAGTCTTTATCTGACGGCTGTAAACTCTGGTTGCTCCGATAATGTAGGCAGAGATCAAATGCTGAGTCTTACAGAGACTTGTATTTTCTTAAAAATAGAAATGTTCATTCAGGACATCAAATCTTGAATCTTTCCTGTAACAGTTGTACAGTATAGAAAAGTTTTCAATTCTGTTAAATGTATAAATAACATTGTGGCTCAAAAAGGAGGTTTGCAGTTGTAACCTCACCCTTCCCTCACCACTCCTTTAATCTCGAAACTACGTATGCAAAGTTACCAAGATCTCTATAGGGAGTTGCAGTGATGAGTTCAGTTCAATTTAAAACAACAAAACAGTCCTACAACCTTGAACCACGAGTTGCTGATAACAATAGTTAGCAATAGTTAGTAAATACATGTCATTATGAAGCTGACAATTTACCTGGAAGCCTAACACAAAAAGGTAAACATATGACAAATTAATTTCATGCAAAAAGAAAACCAAATGCAGACCATGTCCAATACTTGCATTATTACTTCTGTACAATCTCCACTCATCCCCACATATATTCTCTTGGGAATACCATGTTTAAACACACAGAAGATGTATAAATATATCACAGTGGAAGTACACACACACACACACACACATATATAGTATACAATGCAGACTACAATATATATATACCCAGATGTATATATATATATATATATATATATCACATTCTATACCCAGATGTCTCACCGCAGTTACAGCAATTAAAATGCTTACAGAAAAAAAATTAAAAACAGTAGAGTACCCAGAATGAGTGTCTTAAACAAATAGTATCATGAAAAAAAAATCTTTAAAACAGAAAGATGAGGGTTAAACCTCTAGTTATAGTTTGATGCTTACTGCCTTAACTGGAGTTTTAACCTTCATCTTTGTTTTTTAAAGAGTTTTTTCATGATACTATTTGTTTAAAACACTAATTCTTTAAGTTTTTAGAAGAAGGCACCACAAGAACAATCGCCTTGTTTTGTAAACCAGTTTGCTTTTATTTTAAAAGTTCTGCTGTGGCCAGATGCTATAGCTGTTTTAAAGAAAGAGTATTTTAATTGCCTTATGGAAAGTCCTAAGCTAATGTGCTCTTCTTGCATGGTATTAAATACATTAGTTTTATTTAAAAAGAGTTTCTATTAATACACAGTGACCACAAACACAGCATACTACATAATTAAATACAGTTTCTAACAATAATTAATGCAGCAAATCTATACTCTAATCGACTTTTAATTTATAATGATCATCTAGAAGAAATTCATAGTTTTGGAAACAACAGAAGTTACTGGAATGTCCTTTTAAGAATCATGAGAAAATGCTACAAACGGGTCAAAACTGCAAATATTTGTCCATATATGTACCAAAGGATGAAGCTGACCTTCTGGTACCTTTCAAGCATTTTCTTTCTTTTTGTTTTTCAGATTTGAAGACTGAAATGTGAGATGAATTAGATGATCAGAGAGCCATGAAAACTGTAACTTGACCATTTCAACTACCTTATCTTTACTTACAAACATAGAAAGCTGAATGTTCACACTGAGCGTTCATGTTGAATGTTCATATTTTCTCTTACAAACAAAATTGGCCACACAGTCACATATGAATAATAATAATGAAAAAAATGAAAAAAAAATGACCTGAGTTACCAGAAGATTGATAGTTTCTAAAATATTTGTCCCAATAGCGCTAGAACTGCAAATTTTCTTCCAGGATGAAAACCAGGGGGAAGCAAGAGAAAATATATCTCGATTCCCATCTGATTGTACAGTTTCCATAGCAGACAATTCAGAAATGCAATTGACCTTGACTTACATGGCCCCTACTGATTTGCTAGTTTCCCTCCAGAACATCTCCTGACTTGCACTGAGGTCATAAGCCCACCATTGCATTCTTGCTTTGAGTTGACCTGACAATTAGATTAACTAGAACAGGGAATCAAATCAAAAGAAAACCTCAGGTGGGTTTGTCAGATGGGTCAGTCAACCAAGTGCAAGCCAACACAGACTTTCCTTTCTCCATTCACTGGCACTGAAAATCCAAACCCTCGTTTAATCCAGCATAAGAACCCCCTTCCTCCCACCCCCACCCTCCCTAACAGGACAGCACCCTATGGAGGCTGTGGAAGAAGAAAAAGCCTGGGTAAAAAGATGTTTTCACAAGGCAGTGAAAACTGCACAATGCCTGGCAAGTGTCAAGAGGGAGGCTGTTCCAGAGTCTAGGGGACACTACAGAAGTGGCCCTCCTGCAAGCCCCTATGCCTAGTACCTCTGAAAGGGAAGGAACTACAAGAAGGTCCTCTCCCTGAGATCTCAGTGCTCAGGCAGGTCTACATGGGAGAAGGCGCTCCTTCCGATACCAGGGGCCAAGCCATTTATGGACCTATATGTTAGTGTCAACACCTTAAATTGGGCTCGGCAGCAAATATTTAAGACCAGCATGATGTGCATACAGCCAGAGACTCCCATCACCAGTCAAGCTGCTGCGTTCCGCACCAGTTCCAACTTCTGAACAGTTTTCAAGGGTAGCCCCAGGTAGAACACACTGTACCTCATTAAAAACTTCTCTATGAATAGCTAACACTCAGAAAGGAAGTCTCTAAAGATAATGATTATATCAAGATTTCTTATATTGGATAACAACAATGGGATACATTAAGTTCTAATAAGTTCAGTATATGGTTTTAATATGTTCATTTTATTTGTTGTAATCTGCCCTGACAGCTCTGGGTATAGGGTGGGATGGATGGATGGATGGATGGATGGATGGATGGATGGATGGATGGATGGATGGATGGATGGATGGATGGATGGATGGATGGATGGATGGATGGATGGATGGATGGATGGATGGATGGATAGGACAGACAGACAGACAGACAGATAGATAGGACAGACAGACAGACAGACAGACAGATAGATAGATAGATAGATAGATAGATAAATAAAAAGCCAACATCAGTCACCGTATCAGCTGATCTTATAATAAACTAACCTAAAATTTGGAAAAGAATCCCGAGTTTCTGGAAAGCAATCTGTGCTGCTTTTGCATTTGTAACCACTATTATCATTCCATGAACAGAAGACACACCACAGAGGTTTCATCCATTAATGAAACAAGCATGTCGAATTCCAACAATAAATCTAAACAAATACCCAAATATTCCATCTCAGGCCAAATATACTGTAGTTCAAGTGACTCAATTTTTGCCATACAAGACCCGCATTTTTTTCAAAATAATTTCTCCTAAAATCACTCTTAATTTATCTTACCTATATATTTCTTGGCCAGTTAAAGGCCACCTTAAATACCAGTGAGGCTTATGTGGCACAAAATGCAGTAGTTCCTTAGATGAGAAGAGATTTTATGTCATATTTTACTGAATTACAGCCTATTAGGAAGATGTAAAGGTAGGGTTTCAAAACTTTCTCTGTAGGTGGGCTGTAGGGTTAAATTTTAGTCATGTTTGAGGAATATTTCATAATTTTGCATTTTTTATTCCTGTGGGTAAAGAAAAACTCCCAGTGTTCACAGGCCAACTTAGTTAAATATTGTGGGAGTTTAAGTTGCCCCAACCATAGGGAGCAAACCAACACAAGTTCCTATAGCCAAAAAACCCAAGTTATATAACCAAAAAACCAAACAAAAGGGTTCTGCCAAAAAAATGTAAATAAACAGGATAAAATATGTCCCACTACCAAATATAAAAAGGCAAAGATATGAGAACATAAATAAATAAATGAACTCTGGAGCAGAAAAAAACCAGTATAACTTCTAAAAGGGTAGCAATACCCCACTGAAAAGTTTATAAATACTGAAAATAATGAAAAACAAATAATATAATAGTAAAAATTTCAAAACTCAAGGCCAAACAGTCTTCTTCAGTGGCCTGCAAGTGTTCAATATATATATAAAATATCAAATCCACAGGTCACACAATGTGACTCTTTTCAATTCAAAAGTAATAATGTTCTTCTCCTGCTCACAGAGTCTCTTATATAACCAGCTGAACCTGCCAAGACTCAAGGAAAGAACTTAGGGAAAACTAAGGGTGTGGAAGGACAATAAAAACCTCAAACTAACCAATTCACATTTTCATTTAAGTCCACCAGGGATTCAGATTTCAAACGATGAATCCATTTGAGTTCCAATATTTGTAATTGTTTTATGTTGGAGAGCCCATCTATGCACCAGAATTTGAATGAATCAAAAGAATGATGTTCATCTAGAAAACGTTTTACCAAAGGGGCTTCTATTTTATGGTTTTTGATACAACTTCTGTGTTCAACCATAAGGAGGACATTCCAAGCTCCTCATGAAGATCTCTTCACACAACTTTTTCTCAGGAGAAAAAAAATGTCAAGAAACTCTACACCACACAATCTTAGAAAAATGCTATATAACATCTGGTAACCATGCTCTTGAAAGGCCAAAGGTTTAGTTAGCATGTATTTTATCATGTGATGGTTTTCCACCCATCTTCAGGCCGAAGAAGATTTTCCACTCATCCTTCCTTGCCTGAACTTGTCAACTGTCAACCACATGGCAGCCATTCTGGGACAACAACTGCTCACGTCTGTGACACTCCCTAAGTCGCATGTGTTCCCTGGGTGGTGCTAAAGAGCAGTCACTTCAAGGCTACCTTCTAAAACCACAAGGTGCAGCAACTGCAACCAGTACAGTCAGTATCCCCAAGCACCAGAAACCTCCACGCAACTACCATCAGGACTACCAAAACAAAGAAGATATAGAGAACCAGGCTGATGAGGCCCAGGGACAGCAGCCACCTCAACATCGATAACAACGCAACTTCCACTTCTGACACTAATGCCAAAAAACCCCTCAACCACAAGATGGCAAAGAGACTAAGGTGGGCTGATCCACCAGCTGAGAACATGTCTGCTCCTGAGGCTGAGCAGGGCAGGGCTGAGTAAACATCGGCTTACCGTCTCTACCATCATTTGGTTTAGTCATCAATGAAGAGAGAAAATTTGAAATATAGAGAATATGTAAATTCCAGCAGCAATAAGAAATGAACTGAAGAATTGGAACTGAAGACCTTAAGTACCTGCTTTTTGCTGTTGGCCAGATAACAAACTATCTGCATTATCTATGCAGCATGGGTTTTTTATTATTTTTACCTAAAGTAGTCTCCTTTTGGGAGTGACAAACATGTTTTTAAAGACCTGTTTTTTTCTCGATACACCTTTAAAGGTTTGAAATTGTTTCATATCTGTCAAGTTAAGATCTTTAAGAACCTCATTTTAATTTGTATGTAATATTATTATCATTAAGAGTGCCCCTGTTCCCTCCCACACCATTTTTCTTTTGTATCTTGTCTCTTTAGATTATAAGCCGGAGGGCAGGGACCTGTCTAATATAATACTGTAACCCACCCTGATACCTCCAGGTATAGGACAGGATACAAATACAAATACATACAAATACAAATAAGTATCATTTTGAGAACTGCAGAATCTGTCCTCCCCACTCACTCCTTCTTAACTTGAAATTACAAAGAGATTTTGTATGTTCTTCAGAAGACATGAAGTAATATCAGGGAGAAATTATAGCATAGTTGGTAATCTTAACTCATTTCCCTTATAAAGCAAATATTGATGACATGATATATATTAGACCTTAAGGTCTATAGTTCTAATGTCTACATTGATAGAAAATATGTAGGCTAGCTGAAATCAAAGGGATTACCCTTGCTAAAATAATTTGTGTGCCAAAATAATAGTAATAATAAGACCAACAAACCTACAGTCTTTTCGTATTGCTTAGCAACAAAAGCTGAGAAAAATGGAGAGGAAATAGTACACCAGTTTTTAAACTGAAAATACTTACAGGTATACAGAAACAAGCTACCTATCCAGACTTTGTGGCATCAGTTTATTAACTCATTATAAACAGAAGTATGGCCCTGTTCGCAACTGGCTTTATTCTAGAATATATCCTGGAATAGGGACTTGCTGTGCATATGCTGGTACAGGCTACAGCAGGCCAAAGTGAGGCCTGCCAAAGGCTACATTAGCATGCACACAACAGAGCCCTATCCTGAGATATATTCCAAAATATGGCCTAGTACGAACAGGCCCTATGTTTCTTCATCTGCTTTAGACTATTTTCAAAATAGATCTACAAGGAAGTAGAATCCTAAAAGTATACCTGACAAGCAAAGTGTTTTGCTGAAGAAGAAGAGGAGGAGGAGGAGGAGGAGGAGGAGGAGGAGGAGGAGGAGGAGGAGATATCATTTTTCAAAATACAGCTAAAACTTTCATGACATAGTTGAAACACTCTCTTTTTCCTTCATACAAGGACTTCTGTTCTTTTGTTCCACTGGGCTGAATGGGAAGACCACACTGAGGATGAAAAGTCTCTTTGGCATAAATGCTGGACAGTGACCCCAGATAGCTAGAAGACCTATATGCCATCAACTGCAGCACATTAACGTAATTTTGTATTTTGGAAATGTAAATTTCTTAATATTTCTGGATGTGTTTCTAAATCTATAGTTTTAATATATACCTTTGAATGTTGTTGCCTGCCCTGAAATCTTCAGGTATAGGGCAGGTTAGAAAAACGAATAATAAATATAAATAAATAAAGCCATCTATGGTTCTAAACAAGTCATTAGTCCTGACCAGGAGCTGTGGTTCAAATTACTACTGAGAAGTTCAAATGTTTATCCAACTGTTCAGATGGCAATCTTGGGTCTGGAAAAGCAAGTGGGAAATCTCACATGAACAGACTGTCTCCTGGCATTTCAGCACTTTCACTTCTGGTCCTGACCAGAGCCAGGAAGTGCAGAGGCGTGTGTTCAAGTGAAAAATAGTGGGCGAGGGTGGGGGGAGAAAGGCTGGGGAATGTTGTCGGAACATTTCCCAACTTGCAAAAATACATTTGGTTAAAACTGAGCAGCCCAATTTGGGGATAGTTGTTTTGTTTGATCACATTTGTTCATCCGTATTGAAAATGTCAAAAGTTTTTAAGCTGGCAATAATAATACACTGCACAAAAGAGATATTTTCAGAAAAGGCAAAGTACACAACCAGGGGGATAAGGTAGCATGGCAAAATGTTTAGCGTAACGTTTTAACTACTGTTCACAAAATAAATAAATAAAAGCCAATCCCTTTCCTTTGAAAAAAACTAGCTAGAATGGGAATCAAGCATTTCTGTGTAACCTTGAAACATGTGATATATGACTAAAACAGGAACAGAGACTCATCTGGACATCAGCTAGGTCAGACCACTTCAAATGAAATACTTACACTCTTTAAAACATCTGGCCAATATAAAATTGCCATTATTAAAATTACTTGAACAAGAGACAGAACAGAAATGAGGAGGCATAAAAAATCCTCACAGATGCTTGGTCAAAGCTCTGATTGATAAGAACATAAGAACATAAGAGAAGCCTTGCTGGATCAGGCCACAGCCCATCTAGTCCAGCATCCTGTCGCACACAGTGGCCCACCAAATGCTCATGGGCTTCTCAAGCAGAGACAAGGACAAACCTTCTCCTGCTCTCGAGTCCCAGCAGATGGCCTTTGAAGCGCCCCAGTTCCTCCCCCCCCCCCCCAGCCTGGAAGATGCATCTAGGCATTCGTTCTAGTAGCCATTGATACATCTGTCATCCCATCATTTGTACTTCCTACAGGATACATGCTGGGTCATGTTCTCAGTCAGATGAAAGATCAGCTTTTGGATGCCAACCAGGAAGTCCAACAGCTCTCTTTATCTCTCTTATACACACACAAGCACACAAAGCCAATGTAAACCAATGGCTGCAGTGTTGGGTTAAAACTGGGGAGACTACGATTAAAATCCCCATATAGCCTAATTTACAGTTATTGCAAATGTAAAATGAGAAGAAAAAGTTATTTTATTGCCATAAGCTATCTGGAGAGAATGTGGCGTATAAATGTAGAAGTATATTAATACTACTTTGTAATTCTAGTGGGATAATATACCTATTATTCCACTTAATTATAAACCACCCATTAGTTGGGTTGCACAACATCCAACTCAAAAATCTACTGTCGAAGACTATTTATAGAGTCACACATTAAATATCACATTCCTAACTCCTCCCCTTCCAGTTAAGTTTCTCATTTAAGAGCTATATGTTTTGTAAAAGCTTGTCTTGAAGTACAGTTTTATCATATCTGAGCCAAGTTTATTTTTCACGTATCTCCTTTAAGATACGCTCGTATGCTCTTCCTATAGAATTAATGCAAAAGTCACATTAATATTTCTTGCATGAAAAGAGGTAGCTTTCATACCCTGCTTATCCATCCATCCCAAAATGTCACTAATAAATTACTATAAAAGCGATGCAAAAGAGTGACAGTGTCCACATTAGAAAGACATGCTGTTCCCTCAGAGGGGAGATCATTCCATAGCCTGGGGACTATCACCAAGAATGGTGATCTTGATTATAACCATAATGAATTTAATACAATTTGGTCCCAGTTGACAAAACAGAAAAACAAGCCAGGTGCATCTGGTTCAGAGACATTATTTCAATACGAGTGTAGGCCTACTTTGCTTTCCTTTAGGTGTCAGGTAACTATCGTTCCTCAATTTTAAAATTATTTTGTGTTTTTGAAGTTTCCTTTATTTTTATCAGCTGTTTGTATTGTATTATAAATTCTGTGAACTGTCGTGAAGCTAAATTTAGTGATGTCCATAACCAAGTTCTAAATCTCTCTATGGGAAGAGCAGCAAGAAAGATTGTAAACTAGAGTTTGCCAGCCTAGATATTTCACAGTTTACGTTTTATCAGCCACACAAATCAAACTCTCTGGAATACTATAGGACCTTGGGCTGATTTAAAAAACAAAGCTAAACTTTTATAAATCTCTGGATGAGTACTTTTAGTTTGCTTTTTCTATATCTTATGTATATCTTTGCATTTTCTGTTAAATTAAATAATGTTAGTATTTTTGTTGCCTATTTTCTAGTATATTTTTACTGCCAACAACCTTGAGAAGGATTCTTTCGTAAAGCAGTATACAAATAACATTAACAAGATAAATATTTATCTACTATGCTACTAACCACAGATAAAAGAGTGTCTGGGAAATAAGCAATATTAGCCATATTGTAGAACTTATATGCCTGATTTTTCAATAGGTGATTGTTTTATATATAGCTGGGATCTATTTCTTAGAGCTGGTAAAATAACAATACTCATTACTAACATATTAAGTTGAATGTTGATTGTGATTTTTCATATTCAACTGAAAATCTGTGAAACACAAGAGGTCCCAGGGAATAAAAGAGTAGAAATTGTCTTTTAACAAAAGCCATTGATAAATTTTGGCAGATGAAAAAAACTGCCAGTGTTGCCTATCAAGTACTTTAAGTCATTGTAAAATATGGCGGTAAAAAGCAGAGACTAGAAAAATTCTAATTTCGAGGTATATTTAGTTATCTACCAATCTTAGTAAAAAGTGCAAGAATAAACAGGTTTTGTCTGTATCACAATAGCAACTTGACAATGCTTTCTCCTTCACATTTTCTGTCTTTTCAGTTTATCTTTTTGCAGCTGTTATTTGCAGCCAGTATCTGTTGAAGTACTGACCAGACCTGACCCTGCTTAGCTTTTGAGATCAGACATGATAAGTAAGGAGCAGACTAATAGGCAAGAAGCAGACTAAATACAGAGCACAAATACAGTCTTATGCATCTAAGCTTTTGTTATTTAAAGAACTCCAAAAAATAAAAATAAAATGACGCTCTGAGAAAAAGAACAGAAAAATGCAGAATTCTTTCTAGCAATAAAGATTTTGCTCTACAAAAAAGAAAGGGGGACCATATATTTAGGGTCTTCCTCCTGTACTTTTAACGTTCTGTCACAAATAAGTACTGTAGATTTCTATCCCAGGCTGGAAAGTCGATTATTGTGCTCTTTAATCTTACACCTCTGTAAATATAAGACCTTGTCAAATACCCCTTGTTAAAACCTGATTTTTAAAGGTGGTAAGGGAAACTTCTGTATGTGTTAATGTGACTTGTGGACAGCACCAGCTCTGGAAAACTGGTCTGAAAAGCTCTGAAAAAAAGCTCTGAAAAGCCATCACAAATAGTTTGTGTCCTAAAACATTTTGATTAAGAGGGTAAAAAAAAAAATGCCATCAAGACCTTCTAGGGCATGCCCAGGTCATCTGTATAAGCACAGGCTTCTCACCCTAACAATCTAGTAGTACTTATATAAACAACAGTCATTTCATCACATACCAAATGAAGTGTACTGATAGTGTACAAAATCTTTATATTCTAGGATGCTGTTTAAAAATAATTCTGTCAAAATAAGTCAGGGTAACTCAAAAAGCAAAACCCACGGCAGGAACTTCTAATATTCAGAGCAACCGTGCTTCCATAAATAGGCATAGTGTGGCTAATCTGTATTAAGGGACCAGCAGCTTTCAAGTTTTAGGTTGGTTTAAGAGTGTGTGCGCACTGGATTAAGAATCCTATGAAAAAATGCTTTCTCTCTTCCCCTTTGTTGTAATGAAAAACTGTGTCACCTAATGAACAGTAAAAACTACATTTTTTCATATACGCAAATACACAACATACTAGGTGAACTCATAGGTTAGAAATGCAGTAACTGGTGTGGGGACAGATAGCACTGAAGTCCTTCTCCTAGTTTCATTAGGTGCCCTGTCCACTTTCTTTCAAATATGTTTTGCCTCGTGAAAAGTAGACAGAGATGATAGGAAAAAGCCAGAAGAGCTTTTGCTAGAAGCACTTTTACAGGAAGCATCTCTGAAAGTTGCATGGAATTCTAAATGCCCCACATTTCCATCAAAACACTACACTCCCAAAAAGTCATCCATTCATTTTACTTGTATTTAGCATGACTCCTGGTGAGCTACTTTAGAACAAAACAAACCTTACGTGTGCTCTGGCCGGGAGATGTTCAAAGCATACCTTCAAAATTCCAAATGTTCCCACGTGGCCAAAAATGTAGGTAAGCTGTTCCTTCTTCCATTTTTCACTCAATAAATGCAACTTCCAGTTTTGTGATTTGCCTTTGTGAACATAGATGCCAGGGTCATTAGGAAGCATAGAGGCATAACAGAGGAAACTAAAAGAATAACTGAGTGGGATTAGAGGGTTCAAGTATTTGCTGGTCTTAGAATGCTGTGAGCACTTCTATTAAACTGCCTTTGCATTATGGTGGCCATAGTCAACAATTCTGGTAACTCTGATTATTTAAATTTCCATGTATTTTCTTTTTCTGTTGTAAAAATAAGACATACATTGAAAATTCAAGCGTATTTTAGAGAAGCTAAAAATGTCAGCACAGGTACATTTCCATGGGTCTAGTAATAAAGGGAAACAGCCTATCACATCATGAGCAAAGCTAACACAAATTATCTTCTTTTTCTTCTCATTGATTGTTAGAAGAAAATGCTTCTTTAGCATCTGACAAGAGAGGCCATAAAATGTATTTCTCTCGAAGGCAAAAATCTTAACAGATAGCAAAAAAAAACCCACAAAACCAATCTCAAGTCACTTCCTAAAGGCATACACACTAATTGAAAGTAAAATAAAATGAGGAATAGAAAGGAGATAAAGTTACAAAGTTATATCTTGGTCCAATTAGTAGGTAGGGAGCCATTAGATTATCAATTAAAAGCATATTGTAAGTGTCAGCACTGGAAACTTCAAGGAAAAAATTTCTTTTTAAAAAATATATATTTAAAATACCATGACTATATTCTAAAAGCTGGAATCACCTGGCACTGATAGCACAATCGTGAGCACTTACAGTCGAAGAACATTTTATACTGCATGAAACTAAGCTGAAAACAATATTTTGCATGTGTGTGCGTGCATGCACACACACACAAAATAATTGGTTGCTGGAATATTTAGTTAGCTCGTCTGGATATCATCTTGCCTGTCAGCTGCTGCACTTGTTGAACTGAATTAATTTAATTCACCAACCAAGCTAGGAGATACCTCTGACATGTTGTTGTTTTCTGAACTTATACTCTTATCCCTCACAGCAAACGGGTTTCTTTCATTCTCTCAGTATAGAAGTCTAGCCTGGTTGATGCTCCTGGGTCTCTCTGAAGCTTTCAATACTGCCAACCACCATATCTTTTTTTCTTTTCTTGGTTGGGAGCCTCAGCATTGCTGCTTGGTGATTTAAACCACAGTACCTTGGTGGGATTTAGGAATTACGGACACAGTTTTTAAGTGGTACCAGTCCAATCTCAATGGCAAATCCCAAAAAGTAGGAATAGGGGACACAATAGTGGCATTCTCCCAAGTTCTGTCCTGTCCCCATGGTTTTTAATATCTACTTGAAGCTGCCTGGAGAGGCATTTAGCATGTTTGGAGCGACGTGCCACCAATACCTTGATGACATTCAACTGTACATCTCTGTTCCATTTGAGTCAGCAGTCTAGATCTTGAATAACTACCTAAAAGTGGTGACTAGGAGAGTTCATTTCCACCTTATACTTACTTCCTGGAAAGTTACATTACTATAATGGCTTTTATACTAAGCTGCCCTTGAAGAAAGTTATATGGGGCAAAATACAAGCACAGTATGTTATGGACTGTTATTAGATCTGGCAGGAAAGAGCTAAATTATTGAACTGGTGAATGTCTGGAAGTGAACGAACCATGGCAGAGGACCAGAACATTCAGGAGCTCTACTTGAAAGTGCCAGCTCTCTTCAGCACCTTTAAGTGATTCCCATGTGCGTGGAACTCACCCAAAGGTGTGCCCCCATCACTAACTACCCCCCACAGGACATGGCAAGTATTGGCATGTATGTATGAAATGTTACTGCACCTGTGTGCAGAGAGTCTCAACCCAAGTGTGCATACATGGCTATCAACACACATCAATGCACTACACAGTCCCCCTCACACACACACACCAGTTGTACCTAGAGGGAATTATAATGGCAACAAAGTGGGTAAATTTCCACTTGTTCTTAAGAAAGCCATAACTGCCAGTCTGTTTAAAGTACCTGGCAATTCTGGGCCTCTACTTTAGTTTGGGCTTCAAGAAACTGTCGTTCAGCACATTCCTACTGTTTACCTGTACTTGGCTAACGAATAGTTTCTGAGCTGTAATAGGGCCACCTGTGAAAACCTTCCAGGAGCTGGAACTAGTGCAGAATTCAGCAGCTCAACTCAAGAGGTATTTCTGGCTGGACACACACCATGCTGGTCCTGAAAAACATGGTGACGTGTAGATTCTGGCACAGCCTCCATATGGAAGTTTGCCAGATGCCCACCCCTCAACGTTTAGCATTCTCAGATATATATTTTAGGTTACTATATATATTTTATCTTTCTATTGTTGTCATCCGCCCTGGGACCTTCTGGTGAAGGATGATACAGAAATTCATAAATAAATAGATTCGTAAGATACACAAAACACAACTATAATTTGAGAAGGCATATTTAGGAAAGATAAACTAAAACTTAGGGCAAAGGGTGATTTTAAGAGTAAATATTTTGGATAAAAATGTGAGTTTTATATGGCAAAAAATACAGTAAATGTACAGATCAAACTAAATCAGATGTCTCTATTACATTTCTATGAACCCAATTAAAATAACACTAACATCTGTAATGGTAAAAATACAGGACTTCCAAAAGTACAGCCATCACTGAAAGACAGATAAGAGAGTAACAGAGCAAAGGCCAAAAATTTAGTTGCAACAAAAGTTATTGAAGGATTAGTGTCACTAAGGAAAAATCTTACAATGTCAGCATTAGATCTGCCTGGAAGATTTCTCATTAGACGCAGAATTAACTCTTCCTGAGATCCGGCACAGTAATTACATCTTTAAAGTATATGTTCAACTCACTGTGTCTCACACGGACAAGAACATTATCTTTGACTCAATGGAATTTCTTCAAAGCGTTTGATGGGAAGACAGCCTAGTCCAGCTTTCAGAAAGGCTACTCCACAGTTCCTGATACTTAACAGTGTTAAGATTTGAAGTCATTCTGAAAGTTGGCTTGAGAAACTTACTTCACCAGCTCTACCTGGAAGGCTCCTGGGCAGCAATGCAACCAGTACAACATCACCAATCTTTCCAGTTCACTCAATGCTAGGTAAAATCCCATACAGTACCGAAGTTTGGACAGGTGAAGGAACTGGTCTTCCTAATGACAACACACAGCAACATCCTCACTCAGATCTCTTTGTCTGGGCCGTTGTTGAGCTCAAAAACCTGAAGGGCAAAACTAGGTTGAGTCCCAAGTTTCATTAATACATCTCACTGAAGAATGTCGTCGTAATCTCACACAACGTTTACCTAGAGGCGCACAATGTAAAATGAAACAAAAACCTGTGCACCTCAGCCAGAACAGTGTTTTATTTAACGAAACTGCCTGTTTATTGCACCCTCATTGAATTACTTGCTTTTTTCCCATTCCAGTGCTCCTGTCTACCAACTGCTTATTGTGGCCAAGACGCTTGATATAATCCTTGTTTTGCCTATTGCAAACAAGCAATAAAAATGTTCATGTGGCCACTGGATAGTATCTGGCTGTAAGTGCAACATGTTAGGTATCACTAATGGTGTTAAATAATATTTGCTTTAGATTGTTCACAGTGTTTCAGATATATTACTTCTTGACTCCTGTAATAATTTAGAACAGAAGGGCTTAAGATGAAAATACAGCCATCTCTGAGGGCCTATCTGCTCCTAAAAAAATCACAACAGGCAAGATCTGAATTTGGAACTCCAGGATTTTCAGAACAGTTTCGTCCCTGTGCTAAGTTTCACAGATAAGAACTGCACGAGTACCCATAAGCAAATTTTATCCCAAACAGCCGATTGTCTTGCAACCAGAAAAATCTCTGAGGTAAAACTATCACAGCTTCTTCAGTGAATGTGCCTTTATACTACAAAATTCTCTAACAAAGGATTCTTAAACCTGCTAACATAGATATTAGCTTAATATTTTAAATTGATAGCAATACTTTTTATATTAACAGGTATACTGCAATATTTAGCTAACCTTACTCCGTATGTTAAAGAGTGCACAACTAGTGGTAATGAGCAAATGATAAAAATAAAAGGATATGCAGTTTAAAATTTTAAATTCCTTTGCAAAAGTTTGTTTCTAGAATTAAAGTGTGTCCATCCCAGAATTATTATGTTCAGAGGAAAATTATCAGGTTAAACACAAAGCAATTTTGCTAATTCTTCTCTGTAATTGACAAAAACATTTTCCTCTTATGAAAGTGTGAGTTTCTGTTTAAAAACAATCTCATAGTTATAGCTGACTTTGAAAAATATGCAATCAATCAAGTAAAGAAGGATATATGGCTTATACGCTTAGGATCTACAGTAGCTCCAGAAGTTTTTTCCCTCTATAACCAGATCACAAACGTATCGCTGTGGATCCATCACTGCCTTTTATTACACATCTCTCTTCCACTAGGCTGACTAATTTCAAAACAACACTTACAAAAAAACCCCACACACCAAACACTACTAACAGCTTGTGTTTCCATGTCAGTCACAAAAGAGGAGAATCCATAAATTTAAAGCTAGTAACTTGTTTGACATTATTTACAAGGCTTGTAAGCCCCAACTGTGCAAGAAAGTAACTGTTTTACTTAGCACAGTGCTCCTTGTGAGGAAGTGGCGAGGTTACACTTTTATAGACTTGTGTGGATGAACTGAATCATGCAAGCTCTAGTTCATCCAAACAAACATACTTGATATGGCTATAACTATTTTGTAGCAATTTTGTTTTATTCAGTACATCTATTTTATTTGCTAAGCTCGACCAGTGCATTAGTAAAGCTGAAAAAGCTAAATGTTACGACTGAAAACTACAGATGTATACAAACAGAATACATCTCACTGAAAAAAAGTGTGTCTTGATAAGCTTTTCCTTCACTCTTAGTATCTACAGCGTATGATTTATTTATTTAAGGGGATGACTCTCATTTCAAAAAAGATTAATTAATATTCTATTCAGGTACGACTATGTAACCCTGAATAGTACCATCTTACACCCAAAGAACAAACTGTGTTATTTTTCACAGTGGGAAGCTAGAATAAAAGAAAGGAAAATATATTCTCTTATTATAGCACAATTACAAAAATATACGTGAGTGTGAGTCAGTTATTCCAAAAATAAATACAGTGAGTGGCAAATGAATGCTGCCACAGCACTTGAGCAAAATTAACAGAGATGAATCCTGGATCATACCCAGTATGGATATATAACACTACATTGCAAACTTCACTGGAAACAAGTGCTCCTGAAAGAAGGACTTTTCAAACCTTGGGTCAGACAAGCTATTCAAGTAGAGACAGCTACTTCTAATCACAAATTTTCATCCTTAGTTGAGAGAGCCAAACTCTCAATGAAATACTTTTTCTCTTAAATGCAATACCTTTCTTAATTTTTGAGCATCATGAACTTGATTTGCACAAGGGAATATGAATACACAGGAGAATTCTAGAAATTGATTTTGTTTTGAATACTCTTCACACACTTCTGACGCACTTCTGGGAGCTCCTACTAACCAAACAAGAACCCAAAAGCTCTTTAGGTCCAAAATAGTTTGCAATTCTTTGGATCCTGGCTCATATATAAAGGTTACCAACCTGAGGCTCGAGACATTAGAATCCATTCATTGCACAAAAGCTATTCAGATAAGCCAGTACATAAGAACATAAGAGAGGCCCTGCTGGATCAGGCCACAGCCCATCAAGTCCAGCATCCTGTCACACACAGTGGCCCACCAAATGCTCATGGGCATTTTGAACAGAGACAAGGACAAACCTTTTCCTGCTCTAGAATCCCAGCAAATGGCCTTAGAAGCACCCTGGCCCCCCCCCCCACTCCCCAGCCTGAAAGATGCACCTAGGCATTCGTTCTAGTAGCCATTGATACATCTGTCATCCATAAATTTGTCTAACCCTACCTTGAAGCGATCTAGACTAGTAGCTGTCACCACCTCTTCCGGCAGCGCACTCCATAAACCGATGACCCTTTGGGTGAAGAACTACTTCCCCTTGCCGGATCCAACTCTCCTACCCATCAGCTTCATACAGTGCCCCCTGGTTCTAGTGTTGTGCAATAGAAAAAAGAAATTTTCTCTATCCACCTTTTCTATACCATGCATAATTTTATATACTTCAATCAGGTCCCCTCTTAAACACCATCTCTCCAGACTGAAGAGGCCTAGACGTTGCAGCCTGATTTCATAAGGGAGGTGTTCCAGACCCTTAATCATTCTGGTTGCCCTTTTCTGCACCTTCTCTAGTTCCACAATATCCTTTTTGAGGTGTGGTGACCAGAATTGTACACAATACTCCAAATGTGGCCTCACCATAGATTTATAAAGAGGCAAAATGACACTTGCTGACTTATTTTCTATTCCCTTCCTAATTATTCCCAGCATTGAATTAGCTTTTTTCGCTGCTGCTGCTGTGCACTGGGTTGACCCCTTCATTGAACTGTCCACCAAAACCCAGAAATCCCTTTCCTAGTCTGTTGCAGAAAGCTCAGACCCCATCAGTATTTTTCCAGTATACTACGGCTGGGAGAAATATCAACCTCAGACACACAGATGATTCCACTGTGATGTCAGAAAATGAAGAAGACTTAAGAAGTCTCTTCATGAGGAGTTCAACATTAAAAAAGAACTAAGATCATGGCATCTGATCCCATCTCCTGGCAAACAGAGGGGGAAGAAAAGGAAGCAACATCAGATTTTCTTGGGTTCAAAGATCACTGCAGTCAGTAACCGCATTATGAAAATCAAAGATCCTTACTCCTTGGTAAGAAAGCTACAGCAAATCTGGATAGCATACTAAAAAGAAGGGACATCACCTTGCTGATAAAGATCCACATAGTCAAAGCTATGGTTTTTCTAGCAGTAATGTATGGTTATTTGAGCTGGTCCACAAGGACGGGTATCAGCACTTTCGAACTGTAGCACTGAGAAGGCTTTTAGAAGAAGAAAAATAAGAGTTGGCTTTTCTACCCCGTTTTTCACACCCATTTTAGAGTCCTTCGGACTGCGAGAAGATCAAATCAACCCTGAAACTGAAGCAAAGCCACTTTGAACATATAATGACAGAGCTCACTGGAATAGACCCTAATAAAGGCAAAAGGCAAAAGGAATTCCAGAAGATGAGAAACAACAAACATGATCTTGGGTAAACTGTGGGAGAAAGTGGAGAAAGAAAAACTTGATGTGCTATGGTTGACAGAATCACGGGGAGTCAGATAACTGAACAAGTGAACAAGAGCATAACATTGTATATATGCTATATTAGATAGAGGAAAAATTTTATTGTTTCTATAGCCTTCCAACCATAAACATTTATCTTTCACTCTTTTTTTTCAGCTGCTTTGATTATATTAAAAATGTCTGATGGAAACTCTTACCAGGTATGATTCATTTTAAACTGTATACTTTTGTGTAAACCTTCATAAAATTAACCCACCCAATTAACCATCTCTGTATCACAATGGTTACAACATTTTTAAGGGCACTTCGTTCAACTTGACATGTAATGATTTATACTCTTTTATTTGACATTGGGGGGGGGGAGGAGGATTATGAACAGACATGTTGTGGCACTTCTCAGGTCACCAGCCCAAAGTACCAAGTTGACAATAATGTCTGAGCACACGATTTTTAATAAACTATATTACAGCCAATCAGTCAACAGTAGACCATAAAGAACAAAGCACCAGATCCATTTTTACATTAAAGCTCCCTGATCCCTTCCAAATTAAGACTTGTTTGTCATGCACAACTAATCCTTCTCTTTTGGCCGTGCAGCATATCCATCTGTCCCTCTTCTTCTCATTTTCAACATATTCTTGAAAATTTCTCCCAGCCACAACCTGTCACTATGCCTACCTGCACTATCCTGGCCAAGAGGAACACAAGGCAATGTAGCACTAGCCATAACACTGAAAAGAAAAATGTGACAACCTGAATGGAGGATGACCAGTGGAAGCATGCCTGACACCCCATACTCAGTACTTCAGTATATTGGGTGTACCTATTCCTCACCCAATGTTGCCCAGATAGTTTTATAAAAATCTCAACATACATTCCTGGTTTGTAAGTATACTCAGAAAACATTCAACTAAACCCACTTCAGGTTTTCTCATTCAGTGCAGAAAAATTAGGGTTGCCGTAGGGTGGGTGGGAAGAGGCATGGCCAGCCCTCTCCTTAATGTTATCTCATAAAGACGAAAGAGATTAATTACTGTAGACTCTTCACCTATTCTATTCTTACAAGTCATAATCTGTGATTTACTGATAACTCAGATTAAAAGTGACGTCCTATAATAAATTTATGGGATACTTTAAAAGGTTTTGACAACTATTGCTATCACTAATTTATCCCTAATGATATACAGACCAGATCAGCAAGTATTTTGTAAGTGCATTTCACAGAAAACAAGTTTCTAATATATAGTTGTGTGCCCATGCCACAGTGAGATCTGATTGTAGTTTCACAACACAGCTCCTTGTCCTATAATTTCAGGGGTTCATGGCAGCAGATAGTGGGAAACAGCCACAAACAGTTAACGTTTGCTTCCATGTCGAGTTACATTGTCCAATATATTAATATGTTCTTGCTTGCTCCCAAGGGTTCTGATGGCCTCATTATTAGTAAGTGTATGTCAGGTAGCAATACTGTACCTGCTTGCCAGAAAGTTAGGCACTTATTCCAGTTCAAGATCCACTCTTCAGAACCTAAGACAGATTACCAAAACGTCCTCTTAGTACACTTCATCCATGTGGGATGAAGCAATGGAGCAGGATACAGCACTACAATGGTTCTATAACCCAGTTCCCTTGTGAATTTCTTTGAAGGGATCAACAACCAGACCAGAGTCCAGGGTCCAAACTACAAAAGGACATGCAGACAGCAGAACCTTGTAGACCAGAATGCAGCAGTGGGCTTGTTCCAGCAGCACATCAGAAAGTGCCACTGGAAATTCAGTGGAAAGCACACTGAAATTCAGTGTATTGCCAAAACAGCACCTCTTGGCAATACTGAAGGCTAAGAACCTTCATCCCCATCCTTTGTAGGCTGAACACTGGCTCCAAGGGCTGGACCCAGTGTTGGGATGAGATGCTGGGGCCACAGGATGTTCAAATGCAGACAGTGCTGGTAGCCCCTGGAGCAGGCTACCTCTACCCATTCCAGTGTCACCCACACCTATTGGTGCATGCTATGTGGGTCAGAACACCCTACACATTGCAGAAAGGCTCCAAGGCTCAATGACCGTGATGATACTTTAGAGAAGAGAAACATACCTGAACTGGATTTTTTGCAGTTTATTAATTCACACACTGAAACAGCTATCTCACCCAATACATCAGGGTATTGCCAAAAGCACAGAAGTAACTGGGGTGAATCTAAATCACATGTACTTAAAATGTGCTATAAACAATATTATCTCCACTCCAATACATTTTGAACAAGCAACAATAAAAATCCATTACTATTAAAGCAAAGCTGATCAAACATCTTCAAAATTACTTTCATCGATTTTAGTCTAACAAAAGGAACTTGCTGGAAATGATACTCATTTTATTCTACTCTTCTCATAAAAAAAACTACAATAAAACTGAGAAAAAAACTTTGAAAAAGTCACATTCTCATAAAACTCTTAACAACATGCAAATTATGTCATCATAACTCATGGTGTCAAGAAGCATATTCTTACAATTGTGCACAAAAGGCCAAAAATCAAATTAACAATTTTTGTTGTCTTTTAATCTCACCATTTAAACTCACATTGATATTCAGCTCCACATTAACAGCCCTTACGTTCAAAAATAGACTTAACGCTATCATAACATTTCATGTTTCGGCTTTTTAAAAAATAAGAATGTCAAGAAAATGCTCCTAGCAAGTGTTTCTATCAATCACAGTTTGTTAAAAGGGGATTGTGAGGAAGGAAGGAGAAAATGAGAAGAAAGGATAGAATGGAACTGTGAATCTTTTCTTGTGTAGGTGGCAGGGAGGATTGAGTTACAATTCCTGAGCAGAAACGTTTACAAAAAGTTCTGCTTTGACTCTAGACAGCTGTGAATCTCTGGCACACTATGACACACTATATTTTCTACAATAAAATTTAAGTTGCTAGTTGACCCACTGCTTTTATAAGGGTCAGAATCTTCATCCAAAGGAATGGGTGAAGGGATTTAGGAACTCCTCAGCTCAAATAAGGTAACTTCTTCCAGACATTCTAACAGTAACTTTTTTTGCTTTTTGTAACTTGTGACTGGCATTTCATTTCATTTTTATTATTTATTAAATGTTTATCAATTAAAACAATACAGCACAATGGATTTTTGCTTTGACAATAAAATGAACATGCAAACATTTTCCATATACATTCCCCTATCAGTTTGGTCTAGTGGTTAGGGAGCTGGACTCTTATCTAGGCATACTGGGTTCGATTCCACCCTCCCCCATGAAGCCAGCTGGGTGACCTTGGGCTAGTCACAGCTCTCTTCTGAGCTCTCACGGCCCCACCTACCTCACAGGGCATTCTTCTGTGGGGAGAAGAACAGAAAGCTTTGTCAGCCACTTTGAGTCCCATTAAATGGGTGAGAAAAGTGAGGTAGAAAAGCCAACTCTTCTTCTTTTATCAAACACAGACGCCATTTCCTGTATTCAGAGACCTCTAGTAGTAATGGGTCAACATAAAAGCTAAGCAACAAAAGTTTGTGGCCTCACGAGTTCTGTAGCCAGGGCCAGCCAATAGCATGCAATCAACACACTCCAGCATTAAGAATAGAAACACTAAAAGACATTCAACAACACAATCATAGATCATTTCAACATGGTCAACAGCTGAACGAGAAAGGGAGTATTCTAAACTAATTTGGTCCAGGTAGGTAATTACTGTATTCCATACTTCATTAAATGAATATCTCTCTTTCCTTCCCATAAAATGGTACCATTGGGAAGTAATCAATTCAGTTGTTGCATAGTCTAATAATTTGTTATACCAGGTAGTAAGTGTCAAGGTGGAGTGTTGCTTCCAGTTCTTACCTATTACATATTTCCTGCCAATAATAAAAAATGTAACTGATAAATAGTGGTTTTAGATGTAACAGATTCTGGGAAAATATGTAAAATAGCTATTCTTGGTATAAGACAAATTGATATATTCAACTGATTTCTTATTATTTCTTCTAAAAGATATCAAAATTGTAACACTAATGGACATGCCCACCAAAGGTGGAAATAAGTTCTGATTTCGTTGCATCCATGCCAGCAGGTCTGCGGATAGCTGGGCAATATACGACTAAAAATATACTAAAAAAAAAAAAATCACAGAAATATAAATCTCTTCCAGGAAATTTGAGAGGTTCAATTTGATCCTGCGAGCCAGAAGTTCCTGCATGCTACATTCACACTTCTTCTGGGTGGAAGGTTTTTGAATGGAGTATGTGACCGGGGCAGTTGCACGCTGCATCACCAAGTCACCGTGGCAACAGCACTGCCCATGAGTGTTTGTGGCAATGCAATTGCCTCCTTAATAGAGGTGATACACACTTATAGAGCATAGTTAAACCATTCCACAGTTTTGCCTCCATAGAATGTTGTCCTACGTCTACTAAAGTCGGTCATGTGATGCCACTGCAGAGAATTCAATCTACCAATAGACCGCAGTGCTTCCAAAGGCCAGAACTATTATCCTAGACTCCCAGATCATGTTAAATGATTAATGTCACATTTTTATTGAACATATATTGTATATAATCTTCTCATACAGACAATACATTTTATATATGGACCACATTTTTCCAACCCTGTAAAGCTGGGGCAATAAAAAGGTGTTTTATCTGGGACAAAACCTTGAGACAAATTCATACACAGCAAAAATCATCACCCTTTGAATATGATATGCACAGAATCAACTGATGCATAAATTTCATGTATAGAAATCATAGAAAAATCTGGCTGAAACTCATTAGACTTGAGTTCAAATCTATGGCCCTTTTTGTACTGGCCCTTATTCTGGATTATAGCTTGGAATAAAGCCCAGTAGGAAAAGGGCCTATATATGCTACCTTGACTAAAAAAAAAAAAAAGCAAAAAAAAAAGCTGATTTAAATGCCAGAAAGTGAAATTGAACCTTCCCATGCCAGCATCACTACCATATTGACAAATTTATGGCATGCTTTATCTTATGCTGTGACCCACCCTGCAGTCACATTTCAACTTGAAGTTAAATGGCCTTCCCCAATTTATCTGGCACATTTAATTTCCTCAAAATAGTCATTTGGGTTTTGACAAGGACATGTTCAGTGAGTACAGTACAGAGACCAACAGTCACAAGTTTCAGAAAATAGCAAAGCTGGCAATATACATCTTCACATAGCACAAAATTGAGTATGTGTCTGTGTGAGATTCCTTTCAACGTTGATCTACTATTCTAGCTCATTCATATTCATATTCATAAACTGTGGAAATCAACTTCATAAGAAACTGCCAGTTTACAGATTACAGTACCTGCCCTTGAGTTCAAACTGTATCGAAATAAAATCAAAACAGAGAGGAAAACAGAACATCCATTGTGTCTGTGGTTTCTAAAACATATCAAATCATCCTCACAAAAGAAACATCATCATAAAACTTTTAGTCTTAAGAAAAGCACAGTACTTCTATAAAGTCCCTTTCGCTTTCGTTCTAGAACAGCTTTACAACCTTCTCAAGGTCAGGGTATAAAATTAACCTCCTCAAGGCCAAAAATCCCAATCCTTGGCACAAACAGAAAATTCTCAACACTGCTGCATTCATAAGACATCAATGATGGGGAAAACTACTCTACACTAGATCGTAAGTATTGTTATTTAATTATCCAGCAATTTATATCCTGCCCTTCACAGTAAGGTCCAAGAGTATGTCACAACATAACCTAAAATTTAAAATATAACCTTCTTCCCCTTTCTAGCAGGACAACACCCAGAGGACGTTAAACATCTAAGACCTGAATGAAGTGCTTTAACCAGTGCAGAAAACCATACAAACAGGCTGTTCTAGAATCTTGGGACCAGCATCAAAAAGGTCCTTTTTTTGAGTGACTACCCTTAGCACCTGTAGGAGGGGTAGAACTAAAAGAAGGCCCTCTCACTGAGATCTCAGTACTGAGCCAAGTCTTATTTGGAAGAAGGTGCTTCTTCAGATAACTGAGGCCCAAGTCAATGAGGGATCCATACGTTAACATCTTCAACTGGGCTTAGCAGCAAATAAGCAGGTAGTGTAGATCTTTCAAGACCAACATGATGTTCATCTGGCCAGAACTTTCCATCAACAATCAAGCTCCTGCATTCTGCATTAGTTCCAGTTTCTGGACTATCTTTGAGGATAGACCCATGTAGAAGACATTACAGTAGGCTAACCTGGAATAGGATAGATAACTGTGACCAAGTTATTCCTGTCCAGGAAATGCCAAAGCTAGTGAACCAGTCAGTGATGCAGGCAGGCAGTAATGGTTACTGCTTCCACCTATTTCTCAAATAACAGCAATGAATCCAGGAGTACCCACAGATAATGCACCCATTCTTTCTGCAAAAATGCAAAATGGCCCCATCCAGAATCAGGTGTTCCTTAACTTCTTGGACTCAGGGCCCTACATCAAATAGTATTTCCCATCTGTCAGGATTCCGTTTCCATTTACTGATCCATCACAAACCCATTACTGCCTCCAGGCAGTAATTTAACACCCAAACTAAAGACAGAGTTGAGTGTTATCAGCATACTGAAGGCACTTCGGTCCAAGACCTTTTCTCCCAGTGGCTTCATAAAGATGTTGAACAGCACAAGAGACAGAACCAATTCCAGTTGAACTCCACATAAATATTCCCAGGGCACTGAAGAAAAGCATCCCATTGCTGCTTTCCAGATGCTATCTCAGAGATAGGAGGCACTGTAAGCCTCAGTCCCTAAAGCCACTCTAACAGGATACCCTGGTATTGTAAACATCCCTACTCCAATAAACGTCGTCCATGAGAGGAACCAAGGCAGTCTCCATGCCAAATCTCCAGATGAAACTGGATTGGAATGGGTCTAGAAGACAACCCACTTCCTCCAACTATGCTGCAGTTGGGTAGCCACCATCTTCTCCAATACCTTGTTCCAAAAAGGAATATTAGCCAATAGAAGGTAACTAGTTAATACCTTTGGATCCAGGAAGGTCCTCTTAAGGAGGAGTACACCACAGCCACTGGTACTTCTTCCTCCCCCAAGAGGTAATTAACACTTCCTGGATCCACCCAGTCTTATCTGACCAGCTAGCTTTTATTAGCAATGAAGGACAGGGATCAAGATGACAAGTATTGGCCAAACCCCTAAAAAACAGCTTGTCCATTCCCTCAGACCACAATCACTGAAACTGACCTGATATAACAGGACCAAATGGTGGTCCAGATACCTCCAGCAAACCACTTCCAACTGCAGAGCCCAATTCCATGTGGATCTAAGTAACTTTGCCCTGAAAGTGCCTCACATTTTCATCACAGCCAGCTTCCAAAGGTGGGATGGACATATCCTTATGGCACAATGGCAACAGCTCTTTTGCCACTCGGAACAGCTCTACCTCAGGACAAAAGAGCACACAGCCCGCTCTGCTTTGCAGACCCCCCACGGAAGAATGACCTGGACTCTGCTCACTTAGGTGATCGACTTCCCAGCTCTGGAACAACCTCTTGGCTCCCACCCATGGAGAAGATACAACAGGCTGCCAACACTGCCTCTCACATAAACTGCTGGCCAAGCTGGAGAAGGATCAGCCTCTCACACTTTGCTTTGTCTCTTATAATCCACTGCTAGAAGTAAAGCAGCAGAGGTGTAACAATTCCAAACTAGTTTTTTTTTAATGAACAATTTAAAATAGTTTAACCCACCTCAAAAAGTCCAGTCTCCCCCAACAGCTCCTCCAAGGTTTACATCAACATCTTGCCCCACCCCAGGAATCCAAGTATAACAAACTGAGGCCTAGCTGAGGCTCCAGCCCCTGGTAGATGTTTTTGGAGGGGTAGGTGGGGTTCAAGAACCCAGAGGCAGTAGGTTTTCTTCAGCAGCAGAGGGGAGCAGCTCTTGGGCTCCTGTGCAGTACCTACTGTCAAATTATTACATCACCTTCCGGGTAATCCAGGTAATGTTACAAACATAAAGAGCAAGAGCAACAAATCAATAATAAGCCAAATCCCATGATTTTATATCCACCAAAGGCACAGACTCTTCTACTTATCTGATTTGCTGCAAGAATTATTGCCATGTGATCAGTATTTCAGAAGATAAATAGGTCTTTGTTGAATTAAGTTTGTTCACATTTCAACCCAAAACCAACATCTGGTGCTCTCAGTGTCCAACACATTGCTCATTAACTTCCAGCACACACATTATTTTCTACTGAGACACACACCAGTGACTAGGTTGAAAATACTGTGAAAAAAGAAAAGCGCTGGACCATTTAGACTGTTTTTATACATAGCTCAATGGGCACAATGGTGCTGAATACAAGGCTGCAGTTCAATTGAAGTGTTCCACTGTCATCACAAACAGCTGCAGAACCCCCGAGTCTGAAAAGCAGACTTCCCATTCAAGCTCATTTCTTCCATTGTTACTTATAATGTGATCTAAAGGAACATTTGCAGGATTTCATAGAAAGTTTAAATGTTGTTTGATGAGAGCCATTAGAAATTTAAATCTGAAACGAATGGCATACAGTAGGCAAGAGAAGCAATCACTACACACCTAAACCAGAGCAGAAAACTTCACAGCCATTATCCTCCTCTTGTTTGTGGCTAATATTTGTAATGAAGCATGTTGGCTCTGGAATGAAACTACACATTTCTAAGGGAGGGAAGGGTGGGGGAAGAAAGCCCCAGACCCTCAGATGTTTTCTTCTTGACTTAGGTACTCAAAGAACATTGACTTCACTTAAATGGAACAGATTATAAAATCACAGTATTGGAAGAAGCCATTTTAGGCTATCAGGTACAATCTTCTGCTCCCTGTTGGAAACCCCATCAAAATAGACACCTGTCCAGCCTCTTGTTTCTTGAACACATCCAGTGAATGAGAGATTGTCACTTCTCTCTGATCCACTTTTGAATTTAGTGGAAGGAAGCTTTTTTACCTTACATTCACCCAGCATCTACCTTGAAAAACAAGCCCACAATTCCAAGTCTTGATTTGTGGGATGAGATGGAACAGATCGTTTTCTCTTCTCTGCTATCTTACTCTTTTCTCAAATCTTCTCCTTTCAAGGTCAAACACATCCACAATCTGCCTGCTTTTTTTTCTGCCTCATCACATTACTGATTCAGATTACTTATGGTCAACTAAAATTTCAATATATTCTTCGCATGTGCTGTTTTGTGTGTGAGAGAAGAGCATTTCAAGTTTTTGTTTTTATTTTATGGGCATCAAATTGACTCAAAGACGGCCTAAGTTGCTGTAAACTAACAATTACAAAAAGAGGGGGGAAATCAAGAGCATGAATATTTGTTCTCTTCCCCTCTACTTTATCGTCACACAGCATTATGAGGAAGATTTGTGTCAAAATAAAGATTTAAACCCAGAAGTTATCAAATCCTAGCCAGACAAGAAACAGTTCAGGAAGTTCCCAGAAACTAAACCATTCTAATCCCTCTCAGTATAGGTTTCACACCAGCCAGATACCATCTATTTAAAATCTAAGGTAGCAGGTACAGGAGCAACAATTAACTTCAGCATCTGCTCCAAATAGCTGAAGACTTCACATGCAAGAACAAGAGCCTTGCTTTGGGCAAAGCAGCTCTCTGGAAGTGAGTGCAGTATTTATAGCTTAGATCAGGTGCATATGCACACTCCAGTATCATACTGGCTGACCAATATCAAAGCAAACCAACTAATTCAAACAGCACTAGCATGCATATGGGCATCCAGGCTCAAGTGGCCCTTATGCTGCTAAGAAGCAGAACTGGAGGTATCACTTCATAGCATTAGTTTTCCCAAGTCCTAAATTCCTGCATGCATGCATGCACATGCCATACCAGCTATCATGTTGCTGTGATACCACTACAACTCCAGCATGATACCAGGCCTCAGAAACATGACATGGTTTATACCAAAATTTACTCAAAAAGGCAGAATCTTAATCCAGAAGCAGAAGTTTCCAGCAACTCCTAACCTCAATGACTACTATTCTTCTTTGTCAAGTGAGCAGGGCCCACTTTCTCAGGACATAATAGTTTCCACCCTCTCATACCCTAAGCTACGGAACTAGATCTTGCAACCCCGAGGTCTACACAAATTCATTGCCAACCCTCACTTATTTCACAGAGGATCTCACAGCCCCCACAGCTTGGTTAAAGTAAAACATGTTCCAAATAACAACCACATGCCATATGCAACTTCTGAAATGTGCACCACAAAAGACACACCTAGAGCATGGTACTTTTAGTCCAAATAAGAATTTGTATCCCCACTAGAAGTCACAGTAGCTAAAGGTCTGAGCTCAGTTAAATAAAGCCTAAAATATTACAAATGTTGTAACAGAAATTAGTACTCAGTATCTTCAGGAATTATGCAGCAATTATGCATCTCTTCAATGAAGCTTAACTCAGAGAAGAACACAGCACCAGTATTCCCGTAGTAGCCAGTTTCTCATAGGCACCAGTGTCTCTGCATTCACAACTTTCATCATTTGTGTGAGTCTGGGAGAATCTTCACTCTAAAAACACGGGCAGACAACTCTACCTTCT
Source organism: Aspidoscelis tigris stejnegeri (assembly GCA_023333525.1). Classification (NCBI taxonomy): domain Eukaryota; kingdom Metazoa; phylum Chordata; class Lepidosauria; order Squamata; family Teiidae; genus Aspidoscelis; species Aspidoscelis tigris. The sequence goes on from JALMGA010000007.1 coordinate 14,154,696, forward strand.
CTTGCCATCTACTTGACCTACTCCTATCTTGTAAAGACTAATTTCAAAAGCAAATCAAAATTCCAGCGAAATCTCCACTCCACCACCAACACTGCAGAAAGCACAACATATGTAGTACTAAAGTCTAGAGAAAACAAAACACCAAACAGAAAGCCCACCCTTCCATTCATCATGTTTTCTGCTACGAATTTATTTCACAAGCTTGTTTTTTCCCTCTCTCAAGCATTATCATCCTCAATATTCTTTTGACATATCTGGTTTTTCTTTCCAAAATATACCTGCCCCACCACTTTATTTCATGTTACACTTTTTCCTTTTTTTTCACTGAGATTTTTCTCTACTTATCTCTCAAACCCTCTCCTCTAAAATCCTTTTGTTGTACTGTATATTTATCTGTCCTCAGCCACCTTCCCTAAATCCAATTCTGAAGGCCTATCGGTGCAGCAGAGGGAGTGTGTCTGTTCCGAATGGACAGTATGGAATGCCCATTTTATTCATTTGTGTTTATTTCTATCCCACCCTATACCCAAATGTCTCATGGCAGACTGCAACAAAATCAGAGCAAAAACTGATACAGTAAGTTAGCTAAAACTATGACATTGCCTGTATTCTGTTGCCTCAGCCAAAGACCAGAGGAACATTAAGCACTAAGGACAAACCTAGGATGCTGAAAAGTATTTTGGAAGGATATTCTGGATTTTTATTAAAGAAACTGCTTGGATTTGCCCACACCGCACATCTGACTCTACATTTTCTGATACTAAAATTCAGAAACCATCCTCATCAATGTAGGATTAAGGTCCCCAAAATGTTAGGATGCATTTCTAAGAACACTTCTTAGGAGAAATAAGTTCTTCTGAATGCAGTAGGACTTACCTCTGAGCAAGCACATATATGTCCTTCCTGAGTATTTAAACCTGAATCCCTGAAAATTACAGATTCAATCACAAACAAAGGTCTAACATGCATGGCTTTAATGAAGACTGCTCTTTTAAATACGCTTAATTCTTGTCTCACAGAGTGGGGTACTTATGAAACCTATAATGCTGGCCAGCTACATATTTTGCTCAGTTATATCTGTATTAATACACCACATTTTTTTTAAAAAAAAACCGTTCCATGGCGTAAACTGGAAGTGGAACCAGATCTTATCATTTTATATAGAAATGCTTCTGAAGGGGGCAGGGAGACCAGAGTGCATGCTGTCCCTTTTCAGTAAGTTATATCAATAATGTCTTTCACTAACTGCATTAGAGAGCAATTACAGCATAATGGCTGTCTAAATCCATTATCGGTGTACACTTAACCTTTCAATATTTAAAGATAATATTTAATTTGAATGAATTAACGGACAGCGCATGAGACCAACTATATCTATTTAGCTTCTGGTTTTTCCATCAGTGATATTTCTCTTTGGATCATGACGCCTGTGATAAGGCAGCTTAGTTAAAATGCTTGAAAAACAGGTTAATACAAGAGGTAGTTCAAGTCAAATGTGCCACACTTATTAGCTATCACATCCACTGCCAATACTATTAGCATTGCTTTTAATCCTACAAATAATTTCTGACCATTTATGAAGATTTGCATTTTATTGTCCTCCTTTCTCTTTAACATCAAATCATGAAAAGCTGCTATTTCCATCTTTCCATTTACTTACCACCGTTCAAAGTAATGTTTACAGGGAACAGTATCTTCAATGGAATGCTCAATATATTCACCATTTCCAGTAAAGTATATTTATTAACATTACTTTGACTCCAGCAATTTATGTTAAGAAACTATGGATTGAGGTGGAAAAAAAATTTCTCAAAAGATGAGAACTGAGCCACCCATTTCTTTTCTACAGGGAAGGCTACAGGCACTGTAAAAACTGTGAATCATTTTACATGTCTATCTAAGAAGAAGAAAAAGAAGGGCTGGTTTTATATCCCGTTTTTCTCTTCCATTTAAGGAGACTCAAAGCGGCTGGAAAAGTTTTCTATTCTTCTCCGCACAAGACACCTTGTGAGGTAGGTGGAGCAGTGAAAGCTGAAAAAGAAAGCGGTAACTAGCCCAAGGTCACCCAGAGAGCTTTGTATAGTAGTGCGGAATCAAACCTGGTGAGTCCAGCACTCTAGTCCCTAGTTCTAGGCTTTTGATTAAGAAGCTATGCCCTGGAGGTAATTTCTGAAAACTAAAGCATTATTGACTTAGCACAACAGTTGTTTGTTTCCCAGCACCAGCAGCCCATGCTTGCCGTATTTGGTTTTTTTTAGTAATGTTGGAGGGCATTCACACGCTGCACACCCATGAGGACCAATTTTAACACTTCCACAGCTACTCATGCACATCCGTTGGTATCATCCAATCTATACACGTGGGCTAAAAAGTTCTGAGACTACTTGAACCTGCTTCAATATAGACTACGTTCAAAAACCAGCTCAACCCAAAAATTAGAACACTGCATTAAAAAAATATGTGGTAGAGTGAAGGCTGTCGTTTCAGCACAAGCGTTCCTGGTATTCAGTGCGCACCATGTCCCCAGACTGCTACGGTTCAACCAAGTTAGTAGTATGTCACTAACTCAGTGTCTTATACCAAGATTCCTTAGTGGGATCATCAGGTCAAGAGAATACACAGGTACCTGCAGATGGTTCTCCCACTGCCACCAAATATCCCCAAACTGTGGAGGCTACAAGAAGGGATGCCTAGGTGCATCCGCCAGGCTGGGGGATAGGCAGGATGCCTCTAAGGCCATTTGCTGGGATTTGAGAGCAGGTGAAGGTTTGCCTTTGTCTTCTGCTTGAGATGCCCAAAAGCAACTGGTGGGCCACTGTATGGGACAGGATGCTGGACTAAATGGGCTGTTGCCCAATCCAGCAGGGCTCCTGTTAAGTTCTTATGAGACCCCATGTTGCTGCCAGCAATGCTGACACCACCATAAAAGCTCCTTTCAGCCGAGCACCCTCACTTTCTCCCTTGTCCCAAATATTAAAAATATGTGAAAGAGGTAGCTGCACAAAGGGGAGCTTGATTTATTTTGGTTAAAGTTTTCTTGGGATTCCTAAAAGTATCATTTACGGCCTCGAGATAAATGGTACTATTCCAAAGCTATAAAACAGAGGGTGCAGGCAACTGAAAAAGCTCTATTTAGATCTCCAAACTGCATTCTTCCACACTACACATTCAGTTTTAACCTGGAAAGGTAAAAATGAAACTTTTCAATGAAAATGAATGATTCTCAATCCTAATTCTTTTCAAAACTGAGCACGATTCTGAATCTTCAGTATTTTAAGCCAAATTCTAACTTTTAGAAAGACAACTTTAGAGTGGATGTGTGTATCCTGTATTCAGGCCAATACGGCAGTGCTCACAAATTCTTCCAAATATATGTCAATGATGCAATATGATGACATGTTGATGTGAGTCTGATCTACTCACTTTGTATTTCCTCATGTCACTTGTTGCCAAATGACAAACTATTAACAGTTGCCATTATACAAGGCAATTCCAATAGATTCCACAAGGAACTTACTTAAATATGTAATGTTTGGTCTACTAAAATTTTACTTTGATTACTAAAGTCATTCTGCTTGATACTTGCTGAAAGGAAAACTAAAACTGTGGAACGTCATGCAGCATTATGATCATTAGAATTATAGTAAGCAGCAGAGACTCACTGACCAAAGAATAACCTGGTAGTTCAAAAATGCTGTTACCATTTCACCTTTTAATCTGTACAATTTAAAGGTCACTGCAGGCTTTTACACAAGAAACCAAATATATTAAGGAAAACCACTCCCCACTGGGGAAGCAAGATAAATATCCAAATGTTATCCATAACTTCTTTCTGAAATGTTCTTTTAGCACAGAGCTGTGGATAAAAATGCAATCATCACATACTAAATACAGTATATGTAAAGGTTTGCCCAGGTTTTGCCTACTAGGTGATAAAAAATACCTGATTCAGATCCACTCTTGGAACATGTACCACCCAACCCAAAGTTTAAAAAACAGTGCTCACTCGTTAAGAGGAACCAACCCTTTGAAAAGACTATTGGTGTGATCAGACAGAGCTTTTTCAGTCCCTCCTTTAAGAAAAAGTGTACCTTTTGTGGACACATACAAAAAAGGCATTCAAACAGGTACAGGATCAAGCCTGCCTCATTTTTCTAGACTTTGCTCTTCATTTTCCTCCAAGTCTGGCAACACCTTTCTGACAAGGAGAGCTCACCAGTAATTGGCCACTCGTCTGCTCAGTCTTCCATGGCCCTGATTAGCAACTGTTTCACACATTGCAACTGGCTACAATTTCCTGCCTCAATGCTTATTGATCTCCCCACCCAATGCAACTGAAAGAGTTGCTATCAGTGTTATTAAGCCCAGTCCCATGATTCAGAATGGGGTAAGGCAATTTTAGCATTTTTTGTCTGTCCTTACAGCCTCAAATGTACCCAGAGGGCATCTCATTAACTGTGTCTGATCACTCCCTGTAATAAACAATCTCAGCTAAATAGCTACTATTTGAAACAGAAGAGACGTGTCTAATATTTCTATTCTGACAATAGATGCACTATGCATATGACAAGTTTGGCAATACTAAAAATAACAACTGCACTTCCAACTCTTACAACGTTGGAAAAATTAACCCCTAACTAAACCTCAAGGAATCCTAAAGGAAAGTATATTCATTTCAGCATTGCTGGGGAAAAGCTAATTGCTGGTTACTCGCCAGTTTGTGACCATCAGAAATGCTACCTAAATTTGGCTTTAATGACCAATAATCTTCTTTTAGTATATGTCTTTAGAACTATTACTATTCAGCTTGATCTATGGCTATAATGGAGCAGAACTGAACTGTGGGTGTAATTAAAGTAAGTCCCTGTAAAAGTGGAGTATGTACTACGTTGCTAATGTGCAAATGACTAAATAACTTAATTATGTGAAATGAAGTGCACTTACAACCACTGATGCTTAAGCTGAATCATGATAATGTTGTGTATATGAATATATTCTTTTAAAACTCTGTTTATTAACCAAAGGAGAGGCCAAAGAAATACAAATGCATGTTGTTAATAAGCTTTTATTATCAGCTAACAAGAAGCAAAATTCTATCTGTGATTTTTTTAAAAAAAAACTCTTTGTATCACTGTTTCTTCATGAAGAGTCTGATTCTTTCTACTCCACATTAAAAAGGAAGAACAATTCAACACTCTAAGCACATTAAATTTTGAAGTACACAATTTCTGAAGACACTAGCAAGGAAGGACATATAGTGCTGTTTTAGGTGTATCTAAGACAGATCTTTTTTTGCGATTCCTTTTTACAGGAAACAATTCCTTCTGAAAATTCTGACGGAGCCAGTCTTAAAACAAATTTCGTTTGAACATTACCTAAATTTCTTAAGACCATATACATACATGTAATGGCTGCCAGTGGATAAAAGATGCACTGTCTACATAGAGGCAACCCACAGACTGGGACTGCAGGTAGGTTGCTTCCACTTTGAACTTACTCCATTTTGATCTGCTTCTGATCAAAATGTAGCCAGCATGATCGAAGAAAGACTTCCAACCAGAATATCCTGCTGCCCTCACACTGCTCAAGCACACATCTGTAAATTACTTCAGAGATTGTAGATCTGTAACATCTCTAATGACAAACAAAGAAACAAAATCTGTGAAGGCCCAGATACTTACTACTTTTCATCTCTCTCAACTGCTTCAACCAGTGCCCCTTTGAATTCTATCCCATCAGTCACTACTGGTTCTCCTCAAAAAGGTCTCAGGGAGTGGACACAGTATGCAATAAAGCAGACGAAAATCCACAAATTAAGTAACACATTAAGTAAAAACAATTAAAATACAACCCTCCCAACCCAAGGAGGCTTCATATCAAATGTCTACATAAAGGAGTCATATTGGTGGAATTCACCATGTCCTTCTACTCAATACGGATCTATTCATAAAAACATTTGATATGTATCTGATACAAACAGATACATATCTGAGACTTTCCCCAGCTTAAGGAATGTCTGAACAATTTGTACGAATGTCTGGAAATATTTGTATTCGTTTGAATGTTAGCATATGAATATCATAACATTCGATTAGAGTTTGAATGTCCGAATTTGGCCAAATTTTGAATGTTATGCATATTTGTGCACATCCCTAATAGTCATCTTTCAAACAAAACACTTACAATGCTACCTAATGCTACAAATCCGGTTCTAAAAATCTCAAACGAATAATCATAAAATTACATTCAGTCAAGCTCCAAGGCTGCATCCAGACAAAGCCTAAAATCCAGGATTATCCCAGCACTACACTGGAACTGCCACACATATCTGTGGCAGAGAAATCCTGCCATACTGTTATTTCAGGAAAACCAACCCTAACCTGGGTTTTCCCAAAATAGTGCTATTTCTTACCTTTTCTGCATGCTTGCTTTCACAATCCTTGGTCTGGGAATATCAAGTGTGTGAGTGTGGGTGCTAGCACATGCATGCTTCCAAGTATTACACGTCATCAAAATATCCAGAAGTACTCATGCTATCACGGGAGCAGCACTGTACAAGGTAAGGCCCAGGTTTGCCCCATGATTTTACCCTGCTGTTTGGCAGACACAGTGATAGACAGTTGCAGGAACTAAACAAGATCCCACATTATCCTCTCAATGACTGGAGACAGCCTATTACTAACCTGCTTCTATTATCCCGGTGACCAAACTATGACTCTACAGGGGCTATACAAAGCCTAAATCAGAGGTAGGCAAACCACAGCTCAAGAGCCACATGTGGCTCTTTGGCCCTTGAGTGTGGCTCTTCCAGCTTAGGAGTAACCTAATTAAGTTAATAACAATGAACCTACCTATATAGTTTAAGTTTAAAACATTTGGCTCTCAAAAGAAATTTCAATTGTTGTACTGTTGATATTTGGCTCTTTTGACTAATGAGTTTGCCAACCACTGGCCTAAATCATTCCCATGTCCTATCTCTCTTGCTGCACCCGAGGGTAAGAACATTTCCAATGCTCATCTGCTGTATTCCTTAGGTCTTAGAAATCTGTGAAAGTTGCTTAAGAAAGGACAGGATAAAATAAGCAGGTTTATAAGTTTACTGCTGAAGTTAGTGGAAAATTTCCCACTAACTTCATTAAGAGACAGATTAGATTCTGACACTAAAGGAAAATAACATAAAGGGCACTTGATTCAAAAACATAGACAGTGGCTTAACTGTGTCCCATTTGAGAGTGTCATGCTGAATATGAGAAGCTGTACAAATCACTTACAGAATTCCAAGTGTTCACTGATTCATCCATATTCATTCTTCCTCTCTCTGCCACTGTGCCCTCGCTGTAGGTGAATGTAGCATAACCATGAGCATAATGAGGAAATGAATAAGACAAATTTCTGAATGTGATTTTGAAGGAGGCTTCAACCAAATGAGCAACCCTGAAATGCACACTTCTAATTCTTACAATGAAAGATAAAATGGGTGATGTCCTCCAAGTGGCAGATTTGCAAATCTGAATGGGGGGAAAAGCAATTTCTTTTTCTCAGGAAGCAAGGATGCTCCATATCGCATTGTCCAGAATGAAGATGCTCTCATCTTGTTAACATCTTACCCTACATAGCTTTTTTGTTGCAGCAATGAAAGCAGCAGTGAATGAACTTCATTTATCAGTTCTTACTTAGGCGCAGTATGGATTTGATGAGCTATCATTAGCTACATGGAAATATCTATCTCCATCAATATTAGTTGTCCCCCTATTAAATGAAGCCCTTGGAAATGCTTTTGCATTTTATTTTTAATATTAATATCCTGCATTCCTTCCATCATGGAGCCCAAATGATATATGTGTGGCTTCCAGAATTCTCTTCATGAAGCAGAAAGATCAGCTTATTCACTACTACTGAGAGGCTTACTTTACTTGAGTAAGCCAGTAGTAGGTATCATGACCACAAACAGAAGGTCTGAAAATCTCTATCTAAGGCTAGATAGAACAGGTGGAACTTTAGTATACTGTTGTTGTTTTAAAATCGTTATTCAAAATAAGACTCACAGAAAGAAACTGTGTCTTCATTGCCTTCCTAAACATGCAAAATGAAGGTGCCTGATGCATCTCAAGAGGAAGACTACTCATATCTTGATCTTTCCTAGGTATGACTAAACAGTGTTGACTTTACAATTAGATTGTTGTTACTCCTTTCGAAACAAGATAAGAAAAACTGATCCAGGCTCTCCATGTCTTCCTGTTTCCTTGAGCTTCTTTTGACCTTCCTGCCTATATATACTTCCAACCAGACCTGGCTGAGGTGATTATTCCACAGTCTCCTCCTACGCCCTTCCCTCCAGGATTGTAGGGTAACTGCCAGGGGCTAAAACAAGTTTTTGAATTAGCACAATATTACATGACCTTACGTATCACTAAATTGTAGTTGTGATGGTCAAGCTCAAATGTTAGCTAAGTTTGGTAAACATTATAGAGTTAGTTTAAAAGGCAAGCCTGCGAAGGGCGGAACTTATAGGCCCAGTGAAAGAAGGGGGGCATTCAAGCTCTAGCAGCCTGACCAATCAGAGACAGTAAACAGCGGGGGAGAAGGCTTAAATAGTGGGAGCAAAGTGACAGTTATTGTTCGTTATCTTGACTACTGAACGGGGAAGGGAAGGATAAGAACCGGGTCCCAGGGAATAGCCTTGAGGAGAGTTTCGAGGTGTGAGATCTTGAGGTACATGAAGAAAGTTCATGAGCTGAACTGGTTGTTGTGTTACAAAGTTTTTTCTTTGTCAACTTTTGTACAGACTGGTTGTCTGGGTAGCGGCCCTTGATACATTGTGTGACAGGAGCCAGCTGATATTGACTGCTGAACACAGGGAAAAGAATCACATCCCAATAGTATTTTTGAGGCCGGCCATTAGCAAAATTAAAAACCCTATTGGGGCCTAATGAGGCAAAGGAAGGGGTGGCTAGTGATAAACGCCTCATGGTGGAAGTAGGTGTGATACTTACGTATCACTAAATCATAGTAGCTCCTTGGTAACATTTCAGAAGTATTGTTGTTGGGTGCCACTGAATAGTGGCCGATTCCTGCTTGACTGCATGTTTTTCTTGACAGAGATTCATAAGTGGCTGCCACTGTCTACTTCCGGGGAGAGGATGAGGGTTAGGGATGTGCACAAATGTTTTTTGGTTTGGTTTTGTTTTGTTTGCATTCGATTCAAAACAAACTGAATGTTCGAAAATCCGTATTTGTATGAATAGATCACATTCGAATGTGGTAAAATTCAATTAGATACGAATCTATTAGTACGTATTCATATGAATATTCGATAAGTATCAGATACGAATGAATACATATCTGATACAGATATCTATCTGATACGAATAGATACGTATGTGATACAAATGGATACATATCTGATACGAATAAATACATATCTGATATGTTTCCCCAGTTTAACAAATGTCCAAACTATTTGTACAAAAGTCCGGAAACACCAGCATTAGTTGGAACGTTAGCATACAAATATCGTAACACTTGGTTCGAATCTGAATGTCCAAACTTGGCTTAATTTTTAATGTTACAAATATGTGTGCACATCCGAACCAGCAATTCTGCTTTCTAGGCCATTTGTATCACCACTGAGCTACAGCCACTCCAGAAATATTATCACGTTCTAAAGGATTTCCTTGCTTGCCTATTTATTTACTATTTATTGTCTTGTAATTTAATATGGTTGATTGTTAATTGCAATTCATTGACTAAAATAAAGCTTTAACTGACTTGTAGACCAATGAAGTACAGATCAGTTTTTCAAAATCTCTGAAATGGCTTAAGCCAGCAAATCATACAGTAACAGAACAACATCCTTTAACATTTTCTTTTTTAAATACGTTTTTGAGGGTTGGGGCACCATCTTTTAATTTTATTGATCTGTAAGTCTCTTCGAAATCTTTCCAGCTGAAGAGGGCAAATAAATGCTTTAAATAAACAGATTTTTAAGGAAGCAAGACAGCGACTACATGCCTTTCACTGATTTTATTTCCTGCATCTTTGATCCCTGTACCAAGTACCTTTTATTTCACAGCAAATGGTATTCAGTATATCAGACAAAAATAGGTGATACTTACTATGCAGGATAAATATTACACAAGAATAAGTATTTCAGACTTGTACATCTCCAAAATCACCTTCACATGGGTAACAGAAGACTTAACACAAATCAAAGACTAGTCATTTATAACTGTAAAACAACATTTTAAAAATATAAAATTGTTAAAATCATTAAAATACCAAGCAATACAAACTGAGAAATGCATACAAGTAGGATAATGGAGGACATCTTAATACCAAAAGGCCTCCCTTCCTGAACTGGCAACAAAACGCATCCCATACGATTCTTATCTTACTCATCAATCTAAGAGATTTCATTTTATTTATTTATTCATTTGCTTTTGCACACCACTTCACTTTAATGTTCCAGAGTGGTTTGCATAACACACTACAGATATTTTGACTTACAAGGACAATAACTTCCTTGATACAAAGATTTAACTTTTAGGTTTACATTCTTTTAACATCTAAAATGCTGGATGTAAAAAAAAGCATGGCCTTTAGTGCAGTTAGGTAAAGAGATGTAACTTGCCTGTAACTAAATGAAGATGAAACCTCTAAAACTTATTTTAAATCTTTTGATGTCAGCTCCCAAAACTCTTAATTACCGTATATTCCAGCATACAAGACGACTGGGCGTACAAGATAACCCCCAACTTTCCAGTTAAAATATAGAGTTTGGGATATATTCTCCGTATAAGAAGATGACACCCGGCGTATAAGACGACCCCTGACTTTTGAGAAGATTTTCCTGGGTTAAAAAGTAGTCTTATATGCCAGAATATATAGTAAGTTCTACAATGATTTGTGGAACTGTATAGCGCAAACTCTGGTTTAATCTTTTTGGGAATTTCCACACTGCTCCAACTGGCCCATTCCTACTAGAAAAATTACCAGTCGGAGGAATCCAGCTGTTCTAGCACAAGGTCTTCTGCACTTGGAAGGGCTATTCTGGGACAGCTTGCACAAGCTTTACAGCCTATTACAGCGGTTCCAATGGCCAGGAATTAAAGGTCCTAGCCTCGGGAGTCCCTGGGGGACCATTTTGGTCATGGAATTGTGTGCGCTGTTGAAATGGGTCCCCTGCTAAACCAGTCCATAGAGGTGTATGCCCTTCTCTACACCTTCAGGGCTGGTTTACTTGCAAATAAGACAGCAGCAGACCTTTTTTTAAAAAAAGTCTACCATTATCTCAGTTAAGGTGGGCATTTGGGGCCGCCTACACCACTATATGTGCCATCCAATGTAGTTTCTAACTCTTGTTTCTAACTGCAACATAGCAAATCACTCACTGCTGATTTACAGCATGAATGGCTACCCCTTCCTTGTCCCTCTTCAAGGGCTTCATGCTGTCTCCAAGCAATTTTTCCTGCTGATTTTAACAGGGCCAACGAAAGTGGGGAAATGTGTTAAGAGTGGGTGCAAAGGTAACGCAAATCCTCACATCATTATCAGGTCAATCAACTGATGAGAAAGAAAGGGCAAGTACATCTGTTTCAAGCTAACTTATATCTGTTTTAATAGTGATTTTATTATGACTCATTCAGAGCTTCTGATGGACGGATCTAGGAACATTCATAAACATTATATGCCCCAAACATTATTAGAAGGCGGTAGTGGCCATCAACAGAGGGTTGGCAGAGCTAGTCTGGGACTGCAGGATCTGCATCCCAGCGCAGTCCCTGATGGGTACAGCTTCCAAGGCTAATAAGCCTCAAGCCTGGGCCACTTCTGAGTGGGAAAGCCACTAAGCACCAAACTGCCTTCAAGTGCTGCCCCTTGCACACCCAGCCTCAGTTCCATTCCTGCTGCCACCATGAGGACACAAAGTAGTGGCAGAAGTGGTCCAGCCCTGTGCCAGAAACCAGCAACAGAAATGGGCTCATGCCATTTCTAATTATGCCACTCAAATCTAACTGGCCTGAAACTTCAGAGGCTGAAGTACTTTCATTCTCTGACTCTGAAGGTAAGCCGACACACAGCAACCATCACGCAGACAGCCACCAATATGTTCTGCAATGCCTCGCTCCTGGTCAAATAGGCCAGGAATGTTCTCTAAATCATGTGCAGTGGTGTGAGCTGCAGGAACCACCTAAGTCACTTTTCTGAAGAATAGGAAACGGAAGAGAACATCTAAACATTATACATTATAAAGAAAATGTTCTTACAATTTTCTCTCCTGAAAACAATTCTGGTGCTGGCATATTTTTAATAAGCATCACTTCCCAAGGACAACCTTAGGAGTTCTAACATGAAACTACAGTAGGGAAGGTATTAAAAGCCACAGCGCAGCCAAATTTGTTCTGAACTGAGTGTTTACTTAATGATAATTGGTAATTCCGCTATGCTAACTTCCTAATTAGATGTCAGGCGCATTTTCAAGATCTTGTACATTTCAATCATAGATGGTGATACAAAGGACAGCATTGCTATCTCACATTGACCAAACTGCTTAATCAAATCTTGACACGAGCGTGAACCTGAAGCACTGTCACCACTAAGCTGCCACTAGCGCCAATTAGCTGATCTAGTTTTAAGGACAGAGATAAAAGAAATAAACTGGAATATAAATTAGGACATTAGGAGAGGAAATAGACAATGCCCATTAGTTAATGAGCTGGATTTTAAACTTAATTCCTTGATACAGTGGTGCTTACAAAATATTTCATTTTGGGAACATAAATCTATTAATATTAAAAGACAAAATTTCTAAGTAAGTAAATCTGGGCAAAGAATACAGCAGGAAAAAAGACAATGCTAAGGAAAGCATTAACTAACAAATATATTTAGGGAAAAATTAATCCCTCTCCCACTAAAGCTTCTGTGCATAAAATACAGATGAAGAAAAATAGTCCAGGAATTACTGTAATTTCTGAAAGAATAAAATTGCATAGCAGTGTTAATATCCAATTAATCAACAAGGACACACCAGTGTATAGTAAGTGCAGGGTCTTCCTTATTATAGATTGCTTACATTTATATTCTGGCTTTCCTCCAAAGGGCTCCAAGAAGTACACATGGGTCTTTCTATTTGATTTATTTATTATTTTTATTTCTATCTCACCCCGTATCCAAAGCTCTCAGGAAAGGTTACAATAAAACCAAACAGATAAAATAAGTTACCAGAAACAGTGAAAGTGTCTGCACTGAGAAGGCATGCCGTTCCCTCAGCCAAAGGCCAGAATAAAAAGGTGCATCTTCACCTGTCATCTACAGTAAATACATACAAAGAGGGTGCTTGATGCATCTCAGAGGGAAACCTACTCCTTAGCCAAGGGGCTATAATTGAGAATGTCTTCCCACACGTAACCCCCCCTTGACTGTTGAAGGGGGTGGCAGGTCCAAGAGGGCTTCACCAGCAGATCTTTGGGCATAGGCAGGTATATCTAGGAGAACAACCCTGTAAGATAGGCTGAGGGACAGTAAGCTTGAAGGCTGGATGGAGATTTGAACCTCAACACAATCTGCACTCCAGAAACTAACCCACACGGGTTAACAACCTGTCAGCTTGCTTTAATTTAAATATTTTTTCTGATTCCACTTTATCGTGACCTTCCAAAACAGTGGTTCTCAATCTTCCTAATGCTGCGACCCCTTAATGCAGTTCCTTATGTTGTAGAGACCCCCAAACACGGAGGGCAGGGCAGCTCAGGTGAGGATGGGACGGGAAGGGGGGAGACTCGTCACGACCCACAGGTTGAGAACTGCTGTTCTAAAATATAGTATTATTTTGCATTGGCTAAGATTAATATGTGCATACTAGTTTCTTTTCCATATGTCATATTTCACTATTTTTTAAATCATCAGTAATGATACTGGATAACTGACAGTCCCATGCCCCAAAGCACAAATGATAAGATCCAACCAACTAAACGTGAAGAATGGCAACAGTATTGTATCAGCTGTCTTTTCTCTTGTTATCGGACTCATTACCAAAGGGCACAGATTCTACCTATATACTGTTGCTTAACAGATCTTCCTTCTCAATGAACATAACATTATTATTCTGTTTCCTTTATGCCAGGATTACAGAAACTTCCGTGAGATTTATGCACTTTTGAAATACGTATATGGCTTCAGTTGCTGGTTCCATCAATTCTGTGTATCATATTAAAAAAATGGTAAGAAATCAGTTCACTGGCCAGCAGAAGTGGCCAGAAAAGGAGGCTTGCAAACAGAAGCACCTCCGCATTGCGACGGAAGAGTCAGTTTTTCTACACCACTTTCCTCACCCATTTAAGGGGACTCAGAGTGGCCGACAAACCTTCTCTTCTCCCCCCCCCCCCCCCGGTAGCAAACACCCTATGTCTATTTCCCATAATTCCTGTGAAATCCTGTCAGATTTTACAGGAATCATGGAAAATCTCACTCAATATACACTCAATTTCCAATAATTCCTGCAAAATCTCACAGGTTTTTACAGGAATTATGGGAAATCTTGCATCATTTCTCACTATTTCCTCACTGTCCCAGGTCTTAGAGGAGTTTAAGATAGGCCTATATCAGCTTATACGGGGGTCCAACTGTCAACAAACCCAAATCACAAAACATGTAGTAAAGAAAGAATTTTGACTACAACATTTATAGGAACTTTGGTAATGCAGTATCCACATGTAAAAGTAACAAGGGGGGGGGGAGTTATGTTTAGATCATCTTGGCAGATGTTACTTCCATGAAGTGAGGTACAAAATACATATTTACTACTAAGAATCTGGTACTGTCTGTACTGATGTATTTAATGGAGTTACACAGAAGATGCACACACACAAACTACCATAAAGGAAAAAAAACTACCTGAGAGATCTCAAAGATCTTGCTCAGTATAAATAAGTTGGGCAGCCAGGAATTCAAAAGACTTTTTTTTAAGAGATGCCCAGCCTTTTTAGATAGACAGCAGACAGCCACTTGGCCCTCTGGTCTAACTGAACTCAAAGGAGTGTACAATAAAAAATAAAAGTGAAAGGAAATGAAAAATTAAACTAAAAAACCACAAATCCTATAAACCGTCAAGAGGGAGTAATGAAAAAGTCTGCATCAAAAGGTAACTTCTACAGTCACTGGTGCTCTGGATCAGATAAGGTGGTGAAAGTGATGATACCCCACTACTAAAGCAACAGGCCCCGCTTAGAGCTGCATCACAGCATTTTACGGCTACACAGTGTGATTTACGGCAGCAAATACATCCAAACACTCCAGTGCTGTGCTGGTGCTGCTCAATCTGGCACAGGGAGGAAAGAGTGCTGCCAAAGCAGTTGGAGCAGGCTGAATCCTTCAATCTCCCCTCCTGTGGTTTCCTGTACCGCTGGGAGGAAGCACAGGTGGCTTCAACAAGGTTGTTTGATCATGGCCTTTTTTTAAAAAAAAGACATTCCTAGTATTTAATATTCAAGTACAGTGACCCTTCATAAAATGAGTTCTTTTATATAGCACAGTATTGCTATACAGTCTGAAGTCTCCATGAACCAGGAAAAGTATTTGGTAAAGCCTTGATCTGGCAGTTAAAACAATTAACACATTGGGTGATTTCAACAGGTCCAATAACAGAGCAACGTGTTCCCCTCAACAATCCAGCTGCCTTATTTTGTACCAGCCACAGAGTGCAGTGGGAGACCCCCATGGCATGCATTACAGTGATCTGAATTTGCAGTTATCAGTGCATGAACTGCATCTAGGCAATCTTTGTCCACGCAGGGACCTAACTGGGAGCATAACTGATACACCAGCTGAAGCTACTTTTTTCTTTTTAAGAAAAATAAATTTATTAAGAACAGTAAATGTAAACACCAAACAAGCACCATACAAATTAGATGGTATCTATAGGGTGATATAAATGACATATAAAACAAAGGCATATATACATATAGTTCAGTTAATATATTAACAGATACTCCTATCCATAATAATCACTTAAGGCCACCTTCAGTGACAATCACGAATCCAGAGGCACCTGGAAATTATGTACCTATTCTTTCTAGGTAAACGCAACACCATCAAGCAAGGTACACACCCACACACACACCCATGTCAAGCTACTTTTTTACCAGGCCCAGGCTGTCTGTACCTGATTCAGAACATTCACAGCCTTCCCTGACTCTGATGTTATGGAAGACTGATCAAAATTCACTCCGAAACTGATCGCCTTGCCCAGTGGCTTCATGCAGATGTTGAGAAGTACTGGAAGCAAAAGAGTGCTCCATTTATCCTGCAACCTTCATGCCAAATCTCAGAAGCACAATCATCCAACACTATTCTCTGAGATGTTCCCTTCAAGTAAGGACAGAACCCCTGCAAAACAGTGTCTCCAACTCCAATCCCACACAGGTGATTCCAAAAGTATCAAAAGCCACTAAGAGGTCAGGCAGTAGGGACTCTTGCCTCTCTCCCAGAAAAGGTCACATATCAACAGACCAAGGCTGATCGGGTACCAAAACCAATGAGTTGAAATAGTTTTATCTAAGTACAACTGTAGCTGCATGGCAACTGCCATCTCCAGAATCCTACGCAGGTACAGGATATGGTATAATTCCTAGGTCCAGGGAGGGCTTTGTCAAGAGTGGTAAAACCTCCTCATTCAGGGCCAGGAGGACCACACCACCTTGCAAGGATGTGTTGACCAGTCCCTGGATCCACCCAGCCATTTCCTCACTGCTAGCTTTAATAAGCCAAGAAAGACAAGAGTCCACAGAACATGTTGCACGTCTAACAGGTCCAAGTGTCTTGTCTGCAAATTAAAGCTTCGAAAATTGAAAATGATCCCTAAATACCAGACATTTCCCCCTAAACTCCATAATGAAACACAGAATCGTGAATTTTTTTTTAAAGAAGCAGCCATTTTTGAATTCACGGAGTATTTGGTTACCTACATTACAAGTAACCAGTTGCCAATATTTCATCAAATGTATCGCTCATTAAGATTGTCACAAATGATAAGATTATCGCAGAAGAGCTGAAAACTTTTTCAAGCCATCCAACCACAAGAACAAGATGGACTTTTTTTCCTGCTGTCTTATCTTGCTTCTGGTTTACAGTATATTACAGTGATTCATGCGGCAGAATTGGCAACACGGTGAAGAGATCAGACTCAAGTTGGTCTGCAAACGTTCTAAGCAAGCCTAATTTCTCCCTTCTACCCTGTCAGTTAATTTTTTCAAAACACTGATTAGTCAACTCACTGACGTGCCAACTATAGACATCAATAAAGGGAAATAGTCACATCATTTTGAGCACATGTACTTATAAGTGTGTTAATGTTGTTGATGTACCCATTGTGCAGTGTAAATGCAACTAAATATGCATGCCACACAGAGAC
This sequence comes from Aspidoscelis tigris stejnegeri, assembly GCA_023333525.1. Classification (NCBI taxonomy): domain Eukaryota; kingdom Metazoa; phylum Chordata; class Lepidosauria; order Squamata; family Teiidae; genus Aspidoscelis; species Aspidoscelis tigris. The sequence goes on from JALMGA010000007.1 coordinate 14,172,103, forward strand.
TGCACAACGTGTACTCTATTAATCTTGGGAACAGAGTAATAACTGAGCCAGGTCAATCTCCCTTTGTATTCACTTTCTCTCTTTGGACCTACACATCTTATGCAAAAAGAAAACTACAAGATTCATTCTATATGAAATGCATGCATAACAAGCAATGCTTCCTCGGCCTATTTCCTGTGCATAACCAAGGGCCTTTTCACACTTACTTTTACTGGCCCAAACAGACTGGAACAAGTATATGAGAATCCAGTGGGGCAGATGACTCCTAGACCAGAACAAAGCCATCTGCATTGGTACAGTCTGTTCCATTACATTCCAGCTACCATACCAGCTCCAAAGCTCACACCAACTTTGGAGTTGGTTTGAACAGTCTCTGAAAGCTTTGAAAACATTGGGGGGGGGGATTGCATCAGTGCACCTTGTTGCACCTGTATAACGGGTCCTGCGATACTGAACCACTGAGGTGTGCTTACTGTAAGAAGAAAAAAGTTGGCTTTTCTTCCCCACTTTTCTCACCCTTTTAAGGGGATTCAAAGCAGCTGATAAAACTTTCTGTTCTTCTCGCAACAGACACCCTGTGAGGCAGGTGGGGCTGTGAGAGCTCAGAAGAGAGCTGTGACTAGCCGAAGGCCACCCAGCTGGTTTTGTGCAGGAGTACAGAATCGAGCCACGTGATTAGGAGATCAGAGTCCAGCACTCTAAACACAAGACCAAACTGAGTAAGGACTATGATGGAATGGTCTTAATTTCTTTGACATTCATCTTCCTAAAGAAAAGGATGGTTGGTTCCAACCAGGTTTTGCTGTCTCTACACTAGAATGTAACTGAAGAATAACTCACAATATTGTGAATATAGTTTTAATAGAGGAGATTTGTTTCTAGAATAAAGCAAAGTAAGTCTCATTCAAAAGCTCTGAGCCAAATCACAAACTTTGCAAAATAAAGACTAGCAATGGTGTAGGTGACAGATTATGAAGTCTAGAAGCAACAGCAGGTGCTCCAACAATACAAGGATATAATTCAATCAGGCTTTTGGCTGATATTGTGAAGTTCAAAATGACTTAAATTGTTTACGAACAGCAAGAGAACTCCCCAGGATTAAATTACAGCCTTAATATTTGATCAGGAATCGTGCTTTTTTAAAAAATAATAAAACAATTTAAAAACTGAATTTAAAAGGAGCTGTGAAGATAAGTATCAAGTCTATAAGTTTTGCTAAGACAACAAATGCCATTTTTACATACGTACAGTTTAAAAGTGCACTGGCCACCTTAAGACATCTAACAAACAATGGCAAACAAAAATGGGTCCCTCTACAAAAAATCAAAGTCCCTTTGCAAATGCTTCAAGCATGCAGGCAGCAGTCAAAAGCATGCACGGATGACCACGGTGGCATCTTAAAACCACTTTCCTCTATGCTGGATTATGACTAGAAGTGAACAGGAAAGAGCTCTTAGGGTCATGAAAAACAGCACAATGAAAATGTCAATTCTGCTGGTAGCAGATGTGAAAAAGATGAATTTCATGTTAGAGATAATTAGGAAATGGATAGAAAATAAAACTGACAATATAATTATGCCACTATACAAATCCATGACGCATAACCACATAGGCTACTGTGTTTAGTTCTTGCTGCCATATCTCAGGCAGGATACGATAATGTGGGGTAGTCTGTCCAAGTTAGTCTTTGTGGGGTGGCTGAAGAACTGAGACTGCATCTGGTTATGAAAACGCTCCAGAGATTCTCCAGAGCTGCTCCGGAGAATCTTCAAAGAATCTCCGGAGCGGTTATGGAGACTGCGTCTCCTGTCCCCCCAAAAAGCCTGGAGTGATGGGCAGGCCCCACGTGGGTCGATCCAGATTCACCACATTGGTGCTCCGGCGTTTAAACTGCGGGCAGGCTAGCACCCACTGCTACTAGGTGCTGCACTGCCCATGGGGATGCATTGGGTACCTCCCTTAATCCGGATCTACTAGATCCAGATTAGTTGAAGGACTCACTCCTTAGATGCAGATCATCTTAGATCCGGATTAAGGGAGGTCAGCGGAAAAAGCCCATTCATCATGAACACATATAAAGAGGGTGCCTGATACAACTGATGCAGGAGACGCATCCCTGTTCCCTTAATTGCTGAAGTGCATGGTACCTCCAAGAGGCAGATCTTAGGGAGTAGGCAAGACTATATGGAAGGAGGCATTTCTTTAAATACTGGAGTTTCAAGCTGTTTAGGGCCTTTTAAATTATCATTAACACCTTGAACTGGACTTGATAGTATGGCTTCCAACCACTGCTATGACCCACAAACCTGCCATTTGGAAGGACTAAGAAGAGCAACGTTCAGTTGATGATTCTGCTGGTCACTCAGGAATGGTGAAGGAGATAAACAACATCTTCCAATGAAACAATGGGTGATTCTGTACTGGCTGGTATACTGGAGCCTCCTTTTCACATACCAATGCTGTCTAAAAACAGACTCCTAACACTTACTGGTCTGGTATACTGGAGAGTGCAGGATAACTAAATATTGCAACCTGTTCATCCAATGAAATTAAAATACTAGAAGACTCACAAAGGAAATACTTATTGAGAAACTGCACAGTTAAACCATACAGTTGTCTCAGTTCTAAAATTTACAGATGGACATGATTCTAATGGCCAATCGGTTTAGGATTGTGTCCTGTCTCCATTTTCAGGGGTTCTCTAAAGACCCATGAAAACTAGTTGCTGGAAAACACAAGTATTGTTGTTTCATGTCCACATTAAAGAATGCAAATAGCCACTGTATGTACAGAATGCTGGGCCATAAGTCTAGACTTGATCTGATCCACAACTTTTCTGAGGGCTGATGCAACACAATATTCTATCTGGATAAACCAAACATCAGAAAACCTGTGTTCTGGGTCCAAACTCTGTACTTCTTGTGCAACTCATGAATCCTTTCACATAGATAAATTAAACTTTAAGGTAACAAAGCTATAAATAAGCAACTGCTCAATATCTAATAGTGAATAAACCTAGATGTTTAAACACTGTAAAGAAGTAAGCAAAGGGTCTAGTAGCACCCTAGGGGCTAACATAGAGAAAGAAGTTGGTAACATAAGCTTTCATAGACTAACGACTTATTTCTCTCTTTTGGTTTCTAAGATGCTCCTAAATCCCTTTGCTTACTGATCCAGACTAACACAGCTATTTCTTTAAATTTTACCACTGTAAATGAGAAACAACTACAGCCATCCCTTGCTACTTGCAGTTTAGGAACTGAGAACTTTGTGGATCCACAACTGCAGAACTGGAAAGGGATTTAGTTTTCATTTATTCACCTAACTGGCATGCTAGTTAGCTAGTTAAAAATCTATATTCCACCTTTCACCCACAGGTCCAAGGGCAGATCACAGCAATAAACATGTAAAATATATAAAATAAAATAACCTAAAACCTATTTAAAATATAATCCTCCCTCCCTCTTTGGCAGGACAACACTCAGAGGAACCTGAACACCAAAAGCCTGGGGAAAAGATGTGCTTTAACCAGGCACCAAAAACCATATAATGTAGGCATCTGGTGAACTTCCAGAGTGAGGTTGTTTCAGAGTCTGTGGGGCCTCAGAGGGCCTCCTCTTCATGTCACTGCCCCTTGCACTTCTGAGAGAGACAGAATTACAAGAAGGCCCTCTTCTTGAGATCAATACTCAGGAAGGTCTGCAGGGGAGAAGGTGCTCTTTTAGATAATGTTGGAGATCCGTGCTTTTGTACACTACTCCTCCCCACCCCCAAAATGTGGGAGAATTGAAACTTCCTCCCTATTAATTGGGATTTCCTGGAGCATAATCCTTGTAAACTTTGTAAATGACTATGGGACCTGTAGGTTTACATACCACAAAAATCATTTGTCACCCACTTTCTTTCTTCATGAGTGTATGTAGCAACACACCACACTAAATCCTATTTGCCCTTCACATTATAGCTCAGAATGATACCAAGTATGTTGTACTAGTTTATTTGTTCTTTTTACTTGAACCCTCTTTCCCTTCCCTTTCATACCTTAAGAGATAGTGGTGATGTCTGTATACAACACTAAGCTTAAATTCATGATTTAATAAGCTGCAGATCACCATAAAATCTAGTTTCAAACTTTCTTTGTTCTAGCAGCTGACCAAATCAAGATGCAGCCATTAAGCATACCTTCCCATTACATTCAAATACAGAAAACTGTGCTTAATGTTTTTAAAATGTGCCAGAATATACAGCTACTTCAAATCATGGGCTTATTTATTGCTTTCAGGTGAAACTATTAACTATAGTTTCTGGACCTGCACATATCAGAAAGCTATGTAGGCACTGAGTTTTTTTTTTTAATCCACCATTCACAATGTGAGTGAAATGGGCTGAACTCTGAGTTCCTTCAAAGTGCTCACATAAACCAACGGTTAATAAACCAAGACATTTAGCTTGCCTTTTTTTTTTTTTTTTAGACAGAAGCAATGTCCTGCCTAGTACTGTGTGGTAAGTTTCACAGCTGTCCAAAAATTTGAAACAGGGTTTCCATAGTACCGTACCCTATCTATTTTACCATACAGTTCATGAGCAATGACGTACTTTCAAGATGAAATCTAAATTCAAGGTTGGCATGTTCTTATCTCCCCCTTGCTGCCATTTTGCTCGAGAGAAATGCCATTATTATTTTATAAGAACGTTCACATTCTTTTTTTCCTTTCAAAAAAGCACATTAAAGTAAATCAGAAAGGAGAATTTAAACACTATGTAAATACGGAAGCTTCCATCTGCATAAAAGTCTGTACTGGTGGCTGGCAGGCCACAATATCGCAGCAGGAGAAATGGAACATTCTAAATGGAAGCTTACCTTCAACCTCCCTGAACTACACCATAACCCACTGTTGATCAAAGCACAGTTCAGAAACATGATTGTCACTGTGTATTGTGGTGTTAATAAACATCGCTATTCTGACAGTGTTGCTAAGCTTTTTGAGAAACAACTGCCAAAAATATTTCCTCCAGAACACAGTATTCCTTGCAAGGGACACCAATCCAACTGCTTTCGAAAGTGTGTAATTTTAACCCTGGTTTTTAATATTGTTGCTAAAACATATTGGTGGTAGCATCTACTTTGAAGGAACTATGGACAGCTCCATCCTATAGACAAGATCAGTTCAAAACTGCCAGACTAGCTGAACAGGTATGATCACGTGTTCACCATTAGGACAGTTGACTATTTAGGAATTTACACACATGGGTATTTCTAGTGACAGTGGAAAAACACCCCAAGTCCCAACACTTATACAAGTGCTGAAATAAGAATCCATTTATAATATATTCCAGGAGAAACTGTTTCACAAGCCATGTGCTACAACAAACAAAGGCTGTGATACCAAATGGATTCCCACAGCCATATCCACAGTTCTCAGAAACTGAGTAGGTCTACCTAATAATTTGGTTCCAGTGTGTTTCAACCTTTTATGTCAATACCGAAAGTTAAAATTCAATCCATCTAAGAGAGGATGCTTACAGTAAGCAGCACTACTCAGCAGCTTAGTTACTGTATTCAGACACGTCAAGGGTTAAGAAAAATAATGCCTTACCTTAATATACAGAGGTTAAGAACCTTTTGAGTTTACATCATGGCCAAGATAGCAATTTCTTTCTTCAAAGTAGCTAGCACTATCATCTTACTAACTTAATTCATGCAAAAATTACACCAAGTTCCACCCACATGTAGGGTCCCCTTCAGGGCACGATGGAGCTATTTGACAAAGATAACACTGTGGTGGGGAAAACTATTCAGTTTGCTTCTAATTCACAGTTTGTTACAACTTTCACTCTCAAATCATCCCTGCATGTGAAACTCCACCCATAGAGACAAGTCCCCTTGTCAAGCTGGGCCTGGAGACAGATTTGGAAGTTGAGTAACATACAGAACACATGGCCCAGTATTCTGATGAATACCATCCAAGTATACACATACCCTAGTTGACTCCTACAATGGGAGAAACCCAAAAGTACCAACTCCCAAAGCCTTCCCCTTTCAAAGGAAAGGGGGCACTACATCTAACAAATGGCCAGCTGGATGGAAAATGTCATGTGGAAAGTCCTCAGAAGTATCATGTAGAAAGTGCCTAAGGCATAAAAAAAATCAAACATTTTTTTTCTTAGGACAAAACCATCACCATATGGGACAATTTTTTAATGGTTCTACAGTAAGGATTAGCAACTTATTTTCCTAGGTCTTTCTCTTAGGGCCCTCTAGTGGCCCAGTGATTAAGAGCACTGGCCTAGAACCCAGAAGTTCCTTGTTTTGAATGTCTGCTCTGACGTGGGGGCTCTTCCCAGCTTGCTTTGTGAATCCCTTGGGGGAAGAGAAGAGCTAAGGAAGCAAACCCTGACAAGAAATCAAAGTGGAGCACCTAAGGCATTTGGATGGACCTTAGGTTATTCCTTCCACAGCTCCTGCAGCCAATCCAGTGCCAAAGGTTGTGTTTACAAGCTTTTTGGTCACTGATGAGGCAAGAGGGGAAAACTGATTAAGTACAAAGCATATTCACATTAATCTAATTTCCTCTAAGGACCACTTCACACAGGATGAACTTCCACATGGAATAAAATTTTTCAGCAGAAATTACATTCACTGAATGTGTTCACCATCAAATGCAGTAAGTAGTTACACACACACACACACACACGTACGTATATATAAACAATTGAGGAAATTCACACTGATAAAGCATTCTAAGAATTCTGAAATTCATTTAATTTTTATAAGCCAGCTTCAATTTACATCTCAAAGGTTTGGGACCAAAAGCTTCCCAAGTATCTAAGCAAACAAATATCCCATTAATTCCTTCATAACTTTCATATCTCCTTTTTATCTCGATCACCTCTTTCTATGTCCACTATGCTGACAAACATTTACTCAAGAACAGTTTGGCAAGCGATCTTCAAAATGCAGACCACTGCAAACATACACACTGTTCCTGATTAAGCAATTACAGATCTGTTATCTTTCCTTCTGGGAATGGATCTAAATAGCATCATAATATCAAACACTGAAAACCACAGGCCTGAGGCCACCAGCATTGTGACTGTTTTGTAGGCTGTGTTAAGTCACAAACTTCCTGATACAAAATGTAACTTAGCATTACGAGTAAATGTTTGATCTCCAATGCTTACAGAACGACTATGTTTATAAGAACAGATTAAAGATTAAGCTTAAAACAAAACTGTTTATAAAAGTATTTACTTCTCTGCAATTCCATGCATTTAAAAGAGAATCAAGCAATTAACAGCATAAACATTCATTACTCCATTCTATTACATACAGTAGTTTGTATGTTATTTAATTCATTATCTCATTACGAAAGCAAAAGACAAAATGGCAATTTTGTCAAATGTTAGAAGTGTTCTGTTCCTTGCAGTCCTTAAGAGTACAAGAAGTAAATTCATACTTGTGTCGGAATCAGCAATGTAAACCCAACTGACACAATGCTATTTCCAAATTTTGTCACCCGCCAGGAGTGGTAGAAAGCACAAGATCATCTACTTTCTAAACCTTGTTAAAACATACCTCACCCATACTTTCAACAGATAACTTCCCTGCATTCCTGTCAGGGCGGTGGTAAAGAGAGGGTTGTGTTTCATACTGTGCTTTATATAGTTTTAAATCTTATAAATTTTATCTTTCCACGACTCTACTACACTGTATTTCCTACAAGTGCTTCCTAATAAATAGGTAAAGAATAGAAGTGTCAAATGGGGAGGCACAGTCTATCTCCCCATCCTATCTACAAGGAAGTTTGGCAAAACCAAGCCAAAGGTATGAGTTAGGGAATTAAAAAAGGCCTAAAACTGGGTCTTCCTGAACACACGTCAAGGGAGCCACTTTCATGTGAGAAGATTAAAAAATGTTTAGCCCTGTTCAACCGAATGGAACTAATCAGTTGTAAATATAAGTAATTTGAGTTAACGAAGTGGGCAGAATAAGCTACAGAAACACAACCTTCATTGTATGCATCACACCAACTGATAACTTAAACTATATCTTGAATAAAGTTTGACACCATTGTCTCCCGCTCCTATAATACGGAAGACCAGAAAAGCTATTTCCAAAAAAAAGTCAATATAAATTTCATAAAAACTTTAAAAGATTCAGCATGCTACTCTTCATGGTTAGATTTTTTTTAATGGTGCCTTCAAAAAAATCTGTAGGGATTTTTCTTTCATGGTAATTTTCCTGTTACATTTCATTTACCCTTAATATTAATTCGTTGTTTATAAATAGGACTACTTCTATTTGGCCCTCAAAAAATTAGTAATCAAAAGGGACAGAAAACATACATATTCATCAGTTTTTGCATTTTACTTAATGCAAAGGCAGTTAACTTGGCCTGCTTTCTCTCAAAATTAAGAGAATACCATACATCACCAATTCTGTGAGACCCCTAACCCTAACCACATACAGAAATTACTAAACTATATTTCAGATGCTCTCACATTTGGTTGCATTTCTTAACGTGAAGCCTTTCGCAGGCCCCACTACAGTCATATTATTATTATTTTACTGAAGTAATCCATATGAAATACACAGGCTGAGGTGCATGTAACAAACACTACATAAAGACCCTGTATTAGTATTTATCACTATATTAAACACTCCAGATTTACAGAAAATAATAATGTACTTCTTAAATTCACAATTACAATTCCTTGCAGTATTCTATTAAATGTTCTGGCATTCATTATCTTTCTATTATATCATCCCATAAAGCAGATCTTATCACCAACTTCAGCTATCAGAAATTAAGAGATCAAGTCTATTTTTCTTCCCCATTACCCTAAAAATGTTGAGTGCATCCAATTTTGTTTTCCAGACAAATCAAAGGCATATTAAAGGTCATTTCTGGATAGGTTAGCTTAAAAGGAAGAAAGTATCTTTTTTTGCTCTGTGATCCTGGGGAGGATGGGGGGCATATAATCTTGAAGAATGCTGCAAGCGGAATCTTATCTCACCCAAGAGCCAATGTTTTTGTCTTTTCACACAAGAACCAATAAGCAGTGTAGGTGAGAACTTGGCTAACCTTGGGATAATAAAATATAGCTGAAAGGATTTGTGGATGGGAACAAGTATTATTTCCCTTTTTAATCATTACTACAATGTAAGCAAAGACAAGCAGGGTAGTGGTTGCTCTTGTATATTTGCATGGCTAAATCCCTAATGATTTGAAAAAGACAAAACAAAGTGAAAACTATTCTAAAATATAAGTGCCATCTGCCATCAAAGACTAACAGCTTAAATGATTCATGGGTCTTCAATTTATGTAGGTACTAAGTGCATGTTTTGGTGCAACACTACTTCAAAATGATGAAATGCCATGTGGCAAGATAATAAACATGGTCTAACACAGAACAACCCCCCTGTTCATGCTATATCATACTTTTCTATGCTTCTTTTTATGTATAATTCAGTCTTTCTATTTAGACCATAGGACAGTATGACATCCCTGCTCTTTTAAGGCATTCTTAAATCCCTTGTTTCTATCAATGCCCTGAAACAAATTTATAAACACACGAAAATCCCATCTAAATGACAACCTTCTGCTTATCTGGTTTGCTTGTTTTAAAGTAGAATCAGGATTCTTTTACATACACTACTCCATACCAGGCAGAAGACTACGATATGGCTGGGTAGAGGAGGAAATCACAGAAGAAAGGGGGGTTGGATTTTGTAATAACCAATGTTTTGTTACAAAAGGCTACAAAGTAATATATTATGGAATAATATAGAAAAAAAACTATTTTACATTACTGCACAGGGAAAAAACTAATTTAATACCATGCAAAATAAGTTTGCGAAGAACACTTCCAACTCTTTAAATGAAAGGACTCAAAAGAAACTGGTCTTATGATACACTTCTGTGCTCAAAGGCAAAAAGAAACAGCCATAGAGGAAGTCATATAACAAGGACAAGTCTATTCTATAACTGTGACATCTTCCACCTGCAAGAAAGAAGCATTAAGTTTCTACCTGCACTCTACAGGTGCTACAGTTCACACGGATCACCATTTCTGTTAGGCTCAATCTCTCAGGCAGATCAGAAAAAGGGAAGTCAGCACTCCTTAAATGTACATGAAATGGACCCAACAGGAGGCATAGCCCAATCCTGGTGTAGCTGAATAAGTCAATCAACTGCCTAATATGAAGACCAAATCAGTTACATGAGACAAGTGGTTCAAAACACTAAGAATATGACAACTGATGCGCTGTGGGAATTTTAGAATGAAAGCACTTAAAAAGGCACACTAACATGACAAACTCCAGAGGTTTTGTTTCATCTATTCATTTTTGGTATAACCAACCTTTCTTCCAGGGAGGTCAAGATGACACGTTAACCTCCCTTCTGTTTTATCTTCAAACAGCCCTTTGAGGTAGGAGCAACAACTAATCTAGGCTAATGCAATGAGATCCTATGGTTGAACAAAGATTGAACATAGGGACGCTCAGGTTCTAGTTATATCCTATAGGCAATGCACTACAACAACTCTCATATTAGTTAACTTCTATTCTGTCCAGCCGACACGACTAACTTTTAGAAAATATCACACTGCCTACATCTGTTTTCAACACTGTCAGGGAATACCTGTTCCACATTCACAACTTACGGGAACCTATCATGGGACAGTTCTGCACTGACTGTTATATCAGCCCAACAAGGGTACCAGTGGCCTTCCTTAGACTGCAATACCATGTGGAAGGAAAACATCTAGTACCATACTGTGTCAATATACTGACTACTGTGGAATCCCCTTGTTGTTGACCACTGCATAGTTAATACAGAGGCAAGACAACTATATGAAAGTAAGTCCTTGGAGTGTAATTAAAAAACAAAATGTAAGCAAACTGTAACCTCTGATAAATCACAGCAGAGCAAAAATATAAAGGAAAGGCATTATTATTAGGAATAAAATAAAGAATTATTGGACTGTAAAAGTTTCCTAATTATTACCAACATAGGTTTGTATTTTTCTGGACCTTTGGTGAGGAATAAGACTTACATGATCAGATTTAGGCTGATCTTGAAGATGTTTCCTTAACCATTATTAACATGTTCCCCAAACGTCCCTGTAAAGGTCATAAGGCCTCTGAACCATCATGGCTGGTTTGTTTTAGTGCTCTCTGCTGAACACCTGCAAACATCAAACAAAAACTGCTGGTCCTTTACAGCACTGACAAAAGCTTTTCATGTGAAAAATGCACCCTGGGAATGTCAGCCCTGTGGCTCAGGTTACATTCCTTTCTCCCTTGCTGCTTCACAGTTCCTTGAGGTAGTAAGAGGCCACATATGTAAAATTAAAGATTTTACGATTTTTTTTTAAAGATCCATTTTCTTTTCATTCTCACATGACAAATCACACCAGATCATTGCATATTAAACAGATTACTACACATATGTTTTAGACTTTAAAAAAGCAGGCTTTTTATTTGTTAAAAAAAACTGTAAAGAACACTAGCGACTATTTTATGAAAAGATGACTAATTTCCAAATAAACAAATAACCCCCCCCCGTAAACACTCTAAACAGCCTTGTAATGTCTACGACATATGTTAGAATAAAGCAAGCTAACTGCATCGATCTGAGATTCAACTTCCAAAACAGAAAAGGTATCCACAGATAAAGCCAAGACAATAATCAGATCTCATACTGGGTTTTTTGCACTTCTGAATCAGTTTGATAAACTGTATCTTTAAGCAGGCTACACGTACTTTGTAACAGAATTATATACTTAACTCTCAGACACATTTGCCAGAAAACACAAAAAGATTATGCATATTGGTAGACCTCTTATCCCATAGAATCTCCAGGATTGGGGCCAATTTTTAATTATCTTACATTTTACCCCTTCACATAATGCTATATTTTTAACAGTCTTTTTTGGTAATGAAAAGCTGCTAGCAATGTAACAAAAAGTATACTTATTAATAGTGAAAACCTCTATGCTTTCGGCCTGTATTAACATCACCGTGCTTCTATATAACTGCACAGTTTGGTACACACAACTAATTTTTTTCCATATTTATCTTACTGAGGGATGGTGAAAGTAACATTTTCATTCACCTACAACAATTTACCAACAAATCAGTCCACTGGATTCAAGTGAACTAACTTTCAAGAAGAGGTGTTTAGGATATCACGCTTAGGGTGAGTTACTTTAAAAAATAAAACACTCTGTTAAAATATCCAATGTTACGCTTTACAGACTTGTTTCAGTGTTTCATGGTCTTGACTCCCCTTACCTAGCCCCCCCTTTATTTGCCTATCATGCTTACATACCAAGGTAAAGATCTCTGCACTGAGTGTATTAGACCCCTTTTTTTTCCAAAAAAATTGCTATTACTTCATCCTTTTAAAACAATTGATCAAGTAGTCTTAAAAGAGTCTATTAAAATTAGTACACTGTTTCAAAAATCTGTTAGAGCTACAGCAATGACCACATATGACTGGCAAATTGATTTATCTGGTACAAAGTATTCTGCAGAGCTGTTGCAAAAGCAAAAATCATTTAAAAAAAAATGACAAAATATGCAGAATCCTTAGAAATGGATAAGAACTAAACCAAGAAATGCATTTGAAAATCAAGATGTGCAGATGACCACCAGCAAAATATCTAATTGCTTTTCTAAAAGTACTGCTTTTATGGCATGCATCTTTTATTTTCAAAATTCTGAATATGATCTTAATGATACCAAAAACACAAATTAAATTTAATTTACTTTTCAGTATGCCATTCCTTCAAAGTGCTAGCTATGATGATTAAGAAAAAATCTCTTCTGTAATTAAATACTACTGGAAGCGACAGATATTTATTCATTAAACAGTTTGACTCTAGTCTTGCTCTATTAAGATCATGGGGAATTTTTGCACTGGCTTTGACAAAGATAGGATAGCATCCCTACATAATTACTGATACGGAACTTAAGCGTCCTGTCAAAATATACCTTCTCGATTAGAGATACTCTTCAGAAATAACTATGTGCAGGGCATTGTTATGTGCAACAGACAAGATACTAAAAACACATGCTTTCTTTCAGGACTCAAAGGAAAGCATTGTCCCCCCACCCCATAATGTAAAAAAAAAAATCTCTCCTCAGGTATTGAAAAAACAAGCATCTGCATTTGAATAGCTGTCTAAAGAGTTATCAAGCATTTCAAAAGACAAGAGTAGTTAATTCTATTTTTAATAAAAAAGCAGGCAACATTTTGTCAGCAAATACTGCACAGGTTCTATTAGATCCTTCCTGAAATAGAATTTGGACTGTAAAAATAATTAGTAACAGAACTTTGACTTATACATGCAGAAGCTAACGACAGTTCTAAGTGAGCTGATTGCTATTCCTCACACAACAAAAGAAGGGATGGTTCTAAGAATGCTTCACTTAAAAAATTTTTTAAAAACCTTGGTTTTGCTTAAGACTTAATTCCTGTAAACTAGGTAATAACGTTAAATGTGATTTCTAGCAAGGTGCTGTCAGCATATATTACATATTTCAACTTCAATCTTACGGATATTTTCACTCCAAGGTAGGATTATGTGACTAAAACACAATATACAGCACAGACGTGGGAGGTAAGGACAACTACCTAAGGATACTTTCAGCAGCATGCCAAAAAGAAAACGTACATACTTGAGCCAGTAAAATGTCCACTTGCCAAAGAAGTTGGTCCATTTTTCCCACTGCTCACAGGAGGTGAAAACATCTAAAAGAAAACAAAGAGCCATTATTATTGGTATACAGGGGGCTGTTTTGTTTTAATTTCACTGAGAATTCAAATTCCATTCAACTTCACCGGAAAACTACAATTACAGTATATTTAAATTTTAAGCACTGCTTCCCATATCATCTATCTTAAGGATAAATCTTTTCTTCTAATATATACTGCACTTTTTTTTCTTACTGTTAGTTAACTTGGTCCCCAAACAACATAGGATGGGAGCAAGGGACTTCAATTTCAGACAAGGAAAAGAAAACCTTTTGGAAACACTTTGTTTGAGAAAGGTAAGGGGGGAAAAAAGTTTGTGACTGAAACCTTGGTCATAAATGTAGCTATATCCATTTCCATCCCGTTTTAGGATCTGCCTGCCATAAGCGAGCCCAAATAATATGAATGCAAAGTTCCACCTGCCCTAAATTTTCATTTTGTCTCTTAACATGAGAGCAATTTGAAGCAAGTCTCTCTCTTTCTCTTTCTCTCTCTCTCACACACACACATCCTCCCCCCAACACTCTCCAGCGTTTATTTCAACCCTAATTGGTTTCCATCTTCTTCGACGTATTTAGTGGATAATACGCACCTTTCCTGAGTCAGAAGCAAAGGAACAAATGGGGAAAGCACAGCTCAGAAAGTGGGGGCTAGAAAGCTGCCTCAAGCTACAGTTTCTGGCCAAACTTCCCAAAGCCATTTCTCAAAAGCAAAGTCTCAAAGACAACAGCAGGCTCAAATAGCCCCCACTTTCACGATGGGCATTTTCCCCCTCCAAGCACTTTTTTAAAAAGACAGAAATGAACCCTAAAACAAACCGATTTGCCCTGTCTCTTCCTCCATCCCACCCCACCACCCCCATAAATGAATAAAGACTTCTGACATACTGGAAAGAAAGATTAGGGAAGGGGAAAGAAAAGCAGGATGGAGGAAAAGAAAGAAGGAATGGAAGGGGGTGGAAGGAATATAGCACTAGCAACCCAGGATGTGATTACATGAGATTTTCATTATAAATAATAATTTTTAAAAGAACAATCACGCATGCTTGCACACCACTTGCCATTGTGGAAGAAGATCCACAGAAAGTTGAGACTCATTCATTCAGTGAAAACTATAAACTTAACTGGTTCTGGATTTCCTTTCCCTTTAAGTGTGCCAAAAGGAAAAAAAATGAAACAAGGGAAGAACTATCCACACTGTAAGTTAACTGATCTACCATTAATTAGTCAGCATGCAAGCCATACTTCAAAAATACAGTATTAAGTAAATATTACTTAAGAGAATGATGAAAAAACTGTATTTTATTTATTTTTACAAAGGATGTGTGGATCTTTTGGGAGGAGGACCAAACAGTGCTAGCACATCCCAATAAGCTGCAGATAATATTTCATCTTACTTTTGATAATGTAACCAGATTCTAATCAATAATAATGATGATAATAAAGCGTGCATATTTATTTCACAATTGGTCTAGCAGTGATTGAGAAAATCACTCAATGTACTTAAGCTCACGGGTTTTTGCTTTGTTTTGGTTTAAGTTTTGCAGACTTTTTAGATGGGTTGCTAGGTTGTGGTTTGGAGTTTTGTTTTGCTTTGTTTTGCTGGCTTGCTTTTTTTTCAGCAGTTTTTAATTTCCACCGTTGTTTCTTACCGCACTGAAATCCAGTAAATCACTGAGTTCTTTGTCCGTCCCTAAGGCAGCCATTCGCTGTTGGTGATGCATTTTAGCAAAATCACACAAACCTAGAAACATGGAAATAACCGCAATCAGAAAACCCAGTCCTGAGCCTTTCAGGAAACAACAATTGGATTTTTTTAATAAAAAAAATAAATAAATGAGACTTGAAGGGGGAAAGAGGTTGAGAAAGGAGTTTTTTGGGGGGGGGCAAGAGATGGAGAGGCATCAACAACAAGGACGAAGGACAGGACAGGAAAGGCAGGACCCTGCCTGTAGTTCCAGTCAGAGAACCTCTGGAAAACCTGCTTATAAGGCAGTCCTAACCTCAAATCTAAAAGAGAGAGAGTGAAAGAGAAGTGTGGAAACTCCACCGTTCAGCGCATCTTTTTTTAATGCAACAGGAGGTTCACCGAGGAATGAATGAAGAAACCCAAAGCAAGAAACTACAACCATCGCTCTGAACTTTCTCTCCCTTTATTTTTGCACACCTCTCCCCTCCCCACACCCATGCAAACTGGGAACATTTTCCAAACCATTGTTATCATCACACCACACACAAAAAAAAAAGCCACAAAAGGGACAAAAAGTCTTACGACTGGGTGGGTGGATGGGGGGGTCAGTCAGCCGGTGGGGAGCAAGAGACATTTTCGGCCCACTGCAAGGGGAAAGGAGGGGTATGTATGTGATGCTGGATGGGGGAAGGGGGGGGAGGAAGAAGGATGAGAGCCTGGAAGGGGGGGGGGAGAGAATAGAGAAAGAGAGACTTAATAGCCGCTGATAACCAGCCTAGATACCGATTTTGATTAAACTGCTAATATTTGGGGGGGGGGGGGTGTTACAGGAAAGTGGCCAACTTAAGTCTTGGCAATGAGGCAACTGAGTTTGTAAGGGTGGGGGGGGGAGTTGAAAGTCACTCCAGAGGAGCCTAAGGGGCATCTCCTCCTCTCCAGGCCCCACAGGCAACCCGAGTCCGTCCCTGAAAGCAAACAATTGAGCGACTGGAGGAGAAGAAGGGGGTGAAAGAGGACACCCCCCCCCGGAGCCGGCAGTGGCCTCTCTTCTTCTCCCCCCCCCAACCCGCTGCAGCTGACTGACTGACTGAGGCGCATGGAGGGAGAAGGGGGTGGGGGTGGGTGTTTTCCGCGTGTTCCGACGAGACGTGAAGCCACGCGTTTCAGGGCAGGCAGGCAAGCAGAGCTCCTTTGCCCGGGCTCCCTCCACAAAGTCCTCAGACATGCTGGCTTCTTCTAAGAGAGAGAGAGAAGGAGAAAGAGAGAGAAAGAGAGAGAGAGGGGACCCCTCCGGTACCTACCGGCCGAGAGAGGAGGAGAGAAGGGGCTCCCTTTCCGACCACCACCACCACCACAGCCCCGAGCTCTGGGTTTCATGGCACGGAATCACGGCATCCACTAACCGTGCCCAACACACGCGAGAGAGAGAGAGAGAGAGATGGGGGGGCACGGAGAGAAAGAAAAGAGGGAGCGAAGCAGCCGGGGAGGAAGAGGAGGGAAGGAGGGAAGGCACGCGAATGCTGCTGCCGCCGCTGCTGCTGCTCCCCCGAACTAGAGAGTTGGGGGGGGGGGGAGAGAGAAGGAAGGAAGGAAAGAGGGATGAAGAAGGAGGAGAGGACGCGGCGGCACTAAGCAGCCTGGATTCCCAAACCAAACTCCTCTCCCTCTCTTTCTTTGCTGCCTGAAGGGAAAGGGAGAGAAAAGGGGGAAGGGGCGAGGTGGGGGGGACACACACACACAAACCACTCTTCCCCTCCTTCTCCTTCTCCCCCCCTAACAACACACACACACACACACACACACAAAGGAACACCCCAAATATGACCGACGCCGGAGCCGGACTGGAAGTTCAGCAAAAAAGAAAGAAAGAAAGAAAGAAAGGGGGGGCGTGAAAAAGGTAGAAGAAGAGGAGCAAAGCAACAATTACGGAAGGCACACTAAGCAAAAGACACCCCCCTCCCCAATACTGGCTGCTGCTTTGCTTGCTTGTTGCTAGTTAAGGATGAGGATGAGGGGGTCTTCTCTCTCACCCCCCCCCGCTCGCCGCCACCTCCAACAACGCAAAATATGTATGTCTATATATGAAGCACGCGCACACTCCTCCTCGGACATGCTGCCCACCCACCCCTCCTATCCTTGCACGGAATGCATATATTTGTGCAAATATATATATTTGTGCAATAAAGAGGAAACGGGCACCTTGTCGTCTTCCATGCCCCCGACCAGGTCGCTGGAAAGCTGCTGCTGCTGCTGCTACTATTACTACTACTACTACTACGCATTGTCCGTCCCTCTCTCACTCTCTCTTTTCCTCCCGACGCCTCCCCCCTCCTCAAACATGCCCAGCTTCCCCCACACACACACCCCACTAGCACCAGCACCTTTTTAAGATTTATTATATATAAAATAATAATTCCGCACTTCTCACGGACGGGCGCACTCATTCAAGTCAGACACGCGCGCGCACACGCACAAAGCAACTTTAACACTTGCAAATCCACACGTGATGCAAAAAGAGTTTTGTTGTTTTGCCAGAGGAGGAGAAGATGCAACGATGTTGCTTTTGGACCTCTTGCAACACCACACAAACACACACACACACACACACAGCCTCCGTCGCCCCTGCTGCTGCTTTCCCAAGTGTTTAGGAAAGTCTCTTTAATAATAACACTTTTAAATTAAAGAAAAAGTCCTATGCATCCTTCTCTTTGTATATCGTTAAGTGTAATGTTGCTAATACAGTAGTACCACCCTTCCAACTATCTGCACAGAGAATACTGGCCGCAAACCGTGTGAACTTCTTTCCAAAAACTGAATACTGCTGGTCTCTCACAATCTGGGTTTTTCTTTTTAATCCAAGTTTTCGTTCTGAAGGCAGCAGCCTCATCGCCTCCGCCTCCCCTTAATTTCCTCCACCTCTTCTTGCAAACATGTTCTACTTTAATTGCAAAATGTTGCTGCTACAGGCCTCAATGCACGATCCCCCCTTCCTTAACTTTTACCCTTCCCAGTCCAGAATTTAGCAAACGAAAATTGATATTCCTGACCCTCCTTACTCCATGCAATTCAAAGACACCCGCCGCAGAAATTCAGAATTACTCGGCAATGGTTCGGTATCATTTTCAGCTCCTTCGCATGGATTCTCCCCATTTTATGACCTTACAGATAAGTGTGTGAATATTTTAACATGCACTCTCCCCCCCCCCACATCGACTCCAAACCCCAAGCTTTTTTTTTAAACATCCTAGAAATCAACATTTTTTTTTAACAAAAAGAAAAATCACTCCGAGAGGAAATCAGAACTTTACCTTAAGTGGCCACAAATATGTTCACAATATTCCAAAGGGGGAGAAAATATGGGAAGAAAAGGCAGGATCTTCTGCAAAGGTGTTTTATTGTCTCACGTGTGTATATATACTCTCAAAAAAAGAGGGTTTTTTTAAAGTACTTTTAACTCTCGTGCTCAGTCCCGATCCAGAGAATATTCCACAAATTTAAAAGCAACTTTTCACACCGGCTGGCTTGAGAGGTTTTGCTTTTGTGTTGTTGTTGTTTTGGATTATCCACCAAAAAGCATTTGCCACATGCAACAACGTCTTAACGCAAAGTGAGAAGCCAAGGCAAGAGGGGGGGGGAGGAAAAAATCACAACAAAAACGAAGCAATCACTTCTCCCTGTGACTTTTTCTTACAAACACATGACTGCTAAGAAAGTATTTTTTTGGAAGGAAAAAAAAGCAATCTCGGTGGCAATGCAATTTCTCTCCTTCACCCCCCCAGTTATTTATTTATTTGTTTATTTATTTATTTAAATATCCAAAAGTCTTTAAAACTTGTTCCAACTTTACAGTCCTTTCCTCCTTCTCACCACCATCACCATCATCACTGACTTCCCCGCGGAGCAATTGGTAGCAATAGGCTTCCCTGCTGAAAGATGCATTGTAATCCATTCACATCCGGGCAATGCAGTGGTGGTGCTTATAGAGAGGGGGGGGGGGAGAAGCTCCTGCTACCGCTGCCGCCGCCGCCGCCGCCGCCGCCGCCGCACGTTGCTTGCTGCTGCTGCTGCTGCTGCTCTGCCGCGTCGCCTATCACCGGGAATGACGACAGAGAGAAGGGAGGGAACGCCGGAGCATAGAGAGCCATAAACAGACGGCTAGAACGTACGTCGTCGTCCTCCTCGTCATCACCCAAGATGGAGGACGAGGCAGGGGGCAGGAGGAGACCCCAGGCTCCTGGCAAACGGGAGTCAGGAGTAGAGAGCAAAGGAGGAATTAACGTGCAGCCCCTGATTGCTCTGTGTTGCATGAAAACATACATTGTTGCTCCTCCCCCAAAGACAAGATAGATCAAGAATCTTGTGTTGCAAGATTAGCTGGTGACTACTGTAATGCACTCCACATGGGGCAGCCCTCCAAGACCTTTCAGAAGTTGCAGCTAGCCAGATGTGCATCACACCGGCTTTAAAAGGGCTGCATTGGCTGCCAATTTACTACCAAGCCCAATTGTGCTAACTCTGACTTATAAGGCCCTAAGTGACTTGGACCCCAAATATCTAAAGCAGCAGTTCTCAATGCAGCGACCCCTTAATGAAGTTCCCCATGTTGTGGAGACCCCCAACCATGGGGGTGGGGCGGGAAAGCGGGAGACTCATTGCGACACCTCTGAAAGGGTAGTTGACGCCCAAAGGGGTCGTGACCCACTGGTTGAGAACCGCTGAGAAGGAACACCTCCCATACCAACCTGCCCATGCCCTCAGATCTGCAGGGGAGGCCCTCCTGGTTGTCCCACCACCTTCAGTAGTGAGGACGGTGGGCACCCGAGAGAGGGCCTTCTCAGTAATGACCCCCAGGCTATGAAATTGTCTCCCCCTTGAGGTGCCTCGAGCTCCTCTGTTTTATGTTCAGGAAGGTGCTGAAGACTCACCTCTTTGCTCAGGCCTTTGGCTAAATGTCAGTCATGCTTCCCCCACTGTAAACACTACTGTTTTAATTGGTATTTTGTTTTTAACATGTTGGATTTTAAATGCTGTGACAGTTTTTATTATTTTAATATATATTATTTTGTTTGATACGGTGGATTTTAAAGGTTGTTACCCGCCCTAAGACCTTTGGGTATAGAGCGGGATATAAATAATAAATAAATAATAAAATAGTGTGCAGTGTTAGTGTTCTGGGTTTTAAGTTAATTAGGGCTTGGAGGTGTTCCATGGGACAGTGTTATTCCTTGACACACACCGTCCAGTTTTCATTCTGTTTTGTGTTTAGTGGTTCTTTATCTGTTTTTAAACTTGCTTTTGAAACAACGGTATGAAACTTCAAGGGAGTCAATACAGATTAGATATTGGGAAAAACTTTCTGACAGTGAGCGTGATCAGTCATTGGAATAGGTTGCCACAGGAGGTAGTGGGTTCTCCTTTGCTGGAGGTCTTCAAGTGGAGGCCGGACCTACATCTGTCTGGGATGGTTTAGGAAATCCTGCATTGAGCAGGGAGTTGGACTTGATGGCCCTGGAGGTCCTTTCCAACTCTGGGTGAATTCCCATTACAAGCTTAAAACGGTTTTGAAATGGTTTCGATCCTCGCAGTCCCCATGTCAGGATGGCTTAACATGCTTTCCACGTGTTAAACCGCCCCAAAATGTTGTAAATGTTAACACTCATTTCAACAGGTCTCGCTCCGGTTTGTGCATTTGAAACATTTTACATTTCTTACTGTGGGAACCGTACCATTTTAATAGGATGAGAATGCATGTTTAGGGTTTCCTTCCCCCAATAGCTTGCTTCCAAAGATAGTGATTTTACTGTAAAAATCCACTCCTTACAGCAGCCGCTACACTGTAGCAATATACCCAGTTCATACCTAATAACAATGTTGCAGTTTTGCACAGTTCTGAAAGTTCTGACCTTTAGAAAGGGAAAAGAAAGGAAAGCAGCTGCAGGTTCTGGGAGATGAATGTTTTTAAGGCTGTGGCAGTGAGTGAGCGAAGGGGGCTTGAGTTGCCACTGCTGCTGTGTGCCCTGGGCAATGGGGAGAGGAGGGGAAATAGACGCTGGCTGCCCGGTGCCGTTTTTCCTCCATACAGGCAAGCGGCAGCCACCCAGCCAGGCTCCCTGAAGGGGTCCCTTATGGGTGGTGCGTTCACACCAGAAGGAAGAGGGCAGGGCAGCCCAAAAAAACGGCTTTTAAAAAGTAGTCACTTGAGTCCCCCCTTGAGTCACGTACCCCACGTACGATCCTCAGAATCCGGATTGAACGTGATTAAGTTGAAAGTAATGGGATCAGGCAAATTCGCGTTTGCATCCGGTTCTATTATTTCGGTTTAGGGAAACCGTCTTAAGCTTGTAATGGGAATGCGGCCTCTGATACATATTAAGAACATAAGAGGAGCCCTGCTGGATTGGGCCAGAGCCTAACTAGTCCAGCATCCTGTCCCACACGGTGGGTCACCAATTGCTTATGGTCATCATCTCAAGAAGTCAAGGGCAAAACTTTTACCTGCTCTTGAAACTCGCAGCAAATGGCCTTAGAGGCACCCAGCCTGATGTACCTAGGCATCAATTCTAGTAGCCATTCATTGATAGTCTCGTTATCCATGAATTTGTCTTACCCTTTCTTAAAGCTATCTAGGCTGGTTGTTCTTACTACTTCTGGCAGCAAATTTCGTAGACTAGTTGTAAACTGCTGTCAAAACTTTTAGATGAAGTGGTATATAAATATTTTTAATAAGTTCGTTTACACCCCTATGGCAGATTAAACTCAAAATTAAGTTGCAGTTACTCTCCAAGCCAGAGTTTTACCGGCTCAACTAACTTTTTTCCTCTTGTTGGTGGTAATGCATTAAACATACTTTTTGTTCAGGCTGCATACTTGTGGAATGAAGTATCCTCTTAGAAGAAAATTTCCATTTGTGAGAAAGGATGATTCTTAGAATCCAAATGCTTCATACATTCCCTTAAAATGCACTTTTTAAATAAGTAAAAGGATGTCTTCCTAGTCAATTAAGAAAAATAAAAATGCCAATAGGATCCTAAACCCCTAAATTGTTTAGTGAGAGAATCAGGATAGAGTGAAAGGTTAGTGAGAAGGGGCTAGAAAACATAGTAGGCCTTATAGTAACTGAGTTCCTAGTGTGTCTTTCCCTACAGCTTGTCCTTAGAGTTAAATGTTTCAGAAATACAGTGCTATGCCTTCTATGTGGTGATTTTGTGAGGTCACCACACCTTAGAAAGAATATTGTAGAACTGGAAAAAGTGCAGAAAAAGGCAACCAGAATAATCAAGGGGCTGGAACTTCTCCCTTACTAAATAAGACCACAGTGCCTAAGCTTTTTCAGTGTTGAAACAAATGGCCTACTCACACTTGGCTTTATTCTAGAATATATGCTGGAATAGGGGCCTCCTGCCCACTCACTAGTACAGGCTACCTGGGCCCCAACTAGGAGCTGTCAGAATATGGCCAAGCGCAAACAGGTGTTTAAGAGGGGTTCTGTTTGAACTACAGAAAATCATGCAGGGTTTTGGAAAGCGATAGAGAAAAAATATTTTCTCTATCACACAACACTAGAACCAGGGGGCACTCTACAAAACTGATGGGAGAGTTAGGATCAACAAAGGGAAGTATTTTTTCACCCAGTGGGTCATTGGTTTATGCAATTTACTACCAGAAGCAGGGAGCTGGACTTGATGGCCCTGGGAGATACCAGGGAGATGTTCCAGCCCCTTGATTATTCTGGTTGCCTTTTTCTGCACTTTTTCCTGGAACAAATTCATGAAGAGCAGGTATATCGGTGGCTACTAGAATAGATGTCTTAGTACTGTTTCTAGATTGTCAAGATAAACAGGCATGCTTCTAAAAGGCATTTGCAGGGAACAGAGAGTAGGTGAAGATTTTGTCTTCGTCTTCTGCTTGAGAATGCCCATAAGCAATTGGTGGGCCTCTGTGTAAGGCAGGTTGCTGGACCAGATGAACTGATAACAGTAAGGTTCCTCTTGTGTTCTTATGTTAAGAAAATACAGCTGATTTTTGTGGCAGCAAGCAGTTTGATGTAACTCTGGCCTTAAAATTTAAGAGACTGCTGCTGTAAAGATAGGTTGATGTACTAGTTGTCTAACCAGTGACATGTTGGCAAATTACAGTTGTCCCTCAGTACTTGCTCAGATTAAGGCTGCTTCCAGATGACAAGAGGTGTTACAGGATCTAAAGATCTCACAATTGCCTAATGCCAGCCCTCAGGAGATGTGAAAAGCAAACACAGGCTTAGTTCCCCTTACCTGGAGCTGCCAGAATGAAGCTGAATTGTATAACTGGAAAGTTAGCCAAGTGTCCATCCCACTTACTATGCTATTTTTTGCACACTTGGCTGGCTGGCTTCCATAATACTATCTGACTTTATTTCAGAAGCTCTGGACACATGTCCAGGTAAAGGGAATAATTACAGGAAACCCAACATTGTTCATCTCTGGCATTCCCAATATTGCCCTAGGAGAAATTCAAGGTTTATCTATGTTGGGAAGCACCCTAGGTTTCTAGGAAACCTTGTGAATATGACATTCCACAATACATCTGGAAACACCATAGGGACAAAACAGTTTGCTTCTAATGCCTCCAAGGGCCACAGGAATTATTGTCATATGTATGCAGCTGATTTCCATGTGTCTTGAGACTAAAAAATTAGCATCAAAAAATAGTGCCACAATTGCAGGCATGTACAGAATGGCATTGTTCTGAACTGATCAAAAGTAACATTTTAACACATGCTCCCCTCCATCTGAAAAAAGCAATAGGAAAATACCAGTCTGTGAGATTAATGCATGAAAATGAGAACAGATTCCAAAATTCTATGTACCTCTGCAGCAGAAGATACAGAAAACCTGCAGATATTAAGACGATGGATAATGAATGGCAGTGCTTACGTGCAACTTGACAAGGGGAAAGGGTCCACTACAAGGGGTTCCTTTCCTTTTTCCATTCTGGATATTTGTACAATAAACAAATCCTATGAAGAATACAAGAACAAACATTGCAAGCTTTAGTTTTCACATTTCACATGAAAGCTTGCAGTTTTTGTGGAGGAGGGACATTTCCATTTTTTTGGAGGGGGGGTAATTCATACTGGGATGTTATCCAAGAATAATGACATAGGCAGAACAAGATTGTAGATAAATGTTGCAAGATCTGGTGTTTTGTTTTTTTTAATGACGATTTAAACACCACAGTTGCAATCTCTGAGGTGATCACCACTTCTACTGTGTGAAGTTCCTGAGACAACCGCTTCTTCAAACTGGTTTGTTAAAATCTGAACATGCCTCCAGCATATGGTAATTTGTGGAAATAAAAATACTAGTAATATTAGTGCTGCCAGGAACAAAATGACCCATTTGCGGTAGAAGTATGAAGAAATGGTAGAAGCTGCTCACTCACACATCATAAATATAAACAGAGCAAACAAAACTGCGAGTTTTTGTGCTAGAAGTGACTATAGGTGTACATTCCTCCCTCAATGTCACTATTGCACATTTGACTAACTGCAATCTATTTATATTTATGTTTATTCCCCTATTCGTTCAGTACAACACAGTTTCTAAATATCACTTTGAAATTTCTCACCTTGCCTCTTCCACAACTGCAAACATTAGTGGGCAAATGAGGAATCTCTCTCACCAGACACTCTTGATGTTCAACTGGGATTGAGGATTATTCCTGGTGGTGTACCAGAGAGTCTAATAAGTGGGATTGCTGTTAGTGCACCGTTCATCCCACTGCCTAATGGCTGATCTCGTGTTGGAAGGACCCTGCATGATAGGCTCTGGTCACACCTTGAAATAGTCTGTCCTTTTAAGAAACTGAACTAAAAACATCCTCACCCTGATAATCCACCCTCAGTGTGGGCTGCTGTGCTCACACCTTTTATGTTATCTCCCTGAGTCTCCTTTACACAACCCTTTAGTCCTGCCCCACTGTTGATTGCATCAACACCACCTGCATTCTGATAGGATAAAGTCTGTCAATCAACAGTGGCTAACAGGGTGTGTTTCGAGTTGTGTGGTGCTGATATTTGATGGTAACACAGGGTACTACTGGGGTAAGGGGTCTGTTCGCTCAAAGAGATGCTGCCAGGAATACTCCAACCAGCATGCACCCCCAGAAAAACGAGAGGCTGTACTTTGCTGTTGGCCCTAAAGCTGCTGAATTGTTGCCCTTCCATTTTGATAAATGAAAATGGAACATACATTGTCCTTAGAATTGTATCATTTATACTCTTGCTCCACGCTTTCCCTTGCTCCCTCTCCCACAGTGCTTTTCTGGTCATTCTTCCAGCTTTTCTGCAAAATCACTATAGAGCAAATGAAAAAAGTATGATCTATTGCTTTCCCAGTCTAGCGCAAAACTGATTTCTGTTTTTTTAAAATGATGGACAGAGTCCACCAGCACACAATTGGGGAACTGGAAAGGCAGGATGGTACAGGGAACCATTCTAGGAATGGTGGCCAGCAAAGTACAAACTGCCTGACAAATCCAGTAGAAACTTCTTGGCAGGAATGGACTAGAGAGGGGAAGGATGCTGCCAACTCTGGTGTGTACCACCCATAAATATAGGCATTGGCTGGAAGGGAAGGAAGTACACTTCAGCCCCCTTTAGTCTGCTTTGCTATGCGGAAAGGGACTGAGTTCTGTGAAAAAGTAGACTCCAGAAAGTACAGATGGAGGAGGGAAAGTCCACTTATAAATCAGATCAAAGGTGTGAGCAGAGTGACTACAAGACAGCCTGGAGACAACTTACAGTGAAGGTGTGGCCATGGCCATAGTGTCTATTCCTCAATGCAGGGGTGACGGACCCATTGAGAAGGTTTGCCCAACAGATCCGTGATGATTCTGGAGGAATTTCTGGTTGACATTGCTGGTGTCCCTGTCACTTTGGAACAGTGAGGTGAGTAGAGCTATTGACACAATTGCTTCCAAATGCATATACTGCTTGTATAACACCCTGGTATAGCTGAGAGCTGTTTTGCAGTGCTGTGGGAGGGCCAGCAACTAGAGCACAAATGAAGAAATCTCCAGTTTTAATCCAATTGAATATGGAAGAGTACATTATCATGCCTCCCATGTGACCATGGTGGCAAAGAAAACTTGCTACTCCACCTCCATTCCATCCTCAAGTGGTTGTCCAGCAGGGCTATTCCATATGATATGTCCATGACACCTTCAGAAGTTTGCTGTGATAAGTTTGTGAAGCACTTTCAGGTCAAAGTTATTCAGATTTGGATGGCATTGGCCTCCACAGTTGGAAGCTGGAGATATTGGAAATACTATTTGGTCCTGTTCTATTGCATCTTTTTTTAATACTGTTGTCTGAGAAAGTGTAGAAGCTGCTTGCAGGGGTTCAGCTAGCTGCTTATCTCCTGGATACCTGTCTTTTATGGCTAATAAAAATGAGCCAGGGGGGTATGGTTGGATGGGTCCATGAAGTGATAAATGCCTCTTTGCAGAAGGGATAGGTACCAATGACTTTACAGGAAGTTGTGATATGCCTCCTCCTCAAGAGGAAGAGGAGGAGGAGAAGAGTTGGCTTTTCTACCCCGCTTTTCTCACCCATTTAAGGGGACTCAAAGCAGCTGACAAAGCTTTCTACTCCCCATAACAGAACACCCTGTGAGGTAGGTGGGGCTGTGATAGCTCAGAAACAGAGCTGTGACTAGCCCAAGGTCACCCTGCTGGCTTTGTGGGGGA
Organism: Aspidoscelis tigris stejnegeri; assembly: GCA_023333525.1. Classification (NCBI taxonomy): domain Eukaryota; kingdom Metazoa; phylum Chordata; class Lepidosauria; order Squamata; family Teiidae; genus Aspidoscelis; species Aspidoscelis tigris. The sequence goes on from JALMGA010000007.1 coordinate 14,199,285, forward strand.
GGGCGGAATCAAACTCGGTATTCCCAGATAAGAGTCCAGCTCCTTAACCACTAGACCAAACTGGCTCACTGGAAGTATTAAATAACTACCATTCAGTGGCCAATATTCTTTTTGAGCAAGGTATTCAAAAAGGGGGTAGCTCCCCAACTTCAAGCATGTGTGGAGGAAGCACATTATCTAGACACATTTCAATATGGTTTCAAGCAAGGGTTTGGCACTGAGACTACTTTGATTGTCCTGATGGATGACCATTAATGGAACAGGAATCGGGCTAGGGATGTGCATGAATTTTGGGGGGGTTCGGTTTGTATTGAATCGAATGCAAGAAAATTAGTATTTGTTTGAATAGATCTCCTTTGAATATGTTAAGATTTGAATTGGATATGAATGTTGGATACAAATTCTATCTGAATCCCCACTACAAATCCCTTATGAATCCCCTACATATCCAATGCATATCCCCTACTAATCTGCTCTGAACGCATCCAATCTGTCCTGAATACACTTTGAATCTGCTCTCAGTTCACTTTGAATCTGCTCTCAATCCATTTCAAATCCACTCTGGATCCATTGCAGATGTGACTGGTGCAGCTGCTTTCCCACCTCCCCAGGTTCACGAATGTAACAAAGCTTTGTGCGAATGTTTGGAATTACTAAATTCGAATTCAAATGTCAGTCTTCAAATGTGCCAACATTCGATTTGAATTTGAATGTCTGATTTCGCATGAATTCATATGAATTTATAATGTTATGAATATTCATGCACGTCCCTAATGGGGCACTGCTACCCTGTTGGTTCACTTTGGCTTTCAGTACCGTTGAGCATGGTATTGAAAGCCAAGGTTGAAGTGGCTTCATGGACTAGGACCTGAACTGGTATCCAGTTGAAGTGGCTTTGGGGAACAGGATATCCTATGTCCGTGGTAGGTTCCAGAACTAGCAATGGAAACTTTCTTGTGGAGGCTCCCAGGGTTAGTTTTGTCTCCTATGCTCTTTAACATCTATTTGAAACCCTGAGAAAATCATCAGGAGTTTTGGACTGAGGTGTTGTCAGTACATCAATGACACCTAACTTTATCTCTCTGTTCTTTCTGAAGCAGCGGAGGAAGTTCAGGTGCTTGATTGCTGCCTGGAGGCAGTAATGAGCTGGATGCGTAAGTGGAAACTGAAACTAAACAAGTTTACTATATTGTGTGCCACGGGGTCCCGGATTCTAGAAGTTAAAAAGGCACCAGATTCTGGAAGGGGTCATTTTGCCCCAGAGAGAAAAGATGTGTGATCTGAGAATGGTCCTGCCAGGAAGGGAGCAAGCAAGGGGTTTATATTTTAAATATGTTTTAGGTTATACGCTATATATTTTATCTTTTTATTGTTCTGACCCTTCCTGGGAATTCTGAGTGAAAGCTGGAACATAAGCCAAATTTACAACTAGTATTTTTTGTTGTTTTTGCTGAGCATTGCTTCTGAGCAATCACAAGGCACACATATTCATCTAAGGAAATTTAAGGCATACGGTTGTTTCTTTCAGTTATCCAGTACAGAATTATGAAATAGTACAGCTTCTTGATGTTCTTCTAAGGAAATTTAAGCAATATAGCTGTTCCTTTTGGCTATCTTGAGAAGAATTATGGAATGTAATTATTTCTTTTGCTTATTCTTTGCAAATTCCCACATTCCTATACCCAATAGGTTTGTAGCCCCATGTCTTCTCTGCACAAAGCTCCCTGGGTTAGCAAAACATGTAAATTTTTTAAAAATATAAATAGATAATTAGTAATTTAAAAAGAGAAGGAATAAAAATGTAGCAGTAGTAGATAACACCAGAGTAATTACATTCAGAGAGAGTTGAAACAATAATAGTTCAGATTTAAGTGAAACGATTGTTCCCTTCGTAAAATGACATCTTTTTGTTGCTGCTGTTCACTAACATAAATTTATTTTTGCTTTGGGATGATAGACTAAAGAAGGACATGTATTTCTGGCCACTACCAGAAAAGACCTTTATGATGGTTTCAGGGTACAGGCTGCAAACTGCTTTGCTTTCTGTCTTTGCAGGCTTCTAGCAAGCTGCATTAGACAGCCTCTGTGCAAACAGCCTTTTGCAAGCCCTGGGGAGAGGCTGCAAAAAGGGCGGGAAATCCCGTGCTGGTCCGGGTGCAATGATTGGCTGCAAGTGAAATTTGGAGGGAAAAGCTGTCCGGGGATCTTAGAGCTGGAGGGGCTAGAGGAGGAGTTCCCACCAATCAGGGGTGAGGAACAGGAGTTTCTCTTAGGACTCTCCAGCAGCATTTTATTCCAGCAGCTTTCCCCAGAAAGTGGCAGCCAATCAGGGCCACAGGAAAAAGGTATAAAGGAACTCAGATTACAGCAGACTAGGTATTCATGCTGGGACAAGAGCTGAAAGGAGAAGAAGAGCTGAATCCTGAAGGAGCCGGACCAGTGGTTGACCAGGGGTCTTTTGACTGGGAGATCTTGGAGGAAGACTTCGCAGCCAACTGACCTGGGGGTGATTGGGCAAGCAAGGACGGAAGGAGCCTTTTGATCATCCAGAGCTACGCTCTAGTTCACTGGCTAGGCTCGGGCTGAAGCAGAGCTGGTCAGGAGGGTGGAACCTGGAGAGGTTTGACTTTAAAGGTGAACTAGTTTCCTTTAGAGGAAGGGGAGCTGACAGGCTGGAAAGCTGGTAACCTTAAGAGACTCATAGACTTAAACCAACAAATACCTGAACATTATTTTCCTTTCTAGTATTGCTTGTGTATAATAATAAACCTGTTTACTGTTCAGACCGCTTGCTACCCGTGTCTGTGTTTTACACTGTAGTACTCACTCGGCCGTTGCACGAACGCAGCATCCTAACTGGGCCAAGCTACTCCTAGAGAGGGCAGGCACTTACCGGATTGCTGGGGATTGTGACAACCTTCATGCTAGAGATGTGCACTTTTTTTTTGATGTTCTATTAGAACTAAATCGACTACCCCAAAATCTGATTCAGTTTGAATCTTTTAAATTTGAATTTAACAAGATTCTATTCGAATTTACCCAATTCGAATGTATTTGTTCAATTTTTTAAATTTTATTTATTAAATTTTTCCAATATATTAAAAAGAAAAATAATTCACACAATCTTTTCATTATTGCATTGCTTAAGGTTCCCTAAACTTCCTTGGCTTCTCCAACTTCTATATTATGTATCCATTATTTATTGCTCCACATCTTTATCTCTCCTCCGATTCCGATTTATTCTTTGTCTTCACTCGAACCCATCTGTTGTTAGTTCAAGCTCTGCAAGGTATTCAATAAATAGGGACCAGTCCTTCACAAATTTATCAATTGTTTTATCATTTAATAAGTTGGTTAATATTTGTTCAAATTTTTGATTCAAATGTGCACATAGAATGTTGACAACATTCATATGTGCACATACACATTTTTCTCACATCTGTACACATCTGTATGCATCCGTACATGTTATCCCCATAGTTATCCCGCATGCAACCCATTTTCGTTCCGTACAGATGCGTGAAAGATGCGAATCTTCAAGTACACATCGTGTATGAACCTGTGCACATACGAATATCCAGACAATATCGAATGAATAGATCCAAAATTAGATTCAAATGTTTACATTCAAATTTCGGGACATTCAATTTGAATTGGAATGTGAAAATTTGTCACATTCGATTGGATTTCGAGTACCTATGAATCTTCATGCGCATCCCTACTTTGTGCACTGCAGAGTGCCCTATCCTCACACAGGCTCTTGATACAGTATTATAATCTATGGCAGTGGTTCTCAACCTTCATAATGCTGTGAACCCTTAATGGAGGAGCAGCTCCATGAGGGCGGAGCAGCTGGGAGGTGGGAGGAAAGGGCGGTGGGCGACTCGTCTCGACCCCTCTGAAAGGGCAGTTCGACCCCCAAAGGGATCCCGACCCCCAGGTTGAGAACCACTGATCTATGGGGTCGTTGCCAGACTTTGGGAATAGGGATGTGCATGAATATTCATGAATAGGGATGTGCATGAATATTCAGACATTCAAATATGAATAGAATGTTATGACATTTGTACATTGACATTTGTATTCGTACGTATGTTTTGGAACATTCACATGAATTGCTTCGGAACATTCATGAACCTGGGGAGGTGGTTGCACCAGTCACATCTGCAATGGATCCAGATTGCATTCAACATGGATTGAGAGCAGATTCAAAGTAGATTCAGGGGAGATTGGATGCTTTCAGAGCGGATATGTTATGGGATATGCATTCGTATGCATTCGTTTTGGATATTTGTACAAATTTGTACAAATACATTTTTATCAAATAGAGTCCTACCACATTCGAAGGGGATCTATTTGAATGACTACATATTTTCTTACATTCAATCTGATATGAATCAAATGCAAAAAAAGGCCCATTTGTGGACATCCCTATTTGGGAACTGTCAGATATGCTTAATGAGGCGCTCCCTGGTGTTGGAGCACCATTTTATCCCTGTGTGTGGCTTATCATGTCCTGCTTAGTTAAAGAACTAGCAGAATTGGGACATTTTTTTGGGGGGTGGGGTGGGGAAGAAATTGGTATTAACAGAACATTTGGGTATTGTGATGGTTCATCCTGTATTGTATGCAATCTATTTTTATTTGAATTTGACTCCGAAGTTTACGTCTGAATTTCCTCCAAAACCTCTCTTTATTATTGTTTTTCACTGGACCAGAGATAAAGCAGCACAAGAGAGAAGTGGATATGGCATAATGAGATCTGGCTAGAGCTCAGATCCAGCAACAAAAGGACCTCCAAGGTGCCTCTGAGGCAGCTTAGAAAAGGCCTTGAGGTGGGTTTGTTCATACACCTCTCTGTCCTTTCCTCCTCTCATGCTAGAAAAGGTGGATTAGACAAAATTTGGGAACACAAGTGCCGCACACTAAGGCACCTCTGAGATCCCCCTTTTGTTATGCCTGACCACAGCCCTTGAGATGGATTATAAAAGGAACGAATACAGAGTGAAACATGGTATGACTGGAAAGCTGGAGATCGGTGGAAACCAAAGTCAGCCTGAAGGAGGCTGAGGAGGCAGAGGCCACATCCCCACTGCAGCAGGAGGGAGCTGACTGGAGAGAAAGCCAGTGTAGGACTGGCTCAGCCATCCCAGAAAATTGTTTCCATGGCTGCTGCGCCTGCTGGCCTGAAAGGCGTCAATGCCAAGATGGCAACCTCTATGGTGTCAACCTCTACAGCTGCCAGACATGCCACAAATGCCAGGGATACACCACCCCTCTTCACTGTCCGCTTTCTTGTGTCTAATTAAAGCATTTATTTCCAGGCAGTCTTTTACAGGCTACCAGTAATTTTAATTTCTCTTTTAGTTTAAATGTTTTAGTATTATCTATCTGTTGTTTGTCTTCTGTAGGGCGGTATCAAAATCAGTACAATAGAACAGAGTACAATAAAGGTGCGGGCAGGTCCTTCATTTCAGCTTATAGTGCCTGAATGGCCATTATCAGCTGGATGGGCACCATCAGAGTAAGAAAATCCCATGTATTGATCCACGAATTCTGCCCCACCCACCTCAAGACAGGTATAAGAAGGGCAACCACTTTGCCATGAAAGAAAGTTTAAAGTCTCTGCCTTTGTGGGACAGAACCAATGAGACTGAACTGCCAGAGGAAGGCTAGGAATGCAAAGAGAAAAATGGAGCCTGAAAGAGGGAAGGAGATGGAGTATTAGGATAAGAGACAGCAGCAGGAAGCAGCTAGAAAGCTGTTGGCTTGATGGTGTGTAAAACTGAATAAATCAGCACGAGAGGCTGACACGCCAGGGCTGTTTATCCTCCATTCTTTTCGGAGTCTGCTGAAGCTCATGTTTATTGCCTAACCATCTCATTCTCTGCCATCTTCTTCTCTTTTGCCTTCAATCTTTCTCAGCATTTAAGGTCTTTTCTAGTCAATTTTGCCTTCTCATTATGTGGCCAAAGTATCTGAGTTTCTTCAATAATAGTTCATCCAACGGGCAGTTAGGGTTGATTTCCTTTGATTCCTTTTAATATTGACTGCTTTGATCTCCTTGCAGTCCAAGGGATTCTCAGAAGTTTTCTCCAGAGTCCAGCATCACAATTTCAATTTTTTGGTGCTCAGGCCATCTATGACCTATTTGTCTAGGATGACTCTGCCTGGCATAGCTCATAGGTTCCTTGAGATGTGACAATCCATCTTCTACCACAAGGCAGTGATCTATGAAGGGGGTGTAATACTGTTCTTAACCTCATAGTTGAATACTGAAGTGATGTCAGGCTGGCAAAGGATAACCGCAAGATTCTTTCTTTAAAAAGATGAACAGTGCTTTATTTCAGCTCAGCGTTAGGGCATTTCTTGTTGGGAGCAACTTGGAACAGAAAGCCCAGCATATATATATGTTTCATAGCTGGGCGGGGTTTAGCCTTCAACCAATGAACAATAACTATGTTTCAAAACCGGTTTAAACTTGGAGCCAAAATGTATCACTCGACCCCAGCAGGGAGGGGGGAGTCAACTGTCACTTCCAAAATAACAGGCAGCTACTATATACGTATATACAGAATCACATAGGTGGCAGAGATCTTACATTCAAATATTATGGTAGGCAGCTAGCCTGCCTGACAAGTGATCCAAGTAAACAGTGTGATCTCCTCTGGAAACGTTATTTAGGAGTAGTTCCACCAGCTTTTCAACTGGCCCTTGCTGCGGTGCCTGTTAGAGTGGTGTGATTTGCAAGTGAAACATGACACAACATGGGTATCAACTTATCACTAAGTTGTGCAAGTGTTGCAGATTAAAGACTTGTTAAATGTACTAAAGATCTACAGGGTGGTGAGGTGGCATAGGGTGGTGAAGAGGACATGAGATGGCCATTATCTTCTTTGGAGAGCAGCAGCATGTTGGTGTGGTTGCTTCTTTCTTCTAGGCCTACAGGTCCCAGCAGACCTCACTGCTCATGTGCACAATATGAACAATAGCAAGTAGTGCAGTATCTGGGACCTGCAAGCCCAGAAGACTGAAATGTCCAGGAGTGGGATAGGGGTCTTACAAGCTCTGCTATACTCCGGAGAAAGTAAGGGTCTCCTTGCCTCTGTCTGCCTTGTGCTGTCCTGCTATCTCTTGCCAGTAAGGGCTTTCTTGAAGCTCCCCCCACCTTATGACCCCCTTGCTGTTCTGTAAAGGATCACTAGAGCTGCAAAAGGTCATGGTGACCCTTTTAGAAATGGATTTACTGAGCAGGGAGTTAATCCACCAGACTTTGATTCACCCCAGATCAAGCATAGAACAAGGGTGAACTGAACCAGTTCATCACAAACAGAGTTCAGCACATCTTCCGATGGAATAAAGAAATAGTTCTTGGCCCACCATGGATCTCTGGTCCTTTCCTTGGTCACCAACAGTCTACAGTAGAAAGGGCTCCAGCCTTCTGCATTCTGATGTGGGAAGGTAGAATCCCTGCCCACTCCAGGCATGCTTTATCAACACTGGGTGAAATGAGAGACCAGGATAGGACACCAGAATGGTACCCTATCCTGATCTATCCTTAGACCTCAATGATGCCTACTGATGGATTATTATGGCTGTACTGGAGTAGTGGCCATGTGCAGAAAACACATTGTTCCAGTTACATTTCCATGAGTGCTGCTGGAAGGGGACTCAAAGGAGATGACACAGCTTTCTGTTCTTCTCCCCACAACAGACACCCTGTGAGGTAGGGTGACTAACCCAAAGTCACCCAGCTGGGTTCGTGTAGGAGTGCAGAATCAAACTAGGAGACTAACTGATAAGAATCCGACACTTTAACCACAAGACCAACCTGGAATTATCACTTCCTAGCAAGATATTTGGCCGCCATATGGAGGTGGCCTAGCTGTTTCTTTAGCAACAGTTGGTAGACATCAGCAGGCACGAACATTTATACGAATCATGTTTTATTGTTTCCATGTAAACTGCATTATAGGTAAGTATAACAAAAGGTGATGGTGGCTCAAGATGTCTTGTTGGAATTTCCTCCCAGAGTGCAAAAAGCAAGACCTTCTCTGGAAGCCGCTGGCACTTTTGGAACAAAATAGGTGGGATTTACTCTTCCCACAAACAAACAGTGAAGAGTTAGGGTTTTTAATTAAAACTACTTTAGAGAGGTGTTGGCATTTCTGTTCCTTCCTCGCTGTAACTCTTTTTCCCCAGTAAGGACAGGATCAGAGGCCTGACAATAGGATGAACAATTGCACACCTGCCCATGATTCCAAGTCCTCCTTTAATTATGTAGCACAGAACCAGTGAATCAATTAATAATGTATCACCCACATTTTGCTTAAGTCTACGCCCTACTCCTGCACACAGGCTGACATCGGTTAATTTTGTGCATGCTACCCCCAAATTAGTTTTGTCAAGGATGGTCGCTGATGGCGTTGCTAACCAGCACAGGAAGGTTCCAAACGAATTAGGAGAGAAACAAAATACCTTTTTAACCCTGTGATGCGGGCCTCTGCTTCTAATGCTACGGGAAGCTACATCAGTAGGTATTAACACCCTGCTGAAGGTGGAATGGGAAAGCTATGGCCGTCCATATGTTTTTAGTCATTCATTCCCATTACACAGGAAAATTAGATTGGGACTGAGGGATGTTCATATCTGGCAGGCCAAAGCTTTGCCATCTTGGGCCATGGTTACAGCTTTCCATTTTAATCCATCTCCACTGCCCTCCAGGCTCAAAATTACAGTTGATCCTGCCACAGGAATGGGGGGAGTGAACCAGTTTGGTCTAATGGTTAAAGAGCCTAACTTTTATCTGGGAATACTGGATTTGGTTCTGCACTCCTCCATGAAACCAGCTGGGTGACCTTGGGCTAGTCACGGGTCTCTTCTGAGCTTTCATAGCCCTACCTACCTCATAGGTTGTTCTGTTGTGGGGAGAAGAATAGAAAAGCTTTGTCAGCTGCTTTGAGTCCCCTTAAATGGGTGAGAAAAGTGGGGTAGAAAAGGCAACTCTCCTTCTGTTCAGGAGCGCACTGCAAGCCAACTATGTGTGAAGTGCTATTCCATGCTCCACAAGTGCACTTATCTTAACTAAAGATGGCCTTCCCAATCTCTGGCAAGCCCATCTGCGCCTCCGTAGTGCTGGGTGGGTCACCCAACATGCCACACAAGTGTGCTGGCATGTCAGGTAATCTGGAACACAAGTGCGTGAGCGCAGTGTGTCACTGTTGTCCCACTGACAGTGCTGGCACACTTGCACTGGCACCAGCATCTTAACAGAAGGTGGTAGTGCCCAGACACATGTCCACACCAAGGTAAGTGTCTGGGTGCATGGGAGTGGTGGTGGTGTGTACTGGCGTTTGTGTTGCAAATGCTAGTACACACAGTGGGGGCGAGTTCACCATGTCCATCGCCCAGACAGGACTGGAAGTGCAAACTTGCGCTTAGTTATCCAGTGAAGCGAGCTTGACTAGAATGAAGCTCACCAGTTGAACATGAGCATATGCTTGCTCTGCTTGCAGTCTCCCAATAGGTGGCCTTCAGAAGCATACCACCAACAGCTAATAGCTGTTGATAGCCTTGACTTCCATGAATTGGAGCAACCTATTTCAGAACCTTCTAAGGTGTAGCCAACAACACTATATCTTGTGGTACTGAATTTCAAGCTGGCTTCTGTCCTGGTGATGGGATGAAGAGAGCTTTGCTAGAGTGAAGCTCATCAGAAGGATATGAGCACACAGCTTGCTCTGCTTGCAATTTCTCAGCAGCTGGCCTTCAGAGGCAGACCACCAACAGTAAGTCGCTATTGATAGCCCATAAATTGGACCAACCCCCTTTTGAAACCAAGTTGTAGCCAACACTGTATCTTGTGGTATTGAAAAAATCCTTTTATTTCTTCTGAATCATCCAGTATTCAGTTTAAATGGGTGACCTCTGATTCCAGTATTTTGAGAAAGGGAGAAAAACTACTACATCCTGTATACTTTTATCCACCTATATCATGTCTCCTCTTACTCATCTCCTTGCTAGACTAAAAACGCCAGATGTTGCAACTTTTCCTCCTAGGGAAGCATCTCTGCTCCCTTGATCATGTTAGAGCCTGTTTGCACTTACTTGTTGGAGTCGCATGCTGGTGAGGCCCATTCACCAGCTGCCCTGGAGTGGGATAACCCCTCCCTGGAGCAACCCAACTATGAAATGCTAAGAAGCAGTCCACAGCCTACCCAGAAGAGGCTTGATTGCTCCTGGGGAGGTTGTTTTGCACCTAGGCGTGGCATGGTGAGCGGGTGTGGGTGTGCAGTTGTACAGTTGTAGCTGCACAGTGGTGCTCAGCTGCCGGATCACCATAGCTATGTCCAGCCATGCACCAAAGGGCAGTTTGCCATGGTGATCAAGCCAGCCCATGGGCACAGCATGTACTGCTGGCCAAGAACAGCTAGTCCTGTGCGTGGAGTGTGAATGACCACCACTGTGCTACTACTTCACCTGACCAGTATGGTATCATTATACCATACCAAGTGTGAAAAGGCCCTTAGTCACCCACCTCTGAAACTTCACTAATTCTACTGTACCCTTTTTGACGTAATAGATTTGAAAGAGCAGAGACCTGTTAGCACGTAGGCCTCCGGAGCATGATTAGCACAGCTCTGGGACAGACCATACACATTCTAGGATGGCCGGTTCTGCCCAGAAGTGTCCCGGCCTGTCTCAGAGCTGGGCTAATCATGGCCAGGGTGTGAAGCACCCTTTCCTTTCTTTAGCATCTGATTTACTGTTGTAGAAAAAGTTGTGCTGCTACCCCCAGTAGTGTCTGATGTCCATTGGACTGGTTGCACCAGCCAGATGACTTCTGCAAAGGTAAATCATGCCTCACAAATTTACTGGAATTCTTTGAGAGTGTCAATAAACATGTGGATAAAGGTGAACCAGTAGACATTGTCTATCTGGACTTTCAGAAGGCTTTTGACAAAGTTCCACATCAAAGGCTACTGAGTAAACTCATCAGCCATGGAATAAAAGGACAAGTTCTGTCCTGGATTTGTGACTGGCTTAAGGGCAGAAAGCAGAGAGTAGTAATAAACGGCAAATTCTCAGGGTGGAAAGAAGTAAAAAGTGGGGTCCCTCAAGGCTCAGTACAGGGACCAATGCTTTTTAATTTATTCATCAATGATCTAGAAGAAGGGGTACATAGTAAAATAGCAAAGTTTGCTGATGATACTAAATTATTTAGGGTAGTAAAATCTGAAAGAGATTGCCAAGAGCTCCAGAGGGATCTCTTAGCATTGGGTGAGTGGGCAACCAAGTGGCAAATGTGCTTTAATCTTAACAAGTGCAAAGTAATGCACATTGGGGCCAAGAATCCAAATTAGGTCTATAAACTGATGGGGTCTGAGCTTTCTGCAACACACCAGGAAAGGGATCTCGGGGTTTTGGTGGGCAGTTCAATGAAGGTGTCAGCCCAGCAGCAGTGAAAAAAACTAATTCAATGCTGGGAATAATTAGGAAGGGAATAGAAAATAAGTCAGCAAGTGTCATTTTGCCTCTTTATAAATCTATGGTGAGGCCACATTTGGAGTATTGTGTACAATTCTGGTCACCACACCTCAAAAAGGATATTGTGGAACTAGAGAAGGTGCAGAGAAGGGCAACCAGAATGATTAAGGGTCTGGAACACCTCACTTACGAAACCAGGCTGCAGCGTCTAGGCCTCTTCAGTCTGGAGAGACTGCGTTTGAGAGGGGACCTGATTGAAGTATATAAAATTATGCACGGTATAGAAAGGGTGGATAGAGAAAATTTCTTTTCTCTATCGCACAACACTAGAACCAGGGGGCACTCTATGAAACTGATGGGTAGGAGAATAAGGTCTGACAGGGGGAAGTATTTCTTCACCCAGAGGGTCATTGGCTTATGGAATGTGCTGCCGGAAGAGGTGGCGACAGCTACCAGTCTGGATGGCTTTAAGGTAGAGTTAGACAAATTTATGGATGACAGATGTATCAATGGCTACTAGAACGAACGCCTAGGTGCATCCTTCAGGCTGAGGGGGGGGGGGAGGAACTGGGGCGCTTCTAAGGCCATCTGCTGGGACTCAAGAGCAGGAGAAGGTTTGTTCTTGTCCCTGCTTGAGATGCCCATGAGCATTTGGTGGGCCACTGTGTGCGACAGGATGCTGGACTAGATGGGCTGTGGCCTGATACAGCAAGGCTTCTCTTATGTTCTTATGTTCTTATGACAATGGAGAAGAAGCAGACAAAGGGAGCCAGAACAAGAGGGCTAATGGTAGGTGAGATACTGGTATAATTATTCTTTTCCAATACACAGGAAACTTGCTGAATACAATAGGCTATGCATGAGGTGGTGGTGGTGGTGGTGGTCATGACTGAGTCATGATAGACTCCTGGTTGACTGCACGGGCATTTCCATAGGCCACTCCATGCAGTTTTCTTGGCAGACCTACAAAACTGGTTTGCCATTGCCTATATTCAAGGACAGCTTGGGGACCCAACCAAACTCTGTTCTCCAGGCAGCTTGCTCTACCACTGAGTTCCAGCCATGCCCATATAGGGATGTGATGAAAGTTCGTAGACATTCGAAATCTGATCGAATGTGCCAAATTTCAACATTGGAACTCGAATAGAATGTCCCAAAATTCGAATGTAAACATTGGAATAGAATTTTGAAATGTGGATCTATGAATTCAAATTATCCAGACATTCCTATGTGTGCGGGTTCATACACGATCCGCATCTTTCTGGCATCCGTATGCATTTGTACGGATCCTTACGGGACAAAAACGGGTTGCATACGGGATAACTGTGGGATGCATACAGATGTGTACAGATGCATATGGATGTGGGGAAGATGTGCACGTGCACATATGAATGTTGTTGACATTCGTATGTGCAGATTCGAATCAAAAATTCAAATGAATAGATTCGAAATTGGTAAATGTGCATCAAATCTTGTTAAATTTGAATTTAAAAGATTCTAATTGAATTGAATTTTCGGGTAATTGGTTCGATTCAAATAGAATGTCAAAAAAAATTCATGCAAGCACATCTCTTATGTCCACATGCATGCATTAGTCAACCTGAATTGAAGCCTGCCCAATGAAGAAAGCAAGGATAGAAACAAGAGCCCTTTTCGCGCTACAGCTGAACAGCTGTAGTGAATGAAGGCTAGGTTACGCGGGGACGTGTTCCCCTTTCGCACCTAGGCAGGTACTTACCTGCCTGGATGTGAAAGGGGAATCTGTCCCCGGATGACCTAGCCCGAAAAGCCTGGTGTGGGGGCGGGTAGCTTATCCCAGGCCTGCCACCACTGGGTTGAATTTGACCAAGGAGTGAGCAAGCCGGTCCCATCCCTTCCCCGGTTTCTGCGGGCCCTAGGTGACCCTATAGGGTCACCTACAGCCTGCAGGAGCCCCCCCCAGGCAGCCCCTGGGCTGGGGCCTAGCGGGGACACAAATGAGTGCACGCAACTTAACTCATTGCCACGGGGTTCGAAGTGGCTGGCCCAGCTGGTGTCGTTGTGCGTCTGCGCACGCCACCAGCTCTGATTGGTCAATTACCCGCAGGAATGTCCTGGGCTGGGTGTGGAGTACAATTTGGTGCTCTACACCCAGAATGCGAGTGGGCGCCCTGAGATGGACTGGGGCAATTCTGAATGCAACCACCGGCCCAGCAGAGCGAATGCTCCATCTCAGGGCATCCTACTCCCGTTCCTCAGGCCCTTGGGCGAATAGGCCTAAGCTCTATGGTAGGAAGGCAAGATGGTATTCACTTTGCCTTTATAGGCCAACCATCCCTAGTCTTTTTGCTCTGTGCAGAACTGCATTGTCATTTCCTTAAAGACATCATTCTGTATCACATTTCCTTTTTCATAATAGCGTTTCCATGTGTTCTGAATTTTAGCTGCTACAGCATGTCAGATAGTTTTTTAAAACAACCTTTAAAAACTTCTGATCTACCGTAGGTGAAATTGGAGCCAAGATAACATCCCCCCATTTTATCCCTCCAAAGGATACAGGCATGTGTAGGTAGTTACAGAAAACTATAGGTGGTGATGACAGCCTGACCAGGGGTGCAAAGTATACAATAAAGCAATCACTTCTAAAAATGTCATCAGGAGACCTTTAATATTTCCTGAAGTACCAGCATCTGGAAAAAGGGGGGGGGAATAATAAGAACGAGATTTGGTAATTTAGCTTTTGCAACAGCAGAATTAAGGAAAGAGTTCAATATATATGTAGGGATTTTCAAAGTTCTGGCTATGGATTAATTAACATCTCAGCAATGTTCTGAAACTGGGGAGCAGATATTGTGCAACCGGTTTTGGATTGCATAATTTAATCTGCCTCTTTGATTTTAAGTTTTGAATGACATGTAAGAGTTTGAAAGGTATGAAGCTGGTTAAAAAAATAAAAATAAAATTCCAGGCAACTGTAGGCCAAACTAGATGAAAAGAAGGAGATCTGTAGCGAGATTGTTTGATTACTCCTTCAATATAAATTTCATTTGTGGATAAAAGTGAAATATAATTGCAGATAATAAATTAATATTTTTTGAAAACACAGACATGGAACAAATTCAGTTGAAGGTTTGGAATTGGAAGTAAAAGTTATTCTCTGGCCATTTTTGCAGTCTCTGTATCTGGTGTGTGTGTGTGTACACATGCCTCTATGTGTGTTTACACTGTACATTGGTGCTATTTGTTTTTCTAGAGATGATATACACTTATTTGAATGCTTTCCGCAGCAGGGCATCCAAGCGTTGAGAGAAATGGTATTTGGAGGAAGGAAACAGCACAGGAAAAAATGGCTGTGTTGCTTTTCCAGCGAATATGAGTTTCATGTATCTCAGAATAACAATTTCTGAGACTGGGGGACATAGAGGTTATACAAACCACATGTTGTATGTAGAAGGCATATAAAAATCAAAGAAGTTGTCCATCAGCATTGTACAATGACGTGAGTACTGGACTAGAACCTTCTGGGTTTGGATAATGACCCTGGCTGCATCCAGACATTGGTTAATTATTTAGCTATATTTGGATATTCTGGAATAAAGCATGGGTTTATTGGTAGGTGAAGGTGGCAGATGGTTCTGAAAATACCTCTGGCTGCATCCCCATTACAACCTTATTTCGATTCAAATCGTTTTCAATCCTGGCAGACCCCACGTCAGGTTGGCTTAACACGCTTTCCGCGTGTTAAATTGCCCCAAAGCATTGTAAATGTTAATCCTCATTTCAACAGGTTTCACTCCGGTTCGTGCGCTTGAAACATTTTACATTTTTTACTGTGGGGACCGTACGGTGTTAAGGGATGAGAATCCGTGTTTAGGGTTTCCCTCCCCCAATAGCTTGCTTCCAAAGATAGTGATTTCATTGAAAAAACCCACCCCTCAAAACAGCCACTATAAAAATCCACTCCTTAAAGCTACACTGTAGCGATCTAGCCACTTCAACCTTATAACAATGTTGTAAATTTGCGCAATTCTGAAAGTTCTGACCTTTAGAAAGTAAAGCAGCTGGAGGTTCTGTTTTAAAGGCTGTGGCTGTGAAGGGGGCTTGAGTTGCTGCTGCTGCTGCTGCATGCCCTGAGCAATGAGGAGAGGAGGGGAAAGAATCGCTGGCTGTCCTCTGCCGTTTTTCTTTCATCCAGGCAAGCAGCAGCCACCCAGCTAGGCTCCTTGAAGGGGTCGCTTATAGGTGGCACATTCATGCTAGGAGAAAGAGGGCAGGGCAGCCCCGAAAAGCGGCTTTTAAAAAGTAGCCACTTGAGTCCCCCCTTGAGTCACGTACGCCACATACGATCCTTAGAATCCGGATCGAACGCGATTAAGCTGAAAGTAATGGGAACAGGCAAATTAGCGTTTGCATCCGGTTCTATTATTTCGGTTTAAGGAAACTGGATTAAGCTTATAATGGGGATGCGCCCTCTGTGTTCTTGGAATCTGTCTGCAGCTGTGCAAAGATATCTGCACTTTGGGCAGGACTTCTCATTCTGTGAATTGTCAGTGTACCTAGGAGAGCACTGGAAATTCCGGCAATGGGGAAATTGCTTTCTTTATCCCCAATTTGTCTTCTCCCCTTCCAAAAGCCTTGGGAGAGCAATTTGTACATGTTTTCAAAAAGTGGCCGGGGTGCAATCAGACAGGGCCTTTTTTAGTTGTCCCTTTAAGAAAGGCATCCCATCCCTGAATGCACACACACAGAGACAAATGCTTTACAATTAGTTATCCAAACTTACCTTACTTTTGCTACACTCTACAGTCTATATTTGCCTCCATGTCAGGCAGTATTTACCCTGACTATAGGTGCTAGCCACTGATTGGTCAGTTGGCAGGAAACTCCTGCCTCTTTGCTTATGTAGTTTCCCGCGTAACCTGGCTTAAAGAAAGAGTTATGAAATCCTAAATACTGAAGAGATGGCTTCAGAGTTCAGGATGGGGTAAGGCTTCAGGACCGGATAAAGTGAATGAACGGGGGAAATGTCTGTAATTACAGACTCAAATTTGCACCAGAGACACTTCTTTAACTGATCACATCTTTAAGTTCAAAACTCCCCGTTGAGCTTTGAATTTAGCTGCTTTTTGGCACTGCTAAGCAGACTTCAAACCTGCTCACTGCTACACAAATGTCCAAAGTTGCTGAAATCCAAGCCTGTGTGAGTCCAAACATGCTGAAATCTAGGTTTAACTCATATTAGACATCTAGAAGGCCTTTAAATCACAGAATAATGTAACTAGTCTGCATTCATTGTACATCTTCAGAGTGAGTATGAGTACCTTTTGTGAAAGTCAAACAGAACAAGTCATAGTTCACAGTCCTCAGAGGATTTTCACCAAGGTTACCTCCAGATGTGAGGTAAACTCTATGATCCTTTTAGCACTACATTGGAAATCCCAGACAGACCTGAGACATTCTTAGGCAGTTTTTGCACTAGCAATGAAGACCCCATTAGGAACCCAATAGGTGCTCTATTGGTATGGATCTCTTAGGTACTGTCTGCATAGAAGGGGTCCTGGGGCCCTTAAATCTGGATTAATGCTAGATCCCTTTAATAGCGTATTCTGTGCAGAGCTATGGGGTCCTTGCCATGGGCCTTTTTGCACATACCTCCCTTAATCCGGATTTAGAAGATCCAGATCTTTGGTATCCTGTCCTTGTGGAATCTGGTCCTTCAAGTTCCACATCATGGTGAGGGCCCCATGCATCCACACGGGCCATCTAGCACCCAGTGTCAATGGGTGCTAAACAGGACCACCCTGCGGATGCCATAGCACCCAGCCCGAGGCTCTGGATTGAAGAAACCATTAAAGGGATCTACTGTTAATCTAGATTTAAGGGTCCAAAGACCCCATTAAATTGGGATTTCACTGGCGCTTGTGGGTACAGCACATTCAGAATGGGGTCCTAATGGGATCCTTAAGGGATTGTGTGTGCAGAAGGTATGTAGCTGATCCATACCAATTGAGTACCTACAGGGCTCCTAATGGGGTCTTTGTTGCAAGGCCCAGATTCCAATGAGGACTGCATCTCAAAGATCTGGATCTTTTAAATCCGGATTAACAGAGGTAAGTGCAAAAGCAGACTGCAGTGCACAAAAACACATTGCAATGTGCAGAAACCACATGGTAGTGTGCAAAAACCACATTGCAATGCACAGAAAGCACATTCCAATGCTACTGCAGGAAATACAGCACTTACTGTACCGGTATTCAAATATTTATTTATTTATCTATATTTATATTTATATCCCGCCCTGTACCCAAGGGTCTCCTCTTATGCACCCAACCTGCTGTGGACTTTTAGAAACCAGCCAAGCATGTGAAAAGCAACATTGCCTCTTGCTATCTGGAGGCAGCCGAAGTCTGACGGAGGAGGAGAGTTGGCTTTTATACCCCACTTTTCTCACTGTTTTAAGGGGACTCAAAGCAGCTGACAAACCCTTCTATTCTTCTCCTCACAACAGATAAGAGTCCTTCACTCTAACCACAAGGCTTTTGGCATAACTCTTAGACTTGCAAGGATAAAATGGATGTGTGGAGATCAATGTGAGCTACCAGAAACCCCTACGTGTCATCAATTGAATTAATGGAGTTTTGCAGTGCAGTGCAGTTATTGCATCAAAATATTTTATTGTTTGTGTGAGAAAGAAAGGGTGCAGGTACCTTTTGGTAGTTCTGTGGTTCAGTCCAATTAATACCACCGCTTGCTAAGAAAGAGCCATTTACATCCATCTGGCAGTGTAGTTCCAAACTGATTCTGCATTTTAAGCGACATCAGATACAGAAACCTAAACGACAGCGACAGCAACAAAGCTAGTTATTTTGAAGATTATTTCAAAGGAAAAGCTGCATTTCTGCCATGCTTTTTTTCCATTCACTTTAGCTACCATCTTTATCTCACTTTCTTGGAATAAGTCCCATGATGTTCAGGTTGACCTGGTTTGAAGTACATTGATGGTCAGGGGTGTGGGTTCCTGTCTGTGTTTCTCACGTGTATTGACACATCCATGCAAATATTCTGTCACTAATATTGCAAATGAGGCTGGTCTCCTTAAACAACAGCCACACAATCCACATTTAGTTTTACATTCTTTTGACAGTGAGTGGCTCAGATCCTGAGAACTTTGACTTTCCTTCTTCCATGCAGTAATTCTGCAATAAACACACCCGGCAAACAAACCATCAGTTTATTTGACTGCCATGATCCCTGCTCTTCAACACGGTCCTTTTGAGATGACTTGTGCTAGTAGAAGGGGGGGGGGGGAAATGATGGTAGAAACACTCCACAATCACTCTTTCTTGTTCACAGAATGAAATCACAAAGCTGATTATGAAAGAGCAAGTAACAAGAATCCCCGAAGAACAACAACAATGTGCTGAGCTCTGTCCCTCTGATCAATAAAAGCCTTTCAAGCTTCCTTTCTCTAGTTCTCCAAAGAGTAATTTCAGGATTTTGAAGTCCTTCTCCTTCTCAGTGTTGAAGTCTAAAAGTAAACTGGACATAGGCACCATTTTTGAAGCTGTGGCCCAGTCTAAATTCTGCCTTGTGAGGATGGAGCATGCTAGCAGAGAGGATAGGGCCTCCAGTAATCCACATAGAACATGTGCGAAGAGGACTAGGGAAGTGCACAAATGCAATTTCTGGGATTCGATCTGAATAGAATACTTGAAAATTCAATTTGATTCTAATCTTTTAAATCTGAATTTAACCAGATTCGATTCGAATTCAGCAAATTAATTCCACAACATTACAAATGTCGACAACATTCGTAGATAGCTGTATGCATCTTCTCCGGGTCCATACACATCCTTCTGCATCTGTGCTCATCCGTACGCATCCCGTAGTTATCGCGTATGCAACTCATTCTGATCCCATACGGATCTGTGCAAATGCGTACAGATGCAGGAAAGCTGTGGATCTTCAAGTACGCATTGTGTACGAACCCGTTCACATACAAATGTCGGAATAAGTCAAATGAATAGATCCAAAATTTGAAATCCGAATCAAAACTTTGAATTTGAATTTAAGAACATTCGATTCAAATTTGGATGTCAATTTGGTCAATTTGATCAAATTTTGAATGCATTTGAATATTTGTGCAGATCCCTAAAGAGGACCTTATGGGTGTTTTTCCAAGGTTACTTAGTACTCATTTTAGCACCCATTAAAGACCATTTGGGTGAGAGCCGGATGACCCCATTTCCACCATGGCACCCATTAGGGACACATTTGTTTCCACCGTGCCTCGGGAAATCCGGACCATATGGGTACTTTTTACCCTTTAATCTGGATTTTCTGTAGACCCCATTAATGGGGTCTACAATGGGGTCTTCAGCCAGAAAATCCGGATTAAAGGGAGCCTGTTTCCATGTTAGTTTGGCAATGGGGTCGAGAGGAGGCTAGGGGGAGGGGGCACCCTTGGGGGGGAGCCCTAAACCTAAGCTTCGAAGTCATTTTGAAGTCACTTCGAAGTCTGTGCATAATAGTTCCGCAGCGTCTTTGAAGTCTATGCTGATCTTTGGAGTGAACTTCGAAGTCACTCTGAAGATCAGCACAGACTTGAAAGATGCTCCAGAGCTATTTTGCACAGACTTTGAAGTGACTTCAAAATGACTTCAAAGTGACTTTGAAACAACTTCAAAGTGACTTCAGAGCCGCTTTGGAGATTGCACCCCCTGTCCCCCCAGACACCTGGGGTGACAGGCAGACCCCTCGTGGGTAGATCCGGTGTTTCCAAGGCAGGGAGGCTAGCACCCATTGCTATTGGGTGCTAGACCACCCATGGAAGCACATTGGGTACTTCCCTTAATCCGGATCTACTAGATTCGGATTAAGGGAAATACCCATTCCCTAGATCCGGATCTTCTTAGATCCGGATTAAAGGAGCGCAGTGGAAAAACACCTCTAGTCCCTTTCCCATTACAGAACCATATCCTATGTAGAAAGGGCATTAGGCTAACTAGAATGGCTTTTAAGCAGTGAAGCTATCTGAGCAGAGGGCTGGCTTATATGATCTCTGAAGTCCTATCAATTTATATATTTTATTATTCTGATCTCTCTCAAACCCTCACTTTTTAATAATTTTGAAACTCCTGTCTTTGCAGAAGTGATATTTGTTACAGGGTAGGAGGTGAAGAGACTTCTGGTCATGGCCTTTTCCAGGGGGCAAGCCAAACTAGTTGCATTGGTCATTGGGAGCTAATCTTAAACATGGCACCTTTGTGAGTCATGGGCAAATCATATGTTCATTTAAAAAAAAATTAAAAATATGTCAGATTATTAATCTGCTCTATACCTGTGAGTTATGCTACAAAAATGGGGAAACTATTCATACATACCACTGCTTCTAAGTATGGAAAATCAGACAGCTGTTGCAAGAATGACTGATTTAAAAACAATGCAGAAACCCTCTATGCTAATTGAACAAGAGATGACATGGTTACAACCCAGGGCCAGTATTATTTTTTTCTTAAATAAAACAGCTTTTGTTTGGGACATTGTGAGTCGGGCCACTCAGCACTTAGCACAAGAATATTCTTTATTCATCTGCCCAGTTGAAGTCATAGATAATGTAAAAGAGAAATATGAGACATGCTATTCCAGGAGTCATAATAGTAATCTCATAGATTTTACAAGACAAATAGTTTAAGTGTTGAAAGCCAAGAGGGAAGACTGTGGAAAGCTAGCTTGCAGGGTGCCAAAATAGATGGTAGACCCTTGGCCCATACATCACCTGCAAAGATTCATTTAGATACCGTGTAATATTTAATAGCACACTCCTAAACTGTGTCATTTGATAATTTAATAGCCACAATTAACGCTATTGAAGCTTCAATTTTTGACCGAAATCTACAAAACACACTATCACTTGTTAAATACCAACAATTGTGATCTGTAAGTGATCTGGGCACATTGACAAGGAAACACGTTTATTGCAGGAGGGCTTGCTGCTTGCTCACTGTAATCCACTGTAATCTAACTTTAATCCAGCTTTAGTCTACTTTCAGAGACCATGGGCCTGTTCACACATGCCAAAACAAGCCCCATGCGCCTGGTGACTTATCTGGGTCCAGCTGTGTGTCCAGGCACCAGCAGCATATGTCTAGAGCCCGGCATGGCTGTGTGTGCATTGTTGTGACGGTGATGCTCCTTGCCTGCACAGTCACGTTTGGGACATCTGAGGTGCTCTGACTGGGAAAGACAGAGATAAGGTAGGGATTGGGATACATGTGCGCACCACCGCTAGTAGGCACTGGAGTAGGGTCTGGTAAGGCAAGAGGCGTTTCTGGGTCGAAAACACCTCATGCAAGTTCAGATCCTCTTTACCAGAAGCTACCCCATCGTCTGTTACAGGACCAAGTGCGACTTGGCCTCTATTTTCAGCATCCAGTTCTATTGGTCTGGATGAAAAAATGTCCACAAAGTCCTCCATTCTTTTATGGCATTAAGCTACCAGATGTTTCTGAGAACTTTTCCAAGCGGACACCGAAAATTATCCTTTCTTTATTTTCCATCTGATATTTAGTAGTGTTAACAATTCCAAACAGGGTGTTTCCATTTAGATATCATGATGGCTTTATTCACCTTAAAGGTATTTTGATTTTTTTTAATAATGTTTTTAGTGTTATCTAATCCCTTTTCAATGTTATCTAGGCAAGTGATTATCACCGTTTCTTGTGGCAGTAAATTCCGTAATCTACCGGGGTTTAGCCCCCAGTGTTTTAACCCATACAAAAATATAAAGCATACTACAAACACCCTGAAGCTTTTATTATATACTCAGAGTACTTTTACAACTGGTGAAACATGAAAATCAGTTTTGTTTTCTTCCCCCCACCCTAATGAGATTGCCTCAGGATATGTTATGGAAAACAGCTTTGAGAATTAGAACGCTATGATTTCCTTATCTTTTCCAGAAATTGTACTATTTGTTGAATTTTTTTTAAATACTATTTGTGATTTCTTCATTTACTTCATATGGAAAATAAGATACATCATAAAGGATTTAAAGCTGGGAATTTATTCAAAAACAGCAAAACAAGATAAAGTGGCTAAATGTCCTTTTTTAAAACAAGAGAACAGTCCTATATTTTGGAATATATCTTCTCTTTTTTACCACTCTTTTAGGGGTTTCATGCTCAGGGTGTTCCAGATGGCAAGAGGAACGCATGGGGTCTTCTTGGGATCCTTCAATTGCTTCTCATATCCACTGCCAAATGGCAGGATATGATCCCAGAACAATACTGGACTCTCACGCAGTGATCACACCTGTAGTTCAAAACGGCTTCTGACCATCTTGCATTCATATCACTCAGATTCTTTTATCCTGAAATTGTCTTGGATGTGGGCTATGGTTCCTCAAGCCGGCTTCTCTGGAGTCCACTTTCCCACAGGATTCAAGCCATCTTGGGTACCCAGTCCTTTTTCATTTGTCATGTGTAAGCAGGGAACCAAGCTAGAAGGGCTGACCTGCGCTGGGGTGGGTGGATCTATCCTTCCCTCCTGTATCCCTCTCCCTTTTCTCCTCTGAATCTCTCCCCCACAACTGTTCTCTCAGATCCTTCCATATCTTGTCCAGTGTCCTCCCGGCCTACCCTCTCCCAATTCCCCTTTGCTCTGATTGCAACAAAGGCGGCACAGTCCCCTCAACCCAACAGTACCCTGTGTTTGCCCTCAGCATTGCACAAATCCAAACACACCCTCTTGCCACTATTGACTCACAGAACTTTATCCTATCAGAATGCAGGTGATGTTGAGTTGATGTAATCAATAGAGTTGCATAAAGGGGGCTTAGGGAGATAACTTAAAAGTTGTGAGCGTAGCAGCCCAAATTGAGGACTGATTATTGGGGATTGTGTGTGAACAGGATTAGGATGGCTTCAGTTCAGTTTCTTAAAGGGACGACCAAGATCAGCCAGATGTGATCACGGCCTTATGTCATCTGCAAGTTCCTAGTGTTCCTGTTCCAAAATACCCGGATGTTAGCAAGTGCTGGCAAACTTCCTTTTGTTTCTTCCCCACGCTTGCTATTATCTGCAGATTTTGGAACAGCAACAATAATGTGAGGAGTTGGCAGAAGGTGGAAGAAACGGACATTATGAAAAATCTGGTGTCATTGCTGAATTTGCTGTAATACTGATATATTGATTTTTTAAAAATCAACTAATCCAGGACCATATTGGAAATGTCACAGATTGTGGCTCATAATCCTGAAGAATTGCAGGTTTTTATCCACATCTGGAGGCATACTCAAAGTTGCAGCAATTATCTACAAATTACGGGATCATGGGTTTTCTGTCCTGCTCTTCTCAGAAAAAGGATATGTCAAACCACTTCTGTATCTGCCAAGAAACCTGCATGGAAAACTGCACTAGGAGCTGAACCTCACTCAGCAGTAGGGCTGTGCAAGAATTTCAAAACATTCAAAGTTCAATCAAATTCATTCGAATTCCGCCATTCAAATTTGAATTGAATGTCTATACATTCGTTTTTAACATTTTAATGAATTCGGATGTTTCAACTCATTCATACAAATTATTCAGACATCCCTATGTGTAGGGATATGTACGCATTACATACATATCTGTATGCATCTTAGTCCTATCTGTATACATTTCAATGGATATGTACTGGACCAAAACGGGATGCATATGGGATAAAAACAGGATGCATTCAAATGCATACAGACACATACAAATGTTGTTGACATCCGTAGCTTCAAATATGAATGGAATATTCATATGAATAAATGCGAATGTATTCAAATTGGTTCAAATTTGAATACATTAGTTTTTTCCCCTATTCGTATAAATTTGAATATTTGATTCAAATCAAATCAAATCCAAAAATTGCATTTGTGCACACCCCTACTCTGCAGTCTCCAAAGGTTAAGAAAAAGAATTAAAAAAAGAGAAAATGCAGGGAAAGTTGCCCATCCAAAGTTCTACATTTGAGGCAACCATAGAAGCCATGATGCTGTGCTTGTGATATCAGTATCTGGCTTAAAAAAATCAACTTTGGGGTCATGGTCCCACCTTCACTTTAAACCTTCTTCAGTCCATCTTGAGGTCTGACTGTTCACACCTTTTCATTTCTATTAGCTAATGTGGCACAATCCACTGTTTTGCTGACAATAATGAAATTAGCTTATTTGTAGTCACAACAGTTTTATTAAATCTACAGTTTTTAAAAAAATTATTAAACCTTTCATTTCTATCCATTTTATCTGTGGACTTTCCACAAATGAAGCAGATAGAAATGAAAAGGTCTGCGCAGTGAGACCTGAAGATGGACTGAAGAAGGTTTAAAGTGAAGGTGGGATCATGGCCACTGCGAAACCTTTCAGTAATCGGTTCCTTCCCAAGCACTGTGTCTACCCTTTAGAATATAATGA
This sequence comes from Aspidoscelis tigris stejnegeri, assembly GCA_023333525.1. NCBI lineage: Eukaryota > Metazoa > Chordata > Lepidosauria > Squamata > Teiidae > Aspidoscelis > Aspidoscelis tigris. Next base: position 14,224,189 of record JALMGA010000007.1, read on the forward strand.
TGGCATTATGGCAGCATCCTGATGTTACTTATTGTTTTTGGATATTCCACCATAAAACTTGGGAGTACTTCATTCCAGAATATTCCAAAATAGGCCTGAATGAATGCAGTGTTGTAAAAACACAGCAAGGCAGGGGAATAGGATTCCCCCCACATTAACAGACTGTTGTCTCACTCTTTGCTTGATCTCTTCAGAACATTTTAGTGACTGACGAATCAGTGGGAAACAAAACTGTTGGTCAGAGTCACATTGGTTGCTTCTTCTTCTTCTCTTCTCCCGCCCACTGCTTTCGTTAAAGTGGTCCCTTTAGCTCTCCAAGGAAGGGGGATTGGGGAGAATGGAGGTTAATGATGAGTCCAGGAATTGAGGCAGGAACTGCTCCCGCTTTCTCCTAGGGTGGATATAATAAAGATGGTGGAACTGGAAGGGTGGCCTTTTTTGTATTTTCTTTTTGGAACAGTCTACCATGGGGCTAGCCTTGTTCTTCTGCACATATGGTGTAGAGAGACCACCTCCTGGGAGGCCACTCTGTCTGCACTGAATGCAGCATTGATCAGGATACCAAGAGAAACAGGTCTACTGAAGGCCCAAGGACCGCTACTGGTTCAGGGAGACATGCAGAATGGTGCATGTGTCTGTGGGTTGGTTTAGCAGAGGGACCCATTTCAGTGACCCACAAATTCACCACTGAAATGGGTCTCTCTGGGTTTCTGGTTGTGGAGTCCTTCTGGTTGTGGAGTCCTCACAAGATCTTCAGAATAACATAGGATCTGTACTAGTACAGGCCACCATGTGTGGATGACCTTGTAGCAGCTTGGAACCTCTCCAGATGGACTACTTCCCCTCGCACAAGTTGAAAAGGGGGGAATATATGGGTGAAAACAGCATCACAGGTATCAAAAATGAAACATCTTATCTCCCACAGGAAGTGGCTGTATTTCTGCTGGCTTTCTGGAGGGATGTGCACAAATATTCGAAGGTATTTGAAATTTGATTGAATCTGCGCAGATTTTGACATTTGAATTCAAATTGAATATCCATAAATTCCAATTTAAAGATTCAAACAAATTTGGAATTTTCAATCTATTTGTTCAGATTATCCGGACACTCACATGTGTACCGGTTCATACACGATGCATACTTGCAGATAAACATTTTTCCCGCATCCATACGCATTTGTATGGATCTGTATGGGCCAAAAAGGGTTGCATACGGGATAAGTATGGGATGCATACAGACGTGTACGGATGCGTATGGGATGCATAATGATGTGTACGGGCACATATGAATGTTGTCGACATTTGTAAGTGCAAATTTGAATAGAAAATTAAGATTCAGATTTGCTTAATTCGAATAGAATTTGGTTAAATTTGAATTTTAAAGATTTGAATTGAACCCCGAAAATTTCATTTGTGCACACCCCTAGGTATCTGCTCTGTATGAAAAATTTCCTAAGATGAATCCCTGACGTTGGTCCCAACAGAAGGTGTGGCAAATCACTTTGATATCTTTGCCAGGAAAACTGCACAGATGGATTCATGTAGACAGTCATCTTTCAGTCTGAGGACACTTAAATTTCCTTTCCTTTTTCTTTCATATATGATTGTGCTTCTTCACAGATTCAGTGGTTTAGTATCATGTTATTATGAGTAAACAGCTGAAAATCTACTACCATGTACTTTATTTTAACTAGACATGTTCCAATTATTTCATACAGTTCCTGAGAAGCACTCTGTATCCAAATTTAAAAGTGGTAATTGCAGTGTTTTAATGATTGGTATGAAGTATATTTAGCTTCTTCAAAGGTTTATCTCCAGATACTTGTATTCTACTGCAAACCTACTAACAGTATACATGACAGTATATTACTCACGATTTACACTCCTACCTTCAGCAAACTAGAAAAGCCTTATTAATATATGCTAACTACATATAAGTACAACAGCATCAGAGTATTGTCTTTAAAAAGATATTTCTGAAGTCTGGATTGAAAAGACTGAAGCCCTTTCTGCACTGGTCCCTATTTCAGATTATGGATTGTTCCCAATAGCACTAAGTACCCATTAAGTAACTCTGGAGCGGCTCTGGAGAATCTTTGAAGAATCTATTGAGCATCTACGGAGATTGCACCCCTGTCCCCCAAAAAACCTGGGGTGACGGGTGGACCCCATGTGGGTCATTCCAGATTCGCCACATGGGTGCTCCAGAGTTTCCACTGTAGGCAGGCTAGCACCCATTGCTGTTGGGTGCTACACCATCTGTGGGGACGCATCGGGTACCTCCCTTAATCCAGATCTACTAGATCTGGATTAGTTGAAGGACCCATTCCTTCGATCCGGATCATCTTAGCTCCGGATTAAGGGAGGTCAGTGGAACCCCTCCCCCCACATATCTCAGAATAGAAACCTGACATCCTCATGCTGGTGTGCTGGGTGGCTGGTTCTCATGCATATGGCAGGTCCCTATTCCAGGATATACTCTGGAATAAAGCCAAGTACAGAAAGGACCTGGATGCCTTCTCCCACATAATTTAGCTCAGTCTCTGCACCGAGATCTGAGGCATTTCTCTGTGTCTTCCTTTGTTTTTGTCTGACACCATGGCTGCATTCACACAGGTGCAGGGTTGTCCTAAATGTCCAGATACGTGTACCAGCACCTCCACACATGTGTAGATGCCTGTTTCAGCCTTCACACATGGGCAGAGGATGGAGTTACAGTGATAGTTTTGTCCAGAAGGCCAATAAAATTGCTGTTTCTGGAAAACCCAGAACCAGTAATAGTTTCTGGTGCTTTTTAGTGGGGGAAAAGCAGGACTATGGGTCCTTCAACTAATCTGGATTTAGTAGGTCCAGATCTAAGGAGGTATTCGACGCATCTCCATGGGCGGTGTAGCACCCAATAGCAATGGATGCTGGGCGTGCTCACAGTGGAAACGTTGGAGCACCCATGTGGTGATTCCGACTCTACCCAATGTTGAGCCGACCTGTCGCCCCATGTTTTTTGGGGGGCGATGCACAGGGGCGCAAGCTCCAGAGCCACTCTGGAGGATCTTCAAAGATTGTGGCAAATCGCTCTGGAGATTCTCTGGAGCTTGTCCAAAGCTCCATAGAAAGGCCCCGTAGAAATGGCCTAACCTATGACGTCTGTGCCATTCTCCAGGAAAAAAAACACCCAAGTGTATCCCAGCCTCAACTGCTGGCATTTCTAGGTAAAGCACCATGCCTTGTTATCTTGGAGGGACATGTTTGTCAGTTTTAACAAAGCTATCTTGATTCAGTGTAACACAGACTTCTGTGTTTTTAGTGCAATCCATCTTGTCAAGGCAAAATTGTATCTGGTTAAGCTGAGAAAAGGGCATAAAAGCATGTGACAAAGGACACAAAAACATCTGTAATGAAAGAGAAAGATCAGGAACTTCCTCCCCTGGATACTGAAGACATAAAGCTATGCAACTGCTTCCTCTAGAGCAAGCAGGCACCGATGAGAATTAGATTCTCCAGAAGGCTGAAGGAAACAGCAAGGCAGTACTTGGAAGAACGCTCTTGTTTGTATCAGTTACAGAATCCCTGCAGATGAAAGCTGGGGTTGAAGACGAACTTGTTAAATGCACAATAACCTTATCTCCAATCTTATTTTCAGGCACAATGAAAACGAAAAAGAACTACCCGCTCATCTTGTCTAGATAATTTTTCTGCCTAATACCACAGTTGGACATTGTTTTAGAACTGCTTCCATTTTTTTCTGCACTTGATGGAGGACCATAATTGAGTATCATTTACATGCTGATGACATCTCAGTTTAAACCCTCTTTATGACCTCACTTAGCAGCTTAATGGAGGCATTAAATAGCAGATAGGATTGTCTAGCATAAATGTCATGCAATTTTAACAGTAGTTCATCAGGACTAACTTCTAGAACAGTCACTTGAGTAGAAACAGAACCATGGTGGCACAGTTCCCATTCCAATCGGCATATGTAGAAGAACATTCAATCCAAAGCTGCTGAGATGTCTGTAGAGTGTGAGTTGTGCTATCCCAGGACTCTTGTACTTGGCCTTCAAAGTTTCCAAGGGGCACCACTTCCGACACCACTCCCATGCCATGGTCACACCTTCACTTTAAACCTTCTTTCACTGCCCACACCTTATCATTCCTATCCATTTAGGAAAGTCCAAAGGGAGGGTGGGAAAGTCCACAAATAAAATGGATAGAAATGAAAAGGTGTTAGCAGTCAGACCTGAAGATGGACTGAAGAAGGTTAAAGTGAAGGTGTGACCAAGGGCCAGCATTGCTTCCTGGTGCACTACCAAGGCTCCTCTTTTTTATTCCAGATTATAGAGGTATGCTATCCACACTGGCCTTATCATTGAGGTCTATTGGTAAACCAGGCTAGGGCACCATTTTGGGCATCCTAGCCCAGTCTATGATCTATTCTGTGTGGACAGAGCATGCAAAGAAGTTGTGGAACCTCTTTTATCCTGCTCCAGTGTATGGAGGAGAGGCCCTTGACCCTTTTGTAGCACAGGACAACACCTCAACTGAAAAGGGCCTAAGACTGAAATGCACTTGAAATGGTGCTTGAAATTCTACCTCATTCAAGGGGACCTGGAATTCTGGACAGCTATTAGTTCAAGCACTTCACCAAGGAAAGGAATACTTACAACCAGCCATTAATTATTATTGCCTGATCTCCGCTTACAGTGAGGGTTGCCTCAAAAACATGTCTTAGCTTCTGCATTTCCACCCATGGCAGTACAGGGAGACTCATGATGAGCACACCAGCCCATTTTTGACCAAAATTGCTGTCCAAGGCATCATTTCTGAAGGGTGTAATTTCCCTTCTGTCTAATCATGGCACATTCCCCTGGGCACCCTTGCAGAAGCAATCTGTGAAGTCAAGTGAAGACCAAGTCTATGATCTCTTGGCTCCATAGTAGATTTTTCGCCTGTTATCATTTAAGGTCTGCTCTTAAAATAAAATGGGACTGGCAATATATGTACGTATGCAGCCCTGGGAAAATGCTCTTTCTTCTTTGTTCTGGGAAAGACCTACTGCTACCTTTAAAGTGACGTGGTTCCTTCAAATCGTGCTCCACACTTTAACCAACGTTTACCAGGAACTTTCAGTGGCGTGACCATCTGCCAGTGCATCAGCATCGTTATGGCAACAACAGTGATGCATGCACAGTTGCAGAGAGCACTGCAGCCAAAATGGCGGCACCCAGAGGAGGACTGGCACCAGGACTGCATCAGGTAAGTATTCAGTCACCCGGTGGTGGTGGGGAACAACCAAAGTTGACTAGCACTCCAAACGTAAGCACTAGTCAACGTTGGTTAATCGCGCTCCTTTCTCATCCAACGGATGGGAAGGGAAGTGTGAAATTGCTCCTGATGAGTTGTGATTCTGATCAATAGCTACAAAAATTAGAAGTCTAGATTATAGCTTAAACAATACAAAATTGTCAACGCTTTCAAATATTATTTTTCAAATGAACATCTAAAACCTGCCCGGGTCCTGTGGAAGCATTTTAAAGATTCCTTTCTGTGGCATCAATGCTCATTTGTTAACGAATCCAAAAGAAATGTTATGTCTTGCTGCTCAGCATTAAACAACAACAACAACCCAAAACACTGAGAACAACAATCCATTTTACACAGGAAATTCAAGGTCATTTCAGTTGCTTAGGCAAGGGATGCCTTGAGTATATCTTTGACACCAAAAATTTGCCAGTGATCAGGGTTTTCTATTTTGTAACCTAGTGGATTAATCTCAGAATGTACAAAATATTGTTCCTGTTTAAAATAATAATAATAAAAACTATTCTGTTCATTCTACACAGTTCAGCTTGGTATGAAATGCTGATCTTGCATCCAACAATATTTCCCCAACATGGTTCTGACATTTGCAACCATGACAGTCCAGAAATGCAGCTGGCATGCAAAGATTGATGAAATGCTAGATAAGCTTATCACTAAGGAGGAGTTCTTAAGCCAGTTATATGTGCATTCAAGCAGATTCATGCCTACAGCTCTTATCCTGAAATGGAACTGCAATGTTTGCTTCATGTGCTCTGCATGCCCCATTAACTAGTTACTTTATGTTCATGTAGGAAGAAAACCTTTCACCAAATTTGACTGAGGATGTCTATTCTGTGAATGTCTTGGCAACTGTAGCATAGCAAGAATCTTTCTACATATTTCTTTTTCCTAATGGAAATGCAGGATTATGGCATGCTTTAATAAGTGGCACATCCAAACAGAAACTCATGGAGCAACCTTTAGAAAATTCCTATTTGCTCTGCTCCAACAGCACAATATTTCAATGTGAAATATTTTGAATTGGGACAACACTGAGATACACCATCTTCACAGTTCTCTCCTCCTGCAAAGATCATGCTCATGGGCAGGAATTCCATTTTTATATGGCTAATGATCAACCCATGAACATCTGCCCACTTTTGGACTCCTAGATGGTCCAGGAACATCATGTACAGTGAAAAACAAGCTGGTTCCAGTATTATTATTATTTTTGAGGGAATTGATGGATAGAGATTGATTGGTTTGTAAGAGAAATGAATCAAAGGGCCTGCTCACACTTAACTTTGTTGGATGGTATAAGAATATCATCCCACTGAAGACTGCACAATGGGATGCATCTGTACTTCAAGTGCCAGGGCAATCTCAGATCTGACCATCAGCACTTGAAGTGCAGATGGTCAGGGTTAGCCTGGTCAGATTGCCATGGCAACAGCCATAGAGACATTGAGTTCATGCTAGGTGTCATGGCAATCATGATGTGGTGCACAAACGTTTAGTCACAACAGCAGCTTCCCTGCTCCACCCTACTGCAGTGTTCATACCTGGAAGATAGTGCAAATGCTGTATCCAGGAGCTGACCAGCTGCCCCAGTTGAAACTGTGGAGATGTTTTTACTTCTCCACAGCTCATACTGATTTGGTGAATTGGTGGATGCTCTTGGATGCTCCTGGATGCTCCAAGTTGGTGGAGGAGGTGTGGCATCATGTATAATTCCTATGGAGAAGCTGTAGCTGCTCAGACAGGTAAATCTGAACAGGCCCAAAAGTGATACAGTAAAAAAACAATTGTACTTCCTCTCCTGGTGGTTGGGAATGCTATACCAGAGTTAGGCCCTTTCTTCACTGGGCCTTATTCTATCACACCAAGGAGCTCATATTTATGTAACATTCTTTTTTTTCTTAAATAAATTTATTTAAGAAATTTATTTAAGAAATATTATTTTCCTATAATATATAAACACAAAAAAATGATGGCAATGGGAAGAGAAATGCTAATTGTATGTTTCATACCTAGTTGAAACCACTATATCCAGGCTTTTAAAATTACTTTTAATCAGATCATAGAATCATAGAATCATAGAATGGTAGAGTTGGAGGGGACCTCCTGGGTCATCGAGTCCAACCCCCTGCTCAAGGCAGGATCTCCTAAACCATCTCAGACAGATGGCTGTCCAGTCTCTGCTTGAAGACCTCCATCGAAAGGGAACCAACCACCTCCCGTGGCAGCCTGTTCCACTGGTTGATCACTCTTACTGTTAGAAATTTTTTCCTAACATCTAAACTAAATCTTTTCCCCTGCAGTTTCACCCCATTGTTTCTACTCCTTCCTTGAGAGAGTGAGAACAGGGCTGATCCCTCTGCCTTGTGACAACCCTTGAGGTATTTGTAGACAGCTATCATGTCTCCTCTCAGTCTTCTTTTTGTTAGACTAAACATTCCTAGTTCCTTAAGCCGTTCCTCATAGGACATGGTTTATTCTGGATTATATCCTGAAATCCTTATTCTGTATTATATCCTGCCATCCACATGATAGTGTGAACTATGACAAATTTTGCATAGTCTGCACTAGCATGTAGGTGGCAGTTCCCAATTCCGGGATATAACACAGAATAAAGCCCAGTGCGGAAACGGCCAAAATTACACTGTATACTAGGGAAGTGCACAAATATTTGTAACATTCAAAATTCATATGAATTCGGTCAAATTTGGAGGTTTGAATTTGAATTGAATGAGGGCAATTTAGAAGACTGACATTCAACTTTGAATTGAATGTTTTGATACATTTGTATTAAGCTTCGTTTGGGATTCGTACGGGATTTGTATCCTATTTGTATGCATTTGTGTGGGATTCATATGGGATTGAACATTCGTATTGAATACGAATCCTACCACATTTGAAGGGGATCTATTCAAACAAATATGAATTTTCTTGCATTTGATTCAATATGAATCAAACACAAACAAAAAATTCATGTACATCCCCACTGTATCCCTTTTAAATTTCTGATTCAAATTCAGCAGATGTGTTTAACATCAACAAGATTGAATCCTACTAGACTAACAATGGATGTTAAGCACTAAATCATACAGAACAAATATTGTAGTTCATAGTTTTGGATGGACATAATGGAAACCTTCCACGAACGCAGAGCTATCCCCACGGAATTCTGCATTTTACAATAGAAAGATGCTTGCGGAGTTACCTAGCAAAATTAATTCCTTATTTCAGGAAGCATGTTCTGGCTACTTTCTGGATTCTTTATTCAAAATATCTGTTCTTACTAATGACATAATGGGAAAGGCTGTATCGAATTTGGCAAGATGTAGTGAAATGACCAATGAGGCAGTTCAGAGGACAGCAAGGCAATCTGTTAGCTAGACTTTGGCCACTGCTGTTTCTACTTCTGGTGCTTCCATCGTTTCACCTGGAGATTTATAGATGCATCTGGATTTCGTAAAATAAGAGCAGCGTGAACATGCAGCCATTGCTGACCAAACAACAATGAACTAATCTATTGTAACTGCAGACCTGATTGAACCTATAATAAATCACAAGACTAGGCCTCTTGACTATTCAAAGACCAAGGCCAACCATCTGGCCAGCACTCACACTTTTGGCTAATGAGTAGCTTGGACGTCCTCCCACTATTGTGTTATCTGGAGGAATATTAGAATGGGGGGGAAATATTCATACATTCCAAGTTAAATTTAAATTCCAAATTAGTCCAGCCGTGTTATCTTTGACTGTGTGTTAGGGTGTTTTTCCACTGTCACTAGAAGTACCCATTAAGTACCCATTAATGGGTACAAAAATGCAATTTAGTACCCATTAATGGGTATTTAATGGGTACTTCTAGTGACAGTGGAAAAACACCCTTAGTGTTGCTTGATTATACTCATATCACAATGCCTTCCAGGCTGAATACATGCATGCACACACATGTATGAGCGTGTGAATATATGCGTGCAGATGTGCATGCATTCATGCTGCTACTGGCCATCTGTTTGACAACCCATTGGTGATCCTAGCTGAGTTCACACATTCATATTTATCACTTCTCCAATACAATTTCATAAGGTTAATTTGCATGTGTGAAACAGACCATAGATAGCAGTCATATCTCTGCCTCCTTAATAATTTTTGTTGGAGGCAGCTTGCACGTTTGAGAAGTATTATGTGATCAAGCTGCATGCTGTGGCAGTTTCTTAAGAGAGTACAAAGTGTACTCTTTGTTCAGCTCCTCATCACTCAGAGGGAAGACTTCTTTTTGAACATTTATTTTTAAAGCCTCCCAAAAGTAGTTAGTGGAATAGATAACCGTATATACTACAGTGATCCTTTTTTTAAAAAATCCCATCTTCCGTTTTTTGCACTTTTGCTCACTGGCGCGATATTATTATAGCATTCCTGTGAAGTAAAGATCAGGTGCAGAGGAAGCCATTTGCACTTGAAGCTCTGTTGTACTCTCCAACCAGACCACCAGCACTTCAAGTGTGGATGGTCTGACTTTGGCCCTCCAGATCACCGGGACAATGGCCATAGTGACATCAATCTCAGACCTGGCCATTCCCATGACAGTTGTGATGCTGTACACGATGGCACAGTTGCAGTCACCACTGCCCTGCCCCATCACAACATTTGCACCTGGAAGAGAGTTTGAACACTTCATATGAGAGTGACCAAGGACTTATCAGCTAAACCAAGGATTGGAAAGAATTATTGAACTATGCGATGAGACCTCAAACTCCATAAATTTTGAGAGATGAAATATTAAGACTATTTCTTTGGTCCAACTAAAAGTATACCAAGAGGTAAAGGGAGAAAAGCTATGTGATGTTTGTCAACTGAGTGCACACACGGAAGGTGGAGGGATGTATGCATATGCCACTTTCACTGTATATTGTCACAGTGTCATTGTTTTTATGCTTTTTTATGTTGTTATAAAAATAAAAAAACCTGTATAAATTATAGAAAAGGACTTATCACTCAGCTGTCTGGCTCAGATTTTCCTGAACTAGAACTCCCAACATTCACTTCCCCAGGAAATATCTGGTGTGGCCTGTTTCATTGGAGCATCCATGCTTTAACCTTTTTAAATGAGCCAGTTTAGTCTAGTGGTTAAGGAGCTGGACTCTTATCTGAGAATACTGGGTTTGATTCCTCCATGAAGCCAGCTGGGTGACCTTGGGCTAGTCACAGCTCTCTTTCTGAGCTTTCTGGTGTCTCTAATGTGCTTATAAATGATCCTTAAAATTTTGGTAGATTGTGGTGCATAAATTTAGTTTTCATTTTTAGTTTGTTATCTGGTATAATATATTAAACTACACTATTTTATTTGCAAAAGGTATATCATGCCAATACTATTGCTCCTTCTATTTTCTCAGCTCTATTCTGCAACCACGAGACCTTTATGAAGGCTTTTCTGCTGCTGACATTTTCTGGTGCCTGACCACACACACACACACAAATCTCCCTTTTACAACAAATTTGTGGCATTCCTCAACCCCACAGCTGTGGCTTTCTAGATGTTTGTGCTGGTTAGGATCCTGCTCTTATTTACCTGGGCTTCCATTGCACTTTTGTGATGCAATGTTGCAAACATCACAGATGTTGTGATATGGGGGGACATCACCAAATCTGTTCCATATTGTGCTAGCATTATTTAAAACGTGAATGTTGTTCCACAAATGGTTGGATGCCATTTGTGATCACTATAGGTACTTTGCACAAATGTTGCATATGCTGTATCACTGAAGGTTGATTCCTTTTGGGGTTGCTTCCAGGTGGCAAGGGGGCATGTGGGAAATAGGGAACTCTGGATTGCCTCTTCCTGTGGCTGGCCAGACCTGAGCAGGACCTCAACAAAAATTCACTTACTTGCATGTCTTGCCAGGTCCATATGGTATCACCTTGGTAGGGACTTCTGGGAGCTTGGCACATGCTTAATGTCAAGGATAACAACAATAACATGAACTGTAGGTGACCTCTTCCCATGGGTTGGGGGAGTTTCAGTGGGAAACCACTGTTGCTGGCTAGACTACTTGGAGCAAATGTGCACTTCCCGTCCTGTCTGCAAGAAGGGAAAGGTGAACTTGCCCACTAGTAAATTCTAGTACATGTGTTCCCTCCTCTGACACACCTGGATGCTTACCTGCTGTCTGGGAGCTACCATCTTCTCTCTGGGTAGTCCTGCTAGTGCATGTGTTCATGCTCATGCGCCATCACTGGGACAATGGTGATGCCTGTGCAAGTGCTCTGGCACAGGCATGTCATGTCACATCATTTGACACACAAGCGCACTGTTTCAATGACTTAAACTTTACCCAGATAGCACTTACTTATTCCACATTATTTGGACAATCCAAATGGGTAATCTGGAAGAAAATGTGTCTGGATGTGCTTTAATCACAAGGCTAGGAACCATCTTGCCTGAGAGGAGTGGAGAAGAGGCAGCAGGCTGGGCTCTGCCATCTTGCTCCCAGCAGTGCCCCTCCTTCCTCCAACTGCTCCCATCACAAGGTGGCAAAGAGACTATGGCAGCCGATCCACCAGTTGAGGAAATGTCTGGTCCTGAGGCCGAGCAAGGTGGGGCTGAGTAGATGCCGGCTGACCATCTCTACCATCTTCCGGTTTGTCATCAATGAAGAGAAAATTCAAAGTAAAGAGAATAAGAAAATTCCAGCAATAAGAAATGGAACTGAAGACCTCAAGCGCTTGCTTTTTGCTGTTCCCTGTTCCCTCCCACACCATTTTTCTTTTGTTTCTTGTCTCTTTAGATTGTAAGCCTGAGGGCAGGGACCTGTCTAAGATTAATATAATATTGTAACCTGCCCTGAGATCTTCGGGTATAGGGCGGGATAGAAATACAAATAAATAAATAAATAAATAAATAAATAAATAAATAAATAAATAAATAAATAAATAAATAAATAAATAAATAAATAAATAAATAAATAAATAAATAAATACTCCAGATTAGCCACATAATCTGGAATAAGTGAGCACTGTCAGGATGAAGCTTTAGGCTGTGTCTGGACAGGGGGAACATAGCACCATTATAGCACCACTTTGGTGGACTTATTTTACATATCTGAGGCAATGTCTTCTTCCCTCCTAAAATGTGATCGAAACTATTGCTGGAAAACCCAATGCTAGTTGTGGGTTGTCCAGTGATAGTGCTTTTTATTTACATTCTGGACTGGGTTGTCATCATAGCTTCATCCACTGTGCTTGAATGGAGGCTGGAATGGGTGTCCACTCATGCATGGAAGTGCCAATTACTGCATCTAGGCATTCCGAATGGCCAAATGCCCAGATGAGCACATGAGCAAAACATGTGCAGATAGTGCTGGCCCTGGTGGCTGTCTGTCTAGGAAGTGGTAATTGTGGAAAGAGAATTTCCCTCATTATCACTTCCTAACATAACTGCTTCTAGTGGTTAGGGACCCGGACTCTGGGAATACTGGGTTTGATTCTGCCCTCCCCCATTAAGCCAGCTGGGTGACCTTGGGCTAGTCACAGCTCTCTTCTGAGCTCTCACAGCTCCACCTATCTCACAGGGTGTTCTGTTGTCGGGAGAAGAATAGAAAGTTTTGTCAGCTTCTTTGAGTCCCTTAAATGGGTGAGAAAAGTGGGATGGAAAAGCCAACTCTTCTAACAAGATATCTGGCTGCTGTCTGGAGTTAACAGTGGAATAATAATGCAAACATCTGAAATTAGGGTGTTTGTTTTCAGAGGTGGAAGGAAAGTAAAAATGTTTTTTAATGGATTTTTTACTTGTTTTGATTCACTGTGTATGTTCATCCTTTTTTAGTGTTCAGAGTAAAGCACATCCAGACGCATTTTGAGATTTAAAAAGTGGTATATAAATGCCCTAAATAAATAAAATTAATAAATAACATAGACCATGCAGATGTGCCGAGCAACAAGGCTATAATCTTTGTCTGCCATTGATTGGAGATCTCCACTAACACTGTGTCTTTCAAGATAATTGCAAACTCAGTATTTTTTTAAAGAAATTAAAGCGAGAACTGATTTGAGTTTGTGTGAGTGTATGAGTGTGTGCTTGCGCGCACATGCCTGTGTGCATGAAAGGTAAAGAATAAGAGGTTTTAAAATTGGCATGAAAAGACCAATGCATGAAATCACTGTTGACATCTCTGTTTTCCCAGTGGAGGAACAGCAGAGCCTTTCTGGATGAGCCTGAAGAGGCTTTAATTGAGTCCTGTGAGAAGCCAGAAGAGAGCTTAACAATGATGAAAGGAAATAGCAGATTCCAGAACATACCAGAGGGAGGAAGTGTGAGCTCATATGTATCTTTTTAAGATGCAGCTCAGGTGTAGATGCATGTTTATCTGGACTCGAAGACTGCAGTGATATGCCCACTTGATGGAGGCAAGCCTATTGGCCTCAATAGGATTGCATCAAGCTCAGCACACATAATCCTATGATGTTAATCATCCCATTCCAAAGTTAAATATTCAAAGACTTGCAAAATTGTATATTAGTGGCTATTGCTACCAGTACGGATGTGCACAAATTATTCATCGGTTTCACAATTTGTACAAATTTGTACGAACCTGAACATTCGCATCTGAATCAAATATTGACTATATTCCAAGATTGACATTTAAGTGCAAAGTGAATGCTTTTGTGCATTTGTTTGATGCTTCATTATACGTGTGAAGTGGGTGCCCAGTCACATTTGCAGCAGATTCAAAGCACATCCAATGTGGATTTGGAGGGGATTAAGAGGGGATTTGGAGGCTCAGCTGGGACAGGGATTCGAGGAAGATTTGAATAGCATTCAAAGAGGAGTATCCACAGTGGATTTGAATCCTTACATAGACTTACTGTGATCTTTCCCATCCCATCTTCTAGCAAGACCATCCGCACCTCTATGACGCACTGACACCAGAGTGATTGCACTGCACTGAACTGCTGTCCCAGTGATGGCACTGGTGCGCATGCACGGGTGCCCAGTCACATCTGCAGCAGATTCAAAGCAGATCCAATGTGGATTCAGAGGGGATTCAGAGGGGATTTGGTGGCTCAACTGGGACAGGGATTCGAAGCAGATTTGAATAGCATTCAAAGAGGAGTATCCACAGTGGATTTGAATCCTTACATAGACTTACTGTGACCTTTCCCATCCCATCTTCCAGCAAGATGATCTGCACCTCTATGATGCACTGACACCAGAGTGGTTGCACTGCACATCACTGCAGTCCTAGTGATGGTACTGGTGCACATGCACTGGTGCCAGCATCTGGAGAGAAGGAGGCAGCGTATGGACATGCAGCCCCACTGCAGATTAGTGTCTGGATGCATGGGGGGAGGGAACACCTGTACCAGCATTTGCTAGTGTGAATGCTAGTATACGCATGGGCAAGTTCAGCATGCCCATCCCTGGGACAGAGGGGAAGTGTGAATTTCCCCTTGGCCATGGGTTTTCTAGCAATACTACATTTACTTGCCTTGGGGATAAAGTGGCCTTCATTGCTCAGTTCACTATGCTTTTGTAGAGGACAGAACTAATGGCCACTCATGCACAGTGGTGGCAACGCACATTTTCAAGTATTTGGTGCTGACCGAATACCTAAATGTGTGCATCACAAAAAAGCACCAAAAGTAGGAAGCATAAAAAAAATTGCTTCCTCTTGGGTTATCCAGCCACCGTCTGGAGGTGATCTTAGATGTTTGTCTTCTTGGGTTCTAGAATGGAAGCAGCATAGAAATATGGAATGGATATAAACATAGTATTAAATAAAATAGATGGCATTAATTGCTGTCAGATGTTCCTGTCTCTTAAGACCTCAGTACTCCAGAGAGTTTTGAATGCTCGCCTGGTCCTTTCAGCTTTACAAAACGTATTTTAAATTAAATTACAAAATAAACAGAGGATGGCCATCTCATCAATTTCCAAGTGAATGCATGTGTTTAAATCCACAAAGCTCAGTATATGATGTCCTCATAATACCACCAGCCCTACCTTTTATGGTCTGTGGTTAGATATTATGGACTTTCTTGAAACATTCAAAGTGGCTAGTTCAGGGGCTTCTTACCTTTAGTGGGATTTGGGGAGTAACTCACCCACTGCTCACTTACTACCCACCTGTCCTACCTGTTGGGAAGAAGTCATGCTTGCAGGAAAAAGATGCCTAACAGTATGTCATGGATGGATAACATAATCACAGAAAGACAGGTTAATCCACTGCAACAGTGGGCTCTCTGATAATGAAGGCTTGTTATGAATGGTTTGAAAGATCCTACCGCCTACCTCTGATTACAGGAGTTCTTGGTCAAAGGTCCTTCATCATGAATTTTTAATAAAATGAGAAACAGAGAACTCTGTTCTCTCTCGTCTTTGTGCTGGCCTGAGCTTGTTTGGTACTAGGCTTTATATTTATCTCAGTCATTGCCAAAATGGTGCTCTCTAGATGTTGCTGGCCTACATCTTCCATAGCTCCAGCCAACCCAGCTGCACTAGAAGGAGCTGTAGGCCAGAACATCTGTAGCGCTGTCACTTTGCAAAAGCTAGTCTGTTCAGACAGACCATCAAGCTCACATGCATGAAAGTACATTTTCAACTTTACTCAACACAATTGGACCAGTAAAGAACAGATAAAATGGAATTTGGAAGAGTGGGGTTTTTTTAATTGCAATTCCCATAAAGCTTAGTCATAGCAGTCAGCCATCATTGTGACTAAAGATCATGATTACCGCTTAGGCAATCAAAATTAGGAGGGATGAACAGGAACATTAATCTGTCTTGAAGACTATAAAAGAAATGGTATGAATGATGCAAACCACAACACAAATAGGAAGTCCAGGAACTTTTTCCTGAGGAGGGGAAATGAGCTGAACATAGACTCTCTTGATAAACTTTTCTCCAAAATAGTAGACAAACATAGGCTGCATATTGGTGGTTCAAAAAGGCCATTCAATAGGGTTCCTGGGATGTGGTGACTAGATGTTGCTGTCTCATTGTCCCACACCCAGCCTCTGAGGTGGGAAGTCTGTTCTTGCAGGCATCCTGACAGAAAATCCTGGCAAACCTAAGAACTTAAGAGAAGCTCTGCTGGATCAGGCCACAACTCATCTAGTCCAGCATCCTGTCACAAACAATGTCCACTCATTGCTTTTGCGCATTCTCAAGTAGAAGGTGAAGGCAATACTTTCACTTGCTCTCAGTTCCCTGTAAATGGTCTTTAGAGGCATTCTGTTTGTCTCTCCAACCTGGCATCCATGAGATACAGTGATCCTAGGTTGCATGCTGTACTGGAAATACAGGACAGGGTGAATTGGAGGTGGTATAGCCTTGTACATTAAGAAAAGATAGAATCCTATGAACTGGAGTGTCTAGGTGAATCTGACCCATCCACAGAAGCACTGTGGGTAAGAATATCAAGCCCGAAAACAAGTCTAATATTAGGGACATGCTGTTGCCCTCCTAACCAAATTCTCAAATGATACTGGCATTTGGAAAATGAGGTAAAGGAGGCATCCAAAAAGGAAAGGGGCAATTATTAATGGGGAAGTTCAACTACCTTCACATAGACTTAACTCACGAGACAGAGATACAATTCCTAGACATGTTAAAGGATTGTTCCCTAGAGCAGATGGTTGTGGAACCAAGCAGAAGTAAAAGGTTCCTGGACTTGATCCTAAGTAATGCTCAGGTTTTGGTACAAAATGTTATTACACCTGATCCAGAGAGAATGGTGACCACCTTCAACGGACAATAAGGTATCAATGAAATTTAACACTGAGGCCTTAAACTTTCATAAGGGAAATTTTAAAAAAATGAGAAAAGTAGTAAAAAGAAAATTGTAAGAAAAAGTTAGAAGAGTCCAATCCCTCCATAATGGATAAAGATTGTTTACTAATACAATGATGGAGGCTCAGTTAGAATGCATACCTAAAAGAAGAATGGGTACTGCCAAGTCCAAGAAGACACCAGTATGGTTTACAAGTGTGGTATGGGAAGTCATTAAAAGCAAGAAAACATATTCGAAAATGGAAAGCTTGTCCTAATGTGGAAAAGAGGAAGAGAAATAAACTTTGGCAGAACAAAGGCAAAGTGACCATAAGTAATGCAAAGAATAATTTTGAGGAGCATATTGCTAAGAACGTTTTTAAAAAGAACTTCTTTTTTAAGCAGTTGTAGACCACAGTGGTGTCCTTGGACTTGGCAGTACCCTTTCTTCGTTTAGGTATGCATTGTTATTGAGCCTCCATTATAGTCTCTATGCATTTTGAGTTCTTGGACTCTTTGATGTTTCCCTTTCCCTTTACTTTTTACTAGTGTTCTAATTTTTGGGAAGTGTCCTTTGTGGCATTCAGCAGACACAGGGCCGCCATTTTGTGGGCTTTCTGAGCTCCATGACTGACAGCTGGGGTGGAGCATCGGAAGAAGCCCTGCCAGCCCACCAAAACGGACCAATCAGAAGTACAGAATCATGGACTATAAAAGTGGGTGGCTTGCTCTCTCATCTCTTGTCTTGGGTAGAGGGGGATCAAAGGAGTGTTACTCCGAACTGCTGCATGTAGGCCTCTTTTCTTGGGGGTGAGAAGAGAAGAAAGGCAGGAGGTTTCACCTCTTGTGTCAAGGGGAAGTGTGCATGTATGAGTGTGAACTCTCCACTTGGAGCCAGAGTGGAATACAGCCCAGGAGAACAGTACAGTATTGGGACTGCTGTACTGCTATTTTTATTCTTTTGGGAATTTATATTACTTCAAGTAAAAGAAAAGCCTGAGAGGCAAGGACTAAGAACTGACTGAGTTTACTGTGGAGCTTAATGGGGACTTCTTGGCTCACAGTAGGGCTTTCTAAGGGCTTTCTATATCTTACTTTTCAAATAACAGAAGAACATTCAAGTCAAACTACAAAGTTGCTTCTTTATTTTTCCTTTTGTAACAATAAACTAATAGTGTTTGTTTTACAACTGAATCAGCTTGCTGCTTTATGAGAGTCTGATTCACAGACATATAAGGCAGGACACCAGTGGGTGTGTGGGATACTGATTGGCACACAGCCCTGCCAGAGCTGGTAGGGTCCTTGGTGTTCAGTGCCTCACTTTCTTTCTGCATTGCTCTGCAGAGGACAAGGAGGGAGGGGCTGAGCTGAGTCACTACATCCTTTATGAATGGTTAAGGTCTCTGTGTTAGATTTTACTGACATTTTATGTTTAAATTGAATGTTATCACACTGAAGTCACTGTTCCCTATTATCTTCTTGGGTTCCAGAATGGAAGAAATATGGAAATATGAAATGGATATAAACCAGATCCTGAGCATTACTTAGGACCAGGCCTAGGTTTCCCTTTCTCCTGTTTGGCTCCAAAAGCATCTGGTCCAAGGAACTATCATCAAGCAGGTCTAGGAAGTTTATCTCTCTCATGAGTTGAACAGGAGTTCATCCATGCTGCGTTCACACCTAAGTTTTAATCCTGCTTCATGCCACTTTTAGAATGAGAGAACACTTCAGCAAAGTGATAAGCTGATTTCTTTCGCATTATCAAACTCAGAAGATCCACCTCTGAGTTAGATAATGTGGAAAGAAAATGGCTGTTCATTTTGCTGATAGGTTCTTCCATTCTGAAAGTGGACAGAAGCTGAATTTAAACTGGGGCTGTGTTCACACCTATGTGAGGGTAGTTGAAGCCCCCATTATAAGATCCTTTTTCTTTTTAGAGGCCTCCTTGACCTTGTTTTCCAAATGCCAATAGCCTTCAAGAGTTTGGTTGAAGATGCAACCACATGTACTCTAAATCATATGACATTACAGTTGCTAAAAGTGCTAGTCCAGTGTTTTAATATCTTGTGGCTGTGTTAAGTTTGTGATTTTTTTTAAAACCATGTTTTAGTATGAAAAATGCTGTGTGAATAGTAGTATAGGAATGTAAATAGTAAATGCCCAATTCCAGCTTACCGACCTAGGAGAGCATATGCTGCCCTTAAGGAAATGGACTTTGGTCTAGAAAGACTAAGGTAATAATAAATGGCTTTTGAGATATTTAGGGTTGTGGTAACACCTAAGGTTTAATCCAGCTTCACTTCACCTTCAGAGGGAGAGAGCACATTAGCAAAGAGGCCAGTAATTTTATTTCCACATTATCTATCCCAAAGGTGAATTTTCTGAGTTATTTAACATTGAAAAAAAAATAGCTTGTCACTTTTCTGATGTATCCTCTCACTCTGAAGAAGTTTTTCTATACTGCTTTTCTTACTCATTTAAGGGGATTCAGAGCAGCTGACAAAGCTTTTTATTTTTCTCCTCACAGCAGACGCTCTGTGAGGTGGGTGTGGCTGTAAGATCTCAGAAAGAGGGCTGTGACTAGCCCAAGGTCACCCAGCTAGTTTCATGGAGGAGTGTGGAATCAAACCCAGTATTCCCAGGTAAGAGTCCGGCTCCCTAACCACTAGATCAAACTGGCTCACCAGTTTGAAAGTGGTCTGAAACTGGATTAAACCTTCAGTCACTTCTCATTTACCTCTGTGCAAAGGAAAGAAAAAACATGCTGCAGATTTGAAAGAAAGAAAGAAAGAAAGAAAGAAAGAAAGAAAGAAAGAAAGAAAGAAAGAAAGAAAGAAAGAAAGAAAGAAAGAAAGAAAGAAAGAATCAAGTCAAGTAACCAAGGCCAGATAAGTAGGAAAAGAAAAAGTTGCAAACTGACATCTCCCCTTGTATGAGTAACTTCCCAATAATCCGCTGAAGGAGTGATTTTAGATCAGACTGAAACCCCAAACCACCATCTTTTTAATTTGCCAAGCACCTGTGAAAGAATGCAGCTGCAAGACCCTGGGAAAACAATGGGAACTGTGACAGTTCATTAATATAAACCAGCAACTAGAAGTATTTGGGAAAAGTCATTGATATAGAATTACGCTGGAGGACATGCTGGCATGCCTGAAGTATACCAGGGAAGCAGCTAACTAAGATTATAGATGGGTGTACATAATTTGAACCTGAATGGTAATTTGGTTACTATTTATCGTGGTTTGTCCAACAATGTTACAAATGTATACAGAATGCAGGATTGATGAATTAAAGATTTCAAAGGGAGGAAGTGACTGCTTCAGCATTTCTTTGTTCCTAGATATTTCTCCCACTCAAACACACATACACAAATACAGACAAAGGTAAGGCTACAGTCTCATGTCCCCAAAGCCCTTTCACTGGTTTTTATTCTGGATTATATCCTGGAAAAGGGACCTGGCATCTAGTGCCCAGATGCCAGGTCTTTATTACAGGTTACAACCCAAAGGTTAAGACACGTGGGGACGGGTTCCCCTTTTGCTTCCAGGCAGGAAGGAATGCATGGGGACGGGCTCCTTCCTGCCTAGCTGCAAAAGGGGAACCCATCCCCGTGTGGTCTAGCCCGAAAAGGCCAGCGGGTGGGGGGAACACTCCTCCCAGGCCTGCCGCCATTGGGTCGAATTTGACCCAGGAGTGGGCAGGCTGGTCCCGTTCCTTCCCTAGGTCCCTGCGAATGGAACCGCTGGCCCAGCAGAGCGAAAGTTCTGTCCCAGGGTGTCCTATTCATGTTCTGCAGGTCCTCATGTGAATAGGCCTCAGAATATGACCCAATGCAAAAGGAGCCAATGTCTTTCTTGGACTCTGTAGGCTCCAAGTGTGGAGATTGCTTCTCACTGCTCTCACCAAGAATGGGGCAAGGGGAAACAGAGTATTTGGACCGATGCCCTGTCTGATCTGATTGTCAGAGCCAGGGAGATTTTGTTCCTGGCCTTCATGCCTGTGAGAGGCCTGTGAAGCCAGCTAGGCTTTTGTGAACTTGTGTTCAGTAAGGTTGGACAACCAGGGATGCCTTGTGCCTTAGGAGTAGTAACTGTGGCAAGATATGCATGGCATTGCATGACCCTCTGCTGGGCCAGAGTGTTTTCCACTCAGTATGCACATCCCACTTCATGTTCATGTTGGGCCCAGGAAATAAAAGTTCTCAGCATCTAAGAGCATTACCACAGTTATCTTGCTTTGTTCTGGCCCAATGCATCTGGCCCAGCAAGGCCCTCTGGTCCAGAATACAGCAAGATGTGGTCTGGAACAGTGCTGCCTTGATATTTTGGTGGTATAATAAAGTGTGCCACCAAGATGGGTCCCCATGTAAATGGAAGACAGAGGCAGGCCCTTTCTACATGCCTCTGTGTTCTGGATTAGGGTCCGTTGGTAGACTTTGAGGTCTACTGGCAATCCAGATCAAGGCCCCGCTGATTTGGATTATACTATGAGCTGTGCAGAAAGGGCATACCAGCATTGGGCTTGGCTTCTCTGATCCACATTAACTTGTGGAGAGATGAGGCCCATCTTGTTCTGAATTACAGGTAAGTGCAGAAAGGCCCTAAGTTTCTGTCTAGGACTATTATGCAGAGCACCAGAAACAGCCCTGGAAGTGGTTCAGTTTTGGTCTTCCACATAATGGTGCTCGGCTTTGGCGAGAAGATAGGCTACTTCAACATGATGGAAGCAGGACCAGTCCTGACCTTCAAAGTTGGAAAGACCAGCCTTTTCTCTCCTTTCAGTTACAGCGCTTTCAGGATTCCACTTCCAGAAAAGGACCGGTTGTGGTGACCGCAGATAAAAGGTAAATTAAAGAAGTAAGTTCAGCTCCATGCTGATAGCTGCTGAAGGTTTGGGGGCATGGCTTTCCATGTTCCAGCGGGCAGGGGATGCTAGCTCTGAGTTTCAGCCAATCAGAGATCAAAGACAGTTGGAGCAGTGGATATAAAAGGGCTTGAAAAAAAGAATGCGAGGTTCTTTGCCTGAGGTAACTCACCATGGGGTGGGCAGGAAAGAAATGGGCTCATAGCGTCCTATAGGGAGCTTAGGGAAAGGGTCCTGAAACCTGTTTGTGATGTTAAAGACTTATTAAGATTTTCTGTGTTCAAAGTGTGAAGTATAATACATCTTAAAACTGTTCTTTCATGAGTGTGTGATAGCTGGCTTATTTCAGTGATGAAGTACTGTGCCTTTAAGAAGGAGAGTGAAACTTTGTAATGCAGCCAGCAGCTGTGCCTAACAAACTTATCAAGCAGCAAACTGAGGCAAACACTATCTAGCAGGGCAGCTCTGGGCAGGGGTCATCGCACTAGGCACCAATAACATGCAGACTTACCACACAAAGGGTGTTTTCCCACGGTCACTTAGTACCCATTTTAGCACCCATTAAGGACCATTTGGGTGAGACCCAGATGACCCCGTTTCCAACACGGCACCCATTAGGGACACAACTGTTTCCACTGTGCCTCAGGAAATCTGGATCATATGGGTACTTTTTGCCCTTTAATCCATATTTTCTGTAAACCCCATTAATGGGGTCTACAATGGGGTCTTCAGCCAGAAAATCTGGATTAAAGGAAGCCTGTTTCCATGTTAGTTTGGTAATGGGGTCTAGAGGAGGCTAGGGGGAGGGGGCACCCTTGGGGGGGAGCCCTAAAACCTAAGCTTCAAAGTCATTTTGACGTCATTTCGAAGTCACTTTGAAGTCTGTGCAAAATAGCTCCGGAGCGTCTTTGAAGTCTGTGCTTATCTTTGGAGTGAACTTCGAAGTCACTCCGAAGTCACTTCAAAGTTCACTCCAAAGATCGGCACAGACTTCAAAGATGCTCCAGAGCTATTTTGCACAGACTTCAAAGTGACTTCGAAATGACATCAAAATGACTTTGGAGCCGCTTTGGAGATTGCACCCCCTGTCCCCCCAAACACCTGGGGTGACAGGCCGTCCCCTTGTGGGTAGATCTGGATTTCCAAATGGGTGCTCCAGTGTTCCATGGCAGGGAGGCTAGTGCCCATTGCTATTTTGTGCTAGACCACCCATGGAAACACACTGGGTACTTCCCTTAATCTGGATCTACTAGATCCAGATTAAGGGAAGTACCCATTCCCTAGATTCAAATCTTCTTAGATCTGGATTAAAGGAGCGCGGTGGAAAAACACCCATAATCACACATGTAGTGCATGGTGGTGTGCGGTTACCATGGTCTAGGACCTCTTTTGCTGTGGCCCCTTTGGATTGTGTGGACCTTGGCTGAAATTTCCCTTTGAGCATTTCATGAGAGAAACCAAATTCCAGCCTTTCTTAAAATATTCTGCTAAACTCCAGCTCTATTTATGGGAAGACAGATCTGCTACTGTCATTTTTTCTTTTTTCTTTTTTCATCAAAATGCCCCAACGTACTGATATTTCATTAGTGTCTCTGAGGAACAGTGGTTGTCCTTTCTATGGCTAGATGTCTGCTCCTCTGGAGACGTGGGCCACATAACTCAGGCAGTTGCCAACATTTGCTGAATCTTTTTAACGCTCTTTCTTTTCATATAACAAGAGTGCAACACAGCTTCAGCTTACAGTGTGATTAAGTGCAATTGTCACTTCCTGCAACTATTACAAATTGCAGAGAGTAAAAAGATATTGCAGGACGATTCACATGGCAGAGATTAAGGGCCACTAAGACACATAAGCTCATAGACGTTAATCACCAGTGACGTAGTGAATATAGGCACAAACACATGCACCACTGTGCACTATATCAATGCTTTTGCAAAACTGCTGTCCTAGATTTGGGATAGAGATGTGCACGAATGTTTTTTTTTTTTTTTTGACATTCTATTCAAATTGAATCGAATACCCGAAAATCTGATCTGATTCGAATCTTTTAAATTTGAATTTAACGAATTCACCACTTCAATTTATTCGTTGGAATTTTTGATTCAAATCTGCACATTCGAGTGTCGACAACGTTCGTTTGTGCATGTATGCATCTTCCCCAAATCTGCACACATCCAAATGCATCCGTGCATGTCCGTATGCATCCCGTAGTTATCCCGTATGCAACCCATTTTCGTCCCTTACAGATCCGTACAAATGCATACGGATACGGGAAAGTTGTGGATCTTCAAGTACGCATTGTGTACATTCTAATTTTAGGACATTCTATCCGAGCTTGAATTTTGAAATTCGCCGCATTCAGTTGGATTTTGAATGCCTACGAATATTCGTGCACATCCCTAATTTGGGGGCATCCTCTTCCATGGCAAATTCAGTGCCCCATGCTCTCTTTTCCTATTGCACAATCCACAAGCCTTTGCATGCTGGTTAAGGTAGTTTTTAATTTTTCATTTGAGCACTATATTTCTATAGACTTAATTTGGACAGAGAAGGAATGTGATTCAGGGGCAGAAGACACATTCTACATGAAAATTATTTCGTCCCTGGGACTTCTTTGGTAAATATCCCTGAGGGGCTGATACAACAAGAAAGTCTGCGTAGAGTATCACAGAACTGCATAGGATGTATGTTTCTCTAGTCCTTCAGGGGTAACTGTGCCCTTGAAAGAGTGGGCAAAATGCCAGTAAGTGCAGCTTCCAACTTCCTGAAATTTTAGCCCTATAGTTTAAAATGCTTGTGAGTTGCAGGTCTTGCCACAAAAATGGGAGATGCACTGGCCAGACGGTGGTACCTGGCTTTTTTGTCTTCCTAGGCTGTGTTCCCACTAGGCATTTTGATCTAATTTTAAAGCAGTTTTTTTTAAAAAAAAATCAGCAGTGAGGTCTGGTTTTCTGTGTTCCCATTGTTAGCTTATAATGTGGACTTGTAGGGGAGAAAGCCCTCCTGTCTCTTGTCCCTTCAGCAGAGCCTCCTCCCCGGGCAGTCAGCAATTGGGCAACTTCATTGGGGTGGGCAATACAAACCCCACCTTCTGTATAAACTTGCGATTATAGAGGGCTTCACCGCTTGCTCCCCTGTCTTGTATCCACTGTAGCACAACTTCGTTCTTCTGGAGAAGAACAGGGCCATTAGCACCAGGCCAACAGGTGCTGTTGACTCCAAAGAGCCCATGGACACAGCATGAAGATTGGGAAGGCTGGGAATGAAAGTTCCTGGTCTTTGCAGCCTGGTTGTCTTCAAGGCAGACCTTCTTACGCTTCTTGGTCTAGTACACCAGCCCTCAGTAGACTGTAGATCTCTTCCCTGAGGTCTGTAGCAATACCAGACCAGGGAGCCATTTGGGGCATCCTGGCCTGGTCCATGCTTTGTCTAATCAGAGTGAAGCATTATTGGAAGGGGCAGGATCTGCTGTACTCTGTACTAGTGTGCAGAAGGCAGAGGCTTGTTCTGGAATATATCCTGGAATAAGGTCCAGTGTGGATTTAATTCTTGAAGTGATAGTAATAGAAAATGCTAGGTGTTTGAACTTAAAAGGCCTGTTCAAAGTCAATGGTTTAGCTACTGAAGAGTTCTCTTCCTCCAATTTTATTTTATACATTTTTTGACCTGTTCATTTGACCTTGTTGAATAAGGTGACCATTGTTTGATGTGATTTTTTAAAAGTGTGTCCGGCCAGCTGTTCTGGTCAGCAATTTAGATGTTTAAAACTTGAAGAACCAAGTATGGATCCTGATGGGGAGAGCAATCTAACCTGTCCTTAAAACTAAAAGGACTGGACTGGCTCTTCCAGTGGGCAAATTATGCACTGGTTCATACTGCAACTGTGTTTGGGTTGTGGAAAGACATTCAGTGCTGTGAGAAATCTTAGAAAGCACAAAAGGACCCCAGAGTGGACAAACCACACAAATGCATGTAATAGAATGCTGAATTACAATACTTACATAAGAAAAGAGTGGGCACAGTGAAGTCCAAGGGCACTCGTGTGGAAAGTCATTAAAAGCAAGAAAGGGAAGCCACTAAAGCAAGCAAAAGTTTTATATAAGTGTGTATCGTTTGCTTCTTTGTCTGTAGATTGTGTATGTTTGTTGTTCCACCCCCTGGTGGAAGGGGCTTTTATGTTATCATCATTGTTGTCGTTGTCCTCATCATCATTATTATGATTATGATATCAAGACATTATGGTGGGGGATCAATATCCTGCATTATCCCATGCTAGCAGTTTATTTAGCCACAATCTGGAGTAGTCAATGACTGTTAATCTTTTGAAGCCCCTTTGGTATCATTCACTTTGGAACCAGTTTGGTCTAGTGGTTAGGGAGCCGGACACTTATCTGGGAATACTGGGTTTGATTCTGCCCTTCCCCACGAAGCCAGCTGGGGGACCTTGGGCTAGTCACAGCTTAGCTCTCACGGCCCCATCCACTACACAGTGTGTTCTCTTGTGGGGAGAAGAATAGAAAGCTTTGTCAGCCACTTTGAGTCCCCTTGAATGGGTGAGAAAAGTGGCATAGAAAAGCCAACTCTTCTTCTTCTTCTCCTTCTCCTCCTCCTCCTCTTCTGAACTTCCAACATCTGGAGCTGCAGGTAGGTCATCTTTCCCTTTCATCATCAGTTCACATGCTGAGTTATGTGAAAATAGAGCAGACACCAGTGGGTCAAATTCAACTGCTGATCCACTGACCCTTGGTGTCCACCCTTCACATCATCTCAATGCATCCCTAATGTAGCAGTAGAATGTCCCACAGGCATGGCATGTTCTTCTTCCGTATGGTTCCAGTGACTCATGATGTCAATTCACGTCTGCCAGGATCCAAGCTCGAAGGCTGTGTTACTTGATCCCATAGATGACCTCATCAGCATTCCTTAATCCATGGAATTAATATGCCCATCCAGTGATCCAAGACAACCTAATGCCTGAAAATAATTAATGAAACCCCATGAGCATCACTTGGCTTCCATCATATCCATTCTGTCTGGAACTGTTTTGCTTTCCTGTAGCATTTATATGGCTTTTGCTTTTGACGGCTTAATGATTAATTCTGCATTTAAATTGTTTACGTTATTTTTGGTAAACCACTCAGAAGACGTTGCTGGGAATGACGTACAAATAAGACAAATAAATGCACAAGCTTCTGTGCATGTTTGGGACGGATGCAAGCCAGGGCACCTTCCTTCATCCTATTACTTTGCTTCTTCACGTGGTTTGCTCTCTTTTAACCTTCTGTCAGCTCAGGAAAAACTAAAGGGTTAGAGGGCTGCTAATACTCTGCATTGATAGTTGATTTTATCTAGCCTGATCTTATAAACATGCCTGTTCTATCTTCGGTTTGATTAGCCTTTCCTGCCTCTGTTCTGTTGCTTCCACAGTTCTTGTCTCTTTGATGCTACAGCTTGCCATTTTGGGCCCGAGGCCACTTTTTTTTTTTTTTTTACATTAGCTGGCAGATGATTTCTTAAATAACATACCTTTGAACGATCTGATGTTGTTTCCTTTCCACACGCAGTTTGCCACTGCGTTCGGCATTTAATGGAGATCATTATAGAAACCTGATAGAAAGGCTTCCAACCTCTTCTCAATTAACATGCAGTGCTTCATCCAGGGAACTCTTTGAACCTGGATATGTATTTGGCAAACGCGCCTCACCTTGTTGCATGGAGGTTTTGCTTAAAACACTGTTCTTAGATTAAAGACTATTTGCATTTCCCCTCTTGCTGGGCTTCACTTTTACTTTCTAGGTAGAATAATGCTTAATTTGGGGCAATGGCTTACACTGAGCACCTGCTCGTGAGTTGCAGGGGTGTCTTCTCTTGAGGTGTTTCCGCACTGGGTGGTTAAACCGGTTTAAACACCCAGTTAACACCCATTTAAGACACTTACCTTGGAGGCTTCTGCACTGGAGCCCTTTTGGAAACCCCTTCCAGGCAGCCGCTTCCGCATTTTGGCAAGCAAGATCCATTTCTAAAACGGGTCAGCCTTCTGGCCAATGCCTGCCACATGTGGGTGGGATTTCACAGCTGCAAAGGTCCCCCCTACCTTGCCATGCCCGCAATGCTAGAGCCCCAATCGAGAAAAGGCAAAGGCTTGGATTTTCCCTCAATGGGATGGGTGAGAGAGAGGCTTGGCTCACGGTTTTGCTTTTAAAACCTTTTGCTTGATACACATGTATCAAGCTGATTGTTAGCAGCTACTAGGAATGTGACTCTCATAGTTACATTTCTAGTAGCTGCTAACAATCTTCAGAAGGACTCACATGCAGTTGCGGAGGGCGCTGCAGCCAAAATGGCAACACCCAGAGAGGACCGGCCCTAAAACCAAATCAAGTAAGCATTTGATCACAGGGTGGTGGTGGTGGTGGTGGTGGTGGTGGCGGCAGCAAAAGTTGACTAGTGCTCCAAGTACAAGGGCTGGTCAATGTTGGTTAATCACACTCCTTTCCTATCCAGTGGATGAGAAGGGAAGTGCGAAAACGCCCCTGAATCTCCAATACTGTTTGCCATATTACTCCTTCTCCCTCCCGTAAGTCGTTCTTGCCTCCCACTTTATTTTTATTTATTCGTTTGTTTCCATTTTTATCCCATCCTATACCCAAAGGTCTCCGGACAGGTAACAACATCTAAAATCAAACATCATTAAAACAATAACAGTATTTATTAAAACAATAGCATCTGCAAGCAGGAAGGCAAAGTGTAGCCCCATTTAACTGAAGGCCAGGGGAAAGAGGTGTGTCTTCACTGCCTCCCTGAATGTGTACAATGAAGGTGATAGACGCATCTCAAGGGTGAGACTATTCCATAGCCTAGGGGTCATCACTGAGAAGGCCCTCTCTT
This sequence comes from Aspidoscelis tigris stejnegeri, assembly GCA_023333525.1. Taxonomy (NCBI): domain Eukaryota; kingdom Metazoa; phylum Chordata; class Lepidosauria; order Squamata; family Teiidae; genus Aspidoscelis; species Aspidoscelis tigris. Next base: position 14,253,020 of record JALMGA010000007.1, read on the forward strand.
TGGTGCCCACCCCTTTTGCTCCTGAGGGTGGTGGTACAACCAGGAGGGCTTTCCTTTCAGATCTTAAGGCACAGGCAGGTCGACAAAGGAGTCTATGTTCCTTCAGATATTTTGGGATGACAGTCCTCTAAATGAGAGACCATTTTGCAGTACACGTTTAGGGTGGTATCTGGGAGGAGGGATGGTTATGGCCAGGCCCTGCTGGGAGACAAGCAAAGGAAGGTAAGTGCATTGGGAGCATTAAAGATAAAGTCATGCATCCAATCTGATAATGTGCAATTTCTTTCTTCCTTTTTTAAATTTGTTGGCTGTTTACCTACGTCTCCATCTCCCTTGAGAACATGCAGGGCTTTGTTTTACTCTTTTGGATGCCAAGCCTCCGTTCTTTCCCCCAATCTATCGCCTACCTACATTGTCTTTCTTCACAACACGCAAAGCAAAAGCATTCAAGAGAAAGTTAAAACGAAACCTCTTAACACTGCAAGATCTAGAGGGGAGAGTTCAAAACATTCCAGAAAAGATGCCCTCTTCTAATGACACTCATTATATTTTGATGTGTTTAATAATACAGCAGAGGTTAAATGAAACATGAAAAAGGGATGTACATTAAAATTGAGATAACTCTTCCTTCAGTGAAGTGGAACCCAGCAGATGTAGCTGCACAGTGTAATTGCTGCCTGCTTCCTGTCAGTCTGATTAAGTTGCATTGTCCCTGCTCCAAGTGTAAAAATCAGTGCCTTCCCATAGGGCACAGCATGGGACAACTGGCTGGCTTATGCAGTCAGATCACTATGCACACCTCCTGCTTGGGCCCGGTAATGGTGCAGACATGCAATATACATTGATGACTTATAAAATCAATAGTGCAGCACATTAGGAAACAAAATAGCTGCGTTATCTCCCTGACAGGCCAGCCAAAAAAACCCTACTGACACCTCCCTATCCGTCTCTCCAAAAGAAAATGGAAAAAACAGTTACAAAACTGCAGTTCTTAACTCTGCTGCCTCCTCTATATGAGGCTTTAAAAACAAACCAAAATCAACAAATATTAGAAGCTATAACTCTACAATGTGATCCTCTGAGTCTCACAGAATATCTATGGGCCCTTTTGCACTTTGGGCCTTTTCCCACTAGGGCTTAGAATCCTTCTAAGACCCCATTAGGAACCTGATCAGTACCTGATTGATACCAATCAGGAAAACCCTGTCCCCACCTGAACCCCATTGAAGGCCTCATCTGCAAGGCCCTGTGCCCACAATGGGGTCTTCAGGCATCTTCAAGATCTAGATCTCCAGGAGGACCCAATCTCAAAGTGTGGGAAAAGTGTACGTACGTGGCACTGCCACCAAAGCAACCACATGAGACACTGTGTCAGCACGCGTGTGCAGCATGTCACGTAACTCTTCAACACCAGGAAGAGATACGGATGCTGATGTGACCCAGTTTAGTCTAGTGTTTAGGGAGCTGGACTCCTATCTAGGAATACTGGGTTTGATTCCATACTCCTCCAAGAACCCAGCTGAGTGACCTTGGGCAAGTCAAAGCTCTCTTCTGAGCTCTCACAGCCCCACCTACATCACAGGGTGTTCTGTTGTGGGGAGAAGAATAGAAAACTTTGTTGGCCGCTTTGAGTCCCCTTAAGTAGGTGAGAAAAGTGGAGGGTGGATTAGCATGTCTCAATATTTGTGAGTGTGAATGCCAGGGCACACCAATGGGAATGCACAATTCCTGTTCTCTGGACAGGACAGGAAGTGCAGAAAAGCCCAAGGACTCCAAGCCAAAGTTCAAGGCATTGTCTGCACTGGCCTTAGTCTGGATTATATCTTGGAACAGGCACCTGCCACCCACGTGCCATTACAGACTAAGGCAGGCATGGGGCAGGACCCAATCCCAGGATATAATCCAGGTTAAGGCCCAGTGGAGAAAGTGCCTTAGCCTCATTTAGGGGCCTTAAAAACCTATATATTGGAGCAGAAGAAACTGTTCCTTGAAGTTTTTTAGTCTGAAACAATTTTGCATCATGCAATAAACATTTCTTAACCTTCTCAGTAAGCTTAGTAAACACCAGGGACAATCCAAACATTTAAAGGCTGCTCAGTTTTGAGTGAGCGTCTAGGGAGCAGATTTCTGTTTGAACAGATTTGCACAGAATTCCATTTGTATGGATTTCCACTTTCTGATTCCATGCAAATTCACAGAATGCATGCAAATTCATTTTCACTAGTTCAGTTCAGCCTCAGCCTCCTGCTCCTCTAATAGTTGTACAAAAGACGGAACTTCATTAGGCGTTACAAGCAATATCTGATTATATTCTCACTTCTATACATCTTTTAAAGTTGTAGCAGCTCCTTCCTATTTTTCATATGGCAGCCCTATTGAGAATGTAACAGCTACATGCCATGGACAGCTATATCATATTACTTATTCATTATTATTTAAACTATTTTCATATCATTTCTCATCTTGGTATTGTGAACAGAAAATATAAGAACAGAGAAACCTGCTGCCCTTAAACCGATAGAGTAGCTCAGATGCCTATATTATGATCAGACTTGAGAAAACACATTGGTTTGCATTTTTTGCACTCACAAAGGGAGCAGGCGAGCAAAAAATTGGTATAAATCAAATTTGATATGATTTTTAAAATTGCAAAAAAGAGTGAGAGAGAGATTTGTAAGTTTTCCCATCCCGGGTAAGAGGAAGGGAGGAAAAGTGTGTTTGCAAAGACTGATCAAAATGTCTGCAGCTTCTACAGCTTCAGAGGGTAACTGGTCTGTGCCAACCAGTGCGAACTTTCTTTGTTCTTATTTTGCCTTTACTTGGCATGCCAAAAGAGAAATTTCATATGTACTTCTCCTCCTTAATGTGAATAAATTAGATGCAAATTAACTTTGGAGAGCGTGAAGAGGCATTATTGGGAGGACTGTAAACTTCCAGCCGGGATAGGGATAAAAAGTCAGGCTGTGATGTGAGAGTTCGAACCTGTCCTGATGGGATGTCTGGAAGGGAAGTTTCCTATATTGCAATATAGACAAAGAAGTCGTTCATCTCTAGCTTGTTTGTTTACTCAAATCCACATGGATGGAAGAAAGCTGATAGGGCAGCAATTTTCCTAACATGGGCAAGAACCCATATAATAATAATATATCATGTCTTGAAGGGAGAAAAATGCAGTAAGTTGTTGTCTGTATATGGGCTGAAATAATTGGAATGAGTAGCATGCTGATCAGCTGTTTTATTACCTTGTTCAGCCATACCCCCTTTCCTGTATTCTCTATTATATGCCCCCTTCTTTCTGTTCTACTTCACTTAGATGGGAGGCTTCTAATGGGCACAGAATTTATCATTTCAGCTGACAAAAATCCAAAATATGTGTTTATTTACACTTGCTAACACAGGGCCTTTTTCAATGGGTCACTATTCTGGATTAAGGGCCCGGTGGTATGCATGTTGACCTCCATATCTGTTCATTAATGTGGATCTAGGAGGCTGTGCTGCCTGATCTTAATTTTGAATCACTGATAGACCCATTTAATTGGGTGTCCCAGCAGACTAGCACAGTCCTGAGGTGTTTTTGCACTTCCCTTCCCTTCCTATCTGCTGGACCGGAAAGGAGCTTGATTAATGAATGTTGACTAGCACTCACACTTGGAGTGCTAGTCAACTTTACCCGCTCCCTCCCCTCATGATCAAATACTTACCTTATTTGATCTGGGCCCCGGTCCTCCTCTGGGAGCCGCCATTTTGGCTGCGGTGCCCTCCACAACTGCACATGCGTCAGTGCCATCGCCTTGTCAACGCGGATGCTCTGCGCACATGTGCAGTCGTATCTATTGTTATCTGAGGTGTCAATGCACTTGCGCGGCACTTCAAACTACCTTAGAACACCAGAAGAAGAGCGAATGGTCACTGCCCGGATGCTTAAGGTAAGTCTCTGATTAATGTTGGCTAACAAATAGAGCACAATTTCCACACCAAATCAACATTTAGTGAACCTCTTGTGAGGGCGGGCACGCTTGGAGGCTGTAACAGCCTACTCCACGTGTGTATGCTCTTCACCAGAGGTTCACTAGTCATGCCCTAGAGGTCATAGTGTGAATAGGCCTCTGATCCAGAAGATGGGAGACATGCAGGCAACATGCCACCCATGTTTGGGATTACTAGGAGGTGCTTGTCAGTAACACACCATAGTGTACTGCCAAAAAGCACGGCCCACGTGCTCTGAGACATTTCCCCACTATTATACTACATGATCTAGAGGCAGATTACAGCAGGTTTAAAACCAAATACAAAGAAAGTTAAAAACAGACATTTGAATTTGAGTCGAATCGAATGTCAAAACATTCTATTTAGTTCAAATGTTTAAAATCTGAATGCTAAAAAAACCAATTTGAATCTGTTACATTTGAATGTTAGATTCGTATTTAAAGATACGAATGTCGACAACATTCGTATGTGTTATACATATCTGTACGCATTTCGTATGCACTCCGTTTTATCCCATAGGCATCCCATTTTCATCCAATTTTATAAGTGCAAATTCGTACAGATATGTATAATATTTGTACAGATACGTAATAGATACGTATCTGTACATTCAAATGATTCGAAAGAATGTTTCAGAACATTCAAAATTCGTTCAGATGTCTAAATTCAAACGTGAAGACATTTGATTCAAGTTCAAATGTCCACATTTGAACAAATTTGGCCAGATTTCGAATGTTTTGAATATTTGTGCACATCCCTTTTAAATAATCAGCTTCCTCCAAGCATGCCTACAGATTGAACAAACATCACAATCTTTAATACCTTGCTCGGAAAGTGTATTTTTGTTCAACAGTTCTGGTTCCAGGTAGGACTTCTTGAGAAGGGAAGATCACTTTCTCAACAGTTGATTGGATTATTCCCATCCAATGCACTAATTCAAGAATGGCTGTTTGGCGAACTGGTGAGGCACCGCGGGGAGGAACAGAATGGTAACTGGCCAAGGGACATTTTGTCTTATCAATCTGGGTTTTATCTATCATGTATTGATGCTCAGCTTGGCATGTTTAGGGGAACTTGAAGGTTCCTCTGTTCTGGGCCTCCTCAGCTCAGTTTCATTAGAGATTCCTGAATTTAGATGACAGGCAGTGAAGGATGCTGGGTTCTCCACTCTCCATTCCTCTTTCCTACCATTCCTGCACTGTGGTGGCCATAACTTCCCTAGCTATCTGGTGTGCATGTGTGGGGTGGCTATGGAACTTGTGCAAGCTTTGTAGCCTGGGGGACATTCCATGCAGATGGTGCTGATATGGCCAATGCCTCCTTATGATCCGCATCAGTAGGTTCAGTTAATACGGATCTACTGGGATCTGGATCGCAATCAGGTAAGTACAGAAAGGGCCCTTGCTTTGCTCTCCCTGAACTGCACTTTTCTGTGGAGCACATAAGAATATACTTCAGGGAGATCAAAGTGAGGATTTCAATGAGATTATCTTCCTTCACCCATCACTGTGTGGTCCAAACCTGTGGACCACTGCTGGCCTGGCAGCGACGAGGTAAGTCGTGTGTGCATGCGCACGTCCTTGCTAGGCCCCAGCCCGGGGTGGGCTCCTGTGAGCTCTAGCTGACCCAATTGGGCTCTAGCTGACCTGGGAAAGGGGCAGGACTGGTCTGCCCACCCCTGGGTTGAATTCGACCCAATGGTAGCAGGCCTGGGAGGAGCATCCTGCCACCACCCCGGCCTTTTTGGGCTAGGCCACACGGGGACAGATTCCTCTTTCGCACCTAGGCAGGAAGGAATGTGTCCCCACACGTTCCTTACCTACCTAGATGCAAAAGGTGAATCTGTCCCTAAGTGTCCTAGCCTTTGTGCGCTACAGTCGTTTGGCTGTAGTGCGAAAAGGCCTTAGGTCCATAATAGTACAGGAAATAAATCAGCTCATGTGCAGCATAAACATGGGCGCATGTTCACCCATGTTTTTGGATGCCCTTAGGGTAATTCTGAAACTCTAAGGACAAATGTGAAATAAAAAAAAATAACAATTATTCCATCCCCAAGCCTCCATTCATTCATCCCTTCCATTGAAGGTCCAATAGCCAATTGATTCCAGCTGGCATGGTCCAATGAAGGCTGGGGTCTTGTCTATTTGATCACATGACTGGAAACCAAATAAGTGGATGTGATAGGATACAAGGAAGTGCATAACCAAAATGGAAGATCAGATTCAAGGATAAGCCTAACAGATTGAGGTGAGATACAGTAAACTCTGATGCTGAATGAATGATTTTAATAGTGTTCTTATATAATTGATCATTTTAGCTGGTTTTGTGCTTAATATTTTATAAACCGCTTTGAGATGCTGTTTTTAATGGGAGGCTGTATATAAATATTTTAGATAAATAAAAATAATTAAAAAACAAGAAAGCTATGTAAGAGAAGAAGCTGAAAAATGGAAGAACTAAACAAATACATTTTGAGTTGTTATAGTTTTATCAGACTTCTGTGTAATGTATATTACTATTATTTCTTATGTATGTTAAAATGTGATATATCCTGTTTGTTACTAGTTTTGTACCACATTTCTTTCTTTGATAAATAAATTTCTAATTGAAAAAATCCACTCTGAATCAAGAGAAATCAGAGAAGTGTTAGGAATATTGAAGCAGCAAATTACAGCATTAAAGGAAAAAAAAAGATCAATATGAAGTCTATGGGCAGAATGTCCTTTTTAAAAACATACCAGTAGCAGTTGTAACAGACTGTTACTTGCAAAAATGTGAATTATGCTGCATTTCCAAACAAAGAAGAAATGCTTAGGTTTTGGTAGGACAAACCAGAGGGGAAGACGAAACTAAGTACATGGAAGCCACAGGGAAGATCTGCTAATAACACCAAAATTAGTTGCGAAACAGGTCAAAAGATTAAAGAACTAGACTGCACAAGGGAAGAATGAAGTATACTGTTTTTGGCACCAACATCCCACCAGTCCGCATGGAAGAATGGCTCAGCAAATTAACACAATGTTACAAGGAGAAGAAGCTGATGAATGGATAACAGCTGGTAAAATGTATCTCATAATGAAAGATCATGAAAAAGGTGGAACGACTGCCCAATAACCTGCCTCCAACAATGACAGGAATAGTATCAGACGCAATACAAGATCACTTAGACAGATAGAGGGAGAAAAATAAACTAGCAGAACAGAAGGGAAACCAGAGGAAAATGAGAGGCACAAAAGACCATCTGCTAATAGATGAAATGATTCTGGATAATTGTAAATGAAGAAAAACCAACTTATATGTTGCTTGGATTGGTTACAAAAAGGCATTTAATTCATTACCATGCAATTGGATATTAAAATGTTTAGAGATGACAGGAATTAGGGACAAAATGAAAATGTTTATTAAGAAGGCAATGAGAAGGTAGAAAACTGAGACAGTAGTGAATGGTGAGGACACAGGCCAGGTTAACATGCAACTGAGTATATTTCAGGGCGATTCACCATCACCGCTGTTATTTCTTATATCTCTGAATACAGCGGCAGTGAATTTTGAAGAAAATGGGACAAGAGTATCAGACATTACCCAAACTCTCGCATCTTCTTTATATGGACGATTTGAAACTGTATGGAAAGTCAGCATGTGAAACAGAATCATTGATTAATTACAGTCTGAATGTAGAGTAATGATATTGCAGTGGGATTTGCTTTAGACAAAGATGCAACAGTAGCCATTAATCAAGGAAAAATGGCGAACGCAGAAGGGACTCAGCTGCCAAGTGGAAAAGACATAAAGAAGAAAGTTATAAGTACTTAGGTTTCTTTCACTCACGCAATGAATACGTCCAAAGAGTCAAAAAGATCCCCAAATCCATCCTGAATGTTGGCAACACCATCAAGACCATCAATATTAGGGATATCCAAGTCCTTAGATACACTGCAGGAATTGTAGAGTGGACCTGAGCAAAGCTAGATGGACTGGCCTGGAAGATAGGGAACATAATGAGCATAAACCATACGCTAGATCCCTGCAATGATGTTGACATGCTATATGTTTTCCAAAGTAAAAGTGGACAGGGAATGTGGCAAGCCAAGTAGGGTGTTGAGGAAGGAAAAAAAAGAGGAGTAGTGGAATATATTAAAGATAGTCAAGAAGACCTGTGGAAGGGAGTTAGTGAAGGCCTACAAGGACCAGTGGAACAAAAAAGACCTACAGAAAGCAGCAGCTGAGAAATCGGGCTGTATCAATGGTGCATGTAAGTCTATACACACAAGCAGTGATGATGCAGTGGCTAAATGTGGTAGGAAAAGCAATCAGAGCTGTTATGGCAAAATGTACACTGGTTGAGTACAGGCCTGTGTGAACACCACACTTTTGAGCCAGTTTGGTTTTGTGATTAGAGTGTCAGATTCTTATCTGGTAGTTTCATGGTTTGATTCTGCACCCCTCCACAAAGCCAGCTGGATGACCTTGGGCATGTTGCAGCTTGGGAGAGCCAGTTTGGTCTAGTTTTATGGAGTTGGACTCTTATCTGAGAATACTGGGTTTGATTACAGGTTTGTGAAGCCAGCTGGGTGACCTTGGGCTCATCACGGCTCTCTTCTGAGCTCTCACAGCCCCACCTACCTCACAGGGTGTCTGTTGTGAGGAGAAGAATAGAAAGCTTTCTGAGCAGCTTAGAGACCCCTTAAATGGGTGGGAAAAGAGGGGTATAAAAGCCTGCTCTCCTTCCCCTTTCTCTTCTTGAGCTGCCTGGATTTCAGTCCCCTCTGACAATTCTTGCTGAATTTTGGCCCCACTGATCCACCGTTTTTGGCAGGTTCTAAAAGTCATGCTTTTTTGTTATCACCCATCACATCTCTGAGGCAGGCATTCTGTGCTGCCATTCAGGTCCTGCCCTCATGGAAATGCAGCCTCTGTTTATGGAAGCATTCTGATTCAGTGGAGGCAGCTGTATGCTCAGCTGGAAGAAACCCATCCATTTCAGTCCGCCCTTGACCAATGCAACTTTCCTTCGTATTCCTGGAAATCTAAAATGTAAAGAAAATCAAATCTCCAACAGTCATAGCAACTAATAAGCCCATAAGTGCAGAATGCCATCATCTGCCAACAGTGCCCTCTGCTGAAGAGGACTGCAGTTCAAAGAATTCTGTGCCACCGTACATTTCTTCATCTTCACAGGGTCACAACACTCTTTGATGTGCTTCCAATCAACTTCAGATAATATTGCCAGATCTGGATGACATTATAGAAATTAGGAAGATGCATCAATACTTTTTTTTCTCTAAAGCTGGCAAGGTGAAATAATAAGTAAAGGTGACATCAGGTGAACTGCAGAGAATGTCTACACCTGATGAAAACATCCAGCTGCACTGTGAGCTGACCTCTCTTTAACAATTTGTCTCAATGAACTACAAAAACAATGAGGCAGGTTTTTTTTTCTTGAATGCATCTACCAAATTTCACGCTTCGTTTTGCTCCCTGATGCTGTTTTAGCTGATCTAGGATATCAAAATAAACAATGAAAGGAAAGAAAGGAGGAAGTTTGATTCTAAGATAAACAGGACCTTAGAGAATTTCAGTTTGACCTAAATGGAGGATGGAATGAAGAACAGTTTGCACGATGGAGTGAAAATAGGTTAATACAATATCTCCCCTCCACGCACACTTTCTTCCTTTGAGAACCCCTTTGGGCTTTCTTACGAGTCTGACAGGTGTTCTAAGATGCACAATCAATGCACGTTGGACATTGATCTAGTCTTTCCGGACTCATTTCTGCTGTAGGTGGACACTACTCACTGTGGAGTAGAATCTGTATTGGGACTGGAGTTACATGTGGTGAAGCATTTAGACGACCCAAAATTGTCCAAGCTGATAAATACAAAAGGGATTGAGAACAGCTTTGAAACTGAGGTCAACAAATAAGAATAAAATAGCAAAACTTGTTTAACTGCAAATTACTGTGAAATGACGCCCTTTGAGGGAAAACCAGCCAGTGGAAACCAGTCTCAGTCCACTTTCAGAGTCAGAGAACACATCCACAAAATGACTAGCCATCTTCTTTCCACTTTATCTAACCCCAGGCTGAATTTTTTGAGTCAAATATTGCTGAAAGAGAACAGCTTGATGCTTTGCAGATGCTTTCTCTCTCTTTGAAAGTGGACTGAAGCTGGATTAAAACTTAGGTGTGAATGTAACCTAAATATCTATTCAGAGTTGGAATCCAAGGCAGCCCAATGTAACCCTGGACCAACAGACCAATCTATTGGGAGGCCATGGTTCCTGGTAGATGGCATTGTCTGCAGAGTATGGAAATTACGGGGGGGGGGGACCAAGGAGGATGTCTGGGGGGACAAGCAGGATGCCCCTAAGGCCATTTGCTGGGATTCGAGAGCAGGAGAAGGTTTGCTCTTGTCTCCACTTGATATGCCTATGGGCAATTGGTGGACCACTGTGTGAGACAGGATGCTGGACTAGATAGGCTGTGGCCTGATCCAGCAGGGCTCCTCTGATGTTCTTATGAGCAGACTATGGTGCAAAAATGGTACCATAGCTCAATCTGAGAATGTATTGGTTGTAAGTGGTTCACACTGTGACTTAGCTGGTATACTGAACCGGAAACCCATGTGCAGACTATATGTAGGATGTGGACCAGTATACCACATCTGATTCCATTTTGCCGGGCACCCAAGAGTGATGTTACTTCTAGGTGCCTGGCTGAGAAAAAACCCAGATGGCAACTTCAGAGGCTGGAAACCTTTGTTCCTGGCCTCCAAAGTTGGACTGTGCCATCCATGCTGCGGGCAATGTTGCCTGGAGCAGGCCATTGTGGGGTGGAATAGTTGGTGGCATGCGGAAACAGCCTTCTTGTGCCTTTCTATGCAGTGTTGGTATTTGATCTGAAAGTTCTCCATACACTTGGACCCAGTTATCTGAAGAACAGTGACTAGTGTGGATGGAAATTCGTCCCATACATGGGCCCTTTTTGCACCTGGCCCAGTGGGACACTCTGAGTATATGGAACATACTCACTGCATGGAGAAACTTCTGTCCTACAGCTATACAGCTATACTAGCTGCTGACTAGGATAGCCTGGCATGGCTCTGTTCACGACTTTTCCAGGTGAATGGAGCCTGGGCCAGGCAGTGCAGCTGTGGTTGTGTGCTGTGCAGTGGTGCCACACATGCCAATTGCCATGGCTAGGTGATCACCTAGCATACAGGTGATCACAGCCAGGGCTTGAAGAAGCATGGGCTAAGTTTGGAAGGGATTGGGTGTTGGAAAGTGTGGACGCCCAAGCCATTCCAGATCTTTGTTGGCCATTGCAGCTCATGAAGGTGCAAAAAGGCCCTGAGACTCCATTTATGGACTTTGAAGTCTCCCATGCCTGTATCCTAGAGGCAACAGCAGCAATGGGAATGCCATGGCAACAGCAGCGAAGGGAATGCATGGTGCAGTTGTCACAGTGACTGGGTGATATGGCATGCAACCACACCTGTGCTACCCTACCACATGCACTGTTCACCCAGAAGAGGTGCAAACAGTGCATGCTGGCCTTTACTAACTTGCAGCCTATATAGCTGTGGAGCACTTTTTCATGTCTCCACCACTATCCTGGATGGGGAACACTCCAGAATGTGCAGTGTCTCCACACAGTGTGAATGCTCAATCTCAGAGCACCCCTGGGCAACTCTCACTGACCCTCTGATGATGTAAAGGGATGGTGCTTGATGCGTGTCAGGAGTGAGGCCATCCCATAGACTGGAGGTTACCATAGAGAGGATCTTCTGATGTATCCCTAAACCTTTAACCTCTGAAGTTGTTTCCATTGTAAAAAGGTCTTTGCCAAATTTAATTTATGTCTGTATGGAAGGAGGTGCTCCTTCAGAGTTTTGGAGTCCAAGTTGTATAGTGCTTTTAAAGCCAGATTTAAAGCCTTTAATGCTGTTTAGATATGCATCTGGGCAACAGTTCCACACTAGCTGCAGCTTCCAAACTGTCTTCAGAGCACATTACAATAGTTCAGCCTAAATGTTAGCAAAATGGTCATTCACAGTTAAAACCACAGATGGTAGTAAAGCCTATAACATTTTTAAAAATGCTTTTCCACACTTGCTGCTACACTGAGCCATGGTTTACTTCTGGGCCTCTTTTGGCCACACCTTAGAGTAGACCAAATGCTCTCTCTTATTTCTCGTATGTTCTTCCCGGATAGGATGGAGTGTAGACTGGACTAGGGCATCCAAAATTGTGTCTGGTTGGGTTTACCAGTAGACTTCTTTTTGAGGTCCACTAGTGGGTGGTATACTGGACACAACAGCACACCTCCATGGTCTGCTATAGCTCGGGAGACCCATTTTGGTGGCACAGCAAGTTGTGCCACTGAAATGCCCTCCTCCCAAGGAGCTCAAAAATCTAGGAACTGTAGTTACTAGCTTTTGGATCATTTGGAGCCCACACACTCCAGGCTCCAAAGCTGGCATAAGCTTCAGAGCCGGCTTGGGGGCTGGAACCGAACAGTTCATCCCAATGCAGGCATCCTTCTTCTGCTACAGGAGTAATCTGTCCCAGGTTGGAGTGGACCGACTATCCCAGACCAGAGTGCCCCACTCGGGTCTGCTGTGCTGGCATGTACAGTGAAGATTGTCATGCCTCATGTCCTCTCTGCCTCCTTAGAGGAGGGTCCTTCTCCTGCCAGGCCAGCCAAAGCTAAGGGAGCGCACTTCAGAGGCCAAACTTGGAAACTGTTTCTGTCCCCACAACCAGGGATAGTTTGGACCCAGATAATATGCAATGTCCAGAGCTGAGTTCTCTCTGGAAAGAATGACAACAGCTGCCCCCCCCCTTGGTTTGCCTCCAAGCAAAACACCTGTGCTGCTGGAGTGTGACTCTCCAAGTCCTACTTAAGAAATGTGCAACTCTGCACCTGCCGTTGCAAACAAAGAATTTCCTTGGCAACCCCCAACTTGTGTGAACCCTGATTCCTGACTCCTGACTGACTTCCTGAACTTAAGATGACTCTCTGGTACCCTGACTCTTGCCCTGTTTGACTCTGCATACTCCATAACCCCAAGAACTCTGGAAACTGACTTGGTGTCTTGCTGTTGCTAGCTGGATGTGTGTGTGTGTGTGTGTGAGTGCTTTGCTGTTACCACCTGCTTTGGACATGACAAATATGGTCTAAAAAAATATTCATGGCAAAGGAATGGATGCTCCAGTTAAGGATGTGCATGAATGGGGTTTATTTGCATCTGATTTGTATCAGATTGAATGTAAGAAGATTTGTATTCGTTCAAATAGATACCCTTTGAATGTGGTAGGATTCTATTCAATAGGAATGTATTTGTACAAATATCCAATACAAATGCATACATATCCCATACATAACATATCCACTGAAAGCATCAAATCTGCTCTGAATCCACTTTGAATCCATTCTCAGTCCATGTTGAATACACTCTGGATCTGATGCAGATGTGACTGATGCACATCTCCCCGTTTCATGAATGTTCATACTCGTACAAATACGAATATCACTGTACAAGTGTTGTAATATTCAGTTCATACACGAATGTCCAAATTCGTTCGAATATTGGATGCTATGAATATTCGTGCACCTCCCTAGCTCCCATCCTTCATGTGCCATTTGGAGAAAAGTGGTGCATTAAGGCATAATGCAATGCGGTACAATTATTGAGTGGTACTTTGGGTGAACTGGACCCACGTCGCGACAGCTTGTGTATGAAAACAAAGCACATATGTGTCCAGATGGGCAGCCAAGCAGGTAGTGGGAAGAGATAGGCATAGAGCTAAGTTCAATGGGAAGTTGCCTGCAGGCTCTCTCTGCTAACTAGTCATTATTTACACACTACAGTATCGATGATGCAAAAGCCTGGACAGGGGGAAGCTTTGGGGAAAAAAGAAAACCTCAGTTTTCAAATGGAGCTTTAATGATTTGAAAAAAAGCTTCAATTGTTTAAGAGATAATGTCATGGATTGGTCCTCACAGTGTGGGGTGCAACTGTCCAGAACCCCCACAGTATAATAAATAGGCTCCTGATGCAGGAACTGATTGATGCTTGGCATAACATCTATTCCTCTGAGCTTGCCTATTCCTTCTGTTCGCCAGTTTCAAACAAATAATCTTAGGTCGGTTGTAGAAAAAGCAAATCGGGAAGTATTTTTTTTAATTGTTCATTTATAAAGTCCAAGCTGCTCCTCTTAATCCCATTTTCCTTCTCAATAATGAAACTTAGGCCTTTGGAAAAAAAAAAGGAAAATCTACAAAGGGAACAAAAACATGAAGATTTATTTCCCTGTCCCTTTAAACTAAGTTTTACATTTTATACTGAGAGTTAAATAATGTGATTAAATAATTTGGAGAGACTGAGGGCCTGTTCACATTTCCCTTAGTGGAATGGTATTTGCACTTCCCTTCCTGTCCGCTGGAGCACTAGTCAATTTTAGCCATCTCTCCACCCCCCACCCCCGGTGATCAAATACTTACCTTGATTCAATTGTGGGCTTGGTCATCTTCTGGATGCTGCTGGATGTGCAGTTGTGCCTGTGATTGTCCAAGGTGCCAGTGTACTAGTGCAGCACCTCAAACAACCCCGGAGAACTGAAAGAGGTGCAAATGGCCACTGCCTGGATGAGCCAGGTAAACTTCCAGTTAACACTGGCTAACATGTGGGACATGATTTCGAATCAACAATGAGGAAACTTCTGGGAAGGCAGGGGGTGCCTGGAAGCTGTAGCAGCCTCCTCCAAGTGCGGATGCCCTTCCCCAGAAGTTCCTTAATCATGCAGTACCAACTATAGTGTGAATTGGCCCATGGAGGCAGCCATCTACACTGCAAGGGTTGAGGCAGTCTCCACCTGGACCACCAGCCCTTAAAGTGCACCTGGCCTGAGGAAACTGCCATCACCATGGCAATGGCTTTGGCCACATCCAACTTGTGCCCAGATGGCAATTGGCCTGCTGTGAATGACTGTGCACCCACAGCCACAGTTGCAGCTACAGCCATGCCATCCTGCTCACTTGCCTGGGAGAGGGTGTGAACACTGCTGACCAGAGGTGTTTATGCACTTGGCTTTCTGTTTATTGGACAGGAAAAGTGCAGAATAGACTGAAGTGTGCTATCATTCGCACTAGGAAATGCTAGTACACGGTAGCCTAACCCCCTGCTCATCTGGAAACGTACCTAGCTCTGGGCATGCGTCTGATCCCAGGGAGGGCGCTGTCATTTTGATCACACTTGTTGGTCTTGTACTTTGTTATAGGTGAAGATTTAGGCAGGCAGGGGGTGTTTCTAGGCTGCCAATGCCTCCTGCAAGTGCACCTGCACCTGCCCAGATGTTCACAAACTACAAGGCTGAGTGTAGTTGGCCTCAGGAACTCCAATAGGTGTTTCAGGTCAAGCTGTGGATAATATCTTATGTATCCACAGTTAGTGAAGTCTAGGGCAGGTGTAGTGAGCTCTGAGATGCTGTGGGATGGTGGCAGTGGTGTGATGTGTGGATGGACCTCCCCAGGAGCTGCAAGGGAAGCGCGAACAGACCCAGAGTCAAAGTAGGGATGGGGAAAATGTAGGATGTTATCAGGTTCCAGCTCAGCCACCATGGGAAATCATCAGAGGTGATGGGAACTGTAGCTAAAGTATGTTCTCTTGTTTTTCTGTGGGCCTGTCCCCAAGCAATTTAAAGTCTGCTAAAATCTTCTTTTGCCTCTGAGCGCCCCCGTGCCAGGGTTTTTAACGAGCTTCCAGCGCTACAAAAGCAGGAAAACCCGCAACAAAATACGTGCCCTTTAAAGAAGAGTTTCAGCGCTCTTTCTGGAAGTCGTGGGTTTTCTTCGCAACATTTACCTTGGGGATGCTCCGTGGCAAAAGGGGCGGGGGTTGCTGCCTGCAAACACAGCCATAAAGCATTCATACATCTCCCAGAAATGCTGCAGCTTCCCTTCCTTTCCTTTGTAAAGGTCAGAACTTTCAAAGAGCCAGAATTGCTCAGAATTGCAACATTGTTATCAGATGTGAAGTGGGTGATCTGTGAAAGTGTTAAGAGTAAATGAGTGCACAGAGAACAGAGTGACAGTAAGTGCTGAGTGTGAATGAGCGAGTGATCACTCCCTTTGCCGGCACGGGAAGCCATTTCAGGGGACGTAGATCTGATTATTTTTCCTTTGAACAAGAGAGGGGGCAGGGAGAAAAAGATGCGGGGAAAGAAAACATGCTTCTGTGGGGACAGAAGGTGTGTTTTAAATGCATGTTTTGCTGAGCCTCATGCGGACGCTTATTTCGGAAGTGCAAGGCACTTTTAAAGTCCACTTGAATACAGTGACAGTAGAGGGAGACTAGAGAGGCAAATAAGTCTTTTGGGGACTCAGCCTGTGATCACAATATCACAATATGTGTAGGCACTACTTTATGTTACAACTTTCAAGCCATGTAGCACTGCCCTGTTTTTGCAAACATGGAAAATGTTGACTTATGAGTAGAAATGTGTATGAATATTTGAAATATTTGTACAAATTTGGAGGAATTTCGACATTTGTATACGAATTGAATGTCCAGACATTTGGATTTCTGAATTTGAACAAATACAAATATCACAAGTTATTCGTATGAATAATTCAGACAATTTAACCTGTATGGGTACATATGCATCTTGTACACATCTGTATGGAATGCATATGGGATGCGTATGGGTACATACAAGATGCGTATGTACCCGTAGACATACGAGTGTCTGAATTATTCATACAAATACATGTATTTATATTGAATTGAATGTCTGTACATTTGTTTTTCCTTATTCGTAGGGATTCAGATTTTTGAATATTCGATTTGTTAGGAATAAAAGGTCGAAAATTGCACTTGTGGACACCCCTACTTTTGAGGTTATTTCTTGCATCCACAAAAATAGATCTGGCCAAAACTATTGAAGTCAGGAAAAAAGTTCCCTGCTTTGACATTTCCATGGCTGGACGGAGGGATAGGTTCCACCTTGTCTATATACATATGATGTTCACCATGTGGATCATTTTGTTAAATATGGAGCCTTAGTAAATATTCAGGTTCATATTCAGACATTTTGTGGATTTCTTTGTTTGTAACAGCTGAGTTGTTTTAATTCATTTCATTTTTGTTTTGTTTCTCTGTTCCATTCCGTTATTATTTGCTTTAGTTTGCTTCATTTTTCCTACTTTGTTTTGTCTTCCTAGAGCTAAAATGAAATTAACCAGTCTAGCAAAACGGGGGCTTTATAAACACATTCTCTCCCCAGCTGATGATCAACTCCTGCAGCCAATCAGGAGTTGCAGGTGTTGGAGTAAAACAATGAAAACCATCCTGGAATTCCTGATGATTCAGAGTTCAAAAGGTCCCTTTGTTGTTGCTACTGCATAGAACCAACCCAGAGTTCAAGATTTCTATGACCTCGCACCTCCATATGCTTTTCCAACAAAGAGCTTTTGCATCCCAACTTCCTATTGGCTTGCATGTCTGCAAACCAACCCACAATGCTCTTTGAAGATAAACTTTATTAAGACGTTATTTTTGCTATCTTTATAGCATGTATGTATGTATGTATGTATGTATGTATGTACGTATGTATGTACGTGTGTATGTACGTATGTAAATTTTTATCCCACCTTATACTGAAAGGTGTCATGGTGGGTTACAACATTAAAACCAGTGACAATATAAAATGACCATTAAGAAGAAGAGTTTTCTAACCTGCTTTTCACATCTATTTCAGGGGACTCAGAAGGGCTGACAAAGCTTCTCCCCACAACAGAACAACCTATGAGGTAGGTGGGGCTGTGAGAGCACAGAAGACAGCTGTGACTAGCCCAAGGTCACCCAGCTGGCTTCGTGGAGGAGTGTGGAATCAAGCCTGGTGACTCCCAGATAAGAGTCCGGCTCTGTAACCACTAGACCAAACTGGCTTAAAACCATAAGAATGCCTAAATGCAGGGAGGAAAAGTCATTTCCTTGTTTAGCCAAAGACCAGGGTGAAGACGTGCATCTCCACTGCTCTCCTGAATGCATAAATTGATGGTGGTTTATGCACCTCACGAGGGGGACTATTCCACAGTCTGGGAGCCACCACTGAACATAAGAGAGGCCCTGCTGGATCAGGCCCATCTAGTCCAGCATCCTGTTGCACACAGTGGCCAGCCGAATGCTCATGGGCATCTCAAACAGAGACAAGGACAAACCTTTTCCTGCTCTTGAATCCCAGAAAATAGCTTTAGAAGCGTCCTGCTTCTCCCCCCCCCGCCCCCAGCCCGAAAGATGCACCTAGGCATTCATTCTAGTAGCCATTGATACATCTGTCATCCATAAATTTGTCTAACCCTACCTTGAAGCGATCCAGACTGGTAGCTGTCACCACCTCTTCCGGCAGCACATTCCATAAACTGATGACCCTCTGGGTGAAGAAATACTTCCCTTTATCAGATCTGACTCTCCTACCCATCAGCTTCATAGAGTGCCCCCTGGTTCTAGTGTTGTGCGATAGAGAAAAGAAGTTTTCTCTATCCACCTTTTCTATACCATGCATAATTTTATATACTTCAGTATACTTCACTGAAAAGGCCCTATCCCAGGTGCCCACCTGTTTTGCTACTGAGGGTGGTGTTGCAGCCAGGAGGCCCTTCCCTGAGATCAATCCCAGAGATAAGCCTGCCATCCTCATGCTAGCATGGAGTACAGCAGGCCTCACCTTCCA
The DNA here is from genome assembly GCA_023333525.1 of Aspidoscelis tigris stejnegeri. Lineage (NCBI taxonomy): Eukaryota > Metazoa > Chordata > Lepidosauria > Squamata > Teiidae > Aspidoscelis > Aspidoscelis tigris. The sequence goes on from JALMGA010000007.1 coordinate 14,271,740, forward strand.
CTCATGCTTCACGTGCATTGAATTGCATCCTAGTCTAGTTTTGTGGTAAAACTCAATGATGAGGTCCAAAATTGGTCCAGGACGATATATTGCACTATGGAGAATGTTACAGTGGACCCTTTTAAGGAAGTGCTCCAGGAAGCATTCCTGAAAGTGGGTCTGCCTTGAAAATAGCCTCGCCAGAGACTCTAAATGCTTATTGTACAATCTGCATTATCTGTATTTGACACAAAGGAACTATAGGGTGTTTTTTCCACTGTCAAAAGTACCTGTTTTTGCACCCATTTAGGACCCATTTGGGTGTGAGCTGGATGACCCCATTTCCACTACGGCACCCATTTGGGACCCAATTGTTTCCACTGCCATTGGGGAAATCCGGATCTAATGGGTACATTTTGGCCTTTAATCCGGATTTTCTGTAGACCCCATTAAAGGGGTCTACAATGGGGTCTTCTCCCAGAAAATCTGGATTAAAGGGAGCCTGTTTCCACTGGAAACAGGCAATGGGGTCCAAAGGAAGCTAGGGGGAGGGGATGCACCTTTGGGACTCCCCCCAACATTGGCTTCAAAGTCACTTCAAAGTCACTTCGAAGTTGACTCCACATTCACTTCAAAGTGACTTTGAAGTCAGCTTCGAAGTCACTTCGAAGCTGACTTCGAAATCACTTCAAAATCACTTCGAAGTTGCTTCAAAGACTGCAACCCCCTGCCCCCCAAAACACCTGGGGTAATGGACTGACCCCTTGTGGGTCGACCCGGATTCCCCAGATGAGTGCAAAGCTGTTTCCACAGCAGGGGTGTTAGCACCCATTTCTAATGGGTGCTACACCTCCTGTGGAAACACATTGGGTGCTTCCCTTAATCCGGATCTACTAGATCCAGATTAAGGAATGTACCCATTCCTTAGATCCGGATCTTCTTAGATCCAGATCTAACAGCTGCAGTGGAAAAACACCCATAGACATGCATAGAACAGGCTTTTATAGATTTGAACGCCATTTCAGGATGTATGTGAATGATCAGATGCACAAAATGTGTGTCATTCACATCACTGCGAGTTCTTCTCAACTGCTTTTGCACTGCAAGATGTAAATCAATCCCCATCTCCCCCAAACTGGAACAGGGCTCTTTCTGGACCAGGTTTTATTATGGATTATATCTCAGAATAGGGACCTGCCATCTGCATGACGATCCCACCCAGGACCGGCTGAAATCTGCACCAGCATGAAGATGGCAGGTTCCTATTCCAAGATGTAATCCAGAATAACAGATAATTCAGAACAGAAAGGGCCCAGGTCTGCTAGAAAAGCATCAGAAAAGAATGTTGTTGCTGCCATCACCGGTATTATTTATGTCACCCATCATCAGTACAATGGTGTGTTACATGCTTGGCATGTAGGCTTGCGACGATGGCCTTGTTCCTCAATGGACCATGAAGTCATGACCCAGGGTCTACTAAAAGGGAGAGTAGTTTGCAGCAACTATTCTAACTGTGTGGAATCTTCCAATTGCTGAGATTCCAAAGAGACATAAACAGAACCTCTAGTCATATCAACAGGAAATTCCACCTTTAGCAAACAGACTCAGCTCTATCAGTTTCCATCCATAGGGTGTTCTGTCAGATTCCCACGTCTGTATAGTTTTAAAGACTGCTAATGGTCCATATTGGAACAAGCCACCTCCAGTATTTACACATATAGTCATCATATACTCTTTGCATCACCAGTGTAGTGTTCTAACTCTTTTGTGTAGCATCTGGACAAATTTACATGTATCTTAATAGGAAAGACTTCGTGAAAGCATACATGGTTTAAAGCAAAACAATTTCCTGGTTAAGAAAACACAATGCTAAATCCTCCAAGTACATATATTAAAAATCTAAAGTTTAAAGTCCATTAAAGCTCTTCTGCAAGTGGATAGATACATAGATTTTTACTACAAATATAAGTGCTATTGACAAAATACTGTTTCATTTCCCTCTCTTTTTTGGCTGGGGTACAATGATGGATATTACAGGAAAGAAGAATGTATCCAACAACTCTTCAGAATGATTCTCAAATGGATGTTAGGTACAAATATAACAGCAAAAGGAATTAAGAGAGTTGAGCAAGGTCATGACGCAAAACAATTATTCAAAAATGAATTTATTCAAACCAAAACAATTCCCAAAGCGTGACTCTCACATAGATTAGATTTATCACTCTTCACTTAAATGGAAGTTCTGAAGAGCACTTAGTATGAATGATGGGCCCCTTAACATACTTCACCGCCCTTACATTCCCACTCTGTATTGGAAGCTATGTAACATATAGTAGTTTTAACAATATCTTTACCCTTTCCCTGTAAAATGTGGGGCAAACTTAGGCTGCCCTGCCAAATGCTGGGTTTGATTCCTTGTTCTAGAAGAATCTATCATGATATACATAAATTTCCCCATATTTTTTTTTTATCAGTGTTGGAACTTCGAAAACATGTGGCATTTTGTATGATCACTAATATGATACATCTTCACTGAAAAAAATAGCAAAAACAGTGGACAGTGAGAATTCAGGAAATGTAATGTGCCTTCAGATTTCAGCAACCCCCTCCCCACCCTTAGGACATCATAATGTGAAAATTCAGGAAAGATGAAAAAGAAGAAAGTACTTAAAGTTTGAAAGAAAGCTGTACACTAAAGTTGGTAATTTATATGAAAGTGTAACAAAGCTTTATCCTATGTAGCAGGGTTTCCCAAACTGTGGGTCGGGACCCACCTCTAGGAAATTTAACCGTATTTGAAATAACTTTTTTGATGTAATTATATAATTAAGTAATAAAAAAAGTGTATTAAAACTTTGTTTGTTATTTGAAAAGTCCTTTATTCATATTGGTAACGGTTAAATTTCCTAGAGGTGGGTCCTGAGTTGGTAAACTTATATTAGATGGGTCGTAGCCCAGACAACTTTGGGAACCACTGCTATGTAGAGTTTGCAAAAATTCCTTCTTTGGACAAAAACCTATGGGTGTTTCCACACATACACTAAAAACGGATAAAAGGACACATTAAGGACACATGTGGAAAACATACAAACTTACCTTCCACACCATTTTTTGTGAACTTTCAGCATCCTTGGAACACCGTGGGAGAACAGGCCCCTTAGATGCAGAATCTCCCCTCAGGATCATCCTAGTCACACGGTGGGGTGGAAGAGTCTGAGGGTGGCTTGGTGACATACTTGCCTCCTATGCCAACATGTAAAGGGATGCAGTTTGAGGAAGTTAATTAGCAGGAGGCAAATTAGTGAAGCAGCCTAATTAGCCAATTCCGGTATCACATTAGGTTGAAAATGGCTGACTTCTAGGACCATCTTCAGTCCCACACTGCAGAATTTTCATTCCTCCACTGTGAGAGATCAGGAGGCTGAAAGACAACAGCTGGGTGACCAGCAGGCCTCCCACCTCTAATGGACATGTCACCCCTGAAATGGTGATTTTCACGGCTTACTGGGTGCCACCCCATCTGGATTTGCCTTTCTTCTTTTCTGTGAATAATTATGCACTTGATTTGTCAACAGCTGATGACTCACAATTTGGATAGGTACACTACCTTTATTGAAAGGCCATGTACAATTAAATGCTCTACACCCGGAACACATCTAAAACGCCTTGGGACAGGCTGGGGTGGTTCTGAATGGAACCGCCAGCCCAGCTGTGTGTATGCTACATCCCAGGGTGTTCTACACACGTTCAGGAGGGCCTAGTGTGAAAAGGCCTAGGCTCAGTGCAGAAAGTGCTCAAGCTGAGCTCACCATCAGCAAACAATATCCAAACACATCCTCACAGTCTTTCCACAGATCACATGCTACCTAAATAGAATATCATCTGTGATATATATGAGCTCTTTGGAAGAACAAGAAGATGTATCAATAAAAAAATAAAATAAAAGTGGCAGGTAGCCTGTTTGATCTTCTATCTCAAAGCTGGATCATACTATAGACCTCAGGTGGGTGTGAATTTGGTGCACGATTCTGAAATAATTAAAAATGCAATCCATCTTGGTCAACAGAGTCTCATATCTTATAATTCCCCAGCTCTGAGAAAGTAATCTTTAAGCTTTAACTAAACCAGACAGATTTCTATCACTAAGCATGGACAGAACAACATGACCTGTTCTACCTTCTTCATGCTAGTTCTCACTGGTACTTAATATTCTCTTCCCTCTTTGTGTTTGATAAATGCACATTTGCGTGTAGGTAATTTTTTTTCCACCTCTCTAGTCAGACTAGCAAGTAAGACCTCCCATTGAGGTAATGGAAGCCATCCAGAGCTTATCTCTGAGCTGCAAAGCACTAAACAAAGCCGCTTATTGAGTGCTATTGTATTGTAGAATCTCAGGGTACCCCCAAATCCTGCTCAGATACGATTGTTTATATAATGTTTGATAAAAAAGAAAGAAAGAATACTTTCAATCAAAACAGAGACTCACACTGTTATTCGTTTTCATCTTAGTTTTGATAAATGAGATTTTCATTGTCTTCGGAGGTTTTACAGAAATTATTTGCAAAGGCTTCCTCACCAAGCCAGAAATGTTTTAAATTGACAGATTTGACTACAAAGCAAAATGAAAGATTATGATATTGGGAATGGAAGGTGGCCAAATACTAAATTAAAGTCTACCCCATCCTACAACTAGTCCCAGGCAGCTTTAGAAAAGAGGTTTAGGGCAATTATTACCAGAGAAGTTGGGTGGCAGTTCCACAGCTTAAGTAGAATAGGCCACTTGCCGGAAGGAAGGAAGGAAGGAAGGAAGGAAGGAAGGAAGGAAGGAAGGAGTGTGCTGATCACATTCTCCACTTCACTCTTCTGACCTGTAGTATCCAGCCCATTTTAGCACGCATTTGCTGTTCTAAAGCCCACTCAATACAGATGCCTCTGTGGTTGATCTGAATCTATTTAATAAAGATTAACCAAGATAAGTAAGGACCCTCAACTCCACATGATTTATGACACTGTGTTTCCCCCAAAATAAGACCTACCCCCAAAATAAGCCCTAGTTAAAAATTTCCACTATTTTTTAAAGCTATAAAATATAAGTCCTACCCTGAAAATAAGCCTTACCACATCAGGGTTGCAGGAGTTGGCCCAGACACTGGCTGACCCCCTCACGACTGCCTCAGGTCTATGCCCAACTGCTGCTGATGCTGCCTCGTGTTGAAGGCCTGGCTGCCGGTTCTACTTCTCCTTTGGTGCGGCCAGCTCTGGGCAGCAAAGGTCTATGGAAAAGTAAGACATCCCCTGAAAATAAGCCCTAGCATGTCTTTAGGAGCAAAAATTAATATAAGACCCTGTCTTATTTTCAGGGAAACACAGAGAGGTGTGACATGACCCTCCCTTATCCGACCTCGCTGGTTTCCATTGTACATCTGATCCTAATTCTTGGTTGACTTTGAGGTTTAATTATGGGCAGAGAGGTGGTTGTGGTGGGAATGAACAGTCAGGTGAAGAAGGCAACCTAACGAAACAAAGAAGAAATACAGGAGGGCCATATGCCACACAGCCTAGAAAATTCTAGAGTCAAATTACAGTCGTTGAATTATTTACAACATTTCATCTTGCCAAATATAAGCAAACGGTCCAACTGCATCCGCTCAACTTTAATAGCTTTAACCGTTTGTTGTAAACCCGCGCGTACAATAGCTCCTTCATAAAACATTTACCTGGGTCTTTTCCACATTAATTAATATTACAAGCATATTATGAATGCTTCCTTATTATACATCTAGATGTGTATTCCAGGGGACTTTGGCTTGTTACGCACAGAATAATTCCAAACAAGCCATTTCCTCTTCTCAGACTCAGTGCTTCATTGGTAGCTGAATAAATATACAGGAATGAATAAATATAGAGCAACACTGCTGTTTTCTATATTGCTGTATCTCTCAACATCTTATCAAGAGAACAACAAACAAGGAAACACTTGTTTGCACAAAACCAAGTTTGCTAATGTTCATATGTAGGATAAAACCCAGTTCCAAATGCAGGTTGAAACTGTTTCTGCGTGGCAGAAGAAAGAAGAGTTGATTTTTCTGCCCCCACCCTTTCCCCACTCATTTAAGGGGACTCAAAGAAGCTGACAAACCTTCTGTTCTTCTCCCAACAACAGGCACCTTGTGAGGCAGGTGAGGCTGTGATAGCTCAGAAGGAGAGCTGTGACTAGCCCACAGTCACCCAGCTGGCTTAATGAATCAAATTGGGAAACCTTCAGATAAGAATGCAACACTCTAACCACAAGACCAAACTGTTCCTCTCTGGAATTCAACAGAAGTAGTCACTCCCCTTAATGGGGCAGCATGCTTTCTACACCCACAGCCTGCTGCCCCTCCTATCAGAATTGCAGCAAGGGAATCTCCAGGAGCCATTTTGATAAGTGGGAGTGGCGGATCCTGCCATAAGAACAGAAAAGGGGGATTTCCCACTTTGCATGTGGTGGAAGGGGGGCTGGACATAGGGAATGGTCTCTGTGTTATATACACCAATGCTGCCAAGGGGATGAGTAAGTCTGCCATGAGAAAAGGTGAGCATGGCAATAGGGCTGCCACCATGAGGGAATTGCTCTTTGGAGAGTACTTAGAGCTTTCCACGCAGTACTACAGTCCAAGTGCCTTAATGTTGCTGATAGCAGCAAGGGAAGGAGGAAGAGGAGGAGAAGAAGAGTTGGTTTTCCTACCCCACCTTTCTCACCTATTTAAGAGGACTCAAAGCGGCTGACAAAGCTTTTCTATTCTTCTCCCCACAACAGAACACCCTGTGAGGTAGGTGGGGCTGTGGGAGCACAGAAGAGAGCTGTGAGTAGCCCAAGGTCACCCAGCTGACTTCATGGGGGAGGACAGAATCGAATCCGGTATTCCCAGGTAAGAGTCCGGCTCCCTAACCACTAGACCAAACTGGTAAGTAATTGGATGGGACTGGTTAGGGTTAGTATTAGGGATGTGCACAAAATTGTGCTCCACTTCTTAACCAATGTTACCTAATTACTTACCTGAAGAGTCCAGTGGCACGACCATTTGCTCTTGCCGGCACTCTGGGGTTGTTTGAGGTCCTGCACAAGCACTCTGGGACATTGGATGACCATAGACACCACAGTGCTTGCGCAGAGCGTCCGCATTATCACATTGACAGCACTAAAGCATGCACTGCCTTGGAGGCACTGCTGCCAAAACGGCAGGGCCCAGAGGAGGACCAGGCCCTGGGATCAAATAAGGTGAGTATCTGATCCCAAGGAGATGGAGCAGGAGTGGGTAAAGTTGACTAGTGCTCAAGTGTGGGTGCTAGTCAACTTTGGGCCCATGTGTGCTAATCAACATTGGGTTCAAGTGTGAGTGCTAGTCAACATTGGGCCCAAGCGTGCTAGTCAACATTGGGTTCAAGTGTGAGTGCTAGTCAACATTGGGCTCAAGCGTGCTAGTCAACATTGGGTTCAAGTGTGAGTGCTAGTCAACATTGGGCCCAAGCGTGCTAGTCAACATTGGGTTCAAGTGTGAGTGCTAGTCAACATTGGGCCCAAGCGTGCTAGTCAACATTGGGTTCAAGTGTGAGTGCTAGTCAACATTGGGCTCAAGCGTGCTAGTCAACATTGGGTTCAAGTGTGAGTGCTAGTCAACATTGGGCTCAGGTTTGAGTGTTAGTCAACAATGGGTTGTCGTGCTCCTTTCCCATCCAGCGGACGGGAAGGGTAGTGCAAAAATGCCTCAGATTAGTGGTAGACCTGATAAATGTGGTCTACATCAATGCTAATGTTCTTGAGGACACATTGGCTGTTCTAAAGCCCACTCAATGGAGATGTCTCTGCTTGCAGCTGATCTGGATCTATCTAATCTGGTTCTAGCTAATACAGATTTACTGAGGTAAGTACAGAAAAGATCTAAGTTTGCCTACCAGAGCATTGTTTAAAATAGCAGCACCAGAAGGGACAGAGCCACAATCCTGCAGCCTACCCTGTCCCCATAATAACTGGGCTAGGCGTCTTTCTTTTCCCCTATGAAAAATCATTCTGGCCTTCAAAAAAAAAAAAAAAAGTCCAGGGGCAAAATAAACAATTCTCAGCTTAGGACATTAGCACCTATGGTTTGAAGGGTGGATATTTTTCAGCACTGACCTTGTATTGGCATTGTAATAATAATTATCTTTTGAATTTAAATATGTTAATTCAAGTCAGTTGCCCCAGTATCTTTTGTCAGGCAATTTTAAATGGACGCCCTCAGAGATGTGGCTTAATTCATAACTGTTACTATTTGAAAGATGATCTCCATTATACAATAACCCCATGCCTACTCAGAAGCAAGTCTGACTGAGTTTAATGTGATTTACTCCTGGGTAAGTTAAGTGAGCACCAATTCCCAGGCTCAGGTCTGTAAGCAGCAAAAGTACTGGTTAGGTTGTTGTGCTAAACTAAAGATTCTCTCTCTTTCTCTCTTTTATCCCCTTTAGCATTTGAGAAACAGCCTGAAGTAGCCTCATATTTTATATGCAGCCCCCCCCTTTTTGCACATTTTCAATGTCACTTTAAATAGGCAAGAGGTCCGTGACAAACAACCGTAAAGAGAGTGCCAACCATAATACAGGTACTCTATATGCATATAACCCTTATCTTTTATGGCATAAAGTACATTTGCACCATTGACAGAGATGAGGACGCTGAAGCCAAAGCCAAGGCAGCTAATCCACCTGTCAAACAGCTCCTGTAACTCTTCCAGCAGGTTTACGACAGTATGGTCAATTTCAAAACCCTTATTGTGCACAGCTTTCTTAGATTCCCTATAAATGTGCACTGAGATGGGGGGGGCGCTGCCCCTCATTTCGTAAGCATCCAATATCATGCCCTAGGTAAGCCTAGCAAGTCGGTGGGGAAGCTGGAAAGAAGGGAAGGGGCCACGGGGGTGGGGAGGGAAAGGACCGGAATCCTGAACCAAACATGGTGGATTTGCTGGACCTCCTTCGCCTCACAGCCTGTCTGCCACGGGAGACCATTTTGCAGGCTCGAAGCGCTAATTCATGGGGACTGATTAATTGATGGATTGTGACTGATTAATGGGCAATCTGATGCAGCGGGAAGGTTTTAAAAGCTCTTTCTCTCAGCCTACCAGCAATATATCATGAAAACCTGAGCACCCCACTGATGCAGTAGGTATTTGATGGGTAGATCTGGGATGCTGTGGATACACATGAAACAGATACTGTAACACTGAGGAATCAGCCTGCAGCAAAACCGAGTTGCTAAAGAAGTCATTGCACAGCATTCTGAGGCCTTTTTGCACTTTAGCCTCCAGTCTACAATTAGTGAACTTCTGGGGAAGGGCATCTGCACTTGGAGGAGGCTGCTACAGCCTCCAAGGGTGTTCTGCCTTCCCAGAAGTTCACTAATTGTTGATTAGGTGTGGAGCACAAAATTGTGCTCAACACCTTAACCGATCTTACCTGAAAGCTTACCTGGGCAACAGTCATCTGCACCTCTTCCAGTGCTCTAGGGTTGTCTGAGATGCCACGCAAGCATGCTGGCACCTTGGACAACCATAGATGTGACTGCACGTGTGCAGAATGTCAGTGTCGTCGTGGCAATGAGGCTGACACACGTGCAGTCACAAAGGGTGCCGTAACCAAAATGGTGGTGCCCAGAGCAGGACCAGCCCCACAATCGAATCAGGGGGATGGATGGCTAAAGTTGACTAGCACTCTAAGTGTGAGTGCTAGTCAACATTGGTTAGTCACACTCCTTTCCTGTCCAGCTTTCAGAGGAGATCTACAGGAATGATGGAGAAGACTTTCAAAGGAGGTCTAGAGGAATGATGAAGGAGAAGACCTTTAGAGGAGGTCTAGAAGGACAAGCCAATGTGTGCAAGGAATGCTTGAAGGATGGATACTGTAGGTTTACTCTGGAGAAGACAGGTCTAAAATACAAATACAAATAACAATAATAAAGCAGTGGTTAAAGACTGTAGTCTTCAAATATCTGAAGTATTTCTATTTTGTGGGCGCCTCTAGGGCACTACATTTACACAAACACACCCCCAATTGGCCCCTGTGCTCCCCAGCTGTCCTGAATGTTGACTTACCTGCAGGGCTGGTTCTCCAAGAGCTGCCTCCTCCTTCCTTTCCTCAAATCACAAGGAGGCTGTTTCTGCACAGGAGCCAAAAATTGCTAACTTCACCGGGCCATTTCTGGTTGGCATGAAAGCTGCCTGGCTGGAAACTTTGCAGCTGTAGAACTTTCATTCCACATCTGGCAGGCTCCACATGCGTCCAAACGTGAGCAGGAACATACCTGTCACATCCAGCCGATGATCATTTGCACCTCTGCCCGCTAGGAAGGTCATTGGAGCTGCCGTGCAAGTGCGCTGCCATGACTGCGATGTGAATGCAAGAGCACAGAGTGTCAGTGTCATCATAGCGATGGTGCTGATGCACGGGTAGTTGCAGAAGGTGCTGCAGTCAAGATGGTGGCACCCAGAAGAGGAGTAGCCTGGTGATCAAACACAGGTGATTGATCAATCGTGCATGAGGTGGACTGTCATACACTTCTGCTCCCAAGTGCGAGCACTAGTCAAGGTTAGTGCATCACACACCTTTATTTAAGGGTCCATGCAAAAAGGCCCATGTTTTGGCTATAAGGATAAGATATCTTTCAGCCTGAGCGCTTGAAAAAAATGAGAGAAGGAAGAAGCTGAAATGCCCAACAGCTGAATTTGTGAACATGTCTGAAGTGGAATGAATTAAATGGCAAAGGGTTGGTTCAATGAATACTTGGTGGACCAATGCCATTGTTTCAAAGAGCATGGATGACATGAGGCCTATTTGCACTTAGGGACAGAGCATTAGCTCTGTGGGCCAGGTGGATCCGTCCAGAACCGTCCCATCCCAGGGCTGGCCTAATTGCAGCCAGAGTGTGGATCAAGAAATCATGCTCCACAACCAGCCCAAGCTGTCCCCGGCTGTTCCAGAGCTGTCCAGCAGGGAGAACATTCACGCTCTCCCTGCCAGACAGCTCTAGAGCCCCACCCTGGGCCATTGCCATTGGGTTCTATTGGCGCTGCCAGCTGGCAGCCCCTTTTGCGGGTGGGGCAAGACTGGACTGTGCCCATCCTGGGCTCCTGTGAGCTGCTGCCACCTCAATCGACCCAAAAGCAGCATGTGGGGGCCTCCTGGCTGCCACAACCCACCCAGGGGTGTGTGCCGCCCCCAGCTCCCCATGCTCAACATACCTCTTTGGATGCCTGGTTTGAGCTGGGGGCAGAGCTTGTTGGGATCGAACTGCAGAGTTCTGCACAGGCTCACAGCATGGCCCAATCACAGGGCAGTGGTAGCCCGCAGGACCCCAGGACAGGCTGGAACCAGGCTGCCAGCCAGTGGGCCAATATGGACCAAAGGCAGCAGCCGCGGACTGGTACACGCAGGGACGGAACGACTATTCGCACCTTGGCTGGTAAAGGACATGTTGGGAACCTGTCCCTTACCAGCCAAAGCAAAAGGTCGTTCCGTCCCCACGTATAACTGCCTTAGTGCACTACAGCCATCTGGCTGTAGTGTGAAAAGGCCTATGGTTCCTTCCTTCCAGTTCAACAGCTCCAATTACAGGTCTGGTTCTCCTTAGAATTCTTTTGGACTCAGTTTAATGGTATCCTGTGCTCCATACCATTGTGCTATTTTTCCTCTAACAGTAGCTCTTTCCCTAACACGTTCAAGAAAGTCTTTCACACAGACGGATTTTAGCTCGTCCCACAAGCTATTCCTATCTGGTTCATTAAGGCTGAATTTATAAGGACCTCATTCGGCTTCTTGGAAAAGCATTTGCTGTTCCCATTAAATGTCGGCAGCCTATAAACTGTACTGGCTCTGCAGTCAATAGAAAGCAAAAATCACCCAAGAACCTTGGGAGAAATTGTGGTAAGAATGTTTTGGAAATACCAAGTAACAGGTGCAGCAGTATAGACTGGCAACCCCCCCAGATTCACAACAGTTACTAATAAGAAGATAAAAAGTAGTTACCTGTCCCTCCAATTTTTTCTAAATTCTAATTTCCCCAAGCTACAAATAATAGCTAACAGCATTTTAGCTTGCAATAAGCATTTCTGGGATAAAACTCAAAATAGTCTCTGTATTTAAATTTGTTTATGGATGCAATGGCCTTCTCCACCATTTTTTCTTATTGTTGCAATGCAGGGAGGAGCTTTAATTCCTCTCCCCCCCCCCATATCTTCTCACCCATTTTTTCTTCATAGTTATTATTAGTTTGAATTCTTTTGGGGCTTTTACTTCCTACAAGTTCTGTTGGCTTCTGTTCAATTGTAGCAATTAATTGTGGTACAAATCCTAATACTATACTGAATTTAATTAGGAAGAAATGCATCAGCTTAAGAGCCCCTCCCTTCATTTGAGTAAAAATAATATATAGTTAACCCACTGAAATATAATGATGATAATCTGTTTATTGGACAATCCTGCTATGATTTAGTTATAGGCGTATATTCTGTTGTCTAATGCAGTTGGAATGTAGGCCCTTTGTCAGTTACGGAACATCTCTGTTGCACTATTCATAAAAAAAAGTCAGTGTGTAATACATATACGCACTCACATGTAACATGATAAAGCAAACATCACTGGAAATGGCCACCAGGACACGGGTGTCAGATATTTGGATTGTATGTGGGGTCACTTAATTGTATCCCGGGACAGTGTCCTGCCATCTGCATACTGGTGTAGACTATAGCAGGACTCATCTAGGGGCAAATTCACACTTCCCTTCCCATCCAAGGGATGGTGAAGGTGAAGTTGCTCACATGTGCACCAGCATTTGCACTGACGAATGCTAGAACATACCATCCCTCCCCTCCCGTGTCCAGACACTGACTTCCAGTGTGAATGGAAGTCTGGGCACTGCCATCTTTCTTAGCTGGTGCTGGTGCTGTCACTGAGGCAACCCTGATGTGCTGCATGTACGCACTTGTACACTGCATCACATGACACATCAGTGCACTTTTGTGGCATATCAGGTGACCATCCAGCATGTCTTCCAAACTGGAAGATGTGCAAATGGGCCTGCCCAGAGCCTAACTGTCATGCCTCGTGCCATCAGCACCCCCTCTTCAGATGAGGAGGCTGTCACCCATGCCAGCCAAGATGAAGAAACCTTCCCAGTCTGCCAAAATGAGGGAGGTGTGTCTCAGTGGCCAAATGTGGACACTGGGCCAGCCTCCCAAGATGGGGATTGGTCGAACTCAGATGCTCCAAGCACAGCACTCTCAGGTGAGAACGACAACACCTGAGACATTCAGCACGTCTCCGTGTCAAACAGTTGCACTGCCCGGGGGCATGGCTCTCCCAGTCCTTCTTAAGAAACATCCAAACCCAGCAAATGCTGTTGCAGACAAAGAGTCTTACTTGTAACCTCAGCTCGTGTATTCCTGTGTTCCTGACCTTTGACTGGCTGTACGACTATGAAGAATCTCTTCTAATCTGACCCTGGCATTCCTGATATTGCATCAACTCTTTATCCTCCAAGAACTCTGAAACCTGAACTGGCTGCTTACTGTCGCTAGCCGGCGCATGTGTGCATGTGTGTGCTTTCTGAACAATGCCTGCTTGGGACATGACACTTGCCATCTCTGGTAGTTTCACGTGTGGAGCACTCAATTGTGCTCCGCACATAGTCACCTTGTGGTGCGCTCCTACATGGAAGGAGCCATTTCTGTTTTGGAAATGGCTCCTTGAAGTGCAGATGCTCCATCTGGGAGCACAGTGTGAGGCGACTAGTGAGCCAAGTGTGGAAAGGCCTCAGGAGTCTGCTGTAGTCCGCACCAGCAAGTGCTATGCTGGGATATAATCTGGAATAAAGCTGAATGCAGAAAGCACATACAAGACAACATTGGGCAATGCATTACTTCCAGGAGACCAGCTGAGGTGGGGTGAGGTACTGGCTGGAAGCCTGGCTTTGATTTTACCAAACTGGGTTTCAGTTCCCAAAGTGATTTTGGTGATTTCAAGATCAGTCTTCGACCCAGAATTTAGCCTTGCTCCCCTGGAATCATGGATCCTGAGGCCAATTCACACTTGGAACCATAGTTCACGATACGGTAGCATCTAGGCAGGTGTATCTGCATTTGCAGGAGGTGATTGCAACCTAGAAATGCCTCCTGACTTACCAGATGTTAAACTATCATCAACTAGTGGTGGTGGGTGAACACGTACCTGAAAGCTTACCTTCTGTGTCCAACCCATGACCACTTGCACCATTTCTGGTGTGAGGGGTCAGCTGAGGTGCTGCGCCAGTGTGTTGGCACCCCAGATGTCCCCAGACGTTACAGCGCAAGTGCAGAGCTTCATTGTTGCTGCCAGTGACACGCGGGCATTCATGGCTGGCCTCAACAAGATGGTGTTGTCTTGCTGGCAATCGGACACATGCCCAGACACGGGTAAGTCTCTGGGTGCGTGGGACTTAGTGCAACATGTACTAGCATTCCCAAGTGTAAACGCTGTAGTGCACATTGGTCTGTCACTCACTTTTTCTGTCCAGGGGATGGGAAGCCAAGTGCAAAATCAGCCCAGGTCTGCATGTCACTGCTGCTATGGGCCAGGTAGTCCCACTATGAATGAGTTTAGGAACCTGGCTGGGGATTATTCTAGATTCACGCCTATAGCACGAGGTTAATGTAGTCCATTGACCAGAAACACCTGTGCCCACGTTGGACGATGTACTATCTGGTATTTCTTGGGTAAAAATTGATTCACCTTAGATAGGAATACAAGTCCAGTCTCAGGTGTGCATGACAGAATTAAGTGCAGCTTAGCAAAAATTGTTGTTTGACTGAAGCTAAAAGCAAAAATACACAAAAGAGAATTCTGTGCGGGCAAACGGAAAGAGAGGGTTTCTGACACAATCCATCAAAATGTAGATTTGTCTTCGGTAAAGTAGGGCATCTGAATACCTCTGTTTTTCATCCAAAATCCCTTCTGGTTTTTATTGTTTTGTAAAAAAAAAGCCAGCAAAGAAATGTTAGCAGATGCAGTTATAAAAGGGAAGTAGTCAAGACAGCGTTGGCATAGCTTTATTATTATTACTATTTATTTAGTTCCCCTGAATTTGTCAGGATACTAAGATTAGAATGGCTGCAAAAAGTTGTAGACAGGATCCGCACATGTGCAATGTCTTGCACCATGCAGGGCTGATTGTAGGCTGAATTGAGTGATATTGCGCAAGATAGGAGGAGCAACAGCCAGTGTGGAACAAGTGCTGTCCACGCTGCACTGGCCCAACACAGCCCAACTTTGTAGGCTTGGAAGGTTTTGGCCAGGACATTCTTAGGTTGGTACTTCTGAAGTTTTCTGGCCAGGACATTTTTAGCCAGGTGCCCAGAAGAGGTCCACATCCAGAGCCACTTCTGAAATGTGCACAAATGCAATTTTCGACAATCGATTCATAACGAATCAAATATTCAAAAATCAGAATTTGTACGAATA
This sequence comes from Aspidoscelis tigris stejnegeri, assembly GCA_023333525.1. Taxonomy (NCBI): domain Eukaryota; kingdom Metazoa; phylum Chordata; class Lepidosauria; order Squamata; family Teiidae; genus Aspidoscelis; species Aspidoscelis tigris. The sequence continues at coordinate 14,287,226 of JALMGA010000007.1, forward strand.
AAGAAAAATGAATGTCTCGACATTCGAACCAATAAGAAAACATCTGTATCTATTCATTCAAATACAAATCTTGTATGCATCCATACTCATTCGTATGCGTCCTGTTTGCTTACAATTTTCATCCTGTACCAATGTGTATGGATATGCACAAGATGGGTATGGATGTCTGAATTATTCATCTGTATAATTCAAAATATTCGTATTCGTACAAATACTAAGGTACAAATGTCTGGACATTCGATTCGTATACGGATGTCCAAATTTGTACAAATGTGTATGAATAATGAATATTTTGCATATTTGTGCACATCCCTACCTGGCACAATGATACAAGGCTTCACAAGCCCAGTAGACTGAATGAGCCACTAAGACCCATTTTTGCACGAGCAGCTAGTATGATCTATCACTGGCCCAGGGGACCTCTTTCAAGCAGTCTCCCACTGGAGCAGATTTTAGCTAAAGTTTCTTGCTGGGACTCAAAACCTTTTCACACTTAGTGGTGAATTGTAAGGATGCTCCAACATAGTGCATCTGTAGTGTCCCCCCGCACATATAGGTGTACTGTAGTAGTGGCCAGGCTGGGATAGCCCACCACACCCCTTTTGCACCTCTTACAGGTGGACTGGTGGTTCATGCATGGTTGAATGCTGCATCACCTGGTCACTGCAGCGATGGTGCTGGATATGCACTTTGGCACCTTTGCCATGGCAAAGCAATCACCACCATGATGCCAGTGATTCACACTTAGCTGGCACAGAGTCAAGTGCTGGCTAAGTTTCAAATGGTTTGGGCTTCCTTAAGTGTGGATTCCAAATGTTAACTGGCTATTGCATCTCACTGAGGTGTGAAATGGCCTTAACTCCAACACCATGTTCATGTGGATGTGGCTTTACCTGGGAAACATTGATTCCCAGTAAACCAGGCCACAGTGTAGACATGACATTCTCTAGGGGCTGCTGGCAGAGACAACCTTTGAGGGCAAAACTGGAAAATCCAATGATAATAAGTGCACGTACATGCGCAGGCCTGGTGTTCCATGAGGGGGGAGGGCGCTAAGATTGGAAATCCCGCAGCAGTGCTCTTTCACAGCCACACAGAGTGCGGAAGGGAGTGGTGGAGCTCACCGGTGCCATGGCAATTAAAAAAGAACCCTCTCAGTAATACTTTGCCCTCAAGCGGACAGGTCACCACCAGTCGATCTGAGCATACATGCAGGATCAATTCACCCAGAGTGTCGCCACGCTTTCTGGTCTCCCAGCAGAGGAGAAACCATCAGTCTTGCTGCCTTTCAAGGAACCAGCTGGGCAAATATAGCTGCCCCAGACCAACAGCACTTACACTGTTGTGTTATTGCAGTGGAGTGCAAAGAGGGGAGCAGCCCCCAGTGAGTGCTTTCTGTCATAGGAATTGTTCACGGTATCAGAGGGGTCGGTGGGATTGAATGGTGGAGCTAGAACTTCCCATCCCAGTTAAGTCATGATTTGAAGGATGGGTGCAAATCCAGTTAGTGAGCTGAGTCGGAAGGGTACTAGAAGAGCGGAGGAGAGAAAAAGATACTGTTTCTCCATGCCAAGGATGGGAACCACTCTCAATGGGAACACGGAAATTCAAATTTAGTCCATTTTATCAGCAGCATGTGGGAATGGCCAGGATGTGTACTCGGTCCTCAAGGACTTCTAATTTGGATTAACCTCACCCTGTGGGAAGCATGCAGTACTTGTAGTTCAGTGATGACATTTCCTCAGACCCACTTCACAAAAGGCAATCTGGAGGCACTGCCTTGTTTTTGCCCTATTGTTTTTTTAAAAAATTATACAATGGCAAATTACTGACCCCCCAGGGGAGCAGACCTCCTTTCCCCAAAAAAGCTGTGGTGGTGGATGATAACATGTCTTCATTTATTTCTGAGCAGAAAGAAGAAGAAGAAGAAGAGTTGACTTTTCTACCCTGCTTTTCTCACCCATTTAAGGTGACTCTAGTGGCTGACAAACCTTCTGTTCTTCCCATCATAACAGAACACCCTGTGAGGTAGGTGGGGCTGTGTGAGCTCAGAAGAGAGCTGTGACTAGCCTGAGGTCACCCAGCTGGCTTCATGGAGGAGAGTGGAATCAAACCGGTATTCCAGATAAGAGTCTGGCTCCCTAACCACTAGACCAAATTGTCTAGCATTGTGGACAAAGGCCCAAAACAAAGTAGGACACTTCAGTGTCCTTCAGACAGATGTTTCTCCTTCCTGATCGTTTCAAACCTTGACTTTCCAGTTCTCCCAGAAACCTGAACTTTTTTTGTTTTTCATCCAAATGGTGACTAGGATTTGCATTCTCCCAAATTCTCTCTGCTGTGCAGGAACAGGCTCCCTGTAGCATCCGCTCTCTCTCCCAGCAAAGATATCTGTCATATAGAGGGATTAGCTGCGAAGATCGAGCTGCAGTGCAAAAGTATACAAACCAGATAACCCAGGAGGTTCTCTCCAAACCATCCATGAATTATGAATTAGCACTTGTAAATCTTGACTAATATTTGCACTGAAAACAGCACAACACCAAGATTAGCAAACTTCGCCGTGGTTTATTTGCAGCTTTTCCATGGGCTCAGGGAGAAACGAGCTGGGAGGGAGAAGCTAGAAGGCAAACTCAGTTCTGGAAAATTTAAACTCTTCATTAGAAGGTGCTAAAATTTTCATTTTCAAGCACTGCAGCAGCGTCGGCGGAGAGAGTGCAAAGTGATTTGCAGGCAGATCTTAATGCAAACATGCTGTACCCTCCCTGTGGCCACTGGGGGTTACTTGTATTTAAGTGGTTTTGCTCCCCAATAATGCAAATGATGCATACCTTTTTGTATTAAGCTCCAAATGGAGGACAGGCTGCATTGTGAAGAGCGTAACCTAAAGTCACTGTGATACTTTCCTCTTGCATAAGTTACCATTACTTCGAAAGATCATTTGAGCTGTTTCTGTTGTTGCTGCAAAATTGTATTAAAATCTCCCTTCTGTCCCAGCTATTCTGCTGGTGCAATTTTGCAAGCAAACTGCATAATACCTACGGTCTAAATGGGGTATGTGCGGAACAAAATTGCCTGCTGCTCTGGGGATGCCCACTCCACACACCTTCTAACCAGGGATGTGCACAAATGGGTCTTTTGACATTCATAAGAACATAAGAACATAAGAGAAGCCCTGCTGGATTAGGCCACTGCCCATCTAGTCCAACATCCTGTCGCACAAGGTGGCCCACCAAATACTCATGGGCATCTCAAACAGAGACAAGGACAAACCTTTTCCTGCTCTATTCATTCTAGTATCCATTAATACATCTGTCATCCATAAATTTGTCTAACCCTACCTTGAAGCGATCCAGACTGGTAGCTGTCACCACCTCTTCTGGCAGCACGTTCCATAAACCGATGACCCTCTGGGTGAACAAATACTTTCCCTTGTCGGATCCGACTCTCCTACCCATCACCTTAATAGAGTGCCCCCTGGTTCTAGTGTTGTGCGACAGAGAAAAGAAATTTTCAATTTCTTTTTTCGATTAGTAACAAATCGAAGGTTAGAAAATTCCTGTTCATTTGAATAGATCCCCTTTGAATATGGTAGGATTCTATTTGATATGAATGTACTGATACGAATTTGTATGAATATCTGATACAAACAAATATGTGTCCATTACATATACAACACAAATGCATATGTATTGGATACGTATCTGATACGTATCCCATAACATATCCACTCTGAAAGCATCAAATCCGATCTGAATCCACTTTTAATCCACTCTGGATCCATGCTAAATGCAATCTGGATCTGCTGCAGATGTGACTAGCGCAGCCGCTTTCTCACCTCCTCAGTTTAACAAATGTCCAAACTATTCGTATGAATGTCCGAAACATTTGTATTCGTACCAATGAATAATGTACGAATGTCATAACATTCAATTCGTATATGAATTTCTGAATTCGGACGGATTTGTATGAATAATGAATGTTACGGATTTCGTACACATCCCTACTTTTAAGCTTCTACCACATGCAGCAATGTCTACAAGAGGAAGTTAAGAATCCTCCAGATAGTTATTTTGTACAACCACAACTACTATCACCAAATAAACACTCTGCATTATCTGTCTAGTAGGGGTGTTCATGAATGCAATTTTTGACATTGGGTTCATAATGAATTGAATATTCAAAAATCCAAATTTGTCTGAATAAGGAAAAACAAATGTCCAGACATTTAATTCAGTACGAATATATTCATATGTATTCGTTCAAATATCCAATATGTATCCAATGATCCTGTATGCATCCATATGTATCCCGTTTTAATCCCGTACAGAAGCATACGGACGTGTACAGGATGCGTACAGATATGAATGTCCAAATTATTCATATGAATTACTTGGGATATTTGCGTTTGTTCTAATTTGGAAATTTGAATATCCAGACATTTGATTCATAGATGATTGTCTGAATTCGTAAAAATAACAAATATTTTGAATATTCATGTACATCCCTACTGTCTAGGGATAGAGGTGGATAGATAGAGAAAGAGAGAATCTCTATCACTCTATGATGCTGGAGAGGTGTCCAGGCGAGAGGAAGCATTTTAAAAAAAATCAGATGAGCTTTAAGAAAGGGTTAAATAAATTCATGGACGACATGTGTATCAATGGCTACTGGAAAGGATGCCAACTTGCTGCAAAAGGGAACTATGGTGATCTTAGGCTGCATGGGAAGAGGAAATGGAAGAGTTGGCTTTTCTGCCCCACTTTTCTCACCCATTTAAGGGGACTCAAAGTGGCTGCCAACCATTCTGATCTTTCCCCTACAACAGACACCCTGTGAGGAAGGTGGGGCTGTGAGTGCTTAGAAAGAGAGCTGTGAACTAGCCCAAGGTCACTCAGCTGGCTTCATGGAGGAGTGCAGAATCAAACCCCGTGACTATGAGATATGAATCTGGCACTCTACCCACAAAACCAAACTGGCTCACTCCTCTTAAAGTGCACTGATGCTCCATCTGTCAAAATTGCAGCTAGGCGATTTCTAGGTGTGAATTTGTTGAGGAGGGGAGGCTTCTTTCCCTCCCCATATCAGCCCCAGGTGTGATTTTGACACTGGAGGGAGGGATTGTCCTTCCATATCTTCCTCCCCTAAATCAATTTGGGCAGGGGTTGGAATATAGGGAATAGCCCCATGGAAGATTTGAATACTCAAACCCTGCTGAGATAACCAGTAAGCATCATGGCATGGGAACAGTAGACAGCAGTGGCTGCTAGAATGGATGCTTAGGTACTGCCTCCAAGCCATACAGATAATGAGGTTGCCTTTAAAGACCATTTCCAGGGAATCGAGAGCAAGTGAAGGTTTCACCTTTGTCTTCTGCTTGAGATGCCCATAAGCATGTGGTGGACCACTGTGTGAGACAGGATGCTGGACATGATGGGTTGTGGCTTGATCCAGCCAGGTTCCTCTTATGTTCTTATGCTCTGAAGTGGAGTTGAGATTGAATCTTCTGGGCATAAATACTAATTGCAGCCAAATTTATATTGACTGCAGGTACAAACTGTGCAACTCCGAAGGGACGTGAAAGCCCAAGAACTTCACTGAAAATATTAAAATAAATTTATTTATTTTTTTAATTTTAGTCTTCCTTGTTTATTCCTACCTTGTTATATGAAGAAAGAATAAACTCTGTGGATTTATTCTTTTATGGAACTGGAGGTATTTTAAATTCTCACTGAATAATTATTCCCAAATAAAGATATTAGGGATATTTGAAATACTCGTTATTTGTATAAATTTGTACAAATTTGTACATTTGTATACAAATCAAATGTTCGGACATTCGGATTTCCAAAGTGGACTGAGTCTAACCAGAAAAAATGTAAAAGACAGAGATTTTTGAATGAAGAAAAAGCATATGAAATAAAAATAATACCACTTCACACATTACTTTGCATGGAGTCAGTAAATTTTCCTTTGCCCTTATTCAGAGGATTTTTTTCTTCTTTGCTGCATGCAGAAAAAAGCAATTGTGAGCATTTTAGTTCCCATTAAATTGCTTTATTAGCAAAGGTGAGAAAAACAGTCAGTCTTGATCCAAAATAATTAAAATGACTTTTGTACTTATTGTGACTCTGTTATTTCATTTCATAGTTTTGGGATATTCATCTCCATACTAAGCAGAAATAGCCAGAAATATCACTACTGGCAGAATGAGAAAATAGCCAGGCAAGGTCACATACTGGGTCATGCACAGAACTTTTTTCTCATCTGCCCAAACTGTGTTTGGTTTGTTACACACCAGAATGCAGTCCAAGCAAGTGAAAATAAACCTCTTCCATTCCCCTTGTCCTAGGACGAACTCCATGAAAGCCTGCTGGAAAAAAAAATCACATTTGGGCAGATAAATTTCTGTATGGATGCAGTCGCTCCTAAAGTTTAATCCAGCTTCAGTCCGCTATCAGAGAGAGGCAACAAATTAGCAAAGTGACAAGCTATTTTCCTTCGGCATTATCTAACTCCAAAAATTCACCATTGGTATAGATAACATGGAAAGGAAATGGATGGTCAACATGCTTATGTGTTTTCTCAATCTGAAGGCAGACTGAAGCTGGGTTAAAATTTAGGTGAGAACACAGCCCATATGAATTATATGGGCTGCTTTCACACTTAGCTTCCCATCCATTGGATGGGAAAAGTGCATGACAGACTAATGTATACTAGCATTTGCACTTAGTCACAGGTGCCACGGCAAGCCCTTCTGGGTGACACACCTGGTCACCCTGGCACCTGGGCGTGTAGTGCTTGCTTGTTCTTGAAGTGTACGAAATACCAACTTTCAGTTGAAGATTTAGCAAACAAAATTCAGCAACAAAATTCACTAATGTAAAGAATTATTTGTTTTTGCTTTTAATAAAATACATATATCAAAAATATAACTCTTTTACTAGAACTACAAATATCACACAATTATGGATATTTCTAGATGTGACACAGCACCCGAGTTAAGCTAGGTTTTCTTGAGAATTTTGACACACTGAGCTCAAATGTTTCGCCATTACGGACTTACTACATGGGTGTTTTTCCACTGTCAGAAAGTACCCATTTTTGCACCCATTAAGGACCCATTTGGGTGTGAGCTGGATGATCCCATTTCCACCACGGCACCCATTTGGGATCCTATTGTTTCGACTGCCGCTGGGGAAATCCGGATCAAATGTGTACTTTCTGGCCTTTAATCTGGATTTTATGTAGACCCCATTAATGGGGTCTACAATGGGGTCTTCAGGCAGAAAATCCAGATTAAAGGGAGCCTGTTTCCACGCTTGTGTGGCAATGGGGTCTAGAGGAGGCTAGGGGGAGGGGGCACCCATGGAGGAGGGAGCCCTAAAACCTAAGCTTCAAAGTCATTTCGAAGTGACTTCGAAGTCTGTGCAAAATAGCTCCGGAGTATTTTTGAAGTCTATGCTGATCTTCAGAATGAACTTCGAAGTGACTCCAAAGTCACTCCGAAGTTCACTCTGAAGATCAGCACAGACTTCAATGGAGCTGTTTTGCACAGACTTCGAAGTGACTTCAAAGTGACTTCGAAATGATTCCAAAATGACTTTGAAATGACTTCAAAGCCACTTCGGAGATTGCACCCCCTGTCCCCCCAAACACCTGGGGTGACAAGCAGACCTCTCACGAGTAGATCCGGATTTCCAAACAGGTGCTCCGGTGTTTCCATGGCAGGGAGGCTAGCACCCATTGTTATTGGGTGCTAGACCACCCATGGAAAGACATTGGGTACTTCCCTTAATCCAGATCTACTAGATCCGGATTAAGGAATGTACCCATTCCTTAGATTCGGAACTTCTTAGATCCGGATTAAAGGAGCACAGTGGAAAAACACTCCATGGATGTTTTTCCACTGTCAATTGTACCCATTTTTGCACCCATTTTTTTTTACCTTTTGGCTGTGAGCCGGATGATCCCATTTCCACTACGGCACCCATTTTGAACACGATTGTTTCCACTGCCGTGGGGGAAATCCACATCTTTTTGGCCTTTAATCCGGATTTTCTGTAGACCCCATTAAAGGGGTCTACAATGGGGTCTTCTCCCAGAAAATCCAGATGGGGTCCAAAGGAGGCTAGGGGGAGTGGATGCACCTTTGACCCCCCCCAACATTGGCTTCGAAGTCACTTCGAAGTTGACTTCACATTCACTTCGAAGTGACTTTGAAGCATGACCTCAACTTCGAAAGTTGAGATCATGCTTCAAAGTCACTTCGAAGCTGACTTTGAAATCACTTCGAAGCTGCTTCGAAGACTGCATCCCCCTGCCCCCCAAAACACCTGGGGTAATGGACCGACCCCTTGTGGGTCGATCCGGATTCCCCAGATGGGTGCAAAGCTGTTTCCACAGCAGGGGTGTTAGCAGGGTCCCTTTAATCTATGATTCTATGATTCTATGATTCACCCATTTCTAATGGGTGCTACATCTCCTGTGGAAACACACTGGGTGCTTCCCTTAATCTGGATCTACTAGATCTGGATTAAGAAATGTACCCATTCCTTAGATTCGGATCTTCTTAGATCCAGATCTAAGGGCTGCAGTGGAAAAACACCCCATGTTACACTAAGCCCCACTTGCCCGGAGATTTACATGTGTCTGGGTGCATGTCTGATTGCTGGCAGGGCACCGCCACCTTGCATTTGGAGTCTGATGCGACTGCGCATGCACAGTGGCGACAATGTTGCAGCTGTGTTTTAGGGGCGTCTGAAGTGACAGCACGCTTGCGCAGCACCTCAGATGACCCTCGGACTGAAGGTCATTAACTGTATTTTTTATTTATTTATATCTCACTGTCCATCCTTTATGAGTGTGTTTTGTGTGTACTGGTGTGCCGGCAACAACCCTAGAAAGCAATTTTGAAAAAGAATAAGCGATCTGAATGATTTTGAAATTGAAATAATGCTAAAACTGAACCGACACAAATGATCCAATAAAACAATTTAATTGAAAACAGCAAACTGTTTGGCAATGCCTCTCCCTTCACTAACAGCTCTCCAAATGGCCGTGAGAGCAGGTGTGTTTTGAATTGTCACATGGAAACCATCAGTGAGCAGGACCTTCCTGAGACTGGGGGTCAGACTCCTTCAGGGGATGGAACTGAAAAATCAAGAGCGGGAGAAGGAAGGATGTCAGAGTGCAGATAGAAGGAAATGGTTGAAGCAGCTATCTGAGACTCTCCAAGACATTGTGTTGGTTTCTTCTGTGTTAGTGAATTTTGAGGTTCCGTCAGCAGTAGGGATGTGCACAAATGGGTTAGGAAATTCGTACGAATATCTGATACGAATTCATATGGATCCTGGATACGGATCCTATACAAATGCATACATATTGGATACATATCCTAAACCAATTCATATCTATTGGATACGTATTGGATACGTATCCTATACGAATGCCTACGTATCAATGTGTGTCCGATACGTATCCCCAGTTTAATAAATCTACGAACTATTCTTATGAATGCTAATGTATGACTGTCGTGCATTTGATTTGGGTACAAATGTCCAAATTCATACAAATCCATACAAATAACTAATGTTAGGAATATTTGTGCATATCCCTATTCGTCCCAGTTGACCAATTAACACATTGGACCAATGAGGTTCTCAAGCCTCAGAGCAGTTACAGGAAAGGGCTGTTCTGTCAGATTTCTTTGGTGGCTAATCCCAAATACTGAACATGTGATGAACATTCAAAATAGGGATTGTACTGTGATGGGCCCCTAGTTATACAATTATCTCTCTTTAGATATAGAACTATTCCTGTCCTTGGCTCTATTTAAGGAAATGACTTTCCCCATTTTACATTCTTCCCTTGTTTTCCTTGTAATATTTATTTGTGCTATGAATTTTAGATTGCTTTTTCAGATTTTGTTTCTATAGACCTTTGCTGGCTTTCTTGAACAATGGACTGAATATAAACTTAATTAACAAAGACAGGATGTACTAATATAACATTAGACATAGAACATTCCCTGTCCTTTGCCATGGGGCTGGGGATAGCAAACAGCTGTGTGCCAGATGTGGCCCCCTCCCGCCCCACCCTGCACAGGGACAACTTTCCATGGTGGTGGGAAGTCTGCTCCCTTCTGAGAGCTTGGCAAGGAGACAGTGTTGAAATGACGTGTCACCCTCATATTGACCCTTAACCCGCAGTTTGCAGTCCATGCTGTTCTGCTCATGGAGGCTTTGCAGGGGGTGTGGAGGGGAGGGACGGGTTCCCACATGTGTGACCAGGACTCTCCTGCCTAGGTGCTCTCTCCTGTGGCTGCTGACTCTATCTAGCTGTGGCATCAAGCGTGTGAGCAGGAAGGTCCCAGGCACAGCTTTGATGAAATGGAGACCAAATTCAGAAGCTTTTCATACACAGCTCTTCCATCTCTTTCATACACATTTGTGTGCAGCTGTGGCCACTGGCACCTATCAGTTTATCGGCACACACCCAACAGACATCCCCCCCCCTTCCACAGAAACTTTCAGGCACAACAAGTTGATAGCATGCTAAGAATAAAATAAAACTTACATCTATCCATCTGCAGTCAGAACAAGGCAGATTAGGTAAATGGTGCCACATCAGACTTTGGAGATTACCAGTTCTAACTGCTTTTAGGCCCTCGTCACACCTATATGAGACAGGACATCCTATTCATACTTCGAACTGATGTCATACCAGTTCTGTTCACACCTAGAGATCATTATAGGTTGTCCTCACTTTGGGCTGCATTGCTTACACCTGTCTCCATGATTGACCTGAGCTTCCTCCCTGGAACTCTTGGCTCTCCACCCCTTTTGCTGCATCCAATTTATTTCCTTTCTGATTGGATGCTGTTGTGTCACTCAAGGGAGGTGAGGGTGTGTGTTTGTGGTTATTTTTAAAGCCTGCTCCCCCACCTCCATGCCCCCTTCCTTTTTTGTGTGCTTTTCTTCTTCATGCAATTAATTTTTTTAAAAAAATTTTTTTTGCATAAAAACACAAGATAGAGGAATCATAAGCATAAACTGAGGAGAGAAGGGAAGGTGCCTTTTGAACTCAGTGTGTGCCACCCTCCCTTAGATATTGGTTGAAAGCAAAGACTGGACCACACCCACCACAGCACAGTTCAGCCTCCTTTAGCCCCTCTGCCCTCCCCACCCCTTTGATCACATTGAGAAAGAGAAGATGGCCTGGCATGCCATGACAGGATGAGTCCTCTAGAAAAGAAGACTCTGGTTGCAACGATCTTATGAGGATAAGCCGGCTTGAAAAATGGCCGTTCTCCATGCAGCCATAATGGCAGCACCCAGCAGAGAAGAAGAGGAAGAGTTGGCTTTTCTACCTCACTTTTCTCACCCATTTAAGGGGACTCAAAGCGGACGACAAAACTCTTCTATTCTTCTCCCCACAACAGAATGCCCTGTGAAGTAGGTGGGGCTGTGAGAGCTCAGAAGAGAGCTGTGACTAGCCCAAGGTCACCCAGCTGGCTTCATGGAGGAGGGCAGAATCAAACTCAGTATTCCCAGATAAGAGTCTGACTCCTTAACCAAATATGGTAAGTATCCTATCCCGGGGGGAGGGAACTGGTAAAGCTGGTTAGCATGCAAGTGTGAGCACTAGTCATTGTTGTGTTATCGTACTCTTTTCCTGTCCAGTGGATGGGAAGGGTAGTGCAAAAATGCCCCTTGTAGCTTTGCATCCAAACACTATCCAGGCCTGTCCCCACTTAGCTTTTAGGAGACAGCTGGGGATGGCTACACACTGCCACCTGCTGGTGTTGCCAAATCAACATCTGGAAAAGAGGGAATGTTGCAGAGGGCATGGAAATCACCAGACCTGCTTTGTGTTATTCCTTTTTTGCCTGTGTCGTCAAATGGCTGTTTGAGACATCAGGTCTATGTATGAGCGTCACCAAATGTGAAAACATCCCCCCCCCCACCACCGCAAAAAGCAAAGCAGTGTTTCAATGTCAAGCCTTTAATACGAGAGCCGGAACCTTTGCTTGTGAGAATTGAACGTGCGCCCGCTCGTGTTCTTGCCCAGATGAGGTTGTTCCACTTCAGCCGCCCTATTGAGCATAAACGAACTGGATAAAGAAGGGCTGCGAACATTACAGCCCTCTTACAGTTAGACTGCCATTCCTTCCTGTACCTCTTCGGAAGCAACCAAACCAAACACCTGGTTGGGTCTTTGGTGGCAAGGCAGCCTCTCTACAGTGGTAACAATTTGGATGCAGGATGCTAAACAAGATATATACATGATGTCAAATATTGGCTGCGCACTTCTAAGCCAATCACTTCTAAATAAATTAACCATGGCACTGGCTAATGTGATCCACCTGCTTTCTCCCCTATGTTGTTGCAGACCCTACCTGAACCCCCCTTTGATTAAATGTCAAAAGCATGCCTTTTGCCTGCAGATTTCAACTGAAGGCGGATAACAGAAAGGTTCCTCCTGTGACTCCATAAAACTGAAATAAATTCCACTGGCATCTTGTAAATTTTTATTTTCTACAATGACTGGAGGCCCCATCTGCGACCCAGCTGTTATTAGAAGGGAAAGCATTGGCCCTTCTGCATTACAAAACAGCATAGAACAGTAATTGCCAGTGGAAGAGATTAAGTGTAGACACTAAAAATGTTTACTCGCAATGAATATGCATAACGATGGGTAGGAAACAGCTCTGGAAGATTAAAAAGAGAGAAGGGTTTGTTTACAAGGCTGGGAAAAAAAAAGGAATGGAATGTCAGTTGGCCCCAAGCCTGAAATAGGAACGAAAAACCTTTGGGCAAGGCATTAGGGAGAAAAACAGATGGTTTGTGAACCTTTTATTAGATAGAAAAATCATTAATCAAGCCCAGGCTGGAAATGGCAGGGTTTTTGTTAGTTCATATTTTAGTTTATTTTTTCTTAAAGTGACAGTGAGCCTTTTTTGCCTCTTGTCCTCCCCACGTCTTGTGACCTACCAGCGGTGTAGATCCTTCCCTGATAATGCATTTTAATTTCAACATTATGCTGCAGAAGCATGTCTAACTTGAAATCCAGGCTAGAACGCCAAGCTGTTTTGCAAAGGAAATCCCTGAGTAGGGTTTCATGTTTCAGCACCTGTTTTGCCTGTATAGCAAAGCAGCTTTAAAAAAAGATGAAGGAGGAGGAGGAGGAGGAAAGTGGGAAATATATATTGCCTTGTTGAATTTCTTTCCCTTTTTTTTTTTTTTTTAGTGGCTGTTTCATTTTAGAGGGCAATGAATGCCTGCAGACTGTCTTCTGCAGGAAAACCCAGCTGGAAGCACACCAGGGCTTTCTCCCTTTGTTCTTTGCAAAATATACAATAATCAGGAGGTCTGGAATTGTTAGGACGCATACTTTGCACTTTCCGATCCACAGAAGGCCGCAAAAAGGCCTCTTTAAATGCCAAGAAAATGGAGCATGTGCATACAGGAAGTCCAGTGGAAAGTCCAGTGACCTTTGAACTTGGCAGGCCTCCCTCATCTCTCTCCCCCGCCTTCTCTCTCCCCCCCCTTTTGCAAAGGAGTAGATCTCCATAAGGTTGAGGACCAGTATGTGTAATGCATCAGATTACAGGAAGGCTAATGTCAATGTTCCTTCACTGCCCATTGAAATCGGCATTTTGTAGATGAGGCTAGGGAAAAAAAAGCCCTCAGTACCCAGATTTTGTCCCATATTGTATTTCATTTATTCTGACATGAAGGTATTTTGCTCACATAGTTAATATTTGACTGAAAAAAACCCACATGCAGCTACAAGATATCATTCTTAATCCTTGAAAGCAAGGGCCTATTCACACTACATTCCGTAGTGCATAATTAGGCAACTTCTGGGAAAAGTATCCACACCTCAAGGAGGCTGTTACAGCCTCCAGGTGCCTCCTGCCTTCCCAGAAGCTCCCTAATTATGCACTAGGTGTGCAGCACGAAATCACGCTCCGCACCTTTCCCAACCCTTACCCTAGCTCACCTGATCGCATCCAGCCTGGGAGCATTCGGTCTTCAGCTGGATGAGAAGGTCAACAGAGCTGCCACATAAGCATGCTGGCAGTGACTGCGCAGAGCGTCAGCTGACGCATGCGCGACTGAAGAGGGCACTGCACTCAGGATAGAGGACCAGCCCTGGGACTGGTCACAGGTGAGTGACCAATCATGAGGGGTGCGAGCCGTAGTTACCTACCATGAGCAGCTGTGAGCACTAGTTAACATTGGGTGATTACACTCCTTTCTGTCCAGCAGACGGGAAGGGATCTGCGAAATCACGCCAAGTTCCGCCAAAGGATCTTTTTGATATTCCTTACCAGCAAGTGCACTAAGGGCTGCCCTTCCACATCTTAGTGCAAAATATGAGGAGGCCCTGACCACGGCTGGTCCATGCAGGAGGGTGTGTGATTCAGATCCAGGGGCCCTTGATTGGGATCACAAGAAGACCTCAGTATTGAGATCTACTAGAGATGTGCACGAACATTTGCAGGCATTCGAAATCTGATTGAATGTGCCAAATTTTGACATTTGAACCTGAACAGAACGACCCAAAATTCGAATGTAAACATACAAATCAAATGTTGAATTTCGTATCTATTTGTTCAGATTTTCCAGACATTCGTATGTGCATGGGTTCGTACACAATGTGTACTTGAAGATCTGTATCTTTCCCGCATCTGTACGCATCTGTATGGATCCATACAGGACAAAAACGGGTTGCATGCAGGATAACTACGGGATTCATATAGATGTGTACCGATGCATACAGATGTGGGGAAGATTTGTACAGGCACATACAAATGCCGTCGATTCGAATAAAAAATTCAAACAAATAGATTTGAATTTGGTAAATACGAATCAAATCTTGTTAAGTTTGAACTTAAAAGATTAGAATCAAAGTGGACTTTTGGGTACTCGATTTGATTAGAATAGAATGTTAAAAACATTCATGCACCTCTCTAAGAGCTACCAGTGTTCCAGCTTAGCCAAGTTCAGAACAGGGAAGCATGGGGAGGTGTTCTGGTTGCAGAGGAACCCATTCAATTGTGCACCTTTTTGCATCACCAAAATGGGCACCCCCAGGTCATCTGAGGCCAAGAACTTTTGAGGCCAGGATGCCATTAGATGGCCTCATATACATCACCAAAAATGAATGTATATATCACCCCCCCACACACAAAAGTAGAAAATAAGAGATACTTACCACTTTTGCATTCTAACATAAATATGTACATATAAATTTAGAAGTATAATTTAACTTACCAACACTGATTTAAATAGAAATACAATACACTAGAATATGTTTTTGACAGTACAATGCTGATCTTCCTCCTAGGAATAACGGATAGGTACTTGGGGTTCTTATTCTTGAAATTATTCTCTTAATAGAGTATTTCTCATTTTAGTATATCTTGCTTTCCTCCTTTTCTTATCTCTTTGCTTAAATCTTATCTGTTTTCTAACTTTGTTGTTTTCCTACATTAGGTTCTGTCACTCTGTTAGTTCCCCGCCTTTTAAATAAAGATGCATAATACCTATAATACAGATGAAAAGTGTGGGAAAGCTTGACCAAAAAATTCTGCTCAGTTGTCTGCATCACTAGGGATCTGTTTGCACTAGGCCCAGAGGGGGGAAGTGCTCCACAGCTATGCTAGCCTGAGTGGGGAACCCCTGGGACACTCCTGAATGGGAGATCTGCATTACATGGATCCACTTCTATAGCAGAAGTGGCTCTATGTGTGTAGGAGTTCCCCACAAACATATAGGGGTACAGCAATTGTAATAGTTTGGTCTAGTGGTTAGGGAGCCGGACTCTTATCTGGAAATACCGGGTTCGATTCCGCCCTCCCCCATGAAGCCAGCTGGGTGACCTTGGGCTAGTCACAGCTCTCTTCTGAGCTCTCACAGCCCCACCCACCTCACAGGGTGTCTGTTGTGGGGAGAAGAATAGAAAAGCTTTGTCAGCCACTTTGAGTCCCCTTAAATGGGTGAGAAAAGCGGGGTAGAAAAGCCAACTCTTCTCCTCCTCCTCTATATTAGCAGCAGAACTACGACAGTGCTACACCATTACATTTGCATCTCTTCTGGGTTAATAATAGAAGGCGGTTGAGAATGATTGCAATCTGGCTACAGAAACAAAGAAATAAGGAAGAGGAGGAAGAGGAAGAGAAGAAGAGGAAGAAAAAGAAGAAGAGACCCATTTAAGAGGACTCAGTCTACAAGTACTCCATGCCTTCCCAGATGATCACCTATCCTGAATTAGCTGTGGTACATGGAATCATGCACCACAAGCTCACCAGCCCTTACCTCATGTGACCGGAACTTACTTGACAGCGTCCAGCCGGCAATGGCACCTCTGCCAGCTGGGGAGGTCACTGGAGCTGCGTTGCAAGTGTGCTGGCAGCCCTGATGATCCCCTGACACAACTGCGTCAGCAGTCATAGCGATTGCGCTGACTCACATGCAGTCGCTCCCAAGATGGTGGCACCCAGAAGAGAAGCAGCCTGGCGACTGAACATAGGTGAGTGATTGATCACACAGGAGATGGGCTGTCAGCAACTAGTGCTTACAAGTTCATCACAGACCTTTCCCACTCACAGGCCCGGAAGGGAAGTGTGAAAGTGCCCATGGAGGTTTCGAGTGGGAGACTGTTTTGTTTTGAATATGTGAAAAGCTGAATTCTCATTTTGATGCCAGCACCTGCGAATACGACCTATTCGGTCAAAGTTGCCAATCAAATTTTCCACCTTCCTACTAGCAAGTATAAAGTTCACAACGAAGCAAGTGGGAAGTTGCGGGGGGGGGGGAGGAAGAAATTTGGAGCAATAGATATTTTCCCCATTTCCCAGGCAAAGTAGGAGCTGCCTGAGTTTCAAATTTTAAAGGTCTGAGCCCAACCTTTTTTTGCAGGGAGTGATATTGGTCCTGTAGAATTGAAGGAAAGGAAGCATGCACATGGAGGAAGGAAAAGCTTCTTCTTAAAATAATGCAATTAAACTATACAAGGGCATGATAAGAATTTTGTTAGCAACTGTTAATTCAAAATCTTGTACCACTTGAGTTTCAAAATTTGACTGTGAAGGAGGACCATGTTTTCCTGCTAGCTACAGATTATTTTGCATTTTGTAGGCAAATGTCTTTATTTGTTAGCTGAAAGACTATTATCCTAACAAGAAAAGAAAAGCAGCTAAGACTAACAATTTTTTTAAATTTTCTCAACGTTTCCAATTAGAAGTTTAGATGACATATTCTTTTGCAATTTTTAGAAATAGCTTTTGTGAAAAAGCTCCCAATTTTCATCTAGTTTAGACAAGTTAGTTGCTTTAATATATTTTTATTTATTTATTTATTATTTATATTCCTATCCTGCCCCGTACCCGAAGGTCTCTGGGTGAGTAACAACCATTAAAAGAACAGATTAAAAACAGAATGTACATTAAAAGCCTCATAAAAATTCAACAAATCTAAAACAATACACATGTTTAAAATGATGACACAATGTTTGAAATATAGGCCGCGTCCCCATGGGACCCGGAGTGGGTCTGAGATGGCTCCCAGCCTGTCCCCATGCCATTCCCGGCAACATGGGCTAGGTGTGGATTGGGCGCGGATGGAGGCATCCCCATGCAAACTGCGCCAGACCCTGGCATGGAAGAGCAGCACCCCCTCCTCTCCACCCCCTCTCTCCTCATTGGAAGCCAGATTGATATCAGCCCACCCCTGTGCCGCATCCCCCCCTCCCTCAGTGGCACTGAAAGCCAGGAGTGGGTGGCAGTTAGGAACTTGAGCAGTTTTGCGCACCTTTGCTCCACTGGGAACAGCGAGAAGGCCTGCCAAGTTTAAAAGGGAGAAAATCCAGCCTTTATTTCATGATCACCTTGGCGATCGGGAAATGGGGGTTGAGAGTTTTTGGAATTGGAACAAAAGTCAAGTCATCATCCCGCCTGCGTTGGCAATCAGAAAATGGGGGTGGAAATATTTCCATGGAAAATGCACAAAAATTAAGCCAGTATCCTGCCTGCCTTGGTGATCAGGATTTTAAAATGTCAGCGGCTGTGATCTCCAATGCACAGGGCAGGAATGGCAAGCACACTCCACCTCTTAATGGCATGAGTGCCAATCTCCTTCCCGGATAGCCTGTGATTGACCCCATGCACAGTCCTGGCTTACTAGGCAATGCGTGTCTGACCCCCAAACCATGCGGAGACTTGTATTTTTGCATGTCAAATTGGCCCTGGTCTGGCATGGTTTGGGGGGATTTGGTCCGCTTTCCATGGACCAAATCCAAAACGCATGGGGATGCCCCTTGACGATCCCGTGTTCGTAACCGTACCAAATGTGCATGAGGACATGGCCTTAGTGTACTTCTCCATGTTGCATTCACTCCCAAGCATTTTGGGACACATTTCCCTAAAGCAGACTCTTAGGCTGAGTTCACACCTTTAGTTTTAATCCAGATTCAGTCCACTTTCAGAGCAGAGGAACACATCAGCAAAGTGAACAGTCTCCCCACATACACACACACATTATCTGACCCAAAGGTGAATTTTCTGAGATAGAAAATGCTGAAAAAAAATCAGCTGGATTGAAACTTAGCAGTGATGGAGCCTTAATATGCCTTTTTGGCTGAAGAACTATCCTTACATGGGTGGGGCTGCAGCATACATTGGCAGACATGCAAGGATGGGTAAGGGACTTTCCTACCTTGTATAAAGTGAAGGGTATTTATTTAAGTGAAGGGTATTTATTTATTTATTTATTTAAAGAAATGATTTATGTGGCTGGGAGTCCTGTGCACCCAACAATCCTGGGCTTCCAACCGCAGCTCATGCTTTAACAAGAAAAGCTGGGCACATTCTGAGTTTTTGTGTTAGAAGAAGAAGAAAGTAGGCTTGAAAAATGGTGGCTCTCCATGCAGCCAAAATGGCAACACCTGGCAGAGAAGAAGAGGAAGAGTTGGCTTTCTTAATCATTTAAAGGGACGCTAAGCGGCTGACAAAACTTTCTTTTCTTCTCCCCACAACAGAACAGCCTGTGAGGTAGGTGGGGCTGTGAGAGCTCAGAAGAGGGCTGTGACTCACCCAAGGTCACCCAGCTGGCTTCATGGAGGAGAGTGGAATCAGACCCTGTATTCCCAGACAGGAGTCTGGCTCCCTAACCACTAGACCAGACTGGTTTACCCATTTAAGGGGTCTCAAAGGAGCTGACAAAGCTTTCTATTCTTCTCCCCAGAACAGAACACCCTGTGAGATAGGTGGGGGTATCAGAGCTGTGACTAACCCAAGGTCACCCAAGCTGGCTTTCTGGAGGACTGTGGAATCAAACCTGGTATTCCTAGATAAGAGCATGGCTCCCTAACCACTAGGCCAAACTTATCCCTATATATTTTGTCCCCCACCAAGCATACTTTTATATACTTTTATCATGTCCTCTTTCTAGATGCCAAAGCCCCAGATGTTGCATTTTTTCCTTGTAGGGTGTCTCTTCTAGCCCCTTGATTATTTTAGTGGCCCTTATCTGGACATTTCCCAACTACTGTACTGTACCGGTGACTAACACTGCTCACATAATTACAGAAGCAGTCACAGCATCAGTTTGTATAACAGCTTTATAATAGTAACATATCCTCTTTCAATACTATTTTTAAAATGATCCCAAATATGATGTTGGAATTTTTATAGCAGATATGCACTGAGTTGACACTTTCAGTGAACTGTAGAATAGAGAGGTGCTGAACCCTTACTAGGGAGGGGCACGAATATTTGTAACATTCAAAATTTGTACGAATTTGACACATTCAAAGATTGACACTCAAATGTGCATCAAATATTTTGATACATTCGTATGAAGTTTCATATGGGATTCATGTATGGGATTTGTATGGGATTTATGAGCCTATGCACACTTAGGCCTCTGCTATGCAATTAAGACAGCTGTGGTATAGATACTCTGTTCCAGAGCTGTACCAGAGCTGTCCTCGGGTGTTTCTGCATTGGCCACCGAGAAATGGATTTAAGAAAATCCATTTCCCGGCGATCCGTCCTCCCAAAGATCTGTCTGAAATAAGGATGGATCCGAGGAGGTCCCGCGCGTCCGCATATGTGTGGGGAGGACAGATGCTGCCAGCTGGATCCTCTGGGTGCTGTACGGAGGCCACAGCAACCATTCCAAAGGGCATCCGGTGTCATGGTCAGCCAGGAGGAGGACTCACTTCCTCAGGTACAGGAGGAACCTGAGGTGATGCCAGGACCCAGTTCTGACCCCCCAGCCCCATTGGAGCCTGGGGTTCAACAGCCCAGCCTTACCACAGCAGAAGTGCAGGATGTGGGAGACATGGAACAGCATAGCTTAGAGATCCCCAGCTTTAAGCAAAGGAGAGCAAAGAAGGAAGGGTTAAGACGATCAAAAAGACTTGCCCAGAGACATGCGGATCACCTGCAGCTGTGAGCTCAATCTGCAAAGTTAAAACACCGGGCAGACGCCCAAGCCCTTTGTCAGAAACTATTTGTTTACCTTAAGCAAAAGCTGCTGTATCTGACTCCTGGACTGCTTGGAACCCCTAGACCTTGGAACGTACCTGTTGACCATCCTTATGGCTGCCCTGACCTCGGACTGGACTGTTTGTATGACTCTCGTTAACCCTGGACTTGGACTGTTTCTGGATTTCTTCTTTTCAGACGTCGTTTGGGCTGTACCTTTGCTGAGCAATCTCTTGTCAGCTGTGTGCTTGTGAGTGTGCTGGCAGCTTTCCCGGACATCCGGCCTCCCGCGCCACTGACACTGCCCCCAGAGCTGCGGGACTGAAGCATGCAGCTGCCAGTCACCACATGTTTTCACTGGTGCACGGAGGGGCTTCGGAGGCAGACCAGCCTGCTTCCGCCCTCCCCAAGAGGGTGGCTGTTGGCACATCCGGCCCCTCTCCTCTCTGTGTGTGGAAGCATCCTGCTTCCGAATGGATCGAGGTGAGGGGCCGAATGGCAGACCTTTTTTGAGGTCTTCCCGGAGGCCGGATCTTTCGGTGGCAAGACCCCATTAAGAATGAGTCTTGTGCGCTGGAGTGTGGAAGCGGCTGCCGTGATCTAGCCTCCAATGCAGAAGGTAAGTACTGTATGTGCCCTGTATGTGTTCCTAATGTGGTTTCTGCAACCAGTGTGGAAACACCGCTCATTGCGTACCAGAGGCCTAAGTCCAAATAGGCCCCATATGCATTCATATGGGATTGATATGGGATTGAACATTCGTATCATATTTGAATATCACTACAAAGGGGATCTATTTGAACAAATACAAATTTTCTTACATTCTATTCAATATGAATGAAATGCAAAAAAGCCCCCACAACTATTTGTGCACATCCCTACTTCAGATTGAACCAAACCAAGGGTAGCTTGCTTTGATTCGAACTGATCCACTGTCAGGCACAGCTACCTGCCTGTTGTTTGGAAGTGACAGTTGACTCCCTCCTTCCTGCTGGGGTTGAGTGATACATTTTGGCTCCAAGTTTAAACTGAGTTTTGAAAAATACTTATTGTTCATTGGTTGAAGGCCAAACCCCGCCCAGCTATGAAACATATAAATATGCTGGGCTTTCTGTTCCAAGTTGCTTCCAACAAAAAATGCCTTTACGCTGAACTGAAATAAATCACTTTTTAAAGAAAGTCTCATGGTTATTCTTTGCCAGCCTGACATCCACTCGGTTTCAGTTCAGGCACATGCTGAGTGTTGACCATGACACCAAGATGTCTTTCATGGGGTAAATTCACACTTGGCCTGGTAGCTCATGTGAGGAATGATCCCAGATAGGGGTGTGCACAAATGCAATTTTTGAGATTCGTTTCAATTCTAAGCAAACATCCAAAAATTTGTTTCGGTTTGAATCTTTAAAATTTGAATTTATCCACATTCGATTCGAATTGAGTAAATTCGAATCTATTTGTTTGAATTTTTTATTTGAATCTGCACTTCTGAATGTCGACAATTTTTGTATGTCCCCTTACGCATCCGTACACATCCTGTACGCATCCGTACACATCTGTACGCATCCTGTATTTATCCCATGTGCATCCCGTATTCGGCCCATATGGATCCGTGCAAATGTGGTAAAGAGGTGTATAGGCAACTACGCATCGTGTATGTATCTGTACACATACGAATGTCCGAATAGAAAATTGAAAATTCATTTGAATGTTTAAATTTGAAATCATAGACATCCAATTCAAATTCGAATGTCCAAATTCGAACAAATTTGATTGAATGTTGGATGTTTCGAATATTCGTGCACATCCCTAATCCCAGATGGAGAATCTACACTTGAAGGAATGGTTTCTTTACCTGAAACAGCTCCTTCCATGCAGGCGTATTCCCCATATGAATTACACATGGTGCAGGCTAACCCTACACCTACCTTGACTACTGCAGGGCTGGTTAAGCCCCAGTGAACTTTTTTTGCACCTCTTCCATGTTGAAGGTTTGCTGGAGGAGCATGTGATGTGTCATGTGCCATGTGCTGACATGTCACGTGACACATCACATGACACAGTTGCCTTGGTTAGGGCACCAGTAGCATAGTTTGAAAATGGGTGCCACCCAGGCAAGCATTCATACATAAGCTATGTTTTGGGGGAAACTGGGGAAAGTTAAGTATGCACTGAGCATTTCTGGATCATTTCAATCTTTGCTTCCCAGGGCCGGGAAGCAAAGAGCAAAAAATCCCCCTGATCAATCACAAGTGAAGATGTGGGACACTCCCACATGGTGCACTCTACCAGAAGTGGCTGTGTGTGTGGGAGTATTACCCACATGTATAGTGATAGAGGTGTATAGCACAAATGTGGTTGCTTGTCATGTCACCTGCTACCGCAGCAACAGCATGGCGCATGCTTGTTGCCACCGTACTTGGAGAAGCCCTGGCTAAGGTTGGAATGGTTCAGGTGTCACAAAGTATGGATGCCTGAACCATTCCAAAAGTTAGGTGACCATCGCAGCCTCTTATGGTGAGAGCTGGCCCACAGTTGGCTACAATCCCATTAATGTATAGGAGTAGTTAGGATTTTTAGCTCCGGTGTATATTACTTTACAGTTGTCCACACTGAATAGCATCTATCATTTTTGCCCTTCTGAGGTAATCCTATGTGCAGAGATCTCTTTGGAGGGCTTTGAAATCCCTTTTTATTTTCTCCACTCTAAACATTTTGTATCATCAGCACACTTGGCTGTTCCATTGATCACACCTGCCTTTGGATCATTTATAAACACATTGAAAAGGACTGGTTCAAGGGCAGAATCTTAGGAGACGCCACATGTTACACCTTTCAGTTGTGAGAAATGCCCTTTATGCACATTCTACTCCTCAGGCAATTGTTTATCCATAATAGGATTTGTATTTTTATTCCAAGACTGTTACTCTTACAGAAGAAGAAAAAGAAGAAGAGTTGGCTTTTCCACCCTGTTTTCTCACCCATTTAAGGGGACTCAAAGCGGCTGACAAAACTTTAGTTCTTCTCCCCACAACAGACACCCTGGGAGATAGGTGGGGCTGTGGGAGCTCAGAAGAGAACTGTGACTAGTCCAAGGCCACCCAGCTGGCTTTGTGGAGGAGGGTGGAATCAAACCTTGTATTCCCAGATAAGAGTCAGGCTCCTTAACCACTAGACCAAACTGGCTCACAGAGAAGCGTTTGATGATAAATGTCATCCAGAAACCGTTGTCTGCATGGTTGTTTATATACACGCACACAGGCCACGGTTACACCTTAGCATTTTAATCTGTCCCAGGAAGGCAGGAACATCCAAGCCATTGCCAGCCTGAAATGACTTGGGGCAATTTTGCACTTCCCTTCCATCCCCATCCCATTGACGGGAAAGGTGAATGATGAACCAGCATTGACTAACTACAGCCCATGCCCCACGTGATTGATCACTCACCTGTGACCAATCCTGGGGCTGGTCCTCTTCAGGGCCCCACCATTTTGATGCTGTACCCTCCGCAATTGCGCGTGCATCAGCACGGTCGCCATGATGATGCTGACGCTCTGCACATGTGCAGTCGTGTCTACGGTTGTTCCAAATGCCAGTGCGCTTGCATAGGACCTCAGACAAACCCAGAACACTGGAAGAGGTGCAAATACCTGCCACTGGACGCTTCTGGTAAGTCCCTGGATAGGGTTAGTAAAGGTGTGGATCATGGGCCCTTTCTGCACTAGGCCTTATTTCAGAGTCTATCTCAGCACGGGGACCAACCATCTGCATGCCGGTGCAGACTATGGTAGGCCTTGGTATGGCCTACCATAGTTTGGACCAGCATGAAGATGGCTGGTCTCTGTCCTAAGATATAATTCTGAATAAGGCCCAGTGCAGAAAGGCCCATGATTTCGTGCTCCACACCTAGCACATGATTAGAGAACTTCTGGGAAGCCAGGGGACATCTGGAGGCTGTAACAGCCTCCTCAAGGAGCAGATGCTCTTCCTAATCATGCACTACGGGCTGTAGTGCGAATTGGCCCCAGGTGGCAAGTATAGGTGTGAAGCATTTTTAACTGTTCCACTCCTATACTGCCTTGCGGATGTTCTGGAATGCACAGAGCTATTTCTATGTAGGAAATGGCTCTGCGCAGTGTGGATGCACCGTGCAGGAGCTCCACCCACCTTGACTAGTCAGTCAAGTGCAGAAAAGTGCCCCACACAAAGACACAAACAAGATTGTCTTTCACAGATAACTTTTACCCTTTGAAGGCTGATGTCCACTAGGAGACTGGGATGGGTCAGTAGAACCACAGAGACAGGACTTTAGGTATGAAAGTTACATTGACACAGGGGAACCTACTATAATTTTGAACTTGTTAATGCTTTGGATATTATTAACATATGAAGGTTTAAAAATGGAGGTGCAAAGGACTTAAAACATATTTTTCTGAAAGGCCCCAATCCCCCTTCTCTAGGTGTCAAAGAACTCAACTAACCAGTTATCTAAGGTGGAAATTTTACTGAAAACCTTTTTTTGGTTTATATCCCAGTAATGATTATAATCAGGAAAAGAATAAAAATATCCTTCAGATGGAGATCAAATGAATCACTATTACAAAGGGACGAGGTTGTGCTGAAATGCAAGAAAAGGCTTGGATAATATTTTGAAGATAATTTGAATAAAGGAACAGGCCCTTTCCTCAGGAATCTTATTCCTTTTTGGATATTCCAGAATAAAGCATGGATGTACTGGAATAAAGCATTCTTGGGAGTGCTTTATTTTGGAATATCCAAAATTAGTTGAATAAGCAAGCAACCTCCGGCTGGAGCTTCTCTGTCATAGCCATTGGGCTGTCACCCTGAGAGTAGAGATGGCTCCAAACACACCCCTCGCTCTGCCTTGAATGTGAGGCTCCTTCCGGTCCTCCAAAGTGGAGGACCAAAAGCTTCGCATTTAAAGCAGAGCTGCTTCTAGTGGAGGACCAGAAGCTTCAAAGTGGAGGACAGGAAGCTTCAAAGTTCTGGTGCAGCTGCTTCCCATTGGCCAGACAGGAAGCTGTGTTGCTGGCAGTAGGAATGCAGGAAAGGCAAATAAGTGTGCAGGAAAACGATGCTGGTTGTCCAGTATCATTTTACTTTGTGGGGTGTGGGAAATGCCACAATCCTACTGCGGTGAACAGAAGCACCGAACTTGCTTTGCTTCTTCTGTCCCTGTCTGGAGGCACTCTAGAACTCTACTAGAACATCCCCAGAACCCCATCCACCTGCTGCGCTGCTACTCTCAGCAGTTTCAGTTGAGCTACTTTGTCTCAAGGGACCAAAGTTGTTTTCTGAGGGCCAGGAGTTCCATGCACTGAGCACATGCCCATGATCTACGTTCAGAAGTCAGGTGGTCAGACATTTGGCACTCAGTTCAGTACACCACATATTTCCCAAACTCTGCTGGCTTCCTACTTTTATATCCTTTTAGAGAGAAAAAAATTAAAACAAGGAAAACAAAGAACAAAAAGAGTACTGCCCAACCCTGATTGTGACCTTTAGACTGCTAACTGCCTTAAAATAATGACTAGCTTACTTGTTTTGTTTCTGATACTGCAGTGATACTTCCCGTCTTCCCAGAAGGCAGTGGGGTAAGCAAATGAAGCCCTGGAACTTCGAATCCCAAAGTGCAATGTTGAACTCCTCAGCCAAATTCTGACTCACTCACCTCCTAATCATAGTGATGCTCAATGTCCGAGCAGGCACCAGAGGATGCAAATTAAGACATGCAGCAGCCAAGATTTAGATACTCATGCTAAGATGAATTTGAAATTAAGTTATGAAAAAGCAAAGGACATATCCCCAGAGCATTTCTTGCAATTATTAATTTGTACCTATCTTATAACTAACTGCAGCAGTGTTTTGGTACAGGCCAGAGGCCTCTAGTTCATAACTCCTGGGGAAGAGCATAAGCACACAGAATAGGCTGTTACAACCTCCAAGTGTGCCTGCTCTCCCCAAAAGTTCACTAATCATTGATTATGTGTGGAGCACGAACTTGTGCTCCACATGTTAACCAATGTTTACCAAACAAATAGATCAAGCGTCCAGCGGCATGAGCATTTGCTCTTCTTCCGCTGCTCTGGGTTGTTTGCACACTGGTACCTCAGACAACCATAGACACCAGTGTGTGTGCACAGAGCGTCAGCATTGTCAGGACGACAGTGCTGATGCATGCGCAGTCATGGAGGGCACCGCAGACAAAATGGGGGCACCCAGCAGAGGACAAGCCCCAGGACTGAATACAGTATCAGATCCTGGGGGGTAGGGAACGTCCAAAGTTGACTAGTGTTCAAGTGTGAGTTCTAGTCAACATTGGTTAATCACACTCCTTTCCCAACGAGGGGATGGGAAGGGAAGTGCAAAAATGCAAAACTTTCCTAATTTTGTTTTAGACAAAAAAAAAAAAAAAAGGATATTTGACATTGACCACCCTCCCAAATTCTTCTTGACCTTCCTCCAAAGATGGCAAAAATATGCCACTTTCTCCGCTTAAATCAGTAGAGCGATCCCATCCCAAATTATTTACACACACTCAAATACTAATAAATGTACTACTATATGACATTCCTAGCTTCTCTCACAGTAACATAGATGTACCATAATGGTGATCCCAGGGTGTAGGGTATACATGGTCCTGCACCATAGGAGGACCCACCTCACGATAAGTGCCCCTTAAAGGACTATAATGGCAGAGAAATGGAAGCAGGTTATAATGCTTTTTAGTCCTCTGTTCCTGTGTGCTGTCCACACTTACTGCCTGACAGTGTTCATTTTGCAAAATTCAGGAAAATAGCTGACTGCTATAACAATTTCATGTGCCTTGCAAAAAACAGAGCCTCTGCTACTTGACCAATGCCTTCCTGTCCAGTTTGGTGAGCCAGTTTGGTCTAGTGGTCTGGGAGCTGGACTCTTATCTGGGAATACCTGGTTCAATTCCACCCTCCCCCATGAAGCCAGCTGGGTGACCTTGGGCTAGTTACAGCTCTCTTCTGAGCTCTTCCAGCTCCACCTACCTCACAGGGTGTTTTGCTGTGGGGAGAAGAATAGAAAAGCTTTGTCAGCTGCTTTGAGTCCCCTTAAATGGGTGAGAAAAGTGGGATAGAAAAGGCAATTCTTCTTCTTCTTCTTCTTCTTCTTCTTCTTCTTCTTCTTCTTCTTCTTCTTCTTCTTCTGTCCCCATGTGGCTGGAGGGCCATGTGTAAATAGTCTTTGAAAAAGTCTAGATTCTTGTTTGGACAATCACTCACTTCCATCCAAATGAATATGTAGGTTTTTGGTAACCGGCAAAGCCACTGGCCTAGATGACTCCAAGAAGGGAGTGAACACATTCTTGGAGCACAGGTTTATCAATGGCCACTAGAACAGATGACTAGGTGCAATCCCTGGATTGGAGGGACAAGTAGGTTGCCTCTAAAGGCCATTTGAAGGGTGTCAAAAACAAATAAGGATTTCAAACTTCTCTTCTGCTTGAGAAGCAAACGGTAGGCCATTGTGCAATACAGGATGCTGGACAAGACGGATTCTGGCTGGATCCAACAGGACTCCTCTTATGTTTTTAGGATTGTCCCTATAAATTGAATCAGCTGTTTATGAGATGAAAAAGTAATGAATAATTTCTTCATAATCCCCCCAAAACTATATTTTAAAATTACCCTGTTTGGTCTAGTGGTTAGGGAGCCGGACTCTTATCTGGGAATACCGGGTTTGATTCTGCATTCCTACATGAAGCCAGTTGGATGACTTTGGGCTAGTCACAGCTCTCTTTTGAGCTCTCACAGCCCCACCTACCTCACAGGGTGTTTTGTTGTGGGGAGAAGAATAGAAAGCTTTGTCAGCCACTTTGAGTCCCCTTAAATGAGTAAGAAAAGTGGAGCAGAAAAGCCAACTCTTCTTCTTCTACACATAATTTGTGTTTCTTCCGTACCAAGCCTGTTGACATATTCCTGGTTTTACCTCCTTAGATACAAACATGGCTACCAGTATGTATTTTGGTGGTATCTTCCTCTTTTCATTTTGATTTAAAAAAATAAAAAAATCAGCTTCTTGAAAACACCTATCCAAATCCATCTCGTAAAGTGAATCCTCGAAACTCAGCTGTCAAATATTTAACAGAAGGCTATGTATCTGAAGAGCAGGCTGACCCCTTTGCTGAGTGGGTGAGATTCCTCGTATTCGTTGCCCTTCTTCCTCTGAATGGTCTTGTGCAGAGTAAAAGAAGAGAGATTCTTAGTTCTCCTAAAATTAGACAAGAAGAGAAGCAACAAGGGGGAGGAGGAGGGAACGAAGAGGCAAAGGGTAGACATCAGGATTGTAATTACCCCAAAGGAGCTGCCTACACATTTCCTAATTTCTTTTAAATTTGAACACTAGGATGAACTTTGCAAAACATATTAGTTTCATTGGGAATAGAGGGGTGAAGAAGCTGGTGGGGAGGAGAGGGGGTTGGAGAGAATACAGAATGATGTTTATAAGAAAGAGTGGCTCACATTGCTAGTGTGGCGTGTGCTACTGCATGTCATTAATAACAGTGATCAAAAGAGAAGGAACATTTCAGCAGCTGTGACAAATTATTAGATCAATTGCAATTTCAAAATGGGCTCAGAATTTCTATAGGAAAAGATAGGTCTGCACAGTACAGGTCAGGCTATGGGAATAAAACCCCTGGAAGTACAGAAACCCGGAAGGAAAACAGAACTCCTTTTCCTGCATCCCGAGGCGTTTTTGCACCAAGGCGAAGACACCTCGGAACGCTTCCCCCAGAATGGGTTGAGAACACTTTCCCGTTCGCACGAGGGCAGGTAAGGAACGCTTTGAGAGCAGTCTACCCAGAATGGGGCCTGCAGGAGAAGGTAAGCCCCATTCACATGCGTGTGTGACACTGGGGATGGGTTGGGGGCTCTTGGCTGGCGCTCCTGCCCACCCCCGGAGCCCAATCTGGGGTTGGGGAGCAAGCAGGAAGGCAGGGAAAGAAGGCACCCGGGCTACACACACTGGGTCCATAGGAGCCAATGGGAGCAGCCCGGGGGAGGGGCCGAGCTGTCATAGAGAGAGAGCATGCGAATGGTTTCTCTCTGAGACAGTTCAGAACGGGTGAAGATGGTTTCAGAGCACTTTTTAGTGCTCTGAAACTCGAACACATGGAGGGCAAGTTGGGATGCTTGCGGGCAGCCTGGAATGGATCCCGCCGCCCACATGAGCGAATGCTGCATCCCAACGTGCTCTTCATGCGTTCAAAAACCGCTTTTGCAGAAAGGCCTCTGTTTACCCATTTGTCTCTTTTCAGATAACACTGAGAAGAATCCAGGAGTCCATGGAAAAGGGAGAAAATGATGCTCTGATGCTTCAGAGGGCCCATTTTAATATGTTTCCAGGAAGTAGCAAGATTTTGAAAAAATCTCAGCAACTGACGAATTGCCATTTAATTCAGGTTGGTGGTAATTTTTTATGGGTGGTCTGAAACAAATGGCTAGAGCACTGATAATATGAGAGTGGGTGTTCACTCAGGTCATGTTGGATTCCATAGGGGATACTGGTTGTGGTGCAACTCATGGATCTCGTAAAGCTTTATGCAGTGCAAATATAATTGCAACAGACACATTGTTGCTCATTTTTCTTCCCCTGAGTATAGAGGTTCAGAAGTGTTCATGCTGTCGCTTAAGGAGTCTGAAGTAGAGGTTATCTAGAGGAGGATCTGGGCCCTTTCGGCACTTGGCCTTATTCTGGAAAATATCTCGGGACAGAGGTGGTGTCTGCATTTTAATACAAACTCTCAGCCAATCTATCCAAAGAATTGCAGGGTAGAAGTGGCCTGTGAAACTAAAAACTGTGAATGTTCATGGTGTTTGCACATCTGGGCTTTCAGTAGTTAAGAAGTGGGTGGCCCACCTATTCGACCCCCACTGTTGAAAGCCAAGAAATTTGTCAGGATGTGCTAGGGCTTGTGAGTGGCACTGTAGATGAGCCAAGTTTGTCCATTGAAGTTACCTTATTCATGCGTTTGCTTGCCCAACTCACAGTTAGTACTCAGACTACAAATTCATCTGATCATTGGACTGTGATGTACAGTGCCACTACCAGTTGCTTTAGCTGCTTGTGTGTGGCATTACTGGGGTTTTGTGTAGAAAAGTCCTGTCTGTTCCCTTGATCTAGGGCAGACTCCTTTTCTCTAAAGCAGGAGGATGCTGTTTTACTACTGCAGTCACAAGTGGTTGCTCAAGGGGAAGAGGTTCCAATGCTGCTAAGATGGTCAGAGTGGCTACTGGTTTTGGCTTCAAGGGGGGTGGGAACAACTTGGTGGGACAATCTGTGGTTAAATGGACTCACTCTGAACTTTGGCCTAGTGGTTAGGGACCAGAACCTTATCTGGGAATACTGGGTTTGATTCTGCCCTCCTCCATGAAGCCAGCTGGGTGACCTTGGACTAGTCACAGCTCTCTTCTGAGCTATCACAACCCTACTTACCTTGCAGGGTGTCTGTTGCGGGAAGAATAGAAAGCTTTGTCAGCCACTTTGAGTCCCTTTAAATGGGTGAGAAAAGTGACAACTTTCTTCTTCTATACTGGCATGGAGTTTGTTGGTGGTAGCATGTCCTTGAGTTTTGATCCCATCTGGCACTGAATCCACCCTATATGGTTCTTCCAGGGCTCTGGTTTTTTTCTTTTCAATAGACTTTAGGTTGTCCATCCTGGATTCTAACTAAGCTGCTAATTGCTCCATCCATCCATCCATCCATCCATCCATCCATCCATCCATCCATCCATCCATCCATCCATCCATCCATCCATCCATCCATCCATCCATCCATCCATCCATCCATCCATCCAAAGACTTGGGTCCATTGTATGCCCAAATCTCTGAATTTAGTCCATTCTAGAACATCACAGCCACCCCTGATTCTCTCTGTTCATCAAGTTCTAATGCCAGTGTCCAGAACTCAGAAGCATAGGTTGGTACTGACAACTTCACACATTTGGTTCTCTGATGTTCTTAATAGTGGCACTCTGCTCAGCTGAATGATTTAACTGCCTTTGTAAATACCATATGCACTACACAAATCATTGTGTGGCTTCCCTTTCAATGTCTGATGTGACCAATGCCCATTTTGCTTCCGTACCTGTTAACAGACTGGTTAAAATATTGATTTTAGTAAGATCTTTGGGCTCTCCACGGTAGCCTGATGGCCTCCCTGTGTGACTCTTGGTAGAAGTTCCACTTGTCCTGCTCGATGGCACTTGCTTCTCCAAGGTTGAACTCTCCATTCAAACTGGCACCTGAAGTTCTTCCTCTAGGCATGCTATTTTCTGCTGACTGCAATATAATGCCACATGAGCCATGTAATATCACCTGGATCTCCAGTTACAATTAAAAACTCAGCTGTTTGGAGCCTGGGTTTTGTGTATATATGTGTGTGTGTGGTTACATCAGAGCTTGATGTCTCCACCCAAAAGTGCAATTAAGCCAACAGGGGTTATGAGCATACCATATTTATTTGGTACGTAGCAATGGGTTTTTTAAAATAAGCCACACTGAATAAGCCAATAATATCTTTTTGTAGTGTTCTCCTCTGCCTCTCTTAACCAGAATCCACTTGATGCTGGGCATAAAACCTTGCGCCTTTGCACCTCTGTATTTCTGTTCGTGCTTTCTACTAACTTTTTGGCATGTCCTTGAAATATCTCCACTTGTTAGAAACCTATCCACTCCTTCACTGTCTCAGTCCATGGGAACTGAGGTTTCAGATGAGATGACGCAGTATTGACCATATATACAAGCCCTGATCTCATTTTGATATGGCACGTAACGTATCAATATATTTTTGTAGACCCTGTAATAATGTGTCCTTCTATTGATGCAAAGGCTCAGGTTTATTTGGAACCTCCAATGCGGTTGTGCAATGTGAACATTTAATGTTCATAAAGGTGTTAAATTCTGTTTGTGACCTAGGAACGTCAAAAGACAATGCTACGGCTTTTCTAAGTCTCACATGTGTTATTCTCTGACACAAAAAATGTTTTGTAACTATCTTGTGCAAGAGTGTCTCTCTTTTCCAAATCCAATCCTTCCTTTCTCCCTTTTCAAGAGCAGCTATAAAAAAGTTAACGCATGTACTGATAGACTCCTTATGGACAAGCTTTGTGTTTTGGGATAGACTTGGAAGGAGCATTCTTGATGAGTTATAAGGGGATTAGCACACATCCTGTTCCTCCTCTCCCCCCCCCCCAATTCAAAATTCACAGGAGTTTACAGGAAAATTCTGGCCCATTTCAAGTTTTTCACTGACTAACTATGTGTACCTTTTCCAACACTTCTGAAAGGAAATGGAGCAGCAAGAGAGCTCCGCCCAGGTGGGAATCCCACTGGAAGAATGATTTCCATTCATCAGCTGTTGTTGTTCTCATCGCCATATTCATTGTGCTGTTTCTCTGGTCCAGATTTTGTTTTCCAACAATCTCAGCTGGGCTATTTTGTCTGTCAAACCACACTTTGGGACCTTATGAAGTTTGAGATGTTCAAAGGAATGTTCATGCTTGCCAAACCTGAAACAACAGCAACAAAAAAAGAAAGGAAAGAAACAACGAATACAGTAGACTACCTATGACATCTACACTGTGGGTGCGTCCCCATGCACATTTGGTCTGGTACCGAAACCGGACACAGCAAGGGGTGTCCCCATGCGTTTTGGATTTGGTCCAGTTTCCACGGACCAAATCTCCCCAAACTGTGCCAGACCAGGACCAAATGTGGTACCCCCCCCAAAAAAAAGTCTGGGCACGGTTTGCGGTCCTGTCGCCCATTGCTTAGCAAGCTGAGTCTGCACATGGGGACGATCCCAGGCTATTTTGGGAGGAGATTGGCACTTGCATCATTGGGAGGTGGGGTGTGCTTGCTGTTTCTGCCCTGTGCATTGGAGATAGCAGCCGCTGACATGTTTTGGGAGTGGAAAAATCCCGATCGCCAAGGCAGGCAGTACAATGGCTTAATTTTTGTACTTTTTCCATGGCAAATA
Source organism: Aspidoscelis tigris stejnegeri (assembly GCA_023333525.1). NCBI lineage: Eukaryota > Metazoa > Chordata > Lepidosauria > Squamata > Teiidae > Aspidoscelis > Aspidoscelis tigris. The sequence goes on from JALMGA010000007.1 coordinate 14,320,756, forward strand.
TTCCACCCCCGTTTCCCGATCACCAAGGCAATCATGATAATGGCTTGATTTTCTCCCTTTTAAGGTTGCCGGGCTTTCTCGAGTGGAGTTGCACAAAACTGCTCAAGCGCCCCATTACCACTAAACCTCGTGGCGGCTTTGGGTCTTTTAAAATTATTTTAAAATTCATTATTATTATTCAGCTTTTTTTTTCTGTGCCTCCCAACCCAGTCCTGTCTTTCTGTGCTGCTAAGCGGGGGGAAGCAGCATTTGCAGCTGGCGGCACAGTGGTGGGCTGACGTGAATCTGGCTTCCAATGAGGAGAGAGGAGGCAGGGAGGAGGGGGTGCTGCTCCCCTGTGCCAGGGTTTGGTATGGTTTGCATGGGGATGGCTGCATCTGTGCCCAGCCCACACCCAGCCCGCATCACCAGGAATGGCATGGGGACAGGCAAGGATAGATCTCTGACCCACTCCCGGTCCCATGCATGCCCATTCTGCACCCAATGGCTTGCATGGGGATGTGGCCAGAGAGTCATTCATAAGTAGGAATGTACTGAGTGCCATACCTTTTCTTAACAAAAAACAACAGGATAGCAAACAGATCACTTTGGTTTGCTCTGAAGGGCATTCCTTTTATTTTATTTTTCCCGGTCATGAAAAGCTTTGATTTTAAGCATCCATTAGAATGTCTAGTTCTAATTTCAGTAGACTATGAAGGAATTTGCACCTTCACTTCCCTAGGAAATCATCCCAAGGGAAGGAAGATGGAGTACAGATCAGCTGTCTGCACTTTGCAGTTACCAGAGGCCTATATACACTTTGGCTTCTAGTTCATAATTAGTGAACTTCTGGTGAGGAGCATTTGCACATGGAGTAGGCTGTTACAGCCTCCAAGTGTGCTTGCCATCACCAGAAGTGTACTAATTGTTGATTAGGTATGGAGCACAATTACCAACATTACCTGAAAGCTTCCCTCAAGTGTCCAAGGCAGTGGCTGTTTGCTCTTCCTCCAGCACTCCGGGGTTGTCTCAGGTGCCGCACAAGTGCACTGGGGCCTTGGATGATCATAGACGTAACTGCACGTGTGCAGAGCATTAGCATCATCAGAGTGAGGGTGCTGATGCAGTCACAGAAGGCACCACAGCCAAAATAGCAGGGCCCAGAGGAGGACCAGCCCCCAGATTGAATCAGGTCAGTATTTGATTGTGTGTGTGTGTTTGTGTGTGTAGGGGGGCGGCCAAAGTTGAGTAGTACTCCAAGTGTGAGCACTAGTCAAAGTTGGTTAATCACACTCCTTTCCCATCCAGCGGATGGGAAGGGACGTGCAAAAACACCCCAGGTGCTTCACCAAGTACCAGGTTAGTGAGATCCCCTCTATACTAGGACATGCATCCAGATGCTGCTGCAGTGAACAGCCAACAAAGACACACAACTGCAGCTGCATTGCCCTACCCTATGCACCATTTTCCAGGGAGAGGTATGAATGGTGCTTGCTGGGCTATACCAGCCACATCACAGATGTGCTCCACTGCTATCCAGGCCAGGGGATTGTCCATGGAAGTGTGCATGCCCTGTGCCGGAGTATACTGGGACTTCGCCTTTTTACTAAGTGTTTTTACAAAGAGGGGATAATTTTTTAAATTTTGTTTAAGAATTTATATCTTGAAGGTCCTAGGGCGAGTCATAACAATAAAAAGGTAAAATATACAGCATATATCTATAACATATTTAAAATATCACTCTCTTTGGACGTATGTAGGCTTTCAAGGCCGGGTTCAGTCTCGTTGTAGCAGTTTTTGGGCTGTTATTCCGTGTTCCAGGTTTCTTCTTCTGAGAACTTAAGCTTTCCAGATATAGTTGTGATATCCATCTTCAGAGGCCTTTGCTCTTGGCCGAGTCAAGAAAGCCTAGGTTCTCAGAAGAAGAAACCTGGAACATGACATAACGGCCCCAAAACTGCTGCAAATGAGATATAACTCTCCTCTCTCCCTTCTTTCTTTGGTAGGAAAAGACTAAGAAGGATCCTTTTTTGCTCTTCAGGAAGAAAAGATGGTCAGTTCATTTATCTGCTGGATCTGGGGATGAATGTGTGTGAAAGCCACAAATCAAACTTTGTTGTTGTTGTTTTTCACTTTTCTATGCCATGCTGTCTGCAGCTCAAAAGTACCTGAACGCCTCCCCTGCAGGAGATCACTGGATCTGAGGGCCTTTTTGCATTCTGTGAAAAAAGGAACTCCTGATATGCCCCAGCACAGGGCATACGTCTTGTCCAGAGAGGTTTCCATCCTGAATTGTCTCTGCACATAATGTCCCTCCAGTCTGGATTAGGGATGTGCATGGATATTCGGAAATCCGATTCGGACCCATTGAATGCTGACATTCGAATTCAAATGGGATTTTTGAAAATTCAGATTTACACTTTGGGATGAATTTTTAACTAGGCAATGAAAACCATCTGATGTAGGCTGTTCCAGAGCCTGGGGGCCACCACAGAGAAGGCTCATCTGTGTTTTCCTAATCCCCACACCACAGAAGAAGAAGAAGAGTCGGCTTTGCTACTCCGCTTTTCTCTCTCATTTAAGAGGACTCAAAGCAGCTGAGAAAGCTTTCTGTTCTCTCCACAACAGAACACCCTGTGAGGCAGGTGGGGCTGTGAGAACGCAGAAGAGAACTGTGACTAGCCCAAGGTCATCCAGCTGGATTCGTGGAGGAGTGTGAAATCGAACCTGGTATGCCCAGATAAGAGTGCGGTTCCCTAACCACTAGACCAAACTGGTTCATAAAAAGCATGAAGTCTAAAAATAAACAAACATAAATCCACTAATATATTCAGAGCACAACAATAAACAAGCATGAAGTTCAGAAGTTGGCCAAAGTGGACACAAGGGGTGCTTCCGCACAGGCCTTTTAACACCCATTAAGCACACATTGGGAAACCCGCGTCCACACACGCGTACCAATTTAGCACACTTCCGATGAGGCGCGTCCACACAGTAACACCCATTAAGCACACTTTGGGAAACCCGCGTCCACAAAGGCAGACCTGTTTAGCACACTTCTGGCGAGGCGCATCCGCACATATCTGTCTCTAATATGTGCTTAATGGGGTTTAATGGAACACCACGTTGAAGGTGGTCTTAATGGGTGTTTTGCTCTAAATCCGCATTAACGGACAGGAGAGAGAACACATGGGGTGGGACAGGAAGTCGCCATGTTGAGTGAGGCGGTGGCAGGAAGCCACCATGTTGAGAGAGGCAGGAGAAGCACAGTCCAGCCACGAAGTCCCTCTGACATGGGCTTTGCATCAGGCACGTGCCCAGCTATGGCGGCAGAGGGACAGCAAGTCTTAATGTAGCGATTCCATGCACAAAAAGCCAGCTTCGACACCAGGCGGGCACTGGATCTTAGACACACCACTGATTGGTCCATGCACGGCAGGAAAGGTGCAGTGACTGATGGCTGAAGGCTCCAATCACGCGGCTCCTGGGGCAGCCGTCTTGAAATCTGTGCTACTGCGTCTGCACAGTGAAGGCAGAATCTGTTCCTCTCAATCCATCCTTCCCACGCATGTGCGGACGGAAGGAGTGTTGGTAGATCCGTATCTACTAGATCCATATCTACCTTAAACCAGATTTAGTAAATCCGGATCTACCTTAAACTGGAGTTAGTAGATCCAGATCTATTCTAACCCGGATTTAGTAGATCCGCATCAATTCTAAACCAGATTTAGGAAATCCCCATCTATTCTAAACCGGTTTTAGTAAATCCTGTTGTAATAGATCCGGATTTAAAATGGAAAGTGCGGAAGCACCCAAGGAGGGCAACTATATGGCTTGTAGGCACCTGGCAAAAACTCTGAATGGATGCCTAGGTACCTCCTCCAGGCTGGAGAGAGGTACCTAGGCCATTTGCAAAAGTTCAAGGGCAGGTGAAGGTTTTGCCTGTGTCTTCTGCTTAAGATGTCCAGAAGCAATTGGAGGCCCACTGCGTAAGACAGGATGCTGGACTAGATGGCCTGTGGCCTGATCCAGCAGGGCTCCTCTTAAGTTCTCATACTACATAAGCAGTATTTTAGGATAGCAATCAGGGAGGAGAAAAGCAATGTAATCAAAGATAGATCTTTCTATCCATGGAATCCACCACTGTGGCTCATCGAGGGTTGCCACGCTTTCCACATTTTTTTTTACTAGTCTCTTTCCTCTTGTGTTTATATAATCTGAAACAGTCTCCATGCTTCCAAATGCACATCTGTCTCCTGCATGCATGATTACAAGCCTGCCTTTGTAAGTAGTAAAACTACAGGTGTTTCACTTTTAAAGCGACCATTTAAAAACAAAACAGATCTGATCCAGGAGTCTGTGATTATCGTTTACGGCTCGCCTGCACACTGTCAACTCAAGGGTTAAAAGAGAAGAACGCCCGGTTGGGACTTCACTGCTCCTCCATCTGCCGGGTACCTTGAAAACCATTTGTAAATTAATTTTTTACTTTGAATGCACACTGCCACATACAGACATCGCTGGGTTCTGCAGAGACAGCTTGCTGGAGCTGCTTCAACATGTCTCCAGCGACACACACTGTTCTTAACTGTTTCTGATTCTGCTGCTAGAGTGGGAAATCATTAAGTATGCATGTCCATTCTGCTTCCATGCTTGCTTCCCTCACGCTGGAGACCATAATTATCATCACATACTTTAGTAAATAAAGTTGACACATGGTTCCTTAACAGCTGCAGAATGTCCACCTGACACTCTTACATTCCAGTGTTCATCTCTTTGGGGGGGGGGAGAAGCAGGGTAGAAAGAGAGAATAAGCCAAGAGATTTGAATACATACCTAATCAGGAAATCAAAGATGGTTATTTCAGCTTCGTTCTGAGACAAAAAAAAAAGAAGCAGCCCTGCCTGTATTGGCAATGAGCATCAGGGCCATACATTTTCATTTTGTTGTAAAATAGGTGAGAAAGAACAACGTAGCCAGCAGAGATACACCTGTTCCCTATTTCTGAAGACCCTGCTTAGATGCTTAGCGTCTGAACTCATAGTACCTTGGCCTTGGTAATTTGGGAATTTCTGGCTTGACATGTTTAGGATCTTGCTATGTATATAACTGTTATCTAATGCTGGGATTTATGACAGCATTTAATATTCTTCAGCATTTAGGATGCTCTGTGCTTATGACTGAACTTGGAGGCATGGGCAGAGTAAACCTTGGTTAATGTTGAAAGAAGCATGCATCCAAATAGCATTACCTTGAACCTTCCACAGCTCCCATTCAATTTACTGTAAGGGACAATAGAAGTGGACGCAGAAAGGCATTTCTCCTAGGGGTGTCCAAGACACCATTCTGAATGGTTTATGAAGCATTTGAAATGGCTACATGCCCCCATTTTACATCGACTGAAACCCTTTCTGCACAGACCCTTACTTAGGATCAAGGGTCCATGTAATACACATTCTGGCCCTCCATGTCCTAGTGATGTGTGCATGAATTTTTTGATATTCGATTCATATTGAACTGAATGCAGGAAGATTTGTATTCATGCAAATAAAGCCCTTTGAATGTTCAATGCGAATCGCATACAAATGCCATGTAAATCCCATATGAATCCCATATAAATACCATACCAAATCCATAATGAAGCTTTGTATGAATGTTTTGAAACATTCCGTTCAAATGTCAGTCTTCTAATGTGCCAACATTCGATTCAGATTTGGATGTCCAGATTTGCCCAAATTCATATGAATTTCAAATGTTACAAATATTCATGCACATCCCAACCATATCCACATGGGCACGGCTCGTACAAGACACAAGGTGGAGACTTGGCTGGAGCAAAGTAGGAATAAATGACTAACAAGGGAAGAGGCTGGCGCCTTTTTGCACTTAAATGCAGTGGCTGGCATTTGCACTGCAAGTGCTGGCACCAGCCCAAACTCACCTGGGGCCACTTGCAGAGTGGATGGTCTGTCACAGATCTTACGCATCACCATAGCAATGGCCACGGCAACATCTGCCCTGCACTGGGCTGTTGTTATGGCAATTATGACACAGCATGCATATTAGCAGCCATCCCGCCACACCGCCACACAGCTTTTGCACAAGGAGGTAGCAGGGATGTGCAAGAATATTCGAAACATTCAAAATTCGATCAAATTTGTTTGAATTTGGACATTTAAATTTGAATCAAATGTCTATAAATTTGAATTTAAACATTCAAATGAATTTTGAACTTTGAATATATTTGTTCAAATTAGGATATCTGTATGTGTACGGACACGTACACCATGGGTACTTTCCCTCATCTGTACGCATTTGTACGGATGCATATGGGATGAAAACGGGATGCATATGGGATAACTATGGGATGCGTACAGATGTGTATGGATGCGTATGGGCACATACGAATGTAGTTGACATTCGTATGTGCAAATTTGAATAGGAAATTTGAACAAATAGATTTGAATTGACTTAATTCAAATTGAGTGTGGTTAAATTCAAATTTTAAAGACTCGAATCGAATTTTCGGATATTTGATTTGAATCAAATCAAATCCCGAAATTTGCATTCATGCACACCCGTATGCCTCATCTTCACTTCCTTGGGATGCCTTCTCAAGAAAGTAAGGTTGCTTCTGCACGTACCTATATAAATCCGGATCTACCTCATCCGGATTTAGTAAACCCAGTTTAGAATACATCCGGATGCAGGGTAGATCTGGATCTACGAGGGTAGATCCGTATCTAATAGATATGGATCTACCCACCCCCATCCTTCTGCACACGTGGCAGAAGGACAACTCAGATACAGATTTGAGGTGGGTGCTGGCCAGTCAGTGTGCCTGTGCAGAGAGCCTCCTGACGGCAGGAGCTGCCAGAAGCAGCCCTGACCAGTCAGGAGGCGTGCAGCACGCAGGTGCGCAGCCTCCTGGGATTCCCTGGCCAGAATTGGGGCGACGCCGGAGAGGTAAGGAGGGGATCGCTTGGGCTCTCCCCTGGGGGGGCTAGGGAGGGGTTTGGAGAAGCTCTCCCTGGCTCCAGAAGCAGCGATCCGCTGCTTCTGGGGCAAGGGTGAGCCACGACAGCAGAGTCCTCCAGCTCGCCATGCTTGGCTCCAAGGAGCCAATCATGGCGGGCTGGGGGAGGGCCCCGGGTAGGCACAGTTTCACTGTGTGGACGCATCCTAAACGGATGTGTTTTCACAGTGAAATACCCTTTAAGGCTACATTATATGTGGTGTTCTTTAACACCCATTAAGCACACATTAGAGACAGATAGGTGTGCACGTGGTTGCCCCTATCTGTCTCTAATGGGTACCGCTATGTGGACAAGGTCTACCCATTCCATACTTAATGGGTGCCACTGTGCAGACGTGGTTTCCCACATGAGTACTTAATGGGTGTTACTGTGCGGATGCTCCGTACTAAAAGCGGCTTAAAAAGGTGCCGCTGTGCGGATGCGTGTTTCCACATATGTCCTTAATGGGTGTTTAAGGGCATGTGCGGAAGCACCTTAAAGGTGCAAATAGGCCCTAAAACAAGATTTGAACCCTGGACTTCCAGTTGCAACTCCACTCTCAAGGCACATTGTTTATGCTTAAATGCCTTACTGCAGCCAGTCGCTATTAAAAATGCTCCATCTTGAATGGGTCATGACATTATTTTTAATATAAAAAAGACCTTTAACCTTTTTCTTTCTTTTTTTTATTGTATCATGTTGTGTTATTATGAAACTTTCTATTTTGGGTTGTTTATTGCAGTATAATGGTTAAGCATGTTATTTTCACAATTTCTTTTCCATTCACAAATAAATTGAAATGAGCTGAGCAATTTGTGCAGAAGAAGGGGAAGAAAACCCTCAGAACCCTCTATGCTTTGATCTGAGATGCCAAAAGCCAGCTCAGTGTTATGGCTGAGTAATAAATCCCTTTAAGATGTTATTTGACTTTGTAATGGAAATGTTGACAGACATTCCACTGCAGCCGCGGAAGTGGGCAGTGTAAGAATGCAGCATGCAGGCAAAATTTGTAATTGGCCCTGACTGGCATGTCATCTAGAGAGCTCATGGTTCTGGCCACTAAGCAGTGTTCGTTAATACAGCTCCTGCCACCTGAAACAAATGAGGTCTAATTAGCTCAATCTGAAAAATCAGTGCTCACTAGTGATATGATTAATGGGTACTTTATGCACTGCAAAGATCAGATGAAATCATTATTTCGAAGGGAGTTACTAAGAAATCATATGTTTACTCATTTATGACCAAGATAGGGATAAGCTTAAGCTGTGATCAGACATGGTAAAAGGGCCACCCCCAGAGCAAATTTAAAGCTCAGGGGAAAGAATAGCTCTTTCCCAGATAGAGATAAGAACTCATCGCTTTTGGAGTGACTGCAGAGGTTTCTGTATCAAATCCCAGCCAGAAAATGGCTGCTACAGCCAGCCAATCAATCAGGGCCGTGGAAACGCAGACCATTGGTGGCCAACGAATGGTGTGAACCAAAAGCGAAGACAAGAAACAGAAGTGAGGTAGGAGGTTTTTAGTCATTTATTTTTAAAACTGTGTTGTACATCTTTTTCTGCATCCACAGGTGGGACAATCCTGTGAGAATGGGCAGTCCCCAAAAGCCCTTATGATCCCACCCTTAATATCCATCCATCCATCCATCCATCCATCCATCCATCCATCCATCCTTCTGTGCATTGGTGGAAGATAATATACATATCTATCTCCTAGCTTGGCAACCATTTGACTTACTTTAGCAAGTTTATTTACTCAAATTAAAGAGTAATTTATGAGTCTACCTAGGGAACATTCATTGCCCTCCAACCAGCTCTGTACACAAAAATTAACAACTCTATTAAAGTTTATGTGCTCAGCTACCACTAATACTTTGCTCCTTCTTCCTTCGCCACTTTATTCCTTTGAGAAGCTAGAGGATAGGCAAGCCAGGGCTGTAGTTTTGGTTTGCTGTTGTTCCGAAGTTTGATGTAAAGGAAGGCACCAATCACAGAGGGAAGGGGAGGGTGGGTAGAGTGTCGACAAAATAGTTCCCCATCAGCAAACTGAGACCAGAAATACTGAAAGTGTAGACATAGAAATACAAACCTTGTAAGGATGTGCACGGAAATTTATAACATTATTCGTACAAATTTGGATGAATTGGGACATTTGTACATGAATAAAATGTTTCTGGAGATTTGTACAAATAGTTTGGACATTAGTTAAACTGGGGAGGTGGGAAAGTGGCTGCGCCAGTCACATCTGCAATGGAGCTAAAGTGCATTCAACATAGACTGAGAGCATATTAAAAGTGGATTCAGATTGGATCTGATGCTTTCTGAGTGAATTTCTTATGGGATATGTATCAGATATGTATTTGTTTTGTCTCTGATACAGATTTATTCATATCGGATATTCATATGAATTTGTACAAATACATTTGTATCAAATAGAATTTTACCACATATGAAAGGGTGTATTTGTACAAATACAAATTTTCTAATATTCAATTTGTTACAAATCAAATGCCAAAAAACACATTTGTGCACATCCCTAAAACGGAGTCCATCTGTGTCTGAACAAGGGTGTTTTTCCACTGTCACTAAAAGTACCCATTAAGTACCCATTAATGGGTACGTAATGGCATTTTTGAACCCATTAATGGGTACTTAATGGGTACTTCTAGTGACAGTGGAAAAACACCCCAATCAGAATCCATTATGCCCAAATCTGATTATTTTGCTGTTGTCTGACCACAGCCTAAGTTTTTTGTTATCTTTCTCTAAAAGCTGCAGGATAGTGGCTTAACATAAATCTAATCACATAAAAACTAGGGATGTGCACAGATATTCATCACATTTAAAATTTGAATTTGACCAAATTCAGACATTCAAACTGAATGTTGGCTACATTTGAGGACTGACATTTGTTCGAAGCTTTGTTATATTTGCAGACCTGGGGAAGCAGGAAAGCGGCTGTGCCAGTCATATCTGTAGTGGGATTCAGAGCAGTTCGAGAGCGGATCCAGAGTGGATTCACAGCAGATTTGACACATTCAGAGTAGAGTCATAGGGGATTCATAGGCATGACTAGCAGCTGGGGTTTGAATAGCATTCGAATAGTATTCAGAGAACATTTGTATCGAATTCGATGCCTGCCACATTTAAAGGGGCTTTATTCAAACAAACGTGAATTTCCTTGCATTTGATTCAATTTAAATTGAACATGAAAAAACCATCTGTGCATATCCCTAATAAAAACTAATCAAGAAAAATAAATATAATAAAAAGCAAACATATAATGGAAAAAGTTTTTAAAGAACAGAATAAAATGGGAGGAATAAGGTTAAAAGTTTTTAAAAGTCGTAAAAAATGTCCAATTGAAAGATCGTATTAGTGTTGGAGCCTGGTCTATCTTCAAGGGGAAAGTGTTCCACAGCCTGGGGGCCACTACAGAGAAAGCCCTCCCCCTAGCTGCAGTAGCATGTAATTCTGTTTCAAGGCTCCAAAACTATTTTCTTTTTGTGATTAAGAACCATCTTCATAAACGTGTTGCAAAGCCTGGGCTAGCAATGCAATAAAAATGATGTAACAATTCAATGAGGTAAGACAATAATCACTGTGCAGAGCAAAACCAGTGTTCTGAAAAAGTCACTCTGGCATTCTGCATGTGCTCAGAGACACCAGATATTTTGAACTAAAGATTTGGTTTAAAAGGGATTCAGCTGACAGCTGATCTTCAGGGAAATGGGAATAAACAGGGCAATTGATAGCAAGGTTTAGTTTATAGCAAAAGAAAGTCAGAGAAAAGCTATCCAAGCAGCAATAGAAATGTACAATTCGTCAAGCACAGATGCTATTTGACTACAATACTAGGGATGTGTACGAATATTCATAATATTGGTTATTTGTACAAATTCGTATGAATTTGGACATTTGAACACAAATCGAATGTTACAATATTCATACATTAACATTCAAATCAATACAAACGTTTTGGACATTTGTACAAATAGCCTGGATATTTGTTAAATGGGGAGGTGGGAAAGCGGCTACACCAGTCACATCTGCAATGGATCCGGAGTACAATCAACATGGATTGAGAGTGGATTAAAAGTAGATTCAGGTCAGATTTGACACTTTCGGATACTTATCAAATACTATGCGTTTGTGTCGGATACATACCAGATACGTATGCACTCGTGTTGGATACATTTGTTCGTGTCTGATATTCATCCTAATTCATATGAATACCTTTGTATCGAAAGAATCCTAGCACATCTGAAGGGGATCTATTTGATCGAATATGCATTTTCTAACATTCGATTTGTTACAAATCAAATGCCAAAAAACCCATTTTTGCACGTCCCTATAGAATACCCATTGCGAAAAGAGAAGGAGAATGTCCTGATTGGGGGATGAGCAGGATTCTGGCCCAGTTAGCAGCTGCTATTGTGTAAGCCAGGAAAGACTATTTCCAGGCTTATAAGTAGAAGTTCAGAGTCCTCTAGCCACAGTGCAGTATAGTACAGTAACGCAGTGGGTCTGGCTGATGTCAGGATGAATTAATTCCTTGTGATTATCAAGAGCAACTTGTGCCTACCTCCAGAGACTGTTCTAATGAATGTAATGAACTTGCTCCAGCTGTCCACTGGGGCTTGGCTGAGCTACCATCCTCCATTTGATTATTACTAGAGTAAATCTTAGTTCCTCCAAATTCTGAAACTCAGCAATCAGGGTGTGATAGACAGACATGGGCCTTTCTGCACTTACTTTGCAGATCTGCAATAGTAGGTTAGGAACAGAGCAATTCATCTCAAGGCTGGAATGGATTGCTCTGGGATGGAAGGAAGGGCAAGATTTGGAGCCACCCTGCTTGAACGCCAATGGCCAGGAACAAAAGAGCATAAGAAGAGCACAACTAGTCCAGAGGCCTATTCACACTACGACCTCTAGTCAACAATTAGTGCATACACACATCGAGTAGGCTGTTACACACTACAAGCATGCCCACCCTCTCCGGAAGTGCACTAATCGTTGATTAGTTTTGGAGCACAAAATTGTACTCCACAGCTTTAACATTGTTTACCTAACACTTACCTGAAGCATCCACTGGTGCAACCATTTGCTCTTGCCAGTGCTCCAGGGTTGCTTGAGGTCCTGTGCAAGTGTGCTGGGACCTTGAATGACTGTAGACATGATTGCATGTGTTCAGAGCATCAGTGTCCTCAAGGCGATGGTGCTGGCACATGTGTAGTTGCAGAGGAGGACCAGGGCCCGGGATCAAATAAGGTGAGTATCTGATCCCAGGGAGAGGACTGGGTGATGTTGACTAGTGCTCACGTGCAAGCGCTAGTCAACATTAGGTCATCGTGCTTCCCTGCAGATCTTTCTTTTCTTTCCTCTTCAGATAGTATAAATCTTTTGCCTTTTACCCTGAAGATCTTAAAACATGTACAGGTCAATATGGAAGAAGGCATTCCTTTAGGTATTTGGGGCCCAAGTCATTTAGGGCCTTATAGTTTAAAGTTAGCACTCTGAATTGGGCTTGGTAGCGAATTGGCAGCCAGAGCAGCTCTTTTAGGACTGGTGTGATGGCATCCAACCAGCTGTTCCAGTAAGCAATCTAGCAGCTGCATTCTGCACCAGCTGCAGCTTCTGAGCCATCTTCAGGGGCAGTCCCATGTAGAGTGCATTACAGTAGTCCACTCTGGAAATTTTTTTTACCAGGGCATGGTGCTAGGGTTGGTGCTAGGGATGTGCCCAAAGACAATTTCCTCCATTTGATTTGATGCAAAGAAAACCTGGGTTCCTCCTTCCCATCCCACTTCATCCCCTCCCCACCTGCCACCACCACCACTGCCAGCACTGCACGCTCCTCCTAGGCCCAAGTAGGCCTTCTGGATGCGTGTGCCCACCTCCCACATCTGGGAACCGTGGTGATTACCAGATGGGGGAGTGGACATGCACCTCTGGAAGGCCTACTTGGGCCTTGAAGGAACAAGCAAATGGTGACAAAGGCTGTGACTGTGCAGCCCAAGGTAAGGGAAAGACAGGAAGTGAGGTGAGGGCCTCCATCTCCATTTACACACTCCCCTGATGCCCAAGTAGGTCTTCTGAAGGTGGGCATGCACCTCCCACATCCAGGAATTCTGCATTCCCGGGAGGCCTGCTTGGGCCTCAGAGGAGTGTGCGACTGGCAGTGGTGGATGTAGTGGTGGCTGGTGAAGCTGGCATAGCCAAATGAAGAGGGGCACAGCCTGGGGAGATTGGAGGCTGGGGGGACAGAAGGTGGGTGGTGGGGAGAGCTGGACTTAATCAAACTTCTGTGATGGCCGAATCCATTTGATTCATGGGTGAATGGGAGCCTACGAGTGCAGGGCCCTTTGAGTTCACCCATGAATATTGTGCACATCCCTAGTTGGTGCTATAAATAATAATCTAAGCAGTCTAGTTATAAGGACATTCTGCAGAGATTTACAGGATAATATTTCTTATGTGTTCCGTGCCATGGGAGAAAGGGACGTCCATTTTTTACACCAATTAGTAGGGATGTGCATGAATATTTGTAACATTTAAAATTTGTACATATTTGTATGAATTTGGACATTCGAATTTTAATTTGAATATTGGCACATTTGAAAATTGACATTGCATGAAGTTTCGTATGGGATTCACATGAAATTTGTATCTTTTTCATATGCATTTGTATAGGATTCATATGGGATTCGTATGGGATTCATATTCTATTTGTATGCATTTGTATGGGATTCATATGTATGCATTCCCATGGGACTCATGAGATTTGTATGAGATGCATGTGGGGTTCGTATCCTATTTGTACGCATTTGTATGCATCATATGGGATTTGTATGGGACTCATGTGGAACTGAACATTCGTATCAAATTCAAATCCTACCACATTTGAAGGGGATCTATTCAATTCAATACAAATCAGATACAAAAAAAACATTCATGCACACCCCTACCAACTAGTTCAGCAATCATGCTATTAAATTTTCCATGGTTTTAACATAATTTTAAAACATATTTGTTTATTTTTAGAGAGAAAAATCTTCAGTTTAGCTTTTGCGATGTTGCAGGACACAGCAGACGTGCAGAAGATTATTTTGGGACAAGACTGTTTTGTTTGGCAAGGCTTCCTGAAAGTCAAAAGACTGGTTTCTTGCTGCAGAATGTTGCTTCCCATTTAATTTCCTTCGCTTCTTGGTAAACAGAGTGGAATGGGACTCTTGAAGGACCTACAGTCATATTTACATTCTGAGCATCACTGTTGTTCCCAGTGAAGCGTAGACATCTGTCAGACGTACAGACAAGACTGCAAAGATATCTGAAGAGCCTGTTTCATAAATGTCAAGGAAGGAGTTTGGAGACTTTGGTAGAAGAGCTTCCAAACATGGTTTTATGTTCTTTTGTTGGGTTGTTTCTCATATTGCAACAGGAGTAAGGCAGCATTTGTTATTATCTCTACTCTCAGTGGAGAGCTATAGTCATTTCTGGTTCACTAGCAGGTGTACGTTAGCATGCTTTTGCAGCCATTCTTTGCTGGTTTTAAGGGGCACTGTACACTTACATAATTGCTTTGGGACAACTATACATGTAATGTGAAAAGTGGAACAACTCCCTGGTAGAGATGTGCACAAATGTTCACATTCATTCAAATAGAACTCCATAGAATGTGGTAGAATTCAGATTTTATATGAATATTTGATACGAATCTGATTCAAATCCCTGCTGCCAGTTGCGTCTATAAATCCCCTACGAATGTGCTCTGAACACGTCCAATCCATTCTGAATCCACTTTGAATCAGCTCTCAACCCACTTCAAATCTGCTCTGAATCTGATTTGAATCCACTCTGGTTCTGCTGCAGATGTGACTGCACAGACACTTTCCTGCCTCCCCAGGTTCATGAATGCATCAAAGCATTGTACAAATGTATAGAAGCATTCAGTTCACATTCAAATGTTAATCTTCAAATTTGCCAAAATTCAATTTGAATTTTAATGTCCGAATTTGAATGGATTCAAACAAATTTCTAATGTGGTGAAGATTCATGCGCGTCACTGAACCCTGGTGGTCCTGTGATGTACTTGTCACAACCAGACTCATCAGTGGCCCATGGATCAGGACCAGGGATGTGCATGAATGGGTTTGGGGGTATTCAATTTGTAACAAATCGAATGTTAGGAAATTCATATCAGTTCGAATAGATCCCCTTTGAATGTGGTAGGATTCTATTCAATATGAATGTATTTGTATGTATTTGTATGAATATTCTATACAAATGCATATGTATCGGATATGTATCCTGGTTACGTATCCTATATGAATGCATACATATGTCCAAACTATTTGTATGAATGTTCCAAAGCATTTGTATTCACATGAATGTTAATGTACGAATGCCGAACATTCAATTTGTGTACGAATGTCCTAATTTGTATGAAACCATACAAATAATGAATGCTACAAATATTTGTGCACGTCCCTAACCAGGATGGTGAGGATCTTGAGGACGCTCTGATAGGAGATCCTGGTTTCATCTGTCAAGGAAAAACTGACCATAGTGCAGCTTACAGCCAATTGTTTATTTGTATACACCCAGAACATGCATGCATGGAAGGAGAAAGTTTCTCCTTGCAAGAATAAACAAGATCAAAGGTTTTGTAATAGTACTTGTGAGTCCGTGAATCGTCACAGAATGTGTCACAAAAATCTAACATACTAAAATGCTGGGAAACCCCTAACAGGCTACATGACTATATGCATGTACTGTAGTTAACTTCCTCTATTATAGTTCAAATTTTCTTAGTTACAAAAGCAGTACATCTGATTGCAATTTTTATTGTATCTAACAGCCTAAAGAAAGCTAAGAGAAACAGCAAGGAAAAATGGCCATGCTCTAGATAATATGGGGTCTTGAACTTTCCTAAATTCAGGGGTGTCCCAAATTCCCCAAAATTCCCATTAATTTCTGTCACATTTTACCAAATTGTACTTTGATCCACAACAGACCAAACCATAGCCTGTTTAGATCAAAGCTGGGCTTCCAAATGGAGACAGATTGCTCCTGGCTTGAAATGAAAGCACCCATACTGGGACAGTCTGTTCACCTCCTACAACTTCCAAAGCTCACACCAACTTTGGAGATGGTGAGGGTGAGGGCTACTTCCAAATGCTCCAAAGATCAGGAGCAAATGTCACAGTCCTTCAGAGTCCCTGGGGTATGCTTTGGAGGTGCAAAATTTGGTATATCTGCTAAGGCACTTGTAGCTATGAATAGCCAGCCCTGGGGCTTCGTGGATTGCAAATGCAATATCTGAAGCAACTCCCAGAGGGTCTGGATGTTGCCATGGTGATGTGGCAGCTTCATGTGACTGTGCAGCTGCAGTCATGCAGCCACACCCATTCACTGCACCACATCTGGAAGAAGCTGTGAAACCACCTCTCCAGGAGTAATCCAGCAGTCCACAGCTGGATAGATCTGGGAAGCCTCAGGCAGCCCCAGGTGATGTCACAATGGCCAGATGTGGATAGACCTGATCTAGGGATGTGCACACATATTTTTTGTATTTGATTCATATCGAATTGAATGCAAGAAAATTCATATTTTTTCAAATAGATCTTCAAATGTGGTAGGATTCATATTTGATACAAATGTTCAGTCCCATGTGAATAGCATACGAATCCTGTATAAATCCCATAAGAAATTTCATATGAATGTATCAAAGCATTTGAATTGCCAACATTATATTTGAATTCGAATATCCAAATTTGTACGAATTTCAAATGTTATGGATATTCATGCTCCAGGTGAGACCTGCCCTAGTCTGGATTAGCTTGTGACCAGCAGACTGCTGTCCCGAGATGTATTCCAGAATAAGGCCAAGTGCAGAAAGGGCTCTTGTCCCCTTCTATATTTATCCTTTATCCATATAGTCCTCTTCAGGGCCTTGTCAGTCTGCAGGATTTTGCAGACGATGTGGGGAAACCCTACAACTGTAGTGCCCCCCATTTGCATTACTAGACCAGTGCTATAGCTGTAGCCCTATTTGTAATTTATATTTGGAATGTGGACACCTCTGCTCACCTCTGCTCCCTGACATCAGTTTTGAAGACTGGTCTTTGAAACTGATAGTATAGAGAGAATGGTTCAAAAAGCTCTGCTATTGAAGAAGAAGAAGAAGAAGAAGAGTTGGCTTTTCTACACTTTCCTTGCCCTTAAGGTGACTCAAAGTGGCTGACAAAGCTTTCTGTTCTTCTCCTCACAAAAGACACCCTGTGAGGTGGGTGGAACTGTGATTGCTCAGCAGAGAGCTGTGACTAGCCCAAGGTCACCCAGCTGGCTTTGTGGAGGGATGTGGAATCAAACTCACCGAGTGTGAGATATGAGCCCGACACTCTAACCACAAGACTAAACTGGCTTAAGTATGGACCTAGGATGGCAAGCAAGGGAAGACTGTGTGTCTTTGGAGATGCCACCATGCTCTTCCGCTACATGAAGTGCTCAATGAGGGGTCATTGCTGTACAGGGATGCTAAAGTGGTTCATCATTGCTTCCTTCTGGGGAGATCCTGGGATCAAACTGACAGCTCTCTGCTTTCTAGGCTACTTGTATTACCACTGAGCTATAGCCTCTCCCTATGGCGGCTATTCTTACGTTTTATTGCGTTTCATCCCATTTCCTGATTTTTACATATGTTTTGCATTGCATGTTTTACTGGTCTTCATTGCAATTTTTCTGATCCTTTGATATTCTAGTTGAATGGGATTATATATCCCTCCCAAATTCAGGAGGATTAAACAAACAAACAAACAAATCTGAAAGGGCTTTTTGCGAAGTAGGACCGAGTTCTCTCTGAATACATCAGCACAAGTCGAGGTGTACATTTTTGTTCTCGACGCTGAAGACCTTCTCAAAATATGCTGGCTGCCTTCCATATTTCCTGGGAGCTGACACAGTAATTGTAGGTATGCCAGTCTACTACTCGGTAATTTTCATCCTTTCTTAGAACCACCAGACCGCATGCGTATGGCCCTTGTCTATCTCCTCCCAGCCAGCCTTCTCTGTGTTTGGAGGGCAATGCATCCCTTCAGTTTAGGCTTCAAGAGATGAATTTGGGGGAGTATGACATTCCCTTTTGTTGGATTTTTAAAATTTATTATTGTTCTTTGACACCCCTATGTATAATTTTGAGCTGCACTGTCTTCTTTCTTTCTTTTTCTTTCTTTCTTTTTTTTTTTGTCTTAGATGTGAGACTTAGCAACCAAGAAAGGTGCTAAAGAGAGACAAAACTTGTGTGGGAGGCTGGAGATTAGCCATTTGGAAATCTATCCCTTGCTTTGCACCACAATCTGTTTCCATATTTCCCATCCAAGTTGCTACATGTGGGTGCTGCCACTCAGACAAGAGATGTTTCATGATGATCCTTCAGCCAAGATTATGACTCAAGTCATTTGTCCTTAAGTTGCCCCCAAAGGGATGCCGATCCTAGTTCATCAAACCACAAAGGTATCCCATGGATTAGGACTTCAAGGATCTTTCTACAAGGGACCTGATTCTGTATTATATTTCAGAATGGGGACCTGCCATCTGCATGCTGGTGCAGACTATGCCAGGCCCTGCTAGGACTTTCTGCAGCCTGAACTATTTTATTTATTTATTTATTTATTTATTTATTTATTTATTTATTTATTTATTTATTTATTTATTTATTTATTTATTTATTTACATGTATATCCCGCCCCATACCCGAAGGTCTCTGGGCAGGTTACAACAGATTAAAATAGAATATACATGTGGAAGGCATGTTCCTATTCTAGGATATAATTTGGAATAGATTCCAGTGCAGAAAAGGCCCTGTTTGGACTTTGCTTTATTCTGGAATGTATCCTGGAATAGCAGCCTGCTGTCCACTTGCTAGTGCAGGCCTACCAGAGTTTGCAATAGCATGTGGACAATAGATGCCTATCCTGAGATATATCCCAGAATATGGTGAAGTGTGAACTGGCCCCTTGTCTATTTTCATTTACTCTAAGAGGGACCTAGTCCTTTCCTGACCAGGTTGTGGTTTGGGCTGGTGAGATCAAAGCATTTAAATGATTTGCTGCCCCATAATCCATATCTGGGGGCTGACAGAGAGCTTTGTTGTAAACCATAGGTGGCTTTCCTTACAGGGGGTGATAACTTTCTGAACCCCAGCAGCTGAGAAAGATCCAAGGCAGAAGATCCAGGCTTATGCTCACTGTATAGAGAAGACAGCAGGATTTTTGAAACCTTAATCATTCTGTAGAAAGGTCACTTCGGCAAACACCGCAAGCACCATCTGCTGAAGTGTCTTTTTATGCAACAACCTTGCTCTTGGTCTGCTTACGGGGTTTCCCTGTGGGAACAAAAATGCCGGACTACATCATACCCTTCAAATTCTGAAACTCGGAACTCAAGTGGTGGTAGACAAATATGACTCTTTCTGCACTGGGCCTTACTCCAGATTACAGTATATCCTGGAATAGGGGGGATGCCATCCACATCCTGCAGAGACTGCAGTAAGCCTGGGACAGTTCCTGCCACAGTCAGAAGAAGGAGAATTGTAATTTTGCATTCTACGAAAAACTGAGGGATGTGCACAAATATTTATAATATTCAAAATTTGTATGAATTCAGCCAAATTTGGACATTCGAATTTGAATTGAATGTTGGCACATGCGAAGATTGGCATTCAAATTTGAATCAAATGTTTTGATACGTTTGTATGAAGCTTTGTATGGGATTCATATAGGATTCGTATGGGACTGAACATTCATATTGAATATGACTCCTACCACATTGGAAGCGGATCTATTCAAACGAATATGGATTTTCTTTCAATTTGATATGAATCAAATGCAAAACAAAACAAAAAATTTGTGCAAATCCCTACTGAGCATTCGTTGAATGCAACCTATGGGCTGGATCAATCAAAAGAGTACCTTAGGTTCTGTAAACACAAGTGAAGGGGAGGTGAGTTATGATGATCTCTCTGTCCTTTACACCACCTATGAGTTGTTACGACTCTTAATCTGAAGGAGGGAGAGACACTTTACTAAAAAAAAGACCTTTGTCCTACTTGCAGAGCTTCTCTTGGCTTAAAAGGACGCTTTCTGAGAATGAAAGAAGAACTATGTTCACAACAGGCTCAGTTGCCCCATAAAGGCAAAGATGGAGGCATCTCACTATACCTGGTACCCCAGGGCTTGAGTCTTATGTCCATTTCTTCTCCACAAGTCCCCTTCAAGGCTGCCGAACAGGTGTGTCATTTTCTGTGTTCAATGGCATCAATTTTTACATGGTTTTTCATAGACCTGCCACCTCACAGTGTTTTATTTACCATTAGTTTTATCTGTTTTGACTCCTGATACCACTTTCTTCAAGCTGCCTTGCTTTCTGCCCCACTTGGGGCATCAGTCATGACTGAGGTTGTGACAGGATCCACATAGGAAGCAGGGAAATGCTACATCCATTAACGGAATAGTGTTAAGAGTTCTAACACTGTTCATAATATAGAAACTGTAGTATGTAGAGCAGTGTTAATGCTAAGGATGGGAGGAACTTGGATTGCAGTGTTTCCCCACTTCCTGTGCAGATCCTACCTAGGTTAAGTCAGCATGAGCGGTGAAGGTTGTGTGAACATAACAACATAAGAGGAGCTATGCTGGATCAGGCCACAGCCCAAGTCTCATTGGAGTGGTCCAACAGTTGCTTCTGAACATTCTACAGCAGAAGACCAAGGTAGGGATGCGCATGAATATTCGTAACATTCAAAATTCAGCTGAATTCGGACATTCAGATTTAAACAGAATGTTTTTATACATTCATACAAAGCTTTGTATGGGATTCGTATATGGGATTCGTATGCTATGTGTATGGATTTGTATGGGATCCATAAGCTACTTGCATGCATTCATATGGGATCCATGTGCTACTTGTATGCAGTTGTATATAGGATCTGTATGCTATTTGTATGCATTTGTATGGGATCCGTATGCTATTCATATGCATTCGTATATAGGATCCATATGCTATCCATATGCATTTGTATATAGTATCCATATGCTATCCATATGCATTCATATATAGCAGTGGTTCTCAACCTTCCTAATGCTGTGGCCCCTTAATGCAGTTCCTCATGTTGTGGAGACCCCCAACCGCGGGGGTGGGGTAGCCGGGAGGGGGGAGGGAGGGGCGGCAGGAGACTTGTCACGATCCCTCTGAAAGGGTAGTTCAACCTTGAAAGGGGTCACAAACCACAGGATCCGTATGCTATTTGTATGCATTCATATGGGATCTGTGTGCTATTTGTACATATTTGTGTGGGATCTGTAAGCTGTTTGAATGCATCTCTATATAAGATCCATGTGCTATTTGTATGCATTTGTATGGAATCTGTATGCTATTTGTATGCATTTGTATGGGATTTGTATGGAATTGACCATTCATGTCGAATATGAATCCTAGACATTCAAAGGAGATGTATTCAAATGAATACAATTTTTCTTACTTTTGATTCAATACAAATCAAATACAAAACAACAACAACAACAACAACATTCGTGCACTTCTCTAGACCAAGGGAAAACCTTCACCTGCTCTCAACTCCCTGTAAATGGCCTTTAGAGGCATCCTGTCTATCTCTCTAAACTGGCAGCAGTACCTATGCATGCATTCTAGATAGGAATGTAAGAAGAGCCCTGCTGCATCAGCCACAACTCATTTAGAACTTGTTTCACATGGGACCACCAATTGCTTCTGGGCATGCTCAAGCAGAAGACGAAGGTTAAACCCCCCTTACCTTGCTCTCCACTTTCTGAAAATGTCCTTCAGAGGCACCCTGCCTGCCTTTCTAATCCAGAGGCAGTATGTAGCCATCACCTCTAGTAGCCACTGATACACCTGTCCTCCATGAATTTGACTAACCCTTTCTTAAAGCTATCCAAGGCTGGCTGCTGACATCACCTCTTCTGGTAGTAAATTCCATAGACCAATGACATTCTGGGTGAAAAGCTTCTTCCCCATGTTTATCTGAACTCTCCAAAGACTCATCAGCTCCAAAGACTGTCCCCCTGGCTCTAGTATGGTGCAGTAGGGAAGAAGCTATCGGTGTGAGATACTTCTTGTTGCATCTGCACGTGCTGGTTGCTCTTCACAGCACTTCATCCTTTCTGTCCTTGTCATTATCTTCATTGCTTTCATTATTACCTCACAATTGCCTCACTATTTTACTGCATTTCCAAGATGTGTTTTTAAAGTAAAATGAAAAAGACATATCTTCACCATCTTTCTGAGAATGGGTGGACCACATGCTGAGTTTACTTGCACTTAAATATAGTTTAGAAATTTGCAACCAGATCAGCTCTTGCTAACCTATCATGTTTGATTTTCCACCACATTATTATTTATTTTGTCATCACTTCTCCTTCTTTCCTCGCTTCTCTCTTTTTCTGTTATGTTCTCTCCTCCTCCTCCTCCTCCTCCTCTCTCTCTCTCCCCTGCCACCATTTCTTCACCAATTTTGAGCCATTTGTGGTGTTGTTTTATTGCTAGAATTTGGAGCAGTTTGACACACCCTGAGTCTAAATTAAGGATAATGCCGCAGTGTTCATGTTTAAAATGCATGTTTGCCGCTTACTAACTGCATTGGCATGAAATTTGAAAACCCCTCTTATTAAACACCGTTAAATATTCACTTCATTTCCAAAGACAAATATGAACAGAAAACACAACCAAACAGAGTAGTGTATTAAAATCATTGATTCACAATATTTAAATTTTCAGCTAGCCCCAATTAGCAGCCGTTCCAATATTTGAACAGAAGACCATTTTAATGTAATTACAAACACATTTTAGGCATCTAAATTTTTTGCATAATTAGTTCCTTATTAAACTATTTATGTAGCCCTTTTTCCATCAGAAATAGAAAAAGCTGAACAATTTTATTCCTTACTGTTACAATAATTAACTATGTAAGTAGAACAGCATATTAATAGAGTATAATTTGTTTACATTTAAAAGAAAATTGTGTTAGATTAGCATAGCAAAAGACTATTTCCATATCCAGGCAGTAATATGAAGGCCTAATAGCAATTTACAGTGTAGTTAAAGAATATTATTAATAAAGTAATACAGTGTAATTCTGTTTGCCCCAACCATATTTCACAATGTCCTTAATTACAGTTAATTCCATCGAGGCTAATTTGAGTGTTGTTAAGCAGTAGACAGAGGAATCTTAAATACAACCTTTGTTAATAATGAATTTTGAAAGTTACAGTGGAGCAAGTAACAATAAAGAGATGAAGAAATACGTTGCAAGCATTTTATGGCAAAATTATTTCGCCCCAAATGGAATCTCGTTAATAGGGTCAGTCAATAACAAGACTTGATTGGCAACAAGGAAAAGTTTGGCCATAAACAGAATTTTTGTTTTAACAGGGACTTAACAATCAGGCAGCCTGTGTGTTAGGAAGACTTGTGATTGAAGGGTCTGGCCCTGAAAGGTATTATGAATATCTCTGTCACCCATGGCAATGAGCGCTCATTAAAGTTTGGCATCTCTTGGGATTCCAGACTTGGACACAGATTGAAAGTGTATTTGGCAACCACCTGGTAAAAGAAGAAAACGGAGAGTCACTCATTTTTATAGTGCAGCAAGCCTGAAACTGTTCAGCAAGAGGCTCTTGTAGCATATCAGGTGTGCCGAAACGGCAAGATTATCTACTTGAATCGGTAACAGATCAAAAATGATATTTTATGCAATTGAATCAAGTAAACACTACAGCCTTCTCACGGGTTTTCAGACACTCACTGGTCTCTCAGCAAATAGGTACTGGATTGTTTTTAATGCTGTTCTAAACTACTTGTGTGACCAGGGCCCATGGGGCTGCTGTTCTCAAGTACCCATTCCTGTGCTCAGAGAACCTCTATGCAAAGGCATAGCAGCTCCACACACAGACATAGTGCATGAGAAAGGATCTCTGAGTTGCTTCTTACATGCTGAGCATTTTTTTGCCTCTCCACACACCCTCAAGATCCTTCAATGGGCAGATCCTATGGAGACGGGCAAACTTCAGTGCCCCTTCAATGCAGTTTGAATGGGTGTGATCATACAGAGTAAAAGAGCAAATCTGAGATTCAAGGGACAGACATACAGAACATTTAAAATGAACACTTACTGTTTCTCCAAAACTCTGACTATCCATCCCATCTGCAGACAGGAAAGAACAGGTCTTGGGGTCTTGTGATGCGGTAGGTAGCTACAGAAATGACTCCCAGGGGTCAACCAATCAGGGAGATGGAGATCTAGCCAGTGGTGCTTTAGGAGTGACCTATAAGAGGCCTTGTCCTTGGTAGTGGATGCCCCTAGGTCTCCCCTGTCAGAGCATCCTTTGACAAAGACCAACATGCACAGAGGCACTAGTGTAACCAGAAACCCACATTTTAGTTGGCTCAGCAGTTGCACTGAGACAGATAAATCCATTCTCCCCCTGCTCTCATCCCTTCACTTCCCCCTGTTTGGATTCCAATGGATAGCCAGCCCTTGTTGTCACGGTGGGTTTCAAGCTTCGAGGCAAAGGAATGGTAGGATTTCCTTTTTCTGTTTGAATGTTCATTTTGGGGGACAGGTATCCAAGGGGCGCATTTTGTTTTGGTCTATGTTTGTAAGGACCAAAGTCATAAAATACCATTGATAACACCAGCAAACAGCCTCAGATTCATAAATCCATTGGGATTTCTCACCTGTGCCCAATTTTTTTTATGAATGGGTTTTTTCTTTAAAATATGGCAAGTGTGCCAGTCATCGGGATCAAACACAACACAGTGACACTTCACCCATCGGCTTATGGAATGTGCTGCCGGAAGGGGTGGTAACAGCTACCAGTCTAGATGGCTTTAAGGTAGGGTTAGACATATTTATGGACGACAGATGTATCAATGGCTACTAGAATGAATGCCTAGGTACATCTTTCAGGCTTGGGGGGGGGGAGCAGGATGCTTCTAAGGCAGGCCTTTCCAGATTAACCATCCCGGCCCAGATTCCCTGATTCCTCCCGTGGCCCCATCTTAGTGATGGTTGAGGATCAGTAGAGGGACATCAGGGTTTTTAGTTTTTATATGTTTTATGCATTGATATTATGTTTTAATATGTTATACTGTTTAATACTGTCTTAAGGGGGGGAGGGATAAGGTGTTTTTAATTGTTATATTTTACATTTTACTGTTAACCGCCCGGATTGGTTTGCCATAGGGCGGTATACAAATAAATATTATTATTATTATTTATTATTATTATTTGCTGGGATTCAAGACCAGGAGAAGGTTAGTCCTTGTCTCTGCTTGAGATGGCCATGAGCATTTAGTGGGCCACTGTGTGTGATGGGACGCTGAACTAGATGGGCTGTGGTCTGATCCAGCAGGGCTTGTCTTATGTTCTTATGTTCTTATGGCACTTAACAACACTACAATTTTATGGCATAGCATTCATTATATCAGTCAAATCCATATATAAGGTACATAGATAACAGTTAGTATCACTTCTATTTAATACGTTTTAAGTTAAAATTATTGAAGTGAGAGGAACTCTTTCTTCAGAATATATTTTTATTTACTTTCCCCATTTTTTCAAATACACGTCATTCAAAATTATAAGAGACAGGGTTCCACTTGTTTGTTTTTAAAAGAATTTATATCCCTCCCCTCACTGAAAAGTCTCAGGGAGTCACTAGGGTAAAAACTAAAATATATAAAGCTTTTAAACATACTTAAAATATAGCCCTACTTCCCTTTCACCTATCCATCCTCCCTGGCTGGGAGTCTCTAGGGCAGTTTGGGGTTGGGTGATACATCAGTCCGCTTCTCTAGGGATGACTCTAGATTGTTTCCACACAATGTGTAAATATTGCCTGTATTAGTGTATTTCTCCATTAACATACTTACTAATTATCATTGTTCTTACTTCAGTTGAGAACTTAAAAGAAGCATATGTAAGGTTAACGATGCACTGGCTAGAGCAAATTACCTTATTGTTATGATTAAGGCTGTTCTGTCCTGTTTGGATCCTTCTCTTCCCTAGACTGAGGTAACATAGGCATGTGAGACGACAGTTTTTTAGCAGTTGGAGTAGCTCCAAGTCCATATGAAGATGGGAGGAGGTGTTGAGAGGAATGAGGCCATGCTGAAGAAGCAGGGATAAGGTTTGGTCACCCAACGGTTTTGAGCAGGGAGAGATGTGAGGAGTGATAACTATAAAGTGAGATTGATGCTTTGTTTTCCATGGTTTACTAACAACTGGCTTAGTGTTAGCTTTGAACAAAATAGCTTGACAGAAGCATCTCGGTGTTGTCTCTGTGTTTCGGATGGTGACCTAACACACATGTAAATCTCATATGGTTGCTGAGGCACCTTACAGACATACTGGCAATGGATCATTCCTGGAGTGAAAGTGATCTGATATTGAATTTGACATAAAATATTGAATCTCTGAGGAGCAGAGGAACTGCTGTGCCATCATATTGCTCTCAGATGCAGTTTCTATCTGCAGTCTTTTTGTCACCATTTTCAGACCATTTTATTTATTTATTTATTTATTTATTTATTTATTTATTTATTTATTTATTTATTTATTTATTTATTTATTTATTTATTTATTTATTTATTTATTTATTTATTTATTTATATCCTGCTCTTCACCAAATGGTCCCAGGAAGCTATTTAAATGACAAAAGCCTGGGTGAAGAGATACATTTTCACCAGGCTCTGAAAACTATACAGTGTAGGTGCCTGGTGAACCTCAAGAGGGAGGCTGTTCCAGAGTCTAGGCACCACCACAGAAAAGGCCCTCTTGCATGTCCCTATGACTTGTACCTCTGCAAAAGAAGGAACTGCAAGAAGGCCCTCTCCTTGAGATCTCAGTGCATGCGCAGGTCTATATGGGAGAAGGTGCTCCTTCAGATACCCAGGGCCCAAACCATTTAGGGCTTTATATGTTAGTGTCAACACCTTGAATGGGGCTCAGTAGCGAATAGGTAACCAGCGTTTAGTCTCATTTCACGTCCTAGCAACTGTTATGATGTAGGGACTGGTCCATTGTCTATCTAGCTTTATCTCACGATCCAACCACCCAAGCAGGAAGTGGTAAGGAGTAACTCTGTAAAGTGAAATGGTGTTGATACCTGTCCTTCAGTGCACAATCATTGTTAATGCTGCTGCAGTGATTTCAGATGTTACTTTAGGCTCCCACAGGGATTTCCACCCAGACTGACTGATTGACTGATTTAAGCACAACTCTGACCCACCTTACAATCATAAAGATCTCAAGGATGGTTTACAATAAATTCAACAAAGGCAGTTCATAATACATCCTGGGTCAGTGTGGGGCTGATTCCTCTTCTGGACTTCTTTTTTCCCCTGCATTCTCATGTGGTCTAAAGAGGCCACACCCCATGCTAGCACACTATGTCTGCGTTGGACATACATTAGTCCAGTCTAAGTTGGCCACAGGAAATGCCTAAGCTGGAATGTTGGATAAGCCTGTTTTTTTCAGGTCTGTTGGCATTCCACTGGCAGCTAGACATGTTTAACAGGGGAATGCATTTTGGCAGTACACTAAATTTTGGTGCCGAAAAGATTCCCTCCAGAGGCCTATTTGCACTTAGGCCAGAATGAAGAAGTAATGAACGTCTGGTGAAGAGCATACACACTTTGACTAGGCTGCTATAGCCTACAAGTGTGCCTGCCCTCACCAGAAGTTCACTAATTGTTCATTTCCCAAAAGCTTATCTGAAGTGTTCAGTGGCACAACCATTTGCCCTGTGTCTGGTTCCCTGCATTTTGTTGGTGGGGAATACGGCATCCGCACAGGTGTGGTGGCAGTGGCAGCCGTAATCAATTGCTCCCCCATGCTGTGATTGGACCTCCGATCCCCGGGAGTGGTGATTGATTGTAGAATTGCAAGAGGGGTGTTCAATCATGGGTTAGCCTGTGCTCACACACACCCCTTTCGCAATGGTGCCTGAGCAGCCAGTTGCAGTAGTGAGGAGGTGGAACTTCCGGCTTTGGAGGCATCGGCACAGGCTGGTAAACGGGAGGACCTTTCGCACTTCTGGCCTGTAATGGATGCTTTGAGGAAGCTTTCCTCATGCTGAGTGCAAATGGTTCTCCTTCACCAGAAGTTTTCCAGCAGTAGTTCACAGCAGCCTAATCAAGTAAGTGCCAAAATTGTCCTACAATTGAAAAGGCTCCCTTCCTAGCCCTGGCTTCAGATACCACACAAGGACCCAGTATTTTATGGTCTAAAGGGGGGGGGGGCGGGGTGCTTCTAAAGCCATTTGCTGGGATTCTAGAGCAGGAATAGGTTTGTCCTTGTCTCTGCTTGAGATGCCCATGAGCATTTGGTGGGCCACTAAATGCGACAGTATGCTGGACTAGATGGGCTGTGGCCTGATCCAGCAAGGCTTCTCTTATGTTCTTAACTGAGCACACCAGATGGATAGTGGTTGGGTGGGAGAGGTGAGCCTGGACAACTCAGGAGTTGGACCCTGTTGGGTTTTATAGGTCAAGGGTAACATTTTGGAGCAAACAGGTAACCAATGCAGCAACTGGAACAGGAGAGTCACCCTGTTAAATTTCCTGTGATTAGTTAATAAATGGGCTGGTGCATTTTGTTACCCAGTTGCAACGGTGGGTCTGTCTGCACTGTCGGACAAGTGGATGGCGGCCAGTTCGCTAATTTACTCCGATGCACAGACCTTGCTATAGTCTCTCCTTCAGTTCCATAACTATTCCATTGGCTTTGATTACAAAGTGTAGATGTACTGGACAAATAGGCTGTCTCCTCACCATCGTATCCAAATCTAATTCGCTGAAAGGCCCACATTCTTGTTACCAAATGCTGCTGGAAGCATCAATGGTGTTCCATTCATCAACATTTGTTATACTGCCCAGTTTGGCTGCTTGGCCCAATTAAATAACGGTTATTTTGACTTATGCCTACAGATATAAAACTATGTATGTGACCTGTCCCTTACAACAGTTTCAGAAATACCAGGAAAACTGGCTAACCATGGCAGAATAAAGTTCATGAGCCCTGGCAGCTGGGTTTCTGAAATGTTCCAATTTCAATGGCTGTGGATTTAGCTGACTGAAAAGAAGCCATTGTATTATCATCATGCCCTACAGATGGCTAATACTCATCCATGATTGTCAAATATGCTAGAGCAGCAAGCTTGAAAACAGAGGACAGCCGTGTTCCCCTTGTATTAAAATACAGCAAGTTTAAAATGGAGTGTGACACAGTTTATCTGTAGACTGGCAGAACTTACTGACAGACAGATTCCAATAGCGTGTGCTACTGCAAAAAAAACCTGACACCAGGTTCTCCTGCCAAACTCCTCTGGGTTTGTCAGCCATTGTATCTGGAACCCAACAAATACCAGGAGGTTTTACCATTTCATCAACAACTCTGGGTTTCGGTCAAACTCTCATTGCAAACTATAAATTTTGCACTAGATATATCTGAACTGTCTTCTTAGCTTCCAAGCATGTATCAGGAAAACTGCACTTTAAAGCTACTTGTTTGCTGTTTTCCTCCCATCCGCCGGTTAAAAGGCAGGATCTACATGGCACATATATGGTGCCATGGGGAAGCCCCAAAGGGCACGGTGACCACATGATTCCACACAACTGGATCACCATTAGGGATGCGCACAAAGGCAATTTTTGACATTTGATTTGATTCAAATTGAATATTCGAATATCCAAATTCGTACGAATAGAGAAAAATGAACGTCTGGACATTCAAGCCAATTCGAATACATTCATATCTTTTTGTACAAATATTTGATATGTATCCAATGACACAAATCTCATATGCATCCATACGCATCCAAATGCATTCCATTTTTATCCCGCATGCAACCCTTTTTAATCCTGAACGCATCCATACAGATGCATATGGATACGGACAAGATGCATATGGCCACGTATGCAATGCGCACATATCCATACACATACAAATGTCCAAATTATTCATATGAATAATTCTAAATATTTGTATTCATTCAAATACTAAAAACAAATGTCTGAACATTCAATTCGAGTTTGAATGTCCGAATTTGTCTAAATTTGATTGAATAATTAATATCTCGAATGTTCGTGTACATCCCATTGTGTGAACCTGTTTGTGCAGCTTTCTTCCCCATAGCCAGCCCAATCCCACCTTCATTGATACAGAAAATGACTGATTTATGAGGTCACTTCCTGCACTTTTCAAAATAGGTCTGGGTGGAAGTGGAGCTGCTGCTGGCAGAACTTGCAGAATTTGCTCCTGTCATTTGCAGAGTCCCCTCAAATATTGGAGCAGTTTCACACTTGCCTTCAGTGGACTGTTCCAGTGAGGCTGGTAAAATTGGAACAGTCCCTCAGCATTTGGACAGCTATTCCAAGACAGTTCCTACACCAGCCCTAAAGCTTGTATGAGCTTCAAAGCTAGCCTCCAAAAGCTTCAACGATCAAGAACAAAGATTCCTGGCCTGAGTGTCTCTTGTTGCACTGCTGAAATAGGCCACCATGGTTCACTGGTCCATGGAGACACATGCCTTCTACACTGGTCCATGGTCTGCTTTGCTAGGCACTCATATGCTGGTTGACCTTTTTAAACAGGAAATTTACTCTCTTCAGTGTGGATGGAGCATAACACACCTGCGTGTGGAAGGAAGGACCTGCTATAGCAGATTGACAATAAGTACAGAATGCCCCATGGTTTCTGATTCTTCAGTAGAATGTTGCAAACTATGGTTTATTTATCTGGACATGAACATAGGTACATGTAAGAAACAAAGTGGGATACAATTTAAATTATTCATAAATATCTAGGTAAAGGAGGACAAAAGGTGCTATGAAGCTGATGGGCAAGAGAGATAGGACCAACAAGGGATGGTACTTTTTACTCAGATGATCATCAGTCTATGGAATTTACTACCAGAAGAGGTGGCAACCAGCCTGGATAGCTTTAATAAATAATTTACGGAAGATAGGTGTACCAATGGCTACTAGAATGTATCCCTAGGTACTGACTCCAGGCAGGAGAAACAGGCAGGATGCCTCTGAAGGCCATTTGCAGGAAGTTGAAAGCAGGCTTTGTCTTTGTCTTCTGCCCAGAAGCAAGTGTTGGGCCACTGTGTGAGAGAGGATGCTGGACTTGATGGGCTTCATGATCCAGCAGGGCTCCACTTATGTTCTTAAATATAAAGTATTGGAGCCAGGGTCAGCTGGCCCATAAGAACAAAGTGGGCAGGGCCCCACCATGGCCATATGGGCACAACTCGAGTCCATCCTCACTGTCAAATTGAAGAGGAGGAGGAAAAAGAAGAGTTGGTTTTTATACCCCACTTATCTCACTCTTAAGGAGACTCAAAGCGGCTGACAAACCTTCTGTTCTTCTCCCCACAACAGACACCCTGTGAGGCAGGTGGGGCTGTGAGAGCTCAGAAAGAGAGCTGTGACTAGCCCAAGGTCACCTAGCTGGCTTCATGGAGGAGTGTGGATTCGAAAACTGGAAAACCTCCAGATAAGTATCCAACACTCTAACCACAAGACCAAACTGGCTCACTCAGCTGCTGTGGTTTATGGGGCTCAAAGGTTAACTGTATGTCTAGTGTAGTCAGCTATGATATGAGTTTGAAAAGAACTGCATCCTTAGTGGTGTCTCACCTTTCCTTAGTTCTAAGGACCCATCCAGGCGTGTGTGTGGGAATATAGCACCATTACAGCACTGCTAGGTGTGGCCACCTCACGAATCTAAGGCAACTCCACCACAACCCTGCTTCCCCCACCTGAAAACATGCTCAAAACTATTGCTGGAAAGCCCAGTGCTGGTCACGGGTTTTCCAACAATAGCGTATTTACCTGCCTTCTGGATGGAGACACCAGCACATATATGTGGAGGTCAGAACAGGTATCCAGGTATGCATGGAGGGGACAACAAGCATATCTGGGTGTTTTGGACATTGAAACGCCTGGATGCATGCATTAGTTAAAATGTGTGAAGGCAACACCAGCCATGATGCTGCATAGCTAGGAGGTGATAATCACCCAGAGAAGATTTCTTGCATTATTGCCTCCTGCTGTCTGAAGGTGGCCTACCTTCCCTTTATTTGCTTTGTTGTCTGCCCCACCAGCCATCAAAAGAGGAAAATGAATGAAAAATGTTAAAGTGTCTTTCCTCTAGCTTCCCTAAATCATTCAGGTTTTTCTTGCCTGTGCACAAA
The DNA here is from genome assembly GCA_023333525.1 of Aspidoscelis tigris stejnegeri. Classification (NCBI taxonomy): domain Eukaryota; kingdom Metazoa; phylum Chordata; class Lepidosauria; order Squamata; family Teiidae; genus Aspidoscelis; species Aspidoscelis tigris. Next base: position 14,353,051 of record JALMGA010000007.1, read on the forward strand.
AAGCTATCATTGGTACTGCCATTATAAGAATTTATAGCCATTCATTCCCTTTCTCTTCCGCTTTTTGCCAGAAATCTTTATAGATCCTACACCTGACTTCTCTCCATGCCAGCCAGTTAAAATGTGCCCCTGGCACAGTTCTCCCCTACTGACAGTTTCAAACACCAAAAGATGAACAACCTTAGCGACTGTCAGATTTTGTCAAGTGGCTCACATCAGCAGGACAAGAGAACATCTTTTATTCCAAATAAAGATGTGCAAAATTATTGCGTTTCAGCTGATACATAGGCTGGAGGGTGGCAACGGAGGAAGCCGGCTCCAAAATAACAGCCTAATTTTGTAGCCTATCCCTGATTTTCTTTTTTCTTGACATGCTGAGATATCCCTCAAATAACAACAATAAAGGGCTTCTGTCTCTTTTCAAGATATTTGTCATCGTTTTATCTTAAGCCAGAAAAGATTGAATTCTGGGAGATCAAAACAGCAGAACTGATAGTTTATATCCTCAGCAAGCGCTTATCAAGCGTAATCCTCCAAAATGGGCTGTTTCAAATGTGACAAGCTCCTCCATCCCTCCAAGAAGAAATATAATCCCAAACCAATAACAACAACAACAACAATAATAGCCAAATATGAAGACCTGAGGATTGAAGCACAGAGACTCTGGCACAAGTCAGCAGTCGAAGTACCAGTGGTGATCAGCATACCGGGTTCCATCTCAAAAAGCCTTGGGTGGAACTTGAAGCAAATCAGTGTTGATAAAATCACCATCAGCCAACTGCAAAAAGCCACACTGTTCGGATCTGCATGCATTACGTGCTGGGACATTACATACCTTGACATCCTAAGTTCTTGGGAAGAACTCAATGTGCAGTGAAGACCAATCCCAGCTAGTGATCTGGTGGTTGTGCAGTACTGTTGTTTTGTGCGTTGTATAACAACAACAACAACAACAAGTAAAAAAAAGGCCTTGAAGGATTTAATCTGTTATAAGTGTGCATTTACGGGCATGCACGAGTATTCGTAGCATTCAAAATTTGTACAAATTTGGTCGAATTTGGGACTTTCAAATTTAAATTGAATTTTGTCCCATTCAAAGACTGACATTCAAATCTGAATCAAATGTTTTGTATGAAGCTTCGTATGGGATTCATATGGGATTTGTGGGGATTTGTATGGGGTTTGTATGGGATTGAACATTTGTATTGAATTTTAATCAGGCCACATTTGAAGGGTATCTGTTCAAAGAAATGCAAATTTTCTTGCAAGCAATATGATATGAATTGAATACAAAACAACAATAACAAACATTTGTGCACATCCCTAGGTGCATTAGGGTATAAAATAATGCATGGTGTAGAGAATGCTGGCAGAGAGAGAAGGGTCATCATAGATCACAGAATGCTGGGAGATTCAGGAAATACGTAAGATACTTTTCACATTACATATATTAAGCTATGGCTCTGCTGTTAGGAATTCCTACCATGACTAGACAAATTCATATACTTGTAGCTGGGTATGATAAGCTAGGTGTGTACAGTCAAACTGGTGTACTTTGGTATATTTTCTTTGGTGTATTTTTTAATGCATTTTTGTAACATTTCAGGACCAACACAGGAAAAATAAGGCACCTGGCAAGAGACTGTGAACTAGCTGTGGTGCACGACAGCATCCAGCTGATGACCATTCACACCTTTGCCAGCTGAAGAGGTCATTGGAGCTGGCAGCTCACATGACTCCCTGACGTAACTGAGAGGAATGTCAGCACTGCCATAGCGAAGGCGCTGACACACGTACAATCATGCAGGGCATCACACCCAAGATGAATGCTCCCTGTGGAGGTGCAGCCTGGTGATCGAACACAGGTGAGTGATCAATTGTGTGTGGGGTGGGCTATCAGTTGCTAGTGCTCACAAGTGCAAGTGCTAGTTAACGATGGTTCATAGTGCACCTTTCCTGTCCACAGGAGAGGAAGTGTGAAATCTGTACCACTAGTCGTTATAGGGATGTGCAAGAATGTTTTTTGGCATTCAATTAGAAACAAAATGTTCAAAAATCCATATTTGTACGAATAGATTGCACTTGAATGTTGTAAAATTCTATTCGATACGAATCTATTCGTATGTATTTGTATGGACATTTGATATGTATCTGATATGAACAGATAAGTATCTGATACAAATAGATATGTGTCTGATACGTTTCCCCAATTTAACATTTGTATTTGTTCAAATGTTCACATATGAATATTGTAACATTTGATTCAAGTTCAAATGTCTGAATTTGGCCAAATTTGGATGAATTTTGAATGTTACAAGTATTCATGCACATCCCTAGTCCCTTATTCTGGATTACCAGGCAAGGGCAGAAAGGGCCTCAGTCTGATTTCCAAGGCCTTTGAGCAATTTCTCAGAGAAAGATCTGTCAGTTGTAGGGATGTGTCCGAATATCTGAATGTATTCAAAATTCGATCAAATCGACCTAATTTTGACATTCAAATTCAAATTGAATGTCATTAAATTCAAATTTAAAGTTTTGATTCAAATCTTGAATTTTGGATCGATTCATTTGAATTATTCAGACATTCGCGTGTGTACAAGTTCGTACACGATGCGTACTTGAAGATCCACATCTTTCCCGCACCTGTACATATTTGTATGGATTTGTATGGGACAAAAACGGGTTGCATACAGGATAACTATGGGATACATACAGACATGTACAGATACGTAAGGGAAGATGCACACGGGCATCTACAAATGTTGACATTCGTAAGTGAAAATTCAAATTAAAAAATTCAAACAAATAGATTCAAATTTGCTTAATTCAAATTGAGTTTGGTTAAATTTGAATTTAAAAGATTCAAATTGAATTGAATTTTTTAAATATTCAAATTGAATTGAATCCCACATTGAATCCTTTTCAGAGGCATATCTGCTTGCTTAAGAGTTAAGTAGTCAGGACCAGTGAATTTAAGAGATTATTAAGGGATTTTTCTCTTTTTAATAATACTTGAAAAACACTATTGGATAATACCTTTTAAAGGTTTGTTTGTTGCTTTTTGAGAGCAAAGGTGAAATAGTATTAGACCCTTAGAACCAGGTTTGAGTGCCTGGTGAGTGAAAAAGCTTATGTGGTGAACTTGATTTCTACCTACTCATTAGGCTTGGTATGAAGATAAAAGAGGCCAAAGAGATCCATTTTGCTGCCTTTGGAAGAAAAGGCAGAGTATACAGTATGGGCATTATTTTATTTATTAATTTTCAAAAACACTCGAAACAGTGGAGCACTTAAATATTATTTTAAAAGTTCCATTCAGTTATGTCTTTCATAAGGGAAAAATACCAGATACGTATATTTCTGGATTTTACCTTCCAGCCTCCTCTTTTGTTCTCACTTGGTATTACCTTGTCACCTCTTTGTTATTTTTTTTTCCCTTGCTGCCCGAGCTAGATTTTTTTCCTAGATACGGTCAAGAATTAACTGTGTTGGTTTTCTCACCTTTGGAACTGGCGATTCCTCATATAGGTCTTGATGCTAGTATGAGCTTAAGGAAGTTCACAAAGAACAGAAACACTGGCCATAATAAAATCTTGTTTGAAATAAAATCTCTTTCCTCAAGCACCATAGGGCCTTACTTTTAATACTATGTTCAAACTTATATTCTGCTCTAGAAGACAAGAGGTAAAAGTTTTCCCTGATTCTGAATCCTCAAGAGGTGAAGAAACATCAAATAATCCTGCTTTCCCCCTACGGCTTCCCATTCCCATTGCTTCATCTATCTTGCCTTCAGGAGGTCTGAAGCAGTAGATTCTTTTTCTAGGAACCTGGTTTATCAAGGGCCTTGAAAGTTAAAACCAAATCTTAAATGCAGTCCATGCCCCTTGCTGGCAGCCAGTTGAAGTAAACACAACAGCGGGTAGACATAATCTCCTCTGCTTTCCTCAGACAGTAATTGAACGGTTGCATCGTGTTTAGCAGCAAAAGGAAGATCAGACCTTCCAGTAACCTGCAGTAACTTTCATTCTCACTAAGCTTCCCTTGATGTCATAAAGGTATGCACCACAGCAGGGTAAAGCGAATTAATGTGGATACCCAGGTGGCCTTGGCATCTCCAGCTTTTATCAACAAGAGATAAATCGCTTCAAAATATACACTGAACTTCCTCCTGTAGATACACTTCTATAAGAGACACTGTCTATTAAATTGATGACAGAAGAGCAAAGTAAAAAAAAAATGCAACAAGAGCATTGATAAGGTGTCCTTTAAATAATATTTCTGAATGCTTCTGTCCATTGTTCCAGGGAACGTCTGAATTAGGGTGCATCTAAACAGGACTGAACAAACCAATCACCCTAGATGATAATCATATGGTTTTTACTTAGCGTTTGTCAGACAAAAATAATTCTGCCATTAATCAAGAAAAAAAAAAGGGTATTTCAATAGATGATGATGGAGAAAAAGAGTTGGCTTTTCTACCCTGCTTTTCTCACCCATTTAAGTGTCTGACAAAGCTTCTGTTCTTCTTAGGGCTGTGCACGATTTTTATTTTTATTTTTGCATTCGAATTTGAGTGGAATAGAATATCCAAAAATTCAAGTCAATTTGAATGTTTAAAATCTGAATGTCAGAAAATCCGATTCGAATCTGTTACATTCAAATCCGTATATTCAATTGTTCAATTTGTATTTGAAGATACATATGTATCTGTTTGCATCCTGTATGCATCCTGTTTTATCCCATATGCATCCTGATTTCATCCTGCATTATAAGTGCAAATATGTACAATATTTGCACAGATACGCATGCGATACATATGGATCTGTATATTTGAATATTTGAATATTCGAACAAATGTTTTGGAAAGTCCAATATCCATTTGAATGTCTAAATTTGAATGTTATTAAATCCACTTCAAATTCAAATGTCAATATTTGTTGGATTTGAATAAGATTTTTGAATTTCATACAATGCTGTAGTTTTATTCCAGTGTAGGACAAAAGCTTGGTAAGTGAATTGCCACCTATGGAGGCCCGGCCCCAATTTGACCCTTAAGTAGGTGCAATGGACAGCAAACCTTTGGAATGGTTTGGGCATCCACACTTTGCGACACCTGAACCATTCCAACCTTAGCCAGTGCTTCTCCATGCATGGTGCTGCTGCTGCATTGGTCTGATGATATGGTGTGCAACTGTGCCTGCTCTGCTCAGTTACATGCTCCATTTGTACTTCTTCCAGCCTGGCTGCATGGAGCTGCCTGTAGTATAGAAGTCACTCCGTGTGGTGCAGATGTACTGTGTGGGAATGTCTTCCATCTTTATCTTTTCACCTAAAGCAAAGAGGCCCCCAGTCAACCAGTCTAAGATGGCAGGAGGCAATTTTGGGATCTAAAGAAAATCCTGCATTTACCTCTTACCACACCTGCCATTGTGACACATATGACACACCATAATGTGCTACCCAGGCTTCAAGGCTAAGAACTTTGATTCCTAGCCTTTGGAGATGTGTGTGTGCTTGTGTGTGGCAGCATCTGTGAAGCTCAAACAGTGCAGATGGCATTGATCAGTGCAGACACAATCAATACAAATGGCACTGATCCGGCCCACACCTTGACATGATCAATATCAATGGTCTGCTCATTCTAGACCCACTGATCCATATTTAGGGCAGGTAAATGCAGGAAGCACCTATGAAGCTTAAGGGCAGGACAATTAGGACTGACAAAGAGAAGCTTGTTTTTACTCAGGGGTTATTGGTCTATGGGACTTAGTACCAGAAATTATGGTGACAGCAGCCACCATGCATAACTTTGAGAAATGGCTGGACACATTCAACGAGGAGAGGTATATCAGTGGCTACTAGAAGTGATGTCTAGGCACTGCCTCCAGGTTAGAGAGACATTTGCAGATTGTGGAAACCATAAGATGCCCACAACCAATTGGTGGCCACCATGTGGCAAAAGATGCTGGACTAGATGAGGTGTGGCCTGATCAAGCACAGTTCCTCTTATGTTCTTATGTGGAATTGATGCTTAGGTTCTGCCTTTTGATCGGAAAGACTGTCAGGATACCTCTAATGGCCATTTACAGGGAATTAAGAGCAGGCAAGGCTTTTCCTTTTGACGTCTGCTTGAGAATGCCCAGAAGCAATTGTTGGACCACTTTGGTGACAATAGATAGGCTGTGTGCTGATCCATTAGGGCTCCACTTATGTCCTTAAATTCACACAACTGCTGCCACTCATGCTGATTTACTTAGGCAGGATCTGCAAGGGAAATAGCGGGGTGCTAGAATCATAGTGCATCCCACCTTCTATATTAGCAGAATAGAGCTGTAGTTGTAGTACACAATATCAGCAGGAAGAGCTAACACATCCTAACAGTACTTATAGCAAAACAGAAGAGGACGAGCGTGACCTCTGGGCAGGCACCACACTCTTTTTCCACATGTGTGTGCAATGAGGGGACAGTGCCACGCAGACACTGCATCCATATTGCGCCTCCAAAGCATGATCAAGGTGCTGTGTGGATCCTGCCCTAGTCTCAATTCCCTCTAACACTTAATCATCAGGGCTGTGGTCACCCTTAAGATCATAAGAACATAAGAGGGGTCCTGCTGGATCAGCCCACAGCGCATCTAGTCCAGCATCCTGTCATGCACACAGCAGCCCACCAACTGCCCATGGGCATATGAATCAGAGACAAGGACAAACCTTCTCCTGCTCTCAAATCCCAGCAAATGGCCTTAGAAGCTCCCTGGTTGTCCCCCCAGTGTGAAAGATGTACTTAAGCATCCATGCTAGTAGCCATTGATACATCTGTCATCCATAAAGTTGTCTATCCCTTCCTTAAATCCATCTAAGCTGGTTGCTGTCACCACTTATTTTGGCAGAAAATTCCATAGACTGATGACCCTCTGGGTGAAGAAATACTTCCCCTTGTCTGACCCAACTCTCCTACCCATCAGCTTCATAGAGTGCCCCCTGGTTCTAGTGTTGTGTGATGGAGAAAAGAAATTTTCTTCATCTACCTTTTCTATACCATGCATGATTCTATATACTTCAATCAAGTCCCCTCACTGTCTTTCCATGCTGAAGAGGTCTAGAAAGGATACTTAATCCAGTCCACTCTCAGAGTGACAGAATACCTCAGCAAAGTGACAAGCTATTTTATTTCAGTGTTAAAGAACTCAGAAAATTCACCTTTGGGATAGATAATGTGGAAAAAAATTACCGGTCACTTTGCTGATGTGTTTTCTCACTCTGAAGGTGGACTGAAGTTGGATTGAACCTTAGGTGTGACCACAGCCCAGCAGCACTTGATTGTTTTTTGGTAGATTTGTGAAAGAATGCATGAGATGAGTATATGTGTTCCATTTTATATGTTGCAACCTTCCCCGAGACCCTTGGGTATAGGATGGGGATATAAAACAAATACTCTTCCTTACAGCACTTTTTCCTCTTAAATACACACTTGTGTGCATTTTTAATGCAAAATTGTATCCATGTATTTCCCCCCCCCCTCCTATCTGGGGATGTGCATGATACGATTTTGTTGTATTCCTCTTTGCAAATAGATAGGTAAGCACTGAGTCATGTGGGCTAGATTCAAAATGGGGACCAATCACATCCTTTCTCCATTTCTACTTATACATTGTGCTTGTACAGCTAGCAGAAAAATCAGGAAAGTATTTCTACTCCTCAGAATAGACATTTAGGCATTCTCAGTCGGCATGTTAGGTTCCTGGTGGTGTCCTTTCACTGTACAACCATGCAGAAATGTTGCCCACAAGTTTCCAAAGAATAGGTATTGCTGCTGAAAACACAGGGACATTTTTTTGTGGGCAGTGTAGGGGAACCTTATGACTTTGGAAGGGTGTTTGTGTTTGTGATATATATATATGAGTTTAGTGGAAAATGTAGGCTTCCAAAGTGTAGTGCTAAATTTGCGAACAACTCTCAAAGCACAAAACAGAGAGTGCAGTAATGAGAAACAGGTGACTTTTTCAAATAAATATCACTGCACAGGATTCCTTAACACTTGAACGCATTCCTTTACAAAGAGCTAAGCGTATGCAAAGGAAATAAGGGATGAAAATTGAAAACAGCTATGCCTTTTGTAGCTGGCCTTGCTGTGAACATATTTCTTCCCTTTGGAAGTAGGTGAAAGGAGGATGGGAACACAATGAGATTTGGTGGAACAGGTGTTAGCTTCTGGCCAAAGCCCTTCTGAGTTCAAACCTTCACCTTTTGCCCTGCTTTAAAAAACAACAACACACAAAAAAACCTCTTTCCAGTGAGACAGAGAGAAACCTTATGGATTTCTTTTGACAAAATGTCCATATTGAAATAATGAAGGAAAACATTTTTCCTAATGGAATTCTGTCATGCATTGCTTAGGACCATTGCCAGTTTCATTGACAACATCCTCATGGTCCTTTTGGACAACATCAGATGGATGCTGAGAATGCTGGATCCACACACATGGGCCTACAGCACTCCCAGGAGTGAAAACTGCATTTGGGAGCACTCCAAAGGAAGACCACTTTAAAGTGGTCTCCCTGTTCCTGGGCTGGATTCTGTTAAAGCTGTTGCCGTGTGGATAGGTGGTGGATGTAGAATTGGCCCACATGATGCTCTGGAAATGGGTGACGTTTTCCTGGGCTGTGAAAATGGTTCACTTTCAAGGCCATTTTTGGGCACGCTGCGGAATGCCCCACTAGTCTTCAACTTTGAAAGAGGTAAACATTTAGTCCATCACCCCCCAGATAGGGCTGGATTTATTTGAAATCCAGAAATTTCGCAGAGTACAAATGAACGACTCATCAAAATCAGTTATTTTTCAAAACAATTCTGGGTCTGAATAGCGGAAGCAATCTTCAGGAAGAAAAGCTAAGCCCTATTCAAATGCAGGGCATGCATCAAGATGACCAGGTCCAACATCCCATTGGGGACCCAGTGACACGAGACCTTAGATCTTCTCCTTTTTTCCATTATAACTGCTTATTCACATGCCCAGACAAAAACAGGAATGAGAAAGTGGATCAAGGGATTCCCCTACCTACTTACTCAGTAATTTTTTTGCTTGCGCATACATGGTGGGTTGTGATGTGAGGAAGATAGGGATAGTGATGGTGAGAAATATACTCACTAAGAGAGGTTCTCCAAAGTCACATCAAAACATAGAAGTCATAGTGAATGAACATGGGCAGGAGGGCAAGAAGCTCTTGATAGGAGCCCTCACACTAGCCAACTGAAGCCATGATGAAAGTCTGCTCAGGTCTACCATATATACTACAATATATGGGGGAAATGTTATGTGTAGTAGGGTTCCCTGGATATGTGTGGCCCTCAATAATCAAAATGGGGAAGCAGATGCTCCTTAATCCAGTGCCTAAACATAACAAAACTAGGGAATGGAAGCATTTTCATGGTCTCTTGTCTTCTTGGGTTTCACATCTATTGAGCCACATCAGAGAAGTTACACTTTCTATAGCAGCCTTAACAGTGAACTGCAGTCATGAGCAAGGTTGGCACAGAATCTTAAGGTTGTTGTTAAGGGTGTGCACAAATGAAATATTTAACATTTAATTCATAATGAATCAAATATTCAAAAATCCGAATTCGTACAAATAAAGAAAAATGAATATCTGAACATTCAAACCAAAACGAATACATTCGTACCTATTCGTATGAATATTCAACACGTATACAATGATATGAATCTTGTATGCATCCATACGCATCCGTAACGCATCCTGTTTTCATCCCTTACGTGTCCGTGCATGAATATTTGTAACATTCAAAATTCATACGAGTTTGGCCAAATTTGGACATTCATATTCGAATTGAATGTTTTAATACCTTCATATGAAGCTTCGTATGGGATTCGTATGCATTCGTGTGGGACTGAACATTTGTATGGAATTCGTATCCCACTACATTCGAAGGGAATCTATTTGAACGAATATGGATTTTCTTGCATTAGACTCAATATGAATCAATTAAAAAAAAACATTCATGCACTTCCCTACTGTCTTGTTCTGGTGTCCTGATTTCATTCTTTTTGTTTTTGAGAGGGGAATAGGTGGGTGTAGGTATATGTCAGGATTATGGCTCATGTGCCATGATTCCTAGCTTCCAGATCTTGACACAGCCTTTATCTGAATGGGCCTTTACAGGGGAAGCAAATGTCTTCTTTTTCTTTCTTCTGTCACAATGGTAAGCGCTTGGTTGCCCTTTGAAAAGTCCTCAAGCACAGCATTGTCCTGGAACAATCCCATTGACTTCAACAAAACAATTCTTGAATAAATGGTCCGAGGCCTGAATTCTTAATTTGTCTACGCTTCCATTTCCTTATCTGCAGTGTGGGAATAATAACACCTATTGCACTGAGTGATGCAAGCATAAATTAACATTTGTAAAGCCAACTGATCTCTTGGGATGGACAATGCGGTTTAAATGGATGGTTTGCCTGCTGATTTAATGCTTCTTTGGACTGATTAATTAGATATGTTGCCACTCTGCTGTACTTTCCAGTTCCTTAACTGTCTTGCTTCATCAAGGTAGCAGCTTATTTATTTTATGCTCAAGGACCACAGCCAGTCCTAAAACAATTCATTGAATTATTTGCCATCAGTACAAGGGACCCATTTGGCTTCACTAGTTTTTGAATATGCAGGCTGGTAATGCCATCAAAATCTGTTTTTAAGCAAACTTTCAGGCAAAATATCCACTGTATGAGAGTAGCTATCCTGTGATCTTTCATACTTTTTTGAAACACAATCCCTATTTATTACAAGACCACCACTGGCTCAGGCAGGACACGACCGGTTTCGCAGTAGTTGCTGCTCGTCAGGTGCCCGCAGCCTGTAATTGGAGTTCTACTTTCCCTTATGGGTATTCGAACTCATGGGCTGGTGCACACACATTAGATGTTATTATATAGTGCACCAGCCTGTTGAGCCACTAGGTGGCTACAAGGAGAACATGTCTTCAGACCAAGTATAGGCAGTTATCCAGGTATTATCTCCTTTCAATTATCCCTCTATATAGAGAATCCCTATTGTTTCTGATGTCTGAAAACATGCAGTCTTGGGGCTGACTGGAATTTGAATATGGAATCAGATAGTGTCAGAAATTAATACCCTTGCATAAAGTTTCCCGGCTAAGGGAGCACAGAATAAGGTCTTTCTTGTTTCAGGCCCTTCCTATACTGGGTCTTATTATGGATTGTATCCCAGAATAGGAGACTGCCATTTGCATGGTAGTGCAGACTACAGCAGCTTGTGGATAGAGCCTGCCACAGTCTGCACCAGTATGCTTATGGCAAGTTCCTATTCCAGGTTATAATCCATAATAAGTCCCAATGCAGAAAGGCGCAGCATTAGGAACGTGCACAAATATTCATTACATTCAAAATTTGTACAAATTTGTTCAGATTCGGACATTCAAATTCAAATCCAGTGTTGGTACGTTGGAAGATTGACATTCAAATGCAGATCGAATGCTTCTATACGTTTGTATGAAGCTTCATTATATTTGTGCACCTGGGGAGGTGGGAAAATGTCTGCCCAGTCACACCTGCAGCAGATCTGAAGCAGAGCGGAATCAAAGTGGATTCAGAGCAGACTTGACACATTCAGAGCAGATTTGTAGGTGCAACCGGCAGCAGGGATCTGAATTGGATTTGAATAGTATTTGAAGAACATTTGTATTGAATGCGGATCCTATCACATTCAAAGGGGCTCTATTTGAACAAATGCAAATTTTGTTGCATTCAATTCTATTCAAATGGAACACGAAAAACGTTTATGCACGCTCATATGCAGCCATCTCTCAAAGTTTCAGACATCTGGGATCAAACTCACTTTTTAAAAAAGCCACTAGTGGTGTTATCAGGTGTATGTTAGGCCCTTTCCTCACTGGGACCCATTCTCAATTAAGCACTGGTTTTTGATAATTTGTCACCATTGCCTGTGAGTCAAGGCATTTAAAAAAATAAGTAAAAGCCATGTATAATGGGTTACAGACTAGTATGTGAGTCATCAAGGCATGATCTAGCAAATTTCATTCTTCTTTAGGAGGCAATATTCAAAATTAGATAAAATTAACTTAGGCCCCTTTTGCACAAGAAGAGTTGGCTTTTCTACCCTGCTTTTCTCACCCATTTAAGAGACTCAAAGTGGCTGACAATCCTTCTTCTCCGCACCACAGACACCCTGTGAGGTAGTTGGGGCTGTGAGAGCTCAGGAGAGCTGTGACTAGCCCAAGGTTACCCAGCTGGCTTTGTGGAGGAGTGAGGAATCAAACCTGGCATTCCCAGATAAGAGTACGGCTCCCTAACAACTGTTATCCTAACCCACAGAAGGGTCCAAGGGCCTGAATTCTGCATGGTAACCCATGCTGTGGTTGGTACCAGCCCAGCATGAGTTGGATTACCCAAAGGAAGAAGATACAAGCCTTAAACTGTAAATAAATAACTCCTTTGTGCCACTTCAAGCTATCCATGTGAATGTTACTTATGTGAAAGATTTCAGCCTAGTAAAGAGAATCTGAAATCTTCAGCTTTCGTTCCTGCATTTCACTTTCTTGTTATACTACAAAAAGCACGATAGTTGTGAGCTCATCAGTGCTTTCCCATCCTCTTAGGTGAATTGTTCAGCAGAACTTCAAAGATTGCAAGCCTGAGAGATAAGCTGAAATCCATTGTGTGTTATGACCAATGACAGGCAAACTTTTTGCACTTACGTTTTAAGTGCATGTGGGGGACACTTTGGCGCGCAACATCTGCACTTCACAAAACTGTTTCTTTACCAAAAATGGCTCCTTGTGTGCTGGAGGACTCCCTGCACTGCGTAAGTGGAGAAGCTAAAACTGGTCCATGCCTATACTAGCAGCAAGACTAGTAAAGCCCTCCACACTCCTTCTGCACTCCTTCCTGGTGGAAGAGTTGCAGGCAGAGCATGTGATCAGGGATGAAGGGGTGATTATGCGCTTTACTGCCAGGTTGTCCTGACACTGGTACTGTGCGGGTCCACTGGTGCTGTCACTGGGGCAATGCAATGGCCACCATAAAGTGGCCATTTGCACTTTGCTGGCACTTAGTTAAGCTTTGGGCATTCACAAATACAGATGCCTAATATATCAGCAAAGTGACAAGCTGTTTTCTTTCAGTGTTAAATAGGGATGGACATGACTATTCATAACACTTGTTATTTTACATTCGTACATTAACATTCGTATTCATACGAATGTTTTGGGCATTCGTACAAATAGTTCGGACATTCGTTAAACTGGGAAGGTGGAAAAGTGGCTGCACCAGTCACATCTGCAATGGATCCAGATTGCATTCGACATGGATTGAGAGTGGAAATAAAGTGGATTCAGGTTGGATTTGATGCATTCAGAGCAGATATGTTACTGGATATATATGTATCAGATACATATGCGTTTCTATGGGATACATATGATACGTATGCAATATGTATTTGTTTGTATCGGATATTTGTATGAATACATTCATATCAAATAGAACCCTCCCACATTGGAAGGGGATCTAGTCGAACGAATGTGATTTTTCTAGCACTCTATTTATTATGAATCAAATGTCAAAAAACCCATTTGTGCACATCCCTAGTGTTAAATAACTCAAGAAAAAAAACACCTTTGGGGTAGATAATTTTGAAAGAAAATCACTGGTCACTTTGCTGATGTGTTCTCTCACTGAAGATGGACTAAAGTTGGATTAAACCTTAGGTGTGACCACAGTCTAGGAGGCATCACTGTCAGGATATCAATGTGAACGATTCGGTTAATACATTCCAAGAAATAGGCAGCAGCCATGATTGTGCCAAATCCTCCTATCAGCAGAAAATAGTGACTTATTATTAGTCATCCCACAGTTGATTTCTCAATTCTGCACAATTATGCTTTAGGGTGAGTCATAGGGTTTTCATGGGAACTGCTTCTGGCAGCCAGGTAGCCCAGTGGATGGTTCTCTTTACAGAGTCATGGTGCCTGCCAGCAACTCAATTCTGCAAGGTACCTTAGTGCACTAGGAGCAAGGGAATCAATGGATGAAATAGATGACATGTCATTTCTGGAAGAACCATACACGCATTTTATTGATTTTCTTCCTGGAAGGTCATTGCACGAGAAACCTTTGGTGTCACTATTTTTCACCTCATCTTACTTTCCAGTGGAAGCCTTATCTTGTCTTCATGAGGGAGGAAATGCTCGGGACCATTCTAGGAAAGTGGAAAATTCAATTTGTGTTCACAATTTTGTTTAAATATTGCATATTTGCATTGAAATAAGAATCTTGTTTTTCACAAATCCAAGATGTTGATTGAAATGAACCAGCCTTCTGCTTGCAAAAATGAACAATTCCACCAAACATTCATGTTTTGCTGTATTTTTGCCCATGAAAAGGATTTTGTAGTGGAAAAAAAATTGTATTTTTCTTTGCAAAAAACATTAAAAAACAAATGCAAAATACTAACTTTTTTATTAAATGAACTAATGGATTTTTACTTGAACAGAGAAACAAATACACAATTTTTTTCATGCACATACCTACACCCTAGACTTAGTTGGAAGTGCCTACCAGTTAGCATTCAAAATCAAATCAAAACAAATAATACTTGTATTGTTGGTGACAGACTCTGGTCTTTTCTGCACTCACCATTAATCAGGAATGATGGGCCATGAAGTTCTCTTTTGGACCTCATTGATCTACATGTTAGTGCAGATGTGTGAAGGCCTCCTGCCCACTGCTGGAGTGCCGACTAATACCAGTAGACTTGATTATAACAAATCATCCAGCAGAACAGCTATCCCTGATTCAGTACATGAGAGCCATGCAGAAGGCAAGCCTCTCGTATTCAATTCAATTCAATTATATACTGCTTTCTCAAAAACCCAAGGTGGTTTACAGCATTATCAAAATTTATGTAAGTCATCATCAAAATCAATAATACATGTAAGCAGAATAAAAAAAATACAGATAATAATTTACCATCTAAGGGCTAATTTTCTTCATAATTATCAAATATGTTTCTTGATTACTGTTGTATTAGAAAAAGAAAAGAAAAAGATTTTTTAAAAGTCATTTTGAGAAATATACACATTTCTTATTCTTCTGGGCTTAAGATATTCAGTTAAAACGCTCAGTCCAAAAACCTTGCCCCAGAAATGCAGATGGTACCTTGTAGCCTCTGAGATAGTGGAGAGTTCCAAGAGGCCATGCAACAATATTCAGCACTCAAATAATTTATTGTTTGTTTTTGCTTTTGTTTTTCTCTCTCTGCCATCCTTGTTCAGTGAAACTTCAGGGGTTTAAAAGAAAAACAAAAAAACAAAACACTCCTATGAATTCTTTAAACACCCATTTATTGGCCCCGTGAAATCAAAGTGCATTGGAGAAAATGTAGTCAGCAGTGGCTGTAAATTGTATGGAAGTCATAAATTAAAATTAAGGAGTTCAAATATGATATAAGATCATTTAATCTGGATGATTTACGCTCATTCTCAGATGCAATTATTTACTAACGCTTCTGTTTATTGCTCTTTTGACTTTTTTAATTACCGCATTCCAAAAATTCAATTACAGAGCATAGTATATATTTCAAGCAATAGTATTGTAAATAAAAGAGAACCAATTAATAATGTGCTTAGTCTAGCACAGCTAAATCAAGTGCAGTACGAAATGCCTTGGAAGTTGATCAAGGTTGGGAAAACTAAAGAAAAAGATCTCATCTCATTGCAGGACAACTTGAAGAAAAGACAATGTACTTGCTGAAAGAAATTTCTATTTCTTTTTCTTCACCATATTTATAAGTCCCTAGCATGCAAAGTCTTTTTCTTTTTTAAAATAGCTTGGCTAAACATCTGGTAGGGATGGTTTAGTCATAATTAATTTTCCCTTGGTGCAGAAGGGTTGGCCATGTCACCTTTCAAAAGATCCCTATAAACTTCAAAGCGCTCAAATATTTTCATAGTGCCCTAAAACTCCTGTAAAATCTAAATAGAATACAGTATGTGCCTCTGAAGCTTACTGGACTTTCCATTACTACCGCGTGGCTCAGTTTTCTTTAGCACTGGCCTTGTCTTTTAGAACTCTTCTGCGAGTAAATTTGATTTGCAAGGTTACAGGACCCTCCAATACTATGCAATGGATTATCTTGTCTTTAACTTTGCTCCTGGCCCTTTATAATCACTTTGTGGCCTTAAATCTGCTATGGCATATCCAAGTATTAAGCAGAATTCAGGAAATCTTTCCTTTTTGTTTTACAGAATGAGGTAGGCTTTTAGGTTGCATAAAAGGCTCTAATTATTATTATTGGCTAAGGAAAAATGAATCTACAGGTACCTGAGGGCCTTTCTGCATTTATCTTAGTCAATTTCAGAGGAATAACCATGTTAGTCCAGCAAAGTAGTTAGCAGCATTTGGAGACTAACAAGAGAAGGGTTGGTGGCATGAGCAGACATGTCTGCTACTTCAACATAAGCTCATGGGACCAGCCCTTCTCTTGTTAGTCTCCAAGTGCTACTACCTACCTTGCTGGACTGCATTTATCTTAGTTTGGTATTAAGATAATGATGGGGTTTCAACGGTTCACACGTTAGTGTGGATCTGTCCCCAAGGGATGGCGTGTGACCCAAATCAAGAGGTCCTTGATGTGGATCTATGGGTGGATCAGTGGGCCCTGGTGTTGCACCAAAGTCTGCCACCAAAATGGATCTTTCAGTGGGTCCAAAGCTAGAAAGTTTGGTTTCTAGCCTTTCAGAGTGCTCAGAGGCTAGTCCTAAAGTTCTTGTAAGCACCAGGGACTGGTCTAGATGACCACCATTATGCAGATAATGCTCTTCCAGATTTGGATTATGAAGTCCTTAAACCAGTTTGCCAATTCTGTGAGCCAGCTTGGTCTTGTGCATAGAGTGTCAGATTTTTATCTGGTAGTTTTCTGGTTGGAGTCTGCACTCCTCCATGAAACCAGCTGGGTGACCTTGGGCTGTTCACAGCTCTCCCTCTGAACTCTCACAATCCCACCTCACAAAACCAACTCTCCTCCTCCTCCTCCTCTTCCTCAAGGTCTAAAACAGAAGTCCTAAATAAATATCTAAGTGGTCAAACTCCTGAAAGTTGTCAAGGTCAAAGTCAATGTTTTTCTCCTTGGATGCCTCTCCTCAGCACCCACCAATTCTGTTAAGTAGCCCTCATGCCTAAAACAAATCTTGTTCTGTTGTAGGATCATCTCTCTTGCATTTCTCTTCCTGTAGGCAGTAAATCTTTCAGGCTGGGGCCTAGCTGCTGTGAGGTTTCACATGTGTTGCGGAGCAAGATGTGGTGATTTGTGAATGGCTGCTGTGCCTGTAAAGACACAACTCACATAAAATCCCAATGTTTTAAAAGTTGTAAGTAAAACCTAAACCGGAACACCAGAAACAGAAATAGATCTTTGACTCTTCTTCTTTCTTTAAGAAGTGGCAGAGAGAAGAGAAAGAAAAATAGACTTGTAAACTGGGACTGATTCTTGTAAAACCTTCATAAAAATAAATTCAAGCATTTAGAAACATCTGTTGGGAAGAGACAGATTTCCTTGAATGAATGCAGCCTGAAAAGAAATCCAAGAAGGCTCATATACCATAATGTATAACAATAATTCTAGAAAGTTCCTCAGCCACTTCTGTGTCTTAGGCAGCATCTTCATGGCCCATAAAAGGCTGCTTGTTTGGTTTGGTACTCACACTGCTGGGCCAGGATCTACGGCTTGTACGCAGCTGGGGCCTGCAAACCTTCTTGGCTCTGAAGTTGCAGAACAAAAGTGCCACAGCCTTGAAGGCTCCACCTGACACAATTAAGTCAGCCATTAATTTTGTTCAACACTTAATTGTGCCGTGCAGAAAACTGGAGAGAAAAGTCATTCCCTCTGTGGCTGGTGGCTGCAGAGCCATACAACTGTGTGCTGAGGCTCTCTTTGTAACAATGAAGGTGTCATATGCATGCATGACCGTTGCACACTGTGGGCCCACCCTTGAAGGGCTCCATAATGGTGACAAGAGCAGAAGGCGGGTAAGTTCCCCACTTTGTGGTTCTACCTTGTGGTTCACCTCCAAGCCTCTTTTTATATGTCCACATTATTGATGTGAACAAATGGGGGGGGTTTGCATTAAATTTGTATTGAATCAAATGTAGGAAAACTTGTATTTGTTTGAATAGATCCCCTTCGAATGTGGCAGGATTCTATTCGATATGGATGTATTCCTACGAATATGCGATAGGAATGCATACGTATCCCGTAACATACCTGCTTTGAAAGCATCAAATCTGCCCTGAATCCACTTTGAATCCTCTCTCAAACCATAGGCCTTTTTGCACATGTGGTTTTGGAATCTGTGGAAAACACTCCGGAACGTGGCATTCACATTGCCGGGGCTGGGTTTGCATCCCAGCCTGTTCGGGAGTGTATTCCATGCGATCGAGATGTAGAGCACTTAATAGTGCTCTACATCTGTTCCTGCATGTATGAAGCATCCCCGGCCGTTCAGGGAGGGAAGCATTCACACATTCTTCCCTCCCTGACAGCCACAGGCCTGCCCCCCTGCCAGCATTGCCCAAAAATCGGCCGAACAGCTGACAGGGCCCCTGCTAATTACCTACCTTGCCAGGCTGCGGTGGAGATCACGCAGGCGCGCCGACTCTGGTAGACGGCAGAGGGGGCCTGCGATTCGGTGGGTCCCCTCTGGCATCTACCAGGGTTGGCGCGCCTGCCGAGCGCCACTGCAGCCCAGCAAGTTAGGTGACGGCCTCACGCGCAGGGAGGTGGGTCCTTCCTGGCCCCGGCAGCCCTATTGCAGCTGGCAGAGTCAGGGAGGCACCAAGATCAGCTTCCTCTTGCCCCTTTCCGGGGTGGGAGGAGGCCGATCTCAGGCTGGCTGTGGGCAAGGGGCTGAGGGACCCCTCGGGTGACTGAAGCGCGTCGTTCCGGTCAGCCAAGGCTCCCCCCCACCTGATCGTGACCCTCTGCACAAATACGAATGTCATAACATTTGAATAGTATATGAAAGTCTGAATTCATATGAATTCGCATGAATATTGAATGTTACGAATATTCATGCACATTCCTAGTCCACACCGAAATATCATTCTCTCAGGATGAGATGGAGAGTTTGGAGCAGGTGGAGCAGGTGGGGGCAGGTGCCTACAGAGGTCCCCAGCCAATCTGAGCCTGCTACAGCCATCAACCAATCAGATCCAAGGAAATCAGATCAGCAGTGGCCAAAAGGAACTGATCAAGAAAAGAGATGGTGAGGATGGAAGAGAAGGCAAGCTGTCTTTTAAAAAAAAACTCTTCAGTGTGCTTTCCCCCCTTCCCCCCGGATGGGATGGTCTCAGAAAATGAATGCCCCCACAAAAAACTGTGTGTGATCACAGCTGAATTTTTTCCAACATATAAATATAAAAATTCCATCATGTGATAGAAACCCTCAAATGAGGGGAGGACAACTTGAAACACATAGCTACCAATTAAACCGTAAACGTGCTAACTGGACAGATCAAAGCATTAAAATATATTTACTGGAATAAAGAAGCAATTAGTTGTTGTTAAATTCCTATAGAACATTCCCAAACCAGGACAGGGTAAAAAGATTGTAAGTAAAACAAAAGCAGGGAGATTTATTATTAAATTAAAGCCACTTAATTACTGCAAATGTTAAATATGCAGTTTTCTGACATTTAAATGATATTTTTCACCAAAATTAAAATGAATTGTCTAGCCCAAATTCCCACTTCTTAGCCGGCAAGTAAATGTCAGACCAAAATTAAAGCTAACTAGGACCAGAGTCTGCTGTACTGCATGGGGACAGGGAGGAGTTTTAATTAGAATCAATAAACCACTTTTTATTGAAGTTTCCAAAGTGTTCTATTATTCTAAACATATACTGAGCTGCTTCCCTCTCGGTGTTCAAAGGCTTCCTAGCAGGTATAGGTCAAAGGGCAGATCTGGACTTGAAAGCTCAGGAGCAACACCATCTGTGAGCAGATTGGGAAAGGCGAAGCCATAGAACCTGTTAGCATGTGGTGAATATTATATGAGAAGCACCCCAGCTTCTTCAATTCCCTCGTAGATTGTCATTTTCTTTTATGCTCTCTGAGCCATGAGCATAACACCAGGGAGTCAAGACTTTAAAAAGCAACTCTAGGGAAGGGTGCAGATTCCCTTCCAGAGGAGGTGGAGAAGACAGGCAGGATTCCTCTCAGGGCCATTTGCTAGGGAGTGAAGAACAGGTGAAGGTTTTGCCCTCGTCTTCTGCTTCAGATGCCCAGAAGAAATTGGTGGACCACTTTGAGAAATGGGATGCTGGACTAGATGCGCTGCGGCCTGATCCAGCAGGGCTCCTCTTACGTTCTTATGGGTAATTGGGACCCAGCTGCACTACCCCCACTCTGAAAGCTTGCAGCATAGCTGCAGTCTCCACCACCCTTCTTTTTGTGGTGTCAGGAGAGGTGAGTTACATGCATGGTGTTTGAGGAATATTATCCTCTACAGCAAAGTTTGTAATTGGGGGGCTCAATTGAAACACCAACAATCTGTATGGCAGTGCATGTAAAAGGGCCACCTGAAAGACCAGATGTAGCTATTTCCCCACTTGGCCAAAAGGCATGAACTGTACATTAACAGAACCACTTGACCTTCCAGGCTTTGAGATCTTGGAGCAAACATTCTTCAGCCTCAAAGCTTCTACTCAGTGCAATTAGGTGTTGGACAGGAAATAGCTGTGGAAGTCAGCCATTTTCTAGGTAGTTGGCCATTATATGTGTGGAACTTAGGCTTCATCCAGACGTTAGTTACGTATCCTTCTATGTTTGAATATCCCAGAACATAAGAACAAATGAGGAGTCCTGCTGGATCAGAGGCATTTCCGCACTGAATCGCGTTCGAAACCGAACGCGTTCAGGCGGAAAGCTTAAGCCAGCTTCGGGCGCTTTCCCCGTTCACACACAGACGCTCCGGAACGCGTGTAAACGCGTTCCGGAGCGTCTGGGTGCGAATGGTCAAAGCGCCCGAAGCTGGCTTAGCCGGCAAACGCCGGCCAGGGGCGCGCCGGCGGCCGCGGAGGCAGATCGACAATCAGCTGTTTGAAAAACAGCTGATTGTCAAAGCCGCGCGGCGTCGGAGGCGAGCCGGCAGGCGATCGGGAGACAGAAGCGGCGCGAACGCTTCTTCTCCCGAACGCCTGCGGGCGGCTCGTCCGCGTTGGAACGCGTGTAGAGCACTTCGAAGTGCTCTACATTTCGAACGCGGAAAAGCCAGCTGCGGACACGTCGGAACGCAAGGCGCGCGCGGCCAATGCGGATGACGTGTCCACAGCTGGCTTTTTCGCGTTCCATTTTCCCCCGTGCGAAAACGTCTCAGGTCACAGCCCATCTAGTCCAGCAACCTGTCCCACACAATGGCCTACCAATTGCTTATGGGCATCTCAAGCAGAAGACAAGGGCAAAACCTTCACCTGCTCCTGAATCCAAGCAAATGGCCTTTAGAGGTATCCTGCCTGTCTGCCCAGTCTGGAAGATGTACCTAGGTATCCATTCTAGTAGCAAAGCAAATGGTGTGTGTGTGTACATTCTCCTGCCTCTGGAGTTGGATCCCATGCTCTTGAGCCTTCAGTTAATAGTTTCATACCATTTTCACAGCTCTTTGGAGATAGCCATAAAGTAAGGATGTGCATGAATGAAAAAAAATGTCACATTCAGTTTGTAATCGAAACATCTGAAAATTCATTTCTTCATCAAATCATTCATCTGTACGCTTGGACTCTTGCATTCATGATCAGTTTTATGGATTGTTTTTCCATTGAAAAAAACAGTTTTCATCACTAAAATACTGCAAAAATATGAAAATTTGATCCAATTTTCACTTTGGTGAGCTGGGAGCATTATTCGATTTGTTCGAATGTCAGTATGTTTGAATGTCCGTACTTTCAATTTCAATTTAATGCAAAAATTTGTGTCTGGTTGAATTTTCAAAAATGAATTCATTTGTGCACATACCTACCATGAAGTCCAGTTTAACAGGGGATCAAGGCATTTTATTCCCTTATATCCCTTGCACCCACCACCTCCTGACAACATCAGTACAAGTTATAAAATTTAACATTGGTTTGAACCCACAACTACTTTTCTGAGAATCACAGTTCTAGAGGAGACAAAACAACAAGGTATCTAAGGCCATTTCTTACACTATATGATACCAGATCAAGGTGTGACATCCATTACCTGTCCCTTGACTCTCAGTTCTACAATAGAGACTAAGCTTTCCATAATCCCAGACTAGTTTGCGTTAGTTCTAATTTGATTAGAAATGTCCCACAAGGCCACCGTAGTATGTAGAGATTATGTATAATTAATGCTGTGATCAATTAGATCTGAATTGTTAGACCATCTAGAAGCAATAATAGGGACTCTGATTTTTTTAAAAAAATTCAAAGACTTTTCCCTAATCCTCTTGTTCTACTGCTCTTTATGATGAGATAAAAAAAGTTCTTCAATTAGGACAACATTATGTTTCAGACAACTGGGAAAACCCCCTTCTGGTTTCATCATATAACTATGTAAATGATACATTGGTTTAATTTTGCTAAAAGCACAAAGAAGAAGCTTTGCGCTCTTTAACTACCAGGGGAATTCAGACTACCTACACAAAAGAAAACCTATTATTCTGTTACGTCATTTCAGTCTTTGTGACAGGACAGGCTACAGACAGGCATATTAACAAAATAAATAAAAATGCCTTTAACAAAACCTTGGGGGCATCCCTATGACAATTCAGTTGTGAAGCAGCTCAGCATGCCTGCTTTTTCCTTTGATTTTCTTAGAATAAATTATTGGATATGCAAACTGTGCAAGTAACTCATGAAGTTCAAGAACCAGCCAGATGCTGATTTTTCACAGGGAAAATGTAACCACATAGTTTATGAAGTGAAAGTCTAAGAGATTTTTTTATAACATTTGTATTTTGCTCTCCACCTGGAGGTCCCAAGATGGGTCACAGCTAGGGATGTACACAATCGGTGCTTTCCCTCTGTCACTAGAAGTACCCATTAAGTACCCATTAATGGGTACAAAAATGCCATTACGTACCCATTAATGGGTAATTAATGGGTACTTTTAGTGACAGGGAAAATCACCCAAATATTCAAAACATTCAAAATTTGATTGAATTCATTTGAATTTTGACATTCGAATCAAATGTCTATAAATTTGAATTTAAACATTCAAACCAATTTTGAATTTTTGGATCTATTTGAATTATTCGGACCTTCGTATGTGTACATGTATGCATCTTTCCCGCATTTATACAAATCCGTATGGGATGAAAACAGGTTGCATATGGGATAAATACAGGATACATACGGGCATACAGGATGCGTAACAAATGCGTACAAGCAAGGTACAAATGTTGTTGACATTGGTACGTGCCAATCTGAATAAGAAATTCAAATGAATACATTCGAATTTGCTTAATTCGAATTGTATTTGGATAAATTTGAAATTTAAAGATTCAAATAGTTTGGTCTAGTGGTTAGGGAGCTGGACACTTATCTGGGAATAACAGGTTTGATTCCACACTCATCCACGAAGCCAGCTGGGTGACCATGAGCTAGTCACAGCTCTCTTCTGAGCTCTCACAGCACCACCCACTTTACAGGGTGTTCTGTTGTGAGGACAATCACAGAAAGCTTTGTCAGCCACTTTGAGTCCCCTTAAATGGGTCAGAAAAGCGGGGTAGAAAAGCCAACTCTTTCTTCTTCTTCTTCTTCTTCTTCTTCTTCTTCTTCTTCTTCTTCTTCTTCTTCTTCTTCTTCTTCTTCTTCTTCTTCTTCAGTTTCCATGAGAACCTTTTCAGTGATGCCTTACTTCCGTCACCACTTCCTGTGGTGTTTCCTGGAGCACCACTGAAAAGGGTCCTACACAGACCCACTGGTCAACGTCTACCAGTGGGCTGGGGAAAGGTGCTATTTTTGGTGCCCTCTCCTGCTCTATGTTTTGTCTGCCGTGTGTGAATGGAGGATTCTGGGGATGTGGGGTTTGTGTTATCCCACCATAGTGTGAAAAGGTCGTCAGGCTCCTTAAACATCTCCATGGAAGGCACTAGTGCTCAGTGCAGAAACAGCCTTTATTTTATTGTGCAGAGACATAGGAATAAGGCTTGCTTGATGCAGTGACAGAGCTGTTTGTTTGCATGCTGATGGTCCTGGGCTTGGCTTCCAGGATCTCCACAGCCACCTGCTCTGAAATGTGGAAGCTGCTGATTTGTACAGATGATGCTGAGCAAGATAGCTGAGAGCCCTGACTCAGCATAAGAGGTTCTTCACATCATCTTCTCAGAAGCTTTTTCCACTTCAAAACATTCCTGGAGGAATCACTCCCTGTAGTTCTCTACCCAAGGTGTTAGCAGTTGATGTTTGGTAGGGGCTTGATACGAAACAGCATCAAAGTGTCCAATTCCACTACAGTTGTACTGTACTGGTACAGTCCAGGGAGATTAGTCAGTAATAGGGCTTTTGAATTATTGTGACACCATTTTTTTTTCTGAATCAGTTCTAACTCTCAGCTCAGTTCTGGGGATTTAGCACCCCAGGGGGACCCTACATTGTACAAGTGATTGTCTAAGCTGTCCTCAGTGACTTTGACTCTTGATACAGCTTTCTTTCAGAAAATTAGGCTGCTATTTACTGAGCATTTCATGTTGGAGTTATGCTTTTGAAGTCATGGAGCAGCATTCCTGGAAGATATTTTTAGCTTGAGAAGCTCCTTGAATAAGGGAATCTTTGTTCATTTCTGCAGCGAATCAAGTGCTTACAGAAAAGAAATCCACGATGCATTACTTTGTGTCTGGTGAAATGTACGGGAGAGCATGATCATGTAGGACCTATATGAAACTCCAAAACTAACTCAGAATCTCTGGCCTGTTCTCAACTAACTTCAGTTAACCAGTATTAGCTAGATCCATATTAAAAAGAAGTGGATCCACATTAGCTAGATCTGAGACAAATTTGCACTTGGCCTGCTAGTGAATGCTGGGGTAGCTTCAGGGAAGCATCATCTGCACCTGCAGGAGGTGTTTCCACATCTGAAATGTCTCCTGCTATACCAGAAGCTACCCTAGTGGCTACTAGCAATGGTGCACTAAATCATGCACCACATGCACCTGCAAACTTACCTCTCCTAGCCACCAAAGAAAGCATTCGTATCTCTTCCAGTGCTGGGGGTCACTGACGTGCTGCACAAGTGTGCTGCCATGTCAATTGACTGGAAACAGGATTGCATGTGTGCAACATGTCGCTGTAGTTTTGCTGATGACAACTCATGTGCACAGTAGCGCTGGCCTCCAATGAGAGGATGGCGGTACCCAGACCAATGCTGATGGCACCTGGACATGCACCCCGACTGTGAATGCTAGTACGTGCCAGTGGGGATGCACTATTCCTGTCCTGCAGATAGGAAGCAAAGTGCAGAAAGGCCCCTGGATCAACCACAGGCATTGAGTGGGGTTTAGAACAGCAAATGTGTGCTAAAGAGTGCTAACATGCATGTGGACTACATTGATCTGCACTTAGGCCACCAGTCAACAAGTAGTGAACGTCCGGGGAAAAGTATACACACATCAACCAGGCTGCTACAGCCTACAAATATGCCCTCCACTCCCAAAAGCTCACTAATTTACCAACTTTTACCTAAAGCTTACCTGAAGTGTCTGGTGGCGTGACCATCCGCTCTGCATCTGGTTTGCTGCATTTGGTGGGCAGGGAATGCGGTGTCCACCTAGTCGTGGTAGTGCTGCCAGTGCTGATCAATCACTCACCCATGCTGTGATCGATCACTCACCCATCCCCGGGAGTGGCTATCCATTGTAGAATTGCGAGAGGGGCATTCAATCACAGGTTAGCCTGTGATCAAACACGCCCCTCTTGCAATGGCGTCTGAGCGGCCAATTACAGCAGTGAGGAGGTAGAACGTCCGGCTCTGGACGCACTGGTGTGGGCTGGTAAATGGGAGAACCATTATTATTTCAGGCCAGTAATGGATGCTTTCAGGGAGCTTTCCTCCAGGCAAATGTGAATGGTCCACTTGTACCTGAAGTTTACTGGCCTTAGTTCATGGCAGCCTAATCGCCTAAATGCAGAAAGCCCTCTGGTCTACCACTAATCTGAATTTGTGGGCCCTTAGCACAGTTCTGATCCAGGTCTACTCTACTCCTGTGCTGACAACGTGTTCCTAGATTCTGGTTGGCTTGCTTACAATGTGTTCTTAGCAGCTCCTTGATCCAGATTAACAAGTAAGTGCAGAAAGGACCTCTATATCTTCCGTAATTATGGGGATCCTGAGCTTTTTATTGCTATTTGCGACAAGATTTGGAAGAGACAAAAGATGGAAAGAAAAATGTGAACATGGCTCAGGGACAAGATGGGCCATTAGATCCCCGAAGTAAGCAAGCCTGTGGAGCTCCAGATGTTTCTTTCTTTTGGCTTGTTCTTATTGTTACAATTTATAGTTGGTGCTTTTAAATTTCAGTTGACAAACTACTGTGGATTCAAAATGAAAAATGTTTTAAGCATGTGAATGAAGTAGTAGTCAGTGATGGTGATACTCCAGAATGTGTTTCTCCGAGCAGCTTGCCTTCAACTGGAAGGATCAGGGGGAAATTCACACTTTGCTGTCCGTCTGTGGGTGGCAAAGGTTGAAGTTCCCCATGCGTGTACTGAGCGTTCATACAAGCAAATGCTAGTACCTGCCAGCCCAGCACCCATGCATCCACAGACCTACCTGGAGAGCAGATGCATGTCTGGGTGCCACCATCTTGCATCCAGATACCGGCGCCAGTGCGTGTACATGGTGCCCACCTTGTCCTGACGATGGTGGCATGCATGTGCACTGGTGCCAGCACTTCATGTGATGCACCAGCGTGCTTGTGCAATATGTCATTGCCCCTCCATGCACTGTAGAGGTGTATGTGGGATTATCAGCAGACGTGAGTGAGTAAGTCAACTTGTGGAACAGAAAATTGTATTCCACATGTAGTTTGCTTCCAGTGCTTCCTGCACTGAAGGGGCCATTTCTGAGTTGAAAATGCCCCCTTCCAGTGCAGCTGTTCTGTCTAGGAGCACATTGGAAGAAAACTACAGGGACAAGTGCAGAAAGACCCCTAGTTCAGGTAGTTATGATGCAATCCCTTCTTATCTACAATTCCTTAAAATCTTGAGGTCATTAGGAACAATTTCATATCAATTTCTACTTTGTCATCAAATATTATACTATAAGAAATAGTTGGTAACCCTGCTCCAGAAGTTATGCCAAGGTAGTGCTGTGCAGTGGTTAGAGTGTTAGCTAAAATGTGTGCACTCGCTATGCAGATGAGGTTCAGTGAATGACCTTAATCAATGAAATAATTTCCTGTTATTTTATCTCGCAGGGCTACTTTGAAGATAAAATGTTAAGGGGAGATGAGATATAGATGTTTGGATGTGTGTGTGTGTACAGTGCAAACAACATCTGAAATGGCACGTTGGCAGCCCTTATGCCATGCATTAGAGATATTCACATTCCTAAACATTTACTCCAACCACTGCCACCTCCCGTTTCTTTTCCATTCCAAATAAACTCATTTGGGGAAAAAACTGGAAAGACATTCAAATTCATCCTTGGTTACAGACACCAGCTTGTGCATTTTACAAAAGCGGCTGAAATACTTCATCTTGGATTCACAGATGGTGAAAGAAGCCTCCACCTGGTCTCCACTGGGATTTGAACCAATGACCTTGGAGACGAATTGGGGGGGGGGGGTAAAGAAGGGAGAAATGTCAGCAATTTCAAAGGAGGCTATTGTGAGTAATACTCCAGACCATGCTATGACAAGCAAGGTGCAAGATCGCTTTTCTGAAGTCGTGGTAAAGTTATGCACTTAAAAACACGCACCAAGGTGGGAATTGTATTCTAATCCCTGACATGCAAAGCTTTTCAATAATTCATGGAATTTTATTATTCAATGGGCAATTCCCTACAAAAGCAAAAATCATGCTGCTGAAGCCCTCAGGAATGTTATGTTTTTTAAGTGTTACACATGTCAGCCTGCAAACTAAGGTATGAATATTTTAAGCAGAAGGTACGATTTTGTTATGAGTATAAATGCTATGTGTGTCACTGCCTTTCACACTCCCTCTTCTATTAAGATGTCTGCACACACACACAAAAATCTAAAATTAGTTTCTCTTAGGAGCCTGAGATTTCCAACTGGGTTATTTTTTTTCTCTTTTCTTTTCTGCATGGCATTTATTTGGAGTTCTTGAAGATCAGTGAATGTGGAAACTCCCTTCTAGTGAATGCAGATCCGGTTTCTTCTCAACTAGGCCTTATTCAGAGGCCTATTCTCACTACGGCCTCTAGTGCACAATTAGTGATGAGCATCCACACCTGGAGCAGGCTATTACAGCCTCCAAGCGTGCCTGCCCTCACCAGAAGTTCACTAATTGTTGATTAGGTGTGGAGCATGAAATCGTGCTCCACACGTTAACCAGCATTTACCAGAACCTACCTTAAGTGTCCAGCAGCGCAACCATCTTCACCTCTTCTGGTGTCCTGGGGTCATCTGAGGTGCTGCACAAGCACGCTGGCACTTTGGATGACGATAGTTGCGACTGCGGGTGTGCAGAGTATCAGCTTTGTCAAGGCAACGATGCTGATGCATTCACAGTCAAAGAGGGCGCCACAGCCAAAATGGTGGCACTCAGAGGAGGACCGGGCCCCAGATTGAATAAGGTAAGTATTCAGTTGCAGGGGGAGGGAATGGCTAAAGTTGACTAGTGCTCCAACTGTGAGCGCTAGTCAGCTTTGGTTAATGGCACTCCTTTCCCATCCAGCAGAAAAGAAGTGCAAAAATGGCCCTGGATTATGTCCTAGGATAGTGACCTGCCATCTGTGTTCTAATGCAGACAGTGGCACACCCTGTGTATTGCAGGTCCCTTTTCTGGAATATAGTCCAGAATAAGACATGTGCAGAAAGCGATTTATGTCTCCAAGTCTCCAGTAGGTTCTGTATGACCTCCTGTGATTGTACAAGGAAGATGTGTGGTGTCTGATGGGCACTACGTGCCACCTGAAGCCAGTCCTGCAATGACTGCTTATCATTAGGGACATTCTTCTCCTAAGGGCTGAATCTGCTCCTGGGAGAACTCTGTTGGGAGAGCGGGAAAACCCACCCTGTAAATCTGGCGCAGAGCAGGGTTCCTCCTGACCCTGCCACTTAGAAAAATGTTGACAGCAGGAGAAGCCTCGGACTTGCTTTGGAACTAGGTGACATTTCATCAAGCTCTGAACATAGCCCACTTCTGGGGCTACTTCTGGAGCCTGATGGAATGTCTTTGGGCTTGTTTGCACTGATCTTTTAGTAAGATTAGTCCCTGAAGCAATCCAGCCATGGACTGCTAAAAAAACACAACAACAGTCCATAGTCCACACTCTTACCAGGAGTGGCTGGATAGCTCCTGGATGCTGCATCTTGCACACTCTTCTGGGTGTGGCACAGCAGCTGGGTGTGGCTGTATGACTGTAGCTGCACAGTCATGCACAGTGCCCAATTTGCCATGGTATTGTCTGAGTGTGCACTGGATGTTGCCTTGGACATTGCCTTGGTGGCCTGGCCATTGGTGCCATGAGTGCTACTAGCCAGGTACGGAGTTAGTTTAGTGCTTGTAATACCATACAAAGATGGATCCTGGCCTGATACAGGGGCTTCAAGTACCCTGGTCTATCTCCTGGTATCTTCAACCTATGTGACAATCAGAAAAGTCCAATATTTGTATCTGCCGCCCCATTTCCATGTGTGATCATGCTGCAGGGCATGATTTTATACCCTGAAGGAAGGTGTTTCTGTACTGTATCTTGCTGAATTGATATCTCCTCGCTTGGAAGCCTTTTCCATCATTGATTGTTGACTCCCATCACACATCCTTCTTCAGAGGTTGCCTCTTTAAGTGAGTAGAGACCTGACATGAGCTCCAGATGGAAAGACAGATGATGTATTTTTTTTTTCACCCAGAGGCCATCAGTCTATGGAATTTACTACCAGAAGAGGTGGTGACGACAAGCAGTCTGAATGGCTTTAAGAAATGATTAAACAAATTAATGGAAGACAGGTGCGTCAGTGGCTACTACAATGGATGCCTAGATACAGCCTCCAGGTTGGAGAGACAGACAAGGATGTCTCCCAAGGCCATTTGCAGGGACCTTTGTCTTCTGCTTGAGATGCCCATAATCAGTTGGTGGGTTGCAGTGTGGGACAAGATGCTGGAATAGATGGGCTGTGGCGTGAACCAGCAGGGCTCCTCTTATGTTCTAATGTTCATCAGTTTGTCCATTGGGTTAGAAAGCCTTCCCTTTGCAGAGGAATGCAGAGGATGCAGCCAGGGGTTCAGCTGTGGTGGTGGAATAAATCCCTGGCAAGGAAAGCAGTGAGGTCTTCTCTACAAAACAAACCTATATCAGAAATATGCACAGAATGCAGTAATAAACATCAAGTTCCCCCAACACAGCCTTTTGCTTCCCTGAAGCATTGAAGGTGCTCCCTCAAGCTGTGCTTGACTATTGAACACATTGCCTTAGCCATGTCATTTTCCTTGATTTTGGTGTGAAAGTATATTTTTCTACTGCCTTCTGCCTGGAGTTGAACCTGGGGCTTTCTGTATGCAAAACAGATGTTTTTATCAGAGCACCACAGCCCTTCTCAAAGGACCAGAAACAGCAGAATAAATAGACAAATGCATCACCACCCCAAGTGTTTAAAAGCAATTTGGTTATCCAGCAATTGTAGCCTGGAAATAATTCCGTAGACGAATTTTAAAAACTCTTGGTAGATCCAATGCCTTCCAAGAAAGAGCAGTTTCTCACCACAACCCTGTGGAAGCCATCCAAGTGAACACCAGGAAGACGTTCTACCTGTATGGACACCAAAAGGTTCTCTTTTTCTCAGGTTGGGCTTCATGAAAGCAATGCTGTGAAACTTCAAGAGCATCAAGCCGGTGACTCCACTAACAACTACACCCTAGAGTGCAAGTAATTAGTTACACCTAATGTTCAGATACACTGATTTGGAAGTAAAAATATGGCAGCAAAGACTGGCTAGATGACTGGTTTGTAGGACTGTCATCCTTTGCTTCTCTCTTATGCCTGTCTGTCTTTCAGCTTAATGGTGAGCAGCATATCAAACAGCAGCATTCTACAACAGCCATTCAAAGGAGACAAGTGTCTCTGTATAGTAGGACATGTCTGTAATCTTTGGAGGGTCCAGACATGGTTAAAGGGTCATCTCTGGGGCAAATTTGAGGCTGAATTTGAGAAAAGTCATCTTATCTCATCCCAAGATGGGAAAGCACTCCAAGGGTGACTGACTGTTAGGGTTGGATTGGGTGGGAAGCTATGGAGGTTCCTGTAGCTAATCCCAGACTGGAAATGGCTGCTGTGGATGACTGACCAATCAGGGTCACGGAAACCCAGCAGACTGACCAATCCGTGGCAAGCCCTTGTTGTATTGGAAGGTGAGGTTGAGGAGAAGAGGTAAAGTAGGGAGCTTTTTAAGTGACACAAGATTTTTTCTGCATCTACAAATGGAGCGATCTGACATTAGGGCCATGATCACGTGTTTAATTTCACTTTAAACCTTCGATCCGTCTTCTGACTGCAGCCCTCACACCTTTTCATTTCTATCTGCTTTATTACGAATTGAATGTTCAAAAATCTGTATTCACATGAATAGAATGCATTCGAATGTGTTACAATTCTATTTGATACAAATCTATTTGTATGTATTAGTACAAATAGATACGTATCTGCATACACGTTAGGGCTTATTTTCGGGGGATGTCATATTTTTCCATGAACAACAACCTACATTTATCCACCACAGTGTGAACTGTAACTAGGGGTTATTTTGGGCGTAGGGCTTATGTTTCAAGCATCTTCAAAAATCCTGAAAAATCACGCTAGTTCTTATTTTGGGGTTAGGTCTTACTTTCAGGGAAAGAGGATATGAACAGATAAATATCTGCATATGAACAGATATGTATCTGATATATTTCCCCAGCTTAACGAATGTCCAAACTATTCATACGAATGTCTGGAAACATTCGTATTTGTTTGAACATTAGCATACGAATATCGTGACATTTGAGTTTGAATGTCTGAATTTGGATGAATGTGGACAAATTTCAAAGGTTATGTATATTTGTGTACATCCCTACGTGTGCCTCAGGTTGGGGATCATTTCTTAGACCATTCTTACATCTAAATGTTTTTAAATCTTTGAACCTGTTTGCATTAAGCAGTTCTTCAGGCAGAAGACCTTCTGCAAGCAGCGAATATGCTTTATAATGAGGGATCAGGGCCAATCTAACTGTATGCTTGGCTTATACATTATTTTTTTAAAAAAAACCCAAACAGGAAAATGTAATTTAGACTGGGGAGACTGTACGGTGTTCAGATTACTAACATGCCATGGACAACATCTGTCCTTCATCTGTCTCTTTCCCCTTTATAGCACTCAAATCTTTTCTGCAAAGGTTAAGACAGGTGCAACTTCTCAAACAATATAACATTGTCCCCACCCCATAAAACTGTGCAGGCTGGTTGTACAATCTCATTCCACCCTTACTGCAAGATCACTCACTGTCTGGATAACTGTTTGGATCTGGGCTCGGCTGTTGGCCTCACCTTGTCCCCCCCCCCCAACTCTTATGGTACAAAGACAAAACACTTGCCTGTTGTAAAACTACATGAAAGGTAGGCATTAAAAATCTTTGCACTGAAATCTGATCTGCAAATTTTTCTCCCCACCCTTATACCAGAGCATTTTTCAAACAACCATGCCTTTATTCACTTCTGGCTGTGTTTAATCATGGCAGCAAATGCTAATTAATGCTACCATCGAGCACTGCATTTTATGTTGAAGGAGGGCAAAGCCAGTGGTTTTCAAATTTTACATCGGCAGGGAAAGCTTCCTGCTTTCCTTACCTGCCATGCCAAGGATCAGTGATTTGCATTTAGTAGATGTTTCTGCATTCCACTGTTAAAACCCTTGTTATATAGGATAACAACCTTACCATCCAACTGCAGCAAATGTGTTCCTAGACCATGTGATCCACATACCACAGCATCCCCTGGGAGGCAAGGCCTGATGGAGAATGCACTGGCCATGTGGGGACCCTGAGTGTAGTCCACTCCCAGGTGTGGAAACTGCACCCAGGAGCCCTGCAGAAGGAGGTGACTTAAAGGGCACCAGGGAAAAGAATCCCCTGATGTATTCCAGACCATAGAGTGTGCCTTGAACACCCTTCATAGCCCAGAAAACTTCTGCTAGTTCAGCTGTGGAACCTTTAAGGAGAACCAGCCATGGCTTGACTGGGATAGGCTACCATTTTAGATGGGAACACTTTCTGATCTAATGCCAAATGCAGAAAGGACCCTGGTCAATTTGAAGACTTCACCTTCCTCCCACATTTGGTTAAGAGAGAGCAAAGTGGAGGCTCCAAATGATAGGGTTACTTTATGGAGAAGAGAACAGGAAGAAGAAGAAGAAGAGGAGGAGGAGTTGGCGGAGTTGGCTTTTCTACCCTGCTTTTCTTGCTCATTTGAGGGGATTCAAAGCGGCTGACAAACCTTCTGTTCTCCTCAAAACAGACACCCCACCTTCTGCGCAGAACCCAGGCAATCCACCCGCCCGATCTGGCCTCCCCGCACCTGTGCGGACACGCAATGGCCCTTCAGATCCATCCCTATTTGGGATGAATCCTTGGGAGGTCAGATCGCCAAGAAATGGCTCTTCTTTGAGACGTTTCTTGGCGGCAAATGTGGAAGCACCCTCACATTCAAACAAATTTTCAAATCTTTCAATTCGTTCGTACGAATTATTCAGACATCTTATTCATATCTGTACAGACACATAGGGGACAAAATGGGATGTATATGAGATAAAAATGGGGTGCGTAAGGATGTGTAATGACACATTCAAATCTTCAGATGTGAATAAAAATTTTGTACAAATAGATTTGAATGTATTCAATTCGTATCGAATGTGAATACATTCGAATTTTAAACATTCAAATCGAATCCTGAAAATTGCATTCGTGCACATCCCTAGTACTGTATTTTGGGCTTCCAAAGCTTTCCTACGTCTTAAACAGGAGTCTTTTATCAGAGAGGCACTGAGGACCCAGCCTGCAATCTTTTGCAAGCAGAGTATTTTCCAACATGAGTGTGTCCCTGCCTGTTGTCAGAATCCGATTAGATCTGTGCTTTTCTTACCTGCTGACTTCAGATAGGTACTACAATAGCATCTGAGCACCCATAATTTCCGAAGCAATGTTTACATGTAAAATTAAGATTATTTTTTTAAAAAAGCTGTAATTTCACCACATTTTCCTGATGTGTTTATTTGTATCAATATTAATTCTGAGTTTTAATTAGAATGCATTCAAAGTTTTCTTTTCCCTCTCCTATTTTTCTGCATCACTTCTGTAGTGCTGTCAAGGTGTGAATATTAAATTAGCTGGGAGCCTAAAATATCCTCAGCCGCCCCCCCCCCTTGCCCCATCTATAGGCACCTTGACTACTGTTTCAAAGTAGCAGCAGCTGCTAATCTATAAAGGCAGTTGATCATAATAAACCAATAAAAATAGGTGAGTTGTTCTGAAAGTTTAATCAGTAACATATTTAGCATGATTGAGTTTAGTAAACTGCTTGTTTTCTCTTGCTCTTTGGAAATCGGGTAGTTTTAAATTAAATTGCGGTTATGGATGACCTAACATTTCTGGTCTTCTTGATCTTCAGTGCTTAAAATTAGTTCATAGTTCTGTAATAATGGTAATAAATTGATCTGCTCTACCTGTTAATTAATCAGTAAGGGCCAAACTTAATTGCTAAGGGCCAATATAAATTGGTGAGACTGTGAGTTATAGGAACGCGTTATTATTTGAAACTATTTTGGTCTGGAACCATTGCAGTAGAAAGAGGAGGAGGGGAGAAAGAAAAAAAATTAAACATTAACTTTCGTAATGTTTATAATCTGTGCAAACATGAGCTATTTTATACATGCTTCAGTGCCTGCGGAAAAGTTTTGGAAATTCTTTTTTCAAATAATTTCAGCTTAACTGATCAATGCTTAGACAACCCTTACTTCTAGTTCCCATGTTGCATCCATGGCCCTTTCTGCATGAGGGTGTTGATCTAGATCAGAGGGCCTCTGACCTAAATCCAGGGACTCTACATCCACATGGTAATCTGCACGTAAATCTGGGGTGTTTTTCCACTGTCACTAGAAGTACCCATTAAGTACCCATTAATGGGTACAAAAATGCCATTTAGTACCCATTAATGGGTACTTAATGGGTACTTCTAGTGACAGTGGAAAAACACCCCTGGATCACATCTGGACCATAGGGTGTTTCCACACATACCTCCTGAAAGCTGGATTAAGGGAAACAATTTTTCTCAAATCCATCTCTGGGAAGATCCGTCTGAAATGGGGACGGATCCAAATAAGGCCCCGTGCTTCTGCACTTGCGTGCTAAGGCCAGATTCTGGAGAATGGATGGAGTGGGTGCTGTGTGGACACATCAACACCCATTTCAAAAGTCCTTTGGATGCTACCCCCGGAGCTTCAGGACAAGAGTGGTGAGCTCCCAGTCACTTTGTGTTTCCGGTGGTGCTGGGACACAGGGGAGGGGCTTTGGAAGCAGGCAGTCCTGCTTCAGCTCTTCCCAACGTGGTGACTGGAGGGACATCCATTGCCTCTCCTGTCTGTGCACGGAAGCATCCTCCTTTGATGCGGATTTTCCACGCAAGAACTGATTAAGACCTAATTTTCCAGGTCTTTCTGGGAACCGGTTTTAGCAGCACCAAGACTACATTAGAGATGGATCTCACGTGAGCCTGTGTGGAAGTGGCGTACTCAAAGTGTCCCGGATCTGGCCTCCAATGCGGAAGGTAAGTTCAAATGTGTTCTGTATGTGTCTTTAATGTGTTTCTAAAAGCGTTCTAATGGCCTGTGCGGAAACACCCATAGAGTCTAGAAAGGTGCATGATGAGGACCAGAGAGGCATGATTTCTTGATATTGGAGGTGCTCCCAGGCACATGGTGTGACTTCAAGGGCTAGCAAGTGCCCTTCGGGGCATCCTTCCTGCAGGTGGGGAAGACTCCAAAGGTGCTAGCTGCTCCCAGGAACTGTTCACCATTGTGTAGATTAGGGATGTACAAGGATATTCGAAACATTCAAAATTCAATCAAATTTGTTCAAATTCAGACATTCAAATTTGAATTGAATGTCTACACATTTGTTTTTTAGCATTCAAACAAATTTGAATGTTTTGAATCATTTATACTAATTATTCAGACATTCTTGTGTGTATCCATACACATCTTATCCGTATCCGTACACATTTGTACAGATACGTACAGGACAAAAAGGGATGCATATGGTCCATCAGGAAGTGTATGAATGCATACGGATGCGTACGGACACATATGAGTGTTGTCGACATTTGTATAATGAAATACGAATGGAAGATTCATACGAATAGATACGAATGTATTTGAATTGGTCCGGATTTGACTACATTAGTTTTTTCTCTATTCATACAAATTCAAACATTCAAATATTCAATTCAAATTGAATTTAATGTTGAAAATTGCATTCATACACACCCCTATATAGATTGCAGCTGTTTGAGCAACCACACTTGCTTAGGAATATGCACAAATATTCATAACATTTAAAATTTGTATGAAATTTCGTGGCTCGCCCTCGCCCCATAAGCGGTGGCTCGCCGCTTCTGGAGCCAGGGGGCGCTTCCCTGAAACCAACCCTAGCCCACCTGGGGGGTGGGGGGAGCACGCACGATCCCCTCCTTACCTCTTCACTGTTGCCCCAATTCTGGCCGCACGGTCCCAGGAGGCTCTGCGCCTGCATGCTGCATGCCTCCTGACTGGTCAGGGCAGCACGCCTGTGCAGAGAGCCTCCTGATGGCAGGCACTGCCAGACGCTGCCCTAGCTAGTCAGGAGTTGTGCAGCACGCAGGCGCAGAGCCTCCTGGGACTGTGCAGCCAGAATCGGGGTGACGGAGAAGAGGTAAGGAGGGAATTGTGCACGCTCCACCCCCCCCAGGTGGGCTAGGGTTGGTTTCGGGGAAGCTCCCCCGGGCTCCAGAAGCGGCGAGCTGCCGCTTCTGGGGCGAGGGCAAGCTGCGAAATAGGAGTTCCCCGTCTCGCCATGCTCGGATCTGGCGGAGCCAATCATGGCGGGCCGGGGGAGGGCCTCTGGAGCACGGATTTGAGGTGGGTGCTGTGCATCCACATAGCACCCACCTCAAATCCAAATCTAAATTGTCCTTCTGCTGCATGTGCGGAAGGACGGGGTGGGTAGATCCGTATCTAATAGATAGGGATCTACCTTCATCCGGGTTTACTAAATCCGGAACTACCCCAAACCAGGGTTAGTAAATCCGGATCGACTGGAAACCGGATTTACTAAATCCGGATGTAGCAGATCTGGATTTATCCTGGTAAGTGCGGAAGCACCCTATGAGTCCAAACTGCTTGATTAGATAGGACACTGGCCCAATTGGTTGGGCCAATATGAAATATATTTTTTAAAAAGTGACAGTGCCCAAAGAACTAAACAAATCTTGCTTCTCATAACCTGGCCTGGTTTGTACAAGCCAGGAAGGCTTTGGAAAGGATGAATCATTTCCCCCATGTTATTCCCCACCTCCCACTTTGGAACCTTCTGCTGTCTGTTCCAATCACTTAAAAAGACAGATAATGAATCAGTTCATAGCGCTAGACATAATATTCTGCTCTGGCCTAATTTTTTGATGACAACATTTCAGCTTAGGTAGTGAATCAAATTTCTGAACGGGTTTTGCTGCTTTGACAACCTAGGCACCCAACCATATTAGAATAAAACTAATAATACCTGTCCAGGTTCCATTCTGCACCTGTGAAATACAAAACCAAGACCTATGCTTCGAGCCAAGTGGGCAAGAAGCCTAGCGCATGCAAGAAAAAAAAATTCAGTATGCTGTGAAAGACATTCCCTGGATTCCCACAGCAACACCTTGTCAGATGAATTAGAAGAACTGTGGTAAAAAGGTAAAGGCTGTTAAATAGCCAAGGTTCTGTTAGTGTCCAGCAAAATGTCCATTGCTAGAGGATTTTTTTCTTCAAAGCCAGATGCTTGTATATGCTGCTGAGTGTCGGGAATGCCTTCCAGCACCCAGAAGCCAATCAATCAGATGATCTGCACAAGGGCGATGGCAGCAAGACCTACTGTAAAGGAGCAATGCCAGGAGCAATCCGGCGTGGCCGTTTGAGAGTCTGCTAGCTAATGTGAGCTCAAACAAGGGCTAAGAGATGAAGCTGTCTGCTATCATAACTAGCGAAAGCAACCCCAGAGTCTGAAACAGCTGTGATCTGATTTCTTATTACAGCCAGTTGACTTGAGGGAGTGGTTCACAGTTGCAAGCATGGAGCTGGAGGGGGAGAGAGAAAGAGAGAGAGAGAGGAGGAACCCATGGAGGGAAATGCAGTAGATCAGGCTGTAGGCATCATGATTAATGCAGAAGGCACCGTTTCCTGCTGAATGTCTGGAAAGATACAGTCTTCATCAATGACCATTGCTCCACTGGTTTTCCGCCATTGCTACCTGAGAAACTGGCAGCTGACGGCAATAAATACAAGAGTGGGAATCATCAACAGTTCACTTGGAGATGAAAAGACAGAGGGCTGGTCCACCAGCCTCCGTAAGCTCCTCCAAAGGAGCCAGCATCTGGATAATTGATAGGTAGACTTTTTGGCTGTGGCTTGCCCAGTGGACTTCCTGGATTACCACAGCTGCACTGTGAGCCAATCTACTAGGATGGCATATCTACCAGTAGAATGCTGCATTCACACGGGATGAGGCATTGGCCTGGTCTATAGCATGAAAAATCATGTGGAAATCCATTCCAACTTTGGACCGCTTGATTTCCTGGTATGGCATACCAGGGACAAAAAGCCTAGCACCGTTTTGCCGGGCAGCTGGACGTCAGCCACTTCTGGGTGCCTGGCCAAAATAGTCTTGCCTGGCCAGCAACTATGGAAGCTGGGGACTTTTCTGTAGGTAGTCTGGGGTGGACTACAAGCAATGCATGCATCTTTTGGTGATGCCAATCCATCGTCGGTTGGTTCACTTGGTTTGGTCCAACATAGCACCTGATAGCTTGCACCATTTAGAAATGGCCTTTGGGCTTTTCCACATTTACCACTAAAGCAGTATA
Organism: Aspidoscelis tigris stejnegeri; assembly: GCA_023333525.1. Lineage (NCBI taxonomy): Eukaryota > Metazoa > Chordata > Lepidosauria > Squamata > Teiidae > Aspidoscelis > Aspidoscelis tigris. The sequence goes on from JALMGA010000007.1 coordinate 14,392,415, forward strand.
GAAAGGAGTTCAGGTGACTCTCTTTGGTGTCTTAGAATGGTCTGAAGGAGGCCCTACCTCATGCTAGTAGGCATCTGCACAACTATTCATCACATTGGAATTTGTTCAAATTTGAATTGAACATTTGTTACATTTGTGAACCTGCGGAGGCAGGAAAGCGGCTGCCCAGTCACATCTGCAGTGGATCTAGAGTGGATTCAGAGTGGATTCAGAGCGGAGTAAAAGTGGATTCAGAGTGGATTTGATTCATTCAGAGAGGATTCATAGGGGATTTGGTGGCATGATCGACGGCAGAGATTCAAATAGCATTTGAAGAACATTCATAACGAATTCAAATCCTACTGCATTTGGAGGGGTTGTATTGGAACAAATGTGAATTTCCTCGCATTCAGGTTTATTCAAATCACACGAAGAAACATTTGTGCACATCCCTACTTGTTAGTATCTTTCAGCAGTCTACCAGCCGCTAAAACTGAACCATGCATGGTACCCATAAAAACACAGTGCAGATCTTGCCTCTGTTATCTATAAAATGTAACTTGATCCTAAGAGGTATAAAAAAGGCAATTGCTGAATAGATATTTGGAAGCCAGTTCTAACACATGAGCACAAGGGATGGGTGTGCTAACAGGATACTGGAGTGGTCCGTTTGAAGCCAGGAACAGCGAAGAAAGAAACTTTGAAACTGGCTTGTGTGTTAACAGTGAATTTTCCAGAACTTCTTTTTTGCCATCTCATCCATTTATCTCCTTGAGAAAAAATATACAGAAAAGGGGGATTGGAAGGGAGCATTTGAAGCTATTTTGTGGTGCAGGATTCCCCTGAGACAGCCATCTAACGCATATTTGTGTATGCTGAGATTTGTTTCATCTGTGACAATGCACCATTGCATCCGTCCAGCTTGGACGATGTGCCTGTTTTGTGTAACACCTCCCATGGTATCCAGCTGCTATAGCCAGGGCCCTTTCTGCATGGACATTTAATCAAGGCTGACCTTGAAGATAGTTTGGAAGCTGCAGCTGGTGCAGAATGACCAGAATGGATGGATGGATGCACATTACGCTGGTCTTAAAAGAGTTTCGCTGGCTGCCAGTCTGCTACTGAATCCAATCTGGGCTCTAAATGGTGTAGGCCAGTGATGGCCAACCTATGACACGCGTGTCACAGATGACACACCAAGCCCTTTTGGGTGACACACATGGTCACCCTGGCACCTGGGCGTGTAGTGCTTGCTTGTTCTTGAAGTGTATGAAATACTAACTTTCAATTGAAGATTTAGCAAACAAAATTCAGCAACAAAAGTCACTAATGTAAAGAATTGTTTTTGCTTTTAATAAAATACATATATCAAAAATATAACTTTTTTACTAGAACTACAAATATCACAAAATTATGGATATTTCTAGATGTGACACAGCACCTGAGTTAAGCTAGGTTTTCTTGTGAATTTTGACACACCAAACTTAAAAGGTCCGCCATCACTGGTGTAGGCCCTTAACATCTAAAGGGATGCTTTCTCCTATATCAACCTGCTTGTATTTTCAGATTTGCAGTGGAGTCCCTCCTTCAGTAATTGAAGGGCTGGGGACCTGGGATAGGGCCTTTTTGAACGTAGCGCCCAAATTGTGGAATAGTGTCCCCCCTTGAGGTGCCCAAGCACCTTCAGTTAATACATGCAGAAAACTGTTTAAAACATATCTATGTAGCCTGGCCTTTGACTAGATTGAATTTCAAGCAGAAAAAGGGATTTTCTATCACCTCATGAAACGTAAAGCCTGTCGCTCTAACCTGGAGACATTACCTAGGCATCCATTTTAATAGCCATTGATACATCTGTTCTCCTCCATGAATTTATTTAATTATTTCTTAAAGCTATCCAGGCTGGTTGCTGTCATCACCTCCTCTGGTAATAAATCCCTTAGACCAATGACCCTTTGGGTGAAAAAAAAAATACTTCCCCTTGTCAGTTCTAACTCTTCTTTTTCATACGCTGTGAATGAATTAATTTTATTGATCCTGAAATTTCTATTGGGGGTCAGGAAATATGGCGCATTAATGTCTACCATCCCTCTTTTTTTCTCTTAATTGCATTCTATATTCAGATCCTAGAAATCTGCAGCATTTTTTTTAAAAAAATTAAAAGTCAACAAATTCCAATGTAACCTGAACTACAGCAGGTGCACTCAAGCTCCTGATATACTAATTATATGGTGAGTGCTATCTTTCCTCTATGTGCACATTGTACATGTGCCAAGCTGATATTAATAGATAGTAATTGTTTGCAGTGTGCAGCCTGGGCCAAGAAAATTGATTTTACAGTTGCTTAAATGTTAGGGTTTTTTTTTCCAAATAGTTACTGGGAAATCTTAAAATTCACTCAACAATGTCTGAGCTTAGACCTACTCTTAGAAATTTGTATGCTAGTACATATTTCTAGCCCTATCCTGAATTTACTCCTCCCAGCTGTTACTGCTAGAGGACAGAAGAAGATATGGGAAGCCGACTGGATTCAGTGGAGAGGAGATAGCATCAGCCTTAAAAAAACAAACAAACAGAACAGTTGGGGTGAAGATAACACACTGAAAAAATGATGCATGCAAAGTCATGTGTAATCTATACTATTTTTCAAAAAATGTTCTGCAAAAATTTAATACATTTTCTGCAGCAAGAAACATTAAATTCTGCAATCTACAATTGGGCACTTGCTTTCTTAGTTGCTCTAATTTTCTTACACTTTTTTTTCTTCTTGAATTCCATCAATAGTGAACCAACTAACAGAGGCCATGTTGTCTCAATTATATCCCACCAATGAAATGGGGTGGGCAAAGAGATACAGGTGCCCAAAAGCTATAAGTGTAGGTACTTCAACAAATGGCAGAAGTGGGGGGGGGGGGCATTCTATAGAGGCTATTATACAGGCTATTATACAGTGGCTTTCTGTGTTTTATGGGAGCCACAGTAAGACCTCTCCAGATGATCTCAGTGCCCTTCCAGGGTTGATACGAGGGGAGCATTCTTATAGTATCATACTATAAGTTGTTTAGGGCCTTATATGACAGAACAAGGCCTTGAACCTAGCCCAGTAGCTAACTGGCAACCAGTGCAGTTGGCTAAGCATAGACCCTCTCCCTGCATCCTGGCCACTGTATTTTACAGTACAGTGGTACCTTGACATACATGTGCCCTGACATACAAGTGTTTTGAGATACAAGCCGCCGAGCGAGTGATATTTTGCTTTGAGTTGAGAGCAAGATTTGAGATACGAGTATGTAAATACAATACAGTACATAACAAAAACAACTGAAGTGGTGTTTTGGGAGCTGGAATGGATTAATGGGAAAATTGCTTTGAGATACGAGCGATTTGACATAAGAGCAAGGTTACGGAACGAATTAAACTCGTATGTCAAGGTACCACTGTAACTGCAGCCTTCTGAGCGTTCACAAGTACAGCCTCACATAGAACACACAGAGGTCTACATGGGCCTTTCCGTATTACCTGTGTTGTTCTGGAACAGGGTGGTTACTCCAAGCTGGGATGTGTTGCTGCTACAGTGGGACATCAATGTCCACATTTGGATGACCGGTCCTGATCCAGACCCAGTGCTGCCTAGGGAGGCCATCAGAGGCACACCAAGGCTCTGAGGCCAGGAATGAATGTTCCAGCCTGGCCTTTTTCAGGTCAGACCCGCTTCTGGTGTAGCTTTCCTGGTGCCTGCAGGTGTGCCCAAAAGTCTTGCTCACACATTCTCTGAAATTCTTTGGAACCTGCATCATTAGACCAATGTTTGATGTGATGCACAGTGTTTTAAATCAAAAAGAATTTGCTGAATTATTCAGTCTTCAAAATAGTTTAGCAAGTCTGCACCCGGTGTGTGTCCCTGTCGAACAACTGATTTTGTCACATACTCAGCCTCATTTAGAAGCAGATAGTAGATGTTCGGTTTTCTAAGCTGTGATCAGACACGACGACAAAAAGCCCTTCTAAGGGCTCTTCCCCATGGGGCTGCCAATGCCTCACGGTGGGTTCAGGGCAGACTTAATGTGAATCTTAATTTGCATTAAGGAATCCCCATGGTAATGGAGGACAGGGTGGGTTCAAGCTGAACCCACCCATCCCCATGAAAACTGTAGTAAATCCCTGCATCAGGATGCCACGGTTTTCCCCACTCCCTCTTTGCCTGAGCGTGCAGTCGCCCAGGTAAGGGCTTGCTTTACCCCAAACAACCACTTGACAGCTTCCCTGCAGTCAGCTGGGCAGCTGTCAGGCAGGTATAGGGGCTGTCAAGCGCATGAGCAGAGCTCCGGTAACAGATATGAAAGCCGCTGCTATTTTAATCATTTTACTGGAGCTCTGCTTGTGAGCTTGACAGTCCCTATACCCGCCTGACAGCGACTCAGCTGACTGCAGGGAAGCTGTCAGGTGGTCGCTTGGGGTAAAGCAAGCCCTTACCTAGGTGATTGTGCACTCAGGCAAGGGGGGGACAGCTGCAATTGCAGCATTAGCGGCCAGGACAGCGAAACCTCACCCACTAATGCCGCGATCGTAACCTGGGAGTGTCCCCATGCCCCCAGGATAACCCGTTCTTGCCCCCTAATTTGGGATGAGAACAGTTATAAAGGTTTTTTTTTTTTACTTCAGTTTTTGGGATTTTGTCCCTCATGTGGCCCAAATTAGGGCTTTGCATGGGGACTCTTCGCCTCGGAGTATCCTTATCATGGGGACACGGGGTAAGGCAGCTTAAAAAAGACTCTGAGGTAGAATTGTTTGCTCAGCATTCTGCCCCTCCCCTGAGCATTCTGTGCTATAAACGGTGGATTGGATAAGGCTTGGGAACACAAGGGCCACACATGGTCTCTCTGAGGTTCCTCTGAATGGATATGTCTGGATACAGCCTCAGTCCTCTCTGCTTATATTTCTCGTGGCATTCAAGTCAATTTTCTTGTTTTCATTTATGTCATTTCCACCTTTAGTTTTTACTTATAGTGAGTAAGCAATAAAGTCTCTGGCCATGTTCTGCTCGCATAAAGGGGTAGTGTGTGAGAACAATGAGACAACCCAATAGAATACAATTCTGGCTGCCACTTCTGTGTTACCTTGTTCACTGCAGTTTCACACAAAGTGAATGTTAAACAAAACAGCAACATGCAAATAACTGTATATTTGTTCAGCTGTCAAAGTACAGCATTCTAAACAAAAGTAGAGGGAGGGAGGAAAGGAAGGAGGGAAAGAGGGAAGAGAGGAGGGAAAGAAGGAAGGATGGAGGGAGGGAAGAAAGAAGGGAAAGAAGGAAGGAGGGAGGGAGGGAAGAAAGGAGGAAAGGAAAGAAGGAGGGAGGGAGGGAAGGAAGAAAGGAGGGAGAGAAGGAAGGAATGTTTATACATATATAACAATGATTATGAAGAGCCTGTCCAAGTCCAATGGAAGTGATAGTCTGTTTTATTTCTCTAGTGAAAGGTAGACATCAGCCCAAAATTTCTACTAATTACTTGAAAGTTAAAGTTCATATATTAGCTCATCTCTTCAGCTGAGCTCTGAATTAACTTTTCCTGTTTTTGCAGCATTGCGTCAATTGAACCTTGAAAAGTAGCCAAACAGGTTTATATTTTCATCTTCCTATGCTTCAATGTTTCAAACATTTCTCAAATTATGGGAGACAAAGAGCCTTTTCACACTTACATTGAAGGAACAGCTCCAGCATCCACATGCCCCGGCACCACTGTCCCAGTGTATTTCAGAGTGCCCCAGAGCTGCCCTGATCCTCTGTAGCTGTGAAGAAGTAACAACTTCTCTGTAGTTTGACTGGGAGCAGCTAGTATGTTCCCAATCAGTAGCATTCACACCTGCTTCTGGGTGCAAAGCTGTGAGGAGACACAACTGCATACTGTGTTGCGATCACCATGGCAACATCATCATGTATGCAATGGAAGTAGCTGCGGCCATTGCTGTGGCCATTTGGACAATCTGAGATGGAAGAAGAAGAAGATGAAGAAGAGCTGGCTTTTCTACCCCACATTAAGGACACTCAAAAGTGGCTGACAAAGCTTTCTGTTCTTCTCCCCACAACAGAATACCCTATGACGTGGGTGGGGCTGTGAGAGCTCAGAAGAGAGCTGTGACTAGCCCAAGGTCACCCAGCTGGCTTCTGGGTATTTCTTCACCCAGAGAATCATTGGTTTATGGAATTTGCTGCCAGAAGAGGTAGTAACAGCTACCAGCCTAGATGGCTTTAAGGTAGGGTTAGATAAATTTATGAATGGCAGATGTATCAATGGCTACTAGAATGAATGCCTAGGTACATCTTTCAGGCTGAGGGAACAAGCAGGATGCCTCTAAGGCAGTGATGGCCAACCTATGACACGCGTGTCACAGGTGACACGCCAAGCCCTTTTGGGTGACACACGTGGTCACCCTGCCACCTGGGCGTGTAGTGTTTGCTTGTTCTTGAAGTGTAAAAAATACCAACTTTAAATTGAAGATTTAGCAAATGTAAAGAATTATTTGTTTTTGCTTTTAATAAAATACATATATCAAAAATATAACTTTTTTACTAGAGCTACAAATATAACAAAACTATGGATATTTCTAGATGTGACACAGCACCCGAGTTAAGCTAGGTTTTCTTGCGAATTTTGACACACCGAGCTCAAAAGGTTCACCATCACTGCTCTAAGGCAACTTGTTGGGATTCAAGAGCAGGAAAAGGTGGGCCATTATGTGTGACTGGATGCTGGACTTTATGGGTTGTGGCCTGATCCAGCAGGGCTTCTTTTATGTTCTTATGGGGGAGGGCAGAATCAAACTCAGTATTCCCAGATAAGAGTCCAGCTCCTTAAGCACTAGACCAGACTGGCTCAGCGTGGTATGGACCATCCATACCACAGTACTGGTTGACCAGTTGGGGACTATAACCATGCTCACCTTGCAGACACGACCTAGCAGCCCAAACTTAACTAAAGTGGAATAGTAGGAAGAAAATTTATACATTTATGTCTATGATCATAGTTAATAAAACTGGCAGAAATTTCTATTATTGTTCAAAGTTCAAGCTAACAGAGCATATTTATTTATTTAAGAATGGCCGCATCCCCATTAGAAGCTTAATCCAGTTTCCCTAAACTGAAATAACAGAACCGGATGCAAACGCGAATTTGCCTGATCTCATTACTTTCAGCCAGAATCGCGTTCAATCCAGATTCTGAGGACATACATGACACAAGGGGGAACTCCAGTGGCTACTTCCTAAAAGCCGCTTTTCAGGGCTGCCCTGTCCTCTTCCTCCTGGCTTGAGCGCGCCACCCATAAGGGACCCCCCTTCACGGAGCCTAGCTGGGTGGCTCAGTGGCTGCCGCTTGCCTGGATGGAGGAAAAACGGCAGCGGACAGCCAGCAATTCTTTCCCCTCCTCTCCTCATTGCTCAGGGCACACAGCAGCAGTGGCAACTCAAGCCCCTTTCTCCCGTCACCGTCACAGCCTTTAAAACACACATCTCCCCAAACCTGCAGCTGCTTTTCTTTCTTTCCCCTTTTTTAAAGGTCAGAAATTTCAAAATGGCAAGATCGTTATCAGGTGTGAAGTGCTTGGATTGCTACAGTGTAGCGGCTGCTGCTTTAAGAGGTGGATTTTACAGCTTGCTTTGGAAGCAAGCTATTGGGGAAGGGGAACTCTCATCCCTTAACACGGAACGGTTCCCACAGTAAAAAATGTAAAACGTTTCAAGCGCACGAACCGGAGTGAGACCTGTTGAAATGAGAATTAACATTTACAATGCTTTGGGACGATTTAACACGTGGAAAGCGTCTTAAGCCAAACTGACATGGGGTCTGCGAGGATTGAAAACGGCTTGAAACCGAAATAAGGTTGTAATGGGGATGCGACCTATGTGTCAAAGAGCATGCGTGACTGTTTGATGTAGATGAGAGATGGCCTGAAGTGGTGTCTTTGGAACCAAACAGAAATATCTTTGTAAGAAATCCCACAGATCTCATGAAATCACATTCAATATCATCTGAAACTTTTTGAAGTTGATTTTCTGAAAGAGAGGCCCTCTCAATTTGCTATAGACTTTTAAACAATTGGGGGGGGGGGAATTATTCTGTTCTGCGTTTGAACACTGCACAATATTTGTGACAGCCCTTGAAAAAGAATTGGCTATTGGATCTTCTCATCTCTTATTCTATGAAGTCCAACAAGGTGAGAGAAAGTGACTCCTTCATCAACTGCTAATTGTTCTGCCCTGGACAGATCAGAATTGCTAAGCCATGCTTGGATTCAGCAAGAAAAAGAGATGAAGTTATGGTGACCTGCCAGGGTATTATTTTGGAAGTGCTGCTCAGATCAAGCACAGATGGGCAGCACAGAGCTTTGATATTCAGCTTGGATCTGAAAGTGTTATCATTGGGATGGTAAACAAGTTCATAAGGACCCTAATGAGGCAAAAAATTGCTATGGTAACAGACAAAGAACAGTCTGGAAATTGAAGAGGAGTCAGTACATGGTGACTTAAAAGGTACTGGAGTGTGATGTTTCTGATAAGATGCATTGGCTTAGTTTAGATGGCCTAAGGGCATTATTTTCACGCTTGGAGTTTAAATCAATTTTTGCTTGAATCATTTTGTTAACACACACATATAACCTATATTGATAAAGGATATCCAATCCATTTTTCTTCTGCATTTAGTCCAACATTTCCACGTTGCACAAAGGGCTGCAAGAAAGTTTTTTAGCTCAGCAGCAGGGATTTCCTAGAGACACTTTTGTTTTTGAGAAAACCTTTTTCCTTTTTGCATTTGCAGAGGGTTCATCAAATGTTCTCATCCCCTTTGACATTGCATCTGGCATGTTTCTGAGGATCCCAACTCCTATCATGGTCAGGCCATTTGTAGGGACACCATGGATTGAACCATTGGGCTCTTCTTCATTGAAAGGCCCGTGATATGCACCAGTGGATCCGTACCAGCCAGTTCTACTGGTTGGTACTGCAACAGTGCCATCTGGAGCCTCTGGGGGATCTATTTCGATGGCATGCTTTGGTGTGCTGCCAAAATGGGTCCCCTTGTAGTCCTGAACCCAGAAGGCATTCTTGATGCAAGCCTCTGGGTGGAGTTCTAGACCAGGGCTTGCTGGTCCACTAGTAGACTCATCTAAACAGGTCTACTGGTAATCCCAATGTGCCGATCAGTGAGGTCCTGAAGATCATGTCCCCCTTGATCAGGTGAGCACAGAAAGGACCATTGATCCATCTGATCCCGCAGCCTGCTTTCTCATGACCCAACCCTCTGTGTAGTGAAGGTGATGAGCAGGGCGTAAGTGTACTCTTGCTCTACTAGCAGCATCTCAGAGGCTGGCCTCTAGAAACATGCAGTCTCCTATGCCAGAGGTGGCCACTGAGAATGTAGACATCAGTGCAAGTAGTCACTGACAAGTTTATCTGCTATAAATCTAGGAAACTTTAGTTGGTCTTCCTTTCCCTCCCTCCTTCCCTTCAAGAACCATTCTATCTGCCTGCTTCCCAGATAGTTGACTTCTGCTATGATGGAAACTATACAGCTGTTCCTGAGATATGAAATTAAGAAGTGGTATAGAAGTGTTTTGAATAGGTAAAAAAAATAATGACTGTGACCATGAGCCACTATGAACTGGGGTATAGAGGCAAAGGAGTATATTCAAGTGTTTATCGCAGAGATGAATAATATTTTCCTTTCAGGCCAACAGAATGAATGCTGAAAATATTCTTAACATCAGAGAAAGTGCACTCATGCCCATGTTCCACATACCCTGTGAATATTTTTAAAAGAAAACTTAAAGAGAAAACACCTTGCAATCCCGTATCTTCAAGAATTTAGCTCAAAGCCCTGGATGAGCTCCACTCTGAACAGCAAAACACTGGCAAAGTTTGCTGACAGATTTTCACCCTTTGGGGCTGCTACATTATAAACTGCCTTTGAATGTCACACAGGGTTTGGAGAGTACATTAACCATTTTGTTCAGTCTGTGTGCCAAGCTGAAGTTTGCAACCAAACTAGGAGTATCTCCTTCTCTTTCAACTGGAATAGATGGAGAGCAAGATTTGAGAAGCGAAAAATGCAGGTTGGAGGTCTCAGCATTAGGACCAAAAACATCACTACTAGGTGATGCTCTGCTTTAACCTGGATCTCTTCTGCCTCCAATATGTGAGTACGCCTGCTGCACGAAATGGCTAGCGCTGTCCCCTAAAACAAAGCAGCCTGTAGAGGTGCACATGAACAAAAATCTCATATTCAGTTCAAAGTAGATCTAAAAACCTGTTTGTTCAGATCAATGGCAAACCATTTAATCAAATGGATAGGGAACCAGCATCGCTGCTAAGGAGACTGCCATGATTTCCAGTTATTGCCTCAGTATCCCTGGACAGTATTGGGAATTGTGCAATGAGATGTGGCACTCCCAATATAGTTCCAGGAGAATCATGGGTTTTAGCCCATATCATTCTGGGGCACCTTTTGTTAGGCCGTCCACTGAAACCATCTGTTAGAAGAGAAATTCTTTAACAGCCTCTCCTGATCCTCCAAAACTGTATGGAGGGCTGTTCCGACCATGTGGCCAGCCCCCCACCCTCTGAGATGCCTGCTGTTTCCCAGGTGAGGGTAAACTCTTGTGAGATCTAACACAAACACTAGGGGTACGCACAAATGCAATTTTTGACATTCGATTCAATTTGAATCAAATATTTGAGTGTCCAAATTCATATGAACAGAGAAAAAAAAATGAATGTATTCAAATTCATACTGATTCAGATACATTCGTATCTATTCGTGCAAATATTTAATTCGTATTTGATGATATGAATATCAACATTTGTATGTGTCCATAGGGATCCGTCTGCATCCATAGGCATCCATACGCGTCCTGTTTTTATCTTATATGCATCCCGTTTCTGTCCTGGGCATATCCATACAAGTGCGTATGTAATGCATATGTATCCATACACATACAAATGTCTGAAAAATTCATAGAAATGTTTTGAAATGTTTGAATTCATTAGAATGTTAAAGAAATGAATATCTAAACATTTGATTCAAATTTTAATGACTGAATTTGAACAAATTCGATCAATTTTTGAATGTTTTGAATATTCTTGTATGTCCCTACCAAGCACCCGGGAAAATGCGGAGGGAAGGAAAACTCCGCAGCTGATGCTGATGGAAGAAAGATTTCTTTATTTTGTAGCACCAGGCTTTACTTCGCAGCGACTGCAGAGCATTGCAAAATTTGTCTAGCATTTTGACACCTGCTCCATAGTCCCTGTGAAGCATTTCTCCTGTCTGGACCCAGTCACCGTTAAATCACCACCATCCTCTGATATGGATACTACGGTATGTTAATATGGCTTAGTGATGGGCACAGATTTCTTTTGATATTCTATTCAAACTGAATCAGATACCCAGAAATCCAATTTGATTCAAATCTCTTAAATTTGAATTTAACAAGATTCAATTCAATTTTACCAAATTTGAATCTATTCTTTCAAATTTTTTATTCGAATCTGCACGTACGAATGTTGACAACATTCATATGTGCACGGAGACATCTTTCCCACATCCGTACACATCTGTATGCATCCCGTAGTTATCCCATATGCAACCCGTTTCTGTCCCATACGGATCCATACAAATGCGTACAGATCGGGAAATATGTGGATCTTCAAGTATGCATGGTTTATGCACCCGCACACATACGGATGTCTGGATAATTTGAATGAATAGATCTGAAATCCAAAATTTGATTTGAATGTTTGCATTCAAATTTCAGGACATTCTATTCAAGTTTGAATGTTGAAATTTGGCACATTCAATCAGATTTCGAATGCCTACAAGTATTCGTGCACATCCCTAGTGGACGTGAAATGCAAGTTTCCTTAGAAATTCAAATTTTTCTGAATGCTGGAGTATAATTCCCTAACAAAAGTAGAGTTAGTAAAGATGTATTTTAGGGAAAGAGCCATAGGAAAATAGTGTAAGCGAAGATAAGCTATAAATGCTCACTTTTCTCCTCAAACATTCTATAAATGCATTGCAAATGTCTTTTTTAAATGTATTTTTTTTTAAATAACAGAGCATACTACAGAATAACATGATAAAGCAATCCAGAGTTAAATGATTTGTGAAAGTTCATAATACATAATACATCTTTCTTGAATTTTCTTTTTAAATTCATAGGAGTTAAAAAATGAAGAGTAACACTGCATCTTTTTTTTTCCAAATTCTTTATTATATTCTTCTATTGTTATTTGCACCCAAAACTTAAATTTCTCTATTCTGTAAAGTGCTCTTTGAGATCTTGTCTAATCTGCAACAGCGCTTCTTTCCCCAGAAGGTTTCCTTCTTTAATTTTTGGTTTCCATGTCTTTACTCAAAAATCCCTCCTTGTAAGACGTTCCTTCATTCTGTGATGAGCTCATCAAAATAATATTTAGTAGATTTTCTTATACCACTCTTTTAATTATTTATTTTAATTATTAGTTTTGGACAATGAGTTGCATACGACCCCCTGCATATACTGTACTATATTTTCAAATGTCAATTTAGACTGAAAGTAGGCTGTTAGGGTGGCACAGGCAGGGTTGATCCTAGAGGGGAAGAAACTGGAGTAAACTGCAAGCAACAACTTTATTTGAGCAGCAATACCATACAAGGCTGGTCAGGTGGAAATGTGATGCTATCATTCTCACTATGGGTGTTTTTCCACTGTCACTAGAAGTACCCATTAAGTACCCATTAATGGGTACAAAAATGCCATTACGTACCCATTAATGGGTACATAAGAACATAAGAACATAAGAGAAGCCTTGCTGGATCAGGCCACAGCCCATCGAGTCCAGCATCCTGTCGCACTTAATGGGTACTTTTAGTGACAGTGGAAAAACACCCTATGATTCCTGGATTAGCCACAAACCAGTCCTGTAGCACTTGCGGTGTGAATGGCCCACCCAGATCACTATGGCAAAATCCAAACCAGCATTTGGTGCAATGTTGCTATGGCAATCCTGAAGCTGCTAATGACTGTGTAGCCACATTTCTTTCTTTCTTTCTTTCTTTCTTTCTTTCTTTCTTTCTTTCTTTCTTTCTCTCTCTCTCTCTCTCCCTCCCTCCCTCCCTCCCTCCCTCCCTCCCTCCATCGATCCATCGATCCATCCATCCATCCATCCATCCATCCATCCATCCATCCATCCATCCATCCATCCATCCTGGCCTATACCTGAATGTCTCCAGGTAGGTAACAACTTCTAAAATCAAACATCATTAAAACAACAGCAGCATGTATTAAAACAGTAGCACCCATAATGCAGCCCATACCTCTTCAATGCACAGAATCTATAGACTACTTTTAAGTTCTCCACTGCCGGGTTGCTCTGGGGAGGGTTTAGGCAACTATGGGTGAGCTTGCAGTTGCGTTTGAATGTGGATGGGGCTAACGAGCGAGCGGTTTGGATTGTCCCATCTGGTAAGTACAGAAAGGCCCACACTGACGAAGTGACTTCCGTTTCTGTTCCCCACTTAGGAAAACATTTCTGATCTGAAATGAGCTCTGAGGAAAGTGAATGACCATTTTTCAAAGAGTCACACTAAAAATAAAGTGCATGGTAGTCTGAGGCTTCATAAGAATGTGTGTGAGAGAAAGAGAGAGTTATTTGAAGCAGTTTGATTTCTTTTTTTGATCATAGCACTACCCAAAATTCCCCAGTTGCCTGTACAGATGGGGTTCTGATTATCACATAAAGACTTAACAAACACCTTAATAGCTAAGTTTGCGCATGCAGCAAAACCTAGCAGCATGAACAGTTGTCCCTTCTACAATGCAGTTTCCTAAGTAGTAGCTTCACTTTTACCTGGTTTACAAAATGCAGTTTTGTTTCCTTTATGTAATTGTTTTATAGCAAAATCACTGCACAGGGGTAATTGCTAGTCATGGCCACAAGATGTCGGTATAGTCCTGCAGCTGTTTGCTGTGATTTGTATAACAGGAGTTTTTTTAAGGATGGAACCTCTGTGTTATAGGAGGGATGCCTGTATTTTATTTTAGCTATTTGAAGAGATTCTTCTTCAAATACATGAAAAGCAATCCTTCCAAAAACAGTCATTGGGTTTTTTTTCCCCACTAACACTTAGCACCCATTTAGGACCCATTAGGCACCAGTTTGGGACCCATTAGGAAGATCCCGTTCCCACTTCAGACTCCATTAGGACCCAATGCATTCACACCTGTTCAAGGGAAGTCTGGATTGAATGGGGTCTTCAGGCCCTGAAATTTGGTCTTCCCGTGGGCCCCTTTAAAGGGGTCTTCAGTCTTCAGCAGTGAAGACTGGATTAGAAGGCACATGTTTGCATCACGATTGGGTCAGTGGGGTCCTGGGACAGGCTCCTGGGGGAGCACCTTCGATGGGGTGTGGGCACCCCGAGACCCAAATCTACAAAGCAGGTGACCATTCTCTGAAGAGAGCTTTGAAAATGAGCACAGACTGCGTAGCTGTCATCCGGAATTCTTTGAAGATGAAACCATCTGCGTAACAGTCAATTAGGCGCCCTCGTACAACACGACCACCACAAAGGCAATGCTCCAGAGAGCATTGGGTACCCCATGTCCTTGCCATCCATGAAGAGGTGTTATGGAGCTTGGGTCAGGCTCCAAAGATGCTCCATAGCAGATTCAGAGATCCCCCCCCCCAAAATCGCCCATCACTCCCTGGAAATGTTACTTGGAGAATCTGGGCATCAGTCAATCGTTCTGCGCTGCCTTAATGTCTTCTACTTGGTGATCTGAATGCTCCACGTGGGTGCTCCGGTGTTCCCACTGCGATCATGCCTAGCACCCATTGCTATTGGGTGCTACACTGCCCATGGAGAAGCATTGGGGCATTGCCAGGATCCAGATCTTCTAGGGCCAGATCCATTGAAGACCCCATTTCTCAGATCCAGATCTTCCTAGATGCAGATTAAGGGAGGTAAGAGGGGGGGAAACCCATTATCTGATCTTTACCACCCCAGAATGCAAGTCAGACAATAGCAGATTTAAGTTACAAAAGTCACACATTTGAATCTTTAACAAACTTTTTTTTACAGTAAGTGAAGAGTGGACAGTGAAGCTGATTATGGGCTGGTGGCCCATAAAGGCAACTAATAGGTGTCATACCACCACATTATAGAAGTTTAAGGCTTGAGTCTATTCTTCCTTTTTCCTTCAGACATGTTCAACTTGCATACAACTGAAGCCACAAAAGTGCCTCTTATAACCTCCCCTGATATCTAGGTCTCCGTCCTTTTAACTGCCCTTGGACTTTGGACTGGATGGTCTAAATGGCATCTTCCAGCACTGTGGCATGATCCACTAAGGAAGGGGGTGGAGTGCTTTAAGCATCCCAGATCCCTCATTCTGCACTATGAATAATCCTATGCGAGGAATGAGATGCCACGCTTAATGGCATCATAATGCTATGGCATGCTGTCCTCTATGCCCAGCTTTGACCATGATAAGCAGGGAGCAGAATGCTGCCCGTTCCATCATGATCACAGTCAGTGTATTCTTTGCTTTGATCATGGCAGGCAGGACATGGGAAATCCTCCCTGCAGCTATCAGAATCAAAGCATGGGGATCCACGGCTTTGATTGTGACAACAGGGTCTCTTGTTTTCAAACATAGGGAATGGTCCTATGGGGACACGTGAGGCACAGGCTGTGGTGTCGAATCCTCAGAGCCCCTTGAATGTGTGGACTAAGGATGTGCAGAAATGGGACTTTTTGTATCTGATTCGTATCAAATTGAATGTAAGAAAAATTGTATTCATTCGAATAGATCCCTTTCGAATGTGGTAGGATTCTATTTGATAGGAATGTATTCGTACAAATTTGTATGAATATCTGATACGAATGCGTGTGTATCTGGTACATATCCTGTAACATATCCATTCTGAAAGAGTCAAATCTGCCCTGAATCCACTTTGAATTCACTCTCAGACCATGTCAAATACACTCTGGATCTGTTGCAGATGTGACTGCCGCAGCTGCTTTTCCATCTTCCATTTCATGAATCTTCCAAAGTGTCCATACGAATATTCCAAATGTCAGTGTACACATTTGATTCATATATGAATGTCTGAATTTGTATGAATATTGAATGTTATGAATATTCGTGCAGATCCCTAGTGTGGACTACTCATCACTGCCTCCACTGAGCCTTCAGCTCATCTATGAGAAAGGAAATTTATACTCAGGAGCAACCAACGAGTGAGATCAGTCATGGAGTTTTCCATTATTTGTTAAGAAAAAGCATCCCATTCCCAGACATGTAAAAAATGCTCTACAAACAGTTGTCTGAACATATAACTCAAAGGCTGTTTTTCCACTGTCACTAGAAGTACCCATTAAGTACCCATTAAGTACTTCTAGTGACAGTGGAAAAACACCCAAAGCCTACCTTCTTTTGCTACACTGCAGTCTATGCGGGTCTTTCCACTTACCTCCCTTAATCTGGATCTAAGGAATGGGTCCCTCAACTAACCAGGATTTAGTAGATCCGGATCTAAGGAGGTACCCGATGTGTCTTCATGGGTGGTGTAGCACCCAATAGCAGTGGTGCTAGGCGTGCTCGCAGTGGAAATGCCAGAGCACCCATGTGGGGAATCCAAATCTACCCTCATGGGGCCCACCTGTCGCCCCATGTTTTTTGTGGGGAGCCATGTGAAGGGGGTGCAAACTCCGTAGATGCTCTGGAGATTCTTGGAAGATCTTCCAGAGTGGCTCCGGAGAATATTCGAAGACTGCAGCAAATCACTCCAGAGATTATCCGGAGCTTTGGACAAAGCTCTGTAGAAATGGCATTGCTCTGACTGGTCCCCTTCAAAGCCTGTGCCATTCTCTGGAGTTTCCTTTCGAGCCATATTTGGAGATTATGCACAGGACTCGGAGCTAGGGGTTTGGGGGCACCTCCCCATGGTGCCCCCCTCCAGAGTCTCCCCTAGACCCCATTGCCCGATCGCAGTGGAAACACACTCCGTATAATCTGGATTTGATGCCTGAAGACTCCACTGTAGACCCCTTTAATGGGATCTACAGGAAATCGGGATTATAGGTCCTGAAGGACCCATTTAATCTGGATTTCCCTAGAACAGTTGGAAACAAATGTGGCTCTAATAGGGTCTGGAGTGGAAATGGGGTCTTCCTGCTCTGAGCCTAATGGGTCCTTAATGGGTCCCTAATGGGTACTTAATGGGTACTTAGTTCTGGTAGAAATCCCCCCTATATTTGCTTCCAAGTCAGGCAACACCTACACTGACTATGGGTGTTTGCCACTGATTGGCTACTTGGTGGGAAATCCCTGCCTCTTTTCTTATGAGTTTGGTCTAGTGGTTTGGGAGCCAGACTCTTATCTGGGAATACTGGGTTCGATTCTGTCCTCCTCCACAAAGCCAGTTGGGTGACCTTGGGTTTGTCACAGCTCTCCTCTGAGCTCTCACAGCCCCACCTACCTCGCAGGGTGTTCAGTTGTGGGGAGAAGAACAGAAAGCTTTATCAGCGGCTTTGACTCCCCTTGAATGGGTGAGAAAAGCGGGGTAGAAAAGCCAACTCTTCTTCTTCATCATCATCCTGCCATTGTCTGAAGACATGGTGGTTGTGTAAGTGATTTACTGTGGGGATTTCTGCCCAGTGTGATTAAGCATCAGGCAGAAAATGGCTGACTCCCTTATCCATGTCCTAGTCAGTGCTTGATCATGCCAACCAGAATCTTCTAGGCTTCAGAATTCTTGTCCCATAGTCTTAACATCTGGAAGTCCTGGAAGTGGCCTGTGTGTAGACCTTGCCCCTCCCAGCCTAGCTAGTGGGATCACTAGCTCCTACTGCCCCTTTTATGCCCCTGATTTTCCTGCTTCTTATCTGCAGGAATAAGGCATCTCTGATATTCCCATATTGCTCCTCTTCTTAGCTAATATGAGTTCAGGGACAGAACTTCCTCTAAGCAGCAAGATTATTATTCTAGCTAAATCTCCACAATGAGCCTCTAGGCTCATTGTCAATCCATCTCCCTTGCCCTTACTTGAGCTTGATATTTATGTGTTAAAAAGCTTAGGATGCAGTGTGTTGCCTCTGGGCTGGCAAAGGTTTCTGAACTAATACTAGAATTCTAAATTTTTGGGAAAGAAGGAACTCCCACCCCACACAAAACAAAACTCCAACAAAAACAAAAGCTAACTAGACTGCCAAACCACTCGTGTACATTTTGATTAAAACCGTATCTCTGCAAATTACAAAGTGGTGTAAATTCATAACAGGCTGCCTTTTTCTTTTTAAGGCTAAGTTGATGCATATGTGTGCATGCTGTTACTTAACTTGCAGGCTCAGACTTTGCCAGCAGAGCTAAAATGGCTGCACTATTTATTGGTTCTCAAGTTGCCGTCTCCTTATCCGCTCATAATGAGATGGCAGGCAGGTTCCTGGATGGTGTAGCTGCTGAAACATAGGAGATTTGATCCTATTACTGCCTCATATACAAATTACCTAACTTGTGCGGCACCATATGGAAAGCTCTCTGCTGAATGTGGCGGCTCAGATGAAACCAGCTTGGCTTATGTTCCCATTGTTCCTCAACTGTGCCATAGTTTGGCTCGGGCAGAAAGCTTCAACCGATCATGTGGGCAGAGGAATCAGCCCTCAGGACCATAGCCCTGATTTAGTCAATGCCAACAAACACAGCGTTGCTGTGAGCAAGCAAAAAACAAAAAAACCACCAAGGGAAGCCCAAGTGAGAAACCAGCAGCAGTGATTCCTGATGCAAAGCCATAGATCTTAATGTTTACCTGGAGCCGAAGTCCCTCTCTGCAAATGGAGCCAGTCACTTAGGTGATGCTGTTTGGAGATAAAACAGGATGCATCAGCATGGGTGCATGCACATGTGGGTGGAATTTGGGAGAAGCTGTTAGCATCTCTGAGCTTACAGCCACATTACATGGTGGGGGGGGTGAGGGGTGAGGGGAAAAAAGCTTTCTGTTAAGGAAATTCAGTCCTCAACCTGCATTTGGGAGGCTGTGACAATTTAACTTTATCCTTGCTTCTGTTCTGCAAACTGCTTCCTTGGGAGCTTTTACTATTATTATTATTGATTTTATTATACACATTATTATATCTTATCCATTATATAACTGTCACATACTACAATAATCCATCTTGTTTTTCTAAATAACCCCCCCCCCCCCAGCTAAGGCCCTAAATGACTTGGGCCCCAGATATCTAAAGGAGCGGCTTCTCCCATATCGACCTGCCCGCCTTTTAAGATCTGCAGGAGAGGCCCTCTTGGTTATCCCACCGCCTTCAGTGGCTAGGCGGGTGGGCACCCAGGAGAGGGCCTTTTCAGTTGTGCCCCCAGGTTGTGGAATGGCCTCCCCTTGGAGGTGCGTCAGGCCCCTTCTCTGTTTACATTCAGGAAGGCGGTAAAGACGCACCTCTTCACTCAGGCCTTTGGCTAAATGCCCTCTATGCTTCCCCCCTGCAAAAACTATTGTTTTAAAACTGCTTTTGTATTATTATTATTATTATTATTATTATTATTATTATTATCATCATCATCATCATCATCATCATCATCATCATCATCATCATCATCATCATCATCATCATCATCATCATCATCATGCTGGTTTTTAAACTTTGTATGGATTTTAGCACAGTCTGATACAATTTTAATGTGTTCATTTTTAACTGTTGTGAGCCGCCCAGAGACCTTTGGGTATGGGGCGGGATATAAATATAAATATAAATATAAATATAAATAAATAAATAAATTTCATCACCTACACATTACAGTCAGTTTGGAGATTACAACTTCACTATAAGCTTTTTCATTCTTTTATTTTCTCTTTTACTTTTTAAATAATGAACCAGCCTCTTTGTTCTGTGAATGTCCCCTGCCTTGAACTCATTATTTAACATATAATTACCTCCTCACCACCACAGTTTTATCTAGCTGAATTCTGATTTTTTTTCTTTTCCAATTCCTGTTTAGTCTTTTGCTTGTTGTTTTTCTGAAATATCTCCTGTAAGCTTCTAGTGTCCACTTTTTTTTTAACCTATAAGAACATAGGAGGAGCCCTGCTGGATTAGGCCACAACCCATCTAGTCCAGCATCTTTTCTCACACAGTGGCCCATCAATCACTTCTGGACACCCATCATTTCACCGGACTTCCAGAAATGGATGTTCCTGGTGGAAAAATGGATGTTCCAGCTGGCAACTTACTCAGTCTCTTAGGTTAGGCCAGGCTGAGCTACCACAGTCTAGATGGCCCATGATCTTTCCCCAGATCCCCTGATCTTGGCCAAGATAGGCCCTGCATGTTCAGCATTAGACTACATGCTAAGCTGGAATATTTTTTGCTCATCCTTGGTTAATCCCTTCCCATGACAACTTTCTCAGCCCAAAGTAAAAACTCTCATTCTTAGGTTTCTATTTCTATATTCTTGGCTTTTAATTTCGATATATTTGGAGTGGTGAATTAACACTAAACATTTGTGTGTTATTCAGAGCATTGTAGAATGTGATACATGTGGCACACAGATGACCTATAGTGGTTTTCTGCTGAATTGCAAACAGAGCAATCTGCAACGATTTAAAGTTGTTCCCGTAGTGACTGAAATAAAGAAAGAGAAAAGATCATTCTAGAGACAAGTATATTTGCTTCTCTTTTTGTGAAACATCTGGCTGAAGGATCATTTTAAAAGGTAAAACCTTCTTATTCTTTAACCTAGTTAAGGGGAATTTAGGATCTTCACTGCTGTTTGAAATGCTAGATGCAAATTTCACCTTGGAAGGCTAAAGGCATTTTCCTATGAGAAGCTGCACTGAGGTGATAACATCCTGGGCAAAGCCTTCATGCCAACATATGCCAACAACTCATCCTCTCTTGCCGAACCTGGGACTTGACCCCACTTCTAATGCCAGGCGATAGTGGCCTTTGGCATGTCTGTGCTGATGCTTTGCCCAAATCCTGCATGGCACAGCTGCACTAAGCAAGGAGTTGCATGGCTTTGCCAATAGTAACAAGGAGACAGGATCCCAACCCTTTGGATCATTCCGTGTGCCTGTTTAGCTTGTGGGTAATTGTCCACTGATCATTAATAGTTGACAGGTCACCTTAACTGTTGGCTGCAGCTTTTTATGACTGCTCTGATAAGGTCGCTCCTGGATCAGATGTGACTTCTGGTTCACCTGCCGGGTTCACCAGTGCACTGTGTATTCTAGCACTACAGCTGACTCTGGATTACAGCTAAGAACACTAGTAATCAACACTATTTGTGACCTTTTAGAAATATAATTAAATGAGAGGTCCAGGCATCACCACTAGCACCACTGGTAATCATTACTTTTATAACCCCTTTCTCCTAAAATGGGTTTGGATTCCAAAGTAGGTCATAGCACACGTATAAATAAGAATGTAGAATATATTTATTTCAGTCCAAAGACTCACAAAGCAGTACAAGCCAACCCCCATAATCACTGATCTGGTAACCACGGATCCATTCATCTGTGGTTGATCAGATCAGCCTCCCCCATCCCCACAGAACTGTACCTTTAGGCTTCCCAGAGGCTTCTTGGAGGCCTGGAACAGTTGGAAATCATGTGAAATCTTACAGGATTTCCCTTGATTCCTGGGAAATTTTGTGGGATTTCCTGGTAATCAATGGAAATGTTGTGGGATTTCCCAGGAATCATGGGAAATCTTGTATGATTTCCCAGTGTTTCATATATCTGAGGTTTCTTTTAACTGAGGTAGAAACAGGTATGTATCCGCCACGGATATAGGGACACACCTATAGGTTAGTACAGATAAAAGACACAGTTTAGAATTAAAAAAATACGTATCAATTTTAAAACTGTCTTGTCCGGAGCAGGCAAGAGTTAGCTGGGATATACAGTCACACATAGTCAGACAAGCCAGGGGTCAGGTTACCAGATATTTCTCATCAGTCAGTCAGTCAATCAAGGGTCAGGAGTCAAGAGGTTAGCATGAGCTGGAGATTTCCAATTCAGGCTGCTGGATGGGACTTTCTTATGAAGGGCTCAGACTGTCCATCCCCCTCTGGCATAGCTGTTTGGCACGGAGGTGTGTGGAGCACCACAGGTGTTCCCAGATGGCTCCAGCAGAATACAGTGGGTTAACCTCCTGGCTGCATAGCCACCAATAACTGATAGAGGGCGCTAGACCAAATATATAAATACCAGTACCATAATGCCCTTCTATCAGTCATTCCTCGGTCGCTGACATAGCCACACCTTAATTAAGAGAGAGCATTAATTCCTGGGTCAGCTTGGGTATCTGAAGCTCCAGTGCAGGGTGAGACAGCTTTGTATTGTCTTTTTATGCCTCTAGGGCTGTCCTTAGTTTTTCCCATGGCTTTTCCCTTGGAGCACACGCTTAAGTCTCTGGTAAGACGTATTGGGGTCCCTCCCAGTAGTGGAGCTTGGGTGCATCCCACTGTACTCTGCTGGAGCCATCCGGGAACGGGAAGTTGTCTTCACATACGTGAAGTTACGTTCTGGATGGCTCCAGACAGGCTAATTTCCCACCGCTAATTGTGTTTGTATTTTTTAGACTCCATCACGGAAGTCAATAGCTCGGAATGACTGATAGAAGGGCATTATGGTACTGGTATTTATAGATTTGGTCTAGCGCCCTCTATCGTTCATTGGTGGCTTTGCAGCCAGGAGGTTCTCTCTTTCTCTCTCTCTCTCTCTCTCTGGAGATAACTCAGCTCTGGGCATGGCTCAGCATCAGATTCTGAGCTGTCTGAATCTGGGGGGACACAATCCATTTCCAAGGCGAGGCACAGGTCCCCTGTCTTGGCTGGCATGGGCAGGGACCTCACCCAAGGGCATGAGACATGACAAAAACTAATATATACTCAGAACTTAACATTTTTACAATAAATTTTAGACACAGAAATTCCAGGAGTCAGTCACTTTTAAAAAATATTTGTTGTAGTTGCCTGGTGATTAAGTCACAGCCAAGTAGACTATAGCATTCCAGTCCTTTCTCATGTTCAAATCCGCTCTGCCTTCACTTTTGAACTTTGTGCAAAGTTTAGGAACACTCCTTCGTTCCCATGCTTGGCAGCAATGGAGTATACAATGGAACTAGTTAGGCAGGCTCGAGGGGGATGGGAAACAGGTTCAAAGCTTTAACTCAGTGGTTCAGAAAGATCAAAGACTCCAGGCAAAGCCTTCTTGCACCTCCACTGCTTCATGTGTTACACTGTATCAGCTGCCACAACTTGCCTCTTGGACACTTTCCCTTCTCTTACCAGAACAAACGAGAGGTGAAAAGCAAGAGACTCCATTTTGGATGCAACTTCTCTGTACTTTTTCCGTAGCTGGTGGTGGCCATTTTGTGAGCAGTGGTCACTGGACTTTCTTAAGATTCAGAAAATCAGGATGTAACAATTGCAGTTCTAGAGTAGGCCTTTTGGATCTCTGAAGCTGTTAGAATCAATTATGCATTTCAATTCCTAAAAAAAGAAGAAGAGGAAGAGGAAGGCAGGCAGGCAGGCTATATATGTACATACCATCAATTAATAGACATGACATGCAGAATTTGAAATGAAGATCTGGACTGCCCCCTTTTGCCTAAAACCTGGGAAGCTGCTTTTTCTTCTATCTCTGTTTTCTGTTGATTTGAAACACTGCCTTTTCCAACAGTAGCAACAGCAGTAAAAAATAAAAATAAAATCTGAACTCGTTGGATCCTACAACACTTGCATAATAAAGCTACAGAGGAAAGTCCTAAATATTGGAGATGTAGAGAAAATAATGTTCTAAAGTGATATCAATTCTATGTTGGGGCAATTATTTGGATTTTCAGACATTCATGTACTTGTAGCTCTCTCACACTTGTTTATACATGCAACCACTTTATATTTGTAAAAGACCAATAAGCATCCATGTAATCTGTACTCTCAGGTAGGTAGATGCACACTGTGCAGGGAACTCCTGCCCCCAGAAAAGACCTGAAGGCCAGGAATGGGGAGGCGTGGTGTGGAGCATGCTGGTGCCATCTGTATGCTGACTTCCTTGTTGCAGCCTAATTCTGTAGCTGAGGAAGAAAGTTCCCCAGCCTTGAAGTTGCAGCCCCCCCCCATGTCCCACCCCCAAATAGGTTGTCTTTTTGAGTCTGTGAACCGTTCCCAATCTTTGGAACAGGCCTCAGCTGTTTTGCTTCCTCCTGTTGGCTGCACAGCAGTGGCAGGACTGGAGAGCAAGCCTGGACCACGTGGGAGAACACTTCAAAGTGGTTTCCCGCTGGAGCATATTTGGGTGTGATGTCCATGCTTGGGAATGGGCCAACTTTATGGTTCATGGAAGAAGAAGAAGAAGAAGAAGAAGAAGAAGAAGAAGAAGAAGAAGAAGAAGAGTTGGCTTTTCTACCCCGCTTTTCTCACCCATTCAAGGGGAGTCAAAGCCGCTGATAAAGCTTTCTGTTTTTCTCCCCACAACTGAACACCCTGCGAGGTAGGTGGGGCTGTGAGAGCTCAGAAGAGAGCTGTGACTGGGCCAAGGTCACACAGCTGGCTTTGTGGAGGAGGACAGAATCGAACCCAGTATTCCCAGATAAGAGTCTGGCTCCCAAACCACTAGACCAAACTGGACGGTGGATTGGAAGGTGGATTCTGTAGTCCCAGAGCACATCTGGCCTAGTTCAACTGGACGATGTGGACTTTTTGGTCCTTTCTACACTGGGCCTTATCCAGAGGCCAGTTTGCACTTGGCCTCTTAGTTTGCAATTGGTTAACATTTGGGCAGGAGCAGCTGCACTTGCAGGAGGCATTTACAGCATACAAATGCCCCCTGCCTGCCCAGATGTTAATCTATCACAAACTAGTGGTGGTGCACAAAATTGGATGAGAAGGCAATAATTCCAAGCACGCCATCAAAACAAGAGGCAAGACAACAACCTATTTGCCCTGCACCATCATCACCCTATGTAAATAATGCCATAACCTCCATAGTCTTACTAGTTTTGCTGCTGTTCAGAACAAAGAACCCCACAACCTCTGTGGCTTTTTGCAAACCAGCTCATCTTGACGGTACTTGAGGCTGATTATCTGGAGCTCAAGTTCCAAAAATGAGAAGGAGTTCCTTTTCAAGTTGCCTCCCTTCTCACCCCCGCCAAAACCAAAAGAGAGTCTAATTAGCGGCAGTCTATTGGAGAGGAAGCTGAACATGCTGCTCCACCACTGCCAAATAAAATTAAGCCCCAATTATTGATAAATGAAGAGTGGTTTGCGCTGGAGCCTGGCCTGCAGTCGGAGGAAATACATCTGTCATTTGGCCTGCACAAGGCTCATTCATGTGTGGCATAACATCCTGTGCATCTATCTTATATCTGCAGATTTTTGTCTAAATTCACTTAGCTGTCTAACTAGATTCGGTCCTGGATGCTTTGTCCGTGGCGAGTATTTGGACTGACAGATGCAATTCTGGGCTGAAATGGTGTGTGACATGACTTGCTAGCCTGAATATTAACTATTAACAAACCCGTAACAGCTGAAGCCTGAAAACCGACGGTCTTGTGAGCTACCTGGGGTTTTTGTGTGCTGCTGTGCAGGTGCTGATGTGTGTGTATGCAAGTCTCTTACATGTTAGCAATTGCTCTATTGCTCTGGGGCAGGTAGGAGGCACTCCGCAGATCAATGGGCCATTGTTGTCTGGGGCATTTATTATTTCCATGAAATTAAAATGGGACTGTTTGAAGCAGCGCAGCAGAGAAAAATAAAGAGAATGGCCCCTCTTTTACCCTTGCATAAATTGGAAATTCTATAAATTGATGGGGGGCAAATGGGTGTTGGAAGCTGGGGTGCCGTGGAGGCATGTGGGGTAGGTGTTTCATTTATCTTAAATTGGTAAAATAGTTTATTCATCCCATTGTCAAATGCAAATGCAAAACAAACATTTGTTAAGATGATAAAATTGTAATGCCTGCACAATTGTTTCGAAGCTTGCTGGGAGCCGTCAGCCACGAGAATTATTTATTCCACCGCACTAAAGTTTGATTTAAAGTTCATGTAATTTCATCATCTTATTGTAAGGAGAATTGAAAATAAATGTCACCTTCAAAGAGACGTGCTAATGGAGTTTTCGTTCCTTCCCCCGCCCTCAAAGTTCTGAGACAATATTCTGTGAGTGACGCACTGATGAAGTATTCACTGCTGGGCAAATTCCTCCATAATTATTATTTTCTTTAGGTTGGTCTTGTGATTCTTGTGCTAGAGTCTGATGGTTTACATTCTTGATTATTTTGGGTGGATAACATATATTTGGGAAGGCAGAGCTAACTGCTTGGATCGCAGAGGTTTTCTGGTTTCATCCCCAGCATTCACTAATAGTTGATTAGATGCAGAGCATGAAATCGTGTTCCACACGTTAACCAACGTTTACCAGAACTTACCTTAAGTGTTCAGCAGAATGACCATCTGCACCTCTTCTGGTGCTTCAGGATTGTCTGAGGTGCCACACAAGTGTACTGGCAGCTCGGACAACCATAGACACAACCACATGTGCGCAGAATTTCAGCATTGTCAAGGCAACAGTGCTGACCCAAAATGGCGGGGCCCAGAGGATCACTGCCCCCTGGATCCAATAAGGAAAGTATTCGATTGCGGGGGGAGGGAATGGCCAAAGTTGACTAGAGCTCCAAGTGTGAGTGCTAGTCAACGTTGGCTAATCACGCTCCTTTCCCATCCAGCAGACTGGAAGTGCAAAAATGCCCCAGGAGTCAGCCAGGACTCAGTGGCAGCAAACAGAAATGAAGATCCATGCTTCCTAGACATAGTGCTGAGGCCAATGTTCACTTTGACTGGCAGTCAACAATTAGTGAACTTCTGGTGAAGAGCATCTGCATTCTGAGTAGGCTGCTACAACCTCCAAGCATGCCTTGGTTCCCCAGAAGTTTGATAATCGTTGCTTAAGTGTGGAGCACAAAATTGTGCTCCACACCTTTACCAACGTTGACCAAAAGCTTACCTGAAGCATCCAGCATCGCGACTATTCACTTTTCCTCTGGTTCCCTGTGGTCAGTGGCCAGGGGAGGCAGCGTCCGTACAGGTGTGATGGTGTTGGTGGCCATGATTGATCACTGATCTTAATGTGATCAGACCACCAATCCCCAGGAGTGGCATCCGGTCAATGAGTCACAAGAGGGGTGTTTGATCAGCAACTGAGTACTGGGTGCTGCGTGTTTGATCACAGGCACTGACATGATCAGCTGCAATATGTCCCTCTGCGTGAACACGCCCCTCTGCAACAGCTTCCAAGCATGTCATGGAACTGCCAATCACGACACTCAGGAGGTGAAACTTCTAGCTTTGACTGCAGTGGCGTGGGTTGGTAAATGGGAGGACCATTCACACTTCTGGCCAGTAAGGGACGCTTTGTGGAAGCTTTCCTCATAACAAATGTGAATGGTCCAACTTTACCTGCAGTTTACCAGCCCTAGTGCGTGGCAGCCTAATCAGGTAAGTGCAACAAGGCCCCTAGACTGAACTCCCATGAGCGCATTGTGCTTGCAGAAATATGCTCAAATCAGCATGCACTAGTCTGGTAGCCCATGTTGAGGGCAAATGATGGCATTTAGTAAAGAGCCAGCATTTCCCTTGTGCTCTCTTAGATGTACCCTTATTTTGTGATGCACTCGTCTCAGTGTCTCAACCCCCGCCTCCGAAAACCAGATCCTCAAAATGTGACCCTCCAGATATTCTTGAACACCACCTCCAAGCATTCAACTCCCAGCATTCCATGCAAGCCCCAGTGCCAGAAGGACTGGGTGTGGAATGCTGGAGGTTGGTTTACAGGAACATCTGGATAGGGATGTGCAAGAATATTCAAAATATTCATTATTTAGAAGAATTCGGACATTGGTATATGAACTGAATGTCCAGAGATTCATTTTTAGTATTTGTACAAATACGAATATTTCAAGTTATTCGTACAAATAATGCAGACATTCAGATGTGTACGGATTTGTACACATCACATGCGTATCTGTACACATCACATATGTATCTGTATGCATCCATATGGACACGTACGGGATGAAAACAGGATGTGTACGGATGCGTACGAGATTCATATCATTGGATACATATCGAATATTCATACGAATAGAAACAAATATATTTATATCAGTTCCAATGTCCAGAAATTCATTTTTCTTTATCCCTACAAATTCAGATATTCAAATATTCTATTTGGACTATTCTATTGGACGTCAAAAATTGCATTTGTGTACACCCCTATATCTGAAGGGCCACAATTTGAGAACCACTGTTCTAAATGAAGATAATCTGACATAGTGTTTTTTTTTAATGTAAGTGGTATAAGTGTGATTTCCATTTTTAGAACTACCCATAGTACTACTTCTCTCCTTTGAGGAAAGAAGTAAAACTTGAATCTTTCCTTGGCCAAAATGATCTATGTAGACCAAAAAGACAATTCTACCCTGCTTTCACACTTACCTTTCATATTCTAGATCAGTGTTTCCCAAACTTTTGACATATGTGTACCCCTTCTATAATTTTTGTAACACTGAGTACCCCTCATAAATAACATATGCTTTAATAAAAATCAAAATATATTTATTTTTTCTTTTTTTGGTACATACACGCGTACCCCCACCAAACTTTTCCCGTACCCCTGGGGGTACGCTTACCACACTTTGGGAAACACTGCTCTAGAATACTCAACCCATCCCACATTGGGATGGGTTGCCACTGGAGCAGACAGGGCCATCTGTGTTACAGAAGGTCCATTCCATCCCAGTCTCCGACAGTGACAGTGAAGACTGGGCCCAGCCTTTGGATCTGCTGCCCTGGATCCAAGGGCTGGGAAATTTCAAGTTTTCAGGAGGACCTTTTATAGTGGTAAGACCCTTGCAGTGGTGCTTCTTGGGGTGCTGCTGAAAAGTGAGTGCCCTATGGGCCAACTACTCCACTATTACACCTCAGTGTTGAGGTCTACCAGTTTGGGGCTGTGGTCACACTTAACATTTAACCCTGCTTCAGTCCACTTTCAGGGTGAGAGAATACAAATAGCAAAGTGACATGCTGTTTTCTTTCAGTGTTTAAGTCAGAAAATTCACCTCTGGGATAGACAATGTGGAAAGAAAATTACTGGTCACTCTGTTGATGTGTTCGCTTGCAGCCTTTTCACAATTTGGCCACTAGTCAAAAAGTAGTGAACATCTGGTGAAGAGCATCTATACTTTGAGGAGGCTGTTCTAGCCTCCAAGCATGCCCTCCCTTCCCACAAGTTTACTAGTTATTGGTTAGGTGTAGAGCACAAAATCACAGAGCTGAGGCAAAGTTCACTAGTGCTCCAAGTGCTCGTCAACATTGGTTAACTGCGGTCCTTTCCTGCCCAGCGGAGGGAAGGAAAGTGCGAAGTCACCCTTGGTTTGAAGGTGGACTGAAGCTGGATTAAACCTTATGTGTCCAATGCTGCTCTATGCAATTTTCTTTGCAAATGGAGCATTCCAAGAGGATCCTACATTTTCCTGTGATACTGTGTGAGAGTCAGGCCTTTAGACCCTGTGCTGCCCCATTGGTGCCAGAGGGAAGGGTTTAGTTATATATTAGAAGGTAGAAATTGTGTAGAGTCTCTTTGAGAACAGAGCGCCCAACTCAACCCTGAGTTCCTGAGCTGTAGTTGTTCTGCTGTACCTGAGGAAAGGAGGTCACACTCCTTTCAGAGGGGAGGCTGGGAAGATTTATTTGAACTTTAAAGGATAGGCTGAAGGGTATTTTAAAGTGTAAAAGGAGATGCAAAGATATATTACTTTTAGTAACTGTTGTTCTGTGGTTTAAGTCAATAAAGAGTAAATTATGGGTGTGTCCATACTTCTTAACACTGTGCATCAGAATGCACAGCCAAGAGTGAGCTGTCATACGCAATGGCCAATACTTCCTAGTGTCACTGCATTATAGTGATGGTACTGCAAATTTACTTAATGCTGATATAATAGCATTCTCTGCTCAGTATTAAGAAAATTTAAATGTTCCTGCCAGTCTGGAGAGGATGACAGCTCAGTTCTGATTGGCTGCCTCATCCCATGTGACGTACGCACCAGCGCAAACTCTTGCAGCTTCCAATGAGGAAGCTACGGGGAGGCTGCTTTAGTGACGACAGCGGGACAGTGCTCAGCAGGACAGCAGGTAAGCCAGAAGGGACCTATATCATCTCACCTGCTTGTTGATCACTACTGCTAAAGAAAAAGGTTAAAGAGCAAGTCTGAGAGTTATTTCTTAGGTGGAGCAGACATACCATTTCCTGGACAGCCCCAGTGTAAATGGATATCATGCTTAAGGGATTTCAGTTGTCCCTTTAGATGAGATTGAGTCATTTTACGAGGGAAGCACCCATTTCTGTTCATAAAATGTGGATTTTTTTCTTTAAGAAGGATGAGATTCAAAATCTACATTTTTAAAACAAAACAAAACAAAAAAACCTTTTACAGCTCTGCAGTGATATTCCTGGCAACCGCAGGTGTTTATCAGTTCACCTCCAAGTTCTGCCACCTGCGCTGTCACCACGTTAACTTGGGAGTAATTTTGTGCTGTTTATGACTTTTTTTGTGTTTACAGGAGAATATGCAGAACAGTACTTGAAGCCAGGTGATTTGTGTATCCTCCTAAAGAGGCAGGTCAGTGAAAAAAAATGCAAATCTCTTCCTTTTAAAAACAAAGGGTCCTTTTCGCACTTAGCTTCCCTCACCCAGTGTTCCAAGGAAGTTAAGATCAGGGATGGAGGCTAGCATTTGCACTGGGAATGCTGGCCCAATCCTAAACCAATTTAGTCTTGTGGTAAGAGTGCCGGATTCATACCTTGTAGTCATTGGGTTTGATTCTCTACTCCTGCATGAAGCTAGCTGGCTGACCTTGGGCTAGTCACACGTCTCTTTGTGAGCTCTCACAGCCCCACCTACCTCAAAGGGTGTCTGTTGTGAGAAGAATAGGGAGCTTTGTCAGCTGCATTGAGTCCCCTTAAATGGGTGAGAA
The DNA here is from genome assembly GCA_023333525.1 of Aspidoscelis tigris stejnegeri. Taxonomy (NCBI): domain Eukaryota; kingdom Metazoa; phylum Chordata; class Lepidosauria; order Squamata; family Teiidae; genus Aspidoscelis; species Aspidoscelis tigris. The sequence goes on from JALMGA010000007.1 coordinate 14,423,480, forward strand.
AAGCAGGGTATAAAAGCCGACTCTTTTCTTCTTCTAAACCTACCTGAAACTTACCTTGTAACATGATAAGTTTGGATGCTACCATCTGGCAGCGTCTGCCTCACCACAGCAAGCACAGCCACACCTTTGCCCCCACCCCCAGCCTTTGCCCAGAAGTAGGTGCTCTTAGAAGTAGGCCGAATTTCTGACAGTTAAATGATTGTGTTCCACCTTGCCAACCACCTTGAAATTAAGCCACTCAAACTATACCATCAGAGAAGAAAAGAAAAGGAGACGCATTGATACCTGATATATCCTGTCTTGCCTGTATATGTGTCACTCTCTCTTTGAGTTACCATTTGCTTGCACCTGTTAGTTTGTAAACTTTTGTTGTTTGGTAACAACAGTACGAGCCTCTTAAAGCTGTTCACCTTGGAGAATTACCTAATTCATTTATATATAATATATAATGTACAATATATATAATATATAATTATAATTCAGTCAGTCAGTCAGTCAGTCAGTCAGTCAGTCAGTCAGTCAGTCTGTCTGTCTGTCTGTCTGTCTGTCTATCATCATCATCTTAGGAATGTAATGTGCCTAAGGGTGAAATATTAATTCTTAAACAAACAAACAAACAAACAACATACAAATTCACATGCAGCAAAAAAGTGGCTCGAAAGTGTCATAGAGAAGGCAGTGTGTGTCCCTCAGGCTCTCAACCCATCTAATATCCCTTTTCTAGTCTAGAATGTTCATGAGAGGCAGGGTGGTGGACTGATGTGTGAACAATCTGCTTGAGAACATGCTTGAAGCAATCCCAGAGGTAGCACAGGTACTCCACAACTGTACCGGGAGCACACAGGACATTCCCAGTCAGGCCCAGATGCTGTGTTTGTACTGCTTCCTGGTGCAAATGCTGCACAGGGGCTGGGCATTGTGTCTGTGCCAGGTCATGAATGATCATGCCAGGTCATGAATGATCACCACAGCGATGGCCCGTCTTCACTGCAACGGCTTGTTAAGTGTGAAAAGGCCCTTAGTATGTCTTGTTGCTCTGCCTCAGCCTGAAGTCCTAGGCTTGCTCTAATTTTCTCCCAGATAAGATTTTAGGTTTTTAATGTACTTTAAAAAGTAGAACTTATTTTTGACGCAGTTGTTCTGTGCCACGCAAGATCACATGTGACTTACAGACCCTCTGGGGCCCCCCAAACACTCCAACATTTGCTAGACACAGTTTTGCATCTAATTTTTCCATAAACCCCTTATTGCCTTTTGTAATGTTGTAGTTATTAGGTTACACCAACAGCAACCCTCCATAAACCTCTATTGATCGTGTGCAGCACTTCGACGGCTGGCAGGCCTTTTTAAAATTGTTAATGTGAATGGAATAAATGATTTACCCCCACTCCCAGCTATTAAAGTATAGGGTTATCAAGGGACAGAAGAACAGCTCTTAGTATAGCAATTATTTTTGCAGGTAGTCTGCTTGGCCATGTTTAAGCATAATTACCTAGTAATGTGGTATTTACTATGTAACTGCAATGTGTAATATTTACACCTTGTAAAATAAAAGCAGACATTTAAATGTACTTAATACTTTCCAGTTTTTTTTAAAAAAAATATTTATGCCTGTGTTTTTCCCCCCACTAAGCAATGCCGTTTTCTGCCCATCACCATGCCAAAGGCAGCATCCAAATTATATTTTTAGGCTGGGTTCAGGCATAACAAAAGGGGCACCTGAGTGAGACAATGTGTGGCCCTTGTGTTCTCAAGCCTTCTCTAATTCACCTTCTCTAGCACAGAATGCCTCTTCAGCCAGGAGCAGTAGGGACGATGCATCCAGTGGTGGCCATCTGCACCTTTTCCAGTGCAGCAGGGGCCATTTGAGCTGCCATGCAAGTGTGCTGGCAGCTCAGATTACCCCTGACATGACTGCACATGTGCAGAGTGTCATAGTTGACATGACAACGGTGCTGGCACTGACACGGTTGTGCAAGGTGTTGCAACTAAAATGGCGAAGCCCTATGGAGAATCAGACATGTGACTGGACACAGGTAAGTCTCCACTTGCATTAGGGCTAGGCTAATGTCTACTAGCGTCCCCTAGTGTGAATGCTAGTAGACGTTAGTCTGTCATGCATGTTTCCCATCCAATGGATGGGAAAGCAAGTGCAGAATCAGCCCTGATCTGGGACAAGGAAAATGCCACAGCCACATCTGCACACCATGCTGCCTGCTGGCTCAGTCCCAGAGTGGTCCAGAGCACGTGAGTCCATCCTAACCTTCTGTAGCTTTGGAGCAGTAAAAACAGTTCCACATCTTTACCAGAAGAATCCAGGACATCTCCAGTAATGTCCTAGAGGCAGTGTTTGTATCACTTCCTTGAAAAAATGCTGCAAGTGGGGTGGGGTGCTTATACCAGAGCTGTGGCTGCGCAGTTGCACACCCTGGTGCACCAATGGCCTGACACACAGTGGAAGTTACCACCACCTTTACTTCGATGCAAACTCCAGCCACCATCTCTGAACTGCAGAAGGAGTACCGTCCCACTATTGCATGGTTTACTCCATCTGGGGAGCAAGATAAGAACATAAGAACATAAGAGAAGCCTTGCTGGATCAGGCCACAGCCCATCTAGTCAAGCATCCTGTCGCACACAGTGGCCCACCAAATGCTCATGGGCATCTCAAGCAGGGACAAGGACAAACCTTCTCCTGCTCTCGAGTCCCAGCAGATGGCCTTAGAAGCGCCCCAGTTCCTCCCCCCCCAGCCTGAAAGATACACCTAGGCATTCGTTCTAGTAGCCATTGATACATCTGTCATCCATAAATTTGTCTAACCCTACCTTAAAGCCATCCAGACTGGTAGCTGTCACCACCTCTTCCGGCAGCACATTCCATAAGCCGATGACCCTCTGGGTGAAGAAATACTTCCCCCTGTCAGACCTTATTCTCCTACCCATCAGCTTCATAGAGTGCCCCCTGGTTCTAGTGTTGTGCGATAGAGAAAAGACATTTTCTCTATCCACCCTTTCTATACTGTGCATAATTTTATATACTTCAATCAGGTCCCCTCTCAAATGCCGTCTCTCCAGACTGAAGAGGCCTAGACGTTGCAGCCTGGTTTCTTAAGGGAGGTGTTCCAGACCCTTAATCATTCTGGTTGGGAATGTCTTCTATTTGTCTGAAGAACTAATCACACACAAGTAATAACCTGTGTAAGCTTGCTCCCTCTTTTTTTTCCTCCTTAAAACATTCATAAAAAAAAAAAGATTATCGCAGATGCGTAACTTTCCCCAGATGTTCCTCAAGGTATCTATGACAAGTTGGCTAATTTCTTGTAGTCATTTGGGAAGAGGTGGCTCCCTTTGTTATCTTGTTTAATCTCTTTGTCAGGCAAAGGCCCTGCTTCAGGAAAAGGAATCAGGGTTCAGAGAGCTGCCTGAGGGAACCGTGTAAAAGGATTGCGACGTTGTCAAATGCTATAATGTGTTATGACATAGATCAGCTGTTGTTTTTCCAGTCTCACAGGAAACCTTGTGGAATCTCATTTCTTTGACTGTATTAAATTATCTGTAAATGTCGTCCTTTAAACCGACACTCACGGACCCTTTTATCTGAACGTTAAGACACGGATTGCCTCAATGGCAGAATCCGTTCAAAGCTATTGTGCCTTTGGAGGATTTGTGGGTTACCTTTACTTTTGCATCAAACTAACTTAATAAATAGAAGGTTAGGGGAGAAGCGTTACTATAGCAATCCCCATGGTAACACAGAAATTGCCACAAACAGTCATCCTCTAAGAATAACCCCCACAATGAGCTCCAGTGTGTCTGAAACAAAACTACTTCTGAGGTCATTTCAATTTCTAAATTCAATGAAATTTGAACTGCGTTGAAAGTCATAGTAAAGAAGAAGAGTTAATGATCTAACTTAAATCGTATTCAAAGCAAAGTAAAGCAAAGATTGCCAATGCTCCCAACAGGCAAATTTTGTTGTCATTTATTTCATTAGGTGGACAAAGTTTGCATGCCCTTTGGAACTACCATGTTTTCAGAGACTTGCATTATCAGAACTGCTTTCCCCCTCCCCCTTCATTCTTTTTCTCTGAAAATTTTGCCTTGATGCCCAGCCGAAAACAAAGGACTCGATAAAGTGGATTAATGTGACAAAGAGTTTTGCATTTGGAGTAGGATTTAGTTTTACTCTGGGAGTAATCCAATGCAAGGAGATAAATGGGAGATAAAAACCATAATTCTAATTTACAGTTTGCACCAGAAGACTGGAATGTAGAAAATGAGGACACGTTTTTCTTTGGCCCTTTCTGCACTGACCCTTATTCTGGATTATATCCCAGAATAGATACCTGCTATATATATATATATTCCTGGTGCAGACAGCCCTGTTCCAGAAATGGTCTGCTTACAGGGCCATTTCTAGATATGTTCCTATTCTCTCTGACCTTCAGCTTCAAATGCCTGTGAACTTTTGTTCCTCATCTCCAAAGGTAGGCCAAGGCATGGTAGCTGTCATGTCTATTTTGTGGCAATTCACCCCATTCCTGACCTATGTTTCCTTTCACTATGAAACAGGAAAGCCTCACAATTGTAACACCATAGCATGTCCTAGGACAGTGATGGCGAACCTTTTGAGCTCGGTGTGTCAAAATTCACAAGAAAACTTAGCTTAACTTGGGTACTGTGTCACATCTAGAAATATCCATAATTTAGTGATATTTGTAGCTCTAGTAAAAAAGTTATATTTTTGATATATGTATTTTATTAAAAGCAAAAACAATTCTTTACATTAGTGACTTTTGTTGCTGAATTTCGTTTGCTAAATCTTCAATTGAAAGTTTCTATTTCATACACTTCAAGAACAAGCAAGCACTACGTGCCCAGGTGCCAGGGTGACCATGTGTGTCACCCAAAAGGGCTTGGCGTGTCACCTGTGACACGCGTGTCATAGGTTGGCCATCACTGTCCTAGGACTAGATGGCATGTGAGGTCCGAATTCCACAGTTCTATGATTCCATGATTCTGTGATGTTACATGCATTTAAAAAAAAATTATCATCCATTTTCAGATCCGATGAGCCATATGATTCAGTGAAAACATTATTTTATGTATAATTTGCATTTACATACATAATCTACATCATCCTCTCTTTAATTATGCGTGTCAAATAATTTCTGTGTCACTTTTGTAGAAAAATTAGAAAATCCCCATAATACAAGTATTCAAAAATAATTTAAAAACTTAAATCCAAAGGTGGCATACCAGCAAATGGCATTTTATTTTATCTTATTTTGTCACTTTGTTTTGTAGGGTGATACATAAATAGTCTAAATAAAAAATTAAACAAAATATTCATGTTTAAATCTATATAGTTGCCTTTAAGAAGAAGAAGAAGAAGAGTTGGCTTTTCTACCCTGCTTTTCTCACCCATTTAAGGGGACTCAAAGCAGCTGACGAAGCTTTTCTATTCTTCTCCCCACAACAGAACACCCTGTGAGGTAGGTGGGGCTGTGAGAGCTCAGAAGAGAGCTGTGACTAGCTCAAGGTCACCCAGCTGGCTTCCTGGGGAAGGGCAGAATTGAACCCGGTATTCCCAGAACCCGGTATTCCCAGTTATTCCTAGCAGACCTTATAATTACAACAATGGGGACCTGGAATAGGGCCTTCTGTATGTTAGTCTCCCCCTGGAGATGCAACATGTACCTTCACTTCGCATGTTCAGGAGACCCCTGAAAATGTTCCTCTTTAGCCTTTGGCTAAATAAAGAAGTAGGGGTGCGCACAAATGCAATTTTTGACATTCGATTCAATTTGAATTGAATATTCTAATGTCCAAATTTGTAAGAATAGAGAAAAAATGAATGTATTAAAATTCAAACTGATTAGAATACATTCGTATCTATTTGCATGAATATTCAATTCATATTTAATGATATGAAAGTTGACATTTGGATGTGTCTGTATGCATCCATATGCATCCTGTTTTCATTCCGTACATATCCATAGAAATGCGTACAGAAACAAACAAGATGCATACGTATACATATGTAATGCATACATATCCATACATATACAAATGTCCGAATAATTCATACAAATAATCTGAAACATTCAAATTCATTTGAATGTTAAAAAATGAATCTATATACATTCGATTCAAGTTAAAATGTCCGAATTCAAACGAATTTGATCAAATTTTGAATGTTTGAAATATTCATTGTGGTTCATTGTGAAACTTTGAAAAGTCAGAGTCACTATTGTGAGCTGAAGTTATCTTAGGATTTATATTGTGGTTTTATAAGTTAAATATAAGCCACTGAGGAAGATCCTAGGTTGGGATTGAAACACGTCTGGCTTATCTTATTTTTAACCATCTTATTCTTATCTATCTTATTCTTATCTGATTTTTAACTAAGTTGTTTTTTATATTTAGTTATTATCTATACAGTTTTTTTTCTTGATTTTATTGGGTTCTGAGCTACAATAATTAAATAATACATTTTCACTGGGGTAAAAAACTTTACTCTTATAGTTATTACGTTGACTTCTTATTTTATTCAGAACCTTTTTGTTTTTTGGAGCTATTTGTGGGGTTCTGCATTAGGGAATTTTAGTTGTCTCAAATATTCTAGCACATCTCTATAATGTAGCAACTTTTTTCTTCCCACTTTCAGGCGCTATTATTGTTTTAATATGTTCATTCTTCATTTGGTTTTTAATGTTGTAACCCGCCTGAGGCTTTTGAGTATAGCAAATGAATAAATAAATAAATAAATATTATAAAAATCATATAAATAAACAGACCTTCCTTAGACTGCACCATCATATGGAAAGTTGGTTCGTATTATGATTGTTGATCTAGTATCTTGGCTGGTGCAAAATTGCCCTAAATACAATCCAGAATGAGGCTGTGCTACTTTGTACCATCTTGAGCACTTTGTTTTTTTAAATGCAATAAACACAATAAACAAATTCTGTACAGATATTGTAGCTTCATTGCTGTTATTCTACTTTTTATTATTTGTGAATCATTGCAATTTCAGGTGAAGGGTTGGATATAAACATTTTTAGATACATAACTAGTGAAAAATAAGAATTTTCATCAGTTCCGAATGAAAAGTTTCTGATAATCCACAAGTTAATGAGCAATGTCTTGTTAAGGAGATCAGCAGTGGAACATGTGAATTCATCATTTGTAGACAGAAACGTTTTTGAAAATAAACTGTGAAGAACAGTGAGCTTCTATCATTCTTCTCTCCGCATTCCTTTGAAGGCAAGAGTTGCTGTGCTCTCTAAAAATGCATGGTATTTTTAGAATTGACCAAGAAACAATTATAGGTTCCACTGACAGCAGAGGCAGAAGAAGCCAGTAAATAAGGACTTTGAGAGAGACATTGATTTATAAGAGGCTACAAGGTCTTTCAAGGTTTTCAAAAGGATAGGAGGAACAGGCAAACAGAGAGATATTCTAAGATAGCCTTAGGGAGAAGAGAGGGGGGAGTCCATTCCAAACCCCAATAATAAATTCTAAGGGTGTGAATGGTACCTATCTAGTAAATCTTCCCATTTGTTCTTTCATGAGTCCCTCTGGAAAAGAGGGAAATAAAAAAAGCCACAGCTTTGTCCACTCATTCCTCAATTAGCCAATCATAAAGTTAACTTTTCATGCCCATTCTTCAATCAACCAACCACAGTTAAATTGCCTAAGAGACTGCAGCAATGTTTTGATGCCTGCCCAAGCAGTTCTTTCAAGTTCTTTCCACCTTTCACCTGTTTTTAGGAGATGGAAAGTAAGAGAGTCACAAATCTTACTAGATATAGTCTTTTTAGTGAAGAGTCAGATGGCAAACCTCTGTTTTAAAGGGCTGCACTCTCCAAGGGTGCAATCAGACAAGGCATTTTTAAATCCTCCCTTACAATAAAAGTTCACTGCAGCAATGTTTTGATGCCTGCCCAAGCAGTTCTTTCAAGTTCTTTCCACCTTTCACCTGTTTTTAGGAGATGGAAAGTAAGAGAGTCACAAATCTTACTAGATATAGTCTTTTTAGTGAAGAGTCAGATGGCAAACCTCTGTTTTAAAGGGCTGCACTCTCCAAGGGTGCAATCAGACAAGGCATTTTTAAATCCTCCCTTACAATAAAAGTTCACTTCTATAAATGCACAAAAAAAGGCATTCAAAGCAGTCAAGCAAGTCTACCACTTATTTTTTTACACTTTTCTTCATTTGCTTCCAAGTCTGGCACTGCCTTCTGTGACAATGAGTTCTTGTCATTGATTAACTGCCCATCCGTGCAGCTTTCCATAGCTCTGATTGGTCAATTGCCTGAAGCAGCTGTTTCACACACTGTGATTGGCTACACTTCCCGCCTCTGTGCTTATGTAGCCCCCCACCCAATTCAACTAAAGTGAAGAGCTGTCCTGGGTGTTATTAAATCCTGAATGAGGAAAAAGTGTCCATTCCCAGGTTTTGTCACTGAATAAGGAGATTTTAGGGATAAAATGTCTGTCTTACGGCCTCACGTTTGTCCAGAGGGCACCTCATTCAGTGTGTCTGATCATACTCCAAGAAGCTTTTTGCATTTTAACTTTCTGAGGAGAACCTCCCCAGGCAATTCACTGGGGACTGGCAAGGTGTGAATCGCCGCCATTATGGCAGCGATCGCAACATCATGGGAATGGCACCAAATTTCCTGTGTGGTGCTGTTGCTGTGATGACAGGGCAATGCAGTACTAACAGGGCTTGTCCCACCCCTCCCCCAACTCCCTTTAAACTTCTCCCAGCAGGGAGCTGTGTGGACTGTAGATGTAGAGCAATTAGAACTGTTCTGCATTTACAGACTTCTGGGGATCTCCTGCATGCATGGAGCTGTGTGTGGAGAAGTAGCAGCTCCATGAAATGTGGATGCTGCATTCAGGAGTTCCCCAGGAGCTCCCTTAGCTGCCAGATGTGAAAAGGCTCTATGAACCAGTTGGCACTTGACTATATTCTGGAATATATCTCAGGACGGGGGTCTGTTGTCTGCATGCTAATGTAGACTCGGGCAGACCTCCCTTATGGCCCGCTGTAGCCTGTACTCGCATGTGGACAGCAGGCCCCTATTCTGCAATATAGCCAGAATAAAGCCAAGTATAAAGGACAAAAGGCATGAATGGAGGAAAGAAATTGCTGATCTATAGCAACTGCTTGGATAAAAAATGGAAACGTTCATGTAGCCTTGACACAGTCTAGCTCTGCACCTGATCTGAGGGCTCTGTGAAGTGGAGAGCAGCAGCTGGTGGCTCCTACCCCTGAACGCTGTGTGTTGCAAAAGGTATTTCCGATTATCTGACCGGCCCAGATATCAGGGATCAACCACATGTAATCGCTGACCCTGATCAGCTCAGAAAATGGGGTAGGGGTAAAAAGAAGAGACGTGGAGACAGGATGTTGCAGCAGGGAAAAAAGAGAGTGCCTAATCTCATGCAGGCTCTTTTATACAGCAGTATAAGGGGGTGTGGAGGAAATGACATAGGAAGAAAGTCCAGGGATTTGATTGGCTGGAGGCAGGCAGGCAGGTCAGAGGTCCCTGGCGATGTCACATCGTGTGGTCAGAGGCGGGGAAAATCCTCAGACAGGAAGAGAAGGGACCATATGCTTCTTAACACCATGTGCTTAGCGGACTCCATATATTCTCTCAGGGCAGTTGCACAGAGCGGAAAGAATTCAGCACCCTGGTGGTGCGGAGCGTATGCCATGTAAGTCTATGGGAGAAAATTTCTCCTGATGCATTTTATTATGAGGCTTGGCTTTTAGCTCTTTATAGCCTGAGGACTGGAATTGGAGCTAGGAAAAAAGACCGGGCAGCCTAGTGGTTACTACATAGCATGGTGCATGTTATTCTGGGCCATGATGGGCTAGTCTTGGGCCAGACTGAGTGATCTGGGCCACGTTTGACAGAGCAGCCATTGGCCTGCACCAAAGTTTTTCTGCATTGCAGGTGGCCTATCATAAGTACAGCTGCAGGAAATGTAGCCAATCACAGCATTGGAAGTGTTACTATTAAGGATGCGCATGAATGGGGTTTTTTGGCATTCAATTCATAATGAATCAAATGTTAGAAAATTTGTATGAATGTTCGATTTGTATTTGAAGATACGAATGTCAATGCATCCGTACGCATCTGTTGTTATCCCACATGCAACCCGTTTTCGTCTTGTATGTGTCCATACAAATGCATACTGATATGTATGTAATGCAATAAGATGCACACAGATATGTATATAATGCATATGTAACTACGCATACGACTGTCTGAATAATTCATATGAATTATTTGAAAGATTCAAAATTTGTTCAAATGTTTAAGTTGGGAAGTATAGGCATTCAATTCGAATTTGAATGTCTGAATTCAAACAAATTCAAACGGAATTCAAATGTTTTGAATATTCGTGCACATCTCTAGTATGTAGCATCAGTGGACAGCGATGTTGAAGCTTTCTGTGACTGTGTACTGACGTTGCGTGGAGATGTAGACTTGTGAGAAACACCAAACAGGCTGTAGTCTTACTCTCCACTCTGGACACGTTGAGGTATGAGACCCACTCCCCAACATACTTTGCTTTTATTAAAACCTGGCCTTCTCTCCTAGCCTGCCTGCTGGTTCCTGCATTTCCTTGGACACCACCTTAGCTGTCTGTACTATCACACCACCATGGCTGTGGTTTTGGGTGGGAAGCCCGTGGGAACCAGATATCATTGCAGCTACTAGATATAGTCCTGCTTTGCCTTCATTCCTTGTCTTCTGCTGCTAGGTCAGTAAATGGAAGAACCTATTTTGTGGCAGATGTGTGTCTGTGTGAATTCCTGCGCTACATTGGGACTTGAGAGCGGCCTGTGGGCTTTTCCGACATGAAGAAAAGTTCTGCACAAGTCTATGCAGCTGTTGTGATTAGCCACTAGGGATGTGCACAAATGTGGTGTGTGTTTTGTATCCAGTTTGATTTGTATTGAATCAAATGCAAAAATTATTGTGCATCCCCATTGAATGTGGTAGTATTTGTATTTGATACAAATGTTCAATCCCATATGAATCCCATACAAATCCCATACGAATAGCATACAAATCCCATATGAATTACATGTGAATAAGATATGAATCCCATACAAAGCTTCATGAGAAGCGTCATACAAATGTATGAAAACGTTCAATTTGAATTCGAATGTCAATCTTTGAATGTTCCAACATTTAATTAGAATTTGAATGTCTAAATTCAGCCCAATTCATACGAATTTTGAATGTTACAAAGAATCATGTGCATCCCTATTAGCCACTCGTAGCATAAATCCCAAGAGCATCCGCGAACAACCTTGCTTTCGTAAGCATGCAACAGACTTTTCTTTCATTTCTTTGTGTGTGGGGCAACTGCAAAAATAGCCACATCGCAGGAACTCCTATCTGACACTGTTTTCATGTAGTGTATCTCGTTTTCCGGCCATTGTGGTGTGGCGTGTATGAGCAGGTTGATTATAGGATGGGGTAGGGTGCTGAAGTGTGGAAAATGCTGTCTTGGGGCATAGGGTTTGCATTTATTAGCCTCCTGTTCCCTACCAGGCCTCTATGTCTATGATTCACATATTGCTCACATTAGTCAGGGATTAATGGTTCCATTCCAGGTTAATTGCATATAGATTTAGGAACCTGATCTTGCACTAAGTAGCGGCTGGAACAGCTGTGTCTGAAAGTAGGCAAAATGTTAGCAGGTGCCTTACAAACTCCCATATATACTGCTCTAATAAATCAGCCTCTGTTCTGAGTGGCATTCTCTAAAACAACTCTGCTATTCAAGAACTGGGCCTCACCTCATCAGGAGGACCGTACAGGGCACGCAAAAACTGAGACGCGGTGCTAATTTTGTTTTCTTTCCTCTTCGTACAGGAAATGTGAGATTAGGTCTCGTTAGTTAGGCTTGCAGGCTGAAACTGCTATTTATATTCTGGCAGGAAGGGTGAGTTATATGTTTGGGACAACAAATCTCCCTCTAACTCACTTGCTCTTTGACCAGCCACCTAGGAATGGTTTGCACGGGCAAATATCCAGAGACAACACCCTCATATACCTCTCCTGTGCCCATTCATTCAATAAACAAAGACTCTGGCATGAGCGCATCCAGTCCATTGCATGTTCACTCATTTTCAGGGCCCACACAGGATTTCTCAAGAATCTGTCCTTTAACTCAAGCTAGAATTTCAGAAGGTCCTGAGTTGTTGAAGGCAAGTCCTTCTAAGAACAGCAGGGTGCTCCAGTATAAGATCCAGGGAGGGCCTGGTTAGTACCCTTAGAAAAGTTTCTTTTTTTGGATTATACCTCCAACAGTCCTTAGGCAAAGGACTGTAGGCAGACAGGAAGGAATGAAGGATTTCTTTAAAACAGCAGCAACCACCATCACCTATGCTTTACAAAAGGTAACACTTTACTATAATGAAGTCCCAGGGAAAGGAGCCTCTGCCCTCCAAAGTTACAGGCCAGAGAGACTGTGGTGGAGTGTTGTTCCTCATCTCTGGAGCCCAGTGAATTGGCCTGGGCTGTGGGTTGGATGTGCATGAATGCTTTTTTTGGCATTTGATTCATATCAAATTGAATGTGAGAAAATCTGTATTCATTCAAATAGATTCCCTTCAAATGTGGTAGGATTCTATTTGATACTAATGTACAAATCCAATACAAACGCATATGTATCCAATACGTGTCTGTTACGTATCCCGTAACATATCCGCTCTGAAACCGTCAAATCCGCCATGAATCGACCTTGAACCTGCTCTCAATCCATGTCGAATGCACTCTGGATCCATTGCAGATGTGACTAGCACAGCCGCTTTCCCACCTCCCCGGTTCATGAATGTTTCGAAATATTTGTATGAATACAAATGTCAAAGTACGGAAGTTGTAACATTCAATTTGTACATGAATGTCCGAATGTGTAGAATATTGAATGTTACAAATATTCATGCACATCCCTACCTCTGCGTGTCAGCCCAGCCATCCTTGTTATGATTGAATACAGTAGACCAGCCCAAGGATGCTTGGGAGAAGCTGAAAAGTAGTCTCCTGTTCTTCGAAAGGAACTTTGCATCCAAGGGCAAGGCTTGGGTGGCTAGAGTATTCTCCAGGAACCATAGCCTCCTAAAGACTTCTCAATCAAGCAGAGCCCATGGGTCTTTCTACACCTACCTCATCTGTCCCAGTTCAGGATGGGACACTCCATCCTAAGACAAACAACTTTCCTTTATGGTACTTTGTTGACTATCAGTCTTGTGCCAGCATGAGAAGTGGAAATGGTCAAGTGGACAGGGAGCAGGACTCTTATCTGGGAATACCGGGTTTGATTCCGCACTCATCCAAGAAGACAGCTGGGTGGCCTTGGGCTAGTCACAGCTCTCTTCTGAGCTCTCACTGCTCAGGGTGTTCTGTTGTGGAGAGAAGAATAGAAAGTTTTGTTACCCACTTTGAGTCCCCTTAAATGGGTGAGAAAAGCAGGGTAGAAAAGGCAACTCTCTTCTCCTCCTCCTCCTCCTTCTAACCCAGCATAGTGTCCTCCTTACCTGAAGCTGACTGAGCTACAAGGGGTCAGATCTCAGTCAGCATCCATACTCTGTACCTCAGCATCCATTCAGGGATAAATTTGGCTCCCAATCAGGGTTGACAATTAGGCCATACAGTTAATATTTTTACAGCTGTTTTATTAATAACACATACAGTGCATTCAGCCAGGATTTGTTGGAGACACCTCAGGAAAACGAATGATGTAAATAACAGATGGAGGCAGAATATTCTTACAAACAGGCATAAAGATATTCCCATCTTGTTTAGAAGGAATTTAAATAGACAGATTGTAGATAAACAGGCAGACCAAGAAGAAAGGAAAAAGAAAGGACTCCCAGGAGGAAAAAGGTGGATGGGTGGGAGAGGAAGCAGATACTTTTATATGCATGTAGCACACAATATAAAAACACTCCTTTTAATATATTTTCAGTAGAACGTGATCTATTTTATGCACTTGAAAGACCCACTCAGATTAATTGTAGCTATTGAAAAGGCAGCAAAGGTTGCTTCATAATCTCAGCCTCCCCCACCACACTATGCATGCTGTTTCTCACCCAGTTGTGGTCTTTTAAAAACAGATGGGACCAAGAAGACAATGCTTTCTCTAATGTGTATAATGGAATTTTCTTTGTGCTTTACACATTTTGTTTTCAGAAGCCTCTCTCTCCCACGCTCCTTACCTGATTAAACTCTTTTCACAGACTAAGGCAATTTCCACATTTGCGGGGCGGGGGGGGGGGGGCTGGATCACACTCCAGTTCCCTGCTGGAGTGGCCCAGCCATCCCAGATCAAGGCCACCCATATTTCAGATGGCTGTTCTAGGACAGTCTAAATGTCATGTTGTTCCTCCTTGAAGCCTTTGTGAGCTTTGGAGCCTTCTGTGAGGATGCTGATGAACAGGAATGAAAGTTCCTGGCCACAGATCCCTTGGGAGACAAATTCTGGTGGTGCAGTTTCCTAAGCCATCAAATGGGTCAGCCTGTTAATCTGGAACAAGGAAGCATGCACCCTTTCATACATCTCCCTGTTCTATTCCAGTGGTTCCTATATCCTGATTTAGATGGCCATCTCTGTTGATATCTGAATAAACTGCAAAAGTGATTCAGTTCTCAGAATCCCTTCACTATATACCAGCTTTCTTCTCCCCCTGCCTGCAGTTCCTGGTGCTGTTCTTATCTCTTAACACAACAGTAATACAATACCCAGCCATCTGGCATGCTTGAATTGTGTGCCATAAAAACTTAAGAGATGCCCCATCCTTATCCCAGATATTACTATGTTCCCTCTCCCCCTGCTTCCCTCCTACCTAGCAATGAATAGAGTTTTAACTATTGTCAATATACCTTAAAGAATATATATATCTATATAACATTAACATAAAATAACATGGTAGAGACTAACAGGAGCTGACAGGAAATCATGTCGAAAGTGGGCAGCAGCAGCGAAGCGAACGCACATGCATGCACATGCGGAGAAGAAAGCTGGTTTATAGTCAGACAAACCAGGGTCAGTTTACCAGAGATTTGTCATCAGTCAGTAAGTCAGTCAGCCAGCCAGTCAGGAGTCCAGAGGTTAACATGAGCCAAGCTGGGGTTTGCCAACAAAATCCTTTGTTTGCAATGGAGGCTGCTGGGTGGGACTTCCTTATGAAAGGCTCAGACTGTCTGTCCCCCCTCTGGCACAGCTGTTTGCCATGGAGGTGTGTGGAGCACGCAGATGTTCTCTCTTTCTCCAGAGAGAATTTGGCTCTGGGTCTGAGCTGTCTGCATCTGGGGGGACAGAATCATTTTCCAAGGTGGGTCCCTGAGGTATGGGTCCCCCATCTTGGCTGGGGACCTGATAACCCGAGGAGTCAGAGAGGGCACAAGGCATGACACAGGAAGCCATGCTTTCCAAATTTCTTTCTGCATTCACTCTCTTGGAGTGGTCAACTATCTCAGTCCACTCTGTTCTGGGACAAGTGGTGATATGCTAGGATGTGAGGGTGGGGGTGCATTTGTCCTGGGCTAAGCTTTTCAGCAAGGTGGACATGTCATAGACAATCCAGACAACTCAAGTGACTCTTGATCCAAGGCATCATCCACGCCTGCCAGTGACTGACCTGGGCCTCATCACTTTAAAGCCATATTTGGTAAAGAAGAGCAGGACAATAGAACTGTGTTTAAAGATAGTATGCCTATTTCCATGCAAGAATTTTGAAAATGATCCCCGGAAGCTTGCATAAACTTTAGAGGTGGAACTGCACCAGATGTGGAAGCACAGAAGTCTGAACCAGAAGACTGGACAGCTTGAAATCGTTGCAGAATTTTTCAAACAGGGCAAATCAAATGCAAATCAAAACAAAAAAAAAATTAGTGCACAATACAGTTAACATGGTAGCATCAATTCTTCCTAAGCTCACTGGTCTTCCTATCTCAATGGACTCTTTTCTGTCAAGCAAGATGCTTCCCCAGACATGATGATTTCCCCATCATGCTTAGGTGACTATAATCGTAGGCAACTGTAATCATATTTCATGTCTGTGGTGATGAAACCATTCATACCACATTCATCTGCCCTGTTATCATTTCCCCCCATTCATCTCTGTCATTGCAAACCAGGCTTTTCACTTAGTTATGTGGGGCTGCTCAGTGGAGGTCTGGTTTAAATAAATACATTGGAATAGAGATATGTGCTGAACTGGTTTGGGTTTGAACTGCTTGAATCAAACAGAAATGTTCAAAAGTTTGAGTTTGAACTGAACATGCAGCTTGTTTGAAAACAGAGTTTGAAATCAAACCAAACGGGGTGTTCGAATGAACCTAGCAAATAGGCCTTTTTCAATTGTGGATTTGACGGTGTTTAAATCAAGCCCACCACTGTTCCAAGGAAGAATTCAAAGTCGAACTGAAGCAGCCTCTGTGTGAACTGGGGCCTATTTGCACTTCATCCCAGAGTGCATGATTATGGAACTTCTGGGGAAGAGCATCTGTACTTGAAGGAGGCTGTTACAGCTTCCAAGCTCCCCCTGCCTTCCCAGAAGTTTCCTAATCATGAACTAGGTGTGGAGCACTGGCACCTTGGACGACCATAGACACAACAGCAACTGCGCAGAGCATCACTGTTGTCATGGTGATGGTGCCGATGCACGCGCAGTCGCGCAGTGCATTGCAGCCAAAATGGCAGTGCCCAGAAGAGGACCCGCCCCGCAATCGAATCAGGGTAAGTATTCGATTGCAGAGGGGGAGAACGGCTAGAATTGACTAGCGATCCAAGTGTGAGCGCTAGTCAATGCTGGTTCATCACAACCAACATTGGTTCAGTTGGTTTGAACCAAACACCTTTAAAAAAGTGTGTGTAATTTCTTCATGGCAAGGAAAAAGGGTGAATAACTAACTACCAGTATCTTATTGAATTAAAGGATAAGAGATTGATGTTAAAGAAATGATTTCTCACAATGACTTCTGCATATCTATGTCTATTTAATGCCTCTGTCATTCATGTCAAAGGAAAGGAAGGAAAAATATACACGCAAGGAAAATGTGTAAGACTGTATTTAAATATTGTTGTGTCCTTAGTCAGTTTGGTAGATTAGGAGATTTTTGTATTTTTATTTATGATAAAAATAAAAATAAGCCTTTTAGATCTGTCAAAACCTATGTGTTTGTTTGTTTGTATTTTTATCCCATCCTATACTCAAAGGACTCAGGGTTGGTTACAACAGTAAAAACAAGTTTAAAAATAACACTAAAATAACTGAAATTGGGGAGGGGAATCTGATTTGTCAACCAAACAACAACAACAACAACAACAAAATAGGTGTGTCTTTACCGGTCTTATAAATAGATATAAAGAACATGTGTGTGTGTGGGGGGGGAACTGTTCCATAGTTTAGGGGCTACCACCAAGAAGACACTATGTGGTGCAGATATATAGTATATTCAAAATAGCACTGTTCTGCCCTTACAGAACCCAGAGTTTCTAATAGTGTAACTGAAGAAAAAAACATGCTGGTAAAATGCATTTGTGCCCATCCTTAGCCATAAGTATCCTGCTACAATTGCTTTGATGTCAAACTCCATTAAGAGCACTCACAGTTCTAAAGATGCTTCTCAGTATGTCGTGGGGATGTGCAAGAATATTCAAAAAATTCAAAACTCCGATTCAAATTTGACGAATATCAACATTCAAATTTGAATCAGACCGAAAAACATTCAAATTCAGACATTAGAATGGATTTCAAGTTTTCCAAAATTTTCATTCGAATATTTGAATGTACAGATTCATATGTATCGCATACGTATCTGCGTGAATACTATGCGCATTTGCGCTTATAATGCGGGATGAAAACGGGATGCATACGGGATAAAATGGGGTGCATACAGAAATGTGAATAACAGATACGAATGTTGTTGACATTCGTATCTTTAAATACGAATCAAACATTTGAGCGTATGGATTTGAACGTTTCGGATTCGAATGGGATTTTCGGATATTTGGATTTTAAGCATTTGAATCAAATCAAATTTTTGGATATTCAATTCAACTCGAATTTGAATGCGAAAAATACATTCGTGCACACCCCTAATATGTCCTTCTAGGTTCACACAGAAGCTGTCCTCAGTGATAAAACATCAGCGAAGGATATGGAGTGTTATTCTACTTTTTTGTTGGTTCTCTGTGCTAAGGCATATATAATGCTTGAATAATGTGACCTCTCCCACCTCCCTCCAGAGCCAAAGACTGCAGCAAAACAGGATTTCCGAATGGCACATAGATCCTCTTCTTTCATATGGTCTGCTAACTTTGCTTCACACATGTGCTCCTCTGAGGAAGTACTTGTAATAGAACAGTTGAAATGGTGAACTTCAGCTTTGACACAATGGTAACACTCTGAACAATGGCAAAAAGCAGAGACTTTGCAGTAAACAGGAAACTTTGTGTCATGCAGAGAGTGTTGATGTGGTCTCTTTAAAAGAAATGGAATCTGGTCACTTGGGGTTACTCATCTGTAAACCATTTCACTTCAGTTACAAAGTGGTTCAGTGGAAGAAACCACAAGTGAGCCTTCGGCAAGTTCAGCTCTGCCAATTGTTAATCCACAAATGTGATCAGTTAATTCTTTCTTTTAGTCCTCTTACAGGGACCCAGGCACTTCTCCTGGATTTCAGTCCTAGGTTGGAAGAAGGTCATGGGATGTCCAAAACACGGTGCACCTGCTTGGATCATAGAAAGGAATTCCTGGTCTGTTTGTTTGTTTTTAACAGAAGCTTGCTTGATACAAAACAGAGCCATCTGATACAACTAAGAAGTTGATGGTTTTATTTTGTTTTTTGTGAATGAACTTTCACAAAAACAAAACAAGAAACTATCGTAAGAAGATATATGTGTTACGTTCATATGTTGCACAGATGTCTCCTGGCCTGAAATGGGCCATTTGGGCCAGGGATGGCATAGGGCACAGAACAGTTTTGGGGAATATATGTATTAAATATACTGATATAAAAGTAAGAAAATCTATTTTAAAATCACATGTAACACCTTTAAATCATTTAGTCCATGTCACTTGGTGTGAAGCTGTAATTATGTAGTCCACCAGCTGTAGAAGTTATCACATGGTTGCCTTGGATCAGCTGTCCATTCTCAGTGTTCTGGACTGAAAGTTCTTCAAGGTGCTGTATCTGGCTTGTCCTACTGGCCTACTTTCAGTGCAGAGAAAATGAAGTGATTGCACTCAAAGAGTGGCAACAAATGGCTTCACATCTAATTGGAGGAATGTTTCAAGTGGGGCACCAAAGGGGTCTATCCTGGGTCCAGTGCTATTCAACATTTTTATAACTTATCTGGGTGAGAGAGTTGAAGGAATGCTGATCAAATTTGCAGACGACACAAAGCTAGGAGGGGTTGCTAACACTAGGCAGGAGAAGGAAAGGATTCAAGAAGATCCAGATAAGCTTGAACAGTGGGCTGTAACTAACAGGGTGATATTTAATAGGGAGAAGAAAAATCCTACATCTTGGTAAGAAAGAATGGGAGGAATCTGGCTGAGTAGCAGCACAAGTGAAAAGGATCTGCGTGTACTGGTTGATCACAAGATAAATTTATTGGGTCGGAATTGATGACCATGGAGGTTCCCTTCCAATTCTAGGATTCTAAGTGCACCTGGAAACATCTCCAGAAGTAGGATGTTTCCGGAACCTGGAGAATATGTTGCTGGAGTCACGCTCCACATGGCCTTTTCCAGCTGTCACTGTCTGTCTGCATGGAGGTGGTCTCCCTCTGGAGTGTTCCCAGGTTTTCCCACATGGGAGTGATGCTGGTGAGAGACCCACATGGCAGCCTAATCAGCTAAGTGCAGAAAGGCCCCTGATCTTGAGCATTATTTAGGATCTTCTTTCCCCTGGCTGGTTCTTCAACTATCTGTTCTAGGGTAGTGGATGAGGTATGGGGGGTGGGGTAGTGTGTAGATTGCTGCCCTTTTTCTGGAATTTCTTCCAGAATGAGGGGCAGTGTGGAAAGGGTTTTAGTGCCGATTGTCCATGCACCTTAAAGAAGGCTAGAACAGGGCATGTGATAAGCATAGTAGACATATCATTATCATTATTATTATTATCAATTGAATATGGTCCATGCCTCTCTGAAGGAGAACAGCTGTTCAGAACCTTCTCAGTAGGGATGTGCACAATTTTTTTTTCGCATTTGAATTTGAATCAAATTGAAGATCCAAATATTCTATTCGATTCAAATGTTTAGAATCCAAATGCAACAAAATCCGATTTGAATAGAATACATTGGAATCTATTCGTTTGAATGTTAGATTTGAATCTGAAGATACAAATGTTGACATTCGTATGAGTTATACGTATCTGTATGCATTTCATACGCATCCTGTTTTTCGTCCTGTACTATCAGTGCAAATGCATCCAGATACATATGAGATGCGTACAGATACGTATGTAATATATATGTATCTGTACATTTGAATATTTCAAATCATTCGAACAAAAGTTTTGGAACATTCGAAATTTGTTCAGATGTTTAAATTCAAATGTGTAGACATTCTATTTGAATTTGAATGTACACATTCAATCAAATTCGATCAAATTTTGAATGTTTAGAACATTTGTGCACATCCCAGCTTCTTAGTTCTTAGTAACTTGGCACTAAGTAGCATCTAGAGTGGCTCTAAGCTAATGCCAGTCACCACATTTTTTTGTGTGTGGTGCAAGCAATATCCAGAAATTATCTTTTATGGGAAATGGGGCTTCTTCCCTTTGTCAATCCGCCTGCAGAAAACAGCCAGATGTCCCATAAGCATGATGGGGGAGAGGATGGGAAACTCACACTTTTTCCGATCTATAATACTATGACCTAGTAGTTGTCACCCTTGCTTTCCCCAAACTTAAACAATGAAAAAGCCATTTACATTTTAAAAATTCAATATATTCTGCCACTTTCTCTGGGGCACACTTTAATAAAGCAGTTATGCATATAGGTTGACTTCAGGCACTCTCATCTAGATGTTGTGCGTAAAAACAATTTTTGCATAACAAAAACCAGAAGTGAGACCCTGTGCCTTAAATATCGGCTTTTAATTAAGCAAATAGTTTGCTCCTGGCCTTCAGCTCTTGGATTTTTCTTGGAGCAAAGGCTGCCAACTATTTGTATACAACTTATGGAACAGCCAGATTCAGTATGTGAAAAGCTTTGTACATTAAATAGGAAGATAAAAATCGTTTGGCACAAGCTCATACAATCTGAGCTGCGTGGATCTGAAGCAGCATTTATAGACGGGATTTTTGTTTTATGCATTTCACTTTGTTTTCATGTGTTGCTTGAAATGTTGCGTGCAGCTCTGGCAGTAAGCTGCCACAATTGCTTGTAAATGACCAGGCCAGGCATTGAACTGCAGAGAACTGGAGACAGGGAATGCTGTGAGTAGCAGTTGAAGCCTCCTGAGAAGAATGCATCACTTATGCCAATAATTATGTGCCCTTTGGATTATTTGAAAATAAGAATGCATGTAGAGTGCATAAAAGTGACTTCCATTTCTCTCCCTATAGTGTACTAGAAGAAGGAGGAAGAAGAGGAGGAGATGGTGGTGGTGGCAGAGGAAGAGGCAGAGATTGGTACATATTCACACACTGCTCATATTGAGGGTGCGTCTTCACTTCCAGAAGAGCCAGCTGTGTTGCAGGTGGATAGGGGAGGTGCCCTCAGCTGCAATGCCCTCCCCATCTCCCTTCTGAAGGCAGGTGGCACCATTTTCTGTGTCACCTCCATGCATGGTGGAAAGAAACCATCCAGCTTAAGAGATATATCTGTGAGTTATCATGCTCCATGTGATTGCCTTGAAGCTGCCCACTAAGGTTGTGCATGAATCCCCCTCCCCTGTTTTCTTCACATTGAAGCAAATGGGACAGAACTTCATACTCATGCAAATGAAGCCACCTCCCTCCCACCTACCTTACCTTCGCGGCACCTTCTCCGTGCTGCCACCAGTGCTGCTCCAGGCCCCACTGGAACCGTGAAAGGATTCTGAGGGGCAAATACAGGCCTCCCGGTTTTACCGAAAGGCCCGTATTTAGCCCTCAGAACCCTTTTGTGGGTCCGGCAGGCCCCAGAAGAGGCCCATGCCATCACCGGAGCTCGCCCCCCCAGGTAAGTGGGCCCCGGGGAGGTGGGCAGGTGTATTCTGATGGAGGCACAGGTTTCTTCTGGGACCCACTGGAACCATGAGCAGGCTTCCTTGGAGGTAAATATAGGCCTTCCAGTAAAGCCGGAAGGCCTGTATTTACCTCTGAGGAAGCCTGCTCGCAGTTCCAGCAGGCCCTGGAAGAGGCCTGGAGCACCGCCAGAGCAGATAAGTGAGCCCTGGGGGGGGGGAAGGACCCAGAGTAATCCATTATCCTTAGAAGCTGCTACGGAAGCTTCTATGGATACTGGGTTATCCGATTCATGGATGGATAGGGCCCTTCGAATAGGGGTCCACAAATCTTATGCACATCCCTACTTCATATGTCTTCAAATATGGCCAATATGTGACTCAAATGTGAAGTTTCAAATTGCAAAGGTGATGTACATTATTCACCCATCCCTACTGCCAACTGCCACTGAAAATGGAGGCATGGTGGCGTGAGATGCCTTTCTGGAATCATGAAGGTGTCTTATTATGATAGGTGGAGACACAGCCTGAGTGTCAAGGTTAGCTTCTTCTCTTTGCAACTTCTGTAATGGCCTCAAGTCTCCCAGGAGTCCCCTGCCCTTCCTTGGACATCTTGTGGTGATTCTGATCCTGTAATGATAGAACAGAGGGTTCAAGGCTCCAGATGTCCCTGGACTTCAACTCCAAAGGTTGGAATGGTGGGAGGTCTACCCTGCATTCATATGTAGCAGAAGAAGTGTCTCAAAAGTGCCACAGAAACAGTAGTAGCGTGTGGCCCTTGTATTCTCATTTCACTTCTAATCCGATTTTCTAGACTAGAAGGTTCATGAAAGGTGCTTTAGCTGTCACCATTCTGAGACTTTCTTGTTTCCTCCTGTTTCCTCTTTTGCTTCCTGCCCATCTCCCATTTTCTTTTCTTCTGACTGCCACCACCTCCTGCCATGCCTATTGGCTGGGATCTTGTCCACCCCCACCCCCATAGCCTGTATTGTCCCTTGAAGTCTTGCACCCCCCACCCAGAACTTCCTTGTCTCAATTGTTACTTTTGGGAGTGACAGGTGAGGCAGTGGGCAAGAATGACCCCTGCTGGCTTGTTCCCCTGGCATTGGGATTGGGCTTCTCAAATGTGCTCTGCTTGCCAGCTGCCTCTGAAGTCTCTCAGAAGCTCTCAATGAGGCTGCCAGGATAATGACTGTGGTGAAAGGTATGCAACATATAGCCAGACTTGATTATTTGAACTACAGATCCTTATAGCTCCAGATTAGAAAGCCAGTGGTGGAAATGCTAGCAAAGCCTGCTTAAGCAAACATAAATAAGTAACCTCCAGAATGGGGGGTATTTCCCCCCCACTTAAACCTAAAGGAAAATGCATTACCAAAATCTCCTGCCTGCAATTGTGTTCTGTAGTTCTCAGTAGTTTGTTCCTTAGATATTCAAAATCCTTCAATTCTCCCTTCATGTCCCAGCTTCTACGCATACTGAGTGGAAACACCAGACACCTAGACTAAAAGAAAACCAACCATCTTGGATACGTCCACACAGTGACCTGTGAGAACCCCTGGGGTGTGATGTTTACACATTAGGGATGGGCACAAATGGTTTTTTTTTTTTTTTTTTTTTTGCATTCGAATTGAATGTCAAAACATTTGATTCGATTCAAATGTTTAGAATCAACGAAGTCTGATTCAAATAGAATACATTTGAATCTATTCGTTTGAATGTTAGCCTCGAATCTGAAGATACGAATGTCGACAACATTTGTATTTGAAGATACGGACGGCAACAACATTCAACGTATGTGTCATATATATCTATATGCATTTCGTACGCAAATGCATACAGATATGTATGAGATGCATACAGATTCAGGTGTGTGCATTCAGATGTGTGCATTCATAGGTATACATTTGTATCTGTACATTCAAATGTCTTTAATCATTCGAATGAATGTTTTGGAACATTCAAAATTCGTTTGAATGTTTAAATTAGAATGTATAGGCATCCTATTCAAGTTCAAATGTCCACATTTGATCCAATTCGATTGCATTTGGAATGTTTAGAACATCTGTGCACATCCCTACTACACATTGTTATCCACATCAGGGCTACAGCTCATTTACAAAGCAGGGTGTCTGTCCTTGGAAGCAGCTTAAGTGGAGGCCACAAAAAACGTCTTTCCCCTCTTACAACTCCTGTACTTCTATCTGGAGAGAGAGCAATGGAGATGGCAACTGACCAGATCTGTTTTCCACCCGGTGTGATTTAGGGCTAGGGAGTAAATGACTGACTTCTGGGCTTATTTCTTGTCCACTTCTAACCTATGGTGGGAGGAAACTCCAAAGCTGTACAACTTCTGATCTGCAGCTTCAAAGACTTCAAGGGCCAAGAGGCACTGGCTATGTACATGACCTGCCTCATGGCCTAGCAGTGGCTGTAAGGATGGCCTATGGAATGGGGATCTTCAAATCTGAGGAGTTAAGCAAGGCACGTACAATTCTCATCTGACTGAAACACATGATGTGAAAAATAGCCCAGTATCATCTACTGCAGATATATTTAGTATCTCAAACCATCAAGCCAATCTTCCAGGCAAGTTCCACATGTGTGCCATCAGTTGCTTTATTGAGATCACTCCTGGCCTAGAAGAAGCATTCTGGGGCCGGAATATGGAGGGCATCATGAACTGTTCTGGTGAACATCCAATTGATGTCTAATTTTCTCTGGGCTACTGAAGTTCCCTTGTCTCAGAACTGCAAGTATCCATGGCCCTAGCAATCACCCCAGAAATAGTTATTTTTCTGGAGCCCTGCAAAATGTTGCCAAGAGGCCTTGGATAATCCTGCCACACCTGTTTGTCTCCAGGTTGGTGGCAGGCATAGGGACGCAACCTGCCTTGTATGGAACCCACTTTCAAGCCATCCACATCATTAAAGCAGTCCACTGTGTGCCACAAAAGCCTTTTGTGTCACTTAATGACACGTGGACTCCATGGTCCCAGAACCCATCTGGCACACTCCTTAGGGGACATGCAGATGTTGTCCCAGCCTTCTTTGTACATGTTTTGGCTAATGTGTACATCATCTGCTATGCTGAGGGAAGCCAATTTTTGTGTGAGTCTGAATTAATTAGCACCAACTCTTCAAACCCCTGGCCTGGCACTATTTCCAGAGCACACAAACGATCACTAGATAGAATCATAGAAGTACAGAGCTGGAAGGGACCTCCAGGTTTATCGTGTCCAGCCCCTTGCTCAATGCAGGATTTCCTAAACCATCCTAGACAGATGTATAGAATCTTTGTTATGGATCAGAGGTACAGGTACTGCTTTCTCTCCAGATCCAATAAGCCTGGGGTTCATCTCCAAACTGCTGCCAAATGGGGATGGATCTCATCTAGAACAAATTGAAACTGAATCCAGACAAGACAGAGGTGCTGCGTGTTACAGGTTCTCGGGTCCAAGTAGTTGGGAGATACCCTGTCCTTGATGGGGTTGCAATATCCGGGAAGGGACAGGTGCAAAATTTGGGGGTACTCCTAGACTCTGTGCTAACACTTAAAGGTCAGGTGGAGGCCGTGGCCAGGAGTGCCTACTCCCAACTACGGCTGGTGCGTCAACGGAAACCTTTTTTGGACAGAGATGACCTGGACACAGTTATCCACGCTCTGGTAACCTCCAGGCTGGACTACTGTAGCATACTCTACATGGGGCTGCCCTTGAAGATGGTTCGGAAGTTGCAGCTGGTGCAAAATGCAGCTGCCAGAGTGCTGACAGGAACAGCTAGCTGGACGCATATCACGCGGGTTCTAAAAGAACTGCACTGGCTGCCAATTCATTACTGAGCCCAATTCAAGGTGCTAACTCTGACTTATAAGGCCCTAAATGACTTGGGCCCCAGATATCTAAAGGAGTGCCCGCATCTTAAGATCTGGAGGGGAGGCCCTTCTTGTTATCCCTCCTCCTTCAGCAGCTAGGCAGGTGGGTACCTGGGAGAGGGCCTTCTCAGTAGTGGCCCCCAGATTGTGGAATGGTCTCCCCTTGGAGGTACGTCAGGCCCCTTCTCTGTTTATGTTCAGGAAGGCGGTGAAGACGTACCTCTTCACCCAGTCCTTTGGCTAAATGCCCCCTCTGCTTCCCCCCCATTGCACACGCTACTGTTTTTTAAACTGTTCTTGTATCTCTCTTTCTTTTTTTTCAATATTATTATTATTCTGGATTTTTAAATCTTGGTTTTAGCATTGTCTTATACAGTCTTGAGATGTGTGTGTTTTAAATGTTGTGAGCCGCCCAGAGACCCTTGGGTATGGGGCGGGATATAAATATAAGCAAACAAACAGACAATGGAGTTGTGCTGTTTTCCAGAAAACAAGGATGTGGGTATAAGCCATGGCACTGGATGAACTATCTGAATTTCATAAGGACCCATGGTCAAGTTACATCACTGTCAATTTACACATCATACCCGTGTTTAGAGATTAAATCTTAGAGGGCTTTAATATACTGCCACAGTGTAAAGTATGGATCCAGATCCCTTGAATCCTATAATTGTTAAAGAGCACCTGAAAAGAAACTTAAAATTTCAGATTTGACTTCAGTTTAAGAGAGTTGGTTGACGGACTTAAATAGGGACCCAACAAGGAGCGCACAAATAGAATCCCTAGACTTAGTGAAAGGCAGGATCCACATGGTGCTAGGGAAGTGCACAAATATTCATAACATTCAATATTCATGCAAATTTGGGCGAATTCAGACATTTGTATTTGAAGGAATGTTTCAGAACATTCGTGAACTGGGGAGGTGGGAAAAGCAGCTGCACCAGTCACATCTGCAATGGATCCAGAGTGCATTCAACATGGATTGAGAGCGGATTCAAAGTGGGTTCAGGGCAGATTTGATGCTTTCAGAGTGGATATGTTAATGGGATACATAATGGATATATATGGATACATATCGGGCATGTATCAGATACATACGAGATACATATGCATTTGTATCAGATATTCGAACAATATGAATACATTCATATTGAATATAATCCTACCACATTCGAAAGGGATCTAGACAAACAAATATGAATTTTCTTTCATTCAGTTTGATGCGAACCGAATGCAAAAGGCCAACAACACCATTTTGTGCACATCCCTACATGGTGCCTTTATGGTACTGTGGTGCTTTTAGTGTCCTGCATTTGTTTACCACCATGCCATCATAAGCATCCTTGATGGTGCTTGATTGGTAGAGTGGGAAAAAGGGCTCCGAGAGGTTTCCCCCCAGTTGCCTGCAGTCCTACCACTGCCATGCCACTGCTACTAGAGAAGACCTACCTGTTTCCTTGGTGGCTGCATCAAACACAGGAGATGGCCCATGAGGCCTTTCCTATGCTCAGTGACTCCCTATGCCTGCCAAGATCAAATCTGGGGATTACCTGACTGCTATGTTGCTACCCATGGGCAGCTCCTCACCCTTCAAGGTTCCAGCAAGGGAATGCTTTGGTTTGACCTTGATGGATGGAAACAGTAGATGGTAGCTAGACAATACACCAGGTGGAGACTGCTACCAACCTGCTTTCCAGACTGGTGGGGTTGGTAAGAGCTTGATGGGGAAATCCAAGGAGTTCTCTTTGGGATAGAGACTTCACTTCATTTCACCCTGCATTTATGTGGCTCACTATAGAGAGGCTATTTGCAGACAGGTCAAAAGGTTCCTGGTTCAAGCATTAGCAATCCTAGAGACATTTTTTTTCAGCTTTAAATTCAACCCCAAATGTAGCGGAATTATACAGCAAGCCTAGATGTAATGCACGGAAAGTGCTATAAATGCTTAAAATGTGCTGCATAAATGATAACTGTTATTATTTTTACAAGCACCTTTTGCAGACAAGAGATTCATTAAGGTATCCAATTTAGTTGGGGGAGGAGGGAGATCTTGGCAGAGAAAGCCAGATTTAAATTTCATGTATTAATGTTAGCAGATGGTACGACGGTGCAGTTTAAGAATGAGTTGGCTAGTGGAAATGTAACCTTTAGTAACAGTTTGAGGTAGTTATATCTGCGAAATGATAGCTTTGATTCACCTAAAATGGTTGGGCAATTAATTATATTGGTACAACATAAAAGAAATCTAAAGGACTCCTTCTCCACCATCTGACGACAGGCTGCTCTGTGACAGAAGCTCAGCAGGAGGTCCAGGAAGAACTCCAAGGATCTGTTTGACAGTCAGCCTTACTTTGGAGTCACATCTCCATTGAGAGGCATCTACTAATTCTAAACTCTCAAAGAAGAGTGCAGCAGTATCTTTTTGCTATGGGTGATTTGTTGCCTGAAGAGCTGAAGCCTATTCGCATGAGGGCCTCCAGAACGCATGTAGGACACCCTGGGATGGGGCATTCGCTCTGCTGGGCCAGCAGTTCCATTTAGAACCATCATAGCCTCTCCCAGGGTGCCCACACGCATTCTGGGTGTAGGGCACGATTTCGTTCCCACGCATTCCTTACCTGCCTAGGTGTGAATGGGGAATCCGTCGCCACGTGTCCTAGCCTTAGTTCACTAGAGCCATTCAGCTGTAGTGCGAAAAGGCCTCAGGTGGGACCATCTCACATCCTCCACACTTTGCTTGCTTAGGGTGTGACTTTATCCCCATTACTCCAGTGATGCTCTGCTATATGTGTGTATAAAATTTGCAAAAATAAAATAAAATCCTTTTTGGACTACAACTCCCATGACTCTTAAGTTGAGCTAATGGTCATGGGAGTTTTGGGTCTAAAAAGTAATTTTCTCACATTTCCTGTGTGTGGGATTTTTTTTTAAAAAAAATGTTGAAACTCCCCCCATCCTTTGTCTCTCCTTAAATTCTCCATAACATTTAGGCCCCAAAGACTCAGTAGAATATCACTGTAGGAAATCCATTGCACCTCTTAAACACTTCCTTGTATGCCAGTGGACATGAGGTCCACCAGAGCTGTGGTGACACCTTCACTTTAAACCTTCTGCAGTCCATCTTCAGGTTTGGATGCTCACACCTTTTCATTTCTAACCATTTTATTTGTGGACTTTCCACCTTCCATTTGGACTTTCCTGGCTCAAGTCCACACTGCCTCGAGCGATCACATGATCTCCAGAGCTACCTCCAGATACTGGGGATGAATTTTGATGGCACAATTTGGTGCACCACTAATATGCATCCTCCTGTTAGACTGGAACTGAGAGTCTTGCATCCTCCTGCATGCTTCTCTGTTCTACTGTTGTTGTCGTTGTTGAACATGACAGATCATCCCTCGGCTGGATAGCAGTGGAGCACTAAAAAGTGTTCCATGGCCATAATAGTCACATCTAGGACGTGGCCAGTACCCTCTGACACGCACCCTTCACACTGCTTCCATGCAAAGGGTGGTTGGGGGAGATGCAGCACAGCCACACTCATGTGCCATGTTACCTGGTCCCTGCCACAATAGCTGTTGCACATGGCCATTGCTGTCTCAAGGCCATCTATGCTAGTACAGTAGTGTTCACACTTACCCAGCACTTTATTTATTGTATGAGATATTACTTTTATATTAGTAAATTTATAGTTATTTATACAATTTGGTCTGTTGTATCTTCACCTTCTGGCGTTTAGCCTTTTTTCGTTGTTGTTTCATATTGAGAGGACCTTGTTTTCTTTCTTTGATAGATCTTTTGGGTTGCCTTTTTTCTATAGTTGATTTATCTTGCTTGGATTTTTGGTTTGTTGCATGAGCAAAGAGGCCAACTTCTCCAGCTTCTTGTGAATTACCCATACTGCACTGCCCCTTAAATCTGTCATGTGCCATTTCAGGGACTGCTACAAATTGCCAGGAGCCAAATTAAGTGGTTAGGGCATCACTTGAGTTGAACACTCTACCCTGTGTTTTAGAAGTCCTTCCCTCATGCCTAGGGCATCACCAAGAGTCCTTTGCTACATCCATGTGGAGACGCACAGAAATGGGCCATTTCGAAGGCGGTAGAATGTTACCTCTATGCTGCAGTGGAGAAGAGGCATGGAAGTTTCCCAGATTGTACATTTTACCAATCATGGAAAAACAAATTTGTACTACATAAACTAGGGGTGTGCATGAATGCAATTTTCAGCATTCAATTCAGTTTGAATAGAAGATTTGAAGACTTGAATTGATTTGAATGTTTAAAATTTGAATGTGTTCACATTCAATTAGATCCCAATACATTCGAATCTATTCGTACAAATTTTCAATTTGTATTTGAAGATACAAATGTTGGCAACATTTGAATGTGTCCATATGCATCTGTATGCATCCCATTTTTATCCCACATGCATCCCGTTTTCGTCCCATACGTATCTATACAAATGCATAAGGATATGAATAAGATGCGCACGGATACATATGTAATGTGTATGTATCCATACAAATACAAATGTCTGGATAATTCATGCAAATGATTTGAAAGATTCGAAATTCATTCAAATGTTTAAATTTGAATGCGGATTCGAATGAATTCGATCAAATTTTGTATGTTTTGAATATTTGTGCACATCCCTACATAATACTAAATTGGAGAATGGCTATATGTATCCACTATTTTGATGAAGTAGGTCCTGACTGACCCCTGATGTTATAAACTGCAAACTAACCAAGCAAATATAGATTGACACAAAGCCTTACAAGCAATGGAGGGATCTAAGGAATGTGGCAATGTGATATCTCCTAGCAGAGGAGATTGCCCACAGGTTGAGAGACAATTGATAGAAAATTCTTTTCTCTGTCACACAACACTAGAACTAGGGGTGCTCTATGAAACTGATGGGTAGATCAGAGAAGGGGAAGTATATTTTTTCACCCAGAGGATCATTAGTCTATAAAATTTGCTGCCAGGAGAGGTGGTAATAACAACCAGCCTAGATAGCTTAAAGAAATGATTAGACAAATTCATGGGTGTCAGGTGGCTGCTAGAATGGATGCCTAGGTACTTCCTCCAGGTTGGAGTGACAAGCAGGATGCCTCGAAAGGCCATTTTCATGTTGAAGGTTTTGCTTTTGTCTTCTGCTTGAAATGCCCAGAAGCATTTGGTGGGCCACTGTGTGAGACAGGATGCTGGGCTAGATGGGCTGTGGACTGATCCAGCAGGGCGCCTCTCATCTCCTTATGTTAAGTGTCATCTCTTCTGACAAAGAAAACGACAACACCAAAAACCAAAACCCCAGAAAACTATCATGCATGTGAAGAAAGATGTGTCTGAAACCAGCAATGAGGTCTGGGAGTGAAATCAAATCAGGGTGAAAGTAAATCCCTCTGTTTAGGAAGAATGGCAAAGATCTACTCCAACTTCAAACCACTTAGTCAAGAGACTCTAGATAAGGCTGAAATTCTAATTTTTCAATGTCTCTGGTCTGGTGTCTCTTTCTTTGCCACTTATCAGAGTGTTTTGAATTCTTTAGTCTGTAGTGATGTTTGCCATGTGAAATGTATCCTTAACAGAAGCTGCTTAGCAATTGGAAAGATGGTCTCACCCTCTTTGAATTTAAAAAGAGCACCAACCATCGCCAGCTTAACTTGTGTCAGTCCCAATGAAATGAATGGGGAGTTTTTGAACAGTTGCACTCTTGTGAACACCCGCATTTATTTGAAAACACTTTGGATAGAAGATGTTCCAGGCAGATTAAGGCTCAGTGCTTTCCCTCAGGGACACATTTCTTTCATCAGTCCATTTGGATGTATAAGAGATTAGAAGGGAGGGAGGGAGGGAAGAGAGAGGGAGAGAGAGAAACTTGGTCACTCAGTGACATAGGTTGGCAATGTGCTCAGATGAAAGTATTCCTTCACACAATATATAATTAACTTATGGAATTTACAAGGGTTGTGCCAAAAATTTCTTCTGCTCATTTTCCAACCATTCCCCATCAATTAACGAGAAAAGAAATTGCATTTCAAAATTATTAAAGGGCATAGAAAATTTCTGTGAAATTCTCATGAGTGAATGCATAGGGTTTTGCTGCTCTGACCTTGCTTTTTCTGCCTGAGGGATATTGAGAATGTCTGGACTTTCATTTTTATTATTATTTTTTAAAATAATTTCTCTAGTGGTTTGTGTTCTTCAGCATTTCTGGATTTTGGGCTCTTTTTTGAAATTCTGTAATGACTATTTATTTCTCTGAAGTTTCTTGAAAGCAGAGAAAGCTGCCTCTACATTCTTCTTATTATGTCTAAAAGTGAGGCCATTTCTTTTCCTTTTAAACCAGCTGAGACAAGAAGGTTTTGTTTTGTTTTTAAAGGTATAAAGGAGATGTACTTTTGATAGGTATTTGTTTTGGCTCCCCATCATTCAATTAAAATACAAAGAAAGATGTCATAGCTCTCACTGGAAATGGGTCAATTTTGACTGGTGTTTCTTTGGGTTAAGAACATAAAAGGATCCCTGGTAGATCAGCTCATAGCCTGTGTATGATAAAGGCAAAACCTTCACTTGTTCTCAGTTCCCTGCAAATGACCTTTAGAGGAATCCTGCCTATCTTTCCAGCCTGGAGAAAGTATCTAGGCAGTCATCAATACACCTGTCTGCTATGAATTTGTCTAACCCTTTCTGAAAGCTATCTAGGGTTTTCCCCCCCACTGACCTCCCTTAATCCGGATCTAAGATGATCCAGATCTAAGGAATGGATCCTTCAACTAATCTGGATCTAGTGTCCCCACAGGTGGTGCAGCAATAGCAATGGATGCTAGCATGCCTGCAGTGGAAATGCCGGAACACCCATGTGGTGAATCCAAATCGACTCACCTGGGGCCTGCCATTACTCCAGGTTTTTGGGGGAGCAGGGTGGGCAATCTTTGTAGACACTCCGGAGATTCCTTGAAGATTCTCTGGAGCGGCTCTGGAGAATCTCCAGAGCTTTGTCATATGCTCTGGAGATTCTCCAGAGTAATCTGCCGCAAACGTAGAAGATTCTTTAACAAAGGTCTGTAGGATTGGCATTGCTCTCGCATGGGGTCCTCTCCAGAGCCTGTGCTATTCTTCGAAGCCAGCTTCAGAGCCAGTTTCGGAGATTGTGCACAGACTTTGGAGCTTTGGATTTCGAGGCATCCCCCCTCCATGGGTGCACCCCCTGGACCCCCCCTCCCAGACCCCATTACCCAATCATGGTGGAAACACAGTCCGTATAATCCAGATCTGATGCCTGAAGACCCCATTGTAGACCTCTTTAATGGGGTCTACAGGAAATCCAGTTTATAGGTCCTGAAGGACCCATTCAATCCAGATTTCACCAGAACCGGTGGAAACAAAAGTGGCTCTAATGGGGTCTGCAATGGAAATGGGGTCTTCCTGCTCTGAGCCTAATGGGTACATAATTGGTCCCTAATGGGTACTTAATGGGTCCTTAGTACTAGTGGAATAAACCCTAGATTAGTTACTGTTACCACCTCTTCTGGCAGCAAATTCCATAACCCTCTGGGGAAAAAAAATACTTCCCCTTGTCTGATCTGAAGAGGAAGTGGCACCAAGTATCAGGGCTATTAGTTGACACCATGCCAGGATCTTCAGGGTCCTCTTGAATTAGAGATGTGCAAGGCTGGTACAGGTTCAAACCTGTTTGAATCAAACGGGTGTTTGAAAGGTTCAAGTTCAAAACAAACAATCTGCCTCTTTGAAAACAGAGTTCAAGTTCAAACTGAACAAAGGGGTGTACTAGCAAGCTTTGTGAACACACCCTTTTTGATTTGAGGTTTGAAGGTAATTCAAAGGTGTTTGAATCAAACTGAACATATTGCTGTGCAAAGAAAAAAAAATTGAATTCAAACCAAAGAATTGTTCTGTTCCGTTCAAACTGAACAGCAATTTTTAGTTCATGCATATCCCCATCTTGGATTTTACCAGCAGGGTCCACTCAAGCATCATGTCCCAAAAGAGGGCCATGCCCTCCTTTGGTGCTAAGTGAATGCACATCACCCATACCTTCTAGGGGTAGCTGAACTGGTCCTGTTTCCCTTAATCAAACCTAATTAGCTGGGGTTTCCTACTACACTGGCCAGAGAAGGCAAGTGGTCCAGTTCCATAAGGTGAGTGCAGAAATGGTTACAGTTCGTAACCCTAAATTACAATGACCTCAGTCATCACACTCTCCAAAGGGCAATATTTTGGCAAGCAACAGAAGGTGGTTAATGTGGTTGCCTGGCATATCTCAAGGCAGAAACCATTCCATAGTTTAGGGGTATAAGTGCAAAAGATCTTCTCCTCAACCCAGCTGTGTGCATTTTGTCAAAAGTTGGAATGTTGAAGCCTTCCCAAGAGTATAGACTTACAAGGAGGCTGCATCTCATTGTCAAGAATCACAGTTATCTGAGCATCTGGGGTTCTAGTAGGACAAATGCTTCCATCCTCTTTTACCCCCTACCCTGAGGTTCCTGCAAGAGTGACAAAAGTGACATCTAAGATTGTTTTAAATATCCCCAGACCGTTCCCATTGTTAGATTTGACTCTGGACTGCCATGGAAACGTATGTAGGCGAAAGGGGGTGAATCTATAGCTGAGATTGCTGTCACAAGCGCTGTAGGAGATTGAAATCCCACTGGTCTTCCATTGATTCTTCCAATTCCCAGCAATGATTCTGCATGCATTTTGGAGTGATGCAGGCAGCAGGGGTGTGCATGAATGCAATTTTCAACATTTGATTCCTAACAAAACAAATATTTAAAAATCTGAATTCGTACGAATAAGGAAAAGTGAATGTCTGGATGTATATGTTCGAATAATTCAGACATCTGTATCTTGATGAGTATGTATGCATCCATATGCATTCTGTACTATTATTATTATAGTTTATTTATAAAGCGCTGTTCATGGACGCGTCCCATACATATCTGTACACATTTCGTACGCATCCCTTTTTATCCCTGTATGCATCCCATTTTCATCCCATAATATCAGCACAAATGCATACAGATACGTATGATATTCATTCAAGCAAATGTTTTCGAATATTCAAAATTTGTTCGAGTGTTTAAATTCAAATGTGTAGACATTCTATTCAAATTTGAATGTCCACATTGGATTGAATTCAATCGAATTTTGAATGTTTAGAACATTCATGTACATCCTTAGTTGGAGGTACTGTAGGCCAATTGAATTACAGTATGGCGGTTCATACAGAGATAGCTTGCATCCACTAATGTGGAACAGGGCTTAGGGGTCTGCATTACATTGCTCCTTAGCACACATTTGCTGTTCTTAAGCTCACTCAGTTCAGATGCTTCTGCCTTTGGTTGATCCTGGGCCCTTTCTGCACTTGGCCTTATTTTGGAATATATCTCGGGCTAGCAGTCAACTGGCCAAAAACCAAAGCAGGCTATGGCTGACCTCACTTGGGACCTTCCATAGTCTGCACTAGAGTGCAGGTAGCAGGTCCTTGGTCTGAGATAGATTCCAGGATAAGGCCAAGTGCAGAAAAGCCTCTGATCTAGTTAGTACGAATCTAGCTAATACTGATTAACCAAGATAAGTGCAGAAAAGGTCTGTATGTGGATTAAAGCTTAAGTGTAGCTGGGCCCTTAGGCATTAAAAGGGTTGAGACATCGTTTGTCATAATCTGGGACCATTTGGTGAAGGGTGGTAATTTGAATATGCTTGTATTAGGCCAGTGTGAACATCATGCTCCCAACTTGTAAGCCTGTACAGGCTTTGCACCTTTTGCCTGTCTCCACACCCTTAGTTTCTGTTTGTAAATAAACAGATACTACAAAAGGCCATGCACATCCCCTTTCTCAAGAGGAAATGTCCTACCCATTAGAGAAATAAGGGCCTTCTTATAACAATACTTTACAGATGTGGAGCGGGATTAAGGGGCTTCTGTTTACAAAACAGAAACATGAGAGTAGGTGGGTAAAATGCCAGGGAACTATCTGTTCCTCCTATCAGGGCTTCAAAAATATGCACTTTTCTCTGTGTTCCAGGCTATCTCTGGCAAGCAGGCTGAGGCAGGAAGGGTCCCTTTCACCGGCTGTTCATCACACTATCAAATCATAAAAGAGTGTTTGAGGCTTTGACTTTGTTCACTGAAAGGCCTCTGAGGAGAGAGGTAAATAAACAGCAATTAGTACCAACCTTTACACTGCCAATATTGAAAGGAACTGCTGTCTAAGGCTGCTGGGAGCTCGGTGTTAAGAAAATTTTACAGCATGGAGGAAAGCGAGAACATTTTGTCCATCAGAGATGGACAAACATCCGGACAAAATTTTCCTTTCCCTGCCCTTATGTGAAATGCACAAAGGGTGTTTTCCCACTGTCACTAAAAGTACCATTAATGGGTACTTAATGGGTACTTCTAGTGACAGTGGAAAAACACCCATTAGCTGCATGCACATAGGGATGAAAGGGAACTGATTGGAGGGGAAGCCAACCAAGGCCTAGCCCAACTGTAGGCCTATTTGCATTCATGAATGTGTAACTTGCTTCTTCCCAGGCCATGAGGAAATGCCATAACCCGCAATTTGCAATCACTTCTTTTCCTAAGTCCAAAATTTTATGCCAATGACTGAAATGTCTCACTAAAGAAGTCCTTCTGGGCTTGTTAGACTTCAGACTCGCATGCATGCATTTTTTATTTATATGCTTCTTTATGGTGAACTCAAAGTATCTGGAGTCCTGCATAAAACTTTATCATTATTATTCTCTTTTATACACTTAACTGCTCATTAAGACCACATCTTTATGGGCTGATTCTATAATTAAATTTTGTTAACTGTAAAGCACAGATATACAAGCTTTCTGAACTTCAAAGCCCCCTTGCCAGGTATCTCACAAGCAGGAATGGACACATACAATCAAGCGTCTGCCAGCACTTACTCCATTAAAGAGATTGTGGATAATCAAGTACAGTATTTTAGGATAGTAGAAGGATAAAATGTAGATTCATCTTCTGAAAGATTTGTACAGTTCTACAGTACAGATGTCCTCCTGACATATAGATTTCACAATTATTCCTTTGCTGTCTTTATTTATTTATTATTTACATTTCTATCCCACCCCACACGTGAAGGTCTCTGGGCAGATAACAACCATTAAAGCAACAGATTAAAAACAGAATACACATTAAAAGCCTTTAAAAATTCAACAAATCTAAAACAATACACAACATGTTTAAAATGATGGTATCTGTACTAGGAGGGGAAATATAATCATCTCAGCCAAAGGCCAGGGTTAAGAGTTGTGTTTTCACAGTTTCCCCAAATATATGTAATGAAGGGGCATGAGTGGAAGACTATTCCATAGTCTAGGGGCCATCACTGAAAAGGCTCTCTCCCGGGTGCCCACCAGCCTCACTACTGAGCATGGTGGGACAACCAGGAGAGCCTCACCACTAGATCTTAAGGCATGGGCAGGTCCAATAAAGTATAAAGGAGAGGTTGTAGCCATACTTAGCACATGTAAATCTCTTCAAATCAAAGCAGCATGCTGAATGGGCCTGTACATTTTATAAGTATTTGATTACTCTTGGGTGCAAAAACAATGCTAACCAACCAATAACCTCTCCTTGCTTTGCCCTCTTTTATTTTTGTTTAATTAAATGCACAAAGGAATAATTGTTGAACAAATGTCCGACTAAGTATTTTTCATTACTGATACGACAGTTTTATGTAGAGGGATTTCTAGCTACTAACTCAGTAACTTATAACACAAAGGGATACTTGAAAAACAATACTAAGGTCTTTTCGCACTAGGGGTTTTGGGATGCATGGAAAACACGCGGGAACACGGCATACGCACTGCCAGGGCTGGGTTTGCATCCCAGCCTGTTCCCGAGTGCTTTCCACGCATTGCAGATGTAGAGCACTTAGAAGTGCTCTACATCTGCCCCTGCACATTCCAAGCGTCCCCGGCGATTCGGGGAGGGAAGCATTCGCACATGCTTTGTCAGCTGCTTTGAGTCCCCTTAAATGAGTGAGAAAAGCGGGGTAGGAAAGCCAACTCTTCTTCTTCAAATTAGTATTGAACAAAAAACACACAGATAAAACAGGTTAGTTAAAACAATGACTATGCCTATATTGGTGGATCCTGCTGTTCCCACAGCAAAAGGCCAGGGTAAAGAGGAGCATCTTCACCAAATATCTCAATATATACAATGAAGGTGTGTGGTGACTGTTTCAGAGCCTGGGGGTTATCACGAAGAAGAGGAGGAGGAGGAGGAGGAGGAGGAGGAGGAGGAGGAGGAGGAGGAGGAGGAGGAGGAGGAGGAGGAGGAGGAGGAGGAGGAGGAGGAGTTGGTTTTTCTACCCTGCTTTTGTCACCCATTCAAGGGGACTCAAAACCAGCTGACAAGAAGACCCTTCCACATGTCCCACCTTTCTCTTCAACTGTTGAAGGGGAATGCTATCATCAAGACAACCTGACTTTCAGATCTTAGGGCATGGTCAGGTCTTAGGGCATAGGCAGATCTCCTTTAGGTATATGGGGTCCAATCTGTTTATTCCAAAGAGAGTCTCAAGGGCAATTTTGAATTTGAGAATAAATTCTTGATGACTCCCATTCAGTTCTCAAGACTCGGCAAGCCAAAAATGTTTTCTTTCGTATCAAGTTGCGTGACGACTTATATCAATCGTGCGGCACTTGATTTGAAATGAACTGAATTTTTGAAAATCCATATTTGTACAAATAGATCACATCTGAATGTGTTAAAATTCTATTCAATACAAATTTATTTGTGTGTATTCATATGAACATTCAATACGTATCTGATACAAATAGATACATATCTGATATGAACAGATATGTCTCTGATACAAATAGATGTGTATCTGATATGTTTCCTCAGCTTAATGAATGTCTGAACATTTGTATTTGTTCGAATGTCCAAATTTGGCCAAGTTTCGAATGTTACAAATATGTCTGCACACCCCTAACATAATGTGCTTGATTCTACATGCTTCTGGTTCTTCATAGGGTGACCATTCTCTTTTTTTGTGGGGGTGTGTGGCAAATATGGTGGCTATATATATTCTAGTCCTATGCAAATGGAGTCCAACATCAAATGTCTCACAGACAGATCCATGTTGCAATGGAACGTAGATCCACTTGAACGCTCTGCACAATTCAATTTACAGGGAATGCATCATTCACTCACATGAAAATTCTGTCAGTGCATTTGAGACAACATATACTGAATTTTCCCCATACCTTTCCACTCACGTGCAGAAGGCCTTTCAGCAAATTAATTATATAAAAGCTGCCACACATGCAATTTATGGTATGTTATCATTATTGCATAAAACCCAGTGCTGTAAATTAATGAGGTTGGACGGTGCTTATGTCTCATGTGTTTGGAGTTAATATTCATTTACCACACTTCGATTTTTATGATTTCTATCATCGTGCCATAGAACTGCCTTGCTGCCAAGTTATGATAGTTTTGCCAGTGGTGAGAAGTAAAAGAAAACTGAAAACTGGCACTTGGTGTATTTTTTTAAAAAATGGGATAATTATTTTAAAATAAAATAAAATAGCAGGAATGTGAAATGTATTTTTTTTCCATGAAAGAGTGTTCCTTCCCCATCTGCTCCAAACGAGCCACAATATTAAGACTTGCAGTAACAAGTTCTGATCTTATGAATATACCTTTAATGAGCATTTCAGGATTGTGCAGGGACAAAGATATATATGTGATATCTACTCTGTAGGACATCTGGCCGCAACATGTGCCTCATTAAACTACACCTGTAAGTTTGGGAGCCACTTTTTACACCAAGAATGGTAATAACGAAACATTGAAGAAATGGG
Organism: Aspidoscelis tigris stejnegeri; assembly: GCA_023333525.1. Lineage (NCBI taxonomy): Eukaryota > Metazoa > Chordata > Lepidosauria > Squamata > Teiidae > Aspidoscelis > Aspidoscelis tigris. The sequence goes on from JALMGA010000007.1 coordinate 14,463,452, forward strand.
GTTATTAATAGTGCCAGGTGCTGCATGTCGTAAGCTCAAGTATATTGCACAGACACTAGTAACAAATTGGTTAATGGCTGAAGTGCCAAGATTTCCAGTGCAGGATTAGACTAATAGTACAGTGAAATAGTTATTTATGGAACTTGTTTTTCATCACACATACCCTATGTATCAGTCCTGCAGGACTGCAGAAGGACAGCTTGAATGGAAGGAAGGAGAGGAGAAAATCTGTTGCAAACCATCCTGAATAGCGACTAACACAAACCCTCCAGAAATGCAAATAGTGTTGCAGATTTGGGGGCATGATCTGGCCAGAGCTGAGAACTTAAACAGCCATTAACTTCCCCAGGGTAGTGGTGGTGTACCCCATCCAAGCTTGTTGCAGTGCTCACTTCAGGCCAATCAAGTCTGGAGCAGGGTGAGGTGCCACAGACAAATAAAGCAGTCATCCACAGGACTGATGTCCTTTTCTGCCCTATCTTCAGAGCAGGGGAACAGAGGTTCCCCCAGTCCAAAGCTGAAGGGCAGGGGGAAGAGAGACTTTTCCAGAGTCCACCAACTTGATCCAAAGTCCACTCTGACACGTGCCAGCTTGATGGTGGCTGGAGCCGAGAACAGGCCAGAGTGCAAATCTGGTGAACATTCAGATGTGATCTGCTATTTCTGCACAGAAAAGGGCCAGTAGTTTTAGCACATAGTGATTGGACTCTCTGTGCTACTACTTTACAAGAATACCGGCTTTTTTGTGCCTGGCGAAAAGGGACACTCTGGGCATGATTCCACATGGAGCATACATATGGCACAGAAATGCTTCTATTCTAGAAGCATCTCCATGTGTATTGGAGAGTCCTGTGCTCCGTTACTTGCCTAGCTGCCAGCTGGGAAACTTCTGTGTGCTCCGTTTGCTCCCTTTCTGGGTGTCGTGTCCCAGGCAGGGGTGGGCAGTGAGGCAAGACACATGCGCGCATGCTTATGACAGTCCTTGAGGGTTCAGAAGTACTCAGCATCAGTTCAATCCTAAGGTCAGAGTTCCAGAGATATGGCAAAATCACAACAAGAGTCAAGCATTCCGAGGTCAGGGTTTCCAGAGGTTCAAGAGTCGAGATACACACACACATGGCAGGAGTTGCATCAGCATTGTCTGCAACGTCAGTGCAGCGTGTGCTACTCAATTAAGTAGGGGAAGCAGCACTGCGCCCTTGCCAACTCAGGTGGGCCAGCTGTTATGATCTGTGTTTTTGATGGTGGAGAAGAAGCGGGGAGGGGGGTGCTATGGGTTCTGAGTTCTCATCTCCGGAGGAGTCTGAGAGCTCCCCCCAATGCTGGCTGCTGACCCACAACGTCCGTGCTGCTAGGCTCTGGTTGCTGTACCAGCTGTGGTGCCTTTGCAGGCACACCTTCCTCCTCTAAGGAAGGTGGATGGGCAGGACAGGGCATGACACTGGGTGGAAGAAGTGAAATGGAGCCTATGACTGGGCAGCACAGGTACAGTAGGGCACCACGTCACCCAGTATCCATGGCAATGGTACCATGCATGCTTGTATGCACCATTACTATGGCAATACAATAGCCTCCTTAGTGGAGGCAATCCACACTTAGCTGGCACTTGGTGAAATGCCGGCTATGTTAGGAGGAGGAAGGAGAAGGAGAAGAAAAAGGAGAAGGAGAAGGAGAAAGAGAAAGAGAAAGAGAAGGAGAAGAAGAAGAGTTGGCTTTTCTGCCCTGCTTTTCTCGCCCATCTAAGGGGACTCAAAGCGGCTGACAAAGCTTTCTGTTCTTCCTCCCACAATAGAACACCCTATGAGGTGGGTGGGGCTGTGAGAGCTCAGAAGAGAGCCGTGACTAGCCCAAGGTCACCCAGTTGGCTTCATGGAGGGGAGAGGAACCAAACCTGGTATTCCCAGATAAGAGTCCGGCTCCCTAACCGCTAGACCAAACTGGCTCAATGTAATGAGCCAAAGGTGTAATGACTCCAGTTTATCTGCCCTTCGCCAACTCTGCTATGCTCTGGAATTATAGCGAATGTAGAAATTTGCCTGGAACTAATATTATAGCAAAATGTGCTCCATATAAGCATGTAAACGTGTCATCAAAACAAACAGAGCATCCTTACAAAGCATTGCAGAACTTTTTAGATTTTTCAGTTCCAGTTTTGATGTGCACAGAAATAAGATTTTGCATAAAATAATGTTTTGTTATATAAAATGTTTGATGTATGACATGAAATGCATTCTGTGTTAATATATATATTTGCTTTCATAAGATTATGTTATGTAACAAAATGCAGAGTTTACATAAGAAGTTCCTAATGTGGACTTTTTTAAAAACGCACAAACAGTGGGCAGAACATCCCATAGAAATGTCAACAAGATGCAAAACAAGCAATTAGGATGCATAAGCTGTGGGGTCATGATATGGAACCTGCCCATATTTTAGTGGACCACACCCTAGCTATTCTGCTTTAAGTCCTTGCATCAAGAACTGTGTGCCTGACCAACTGTCAAATGAAGGCTCCATTCAGAAGAGGTGGTTACCACCAACTCCTGGCACAAGTACCACAAAAGCTGCAAATTCCAGTGGGCACACCAGGCCATCAGGCCTCAGGCTGGTCTTTTGAAGGTCCTTCCTTCAGAATGGAAGGTTTCTGTACCAGAAGAATCACCGGTGCCCACGTCCTCATAGTACTATGCAGGCTGTCCGATCCAAACAGGCAAGTAGCTCAGGGTCCTGCTTTCAGGGTGAAATGTCTGGCTTCCTTGCCCCCAACAAAATTAAGCTACAGATGCGCATAAATGCAATTTTTTGGGATTCAATTATATCTGAAAATTTGAATGTAGGGTATATTGAATACATTTGAATCTATTTGTAGGAATATTCAATTCATATTTGAAGGTACGAATGTCAACATTTGAATGTGTCTGTAAGCATCCGTATGCATCTGTACGAATGCGTATGGATCCCATTTTTGTCCTGTACATATCTGTAAAAATGTGTACAGATACGTATGTAATTAGTATGCATGTGTCTGAATAATTTGTATGAATGATTCGAAGGATTAAAACATCATTTGAATATTAAATTTGAATGTATGGACATTCCATTTGAATTTGAATGTCCGAATTTGACCAAATTCAATGGAATTTTGAATGTTTTGAATATTCATGCACATCCCTAGATTAAGCTGAGAAACCCCTGCCTCTTTGCCAATGTAGTTTCTTGCCCAGTTTGGCTTCAAAGTTACAAAATTCTCAAGGAAGAGGCAACCGTTCTGAAGCTTTGAGATGGGTAAGGCGAATGCAAAAAAAGAAGTCTGTAATTTCAGACTCAAGATCACACAGAGGGTCCCTCTTAAAGCATGTCTTTCTTTTTATTTTCCCCCCCTCTTTAAGCACATCTATCACACCCATAGTTTGTTTCTTACCTAAGGGTGCTTCCACACAGGCTCAAATAAATCCAGATCTACTGCACCTGGATTTAGTAAAACCGAGTTCCAGAACACCTGGTTTTACTAAATTCGGATCCCTGGTAGATCCGGATTTACGGGGTAGATCCGCATCCCCTCCCCGTCCCTCCGCACACATGGCGGGAGGGCGGAATAGATCCGGATTGGAGATGGGTGCTGGGCCAGGGAAGGGCCCTTGCTAGGCACACTTGTGCTGTGTGGACACATCCTAAATGGATGCGTTTTCACAGCGCATGACCCATCGAGCACACATCATATGTGGTGTGCAAGTAACACCCATTTAGCACACTTTAGTCATGGATAGGTGCGGACGCACCTAACCAGAAGTGTGCTAAATAGACCCGCAAATGCGGACGCGCCACCACAAAAGTGTTACTAATGTGTGTTGCTGTGCGGACACATCCTCATCGGATGTGTCCGAAACAGCAACACGTGTGCGGAGGCGCGTCTCCAGATGTGTGCTTAATGGGTGTTAAAGGGCCTGTACGGAAGCACCCTAAATCAACAGGCTATGAACTGTACACAAATCTTTGTATGTACGTCTGTCCCATGGATCTTGCTGCCTTTTGATTCTGAAGGCATTTCGCTGGTAATAGTAATAGTAAACAGTAATAGTATATCAGCCTAGAAGGATGTCTTTAAAATGCTTCAATTTAAAACATCTACTATGTCTTAATTGTGATCACTGAGTGCACAAGAAACTTTTAAGTATGCAGTGGTTTACAGATCTAACTAAATAATGAAGGTGCTAATGCTAAAGCAACATCTCTTTTTTTTTGGTTAATCAAATGGTATTGAATTAACATACTGTATAATAATTGCCTTGTTAAATTTAAATTAAACCCTTATTTGAGACACATAATCTGGGGTGTGACTCACGGTTCCAACCACATTTAGATTGTTGTCAGGACAATTAAGATTTAGAATTTAAAAGTTATCCTTTAATCTAATCAATTGCTATAGCAACTGCAGTATTACACAAGGGGTATTCACCCCTTCTCAAGATGAAATGCACCATACCTATACCACTTGCTTAATCCAGACATCTGTGTAATCCATACACCTGCCAATTTGATCCAAAAAATTCATGACACATTACTGTTCTTGTTAGCTTAAATCTTACCTTACGGCTTAATACTGCTGTTCATTCTGAGCGCTTCATGCATAGCTGATGATAGTTACAGTCTTCTATGCTTTTCTGAGTTTGCAACGTTATATATAACATTTATGAGCAGCTTTTTGTGAAAAACGAGTTTTAAAACTTACTGAAAACCTAGAAGATAAGAAACAGTCCTTCAACAGGTACCTAAATGACATAAGCAGCAGAAAATGTAACATAAGAAAAACCTTGTTGGATCAGACCACAGCTGATTTAGTCCAGCATCCTGTCTCACACAGTGGTCCACCAGTTGCTTCTGGCCATTCCCAAGCAGAAGATACAGGTGAAACCCTCATCTGCTCACAACTCCCTGCAAATGGACTTCAGAGGCATCCTGCCTATCCAAACCAGAGGGCAGTACCTAGCATTCTAGCAATTACTGATACACCAGTGAAGAACAGAAGGAAATCAGGAAGCTTAAGGGTGTTTTTCTACTAGCACTAAGGACCCATTAAGGACCCATTAAGGACCCATTTGGCTCAGAGCAAGAAAACCCCATTTCCACTACAGACTCCATTTGAGCCACATTTGTTTCAACCTGTTCTAGGGAAATCTGGATCATATGGGTCCTTCAGGACCTATAATCTGGATTCCCTGTAGACCCTATTAAAGGGGTCTACAATGGGGTCTTCAGGCATCAAATCTGGATTGTACAGAGCCTGTTTCCACCACAATCGGGCAATGGGGTCTATGGGCAGCTTGGGGAGCACCCACGGGGGGAGGGTGTCCCAAAACGCAAAGCTTCGAAGCATGTGCACATTCTCCAAAGCCAGCTCTGAAGTTCCTCCGAAGTTGCCTTCGAAGGATAGCAAAGTCTCCGAAGAGAGCAATGCCTTTGTCAAAGGCTCCGGAGAATCTTTAAAGTTTGCGGCAGATCACTCCAGAGATTCCCCCGAGCCGATCTGGAGGATCTTCAAAGAATCTCTGGAGCATCTATGGAGACTACACCCCCTGTCCCCCAAAACACCTGGGTGACAGGTGGGCCCCATGTGGGTAGAACTGGATTCACCACATGGGTGCTCTGGTGTTTCCACTGTGAGCAAGCTAGCATCCACTGCTATTGGGTGTTAGACCACCCATGGAAACGCATTGGGTATTTCCCTTAATCTGGATCTACTAGGGAAGTACCCATTCCTTAGATCCGCATCATCTTAGATCCGGATTAAGGGAGATCAGTGGAAAAAATCCCCAAAAGAGTGGCAAGTAGGAGAAGAAGAGTTGGTTTTTCTACCCCACTTTTCTCACCCATTTAAGGGGACTCAAAAGTGGTTGACAAAGTTTTCTATTCCTCTTCCTACAACAGAACACCCTGTGCGGTAGGTGGGGCTGTGAGAGCTCAGAAGAGAGCTGTGACTAGCCCAAGGTCACCCAGCTGGCTTCATACAAATGTATGAAAATATTCAATTCAGTCTCTGTCTCTATCTGTCTCCAGAGCATCCTCCATGCATTCCAGTTTCAGAGTACAAAGAAGTGCTCTGAAACCACTTCAGTGTGTCCCGGCACATTCCCAACCATACTGGTGGGAAAGTGTTTGCATGTTCTCCCTCCATGACAGCTGGGGCCCTCCCCCGGGCTGTCCCGATTGGCTCCCTTTGAGTCAGGGGTGGGCAGCCCAGGCGCCTCCCTTCCCTACGTTCCCGCTTGCTCCTGGGACCCAGATCAGGCTCCTAGAGCCCAGATTGGGCTCCTAGGGCCAGGGGGACCCACACCCCACACAACCCCCAGGTGGGTGCACACGTGAACAGGGCTTACCTGTTCGGCACTGGCAGTAACTAAGGTGAGGAGTCTGGCCATGTTTTGCGCCTGCGCGCCACGTGTTCCCTGATTGGTCAGTGACCCGCCTGGCTTCAACTGGCCATCTGCGCAGGTGCAGGTCCCTGAACAGTCAGGGAATGCGCGGCGCACAGGTGCAAAATGCGGCTGGCCTCCTCGCCTTAGTTACTGCCCAGCTCCGAACATGTAAGCCCCTGAGGTATGTGTGCTATGTGAGGTGTGGACTATGTGTCCCCCTGGTCCTAGGAGCCCAATCTGGGCCCCAGGAATGAGCGGGAACACAGGGAAGGCATCCAACAGGCCTGCTGCCCTGGGTCTTGCCTTACCCAATGGCAGGAGGCCGGGGGAGGAGCATCCCACCCACATCCCGGCCTTTCCATTGTAAGACAGGTGGGAACGCTTTCTCCTGAGGGAGGCAAGAAATGCATGTAGATGTGTTCCTGCCTCCCTCCGTGTGGCTAAAATGTTCCTACGCATCTTAGCCTTCTTTGCTACAGCCGTTCTGGCTGTAGTGTGAAGATGCCTAGAGACAGGGTTAGGGTTAGGGTAGAGATAGAAGGATAGAGATAGAGGGCTAGGGCTAGGGCTAGAGACAGAGATAGAGAGTTAGAGTTAGGGCTAGTCTCTAGGCACATGTGAATATGCAAAAAAGGGCTCTAACTTTGGTCATTCATTGGAGCTAAGGCAACTTCTTTTGGATGTACTATGTTAAATATATGTCAAGAACATAAGATGCTTCTACTATATATTCAATAATTTTAGTTACTTTTATCAAACTACATTTTTCAGACAAACTAGTACAACACTAATTGTGGAATAAAGCCTCAACAGTGAGTTTACTTAAGGGTTTTTTTTTGCCCTAAAATAGAATATGATGTTAGCTTAAAAAGAAAGAAAGAAAGAAAGAAAAGAAACACCCTTCTGCTTAAATTAAAATGTCAGAACCCAGTGGCAACACAGCTCTTAAATGTACCAAAAAAAGAAATAATATTCTATAATTGCAAGTTGTGTCGAAAGTAAGTCAGGCATAGATATATATGAGACAGATCTAACAAGGTTGGCTTAGCATTATTATTATTGTTGTTATTAAAGTTGAGTTTCTAAGGAAGAATTTTCTTTTAAGAAAACACACAAAAAACCTGAGTTTGCACTTTATAGAGCAAATTTATGAGGTTGCTTTTCATACACCTCATCCAAAAACAAAACAAAACCCAACACTCTTTAAAATAAACCCTCAAAAATAAACCCACACACTTTTTACTTTCAAACTTAGGCCCATAAAATGCAGGCTCTCTTGACAGTATCTGGAAATTTTTAACAAGTCTGGGCTGCTGTTCATGCCGTGGCTAAAAAAGAAAAAGAAAAGAATTCCTACAAGGTAAATGATAAGTCTGTTTGTATATTGATCAACTTAAAACAAATCAACAGGTTCAAACAAGTGATCCCCATGACCTCAATTCATTTCTCTTGACATTTACTGTGGAGCTCTGTTTTCTGACTTCAAACTGTTTGCACAAGACTTTGGAAAAAGAGACCCATTTGGAAAATACAAGGTGCTTTGAGGCAGCAAAGCTTGTCTCTCTCTGCCCTGCATGTAGGGCCTTTTAAACTGGTAATTCTCAGGACGAGTGGGGATAAATAAATAATGATCAGTCCACTGTAGAAGAAGAAGTAGTGTTGGCTTTTCTACCCTGCTTCTCTTAGCCATTTAAGGGGGCTCAAAGCAGCTGACAAAGCTTTCTATTCTTCTCCCCACAACAGAACACCCTGTGAGGCAGGTGGAGCTATGAGAGCTTAGAAGAGAGCTGTGACTAGCCCAAGGCCACCCAGCTGGCTTCATGGGGGAGGGCAGAATTGAACCCGGTATTCCCAGATACGGAATAGGCTGTCTCTGGTAAAGGTAAGTCTACGTGTGGAACATGAAACTGTGCTCCACACATAGTCAACCTGCAGTGAGCACCAGCATGGAAGGAGCTGTTTCTGGGTTATAAAGTACTCCTTGCAGTGCATATGCTCCGTCTGGGAGCGCACTGCAAGCTGACTATGGGGCCAAGTGCCGAAAGGCCTCTGGTCAGTATATGGGACCAACAAGTGTACTATGAGTAGGGCTGTGCGTGAATGCAATTTTCAGGATTTGATTCAATTTGAACTGAAAATCTGAAAATTCAAATGGATTTAAGTCTTTAAAATTCAAATGTATTCACATTCAATTTGATTCAAATGCATTTGAATCTATCCGTGCAAATTTTCAATCTCTATTTGCACATACGAATGTTGACATGCACATCTGTATGCATCCCGTATGCATCCGTACACATCTATACACATCCTGTATTTATGTCGTATGTGTCCCGTTTTTGTCCCATACAGATCTGTACAAATGCATACAGACGCACGAGAGATGCGTATAGGCAAGTATGCATCGTGCGTGTAGCTGTGCGCATACGAATGTCCGAATAATTTGCATGAATAGATTTGCAATTTGCAATTTGTTTGAATGTTTAAATTTGCAATTTGTTTGATTGTTTAAATTTGAATTTATAGACATTGAATTTGAATGTCCAAATTCGAATTCAACTGAATTTTGAATGGTTCAAATATTCATGCACCTCCCTTCCTGGGTGGGGCATCCCTTAAACCACATCAGCATGTGAACAGGATGTTCTTTATACACTCGCTGTCCAGTATAACACCCAGTGCAGAAACACCCTATATTACTATACCAATATATCTCTGTATGGTGTGTTAATAGTATTTCTCTTTCTGAGAAGAAGAAGAAAAAAAATCATTATTAAGGTTTCAAAGGGGACAAGAGCATCTCTTATCAGTTTTGTTTAGGAATGCATAGCTGGCAACTTTTCTCATTCATCTAATTGTAGGAAGAGAATAGATTTCATGTAGGGAAAACACCAAGATCAACTGTAATTTAATCACAATCAAGGTAATTATACATATAAGGCAAATTATACTGGAACAAGATCAGCTGAGCAGAATCAGTCCTGCATAATTTGCCAGAATTCTTTTCGGTGAGGAATTCTATACTTGCGTACCCTTTGTCTTCTTGATATTGCTCTAATATATGGGCTTTTTCGCACTTTGAAGATGGGTACACTCATGCAAGTGCCACCGTGGAGGTTTTGTACACTACAGAATACCATAGCAATGCCTCAACGTGCACGGCCTTTGGTCCAGTGATTCGGATACTGCCAGACAGCAACATTTGCACCAACCCCGCTGAACGGTAAGTTCCACGTATGTTTGGGATGGGGCTGGCATTTTCAATGCAAGAATTGGCCTCTATTCATGATCTTAACTCCACTCGGACACTGTGCTACAGAAGTGTAAAAACGCTCTATGGGTGTTTTTCCACTGTCAAAAAGTACCCATTTTTGCACCCATTTAGGACCCATTTGGGTGTGAGCCGGATGATCCCATTTCCACCACAGCACCCATTTGGGACCTGATTGTTGGGACTGCCACTGGGGAAATCCAGATCTAATCGGTACATTTTGGCCTTTAATTCGGATTTTCTGTAGACCCCATTAATGGGGTCTACAATGGGATCTTCTGCCAGAAAATCCAGATTAAAGGGAGCCTGTTTCCACTGGAAACAGGCAATGGGGTCCAAAGGAGGCTAGGGGGAGGGGATGCACCCATTGGGGTCCCCCTAAACCTAGGCTCCGAAGCCACTTCAAAGTCATTTCAAAGTCTGTGAAAATAGCTCCGGAGTGCCTTTGAAGTTTGTGCTGATCTTTGGAGTGAACTTCAGAGTGACTCTGAAGTGACTCTGAAATGACTCCGAAGTGACTCTGAAGTCATTTCGAAGTTCACTCCGAACATCAGCACAGACTTCAAAGGCACTCCGGAGCTATTTTGCACAGACTTCGAAATGACTTCGAAGTGGCTTCAAAGACTGCACCCCCCTGCCCCCCGAAACACCTGGGGTAACAGACCAACTCCTTGGGGGTCAATCCGGATTCCCCGTATGGGTGCAAAACTGTTTCCACAGCAGGGGTGTTAGCACCCATTGCTAATGGGTGCTACACCTCCCATGGAAACACATTGGGTGCTTCCCTTAATCTGGATCTACTAGATCCGGATTAAGGAATGTACCCATTCCTTAGATCGGATCTTCTTAGATCCAGATCTGAGGGCTGCAGTGGAAAAACACCCTATGATTCAGGTTGTGTCTCCGTTATGCAACAAACTAGGGATGTGCATGAATGCAATTTTCAGGATTCGATTTGATTCAAATTGAATATCCAAAAATTTGATTCAATTTGAATCTTTAAAATTCCAACTTAAACAAATTCAATTTGAATTAAGCAAATGAGAATCTATTTGTTCAAATTTTTTATTCGAATTTGCACTTAGGAATGTCAACATTTGCATGTGCCCGTATGAATCATTACGCATCGTGTATGCGTCCGTAACATCCGTATGCATCCCGTCGTTATAGTCCCATACACATAACAAATGTCCAAATTATTTGAATGAATAGATTTGAATAGATTTTATCTGAATTCGAATGTCCAAATTTGAACTAATTCTATCAAATTTTGAATGTTTCGAATATTTGTGCACATCCCTAGGTCATAATGGAAGGTCACAACTTTGACCAATTGTGTCAGCCGTGCAGATCACCTCCAGGACTCACAGAGCAACAAAGCCATCAGCAGGAGCATCTTTCATATGAACCAGAAGTCCCTTAAAGATGCTTCAGAAGAATGGAAGGTAAATGACTTAGGTCCTTTAATCTTGATTAGGAGCCCACCTAGTCAGCTTCTGGGCTTCATCTCGTCTAGTGGTTAGGGAGCTGGACTCTTACCTGGAAATACTGGGTTCAATTCTGCCTTGCCCCATGAAACAAGCTGGGTGACCTTGGGCTAGTCACAGCTCTCTTCTCAGCCCTCACAGCCCCACCTACCTCACCGGGTGTTCTGTTGTGGGGAGAATAGAAAGCTTTGTCAGCCGCTTTAAGTCCCTTAAATGGGTGAGAAAAGCAGGATAGATAGATAGATAGATAGATAGATAGATAGATAGATAGATAGATAGATAGATAGATAGATAGATAGATAGATAGATAGATAGATAGATAGATAGATAGATAGATAGATAGATAGATAGATAGATGTTATGGAACAATCTCTCTCCACAAAGGGAAGAAGCTACAGGGAGAGTAAATGAGAATTATTTCCCCACCAAGATGCATCAAGATCTAACAGTTTAGTGAAGATTTATCTCTAAATATGGACTCCTAGGTGAAAAAGATAAATCTTCTCTTTCTTGGATTTATTGAAAATCAATTTTATTGTGTAACCTGCGCTGATATATAATTTGATTCCAATCAGGAAATTACAAACAAACAAACCCTATAGAGGGTGATCACATCCCAATAAGGAACACCAAGAAGAAAACCTATAACACCCAGATTTCTGTCTTCCAGTACATGCTCAATGGAAACACCACACAGCATGACATGCAATGTGCAACAGACCAGTTCACATTGGGACAGCCCCACAGTCAGACTGCCAGCTGTGCAGATTCAACAACACTGGGTTAGGGATGTGCATAAATATTCGTAGGCATTCAAAATCCGATTGAATGTGCCAAATTTTGACAGTTGAACTTGAATAGAATGTCCCAAAATTTGAATGTAAACATTTGAATCGAATTCCAAATTTCAGATCTATTTGTTCGAATTATCTGGACAGTCATATGTGTGCGGGTTTGTACACGACGTGTACTTGAAGATTCCTATCTTTCCCACATCTATATACATTTGTACGGATCCGTACGGGACGAAAACAGGTTGCATACGAGATAACGATGGGATGCATACAGATGTGTACAGAAGCATACGGATGTGGGAAAGATGCATACATCCACATATGAATGTTGTCAGCATTTGTATGTCAAGATTCAAATAAAAAAATTGAACGAATAGATTCTAATTTGGTAAATTCGAATCAAATCTTATTAAATTCAAATTTAAAAGATTCAAATTGGATTTTCAGGTATTCAATTTGATCCAAATTGATAGAATGTCAAAAAAGTATGTGCACATCTCTACACTGGGGAAAACTGTGGTCAAACTGTGGCTTTGGACCAATTCACAGCTCAATGAGGCGCAATGGCTCAGTAACTGCTGGAATGGTTCTGGCATCCACATTTTGCAGTGCGTGAAGTATTCCAAACTTAGCTGGCATTTCAACATTGTGGCAATTGCGCTGCAAAAGCAACAGCACCAACAGGCATGCATGGCACCATTGTTGAAGCAACTGGGCCATACAGCGCACAACCACGCCTGTGCCACCTGGTCACATGCTATATTTGACCTCTTTCACCCAGAAAAAGTGCAAATGGAGTGTGCAAGAGTTTCCTGGTGAGCAGCTAGGTAAGTTGTAGAGCGCATGTCCTGGCCATGGGATACACTGACAAGAGTGGATACATTTCTAATATAGAAGCACCCCTGTGCAATGTAGTTACTCTAGGGGTGTGCACGAATGCAATTTTCAACATTCGTTTCAATTTGAATAGAATATTTGAATCTCCAAATTCGTATGAATAAAGAAAAATGCCTGGACAGTCGAACCGCTACGAATACATTCATATCTATTTGTACGACTATTTGATATGTATCCAATGATGCGAATCTCGTAAGCATCCGTATGTATCCATTTACATCCCATTTTTATCTCATATGCATCCCATTTTCATCTGGTACATATCCGTACATATCCGTACGTATCTGTATGCATAACAATGTCCAAATTATGCATACGAATAACTCAGAATATTTGTATTCATACAAATACTAAAAAACAAATGTCTGGACATTTCAATTCTTATATGAGTGTCTGAATTCGTCAGAATTCATCTGTATAACAAATGTTTTGAATATTCATGCACATCCCTAGTTTACTCTTTCGGAGAACATACCTGGAGCATCCCTTTTCACCAAGTGTGAAAATACCCACACTGACTCATTTTAAAGCTGAATCCTGCTTTATATCCTTGACTTGGTTGAAAACTGTACTCATTGTTTCCAAGTAAGCTGGAAACTCTCTCCCTCGATGGAACTTTAAACTGCGATCTGAAAATCTGAATGAATGCAGAACAGCATTATGACCTGGGAACGCAAGTTTTTCTTCATGTAGCCCTAGCAATAACTTCTTTACAGCTACATCAAGGGGAAGCATCTGTCTTTCTGAAGCTTTAATCTTTGGAATTTCCCATACTTGCTCTCCCCCTCCAAGTCTGCACAGAGCCTTTTAAAAGGAATGATTATGCCAGCACATAACCTCTTTTTAAACACCACTTTCAGTATTAAATGCCAAATTGCAAGACTCCCTTGTAACTGGCTCATTAGTTATTAATGAAGCAACATATTTGTTCAAAATTTATGATTGTTGATTTGCTTCCATCGCTATATGAAATATTAACACAGCATTTGTACTCGCAGCCATTTTCCAGGCGTTAGATTGAGGAATTTTGCATATTCATGAGCACTCATAAATGTTTAAGGAGACAACGTAGGAAACATGTGAGCTGTCAGCCAGCCAGTAAAAAGGCATATTTACAGTGCTAATAAGTATTTGAGTTTATAGGACGAAATGGCAAGTAACAAATTAAATGAATTTCACTTTGCCTGATGGAAACTGTATACAGTGAACTCTTTCCCTTTCCCCAAAGGTCCGTCGGCTTAGGATCCTGCCTGTTAGTGGTACCTTTCCATAGACAGGTGATGGAGCTTTTTCCCCTCTTTTTTTTTTTCAGGAGTGAGCTAGGTTTAAGCAACACAATCTATGTATGCCTTTCCTTATCTTGGTTCATGGATTCACAAGATGTAAGAGAAGGAGATCATTTCCCACTCTCAAATTCCCCTATAGCTTATCTTCTTTAACCATGGTCACTTCCCTTAATTATAGGCTGCATCTTCAGTAACCCACAAATGTTTTTGAAAAAGCGACTTCTGCCACTGCGTTTCTGTCCACAATTTGCCTTTAACTTTGAAAATATCCATTTCCATCCCCCCCACCCCCGCCCAGAAAATGAATTCTCTGCCTCAAATTTTGCAGCCAGAAAGATATTTAAATTCAGAGCTTCACTGATCAGGTGCCATATTGCCTTCTGCAATTGGACACTTTTGTTTAAACATAGGAGGTGTTCCATTCAAAAACAAACACTTTGAACCTATCCTGTTCCGGCTCTTTCTACATTTGCCTCCTTTAGATCTGGATCTGTGGGTCCAGAATAACTGGGCTTGCTGATCTGGATGGCATGGAGGTTAGGGCCAGATCAGCACCACCTGCATGATGGGCCTGATCCAATCCATACTTCCCTGCGGGTATGAACTTAATGTAAAGATTAGGAGTTCAAGGTCCTAGGCTTTAGGCCTGGGTGGTAGTGGTTTTCAGTGCCATGTTATGGCACATCTCTGAAAAGTACTCCTGTCCAGTTGTCCTAGGACATGTAGATGTGCTGTCTGCACAGTTCCCGTGTTCCAGTTCAAGGTGCAGTCCTCTGGTAGTACCAAGTGAAAGGAGCTACCAAGGATCCAGATTAAAGGCCTCATAATCCAGATCCTGCTCCATGGGACCAGCATTACATGGAAATAAGGAGTCTCAGAATCCATACTATATCCATACTAGAAGCATGTAGATCAAGATCAAAAGTAAGTGAAGAAAGACCCTGAGTTTGACAAGTTCAGTACGTCTCTATTCAACATTTAGGGTGAGGAATTCCTAAGCAATTCCATCTTGAGCCGCATTTTTTCTATGAAACCAGAGTGGGTTGTAACAGTACTGTTTTCCTTTTCATGACTCCTTGGATGTTTGTTCTTTTCTTTGTTCCTCCATTGACATTCTTTCATAGTGTTTGCCGCTATATGGATTCTGTCAATCTTTTGAGATCTGTGGGTACATCTGGAATTTTTATAGGTCATCCCTTCTGCTTGTTCTTTCCCCTAGGCTGTTGAAAGGAGAGTCTTTGAGACCAGGAAATGATCCCATGGGTCATTCCTTGAGTTCAAAGATTAGGAACGCTACCTCATCATTCCCACAACTCAAAGAGATTCAGGGAGATGAGGAATGTCTCTTTTTCCCCAAGCCAAGCTTTCTTTGTTCATCTATTAAAAATCAGGTATGGACTTTTGTAAGAATCGAGCAGAGGCAATTAGTTTGGAGAAGGTTAAAGTGTCTGAAGCATCCTGCTGTTCCTGGGTGGGTGGGTGGAAATCTACTATGTATATATATAGCTATTGCTATTGCTATTGCTGACTGTTGCTTCTGCTACTTCTCTCTCTCTGTGTGTGTGTGTTGGTTTGTTCTCCACACCTCATGGGCAAGAGACACTACAGAAGGACCGTATTCAGAGGAAATTACAGCCTCCCGTACCCTGCATTAAGATGTGGATATAATCCAAAATAAGGCCCAGGGCAGACAGGGGCTATGAATCAAAGTCTTGGGTGAAGAGGTATGCTTTAACCAGGTGCCAAAACACATATAAAGTTGGCACTTGGCATACCTCCACTGTGATGCTATTCCAAAGCTAGAAGGCTGCCACAGTAAAGGACTTCTTCTGTGCTGCAGCCCCTCACACCTCTGAGGGTAGCGGATGATAGCTTAGAAGTTGATTTAGCATCTCCTGCTTCTGCTTCCCTACATTGGTGAGGTTCATTGTATTTCTGTTTAAATCACTGCAATTAAAATTACATCTATGCGCAAACTTTAGGATATGCAAATTTTATGCAAATCCACAATCTCTTGTAGCAATGTGCAAGCAGTTGTGGGAAGCAGTTAATTACAAGGCACCCTTTCTTCCGCTTCAGAGGAAGACACTGCCGATAATATATATTATATCTCACAAAGTATGGGTTTACTGAAGTTGAAACAAGTATGGAATTGTTGATGCAGTCAAAACTTTGGCTGTGCTAAAGCGTTTCTGCACTTAGCTTCCCATCTGTTGGATGGGGAAAGTGCATAACAGAATAACGTGTACTAACATTCCCACATGGGAACGCGAGTACACATCAGCCTAAGCCCCTTGCATCTAGAAACTTACTTTGGTCCAGGCGCATGTCTGATCGCTGGCAGGTCTCTGCTATCTTGATTGTAGAGTCCAGTGTGACTGCACGTGTGCTGATATCATGGCAGTGATGACACTCTGCGCATGCACAGTTGTGCCTGGGGTCATTTGAGATGCCAGCATGCTTGCCCAGTACTTCAGATGACCCCCTCACACTGGAAATGGTGTGAATGGCCATGGCATGGATGGGGCACTTAAGCTTTTAATTAAGGCTAGCATGTGTGCTATTTTGTGCACCACCGCTAGTGGGGGACAACTACTGCTCACGTCTGTGACACACCTTAAGTCACACATGTTCCCTGTTTTTTTGACATTCTATTCGAATTGAATTGAATACCTGAAAATTCAATTCAATTTGAATCTGTTAAATTCAAATTTAACAAGATCAATTTGTTTTTGCCAAATTCGAATCTATTCGTTCAATTTTTTTGATTTGAATCTGCAAATATGAATGTTGACAACATTCGTATGTCCCCATACGCATCTTTCCAACATCCGTACACATCTGTATGCATCTGTACATGTCCGTATGCATCCTGTAGCTATCCCATATGCAACCCGTTTTCATCCCGTACAGATCCGTACAAATGCGTACGGATGTGGGAAAGATGTGGATCTTCAAGTATTTAAAAAGACAAAAAATGAGGCTGAAGTTTGTTTTAAATTGCTGCTTGCACTGGCCTGAAAAAGCTTTGAAAGAGCTTGCACATGTGAAATTCATGAGCATCCTGACTGTTGACGTTAGAACTGTGCTTGGGATAACTACAACAGCAATAATAAAAGGATCTAAAAGAGTTATCTTCCTTGAGGATGGGTTTGCTGGATATTCTGTAACTACAGTTTTCATCTCTGCTCAGGGAGCTGCAGTTCTCTAAGAAAAATCTCTCAGTATTCTTCGAAGATAAAAATGTGAAGGATTTAAAGGGTAAAGTTGTGATAATTAACAAGGAATAGGATTTATTAATTGCAATTGCAAATAAATAAATAAATATATAAAAAGGAAGGAAGGAAAAGGGTGGGAGGGAGGAAGGAAAAGGGAGGGAGGAAGGAAGGAAGGAAAGGAGAGAGGAAGGAAGGAAGGAAGGAAGGAAGGAAGGAAGGGAGAGAGGAAGGAAGGAAGCTACATTTAGATACAATTTAAACCAGAGCATACCAGGAGTATCCCAGGGCTTTGGTGGGATTGTCAAACATGTATGTGGCAAACCCAGCATAGCCCTGGGATGTAGGGGCTATACTGCAATAAAGAACTCTCAAACCTGTGACTTCATGCTGCAGTGATATTCACTTAATATATCATGTTGGGAGCCGCCATCTTGAAAATGGCTACTTCATGTAGTGGCAGTTGCACACTTCTGGATATTTTGTGCTGTCAAGATACCCATATGTGCACATCATGCCATTGCAGAAGTGTCAGCTGTCTGAGCAACAAGTGATTATTCTGGAAGGGCTTTACTCTGGAATATTGCTAAATAGCATGATTTTGTGGGGACATCTGGAGGCAGCCTAAATCATTGCCATTCAATAATGAAGATTCTCTGGATAGTTTAAAGAAAAAATAATATAAAAACAAAAATTGAAAAGAGCCAGTTTGGTCTAGTGGCTAGGGAGCCAGACTCTTATCTGGGAATACCGGATTTCATTCTGCCTTCCTCCATGAAGCCAGCTGGGTGACCTTGGGCTAGTCACAGCTCTCTTCTGAGATTTCACAGGCCTGTCTGCCTCACAGAGTGCCTGTTGTGGGGAGAAGAGAAACTTTTGTCACCCGCTTTGAGTCCCCTTAAATGGGTGAGAAAAGTGGGATAGAAAAGCCAACTCTTATTATTATATTATAGTATGCCGCTTTGAGTCCACGTTCCTCCATGAAGCCAGCTGGGTGACCTTGGGTTAGTCACAGCTCTCTTTCTGAGCTATCACAGCCCTACCTACCTCATAGGGTGACTGTTGTGAGGAGAAGAACAGAAGGTTTATCAGCCACTTTGAGTCCTCTTAGGGGTGAGAAAAGCAGAGTATAAAAACCAACTTTCTTCTTCTTCTTCTGTATGACCAGGACACCTTTAAAAGGTACAGATTCCTTCTTTGAGGAAAGTGAACCCAAAACCTGTGTCAGCCTCCATACTGCTTCAGGTGGCTACCAAGGCCCTTTCTGTACTGGGCCTTATTCCTAATTATATCGCAGAATAGAGGCCAGCCATCTGCATGTTAGTGCAGATTAGCGAAGTCTGCATATCATATGGACAGCAGGTTCCTATTCTTGTATATAGGCCCTATCTGCACTGAGCCCTATTTCGGGTTATATCCCAGACTAGAGGCCTCCCATCCCAGGCATGAATTGCCACCTGGTATAAGACCCAATGCAAAAAGGGTCTAAGAGAACATGCCTTTGACTTTGGCCTACAATTGACAGAGAGAGCTCTTTGCAGTTCAATTTTTATTGTTTGCCCTGTCCCAGAACAGGGGAGAGAGGTGCAGAGAGATCCAATGTCATCTAGAAGAGCCCAGCTCATTTTCTAAAAGGAACCATCACTGCATCTCTGCTGGAAAGCTGGAAAAGTAAAAGGATGGGAATTAGGGATGTGCACAAATGGTTTTTTGTTTTGCATTTGATTCAAGTTGAATTGAATATCCAAACATTCAATTTGATTCAAATATTTAGAATCCAAATGCAACAAAATCCGATTCGAATTGAATCAATTTGAATCCATTCTTTCCAATATTAGATTCAAATCTGAAGATATGAATGTCGACAACATTCATATTTGAAGATACAACTGTCGACAACATTTGTACATGTTATACGTCTGCATGCATTTTGTACGCATCCCATTTTATCCTGTATGCATCCCGTTTTCATCCTGTACTATCAGCGCAAATGTGTACAGATACATATGAGATCCATACAGATACATTTGTACATCCAAATATTTTGAATCATTTGAACAATTTTTTTGGAACATTTGAATGTGTAGACCAGAGGTGTCAAAACTCAATTTTGCAGAGGGCCATATATTAAATTTAGAATGTGTAGGCGGGCCGGATTCAAATAAAAAAAAATGTACTGAATTATTATAACATTTTATTTATTTAATTATATAGTATAGTATAGTATAGTATAGTATATACTCAAAGCAGCTGACAAAGCTTGTGTTCTCTTCTGAGCTCTCACTGGTCCAACTACCACCCTGTGGGGAGAACAGAAGCTTTGTCAGCTGCCTTGAGTCACCTTTAATGGGTGAGAAAAGCAGGTATTAAAGCCAACACTTCTCTCTCTCTCTCTCTCTCTCTCTCTCTCCCTCTCCTGCCTGCCTGCCTGCTTCCTTCCTTCACGAAGGAAGCAGGGAGGGAGGCAGGGGAGGCAGGCAGGCTTCATTTCTTCTCCGATTGCATGGAGATCGAAGAACTTAACTCACAGCTGCTGCCTCCGCCCCTTGCAAGCAACGCCAGACCGAGGGGGGCAGCGGCAGCAGCAGCAGCTTCAGCTTCAGCTCTCTGATCTGCACGGAAGGGATCTGCCCCCGTGATTGGAGAAGAACTGAAGCTGCCCGAGAAAGAGCGAATTTCTACAGGCACCGTATCTGCTCTGCTGCTGCTGCTGCTGAGAGAATTAATGTTGGTTCTCTCGGCAGCAGCAGCAGAGCTGAGCGCCGGCGCCTGTAGAAATTTGCTCTCTCTCCGGTGGCAGCATGCGCGCAGCGCCACCTCCTCCTGTGCAATCGTGGGCCATATCAAATTGGCCTGCGGGCCGCATCCAGCCTGCGGGCCGTATGTTTGGCATGACTGGTGTAGACATTCTATTCGATTTTGGATGTCCACATTCAATCGAAATCAATCAAATTTTGAATGTTTAGAACATTCCTGCACCTCCATACTTTTAATACACTAGCCCTTTTTCATTTGCCTCCCTGTGTTACTGTGTCTGCACTGAGAAGACGTTGGCACTTATTGCAACAAGTCCTTCCTTTACAGAATGTGGTGATTTTATGTCGAACAGTTGGATTTTCAACCTTTCTTCGGTGCTCCTTGGGCTGAGACTGGCTGATTTCTTTGGGGTGTTATAACTATGACCCGCTCCATTAAGTAGCAAGCACAGTACAGCTGGATATAACAAGCTCAGCTAGACTCTTGGCTTTGGCAGAATCTGTCTGATTAGGAAAAATGTGATGCCCTTGTCACACCATTTCCAGCTTAGGCTCAAAAGACGGGTGGCCATTGATTTCTTCCTAACAGGGGGTCCTGGGCTATATTTCTGCAGAAAGATGTGTTGTTTAAACCCTACCAAAAACAAAAAACAAACCTGTCAGAAGTTCTCCCTTCGCTTCCCACCCTTAAGCTATAAAAATGTTGTACAACCCCAGGTAATGCACTACTTATTACAATATTACCTGTAGCACTTTGTCTTGCATTAATTGCTGCTTGAACATTGCCTGTTCAGTGACTAAGCCATAGACTGTCATGTCAGATTAGAATTTCAGTAATCTGGTTATTAAAAAAAAGGAAATGAAGAGGCTGAACTTCGGCTCTTTTATCCCACTCTACAACCTAGATTATAGCCAGCGGGGAATTAAGCAAATAATAGAAAATGGGAATTGTGAATTGTCGGTTTCTTGCTAGTTTTCCTGTGCTATCCAAGGAATCCAGTGTTTAACACAACTGTTCTTCCCTAGTTTTTCAGGCCCTCCACATTTCTCCATTGGAACCTTTCCAATGAAAGCAATGGATGCAGAAAACAACAACAACAACACCCGGGCAGATGTGTCTTTCTCTGGGAAGAGCCCTGGACCACACAGGTTTCACTTTAGCAGATGGATGAACTTTCCACTTTGGACATCAGGTAGAGTAGATCGGTGATGCGTTGTGCAAGCGTTAGGGATAGACATATGGCTATTTCCATTTTGTGATGAATCACATGTGTTTGCTCCTGTTTTGCTTCCTTTTTGCACTGATTTGATTTGTCTAAAGAATAAATTTGCTTGAAAATCAGGAGTAGCTTGTGAGTCAAGAAGGTGTAGAGTGAAACAGTGGCTAGACATTTATTTTCACTAGGAATATGCATGAATTCCCCCCCCCCCCCTGGCCTGGGTCTCTTTGCATCAGAGCGAATGGGACAGAAATTTGCATTTGTGCAAATGGAACCACTTTGTAGTAGGTCTCAAATTCACTTTGGATTTGCTTCAAATCCCTGCTGCCACTATTGTGCCTCCAAATCCAATCCAAATCCACCCTGGAGGTGACTGGGCAGCCTCTCTGAATGCAACAAAGCTTCAACGAAGGTACAAAAGCTTTCACTTTGCATGTGAAGGTCAGTCTACAAATGCAGCTAATATTCTATTCAAATGTGAAGCTTCAAACATTCAGAATTCATATGCTGAATATTTTTCGCCCATCCCTAATTTTCACGTGACCAAATCACATCTTATTTGACTGCAGGTTAGAATCCTGATGTAGGACATATCAGGACATATTTTCTCTTAAAACTGAATTCATGTTTTATTACAAGATATTTGTTTTAGAATACCTTTTGACCTGAATTCTATATCACAAATTTTAGTGGGCAGTTACCATTCCACTTTTCCACTTGTCCGGAAGATATACATCATAGGTGTTTTTCCACTTAAGGACCTTTAAGGACCCAAGCACTAGAGAACCCATTAAGGACCCATTAAGGACCCTTAATGGAAAAACACCCCATGTCAATAACGCTAAATAGGGGTGTGCACAGATATTCAAAAATTCAAAAATCCGATTCAACTTTGGCAAATACTAACATTCGAATTCGAATCAAATTTTCAAAAATCTGATACCGGTTTTTGAATAATTCGACTGGATTTGCCATCGTGTATCACATCCAAATATCAGGTCTATTTGCACTTATAATACGGGATGCAAATGGGATGTGAACAAAATGCAAACACGATAAAAACAGATGCGAACGGATTCAAAAATTGGATACGAATGTTCCTGACATTCGTATATTCGAGTTTGCCTCGGATTTTTGAAAATACAGATCCGGATAATCTGGATTCAAATCCGGATTTTCACATTTCAATTTGAATCCAATTCGAATGCAAAAAATGCATTTGTGCACCTCCCTACTGCTAAAGTCTCTGTTCTTCAAGCATTTCAAGCCATTTCAAGGCAGTTAGAAAAGGTCTGTTGAGGAATCCTCTCTTCTGCACAGATTATTTCATTTTGTTTCCATGAGCAAAGTTGCTCAACGTTCCTACTGGTAATCAAGCATCCCCTGCAACTAACCCTGTACCCTTTCTCCTGACAGTACAGTTTGGCCCATTCTATACTACCTTCCAGAAGCAGATGGATATGGGATTGGGTTCCAAATAGCATATTGTGACTGCAGTGATGTATCTAATGAATGCTCCTTTGTGAGTGTATATGTTACTCAGATCTTTTCTTCTCCTTGCAAAAGTGAGAAATGGCTTATATTAGAGCCATGTGCTAATGAAAAGCAACCCTTTTTGGAATCCATTCAGTGAGAAACTTAGGTCTGCACTTGCCTTATTCAGAGTGATTTAATTATCCTGCTCCAGTTTGTCTTGAACCAAACAGAGCAAGTTCCATCCACATCATAAGGGTGGAGATGCCATCCAACCTGGACCATCATTGGCAGTAACTGGCCCAGGCCCCATTACTCACACATTTTGTCTGGTGCACAAGAGGGCGAGGCAAACAGAACAGTCTTTGGAGGTCCTGTGCCACACCCATTTTTGGGCTATGAAAGTAATCTTCAGAAGAAAAGGAGTAGTAGTTGAGAGCCCAAAAGAGTAGTAGAGAGTAGGAGTAGTAGAGAGCCCAAAAGAGAGCTGTGTCTATCCCAAGGTAACCCAGCTGGCTTCATGGATGAGTGTGGGATCAAACCGGGTATTCCCAGATAAGATTCCAGCTCCCTAACCACTAGACCAAACTGGCATTAAGCTCCCAAGATGGGACTGTGGCTTTTTTCTTGATCTGGACCAAAGGTTGTTCTGGAACAAGATAGCCTGGGATGGCTTTAGAACTCTTCAAATAGATCTACAGCTAATCCAGAACAGGGATCCCTTTGGACAGTTCTGGACTGGGGGTGGCACTAATCCAATGTGGACAAAATGCACTAAGCAACCACTTCATTCAGTCTACTGAAGGAGTGCAGAAACAGCCTGGGAAAATCTATTGATGTAAATAAATTCTGAAGAATTTTTCTGCATGGAGGGATTCTTTACATTTCAATCAGGGCATTATAATGTCAAAATAATCAGCAGGTATTAATTAGTTACTCAGCTTTATAAATCTTTGTGAGTTGCCATAGAGATTGACACACTAATACACATAAAAAAGTGAGTATCCTTCCATTGGCACTATTATCACTTCCTATTAATATAACAAGGCAAAAATTATTTAGATGGCATTTGTTCTTCTTTTAGACTAACAACAGGTTTATACAACAGGGAGGAAGGAGGCAAATGAGAGAGGGTTAGTGCAGAAATGCACCACATCTATTTTGCTTTAACAGTATTTTCCTGCATACTCCCTTTGAAAATAAGCACCTGACCTGTTTGTATTATAGCTATAAAAATGTTCATGTTGCACCTATTTAAAAAAAAAAAACCATTACAAAACAGACCTTCTATTCAGGGGGATTACTATATAGAAAATGGGTCAAGTTGTGCAGAACTGGAACAGGATGTGTTTGCATTACAAGCAACCCTTGCTTATGAATTTGCTTTTCTACAGATCTTTCAAAGTTATAGGGGTTCTGTAGGGATGGGCGAAAAATGTTTGTTACTTTCGCTATTTGTACATATGGCAAAGATTTGATACTTTGCATTTGATTCAAATATTGGCTATTGAGATGTGCAGAAATATTTGAATGCATTCGAAATTCGATCTAATTGACGGAGGGTGTTTCTGCACTGGCTGTGGAAACCCCATTAAGACCACATGTAAGACACATCCAGGACACATCCAGTACTTACCTTCTGCACTGGAGGCTGGATCTGGGATTCTTTGTGGTGGCCACTTCTGCACACTGGCAGGCGAAACCTGTTCTTAATGGGGTCTCGCTGCCGAAAGATCCGGCCTCCGGGGAGACCTCAAGAATTAGGTCTTCCATCTGGCTCCTCATCTCAATCTGTTCGGAAGCAGGATGCTTCCGCACACAGAGAGGCAAGGGGCCAGATATGCCGGCAGCCGCCATCTTGGGAAGGGCAGAAGCAGGCTGGTCTGCCTCCTTCTGTCCTTCCCCTGTGCTGGCATGCCAGCTTCCCAGTGCTATTGGCTGTTACTTGCTGTGGATTGATGGAGGAAGTGGAGCTCTATCAGGAGTTTTGTTTGACATTCTGTGCATGTTAAACCTGTGCCTCTCACTCCAAATATTATCAACTGCTGGAATACCTTGCCCAACATCACAAAAATCTGTGCCTTAATCAGTCTTTCACAGAATCATAGAGTTGGAAGGGACTTCTAGGGTCATCAACCCCCTGCTCAATGCAGAGTTTCCTAAACCATCACCAACAGATCTAGGTCCATCCTCTGCTTGAAGTGTTCCAGTTCTTTCGCCCATTTTATTGGGATCCTGGAGCCCTGAGAGGCAGGGTTGGAGGACTCTAGGATGAAACAGGGAGCAGCAGCTCTGGCTGCCACTAGTGGGATCCTGGAGCCCCGAGAGAACTGCTGCTGAGAAACAGGGAGCCTTGAAGGCTGAGGGGAGCAGCTATGAAGCTGCTGAATCCAGGGTAGCAGCTTGGGGGCTGCTACGATGGTCAGTCTGTGAATCCCTGCTGTCTGGGGTCTGTGGATGGGAGCTGTAGATGTTAAATGACCAGTCATGAGGCAGAGTGCAGGCAGAAAAATAAAGAGTTTAATTTTCCCAGGTTTAAATGCAGCAGTCAATAGGGGTGTGGAGGAAATGATGTAAAGGCACAGACCAGGGGGGTAATTGGTGGAGCTGGGTCAGGTGGGCAGGTCAGAGGTCCTTCTGATGTCACATCCCGTGGTCAGAGGCAGGGGAAATCGCCAAACAGGAAGAGAAGTGTTATCCTTGTAAGAGCCATGTGCTTGCAGAGTCCATGATGCCCAAAGGCTACTTCACAGAGTGGAAAGAACTCAGCACCCTGGTGGTGCTGAGCATGAACTACATGCCTATGGAAACAGGAAGATTCAAGGTGGGGATTTGAAGGGAAGCTAGGGGGAAACTGCAGCTAGGAGATTACTACATTGAAGACCTCTAGTGAAGGACAGCTCACTACCTCCTGTGGCAAACTATTCTATTTAGTGATTGCCCTTACTGTCAGGAAGTTTTTCCTGATTTCTAATCTGCATTGACTCCCTTAAAGTTTCATGCCATAGTTTCTAGCCCTCCCATCTTGTCTAAGTGACAATAGAGACAATCCTTCCACACTGTGACAGCCCATCAGATACTTTTTATGGAGATTGTGCAGCTATTTATATGCTCCTTGGTAGTTTAGCAGTATATACATATTAGGGATGTGCCTGAATAATCATAACATTTGCTATTCATCTAAATTCTAACTTTCATACAAATATGAATGTTTCGGACATCCATACCAATATTTCAGTCATTTGTTAAACTGGGGAGGTTGGGAAAGCAGCTGCGCCAGTTACAGATGCAACGAATCCAGATTGCATTCAACATGGATCGAGAGTGGATTAAAAGTGGATTCAGGGTACGTATCAGATAGGTATGCATTTGTGAGGATATGTATTTGTTTGTATCGGATATTTCTACGGATTGGTGTGAATACATACAAATGAATGCAATTCTACCACATTCAAGGGGGATCTATTCAAACAAATACAGATTTTCTAACATTCGATTCATTACATCCCTATTTTTCTATATATTTGCATCTATTTCCTTGGAGTGGATTAATAGTGAGAACAATGTGTCCTTTTTTATGGGGAAGAAAAGGGATAGCAGCAGGACTCTGAACCAAAGAACTGAAGCCTCCAATACACAGGAAATAAATGACTCAGTGGATTAGGGTAATGAACACAAGTTTGGATTACAATGGACTATTATATGCATCTCTTTCAGTAGTTCTAGAGCATTTACCATTGGGATCTCTACGACCTTCTCCTCGATCGTGGTAGCATCATTTTTACAATTTGAAATTAATGGAAACAGGGTTCGTGTCCTACTTCTCCTTCATTTGGAGGCAGCTGGAGATCTAGAAGTGTCCTTCACTGATTAATAGCATATAGCCATCTGTAAGGAGAGCATCTTTATATGGGTTGCAGCTTTAGCAATCTCGCCTGACATCTAATAATGTTGATTTTGTTTAGATGACAACCTCATTATGGTGTATAATTGCTAGGCAATCTCTTAGCAAAGACTGGGTTAAAAACTACTGGAAGATGCTTGTTCTTCTCGTTATTAATTAGTACGTGTCCACTCCGCCAAATCCCGTGCCCAAACTTCATTTGTTATGTTCAGCCAAATGCATGAATAGCTTTTGAGTAATTATTTTCCAACATCATCTAATACCTCTTTGCACATCAATTAAAAATCCTCTTAACAAGGAACTGCATTTTGTTCAAGATCAAATGCCTAGACCAAAGCTGTATCAATCATGTAGAGCTAATTAGTGGGTCTGCTTTATATCATTTGTTTTACTTTATTATTCTATTATACACTTCCTAATGAAACCAATTGAACAATTTTTAAATCTTTGTTCAATTAATTGAAGGCTTAAAGGCCAGATACCTAACCACTCTTATTTTCTTCTTCTCTCTCTTCAGCTTTACTTTAAATAGGGAGAAAAGAAATCTAAAGAGGGGAAAAAATCTTCAACAAATCTCTGTTTGATTTACCTGGCAAATTTCCCCAGAACAGTTTTAATAATTTGCCAATAATTCATGGATTACTGGAATAGTTTTTCTAGCACTTAAACTTTGGGGAAAGAGCCAAAGGAAGAGTATAAAAATGTAAGAGGAGCCCTGCTGGTTCAGGTCACAGCCCATCTAGTCCATGATCCTAGACGTTTTCGCACGGGGGAAAATGGAACGCGAAAAAGCCAGCTGTGGACACGTCATCCGCATTGGCCGCGCGCGCCTTGCGTTCCGACGTGTCCGCAGCTGCCTCTTTCGCGTTCGAAATGTAGAGCACTTCGAAGTGCTCTACACGCGTTCCAACGCGGACGAGCCGCCCGCAGGCGTTCGGGAGAAGAAGCGTTCGCGCCGCTTCTGTCTCCCGATCGCCTGCCGGCTCGCCTCCGACGCCGCGCGGCTTTGACAATCAGCTGTTTTTCAAACAGCTGATTGTCGATCTGCCTCCGCGGCCGCCGGCGCGCCCCTGGCCGGCGTTTGCCGGCTAAGCCAGCTTCGGGCGCTTTGACCATTCGCACCCAGACGCTCCGGAACGCGTTTACACGCGTTCCGGAGCGTCTGTGTGTGAACGGGGAAAGCGCCCGAAGCTGGCTTAAGCTTTCCGCCTGAACGCGTTCGGTTTCGAACGCGATTCAGTGCGGAAATGCCTCCTGTCTCACACAGAAAGCCACCAATTGCTTCTGACCATTCTCAAGCAGAAGAAAAAGGTGAAACCTTCAGCTGTTCTCAACATCCTGCAACTGGCCTTTAGATGTATCCTGTCCTGTCTCTCCAATCTGGGGCACTTTTGCACTTCCTTTCTCATCCTGTGGATGGGAAAGGCACATTATAGTTTAACATTGGCTGCCTCCAGACTTGAAGGTAAAAGCCCAGCTTACCTGCTGCGCAGCGACGACCGGCTATCCCGACCTGAAAAAGAAGCTCTGTAGCTTCCCCTCAAAAGCTGCAAGATCTGAGTCGGTGTGCATGGTCATGTGGGTTGAGGCAGCCAATCACATCTGAGCTGCCTTCCTGTTCTCATTGTGCTGCTCTCGCCATTCTGCCTGGATTGGCCGGGAAATTCAAATTTTCTTTATACTGCTCAGCAAATGTCCCTAGATCAGCTTTAAGGTAAGTGAGCAGCAATGATCGGATAACGAGATACCATGACAATGCATCGATGGTCGTGTGTGACGACCCAGTCGTGACTACGCATTATGCTGCAGCTGTTATCTGAAATCTAAATCTAAACTAAATCAATATTTGATGTGACCACCTTTTGGTTTCAAAACAGCATCAATTCTTCTAGGTACACTTGCACAAGGTTTTGGAAGGAACCTGGCAGTGAGGTGCTTCCAAATGTTTTGGAGAACTCACCAAAGATTTTCTATGTACGTAGGCCTGCTCAAATCCTTCTGTCTCCTCATGGAATCCCAGACAGATTTCATGATGTTGAGATCAAGGCTCTGTGCGGGCTGTAGCATCACTTCCTGGACTTAGTTTGCAGCATTTTTTCCACACCTGCATAAAACGTTTGCATAGTACTGTATAACTTTGTATTCACTATATGTTTACTATATACTTTCTATATTTTATACTGTATGCTTTTGCACCATACTGTATACTGTATACAGCTCGCTCTCTCCCATCTGAGTCAGGAGAGGCAGTTGAAGAGTTTGACAAGTACCTTGAGGATGGTGCCCGACAAACTGAAGCCTAATACAGACAAGACAGAGGGACTGTGTGTCACAGCGTCTTGGGTCCATGTAATGGGGAAACACCCGGTCCGTGATGGGTGCTCTTGGACTACGCACTGATGCTTGAAGCTCAGGTGGAGGCCATGGCCAAGAAGGTGTGTTTCCAACGCCTGCAGAATGCAGCTGCTAGATAGTTGACTGGAACAGCTGGCTGGATGCACATCATGCTGGTCTTAAAAGAGTTGTTCTGGCTGCCAATTCATTACTGAGCCCAATTCAAGGTGTTAACTTTGACTTATAAGGCCCTCAACGATGGGACCCAAATATCTAAAGGAACACCTCCTTCCGTACTGAACTGCCCATGCCCTAAGATTAGGGATGTGCATTTCATAACATTTGAAATTTGGCCAAATTCAGACATTCAAATTTGAATTGAATGTTGGCAAATTCTAAGATTGACATTTGAATTCAAATGGAATGTTTTGATACATTTGTATGAAGCTTTGTTCTGGATTCGTATGGGATTCGTATGCAATTCATATCTAATATTTGTATTGAATTTGTACGCAACATTCATATCGAATTCGAATCCTACCACATTCAAAGGGATTTATTCAAACAAATACTGATTTTCTTGTATTCGATTCAATATGAAAATAATCCATGCACATGCCTACCTAAGATCTTCAGGGGAGGCCCTCCTGGTTGTACTACCACTTAAGATGTTGTTATTGTTTTAATATACAGTGCTATTATATTTATATATTTTATTTCAGTGGTATTTGCCCTGAGGCCTTTGGGTATAGGGTGGGATAAAAATGCAAATAATAATAATAATAATGTAGGAAAGTAAGCTATAGAAAGCAGCAACTGATGCTACCTGCTTCTACTTTGCAATTGTAAATATTATAGGGGGTTTTCCCACCAGCGCTAAGCACCCATTAAGGATCCATTTAGGACCCATTAGACACCAGTTTGGTACCGATCAGGAAGGACCTTGTTTCCCACTTCAGATCCCATTAGGACCCAGTGCATTTACACCCGTTCAAGGGAAGTCCGGATTGAATGGAGTCTTCAGGCCCTGAAATCCAGTCTTCACCTGGACCCCTTTAAAGGGGTCTTTAATCCAGTCTTCCAACAGTGATAGGGTCAATGGGGTCCTGGGGCAGACATCTGGGGGAGCACCCTCGATGGGGTGTGGGTGCCCCGAAACCTAAATCTACGAAGCAGGTGACCATTCTCCAAAGACAGCTTTGAAGATGAGCATAGACCGCGTAGCCATCAATTCTTTGAAGTTGAAACCTTCCTGCCGGAGTCCCTTGCTTCCAACTTGGCAGAGGTTTGTAGCTGCTCTGAAACCTCTCTGTAACTAGGCTACGAAGATGTGTTGCAGAGCTAGAGCCTGACTCTGAAGATGCTCCGTAGTGGCTTCAGAGATTTGCTCCCCTAAATTGCCCATCGCCCTCCGGAAATGTTGCTTGACTGATGTGTGTGTCCACCAATCCTTCTGCGCCGCCTTCGTGTCTTCTGCTTGGGGACCAACAGATGCTCCACATGGGTGCTCTGGCGTTCTCACTGTGATCATGCCTAGCACCCATTGCTATCATATGCTACACTGCCTGTGGAGAAGCATCGGGTTCTTACCAGGGTCTGGATCTTCTAGAACCAGATTCGTTGAAGACCCCATTTCTTAGATCTGGATCTTCCTAGATCTGGATTAAGGGAGATAAGTGGAAACCCACCCACCCCCGATTTCAAGGAGGAGTAGAGAGATGACATCTGCCACTATTTATGAATCCAGGTGGTAAAGCAGAAAAAAATATTTTCTGAAAATTGGACTATTCTCCATGTATTCTCCAAATGGATATTGTTTGCTAATTTCTAAGGCTTTTCTTATTGTTCATTTCCTCTTTAAATAATATATTTTCCTTAGTGTTCTACGATTCTTAATAAACCTTTAGGGAATGTTCTTGAAATTATTCTCCTACCTGAAAATTTGAATACAATGCAATATATAAGTTGAACATACTGCATTATTCAAACAGAATTTAAAAACAAACCTTTCACAACATATTCTTTAGGAGAATATTATATTCCCTTTTTTGGGGAATATTCTCTAAAGACTATTCTCATTTCACATCACTAGGGACGATAAACTCTGCTCAAGGCATTTCACTGGTGGACTTACTTTTCTCTTTGCGAGAGAATTGTTTGCTCATATTTGGGCGGGTGGGGATTACTTGCTTGCTGACAAACCTGCACCTTAAGAATGAATTTCAATTTAGTAAATCTGCTTTTCCCCCCAGATTCTCACATTGGGTGACTCCCTTGTCACAAAGTATATCACAATTATGCCAATAAGGGTAGTTAATGTTAGCGAAGGCAAACTCACTGTCTCCAGCTAGCTTGCCTAAGTAGTCCCCTTACACAACAACAGTGAATCCATTTTATCTAAGTACAACTGACAAAAGAGCAGATGCTTAAGGGTTTTCAACAACTGAGGAAAGAGGAATACAGAAACAATAAAACAAAAGGCATTTCCAGCAAGTTAGAAACATTATATTGTTGACTGCAGAAAAGTGTCTGGTGCTGACCTAAAGCCGGGGAAATGAGGGAGGCTTGCTTGAAGTTTGCTATATCAGCAAATCTCACTTGAGAAAAATCATAGAGGAGAAGAAAAAGAAGAAGAAGAAGAGTTGGCTTTTCTACCCTGCTTTTCTCACCCATTAAAGGGGACTCAAAGCGGCTGACAAAGCTTTTCTATTCTTCTCCCCACAACAAAACACCCTGTGAGGTGGGTGGGCTGGGATTGCTCAGAAGAGAGCTGTGACTAGCCCAAGGTTACCCAGCTGGTTTCATGGCGGAGGGCGGAATCAAACCTGGTGCTCCCAGATAAGAGTCTGGCTCCTTAACCATTAGACCAAACTGGCTCATATAAAGAGAGAAATTTATGTATTTATTTATTACAAATATTCATGTATACATAAAGTAAAATAAATTATATACATTTCTACCCATTAATTATATCAATTATTACAGCAATATATAAATGCCATTTATAATTTTAAATTTATTTATTTCCATTTTTATCCTACCCTATACCTAAGGGTCTCAGGGCTGGATGCGTCTTCATGAAATGGATATGTCCTCCAGTCATCCTTGTGTCAACCCTTTCCCCACATGTGAAAATAACCTGTAGCATGAGCCATGAGCTTTCCACAAAAAAGGCGTCTGTTTCATTTGCAGGCTTCTTTAGTTTAAAAAGACTCAAAAAGGAACAATTAATGGGAAAGAGTTGGCAGTTTGCAATCCTGGAGAGCTGGTGCCGGAATAGATTATTCCAATTCAATTGGTCAAACAATAGGCCAATTCACACTCATAGTAGACGATGGGGTAGCTTCTGGTAAAGAGCATCTACACTTGCAGGAGGCGTTTTCAACCCAGAAATGTCTCCTGCCTTACCAGATGCTACCCCAGCATCTACTAGCTGCGGTGCACAAAACCATGCACCACACGGATCCCAATCCCTACCTAATCCCTGCCTTTCTTGGCCAGAGGAGCAACCATTCGCACCTCTACTGCATGTGTGTGGAACATCAGTATTGCCACAGTGATGGCACTGGCACAAGCGCTGTTGTACCAAGCTCTACAAAGAAGATGGCACCACCCAGACATGCACTGCTGGTGTCCAGACATGCACCCAGACTCAGGTAATGTGACAGTTTCTGGGTACAGGCTGCACACTGCTTTGCTTTCTGTCTTTGCAGGCTTCTTGCAAGCTTCAATAGCCAGCCTTTGTGCAAACAGCTTGTTGCAAGACCTGGGCAGAGGCTGCAAAAAGGGCAGGAAATCCTGTGCGGGCCTGAGTGCAAGGATTGGCTACAGCTGGTATTTGGAGGGAAAAGCTGTCCGGGGATCTGAGTGCTGGAGGGGTTAGAGCAGGAGTTCCACCAATCAGGGGTGAGGGACAGGAGTTTCTAACAGGAGTTTCCAGCAGCATTTTATTGCAGCAGTTTTCCCCAGGAGGTGACAGCCAATCAGGGCCAAGGGGGAAAAGGTATAAAGGAACTCAGATTACAGCAGACTATGTCTTCATGCTGGGAGAAGAGCTGAAAGGAACAGAAGAGCTGAAGCCTGAAGGAGCCGGACCAGTAGTTGACCAGGGGTCTTCATGCTGGGACAAGAGCTGAAGGGAACAGAAGAGAGCTGAACCTGAGGGAGCTGGACCAGTAGCTGACCATTGGTGTTTTGGCTGAGTGATTTCTGAAGGAGACAATTGTGAGGATTGTGGCTCTGAGGGAGACTTCACTAGCAACTGACCAGGCTGGATGATCGGTCAAGCAAGGATGGACTGGGCCTTGTGATCATCTAGAGCCACGTTCTGGTACACTGGCTAGGCTGAGTCAGAGCAAGTCGGGGGGGGGGAGGAACATGGAGAGGTTTGTCTTTTAAAAAAGGAACTATTTTCCTTTAGAGAAAGGGGAGCTGATAGGCTGGGAAGCTGGTAACCTTAAGAGACTCATAGCCTTAAACCAACAAATACCTGAACCTTATTTTCCTTTCTAGTATTGCTTGTGTATAATAATAAACTTGTTTTAGTTTACTGTTCAAACCGCTTGCTACCCGTGTTTTGTGCCCACACTGTAGTATTCACTCGGCCATTGCACGAACTCAGCATCCTAACAGGGCCAAGCTACTCCTAGAGAGGGCAGGCACTTACTGGAACGCTGGGGATCGTGACAGGTAAGTCTCCGGGTGCATGGGGCTTTGCTTGGCATGGGCTAGCATTTCCAAGTATGAACCCTAGTGCACTTTTCCCATCCAGCAGATGGGGATCTAAGTGCAGAAACACCCAATGTGGCCTGATATACATGACCCAGTAGAAGGCAGATTCCCATTATTACAACCTATTATGTCTTTTCAATTAGCAGGTACAGGATAGTTACAGCTCCCTTACTCACAGCTATAATTTCAAGTTAACCAAATTGTTTTTCTCTATTTATTCCAGGCTGTAGCAGCAGCAGCAGCAGAAGAAGAGCTTTTCCCACCTATTTAAAGGGACTCAAAGTGGCTGACAAAGCTTTTATATTCTTCTCCCCACAAAAGAACACCCTGTGAGGTAGGTGGGGCTGTGAGAACTCAGAAGAGACCTGTGACTCGCCCAAGGTCACCCAGCTGGCTTCATGGGGGAGGGTGGAATTGAACCCAGCATTCCCAGATAAGGGTCCATCTCCCTAACCACTAGACCAAACTGGAGCCATGGCTACCTGGAAATCAGTTCTAATCATGCCAATGTGTTGAAAATGTGTGCATACCCATGGGACTATACACTCACATGCACTACGAGCTCTCTCTTTCTACGTGTATGTGTAAAATCAAATTTTTAGGTCAGTTTTATTTAATTTGCCAATACAAAGAAATGAATATGAAGACAGATGCAACATAGAAATTGAGCGGCAAGGAAAGCACCATTGTTCTATTCTTACTTTGCAAAGTGCCAATTATTCCCTTTTGCTTAAGTCCTTTAGTTTCAGGGGTTGACTGAGTAGTTTAAAGGATAAAAGTATTACCCTTTCATCTGTAAGATTCAAGTGCCAGTCCTCCGGGCAGACCAAAGAAAAATGAAGGCGGCTGTCTTTAGTTTGCATCTTAATGCACTGTTATTAGAGAATGGCATCCATTAGAACATCACACAGAAAAGGGCTGCAATATCTGGCAACCAACTTTTTTTTTTAAGTCCAAATTTTGACATGTCAGCATAGTAGAAAATTAAGCTTATTATTGAGAGAGAACAAAAAGGAAGTGGTATTATTTTCAATTTACCGCAACTGTAATGTTTCTGAAAGTATTTCCCCTAAGTTGTAATCAGTGAGTATCACTATTGGTTGGTAATCATTCATTTTTGTTGTGTTCCAGCCATACAGAGTGTAGTGTAGATCAAAGGTGGGAGTGGTTCTAGCTCCATAGCAGAACAAATGTTGGAATACGGAAGGTCCTGTATCCAGTTCTCAGCAATATCCAGGAAGCAGCTAAAGCCCAAAAAGTCATCATTTTGTCCATGTGATCACCACAACCTTAATTCAGCAAAATGGAGAGTTACGTTTTTAAATACAGGCCCTTTACGCACTTGGCCTTATTGCAGAATACAGTTGGACCCCTGTATCAACTGGGGATGTATTCCAGCTCCTACCATGGTAACTGAAATCGTGGATAATCGCGAACAAGCCTTCCAGTTCTGAGGTTGTGCAACCCCAGAAACGGAAATGCTTTTCTGGCGTCCAGAAGGCCTCTGGAGAGCATTGGAATAGATGTGCAATACCACAGGATGCCTACCGCCCACCTCCCACGTGCACCCTTACATTTTGGGATGGGCTCCAGTGGGATGAGCTCATGCATCTATTCCAATGCTCTACAGAGGCCGAAATAGGCCTTCCAGTTCTGGGTGCTTTTCCCTTATCAGCACCTGTGGGGGGGCTGATCTGATAACTGTGGTTAACTGAAACTGTGGTTACCGAAATCAGTGGATACAGGGGTCCGAATATATCTCAAAATAAGGGTCTGTAGTTTGCATGCTAGTGCAGACTATGGCAGGCCTCAGATTAAAATGAAGACCAGGCGAAGGGATGGATGTCCCAGCGGTCACCATGTTGGGAAGGGCGGAAGCAGGATGGCCTGCCTCGGAAGCCCCTCTCTCATGCACCACCAGAAACACGTGGTGACTGGCAGCTGCCTGCTTCAGTCCCACGGCTCTGGGGGCAGCATCAGTGGTGCAGGAGGCCAGATGCCCTTTGGAATGGGTGCTGTGCCTTCCACGCGAGGGCCCTTCGGATCTGTCCGAAATAGGGACAGATCCTTGGGAGGTCAGATTGCCGAGAATCGGCTCTTCTTAGAGCCATTTCTCAGCAGCTAATGTGGAAACACCCATGGCGTCCTCCAAAGGGCTGCCTTCACTCTATAGTGCAGATGGAGGAGTCCGTCCTGTCCCCTGGGTCAGTGTAGCAACCCACTGAGAACATGGGCTGGTCACTGCTCTCCAGTTAAGTGAAGTTCAGTTTTTCCATTGTTTATTTACTGTTCTTGGAAGTTTAACAGCTGCTCCTTTCTGCAGTGTTTGTAATCCATCCTGAGTCGACACATGAGGAAGGGCTATTTTAAACTTGAATAAAATAAAAGACTTCAGAAATAAGATGAAATAGCTATTAGAGCTCTGGGGATACATCTCTGCTTCTCTCTTTAAAACTATTTGTATCTGAGAGTTTTACAAAATAGTTTTCAGTGCACTGGGATGCTTACAGCTGGGATATGTTACAAAGCTGCCCCCAGCTAATGTTTTTACATTTAAAACATAGTGCATGTTTTTATCTTTATTTTGATCATAATAGTGGGAATATCAGGAGTAAGCGTATTGGAACAGTTGTCTTTTAGTTGCAAGAATGTAATAAATACCCTTCTGTACTGGACCAGTGGTCCATCTAGTCCAGCAGATTGTACTCAGAGGTAACCTCCATATGGCGCACATTGGAGGTCAGTCTTCACCCACATTGAGCAATCTGATTAGAGTGGCAGCTGGTGGCCTGTGCTGTGAGTTGTCCACTTTTCATTTGCCCAACCTCACCCTACTAAAGCAGTACCTGGCATTCAAAGTTGCTGGGAGGGGGTATTTTCACTGGCCACCCATCTCTGGGGCTGTTTCTGGAAGCCTGGTGAAATGGAAGCAGGATCCACACACAGGTTGGACTAGTCTGCCTGGGTCAGTCTCCCTTTAGCCCATTCTCTGGTGTCATTTTTGCACTGAGGAGCACTGTTTAGTGGTTAGGGAGGTGGACTCTTATCTAGGAATACCGGGTTCGCTTCTGCCCTCCTCCACAAAGCCTGCTGGGTGACCTTGGGCTAGTCACAGCTCTCTTCTGAGCTCCCACAGCCCCACCTACCTCACAGGGTGTCTGTTGTGGGGAGAAGAATAGAAAGCTTTGTCAGCCGCTTTGAGTCCTTTTAAATGGGTGAGAAAAGTGGAGTAGAAAAGCCAACTCTTCTTCTTCTTCTTCCTTTGATTGTACAGTTAACCTGTACCATAGGACCTCTCATTGCTCATTAGTGAAATGTCTCTGCATGCCGCTGTCCCAGAGTAGTTTATAAACCCCTCACCAGAATGAACTAGCTGCAGACTTCTAAAAAAAACAGTCCATAGCTTGACCTGAAGAGGCTAGATCTCTCCCAAACAGCAGCATCTGCACCATCCTAGTACAGTGGTGTAACTGTAGCTGTGCAGTCATGCAGCATGTCTAGATTGACTATGTATGTATGTATGTATGTATGTATGTATGTATGTATGTATGTATGTATGTATGTATGTATGTATGTATGTATGTATGTATGTATGTATCCCGCCCCATACCCGAGGGTCTCTGGGCAGCTAACAACCTTTAAAAACAAACATATCAAAACTGTATCAAAGACAATAATAAACTAGTCCAGGTGTATGCTGAATGTTGCCAAGGTTGTTGCCGTGGCAGTCCTCCTCCTCTGGCCAGGCCATCTGCACTTTGAGTGATGCCTGGCCCAATATGCGTCTTATCCACCACTCAGAGTGTGGATGACTGCCACTGCTCTGAGTCTTTCCCTGCTTGGTATGATATTATTATACCACATCAGTCAGGTAAGTGCAAACAGGCCCATAGGCTGTCATTTATAGGGATGTGCAAGAATATTTGAAATGTTCGAATCTGGACATTTGAATCTCTATACATTCATTTTTTAACATTCTATACATTTAACATTTTTAGCATTTAATGTTTTGAATCATTCATACAAATTATTCAGACATTCGTATGTGTACGTATCTGTATGCATTACATACGTATCCATAAGCACCTTATTCGTATCTGTACGTATTTGCACAGATATGTACAGGATGAAAATGGAATGCATACGGGATAAAAACGGGATGTGTATGGATGCGCATGGACACATATGAATGTTGTCAACATTCATATCTTCAAATAGAAATTGAAAATTTGCATGAATAAATACGAATGTATTAAAATTGAATTCTAATTTGAATACATTCATTTTTCTCTGTTTGAGTTTAACATTTGAATATTCAATCTGAATCAAACAATCCAAAAATTACATTCGTGACCACTCCTAGTCATTTATACTTAAGTTACGTCATAAGGTGCCGTGACAACTTTACTGAACACTATTTAGGGGTATTTTATGTAAAGAAATTATACTGTTGTAATGCATGGGAGGTAAAGTTATTTCTTTCTTTGCTTTTGAGCCATTGTATTTTTTTAAAAAAAATTTTACAGTAAGCCTTCGATCTTTTACAGTACTTATGATTTGTTAAAGGCTGGGTTTAGTGCTTTCTGTTGGCCTTTCTTTTTCTTGGTTACTACATCTTTCTGATTTTATTTATTTGATCTTTATTTGATGTTTTATTTCTTTTCATATGCAGTTGGTGTGAGCCACCTTGGGGATCTGTTTTTGGGAGGCAGAACAGCAGGATACAGGCCTGAGTTTGAGTTATAATGTGTCAAATCTAATTTAACCAGCGATCTTGAGTTTCATGGGATTGAATATCAAGCAAGTGGGCATTGGAGATTTTTCAGGCCGTCCTGACTTCACTGCAAACCCGTTTTAGGAAATGAGGTGTTGGTGTTTTACTGCTCGGGATTATTGACTGGTTTTTAACATTTAGGCACAAACTTCAGGTGGTGTTCAGAAGAGAGAGGTGCACATGGATGGCCAAATGAGATGGTTTTGACAACTGGTTTGTGGTTGAAGCTTGCTGGTTGCAGCCCTTAGCTTAGGTTCCTAGAGGAGCTGAGGGCACACCCTGCAGAAGAAGAAGAAGAAGTAGAAGAGTTAGCTTTTCTACCCCACTTTTCTCACACATTTAAGGGGACTCAAAGTGGCTGACAAGGCTTTTCTATTCGTCTCCCCACATCAGAGACCCTGTGAGGTAAGTGGGGCTGTGAGAGCTCAGAAGAGAGCTGTGACTAGCCCAAGGTCACCCAGCTGGCTTCATGGGGGAGGGTGGGATCGAACCCTGTATTCCCAGATAAGAGTCTGGCTCCCTAACCACTAGACCAAACTGGCAGAGGGCAGGAGCCAGGTAATTTGCACTTTTTGCACTTATTTGGGTTGTTTTGCCCCAGAAAAGTCAGGTGTGTGACCTGGGAGCACTCCTGGATTCATCGCTGTCATTTGAGTCCCAAGTGGCAGCAACTGCCAGGAGTGCCTACCATTTTCTCCATCTGGTCTGCCAGTTTAGGCCTTACCTGGATCAGGATAATTTGGCAACAGTGACCCATGCTCTGGTAACCTCCAGATTAGACTACTGTAATGCACTCTATATGGGGCTACCCTTAAAAACTGTTTGGAAGTTGGAACTGGTGCAGAATGCTGCAGTTCGACTACTGAAGGGAGTTTCTGACTGGACTCACATCATGCTGGTCTTAAAGGATCTGCACTGATTACCTGTTCACTACAGAACCCAGTTCAAGGTGTTGACACTAATGTATAAAGTCCTAAACGGCTTGGGCCCTGGTAACTGAAGGAGCACCTTCTCACATATAGACCTGCCCGGGACCTTTTTATAGTTCCTTCCCTTTCAGAAGTACAAGGCATAGGGAATTGCAGGAGGGCCTTTTCTGTTGTGGCCCCTAGACTCTGGAACAACCTCCCTCTTGAGGTTTGCCAGGCACCTACACTGTATAGTTTTTGGCACCTGGGGAAAACACGTCTTTTTTTACCCAAGCTTTTGCTTTTAAACAGATTCCTCAGGGTGCTGTCC
The DNA here is from genome assembly GCA_023333525.1 of Aspidoscelis tigris stejnegeri. NCBI lineage: Eukaryota > Metazoa > Chordata > Lepidosauria > Squamata > Teiidae > Aspidoscelis > Aspidoscelis tigris. Next base: position 14,503,246 of record JALMGA010000007.1, read on the forward strand.
TGTTAAGGAGGGAGAGGGTTATATTTTTCATTATGTTTTACTATTCAATATGTTTTAATTTCATTGTAACTTGCCTTGGGACCATTCGGTGAAGGGCGGGATATAAATTTTCTAAAGAATAACATTTCTAAATAAATAATAATAATAGCTGAGTTTAACAACAGGGCACAGTCAGAAAAGCCCGGAACTGTTCTGTGACAGTTCATTGGTATTTGATATCCTGGTGCAGCTGCAAATCTCTAAGTCCTGCTCCAGAAAGAAATTTCCAGAAAGAAATTTAGTCCAAATGTGCAAGAAACCTTCCTCAAGATCTCTTGAGTTGAAAGTTGCTGCTCACTTGGCCTGGGTAATCAGGGAAGTTCGTGGCTACTTCTAATGGTTCAGAGGCTGCCAGTGCTTGGACATGGAGGCCATTTTTTCTTCTTTTTTGTCTAGCAATTTCTTGATTTTGACTATCAGTTCCCTGATTTGGCTCCAAGCAAGGTCATGGCTGTTGTGCTCTGAATCAACTGGCAGAATCTACTTCAGAGCAGGAAAATCTCACTCTGAAGTATGGCTGTGCACTAATTTTTTCCATGTTTGCTTTGCATCAGAGCAAATGTGAAGGAAATTTGCATTTGTGCAAACAGATCCACTTCAAATATGGTAGGATTCAAATCCACCGAGAATGCTCTATGAATCTGATTTGAATCCCTGCTACCAGGTGCACTTCTGAATCTCCTCCAAATCTGTTCTGGATCCACTTTGAATCCACTCTGAATCCACTTCAGATGTGTCTGAGCAGCCACTTTGCTGCCTCTTCACCTTTGTGAGTATAACCAAGCGTCAAACGAATGCACAAAAGTATTCACCTCATGTTCGAATGTCAGTCTTCCAATTTAGACAATATTTGATTCAAATGCAAAAGTTAAGATTTGTACAAATTGTGAACCTACTCTGGCTGCATCTGGAAGAGTCAAAACTCCATAATTATTCTGGAATTTGATTTACCAGAGGTAAGCAGGGTGCTCCCAATACAGTGCTAGAATATAGTTCCAATATCCTGGGTTTTTTAAGGTACTTAGGATGACTTCAGGTCATCTTCAGGTTGTGTTACATTATTTTTATTCAATTTGTTTTCCAAGCCAGCCTATCCCCATTAGATTGTTTTAACTAGTGTCCTCTTTTTCGGAGGACTCAGTCCATCCTGGCATGCCAGGCCATCTTCGCTTCCTCAGTTGTAAGTGGGGGGACGGGCTAAAGGAGGCTGAACTGTGCTGTGATTAATGGGTCCAGTCTTTCCTTTCAGCCAATGTGCATGTGCGGAGTTTGTGAGGCACCTCCCCTTCTCTCATCTATCTAGTGTTTTTTCTGCAAATTTATTATTATTTTAAAAATTAATCGCAGGGAGAAGAAAAGCACATAAAAAAGGAAGGGGGGTTGAAAGTGGAGGAGCTGGCTTAAAAAAGAATAGAGTGATACAATGGCGTCCAATAAAAAAGGAGGTAGATTTGATGAGGCAATAGGGGTGGAGAGCCAAGAGTTCCCTTCTCAGGTCGATCATGGAGAGAGGTGTGAGTGATGCAGCCCACAGTGAGAATGGTCTGAGGACAACCTATAACAATCTACATGTTAACAGAGCTGGGATGACCTCTGTCCGAACTATGAACCAGTATGTCCTGTGGTTTCTTGCGAGCAGTTTCATGGCAAGTGTCAGGTAGGTAATATTAAGAAAAACTCTGTGCCACATTTTAGCCGTTTTTTCCTTACATAGAAAAGAACTGAAATTTGAACTGGAAAGGGTTACTTTGAATTTCAGCAAGTGTATTCCCTTGTAACCAGCAGGACAAAAGAAGAGTGAAGGTACTAAATTCCAAATACATTGGCAGTTACCCTTTTCTGGCCAAACCTTCACAGACTGTTTGGGATCCTGGCTCTTTGTGCGATTTCATAATCATAGTTTAATCCGAAAAGCATAGTTCCTCTGTACCCACAATAGAAAGGAGATTGCAATAATTTTCTGCTGTAGCAACCTCTTCTCCTGGCAGCCAAGACTCCCGGCATATCCGTATGCCAGAACTTAAGCTGAGGCCGAAAATGGATTAAACCCAGGGTGAATCTGACTTTGAAATGGCATCTGGAAGTGTTAGGGTTTGATGGAGGACTTACATCTCCCTCCTCTTTTTCCTTTATTTGTACTAGTCTAGACCCCAAATTTGGATCATGGTGGGGGTGAAGAATAGCATGACCTGGAGATTGCAGTACCTATCTTTGGGAAAGTGGAAGTTCTGGAGAAAAAGCTTTCATTTGCCCTTATTTCCAAAACTTGTATATTCAATACCTGGAAGAGCTAATTGAGCATGTCCAAAAGGAAAGACAAAGATAGAGAGGTGGACTGGATCCAAGAATAACATCAGATGCAGGCTTTGGTTGAGACAATCCAAGTTCCAGCTTCCCGTGACAAACCTGGCTCCAAAATTCAGTTCAAACCTCTGAAGACTATTTGGTTTTCATCGTTTTCTGTTTCCACACTCCAGGGTGGCCGCCATCCCAGCTTCCTTTCCAACCTGGAGAGAACAACTGGGATTATGGCCACCAAGCTGGACTGGGTGGATAAGAATATGGAAACAATGTCAGGCCACATGGAGATAACTGCAGCTTTGGAAAGTATCAAAGGAAGGCTGAAGGCAGGAATTGGCACTTGGTTCGGACCTAGTTAATTACAGGAAGAACTTCAATAAAGAAGCTCTTAAACTTTGAGTCCCTTAATATTTTCAAGCACGTTTAGGGCTGGCTTTCCAAAGGCTCTGGTTCCCTGCTGTACATTGCAAAAAGTATTTGCAACGAGTGCTCTTGAATTAAAATAAAATCAGTGACTTCATTTTCTTCTGTGTGTGTGTGTACATGTGTAACTGCGTACGCACATACACAGAGAAAGTCACAATCACATGACTGCATTTTTGTAAGCCTAACTCTAAGAAGAGTGGGTTTCAATTAAGCAAATAAAAAGAGAACCTCTTTCCCAGAAGACAGGAAATAATTTGAATTGCAGCCAAACTAATTAAAGCCTTGAAAATAAGCTGATTGATAGGTGAAGACCAATCAATTCCTTCAGCACGTAATATGTCTATCAGTCTTCTGTCTTGCACGTCCTCCAATACTTTAAAGAGCAGAATAACATAAAGAATTGCAAGGGTAGGAGATTTTTGTACCTCTTCCTCTGAGATCATGCCTGTGCTGCTATGTATGTGCATGAATGCAATTTTCAACATTTGAATCAAATATTTGAATATCCAAATTCATACAAATAAAGAAAAACAAATGTCTGGACATTCCACCTGATACGAATACATACAAATCTATTTGTTTGAATATTCGATACATATCCAATGAAGCCTCGTACGCATCTGTACACATCCGTATGCATCCCATTTTCATCCCACATGTATCCATACGGATGCATATGGACAAGCACAAGATGCGTATGAATACGTATGCAATGAGTACGTATCTGTACACAAACAAATGTCTGAATTATTTGCACGAATGTCTGGACATCCAATTCATATATGAACGTCCAAATTCATCCAGATCCATCCGAATAATAACCAGATAGTGTTTTTGGGCTGTTTGATGTGTCCTTGAGCTGGAATTTTGAGTGCTGTGATCAGACACAGCAGCAAAAAAACAACAAAAAAGCATCTCTAGGATGGGAATATTCAAACACCAGTCCACGTTTCCCCGTCTCCTGAAAATTATGTACTAGAAAAGGTGGATTAGAGAAGAATTGGGAACATCGGGGACATACACTGTCTCTCTGTGAGCCAGTTTGGTTTGATTCCGCCTTCCTCCTTGAAGCCAGCTGGGTGACCTTTGGCTTGTCACAGCTCTCTTCTGAGCTCTCACAACCCAACCTACCTCACAGGGTGTTCTGTTGTGGGGAGAAGAATAGAAAACTTGGTGAACCACTTTGAGTCCCCTTAAATGGGTGAGAAAGTAGGGTAGAGAAGCCAACTCTCCTCCTCCTCTGAGGAGCCCATTTTGTTATGTCTGTGCTGAATGGATTTCCATTTGTTCAGAACTGTGTTTGGAAAAGCAGTATGGTAATCAGATCAAACAGGCAGATATGAATGTGGATGAGCAAATTTCTGTAAGTTTTTTTGTACACTAGCAGGAATATATACATTGTAAATATATTTATATACTTAAGACATTCATTAGATATGTAAATTTGCTTTGATATGCAAAGAAATGTGTTTGTGCTCATATGTGTATTTGCACACAGAAATGCATCTTTTTGGAACCAGACAAAACCTGATTTAGTGCTGAGACTAGATCTAAAATGAAATATATTAGAAATATATGATTTTTAAAACCCCTTTTTTTGTATATTTTATAAAACAATCACAGATTGTAATTGTGTCATCCCGTCGTTCCAATTCCCTCCCCAATTCTTACCCCTTTCTAGGCCCAACAAATACATATATTTGATACATAATTGTAAACCTTATTCATCTGACAGTTTGTGATAGCCTTTTAATTATAAAGCTTTTTTTCTGATTTATTCATTTCCCTCAGTTAATCTAATTCATCCAATGGTGGAGTCCAAGTTTCATTAAGTTTTGCATTTTTTCCTGTCCCTTTATGTTTGCTTTTTGAGTTGTAATACAATCATTTCTTGGTTAACTCCCATATTTTATTTAAATATTTCCATTTCTTACTTAATACATTTGAGCTGCATCTAGCATATCGGGTAACAATTGTTCCCAGTATTTCTTGACTGTTAATGAACTGACATCCTGGAAAATACATGTGCTTGATGTTTTTGGAGGGAGATTATTTATAATGCTTTCTATGTCCGGTTCTGCTTGATCATAAACTCTTCTGCTTCGGGGCAATCCCACCACATACAAATATTATATGGTTTTTCATCACATCCCTTCTAGCACTTAAGACCACATTATTTATTAATATCTCCTTGTTGCAATTGAGTCTCTCATTTTTGTTAAAATTACACCACGTTTGTTTTTCTCCAGTTATGCTTCTCCAAGTATCCTCTGAAATCAAGTACTTAATATGTCTTTCCCAGTTATTTTTCACTCTATTCATAGGGTTTATTTGATAATTAGTGAGGATATTTTCTAGTTTAATGTTAAACCTTTGAACATCAGTAATACTATTTCCAGTTCTTCCAGGACTACTGAGGGAGAGAATAAAAGAGTCATGCTAGAGAATTACCCACCTTTCCCACTGTTCTCCCCACAAATATAACACATCAACACTAGCGAACATGTTATGATAGGCTATATATGTCAGTAGTAATAAAGAAAAATGTTACTATGAATCCAGACAGAAGAATTCTAGGGACCGTCCATCATGTCAGCAGCTTTCTGTCATGCCCTAATAGGATCATACAAGTAATTTTGTTTTCACTAATAAGATACAATGAATAATATAATCATATTAGGAAGTTTTTAAATTACATTAGCAAAAAGACTTTGAATGACAAAATATACGTTTTATTTTTTAAAAGTAGGAATAAATATGGGGTTTGCTGCTTGCATGTGTTTGTTTATAACTTTTTAGAATAGGTATTTTTTGATCTGATTCCATTAGTTATTCATAAAGCATTAGTCATAAAGATATTACTGTCCACACAAGAGTATTTGATGCAGTGCCTCCACTTATTCAAGGATGGCAGACATCTTTATCATTTGGGAATGCGCAAGTGTTGTGACAGGGATGTGTCTCTTCAACTCAGATAGGCCTCCCTCATAATATGTGTGTTAGCTTCCCTGCCTGCCCAGCTCACGATATCCAGTTGACGACTACAATATGTTTTCATTAAAACCAGAAAGCAAAATGCCAAGGCTGCTCCAGCATAGTAGCTATAGTCAGACAGAAACAGGCCAATAGCAAATAACACTTTTAGGCAAGTCTTGAAGAACTGAAGGAGAAGCAGGAGGGACTAGGGATGCCCATGAATGGTTTTTTTGGGCATTCGATTAATAACAAATGGAATGTTGGGAAATTCGTATTCGTTCAAATAGATCCCCTTCAAATGTGGTAGGATTCTATTCAATACAAATTTATTCATACAGATTCATACAAATATCCGATATGAACGAATATGTATCTGGAACATATCCAATACATATCTGATACGTATCCGATACAAATCTTAAATGTATCCAATACATATCTTATCCCCAGTTTATTGAATGTCTGAACTACTCCTACAAATGTTCCAAAACTTTCATATTCGTATGGAAGTTAATGTATGAATGTTGTAACAGTCTGAATTCATACAAATTCATATAAATAACAAGTGTTGTGAATATTTGTTATTCAGATGAATTCAGACATTCGTACATGAATTGAATGCTACAATGTTCGTATACTAATATTTGTACAAATATAAATGTTTCCGGACATTTGTACAATTAGTTTGAACATTTGTTAGATTGGGAATGTGGAAAAATGGAGCACCAGTCACATCCACAATGGTTCCAGATTGTATTTGACATGGATCGACAATGGACTAAAAGTGGATTCAGATCAGATCTGAAGTTTTCAGAGCTCGGATACATATTGTATTTGTTTGTATCAGATACATATTGGTTTGTATCAGAGAGTTCAGAAGAGAGCTGTGACTAGCCCAAGGTCACCCAGCTTCATGGAGGAGTGTGGTATTCCCAGATAAGAGTCCGGCTCCCTATCCACTAGGCCAAACTGGCTCACATTATGGTGCTCTGAGAGCACAGTTACAGTGCAGTGTCTGCACAATACTGCCTCTTATGTTGTGCATACAGTGTGGAGGTAGAGCACAGGTTCAGGATGGATGCCACATTCTAGCCTCCATTGTGCTGCAAAGAGACCACTATGGCACTTCTACTGTAGAGCTGTTTGAAGAGATCTGAGAAATTTTCAAGCAGCTTCAGTGACCCCTCAAGGGGATTTCCTGGTCTTCTCAGCAGTCTTTGCATGTTTGAACCCAGGAAGTGGCCCATAGGGTCATTCCCTCGGTTTGTACCTTCATATTCAAGACAGGAACTGTCAGCTGAGGATTTGATGGAAACAGCATAGGCTCTAATTTTGAGACTGGAGGGTGGAGATTATCTCTCCCAATATCTTGGAAGTCAACAGAGGGAGAAATGGAGCTTTCACCCTCCAGTCTCAAAATTGCTGCCAATTCTGTCACTGGAGTTAAGAAGAAATGATTCTCATCTGTCAGAATCATGGATGGGAATTCCCTCACAGAGATTTTGATAGGTGGTGGTGGTGGTGGGGGGGGGGCTTTTTTCTTCTTTTTTTGAAGCCACAGAATGAAGGCTTCCCAACTTCAGAGATGCCATTCAGACATATTTTTATCACACCAAAAACACCTCCAGAAGTGGAATATTTTTGTTGTAGCAAAAGCATATATCACACCAAAAGCATCAGGCAGAGCATGAGCCAAGTAAATTGCTAGTTTTATGACTGTACCTATACATTGGTGGCCTGAGGACCAAAGGAGGGCAAATGCCCTCAGAGTTAGGTATGTGCCCAAAAGTCTTTTTCATGTTCATTTCAAATGGAATCAAATGCTGTGGCCCACATATGTGAGCACTGGTGCTGTTTCCAACTTCACTACTGGTGCTCGAGGTGCAGACAGTCTGTCCCAGACTGTCCAAATCACCATATCAATACCCACTGCAACTTTCACTGTGTGACCAGCCATTGGCATGGTAATGGTGTCATGATGCACATTTGCGCAGCCTAGCAACTCCTGGTAAAGCTGTGGAGCAGTATCTAGGACACTCCCAGATACTCTGAGTTGGAGGCAGTGGTGCAGTGTGTGGGTGGAGCAACCTGGAGCATCCCAAAGTATCCCTGCACAGTGGGTGCAAATGGGCCCTCAATTACATTTGACTCTTCTAGCAGTCATATTCTCTGAAGATGCATGTCATAATCATACCTGGAATAGGATGTGCACAAAACCAGGCTGCAACGTCTAGGCCTCTTCAGTCTGGAGAGATGGTGTTTAAGAGGGGACCTGGTTGAAGTATATAAAATTATGCATGGTATAGAAAAGGTGGACAGAGAAAATTTATTTTCTCTATCCCACAACACTAGAACCAGGGGGCATCTATGAAGCTGATGGGTAGGAGAGTCAGGTCTGACAGGGGGAAGTATTTCTTCACGCAGAGGGTCATTGGCTTATGGAATGTGCTGCCGGTAGAGGTGGTGACCGCTACCAGTCTAGATGGCTTTAAGGTAGGGTTAGACAATTTTATGGACGACAGATGTATCAATGGCTACTAGAACTTCTAAGGTCATTTGCTGGGATTCTAGAACAGGAATGGGTTTGTCCTTGTCTCTGCTTGAGATTCCCATGAGCATTTGGTGGGCCACTGTTTGCGGCAGGATGCTGGACTAGATGGGCTGTGGCCTGATCCAACAGGGCTTCTCTTATAAATATGTTTTTTATTTGATTTGTATTGAATCAAATGCAAAAAAAATAGTATTCATTTGAATAGATCCTCTTCGAATGTGGTTGGATTTGTATTCTATTGGAATGTTCAATCCCATACGAATGCATACAAATGCAAACGAATGCCATACGAATGCCATAAAAAGCTTCATATAAATTTATCAAAACATTTTATTCGAATTTGAATGTCTGAATTCAGCCAAATTCATACATATTTATGAATGCTACAAATATTCATACACATTCCTAACCTGGAATTTTAGGTTGAAAGCAAAACTACAGCATGTAGATGGCAGTCCCCTACTCTGGGGTATAATACAGAATAAGACCCGGAACAGAGTGGGCCATGGAATCTGCTGTTCCTGCTGAATTGAATTACTCTGGTGGTCAGCTGCAGACACTCCTGCTCAGCTGGAGTATCTAGATTGTTTTCGTGATGTGGTGTGTGTATGTGTGTTTCCAAAGCTCTGTCTCTTCGTTCCAGGAAGGAAAGTAGACCAGAGATTAAAAACCTTTCCCTTAGTCAAAATATTGCTGAGTGTGTGGAGGAGAGAAGAGAGTGGGGCTTGAACATATCACAACATATGCCACTTGACTTGCCTCTCTGCAAATCCTCTCCTTCCACCTTCCACTTGACTGCTAGCACTGCTCTTGAAAGAAATGTCAGGGAGTCAGACACCTTGCACAGTGCAAATTGAATTTTGCAGGGCAAAAGTCATTTGCTGCCGGTGAGGAGCTTGATTTGAAACAGAGAAAGAAATTAGGTCAATAACGAGCAATTATTGTAACAGTAAAAGGTTCTAATTTCAAAGTCAGTCTCTCTCTGTTCTTTTCCTCACACTCTTCCTTCTTTGTGAAGACTTTACCCAAGGGAAAACTCACTGACTTCAATCATTTATTCACCATTTTATGCACTATTGATCTCCGCCCGCGTGAATTTTTAAAATGTCGCATTCATGCCATGTCGTAATAGTTCATTTCCATAATTTTGAAAGGGTGAATATTTCCCCTTGAAAGTGGGGATTCAGAACTGGTGCGGAGTATCACTGAGTCATAGCTGACCCCTGGTTGACTACATGGGGACTTCTGTGTGGAGCTCTATGCAGTTTTCTTGGCATTGATATAGACGTGGTTTGCCATTGCCCACTTCTGGGGAAATGCTGGGGACCACACTAGTGATCCTTTGCTTTCCAGACAGTTTGCTCTACCACTGATTTACAGCCACTCCCAAATGTTGTGATCATTTGGCAAAATAGTTGAGGGTTAGGAGTCTCCAAACTATATTCATTTTCCATTGATCTCAGTTCTTGGTTTACTTGGATCTTATATGTATTAATTTGTTTAACCATCCAGCTTGTATGAGTTACGAATATACCCCTGGTCACTGATTTCATTGTTTCCCAGAGTAAAATACTGAGGTATCTGGATTTGGATTACATTCAAAATAGTTACTGAGTTCTCCTTCTGTGGCTTGTACAGCTTGTATAATTTTGGGAGAATTATAGAGTTCATCTACCAGATCACATGGTTTGGTGGTTTGCAGAGTCAAAGAGGCTGTGATAGGAGCATGATCAGAAAATGTTACTAGACCTATTAAGGAAGAATTAAATTGGTGGCTAACTGTTGTGAAACCAAAATATAATATAATCTAGAAAAATGTTTATGAATTTTAAAATACAATGTAAAGTCATGACTTTGTTAATTATATATTCTAAAATAATCAATAAGCCAAAATTCTTCTATTTTTTTAAGAAGATAATTAGGTTATTTTATTTATCAGACGATTGAGGTGAGTGACGGCCCAGTTTTGGGTCTATAATTGTGTTCATGTCTCGTTCCCCCCCCCCCCCAGTTATCAGTTCTTTTGTGGGAAATGAAATTAATTCTTGTAACATTTGGTTTAAAATTTTTATTTGACCTTTAGTTATATTGAAGCTACAGTTAATCTCTGTCATTAATTTTAACACTGATAAATATATATTGTTCCTGCTGGGGTTTCTGATCAGTTTGTTGGCCTCTTCTTCAGTGATGACTTTATATACTTGCTCATTATGGAAGATTGACACAGCAGCCAACTGAATCTAATCCCTGAAGAATATAAAACTGACCCTAAACTGACACCTTCGCTTTATAGCCTCTGGGGCTCAAACTTGCAGAATTTGTATGTATGTACCATTCAATATAACATCGGGCTGAGTATATCTTAGTTTTATGTTTGAAATATTCAAATGCTATTTTTATGCCTCTTGGTCTTTGGTTAACTTCTGATTTTGGGTCTAGGCTTCTGTGTACCTGATGTATGTCATCTTCAATGAATAAGAGGTCAAGAGGAAGATTAGCTAGCCATCCAGAAATAATAGTAATAATAAATCATATTATTTATTTATTATAAATAATAAGGCCTTAGCCCCCTGCTTTATTCCATGAATATGTATATTAATTTGGTAGTTCGTGAGCCAGTTTGGACTTGTTGTTAGGGTGCCAGTCTCTTATCTAGGAATACCGGGTTTGATTCCTCACTCCTCCATGAAGCCAGCTGGGTGGCCTTGGGCTAGTCACAGCTCTCTTCTGAGCTCTCACAGCCCCACCCACCTCACAGGGTGTCTGTTGTGAGGAGAAGAATAGAAAGCTTTGTCAGCCGCTTTGAGTCCCCTTGAATGGGTGAGAAAAATGGGGTAGAAAAGCCAACTCCTCCTCTTCTTTTTCTTCTTCTGCAGGGCTGTTAGTTTATTTAGCTGAGAGACCTCAACTTGAAAGGTCTTAACTGCAATGCAATTAGAAGCAGCAGCCATGTTTTGGGTGCCTTTTAGACCCTGGGAGAACATGCCTAGAAGCTCATTACAGGATGCTATTCCTGAGCATGAAGCACTGAATGAAGCCTTGAGGTCCTTCAGCAAAGCATCTAAGTTATCTCTTCCTGTTACAGTAAGAGGCAGGCAAGACTTTCTATTTTTGGTTGTTGTTGTTGTTGTTGTTTTCCATTTCTAAATGTGCAGGGGAGATTCCAGAGTAAAGGGCAAAGAGTTTACCTATGATAGAACTGTGGTTTTTAATTCATTTTCAGCTGCCAAGGGCATGAGGATCACTGGAATGCTGCATACTCAATTCTGCACATGTGCACCCCAGCTACACTTTCTTTGATCTCAATCTATTGACACTAGAAAAGATAGAATGTATGCTTTGCTTGGCTATACTGACAAAACAATGAAGTTGTTTTAGAAATGAGGGCTTTTTGAGAGTGTGATCTATGCCACTTGTGAAACATTTTGAGCATTAACTTTCTCACACTAGTGGCTGAGAATAAAAGGGAAAGTTTAACTAAACACTCCATTTCCGAATCTGTGAACTATTATTCTGTTCCTAAAATTTTGTAGTCCTATCAGGGAAGAATACCGAAATCTTTGTAAGAATTTTTATATGGCCATGACCATACATTCAGTTGGGCTTTGATATGTTCCAGATAACTTTTTTCCCAGGTAATGCTAATCTCAGAGCCCTCTGATTTCTGGACTCTTCAGAAAATGAATTATCAGATGAGAAGCGACCCCAAGAAGATCTCTGACAAATTCTAATTTTCCAGTGACCCATATTGCAAACACAGATCCTTGAGAATGCAGCAGCCCACTTCTTTGAGCTCTGGAGAGTATTAGGAGATGAGAAGAATTGAGCAAAATTGGATAGCTTGGTGAAAATTCCTTGAATCTATAGGACAGGTTTTGATACTTCATCTTGACTCATTTTAGCTAGTTGAAGACAAGGGGATCTTGATGCATCTTGACCCATTTTAGCTAGCTGGAAATGAGAGGATCTGCTTAATTTGAAAAAACACACTAAAAATATAGTTATAGATTCGGTGTGCTCTAGCCCTCATCTTCTGGAAATCTCTGTGTAAAAGTATGGAGCAGGATATGATTTCTTCTTGAAAATAAAGTCAGAAAATACTTCCACCACAGATCTCAGTGCTAAGGATATAAAAGGATTGTAGGCCACAAGAACTGAAGAAATAAGTTCATATATAACCCACTCCAGCTACATTGCCTTAACATATCTTAGGAGTAGGAATGTGCACAAATATTCATAACATTCAATATTTGGATGAATTTGGACATTTGTATATGAATTAAATGTTAGAAGATTGGTACATTGACACTCGTATTCATATGAACGTTTCAGAACATTTGTACAAATGTTTTGGAAGATTTGTGAAACTGAGAGGTGGGAAAGCAGTCAAATCTGCAATGGATCCAGATTGTGTTTGACATGGTTTGAGAGCAGATTTCAAGTGGATTTAGGGCAGATTTGACAGTTTCAGAGCAGATATGTTACAGGATACATGTCAAATACATATCGGATATATATCAGATAAATATGCATTCGTATTGGATATTCGTACAAATTTGTATGAATACATTAATATTGAATAGAATCCTACCAAATTCAAAGAGGATCTACAGTATATTGTAGCGTATAAGACTACTTTTTAACTTAGGAAAATCTTCTCAAAAGTTGGGCGTCATCTTATACGCCGGGTGTCATCTTCTTATACAGCGAGTATATCCCAAACTCTATATTTTAACTGGAAAAGTTGGGGTCGTCTTATATGCCCCGTCGTGTTATACACCGGAATATACAGGTAGTCAAACAAATACTAATTTTCTTACATTTGATTTGAATATAAACCCATTCGTGCACATCCCTACTTAGGAGCGCTTATACCAGCATAAGAAAGGAAGAGTATGTGTGTTTTTTCTGTTTTGAAAGTGCAGTGAAGGTGCAATGTTAAACAGACACTACACACTATGGTCTTTTCTGCACTTGACCCTGGGGACAACCTGGGGACACTCCACCTTAGACCATCCATACACTGCAGAACCACTTTGGTCTCAGAGTGACTCCAAGTACCTCTGAGCGTGCCCCAACATTGTCATCTTTGATAGCTATAGAGCTGTAAAATCTTCGCCACACTATACTGGGAGTGCCAATGACATCCTGGTACAGTACCAGCTGCAGCCTTTAGACCTACTTCTGTGCAAGGGCTGCATGGGGGTGGAGTGAGGTGGTTGCAGCTGCGTTGCCCAATCACTGTAGCAATGCTAGTGAGGTGGATGCTGCCAGATGAGAGCATTCACACTTACCTTGCTGCAGGATATGTTTCAGGTCGGTTTGGGAAGGGGGTGGCATTCGCTCCATCCCTGATCTTAACTTCTGGTTCATTGTCCCGGGGAAGCAAAATGCAAAAGGGCCCTCAGTATGCACCCAATGCCCCATAAGAGCACATTGAAGATCCTATCATAGTTAGGGATGTGCACAAATATTCATAACAATTGTTATTCATAGAAATTCATCCAAATTCAGACATTTGTACATGAATCGAATCTTATGACATTTGCACAAATACAAATGTTTCAGACATTCATACGAATAGTTCGGACATTTGTATGAATCGTTCAGACATTTGTTAAACTGGGAAGGTGGGAAAGCAGCTGCACCTGTCACATCTGCACTGGATCCAGATTGCATTCAACATGGATCAAGAGTGGATTAAAAGTGGATTGAGGTTGGATTTGATGCTTCCAGTGCGGATATGTTGCAGGATACATATCAGATACGTACGTGCCTGGTGGGCCTTTGTTCAAACATCCTCCACAGATGTTTCAACATGCCCATGACAATAAAAAAGAACTTTCAGAATCTCACATAAATATTTAGCTAATGCCTCTGTGTTAGGACTGAATAGGTCAGGGTGGGAAAATCCAATTGGATGTCCTCCTTTGATCTTCCCAAACTGCATTTTATCAAAATGTAGTTCAGGGAGATCAAAAGAAGCTTCAACTATCACCTTTGTAGGAATGCTTTGCAAGACACCATTGTACATATTAGACATATTTTCTTAAAAATAGCTCCCCAAAGTAACTCCTGTCCCACAACTCCCTTTTAAAAAAAAAAAAAAATCAGAAAGCATGTAATCTTTCCAGAGCTGGATATCCACTTCCCACAAAAACAAATAAGTAAAACAAAGCAGAAACGAATGGGGCACCAGTGTCGAGATTGCTGACAATGCAAAATGTAATGATTTTCATCAATCTCTGGCAGCTTCTTACAGGCTGATGAAAGATCCTGGAACAATACACCTGTCGCTGGGACAGGTACTGAGAAAGTAATTACTCCGTCCTCTCTGTTCCACTTCCAGATGCTACACAATGGCTGATAATAGAGATACATGGTTTTTATGTCATCCATCTGTGTACCAAAAAGAATCACGGACTTGTGTTTTCCACTGAGCCTTCTCCAGGCAGCATGAAACTGAAACATTGGAAAGAAAACAGAACCTTTTGTTGACCTCTTTTCCTTGCATCGTCTATAGCCCTGATCGTGTGTCACACAATGTGGGTCAAGAAACAAAAATCAAAACCAAGCATAAGCCCATACCAACTATCCTTGGGTATTTGTTAACAATTCTTTGGCGGCTGATAGTATAGACTTTCTACCCAATAGATAAAACTTGTTTTTAGGGGAAAAGCATTCTAATCACAGCTAGTCCTCATTATCATTTTCAGCTTCCATGCATGTTTCAATTTCACTTCTCTGTACCCTTTCCAAAGCAATTTTGGTGGAAGTGTGCTTTGCTATGGTTTAAGACACATTTGTCTTTAATAGGAAAACAGAAACTAACAAATAGCCAGCTAAAGAAAGGGATAAATTCCTCAGGCACCAAATTTGGCTTAGGGAAATACAGGCCATGCCTTCACAGCAAGGGTAGGAGGGCCTGAGGATGGACATCTTGGCTGAAGTTAGCATAAGAACTTAAGAGGAGCCCTGCTGGATCAGGTCATAGCCCATCTAGTCCAGCATCCTGACCCACAGAGTAGCCCACCAGTTCCTTTTGGGCTTCAAACAGAAGACAAGGGCAAAACCTTCACCTCTTCTCAAGTCACTGCACATGGCCTCTAGAGTCATCTTGCCTGTCTCTGCAACCTAGAGACAGTACCTAGGAATCAGTTCCAGTAGCCACTGATACTAGGGATGTGCACAAATATTCATAACATATGTTATTTGTACAAATTTGTATAAATTAGGACATTCATACACAAATCAAATGTTATGGCATTTGTACATTAACAATCGTATGAATATGAATGCTTTGGAACATTTGTATGAGTAGTTCATACATTTATTTAACTGGGCATATGTAACATATGCATATCGAAACATATGTGTTTGTAAGGATACGTATGTGTTGGTATAGGATACACATCTGATATGTATGCGTTCGTATAGGGGGTGTATCCAGGAACCATATTCAGGATCTATAAGCATTCATATCAGATATTCATATGCATTCGTACAAATACATTCTTATCAAATAGAATCCTATCCCATTTGAAGGGGATCTATTCGAACGAATACGAATTTTCTTACATTACATTATGAACTGAATGCCAAAAACCCATTCGTGCACATCCTTAATCTTATGATTTATCCCGCCTTCATACTTAATCAAGGTGAAAAAGTCCCTTTGAAGGGCCAAAACACACAGCAAAGGCCCCTCCCTCCCTTCCTTCCTTACTCAAACCCCCCCCCTGATATCCATTGAGGTGTGGAAAGCTTTACCCTAATTTTCAAGGCATGCACATTCATCTTCAAATAAGATTCTTATTTTAATTACTTCCCACAACCACAATAAAAAAGGAAAGTAATTTTTACTGATTTTCTGGTACTTATCCGAGCCTCATATGTTGAAGTATGTACATATTTTGTATCTGCTAATCTAAACAAATCTCTTGGTGGGGAACCTACTTAGTTCACGTTTCCTGCTAGCTTTCTTAGCGGATTAAAATTAACATTGAAAATGAAAATGTGATGTCCCAACAGTTATTTTAGCCAAAACGTTCTGCTGCCGGACCTTGAGGTCATAACCTTCAACCCAGTTACTACAACCAGGATTTCCTCCGACTTTAAATGGGAGAGGATTAATGGAGCGAATCACCTTATTTTCCCTTAAGATTTGCCTAGGCGAGTGATTTGGGTTTGCTAAGCTGGTATAATGATGAACAATCCTTTTTTTTTACCAACATAGATAAAAATAGAAACTGCAGTAAAACCTATTTCTAATGATCTTCCACTGGCAAGCAGATATATTTTTATTTAAACAGGCATTTGGCCCATAAACTGACTCATAACTGTGCTTCAGGTGATGCTTTCATTGATATTTTACCTGCCATGATCTTTTGTTTTTCTTGTACTGTCTCACTCTTATTATATTTTACTATATTGGGGTCATTTTTAGGGATGCGCAAGAATATTCAAAACATTCAAAATTTGATCTAATTGATCATTCATTTTTAAACATTTGAATGAATTTTTAATAATCATTTGTACGAACTATTGGGACATTTGTATGTGTACAGATACATATGCATTACATACGTATCTATATGCCTCTTATTTGTATCCATAGGTATTTGTACAGATACCTACAAGACAAAAATGGGATGCATATGGGATAGAAACGAGATGTGTATGGATGCATACGGACACATACAATTATTGTAGACCTTCGCATCTTCCAAATTGAATATTTGTATGAATAGATACGAATGTATTTGAATCAGATTCAAATTTGAACACATCCATTTTTTCTATATCTGTTCAGATTTGAGCATTTGAAGACTCAGTTTGAATCAAATCAAATCTGAAAATTGTATTCGTCCACACCCCCTAGTCATTTTTAAAATTATCATTATTAAGGTGTCCTGTCCATATTTGGATAAAACGGATGGATACAAATCTTTCAACAAAACACAGGATTAGGAAAAACTTCCTGATAGGAAGGGTGATCAGTCAATGGAGTAAGTTGCCATGGGAAGCAGTAAGTTCTCCTTTGCTGGAGGCCTCCAAGCAGTGGCTGGACCTACATCTGCTTGGGATTGTTTAGGGAATCCTGCACTGAGCACATCGAGTTGGACTCGATGACCCTAGAGGCCCCTTCTCACTCTATGATTCCATGGTTCTCGAAAACTTCACAGAAAAAGGTAAGGCAGACTGCTACCATATCCTTTATAAAGAAACCTCATGGTAGTCTCAGTGCTAATAGAGTTGCATTTTTCATTTTACAAGGGTAAGTGCTTGGCAATTGGTATGACTCCTGAGAACTTCCCAGAAAAAAGGTGCAACAGACCATTATAATATTCTTGACAAGGAAACCTAATAATAGTCTCAGTGCAACTATAGAGATGTGCACAAACAAAAATCACGTGGCTTAGTTCGCTGTCAAACCAAACACCTATGTGTTTGGTTCTCCAGCAGATCATTTAATTGAACAAACCATTGTTTGCCTTCAATTTTGAATAACGGAAAAATATTGGAGGTGGAGGACTGGCTATTTAAATTGACTGAATTAGCAAAAATGGGCAAATTAACAAACTTCTTTTAAAAAAAGAACAACAGATAAGTATGTAGAACACTGGAGACCCTTCATCGATTATCTACAGGAAGCAGGAATATTAACTATCGGATTTGACTGATTCTTAAGTGGGCAGCTGAAAGAAAGAAAAACTACTGTCGAAAGCGAATGTCAAAGAGATACTAAGAGAAGATGCTGAAGAATGGAGGAAGCGATTTATAGTTAACAACTGAACAGTGTATTATTAAGGTAGCTAAGATTTCATATGGAAAATTCTGGATTTCATATGGACAACTGAGGATGTTGCATTTTCTTCTGCTTGGGATTCTCTGGAGCAATTGGTGGGGCCACTGGGTAAAACACGATCCTGGGCTGTGGATGGGCTGTGGCTTGATCCAGCAGGGCATCTCTTATGTTCTATAACCAATAAGCTCCCCAACCCACCACCCTCAGAGATGCCTACTTCCTACGTGTGAAGGGACATGTGGATGGTGCTTTTGGCTTTCCGTTCCCCTTGCTAGAGCAGTAAACACCCTGGACATTTGGTCACAATGACCCTGGGGCCTCTTCAAGGCACCACCACTATATGTGCAGTAGGGGTGTGTGGGAATACAATTTTCAGATTTGATTCGATTTGAATATTCCGATGTTCGAATTTGAACGAATAGAGAAAAAATGGATGTATTCAAATTCAAATTGATTTCAATATATTCATGTCTCTTTATATGAATATTCAATTTATATTTGAGGATACCAATGTCAACAACATTCGTACACACCTGTACGCATCCATACAAATGCATACAGATACAAATTAAGATGTGTACAGATATGTATGTAATGCATATGTATCCATACACATACAAATGTCCAGATAATTTGTGCAAATAATTCAACATATTCAAAATTGTTCAAACGTTATAAAACAGGTGTATAGACATTAGGTTCGAATTTGAATGTATGAATTTGAATGAATTTGATTGAATTTTGAATGTTTCGAATATTCTTGTGCATCCCTAATGTGCAGATGTTTCTTCATATAGGAACAGCAAACTATCCACACGTAGAACCACTGAGCAATTCTCTAACCCCTTGTTCCTTGGCCTGGGCAGTTCTTTTGTTTAGAGGCTTTGCCTGTAGAAGGACAGAAACCAGATGGACCAACAAACAGTCCTCAGAATGGATGTTCTCTGAGAACAACAGAAATCTATTTGTCCTCCTCAGCTCCAACATGTTCTTTTTTAACATTAATAATTTGAAGATTTCTTTAGCTTCCTGGTCTGGGACAAAAATAGAAAATAAAAACCATTTCACCCTTTTTAAAAATCACCTCACGATTTTATGGAATAAAACTATTAGAAGGGGCCATTTCAAACATCACGTCCAACTTCTTCCTTCATACAGGCATCGAAATGAAAGCATCTCCAACAGATGGCTTTTTCTTGAACTCAACCAGGGCTGTGAGAAATAGGCCACTAATACTTTGGCCATCCTGTTGAACTGCCCTTGCTATAGCAAATGCCTCCTAATGTTAGTCTGAAATCTGTCATTGCTGTAACATGGATCTATTATTGATCCATGCTGTACCTCATATAGTGGGACTATCTGTACATGTCACTTTCTTTCTGCATTGAGATAACCCATTTTGCCCTTGCTTTTTTTTTAAAAAAAAAATTACCGCACTTGCTGTATTTAACAACTCCTTGCTGTGATTCACTGTCTGAAACCTGGTGCACTATATTTGAATCTAATAATATTGTAAAATCATTTTGCTTCCCGATTTCCGTTTCAGGACTCACAACGACAATGTCTGCTATTCTCATTTTAACCTTTGTGCAGATGTCCCGGATGTTCATGATACGGATATAAATAACAATAAAGGATTATTTGTTCCAGAATCTCTCTTTCTCTCTTTCTCTCTTTAGCTAATGCCACAAATAGGAAGGTTTAGCTTTCCAGACAGAAGTGTAAAAGGCTAAATTAGCCACACAATCATGAGAAAAGGAGTGGAAGGGTTCCCCAAGCTGTCAGGTGCATTTTACTGGATGATTAATTGGCAATGTTGTGGCCAGCCCTTGGGTCCTGCTAAAGGCCATGCCCCCTTGACATGCATCTGTCACAGTGAGATGGATTGCAGAAAGTGAATGTCTTCAGTCGTCTCTTCCCCTGCACTTTCTTGCAGCTGTTAAATTGCTTGAAGGGAAAAAAAACCCTTATGTATCTGGAACAGGAACTTGAACTTCTCTAATCTGGGGAGAATACAGTGAATTGAATCCCCAGCTTCCAACACAACTCAAAAACAACACTTCTGACTCATCTGAAATGGAGGAAAATTTTGAATGCAACTTCTCCCTTCTCCTACATGTTTCCTGCTAGAGATGAAGCCACCACTTGCTCAATTGCAAACTAAAACAATGGCAAACTATAAAGGACTTAACCCATCCTAGCAAAAGAACATTGTGTTCTCCCAGTTGATTGAAGCAGAAGAGTTAAGCACATGTTTAAGCTCTTGTCAGTGAAAACAATGGGTCTTAAAAGTGCTTAACATGAACTGGTTTGTGCGCTGGATATCAACATATCCAAATAGATTTCTATTTATATCTGTTTCTATACATATTCTACCTGCATCTATGACTGCACATTGTTTGTTTTTAGTGACTATAGGGTTGACAGTGCTTGGTATCACAAATATCAACTTAGCTTCAACACGCACACATGTATGCACATACATGCACACACAAATGCACACACGCCTGCACACCCCTATTCTGTCCTAAAAATATTTCAACCACATTGCTTTTCCTGAAAGATAAAAAGCTTGGAGGGAGGCCCAATGGGTCCCTGGAGTGGGAGAAAAATTTCAGTGTGGTTAATGGCACCTCCAGAACATCTGCACAAAGATTAAATGAGAATAGCAGACATTGTTATTGTGGGTCCTGAAATGGAACAAAACAGTTTTACAATATTATTAGGTACATAAACAGTGCACCAGGTTTCGGAAAAGGAACAGAATGAAACCTGAAAGTCACCACTGGTTTCCAAGAGATGTGCTGAGCTGACTGTATCTGAACACAGTTTGTGGCAAACAGAGGATGTTTGAAATGTCCGTTTTCAATCTATAAAATGGCCCTTTTGTTTGAACAATGTGTTGTATGTCAAAGAGTACACTAGGGCATTCAATGAGCTATTCTAAGAACAGTTTGATGTGCCTGTGCTTTTCTAAAGAGGCATATCTCAACTCAATATTTTGATATATCTCACCTATGGATTACTGCAATTAGTTGATTCAAGTGCTGGATTTAAATATCCTTCTTGCTGCCAAATTTGAGACAAGAGTGTCTTGCTGCCAAATGGGAATAGAAGGCACATAGTAGAAGAAGATGAAGAGGAAGAGATTTGGCTTGTCTACCCACTTTTCTCGCCCATTTAAGGGCACTCAAAATGGCTGACAAAGCTTTCTGTTATGTTCTCCACGACAGAACACCCTGTGGTGGGGCAGTGAGAGCCCAGAAAAGGGCTGTGACTAGCCCAAGGTCACCCAGCTGGCTCCCTGGAGGAGTGCAGAATTGAAACTGGTATTCCCAGATAAGAGGGAAGCTCCCTAACCACTAGACCAAAGTGGCTCACATAAAGTTCCAACGCAGATATTTCACTGTCATCCAATGAAGAGATAAGGTAGGAAACCCACCCTATTATAAACCTCTTCACCATAACCAAGATGAATAGAAAGCAAGAGTATCTTCATATAAGTGGCCTAGATTCTGCAGAAAGAAACTGTATGGTATAGTCCTTAATAACTTGCAACTTTCTACCTTATAAGCATGCCTTTGGCTCAAAGGGAACACTGCAATTCCTCCTGTGAAGAGCATCATCTCTCCGGGGGAATTTCTGTTGGTACCAAAGCAAACACCTTTGAGTTGACACTACCTTGAGCATGGAGAAATCTTCTCTTCTTAAGAGAAGTCTGCAAGAGCATGGGCCCAGCCAGAGGAACAAATGAGAGTTTTCCCCCAAATTCCTGAAAAATCAAGGCTGCATCCCACTGTCCTGAAACTTAACAGAGGCCTTCCCAAAGACCTCCCCAGACCCACACATCAATTTTAGGGATGTGCATGAATATTCAAAACATTCAAAATTAGATCAAATTCATTTGAACTTGGACTTTCGAATTCAAATTGAAGGTCCATAAATTCAAATTTAAATATTTGAACAAATTTCAAATTTCTGAATCTATTCATGTGAATTATTTGAACATTCGTATGTGTACCGATACATACACGATGCATACTTGCCTGTACGCATCATTCCTGCTTCCGTATACATTTGTACAGATCCGTATGGGATGAAAATGTAATGCATACGGGATAACTACGGGATGCATACCGATGTGTACAGATGCGTATGGGCACATACGGATATTGTCGGAATTCATATTTGCAAATTCAAATAGAAAATTCACTCAAATAGATTTGAATTGATTCAAATCGAATCGAATGTGAATACATTCAAATTTTAAACTTTTGAATAGATTTGAATTTTTGGATATTCAATTCGAATTGAATCCCCAGAATTGAATGATTCATGCACACCATAATCAATTTGTGGGCTCTATCGCAAATGTGATCCTGCTGGCCTACCTTACAACAAGACTTGACATATAATAATAGGGGATCTCTGGAAGGCTCCAGTTGAGCAGAATGATGTTTGGATGTTTCCAAATGAAGGATGCTTCTAATCCCTGCAAGATTTGTGGAACTTTGCCCATGCTGACCGACCTCCAAAATTGGCATGTGGGTCCAAAAAGTAATAGAAAGGCCCCTGCTGAGTGGTACAAAGTGTCATGGTCAGCCATGAGGAGGACTCAGAAGATGAGGAGGACCCATTTCCGCAGGTGCAGGAGGAACCTGAGGTGGTGTCAGGGCCCAGTTCTGACCTCCCAGCCCCAGTGGAACCTGGGGTTCAGCAGCCCAGCCTTACAGAAGTGCAAGATGAGGGAGTCTTGGAACAGCAGGGCACAGAAATCCCTAGCTTTAAACAGAGGAGAGGGGAAAAGGAAGGGTTAAGAAGATCGAAGAGACTTGCAGAGAAGCATGCTTATAGCCTACAGCTGGGACTGTAGATAAAGCACCGGGCAGATGACCAGGACTTTTGTCAGAAACTATTGGTTTTCCTTTAGAGAAAGCAGCCATATCTGACCCTTAGACCTGGAATACTTGGCTACCTTGACTTTGGACCGGACTGTTGCGTTGCTCTCTCAAACTTTGGACTCGGACTGGATCTTGACCACTCTCTCTGGACTACGTTTTCTGTGTTATTGGAACTGCCTTGACAAGTGAGCTGTTTCTTATCAGCTGTGTGTTTGTGTGTGTGTGCTGGCAGCTTTCCCGGACAGAAGGTTTGGATGCAGCCTTATTTTAAAATCTTCCACTTGATCCGTTAGCTTTACAAAATGGATGAACAACCCTCCTTTACTGTCCACTAGGGATGTGCAAGAATATTTGAAATTTGATCAAATCCATTTGAATTCAAATAGAATGTCTATATATTTGTTTTTAAACATTCAAACAAATGTGAATGTTTCAAACCATTCGTGTGAATTATTCCGACATTCGTATGTGTACGGATACGTACGCATTACATAGTATCCATTCGCAATTTGTATCTGTGTGCATTTGTACAGATTTGTACAGGATTAAAACAGGATGCATACGGGATAAAAATGGGATGTGTACAGATGCATTTGGGTGTGTACAGATGTGTATAGACACATATGAATGTTGTCAACATTTATATCTTCAAATAAAAATTGAAAATTCATACGAATAGATACAAATGTATTCAAATCGCTTAGAATTTGAATACATTCATTTTTTCTCTATTCGTTCAAATGCAAGCATTTGAATATTCAATTTGAATTGAATCAAATCTGACAATTGCATTTGTGCACACCTCTACTCTCCACTCTTGTTCCCTGAAAAGAACAGTTTGTCAGCCATTTGAACCAGACTTCAAATTGGATTGGAACATGTTTGACGTTCTTGGGGTTTGGGATAAAGTGAAGCAAACCAAGAAAAAATGTGCACGCATATCTCTACTGTGAGTTACCTTGCAAGCAGTAAAAGCAACAGTATTTATTTGTTCACACATCAGTCATTAGGGATCCACACAATTTTTGTGTGTGTTTGCTTCAAATCGAAGTGAATGCTAAAGAAATTTGCACCATGCGAATAGAAACACTTTGAATATGGTAGGATTTGAATCTGCTGCAGATGCTTGAGAATATTATTCAAATCTATTTCAAATCCCTGCCACCAGCTGCACCTCTGAATCCCCTCTGCATCTGTTCTGAATTGCAATGACTCGGCCCAACACCTTCCGACTTGCCCTCCCACAGGGCTGTGCAGTAAGGAAGTGGTCACTGAGCACCACGGCCCCAACTGCCCGCAATGATCACTCGAATGCCAAGCCTCCCCTAAAGCAGCACATAAACATCAGTGTAATCCAAACACTAAATGTTTATTAACATAAATAAAATAAATAGTAGAAGCAAAATGTAGGTAAGCTCAATAGTCTTTGAATGCTTTAGGGATAGTTGCAGTAAATAAAGTTCTGTTCTCAGCAAGAAGTTCCACTGAAAGCAAACAATACAAATAAACCCTGCTTCCAGCTCCGTTCACTCCTCCTGCCCCCTGAATGATTCCAACTACGATTCAATGTGAAGAATATTCCTTAAAAAAATAAAATAAAATAAAGTTTTTTCCCATTAATAAACTAAAACAAAATAACAGAACACCATAAGCCAATACATCTACTTGGTATTTTTCAGTGGCTTCCTTGTTCTTCAAACATCTCTTTTCAATATCTACTTCATCCGCACTCTGTCTTCCTCTTTCTGTTTTTCAAGAATCTTCCTTTTAATAAAGCTTGCCTAACAGCAATGCTGACTGCCTTCCAGGACCTTGTCTCACTCTACCCTGAGCTTAACAGACCCTGCTGCGGGCCTGCCTAATCCCAGGTACGCTCCAAGATCTTCCCCTGCTAGAGAGGAGAGACCATCCTTCTATCCCCTGACCCTCTGTTCCGAGATCATGAGTCCTAGAAGCCCAGAGAGCCAATCCAACCCTCCACGATCCCTCTCTTACAAAATCCACAAGTCCAGAGACTCTGAGAACACCAGGCTGATGCCTTACATAGTGCAAGATCTGGCTGCTCCCATTGGTGCATTTTGGTGGTTTCTGTGGCGTCTCCACCCCTCCAGCCAATCACATTGCTGCAAAAGCCTGGGAAACAAGCCCGCGGCTGCAGCCTGCTCCCTGAAAACATCACATGAATCTGTTTCAAATCTACTTTTAATCCATTCTGAATCTGCTTTACCAATTCACGACTATAATGAAGCATTGAACAGATACACAAAAGCATTTTCTTTGCATGTGAATGTCAATCTTTGTTTGAATGTGCAAACATTCCATTTGAATTCGAAGGGTTGGATTTGTACAATTCCATACAAATGTGAACCTGACAAATAATTTGTGCACATCTCTGTCAATCATTTTTAGAAAGATCAAAATCCATTTTAAAAGAAACAATAGGGATGTGCATGGATATTTGTAACACTCAAAATTCGTACGAATTTGGTCAAATTCAGACATTCAGATTCAAATTGAATCTTTGCACATTCAAAGGTTGACATTCAAATTTGAACTGAATGTTTTGATACATTCATATAAAGCTTTGTGTGAAGCTTCATACTGGATTCCAATGGGATTTCTATGACATTCATCTGGGATTTGTCTAGGATTGAACATTCATATCAAATATGAATCCTACCACATTCAAACAAATATGAATTTTCTTGCATTCAGTTCAATACAAATTGAATACAAACAAAACCACTTGTGCACATCCCTAAGATACATTCATAAAGGAGAATTTAAAATGATGCCACTTTGTATATGTGGGGTTGCTACTTTTTAGGGTTGAGATTCTGGTTTTTGGAGGCTTTAGCGGCTAGGTGCTTGTCATTCACTCACTCAGAAGCTATTCTTAGAAAGGTGGTTCAATTGCACTTTTACACCCATTTATGCTAGGGATGTGGACAAATGAAAAATTCATGTCTGAAAATGTATTTTCCTTCATTAAATTGTTTGTTCAAACTTTTACATTCAGTGCTAAACATTTTCACTGCTTTTTTCCATTGAAAATGCTTATTTCTAGCAGTAAAACATTGTGAAAGTACAAAAATGCAAATGAATTTCCACATTCGTGGGCCAGGAGCATTGTTTGTTTTGTCTGAAAGTCTGGGCATTCAAATGTCCATACTTTCGATTCAGTGCAAGAATTTGGACTGAAGTTTTGAATCAAATTCATTCATGCACATCTCTAATTTTGGCACAATACATAAGAACATAAGAACATAAGAGAAGCCCTGCTGGATCAGGCCAGTGGCCCACCAAATGCTGATGGGCATCTCAAACAGAGACAAAGACAGATCTTTTCCTGCTCTTGAATCCCAGCAAATGGCCTTAGAAGTGTCCTGCTTTCCCTCCAGCCTGAAAGATGTACCTAAGCATTCTAGTAGCCATTGATACATCTGACATCCATAAATTTGTCTAACCATCCCTTAAAGCCATCTAGACTGGTAGCTGTTACCACCTCTTCCAGCAGCAAATTCCATAAACTGATGATCCTCTGGGTGAAGAAATACTTCCCCTTGTTGGATCCAACTCTCCTACCCATCAACTTTATAGAGGGCCCCTAAGAACTTCAAAGCCCCCACCAGCTATGTCTTACATTTTAAAAATGATAAGAGGATGTTGATAAGCTAGATGAAAATAGCTAAAACCATGATTACCTGATTTGTAGACAATGTTCCAGTTATCTAATACAGAGACATTTTATATCCTAGCATTTTGACAAATATACTGGGTGCATTTTTTAAACAATCATTTTTACTGTTTGGTAGCATCAACAAAGGATTAACTCCAGTGACTACATGGACGCATCCATGCAGTTTTCTTCACAAGGCTGCAGAAGAGCTTTGGCATTAACCTTCTTCCAGGGAGACGATGACAGAATCAATCCTATTTTGGACCCTTGACTTTCTAGGCAGTTATTCTACCACCAAGTTGTGGCCACTCCCAGACTGCACTAATAATGCACATGGCCACCCATTCACATTTGGTTTAATGAGACAGTTCCATCTTACTGGCAACAGGTGATAGAGTGTTTCTGTGGAGCAGAAGAGGCAAAGTGAACAATGGAGTAGAAGCACTGCTTGGATATTTTTGAACCGTAGAGTAAATCGTGGCTTGAGAACATCAAAATATGGAATCTAACAAGAGGCCTTTTCACACTTCGATTGGTAGTGCTTGAGTAGGGAACTGCTGGGGAAGGGCATCTGGACTTGGAGGAGGCTGCTACAGCCTCCAAGCACCCCCTGCCTTCCCAGAAGTTCCCTAATCATGCACTACCTGTGGAGAATGAAACTGTGCTCCACATCCTCCCCCACCTTCCCCAATCACTTACTTGCTGCATCTACCTGGAGCATTCACACCTCTGCTGGATGAGGTGGTCAGCAGGGCTGCCAGCACACTTGACACAACTCCTGACATGACTGTGACTGCACAGAGTATCATCATCATCATGGAAATGGTGCTGATGCACACACAGTCATCCAGGGTACCACAGCCAAAATGGCGGTGCCCTAAAGAGGACTGGCCCCGCAATCAAATCAAGGTAAGCATTCAATTGTAGGGGGGGGGGCTAACATTGACTAGTGCTCCAAGTGTGAGCACCAGTCAACATTGGTTCATTGCACTCCTTTCCCATCCAACAGATGGGAAGGGAAGTGCGAAATCGACCAAGAACTGTGTTACACCATTTCTGTCCTTTCCAGAAGCATTCAGAGAGCTGTTGCTACTGTATCCCCACTGCAGTTATACCCATTTTTCTTGCAAAGACAGTTTGTTTGTTTGTTTTTCTGAGTATCTCTGACTGGAGCATTGAAGTTGCCCATCCACAATCGGCATGTAAATAACTAATCTGTCTAGTAGACTTCCTAGCTGTGATGAGATGCATTTCTATTTAAACTGTAGTCATTATTTCTTGATTACTGCATGCCTACACCTAATTTTGTACCCATTCTTGATGGTGTATAAATGGTTATCTAACATCTAACGTCTAACTCAATTTAGCTTACTATCAACATAATGATGAGCAACAAGGTATTTTGTTCTTAGGATTCTATTCTAAGTCTTGGGCATCAGCACCTGAAATGCTCTTTCTTGAGTACTCATTGGAGTATTTCTGCAGACATCATGATTATCTAGGGAGTACTGAGCAGATTTATTTGGTATAGGGATTAATCAGATCAAGGGAGGCAATGGAGGGAGAAATGGCGCTTGTTAGATGCCTCTTTTCTGCCTGCCCAAATTGTTATCTGGTGCTCTAACTCACAAGGACCAATCCATGGGACATGCCCATAGAGAGGAACAGTTCGCGAATATTTTGGTCCACAACAATTCAAGGTTTCAAAATGCACCACCACCACCTTGAAAACAACCAATGAAGAATAGATTGAGCAATCCTTGTATTTACAATAGCCCACTTGCTGAAATATTTTCGAGTAGTTTTTAATTTTATTTCAGTTTATTTTTGGGTAATTCTGTAGACTTGGTAGGGGTCAGAACTAATTATCCAGCAACATCAGGTGCCACAGTGGAAGCTTTGGGTCTGCATAGCAGGATCTGTATTTTGTGGCACCCTTTAAATGGTTTTAGCTGAGGCTTTGATCCTTTCTCGGGATTATCAGGTTTTGGAAATTTAGCACTAGAGAGGATTACAAAGCTTACATCCAGCTTTTATTTTTCCTTCCCCCCCCCCAACCCATTTCCCCCTCTTTCCACCCATTTCTAGGTCTTATGTGCATCATTGAAGCAACCAAATAAAAAGGAAATAATTTGGGCTGTTTGTTTGTGTAACCATTTGTAGAACTCCATTGCTTCCGGCATTCTCTTTAATTATTGTCTGTGCCAGTGTGGGTTGCCAATGTGCCCAGGAAGCACAGAGTAAACCAAAAGCCTTTAATCTGTTACTACCCAATTCTAAAAAGCATACTGGGTAGCAAGCGCATCCGTCTGAATGTGCTTTTGTTTGGTTTTCTTGGCTGCGTAAGAAACAGCAATGCGGTTGTATATGATTAATTTGTGGTTTGTCCTGAGTAACAAAAATGAAGAAGGAGAAGGAGAATTGAAACATATTCACAGAGCAGATGAATGACCAAGATGAAGAAGGATAAGAATGAGGCATGGAATAGTGAGCATGTAGGTTGGTGAGGAATATTTTCCTAAGTTACAGCTTGAAACAAAAAGGCCATGGGAAGAGCAATATATGGTGTTTGTAGTAATGATCCTGAGACCTGGGGTGTTTTCATACTTCCTTTCCCATCCTCTGGATGGGGACAGAGCGCAATTAACCAATGTTGACTAGCGCTCACATTTGGAGTGCTAGCCAACTTTGGTCATTCCCTCCCCCCGCAAGTGAATACTTACCTGATTTGATCCCAGGGCTGGTCATCTCCTGGGAGCTGCTATTTTGGCTGTGGTTCCCTCTGTGACTGCATGTGTGTCAGTGCTGACACTCTGCACACATGCAGTTGTGTCTATGGTTGTCCAAGGTACCAGCATGCTTGTGTGGCATCTCAGACAACCCTGGAGCACCAATGTGAGCAGACACTTTATATCGGTAAGGTTAAAAGTTATGGATAAGTGTTTTATTGTATATATTGATAGAAATTACTGTTGTAATTTTGTACATTAGTAAGAAAAGCATTTAAAAGTTTTAAAAGAAAAAGCTGAATCAACCAAGTGCAAAAGGCAACACAGTAACCAATCAATGCAGCCCTTGACTTAAATGTCTTTCTTGCTGGCATATTTGAGGCCAGAGATGTTTCTGCCAGCGTGCTTGCACAGCTACCCCAATGACCTCCCTGCCCAGCAGAGGTGCAAATGGTTGGATGCAGGCAAGTCATGGTACCTTGGGGTAAGCATTGGTGAGTCTGTGGTGCACGATTTCGTGCATCACAGCTAGTTCACAACAAGTGAACATCTGGGAAGGCAAGGGCGCTTGTAGGCTGTAAGCGCTAGGGACGTGCACGAATATTTGAAACATTCAAAATTCGGTTGAATTCATTCAAATTTAGACGTTTGGAATTTGGATATCAATTTGGGCTGCTCCTTGCTGATCTTGTCTGATGTTGGAAGCTAAGCATGGATGGAAAAGATCATTATTTGGATGGTGGAGTATCTGTCAGCCAGTTTGGTCTTATGGTTAGGGAGTCAGACTCTTATCTGGGAGTACTGGGTTTGATTCCATACTCCTCCATGAAGCCAGCCGGGTGACCTTGGGCTAGTCACAGCTCTCTTCTGAGCTCTCACAGCCCCATCCACCTCACAGAGTGTTCTGTTGTGGGGAGAAGAATAGAAAGCTTTGTCAGCCACTTTGAGTCTCCTTAAATGGGTGAGAAAAGCGGGTAGAAAAGCCAACTCTTCTTCTTCTATCAGGTACCAGGGTCTAGCCTAAGAAATTTAACAATCCCAGAAGAAGGGATGGGCCAACCACCTTTTAAACATTGTTGCCTAGAAAAATGCATCGTTTCCTCCCTTTGTTTAGTTGAAGTCAAGCTCAGCCATAATGCAATAAACAGACCAATGACCTGACTAAGCAGTACACATCTTCGTCTGTTAAATGCACATGTTTAGTTGCCAAATGCTCCCGTTAGCTTAGTGGCATTAATGATAGCTAACAAGTTTTAAAATTATCATCACCATTACTACCACATTTTTTTTATGCCCATCAAACTTGCATTTCCCACTGTAAGTCAGCAGGGTAATTAAATTGCGGCAGAGTATGTATTCCCTTGCTTACGTGGGTGTGAAATCTAGGGTTCATTTTTTATTTACCACATCGCAATACATGGAAAGAAACAGAAACAAATGAAGGGTGGGGGTAGATGGAAGAAAGTTATAGCTGGGCCTGCAGAAGTCAATTTAATCTGTGCGCTTAACCATAAAAGCAGCATCTGCTCTGCTAAATACAGGTGTTCTGTATCCTTGTCATTAATTGGAAGGGACATTATGTCATCATACATCAACAGTGAAAGTTGGTTAAAGTGCCACTTCTTTCAGGCGCTGGCATCAATCAGATCCTTTTTTGTTGTGATGGCAGCAGATCCAATATTAGTCAGTTCTAGTTTACAGCTGGGTTGCCCCAACACCAGGAATGTTTTGGAGGGCCACCATGGAACAACCCTGCACAATTCTGCAATGGCAGATGCTGTGGGCTTTCCTGCTCTGGGATGCAATCAGGTTTTAACCAGGAGATCACTCAACCATGTGACCTTAGGATACGGTGCATTACTGTAGAATGGAAAGAAATTGGTGGGGGAAGCAGGACAGTCACAAAACAGCTTCCATAAGGATGAAGAAGACTGAAAGTTACAGGCATTATGTCGAGGTAGCAAATGCTATGAAAGGGAGAGGTTTATGGTAGGGATGTGCACACATATTCGTAACATTTGTTATTCATATTAATTCATCCGAATTCATACATTTGTACACAAATCAACTGTTAGGACACTTGTACATTAACATTCATATGAATACAACTGTTCTGGACATTCGTATGAATAGTTCGGACATTCGTTAAACTTGAAGATGGGAAAGCGACTTTGCCAGTCACATCTGCAATGGATCCAGATTGCATTTGACATGGATTGAGAGTCGATTAAAAGTGGATTCAGGCTGGATTTGATGCTTTCAGTTCAGAGTGAGCCAGTTTGGTCTAGGGTTAGGGAGCTGGACACTTACCTGGGAACACCAAGTTTGATTCTGCCCTCCTCCATGAAGCCAGCTGGGTGACCTTGGGCTAGTCACAGCTCTCTTCTGAGCTCTCTCAGCCCCACCTTCCTCACATGCTGTCTCTTGTGGGGAGAAGAATAGAAAAGCTTTGTCAGCTGCTTTGAGTCCCCTTAAATGGGTGAGAAAAGCGGGGTAAAAAAGCCAACTCTTCTTCTTCTTCTTCCTGGACACCTGTAAGCTCACTAGACCTTCATCGGAAAGCAGCTTAATAACTTCTTCATCCTATATGTTATGGGATACATATATCAGATACATATTGGATACATATGTGTTTGTGAGGATACATATGTGTTTGTATTCGATACCTATTGGATATTCATATGAATTCGTAAAAATACTTTCATATCAAATAGAATCCTACCATATTCAAAGGGGATCTATTGGAACAAATACAGATTTGCTAACATTCAATTCGTTACGGATCAAATGCCAAAAAAAGCATTCCTGCACACCCCTAGTTTATTGCTCTTTTAGGGGCCCGTGGGGCTGGGTCTGCTATTCGCCATAACACATCAGTTGCTTCAGGTAGCACAATTAGGGTTCTGCAGAAGAGCAGCAAATTGTTACTAATACTCATAAATATTTTATTTTGTTTATAAAAGGAGGTGTAATAAGTGTAAGTGTGGGTGGTTTTATTTTTTATTCTGAGGTAGCATGCAGTAAAAAGATGCTGGTTCACCAGCATCCTTTTACTTCACCGGGGTGGTCGTGGTGGGAATGCTCCTCCCTACTGTGGGCATGGATGCAGCAGATTTGCTTCACTGCTTCTATCCATGTCTGGAGGCACTTTCAGTTGCACATGCCCCTATGTCTTCTTCCCGTCCCTAATCCACCTTCTCTATCCTGGAAAGTTCATGAGAAGAGGAGGAGGAAGAAGAGTTGGCATTTCTACCCCACTTTTTTTCACCCATTTAAGGGGACTCAGAGCAGCTGACAAAGCTTCTATTCTTCTCTCCACAACAGAACACCCTGTGAGGTAGGTGGGGCTGTGAGAGCTCAGAAGAGAGCTATGACTAGTTCAAGGTCATAGGGGGAGGGTGGAATTCAACCCGGTATTCCCAGATAAGTGTCTGACTCCCTAACCACTGGACCAAACTGGCTCAGAGGAAAAGGAAGAAGTGGTTAATTTTTATTTTTATTTTTACTGCATTTGAACACACACTTAGCCTCCTTGGTATCTCGTCTTTCAGATGAGAGGTGATGGTCTGTGTACTATTTCATTGATACAGGACTCCATTTCAAACATAAGCTGCTATCTGCCAGACATAAGGGAAGCCAATGATGTCTTGCAATGTATTTGGTTATTGTATCACTTCTCCACTGTCTGCCATTTGAAGCTAGAAACCTCTTTGGCATTTTCTTGTGAAAGAGGAGGGTTTTCTACTTCTATTATCTGGTGAATATGTACCAAAGAGAGTCCTATGGTGCTAATTGTTAACCACCCAGTCTTAACCCACGGTGACCAATGCTGTAATTCAAACTCTAGCATGTTGCACACACCTCTTTCTTCTTGCCTGCCATACAGTCGCTCAGAGAAGGCTGGTTTTCTTGGAATGTCAGTTACTAATCAACAGCTCAGCAAGAGAGCAGACAGGGGTTCCAGCAGTACATGTGTTAATGAATCTCACATTAGAACTCAATTCTCCCTCCCCCCATCCTACACTCATTTAAAGAGTGAAGACAGACAATTCTGTAAGGCATCACAGAGACTTTTCTAAAGCTGGCATCCACCTTGCTGTGGCTAATTTAGCTACAGGGTGTTAGAGAGAAAGTGTTTCTCAGCTGAAACCAATCCATGTTCTCAAAAGCTGTTACAGTGGTACCTCGACATACAAGTGCCCTGACATACAAGTGTTTTGAGATACAAGCCGCCGAGCGAGTGATATTTTGCTTTGAGATGAGAGCAAGATTTGAGATACGAGTATGTAAATACAGTACAGTACATAACAAAAACAACTGAGGTGGTGTTTTGGGAGCTGGAATGGATTAATGGGAAAATTGCTTTGAGATACGAGCAATTTGACATAAGAGCAAGGTTACGGAACGAATTAAACTCGTATGTCAAGGTACCACTGTATTTTGCCTTTATAACAAAAGAGTTCTATTTTGCTTCTGAGGATGGGGGGACCTTGTGTGCTCATTTAATAGGCATGCACACATAGGCTAATGCTATGACAGGTATTTCACCTGTATTTAGGGACAGGTTCCCTTAAACTAGGGATGTGCATGAATATTCTAAACATTCAAAATCCGATCAAATTAGTTTGAATGTGGACATTCGAATCCAAATCGAATGTCTTCACATTTAAATTTAGACATTTGAATGAATTTTGAATGTTCAAAAACATTCGTTCAAATGATTCAAAACACTCAGATGTGCAGATACATATGAATCTGTATGAATATCACACATATTTGTACTCATTTGCGCTTATAATAAGAAACAAAAATGGGATGCGTCGGGATAAAACAGGACGCATATGAAATGCATACAGATACGTAAAATGTTGTCGACATTAGTATCTTTAAATATGAATGTTGTTGACAATCGCATCTTCAAATCTGTATCTAACATTTGGACGAGTAGATTAGAATGTAACGGATTTGAATTGTTTTTGTTGCATTCGGATTTTAAACATTTGAATTGAATTCGAATTCAAATGCAAAATAAACATTCATGCACACCCCTACCATAAACTGATCATTGCACAGAATAAAATGTGAGCTGAGTGGAAGAGCAAAATGGCAAAACGGGTGGCTGTCCCACTGCACCCAGTAGCACTGAGGCCAAATTCCCCCTACCCTTCTCTTTTACACATGCTTTAATTCAGGTTTGGTTAATGTATGCACCATGCACTACGCTCAGGGGCATCAGTGTTCATGAGGGATTGAACTGTAGCTTTAACAGTTCCAGTTTGGCCTAGTGATTAGGGAGAATACTGGGTTTCCTTCCACACTCCTCCACGAAGCCAGCTGGGTGACCTTAGGCTAGTCACAGCTGTCTTCTGAGCTCTCACAGCCCCACCTACCTCACAGGGTGTCTTTTGCGGGGAGAGGAATAGAAAGCTTTGTCACCCACTTTGAGTCCCCTTAAATGGATAAGAAAAAGTAGGTAGAAAAGCAGCATAACCAAAGAATTTTGTCACAAATTCTCAAATGCTCTTTCCTTTCTGTAAACGTTTTATTCATTGATTGATTCATTTCTAAGATGGATCCCAATCTTCAATCCTCAAAACGTCAATAAAACTAACAAAAAAGTATCATGATTAAAATGCAATTCTTCCACACCAGCAAGGCATCTTATTGGTATCCGTATGCATCTGTATGGATATGTACAGGATGAAAAAGGGATGTATATGGGATAAAAACAGGATGCGTATGGACACACATGCATGCTGTTGACATTTGTATCATCAAATATGAATGGAATATTCATACAAATAGATACGAATGTCTTCAAATCGGTTTGAGTTTTAATACATTTGTTTTTTCTCTATTTCAACAAATTCGGACATTCAAATGTTTGATTCAAATTGAATGTCAAAAATTGCATTTGTGCACATCCCTAGTCGAATCAAAGGAAGATTTGCTTGTGCTATCTGGACTTCAGATGAAGACCACAGGTGGAAGGGATGAGATGGAGGTGGAAGGGATGAGATGGAGGTGGAAGGGATGAGGTTCCTTCCGTTGCTCACCCACACCACCCACTGAAGAAATATGCCTTGTCCCTTAACCAATTGATGGTCACAAAAAATGCCTGTGGAAGAAAACCATCTCATTAGCCATCATTAACTATAAAAGGAAACACGAGGACAACAAATTGAGCATGACATTTAACAAAAAGAGTACCAAATAGTTTTTTTCTTTCCTAGATGATATGAAGTCACATTTCTTATTAAGTTCAAGGGAATTACATTATATATGCTTCTTCAAGGAATGTGTACCCTTTGAAAACAACAATGAACTGTGCTTTTGCACTCATTTACATACCTTTGATAAATTACTGTAACTAGATTAGGGAGATAAAATAACTAGTCTATTAATTACAATGATTATTATTTAACGGAAAATGGGATTTTGGTGATTGCATATACCAAGCGAAAGACTTAGTAATACATTATGTGGATGTGGTATTTTATCTTAAAGAGTAAGATAAGTGTCCAGTGCTTTCAGCAACTAGAGGAATATGTTCATTGCCTGTACAAGATTTATATGTATAATTGAAGGTAATATTTTAAAACTATATGGTTGATTTCCATAGTAGATGGGGGGGAGGGAAACAGGCAGATGTATTTCTTTAATTAAACCCAAGTTCTTGAGTAAAAGCTTTATGAGAAGGATTTTCATATTTAAGAGAATTACATCAAATCCAAATCTCAGCTTTAATCATCAAATACGTCCTTCAGTATCTAGTTCCAGTTGCTCAGCTAAAGATCTTGAGTCCTAGAATCCATTGATTACCAGGTACCCGATAAGGTTCTTGTTGACTCAGGAAACAATTGATCTGGTGCAGAATCCATTTTTCTGGTTCTGACTGTATTTAATGGATTGGAACTAGGGGTGTGCACGAATGTTATTTTTGTATTCAAATTGGAATCTAATCGAATGTCAAAACATTCTATTTGATTTGAATGTTTAAAATCTGAATGCAACAAAAACATATTTGAGTCCGATATTCAAATCTATTTGTTTGAATGTTAGATATGAATTTAAAGATACAAATGTCAACAACATTCGTACGTGTTATACGTATCTGTACACATTTTGAATGATTTGAACGAATGTTTCAGAACATTTAAAATTCATTTGAATGTCTAAATTCAAATGTGAAGACATCCTATTCAAATTTGAATGTCGTATTTTGAATGTTTAGAATATTTGTGCACAACCCTAATTGGAACACATTTTGTATGGCTCCATGGGCCATTTTGGGTTTGGGGTTGTTGCTTTTTCTGGTAATAGTATTATTTTAAAAAATGATAAAAAGAAATCCTTTGCCATCTCTCAGAGGTGATGGGCTGATAACCTGAAATCATCCTATGACATGATGTCATTTGAGAACAACTTCTTTGGGGTGAAACTTTCTAACCATCTTTCTACATATTGAAAACCCCTACCCTGATAGACTTGCCTTGCCTTCATCTTTAACCGTATCATTCCAACAGGCATTTGGTGTTCCAGTTTAGTGGTGTATTTGCAGAATGAGCCACCCTTTAAAGGCTGTGTTTGTGAGCGGATCCCATTTCTTTTATTGTTTCAGAAAAGTAAAAATGCTTGATGAATAGGACGTGCAGAACTGTAACAGAGGCAGAATGTGTACGGGGGGATAGACTCAGGCCTTTTCTGCACTTACCTTTCTTTTTTTATAGATATTTTAAAGCTGTGTCCTTAGAAAAAGGTAGGACGAGCCATTGGAGAGGCCTGGCGTGAAATCTGGGTCCAGATGTATAACAGAAATCATTTTCCCCAGCAGTGATGATAGAGAACTGAGTGAAGCCACTGAGGAGTGACATAAGGTCATGGCCTTGGATGAAAAAGCATCTCTCCTGTCTGAGGATGGGCTAATCAGTCCAGCTACAGTATCAATTTTTACCCCAAGATGTTCTATGCATTGACAGAGATATGAGGAGCTTTTTTCAAGGTTGATCACGCAGCCATGAGATTCCAGTATCTTCCTGGCTTTAATGGTGTCATTCTCAGCTTGGCCTATAGATGGTGCTGAGATCAAAATGTCATCCAGGTATGTATAGGCAGAGATACCTACACATACATACTTTTTATTGGCTCCAAGGATAAGGTGACAAGCATTTTCAAGAGTAGGTTTTGAAATTCCTCCAGTTTAAAGAGGCGAGGGAAAGCTGATAGCTTGGCCATTTCCTGCTGCCAGTTTAGGTCTTCCTCCTCCTCGGAATCTCAGTTGTCATTGGGGTGCCCCCCCTCACTATCTCTGTCCTCCAGTTCTCCTTCTGATAGGCCTATATTGTCTATAGAACTGCCATGCTCTGACAGACTTTCTGACCCCCACTCTGATGCAGGGAGGGAGGAGCTGCCTGAATTGTGAGAATTCCAACTGCCACCCTCTGTTCCACTCAGTTTGGTCTTGGGTGGGTGAGAGGCATGGCGTGGAGAGCTGCGGTCTGGGCTATGGCTTGGTTCCCTGCTTCTAGTGGCACTTCCTTTAGGAGATGTATCGACCCTGCCCTGGCAGTCCTCTGCGTGGCTGGAGGTAGAAGCCCTGGATTGCGCAGGTGTGGGCATGGCAGCAGCTGATGGCACGGCCACTTCTTGATCCCTCTTCCCCTTGGCCCAGGTATGAGAGGGGGAGGCATCAGCTTCAATGGCGTCACAATGTCCTGCCTTCTCCTTAGTGCGCTTCTGGGCAGAAGAAGAGGAGGTACGGCTTTCAGAGCTCTCTTGGCATTTAGAATGCTCTTCTGGCCCATCCATCTCAATGGTATGAGTCTGTGAGGGGACGGTTGCTCTGACCGTTAGATACTGCTTTTTTGCCACCTTTTTCTTTGGGATGGGCAGGGACTCTGTTGAAGGCCTCTCCGGATCCTCAGGTGGGGATCTCTTCAGGGCAGGTCATCAGAACCTGCCCTGAAAAGCTTTTCCAAGGAGGTTAGGTTTTCTCCCTTCCTGGCCCCAGTTGCCTCCTTATGGCTTGCAGTGGGAGATGAGGCTGTTTCAACCGCCAGCTACAATTTTAATTTATAAAAATTGAGCATGCCCCCCACCATGGGTTGGCGGATCTCAGCTAGGAAGGCTTTTGGGGCAGAGGCCAATTCCCCACCCTGAGGAGGCAATTGGAGGGTGTTAGAGGCCACAGTCAGTGCAGTAGTGGCTGGGTCTGACATGATGCAGGCAGATTGGATAGGCGGATCAAATGAGGATGCTACCTGAATGTCCTAAGTGTAGTTGAGAAAGAAGCCTGATGGTACTGAGGCTACTATGATCCGATCCACAAAGGCCCGGAAAACCTGGATCTCCTGAGGGGTAGGAGTCCAGTTGAAATAAAGCAGCAGATCTCCTGATAGGGAGATATTTGATGCTGCAGTCTATCTAGAGAACAGATCCATAGTGGAATGATCTCTGGTGCGTAAGGTAATGTCACAAGGCCCAATATCCATACATGGATGAAAAATTCCTCACTGTCCTGCAAAAAAGCAACAGAAGGACTGAGGAGGGGTTTTATAGCTTGGTGCACCATCTGTCGCTTCCTGCAGAATAGCCGAAGACATGCCCATCCATAGGCATTCCTTCTCGGCTCCATCTTCTGAGAAAGAGAATTCTGAAATATTCCCAGCGTGCTTTCCTCTACTCACTTTATTCCCATCTTTTGTTTGCTGAATTTATTATAGTAACTAGAGTTTGCAGCTTGAATTTCATTCTAACCCCCCCCCCAAAAAAATAAAAACTGGAAGGTGCTGCTGCCACTTTTCATGAGGACTTTGTTGTGTCTCACATCTTCTCTTCACACTCCTAGTCATTTTCCTAATGTCGCCTGGCACATGTCAGGTCACCAATGAGTGTTACATGTCAGTTTTTAAAAAATGAAAAGTCTCTCCCATGCTGATATTGACAACATGTTGTGTGGAACTCTCGGCTTCTTCTGAACTGTTTAACAGTGCTCAGGCCAAGAAGTAGTAACACATCTGGAAGTGTAAAATGCTGGAATGCACCTCTAAAGCCCTAAATCAGGTATTTTCAACTTTGGGTCAAAAAATATCTGAGGGAGAGGAAAGAGGTTGCTGAGATCAAGTTATATGAAGATCAATCTTCACTAATATTTGCCTGTACCTCTTGGATGTTCTCATCCTGAGACCCTTGTGGACCAAATAATTATACCAACAAACACGGTGGCTGCATCTGGACATGTTTCTACTGTGCAGTGGAGTGTGCAGTCCCGATCAAGGCATCACACACAGTGATCAATGGATTTTTGTGGCATCACATTATCAGATTGGGACCATGCACTTACCTTAATGCTGGATCAAGGACACTGAAGTTTCCCTCCAGTGGCTGCCTTAACCTGTGTGATGGCGCGTGCTAACTCAGCTCTCACATTTTCGATGGGGAAGCTATGGAGCTGCCTTTCCTGTCCAGATGCCCAGTCATCACTGCGCAGTAAGTATACTGCGCTTTTTCATTTAATTGAGGATTTATTTTGCTAGTTTAGAGGCAGCCAGCGTAAGAGCAGGCCAGTTTTGTCAGTAATTGGAATTCAGTATTCATAACTTATTTTCCAGCTTCTGCCTTTCTAAAACTTTACACGTGACCTGTTGTCACTCCAGATGCTAATTGGTTTATGCAGTGATTGCATAAAGCTTGATTAGTCCTCAGTTTTGAGAGATTTTAGGAATCTGCTGAGCAAATTTCCCCTTGAAATATTTTTTTATGTTGTACAAACTTTTGTTTATATAGATTTTTACTTTAAACTTCCATATAAACTCATACAAAATGAATTAATCATTTTTTGCTGGTTCATGGGCAATCCAAATATACACACATGTGCATATATGTAGCTTGAATACTCATACAGCCAGCATATATAAATATAAACAAATAAAATGTTCAAACTGCATACTTAGCTTCACACATCTGAAATGAGTATGGACTAGCAAATGTAGCATTTGCTTGCATCTCGTGAGTTTGAGCAGCATCAGAAAGCAATTCAATTGAAAAAAGTTTTTCTCTTAGTTTCATATTAAGATTTTATGAGACTGAGTGACCAAATCATGTTCAGAATCGCTTTCGAGGAATTCCTGCCAATGCCCTGGTTAGTTGACTAGTCCTTAAATTATGACCCCTATATCTAGAGATGTGCACAAACCTAAACATTGTGATGTGGTTCAAATCAAACCGAACTGAGCTGAACCACATGGTATTCAGTCTGAACAGGCTCAACCAGGTTTAATTCAAATCTTGAACAGGTTCAAACCTATTTGTTTTCAGAAAGCATTAGACTTTAGAAAGTGTTAAAAACTTTTAAACAGCAACCAAGGTGGTTCATCTAAAGTGGTCAAACCAACTGTTTTGTCTGGTTCAGAAAAATCCCCTAGTCCTGTTTGAGTTCAGACCAGGCCCCTCTAATGGATGGTGATTCAGGTTTGAGTTCTAACTGGTTGACACATCTCTAGCCATAGCTGCTTGCAGACATGACTCAGTCTCCAAAATTATCTAATATATCCAACCATAGTGGATTTTCTGTCCACCTGAACAGTAGCCTGCTGTTTCCAAGCTTGCTTTGGATATTTCTTTAGAATGACAACAGGACATGCATGAACAACCATGATCTGACTGAGAGTGCAGTCTCCATCCTAATCCCCGTAATCCATTCTTCAGACTTTCAACAGGCACGTTCAGGTGATACCTGATAGAACATTCCATCTGACTGTTCCAGTGGCGTCACATAATTGAACTAAATGTTTAGCTTGCATCCCAGTCACATATAAATATTGCTATCATCATCTTCATCACCAGTTAGAGATAAAAGTGACTGCAAATTGTTGACTGATACTTTTTTTAACGCTTTCACGTAATACCTATGTTGGAGAGCGGGGCTGCCTGGCTGTATATAATTAACCTTGAGTATCTGCCAAGATACTTACTTCTGTACTTGGTTTCCAGACACTGAGGTCCTACCAGCACCTGCTGTTTGCAGTGTGAGATATGAAGAGATGGCCTTCCTGATGTCTGGGGTTGCTTATGGAGCCTGACCTCATCTCCAAAATAATGGACATTCGCTCTTCTGATTCGATTATGTCAGCCAATGAATACCCATCTGTTCAGCCAGGCATATGGTAGGTTCAGCTGAGTAAATGCTGACTGCAGGTTAAATCATTAATTTTTTTGTCACCCCCCCTTTTTTTTTGTAATTTGGCAAGCATTATCATTTTTACAGGCTGAATTTTGTAAAACATTCCTGAGAGCCACTTTGTAGTGAAATCTGGTATATAACTGCTGAAAATAGGCTAGAAGGTATAAACCACTTCCCTCTAAAGAATTATTCTTTTTTAAAAAAAGGATGGGGTGATCTCATTAAATAATCGAGAAATGCATCTGTAGTTCTTAGCAGAGGTAATTCTTTACCTTGAGCTGCTTGGCACAGAACCTAGAACGTTGCAGCCTGATTTCGTAAGGGAGGTATTCCAGTCCCTTTTCTGCACTTTCGCCAGTTCTACAATATTATTTCTGAGGGTGAAAGCTGGTGTGAAAGAGACCAGTAAGGACACCTCAGACAAAGCTCTACAGACCTCATCGACCAGTTTGCAGACCAGTTTGGTCTTTTGGTTAGAATGCCAGACCTATATCTTGTAGTCACCAGGTTTCATTCTGCACTCCTCCATGAAGCCAGATGGGCAGCCTTGGGCTAGTCACAGCTCTCTTCTGAGCTCTCACAGTCCCGCCTACCTCACAGGGTGTCTGTTGTGGGGAGAAAAACAGAAAGCTTTGTCAGCCACTTTGAGTCCCCTTAAATGAGTGAGAAAAGCAGGTTAGAAAAGCCAACTCTTCTTCTTCTTCTTCTTCTTCTTCTTCTTCTTCTTCTTCTTCTTCTTCTTCTTCTTCTTCTTCTTCTTCTTCTTCCTGGAACCTCTAAGCTCACTAGACCTTCATTTGGAAAGCAGCTTAATATCTTCTTCATCCTATAACTCTCACTTTCAGCTTGTCTTTTGATGTTAGTCTTGCTTATATCTGCCCAGCAAGAGATTATGATCACATGCCATCTTGGATGCTTTCTATTCTTGTGAGATCTCTAGGGTTCATTTCCTTCTGACAGCTGTTCGATGGCTTGCTTAAATTAAGTTGAAATATAAGTAAATTTGAAATTCAACAAGTGTACACTTGACAAAAAAAGCTCAACCCTGTACTTGCTGAGCAGCCTTGGGGAAATCACAGCCTTACAGTCTGTGGTCCCAATTGCAGTGTGTAATTACTCTGCATTTGGATAGGTCTTTCCCTTCTTGCACTTCCAACTCTGTAGAGCTCATTCAGACTTCCTTCCAGTAAATAAAACAGCATGGGGTGTTAGATTGTTAGATCACCACAGGGGGAAGGTGCAGACCTGATTTAAAAGGGGGGGGGCACAGACCACAGGCTGCTTGTCTGGAGGAGGAGGAGGAAAAACCAAAAGTATATTATGCAAAGTATGAACTTTTTTTGTATTTGATTTGTGTTGAAGGCAAGAAAATTCATATTTGTTTGAATAAGTCCCCTTTGAATGTGGTAGGATTCATATTCAATATGATTGTTGAATCCCATATGAATTCCATACAAATGCATACGAATAGCATGTGGATCCCATACAAATCCCATATGAATCCCATACGATGCTTCATACGAAGCTTCATACTAATGTATCAAAGCATTTGATTCAAATTCAAATGTTATAAAAATTCGTGTGCATCCCTATAGCAATCAGTTGTTCCCTTGAAGTAAGTCTAGTGAAAAACAACATAAGCATCCATTGCGTTTTCCAATGTAAAGATTCAGCTTAGTTCAAGAATTAAAATACACAGTCATGCTGCTGTTGTTTTACAGGACATGGCTGACAAAATCATTTGAAATGAGAACATTTTAAAAGTGCCACCAAATTGGATAGTGACCCATCTGAGGCTGTGTTCACACGTACATTTTCATCCAACTTCAGTCCACTTTCAGAGTGAAAGAACACAGTGGCAAAGTGACTTGTCATTTTCCTTCCATGCTATTTAACTCAAAGGTGGGTTTTCTGAGTTAGATAAAACCAAAAACAAATGGCTTGCCACTTTGCCAGTGTGTTGCCTCACTCTGAAAGTGGACTGAAGCTGGATTAAAACATACGTGTGAACACAGCCCTAGTTCAGCAGTCTGTTCACATGATGGCCAGCCAGCTGCACAGGGAAGCCTATGACTGGGACATGAGCAAACAGCTTTTTCTGCCTGCAACCTCCCAGCAGTTGGCCTTTGGAGTTAAACCAGCCTAAGAAGATGACAAAATACTTGCACTCTGACAGAGAAGAGAAGGATCCAACCTTTCCTACTGAAAGTGTAAAGCATGATTAATACACTTATTTAAGTCTTGACACACTTAGCTTCTTGCTCATTAGTCAACAGCGGTGTGCACAAATGCAATTTGGGGGATCTGAAAATTTGAATTGATTTGAATGTTTAAAATTAAAATGTATTCACATTGTATTTGATTAAATCCATTCGAATCAATTTGTGCAAATTTTTAATTTGAATTTGCAAATACGAATGTTGACAACATTTCCTCTATGCGAGAAAGATGCAGATTTTCAAGTACTCACCATGTATTCACCCGTACACCAACAAATGTCCAGATAATTTGAATGAACAGATCTGAAATTTGAAAACTGATTTGAATGTTTACATGTGAATTTTGGGACATTCTATTTGAGTTTGAATGTCAAAATTTGGCACATTTGATCAAATTTTGAATGCCTATGAATATTCATGCACATCCCTAGAGTTGAGTAGAACTGAGGTCCTTTTTGCATTTGGCCTTGTTCTAGAAAATATCTCAGAATAGGGCCCTGCTATTTGCATGCAAGACCTACCATAGTCCATGTTAATATGTGGACAACAGAGCCCTGTCCTGAGATCTCTTCCAGAATAAGGACAAGTGCGGAACCTGAGTTTCTGTAAAATACACTAATCCTTGACAAAAGGAGAAGAAATCTTTCTCCTCGACTGTATTCTATGCAGTAACAATGAGTAACAGTATGTTTACAAATAGTGTAATTAGTTGCTTTGAATAAAAAAGAAACAAGAGTTCAAAAGCATAAACCTGTGCATTTGTAGGGGCGGTATGTGTACACACACATGCTCTTCACAAAAGCGAAGACAATAAAAACGGTTAACAACAACTGAAAATAGTAAAATGAGAAAGAGCAATCTACAGCAGAACAATTGGCAGATCACAGTAAAATGCGGCAACTTCTAGATGTATATGGAAGAAGCCTCTTTCTGGATAAGTAGCAAAATGTAATGATGGGGCTGTAGGAGAACTCTTGGGAACTACATATTAAAACTTGGGTTCCACAGTTAAGAAAACCCTGACTTTTGTACTCACAGTCACTTAGCAGATGAAATGGAAGAAAATCCTTTTGGC
The DNA here is from genome assembly GCA_023333525.1 of Aspidoscelis tigris stejnegeri. Lineage (NCBI taxonomy): Eukaryota > Metazoa > Chordata > Lepidosauria > Squamata > Teiidae > Aspidoscelis > Aspidoscelis tigris. The sequence continues at coordinate 14,548,131 of JALMGA010000007.1, forward strand.
ACAAGGAATAAATGGACATTGCTGAGAACAGAAAGGTGTAGCAAGTGCCATCTCCAACCCTTAGATGAATGCTTTTAAACATATTTGTAAATGATCTCTAGTCAGGAATGACCAGCGGGATAGCAAGGTTTTCAGATGACATCAAATTGTTCAGAATGGTCAAAACAAAAAGAACTCTAATGATATTTCTGCAGTGGGGATGTACAAGAATATATATATTTTTGACATTCTATTCGACTCAATGTGAATAATTGAAAATTTGAATCAATTAGTTCAAATTTTTTATTCAAATTTGCACTTACGAATGTCGACAAGATGCATAGATGCTCATATGCATCTTCCCAACATCCATACCCATCCGTACAAGTACATATGCATCCTGTAGTTATCCCATTTTCATCCTGTATGTATCCATACAAATGTGAGGTCTTCAATCAGAGGCCGGGACTTACAAACTGTGCCCACCCGGGGCCCTCCCCCAGCCCACCATGATTGGCTCCGCTGGGGGACTCTACTGTCTGGGCTCGCCCTCGCCCCAGAAGCTGTGGATCGCCGCTTCTGGAGCCAGGGGGAGCTTCTCCAAACCCCTCCCTAGCCCCCCCCCCAGTGTCCAGTGTGGGAGTGTGGTATGAGCACCATGAAATCTGTATCCTAGAGTCATGGTCAGAGGCAGGGATGTGCAAGAATATTCAAATTATTCAAAATGTGATCCATTTCATTCGAATTTGAATCAAATGCCTATATTTATTTTTTAAACATTCAAACGAATTTTGAATGTTTAGTATCATTCATATGAATTATTCAGACATTCATATATATATATTCATTACATACGTATCCATACGCGTCTTATTCATACGGATATGCATTTGTACAGATACTTACAGGACGAAAATGGGATGTATACAGGATAAAAACAGGATCCGTACAAATGCATATGGATGCATAGAGACACATATGAATGTTGTTGACATTCATATCTTCAAATACGAATTAAATATTTGTACGAATAAATATGCATATATTTGAATCGAATCGAATGTGGATACAGTCATATTTTAAACATTCAAATTGATTCGAATTTTCAGATATTTTATTCAAATTGAATCAAATGCCGAAAATTGCATTTGTGAACACTCCTACTCAGAGGCAGGTCCAGAACGGCAACCCCTCAACACACAACACCCAGAAGTGTTGTAGATGCTCTGCTCCTGAGCTGTTCCAGACACCATGGAAAGCTTGTGAACAGTATTAACCTGTGTCCACAGTAGTTAAGATTGGGAGTGGCTTGGGATTCTGCAACAGATCACTCCAGCAATCCACTTCTGTCTACAAGGCAAGTGCATTTAAAAAATCCCTAGAAGTCAAGTCCATCAAGGTAGTGCCACAGCCGAAAAGGCCCCGGTGTTCATAACTGCCAGTCGGACAGCTTCCACAGACTATTTTAACATTAACATGGATACAATTCATCCATCATGCCTCAAGTGGACTCACAGGCCCTCTTGCTTTCAGATTTCAAGCTGCTCCTTCCACAAAATTCCTGCTTTATTTGGTCTCTCTGACATTCTTCTGGGACCCCATACTGAATTATAGCTCTACCAGAGTTAATGCCTCGCTCCTCTGCCATTCAGAGAGAGATTCTTGGATTCTGACTGGTCAGATTCTGCCATCTGTATTGTGGCTTCTTTGCTCAAATTAGTTTTTAGTTCTGCTCAAAGCTTTCAGGCAGGTTTGAAGCATAACCACTACCACCTGTCAGGTCTTATTAGTCAGATCTTTCACACAGGAGATTTGCTATATTAAAGGGCACTGGAATTACTTATGTCAGGTAAATGAATTATAATTAAATGATATGTAGATTATTAAAATACTCTTACCACAACAGGGAGGCATAAATGATAACATAAGACAGCCCCATTACAGAATTAGCTCACTTCCAGCGTTCCTGTTTGCTTTGCCAGGAACTGAAGCTACTCCGCTTTGCTTTCTTCCAGCTGGAAGAGAGCACACATCATTAAAAGGGGGAAGAGGTGTTCCCTGGAACTTGGTCAGAAATGGAGTCGATTAAAATAATAGAATATAGTGTTGCCATTTACTTACAAGCTGGTCTTCCAGGACTGAACCCTCCCAGCTTTAAGGAGAGACACAAAGCAAAAGAGAGAGATTCCTGAACATGATCCTTTCCAAATAGTTTGTGCACTTACCAGCCTACTATGGTATACAATGCCCTATGGTGCTGGTAAAAGTTGTGGATCTTTTCTCACTGTGAGCCAGTTTGGTCTAGTGGTTAGAGAGACAGACGCTTATCTGGGAATACTGGATTCGATTCCTCTCTCCTCCATGAAGCCAGCAGAGTGACCTTCATAGAATCATAGGGTTGGAAGGGACCTCTTGGGCCATCAAGTCCAACCCCCTGCTCAATGCAGGATTTTCTAAACCATCCCAGACACATGTAGGTCCAGCCTCCACTTGAAGACCTCCAGTCCAGTGAAGGAGAACTCACTACCTCCCATGGCAACCTATTTCACTGACTGGTCACCCTCACTGTCAGGAAGTTTTTCCTAATATCTAATGGTGTCCTTTGTTATGAGCTATACCTGTTGGAGATATTTGCTCCAGCCTACAAAGGCAGTTTCATAGCTGAACAAGAAACATCCAGCGTAAGGAAAACATGCACAAATTAAAAATAAGCTCTTTGAGGCCAAAGTATCTTCTTCTTTTTTCTGCCTGTTGCACCATTATCTTCATAGTTGTGGTTCACCATAATGGCCAACAACATCTGAAAGCAAGCTCAAGTATCACTGATTCTATCATCATAGTTCCATTGAAGATGCAGTAGCTGGACCTTGAATGATCTGTGGCTTATGAAAATTGATCTGAAGGACCAAAAAAGGGCTTAGTTAATATATTCTGAACTCATTCTTGAGCAACTCCTGTAACGTTAGCCAATTAAAATGTTTACTGGTCAGATTAGTCATGGATGAATGCATAAATATTCATCCAGTTAGCTATCCAGTCCCGTAAGACATTATAATTTGCTTTTGAAACATTAAAATACCATGTTATACTACCTCAAATAATGGAACCTTTTACACTTACCTGTCTGGTATGGTATAATAACACCATGACAGTCATGTAAGGTAAGGTAGCAGTGTGCAATGGCCATCCACACTTCAGCTGTTTCCGCACAGGGGCAAAAAAACCCCGGATCTCCGGCACCCGGATTTATTAAAACCGGTTCCCAGGGGAACCGGTTTTAATAGCTCTGTGTGCACGGTAGATCCGGTTTTGCGGGGTAGATCTGGATCTAAGAGATCTGGATCTACCCCGCACCCCTGTCACCGCACACGCGGCATGGATCCGGATTGGAGGCGGGTGCTGTGCGGAGGCCAGGGCAGGGCAGGCAACATCTACATCAACATCCAGTGCATGCTTAGATGTTGCCATGCTGATCTGGATGCATACAGCCATAGTCATGCTGTCATGCTCACTCACTACCCTTCATCTGGAAGAAGGTATGGACACAGCAATCAGGAGCAAGCTAGTCTCTCCTGGTAAGCGCACTGGGTGGCAACTGGCCTAGCGAGCAGGCTGTCACTCACTAACTAGTAAGTATGAACAGGGCCAATAAGTCCACCAATGGTTTGCACCCCTTTCCATTTTAGTTGAATAAGCTTTCTGTGCCTACCTGTAAACCTTCATGCAAACCGGGCACTAAAACATTATCTTCTCTCTTTTGCTCTTTTCTGATCATTCCAGGGCTGTGTGCAAATGGTTCTTTGGGCATTCAATTTGTAACAAATTGAATGTTAGAAAATTTGTATTTGTTCAAATACAAATTTTCAAATGCTGTAGGATTCTATTTGAGATGAATGTATTTGTAATGAATTTGTATGGATAGCTAATACAAATGCATACATATTGGATATGTATCCAACACAAATGCATATGTATCCGATACATATCCAATACGTATTCCATAATATATCTGCTCTGAAAGCGTCGAATCTGACATGAATCCACTTCTAATCTGCTTTCAATCCATGTCGAATGCAATCCATAGTAGATGTGGCGTGGACACTTTCTCGCCTCCCCAGTTTAACAAATGTCCAAATTATTCATACAAATGTCCGAAACATTTGTATTTGTACGAATGTTTATGTACAAATGTCGTAACATTCAATTTGTGTACAAATGTCTGAATTTGGGCGAATTCAGATAAATAATGAATATTACAAATATTCGTCCACATCTCTAGATCATTCATTTTCCTAGATCCTATTCCCAGCCTATCAGCTTTCCTTCAGCTATTCCGAGTAACCATCCTTTGCTTTTAATAAATAAATCTGCCATCTTATATGCTGTTTCATTCATATTTTAACAATTGAAAGCGAACTCACCAAGGGACAGTTATTTCCCGAATGTGGCAGCAGTAGCCAAAAATGCTATGGCATCTGCTTGAGGGGGGAATTGCTAGCCTTTGGCAATGCTCTACAGTGTCTAAACTCACTGGGTGCCACAACCAGCCAGATTTCTGGTTGAAATTCCTCTAGCTGTAGTAATGCTTTTCATCAGAGCATCATTAGGAAGGGCCACTTCATTTCAGCATGTGGATTTTCAGAAAACCTGGGACTTGGGGTGGAAGCACCACTTATAGCATGGTACTTCTGGGCCCTTGCACCAAGGCAATTGCAGTGCAGTATGTGGAAAGAACAAAAATTCAGTGTTATGACATTCGTAGACTAACATTTGTACAAATAGTTCAGACATCCGTTACACTGGGGAGGTGGGAAAGCAGCTGCACCAGTCATATATGCAACTAGATTGTAGGCCTGAGGGCAGGGACCTGTCTAAGATTAATATAATATTGTAACCCGCCCTGAGACCTTCGGGTATAGGGCAGGATAGAAATACAAATAAATAAATAAATAACTGTTCCAGATTGCATTCTACATGGATCAAGAGCAGATTAAAAGTGGATTCAGGTAGGATTTGATACTTTCAGAGCAGCTGTGTCAAGGGATACATATCGGACACATATGCATTTGGGTCAGATACGTATCCGATATGAACTAATACATATCTGATGTATTCGTTCTTATCGGATACATATTCATTCGTATCAGATATGTACGAATCACATAGAATCCTACCCCATTTGAAGGGGATCTATTGGAATGAACACTGATTTTCTAACATTCGGTTTGTTATGAATCCTATTCGCACACATCCCTAGAAAGAATTAGGTTGCCTCGCTTCTCAGGACGTGATATAGTTCATTGCTCCCTTGAATTTACAAGGTAAAATAGAGTTATCTGGAGCCAGCCAGTATGGATGGATTACCTCTATATGGATGCAAATGCAGGCAAATTATTCTTGGGTGACAGAGAAAAGGGGGCATCTTAGAGACTATAGCGACTCCCACCTCAAAGCCATAAAGTGATAGTGCCATAAGCTGCGTAGTCCCACAGATTCACCCTACTTCAACACATGTCCATGTACACACATAACCATTCAATCCCATTGTTCTTGAGTTCTCTGATCCTCATGATAGAAGTCCAAACACCCGACACTTTTCTTTTCTGTCTTTTTCTCTCACACATAAATGCTTAGAGACAAGCCAGCCAGGAACAGACATCCCGGCGTTACTCTCTGTCCCTACTGGGATTCCCAAGAGTGAAAGTTTACAAAATGCAAATGTGCCACAAGGTTTAATAGCAGCTGCCAAGCAAAATAAGTGCCACGGTATCAGCAGATTTCACGAGACGTAAATCCATCGAAAGTGAGTGAAAATACCAAGAGCATATTAGCAAAATAAAATCTTACCATTTTCATGTAACAGACTTTGCGACACAACCACAAACCCCTCTTCCTCCCACCCTCATCTCTCCCCCTCCGCCCCACTGAATGAAAATATCTTCACACTTCCTCTAATACCAGCTGGCTTGTATATATTGCAGAAGTTTCACAAAACAGTTATTGACAGTGATACACTAAACATAGGTTAAACCTGCCATGATCACTGCCTTTATCCAGTTAGAAAAGCTACACACAACATATGCATGGGCTGCTAAGAGTAATGTTACTCTTTACAAGAAAACTGCAGAAAAAAGACACGAACAGAAGCAACTAAGCTTAGGCACTGTGAACTTGCAATCAGACGGCGTTGACTGTTGCTTCCAGACGTCCATCCCATATTATAATTCTCCATAGCGGCACTTGTCAAGTGGAGTTCTGGTAAATCCTGGGGTTTTTCTGAAGCTCAGTGAAGACTCTTCTAGAAGGTCATTCCTTGCAGGCAAGCTTTCCCCGAAAGACAGCTTGTGAATGCCTACTGATATTCTGCAATGCACAGCTACAGATGAGGGACATTAGGTGTGTGTGTGTGTTTTAGCGTGAAGTTATGACGCCTAATAAGCTAACCATGGAGCTCAGTTTAACACCTGAGAATCTGCTAACCGCGATGCCTTTGTTTTAGGGATATGCATGGATTGATTTATTTTTGTATTTGATTTGTATCAAATCGAATGCAAGAAAATTTGCATTTGTTCAAATAGATCCCCTTTGAATGAGGTAGGATTCATATTTGATACGAATGTTCGATCCCATACAAATCCCATACGAATGTTCCAAAGCATTTGATTCAAATGTCAGTCTCTGAGGGCACATCTGCATGCTCAAAATAATGCGAAAGGATTCTGTGTCCGCTTTGGGAACATCCGCATGTAAGCCCCTAATTCACGCTACATCTAAGTCAATACGTGTTAAAAAAAAAACCCACTTAACAAGTGTACTGCATTCCAAAGAAGGGGTTAACACATATTGTCACGGGGGTCATGGGGGCGCTACCGGGTTACTTGGGGTACAGCTTGGCGGCCGCAGTATTAGCGGGCGGGGTTTTCGACTGTGCTCCATGTTCCTGCCATGCGCGCTGCAGTCGCTTGGGGTTTTTTCCACACAAACTGAGGGATGACGAAGTAGATGAGCTGCCATGTGAAGTGGATGGGCATTTGCTTGATAGCTCACCTGCTTCAGAGCAAACTTGTTGCCTTCCCAGAAATGTGAATGGAGGTACCGTTACTGGCAGAGCAAGCGAGTGAGCGAGGTTATTTTCCCATTCATCCCTTCCTTGTCCATGGCCGGCAGGGGAGGAGGGGATGAAAGGGAAAGTAACCTCGCTCACTCGCTCTGCCGGTGGGCGGATGAGGGAATACTGCAATGCTCCTCTCGCTGCCGTCGCCACTGCCGCTGTACCTGCCTTTCCATGGGGACAGGCAGTTACGGTTTGGATCTGCATTGCCCCAAACCACATGGGGACGCTTTATTCTGCATTGCAACACGGATTTTTATCACATGGGTCCAAATTGCATCATCTGGCTTGCATGCGGACACGGCCTAAATTTTTTGATTCAAATTCAAATGTATGCATTTTGAATGTTATTAATATTCGTGCACATCCCTAGTTTGTTTACATCCAGCCCTTATGCTTTTAAAGGCAGCAGCCAAACACACCCTGGTACAGTGCTTTACCAGCACTCAAAGTGTGGATGGCTGTTGCTGCATTGATTTTTACCTGCCTGGTGTGGAATTATTATACCATCCCAGTCAGGTAAATGTAAAAATATCCCCAGTCTGTCACTACCAGGGCCAGCTCAGAACTTTGCCTGTGCAAGCACAATTTATAAAAGAAACTTTCTAAAAATAATTGAAAAGGAAATTGAGAGGAAAAGTCAAAAGGGTCCAAAGGCAAAGAGACTGTTCATTAATACAATAATGCAGGCTCAGGGCATTTTCACACTGAACTTGCCACAGACATTAAGGGATGGTGGCCATTATTTGCACTTCAAGCACTGTCACATTCTCCAATTTACTGGAGGGCCATTGCAGCGCAGATGGTCTGTCCAGGACCATCTGTGTTGCCACACCAATGTCTGCGACAACTTCCATTCAATGCCACATGGTGGGCTGTTGCTATGGAGATCGCAAGGCAGCATACAACTGTGCAACCACAATGACCCACCCAGCCCTTCCCCCTTGCAGCATTTGCACAAGGAGGTAGTGTGAATGCTGCATCTGGAAGTTTACCAGGAGTGTCCTAGGCCACTTTGGTCTAGTGGTTAAGGAGCCAGACTTGTATCTGAGAATACCAGGTTTTATTCCTCCCTCCTCCACGAAGACAGCAGGGTGACCTTGGGATAGTCACAGCTCTCTTCTGAGCTCTCACAACCCCACCTACCTCACAGGGTGATCTGTTGTGGGGGGAAGAACAGAAAACTTTGTCAGCCACTATGAGTCTCCTTGAATGGGTGAGAAAAGTGGGGTAGAAAAGCCAACTCTTCTTCTTCTTGATCTGGGACATTCTGAAATGGAAATGGCACTCGGCTGTGCAGATACAGTATCTCAGAGTGTACAAGGTCATCCTGATCTCCCAATTCTTACAGAGCTTACATGCAAGAGGAAAGGGCACTTCCAAGTCCAAGAGTTCACCAGGGTGGCTTCTAAGTGCAGTACAACAAGCCATTAAGTGCAAGACAGGGGCAAAAAGGGAAAACTGAATTCAGTGCTAACTAATTACTTGAACCAGGTGGCATTAGGGATGTGCTGAATGGACAAGCTTTAGAGATCCAGGGCAGTCACTAACAATCCTGGCTGCAATTTATTGCACCCGTTTAATTGCAGGTAGAACTGCAAAGCAGGGAACTTACCTGCTGTCTGCTGCTGAATTGCCATTATAGAATCTTTGATGTCTGGATAAATTAAATGCTAAGAAGTCACTGGGACCAGATAGCATTCAAATGTGGAATTGCTACTCTTCTAGAAAAAACATAGCGATTGGGTTAGCGATCTGGTTTTTTAAGCTGGTAAAGTTCAGAAGCTGCTTGCCGGTAATCAGGCAAGGGGGGGGTAGAATAAGGGTTGTGGAAAGAGACACGTGGGACAACGAGGGCCAGATGACCCCCCTCAATGCTGCATCTTTAGCTGTCAAACTGGGGCACTCAGTTATTTTACGCACATTTCAGAAGCTTGCACGTTTGCCCGGTGATTGGATTGTGGAGACTCGTTTCTGTTCTGTCACCATTTAAAAATGCCCAACAGTCGTGATTGCCAACACACAGGGCAGGAATGAAACCCCACCTCCTAATGACACCAGCGTCAATCTCCTCCCCAAATAGCCCAGGACCATCCCCATGCATGGGCTTGGCTCCCAAAATAATGCGGACTCAGCTCCCAAACCATGCCGAGTTTGCTTCAGGACTAAATTTAGTGCGGATTTGGTCGATTTGATATTCATAAAGTCTAGAAAGGGGGGTTTGCATGGGGACAGTCCTGACCGAATTTGGATTCAATTCGGATTATATAGTGCATGGGGATGCGACCTTTATCTAAGATCAAGCGCCTGCATATTGGAAGGCAGCAACCGATACTCAGGTCAATCAAAGAGTGACCTACATTCAAATGTGCAATATTTATTTTATTTGTCATCGAATGGCTAAAGCATGATTCATATTCATGGCTGGGTATAGATAAATGACCAGCTAATGACAGTGGTTAACAGTGTTACTCCTGGCTTCAATAAAGGTTTTCCACACCTCCATAATCTGAACCATGATTGCGCTTACTGGTTTTTGTGAACATCTACAATTATTCCCAGACTCTCCCACTGTTTGTATTAGAAAGATTGCTTCTATTTATCTCGACATGAGATTAAAATCCTGCCAAAACAAGCTTATCACACGAGAGCTCTCTTATCAGAATTCTGGATTGTTTTTCCATAAGCTACAATAAGTGTGAATACTCTTTGGAAATGTACAAATGATTCCTTTTCCCTGATGCTTGTTTCTGTAAACTGCTTTGCTGTTTGGGAGTTTTGATTGATCGTACTTTGGAAAGTTCCAGGTCCAGATGTGGACGGCCTCAGGCCCACAGCACATGTTCACATTAAAATGTTGGCTATAAATCAGGTTCCTATCCAAATGATATGTTCAACGGTTAATATTTTGGCTACAGACACACTTGGGTGGGTGGGTGGGTGAGTGCATGGGTGTTTACTCTAGGGATGTGCATGAATGGGTTCTTTGCATTTGAATTTTAATCAAATTGAATATTCAGACATTTGAATTGATTTGAATGTTTAGAATCCGAATGCAACAAAATCCAATTCGAATTGAATTGTTAGATTCGTATTTGAAGATTCAAATGTCGACAACATTCGTATGTGTTACACATATCTGTACACATTTCGTACGCATCCCATTTTATCCCATATGCATCCCATTTTTGACCTGTACTATCAATGCAAATGCATACTGATACATATGAGATTCGAACAACCCAAACAATCAAAATAAGGTAGATCAACTCACCACAGGCAACACAAAAGATCTATCAAGAAGAGAAACCAAGGTCCTTCTAATATGAAATAACCAATAAATGCCCTGATTCCAAAAAAGGAATATAAAACCTTATTATAAAGAATAGTTGTATATTTACTGATAAAAATAGTATATCTTATAAAAGCTTGTAACAATATATAAAAGAAATAACAATATACAAAAGAAAAAATGAGGGGGGATGGTGTATAAAAACAAGAAAGAAGATAGCAAATGTCCAGCAATGAAAGAGCACCAATCTGAGACTCCTCAGAAAAGGAAAACAGAGAGTAGCGTCCAAAGTATTTTCATATAGCAAAAAGGGGGATCTTATGCCAGACGCATTTCGACTGATGGTCTTCTTCAGTAGCTCATCCGATCATCCCAAATGAAGATAACTCCTTTCATATATGCCACAAGGGGCTCTAACACGTACACCATAGGTAAAACTTTTATAAAAGGCAAATAAGACAATCCCCTCACTCTAAAAGAGTGTGATATTATTTCCCTTTGAACTATAATGAAGTCATTATATGTACAGTATCTGTACATTCGAATGTTTCAAAACATTCAAAATTCATTTGAATGTTTAAATTCGAATGTGTAGACATTCTATTTGAATTTGAATGCCACATTTGACTGAATTTGATCGAATTTTGAATGTTTAGAACATTCTTGCATGTCCCTAGTTTAATCCATTCCTGACTTTTCCTAATTTTGCATATTTCATTTTCATTCGTTTTAAAAATTTATTTACAGTAGTAAGCTCCTATCAAGCTCCCAGCATTGACCCCTCCATCCCGACTGTCACCACACAGGCCATGAAAGAACCATCTTGCCTGGGGGGGATGGAGGAGAAAAAGAAAATAAAAGTATTTTACAATTGCAGGGACACCGTGGCTGCTGTAGTGTCCCTCTTCCCTCCCACACCATTTCCCTTTTGTATCTTGTCTCTTCAGATTGTAAGCCTGAGGGCAGGGACCTGTCTAAGATTAATATAATATTGTAACCTTCCCTGAGGCCTTCGGGAATAGGGTGGGATAGAAATACAAATGAATAAATAAATAGAAACAAGTGTACAAAAACACTAACTGGTAAAACAACAACATTGTTTCATTTAAACCAGCCAACTTTGTTATGGCGTGGCCTATAACCAAATTTTACACAGAGGAGATTCATCTACATTCTACAACAATGGATAGATGCCCAAGCCTAATTCCAAATACATCTCATCTCATTCATTGCTCCTTTCTAGTTTGTATTATTAGACACTACTGAACTGGGTTAATACATATGCTAGTCATCTTGACACAGTATTGGGAATGGCATTCCTGAAATATGGTTGACCCCTTCCAGCAGACAGAAAGAGTTTAGAAGAAGAGTTGGCTTTTATACCCTGCTTTTCTTGTCAGGGGGTAATGGGGTGTCATCTTCCCCCGTTGGTGACGCATAGCCAATGCATAGCAGAGTTGCACTTGGTTCGTGCTTGGAAAGAAATCAATTCCAGTCTGTGCCTAGCTGGCTCTCAGCCTGTCAGGACTCCTTCAGCATAGCTCTCCAAGGTGCTGAAGGCCTAGGTTCCTCCGGTCCCGGGAAAGCCTGCAGATTCCTACTGCGGCCAGTGTAAACAAACAGACAGCCACGCCGTAAATTCTTCAAAGAGGTTTGTTTATTTTCCTTCAGCTGTTACATCTTAGCAGTTGCTTCCTCTCTAGCCTCCATCAGCTAAGCAAGGCAACACACAGCCGTATGTGACTAGTTTTATACCTTTTTCACTATCTGAGTTGGTGTGTCATATCCTGGCATTTCACAATTGTTACCCAGTCTTACTCAACTCTTGCGCAATCCCTGTGTTGTAATTCTTACTTCATTCAACCTTCAAACAACTGGTGACAATCTGGTGATTCTCTGCACACATCACCTATTGTGACTCCTAGTTACCTCTTTTCTGCACACATCACTACATTTTTCCTTATATGGGCTTTTTCAGCCTGACATTTCTCACCCTTAAACCTTCTGTCACTAGCGCAAGGTCACCCAGCTGGCTTTGTGGAGGAGTCCAGAATTGAACCAGGAGACTACCAGATAAGAGTCTGGCACTCTAACCACGAGACCAACCTGGCAGTAAAGAACTTTTGCTGTACAGATGTCGAGATATGAGTAGGGGGATGTGGCAACTGCCCTTTTTTTCTGATATCCTGTCTTCCAAGAGTATGATACAATCTGCACATTTGCTGTAGTTGTGCTTTTCCATGCCTTTCTGCAAGCACCCTTAATTCTAGGCCACATAAGCTCCTTTAAGGCAGATATATGAGGCCATTAGTTCTGCTCCATCTGCTTAAGACAGAGCTAGATCTGGATTTAGAGGTCCTTAATCTGGCTCTGTTGTAGCCTTTGGAGGGTTGGGGGGTACTGTGAAGCTCACATGAGCTTTGCAGCTGCTGGGACCTAAGAGCTGGATGAATACCTTTAGTGCAGATGGTGCTATCAGGTTCATACCTCCACAAGGTCTGGATCAGTGGGTCTCGTTCATCTGGATCCACTGATCCAGGTCTATCCTAAGTAAGTGCAGAAAAAGAGTCCCTCTCCTTGCATCCCAAAGAATAGCAATTGCTGAACCATGTTTTTTTTTCTTAAATGAAGAATTTAAATCTGTGCTTTGTGTGCAGAATATGAAACAAATTCATCTGGATAGCAGACACTGAAAATAGAGACGGAATGTGATAACACTACAAGATTTTTAAGGCTATACACACACGGGTGCAATATATATTCTTCATATCAAACTCTAGGCTCTGGACCTTCAGACTTTCTAGGTATTTCACTGCGGTTCAAGTGGGGCATCCAAGATTGATGAATTTCAAGGATGATATCTTAATTGCAAATTCATCCTTAATTTCATGTCCTGCTCCTCTGTTATATGCTTTCTCACCCCCGACCCGATGTAGAACAATTTTATGGCATTAAAAACTCCCTCATAGAATGATAAGCCTCAGCTGTGTCAAGAAATTAAGAAGCCGGTGTCTCAGCTTCATTGAAAAGGCATCCAGGGATATAACCGTCTTTTAGATTATTTTTTCTGGAAGGGGAAGGGGAGGGAGGGAAGCCAGGTGCTTAAAAAAAAAAGAAGAAGAAGGTGCAAACTGAATTACAGGATGCCCAGGAGTGTGCAATAGCATTTCATTGTTTGAGTTTGGAATAAAAGGCAGATAATTAGGAAATTGGGAGTCTATTAATTTTCCAAATTTACTCATGCAAGAAGCACTGAGCTACAGTGATATTTGCTTACCTCGTCATTATGCAAAAATATATTAGCTAATTATTTTGACTAATGCAATTAAGATATGCATATTTAGCATAAACTATACAATAGAAATGTTATAGTCAGCAACTGCCGGGTTGCACTCATGAGCAACAGAGAGGCAATAGTCTCTGTACAGACCCTGATGGTGGCGTGCAGGAAGATTGCTACAGCTCTGCCTGGGCCATGCGGATTGGTTTCGTTGCAGTAATTACTTTGCTTTACAGCCTGGCTAGGTGGCCCAGCTAGAGGTGGCACTAAGTTTGGCTAGGTAGAGACACCTGAAGATGTCAGCCTTTGAGCGGTGGAATCTGCACCTTTAATTGCCTTAATCAGTGGAAATGCAGTATCTTTTGCAAGGATCCAATTAAGACATTCACTATTTTTGGTTCCCTTTCTGTGAAAGAAGCTGGCAGAACACCAGCATGTTACAAAATATGCTCCTTTCCTCCCTCTTCACAGTCACATTCCATATCTGTGCCTTTACGTCAGTAATTCTTAGGTTAAGAATTTTGCCTAACCTGAAATCTTACATACTGCAACACACCTAGACATTGGAGAGGGACTGGATTGCACGTGCCAAGTTTGCATCAATTTATTTCCTCTTCTTGTCTACCTCTTTGAAAGTCAGACTTAGACCTCCCATGCAAGGGTTTAGATTTGTGCTTAACCATGCAAGATCATTAAGATCTTGAGCCAGTCTCTCAGGTTCACAGGGCCCATGGTCACAACTTCACTCTAAACTTTCTTCAGTCCATCTTCAGGTCAGACTCTTCACACCTTTCCATTTCCATCCATTTTATTTGTGGACTTTCCACCCTGCATTTGGATCTTCCTGAGTGAAAAGTCCAGAAAGTCATGGAAGATTTCCCACAATTCACAAACAGGGGTGGCCTCTCCAGCTGTGTGGTACACCTCTAGGAGGCCTAGTTGGCTGCCAGACTGAAAGATAAGGGGGCGCAGCTGTGGTGGACAAGAGGTTGGTATGGGCAGATCCAGCCAGGTTGAAGCTTCTAATTTCCCCTCATGTAAATTCTAGGTTAGAATATGTGGACTGGAGATGGGATGAAATCTAAACATGTTCACAAATTCAGGTTCTAAGGTTCAGTTTGATTGAGGCAAACCGGCATGAGTTCAGTTTGATCAAGAACCAGGGTCAAAGAGTTTGTGAATCATTCAAGGTTAAAGCCTTTAAAACCAGCTGGAAATATATTGAAAATAAAAACCATATTTAAAGGATGAGTTGTAGCCAAACTTCTTGTTTTATAGGGAATATTCAAAAATTTGAAAATCCAATTCGAATCATATTTAATGATATTTGAATTTTGACATCCGAACGGATATTCAGATTTTTGAAAATCCAAGAAGGATATTTGAAAAATTTGAATGTATAGATCCGTATCTATCGCATATGAATATGCACAAAAACAATGCATATTTGCGCTTCTAATACGGGATGAAAACAGGATGCATATAGGATGTGCACAGATTCATAAAACTGATATTGTTGACACTCATATTTTTAAATACAGATTGGATTTTTGGATTTGCAGATTTGAATAATCCTGATTAGAATCAGATTTTCTTAAAATCTGGATTTTTAACATTCAAATCGAATTGAATTTTTGAATATTCAATTCAACACAAATTAGGATGCCAAAAATACGTTTGTCCACACCCCTACTGTTTTACTAAGCAGCCCTGTGACCAAGCCAATGGGCTGGTTTGGTTCAAATCAAACTGACTTGAATTGAACTGTTTGATTCAATCCGTTTGAATTTAAATTGAATTTGTACATTTCCAATGAGACTACAAGGGCCACATGGTACTATCCCAAAGGTTCTGGTCACATGAAATAAAATGAAAGTACATCCAAGATAGCTTAAAATAGCTTGCGGGGAGCATTGTTCAGATGCCAGTCTACACCCCCACCCCACCCCATCTCTCATGTACATTGTAGGCTAGAAAAATAGACTAGAATTAGGATGAGAACATGAGGGCCATGCTAATGTCCCTCAGGATAGGGATGTGCATGAATGTTTTGTTTTGCATTCAAATTCGATTCAAATAGAATGTCAAAACATGCTATTCGATTCAGATGGTTAAAATCTGAATGTAACAAAATCTGATTCGAGTCTAATACATTCAAATCTATTTGTTCGAATGTTTAACTTGAATCTGAAGCTATGAATGCCAACAACATTCATATTTGAAGATACAAATGTTGACAACGCTTGTATGTGTCATACATATCTGTAATCCTTGTGTATGAAAATGCATACAGATATGTTTATGTACATTTATATCTGTACATTTGCATCTTTACATATGTATTTCTACATTCTAAAGTTTTGAATCATTCAAACAAATGTTTTGGAACATTCAAAATTTGTTCGAATGTTTACATTTGAATGTGCAGACATTCTATTCGAGATTGCATGTCCACATTCACATGAATTTGATCCAATTTTGAATGTTTAGAACACATGTGCACATCCCTACCTCAAGGGCCTTTGGGCCACTATTTTTGCTACTTGTGAATGCCGCTTAAGATGGTGTAGATGCTAGAAAACAATAGAAATGTGTGTTTTGTCCCTCAAAGGAGCCCTTCACCTTCATTTGGGAGTCAGCCAGAGCGTTTGTCAGGCAACTGGGGAGAGCAAGAAGCATCTGTGCTCATATTTGTTCCCTGGGTATTCCAGAAGGTGGAGGGAGAGGTGAAGCACAGAGTAGCTCCAAGTGTTTTGTGAAAATGCCATCATATCACGCTTGTGCAAATAGGTGCTTCATGATTTTCCACAGCCTCTGAAATGCTGAGGGAGCATGAGGCAGTGAGGTGCATGGCCCACCTCCATCTCAGACCTGGTTATGGTTTCTTAGGACAGGGGAACATCAGGCCCTCAAACGGAGGTGAGACGCTCTTTCTGGCACCTTGAAAAACCAAAATGCACAGCTGTATAAGGCAGTTATCACCCCATCACACAAGTGATGTGCATATTCCGAAGGGCAGAAAAGTGAAGTTTTCTTTGTTTGCTCTTTCTCATTTTTGCTCACTTTTTTCTAGTAGACTAACCAAGCTTGCATCTGTGCACATGGCACCATTCCAACCCAGAAGAATTAGTAGAATTGGGATAGTAGAGAATTTCTACAGGCCCTTGGGCTGATATCCCTTTCACTGGCTGACCTTTTGACCTTAGCAATGGCCCTTGCACTTATCCCAGGACTCAACAGATCAAGGCTAGGCATATGTGTGTGTAATGTTCAAGAGGCAGGCTGTAGGGGCGGGGCTGTTTCATGGGCTTTTCAGCAGCCTGAGTGACAGTGGAGGCAGAGCAGCAGGAGGAGCCTTGCAATCCTGCTGAAACAGACCAATAGGAACAGCCAGATCACGGACTATAAAAAGCAGCAGCCCGGCATTCCCAGCATCTCTCGTCTTGCGTCTTTAGCAGAAGGGGGATCGGGGAGGGTTTGCTACACCCTCATGTCTTCTAGGCCTCTTTTTCTCAGGGTAGAGGGAAGAGGGTGGAAAGGAGGTCTTTCCTCTTGAGTAGAGGGAGATTGCAGCATGCACCCACTGACAGGCGGGTGCACGGATGGACCGTTTCACTCAGAGCCAGAGCGAAGCGGGGTTCGGCAGGGCAAACAGCATTGCCTTGAGCCTAACTCTACTATTAGGGGGAACTGTCTCACTGAATGGTAGAGGGAATCTCTGAGGGAAGGACTGAGAAGTGGAAGGGCTTGCTGTAAGGATGAGGAGGGAGGGACCGAGCCGTGTTGCCACACTGTGGACATCCAGCATGATATGCACACCACTCTTATTACATATATTTCATATACTGATGCAGGGGGACCCACAGCACGTGTCTGTGCCTTGTCATGACACCAGTATGACACCACTATCACAAACACTGTGACCAGTTTTTATCCAGACGTGAGAATGAGTGCATGTGTTATTGAATTGTAGCCATTATTGAATTGTAGACATTATGGGGGCAGCACTTTCATGCTAGAACCTCATCTGGACAAAAGGTCCTCAGGATGCTGTGATTTTGGAATCAAACCAATGTCAGAAATATCCTTGTGATGAAAGGCTAGAATGGATCAGGACCACATCATTTCCTATAAAGACTCCTCAGTCACTTTGATGTCCTCATTTGAGCAATCACCATATTCATTCCAGTTAAGCCATAAGCAATCTTCAGAGCTGTTTTCTCTTTGCTTAACTTAAGGTCTTCAGATACTGCTAAAAACTCAGTGTTGTGTGGTCTCCCTGGAGAAAGGCATAGTTCAGTGTAGCTTATTATAATATTCCCTGGAGGATCATAGAGGAAGGAAATTCACTGGCTTCACTCTGCCCCAGAATGAAGTCTCTTCAGCAAGCAATGTTTTACACCTCCCTGGATTCTTCGCCACAGTTTTGTCTAGTGGTTAGGAAGCCAGACTCTTATCTGGGAATACCGGGTTCAATTCCAACCTAGCCCATGAAGCCAGCTGGGTGACCCTGGGTTAGTCACAGCTCTCTTTCTGAGCTCTCACAGCCCCGCCTACCTCACAGATGTTCTGTTGTGGGAGGAAGAATAGAAAAGCTTTGTATGCCACTTTGAGTCCCCTTAAATGGGTGAGAAAAGTGGGGTAGAAAAGCCAACTCTTCTTCCTCCATGAAGCCAGCTGGGTGACCTTGGGCTAGTCAGAGCTCTCTTCTGAGCTCTCACAGACCCACCTACCTCACAGGTTGCTCTGTTGTGGGGAGAAGAACAAAAAGCTTTGTATGCCACTTTGAGACCCCTTAAGTGGGTGGGAAAAGTGGGGTAGAAAAGCCATCTCCTTCTTCTTCTTCTTCTTCTTCTTCTTCTTCTTCTTCTTCTTCTTCTTCTTCTTCTTCTTCTTCTTCTTCTTCCTCCTCCTCCTCCTCCTCCTCCAGCATACTAAAAAGCAGAGGCATCACCTTGCTGCCAAAGAGTAACGTATGGCTGTGAGATTGGACCATAAGGAATGCTGAGCACCAAAGAAATGAAATGGTGCTTTAGAATTGTGGTGGAAGAGAGGACCTTTGGTCTGCAAGGGATTCAGATCAGTCAATACTAAAAGAAATCAACCCTGACTCTTCATTGGAAGGACAAAAACTGACATTCAGATACCTTTGTCACATAATTAGAAGAGAACACTCATTGGAAAGGATCCTATACTGGGAAAGATTGAATGCAAAAGAAGAAGAAGAAGAAGAAGAAGAAGAAGAAGAAGAAGAAGAAGAAGAAGAAGAAGAAGAAGAAGAAGAAGAAGAAGACAGCAGATATGAGATGGATAAATAGTGTCATGGAAACAATGAAAAGGAGCTTGGGCAGATTCTAGGGGACAGAGGCCTGGTGTTCTGTGGTCCATGGGGTCATGAAAAGTTGGACACCACTGATTGACCGAACAGAAGGGTTCTCCTCCTTACCAGAAAGTCACCTGATTTTTTTACTATTCTCTTACCAGGAATAGCTAAAATGGTTTCCTTCATGTGCCGTATTATCCATTATATTTATTGTTAGATCCCCACAATATATTTACCTCTTAAGAGTGATGGTGGTTGGAAATCACAACTACCACAAGAGATA
This sequence comes from Aspidoscelis tigris stejnegeri, assembly GCA_023333525.1. NCBI lineage: Eukaryota > Metazoa > Chordata > Lepidosauria > Squamata > Teiidae > Aspidoscelis > Aspidoscelis tigris. Next base: position 14,567,399 of record JALMGA010000007.1, read on the forward strand.
CAGATACAGAGCCTTGCATTATCCTTCCTTTTTGATGATCACAGGAATGTTTTGGCTAAGCCTACCTTGGCCATGTGGACCGTCAAATGGCTTCTGTTTTATTTTGTTGTCCTTTCAAATATTTCTCATAGAGTAGGCTGTACCATCTGGTGGACAATCTGTCTGTAACTTACTGCATCATACCTAGTTGTACATGCAAGTATAGATGGACCCAAAGGAACAAGCTTTGGCAACAAGCAAACAACAACAACAGGGAACCTGTTGAGGGCTTGACACTTGCCATGAGGTCTTTTGTAAGTGATATGGAACTCTTTTGAAGACCTCGCACCCACAAGAATAATCAGGCCTTCAAAGGCTACAGCAGGATCATCACAACAAATGTTTGCTAAATTCTAGATCCAAATCATGTGTCACAGATTATAGTGTATTTATATATGTTAGGCTTGTTTATTTAGAGTATGACTGGATTAGCTTCAGTAATCCAGACACTGGTAATCTCTCCTTTGAACAACAACAAAGTTCCAAATATGAATGAATTAAATGCTTAAGAGTGCAATCAGACAGGGCTTTAGGAGGTGTCACCCCTGTAAGAAAAAGACACAAAAAAAATCCCAAATTCAAACAGTTAAAAAGAATAAGGCTGCCCCATTTTTCTTCACTTTGGTGTGCCTCACCTCAGAGTCCATCAACACCTTTGTGACAATGAGTGCTCACCACTGATTGGCCATTCACCTGCCTGGACTCCTCATGGTCATTTACTGGCAGCATTTGTTCTCTTGTTGCGATTGGCTACATTTCCCTCCTCTGTGCTTATGAACCTCCACACCCAATCCAATTAAAATAAGTCATCTCTAGTGTTATTTAACCCCATATGAGAAGGGATGCCTCCTTCCAGGCTTCAGAATGGAGTGATTTTAAGGATTGTCTGTCTGTCTTTACAGCCTTAAATTCACCCAGAGGGTGCCTTATTAAAAGTGTCTGGTTACACCCTAAGACAGCTCAAAGGCACATTGAAGGTATTTGATTCAGGGCACCCTTAAGCCAGTGCATTTCAATCCTACCTTTAAGGTTTCTGATTGAAAGTTGACAGCATGAATACATTATGCGAATTCCTCTTCCAATGTTGCAATGGCTCTAGTGACCTGTCTGGACCTGGTCATTGTTAGAACCAGGGGACTGGTTTGATGGATCATGGGCGCGTCCCATAGGGGCTAAAATCTGGGATGGATTCAGATTCAGCATTGGGGGTTCCCATTAAATCCCCCAATACTCCGAATCCACTCTGGATTTTCCAGCCCTGTTCCCATGCCAGTTTTCTTTCTCCGGATTTTCCGGGGGAAATCCGGAGAAAGAAAACCCCTGTTTCAACAGTTTTTTTTTTCCAGCTGACTTGGATCAAAGCCGAGCGAAGGAGGACAGCTGGTGGCTGGGTAAGTGAGTGAAGGGGTGTGGCCTGGCCATCAGCTGTCCTCCTTCATTCAGCTTTAAACCGAGCCAGCCTTTTCTTTCTCCTTGTTGAAATAGGGGGAGGGAAAAGGAAGCAAGGCAGCCAAGGAGGTTAGGAGGAGAAGGCTGGTAGCAGCTGCTTTCCTTCCTTTTCCCTCCCCTCTGCCTGCCACCCAACACTGGAGCATTTGAGGGGCGGCCTCCTGTCCACGCACCCCCTCGCTCACTTACCCAACTGCCAGCTGTCCTCCTTCACTTGGCTTTAAACCAAGCCAGCCTCTCCCTCCTGGATGTGGCGGCATTGGGTGGCAGGCAGGAGGGGGAGGGGAAAAGAAGGAAGGTGGCTGCTGTCAGCCTCCTCCTCCTCCTAATGTCCTTGGCTGCCTTACTTCCTTTTCCCTCCCCCTGTTTCAACAAAGAGAAAGAAAAGGCTGGCTCAGTTTAAAGCTGAGCAAAGGAGGACAGCCAGCAGCCAAGCCTTTTCTTTTCCCCTGTTGAAATAGGGGGAGGCTTGTGCACACCTGTGGGTTCTGTTTGGGAACCGCCCGATGCGGGACCGGTGCTGTTCCTGGCCTCCACCCCTAACCCGCAGCAGAACCTGGATTACTCCAAATCAGAGTAATCCGGGTTCACTCCTGATTGGCTGTAGGTGGGAATGCGGCCCATGAGTCTGATGCAAAAGGGCTCTTTTTATGTTATACCCTCTTTCCTTAACTGCTAAAATTTACTGCTTGCAAATCCAAACAGCGAGTATCTCTATTCATAGAAACAAGACTTGAGCATGGAATAAAGCACAATTCATCTCCTTGTTTTTTGTTCCATAAAGACCATATGTTGCATGGCCAGTTATGGCTTCCATGTGCTTCTGGGGAAGCAAGAGTGGAGATAATATAGTCTTCTTGTTGTATTCCAGACTTTTAAATTACTTCAAGCTGCCAAAGTGATCCAAAGGTCAGAAATTCTGTATCTGCTGATTGGTAGAAAAACACAGCCCAGGGAGTTTCTTATGTTATACCAATCTATATACTGCCTGGTTCAAACATTGTCGTGTCAAGAGTGGGCGGCAGCAGCAGCAAGTACACATACATGCATGCACATGGCTAGCAGTAGCAAGGAGCCAATTCAGTTTCAAGAGTCAGCTGGGATATAGAGTTACACATAGTCAAACAGTCTAGGAGTCAGGTTACCAGAAATTCATTGTCAGTCAGGAGTCCATCAGAGTCCAGAGGTTATACAAGTTGGGGGCTGCCAAGAAGATCCTTTTATAGAAATTTAAGTACAAACGTATTACTCTTCCCATTTCAATGTGTGTGACCACATGTGAATTGTTTGTGTATAATCTTGAACATGAAATACTGTATGGGGAAGCAGAGTCATAGTTGATTGCTCTTGCCCCAAAATGCAGAGATGGACTGAATGCTTAGATCTTCCAGGAAACAGATTTTGCTGAACTTCACCACCTGCCATTTCCCATGCTGATGGAACTTGAGTTCAGTAACACCCATTGAGTTGTGCATTAGCAATTCTTGCATTAGTAAAAGATGCCTACCAGAGAGAACTCAAATGTCTTTATGAATTTTTGAAGCTGTGTATTATGAAGCTGTGTATTATAATATTTATATCCTTTATTTGCTTTGTTAAAAAAGAAGAAAGCAAGAGGGGGACAAAGACAAGCAAATCAATATTTTATGTAATATGAGTTGCTGTTTCTGAAAACAGAAAACCATGGTCAAACTTTGTTCCCTGAGTTCTCACTCTAATTCTGGTCCACTGAATAGGGGGAAACATCTGGTCAGTGCAAAGCTCTGACTCCCAGCTCCGTCCATTTGCACACTGCCCTTCTGTTCCCAGGAGAACTTTGAAGCAAGATGGCTCAACAAGCCCCCGGAATGGTTCCATTTGGATGGAGTGTTCAGCTATCTTCAGATGGCAAAGGACAAAGCAGGATATAAAAGAGAATCCATAATTAATACTTACTCTGCTCCATCAGAAACGCTGGGACTCCTGCAGCATAGATTTGCTTTCCTGAATATCTGGTGAGGTCCATTTGATATTATGTCACTGAGGGCTCCTTGGAACTCACTGCTTCCCACCCACAAGGATAGTTACCTAGGCACCGTAACCAACCCCCATTCTTCTTCTGGCCAGTTTGGTCTGGTGGTTAAGGAGCCGAACTCTTATCTGGGAATACTGGGTTTGATTCCTCACTCCTCCGTGAAGCCATTTGGGTGACCTTGGGCAAGTCATAGCTCTCTTTGAGCTCTCACAGCTCCACCTACCTCACCAGGTGTTCTGTTGTGGGGAGAAGAATAGAAAGCTTTTTCCACTCCTTTGAGTCCCCTTAAATGGGTGAGAAAAGTAGGGTAGAAAAGTCAAGACTTCTTATTCTTCAAGAAGAAGATAATAAGTAAATTGCCTCTTGTGGATACAGCTATTGTGTGAAACCATATTACTCTCAATTTTTGGAACAATGGAAGCTGCTTTGTTATCTCCCCCCTTTTTTTCTGGTTATAAGAAAGACAAAGAGTTAAGAATCATTCCTTTCTTTGGAGAAAAAGAAAACCATTAGTAAATTCTCAAAATGTGCCTGATTCACCAAATATTTTTGTGGGGGGAGAGGAGTTCATAGCTCTTACAACTCACCTTAGTTTGGAATTCTACTACTCCCTGATCAGGTAAACAAAGAACCCCATTGTTCTCTGTGGCCAGAACATTTGAATAGAGATGTGTACATTTTTTTCCCCTGTCTGCTTCACTTCACATCAAAGCAAATGCAAAGGAAATTTGCATTTGTGCAAATGGGGCTATTTCAACTCTGCATCTCCAACTGCTCTCCACACATTCGAAAACCCCGTGTGTGTAAAGGCCTTATATCTGACAAGATACAGAATGCTACGTTGCTATTCTTTCTGATGACTGGAGGCTAGGCTTTTAAAAAGTAAGTCCTGAACCCGATGTTTCATGGGGAGGGACTTTTCTATTGTTACTGTTTTTATGTTTGCATTGTTATTTTGTGAAACCTACTTGCTCAGTGATTGTGCTACCATTTTTCTTATTTTTCACTAAACCATTAAAATATTCCAAGTTGTCCTTGCTTTGTGGCTCTCTTAGTTGCTGAGAAGGACTGGTGGCAACGAACCCAATATGATTCCCGGTGTAGAGGAGGGACTGCTTGGCTGGTTCATGGCTGGGAATTGTCACATTCTGATGGAAAACTCAGCTATTTCAGCCTCAAAACATTTCAAAGGATTTTGAGTTGAAGTGAATCTCAGATTCCATTTCATGCCCATCTCTAGTGGAAACTTGTACAACTGGATCTTATTTTCAGCCCATTCCTAGTAGAGGAAGTTAAAAGACGATGATCAGTTTTATCTTAGATCTACAATTGCAAAGGTATTTATTTTATTTGGAATTAAGTCACCTTGGTATGAAGGAGTAATATATCAAAGTCAGCAGGCTTACATTTTTTATCTAAGATCAGTAAACTTACTAGGCTGCTGTTGACTCAGATTTTGTATGAAACAAAGGTTTCTTATGGAATATATAAAGAACTTCATTTTATTCTGTTGGGTAAATTTTGCCCAGACATTTACAGAAGACTTCTAAATGTGTAATATATTCTGAAAATCACTAACTGGGCACAAAACTATTTTAATCAATCACATAATTCTGCTTTATATTTATATGCAGAGTTCTAAATAAAATATAAACAAAAATAGGCTCAGAAGGAACTTCAGTGGTTGAGCAAGCTAGGCATGGCTAATTTAAGTGCAATGAATGGCATTGCTTATAATAAGTAGACTGCGTCTTTTTTCATGTTCAAAATTTGCATCATTCATATTAAACACATCAAAAACTAAATGTGCATATTGGATACAGAATAAAAAAAGCATCATTCAGTCAACAATCCAATCTCGAACTTTGTTTCCCCCCCAAAACAACAACAACAACAAGCAATGTGAGAGTTTTTAAAAAAATAGCCACAGTCTTGAGCATTCCCTGACTTCCATTAGAAGAGAAATCCAATGTCACCAGAGGCATTTTCTGCACTTGGTCAATAGACTTACTCAAGTGGTTCTGTCATGCCCACTGGGCTAACATTATCCTAGTCACCTTGCAGTGCGTCCCCAGATGGAGCATCTGCCCCTGAAGGAGCCATTTCTGAACCAGAAACAGTTCCTTCCATGCAGCAGCGCGCTGCAGGGCAACTACAAATGGAGCACAATTGATTGCTCCACACATGAACCTATATTTACCTGCAGTGGTCATGTGACACACTGTGCAAGTGCATGCGCATGATGCCTCAGGGTTACCCCAGTGTTGTTGACACCAACGAAGAAAGATGGTGGTGCATGGACATCCATTTGTACTGAAGGTACACACCTGTCCAGATATGTGCAGGGAGGAATGATGTGTACTAGCATCTGTCAGCGCGAATGCTAGTACATGCATGGGGAACGTCGTCTTTCTTGTCTCCTGGGCTGGAAGGAAAGTGCAAATTTGCTCCAGGTTGAAGAGGTTTACAATTACCTGTTGACTGTTCTGCCCTAATCATCATCAGTGCTTCCACACCTGGTTCAAAACAAGAATTTTTGACTGAGTTCACATCTAAGTTTTAATCCAGCTTTGGTCCACTTTCAGAATGAGACAGTACATCAGGAGAGCGTGAGCAATGTTACTTAACAAAGGAAGCTTAGGAATAATGCTGGGCAGCCCTTGAAGAACACCCTTCAGGTGGTCCATGTCTCATTCTGTTCTGTTGGGGATCCCTTTCTCCTTGGAGGGTCCCAGGTGGATCCTAAGAGAGGCTGGGGTGAAGAAGAGGGAGGAAGAGGAGGAGGGTGTTGGCTTTTCTATCCTGCTTTTCTCGCCCTTAAGGGGACTCAAAGTGGTTGACAAACCATCTGACAAACCTTCTCCCCACAACAGATACCTTGTGAGGTAGGCAGGCAGTGAGAAAGATTGCTGTGACTAGCCCAAGGCCACCCAGCTGGCTTCATGGAGGAGTATGGAATTGAACCAGAGGACTAGCAGCTAAGAGTCCAACTTTCTAACCACAAGGACCAAACTGGAGCTTGCTTCATCCTCCCTGTTCAGAATACAACCCTGGGACAGGTAAAATATTGAATTGCTGGATGACAGCTCTGAGCCAGGATCTACTGCGCTCAGGTTTCTTGCAGTAAAGAATTTATCAGCATCTCCTGAGACAGGGATGGTTTAATCCAATCTGTCTGCCCCCCCCCACTTCCAACTATCTGCGCCTCTGCACATAAATTTTCTCCCTTTTGAAGGGGAGGAGGGAGATTCTGTGAAAGGTTTTGTCCCAGGACAGCTGGCCCTTGGGGAGGAAAAGAAATCTCTGACCTTGCCAAGCTGATTCAGCACATCCGTCACTAAACTAAAGAAGCTTTAAGCATTGCCAGCTCAGCTGGAAAGGAGGTCATGAAAGAACTGTTTCATCCACCAATTCTTGGTGCGCTTCACTGTGGACACAGCACGCCCGGGATTATTTATTATATTGCTGTCATTATTATTATTAATAATCATGTCTCTGAACACTTTTCTCAGCAATTTACCATTTTCAGCGCTTTGCAGATCCCTTCTCATTTATCCTCCAAATGACCCCTGGAGTGGTGGTCAAAGGAGATACCCTTGAGGAGCCTGAGTCTGAAGAATAACGCTGGCCAGTCCCATGGGAGTTGATAAATGATCCCCACAAACACAATGCCGGCACTGCCGCCACCATTACAAAGGTTCCTACAAACACACAAGTGTTTGCATTCTGGAAGGGTGCCCATTTTACCCAGTTGGGGCAGGGGGGGGGGAAGAGCCCTGAGATGTTTTAGGCTTGCACCTATGTTGAAAGGGAGGGAAGGGTCCCTAAAGGTGTTTCTTCACTTACCTTCTTTAATCTGGATTAAAAAGATCCACATCTTTGAAATGGCATCCTTGCTGAGTCTGGTCCACCTCCACGAACACAAAGATCATTCCTTTCCTTGGCCGCCACAGTTAAAAGCATAACCAAAAGTTTGTTAAAAACATAACTACAAAAGCAGATCATTCCCTTCCTTGGCCACCACAGATTAGTGGAGGTGCGCACATGGGCATGACAGCGGGCAGCCACCACTTGCAACCGGCTCAAAGTTTTCTCTCAGTTCAGGTCGACTTGTCACTTTCAGATCAACCAATCCTGAAGGAGGGAAAAGCCTTTTAACTTCACTACTATTATGTGGCTTAACAGTCAACAGATTGCCAGGGTCTGATCGCAGCCCACACGGCAGGAACAGGGAGCAGAGGTGAAACCCTGCCTGCTAATACTGAGGCCGCCAAACTCCGCCCCAAATAACCCAGAAGCGTCCGTGTGACCCCAGGACAATACAGGCTGGCCCCTTATTTCGAATATAGTACACTTGTTAAGTGGGTTTTTTTTAAAACACATATTGTCTTGCATGTAGCCCGGATTAGGGCTTTGCAAGGAGACACTCCTGAGGCAGACTCGGAATAATTTCAGAATATTTTCAGCATGGGGACAGGCCAAAACAAGTTTCCTCAGACAGTGATTGTACCAGGAAAGGGGCTGGCATGAATGTTCTAAGGCACCCTCTGCCGCTGAGGCTGCATCCAGACACCAGTTACTTATTCCATTACATTTGGGTATTCTGGATTTATCCAAACAGAACAAGTAACCGATCATGTGGGTACAGTCTGAGAGTGGAGACACAGCAGCAGGGACATCCTTCTGAAGCATGTGGAGATCCAGCTGATGTCTTTCATGTTTGCCTCGCACAGAATGCCTGCTGTATTCACACTCCAAGGCTAAAAATATTTGTGGTGCCTTCAAAAGACAGTTATGTGCAGGCTGCTTCAAGTGTTCTGAACTTGGAATGAAACATCCTGCAAATATAGAGACAAACCTGAGCCTGTTCTGACAGAATGCTCCACATATTCCAGATTTATAAGGATTCTTTCCTCAACTTTTCCAAAATTCCTGTGATTAATTATGGGATCTGGGGAAAATATTTTTAATCCCTTAACAGTCACTGGGGTAACTGAATACCTTAAGCATTCTTTGGCAGGTGGGAGACATCCTTCCCTCCCATCCTTCCTTTCTTTGGAAATCCTGAGAAGCATTCTGGCTTTTAAGAATGTTTAAATTGATGAAATTCTGGTTTTAAAATTTGTAAAATTGAGCCGGTCTCCCAGGGATCCTTTCTGAGGTGGCTGGTGACTACTACTTACCAAGCAACCAGCTGTGAAAGCATTGGACAATCAGGAGATTTTAAAGGATTTTTTGAAAAATAGTTTCATAGACTGGTTGACAAGTAGGGAAAATCCTCCCCTCCCACTTACCCTACTGACAAATTCTTGGAACTATCTGATGAGGTAAGACTATCCATTTTTTTTAAGCCGAAGTCCTCAAAAAGGGGGGTGGTGGTAGAGCTGAATGTCTATCACCTTAAACACAAAGCATGAAGCACCAATTAATCTTTTCAGCATTTTTATTGACCTACCTACCTACCTACCTATCAGTCTGGTCTAGTGGTTAGAGAGCCGGACTCTTATCTGGGAATACCGTGTTTGATTCCGCCCTCCCCCATGCAGCCAGCTAGGTGACCTTGGGCTAATCACAACTCTTTTCTGTGCTCTCACAGCCCCACCTACCTCATAGGGTGTTCTGTTGTGGGAAGAAGGATAGAAAAGCTTTGTCAGCTGCTTTGAGTCCCCTTAAATGGGTGAGAAAAGCAGGGTAGAAAAGCCACTTCTTCTTCTTCTTCTTCTTCCTTCCTTCCTTCCTTCCTTCCTTGATTCATTCATTCATTCATTCATTCATTCATTCTAGCATTTTGTTTTCAAGACCTCAAAGACTCTCAAATAATCCGAAAGGATTCCATGTCCGCCTCCGGAGTGTCCGCATACAAAGCCCTAATACGTGGCACACGGGAGTCAATACGTGTTAAAAACACACACACTTCACAAGTGTTTTTCATGTGAAATAAGGGGCTAACATGTATTGTCCTGGTGCCATGTGGACGCTCCCGGAGGGGATGAATGGGAAAATAACCTCTGTGACGGTTTCTCGGTACAGGCTGCAAACTGTTTTGCTTTTGGGCTTTGCAGGCTTCTTGCAAAGCTGCAATAGCCAGCCTTGTTGCAAAGTTTGTTGCGAACCCTGGGATTTGGGCTGCAAAAAGAGCGGGAAATCCTGTGCGGGCCCTGTTGCAGTGATTGGCTGGAGTAAGGTTTTGGAGGGAAAAGCTGTCCGGGGATCTGAGTGCTGGAGGGGCTAGAGAAGGAGTTCCCACCAATCAGGCTGGAGGGACAGCAACCTCTGTTAGGAGTCTCCAGCAGCATTTTATTGCGGCTAGAGCCAATCAGGATCAGGGGTGTGTGTATAAATGAACACAGAGTACAGCAGAGAATGTCTTCATGCTGGGACAAGAGCTGAAAGGAGAAGAAGAGCTGAACCTGAAGGAGCCAGACCAGTAGTTGACCAGGGGTCTTCGTGCTGGGACTCAGGCTGAAGGGAACAGAGGAGCTGATCCTGAGGGAGCTGGAACCAGTAGCTGACCAGTGGTCTTTGGGCTGAGTGATTTCTGAAGGAGGCAATCGGGTGGATTGTAGCTCTGAGGGAGACTTCACTAGCAACTGACCAGGCTGGATGATCGGAGAAGCAAGGACGGACTGGGCCTTGTGATCATCTAGGGCCGCGTTCTGGTACACTGGCTTGTCTTGAGCTGTGGCAAAGCAAGTCAGAGGGGGAGGAACGTGTGGAGGCTTGTCTTTTAAAAGGGGAACTAATTTCCTTTGGAGAAAGGGTTAGCTCCTAGCTTTAAGAGACTTGCAAATTTAAACTAACAACTACCTGAACCTTATTATCTTATAGTATTGCTTGTGTATAATAATAAACTTGTTTTAGTTAACTGTTGAAACGCTTGCTACCAGTGTTTTGTGTCCACACTGTAGTATTCACTTGGCCGTTGCACGAACCCAGCGTCCTAACAGGGCCAAGCTTCTCCCAGAGAGGGCAGGCACTAACTGGAACGCTGGGCATCGTGGCAATTTGGTGGCAGCTCGGGACGAATCTTGATTCAGTCCGCTTTGGCCAGAATACTACAGTAGCAAGCAATACTGTGTGTGATTGAGAAGGGCAGCCAGAGTTTGGCTCCTTTGTGAATGAGTCTGGTGTCTGGACACAGAGCCCTACGGTAGTGCCTGTGGGGCAGAACTCCTCCATCCCTGAAGTGTGTGTGTGCTAGACATCAGGGAGGGTTAGTAGGTACGGGCAAGCAGGCACAGGTCCTGAGGTAAAGGCTTTGGGTACTTTGTAAGGACCTGGTGTGCTGTAAGCCCTAGTATTTGGGTGAGCCTAGCCACAGTATAGTGGGGTCAGTAGGTTTGGTGGCCGGAGGTAATTGCTGAAGGTAATAAAGTACGGTCACCAGCCGGACGCTGAACCACGTGGCTACGCCCAAATAGACCTGGTTCCAGAGGTAATCTGCCTGGGTAAAGTACGGAACCAGGGAGGGAATTACGTTCCCTGTGTGTGGGCTACAAATAGCAGCAGCCAGCACGGTAGATCAAGTGGTGGGGAGTCCCACACTTGATGCTAACTAGGAGAGGGGCTAAGGCTGTTCCAAAGGGTCTTGGGGGACTGCCAGCTAGGCGTGTTAGTGGCAAGGGTCCCAGAGCCAAACCAAGGAAAGCTATTATGGAGTCTGTGGTGGAACAGGAGGTTTCAACCCCAGAGCCAAGTGTGGGTGCAGGCCCAGGGACTACTGAAGCTGTACCAGGAGTGGCACAGGACAGAGGGCTCGCTGAGCTCAAACTGAGGCTCGAGTATGAGCGGGAGATGAAGAAAATGGAATTGGAACTACAACTAGCCAGAGAGAAAGCTGCCATGGCAGAGCGTGAAAAGGAAATGGATATGGCAGAACATGAGAAGGCTAGGGCTCATGAGCTAGCCGTTCTCCAATTAAAAGCTAGCCAAGGGCAGGGTGCCCAAGGGTCAGTTCCTGGACAGGGTGATGGTGGAACCCCTAACCCCATGAAAATAGACATCAAGAGGTTTCCTTTATATACAAAAGGGGATGATGTCGAGTCTTTTCTCAGGGCTTTTGATCGGGCGTGCTCAGAATTTGAAATCCCACAAGAACATAGGATGATGTACTTGAGATCACGAATTAGCGGTGATCTGCTGGACCTTTATGCCGCCCTTTCAGATGAGGAAGCCCGGGACTATAAGGTGTTCCAGGAGCGGGTTAAGCAACGCTTTAACCTAACCGCAGAACACTATAGGCAAACCTTCCGGAGTGTTGAGAAGAAGGAGGGGGAAACCTATATGCAAGTTGCAGCCCGCATGGTGCGGCACTTGTGGGATTGGGTGAAAGAATCGCAGGTCAATACCATTGACCAGTTTGCAGAATTGATATTAAAGGAGCAATTCATGCAGCTGTTGCCCAACCACATCCGTTGGATTGTGGAGGACAAGGAATGTGTCACAGTGCAAGATGCAGCCCATTGTGCTGACCGGTTAGTGGTGACCAGGGGGAGTGGCAACTCAAAGCAGGCAGATGGGGCAGGGAGGTCATCATCTGTTAGGAACAGTTCCTCTGGTCATTACAACACAGGTAATGGAGAAAGGGCACAGTCCAGAGTGCCAGACAAGGCCAGAACCTGCTTCCGGTGCGGCAGTTTGACGCACCTAAAGGCCGAATGCCCTAAGGCGCGCCCTGCTGGGCAGGAGAAAGCAGAAGCACATCATTCCTACTGTGTGCGAGCCCCAAAACAGCAGCACGAGAGTGAGGATGATGGTGCTAGACAGGGACAAGTGGGACATTCCCTGCCAGAGCCTGAGAGCTACGTTATGATGAATGCTGAGCACCCCCCAGATGCTGAATACATCTGGAAGGTCCGGGTTCATGGGCGAGCAGTTAATGCCATAAGGGACTCAGGCTCTGCAGTCAGTGTGATTAAACCACAGTGGGTACAGGAGAGTGATTATGTACCAGGGAAGAAGATCAAACTGAAGGGAATTGGTGGCAGTTCCTTCAGGGCTCGCGTAGCAAGGGTTCCTGTACAGATTGGGGCAAGGTACATGGAACACGACTTTGCTGTAACTGGCAGGATCCCAGTTCCGCTGCTAGTTGGCAACGATTTGGCCAGGCGTGTGATACCAAGGATGGGAGGCAGACCCACAACCCCAGCCTGTGCTAGTGTAAAAGCTTTGCAGGAGGCAGTAGAGGAGTTGAGGGTGGGGCAAACATCCTTGCAGAAAGAGATCGCACTGTTGAAACAAAGCAATGTAAACAAACAGCTCGCTGAGCCCAAGATTGAACCGGCTGGGTCAGGGGAAGTGACCAAGGCAGAGGGCCAGGAACTGTCACAAGGTTTGAGTGGGCTGGACAACACAAGCAGCACCTCCCCAGTAAAGAAGATGCCAAGGGAAGCTGAGAGAAAACCACTTCCACAGGCAGCCAAGCTAAGGAGACTGGGATCGCTGTTAGTAGCAATTGCTAGTATGTCAGAAGGGATCCAGGAAGCTGATGTCGTGCCGGATGGGTCAAGGGCCACAGCATCCAGTGCCAAGACCGGGGAGAATGACAGGACAGCGTCTCCAGGCAACAAGGTCAGCCAGAAGCCAGATCCCACAGCAGGGCCACCGCCAGATGGGACCAGCACCACAAGTGACCAGTGCGGGAGTGGAGCAAGCAGGCAACCTAGCGCCAAGGACCTTGCGGGCCAGTGTTGCGGAAGGAAGACCAGCAAAGAGCCAGACTGTGATTTTGGACTCAGTGCATTATTTGAGTGACTTTGGGACACTGTGTTTAGTTGTATATAGTTAGTTAAGGAAATTCTTTTACAAAGACTTTGGACTTTTATGGAATGTGTTTAGTAGATAGATGTATGTTTAGTTACGCTCCTCTTTGGGAGACAAATGTCCATGGGACAGTTGTGCCCCAGGTACATTTGTCTTTTTTGGGGAAGGGAGGGGTTGTGACGGTTTCTCGGTACAGGCTGCAAACTGTTTTGCTTTTGGGCTTTGCAGGCTTCTTGCAAAGCTGCAATAGCCAGCCTTGTTGCAAAGTTTGTTGCGAACCCTGGGATTTGGGCTGCAAAAAGAGCGGGAAATCCTGTGCGGGCCCTGTTGCAGTGATTGGCTGGAGTAAGGTTTTGGAGGGAAAAGCTGTCCGGGGATCTGAGTGCTGGAGGGGCTAGAGAAGGAGTTCCCACCAATCAGGCTGGAGGGACAGCAACCTCTGTTAGGAGTCTCCAGCAGCATTTTATTGCGGCTAGAGCCAATCAGGATCAGGGGTGTGTGTATAAATGAACACAGAGTACAGCAGAGAATGTCTTCATGCTGGGACAAGAGCTGAAAGGAGAAGAAGAGCTGAACCTGAAGGAGCCAGACCAGTAGTTGACCAGGGGTCTTCGTGCTGGGACTCAGGCTGAAGGGAACAGAGGAGCTGATCCTGAGGGAGCTGGAACCAGTAGCTGACCAGTGGTCTTTGGGCTGAGTGATTTCTGAAGGAGGCAATCGGGTGGATTGTAGCTCTGAGGGAGACTTCACTAGCAACTGACCAGGCTGGATGATCGGAGAAGCAAGGACGGACTGGGCCTTGTGATCATCTAGGGCCGCGTTCTGGTACACTGGCTTGTCTTGAGCTGTGGCAAAGCAAGTCAGAGGGGGAGGAACGTGTGGAGGCTTGTCTTTTAAAAGGGGAACTAATTTCCTTTGGAGAAAGGGTTAGCTCCTAGCTTTAAGAGACTTGCAAATTTAAACTAACAACTACCTGAACCTTATTATCTTATAGTATTGCTTGTGTATAATAATAAACTTGTTTTAGTTAACTGTTGAAACGCTTGCTACCAGTGTTTTGTGTCCACACTGTAGTATTCACTTGGCCGTTGCACGAACCCAGCGTCCTAACAGGGCCAAGCTTCTCCCAGAGAGGGCAGGCACTAACTGGAACGCTGGGCATCGTGGCAACCTCACTCGCTTGCTCTGCCGGTAACGTTACCTCCATTTACATTGCTGGGAAGTTTGTACTACAATTTGCGCTGAAGTAGATGAACTGTCAAGCAAATATGCGCACATTTGCTTGAGAGTTCACCTGCTTCAGCGCAAACTTGTTGCCTTCCCAGCAATGTAAGTGGAGGTAACATTACCAGCAGAGCGAGCAAGCAAGCAAGGTTATTTCCCCATTCATTCCCTCCTTGTCCATGGCCGGCAGGGGAGGAGGGGATGAATGGGAAAATAACCTCGCTTGGTTACTGCAATGCTCCTCTCACTGCTGTTGCCATTCCTGCCCTTCCATGGGGACAGGCAGATACGGTTTGGATCTGCATTTCCCCAAACCACATGGGTACGCTTTACTCTGTGTTACAACCTGGATTTTTATCACATGTGTCCAAATCGCATCAGCTGGCTTGCATGCGGACGCGCCCTCACATAAAGACACAAAATTGTCCATATGTTCTTAGGGTTGGGTTGTGGTAGAAGGCAACCTCTCCAATCTATTTTGAGGTCACTAGTCCCCCATAGTGAAAAGAAAGATCAAATGGTCCTCCATTATTCTATGTGTCTTCAATCACTTCCAATGTAGTCTGGTGGGTGAAGTTAGTTGTTCCCATTGCTGCCAGCCAGGTTGTGCTGATGAAAGCCAGCACCTGCAGATGCAGGCTCATTTCCTGTCCTCCTAGAAGATCAGCCCTCCATAGCTGGCACCAGCAGCCCCATAATTCATCTCATGGTGTTTCCATAAAATGGTGCAAGTGAATTAAGGAGTCAGGAGTCTTTAAGATGGAAATTCCTTCTCGTAACCTAAGACATTTTCCCCCTATCTCTGGAGAAGCAGGGAGGGGCTCCAGTGAGGTGAGGGGTGAAGGCGTGTTGTCCTTGGCATGAGGAAAGTGTACTGGAGATGTGGCCAGAGCATCCAATCAAAGAGAAGAACATTCTGATGCAACATACACAACATTCAGAACAAAACTCAAATGCTGGTCTGTACACTTACTATCTGGTAAAAATAATAACTTATCCCTCTTTGGGCCATTTCTTGGGGGAACTGTTATGTACCTTTTAATTCAGGAAACATACTGGCTTGAGTGTACGGTTTGTATATCTTTCTGCTTCTGCCTACCTGTGGTGACAGGAAATATTTCTTACTCAAGCATCTTTTTCTCTCTGACGTCATCTCACAGGAAGCTCTGCTTGCGCAATTTGATGACATCATCGCTTTCCTTACGTGTGATCTGTGACTGGCCACCATCACACTATGCAGGAAATGGAAGCTCTTCGATAAAGATAATAGAGCTGATGCTTCTGTGACAGGAAATGGGAACAAAATGACAGCAAGCAAGACAACAACAACAACAAAATAACTCCTGATGGGATTATGTCACAGGATTAAAAAACACTACACTTGTCCATTCAACTGCTGTTCAGTACAACCCCAAGTTCAGTAATTTCACGCTTTACGGCTGTGAGCCTCAGTGATAAATGAATTATTTGTGCATCTTAGAGGGCCTGAAAGCTCTTGTTCTTTTGTCACATTTTCCTAAATGATTGGAAAAACATAAAATTGAAGGTTGGTTTTTTAAAAAAGCATCACCACTAACAAATACATGTTCATCTCAAGGGTGGGTGAAAAGTTTAGAAAAGCCCGTCTAGCAGGAGAACATTAGTCAAAGGCTTGTCACAACGCTGTGTCAAGAAAAAGAATTAGTTTTGATACTTAAAAGTTCTGTGAAAGCAGAATAGTTCAGAAACAGCTGGCAGACTTACCTAGAAATGTGATTTTCCCATCAAAGTCGCTGCATAATTTGTACATATAAGAAATACTTTATCACTTTTATTGCCATATTAATGGTCATTCTCTATTTCCCAATCTGTTTATCGTTAAAATATTTTAAGTTTTTTCTCCCCCGTTCTGCAGGTTTCTTGCAATATCCCCAGCACGACAGTGAAATCGATAAGGTAGAATGAAATTCGGCAACGTCTCTGGATGAACAAAAAGCATAGGGATATAGATTTGGAAGAGGCCATCTAAGCCCTTGGCCCAGCTCCTTTCTTCATGAAGGATCCCAGTTCAAAGCAATTTCAGCAGATATACCTATATCATCCCTGACAGCTAAGTGCAAACAGAGGCCAATTCGCACTTGGCCTCATAGCTTGCAATAGGTTAACATCTGGGCAGGTGCATCTGCACTTGCAGGAGGTGTTTACAGCCTAGAAATGCCCCCTGCCTGCCCAGATGTTCTAGTGGTAGTGTACGAAACCATACACCACCACATGCTAACATTATCCAGTCACGACTGAAAACTTACCTGTAGCATCCAGCAGTGAGTATTCACACTATTTCTGGTGCAAAGGGTCAACTGAGGTACCATGCAAGCACGCTGGCAACTCAGATGGCCCCTGACGTGACTGCGCATGTGCAGGGACCTGCAATCAAAATGGCGGCACCCTGCCGGGGATCGGATGCACGACCGGATGGAGGTGAGTGTTCAGGTGTGTGGCAGTTAGTCTACTATGTACTAGTGTTCCCTAGTGCAGACACTAGTACATGTTAGTCTGTACTGCACTTTTCCCATCCAGCAGATTGGAAAGTAAGTGCAGAAGTGCCCCATGCCCAAACTCTGATTGATTGATTGGTTGATTGGTTGGTTGGTTGGTTGGTTGGTTCTGCTCTATACCTGAAGGTCTCGGGGGGCGGGGGTAACAACCATTAAAACAACAACTTAAAACTAATTTTAAAACCAACACTATACATAGAAACATTTAAAAGATTCAGCATATTAAAACGCTAAAAT
Source organism: Aspidoscelis tigris stejnegeri (assembly GCA_023333525.1). NCBI lineage: Eukaryota > Metazoa > Chordata > Lepidosauria > Squamata > Teiidae > Aspidoscelis > Aspidoscelis tigris. The sequence goes on from JALMGA010000007.1 coordinate 14,584,658, forward strand.
AATAGTATCTGCCAGGGGGAGGAAAGTATAATCACATCAGCCAAAGGCCAGGGCAAAGAGGTGGATCTTCACCACCTTCCTGAATATATACAGAGAAGGGTCATGACACATCTCAAGGGGTAGACTATTCCATAACCTGGGGGCCATTGCCGAGAAGGCCCTTTCCCGAGTGCTCACCTGTTTCACTACTGGTGGCGGTGGGACATCCAGGACGACCTCAGCTCCAGGTCTTAAGGCACGGGCAGGTCGGTATGGGAAAAGGCGTTCTTGTCTTTTTACCAACTTTTCTGGGCCCTCAGTGGTGATCCTTACAACAACTTTCTTCTGAGGAGATGCCAGGGAACAAATATCCATCCCGCTGCTTCCCAGGCAGCTGCTCTAACCAAGTAAACCTAGAACCAGATAAGACCATCATCTTGCTGGATGCTGTGATGTGCTTCCCACAACAGTCTGACTGGTTTTGCTGTTGCCTCTCTTGAAGATGCTCCTGAGTCAGATGTTCCCTTGGAAGACCGAAGCCATTCCTGGGCTAGTGGGTCCCTCCTTGCCTGACCCAGATAAGATTGCCACCCTACTGGATGCTGTGCTCTGCTTTTCACCAGGTGCCACGCTGTCTGTACTGCTGCCTCTCTGCTTAGAGGGCTGAGACCCAGTAGGTCAGCAATTCCCTAGAAACACCTGTTACAAATTCACTCTTGGCATATTAAAGGAGACCATCAGCAAAGACGGGCAGCCCTTGATCCTGTTGCAGAAGAGGTTTCTTTGATTTGCAATGCTTGCATTTTATATTTTATTATTAAGATTATGCATTTTGAAATTTTTCATTTGTACTTATTGCTTTTTAGCCTATGGTTGAGTAATTTTAGCCTAGAGCATCCTACAGAAAGGGGGGCGTACAAAGAAACATACATACATGCATACTTTGGATGTCACTCCTTGTGCCCTGACATTGTGTTCTTTCTGGATCCCAAGGGCATCAATGCCTCCTCCAGACAGTTCAGCAGGGGGACTGGTGATGCCACTCTGGGAATGCAGAAAGGGTGTATTGATCATGCAATGGAGACATGCCCTGTGTCACCTTGGATCTGTCACTGCCTCCCACAGGTCTGTTGTGAGGATTAAGTGAAAAGCAGGACAATGGTGTGTACCACCCGAGTCTTCCTGACTGGAAGGGAAGAGACAAATTCCATAGATAGATAGATAGATAGATAGATAGATAGATAGATAGATAGATAGATAGATAGATAGATAGATAGATAGATAGATAGATAGATAGATAGATAGTAGGGGTGCACAGAAATGCAATTTTTGAAATTTGATTTGCTTTGAATTGAATATTCAAATGTCCAAATTTGTACAAATTGAGAAAAAACAAATGTATTAAAATTCAAACCAATTCGAATACATTTGCATCAGTTTGTATGAATATTCGATACGTATTTGATGATACAAATGTCGACAACGTTTGTATGTATCTGTACGCATCTGTACTCATCCCATTTTTACCCCGTACGCATCCCGCATTCGTTCCGTATGCAACCGTAGAGATGTGTACGGATATGAATGAGATGCAGACGGATATGTATGTAATGAGTACGTATACATATACATAGCGAGTGTCTGAATTATTTGAATGAATGATTCAAAATATTTGTATTCATTTGAATATTAAAAAACATTTGATTTGAATTCACATGTTCTATTTTGAATATTCTTGCACATCCCTAACAGACAGACAGACAGACAGACAGACAGACAGACAGACAGACAGACAGACTGGATCACAGCTCATATCAACCCATCCCATGAAACTGGGGATGAGGTGATATGGGGCTGATGGGAACTGAAGGCTTAACAACATCTGGAGCGTCACAGGTTTCCCTAATCTAAAGGTAAACTAGGACGGAGCTACGTGGCAGAATGATGCTAAGAGTATGTCAGACTAGTTTTCATCAGGGTTTACAATGCAATTTTATCTAATTAGTCTCCAGTAATTAATGCTGTGAGTAGAACAGGGATGTAATCAGACAAAGTGCTGGTGAGTAAACCCCATGGAAGCCATTCATCTTTTGATAGTAATGATTATGTTCTTTTTTATTATTAAAGATCCCATTAAAAAGAATTTATGATTTTCCCCTTTGTGAGGGAAATAATAAACACGGTATCAGGCGCTCTTATTTTTGGTATCTTGCAAACGCGTGTGCGTAATTAGCCACAGTTAAAAAGAGATTTTGCCAGAATGACTTTTGGGGGACATTACAAATCAAATTAGATCATGGTTGTTGTTGGGTCTTTTTTGAAAAACAAATCAGAAGTACAATAACTATAAATTATCCAAGCGCAAGTGTTTTAAAAAGGAAGCACTTGGATCCCAAGAAAGACCGAAATCGCTGTAGACTGATTAGCTGCTGGCACTGAGGCGGAATCGAGTAAGCAGGCGGCTGATGGATACTTTAATTGATCCGTTTTCAAGAGAATCACTTCACAACCCAGACAATCACTGGGCGAAAGCTGTGAAATGATGGCTTCTAGTGCACCTATGTGTGACTTATTCATTATGCTTGGGTGGACACCGAGGGCCTATTTGCACTTACCTGTCTGGAGTGTCCGGATATTTTTTACCAAAGCTTTACCATTTGTTAAGCATGACAAGTTTTTCCAAATGCTGAATCTGCAGAATGTGCACTCGTTTCATTTCCGTTTTATTTGTATACCGCCTTCCCAAAAGAAAATTTGCCCAAGGAGGTTTACAGCAAATAGAATATATACAATGCAAAGTGATAATCAAAACATTAAAATAAGAATACATTATAAAAATATGTCATACAAAATATCGGAAAATAAGCCAAAACACACACACAAATTGAGGCAGCTGAGGCCAAGTGGAATCTAAAACAGCTGACAAAAGCTCCCAGTCCCACAGAGAATCATCTCCACCAAGATTTCAGTGCCCAGCCAGGTTGGAGGGTCATCCAGAGGGCAGAGTGTTCTAGGCTGCCACCAGTAGACCACCCCCAGGAGGGATGGCATAAGCAGCTGTCCTTTGTGTTCTCTGGTGTAGCTGAGGCCAGGTGGAGCCCAGAGCAGCTGACAAGAGGGACCCAGTCTTACAAGGAAGCAGCTCCAAATTATCAAGGCCCATCCAGGCTGGAGAGTCATCCAGAGGGCAGAGTGTTCTAGGCTGCCACCACTAGACTACCACTACTGGAGGAATGACTAGGTTCTCCTCCTCTTGGGCAGGGCTTTCAACAGCTTAAAGCCATAAGCAGTAGTGCTTTATGGTCTCTGGTGTAGCTGAGAAGATCCTGAGAAGGGATGTCAGGACATTTTCACTTGCTAGGCCCCAAGACCATCACAACCTGAATAACAGCAGGCGCATCATGATCTAGTATCCTGTTTACCGGTAGTATGTAGACATAATAGTATTGTAATGTTATAAGATGTGGTTTTTCTTATGAGAACCCGGTCAATATGACACCAAGAACAATTCTCTGCTAGAATTGGTTTAGATTGTTTACATGGAATGTAATGTTCTCTATAATCATATATTTATTCTCCATATCGTATCTCAGTATTAATGTAGTTTTATCGAGTGCATTTATATACTAGTAGCTAAGCTGTATCACTGATTTGTTGTTTTCGTATGTACTGTACATGCATTTATCCACCATTTATATTCTTACAAGCATTTATTCTGTAACCATCAAGCAATAAAACCTTCCATTTGCAACAAAGACTCTGATATCAGGAACTTCATACACATTTTTGCTGTGTACTTGCTGAATGCAAGCTCTGCTAAGCTGACATACTTCAACAGCTTTTCCAGGGGAAGTCTTTTCATATGCTGTCCTGCCTCCACCAACCTGGAGTGTATGGCATTTATGAGAATGTCCACAAGCTGCTCCAATCATTGTGAGCTGCAGAGAATAGGGATGTACACAAATATCTGAATGCATTCAAAATTTGATTGAATCGACTGAATTTTGACATTCAGATTCGAAGCAAATGTCCTTAAATTCAAATTTAACGTTTTGATTTGAATTTTGGATCTATTTGTTCAAATTATTCGGACATTCATATGTGTATGGGTTTGTACACAATGCGTACTTGAAGATTCACAACTTTCCCTCATCTGTATGCATTTGTATGGATCTATATAGGATGAAAACGAGTTGCCTACGGGATAACTATGGGATGCATACGGATGTGTACAGATGCGTATGGACCAGGGGAAGATGCATACAGGCATCTATGAATGTTGTTGACATTCGTAAGTGCAAATTCAAATGAAAAATTTGAACAAATAGATTTGAATTTGCTTAATTTAAATCAAATTTGGTTAAATTTGAACTTAAAAGATTTGAACCAAATTTAATTTTTGAGTATTCGGTTCTAATTGAGTCCTGGAAATTGCATTCATGCACAACCCTAGAGGAGAAGTAAAAATATGTCCACAGCTTCACCAGAAGCAGGTGGGGAGCTCCCAGATGCTTCTAGATGCAGTGTTGCTGTGGCCATTGCCATGGTGAACTGAAACATCCAGGCCATACCATCCACACTTGAAATGCTGGTGGTCTGTTTGGGCAATACACCAGTACTTGCAATTGTGGATGGCTCCCTCTGATCTGTTTCACTGAATTGGTATAATAATACTATTCAATACATTCCACTGGGACTTTCCACTTTCTAACTGAAGACTCCGCCTAACAGTTTTTGCAAAATGTGAAACTTACGGACATTCTGAGAAGCATTTGGTTAGGATTTTCCCCATTGTCTATAAATTATTTTCAGCCCTCTGACCAAGAAGTCTGGAATGAAGCCCTGACCATTTATAGGAGGAGAAAGCTCCAGTGTACACAGATGCAGTCACACAAGCAAAGGATGTTCTTCCAAGCTTATTTTGAATTCTATTTGAAGCATTCCTCCCCACATGAGACACCTCAAGAACATGCTAATATAAACAATAGAAATAATAAATAATAAATTTCTCTCTGCTTCATGAGTATAGATCACTTGAGCACAGAGGAAAAAATGGAATTGGGGAGGAAATAGAAAGAGTGGTTTTCAGGGACTTCACTCTGAACTAAGAACCCACAATTTGGGGACAGGGTCTGAGATGCAGAAGTCAACTATCTAGGCCTCCCCCACTCTCCAGTGCGTTTAATGGCAGTTTCAGGAATTCCCACAAATGTATAATATATATACCACCCAATTCAATTTTCTAATCTAATAAGATACTAGTTAAGCTGCAGTTATACCCTAACTTTAATCCTTCTTCAGCCCGAATTCCAGCCTGTTTGGTTACATCTTTAAATGCCAATGCATTTTCCTCCTGGATTTTCCTCCCTCTATTTGGGTTCTTCTTCATTTGGGCCAACACAGCATTAAAGTTTTAATCCCCTTCCAGGGGGCCACTGCTCCGGTTCTGTGGCTGCCCAGAAAATGATACCTTGGCAAGTCCTGCCCCTCCCCCTCCCCCTTGCCATAACTGTCCTTCCTCTGCCTCCTCACCATGCTTCCTGTGATTCTTTTGCTCTGTCATCGAATCTGCCACCCTCTTCCCCCGTCTTGCTGTGACACCTTTGCTCTGTCATCAGATCTGCCTTCACCATCCCTTCCCTTGCTCTGATTCCTTTGCTCTGTTGTCAGATCTGCCTTCTCGCTCCCCCTTACTGGGATTCCCTTTGACAGCAGCAGGAAGGTGTGACCAAGCTGTTCCAGGTTGAAAACAGCTTGGATTCGGCTGCCTTCCTGATGCAGATTAAAATGCTAAGGCGTAAGTGCCACCTTAGTTTGTTTTCTATCTTAATCTAGTTGTTCTCAATCTAGGTTGCACAATAAAACTGAATTAAATAAAATACCATGAGAAGGGAGATTAAATTTCCCCAACCACTGAAATTGCAGGCCAGGTTTTGGAGGGTTTGAGGGTTTTTTTGCAGCACATTGGGACCCATTTCCAGGGGCATTTCTGGGACATCAGCAAAATGGCGCTGGCTGCATGTACTACACGACACACTTCAGCTGCCCACATCAGGAACATTCAGAAGACCATTGTAAAGTCATCTTCCATCAGCTCACTCCCCAGTAGGGATATGCACCAATATTCATAGGCATTTTAAATCCAATTGAATGTGCCGAATTTTGACATTCACACTTGAATTGAATGTCCCAAAATTCGAATGTAGACATTCAAATTGTACAAATTTGTACAAATATCCAGTACGAATGCATACGTATCCTGACTCACAAGAGACAAAACATGCACACACACACACACACAACACAACACAACTGCCATTGTTCAAATGATGCCCATTCAGGAAGTTTGCATTATAGGTTGGCGTGAGATATTCTAACACAAATGGCCCGGTTTCCTGGTCTGTTTAACTCTTGCCACAAACATTTTACAAAGATGCCTTTTGCTGGGTCTTTCTAAAAAAAGTGCCAGTAACTCAAACCAGATGTATTTTCTTAACAGTCTGCAAGCTTTCACTTAGCAGCATCCGGTAGATTTATTTCATTTTGCAGAATATTAGTTGCTGCACCTGGCCTGCAATTTGCCCTCACCCCTAAAGGTTCTTAGAGGGGAGCTTTAGTATATTAGAGCAGCCTGAATGCACAACAGATGGATTTTAGGTCTGGCGTGTAAGGAATTTCTTTGGATCACTTGTCCATTTTGTGCCTCCATTCTGCACAGGAAAAGCCAATCCAACAAGTGCTATTGCTTCAACTGCTAGGAGAAGTCTAGGTTTGAACAATGCCTTGTCTGGTGCAATAGAAAATTAAGGGATAATCATGTATTCTTCCTCCTTGAGAAGAGGCTAAAAAACCCTGAAAATATTAGGCTGTTTTCAGCATTCACGGAATTATACTTGCAGAGATCTGAAAGATTTTCCATTTTCTACTGCAGCTGGCTTGCATGATTAAACGTTCTTCCATGCAACTTATTTCTTGCACAGAGGAAACCAGGCATCATGAAGAAGGCTAAACTGACTCATTATGTCAAGTAAATGTTTTAATAATAATAATAATAATTAATAATAATAATAGCAATTTCATAATCTAAATGCAACAAAATCCAATTCAAATTGAATACATTCAAATCTGTTTGAATGTTAGATTTGATCTGAAGATATGAATGTCAACAACATTCATATTTGACAAAATGAATGTTGACAACATTCGTATGTTACATGTATCGGTACACATTTTGTATGCATCCTGTTTTATCCTGTATGCATCCTGTTTGCATCCCATACTATAAGCGCAAATGCGTACAGATACGTATGAGATTTGAATGTTTAAATTTGAATGTGAGAACATTCTATTTGAATTTGAATGCCCGCGTTCAATCAAATTTTGAATGTTTAAAACATTTGTGCACATCCCTAATATAAACCCCCTGCTTACAGTCAAGACAGACTTTGGTCACATCTGAAGTGCTGCTTGTGAGGTTGCAAACCTAGCAGATGTACCCTAGGGAGGCAAGAGCATAGTCTCTGGTGTCCCTTATAGCTAGGGGGGTACAGTGCAATGCAAATAAGGGGAAGGGGAAGCAGAGACGTTGTATAGATCCTCATTCTACAAAAGCCAATAACAAAACTGGCACACACACACACCCAGGATGTGCATGAATGGGAGGTTTTGCATTCAATTTGTATCCAATTGAATGTAAGAAAATTCATATTCGTTTGAATAGATCTCCTTCAAATGTGGTAGCATTCTATTCGATACAAATGTATTGGTACAAATTAGTATAAATATCCGATATGAATGCATACGTATCTGATACATATCCCATAACATATCCTCTCTGAAAGCATCAAATCCACCCTGAATCCACTTTGAATCCACTCTCAAACCTTGTCATATGCACTCTGGATCCGTTGCAGATCTGACTGGCACAGCCGCTTTCCCACCTCCCCATTTGGCAAATGTTCAGAAACATTTGTATGAATACAAACATCAATGTATGGATGTCGTAACATTCTGTTTGTATACAAATGTCCAAATTCGTTTGAATCCATACGAATATCGGATGTTACAAATATTCGTGCATACGCCTAACATAAACACAACGTTCTCTGTGCAGAATATCAAGGACCTGGGGAAATATTCTAGATTGGCCTTTGCAATTCATCCATGGAAAGATTCAGGATGCGATTGGTCTTCTTAAAGCAACAGGCATATGAACCTGTGACTCTGCCTTCTGTTACAGACACATGCGAAAGCAAAGAAGAGAGGAAATTTTCTGAATTCTACACTCTCTGAGCAGTTCAGCATTGCTCTCCCTTCTCTGTCACGTGTCAGACATCTATCTGGTGCCCTGTATTAGCACACTGTAGGGGCAACTGGTCATATATGCAGATGCAAAGCACACTGCATGGTGCAGTCCAAACCTGCAGTTAAAACAAGCCAGTGTGGTGGGACCCAGGAATATAAGAAGAACCCTGCTGGATCAGGCCAAAGCCCATCTTGAGAAAGGAATGCAAGACAGACAGATGATGATAGATAGATAGATAGATAGATAGATAGATAGATAGATAGATAGATAGATAGATAGATAGATAGATAGATAGATAGATAGATAGATAGATAGATAGATAGATAGATAGATAGATAGATGGGTGGATGGGTGGATGGGTGGATGGGTGGATGGGTGGATGATAGGTAGGTAGGTAGGTAGGTAGGTAGGTCATTCATTCATTCATTCATTCATTCATTCATACATACATACATGCATGCATGCATGCATGCATGCATGCATGCATGCATGCATGCATGCATGCATACATACATACATACATACATACATACATACATACATACATACATACATACATACATACATACATACATACATACATACATACATACATACATACATACATACATACATACATACATACATACATACATACATACATACATACAATAAACCCAAGCCAAGCACTGTAACTGATTTTCTGGCTTCTTTCTGTCTAGATTAGTACAAAGGACTCATAGGGAAGGCTGCAAATTCTATAGCATTTGGCTCCAGCAAGTCACTGTTTCTTCTTACCAAGTTAAGCCCCTTATGCTTATTTATTTTCAAAAGCAAGCAAAGGATAAACCGAATTTCCCTGTCCTAGTTCTATGAACAAGACTGGCACAGGGAGCCTTTCGTGACCCTGGGGAATCTTCCCTACATGTGGTGAACCACATTATGGATACACAACACGCATGCCTGTTCGTTTCAAAATGTGTCTCGCCAACTTGAACAGAGGCTACAATCAATTAAAATCCACATAGGTGCCCAGAGTCAGAAAAGTTCACTTTTTGGATTCCAGACACCATGATCTTAATTCCCCCCCCCCAACCCTAATTCTCATTTTCCTGGAATGCGAGTAGATGTGTAAGAAAAATCCCTCCGTCGGAAAGTGTGCACTTGAGGAAAGCAACACCGATAGGGTCACATGCTTGTCACAAACTTACAAGCATCAGCATAGCAACACTCTGAATGGCAACATCCAGCTACCAAATTGACAACATGTGTTTGTAAATAGAAAAGCCCCCACAGGCCAAATATTTAAATTTGGACACATTGATTATTCCAGCACTATTTTTTGCCCATGCACCTGTAGTTGGGGTATTTGCAAATCGGCACCTATGCGCTCAGATACACTAATTGCATCTATATGCACCTGTCTATGGACGCCAAAATGTGCTTTGCATATTGAGCAGCTACATGTGTACACACTGCGAATATATCAGCTGTTTCGATGTGCAAGTGTCTTTGCAGAGAATGTGCTATGAGACAATTAATCCTTTCCTGTTATTTGGGCCACTGTTGAAGTGGGTATTTAATGTCAGTTTCATTATACAGGTGCACTAATGTCCTCATTCATGGGACATTGATGAGTGCCGAAGGTTTATAGCACCATAACCAAAACTATTATAGTTTGAAGTGCTTGAAAGAATAAGTATGTCCATTCATGCAATTGCCTGCATAAACATATGGTCAAAACAGGCAAACTAATTCTTAACAAACAAGTGGAGAGACAAACACACATAGGGCGCGTCTCCATGGTCTCTTTTTGCTTCCCCCTTGTGTCAGATTTTAAAAATGCGGGTTGTAATTCGAAATAAAGCATCCCCATGTGGTTTGGGGCAGTGTGGATTTAAAATGTACTTTCCTGTCTCCATGCAAACCGCTTTTTGTGAGCCTGCATCTTTTTCTCCCCACCCCCACCCTGCGCTCGTTGCAGCGATGACAGGCAAAAACCTCAATTGAACCTCTAGAACACAACAGAGATCACCCCTTTACTTGGCTGCCAGGAGTTAAAAGCAGTTACAAACATAACTGAAAGCAGTTCACTCTCTCCATAACTAATGTTTGCAACATAGTTACAAGCAGAACTGAAAGCAGGCTCCCTTCAGCTGTCAAATTCCGCTGCCTGCACTCACATAATGGCCCCTGATTAGTGCAGAACCAGACCTGCGAAGTGAAACTTTGTTTCACTTCGGAGGCTGCGTTATTAGGAGGGGGAGAGAGAGATTTGCTTTGCTGAGAAACAATCTCCACGGTAATGATAATGATAATTAGTATCCCCTTTCCCTGTTAGCAAGCACAAAATCTTCCCCTCTGAAGTGAAACAATGTGACAGTTCAGAGCTCTGCTTCTGCGCTGAAAGAGCTGAATGCAGGCAGCTGATTCTGACAGCCAGTTCTTCTGCAGGGATCAAAAATGCCAAAAAATTCAGTGAAATATGGGAGAAGATGTGGAGAAAACGTCTCCACGCTCCCAGGAAAACCCATGGCTTCCAAAAAGTGCGGAGGTAGTCTTGTTTAAAGGGGGGGGGGTTTCTGCCACGGATTTTCCTCCTTTGTGGCTCTGGAAGCTTGGAGTAAATCTCTGCATGGAGGCGCCCCAAGGCAAAAGAAGCTTTTTAATGGATTTTTCTTTGCATGTAGATGCGGCCGTAGGTGATTAAGAGTTATCTCTAGTAATATGGGGACGTCACAGGGGCCTATTCGCACTACAGCCCATTGTGCAGGATTAGGGAGCTTCTGGGGAAGAGCATGCCCACCTTGAGGAGGCTGTTACAGCCTCCAGGCAACCCCTACCTTCCCAGAAGTTCCCCAATAACACACTAGGTACGGAGCACAAAATTGTGCTCCACACCTTTACTAACCTTACCCAACTACTTACCTGGCACATCCAGGCAGCGGCCATTCACACCTTTTCCAGTGCTCTGGGGTCGTCTGAGGTACTGCGATAGCATGCTGGGATCTCAGACGCCCGTAGATGGTCCTGCGTGTGTGCAGAGCATCAGTGTCATCATGGCCATGGCGCTGACGCACATACAGTCGCTGAGGCTGCTGCAGTCAAAATGGCGGTGCACTGAAGAGGAGAGGCTCTGCAAATTAATCAAGGTAAGTATTTGATGGGGGGGTGGCTAACGTTGACTAGTGCTCCAAGTGCAAGCGCTAGTCAACACTGGTTCATCGCGCTCCTTTCCCATCCAGTGGATGGGAAGAGAAGTATGAAGTCTCTACAGATGCGTTCACACCTAAGTTTTAATCTGGCTTCGGTACACTTTCACAGTGAGAGAGCAAAGTGTCCAGCAGGTTTCTTTCAGCATTATCTGACTCCGAGAATCCACCTTTGGGTCAGATAAAGTGGAAAGAAAATGATGAGCCGCTTTGCTAGTGGGTTCTCTCATTCTGAAAGTGCACCGAGGGCCTTTTTGCATTTTCGCTTTCCTGGGGAAATGTCCCAGAGACGGGAAGGTGGGGGACAGCTCTGGCATCTGCACTTTGGGATGCCAAATCTATCCCAAACCTCACCAGCACTTCCTTACGCACCGGCAAAGTGCGAATTGCCTCGAAGCTGCAGCAGTGGTGCCAATGCACCTGCATGCTGCCACTGCCATGCCAATCAGGCAACGCAGACTGCAACCACACCTGTGCCACTCAGTAATGTGCTCCCCTTGCATCTTTTCCCTCCACAAGACGTGTGACACAGAGCCATGCCAGGTATAGAAGCACCTCTGCGCTTCAGTGTCTGGTAGTGTCCTCTGAGTTGCCCCTGTGGGCAAGTGCAAATTTGTCCAGAAACTGGATTAAAACTTAGATGTGAATGCAACCACAGTGGCAGACAGGAGAAACCACATACTAAAGAGCAGGAAGTGGCTATTTATTTATTTAAGTGGTGAGCCAGTTTGGTCTAGTGCTTAGGGAACCAGAGTCTTATCTGGGAATACTAGGTTTGATTCCACACTCCTACATGAAGCCAGCAGGGTGACCTTGGGCTAGTCACAGCTGTTTTCTGAGCTCTCACAGCCCCATCTACCTCACAGGGTGTCTGTTGTGGAGAGACAAATAGAAAGCTTTGCCAGCCACTTTGAGTCCCCTTAAATATGTTAGAAAAGTGGGGTAGAAACACCAAGTCTTCTTTTTTCTCTTTCCCCTTCTTCTTTTCCCTCTTCTTCCTTTGGGATGGCAGGAGCCATTTCTGGTGTGGTAACAGCTCCTTCAAGTGCAGATTGTACAATCCCGAAGCTACCCCAACATCCACTACTTGGCCAAGTGCAGAAAGCCCCCTGGTTTGACTGCATCTTCACCTGTCAAACTGGGAAGATCGGTTCTTTTACATTTGCCTGGTGATCAGATCACAGAGAGAAGAGGCTCGTTTCTGTTTGATTCACTGTTTTAAAATGGCCAGCAGTTGCGATTGGGGAAGGGGCGCTGCGTGGCATTTCTGTGCCTTTGCTACAGCAGGTGGCACAGGGGTTGGTGACTTCAACCTGGCTCCTATCAGGAGAGAGCGGGCAGAGAGAAAATGATGCTATTTCCCTGAGCAGCTGCTTTGAGTCCCCTTATATGGGTAAAAAAAGTGGGGTAGAAAAGCCAACTTTTCTCCTTCCCTCTCCTTCTCCTTCTCCTTCTCCTTCTCTGTCTCCTCCTCCTTCTTTTGGGATGGCAGGAGCCATCTGTGGTGTGGAAACAGCTTCTGCAAGTGCAAATTGTGTGACTCAGAAGCTACCCCACGATTCACTACCTGGCCAAGTGCAGAAAGGCCCCTGGTTAAAATATCTCTCTTCACCCAGGCCTTTGGTGTTTACCTCCTACTGAATGTTGCCCTGCCAAGGTTGGGTTATATATTTAAGTATGTTTTTAAGTGTGTTCTTTTTATTATGGGATATAAATAAAATCCATTGTTTGACTTTATCATTCATCCTTTTTGCCAAAGTGTCAGGCTGATGGTGAAGGCTGATGGGAGCTATAATTTTACAAAATTATACATTCCAACTTTATAATCTCTAATATGGTCCCAGTGGCCATGCTGAACTTTCTTCAAATCTTTTTCATCCTCCTTCTTTAGCTGCTTTCTGTTTACCTCCCATGTCTCTTATTATGATGTGTGAAATCTCGCTGCTCTAATTTCACAGTGAAAAATTGCAGAGCCCTTCAAGCTGTTAAAAGAGGCCTTGAGCCTCCGCAGCGACTATAGGAAACGATTAAATTCAATTCATATTTGGTTTGATAGCACTCTCAAAATGGTTTGGACAAGTTCATGGAAGGCAGGGCTATCAGTGGCTACTAGCCCTGATGTCAGTGTGACTTTTCCTAGTTCGAAAGACAGTGTGTTTCTATGGCCATCTGCTGGGTAAATATGACTCAAGAGCCTTTTCTGCAATTTACCCAAAGTCTGAACCAGTGGGAGGCCTAGATCCCTTCTGTGCTTTTCTCTTCTGCACTCTGGTGTGGATAAGAGAGGCCACACCTCTGGTATATTGCTGGGTCTGCATTAGATGCAGCATAGCCTGATTTAAGCAGCCAAAATGGCTGATTCTGTCCTCCCCCATGAAGCCAGCAGGGTGACCTTGGGCTGGTCACAGCTCTCTTCTGAGCTCTCACAGCCCCACCTGCCTCACAGGGTGTTCTTTTGTGGGGAGAAGAGCAGAAGGTTTGTCAGCCGCTTTGAGTCCCCTTAAATGGGTGAGAACAGCGGGGTCGAAAAGCCAATTCTTCTTCTTCTTCTTCTGGTGCGTCCCATATTTTGCTGTCTGGTGTGTCACATATCTTGCAAGTTAAGGATTTTCCATCTTACTTGTAGGCTGCTCTTTCATGCCATTTTTACTGATGTGAGTGGCTTACAAGACATGCCTTTAAATAGCGATTCAATTTTAAGGCAGTAGCTGCAATTTTTGTTTTAACAAATAGAAACTATGTCGACATCTGCACTTGCTTATTTCATATTGAATTCCATTGCCAGTAGGAGTAGAGTAGACATAAGGGATTAAAATGGCGGCTGTAAAAGTGAAGTTTTCCTGTCACTTAGGTTGTGTCCCCATGCACAATAAAGTTCGAATCGAATCCAAATTCAGCAAGGAGCGTCCCCATGCAAAGCCCCCAAATTGGGCTACATGCAGACCAAATCTCCCAAATCCACACTAAATTTAGTCCTCTAAAAAACTGTTTGGTTGCGAAGTCCACATTATTTTGAAGGGGGGCAGTCTGCGCATGGGGATGCTCCTTTGCTATTTGGGGAGAGGATAGACTCTGCCATCATTAGGAGGTGGGATTTCACATCTTGTGTTCAACATTCCTGTCCTGTGCATTGGGGATCACAAATGCTGGCATTTTTTAACAGTGATCAAACAGAAATGAGCCTCTTCTCTCCGTGATCCAATTGCTGGGCAGGTAAAGATGCAGCAATGAGGGGGGTAATCTGGCCCTTGTTGTCCCACGAGCCTCTTCCCACAACCCTTATTCCACCCCTGCTCCCCAGTCGCTTTCTGCTAAACTCTCTAAACATTGTAGCGGCTTTGGTTAGCTTTTTAGTTGGCAAACTTCAGAAGCTGCTTGCCGGTGATCAGAGAGCAGGGGTGGAATAAGGGTTGTGGGAAGAGATTCGTGGGACAGCAAGGGCCAGGTGACCCCCTTCATCACTGCATCTTTACCTGTCAAACTGGTATGATCATTTCTTTTACATTTGCCTGGCAATCAGATTGCAGAGAGAAGAAGCTCGTTTCTGTTTGATCACTGTTTAAAAATGGCCAGCAGTTGCGATCAGGGAAGGGGCATTGAGTGGCATTTGCCTGCTATCGCTACTGCGGGTGGCACAGGGGGTGGTGGCATCAAACCGGCTCCTATCAGGAGAGAAAATGATGCTGTTTCCCTGAGCTGGGGTTTAGCGTGGTTTGCATGGGGACAGGCATATTTGACTTCAGCCCACACTTTTATCAATCGCATGGGGACGGCTCTGTATTTAGACTAAATTTTATCCAATTCAGACTAAATAGAGTGCATGGGGATGCAGTCTTATAGTATTAAATGATGATAATGAAAAGAGCCAGGAATTATGTACAGTATTTTAAGTTTCTTCCCAAAGTTATGTTTGGTTATAAATTTGTCAGTCTCGTTTAATTTTGCTGATTTCTTTTAAAAGTTAGCCCCGGCAGGATAAAGTAGGAAGCATTTCCTCTCTGTGTGTCTCTCCCCCAGCCCTACAACCCCCCCCACACACACACTTCCAAACTCAGCTAGAATTTGTAATTTGCATACACCTTTTGAGTCAAAATCAAACATTTGCCCTGCATTGGCCCCAGTTTAATTAAAATGATGAAAATGTGTGATAGGCTTTTGGTCTACGGCAAAAAAGGATACACAGAACTGAAATTTGGAACAAACATTTAAAAAAATGGAGAAATGCATGGTTGGAAGTGATAAGAAATGCCAAGACTGTGTATTACATGGGATCATGGGATGAAAATAGAAAATATCCTTAAAAAAAAAAGAAAGAAAGAAAGAAAGAAATGAATTCTGGCATACTGTGAAACTCTTGTAGGAAGGGTTGGATAGGATTACATGCTTTATGGATAATGCCCCTGTAACAAAAACTGTAGATGTTTGTAATCTTTTTCGTGGCCTTTTTAATTTTTAATTTTTATTTATTTGTTTGTTTGTTTCGGTACAACAGGACTCCTCGTCAATCTCGGTATAATGTTTCCCTTTCACACCTCAGTTTGGAAATTTGGAGATCATTAAAAGTAGTTTGGAAAGAGCATGATAAGGTAAAAAGAAAAAACTGTAATACAGCAAAAATGATTCTTATACACAGGGTGTTTGTTCCACCTGAGCCTAGGGGACCTGGCAACTGTGAAATGAAAATATGGCCAGTATCTCAATAAATGGCACATCACCTTGCTGGAGGCATGTGCACCATTCATTCTCTCGTTCTGAATTCATCCTGAAAGTGTGAGGCATCTGAAGACTACAACGATCAGAGGAATTATATCTTTGGATGCTCCATAAATTAGCACATTGATTGATAAGATCCAACCCATGGCATCATCAAAGTGGTTTGAAGTGCTTCACCCAGCAAACCGCTGCCTTGTTGAGCTGGATCAGCTGGCTCAAAGACTAAGGCCCCTTCCAGATTTGAGGAATAAAATCCACAGTTATAGGAAAAATCACAGCTCACCTGGGCCCTTTCTGCACTGGGTCTTATTCTGCTTTATATCTCAGATTAGGGACATGCCATCCTCATGATGGTGCAGACTATGACAGACTCTGCCCAGAGTATGCCACAGTCTGCATTAACATGTGGATCGCAGGTCCCTATTCTGAGATATAATGTGGAATAAGGCCCAGTGCAGAAAGGGTCCTGCTGCGACGCAACGGCCAGCCATCCAGACTAAAAGCACTGTTTGTAGCTTCCTCGTTGGAATCTGCGAGAGCTGAGTTGGGGCATGCTGTCACATGGGATGTGGCAGCCAATCGTATTTCAGCTGCCCTTTCTGCTCACGTTGTCTCTTCTTGCCATCCCGACTGGACTGGTGGGAAGATTCGAATTTACTCTATACTGCTCAGCGAGTGTTCTCTTACCCGCATTAAGGTAAATTCACAGTTACAATGGGATAATGTGGTACCATGGGAGAAGGAAAGCTTTTACTCCCGGTTTCAGCTTGGAACCAGGAATAAAAGCTTTTGAAGCGGGGATCAGGTGGGGGAGGAGGGGAGGGGAGGGGAGGGACCCACCCCACCCCACCCCCACCCCACCCCCACCCCACCCACCACCCACCCAATCGCCCCCCACCCCGGGGCCCTGGGCCTGGGGACCCACCGTGGCCCGGGCCCACATGAGCTGCTTGTCCAATGATGGGCCCCGCGAGCCCACGTGGTGCGCGTTCCTGTTGGCCTGGGTCATTGCAACCCCAGACGGTGAAGAGGTAAGTTCTGCGCCAGCCATGGTGGGTCCCCAGGCCCAGGGCCCCAGGGTCGGTGGGTGGTGGGTCCTCTGCGGGCCCTAGGCACCTTGATGCAGGTGCCTATGCCCACAGAGGGTCACCATTGGGTGGGGGGGTCGACCAAGAGGTCCCAGAGGCCCTGCCCGATGGCCAGCCCGAGATCGGCCTCCTCCCACCCCAGAAAGGTGCGAGAAGAAGCTGATCTCGGTGCCTCCCCGACTCTGGCAGCCACAATGGGGCTACAGGGGCCGGGAACGACCTACCTCCCCCCACGGAAGGCTATCACCTGCCTTGCCGGGCTGCAGGAGTGATTGCACAGCCGCGGCAAGGCTGGTAGACGGCGAGGGGACCCACGATTTGAATCGTGGGTCCCCTCATGGTCTACCAGCCTCTGTGCCCAGCCTAGTAGATGGCGAGGGGGCCAACGATTCAAATCATGGGTCCCCTCACCGTCTACCAGCCTCGCCGCGGCTGCGCGATCGCTCCCACAGCCCTGCAAGGCAGGCAATCAGCACTGTCAGCTGCTGGGCCGATTTTCGGCCAGTGCTGACAGGGGAGGCATGCCCGCAGCTGTCAGGAAGAGAAGCATGTGTGAATGCTTTTCTCCCCGAACGGCCGTGGACACTTTGTACGCGTGGGAACGGATGTAGAGCACTTTAAAGTGCTCTACATCTCGAACGCGCGGAAGACAGCCCGGGACGAGCTGGGACGTGGCAATGTGGGTGGCTACGGCAATGCGAATGCCACGTTCTGGGCTGTTTTCCATGCATTCCAAAACCGCGTGTGTGAAAGGGCCTAAGATCCCATTCGAATTTACCAAATTCAAATCTAATTGTTTCAATTTTTTATTTGAATCTGCACATACGAATGTCAACAACATTCACATGTGCATGTCCGCAACTTCCCCACACTGTACTCATCCATACGCATCCATAAATATCCCGTAGTTATCCTGTATGCAACCTGTTTTCATCTTGTACGCTTCCGTACAAATGCATACGGATGCGTGAAAGATATGGATCTTCAAGTACGCATCGTGTACGAAGCCATATACATATGAATGTCGGGATCATTTGAACAAATAGATCCGAAATTTGAAATTCAAATTTTGGGACATTTTATTCAAGTTCGAGTGTTGAAATTCGGCACATTCAATCAGATGTCGAATGCCTATGAATATTTGTGAACATTCCTAATCAGGACTGATTCGTCTTGATGGCGATCAGTTTTTCCAGTGAGTTAACAAATCAGTGAGGATAAAAAGTCCCTCATCAGTTAGGCTGGGTGCAAAGGAGAACCCAATCTATCCTTAAATGTTATTAAAAAGCAGGGATATGCACATTTTTTGTGTATTCGATGTGCATCGAATCGAAAGCAAGAAAATTCATATTCGTTTGAATACACCCCCTGCAAATGTGGTAGGATTTGTATTTGATATGAATGTTCAATTCCATATGAATCCATACAAATCCCAAACGGAGCTTCATTCAAATGCGTCAAAACATTCTATTCAAATTTGAATGTCAATCTTTGAATGCACTGACATTTGATTTGAATTCAAATGTCTGAATTCATACGGATTTTGAATGTTACGAATATTCGTGCACATCCCTGTTTTGTCTTGTTTTAAAGAAGGAAATGGGTAACTAGCTTTCCTTGGAAGCTTGTTGCAAACAGAAATTCAATGCAGAAGCTGCAATCTTATTCCTTCCATCATTTGGCCACTGGTCCATTGGCAAGAAAGAAGCATGGACATCCCATTAGGAAGGGAAATGACTGATGTTTGCTGTTGCCCACAGGCTACCTCTTGGATCCTAAAGGATTATATTGTTTGGCAAGGCAATCCCACAGAAATCCTGCCTCGCTCCCTCCTTCCCAAGAGATGCCCTACTCATGTAGCATTTTGATTCCGTTCCCAGAACATCTGGTCACCCTTATATCTCTATGCTTTATTTTGAGAGCAAACACTTCCACAGCATGTTGCTTACTTGCCATCAGACGAGCAGCGGTGGAGAAGTCAGAAAAACATTGAGTTGCACCCTGTGTCTCCAGCCAGAATCCGCCCACGTACTTCAAACAGAGACATATTGGGGGTAAAGTTTTCAGCGCAGTCCTCTGGGATTTCACTTCGTTACTACTAGCTGAGCGGCTGATTTTGCTGCACTTGGAAATCAAATGCTGCCACCGCCACCCCTTCTCTTTAACACAGGGAGCTTTTGTTTTCACTGTGTGAAACATAAGGACCGTTTTATGTCAAAAGGTAGAGCCAGCCCTGTTCCAGTTCTGAATTAAGCACCTGTTGCTAAAAGGACTCAGGGTGAGGAAAAGGACAGATCCTCTTATCTGATGGTGAAACTGGATTCCAGCAATGTGATCTCATGGTTGCATGAATTCTGATTCTGTGTCTTATTTTATTTTGCTTGCTCTGCTTTAACTGATGCATTTGCTGTTGATGTCCCAGGCCAGCGGCAACGGTTTACACAGTGAATGCTAAACCAGCCCGATGCCTGGCCATTATTGCTTCGAAGTGGGTCTGGACACAGCCTCCAGGAGTGATCCAAACACTCCAGGCAAATATGTGGACTGCTTTTTAGCCATCTACAGTGGGATTTCTCCAAGGAGGAATTATCTCACTCTGGCATCTTTATTCTCTGTGCCTTGCCATTGTTAAAGCTGGAGATTGAAAGTCCCCCAGCCCTGAAACTGCAGCGTGGATGTGTTTTTCACTGAGCCAGAAATGGTCCTGAAGACAGCCATTTTCTGTGCAGAGAAAAGTACCATGGTATATACCATGGAGTCATTTATATAGAAAACTATGTGGTCAGTTGTAGGTTGAAAGGTGTAGGTTGAAAGGCTGAATTATAGGCAAGACCACCAGGCATGTCTCAACAATTGTCAGAGAGCTGGGACTGGCTACCTCTCCCAGAAACGCATTTGTTTTAATGGCAAAACTAAATTACCCTCCTGTACTCACAGTACTGTGGACCAGGAAGGGATCTATGGGCCTCCCTTCTGCACACTAGTGCAGTTTCGGGGGGGGGGGCTGCTCCCACCTAGTATTCTCCATTTGTTCAAAACAGAACGTAGATCAGACTAGGGTGTCCAAAATGGTGTCCTATTCCAGTCTACTGGTAGACCTCTTTTTCAACATCTACCAGTGTAAAGGAAGGGGGGGATGATATACCAGACCAGCCATGAGCCTGTAGCACCACAAGATGTCCTGCCAAATGGGCAATCCAGGATCTCCAAAGCCCACGAACTTTCATTCCTGGCCTTCAGAAGCATCCAGAGCTAGTGAGGAGGCCAGCACAGAACATAAGAACATAAGAGGAGCCCTGCTGGATCAGGCCACAGCCCATCTAGTCCAGCATCGTGTCTTTCACAGTGGTCTACAAATTGCCCATGGGTATCTCAAGCAGAGACAAGGGCAAACTTTCTCCTGCTCTTGAATCCCAGCAAATGGCCACTGAAGCATCCTACCTGTTCGCCCAGCCTCAAATATGTATTTAGGCGTCCATTCTAGTAGCCATTGATACACCTGTCATCCATAAATTTGTCTAACCCTTCCTTAAAACCATCTAGGCTGGTTGCTGTCACCACCTCTTCTGGCAGTAAGTTCCATAGATGGATGACACTCTGGGTGAAGAAATACTTTCCCTTGTCTGATTCTCCTATCCACCAGCTTCATAGAGTGCCTCCTGGTTCTAGTGTTGTGTGATTATCCACCTTTTCTATACCATGCATGCCAGCCCAAGGTAGATAGAACCGGGAACAACACATCCAAGCTTGGGTCAGATGACCTATCCAGGACTAGTACACTGCACTCTAGTTGTGGATGGTGGGGAGGAGTATAAAAAGCAGGGTACGTTTGATGCTGTATATGAAATCTCTGCAAATGATTTTAATGAGACCATGTGCTTGCTGAAGGGAAGCAGATCTGAATTTAGTGCATAGGTGGAATTGCTGGGAATCACACAGATTCCTTCCATTTAATAAGTCATGGCAAAATCCTGACTCTAGCAGCAATGTATGTTCTCGGAGTATGCGTATACATGTTTTAAGCCCTATCCCTCCTCTGTAGAAATTGCTGCAGGCATATGCTTCCAATCTGCCCCTTTTTTTCGAGACTGATGAAACACGCAACAGAACTATGCACAGATTGAGGAAAAGAAATGTTGGCAATTGTTTGGGTTTTTGAGCAGCTTCATGAACATGTTTGTGGGCAGAAACTGGTTAGAGCAGAAACAGACTATAGACCCTTGGAAGCCATTGATGAGAAACTGTCTGTGCTAAGAGTTTGGAAAAGGATTTTGAAATTGCAAATGTTCTTGCTAATGTCTGGATGTGACCTTTAATGAGGAATCATCATGATAGAATATAATTAAATTTAATATGCTGAATAAAATTGATTTTTCACAAGAACTTGGGGGAAAATTGTATTATTATTATTTTTAGTGGCAGGAGGAGAATCATAAACCTAACCTTCCTAACACTTTAAAACTTGTTTTCTCATCCCTCAGGGGTGGTTAGTTGGTATGTTTATCTCAATCTTCTACAAAAGACCTGGGAGTTTGAGGGTTCTACACAGCAACTTAGATCTTCCTCGGACTGTGATCTTTGGAAGAGGAATCTCCAATGTATGTCCTGGGAGTCATTGAGCCACTAGGCCTTTTTACATACCATAATATCATACCAGTCAGGTAACATAGTAGCATGGCAGCAGTTATCTGCACTTGGAGTGCTGGAGAAGCTCCATACCAGGCCAGCAGCACTTGAAGTACAGATGGGCAGGGCAGGGCAGGGCAGGGCAGCCCAGATTGTCATGGCAATGTTCACAGCAACATCTGGTGCGCACTCAGACATTGTCATGGTGATCTGGATGCTGTGTGTAACTGCACAGGTGCAATCATGCCACTCTGTCCACTTGCTGTACCTGGAAGAGGGTGCAGATGCAGCATCCAGGAGTGAGCTAGTAATTCTGGGGAAAATTTGCACTTTGCTTCCCATCCAGGGAAAGCAAAAGGTGAAGTTGCCCACATGGGTACTGAGCATTCACACTGGAGAAGGCTCGTACATGTGATGCCTTCCCCCATGGATCTGGACACCTACGTGTAGTGCAAATGGTGTCCAGTTACTGCAATCTTCTGTCCCCAGCGTCAATGCCAATGAGCTGTCACCATCACTGAGGCAACTGTGATGCAGTGCACACATGCATTTGCACAGAACACCACATCTCGTCACATGACCATCTGGTACCTCTTCCAAACTAGAAGATGTGCAGATGGCCACCATGGAGCCTTAATGGTTGGAGGTAATTGCACATGTGGAGCACTTAATTGTGTCACCTTGTGGTGCACTCCTGCATGGAAGGAGCAATTTCTAGTTTGTAGATGGCTCTTTGAAGTCCACGGCAAGGTGACTACTGGACCAAGTGTGGAAGGGTCTTAGGTAACTGTGAACAGGCCCGTTCTTCCAACTACTGGGGCCATTTTTGCTTTGACATGTTCTTGGACTGATTAATGCCTGGATAGCAGTATGTCTGGGGAACCCCCTTTACAGCAGCTTGAAATTTATGCATTCTATAGAAAAATATTGTATTTATGGAGTAGAAGATTTCTTACCCTAGTCCAAATACCTGTTTTCTTCCACTACTGATTTATTGCTCAGACTAAGAGAGGTCAGTCTTTTTATGAGAGTAGGCAACTGCACAAGTTTTGAGTTGATCTATTTGGTGGAAGTTCTTTCTTTTTTTTTAAGAAAGGCTCATTATATATAGTGTCGCTTTCAGTGGGCCTACTTTCAATTACACGTTAAGCTGTTTCCCGTGAGGAGCAACAGAAATTTCAATGGGATGTTTAATAATTAGTGCAAGGTCGCTTTACAACTATAATGCTGTTGCATTGCATTTCAGAAAACATGCACTCTTTTTTTTCGCTGGAGAAGTTCCACGCACCCTGCATCAGGACTCTAATGTGCAAGAGCTTCTCTTTCAAACCACATTTAGCTCTCTGAAGCTGCATCTGTGGCCACACCCACATACATGTTCAAAGCAGCTCAAAAGTGGCTTCATGGGGGTGCTGGTGTTCCTATCTCACCTCCATTACGTTCATTTTTGGAGAGAGCACTTTGCAACTGTAACATTCTCCTGGCTTAAAATACAGTGACGCTGGCAAAGTTTCTCTAGTAAAACAAAAGAGGAAGCTTTATTTGTACAAATGTAACAGGTGTGGAAACAAAGTAAGCCTTCTGAGGAAAAATACAAATGTTTCAATACACAAGCACCCAAAGATAATACCCTAACTAAACAATACTTTCTCTCCTGCCCTTTCTAGCTACATCCCCAGCCTAGAAGGTCTGAAACTATGTTAGGATCAATCCACCTTCCTCCCAGAACCCCAGAGCATAGCCATCACTCTCTACTGGCAGGCAGGTTTTATATCCCCCCCCCCAGCCAGGTGTAACTCGACCCCTGATTGACTGAGGTTCTCTGGGCATTCTCTTCCCCCTCTCTTTATTCTAATATGGGGGGGTTTACCTGCTCTGGCTATCCTATTGAGCTTCCATACAGATCCTGCATTGAATACACTTTCATTACAGTTTGAATTACATCAACCAACACTGGAGTTTGGCGCACATTGGTTTTTTTCCCCCACAGATTCGCATGTGAAATATGTGAATTCATTCATTCAAATTATTTGAAAATCTATATTGGATTTTTGAAAACACAAAATTCATCCGAATGTGCAAATTTGAATGTTTTGAAATCTGATTTGAATTTGAATGTTGATATTCACCAGATTCGAATCAGATTTTTGAATTTTCAAATATTTGTGCACATCCCTACCTTAATGTAGATTAAAGGCTCTAGTGCAGGGGTCCTCAAACTACGGCCCGCGGGCCACATGCAGCTCACCAAGGACATTTATCCAGCCCGCCGGGTGTTTTTGCCGCCGCTGCCTGTCCTGCTACGAATTTGTTCATAGTTTTTTAAAATTATATTCCAGCCCTCCAGTGGTCTGAGGGGCAGTGAACTGCCCCCCTGTTTAAAAAGTTTGAGGACCCTTGCTCTAGTGTGTGGAGGTTGTCACCTCCAAAGTGCCTCTGAGCCACTTTTTTTAATTCTTTGGGGGTACAGTCAGTATCCCAGTGTTATGGGTCACATCTAGTGATTTGAGTTTTCTTTGCTCTCCATTTAGGTTGCTTACACCCATTTGAGTCCATGGTACGGTAAGCCTGTAGACCACAGACCATGAACATGAACATGCCTCACTTGCAGTCCTGTCTGAATAAGACATGGGACATTTCTGCACTTGCTCTCCATCCATTGGACAGGAACGTTGCATTACAAACTAGCACTGACTAGTGCGCTGCTCACACTTGCAAGCACTAATCCATGATAGCCTGGCCCACATGCGATTGATTGATCACTTACCTGAGACCAGTCAGGCATCTGATCCTCTGCTGGGTGCCGCCGTCTTGTTCCCGGTGTCCTGCACAACTGCACAACTGCACATGCACCAGCACCAGCACTGTCACTGATGCTCTGCATAAGTGCAGTTGCATCAAGGGTCATCGTCCCAGCGCACCTGCGCAGCACTTCAAATTACCCCCTTGACTAGAAAAGGTGCAGATGGTCAGGGTTGGGGAGGGTTGGTATGCTTGTGGTGCAGGATTTCGTGCATTACAGCTAGTCTGCAACTGGGTGACCTCTGGGCAGGCAGGGCGTGTCTGTAAGCTATAAACACCTCCTGAAAGTGCAGATGCACCTGCCCAGATGTTGCCTAATTGCAGACTACGGGCCAAAGTGCAAATTCACCCATGATCTGTGGCTGACCTTGTCTGATTGGCCATTTTGGCATCCATGTGACAGTCACAGCCCTGCGGAAATTGCTTGCCTTAACATTCCATTAGGAAGTCTGAGGCCCAGATGGCTGATCAAAAGACAGAGAAAGCAATTGCAGCAGCAGTGGTTATATTTATTTATTTATTATTTACATTTCCATCCAGCCCCATACCCGAAGGTCTCTGGGTGGGTAACAACCATTAAAACAACAGATTAAAAACAAAATACAGAATATACATTAAAAGCACTTTAAAAATTCAACAAATCTAAAACAACAGGGGCAAAAGAGAGAGGTCTGAGAGCTGTTTATTCCTTAAGAACCTCAGTCAGCATCCTATATCACCTGGTGGGCCACACACCTGGACATTTTCAAGCAGAAGACAAAAGTGACAATCCAACATAGTCAAGACATAATATCTTTTTTTAAAAAAATGATCCCCTTTCTGGACACAGCCATAATGTCAAATGATGCTGTCATTTCTTCAGAATGCTTCCTTTTGACATTTTTCTCTTTTTCTTTTAAAAATATTTAACATAGAAAGGGTCTCTTGCCTGGTGTTCCAGCAGCTAATGTGGGATCACGTGCTATTCGGCTCCTAAAATCTGCATGGACTTGTTTTCTTCTGAAGAAATCCACTAAAACCTGCAGCCCCAGTTGAACAAATACCTCTGCAGTACCCAACGTTTTTAATCAAAAGGGAAATATCCATATTTAGTCCACAGAGTACTCTACTGTTTGGGTTAGCCGTATGTTAATGTTCATATAAAGCCCAACATTTTAAAAGTGCAGGCAAAAAGAGCCAACTGTTTCCCTCCACCCTCCAAGCCCTTACCTCAATCATGACATAAGTATTTCAAGATGTTTGCTGAAGTATTACAAACCACATTGCGGGTAATCAATCTGTCAATGAAACAGCAGAAGCGCTGGTATTTCTGAGTGATATTTGAAATCCTAAGCCCGTAAGAAAATTAACTAGGCCAATAAGCGTCCTATTTTCCACCCAAAGCATACAGCTTTCGCTCAGCGATGCTGTAATTGTATGCTTCATTCCAGAGCAAAAGCATGTAATGCAAACTAGGAATGATTTTTCTGCCCTTTTCTTTTGCCGTGGACACTGAACCCAAAGGAAATGTTTTTGCAATGACATCACCAAAGTGAAAGAATCCTGAAATTCCCAGACCTTTACACAACACTACATGGAGAATCAAAGATGGACCAGAAGGTGGGGTGGAGTGGGGGACACCCAGGCTAAACAATAGTTGTTTTGTTGGTTGTGAAAGGCATCTCAAAACAGGTTCAAGTGGACATGGGATGATGGCCATCACTTCTGCACAGATCCCTGCAGAAACAAGCTTATGGCAAAGATGATTTCTGCATAAACTCACTGCGTGACAATTCAAAGCCATTTAACTGTTTGGAAGTGCTTGAGGCAACGTGCAATACACAATTTCTATTACAGTTTAACTTCTTAATTGGTTTAATCAGTGGAACTTCAATGGATTAATTGGCAAGAGCAATTTGGGTTAAAGGGGCTACACCTCTCCAATAATAACCGATTATTCTTATTAATGTACTGTAGCTATTATTTGGGTAGTACCTTGAAATTAGTCTATGTACAGTGCAACCATGGACCTCACACTGGAACCATAAGGACGTTGGGGAAGAAGAAGAAGAAGAAGAAGAAGAAGAAGAAGAAGAAGAAGAAGAAGAAGAAGAAGAGTTGGCTTTTATACCTTTTTTTTCTCAGCCTGTAAGGGGATTCAAAGTGGTTGATAAAGCTTCCACAACTTGTCTTTCTAGAGCAAAGAAAGTGGGTCTGTGAGTGCAAACAAGTTTTAAGTGTGACTTTGAGTGGTTTGAATGAGTTTTGACAACCTGAGTAGAGTGGAGTGGAATGGAGTGTGCTTCTGTGGGCCTGTTCACAATTACCTAACTGGTATGGCATAATAGTACCATACCAGTCAGGTCAAGACCCCGTGCTGCAGCAACCATTCACACTGGATAAGCCCTGCATTCACTACTGTGCACCACTACCATTCACACTTTAAGCCCACTACCATTCACACCAGATAAGCCCTGCACCAGGCCAGCAGCACACAGAGTGCAGATGGCCATAGTAGGGCAGGCTAGATCACCATGGCATGCACACAGACATGGTTATAGTGATCTGGGGTCATTCTGCACTTTCCTTCCCATCCACTGGATGGGAAAGGAGCACAATGACACAACATTAACTAGTGTTCACACTTGCAAGTGCTAGCTAACAACACCCAAGCCCCATGTGATTGGTCACTCACCAGAGAACAATCCAGGGGCTGGTCTTCTTCTGGATGCCGCCATTTTGGTTCCAGTGCCCTCCACAACTGCGCATGCATCAGCACTGTCGCCATGACAACGCTGACACTCTGTACACGCACAGTCACATCTATGGTCATCTGAGGTGCCAGCTACTGCCATCTTGGGTGCAGCATCTCAGACAACCCTGGAGCACTGGAAAAGGTGTGAATGGCTGCTGCCCAGATGCTCCAGGTAAGCTTAGGGTTAACGTTAGTAAAGGTGTGGAGCACAAAATTGTGAACAATTAGTGAACTTCTGGGAAGGCAGGGGATACTTGGAGGCTGTAGCAGCCTTGTCCAAGTGCAGATGCCCTTCCCTAGAAGTTCCCTAATTGCTGACTATCAGCCAAAGTGCAAAAAGTGCACCACCACTACCCACCTGCACCCAGAAGAAGATGTGGACACTGCTGCCCAGGACAAGGCTAGCTTCTCCTGACCCACCTGTGGGACTGCTTCTCATCAATCCATGGCTAGATTGCTCCAAGGAGGGGTCATTCAACTCTGGGTGGCAGCAGCATGCAGAGGCGCTGCACTAGTGAGAGGACCCCTACTTGCTAGCAAGTAAGTGTGAACAGCCCCTGGTAGGGGTATGCACAAATGCAATTTTTGACATTTGATTGGATTCGAATAAAATATTCAAATATCTGAATTTGGACGGATAAAGAAAAACAAATGTCTGGACATTCAAACTGATACGAATACATTCATATCTATTCGTACGAATATTTGATACGTATCCGATGATAAGACTCTCGTATGCATCCATATGCATTCTGTTTGCATACCATTTTCACCCCGCACTTATCCGTACGAACGCATACATATACGAAGAAG
This sequence comes from Aspidoscelis tigris stejnegeri, assembly GCA_023333525.1. Lineage (NCBI taxonomy): Eukaryota > Metazoa > Chordata > Lepidosauria > Squamata > Teiidae > Aspidoscelis > Aspidoscelis tigris. Next base: position 14,612,909 of record JALMGA010000007.1, read on the forward strand.
ATGTGTATGGATATGTAGTATGTGATGCGTATGTATCTGTACACATACAAATGTCCGAAATATTCATACAAACAAATCAAAATATTCATATTCGTAAGAATACTAAAAATGAATGTCTCCACATTCTATTCATAGGCAAATATCGAAATTTGTCCAAATGTATCCGAATAATAAATATTTTGAATACTTGTGCACATCCTAGCCCCTGTGTGTCTACTCTGTTTGTTAGAGTTTACTGTTTGTGGCTATTGTCAATCCAATGCTTGTTAATATAGTTTTCAGGTGGGCTGGCCAAGTCGGTGGAGTTCCCACTGTGGTTGAATCTAACCACTGGTTTTGCATTGAAGTTAATTGCTCAGTTCCTGCAGTTTCTGCTTATGAGCCCTTATTCTGGAATGAATCCACCCTGTAAATAATATTTCTTGTCTTGTTTAAGCTATGTAAGGATATAGATTCTTTGGCTTTTAAAAATTATTATCATTTTATTAGTACTTTCAATAACAAAGTGTTTACAAATCACTGCCACTAATTAACTTGTCCTGTATTGTGCCTAGGTGAATTTATTCGCGTTATACAATTTCTTCTGTAAAAACCGGCACTGCGTACATTAGCTATGACTTTGCTTTGAATTGCACAGTGGAGTAGATGGGCTTGCTTATTTTACATTAGATTTTCATAGTGCTGGCTTTCGGAACAGCAGCAAAAATTATTTTAAATAAGTTCTTTTGCCACAGATGAAGACCAGATGTCAAAATGCACTTGGCAAGATAGAAGATGCTTAGTGCATACTTGGACTTAGTCGTTTAGGATCTGATGGGTTTCGCTCCTACTGATAAAGCTGAAATTTTGTTTGAACTGATTTGGCCTACACAGAAGAAGCTTTGGCAAGATCTGCAGAGCACATGATATCCCACACCATGCAAGTCTTATCTTGGGTTGGATGGAGAAAGCTGGACGGGCAATGGGTGGTCTGTGCCAAGGGCCATCTATATTATGGACAGGACAGACCCAACCAGTCCAACTTTGGAGGCTAGGAATGAAAGTTCTGAGCCTTCAATGTTGTCAACTGAGGCTTTTTAATGGGGTGCATGGAAATGGCCCACTTCCAGCACTGGACTCATCATGCCCTGTAGATCAGACCTGTCATGGTCAGCCAGATAGAGGACTCAGAGGATGAGGAGGACTCACCTCCTCAGGTACAGGAGGAACCTGAGGTGATGCCAGGACCCAGCTCTGACCCCCCAGCCCCATTGGAGCCTAGGGTTCAACAGCCCAGCCTGGCCACAGCAGAAGTACAGGATGGGGGAGACATGGAACAACAGAGCCTAGAGATCCCCAGCTTTAAGCAAAGGAGAGCAGAGAAGCAAGGGTTAAGAAGATCCAAAAGGCTTGCCCAGAGACAGGCTGATCACCTACACCTGTGAACTGAATCTGCAAAGTTAAAACACAGGGCAGACGCCCAAGCCCTTTGTCAGAAGCTGTTAGTTCTCCTTTTGGGGAAGCTGCTCTATCTGACCTGGAATACCTGGTTATTGTGACTCCGGACCGGACCGTGGCGTTGCTTTCTGGAACCCTGGATTCGGACTGTTTATTGACCTTTGCTCTCTGGACTACGTTGCTCTGCTGCTGAATAAACTGCCTTGACAAGTGAGTCGTTCTTATCAGCTCTGTGTTTGTGTGAGTGTGCTGGCAGCTTTCCCGGACAAGACCACTGCCATCTGCATGCAGGAACTGGGCGAGTCTACCATCATGCAATGCCTAGTGGAAGAGGCTATGGTGCTATTGTCATGGCATAGACAGGCCCAATGCCACAGGCAAGCAGAAGTAACGTTCTGCTGGTCCACCATGCAGATACTATATTCCTTGAAAGCTACTGGGATAGACCTGCAGCCCCATTTATACACTACCATTAGATCTAAGAGGTGGAAAGTGCCTTTGGATTTCAAGCCCATCTTCCTCCTCCATGGAAGAATCTAGGGGTGAGTTTGCACTTCCCGTCCTCTGGACAGAAAAGGAGTCTGGTCACCTAATCTTAACTAGTGCTGGTCACTTACAGACCACACCCCACGCAACTGGTCACTCACCTGTGATCAATCAGTGGGCCCATACTTTTCAGGCTACTGCCATCTTGGGTGCAATGACCTCTGCAACTGGGCGTGCATCAGTGCCATTGCCATGACAATGCTGACAGTCTATATAGACACAAGGTGTTTTTCCACTGCAGCCCCTAGATCCGGATCTAAGAAGATCCGGATTTAAGGAATGGGTACATTCCTTAATCCGGATCTAGTAGATCCAGATTAAGGGAAGCACTCAATGTGTTTCCACGGGAGGTGTCGCACCCATTGGCAATGGGTGCTAACACCCCTGCTGTGGAAACACCTTTGCACCCATCTGGGGAATCCGGATCTACCCCCAAGGGGTCTGTCCATTACCCCAGGTGTTTTGGGGTGCGAGGGGGGGGTGCAGTTTTCGAAGTCACTTCGAAGTCATTTCGAAGTCAACTTCAAAGTTACTTAGAAGACACTTTGAAGTTAACTTCAAAATCACTTCGAAGTGACTTCGAATTGCATTTGAATTGAATTTGAAGCCAATGTTGGGGGGGTGGTCCCAAAGGAGCATCCCCTCCCCCTAGCCTCCTTTGGACCCCATTGCCTGTTTCCACTGGAAACAGGCTCCCTTTAATCTGGATTTTTTGGCAGAAGACCCCATTGTAGACCCCATTAATGGGGTCTACAGAAAATCTGGATTAAAGGCAAAAATGTACCCATTAGATCCGGATTTCCCCAATGGCAGTGGAAACAATCGGGTCCCAAATGGGTGCCGTAGTGGAAATGGGGTCATCCGGCTCCCACCCTAATGGGTCCTTAATGGGTGCAAAAATGGGTACATTTTGACAGTGGAAAAACACCACACTTGTGCAGCAGCCTTGTTGACCTCCTCGTCCAGCAGAGGTGCGAATGCTCCCCAGCTGGATGCAAAAGGTAAGTGATTGGGGAAAACTGGTAAGGTTATGGAGCATGATTTCATGCCCCACACCTAGTTGATAATTAGGCAACTTCTGGGAAGGCAGGGGGAGCATGGAGGCTGTCACAGCCTCCTCTAGGTGAGGATGGTCTTCCCCAGATTTTGCCTAATTATTGACTATGGGCCAAAGTACAAATCGGCTCAATATTGCAGCATCTCCCACAAATGCCTATCCAGTCACCACTTGAATACATCCAGAAAACAAGAGGCCAAAAGCCCTCTCCATCTCAGAGATCTCCCTGTAAGTAAAGACTGTTGCCTGCTTTTCTTTTTCTGATGTCTGGCAGAAATCTCTTTCGTTGTTAACTTATGCTTGTTCTTGCATGACATAATCTTTAGTTTTCAAACCATTTCTCCCCTGACCCTTGAACACTAAGGCACTTTAATTTAAAATTACATTGTCACAACTTTAAACTTCAGCAAGGTCTCCCCCATATGATAAGATTCCATGCCTGAACCATGGAAGTTCAGGGTCTGCCCAACCTTGCTTCCTCATGGCTTAGTTTGTTCACTAGAAGAGTATAGTGCCCGCACCAACCTGTGAGCATCCAGCCCTCCTCCCACTGTAAGTACTTAGCATAGTGCTGCTTATGGCGAGTTTGCTCTGCTTTCTGGAAACGGACCTGCTCTGAGGAGACAGGCAGGATGCCTCTAAAGGCCAGTTGCTGGGTTTCGAGAGCAGGTGAAGGTTTTGCCTTTGTTCTCTGCTTGAGGTGCCTGTAGGCAATTGGTGACCCACTGTGTGGGACTGGATGCAGGACTGGATGGTCTTTGGCCCAATCCAGAAGGGCTCTTCTTATGTTCCTATGCTGTCCAAAACAAACCTGGCACCTCAGTGTCTTACAACACGAGAAACGGTCCATTTTGGAAGCTATTTTCTATCCTCAAAGATATGTCTATGGCTGGAAATATCACAGCTGGGTAACAAATAATTCCATGGCTGTGGTTTCCATGCAGCAGCCAGAGTCTGCCGCAGGTGTGCAGACAAGACATCACTGTTTGGAAAAATGCTTATACACATTACTGTAGTTCCTGACAATGCTCTGGTTAGAAAGCTGCCAGGAATCCTCCATACTGATCTTGCCTTCTTCATGTACCCCTGAAGTTGGACTACGTTACTGAACAGCCTATGAACTTCCTTTAGTTTCTATTCCAGCATGTGCTAATAATGCTGGGACATCACATTGGCCACAAGGTGGCATCACTCCAAGTCTCAGGTAAGGTACAAATGTAACACACTCCAACAGCTATCTAAATTTTTAGTTTAGCATTACCTTAGAAAGGAATACTGATTCTGAGGTTTGTTTGTTTTTTAACTCAAGCTCTACGTATTTTATATGAGTAGTTTGATATAGAAAGGCGTTATAGAGCAGTAGGAACAAATTCTGAAAAAGACCTCTGTTGTGAATTAAATTGCTCGTGCAGTTCAAGTACAAGAAGCCAATTGCAGAAGAATTCAGACACATGGAAATACAACATCTGGATGAATCAGACTGTTATTGCACTTTAGATTTAAAATGCCCTGAAAAGATATATTGGCGGTGTGTATGGGCAGATTCAAGCAAAGTTGAAGAAGCTAGGGATGTGTACGAATATTCGGAAATCTGAATATTCAATTCAAATCCGGCGAATGTCGAATGATTCGAATGTGTAGATCCGTAACTGTCGTAGATGAATCTGCGTGAAAATTATACATATCTTGCATTTAAAATACAGGACGAAAATGGGATGCATATGGGATAATACAGGATGCGTATGGATTTTTATGGAACATGCACAGATACCTATAATGGATACGAATGTTGACAACATTAAATATGAATCTAACATTCAAACACACGGATTCAAATGTTATGGATTCGAATCAGATTTTCTGACATTCGGATCTTAAATATCCGAATCGAATTGGATTTTTCAAAAATACATTCGTGTACATCCCTAGAAGAAGTTACTAAAGATCTGCAGGGGAGGCCCTCCTGGTTGTCCAACTGCCTTCAGTAGTGAGCAGGGTGGGCACCCGGGAGAGGGCCTTCTCAGTAATGGCCCCCAGGCTATCGAACGGTCTCCCCCTTGAGGTGTGTCAGGCTCCTTCTCTGATTATGTTCAGGAAGGTGGTGAAGACACACCTCTTTGCCCAGGCCTCCAGCTAAATGTTGGTTACATTTCCCCCACTGCAAATATTACTGTTTTAACTGATATTGTGTTGTTTTTAGCATATTGGATTTTAAATATATATATTACTAGTGTGGATGCTGGCTCCCATGATGGTGCAACACTTATTTATTTTATTTATTATATAATAAAAAAACTATACTAGGAATACAATGGGATTGTGTCCAGATCACATTTTTAACTATGATCCCTGGAGCCCCTAGCTGGCTTGAGTGCACAGAAAATTGAGGCCAGGGTGTGTCTTCACTGTCTTCCTAAACCTGCACAGTAAAGGTGCCTGACACACCTTAAGGGCTCCTGACACATCCTAGGGGCCATCACTGAGAAAGCCCTCTCCCAGACACCCACCCCTTTTACTAATGAAGGTGGTAGGACAATCAGAAGCTGTTCCTTTAAATATTTGTCATTTAGGGATTTATTAATTAAACTTTATAAGTTTAACTTTATTTCCATAGCAGCTTCCTGAGGTGGGTTTGGCTGAGCAGTAGACCAAGGTTTCCAAGTGAGCTTTCATGGTCAAGAAGAGATTCAAGACCAAGGACACTTGGGCTGTGTCTGAACTTTGCATCTGCATCATATGAAGTGTTGGAGCAGGCTAACAATAAATAAATGACACTGTGGTCCACTCCAACCATGGACTTAGAATCATAGAATCATAGAATGGTAGAGTTGGAGGGGACCTCCTGGGTCATCGAGTCCAACCCCCTGCTCAAGGCAGGATCTCCTAAACCATCTCAGACAGATGGCCGTCCAGTCTCTGCTTGAAGACCTCCATCGAAGGGGAACCAACCACCTCCCGTGGCAGCCTGTTCCACTGGTTGATCACTCTTACTGTTAGAATTTTTTTCCTAACATCTAAACTAAATCTTTTCCCCTGCAGTTTCACCCCATTGTTTCTAGTCCTTCCTTGAGAGAGTGAGAACAGGGCTGATCCCTCTGCCTTGTGACAGCCCTTGAGGTATTTGTAGACAGCTATCATGTCTCCTCTCAGTCTTCTTTTTGGTAGACTAAACATTCCTAGACTTCTTGTAGATGGAACACACAATTTTCCAGGCTTGCATACACAGTTTTCTAGCTGCTTCTATAGGGATGCCACGCAAGGGGTTGATGATTCAGTACAGTCTGAAGCCAAGCTACCCAACACCATTTCACTGGGCATCCAGACAGCAACTATGGAGGCTGGGAACTTTTGTCTCAGGTTCCAAAGCTGCTCTGCGCTGCTTGGAATGCAAGTATCTGGAGGGCTGTCACAGAGCAGAGGGATTGCCCCTGTTCTCACTTACACAAGATGGAAGGACTAGAAACAACAGTATGAAACCTGAAGGGAGTAAATACAGATTAGGTATTGGGAAAAACTTCCTGACAGTGAGGGCAATCAGTCAATGGAATAGGTTGCCATGGGAGGCAGTGGGCTCTCCTTCACTGGAGGTCTTCAAGCCGAGGCTGGACAGACGTTTGTCTGGGATGGATTAGGAAATCCTGCATTGAGCAGGGGGTTGGACTCGATGGCCCTAGAGGTCCCTTCCAACTCTAGATTCTATGACTGATGCAGGCACTCACAGGCCTTTTAACTTTTGAGAGGTACTAAGGCTATAATTAGTGAGAACCCATTTCCTACGCATGTTGCTTCTCCTATCCACAATTAATTTTTTAGCAATGAAAGCAAATTCTAGAATCTCACCTGTGTGGATTTTGACTCAAAAAAAAAAAGTTCTCTTACACGCATGGGCATGAGTTCTCAGACATTGCAATAAACTTAAATAAATATAATTTAATCAAGGAAGTTTATGCGTGTCTACTTCTGGAATTACAGTAAATCTCTGCAGAGTTGCAGAGGCTGAGAAAGGAATTGCATCGGAGACAGAAGGTTCTCATTTATAGGCTTGTGCTTGTCTCTTTTATTTTTTAAAACCTTTGAATGCCATGAAGACATGAATGGCTGCTTTCATCTCTTTCAAGTAAAAACGGTCCGGCTAGCAGCAACCCCCATTTCTTTCTCCCAGACATGTGAAAAACGTGTTGTGTTATCTAAATGCGAATTTCATTCTTTTAATCATAGAGAAGTGGGTGTTTCCATGGATAATTATGCAAGCAATGAAGGAACATCTTCCCGCTGGCTTTATCAAAGGTGGCCTTGTTTTGGTCAATTGGTTTTATACCCGCTTTGTGATCCGTTTGTGACCTACATTTATCTGAGAGAAAGAATCATAGGTCTTAATTTTAGCAGGATTTTAGTAGAACCTTTATGATCGTACAAGGACGGAGGGCTTGCTGAGATCTGCAACCCCATGGCTGGGTTTGTGGGTTGGCGAGGGAAGAGTCTACATGGATGTGGGCCTGGCTAGAACCGTCCTGTTGTAAGCAGTCTCTAGAGCACTGAAAATAGTGTATGGAAATAAGCATGGCCTGCTCTCCAGATGGCCTTCTTTGCCCTGCCCTACCACTGCTTGGATGGAATTAACTTGTCCACTGTTGTTACTGATACTGACCATGCTTTCAGTCTAAGGAAATGGTCCATGGGTTAGGGGTTTGAAAAAGTCCAGCTGGTGACATCACAGTTGGGGAATGAAAGCTCCCTGGACATGATGTTTGTGTGGCTGAAGATGGTGGCCGATGGTGAAGACATACAGACAGACTCTTCACCACTTTGAGGAGTGCTGCTGCTTTACCACAGTCCCCTGCAGTAGTCCAGCTGGTCTACTGCTGCTTCCATGCAGACCTTTGACCTCATGCAATGAAAAAGGAACCTAAAGAAAACAGCAAGTTGGGAGGGAAACTGCTCTTAAAATGCTTAAATATTAAAATGCACATTGAGCATGCATATCTGAGGTATGTTAGGGAGTGGAGCAACCAAGCCTGTGGAGTCTTCTGAGCAACATTACAGAAATAATTTGTCATTGTTTTTCTCCAGGGTCAATCCTGGCCACCAAGTTTATCCTAAACCATGGAATTTCCTGGGAATTCTCTGTTCCAAGGATCTGTTCACATTTACCCTTTCAGGGCAGTACCAGCCACTCCTGGGTAAGTGCATACACACACCAAACTACCTCTGCCATCCTGGGGCTGCCCTAATCCTCCGTGACCAGGAGCAACTAGTATGCTTCAGGTTGTCAGCATTCACACCCCACTTCTAGGTGCCAAGCTGGGGTGGCAATGGCCAGGCATGTGGCATAAGTTGCTGCAACCTTTGTAATGGTAATTGGGACAGTCTGGGACATACCACCCACACTGCAAGTGCTGCTGGTCTGGTTGGGGATTGTAGTAGCACTCACAGTGTGAATGTGGCACTCATGGCCTGACCCTAACTGCAATGCAACGGTATTGTTATACCATTCCATGCTGTTACGTGTAAACAGGCCCCAAGTACCGGCAAAGGTCAGCCTATATGAATATTAAGATCACAGGGTGAAGGCCTTCTTGTTGTTCTACCACCCTGAAAGGTTCCAAAGAGAAATGACCCATACACCAGATGCCAACAATGTATAGGTTTCAGTGCTTGGTTAAAACTTGTCTCTTTACTCAAGCCTTTAATTTTAAGCTCCTCCTTCACATGTGTCACGATCCCCAGTGGTCCAGTAAGTGCCTGCCCTCTCTAGGAGTAGCTGGGCCCTGTTAGGATGCTGAGTTTGTGCAACGGCTGAGTGAATACTACAGTGTGGACACAAAACACGGGTAGCAAGCGGTTTGAACAGTAAACTAAAACAAGTTTATTATAACACACAAGCAATACTAGAAAGATAATAAGGTTCAGGTAGTTGTTGAATCAGTAAGTCTCTTAAGTTTAGGAGCTACCCCTTTCCCTAAAGGAAAATAGTTCCCCTTTTAAAGACAAACCTCTCCACGTTCCTCCCCCTCTGGCCAGCTCTGCCTCAGCCCAAGCCTAGCCAGTGTACCAGAATGTGGCTCCGGATGATCACAAGGCCCAGTCCGCCCTTGCTTGACCAATCATCCAGCCTTGGTCAGTTGTTAACGAAGTCTCCCTCAGAGCCACAATCCTCCACGATTGTCTCCTTCAGAAATCGCTCAGCCAAAAGACCAATGGTCAGCTACTGGTCCACTCTCTCAGGTTCAGCTCTCTTCTGTTCCCTTCAGCTTCAGTCCCAGCACGAAGACACCCTCTGCTGTATCCTGTGTTTCTTTATACCTTTTTCCCCCTGGCCCTGATCGGCTGTCACCTCCTGGGGAAAGCTGCTGGAATAAAATGCTGCTGGAGACTCCTGCTAGAGGTTCCTGTCCCGCACGCCTGATTGGTGGAAACTCCTCCTCTAGCCCCTCCAGCTCTAAGATCCCCGGACAGCTTTTCCCTCCAAAATAACAGCTGTAGCCAATCTTTGCACTTGGGCCCACACAGGATTTCCCGCCCTTTTTGCAGCCTCTAACCAGAGCTTGCAAAAAGGCTTGCAAACAGGGTTTGCAAGTGCTTTGCATGGGCAGCAAGCCATGCATCCTGCAAAGAGGCTTGCAAGGGACAAAGAAACCTTACTGCCCATTGCAGCCTGACCCCTGAAACCGTCACAACGTGGTCCTGAGAAGATGAGAGGGTGGTATATGTATTATTGTTATTATTATTGAAGATTTTATTTGTTTTAATAAGCTTTAATATTTTTATGAATTTCTGACCCACCCTGGGACCATCTGGAGACCGGTGGGATATAGGGATGTGCACAGATATTCATAACATTTGATATTCATGCGAATTTATATGAATTCAAACATTCAAATATGAATAAAATGTTACAACATTCAAACACTGACATTCATATTCATATGAATGTTTCAGAACATTCATACAAATGCTTTGGAATATTTGTGAACCTGGGAAGATTGAAATGCAGCTGCGCCAGTAACATCTGCAACGGATCCAGAGTGCGTTCGACATGGACTGAGAGTGAATTCAAAGTGGATTCAGGGTGGATTTGATGCTTTCAGAGCAGATATGTTACATGATATGTATCAGATACATATCAGATATGTATACATTCATATCAGATATTCATACAAATTCTTACAAATATATTTGCATTGAATAGAATTCTAGCACACTTGAAGAGGATCTATTCAAACGAATACTAATTTTCTTACATTTGATTTAATATGAATCAAATGCAAAAAAAAAAAATTGTGCACATCCCTAGTGGGATATACATATAGGTCTACACTAATGGACAGTAGCCTGCTAGGGTTTAAGGAAGGAGCATTCCTATTCTGCCTGAAAATGCTGGAGATGTCTAGAATCCTCTGCATCCCAAAGTAGCTGTAAGAACATAAGAGAAGATCTGTCTGATCAGGCCACAGCCCATCTAGTCCAGCGTCCCATTGCACATGGAGGCCCACCAAATGCTCATGGGCATCTCAAGCAGATTCCTGCCCTTGAATCCCAGCAAATGGCCTTAGAAGCATCCTGCTTTCCCCGCCTTAATATTAATTTCTGTCACACTGTTCCACTCTGGGCACCTACTATTGTACATTTGGCATCATTGCTACCATAGGGTCGTCTTCTTCTACGTCTAGGTTTACCTGCCAGGAGCATTTTGGAGCTCCACTTAAGTTTTATACAATATAGCTTAATGGCCATCCAGTGGTGGAGGCTGAAATGTTTTTGTGGTCTCAATGGAGGTGACGAAAGCGACTGAAACCCACTGTGGACCTCAGGAATGCCAGGATGTTCTACTTCTGTGTCGTTATCTCCCATGCTACCTTTGTCCATGCAAAGCTAACCTTGAAATGCCGCCTCCCGGAAAGACCCTGCGATTTGTGAGTGGTGCTGTAAAATAAACACCCTACAGAGAAATGGCATTGAGTCTATCCAACATCAGTGATTCAGGATAAGCGAATCTAAGGAGATGAAGCATGTTTAATGTAATTACACATCCACTTCTTGTGATGTATGACCCTGTGAAGCATTACTAATCCCCAAACAGATACCTGCAGGGAGGACTATCAAGAACAGCTGTTAGGACAACAAGAAATGAACCACATTAACTCAGAGTTCTGTCAGCATTTGGCTGCATGACTTGAGGGAGTTATGTTTTGCCCACTAAATCCAAAATCTATAAGAAATTAAAGAGAGTTCCTTAAGACAGCACATTGGGCTTCTAACATAAATCAGGGCATCAGCGCCTTCCTTTCCTGTAATAACCTTCAGCCCTTTCCATTACTAGGTAGGACTTCTCCTAAAATGAATAATGTTGTCCCTTAAGTTAAGGCACCAGGCTTGGTGTCATATGCATTTCCTTCCCTCTTTCAAATGTCAGGGGAAGAAACACAACAGCCTTTGTGACTCTGCGTGTTTATCAATTGGACCGCCATATATTTCATAATTTCATTATCCATCTGGGAGTTTGTGAAGGGGGTAATGAGAAAAAATGGCTTCTTCTTCTTCTTCTTTCTAAATCTATAAAGAAGATTTATAGATTTACCTCTTTATAAATCTATGGTGAGGCCACATTTGGAATATTGTTACAACATTCATACACTGAAATTCATACAACATTCATACAATTCTGGTCACCACACCTTAAAAAGGATATTGTGGAACTAGAGAAAGTGCAGAAAAGGGCAACCAGAATGATTAGGGGCTGGAACACCTCCCTTACGAAACCAGGCTGCAACGTCTAGGCCTCTTCAGTCTGGAGAGACAGCATTTAAGAGGGGACCTGATTGAAGTATATAAAATTATGCATGGTATAGAAAAAGTGGATAGAGAAAATTTCTTTTCTCTATCGCACAACACTAGAACCAGGGGGCATCTATGAAACTGATGGCTAGGAGAGTCGGATCAGACAAGGGGAAGTATTTCTTCACCCAGAGGGTCATCGGCTTATGGAATGTGCGGCCAGAAGAGGTGGTGACAGCTACCAGTCTAGATGGCTTTAAGGTAGGGTTAGACAAATTTATGGATGACAGATGTATCAATGGCTACTAGAATGGATGCCTAGGTGCATCTTTCAGGCTGGGGGGGGGGGCAGAAGCAGGATGTTTCTAATGCCATTTGCTGGGATTCAAGAGCAGGGAAAGGTTTGTCCTTGTCTCTGCTTGAGATGCCCATGAGCATTTGGTGGGCCACTGTGTGCGACAGGATGCTGGACTAGATGGGCTGTGGCCTGATCCTGCAGGGCCTGTCTTATGTTCTTATGTTCCTCTTCCTTCTCCTCCACCAGAAACCATCCGCTTCCTGGTGACTGAAAATGCTTAAAGTACTGGAATTATTTACATGTACTTCATTTAATTATAAGCACCCATAAGCTCTTTACCATCACATTACAGTACTTTAATAACCTATATTTTATTTATGCTTCGTTACTAAGTTTATTATGCATATTATAGGATGTGATCTTAATTTTATGTTTTACAAAACAATTTAAATAATTAAGAGTTACTTTTGTGAGTATTTTTTTCCAACTGGCAACAAGATTGGTAAATTACAAGAAGCCATTTCCTCCACATAGTAACAGGTGCACACAAGATTGACAGAACTATTGGAGTAAAATGCTTTCCGTAGAGTTTCCAAGGATTTGAATATAACGAAAGAAAATATGCAGCACACACTCATGCATGCACACACACCTACACATACACAGAGACTTGATTATTGGATCCAGAAATCCACCAGGGTCATGAAGAGTATCACACCAGATTGGAAAGAACTAGAAAAAACTCTCCCTCTTGTTCACCTTCTAAACTACTCTCATATGGGAGGTCTTGTAGCTTAGTTGTGATGAAAGGATCAAGCAGAGGGTTGTCAGTTCAACCTGCAAACTGACCCTAGAAATGTGCAGTGACAAACCCACTTCTGTACTTTTGCTAAGAAAACTCCATAGAAGTGTCCATGCATCAGCAAGGAATCAACTTTGTTGGTGGTACCCAACAAAACTAGGCTGATACACTTTGTATGCCAGGCATGAATTAGCCTGGAGGACTTTCCACACTTGGCCCACAATGGAGCTTGGGGGATGCTCTAGCATGGAGCAGGGGGATTACGGTGGAGGACTGAAATCCAGTGGACTTCTGCTGCCATCATTTATGGTCCCGTTCAGAAAAAAGCCAGGTGAATTTTGGGGTAGCTGCAAAAGCATTGCACTGCTGAAGGGTTTCCCCAAATTTCCAGGCCAGCATGTGATGTAGGTCACCCACCCACACCTTCAGGCTAACCACTTGTGATGATGGCCCATATCTCATTCCTTTTAGGGATTCTTTGGACTTTTTCATTTATAACCCACTAGCATAAGACCTCAATTCAAAGTCATTTCCACAGAAGAAGGCAATAGCCAACCACTTCTAGATTTTTGCCAACTGGCATTCATTTCGACCTTATCTTCTATTTCACTTTCTTTGGTTGCTTCTCTGAGCATTTCTGAACTTTCCTGGACTGGGCTACCAGGTCTGAGTCATACTGGAGTTGTACCTGCAACTGGACTGTTCCTACTGTCCTGGAACAAGCTGTCCACCTTTGGACAGGTGTTTCAGGACATCCACCACACCAGCCCTGAAGATCACACAGCTTCCACATTCTCCAATGTCTATGAACTAAATTCATGACCTCAGTGTCCCCAGGGGACCTATTTCAGTGGCACAATTTTGTGTGTTGCCAAAATGGGTCTCTTTGCTAAACTGGCACACAGAAACATGTGCCCTTCCACATGCCTCCTAAGATGGTTTACTCATGGGTAGGATAGCAGACGACCTTTTAAAAAAGGTTTACCACTGTCCTGATCAAAGTGGCCATTTTGGGTCACCTCCATCCAGTGCAGATGGAGCATGATAGCAGGGGGTGTTGCCATGCAGCACACTGTACTAAAGGTCTCCTAACTTCTTGATTATCCTTTTTTAGATTTTAGCCATAGTTTATCTGTGTTTTCATGATGCCAGTATTTCATTGGGTTCCTTGAAACAGCCCTAGAAATTGACTGGTTTGAAGCACCTGGTGAAAACAACCCAAGACAAACAACCTCAGAGGTTGTGGACCTTTGTTAGCAGCCTTCAAAGTTGGACCAGGCTGGCCAACCATAAAACAGATGGTCCTTGGTGTGGGTCACTGTGGCCTTGGACACATGGAAAGTACAGAAATATCTACTACTTTCATTATAGGGGATACATGGGTTACATCAGGACCTCAGCCTGCATTTGACCAAACAGCATCTTTCTTAGGCTGCATGCACATGGGTGAAAGAAAGGACCCAGTGGTGAACCAAGAGACCCATCATCTCTACATGTGAGTGGAACCCCTGGCTGATACTTGTGGGTCAGCAAGTACCCCCAGAGGCATCCTTTCCACATGGTGGGAAAAAGGACTCTGGGGGCATGTCTCACCATTAAGCACTTGTGTGCCACCATGTAGATATACAGCCCATGCAAACTTCCTGCCCCATTTCCTGCCTGGACATCCTTTTCACCATTCTGCAAATGGACAACTCCAGTGGGACAGAAATGACATCAGTGCATCATCTCTGAAACTAGGGAACATTCACGCCCAACATCAAAAGGGATGTCTTTATCTTTATTTCAATGGATATTTAAACCTTGATAGGGATTGTGCATGAATGTTTTTTGACATTCTATTCAAATAAAATCAAATACCCAAGAATCCAATCCAATGCAAATCTTTTAAATTCGAATTAAACAAGATTTGATTCGTATTTACCAAATTCGAACCTGCACATACGAACATTCGTATGTGCACATATGCATCTTCCCCACATCCATATGCATTCATACACATCCATATGCATCCTGTAGTTATCCCATATGCAACCCATTTTTGGCTCATACAGATACGTGCAAATGCATACAGATGTGGGAAAGATGTGGATCTTCAAGTACGCATCATGTATGATTCCGTATGCATATGAATGTCCGGATAATTCAAATGAATAGATCCAAACTTTGAAATTCAATTCAAATGTTAAATTCAAATTTCGGGACATTCTATTTGAGTTCAAATGCTGAAATTTGGCACATTCAATCTGATTTCAAATGCCTATGAAGAAGAAGAAGACTTGGCTTTTCTACCCTGCTTTTCTCACCCATTTAAGGGGACTCAAAGCGGCTGACAAAGTATTCCCAGATGAGTCCATCTCCATAACCACTAGAAGGACAAAGACATGGCCTTACTAGCCACTCAGACAGTATATTCTCAGGTGATTCCAGTTCTCCTCAGTTCCTGCTGTAAGGAAAACAGGTGTGATTCTGCTATTAGAATAGTCACATTGGGAAAAGGACGGGGATCCTGTCCCTTTAACAGCTGCACAAAGGCCTACACCTGTTGAAATTCCCTGCAATCCCCTCACCTGTTCAAGTCCCAGGAGCTTCTCTTCTTTTTAATCTGGCAACCCTACCTGCTGTTGAACTGCAGCTGACTCCTTTGCCATGTTGTAAAAACATTGGTCATTGTATCTGTCCATTCCCCTCCCCCCCCATTCAGATTAGAAAGAGACAATGAAGAACAGAAAGGGTGTGTAATTGTCTTCTCTCTTTAAGCAGAAACAGCAAGATTATGATGCCAAACAGTTTAGTAAGCGGAAAGACATTTACCTCTTCACCCCAATCTCTCCCATGGAGGGCTGTGAATGAAAGAAAGAGAGAATTTCACTTATAATCTTAATTTTAACAATTTATGCTCTTGGTGAGTTCCTTTATGAAACCACAATTCTCTCCTGTGGATGGATTTTCTGAGAGATTTTGTTTACCTGCTAAAGAACAGCAAGGACAAAGATATTCTGTGAGCAGGGATGGGTGGACGGCAAATGTTTTGCCTTTCTCTCATAGCCCATTTTAATCTCCACTTATCATTCAAACCTCCAAGACTTCCCTTCTAAAAAGAGGAACTGTCAAACCACACATATGGAAAAAAGGAAACTTTGGTACCACCCATCAGGAGATTAATCCTTTGCTTTCTCTTCAAGTCGGATGTTTTCAGCAGGGGCAGAAAGGAATTAGCCTCCTTAAAATAAAACACATTGACAACATCAACAAGAAGAAAAAAACCTCAAGTTGCATTCTTTTTGGTAGATAACCTATTAAATCCTCTTGAACGAGATGCTTTCTTCAACTTCTCAGACATTTGATCAAGTTGAGACCACCCAGGCTAATTTGATACAAATGCTCTAATGTAATGAGGTCCTTGTGCATTTTCACTGTTCATAACCCCAGTTCCTTCCAGCGTGCACTGCATTCGAGGGGGGAGTATACAATGCAATAGAAAGTGATGTTGGTGCCTAAAAGAAGTGGGGTGAAATGGCAAGATGCACACAAACTTTTTTTCTGGTTTGGTTTGGTTCAGTTCAATTCAAACTGAACACTTCTGTTGTTGTTTTAAAATGGCTGGCTGGCTGGCTGGCTGGCTGGCTGGCTGGATAGATGGATAGATGGATAGATGGATAGATGGATAGATAGATAGATAGATAATACTGGAGTACTTCTCAAGCACAGTCAAATTAATTGCCCTGTAACTATTGAAACATGTAACTCTCATTTAATTCTGAAATGCAGTATTTATGTCTGGCAAGGGAAGTATAGTCCTGTTTCTAATTAATTTCTGCTAAAGGAGCATGATGCATTTCTATCTATCATCTGTCTGTCTGTCTCCCATCCATCCATCCATCCATCCATCCATCCATCCATCCGTCCGTCCGTCCGTCCGTCCGTCCGTCCGTCCGTCCGTCCGTCCGTCCGTCCGTCCGTCCGTCCGTCCGTCCGTCCATCCGTGTACACACACACACACACACACACACACATATAAATCTCTCTCTCTCTCTGGCAGCACTGTTTGTATTAAAAATGTATTGAGATGGGAATCTGCATTGCCTCCCCAAACCTAAACTTCATGCAAAAATGTTCACTTCTCCCGAATCCCTTGACACGATTATCAACAGGTTAGGGAAGGTGTCGTTTGCTCAGAACCTGAAGCCTGGGAATGTGCAAAACTTGACAATGCTACACTGAAAGCTTGCTAATGTTCCTTGACACTGAGAGAACATGTAAAAAGGGTATCAGACAAATGCTAGAAATTCCCTCCGATGAGGTTTCAGATCAACATCTTCATTAGTCTTCCTTGTTCTGCGTAAGGCCAGGCAGGCAAAGTTTTGAGATGGTGTTGGGCTGTAGTGAAGTGGTTCCTCTGTTTTTGCCACCCTATTAAAACATGGCAAAGATTGTAAGAGCTGGATACTTCTTGCAAAGAAATTTTGAAATGACTAGCCTTGGTACAGCATCTTTTCCTCTGAGGGTGCGTTCAGACACCCTTAAATGGCTGCCCTGGAAGAACTGGCGTCAGAGATGCCATACAATTTACCCCTACATGTGTCTTACACAGATTCAGAAGACTCGAGAGTTATCCCTTCTTCAAACAGGAAATCTTAACACCAACAGTGATTCTTCCCTTCATTGGCATCGGAAGGGAACAGAAGAGAGAAATCTAGCCAATTGCAGTGTGGGAATAAAAGCTGCAGTAACCAATCAGGTCCCCAGAAAACTGGGCAGGTGGCAGTCAATCAGTGGTGAGCATTTGTTGCGAGGGAGGTGTTTCCAGAGCCGGAGGGAAAGGAATGAGGTGGGATTCTTTTTATGCCTGAATGCCTGTTTTTGTTCTTATCTTCAGAAAGGGTGCATTTTCTAAAAGGGATGGTTGGAAGAAAAAGCGGTGGGAGAGAGACAGCAGTTGTAAGAATTCTTATCCAGAACATTCTGGTAGAAGAGCACACGCACACAGAGTAGGCTGCTATAGCCTCCAAGTGGGCCCACCCTCCCCAGAAGTTCATTTATTGTTGATTAGGTGCGGAGCATGAAATCATGCTCCACACATTAACCAACGTTTACCTAACAAACTTAACTGAAGTGCCTGGGTAGGAGCATTTGGACAAGCCCACTGGCACCTCAGATGGCCATAGACGTGACTGTGCATGTACAGAGCATCAATGTCATCAAGATGCACATGCAGAGGACAGGCCCTGGGATCAAATAAAGTAAGTATCCAATCCCGGGGGAAAGGAACATCCAAGGTCGACTAGCACTCAAGTGCGAGCGCTAACCAACATTGGTTAATTATACTTCTTTCTTGTCCAGTGGATGGGAAGGGAAGTGCAGAAATGCCCCACTTGGTGGCTGCCATTGGAACATAAAGGTCTTCTTGGATCCCTGGGTGCAGATGGCACCAGCATCCTTTGGAGTGCTGTGGGCAAAGCATACCAGCAGGCATGTATTAATTAGGGTGAGCTTCCAAGTCTGGTCTATTATTTGGAAGGAAGCCAGCTAACCATTTTAAAATGTGCAGGTCACAAGGGCAGCCATCTTGTTTCCCTCTAACCATGAATATGGGGATGACCTTCCTATAGGCCATCCATTGGGGACTGGAAATAAGACAGCAGCAGGTGGCCAGAGCAACACAAGGCCCTCCTCAGAGAACCATAAGGTAGGGTATTTAGGTCAAAACAAATATAAGCTCATTTTCTACAATTACACTACTTGCAGCATCTCTCAGCTTTGGCAAGCACTGCAATATTGCAGGCCATTTTGCCTCTTCTCCCTCTCCATAAACATCAGCCAAGCCCCTGACCGAGCCAAAGACTTTGATTTTAGAAAACTCAGAGTAATAATCATTTCATTTTATTTATTTGTACGTTTAGATAAAGGGTTAGGTGGCTTGGGTCACAAATATCTGAAGGATATCATTGACCCTTATAAAACTCCCTGCGGGAGGGTTCTTATAGTTCCCACCACCCACAGAGGTGCAAGAGGTGAGCCCTTTCTGGACTTGTTCTTATTCTGGACAGCTTTTTCAGCTAAATGCACCTGTGAAGGGGTAGATCTTCACCAACCAAATGAATGTATGGAAGGTTGGCACCCAATGCTGGTCAGAAAAGAGGCCATTCTGCAGCATGAGGCAATCAAAGTTCAAGAGAAGAACACACTTGTCATGAAATTTAAAATCTGAAACCAAGGCCTTTCATGCACTTACCTGTACATTTTGTTAATCCACATTCAATTGAATTTGATCGAATTTTGAATGTTTAGAATATTTGGGCACATCCTTAGCACACACCCCTAGTCAGGACACAGGATACCGAGTGCAAATTGTTAAAAGGGACAATCACTGGGCTCATGTTATTTGAGAAGTTTCTCACTTTAGGGTGCCTGTGAAAAGTTGACTGTTAGGGTTATCCCAAGTTACATTTTCAAAGGCAGCGCATCAGGAAGGAGGTGGAGTGGAACCAGCTTCATGTCCATGCTGCTTTTGCAGACATAAGGGGAGGAATTCAGTTCTCACTGGTTATCTCAAAGGGACACAGTTTGGAGACGTTCCGTTTGCATGCTTAATACGCATGATCTTTACCCAGTGGCTAGTTTGGCTACAGATCACAGGAGATGGAGTTTAAACAAGGAATTTTTCCAAATTCTGGGAGCAGGATAGTCCTGTAGTGATGTAAAATGGGAGGCTTCTAAAGTGTCAGATTAGCATTACCATATGAATGAAATGAGGACGTCTTGCAGGTCTGTGCCAATAGCTGTGCAGTCCTTGGTCCTTGATAACTATGTTCTCTGTACTTACAGACCAATTTAATTTATAAAATGGGAAATTGGTGGCTGTCATATATTTATTGCATTCCAATAATTTGTGTCCAGGCAACAATCAAATGCCTAAACTGCATCATCTGAATTAGATGGCATGATGGCACCTCATCTCCAAGTCTCTCAGGGACTTCATACAGATGTTGAAAAGCACAGTGGACAGAAATGACCTCTAAGAAATGCCACATGTGGAAATGTGGAAATTCCCCATTGCCCCCACATCCTGACCCACAAGACTAGGCTGGTGTTCTCTCATATCATTTTCCATTTCCATTTCATTTGTATATGGCCTTTCCAAATGAAAATTTGCCCAAGGCGGCTTACAACAAACAGAAAATATACAAAGCAAAATAACAATTAAAATATTATAATAAAAATACCTTATCAAAACTGCATGTCATATAAAACATTGCAAAATAAGCCAACCAACCCCCCCCACACACACACACAAATAGTGAGGCAGCTGAAGCCAAGTGGAGTCCAGAGCAGATGACAAGAGAGACCCAGTCCTGCAAGGAAGCAGTTCCATATTATCAGGGCCCATCCAGGCTGGAGAGCTATCCAGAGGGCAGAGTGGTCTAGGCTGCCACCACTAGACCACCATGCCCGGAAGGATGGCAAGGTTCTCCTCCTCCTTGGGCAGGGCTTCCAGCTTTATCAGTATCCTGGAGGGCAAAGCTAAGTAAGCACTAAGCGTCCTAGAAATTCATACTTTCCTTCCTGCACTTTGCTCATTCCAGAGAGCTAGAGAGAGTCCGATCTACCTAACATTTCTGGTAGTCAATTTTGGGGACTCTTTTAGAACATTACTGCACTGGATATGGTGTGCCTAAAATGGGGAGACCTCAAGAGATACTTGAGAAGCATTCAAACACATAAAAAAAAAAACCAAGCTCATGGAAATGATTTCCTGCTGCAGTTCAGCCATTGGAGATGTGATACTTTAGTGGACTTGGGGATTTGTGTTGGAAAAGTTCATCCTTCCCTTCCAGCCTCTGATCCCACAGTAGGTAGGTAGGTAGGAAGGAAGGAAGGAAGGAAGGAAGGAAGGCCACATTTGTGAGAACCTTTTCAATAGGAAGAGGTGACAGGTTGGGAGAAGGAATGTAGGTCCTTCCACCCATACAAGCAATTCCATGGTCTATCTCACCATTACTTTTAATTCACAAAAAGGACGATGCTGACCTCAATTGCCCTACACCATGTGTAGCTGAGCATGTAATCATCAGGAGAAAAAGGCTAACCTTTCATCCTGAGGTATCTCCGCCAGGCCAAGTTGCATCGGCATTTCCTATTTCTGCCATAATCTGCTGAAATCATCCAGTGTGGGCAAGAACACACAGAGGATCATGAGAACAAGCCTCCGGCCTTCTGTCTTCAAGAGCCAGTCACCCATCCTATATTTCCATACACAGCAGCTGCTCCCTGATGGACATCTAATAGACGTTCCCTGTGGCAAAAAAAATTCCTCCCCCCTCGCATGCACTGGGAGGAAAATACAAGTAATTTAACAACCTTCTAGTGACATTTACCAGCTGAAAGGAAGGAGGAACTCTAGTGGTCTTTCTCAGGACAGTTGGCATCTGGACTGTGACTCACAGGAGGCCCTTGAAGGATTTTTTGAGACACCTGAATTTGGCCTGCAAAACTGAATAAAGTTTGACTTCTAAATGGCTGCGAGGTCTATGGCTTATGGCGAAGGAGGTCATTTTTCTTTTGCAATGAAAACTGTCTTTGCTTCTCAGCTCCTTACAATTCTCTTTGTACGCCCTTCACATTTGGGTTTGTCTCAGTTCTGAAAGCACAGGGGACCTTGAAGGTTTGCTTCTTCAAAAACAGACCAAAGACTAAGTCCACCTAGCTAAGCCAAGGCTGTATGCAGATTTTTTTAAAAAGCTGAAGAGAGAAGAAGATCTCTGAAAGGTCAAGTGTGTTTGTGAAAACAGCAACAGCAGATCAAGAAGATTCTTTTGTGGCTCTTAGCCTAACGCAAGATGGACCTTGACTTGTATCATCCTTCTGCTTCCTTTTCTAACTTCCTTGCAGCTGGAAATGCAATACAAAATGGAAAAGAGCTTTTATGCTTTCACTGAAAGAGAGCATCAGTGAGGATAAGCTGGCTGGTACAGTCAGACCTGCTGACTTTCTCATTTTGTCTGAAGTTCTTTATTGCCTAGCTGATTTCTGGGAGATAACTAGGCAAGGTTGTGTGTCTTGTGTGTGCACACTGGCATGCATACACAAGACACACATACCTCTTCCACTATAACTTTGACCCCTTTGATTGCTTTCCCCTAGGATAATCAGCTCTATGTGTCCCCTTTGGCTGGACCAAAGTGAGGAGACTTGAACTGATTAAACACCAGAAGTACGCAGTGGTGCAAGCTCAGGCAGGCCCAAACCTTAACAACTGCAAAAACAACTTAACACCTCAGAGTGGAGTGATAGTTCAGGTCTGTCTACTCAGTTCATTAGTGACTTCAGCAAAGATTTTTGACCCAGCAGAAGTAGGAACCCACTCAAGCAGGAAACCCACATACAAAGTTCAGATTTTTCATGGCCGAAGCTAGAGCACAGGCTGAAAAAGAGCTCCTACTTTTATACGCCAAAATGTGCCTTCAAAATACGGGGCCAGATACTTGGGAAGAACAGGTGGTGTTTTTTTTTTTAAAGATTTGTATACATTCAGCCATCCCAGGGCACATAGACACCTTCTTCCAGATCAACCAGCCTGTGCCTTAAAATCTGGAGGGGAGGCCTTCATGGCTGCCCTGCCACCCTCAGTAGTAAAATGGGTGGGCACCTGGGACAGGACCTTCTCAGTGATGGCCCCAAGGCTATGGAACAGTCTCCCTTTGAGGTGCGTCAGGCTCCTTCATTGTATATGTTTAGGAAGGCAGTGAGGAGGAAGAGGAGGAGGAGGAAGAGGAAGAAGAGGAAGAAGAAGAGTTGGCTTTTCTACCCCACTTTTCTTACCCATTTAAAGGGAATCAAAGCAGCTGACAAAGCTTTTCTATTCTTCTTCCCACAAGAGACACCCTATGAGGTGGGTGGGGCTGTGAGAGCTCAGGAGAGAGCTGTGACTAGTCCAAGGTCACCCAGCTGATTTCATGTGGAATGAAACTCCGTATTCCCAGGTAAGAGTCTGGCTCCCTAACCACTAGACCAAACTGGTTCACTCTGAAGTCAATCTTGTGACACAGTTAGCTAACCAAAGGATATTCCTAGGCAGTGCTCTTTAGAGTCAGGGAACCAACATGTGTGGGCATTTCTACCCTGGCCATGCCCATTATGTGTAGCTAAGATGGAATCTGACTTAGAGCAAGTTCCATGCATCAATAGTCCCTCATCCATTTGGTCTAGTGGTCAAGGAGCCGGGAATACTGGGTTTGATTCTGCCCTCCTCAGCTAGCTTCATGGAGGAATACATAATCGAACCAGGAAACTACCAGATAAGAATCCGACATTATAACCACAAGACCAAACTGGCTCACAGAGTGGTGTTATTCAGTCCAAAGAATGTGAATGAGTAAGTTGGCACCTTTGGCAGCCACAAAAGGTTGAGAGAGAGTGAGAAAGCGCGGTCACATGTCTTTTTCCTGCCCTTCCTTAAAAGCACTCATAAGAGCACATTTCCTTGTTGAGTGTGGGTCCGGGGATGCCATGTTCTTTCAGCTTTTGCACAGCAGCATTAGGGTAATGTTCAGATCCTGCAATAATCAAACTTAATAGCCTTGTTATCACAACATTCAAGACCAGAGGAAGTGGGACTCACCAGACACTTCAACCAGATGTGCTGTCATTGTTCCAACTCTCAGGGGGAGGGGAGTTCTACAAACACACCGTTACACATTTCCCTTCCACAAAACAACCGCTCTTAGGGGCTTTTCTGCAGAGCGGAAAAGCATACATCTCTGTAATATCTCTGCCCAACACGCCCGATCCATTTTCTGAAAAATCAGCTTCGCCTTCACAGTATGTTATTCACATCAGTGGATTACTTTGGTGCACTTATTTAAGCACGTCAGAGCTGATTCAGCAAAGAGATTAAAAATAAAAAACAAACAAAAATTACCCAGCTTCTTATATTTATAAGGTCAGGAGGAAAATATGATACAATTTTGTGTTGCCTCCAATTAAATTCCCAGAAACGGAAAGGGAAGATCATGTAATCTCTTTCTCACTGTGTTACACGTAGACAGGCAAACAACTCCATCAAGAGCAACATGTATGCTAATGATTGCAAAGTGAGCCTTTGGAGGTGGAAATTTTTCCTTCTTATTTGAAATGCAAATTCTCCTTGGCAGTGCGAAAAGTACAATAATTTAATAGATTTGCAAATTAGAAATATTGTAAAAGTACAACATGATGATTTTACTGCTGCCATTGTAATAAACTTAAAATAATATCACAGAAAATTCTAGGTTTTGTGTCATCTATTTGTCTTCCAAAACCTTCAGTCTAGAAACTTGAATTCATTTTTTTCCTCCTCTTTAATGCATAAAACATAATCTAAATGATCTTTGCAAAATGAGCCAATATTCATAACCTGGCAATGAATATTGGGTTTTATAGAGTATTTCTATATGGTGAAAGTTTATGGGCATCTGGTGTAGAATGTGAATATGGTACCTTAAGAATTTCGGGCTGAAATCTTTTATAGTCTGTTAACTGCATGTCTGTTTGTGTAACGGGGGAAGGAAGGAAGGAAGGAAGGAAGGAAGGAAGGAAGGAAGGAAGGAAGGAAGGAAGGAAGGAAGGAAGGACGGAAGGAAGGAAGAACAGGGAGGGGAGGGGAGAGAGAGATATATATTTCCCCTCCAGTGACTTGATGACAGTGAAATGTTACTGCATTGACTTTGTTTTTCACACTTTTTGTTCCAAATGGACCATCTTAAAGCAATCAAGCCTTGGCGGAGGTGTAAATCTACATATTGCCCCACAAAAGCAGCATATGTGAACATGTCCCCAAAAAGTTGTGTTATTCTATCTGAAATGCCTTCATAGACTTGCCTTATAAAACATTATGCCCCCGTCTGGGAGAATGAAGGGTGGAAGTCACTGCCCCCATTGTAGAGAACTGTAATAAAAATGGGCCCAGTTGTCATTAGCACCAACCTGTTTGACACAGTTCCATCATCTGCCACACCAAGGCATGCTATTCTTGGTGCCTGATCTTTCTCTAGTCGGCAGCCATATCCAAGGACCAGAAACCCAGTGAGCGCACTTGGGACCACTGCTTCTTGCTCCAATCTCTGCTTCGAGCCTCGGCTTCATTTGAAACTTCAACCTAGTTTGGTGAGACTCTAAGATCAGAAGAATTTTTATTGGAACTCTGCTGGTGCTGTGCCTGTAGAAGAACAAGAAGAGTTGGTTTTTATAACCTGCTTTTCTCACCCATTTAAGGAGACTCAAAGTGGCTGACAAATCCGTTCTTCTTCCCACAACCCTGTGAGGTGGGTAGGGCTGTGAGAGCTCAGAACGTGAATACGGTACCTTAAGAATTTCAGGCTGAAATCTCTCATAGTCTGTTACTAGCTGTGACTAGCCCAAGGTCACTCAGCTGATTTCATGGAGGAGTGTGGAAATAAACCCAGTGATCAATACCCATGCAGCTCCTTAACTCTGCTTTTGCGCAAACCCCAGAACTTTGCCATGCCTGGAAACTTTATTGGATTGGAAACTTTATACTCTAGCCTTACCAGGAGGGTGAGATTATCCATGTCTCCTGTCAGGTTAGAGCTTCCCCTTTTAGTTCATAGGTCAAGGTTCTGCAGCCTGATTCATTCTGAAAACCTTCCTGCCTCTCTTCCCCATCAAACTTGACCTTAAACAGCCCCTTTTCCTTGTTAACTGTAATTGAATATAAAAGCTTGATATTTTTGAGAAAGAAAAAGGGGATCCCATGGCAGATTAGCAAAACTAGACCATCTAAGAACTTGGACCTCTGGTGAGGGTTAGGGTAAAAAAACAAAAGTACAAGGGAATGGCTCTGGTTTATTTGGTGTCCTGATGCTTCATAATAGGGATGGGTGGAAAATGTTCATACAAGTTCAAAGCTTTGTTGCATTCATGAACATGGATTCATGGATTCAGAGTGGATCTGGAGCAGATTTGGAGTAGATTTGGAAGCAGGACTGATGGGGACAGGGATTGAGCAGGCATTGCTGTTGGCAAGGAACATTCAACCAACATTCGAAGTGAGTTCAAAGCCTAGCACAATGAGTTTACTCAGTAGCCTTTGATGTGGGACTTTACCAAAAGCCTTCTGAAAGTCCAGATAGACAGTGCCTACTGGTTCGCCTTCATCCACGTGTTTATTGACAGTCCCAAATAATTCCAACAAGTTTGTAAGGCATGATTTACCTTTGCAGAAGCCATTCAGTATTTCATTGGTGGTACTTTTTCGCTCTGTTGTTTTCCTGCTGCTCACGGGGGTCATCTTAAATCCTGCTAAGGCTCCACCAATGACACAGCATCCATCTAAACTGATGCTTCTCTGACAGTGAATGTACAGGACCATTCTGCACACCGAGAAAACGCCATGAGTAGGGATGTGCATGAATATTCATAACATTTGTTATTTGTATGAATTCGGACAAATTTGGACATTCATACCCGAATCAAATTTTACGACATTCATACATTAACATTCATATGAATACGAATGGTTGAGAACATTCCCATGAATAGTTTGTACATTCATTAAACTGGGGATACATATCGGATACATATTGATACATATCATTCGCGTAGGATGCTTATCCAATACATATCCAATATGTATGTGTTGGTATAGGATCCATATCCAATATGTATGCATTCATGGGGTATCCGTATCCAGGATCCACATCCAAGATCTGTATCCAGGCTATGTATGCCTTTGTAATCACATTTGTACAAATACATTCATATTGAATAGGATCCTACCGCATTCGAAGGGGATCTATTTGAACGAGTACAAATTTTCTAACATTTTATTCATTACAAATCAAATGCCAAAAAACTCATTTGTCCACATCCCTAGCCATGGGGAACCTCACTGGACAGACCTGTTTTGAGGGCTTCTCTTTCTACCATTTCTGTAACCTCTTCTGCCAACATCTGTCAAGAATATCCTTTCTCATACTTTGCACTCTCCATAAGCCTTCTGGTCCTGCAGCGGAATAGCAGATGCATCATGAATCTTCTTCTATGCACCATACTTTCCATTAAAAGTGTTTGAAGTTCGTGTGTGTGTGTGTATTGGGGGATTCAGGGTGGCGAATAGTGCTTTTCTCATTCTATTTGCCAACACACTCTCTGTAGCTGAATAGCACTTTAGTATATGCAATCACTTCGAGGTCTTCAGCTTCTTCTTTCCCCCCCCCCAGTTCATCTCATCTCATCTCCCTCCCTCCCTCCCTCTCTTTCCAGTGATGGCTGCAATTTATGTTGGCACCCAGAGATAGAAAACAACCCTTTTATTTGTTACACTATGGTACTGAACATGAAAGAACATGGTAGGAGGTGCCAAACAGGGAGAACAAGCAAAAAAGGGGAGGGGGATTGGATGTGTTTTTCCACCAAGTGTCGCCTAGCAATAGGTGGCACAGGATACTGACATTTTGCAAGGAAAGGGGACACCATCCCTTCCACATTTGCACTGGCAAGGGAAAACAGGCCTTTGTGACAAAGGGAGCTTACGTTGGCAACCGAACGAGCGGAGCATGGAAACACTTGGATCGCTGGCTACATTCCCCCTGGCCATGATGCTCCCATATGACAAAGAGAAAGGGATGGCATAGTTGGGTGAAGTGGACACATTATTATTGTTGTGCCTTTTTTTAAAAAAAATTGTTCCTGTTGGGAACTTTGGACCAGACCACTAAAATATTAGACCTGAAGGCTTACAAATGAGGGATAGACTATGTGCACAAATGGGTTTTTGTTTTTTTTTTTGCATTCAAATTCAAGTCGAATTGAATGTCAAAACATTCTATTCAATTTGATTCAAATGTTTAGAATCCAAATGCAACAAAAAACGATTCAAATCCGACACATTCAAATCTATTCGTTCTAATGTTAGATCGAAATGTTGACATTCGTATGTGTTATACGTATCTGTACGCATTTCGTATGCATCCCGTTTTATCCCGTATGCATCCCCTTTTCGTTCCGTATTATAAGTGCAACTGCGTACAGATACGTGTGATATTCGTACATACATATGTATCTGTACATTCGAATGATTCAAATAATTCGAATGAATATTTTGGAACATTCAAAATTCGTTCGAATGTTTAAATTTGAATGTGAAGACACTCCATTTGAATTCCAATGACTGCATTCCATCAAATTTGATCTAATTTTGAATACTTAGAACATTTATGCATATCCCTAGGACAGACTGGTGCAGGGGGGAAATGGAAAAACAAACTGGACCCATTTCTGCACTTGCCTTGCTTTGGCCCTTACTGCACTGGGCCTTATTCCAGATTATATACCAGACTAGGAAACTATCATCTGCATGCTAGTACAGACTATGACAGGCCACAGGTGAGTTCTGCTATAATCTTCATCAGCATGTGGATGGCATAATGCGCCGCCGTTACAAAGTATCAGGCATCAGGCGTAACTCACACACACTGACTGCATGGTATAGAAAAGGTGGATAGAGAAAATTTCTTTTCTCTATCTCACACTAGAACCAGGGGGCACCTATGAAGCTGATGGGTAAGAGAGTCAGATCTGATAAAGGGAAGTATTTCTTCACCCAGAGGGTCATCGGTTTATGGAATGTGCTGCCGAAGAGGTGGTGACAGCTACTAGTCTGGATCGCTTCAAGGTAGGGTTAGGCAAATTTATGGATGACAGATGTATCAATGGATACTAGAATGAATGTCTAGGTAGATCTTTCAGGCTGGGGGTGTGGAAGCAGGATGCTTCTAAGGCCATTTGCTGGGATTCAAGAGCAGGGAAAGGTTTGTCCTTGTCTCTGTTTGAGATGCCCATTTGGAGGGCCACTGTGGGTGACAGGATGCTGGACTAGATGGGCTGTGGCCTGATCCAGCAGGGCCTCTCTTATGTTCTTATGTTCTTATCAGAATGTTCAGTATCCCCCAGTCTGGCCACACCCTGAGCATCTTACATTGTTGGGACATTTAGATGAGCCTAAAATTGATCCAAACTTACCCAGGCTGCTGCAAAGTTATTGAAAGATGGCTCTGTCCCACATAGTTCATCATTGTGGCGTCCCAACAGGAAAGAACAGATGCTTTGGAAAGATCACGCTGTCATGGAAGTTACTGAACAATTTGTACTTGATCAATGCTATAGTACTCAAAGAGAAATCACTGTACGAAGCCACCAAGCTCTAGATACAGCCTCAAGTGGAAGGAAATAAGACTCTAGTTTTTCTGTCTTTCTGTTGTTGACTTTGCTCAGATTCATACATCTGCAGGTATGTGTGTCTAGTTTGAGCTTTGTTCAGTGATCTCATCAGAGACAGTATTCACCAGGCAGGGTATGAAGCTACATGCTGGCTAAAAATAAAAACCAAACAACCCCCAGGCATTTTGCAAAAGGTTTTTGTGCTACATCACCACCACTTTGTGTTCTGGGGTACTTCTGTGGATCCAAGAAGGGTCCATACCCATTTTCTGTGGCTATGGGTCCCTCATGGTGACCATGGCAGCCCCTTTTCCAGCCTGATCAGCTAATAGTACTGTGTTGCTTTATTAACTTTACAATTAATGTGAACTACTTTGACCTAGCGGTTAGGGAGCCAGATTCTTATCAAACCCAGAATACCAGGTTTGATTCTGCATTCCACCATGAAGCCAGCTGGGTGACTTTCGGCTAGTCACACTTCTCTTCTGAGCTCTCACAGCCCCATCTACCTCACAGGGTGTCTGTCGTGGGGAGAATAGAAAGCTTTGTCAGCAGCTTTGAGTCCCCTTAAATGGGTGAGAAAAGCAGGATAGAAAAGCCAACTCTTCTTCTTCTATGGTTGTGGACAGAGCTCTTATCCCCTCCATTTAGGGATGAGCGAAAAATGTTCATCACCTTCATAATTCATATGAACTGCAACGGTTCAAAAGTTCTCATTCAAATAAAATATTGGCTATATCTGAAGACTAACATTTGCAAGTGAAGCAAAAGCTTTTGTGCCTTCATTTGAAGCTTTAACTTACAAAACGATTGCCCAGTCACCTCCAGGGTGGATTTGCAGGGTCAACTGGTGGCGGCAGGGATTCAGAGAGAATTTAGAGCAAATTCGGATCCTAGCATGTTTGAAGTGTCTCCATTTGCACAAATGCAAATTTCTGTCCCATTCACTCCAATGCAAAGCGAACGCGGTGGGGGGGGGGGGTCCACTTCATTCTCACGACAGCCTTGTGAGGCTGGCTAGGTTGAGTCACCAGCTGAATGGGACTTGCTGATCAATACAGCAGAGCAAGGACCAGAGCTCTAGGGATGTGCATGAATATTCGTAGGCACTCGAAATCCGATCAAGTATGCTGAACAGAATGCCCCGAAATTCAAATTTTATCATTCAAATTAAATTTCAAATTTTGGATCTATTTGTTCAAATTATCTGGACATTCGTATGTGTACGGGTTAGTATATGATGTGTACTTGAAGGTTCACATCTTTCTTGCATCTGTACGCATTTGTATGGATCCATGCAGGATGGAAACGGGTTGCGTACAGGATAACTACACACATGTACGGATGCGTACGAATGTGCGTGGATGTCGGGAAATGTGTTCGGGCATCTACGCATGTTGTCGACATTCGTAAGTGCAAATTCAAATAAAAAATTCGAACAAATAGATTCAAATTAGCTTAATTCGAATTGAATTTTGTTAAATTCAAATTTAAATAATTCAAACAGGATCAAATTTTTTGAGTATTCAAACTGATTCGAATAGAATATCAAAAAAAAATTCTTGCACATCCCTGTTCGACAACTGAATATCAAAAACTCCGATTCGAATCTGTAATATTCAAATCTATTCATTCGAATGTTATATTCGTATTTAAAGATATTAATGCTGACAACATTCGTATCTGTTATACTATCTGTGTGCATTCCGTATGCGTCCTGTTTTATCCCGTACACATCCTGTTTTCATTGCATATTATAAGCGCAAATACATATAATATTTGTACAGATAGATATGTAATACATACGTATCTGTACATTTGAATCATTAAAATGAATGTTTTGGAACATCTGAAATCCATTCAAATGTCTAAATCCATTCGAATGTTATTAAATATGATTTGAATTCGAATGTTAACATATGTCAGATCCGAATCGGATTTTTGGATATTCGGATTTTAAACATTCAAATTGAATCAAATGTTTTGACATTTGATTTGACATGAATTTGAATACAAAAAATAAATACACGCATACCCCTATTTTCTACTCTACACATCTCTGTTTCGTTTCCCCCCTGAAGTAATACATGCAGTACTGCACTGGAGGAAAATATTTCAAATATTCTAACAAACAAGAGACACATTTTATTCTTATTGCCATTTAGAGCTTTTCTGGTCTTTGATTTTAATAAGATTCCAACTTTTTTTTCCCCCTACAATGTCTTTTAATGAAAAATGAGATTTTTTTTTCTCACCTCCTTGGCAAATATTTTCCCCGGCAGGTATGCTATTGAACATGTTGCATTGACAGCATGACATGGAATCTAAAAAGCACAGAGAGACTAATTACAGGAGGAAAATTACACAAAAAGACCAATTTTCTCATGATGAAAATGACAGCCTGGTGTCCTGCCTCCTAGCTCAGTTGGGCATGCTGCCTGTGAAACATTCTTCTATCGGGTTATATTGCAAGGTACAGCAATTTGGGAAGGGGCAGATGGGGGCCAGCGAAGGTATGCTTGATCATCAACTAGCAAGCTTAAGAAGCAAAGTTGTGTTGGCAAGCAATACATCAGATTAACTGCCCCAATCTTATTATGTCACTTATGCTTCAACATAAGTCTATACTAAAGATTCGCCAGCTTGGCTTTGAAGATGACCTTGATTGGGTCTACACAGTAGGGAGGCACACGGATGTGTTTTTTGACATTGAATTTTTAACAAATTGAATGTTCAAATATTTGTATTCATACAAATAGCTGCTTTCGAATGTGGTAAAATTATACTCAATACAAACGTATTCATACAAATTCATACAAATATCCGATACGAACAAATACGTATTGGATACGAATTAATACGTATCAATACAAATGAATATGTATCTGATAAGTATCCGAGATATGTATCCGATCCATGTCCCGTAACAAATCTGCTCTGAAAGCACCAAATCTGACCTGAATTCACTTTTAATGCACTCTCAATCCATGTGGAATGCACTCTAAATCTATTGCAGATGCCTGGCACAGCCGATTTCCCATGTTCCCAGTTTAACAAATGTCTGAACTATTTGTACGAATGTCCGGAAACATTCATATTTGTATGAATGTTATTGTATGTATATCGTAACATAAGATTCGTGGACAAATGTCTGAATCTTATTCAGTGCACATCCCTACTACACAGTAGATGAACCATTGTACATCAGAACCAGTGCTCTGTCTGTTGAATGGTTATTCACAAAGTATACACTCAGTTGCTGCCAGCTCCTCTGCACTTTAAGGGTGCAATCAGACAGCGTTTTTTTTAATTGCCTGTTTTAAAAACATATCCCTTCTGTAGCTGTCCCAAACGAAAACAAAACAAAAATTGGCATTCAAAGAGTAAGACAGATAAGCTTAACTCATATTTCCCCATGTCGCTCTTCCTTTACCTCCAAGACTGGTAGCGCCTTCCTAACAATCAGTATTCACCATTGCTTGGCTTTCCAGGGCTCTGATTGGTCATGGCCAGCAGCATTTGTTCCCATGTTGTGGTTGACTACATTTCCCTCTTCTGTGTCCTTTCCCAGTGAGATTGAAAGAAAGACTTGTTTTTCCATATGAGGAAAGGGCAGCATTCTCAGTCTTCAGAACATGGTAAGGCACATGCAGGGGTACAATGCCTGGTATCCCCCAACTCCAGTTCTCTCAGGGGATGCCTCTTTAAACAAGTCTGATTGCACCCAAAGAGGGTTTTTGCAGGAGCATGTTCACATGCATGTGCAGAAAGAAAGAATTATTAGTTTTCATGTAAAAATTGGAAGGCATTCCGAATCTGGTTTCTGTTTCTTCAGTCCATAAAAGCAATTTAGTGCTCACTCCTTGAGGCAATGTGGAGCCACCCGTGGCCGCCAGACCATGCTGTCTATTTCCTATTTCATGTGTGAGGGTGAGCTTTAGTAGATATCAAATTAAAGACAGCAGGGAGAAAAAAATTGCAAGAGATTCTAGTCTTGCTCTCTTGGTCGTCAGTTCATAATATTAACACTGCAGCCTTTCAACGTCTTCAGGCAAAAGGAGCTGTCAATAGCCATGAAGGATTGTGCCTCCCTTATTGGTACCGCTGCATGCATCTATTGTTGCAGAGAAACCACTGTGATTGTCCAGGTATTTTAAACAGTGAAAACGATTTTTCCCTCCCTGGAAAAACTATTTCCAGGCACAGTTAACTGAGGCCAGCACTTACACTAAAAGAGGGAGCCAAACTAAATGGGAAAATTGAGCTATGGATGTCTCAGGATGGTGAGGGATCTCATAATCACTTCTCGCTGTCCCTGGAGGCAATCCTAGAGCAAGCCTCAGCTCTTACCTTGTTTGGTGTCTTCTCACATAATCACAGTAGAAAGCATTCACCTATTTTGTGTGTTTTTTTCCACTGCACTGTCCCAGGAGTATATTGGGATTGTCATGGCAATCCCAATACAAGCCCAGAAAAATGGTGGCCTTTAAACCAAGTCTGGAGGAGGCATTTTACAAGTGGATAAAGTCCACTCTGAAAAAATGGAGAATTATGCCAGAAATCCAACAGAACCTGCCAGGAAGGTGATCTCCAGGGGTAGAGGCTGACAGGAGTCACCCAAAACAGTGTGGTTGCTGCCACTGCTTTGCAGAGGCATTCCTCTATTGAAGTACAGTCAAAGGGTTACTAATTGGTTGCAGACATCTTGTTTCTAGAAGACTGTACCCAACTGGGCTCAAAGGTCCCATTGGAAACTCCCAAGATTAGGAGTACAAAGCAGACTTCTGTAATAGGCCGCTAACATTATGGATTGGTTCCCACAAACCAGCATGTAGTGCAAAACTGGACAGTACAAGTAACTGTCATCTCAGGTTGGAGGAATCAAGGACAAGGAAGCCTAATCTGCACTCAAGCCACCTGGAGGGAGTGGAGGTGGTGGAGGTGGTGCTAGGGGGCTTTCCATCCTAGAGATGTTCCGGGCAAGAGAGGACACTCATCACAATAAAGAAGTTCTTGTTCTTCAGCCTAAATGTATCCTGGTCTATTGCCCGCAAGAATTTAGTGATGGTTGAAGAGTAGCAAAGTTTCATTTGCTACACCTCAACATCTCCACTACTATATCCCTAATGATATACCATACATGGAAGTTTCGTCTTACTGATAGTATGGATGAGTGATATTAATCAGCTGGGAAACTGAAAGCCTTATTGTTTCTTTCTGTCTGTTTCTGTCAAGGATTGCTGAATACACACTATAGTAGTTTTCATCACCTTTATAATTCTTGCAACGAAAGGGCACTCTTTATGTTTATGAAACATACCTGCATTTACTTACTTACTTACTAAAATAATAAATGAATAAATGAATGTGGAGAGATGTTTCCTTATTTCAGTCAAAGGCTAGGATAAATAAGTGTGTTTTTACTAATCTTCTGATGCATCTCATCATCTCCTTAAGGTGGTGATACAGCCAGGAGGGCCTGCCCTGGAAATCTTAAGGCATGAGCAAGTCATTATGGGAGAGGCATTTAGATATTTGGGACCCAAGCCATTTAGGGCCTTATAAGTTAAGGTTAACACCTCAAATTGGGTTCAGTAATGAACTGGCAGCCATTGCAACTCTTTTAAGTCTGGTGTTAACATTCATCCAACCATCTGTTCCAGTCAGCAGCCTAGCTGCTGCATTATGTTGTATAACACTTATTGTTCAGTGGCACATACCTGATTCTGCTGAAGAAGCTGCAAATATTGAAAAGTGTTGTATGTGCGGTTACGTCAGTGGCACCATTCCACAAGAAGCTGTGTGGATGGTTCCTGACTTCTCAGTCCTCCAAGGCAGCCTCTTTGCCAGGAGCATAGCTAGGGTACAGCGGACACCTGGCAAAATAGCATGATGCATCCCTCATGCCACAAACACAGAGATGTGTGCAATAAAAGAATAAACAAACCCAAAGCTCAGCTATCAGTCAAATGCTCCAAAAGGAGTTTTGCTTCCTAGCAGAAAGGTGGACCCAGAGAAGATCTGCAAAGTCTGAGGAGGCAAAACCAAGAGAAACTGAATGCGATGTCCACGTATTACTGCACACCAAGCATGTGATGAAGTGTGGGAGTCCACAACCCGGAGCTCTTCTTTGTTAGAGCAGGGAAAACTGCTCTGCAAAAGGAACCATGGGACTGGCTCATTCTGGGGGCTGCTGGACCAGCCTGCCCAGCCAAATCCATGGCATGAAGGGCTGGATATAATCTACTTCTGGGGCCCTTTCCTGTGTTGTGTATCACGGGCAGCAATTCCATTCCCCCCTTTCATTCTACATTTGTATGGGTCAGGAGGACACACAACCCAAGCAGATGTTCCTCTTTCCCGCTCCTGGGCCAAAGCAAACAATCCAGCCTCGTTCTTTGCTCTGCAAAATGATATGTATCTGCCACTATTTTGGACTCAGCCGTTATGATATCTGTATTCACTGTCTGTTTCTGTCAAGAATTTTATTATTTTTATTTCCTCTCTCCAGCTGATTTCTCAGCTGAGTGCCACTCTCAAACAGTTCCTAATCAGACAATCTGTCCTTGGTCAGATTCCTTCCTGTATGCAAAATTTCTGATACCTGCAGAAGAGAAAAAGAAAAAGAGCCATCGAGCCCTTAGCCCCTCTCTGCAAGCCACCTGATTATGGTTTCAATCCTGGCTAGCCCGTTTATTTTTAATTTTGGTTGTTGTTCTTCTCCCTCCCATGTGATTTTCCATCACAGGCCTCGTTAGCCTGGAATTCCTCCAAACAGTATTTGGAAGCTGCAAGCCATCTTCCCTAATAGTTGGTTCCAGAGAATGGATCAGATTACAGAGCTATGATGCAAAATTTGGAAAAGTCCCTCCCATTAGGGGTGTGCATGAATGCAGTTTTTGCATTCGAATTCAAGTCAAATTGAATATTAAAAACTTTGATTCGATTCGAATTTCAAAATGCAGATTTTTGAAAATCCGATTCGTATCCAGATTATCCGGATCCGTACTTTCAAAAATCCGATTCGTATCCAAATATACGAATGTCAATAAGATTCGTATCTGAAATATGAATTTGCGCAAATATGTATTTATCCCGTACGCATCCCGTTTTCATCTCACATTATATGCGCAAATACGTATAATTTTCACAGACATTCATATACGATAGATACGGATCTACTCATTTGAATTATTCAAAAATCCATATCAGATTTTCAAAAATCCGAAATTCATCCGAATGTCGACATTCAATGGATTTGAAAGGGATTTTTGAATTTTCTAATATCCATGTACTTTCCTACCTCCCATGATTCTTAGTCATGATCCTAGTCCCACTATATCAGGATTAAAACCTGCTATGACCTGTTTCAAAGACAATGTGGTCGTGGTTACATCTTATCTATTATGCAACTTAGAAGCTGTCCTGCATCCGGAGAGATGACACTTGAAAGTCTGCACCAGTATTTAATGCCCATCCCTACTTTGGACCCTAAATAGGCCCCTGCCAACACTATCAGGAGCCTTCAGCTTCCCAGGGTCACTTTATCTCTAGTCAAAAGACTCCTGAGTGATTAATGTCAGAAAAGAACTTTTAACAAAAACAGCCTTAAAAAGACAAAGGATACCAAGTACAGTGAGCCAGTTTGTCTAGTGGTTAGGGATCCGGACTCTTATCTGGGAATACTGGGTTCGATCCTGCCCTCCCCCATGAAGCCAGCTGGGTGGCCTTGGGCTAGTCACAGCTCTCTTCTGAGCTTTCACAGCTCCACTTGCCTCACAGGTTGTCTCTTGTGGGGAGAAGAATAGAAAGCTTGTCAGCCACTTTGAGTCCCCTTAAATAGGGGAGAAATGTGGGGTAGAAAAGCCAAGTCTTCTTCTTCTTCTTCTTCTTCTTCTTCTTCTTCTTCTTCTTCTTCTTCTTCTTCTTCTTCTTCTTCTTCTTCTTCTTCTTCTTCTTCTTCTTCTTCTTCCCCCCACATGGAACCTTCCTTGTAAAACTGCCCTATTTCTTATACCATGTAATTGAGGTCTCAGGATGTTGAGCAACAATTGAAGAAAGCAAATCATGATCTCATTTGTAACTGGGAAAGACAAGCCCCAGAAGTATCTCCTCAGTAACGCTCCCTTGATAGCTTCACTCTTCCCGGTTTGACTGCCAAACCAAGTGGAGTTTGTGGAAGCTTTGACACCTCTAAAGACATTCCAGTGCATTTAGCACACCCAGCCAGATGGTGAGAAAGGGACACAGAGGAAGGAGAGAGAGCCCTCTGCCAGAAAAGCAAGCGCTCTAGGTAACACATTTTGGGGGTAATGGAGAAGACGGAGGCTGCTATCATTCCTACTCCTTGCGGGCTAGGCAGCAAGACCCTGTCAAAGATAATGCAGTTCTTTAAACTTTAACTTACTATGTTATGCAAAGAACCCACACTTTTCACGGGTTGTAAAGCAACCACTGAGTGTATTCTGCTCTCAATAGCTCCCCACTCCCATCCTTATCTTTAAAAATTTAAATATCCAATCACAGTTTCAGGGAAATGGCTTCAAAATGACAGCCCAGTTTTATTTTGTTCCAGGGTGTACTGGATAACAATACACACACCCCTGCCTTCTGCAGTTTAGAGCTGGCTTTTAGCTTAAGAGTGGAGCATGTCTTCTGCATTCAGGAAGCCCTGGGTTCAGTCTACAGCATCTTCTTGGGAGGAGATTAAGGGCAAATCACAGAGGCAGAAGATGTGCCCCAAGGCGCATTGTGGGGCATGGTACCTAAATCCAGCAGCCTGAACCTTCATAGCTCAGGAAGTTTGTGGTAGGGTGTGGCAACTGATACACACCATTCCCTACCACCA
Source organism: Aspidoscelis tigris stejnegeri (assembly GCA_023333525.1). NCBI lineage: Eukaryota > Metazoa > Chordata > Lepidosauria > Squamata > Teiidae > Aspidoscelis > Aspidoscelis tigris. Next base: position 14,650,890 of record JALMGA010000007.1, read on the forward strand.
CACCTCCATGGACGCATAGAGGGGAAGAAGTGAGTCATCAGGCATCATTTCCACTTAGGGTGTGATCAGAAGGTGCTTTTTAAAAAGCATCCAAATACACACATGTACACAGAGTTATCCAAATATATGGCTGAGAACATGCTTGTATTTTACCACACTGCAGCCTACATTCACATCAAAATCAGGCAATTGCTCTGACTTGCCGCTGCTTGGCCACTTGGCAGGAAATCCCCACCAATTTGCTTTTCAAAGCTATGAAAACCTGAATGTTGAAGAGGTGACTTTTCTGAGACTTCAAGCAAGGTGAAAATGTTTGTCATTACAAATTCACCTTGAAGGAGCTTCTTTAAGTGTGCCTGACTGCACACTTAGATGTGACCCCAGCAATTTGCAGGCCATCAGAGGCCTTATCAGCATGGAAGTATCACAGCTATGAGAAGGATTCCCATAGGTAGGTAGGTAAATGATATAGACAGGTAGGTAGGTAGATGAGACAGACAGACAGACAGACAGACAGACAGACAGACAGACAGACAGACAGATAGATAGATAGATAGATAGATAGATAGATAGATAGATAGATAGATAGATAGATAGATAGATAGATAGATAGATAGATAGATAGATAGATAGATGACAGACCAAAATTGTTTCTTTTTCTTGCTTCCTGGATGTATATCAGAGCCATCTGTGCAAATGAATGGCATGAAAAAAAGAGAAGTCAAGAGAGAGCAAGACAGATTAGATGTATATTCTTCAGAAACTGCCCCAGAGTGCATTTCATATTTCAGGAGGTCATATTAATACCATGTCAGTGCATCAGCTTTATAACAACAAATATTGAACCAAAATCTAAGTTACCAGTAAAAAGAGAAAATCTTAACAGGATGATTCATGATGTGGTAGGCTACATTGTTGACAAAGAGAAGCTTCTTTCAAATATTCGCACAAGGAAGTGCAACTTCAGTCATCTTCATCAGCACTAGAGTGCGAAGTTCCACCCAGGTCATCCATCCCAGAGGTGGAGTGCAAACAAGGAGATGTTCCATTCCCTTATGGCCATCTGTCACACTTTTTAAACAAAGAAGAGAAAATGGCAACAGCAGACAATTACAGAATCACAGAACAAATGAGTTGTGTGCAAGTTCTTGGAGATCATCTAGCCCAACTCCCCGATTAGGGCAGGAAATGTTATCATGACTAGTTTTTCTGTTCACAAGTTTGCTTCTTCCGTAGGACAGTGCAAACACTGGATCCAACTCAGAGCCTTTTCGCTCTTTGCTTCCTGTCCCTGGAAAGCAAAGGTCCCAATGGTCCAAGTATGCACTAAGCTTTAACCCTCCCCAAAGCTTACCTGCAATGGGAATGGCTGCCCCAACTGCAGCCATGTCCAAATCCCAGTGCTGGTGCTACATCAACAGGGCAGTCACGTGATGAGACATGCCAGCGCACTTTTGTGGCACGTCATGTGCCCCTCCAGTATTGGAAAAAAGTGCCAATGGGCTTCCCAGATCTTTACCGGCTCTGGTGCTAGGGAAATGCAGATGCATGCGTGATGCAGCTCAACCTGCACCACACCTAGTCCACATGGGGTGAGCTTCTTCAAGGGCAGAGTTCACCCAGAGTGGGCTAGCAGGCCAAGTGCCAAATATATATATATTGATGCTGCTGTTGGTGCTAGCCACTGTTGAGTTGAGGCCAGTTTCTGAAGATGATATGGAAACATCCATGAACATTTTGACTGTGGTTACACCTTCACTTTAAACCTTTTTCACTCCATCTTCAGGTCTGACTGCTCACACCTTTTCATTTCTATCCATTTTATTTGTGGACTTTCCACCCTCCCTTTGGACCTATGTGACTGAAGTCCACAATAAAGCAAATAGAAATGAAAAGAGGTGTGAACACTCAGACCTGAAGATGGACTGAAGAAGGTTTAAAGTGAAGGTGTGGCCATAGTCTTCTTGACAGATCCCAGTGTGGTTTGCCAAACCATCCAAAACAAGAAGGGTTCTGTGTGAAAACAATATAATTACTATAAGGGTAAATTTTACCCCACTCAAGATGTAAAAAAAATGTTTAATAAAGATATAAGCATACAAAACACTTATAAAAAAGTGAAGCCAGACACATTTCGACCCTGGAATTGGGTCTTCTTCAGTGGCTCCTAGTTATTCAAAACAATTTAAAATTATAATTATAAATTATCATTCAATCTATATAGCTCACTGTCCTGACTCTGTCTATTCAGAAAGTATCAAACACTCCAGGGTCGAAACGCGTCTGGCTTCACTGTGTTATAATCTTATACCTTTATTTTTTTAAAAAATTACATCTTTAGTGGGGTAAAATTTACCCTTATAGTAATTATATTGTTTTCACACAGAACCTTCTTGTTTTGGATTTCGGTTTTCACTTTGGGTTTCTGTACTAGGGATTTTGTTGTTGGCTTGCCATTCCCTTCACCCAGAGTGACATTGAAGATCCAACCTGGAATCTTTTTCTCTCCAAGCAATTGCTCTATCACTGATCTATAGCAGCTCCCAAGTACTGTACTATGAGTGTTTAAAGTTAATTTAGCACCTTGCACAATTGCCTTGGGTTTCCTAGGGGGGAAAAAGTGGGATACATTAAACAACAAACAATATCCCAAACATACACCATGAGCGGGAGGGTGAAGCCAATAAAATGAGGCAGGAAAAGAAACAAATTAATATTCCATGCAAGTTTCATTTAGCGAAGAAAAAGTCATCTTTCCCCTGAATGGCACACTTGTAATCTCCCTGTTTTGTTGTCTGCGAATGTGGAGTGGAAAAACAGTGGGCTTGGTGAGTAAAATACATGTTACAAAGGTTAGAAAAAGTCACTAAGCAATTTTTATTGTCTGTTTTTCATCAAGATACTGAAAGTTGAAAATTTCACCCAGTGTTAATAATATAGTATTAGTTACACATGACTGCCTTATTGGAACTAAACCAACATGACTTCTGCTCACTCATTCCTGAATTTCTCTAGCGGGCAGCTATTTAAGCATACAAAAACCTTCCTAATTCATAATATAGGTCAGTACTTAGCTATGGGAATTTAAAACCATAGACCAAGCATTATTCTTCAAATTTGACAAAATCACCATGGGAATACTGCTGTAAACAGTGCAATTTTTGTTTCTCTTTAAACAACCCACACCTTTTCTCCATAAAGGATATAATGTTTCTAAAAAGAGGCCATTTTGAGACCTGAAAATGCTAGTTAAGGGTTAAGGATGCTTGTTATAAAGGGTATAAGACGCTTCAGCCTTATCACAACCAGCAGCTACAAGAGGTGGGCATGGGTTATTTCTGCACTTACCTTAGATCCAGATTAAGGGTCCAGTTAGCCCACATTCTGGGCTTGATCAACCCCTGCTAGTCTGGCTGCATCTGCACTAGGCAGAGCAAGATCTGGATTAAGAAGCCCTTAATCTGGATCTTTGGTGTACCTGTTTAATCAGGTCCACCAGAGGGATCAGGGCCTTGTGCAGACAGCATGTCTCTATGTTACAGGACTACTGAGGGTGGCTTTTCAGAGGCACACCATTGTGGCCCTGGTCACACAAGTCTACAACAGGGCAGCCTATTTCTTAATTCGAACTGAGGTCGTACCAGTGCTGGTCACACCTAGATTGTTATCTTCAGACTACCCTGCCTTGGGCTGTATTGCTCACACCTTTCTGCACAATCAACCTGAGCCTCGTACACAGAACTCTTGGCTCCCCACCCATTTTCTGCATCAAATATGCCTCCTTTCTTATTGGATGCCATTGTGTCACTCAAGGGAGGCAAGAGGCATTGTTTGTTTTTAAGCCTGTTCCCCCCTTCATCCCCCCTTCTTTTTTCTATGCTTTTCTTCTCTGTGCGATTAATTATTTTTAAAAAATAATAATATATTTTTATATATAGGGGCATCATACACATAAACTGAGGAGAGAAGTTGAGGTGCCTCATGAACTCTGCATGTGCCGATAGGCCAAAGGAAAGACTGGACCCCATCCACCACAGCACAGTTCAGCCTCCTGTAGCCCATCCCCCCACTGACACTGAGGAAGCGAAAGGGGCCTGGGATCGGCCTGGGATGCCAGGACAGGATGAGTCCTGTTGAAATGAGGAGTCCAGTTAGAATGATCTAATGTGGCAGCAGCGAAAAAAGCAAATTCAATGCTGGGAATAATTAGGAAGGGAATAGAAAATAAGTCAGCAAGTGTCATTTTGCCCCTTTATAAATCTATAGTGAGGCCACATTTGGAATACTGTGTACAATTCTGGTCACCACACCTCAAAAAGGATATTGTGGAACTAGAGAAGGTGCAGAGAAGGGCAACCAGAATGATTAAGGGTCTGGAACACCTCCCTTACGAAACCAGGCTGCAACGTCTAGGCCTCTTCAGTCTGGAGAGACGGCGTTTGAGAGGGGACCTGATTGAAGTATATAAAATTATGCACGGCATAGAAAAGGTGGATAGAGAAAATTTCTTTTCTCTATCGCACAACACTAGAACCAGGGGGCACTCTATGAAGCTGATGGGTAGGAGCGTAAGGTCTGACAGGGGGAAGTATTTCTTCACACAGAGGGTCATCGGCCTATGGAATGTGCTGCCAGAAGAGGTGGTGACAGCTACCAGTCTGGATGGCTTTAAGGTAGGGTTAGACAAATTTATGGATGACAGATGTATCAATGGCTACTAGAACGAATGCCTAGGTGCATCTTTCAGGCTGAGGGGGGGGGAGGAAATGGGGCGCTTCTAGGGCCATCTGCTGGGACTCGAGAGCAGGAGAAGGTTTGTCCTTGTCTCTGCTTGAGATGCCCATGAGCATTTGGTGGGCCACTGTGTGCGACAGGATGCTGGACTAGATGGGCTGTGGCCTGATCCAGCAAGGCTTCTCTTATGTTCTTATGTTCTTATGGGTAGGCCGGCTTGGAAAATGAATTAAATTGAAATAATGTCAGGCTGTCCTAAACTACTTGTCTGACCAGGGCCTGTGTCCCTTCTCTCTGGGATGCAGAATTCCTTTCTGAATCAAAAAAGGATTTGTTTGTTTGCTCCAGGATACAAATATTTCCCCCCTTAGCGCCAGCTACTGAGAACATTATTAGGCACATACCTTTTAAAATGTCACTTAAGGGCATTGCATTTTGTTCCTTTGCACTCTATCCTAAGCTATGGTTCCCCCCCGCCCCAATTTATTAACAACATGCTTCAGACAGAATCCTGCCCACCTGTATATCATAACGCAATTAATGGCATGTGATGATATGGGGTGTACGACATATAGATCAAATACGTGACACTTGAATTCATATCCTCATTTCATTCCAAAGTAATAGACAATTGTTGCAGCCTGACATGTTTATCACAGCCTAGGAATAAATTAATTATACACCAGACAATTGCCTGTTGGTTGTAAGCTGGAGTTGCTTCATCATGGCAGTACGGTGCACTTTCAGAAATAGTTGTTCTGTGCCGTCAGAAGATGTTCCAGTGAATTGATGCAAGATTCAAGGTTCTTTAAGCCAAGTTGGATAAGCTGGAAGAGCGTGCCTTGTTTTTCATTATCTGCAGGGACGGAAGTAAGCAACAAACCTTATGGTGTGTATTATCAAAAACATGGAATTTAAAGTGGCTTTGCTTTCTTTTCTCAACTTTATAATCTGTGGGTGTCAAACTCCTGGCTATTAGAAACAGGCTTTTAGGTCACGACCTTAGAATGAGACCAGATGTGCCTGCTCAAAGAATGAAGAAACTTCTATGCTTAAAATCAGAGGTGAAGAGACATGCAGGCAGGCTTATAAATGGTGCAAGATGAGAGACAGGACACATCTATTAGCCTTTAGCAAGTTCCATTAATTCTTAAATACTTGGTGGTGGTGGTGGTGGTAATGGTTTGGAGACTACTGTTCCCATTATGCTTAGCAACAACAATCATGAAAATGATACTTCAAGAAGGAAAAGAAGAAGGAGGGGAAGGAGAAGTTTTCTAAAATCTGCACCTTTCTAAACAGGACATTGTGCCATGATAAGAAGGTGTCTTGAGGCCTCCACTCTGCATGTTGGTGCAGAACTACAGGACAACCTCTCCGTCCTAGCACACTCCATGCACACAGGACAGAGTGTGGATTGGGCTAGGGTGTCCAAAATCGCATCCTAGTTTGGTTTTTTGGTAGGCTTCGACATCAAAATCGACTAACATGGTATGTGCAAACACTACTGCACATTAGTAGCTAATGCACTTTTCCCATCAAGTGGGCAGGAGTAAGGATGTGAACAATTTTTTTTTCGTATTTGATTCATATTCAATTTGTATTCTTTTGAACAGGTCACCTTCAAATGTGGTATGAGTCATATTCAATACAAATGTTCAATCCCATACAAATCCCATACAAATGCATTCGAATAGCATATGAATCCCATTCGAATAGCGTATGAATCCCATATAAATCCCACACAAATGCATAAGAATCCCATACAAATCCCAAACAAATCCCATACAAATGCATATGAACAGCCTACAAATCCCATAAGAATCCCATACGAAGCTTCATCAAAGTATCAAAACATTTGATTTGAATTTGAATGTCAAATCACTGAATGTGCCAACATTCAATTTGATTTTGAATGTCTAAATTCATCCAAATTCATATGAATTTTCAATGTTATAAATATTAGTGCACATCCCTAGACAGGAAGCTAAACACCCTGGTTTTCATATAGGTGAAAATTTCAGAATTACAGCCATAACAGTCACCATTAACTCTACCTATGCCGACAACCTTAGCACACGTCCTTTAAGACGTCTTGCACCCAACCTCACCTGCCATAATTAGCATCATGGAAATTCTATACAACCATTGACTTTCCCTCTAATGCTATTTCTTCCCCTCAGGTCTTTCCTTATCAGTATAAAACTGCAACAACAGTTTTTAAAAAGTGGGTTCAAGACAGCTTTTCGACACACTAGTACTGGTACTTATAATCCACTAAAGACCAGAGAATGCATTTTCAACAAATAAGGAGTGGGATAGGAACACTATTGTCCACAGCTACCATCTCTAAGTCACTTTTGAGCCACCTTTTCCTGCTTATGGATGCAGCCTTTGTTGCCACTAACACTGCAACAAATTCTCCATCCTTCTAATTTCTCCTAAGTAATCCTAATCCTAACCATAATAGTGCAAATTGAACATCCTAGTTCTTCTAATCCTGATATTAATACAATCAACAAGTCTTCTCTAAATCTGATTTCTGTTAAAATGTTTAAATCTCATATATTCCACATATAGCTCATTTCTCATCCCAGTGTAAGAGACTCTAGACTGCATCCTCTCCAGAACAGAGATGAAAACCACCCACCCAGAAGCCTTGCTTCCCATTTATAATTATTCATTAAAATGCATTTCTTCCATCTGTGTGGAATTATCTTTTTCCAAACATTCCTTTCAAAACAAAGAGTCTTCAATCCACAAACCCCACATTAGAAATAATTGATTTCCTTCAGCAACTCAGGGACACACACACACACACACACACTGGATTTTGTAGATTAGACACACACAACATATACATGGGGAGAAGGAATATAAAACTGATATTTTTACATTATATTAAGAACATGAGAGGAGCCTTGTGGAAACAGCCCACAGCCCATCTAGTCCAGCAGCCTGTTCCACACAGTGGCCCATCAATTGTTTGTGGGCATCTCAGGCAGAAGACAAAGACAAAACCTTCATCTGAGGCCTTTTTGCACTACAGCCAGAACGGTTATAGTGCAATTAGGCTATGACACTCTGGGACGCTTTCCCTGTTCACACTTAGGCAGGAAAGGAACACATCTACACACGGTCCTACCTGCCTATGTATGAATGGGGAAAGCGCCCTGAAGTGTCCTAGCCTGAAAAGGCTGGACGGGGGCGGGGACACCCCACCCAGGCCTGTCTCCATTGGGTGAGAGAAAACCCAGGGGTGGGCAGTCTTGGCAGGGCCCTTCCCCAGTCCCTGTGAGTTCTAGGGGACAGGGCCATGTTCCCTAAGGCCTGTAGGGATGCCCTCTGGGCACTCACCCACCCCCATGGCCCGGGGATGTATGTCCACATGTGTGCAACTACCTGCTGGCTTGTCCTGGCTCCAAGTGACCCAGCTCGGCTGGTGTGGCGCATGTGGGCAGTGCGGCCTCTGATTGGCCAGGCCAGTATATACAAGGAGTGTGCTGATGCATCTCAGAATGGAGATACTCCATAGCCTGGGGACTGTCACCAAGAATGCCCTCCCATGTGTCCCCATCCCCTTTGCTGCTGCTGCTGCTGCTGCTGCTAAGAGAGCCTCATAAGTAGGCTCCTTCCAGATTAGCGGAATAAATCTGCAGCTGTAGGAAAAATCACAACTTACCTGCTGTGAAGCTACATCCTGCTGTCCAGACTAGAGCAGCCTCCTATAGCTTCCTCCTCAGAAGCTGTGAGAGTTTGTGTTGACACGAGTATCATGTGGGATGAGGCAGCCAATGGGAGTTGAGCTGCCCTCCCTGTTCTCATCAGCTCTCCTCACCCTTCCGTCCGGACTGGCGGGAAGACTAGAATTTTCTTAATCCTGAACAGGGAGTGCTGTTAAATCAGCATTAAGTAAATTTGCAGTAGCCTTGGTGTAAAGCATCGCCACTACAATCCAGTCATGGTCGTGCGTAATGCCTCCAACGCGACTGGGCATTCCGCTGTGCAGTATTAACAAATTTGGATGCACCCCAGATCTTACGACATGAACAGGTCTATATGGGAGGAGACATTTCTTTAGATATTTGGGGGCCAACCTGTTTGACCCTGTAAGTTAACTTTGGTATCTTGAACTGGGCTTGGCGGCAAATACATAGCCAATGCAGTTCTTTTAGGACCAGCCTGCTGTTCATCTGGCCTGCAGTGCAGATGGCACCAGCTGCAGCGTCTGAACCGTATTTGCCATATTTCTCCTTCCTTCCATCTGGCCACCAGCTGAACTATCGACTCCCTTTTCCTTATAAAGGGCTATGCTGGGTGGAATCTAGTGACATCTTCGGTGTCATAGGCCTCGCATTGCTGCATCAGCCCCAGTGGGCTTTCCAAAGCATTTTCCATTCTTGTCCTTTTTTAGGGAGGGCAGAGATTTAATTTTGCCTCTCGTTTTGCCTTTTATTTGCTTTTATTGGAACTGTCTCTTCTCTGAGTGCCATCATTGTATTCCAGCCCACTTTGATCTTTGTTGACAAGTGGTGATAAAACAATTAAAGAAATGAATTGGAACCACGTGGTCCATGACTGCACAAAGTAAAATGCGTGGCATAGAATATATCCACAGGTTGCTAAGAAATGGGACTGAATAATGGAATGAATAGTGAACAACTTAACATTTCTTCTATCTGGCAAGGCCAGCTAATCGGGATGAGATGAAAACTGGATTTCTTTTAAGTTTAAAGGGGTTTTTGCTTGGTTTGAGGCCTGCTGAGTGGATTTTCATTTTAATACATTTTTCTTTTTTGTACTGAAATTTTGTTCACATGGGATTTTTGCTTTTCCAATTCCATTCAAACCTGCCAAATATACACAAAAACATTTTTTTTCAAATTCCAGCACAGCTGTGATCAGACACAGGGACAGAAAGCATCTCTGAGGTGCCTCTGAAGCGGCTTACCCCCTTTTTCCACACACAGTCAAAGATCCGTATCTTCAAGGTCCGTATCTTTGAGATGGGGTCCTCCTGGAGATACCCGAAGACCCCATTGTGGACACTTTTAATCAGTTCCACACAAAACTCAGATTTAAGGGCCTGAAGGAGCCATTAAATTCAGATTTCCTCTGCCCTCATGGGACAGGGTCTTGCAGATGGAGCCTTCAAACCAGGTGGGGACAGGGCTGGTACCAATCGGGTTCCTAATGGGGTCTTAGAAGGGTTCTAAGCCCTAGTGGAAAAAGGCTCTTAGAGAACGTTCTGAGGTGGGATTTTTCACACATCAGTCTGCCTTTGCCCCCCCCCCCTGGGGGAATGTTTTGTGACTATCCAAGTTTGAAGAACACTATTTCTTAAAGCCACTGATGAAGAGGCACGTTGAAAACGTTTGGCTTTTGGTTTCTTCTATTAGCCTACGATTGACTGTTGGCTCCCTATAAAACAAATTTGTATTGGACTGAAAATTTGTACACCAAGATATCAGCCCATGGAATGTTTAGTAAAGGATTCTGTTTTTTTTTTAAATTATTTATATGTATGATATTCCTCCATTTTGTTATTCTACACTGTTTTTTCTGATTGGTTATTTCATAACAAGTAATTTTATATGTTATTTTTAGTAAATATTGAGTTACTTTGACAGTTTGATCTTCTACATTTTGATTTGAGTTTATTACTATTAGTCAGGACCTTGTTCCCTTTGCAGATAGACCTGTTTTGTCTTTGTTTACAAGGAGATTAAAACATATCAAATAGTAAAATATAATTAAAAATATAACCCCCTTCCTCCCTCCCTAAGTGAGCCAGTTTGGTCCAGTGGTTAGGGAGCCAGACTCCTACCCGAGAATACCGGGTTTGTCTCCGCTCTCCCCCATGAAGCCAGCTGGGTGCCCTTGGGCTAGTCACAGCTCTTTTCCGAGCTCTCACAGCCCCACCTACCTCACAGGGTGTTCTGTTGTAGGGAGAAGAATAGAAAGCTTTGTCGGCTGCTTTGAATCCCCTTAAATGGGTGAGAAAAGCTGGGTAGAAAAGCCAGCTCTTCTTCTAATAGGACCACACCCTGAAGAAGCTTTTCTGCTTTGGGCACTACGTATTCTGCTTTTCAATGTTTCCTCCTCCATCCGCTCCATGAGAGAATAGATTTCAGAGAAAGGGGAAGTGCAGCCCTCTTGTGTGTCTCCATGTATTTTTATTTATTTTAATTAATCATTTAAAATGTTTATATCCCACCCCATATCCTAAGACCTCTGGGCAGCTTACAATAAAAAAAACCCATATACAAATAAAACATTAGATACATACCCTGTTAAGACACTATTAAACCAGCATAGTTAGTTAAAAGTTAGAAGTTAAAATAGTTCTTGAGGGAATTAATGAATCAAAAGTGCTTGAGTGAATTATTAGCACCAAAGTGTGAAGGGTTTGCTGAATCTGTGTGCCGGCGTAACTTCACCTCTTTTCCTACATCTTGCAGCTTCATGTCAGCTTGCCACAGCCTGGGTGATGAGAGGATGTCATGTTTGCATGTGTTGCGTGACGCCAGAGGAATGTAAGAAAATGGTACAAAGTGCAAGAGCAGAGCTTCTGCAATAATTGTGATAAATGATGCCATTTGCCTGCACTCCGTTTCTTCCAGATGTGTTAGGATTAAATTAATGGCATGAACTTCCAGAAGAGTAAGCATTACCCTCTCTAGTGACCAATCTCCTCTGGAAATAGTCGTGATCATGCTGGCAAATGTAAAGTCTCTCAGTGCACCCTATTGCAGTGATGGAAGAACGGGAAATATATGTTTTTCATCCTTTCAAATGCTTAAAGGGGCACTGTATATCATAGTAGGTTGATGATGATTTATGTTACTGCTCATCTGAGAAGGACTGAGAGATTCTAGCCAGGGGTGTGCAAAACTCACATTCATCAAATGCAAACAGGGGTTAGAGGCCAAGGACTGTTAGGTGTTTTGCCTAACAGTCCTGGGGCCTTTTCACACTTAGGTGACTTATGCAATTAGGACAGCTCTGGTACAGCTCTGGTACAGAATATCTGTACTAGAGCTGTCCTAATTGCGTACCAGAGGCTTAAGTGTGAATAGGCCCCTGGTACTATTCAATTCTATTCACTTATGTGTGAGGGAACCCATGAAGTGGGGAACTTCACCAGTTGCTCCTCTTGTGATTGTTACCATTAAAGGGTGCTTTCTTGTGGGAACCTGAAGAATGAATATGACATCATTATGCACAAGTAGAGAGACTTGGAATGGTTTTGCCCATTGATGGTGATGCCATGAGCATGAGCACTGATGAAGGACCCTATAATGGCTCCAGTGATGTGGGGAATAAGCACTCTCCAGAATAGAGCCAGAAAGCGTGCAACATTCCTTGGCACACTCCTAATTCCAACTAGACCTTAGGTAGCATTTGAAATGGGGGGGGGGGATGGGGGATGGGGGAAATGGGGGGAGGGCTGGGAATGGGTGATGTGGGGGAGGGTTTATTCATTCCGGGAACGGATATTCGATAGAATATCCATGCCCGGCTACAAATTTTTCCACATTCTATTCAACTCGAACAGAATGTGGAAAATGGCTCCACGCATACCCCTACTCCTGCTGGTCAGTGTGAAAAGGTCCACTGACGTCTTTGTGCTTCGTGATGTAAATGCGCCTTCTGAACCCTTCATCTCACTCTGAAACACCCTCTTGTCAACCCAATGCTGCCAGTTTCCCTACATGTTGATGCAGCCTAAAGAGAATCTTGCCTGAAACCTAGAAAGTAAGGAGTGCTGCTGGGGTTTGCCTTGGGTGGGGGTGGGGGGGGATTGTTAAGGGCTAGGCTGCTTAAACATAAGAAAAGCACTGCTGGATCAGGCCACAGCACTTCTAAACCCAGCATCCTGTCTCTCACACTGGCCCAGAGTTTCCGGGCATTTCAAGCAGAAGGCAAAAGCAAAACCTTCACCACCTCTCAAATCCCTGCAAACAGCCCTTAGATCTCACTTGGCTTGTTGCTGCTTGCTGTTCTAGTTGCCAGCTGTTTCAGGTCACTGGAAACAGAATAGGTCAGACTCAGAATCTTCCTCTTCCAGCCCTAACTATTGGAAGAATCCCACTGTGATCACGATGGGACCACATCATGCCTTTCAGCTTCCCTCTGGGGGTGAAATCACCCCATCTGTGCAACGTAGGGATGTGCATGAATATTCGTAACATTTATTATTTGTACAAATTCAGACATTCATACACAAATAGAATGTTACAATATTTGTATACTAACATTCGTACAAATGTTTCCACACATGTGTACAAATAGTTCAGACATTCATTAGACTGGGGGTGCGGAAAAACGGGGTGCCGGTCACATGTGCAATGGATCCAGATTGCATTAGACATACATCAACAGTGGATTAAAAACAGATTCAGGCCAGATTTGGCATTTTCAGAGTGCGGATATGTAATGGATACGTATCGGATACGTATCGGAAACATATTTGTTCGTATCAGATATGTACTCATTCGTATCTGATATGGATTGAATATTCGTATGAATAGATTCATATCAAACCGAACTTTACCACATTTGAATGATTCATTGTGATTAGAATGTCAAAATGCATTCATGCACACCCCTAGTGCAAAGCTGAGTGAGGGACATGCCTCTCTCTGGACCTCCTTTTTGTTGCTGTCTGCCTCTGTCCCACCCGGAATTTTCAGGAAAGTTTGGAGAAGCCCCTCACCTTTTTAGACAACAGCTCCCATATTCCTTTGCAGCTAGCCTGGCTCTAGAGAGATTGAGGAAATTGTAGTCCAGCTAGCCTTTGTCCTGGATTTGAGGATGCTGTGTAAGGCAATTCCTGGTGATAGCTGGCCCCAGGAGATGCAAAGACCATTAGCCATGCCTTTGAAACCCCCTTTTTTTTTTCTATTTGCAGTGGTATGTCTGGAACTTTTAACCAAAACAGTTTTGCTGTGAGGGAAAGCAGCCGGAGAAACACTCAACCTGCAGAGATAAATGCAGCTCCGTTCTGGAGAGGTTTCCCTGCCAGGTGCATATTAGCCTTTTTTCTCTCTCCAAGAAACCCTAGCAGCAATAACAGATGTGGGAAGGAACAGGCGGTGGGAGGTGATGGGGGGGAAATAATAATAATGAAGCAGAATGCTGTGAAGAAACAAGTGTGGTTGCCTGAACCCAAGCTCAGAGGAGCAAAGCCCAAGAGAAGAAATGTTTATGTTCATACTAATCCTGCCTAAATAGGGTCGTTTGCACATTAGAATAACTAGAGATGGTCTAATCCAATTGAACCTGAAACTATTTGGCCTTCCTAGCTGTAGAAGATGCTGCCCAGGGGTTCTATACAAGCACAAGACCCTGGAGAGGAAGAAGGTGAGGCGCTCCTTGGAGCTCACTGCTTCCCATCCACAAGGTACCTAGGCACCGTAACCAATCCCCATACCTTTTTTAGCCGGTTTGGACTAGTGGTTAAGGAGCTGGACTCTTACATAGGAATACCAGGTTTGATTTTGCATTCCTCCATGAAGCTACCTGGGTGACCTTGAGCAAGTCACAGCTCTCTTCTGAGCTCATACAGCCCCAACTACCTCACAGGGTGTCTGTTGTGGGGAGAAGAATAGAAAGCTTTGTCAGCCACTTTGAGCCCCTTAAATGAATGAGAAAAGTGGGGTAGAAAAGCCAACTCTTCTTCTTCTTCTATAAGGGCAGTGAATACGTTACTCAGAAGTAACAATGCCAGATAAGGCCAGAACTGTTAGGAAAACACCTAACAGCCCTTGGCCTCTAATTCCAGTTCCCATTCAGCAAATGGCAGTGTCCTTATCCTGTACTGTTAATAAGAGAAGATGAGTTCAGTTATGTGGTTTTCAGGATAACTTGTCATGTTTGCCCGCCAGAGTTTGAAAAACTGTTTTCTTAGGCACTTCTGGGTGCAAACACTGTGTGAGGATGGCACAGCTGTGGCTGTGCAGTCATGCTCTGTGTCATAATTGCCATGGCAATGGGCAGGCAAGTGGTGGAATCTGCCATGTCCATTGCTAGGGCGATTTGGAAAATCTGGGATGGAACATCTGCACCATGAGTGCCCAGAGGTAAGTTTGAGGTAGTGCCGGCACTCATAGCACCAGACACTGTCCTGAACTTAACTTCAGTGAGATGGTATTGTTTTACCTACCTTGAAAAATCTCTGCAAGTAGAGATATTGTGTATTTCTCCCCGGACATCTCTTGACTGTTTTTTCTAAGGCCTGTCATCCTTCTCTTGCTTTGCCACCTGGGTTCTACTTGCACTGGATGGAATCTGAGAAGTCAGCAAACCTTTTCTGAAATAAAAAAAACAAAAAAAAACTAGGGATTGTCCATCCACTGGACACTGGGGTAGGTGAGTTCTTTTCCTTCCAGAAGAAATGGTGACATTTTCCTTTCTTTTCCTTTTGGAGGAAAGAGGACATCCTTTTAGAACTGCATTTTCGAAACTGTTGCTTAGGATAAATGTAGAGGTTGAGGGACCAGGGGAAGATCAACCATCATTTTAATAGATACACATGAATAATATCACTGTTATCCTGCAGTGGCCTGTGAATTAGCATTTCAAGGTATTGGAGGAGGGAAGGGGCCTTGTCTGGATTAAAGCACAGCCCTGGGAGATGAACGCCAAGCTTTTAATTCAAGGCTATGTACAGATAGAACAAAATGGGCACCTCAGAGGTGCCTCAGAGAGAAAGTATGTGGCCCTCATGTTCCAAGCCTTTTCTAATCCACCTTTTCTAGCACAGAATGTTTAGAAGAAGTGGGAGGGGCAGACTGGCGTGTGAACAATCCCGTCTCTGAACTGTCTCTAAACTGCCTCAGAGGTGCCTTTTGTGCTGTGTCCAATCACAGCCCAAGCCTCTCCCATCATGCTCCAGTCCCTTTCTGTAGGCTACCATGGAAAAGCTCTGAACAAAATCTAACTTTTCATCTAACATCCCGGAAATAAGAGATGACAAAAGTTAACTCTGCTGCCGGCATTTTTATTCCCCATCTTTTGTGTGGTGGTGCCTCATCTTCAAGGTAGAAGCATTGACCTACAATGTATTTTGTAAGGCGCCGGAGAAAAGAACAGAAAAGCTGGGATTTCAATTCAGTGTAGCTTTTGTGGCAAACCAGACACTGGAGAGTCCTGTTGCTCCCTAATAATGGCTAATGATAAGCCTGATCTGCCTTAACTTAAAAACATTTACTGCTGGGGCACTCAGTTGTGACTCTCTGGATGGTCCTGAACTACAACGCCCAGCATTCACCTAACCAGAATTCATAGAATATTAGGAATTGGAGGCTAGGAGTTGCAGTTCAGGAACATCTGGAGGTCAGAGTTGGAGCCCCTTTGATTTACCACCTTCCTGACTAGTAAACCTAAGATGTATAAATTCCTCCAACACCCTTAAGCAATGGGAATATTTGTAGCTTAATGATGCATCGAATGCCAGGCATACCAATTATCTTAGCTTCTTTAGTTAGAATTGAGAAGGTCACATGTCTGAATCCTTGAGGAGCTCATGGGTATCTCAAGCAGAGACAAGGACAAACCTTTTCCTGCTCTCGAATCCCAGCAAATGGCCTTAGAAGCGTCCTGCTTTCCCCCAGCCTGAAAGATGTACCTAGGCATTCATTCTAGTAGCCATTGATACATCTGTTGTCCATAAATTTGTCTACAATTTTTCTACTTCAGAACTACAGACACCCACAAACACTTCTTACCTCTCTGATGAAGATCTAAGAAAAAAAGGTTTGAATATTGCAATGAAAATTGCTTTCCCCCTACATAAAAGTCCTGTGCTTTTTATTTGCTTTCATTTATCCTAGACCTATCAAATGTGTATTGGCAGAACATATTTTGTATGTAGAGCTGAGACTCCCCACCCCCGCCCCATCCCACTTAATTTTGACAAATCCAAATGTTAAGCTTAAAAAAAGAAAACAGTGCAGAATGTCTTTCCAAAGAAGACTGATATACTTGAAAAGAATCTTGACTTCTGGACAGATGAACCTGACTGAAGTTCAGACAGATTAATGCCTTAATGGCCCTGAACTGAAAGCTAAAATGAAAAAAAAAAAGAACAACCTACCATCATTGGCCTATTTATAACTGAACATAATGGCATGAGCTTATTAGTGAAATGGTAGAAATTGGCTAAAGAAGATAGTTACACCCAAACCATTCTTCCACTGGCCGACATAAAGAGAGCCTGTTAATAGAATGTGTGTGTTTATGGCTCAGGTGGTGACAAAAATTTGGAGATGTTTACATATTTTCCTTATGAAGTCAATCTGCCGTGCAAAGCACACAGCGTAATATGCATTTGTACAGTGTGTGTAATAACAAAACCTGCCGGCTGATTTTCAGTTGGATCTGTCCTTTCTCCTTTGATATTTGATCTCCCAGGTTTGTCCTTCAACAACTAGAAACATCTGGCTTTTGTGATACTTTGTCTCAGTTCCACCAGCCAAAAATCCCTTGCAGTGGTCCTGGGCAGCATCTATTGAGAAAACCACTCTGGATAATAAGTCAAGGATACATATGTATGTGGAAAATGTTAAGAAAGCGGATGGACTGTGTGCATGAACTAGCAAAAGCAGGGTGTGTTTGTTCACATTTTCTAAGTTCACATGGAGCTGAAAGAAGCTAATCCTTAAAGAAAGAAATTCATATATCCACAAGAGGAACTAATAGACACTTGGTGAATTACTCTCTTAGACCTGGCCTACAATTCTCACTGTCTCTGACCATCAGCTGTGCTAGCTAGGATTGATGGAAGCTGGGGTCTAAAACAATCTAAGCCACCCTTAGCTACACATAGTGTAGGCTGTACACAAGAACATTTTTATCTGGGATCAAATACAGGGCCTGTATGTAGAGTCTCCCCATGTGGGGACAGAATTCCTGGATGCAATATGTACCCCCAGTCCCGATCTACATTCATTATACAGATGTTTGCATGTGCGCACAAATTGGCTGCCATCACTGAGAAAGTCCTCTCCCAGGTACCCACCCCTTTTACTACTGAGGGTGCCAGGACAACTAGAAGGGCATCCCCTACAGATTTTAAGGCACGGGCAGGTCAATGTAATAGAGTATCAGGCTTATCCATTTGTTTAAATAGAATCATAGAGTTGGAAGGGACCTCTAGGGCCATCAAGTCCAACCCCCTGCTCAATGCAGGATTACCTAAACCATCCCAGACAGATGTAGGTCCAGCCTCTGCTTGAAGAGCTCCAGTGAAGGAGAACCTACTATGTCCCATGGCAACCTATTCCATTGACTGACTGCCCTCACTGTCAGGAAATTTTTCCTAATATCTAATCTGTATTCACTCCCTTGAAGTTTCATCTCGTTGTTTCTCGTCGTCCCATCTTGTGCAAGTGAGAATAGGGACAATCCTTCTCACTGTGACAGCCCTTCAGATACTTCAAAACCACTATCATGTCTCCTCTTAGTCTTCTCTTCTGTAGGCTAAACATGCCTAGGTCCTTCAACCTTTCCTTGTAGGACATGGAAAGTTGCTGTTGTGTTAAGTTTCTAGCATGGCCCCCATTTCTTCAGCCTGCAACACTACCACACCTACCATCAGTATATTATTCTGGCCCCTGGGTATCCCTCCCTTGCCTTCTGTTCCATCAGCCACCATTGCATATACTAGGGATGTGCATGAACATTTGTCACATTCATTGTTCAAACAAATTGGTATGAATGCAGAGATTTGTACATGAATCCAATGTTAGAAGGTTTGTTCATTAACATTTGTACGAATACGAATGTTCCGGACATTCATAGGAATGTTCCTGACATTCATAGGAATGGTTCAGACATTCATACGAATGGTTTGGACATTCATACGAATGGTTTGGACATTCATACAAATGGTTTGGCCATTTTTTAAACTGGGGAGATGGGAAAGTGGCCGCATCAGTCACATCTGCAATGGATCCAGATTGCATCTGACATGGATCGAGAGTGAATTAAAAGTAGATTCAGGTTGTATTTGATGCTTTCAGAGCAGATATGTTACAGGATACGTATATCAGATACATATGTGTTCATGAGGATACGTATTCGTACATATCGGATATTCGTATGTATTCATACGGAATACATTTGTATCACATAGAATCCTACCACATTCAAAGGGGATCTATTTGAACAAATACGGATTTCTAACATTCGATTTGTTATGAATCAAATGCCCAAAAACCCATTCATGTACATCCCTAGCATATACCCTTATTTTCCTTTGTGATGTCGATTTTTTTTTCTTTTATACCAGAGAGCTTTGTGGCTGCATACAGGGCATTCCCAAGGGGAGATGCCAAAGTGTTAGAACTGGAGTTCTCTAGGTGACATAAGTGATTAATGGGATAAATGTATAGACTGTATTACAAGACCCAGAGGCGGCATTTGCCGTTTTCCATTCCCAAAGGATGACTCTCATTCACGTTCAGTACAAACAGCTGTAGGATTCTCAGTATTATCACCTCTATCCTCCTTATGTAGGACAGCATTCAGAGTAACTCCCTAGAATGTATTAGTGAAACTGGTACTGAACTGTTCTTCAGGGAGCCTGCAGCACATCTGTAGTTCAGTGACTGGTGACTATAGCATGCACATGTATAGATAGATGCTGGGGTGAGAAAACACAAGCTGGGCTAAAAGAATATGGTTCAGAAAAACTCAAGCCAATTTTCTTCTTGCCCTAGGGATGGACAAATAATTTTTGTAAAAAAGAAATGAAACATGCAGTTTGTATGCCATACAGGCTTTTATACATGTGGATTCCTCTTTGGTTCTGCATGAAATGTAAACTAACCCAGTTTCTATCTATCTATCTATCTATCTATCTATCTATCTATCTATCTATCCATCCATCCATCCATCCATCCATCCATCCATCCATCCATCCATCCATCCATCCATCCATCCACCCACCCACAAGAGATTTAGTTAGAAAGTTTCTGATAGGTTGCTTTTATGCTTTTGTAGGGTAAAAATGCTCAGTGTACTACAACACAGCTTCTAGCCCTCCCATATATCTGTTAGGATATCGGTTTCCCTTCTTCAGGTCTGAAACTTAGGGCATGTCCCCATGCACATTTTGCCCCGAATCAAAATTGGCTTTGGGAGGGGCTTTCCCCATGCATTTTTAATTTGGTCCGATTTTCTCAGAGCAAATAGCCCAAACCAGGACAAAATTTGGTCCTGGAAAACACTGTTCTCAACGTGGTTTGGTGACTCAGCATGCATTGCTTTGCAAGCCGAGCCTGTGCATGTGGACGGTCCCAGGCTATTTGGCGAAGACATGCACTTTTCTTTTTCTCACTTGTGGCGCAGGGGAAGCCCCCCGTGTTTGATGACACATCCAGCAGCAAAAAACTGCAGCAGCTCAGTTAGGGAATAGTGGCGGAAACAGCCGCTCAGGAAGGGCGATTGCAGCGCTGCCTGCTTCCTTTCACTCTCTCCTTCTCCTACCTGTTTAAGGAAGCACCCTGGTCCCCACCCACTCAAAATATCCTAATTTCACCTGGCAGATTTACAGTGGATGGGAAAGCCGCCATCCAGAATCGCATAGACCACCTCCTCCCACTTCTCATCCTTGCTCAGGAAGCATTCAGATCATGGTTATGTTCTCTCTCACCCCCATGCCCCATTTTTCTCCCTTTTCCATGGCAAGCAATCCTGGGTGAAGCAGAGGCGCGCAAAACAGCTCAAGTACATGGGGAGGGCTGTATGCACATACAGCCCACGTAAGCAGTCATGGCATGGGGACGGGCAAGATTCACTTTCAGTCTCGTACCTGGTCAAAAGTGAGCCAGTCCTACCCCAAATCACTTGCATGGGGATGCAGCCACAGTGTACAAATGAAGCATATCAAGTGACCTAATTAATGTCACCGAGTCAGCATTAGATTATGTTATGTTTTCTTTGAACTGTCCCCATTGGATTCTCATTGGTCTAGTGGTTAAGGAGCTGGACTCTTATCTGGGAATATTAGGTTTGATTCCGCCCTCCCACAAGAATCCAGCTGGGTGACCTTGGATTAGTCACAGCTCTCTTCTGAGCTCTGACAGCCCCACCTACCTCACCTGGGGAGAAGACCAGAAGGTTTGTCAGCTGTTTTAAGTCAGAAGAAGAAGAAGAAGAGTTGGCTTTTCTACCCTGCTTTTCTCACCCATTTAAGGGGACTCAAAGTGGCTGACAAAGCTTTTGAGAAAAGTGGGGTAGAAAAGCCAACTCTTCTTCTTCTTTCTCCCTATCTTAACAGAAATTTAACAGGGTTTTTGTAACAACAAACTTTTCCTTCTGGGAATGGGTGGACTACAATTGGTGTACTAGGTTGGTCTCAGGTTGGCCTCACCCACCCACCTGGCCCTGCCAATCACTGGTCCTTGAAGCCTGATGAGTGAGGGTGGTGGTGAGTGGCGGCATTGGTTAAGCAGTTGGCCTACTACGTGCCCCCTATTAGGCCTTGGAGCACTGTTGGGGGGGTTATGAACCCCAGGTTTAGAATTGCTGGTCTACATAACTTAAAAGACAAAATAAAACTACAATTATTATTATTTATTTTTAAAAAATTAACATTCTAACACAACAATGATACATATGAATATGAGTATTATAGAGCGGGTATAGCTAAAATGTCCTTTCCAGATGTTACTGATCTGCAAGAACCCTCACCAACCCCCACCAGCATAACCAGTGGGGCAGAAAGAGGGGGGTCACAGCTGAAGATCACTAGTGTTGTGTCTCAGGCAGGCTAGGTCAGTGAGGTAAACACACACGCACACTCACGGCAGTCTGAAGGGGGTCAAGAGAAGGCAAAGTCAAACAGTCCAAAGTCAGAGGAAACCAAAAGTTCAGCAGGGTCCAATAACAAAGTCCAGGAATCAGTTTTCACAGGCAAACATAGACGGGGGGGGGGGGGGGGGCGGTTGTTGTCTGCAACACTGAGACCAGCGACAGCGGAACTTAAGTAGGCCACTCAGCCCCACAGCCTTTTCGGTTCAGCTGTGCGAGACACCGAGATCTGCACACCTGCTGCTTCTGCTGCCTGAGCAGATGGGGGGAAGGGCGTGCCTGAGGTTGAGGGTCCGAGCTCTCCTCCCCTGAGGTACCTACTGCACCCCCAGATCTGGCCCTCAATGTCTGAGCTGCTGTGCTCGGCTTGCTGGTCAGTTTGCTGGGTGACTGGTTCCCCTCCATCCTCAGAGGAGGAGGGTGAGCTGACAAGACAGGACATGACACCTACTGTAGACTTTCCTTCTTATTTTAAATTATTGCACACTTTAGGCATACCTTGGTTTCAGCATGAAGCTCTTTGATATTAAAGAGATTTTAAACCCCCCTTTTCTTCAAGAATTGTAAATCACTTGCATGGATGAACACATTTCTAAGATTTCTTACTTCCTAAGTTGCGTCATAAGAATGTAAGAAGAGCCCTTGCTGGATCAGGCCACAGCCCGTCCAGTCCAGCATCCTGTCCCACACAGTGGCCCACCAGCTGCTCATGGACATCTCGAGCAGAAAAGGGCAAAACCTTCACCCATAAAGGATGTGCATGGAAGTGTTTTTATGTTTCGTTCTGAGCTTAGACAAAAATGCAAGCGGATGAAATGTTTGGTTGGGACACTGGTGAAACCGATTACCTGATGAAGAAAAATTCAAAATATTTGAACTGCCCCATTTCAAAACTTGAAATATCCCAGTGTTGCTAATGGATAAGTGATAGTGACACTAAAGTGGGCTTGTACTAAGGTGTAATGGGAGCTTCTTGCCACCAATGTTGTCTCTCAGGTGTGCAATTGGGCATGCAGCTGGTAGTATAACTGTGAGACATCCAGAGAACACTTCATTATTAAGCGTCTATAAAAAATTAGTACATAAAAAAATAAATAAATACTAACAAGGTCTTTTCATAAGCTGGCAGCTCGCCCTGCTGCTTTTTCGTTTGGCTGGAGTGAACAAACATAAGCCATTGCAAGATTGAGCTGGCCAACTGGCCAGCCAGACCTCGTTACTATTAAATGTGTTCCCTCAAGGAAACATTGCTTACCACTCAGCCCCTAGAAGAAATGGGCAATCGCTTGCGGTTTTCATTCCTTAGGATGCATTCCCATTCAAGATTTAAAAAGCTTTGAATTTATTTTCAGAGCTGAGCATTCCCAAAGGTTCGGAGGAATCCAGAGTTTCTGAGGATTAAAGGTCCCGAAACATGGATTATCTGTATTCAAATCAAAAGAGGTCATGCTGCTGGATTTAGAAATAATCCTTGCTATTTAGCAATGGGAACAGCAAGTGGATTTTGGGGGAGGGAGGGAACCATGCTTTAGGGGCATTCTCTTCAATTTCCCCTGATCCAATAATCAGCAGTCATTTCCTTCCCTTTTCGCCTGGCTGTCACCCTTATGTGCTGAGGCAAGAGTGAGCAGAGCTTACAATGAAACGAGAGATCAGACATTACAGTGTAGCAAGATATCAGACGATGGCGGGGAGAGTCTGGTTTTACTTAAAGAAGCAAGGATCGGAAAGACTTTAAAATGCCTGTCATTTCATGCTGCGCTGATGCTACCCAAAGCTGGTGCCTACTTTGTCCCTCCTCCCTCCGTTCTTTCCCTGTAGCGAGCTCTGTTCCCTCTCTTCCCCACCTGGTTTTTCCTTGAGCCCTGCTATTTTGCTGCTTTTTACCAATCTAGCACAAAACAAAGGGGAAGTGATTAATCTTCTACTGCTGTTTTACAGTGTGCAGGAAAACTGCTGCCATTATATGAATCGGGGGCAGGCTTATATAGGGCGTGGGTTTGGATAGCCCGCCCCAATGAAGTCAAGGTATGATAGAAAAGAGAGGAGGAGGGGTTTTCTCCCCTGCAAGTCCGCATAGGAAGCTACCGGTGGGAACCTGAAAAAATGGAGCTCACTGCTGATTAAAAAGAAACGAATTTCAATTTGGACTAAATTGTGCAGTGGGAAAACAGCCTTAAAGGATCTTCTTTTGAGGTTTAAAAGGTGAAAGGAGGCCAGCAAAGCGGTGTTCAAAATGCCAGAACGAAGCAGCTCTAACTGTGTTGTGGGTGGCTGTTTTCTCCCAGGTTTGAAACACGCCCAACAGCCTGTTTTGAGTCAAAACATTTCACGCTCAAAATGTTTTACGCATCCTAAGCTTCTCAGAGGCTACAAATATTTAAGAGAGTAACATTATTTTTTGATATAAGCAGATTAAGTGACTAGAGTTATGCTCCCCCGATCCTCAAGCAGCAGATTGCATTTAACACAAGTTGTCACAAGAACAAGCATCTTGTTAATAATAACAACAAAAATACAAAACAATAATCACATAGAAACAGAAAAAAAAATGTGATGATGTTGTCTCTTCGTTCATTTAAGAAACTGTCAGAAATACTTTGGGGCATAAAACCCCACAAAGGTAAATGAAGTGCTGAACATCCAGGGTTCAGAATTACTCCAGAAGCAACTGGATTTTTCTCTTGAAGCAAATATATAATTCTGACATCATGGGAATCTCTGGGCAGGTTTTTGGGCACAGAGAAAAGATTTGCTGTTGCCTGATTCAGAGGAGAATTAGCGGATGAAACCTGTAGCCCTCTGCTTTCTAGGCAGTTTGCTCTACCTCTGACCCCTGCTTCTACACTAATCCATTCATCAGTCCTAGGCCAGGACAAAACATCCTGGCCTGTGATATGCAACCTGTTTCACTCTGGGACGGGTCACCTTTGCAGCAGGACAGGTCCATCTAGGGTTGTGCACAAATGTTCTAAACATTCAAAATTCGATTGAATTCCACCAAATGTGGACATCTGAATTCAAATACAATGTCTTCACATTCTAATTTAAGCATTCAAATGAATTTAGAACATTCCAAAGCATTCGTTCAAATTATCTGAATCATTCGAAAGTACAGATACGCATTTGCGTTTATAATACGGGATGAAAACAGCATGCGTATGGGATAAAACGGGATGCGTACGAAATGCATACAGATATGTATAACACATACGAATGTTGTTGATATTCATATCTTCAAATACGAATGCTGTTGACATTTGTATCTTCAGATTTGAGTCTAACATTCGAATGAATAGATTCGAAGGTATTCAATTTTAATCGGATTTTGTTGCATTCGGATTCTACGCATTCAAATAGAACGTTTTGACATTTGATTCTACTCAAATTCAAATGCAAAAAAACCCAGCAACATTCATGCACATCCCTGGG
This sequence comes from Aspidoscelis tigris stejnegeri, assembly GCA_023333525.1. Taxonomy (NCBI): domain Eukaryota; kingdom Metazoa; phylum Chordata; class Lepidosauria; order Squamata; family Teiidae; genus Aspidoscelis; species Aspidoscelis tigris. The sequence goes on from JALMGA010000007.1 coordinate 14,675,877, forward strand.
TCCATCTACATTGGAATGGTCAACCCAGCTGCCACTCCCACTGCTAGGTCTGAAGATTTGGAGGCAGCACTGGGGATTCCAAAGACAAGGAACTAACTCCTGGCCTTCAGAGTTCGCAGGCTAATTGTTCTGATAACACTTCCTGCTGCACCAACAAAATAGGCATGTTGCATTCCAGGATGGTGCACCAGGTGCCTTCTGTACACAGTTCACTGTTCCAGACCAGCCCTAGTAGCACACTAGTGGATATCTTTGAAATCTGCCAGTGGAGAGCCATGAAGTGCCATTTGGGTGCCCTATCCCATTCTATGAGCCATCCTTTGTGGACAGAGCATCTTAAAAGGGGGCAGAAAGGATGCTCTTGGATCCTCTCCTAACCCAGGATAATGCCCCATGTGAAAAGGGCCTGAGCTATAGTCACTCACAGATGCCAAGTATACCTGTACAGATGGACCCAAGAGAAAAGGAATTCATGCTATGCGCTCAGATCAGCTCTGCACAAACTACAGTCCCCATTAGCCTGCTCAGACTGGCCAGGAGTAAAGTGACCTGCAATACATCAATATCTAACTGGCCACAGCTAGGGCATTTCTGCTTTGCAGAGCTGATAGAGCCCGCTCTGCTCGCACTTGAAGGCTCAGGAACGCTGCAAGTTAATATTAAGAACTGCTTACAATCTGTTTATACTCAACTTTCTGCATCAATGATTTTATGCAACTGCTATATTTAGAAGAACCAAAATTAGAAAACCTTCTTAAGTTTATGGAACATGTGTTCAAGTTGCTTGCGCATTTTCAGAAAGATCTTTACTTCTGAAATCACTTGTATTCATCATTATACCTACACAGAGTTCCATTATTGTGTTTGCAGGCTACACCGTTAAGTTGGCTCTCTCGCTCAATTTAATTTCCTTCCAGTGCCACATTTTCTTATAACAAACATTTTCTTTCACCCCTCCCCTTCCATCTTTTGTTTTTCCTTCCTTTCTTATTTTTTTGCAAGGTGAAGGCTAAAAGAGGAGTTTTACGTATACAGACAACGTGTGTTCAAAGGGGATCCTTTAGTCAACACCCATCTGCATAATCTGAAAACAAAGGCAGTGTGCATCTGGCTGCAAAAATATTGCTTTGTGCATCTGATTGTTTTATTGCTTCAATATGCAATTAACCACATATAACTCATACTGATTAATGCAGTTTGAGGTGGAAGAGACCTCCGGGGTTATCCAATGCAGACCGACGTAGGAAATCCTCTGCTATTCTCCGGGTAGTGAGGTTTTCTTTCACTGGTTTTATTGTAACCCACCCTGAGACCTTAGATGATAAGGTGGGCTAGAAATCTAAAGAAATACATACACAATCCCTAATAAGTAGGCACCAGGACATGGTTTAAAAATATACACGAGGAGTGATCTGTTACTGACTAAGACAAGAGGCTCTACTGTCTATGACAGTGATGGCGAACCTTTGGAGCTCGGTGTGTCAAAATTCACAAGAAAACCTAGCTTAACTCGGGTGCTGTGTCACATCTAGAAATATCCATAATTTTGTGATATTTGTAGCTCTAGTAAAAAAGTTATATTTTTGATATATGTATTTTATTAAAAGCAAAAACAAATAATTCTTTACATTAGTGACTTTTGTTGCTGAATTTCCTTTGCTAAATCTTCAGTTGAAAGTTGGTATTTCGTACACTTCAAGAACAAGCAAGCACTACATGCCCAGGTGCCAGGGTGACCATGTGTGTCACCCAAAAGGGCTTAGTGTGTCACCTGTGACACGCGTGTCATAGGTTGGCCATCACTGGTCTATGAGGTCATCCTACACTTCCTAATGCTCACTTGACTAGAGGTGTGCAGGAATGCCCTTCGAATATGGTAAGATTCTAATTGATACGAATGTATTCATACAAATATCCAATATATATCTGTAACATATCTGCTTTGAAAGCGTCAAATATGCCCCGGATCTGCTCTCAAGCCATGTCAAACTCACGTCGTATCCGTTGCAGGTGTGACTGGCGCAGCTGCTTTCCCACCTCGTTTTACGAATGTTCCAAAGCTTCATATGAATGTCAAAGTAAGAATGTCGTAACATTCAATTCGTATACGTACGATGTCAGAATTCGTATGAATTCATATGAATATCGAGTGCTTTGAATGTTTGTGTACATCACAACACAGTATCTTTTAAAATGAAGTTTTAAAGTCTAGATTTAGTTCCTGAAGAAGGAGAAGGAGAAGAGTTGGTTTTTCTACCCCACTTTTCTCACCCATTTAAGGGGACTCAAAGCGGCTGACAAACTCTCTCAGAAGAGAGCTGTGACTAGCCCAAGGTCACCCGGCTGGCTTCATGGGGGAGGGCGGAATCGAATCGGGTATTCCGTAACCGGCTCCCTAGCCATTAGACCAGACTGGCTCACCTGGAGTAAACACATGTGTGTGGCAATGGGTTGGTAAGTGTATTCAGAACAGGCTGGCTCTAGCAGTTCAAGTACCTGGAGCAAGGATGCAGCACGTGGACCTCTGGAGGTATGGCAAGGACGTGGCCTTGAGATGCACGGTGGGACCAAGGGTGGCTGAGCTGGGAAAGCTGATGATCAGGGGGTGGAACGGCTGCTTTTCAAGGTGCAGAGCAGCACGGTACAGTGCAGGCTAGAGATCAAATGCATACAGTGCTGTTCAGCATGCTTGAGTTCAAGCTATACACCCTGCCTGCACTCCCTGTTATGGGACCATTAATGAAGGATAACCCAGTGTAGGAATGAGGAACATGGTTCTTGTTGACCTACTGCTGGTCAACATGAAAACTTTAGCTTCACAGGACCTAGCAATCAGGGAGGGTGGCTAGATGCTCGATTTTGAAGGTGGTCTTCCTTTTTACCCTGTATTTGGGAGCCTCCCTTTAAAGTTAAAGAACCATGAGACAAGAGTATGTGTACAGTTTTGCACCTGCCCATCAACAGTGAGTACCTGGGCAATTATTTATTTCATGACATTTGTGTCCAACTCCCCAATAGCTCAGGCTGGTATACCTTAACCTGTCTATGGCAAATATAAGAACATAAGAAGAACCCGGCTGGATCAGGCCACAGTCCATCTAGTCCAATATCCTGGCTCACACAATGGGCCACCAATTGCTTCTGAGCATTCTTGAGCAGAAGACAAAGGAAGAACCTTCACCTGCTCTTGACTCCCCGCAAATGGACTTTAGAAGCATCCTGCCTGTCTCTCCAACCCATACAAATAGCCATTGATACACCTGAATTAATTGAATTCCTTCTTAAAGCTGTCCAGGCTGACATATTAGGTTATCAGAGATCTCTGAGGCAGTTTCTGCAGATGTTTTGCTACCCAACTAGATAACAGCTTCTGTGTGGTCCTTCCCTTCCGTTTCATCTTCACAACATCAGTGTAAGGCAAGCACCAAATAGGGATTGAATCCTGTTAAGTCGTAAATCCTATTCTGAAACTCTAGCCATTCCAATCTACATCTGGATACTGGACACAAAGTGAGATGCCATTTTTTGTCCGTGACTTTCCACTTTTAATCTATCTTTTCTTTCATGTTTAGTATTTATTTATTTATTATTTATATTTCTATCCTGCCCTATATCCAAAGGTCTCAGGGTGGGTTACAACCTTTAAAATCCAGCATATCAAAAAACCGATATTAAAACAATAACAACCATCACAACATTTAAAATCCAACATGTTAAAAGCAACGCAATATCAGTTAAACCAGTAGTGTTTGCAGTCTTCACCGCCTTCCTGAACATAATCAGAGAAGGAGCCTGACACACCTCAAGGGGGAGACTATTCGAAAGCCTGGGGGCCACTACTGAGAAGGACCTCTCCCCATGCCTCACTAGTGAAGGCAGTGGGACAACCAGGAGGGCCTCCCCTGGAAATCTTAAGACACAGGCAGGTCAATATGGGAGAAGGCATTCCTTTAGATATTTGGGGCCCAAATCATTTAGGACCTTATAACTCAGAGTTAACACCTTAAATTGGGCTCAATAGTAAATTGGCAGCCAATGCAGCCCTTCTAAAACCGGCATAATGTGCATCCAGCTAGCTTTCCTGGTCAGCACCCTGGGTGCCCACCTGCCTTACTGCTAGTGTTTAGGGAGCTGGTTTGGTCTAGTGATTAGGGAGCCGGACTCTTATCTGGGAATATCGGGTTCGATTCTGCCCTCCCCCATGAAGCCAGCTGGGTGACCTTGGGCTAGTCACAGCTCTCTTCTGAGCTCTCACAGACCCGCCTACCTCACAGAGTGTTCTGTTGTGGGGGGAAGAATAGAAAAGCTTTGTCAGCCACTTTGAGTGAATGGGTGAGAAAAGCCGGGTAGAAAAGCCAACTCTGCTGCTGCTGCTGAAGGCGGTGGGACAACCAGGAGGGCCTCCCCTCCTAGTTTTCCGCTTGTCTGTAGCCCAGTGGTAGAGCAAACAGCCTGGAAAGCAGAGGGTTGCTGGCTTGACCCCCAGCTTCTGCTGAGCAGTAGGCAATGGCAAACCACTTCTGTATCTCTGCCAAGAAAACTGCTTACAGGCACGCACAAAGTTGCCTAATGTGGTCAGGCAGGAGTCAGCTGTGCTTTATTTATTTTAACTATATAAATATACACAATAACAAACAGCTCTGGCTGGTTTACAACTAGAGGCACATAAATCTGTGATATCAAACTAAAAAGACTGAAACATGCATCAGGATAAAAGCAGTAAGAACACTAACATCAGATGGTGTTTCTTAAAAATGCCTGGGTGACTAAAAAGGTCTTATTTTTTTTAAACATCTACTAGCCTTCTTGCTGTTTACCTGGCTACAAAATAAGATGTTTCATCCATGGGATTCTGTAGTGATCAACTTAACCAGTCCTACGTTTTTAAAAATAATTTTAAAAAATCAATATGGATTGCACTTAATGCATACACATACATTTGATTTCCTGCTTTCAGGAATTTCACTAATTTTTGGTATTGAAGGATTTGATATTAGAGGAGTGCTCCAAATGTTTTTAAAAATGGGAGTGATAAAAATGGTATTAGTACATTTGCTCTATTTATTCCTTTAAAGCATTTACATTCTACCCTTCACTGAGAATATCATGCCACTGACTGTGTTTTTGTCTCCTTTGCAAACAGAACTGCTGCTGTCTGATGTAGGCAGATTGTACATTTGAAACCAAAGCATGTCTATTTTTGTGCATTGTTTCAAAATAATAAGATAACTTAATCGCAAGTTCAGAGCAACATTAGAACTTGCCCAGAATTCACATGATGTAACACTATTGTTCTCTACCTTATGGTTTTTACCTTTTGCTTTAAAACAACAACAACAAAAAAACCTTTGAAGTTTAGCTTCACCATAGTGGATTAACTTTTTCTTTCCCAAACAATATGTAGAGACAATGGTTAAGGCAGCAAAACAATTCCCCTCTTGAAACTGCTTCTTGTTGCTGCTTTAGGAATGAATGATAAAGTGCCATAAAAGAGAAAAATGCAGCCTTGGAAAGAAAAAAAAAATCAAAATACCCTAGGCAGTTAGTGCCACCGAGTGGTAAAATTAGGGAACTGTTAAGATCTTCTAAAGCCCATTTTGGGAGAAATAAATCTTCCAACTTTTACTTCCCGTGCAAGAACTATTGCTATTGTCATCCTTTAGTTTTCTAGTAAATCTGGATTTTCTTGATAACAACATCAGCAGGTAGAAATTAAAAACCGATGAAGTGGAATCAAGTATCTATGGCAAAGGAAGTAGATGGCTGTGCCAATAGTTACTTAAAAAAAAAAAGAGCAAGGTCTGGGGCAAAGACAGGGTGAGTATCCATCAGGTACAAAGGGTAGCACTACTAGGAATAGCATGCTTTCTGTAGTGTGGCTGGGATGAATCAGTAAAAAAAATCAACCGAAATCATCTAGACTATGTGGTTCTGCTGATTAAATTTGCATCTCTATCCTATCCTATACCCTTTGAACCTAAGAGGAGCCCTACTGCATCGGGCCACAACCCATCTAATCCAACATCCTGTCTCACACAGTGGCCCACCAATTGTTTCTGGGCATTCTCAAGCAGAAGGCAAAGGCAAAAGGTTCTCCTGCTCTTGAATCCATGCAGATGGCCTGTTTCTCCAACCTGGAGGCCTAGATATCCATTCTAGGAACTATTGATACATCTGCCCTTGTTGAATTTATCTTCCCTTAAAGTTCTATAGGCCAGTTGATATATAGAGAGAAGGGGAGAAGAGATTAGATAACAGGGCCTGAAAGAAGGCAAGCTACCTGTAGTAATAATAATAGTAATAGTAGTAATTTATTATTAAAAAAAATAAGTGGTCCCAGTGGTTCTCAGCACGCTGAGGGCAGTGCCGAAAGATCTTAGTGGGCACTTGAAAAGCACTGGCATCAGCAAAATATCCATCTGCCAACTACAGAAAGCCACTTTGCTGGGATCTGCTTGTCTCATTTGCCGATACATCACTCAGTCCTAGGCGCTCGGGAAGGGCACAACTAGTGATAACAGTGACCAAAACCAGCAAATATATCTTGTGCGTTACTGCTGTGTTATGTCAAAACAACAACAACAACAACAATAAATAAATAAATCTGACCAATGAATCCTATCCTAGGTCTTTGGGAAAGAACCAGTGGTCAGAATTTCAGACTGGTCATAAACATCGACCAGACTGTGTTATGAAGATGATAATGGAAAAGCCCACCCACCCAATTCAGACTGTTCAGAATGGAGCTTAATGCATTTTTCTTCATGCGGGCTGTTTATGGGAGTCTGTTTACACAAAAGCCACAAAATGGTCATCAATGTGGGATGAAGTTCAATAGATTAGAGCCCACTCCATCAGACAAAAAAACACAGCTAAGCTTATGCAGACAGGGTTGCATTTTGTTTGGCCTGCTTTTTCATGCAAACACATCTAATTTGCACTCCGAGTCTCTGCCAACTCTGGGCTGCCCTGGCACAGTCCAAGCATCCTTTGATGGTTTTCACCCAATGCATATCAAAAGAAATCCTATTTTAGGACAAGCTGAATACAAATCTACCTGTGAAGAAAGATGGAGGGGGGGGGGGAGAAAAGAAAATACTGCACACGTTTTTTCATGCCTACTGATGCAGAAATAAAACAGGCTCCCATAATCCCTGATTATGCAAAATTGACATGGGCTGGAAATGAATCAGGCAACTTGGGCCTGATGTCTTCCGGATGTTTGGGCCACAAACGCCATTAGGGCCAGCCAACACGGGCACTGGGTAGCAATTAGAGGTTTGGGATCCAGCACCACCTGCACCGTATCGAGTTTCAAAAAGCTGGAACAAACCAACTCAGGCAACCATCTATCGCATTTGTTCTGCTTGGACATTCAGTCTCATATAATTAATATTCCAGAAAACAGGAAAGAGAAGCAGGGATCACCCATCTTCACCCTACTGTGGGCATCCGGTTCCTGCTGCTTTCTGCATAAAAAATGTGTGTGCAGAAACAGGTAGAAAAAATAAAAGCAGTACAAATACAGCAGGAAAGACCAGCATAATTCTAAGTTCACTAACTACACCATCGGAAGCTGGCAAGCCATATCTAAAATCTCACTTGTAGTTTTTTGGGTTGTTATGCCATGTTCCAGTTTTTCTGTGAACCTGAGCCAGTTTGGTCTAGTGGATAGGGAGCTGGACTCTTACCTGGGATTACCCAGTTTGATTCTGCCCTCACCCATAAAGCCAGCTGGGTGACCTTGGGCTAGTCACAGCTCTCTTCTGAGCTCTCACAGCCCCACTTGCCTTACAGGGTGTTCTGTTGTGGGGAGAAGAATAGAAAAGCTTTGTCAGCCGCTTTGAGTCCCCTTAATTGGGTGGAAAAAGTGGGGTAGAAAAGCCAACTCTTCTTCTTCTCTTCTTTTGGATACAGAAGAACTACACCTACAGAAGAACTACGGAACCTGGTGCAAAACCCCAAAAACTGCAACAAGTGAGTCTGTAACCAGATGCAAAAGCCTACACTCTGCAATTTCTAAAATCATTATTGATTCACAGATTGGTTGAAAACATTCTACAGTAGCTATATTAGAAAATTAGATTCTGCACTGTTTGGTATCATTCTACTATCATGCTGAAATCTGTATTCTTGGTTCATTCATTCATTCACTTTCCTAGCTTTTTCAATTTCATTGAATCCTGTTTTGGAACATTCTTATAAAACGATGATCCTTCCCTCCCCAAAATCAGTGCAGTGCAGTGCAAATAGAACAGTGATTATTTATAGCAGCAGACCATCTCCAAAAGTCAAGGGAATATTTATTCAACTTCTTTCAACTTCATGGGCAAACAGAGTGTTAAAGGCAGGACTGAAGCAGAAGAAATACTCCAGGCAATTGTATGATTTTATTTTTGAAAAGGGAACTTGGGGGAAAAGGGTTAACCTGTCTTTTCACAGGTCTCTCATGAATTGCAACTGTATTTAAGAGATGCATGTTCCAGATTTATTTCCTTTGCAGATGAGACAGAAAAAGGCTCCTTCACTAACCCTCCACTGCTTCAATTTAAAAGGCATTTTAAGAGTTTACATCCGACTTACCTCCTGTAAAATTGCAACAGCAGAAATATAAAAACGAGGGTTAAAAAAGACCATAATGTAGACCATTTTTTAAAAAACGAAGTGGAATATGAAGATATAAAGATATCCAAAAAGTACATCTATCAACAATAAAACAGGAGAGCTGAAATAACAGAAATACCAGCACCTACAAGAAACTATTGCAGCATCTGGGGCTTCTTAGTCTTGAAAGATGTACCAAAGGGGAGAAGATAGAGCTGTATAAAATTATGCACTGTGTGGACAAAATGTATAGGGAGAAATTTTCCTCTCTTGCCCAAAATACTATTACTGGAGGTCACCCAATGAAGCTGAGCCCTGAATGATTCAAAAGAAACAAAATTTCTTTTACACGCAACACATGAACTTTGGATTCTCCCCACCGCAGAGCACCCTGTGAGGTAGGTGGGGCTGTGAGAGCTCAGAAGAGAGCTGTGACTAGCCCAAGGTCATCCAACTGGCTTCATTCAGGAGGAGGAGGAAGAGTTGGTGTGACTGAAGAAGTTTTCAGAGGCTATAGTTTCTCATATAAAGTAATTGGTATCTGGGTCACGTATGGAAAGTATTCAGGCACCCCTTTTGGTGTCTATTCTTGTTTTATTCTACCTGGTCTAGGTCATCACCTTGTTAGACTTTTGCTTACATTAAGATTTCAGGTCAGGGGTTCTCTGTCTTTAAGGATGCTACTTTAACAACTCAACTTTAAAGAATCTGAATAGATTCAGTACTAGGAACAGTCCCTTTCTACACTGGACCTTATTTCAGATTATATTCCGGAATAGGGACTGCCGTTCACATACTAGTGCAGACAGTGGCAGGTCCCAGGCAGGGTCAGCCATAAGCAGTGCAGCATGTGGATGGCAAGTCCCTAACATGGGATATAATCCAGAATAAGGCCCAGTGCAAAATGAGCCTTATATTGTCAACATTTTAAGTGATTTTAACTTGTAATTGAGAATTTTTTTTTGCATACCACTGCCCAGTCTTGCCGGTACAACAAACAATACCTCTTTGTGACATGCAACACAGATGGAAGACTAACCAAAGGAACATCCTTACTGAAAGACATTAAAGCAATCACAGAGAATCTCTCTGGTGAGTTCATCATCACATGTCAAGCTCACGTACGTGACAAGTGTACATTGTACCTGTGTACTTTTGCCTCTGTCCTACTAGACGGCTGTCTAAGAAAATCCATAACTCAAGAGACAGAGAAGACATTTCTAAGAGTGATGAATGATGTGAAGATTAGGTAGCAGGTCAATTAATCTCTCTTATAGCGTGCCAAGAATCTGAGGCTACCCAATAAAACCACATTCAATCCGAAGAAAGGACTGAGTCTGAAAGTCACTTCTATAAGTCTAATAATGGCCAAGGGGCTTATACAACCTAGGAAAGGCACTGTCTAGTTAAGATAAGTCAAGATACAGATGGAAAACAAACAGGCTAGCAAAATACTGCTGGACTCCATCTCCCATCAGACTGAACCAACATAAACCAATTTCACCTTGTCCATCAGCACAAGACTATCAGGTCACCATCATAAAATGGAACCATGTGTGTAGAAGCAATGTGCTTTTGCATACCCGATACTGAGGATAACAACTGGAAGGGATGGGGGGAGTATTCAGTTTTGATCCATTCCAGCAAAGCTTTGCTTTAATTAAGATGTACAGATCCAGTTCTATTCCACACTCGCCCACCCACATATGCCGTCTGTGGCAACTTCAGTATGGTGGACTGGTGCAATACGCTGCATGTCATAGGCAAATTTCACTCTATACACCAATACAGAGCTCATTATTCATTAATCTTTAAGAAGTCAACCAAAATCCCCCCTCCCTTTACACAAAAGGAGGGAAAGCCAAGGGGAAATAAAATTGTCACCATCACATCTTTGGAACTTTGTTAATGGGTGAAAGACTAATACTAGTTTGATGGGAACTAAACATGCTCTTATCATGGAAGAAAACCAGGGGAAAGGGGAATGCAATAGAATATCTAGGAAAACTAATATGGTTGGGTGGAACCTTGGTCAGAATTTCACACCACAGTGGTACCTCGACATACAAGTGCCCTGACATACAAGTGTTTTGAGATACAAGCCGCCGAGCGAGTGATATTTTGCTTTGAGATGAGAGCAAGATTTGAGATACGAGTATGTAAATACAGTACAGTACATAACAAAAACAACTGAGGTGGAGTTTTGGGAGCTGGAATGGATTAATGGGAAAACTGCTTTGAGATACGAGCGATTTGACATAAGAGCAAGGTTACGGAACGAATTAAACTCGTATGTCAAGGTACCACTGTACAACATTTTATCTTTAGTCAGGACAGGGCCATCTTGGTGACAACCCCCCGACCATGGAATAGTCTCTCCACCAGAGGCGTGTCAGATATCTTCACTGTACACATTTAAAGACATACCTATTTAACCTGGCCTTTGGCTGATGAGCTCTCTTCCTGTTCAGACACTATTACTGCTAGTGGGATCTTTTTAATTTGCTTTTACAGTTGTAGCCTGCCCCAAGACCATCACGTATGCAGTGGGATAAATATACAAACAACCATAAAATAATGGAGAGCGCATGGGTTGGAACTGACTGAAACTGAGGGACTTGTTGTATTCCCTCCCATTAGTTCACTGCCATCCATTTTGAAGGAAGCTTTTATCCAAAAACAGCTCCAGTGGATTGTGTCCAACTCCTAACACAGAAAAATTAAAGTTCGGTATTAATGCTTAAATCTGCTAAGGCAGAAATGCCTGCAGCATTTAGCAAAATAAAATAAAATCACAGAATACTAATTAGGCTAGGATTTAAATTCTTCTTGGGATTTATTGTACTTAGAAACACAACCAATTTAAGTCAACAAAGTAATTATTCCAATTAAAACCTCTTTGTTAAAACTTACTGTGACTTAGAAAACAACCTCACAGGGACATAGTGCTTGGTCAATGCAAAATTTCAAAAACTCTTCACAGGGCCTTCTGCCAAGGAGATTTATGGAAGAGGCTTAAGACAATCAAGCCTGGACACTCATCCTTAAATATAGATAACTATCTGCTGTGAGTGTTCTGCATAAGAAATCCCACAGAGATAAAGTAATTCTACCAAAAGTTGAGCAAAAACCACTGAACAGTGTGACACAATGTCCTGGGAGAAGAATAATTTGATCATAACCTTCCTTCCTTCCTGAGCACAGATCTGAGGCAAAGGCACTGACAGGAAAGTTTCCTGCCGCAAAACGAGACAATGCTCAAAGCTGCTCAGCTTTAAAACTCCCATTATGCAAAAACTGTCTTTGGCGTTTACCGCAGTGACTTCGGCATCTCTGTTTGCATTTGCTACATGCGTGTTCGCAATGAAAACAAGGAACCAGGACAGAACTGTGTCTGTCTCAGCTAAAGAAGCACAATGAATTTGTCAGCACAACAGTTCTGAGCTGTTACATTGTGTTAGTATGCTAGATTTTTGCCTTTGCCATAAGACTTGCGATGCTGCTACAGTAAAACAGGGTTTATGAAGGATATGTTGACAGCCTCCTTGCTCTTTTCAGTAGATGTACCTTTTCCAAAAGAGCACATTATTTAACTTTAAATGTGAATATAACAAAGGAGAAAGCAGCAGGAAATAAGGAGTGAGTAACGGGGCGCTCTTTGGGCAAACCCCATCCTCAGGTTGCAATATGGTCCAGAGGGAAAAAGAAGGGTGCAGATGAAACATACCTGTATTAATGAGATTTGTCAGCAGGCTGTTTTGTGAAATGGGGCAGAAGGACCTTGCCATCCCATTCTGTAGCTTACTGCCAAAGTAGCCCTCTGACAAACTAAGCTGCTGGCAATGATCCTATTAGAACTGATGGTCTCCCTTTCTAAAAACCTATCTTACCATTTACGGCTGACTAAAGACCATCTCTAAAGGCAGAGACTATAAAAAAAAAAAGGAAAGATGACTTAAAACATTTCCACATTAGAGGCAAAAGCCCGGATTTCACTTTTTAAACCGATAACAGTGAATCTTCTAGTATGCAGATTGGCAAAATTAATGAATTTTATTTACAAATTTATGTCCCAAGATTATAACAGAAAACACTTTAGTGAAATCCCGTATTAACAAAAATGCAGTGATTTATTCATAATGGTATTAAAATGGAACAGACAGACAGTCTCTCTGGGTATGTTCAAGCAATCTCGCAGGAGCTGGAGATAATATGAAGATCCGGTGTGGGTTGCAATAAGTACTTCCAGTTATTTCCCTTGTTATCTTTAGTGGCTCTCTCCTTTCTTGCCTACCACCTAAGGGAAGAGAAAAGTCAAGTTAACGTTCAGAGAAAAGAGAGGTGGAAACAATTATGTTTCTAAAACCAACTGACCAATCGAAACTGCAATGGCTGTTTGCCATTGTGCATTCTATTCCCAGTGGTGGTGAGAAGGTGATCTTGAAAACTTAGCCTAGTCAAGGAAAAAAAACTGCCCCACCAAATGCAAGAAATGTTATAGTCAGTCCACAAAGTGAGACCGTGTTCAAGTGATGACTGCAATTCTGTACACAAAGCCTTCATCAGGAATGCTGCTCGTGTATATGGTAAGTGAGTCATGCAACGGAGGGGAAGTCAGAAACATGCCAAATTTTTCCCTTTACCCACCTTACTAACTGGGTCGTCTTTCATGATTTGGAAAGTGAAGTCTAAAATGAGCAAACTAAAACGTCCCTCTCCTATTTGCAGAGTTGCTGTCATTTAAATCTGCACAATCTGAGCTATAAACTGTGCAAGTTGCCTCCGCGAACATGAACTGTCCTGTTTCAGATCACGTGCCACATTCACTGGAACCCCCCCTCACCCCCCCTCCCCCGGCAGTGCATCAATAGTAGTGTGAATTTGATGCAGTGACAGGGCTTTGGATCTTAATCACCTGTGCAGGATTTATACATGAGCAGCATGAATTGGCATATTAAGTTGAATTAACTAAGCATACCACCAGGAGAGCTTGCTTGGCTTTGTGTCCAGATGCTTACAGTTAAGCAACTGGCCATAACTCCTGCAAAGATCACATCATGTGTAAAACAGAGGAGGAGAACCTTTGGTCTGCCTGCTGTTGCCGAACCATCACTGAGAGGAACAGAGTTCAACATTATCTGAGGATTGCAGGATCACACAATACATGATATAAAGACAATGCAATGTCACTATCAGCTCCCCCATACTACTTTGGTGCTTCTGAGGGTCATGCTGATCGTGTACCCCAGAAACGATCTGCAGGTCTAAAAGAAACCCATATTCACAACAGGAAGTGGGTAACCTCACAAATACCGACTAAATTTCTAGTGTGATGGATACACCCCCCAATGCATCCTAAAACCACGGTGCGTGGTTTGTGATGTGCAAAGGCAGGACAGTACAACACTGTCACACTGTGCAAGCTCAGAAACACACATTACGGTTCAGAACATTTCCCACTGACAGCAACTACAATGATCCAAGTGCTTCACTTGTTCCCTTGGAAACACTGCAGGCAGGGGTGCGGCCCCTTAAACGGGAACGCAACCAGTTTCGCTGGCCTGAAACTTTAGCATGCTTTATAGCACTGAAATCAACTGCACTGGCCTTTGAATACAGTTTTGGTGGATCAGCTCGCTTGCCTGTAACAAATGTCAAGGAAATCATTGTGATCTAAGACTGGGATGAAAGTTCAGCCAACATCCTGGCCATCTTGCATGCTTTCCACCTAGATTTTCAAGCTGTTTCTTTGGGTGAAATGACATTTTGATATCAGGCAGGCTACATGTTTCCATGGAAGCCAAGAACAGCCTCCTGAGTATCATACTAACATCACAGGAAGTGTGATTCCTCCCCCAGTCTAGAGACTGTTTTGTTGTCAATGAAATTGGGGAAGGAAGACTGAACACAGGTTCACCTCGATTTCAAAATAGTCCTCAGTTTCCTCTTTTCTCTTTCAGGGGGCAACTGATAAGCATTGCTAGCAAAAGTGATTTTAAAGGCCCTGTTTAATATACTTTTTAAAATGCCTGTACTTAAAAGTCATCTGACAGTGAGCTAACAAAAATAAAAAAGGGTAGCATTCAGAAAACATTACCTGTTTGGTATAGGTATTAAGTATTTCCAAGGGCAGCTTTCACTAACTGCGTGTTCTCTACCTGTCACACATTCCAGCTGGAATGGACAAAGTTCAAGGATAATGGACCCCTGATCTAAAATACTAGGAGACCATCAGGACAGGGAAGACTGGATGAAAATAGATCAAACAGATCTCTCCAGCGAATAAGCACCTTTCTTTCTTCAATTAAACCAGTCTTGCAGGAATAAAGCCTGTTTGACAATGACATGCAGAGATACAGAATCCCATAAACATTGGCACCAGTGTAGAATCTGAGTTTCTCAGAGCACTGAGCAGGGAGTAGAAATAACCCAAACGAGTTAACACTTAATTAAGCATGTTATAAAGCAAAACTAAAGTGGACCAAAAATTGTGAGAGGAATATTTATTCAGTTGTGTTTAAACCAGGGCACTCCAATTTGGATTAAAACGTTATATCCACAGATTAGATCATTATGTTGTTAGCAGACATGGACCAACCATCCCAAAATATGCATCTATACCATTCAGAGGGGGGAATGCTCAAGTGGCCCATGTGTATTACCTGAAAAAGTTAAAACATACCGGCATTGATGTTTTGTCGACATGCTCAGAAATTCCCAAAGAATCCCATCTTTACAACAATGTTTTACAAACATGCATGTGAAAAATTCCTTAAAGCAACTATTGAGATGCTTCATTACTGTGGAAACTCAATACATGGGATGCATATTGTCCTGTCCTGCTATGTTCACACCTAAGTTTTAATTGAGCTCCAGTCCACTTTCTGAATGGGATGACACATCAGTAAGGTGTCAAGCTGCTTTCTTTCAACATTAACTCAGAAAATCCACCTTTGGGTTAGATAAGTGGAAAGGGATTGACTAATCTTTCTTGATGTGCTCTCTCACTCCAAAAGTGGTCTGAAACTGGATTAACGCTTCGGTGTGAACCCAGCTTTCATAATAGGCTTCTCACAACAGGGATACAACTTTGCCATTCTTGTTAAGAAGGTGATACTGATATGGTATCTATCACTTTTATCCTACTGTAGCTGTTTTTAAAAGAAAACATCTTGTTAGAAAATGTCCAGAATGGGTATAATACATGTTCTTAAGCTGTTGAGCTACAAAGAAGGGGATGTAAGACAAATGTTGCTTTGAAGGACCTGAAAACTGGAGGGGGAATACTTTGCAGGCCCAAAATTTAACACCTATCTTGCCAAGTAGCACCTGCCCAAGTTGACCATACTAGACTCTCCAAATTCTAACCTGAATATCGATTCTGACATAAATCATTATGAACAAATACTGAAAAGCAGTTCAAGCCTTGAGAGGTTGACTTAAGATGATAGACGGTTGAGATTGTATCAGGAAAGGTTTAGCTACAAGTCACCCAAACTGAGCTGAAACGGTCGTCTTCAAACTCCATTATCCACAAAACAATAACAAACAAAAAGGCTGTCGGTGCAGTCTGAAGCATGTAATGGCAGGATGAAACATTTGAAAGAAACTTTTTAAAAAGAGTGTGCAAAAGAAGGTTTTAAAGATGGTATTAAAAACAAGACGAGTCCTTGGAAAAGAGAAAGAGGCCCAAGAAAAGCTGTCCCAGAAGGTGCAGAGCATGAAGTGATGATACCCCAAGCAGGAATAGGAAGGCAAGATGCTAAATGAGCAGAGGGAGGGAAGGTAAAGGAAAAGCTCATTTAAAAACAAAAATCTTCTGCATTTTTTTATTTCTTTGGGCCAGGGAAATGCTGGAAAAAAATAAAACAGAATATTAAAATGAAGCAACAGGAATAGAATTAGCCAAACAGGTAAGAATGGAAATGTCATGCCACTGCAAAGCGGAACTTTTCTGCATGCATTTGCACTCCGGAAGCCCCATACACCAACGACAGAAGCAGGAAGATACTTGTTCTTTTCTCATAGATCTTCTGAACATTACGTATTAGCAATGGAAGTAAAAAGAAAAAAGGCAGACCATATTAAGTCTTGTTTATCCAATAAGGCTGGGTTTTCCCAAAGCATGGGTTGAAACCCACTCGTGAGTCCCAGGGAAATTTAGATGGCCCACAGAAATGCTTAGAATTTCTCACTGATTTTTTGTAAGAAAAAAATAATCCAAAGCAAGGGGGCAGCAGCAGATCACCTTATCTTTGAGTTATTTATTGCTGGATCCTAAATCACTGAAGTTTGGGAAAGCCTGCCAAAAGGGAAACAAACTGCTCTACCTTTCTTGTACATTTCCAGCAAAGTTTCGGCTAATTAAGCCCAGGCAAAGCATGCAATGAGCAAGCAATGTCAAAGGGTAACTGAAATTTGGTAAGGTAAACCAAATCCGCAAGCAGCTATTTGCATTTAACAGTTTTCCTAGCAAATTTCTTGGAAAAAAAGAAAGGAAATTTTGGATCTTTTTGGCTCTGTGCTAAGCTGATCACTGGTTAACCAATATACAGAACTAGACTGACTGAAAAGCTATATAAAAAGCACCTGGACATTGCTCTGAGATTTTTAATGAGAAGCAGTCTATAAATGTTTTAAATCAACAAATAAAACAAATAATGCAAGCTTTCTTAAATAACACAGCTCTATTTAGACCAGGCTACACTGTTTCTAACTCACTGCTACTCAGTTATTAAGGCCCAGCAGGACTAAAGCAGGCATTGTCTTATTTTTATAAATTCCAGGTAGGTGGTAAATGTATTATCAGCAGACCATGCTACATGAAGCCAGTGGCTTCTGGCCTTTTAGTTGAAACTTGCCTTTCCTCTTCTCATTCCTACAGGTCTCCATGAGAGCTCAAAATATGCTCTGGATGGCCCTGCGTAATACTACTATCTTATGTTAGCAATGAGCTCTGTTCAGTAGGTGAGCATTAGATACTATAAGTGATCCTGCACAGCTAAGCAAAGATAACCACCATACAGGGATTTTATTAATTTATATCAAAAACACAGGTGATCCTTCAGCCAACGTATTTAGTATTTTATGGCCGGGTTTTAGTCTGTCTTCAATTAATGCAGGACCAGTAGCAGCAATTAAGGGCACACAGGAGTTCGCAAATGATATTTTTCTCCAAGATGGCAAAATCTGAAAAAGGTCTGAAGTGAAGTCATGAGAAATAAGGGGAGAGACAAAAAGTCTATGAAAGATTCTAGTTTTATCCTGAATGCAGGTAAATGTTATCCTGAGAAGCAAGACAGAACTTTGATTTTCCAGTGTCCCTTAGACGTTTAACACAGAATGTTGCTGAAAAATAATAACAGTGGGTTTCCATAGGCTCATGTCATGTTGCAATGCTAATTTTGTTCTAGATTTCCTAAAGTAATGTAGCCATTATATAACACCCACATTTAATACTATGTAATGCTAGGGAATAAAACACAAAGGCGTTATATCCAGTACTGATTCTAAGAGTTTTTAAGGCACGTTTGGTGGTTTGGTTCGCCATCCCTCCAATCTCAGGAAATGATCACACCAGAACTGGAAAACCCCGAACTGCATGCAGTAGCTTTGGACCAAAACAGATCAGCACAGTTCAGACAGCTGTGGAAAGTGTAGCTTGGTGTGAAACCCCTGGGGCAGGGTGTGACTGGGGAACAAAAGGTTTGCGCTGGAGGACCTGATCCACAATGATGCCTAACCTTTCGTGGTATTGAGTGGGCTTTGTAATTACAGTAAATTCTGGCATATAAGACTACTTTTTAACCCAGGAAAATCTTAAAAGTCGGGTGTCGTTTCATACGCCAGGTATCATCTTCTTATATGGCGAGTATATCCCAAACTCTATATTTTAACTGGAAAAGTTGGGGGTCATCTTATACGCCCAGTCGCTTTATACGCCGGAATATATGGGTACCTCTTCTGCTCCCACAGAGTTAGTGGCAGTAGAGGCTCAGGCAAGTTTTGTATCAGTTCCACCTTCCTATTGATCTCCCAGCTGCCACCACTAGTGTAGGAAGGAAGGTCATACTGGGAAACAATCTCATTTGTTTTGGTTACCCATCCAGTTAACACCATCAAGCCAGTTTAGAATGGGTGTTGTTCTTAGTAAAGGAAAGGGGCATATTTTGAATAGAAGTCACGCTATTTCTAAAAATCCTCTCTATTTTCCCAAAGTAAGTTAAACTTATTTTCTTAGAACTTATTTTTCATTTATTATAGAAATGTATATGTACATATACATTGAAATACGTTCTATGCATCACTCTAAAACCCAAGGTTAATATTGTAAACGAGTGTTCAACTCTTCCCTCCATGGCTAGCTGAACCCACCAAAGTTTTACACAACTACAAGAAGTGCAGGTACTTATAGTATTTTCCGGCGTATAAGATGACTGGGCGTATAAGACGACCCCAAACTTTCCAGTTAAAATGTAGAGTTTGGGATATACTTCCCGTATAAGAAGACAATACCAGGTGTATAAGACGACCCCCGACTTTTGAGAAGATTTTCCTGGGTTAAAAAATAGTCTTATATGCCAGAAAATACCGTAGTTCTGCTTTACATCTAATAACCTTAACTGAATCAACAGGCATCTAGACCTATGTTCTGTTGACACCATTCTGGACTTCCAATCTTAAAGAGTCTTTTCTGTTGTTCTGCTATGTACCACTTGAGCATTTATTTACTTTGGAAAGGTGGGATATAGACAAAAAAATACTTTTGCCCATTATATGTACTATCCTGACATGGGCACAGAATACCTGCGGAAAGAAAATGCCATGAAAACTGTTCTAAAGTAGACATTGGACAACACACAGCAACTAAAACGAAACTTGATCACACAGAGCAAATGATCAAGTTATCTCTGTAAATGGTAATCCGAATCCTCAAGTATTTCTGGGAAATCTACGACATGCCATGCACATCTGCAACACTGAGGTGGACCTGTAAGGACAGGGTTCCCCATAGTTTTAGGACCTTCTCTATCTCCTGCTTTTCCTTCTAAAATATAAATCTCTTCTAAAGCCCAGCGTGCTCTGGCCTGTCTCTTTGCATTTCTGAAATCCACTAGTAGATATATTTTTCACAAAAATGTCCTCTCAGTACTTAAGACTCTTCTATCGACATGACTATGGGTGATAACTGATGGAGTTACAAACCATCCTTTGTATACCAGACCAAAGAAGGCTATTCAAAATTTAGAAAAAAAAGACAAAATATGCAGTGAAGGCTCAGAAGGCAAAACAGGTCCAAGTAAACCAACCACAGATGAAAGAATGGATTCAAATGGTGAGTAAAGTCCTTGTTTCTATTATTATTCTTCCTAATCTTCTTTCTAAACCTATTCTTGTAGGATAGTCTCCACTGTATTATACTGTTTTGCACAGTATAGTAAAAAGTGATTTCCCTCAATTCATGATGACTTGGCCTCTATACAACACTGACTTATTCTGCCAAATGGGCTTTCTGCAGTTCCCCTAGTCCTGGTTTTCCAGAGGCAATAGTTACTTGTGTAATACAGGATTAAAAAAGGGACGACTCCATTACAGAAAAATAATTAGGTGTCATTTCCTCTAATTTCTTTGCCCTAGCGCACACACAGGGACCTTATGCTAAAGCAACAAGTTTGGAGCGGGGACTGGTTTGAGGTCATGTGTCTTTTCAAGCTTAAAAATAAGAAAAGAACAAAAAATGGTGCATTCACTAACTATTCACAAAAGCCAGGCAGAGAAGAAAATATCCAAAACAAAGGCACCGCTGGTGGTTGTGTGAATCTGAAAAGCCTTTAACCGTAAGAATTAGCAAACACATTACCGCTCCAGACCAGCTTTTCAGCCAATACTGCCATCTGCAGTTTTTGAAAAGTGTAATCCACGCTACAGAGCTGAACATGAACTTACCCGCTTAAAATCATTCATGTTTGTTGCTTGGACTGGTGTTCCAATAAATGTGAAATATGTAATTCTTGTTGTTTCTTCATCCCCTTGATTGGATTGGACGAATAACTGAAGCAAAAAAGGTAAACGCTCAATTAGATGCCCCAATAGCCAAACCAGCTTCCTAAGTTTTAAGCAACAGCAAAAAATGTGATGGAAGATATTTAAGTCATATTTACTGACAGAAGACAATTGAGTCACGTGGAATACATGGCAGGACAGTATATTTTAAATTTACGATTTAAAGAACACCTATTTGAAATCCAGACTACATACACCAACAGGTTCTGGCTAATATTGTACAAAACTGTTTCTCAGCTTTGTATCTGCTTATTTTAATTGAGTATTTATATCTCGCCCTTCACCTGAATATCCTAAGGTGAGTCACAACAATAATTTTACAAACCCATAAAGCAGTATGAAACATATGTTAAAATATAACCTTCCCTCCCACTTTAGCAGGACTATATTTAGAGGAAGCCAAGTATCATAGGCATAAAAGAAGATGTATGCTTTAACCAGGTACTGAGAGGCATTACAAAGTTAGTGCCTGAGAAACCTCCGGGGGTGGACATTGTTCTAGAGCCTGGGAGCCACCACAGAAAAGGCCCTCTGATGGGTTACTACCCCTTGCACATCTAAATGAAGCAGGACTACATGAAGGCCCTCACCTTGCACATCTATGTACTACTTCTGATAAAAACACGTCAAAGCAGCTCTACTAAAAAACATTTAGCAGGTGCATGAAGGACATGCACAGAATATCCAACAATTCATGGAGAAAATCAAAGCGAAACAACAACAACAAAAACAGTATTCAACAGGCGTCTGAAAAAGAACTAAGATGCCACCACAGAGAAGGCCAGGCTAAGAGAAACATACTGCTCAGTCATTTGAGGTTACCACAGCATTACTTCTCTGAATGATCATAGAGATCTGACAGGTTTATAAAAGGGACACAGACCTGTTAACTTAGGGCCTCATATGTGATAAGGTGGGATAAAAATAAAGGAAGACAGAATGAATCTGATCCACTAGCTAACTGGGAACAATACAGACTATCCCAGGAGCGCACAATCCTTCTTCCTAAGCTCCCATCTACATAGAAAGCACTTGTCAAAAAGCATCCTGCACATTTTCACTTTCTCCAAACTTTAGAGCCAGCAAAAGAAATCCTACCTTTCATTGAACCTTCCATATATGAAAGATTAGGGGGGCATGAAAGTTGGTAGAGAGCACCAGAAACTGGTAAATATTGTATGTCAGCAGTCCCCAACCACTGGTCCCCAGACCGGTGCTGGGCTGTAGGGGTTTTCTGCCGGTCCACTGCCCTATCCCACCATGGAAAAGGAAGCTGGTCCCCGACACAAAAATGGGTGGGGACTCCTGCCATATGTCAAACTAAAAAACCCACCAATAGGAAGATTATGCATATCCGTAAGGAAGCACCTTTGACAACAACAAATGAAAAGGGATCCCATGGCAATACCCAACTCCTAAGATTGCTGTGAGATCAGGCTGGCTTAATGCCCTAAGAAAGGACAAGGAATCTCTTGTTCAGGAGCCCTCAGGCATGGCCACCAATCAATCCCAGCATTCTGTGCATGCGATGTTGGGAATTGTAATTTAGCAACATCTGAAGAGCTACAGGAACTTTGCTCTTGCTCCTTGTATCAAACTTTGTTTGCCTAGCCCCATTATCCCCTTGTCCTCCACATCTCTCAGTGCTAACAGGAAGAGGATGGTCTATCCCAGGCTTTTGGGCCTACCAGAAGCTGCCACTGTGAGCCAGTAAAACGCAGGACCACAAGCACCTTATTGGACCAGGGATGTGCACGAATGGTTCTTTTGCGTTCGAATTTGAGTTGAATCGAATGTTTAAAATCCAAATGTTAAAAAAAAAACAATTTGAATCTGTAACATTCTAATCTATTCACTCGAATGTTAGATTCATATTTAAAGACATAAACGTCGACAATATTCGTATCTGTTCATATTTCGTATGCATCCCATTTTCATCCCATATTATAAGCGCAAATGCGTACAGATATGTATGTAATATGTATGTAATCATTCAAACGAAGGTTTGGAACATCCGAAATCCGTTTGAGGGTCTAAATTCAAATGTTAAGAAATCTGATTCGAATTTGAATGTCAACATTTGTCAGATTCAAATCGGATTTTAGAATTTTCGAATATTAGTACACATCCCTATATTGGATCCAACAGCCAGAATAGTGGAAATGAAAGATGTTTTTGGAGCACCAACTAAGCCACGTCTTATTCCATGAATTGTTACACAATTAGAGACACCTGGGGAAAATTCCAAGCAGCCGTACTCACAGTTACACTGTTAACGTTTTGGAACTTCACATAGCGAAGCTGTATAATGCTTTCTTCTTTAATATCATCTGGGGTCAGTTCTAGGGCCTGCGTGGGTTCACTTCTTTCTGCTTCTTCAAAATCCATTGATCGAGGGAGGTTGATAAATATTTTTACATACTTTGGACCTTGACCTGTGATGAAGCATCAGAGAACTCTTTCAGCAATGTCAGATGTTAATGTCAGATTTTGTGGTTCAGTTGTCCCTCAAAATCCACAAGGAACTGATTCCAAGAAAATGCTGAGAATATCAAATTTGCAAATGTTAGGCAATGGAAGCCTATCTATAGAAAGAGAGGGGTTAAGGATGATAAGGTCTTTTAAAAAGTTCTAGAGGTGAGTGGAAGAAGAAGAAGACTTGGCTTTTCTACCCTGCTCTTCTCACTCATTTAAGGGGACTCAAAGTGGCTGACAATGCTTTTCTATCCTTCTCCCCACAACTCAGAGCTCAGAGGAAAGCTGTGACTAACCCAAGGTCACCTACCAGGCTTCATGGGGGAGGGTGGAATCGAACCCAGTATTCCCAGATAAGAGTCTGGTTCCCTAATCACTAGACCAAATTGGAGAGAGGGAACTTCTAGCACCAAGACCTGTGGCTAGACCCTTCTCTTTCTGCCCCTCACAAATGAAGAAGAGTTGGCTTTTCTATCCTGCTTTTTTTCACTGATTTAAGGGGACTCAAAGTGGCTGACAAACCTTCTGTTCTCCTCCCCACAACTGACACCCCGTGAGGTGAGAGGGCAGAAAGAGAGCTGTGACTAGCCCAAGGTCACCTGGCTGGCTTTGTGGAGAGGTGCAGAATCAAACCCAGTGACTACGAGATATGAGTTTGGTACTCGCAACAACAAGACCAAACTAATTCATGGAGTGTTAAGAAGAGAAGTACCCTGGAAGCTCTTGTATTACTGCCTCCCTTCTTCAGAATCTAAAAACTTCCATTCCTCCCAGCAGCAGGTAGAATTCTTCATTTTTCAGCTAAAATTTCAACTACTGAGAGAAAGGAAGAGATAGCTGACTCCCCAGTACTCTCAGCAGCATGCTGATTTCTTTGGATCTTCAGTGAAAAATGGACTTCTTTGATTTTATTTTCCTTTTCAGTTATCTGTAGGAGGGCTGGAAGAAGAGAACAACACAAGAGCTTCTAAGGTGCCTCCCATCTTATGTCTGATCAGAAAAATATGATGTGCCCAAGAAAGCCTTGAATGGTTTGCTCTCCTCTTCTCCTCTCCCTGGAAGCTCAGAAAGAGGTCAGATGTTCCCAATGGCGCTGGGAAGAGTAATTAGAAAAATGTATGGGACCAAAATCTCAAATTTTCAAGTAATAGTTTTAAGAATCCTCCTTGATGGACAGCCCAATTAAAACATGTATATGCAATTTTGTAAGTGGGCTACACAAATGTTGTCAAAGTAGAAAGGGCTTTTTTGCACTTTTTGGCTTACCTTTGGTCCTTTAAAACAAAGCAGTGACGGCATGACACCTGATGACAAAGTCCAGCCACAGAGAGAAGGAAACAAACTTGTTTCTTGCATTAGCCAAGGACATGCCATGACAACTGTTAAGATTCTTTCTTTTTTTAAACTTACCATTATCAGGTCCTTGAAATTTCATAGAATAAAGCTTTACCGGTTGATTAAAGGCTACCGTAATAAGCAGCTGGAAGGAAGAAAAATAATATATAAATGTGACATCATTTACATGCCATAGCAAATATTTTAAGCTTGCACATTATCAGAAGCATTAGCCTAATGAAAGGATGTTTATTTTTTTAAAAATCTATTACTGTAAAGTTCATTAGAAGTCGAAATACCTGTTCATCGCAATCTGATTCCAGATAAGTAGTGTCTTTACGTAAACAGTTATCAAACCCATGTTCATCGCTTTCATTAAGGCATTCACAGCCAGCTTTATTAACAAAAGGCATCAAATCCATCTGGAAGGGAAAGAGAGAAGCAAAAATTACCTGCTTGGCGATAACGTGTGTGCACAATATTTTAGTGGAGAGAGAACTGGGAGGCATTTCATGTTAGCTTTTATTACTTTCCAGTGCTTGAAATATTCAAAGGGCATTCCATTTCTATTACTTACCTTTTAGACTTGAAACCCAGGACAGAGAGCATTAAAAAATATTAAAACCATAAAACCGTACTTTTAAAACAATAAAAAGTTCCCTTCCTTCTCAGTTTTCCTTTTCCTGTTTGCCCAGTCTGAAAGTTGTCGCCTTACACTGTAAACTACCTTTGCACACCTCATGAATGTTGTCTTTTTAAGTATTGCCTTTAAAAAAAGACAACACATAGAAAGGAAAGAAAAAGCAAATCCAATCAAAAAGCTGTCTTACCTGGGTAGTAAGCATTAAGAACACTCCGGCACGAAGCGTCTATGCTACATGGGGCTGTTTCTTTATGAGAAACAGCTTCTTGCATGCCAGAGCATTAGCCATGCTGTATGAGCATGACAAAGTTGTTTATTATTTACATTTTTATCATGATTTGTACCTGAAGGTCTCAAGGTGGGTAACAACATTTAAAATCATATAAATACAACAATAACAGTATTTGAAAGTAGGGAGAAAAGGCTGTACCATTTATCCAATGGCCAGGGCAAAGATATGTCTCTTCACTGCCTTCCTAAACCTGTATAGTGAAGGTGCCTGAGACACTTCAAGGGGGAGATTATTCCTCAGCCTAGCAAGCATCACTGAGAAGATCCTCTCCTGGGTGCCCAACCCTTTTAACTACTGAAGAGGACCTCCCCTCCAGATCTTAAGGCACAGGCAGGTCACTATGGAAGAAGGCATTCCTTCAGATATTTTGGGCACCATGCTTTTAACAGCGGCAGAGCTGGGATAGCTTTGCACACTCTAGCACATTCCTTCAGGAGAAGAGCAAACCTGGTGGCACAAGCTGCAAGGTCACCCTGGCAATGGCACTGCTGGGGTTCCAAGATGGCCACCGTAACAGAGGCTATTAGCACTTAGTTAAGTGCCGGCTAAGTTTTGAACACTTTGTACATCTGCACTCGTACTTCATCTCCCAGTGTCGAGAGCCAAAGTGTGAGTTCACCCCGATTCTCCTTTGGTGTCGCTCAAGACAGTTTTGAGATCCAAATATCACATTAAAGGGTAGAACTGGCTGCTGGTTCGAGCCCTGGGAAGAACACACTTTATTTAAATATTAGCACAGCTATTTACATTCACACTATCTCCAGTGAGCATAGTAGGTTAGACAACATTTGTAGACCTGAACTGGTACAAATTCAAGTGACATATATTTGTGGGAGTGATTTACATGAAAAAAGATTCAGCTGGAAAGGTAAACTAGGTCATATTTGCATTTCAGGGTTTGTATCTATTTAGCTATGAATTTAAAGTACTTAACATCTCAAAAGAGACTTTTTTGCATTAACATAATTCTAGGTTTGCAAATAGTGTTTTTCCAGCAAAGTCTAACAGCTTACATTTGTGCTAATATTGAAAGCAAGCCTTCCCGACACGACAGCGGCTAAGTGCGTGCCAACTGAGTTACCAAACTATTAATGGCTCAGGGTCTCCGCTGAAATATTAAATACTGTTGTGTATAAGGACTGCATTAACAGTTTGGGCAGAAGGTAGAAGCTGACCCCCTTTTCAAAGGAACATTTCATCAGATAGTTCTCAGAAACTGTCAGAAAGATGATAGCTCCAGGTGAGCATTTTGTCACATTAAGGCTCTCATTTACATATGTGTGTCACTTCAGCTGTCAGACAAGATCCTTATTTGCAACATCCAGGAGCCCTCAGGTACAACATGAAGGAGGAAAACATGTTAGAAAGCCTTTGCTAAGAGTAATTTTCTCTTAGGCCGGAAGCGAGCCTTGGAGACGACAAGAAGTGCTCAGAAATTCTAACCTTAAGGCTTCAAGATGCAACAGACATTCCTCCTTTCCTTCCTGCCCCATTTTTGTGTAACCAGACAAAGAGATCTGAAGGCTATGGGCAAGTCCTAGTACATTTGCTGGTTTGGTAATGTTTCTTTTAACAGCTATTGAAGTATGGATTTCAGAATTTGAGAGCAAAAGACAGTGGCCTGCACATGATCTCAGCAGTGTGTGAGTGTAGGCCTCCTTTTTTATTTTGGACAAGGCAAAGCCTTGCCCTAAGGCAAAGCAGGTAGAAAGTAAAGTCTTTATACTTGCCCTAAATGCAACTCTTATTAACTTATGTTCCCTATTTAAAATTCTGAGGTCTAACTTCTCTAACAGAAGTTTGCAACCTACACTTCCTCATCTCAGCACTAGTCGGCTTAAATGTTCTCCAGGCCATCCCCCAAAGGCCAAAGGATTACCTAATACTAGGACAACAAATCTAATGCCATTTTGCTAATCTCTCCTCCTCCAACTCAGAGGTAAGAACAAACATAGGAACTTTCTGCACCGAGCCTTATTCCAGATGATATCCCGGAATACAGATGTGCCATCTACATGGCTCAAACACATGACCACAGGCCCCAGTCACAGCCTACCACAACCTATGGCAGGCCCCTATTCCAGGATATAATCCATAATAATGCCCAGTACAGAAAGAGCCAAAGAGGAAAGGTTCTTTTATTTAGAAGCTCTTAAGTAGCTTGATGTTTTGTGTCCGAGATCCAACATGCAATTCACAAAACAGAATCACAACTGCTGATGCCTTTGGCTAATGGTAATGATCTAAAGCTCTTTCAATTTGACTTTAGGTTCAAGTGCAGAACTCAGCCTTATGACCCTAATGGATGGCCTTTTTAAAGAAGGATTGAGTCCATGTAAGTTTGTTTCAATTGTGTAAGCAGCTCCGGCTATTCCCCCAGATGGGACGGGAAGCACGAATTTGCCACACGACCACAAGTAGCAAATAATGACTTTCTGCTTTTTGTTCTACGGCTTTTAAGATATTGATTTTACTATGTTCATTGTTGAACAGTACCCTGGAATTTTCAGCAAAGAGCCATATTAACTTGTAAATCACTCTGGAACGTGCTTGAAAAAATGGAATGTAATTATAGTATATTATACATGTATTTATGCCTGAATGCTTTGGATAAACAAACTGTCTATTGCAGCACCATTCCATTACGCATCCCGGAATAAATATTCTCCTCATTGCATTCCCTGGAAGAGCCATACTGCTTTGTCCTTTAAGATTTTAAGGGGCTCCAAACTATTTTATGTTTTAAAGAATTAACAATGAATTCCTCTTACAGAGTGCTTATATCTAACGTTCTATTTCTTCTGGCACCCAGGAACTATTTTAAAAGGACTCAATGATTCAGTGAAAAGTGTCCTACTTCAGATTCAGGCTGTTTCCACATGGGCCCTAAAAATCCCATTAGGAACCTGGGAAGATCCCACTAGGAACAGAACTGCCACTTGACTTCTACACAGAAGATCCCATGAGGACCTCGTGAGGAATGTGCCATCCCTGCATGAGCACCCCTGGACTCCACTCCTAATGGGTCTTCAGGACCTTAGATCTGGATTACCAGAGGACCCCTTTAATGGTGTCTTCATTCCAGTCTTCCCCCACGAAGACAGGATCACAAAGTGCACTTCTGTACGCCTATTGACTGGGTGGGATCCAGGGCGTCCACTGGATGGGATCCATAATGATCCAGGTCCTAGTGGAAGCGACCCCTGACTGATGCATACGTAGGCCAATCCGTGCCATGCCACCAGGGCAGAACTTCCTCCTTGGACCTAATCAGGGTCTCAGGAGGCATGCTGCGGCCCTGTTTAGCACCTATTACCATCGGGTGCTAAACACCCCATGCGGACACATGGGGTCTCCGTGGCAATCCAGAACTCCAAGGACCCGATTTGGCAAGGACCGGATCCCAACGTCCTGGATCACCTTAATCTGGATTATAGGAGGCAAGTGCAGAAACAGCTTAATTTGCAACCAAAGTACCAGAAGGTTAGTAACCAATTCCATGGTCCTGCTGCTAGCCCAAGCTAAGGGAGAAAAGAAAGGGATCAAGGAAAAACACACTTGACCATCACCAACAGGAGAGCACTGTATAATGAATATGTAATGTTCTTTTTAACATTCACGTACATGAAAATACACTGATTAGACGACATGTAAGATCAGAGCATAATTGAACTGAACTGTGGTCTACTTCTGGATTTGAAGTCAGCCCATCATATTAACCATGGTTTATTGATACGTTTATGAAACATGATGCACTTTAACTATGACTGTACAGAACAGCTATGCTTGATTGTGGTTTGTTAGAGCATTCAGTCTGGAAACTTGCCATACAATCAAGACAGACAAATCTAGAGATTCATGAAAGCCACACTTTAAAGAAAAAAAGCTGAAGCTCATTTGTAGGTTGCAAGATCCATTTCACCAAGGTTTGTTCATGACACTGTAGGTCAACAGCAGTTCAATTTAGTATGTGATTTTTCCTCATGCTGTAAGAGGGACTGCTATGAAATCCCCAGCTGTCTAAATAAGGGATCTCAAACTTCAGCCCTCCAAATGTTCCTCACAGCATTCCACTTCCAGCAGTCTATGGGTCAAATTCTTTCTGGGGCTGAGCAAATAATGGAATTGCTCCCATTGGTGGCCATTGCCCTTTCAAACACTACCAGAAAGGTATGAAACTATCTTGCCTCAGTGGAGAGGAGAGAAGAGACAACAGGCTGGGTTGTTCTGCCGTTCTGATCCCACCAGTGACCCCTTCCTCTTCCAATTGCCATTAGAAAGCTATGAACTATCTTTCCTGAGGAGGAGGAAGAAGGGTTGGCTTTTCTACTCCACTTTTCTCACCCATTCAAGGGGACTCAAAGTGGCTGGCAAAGCTTTCTATTCTTCTCCCCACAACAGAACACCCTGTGAGGTAGGTGAGGCTGTGAGAGCTCAGAAGGAGAGCTATGACTAGCCCAAGGTCAGCCAGCTGGTTTCATGGAAAAGAGAGGAATCAAACCTGGTTGTCTCAGATAAGAGTCCAGCTCCCTAACCACTAGACCAAACAGGAGAGCGGAGAAAAGACAAGAGGTTGGGGAATCTTGCATTTATGATTATTTTACTGTGACCTGCTCCTAGATCTTTGGGTACAGGGCAGATTACAAATTCGGCAGATTACAAATTACATATTCGGATTGCATCAGTTTCTAAATCTCTTTGGATAGGATTGTTGTACATACTGAAACCAACAGAATAGTTTCCAATAAAATGTACTTACATATCCTTTGGGAATATCAGTATCTTCATTATTTCCAGGATCATTTTCTAGGTGCTGTTTAATTTTCTCCTCCAATCCCACAGCATCAGCACCTTGGTACTGGTCAATTCGTACTTTGTTCCGGAAGAAAAGAAATGTTGGGGTCGCTGAGATATTATTGGTTGCAGCTGTTCCCTAGTATTTTCAAAGCCACAGTGAGCAATTTGTAGCAAGATTTTAATATTTTTGAAATAAGCAAAAGTTATCAGTTGCCTCCTCTCCCAGGGACAGATACTGGCAACTGCAGTACAATGATTCACACCCAAAAAAGCAATATAAGCCGTAATGGCAAACAGTTTAGAAACTGAGAATTTTAATATAGAACACGTAAGAATACTGGTTGCATTATGGTACATTACAAATTAACATGGTAAAAACTAATAAATGAACATTAATAAGAACATTGTTTGCTCATATGTGAAATATATCAACATTCAATTTGATAGCGATTAATCTCACATTTTAATTGAGGAATCATAGCTTTGTGAACTACCATTTAATGATATCTCATTTTCAAAGCCTTAGTTGGTTTTGTCCATTTGATCCTAAACACTAAAAACTAAACACTAAACACTATAGAAGCTTTAAACCAGTTTCCCTGTTGTGCAGCCTGAAATACAAATGATGGCTTCAACTGATCTAGTAGGTTTTCTGCCTTTAAAAACTTGAGGTTAACAAACTACAGTTCACTAAGCTCTCGACTGGTCTGATGTTTCTAATGCAGTGTTTAATCCTGTTACACACTAACTGG
Source organism: Aspidoscelis tigris stejnegeri (assembly GCA_023333525.1). NCBI lineage: Eukaryota > Metazoa > Chordata > Lepidosauria > Squamata > Teiidae > Aspidoscelis > Aspidoscelis tigris. The sequence continues at coordinate 14,706,838 of JALMGA010000007.1, forward strand.
AAAACTGGCTTAATCTCTAGCTACAGACTGCAAAACAAAACTAGGTTAAGCAAAACATAAAACACTGAAGCTAAATAAGTATGCAGGTAGATACAAATCTGTGGACTCAGGGCAGGTTACAATATTAAAACCAAACATAAAATGAACATACAGTAATAGTCCCTGAAAATGGGGAGGAGGAGCCGTTTCCTTATTTAACATTTTGTGAAATGAAGGTACCTAAGGGTCTTCAGGGGGAAGATGATTCCATAATCTGGGAGGCATCACTGGGAAGGCCCAATCCAGGGACCCACTCCTTTTGCTACTGAGGTTGGTGGTACAATGAGGCAGGCCTCCGCTATAGATTTTAAGGCATGGGAAGGTCAATACGGAAGAAGACGCTTCTTTAGATATTTGGGTCTCAAGTCATTTATGGCCTTCTAAGTTAACATCTTGAACTGGGTCAGATGCAAATTGGCATTCAATGCAGCTCAATTTGCATGATGCGTGTTCATCCAGCCGTCATAGTTGATCAAGATACTAAGACATCTGTAGTTGTAGATGTTAAAGAACTGTGTAAACTAGTAATGGCTAGAACAGTGGTTCTCAACTTGTGGGTTGCAACCCCTTTGGGGGTTGAACTACCCTTTCAGAGGGGTCAAGATGAGTCTCCCGCCTTCCTGCCCTATCCTCAACCAAGCTGCCCCGCCCCCGTGGTTGAGGGGTCTTCACAACATGAGGAACTGCATTAAGAGGTCACGGCATTAGGAAGGTTGAGAACCGCTGGGCTAGAAGAAAAGGTTTCACTTCACTGTGAAGTGAGCAAAGTCCAATTGCTCAGCTCCACACAGAACCATAGTGGTTCTTCTACCTGATGCCATTAGACACAATCAAGAATGTGGAGCATGCCTAGGTATGTCTAGAGGTATGTATGTTACTTATTTTTTAAATTAAAGCATACACAAACTTTTCAGAATTGGGATAATGTTGTAACATACGACTCAAATAGGTTTAAGAGCCCCAGGCTGGTATAAAATGGGATAAATGCATTCTAAACGAATAATGAGAGCAGAAGTCACATGGGAGACAATAAGGAAGTATTTCTCAAAGCTGAACACCTCCTGCAAGTGCAAAACATTGTTATAATCAAGTGATGCCTTTTTGTGCATGTTTACACGAGACTAAGGGTATTTTTCCACTGCCACTAGAAGTACCCATTAAGTACCCATTAATGGGTACAAAAATGCCATTACGTACCCATTAATGAGTACTTAATGGGTACTTTTAGTGACAGTGGAAAAACACCCTAAGATTCCGAAGCTTCCATATCACTGGGAGACCATTATTATACTGTCAGATTTTTCTTTCACCTCCAGATGGAGAGAGAAAAATGCAGGATCCTGTTTCAATCCCACATTTCCACTTGAGGTCCCTGCAAGATGGCAAGGCAAAATCACAGGGCAAGCCTGAGCCTTCACTTATCCAGTGCCTCAATGGCACAAAATACTCCTAAGTACAGAACTGCTCCCCCTACCCTTGCACAGTGGCTATTCCACCTTGGTTTCACCCCTCCACATGTACAGTGGTGACTTTCAACCTGAACAATCCTCGGAGCAAGGCCAAGACAAGAAATATTGCTATGACGGAAAACTAGTCGGAACAAGGGTGAGAGCCTTCTCGGTAGCTGCCCCCAAACTCTGAAACACCCTCCCTAAGGAGGCCAGGCTAGCCACATCTCTCCCTGCCTTTCGCAGGCAGGTGAAAACATTTTTATTTGGGATGGTTTTTTAAACTAAATAGTCAACTTTTAATCTTTTTGGTGTAGTTTATGGTGTTTTAGAGTGAGCCAGTTTGGTCTAGTGGTTAAGTAGCCGGACTCTTATCTGGGAATACCGTGTTCGATTCTTCCGTCCTCCATGAAGCCAGCTGGGTGACCTTGGGCTAGTCACAGCTCTCTTTTGAGCTCCCACAGCCCCACCTACCTCACAGGGTGTTCTGTTGAAGGGAGAAGAATAGAAAAGCTTTTGTCAGCTGCTTTGAGTCCCCTTAAATGGGTAAGAAAAGCGGGGTAGAAAAGCCAACTCTTCCTCTTCTTCTTTTATTCACATTTTATTACTTGTTTGTGTGTATATGGGTTGCTTTAATTTTATATATTATTGCATTGTTCTTTAATTATGTATGCTACTTTGAGTCTGTGTCTGGGAAAAATGCGGAATATAAATTGAACAAACAAAAGCAATGTTGGGTATTTTCTCCACCATAGCAATATTGTGGGACTTCACCTCTATATCCTGGATCTATGTTGGGATTGCTACAGATATGTATGATAATCCCAACACAGTGCCAGGTGAGTCCCAGGTTATTGATCCTTTCTGGACTCTTAATTGTTCGGTTGATTGCCTTATGCCCTATCCGTCTCATTGCATTCCCAGATCATAAGCCTTTCAGATTTTTAATACAGTACCATGAGCAAGAGCAAGACTTATGTAGCTTCTGTTCATAAAAAATATGCCCAAAGAGATCTTTAATGCCCTAAAATTTTAAGCAGAAATGTTTTTTCGGGGGTGGGAGGGTGGAAAATTTCAAGATATCACCTAGAAACACAAACTAAAAAGAATTTGATATTAAGTATCAGTTGGATCTAGTCAACAGCTGACAAAATGCTGCACTATTTGCAAGCAGCAAATTACTGAAAGCCATTAATTAATGCTGCAACGTTTACAGTGATTTTGCTTAATGAACTCATTAAAAATAATTAAAATGTTTATACTTCCACAAACTCCATTTTTGCCCACTTCCACCAATGTGATGAACAGGATTGGCGTCTGCTAGGAGAAAGACACTGAAGAATGTTGTCTTGGCAATTTGCATGCATGCAGGTGCACACAAACATATAGGTTCAGGTTCATTAACTTCTGCACCGATATGCTTCAGGCTTTTGCACTGTTACTGTGGCTGATTTAAGATTACACAGATGCCTTGCTGTGACATGTTGGAAGTTAAAACTAGTCCAGACAAAAAAATTAGGGTGCTTCTGCACTGGCTGGTATACTGACTGGACCAGAAAGTGCACTGGGAGCCTCCCCTTCACATGTGGGGTGGGACCTTCCGTTAGCTGTACCAGCATGTAGAAGGGAGATGCCTGGTATAGTTGTTGGTCCAGTATTCTGGTCAGCATGGATTCCTTCTTCTGTCAGTCTTGGGTGATTTATAATCTTATACAAGGAAAAAAAGATATCTTGGATTCCACAATTTTATGACAATCTTCTTGTATTTCAGTAAAGAAATCCCACAATGAATTTAGAAGACTCTGAATATTGAAGATGTTTTACTTAGTATTTGATTTGCAAAGTGTGCCATTTTAGACATCTGAAACTTCAAGGCAGTTACTCAAATGAGTTTCTGGGGCCAAGGTGCCATATACCAACAGAGGCCATAAGGGGACTCAAAGTAGCTGACAAATCGGTTTTTCTTCCCACAAGAGACACCCTGTGAGGGGGGCTGTGAGAGATCATAAAGAGAGCTATGACTAGCCCAAGACCACCCAGCTGGCTTCATGAAGCATTGCAGAATTGAACTGGGAGACTACCAGAGAGAATCTGACACTCTAACCAGGAGACCAAATGAATACAGCAGAAAACTTTGACAGAACACATGAATCTTTGCTTAATACTCACATTGCTCTGAAGAGCAACAGAGGCAGCAAAAACATTTAATGAATCTTACATTAAATAAAACCAGACATCTTGGCTGGCATATGTCAGGTCAGGTAAACACAAACCTTATATTTTTATGGCAGACTACCAGGAACAACGATTAATAAGATGTCAAAAGGGCACACCTCCCAATAGGCATTTATCTGTACTGGTTTGCAAACACGACTCACCTGACATTGATGTACATCAACTTCAAGAAATGTTGCTTGGGGATATTTATTGCTCAGAGCATTGAACGCCGGTGCTATCCTTAAACATGGGCCACATCTGAGAGGAAAAGGAAGAATGCACATATATGATCACTGTTGGCCATTTGGTAACTTCAAGAAACTTTATTATTATTACTCATTACCCACTTGATCAGCTTTACCCAACGTTGCTGCCCTTTGGAATCTTCAAATAAATCTCATCGACTTCAAGCAAAGTAGTGAGAAAACAAATCAGCACTTCGTTTGATCCCCTGCCCAACTTTTTTATTTCTCCATTGGGGTGGTAACAAAGATACCAATACCACAGAGGAAAAAATTCATGGTTTAGTTTCCTGGATATTAGATAAGGGAGATCAGAGCTACTGTTTTTCATAGCCTTTCTGGAATCTCTAACATGTAGTTTCAGCTTCTGACAACAGTTTAAGATAACTCAACCATAAATTCTTCTCAGCAAGATGCATAATGAACCCCCATGGGATCATTATCAACAATTTATGTCTGTATTGCAGCCCACAGGTCCATTATACAAGAAGTACAAATATACATAAAATAGATTAAATAAATTAAGATAAAAATAGCTTTGAGAGGAGTCGTTTCCCAACTTTTCCATGGCATGATCAAGGTAGTTTATAAGCAGTAATTAAACAATCAAATACAGAAGCAAAATAAAGGATAACCAACATACAATATAGGTACAAAATTCATATAAAACCTTAATTACAACTCCAGTAATGACAGCTTTCAGACTAAAACCTTTCTTCAGCTGAAAATCAGAAAAGCAGATAGAGCTAACAAAAAGCCTTCACTGGTAGGGTTATGGCTGTTGGAGTTAAAGAACTAATATTGACCTTCTAGATCAGTGGTTCTCAATCTGTGGGGCGCAACCCCTTTGGGGGCCGATCTACTCTTTCACAGGTGTTGTCTAAAGTAGCAAAGAAAATAATTTTATGGTTGGGGGTTAGGGTTAGGTTGGGGGTCACCACAACATGAGGAACTGCATTAAAGGGTCGCGGCATTAGGAAGGTTGAGAAACACTGTTCTAGATGCTGTTCTGGAGACAGCCAGGATGCCTCTAAAGGCCATTTGCAGGGAGAAAATTTTGCCTTTGTCTTCTGCTTAAGAACATAAGAACATAAGAGAAGCCCTGCTGGATCAGGCCACAGCCCATCTAGTCCAGCATCCTGTCGCACACAGTGGCCCACCAAATGCTCATGGGCATCTCAAGCAGAGACAAGGACAAACCTTTGCCTGAGATGCCCATAAGCCACTGTGCAAGACACGGACGCTGGACTAGATTGGTTGTTGCCTGATCCAGCAGGGCTCCTCTTATGTTCTTATTTACATATTATGTAGATTTATATTCTACCTACTTCCATAGACTCAAGGTGATCAACAATAGACAAACTAACAACAAAAGCAACAGTCAACCAGATTACAGCAAACAACCCATATATACAAGAGAAGAACATAAAAAGAATGAAACACTCAAATAATCAGATATAAGCAGGCTGAAAGAAATAAGGAGGAGATGCCAACGCAAAAGTCCTTTTCCTGGCACCAACCCTTTTATTAGCCCATCGACTTGGAACCTGAAAGAGGTATCAGGGAGCACTCCTAACTGGACAGAGCCTATTTGAGTGCCCCAGGAATACAGTACTGTCTAAAGGAGTTAACCCATGGAGGGCCTTATTCATGTCTTTTTTGGTGCCCAACTTTCCACTAACATTCAGGCTAAGAAATTGTCTCCACCTTACTGCAAGAAGAACAGTGAAGGATGATGATCAGAGTACGGCTGGCAGGTCGTCTACACTTTTATGTAAATTGATGGCTTAATTAAGGCACTTCACGAATTTTACACTGCCAAGTAATATATAAATATTTTATGCAAGCAACAAAGAAGTCAAGCTTTTAGAAAGAAAATGCACACAGGCTTGTGCTGTTTTACACTACAATGAAAAAGAGAGAGAATGTTGCCTTTCATCCACTTTTCTTCTTTGATTCCTAACAAACTTAGTAAGCAAGGGATTTCTTCCTTTTTTCTTCTTGCTATGCACTGGAGGATGGTACAATATTATTAACCAGATCTCTGAAGCCTTGCCATCAGTGATCAGCGTTAAACCGTAAGTTTCCTTTTAAGATCCTAGAGGTCCTTTCACCTTAATCAAAAGGTTATAAAACAGCACACCTAATTCCTAGTTCGAATACCCTACTTTCCTAAACATGAAGGGCCATAAAACGTCACAAAGTTGATTTCAATGTTCTTGTATGGGGGAAAAGTATTCCTTTCCAGCTTGGTATAGTCTATCAATACAATACCAGACCGGACCAGTAATGATTCAGCGAGGTGGCAGCCATTCACAATATGAGCACTAAACTAACCCCAAACCTTTCCAGGAGTGCTCGCAGTGCAAATGGTCAGGCCATGGATGGTCAGACTGTCAAGGCAATGTCCTAGTAGCCATCCACAGCTGGACCACTTCAGGGAGAGGTTCTCTCACTCTGTGGCGGCTGCAATGCAACATGGATGTGCCTGAATTGTTCCATCAGGTAAGTGCAAACAGGCCCATGTTTAAGTGGAATAAAACAGATAGGGGAAAATGAGAATCCAAGTAGGCGTGATTGCAAACTTTCATAGATAAAAAGCAGTAGGTAAATTAAAGTTGGACTGGTCCGTGAGTCACAAGCTGCAGCTCTCCAGATGGTCCTGCGTGCTGCACTACAAGAACACCTGCAGGGCTGCAGTCTGAGATCCCTGGATTAAACTAATCCAGTTACAGAATGTGCACAAGTCCACTGTGCAAATGACTAGCAGGGTAGAAGACACTTTTTGGAAAACTCAGTGCCATCAGTGAAACGTCATCATCAGAAAAATGATCCTTCAGAGAATCAGGAGATTATTACTTAGCAGGTTTTACACTTCATTCACACTTTCCCTTCCAAGTTGCATACACTGTTGTTTTAATGTATATTGTTATTATTTTAATATGTTTGATTTTAAATGTTGTTACCCACCCTGAGACCCTTGGGTACAAACATTTATGGCATGACAGACTAATGTGGTGGTCCACTGTGTGAGACCAGAAGGGCTGTGGCCTGATCCAGCAGGGTCCCTCTTCTGTTCCTAAGATTACTTCTAAGTTGCCATTAACACTGTTTCTACAACTGCTTAAAAGTTAAAGGTTCCATTATAAATCTCCTCCCAAAATCAGATTATCCATTTGTCAGCCAGCTCCTTCAGACAGATCGCACCAATTTTTACTACATGAATCACCTACAGGGGGAAGCAATCTTAATATGAAGTCAGATGTGTTGCATTGTGGGAAACTGTTCCATACCGTAACACTAACCAAAGTGCAAAGCACTGCTCTGAAATACCAGCCAGTTCTGGTAGGTTGGCTTATATACCACCCTATCGCTTTATACCTCTCAGGAAAGTTTACAAGATTAAAACATACAAAATGATTAAAGTACAATATTAAAACCTTGGAAATACAAAAATTGGAAGACACAAATTAAACTCAAAGGAGATGTCCAGACGGGAATGCCAGGGTGAATAAAAAAACCTTTAGCAAAAGACAAGGATTGATCTTACATCAAATGCAAGTTTATTCCACAAATCTGAGTTTTCTATGGAAAAGACTTGCTGGTGCTTGCCTTTCCTCATGCCATTTTGGGTGAGTGGAATTACCAGTTCCAGTTGACCTCAAATTCCAGTGTGACTGGTATGGGAAAAGACAATCACTCATGCATGCAAACCCTGAGCCATTAGTAGGACTCTGAAAGTCAAAACCAACACCTTCATTTGAGCCTAGTACACTAGTGGCAGCTGGTGCAAAGTTTGCTGCACACAAATCTTGTGTAACTTTCCACTGAACTTACACACCATGTTGGCTGCAGCATTCTGCACCAGCTGTAGTTACCAGATAGCCTTCAAGGGCAATCTCTAATTGTATGTAACTGTAATACAATTAACGATCACCATTTAGAATCAATGGGGCAGATTTCAGGGCCGGCCATTATCAGAGAGACTTTTTATCTCTTGCCAACCAAGTCTTGAAGATCTTGAAGATTCTAGTTGTATGTCAGATATATGAGGATCTTTTCTGGGAGTTAAAATATAATTATAAGTGTATTTATATAATTTTCTGGGAGTTAAAATATAATTATAAATATATAAATATACATTCTTACTTAAGGGGAAGAACTGTTATATCACAAATCAAGTTGCGCTATTTATATTAAAAGCTTTTAAAGGAAGAGAATATCATCCTTCTGGTATTATTTATTCATTGAAGACATCTGAATGCTGCTTTCCATTTTTTTTAAAAAAATCAAAGCTGCTTACAAAACATTAAACACAAAGGTAAAAACAAAGTAAAAGCAAAAGGTAAAACATTAAAAACTGGGTGGGCCAGGGAAGAAACAATCTTTCACATAGGGAATGTAAGGTTAGTCAGTGGTTAGGTAGCCAGACTCTTATCTGGGAATACTGGGTCCGCACTCCTCCATGAAGACAGCTGGGTGACTTTGGGCTAGTCACAGATGTCTTCTGAGATCTCACAGCCCCACCCACCTCACAAGTTGTTCTGTTGTGGGGAGAAGAACAGAAAGGTTTGTCAGCTGCTTTAAGTCCCCTTAAATGGGTGAGAAAAGCAGAGCAGAAAAGCCAACTCTTCTTAGTAAAAAGATAGATCTTTAATCAGTGTCTATAACAGTGATGGCCAACCTATGACACGCGTGTCACAGGTGACACGCCAAGCCCTTTTGGGTGACACACATGGTCACCATGGCACCTGGGCGTGTAGTGCTTGCTTGTTCTTGAAGTGTAGAAAATACCAACTTTCAACTGAATATTATCAAATGAAATTCAGCAACAAAAGTCACTAATGTAAAGAATTATTTGGTTTTGCTTTTAATAAAATACATATATCAAAAATATAACTTTTTTACTAGAGCTACAGATATCACAAAATTATGGATATTTCTAGATGTGACACAGCAACTGAGTTAAGCTAGGTTTTCTTGCGAATTCTGACACACCGAGCTCAAAAGGTTGACCATCACTGGTCTATAAGTTGTAAGTGTAGGTGTCTTATGAACAACAGAGAGGAGGGCACTCCAAAGGGAAGGTGCTACTAGTGAGTAGGCTAAATGCAAGCCACTGTAAGTTGGCATTTTTTATTACACGGAACCCACAGTAAGACATCTCCAGATTATCTCAGGGCTATTCCGTGGTTATAACTAGTGCAGCATTATTTAAAGTACCACGATCCCAAGTTGTTTAAGACTTCTTATGCTTTAAGGTGATCCATTCTTCCCTCAGTTACAGTTATTATTAACGCACTATTGAGTGCACGGTTTAAATCTGTTGAATTTTTAAGGAGTTTTTAACTGTGTGCCTTATTTTAACTTTTGTTCTTAATATGTTGTTTTTAGTTGTTTGATCTGTTGTTACCCACCCAGAGACCTTTGGGTATGGGGTGGGATAGAAATGGAAATAAATAAATAAAACAAAACTTTGAACCCTACCTGTCAGCTAGCTGGCAACCAATACAATTACTTAAGCTTAGGTGTGATGTGTGTACAAGCAGGCACCCCTACTCAACAATCTGGGTGTCATGTTTTGCATCAATTGCAGCTTCCAAATCTGCAAGGACAGCCCTACTTAGAGCAACTGAAAGCCTCCGAGACATCAAGAAGCAGCAGCAGAAGAGTTGGCTTTTCTACGCCGCTTTTCTCACCCATTTAAGGGGGACTCAAAGCGGCCGACAAACCTTCTGTTCTTTTCCCCACAACAGACACTCTGTGAGGTAGGTGGGGCTGTGAGAGCTCAGAAGAGAGCTGTGGCTAGCCCAAGGTCACCCAGTTGGCTTCAGGGGGAGGGCGGAATCAAACCCAGTATTCTCAGATAAGAGCCCAGCTCCCTAACAACTAGACCAAACTGGCTCACGAGGAGGATCAACAGAGTCGACCAGGACAATCAAAGCTGATTCTCTCTCAAATCCAGGTGTGAAGAATCCCTGCACCTGCACAGCAACCACCCTCTCCAACACCTTGCCCAAGAAGGGGACATCTGGAACCGGATGATAGTTGGAACATACCTGTATAAGCTTTCTGTACGAGGGATAATGAAATTTAACCTGTCCTATGTGTTTTTAGATGTTAGCCTAATTCTGTCATTTTAATGCATATGAAACTTTTTAAAGATAATCTGCATTGTTTTCTATGAGATGGTTTTGTTAACTGCAAGTGACCCAGTCTTACTGGCTAATCAAGAAACTTATACAACAAATACAATTAAGTAGTTTACAATAAACAAGGCCTTAAGCTCCAATCTCCTTTGCATATTTACCAGCTGGGGAACTTGTCTAAAACCCTTGTTCTTACACTCTCAGCTTCCCAAGACATCAGTAACTATGGTCTATCATGACACAAGAATTATTATTATTAAATCAGAGACTTGGAACTAGAACCCAAATTCTGTCCTTGTTGCTGGAAAGCAGTCACAGGTCTGATGCTTGGCACCTCCCCTGAAGAAGGCAACAGCACATTCAACAGTGACTTTTGTGTGATGGCCCCTAGACTCTGGAACAGCCTCCCTCTTGAGGTTCGCCAGGTGCCTACGCTGTAGAGTTTTCGGCACCTGGTGAAAACATATCCTCTCACCCAGGCTTTTGCCTTATGAATAGCTTCCTGTTAGGGAGGGGGTTATGTTTTTAATTATGTTTTAATATTTAATATGTTTTATTCTTATTATAACCTGCCCTGGGACCATTTAGTGAGGGGCAGGATATACATTTCTTAAATAAATACAGTGGCACAGACATGTCCCTGGAAATGAGTTCTATTCAGGTTATCTTTACCTTTATTTTATCACTGTACCTATACTCACACCAACTGAGGCCTAGCTAAGAGCAAAACATTCGCATATGCTAGGAGAAGGATGGGTTTGCAAACTCACAGAATATTCTTAATTGCTAAGTCAGAGCCAATTCACAGTGAACATAAAGAGAGCCCTGCTGGATCAGACCACAGACCACCTAGTCCAGCATCCTATCTCACACAGTGGCCTACCGATTCCTTCTGAGCATCCCAGGCAGAAGGCAAAGGCAAAACTTTCACCTATGCTTGAATTTTTGCAAATAGCCTTGAGGGGCATCACACCTGTCCCTCCAACCTGGAGGAAGTCACCCTTGAACCGGGCAGCAGGCCAGAGGTTGATACAACATAAATACCATGCAACATAGCATCAAGAATACAGGATTTAATATACCTACAATATATTTTATACAAAGCAGCAGTTCTCAACCTTCCTAATGCTGCGACCCCTTAATGGAGTTCCTCATGTTGTGGGGACCCCCAACCATGGGGGTGGAGCAGCTGGGAGGTGGGAGGGAAGGGCGGTGGGAGGCTCGTCGCGACCCCTCTGAAAGGGTAATTAGACCCCCAAAAGGGTCCCAACCCCCAGGTTGAGAACCACTGATATAAAGCAATGCTGTTTATTTGGTTGTTGTTTTTTAAAGTGGGTCTACTAGTCATAGCAAATGACTGAAACTGAAAGTTAGGGTGTGGTTTAGCTCCCACTGAAAGACTCAAGTTCCTGAAGGATGAAATGGGAAAACTAAGGAATTATAAGTGCTACTGTAGTAAAAACACATTGCGAGGCAGCACCATGAACTGAGCATACTTATATCTTCTGATGCTTTGGAACTCAACATACAGTCTAATAGGAGCTGTAGTTCAAAAAATCTAGAAGGCATCAAGGGTGCTTCCGCACATACCTCCTGAAAGCCGGATTAAGGGAAACAGTTTTTCTCAAATCTGTTTCTGGGAAGATCCATCTGAAACAGGGACGGATCCAAATAAGGCCCCCTGCTTCCGCATTCACGTGGGAAGGCCGCATTCTGGAGAACTGATGGAGTGGGTGCTGTGCGGACGCATCAGCACCCATTCCAAAAGTCCTCTGGCTCACACGCCACTGACGCCACCCCCAGAGCTGCAGGACTGGAGCGGTGAGCTGGCAGCCAGTTTGTGTTTCCGGCAGGACCCGGCGTGCAGGGGAGGGGTTTTGGAAGCAGGAAGTCCTGTTTCTGCCCTTCCCAACATGGTGGCTGGAGGGACATCCGTTTCCTCTCCTGTCCATGTGCAGAAGCACCTCCTTTGATGTGGATTTTCCACGCAAGAATGGATTAAGACCTAATTTTTCAGGTCTTTCCAGGAACCAGTTTTAGCGACGCCAAGACCACATGAGAGACGATCTCACACGAGCCCGTGCAGAAGCGGCATCCTCAAAGTGTCCCAGATCTGGCCTCCAATGCGGAAGGTACGTTCCAACATGTTTGGTATGTGTTTTTAGTGTGTTTCTAAATGTGTTCTAACGGCCTGTGCGGAAACACCCCAAGTTGGCAAAATGTGGTCTAGATCAGTGGTTCCTGACTTGGGGCCCAGATATTAACTACAATTCCCATCAACCTTTCCTTTAGCTGCAGGGAGTTGTAGATGGGCGGGAAGTTGTAGACCATCAACTTCTGAAGATCTAAGTGTGAGAATCACTGCTCTAGATAGAATGGATAAACCTCTATGGAAGTCTCTTCCCTGGGAACAGTGTTTGCAGCTTTTATGTAGGCTCCAAACCTTTTTTTTTCCAACCTTGCCTATTTTTATTAAGTTTATTGCTGAACATTAATAAAAATAAAGGCAGTTAAAACAAATCACTTAATTGAAAGTTGCCTTAGGTAAGAGTAGATGAGCCATGACGCTGAATAAAACAAAAGGTCTCTTACCAATAATCATGTTATTTCTGGGACCAATTAGAAATCCACTGAAAGGGCGGCAAGTTTGTTCCCCAGAAGAACATAACGAGAAACAATATCAGCCAAGAAAAGTACCTGCGTGTATCCCTGTAGGAACCAATAATTGATTTTGCCTCAATGGTAACAACCAGCTGCACTTTCCTGCTAACCTACTGTATATACCTTCCTGCACAAGCCAAGAAGGCCAGTGGTTATTGCTATAGCCTGTGCTTTCATAACCTTATGGGCACACTCAATGGAAATATTCTGATGCAAAATGGCTTGTTGGATAGAACTAATTCTGTGGGATTCCTGTGAAGAAAGAAGCTTTGTTGCAACTGCAAAGGCTTTGTCACATGAACACCTTGAAATACACTGTGGAATTTCACCAGGGATCCTTCTCTTCCACACAAGCAAGTTTGACCAGTTGTTAGGGAGCTGGACTTTCATCTGGGAATACTGGGTTTGATTCTGCACTCCTCCACAAAGCCAGCTAGATGTCCTTGGGCTAGTCACAGCTCTCTTCTTAGCTCTCACAGCCCCACCCACCTCACAGGGCGTTCTGTTGTCAGCCACTTTGAGTCCCCTTAAGGGTGAGAAAAGCAGGATAGAAAAGTCAACTCTTCTTCTTCTTCTGAAATCCAGTAGGCCTTCTTTGGACAGGCAAGAGAAGAGTCTTTTTGGTGTACTTTTGTGTTCATCACAAAATAAGTGTTTCCCTTAAACCAGGGGTAGGCAAACCACAACTTGAGGGCCACATTTGGCCCCTTGAGTGTGGCCCTTCCAGCTTAGGAGTACCTTGATTAAGTTAATAACAATGTACCCACCTATATAATTTGAGTTTTAAAAATCTGGCTCTCAAAAGAAATTTCAATTGTTGTACTGTTGATATTTGGCTCTTTTAACTCATGAGTTTGCCGACCACTGCCTTAAACTATAAAGGAACTTGAGAAGTTTTCATGAGAGGCAAAGGAAGAGATCTAAAGAGGAAGTCCTTATGCAGGTATGCTCGTGTGAACCCCCTGAACCATGATCCTTCACTGAGAAAGTAGGCATAAGGAGCTCCCAAATCACAGGCACATGTTTTAAGAGAGCCAGAAAAAGATCTCTGGGGAAGTCCCACAGTGCACGTGTGAACAGGCTAAAGCAAAAATAAGTCAGGAGGGAACTTCCCAGTTTGAATGCAGTCCCTGTGAACGTCCTGAAACGAGAAACGGAGGTATCTTCAGTGAGAGTTGCGAGTTTCCCCAGCATGGGCCCTGAATGGGCGCCCCCTCACTGGGATACCCTGAAAGAAGACGCTTCTCAGAATGGGAAACGGGGTGGTGGTGGGGAGGAGAAAACAAGTGTGCATAGCCCACCTGAGAGTCAGCCAGCAAGTGCTCGTGTGAATGCCCTGATGCGTGTATCCACCCTTAGGGAATGAGGCTTTGGGGGGGGTGGAGGGAGAAAGTCACCCCCCAAGTGCTGGTGTGAACACCCTGATGCGTGTATCCTCCCTTAGGGAATGAGGCTTGGGGCGGTGGAAGCAGAAAGCCGGCCCCAAGTGCTCGTGTGAACGCCCTGACGCGTGTATCTTCCCTTAGGGTGGGCGATTTCCCTCGCTCCCTTCCACTCACCCTCTCATGGTGAACTTGGCCACAACCAGCCGGGAGCCCGAGGCGCTCAGCTCGCTCTGGAAGTCCGCGTCGTTGGCGATCACTTTCACCCCGACCATCGCGGCGGCGGCGGCGGCGGCGGCGGCAGCTCCAGTCCAGCGACGCGCTCGGGATGGATGTGCACAGTCACCGCGGGAAGGAGCACACTGGGAGGGAGGAGGGGGAGGGAATGAGCAGCGCCCAGCATGCCCCGCGGCCGACTCCGCGCAAGCGCACAGCCGTCCCCAACATCGTCTTCTTCCTCTTTCCGCTCAGGGATTCTCTCACCTCTAGGATGCCAGGCCAGGAGAGTTATTCGGGGTTCACAATAGAGTGGCATCACGTGGCCAGAGCGCCCTTCCGGTTTTTGCTAAGTCTAAAGAACGGAAGTCAGAAAGTGTGTATATATCCGATCCAGTTTTTCCCATCTCTATGGTTGCTCGCCCTACCGTACCTTCGTTCGGATACTTCGCTTATTGGCCAATCGGCTGAGCCGTCAAGGCTGCTTTACGCAGTGCAACGACGGAAGCAATTGGCCACAAATCTTGGGCGGCCATATTTGTTTTGGGCTTATGGGGGGGTAGGGCTACTTGGACACCCATTTTAGTTTCGGGCAACGCCCTAAGCTCGCGTTTGGAGCAGGAACCTGTTCAACGCGATGAACCAAATGCACGCGGAAAAGGCAGAACAGAAAATGAGGGGAGCAATATCTGTTGCTCCCTAATTGCTAGAAACATTGTGGCGCTATGAAACTGGTTCATACCACTGGTGATTTAATGCATAAATGCATAATGCATTCATTTTCTCTTTCTTTTTAAATTTATTTTTATTAGTACAATCTAAGTCACCCACAAAACCATACAATGCAATACAAAACACCCCGCCCACCCTCTCCCGTGGAGCAGACTGGGGCTAAATTTTTAATATTCTCAAACATATTTTACACGATGGATCAATTGTTTCCTTGAAAGCCCGTCTCCCCTCTGTACTCAAGGTGTCCAATAACACTTTATCCCATTTAAAATGCCTTTTTCATTTTCATCTCTCTTCAGTAAAAGTTTCGTAGCTCTTCCAAGGACGTCCCAGTATTCAGTATCCCAGTATTGCTTTGGCTGTGGTCACACTTAAGATTTAATCCAGCTTCAGTCCACCTTCAGAGTGAGAGAATACCTCAGTAAAGTGACAAGCTGTTTCATTTCGGTTATAAAGAACTCAGAAAATTCACCTTTGGGATAATATGGAAAGAAAATTACTGGCCACTTTGCTGAGGCATTCTCTTGCTCTGAATGTGAAGCTGGATTAAAACTTAGTTTATTATTATTTATTATTTATTTGTATTTCTATCCCGCCCTATACCCGAATGTCTCAGGGCAGGTTACAATATTATATTAATCTTAATCTTATTAACCTTAGTTGAGACCACAGCCTTTGTTCTGCTTTCTTCCAATTTACCACGTATTTATTTTTCTCTGATCTTTCATTTGGTCTCATCATACGCCCAAAGTGTACGTGTTTCTGCTTACTCCCCCGCCCAGTTTTTAACTGATGTTATTATAAACATAATTCCATTTCAAACATTTCACATTTCAATCATTTCATATTGTGCTATACAATATTACATATTCCATTTATATCTATCTACCCCCCTACCCCCCCCAGCAGCTGACAAACAATATTTTTATCATATAAGGAAACTAATATCTCCTTTTTCTCATAGTCTCTTCTGCTTCTCGTCTATTCACATATTATATTAAGCTTTGCTTATTATCTCAAAGGAGCAGAGGTTTTGGTTTGATCCCAAACCGATCAATAGACTCTTCTGACAGTCTCAAAAAACAAAAAGGTTCTGAATAAGATAATATATCAACATAATAACTCACGTTGATTCATTATCTTATTCAGGACCTTTTTGTTTTTTGAGCTATTTGTGGGGTTCTGCATTGGGGAATTTTGGTTCCCTCTTCTGACAGTTGTCATTAGTAGTCTTTTAGCAACTGTCTCCAAATTCAGAATTCAAAGCCATTTATTTACAGTTGTTGTAATAAGTACATTGCATCCAAAATGGTGCATCGCAGCCTGCTTAACTTGTAAGGGTTATCTATACATTTGTCTCGTCTCTTCAAAAGTTGTAAATTCCACAATCAATATATTCTTTCTTTTCGTCTCCCTTGAAATCTTCAGCCTCATTGGATACTCTCAGGTTTCAGTATTTTGCAACGAGGAAGAAATTTAGTTATAGGGTGTTTTCCCACTGTCACTAGAAGTACCCATTACGTACCTTAAATGGGTACTTCTAGTGACAGTGGAAAAACACCCATAATTTACGCATCCTTGAAGCATTACCTTCAAAAGGCTCTAGGCATTAATATAGACATTAAAAGCTAAAATATACTTTCAAGGAAAATCAGATGCATCTTATTTCTAAATAAATGTACACAGAGCACGAAAAGAACGTAACTGTTAGCTCCATGTTGAGTTTATTTTCCTCAACAAATTCTAATTGTTTTTTATATTTATCTTCCGCCTTATCCTGCAGAAGCCGAAGCGTGAACAGTCCAAACATTGGCTTCTATCTTCCCCGTTTTATCTTACAACAACCCTGGCTGTCGTCACACCTAAAGTTTAATCCAGCTTCAATCCACTTTCAGAGTCAAGTGACCAATAATTTTATTTCCACACTATCTATCCCAAAGGTGAATTTTCTGAGTTGTTTAACACTGAAATAAAGCAGCTTGTCACTTTGCTGATGCGTTCTCTCGGTCTGAAAGTGGGCTGAAGCCGGATTAAACCTTAAAGAGTCTCGCGGGCCTGAGACTCGAGGCCCACGATCAGCAGATTTAACTCCTGGGTCCCTCTCTGCCCTCTTCTAGACATCTTCCGCTGGCAAAGCGCTACAGGCGTCCACACGCCTGTTCTAGCCTCAGAGCGCGCCTGCCCATCCCCTGCCGCTGCGGACTCTCTTCCTCCCCCCCGTGCTTGTCCCCGCCTCCCCCTCCCCCGTTTCCAGGGCTACACAAGCAGCGCTCAGGCTCTACCTCCCCCCATTGCCTCCCCCTCCTTTTCGTTAGCCTCATGTCTCCCTCCCGTCCTGCCGTCAAGCGCTGCAGGCCTGCCTGCCTGGGCGCTTTGCGACACTTGCGGCCGGCGTCGTCGCACGCAGCAGCAGCAGCAGCAGCTGGAGGAGAAGCCGTCAGCTGCCCAGGCAGGCAGGCAGGCAGCACAGCAGCAGCAGCAGCAGCCGCGCCAGGCAGGCAGGCAGGCGTTGAGCGAGCGGAGGAGGAAGGGAGGCAGCCGGGCTGCCTGCCAGGGCTTGGCTGTAAAGGGGAGCTGAAGCAGCAGCCGCAGCAGGAGGGCAAGGGGTGCCCTGCTAACCAGCGAAGAGGCAGGGCCCACCTGGACCAGGTAGGGGTTTCCTGATGGGAGGGGGGCAGGGTCGACCACCCTCTCCTGCCCTTGCCCCTGGTGCAGGGCAAGAGTCCCTTTCCCCTTCTCAGAGAGGGAGGGGCGCCTGTCAACCTTCCCCCCACTCCAGGGAAGGGTGATGGTAGTACTCAGTTACCGTCCCTGGCTGTGCTTCCCACCTTCACCTTTCACCCCCTCCCTCCCAGACCCCCTCCTTTTCTCCACCCCCTTTTTAGTCCAGCGCCCCCTCCCTCCCCAGCCTAGCTCTGCACCCCCCTTCCTCCAGAATTTTGGCTGTCCTGACACTCCTCCCCCTTCTTGCCACTGTGTCTTCCTCCCCCAGTGCCTGCCAGCATTACACCCTCCCTTTCTCGAGGGTCCTCACCCCTCCCTCCCCTCCCCACATCCTTGGCTTAATTCTCCATTTGCATGCACGCTCCTGTGTGAGAGGGGTGGGCTGGATTAGAAGAGAATCGTTTTCACTGTGCGGAGCTGGTCAGGGGGATTCTCCTTGCTTGGGCAGCGTGATGCAAAGGTTGGATTAAAAAGAGAAACCACAACCAGATGAAAGCACCAGCAGCCTGCAGTTTTTCTTAAGAGCTGTCAAGGGTTTTTTTGGAGGTGCTGTTTTTGAATCTCACCCCAGGGTGCCTTAGATGCACCCTTTGGGGCTCAGCAAGAGGAACATGGGGCAGATATATGTGTCTTTCTCCTTGAAGGAGTCCTTACAACTTCCCTTTCTGCTGAGTGTCCTCCTGCTACCATCGTGTAGGCCAGTGCTTTCTGAACTGTAGTCCTCCGATTGTTCCTGAAGAATAACTGGCAGCATTCTGTGCCAGCACTAGTGAATCTCTCACACCCCTTCAGGAATAGGGTTCTGCCATGCGAAAGGTAGTGCAGACTAGAACAGGCCCCAGGCAGGACCTGCAGTAGCCTGCACTAGCATGAAGAAGAAGAGTTGGCTCTTCTACCCTGCTTTTCTAACCCATTTAAGGGGACTCAAAGCAGCTGACAAAGCTTTTCTATTCTTCTCCCCACAACAGACACCCTGTGAGGTGAGTGGGGCTGTGAGAACTCAGAAGAGAGCTGTGACTAGCTCAAGGCCACCCAGCTGGCTTCATGGGGGAGGGCGGAATTGAACATGGTATTCCCAGATAAGAGTCCGGCTCCCTAACCACTAGACCAAACTGGCTCACAAATAGGGTTGCGAATCCCTATTCTGGGATATAATCCAGAATAAGGCCCAGTGCAGAAAGAGTATCAAACTGGGGTCTCTGGATGTTCCATAACAATAGGTCATAGCATTCATAGCATCAATCATAGAATTGAAGCCAGCAAATAAATGTCTAAGTTGGAAGGGACTCCTAGGGTCATCAAGTCCACCCCCCTGCTCAATGCAGGATTTCCTAAACCACCCCTGGAATGGAGTCCTCAGAATCCAATGCTGGGACTTGTTGTTCAGGGGCATCTGGAATGCCACAATTTGAGAATCACTGCTTTAGACAAGGTGTTAGAAGTGATGGCTCCTCAGGTTCTACTTCCAACCTGCTTTCAGTTCCCCTTTTTTCAGTGTCTTTGGTGTCTTTTCCGCCATACTGTATGAATCTTTCTATTTTTTGACACTAGGTGCCTGTGGCTCATTGTCCCTTATGCTGGGGCTGATCTTGGCAGAACTCCCAGCTGCACCATGGATGTGGCCACTTCACTCCAGTGACTTAGACATTTATTTGCTGGCTTCATTGGTAGCCTACCTTTTGCCGTTGCTCTGAGGGAAAAACTTTGTGGATTCACAGCATTTTTGGTGAACTTGGGCAACAACAGATTTTTGATGGGAGTTTCATTGCATCTTACGGTTCAATACAAGTGTTGCCTTGCCAGGGAGGATAGGAGGGCTATATTTTGAAAATGTGTTAAATGTATTTTATATTTTTATTGTAATGACCTGCCCTGGGACATTTCAGTGAAAGGGGGGATATAAGTTCTTAAATATATAAAAGAAAAATAAAATGTACAAATTTAAAGTGTTGTGGAAATGTCGGTTCAATGTACTGTTAAATTTTTTACATTTCTAATCCAGATATGTTGCTTATAACAGCTCTCATAGACAGTAGTTTCTGTTAATTGTTTCTTTTACATGGTTTGGTCAGCTTGCTAGTGCTGGAAAGAGAGTTCTTTGAATGCTGTTGGTGGCAGGTACTTTTTCATTGGCTGTAGCTTCTTTTTTTCAAGACTACTGGGTCATATTTTGAGATCTAAAAATGATCTCAATGATCTAGCGTCATAATTCTGCAAAGGGTTTCAGCACATTAAAGGGCTTTTTCTGTGGTGGCCCCTAGACTTTGGAACAGCCTTGCAGTTGAGGTTCCTCAGGCACCAAACTATATGGTATTCAGCACCTGGTGAAAAGGTAACTCTTCATCTAGGCCTTTGATGGTTAGCTTCCCTGTAGCCTTGTCAATGGCATGAAAAGGATGTACATTATATTTTAAGAATATTTAACTGCTATTTTAAATTTTTACTGTGGTGACGGGTGAAGGGCGGGATACAAATACTAAAACAAATACTCATAGGATGACTGACAGATCCTCTCAGTTCTTCCTAACCACTCTTGTATCCCCCACAGTTTGACTTTTGTGAAAATGCTGAGTTGTGTGTGAAGTTTTTGAGGGAAAGGGAAAGGAAGATCAGAGATCTGATGAAGAGGGATATCTGCTAAAACAGATCTGCGATTTGTTATGGTCAAGTGGATTTTTAAATTTAGAATGTGTTTTCTAAATTGAGCTGAGTTATTGGAATAAACATTTTATTCAGAATAAAATGTTCTATGTCGATTTCACAGAGCTTCAGCTACATTGAAATGGATACTTTGCATTTTATGATTTGAATTAAAATGTGTTTTTTAACATTAGTTTTAAGTAGCAGGATGGATTGCTCTTTGTATAAGTCTCCTGAATGCACGGATATCAGCAGGCTGACACTTAAGTGTTGACTGTGTGCTCATTAAAAGGTTTGGGATGATAGGGGATAAATCCATGTAGCAGAAAGGGTTGACAAGAGGGTCACAAATGTTAGAAGTGTAAAGTTATCAACCTCTTCTGTGCTGTAGTTACAAATGATCCCTGAGCCCACCAAGATCCCTGAAAATCTCAAGTTAATTGATTGAGTTAAGTTGGAGAACAGTTTATCCTAGAAAAACAATTCAGCATGGGAATTTTATTGCCAGTGTTATAAGCAGGGTGGCTCATCTAAAGTCAAATTGACTCACCATTGAGATTTAAGCTGATCCAAGTACTATAGATGGCATTTTTCTTTGCTAAATGGGAAGGTGCTATATTTTATGGTTTATTCCTATTGTCCAACCCCAAAATATTATCAGCTCTGGCAGCAATAGGTATGAAAAATAGCTATGCCTTACTGAGACAGTGTTACATAAAAATATAACGCAAGTTGGCTGCTCAGATATTATGTTACTGAACTAAAACACATATTGTCCTTGATTATCACCCATAGCCTGTCCTGTTGATGGGAGCTCTAAGCCAAGAATGGAGAGAGGGATTCTTTACACGGCTTCTGTTTCTACCTCTAAAAATCAAGATCAACTGCAACAGTTTGATTCTTGAAGGATCAAGTGGGTTGTTAAGGGATTTGGGACCCGAGCAGTAGGTGGTAAGTTCTGAAAAGTGAGATGGGTAAGCATTACTGGCTGCTCTTGAGCTGAAAAGGCCAGTGAGCAAAAGCCAGTTAGGCCTTTCTGCAGCCACCTCACCCTCCCAGCTTTCAGTAATTCATGCCAGTCACCCTGCCATCTTCAAAAGAATTGTGGATGAATGTGATTTGATTATGCACTGAATTGCCAAGCAACGGGGCTCAGAAGCCATCTTGCTGGCTACAGAAAAGAAGAACCAGAGGGATGATATCTCTCCCTCAGACTCCCTTGCCAGTCTCAGCCTGCAGTCACTGATATAATGGTACCCTCATTCGCCTCCCCTCTTTTACTCCATTCTGGGTACATTTCTTTACACATTTATTTGCCTGCAGAAGGTGCAGGGTTTTTTTTATTTTATTTTTTATGAGCCTGACACCAAAAGACTGCATGAACAAATCTTTAGGCACCAACTGAAGGCCTATCTTTTTTGCCCAGACCTTCCCAAAGTGAATGTTTCTTTGCTTGCTTGTTTTCCCCATACTTGATTTTAATTATCGGATGTTTTTCCACTGAGCAACTTTAATCTGGATCTAAGAAGATCCGGATCTAAGGAATGGTAGATCCGGATTAAGGGAAGTACCCAATGTGTGTCCATGGGTGGTCTAGCACCCAATACCAATGGGTGCTAGCCTGCCTGCTGTGGAAATGCCGGAGCACCAGTGTGCAAATCCAGATCTACCCACAAGGGGTCCGCCTGTCACCCCAGGTGTTTTGGGGGACAGGGGGTACAATCTCCGTAGACGCTCTGGAGAATCTTCGAAGACCCTCTGGAGTGGCTGCGTAGAATATCCGGAGTGATGTGCCGCTAACTTCGAAGCTCCTCTGGAGCCTTTGACAGCGGCATTGCTCTCGCAAGGGGTTATCTTTGGAGCCTGGGCTAATCTCCGAAGGCAACATTGGAGGGACTCCAGAGGGACTTGGAAGTTTTGAGTTTGGGGTGCCCCCCCATGGTGCCCCCCCAAGCCTCTTCTAGACCCCGTTGCCCAATTGTAATGGAAACAGGCTCCCTATAATCCGGATTTGATGGCTGAAGAACCCATTGTAGACCCCTTTAATGGGGTCTACAGGAAATCCGGATTATAGGTCCTGAAGGACCCATATGATCCGGATTTCCCTGCCTATGGTGGAAACAAATGTGACTCTAATGGAGTCTGTAGTGGAAATGGGGTCATCCCGCTCTGAGCCTAATAGGTCCTTAATGGGTACTAATAGGTCCTTAATGGGTATTTAGTGCTAGTGGAAAAACACCCATGTTCTTATATTTTAACTACTGTGACCTGCACTGAGACCTTTCAGTGAAGGGTGGGATATAAATTCTTTAAATAAATAAATAAATCTAATATGATTTTAGCTGTTCTTGTTCTTTTCACACCTCTTTGAGATTATACAAAGACTGCTTCTCTGTTGCCAAGGAGACCTGCTGCTGGACCACATCTTTACCATCACAGCATCCACCTGGGGCTGAAGCTGAAATCTGGCCCCAGTTTGCAACACTGGATTGCTGGGGTGGGGGTCAGGCTGGCAGCTATTTTGGGAACAGAGGCCTCCAAGGCAGTGGCCTTGGGCAGTGGCCAAAGGGCACTGCCCATTAGGTGCCTGTTTGGGGACTGTGGGGGGGGGAATGGCTTGTGTTTTTAATTCTTGTTTTTAGTTTATATTATTTAATTATCTTTTAACTGATTTTAGAACAGGATAGCTTTTTAGGCTTTGTTTCTTAGATCCCCCTGGTTGGCCCAGTAGCCAGAACCCCCTTTTGGGGCAAAGTCTTGGAGATGGTGGTGGCTATACAGCTGCAGGCATGTTTGGATGAAATGGATTATCTAAACCCATTTCAATCTGGGCTCAGGTGGGGATTTGGCACAGAGACTGCCTTGGTCACCCTGATGGATGACCTTTACTGGGAGAGGGACAGGGCTGGGCTACCCTTTTAGTTCTCCTTGATCTCTCATGGTATCCTACTGGAATAGCTTCGGGGACTGGGACTAGGAGGCTCTGTTTTACAGTAGTTCTTATCACTGGGGCAGGTTCCTGAAGGTAGTAATGGGAGACTTCAGTTCAGTGCCCTGGGAACTTCCTTGTGGAGGTACTCAGGGGTCATTCTTGTCTCCTATGCTTTTTAATATCTATATGAAGCCACCGGGAGAGGTCATCAGGAGTTTTGGAGTCAAGTGTCATCAGTATGCTGTCTTGTGCTCTACATGGGTCTACCCTTGAAAATGGTTCAGAAGTTGGAACTGGTGCAGAATGCAGCAGTTTCCTGACAGGAGTCTCTGGCCGGACTTAGATCATGCCGGTCTTAAAGGATTCACTACTGAGCCCAATTCAAGATGTTGACACTGATGTATAAAGCCCTAAATGTCTTGTACGCTGGATATCTGAAGGAGTGCCTTCTCCCATATGGACCTACCTGGGCACTGAGATATCAAGGAGAGGACCGCCTGGTAGTTCCTTCTCTTTCAGAGGTACAAAGCAAAGGGACTTGCAGGAGGGCCTTTTCTGTTGTGGCCCCTAGACTCTGGAACAGCCTCTTGAGGTTTGCTAGGTGTTTACGTTGTATACTTTTCAGCACCTGGTGAAAACATATCTTTTTTCCAGGCTTTTACTGCTTAACTAGTCTCCTCAGGATGCTGTGAGGGTGGGAGCATGGGAGGGAGCGGGGTTATATTTTTAATTATGTTTTACCATTTGATATGGTTTAATCTCATTGTAACCACCCTGGGACCACTCGGTGAAGGGCAGGAAATAAATAAATAAATAAATAAATAAATAAATAAATAAATAAATAAATAAATATTTTAAAGGAATGTGGTATGTAATTTTTTCAAATAAATAAATAAGTATAGATTGCATTTTGTTATTGCAGCTTCCTTCCTTCCTTCCTTCCTTCCTTCGAATGTTTGGAGGGTTGACAGGTCTCTTGAGTAGGTTCTGATATTGACTAAATAAATTAAGACTCATAAGTAAATAAACAGAGTACACAGCATGCTAGAAATAGATTTTATTTTTGCCAACAGTAAAAAAAAAGGGGGGGGACACAAGGACTCTTATTTCTCATAGGCGTCTGATAGGTCACTGTAGCCCTTTCTGTGCTGCGTCTTATTCTGGGTTATATCTCAGACTAGAGACCTGCCATTCTTATGCTGGTGCGAACTACAGCGGACCTTGTTTGGGACGAGCCATAGTCTACAATAAGAGTCTGAGACGGAATCTGGAATAAGGCCCAGTGCAGAAAGGGCATGTGAGAACAAAGTGCTTAACCTTGAGGTTGCACTTTCACTTTGGGCCTTTTTGCACCTACCAGCTAGATGGTGAGGCATATCTGCATTGCTCTGGAGTGGGATAGCTCTTTCCTGGAGCAATCTAGCTGTGAATTGCTAAAAAGAAGTCCATAACCTGCCCAGAAGTGGCTAGATTGCTCCTGAGGAGGTGGTTCCGTACCATCTTCTGAGTGTGGTGTGGCAAGTGGGCACCCTCCCACTGGACGTTGCTTCAGACTTTGCCTTTGCAATTTGGCCAGATATAGAGCTAGTCTACAAATGCTGCTGGTCTGGCACTTGTAGTGTGAATGGCTGCCACCATGCTGGATCCTGGTGCTGCCATTGTTGAAAGAGTAATTTAATTTTGTTGGCACGATGATAGTAAATGAGTGAAAGTACTTTATGTACTTTGCACATTCAGCTGAATCCTTACATCTGTTGTTTTGGATCATGGTTTGACAGCATTGTATTGTTAAAAATGCTTACTCCTTTGAAGCTTAATTTAAAGAAAATGTGGATAACCAGTACAGAGTTAAAATGCAAAACAGATTCTATGCGTCTCTCTTCTTGTGCTCAGTCGTTCTGATAAATATAGCAGTCGAAGGCAGTGTGATGAATTAGGTTCATTAATCTTTTATAGTTGCGAAGTATACATTTAATGGAATGGTATGTGCTGGGAATACGTGTGAGATGCAAAGCTGTGGGACTTTAACATATCAAACGTGTCTTATTTAAATAATACAAGCTTGTTTTAAGTAGTGGGGTATGATTCGTAACTGAGTAATGGGTACGTAATGGCATTTTTGTACCCATTAATGGGTACTTAATGGGTACTTCTAGTGACAGTGGAAAAACACCCCTAGTGTATCTTCTAGTGTTACACAGGTTTTTATTTATTTTATGTTCACTAATGTTAGATGTTATATATTCCATTAGGAGAAAGATATATGAGACGGAATTAATGAACTAAATAAAGTATGAAAAGTGAACTGTTTTGAGTTTTGTAAGTTTGGAGCTATGCTTTAATTGGAAGCAAGAAGGAACAAAGGAGTGAATGCTAGAATTTTTTAATAGTGCTGTTATATTCTGTTTTTAACTATTTTTACTCAGTTTTAAAATTGCATGAACTATTTTGAGATTTTGATAGGAAGAAGCTGCATTGAAATTAGACAGATGCTGAACTGGTTGGGTTCAAATGGGTTTGAATTAAGCAGGGGTGTTTGAAAAGTTTGAATTTGAACCAAACTATTGTGGTTCAAAGGTTTGAAGGAGTTTGAATTGAAAACACCCTGTTGTTCAAACAACAACAACAACAACAACAAACCCTCAAAGATTTCAAACTTGAAATAAACCAGTCCCTGTCTGTTTTTGTTTGTGTCAAACACAAAAAAAAGTTAGAATGACTCTCTAGTAGAAATGTTTTAAATTGAACCTAAATAAATACATTTTAAATGAAGGTGTTAATTGACTAGTGATTTGTGGTTCAGTAGTTCTTGCTCAATCTTGGCTCATCCCATCAGTTAAGCGTTCTTGCAAATGTAAAAATTATCATTTAATTTGCTAGGGCTTGGGCTGTATCTCCTAATGAAACATACAGGCATTATAGTAGGGATCTGCTTGAATTTTGTTTTCTCGTTCACTTTGCATCGAAGCAAATGGGACGGAAATTTGTATTTGTGCAAACGGAGCGACTTTGAATGTGCTAGGCTTTGAATTCACTTCACATTCTCTTAGAACCCCTACTGCTGCCAGTTGCTCCTCCAGATACAACCCAAATCCTTTCTGGGCAACCACTGTGAATGCAATGAACCTTTGAACGAAGGCACAAAGCTTTCAGTTTGCATGCAAAGGTCAGTCATTGAATATAGCCAATATTCGATTTGAATGTGAAGTTTCGAACATTTGCAATTCATACAAATTGTGAAGATGATTAACGTTTTTTGCTGATTGCTACATTATAGTATCTATTACTATTACTTTTAGAATATTTATTTTATTGGTTTCAGTTGAATGCTGCTCTTTTCCTTAAGTTCACAGAACTGCTTGGCATGAGAATACAGGGGGATAAATAAAAATATGGCTGATACATTTGCTAAAATTCTGGACCAAAACCTGATCATCTCAAGAAATCTGACATATAAAATACTGTATTTTCTGGTGTATAAAGAGTACTTTTTAACCCAGGAAAATCTTCTCAAAAGTCCGGGGTTGTCTTATATGCCAGGTGTTGTCTTCTTATATGGCAAATATATCCCAAACTCTATATTTTAACTGGAAAGTTGGGGGGTGTCTTATACGCCCAGTCATCTTATACACCGGAAAATATGGTACTTGTGTGTCTTAAGTAGTACAACTTCAATCATTTGGTTACTCTTTGCTGCAAGTCTATAAAAAACCCATTTGTAACTCTTACAAGACTAATTTAGTGTAGGTTCCAGAGGATATAAAAGAAAGTATATGAATAAGTATGTTAATATTTGCATTTACTGTTGGAGTATAGGATTTTCTTCCATCCCACAGCTGTGTTGTGGAATTGCCCTTATAAGTAGTGGCACAACTAATTTTCCAGGTCACTTCCTTCTTAAGCCCTCCTGCTGATAATGGTAGCATCATTACTCATTAGTGATGTGGCTTTGTCTCCAAGGTAACTAGGACTCAAACTGCCTGCTTAATTTTCTAAAGGCCCTCAAACTGGGCACAATCAAATAATGATTCAGATTTTCATTTCTGGCATACTTCAAATAAATAAATTTGAATTCTCATTCTGTATAAGAGCACAGATTATTATTATTGGCTGGGAACCCAATTCACTTGTTAAATCTCGCTTTTGTTTTCTTCATTTCTAAAAAGTGAAGTAATGACAAAGAACTCATTACCATGCTTTTATGCCTGTTTGGTCATCTAGGGCACTGGTTCTCAACCTGTGGGTCGTGACCCCTTTGAGGGTCGACGTACCCTTTCAGAGGGGTTGTGACAAGTTTTCCGCTGCCCCTTCCTCCCCCCTCCCAGCTGCCCAACCCCTGTGGTTGGGGGTCTCCACAACATGAGGAACTGCATTAAGGGGTTGCGGCATTAGGAAGATTGAGAACCACTGATCTAGTGGATGAAAAATTCTTACATGGTTTAACTTTTTCTCATGTTCATAGAATAATCAAGGGCATACTGACAATAATGCTAGTTTACAATGGGGTCTTCTCCCAGAAAATCTGGATTAAAGGGAGCCTGTTTCCACTGGAAACAGGCAATGGGGTCCAAAGGAGGCTAGGGGGAGGGGATGCACCTTTGGGACCCCCCCCAACATTGGCTTTGAAGTCACTTCGAAATCACTTCGAAGTTGCTTTGAAGACTGCCCCCCAAAACACCTGGGGTAATGGACCGACCCCTTGTGGGTCAATCCGGATTCCCCAGATGGGTGCAAAGCTGTTTCCACAGCAGGGGTGTTAGCACCCATTCCTAATGGGTGCTACACCTCCTGTGGAAACACATTGGGTGCTTCCCTTAATCCGGATCTACTAGATCTAATGTACCCATTCCTTAGATCCGGATCTTCTTAGATCCAGATCTAAGGGCTGCAGTGGAAAAACACCCTTAGGCTGCTTCCACACTTGGCCTTATTCTGGGATATATCTCAGGATAGGGGTCTCTTGTCAACATGCTAATACAGGCTATGGCAAGTCTCACTAGAACCTGCTGTAGTCTGCAATAACATGCAGATAAGAGACCCTGATCCTGAAATATATTCCAGAATAAGGCCAAGTGTGGAAAGGGCCCTAGTGACAGTGGAAAAACACCCATGATCTAAAACATTATGCTAATAAAAGAACACTGGAAAAATGTGTGGGAAAGCAGCTGTATCTAAAATCACCTTAGATAAAACACCCTCAGTTATAGTAATAAAGGAATTCTTTAATATGTTTTGAAGTTCTTAAGTGGTGAGGTACAAGCTCTTCAGGAAAAAAAATGTCCCTTAAGGTTTTACTTTCTTTATTCTTCCCCTTTGGCTAACAGATACATTTATCTGCTACTGTAATTTTCCATCGCTGATGTAAAAATATTGATTTTTACTCTGAGATATATTTGGTATTCTGTATGTAATGATAGAGAAGTCTGGTCTGCTCTGAGCAGACTATCCTCTGTCAAAATGAGCTTATACTTTTTCAAAATGAAGACTTTATTGAAGGCACTGAAACTCCGTACTAAAAGAATGGAGGGAAGCAGGTACTTGAAGGAAGAAGGATTTCTTGAAAAAGCTGGCTAGTGATAGATTTTTATGGGATTGTTAATATAGCTCATCTGTCTTGCATGTATGTGTTAATCACTGCATAATTATTCTTATGCACTGTATATAAACATATGGGTTCTCTATACTGTGGATTTTAATATGTCAGAAATTTCAGGGTAAACATATATTTATTAAATGCACTCTATATGAAGGAAGTGGAAGACTAATATTGAAAAATAATATGTCTGTTTTGAAGGTCTGAATGTATACATTTATCATTTTTGGGTTTTTAAAATTTATTTATTAATTAATAATGTTCCTTAGCATTAATTTAGTTGGGTAGTAGGTATTAACTTATATGAAAGGATTCAATGTATCACCTAAATTCTGGTGTTCAGAACTCCAAAACCTGTGCGGATATATGCTGAGCTTTTTCATAAGAATGTGGTGTCACTAAAATATTAAATGATGCTTGTTGAAGAGTTAGAAATACAGTGGCAGTGGAGGCTAGAAAAGAAAGTTTTTATCTAATTTTCTCAGATTCTGTCTGTGAAAGTGAAGGCTCAGTTACAATGCATGAATCTGTGGATAACCATGTTTCAGAGTTCAGTATATTCAGATGTGTTATTAGAAAAGGCAGACAATGTAGCCTTTTCTGTTCAATACAAATTCTACTATGGAAGTAAAATGAATCTTTGATCTAACCAACTTGAAAGCCTGATTTGTTTTTCCTTGTTACACATTTTCATAGGATTATTTTGAAGTAGAATATCTACGGTTGTAAAATTTAGAATATTTTTAGCATATTATTGTGCAACTTTGGTTCGAACTTGATGATACTTGTTTAAAAACCTCATGCAGTACACCAAAAGGCAAATTTGCCTGCAGCATGCTGGGATCATCTTCCTGATCCAGTAGTCATCGTTATGCTTCTTCTCTTGGCAGTGAGGATGATGCTCATTGCAGCTCATTTTGCAAAATGCCTTCTTAGTGTGGCTTTGTTCTTTTAGTGCAGGGGTAGGCAAACCACGGCTCGGGGGCCACATGCGGCTCTTTGGCCCCTTGAGTGTGGCTCTTCCAGCTTAGGAGTACCCTAATTAAGTTAATAACAATGTATCTACCTATATAGTTTAAGCTTTAAAAATCTGGCTCTCAAAAGAAATTTCAATTGTTGTACCATTGGTATTTGGCTCTTTTGACTAATAAGTTTGCCAACAACTGTTTTAGTAAGTTTTGACTGAGCTTTGAGGGGGGTTGTGTCTCTTTGTGTACTCCTGAGTGCTTTTGAGTTTGAAATGGGGTGTGGGGAGTGTATAGAGTGGGTGTTGGTGTCTCTTTCTGTGTGTTTTGATAAGTTTTGAATGTTTTGAGTGAGCCAGTTTGGTCTAGTGGTTAGAAAGCCGGACTTTTATCTGGGAATACCACGTTTGATTCCGCATTCCTCCATGAGGCCAGCTGGGTGACATTGGGCTAGTCACAGGTCTCTTCTGAGCTCTCATAGCTCCACCTACCTCACAGGGTGTCTGTTGTGGGGAGAAGAACAGAAAGCTTTGTCAGCCACTTTGAATCCCCTTAAATGGTTGAGAAAAGCAGGGTAGAAAAACCAACTCTCTCCTCCTCCTCCTTCCTCCAAATGCTTTTTCTTGTGTGCTGTAGAGTACCTGTGCTGTAGTTGATGGGTTCTTGAGTGGGTGTGGCGTGCTTTTTGGTGGGTGGGTGGGTGTTCATCTGCACACATGTGCAGAGTATTTTGGGGATTAAGTATATATACATGTGTGGATTTGCAGGTGTGTGCACATGTGTGCAGGTGTGTGTCTTTTTGTGAACAAATATTTTTTGCTGCGTGCAGATTATTTTTGTTCAGAAGCAGCTTTATGATTAGCAGGTGTTTGAGAGAGGGCTGCCAAAGTCTCCAAAATGTGCTGACAGCAAGAAAGCAGCTCCTGCAGAGGTAAAGGTTAAAAGGAGGACCAAATGAAAGTCCTGGACCAAGTGAAAGAAGGCAAAGAATTCACTGCTATGAGATGAGCCTTTGGGGTCAAGGAATCCACTATCCAGGCCATTAAAGGAAATAAATGAAGATGTTATTTGTGTAAATGGAGCAAGCAGTGCTGTAGCCTCTACCAAAGATGTTTGAAATCTAGGAACCCAGTGTTAATAAAGGTGGGAAAGGCTCTGAACATCTGGGTGAAGGACCAGATGCAAAGGAATAAGATGATTTGCAGTAGGGCAAAATGAATCTTTAAAAAGCCTTCTTCAAAACACCAGAGAGGGAGGCCCAGACAGCTTTTAGGCCTACATCTCACCATTCCCATTGCCTTGGTGTGGAGAAGCTGTCATGTGTGTTTCTGAGCTCATCTTAATGGGTAAATATTTCATATGGGGGTGAGGGTGACGTGTTGCCAATCACTTTTTTGGGTAGGGATCACAGCGTGTGTAACACCCTTATCTGGATGTAGGAGGTGCGCATCCTTTGTGGGACTGATGTCTTCAGCAGTACAGTCTGTGAAAGATTTTTTCTTGATATGGAAGATAGTCATCCCACATGGCATTAGCACCCTTAGAATTGCAGAATACATAACATGCTTGTTTAGATGTGGGAGACTGGAAACCCATGTAGCATCAGAGTGATGAGCACTGCAATCTTTGTAACACCTTCGTCTGAAAGGGAGTGTGTAGCTTCCTGCCACTTATCTGGGAGTTCTGCATTACAGTTTGCAAAATACTTTGTTTGGATAGGGATATCTAAACCAGCTTCTGGGTGGTGGAGCTTTCAGGTACGGCATTTGTGTGACCATGGTAAATGTTCCCAGGGATGTTCTGCTGTGCCATCCTTTTCTCCATGGACTTGCATTAGGAGCCCTTCCCCATTCAAGTCTGTAATTTTGAACAGACCAGGTCTATCACAGTGTAAGACAATGGAGATTTTGCTGCAGTTCCCCTAACCCCTGGATTTACATTGTTGTTAATAGCTCCTTAGTTCTTCTTAAATGTTATACTGCCAGAATGGAGCGTTCCTGTTACAGAAGGAGTTAGTGTTGGGGGCACAATGAGTAAATTGAAGTCCATGGTATGTTATTATTTTTCAAAAGATCATGAATTCCTCTGGAAAGTGACAATCTATTCTTTGTTTCTCTTTTCACCACATGCTTCAGTAGCATGAATGAAATGTACTTTGTTTTTTGCCCTCCAGGACTCATGCCTACATTCTCTGTCTGAGAAAGCATTCATAATAAACTTCTTGTACACAAGCTTGCAAGTTGGCCTTGAACTTCTTGGAGGGCATGTGGGTTATAAACACTATATAAGACATAATGAAAACAACTTTTTTAGTCCTGGGTGGGTAAGGGCCATGCAGTGTGATACAATCCCATTTTAAATGCCAGAAAGCCTTCCGTGGCTCCTTCCGTGGCTAAAGTGATCTTGTTATGTTGCTAGACATTTAGGAGGCTTATCTTTCTCATTCTGAGAACATTTAAAGAGCTTTCCCACCGTACTAAGTTGGATTACTGGAAAAAAAAATTGAGAAAAGCAGAAAATTGATTTTTTTGGGGAAAAAAGTCTTAGGAGTTTGTTGCTACTACTAGCAGAAGTAACCTGATCTCTTTATTGTTGAGCGGATAATCCACCTGTTCTGGTTGGTGGGTCTCTGCTATCTAGGGAAGCAAACCAACAGCAAGCCCAATACCTGTCAGCATCCGACAGTGACATCTTGTAGCTTTAGGGGTGGGTGGTCACAGGTGAGGGCCAGGCAATCGCAGGTCATGAAAACATGGTGCACCCTGGGTAGGTCTTGTACTGATGCACTGGGAAAAAAAGCATGCTCCTGTAGCTAGTGATCACCCAGCCCACGTCTGCAACACTTGCCCTTAAAGTGAGCCAGTTTGGTCCACTGGTTATGGAGCCATACTCTTATTTGGGAATACCGGGTTCGATTCCGCCCTCCCCCATGAATCCAGCTGGGTGACCTTGGGCTAGTCACAGCTCTCTTCTGAGCTCTCACAGCCCCACCCACCTCACAGGGTGTTCTGTTGTGAGGAGAATAATAGAAAAGCTTTGTCAGACGCTTTGAGTCCCCTTAAATGGGTAAGAAAAGTGGGGTAGAAAAGCCAACTCTTCTAAAGCTGTGAGCTGTCACTGGCAGCTGATCTTGTCATTTGTGAAAGCTTCAGGTATCCAAAGCTGAATTCTGTATCTTGTATGAATTAATTTAGTTTTGCCAATTAAATTTTGCCAAACAAAGCTGACTTATATTCCGTCAAAATAGTTATCCATTTTCAGGTCTGCTTTCTTCTTACACATAATGTTCAAATGTTTGCAACTGGGGCTAGGAGAAATAACTATGTCCTACGCATTTCTATGCTTGACAGGAGAGAAGGATTAAGCAATCAAAGTGCTACACTACTGAATTGTAACCCCCAAATCTAGCTGGAACCTGTTGAGTGTACAGTTATTCTTCATACAAGGGCGTGGTTTGGTTCCCACCAACCATCATGTAGTGCAAAGCCATATTATATAAATAATTATGAACAACAACAGAAAATTGATAGTTAGGGAAACAATGGAGGCGCGAACAACCAGAGTTGGTCAGTACCACTATGGAAGAAAAAGCCAGTCCATTTGAGAGTAGGTTGTCCTGTGCCTGGGTGATTAGATAAATCCATGATGCCTCATTTTACCAACTCTGTAAATGCAAAATGTGTTACACTCAGCTATATTGTGCAGGCGACAAATGCTTCCTGATTGGGTTAAAAAAAACCCCAGTATGCTCTCGTATGAGAAGTATGTTTTTGTATCACAAGGTGGTAATAGGAGGAATAGTCTGTCAGCTGAGCTTAATTATATTTTCTCTTTAAGTCAAAAATTGATTTCTTCAGATTTAATTGTGTTTGCTTTTAATTCAGTTTCGTTTTTTCTGCTTATGAAACTTACAGGACATTATGGCTTTTGGCAGAGGAAGCAGCTTCCCTTCCCCATTTTCAAACAGGTCTTTTAAATTTGTTTTTATTGTTCTAATTGGCCCTGAAACATTTGGGTATTGGGCAGAATGGATGGATGGATGGATGGATGGTATCAGGGGCTTCTTAAAACATATTTCTATACTAGACTTGAAGAAACAGGTCCCACACAGACATGCATTACATATATTTTATTGTTGTATTGTATACTTTTCTTTTCCTTTGGCTTGGGATTAGTTTAACTGTGTTTCATATACAAGGGGAGATATGTAGTTTAGATAACAAAAGCATAATGTAAACAGAAGCTAATCAGAGAAAAAATAGTGTTCAAATGAAACTGAATGCACTATGCATTATTAAATATTTACTGATTTTAAACATAGATTCAGCAGTTGCTTGACTGCTTGAAATACATATTCTGTTTGTTTATAATTAGAGAAGTAAGCAAGGTGACATTTTAAAATGCTAAATAATTTCAGTACTAAGGCTGATAAGACTGTATAAAACTTCATCGTAATAAAAACTTGCCATTTATATTGAATTTTTATATAGTTTTGCATATTTATATAGTTTTTGGGGGGAATAGGTCAGAAACCTCTTGCTATTTACTTCTTCTGAAAAGCTTTTTTAAAGTGCTGTGTCCAGATTACAGCTCTGAGATTTTCTCTTGGATTCTTGTACAAATACTAACCAGCTGTAATTCATGCTGAACTTTTCAAGATCAGACAAGGTTGACTTCAATACTGCTACCAGCGGAAGCTATCTGAATAGTCTATTGTGGACTTCAGCTGTATAACCTGCTTTCGTATGGTTAATATAATGTGCTGTTAAGAAACAGAGACAAACTTATTAACATGAGTAAACAAACTTAACTGAATCTGACCAAAACAAAAGTAGTGTTGAGAAGTAATGGTTATGAGAATGGACTTGCCTTTAACACAATTTATTATTAAATCAAAGATCTTTATTGTGAATATGAAATGAGACCATACAAAAAAAGCAAAACATTTATATCTTGTTTTTTGTTTATTGTATCCCACTGAAAAGATATATTCTTCCCCTCCACAGCAACCTTGTAAGTTTGGCTGAAAGAAAGGGATGTTCCCAAAGTCACTCTCAGTTTCCGTGGCCAAGTGGCGATTATAATCCTTCTAAGCTTCCATTTTTTTAGTGGAATAAATGAGCTATGGCATAGTGGTATAGTATTAATAAAAAGCAGCACATGGCAAGTGATATTTAAAATATCATTTCAGTAGAAACTGGTACTTGGAAAAATTCTGCTCAAAGCTGATATAGTAAAAAGTAGAAATGTCCCATTGATTCCCAGGATTGCTGGGTTTCTTCTCAGCAAGATGTCCAGCCAGTTCAGAGTTCCT
The DNA here is from genome assembly GCA_023333525.1 of Aspidoscelis tigris stejnegeri. Taxonomy (NCBI): domain Eukaryota; kingdom Metazoa; phylum Chordata; class Lepidosauria; order Squamata; family Teiidae; genus Aspidoscelis; species Aspidoscelis tigris. The sequence goes on from JALMGA010000007.1 coordinate 14,742,092, forward strand.
CAGTGATAGGATTGGCTAGCTCTGGCTTGGTTCCTTCGGTTCACTGATACAAGGGGTGACACTGGGAGATATTTTCTAGCCACTGTAAAGGGCTGCCACTGCTGCAGAAGTACCATCAAGCAGTCATAAAAGGTGCAGTGGCCTTTTATGAAGTCTTGACAGAGTAGTATGCCAAGTTCAGTTCACCTTTGAGGTAAGCCACAAATTCAAACCCTGACTTGGTTTGGAGGTGGGGCTGCTTGCCACAAGCCCAGTTTGGCATAGCTCTAGTAGCAAATTCAGTGCTTAAGAAGACAGTAATGATGTTGTGCACACTTGTGTGCAGTGTGCCCCCGCCCGAAGAGGGAACAGTAATGGCAGAACTGTTTCACAGATGGATGAACTCTCTGCGCCTTATACACAAAGATCACCTACTCCCAAGAAGGCCTCATAGATTGTCTGAGACTGTTGGGTAGTACAACTAATGGTCTCAGGCTTCTATGAGCACTTCTTATGAACAGCCCTGGGTATAGTTCCTTTTGCTCACAGTACCCAAGAAGGATAGCAGGTGCAGGATAGTCTTGGACCTGAAGTACTTGGAGAATTTTGTCAGGTACAGGATTTTTAAGATGGAGTGTGTAACTTCTATGTGAGCTGACTATTTTGTGGGAGCATTAGATTTACAGGATGCTTATCTACATATGTTAATAACACTGGAGCATCAGAGTTTTTCTATTTTTGTATAAGGAAGCAGGATTTCCAGTACCGTGCTCTTCCCATTTGCTTGAGTATTCATCAAGATCCTGGCAGTAGCTTGGAGCCCCTCTGGTTATTGGGAACATCAGTCTACTACACTTTAGGCAATTTGTTAGTTTTAGTTCTATTACAGGTCCTGGATCATTTGAGTGCAACAACAGATGGCTCAGAGAACAGAATAAGACCATCTCTAAACAGAGAACTGGCATTATTTTATCCAGGAGGCAGCAGATTGTTTTGAGAGGTTCTGCAAAGATCTTGGAACTGGCAAGTTTGCTAGAGCAGATGATTTTCTTAATATACTTATGGCCTACTACCATCTACAACCTTTGCAATGGTTCCTCCTCCTTTTCAACAAGAGATTGCAAGTGTAGTGGACTGATGTCAAGAACTTGTTACATGCTGTGGAGTTAAATGGATGCAAACAGGTTAGCTGGATTGCTGTCTGGAGGCAGTAATGGGTTGAATGTGGACCAGTAAATTGAAATTGAATCCAGTCAAGATGGAGGTACTGTGTGTCAGGAGGCCTCAAGTCCAGGACGTTAAGTGGCAATCAAATTTTCCTTTCTTCCAAATGCTTTAGTTATGTAGCTGGCATAGAGAATTCAGCAGCATTTTTGTTCATTGTCCTTTTTGACCAAGGAGGCTGTTCTGTCCAAAGGTGGACTCAAAAGTTGCACAGACAACAGAAAGTGGTTTACATTAGGCATATCAGGTGCACAGAATCTATGTATGACTGTTTCCATCCTGTAAGGCTTGGTCTGAAAGTATCCAGCCAAGTCATTGCCACTTGGATTAAACCAAGCCTTGGCTTTTAGGTGGATGGGCAAGTATGTTCCTTTAAGTGTCACAGCCCATTGGACCTGGTTGGTGGCAATGTTGGTGATGTTTGCATGCAGTGTTCTGCTGGAGAAGATTTGCCTTGCTGCTTCACCCTACCTTGAAAAAGACATTTTGCTGTGCATTTTTTCCCCATAGAATCACAATAATAAGAAATGGTTTGGTAACATACCAAAGTAGTTATTTACCATTCACATGAGAGTGCACTGAGGGATGAAATAATGGCCAGCTGTTGTCTTTTTTTCCCTGAGGCGGAGTCTCTATGTGTACTGGAGAAAATAGCAAACAGCAACAACAACAAAAGAGCGGGAATGAGACAAATCAGGAAAGAGAAGCCCAAATGCTGCCATTTCAAGAAACCCTAGCGCCTATGACATAATAATACTTTGATCTGTATGAAAATTATTTGAAAAAGATTATTTTTTAGTCAAACAAAATCGAAATACAGAGATTGTAACAGCAATCTTGTGCATATGCATTTAGATTTCATGTGTACAGGTAAATGTATGTGGTATACTTTTTTAAATTGCTTTGAGAAATTATTTTCACATTAAGTATTTTAGGACATGTCTTTGATATTAAAAAAAAGTATGTGATTCTGGTCATGAGTTCTAGATTTGGGTTTTTATTTTTGCTTCTGCAGTATCTTAAGAAATTTAAAATATTTGTTTATCTTGGTTTTTGTTAATCCATGGTTCCCCCCCCCCAAATGAACAGTGGAGAGACTAGAAGAGATGCTTGTATATATTTAATTACATTGAAGAATCATTCATTGTAAGCTAGATATTGAGCAGTCTGCATCCTCTTTCTCAATGCATGTTATTTATTTGGAATTTTGCTAGCCAGGTAAAATACTTGGTCAGTTTTTGAAAAACGTTTTTACGATGCATGAAATAGTATTAAATCAAAATCTAGCGCTATATAAAGCATTTCTGAGAGAGAATATAAGATCTTAGTCATACAATATTTACTTATTTATGAATTTATATCCTTCCCTTCTCCTGAAGGTCCCAGAGCAGGTCACAATAATAGAAATATAATATACAGGAAATATACCTGAAACATATTCAAATTATCATTTAAAGTATTGGTTACTTTTGGAGCTAATATTATATTAATTGCATTTTCAGATGTGAAAGCGTTATGGCGGGGAACAGTTTAGTCTTACCAATTGTATTATGGGGACGCAAAGCACCCACCCACTGTGTCTCAGCCACCCTTTTAATGGATGATGTGTCAATGATAATAACAGGATGTCATGATGGACAGATATGTCTCTGGGATCTCTCTTCAGATCTTGAAGTAAGTTTGAATAAATCACCCAGTACTTTCCATGATACACAGTATAAGGCTTATTTTGCACATACCTGTTTGGTGAACAAAACTTAAGTTTAAACACATTTTTAATAGTGATACTGTTCAAATACTCACACAAATTGTCTCTCCTGGGCTTGGATAAACAGGAATATTAAATATAAAAGGCTGCTTTCTGCTCATTAGAATATGTTAGAATGACACCAAGTGTTTAACCGAGGCTTCTTGGCATGCCACTGTGTGGAATATAGCTCTTGGGAAAAAAAGCACATCAGATAGCATAGTCCCCAACAGACTGAGCGAAAGTCGAACCCCCTGAAAGTGGATTTCTTGCTACATTTCACGTCAGAAGTCATTTTATTACTTAGCATTGATTTTTCAGGAGTACGGTATGTCAGTGATATGCATTTCTGAATAGTTCTAGTCTGATTTGGAGGTATGCCTGGTAATCCACAGATTAAAAAGTATGGTTTTAGTATATATACTTTTCCCAAACCCAAATCATGCAGTTTTAACAGACGCATAACAATCAATGAATGATATTGATATTCAAGGCTTGCTTTTGAGTACCGAGTTGATTTTTTTTAAGAAAATCATTATCATGGAAAAATCAATGAATTCTGCTGAAAAGAGATTCGCAGGAACCTCGGCCACCCTCCCCCATCTTGACCTTTTGGAGGTCAACCTGTTAGATCAATGTAACATGAATAACCAATTCAGGTCTATCATATTTCCTAAACAATTCTGCTTGTAAACCAGTATTGTTTCCTCCTTCTTTAGGGGCAGAAGCAGGGAAGGGTAATAAGTAAATGTTCATGGTGCTTCTAGATCTTTGAAAATTAGGGAAGTATAAATACCAGATGAGTAAACTAAGTTCTTGCAAAACCATTTATTCTGGGAACCAGAGTAGGCTTTTGCTTTTAAGGCCAATTATATCCATTGTAAACTCAGAGAAAATTTCAAGTAACTGTTTGTTAAAGCAAGCAGATTTTTTAAAGTGACACTGCAGTAGCTTTTAAAAGAAAAGTTTTTTTCCTTTAGCATACCTGTATTACTTCTGATATAAGAATGACAAAAGGCAGCTGATTCATCCAAAGTAACGTTAAGTTTCAACTGCTCAATGTCATGTATAGCCATCATCAGCGTTTTAAGTAGTGAACTGTTTGTTTCCAAACAGCTGCAAATTTCTTTTTAAAAATGTGAGATAATCTTGAATGAAAGCAGTGATATAAGGCAGTGTGTTGAAGCTCCTGACTTCTTATTTCTCAAGCAGTGCAAAGCATGTGGTTTGACCTCATGCGTTTTGGTGCATGCAAACTCAACCTGTCACTTGCACTTGCAAAAATTACCCTATTATTCTTTCAGATTATTTATGGGAATGCTGGCTGTAAACCGTAAATCAGTTCTTGTAGGCAAAGCAAATCTGAAGTAGGGATGCCTTCTTGAAAAGTTGCCTTCTCTTCCAATTTCCTTTTCTTTGTGGGTTGTTTCCTTTGAGATTGGAAGTCAGAGGGCAGGACTTGCCTGGCAGCGTGTTTTGTGGGCTGTCCTAGGAGTCTCTGGCAGATGGATAAGGGCAGTATAAAAGATACACTAATCTACTGCCCATGTTTATATCACACTTTTTTTTTTCATAGTTTGCCAAAACAAAGAGGATGCCTATGTGGATGCATCTGAAGCTAAAGTTGTAGTTAATTCTTCTAATGTGCCTCATAGTCTCTCAAAGCTGAAAGTTTCTGCATGCTGTAGTACTCAGTAATATTTTATGTTGCAGCCTGTGTGGCTGGTGTCAAGCAACTGAACACCTGTTTTGCTTGCACAAAATATTGCCCATCCAGAATTATTGCTTGTTGGCTACACAGCACTGGGGCTGGGGCTGGCTGTGCATATTTTCAGCTTTTTCACTAGTGCAAAATATCTCCTAGATTGTCCATGATTTCCAAAACTGTGTATGTTGAACCTAAGAACCTAAGAGGAGCCCTGCTGGATCAGGCCACAGCCCATCTAGTCTGGCATCCTGTCCCGCACTGCTTGTGGGATCTTAAGTAGACAAAGGCAAAACCTACACCTGCTTTCAGATCCCTGCAAATGCCCTCCAGAGAAATCCTGCCTGTCTCCCCAGCCTAGAGAAAGTAGCTAGGCATCCATTCTAATAGCCATTGATAGACCCGTCCTCCATAAATTGTCTAGGCTTGATGCTGTCATCACCTCTTCTGGCAGCAAACTCCAATACACCAATGAATCTCTGGGTGAAGAAATACTTCCCTTTGTCTGATCTGACCTTCCTCCCCATTATGGTGCCACCTAGGTCTTGTGATAGAAAATTTTTCCTTATCCACCTTTTTGGCTCCCTCACATGGACTGTGGCCATGGCCAGGATGGTGGCTCCCTCCACATACTAAGTTACAGTACTGTTTTGGAAAAACTTGCCATGAGAGATAGGTTTTCCTGCAATAGGCTGTAGTGGGATTTAGGGGAAATATTGCAGGACTAGGGTGAGGTTGCCATAGATGTGTGTGGGAATCCCGCCATAGTGCAGGCACCCCCCATCTGTACAGGACTTCAGTTGAGTAAGTAGGAAGGAGGTATGCTGGGTACTCCCATGTCCTACTGTTAACCAATTGGCATTCAAGGCTCTGCAGAGTAGCAGCAGATGGTATGAGAATTTGGTGTAAATTCAACTATTTGCTGGAGGACATGTATCATTGTCATATCTTTTTTTTGCCAAAGTGTTCTGTTAGTTTCTCTATTCCATATAGTACGTCTTCCATTTAAGTCCAAAAAAGGGGGGAAATGCAACTATACCATTTATATAAATTGTTGAGTGTAGTCATATATGTTTTGGTTACTAGCATCAATTCAGCGAGATATAAACACCTAAATAAGTAAACCAACCTACAAAAAAGTCATTTTAAAAATTGAAGTGAGATGAATAAAAATATAATTTAGAAAGTGATAGTTAATGGTTTGTGTCAGCATCCTTTTTTAAAAAAAATAGTGATGGTAGTAGTAAAATCTGTAGTATTTATTATCTTTACAGTGGTTTGCAGAAGTGCTTTTTAGATTTTGTAATATGTGAATAGTGCTTAGGTGCTTTTCTGTCCAAACTCTTCCTGTTTACATGGAAATCAAAACAGAAATTATGGTCTGGTTGTGCTTAAGTCTGAACTAGTTGGCAAAGGAGAGGTGAAGATACTTTTTTACTGTTCCAATGTAAAGGAAATAAATGATTGAAGATACCTTATGTTTTGTTTGCTTTCTGTGCAAACTTTCATTTCCAAATGACTTCTAAATCCTTAGGCTTACGGAGAACCATTCAATAGCAAAGCATTTTTGACGTACCTGTGGAAACCTTTAATTTACCATCTGTACTGAATTATTTGAAAATCTTCCTGTTAATTGAGTTTCTGTGTATCTTATTCTTGAATTTAGATAAACCCAAGGGCTTTATTGTTTGGTCATACAGCTTCTATTACTTGTTTATCCAAAGCCAGTGCTTCAACAGAGAAACAATACATAGTCAGCGCATCTGAAAGTGGGTAAGTCTCCTCTGTTCTATTCCTCAGATAGATCAATGACTTTTTTTTCCTCCTATGATATTCAGTGTTCTATAATCTTTTGTAATTATTGAAGGAAAGTACAGATCATGAGCACTCGTTAGATTTATTCCCTTCCTCCTCTCATCAGCAAGAAACATTAGGAAATTTGTAATATGATCCTGTCTATATGAATGTGGGAGAATGATTGGTTAACATGTCTTTTTTATTGCCCAGGGAGATGTGCCTCTGGGATGTGAATGATGGAAGATGTATTGAGTTTACTAAATTAGCCTGTACGCACACTGGCATTCAAGTAAGTACCTTATAGATAGGATTAATTGTCTCCATAGAAATGCATTTTTGTCTCTTACTTCTGGGACTCAAGGATGAAATTTGCATTTTATTGTTTTATATTCTGTAAACAGAATGTAAAATTTTCTTCCAAGCTGAAAATGTATAGTGACCAGGCTGCTTTAGAGTACAGTAAAATAAACACTGATATAGGCTAAGAGAGGTAAACAAAAGCATTTTCTACCTTTCAGCAGACTAAGGTCACAAATAGTGTCAGAAACCTGGGACCTTTCTGCACTTGGGCCCATAGTCTGAGTACAGTACACTCCCAGACAGACCATCTGCACTTGAAGATGCTGTTTCCAGCTCAGAAATGGCCCTTTCTATGCAGGAGTGTACTGCACGCAAACTAGGTGTGGAGCATGATTTCGTGCTTCACACGCAGACTTACCCTATCCAGAGATGGCCTTTGTCATCTCTGGTAAAGCCCATCCACACCTCTGTGGTGCAGGGCATGTCATCTGAGATGATGCACAAGTGTGTTCTCACCTCACATGACCCCAAATGCAAGTGTGCGTGTGCAATGTCTCAAGGTCTGCTGCTATTTATTGTTTTTAGGTGGTGACTGGCTTATCCCCAGTTACTGGATGGCCCATCCCTACCTCTTTTCTGTTCTGTTCTGTTCTTTTCTGTTCTTCTGTTCTGTCCTTTTGAGTTAGGGCTTCCAAAGTGGAGTGGATGACAGAGGGAGGATGTCTTGAATCTTCCATCCAAGCCACAGATTGAATAGTTTTAATCTTTTTTGTTGTTGTCACTTTAAGATATATCTTAAAATTTCGGAACAAAACAACACCAACACCACACACTAAAATTATTTAAAAGGGATATGGTGTCCAGATGCTAAGCAGCTTGAATGGAACATTCAGAGATCTTTCTCTTCCGTGCATCCAGTTTTGGAGACCTTAGATGTAAAATAGTTTCCTTAAAGGCTGGTCTGTAGATGGACTTCTTTTTCTTCCAATCTAGAATTTTGAAATTGGGGTGAGTGGTCAGGGAATATTCCGCCCAAGTCATAAATTGTTGGACACTGTTGATTTTTAATGATTTTCTGACATTTTAAGAAATTTGCTCATTTGGAGAAACCATTCCTATGAAAGCTGAAACATAAAGCTAATCTCTAATGTTTTAGAACTGATTCCAAGTTAATATTATAAAATGAATTCATGTGGATTCATGCAGTCTGAAGATGTATCCCCTATGGATGTCTTAAAACAAACAAACAAATACATAAATAAATAAACCAAAAGCCCAAACCCTTCCCCAAACAAACAACCTCTCTCTTCACCCCCCCCCAAATAGTTTAATAAATAAGTGGTATTCTCTTCTTTAAGTTCTATCAGTTCACAGTTGGCACCCAACGTGAAGGAAGATTGTTATGTCATGGCCATTACCCAGAAATTCTTGTTGTGGATGCTACCAGCCTTGAAGTTCTTTATTCATTGGTGTCAAAGATCTCTCCTGATTGGATCAGCTCCATGAGTATTATTCGATCTCATAGAACACAAGGTTAGTTAAAGTGTTGCTTAATGATTCTTGTTTTTCCAGAACTTTCTTGATAATCGTGAGATAATATCTCAATACTATTGTAAGGAGTAATCTGATATTTTCCTCCCAAAGTGTACAATTAGGAGTTGTTATGGTAGTAGTAGTTGCTGTTGTTATGGTAGTAGTTGTTATGGTAGTAGTAGTTATGGTAGTAGTAGTTGCTGTGGAAGTAACTGCTCTGTTGGCTTGCATAGTTTTGAATGTTTAAACCGTTTGTATAGTTAATTATGTAGTCATTTTGAGACTTGGCAATGGGGAGCATATGTAAAAAGTAGTAATAATTTCGTATTTGAAGTTTGTTAGATGTTTAAAACTTATTGGGATAAAATGGGGAAATCGTAAGTTCGGGGTGTGTTGCACAGTATCATCAATTATGTAACTGCATGGCCCTACGTGGGGGGGGGGGGTGGCATCTTGCCTCCATGCTCCAAAAAAGACCAAGAAGAGCAGCCAGGTGCAAGGTGAACTCACTTTTCTCTAGATCTGCATTGGTAAGTGTTCCGCCTAGCAAACCTTACCTCCTTGAGCTTGCAAAATGGCATTCTTCAGAGCCCTAAATAGGAGTGAAATAAGTTGTTTCATACTGGGCTCATATCATATATGTTGCTGTTGGTGCTACATATCTTCAGATTTACCTGGTGACCTTTCCCAGCTGTAAATGGAGATGCCAAGGACTGGAAATTTGTGTGTGTGTATGTGCCCTGCCTGTGCCCACAGGTCTCAGGCAGGTCACAATAAAATCAGAATAAAAACAGGTAAAATAGGTTTGCTAAAACTGTGAGCTGCTTTTGTATTTGCTATACAAGGCAGCTTTACTGTTTACCTGCAAATGTACATACTTGCTTCACAGTTTATCTGTCTTGTACAATTCCCCCCTTTTAATTGTTGTTTAATATAGGAGATCTCTGTCTCAGCTTTTATAAATTATATATCACTCTTATGTAAATGTTTCTTGTCTTTTATTTTCCCTAGAGGATACTGTTGTAGCAGTATCAGTGACTGGAATTCTGAAAGTGTGGATAGTAACTTCTGAAGCGAGTCACATGCAGGTAAATAAAATTAAATCAAGGAGTTAATTTTCACTGTGATCATGTAATATATATGATTTCTGTGTACAGCAACTTGACTTAGACCTTCGATGTTTATGAGACGTCCATTCCAGGAAATCTTTTCAAGTGTCAAGACTGTGAGTAGGAAAACTGGCTGTAATCTACCCTTCTATACCTGTCAAATGTGTCAAAAGTAAATGAGACACTACTTCGTGAATAACAAGGGATGGTTTTATGTTATCCATTTTAATTGTGGGTAATCCAGATCTGCAAATGAGTAAACTAGAAATATCAAGGGTCTGCTGTATAGATAGCTGGAATTTAAAATGTACTGATCCATATTGGGTTTTTTTTCTGAAATAAGATTATTATGCTTTTAATCAGGCTGCATTCACATAACAGAAAACAAAAGATTCTATCTATAAGTGAATTGTGCACCTTGGAGTAATAACCTTTGACACTTTGGTAGTATGAATATAATTTTATAGATAAATATTGCTATTATCAAGTTAAAAGACTTATTTACATGAAATAGGCATGCAATCCCTGCATTTCACAATCAATTAAGCAATCTAAACTATATATAAAAAAACTTTAAAAGATGCAAGTATTATAGCAATAAATACAGCTATAAAGAACTGATCTTGGCATATAGTTCATATTATAGAAGTTTCTAAGGTTCCAGTGACAATGTTCAGTTGTAAAAGAAGTCAGCTTAAGCAGGTGTAAGTGAAGACTGACCTGTTTTAACAACGGATACTTTTCTTCAGTGGCATCTTGATTGACTTTATAAATGCATATTGTTGGTATGGAGTGATCTGTTATAGCTTAACTGCTGCAGGTCTCCTGGATATACAATGAAACAATTGGCAATACCTTGTAATGTACCAATAAATCCTTGAAATGGCTCTGCCCACTATAAGAAACTCTTAACAGAAGTGCCTACAGTTCATCAAAAGGTAAAATATATAAAATAGCTTACAAGAACAAGAAATAAAACATCAATGATAAAAAAATGTAATACAATTTTGTTTAGGAAGATTTATCAAACTTAGTCACTTATACTGACAAAAGACAGCCCGCCTTTGCTTGTGGAATAGACCAGTGTAAGATGCTTGATAGTAGTATGGAGAAACTATATAGGTCTAAAAAAGCCAAACAGCCCTGGTGTTGAAAAGAATAGGTGATGGTTACATAATAAGGTAGAAGGCTGGCAATTTACTTCATTTAAAATCCTTGGGACTTGGGTTGAAACCATCTGAGGTCAAAACATGCATGGCACCAAAATGTTTGATGTTTTTCAACGTGAGCAATGTAAAATCATGCACGTTGGAGCTAAAAATCCTAACTACTCATGTAGGAAAGAGATTGTGGTGTAATGCCAGACGGTTCAGTGAAAGTGTCAACACAGTGTGCATCAGCCGTAAAAGAAAAAAAAAAAAGATGAACAGCATGTTTGGGTTAATAAGAAATAGTACTGAAAACAAAACAAAAAATTTGAAAAGTGTAATGTTCTTATACAAATCAGTGCTGCAGCCCTGATCTAGAAAACTAAGTGCAGCAGGGATGTGCACAAATATTCGAAGACATTCAAAATTCAACTGAATTCTTCCAAATTTTGACATTAACATTCAAATCGAATGTCCAAAAATTCTAATTTAAAAATTCAAACGAATTTTGAATTTTTGAGTCTGTTTGTTCAGATTATTCAGACTTTCTTATGTGTACGGGTTCATACACGCATGCTTGCACTTATGCGTCTTTTCCTTATCCATATGCATTTGTACTGATCTGTATGGGGTGAAAATGGGTTGCATACAAGATAACTACAGGATGCAGACAGACATGTACAGATGTGTAAAGGATACACAACAATGCGTATGGGCACATACAAATGTTGCCAACTTTCATAGGTGCAAATCTGATTTGAAAAGTCAAACAGATTCGAATTTGCTTAATTTGAGTCAAATGTGGGTAAATTCAAATTTTAGTTATTCGAATTGAATTGAATCCCGAAAATGGCATTCGGGCACACCCCTAATGTACAGTTTTAATTTGCAGCATCTTGAAAAGGATACAACTTTGTTAAAGAAGGTTGAGAGGAGGGTAACTAGGATGATCAAAAGGCTCAAGAAACTTCTTTATGATAAAGGTTGCAACATTTGTGTTGTTTTTAATCTAGAAAGTGGGCAGATGAGGGGGGACATGATAGAGTTGTATAAAATCATGCATGATGTAGATAGTGTGGATAGGAATCTTCTCTTTACAAAAATACTAGTGAAACTGATTCCTGGACAACTCAAGATAGACTAAAGCTTTTTAAAAAAGAAACCACAGTGCATAATTAAATTTTGGAATTCACTACCAAAGATGTAATGTTATCCATTAACTTGAAGGGTTTCAAAAAAGGTTTAGACCAACATATTGCTTAGTCCTAGCAGCAGCAAATGGCCAGCTGCTGGAAGACTGTAAGGGCACATCCTCATGCATGTTTTGATCTCAATTGAAATTGGGTTCGGCAGGGGGTGTTCCCATGCATTTTAGATTTGGTCTGATTTCTGTGAACCAAATCGCCCAAACCAGGAGCAAAAGTGGTACTGGAAAAAACAGGTCTGGGTGTGGTTTGGGGGTTCAACATGCATTGTTTGCGAGCCGAGCCTGCGCATGGGGACGATCCCGGGCTGTTTGGGGAGGACATTGGATCTAGCAGCAGTGGGAGGTGGGGTTTCATGTCCTGTGTTTGCCGTTCCTGCCCTGTGCATTGGAGATCACAACCACTGAGAGTTTTAGGGAGTAAAAGGTGTTAAAGCCAAAACAATGAGGGGGTCGAATGGCCTTCGCTGCCTCACGAGTTTTTCACACTCTGTTTCCTGATTGTCAAGACAGACAGGATAATAGCTTGATTTTTCTCCCTTTTACACAGAAAATATTCCATCCCCGTTTCCCAGTCACCAAGATGGGCATGATAATGGGTTGATTTTTCTCTATTTTAAGCGTATTGGGTGTTCTCACAGTTCCCGGGTGGAGCGGAGGTGCACAAAACTGTCCAACTGCTCAACTGCTGTCAAACCTCGTTGCGGTTATGTTTTTTTTTAAATTGCTACTTTTCCCATTCGGTCCTGGCTTCTCTGGGGATGCAGTATTTGCAGCTGGTGACACAGGTGTGGGGTGACATCAGTCCGGCCTCCAGTGAGGAGAAAGGGGGCGTAGAGGAGATGGTGCTGCTCTCCTGTGCCGGGGTTTGGCATGGCATGCATGGGGACAGCTGAATCTGTTACCAGGAATGGCATGGGGATGGGCAAGATTCGATCTTGGTCCCACACCCGGTCCTATGCGTGCCCAATTAGATTCAAGCGCCTTGCATGGGGACGCGGCCTAAGAGGGCCTAGCTGAATCCTGCTATCCTCATGGTGGGCTTCCTTGTGCAGCAGATGGACATGCCATGGGTCTAATCCAGTAAGATTTCTTTAAATATATTTTTATGTTCTCACTGGATTATGGTGACACCATTAAAAATTAGAAAACAAGGTTATTTATCTTGATTATATTTAATGCAATGCTTTGATTTTTTTTTTAGGAACTCAGTTATAATCAAAATATTGATGAGACAAAATAAGAATGGAAATCAAGCCTACTGGGAATAATTGTGTGAATAATCCTATATTCTTCTGTTCTTTTTAGGATACAGAACCAATTTTTGAGGAGGAATCTAAACCAATTTACTGTCAAAACTGCCAAAGTATTTCTTTCTGTGCATTTACCCAAAGATCACTTTTGGTGGTTTGCTCTCAATATTGGAGGGTAAGGTGAACCAGTTAAGTAAAAGCTGGCTTTTTTTTTGATTTTGCAGGTTACTGTCAGTGAAACATATCTACAAAGAGTATAGGTTGTAAAACAATAAGTCTGATTTTATTTAACATATACTGTATTTTTTGCCATATAAGACCCACTTTCCCACCCCAAAAACTTATTCTGAAATCAACCTGTAATTGACAAGTGCTCAGTGGTGGTGGTCATATGTGGTGCTCAGTGGTGATGGGTTTTTTTAAAGCTTTCTATTTTCTTTAGTGTTTTCAAGATGGAAACTAGACTGCTCTCTGCAACACATTATTGTTTCCCCCACCATCTGCAAGGGAGGGCAGATAAAACAAAAATATTTTGTTTTAAGCTGAACCACTGGGACCTTTAGCAATCTGCCAGTTTCATGTTACAAGGAAGATTGAAGCTGACTGTGTGCTTTGCCTTTAACTCTAACTGCTAGCAACTGGCCTCTAAAGCAAGACTGAAGTTGAAGTTGTGCAGGTTTACAATACCTTTCAGCTTTCACTCAGTAAGCAGCATTGACAAACGGTACATTAGCAGCCCCTAATCATGACATCACCAATGCAGAAAGGGGTGATTCTGTCTGACAGCAATTTACAGTCAGCCTCTGTCAGCAAATAACACCAGTTTTTTTCATTTAATAAACAAAACAAAAGGATAGTCTGAATCTAGCAACTGATATCTGCAAATTGCTGGTGAGACTTATTGACAGTCCTTATTATAACGGCACAGGCAGCTGGTAGATTCAACAGCCACAGGCCTCAGTGAAAAGACTTAACTTAGTCAAAACCTCACAGTATTGTTATGAAGGCAACCAAAAAGTGTGCAAAGAAAACATCAAAGCAGGATGATACTGCTACAAAAATCAACTTGAGATTTCCTCATATGGCACTGAATGGTGAGGCTTTTAGCCTGGGGGCAGTTCAAATACAAGTGATAGCTCATGCTCCCTCTCCTTTCTCAGTGGCATCGGTTGCATCTGTATGATCATTCATTTGCTTAAGGTTTATTTTCACCAAATATTCCTTTCTAAATTTTAGGTGTGTCTTATGCATCAAAATACAGATAATTTTTTGGTGCCTGTCATCTCATGTCGCTTGTATATTAGGATTCTTTAGTCATTCATCAAACGAACATCAAAATGCTATTTTGGCCTTTAAGAGAGGGACTAAAATGCCAGCTGTGGTATTGACTTCCTAATATTTGATAAAAAAAAATTCTAGTTCTGATTATGTAGGTTCTTTTCTTTTTTTCCCTTCAGCTTAGTAAAAAAGACACAAGTTTTATGCCTTCCTTTATTTCTCTCTGCTCATTTTCATATTTTGGTTATCAAATTTGTGAGATGCTTTATGGGTGTTTTTCCACTAGCCTCTAGAATACCAAAAGGGTCCTTAATGGATCCTTAATGGGTAGTCTAGTGGTAGTGGAAAAAAACCCTATGTCTTTATGGAATTTCTCGAGCTTTTTCTGTCTTTAAATGAGAAGATGGAATATAACTGTTGCAATCATTGTAGAAACAGATATAAAGTGCAATTCTTACTATATCTTTCCTTTGTTGTTTTTTCTAAATACATTTATATAAAGTTGAAAAAAGTACTAGGGGACAAGAAGATGATGTGATTTCAATTATCCAGATGCTGACATTCAATGCTTAGTTTGTGCCATGTAATTAATTTCCTTTAGGTATTTGATGCTGGTGATTATTCCCTGTTATGCTCAGTACCTAGTGAGAATGGGCAGACCTGGACAGGAGGCGATTTTGTATCAGCAGATAAAGTAATTATATGGACAGAAGAAGGACAGAGTCTTATATATAAATTGCCAGCCAGGTATGCAAACTGATAAGTACTGGATCAAAACTTTCACCTGTAAATGATGGACATTTTTTTGCAGAGATTGGTGATATTGGCAAAGCTGGACTGGATTTTTAAAAAACAGACTTTATTGAAACATGAATATTATAAAGAGCAATGTAATAATAATATAATAACAGTACAGACCAAAGATCAAAACATCATATAACAATCCAACCAGAATGTAAACAACTTAGTAAGTCCTCATATACAAATGTATAATAGTTAGGCAACTCAAGTAAGAAATGCTAATCAAAAATATATATCATTGGTTGTATCAATTCAGGGAAGTTGGAATTTAATTGCTGACCTAGAAAGGGCAAAATCTTTATTGATCTGCTCTAGCTTTGACAATAATGGATTCCATCCTTCCGGGTATGGATATCTCTCCTTTCTACTATGAAATTAATGCTGTTGAGCAGTTATTAATTCAGTTATTGCATATTCTAATAATTTCATATGCCAATTGTTGTGGTTTAGAGTTACACATGATTTCCAGTTTGGGGCAATCATTTTTTTCTCTGCCAAAAATGGAAAATGCAGCAAAACTGCTGCATTTTTGCCGATGCCTGTTTCTGGAAAATATGTAGAATGTAAATTTCAGGTGAAAATGAAATTGGAACTTGGACAAATCTGTTATTTTCCGTTGAGATCTGTTGCCAAAAGCTACAAACAAATGGACAGCTCCATCATTGATTGGTGTAAAGGTGGATTGGATTTTTTAAAAATTAAACTGTAGCCAGAGTAGACCTTATTTATCTGAGTTTGGATCAGAAATGTACAGAACCAGTTCTGTACTAAGTGGGTTCATGCAGAATGAAGAGAGGTATGTAGAATGTCTTTGGACTGAATCCCTTACCTTTAATTAGGAAGGGAATAGAAAATAAGTCAGCAAATTTATTTATTTATTTATTTATTTATTTATTTATTTGTTCAATTTATATGCCGCTCCTCTCCGAAGACTCGGAGCGGCTTACAACAGGTCAAAATATCAGACAGGTTAAAACAATAACAGTTAAAAGCAAAACAGTAACATCAAACACCCACTCTCAAACCCATTCCCGAAACAGGGAGGTCTTAACAAGCTTTCTAAACTCCAGGAGGGTGGGGGCATTTCTTATAGCGTGCGGGAGCTCATTCCACCAGGTGGGGGCTGCCACCGAGAAGGCTCTCCCCCTCAGGGCCGCTCTTCTGCACTGTTTCAATGTTGGAACTTTCAGGAGCCCCAGTCTATGGGTCCTAATCGGTCGGAGGGACTCATGAGGCAGGAGGCGGTCTCTCAGATATACTGGTCCTAAGCCATGTAGGGCTTTATAGGTTATAACCAGCACCTTAAATCGGATCCGGAGACTGACAAAATGTCATTTTGCCTCTTTATAAATCTATAGTGAGGCCACATTTGGAATATTGTGTACAATTCTAGTCACCACACCTCAAAAAGGAAATTGTGGAACTAGAGAAGGTGCAGAAAAGGGCAACTAGAATGATTAAGAGTCTGGAACACCTCCCTTATGAAACCAGGCTGCAATGTCTAGGCCTCTTCAGTCTGGAGAGACGGCATTTAAGAGGGGACCTGACTGAAGTATCTAAAATTATGCATGGTGTAGAAAAGGTGGATAGAGAAAATTTATTTTCTCTATCGCACAACATTAGAACCAGGGGGCATTCTATGAAGTTGATGGGTAGGAGAGTCGGATCCGACAGGGGGAAGTATTTCTTCACCCAAAGGGTCATCCGGTTATGGAATGTGCTGCCGGAAGAGGTGGTGACAGCTACCAGTCTAGATCGCTTCAAGGTAGGGTTAGACAAATTTATGGATGACAGATGTATCAATGGCTACTAGAATGAATGCCTAGGTGCATCTTTCAGGCTGGGGGGGGAGGGGCAGAAGCAGGACTCTTCTAATGCCATTTGCTGGGATTCAAGAGCAGGAAAAGGTTTGTCCTTGTCTCTGTTTGAGATGCCCATGAGCATTTGGCGGGCCACTGTGTGCGACAGGATGCTGGACTGGATGGGCTGTGGCCTGATCTGGCAGGGCCTCTCTTATGTTCTTATGTTCTAAAAGTTCAGGGTTCAACCCAAATATGAAACAGAAGGAAATCTGATGAGTCTATCATTTGATTCCCTCCGTGTCATGCCCTTACCTCCACCCTTCCATGAACATGTCCTGTCCTTCTACCCTGATTGCTCTTATATCTCCTCCCCTCCTCGATCACTCCTGTCCCTCTGGTATTATGCCCTGGGCCTCACTGCAACTTCCCCAGCTGTGCTTTGGGCTGCATCTTACCATTCCTCCCAATTGGGTCCTTACCTGATCTTCATGGGCCTGTTCCAGTCTGCAGCCATTGGGAAGACCACAGCAACTGGCTTCCTTTTCTCACAAGCTCTTCTGGAGCAGAGGACTGCAGGTTCTCCCAGATGGCTTAATGTGCGGATGTGCATGTGTCTGCTTTGTGCAAAAGGTCTTAAACTGATCTATCAGTTCTCATCAATCTACCTGGTGCTGTACCAAATACCTAGGACAATTTCAGTTTATGATAACCTTTATTTCAGAAAACCCATACGTAGCATAAAATGCAAAGAAATAAATTTCAATACAGAAAAAAAGCAGTCATAGAAAGTACACCTGCTCTTCCATGTAAAATATCTCACAGAGTCTCTTGCACCATCCTAAGAGTATTGAGGCATTAAATGCAAAATTTGCAGAAAAGTCAAAGGAATGGCCTCAAGCAAGCTATACATTCCCTGATGTTTCCAGTGAGTCGCTCTCAGGTGTCAAGAAGTCAGTTATATGTTCCTCTTTTCAGAGAACCAGTTTGGCATAGTGGGTAGAGTGTTGGGCTAGGAGTTGCGGACTGAAATCCCTTCTTCATTGTGAAGCTCACTGGATGCAAAGGGCACTGGATATCCATCTTGCACTCTTGTTAAAATTCAGCCTTGCTTGTTCACATTCCCTTTGGACCCTGTGTTTCCTTTAGATCCAGCATAGACTCAGCAATAAATAACCTGGGTGTGGGAACTGTTATCTATGTGGTGGTACTGATAGAGAGGCCTTGAGCAGAGGTAGGGTCTGTGGGAAGGTTTGCTGAGATATACCCTTGCCTGAACCATATTCTTAGTCTCTGTTATTGATATTCAGTGAAGGAACATTGTTATGAGCAAACCCTTGTGTTGTTACTGATTCTGGCACTGGATAACCTTGGATCAATCACTTCCTCTCAGACTAACTTACCTTAGAGGGTTGCTCTGAGTTTAAAGTTGAGGAGAGAATATGTTCAGTGCCTTGGATTCTATTCAAGAACAGTGGGATATAATGCAAAATACAAAAAAGTAACATTTGTGTGATTCTTTCTCCCCCTACAGTTGTTTGCCGGCTAGTGATTCATTCCGTAGTGATGTTGGGAAAGTTGTTGAAAATTTAAATCCTCCTCAGCTCCATTGTATTGTGGAGAGAGCGGTAGAGAAAACAGATAACCAGGTAAGACTGTGGGGTGCTAAAAAGTTAAAGGGAGGTCTTTATGGAAAATTCGGAGAGGTGTTATCAATAAGCAAAGCTGTGGCCTCAAATAATCATACCTATTATCACTAGAAACAACTGCAATGAAGATAGACAGATCTCTCCTTTGAGAAGTTTGTACTCCAGGTTTACGTTTTTGTTCTTTTTCAGTGGGTGAACCTCACAACCTAGACACCGTCTTGGTCACTAGCTAGGTCTTCCATTTTTTTCCATGGCAACTATGGGAGAAATTGTGAAGTGGCAGACTAATGATTGAAGCTTGAAAAGTTTACACTGTTTGTAGGCTTCTAGCATCATTCTTATCATTCTGTTTTTCCATCCAGCCAGCAAAATTAGGCATCAGAATTAGGCTTAGGCATCTGAAGTCGGCTCAAGGCCTTTTTGCACTTTGCTTCCTGTGTCTGGGAAGCAAAGGTCAAAATGGACCAAGTATGCACTATGCAACTGCATTTGCGGATGCTCAGTGCATACTTAACCCTCCCCAACCTTCCCTCCAGGCTTACCTTAAGTGCAGATGGGTACCTGGATGGCAGCCATCTCTGGATCTTGGTGTCCGTGCCAGCTGTCATGGGGTCAACTGCGTGATGCACCACATTAGTGCGCCTTCATGGTGCACCATGTGATTCTCCAGCAACAGGAAGAGGTGCGTAAGCTGTGTCTGGAGCCTTACTGGCTCCAGTGATATTGTAAGGTGAGTGCGTGCATAGTGCAGTTAACCTGCACTCTTGTGTAGTCCACACAGGGTGAGATCCCGCACATAAGGAGCAAAGAAATGGCTCCTTCAAGTGCAGGTGTTCTGTCTGGGAGCTCACCCTGTGTGAACTACCAGGCCAAGTACAAGTTGGCCCATAGTCTACAAAACCTCATCCTACCAACTTCTATCTCTTTGTTAGTCTCACGCTTGCAAAGTGTTTGCAGCAAAAGTGATCAGAAAATAAAGATATTTTCTTTAAAGTGAGATGTGAGTTATAAAGATCCTGAAATACGTTAATATAAGCTTCTGCAATTTGCTTTGAAACTAGGTGTAACTAGACTGTAATATCTTTCTCTGAATTATTTTCAGTTGGATTTCTCTAATACGGAGGCCCAGAATAAATTACAGAAATGGCCTTATTCCTGTAGAGTCAAGAAAAATAGTAGTTGCCTCCTTGTTACCTAGGGAAGTCTATCAGTCCCTCCCAGTATTGTTAGTATCTAACCACATTTTTGCTATTCTGGTTTTCGACAAGGAGGATACTTTTATCCTTTTCTGTCTAATTGTCAAAAGGTTTCTTAAATGTCAGTCAGAACTATGACTTCAATTGTAGTCATTGTGAAAGTAGGAACAGCCTTGTGGAAAAGTGGAAATTGTTAAGATTCATTCTTACTCAAACAGAATGATGCCTTGTAAGTTTGATTCCTAACTTGCTAGTACTAGAAACTGTTTTTAAAAGTGAACACTGGAGTGTTAGGAATTATGGCTTATCCCAGTGGGAGAGAACCTCACCAACTCTGAGTTCAGCTGTGAATGAACAACCTGAGGTTCATTTGTGTATGTTAGCCTAGTCTTGTCTTTGAAAGCTAGCAGAGGCTGAGATTGCTTCAGTACTGCTATCTGACATATGTTAACATATGCAATAAACTTGAGCCTTCATCTGTGTATGTCTAGTAAAACTGGAATTATAATAAGCAAGGTTGTGCTCTAGGTTATCTGCCTCTGAAACTGTTTTGATGCCTCCTTTATTTTGCAGTTAATAATCTGCCCTCCAGTCACTCGATTCTTCTATGGCCGTAGGGAGTGTTTCCACAAACTGCTTATCCAGGGAGACTCTTCAGGAAGGCTCAGCATTTGGAGTATACCAAACACACTTGATCAGCTAAACATGACAGAAGGTAACTGCTTTGAAACGTTATCGGCTGACTTAGGTTTTATTGCAGATGATTACTTGTGCAGCAAGTCTTAAAGGTCTTAGTTGCTGTTGTGCTGTTAACTTCTACAAATCAGTTCGTATAAAACTGTTTTCTAAACGATTAGGTGTGCTTTAGTCTCTTGTAGGTGAAATAAAAGATCCCTTGAAACTTCAGACCTTGAAGAATGATTCTTTGGTGGGCTTTAGTGCAAGAAAGTATTTCATGATAGGAATGAAGTTATCATTTTAGCTATTGCTATGTGGACACAGAGTTGCAAAAGATGTCCGAGGATAACAAACTCACCGTGAGATCCAGAACCACTCTGTAATGGAATAATGATCAGGTCTTATTCTGATCAGTATTTTTAAACCTCTATGTGATTTTTAAATTGGCAAGATAAAATAAGTATCCTTCAGTTGTAATGCCATTATGGATTTTTACTGATTTATCCAGATTTGTACAGGCCTAATTTTTTTAAAAAAAATACTTAAAACAGGAAATACAAACATGAAATAAAAACCAAACAAATTAGATAATATCAACAGGGCAATATGGATAGCAGTATATAAAATCTAAGAACAAAGAAGAAAAAAATTCAGTTCAGTTGTAAACTCTGTTGCAAAAAGTTGATACGGGGATCAAGGAACTTGGACAAGTTCCAAACTCTGAAATACCATAGTCCAAATCCTGTAACTTTCCTTGCATTCTTTTTTACATAATAGCCACATATAGCTGGACCTCTGTATCTGCTGATGTGGTAACTAGTTTCAGTTTTCTGCAGTGACTGCATCTCGAGTGAGACTTCCTATGAAATTATGGGAAATTGAGGGCATTTCCTTGCATTCGAAGTATCGGTGGTTTTTCCTTATTTGCGGTAGAGCCTGGAACATATCCTCGGTGGATATGGAGGCCTGACTGTACTCCAGTTTGGCAATTTGTCTGAGTTTGATGTGTCATTATTTAACAGAAACTATACCTAAGTCCTTCCAACCTTGGGCTATTGTTTGTCTCACTGGCATAACTGGTTACAAACTTTGATCAGTAAAAAATGGGGGAATGTTTTGTTTGCTGGCTTTTTCTGAGTGTTCTGTATAATTTTGGTCATTTTGTATTTGTAATCCATTTTAACAACCAGGATTGAAAGTAACCACTTCCACTTCTCTACAAGAAGCATTCAGCAAACTCACTCCTCGCCCAGCTGGAATTATAGATCAGTTGAGCTTTATACCTAATAGCGACGAGCCGCTTAAAGTAACAGCAAGTGTCTATATCCCAGCACATGGACGGCTGGTTTGTGGTCGTGAAGATGGAAGCATTGTGATTGTGCCTGCAACTCAGACTGCTATGGTCCAGCTTTTGCAAGACGAACATGTGCGCAGAAGGGGTATGTGATCAATCCCAGTAAATGTTAATGTATGAATTTCGTAAGATTCAATTTGTGTACGAATGTCCAAATTTGTACAAATTTGTACAAATAATAAATGTTATGAATATTCGTGCACATCCCTAACCCATAGTAGTCAGCACAGCTTGCCTATGTTGTGCTGTTAGAAAGAATCAGGAATGCTCTAGAACAGGAACTGAAAGAAGTTCATGCTAAAATATGGGTGTGTTGATACTTAAATGGAATACAACAGAAGATAATTTTGTCCCAAGATTAGTCTGCAGAAGAAAAGCTAAAAACTAGATGTGATCAATACAGAAAAAAGAATCCTCTTATGTTTGCCTTTAGGAAGTCTGTCAAGTGAGCCAGTTTGGTCTTCATGGCTAAGGAACTAGACTGTTATCTGGGAATACTGGGTTCGATTCTGCCCTCCTCCATGAAGCCAGCTGGGTGACCTTGGGCTAGTCACAGCTCTCCTCTGAGCTCTCCCAGCCCCACCTACCTCACAGGGTGTCTGGTGTGGGGAGAAGAACAGAAGCTTTGTCAGCCGCTTTGAATCCCCTTAAATGGGGGAGAAAAGCGGGCTAGAAAAGCCAGCTCTTCTTCTTCTTCTCTTCCTCCTCCTCCTCCTCCTCCTCCTTCTTCTTCTTCCTCTTCTTCTATTGTTTTCCTCCAAAATATTTGTATAATTAAAATGATTTGTGCATTCTTTCCTTAATTTTCTAGGCTGGCCACCTCACAGAACTCTGCGTGGGCATCGGAACAAAGTCACGTGTTTACTATACCCTCACCAGGTTTCATCTCGTTATGACCAAAGATACTTGGTCTCAGGTGGTGTAGATTTTTCTGTTATTATCTGGGACATCTTTTCTGGAGAAATGAAACACGTCTTCTGTGTACATGGTGGGGAAATTACACAACTTTTGGTCCCTCCAGAAAACTGCAGTGTAAGTTGATGAGAGTCTCCTTGTACCATGATCTCACTAACAATACTAGATGAAAAAATCAGTATTCCAGAATTACCCTCTTTTTAAGAATCCAAAGTGCATGTCTTAACAAAGCATAGCTTTGCTAATCGTATTAAAATTGTCAGCTTGCATAGGAGCAGAACTCAAAAAAATATAAATTGCCCTTTCTGCTAGTTTCCTTCTCTACTGATGGTACTTCCCTTGAAGGGAGCTTTGCAGTGGCTTGTGGACATCAGGAGTAGGATCTTTTAAAAAAATCTTCAACACTGAGCAGGAAATACTAGTTCCCAGCCACTTTTGAGTATCTCTTCATCTCCTGTCCTTCAAGACAGCCATTACATTTTTTAGCTGCCATCATGTCTGCGCAGGGACTGTCTAAAACAGTGGTTCTCAACCTGTGGGTCGCAACCCCAATGGGGGTCGAACGGCCATTTTGGCGGGGTCGCCAAAGGTCCCGCAGGCCCCCCGCGTCCCCCCCGCCACGCCCCCGCCACGCCCCCCGCCGCGCCGCCACACCGTGCCGCAAGATCACCATCGGCCCGAGCGCGCCGCTTCCTTTTCCTCCTCCTATTGCTCCTTTTTCGGCGGCGGCGGCAGCGGCGGGAGAGGCGGCGGCCCGCGGCCGGCTGTTTCGGGGCGGGCGGCGCTGTTGCTCGCCGCGGGGCGTCGGCTGGGGACTCTTCCCGCCGCCGCCACCGGGGACTTCTTGGCCGTCGCCGCCTGCATGGGCTGGAAGTGCGCGGCGGTGGCGCGCAGGGAGGAGCGGGGGGTGGCGGGGGGGTCCCCGGTCGGGTGGGCAGGGGCGGCTCCCGCTGGTGTCCCGCGGCGGGTGCCGCCGCCGCCTGCCCTGGGGGAGCCGCCTGTGGGCTGCTGCTGCTGCTGCTGCTGCTCTTGCTGCCGCCGCCGCCACCAGCGCCACTCTCCGGAAGGCGGGAAGGAGCAGAAGTGGCAACAGCACTCGTCATGAGCACCGAGGCGCCGCCGCCGCCTTCCCGCGCCTCCATGAAGCTCCGGGCCCTCTTCTACTTGGCCCTGCCCCTGGCCCCGCCCCCGCCCCTGGCCCCACCCCTGGGGTCCCTGAGGCATGGCGAGCTGCATTTTGGGGTCACAGCCTTGGAAAGGTTGAGAACTCCTGGTCTAAAATGATAACACTGTCCATCAGTTTCCTCTTATGTGTTAGTGTTATTAGGGTACCAGATTCAGTCACCTTATGTACTGACTCTTCTTTCTAACCCAGAATAAACTATCAATATCGAATAAGAGATCTCCTTGTCATTTTCAAAGGTCTAAATCATCCTGCAAGCGTGAAAGAATCTAGACATGAAAGCAATCTCAAGATCATTGTGCACTTCCCAGGGATCCTTTGAAAAGCTAATACTCTTTTTGTTTGCTACTGTTTGATACAGTTGGACCAGAAGGCTACTGGTCTGGCCATCACCCATTGGTTGAAGGCTTACATTGCCTTAGTGTACAGCTCCTTAAGCCAGTACAGTATATTCTGCTTGGAAACACTCGTGATTCCATGTTCTTATCACTCCTTCCATATGAGAAATCTGCCACATGAAGGCTTCTTTCCATCCTCTTAAGACATTATGGATGCGTAATGGAACTGTGTTCCCTCACTTTGCCTTTCTTAGGCTATTTGATACATCTTATGGTAGCTTGGACACTTCCTGTGGTCTTGTCCACCAAGAAGGTTCAGTTGGAGACTCAAAGTGGATTGCCACTGAGGACTCCATCCCATCTCTCCTGTTGCCTTTCCTCTAGGTATGCATTTTTTAAATCTCAAAGTCCTGTTTTGGTTATATCCACCACATCATCAGAAACTGACAGTTTGATGAGCAGTGGACAATTTATACTTTTTGAGTCCTGCATCTCTGCTTGAAGCTCTGTGGGTCCCAAACCCATCGGAGCTTGGGATGCTCAAGTGACATTCATGGTAAATAGACAACTGTATCTTCTCTGTTGCTGTTTAACTGTAAATCACAATTTGACTTAAGCCTTGTTTTGTTCACATATGCTTAAAACGTTTAAGTGGTACCTATGATACACACTTGTAAGTATTTTACCAATATTTTTTTTATTTATTTTATTTATATTTCAATTTATATGCCGCCCCATACCTGAGGGTCTCTGGGCGGCTCACAACATTTAAAACAGATGTATAAAAACAGTATCAAAAATAAAACAAATTTAAAAATACAGTTTTAAAAGTACAAAACAGTTAAAAACATCAGCGGTTTTCAGTGAGGGGAAGTGTGGGGAACATTTAACCAAAGGCCTGTGTGAATAGGAACGTTTTCACCGCCTTCCTGAATAAGAACAGAGAAGGGGCCTGACGCACCTCAAGGGGGAGACCATTCCACAGCCTGGGGGCCACCACCGAGAAGGCCCTCTCCCAGGTACCCACCCGCCTAACTAAAGAAGGCGGAGGGATCACCAGAAGGGCCTCCCCTCCAGATCTTAGAACACGGGCAGGTCGATATGGGAGAAGGCGCTCCTTTAGATATCTGGGACCCAAGTCATTTAGGGCTTTATAAGTTAAAGTTAGCACCTTGAATTGGGCTCGGTAGTGAATTGGCAGCCAGTGCAGTTCTTTTAAAGGAAAGAGTAATCTTATTACAATGATCCAGTGGATTTAAAAATGATTAACTAAAATATTACTTAATTTGTTTCAGTCAAGGGTCCAGCACTGTGTTTGCTCTGTTGCCAGTGACCATTCAGTAGGACTTCTGAGTTTACGAGAGAAAAAGTGCATCATGTTAGCCTCACGGCATCTCTTTCCCATTCAAGTCATTAAATGGAGACCCTCAGATGACTATCTAGTTGTGGGTTGTACAGATGGTTCTGTATATGTCTGGCAAATGGATACCGGTAAGAGATCTTTGGGGGAGGTAACTTATGCAACCCTTTCAAACTCTTATCTTTAGCAAATTTCCTCTCTCAAACCTGCCATTTATGAAGATGGTATTACTTTATGCAGTGACTTGGACACTGCGTTTTAAATCGTACTTGAGGTGAAATTAAGAAATTCTGTTGCTTTTTCTTTAGCCTCCTTTCTTCTTTTTTAACTCTGAAGAAGGATAGAATCTGAAATCCTTAATATTCATCTTGGGTTTTCAAACTGAAAAAAGCAGTATCACAGAAATGAAAGAGGAGTGCTTTTGTACAGGTCTGGATCCACCCCAGTGGTGACTGCAGGAAATGCTGCACACTCATCTAATTGCACATGGTTGCAGTTCTATGCTGCATGCTGTTCTATCACTCTTCCTCCTTTATGCTAAGACAGAAATTGCCTGAGTAAGTTAGTAATTCCTTGCATCATCAGAATAGAGAATGTTCAGAATAGTATTTAAAATGATATTGGGAAGATCTGTAGTGGATATGTACAGATGATTATTTGCAAAGATTAGCAAAGGCTTTAATAGGCCTTAGTGCTGCTGCTGCTACTTCTGATGGTGACTTTAAATTTATCATATCCAGATGTGATGTTGATTTTTGTTCTTTGAAACAAAATAGTTAACTACTGTCAAAATATTTTTAGTTGCAGCTGATTGGGCCATTATAGCAACGTTGCAAGAGCCAGCTTCAAATAATTGCCTTAATGCAGTGGAATATTGTATGTGAAAAGCTAGCCTTTGTATATTTCTAACCTGTGATTTTGCTGTTCACACTTTTCAAGGTGCTTTGGATCGCTGCGTTATGGGAATAACAGCGGTCGAGATCCTGAATGCTTGTGATGAGGCTGTGCCTGCTGCTGTTGATTCCCTTAGCCATCCTGCTGTCAACTTGAAACAAGCCATGACCAGACGTAGCCTAGCTGCTCTAAAAAACATGGCCCATCAGAAACTTCAGACTCTTGCCACAAACCTTCTGGCTTCTGACTCATCCGACAAAGTAAGCTTTTTCTCTTATGCATCTAAAGAACCAGGTCTGTTGCTTCTCACAGGGGAGTGAAATAATTAATGATTAGTCCGCTGACCATATCATGAAATAAAATACAATGATTAGTTACGCTCATTGATAAAATACTGAATCTGAAACATAGCACAAATTCTGGCACCCTTGATAATAAACAAGGCTACTCGAATGGTGGTGCATTTATCAATTCCACTAAGAAGCCTATACATTTTATCTCTGTTATCTGGTGATTGATAATTTGCTAAAAAAAGATGGTCTGTGGAATAATTTTGCAGCTTGCAGAACTGTACACTGGCCATCTTATGGAAAGGCCTATGAGGAGGTGGCACCAGCTGCAACGTCCATTTGTCAAAGAAATAAGCGGCAGTTATTTATCTATGGAAAAATATAGATGGAAGCATTGGGAATCGGGATGTGCATGAATATCCATAGCATTTATTATTTGTACGAATTAGTACAAATTTGGACATTCGTAAAGAAATCTAATGTTATACCGTTCGTACATTGACATTCGTATGAATAGGAATGCAGAACATTTGGACGAAGCTTCGGAACATTCGTGAAATAGGAAGTGGGAAAGCGGCTGTGCCAGTCACATCTGCAGAGGATCCAGAGTAAATTTGACATGGTTTGAGAGTGGGTTGGATTCAGGGCGGACTTGACACTTTCAGAGCAGATATGTTACAGGATAACGTATCAGATATGTATCAGATACATATGCGTTCCTATCGGATATTAGTACAAATTCATACAAATATATTAGTACCAAATAGAATCCTACCATATTTGAAGAGGATCTATTTGAACGAATATGAATTTTCTTACATTCCATTTGTTACTAATTGTTACTAAAAAACCCATTTGTGCACATCCCTAATTGGTAGTCATTCATGACACTTGCTATGCATTTTTGATGAATCCCCAATCTATAAGAAGCAAGGATTTTTTTTGTCGCATATGTTATTTGAATTGTGGGTATTTATTGCAGCTCATTGTATTAAAATATAGCAGACAATGGGTCTTTTCCCACTAGCACTAGAGTACCCATTAAGGCCCCATTAAGGACCCTATCACATAGCAACATTTCTCAATGGGTTCCCTGCTTTGCCACAAATTGAACTGCAGCAATTGGTGGTCATCATAAATCTCTGATTAGAAATAGGCATAGGAGGATAGCAGTAGACGTTTTCTTTTTCCTTGTGTATCACACAGCACACTGCAACATTTACTATTGTGCAATAATTTTAAAAAGATGGAAATTATTCATAGTATTTGCTTCACTTTAAATCAGTATGAAAATGAAGCAATATACTGTGAATACTTTCAAAAATGGTCATGTATTATGCTTTTCCATTTATTCTTTTTTTAAAATGGACTGAAGGGAGAGGGGAATGAGAAATTCAGTTTGGAATTTCCAGTTGTGACTTTACCTGGCTGGAATCTGTTTGTAAGGATGTTCACAAATGGCTTTTTTTGTATTTGATTCGTATTGAATCAAATGCAAGAAAATTCATATTCATTTGAATAGATCCCCGTCAGATGTAGCAGGATTCGGATTTTATACAAATCCCATATATATTCCGTACGAATCCCATACATATCCCAGACAAAACTTCATACAAATATATCGAAACATTCTATTTGAATTCTAATGTCAGTCTTTGAATGTGCCAACATTTGATTTGAATACGAATGTCCCAATTTGGCCAAATTCATGGCCAATTCCATGTGAATCTAAGTGTCACTGTCTTGAAAGTGCCTTGCAAATTGATTACAGCAAGCTTACATAGGTGTCATGGACATAACTTCATAGCTCAACAGCAATAGATCTTTAACCATCTGGAATAATTTATTTTTGGGTGGGCATTTGAGGACACGATAGATGCTGGGAAGTAAGCCTTCTTCACCACCACTGCTACAACATGGTAGGCACAATAATGTGCTCTTACCAGTGTCCAGCCATATTTGTTTTAGGATTAATCCTGCTTGTGCGCTAGCTGTCGGGCCTCCTATTTCATCTCATGCTGCTCTCTGATATGCCAGGGTACCTTATAAGTTCTGCAGGGCTGCTGAGTGCATGCGGGAGTGATTTATACTTATATTTATATATCGCCCCATACCCAAGGGTCTCTGGGTGGCTCACAACATTTAAAAACAAACATATCAAAAACTATATCAATCCTAAAACCAGTACAAATTTTAAAAATACAGCATTAAAAAAATACAAAAACAGTTTAAAAACAGCAGTGTTTACAATGGGGGAAGCGTGGGGGACATTTAACCAAAGGCCTGAGTGAAGAGGTACGTCTTCACCGCCTTCCTAAACAAAAACAGAGAAGGGGCCTGACGCACTTCGAGGGGGAGACCATTCCACAGCCTGGGGGCCACTACCGAGAAGGCCCTCTCCCAGGTGCCCACCCGCATAGCTGCTGAAGGCGGTGGGATAACCAGGAGGGCCTCTCCTCCAGATCTTAAGACGCAGGCAGGTCGATATGGGAGAAGGCGCTCCTTTAGATATCTGGGGCCCAAGTCATTTAGGGCCTTATAAGTCAGAGTTAGCACCTTGAATTGGGCTTGGTAGTGAATTGGCAGCCAGTGCAATTCTTTTAGAACTGGCGTAGTATGTGTCCGGTTAGCTGTTCTGGTCAGCACTCTGGTGGCTGCATTTTGCACCAGCTGCAACTTCCGAACGGTCTTCAAGGGAAGCTCCATGTAGAGTGCATTACAATAGTCCAACTTGGAGGTTACCAGAGCATGGGTAACTGTGGCCAGGTCATCTCTGTCCAAAAAAGGTTTCAGTTGACGCACTAACCTTTGTTGGGAGTAGGCACTCCTGAGCTTCAAGTGTTAGTGCAGAGTCCAAGAGTACCCTAGACTGCTTGAATGCTACTAACTTTTTAAACATAGAAGTAGCAACTTGAAGTTTTGTTTGTTTGTTTGTGTATATTCAGCAATTAGGTTTTTATTTATTTGTATTTTTATTTCACCCTATACTCAAGGGTTCCCCCAGTTTATGAGGGTTCCCCCAGTTAGGTCTGTTAAACTTTGAGTTTGGTGTTATAATAAGAGAGTTGGGCTCATAATTATTATCAAGTTCAGAAACAAAGGTTCGCGTTACAACCCAAAAACTGCAATAAGCAATCTCCGTGCTTTTTTCTAATGGCACCCATGTTCTATTGTTGGTGTTGGAAAAAATCAGTTATTTTTGTCTCAGTTTAGTATTTTACAGTGCAACTACTACTTTGCCTTTTACTTTTTAGATATTGCTTGAGGTCTCTTAGGGTTTTTTTCCTAACATCTTTTGCAGCAGTTGATTTGTACTTTATCTCTTCTGGTGCCTTCACGACAACGACAAGCAACATCTGTATTCTTTCTTGTTCCTTTCTTTCTACTTCCCAAATGTTTTTGTTTAGATTTTGAGGTCATCCTTTAAACTTTTTTAACTCAGTGGCACTGCTGATTTATTTTATTGTCTTCCTTCCCCACCTCCTCACTGGAATTGTTTTTCTTTGAGTTACTCCTTTTCAGGGATGCTTTTTGAGGTCTTTTTAGGTCTTTTGCGATGAATTCTTCCGTAGTATTATTCTTCAGTTTATTTCTGAAGCCTAAGATGATTTAGACCAAGTTCAGAGAGTTAGCTTTCCTCCAAATCAGAAACTCAAACCACTTAATGATCTCTTCCCCCATGTCCCTCCTACCTTCATTAGCTGTTTCTTCTGGTTTTGAGTGATGGCAAGAACAGCTTAATTCCTTTCTTTTCCTTTTTCTCTTCCCTCTAAAGAAGGAAATTGTTAGCATGACAAGTTGCCAGTTTAGAAAGAGCGGAACAACTTGCTTTATTCCAATTCCTAAAATGACATGAAGATCATTAGAACATACTTTTCTCATAGGTTTGACAGCAGGACAGTAGAGGGCATCAGAGATCCACTTCTTTTTACAGTCATTTCCCCCCCCCCCCCCCATGGACTTTGGGATTATTATTCCCAAAAACTGCAGTTTTTCTGTGGTGGTATGTTCTACCACAAAAACTAGCTGTGTTTTAAAATGTGAACACAGCTGAGTCAGAACTGCCCTTTCTCTTCCCAGATTATCTACATTAGATCAGCCTTCTCTTTTTTCACAATCAAACCTTGAATGAAAGATGTTTTATTGTAGATGATCCTGCATTTAGCAGCACAGTACTACCAGATGGGAATGCTTCAATTCCAAGGTTAATACAGAAGGAGCATCATCTTTGAAGTACTCTGTCTGCTGCCTTTCCTTCTATGATAACTTGTTTGTTTTGAAATTGACCAGATTTGCTTTCAAAACAAAGTGAGATTTGCAGTCTTTTACTGAAGCTATTAGTGTTAGAAACTAGATTATTTGAAGGTTTTAGACAAGGGCTTAAAAAAATACAGTGGTACCTTGACATACGAGTTTAATTTGTTCCGTAACCTTGCTCTTATGTCAAATCGCTCGTATCTCAAAGCAATTTTCCCATTAATCCATTCCAGCTCCCAAAACACCACCTCAGTTGTTTTTGTTATGTACTGTACTGTATTTACATACTCGTATCTCAAATCTTGCTCTCATCTCAAAGCAAAATATCACTCGCTCGGCGGCTTGTATCTCAAAACACTTGTATGTCAGGGCACTTGTATGTCGAGGTACCACTGTAAGTGTATTGACATTCAGGGTCCTTGTTTCTGAAAGAACCAAAAAGGAGCAACAATAATAACAAAAATCAAAGCCATCTCTACAGTTACTTTTCTGGGGTGCCTCCATGGGGCCACAGAGGCACCGTCTGCCACCCCACCTCCATTTTTGCCACCAGCAGGTACTTCAGGATGGTTGCACCTGTTCCTTTTCTGGATTAATTGCCATCAGAGGCATCTCCTGTGCATGGCAGTTTCTTCCACCCTGCATGGAAGAGGTGCAGTTCTGTGGCTAGCTCCAAAATGAAGATGTGGAAGGCACCTTGTTTCCACAGAGACATGGACAACAAACAAATAGAAGATTAATATCTTGTTTTAATACAAAGGCCGTCCTTGCCATAGCTGGTAAAGATGGGAAGGTGTTGTTGTTGTTTTTGCTTCAAACTGGAAGAAAAAATACTGATTTTCTATACTAGGGGAAGGTGTTTAAAAACTGAGACATTTGAAAGTTCTTTAAGGAATTAACAATGAAAGTGATGGGCCTCATAGGGAATGTATGCATAGTGTTGTTAAATTCACTATCAGTATCTGGTGATTGGAAAAATTAGAGTGCAGTTCATTTTATGTCTGTTTCAGGAAAGCTGGTAAGATAAAGTTAGCAAACTCAAAAGACCAGGCATTGCTGGTGTAGGAGCTTTGAATTTGTTCATAGACGGTCTAGAATCATTTCTAAGCCGTGAAATGACCAAGCCTAGTGATGAGGGCAGCTTGTTCAGGATTATAAAAATTGAAAAAATACTGGACTGCCAAGAGTTCTAAAAAAGATCTCCCTGAACTGGAGGGGAGCCCGTTAAAGTCACATTTGTGATTCAGTGTGAATAAGTGTAGTCACTGCATACTGGGAGAAAATCTCTAGCCGCACAATCATTTATGCAGTCTAACCTGGCAGAACCTGGTCATGGGGTAGGAATGGAAAGCATGTTGAAAAAATGTATTCAGTGTGGTTGTGTTGGGTACTATTGAGTCATGGCTGACTTCCGGTTGAATCTGTGGACTTCTCTGTGGGCATGTCTATGCAGTTTTCTTTACAGAGATAAATCGTTTGCCATTGCCTGCTTCAGGATTCATTGCATCAAACATAAAACCTGTCAGTATTAAATTCTGTGGTTGTGATTGATCAGTCTTTTCTCCTTGGCCCAACATTTCCCAAATTGTGGTCCTGCTGCCTCGGTCTTCTTTGTGGAATAATGAAATATTATATAATGTAAACCAAAAGAGAATAAAGAGATAAATGGCATACTTAAAAACAAGGCTGTTCCTCAATCAAGGGTTACATGTAATTTTATTATAAACATATGCTCTTGGGAACTGAACATTAAACTATAGTTTTAAGTGTAAAAGCAGTCATTTGGAATATTGTTATTTTGCATTGCATAATTATGTTGTTGTTTTTAAAGTCCACGTGAAAATGCTATAATATTCACAGATTCTAAAGAAAACTTTATTTTTCTTTCTTTTTTTGCTTAGGGCAATTTGCCTAAATATTCTCATAATGCTCTGATGGTTCAAGCCCTGAAAACGAACATAGCAGACCCAGATATCCATGCCCTCTTTTTTGATGTAGAAGCTCTGATTATTCAGCTACTGACCGAGGAAGCCTCCAGGCCTAATACAGCCCTTATTTCCCCAGAGAATTTACAGAAAGCAGCTGGAAGTTCTGACAAAGGGGGTTCCTTCTTGGCCGGCAAACGGGCAGCAGTTCTATTTCAGCAGGTTAAAGAAACAATCAAAGAGAATATCAAAGAACATCTCCTGGATGAGGATGAGGATGATGAAGAATCCCGGCAGAGAAGAGAGGACAGTGATCCAGAATATCGTTCCAGCAAATCTAAGCCGTTAACTCTCTTAGAATATAACCTAACCATGGATACAGCCAAGCTGTTTATGTCATGCCTTCATGCTTGGGGCCTAAATAGTGTTCTAGATGAGCTTTGCAATGATCGGTTGGGGATGTTGAGGCCTCACTGTTCCGTCTCTTTTGGCTTGCTTTCGAGGGGAGGGCACATGTCTCTGATGCTCCCTGGATACAATCAGCCTGTAAGCAAGATGCCTGTTAGTGATGTGGAGGTAGGAGATTTGTCACACACAGAGGGACATATCAGGGGAACATACGGCATATCACGTGCGGTGACTACTCAGCACCTCCTCTCCATTATCTCCTTGGCTAACACCTTGATGAGTATGACAAATGCAACATTCATTGGAGATCATATGAAGAAGGGACCAGCCAGGTACTTAAAAAAAATAAAATAAGCAAAACATCTGGTGCTTTCCTCCACATCTGCACATTAATAGTTTTACTATATTTTTGGCCACATAAGCCAAATATTTTTTCCCAAAATAATTTGTCATAAAATCACCTTGTGTCCTGTTTTAATATATATATTGTTCCTACATATTTCTCGGCAAATTGTAAGTATATCTTTTAGGTACATCTTATACAGCAAAAAATATAGTAGTTGGATTGTACGCCAGATGAATAAAGAACCTGCCTTTTTCTTCTTCCTTTCTAAACATGGCTAAATGTGATGAAGTGCTAGGTAAATGCAATTAGGAAATATTTAGGGTTGTGGCATATCCATCAAATATTTTGTTATAACAGTGTAAAACTGGTGAGCAAGTTGTTTATAAAATAAATACCCATTTGCAGTTTTTAAAATTTCATATAGTTTGCAAAATTTCACAGCTATTTCTGGGTGTTTTTCCACTGTCACTAGAAGTACCCATTAAGCACCCATTAATGGGTACAAAAATGCCATTACGTACCCATTACTGGGTACTTAATGAGTTCTTTTAGTGACAGTGGAAAAACACCCTCTGTGTGATTAGATTTTAATATCAAGTGCCATGATAAAATAGCACCTAGCAAGAGATTGCTTAGAACCTGAGCTAAGATCCATATTCCCTGAATATTATATCCAGATAGAATAGTAGTTTAATATCTTTAAAATTAGACATTAATATGAAGTTGATTGATACTAGTTTTTGGAGGGATGAACTGGAAGTAAATGGTAATGAGTGGATGGAAGAAGTCCTGTAGGAGCCGTTATACTTCCCATGATTAAATTGTTCCAATGAGAAACCATATCCAAATGTTAAAGTATGCAGCTTTATGATTGCTACAATCTTGTTTGTCAATAATTTTATTTGTAGACCACCCAGACCAGGGACCCCTGAGCTTGCTAAAATGAAGGCTTCTGCTCCGGTTGCGAGTCCAACAGCACAAGGATTGATTAAACAAGGTAACATCAAGAGCTTTTAGATAATTTGACCACTAATCTTTGGACATCAGAAACGAACATGTTTAATTTAGTGCTTTAAAATATCATGTAACGGGTTTATCAGTTATGTTACCAAGCTAAAATGTCTGGTGACTGTAATATATTTCCATGAAGCCTTAGACTGCTCTCTATATACAGTATGAGATCTTGATTCTGTAGAAGCTTAACAGCATTGTTGTTGCTGTTATGCTGATTTTTTGTTCCATTACTTCTTGAATGTGTGGTAGCCATGTGCATCTATTTCAGCCATACTTGAAACTCACCCTAGATTATCTCTGTAGGATACATTTTTGAATAAGGTGCCTTAACCTCAAAATGGGGTGTGATCGGTATGTGGAGCTTCAACTCTTGGCAGTTCAGCCTGCTTTTTTGCTAAGAGTCAGGGACAACTACATCATTTGGGGCAATCTTTTATAAAAGTTGTCTTTCCACTTATAGTAATGGCATACATTTGTATTTTAGTTTTATCAGTTATCCTATCTTGAACCTTCCCAATTCAAGTCTGAGGCCCTTTCTGCCCTGTCCCTTATTCTAGATTTTATTCTGGAATAGCCTTCATGCAGGCAGAGAAGCTTGCAAAGAATGTTAACTGACTCACTGCCCATTAATATCACTTCTTATTCTCTTCTGGCTGAGAAAACACATAAGGAGTTGTGTGAGTTCTTTATAGTAGCCCTTATGACTCACTCTCCTTTTTGTGTTCAGTACTGGGGCGTACAGCAGGCTTTTAATTTTTGAAGCTGAGCATTTGCTTTGAGAGCAAGTGAAGGTTTTGCCTTTGTCTTATGCTAGAGATACCCAGAAGCAATTGGTGGGTCACTGTGGTGAGACTATGGATGTGCAGAAATATTTGTAACATTCAAAATTTGTATGCATTCAGTCAAATTCAGACATTCAAATTCAAATCTAATGTTGGCACATTCGAAGATTGACATTCAAATTTGAATTGATACATTTGTATGACGCTTCATATGAAGCTTAGTACAGGATTTGCATAAGTTTTGTATGGGACTCCTATGGGATTGAATATTTGTATTAAATACGAATCCTACCACATTCAAAAGGGATCTATTCAAGTGAATATGAATTATCTTGCATTAGATTTGATATGACTAGCCCGGAATGTAGTGTACAATATTTTAAGATATGAATCGAATAAAAAAATAAATTTGTCCACATCCTTTGGTGAGACAGGATGGGCTGTGACCTGATCCAACAGGGGTCCTCTTATATTTTTAAGTAGGGCTTAAGTTAGCTCTTGCTCACCACAGCTTCTCATTCCTGTCCTCTGCATGAGGGTAGGTATAGTTTATAAGAGCACAGGTGTAATTCCTGTGTGAATAAAAACTTAAGAGACTTCAGTTGTGTTGTTTTTAGTAGCTAGATTAATTGATACTGGACAGTGTCTCACTGTGCGATGCAGTGATGGAAAAGGCTGAATTCATACTTTTTAGTTTTGTATCATTATTTGTAAAAATCATCTTTACTCCAAAGCTACATTATCTTAGCTCATCTCAATCAGACTTCAAGCCTGGGCACTATACAGAGACTGCCTTGATCACTTGGTGGATGACCTTTTACAGAAGTGGAACTGTGGGACTGTTAGCCCTTTGGGTCCTCCTCAGTCTCTTGTCAGATTTTGATCCTGATGACCATGTGTACTTTTGGGATGTCTTCAGAGGCCATTGTTCTGTGGTGGTTCCATTCTTAGCTCCAGGGCAGGTCCCAGAGGATAGCTGTGGGGGATTTCTGTTCTTAGTTTTGGATACTCACCTATGGGGTACCTCAAGTATCTGTCTTATCCTTATTGCTTTTTATTATTTACCTTAAGTCAGATAAATCATCAGAAAGTTTGAAGTTAGGTGCCATCGGTATGTAGTTGACATGATGTCCTGCATCACTATTCCAACTGAATCAGTTGAGACAGTCTAAGTCCAGTGCCTCATAGCAATGATGGGTTGGATGCAGTCTCACATACTGAAACTTGAACCCAGACAAGACTGAGGTCCTGTATATCCCTTGCTCCTGAATCAAGAGAAGGGCATTTTTTCTTGATTGGGTTAATCTCTGTAGAGAACAGGTGAGGAATCTTGGTTTGATCATGGATTCTTACCTCTCACATGAGACCCAAGTGACTGCAGTGGCTATGAATAATTACTTCTAGTTGAGGATTGTTAAACAGTTGGAGCGCCTCCCTAATAGGGAGGACTGGAACATAGTGATCCAAGAACTTACGTTCTCTTGAATAAAGTACTCCTATGTCCTCTGTTTAGAGCTATCCTTGAGAATGGCTTGGAATTGGTACAAAATGCAGCAATTAGACTACTATTGTGCACCTTCAAAAAGGCCTTTGAGATTCAACTCAGCATGCTGTTGTTGACTTTTAAAGTCCTGAATGACTTGGGGAGTGTCTCCATCCTTATAAACCAGGCCAGGAACATTGGTCTACTGGGGGGGGGGGGGCTACCATTTTCAACGTTTGATTGAATGAATATGGCAGAATTGAGGAGGGCCTTCTCAATCATAGACTTCAGAACATGGAGTAGTTTCCACATGGCGATACGTCACAAAGTGACAGTAACAAACTTTTGATGCCCATATCATTTGGTATGGGCATTTGGTGAGTGAGACAACTGTAATTTGTCATTGTTAAGTTTATCTGGTGTTGTACTGTATTTTAGATTTCTTCTTTCTTTCTTTCTTTCTTTCTTTCTTTCTTTCTTTCTTTCTTTCTTTCTTTCTTTCTTTCTTTCTTTCTTCACTCCATGTATTTTGTTGTTTGTTTTTGTTAGCTTTTTTTGTGAATTGCCTGAAGGCCATGTATAGGCCAGTACATAAATATCAAATAAAATAAATAGAAATAAATAATTGAAATTGCTGAGCTGTTATAAAGTAAATAAATAAATATTTCATTGAACATCTATTTACTGAGGAAGCTCTGGCTTGTAGTTTATTGCTGTTTATTGTTCCTGTTATAAGATGCACAGCTAATTGATCGCTGTCTGTCTGATGTCATAAAAGGAAACTAATCATGTGTCATAAAATTATAGGCAGGAGGTTTTTTTCTTTATGAAATGTTGCTTGTTAATTTTTTAAACCTTTAAACCTTTAAGTCCAATTTTAAGTGTTGTACCCTCCCCCCCTCGTTATCCATTTTCTGTTTCTTAAAAATGGCCACTCTTAATGTGCTGCGTATTTGTGAGTGTATCTTTTTTAAAAACTTTTATTGTAGTTAACATGGTTTGAAAGAGTAGCTGAATGTAATCAATTCTTACAGTGCTTATTTTCAGATTGCTGGACATCCCACTGCCGCTGGGCTACTAAGCCAGCTGTTCTTACTTTCAGATGAACTGATTGATATAAATAATGACAGCCTTCCTGTCATCACATTAAGAATCGGCTTTAAGTATTGAGTAGTAAACTTTAAAAACTGGAGCCCAGATTGTTTTTGAAAACCCTCCGCATGTGTCAATACAGTTACTTATTACAATAAAGACTCCAACTTTTTTTTCCCCCTATGCAAAATACATGCTCCCTGTTTTACCGCTTTGCACGTGCCAGGGTGATGCATTTGTGTGGAAATCATAGAAGAAGTAATTTTGATGCAGATGTCTTAGAGCCACAAAAGAAGTTGACTGCATGAAAACCAAACATACCATTCAGGAAATAATGCTTAATCTGTTCTGGAGCCTGAGCCTATTGTCATTCCGCCATGGAATAAAGGAGAGGGATTAATTTGAAGATACTTGTGCATGACATATGGTAATTCTCTGTAAAAAGGAAGTGTCAGCTAGTGACCTCCAAATCTTAACATTGACCTCTGGTTGTAGAATGGTGGGTGCCATAAGGGCCGCCTGTCCTTTCATATGATAATTTGATTCATGGAGCATTAGCGAAACTATAAAGTTTATGACTGCCTTCACATAAAAAAATAAGAACCTCACTACAATTCTCAAAATGGCTATCGTAAAACTACAGAAATTTTAATTTGGCAAAAAACTATTTTGATCAATTAAGTTTTAAGTGTCTTCCTTGTGGAACGTAATTGTGAATGCACACTAAATCAATTTTACCGTGGCCCTAAAAGAGATTAGTTTTCGAGGTATTTTATTTGTCCTGGCCTGGAAACAAATTTTGAAGGTTAGAACTTTGGAAATTAGGTTTGCTGTATCAGGAGCCACAAACAGGGTTGGCGCCTCACTCTTTGTACTTAAGACTCTTTGAGTTTTTAATGGTATAATTTTCAGCGACAGCCACAATCGCACCCAAACGTCGCAGGCTTTTTGTCAGCAGGGCTGCAATCTACTTCCATGTGTCCTCTGCTCCTTAAAATGGGATTGATGCCTTGTTTGACTAATCTTTCTAGGCACAGTCTAATTGCATAATAGAGTTGTTTTTCTGTCTCTCTGCAGAGAGTCCTTATATGATAATTATTGTCAGGTAATATAGTGGTAGAAAATTCTGTTCCCTTTCTCCTCTCGTGTAGAACTAACCTTTTTTTTTCCTTTTTCTTCTTGGAAATGTCTTTCTTCATTTTCCTCTTTATTTCTTTTTTTCCTGCTCAAGTTGCTCCTGCTGTTTCCGCTAGCACTGAAGCTGATCACTCAGGCTCTGACACTGCTCCTCCTTTACATACCTGTTTCTTAGTAAATGAAGGTATTCTCACCTCTGTTTCTACCTACTTGGCCTTTGTTTAAATTTTCTTTCTTTTACTCACTTGCTTTCTCTTGCTTGTTACATGCTTCTCTTAATCTACACATTCATTCACTTGGCAATTTGAGGACAGGTTTCACTTAGCAACCCTGATTTGCAACTAATGATTAATTTCAGTTCGTTTTCTTTGCCTTCGGGGCAGTTCATGCTTATTTTAAGCGATGACTGTACATCACTTAAACCTCTAGCTTATCTGACTGGAAAAAGAAATATATATTTAATGTGTTAAAATCTTTTAAGGTCAATATGTCAAACTTTATTATAATTATTATTGCATTGGTTAAATTTTGTGATGATGGAAGGATGAAGATTTGAGCTCCTTAAAGTGCAACTTTAGGGGCACTTTTGAGATCCTGAGAAGTTCCGAGATGCCCTTGCCTTTGGCTCAATGGGGATATAGCTCCCCACCACCACCTTTCAGATACTTTTATTCTTTTAGTATGTTTATATTTGGTTTTACATGTTGTAACCAAACCTGAGACCTTCGGGTATAAGGCAGGATAAAAATACAAATAATAAATAAGTGAACTCTATGCATAGCTTCCTTGTTAATACATATTAGGTTCCCTTATGAATTTTAGGGAATATTCGCTAAGGAAATTAAGGATTTTCTCTACATTATTTTATCTGAATTAAGATTCATATAACAGTAGCAACTTGTGATTATTCTTCCCCTGCTAGTAAGGGCTCACATACTGTTATCACCATTTTTTTCTTTTCTTTAGAAAGACATTTAAATAGTATCTATATTAAGTTCATGACTTTTTTATGAGGACTGAAAGTATGATCTGCAAATGAGGAAAAAATTGAGCACTTAACTCTGCTTAGCTTTGTTAACTTCAGTGAAACTAAGCTGATTCTAAGTGGAGGTGTGTCAGTTTAAATGATTTGTGGATCCCACCACTTATTGGCATTTTCATAAATTTTACTGCTTATGATTTATGAACTAGCATTCAATTATTTGTGTAAATTGTTCTCATTCAGAGTGTTTCTTAATGTATTCCAGGGTTTTTCTTCCACTAGAAAGTTGGAACCTTTTTAGCAGACAAAACAAATCAACCTGATTGCTGAATATGCATTGCATTCTTGTACCTTATTTTTTATGGTAAAATAGAATTTGTTTGTGTAGCTCTTCCTTGTAAGTGGTGATTAGAAGAAATCCATTAAAATCAGGCAGCAGCTCAGTTTCATTTGCCCTTTAGTTAATCTTGCATAGTAAAGCTGTGTTGATTATTTTGAGGGTTTTTAAAAAAAGAACAAAAAACAAAACATTTGTCCCCCAGGGCTAGTATTTCCTCTGAAGAACTCTCAGACAACTTTTTATTGGGCGTTGATAAATTTTATTTGTAGTCATGTTGGCTGACCATCCAAATTAGGAGAACGCAATACTTATATGGCAACCTGATGACATCCGTGAGAGCTCTTGAGAGCAATGGGATATAAAGGCAATTTAGAAAATTGAAAAAGAGATGGTTTTTCCAGAATAACAGAAATGCAATCCCCCTCCCCCAGTTCTAGCTATTAGAGCCTGCTAAATAAGGCACAGTATAATATGGGCTCTAGTATAAATTTAGCAATAAAATTTAAGGGGAGAAGCACTCTGAATATTGCATACTAATCCTGGAAATATTTTTCTAGGGAAATCAATTGAATTTAAATTATTTAAATTATTTATTACTAAGTCTCACAGATGTCACTTTACCCGTATTTAGAATAATATAGTATTTAAAACTTTTTAAGGAGTTTGTATATTTTACGGTATTCAGAACTGCTGTTAATTTTTCATTTAATGTTTAAATATCCATGGTTGTCAGAATATTCTGGACATAATATGCTAATGAGTAAGTTAAATTTGTAGCAAGGATGAAAAATAAAATTAGTGAAGATTATTCACAAAGATGGTGCTAAGACTGATTCTGTTACCTAACTGAGCTTTTGGATTTTTATTCTTGTCATTCGTGGCTGCAGCCTAGGGATTGGGAATAGACAGGTGTTTTTTAAGAGAAGAAAAATGATTCTGGTGTTTAGGAGTACAAGATATTTTTCAGCAATCCATCATAAATCCAAAACAGCAGCACTGTAGTTAAAGGCTGTTTTAGGCTATTCCTCAAAGTACCCAATGCCAAAGGAATGAGATTTTTAAAAACAGCAATTCTTTCTTAAAAGCAAAGCAAAACAAATACATTAATGTAACAATATTCACACTGGGCAGTGAATGGCCCAAACTCTCAATATTGCTCCCCTTCTCTGTCCAGTGCCCACAAGGATACATTGCTGTTGGTTGTATATCTGCAAGTTCAAGGCAAGATTATAACCCTTGCTGTCCAAAAGGTTTGTTTCTCTCTGTGTGGACATGAATGTCCTCCTATATAATCTGGAACAGACACTTGATTCTAGTTCTTGGTGAACTATCCCCTGGAGGCCTCCATACCATGAACTAGTGGCAGTCCACCATGAAACATCATTCATAGTGAGTATCCAATGGTACCATTTAATCTACAGTACAGTTACTGTAGAATCTTAAGGACTGTGAGCAGAATCTGTTGCTAGTTCTGTTTCATAAGCCCTTAAGGAAAAGCTTTTCCCAGTTGTGTAAATCTTTACATATAAAGGACAGTTCCAAATGACAGTTTTTTACAGTGGAACTCATCCTTTACAGTGCTGACAAAAAGGAATTGTATACAACTTCAGACCTTGGCCATGTGTCACAGAAGGAAGATATATGGCATTATTTTAATGCATCTTAAATGTGATTCTTTTTGGTATAACCTTCTCCTTTCTGTCTATCTCTGTAAAGGAGTTTCTTTTCAATTATAAAAAGATAAAGAGGAGCATTGAAACAAGCAGTAATCCTCTTCTCACTTCCATTATAGTTAGCCCAGGATGCAGTGCAGCTTATATCAGCTAGATGTTTGGAACTGCAGAATATTACAATTATTGTACATTCAGATACCTTTCTAGTTTTCCTTTCTTCTTACAAAGCTTGCAGTCCAGAGTTTCAATAAACTATGGATGATGCTCCTAGATGAGAAGGAAAGAAAGAAGCAAAGGTGATAAGATATAGCACTGAATGAAGGTAAAAGGTAGTCAAAATGGTTGCTTTTGGTTGTCAGAATGTCACTGCATTGGTCGCACAGTTTAAGTTACGCCATCTCGTTGCACAGAAGTACAGTGCTCATTAGGTTCAAGGTAACCGCAGTGACTTAATAAACATGATTTTGAATGCTAATGAACTTATTAGTATTTTAAATAACTCAGGAGACAAGAGTTTTCTAAGTTTTACTTGTATTGTAATAGGATGGAGTCAGCTTGCTGCTATGCACTGTGTTATGCTCCCTGACCTGTTGGGCCTGGATAAATTTAGACCACCTCTCCTGGAAATGTTGGCGCGCAGATGGCAAGATCGATGTTTAGAGGTACTATTTTTTATTGAATATGGCAGTGGGGGTGAGTCAGAGAAAAATGAACGTCTTGGCTATACGTGAGAAATATTATTTTTACGTCGGATATATTGTTCCAAGAAAAGTGTACTATAATTCTGGTTTAAAGATTGGATTTATATATAGCTATATGCAATTCAATTTGCAGGTCAGTTTTATAAAATGGAGAGTTAACATCCCCGTATGACAGCAGTATATTGTAGTTAAATGGGAAGCTGGACCCCAGAGAACAGGGTTAGTGAAAAGTAGATGATGAATCTCCCTGACCACTGGATGTCGTCATTGTTCCATCAGAGTACTGTACATAGAACAACTTCTGAATATGAAAAAAAAATGTTCTATGAGGTTCGGGTTATTTCCACATATTTGGATGAAGGTGCAAGGTGTTTGTTTACTCTTTGCACATCAGCAGTTCAATAACTGCTGCAAATTTATTTTTAATCCTGTTCAGTCCTGTATTTCTAAATTACTTTTAAGAAACTGAGGAAGAGAATGTGCATTGGAAAGTCTCTGGAAGTCGTTGCTAAGGAAATTCTTACACTCCTATTTACCCAAATGCTGATAACTGGTTTTGTGTTGCTTCTAATTAGTATTCGGGGTCCTGTTTTGTTTTTGTTCTGCAGCGTTTTAATTTCTGATGTGTTATTTAAGGTTTTGAATTGCCAATAAGCAAAAGAAGGCAATTACAGGCTGATTTTTAGAATGCGCATACATGTGTATTCAAATATCAGTACACTTGTTACTTGGTTTATTTCCCTGAAGAAATTAGCATTGAGTGAAGACATTTCTCAGCCTGCTTTTACAGAGGAGCCGCTGGGTATTAGAATATAGCTCTACTGCTTGGCAAAAGGGGTTGCCATCTACTATTTTTGATAAATGACTCTCTGGCCTTGACATCACATCTGTGCTGTAATGGTAAAAAAAAAAAAAGAAAGAAAAAGAGTAGATTGTACGGCTTTAAAAGAAATATATGAGAAGCAGACCTGTGACATTTACAGTAGAGTTTTGTGCTAGTTCCTAAGTGTAATTGAAAATTTGCTGCTTGTAGAGCACGGTAATGATGAAGTTCACACACACTCGGTAGATAAAACCTCACTCAGGGCCTAATTTTATTTCAGTTTCTGCTTTCCTTATCCCAAAGGTTGGCAAGGAGATTTCCTGTTACGCAGTTGATGGATTCATCTAACCATAAGATCAGTTTGGTCTTGTGGTTAGAGTGTTGGACTCTCTTGGTTGTAAGTCTCCTGGTTCGATTCTACATGCCTCCATAAAGCCAGCTGGGTAACCTTGAGCTAGTCTCTAACAGCCCCACCTATCTCACTAGGTGTTTGTTCTGGGGAGAAGGGCAGAAGGTTTGTCAGCTACCTCAAGTCCCCTTAAAAGGGTTAGAAAGGTGGGCTATAAAAGGACGTTTGAGAAAAGGATGTTGGCTTAAATAAAAAATTCAGCTTCAGTTACCTTGGATACTGCAGTAAGACTAGAATTTTTGAAAAGTACAAGTGTTTTCAAAACCTTATAAACAAAAATCCATATTTATCATTAAGCCAGTGCTATTAATTTTAAATAAAAGTCCAAGATTCAAGTCAGCAATGTCCCTAACATTTGGTTACCTTTGCTATTGTTTTGTCTCATAGCTAAGACTTAGTTCACGAGGATGTTATTTTCCAGCGGTAACAGTCACTGTGTTCTGGTAAAGTTTGGCTTGAGAAAGTTAGAGGCCTAGCCAGTATTTGCATGGGAAGTATTCATATCTTTCTTGCCCATATGATTCTGTAATCTACATGTGCCAATTATATTGATTTAAGCAAATGACTTTCCGGGGTCATTGAGGGAAAAATAAAATCTTCGACTAAATTTTCTCTTGCATATGCAGGACACCATCCTAGAATGTATCAAGAGCAGTATAGAGTCTAGATCACGAAAAGTAATTATTCCTCTTTACTCTATCTTGGTCAGACCTCATCTAGAGTACTGTGTCCAGTTCTGGG
Organism: Aspidoscelis tigris stejnegeri; assembly: GCA_023333525.1. Taxonomy (NCBI): domain Eukaryota; kingdom Metazoa; phylum Chordata; class Lepidosauria; order Squamata; family Teiidae; genus Aspidoscelis; species Aspidoscelis tigris. Next base: position 14,786,939 of record JALMGA010000007.1, read on the forward strand.
CAACCCAATTTAAAAAAGACATCGACGAACTAGAGCAAGTCCAAAGGAGAGCTATCCAAATGGTTAGTGGTCTGGAAAGCATGTCCTACAAGGAAAGGTTGAAGGATCTAAGGATGTTTAGCCTTCAGAAGAGAAGTCTGAAAGGAGACATGATCACGGTCTTCAAGTATCTGAAGGGCTGCACAGTGTATAGGGATTGTCCCTATTCTCACTTGCACAAGATGCGAGGACTAGAAACAATGGTATGAAATTTCAAGGGAGTAAATACAGATTAGATGTTAGGCAAAACTTCCTGACACTGAGAGGAAAAGGCAATGGAATAGGTTCCCACAGGAGGTAGCAAGCTCTCCTTCACTGGAGGTCTTCAAGCAGAGGCTGGACCTACATCTGTCTGCATTGAGCAGGGGGTTGGACTCAGTGGCCCTACAGGTCCCTTCCAACTCTATGATTGTATGATAACCTTCCAGGTAAATCACCTGAATCTGAATTTTGTTTTGTTTTCCCAAAGTGTTGTTTTAAAGTGCAATTGGGTTAAATGCTTTTTTGTCTTTCCTTGTGCCCCTGAGTTACTGTTATCTACTTACTGAATTATTATATGACTTGACTGACCTGCTTATATGTTAAATATAATAGATCCATATGAATGCTTAAAACCTGTTGCATTTGCAGGTAAGAGAAGCTGCCCAAGCCTTGCTCTTGGCAGAACTGAGAAGAATTGAGCAAGCTGGGAGAAAAGAAACTATAGATGCCTGGGCTCCTTATTTACCTCAGTATATGGACAGTGTCATATCACGTAAGTATTTTCTGTTGAAAACCAAGTTTGCTTAACAAGCTTTGGGAAATGTACAGTACTGCTCAAAAGTTTTAGGCAGGTGTAGAAAAAAATGCCACAAAGTAAGAATGCTTTCAAAAACTAGAAGTATTGATAGTGTGGTTTTTTTAATCAATTTACAAAATGCAGAGTGAATGACCAAAGAGAACTTTAAATTAAATCAGTATCTGGTGTGAGCACCCTTTGCTTTCAACACAGCATCAATTCAAGGTATTCTTGCACACAGTTTTAGAAGGAACCTATCAGGAATTTTGTTCCAAACATCTTGGAGAACTCACCACCAGTCTTCTATGGATATTGGTTTGCTCAAATGTTCTGTCTCCTCATGTAATCCCAGACAGATGTGACGATGTTGAGGTGAAGGTCTCTGTGGGGTCCTATCATCACTTCCCGGACTTACTTTGCAAGTGTTTTTCCCTTCTGTTACCTAAAGGAGAACATGGAAAGAGCCAGTGTAGTGAAGTGACCAGAATGTCAGACTGAGTATCTTAACAGTCCCTGGTTTTTGATATTTTCTTAAGTGATGATATTGGGCCAGTTGTTCCCCTTCAGTATAATCTTCCTCACAGGATTGCTGAGATAAAATGGAGTGTGGAAGGAATGGTTGTGTGCCACCCATTGATCTTTAGAACAAAAACAGTGTCTAAAGGTAGTCAATCAGTCAATGGATCAATTTTAGAGAGTGATGCTAGTTCATAAGGTAAAAGAAGTTAACTTGATCTTATGCTCTTGCCGTGATTTCAAACTCCTATTCTGCAATTGTTTTGGTTCTGCAACCAGCTATTGCAGTGAGTATGAGGGACAAGCAAACAAGAACTTTTTAAGGCTATATCTCTCTGATTTTGGGTTTTGAGTGTTGGATCTTCCATCACAAATTAGTGTGAAGTGAGACTTCCAAGATTTGCTGCTTAGAATTGTTTACCTGTCCATTCAATGTGATCACTGACTTCCATGGACTTACAGTTATGGTGATTGTTGTTTATTATTGGGATACATAGCCTTCATCACCCACTGACTGAGTCTCAGAAATCACTGCTTCCATTTTTGATTATCACAGTTTGTCATGACGCCTCAAACTAATAAGCTGCTGTTAATCTTAATTGTGTTTTGTTGAAAATAAGTAGTTACTAGATTCCATGGTCAGAATTATGTTGTGTGTAGTAAACTATAATTAAATTTAATCAGAATGATAGTTACAGAAACATGTGTTCCTCTGTGCATTTTAACTTTAATTTTGACGTTATAGTTTGTACATTTACCTCATGAGAAGCTTTATGAAATATAGTGCTTTACAAAACTACTTGGAACAAATTATGCCTGTCCGCTCTCAGTTAAGACAATATGGTTATGTTTCAGCTGAGTTGGAATATTTTGCTTTAGAAATCTGTCCTTTTTTTAATCTCTTAATGTTGCAGCTTTTTCCTTATTAAGCTCTTACAATCTCCCTAGTAGGTAGAGCCTGAACCTATGGTTTAAATAAAATAGAATTGAGAGCCTTGAACTGAAGGAGAGTTATTTTGGATTTGCAGTTCACACTTAATAACCATTTGCTCTCTAGGCTATTTTGCTGCAGAATATATTTTTAATCAATCCCAAGTTTTGTAAGACAAGGCTTGTATCATAAGAAAGTTCCCTCCATCGGTCTACCTATCTATCTTTGGACAGCACCTTAATGCTGGTGGTATTAGTCAGCATTGCTGAAATGAATTGCCTATGTTAATTGTGCTGAAGTGTATAGTATTGATCTGTGTCATCTCTGTTTTCTGATTTGCTGAACAACTTTTTCTTTAATAACGCTAATGAAAATAAAGAGCTTTGTAAAACAGAAATAAAGAACACAGTACTATCTGTGATAGTACACTTATCAAAAATATGTTTGTTTATGAGCAAGCTTTGTTGGAATGCGTTAGGAATTTACATTGCTTGTGTGTATATATATATACATATATATATGGCAGAGCGCCATGTAATATGAATTTGATCCAATATAAACTAGCATAACTCAATAACAGCTAGTCTAAAAAGCCCCATCATTTCTAGCTGTCTGCTGCATCACACTCAAAGTGGGTACTCAGGTTCCAGATTTTCTCCCTTTTCTTCCTGGATCAGATAACTGCAGGAGGAAGAGAAAAATTCCCTCGAGTCAGCTGCTTCTTGGAGAAGAGAATTTCTCTCTCTTTCTCTCTTTTGATCGTACTACTAAAGTGCTGGTTGGTTTGGTGTGGCTTAGCTTGGTGGGTAGCAATCATATTGTCTCACACCCAATCTGTTCTTTGGTTCCAGGATTCCCCCCTCCGTAGCCAAAATCTCTTCTGAACAGAGGTCTCTGATGTTTGTTCTGGGTCTGTTGAAGCCATTCTTAGAGGTCACTACCCTGAGTGCTGTTATCAACCCTGGGATGACTTTTGAGTTTAGCTTCTACATCTTCTGCACTTCCTCTTTCAATCCCAGATAGTTGTCCAGTGTCTCATGCTCTTTCTCCCTGGTGTTACCATCCCTTGGGACTGTTATCACTATAATCCAATAAAGAGAAAAATAGCCATGAACGCCTCTGTAAAATGACTCCTACAGATGAACTGCTAAGAGATGCCTCTGACAACTGAAGGCAAGGAGCATGAACAAATTGGATTGATCGGCCAATACTTGTTTATCAGCCTGGATACAGAAGTCCCATGGGATCTTGGGAGTGCTATCTCTATAATCATTGCTTCTTTCTTGCCTTTGTCTACTACCACGATACTGGGTTGATTGGCCAGTACTTGTTTATCAATCTGGATATGGAAGTTTCATAGGATCTTGGCTCTGTTGTTCTCAGCCCCTTTCACTTGGGAAATATCCTATTTAGCCTTTGGCATATCCAACCTATACTCATTCCATATATTCCTGTACACAGTTCCTACAGTTTGGTTGTGCTGCTCTGAGTGTACTTTTCTTGCCAGGTTCTTACTTACTACCTCCAGGACTGTCTCAGAGTGCTCTCTGAACATTCTATCCCTGGGTTCCTGCCTGGTATGATAGACTTCTGCTTTTGTCGATCTCACATCCAATGCTTGTTCTTGTGCTGCTAAGATTTGTGCCTCAGTGGCATCTTTCAGTTCTGCTTTTTCTAGTATCAGCCAATCATATATTCTGTGGAAGGTTTGTTATGCCAAGGTACCTAAATATCTAAAGGAGTGCCTTCTCCCATATCGACCTGCCCGCGTCTTAAGATCTGGAGGGGAGGCCCTCCTGGTTATCCCACTGCCTTCAGCAAAAGGTGGGTGGGCACCCGGGAGAGGGCCTTCCCCGTAGTGGCCCCCAGGCTGTGGGATGGTCTCCCCCTGGAGGTAAGTCAGGCTCCTTCTCTGTTTATGTTCAGGAAGGCGGTGAAGACATACCTCTTCAGTCAGGCCTTTGGTTAAATGCTCCCTCCGCTCCCCTCGTTGCAGACTCTACTGTTTTTTAAACTGTTTCTGTATATATTTTTTAAAAAATTATTATGCTGGATTTTTAAACCTTGTACTAGTTTTAGTATTGTTTTATACAGTTTTGATATGTTTGTTTTTAAATGTTGTGAGCCACCCAGAGACCCTTGGGTATGGGGCGGGATATAAATAAATAAATAAATAAATAAATAAATAAATAAATAAATAAATAAATAAATAAATAAATAAATAAATAAATAAATAAATAAATAAATAAATAAATAAATAAATAAATAAATAAAGGTATCTCCACTGCTTACTCTTCACTCATGCTCCTTGCCTGCAGTTGACTGCGCTTAACCTGTAGGAGTCATTTTACAGAGGTGTTCATGGCTATTTTTATCTTTATTTAGGACAATGACCACAACACGTTAACCTTCACCCTCTCTTCTTTCAGGTTGTAGTACATTCTGTTGACATTTGACTTGGGATGAAATCCTTTGTACGTGGCGAGGAATTTCTAGGTCTTAACTTCAGCAGCTTGAGTTACTCCTATTCATCAGTTTATTATGCCAGTTGGATATCTGGCAACTGGCAGTGCATGTATATTTATGGTTTGGGTGTTGAGCTGAGACTTAAATATCTTTCTTATCCTCTAAAGATATTTGATTGTTGCTTTTATCTTTGCTTCTTCATCATGGTATCTATGTGACTGTAAAATCCATCAGATATTATTATTATTATTATTATTATTATTATTATTATTATTATTATTATTATTATTATTATTATTATTATTATTATTATTATTATTATTATTATTATTATTATTATTATTGTGATGATGTAAAACAGCAGTTACACACAGCAAACGAGATGACTGTGCTGGATTTCGTATTATATCACTAGTCGGGCACTTCCCAAGCACCTAGGACTGCGTGATGTATCGGCGAATTATGCGAGCAGACCCCAGTAAAGTGACTTTTTGAAGTTGGCAGATGGATATTTTGTCAATGCCAATGGTTTTTAGGTGCCCACTGAGATCTTTTGGCACTGCGCCCAGTGTGCCAAGGATGACTGGGACCACTTTCACTGATTTTCGCCAGAGTCACTGAAGTTCAGTTCTCAGGTCTTCATATCTGGTGAGCTTCTCCACCTGTTTCTCCTCAGTTCTGCTGTCACCCGGAATAGCAACGTCATTATTATTATTATTATTATTATTATTATTATTATTATTATTATTATTATTATTATTATTATTATTATTATTATTATTATTATTATTATAGTTTATTTCTAAAGCGCTGTACATGTACTCAATATTATATTAATCTTAGACAGGTCCCTGCCCTTAGGCTTACAATCTAAAGAGACAAGAAACCAAAGGAAAATGGTGTGGGAGGGAACAGGGAACAGCAAAAAGAAAGCACTTGAGGTCTTCTGTTCCAATCCTTCTGTCTGTTTCTTATTGCTGGAATTTTCCTATTCTCTTTACTTTGAATTTTCTCTTCATTGTTGACAAACCGCATGATGGTAGAGATGGTCAGCCGGCATCTACTCAGCCCCGCCCTGCTCAGCCTCAGGGCCAGACATTTTTCAACTGGTGGATTGGCTGCCATAGTCTCTTTGCCATCTTGTGATGGGAGCAGTTGGAGGAGGGAGGGGCACTGCTGGGAGTAAGATGGCAGAGCAGCCCAGCCTGCTGCCTCTTCTCCACTCCTCTCAGGCAAGATGGTTCCTAGCCTTGTGATGGCAGTTGGAGGAGGGAGGGGCACTGTTGGGAGCAAGACGGCAGAGCCCAGCCTGCTGCCTCTTTCCACTCCTCTCAGCCAAGATGGTTCATAGCCTTGTGATGGCAGCTGGAGGAGGGAGGGTCACATCTGGGATCAAGATGGCAGAGGAGCCCAGCCTGCCGCCTCTTCTCCACTCATCTCAGGCAAGATGGTTCATCAGATACTTATAGCTGTCTTATATTAGGGATGTGCACGAACGTATTTTTTGTATTTGAAATTGTTTTATTTCGATTCGAATGTCAAAAATCCAAATTTTCAAAAATCCGATTTGGATCTGGATTATCTGGATCCATACTTTCGAAAATCTCATTTGTATCCGGATATACAAATGTCGATAAGATTCATATCCAGTATACAAATTTGCGCAAATACGTATTTATCTCGTATGCATCCCATTTTCAACCCGCATTATATGTGCAAATGCATATAATTTTGGCACATTTTCTCATACAATGGATAAATCTGTTAATTTAAATTATTCGGAAATCCGTATCAGATTTTCAAAAATCTGAAATTTGTCCGAATGTATAAATTCATATTTTCAAAAATCCGATTCGGGTTCAAATGTCAACATTTGATGGATTCAAATCGAATATTCAAATTTTTGAATATCTGTGCACATACCTATCTTATATATCAGGTAGTTTGTTTCCTTAATGCCTTTTTGTCCCTCTTTCCATTATTATGATTCACATTTTTTCAGACTGAATGACCGCCCAGTGCTTTCTCTGTAGATGCTTGTGAGGTGGATCAGTGAGTCGATGTCTCATTCTTGGCGCAGAGCTTGATATCACTGATATGTAGGAGATGGCTGATGGTGACTCCACTATTGAACATTTACCCATATCTACTCTGTGGAATGATTTGGCCGAGGGCATTGAGCTGTATGCAGAACAGATAATGTGTCACCTTGGCATTTGCCTCTTTTTATGGACACTTGTTTCTTAGATTTGGCTTCCAATGTTAACGCATTGAGTTCTCAAGGAAAGATTTTAGTGTCTGATTAACCTTGTGTAATGCCGAGCATTTGAGGATGCATGAATGTGACATCCATGCTGTACTCAGGTTGATCTTTTGTACCAACGTGACTGTTCTGTCTATTAGCAGCTGGTGCTTTCGACCTCTGGTATTCTTTCCAGTTCCTTTTTGAGCTGTGAGCATGTACTGGCATGCATGTCTATTCAGTTTGGTGGTTATGATAACCTGATAGGAATTTCCACAGCGTCCAAAGGCAGGTCTTAGAGCAGATTACAACAGTTAAAATACAAAAATAATAAGCCATTTAAAACAGAGAATACAGAGGAGGAGGATTCTTCAACTAAAGGCACAAGTAAAAGGTGCCTCTTCACCAGCCACTTGAAGGTATCACGTGTTGGTACTCAACACATCTCAGAAGGAAAGGCAGGGAGCGGTCATAAGGAAGGCTGCCTCACAGGTCCTCATCTCTTAGCGTTTGTGGATGGTGACACTGGCAAAAGGGTGTATCTTGCAGATACTAATACATGATAATAGATATTTGGCATTTGTTCTTTCTGGAATGTTGGTTTTTGTTGTTTTTTTGCACCTCTCACCTACCGCAACAACTAATAGCTAAGGTTTTCCCAACTGTCTTTAATAGCTAAGGTTTTCCCAGCCCTTCCCAAATCCGGTGCTTGTATTTCTCCCTGTCTCATTGTCCACTGAATGATGGTCCAGAACTATTTTAGAGATGAAATGTGCCAGATTTTCAAGCAGAGTTCTACTCTAAGACACTTTTATTATAATAGAAATTGCCCAGAAGGTTTAAAACTCAAATTGTATAACTGTTAGAGCAGTAGCGCTATAAATTTAGATAGAATAAATCCATATGCAAGTGTTCAATTGCTATGTTATTAAGCCTCTTCCCAATTAGCTGCTGGGCCAGATTCAAGGTTCTATGCTTGACATTTAACACATCATAGGAGGATCACTGGATCATCTTGGGAGGTCCTAGTGTGGTCAACTCAAATAACTGAATATCATCTAGTGTTGGCTTGCAGCTGGGCCTTTTCTCTTTCCTCAGTTATAGCTCTTAGGCAACTCCTAAAGGACCATTTCTTTATCTAAACATTTTCTGTTTGAGTTGTTTGTTTGTATATTGATCTAACACGACGGTTCTCAACCTTCCTAATGCTGTGACCCCTTAATGGAGTTCCTCATGTTGTGGTAGAGCAGCTGGGAAATGGGAGGGAAGGGCGGCGGGGGACTTGTTGCGACCCCCCTGAAAGGGTAGTTCGACCCCCAAAGGGGTCCCAACCCCCAGGTTGAGAACCACTGATCTAACATTATTTTTCAATGGGGATGCTGCTAGAGGCCACATCCCATACTGTGGGCTTCCTCTTGTGGTGCACAGGGGCCTCAGAACATAAGAGGAGCCCTGCTGGATCACGCAACAGCCATCTAGCCTCACATCCTGTCTCACTCAGAAGACAAAGGCAAAACTTCCACCTGCTCCGAAACCTCTCCAGATGGCATCCTACTTGTCTCTCCAACCTGGAGGCAGTACCTGGACATTCATTCTAGTGGCCATTGATGCACCTATTCTCCACCCATTTATCTAATACAATATCAGTATGATGGTGTGGCGACACAGGGAGCTCTGTGGTGGACTCAGTAGTAAACAGTGATCCACTAACATTTTGTTTTAGGATTGGTTGTGTTTTTGAGTGACTGACTTTGAAATAGCTGTGGTCTGGGACTCTGGGCTTCAGAAATCCTGATCAGATGCTTCCAGCCATAGCTACAGTCTCATTGTTCAAAGTGAGACTTTCTTTTGAGTGAATATACATGCACACACACACACACACACACACACACACACACACACACACACACACAATGAGCTGTATGTGAAATCAGGTATCTTTGACTAATTATCAGAGATCAACTCTTAATGAATCTGCAATCCCACTTTTCTATTTTGAAGTGGTTTCTTAGGAATGAAGCCAATTTATTTCTCCACAATTAAGATATTTTATACCAATTAGTGTTTCTCAAATGGCATTATTTTATATGCTAGTCTGGAATTAAGTCAGTGAACTCAATGAGACTTCCTTTTGAGTAGGCACGTACAGGATCCTGATGTTACTTGCACATGACCTGAATATAATATATGCACTGTTACAAATCAGAGCTAATAACTGCATCTATTTTAAGATGCAGCCTGCTGATGCATGCAAATCCTGAGGGCTGAGGAAGCTTCTAAGAATTAATAAAGAAATGTAAAATACAGCTATATTCTTTGTATGCCTGCCAGCCTTTTTCGGCATTTTATAAGCCAAATCACTTACCGATTTAACATTTATTGTAGCACTTCTGTGGTCTGGTAACCACTCTTACTCATATTTTTCATAGTTTATATTTACAAGTTAATTCTTTAAAAGCTCTGGCTGTTTGAAGTGATTGCTTCCTAAATTAGTTCAGTGGTTGTGTCTTTTGAAATCAATTTGTTGGATATGACTATATAAAACAAACACTTAGATTTAATCTGTGAAATGTACTGATGTAATAGTATAATACACTGAAAGCATTACAGTGTAATGCATTTAAAGTATACTATTTTCACGAACAATAATATGTGTTTCTTTTGCAATTTAATAGTAGTTTGTCATCTTTAAGTTTCTCTACAAATCTGTATGTATTAACCCCCTGTTTGACAACTGACAGACATGGGTTATCTTCTGGGAAGCTCTTATATCATTGTTAGGATAAGGACAACAGAGAGTTTTAAAACTGCATTGGGGGAAAAGAATATGGCAGTGATTACAAAAAAATGAAAGCACATTAACTAAAGAAGATATACGTGTATGCAGGGGGAGGACTAAGCATCTTAGATTTTTCATTATTTTAAGTTGCAGCTCTTCAGCCATTAAAGTAGGTACTGTTTACATTTAAAAGAAGCTCTTAGCTATGCATATGCCTTCTTAGATGTAACATAGTTACAAAATCCAGCTAAATTGCAAAGAAGTGAATTTTTTTTCTTTATCTTTTCACATCTTGTGTTTTGTCACATTGCCCAACACTAAAATGCCCCATTTGTTTCACAAAGCTTCTAGAATGAAGAAAAACCAACTGGATAGAGAGTTCCTCAGTTGGTAGAAATGGAGTTTGGGAAATATAATTAAATAAAAATTTATAGTTGTGGCTATGCAGGTTTTCTAAATCTTCTAGGAGCTTTGCAGTAGGTGATGCAAAACATAAGAGCAAATAATATTTCTGTGGAGTCATATTTTTTTAAAACATGAGGATAACATTTCATAGGAACAACTACAGATATTTTGCTTTTAACAGGCCTGAATAAGGCTTTGTATATGACACGGACCAACCTTTCCAATTTGATGGGCGGGTAAACTGTCTGAAGAGCAAACTGTCTGGGGGCATCAGGTTGGAGAATGTTGACAGTGTGTACATAACTGATGATAATTTATACATGTTCAGACTAAGAGCTGAATAGTGTCAGCTTTATTGATGCCATATCCATTTCAGATTTTACAATCCATTTTGGTTAATACTAAATATTTGAGCTAGAGGTCACCATGCAGTAAAACAGGCTAATAAAGCCTGTTACCTTTTTGACATGGTATTATGAGTATACTAAGAAATTAATTAAATCTTTTCAAAAAAAAATCCTCTACTGCAAAATACAATTAAAAAATCCTTAGTGAATGAGGAAATTGGTGTCTTGTCCACCAAATGTTCTGGATTTTGAGGGCTTCTGCCCCCCCCCCCCGCCCCCAGCTTCCCTTACCATAACTTCTTGCTTGGCTTTCCTTCTTATCTTTCATGTATCTACATCACTTTCTATTATGCACTACAATACGGTTGCTACTCCAGCAGATCCCATCTCCCACACTGTTGTTACCCTTCAAGTTTGCCTTTTCTGAGGAGTCCCCGATTGGTGCTCTTGCATTGTTGGACATTTGTATATTGTTATAACCTTTTATAAGATATACTATTTTTATTAGTAAATTTACAGCTATTCTTTATAATAAGGCTGTATATTCCTTCTTTGGAATCAGGGCATTCATTGGTTATTTCATATAGCCTGTACTGATAAAAGGTATTCCTCATCGATTTGGGAGAAGGTTTTCCTTTAGAAATGTGTTTGGTGTAGCCTGTACTGATAAAAGGTATTCCTCATCTTGATAAGAAGTTCGGGACGGCATGTACTGGAGAGGGGAAATTTTATTAATGCCATTTTTCACTTGAAAAAAAATCTGAAGACATTTTTGAGAAGAGATTAAAACAAGGTTAAAACCATACACACAAAAATCAACCTTCAGTACTGAGGCTGGTGGGCACCCAGGAGAGAGCCTTTTCGGTGATGGCCCCCAGACTATGGAATAGTCTCGCTCTCGAGGTGTGTAACGCCTCTTCCTTATATATATTAAGGAAGGCTGTGAAGATGCATCTCTTTGCCCTGGGCTTAGGCTGAGGTGGTTGTATCTTCCCTCCTAGTACAGATACCATAATTTTAAATATGGATATTCTTTTAGATGTGATGAATTTTTAAAGTGCTTTTAATGTATTTTTTGTTTTTAATCTGTTGTTTTAATGGTTGTTACCCGCCTAGAGATCTTCGGGTATGCAGTGGGATAGAAATATAAATGCTCTTTTAGTTGGGAAGGGACATGTATTTTCGTGCATTTTTCTGATATAGCATGTGCAGCATGAAATGTGGTACCTGGAAGCTGGGAGAGTAAGCCACAGCCAATCTAGCTCATAGTGGAATAAAACCTAGGGCTAGCTTTTTTAGATAGAGTTAGAAGAGGGAATTGGATGTAGAATCATGGAAATTCATGGCTACCATAATTTCTTTGGTATTGAACCATTTATTCTTCACACATAGATGCTAGTGAAGACTTAATCTCCTAGTACAGTGATGGCCAACCTATGACACGCGTGTCACAGGTGACACGCCAAGCCCTTTTGGGTGACACACCTGGTCACCCTGGCACCTGGGCGTGTAGTGCTTGATTGTTCTTGAAGTGTATGAAATACCAACTTTCAACTGAAGATTTGGCAACACAAGTCACTAATGTAAAGAATTATTTGTTTTTGCTTTTAATAAAATACATATATCAAAAATATAACTTTTCTACTAGAGCTACAAATATCACAAAACTATGGATATTTCTAGATGTGACACAGCACCCGAGTTAAGCTAGGTTTTCTTGTGAATTTTGACACACCGAGCTCAAAAGGTTCGCCATCACTGTCCTAGTAGAAGAATCTAATAGTTAATTTAAAGACAGTGTATCAGCAGTTTAAGAAGTATCAAAGCTGACCAGGATCTTATCATAGTTCTTGACCTGAACTCCTTTTTCATTTCTTGTTCCCTGTCATATTTCCTGGAGTTGTTGTTCAAACAGTGTTCCTGTCAGATTTAAATTCATTTTAACCCTGGATAAGATACTTTGTCTGAAACCAAAGAGTAAAGTGGGGTAGAAATGTTTTTTTATAAAATTAGTCATTAGTTTCCCCATTCCCACATCCAGCCAATTAGTGGATTGTGATCTTAGTCATCAGCTTTAGAAGAAATTCAGATTGTGTGTGCTATAATTTTATATATATTACTTCTCAAATACCCTGTTGTAATGTCATAGTGAGTGGATTGTGGCTTTAGGTAGAGGAGGAGGAGGACCAGATGAGCTTTTGTGGAAATGTACATTGAGACCCTATCCACCATTTTGGTAGTAAGCACAACATTTTTTTTTTATTTTGTCTTCCGTTCCCTCTCTCCCCACCCCAGCCAGGATGCCATTCTTAATTACCACTTATTTCCATATTGGAGATTGCTTTTATCATTTCTTGAACTACTGGTTTCCCAACCTTTCTCCTCAAATAGGTCAATGCTCTTCTCCAACTAGTTGTTACCAATGTTGTAATTTGGTGCAGTAAGCACAATGTATGAAAAGAACTGAAAGGGTTGATTTTTTTTAGAGCAAAATACATTTTTTTTTACCTTTGCTTTCTTCCAAATTGATTGAAAATGTTAATTTTATGTAGAAGTTCTTTTGGTTTGAAGCCAAAGTGATTTTAAGGTATTTAGAAATAATTGCCTTAAAGTTTTCATTGTTAGCTTACTCCTACGTTATATCAAGATGCATACCATGCACTTTACAGATAAAACCACAGCTGTTAAACCAATAAAAATGTTACATGTCACTGCCTAGTATTCAGGTGTGTACTTTCTGATATTTCATAGTCTTCTGCCTAAGAATTGTTGTCTGCTTCTGGTATCCATTTATTTCTGAGCAGAATTTCACAGTTTTTGAAAGCTGTCGTCAACTTTTCTAACTGCTACATCTGTAGGTTAATTCTCTGAGCAGCTTCTACACTTGCTATATTCAGTTTTCAAAAGCATAAATGCATTTGCATTGGTCTGGCTGTTACTGAAATCATATCCTTACTTGTGTTTATGCTATTTCTTCTCGTATCATTTGTTGCTTCAAGAGGAAACTAATGCACTTTCTGCTATGTGTTGCAGCTACAGCATAGTAGCTGTGTTTTTATTTCATTTCATTAGGAAGCTTGGAAGATACAAGGGGATTGTTCAGCGTTGGTATAGAGAGTGATACAGCATGAGAAGAGGAAATGGAAACAATGAATTCAAAAATGTTATAATTAATTCATGGTTGACAATATTCCACAGCCAGTGGGGGGGAAATGTATCTTTACCTGTCAGTGAAACCCAATTAGCTTAAATAGGATTTATTCCAGAGCAAACATGCAGGGATTGTGTTCCAAAGAATTATTACGTTCCTGTAAGCAGTATGCACACACAGAGACTCACACACACTCTCACACACATCAGTTTCATCTGTTTTCATCTCAACATCCAGATGATGAGATTGATCAGTGATCGATTGTTGTTCAAACTCTCACCACCGCCACCAAGTATTTCAAAATCAACATCATACAGCGCTGTTTTTGACAGACAAAAGATCCTCATTCTATTTCTGCATATTTTCTTACCCCAAAGTAGAATATAATGCTAGAGGATGATGATTACCTGTTGCATTTCCAGTAGGTTAGCACACCAGGGTAAGAATTCTGCTTCTGAGTATGACCTCTTCGTCTTTTCCTTGTTTTTCTCTGTGTCTTACTACAGGTATCATTTGTGTTGTCATTACTAGCAGCATTTTCTGTTAGTGCCATTTTTTTTCTTTACGTAACCAATTGAGTCTTTGGTAGTGGCAATATTTCTGGTGCCGGTGGCAGAGAATTGATTAGAGGAGTGGCTGGCGGCCTTGGTGAATGGGATATCTGTTCTCACAAAAGCTTTGCAGTTTGCAGGTTACAGCGTGAAGATTCTAGCTCATTTGGTCTTATTGTCGACTTGATCCAGTGTGTTGCATGGGGCTTTAATTTCTGACTTAATAACTCATGAACCTTGACTCACACTGGTCCATGTCTTCAATTCTTGGCTCTGGTTTCTGAGTTTGATATGGTTAAGATTACACCGTAAATCGGACATTTGAAATTGTTATGCTAAGGGAAGTGAATTAAAGCTTCACAGTTGCTGCTAGGTTTATTGTTAAGCTTTTTGCTTTCCATTTAGACCTCTCACCTTATTTCGAGGGGATTTCCCCTCCCCTCTCAGTTCATTCTCTGGCCCTGTTTTGTTTTAGAAGCAATGTTCTGAGCTTTGGAGTCTATACGTTAATCTATATAAACTCCGTATTTCCTTGTATGTGCATTTGGGAGGGGGCAGTATTCAGTGCATCCTATCCTGGGTTTGGAATGTGGCAGCATTTTTTGGACTTAGCCAAGTTCTCATTTTACTATAGGATCAAAAGCCTGTACAATGTTGGCATTTCACACCAAAATGCACTTTGAAGGGATTTTGTTGCAGTAGGTATCTATTGTTTCAGGTTGCCCTCTCCTTCCCAAGCAGACCTGCATTCACAGACACGTCTTCTTTGACCAAAGTAACATCTTTCCTTAAAATGTGAAAATGATTGTTTTCTGGACTGTAACACTGAATGTACTTGAAATCTTTGAGCACTCGATTTGTCCAGCAGGCAATAGAAATTCTGATATATTTTCTGTGTCTGATGCTGTTGCAGATAGAAAAAAAAAAAGGCTACTGTGTCTTTAATGGAAAGCAAAAGGTTATCTTTCTGTGGCCTTTGTGTATATGTGCTGATGTGGGTGTAGGCAGGCAGACAGGCAGACAGGCAATGTGTGCAAAGAGACTAGGGAACGGACTGTGGATCGATAGAAATAGTGTGAAGTGAATTAATGTGAGGCAGGCAGTCTGTCTGTCATAAGGATTGCAGGGAATGTGGGACAGTACTGGCCAGTCACTGCAGAAATCTGTTTCCAATAAATATAAACCTGTCTGGAAATAAACTGTAGCCAATCTTGCACCTCCCATATTGTTAAATTCTTGTTTATTTAGATAATACCCCTATTAAATTGCTTCCGCAGTTTTAATACAGCAAGAAAACAAAAGAATCCTTTTGATGCATTGATATGAAATACAAATGAGCTGACTTCATAATTTGAACCTTTGAAATGGTCCTGTAAATCCATATTAGCACTCCAAAAGAAGACGCAATAAATTCTTTATAACTAGTCTGATTCTGTCCCGGTGTATCGATAACTGTTTTTTTTCAAATTAAGGCTGCAATCCTGCGCATAGCTTTATGGGCGCAAGCAGTATTGACGTTAAGTACACATAATAGTTCTCAGTATTTCAGGCTGCAACCGTGCTTCATTATGAAACTCTCTGTTTATAACGGGGTCCATTTAGTATACTGTCCTGAAGAATCTTTCAGCTTTTGGTTGAGCATTACATGACTATCAGAAGGGGTGGGGAATTCCTCATTGTTTTTGTTTTCAGAATATGTAGATTTAACAATATGGAATTTTGTGAATTAAGGTAACTATTCACAAATACAAACTCAAAATGAGAGTACTGATGAAACACTTTAACTGCTTGATAGAAAGATCGGTGTGTGTGTGTGTGTGTGTGTGTGTTGAAGGGGGAGGGGACAAAGATGCTTCTTTGCTCGACCAAGGAGATGGTCAGCTTTCACTCGGGGTTTAAGATCAATGTTAATTGGGGTCTACAGAAGGTATCAGCTTTCTCGTGAGTTCCGGATCACCCTTGTACTCTTGAATCTTAATTTGCTCCTGAAATTAGTGCTGAGTCCACCCCTGTTTGGGAAATAATCGTGGATTTCTCTCTCCTTTTACCTACTTTCATTGATCCTACATCTTGTTTCAAGTACTTAATCTCTTCTGTTAGGATGCAGCTGGTATTTCGATTCCCTTACTTCACCATTGTCTTTAGGCTCTAATCTGGCTTTCTGTTATGATCATGCTTGACCTGACCCAGGCATCATTTCCTGTAGGCTTCCCATCTTAGCTATGCTCAGCCCTGGCTACTGACAGTATTCTGGCCACACTGGCTTCACCCAGTCTTGGGCCAGATGGATCAATCCAGCCTAAAATTGCAAGGACCTTTTTACATGGGAGGCATTCAGACAGCCATAGTATGCCATCCAAAAGCCACCCCAAGCCCTGAGGCTAGGAATGAAAGGCGTGCAGAGGACCTTCACAGCCTCAGGGAGGCATGGGCTGGATCAGCACTGTCAGTGCAGGTGGTCTTGAGCCACACCTTCCTGTGAACAGGGTCGGAGATTGCTTTTAAGTAGTTTCCTATTGGAACAGGATCCATTTGAGCACTGTGGTCTAGTCCAATGCCTCAACCCACGTAGATGTAGCAACCTACCAAGAGGCATGACCTTCCAGCAGACTGGTCTGCATTGCAAATGACAGTGCAAATGTGGGCTTCTGGTCTGGGTCAGCAACCCAGTGCAGATGTTCTTTAATACTCTATCTACAGTTGCCCCATGAGAAAAATGCTAGGAATTCCTAGGATGATGAGAATCAGTATTTTGTCTCACTAGCCTATGAAGTGGTTTTCCAGGAGTGATTCTCAACCATGTCCTACAACTTCACTTTTTTGAGCAGGAAACTGGAAGGTGGGGATGCATTGTTTCTAGGAGTTCCTGGCTGTTGTACCCTAGCTCATAGTGCGCTTAAGCTGAAAATCTTTCTAAATATAGGTTGTTTTTCCACCGCGCTCCTTAGATCCGGGTCTAAGAAGATCTGGATCTAGGGAATGGGTAAATTCCTTAATCCGGATCTAGTAGATCCGGATTAAGGGAAGCACCTAATGTGTTTCCACGGGAGGTGTAGCACCCATTAGCAATGGGTGCTAACCCCCCTTCCGTGGAAACACCTTTGCACCCATGTGGGGAATCCGGATCGTCCCCCAAGAGTCCGCCCGTCACCCCAGGTGTTTCAGGGGACAGGGGCTGCACTCTCTGAAGTCCCTTTGAAGAGATCAGCACAGACTTCGGAGCTGCTCCGGAATCATTTCGGAACGCCTCCGAAGTCTGTGCAAAAGAACCCCGGAGTGTCCGTGATGTCAGTGGGAAAGAGCTCCAAGATTAATGGGGTCTACAGAAAATCTGGAGTAAAGGCCAAACAGTACCCATATGATCCAGATTTCCCCAGCGGCAGTGGAAACAATCAGGTCCTAAATGGGTGCCGTGATGGAAATGGGGTAATCCGACTCACACCCAAATGGGTACTTAATGGGTGCAAAAATGGGTACTTTCTGACAGTGGAAAAACACCCATAGCGAATAAAAATTGACCCTTGGCAATGAGTGGATCTCTAGTTAAAGGCACACAAAATCTTTGGACATGTTAACCCTGCTTGTTCTGAAGGCAAACAAGTTTAGGTCTTTAACTCATTGCAGGGAGAAAAGAAATAAATACTGGATATAAACAAGTAATGAATAATTTATTGTTTACACTTTTATCCTGATTGTTTATTATTTATTTGTATTTCTATCCTGCACTATATCCGAAGGTCTCAGGGCGAGTTACAATATTATATTAATCTTCGCCATTATCTCTAAATGGCTTAATGGTGCCACAGAATTACTGTACTGTTTACATACCTGCTCAACATTCTGTGGTTGGAGCCCAAAATGAAAGCTTAGTGCCACTGTGGGTGGTAATAAGGATTTAAATAATGTCTGTACATGTGGAATAAGTAGTGATGCCTTTTTTGGGGGACTTTCTTAGTAGTCAGCTTACAAACGTGCCAGTGGCTTATCTAGATCTGGCTGTTATGGAGGAGTGTCTAGTTCTAAGAAGTGGTGTACTGTGTTCTTGCAACAGTGGTTGCCTCCAGATGAAGCATGAAGCCCAGGATTATCCCGGAGCTATGTTCGGATTGCCATATGTATCCATGGTAATCCCAACATAGCCCTGGCTTATTGGAATGTGGTAAAATCTGCTCCCAACCTGGGTTTTACTATAAAGCAAAAGGACTTCTCTCATCTGGACAACGGTTTCCGCGATCCACCATATTGAAAATGGCCACCCCACGTGTGTGGAGTGGCAGTTGAACCAGAGACATTGCTGGAGCAAGCAACCAGACCAGGTGGATCGTTTATTTGTCCCCCACAGTTGCCCAGCTATCTGGGTGAGTAGCAGTTATTCTAGCAGTGCTTTCTTCTGGAGTATCACTATGTCATGTAAGATTTAGCTTCTGTCTAGAGGCAGCCAATGTCATTTTCCTAGCATCGGCTACATCAGACATCGTTGTAGTCTGCAGACATGATTTTGTGTATTTGGTGACTGTCGTTGAGACATTTAGCTTCATAAAGCTCTTGAGATTGCTTATATAATAATAACAGAAATTATAAAATGCTTACTTTTCAAAAAATGAAAAAAAAGTATTTAAAGTTACATAGCTGATACATCAGTCCAGATGAAACAGATCATGCTTTTAAATACCAAATGAAAATAAAATATTCTGCAATTCTTTCTCAAACAACAAAATAGATGGCTTATAGGGTGTTTTCCCACCGCACTCCTTTAATCCGGATCTAAGAAGATCCGGATCTAGGGAATGGTTACTTCCCTTAATCTAGATCTAGTAGATCCGGATTAAGGGAAGTACTCAATGTGTTTCCATGGGTGGTCTAGCACCCAATAGCAATGGGAGCTAGCCTCCCTGCCATGGATACACCAGAGCACCCATTTGGAAATCTGGATCTACCCACGAGGGGTCTGCCTGTCACCCCAGGTGTTGGGGGGACTTCGAAGTCACTTCAAAGTTCACTCCGAAGATCAGCACAGACTTCAAAGACACTCCAGAGCTATTTTGCACAGACTTCGAAGATGCTCCGAAATGGCTCCAGAGTGACTTCGAGGTGACTTCAAAGCTTAGGTTTTGGGGCTCCTCCCCATGGGTGCCCCCTCCCCCTTACCTCCTGTAGACCCCATTGCCTGACTATCATGGAAACAGGCTCCCTATAATCCGGATTTTCAGGCTGAAGACCCCATTGTAGACCCCATCACGAAATCCGGATTAAAGGCCCTGAAGTACCCATATGATCCGGATTTCCTGAGCTGCAGTGGAAACAAATGTGTCCCTAATGGGTGCTGTGGTGGAAATGGTGTCATCTAGCTCTCAGCCAAATGGGTCCTTAATGGGTGCTAAAATGGGTACTTACTGCCAGTGGAAAAATACCCATAAATGGCTTTTCTGTGAATGTGGAGCTGAGCAAACAATATCTAGATTCTGGTCCTCAATGTCCCATCTCATGTACAATGGAGGAACCTCTCAGCCCTATGGATAAGGCAATTGCTGTTGCTCATTTTTGGTCAAAAATTATTTCTAGTTTTATCTGTCTTTCTTATTCTACTGGTATTGTTCTATCCAATCTTTAATTTTTACTGATCTGAATGTTTTTATTTATTTGTTTGTTTACATTTTTGTCCCCCCCCCCAATACCTGGAGGTACCGGGGCAGGTAACATCTAAAATCAAACATTATTAAAACAATAACCGTATGTATTATAGAATACATTTAGACATTTATGTTTAATTTATCCCTTTCATGGTTTGGTCTGCTGAATGCAATGCTTTTGACATGAAATATAACTAACTGCTCTGAGTATGGAATTCTGTTTTCACCACCATACAAAAATCGTTCTAATTTTCCTCACCAGTGTACAATCCGTCAAAATTTGTAGACTCAAGTTTATTCCTTGTTTGCATGAAACTTACCTGGAGAGGGAAGAAAACAGACAAAAGTATTTAGAGCATGAGTCATAAGATTCCTCCTAGACAGTGTGGCAGTAACATCTTCTTGTCATACCTACTGAATTTTAGGTATAAAATATTTATCCCCCATTTCATATAGAAAATAAACGTGCTGCTTGAAATTACTCTTAACCAGTTATCTAGAAAACACTGGAGAATAGGGAAGTCAGACTTGGTAATGCATGCCCTTGTTCATTGACTTTATTTCAGAAAAGAAGCCATAATTCACAGTCTGTCTCCATCTGATTTATTTCTGTTTTTCACATTTTCTGTTCTTGTTTTGTCTTAGGGTAGCAGTAGCTGTCTTCTTTTTTTATTATTTATGGGTTTTTTTAACCCTCAATGGAAGTTCAGATGAAATCTCACAGATGATTTGTTTTGTGAATAATAAATAATATAATCCTAGCTTCTGAATGTTAAACATGAGTTGTGCTAGCAATGATTTCTGTAGAAGCTGCAGGTGGAGTCCAAGGGTGTTTTTCCGCTGTCACTAGAAGTACCTATTAAGTACCCATTAATGGCATTTTTGTACCCATTAATGGGTACTTAATGGGTACTTCTAGTGACAGTGGAAAAACACCCCTAAATAGCACACTGCCAGCACTTCTGTGGTTAAGTGTTTGGATGTACCATGTGAAAGACAAATCAAACTTTTTTCATGCTGGTTTTTGGGATTATCAAGATAAAATGGCATAATTGAGACATGTTAAAGGTGTGTGCATTATTCTTAAGGGGAAGTATCCCTTTCTGGAGGGAATGGAAAAATTGCAATAACTTCTTCAGGAACTCATTGGAGAGGAAGAGCAGGAGGAAGAGGAGGAAGAGTTAGCTTTTCTACCCTGCTTTTCTCATCCATTGAAAGGGACTCAAAGCAGCTGACAAAGTTTTCTATTCTTCTCCCCACAATGCTATTGGGTAGATATCAGAATTCCCAAATCACAAAAAGGCAGAAATTAAGGATTTTCTACATAATCTGCTATACTTCACTTTGTATGCCCCTGCTAGAGAAAAATATCTTAGGAAAGATTGGAACATCATAACTCATTGTCGGATCATGGCTTGGAAATATCCCAACAGGTTACTCTGTTTGCTTTAGCAGTGCAGAGTATGGGCCAAGTACGTGGAAGAGGGATGCTAAAAAACACAGATTTTATTGGTGCTGCTTTGTATTTTAGTTTTTAATGATCTTTTTAGATGTTATTTTTAACTTTTAATTTTGTATAGAGTTTATTATGTTGTGTAATGGCAAATGGCAAACACAAGAGGATACCAGAAGGAGGAAAGTAGAGTAACAAATATAGAAAAAAGAAGGTAATTGTAGGATGTTTTTTATGGTTCATGCACATTGTAGGAGGACTTGTTTGTGGACTGTTGACTGTGGGCCTGGCTGCTGCACCTGGGCATTTGCTGCCTGAGCCCCACCCTCCCTCAAGATATAAGAACTATGGCTGGAGGAGAAAGAACTGGCTAGTTGCTACACTGAGGACAGTAAGAAAAAATGGAAATGGACTGGGACCTTTGGTCAGCTGCTCTGGACTCCATTTGACCTCAGCTGCCTCAATTTGTGTTTGTGTTTTGGCTTATTTTGCAATGTTTTGTATGGTGTGCAATTTTTATGATGTATTTTTTTATAATGTTTTGATTATTACTTTGCATTTTATGTTTTATGTTTGTTGTAAACAGCCTTGGGCAAAATTTTATTTTGGAAAGGTGGTATACAAATAAAAATGGAAATGGAAAATGTATGGTATCTGTATATTTAGTGAAAAAACAGGCAGAAATATTTGGTAAAGGGTTACTGTAATGTAGGAATTTTAGTGCTGGAAATCTGTGCAGCTGAACTTCTCAGAAGGGTGAGGTTAAAATATAGATGTTAATAATTAAAGGAGTGATGCATGCCATATGTCGAATTTTGCTTGCTATCTTTAGTTTTTTACAAATAATCCCTTTTAAAATGAAAATCTAAAGATAATCAGTATACATATTTCTTTAAGTACCATTGTCCTCAAAAGTAATTGCAGCTTTAGGGAAAGAACTGTGAGTTAAGCTGCTGTCCATTATATTTAAAGATATATGGAATTATGTTCATAACATGACAGCTAACTTGCTGTCAATTCTAATTAAAGATATATAGCATTATAACAGGGGCTTGTATCTAGTCTGCAAAAACAGCTCAGATATGGGGTTTTGAGAATGTGGGTTATTTTGAAAGGACTTTTGCTCGAATATTCTGATAAGATCTTGATCATCTTAAGCCACCAAAACCCTCAACATGGCCCTATTGCAGCACGTACTTGGAGACATTTTAATGATTTTTATATATTTAATGAATTAATGAAGAAGAACATATCATTGACCTAATTCATGTACAGCTTACAATTTGACTTGCTCTGTCCACTTTATTTAATGTAGAGGACACGTATTATGAAGATAGCATTGTTCTTCTCGATTCAGACATGTTAAAATACATTTATTTTGTGATTGTTTTTCAGCTGGAGTAACTACAGAAGCCGTACAGTCTTCTACTGCTGTTCCTGACCAGTTGGGATCTGAAACCAAAATCCAAGAAGAAGAGCATGATCTAGTTGATGATGACCTCTCAGCAGGTAAACACTGGTTTGATCCTACCGAGCTGATGCATGATATGTTTTAATCTAATTGGAGTACAGAAGGCACACTCTATAATCTGGTTTTGAAGACATTTGTTTATTTAAAACATTTATATGCCATACCTAATTAAAAATTCTCAAAAGAGTTTACAAGAGAGAACAAAAGCAATAAATAAATAAATAAATAAATATAAGCCAGCAATTAACAACATGTTAAAAAACTGTGGGGGCTAGGGAAAGAAAAGTGCTTGGAAGCATCTGCATAACGTCTACGAGTCATGCACCTTTACAGGCCTCTGAGGAGGGGAGAAGAGGCACTTAACTGAAATCGACGTGGCAATGGAAGCACATCATGTTTTAAAAATGTGAGGGCCTAGAGCCTTCTGTAGTCTGCACTAGCATGTGGACAGCAGGTCCTAATTCTGGGATATAATCCTAAATAAAGTCCAGGACAGAAAGGATCCTAGGTTCTGTGCTCTTCAAATGTGTGCCTAATATTTACATTTCGGTAGTACTTTTCATACCGAGGTCCCAGAGTGGTTTACATTCAAAGAAAAGAAAAAAACCAGATATGTAGTCAGATGAGGGAAGAGCGACCTCAAGTTGCTGCCCAGACTGGTCCAGAAGATGAAATTTAGAGAATAATTATCAGATGGCACAAAGCTTTAGAAAATTAGATAACTATTTTCAGGATAAAATCAAACTTTGAAAATTGGAAAGGACTTTGGAAATGTGGCCTTGTAGTTGAGTTGTTGAAGAAATAAATAGAAAGGAGAAAGATCATCTTTCCTATCCTGATTTATTTATTTGTGAGCTATGTACTTGTTTGCTAGCTATCTGTTATCCAAAATTGTCTGTGTGACTTATGCGCAAACGTTTATTTTGATTGATTTATTCAATAATCTTTAGCTTGACATTCACCCGAAAGTCCCAAGGTGCATCACAACAGTAAAAAATAAAATATATAGAACAATCTAAAGTGTATTTAATAAACCATCCTCCCAACCCCAGGCAGGACAGCACTTAAATATACATAAAAAGTCCAGTTGAAGAGGTATGTTTTAATAGGTGCCAAGAAAAATCTTATAATGTAGGTACCTGCAAACCTCCAGAGGAAGCGTTCTCCAGAGTTTGGGGACAACTACAGAAAAGGCTCCCTTGTGTGTCACTGTGCATTGCACCTCTGACAGAGGTGGAACTACATGCAGGTTTTGCCCTTGAGATACCAATACTAAGAAGAACACAAGGCGAGCCCTGCTGGATCAGGCTACAACCCATCTAGTCCAGCATCTTGTCTCACACAGTGGCCCACCATTTGCTTCTGGGCACCCCAAGCAGAAGACAAAGGCAGAACCTTCACCTGCTGTTGACTCCCTGCAACTTGGCCTTTAAAGGCATCCTGCCTGCCTCTCCAACCTGGAGTTGGTAGTTGGGCTGGTCTGTATGTGATAAGGCACTCTTTTTCAGGTAACCAAGGCCCAAGGCATTCAAGACTTTAGATGTTAACATCAACACTTTGCATTAGCCAGTAGCAAATAAGTATGATCTTTAAAGGCTGGTGTGATACACTTCTGCCCAAAAACCCACATCAGCAGTCAAAGCTACCGCATTCTGCACTAGTATCAGCTTCCAGACTATATTCACTGGTATATCCATATAAGGATGTGCATGAATGGTAGGGGTTTTTTGCATTCAAATTCGAGCTGAATCGAATGTCAAAACATTCCATTCGATTCAAATGTTTAAAATCTGAATGCAACAAAACCCAATTTGAATCCGTTACATTCGAATCTATTCGTTTGCATGTTAGATATGAATTTAAAGATAGGAATGTTGGGAACATTCGTATGTGTTATACGCATCTGTACGCATTTCGTATCCATCCCGTTTTATCCTGTATGTATCCCATTTTCGTTCTGTATTATAAATGCAAATGTATACCATGCATACATCTAAACCATGTATAATATTTGTACAGATATGGGTGTAATTCATACAGTACAGGTCTGTACATTTAAATGATACAGATCATTTGAACGAATGTTTAGGAACAAATGAATAAATTCAAATGTGAAGACATATTATTCAAATTTGAATGTCCACATTCAAATGAATTTGATCAGATTTCGAATGTTTCAAATATTTGTGCACACCACTAGTTCCATATAGAATAAAATGCAGAAGCTATCAGAGCATAGATCACTGTCAGGGATGGAGATAGGCACTTGTGGCTGCTGCCGCCACATGGGTCTTAGATGACAACAATGAATCCAGAGGTACTCCCACATCATGCACCTATTATTTCCGGTGTAAAACAACATTCTGTAGAATCAGGTGCTCCTTAACTTCCTGGTCTCAAGACCCCATTACACACAGTCTCCATTTGGTGCCTAACTATATTTCAGGCTCTGGTGCTTCAGTCAGCTATATGATCTGTGGACACTATGGAGATCTTTAATAAGCCTTTGTATTTTAAAATGCTGGGGAGAAGAGTAGAATTAATCACATGGAACTTATCTGTTTTTCCCTTAGAATAAATAATAAGTTCGGGTGATTTTCTAAAAGCAACTGTATGACTCATGCTTGCCGTGAAACCAGTCAATAAATATTAGCATATAAAATACTTGATACAATAAGAAGCTGAATGATATTTTAAGATGACAGGGCAAGATTCCAGTTGTCACAGCAACAACTTAATATCTGCTTATTGGAGTTTCCAGGTTGCTGTTTTTATAATACATGCCACACATTTGTGCATGTACGTATACCACTGGCACTTGGTAATTTCAAGTTTCACATATATTTTTCCAGTTTAGATTAGTCAATTTTAATGCAATATAACAAATTATTGAAAAATACAAAATAATGTTCTGGTGATTCTAACCAGAAATAACTATTTTAACAAAATCTGAAGCTGTGTAACCCTTTGTAAAAGAGAATTAGGGGTGCAGATGTTTTTAGATTTTTTAAAAGAAGAAACAGCATTTCCACCAACGTACTATTTCTGTGGCCTCACCACTTAGATTTTGAAAAATTAAACAGGAAAGGTCCTTTATATGGCTTCTGTTTTTGAATGTAATCATTAACATTACAGCCAATTTCTACAATAGTTTTAGCCTCCTCCTGGTCAGCATCACTGACCACATAATAGGAATCAAGGTCAAATGTCTCTGACATGGTCAAGAGCAGAGAATATGATACCTACTATATTACGACTGCTTGGTGACTGATTTTTCTGCTTTCAATTAAAAAAAAATTGTTCTTTTTGCTTAAAAATGGTAGAAATATATTTTTTAAGGGACAGGGAGCTAGAGATATTGAATTTGAAAATAATAAAGGAATAATTACGTCTTTTAAATTGTATAAATGCCTATGTATGCAAAAAAGCAGGGAGTTAATGTAACTTGTTTTGGATATGTTGTGGCACCCAGTTTGCCACTTACTAGAATTCAGAAGATTGAAAATGTCCTGTTAATGATGTGAGACCTATTTTCAAATACTGTTCAAGGAGTCTGTGGTTCTGTCAGTGAGCAGGAGTTTGATTTGAAGATCTGTCTTAAACTGCTTTGTATTCCAACCCATTATTACAGTGTGCTATATGTAGAGGGGTGAGCGATACATAAATGCATCTTGAAGCCCTTGCTTTGTGGCCAGTTTTTTTTTTCCATTTTAAGTAACCTGCCTTCATTACTCTATAAAGGTTTGATTGGGAAAGTGCATTGTCATTATAAGTTCAGGAATGTAAATATAGTTCCAATGAATCATTTCTGAATGCATCTGATGCTGAAAAATATCCATTTCCAGTGTTCAGGGATGTAGTTGAAGGAGGATTTAGTGTGAGACTGAGTATTGATTTGGGCTTCTTGCTAGTTTCTGAGGTTCCCTGTTAATAAAGCATCTGTATATCCCTTCTGGCTGGCAGAGTTGAGGTAATTTTGCACCATATTGAAGGGGTGCGCCAAGTCTGGAATGTAAAAATAGAAGCTGCTATGAAAATGAATACCTCTCAAAGGCAGAGTATAGTAGAGAAGATTAATGTTGGATAGAATATTTCACTTCTGTTTCAAAGTTGTGGACTGCAGGTTGGGATTCTTCATACAAATGGAAGCTTGCAAATTATTTAGAAATTTGCCCTTATCTGGAGAATACAATATTTTACTTAGACCAGTGGGACCCACTGGGAAGTAAATGTGCATAAGGCTGTGGTTTCACAATAATTCATCAGATCTTACACACTCATTATTTTTCCCTCCTAAAGTATTTCGGCTGTTAGGAGAACTATCTATTGAGTATCAGTGACACTGAGTATTTCTACTTCTTAAACGTAGGTTTAAAATGGTAATTATAAACCCATAATAAAGGAAACCTGCCTTATTAAAAAACTAATTAATGAGTTGCACTAGAAGTATAGAATAATAATTTGAAGAAAGCCTATTTGGAACAGGTGAGTTTGGGTTTATCTATAATTATCCATGTGATTGCTGTTAGTGAAATATATTACTCCTTCATTACTTACAGCTAATACTTATAATAAATACTAAAATAAAACTTGAAGTGTGAACTAATACACAGTGGAGCAAAAGATCCAGGTTGCACATATGTTCTGATGAGATCTGAGCTGGCAGCAACCAACCAGAAAGAGACTATGAGATCATGACCGTCAGCTAAATGATAATGTCAGCTGGTGCTGGACAGTTGTGAAAAAGGTAGATTCCATATTAAGAACCATTAGGAAAGAGAGCTCAAATAAAACTCCCAATAATGTATTCTAATCATCATATTTCAAAAGGACTACTGTGTAACAGGGAAGAGGCTCTAGCTCAGTGGTAGGCAATGTCAAACCACTTCTGTATCTCTGCCAAGAAAACTATATGAAGATACTCATGGAGTGTTGGCCTGGCTTTAGCTTAGCTGTTGAGCAAACTAACCAGAAAACAGAGGGCTGCTGGTTAGAGTCCCCTGCCTCTCTTGAGAAGCAGGCATCTTTTGTATCTCTGTCAAGAATACTTCATAGAGATGCCCATGTCATCAACCTGGAGTCAGCCACAACTCACTGGTATCCAACAAAAATTTTGTAACAGAGTTGAAAAACCTTAGTAAAAGCAACTAATATGGTGGAAGTGTTTCTTATATGAATTTCATTTTTATATATTATTGTTTCTTGATCTTTTGGATATGGAGTGTTGTCCTTGAAATGCAGCTGAATAAGAAAACACAGGAAGAGAAGAGAAAGTAAGAAATAAATAAGAAACTCTTATCATATTGTAAGGTCTGCTTACGATATACATAATTCTATCCAACTTTTTGGTCAGAAAACTTTGATCAGATGTGTAGGTGCAGCAACAGAGTTCGGGAAAAAGACACACAGAACAGCATTGTTCTTTATGTTTCTAGCAGATGAACGTTTCTTCACTTAGTCACCCATGTGTTTCTTTTCTTTCTTTATTTGTTGTTCTCATATAAGCCTTTTTGGCCTTTCTCTTATCTGAATGAATCAAAGTATTCGTATCCAAGACTAACATAATGGAATTTGGATTCTCACATGCTCTGTGAAGACTTTTTCAAGCCTAGTTGATCCTTTGACATAAGGCTTGTAGATACCTCTCTGTTTAAAAACGTGTTAACAAAAAATATTTTAAAAACAGGATTATAAGAACATATGAGGAGCCCTGCTGGATCAGGCCACAGCCTTTCTGGTTCAGCTTCCTGTCTCATATGGTGGCTCACCAATTGATTCTGGGAATCTGAAGCAGAAGACAAAGGCAAAATCTTCATTGCTGTTGGCTTCCTGCAAATGGCGTTTAGAGGAATTCTGCCTGTCTCTCCAACCCAGAGATGGTACATTATTATGACTATCAAATGAATGACATAAGATTGCTTAGAAAACAGAAATTAATTCTGTTTAAAAGATCAGGTGGATTGAATGGCAGCTATATATCGAGTCAGAGTGTAATAGTGGGTTAAATACATTCTTCAGCTTCTCAAAGCATTTCTTTCAGTCTGGAAAAGGTGAGCCAAGTTTCAAGTTTTATAAGAAGACAGTAAATTATGTGCACACATTAACATCCAGTTACACATCCTTGAAAACCTCCTATACTGTAAAGCTTTACCATCTTTAAAATTGTGCTTAGAAGGCTCTTCCCATAATTTCTATGGCTTTTCATAAGATGTTATCTGTCTCTTGAAACTTAGACCAGTCCACGTAAATCACTCTCTTCCATTCATGTAAAATGGGCCCAAGTTGGCTGCTTTATGGTCCTCAAGGGTCAGAGTTCACTGCTGCTGTCAGAAACCACAGGCTTTTTCTTTCATCAGCATTACCGTTGCATCTGACAGCTTGCATCGCTGAATAAAGACAGTTGCAAAAATGGAAAATGGAGCAATACTGTCTTTAATAATTTACACACATTTTGCTCTTTCTAAGGGAGAATGGTGAGCTAAATCTCAACTTTTTAAAGAAAAAAGTGCTTTATTCAGGATTTTTGCAAAACTATTTATTCAAAACAGTTTGTACACTGTGCTTATTAGAAAATGTTCAAATGAGTGATGCATTAAATCTTTATTTGAGCAATGGTACAGTGAATTAAAAAGCAAACCTCTTTCTCTTCTGAATATGTGTGGGGAACCTATACTTTAAAGTATAAATAGTTTTTAAAATATTATTTTATTTGAAAATATAAATGATGTAGAACCAGTCTGACTTCTTTAAAATGTAAGATGTGAAAAATATTAAAACAATGGAGCATAAGCAGTAGTCTCACGTTCAATATAGTTGGTGCCATGTCTTTTCTAAAGACTGTGTTCTGAGCATTCCCCCTTAATATGGAATGTTGTTGAGCTTCATAGCATTAGGATCACTTACATAGTAATCCTAAACCAGACTGAAGGACAGTGAACTTCCATTCATAGACAAAACAATTACAGTGTTCATATACATATAATCAACAAAATGTTTCCTCGTGGATAGGGCTAAACTATCAACATGAACCAATGAGTAATGAAATTTTTAATGTCCTCTCCCAATTATTTGTATTAAGGGTGAATTTTCATCTTCAAGAGATAAGGCTTCTGGCTTCGACTAGTTCATGGTCCGTTTTATGGGAGTAATTGCACAATATTTTGAACCATTTTTTGGGGGGGGGCTGAACCCCTACAGTACAAGCAGTTGCAAGAAAGCAGTATGCAGTCATTCCTTGTATAAGTCTTGGTTTCCTCAAACTGCCATGTTGTGCAAAACTGTGTTATGACAATAATTGCCATCTGTGGAAAACGGGGGGTTAGGGAACCAGGGAGACCAAGTCAGCTAGGTCAATGGCACTATCGAGGGGAGATCCAATCTACCATTGTGTGAATTTCACTGTGAAGGGATAGTTCAGTCTAGCAGTTGAAGTCAGTGGTGTCTCAGAGGCCAAATCACATTTCTCAAGTGCCCATGATAGCATTAAAAAGGGTAGCCACATTTAACAACTGTATACAGACAAAACCATGTTCTGCAGGGGACAGCTGTAGCTGGTTTTGTGTTGTCTCTGAACTAAGAACGGTGGATATAACACAGGGAGAAATGTGTTGCTTCTACTTATTCTGGGGAGAGATGCTGTGTAAGCCATCTGTGCCTTTGCGGTAAGCTATTTCCCATGGCAGTGGTTCCCAGCCGTTTTTCACTTGCCTGTTCCTTGGCAGCCCATTTCAAATGAGCAAACTGCTTGTAATCAATACAGCTTCTGTTATTTCAAAAATTACGCCAATGTTCGGTTTTGGTTTTGGTTTTGCATACCCCCCCCCCCCAAATGTCCTAGTTTGTAACCCTGGGGGTACAAGTTCCCCTCGTGGGGAATCGCTGGCATATGGAATGAATGAACTTTATTGATTAGTCATATGACCTTATCAAATTTACAGAAGATAAAATCATATAAAACATACAAGGATAAAAACAAAAATAAATTAAAAATAACATCATTATTTGTCCCCATCACCCTTACAAGACAACCCATTCAACTCAATGAATAATTTTTTAAGTGGGGCTGACTTAACCCTATATGTCACCTGGATATTTTCTCCCTGCAGAATGTAAATCATCTTATGTTCTGCATTCCAGTGGGACACATTTTGTAAAAGGGGGCCCAAGCAAGTTGTCCTTATTGGATACAAGGGACAGATAAACAAGATATGAAGATCTTCAGCCATTGCTGTGCCACAAACACACAGACTTTCATCATAAGGTACCCGATGGTATCTCCCATACCTCACCATGGAGTTAATAAGTTCAAAATGTGCATAAGTACATAGCTGTCTTAACTGCTGGGGGGCTTATGGTATACAAATCACAAGCAGCTGAGGTTTGGGGGTGATGGTTGCACCTCGTGTTTGGTACTGTTGTAACAAAACACTGTATCTTCTGTATACCTACAGTTTTCTGGATTTATTTATTTATTCAGAAGTATGATAAAAGCACCAGACCCACAGCCTTACGTCTGAATTAATAAATACATTCAGCATGCAGTTTTAAACATTCTCATGTGGCTTGAAAAAAAGGGTCTTGCATTGAAGTGATGTTGAGTATAAAATGTAAACACCAGGCTGTGACAATTGAGCAAAAAAAGGGGAACACTTAATAATGACCAAAAAGAAGGTTGGGGAGAGACCTTTGTTAAGAAATAACCTTCAGAATGAACCTTCAGGTTTGGCCTCTAGTGTGCCGGCTGATATTACCTCACTGATGGATATAAATTACATTAGACTGTGGCAGACTATTATATATATTCTATATATTACATGGATTGCCCTTATAATTGATCACAAGCCTGTATGAAAAAAGTTGTAATTCACAAGAGTAATGACAGCGATGTCTCATATTTCAGAGGTTTTACATCACACCTGTGAATTACGACTATCCATGTGCAAACTCTGATAAAAAGGGGGGAAAAGGTTTTTTGAAAAACAGTGTTAGCCGCTCTGACTTTTTACTCTAAAGACAAATTCTGTTCGGTTTCTATAAATGTTTCTGGATAACTGTATTTGACACAAGTCAGTTAGCTATTTTTAGGGAAGGATTTGGGATTCATAACTAACAAACAAATGGAAAGTTATAGTAAGTAGTAGCTGCATTTTTTATGTATTTGTTTATTTCTCTTTTCAAAGCAAATAGAGAAAAAGCCTTACTACTTACTTTTGGTATATTTATGGCATTTATATCCTTCCTTTCCTTCAAAGGACCCGAGACAATTCCCCACAACAACCTGTGAGGTAAGGAAGGCTGACAGGCAG
Source organism: Aspidoscelis tigris stejnegeri (assembly GCA_023333525.1). Taxonomy (NCBI): domain Eukaryota; kingdom Metazoa; phylum Chordata; class Lepidosauria; order Squamata; family Teiidae; genus Aspidoscelis; species Aspidoscelis tigris. The sequence goes on from JALMGA010000007.1 coordinate 14,819,003, forward strand.
AGATGGAGCAGCAAAGCATCTTTTTACTGTATGCTTGCCTCCGAATGCTCCACTGCTACTGTTTGCGACGGAGCTTCCCGTCTGGCAGATGGGAACCTCCGGCACGGAAAAGTTGAAGCTTCTAGTCCTCCAGTCTGGAGGATAGGCAGGAGCATCAAATTTAAGGTGGAGGAAAGGGGCTGTCTGGTGGCATGCTGAGAGATTGTGGCTGGCCTGGGGTCAACCAATGAGCTTTTATGACAAAGTGGGAATTCAAACCCAGGAGCTGCAGGGTTCCAGCATGGTGTTCAAGCCATTATACCAGTCTGGCATAATTATTCTTGATCCTTAAATGTTATCAGAGGTAGCTTTTAGGATTCAGAGAACTAGTGCTGCCCACTGCAGGGTTCTCGCTGCTGTTTGGTATTGTGGTATTTTTCTTCTTTTTTAGTGTATTTTCTTCTGTTTTGACTCAAATCTCTTTATATACTATTCACTAATTTCTGTTAAACTTCCTAATCATACTGGTGGATCAAGCAAGCTAATTGTTCAATAGAAATGACTTTTCTTCCCAGCTTCCTAGGGTTAGGAAAGTGCTTGTTCTTTTTAGTGCTAGATAACTGTCGGCACTTACTTTCCAGACACTTCAGTGCAAGTCAGTCCACACACTGCGCCGCCATCATCCTGGAACATCTGGGATTTCTCACCAGCTTCTCTGGGCTTCTGAAGCTGTAGACAAGTAAAAACCTGTCCCCATCTTGACCTGGAGCATCTAGTGAGCTCTTAGTCACCTGCACTTGCACTCTCTTAAAGGTATAACATTGCAAGTGGTCACAAGCTGATCACTATGGCAGTGTCACGGTGCAAGCCAGGGCATTGCTGATCCAGTTTGCCTGGACCAGCCTGTCCACACTTCAAGTGCTGGTGGTCTAGTTGGGGAGTGCACCAGCCCTTAATGCGGATACCTCTCACTCCACCTGATCTTAACCTCAGTGGAACAGTATAATAATATGAGGAAAGTGCAAACAAACCCTGATTTTGACCCCTCTTCTTCCTCCTCTTTGTATATAAATTATGATACCTGGCACCTCAGCTGTCTCTGCTGTTGGAACAACCAAACAGGTAGGAGAAATGAATAATTCAGGAGTACGACTGTTCAAAGCAGAGATCCCATGGTTATAAGTTGACTATTTTCTACTTTTTATACCATACACAAATGAGGCATATATGGATTGCACTATGTATGTCTTTCCCAAGCACATAAGGCAGAAGGAGAGGAGGGATATGGGGTGTTTTTCCACTGTCACTAGAAGTACCCATTAAGTACCCATTAATGGGTACAAAAATGCCATTACATACCCATTAATGGGTACTTAATGGGTACTTTTAGGGACAGTGGAAAAACACCCATGGTTTGCCTCTGCCTCTTATTTTACAGACACAGGCATCGCAGTAGTACAGCTGGCCACTCCATTCCAAATGGGGTTAGGAAGGAGCAGATTTCTGACCCCTAATGACCTTTTGTCCTTTGACCCTGGGATGCTCCTGCTGTTGGGTTACTATAGTTCCTAGGCATGAGATTTCCATTGTTTCTAGACAAGGTAGGGACAACCATTTTGTTCCTGCTGACCTATGATTTTTTGCCTCTCTTCCATGGAAGAGATACACAAAATATCCCCACTATTTTCATTCCCTCAAATTCAGCAGGTGGACATTTAAAACAGCATTCTTTAGAATGATTATTAATAACTGAATGACTATTTTTCCAAACTTGCTTATTCCCAATCCCTTTAAGACTATGGCACCCATAGTCTTTTCAAGTAGTTTTGCCTAAGTTGTTTTTTAAACCTTAACATTGATAAAAGTCAGTTTTGTGTACCTGCAAGATAGCTGTAGAACATCTTTTAGTGCAGAATTGCAAAGGTTTAATCCCAGGAAGAAGGCAATGGCAGATCACTTGCATATCCCTGCCAAGAAAACTGCATGGTGCAATCCATGTAGTCAGCAAGAGATGAACCTGACTTGAGGGCATTTTTACATTTTAAAGATATTTGCTGAGTTTTATAAAAGCGTGAAAGATGTGCCATTTGGGTCACATTGCTGCAGAAAATGTTGGAGCTGGTATAAAAACCTCTGGTCCTGAAAACATAGATGAAAAATGCTAAATATTAAGATCGGTTTTGCCAATTAGGATTAGATCAGTTCTGAGACATACTTAGCAAAGCACACACTGCAACACTCCATTAGCATTATTGCTTTGTCTGTATACCACCGTTCCACAGTTTGTTCAAAACTGTTTTCAAGTAAATGCCAAGTGAAATACTAATAGATTATTAAAACAAAAATACGAAAGCTAAATCATGATTGCAAAAATGGGCGGAACTACAAGATTGAAAAATGAACTGACTGATGTATTTAGGATTTCTGACTACCAACTTATGCCCTCTTGCGCATGTTATTCTGGAGATAACTGTGGTTAAGAAAAGCCATGTGTATCAGTATTTTAGTACCTGATGATAGGTAGGTAGGTGGGTGGGTAGGTGGGTGGGTGGGTAGGTGGGTAGACAGCCAGCCAGCCAGACAGACAGACAGACAGATAAAAAACTGGGGGGCACCACCAAAAACAAAGTCCTGCAAACTGAAGTTGAACATCTATTGCAAAGAAAACTGACAGTTGTGCCAATAACCATTAATATTCTTTGTGCAGTTCCAAAAGGATTGGAGCAACATCTTAACATCTTGGATACAGATAAAGCATTTACCCCATTAGCTACAGAAGATAGCGCTACTGGGAAAAATATACATTTTGCCTTCTTGGGAACAGTCCCACAGTGTGTCAAACCTCTCGGAAACATCTAAATACAGTGTGTTGATTAAGTAACAATAACATAATAATCATATGTCAGTATTTTTGTTAGCATCTTTCTCTCCTGGAAGAGAATGCAAAGAGCCTTGTCATTGCCCAGGCATCAGAGTTTCCATCTCAGCCTCACCAGTATGATCCAAATCCATTTAAACATGACATTTGACACCCTACTGACAGCAAGAGGTGCTGGAGAGATGACCTATGGTTCATCTGCCTTAGGGGCTCTACTCTCATGGTTTAGTCCCTTAACCTTTGACTTTCCCAAGGTACCCGCAAGGTGCTAATGCTATTTTATCCATAGCTGGAAAGACCAGATGAGCTTCCATGGCAGAGCAGGGAATTAGACGAGGAGATTCCTGGATCCTAGCCTAGTGCTATTAACAACTGCAGCATTAGAGGGGCTGAATCTAATCTAATCTAAATTTAATTTTAAAAAAAAAGATGGCAAAAAATACAATAGATTTAAATATAAAATCCACAGTCGTTTCCACTGAAGATCATCAGATCCAGGTTCTCTCGCTTCCTTTATATAGAGATCTTAACCTGAAGGAGGTGGAAGAGAGAAGCCATAGAAGAGTCTCAGGTAGGGTCAATGTAGATGTTTCTGTGTGGCATGTTTTCTTGTGTCATGCTGATCTGGTTTGAGGATGGATTGGGTAGGGAATTCACCAAGGGACATCCACATTATGGCAGGCCACCCCACCCCAACTTTGGGGGCAGAAACAAAAATTCCCCGCCTCTACAGTTGTCAACAGGGGCTGTTTTAGCGAGGTGCCGAGAAATAAAGCATTCCCGGGACCCTGGCAAAATGATGCAGGCTTCTGTCGTTGGGTAGACTGAACCAGCCACAGTGCTGTTCACACAGAAGCAACTGGGTCAGTCCATCACTAGGGAATGCTTTGGAGGCAGCGTTAAAGTGGTCTTCCGTATTGGTACAAGCATTATTTGTACTTTTTTATGCATCCTCCTTAAAACTGCTTATAGTTTTCAAGAAAGGAGACCATGCCCATCCTTTCTGTCACCTGGTAGATGCTGTCCAATATTTTTGGATTGCTGCTTGCATTTTACAGGGAAGCAAATAGCACACACACCAAAAGCAGCATCTCAGACTTAAGATTTTTGATGGAGCAGGTAGAGATGTCCTTACTCAGCTGGTTTACAGTGCTTCATTGATTTCAGAGGAGGCATTTGGCTCTCTGAAATGTTAATCTGATGTTTTAATGTGGGTTTGCTGTGTCCTCTAATTGGATTAATTCAGAACCTGAATAAGAACAGACTCTAAGCAATTAGAATTGTATCTCTAAGAGCCTTGTTGTTGAAGGAGGGCATTTAACAACTTACATTTTCTTCATTTGTTTTTGTTCAAGGCAATATTGCCTTAGTCAAGGGACAATTAATTTAAAGTGGTAAGTGTGCCACAAATATTACTTAGACCTAGATGCCAAAGCAAGCAAGCTTTGTGGTTCTACTTAGATCAAAATGTGAGCCAATACAGAATTTATACATGTCTGATAGCCAAATATAAAATGCAAATGAGCAAAAGTAGCCTTGTGGAATTTGGTACTAGTTTATTCTCAAATGTTATACTAGTACCGATGCTACTATTTGCTTATTTGCATTTGTGTCCCAATTTTATATAGTCCAGTGTAACCAAAGGTACTTTTCCAGATATTTGGAGGCAACCTGCCAAAAATATTATATTGCAAGCTGTATTGGCCATGCACTGGAATAGGTTTAAGGACAGCAACGGAAGTAGTCTTTGGAACGGATACCAAAATCTGATGTCAACTAGCTGTTTATTCATTCATAAAGGTTTATTGCCTCAGTCATATGATGTATTTGGGCAAAGATTAAACTGACTCTGTTATTATCGTGCTCCATAAAGTTAACAAGAAAAAAGAAGCTGAAGACTATGCAATCCTTTCTGATTATTATAGCTGTAAGGTTGTAATCGTTAGATGTGACCTTAAAGATGATGCAACCCAACTCCCTCCAAGTGCACGAAATCAGGACAGCTATTCAACTTTTGCTTAGAAAAACCTTTAACAAAGTATATCACCTTCTAAAGCCATGCATTCTATGGTATAAAAGGAAGATTCAAAACATGAGGCAGCTGGAGGAACCGCTAGTGATGCTAAATAAAGAAAAACTTGTGATTAATCCAACCAAACGTGAATTAGAGCTCATTTTTAAAACCTACTCTGTGATGTTGGTGGCAGGAAATAATTCTTACTTTACTCTAACGCCATTGCACCCGCTGAATGCTGTCCTGTAGAGCTTTTCTAGGCAATGATTTAGGCCAGACATGGCCACAATGGAAGCAGCCCACTGTGACATATTTGTGAAGTGCTTTGTAGATAAAATTGCTCACATTTGTTCTTTGACTTCACTTTAGTGGTGGTAGTAATATACGAGGAGTCTTTAGTTGCTGTTGTCTATGATTCTCAATTAGCCTGAAGATGTGGTGCTTACCGTTGTGTTTGGCTACACATATGTACTCTAGGATTGCTTCCATAGTAATAGTGTAGGGCGTGGTTGCCATTTTTTATTTAATTAGCAATTTTAAAGCATCCAGACAATGCTATATCTAAAATCTTGATACATTCTGTTTGAGATTATTGTTATTTTGCAGAGGAATTCCCAAAGTTAAATGGAAGCCTCTATGGCCAGCTATTGTGCCTTTAGCTGAAAGCTCTGTTCTTGCACCTTCTCTTTGTTCTGTTGCTTCCTGTTGGATTAGAGTAATGATTGTGACTGGTTAGCTAAGGTTTGATGCATACTCTTGATCCTGAGTGGAGAGATAAATTCATGGATGACAGGTGTATCAATGGCTACTAGGATAGATACCTTGGTACATCCTCCAAGTTAGGGAGGCAGGCAGGATGCCTTTAAAGGCCATTTGCTGGGATTCAAGAGCAGATGAAGGATTTGTCCTTGTCTTCTGCTTGAGATGCCCATAAGTAATTGGTGGGCCACTGTGTGGGACATGATGCCTGACTAGATGGGATGTGGCCTGATCCAATAGGGCTCTTTCTATGTTCTTATGAGAGAGATTTGGAATAACAACCCTTTTTGAGGTGTGTCAGTCACCATTTTATACTTCCATATGGTAAGAACATAAAAAACTTCTTCACTGGATCAGACCCATGGGCCATCTAGTCCAGCACTCTGCTCTCACAATAATCAGCCCACTACACAGGGAAACCCACCAGCAGGTATGGGCACATGGCTTGCTCTTCTTATATTCTCCCCATATGGTATGCAAAGTGAACGCTTTTGCGCAGACATTTGAAGCACTGTTGCATTCACAAAGATGAATTCAAGAATTCTTAGATTCAGAATGGATTTGGAGATACAGCTTGTGGCAGCAGGTATCGATGAACATTCAAAGAACATTCTAAGAGAATTTGAACCCTAGCACATTTGAAGTACCTCCACTTGCATGAATGTGGATTTCTGTCCCGTTAATTTGTGCAAATTCCTATCACTGCATGAGACAGGACGCTGGACTAGATGAGTTGTGTCCTAATCCAGCAAGGCTCTTCTTGAATTCCTATGTTCTTTACAAAGTAAAACTTTATATTCTGATTCTACAGCCAGAATCATAGGCTGCAATCACACAAAGACAAAAAAAATAGCTCAAAAGAAACTTAGAATTGGTGCCTACATGCTACTGCCTTAATCAGTATTAAAGGCCAGAAAATGTACTTCCAGTGTAAGTCTCATAATATGGATTATAGATGGGATGGGAGTACTAGTGTCCATATGTAAGCCACTTTTGTGCTTGCTGCTTTTAATGTGTGCAAATGCAGCCATTGCCACATTTTGTAATCATCTTCATTTAGTGCATGTCTGCCCGGTCATGGTTTTTATCTCTTCAAAACACACCAATTTTCAGCCTTACATTTTATTTCATCAGAACTGTCGAGCAGTTATGTTCACTCTTGAATGTATAACTCTGCCTGCCTAGTTGCTATACCTGGCTTGATGGAAAAAGGGAATTAAAAGGGATCAGCCTGAAAATGATGGGTGATATCTCTGAAATATGTTTTCTTCTGCAGCTTTAGTTTCAAATGAAGTGTTTCACTTAAGCATTTTATTTACAGGGATATGTTTAATTATTTTGGAAGAAAATTTGTTTGCAAAGAAACAAAATTAAATGTTTTCAGATTATGTTTTCTTTTCCTGCTTGCCCATCTGCAGGTGCTCTTCTCAAGTACAGAAGTTCAGGCATTATTGTGTACAATTATAATAACTCATTCTGTGCAGACTCTGCAAATAGGAACTGAACTGTGCAAAGTAACATTCTTTTGTGTAACTCTATATCCACTTCGGTCTCATTTCCACCCAAAGAGATTTAGATCCTAATCCCTAGATAAAAGAGTTGCTATCATTGTATAGCACCTAACATTTTAAAAAGATAACTAAAAATTATAAAATTAGTTATTTGCATTCATAACTCATGCTTTATGTGATGGTCCTTTTTCCCTTGTTTCTTTTCTCCTCTTTTCTTTCTGCTGTTGTAGTTGTGTTTTGTTTAAGTGAAAAATGGCAGGTGCGACCATGCATTACTTCCCTCTCATCAGGCCACTACCTAAAATTTGGTGAGGAATAGAAGTTTGCAACAAATGAAACCATCTGTCATCCCCAGCAGACAAGCCAACAACCCCACTGTTCAAGACAATAATGGTGCCAAAAGAGTCAGCCTCTGGACAAAGTTCCTGCTGAGTTGTATTTAAGTAGGTTAGACCAAACCTGAGAACCTTCCACAGATCCTGTCAACATAGATTTTGGTATGAACTCTTGCAGAAGCCTGCCCTAGACAGATCAAAGAAGCTTTTAATTTGTGTTTAATCACTCCTTGAAAAACCATCCACCATATCCCATCCTCAGTATTATGTCCTATACTTGATGTAGTAAAGATCCCCCCCTCAACGTACTTAGAGCAAATGTTGCCTCTTTTCAGATGCTAAGTAAGAAAATCAACATTCTATCCAATATGTTGCATGTTTTTCTTTGCCTCTCAGTATATTTAAGAAAGTAAAGTTATATTTTAAAAACTGCACCAAGATATACAGACTTTCTGCCAGTAATAAGTAGTAAGAAATGTTGATTTCTATAGATGCACATATATAGTTTAATACCAGGCAAGCGTTCTTGTTTATTTCATCCAGTTCTTCTCATCTTCACTTACCATACTATATCCTTCAAAATAAATGAAGTAAAAAGGAGTGGGACGATAGTTACTGGTTAAATAAAAATGCACATCTTGAAATATTTTGAACAAAATTGAGAAGTCAGAGTTTTACGTGGATATTTTTGCATATTCCAGGAGATTCAGATATTAAGTCATCCTAAGAAGGTATAGATGTATGGATATTTATTTGGGTTAAATCACACAAATAAACCTAAATGTGGCTATATATGTTTAATTTTTTGTAATAAATGCATTCTCTTTCTGTAATTTGCCTTTACGATATGTGTATAGGGAATTTTCACATTGATAGTGGCTGCTATTTGGAAAAGCATAATTGCAAAAGTTGTTACTGATTATCTGTTTTCACTCAAACATAAGCTTAATATAATTAACAGAATAATCTGATGGTGAGAAAATAAAAGAGGAGCAGAGTATAAGGTTTGAGCTAGACTTTGGGGGAGGGTGACTCAGTGTTTTGTTTTTTAAAATGTTTTGTAAACTTAATACATTTTACTTTGTTTATAGCAAAGCATGTTTTCAGTTACTTTTAGGAAATGGTTTCTCATGTTATTCTAAAAAGAGCTTTGACTGTTTACAAAGTGAGAAACAGTATTTCCAAATTCATTTGCTTTTTTTATTACTTAATTTTACTTAAAATTACTTAATTTTATTATACAATAAATTCTTTAGAAATACATATGCATCATCAACTAAAATACAATTGTATCAATTAAAATATATAATGATGTCCAAACAATTAGACATTTTAACTAAGTTACATGGATTAGTTACCTCTATATTTTCTGTCCTACCCTATTCTCTAAAGTCTCAGGATGGGTTAGAATAAAATCAATACAAAAACAGAGTTAAAATTAAGTTCCTTTAAAGAAAAATATGCACAAGGTACACAGTAACAGGGCTTGATGCAGTCATAACCATTTTGTTAATTATGTTTTGGTAGCTAAAATTTAAACATGGTGATTATTCATATACTACTACTATAGTCAATTTCTTCAACAAATGGCTTGGCTTTGTTTAAGCAAACTAATTTCAACAATAAGTTCCATTATAACATGCTAGCACAGCAGATCTTTTCCATTTGTTTACAATATAAAAACAGATTAAAAACTATCTAAAAATAGTGCCAGTGCCTACGTGGGGAGGGGATATTGTTCCCTCCGCCAAAGGCCAAGGTGAAGAGGTCACAGGATAGAATCATAGAATTGGAAGGGGCCTTTAGGGTCATCAGGTCCAACCCCCTGCTCAATGGAGGGTTTCCTAAACCATCCCAGACAGATGTCTTTCCAGCCTCTGCTTGAAAACTTCCAGTGAAGGAGAGCTCATTACCTCCTGTGGCTACCTATTCCACTGACTGATCACCCTTACTGTCAGGATTTTCTTCCTAACATCTAATCTGTATTGGCTTCCTTGAAGTTTCATCCCATTGTTTCTAGTCCTCCCATCTTGTGTTAGTGAGAATAAGGCTGATCCCTCGAAAACAGCTATCACGTCTCCTCTCAGTCTCCTGCAGGCTAAACATTAATAGATCCTTCAACCATTCCTCATAGGACATAGTTCGCAGACCACTAACCAGTTTGGTAGCCCGCCTTTGAACTTGCACTAGTTTGTCAGTGTCTTTTAAAATTGGGGTGCCCAGAACAGGATGCAGTGCTCTAGATATGGTCTGACCAAGGTAAAGAGGAATAATTACCTCTCATGGTCTAGACTCTATGCTCCTCTAGATTAATCCTAGGATGGTGTTTGCCTTTCTTGCAGCTGCATCACAAGCTATGATCAGTTAGTACACCCAGATCCTTTTCACTTGTGCTACCACTCAGCCAGATTCATCCTATTCTGTATTTGTTATTATTTGGAAGGGACCTCAAGGGCCATCAAGTCCAACCCCCTGCTCAATGCAGGATTTCCTAAACCATTGCAGACAGATGTAGGTCCAGCCTCTGCTTGAACACTTCCAGTGAAGAAGAGTTCCCTACCTCCTGTGGCAACCTATTCCATTGCCTGATTGCCCTCACTGTCAGGAAGTTTTTCCTAAAAAATTTCTTACCTAGATGTTGCATTTGTCCCTATTAAATATCATTCTGTTAGTTTCAGCCCACTGTTCAAGCTTGTCTAGATCTTTTTGAATCCTATCCTTCTCTTCCCTAGTGTTAGCAACCCCTCCTAGCTTTGTGTCATTTGCAAATTTGAACAGCATCCCTTTGACTCCCACATCCAGATCATTTATAAAAAACATTGGACAGCATTGGACCCAGGACTTGAGTCCAGCTTCCCCATTTGCATCAGTCCCATTTATCCACAAGTAGAAAAGTGAAGCCCTTCTAACTACCTGAAAGGGAGTATTTTGATTATTTAAAATGTTTTGCAAGAGATCAGGATGGAATTGAGGGTGGGAGTCAGTGAGCTGGGACATTTGATGGCAGAACCTTTTTGTGCCTAAGCTAGCTTGTGCTCTATTCTTGCACTCCAGAAGAGCAAGATTTTCCACTCTGGTCACATTGTCACAGTTGAGATAAGAGTGAGAAAGTGTTGTGCCATTGGCAGAGTTTGGGGAAATCCGGATCTAATGGGTACATTTTGGCCTTTAATCCGGATTTTCTGTAGTCCCCATTAAAGAGGTCTACAATGGGGTCTTCTCCCAGAAAATCCAGATTAAAGGAAGCGTGTTTCCACTGGAAACAGGCAATGGGGTCCAAAGGAGGCTAGGGGGAGGGGATGCACCTTTGGGACCCCCCCAAAAAAGTGACTTCGAAGCCACTTAGAAGTTGACTTCACATTCACTTCGAAATCACTTCGAAGTTGCTTTGAAGACTGCATCCCCCTGCCCCCAAAACACCTGGGGTAATGGACCGACCCCTTGTGGGTCGATCCGGATTCCCCAGATGGGTGCAAAGCTATTTCCATAGCAGGGGTGTTAGCACCCATTCCTAATGGGTGCTACACCTCCTGTGGAAACACACTGGGTGCTTCCCTTAATCCGGATCTACTAGATTCGGATTAAGAAATGTACCCATTCCTTAGATCCAGATCTTCTTAGATCCAGATCTAGGGGCTGCAGTGGAAAAACACCCTAGATCTCAGCCTTTATTCCAGTAATACAGCTAGTGTGATGCTCTTGAATGTGTTTCCTTGAGAGTAGTGAACCTCTGCTTCTAATGGAACTGACTTCTCTTGCTAATCAGTTTCCAGAGAGCTTGCTTCGAAGAAAGAAACATAGGATACCAGCATTTTAGCCTTGTCCCAAGCACTGTGAAATATACTGTCAGCAAGGCTTTCTAAAAATATGATTAAGATCAAGATAAAATTGCCTTAAAGCTAACTCTATCCTTTCGCTGCCTGACGTGCTGGTAGATAGGTTGTAAATGACCTTCAGCCCTAATCATGTTTAAGAGAATTGTGAATTTGGAGTTAAACTGATAGATTATCTCATTTCTGTGGAAAGTCTTCGAGCACAATCCAACCTTTCTTGCTTCCCTTAAATTTGAACCAGTGTTGAGAGAATTCTTCAGACAATAAAAGCTTGTAAATATGCCTTCCACAAAGATGCTGGTTGATCTGCACTTTAACCTATGCACGTGTTTTGACAGCATCTTTTATTCATAAATAAAATAACAGTGGTTCCATGGAACTAAGTTCTTGTTGAGCTGGCAGTTGAACTGGAAAAGGTGCAGAAGAGGGAAACCAGAATGATTACGGTGCTGCACGTCCCTTACAAAATCAGACTGCAATGTCTAGGCCTCTTCAGCCTTGAAAGATGGTGCTTTAGAAGGGATCTGATTGTAGTATATAAAATCATGCATGGTATAGAAAAGGTGGATAGAGAAAATTTCTTTTCTTTGTCACACAACACTAGAACCAGCGGGCACTCTATGAGGCTGATGGGTAGGAGAGTCAGATCAGACAAGGGGAAACATATTTTCAACCCAGATAGTCATTGGTCTATGAAATTTGCTGCGAGAAGAGGTGGTAACAGCAACCAGCCTAGATAGCTTTAAGAAAGGGTTAGGCAAATTTATGGATGACAGGTGTATCGATCACTACTAGAATGGATGCCTAGGTACATCTTCCCAGCTGGAAGAACAGGCAGGATGCCTCTAAGGCCATTTGCTGGGATTTGAGAGCAGGTTACGGGTTGCCTTTGTCTTCTGCTTGAGATGTCCATGAGCAGTTGGTGGGCCACTGTGTGGGACAGTATACTGGACTAGATGGGCTGTACCCTGATCCAGCAGGGCTTCCTCTTAGGTTCTTATGTGGTGGTTATATATCTGGCTTCCAAGTAAATGACCTCCTGGACCTTGGCTACTTTTGAGCAAGGCTTTAAAGCAAGTGGTCTGGGCTTATGCAACTTTTAGGCTGAGATAGTACATCTTCGGGTATGGGGCGGGATAGAAATGTAAATAAATAAATAAATAAATCTTCTGAACAACCAAAATGACTCCTAAGAGTGTTGCCATGTCAATGGTGGGTCTGTATTCATCTTTAAAAAAATGTTCCACCAAGAATAAGACTGGGATAACAGGAAGGCCAATGAGCTGTGACTGCACATTTTCATGGCACTTTCTGATAAGGGTGCTTAAATGACATCAATAGCAAACCCAAAATTTTTGGTGTCTGAGCCTGCTTGCATCTCAACTCTTTCATGCCTCCCAGGATTCAGGCAGATAATAGAGGTCATCTTCAGAAACAAAATAATTAAGATAACTAAGTTGAGTGAAGGATAATTTAAGCAAAAAGTGGATTTGTTTAAAGTAAATCAAGATAACGAAATGTTTTCTGTTCCAGACTACTAGTGGAAAATTCTAGAAGACAAGAGTTTTAATTGAGAAGTTAGGGCTCAGGTTTCTTGCCTCCATACCATAACAAAACATGATGGAATGAAAGCATTTATAAATACAAATATTTATTAGTTTACCGTTGATAAAATTTGGTCTTTGAAGGGAGAAAGAGGTAGAAAAGGAGTATTTATGTTTGCATTACGATTAGTTTGTAGCATGTACCTGAAATGTTATAATCCTGAGGTGGAGTTCTGTTCATTTGGAGTATTTGCCTGTATAGTGAAACTGAAGGTAAGAAGTAATCTCAGGCTACCAATGCAAATCCTACAGCATATGGTTACATACAAATATATTCACTAACATTTTTGAATCTGGATTTTACTGATTTGCTATGGTTTCCATATGGTTTCCAAAGGGACATTCATATGAAGCATGCTGTTATAGTTAAATGATAGAGATACTAGAACTTTTACTGCTGTAGTACAATTATCCCAAACTAGGATAGTTGATGGGCTATACGGAACTTGAAAAAGGGCACTGTTTCTGTTGATATTACTAGGGTCTCCAATGATATTTGGATCTCAGATGATAAAAGTAGTTCCATAAGTACTTCCTTATCTTGTCCATTGCTGCTTCAAGTCCACAGACCTTCATCTGAGCTGAACAGATGTCTATTATGTAGAATCAGCACATAAGTTTTATTTGAGTGGAATGTTTTAGTAAATTTAATTTGATTTTAAGCACCTTGTAATTTGAGTAAGCAGATGGAGAAACAAAGTTGTGCATAGACCTGCCTTCTTGTCCAAAATTGTAGATGCACCCGTCTAATTCAAAAAAAAAAAGTACAATGGAAATGTGGTCAGTATGCTACTGGCCAGAATACTGAAAAATCCACAGCCATTAAAAAAAAAGTCTTTTGTAGAGGGAACTTCTAAAGCTTTGGACCAGCTGCTGCTGAAAGTATTCCTTCTCTTGTAGGACCAGTCACTGTGACTGATAATTCCATTGTACTGGAAGAGTACATCTGCTGTGGAAGGTCATGGAATTTGAGAAGGGGGGTCCCCAAGGTATCTTAGCATTTTGCCTATTTAAAAAAGACCTGAAAAATCAGGAACAAAACTTCACATTTTCTTTTTGGAAGAAAGGATCTCTGTTGTGCAGTTAACAGCTGCTTTAATTTACTACACCTCTCAACCTTTCTGCTTCCTTCATTCCTTCCTGCTGAAAATGTCATGTCCAAAATTTGATAAGGATAGGCTTTGGCTGGGAAATAAAACACCATGAATGCATCCAGTGAAACTAATAATGCATATTTAAAATTCCCTCCTAACAGGTTTTACAATCTTGGGGAAAGATGCCAGACCTATGCAAATAGCATACCGTGTATCAAATTTTGGATCAGTAGCAGTTCAGTGACATTACAATGACCAGAATCTTTATCCTTTTTCCTTGAGGAGGACTAAAACATCATCTTGTCTGTGCTTCAGAAATTAACATCAGGTGCCGTCATGAGATATAATACTAAGAGTAACTGGCACTTCTGCCTCATTCTTCCACCACCGCCTGTTACTTGCTAGTAACTACAGGCATACATAGATCTGTTGCTTGTGGTTTGATTAATCAGGGCATTGTATATCCAAGGTGTGAGGGTATTGATAGCAGAGAGGCTAAATGCACAATTTTCATTTTGCTATGGTTAGCTTGGTTAGCTAGAGTATCTCTTGGTTCAGGTTCAGTTTGAACTATGTTTTTCAAACAACAGGATGGTTTAGCGAATCACCCAGTTCTCTCTGAACTGCAAACTGTCCGAACCATTTCTGCATCTCTCTAATTTTAATGCTATCAGCGTGCTTATTTTTGGATTTTCATCTAGAAAGACAAACGAGCTCAGTCCTTTTACTGGTTCTCAAATTGAGCCTCTTCATCATCTGGACTTTGTTTCCTAGTATGATAAGCCCACATCAAGAAATGAATATGTTAGCGCTTCTTTATGTTGAGAACTTTTATCTCTCTTTTTTTCTAACAAACTGTGTTTTTTAGCCAACTGATTATTGACCTCTTTAAGTATTCTGCAATCTCAGAAAGAGGAATATTTTCTACAATGGTTGTCTGTACCCCAGAGTTTGATTACCAGTACTTTCATTCAAGAAACCAGGTTGCAAAACAGTCTTTCGGGAGAAATAACAGTATTTGGATTCCATTTTCATCTGGCAAGATTTATTTAGAATGTCTGTCATGTCTGTACAGCAATTTGCACACTGGAAAGTGATATAAAAATATTCGTCAGAAGTATGTTTTGCAAAATGCATCATGAAGTGAACTTATTTTTTAAAGCTCAAGTTCAGGGCAAACTCAGAATAAACTAGTTTAAACTTAAAAGGATTTTTTAAAAATGGTGAAAATTATACACATTTTTGTAACTCTTTTTGATGTAATGCATCAGTACGTTTTGCTCTTACATCCTTTTAAAATCGGGTTTACTGTTTTGTAAATGGGTAATACTTCACTGTGAAAAATTACGAGCAACTGAACTGTTATGCTCTTCATATAAAACACATCTATTGCTTTAATTTCTGAACTATTTGCATAGTTTTTAGATTACCCAAAAAATGCTGGCCATGTCTTTTGAAAACGTGCTCAGATTAGGATTTTACATAAACGAATTTGAGAAGGTTGTCATTTCTTGCCTCAAATTTCATAATCCATATTATATGTAGAAATTCTGTAAAAATATCAAAATGCAGACAAGTATTGTTGGATTAAGTATTTTTTGCAGTTCTTGGAGGTTAATTTTTGTGTTTATTCACTGTATTAGATACTTTCATGTGTTAATTGCATAAAATGTGGATAGCATTAAATACCCTTAATTTGATGACTGCAAAATTTGCATATAGAACAGAGTATTATCACCTCTTGCTAAGCTGCATCTGAACGTTTAATGCATGCAGTTCTTTCTTTTGCCCATTTTTGTTGCCCTTTGATAAATAAATAGATCATCTAAGATTCAGTAGGCCAATTGCAGCATATAATAGCTATTCAGAGGCAATTAAACTTTTTTTTTTTAGTGCTGGCATGTGAGTGCGCCCTTTCCCAACCTTCAACTTGATTCACGGTGACTCAAAATTAACTTAAAAGTCTTGTTTGCTGACAGCTTAAAGCTTAATTGACTGAAAGCCAAATAGAGTGTGTTCTGTATTCAGCACTAGGGCTATTGATAAAGCCATGTGTAAATTGCACATGTTGAAAGACAGCTATTGCCCCCTCCTCTTCTTGTATTAGCCCACAACATAGCATTGCTGCACAGTCAGAATTGCTTTGTCAAGTCTTTTATAACACCAGGTTAACTCTACGGAGTTCCTCCAGCGGAAGAAGCATCCCGGAGTATTAAGTCTGTCTGATACTTGAGGATCATTTACTGAATAAATCTTGATGCTGATTTGTAGTTTCTTTCCTGACTGTTTTTTTCTTCTGCCCCACTTTATAAGCGAACACATTAGTTCCCTTTACCTGTGTTTCTCATATCAGTTTATTTATTTATTTATTTATTTATTTATTTATTTATTTATTTATTTATTTATTTATTAGAGATCATTCATTTCATTTTCTTCTATTTCTAGATCAGAGCAATTCACAGTTTTTTTTAAAAAAAGTATGACAAATATAAGCAAAAGTACAACAGACTAATTGAAAGATTTAGGAAAATACAAAATTCCTGTGTGTGTTTCTGTTTAAAGGTCTTGCTAAATATAATTTAAATAATCAAGGAATGGTTTTAAGTTTCTTGGGGAAGAAGTTCCAGAAGTGAGGTTTGAACGTGACGACTTGCCGGGGGGGCACTTATGGTTTTAAATGCTGAAGCATTTTTTTCCCCTTCCTTTAATCTTTTCACGATACAGGAGGTGGTAGTAAGTGAGGAAAACACACCTTACTTAATTTTTCTCCTTTTAACTAACCCAATACTGCTGATAAAGAGTGCTGGGACACACAGAAGCTCTCCTAATGTTTGTGATGTCACTTGCGCTGAGAAGCGTTGCTCATCTGTAGCCCTAAAAGTTGTGTTTATAGTTGTGACAAAGAAGTAGAAGGTACTGTCCCAAGGATAAAGTCAAACACCGAAAATAATCTCCCCATAAACTCAGCCAGGCCCTGTCATTATCCTTTGCTTTAGGCTTCTGCTTTTTAAATAAAGAAAAATTTGCGTTGACGGGGGATCTGGAAGAAGAACGTTATAAATGTGTGTCTGTTGCCATTTGGGGTTAAATGTGGGTATTAAAGGTTGAGTATTCTTGCCCTGGGAGAGTAAATATGTTAGGGCTGAGGTAATCAGCACATCATGGATCAAAACTAGCATCCTGAATTGCATAATGCTCCTGTCAGATACAATGTAATGCATTAAGCATAAGCCATCTATGCATTAGCTGTGCAAGAGACTCGCAATGAATGCCATCCACCGTCGCTGCTTGTTTTGTGTCGTCATGGCAACTGGTGCTATAGAATCGAACATTGGTAGACCTTTGTGTATGTAAACATGTAAATATACAAAAACAGGCTGCTTTATCCGTATTTGCCTGTGTTTTATGTACGTGCATATAAGCCACTTCCGTATTCAGCTAGAATCTCCCTTCCTTAGCAGGAATCTAAGCTTATTCACAAAAGGCACAGAATGACTTAAGCGCTTGTGTGAACTTGGACATAATAATACTAAGGAGTTTGAGAATTTCCATCCTGAGTGCATCTCATGTATCCGAGGAAGCATTTGTTAGAGCCTTTCTAAGGAACCAGCCCACACCTAAAATCTTTCAGAGTTTGGGCTGGAAGGTTTTACTTTCTTATTCACCAGCATATATTTCTGTGGAAAGCTATATGTTTCAAATTCTGAGGGCAACTACATGGTTCTGAGGAGAATATGTTAGAGCAGCTCCAAAATATTGGAGGGAGTAGTGGTTTAGTATCTCTAAGGCAAGTGGTTGGTATCCTGTACATACTTGGGGTACTACCTGGGATCCTGCCTGTATATATTTATGTCTGTGTAGCCTACGTAGAATCAAGGTAGCAAAGCTTGTGTATAGTACAGTACAAAATGATACTTTTCATGTTTCCTTTTCTATTTGTGCCTATAGACTGCAGTTGCTATTAGTTTACTTTGTCCAGTTATATATTCTTTTCCCCAGATTCCACCTATTGCTGGTGGTCCTTTGTTTTTCATGCCTTTACAGCATCTACTACCCTACTCAAGTTAATATTTGTACCATTCTGTGTTCTGTACCTAATCAGTAGTCTAATGCTCCCTTTTTATTTTTCACTGTTCTTTTAATACCTAGTTGATTATTTTAAGTATAACTGGATACAAAGGGGGTATCCAATTGTAATAATAGATTATTACATTTGCTCCTGAAAAATCACTTTTAAAAATAGTTATGTAAATTCAGTGATCTCTTCTTGTGACGTCTGGAGGAAGGATATCTTTCTATTCTCATGTGTTTTATGTTCATAGATCAAAAAAAAATTTACTCTGCTGTATTGGACTGCAGTCCATAGGATTGCTTACTGCATATTCATGTGGACTCAGAAGTATCTTAACTTGAATAAATATTTCAAACATTTCCTCCCTTGCTTTTATTGAAGTAGTTTTGCAGTTTATTTAGTAGGATGTATTTTTTTTGATAGGGATGTTGTGCCAGACTGCAAATCATTAAAACTCCAGAATTATGCAGAAACAAGGGCCTAATACCTTGTCTTTGACAATAACTGTAGTCTTAAGGATTACAGGGCCTTAGAATCCTTCAGAAAATGACACTATTGAATCTAGCATTTGTGACAAATGTTTTGTCACTGCCTGAAAACACATCACAGCAGACAAATTCCCTCTCCTTATAGCTTTGCTAAATGTAGGCATATATCTATGTATCGGCTAACAGTCCTGTTGGAGCATTCACAACTGTTACTCTGTGATATCCATTATTTTGTAGTGTAAAATCATGTTCAATTATATACAATTAATATATTGGCAGGGGAATTTGGTTCGTTGGTTGTTTCTTAGAATTGTTCTTATCGGAACTGAAAGGTGCTGTTGAAATAACTCCGCGTTTTCCCTCTGTTGGTTTAGTCCTCTGTTTAAATATTTTATATTATAAAAATCACTCTAAAAATATTTAATAAATTGTTTTCAGGCATTCTGGGTACATAGCAAGAAAAGAAATGAAATTTTATAATAAAAGGAAACAACCTAATACAATTTTCCCCCCTTACATTTGGTGGTTTAAGCAAATTAAAACAGAACCAGCTGTTTAAAAAATGGGAGGGGAGGGAAAATATATTTTCAGTTTCTTTAAGACATTCCATTTTTAGTTTCTGATATTACTCTATCTCTTATTGATTTCCTGGCAAATCATGGCTATCTAATTTTACCTGCCTTCTCATTGATTTCCAGTAAAAATCTGGTCTCTTCATAAAGAATCAGGATAAGATGCAACTCGGTTTCAAAATGATTGCAATTTAAAATAGTTTGTTACTCTTATACTTTTCAATAAAATAGTAATCATGTTTCAAAATGTAAAATCTAGAATACTGGTTTTATTGAAGTTTTGCCAATACCCAGTGAGATTTGATACTCCAGAATGAATTGCTTTTATTGATCAGCTTTTTGTAATCTAGCATATCGTTAAGATCAGTTGTCATTTGAAAAAATATTTTCATACAGGGATAGAATTTTGTCCAGTTATAAACTACTTTTCATCATTTGACAAAGCAGTTCCTAATTTAACTAATGATCTTGTTTAGGCTTTTATTTATTTAATACCTTCATGTTTTAGACTTGTGTATTTTTAATGGAAACTGGTCTGCGCAAGAAGAAGCACAAATAGCGATGTGATCATAGAGATAATTATGTACCTTATATTACTGTATATAGATTATTTTAATTGTAGTAGTTGTGTTCAAAAGCAAATATGATTATCATTCGTTTCCTTATATTGTAACTTAAAAGCTACAAAGCCATCATCGTTCAGATTTTTAATTTTCTTCTTGAGTAAACGTTATGCTCAAAAATTACTGCAACTCACTAAATTTGTATTAAATTTGTATACAGACTTGGCTTTTAAGTTGCAAATTGTACATTTATCTTGGCTTTCAGGTCCTCCCACAACAAACACTCTGAACCAAAAACAGGAAAGTTAAAATGGCTGAAGATGACCATTTCCCTAACATACAATGAAAGCAGTAAGAACAGTTAAAGACAAAATGGATTCTGTGTAATTCTGTAAGGAGCAGAGACAAGAATCCTTTAATCTTCTGAGCTGAATTCTGTTTTCACTCTGGTTTTGCTTTTTCATTTAATCCTGCAAGAATGTTATAAAGCAGATATTAATCTCTTATGTTTTAAAAGGAAATTGTTTTATTACGATTTTCAGCCATCACAGCCAAAATACTATATTTAATGTTAATTAATTTTCAGTAACTATTCTCAATAGAAAAAACAATTTCCTCCCCTGTTACCCAGTGGAAAGCTGCAGTTATACAGATTTAAGAACATTTAAAGTTGTAGTAACTAATTGTAAGCCCACATATGATGTCACAAATACGTTGGACTGTGGAGAGTAATAAAACCATCGAATCAATAAGATGACTATAAGCTTTATTAGTTAGTTGTATACTATCAGTATATGTTACTCTTATCATTGCAAAGGGACAGTGGACACAGCATTTGTAGTATATTAAAACTAATAATAACAAATGCTTTGATTTGTACGTGTCCGTGCACACGATAAAGGGCTAAACGAGTATTTCCAGAAGAATAAAATGCACAGAGGATCTCAGTAGAATGCTTGGATAAATTTTAATCAAAGATGAAACTATTTCTGTTTTAATCCCTCAAAATTAATAAAACCTAGAACCGCGGATAGTTCGGAAAATTCTAAGCCTCATAACTCCTGTGTAAAGGGACAAGCCATAAATGTATAAATAGATATGGAATACAATGGGTGGGTGAAGGGAAGAACTTGGGAGTTTTATATCTTCACAGGGCTGTCTGTGAGCAGCACACAATAAAAAGATCACGGTGGCTCTTTTAACCCTTTCTTGTAATGGTAGTAATTTTTTATAAAAAACAGAAAGCAGTATGAGAGGAGCATTACGTGCAACACTTTCTTGTTCCACTGTGTCCATATGTCAGTACATTGTTAAAGTTAAGTGTATCCACATTCCTACAAGCTAATGAATACGTAGTAGCCTATACTAATATTTTAGTGGATGCTGAACAAGTTTAGATGTTAAGCTTTTTAGGAAGAATGAATGATGGCTAATGATTATTTAATGACAGATCTCTAGACTGAAAGGCACTTAGCACTCAAAGTGTACTGCAAAGCCTATTTCTCAGAGCTTCAGACAGGTTTATTTGGTCTCACCTTGAAGAGAACAGTGCTGTATTGATTTCATTGGTGTGGATTTAAACACACTATTGGCTTAGAATAGCACCAAGTATGCAGCAGAAAATCAGCACCTTAATCCCTGCAGTTACTGTAAGCTACTATGAAAACGTTTGGTTCCAGCTGCTAGGAAAATGGAAGCAAAAATGTAGCTTGAAATGTTGAGTTTGATTCAAAATAACAAAGGGCTGGGCTGCTATGAGAACAATGAACAGGTGACGCAAACAGTCCTGTGTGCAAACAGTTGCAATCCCATATTTATTTCATGTAGATCTTGCTGCATCCCAAATGTTCTGCGTAAGATACACCAATATTTAAAATCTTATATTAAAGGGGGGAAATGAAAAATGTTCTTATCGTTCAAGACGTAGATGATGTAAACATTTTGTTCTGCTGAAACTAAACTTAGTTGCATTCAGCTGAATAGAATGCATACTTTAGACTTCAGATTCCTTAGAGCAATGGCTGTCCGCATGTTATTATGCAAAGTAAACAAAGCATATTTGACAATGTGTACCATATATCAGAATGGTAGTTCTTGCTGTCTCCTGTGTTACTGGGCCCCTCCTATCACAACAAGGTGGTAATTCCTGGAAGGGACAGAAGCTGAATTGTATTTTTTTTTAAATGCTGCTGGTCTCTTGTGAACTTCTTGGGGGAGGGAATCACGAGAACAGAGCCAATGATCGATCAATGATCACAGCTACAGACACAGAGCTTTCTTCTGCCTTCCTGAGCATATCTTTCCATTGAGAGCATGCTGTTTGGAAATGTTTCCTGGAATGCAAACAGTCATGTCTGCCTTGCATTCATAATGCAATATATGCAGATAAATTTTAGGAAATATTGTATATGAAAATACATCAATATAAAAGTCCAAAAGGTTTTTACAATTAAATTTTAAAACACATATGGCACCTATAGTCTTTGTAACTTGGATCTTAAGTTATCCTGGATCAGTAGTCCATTCTTAATATTGCAGACTAGAGGTCGTTTCAAGTAGCTGTATCCAGCTTGTCTCTACTCTTGCCAGACACATTTCAACAGTTGTGTCTTCCTTAATGGCAAACTCTCTTTGGTCCAGTATTTCTGATCCATCCAAGTTATTACACAGTGTTCATACCACTTCCTTCAGCTTCCTTTACTACATCCTTGCTTGTTGTGTTATGGCTGCCTATTAAAGATCCTTTCCTCCTCTGTTCCTATGCCGTCCTCTTCTGCTTCCTTCCTTCTCACTTGACCCAGCACTTAAAAGTGGCCTGGCAGGGTAGCTGTCAGGCAAGATTGTTTGGAGTAAATCAAGCCCTTACCTGGGCGATTAAGCACCCAGGTAAGGGGGGGCAGTTGCCATTGCAGCGTTAGGGGCGGGGACAGCGAAGCCCTGCCCGCTAATGCTGCAGTCGTAACCCAAGAGTGGCTCCATGCCCCCTTTATAACCGGCTCTTGCCCTATAATTCGGCATGGGAACAGTTATAAAGGGGTGTTTTTTTACTTCACTTTGCAGGATTTTGTCCCTCATGTAGCTCGAATTAGGGCTTTGAATGAGGACTCTTGTGAGGCGAAATTACTTTTGCCTCGCAATATTCTTGCCATGGGGACGAGCCCTGGGTTTTGAAGGGAAAAGCCTCTCCACTCAATATAAGGTTGTATCTTCAGACAAACTAGGCCACCTATTGTTAACATCTCAGTCTTAGTTGGATTGTTTGCCCTTATCTAAGCCATTATCATAGTCAGGTGTTACTTCAGTGTATAACAAAATAAAGTATCACAACGTAATAAAATCATCCAGTTTTTCACATGAGCATTGCTGTTATCTGTTCCCCTTAGTTGTTATTGGACCCAGCATGACCATCAGTCACAAGGAACTATTTACTTACTTTATTTATGTATTTATTTAAGTTGTATTACACCTTTCACCCAAAGATCTGAGGGAGGGTCACAGCATATGATAAAACATAGAACTTTAAAACAAATTTGAAATATAACCCATCCCCTCTCTTTCACCCCTCTCTCCTTTTGGCCCTACGTCCAGAGAAATCTCTGCTCAAAGGTCTAGTGAAGAGGTATGTTTTAACCAGGCTTTCCTGGAAGGCTTTCCAAATCCTGGCCCTCTCATGTGACGTCGCCCCTCACACTCTTGAGGATAGTGTAACTACAAGAAGGACTTTACTTTGAGAGCTTAAGGTACAGGTAGATTTATATGGAAGAAAGTGTTTCTCAAAATATTTGTGGACCCAAACCATTTAGAGCTTTATATGTTGATATCAACACTTTGAAGTGGGCTTCAGTAGCTAATTGGTAACCAGTTCAGTTCCTTAAGACCAGTGTGATGCATTATGCACTATTACCAGCTATGAGACTATCTTCAAGAAAATCCCTTTGTAGAGTACATTACACCAGTCTAGCCTGGAAAGTATCTGTGGCCAGTCAAATCTGGCAAACTGGCTGGAGATGGAGGTAAGCACTCCTGGCTGTTTCTGCCACATGAGCCTCAAACAAGTTCCCACCATATCAACCCCCCCCCCCTCCATGGTAGAACAGTCCTATCAGAAGTTGGGTGCTATCTAATTTCCTGGACTTAAGTTTCAGTGACACACTGTACCTCGATCTTGTCTGGATTGGGTTTCAATTTATAGGTCCACATCCAACCCATTACTGCCTTCCCTGACTCAGGAGAAACAAAGATATAAAGTTGGGTATCATCGGCATAATGAATTATCTCAGTGGCTTTGTATTGATTTTCATCAGCATAGGCAAGCCTGACAAAACATGAGAGCTCCCTATGGGGCCAACAAAAGTTAACTTTTGGAGCCTACCTGGAAGATAGGAGGAAAACCACTGTAGAACAGTACCTCGAGTTACCAGTCTCTGAAGTTGCTCCAGCAGGATACAATAATTGATGGTATCAAAAGCTGTTGAGAGATCAAAAACCATCAAGAGGGCACATTTGCTCTTATCCCTCTCCCAATGGAGGAAATCCACTAGGATGACTAGGGCAGTCTGAGTACTGTCAAATGATGCCAATTCTGCCTTTGTGCTTGTTTGTTGACTGTAGAGCAGTGATGGTGAACCTTTTGAGCTCGGTGTGTCAAAATTCACAAGAAAACCTAGCTTAACTCGGGTGCTGTGTCACATCTAGAAATATCCATAGTTTTGTGATATTTGTAGCTCTGGTAGAAAATTTATATTTTTGATATATGTATTTTATTAAAAGCAAAAACAAATAATTCTTTACATTAGTGACTTTTGTTGCTAAATCTTCAATTGAAAGTTGGTATTTCATACACTTCAAGAACAAGCAAGCACTACATGCCCAGGTGCCAGGGTGACCATGTGTGTCACCCAAAAGGGCTTGGCGTGTCACCTGTGACACGCGTGTCATAGGTTGGCCATCACCGCTATAGAGCCTCAATTACAGTATACATTGTTCAGTTTGTTTTAGAATTGTTCCCTTTCATCCAAGTGGTTGAGGTTCCAGGTGCTAATTGGCAACCAGTATGATTGTTTTAGTGCAGGTACAAAATAGATTGCTGTTAATATAAGAATATATTAAGTTTAGTGCTCAGATGTAGGGATGTTCACGAATTCAATTTTCAGCATTCGATTCAATTCGAATTGAATATTCAAAGTTTAGAACTGATTTAAATGTTTAAATTTAGAATGTATTCACATTTCATTCAAATCAAATACATTCAAATCTATTCGTATGAGTTTTTGATTCATATTTGAAGAAATGAAAGTCGACAACATTCAAATGTATCAATATGCACCTGTACGCATCCGTATACATTCATATACACCCCGTTTTTATCCTGTATGTATCCCGTACAAATGCATATAGATACAAATAAGATACGTATGTAACACATACGTGTTTGTACACGTATGAATGTCCAAATAATACCTATAAAAGATTCAAAAATTTGTTCAAATGTTAAATTCGAATTTAGAGATATTCAAATTCAAATGTTGAAATTCAGTCAAATTGATCAAATTTTTAATGTTTTGAATATTTGTGCACATCCCTACTCCGGTGTTTTATGATTATGATTATGGTTATTGGTTGTTCAGTCTACAGAAGTAGTTTTTAAATAGCCACATTCCGATACATGAATTCAGAATGTCTCAAGTAAATTATGGGTGTTTTTCCACTGTCACTAAAAGTACCCATGAAGTACCCATTAATGGGTACATAATGACATTTTTGTACCCATTAATGACATTTTTGTACCCATTAATGGGTACTTAATGGGTACTCTAGTGACAGTGGAAAAACACCCTATATGGCATATATGACTGTTCTTCTGTCTGCATTGCTGGGGATGATACTTTTGAACTAGACCAATGGTTCTTCGGGCCTGGTGTGAACTTCATGGAGTGACATACTAGGAGCCATTGTCAGAAATGTTTAGAAGACCACAGTTTGAGAAAAAGTGGTTTAGGTTTCTTAAGATTGTATCTATGGTATTTGTAAATACCACTTGCAAACATTGTTGTTTTAATATATGTTCTTATTATTTTAATATATTTGATTTTAAATATTGTTACCCGCCCTGAGACCTTCAGGTATAGGGCAGGATGGATAGGCAGATGGACAGAGAGATGGACAGACAGACAGACAGACAGACAGAGAGTGTTTTTCCACTGTCATTAAAAGTACCCATTAAGTACCCATTAATGGGTACGAAATGGCATTTTTGTACCCATTAATGGGTACTTCTAGTGACAGTGGAAAAACACACAGACAGACAGACAGACAGACTTAAAAATGCAAAATAAATGCCAATTGTCGGTGTTAATCTCATCGCAAGACATTTTACTTGTGGTGACTCTGCTTTTATACCATTTTACATATTATACTTTGTTGTTTTTAAGTTGTCTTGTTAGCCAACCTGGAAGTCTCGCTGAATGACTAAATGGCATGAGGTGGAATGTTTGCTAACAGTTAATTGCTTAAAAAAAAAAAGTCTTACTCAGTAGGTTTCATTGTGTTTATTAATACATCACCCCTTATGCTTTTATTCTCTTTTGGACTTTTAAAAAATCTGTGAAGAAATAGCGGCAGATTTCTGAGGAATTTAAAGTTTAAGAATTTTAAAGTGAAGATGGAAATCCTCTGTGAGTTTCTTTATTTGAAGTAGTGAACTACCAGATATGGAGCATTCAGAAATGTGTGTGAAAACGATGTGGCTACAGTCAGTGTTTCACACATGCTGAGGTGCATTTCAAATTTTTATAAGTGCTGTTTGGCACTCTTTATTCAGGGCCAAGTGTAGTTCTGCTTCAACAGGAATCTTAACACATCATAAGTGCAACAGCACAGTAAAACTTTTGAATCAGTAGATGGTGCCACATGTACATGAATAATTAAACAAAATATTGCAAAGACTCTGTGCTCCAGTTAAGGTACCGACTCTGTGTACAACTCTTCTCCGTGTGTCACTTTGCAGTTGAAATTACTTTAAGCCGAAGATTTTCTCAGGGAAATCTTGCATATATATGCATATACATGTCTGAGAATCTGCATGTTAGAGCTTCAAAGCTTAGTAATTAATCGGTTTGAGCTATTGATTGAATAACCTTTTGATCAGTTACAAAACCTATTCAATCAGAATAAAATTTTTTAAAAATATTTTACACGGAGCTAACTTATAGGTATTGCATTGGAAGAACGATTACCCTTTCTTCATTATACAGAAAATAGTTATTCTGTGATGGCCTGCTTCTATAATGCATCTATAAATGGAGGATGAATGGAAATTAAGGTTTACCCCTATGTGAACTTAGAATCTTTACTCAGTAGAATTGGGTTGCAATAAATATGTATGTGTGAAAGGTGAACCTCTGTGTTAATGCTCATTTTGGTGCGAAGAAAAAGTAATTCTTGATTGGTCTCCCTGCCTCTCTCTTTCTCTACTTTTCAGTTGAGGGGAAGGATTAGAACCCATAGTGTTATTTTAACTTCTTTCAGGAGCTGCTTTAAATGATACCAGATAATTGGTCTTTCTAGGCCACATTTCTGTCTGATCTTTCCATAGCTGTGTATTGGTTTTCTGTTTGTTTGTGATCCTCGAGATGCTAAATTTTCAAGCTGATAGCATTCATCTATTGTGGCTCCTTTACAGTAGAACTCATTCAGTTGGTGTACAGCTGTTTGTGTGTTCATTTAATTTATAAATTACAGCTGTTTAAGTAAGGCTACAGTGTTCAATATTTAAGTAATTATTTGTCAGTATATTTATATTCCGCTCTTCAGCCCCAGAAGGTTCCTGGAGTGTGTAACAATTAAACCAAGCACTTTAAAATGAGCATCCGTCAATAACAATGTATGTGGTGAACTGGAAGAAGGTGCTGAAATAATATAAAACTAAAACCAGGAAATCCAAATAATCTAGTAACAGATAGGGAGGTGCATGAATATTCATAGGCATTCGAAATCCAATGAAGTGTCCCGAATTTTGACATTCAAACTCAAATAGAATGTCTGGAAATTCAAATGTAAACATTCGAATCAAATTTTGGATCTATTTGTTCGAATTATCTGGACATTCATATGTGTATGGGTTCGTACACGATGAGTACTTGAAGATCCACATCTTTCCCGCATCCTCACGCATTTGTGCACATCCGTATGGGACAAAAACGGTTTGCATACGGGATAACTATGGGATGCATATGGACATGTACAGATGTGTATGGATGTGAGGAAGATTCATACAAGCACGTACAAATATTGTCAATATTTGAATCAAATTTGAACGAAAAGATTCAAATTTGGGCAATACGAATCGAATCTTGTTAAATTCAGATTTAAAAGATTTGAATTGGATTGGATTTTCAGGTATTTGATTCAAATAGAATATCAAAAAAACATTTGTGTACATCTCTAGTAACAAATACTTTTGGGGGGCAAATAAAAGGCCCTTTCAAAGGATGGTGTTGGAAAAGGTGGTTCCCACCCCTGTGAGAACCCTAGTTATCTCAGATGATAAGGGGGCTCAAGTAAAGGGTGTCTGAGGAAGATCTGGGCAGGTTGATATGGGATATACCCTCTAACTTACTTTGTTTTCGGAATAGTGAAAGAGGACCAAAATGTCCAGGTGTTGATAACAATTCAGCTTCAGTTTTTTAATAGGAGCTGATTATTTCAAAAACTGTTCAGAGACCATGCTTGAGAACAAGGCATTGTTAACTGGATGCTTAATAACTGTGGCTAGTCTAACTTATAGTTAGTAAGGATAATAATTGATGAAACTTGCCTACTGAAATACTAAGATGTATTTCAGTAATAATAAATTGCTCTGGTATTTACACCTCCAACTTTTTAACACTTAATACAGTAACAGTGTACCATCATAATGCTTAATAGTAGATATAACATATCTCTGGGCAGTCCATCTCCCATAAAATAGCCTTTAGCCTTAATTCAAATCCATTGATTCCTGTTCCAGTTAAACCTGTAGAACTTAATATGTCTTTTAATCCTTTTATTGTAAGCTAGGATAAAATTAATTTTACACTAGGGCTGTGCAAAGCCAATTAACATGATCTTTAGAGTTATTTAGTAAAGTGCTTCAAACTGTTAAATTTATCTTGACCTCTCAGTTGCACTCCCTGACTGCTTTTTAAATGAAGTAATCAATATCTTGCAACCTTTTAAACAGCTTAAACTTTTTTCAGACATTTTTACCTTTATTTTATTTAAACAGATAAAGGATGAAAAATACACATCTAGACTTGTAGACCAGTCTTCCAAAGGGTTGTTTGCTTGCTTTTTGGCATGAGTATTCAGTAGGCATATTTTGAAATCACATTACGTATTAAGTCAAAATGTCCCTTTTGCTAAAACTGAGCAAATAATGAAGAAATCTGTCACTTCCATTTACTTAGTGCATAGAAAGTGTGTTATCTCTACAACTTAAATGTTGAAACCTTCTCCTCTTCCCCAGCGTAGTAGCGTCTGTTTTCCACATAGGGCTATTTGAGGTTATTAATTTTCTCACTGTGATAGGGTGATCAACCGTCCTGTCAAGAAAATGGATCTCTGTGTCACCCTTTAGCATGATTAAATGGAGGCACATCACTGTGAGAAAATACCAAATTTTCATGAGACAAATGAAACTTGTAGCGAGGACAACTTTTATAGACATTATTTCATTTTAAAATCTCCCATTTGGCTGTCAGTTTATTTGTTGGGAAGGCTTGCCATTAATTGCATGTTCCTACTAATAACTCAGCAGATAGAAAAGACAGTAACCGAGTTTCACACCTAAATCTGTCTTGCACAAAACAAAACGTTATCTAGTTGCTCTAATGGACAGAATTCTCTTTCTATAAGCTACACTGTTAATGATGCCCTCCCCTTCCCCGAAATACTCTTTCCCCTCGATCCATCACCACTGATGCTAGCAATTCTTGCGCTCAACATGCATGGCTGTGGGCTACTGAAGTCTCCTGCAGGAAGTCACTAGATTTTTGCAAAAAGTCTGCTGTACTTGTTAATTAAACCCATCTCGAAATGCTTTAAAAGCAAAATTGGAAAAACGTGGCACAGGCTTTAATCTTTTACCCACTGAAAGCAAATGTTCCTTGCCTAGAACATTGTCTTGTTTATTGAGCATTGGCAAAGCTGCCGGTTTAATAAACCTGACGTGTAATCATGGGACTTAAAAGGAGTATTTGGCCATAAATGCATCCAAATAACGAAGGGTTAACTTGAGGTTGCTTTATTCAAAGGGAAGAGCAACAAGGGTTTCTCTTCTCCCTCTCTATTTTTTTAATTATTTTTTTTTAAGAGAGTAGTCCGCCAAGTGCCCCTGTTGTTTAATTTCCTACTGGAAGTAGCACATGTGTGGAGCTTTCTCCCCCTTTCTTTTCTTTAAACAGTGACCATTGCAGAGTCTGAGTGGCTGGGGTCAGTGCTTGCCTATTGATCAGTATCCCTGCAGTCCCTAGCACCAGCATCTGCTTCATTGGCTTCTTTCAGTGCCTGCTTCAGTACATTAGAATAGAAATCCATAACCAGAGCTGTGCTCATCCGAGCAGGGGAAGAAACTAAATTAAATGGTATAAAACAATCTTGGATCAGGAGTTTGTGCCAATTCATCTTGATCTAAGATGTCACACCGGGCTCTGTGTCTGAGCACCTGGGCTGGAGGCAGCCATAGTGAAAATGGATGGAGCCACGATCATTCATTTGTCAGCTAAGGAGCTCGGCAGCGGTTAGCAATTCCCTTCTGCAGAGGTCAGCTGACAGAACAATCAGGGCAACTGCAGCATTGGAGCTCTCCTTTGAACTATTGTTATGGAGCATGCTTCTTCGGCGTGCGTGGGGGCAGGGAGGCAGGAGGGCAGTGATTTCCTTCCAGATCATTGTGTCCGGAGTGAAACAAATTAAAAATGGATCTGCTTAGGCAGAACTCGGCTTGCAGGTTGCGTGGCATTTAACTGAAGTGATTAGATATACAAATTATAGGCAGTTAAAGCGGTTACGTATCACTTAGCATAGAGTCCATTTTCATCCTTCTTCCTCAGAAGGTGGCTATTGATCCCCCTTTTCCTTCTCATTGTTAAAGATCACCTCCGCCCAACCCTTTGGGTGTAAGACTTCTAAGAGGGAGAACAGAACTGCGATCCGTTTTCTTAACGAAGAATCTCGTGTGTGCTCTCTCTTGCACGCTCTCTCTTGTAAAGGGGAAAATAAAACAGGCTACAGCGTGTGTGTGTGGGGTTGAAGACCTTTTCATTAATTCACACTTTGTTAATCTTCAGACTTTATATTTTTCCCCAGTTACTCCCCACTGATATCTCTCAACAGACGGATTTAATATCACAATACAGTTAAGGAAGCGAGAGACTTGTGCTATATTGGTTGTAACACATTTCGTTGTGTTTTCCGTAATGTTGGAAGGAGTGAAGAGTAAATTTCAAACATACTTGCCGAAATAATTTAATTTTAACAAGTGATGTCTATGTCTTTAATTGAAATCAATACTATGAATCTCAAGGAGTGAGTGTGTTGTTGTTGTTTATGTTATTGTTGTTGTTGTTATTATTTTATTATATATGATATGACGGCTTCTAGTTCTTCAACTTGTTTTGGCCTTCATTTTGCATCAAGGTCTTCCCAAGAACTAAGGATGATTTAAAATATGTGCAGATCCAAACAATATGTGCCTTCTGCAGTTTACCAGTGGAGGTTTTGTCAATGTGCAGATGATCTAAGTCAGTGATGGTGAACCTTTTGAGCTCGGTGTGTCAAAATTCGCAAGAAAACCTTCCTTAACTTGGGTGCTGTGTCGCTTCTAGAAATATCCATAATTTTGTGATATTTGTAGCTCTAGTAAAGGTTATATTTTTGATATATGTATTTTATTAAAAGCAAAAACAAATAATTCTTTACATTAGTGACTTTTGTTGCTAAATCTTCAATTGAAAGTTGGTATTTCATACACTTCAAGAACAAGCAAGCGATACACATCCAGGTGCCAGGGTGATCAGGTGTGTCACCCAAAAGGGCTTGGCGTGTCACCTGTGACACGCGTGTCATAGGTTGGCCATCACCGATCTAAGTGCTGACCAAAGAGTTTGGATGGCACCCAGTTTGCCACTAACTACTGGGGTCACAACGGCTGACTTGGGACATAATATTTCAGTTTTGACTTTCAAATCTTGATATTTCATGATACAAAGTTCCTGGTCTTTGCCTCTGCTGTCGCAAGATATTGCTACATCAATAATTCAAAATACCACCTTCTTCCCAACTACAATTAGATCTGGTGTGTTATGTGCCAAAACTTTGTTGTTCTTTATTTGAAATAATGGTTATATTATATATCCAGTGTGATGTCACAGCTGGTGTTGGCCTTCATTTCACATTGAATTCTTCCCAAGATCTTAGGATTATTTTATTATTTATTTATTTAAGAATGTATATGCTGCCCTTCACCCAAAGGTCCCAGGGTAGATCACAGTAGTAAAAATAATATATATAAAACATTAAAACATATTTAAAATATAACCTTCCCTCTTTAGCTTTGGGCTAAAAGGCAAGGAACCATTTGCTAGGGCTCCTGTATGCCCTTGGCCTCAAGATTTGGAAATGAAACTTCATGAAAGGCATAAGGAAATCTCTAGTAGGGTATGATCAGACAGGGCTTTTTTTCAATTACCTTTCTTCCATAGAAAAAATCATGTCACATAGTTTGCAAAAGAAGCACCTAAAAACCTACCTAATCTTTTCCTCTTCCTCATCTTTGCCTTCCATGACATCAAGTACTTGCCACTCATTGGTCAGTCATCTGCTGGGTTTCCATAGTCTTGATTGATTGACCATCTGTAGCAATCATTTCTAGGCTGGGATTGGATAAAGGAGCCTTCATAGCTTCCCAACCAATCCATCCCAAACTGTGAGTTGCCTTTAGAGTATTTCCCATCTGGGAAAGGGGCAAACATTCAGAGGCTTCAGGTCACAGTAAGTTGGTTTTGGGTATTTTCTGCCTGTCATTCCATGGGTGACCCTTTAACCATGTCTGATCACACCCTAACAAGGAGAAGAAGAAGAAGAAGCCCAAGAACCTTTTTGGAAACTGTGTCCCTTGTGAAGCTCTTTTTAAATGTCACTCTTTTGTGGAGCTTCTTCAACATGGCTTTCTCTCCATGGTTATCCGCAGTGAATGAGCAGGCCATTTTGGAAGCTGCCACACTACTAAAGGAAAGGAACAAAGAAGTATATTCATATTTCTTGAACAGTGAAAAGACGAGCTTATTTGCTAGGGTTAAAACTGTTTCTACCAAAGCAAAATGCAGAACTTAATTCACTGTAGACCTAATGTTCTTTGTGTTGTTGTTTTTCAGGTTCTTTCGCAGGACTTCCACAAATAAAAAAGATATCAATGTCATATGAAGAGAGGCGAAAACAAGCTACTGCTATTGTTCTTCTAGGAGTAATTGGAGCAGAGTTTGGAGCAGAAATTGAACCTCCAAAGCTGCTCACAAGACCACGCAGCTCTAGCCAAATTCCTGAAGGATTTGGCTCAACAAGTGCAGGATCCAATTATTCTTTGGCAAGACATACTTGTAAGTTTCTCTTTTCATATTTCATCCCTGTTTTGCTTGAGGCCAACCATAATGTAAATGCTGTTGCAGTACAACCCAGTTAAGAAGGATGTACAAATAATTGCAAGCTTTCCTAGTAGAGGAGTAAGTCTTCTAATATAGCAAAAGTGGGTCCTCTTCATATTGGTTACAGTAAGTTACTCTCTGAGGTTCTCCAGACTGACAACCAGTGCCATTAGAATTTCTGTTGCTTGTCTCTCTTGCTGGTGAAGAGTTTCACTTCAATTTTTTAGGAGCAGAAGGAACCCCTAAAGGTCCATCCTGCTGAACTGAATTCAAGAGCTTCTCCACTGCACACAGAAAGGGCATTTGGGCAGAGTAAAGAGAAGCTTGTCTTTGATGGATTTGTTGCATCTTATCTGCTGCTTCTGTATGGAGAATTCGAAGATGGCCTTCACAAACTCAGCAACACTTTCTTGTAATCAGGGGTACTCAAGGAAAGAAGGAAGAACTGTTAGAAAGGATCTTTACCTTTCTCGGTCAAGTGGATTTTTAAGGGCATGTTGACATCCATTCTGGATTACACTTGTGCTGATCCATTGTTCAACAGGATCAAATAACAGTAAAGGGGACCAGTACTGCTAAGTGTTTTACCCAGCAACCCTGGGCTCTCCCCAGCACTTAAGGATAATGAGAGAATTCACTTATTCAGCCCACCATACAGGTGCCACCATTACTTCCACATCCATGGGTGGGGTAGCCTGACACTTACGTATGATTTCATGACACACGGTCAACATGCCTACATATCATGCACACGCACAGTCCTGCTCCACCCATAGATTCAGTAATGCCAGTGTTCATGTAGGCTTGCTCCAGATGCTTCTTCTTCCTCAGCATTTAGACAGTTCCTATACATTCCAACTGAAGTCCCCACAGGCGTACATGGCCCTTTAGATACTACTTTGATGACCTATCTAAATTTACATCCAGACTGTAGCTATACGTTCTCCTACCAGTGTCTTCTCAAAGTTCGTGCTATACTATTCTGCCTCTTCAGTAGCTGCACCATCTTCTCTGTTTTCTCTGAGAACTAAGGGAAGAATTGTGACAACCCCTTTTTTCCTTCTTTTCTTTGTAGAGCAGATACCTCTATAAAATCTATGAAAATGTGAAAATATTTGTATACAAAAGAGTTGTGTGACTAACCAGTTTTGCCTCTGACTTTATTCTTTCTTCATTATTACCTTCATTATTACCTTCATTATTACCCTTCGCCTGATGTTCCTAGGCCAGACACAGCCTCCAATAAAAGTGCAAAGCACTAAAATAATACTGTAGTGTGTTACTAAATAAGCCTGCCCTTTGATACATTGCTGAAGACTTCAATATTATTACTCTGCTCCACTGTGAAGAATCCATGGATGCTTGTGACAGACTACATTCTACAACTAGTTACTCACATTTTAATATGATTGTCAAAAACATTTTTTAAAAGTAGTCTCTGTTTCTCCCTTCCCCATCTCTCTGTGTAAAATACTGAAGCTGTTTATCATATAAACAGAGTGCTGAGTATTCTTGCTGAAAATAATAAAATAAAAAACGAAATTAGTAGTTATCCCAAGGGCATTGATGGGCAGGAGAGTTAGGACTGACAAAGAAAAGTATTTATTGACCAGAGGGCCATTGTGGAATTTGCTATCAGAAGGGGTGGTGACAGCAATCAGTCAGGATAGCTTTTAAAAAGGGTTAGATAAATTCATTGAATATTAGTAGACTGAATTTCCATCCACAAAACCATAGGCTTATGCTAGTAGTTGATATAATCCCTCTAGACTGTTTATGCAAATACAGGGTAAACATTCCAGGAACCGTTTGTCTTGACGACATCAATATCTGTTTCAGATTTTTATGTCTTGGGTTCCTATCACAGCAAATGTAAATACCTGAACTTGAACAGCAGGGGAATTATTAATTTTAGTATATCTTCTCCTTGATCAGATATTCATTGCTTCCCATTTTCCTGCTGCTAATCAGTGGAGAAAAATTCTTGATAATGTTTGTACACCATCTGGGGAAGTATTTAAAGATCTTACTACAAGAAATAGTTGGTAATATTATCCCTCCCATAGTGCATATTACTATTTTAAGTCTGGCACTGTCATCAGTATATTTCTTGTTATTAGTTCAAGGAACAAAATCATCACTCATGTAGCACAGTTTTGTGTAACACAATCTTGTTCTTACATGACCACTAAAAAGCAGTTTCCTTCAGAAACTCATAATAATGTAATTCAGCTTATGAGGCATCATTGTCTTGCATTAGTAGACTGGAACTCCATCCATGACACCATGGGCTTATGATAACAGACGTGACCTGCAGCTCCTCTAGCCTGTGGTTTTCCATCATCGGCAGTAACCTCCATAGCATGACTGTACAACAGTATGTGACAACCAGACTGCAGCAGTTATGCAAAGGACAATCCTAGAAGGCCAGTTCCATCCCTTTGGCACGTGTACTTAATCTATGTACTTAATTTTATCATTGGTATCCTAAAGCAACGGTATATGTTGAACATGTGTTTTTATTCAACTGCTAAAAACATCATGGGCCCCACACTCACCCAGAAGAGGCTCATTTGTCATGCTTTCAACATATGCCCAGTTAGCGGTGCTGACGGGTTTTCAGACATTCTCATGCAACATTAGATTTTCACATTTCAAAATCTCATACTTCTGTGAAAGAGCAGGTCAGTTTAACACCCAAATGACCTGTTATGTAGGGGTTTGCGTTGTCAATCGGGTCCTTCCTCAAGAATGGAAACACACAAAGAACATCTTGATGGGGTGGTTTCTTACCATTGATTGTAGCTCTCTGAGAGGCAGAGCGTTGCCGCTCTATAATCACATTTGTTGACCCCTTTCCCGTTTCCCTTGAGTGCTGCTTTGTCATGGGGAAAAGCAGAGGCTCTCTGAAACACAACTGCAAATGGTATGATACAACAAGTCCCCTCGGGACTGAAAATATTGGCTGTCCCTTATCTCAAGTGAACTCTGGATAATGCTTGTAGTGGGCCAAGTTCACTTCATAAATACTTCTCAGCATGAAAATCACACAAATACACGGCTGGTTAATAACCCACCCTGCCCCATATTATTGAGAAAGCAGAAGATGAATTGTAATTTTTAATTGGAAATAAGTGTGTGAGGGAGTGAGAGAGAGAAAAAGAGAGAGATTCCTGATTGCCTGTTTATACAGTCATATGACTGCTGTCCTGAACAGCTCTCCAGTCTCCAGGAAGCCAGCCTGTCTTGGGTTCTACCTTAGCTGCAGAACTGGGCATGGAAAGGTGTTGCTGGCAGCCACGGGTGTACTCCCTTCCAGAAATCATCTGCAGAAACAGAATGCAATGGTCAAGTACTTATTCCTTGGCAGCCAGACAGCTTCAGGACCTTGGACCAAGCAACTGCTGTAGAAAAAGCGGGTATGGTAGGGACAGGGCAGGACGCTTTGGGGCTGCAGACAGATGAGTATGAGTGCAACTGGGTTTGGATCCATAAAATGAAGGTGTTGTCAGCCTGTTGGCATCTGTGAATTTATGTAACACCAAATTCTGCCTTCTTGCATACCTCACTGAAGCTGCTTTTTCTTTGCTGAAGCTGATAAGAATGTAGCCACTGGGAAATGGCTTGTGTCATCTCAAAGATGTTTGTGGTCTGGGGAAAAAATGGGGAGTGAATTCAGGTGTTTGATGGAAAACTACACGAGTGGCGAAATACTGAAGGATACATTTGACTGCTGGTGTATTTTCTGTGTGACCTTTTATCAGCAAACACTAATATATTGTTTCTAAGCAAGTCTCTGTGTTCTTGAACCTGGACCTGGGAATGGTGGTGTCGACAAGGGATTATGTAGCCATTTCTTTTAATGATTCCTTCTGACCACCATACATACACTTTTCAAATGTGCTGATACGATTTGTGTGAAGAGAAACAGAGTCCAAACCTCAGAGTTCTGACTTGAAATCTGTGAACCACTGCCAGCTCTATTTCAGGCTGTGATCACACACAGCAAAAGTGTAAGCTTTGAGGCAATCCAGAGATGACTTAGAGATGGACAGTTCTCCAGTCAGGTACCCTTTATACCTGACAGTCCCTCCATCCTCTCATAAACATTTGGTGCTAGAAAAGGTCGATCAGACAAGAGTTGGCATCACAAGGACAACATGGTACTGTCCCTGAGGTGCCTCTAAGCTGCCCATTTTGATACACCTGACCATAGCCTAAGTCTGTTTGGTGCTACTAATGTAAGCCCATAGGAGTTCTGTTTCAGAAAGCAACTTGTGGCTTCATTCTGATGTTCAGACCTAGCTTCCTTCCTGAACCACTCGCTTAAGAATGGCATGCCAGGAAGAGTACTGCAGAATACTGTTTTTAAAGTATAGGGAAAACATTCAGTGGGTGAAGTTTTGGTCATATAATTCACTGCATAAGTGGTGGAATGCTACAGTATGAGTGAATAGAAGGTAGATATCAGTCTGTTGGTAGCTCTCTACCTTAAGAATGGCACATTATAATATCATCTCCCCTCCCTTTAATTGGACTAATGCTGAGTTTGGGTCACTCATGAGTGGAGTTCAGTGTTAGATTTAGTACCGACACTCAAGCGATCCTCAGTAGCAGCTTAGTCACATAGTATTCTGTAATTATTAATGTGTATGTCTTTTGCCCATAGCCGAGTGCCATGATCTTGGTATTTTTAATGCTGAACCTCAAGCCAGATTTTTGCACTCTCCCCTCTTTTCTGTCAAGAGGCTCCTTAATTCTTCCTCACTTCCTGCCATCAGAATAGTATCTTCTGCATATCTGAGGTTGTTGATGTTTCTCCAAGCAATATTAATTCCGACTTTTCAGGTACCCACCCTGGCATTTCTCCTGATGTACTCAGAGTATAATTTAAATAATTAGGTTGACACTATACAGCCTTATCATATTCCTTTTTAAATCTTGAACCAGTTAGTTGTGCCATCTTCAGTTCTACCTGTTGCTTCTGTAGAGGAAGTTACAAGAGCATGAACTTTCAGTGTCCGGAAAGGGCTGTAGCTAATGAACCAGCCAAAGCCTGAAATAGGTGCTCCTGGCTACTGCCTCCACCTGAACTTCAAGTGCCAGTGCATTCAGTGGCATCACAGATTATGCACCTGTCCTTTCCAGGGCAAAACAACCCTATCAAGAACGGGATGACTCCCTTCTTCATGGGCATGAGACCCTGTAACACGTAGCACCTCTGTCTTGTTTGAATCCAGTTTCAGTTCATTGTCTCCATTCAGCCCATTACTGCCTCCAAGCGCTTTGATTGCCTCTCCTGATTCAGATGGCTTGGAGAGAAAGAGCTGGATGTCATCTGTGTATTCATGGTGCCTTATCCCGCAACTCCTAATGACCTCTCCCATTGGCTTCATATAGATCTTAAAGAGTGTGGGAGATAAGATTGACCCCTGAGGATCCCCACAAGTGAATTCCCAGGGCATTGAGCAGGAATCTTCTTCAGACACTCTGGCGTTAACATTGGAGCCAGGAGAGGAAGCATCACAATGTGGTACCTCCAACTCCCAAACTTTATAGCCTTTCCAGAAGGACACCATGATCAGTGGTATCAAAAGTCACTGTAAGATCTAGACGAACCAACAGGGTGACACTCCCCTTCTCTTTCTCCCAGAGAACCAAAGTGATCAAGGCACCATAACTGGGCCTGGAGCCAGATTGGAATGGGTCTAGATAATCAGCTTCCTCCGAGCATGCTTGCAGGTGGGCAGCCATAGCCCTTTCTAGTACCTTAACTGAAAGAGATTTAGTCAAGGCACATGATAATATTCTGTTGTTGAAACTCAATACATCTGACCCTCTTAGTTGCCTGGAAGGGAGATACATGCTTAGGAATACATTTGAAGATATTGTCTCTTTTGAATGCTGTCACTTCTCCAGGATCTCAAATTAATGACTTGTAATACCCCTTATAAAACCACTTTCAGTTTTTTTGAATAAAAATAATAATATACAGTATAATCAATAGAAATACCATTCCAAAGCAATTCATTCATATAAGTTCAGTTATAGTTTCACAAAGTTTTAAGAAATGTGATCCTATAATAAAAAAGAAAAAAAACAATTGTTTCTTTAAAATGCATGTTGTCCTTCAACAAACTGGATTGCAGTAACATTTAGAAAGTAGTTTGATAAGGAAGCATCTCATTGATTTGATACAGTAACATGTAAACCTCTATCACCAATCTTTGCAGCTGTGTTTAATGTCAATTAATTGTGATATTTCTGCTCTGTAAAGAAGGATGTGATTCTTTAGGAATTCACACAGTGACCTTGTCTGACATCTCACATTAATCTCTGTTGACCTTACAAATGGTTCATGAGATATTTAATTATAAAATGCCACGTAAAGAATTTCTCATTACAGATTCACCACATCACACCTAAACAGCAGCTAATGCTATGTTTATAAAGTTAATGGGCTGATAAATCTGAATGACTCCTCTGTCCTGAATATGAAAATACTTGGTTCAGTCATTAAAGTGGTGTATTTTTCAAACCATGACCCATCAATATAGCTATTAATGATAAGCATTTTGCTCTTCAGCAGCAGCATTAATGTTGTGCCCAAAACATATGATCAGGCTGTGAGTGTTGTACAAATATGTTGTTTATTAACTTTTCTGGCTTTCCTGAGTTACATGACTTACCATTTTTACCACATAAATCCAGCGTATTGAACATCCCTCTTGCCTCTTAAAGGTTGAATCCCAACAATTTAGACCAAAACATTAAAAGTATCACAAAATGTTTGATGATGTCTGGAAGATCTGGCCAAGTTTAACCTCAGTCAGTCTGTCTATGTACATTTTCCAGTCACAACAAAGGACTTAGTAGGTCCTAAAATGCAGTGTGAATACTGCAGAAAAGAGGACTGATCAGTATTGGTTTTGAGAGCTGAGGGACTTGAAGAGGAAGTCCCACAGTGTTGGCTGTGAGGTAAAAGAGGTAGCAGAGGAGTGATGATACGATATGTTTTTATATCTTTATGTTATAAACCCACTTTGGTCGTATCTCTTAGCCAACGGGTCTGATTCCACACTCCTCCATGAAGCCAGCTGGGTGACCTTGGGCTAGTCACAGCTCTCTTTCTGAGCTCTCACAGACCCACCTACATCACAGGGTGTTTGTTGTGGGAAGAACAGGTTTGTCATCTGCTTTGAGTTCCCTTAAATGAGTAAGAAAAAGTGGGGTATAAAAGCCAACTTTCCCTTCCTGAGAAATATAAGACGACTGGGGGTATAAGACAACCCCCAACTTTTCTAGTTAAAATATAGAGTTTGGGATATACTCGCCGTATACGAAGATGACACCCGGCATATAAGACGACACCCGACTTTTGAGAAGGTTTTCCTGGGTTAAAAAGTAGCCTTATACACCAGAATATACTGTAAATCATTTTTGTCATCATCTTTAGATCTCACAACAAGGACTGGCATTTAGGGCTTTCTAACATGCCTTACCTTGTCCTCTGGTACTAAAGGAAGCCCTTATCTGGATGCACTTGTTCCCTAATTCTGTCTTCCAGACAATCGAGAGTTTGCAGGGATGGGGCCTCTTTGCCTCATGCCTCAGGAGAGCATTTTAGGTGCTTTTCTTGGGTAGCATGGGCTGAAAGAAGTCTGAAAAGGCCCCAAACAATGTGTTGCAAAGCACTGACATCACTCTTTGGTGCAACACGACAAAGGATTGTCCCACAGATTTCATAAGATGATGAGAGGAAATAGGGACACAGGTGTGACCTGGGGGGGGGGGTAACCCTGCTACTTGTTATTGCTGTTGTTGGGTCATGTTCAGTTCTTGGTACAACCCATTTCAAGAGTGTGTGGCTGTTTCAGAACATTCAAAATGTGAACATCTGCCTTCAGGATCACCTTGAGGGGAATTTGCTATATAGGCTACATCCATGGTGGCTGATGCCTGTTGAGGCTGATGGTTTGGAGGACAAAGCCGGTAAAATGAAGAGGTTCAAGAGATCGGAAGTAGATATAGTTTTACTGTTGTCAGCAAACCATGCATAGTTGTGTGTGTTACCAACCGCAGAACTGAAATGTGTGAAGGTAGAAGAATAAGCTGTAAGCAGTTGGGTATCCTGGGGCAGTTCCCACTTGGCTCTTCTGGATGAGCATTCTTGATGCATTTGAGCCTATTTGTGCCAAAAATGTTCATCTGTCCAGATTGCTAACATCATTAATATAACAGTTTAGAGCACTTATATTTTAATCATTCCAAAAATTTAACTGCCTTTTGTCTTCCACTTGAAAATGCCTATGGTGTGCCACTACGTAAGACAGGATGCTGGACTAGATGGGTTATGGATCAATCCAGCAGTTCATTATTTTTGGAGGATCAGTCTTCCTTTCTAGATTGAAATTGACAGTGTTATATTTAACACTCTGATTTAGCTTTTCAAAGGGTTAGCCCTGTGTAAATCTAAAAATGTAGCCTGAAAATACTTGGGTATATGTGGGAAAGTACCTGGATTTTTGCCCGTCCTTTTCAATCAGTAAATGCACATTAAGTTCATATACTTACAAGCACACTTATAACTGTTAAATGTGATATCCTGCCTTTTGTAATAATAATATCTATATAATGTTTAAAATAATACTGGGATTTTAATAGCTAAAAATGCAGATATAGAATTTTGTGTCTTGTTGAAGAAATAGGCACATTGATTTCCCCCTTACCCTGCTTCTAGAATACAAATAAATTTGGGCAAAAAAGAATTGTTTACTGTCCCCATAGTGCTATAATATAATTTCATAGCTGGACTAAGAATACACTTAAAGCTAGTATAGTTGGATTCTCTCCATAAATTGAAACAAGTCTGAGCTAAAGCTCATTTACTGTCTTGGAACGGAATTGATCTTGCTTTCACATTTGATTCACCCACTGCAGATTTTGAGAGGAAGAAAAATAGCATTGCTAGGTCAGTTTAACTAGGCCAGAGTTAGACAGAAAAGATTGGCAAACTTGCTCTAAATTCTTTCTTCATAGCCCTTTCTTTAAGCAGGTGGGCTAATTTAAATGTGTTTTGGTAGCTTTATAGCATAAATGTGCCTACCACGGAAAGTGTCTGTCCAGAGAGGAATATTTCTGCTTTCTGTCATTTTTATGTTTGCTTAACACATCTGCAAATCTAACAAATTGTGACTGAAAGACTACAACTGGCTGTTGTAAATGCTAAAATTATCTCTGATTGAGAGGTTTCACAAATGAGACAGTTTGATCTAAATGTGCATGTGGGTAATTGGTACATTAAAAGGTTCATAAATAAATGTATAGCAAACTGGGGGCATAGAAAACCACTGTGATCTGAGCAGTTAATTTAAGGCAGTGGCAACATGGTGAAGAGACCCAGTCAGCCAGTGTAAATGAGTAAACTCCAGAGGTGATGGCCAGTCTACCAGTGTGTCTTTGGCCCTTTCTGCACTTGCCCTTATTCTGGATTATATCCAGGGCTAGGGACTTGCCGTCCACATGCTGGTGCCGACTTCAGCAGCCAGGACTCGTTG
Organism: Aspidoscelis tigris stejnegeri; assembly: GCA_023333525.1. Lineage (NCBI taxonomy): Eukaryota > Metazoa > Chordata > Lepidosauria > Squamata > Teiidae > Aspidoscelis > Aspidoscelis tigris. The sequence continues at coordinate 14,861,941 of JALMGA010000007.1, forward strand.
TAGTCTGCACTAGCATGCAGGTGGCAGGCCCCTAGTCTGGAATATAATTCGGACTAAGTTCCAGTGCAGAAAGGGACTTAGGTGCTGTAGAGGAGTGTCTCCATCTACCATTGTAAGTCAGTAGCACCTCAGAAGCTAAATCCCATCCTGGGATGTTTCTGACTTTGAATTAAACAGAGTAACTCATATTTTACCGACCAACTATATGAGTAAGTCCATGCTATGGTCTGTGCAAGGTACATGGTGTCACCAGAAAAAGTGGGACAACTGTTGTTTTGGTTAGTCCTCCTTACCCTCACTTTCCTGGGAGTTCCTGGGGCCAGCCTTACATTCCATGACAAGTAAAGGACAAGTATAACAAAATGGACCATTAAAGTATCATTAAAGTGTAAGAAATGTAAATGTAACAAATGTAAGAAAATAAAAAAAAAGTAACTTGGGAAAACTGCTATGCACATTTACAAAATTAATCTGAGAAAACACACTCTAAAGCAGTATATGTAGGAAGAATTGTCTAGTATTTTTGATTAGTAAAATATTCAGAGATTTTTCAGATCAGGGAGTAGGGAAGCACCACCTGGCTCCATTTCTGATGGTTCAATATCTTTCCCTATATAGCACTAGAAAAAGATAGGTATGATCTCCACTGCCATTTCTGTAAAAGCATGAAGCACCCCTGGAAATTATGTGGGTTCTATACAGATCATCTTCATCTGTAAAGAATCCAAAAAATAATCCAGTTCCAACTATGGTTACCAGGATCACGTTGACTTTGTCCTCTCCAGCCAGTTGGCTGTAGAATTATAAACTGCCCCAGATCATGGCTAAATTAACAGGAAGACAAGGTCACCTTGTACCAAGAGTGATGTAATTCCAGCGGTGACAGTGGAAGAAGGCTAGCCTCATTCCAACCACAGTAGCTGGGGATCTATGTGTCTTTCTGCCTCTTCTGCCAGTGCTTCTGATACACAGCAAGGTGGCCAACCTCAGGCCATACTAGTGAGAGGAACTAGTCCTGATACGAGGCACACCAGATTGGGGGGGGGAGCCAAATTCTGGCTGTACAAGACTGAGACATAGTAAGGTGACCTGGCTTGTTAGTTGAGGAGGTGAGATTGCCAAGTCCCTGAACTTGTGCTGAGACACCAAGGGAGCTCTTGTTCCAGGCTTGCAGACTGACGGTTCATAGGCATTAAACTAAATGGTGCATAATTTGTTAACATCAGGTTTTCTGTAGCAGTCATGATCAGCAACAGCCATAATAACTGATGACGGACAGTGAGCTAAAATGACACTAAAGTGAGTGCATGGGTCGCTGCACTGCAAGCGATGCGGGACAGCACCTGTCCTTGGGCAAGGAAACATAAGAACATAAGAACATAAGAGAAGCCTTGCTGGATCAGGCCACAGCCCATCTAGTCCACCATCCTGTCGCACACAGTGGCCCACCAAATGCTCATGGGCATCTCAAACAGGGACAAGGACAAACCTTCTCCTGCTCTCGAGTCCCAGCAGATGGCCTTAGAAGTGCCCCAGTTCCTCCCCCCCCCCCCAGCCTGAAGGATGCACCTAGGCATTCGTTCTAGTAGCCATTGATACATCTGTCATCCATAAATTTGTCTAACCCTACCTTAAAGCCATCCAGACTGTTAGCTGTCACCACCTCTTCCGGCAGCACATTCCATAAGCCGATGACCCTCTGGGTGAAGAAATACTTCCCCCTGTCAGACCTTATTCTCCTACCCATCAGCTTCATAGTTCTAGTGTTGTGCGACAGAGAAAAGAAATTTTCTCTATCCACCTTTTCTATACCGTGCATAATTTTATACACTTCAGTCAGGTCCCCTCTTAAACGCCGTCTCTCCAGACTGAAGAGGCCTAGACGTTGCAGCCTGGTTTCGTAAGGGAGGAAAGCTAGGCCCATGAGGATGATGAGATACTGCTGTACCCTGTGGGCAGGGCTATCTCTGCTACTTGCTGTCTTCCAACCAGCAAGTGTGACCAATTGTTCTCGAAAGTGGAAATAAATGTTATGTGTTGAGCAGTCTGGTTGGACCTTGGGTGTTTTTCCACTGTCACTAAAAGTACCCATTAAGTACCCATTAATGGGTGCATAATGGCATTTTTGTACCCATCAATGGCTACTAGAACGAATGCCTAGATGCATCTTTCAGGCTGGGGGCGGGGAGGAACTGGGGCGCTTCCAAGGCCATCTGCTGGGACTCGAGAGCAGGAGAAAGTTTGTCCTTGTCTCTGCTTGAGATGCCCATGAGCATTTGGTGGGCCACTGTGTGCGACAGGATGCTGGACTAGATGGGCTGTGGCCTGATCCAGCAAGGCTTCTCTTATGTTCTTATATACTTCTAGTGACAGTGGAAAAACACTCCTTGTCTCACATTCTGTTGGCACAAACTATAGAAAGTAGGGATGTGCACAATTTCTTTTTTTTCATTCGAATTTGAATCGAATATCCAAACATTCAATTCAGTTCGAATGTTTAGAATCCGAATGCAACAAAATTTGATTTGAATCGAATACATTCAGATCTATTCGTTTGAATGTTAGATTCGAATCTGAAGATTCGAATATCGACAAAATTGTATTTGAAGATATGAATGTCAACATTTGTATGTGTTATATATATCTGTACACATTTCATACGCATCCCATTTTATCCTGTGTGCATCCCATTTTCGTCCCGTGCTATCAGCGCAAACACATGCAGATACGCATGAGATTCATACAGATACATATGTAATAAACATACGTATCTGTACAATCGAATGTTTAGAATCATTCGAACAAATTTTTCGGGACATTCGAAATTCATTTGAATGTTTAAGTTTGAATGTGTAGACACTCTGTTTGAATTCGAATGTCCACATTCAATTGAATTTCAAATGTTTAGAACATTCGAGCACATCCTTAATAGAAAGCACTAGTGGTGAAAGACATACCAAGCATAGTGAGGGGTACAGGTGTTCTTTTTCCATTTGGCATCTTTTAATGTCTAATTCTGCTTAATGCTCTCTTTTTGATCTTCAGATATATTTCCCCCCCTCCTCTTACAATTTGAGATGAAGTTTATTTAAAATTGTGAAGGAGGGTAAAACGATGCCACAATTCTGAATTCTGAATGTCATCCCATGTTGTCTAGTAGTTTCAGGGTTTCCTTTCTTCCATGAAAGGTGGTATTCCAAATCTGAGTATTTCTATAAGATTAAAACCTTTATAGTCTATTTTTTTCTTACAAAATTAGGACTTCCTCAACAGCCAGTTAACCACAGCCATTGTGCTTGAATGTTCACAGATATTTCATTGCGGGATACTTAAAACTATCTGAGATATAAGGATAGAGTTAACCGTTCTGAAAAGCATATTGCCAGCATTCAATTTATCTTCATTTTATTCTTCACTGAGTCTCTTAATATTTGTTTACAGTCCTTTAAAAAAAAAGAAACAGCACATCACAGGTCTTAATTTTCAGGCTTGCTCAGAAATGCACTTACAGCATGGATGTAATAAGCCATCTTTAAAACAGATGGGTTTGTTCGTTTTTTACAGTAAAGCCATAAAAAAGGTGGCAGGCAAATAAAGAGGCAGGCCTTAAGCCGCTTTTAATAAAACAATTAAAGTAATAAAAGTATGTCTTACTGTTTTATTAATTTCATTGGTGGAACATAAAGGGCTTTGGGTGAAATCTTGAAATCAATTGAAGTCTCCCCTTAAGGTTCAAAAAGTCAAGATTTTATCTCATATATTGCCCTTAACAGTGCGTGTTTAAATTTCATTTTAGTTGATAGTGGCAAAATCAGAAAAGGTTACATTCTTTAAAAATAGTTTTTTTCCAAGGGAAAAACTATATAAGAATTTAATGGAGGGGAGTGCTTTCTCACTTGCACTTAAGAGATTGGGAATGGATGTCTGATGCTTCCTTCCCCATCGATCTTTCCTGAAGTAAATTACCTCTATTTTTGTTTTTAATTGGAGTTACTTTACCATTTTTTTAATCTTTGTTTTAATTGGGTTTCATTTACATATGTTTTTAGGAGCAGAAATTTTTTTATTGCCATAATATATGGGTTTTTTGTACTTGTCTTTTCCTTTGACCCGCCCCACACAGTCTGCACTAACATTTTAATGCCAGGATATAATCTGGAATAAGGGTGAGCGCAGAAAGGGCTTTAATCTTTTAAGGTCTCCTTGTAGTTATTACTAGTGTTTGGTTCTATGTGGTAGTTTAAGGGCAATGAATTTTTGGGTTATGTTCAGGTGTGTTAATATTATTTGTGTAATGATCTGAAAAATTGATTCATTTGAAAAAAAGCCACAGAAAAAGAGGTGCTGAAATTTGATAGAAGCGTGATGGGAGGCTTCAGTACTAATGCTTCATTGTACTCAAATTTCCCCAGCCTGTCTCACAAACCTGGGGATGGAGGTAGCTCATTCTATAAATGGCTGGCGTCTGAGAACCTGCGCTTTGGCTCTCTTTGATGCATCTTTGACAGCATCTATAGTATACTGTAATCCTTTGGGCTAGTATGTAAACTTGTTAATAAACACTCCGTAAAAATGAAGGTAAATCCTTGCTAATGCAGCCCTTGGCTACTGTACCAAGGCCAATGCGTATTGGCAGATTTGCATTAGCATAGGGTCTGCTCATCCTGCACTAGATAATGGACTCAAAGGTTAAGAGCAAAGGATCGCAACAGCTCCAATCAGCGGAGCTTTTCTAGGGCTAATTACCTCTTCACTGCGCTGACTCTAATGTGACATGTTTATTGCCTTAACTAACAACTCATTAGCTTAGTTGATGTTTTTGTCAATATTAATTCGTTCATTTAAGCCAAGTCAAAGCTTAAACAAAGATGTCCAGACTGAGAAGTGGGCAGGAGAGTGACTTTTGTTTAGTTCATCTTCCCCCCCCCCAGCTCGATTTAAACAAGATAAATGTTGACAAGAGAAATATTTAGAGTGTCTGTAGGTAGTAGGTGTTTGCTAATGTACAGTGCTCATGTTCAAGGGCCAGGGTGCTGTTATTTAAATAAGAGAGGCTTCAGTGTGAGCCAAATGTTTAATAAATGAGAAGGCACACTTAATGCATGTCTTGGGAAGAGCCATTTGTTATTCTTCTAATATCTGGTCTCCGTAAGGCTAAATTTGGGAAACTAGGAAGATATGCTAGTTGGCCAACAGTCTCCCTCAGCTATTAAATATGGCAGGCAGTTCATTCAGTAAACAAAAATAAGAACCCGAGTTTTAAGAACTGCCTGTAGAAGGGAGAGAAAATAAAAACATAAAAATCAATACTTTATCTCAACCACAGCAATAAGTAGCTAAATGAATGATATTAAAAAGAGCTACTGTATAATAGCATCGCAGTTATGATCAATTACATTCATCTCAGAAAGTTGCTTGTTGTTCCCCGGTTCACATACTAATGAGTGATGGTTCCAATTCATTATTTAAGCATATTTGTTTCAGAATGAAAATGCTCTGTTACAAGATTCATTATCACAATTTCAGTATGCACAACGTGGAAGTGAATATGACACAGACTTTAGATTAGGTAGGGGTCTGCCTTGGTTACTTGGCTGGTTGGTTTTTAAGGTAGGGGCTGTGAAGAAGGGGGCCAAATTAATTTTGCATTTAAGAGACTATGAGCTGGTGATGGAGCATAGTATAGATTGGAAGGTGCCCAGTCACTTCTGTTAATTGAATGTTAACTCAAGTGCCGTAAACGTAAATGAAAATGTGGAGTTTATTGTGTAATCTGTAAAAAGCCATAAATGTTTGAAGTGCTTTTCACAACCCATCAAAGGGATGTAGAGTCCAAATGGTTCATATCCATAAAGCTGCAGGGACATACAAGGACAGATATAATGGTAGCGTATAGCAAAAATGAGCACCTTTTGTAAACGTCGCTTGCAGAACTGTATAAAGGTATGAATAAATTAGAAAGTGGATTTAAAAATAGTCAGCGGCAGTTTAGCCTTCCAGTAGGAACTGTCCATAAACACCAAGACAGCTGCAGTAAGAAATCATTCAATTAAAGTGTCCAGTTAAAAATAAGCAGGTACTAAAAGTTAGTCCCAGGCACAAACCTAAATTAGCATTCAGAAACCTTTTGAAAGCACCACTTGTAAAAAAAAACTCAGGTGTTTACTATTAGTGAACGTTACTCATCTCTTCAGTTTCCTAGTTCAGTAAGTAGTGCTACTCCCATATAAATGTTAGTTACTATAAGTGATACAAAAGGTTGCTGGCTACTTTGTTCATCACATGCAATCCATTAGAGTGTCAAACTCTTATTGGAAATCTTTTTTTTTTTAAATTATTTTCTGTAAATGAACAATTATTAAACAACAATCACATACACAAACCGTACAAATCATAAAGTACAAACAAAAGAAGAAAAAACCACCCTTATCTAAGTGTCCCCTTCTACTTAGTCACCTGTATCCTATTTTTTAAAATCTTAATTTAGGGCCTTAATCTTAACTTTTGCTTGACAATTCATCAGCTTCCCAGCAATGTAAATGGAGGTAATGTTACCGGCAGAGCGAGCAAGGAAGCGAGCGAGGTTATTTTCCCATTCATCCCCTCCTTGTCCATGGCCGGATGAGGAGATACTGCAATGCTCCTCTCACCGCCGCAGCCGCCATTCCTACCGTTCCATGGGGACAGGCAGTTAGGGTTTGGATCTGTGTTGCCCCAAACCACATGAGGACGCTTTATTCCACATTGCAATGTGGATTTTTATCACACATGTCCAAATTGCATCAGCTGGCTTGCGTGCAGATGTGCCCATAGAGCTCTACTACCAAACTAATGTTGGCTTTATCCTGTTTACTTGTTCTTCTATAAATCTGTTTGATCCATGTAAGAATACTTGATATATTTTGTCTTTTTTGTTATGGTGACCTACCCTGGGGCCCTTTGGTGAGGGCGGGACAGAAATTCTTAAATAAATAAGAGTCTTCTGAACTGTGAGCCAGTTTCGTTCAGTAGTTAGGGAGCTGGACTCTTATCTGGGAATAACGGGTTTGATTCTGCCCTCCCCCATGAAGCCAGCTGGGTGATCTTGGGCTAGTCACAGCTCTCTTTCTGAGCTCTCACAGCCCCATCTACCTCACAGGGTGTTCTGTTGTGGGGAGAAGAACAGAAAGCTTTGTCAGCCGCTTTGAGTCCCCTGAAATAGGTGAGAAATGCGGGGTAGAAAAGCCAACTCTTCTTATATAGACTGAAAGACAAGATATTCACCTCAGCAGCTCTATATCGTGATATTGCTAGTTACTTTTAAAAGCCAGTGTTGCTCACAATCCAACATGGAAGCACATATTGATATATATAATTTGCATTTTTTATGCTTCCCTATATTCAAAGGTCTCAGTATGGGTATCAACATTAAAACCAAATATAAAAATGAACATATTAAAATATGAATAGTGTTTGAAAGTGGGGAGAAAAAACAGTATCCCCATTTAGTCCAAAGACCAGGGCAAATTACATACTTGTACTACTGTACAGTTACTGCCTTCTTTGAACTCAACCTGTTACATCTACGAATGGCAAAATTTGCAGAATGAATAAACTGCAAAATTTGTATAATTGTAGGTGTTTCCCCTATGACCCAGCATTGGTTTTGAGGGTTTGTTCACTTAGTAATACTTAAAACAAGAGGCTATTTGGCATTCGGCGTAATAACATAAATCATGGTGAACTAATTTGGTTTTAAACTGCTTATAATAATGAATTTTCAGGGGCTATATAAAGGAGCTATTGATTAATCCAACATTGTTTTAATGTGGCATTTTTTTCTCTTCTGTGTGCTCTTCAGCCACTGGCGTCAACCATTTTGGCAACTATTTGATCAGTATTCAGATAGATAACAACTGTGCCTTTATGAAGTAATGGCTCTTTTGTGTTGGATGATTTCTTCCTATGATTTGGAAACTTTATACTCTAGTTACATATGTGTAGCAGGGAATTTGTTTGTCATTTCTGCTACCACAACACATTACTGAATGATAAAACTGGTGAAATAAACTTTCAGGATCTTTTTCACATCTACTCTCACCAGGTCACATATCCCTCCATATTTTGCTTAACAGTTCTAAACTTATTCTCTTTTAATCCCTGCATTATTAATCCATAAGTTTCCCGTTTCCAAATATGAGAAAGGTATCTTGTGATTCAGCTCTTTCATTAAACGTAGAATACCACACATGGGGTGTTTGCCACTGTCACTAAAAGTACCCATTAAGTACCCATCAATGGGTACGTAATGGCATTTTTGTACCCATTAATGGGTACTTAATGGGTACTTCTAGTGACAATGGAAAAACACCCATGGTGGCATATTGGGTGTTTTTCCACTGGCAGAAAGTACCCATTTTAGCACCCATTAAGGACCCATTTGGCTCAGAGCCGAACGACCACATTTCTACCACAGACCTCATTAGGAACACATTTGTTTCCACTTCAGCTTGGGAAATCCAGATCATATGGATCCTTCAGGACCTATAATCCGGATTTTGTTTATACCCCATTAAAGGGGTCTACAATTGGGACTTCAGCCTGAAAATCCAGATTGTAGGGAGCCTGTTTCCACTGCAATCGGCAATGGGGTCTAGAAGAGGCTAGGGGGAGGGGGTGCCCATGAAGGGGAGCCCCAAAATCAAACCTTCGAAGTCCCTCCAAAGCCCCTCCGAAATCCCTTCGAAGTTGCCTTCAGAGATTAGCAAAGGCTAGAAAGACAAACCCCTTGCAAGAACAAAGCTGACTGTTACCTTCAGGCATGGAAAGAGGTACATATTAATGAGGCTGACTTGGTGCTCACAAGGAGCTAATTAATATGCACCTCTCTTGCCTTGCTCTTGGGTCTGTGGTGGGAGCCTTTTTCCACATTAGTTTAGCAATGGGGGTCTAGAGGAGGCTAGAGGGAGGGGGCACCCTTGGGGGGAGAGCCCCAAAACCTAAGCTTCAAAGTCACTTCGAAGTGACTTCGAAGTCTGTGCAAAATAGCTCTGGAGCATCTTTGAAGTCTGTGCTGATCTTTGGGGTGAACTTCGAAGTGAATCCGAAGTGACTCCGAAGTCACTCCGAAGTCACTTCGCAGTTTACTCCAAAGATCAGCACAAACTTTAAAGATGCTCCAGAGCTATTTTGCACAGACTTTGAAGTGACTTCGAAATGACTTCGGAGCTGCTTTGGAGATTGCACTCCTATCCCCCCAAACACCTGGGGTGACAGCAGACCCCTCATGGGTAGATCTGGATTTCCAAATGGGTGCTCCGGTGTTTCCACGCCAGGGAAATAGCAATGGGTGCTAGACCACCCATGGAAACACATTGGGTACTTCCCTTAATCCGGGTCTACTAGATCTGGATTAAGAGAAGTACCCATTCCCTAGATCAGGATCTTCTTAGATCCAGATTAAAGGAGCGTGGTGGAAAAACACCCATAGTGAATCTGTTTAGACAGAAACTGTGTAAATCGAGATCCAATGTACTTTGCAGTCTATTGTGAAATCATCTGTTTTTGAACTTATACAGGACCAGTTGTCCCCAACAAATATTACTATTATGTAAAATATTCAAATACTGCTTCCCATTCAAAATATGGCCTCAAAGCTATATATAAAACTTTGAGAGTAAAAGCAATGAAAATAATCAGTTATATAAAATCAAGGATGGAAAAAAGACATTCACTCTGGAAAGGTCTGGGTTTAAAAAAAAAATAGGCCTTCAGCTGGCACTTGAAAGGCAAAAGGGTAGGTGCCACACAGATATTAGAAGACTGTTCAAGAAAGTACAATAGGTACTTAGAGGGTAATGCTTCAAAGTGCATTGTAAATTGTTCCACTTTTAAATAGACAGAACGTAAATGGAGTTCTCTTAGCAAAGATCTTTAGATTATTTGCAATAGGGCTGCAAAACTGTCTTATTAAACAGCGCTTGAAATTGTTTTTAAAGCAAACCAATCTTTTGTTATGACTGACTTAGTACTGGCCACATTTTTCTTACTTTTCTTGCCACTATTTGTTGTCTATAATATCTGGATACTGCTTAGGTGCTTTTAACAAGATCTTTGGGTGATTCCATTCCGGTCAGAATACCAGACTAGCAAGCGTACTAAGAGCTTCCCTTCCACATGCTGGTGTGGTCTAAGGGAAGCCTCACCCCCTTAGACCCCTCTCTAGGGATGGAGCCTCCCTTAAAGTGCTCCCAGTACACTTTTTGGTCCAGTGTACTAACCAGTATCCTAAAGATATGTATCCTAGCACCTCTTGTTTCTAGTAACATAGATCAAATCTTTTATGTATATGTTCAAGATAGTACCAGGGAAGTGACTCATTATAAGCAGTTATCAGCTGACAATGATCCTTTCCACACTGGATCTTATTCTGGATTATATCATGGGATAGGGACCTATAATCTGCATCCTAGTGCAGACTATGGCAGGCCCTGGCATGCAGATTGCTTACTCCTTTCTCAAGATACAATCTAGAATAAGGGCCAGTGCAGAAAGGAATATAGGAACATAGGAGGAGCCCTGCTGCATCACAGCCCACCCAGTCCAGCATCCTTTCTCACACAGTGATCCACCAATTACTTCTGGGCATCTCAAGCAGGAGACAAAGGCACCCCCTCACACACACACACACACACACACACATACACACACCTGCTTTCATATTCCTGCAGATGGCCTTGAGAGGCATCTTGCATGTCTCCCCAGCTTGGAGGATGTACCTGGGCTTCCATTCTAGTAGCCGTGGATACACCTGTCATTCATGAATTTGTCTTGAGAGAGTGTTTTGCACCTGTCCCCATTTTAATAGACTTCGGTTTCAAGGGGTTTTACTTTTGCTTTTCTACTTTTTTTTAAAAAAAGAAAAAAATCCACCCAGACTGAAACTTGTGTTTGGACTTTTTCCTGACCTTAACTCTTTTATATTTCTTCTGTGCTAGGCAAGGCCCTGACATATCTCCTGCTGCAACCTCCTAGCCCCAAACTTCCACCCCACAGCACCATCCGAAGAACTGCCATTGACCTCATTGGAAGAGGGTTTACCGTTTGGGAGCCTTACATGGACGTCTCTGCCGTGCTGATGGGACTCTTGGAGCTCTGTGCCGATGCTGAGAAGCAACTTGCGAAGTACGTACCATACCTCTTGCCATCATTTTACGTGCTTCTTGGATAGTTTTATAATGTAAAGGATTCTATTGCCTTTTGACACAAAGTAAAAATAACAACAGCGTTTTACGAGTAATAATTGTTGTGCCTCTGATTTGTAGGAAAACGGTAAGTGCTTGCTTTGCTCATGTTGGTAAATGAAAACAAAAACTGTACATCCTTTGCCAGTAGCATTTGTTTCTCAAATGAGACAGTTTGGTCTTGTGGTTAGAGTGCCGGACTCATATGTTGTAACCTCCTTGTTTGATTCCACACTCCTTCATGAAACCAGCCGGGTGACCTTGGGCTAGTCACAGGTCTCTTCCTGGGTTCTCACCTACCTTACAAGGTGTCTGTTGTGGGAAGAACAGAAGGTTTGTCAGCTGCTTTGAGTCCCCTTAAATAGGTGAGAAAAGTGGGGTAGAAAAGCAGACTCCTTCTTTGGTCTAGTGGTTAAGGAGCTGGACTCTTATCTGGGACTACCGGGTTCGATTCCTTCCTTCCCCAGGAAGCCAGCTGGGTGACCTTGGGCTAGTCACAGCTCTTATGAGCTCTCACAGCCCCACCTACCTCACAGGGTGTTTTGTTGTGGGGAGAAGAATAGAAAGCTTTGTCAGCCACGTTGAGTCTTCTTAAATGGATGAGAAAATTGGGGTAGAAAAGCCAACTCCTCCTCCTTCTGTTAAAACTGCCGCCTTCATACTTGTATGTTGGAAACCTTTGCATTGTGTTTTCTGCATTTGACTGGATAATGTGGCTGTCTATTTTAGGCAGATGTGTTAAAATGTACTTATATTCCTGCCTTAAAATCCAGTTGAAATGCAGCCTTTTTGGTTTATCAGGCCAGGAACCATTTTCCCCCACCTTTAAGGTTATGGGTGATTGGGAATAGTGGTTTCCAACCAGAATATCTTGACTAAAATGTCCAAAGAGATTGCTTCAAACCAGAGATCTTTGCTGAAGCCTGATGCACAAAAAGGATGAAAGGGTAGGAAAAGGTTGTGCACAGATCAAGATAACCAAATCCATAAAGCATGGTTTGAGCAAAGCAAGCTGTATGGACCAGTTGAATTGGCATCAGTTTGGTTCCATAATGCCTAGTGCAATCTGTAGTATCCTTATTTGCGGTATCTTTCTCTTATCTAAAATGGGTGTAGCTCCTTCTCCCTGCATGGTATTATAGCATCATTTTTTTGTGCAGGGGGCACAGTGGAGAAGCACATCCACACATAAACACACTGATCCATTTGTTCTTTCTTCGTCCTCTTTTAACCACCATCCAGAGGCTTTAAGAGAATTAAGGGGAACAATGGGCTTTTTAACAGTTCTGTGGGATCCTGTCCCATGGAAGTTAAGTTCTAGGCCAGTGGCCAGCATTTGCACAGCGAGCGCCAGCCCCATCGCAAACTTTGCCTAAACCTACCTGGAAGCTTCTGAAGCCGGGGCACTGGTGTGGTGATCGGGGACCCAGCATGCAACTCCTCAGTTACAGCTGCCCCACTCCAGGAGTATTTGCATACAGAAGTCCTAAATCAGTGATGGCGAACCTTTTGAGTTCGCCGTGTCAAAATTCTCAAGAAAACCTAGCTTTACTCGGGTGCTGTGTCACATCTAGAAATATCCATAATTTTGTGATATTTGTAGCTCTAGTAAAAAAGTAATACTTTTGATATATGTATTGTATTAAAAGCAAAAACAAATAATTCTTTACATTAGTGACTTTTGTCTGAATTTTGTTTGCTAAATCTTCGATTGAAAGTTGGTATTTTGTACACTTCTAGAACAAGCAAGTACTACACCCCCAGGTACCAAGGTGACCATGTGTGTCACCCAAAAGGGCTTGGTGTGTCACCAGTGACACGCATGTCATAGGTTGGCCATCACTGTCCTAAATGCTCCCAGTAAAGATGTGGAGCAGAGTTTATTTTCCCCTATTGGAACAGTTCTTACTCCTTCACAGCTAGAGCTGATCAGGACAGGCTCTAGAACACAGGTGGAACTGCAGTATGTGTACTCACTGTCCTAGAGCATGCCGGGCCATCCTGATCGCCTCAGGACAAACAGGCCCAATGACAGAGACCTGGCGCTTTAAATGAAAAATAAATGTTTCTTTTGAACTGGAGTATTATTCTGAAATTTTCAGAAAATCTTAGGCTCTTTAACAAACTTTGGCCTTTATAGTCAGTAGACTTCAGTGTTGGTGAATATCATTACCATCACTACCCCTGCAAAAATAATCAGAGGCATCATATACAATTTTATTTGGCTATTGTTGTTTTCTTTTAGAATCCAAACAGATCCTTTGTGATAGATAATGTGCAGCAGTTGTTCTCCACTTTTCTAAAGAGTCTGTTGGGTCTCTGTGGTATGGAATTTTCCCCTTTTCTTGACCCACGTCATTTAAGCAAAAAAACTGTTCTGTCTGAAGTGAAAGTGTGATCTCTTAAGCATGTCAATGTTATGGGTTATTTAATTCTCAAAGTTCTTGCGTGTCTTTCAGAGAACTCTTAATTCCAGCAGGTAAAGGCAGCATGGAAAACACAATCTGAATGGATAGTTCTAAAGTTTGTAACAGCATGTTCACAAAATGGCCATGAACCCATTTTTGCCACAAATTGTACATGCATCAGGGAGTTTCGGTCCATCTTAGGTACCTGATGATTGCTAAGCACTCACTTTCAGACTTCTGTTTTTGCATCTTTTTATATATGCTTCCAGTATATGTCTAAACCTGGAATTGCATATGTTTCCCAAGCACATAACTTCCCTTTTTTCCCTTAGAGAAAACCATGGCATGATCCCCTTTACTGATATGATTTACTCATTTGTGGCTTTTATGAAGATGAACACAATCTATTTCAGTCTCTGATTTCTTGTTGTGAAGGTTGTGTGGGCATAATAAGAAGGAAAAGATAGTAGCTCAAGTTGTATGCAACAATTAGTGGCATTGTCTACTCAACGTGACAGTCTTGATGCCCTTCTTGAAGAGTAACGTTTCATTTGCTTAATAATAATAAATGTGTCAAGCAATATTTACCTCCAACTGACCTAGGAAGAAGAATCCTCTTACTAGGTTGTTTAAGGAAATATATACATTTGGCTTTACTGTCTTAAGAATGTTTAGGGTTGGGTGTCTTTTCCTCACTGCAGACACTTTGTGACATGTACTTCAAGATGCTTTTTTTTCTTTTGTAATTCTTAATTTAATTCAAATGTAAAATGAGCATGAAGATACTTAAATACATGTCCAGTCCTGTAAGTTTAGATTCAGAAGGATAGGAAGCATTTACTTGAAATACCTTCAGTTTCTTACTTATTTCACGAGAATACTATATGTGAAACTATAGTATCTGATTAAACTGCTTTCTAGGTAGCTTTTCTGCCTTCTTCCCATCCCATTTTTTCCCATGTATAATGTCTCTTTAAAATGTATACCCTAGAGCAAGGAAGAATCTGGTAATCTGTATTGTATGCTGCTCTGAGAATCTTTTGGGGCTTAAAGGCAGGATGAAACATCATTAAATAAGTAAATAAATAAATAAATAAGCAAGCACAAATAACAAGTACTGCACATGGAGTGTTTTATGTGTAGGAAGCATAACCATTCCTTGTGGACCTAATATAAAAATATTTTTGTTACCTGTAGGAAGGTCACTACTTTAATTCATAACTACCATCAACTGCCTCTTGAAATACACTCTTTCTTTGTCATCTTCAATAACCACGGGCTTAACAACAACAACAACAACAACAATAATAATAACAATAACAATAATAATAAATATTCAAGCAGTGGCATACTATTTCTGGTTAAAGTAAATTGGAAGAAACTCAAATGTAAGTTTTAATTAAATTACAAAAAAGACATCATAATTACACCTGCTAAATGTTTGCATTAAAAATCACTTTTTAATTCCAGTACAGAGTTGGTTAATCAATTAAACCTATCTATTTTGGTTTAGCTACTTCTGCTCCTTTTTGTCTTCAGTTGTTTTTTATTGCCTAACTCTAAATTGGCCCAATATAAATAAAATAATAACAGATCTGGAACACTTTGATTTATCTACTTAAATATATATCTATTACTACAGTAAAGTTTTGTAAAACATTGTCTAAATATATTCTAAATCTCAACAGTATAACCTATTTGTGTAATTTCCTTTTTGCTTTTCTCTCCAGGTAAAGCAGACATTTGTTCTAACTGCTCAGTGTTTAATGTTCGTAGTGTTACACAACACAGTGTATTATAGTGAAATTAATATTAATTTCACTGTAAAGTATATTCATTTGGAATAGAAAAAAGGAGCAATTAAATGCTGTAGTAACTACTTATTCTCCTGAAGTGCTCATGTTTTGTGTGTTTTAGATAAATAAGAAAGTCATCTTCGTGACAAAAACGTGTTTTGATTTGCATGTGCCTAGCTTAGAAATTATATTCTGAGGCACATTGAACATTTGAGAATATAAATATCATAGATGAGACGGCACACTCACGCTTGCATTAGAAGGATGGACTCCGGGTTTTCTTTTAAGCCCTCAGTATTTTTCCTCTCATTCTGCTGATGAATTTTTCCCACTGTTTCCATTCGTTCGTTTTAATTATTTATGGAACGGATAACAGGTTCCAAAACCTTGCGTTTCTCGCTGTAGGCTTGCATTGCAGTTTATCATACCTTTCTTTTTGTGCCTCTCTCCCTTTTCACTCCTGTAATCCTTGTGGTTTTGCTAAAGCAGATTTTTTTAAAGCCTAAAATAAATCTGCACTAGTTCTAGGGTGAATAAAAGTTATTTTCCCTTCTTGTTTACATACTTTTTTCAGATATGTTCCGAATTAATAAGTCCTACATCTTGCAATCTGAAAAGGAAGTAAGCCAACAGTAAGAAAAACTATCAGTTATTAATTTGTACAGATACAAATACGTTTGATTCTCACATTTTTTGTCCATGAATTTCTATGATTTTTAAACCTCATTTTAATAAAGTATAAAGATAAATGCAAGCAATACATTCTAACACTCACACAGATACATAGATACATGCCCATATGCATACATACTTGCATAACTTATATTATTACAGGAGTTGCATATTTTTTAAAAAATAATGAAATTAAAATAACCTGCAGAATAACTCACCTGATATGGATATTATTCATTCTTCTGAGTAAAAAAAAAAAGAAGAAGAAGAAGAGAGAGAGACTTTGGATATTTTATGTGTGTTGTGAAATGCTGATAAAAAAAACATACTTTCACTGGATTTTTTTTTTCTATTCCCTGAAACAGGAAGTAGGAATAGGATGTTAGTACCAATTTAAGATAGTTAAAGTAAGATCTTGTGGTTTCCTTTGACCAGCGCATGTATTCTAAATGCAGCTTTCATAAAAACCAAGCATGTTTTTTTTTTCAGGAGGCTTGCCTACATTTTCTAGTGCTTTTCTCTAGCTGTCATAAAGATTAGTATTGCTCTCTGTATACAGAGCTGCTGAATAAATGAATGTATCAGCATGTAGCCTTGAGGAGACCAATGCAATTTTCATCATGATAAATTGCATAATAAGCGAGAAAGTGTTTCCTTATTAATCCATAACAAGATTTAGATTGAAAACGGCCTGTTATATCCGTGACAGGTACAGTACAGACTGTAGAAGGACTTAAGATGGAAAGAAATGGAGCAACAAAGTGTACAGGGGGTTAAGTGTGCATCTTACCCTCCTGGTGCCCTGCTGAGCTGCCCCTTTTTTGTGCCTGATTTACCGTGCACACAATAACAGTACACAGCTGCCTCGCTTCTGTCTGTGATGTTAAGCATGGTTTATAAAGGAGCTTTTATGTCAAGCGTGTGGTTCAGGGGGGAGGGAAAAATCACTTCGCATTTATTGACAAAGAAAAACACATGCAGTGTTTATCTTTTGTGTGTGTGTGAGTGAGTGAGTGAGAGCGCACGCGCGCATGGCCACTCACACGCATATGCGCGTGCGGAATAAAATGCACTTCCTAGCTGTGGTGTGTGGAAAAGCTTTGAAATGTTCTTGTTACATGTCTAATGCCGTATTCTTCTTAGCCATCTCATGCCCCCTGTTTAAAAAAAAGACAGTAAAAGATTAGGCTGTGGAAGATACGTTGTGGAACTGCGCAGGAGGATTAAGAGTATTTTTCTAGCATTAATTAGGCTTTGATTTCTACGCTTGGACAGCTGTAGGGATCTTTGTTACCCATAATTTTCCTCCTTTGAATTATAAGCTGCGTTTTGATTCGGATTACTCTGTACAGTTTGCCTAGCGAGCTTTTGCTTAATTAAACAGCCGCTTTTAATTTAAAAAATGCACAAGGAAGACCTAGTAAATGTGCGAAAGGTTGAAGTTTGTTTTTACCATTTTAAAATCTATTCTTGTTATGCTTGACTGGATTATCCAAAGTGAATTATTGTGTTTCAGGGTGTGTTTGTACCCTTTTGCCCTTTGAACATGCTGGTAATTACAGCAGTTAAAAAGAAGAGTACTTAAATAAGACTTTAGCACTAAAAGTCTAATGGTATTCAAGTCTAAGATGTCATCATGAGTACAGTGAGACTAGAAGTTACGTCTTGCTCCATTTGAAGCACTAGCCCATGTCCACATCGTTTTGACTGTGTATCCTCAAATTTGCTGAAGTGATGTAGCATCATGATAGCTATCTTAAAAATAGATCATAAAATTTGTAGGCCATGAATGGTAACAGGAGCCAGGCCAATGAAAAGAGTCTTCAGTTGTGTTCCCCTCTCTCTGGAACTAACTTCCAAATAAGAACATTTTAAAAATGTTTAAAAATATATATTTAAAATATGTCTTTGGTAATAATTGGTGGAGTGACCATGATTAGGAAGGCTTTTGGTATACTTGGTGGTCTCATGTGCTGTCCAGTGTGGAGTTGTCCTCTACTTCTCCACAAAAGCTCTGAAATATTTGTTCCTCTTTTTCTTTTCTAATAAAGTCAGGACTTTTTTTGGTTTGTTTTTAATAATTCTATACTATCATTCATCAATATTATCCAAACAATTCTCAAAAGTACTGTATAGTTCTAATAAAATCAGCAAAATGAAATGAAATAGCCACAGACTGAGGTCATCAGCCTTAGTGCTAGCAACTCATATGTATTTGTTTATTATAGTTGTCACTTGGACTGTATCCAGATTAGTTGAATAAAGTCTGCCATTATAGAAAAAAGTGCAGCTTACCTGATGCAAAGCCATGATGCACCGTCCCGACTCCAGCAGCCTCCCCATAGCTTTCTCACAGAAAGCTGTGAAACTTCCATGGCATGAATGGTGAGGCGCATGTAACATGGGATGGGGCAGCCAATGGGAGCTGAGCGGCAAGTGCAGCTCTCATTCACTGTTCTTGCCATCCTGTCTGGACTGGCGGGAAACTTCAAATTTACCTGATACTGCGGAGCGAGTGTTCATCATTCTGCAGCAGGTAAATTCACAGTAGCGGTGGCATAAAGTGCCAGTGCTACAAAGTATCGGTTGTCAAGTGTGACGCCCGCATTCCGACTGCACATCGGAATGCTCAGTATTTGTAAGTCTGGACCCAGCCTTGTGCCACATGGTGGTTTGGTAGCTGAGTATTGGAAAACTAAATAATGCAGGTAACTGACTACCTAGAAAACCAAGCCAGAATTTACTAAGGAACTCCGGGTCCTTAATAACTAGAACTGAAGCCAGCTGAATCATGCCTATTCTGCTCTCTCAGGGAAGAGGCCAGATTAATTATATCCTGAATTTCATCTGGAAAAGGGAGATGATATTAAACCTGGCATGGATGAGAAATTTCTGTTGGATAATTTTCTGAACCAGTAAACTCTTGGGATCAAAGGACCTGAATAGTTATTAATACATCTTCTTTGTCTCAAGAAAAGAATGATGCCCTTAAAAAAATCGCTATTCTCCAAAAGTCAGAACATCACCTTAAGGACTGTCATGGTCTGCATAAAAACTACTGAGGTCATGAACTGGAACTTAACAGAAAAATGAAAAAATCTTCTGAAGATAGAGTGAATAGTTATGTATATATGGCTGTTTCCACATAGGCCCCATAGACCCCTTTAAGAACCAGATATGTATCGATTTGGTACACATTTGCTATGTACTTTCCCCCCTGCAGGCTCCATGGGGATCATGTCCGCGCAAGCATCTTCAAGTTCCAGATCTAATGGGGTCTTTGGGTCCCATAATCTGGATTAACCGTAGATGCAATCCTTTCTTGTACCCCGAAGGCTAGATTTCAGAGCATGCACCTGCATGCATGTCGGGCCAATGAGCTCCAACTACAGGCCTACATACTGTAGCTGCTACATTCCCTCTTCATAGAATGACTACACAGATGAGCTTACACAACTGATGGCCAGTAATGGAGTAGCTACGTAGGCAACTGTGCAGCCATCTCCCACTGTCACTGGAAGTGACTCTGGATTAACAGTTGCACAGACCAATCTCCACAGGCAGACTTCCTGCACAAACCAGTTTGGGACCTTAGGATGGGTGCTACAGCTATACACCGTGTGCAGATATATGGAGGTTTCGTTTAGATCCATATCTATAAGGAATGGACCTGATTCTTAAGATTGGATTAACTGCAGTAAGTGTGGAAATGGCCATAAGTGTCTTCCAGGCCCGGAGAAAATGACATGGTTTCACTGAAGAATAGACGGATACCAGACATTCCATTCTGAAATACTTAATGAATCTGTTGACAAAGTTAAGTCAACAAAAGCCCTCCAGGAACCATCCTTTTTGAGCACCACAGATTACATGGAAAATACTTCCTGATTCCACTTGGAAGGGGATACAGATACAGTTGCTTCAGCCTAAATGAGATGGAGAATGGCTTGCTTCACAAAGATCTTGTGCTGAGATTCTTAGAATATAGCTATCCAAGGAACCTGTTGGCAGGAGGACTAAGAAACTGAACAATAACTTTCTGAAATGTAACTATTAACAAACTGTCCTTAGATTACTTTAACCAAACATGATAAAATTGCTGCAGCAAATGGCCTCCAACCTGGGGTACACTGGAGTAATTTTTTGCCATCTTAAGAGGCACCCTTGGAATTACTGGGCTTCCCAGGGGACTTTCTTATGTGGCAGCTATTTGAGTTCTGTCCTCCTTTCTGACAAAAGGAAGTGGAGTATTGATTAGACTGAAAGAAACAATTCAAGGAGGATTTTCTATAAAAGGAAAGCCTTTTGTCAGGGATTTGCTGTTTCCTCGCCCAGAAGAGGGACTGGAGGACACCACCTTGTTTTTGGTTTTGAAGAGAATTTTTCCCCAAAGATTCCTTATCAAAAGGCAGATTTTCTTTAGGAACAGCTGTTAACTGTAAATCTAATACCCATGTCTTCATTCCAGTTTTCTAACCAGAGTGCCCGTTAAGCTGCAGTGGAATAAGCCATGGCACATGAATAAAAGGTCAGCATTGAGTGCTGGTACCTTCCTGAGATTCTTGATTGAGGTCTTGGGGCATTCCCACCTTTAGCAAAAGTTTGAATCAAAAAGGGGTCTATGGGTCTCCCCTCCACATACTGAAGCAGTTTAAGGGAGGCCCCTCTGCCCTGATATGCTCCATCTGCACAGAATGGTGCCCAGAATGTC
Source organism: Aspidoscelis tigris stejnegeri (assembly GCA_023333525.1). Lineage (NCBI taxonomy): Eukaryota > Metazoa > Chordata > Lepidosauria > Squamata > Teiidae > Aspidoscelis > Aspidoscelis tigris. The sequence goes on from JALMGA010000007.1 coordinate 14,882,750, forward strand.
CTGGACCAGCCTACCAGTGACCTCTTTTTCAAGGTCCAGCAGCATACTTGGGTTATTATACAAGGCCATGGAGATGTGTGGACAAGGAATACATTTTTGTGTTACAACAAGCCAAAATGGGCCCCTGTCCTTTGGAGCATTCAGAGCCATCCCACACCAACTCCATAGCTGGCACACATATTGGAGCCAGTTTGAGAGCTAGCACAGAACAGGCTGCCCCAATGTGGATAGCCTTGCTTATGACAGGAGAGATAGATTGCTTATTCTAGTACAGGGCAACCTGCCCTGTACTGGGACAGCAAAGATAAGAGTGAATACAACCTTGGTTTGACTTGAAAGAGTGAATACAACTTTGGTTTGACTTGAAAGAGTGAATACAACCTTGGTTTGACTTGAAAGAGTGAATACAACCTTGGTTTGACTAGCTAAGATTTCATCAGTCTGTTTCAGTCCTGATGGAGAAAATAAAGAAACTTTAGCAGCATCCCTGACAGTGCAACAAATTCAGTGTGCCTTTTTAGGAGTTCTTATACCTCTTGGGCACATGGGGCCATGTGTGAATTGTTCTGACTCAGCAGACTGGTAAGAATTGAGTCAGGGACCTAAGTGTCTCAAGAATCTAGTCCAATAAATGTACAGAATTATCAGCATTAAATCATCTAGGAGTAAACATAATGCCTGGGAACTCCAGTTCCATCTCCTCTGCAATATCCTCGTTATAACTAGGAGATGTCCTATTATTTTGACCTGTAGGAAACAGTCCTTATCTGAGAAATGCTCAATATCATGGGTATATTCTTCTGATCCTATGGGTTTTTATCTGACTAAAATTGGAGAATCCCTCATTAAAGTTTTTTTTTTGGGGGGGGGATATTTTCCCTGCTGAGTTACAATCACGTCTGCTGACAAATCTGTCATTGAGTGACTTGTCCCTGCTCACAGACCTGTCCCAATAGGGCTTGGAACCCTTTCCAGAAGTGAGGTCACATTGATGAGACATATCCTTCTTGACTTAGGCCGTGTTCCCAACTATGGTGAACCCAGAGGGAATCTGGGTTCTGCTGCAGTTTAGGGTTGGAGGCCGAGAACAGCATCGAGCATGCGTCGAGCTGTTCCCAAATAGAACCTGAAGGTGTGCACAAGCACAACTACAAGTGACACGGCACATCGTGCCACCACTGCTGCAAGCCTCCTCCTCCTAACATCCCTGAGCAAAGGAGGACAGCTGGCGGCTGGGGAGAGCAGGGTAAGTGAGCGAGGAGGCGCGTGGAGGGGAGGTCAAGAAAAGGAAGGAAGGCAGCTGCACGCACACACACACACTCTGTTCACTCGCTTCTTCACTTGCCGGCTCTCCTCTTTCCTGGGGGGGGGGACAGGATAAGGAATCCCTCCCCGGGGCCCCTGCCTGCTGCCCGATGCCGCCTGCCTACCTGTCTGCCTGCTCCTCATCATGCCGCTCTAGCATAGCCCAGCTCGGCTGCGAGGGAGGGAGATGATCGTGGTGCTGCCACCACCGCTCTCTTCGTTCCCTCCTTCCTCCTCAAGCTTGCTGCAGCAGCCTCGAGCTTCCGGCTGGCCTCCTTGGCTCAGCTTTAATACGAGTCGGCCAGAAACCCCCTGTTGAAACAGGGAAATCCGGGGAAAGAAAACTGGCATGGGAACAGGGCTTGAAAATCCGGAATAGATTCAGAGTACTGGGGGATTTAATGGGAACCCTCAATGCTGAATCCAAATCCACTGCAGATTTTTGTCCCTCTGGGGTGGCACCCTTAGGGTCCTTTTTTTTTTTTTTTTTTTTTGCACTTTTGGGGATAATCAGAAGACAAAGATAAGAAAGAATGTAAAGAGAATGAAGGAGAACAGGAATGTTTGTCCTTTTCCCTTTTTTCTAAAGGCTAGTAGAACTAATTTCACCACAGTACAGAAAAGCCCTATGTACCCTCAATTCCTGCAGAAGTATCTGCCTCCTGATTAGCCGCCTTGGTCTGTTTATCCAGTTATTGCCCCTCAGTCTCTATACTTATGAATGCTGTCTTGAAATAGTATCACCACATGTTGAGCAAGGCCCAAAACAGCTGTGCTGCATGAGGTAAATGGTTTTGTGCCTCTGACTGAGGTGAAGATTTCAATAACTGCTTAATGAGATAGGAAGCAGAAATCACACAGGCATGCATTGTGCAAAGTCTTCTCCATCCTGATTGATGGAGCAAGGGCTCACAAAGGAGACATTGCTAAGATGTTACGAAAATGACACCACAGAGTCAGTCCACTTCCCCTCATGCCTCTCAAGTGGGGTGAGAAGGTTCCTGCTCTTAGAGGGAACCCGGACAGGATTGTTTACTACCACAGTGGGAATGAGTGAACAGACCATATGGAGCAGGAGAAATGGTCCTGTCCATTGTTTCCACCTGGTGGTATGTGGGAAACTGCATGAGGGGCAGCCAAAAGGGCAGCCTGATGGGGAGAGAGCTGCTAAGATTGAGAAAACTCTCCCATGAAACCTATGAAAGGCTGGGCAACAAAGCCATTTGAATGGCCTAATACCGCAAAAATGTTCCATTCAGAGTGAAGCAAGCATCGATACTCAGAGTTGGTGCAACTTAAAAGAAACTGGAGCTGTGAGATGATGGCTCACTTTTATACTATTTAGTGTCACCTAGAATAAGCAAAGGTAACCCTATGTTAGGCAAGTTTGAGCCTAGCTTCAGGAAAAGAGCTGGAAAAAGGCACTCCTTGTCACTGGTGCTACCTAAGGCTGATCGATTCAGGACTTACTCCAAATCCAGGGGAGTTCAAAACTGTTAATAACACAATGCTATTGCCACGATGCCCAGCGGTCCAGTTAGTGCCTGCCCTCTCTAGGAGAAGCTTGGCCCTGTTAGGATGCTGGGTTCGTGCAACGGCCAAGTGAATACTACAGTGTGGACACAAAACACTGGTAGCAAGCGTTTCAACAGTAAACTAAAACAAGTTTATTATTATACACAAGCAATACTAGAAGATAATAAGGTTCAGGTAGTTGTTGGTTTAAATTTGCAAGTCTCTTAAAGCTAGGAGTTACCCCTTTCTCTAAAGGAAAATAGTTCCCCTTTTAAAAGACAAACCTCTCCACGTTCCTCTCCCTCTGACTTGCTTTGCCACTGCTCAAGCCAAGCCAGTGTACCAGAACGTGGCCCTAGATGATCACAAGGCCCAGTCCGTCCTTGCTTCTCCGATCATCCAGCCTGGTCAGTTGCTAGTGAAGTCTCCCTCAGAGCTACAATCCACCCGATTGCCTCCTTCAGAAATCACTCAGCCCAAAAGACCACTGGTCAGCTACTGGTTCCAGCTCCCTCAGGATCAGCTCCTCTGTTCCCTTCAGCCTCAGTCCCAGCACGAAGACCCCTGGTCAACTACTGGTCTGGCTCCTTCAGGTTCAGCTCTTCTTCTCCTTTCAGCTCTTGTCCCAGCATGAAGACTCCTTCTGCTGTACTCTGTGTTCATTTATACACACACCCCTGATCCTGATTGGCTCTAGCCGCAATAAAATGCAGCTGGAGACTCCTAACAGAGGTTGCTGTCCCTCCAGCCTGATTGGTGGGAACCCCTTCTCTAGCCCCTCCAGCACTCAGATCCCCGGACAACTTTTCCCTCCAAAACTTTACTCCAGCCAATCACTGCAACAGGGCCCGCACAGGATTTCCCGCTCTTTTTGCAGCCCAAATCCCAGGGTTCGCAACAAACTTTGCAACAAGGCTGGCTATTGCAGCTTTGCAAGAAGCCTGCAAAGCCCAAAAGCAAAACAGTTTGCAGCCTGTACCCAGAAACCGTCACAACCCCTCCCTTCCCCAAAAAAGACAAATGTACCTGGGGCACAACTGTCCCATGGACATTTGTCTCCCAAAGAGGAGCGTAACTAAACATACATCTATCTACTAAACACATTCTATAAAAGTCCAAAGTCTTTGTAAAAGAATTTCCTTAACTAACTATATACAACTAAACACAGTGTCCAAAGTCACTCAAATAGTGTACTGAGTCCAAAATCACAGTCTGGCTCTTTGCTGGTCTGCCTTCTGTGGTACTGGCCCGCAAGGTCCTTGGCGCTAGGTCGCCTGCTTGCTCCACTCCTGCACTGGTCACTTGTGCTGGTCCCATCTGGTGGTGGTCCTGCTGTGGGATCCGGCTTCTGGCTGACCTTGTTGCCTGGAGACGCCGTCCTGTTGGTCTCCCCGGTCCTGGTGCTGGATGCTGCGGTCCTTGACCCATCCGGCACGACCTCAGCTCCCTGGATCCCTTCCAGCGATGTCAGCAATTCAGCACTTGTATGGCTCATCCACAGAAGCATCTGGAGTCCTAGGCTCCTCAGGATTCCTTTTGCTACACAAGCAAGTCCAGCTAACAGCATTCCCAGTCTTTTTCTCTGGCTCCCTTGCTGAAGCTGTTTAGTCTCAGCCTCCCTTGGCACCTTCACAGGAGAGATGCCACTTGTACTGTCCAGCTCACACGAACCCTGGGAAAGTTCTTGGCCCTCTGCCTTGGTCACTTCCCCCGACCCAGCTGGTTCAATCTTGGGTTCAGTGTGCTGTTTGTTTGCATTGCTCTGTTTCAAAAGTGCAAATTCTCCCTGCAAGGATGATGTCTCCTCCCTCAGCTTCCCTACTGCCTCCTGCAAGGCTTTCACACTTGTGCTGAGGGCCTGGGCTGGGCAACTGCTACCCACCCTAGATCTTGCACGCCTGGCTAAATCATTGCCGACCAGCAGTGGCACAGGGATGCTGTTGGTGACCGCAAAGTCATGTTCCATGTACCTTGCCCCAATCTGTACTGGAACCCTCGCTACGCGAGCCCTGAAGGAACTGCCACCAATCCCCTTCAGTTTGATCTTCTTTCCCAGTACATAATCACCCTCCTGTACCAACTCTGGCTTAATCACACTGACCGCTGAGCCCGAGTCCCTCATGGCATCCACTGACTGACCATGAACCTGGACCTTCCAGATGTATTCTGCATCTGGGGGGTGCTCAGCATTCATCATTACATAGCTCTCAGGCTCTGGCAGGGAATGTCCCACTTGTCCCTGTCTAGCACCATCATCCTCACTCTCGTGCTGCTGTTTTGGGGCTCGCACACAGTAGGAATGATGTGCTTCTGCTTTCTCCTGCCCAGCAGAGCGCGCCTTTGGGCACCCGGCCTTCAGGTGCGTCAAACTGCCGCATAGGAAGCAGGTTCTGTACTTGTCTGGCACTCTGGACTGTGCCCTTTCTCCATTACCTGAGTTAGCATGACCAGAGGAACTGTTCCTACCAGATGATGACCTCCCTGCCCCATCTGCCTGCTTCAAGTTGCCACTCCCTCTGGTCACCACTAACCGGTCAGCACAATGGGCTGCATCTTGCACTGTGACACATTCCTTGTCCTCCACAATCCAACGGATGTGGTTGGGCAACAGCTGCATGAATTGCTCCTTTAAAACCAATTCAGCAAACTGGTCAATGGTATTGACCCGGGATTCTTTCACCCAATCCCACAAGTGTCTTGTCATGCGGGCTGCAACTTGCATATAGGTTTCCCCCTCCTTCTTCTCAACACTCCGGAAGGTTTGCCTATAGTGTTCTGCAGTTAGGTTAAAGCGTTGCTTAACCCGCTCCTGGAACACCTTATAGTCCCGGGCTTCCTCATCTGAAAGGGCGGCATAAAGGTCCAACAGATCACCGCTAATACGTGATCTCAAGTACATCATCCTATGTTCTTCTGGGATTTCAAATTCTGAGCACGCCCGATCAAAAGCCCTGAGAAAAGACTCGACATCATCCCCTTTTATATATAAAGGAAACCTTTTGATGTCCACTTTCATGGGGTTAGGGGTGCCACCATCACCCTGTCCAGGAACTGCCCCTTGGGCACCCTGCCCTTGGCTAGCTTTTAATTGGAGAACGGCCAGCTCATGAGCCCTAGCCTTCTCCCCTTCCCTTTCTGCAATGGCAGCTTTCTCTCTGGCCATTTGCAATTCCATTTCCTTTTCCATTCTTTTCATTTCCTTTTCACGCTCTGCCATGGCAGCTTTCTCTCTAGCCATTTCCAATTCTCTAGCAGACTTCTCCCTGGCTAATTGGAGTTCCAGTTCCATTTTTTTCATCTCCCGCTCATACTCGAGCCTCAGTTTGAGCTCAGCGAGCCCTCTGTCCTGCGCCACTCCCGGCACAGCTTCATGAGTCCCTGGGCCTGCACCCACACTTGGCTCTGGGGTTGAAACCTCCTGTTCCACCACAGACTCCATAACAGCTTTCCCTTGTCTGGCTCTGGACTGCTTGCTGCTAACACGCTTAGCTGGCAGTCCCCCTAGACCCTTTGGAACAGCTTTGGCCCCTCTCCTAGTTAGCATCAAGTGTGGGACTCCCCACCACTTGATCTACTGTGCTGGCTGCTGATATTTGTAGCCAACACACAGGGAACGTAATTCCCTCCCTGGTTCCGTACTTTACCCAGGCAGATTACCTCTGGAACCAGGTCTATTTGGGCGTAGCCACGTGGTTCAGCGTCCGGCTGGTGACCATACGTTTTACCTTAAGCAATTACCTCCGGTCACCCGGCCTACTGACCCCACTATACTGTGGCTAGGCTCACCCAAGTACTAGGGCTCACAGCACAACAGGTCCTTACAAAGTACCCAAAGCCTTTACCTCAGGACCTGTGCCTGCTTGCCCGTACCTACTAGCCCTCCCTGATGTCTAGCACACACACACTTCAGGGATGGAGGAGTTCTGACCCACAGGCACTACCGTAGGGCTCTGTGTCCAGACACCAGACTCATTCACAAAGGAGCCAACTCTGGCTGCCCTTCTCAATCACACACAGTATTGCTTGCTACTGTAGTATTCTGGCCAAAGCGGACTGAATCAAGATTCGTCCCACCGCTGCCACCAAATTGCCACGATGCCCAGCGGTCCAGTTAGTGCCTGCCCTCTCTAGGAGAAGCTTGGCCCTGTTAGGATGCTGGGTTCGTGCAACGGCCAAGTGAATACTACAGTGTGGACACAAAACACTGGTAGCAAGCGTTTCAACAGTAAACTAAAACAAGTTTATTATTATACACAAGCAATACTAGAAGATAATAAGGTTCAGGTAGTTGTTGGTTTAAATTTGCAAGTCTCTTAAAGCTAGGAGTTACCCCTTTCTCTAAAGGAAAATAGTTCCCCTTTTAAAAGACAAACCTCTCCACGTTCCTCTCCCTCTGACTTGCTTTGCCACTGCTCAAGCCAAGCCAGTGTACCAGAACATGGCCCTAGATGATCACAAGGCCCAGTCCGTCCTTGCTTCTCCGATCATCCAGCCTGGTCAGTTGGTAGTGAAGTCTCCCTCAGAGCTACAATCCACCCGATTGCCTCCTTCAGAAATCACTCAGCCCAAAAGACCACTGGTCAGCTACTGGTTCCAGCTCCCTCAGGATCAGCTCCTCTGTTCCCTTCAGCCTCAGTCCCAGCACGAAGACCCCTGGTCAACTACTGGTCTGGCTCCTTCAGGTTCAGCTCTTCTTCTCCTTTCAGCTCTTGTCCCAGCATGAAGACTCCTTCTGCTGTACTCTGTGTTCATTTATACACACACCCCTGATCCTGATTGGCTCTAGCCGCAATAAAATGCAGCTGGAGACTCCTAACAGAGGTTGCTGTCCCTCCAGCCTGATTGGTGGGAACCCCTTCTCTAGCCCCTCCAGCACTCAGATCCCCGGACAACTTTTCCCTCCAAAACTTTACTCCAGCCAATCACTGCAACAGGGCCCGCACAGGATTTCCCGCTCTTTTTGCAGCCCAAATCCCAGGGTTCGCAACAAACTTTGCAACAAGGCTGGCTATTGCAGCTTTGCAAGAAGCCTGCAAAGCCCAAAAGCAAAACAGTTTGCAGCCTGTACCCAGAAACCGTCACAGCTATCTATTCCCTTAACTCAAAGAAAATGGCCCTCATTTTGTCTGGATTCATTTTCAGCTTAATGGTCCAAATCCAACCAGTTGTCTTCTCTAGAAAAGGGTGAAGCACTGGACTAGATTTTGTGGTACAGTTTGAATGGAAGGGGGATCTGGGTGACCTCTATTCACATTTTCAAATGGATTGTGCTCTTATTTTGGAAAAGTGGTTCTGCTAGCCTGGTTGTTCAGCAGAAAGGGCCCTACTTCTTGCTATGTGGTGGACCTCAGTACTCAACAGCACTGGAGGACATCTTCCAATAAACTTAACATACAAGCAGGTATGTTAAGGTATTCCATCAAATATCCCCAAGCTGTTTAGCATCATCTTCATGAAACATTTTCAGTCCACTGCTGAGGTCTTCCCAAAGGTTTTCCACAACTCTCCACGCTGATCAGTTCTGTTCCTTTAGTGCCAGGTTTTTTTTTTAAATTTTATCCACCCATCTGCCATGTGGTATCCAGTCAGGCCTTTCTGCTGACCACTGCAATCTGTCCAGCTATTCAGACTTTTTGTTAAGGAAGTCACGTCTGTTTCTTTTGTCTCTTTTGACTTCATGAACTTCATGTCTGTTGTATGTACTGTATGTACATATTTGTATTTGAATCACACCCTGTGCTCGAAGGTCTCAGGATGACTCAGTTACTTTAGTTCCTTGAAAGTGTACGTTAAGGAAAACCACAGTAAATCTTGAAAAAAATTATAGTGCTTTATATTCAAATGTAAATGGAAAAATTTAAATACTATGCACATATAAACCAAATTAAAGCAGTTGTGCCAACTCCAAATCTTTTCTGCACTTTTTAGTCTTAGAGAGCTTAGAGATGGAACCCAAGACCTTCTGCTTGCAAACCACGTGCTTTCTACTGAGCTATTCTTCTGCCCTGAACAGACACTGTATTATGATACAGGAGTACTGTATCCATTACTAAAATTAATAGCAGAGAAATAGCCGTGTTAGTCTAATTCAAAAAGTCCAGCAAGGTAGTTAGTAGCACTTGGAGACTAACAGGAGAAGGGTTGGTGGCATGAGCTTTCATAGACACATCTACTTCTTCAGTAGATGTGTCTACGAAAGCTCATGCTCTCCTGTTAGTCTCCAAGTACTACTAACTACCTTGCTGGACTTTTAATAGAATATCAAAAATGATTCCTCCCACTGCAGTAGTCTATATACCAAAAGATAGATCATGGAGGTTCACTTGAATGAAGTTCATGTTGTGCAGAAAGAAAGACCTCAATAGAAGTGTACACTTTGGGACCAGTCTCACACTGTCTTGTTCACGTGAACCTCTACATCTGCCATTATTTTGGTCTGAAGCTTCGATGCAGCGTGGCTGCTCCTTCATGCACGGTTCTTGCTCTGACAGACCAGCTGGCCCAGCTACAGGAGGGGGTTAATCTCTAGTCACATACTAACACTACATAGTGGCATTAATGAATTAACAAGGAGCCTGTTGCTTTGCAGGGAGGGAGGGAGGGAAGGAAGGAAGGAAGGAAGGAAGGAAGGAAGGAAGGAAGGAAGGAAGGAAGGACCCATGCCTTGCCCAAGAAGAAGAAGAAAAAGTGTTTTTGAGACAAACATATGCAGATCTTTTTTCAGGATGGAATGTTTTAAAATCCAAAAGCTACTTTTCATATCACATTTTGTGATGCTTGACGTTTTCCAAGAATTCTGGGGGCTACCGTTTTCTCTTCTCAGGCAGAACAGAGAGCAATGAAAAGAGATCTAAGCACAACAGTCTTTGGACATATTTTGTCATTCCCAAGAGCATAATGTACCTCTAGTAGGTAACAAGCTATTTCATGAATGTTTTCAAGGTGGAAAACTCTCCTTTTTCATGGTGATTGTAACTGGTGTTACTGAATTTATGTATTTTGTATAAAATATATAACATTTATATTTTTGAGTTTGAAGGTGTTTGAGGTCTCCTAGTGGCAGGCTGGTTTATATTGTTTAGCTCATTTATGCAATAGGTTAAGTGAGTATGCACATATATTTTAATGCAATTAACCAGCTGAAAAGAAGAAATTGAAATCTTTGGGTTAGTTAGTTCTCATGCAGCCAACTCAAAAATGCACTTCAGGAAAGTAAGTTATTTATTTTATTGAACTATCTTTTGTACATCTATACTGAGTTTTTTAAAAAAACAATTTTATTTTTCAGAAAACCTTTTTGCCCATCTCTTTTGGGAGGAGGAGGGAAAGGCGGCTTACAGCAGTAAAGTGGCCAAACAAACATATGCAAGACAGATAGATCAATAGGACATAAAATAGTAATCATGGAAAAGCAGCACTTACTATAATGAGTCTAGAAATCAATTAAATAACAAAAACACAGTTCATAAACCAGCCGTTTAAAGAGGGAATTGCACTCATTACGACAGACTTGATAAAAGGGAATAGAATGTGGCCAGCTGAAAGGACCCTTCGTCAAGCAAAGGGCCCTTATGGATAAAGCATGCAGTGCTAATGTTTTATCTGGTTCACATGAAAAGACTGTTCCGCAAATCTGGCTGTGGAATGGAGAAGGCAGTTCTCCGTATGTCTTCCTGCTAGCCATTCATGGTATCTAGCAGCTCTAGATCAAGAGATGAATGCCGTAAATTACTCCGTGCCCAAGTGTGTGCCTATTCCTCCTAGATCTAACCAGTGAGATGTCCTCCTCCATCCACCTTTTCAACACTTTGCATAATTTTATATACTTCAATGAGGTCACCTCTTAAACACCATCTTTCAAGGCTGAAGAGGCATAGATGTTGCAACCTGGTTTCATAAGGAAAGTGTTCCAGCCCTTTGATCATTCTTATTGCTCTTTTCTGTACCTTTTTCAATTCCACAATATCTTTTCTGAGGTGTGATCCAAAATGTACTCAATATTCGAAATATGGCCTCACTATAGATTTATAGAGAGAAGAAGAGTTGGCTTTTCTAACCCGCTTTTCTCACTCACTTAAGGGGACTCAAAGCGGATTACAAAGCTTTCTGTTCTTCTTCCTACAACAGAACACCCTGTGAGGTAGGTGAGAGCTCAGAAGAGAGCTGTGACTAGCCCAAGGTCACCCAGGTGGCTTTGTGGAGGAGGGCAGACTCAAACCTGGTAAAGAGGCAAAATGACACTTTTTCCCCCTTTTCCTATCATAATTACCTATAGTATCTTTTTTTTAATGGCTTCTGTGCACTGTGTCAACACCTTCATTGGACTGTCCACCAGAACCAAAAGATCTCTTCCCTGGTCTGTCACAGAAACCTGAACTCCAGATATTTTTCAACTACAACATCCACCATCCATAGCCTGTCATGGCTAGAGGACAGAAATGATGAGGACTGTGATCCAACAAGTGGGATCTAAGTTTGGGAACAACTCATCTAAAATTATTTAAGTGGGTTGTGTCTCACAGCTGAATCTTGTGGCACAAATTCTACTACTCAGGTTATTGTCCTCTTTTACTGTGTTTTGAGAAGTCTAACCAGGAATCATTTCACAGTGCCTGAATACCAGAAAAAAATTCACTTACATTTGTTGATTTAAAAATACTGCATTTTTCAGCTTTGTTTTCTTCTGTAGTCATTATTTGTTGTTTACTTGTTGACTCAACAGCTGACAACTACAGCTGATCTCAGAAAGCTAAGCACCAACGGTTGGAATTGCTTAGCAAAGTTGGGTGGAAGACCACCAAGCAATCTTGAGACTGCAGGCTAAGCTAGGAAGTCAGGAAGACAATGATAATGATAAGAAGTAGGCAATGATAATTGTCATCCAGACTGTTGTTTTAGAGAAGTTACTTCATTAAAGTTTCGTTTCCTGATATGAATGAAACTTAAAGGATGTGTGCTTAATGAGAGGTTGTAATCAATAAAACATTTCCTTTCATTCTTAAGAAAGTGCTTGTGTGTCATGTACTAGCAGAGGCGAGAGTCCTCATTAAGGAGCTCTGTTCCTTTAATAAAGTAAGGAAGAGCACTCAAGGGCCAGCGATCGGCCAACGGAGGAAGCCTTTGCCATGAATAAAGTGAATTGCAAAGGGGGTGTTAAGTGCGGCGAGGCGCCTGCCAATGCAGAACCACAGTGAATGGGTTAGGGTAGAATGACCCTGGGCAGGAGAGTGCTGGGCAAGGCGCCAGTTGTGACGTATGATCCATGTGATTTCCAATATGCCACGCCTCCTGATGATGTGAAGAAAAGTTATACCAGCTTCAAAGATATATATAGCATAAGTAACTCTGAACTTGAAAACCAAAATTCTAAACCTTTAATCAGAGGCTGCAAGAAAATTGAAATCTTAAGCATCAGGTCATCCCGTTTTTCGGATAACTTAAACAAAAATTATTTAAGAGACCAACAGACGTAGGAATAAAATTAGTACTTCCCATGCTCTTTTGCTCTGTTTGACACAAAACAGTAGCAGCAACTGCACTTAGCTGATCAGAATAATAATTGTGACAGTGGTGGGTATATTATGTATAGAATGTCCTCTGAAAAATAAAATGTACAGTTTCTCGGCATGATACTGTATATTTGTGACGACCAGGGTTCTCAATATGTATTCAGTACTACAGCTAGATAATTTGTTAACAAGGTCTTTTTAACACTTTGGACAGATGCACATACTGTTTTCAATCTTCACGGTTAATTATTTGATTTTGTATTAGATGCTAGAACACCCTGACTCCTAATCACCGCTCATTGTTGGAAGTCCATTATATTCTAACTGTTTGAGTGCTCCCGTTGACTTTGAACTGACATTATAAGCTGTGTCTAATCTTTTCACTCTATATTTCTAATGCTTCTTTTCTTCCTTTTTCCCTCTTCTCTCTTTGTCTGATCTCTGATTAGCATCACAATGGGGCTGCCTCTGAGTCCAGCAGCTGACTCCGCCCGCTCCGCACGGCATGCTCTCTCGCTCATTGCCACGGCCAGACCACCCGCCTTCATAACAACTATTGCAAAGGAGGTGAGCAAAAGAACTTTGCCGGGGCTCACTGTGTTCCACTTCAGAAGAGACAAATACTTCATTGTTTAGCAACAAGAAATGAGTGGGAGTTGATCTCGCTATCCTTTTAATAGGCACACTGTGTGCATGTGTGTGTCTGAGAGAGTGTGTTGGTGAGCAGGCACATAAACATGCTTGCATGTTCATGTCTAGAAAATAGAACATAATTTTTATGTCATATGACATAGAAAAAACATACACTTTAGTATGGACTTAGGATCAGTGGATAAAGAGAGTGTTTGCACGTTCATATCTAGAAAATACGCAGAACACAGTGGTGCTTGTGTATGTTATACCATCATAGAAAAACCGTGCACTTTAGTATGGACTTAGGATCAGTGGATAAAGAGAGTGTTGCTGAGCAGGCGCATAAACATGCTTCCATGTTCATGTCCAAAAAATGTGCAGAACACAGTGTTGCCTTTGTACATTATATGACCCAATAAAAACAGTACACTTTACTATAGACTTAGGATCAGTGGGCGCAAAGCAATTCTGCATCTCTTCCATCAAAAACTGAAACCATTGAATAATTACTGCCAATTTTGTATGTGCTATTTTGTGGGGTACATTTGAGCTCATGACTGACAGCAGTGTTGTCAACTATATTTAGAAATGGAAGACAACCCTCTTTTTAACTACCTCTTTTATCTCTGTGTAGTGTGGCTTAGGATGAAACTAAGGCCAAACGCTTAATGGATAGCATGCCGCTTTGTATCTTGTTTTCCCCTCATTAATTACAGGCACCGAAGCAGCAGTGTTTATTGGGTAGGCAGTGCACAGGGATGGAAGATTATCTCTTCACTCCCCCACAACGATCAGAATGGTGATTGCCTTTCTGTTTGCAGTTAGGAGCCTTAGGAGGAGGGAGAGACTACTGAGAATGAAAAAGATAAGCTTCCTGTCCATGTCCTGCCTTCCTAGGGAGCACCTCCCCTTACCCTGTTCCCAACAGTTAGCAACGGAAAAGCACAATACATAACTGTATGCTGCGTATGAACCACTTAGTCTGGCTCTACAACACACAATTTGGGGGGGGGGGGCGCTAATACAGACTGAGCCAGCATGCTCATTTTCCCCCATCAGTGGTCTGTAAAGGCACTTCAGCATGCATTACACCACACTTCAGCATACATCACAGACACCCTGTGAGGTAGGTGGGGCTGTGAGAACTCAGAAAGAAAGCTGTGACTATCCCTCACTCACCCCAACTGGCCTCGTGTAGGAGACTAGATTTGAACCAGGAGACTACCAGATAAGAGTCCAACACTCTAACCACAAGACCAAACTGGCTCACTCATGTTCTTCGCCGCAATGGGCACCTTCGTATTTGAAATAAAAATGCCAGGGGGCTTCTGGAAAGATCAGTGCTTGCCAAATAGGCATACTTAATCTTGGTCCCCGAAAGTCTGCTGAAGTGTGGAAAAGTGGAAGTGTTCCTAGATTGCTTCGTAGTATAAATATATGTAAGTTACAATGGGAGTCCTTCAGCTGATGAGGAGAACTACCTCTTGAAAAACCAGCAGGAAAAAGAAGTAAAATTGTAACAGCTAGTGACACAGGTCTAAGTATGCTATGATTACTGGGACTCATCCTAAGTATTTTACTCATCCAAATTTTAATTTGGGGATTCAGTGTAGATTCAGTGTGAAATGTGAATGTAGCCTATTTGCTTATTATGCCTTTTTTTTCTAAAATAAAAATTGGTTATTTTCTGTATGCATTATTTTAAGCCCCTGTGACCTCCTTTTGAATAATATCATTATTACATTGCTGAGGAGGAAGTTACAAGGCAATTACATGTTGTATGGGGGATTAAAATAATCAGTTACAATTAGAGTTTTCAAGGGAGAAAGTAAATTGGCAACGGTATTTAAACATGGTGCTAGGATGGAGTAAACTCTTCAAAATATATTGCTAGAATAAAGTGAGAATCCTTTGGAAATGATAAAACATGTTATTCCAGTAACACAGGTAATAAAAGTAATTTTCAGAAATAAGGAGCTATTCACGAACCTCATTTTGTGCCATTAATGTTCTCTGGTTGGCTCAGGCTATAAGACACAGCAAAAAAACAAAAACTAAGGAAACCATCTCTGAGGGACTTCAAGGTGGGATTCTTCACAGAGTAATCTGCCCCTCCCCATAAACCTTATGTGCTAGAAAATGTGGATTAGAGAAGGCTGGGAACATGAGGCACCATCTCTCTGTGTTGTGGCTGATATTCTTCTCTACATGCTATTAATTTCAGTTTATATATGCTTTTAAAAACACATTTTAAAATTTTTGAATGCTTGGCTTAGCAGTATTTTTAAGATGGATGGCCTATATGTATAGTTAGGCCCTCATATCCACAGGGAATAGGTTCTAGGCCCTACCACGGTTGCTGAAAACCACAGATATTTCAAACAGTGGGAAATTGCAGTCGATTTCCCATGATTCCTGTGAAATCCTGTGAGGTTTTGTTCTATTTCTCACATGATTTTGTTCTATTTCTCACTGCCCCAGGCTTCCAGGAAGCCTCAGGTAGGCGCAATGGCAGCAGCAGGGGAGTGGGAGGGGAAGGCCACAGATAAGTGAAACCACGGTTACTGGATCAGCTGATATGGGGTCTGACTGTATTAATTAAATTAGAGCATGAGAAGGAATTTTTATGTGATCCTATTGATATTGTGTTAAAAAAAAAGTTTGATGTTTTATTAGTTTGCATTGGTAGCCAATATCAACAAACTCCTTGCAGTCATCTGCCTGGACCAGCAGTAGCTAGCCAAGATGGAAGCAAGGCAAGACTTGAACATTCTATTAGTTACACAGCAACTACAAACTGTTAATTTGAACACCCAAATCTGGGAAGAAATCTGAATGGAAAACAGGTACACATACTTCGTAATCCTTCTGTTTTTGTAGGTGCACAGACACACTGCTCTCCAAGCAAATACTCAGTCTCAGCAGAATATTCATACTAGTACTTTGGCTCGGGCGAAAGGAGAAATTCTTAGAGTTATTGAAATACTAATTGAAAAAATGCCTACAGATGTTGTTGATCTCCTTGTAGAGGTAAGACTGCGTTCTCTTTTGCATGTATATCTTTCTCTTATAGCAAAACTGGCAAATGGCAAGTCTGAAATCTCTACGTTTTCACATGATAATAGGTATCTTCAAGCTTTTTCACACTTAGCTACTAAGTGCACACAGGGAATGCTCCAGGACGGAATGTCTGCACTTCACCAATCAGTTCCTTTACCAGAAATGGCTCTGTGTATGCCAGATCAACCCCAGTGCCATATAGGCATGGAGCAGTTAATAGTATCTATAATAGTGGCAGGGCTAGTAAAGTCCTGAATGATCAGGAGGTGCAGGTGTGTTTGCGCACTGTCACCAGGCTGCCCTGGCAACAGCATGGCACAGGTGCACTAGTGCCATCACCGGAACTCTTCAATGGCCGCCATAACAGTTAAGTTTTGAATGCTTTGGACGTCCACAGGTGTGGATTCCTATCGCATTCTAGCAGTAACAGGAGGCAGAGTGCAAATTCACTGTGTGTTTGACCTCTTAGAAGACAAACACCTTTTTCTTGGGTTGCCAGAGGGTAAAAGGAATTGCAGCATTTTGAGGGTGTTAAACCAAAATTTTGTGTCAGACTAGAAGGTCAAATGTGTTGCATGCAAAAAGGCGATGGTGCGGGTTTTAGCATTTCTTGGTAGCAGTTTGGCCAGGGCTTCAAGTTGCAACAAAGAAAAAGAGTGGCCCTTTCTGCTCTAGATCTCATTCCAGATTATATTCTGGAATAGAACCCTACCATCCACATGCTGTAGTGTACACTAGCATGCTGAAGTCCATGGGTGTTTTTCCACCGCGCTCCTTTAATCTGGATCTAAGAAGATCCGGATCTAAGGAATGGGTACTTCCCTTAATCCGGATCTAGTCGATCTGGATTAAGGGAAGTACCCAGTGTGTTTCCATGGGTGGTCTAGCACCCAGTAGCAATGGGTGCTAGCCTCCCTGCTGTGGAAACATCGGAGCACCCATTTGCAAATTCTGATTGACCCACAGGGGGTCTGCTTGTCACCCCAGTTGTTTTGGGGGACAGGGGGTGCAATCTCTGAAGTCCCTCTGAAGTTGGCTTCAGAGATTAGCAAAGGCTCAGAAGACAAACCCCTTGGGAGATCATGTATATTAATTAGCTCCTTGTGAGCAGGAATGAGTCAGCCTCATTAATATGCACCTCTTTCCATGCTTGAAGGTAACAGTCTACTTTGTTCTCCCTTTGTTCTCGAGGTTTGTCTTGGGAACCTTTGCTAATCTCTGAAGGCAACTTCCAAGTAACTTCGAAATGGCTTTGAAATGACTTCGAAGCCTAGGTTTTGGGGCTCCCCCCCCCATGGGTGCCCCCTCCCCCTAGCCTCCTCTAGACCCCATTGCCAAACTGATGTCTAAATAGGCTCCCTTTAATACGAATTTTCTGGTGGAAGACCCCATTGTAGACCCCATTAATGGGGTCTACAGAAAATCTGGATTAAAGGCTGAGATGTACCCATATGATCCAGATTTCCCCAGCGGTGGTGGAAACAAATGTGTCCCAAATGGGTGCCGTGGTGGAAATGGGGTCATCCGGCTCACACCCAAATGGATCCTTAATGGGTGCAAAAATGGTTACTTTCTGCTACTGGAAAAACACCCTAAGCTAACATGCTGATGGCGGAGTCCTATTCCAGAATATAATTCAGAATAAGACCCAGTGCAGAAAGGGCCACCTTGAGTGACAATGCTGTCAATCCTGTGTTAATCTACTGTAATATACAAATCTTCCTCCACATCACAGAAATATCTTCTCTTCACGTACTTCTGTCTTTAATCACCTAGAGCAACATATTATCCTACTTCTATGCACAAAACTGTGGTCCGGTTTAAATTGTACATTTTTATGGATCCTGCTTGAAACTGCTTCTGTATGATAACTTTCCCCCAATAGTGCTATGAAATAGCAAGTCATTTACGCTGCTGTACTTTCTGAAGCCATTTGGAGAAGCATTGTTACCTGAGCTCATGCTAAAGCACTCCATTCCAAAAGCATCTGGCTCTACGATCAACCATGAATGCTTCAAAGAGCCGTCTAACATGTGATTCCATTTTTTTTCCTGCCGGTTGCGCGATAGGATGAATTGCTCAAAGGAAGCATTTCACAAGTGCTTTACAAGGAATGTGATTCTTGCAGAGTTCACACTTTTTCACACTTTTCCTGAAAGTTGCATTTTAGATTGTATGGACATTCCGTGTAGGATGGGCAGACTTGTCCTTGCAGTGCTCCTTTTGACATCTGTGACAAGTACATAATTATTTGTATATAGGTAATTTTTACCACGTAAGAAAAACTTTTTTTAAAAAGAAATCTCCTGAAAGCACCCTGCATCCTAATTTTTATTTACATTATCATTATCATTTTCATTCTCCCTTCTTAAAATCTACACTTTTCATCCCTTATCCCCTCCTCCCCCTTGGGAATTCCTACTGCATTTTATAATTACTCATCATGTTTTAAGAGTTGCACAGAGACTATATGTAGTTGGTCTGTGATTGGTACACAGTGCAAAATTCTATTTTTTTAAAAAAATTCCCTAACCTAGCAGTGCTGCCTTCCCTGATACTTCAGTCTATAGAATCGAGTCTATAAATGTCCGCCATGTAAGAACATAAGAGGAGCCCTGCTGGATCAGGCCACGTTCCATCTAGTCCATCATCCTGTCTCACCCAGCAGTTGCTTCAGGGCATCTCAAATAGAAGACAAATCAAAATCTTCATCTGTTCTTGGATACCTGCAAATGGCCTTTAGAGGCATCCTGCCTGTTTGCCAGAGTAATTCATTTCTTTCTTCTCCCTGAATCTGGCTTTTTATAGTGCTATATATTTATGGAATAGAATGTCCCAAATTTCATTGTACTCATTCTGTAGAGTCAGGTGATCTCCAATGTTTGGGAGTTATTTAGCTGCATGTAGTAAGTAATGTAACAAGATGTACCGTATTGACGATGCGAGATACCTTCAAAGTTATGTAACACATAAACTTGTGGATCCAGTGTTATAAGTGTTTTGATTTAATTTAATTTTTTTATATAATTCTTGATAGATTTTGTCCTAGCATTGTTGCTCATTGTCACAGGTCCACCACATGTTGTAATATATAGGTGACTGTTGGTATCCCTTCAAACAGGTGGCTTCAGATGTTTTAGTACTTCTTGCTGTGTCATAAGGAGCCCTGTAGTATTTTTTTCTAAGCTATATTTTGCAATTCTATGCCATGTAACAGGTGTTATATGTACATGTAAGTTGGATTTCCACAGTGTTCTTAATGCTTGTAAATCAGAATCTTGTACCTGAAGAAATAGGTTATAGATTTTGGAAGTTAGTCTGTAATTGAGGTGAGTATGTATGTGCACAAATATTCATTAAGTTTGCAAATTGTACAAATTCACATGAATTCGAACATTCACAGGTAAATCAAAAGGTTCTACATTCATAGATCCCCCTTCACCTGGTAGTGCTTTAACCTTTCTAATTTTGTATGCCATGGAAATAGTTGCCCTTACCCAAGCAGATAAGACCCAGATAAGACCCTGGACAATGCCTTCTTGCCCATATATGCCGGATAAAAACACACAACAAGGAGGCAGTCTTCCGGAATTCCTTGGTTCTATCAATGTACACTTTGATGGCCCTACGGACATCTAGGTACTGCCGTTCTTGTTCCTGTTTGCACGTAGCTTTAGGGCACAGAGATGGCAAACAAATGTCCTGGCTTTGATGAAAGGTAGAGTCAATTTTAGGTTTATAAGCCAGATTGAGTCTAAGTAGATAGCTTTAAGAAAGAGTTGGCCAAATTCATGGAGGATTAGTGCACCAATGACTATTAGAATAGATGCTTCTATTCCCTGTCTAGGTTGGAGAGACAAGCATGATGCCTCTAAAGATGATCTGTAGGAAATGGAGGCCAGGTGAAGGTTTTACCTTTGTCTTCTGCTTGAGATGCCTGGAAGCAGTTGGTGTGAGACAGAATGCTGGACTAGATGGGCTGTGGACTGATATAATAGGGTTCCTCTTTTGTACTTTTCATAGAAATAAAAAGCAGCACTTGAAAAAATACGTCCAAGCAATGATTGTCTGAGATGCATATAGGATTTGACAGCATTCTTACAATATGAAATATATGAACAAAATATTTTTCTGAAATGGTTTTATGTACGAAACATCAAAGTATTTAAAATACATATTTTAAACACTTGTATTCTCAGTACAGCCCATCTGATTAAATGGAAATGGCTGTGCTGTTCACATCATAGCAGTGTATTTTATTTGTATGCATTTATTTTATTACATATGCAATTAAAATAATGTTCTGGGTTGTTTTTTTCCCCTTATAGGTTATGGATATAATCATGTATTGCCTTGAAGGTTCGTTGGTCAAGAAAAAAGGTCTTCAGGAGTGCTTTCCAGCCATCTGCAGGTAGGATCACAAAATGGAGTGCTGTATGTAATACAGACAGAGAGATTGGCAATGGAACAGGCTTTGCAGCCATTAGAAATTCTAACTTTGTTGTTATCGTCTCTTCATTACCGAGAGAGTTTGCTTCAGTAAACATTGATCCATCTACTCCATAAAGGAATCATAGTTAATGATTTTGTTTGTATTGAAATTGCTTCCATACCAAACCATATGGCTGCATATTATACAAACACTTGGTAAACAAAGTAAATAAAGAGAGAAAAGGTCTGGATTAGAACTGAACTGCTAGGTGGGTGTGTGTGTGTCCCAAACTCCATGCAAAGAAATATGTGACTTAGAGATATGCACGAATGCATTTTTTGCATTTGAATTCAGTTTGAATCGAATATTTGAATATTCGATTTAAATTGAAATGCAAAAATCCAGATTTTGGAAAATCCGATTTGAATCTGGATTATCTGGATCCTGTTTTCGAAAATCCAATTCAAACTCAAATATATGAATGTCAGGAGCATTCATATCCAATTTCCAAATCCGTTTGCATCCCGTTTTTATCGCATTTCATTTGCATCCTGTATTGTAAGCGCAAATAGACATGATATTCAGATGTGATATATGATATCGAATTCAGTCAAATCATTCGAAAATCCGTATCGAATTTTCGAAAATCCAGATTCGATCCTGTGGTGCCCAGGCCACATTTCAGTGTTGTGTGATGTAATTTAAACTGTAATGAAAGCGCATTCGATGCGGAATCAGTATGGAAGTTCAACCAGACAGCTCAAGCAGGTAAGGAGGGGTCAAAACCTCCCTTAGTAGCAAAACGGGAGGGGGAAGGAGAATGCTCAGAGAGAAATCAGGCATCAAGTTATGTCTGTCTGAGGGGGTATGAAACCCGCCTGCCAGAAGAGAGTGAGAAGAGAAGTTTATGTACTGAAGGGAGAGAAATGTGAACTGAAAACGAGAGAGTAGTCCATGCACTGAAAAGGGAGAAGTCTAGCTCTGGGGTTCAGGGGAGAAAGATGAACTGAAAAACGGGGAGAAGTTTATGTACTGGGGTTCTGGCAGAAAGGCAGGTTAAACTGTCTAGTTCTCTTAGGGGGATAGGTCCCAACATAGGGAAATAGCCAGGAGGGGTAGAAGAAGGAGGATTGTGTAGTTAGAGAACTATCTTTGGGTGCCTGAGAACTGAGATACTTGTATTCTTCCTCAGAACGTTTATTTTGTTTCCACACCTGTTACAGTTGTATGAATAAAGCTTCTTATTTTGTTGTACTAAAGAGACTTTGCCAGCTTCTCTGTATTCTAACCCAGGAGAATGTTACAGTTGCAAGGTGCTCTGGCCTCAGGTAACTAGGGAAGCCCAATACCGCAGTGATATTTGCCCCCAGTGTCAATTTCTCCCATTTTCCTTGCCTTGGTGTGTTATTCGCACCACCAATACACACACTATGACTAAGCTAAAAGAATATCGGACAATGGAATGAATTAAAAACAAGTTAAAACTCCTGTGATCCTTCCAGCTCCTCCCCACAGATCCCTGAAGCAAGGAAAGTAACCTTTGCCCTCATTTCCTCCAAAGTAACTCCACTTCAGTGTTGGTCCAACCACCACAGAGAGTGATAGTAATAATGTTTATTTATAATGCCCCTTACACCAAAGGGCAGCATAAAACAACATACACAGTCATCACATCAGAAAGTAAAGAAATCCATTTCATTAAATAAAACATCAAATACGTATCATAAGCAATGTCCATAATTCTAATAATAAGCTATGCAATCTAAGAAACTACAGTACACAGAATCAAATAAGAAAATAAACCATAAGACCAATTAACACAAGACAACTCAAAAATGTCAAAGGAGAAACCGAACAGAAATTGCAGCAAGGCAGCAACAACCAGGCATCCCTCCGTTCCTCCATCTTCAGCTGGAACCCACACCTAGAGGAGGCCAA
Organism: Aspidoscelis tigris stejnegeri; assembly: GCA_023333525.1. Taxonomy (NCBI): domain Eukaryota; kingdom Metazoa; phylum Chordata; class Lepidosauria; order Squamata; family Teiidae; genus Aspidoscelis; species Aspidoscelis tigris. The sequence continues at coordinate 14,905,142 of JALMGA010000007.1, forward strand.
GGCTCCAATCTCACACGAGCAGCCACAGTTTTCATATCCATCCTGGGGGAGAGTGTGGTGCAGGCTCCAGTCTCACAGATGCAGCACAAGACTTGGTTGTCTCTCCCCTCAGTGAGCCTGTATAGGCCTACAGAGCCAGGCAGTTGTTTTTAATGGCTCTGAGCTTGCTTGTGCCCAGTCCTTAAATCACTCCCAATTCCCAGTGAAGTTTGCAGGTGTTCCAGGAACTGTAGCAGCCACAGCAACCAATGGGATACCCATCATCTCCCCAATCGCTCACTCTGGAGTGATGAGGCACTGATGGTTTTTCTTGGGACAGTTCCATTTTTAGAATACACCACATTGTATAAGCTGTAGTATTGGAACCAAAAGCTTTAAAGTACAGTTCTTCAACCAGTTGGTTTCCCAAGGCTGGCAATGTTGATTACCTGGTTTCACAGTATGCCACATAACTTGGGTATTTTAGCAATGGGTTTTAATTTACTGTATTTTCTGGCGTATAAGACTACTTTTTAACCCAGGAAAATCTTCTCAAAAGTCGGGGGTTGTCTTATACGCCGGGTGTCATCTTCTTATATGGCGAGTATATCCCAAACTCTATATTTTAACTGGAAAGTTGGGGGTCGTCTTTGTCCGATCTGATTAGATTAGATCTGTAGATAAGATCTGTGAGCAGAGTGATTACCTGATTGCTAAATTCTTCTCCTTTGGCTCGACGCTTCTCCGGCAGAGACTCTTGGCACAGCTCCAAGCTCCAGCATTCCAGCATTCAATTTAAGAATCACAGCAGTTCCAGAGTTAAATCTAACTCTCTATGTTTATTGCAAGTAAAGATTACACAGGCTTATAGCAAAGCAAATACAGGCATTTAGCCTGGCGGATCCCCACTCCAATCCATGCTTATCAGCGTCAGCTTACATACTTGTTTAGCAGCAAGCAAAAACAGCAAGCGATAGATAGAAAGTTCAGCCGTTACATCCGTTACGGCCGTTACAGCTTGGCAAAAACAGAAGCCTTTTTACATAGTAGCAGCCGGAAGTTGTATTATGACAACTTCCGAGAGCTTGAGTGAGTTCTGTCCCCCCTCCCAAGTGCCTACGTGCTAGCAAACACTTCACGACCTTGGTTCTCAGGAGAGAGGCAGACACACTATCAGTTTGTTTTGAAAAATCTTTCGGTACATCCGAGCTGTGTTTCCCTCACACTTTTCTCACATTCTAACATGCCCCTCCAAACACAGTTTGGATGTACGCAATGTTTACAATTTAGTTCACGGTGTCATGCCTAACAGATTTGCCAATTGCTCATGTTTACCTGTTGGCAGTGGCTTTGTGAGAATGTCAGCAATGTTGTCTTCAGACCCAATGTATTCCAGCCTTATGACTCTGTTTTGCACCATCTCACGTACATTCTGATATCTGACCCCTATGTACTTGGTTCGACACCTAAGATTCTCACCCTCAGCCATAGCAATGCAGGTCTGTGAATCTTCACGAACTGTAATAGGCTGGTCCACTGTCTCCCCCAAATCAATGAGCAATTGCTTGATCCACTGGATCTCAGCCAAGAGTTCAGATAAAGCTGCAAACTCTGCTTCTGAACTGCTTAAAGCAACACAACTCTGCTTCCTGCTGTGCCAAACAATTGGACTTCCAGCAAATTTGATAAGCAAACCAGACACTGACTTTCGGTCATTCTCCTCAGAAGCAAAAGAGCTATCAGCATAACAATCTAAACCCTGTTGATTGCTTTGGATTTCCAGCTTTCTGTGTTGTGTACCTTTGAGATACCTTAACACATGTTTCATTCTGATCCAATCCTGAACTGTAGGCCCATTTGCCCTTCTGCTAAGCAGAGCTACTACAAAACTGATATCGGGCCTAGTGTGCGAGCTTATGTACAATAAGCTTCCCAAAACACTTTGAAACAACTTTGGATTCTCAAACTGTTTCTCTGAGTCTTCATTAGAAGTTCCAGTGAGCATTGGACTCTTCACTACCTTTGCATTCTGCAAACCACACTTCTCAATCAGTTTCTCAATCTTTTTCTGCTGGCTCAACAAGCACTTGCCATCCTGAGTCCACTGTACCTCGATCCCAAGGTAAAACTTCAGATTTCCCAGGTCTTTGAGTTTGAACTTCTGAGACAACTCCTTCTGCACTAAAGCAACCTCCTTATCAGTTCTAGCGATCACACACAGATCGTCAACGTAGATAGCAAGAATTATCTCATTTTTTGTGTATACGCATGCATCAGCAATGCTGCGTTTGTACCCCAACTTGACCAACTCCTCATGAATGCAAAGATTCCAGCAACGAGCACTCTGCTTCAAACCATACAGAGCTTTCTGCAACTGAAAAACCTTTTGCTGCTTACACTGATCAAAACCTTCAGGTTGCTCCATGAACACTAGTTCATCAAGGGGAGCGTTCAGGTAGGCAGTCTCAAAATCAAAGTGTCTCACTGCAAACTGCTTTCTAGCTGCAAGAGCTAAGATCAGCCTCAGGCTTTCTGCCTTTGCAGTAGGTGCAAAGGTTTTGTCAAAACTCTCAAACCTCTGCTGTGAGTACCCTTTAGCAACCAATCTAGCTTTGTACTTCTGGGTTCCATCAGGCAACTCCTTGTGCTTGAAAACCCACTTACAGCCTATAACCTTCTGGTTCTCAGGCCTATCAACAACTTCAAACACCTGTTTGTCTACCAAAGACGAGTACTCTTGCTCCATGGCTTCAAACCACTTCTGCTGCTCTTCTTCAGGAAAAGAGAGTAGCTCTTGAAAGTTTTCTGGTTCAGCCACCACTGAAAAAGCTTTTGCACCTTGCACAACAAACCTATCTGGAGGTTTCCTGACTCTATGAGTCCGCCTAGGTATGATCACCTTGACTCTACCTTTCTCATCTTCTGAGCTGTCTGAGGTCTGAGCCTCTGTGGCAGGGTGTGTTTGTGTATGGTGTTGTGTAGAGGTACTGGGTTGAGGCCCTGCAGAAGCATCCTGCTTCACTACCCCTCCATTTCCAGCACTTGCAACACTTTGCCCCAGCTTGAGAAAAACCTCTTGGTTGGCATGAAGCCTGTCCCACCCAGAATGTTTCTCAAAGTTGGCACTTCTGGACAGCAACACTTCCCCATGGCCCAGGTAGAATTTGTAGCTGTTACCAGAATAACCCACAAACATCAGTCTCCTCCACTTGGGATCACCTTTCTTCCTAAAGTTTGCTGGAACATACACATTAGCGTACTGTCCAAAAACTCTTAGGTATTTCAGATTAGGTGGTCTCCCAAACAGCATGTGGTATGGAGTGGTTTTTACAAAGGAATTCCAAGTGCGGTTAGCTATATGATTGGCAGTCAGTATAGCCTCCCCCCAGAGCTGTTCCGGAGCCTGTGAATCGAGAATTAGGCAGTCCTTTATCTGCTTTAGGACCCCAATTCTTCGCTCAGCGAGGCCGTCCTCCTGTGGAACTGCTGGGTTTGTTGTCTCATGCTGAATCCCTTTTACCTTCAACCAGTTCTTCAGATCATTAGACAGAAACTCACCCCCTCTGTCTGTAACCAAGAACCCAACCTTGTACTCAAACTGTCTTTCAACCATGTTGACCCAGTTTTTGAGAAGTTGAGCAGCCTCACTCTTCTCCTTCATGAGCAGTACATATGAATACCTTGTGTGGCGATCCACAATTACCAAAAAATACTTGTTCCCACCAAATGTTTTGCTCATGGGACCTGCCAAATCTGCATGGATTACTTCAAAAGGCCGTTGCGTGGTTCGTTTACTACGTTTCGCAACTGGAAAAGCTCTCAGCTTGGCCTGGCTGCACACTGTACAGGATAAAAAAGAATCACATGCATGAATTTTGAGGTCAGGACACACCTGTGTCAATTTTTGCAGATTTGTGAAACTAGTGTGACCCAAGACCCTATGGTAGTAATGGGCACATTCCTCGTGTAAAGGCTGATTCTGAACCTGTGAGCAGTGCTCTTTCCCTTCTTTGTCAACCAAAAAATACATTTTGTCCCTCTTGACAGCTTTTGCACACACCTGGCCATTCAGGCTAATGTTACATTCATTCCCTGTGAAAACCAGAGTGTAGCCACTAGATGTCAGTGCAGAAACACTTACGAGACAATTCTGTAATCCAGGAACACACAAGACTTTGGAAAAATCTGTCCCAAAACTTGGCACATGAACAGTACCCATTTGTTTTACCATTCTCGCCCTCCCATCAGCTAAGGCAACAGAATGTATATCAGTTTTTACCACCTCTTTTAGGAGCTTTTCACTGTTAACCATATGAGTAGAGGCTCCAGAATCTAAGACCCAGGTATTTGCACTAGAACACACTTCTTGCACAATGGACACCATCATCCCACCGTGTTTCTGGCCCCGGCTTCCAGCCTCTTTGCCAGCCCCTTTAGCCCCTTTACCAGCTGTTGGATGTTTACAATCTTTTAACACATGTCCTTTCTGCCCGCAAGCCCAGCAGCGTTTCTCCCTAGAAACAGCTGCCTTTTCTTGCTGAAGGCCTTTGAAGTCTTCGGTCAGATTAGTGGAGTGTCTCTGTGCTGCGTGCGGCTGCCTCTGGAGCCCTGCTTCGTCCTTCCGACGCTGGCTCTCCTCCAAGACACGCGCTGCAACCAGCTCTGGAGTAAGCTGCCTTTCATCAACACTTTGCAGACTCCACAGAATGTTTTCATACTCATCTGCTAGACTCCCAAGAAGGATGTAGGACCGTTGAATATTTGAAATTTCTATCCCGCGGCTTTGGACTTGATTAAACAAATCAGTCATTCGTTCCAAGTGGGCTGCTGGATCTGTTCCCTTTTTCATCTTGCAGGAATACAGTCTCCGGCACCACAACATTTTAGATAAAGCTGTTTGCGACTGGTGCACAGCTTTCAAAGAGTCCCATGTGTCCTTAGCCGTGAGTTTATCTCTCACATGCGAAAGTTGCGAGGGAGAGATTGTAAGCAAGATAGTGGCCCTTGCTTTCCGGTCCTGCTCCGCAGTCGCTTGGGTTGGCCCATTCACAACAACATCCCAAAGGTTCTCTCTTATCAGCAATGCTTCACAATACGTCTGCCAGGAGGCATAATTAGAATTTTCTAACTTCGGAAACCTTGCTTGCTCCATCATTAAACAGCTTACAGACGGGATCTTGGCAGTTTTCCCAGCTTCTGCTGTCAGCTATGATAAGACACAGACGCTCCGTCTTGCTCAGTCTCACCAATCAGCCCAGACAGCTTTTCCAGCTTCAGGGTAAAAGCCTTTCTCCCAGTCTCAGCAAAAAAGTTTCATCAGATAGCAATCAGATAAGAGCTGATAACGATCTGGGCCCATAACCCTTGTCCGATCTGATTAGATTAGATCTGTAGATAAGATCTGTGAGCAGAGTGATTACCTGATTGCTAAATTCTTCTCCTTTGGCTCGACGCTTCTCCGGCAGAGACTCTTGGCACAGCTCCAAGCTCCAGCATTCCAGCATTCAATTTAAGAATCACAGCAGTTCCAGAGTTAAATCTAACTCTCTATGTTTATTGCAAGTAAAGATTACACAGGCTTATAGCAAAGCAAATACAGGCATTTAGCCTGGCGGATCCCCACTCCAATCCATGCTTATCAGCGTCAGCTTACATACTTGTTTAGCAGCAAGCAAAAACAGCAAGCGATAGATAGAAAGTTCAGCCGTTACATCCGTTACGGCCGTTACAGCTTGGCAAAAACAGAAGCCTTTTTACATAGTAGCAGCCGGAAGTTGTATTATGACAACTTCCGAGAGCTTGAGTGAGTTCTGTCCCCCCTCCCAAGTGCCTACGTGCTAGCAAACACTTCACGACCTTGGTTCTCAGGAGAGAGGCAGACACACTATCAGTTTGTTTTGAAAAATCTTTCGGTACATCCGAGCTGTGTTTCCCTCACACTTTTCTCACATTCTAACAGTCTTATACGCCCAGTCGTCTTATATGCCGGAAAATACGGTATATCTTGCCATGTTTTAATGTATGTTTTGTAAGCCACATTTTTCTTGTAAATTCAGCATTGTAATGAATGAAATAGCATTTGAAGCAGCCTTTGAAAGCACAAAAGAAACTGCTTATATTCTAGGGACGAAAAAAAGTCTTCTCTTCAGCATCTATTTGAATTCCAGAGGCAAGGATGGGTTAGAATTAATGGGAGAGAACTCTCTGTTCTAGAGACTTGTTTAATAGAGACACATTGCCTTTTAAATTGTGTTAAATAGCATGCATTATATCTTATTTTATGTAATTATGGCTCCTATAAAAATGATACAGCATTCTACTAATGACAGAACAAATTAGCTTTTAGACCAGAAAAAAAAGGGGGGGAATCATATGATTTTCTTTGTAACTCTGGAAAGAATCCAAGTGGAAATTCCTGACATAATCCTCTTAACACATATTTTAATATCATAATGATCTTTCCACTGTTCTTGTTAAAACTGAAGTTGTGTATCTGTTGGATCATGTTGCACTGGTAATTCAGATAACACAGACATTTTAAACCTGTTCTTTTCATTAGCTATAACAACAGTTATTTGCTACTAGATAATAATACTAACATTTCCCTCTTTGAATCAGAAAAGTCGGAGGATAAACATAAACATATAAGCATTTGTGGCAACCCAAGTTCTCCCTTTCTCAAGATGTGGACACTGAAGGTCTCTAAATAACCTTACTTTTAGGGACATGTGCGATCCCCCCCCCCAATTCACTTTGCTTCTAATCAAGTGGAATAGAAATTCACATTTGCACAAATTCAGCCACTTCGAATGTACTAGACTTCGAATTCACTTTGAATTCTGTGCTCGTTCCCATGGTAAGGATACTGCAAGGCAACCGTCCCCATGAAAAGCCCTAATTTGGGCTACATGAGGGACAAATTGCACAAAATTGGAACAACCCCCACCCCCCTTTATAACAGTTCTCACCCGGAATTACGGGACAAGAACAGGTTATCCTTGGGGCATGGAGACACTCCCGGGTTACGATCGCAGCATTAGTGGGCGGAGCTTTGCTGTCCCTACTGCTAATGCTGCGATCGCAACTGTCCCCTCATACCTGAGCACTTAATCGCCCAGGTAAGGGCTTGATTTACCCCAAACTATCACCTGACAGCTGTCCTGCAGTCAGTTGAGCAACTGTCAGGTGGGTATAGGGGCTGTCATATGCGCATGAGCAGAGCTCTGCTTGATTAAAGCAGGCGTGGCTTTCGCGTCTGTTTTAATCATCTTACTGCAGCTCTGCTGTGCTCTTGACAGCCCCTATACCCACCTGACAGTTGCTCAGCTGACTGCAGGGTAGCTGTCAGGCGATGGTTTGGGGTAAATCAAGCCCTTACCTGGCTGATTAAGTGCTCAGACAAGGGGGGGTGGTGGAGAAAACTGCAGCATCCCGATGCAGGAATTTACCACAGTTTTCATGGGGATGGGCAATTCGCCTTGAACCCGCCTTGTCGTCCATTGCCATGGGGACTCCTTAATGTGAATGAAGATTCGCCGTAAGGCTCTCCCAAATCCACCGCAGGGCACTGGCAGCCCCATGGGGATGCAGCCACAGAAGCTTTCACTTCCCATGCAAATGTCAGTTTTCAAATATAGACACTATTCAACTTGAATGCAAAGATTTAAACATTCACAATTTGTTTGAATTGCAAAGGTGACAAACATTTTTCACCCATCCCTACTTCCTTTAGGAAATGTGAAGTTACGCCTACTTATGCAAGATGGTGTCTTGAAAATTTCTCACTTGGTCCCACAATCTGCATAGTCACATGGCTATGTACAGTTCTGATGCTAAGTTCCCAAGGAGTGGAACTTCCTTTTCCTGATCGGTGCCCCTGACTTTCTTTATTGCCTGTTTCACCTGTCAGCAGACACAATTTGCTAGGATATCTCCAGTACCTGAAGACACTGGAAGCAAACCAAAGACCCCTAAATGTTCCAGCTGTTAAACAGCAGGCAAGGAGAAAGGTCTCCCGATTGTAAAGAGAGTCCCAAAGGCCCTTAATCCCAGACTCTAGCTTAGATCTCAACACCACTCCAAAAAGGGTTTAAAGCATTTTATAGGAATTTGTTATTAAGAAGAAGCTTCTGTTCTGCTTTCTGGCACTATGACCTTTTGAAACTTAAGATATCGTACTGGCCTGTTGTCTTCAAATTACTCTGATGACATTTCTCTTCGCCAAACAGGTTGATAACCGTTGCCCTTCTTTCTCTTTATGGCCTGGGTAGTGGTAGATTAGTTACTGCCCTGGACCACTTTTCGGAATTTCCCGTAGTTCTACCTAAAGGCTACTCACAGCTTTTGTCCCTACAGCACTCCTTCTGATCTTTCAAGCCCAATTTGTGACCTGTCTTCTCTCACTTACCTTTTTGTGCCTTTCTTTTCTTGTAGAGAAAAGCAGGGTAAAAATAAGTGAATAAGTCAGATCTTGGGTTGCCCTTTATAACTCTTTCCTTGTACCCACAAGCCCTGCCACAGCTAAAGCAAACCATTCAGTCAGATTTTAAAATACTTACATTTTTCGTTCAAGTCAATCAGAAACTGCCGGAGTCTTTCAAAAGATATCTTTTTCTGCATGGTGGAAAGGGAAGAATATGTAGCTTTCATCCCAGAGCAATAAAACTATTTTTTTTGCAATTTGTGGCGGTCATAAGAAGCTATGTTTATTAGAATTTTTATGCCACATAACTACAAATTTCTCAAACATAATAGAAACAAACATAATAGAAAAATTAAAAACTTTTTTTTATTATTATTATACATGCACACAGTTATAGGACAGACATTGAAAAGGTAGAAATGCCACTAAATAACAAAAGCCAGAACATAATCATATTATTTCAGGATCTTCCTGAACCCAGAAAGCTTAGAACTCAGAAAGCTGATTTTATTCTTTATTTTAATGAAAATAGGAATACCTGATATTGAGGGGATCGCTTAGATTCAGCCACTGAAGAAGACCCAGGAGCAAGAAGGGTTGAAATGCATCTGGGCATTTGTTTTATTCATATAGAACAGTGGTTCTCAACCTGGGGGTCGAACTACCCTTTCAGAGGGGTCACGACAAGTCTCCCACTTTCCTTCCCTCCCACTTCCGAAGCTACTCTACCCCTGTGGTTGGGGGTCTCCAAAACATGAGGAACTCCATTAAGGGGTCGCAGCATTAGGAAGGTTGAGAACAGCTGATATAGAAGATCCCAAGTCCTTCTGGGATATTGTCTGGACTGTTGAAGAGCTGAGGATCCCATTTTGCCTTGGACTATATTGTTGGGTTTGCACAGACATGCAGCAGTTGCAGATATGGAAATTTGATTTTTTTTTCTTTATATATTGGTTTATATTAAACAAATTTCTGTTGTATATTACATTTTAGGTATATTATTTCACCAAGATCCTTAGGTTCTTTGGGTCCCCCCCCCACTTTATGGGGGATTTCTTTTGTTGCAGATCCTCCAGAAGACATTCAGAGTGTGAGCCTGGTATACCTCGGGCAAAAGATTGTTACAGAGTGTGGGAGGCACTGTCTCTAGTGGCACTTCATGAGATGAAGGAACCACTAGGAGGGCTTCCATGGATGATCTCAACTGGCAGGGTTGAGGAAACAATCTATCCACTATTTTGGACCCAGGCATTCCAGTTAGCAGTCTTGGGGCCTTTCTGCGCATGCCACCGAAAAACGGATCTATAAAGATCCATTTTTCGGCAAACTGTTTTCTCCAAGGATCTGCTTCTATTTGGGACAGATCCTCGAAGCCCCGCGCGTCCACACACACACATGGGGTGGCAGTGGCAAGGCTGGATGGGAGAAACGGATTGGGGTGAGTGCTGTGTGGACACACCAGAACCCATCCCAATCCTGCTTCCAAAGGCCCTCCCCTGTCAAAGAGGGAGAGTACATGCTCTCCCTCTTTGACAGCTGGGCCCTCCCCCCGGCCTCTCCAGTTGGCTCCATTGGAGCCAGCACAGAGCGGCTGTCAGCTAGCTTCCCCGGGTTCCCCCTTGCAAGAGAAGGCGCTATAGTGCCTTCTTGAGCGAGGGAGAACCCGCAGCCTTCACACACACACCCCACCCTGCCCAGGGTCACGTGCGCGCAATCTGCTGCTTACCTGCTCCTGGCCTTGCGTGCCAGTCTTGCGCGCCGAAATGCAGACACGGCTTCCTCAAAGGGTTCCTAATTGGGTTCCGTATGTGGAAGCCGCATCTTAATCCTTCCCACATCTGGCTCTAAATCCGTTTTTAGAGCCAGTGTGGAAAGGGCCTTGCTGTAGCATTTAAAGCTAGTAGAATATCTACAGAGCAAATGGAATAATCTTTTTTAAAAAAAAAAAATCATGGCAGCTATAAGAATTCTGCATCTCCTAATTTCAGTTATCCCTTTGGGTAAAACTATTGGAGAACTAGCTAGATAGCAGGTTCTTTCCCAAGCGTTTCCTTTCTTCTCCCAAAGAGATGACTTTTTTTGGAAACTGCTCCCTCCCGCCCCCCCATATCTCATTTGCAATTTTGATTTTTCAGAGTTTGCTTTTGTTCAGGTTAGTTTCATGCTCAATGAAGAAGTCTAAACAAATTCACTTACTAGAATTAAGACTGCCCTAAAGCATGCTTTGTAAATCAAAGCAAAAAAAGTTAGCTTGCAAAACAGTAAGCTGTGTTGCAAAGTAAATTAGTTTTATCTCAAACCTCAGTTCTCAGCTCTTAATAACACTGAGCATCTTATATTAGCAAGCATACATTAGCCATCCTTTGTCTATACCCCCTAAAACTGTGACTATATTCTTAGAGTGAACATTGCATACTTACTACAGAATGTTTACCTTTCACTCTCTTCCTTTAACTTTCTATGATGAGAAATTCAGTGCTAGGAAGCTTTGTGTTATAATTTTTTATGTTTTTTTTTATTTTTTTTTAAAAGTATCTGAATTATCGACTATCAATATATACTGTATACTATATAGTACAAATTTGGAATTACATCTGTGACACTTTGTGTGTGTGTGTTCATGTACATCAACTGAGACACAAGTCACCGTGGGTCCTAGCCAGTATTTTTCCATGGTGTTCTATTAGGATTGATCTCTTCTGATATTTGGTTAACCTTATATTCTATTTGTTGTATGTGACTATTAAAAAAAAGAAGACAGAAATACTACAGGCTGAAATAATAAAATAGTAGTAGTAATTGTGTTAGGCACAAGGTAATGTGCCACTTGGCATTTTGAAAATGTTAAGTACAGCAGGATCTTTTTCTGTTCCCTAGGAATTTTTATTTACCGTGTAGGGTAAACTGACAGAGACAAGTTAATCTGTATGAAAGTCCCATTCAGCAGAGTAAAGCATTGGCAGTTTGTTTGTCCTACTCTGGCCTTTACCTTTCTCTTTTAGCCTCTCTCACACACACATCTGAAAAGAACATCATAATTAAAATGTAATATTAAAAAACAAAGACCTGGGCGAAGAAGTAAATCTTAACTGGGTACAAAAAGTTATATAGCATTAACTTTTAGTATGTTTTGAGGGGAAGATTCTTCTACAGTCTATGGTCTGCCATGGAGAAGATCCCTCTTTGTGTTACAATTTTTATGCTTACATGTTGCCCTCTCTCAAATATCTTAAGAGTACCGTATATTCCGACGTATGAGACGACCCCCAAATTTCCAGTTAAAATATAGAGTTTGGGATATACTCACCGTATAAGAAGACGACCCCCGGCGTATAAGACGACCCCCGACTTTTGAGGAGATTTTCCTGGGTTAAAAAGTAGTCTTATACACTAGATTGTACAGTACTTGTTGCCCCTTCTCAAATATCTTAAGAGTACTTAAGAACCATAAAAAGAATATCTCCAACTGATCTTAACAACCAGGCAGTAGTATAGGTTTGAGGACCAAGCCATTAATACCAGTATTAATATATAATAAGGATAATGTACGTTAAATCTTTTGGATTTTGGTAACATCAGAGATATTGAATAGTATGCTGTCATTTCAAAATTTCTGTTCCATAGAGAATTGTTACAGATCATACTAATTCTGGTGACCTCAGAAGACATATTGTGGAAATGGAGGGGGGACAGCAAAATGGTCAGGGGATTAGAACACCTTCCCAATGAAACTAGGATGCAACTTCTAGATTTATTCCACCTTGCAGAGTGATGTTTAAGAGGGGGGGGGGCATAATTGAAGTTTATAAAGTCATGCAAAGGGTGAAAAAGGTAGATAGAGAATAATTATTTTCTCTGTCACACCATGTTAGAACTAGGTTCTAATGGATCTGTTGGGAAGGAGGATTGATTGCTGGTCTATGGAATGTATAAAATGTGGTGTTAGTTATGGCCACTAGCTTAGATTACTTTAAGAATGGGTTAGACAAATTCACGGAGGTCAGACATATCAATGGCTATTAGAATGCATGTCTAGATAGTATCTCCTGATTGGAGAAATAGATGGGTGGGATTTCTCTAAAGGGCACTTACAAGGCATTAACAGCGGGTGCAGGTTTCACCTTCATCTTCTTCAGAAAGTCCAGAAGCAAGTGGTGGGCCACCATACAGGATGGGATGCTGGAGTAAATGGACTATGGCCTGATGCAGCAGCGCTATTCTTACATTCTTGCAATAAAAGAAAAACCATGCAGGTGTCCTCATGAGATTGTAACTAGAATCTGACTGGGGAAACCAGAATTAAGATCCCTGAAGAATCATAGAATTTCTAAGTGATCTTATGTCAGTCAAGCACTCCATCTGTAAGGTTGATAGAGAATGGAATGGGGAAAAGATGTTTGATTCCTTGAGTTTTGTTTGAAAAGGTGAAATAAAATAAAATAGATAGATAAAAATACCTCCAAATCAAGTTACTTGGTGAACATGATCGGGCCCTTTATTGCAAACAATAGGGGAATGATTGTTCAAGTTTTTTCCCCTGACTTATTCTAACCAAGCTAGTTTGCAGACCTGAGATTCCCTGATGATCTCTTGCTAAGTACTAACAAGATCTGTCATTGTTTAGGTTTTCAGCATCAGCCAAGATCATTTTCAATAAGAGATCATACATACATACATACATACATACATACATACATACATACATACATACATACATACATACATACATACATACATACATACATACATACATACATACATACATACATACATACATACATACATACATACATAGTAGATGGGTACGTTACTCTCAGGAGAGCCAAGGCCAAGAACAAGGTGTCATGATAGTTCAGCCAGTTATTTAACACAAAATGTTCCTAGCAGCAGGACAATTAGCAGAATGCATTTGTTCGTTTTAAATTAAACGTTTTACATCACACACGGTCTGATCAAATCTCACTTGTTCCTCGCTCTGATGTTCATTTCAGGTTCTACATGGTCAGCTATTATGAGCGGAGTCACAGAATAGCAGTTGGATCTCGCCATGGTTCAGTGGCCCTTTACGACATCCGGACTGGAAAATGTCAGGTAAATAAATCATTGTGAGCTCTTCTCTGTAAACTGTAGAACTTATTGAAAGGGAAGAGACTAGCTCGGCACCAGTTGACGTGCTGAGTCGCTGGAACATTATGGATAATGCTAAGGGAGATCAATAGTTTAATGAAGGACTCAATGTATATAGAGTCTTACTGTTTTCATTTGCTGTAACTGAATAGTGAGCACAGATGGGTTAATAATAGCTGTCCAAAAAAGCCATAACTTCTCTCAGAGTACCTTGCCTGCCTCCTTCTGCACTGTTTTTGTGTTCTGCTAATTCTTCTGCTTCAAGTAGAATAGAAAGCTTTTAATGAGAGCTTCTAAAAGATAAATGGACAGGACTGTATTTTTTTTATCAGGTGTCTGTAAGAAATTGTAAAAAAAAAACCCAAAAGCAGTGATAATTGAAATAAGATGAAAATATGAATGGAATTATGAATGGTTAGTCTCATTTATCTCATTCTAGAAGAAACATACTTAAGACCAGAGTAGGGCAGGGTTTGGGGTGGGGTGCGCACATGGGGGACAGCAAGGAAATGCTGTAACCGAAAAAGAAATAGCCAGAAGCCACATCTTGAACTTAAAGGGAGTCAATACAGATTAGATATTAGAAAAAAAAACTTCCTGACAGTAAGGGCAATCAGACAACGGAATAGGTTGCCACGGGAGGTAGTGAGTTCTCCTTTGCTGGGTGTCTTCAAGAAAAGGTTAGACAGACGTCTGTCTGGGATGGTTTAGGAAATCGTACATTGAGCAGGGGTTGGACTCAGTGACCCTAGAGATCTCTTCCAACTCTATGATTCTATAATAACGTGTTCCTAACTTTGTCATCTCCTCTGTACACATTCACACATATCTCTCGCTATATAAATACTATATATTCCAGTCAAAGGGGAGAACCTAACATTTTAAATGTGTTCATGTGCCTGCTGTTTCACTCTAGTTTTAACTCAGTTCCAGTTAGAACTGCAGCCTTAATCCTCAGCGTGAACTTCTTCACCTCCTAAAAATAGTGAATATGAATTTTCCTCACTTCCTGATAAGAATGGTTCGATGATAATAACTTGGCTTATTGTAAGTGCTTGCAGCCTGATTGTGTCTCTCCCAGTGTGACCTGTAAGCAGATAAGCAAATTAGAAAGAGAAGTTTGCTTGATTTGAGATTTAAATATACTGAGCACAGGTTTATCCTTGTTTAATTTTTCATCATCTGTGAGGCAAGAGAATTGAGTCTACAAATGGCTGCCAAGACAGAGTGAGCCCTAGGATCCTAATTAGTTTATCCCTGATTTGTACAATTCCACATGTTTTACACCATTGGATACATTGTAGGATTAAGTGCCAGACAAGTTAAGTGCCCAGGTTTGCCCTGCAATTTAGCCTTAGGGACAACAAGAGGTGATTGTGGAATCTAAAGATGGCCCTGCACTTTCTTCTCTCTGACTGGAGGGAACCTTATTTATGTCAGAATTTGCAACTGTGATTTGTTGCTTCTTAGCAATCCATAGTAAAGAAGCTTGCTACAAACCACAGTGTAAGTCTGCTTCATCAATTATCTCCTATTTTTATTTTAATCTTCTTCCTTCCACACCCAAGAAGGGCCAACAGCCCAGAGATATTTTTTATCTCTCTCCCTGTTTTACTTTCTCACTCTTTCCTCTCTCTACCCTCTTTGTCCAGTAGTGCGTTTTTTTGCTAACGTGTCTGCAGGGTGAACACACTTAATTTTATCTCCATCAACAGTTCTAGAAAGCTTGGCTTCGCTTTATAGATTCCAAAATGTGCTTTTAAAAATGTTTCTCTGAGTCTAAAATAGAAAGCAAAGGTCAGAGGGTGTTGATGGACAAGCTAGGCCAGTGCTTACAGCTACATCTCTATATGAATGGCTAAATCTACAGTGAGAATCTTCCCTCTGGCTTGATTTGCCCTTGGTTTAGTAGACATGCTGGAACATCTTATCTTCCTGACTTTTCCTGCTTTTTCCCAGCAGCTTTTTAGGATGTATTCTGTGTATTGACCTGGGCAGTTTGCAAAAGCAAATTGCAGGCTTATGTTTGGACGTTTTAAGCACAGAGACTTTAGGATTTGTTATAGCATTGTTTCAACTAAACTTGGTATAGCATCAGTTTCACTAAATTTGAACCAAGTTAATGATCTGCATAGGCAGTTCTGTCTGCCTATTTAGTTGCATTCGTAATGGGGTAGGCAGGGAGGGAACTCTTGAGTCAGAAAAAGAAGTTCCCATTAAAATGAACTCCATTATAGTCATACATACATAAACCCTTTCTGCACTGACTGGTGATCCAGATTAAAGAATAATCCAGATGACAGCCTCCCATCCACATCTGTGGGTCAGATCCCCTCCCCTGGCACTGATCCAGCTTCTTCTTCACGAGACAGAAACAGATCCAGATTTAAAAAGACATTGACCAACTGGAGCAAGTTCAGAGGAGGGCTACCAAAATGGTGAGTGGTCTCCTAACTGCGTCCTACAAGGAGCGGTAAAAGGATGTAAGAATATTTAGCTTGCAGAAGAGAAGACTGAGAAGAGATATGATTGCAGTCTTCAAGTATCTGAAGAGCTCCCACAGAGCTGTGGGACCAGCCCTGTTATCACTTCACAAGAAGAAAGGACTAGAAACAGTGGCTTCCATGTTCACATCAAGGGATTATGGGCAACTTATCAATGGAATAGGTTGCCACAGGAGTTGCTTTTCTCTCCTTCATTAGAGGTCTTCAAGCAGAGGCTGAACGACTGTCTGAGATGGTTTAGTGAATCCTGAACAGAGAGCTGGACTTGATGATTCTGGAGATCCCTTCCAACTCCATGATTCTATAATCAGATCTGTTGTCGGCTCATTTAATCTGGTCTACGAATGGACCAAGGGCTGTGGCACATATCCAGCTTACGTTCCCCTAAAACAGCCAGGGAGGATGGTCTGCAGCTGCAAAGGTCGCTGCTCTTACGCTGGATGTTGTGATAGCTAAAACCAGGCTGCTCTACCAGCAAGAACCCTGGTGATCCACCATGTGGTTGCCCAATAATGGCGGACCCAGCAGATTAAGAAATACAGGGAGGGAAGAGAGATGAGGCTGGAGGCGAAGATCAGGCAGAATAAACAAGACTTTTAATTTTCACGGGTATATATACAGTAGCCAACAGGGATGTGAAGGAAATGACATCAAAGCAAAATCAGGGAAAGTGATTGGAGGAAAAGCTGCTGTCTTCCAGGGCAGAGGTCCTTCTGATGTCACATCCTGTGGTAGGAGGCAGGGAAGATCCTCAAACAGGAAGAGTTTTCCTTTTAAAGCCATGTGCTTTGCAGACTCCATAATGCCCAAGGGCAGTTGCAGAGTGGAAAGAATTCAGCACCCTAGTGACACTGAGTGTGTACTACAAGTTTATGGAAACGGGAAAACTCTTGCTCCTTTTACTCTCAGGGCTTGAGAATTGGAAGGCAGCTTTTGTGGTTACTACAAAGGGCTTTGTGTACGAGATGTGCAGATGGCATACCTCCATGTTCCAGAACTACTGGGGGCGGGGGCTTTTCAGTGCTGATGGTGCTGATCCATTCCACACCTCCACATACTACTGATCAGTTCTGGACCCACTGATCCAGATTAAAACAAGACAAGTGCAGAAGAGTCCATAAGTATTGCATGTGTCACTGGTTCCTTTTCAACGTGAATTGCTCTCTCTCTCTGTGGTCTAGATGTGCATCAGGCAGTGGCCATGTTACATATGTTCTGTGCATCATTATCAGAGTAGCTGCATGTTTAAAGGCTCAGCAAACTGATTGGTGTCTGTTTAGCATTGAAAATACTGTAGTACAGACCAGGGTCGCGGGAAAAGAAATATTTTTACACACAATCAATAATCACTTAGTACAGGACTCCACTATCCTGGTGGCAAAGGGTGAACATAAATCTTCTTTTTTCCCCCTAAACGTCAGGTGCCAGTGGAACAAGAGTTCAGTAAATGGGATGAAGACTATACAAAGAGCTGTAGGGTTCAGCTGATGCAGATTGGGCAGGGCAGGCTGGAACAGGGGTACCAGTAGAAATCCAGCTATAAACTGAATCAGGGGAAAGAATGAAAAGCTCATGGCAACTTTGTTGAGCCTTCCAGTAGGTTGATGAAATGAATAGCTAACATCTCTGGTTGCTTTTGGTTGCTTCAAGATTATATAGGAGATTCTAGACACAGCATCAGATTACTCATGACTTTTGGGGAAACTGGGAAAGTAAAGAATTAAGTATGCACATGTACGTGTATGTATTTCATGTGTGTAACAGTTCAAGGTGGTGAAGATAAGTTTGTGCCCATCCTTTTCATCTTCACCACATCCCTGGTTGCTCCATGACCGAGCAGGAGGTTATTCCTGAGTCCTGAAGTCCTAGTCCCACTCTGAATCACTATATCATGGAGGTGCCCAATGTCATGATCTTCTAGCAGGTGGAAAACAAAGATTTCTTACATGCTTGATGCAAGGAAGAAAATCAGACCCTTCTCTATGGGCTTTCACTACTTCATAGAAAATATGACTACGAGATGTCTAATTTTGTGCTACGTTGCAAAGACAGAGTCCTCTCCTTCTGTAGCCGTTTATGTACTCTGCAGATTTGCTGTACAAGTGGATCTTCCACTGTTGTTTGGGATCCCCAAAAGCAACAAGAGGGAATCTGGCAGCTGTAGAATATGCTAGGTCATTGCAGACCGGAGTGAATTCCTTGACTCTTCCGTGCTCTCATTCTGTACAGTGTATGCAAAATATTGCAGCCACAGGCCCCATAGCAGGTGACAACAATAAAATATAAAAACAATAAACTTAAAACATCTTTAAAATATAAGCCTCCTCCCTCCTTCCCTGGCAAAAAATGTGAGCCAGTTTGGTCTAGTGTTTATAGAGCCAGATTCTTATCTGGGGATACTGGGTTTGATTCCGCTCTCCTCCAAGAAGGCAGCTGGATGACCTTGGGCTAGTCATAGCTCTTTTTTGAGCTATCACAGGCTCACCTACCTCACAGGGTATCTGTGGTGGGGGAAGTAGGTTTGTCAGCCACTTTGAGCCCCCTTAAATGGGTGAGAAAAGTGAGGTAGAAAAGCCAGCTCTCCTTCTATACTCAGGAGAAGCTAAGCATCACGAGCCTGGGTGAAGAAGTATGTTTTAACCAGGTGTTAAAAACAATATTACATAGGGACTTCGTATTCCTCCATTGGAGGCTGCTGTAGAAATTGCCTTTTCACATGCCACCATCCCTCACATCTCTAACGGTAGTGAAAATACAAGAAGCCCCTTCCCCTTCTGATGTTAGTAGGTAGGCAGGTCTATATGGTAGGAGACCTACCTTCAGATATTTATTCGTTTATTTCGATTTTTATCCCTTCCCATACCTGAAGATCTCCGGGCGGGTTACATTAGAAGCCAAATATAAAATGAGCATATTCAAACCATGTTTAAACAGTCCCTGAAGGTGGGGAAGAAAAGCTGTTCCCTTATTTCGCCAAAGGCCAGGGCAAAGAGGTGTGTCTTCACAGCCTTCCTGATCATGCAAAGTGAAGGTGCCCAACACATTTCAGGGGGGAGACTGTTTCATAATCTGGGAGCTATGACTGAGAAAGCCATAACCCTATCTGGAGGTTATTAGAGCATGGATCAGTACAACCAAGTTTACCTCTCCTGCCGCTAATAACATTCTAGCCAACTTCCACAGGCCCTTGAAGTGACCTATTTCTGCCACAAGGTGCCTGTTAGTATAGATGACATTGTAGTCAGATAGTTTTACGGAGGAAAATACTAGTAGCTAAATGGCAACTCCTATTTAGAGCCAGACCACTAGTGAATATCAGTTATTTGATAAGAAGTCTGAGAGATTATAATCTCCTTGTGCATTTCCATCAGTGGTCATGATTTTACCGATGATATTTGGGTGAAGCCTTAGGTCTCATCCTCCAGGGCAGTTTTTCTGATTGAAAAACTAGTGCCCTAGAAATGTTCCTTTCTGATAAATTTGCAGCATCCGTTGTCCCTTTAATACAATAGTTTTGGTTGGCTCGAAAAGTTGGCATCATAGTGGAGTAGCCGCGTAGTCACCTTGGAATGAAAGATTTCCCCATTTCTGTAAATAAGACTGAGTTTCACAAAATATTTCTAGCTTCCAGTTGACAAATGATCTCAATATGTTTGCCATTCATTATTTAGCAAATTGTCAATTGTAGTGGCCTGTTAGATAACTTGTTAGCTCTTGCTGTTAGGAATCATGCAATGCTGCTTATGTTCCTGCAGTTGCAAGAATATTGTGGCTCCCAATGGCCACATTTAGTCTGTTTGCATCTAATGTAGTGTATATGTCGGCTAACAGAGCTGGCAGGTGTCCCAAAAGAAATGTGAAATTTACAATTCCCAAAAGAAACTAACAGTGCTTCTTAGAAATATGATGCATATTGCTAGCATGTGTCTCCATGGTTAGCGAAGTGCGTATCATTAAGTATTAAAGTGACCAAGTTGTGATTTCTCTAAGCAAAAGACAAATATAGGAATGTACTTAGATCATTTGTACAGAATTTTAATATGTTCAGCTGCCTACTTTAATTTATCTCAAGAAGACTCATGAGATGCAAGTGTGAGCTGAGATAGGAAAGCCCTTACCAAAGACTTCTCAGTAAGCTTAACAATCATGGAAATAATATGGTCACACTTAAGGTTTAATCCAGCTTCAGTCCACTTTTGGAGTGAGCGAATACATCAGCAAAGTGACAAGCTGTTTTCTTTCCTGTGTGAAATCTCAGAAAATTCACCTTTGGGATAGATAATGTGGAAAGAAAATTACAGGTCATTTTGCTGATGTGTTCTCCCGCTCTGAAGGTGAACTGAAGCTGGGTTAAACCTTAGGCATGACCACAACCATAGATATGAATGGTTTAAAGTCAGGATTTAATAGCCAGGTTTGCTGATGACACCACCAAACAGAAAGGGTCTGTGTAGAGTTCCAGAGAGATCTCCTCATAATGGGGAAATGGGCACTGGGATGGCAGATGTTGTTCAGTGTACTGTATCATACTGTTCCTTGTTTTTTTCAAAATGTTCTGGTGGTAGCCCACATTTTCTTTCCATTTTCTTTTTTTCAAGAGTCTTTTTTTTAAGGCAGGATTATATTCAGACCAATGCAATATATATCCCAACTAGAAAAAAACAGCAAGGATTCTCTCTCTCTCTCTTTCTCTCCTAACTCTTAACTCTTGATGGTGCTTACATGCTCAGAAACTGTGCTGTCAAAGAGAGTAGGTAGATGAAGCAGGATAGAAAGTTAAAGGAATTAATAGTGGCTTCTTAGGAAAGGTGTATGCAGTAATGGCTCATCTCAGTAACCCACCATCAAGGAACACTGCTTTTTCTGCAGTGGCCCCAAGATTGTGGAATGGCCTCCCCCTCGTGGTGCGCCATGCCCCCTCCTTGTATTTATTTAGGAGGGCCTTAAAGACATCCCTGTTTGCCCCGGCCTTTGGTTAAGGATTTATTTTCCCTCCCCAGTTATAATGACAACATTTTAATGCACTATGGAGTGCACAGTTTTAAATTTGTTGAATTTTAAGGTGTTTTTAAGTGTACATCTTGTTTTATTTGTATTTCATTTTAATCTGTATCTGTTCTTAATTTGTATCTTGTTCTAATCTATTTTAACCTGTTGTAACCCGCCCAGAGACCTTCGGGTATGGGCGGGATAGAAATGTAAATAAATAAATAATAAATAAATAAACATAAGAGGAGCCCTGCTGGATCAGGCCACAGCCCATCTAGTCCAGCATCCTGTCGCACACAGTGGCCCACCAATTGCCCATGGGCATCTCAAGCAGAGACAAGTGCAAACCTTCTCCTGCTCTCGAATCCCAGCAAATGGCCTTAGAAGCATCCTGCTTTTCCACCCAGCCTGAAAGATGCACCTAGGCTTGAGCTGGATTGAGAGGATAGATCATTTGCCAAAGCTTTTATGAGTATTTGTGTGTCTCAAAACAGAAGAAAGCATGGCCCCTAAAATGAAACAGTAGATATTGCTGTAAAGTGCTGTGAAGATAATTTAAAAATTGAATAAAAGTAACTGTTTTAAAGCAAATGGAGTTTTTATTCCATTTTAATATTAAATTGTGCTGATTTCTGCATATAAGCAGGGCTTGCCTTTTGTTTTATTAGGATTTAATTCTAAATAGGTGTTCACAAGATTGTCCATCCGTGCAAGGACATGGTATTTAAAAAATTAAATACAAGTTTGCACTCAGTTGGCACATAGTTAAATGCCAGCTAAGTTGTGAATGTGCAGACACCCAAACCATTCCACAACTTCGCTTCCCTGGAATGGTTTCCCAGGGGAGGCAAAGTGTCAAAAGGCTCTTAAGTTTCAGGTGTATGTGTTTGAGAATGTTCTAAACATGAATAGAGACATCCCCTTTTTATTTTTATATTACTGTCTCCAAGGCCAGCTCATACATAACAATACTTTCTTAAAACTCCTCTGAATCTACTCTGTCCATCCATCCATCCATCCATCCCTCTGTCTGTCTGTCTGTCTGTCTCTCTGTCTGTCTGTCTCTCTGTCTAATATATATACCTGATAGATAGACAGATGATGGTGTTCTTGATTAACATTTTAGTTAATGACATGATGGAATGACATATGTGAAAGCAGTGTGGTGTGCTTTGTACATTAGTCATAGCTTCAGTTAACTCTCAGGTTGCTGTATATACTCGTATTGTGTATGCATCAGTTCTTGTCTTACTTTTTTTCCTATACAGCCCTCTAAATCATATCAAGAAGTCGGCTGACAGTCTGTATGTGTGTTTTAATTATTCACATTGCCTTGGGATTGTTTGGTTGTTTTCATGTTCTCTGCTTTGTATACATTCTTCCTCGCCTCCCCTCAACCCCAGAATGCAGCAGCAGCAAATTTTTTCTGGAATATGAACACGCAGGGTGTTAACAGGGAACATTTTATTCTTTGAACAAAGGGAAGGGAGATGTACTTCATCTCAGGATTTTTAGAAACAGACAAGTTGTTGTTGTTTTGTATGTATTCTTTTCCTTTTCAGCACATTTCTAATCAGGGCCCAAGCACGATGGCTCTGAGTAACAACTTGAAGATTGCATCTAGTGATTAATGCCATGATGGATGTAGCGAATAGGCTTTTCCTTGAGGAAAAAATATACAGCAGCATTTCTTTCCAATACATTTTAACTGGACAGTTTTGCAAAATTATCCTGTAGATTAAAGAAAAAAGTCACTTGCTAAACGTACAAAATATTGTCTTTAGCAATAGTGATCTTTGTGGCAATATTCTCCAGTTGCACTGATTCCTTCCTCTTTGTAATGTACAAGTATATGCACATCTGAGCTAAGAAGGCTGCTGTTGAGCATAACTTCAGTGGCGGCTGACTGCTGTTCTTTTTAAATTTTAAAAACTTAAAAATTGCCCGGCTAGATCTACAGTGGGCAGAGTTAACCGACAGGGGAATCTTTAAAGGAATCCATCCTTTATGAAGAAAAGTATATATATTTTGATGTCCCTGGATTTGTATTCAGAGTGCACACTATTTCCTGTTTTTATAGTCATCACTCACTGTTTAGATCTGTTCTCATCAGACTTTCTTCTAAAATGGTTTATAACTTAGGGGTCATCATCTCCCCCCCCCTCCCCCTGCTGTAAACATAGTTGTATAAATGCTTTTAAGGGCATGTCCGTTTGTTTTTAATTTCACTACTGGTTTGTGTTTTTGCCTTAGATGAAGTTAGAATTCATTTCATTTTTAGGGTGCTTTCTTGTAGTGGTGGGTAGTGTATTGTGGGAAGTGGAACAAGGCAGTGTCCTTCCTATGGCTGTATTGATTTGCCCTTCAGCTGTTTGCAGTGCATAGAAAACCTAAGGCCTTGTTGTTGATTATCTACACAATGTCTCTGTGAACATTATTGACCCATTCCTGCTTACTGCCTGTGGCTCTTGATTTTTCACACCGTCTCCATGACACTCATAATAAAACATACTATCTTATTGCTACCCAGCTCTGGAAAGCAACCAATGTAGCTTTAGTGCAATTGCTGCATTTCTGGATAACATTTATTATATGTTGGACAGAGACCTATAGCTACTTTAAGGGTATGTATTGTTTTTCAGGTTTAGCAGATTTCCACCCTTTAAAACAAAAATATTGTTGTAGTTTTAAAGTGAAGGGTTCACAATGGTGGAAATGAAAATGAAGGAGGAGAGAAGCCCACAGCTTTCACTGTTATCTTTAAATCAACAGGCACTTCACAAGGGCTAAAAAGAACTGGTGTTATTTCCAAGATAACTGCTTTGGTTGCCATAAGGAGAGCTCTCATATTTTCTCTTTTACTAATTAGCTGCCAGAATCCACTTTTAAAAAGTGTTTGCCCTCTCCTTTGTTAGTAATTTGTGTTTGAAGATAATTGTCCTCCTGCCCTGACCCTTTTTTAAATTGGGGGTGGCCAGAGTCTTTCTGGTCATCACTTAACACACATAGCTTTGCACAGTTCATTTTGAAAATGGAAGGCTTGTCCTAATGATGTGAACAGAAGGGAATGTAGACACTGGCAAAACTTCAAAATAAATAATAAGAACTTCTATAAGTACATCAGAAGTAGGAATCCAGCCAGGAAAGCAGTTGGACCATTAGATGACAGTGGACGGAAAGGGATTGCAGAATTAGAATTACAGATTAGAATTCATGTGCTAAATGAATTCTTTGCTTTTGTATTCATGGATGAAGACAGAGGACATGTGCCAGCAGCTGAGCCTATATTTTCAGAAGAATTAAATTGGATAGAGATAACCAGGAAAGGAGTCCTTGCATGTCTTAACAAATCACAATGACCAGATGGCATTAATCCAAGAGTTCTTAAGGAACTCAAATGTGAAATTGTTCATCTTCTAGCAAAAATATATAATCTTTCCCTAAGATCAGTCACTGTGCCTGTAGACTGGAGGGTAGCAGATGTAACACCAGTCATCAAAAAGGGATCCAAGGGTGATCCAGGCAATTACAGACCAGTTAGCTTAACATCAGTTCCATGTAAAGTGATGGAAACCATCATTAAAGATAAAATTAAGTGTGCACATGGAGTACCAAGCATTGCTGAACAAAAACCAGCATGGTTTGGCAAAGGTAAATCATGCCTTACAAACTTGTTGGAATTCTTTGAAATTGTCAGTAAACACATGGATAAAGGCGAACCAGTAGACATCGTCTATCTGGACTTTCAGAAGGCTTTTGACAAAGTCAGCTTGGCTGCAACACTTAGGCCTCTTCAGCTTTGAAGGACAGTGCTTAAGAGGGGACTGTTTGGTATAGAAAAACTGCCAGGGGGTCCTCCATGAAGCTGATGGGTAGGAGAGTCAGATCAGACAAGGGGAAGTATTTCTTAACCCAGAGGGTCATTGGTCTATAGAAGAGCAACCAGTCTAGATGACTTTAAGAAAGGGTTAGACAAATTCATGGATGACAAGTGTATCAGTGGCTACTAGAATGGATGCCTAGGTACATCCTTCAGGCTTGGGGGGGGGAGGTGCAGGCAGGATGCCTTTAAAAACCATTTGCAGGGATTCAAGAGCAGATGAAGGATTTGCCCTTGTCTTCTCCTTGAGATGCTCATAATCAATTGGTAGGCCAGTGTGTCAGACAGAATGCTGAACTAGATGAGCTAAGGCCCAGTCCAGCAGCACTCCTCTCATGTCCTTAGGATGATCTGATCAATTCTTACAGAAAGCTGCAGTGAGAGTCCTCCTCATTTTAGTGGCATTTTTTTGTAAACAATGTATAGCATTCTTACTATTTCTTACAATGAGGGTGCATTAGAAAAAGCCACCATAAGCCTAGAGATCTTTTAATATTGTTGCTGTACTTGATTTAGTTGGTAAGCTAAATGTAAAGATGCTCTTGGGTCAGGCTTAGCTGCCACTTTTTATATGGACAGATCCTTGCAGTCTCCTTGACAGAGATAGTGAAATAGATTTGGAACATAATGGCAAAGACACTGAAATGATATAAGAATATAAAAACATTTTTTAAAATGTCCCACTGGTTTGGATCCATGCTCATCTAGTCTAAGAGCCTGCTTTTACAGTGATCAGCTAGTTGCTGCACAAGGAAGCCCACCAGCAGGACATTCATGCATGGCTTATTCTGCTTGCAGTATCCCCAAAGCTGGCCTTTGGAGACATACTGTCTCCTGCTGGGCTAATAGCCATTGATAGTCCTTACTTCCATGAATGGGTCCAACTGTCCAGGTTGGTAACCAATCCTATGTGTCATGGTAGGAAATTCCAAATTTTATTCATTGTGTAAATGTATATTTATATATGTGTCTGTCCTGATTAATCCATAATTCAGTTTCATTGGGTGAGCTCTGCTTCTAGTCTTTTGAGAATTCACTTTCTCTACACCATGCATATTTTTATGTAACTCTGTTGTATCACTTTCTACATTAAAATGACCTCCTTTGAACTGTTTCTTCTTTGTATAAGAGCATTATAATATTAGAATCTTTGTTTTCATGATGCTTTTGACATCTTTTATAGTGGCTTCACAATGTGTCAACACAATGGATCTCAAATGCCCTTATCCACATGCTTGTTAACACACTAAAAAAAACTCTAGGGGATGGCCTCCTTAGCTGGTTTCCTGCTTCTAATATATTTGAATAAACTTTTATTATCAGTCTTTACTGTTCTGTCACTATGCTCCTCAAATCTTTTTTGCCTCTCCCACTGTTTCTTTGCATTTCTTTTGCCAATGTTTGTGTTCCTTTATGTTTTCTTCATAGGAGAAGCCCTCCACTTTCTAAAATATGCTTTCTAGAACCTAATGGTTTCTTTACTTATGCAGGTGAGCTTTGAGGTACTTGTCTTAATTTTAGGAATGCATTGTTTGCTATTTCATTATTTGAGGAAATGACAAAATTGATCCAGGAACTTTCTCTATACAGTTATAATGAGCTACAGCTGCTCCCAAAGCATTCTTTAAAAATAAATTTTGAAATTATGGCTTTTAAACAAATTCATAATTTTTTAAAACATTGTGATTCAATTGGCAAAGAACCAAGCTTGTGCTGGCAGACATGATGTTGTCGCCCTGTAAATCCCATCATCATTGACCAGATTAGTTGAAGTTAATGAGTGTTCTCAACCATCGGGAAGTATAGTATACAGCATTAGCTGCTTCTGAACTGAACCATGTAATTATTCCCTAAGGACAAAATATGCTTTTAAGGACTCTGTTCAAGGTTTGTTGTGGGACAAAATCTATCTGAGGAACCACTTGTAAAGTTCTCACTTGACTAGCATCTATCCATCGAAGAGGCTTTTGATTGATGATGACTGGTTTATGTTGAACTTTATGTAACTGTTCCTCAGGCACACATGTAATATTTAACCATAGGAGTAATTCTTACGGAAAGCTGCAGTGAAGTCCTCCTGCTAAATTTCTATGTCCAAATCTGGTGTAAGTGGTACTTTTTGTAAATTCCACCTCAGGTGATTGATTGACTGATAGGGACTGATTTATGTTGAACAATAGGCCCTTTTCCACTAGGGCTTAGGATCCTTCTAAGACCCTAGAACCTTCTAAGACCCTTATGAACCTGATTGATACTAATTGGGAAGGCCCTGTTCCCACTTGGACCCCATTAAAGGCCCCATCTGCAAGGCCCTGTCCCCACGAGGGCACTGGAAATCCAGATTTAATAGGACCTGATTAAAGGTGTCCACAATGGGGTCTTCAGGCATCTTCAAGATCTAGATCTCCAGAAGGACCTTATCTCAAAGATCTGGATCTTGAAGATCCTGATCTTTGATTGTGTGTGGGAAAAGGGGACTTGTGTAACTTTCTCATTCACACATGTAATATTCAACCATATGAGTAATTCTAAGAGAAAACTCCTCCTTGTTTTTTATGTGTAGGTCAAGTTAGGTGTAAGGGTTTCTTTTGTTTGTTTTTGTTTCTATAAATGTGTTGAAACGGGATTCCACCTCACGTGAATAAGCCAAGATACAAGGAAAGCATTGAATCATTTTTCATTTTCATGCAAAGGAAAAGGTTTTTCATATACTCTAGTCTCCTATTATGTTTGGAACTAGAAATCATGTTTAACAATTCTGCAACAAGTCAGAATAGTGAAGTCCGTTATAATGATTTCCTAGTTAACAGAAATTAATGGATAACTTCCTGTTCATTAGTGTTATATTTGTTTCTCCCCCAGGTTCTGTAAGGAGATAAAATGTTGATGGGAGGGACCAAGATCCATTTGTATTCATTTTATTAAACTTTTAAGACTTTAATATCCAGTCATGGCCACTAAGAAGCTAATTATGTAATTCATTACACAGACCAATGCATGAGATTGTTGGTGACTTGAAAATTCTGGTTTGAGCTACTGATGGTCGATATTAACAAGAACCCAACTGTAGCCTTAAAAAGGAGGGAGAAGAATCATACATAAAACATGTCATTTTCATGTCCTCCATTTTCACTTACCTCTATTCCCGGTTCCATGATTCAACTGTCCAAGACATCTGTGGAAAACTTGGAAAGCTACATTATACTATGGAAAAAGAAAACACTACCACCAGATGTCTTTGTCAAATGTTTTATGCTTTTCTTAATTGACAACCTGGCCATGGCATTTCTGGCAAAAATAGTAATTGAGCAACTATCACAGCTTTGTTAAATGGATTTTTGAGAGTGCATACTTCCCTCATAAGTGTCTATCTGTTTTCTGCTTATCTATTTTGCCTATTTTGCTTATTTGTAAGTGCTTATCTACTCTACATTGCTTAGCTCTAACTTGTCTTATGGGGTCAGTTATTCGGGTAAAAAGTATATTTGACTTTCAATTTTAAGTTCTTGGCAAATGAAAAATTATTGAATACAAATAAACATAACAGGAACTGTGATGATTCTTCTAAAATATAATGTATTGTTACTATGACGCACTAATTCTGTTCTTCCTAAAACAAGTAATATCTCCATGCGTGTTTATCCTTATTTGCATGATAGCACTTAAAACTAAATATATGAATTCCAATGTCACTGTAATATATTGTTATGCACCGTATAATGCTCCCATAGAGTCATTTCTTGTCCTTCCTGAACAAAGGATTCTCTTGAGAAAGAAAATTGTATATTGCTTCAGTCTTATTTTGAATGGGCACCCGTCTCTTATGTGTATGCTGGTCTGCTCCTTCTGAGTCATAGTTATCAGGTATTGTAAAGGTTAAACCTTATCATCTGCACGCACACACACACACACACACACACACACACAAGGTTGAGGTTTCATCAAAAACTTCCATCCTCACAACCTGTCGGCCACAATTTGATGATTATTATTGATTATTTCACAGCCTTTCACTCACTCTCTGCCACTGCAGCCCGCCTTGATATACAGATAGGGCTGCAGTCCAGCTAAAATAAGACTCCATCTTGATAATGGACTGAGATGAGATATTGTTGTTTGATAAAGATAATTGATGTTTCACTGTGAATTGGGAAACAGTTCCGAATATACCTTATCATGTGTGTGCTCCATCTGCAAATAAGCTAGTGTTTACAGAATAGAACAAAAGACGTGGGCTTTGACAGACTAGGTTCTCAGTGTTAAAAGCATCTGCCTGTTTTTCAGTCCTTCATCTTCATTTGTGCCCCCAAGAAAACATGGGAGAGTATCAGATTTTGCTCTTGAATGTTATTTCCTTATTCTTCTAGTTAATTCTGGATTATGATTATTCATAATTTCCAGATTGGACTAGCTTCGGGTGCTGTCTGAGTGTAAGGGTTTCTTAAGCACCCGTTAAATTTCCTTTCAGAAAACCATTGACAGAGCCAACGATTAAGTGTGGGAATTTCCACTCTACCTATCAGCCGATACATTCTTGTATGGCACGTAATTACTGTTAAGTGATTATATGCCTTTTGTTGGCTGTGTCTGTTTTCAGCTGCTAGATTTAGGTTGATTAAGGTATCGCTCATCTTAGGTGCTGTTCATCCGATTTCTTTTAGTCTTGTTATCACCTTCATAACCCCTAATTAAGCAATGAGGCTTGACAGGGAATAGGGCTATCATCAGATAATGACACCCCAAGTGTGTTACGAGGGACAAGGTTCAGCTGAGTGCCTTTAATCCTCTAGGGGTGTGATTATCTCATGATAAACATACAACATCACAGCTCATTGATATTATTTCAGACTGTTTGCACAATTTGTTTAGCTATCGAGTTGCAATATTTCCACAATTTTTAATTCCCTCCCCACCCCACATATTGTAGCTCTCTATAAAAATGTTCCTGGGTCAGGCGCTCTGGGTTTGCGGTGTGTTCTGTATTATGAAAGGCCATTTTGAAATGAATATTGAAAAATTAAAATTTAGAAGCAAAAAGGAAAGAAGAAACCAGTCTTGTATATGTGCTATAGTAGAACAGAGAAAAGTTGGGGTTAATTAGCTGCCCAGAAAAACATGTGAAAGGGGTGAATAAGGGTTGCTGCAATAATGTGTGGTAACCCACCATAATGGAACCATAATGGTGCTATATTCCCCCCATCTGTACTGGACCTCTACAAATTATGGTTAAGACATTTGCATTGTTCTCACCTATACAAATCTTTTGAGTGGCTGTTCTCATGGCCACCATCGGATTGTGGGTTTTGGTTTGCTTCAGTTTGAATTGCACCGAAACACCAGCAAACAGGTTTGTGGTGCCTAGACAAGCCCTAGGACATGAGTACTTTGGGTCCAGCATTTCATAAGCACATAGGAGGAGCCCTGCTGAATCCAGCATTCTGTCCCGCACAGTGACCCACTAATTCTGCCTGGACATCTCAAATGGGAAACAAAAGCAAAGTCTTTACTTGCTCCCAGTTCCCTGCAAATGGCCTTGAGAGGCATCATGCCTCTCTCTCCCACCTGGAGACTGTACTTATGCGTCCGTTCTAGTAGCCGTTCTAGCAGCCATTGATACACCTCCATGAATTTATCTAATCCTTTCTTAAATCTATTCAGACTGGTTGCTATCACTTCTTCTAGGAGTTAAGTGCATAGACTGTTGGTCTTCTGAGTAAAATAAATAAATAAATGCTTCCCCTTGTCTGTCCTAACACTTCTGCCCATCAAAATGCCCATAGGATGGCCACTGGTTCTGTTGTTTTCTCTTATTTGGCTTTTTTGCACCATGCATGACTTTATATACCTCGGTCAGGTCACCTCTTGAATGCTGCCTTTCAAGGCTGAAAAGGCCTAGATGTTGCAACCTGGTTTCACAAGCAAGATGTTCCAGACCCTTTTGGGTTGCCCTAACCTTGTAAGAATTTCACAAGGGGGAGGGGCAAGAAGGCTCTTACCAGCAGAAGGGCTGGTGCTAGGTGACAAATTTTTTTGCAAAGACTGTGGTGGGTTTTAAGGGAGTCATGAGGGAAGACAAGGCAGCAGTAGGTGTATGGACATTGGGGGTGGGGGTAGGTTTGCATTGCACAAGGCTGCTGTGGCACAAGAAGGCCCCTCCTGCCTGTAAACTCTCACTTTGGTAAGGGTAAGGTAAGGGTCTTGCGATTTTGTCATCACACTATGCCCAAAGGTATTTGCTGATTCAGCCATTCTTGTGGCTTTCTAAAGTCTTACCACAGCCTTCCTCACATCCCAGTATCAGCTCCCACTGCTCCCCACTGGTAGGGACCTTCTCATCTTTCATCAAGGCCTACCACACAGTCACGCAAAACAACAACAACTCCACTTTAGGAACTGTTTGATGAACCTGGGGCAAGGTTTGGTTCACCCTCAACAGGACTTGGCTCATCTCCTGGGAGAACAGATAGATATTCTACATTTTCTCACATTTAATATCTTAACTTTTAAATATATTAAAACATAGTCAGTTCTTAGAGTATTCAGAATTGTCTGGAATATCTAATGTCTAAAGATGTCATAACTTACTGTATGAAATTATCTGGAGCCTTAGAACTGGTAAACCTAATAAATAGAAATGTTGTATTATCTTGCACAGTATTTTTTTACCCAAGTGAAAGGCACACAGGAGCTCTTCATACATAGCATTTCCTTTAGAGATGGACAGTTCTTATTGTTTGTAACAAACTAAATGCTTGTGCTGTTTATTAGAACAAGCCAAGAACTACAATTTAGAGTTCAGAGGGAGGGCTGTAGCTCAGTGGTGGAGCAAACTGCCTGGAAAGCAGAGGGTTGCCAGCCATTCCCTGAAAGTAGGCAACGGCAAACTACTTCTCTGCCAAGAAAGCTTCATAGAGATGCCCTTGGATGTGCCCAGGAGTCGGCCACAACTCAGTGATACCCAATGCAGAAAGGCCTTAGGAATCTGCGTTGTGTTGCTCCTCCGCAGACACATTGGCTGTCACAAGCCCATTCAGTACAGATGCTTCTGCTTGCTGTTGATCCGGATCTAGGTAATCTGGGTTCAGGAGGTATACTAAACTATGCTTGGAAATTCCATGCTCCTCACTTTGTATCATGCGCAAGCCCAAGGCTCGCAGAGAGCATAAGGATCAATAAAATCATTAATATCCCATCATGAATTCTAAGTTGCTAGTATTTCAAGCCACACAATATTGGTTGGCAAATATCACTCCATACACAAT
Source organism: Aspidoscelis tigris stejnegeri (assembly GCA_023333525.1). Classification (NCBI taxonomy): domain Eukaryota; kingdom Metazoa; phylum Chordata; class Lepidosauria; order Squamata; family Teiidae; genus Aspidoscelis; species Aspidoscelis tigris. Next base: position 14,937,305 of record JALMGA010000007.1, read on the forward strand.
GGATTATACATTGTATTTTTAAAAACTATCATCAGGCAAAAGAACAAATCCTAACATAAATGGCTAGGCTGTTGGTTCATTACTTTGTGATCAGATAAAAACTATGCAATGTGGTAAAATTGCAAGGAATTAAGACATATTGATAGTAAAGATCAACGGTGCAGCATCCAAGAAACCTTGCAGAGGAAAGAAAAGTGGTTAATGGATAGCTTTTGGGGGAGAAAAAAGGTAGAAGAAACCCGGAAGGTTTTCTGAAAGTATTTTCTCATGAGAATGAGCAGAAAAGTCAAAAAGCTTGACTCACATGTGAAGTGAAAAAGAACAAGCGTTAAAAGTACTATATGTATGGATTGAATTTGAAAAAATACTATGGACACTTTAGTATACCTCAAGCAATTAGGCAAGTAAGTTTTGTCAATGATGATGTTCTTATCATCACCACTTCCACTTTCATTACACAGTTTGGTAAATGTTTATGTATGATTTGGTATTCTGACCATTAGATCTTTCCCAAAGACCTAGGATAATCAGTGCTTTATTATAAATTATTATTATGTAAAAACAGCAGTTACACACAGCAAACAAGATCACTATGCTGGATTTCGTATTATATCACTAGTCGGGCACTTCCCAAGCACCTTGGACTGCGTGATGTATCGGCGAATTATGTGAGCAGACCCCAGTAAAGTGGCTTTTTGTAGTTGGCAGATGGATATTTTGCTGATACCAATGGTTTTTAGGTGCCCACTGAGATCTTTTGGCACCACGCCCAGTGTGCCGAGGATGACTGGGACCACTTTCACTGGTTTTCTCCAGAGTCGCTGAAGTTCAATTCTCAGATCTTCATATCTGGTGAGCTTCTCCAACTGTTTCTCCTCAATTCTGCTGTCACCTAGAAAAGCAACGTCGATGATCCACACCTTCTCTTTCTCAACCATTGTAATGTCAGGGGTTAAGTAGCTTCTTCTTCCGTGCCTTTTCTTTCTCAGAAGGCACTAGGAGACCACTTCTCTACAGTCGTTCCTTATAAAACATGTTTTTCTTTACCACAGATTTCCTTTTACCTGATAAAATCTGGTTTTCCTTATTTGATGTAAGGTAGCTTTCAGGAATGTGATCTGGCCTCTGAGGAACTATTTATTTATATTGGTACCCTGGGCCACCCATTCCCATCACTACTGACATAGTGGTGGACCAAGTCTTCCCTCTATAGGGCCACTGACATATTTATAGGCTGGGCCTCCCCTTAACAATGCAAAATGGACTGTATTGGTTGACAGTATCTCAACCCTGCAGTATTGATAAACTGGGCCTCCCCTGTTCTTAACCCATGGTTGGTTGGCAATGGTTATATGCACAACATTGTTCTGCACTGCACAATTTTATGTGGGAGCCTAGGAATAACTGTATTGTTTCCCTTAAAAATTAACAACAAAAATAAATGTAGATATTTCAATGTAATCACCAAGAATCAAGTTGACTTAAAGTCATGGTTTTATCATCCATCCTTCTCAAAACCGTCTTGTCACAGAAAAAGTTTAATCTGAGGAGCTATCAAGAAATCTAGGAATCACAGGCAAGAATATTCTAGGCCAGATGGCTGCAGTTTTTAAAAAGTAACTTAATCATAAAATCACACTAATTAAAATGAATATGGGCCAGAACTGAATGAATGTGTATAAATCCTGCATATTGACATATTTTCTTTAGTTGTAGCAGTCCAGAAAAATGAAACTATCATAGGCCCTTTCTACACTTGCTTGTTAATCCAGATCAAGGAAATGCTTAGTACATGTCATCTGCATGGGACTAGTGTTAATTCAGATCAGGTCCATGCTAAGGGCTCACTAATCCGAATTAATTGTAGACCCAATATATTTGGTCGACATCTGTACCCGCACCCTCTCATCCAGATCAAGAAAAGCTTATCTGAATGTAACAGTGGGTACATTGATGGCAATGGTGTCTCTGCAGTGCCTGCAAAGAGAACTTGCATCTGTGGGAATGGTGCCTTCACATTGCTTTTGAAGACACCTTGCCCTTACTACCCAGATGCAGCATCCATTGCGTGGGACATGTGCCCATTGCACAGGGTGTTGGAAGTACTGTGGGGCAATTGCATCATAGCACGCATGCACTGATGCAGAACAGGACTTAGGAATCTGCACTGCATTGCTATCTAAAGCCCACTCAATGTAGATGCCTCTGCCAGATGTAGCTAATCCGGATTCACTAAGCTGAGTCAATTGAAGTAAGTGCAGAAAGGGCCATTGAAGCTTTAGGAGAAGATCTGGTGAGAAATGCTTGCTGGCACATTCTTGAGATTTCACTTTTTCTGGGTTTCCACTACTAAGAGAGCACAAATGATCTGCAGGATTTGGGAGGGGGAAGTCCTAATACCAGCCCAAGTTATGTGTTGTTGTTTTAAATAATTTTTTGGTAGTACTTTTACTTCATTACTAGTTCTTTATTTTTACCATATATTTGTTTTATATGAGTTTTTGGTGTCAAAATGAATTCAAAAACTGTAGCTTGGGGTGGAATGTTAAGAATTTAGTAGAAAAGATCTTGGCTGTAAAAAATTAAAAATAAAATCATAGATTATTTTGGTACATAGTTTTCTATCTTCAAACATTTTCTTTTACTGATATGGAATTTCCTATGTATCTCATCAGTGCTGAAAAATCACAAAATGAAAGAAACGGAGAGGGGTGGCATGAACTTAGATACTAAGAAGCCAAGAATTTGGAAGAGAATTGACACACTGTGTTTAATTGTTAGGTGAAAATATTTTATGTACAAGTAGCATGCAGAAGGTGGTAAGATAGGAGTTAAAAGCTTCGTGCTAAGGGCGTAGACAGTACAGACTAAAACAGAGTAATTACTGTTTCACAGTTTTATAAAATATGGACTTATTCCTTGCATCAATGTGTCAACAGATAGCCAACATATTTAATCACCATTACAAAAATCACCCATATCATATTATATCAGTATTTATTTATGGTGGAGCAGCATGGCAGAAAAGAGCAGGTATTTTGTTAGATCTTTTCTTTTATATTGGCAAATGACTGACTAATCTTCTGCTAAGAAATTTGCCTTTATAGAGTTTCAAGAAGATAGCGATGAGGAAGACAAGTAAATGGTGGCTTCTCCCCCTTTTAGGCTTTCAGAGTGTTGAAAACCTTCCAACCATATTTGTATCAAAATAATCTCATCTAGTGCTTAAAAACCAAGCTGAAAGTTTGCTAACAAAGGGCAACTTGTGTCTCTCTTATAGTAAAGATAGCTCAATGGCCCAGTATTTGATCTGCATACAGAAGACTCCAGTTGCAACTTCAGCAGCTCAGAAAAATTCTGAAGAGGTATTGTCTGTCACAGTAGGCAATGCTGTGAGTTAGATGGAAGTACAACAGCAACATCTTTATCGTATTCTTCATCCAAAGAAGATTCCCAGAGCTCTTTACAAAGTTCTAGGACATGATAGCCCCTGCTCTCAGCCTCACAGATTATGAGACAGGACATGAGAAGAAAAGGAATGGGGAGATAAATAAAATATAAGGCAGTTTCTTGTTTTGTTTTTTAACAATATCATTTCTTTAGACATGGTTTCCTAGGGTGGCCAAACTGTCACCCACTGAATGTTGCTTAAATTCAGGTTCCATCAGTTCTTCAAATTGGTCAGAATATCTGGGACATGTGGAATTCAGAGTCATCTGGAAGGCTTATAATTTGGATATAATAGTTAACATAAACCTTAACAATAAAGGTGAAATATAAACATAGAGATCAATAATGATCAATAGAAATAGCATGCTAGCTTAAATTCTTAGACAAATGGCAGATTATGAATTTTATTCATATTCCTTCAAATATACAATACATCCATACCTATCCAGACTGCATGCATATATATATATATATATCGTGTGTGTGTGTGTGTGAAAGAGAAATTTAAATTAGCCCTGTGGTAGCCCTTATGTTTGGTTGCATTCCACATAATTTTCTCTATTTGCCATTTCTTAGACTTTTTGTTTAAAATAGGTTGTGCTAAAAATAATCTTTTAATCTTTTCAAAGGATGAACAGTACTCTTAGTCTAGACATGACCTTTGTAGTTACAAAGTAAGGGACTGAAAATGCATTGTGAAATTTGTTTAGCTTTTCCCTTTCACGCACATGGAAAAAGATGCTGAATGTCCACTTGATGCCTATGTGATTGGGAGATCACATGGTCATATGGTCCTCTTCCTTCCATCAGTATACTTTCTTTACTGCATCGGGGTGGGTGGGAAAAGCTTCACAAAACCTTCCAACCATGTAAGGGAAACAGAACTTGGATTGAACCCATTTTTTTTAAAAAAAATGCCTATCTTTGAAATGGATTTCCTACTTTTTTAATGTAGCTTGTTTTAAATTTTCCTAATTGAAAGTTAGGGCAGTAGCATGTGTGTTCTGTTCTGTTAAGTGTAATACTGAACTGTGATTAATTGTGAAGCAGATAACTGTATATCTCAGTTGGGAAGATACTCCTGATTAAGCTGTATACTTTTAGGCACTGATTACTTCTAACAATACAGAAAAAGGATGAGAGAGAACTATGCATGTTCACACAGGGTTCCTAAAGGATAAGGAAAGCAATATTACAGGAAAACTGAATATTTTAGGCCGACCAAATGATAAACATTTGTAAAAATAATGAGCTCAATGCAAAAAACAAAAAACCCAAAGATGAAAATAATTTCAGTTGTTGATCAAATATTGATTTATCAGTATTAATCAGTTTGGATTCATCCTGTACTTAAAATGTAGGTGCAATGAAGTAATTGTCAGTTCTATTTATTATTTCTTTTAAACTGTATTTTGTTTTCAAATACTATCTATATATAGTATGAGTAGGGTTTAATATGAAAGTTGAAAGAGCTGGGGGGGATTTTCCTCGCCTTTTCTTTTTCTCTTTTGCTTTATCCAGTTCATTTGAGGTTTTGCTTTTTTGGGCTATCTTTTATGGATTGTAAAAACGCCTTGGGACATGTTACTGTACATGAACTGTGCAACACAAGAGCAGATTGCATGGTATTGACCCGCAATGCAAGAACGTGGATTCGCCTTATGACACAGCTGTTAGAGGTGCTGGCCGTCTAAACAAGCTGAAGTTGGTGATGTGTGATCACATCAATGTGGGTGCGATTAGAGAGTTTGGATTTTTAAAGCATAGAAACAACCAAAAATTTCCTTGAAGTAAGAGCCACCTCCAGCTCTTTTTCAAATAAGAATGCATTTAAGGTTTCAGGTCTTAAGGGGGAACCTTAGAGGAAAGGAAATTATAATTATCAAAGATTGATCTTTCACTGTATTTGTTGAAAATACTACTCTGCTATCAGGCGATCTAGTCCTTTAGGTGACCCGAAGAGGCACAGCTGTTGTTAAAACTGTTGAAATGATTAAATGATGGCAAATTCAAAAGGCTAGCTTCGAGCAAAGTAGCGAGCCTGTGTGAGAGACAAGAGAGCAACAATTTACAAATATCATTCCAGGCTTAAAACATAATGTCAGTATTTACTGTGCCCCTTTTTGAGAAACACAGTGGCACGTTGTCCCAGTGGAGATCATTAGATGTTGGCTAGCACCTTTCTTTTAGACCCCAAACACCTTATTGGCTTTTGTTTCTGTCATGTCTGGCTCTCCTAGTCCTCCAAGTAGTCTAGGGCCTGATTTTGGCACTAGCATTTGCTCATTTCCACAAAGAAGGCCTTGACTTAACATTTTCCACACTCGGCAACTGGGAACATAAAAGCTTCACAAGTTCTGGAACAACCCTAGCTTTGTGTCATGTCTTTCTAACAGTTGCTTCCATGTTTAGGGAAGCAAAGTATGATGAAGCAGGAGCCAGACTCTTTTCATACTGACTAAGGCCAGAGATAGTGTGGATATTGCCAGCTGCTCGAAATTCAATTAAGTGGCTAACTCTAGCTTAGCTCTTGTAGTTCCTTATTCATGTGTCCGCTGTTTCTAGCAAGTGCCTGTGTTAGAGCTTCTATACACAAACAGCATAGCAAGCTAGGAGGTGCCAGTTTCAATCTTATCAGCTGAATGGCAGGCTTACCGAATTTATGCACAAAGAGTAAACTACCTTATTTATTTCTAGGAGTGGATAGCAAAGTGAATATTTTTAAAACAGCTTTGGTTGTAATTGGCTGGCGATCTCTAATTGATGGCTTTAGTGAAGGAAACTGCCATTGTGTGAGAAGGCTAAGAGTACGTCTGGAAAGCATGCAAGTGTTGTGCAAAGAGATCTCTGATGTGTTAGAAGCAAATGCGATTGATTTCCTTTTTTATTAAAAAAAAAGATAAAATTTATTGAAATATCTTTCTGAAACGTGTTTTGTTCTGGGAGATTAATTGCAAATAGTGAGAATTGCTGTCTAAATAAAATGGCATTCTTCTTTATGGGAAAACACTTGACCAGAGCTTATGGGTTAAGTGGTACTGAACGTTTACAGCCCAATTCCTCTTCCTTTATACCATGAGTAGTGTCTGGGTGAAACATGACAATCTGCAGACTAGAAAATGAAGTTCTAAAGAATTGTTTGGCTATTACACTGAAGTATGGTATACACATACGTAGTATGATCTGCCTTTTTGTGGCTCCAGAGTAAAAGAGGAAGCCGTGCGTCTTCAGTTTGAAGACTTGAACTGGCAACGGATGCTGGGAACTCCTCACTTACCTCACAACTCAGGAGATTATAATTTTGCCCTTTGAGTAGTACATCTTTAAGACAAAGACTCACTCTTAGGCGTGTGCATGAATGCAGGTTTTGACATCTAATTCATAATGAATCGAATATTCAAAAATCAAATTTGTATAAATAAAGAAAAATGAATGTCTGGACATTTGAACCAATATGAATACATTCGTTTGAATATTCAATATGTATCCAGTGATATAAATCTCATACGCATCTGTACGCATCACATATGCATCACATTTTCATCTCGTACGTATCTGTATAGGTACACACAAGATGCCTACGGATATGTACACATACGAATAACTCAAAATATTCATATTCGTACGAATACTAACATTTGATTCTTATACGAATGTCCAGATTCATCCACATTCGTACAAATAAAAAAATATTTTGAATATTCGTGCACATCCCTACTCACTGTATAAGTCCTTTGGATACCAATTTCCTCACTTTAAAACAAGGACCTAAGTCACACTAATTATTATTTGCAAATGAAAAAGGAAAGACCTATGGTTTTACAAGCTGCTGTTGTTGTTTTTACAAAAAAAAAACATATCTGACATCTATGGTTTTATTAGACTGTAAAGCAGAAAATAGGAACCAAATATTAATGATAATAATGATGGTTCTCTGACCCTTGTAAGTTACTCTATAATTCAGAGTCAACTGTTCAAAGTGTAGAGAAGGTTTTCCACTGTTCTTCGTATCATATGCATAACATTTTATTATACTTCTATATATCTGTTTTGAATTTGGGTTTTTTTTTTGTTTTATGCATTGTTGGGATAGATTATTAATAAAATAATATATATTTATATTTGCTTATCTGTTACAGGTATAGTATGAAAATTGAATTTTAAAAAGTGGGGGGAAATAGAGAAAAAATAATAAATAATATAATAATATAATTCACAGACAATTAAAACCAGAAGTATTGTGTCTGATTGCTCTTCTCTGATTTTTTAAACTAAGTTATCATGTTGAAATCAAATTTTAAAGAACATGTCACAAATGGATGGGAATACTAGTTTATGTTAACTCTGGCGATAATATATGAAATGAATCATAATATGTCAGATTTTTTACTTATATGAAAGTCTCAACTAAAAATTTGACTTTTTTAAAAGATATGTCCACAGTAATTGCTTAAGGGGATTATTTTCCCCTCCTCTTTTTTATACTTCTTTCCACTAAAATATATTACTATAAACATTAATATTGCTATTCTTATGCTGAAGTTTTTTTTAAAAAAAATGCTTTTACGTTACTGTTCGAATGTACATCCATTTTGTGGAATGTGGCGGAAAGAACCAACCTATTTAAATTGAAGAACATTATTGGTGTTCATTGTTGTTTTTAAATGGATTTGATGCAATTTGTCGTCATATCATGTAAGAATTATGAATTACATGATAATTTTCATCAAGTTCCCAACGCACAAAATTGTCCTTAAAAATTGAGAATATGCAAATACTTTCTTGATCTCCTCTGTGAGGAGTGTATTAAATACACTTTTAAAGTTTTTTTAAACTGAAAAAGATAAAGACCATCCAGCAGCTCTGTTCTTTCAAAAACAGCATTTTATAAGACTAAAATAAGTCTGTCATAATTTCCACACTTCAGAATCCATGCTTGCAAATAATTAATTCATATTTTTTATTTATTTACAATGTTCGGCAAATGAATCGGAAGTTTTACAAATACCAGGAAACCTGAATGGAGTTCTACTTCATCATAACTACTTTTCAGAGTTAATAAAACTCTTCTAGAGAACATCTGCTTGCTTTGTTGTGGACAGTTAGTGTTAGGAGAGTAAGGAGTTCTTACAAAAAAAATGGTGGCAGCAATTTGTTGTAACTCATTATACACTCATGTATACAGAAGGGGATAACCAACTAGTCTACGCTCTTTACTGAAATCTGTAAACCAGCTCTTAAGTATGTCCCTTTAGTTGTGAGTGTTCCTAATTAAGAATAGCCATTCAAAATGGGCTGTTAGCTTTATGGTGATACTAATTTTTGGCAATGTCACGTTGAAATATCTGAAACAGAAAAGACGTGTGTGCCTTGTAAACAGTGAATGTAAATCAAATCTTTGTAAATGTCTAGCGTGCTTGAAAAATAGGTTGCATTGATTTATTATTATTTTTTAAGAGATCAGCATAAATAACTTAATAAAATGTGATGGGTATAAAGGATATGGGGCCACATTTGGTAGCTCTCCTATTTAGTTTCATGTAATGTTCAGGATGTATATAAACAGTACATTTTAGATAACATTTTGAAAACAAGCTGTAACACTTGAATGACTGCAGCTGTTGACTAATTTTTTCTGGATTAAGTTTGGTCAAGAAAGACGCTGCCTCATTTTCAGCTTGTCATTTGCCCAGGAAGTAAAAGCAAATTGTAATGAGGGAATCACAGCAGGAGTACCTCTGAACAAATGAGAGGCATATATTGACTGACAGCCAGCATGCCATTTCAGTGATAAATGTATTTTTATACACTGCTGTTCAAGGTCACTTTCTGCTCTCTTTGTATACTGGCCGTCAAATTGTGCAGTTTTATGTTTTAATACAAGGTAATTTGTGATGGCTGATGCAAAACAATAGCATTAGAAAATTCTAAAATTAAGATGTATAAATTTCTGGCTTGCATCTTGCTTTTATTGAGAGGCAATTTGAAGAACAAGTACAAAATTAATTTTGAACTGTAAGCATGCAATTTCCCTTCCTACTCTCACACAAAAAAGCTTAATTCTGAGGCATTGCTGCTAAACACCATAAGAGAGGAAGTGAACTGAAATCAGAGACTTGGAGTAGAATGGTACAAATTATTTCATTCAAGAGTAAATGGCACTTAAAAGAGGGCTATGTCCTATGAATTTTAACTATGTTTAGTTGTATGGGGAAAAAAGGTGAACAGATATCTGTAGAGAATTAAAAGCTGTTGTAAATTCTCATAGTAGATGCATAGTTTGGGGGGTGGGTGTAAAATGTGTGCCCATGTACAAACAGAGTTTGGTTTAAGTTATGTTGTTTTGACAGAGACTCGTTGTATAAGTCTCAAATTACAGGTTTCCACATGTCCCTGGACTGCAATTCCCACCATTCCACTAGGAGTGGAATGCTGGGAGTTGTTCTAATCCAGGAATATGTGGAAGGTCACAAATACAGAAAAATGCCGATTACATTTTAAAACCACTCTACAAAAGGGAATTTTACTTTTCACAAATATGCATCTTTTAGAAATGTGAAAATTTGAATTTGAATGGTTTGAATTGAGCCATTCATTTCAAACCAATATGATTTGAATAGAAACAACATCTGTTCAAAAAGGCTTGGTTTGATTCTAATCAAACCAGGGTTGATCAATTCGATGGTTTGATTCAAATCATTAAATTTCAGCTGCATCTTTCCCTTTAGATCAGCGGTTCTCAACCTTCCTAATGCCGCGACCCCTTAATGGAGTTCCTCATGTTGTGGAGACCCCCAACCATGGGGGCGGAGCAGCTGGAAAGTGGGAGGGAAGGGTGGCGGGAGACTTGTCGCGACCCCTCTGAAAGGGTAGTTTGACCCCCAAAGGGGTCCCGACCCCCAGGTTGAGAACCACTGCTTTAGATAGAGCTTTTCCAAAGTATTTCCATGTTTTAAAAACCCTCAAATTGTTCTCAAACTGTTCATGAATTGTTTGAACCTGATTCTAGACTGAATTGAACTCGGGGAAGTTCAGTTCAGGTCTAGCCAAACCTTCGAGAATCTGAGTTCATGCACATTTCTACATCTTCTCCCTTGGAAAGTATCTTCTGTTCTTGTCTGTTTGCGAGAAAATATGAAAATTCCCTAGTCTTAAATTGCCTTCATTTAGCATGTGTGAACAAGAACCCTATAATCATATGTTCAATTCAATCATCCTTCAAATTTCATTGGTTTAAGAACAGTGACTTTTGAACAGTGACTTTTGCATATTCATGATAAAGCATTTGTGCCCCTTCCAATACGCAACAGGAAAATCCTTGAGGGCTTAAAAGTACTGAAGGAAATTAAAATTGGTTGTTTGGCCGCTTCCTCGATTTTTGTACATTTTGAAATTCTGTCCATTTTGGCAAAACCTGTTACAAAGTTTTACAGATGAGCTCCTTTTTTCATTCATTCATTCACTCATTCATTCATTTGATCACCTGGTATAGCCATGACAGAGATTCAAGACTGATAATGTTGTATCCAATTGTTTGTCAACAAGCATTTTTGTAGCACTCATGCTATGCTGTTCTATGCTCCCAGCTGCTAAGAATCAGATTAGAGCTTTTTATTTCACACCTTAGAATGAAGCTGTAATTGAGAAGTAGCCTTCCCACTCCTGCTAACTAGGGCTACGATCAGACAGGCTTCTTAAAGCCAGAGGCATAGACACTTGTGATTCATCCATGTTGGTCTATCACCCGCACCCTGTCACAGAGACATGGGAAGGCACAGGAAAGAAGAGTGGAGGAGTCTGCACTCACTGAGTGCTTCAGCAACACTCTATCCTTCTCATTCTGGATCAAGCATCTATTTGACTCCCTGAGCTAACACAGTGTCAGAGCAGGCAGGTGGGTTTGTGGCCATAAATCATGCCAGGTGGCCTAAAAATGCCACGTGAACACTCCAACCATGCAGCTTCTATGGGAAAGTTCGAGGGACCCAGGGAGGGTGTCATCAGCAGTGTGTCATTGCCACTTTCACTAGCCCATCTGATCAAGGCCTAGGAAGAAAGATAAGCAAGTTAAAATAAAGAACAAGAATAATGGAGAGCACAGAATGACAGGTTACCCATCTACAACCTTTTGTTGAATATTGCCTTCTCTTATCATCTCTTTGGATGTTGTATATGTTTTGCTTTTTGGTAAGACATATCTGGCTGTCCTGCACTTAACAGAATCAACTGTGTGCTCTGATATGTTTCCCAAAGGTCTTGGCTTTGTTGGAACTGAAACCGTTTTTGATAAAACAGGTCCTGGTTTTGTTTTGAATTCAGAACAGGTCCTTTTCTTGAAAGAGTGTTTTGCCCTGAGTTCAGAGCATTTGAACTTGTTTCAGGTGTGAAATATTTCTGTATACAACATTTCACATCTCCCTACTGAACAAAAGTCCCATCAGGTTTAAGTCACAAAGTCAGTACCAGGGTATGTTGGGAGATGTAGTCCAAACCCTGGGAAGTCATTGCATTTTACGTCATCCTCAGTTTCATAAAACTCCACTATATTCTCCTTACGCTCTTGTTTTCAGCCTTTCCTTTTAAGAAATATTCTTAGTATTCTATGAACAGCAGTTAATAACATTTAAGGAACATTTATCTCATGGAGCAAATTATTGCTCTTGGTTTTTATTCCATGCCTTCTGTGATCAAATTGTTGGAGATTAACAAATAAGAAAATTGATATTATGTGAAGCACCATCAGGAGGCATGTTCAGGCACCGTCACTTTACCCTTTCCAGTAAATGGGGAAGACACACCTCTTTCTCCATGCCTTCAAATGAAGAGGCATTCTTCCTCCTGTGGGTACTTGTGTTTTTAATTGTTCTGTATTCTCTTTATGTGTTAGCTGTTTACTGTTCCATGTGTTAGGGAGTACTTAATATGTGTAAAATGAAATACGACAGTTATTAAAATTTGGGAGGCAAGGTTCCTGCAGGAAGTTAATTCAGTTGAAAAGCAGTTTGCTCTCCCAGCAAAAGTATGCTGCCATGATGAATCATTCCTTCTTCCCCACCCCTTCAAACTCTTAATATCACAGTGGATCAGTTAATAACAACCTGTGGATCAGATCTTGGCTGGCTTCTTCTCTCAATATATATATTTTTCACCCAGACTTCATTCTGTGTGGATGGAGGATTTTCCCTTGCTCTAAGAAAACAAGTGTCCAACTTTATTTTACTGTTGATTCTGCACTGAATTATTTTCTGCTTAGTGAGTTGCTACACTTGTTCTGAAGATGAAGGAACAAAAGGCATTTGAAAAGGATTCAAGCACTTCTTCTCAGCTGAGCCAGTGTATACAAGCCATCATAGTTAGCTTTAAGTGTAATATTAGAAGCACAAAATGTAAAGCTCCTTCCTTCCTTCCTTCCTTCCTTCCTTCCTTCCTTCCTTCCTTCCTTCCTTCCTTCCTTCCTTCCTTCCTTCCTTCCTTCTCAGTCCCTGTTGAAGTCTGTAGGGGCGGGCACTTAATAGGTGTTCTAACAAGTAAACTCTTTGGTTTGCTTCCTCTTTGGACTTCAAGGCACCACTTTGCCTGTCTTTTTCTCTGGCAGAGTGAAAAGAAAAGAGCAAGCATTAGCCCATAATGTTCCAGCTTGTCTGCACAAGTACCATTCAGTATACATGCGAACTAATAACTCTCCAAAACATTTATATTTTATTTTTATACTATGCTGCATTGAAGTCTCAGGACAGTGCACAGATAAAACAAAGATGATATAAAATGTAAAGTTTTTTTTTTAATCCATCAATAATTCCAAATTTATAGGGGGTCTGGGCAGTGTAGGTGGTGACAGAATGGGCTGCGTAGATTGGTTTTGCACAGGAAAACAGAAGTGTGGTTGAGATACTGTACTTTTAGTGTGCATTATGCACTCTGCTTGTGGAAGACCATTCAGCAGACTGAGCACTTCTTGTGATGTAAAGCAGTTCATCAAACCTTAATGCTTCTTCATCCAGTATTAAGTTTGAAACTGCCATAGTGTATTCACTCTACACAGGGCTTCCTCACTTGTTCTAGCTTTAGATTACATGAAGCTGATTCACATCAAATGAGACAATTGTTCTATGTATTGAACATTATATGCTGACAAAACCAGCTTTCCTGGGTTGCATGCAAACTTCTTTCTTGTGTCTACCTAGAATTTAAGGATCTCAACATGGAAATCTGAGACATGTGGTCTACCATTAAGCCATGGTCCTTAGCCTGTGCTACTTACTGTCACTGTGATTTTATTATGCTGATCTCCTATGGGACAGTTGAGTTAACTGCCTCATTCAGAGCTTGGTAAATGTCGTGTCCCAAGCAAGTGTTGTTAAGCAAGCACACACACACACCCGTGCTGGGATAGCAATAGGAAGCAGCTAGTTCAGGTTTTAGAGTTCTTGAAGGAGAAAGAGTTAATGCATTGTCAGGAATGCCAGGGTCAGATTACCAGAGATGCTTCATAGTCGTAAAGCCAGTCATAGTTCAGGAACACAGGAATTACATGAGATGAGATTGTAAGGAAGATTCTTTGTCTGCAGCTGCGTTTCCAGAGCTGGGTGTTTCCTAAGTAGTCCTAAGTAGGACTTGGAGAGCTGGTGTTTGGCATTTAAACATGCTGAGCATCTCATGTGTTCCCATTCTCATCTGAGAGAAGTCTGCTCTGGGCATTGGTCGGTGTCTGAGTCCAAACCATTCCCCTGTTGGGAGTCAGCATCAGTTTCTACGTTTGGTTCCTAAGGCACACCTTCCTTACTTTGGCTGGCAGGGGAGGCTCCCTCGTTTGGGCTGGTGAGAGCGACAGCCTCCTCATCTGATGAGGTGCTCAGGACATGAGGCATGATGACAGTAAAGACCACAAACAAGATACCTTGTTTGCTAAAGTCATTGTATCTTCTTCATGACATACTGTGAGCAAAATACATACTGTCCAAAATACATTTCCTCTCTTACTAATCTTGCCTGCCGTTGACTTCAATAAGCATATAGTACAAAACTCCCTGCATTCTGTAGAACTCATCAGAATCCTTCCATCTACTCAGCCTCTCATGAGGTATAACTGGCAGAGCTTTCCCAACAATGCCACTTGAGAGCTAGGTTTTCCCAAGAGCATTCCAACCAATGATTGCTTAAATGCATTTTTCATAGTAAGGAGAAAGAGTTTTATAGTTTCACACCTTCAAATATTGTTTTAGCTTTCAGCATTGATTAGGTTTGTTGATTTGACTGCTAGGCTTCTTTTTTGAACTGTGTTTGCCCTTCTTTTGAATTGTTTCATTGCTGGATATATTATTATAACAATATTATTCTATTGTTACATGTTGGGCAATCTACAATGATCAAAAATACTTAAAAATAATAGCTCAAGTCATATGCTTATTTGATTTTCACCTGCTTCTAATTTTCTGTGTTATCAATCATAATCATAATCCATGTTTTTTTCACAGAGAATAGATATTTATCCTATTAGGCTGAATATATCCTGTAATGTACCTTTTATCCCTGAATGTGATGCCCTTTGCCTGTCAAACCCACAGCAAATAGAAATGCTTTTCATTCAAATGCAGGGATGCATACAGAAACTTGTTTATTTGATGAATAAATAACAGCGAGCATTGCAAAGTGCACATTGAATTAAACCAAGGAGAGGGAAATCTGTTTTTAAAGGATTAGCATCTTCAAGGAAAGCACATAAATTAAAACATCAAAGCAATTTGGCTCCCTTAAGGATTGCAGTTATTTGGATAAATTGTCAGTGGCCAAGAGTGCAACAAGTTTGCTAGCAGTATTGATTTTCACCTTTGAATTACCCAAACATTTTTCATTGCAAATATTAATTGCTTGTTAAGTGCTAAGGAATTTGATGGGCCCAATATTGAATCCCATAAACTAATCAGCCTTTTAGTTTTCCTTATCATTAGGTGATTGAGATTTACATAAGATACCTTGTTTGCTAAAGTCATTGTATCTTCTTCATGACATACTGTGAGCAAACAACACAACAGATCATTAATGTGTGCTTTTTGGTGAATGCAGTGTATCTCTGTAGATACTCTCTACATGGTTTTACTCTCTTATCAGTTATGAAAGCTCTTTGCTTTGATTCTAAGCCATAAAGCATTGTTGATCTGGGATCTTCTGGTAAAGGGAGGGAAATAAATTCTTTAGTATATAAATTAAAATCTAGCTGTGCCATAGCCCAGTAGATCTCATGTGCATAAGCCTACAGTTTTCAAAATACATGTTCTGAATAGGGATGTGTGCAAATATTCAAAACATTCAAAATTCAATTCAATTTGTTCAAATTTGGACATTCGAGTTCAAATCAAATGTCTGTAAATTTGAATTTAAACATTCAAATGAATTTTGAATATCCAAATCATACCTATGAATTATTCGGACATTCATATGTGTACGGATATGCACATGATGCGTACTTCCCGTACGCATCTTTCCTGCATCTGTACGCATTTGTACGGATCTGTATGTGACAGAAATGGGATGCATATGGGATAAATGCAGGATATGTACTGATGCATATGGATGCGTTTGGGCACATATGAATGTTGTTGACATTCATATTTGCAAATATGGATCAAAAAATTGCATGAATAGATTTGAATGGAATGAAATGTGAATGCATTTGAAGTTTAAACATTAAATTAATTTGAATTTTCGAATATCTGATTTGAATTTAATCGAATCCCCAAAATTGCTGTAACTAAATGTGGAGTAAAACTTAGGATAATTTGGATTAATTAAAAACCCCAAAATACCCCAAATTTGAACTCCCAGGGAATTTGAAGCCGAATCATTTTACATAGGTTTATTTTTTTAATAATGAAGAATAAACAGAGACAAAACTCATTTCAAACTCAAAAAGCCAATATTTCTTGTTAAAGTAAAAAAGAATTTATTAGAAGTACAGAATAGAAGTTAAATTGAAATGTAAAGCTATATGAGAGATAAATTTCATTAAACATTCACAAGGAACAGAAATAAACTTTCCAAATCCCATACTTGGCTAAATAAATGAGCATTTCCTATTAAAATATTTTTATGCATTAAATTGAGACAACCAGCCTGTATCTATCTCTTTTTATGGAGGAAAAATCAGATACAAATAAGTTGTATGTAATGCGTACATATCCATACGCATACGGTATGTAATGCATACATATCCATACACATACAAATAATTCATACAAATGGTTCAAAAGATTCAAAAATTCATTTGAATGTTAAATTAAAATTTAGAGACATTTGATTCAAATTCGAATGTCTGAATTAGATTGAATTTGATCAAATTTTGAATGCTTTGAATATTCATGCACATCCATATTGTTGACATGTTTCTCACATAGTCATCTACCTATTCATTGTCAAAGAAAGACACAGGATGAATAGCTCTGGGTTTGCAGTTAAAGTACATACATTGAGTTCGAAGTGCATAGATAAAAATCTAAGAATAGAAATGCAAGCTGTCTCATCATTACTGGGGAAATTATAACTTGATAAATACTTGGTGAAGATCTCCATTGGTTTTCTGGGTAGGAGCAGCAACTCTGAATAGATAAACCCTAAGGCTCTCCCTTCTTAAGTTGCTTTATTTTTAAACCTAGACATGGACTTTAAACCGGGAACGAGAGTAAAATCCTCTGTATTTGTCTCTTGCAATGCATGCAGCCTTTGAAATACATACAACATAATGATCAGGAGATCTGATTCTGTGGAAGACCCCCTAGGTTGTGTTCCATATTAGCCGCAAAACTTACAGAGGAAATCTCTTTCGTTCATTTTTTAGTCTAGCCTACTTGATAGGGAGACTAGGAAAATGGGTGGGTTGTGGGTAGGGGTCTTGTATGACCCTCAGCTTTCCTGCAGGGTAACTGATAAATTGATATGGTTTCTTTTGGTTCAGATTTCCCTTTAGTCGCCTGCTGCTGATCTAGTATTGTCTTTGATAGGGCACTCCTTCACCTTAGTCCTTCATCAGTAATTCAAAATACTGGCCTGTTTTATGGCAGTAAGAATTACTGAGGTAAAATATGGCAGATATTTTGCACATTTGTTCGAAGTGTTATATTTATTTATATTGCCATCATTCATTTCTTGCCTGCACCTTTATAAATATACTCTGCGAAAGTAATAAACTGAACTCTGCTTGCACGTGCCCCCTGCCTGAAGTATGCTTCATAAAATATAGTGGCTTTGGTTCCCCCTCCCTCCCCAGTGTTTACATAAATCCTCTCCCTGATTTTAGATTTCGTTAACCAGCATGGGGAAAAGCGGTGGGTTAAGAGAGAGAGATCGCCATAGGAACGTAACTAGCTCTTTGAGTCACACTGGCCGCTAAAAGCCCTGTTTGGGTTTTCTCTCCACAGTTAGTTGACCCACTCGGCAGAAAGGTCAGCGTGCAGCATAGGTCGGAGGTATCCTCTGTGCATCAAGGGAAGGCATGCACATATTACCATTCCACAGCTTTGCCTGAATTTTCACTGTGTCTTGCTGAAATATCTTCATGTGTTCTTAAGTTGTTAAGGGCCTTCAGCAGTTTAAGAAATTATTCTTATTATTGACATAAAACAACAGTAACACACAGCAAACAAGATATTTATGCTGGTTTGGGTCATTGTTATCACTTAGACTAGTATTGTTATTATGTAAAAACAGCAGTTACACAGAGCAAACGAGATCACTATGCTGGATTTCGTATTATATCACTAGTTGGGCACTTCCCAGGCACCTAAGACTGTGTGATGTATCGGCGAATTATGCGAGCAGACCCCAGTAAAGTGGCTTTTTGTAGTTGGCAGATGGATATTTTGTCAACGCCAATGGTTTTTAGGTGCCCACTGAGATCTTTTTGCACTGCGCCCAGTGTGCCGAGGATGATGATGACGATTGACATAACACACCATTAACACACAGCAAACAAGATATTTATGCTGGTTTTGGTCATTGTTATCACTAGTCGGGCCCTTCCCGAGTGCCTAAGACTGAGTTATGTATCAGCGAATGATACGAGCAGATCCCAGCAAAGTGAATTTCTGCAGTTGGCAGATGGATATTTTGTTGATGCCAGTGCTTTTCAAGTGCCCACTAAGATCTTTTGGCACTGCCCCCAATGTACCGGGAACCATTGGGACCACCTTTGCTGGTTTATGCCAGAGTCGTCGTCGTTATGATGATGATGATGAGATACTTTATACGCATTTCTGAGGGTGCCAGGCACGGCATCACCGAGACAGCAGTTTGCATTCTTTGCTTGAATGACATGGGGTTACTATAAAAAAAGATCTGAGACCCTAGAACCAAACACTGAAGTATGTATCTGCAGTTCAGAGGAATGTTCCTGTTCAGAGCTATAGCTAGCTTTACAGCATCATTCAGAGCTCTCAGGGTAGCAGTAACATTGAAGTCCAAATGGTAAGAGAGGGAGAAAACAGTTTCTTTGTTTCCGGTGTCTTCTAGCACAAAAAGGCTTATGTTGTTCCATAGCCAGCAATAAGGTCTTGGGTGAGAGAAATGCAAGGGCAGAAAGCCCTTTTCCTATCCCTCCCCTTTGTTTTTAATTTTTATGACATCCTATAAGCTGCTAAGACAATTTTCTTCCCCATCCTGTATTTTCCTTTTTTAAAAAAGTTGGGAGATGTGCAAAATTTTTCATGTCAGAACATTTGGAACTTAAAATAAGATATTCTGAGCCCAAAAAGGACTTGTCTTGAGTTCAAAACAAAACTAGGTCCTTTTTTGTTGTGTGTTCCTTGCTCTTCAGGACAGCTCCAAATAGAACTCATTTTCTCTTCCCCATTAATGGGTGTCAAACTCCCCTCTCCCTTGCTGCTGCTGCTGCTGAAAGGGAAGGGAGAAGAATATGAGAAAGGATTGAGGATTGGAAATGCTTTATTTCTCTCCTTTCCTGGTGTATTTTTTAAAAAATTAAACATTATTTTCATTTCTTTTTTCCCTCCTTGTTCAGCAGGAATTACTGAAGGGGAAAAAAACTATGAATGTTAATTATTCAGCATAATTTCTTCTGCTGAGAAAAAGATGATAGAAAGACCCCTTTCCTTTTCAAGATTAGCAATTGCAGCCGTTTCTGGTCAAAAGGCTTGCAGCAGAAAGAGAGAGAAAACAGTTGACCTTCCCCTGTTTTTGGGGAGGAGGAAAACGCTTCCTGTTGGATGCCAAAGATCCTGTTCTCTCAAAACTAGGAACGTTCTGACACAACAGGACTTGGTTTTGTTCTGGTCTCCAAATGGCTGCTGCTGAACAAAGAGGGCGGAAAAGCCTGTGATCAGTTGCCAAAAAGGGTGTAGATAGAACTGGTTTTTTTTCCAGGGATCTCTAGGACCCTGATGTAGGAAACAAGAGGCTACTAGCTGCCCTCCTTTCAAATGCTTAAAATGTTTCAGCGCTTTTTTGAGTTTTGTTTCCAGCTGAAACAAAACTCAAAAGGTGTTTCATGCACATCGCTTGTCATGTTGAATTACTCAGTTTCTCCTGTTACAAGGGAACTGAATAACTTTTTTTCCCAAATGTTTCTCACTCTGCCTTCTAAATGTAATTGCCAGCTCATGGATTTTATTTGTCTTAGCATCATCATAAATGTGCCATCCACATTTTGTATTTCATCTTAGACCTGAAACTTCCTCTTCTGCTCCTGTTTCTCCAAGAGATCCAGCTACTGATTTGCCCACCTGTGAAAGGAGAAAGCTAATTCTCATTGGTTATCCTATAGTGGTACCTGGAGGGCGATGAAATCCAACTGGACCAAAGACCAACTAAGGGTGTTTTTCCACTGTCACTAGAAGTACCCATTAAGTACCCATTAATGGGTACATAATGGCATTTTTGTACCCATTAATGGGTACTTAATGGGTACTTCTAGTGACAGTGGAAAACACCCTAAGACTAAATGCTAGGACAATGAAGTTGGTTGCTCATGGTTCCTTGCCATACTTCATAAAGACTGAAATTATATTGGGCTAAATTTGCACTTACCTAACTGGAATTGTCCAAGCAGACAATTCCAGGCCGGTGAAGATCGGGAACAGTTGGGGGCATTCACAGTTTGCATCCTGGAACGCCTCTGTTCTATTCCAGCAGTGCAAAAGGTGGGAATAGCTGGAGCACCATTGCAGAGTCCAAATATAACCTCTAGAGCAGGTTTGAGGTTTGCAGAGGCATCTAAGCATTGCAAACAACTGTAGCTCATGTTGCCTAACCACTGAGTGCCCAGAAGAGTGTGAAGATGCCATTCCAGACCATTCCCAAGGCTGCTGGAATGCCTCTGGACAGCTTTTATGTTCTCCATAGCAAGAACAGGACAGGGAGGACTCAGAAATCTTCTGGGCTGCTGCAGAAGCATCCAGATGCATAGGTGGTATTCCAGTGATCAGTGTGGAATGTTCTGCAAAGCCCTTAGTCACTTTTTTCTCTTTTTTTGGCACAAATTCTCAGTTTTCTCTCAAGGCCCAAGTTGCTTTAGATCAGTATGAATTTATTAGTGGTCATTGATTTTGACACATCATTCTCTTTTTCTCATCCAGACAATCCATGGCCACAAAGGGGCCATAACAGCAGTGGCCTTCGCTCCCGATGGACGGTATCTTGCTACTTATTCCAACACGGATAGTCACATTTCCTTCTGGCAAGTAAGTGAAGCCTAGAGCATTTATTTCTGTTTGTATTTCCACCAATTTTGCAGTAATGGGTCAATCGGAATAAAAGTATCTAGCATATGTAAGAAAAGATTCACATGTTGTGGTCTACTGCTGACCAATAGATGTGACGGTCCAGTTCCATCT
Organism: Aspidoscelis tigris stejnegeri; assembly: GCA_023333525.1. Taxonomy (NCBI): domain Eukaryota; kingdom Metazoa; phylum Chordata; class Lepidosauria; order Squamata; family Teiidae; genus Aspidoscelis; species Aspidoscelis tigris. Next base: position 14,958,595 of record JALMGA010000007.1, read on the forward strand.
GAGGGATCCACCTATTTGCCTTTTTCACTTGGACCATTGAGTGACTACTGGGAGCATAGTCTGAATTTTCCAAGTTTCCAAGTGGGAGATCTATGAACTATAGATTTGGATCCCTGTAAATGGTAGCTTAGCCAGATCAGCTTTCAGCTTCTCATGCAGGCACAAGGCTGTAAGATAGGTTGCACTCTTAATTCACATTAGAGACCCTGCAGCCCTCGTCAGATTTCCATGTATACTGAATGGTTTAATGACAGATATACCAGGGTCTTGTTGTGGCAATATAATGATCCATAAGACTTGTACTGAATAAAGAATGTTCAGGATATACCACCCCCACATGACTCTGGGAATGGATCTCACTCTTAGGTTTCAATAGGTGGCATTCATAAACATTGGCATCCCACTTTCTTGACCCAGAGAATGGGACGACACACAGAAAAACGAGGAATCCCATGGGAATGGGTAACTTTCAAGATTTTATTTATGAAGCCAGTATCAAACACCAAAAGTAATAAATTCAGGCACATTTATTTATTTGTTTATTTATTTATTTATTCATTCATTCATTCATTCATTAATTCATTCATTCATTAACCCCAAGGTTGACAACAGTGAAAAGAGCATTTATAAAAATTAAAATGTAGCATAAAATACAATACCCCCTCCTCTGAGCAGGCTACAGGGAAGCTAACCATTGAAGGCTGGTTGAAGAGGTATGCTTTAAGCAGGTGCCATATACCGTATAGTGTTGGCATCCGGCAAACCTCTACTGGAGACTGCTCCAAATTATGAGGCTACCACAGAAAAGTCCCTGTTGTGTGCTGCAAGTCCTCATACCTCTGAGGATAGTAGATCTACAAGAAGGCCCTCACTTTGTGATCATAATGCTTGGGCAGGTCTTTATGGGAGTATCCTTCAGATAATCAGGATATAAGACCCTATGATTCTATGAGAACCAACAGGCTTCCATTGCCCCCCTCCTAGAAATGGTCATCCTTCCAAGTGACGAAGGCAGTCTTAGAGCCATAACCTCACCTAAAGCCAGTTTGACATGGGTCTAGATCAGCAGTTCTCAACCTTCCTAATGCTGTGACCCCTTAATGGAGTTCCTCAGGTTGTGGGGACCCCCAACCAGAGGGGCGGAGCAGCTGGGAGGTGGGAGGGAAGGGCGGCGGGAGGCTCGTCGTGACCCCTCTGAAAGAGTAATTTGACCCCCAATGGGGTCCCGACCCCCAGGTTGAGAACCACTGGTCTAGATAATGTTTTAAATTATTTTGCCTTGTTCAGCCTATTCTTACACTTCAGAGTCACTGTATAAATTATGATTGCAAAGTATGTGGGCCACTCTGTGCACTTCCAAGTGATTCTGTGTATCACTGGTGCCACAGAATCATGTTCAGTGAGTACAGACCAGCAAACAACAATTGTTTTGCTGTCTCAGTCTTTTGCAGTGGAACTTTAGTTGATCCACATATAAACCTGTGCCACCACATTTCCGTGAAGGTGTGCATGGGGTGCTGCAGACTGGAAAGCAAAATCATTTGAAAACTTCCAGGCAATAGGCAGACTAACATTGTGCTTCTTAATTGGTTGCCACATGCTTTGGAATGATAGCATAGGAAGTTACAACTAAGATAATCAAATCTCTGCAAAGAAGTGAAATCCACCAACACAGGGTTTTGTTATTGCTCTTTATATATCTTAGTAGGGGCTGGTTTTGTGGGAGCTTGAGATTCCTTAGGGAATGACCAGCAGCAGTAGTAGTAAAGCACTGTAAAGCGCTGAGTACATGGACAGTGCTGTAGAAATAAACTAATAGTAGTAGTGGTGGTGGTGGTGGTGGTGGTGGTGATGTTTAAATCTAATGCCCTTTTCACCAAAGGGCAGTACAGAAGTATAAAATCTGCTGTGTATTACATACAGATTAAAATGCACTGCCTTAGGCTAAGTTAGTTTGAAGCAGAAAGCAGACAATCAGAACCTTGGATAGCTCCCAAAGACCTCTTGGCAAAAGGGTTCTCTTCCTGAAAACTGCTTGCCATGAATGTTGTCTCTAAGGGAAAGCAGAGCCAACTGAAATGTTATGTGAGCTAAGATCTCTGCCCAGAAGAGCCTAGGAGCATGGTAAGAAGCTGTTTTGTGCACTCTGCCAAAATTGGAAAGGGCAAAAATAAAGCAATCTGCTGCATCCCAGAGTGCAAGCAACGCAGCAACTTAAAGAACAGGCAGCATCCAGAAAGGAGGATGCTTATGAAGGAAGTAGATACCGCAAGGCACAGAGAGTCCTTAAGCTCAGGGGAGGAAATTCGAGTCTCTGAACAGAAGTGGAGGCTGTTTCAATGATCTCACTTGTCCTGTTACAGATCTGCTCTTCTTCTTCTTCTTCTTCTTCTTCTTCTTCTTCTTCTTCTTCTTCTTCTTCTTCTTCTTCTTCTTCTTCTTCTTCTTCTTCTTCTTCTTCTTCTTCTTCTTCCTCTTCTTCACTATTAAGTGGCGATAAGCACCACAGTGGAGAATATTTAGCATCAGTACTTGGTGGGTCCCACAGCATAATTGCTAATATTCATGAGGAGCATTGTTCTTGTGAAATGTCTGCATGTTTTTCCAAGATACTCCATCATCTTGGAAGCAAACCATGTCAGCAAAGCAAGACAGCCATTCTGGTAAATACTGTTACCTTCCCATTGAAAGAAGTTCTTCTCCAGAAACTGTACTGCAGCTGTGGGAATTCTGCTGTTGTGCAGCCACAGTACGTTTTGGATGAGGGCGAGAGGGATACTTTCCTTGTGGGCTGTGCCTTTTTGTTTAGATATACAGACGATATATGCAGAAAACTCAAACAAAGACAGCTGGAGAAAGCTGTGGCTACAGAATTATTGCTTTCTTAGATTCCGTATTCCAGGAACTATAAACTACTGTATATTCTTAATCTTCCATGACTATCTACATGTCATTCAGCGAGTGCTGTACATGTCATTAAAAATATTGAATTTTTATCCATCATTTTGCAGCGTGCAGTTTCTAAAGCAGTGAATACGAACTGTAAAAATGTTCTTCTAACATGTGCATATGTTTAGTTGAGTTACATGGGGAGATCTAGTCAGCAATCAGACATATTGATTGAGGTGTTTTACATGATCATTTGGGATTGCAGAGGGTGACAGAAATAATATTCCTATATGCTGTACAGGGCACTGGCCTGTGCTCTGTCATTTAAGCTGCTTTGTATACATTTGTTCTCCTTTCCCTTTTTTAAAAAGGAAGCTTAAACATAAAGAGTTAAAATGAGCCAATACATTGCATTTTAAAATGTAATGTCCACAATTGACTCCTCCCTCGCTACCCCCTCCCTCCCCCCACATGGTCTATTCAGCACTACTATTAATGCAGGAAAATCAGTAACATTAGTCATCTTAAAAGGGTTATTACTCAAGATGATTTAAATTGTGAAAATGTCAGTGGGGCTTGCATGCTCCCTGCTACAGATGCCATGATTTACACACTCTGACACCATTCTGCTGCTAAGAAGGACCAGGAAAAAAGTAATGGCTTCTGTGTTGCCCTGATCAGAATTCAGAACATGATATCAGCAGGAGCACATCTTAAAAATGTTCTAGGATAAGCCAAGGTTTTCATATGTCAAAGTCTCAGACACACAGCAGAGGTCATCATCTCAGCTAGTATATGTAAATTCTAGGATCCTGGTGTGTTTAGCAGAGTTCAGAAACAGTGGAGACAGGGCAGGCCTGTTGCTTTAGTCTCTTTTTAAAATCCATATCCCAGAATGAAGCAGATGGGGCAGATATTTGGTGAATTGGAAGCTGTGATGTTCCCTTGATGTTTCGTTTAGAGGATAACCAGAAATACTGAAAGTTAATGCCTCTCCTTGCTCTTTTTCCTCTTTGCTTTACTTTCAAAATATATGCTGTTAAGAGCATACCAACTCTTGTATTCAAGAAATGGCAGGGACTATAGAAGGTTATTTCTATCACCAGAGTGTACAGTTGCGAGCATATAACCCTTAGAATGGGTGCCTTAACATTGTACCCCAGATGAGTAAAAGTGTAGATATACTATATATATATATATTTTTTTTGTATGCCGTTTGAAAAAAACTAGGACTTTGTAGAACAATTTAGGACACCTCCCCAAGGAAAAATCCCCACAGAAATCAGGCCAATCCCATATATGGTTTTGCTGCGGGGTTGAAAAAGAAGTGGAATAGAAAACAACCACTTGGAGGCTTAAATGGAAGTAGAAAGGTCCCCACAGAGAAGCTGTTGTTTAAAAAGCAATTTCCCTGATCTCTTGTGGCCAGGGCTTCTCTGGCACAAATCCTATGTCTCCAGCAAGGTTAGCCCAGCCAAATGTGGACACCTTGGAGAGATGCTGTCAAAAGCTAGCCATTGACACAAATGTGAAAGACTCAGTTGCCTCAGAAAATCATTCCCTGCCTGGTTGATCGAACAGTTTTTTGCCTGCACATGCTGGACTGTCCATTTGTAATTGTTTCCAGTGCTTGGAAAGCACCGCTAGGTTGAGCTCAGGGAAGAAATCCTCATCTGCAGCAGTAATTCTTCATTCACTGCCACCATAGGAAGGCTTGCAGTTCTCTAAAAAGCATAAAAAATGGAACATATCTATGGCTGGCACCACCCCTTCAGTTTGTGCTGGCAAGTTTCACATTCACAGATGCCAAGAATTCTGAAAGGAAGTCCAAAACTTTTGGAAACAGAAGGATTTCAATCCCCACACGATGCTAATTCAGCAGGCCATTTCAATCCTGTATGTCTGCAGTGGCTTGCAGGGTGTGCTGAATGGATACCTCCGAGTTATCTGAATGTTCTAAAACTCAGATCTTTCATATATCACGTTTTTTCAGCTCCGAAGAGGGTGGCGTGAATGTGGCAGTAGCATCAGCCGCTGCTCCTCCTCTTTCCAAGGTGCTTTGGGTCAGTGGCCTGGAACAGGCCCATCTTCTTTAGCTGATGTGCGCCTCAGATCCTGGACCCTTAGACTATCCCCATAGAGCAGCGGTTCTCAACCTTCCTAATGCCGCAACCCCTTAATGGAGTTTCTCATGTTGTGGTGACCCCCAACCACAGGGGCAGAGCAGCTGGGAGGTGGGAGGGAAGGGCGGCGGGAGACTCGTCGTGACCCCTCTGAAAGGGTAGTTCGACCCCCAAAGGGGTCCCGACCCCCAGGTTGAGAACCACTGCCATAGAGGGTGTAATGGCACAGAATTCCACAACTTGTTCACACAAAGAAAGGGGCCATTAATACAACCTGTGGGCATGTTGGGCCTGCCAGCAGGATACTTTCTTAATTGAAACATCATAGTTTTTCATTACTGAGCAAGAACAAAATTGGAGACTATGAAAGGAGATCTATCTACTGGATAGTAGTGATGCAGCTAAATACAGAGTTGAGAGCTTCACTTGGTCTTCTTGTGTTGAGTGCTCTGTATCATAGTTACAAGGGGATGGTAGAGGAACTGTGGTGTCCACAAAGGATTCAGGACCATAATCTCACAACCGTATATTTGTTAAAAAGCTGAGAAGAGACAACTGGGAATACCTTTCACAAGTCGGCTGCCCACACAATCCATGGATTTTCTTTGTTACATAGTGACAAGTGAATGGACTCTGCCTGGTCTACACAACATCATGGATGCTAAGTAAGCCTGTGAAATAAGGCATCAAAGTCTTCAAAGCAGCAACTTCCTACCCCATCCTCCAGTGATGACACTTTGGATGATGGCTGATTCCTAATCTTGTTGACCATGTCATCAAGAACTTTGTGATACCATGGTATTGCTCAGACAGAAATGTAGTGAGTGCTTTTCTCTCTAGCATTGTTCTTGCTGAGAGTTAGCTGGAAGAAGTGTGTGAGCATCATGAGGAAGAAAGAACCACTAGCACTAAAGTACCCGTTAAGGACCCTTAATGAGTCCTTTAGTGCTAAGTGGAAAAACACCCAAAAATACCAGAAGGGAAGTCCCTAAAGAGAAATGTTTTATCTATATCTTGCCTTGATTGTCACTTTACATCAGTTTGGTATGTTTTCTGCTGTCAGCCAAGCATTGTTTTAATCTGTTGTTGAAGGTTGTAACCCGCCCAGAGACCTTCGGGTATGGGGCGGGATATAAATGTAAATCAATCAATCAATCAATCAATCAATCAATCATGACAGCAGGGTCTCCAAACAGGATCAGGAATAGAGATGTGCACGAATATTCGTAAGCATTCAAAATCCAATCAAATGTGCCAAATTTTGACATTCAAACTCAAATCGAATGTCCCGAAATTCGAGTGTAAATATTTGAATCGAATTTCAAACTTCAGATTTATTCATTTGAATTATCCAGATATCTGTACGTGGACAGGTTCATACCCAATGCGTACTTGAGGATCCACATCTTTCCCACATCTGTATGCATTTGTATGGATCCATACAGGACAAAAAACGGGTTGCATAGGGGATAACTACGGGATGCGTACGGATGTGTACAGATGTGAGAAAGATATGTACGTGCACATACAAACACTGTCAACATTTGTATGTGAAGATTCAAATCAAAAATTCGAACGAATCGATTCAAATTTGGTAAATATGAATCGATTCTTGTTAATTTCAAATTTAACAGATTAAAATAGAATCGGATTTTTGGCTATTTGATTCGAATAGAATGTCAAAAAAACATTTGTGCACGTCCCTAATCAAGAACATTCATGAAGTCTTTAGAGACCCTCACTAATTGCAACAGAATTTGTGGGCGGAAAATATATGAAATGAAACTATAAGGTAAAGTGTGTTGCTGTCACCAGGATATCTGGCTGACTGGCTTCCCCAAGGTGGTTTCCTACGTTGTCGCCTTCTTAAGTTCTGGGACTTCAGTATTGATGTTTTCAGTGTGTGTTTTTCTTCCCTCCTTTTCTTCTTTAATTTTTCCCAACTGCAGATGAACACCTCTCTTTTGGGAAGTATCGGAATGCTGAATTCTGCACCGCAGCTTCGGTGTATCAAAACATACCAGGTCCCGCCTGTCCAGCTTGCGTCGCCGGGGTCCCACAACGCTCTCAGACTGGCCCGACTCATCTGGACTTCCAACCGCAACGTGATTCTCATGGCCCACGATGGCAAAGAACATAGATTTGTAGTGTAGGCCTGGGGTCTTTGACTTTAAATACAGTTCTGTTTTAAAATGGTGTATATTTCCCTCTTTGTGATTTTAGTATTAGAGGGCCCGTACCACTGTTTGCAGAAGTTGTGTGAAAATAATTTGGCCAGATGATGTTCGTCCTGCTTGCTTCTCCAAATCGGGGCCCTGCTTAAGCCCACTATTGACTTAGAGGGAGCCATTCCTCCTTAACAGCCTGTACCAGCAATATCGGCATGTTGGGTTTTTCTTTTGCTGGCTAAGATAAAGAGATGTTGATAATGTGGCTGCATTACAGCATTTATTTGCTTTAAAAACCAACAGTTTCAGCATGTACCTGGGCTTCACTTTGAGATTGGCTGGAATAATCCACAGAGTATAAGCCTTCTCCCCCCTTTTTCTTTTCTTTTCTTTAAAGTATTCAGAATCCTGATGTTTACCAAAAACATAAATGTTTACATGTTTTTATTTTCCCTAGTGGGTATTGAGGGATGTTTAGGCCGCCATCTAGAGCTTTGCAGGGGAAGATGAAGGCTCATCATGCACACGCAGCTCTCCGCATGCACACACATCGCATTTTTGACGTGTACAATAGCATCAGATGGCCCCTGTGTGCATAAGGTACTCCCATGTGCCCACTAGAGCTGCTGGTTCACAACATTAAAGGTTTATTGTACCTGTCAGGCTTGGGATTTCATGATAAAATATATGGGAAGGGGGATTTTCTGCCTCCTGAAAACCAACATGCTTTCTCATGTGCAGTTTTGATTGATTTGTAAATGAAGGAATCACTTTAACACATGGAGAAATAGCTTTACGTTCCATAAGGCTGGAAAGGGAGAATAATAATTGTCTTCCTGATATTCACTTTTAAGTTAAAATCTGCAAAGTTAGGAGATAAACAGTATGGGTACAAGTGTTTATGTATGTGTGTCTTTCCTTTTGCCGCTAATATATTTGCGTGCCCCTCACCCACTTTCTCTTGAACGTCTCTGGCATATTTGCCAGCATTTTTTTCCACGAGCTAAAATAATCATGGTGACATTTTCAGCATTTTGGGGTCTTTAAACAGGAGAGATATTAAGAACTGGGATCTATTAAATCCCCTTGGCTATCATTAGAAAAAGAAAGTGCTGAAAATGTTCATTAATCTATGGTTTAGTTTTAAATGCTTTTGATTTGTTTTTTCTACATAAGAAGATCCAGCAGTAAACCACCTGATATCCCTAGATCACCCACCACTTGTATATTTATTTTTGTGTGACAGGTACCTGGCTTGTGATCTAGAAAAAAATGATCTAGAAAACATATTGGAGACCAGTGGCTCATATAGTCACATATGTACATCTTGTATATATTTCTATCCTATATTCTCTTTGCTCTGAATCTGGGAAATGTACAGAGAGAATGCTCTTTAGGTTGTGCTAATAATGAAGCCCACCATTCTCCATTGAAAACTTCCTCCCTGCATTCCCTTTAAGCAACTGTGCAATCTCAACCAACATCAATGAGTTGTGCAATGCCATTGGCCCTCGTTTTGTTAGTTGCAGCAGAGTTGGCATTGGAACAATTCCTGATAGTTTGCATACATTGATTTATTTTTGGTTAAACATGTAGGTGGTCTGGTTAATACACTGTAGCTAGGGTTACATAGGGTGCAGTCAACTTATCTATGAGAGATTTTAAAAGAAGAGCAAGAGGTTGAAGCAGTTTGGAATGTTTATCTCATAGTGCTGTAAATTCGTATCCTTTTTAACTATGGCAGATCTTAAATAGTGTATATTTAGTAGTGGTAAATATTCTGTTGTGGAATTTCGTTGTTTTTAAGCAAACTTTTGAAAAATGCATGTACATTCTATGTAAGGAAAATGGCTGTGGGATCCAGAAAAGGGAAGAAACCATTTTATCTATTTAATCAGAATCTTATGATGAGAAAAATTGACACAGAGAGGTTTTGTGGTACATATACTAATGGACATTTCAATGAGATAGTGTTATATAGTTTCCACAGTGCAAAGCTACACAGAGGCCCATTGCAAAGGCCTGCAGAATGAACAGGTTGTCAAAATCTCTTCAGGATCACTAATATCCATAGCAAGAAGAGAGACTAAGGAGCAAGGAGTGATCAGAGGGGTCTCTTGTGTTCACATAACTTTCCATGTTGGGTCATTGTGGGCAGACCTCCCAGCTTTGGCATCACTTTATCAAGTCTTTTCCCCAGTCGTCTTCACTACATATCATAAAAGTGATCCATGTCAGGACTTGAGCAGCAATGAAAGACATAGCTGTTGCATGAGGTGCAGACGGGATTGCTGGTAGGCAGCCATAGCTGTGGTGGGCTAGTGAAGATAGAAGTTCCTCCTTCCCTCAGGCACAAGTTCAAGACCAGACCACTCCAGCAAATCTTCCATCCAAAAGGGGCAAGAAAAAAGCAAGATTTGCAGGCCCATTGTGGGCTTAAAGAAAGAAAATTGGTTCACAAGGTGACTTCTGTTTTACAGGCTAATAGCCACTGTATAGGTGTTGCATCATATGCATTTCATAGCTTTTGATGAGCTCCTACATATTTTTTTAGAATGGAGTATGTTCGGCAACTATATTCATTTGTCGGTACCAGTGAGGAGTCCCATTAAAAAAAAAATAAACCTTAGAAAAAATTACTTAATTTCAGTACTTTAGAACCACCCATGGAAAAACTCAGAAAATGTGTTTTGTAATTAAGAAACTGAGAAATGGCTGTGGAATTCTAAAGATAGTGTGTTCTGTAGACATCTTAACTCTACTCATAATACATTGTCTATTTTTTTTTTAAAAAAATCTAACTTTAAGCCAGAGGTAAAGTAGCCTGCAAAAAAGGAGTAATTTAAACAGGAAAATCAATATTTATGAGCTCGCAACTGCAGCAGTCCACTAAGCCAATGTTTCTCCAACTGTGGTTCTCCAGATCTCCCTTAACAACAGCACCCCACAGTACATTCCCAGCATTCTGTGCCAGCCCCAGACTTCATTGCCAGGTTACAAGCAGAAGAAGACATGATGAGACCTCCATTGCTGGCATGGAATCCTGCGCATAGAGAGATGGGTGGTGTTGAGGAACAATATGGAGGAGCACAGTTTCAGAGCCACCAAACTAGGCCCTCCGCAGTCCCCGACTGAAATGAGCAGGGACTGTGCTTCAGTGGCATCTAGTCAGTCCCTGTCTTGGAAGTCTTAATTCTTCTAACACCCTCACACACAAATCCACGGTGGAGTGACATTCTCCACCCTCACTGCAAACCTCATCATGGCTCAGATCTTTCAGCACTGCAGTAAAATTTGTATTGTCATTCCAGTGTAAGCTTTTAGTGTTTTATTGATTTGTTTAGTACTGTATCTGGATTTGTCCTTGTAAATGTGGAGACGTCCGTGGCTTCATTGGCAGTTTACAAGCAAAAGATGACATGATGAGACACCTGTATGAAAATGTTATCATAACTAAAGTTGCAGCGTGTAGTAGCTGATTAAAATGTCTGCCTCGAGAATTGACTTGCTGATTCCATTTATTGGCTGCTTCATGTAGTGAATTGGCCCTGTGCAGATAATGTCTATGAAATAAATACCAAATTGGACTGGAACATGCTTTCCTTATATTATAGTCCTCACTTCGATTGTCACACTCCACAATGGTCAAAATGAGGATTGTAATAAACCAAATTGGATGCTACCATTAAAACATGCCACTCTCAGGGAAAGCGTCTAACACTCAACCCCCTTTTATTCAGCAAGGAAAAAATATCGTGTCACAAGTATATAAGATGATGCGATGACAGGTGGGGGAATCTATGCAGCATTTTGCTTTTTATCTACACTATTTGAATTGTTTATTTTTCAAATGCCTGGATAATTTTATTTGAAAAAAAAGCAGAGATATTATATAAAAAATGTAATAGGAAACAAAATACCACATAAATGAAATCAAAGAAGTAAATCAGTGGGAGAAGTGGTCTTGAAAGAAGAATTTATTTAATTAGTACTTCATGAAGTACAAGAAAATATTACGTCTCTCTCAGTTCTCCTTTCTCTGTCACAAGCAACAGTGACTGAACAAGATCATTTGCTGAGATGTTTAGACAAGGGAAGCCGCCCTTCGGGAACAGAGAAAAATGTGGCATTCTTCGCTTGCCCAGCAGTTACAGACATCAATCTACATACTTGTGGTATCAATAGACTAATTTTTATTTATTTTTTTGAGAAGATCATTACATAATCAGTAGTGTATTTTTTTCCTTGGGAATTTCATATGAGAAAGTGGAGTAGTATGGATTAAGATCATCATTACCTAATAGCAGAAAGGGACAGCATCAGCTAGTCATGAGGCGTTCATAAGTGCTGTTCCTTCAGCACTTCTTGGTTTCCAAGGTGTAGTTCTTGTGTTAAAATAATGGATGGCTTAAATATTTTTCCTATAGGTAGAATCTGCTCAGTAACTGTTCTGTTGCTGATCACATAAACTGATCAAACGCAGAAAGGGCATGGCATTAATAGGAAGGTAAAGCCAGGCGGCGTTGGCTGAACTTTCACCTTTCACCTCTTCAGCTGACAGACAGAGCTGAGTGTTGAAAAAATCAATACTTAGGAGCCAGGAGGGAAATATTTCCAACCTCTAACTAGAGAATGTATTTTGACAAGGCCAAGATAATCCAAGCTGCACAGGAGAAAGAGAAAAGAAGACTCATTTTTAAAGCTTGACACTTCAAGGTGTTTTTGTACAATGGTTTAGAGAAAGCATCGATAACGTACAAATACCAAAGGTCAGAAAGGAAAGCAGGGAAGAATTTCAGAAATTGCATGCATTGTCTCCTTTCTATTTACTTTGCCAAATAACAAGATTGTAGCCAAGCTTTGATTGCCAAATACATGTACAGGAACATTAGGGAATTACATGATTCCGCGAATTCTACCGGCTTGTCGTCTTTGGGTAGAAAAAGAAGGCAGTGGCAGCCATGGAGGATTACCGGCATCTGTGTTCTGCCTGAAGCAATTTCATTCTGCACTACATATGCCTCTTGCCTGCTTTCTGTTGTACAGAAGCAGAAATTGGCTATAATTTCATCTCATGTGTTCTTGACCGTTTTCTTTGTGGAACAAAAGCGTGCCTATTGCATATGTACAAAATCCAATGGGAACTGGTGAAGCCCATCATCTCTCTGCCTCAGTAATACTCTGATGAAGAGTGTGGCAGCAGCTGGAGGTGTTTCAGGTGGCCTATACGGATTCTGTGCAGTTTTAGATGCCTCTCGCACCCCAAAATGATTAATAAAAGATTCCAGACGCCAGCTGATGAATGTTTCTGTCTTAGATTCTGGACCAATACGCCAGCATTATTGGGGGGTTTTCCACTGACCTCCCTTAATCCAAATCCAAGATGATCCGGATTTAAGCAATAGGTACTTCCCTTAATCCAGATCTAGTAGATCCGGATTAAGGAAAGTACCCAGTGTGTTTCCACGGGTGGTCTAGCACCCAATAGCAGTGGAAATGCCAGAGCACCCATGTGGCAAATCCGGATCAACCCACATGGGGTCTGCCTGTCACCCCAGGTGTTTTGGGGGACAGGGGGTGCAATCTCCATAGATGCTCCAGAGATTCTTTGAAGATCCTCCAGAGTGGCTCCAGAGAATCTCTGGCGTGATCTGCCACAAACTTTGAAGATTCTCCAGAGCCTTTGAGAAAGGCATTGCTCTCACATGGAGTCCTCTTTGGAGTCTGTGCTAATCTTTGAAGGCAACTTTGGAGGAACTTTAGAGGAACTTTGGAGCTGGCTTCAGAGAATGTGCACAGGCTTTGAAGCTTTGAGTTTTGGGGCACTCCCCATGGGTGCCCTCCTGAGCTGCCCATAGACCCCATTGCCCAATTATGGTGGAAACAGGCTCTGTATAATCCTGATTTGATGCCTGAAGACCCCATTGTAGACCTCTTTAATGAGGTCTACAGGGAATCTGGATTATAGGTCCTGAAGGACCCATATGATCCGGATTTCCCTAGAATGGGTGGGAACAAATGTGGCTCTAATGGGGTCTGTAGTGGAAATGGGATCTTCCTGCTCTGAGCCAAATGGGTCCTTAATGGGTATTTAATGAGTACTTGGTGCTAGTGGGAAAACACCCATTGAGACCTAAGAATTTGCAAACCTGCTGGCTGAAAAATGACCTAGTAATTGTAGTTGGAAAATGATTGCTTAGCTTGGATGTGCATACAGCACACAGTTGGTGTGTTGTCTATACTTAACAGTTTCCATATTCTTGAAGTTATCCACTATTCTCTTTGTAGCAGTACTTCTAAGTTACCAAGCATACTTTTCTGGACTTTATGCCGTTGGGTCAGTCAACTGTAGTATTGGTGGCATCATTGTGAAGCATGGCAAGTATGGAAAAAGGAGAGGAGAGAAAAACAGTCTTCACAGGAAGTGTTGAGAAGAAGAGAATGCCAGGACCGCTTTTTGCTGGAGCAGAAGATGCCAGGTATCATACGGCATTTCTTCTTTCCTCTTTCAGAGCTGTGCTAGCTACCAGTAGCAGGGACAACACCCCTTCCCAAATAGCTGCAGAAGAACATATCAGCACACTAACCATGGTTCCTGATTGTAGACCCTGTCTTGTTAGGAATAGCAGCTGCTTTCTCTAAAAGGGCAAATTTCCTGGGACCTGGGATTTCCTGGGATTTAAACCCATGGTAGGGCAGAACCAAAAGCAAAGATGAGACAGGACAGTAGATGCTGATTTTCCTTTCTATAGAAAGTTACATATAAATTATGTGAAGCCCAGGTTTTGACACACTTGAGTTCATCATCCTACAAAAGACTGTACACACACATCCAGCATACTTCTAGGAAATAAAGTTATACACAGTTCAAGGATGTATTTCAACCAGGCAAAGCGGATATAGAAGGTTCGGGACATAGCTAACAAGAGTTCTGAGGCCTGGCAGAAGTGGTTAGAAATCTACATTTGATCCCCAGATCTGATATTCCTCCACACCCTTGCTTTATCTGTTCCTCAAGAGAACCCTAATCAAATGTACACATAAAAACTTTATATTTGTTTCTGTGGAGCAAGGAGCAGACATTCCCTGGTGTGCCTGATGAGAGTCTAGAGTACACTTGTAGAAGGATAATTACAGTCCATGGACTAAGATATTTCAGTACTTTTAGGGTAGATCATATTTTAGCCCCCAGTTGTCACTAAATTAGAATGCCATCCAATTCAGGCATGAGCAGGTCATAATATAAAAAACCGTCCAATATTTTATTCATTTATGGACTGTATCCCATCATTACTTCAAAGAGCCTGAAGTGTCACACACTATTTCTCCTCCCTATTTTATCCTTTCAGGAACACTGTGAGGTAGGTTAGGCTGAGGGCAAGTGAGGGGCCCAAGCCCACCCATGAGAGCCGGTTTGATCTAGTGTGAGCCAGTTTGGTCTAGTGGTTAAGGAGCTGGACTTTTATCTGGGAATACCAGGTTTGATTCTGCCCTCCTCCATGAAGCCAGCTGGGTGACCTTGGGCTAGTCACAGCTCTCTTCTGAGCTCTCACAGCCCCACCTACCTCAGAAAGTGTTCTGTTGTGGGGAGAAGAATAGAAAAGCATTGTCAGCCGCTTTGAGACCCCTTAAATGGGTGAGCCAGTTTGGTCTAGTGGCTAGGGAACCAGACTCCTGTCTGAGAATACCAGGTTTGATTCCGCTCTCCTCCACGATGCCAGCTGGGTGACCTTGGGCTAGTCATAGCTCGCTGCTGAGCATTCACAGCCCCACCTACCTCAGAAAGTGTTCTATTGTGGGGAGAAGAATAGAAAAGCATTGTCAGCCGCTTTGAGCCCCCTTAAATGGGTGAGCCAGTTTGGTCTAGTGGCTAGGGAACCAGACTCCTGTCTGAGAATACCAGGTTTGATTCCGCTCTCCTCCACGATGCCAGCTGGGTGACCTTGGGCTAGTCATAGCTCGCTGCTGAGCATTCACAGCCCCACCTACCTCACAGGGTGTTCTGTTGTGGGGAGAAGAACAGAAAGCTTTGTCAGCCACTTTGAGTCCCCTTAAATGGGTGAGAAAAGTGGGGTAGAAAAGCCAACTCTTCTTCCTTCCTCTTCCTCCTCCTCCACCTCCTCCTTCTTCAGCTGGCTTGCAGTAGACTTGAAAAAGTCCAAGAATATCTTTTTATCACCCTAGCAAGCCTATGTCAAGTTCTGCCCAAAGGGGATGATCAGTCAATGAGTCATCAACTTGCTAATGGACACATTCAGGCTTTTTTTTTTTTTTTTAAGAAGACATGTTGGGGGCAATATGTGATTTTGGCTATCTGCCCTGTCATATATTACAAACCCCTGAGTGTGAATAGCTCAGTCATAAAGCAAGCTGCTTGGAAAGTAGAGGGCTGCCAGTTCGATCCTCAGCCTTTCTCTGGAAGCAGGAAATGGCTAGCCGCTTCTGTATCTCTGCCAAGAAAACTGCATGGAGGTGCCTATGCAGTCGACCTGGAGTTGGTCACAACTCTGTGACGTCCACTAAACATCACAGAACAGCAGCCCATATTTGAAATACATATCACGTGGAGAATGAAATGATGAAGATGGTGGGGGTGGAAGATCAGAGGCTAAAAAGCTATCTGCTGCAGATTAACAATTCCATTTTTCTCTCTTATCCACCTTTTCTACACTTAAACGTTACTAAAATGATATTGTACAAAAAGGATAGCAAGTCACGAACCTAGAATCATGAGGAAAAGATGTCTTCCTTCCATTTGTGGTTGTAAGCAACATTTACAGTTATTCTCAGTGGTTAAAGGGTTGTTGCCATCTAGTCATAAGGACCCCTTTATGCAACCTTTCAGAAGCTTGATACGATAGATTTGCAAGGCATTTCCAGCACAAAGTCACTCAGAACCCCATGGAGTTGGACTCCACAGTTGGAAGAGGCTTAGTGGAGATATCTGCACTGCTTTCAATTATTGTGGTCTGAAGAATTGGACAAGCTGCTTGTAGGGGTCCGTCCAACCACCTGTCGCCTTGACGCTTGTCCATCATGGCTTATAAAATCTGGCCAAGTGGGTATAGCTGGAGGGGGGGGGAATCCAAGGAGTGATAAACACACTGCTAGAGGGAGAGGTGCGAATGATACCAAAAGAAGCTGTGATAGGGCCTCCCAGGATCCAAAGGTCTTAAATAACTAACATTTAATCAGTTACTAATATCCCCTTTTGAGGCAAGATGCTGGAAAGAATGGAGGCTACTCAGGTGCAGGTATGCTTGTATGAAATGGATTATCTAGACCCATTTCAGACTCATTTCAGTTGGGGTTATAGCACTGAGACTGCCTTTGGTACCTTCATGGATGGCTTTTATTGTTAGAGAGATAGAGGCAATGTTACTTGCTGTGTTTCAATGTCATTGGCTGTGCTGTCCTGTTAGAAACACTTCAGGGGCTGGGACTGGGAGGTTCTGTTTTGCAGTAGTTCTCCTCCTATGCCCAAGGTAGGGACCTTTTGTTCAACACCTTGGGAACTCTCAAGTGGAGTTCTCCTCAGGGGTCAATTCTGTTAAACAGCTGTATGAAGCCACTGGGAGAGGCCACCAGGAGACTTGAAGTAAGGTACCATCAGCACATTGATGACATTCAAGTCCTTCTGAATCAGGTGAGGCAGTTCAGGTGCTTGATTCCTGCCTGGAGGAAGTAATGGCCTAGATGTGGAGGTGGTATGTGTCACAGAGCATGATGTGAGGGAGCTTTTGGAGCAATTGCAGTCACTTGAGGCTCTGGTGGCCATAGCAGCCAAGAGTGTCTGCCTCCATCTTCACCTGGTTGCCAGGTTTGGCCTCTCCTGGATAGGGAGAACTTAGCCACAGTGATTCATCCTCTGGCAAATGCCAGACTAACATACTATAATGAGCTCTACATAGAGCCACCCTTGAAGATAGTTTGAAAGCTGGAGCTGGTATAAAATGCACCAGCTCAGCTGCTGACAGGAGTTTCAGGCCAAATGCAGATTATGCCAGTCTTGAAATATCTGCTCCATTTGCCTGTTTGCCACCCAACTTGATTTAAGGTGTTGACATATAAAGCACTAAAAACCTTAGGCTTCAAATATCTGAAGGCATGTCTTCTCCCGTATAGGCAGTGCCTCGGTATAAAGATCCCAAGAGAAGGCCCGCCTTGGGGTGTGAGGCGTGGTGGCATTTGAGAGCACTTTTCCTGTGGTGGCTTCCTGGCTTTGGAACAATTTCCCTCTGGGCATTTGCCAGGCATCAACATTATATGGTTTTCTGCACTTGGTTAAAATGCACATCTTCATCCAAGCCTTTGACATTTCGCCCCCTCTGAAAGGTGTCCTGCCAGGGTGGGTGGGTTATAATTTCATTGTACTTTTTATAGTGGTTTTATTGTCAGTATAAGTATATACAACTTCAGAACTCTTCTTATGTTCTCCTCAGCACCCTCTTGTTTTCGAGACCTTCAACGGTTAACACTCCCCCCAATTAGATGCATGACAGCTATCCAGAAAACTATCCTACACATGAAAGGAAAGTCATTTAGGACAAATATTACACATAAAAACATGTTTATGCAGCACGAGGTCAGGCCACTACTGGGAGCTGAGGGAGGATCTTCCCAGCTTGGTCTTTCTCCACTCCCCTCTGGCAAGATGGCTCTTCTTTAGGGACGTGCTTGAATATTCGAAATATTCATTATCCGTATGAATTTGGACATTTGTGTACAAATCAAATGTCCGGATATTTGAACTTTAATATTTTTAATATTCAAAATATATGAATATTTTGAGTTATTCATATGAATAATTCAGGCATTTATATGTGTACAGATACTTATGTATACGGGATGCGTACACATTCGTCTGTGTATAGGATTTAAATGAGATGCATAGAGGGTGTGTAGAGATGCATATGAGATTCGTATCATTGGGTATGTATCAGATATTTGAACGAATACAGATGTATTTGTATTGGTTCGAGTGTCCAGACATTTGTTTTTCTTTATTCGTATGAATTCAGATTTTCAAATATTTGGTTTGTTACAAATCAAATGTCGAAAATTGCATTCATTCACACCCCTCTTCTGGTGGCAGTTGAGGGAGGAAGGGAGGGAGGGAGAAGGAAGGGGCCATTGCCGGGTGCTGATGGTGGATCTTCCCAGCTTGGTCTTCCTCCTCCCCTCCCCTCAGGCAAGGTGGCTTTTCTCATGAGGGAAGGAGGGAGGGAGGGGCCATTGCTTGGAGCTGATGGAGGCTCTTCCCAGCTTGCTCTTTCTAATCCACTCCCTGTTCTGGTGACAGTTGGAATATTTAACCCATCCTGGATCTGCCAGTAGTAGCTCCAGGTTCCCCTGTGGATGGTGCCATGTTGTGTTTGTTTGTGGTGCCTTTTAAAGTGCAGGAAGCTTAGATGACTTCAGATTGAACAAGGGGGAGGAGGGCAGTAGATGGATAAAGGGTTCTTCCTTCCTTCCTTCCTTCCTTCCTTCCTTCCTTCCTTCCTTCCTTCCTTCCTTCCTTCCTTCCTTCCTTCCTTCCTTCCTTCCTTCCTTCCTTCCTTCCTTCAGTTAGATTTGTTGAGGCTCATTTTGCCTTTCAGTCCGGGGCACTACTTCCAAGAGCTTTTAAAAGTAAATAAAACATTAGAAACCACCTCGGTGGCATTAAGATCGGAATCTCAGGAAAATGCACAGAAAGAGACCTCTAAATGTCATCTTTACTGCAATTCTCTCCCTCCCCTGCCCCAAATTATTGGCAGTAGTTGCAGGACACTTTCTCTAAGTGCCCAGAGAAGGCTGAAATCACAGCGAAAGATAAATAAGAGGTTCAGAATAGGACTGACGCAGTCTTAGCCACAGGAGAGACATCTTCCAAAACCGTAATACAGCACTGAGTCTGAACTGGTGCAAATGACTTAATAGCTACGGACACCTACTGGCTAATTACTTCAATATCACAGATGATCCTTCAGTTGTAAGCTCTGCAACCTTTACTTGGTGAAAGATACCTGTGATGAGAGGGGGCACTTGAGCTCTATAGGGAAAATATTATTACAGGAAATTGCCAGTGTCTGTTCTTTTGTTGTAGAACACAGGCTTTTCTCTTCCAGCCGAAGCTTTGCAGAGATTCCAGCTATCAGCATAATGCTGTTCCCTGGGTGGACAGTGTAAGCGCTTTCTCCCACAATTGTGAGACCTTAGAAATAAACGCATTGTTTATTATTGTTGTTGTCCTTATTGAGTGCCGTCTGCAAGATTAGGGCCACTTTTGCAAGGAGAAGGCAGATGCAGCTTAAAATGCAAGCATGAGCTGCACGGATAAGCAAAACTGAGAAGTATTGATCAAAAGATTTCTCTGCAGAACCTAATAATGCTGCTCTTACTCGGGTTAAAAACGGCTGCTACTCCAGACGGTTCACTGCAAAATTAGCTTAACGTGTTTGTTTGTTTTTAAGTAATTTATGCAGTGAATCTGTACAATGAAAAAAAAAACACCTTCCTATCTGTGCAGTCCAGTTCATCACATGTTTAACTTAGCAGGTCATTTCACTAAATTCAATCACTGTGTTTTTGGCATTATATATTTCTAGCCCTCGTCCTTAGAAACAAAACCTTCAAGAGGTATATTAGACAGAAGTTCTCAAGGTTGGGCCACTAGAGGGAGCTCTTGCGTGGGGCTTTTGTGAAGAAAAGGAAGAGATTTTTGTCATGAAAATAAACCTATCTATTGAGTGTTTATTTTATTATTTATTTATATGCATTAATATTATGCCAAAAGTATATTCAAACATTTTTTAAAAAAAAAATTGAGAAGGAGAGAAATTGCATCTGGAAGAGCGGTGAAAAAACTGATGAATTTCTCATCAGTGAGATTTGGGCTATTTCTATTGTGCTTACTTTCAACTGTAGCCAAGGGAATTATCGATTTTTCTTTTTCTTTTCTCCTATCCTACAAGTAGTTTCCCCATGCTGCTGTGTATTCCATAACGTCCTTGGTCGCTGTACTTCCTGAACATCTCCTGTAGACTTAGGCTGGGCTTTCATTCTGGAAACCAAAGAAGCCGCATCGTAAGCTTCTGAAAACTAGAACATGTACTTATAGATCATCCTGATTTTAATTTTTGTAAGACAAAGGGAAGGAGTTTCCTTAAAGGCAAAATCAGTGAGTACATCATTCTCTTACAGCCAATAAACCCCAGACCAAAAGATCAGTTTAAGAAAGAGAAATGTCCATTGTTCTTATTTTGTATTATTATTATTATTATTGACAATTATTGTGCTGATATTTAGCAGTGACGTCCAAATTATTTTGTCTTAAAATGGGTTTCTAAATATTTGTGTAAATGCATGATATTGCATTTGTCAGATACCATTCATCCCAAATTGTGCTCTTGCCAGTTTGGTTTTGTGGTTAGTGTCGGATTCTTATTTTGTAGTATCCCAGTTTGATTCTGCACTTCTCCACAAAGCCAGTTGGGTGACCTTGGGCTAGTCGTAACTCTCTTTCTCACATCCTCACCTACCATAGGGTGTATGTTGTGAGAAGAACAGAAAGTTTGTCAGCTGCTTTGAGTCCCCTTAAATGGGTAAAATAAGTGGGGTATAAATGCCAGCTCTTCTTCTTCTTCTTCTTCTTCTTCTTCTTCTTCTTCTTCTTCCTACTACTACTACTACTGCTGCTGCTACTGCTACTGCTACTGCTACTGCTGCTACTACTACTACTACTACTACTACTACTACTACTACTACTACTACACCGTCCCTTCCTCTCACACACTGTGATCTACAATATCAAAGCTGCCAAGAGATTAAGCAGGGTCAAGAAAGTCGTACTCTCTTTCTCTTTTTCACACGAGGTTATTCCACCAGGGTGATCAAAACTGATTCCATCTCACGCCTGGTCCCTGATTGATCCAGTTTTATCCAAGGATCCCTGGAGTTGCACAGCCGCCACCCTCTCCACAACCTTGCCCAGCAAGGGAAGGATTAGCAACTGGGTGGCAGCTAGAACAGACCTCTGAGTTTTGGGAGGGCATTTTCAGAGGTGGACAAACCACTGCCTCTTTCAAGGCCAGGGAGACCATCCCCCCTCACGCAAAGATGCATTCATCTTCCTGGCTAGCTCTAATCAGCCAAGATGGGCAAGAATTGAGATAGTGTGTAGTAGGCTGGTCAGTCACAAACATCTTGTCCCCTTCTTCTGGTCTCAAAAACTCAAAAGTGATCCCACAAGATAGTACAAGGCAATTCACTGGACACTGGACCAGGTAGTACCTCAATAATGGCACTTAAGATGAGCAACTTCATCCTTAAAGTGCCTTGAAAATTTATCACAGCAGGCTTCTCAGCGTTGTAGTAGTAGGTTACCGGGACAGAAGACAGCAGTCCCTTAACTGCTCAGAACATGGCAGCTCCTTAAGATGCAATGGAGACCCTGAAATAAACCTTTTTGGCACCTTTGAATGCCACAGCATGATTGTATGTATACCATTTTGTTCCAGATATCTCCCAGCCTGTTTTATCACCTGGAGCTCCTCAGAAAACCAAGGAACAACTCATAAAAATGTTGGTGGAGCCCTGCTGGATCAGGCCACAGGCCATCTAATCCAGCATGCTGTTCTACCTTGTGGCCCACCAATTTCTTCTGGGCATTCTCAAGCAGAAGACAAAGGCACAACCTTCACCTGCTCTGGACTCCCTGCAAACAATCTTCAAAGGCATCCTGCCTGTATCTCCACCCTGGAGGCAGGACCTAGGCATCCATTCTAGTAGCCATTGATAATAAGAACCAAGCTAAGGTTCCATAGTGTGGAAGAGGGCAGACATAGACTTGATGTCAGCCTATTAGCTGCACAAGAGTATTTTAGATGGGATCCATCAGCTTGTGTTTGCACAAGTTGAGGAACACAAAAAGACCAAGGTTTAGAAGAAGAAAAGCCAATCAAAGTTGGCAGGGATAGATGTAAAATAGTTCCTTAAAGGATCGAGAGAGAGAAATTCATTTCAGGATAGTTTCAGTTCAGAGACTTCAGCAGACCATCCAAACAGCAGGTGCAGCTGGAGTTCATGCTGGAAGTGTATAAAAAATTCAAGCTAATCCTAGGTTGTAAGTTAAAGCTTTCGGCACCAACCTGTCATACCCTTTTCTTCCCTGCTTACAGGCAAATAAAATACAACACATCATGCCTAGGTTAAATATATATATACTGTGAAGCGGCTTTTTTCTCCTTGCATGGATTATTAACTTATTTCTGTTTATGACCAAATTGGTTATCCTAGTGAAACTTGTCCTTTTGTTTTTCTCTTGTAATTTGGTCCAGTTGTGCTTTGTTTGTTTGTTTGTAGTTTTCTTCTCTCTCTCTCTCTCTCTCCCTGGCACAACAAAATTCTAGGAAAGAGGGGTACAATTTAGGCTGTGTTAACACCCAAATTTTAATCCAGTCTCAGTCCATTTTCAGAGTAAGACTAGCCATTTTCTTTCCTTTATATCTAACCCAAGGGTGAATAATGCTGAAAGAAAACAGCTTCATACTTTTCTGATGCATTCTTCCATTCTGAAAGTGGACTGAAACTGGATTAAAACTTCAGTGTGAACGCAGCTTTAGAGAGAGGGGGGCATTTACTAGTTTATAGCCATATCATTAACAAATGGAAGAGGAGGGCAGCGTAGTCCCAAAGAAAAGGTCTTTGAAGAATGAGCTTCATCCGATGCCTTTCCTCATCCCTGATGTTGGGAAATTAAAATTTAATCTGCTATAAAAAATTAAAAGGTGACACTTTCCTCTGGAGTGCCTCCCCAGTTTGGTTCCCTCCACCCTCAGCTGTTGACTGGATATGAATACGAAAGCCGAAGTCAGGAACCGATTGTTTTAAATGAAAATACAGATTTGCTTTAAAAGCATGAATTGATTTTTCTTAATGTCAGATGAGAATTGATATAATTAGAGAAAGAGAGGGACTTTTCTTTTCCTATAGAAGGGGGACTTTTAATATATGAAGTAGTTGCATGCATATTTATTTATTTCCTTTTTCTGACCTAATCTTCACTGGATGGCCACAGGGCAAGGTACTAAATAAAATTGCAGCAGTACTATCAGAAGGGCCTCTTCTGTCTGTCACAGTGACTGAACTAGTAGGTCACAGAAGGCATTGGCAAAGGATGCCTCTGGAAATCACCAGAAAATTTTGCTTTTTAGCGATATTCCAGAGTAAAGAAGGAGAGTTGGTTATTATACCCTGCTTTTCTCACCCATTTAAGGGGACTCAAAGCGGCTGACAAACCTTCTGTTCTTCTCCCCACAACAGACAGCCTGTGAGGTAGTTGGGGCTGTGAGAGCCCAGAAGGAGAGCTATGACTAGCCCAAGGTCACCCAGCTGGCTTCATGAAGAAGTGCAGAATCGAACCAGGAGACTATCAGTTAGGAGTTTGACACTCTAACCACAAAACCACACTGACTCCTCCAGGATAATCGCTCGTTGCCCAAACTACTGGGAAACAGAGCAGCTGCCAGCTTCTGCACTGGCGTGACACACACATCCAAGTATTTTAAAGATGCAAAATACCCAACACAGTGGACACTTTTGTCTCGAATTTGGTTATGCACGTAGGCAGGGGACCAACTTATTCAGTAAGGATCATGGTGCCAGGCTTCCAGACAGGTAGGTTTTTGTACCATTCCAGGAAAACAAAAAACACTGAGAGTTGGTATTTTACCTCTATATAGTGGAACAGTTTTCGGGTTCTCATATACACGTGGCAATCCCATCATAGCAACAGCATAATAGCTCACATTTAGCATCTGTTCGCAGTCAAGGACATAATACCTCGAGAGAAGAACAAGATTTTGCTTGGGATGAGGAGATTTAGCAATTGGAGCCGGGGGCAGAAATATGTCCGGTTGGTAGAGCTCCATTTGGTTTGGGTGCCTGCAGAGCCCAAGGTCAATTTATTGCTGAACTTTTGCATGATTTTGGACCCATTTTGAATGGCAAGGGAGGGCCTGCTAGCTTGCTTTCCTGGTTCCTACTCTACCCTCGTTACAACCCTACAAGGCAGATAAAAGGACAGGGAGACTGACTCTAAAGGCTATTTGCAGGAAGTTCAGGGCTGGCAAAGATCTTGTCTTTGCCTTCTGCTTGAGATGTCCAGAAGCAATTGGTGATGCTGGATTGGACAGGATGCTGGATTAGATGGGCTGTGGCCTGATCCAGCAGGGCTCCTCTTAGGTTCTTACCCTTGAGCACTGGCATGCCTAAGAGCACCAACTAAAAAGTTCTAAGTGAACACTGTTTTCTTTCAGGTTGCCTGTTTGTGATATGGAGAACTACCACCACAACCCGAAGGTAGCTAAGAACCAGTTGTTTACCCATAAGAACACAAGAAATGCCCTACTGGATCACACCCTTGACCCATCTGATCCAGCAGGCTTCTCTCACAGTGCCCAATCAGCCGCATAGAGCAGGATGTGAGTACCCAGACTTGCCTTGCTCCCAGCCGTTGGCCTTTGGAGGCTGACCGTTTCCTGCTGCCATCAGGGCTAATAGCCATGGATAAAGTTGGTGGTGTCAAACATATCCTGTATCTCCAAGGCAGACTTGCCCCTTCTGCAACCCAATTTAAAACAAACTTGCTGTGCAGAGTAAAGGATGTGCCAGAATATCTGTAACATTCGAACATCATATGAATGGCCGAATTCAGACGTTCGTATTTGAATTGAAAATTGGCTCATTTGACTACTGACATTCAAATTTGGATTGAACGTTTCAATATATTTGTATGAAGCTTAGTATGGGATATGTATGGGTTCATACGGGATTGAACATTCGTATCTAATTTGAACACCACTACGTTCAAAGAGGATCTGTTTGAATGAATACAAATTTTCTTCCATTCTATTCAATACTAATGGAATACAAAGAACAAAACCATTTGCATGCATCTCTAGTGCAGAGCAATACCTCTGGTGCTTGATACCTCTAATGGCCAATGTGTACATGAGTGGTGGGTCGCTAACTACCAAAGCTTGGGAACTCCAGGAAGATTCAATAGATGCAGATGCCACCCATTCAAGGTCCCCAGAGAAGATGAAACATATGAGAAGAGGACTGGAAAAAGTGTTAAGTTTGCAGGCTCATAAACCCGTCATCTAAGGCAGCCGTGACATGTTGCAGAACAGTGTAGTTCCAAGCCAAGCTTTGCTGTTTATTAAACTGTGAAGTTGATGAAGACCATATACACTTCAATTGTTGCTTCACTTCAAAGTTCTTCAAACTTTGCTCGAGTAGCTGTGGTTTGGTCTTCAGAGCAATTCTTTCTCCTCAGTTCTGCCGTCACCTTATTGTTATTAAGTAGGTTGCCAGAAATGAATTGCCAGGCTTTTCCCAATGGTCTTCAAGCTGAAAAGGCTTCTAACAGTGTTCTTGCTAAGATGTCAGGTTCTCCACCACCTGCTCTGATGGTAGAGGCTTCCACTTCAAATCTGGCAGGTTGCAGATGATTTACCTGGGGTTGGTGAGAGTGACTTTCATCTTTCATAGAGTTGACACCGCAGTTGATTCATCAGTCAGCCCTGGACCATAATTAAATATTGTCAAATAGCTGATGAAACCAAGCTGTGCCACCCATTTTTTCAGGGTTTTTTTTTATGCTGTTCATTAGCAAAAGCAAGGGCTTCCTGAGGCCAAAGTCCGGCAAAGAGTTCAAATATACTGTAGCAGAAGAATAAAGCTTCATTGTCTAAGAATGTCAGAAACCTCAGATGTAGAAAGATAACAGTCAGTTCTTTCAAAAGCCCCTCAAAGAGATGGCCCATGGCTCTGTCTTAGTTCCTGCTGGAACCAGAAGCTCCCTTCCATACGACCTGGACATGTGCCTTGTATGGCAGTGGTGAGTGACTGTATCCAATCTTTTGAAAATTAGTTACTCTTGGGAAAACAGAAGGTACCAGTTGGTGCAAGGCACACAAGGTTCTGCCATGATAAGGACATTAAATTATGTTGACATAACAACTTACTCAGTCATAACAACTTACTCAGAAGTCATAGGTTTTGCAACTAGCAGGAATGTCAGCCCTATTATGTACTCAAGTTTACCTTTGTTTATATTCCCCTACCCCAGGTCAATGCTTCAAAAGTCTTTACCACTTATCTGAAGGAACGCCTTCTCCCATATTGATCTGCCCATATCAAGATCTGGAAGAGTGGCCCTCCTGGTTGTCCCACCACCCTCAGCAGCAAACGTGGTGGGCACGCTGGAGAAGGCTTTCTCAGTGATGGCCCCTAGGCTTTGGAATAGTCTCCCCCTTGAGGTGCATCTGTCTCCTTCACTGTACACATATAGGAAGGCAGTGAACACCTCTTTGCCCTGGCCTTTGGTTAATTGGGGATACACTTTCCCTTCCCACTTGCAGACACTATTGTTTTAATACATAGTGTTGTTTTAATGATGTTTGATTTTAGATGTTGTTACCCACCCACAGACCCTCGGGTATGGGGGGGGGGGATAAAAATGTAAATAAATAAGATAAATAAATAAATTTGGCTTTCTGAGCTCTCACAGTCCCACCTACCCCGCAGGCTGTTCTGTTGTGGGGAGAAGAACAGAAAAGTTTTGTCAGATGCTTTGAGTCTCCTTAAATGGGTGAGAAAAGTGGGGTAGAAAAGCCAACTCTTCTCCTTTTCTTCACATTGCATCCAACAATACAGCATATCCATACATTGATTATCCTAAAGTCTGTTACCTAGGATCCCCTTCCTTGTTTTCCCTGGGTTGCCGACCGCTGTTGTGCAGCTGAAAGTGTTAATTAAGGTAACGAAATGTGAAAAGCTTCTGGTCTGCTCTGTATGAGCTTAAGGCCCTGATTCTGCGATTTACCCTGAAATAGTGGCTGGCCATCTACATGCTTGTTCAAACTGTGGGAAATGACAGGTGAGGCCTGATGTGGTTTGCATTAGCATGAAGACAGCAGGGCCTTGTGTTGCAGATATATCTTAGAATAAGGCCCAAGGGCAGAAAGGACCTGAACCTTTAATTAGATATTCAAATTTTATTTTATATTTAGTGTGGCTAATAATTGTTATTGATTCTATTTTACCATGTTACGCAACTTTTTTTCCTTTTCGTATTGGGTGTTTAGGATGATTTGGGGCTGAACTTGGAATGGATTTGGAGTGAATTAGCCTCCCCTCCCCCCCATTTAAATTAACGAAATCGCTTTTTTCATTATCCAGATTCTTGCAATAAAGTGTTCAGGAACCAAATAGGAACAGATAAGGGAAGGGAAATTCATGTATTTGGGACTCTGTGAGACACTTTTGAAATATGGAGGTCTGAGTAAAACTAAGAATTAAAAATAAGAATTTGTGGTTTGAAAATATTCCTCTCCCTAATTTAGAATTTATTGTCTTGTGGATATCATTTAGACAGCTTTAAGGAAGGCTTAGACAAATTCGTAGATGACAGGTGTATCAATGGCTACTAGAATGGATGCCAAGGGAAGCCCAGGTTCTTTCTCCAGGTTGGAAAGACAGTCAGGATGCCTCTTGAGGCCATTGGCAGGAATTTGAGAGCAGGAGCTTTTGCCTTAGTTTCTGAGTGAGATGCCGAGAGGCAATTTGTGAGCCACTGTGTGAGATCGGATGCTGGACTAGATAGGCTACAGCCCAACCCAGCAGGGCTGCTCTTACGTTCTTACAGACAAATTCTTGGAGGACAGGTATATCAACGGCTACTAGAATTTATGCCTAAGTAGCGTATCCAGGATGGAGAAACAGTAAGGATGCCTCTAAAGGCCAACATTTTGCCTTTGTCTTCTGCTTGAGATGCCCAGAAGCAATTGGTGTTCCACTATGAGAGAAAGAATGCTGGACTAGATGGGCTGTAGCCCAAACCAGCAGGGCTCCTCTTATGTTCTTATTTCTAAACCTCCTCAGCAGAACTTCACTGGCATCTTTACCAGAATTTGGCTAAACAGAGAAGAAAGTGTGGTTGACGTAATCTGAAGTTCCCCCATCTCAAATCTTTCTGTTTCAGTCCATCTGCATTCTCAGGGCACTCTTGCACAGTTAGGAGTGAGGGATGTGATCTCAGAGGAGCCTTCCCTATATGGATGGCAAATCAGTAAAACCTGACGGATGACATGGCATTAAAACAATATATTGATAAAGTTGGTATCCTGGCCCCTCAGTGTCCCAGCTAATGCAGCAAATGGATATCTTTAGAAATGCTTATACTCATAATTACACATAGTAGAATGAATTACGCCAGGAAAATGTATACAAACTGCAGTAAACTGATTCTGCGGAACAAGACCTAAAGCTGTTACACTATAGGGAACGCAGCTTTTGACTTACTGGAAAGGAGAGACACTTATTTAAGAAATGCATAAGCCAGAACATCTACTTATTTTGCTCAAATACAATCTAACACACGACACTGTCATTGTCCAAGCCTAGAAATCCAAAGTCTGCAAGGCCAAACCCATATGGTGTTGCAAACTAGGGGTGTACACAAAGCCATTTTTCCACATGCTATTCGAAATGAATAGAATGTGGAGGAAGAAGAAGAAGAAGAGTTGGCTTTTCTACCTCGCTTTCCTCACCCATTTAAGAGGACTCAAAGCGGCTGACAAAGCTTCTGTTCTTCTCCCCACAATAGAACACTCTCTGAAGTAGGTGGGGCTGTGAGAGCTCAGAAGAGAGCTGTGACTAACCCAAGGTCACCCCAGCTGGCCTCATGGGGGAAGGTGGAATCGAACCCGGTATTCCCAGATAAGAGTCCTGCTCCCTAACCACTAGACCAAAATTCGGCTCTGGCCAAATACCCCTCCCCCTGGATGTATTCATCTGGATTTCGGATGCGCAAGTAATTCTTGCACATCTCTATTGCAAAGACCCCCAGAATCTTATAGTCTTGAATGGACTGGCCAAAGTTGAAGTAGGTTTTTTTTTAATAGCATAGCACTGATTTCTTTATGGAATTTACATACTTGCCCTTTCGTAAAAGGGCTCAAGGCAGTGCCCATCTCCATTCCATTTTATCTCCACAACAATCCTGTGAGGTGGATTAGGCTGAGAAGTTGCAGCTGGCCCAAGGTCTCCCAATGAGCGTTCATGGTAGAGTGGTGATCTGAGTGCAGGACCTCTGCTTAAAACTTACCTGGTTTCAGGTAGTCTCCCTAATTTTGTCTATAAATTGCATTCAACAGGAGATGGAGTCCTCTTCAAGAACAGCCATGCACACGATGCTCACCCTTTTCCTGCTACAGTCTACCTGGTTTTCTGAATATATTTATTTATTTATAAGTTTCATATACCGCCCTATACCTCAGTTTCAGGGTGGTTAATAATAAGAATTAAAACAAGAATAAGACTGGCATAAAATATATGGATTATTAAAAGCCAGGTTCAGTAAACAAAATATACTAATCACTAACAGATTAATACACTAATACATAATTAGGTATAATAATTACTGAAAAAGAAGTTTTCACAGAGCACAGGGACCAAGTGGTGTATCTCTGTGGGGTGATTATTCCAAAACTTGAGGGCCAACACTGAGAAAGCCCTCCCCCGGGGCTCAAAGCGCCTCAACCGGGGAGATTATAAAGAGAGTTTCATCAGCAGATCTCAACTGTACACTCATCCAACTCCTTAAGCAGGTGTGCAGCGAAGCCAGCATAACTGCTACCACCGTGGTGATTTTCCTGGGATCAGCGGTGAGAGATGGAGGGGGAAGGTCAAAGCAAGGACATCAGGTGAGGTGTCAGTGAGCACCATACCCTAAGCAGCATCCAGCCTGGATGGCTTTAAGAAGGGGTTAGACAAATTCATGAGTTATAGGTGTATCAAAGGCTACTATATGCTTCCTTCAGGCTGGAGAGACAGGCAGGATGCCTCTAAATGCCATTTGCATGGAATCAAGAGTAGGTGAAGGTTTTGCCTTTGTCTTCTTGAAGATGCCCAGAAGCAGTAGGTGGGCTACTGTGTGGGACAGCATGCTGGACCAGATGGGCTGTGACCTGATCCAGCAGGGCTCCTCTTGCATGCGTATTATGCTTAGAATGTACCTCCTGTCCCCATGTGTCACAATAGGAAAGCTTTTGGTTTGGGTGCCAGCAAATTGTAATTCCCTCCCCAGTTTGCTGCTCTCCCGTGCATGTCTGGACGCAGCTTGTCAGAGGCATATTATTAAATTGTAGATCTGCACCACGTGTGATTGGATTATCTGATATGTTTCAAGTGTGATCTTATGCTTGCCTACTCAGAAACAAACCCTGTTGAGGTCCGTTGAATTAGCCTCCGAGTAGAGATGCCCAGGAATTCAGCCGTAATTATTACCAATCGACAGAGACAGCATAAGAAAACAAGAAGAGGCCATGTTCCATGTCAGACTCTCAAATTAATTGACTATAGCCTCCTCTGATTGTCAGAGACTCTCCAGTGACTTAGAGCGATTACCTGAAATTAACTCTTTTCAGGAACTGAATATGGGAAGCAGGCATCAGATCCTTGACTCATAGCCATATAGAGATGCTATGTGCAAGATTTTTTTTCTCTATTACAATCCACCTTTCCTTGTGCCTTCATAACCTTAATTCAGAAATGAGGAAATGCTGTTATTGCTATGGGATCTACAAAAAGCAAGAAGGACAGAAGATCAGCCCATCTGGTCCAGCATCCTGTCTCATACAGTGGCCCACCAATTGCTTCTGGACATTCATAAGCAGAAGGCAAAATCTTCATCTGCTCTCGATTTCTTGTGAAAGGTCTTTAGAGGCATCCTTCTTGCCTAATGCACTCATCTCAAAGCAGACTGGGATGCCTTCGGACCTGATGCCTAAGCAACACGTCCCAAAGCTACTATTAAAAAGAGAGGGAAGTATTTCTAATCCACGTGGTTAAGTGTCCTAGGTGTACTTTGCTACTTGCAGGTTTTGGAGTGAGAACATCCTAAACCACATCAGGGGCCTATTTTGCACTTGGCTGTATTTTGGAATATATCTCAGGACAGGGTCTGTTGTCTGCATGCTAATGCAGACTCTGGCAGGCCTCACCACTGTAGCCTGCACTAGCATGTTATGGCAGACCCCTATTCTGGAATATATTCCAGAAGCCATGTGAGGATAGACTCCTGGATTCCTTCCCAAAGGACTTTGGTTGAGATGGGAAGCAGAAGAAGACCGCAGGCATGTCTTGCCCACTGGTTTTTTGGTTTTTTTTTTGGGGGGGGGGGTTGCTTTGACTAAAGTCCGTGGGAGTTGTGCTGAACACTGACTGCACACTGTCGGATCACAGAATTTGTATCCTATCAGAACACAGGGAGCGGGGTGGAAATCTAAAAAAGGGCTCATAAAGGAGTCTCAGGACAAGAACAGAAAGGTGCAAGCACAGTGACTCAAACTGAGGACGAACCGAGGAAGCATGATCAGGTATTGGGTGTGGTCAGAATTAGTGCATTTCGAGTTCTGTTTCTTAGACAGACAGACAGACAGACAATTTCAGCAAGGTGTGACCACAGCCTTGCAAAAGCTCCCCTAGCAACCGACTTTACCTGCTCTTTACATAAATCCATCCATCCATCCATCCATCCATCCATCCATCCATCCATCCATCCATCCATCCATCCATCCATCCATCCATCTTACTTATTTATTTATTTATTTATTTATTTATTTATTTATTTATTTATTTATTTATTTATTTATTTATTTATTTATTTATTTATTTATTTATTTATTTATTTATTTATTTATTTCCTGCCCAATGGTCTCAAGGCAGGTTACAACATATAAAACGAACACATTAAAACCAATAACATATTAAACATATTAAAACCATGGCCGTGTCTAAACATGGGGAGGAAAAGGCTGTTCCTTTACTTAGCCAAAGGCCAGGGTAAAAAGAGGTGCGTCTTCACAGCTTCCCTAAGCACATAGAGTGAAGGTGCCTGATGCACCAGGAGGGAGACTGTTCCACTGTCTGGGAGCCACCACTGAAAAGACCCTATCCCATGTGCCACCCTTTTTGCTGCTGTGAGTGATGGCACAACCAGGAGGGCCTCCCCTTCAGATCTTAGGGCACGGGCAGTGAAACTTAGTGAAGGTGCCTCCTTCTACCCCTTACCTTCCACCCAGTGCTTTTTTCTCTTAAAACAGCAAGCATTCAGCGCAGACCTGGGCATCTTCCTTTGGAAACAGTTTGTTTTCTGCAAGGAATAGTTTTTCTGTGCCATTGTCATTCCTTGCACCCCTTCTTGCTGCATAAATTGCATGCTCCTTAATTCAGCCATTTCAGTGCTTCCTTCCTTCTCAGCTGCCAAGGTCAATGCAAATCACTCGCTGAACTTCTACCGAGAGCGGCTTAAGTCTTCCTCTGCATTTGTGTTCAGTAAATGAACCCAACTCAACAGGCGCGAGGAGTTCGATCCCGTTGAGACCCCGGTATAGCCTCTGATATAATCTCCCGCTCCAAATCTACCGCATGAATCTTTAAGCGCTGAATCCCAAATCAATGAAATTAATGATCTCACCCACTGCTAATTTATACCTGTCTCTAAATGAAGACATAACTTTTATTTTGTCCAACTTGCTTTGCTTGTGCCTGACATTAATACGGAGGCTAAGAGGGATCAAAGGGGCCAGGGGGGAATTTCCTCCGCTTCTCCGCTGTGCATGCTGAAATATTACATCTCTAATTAAACAATGGCACTTTAAAATCATCCCGGCCTCCAGCGCCAAAAAAATACACCCTGCAGCCACTGTAATTGCAAGGAAAAGGAGGAGACCATTGATAAATTTGTGCAGAGGACTAATGTGAATGATTTATTTCAGATGTAGGTTTCTATCAAGGACCAAAGGTTCCCCCGCCCCACCCAACAGGATTCCAATGAGCGCTTAGATTACATTAACTCCACTTTCATTATAACATTGGCTCCTCTAAAATACCACTTTTTATCATGCATGAATGATGGCTTTTATGGCAGTTCTAAAATGGCAGAACAAGTGCTTAACATGCTCGGGTTAGATTCCAGCTAGCTTTGAGGGGCTCCTCTGTGCAGTGTGGTTGTTAAAAAGAGGGAATTATAATTATAATGGGAAGAGCAAAGCGATTGCCTTTGAACACAGGGTGGTGAGATGCAAAGGAAAACAAAGCAGCTGGTTTTCTTTTCAGTTCAGCTGCACAGAAGTAGGAATTCTGCTTTTTATTTTCACACCTATGTGGTGCTGGGGTTAGGGCTGCCGCTGAACTGAGGTTCCTAGGCCATTAAGAGAAGTATGGAAGAAGGTCCTCTTCTGCAGAACTTTGAAGGATACTGGACCCCCTACCTGAGCTGCCTCCAGATGGCAGGAGGCAATCTGAGGGTCTTAGCTCCATCGTCCAGTTGTTATGCCTATAATGGATGCCTAGGTCCTTCCTCTAGATAGGTAGTAAACTTCTAAAGGACATCTGAAGGGAGTTTAGAGCAGGTGAAGGTCTTGCCTTTGTCTTCTCCTTGAGATGCACAGAAGCAGTTGGGCCACTGTATGAGACAGAATGCTGGACTAGAAGGGCTGTGGAGCAATCAAGCAGGGCTCCTCTTATGTTTCTATGGGCAAATTCAGCAAGGACAGATCTATGGATGCCTTGGTACTGTCTCCAGGTTGGGGCACAGGTAGGATGCCTCTAAAGGCCATTTACAGAGATTCAAGAGCAGGTGAAGGTTTTTCGTTTGTCTACTGCTTGATAATGCCCAGAAGCAATTGAGGGTCTACTATGTGTGACAGGATGCTGGATTAGATGGGCTGTGGCCTGATCCAACCGAGCTGTTCTTATGTTCTTATATCATGTTCTTATTTGGAATAAGTTGCCACTGGAGGTAGCGGGTTCTCCTTCACTGGAGGTCTTCAAGCAGAGGCTGGACCTATATCTATCTGGGTTGGTTTAGGAAATCCTGCATTGAGCAGGAGGTTGGGCTCAGACCCTGGAGGACCCTTCCAACTCTGTGATTCTATTATTCTATTTCCACTCTTCCCCCAATTAATACCGGTTTTCACTTTCTCATTATGCTGAAAGGGAAGGAAAAGGAGGCAGATATATTTTCACTGGTTTGAATCAGCTCTGATAGATCCAATGGTGCATATTTAAGAAGCTTTTACTCAGCTGGATAGGTAAGGGTTGGGTATAACGCAGTGAAAATGTGTTCCTTAACATTTCCTCCTGTACAGTATGGGTCTACTGACTAATCAATAAAACATTATCTATCACTTCATGAAACTGAACATAAGCAAAAAATCCACATGAGTGGTATTCCATGTGAACAGAACAGGAAATAATCATGGGTAAAATATGAAGTTGCTTTTCCCTCTCTGATGGTCAACTACTTTCCCATACAGCTTTCAGTCTGTTTGCAGTGTGCCTTAAGTGCAGCTAACGTGGACCGGATCCATTGTGATGTGATTGATCCAAACAATTTGCAGCGGCCTCTAGGAGGTGCCCAGTGTGGCAGTAGATTAGATTCCAAGGTGAGACTCACCTTTGGCCTTTTCCTCCTTCTCTCCATCAGAGCTCGTTCATCATACAGCTCCCCTATAGCATCCACTGAGTCATCTTTATAGCCCGCAAATCTTATTGATTGAGATAACTGATTGAAATCTGCATCGTTCCTACAGGAAGGGCAAATATTTCCCCCGCTCCTCAACTCTTGGACTCTTTACTGTTTCTTCCACTTCTTTCCCTGGATAGTCATGAATCAAAAGTGGAACAGGAGAGGGAAGGAAAAGAGAAGACGAAGGCACGGAAGCTCTCAGATGAGGTGTGTCTGAGGAATCTTAGGTCTGTCAGCAAATTAATTTCACTGGAGTAATAATTTCCCTTTCACTCCTATAACTAATTAAAAGGCCCAGCTTGATTAACTGTTCGTATTTATCCTGGGCGATCTACTCAGAAGTAAGTTAAATTTGTACTTGCTCAATTATTGGGTTGCATTTTACATCTCATCTTCCTTCCAAGCCAAGTTGGGGCCTTTCCATTGGACCTTATTCCAGGATATATTGCAGGACAGGAAACTGCTGTCCACATGCTAGTACAGACTACAGCAAGCCCTGATTGAAAGGGTCTTACAGTGTTTCCCAAAGTGTGGTACGCGTACCCCCAGGGGTACCGGAAAAGTTTGGTGGGGGTACACGTTGCACCAGAGTTTGGTGGGGATCACGTGGGAATATCCATTGCACCGTGCTTAGCTGCGCCCACAGAACAAGGAAAGAGGGGTACTCAGCATTACAAAAATTATAGAAGGGGTACACATATGTTAAAAGTTTGGGCTAAGAGGAAACACCTGGCCTAAGGCCCCTGGGGCTGTTTTCAGATATATCAAAAGGGGCACCTCAGAGAGTCAGTGTGTGGCCCTCACGTTCTCAGTCCTTCTCCAATCCACCTTTTCTAGCACAACATGTTTAGGAAAGGGAGGATGGGTAGACTTTTTTGGGGGGAGGGCTGTGTCTGGCAGTGAAAACTTCATTAAACAGGATGGACTCACCTGCATAGAGAGCTGTCCTTTAAAAGTCAGGCTTTCGCTTTGAGCCAAGCAACCTTTGACCTTTGGAGAAGTAAGGATGTAGAAAAGTCCTTTCTGTCTTTTTCTTTTACCTTCCCTCTCTTCTTGCCATTTTGTAGGAGGCAGAAAAGAGTAGAGATTACAGCATGTCTTATAACTGCTTATTTAAAGTCCTACATATAGGCTGGCTCCAGATGACACCCAAATATTACATTAAAAAGTGAAATTTCAGGGTAAAGCCCCACCAGAAAAATTGGTTGTTGATCAGACAGCGTAGAGCTGGCACTGTCTGTGTGCATTGCAGTGACACACAGATCTGAGTGTTGTGGTACAATGGATAGCTTATGATGGTTTCTTAGATGTGAAAGGCCTTCAGAGGTTCAAATTCTCCTCTCTTGCACAGTCTTTACAAAAACAAATAACAGTAATGCCATCGTTGCCTCTTAGAGGAGTATGAACTGCTGCCGTGTTTTTTTTCTTTCTGAAACTGTGTTTACACAAGAATGTGTCATTCCTGTTGTTTTGTCCAGCAGTCAGGCACAGATTAATGTCTCTAAGGGCCAATGTGTTTCTAGTGGACAGGTAAAGCTCACAGCTGACAGTCTTTCGAAAGGTCTGTCGTGGTTTCCCTCCTGTGTGCCATCACTTTTAAAAATGTCAGTAAGCAAAAAGCTCTTGAGCATATTTAGGGGGCGGTGGGGGGAGCGTACACATGATAAAACAAGGTTGGCATTTCAGAAAACACATTTGCCTTACCAGTTACAGAGCTTTTGTTGTTGCTGTGAAATCGACTCACAAAGTTCTTCTAGGTCAGGGGTAGGCAAACCGCGGCTCGAAAGCCACATGCAGCTCTTTGGCTCCTTGAGTGTGGCTCTTCCAGGTTAGGAGTACCCTAATTAAGTTAATAACAATGTACCGTACCTACCTATATAGTTCAAGTTTTAAAAACTTGGCTCTCTAAAGAAATTTCAGTCTTTGCACTGTTGATATTTGGCTCTTTGGACTAATGAGTTTGCCAACCACTGTTCTAAGATATTACCACTTCTGCATACTAGAAGGGAAGGTACTTGACAGAAGCGTATAAAATCATGCATGGTATAGACAAGGTGGGTAGAGAAAAATTCTTCTCTCTATCACACAGTGCTAGAACCTGGGGGCACTCTATGAAGCTGATGGGTAGGAGAGTTGGATCAGACAATGATCTAGGTGTCTGCCTTATGGTGGCCATCTGCACAATGGAACCACCCAGTGTGCTAGGGATCCTCTCTTTGGATCTCTCTGAAGTGGATCCAAATCCAGTTCAGGCAGATCAGAGTTATAATGTCAATGGCATCTCTGGCCAGGACTGAAACTCAACATTGAGAAAGAGGAAAGCACTTTCTGAAGCAGTCCAGATGGACTCAAGAGCATCTTTGGGCTAGTGGTTAGATTCCATCCTCCCACATGAAGCCAGCTGGGTGACCTTGGGCTAGTCACAGCTCTCTTCTGAGCTCTCACAGCCCCACCTACCTCACATGGTCTCTGTTGTGGGAAGAATAGAAAACTTTGTCAGCCACTTTGAGTGCCCTTAAATGGGTGAGAAAAGTGGGGTAGAAAAGCCAACTCTTCTTCTTCTTTACTTCACATTGAAACTGTGTTTATTTGATGTCTCCAGTATGCTTCCAGTATATATGCTGTTGCCCATCCTAAATATCTCTGGGAAATGAATCAGCCCAAACCAAGAATTACTGTTTGGATAAAAATTTATTTCGATTTGATTAACACACTGTAAGCAGTTCCATCTCACTCCTTGGACTCTGCAGTAAGTTTTAAATGACACTTTACCTTCTCTGATTGGATTATGCACACATACACATTTATGTATATAAGCATATATAAAGCATATATATAAGCACACACACACACCCCAGCCATTACCTGAGCTCAAAGGGTGGGTAGCACATATTATAATTTACAATATCATCTACACTCCCTTTCCCCCTTGGCAGGACAGTGCCCAGAATAAGTTAAACAGAAAAGGTTTAATGAAGAGGTATGTTTTAGCCAGGTGCTAGTGACTGGTGAGGAGCATGAGAATCCAGTTTTTACTCAACTTGGATGGTTTTTCCATATACTGGAGGTGCTATTCTGTGAATGGCACTCCTCCTCTTCCAAAACAACAACAACAACAACAACAACAAAAACCCATTTATTTATTGCTGTCATCATTATCATCATTATCATTCATCACACAGTCTGGCAGATGTTTATGACCAGCATTGGATCCTTCCCAAAGATCTAGGATAATCAGACGTATCAGTGCTGTATTATTACTATTGTCAGTATAGAGCATAATATCACAGCTGCCAGTTCTTTAGCTGGTATTGGCTTTCATCTAGCACCAAGTTCTTCCCAAGAACTTAAGATGGCATGGGTGAAAGGTGCATGCAGATCCAAGCAGCATGGCCTTTTGGAGTTTTATTCTGTGGACATACATGCAATTTCCTCTGTAGCACAGTGTGACGGTTTCAGGGTACAGGCTGCAAACTGTTTTGCTTTCTGGCCTTGCAGGCTTCTTGCAGGCTGCAATAGCCAGCCTTGTTGCAAACAGTTTGTTGCAAACCCTGGGATTTGGGCTGCAAAAAGAGCGGGAAATCCTGTGCGGGCCCTGTTGCAGTGATTGGCTGGAGTAAGGTTTTGGAGGGAAAAGCTGTCCGGGGATCTGAGTGCTGGAGGGGATAGAGAAGGAGTTCCCACCAATCAGGCTGGAGGGACAGCAACCTCTGTTGGGAGTCTCCAGCAGCATTTTATTGCGGCTAGAGCCAATCAGGATCAGGGGGATGAGTATAAAGGAACACAGAGTACAGCAGAGGGTGTCTTCATGCTGGGACAAGAGCTGAAAGGAGAAGAAGAGCTGAATCCTGAGGGAGCTGGAACCAGTAGCTGACCAGTGGTCTTTTGGGCTGAGTGATTTCTGAAGGAGGCAATCGAGGAAGATTGGGGCTCTGAGGGAGACTTCACTAGCAACTGACCAGGCTGGATGATTGGACAAGCAAGGACGGACTGGGCCTTGTGATCATCTAGGGCCATGTTCTGGTACACTGGCTTGGCTTGAGCTGTGGCAGAAGCAAGCCAGAGGGAGAGGAATGTGGAGAGGTTTGTCTTTTAAAAGGGGAACTATTTTCCTTTAGAGAAAGGGGTAGCTCCTAGCCTTAAGAGACTTGCAAATTTAAACCAACAACTACCTGAACCTTATTATCTTCTAGTATTGCTTGTGTGTAATAATAAACTTGTTTTAGTTTACTGTTGAAACGCTTGCTACCAGTGTTTTGTGTCCACACTGTAGTATTCACTTGGCCGTTGCACGAACCCAGCATCCAAACAGGGCCAAGCTACTCCCAGAGAGGGCAGGCACTAACTGGAACGCTGGGCATCGTGGCACACAGGCCCAAGGAGGTTGGACATGGAATTATACCTAAAGCAAAACAGAATATAGATTTTACAATTAACACATTATCTTGGAGCAAAAATTAGAGAACATTGTTCTTCTTTAACATGAAGTGGAAGGTTGTCATTCTTCAGGCTTAATGTTTAACTTGGACACTCCTAAAAGCATTATGAACAGATATTGGATCGCCACCTGAGTAAACATCAAGCATACCAAGATGAATAGTTTTGGCCGCTCTTGTTAATAATACATTAAATGAAGATGGATAGGAAAGCTTTTTTTTTTCCAGTGGAGGGACTGTTTTTTATTTTATTTTCTCTTAAAAGGCTTCATTTTCTTAGGACAGTCTTTTCATGGTGATCTATGGGTAGGGGCCATTAGAATAGTGTGTGTGGCTTTAACTGGAAGCCTTCCTTTGAATTTCCCAACACCACTTTGATCCACTGGGGATCAGACTTCTGATTAGAGCCTTGCCTCTTCTTTGCTTCAATGTAGATCCAAGCCGTGGACCACAAGTTCAAGAGAATTAGGTGGCTTGGATAGAAGTCAGACCTAGGAAATTAAAAGAGAAGGTTTTAGGGAGGTGCATGGATGGGGGTGGGTGGGTTGTTTGCATTTGATTCATATTGAATAGAATGTAAGAAAAATTGTATTCAAATAGATCCCCTTTGAATGTGGTGGGATTCTATTTGATATGGAAGCATACTGGAGACACCAAATAAACATGAATGAGTTTTATTTGTAAATGTTAAAAGTACAAAAAGTTACAAAAAGTTATTTAAAACCACAACGTGCAGATAAAATCAGGTGAAAATCAAGTGAGTCTACATGCTCATAAGGCAGTACATAAAACAGGTAAAATGGCCCACTATAAGAGACAATAAAACAACATAATGGATTTGAATACATATGATCAAGAATATCTCTAATCAAGATCACACAGTTACAATGTAAAATGAATTTAAAATGCCCTTGAGTTCAGCTGGGCTGCTTCAGAAAGCGTTTTCCACATTCTCAATGCTAAATTTCAGTCCTGGCCAGAGATGCCATTGACATTATATTTTGGAGTACAAGCCGCAGCACAAGAGCTAATCTCTAAAGAAGTCCTTCTCCTCCTCCTCCTCCTCCTTGTCTTTCACCTCCTCCTCCTTGTCTTCCTCCTCCTCCTCCTCCTTTGTTCTCCTCCTCCTTGTCTTCCTCCTCCTCCTCTGTTCTCCTCCTCCTTGTCTTCCTCCTCCTTGTCTTCCTCCTCCTCCTCCTTTGTTCTCCTCCTCCTTGTCTTCTTCCTCCTCCTCCTTTGTCCTCCTCCTCCTTTGTCCTCCTCCTCCTTTGTTCTCCTCCTCCTTGTCTTCCTCCTCCTCCTTTGTTCTCCTCCTCCTTGTCTTCCTCCTACTCGTTTGTTCTCCTCCTCCTTGTCTTCCTCCTCCTCCTTTGTTCTCCTCCTCCTTGTCTTCCTCCTCCTCCTCCTTTGTTCTCCTCCTCCTCCTCCCTTTTGGCCCACTGGCTTCCAATGTGCAAGTGTGACTTGTTTGAAACATCTGCCACTTACAGGCAAGCCATTTGCTCTTTATCAATTCTATTAAAAAACAGAAAAATGATTTTTGGTCCTTAAGAAGAAAAGAGTGGAAGCAAAGAGTAAAAGCGCAAAGCCACCTGTCTCCCAAAATGTTCAAGGCCTTGAACAGAAGAAGCGGGAGAAGTTCTCCATTCCAGTTTTATCTTCATAATAACCTGGCAATGTAGGTGAGGCTGAAAGATGGTCACTGACCAGGTCATTCAGTGAATTTACATGGCCGAATGAGGATTTGAATCCTGGTCTCCCTGCTCCAAGTCCCAGGTCTCTAAGCATTATACTAAACTATACTAGATCTCACTTAAAAAGGCTGTATCGACACGCAAATCAATTTATTACTGTTTTATTTATTTATTTATTTATTTATTTATTTATTTATTTATTTATTTATTTATTTATTTATTTATTTATTTATTTATTTATTTATTTTAAGAGAGGTGTATGGAGTCATCTCTGGACTAGCAGTCCACATTAGGATGGCTGTTCTGACTCAGCCCTTGTTCTGCTCCAAAGCTCCCACCAGTTTGGAAACCAACTTCTGAAAGATTCAACAGCCCAAAATAAGGTTCTTGGCCTCAATGTCCTTTGGGGATCCATTTTGGCAGCATGGCTTGTTGAGCTGCTGAAATAGGTTACTTGCAGTATATTGACCCATGAGATGTATGTCCATCTGCACACCTCAGCGGTCCACTGTGGGCTTGTCCCCATGCACTGTATACTCCGAAGCAAACCTGAATTCGACTCAGAGCGTCCCCATACAAAGGCTCTAATCTAATACATGTGGAATAAATTGCTCAAATCCATGGTAAACAAACAAACAAACTGCAAACTGTTTTTGCTGCAAATTGGTAGGCAAGCACGGATTATCTTGGAGGCATAACACTTCTGGGTTATTGGGGGAGGAGATTGGCACCCATATCATTAGCAGGTGGGGTTTCGCCTGTGCTCGCTCTTCTCATCCTGCGCACTGCAATCGCAACTGGGGATTTCTTTAAATAAATTATGATGAAAGAGAAATTATGAGGGGGTCAAATGGCTCCCATTTGTCTTACAAGTGTCTTTCTGGCTACAATTATTACACCTCCCTTCCCTGATCACCTGATTGGTACGTGTGGGTAATGGCTTGATTTTGCGCACGAGCGCTGCTTCGCCTTAATGGGCAACATGCCTGTGGCTTCCCTGCACCAGATGCAACATGAGATGACAAAGCACAGAATTCCTCGAGCCTGTTGCAAGTGGGGGGGGTGTGTGCCCACTGTCATGCCAAGGTGTGCACCTCTGCTAAACGGTGGTGGCTTCAAGCAATGAGCTGCTTTTCCATGCTATTAGTAATGGCCCTTATTTTCATTGTTTATCTTTGCTGTGTTGTGTTCCGGGAGGTGCAACCTGGAGGTGTTTCCCTGTCATCGCTGCAGCAGGTGGGACAAGGTATGGTGATGTCAACCTGGCTGCCTATCAGGGGAGTGGGGGTGGAAAGAAAAAGATGCAGTTACCTGATGCAGGGGTTTAGTGGGGTTTTCATGGGGACAGGTACATTCGACTTGGACCCACACTCTCCTCAATCGCATGGGGATGGGTTAATTTGAACTACAATCCATATTGGGAATGACCTGATTCAAATCCGAAGTAAACTGAGTCCATGGGGACATGCCCTGTATCATTGCTGAGTAAGCTGGTGGTCCAGTCCAGTCTGGATCATCCTGAC
The DNA here is from genome assembly GCA_023333525.1 of Aspidoscelis tigris stejnegeri. Classification (NCBI taxonomy): domain Eukaryota; kingdom Metazoa; phylum Chordata; class Lepidosauria; order Squamata; family Teiidae; genus Aspidoscelis; species Aspidoscelis tigris. The sequence goes on from JALMGA010000007.1 coordinate 15,001,011, forward strand.
CACATCCCTGTGTGGATGGAGAGTACCAGCGGCGCAGAAGGGAGTCACGTAGCATATGTATTGGTCTGATATACCAGCCAGTGCAGACTCACCCTATAAGTCTGCGGAGAACAAATTGTGTTGTGTCGTGTTAATCAAATGAGTTTACATGGTGCTGCACAAAACCTACACATTTTAGTGACTATGTAAGAGCAAAACTATGCTGCAGCATGTGTGTGCGTGTGTGCTTGCAAGCACATGGTAACAGTTTGTTCCTTTACTTTGGAGCTTTGTAAGTTTGGAATTTGATTGCAAACAGCAGATTTCAGTTTCAGACAGTTTCTGCCTTTTGTGTCTGGTTGGCTGAGCCATCAAGATTCTGAAAGTCTCCTTTTGTCTCTTAAATGGTTTCCCTCTCTTCTTCAGTGCTCTTGATGGCTTTAAATGACTCATCTGGATGAATGTGGGAAATGTGGCCTGTGGTCTGATCGCAAGCTTATTGAAAAGTATAGAGGCGGCATCATAAAATGTTTGTTTAGTTCCTTTCATTCATCTATTATAGTTCAAGTTCATCCTTTCACACAAGATTACAGAATTGGTCAAAAGATAAAGCAGTTCAGAATAATATACAGTTTTAAATCTATAAGAATCTAATGCCAATATATATACAGTATATAAAATAAAAAATTCAAATGATAAGAATACATCATAATAAGAATGCACCATCATTTAACAGGAGAATACTGTAGCTCCTTCAGCAAGGCAGCTCTCAAACTTATTTCATTAGTCCAGTGCTCTTCCAGTCCTTGGGCCTATTCGCACTTGGCTTTATTCTGGAATATATCCTGGAATAGGGACTTGCTGTCCATATGCTAGTGCAGGCTTCAGCTGGCCCAAAGTGAGGTCTGCTAGAGTCTGCATTAGCATGCGGACCACAGACCCTTATCCTGAGATATACTCCAGAAAAAGGCCAAGTGCGAATAGGCCCCTTGTGGAAGCTTAGATCCTAGGCTGTGAATAACATGGTTATTGGGTTGCTAAGAAATGCGTGGAGCAGATGCAGTTCTGGTACCACTATCTTTTGCACCAAAGAAATAAAAAATTTGGGGCATTAGGAGTAGAGACAACTGATTAAAGTCACCTACTTCCTCTCTTCCTTCTGTCTCTCCTTTGCACACTGATGTTGCCCTTTGGTGTGACACAACTGGTTTGCTGCAGCTGCTCATGCAGGTAGAGGATGCCCCCAATGATGTGGCCTCATCAGTGGCAAGAAAAGTGCTAGGGTGGAGGCTCTTGCAGGTAGGGTCCTTCACCTTCTTATATGATGCCATCAGAGCCAGTGTCCCCCAAACTGGCAGGAAAACAAGACTCAGTCTCATTGTTTAATGCCCATCACATGGCAACTACCAGTTCATAAGATGCTAGTGAACCTGCTAAAATAAAATGGTCATCTGGATCTTTTATTCTATGCTCTTCAGTCTCATGGCTTCTTGTTCTCCAGCTTCTGCCCAAAGGTGAAACCCATCAGTCTTATCTCCATTCTGGTTAGATTCCTTCCAGCAGTGGTGGCTAGTTGGGCAGAGAACAAGGCAAGTCAAAATAAGTGCAGTTGGCTGCAACTCTGTGAATGTTGCCTTGGAAATGGATCTTGCTGAACATAGTGGATTTTGTGCACATTAATGAACTTTGAATTGAAAAATATGTGAAGGAGAAAAGGAGAGCTTTGGATTGCTGGGTCTGGTGGGGTTCTGCCTATTTTGCCCTTATAAGATAGCCACCCCTTTTTCCTTCTTTCATCCTTTCAGGCTGCGTTCACACACAGTTCACAAAGGGTGCGCCCCCATGGCTCTTTGGTGGGGTTCCGAGCATGGGATCGGCAAGGGGCGTCCCCATGCGTTTCAGATTTGGCCTGCAAACCATGTCTGTACCTGCCATGAAAACTGCATGGATGCTACAATTAGACACCAAGGGCCAACCCTGGTTCAGTGGTGCTAAAGCCCAACAAACAGAAGAGGAAATATCAACAATGTTAACCTTCATATCTAACAATATCTGCTGAAAGTGCCTCTTCTATACAGCTGTTAGATGGCGTTCTTCCCTTTTTCCATCCAGTGCAGACATCACGGCAAAGCTAAGATATATTTGCCTTGTGCTGCAATATTTGTTCCAGAGATGCTTAAACATTGTCTTAACTCACCTCGAATCCATATTCTTTTGTTCTCCACAAAAGTGCCTGCCTTTAACCACATTGCACAATAGAAAAGAACACTTCTTATTATTAGCTTCGCATTGTCTGAGAATGGCATCCCCTTTCTCTACTTTTTGTTCCCCTCCCCCACCTTGCTCCTATTTTTGGATCCTTCTCTAAAAGGAAGCCATGAGTCAAAATATTCAGCCTGCCGAAATTGGCTCCATGCCACAGAAGTCAATAGCTTTTGTGTGCTCTCCATTTTCTACAGGAGCACCATAGTGGTGAGGTGAAATTGGATGGCCAGGACGTCCTCAGATCTTAAAAGCATGAGTAATGCCCATTTTGGAACTTGCGGTGAAGATCTGAGGGTTTTCTCTGATCTCAGGGTAAGGCTCATTGTCAGAACGTTTCGCCTTGGCATTCTGCCATTCTCTGATGAATGTAGCAAATTAAAGGTTCATTGCATGGAACTAGATTTGTTCAACTGCATGCCGTCTTTCTCCCCATGCAAGTGAGAGTCCTTAAAAAAGAGTTGGTGGAGCTGCTAGTGTCCTACCTCCTGGGATGTGGCTTATAGAAAATAAAGTAAGTGCCAACATCCAACGAGGAATATGGCGTGAGCCTGACTGTTGGGGGGATACCCCTCCCAGAGTACAGCTGAGAATGATCTCCCCCCTGCTTGTTAAAAAAAAAATTACTCCTCATCTTGCCTTTCTCTTGTGCGGCAAGAGCCACATAGTATTCCAAATAATTGAAGACTTCTGAATTAGCAGCTGCCGTTAGGTAAGGGTTACAGCAGTTCTTGTACTCTGTAAAGGCAGAAGAGAGGAAACCAGGGAACAAAGAAGAAAGGATGCTCTGTAGGGATGGGTGGAAAATGTTTGTCGCCTTCACAATTAGAACGAATTGGGAAGTTTAAAACTTTGCATTCAAATTAGGGATGTGCATGAAATTAAGACGAATTTGACTGAATTTGGACATTTGATCCATCACTTCGCCTGGATGTGTGCAGAAGAAGGATGCTTCCGCACACGGCCAGGTGAAGGGATAGATTTCCTCTGCCCGCCATGTTGGGAAGGGCAGAAGCAGAACTGCCTCCTTCTGAAGCCACGTCCGCACAGGACCCACTCCATCTGTTCTCCAGAATCCGGCCTCCCCGCATGTGTGCAGATGCGAGAGGGCCCTTCGGATCCATCACTTTTTGTGATGGATCTTCGGGAGGTCAGATTGCCAAAAAACGGATCTTTTTAGATCCATTTTTTGGCGGCCAATGCGGAAGCACCCTGAGGCTCCTCTGAGCTGCCCCTTCTGTTATGTCTGAACACAACCAGAAGTTTCATGAGTTTCATGAGTTTCCATCTACCTGTCTGCCCTGGTTTTAGCTCCTCTGGTCTGGTGCAAGCCAATCCAGTCAGTTTATTTTTCCCTCGTTGGTTTTCAATAATGGCTAAGCTAATCTACTGGACTAGTTGCTTAGCAACCACAGGATCACCTTTGGCTTCCTGGAGGTATGAATTTCAGAGATGGGGGGAACGCTGGAGCAGAACAGGCCATCCCAATGCAGACAACCTTTCTCTGGTGCAAAATCAGTCTGTCCCGGCTTAGGATGGATTTTATAGACCCGATCAGTAGAACAGAACTACAAAGGGAAGTATGGAAATAGCATAAGTTTTTAACAAGTCTTCTTATCCAGATATCCTAATATGTGTTTTCTAGCTATCTGTTTCTCCCACTCCCCCTTGTCACGGCCATATATTAGCCAGTCAACAAAACAAATCCCACGTGTCAACACGATTCACACCAATGACAACACAACACCTTTGTGGGGTGGATAATGCAACACAGCAGCAAAATACATTAAGTTTTATTCCAGAACCAAACACTCATTAACCCTAGACTTCATCCACACCTGGATGGGATCCAGACCTTGGCATGGAGTTCAGGGTCCACACTGTATACTGGCCCAGAGCCCTAGGGAAGAATGTTGCAGAAGAATGGCATTCACAGTAGCCCAAATGGGCTCAGAATTGTTGTGCAAACTATAAGTATGGGCAGACATCTGACACATTTTTGGATCCCACCAGTGATTTTTAGCCATCAAGCTGTCTCCTGGCTGATGTGCATTTACATGGCTGTCAGGAAAGGACTCCACCTCAAAGAAAATGACCTTGAAGTAGCCAGAATGGCTTACAGGTAGGTTGCCTTTGTCTAGGCCTGGCCTTTAGATGGTATCCTATTGTTGTGTGGGAAAGACCAGAGGATCAATGCCCTTTATAGTCTCATATTCCAAAAATGCCAGTCATCAGACTGGACAGTTTAGATTGTGCTGTTTACACTGGAGTTCTAATGAAGTTCTTTTCTTCTGGGAGTGGGAAGAGGAATCAGTTAGATCATGTAATTCTGGAAGAACTTCTGCCAGTAGGAGCAAACATATATTCACACTCGAGTCCTTCCCTGCAGTTTCCTTGAAAAAAGGCATCTGTTAGCAGGCATAGGAGAAAAATCCCGCACGGTGGACAATATGGGTACAAATAGGCCAATGATGTGAGTCAACAGAAAAAACCTAAGACTGCATTCACACACACCATTGTTGTTTTTTAAAGAGAAAGCGCAGCTGAGGCTGCTTAATGGATGGCTTAGAGATGGTTCACAGGTGGGATTGTTCGCTGCTGGTCTGCCCCTCTCTCCTCCCATGAACATTCTAGGTTACAAGAGGTGGATTAGGGAAGGGTTGGGAACATGAGGGTCACACGCTGCTGCCTCTGAGGCACATTTGAGACCCTTTGTTTGCTACGTGTGAAAGCAACCAAAGACAGAAGAACCATGTCAGGTCACCAAACCAATTCAGAGGGAAAGAATTCTTCTTAAGAATTTGTTGGTGTGTGCTCCCTTATAAATAAATTACACAAATGCTCCTGGGTTTGTGGAGAATTGTTTCTCTCTAGCTTAGTTTGACTCAGTTCTGAAGCACTTTTATTTCTAAATCATGTGGTAGTTTTCTGGTGCACCCCACCTGCGCACCCCTCTGTGTGCCTCTTATGAAAGAGAATATTTAACGCATGCTATTGAAGGAAATAATTTAGCAAAGAGAAGGCAGAAAAGTTAAGTGCTGGACTTCTTTGACACTGATGCCTTTGTGTTCCAGTTCCTCACACTCACTCTCCAGTGGGCACAGCTTGCTCCTAAATAAAAGAAAGCTTGGGCAGATCCAGGGATTATGGGTTGAGGTAACTGTGGCAGATGGTTGTGCTTATAGTTTCTCTCTCTCTCTCTCTCGTCCTCCCTGTCTCCTCATTCTCTCAAGCAATAAGTGTTCTCTGCTGCTTTTGCCCATCTTGGAAAGATTTGGAGTTTTGCTTGGAAGCATAACAAATAAGTAGGGATGGGTACTAGCAACAACAACAACAACAAAATCATGATCATTTTGCAATCGAAAAGAACACCCCAAACTTCATTTCACCTGCAAATCTTTCATTCAAATGTTTGGACTTTCACATTTGCAGGCAAACCTTTTCATGAAAAAACCTATTTGGTCAGTTAAAAAAAAATCCAGACATCCAAATGTTCATATGTTTGTTTCAGTGCTAAAATTCGCAAATTCAAACATTCAAGCAAATTTTCAAATGCAAAAGTATTCATGCTTGTCCCTATATTTAAAGGTTAATTTTGTGATTTTGAATGGGAGGGAGAACTTTGCCCCCATTTTTTCTTCTTGCATACAAACACATGTGTGCATATGCACACACAATGTACACACAAAAGCCAGTGTCACTTTTCCTCAGTCAATTACTCGATTAAGAAGTTCGCCTCTCCAGTGGGTTTATAACCTAATAACCCACAAAACTCAGAATGACTTTTCATTAGGTAAAATTCTAGATGTTCACATGCCCTACGCTAGATCCATTGAGGCAGTGAATGTTCTTCCAGCTGCAGCATGCCGGATAGATACAGCTGATATATATATTTGCATCATTCAGAGCAAAGCAAAAATTCACAGCCCATTGTACTGGGGTGTAATATTCAGCAGTATAGCTTGGAACAAACTGTGCCTCCTTAACTTTGCATTTAGGATACTGGATTTCCTGGCATAGGGAGTCTTCATGGTTTTCTTTTAAAAATCTTAACCCCCTGGATACTAAAGGAGCTTTTCTTTTTGAGGGCTTCTGCTTAGAACTGTCTTAGAATCTGCTAAAATGCACCGAATATGCAAATAGTCATACCTACGAGGAAGGGATTTTGAATCAACAGAAGATAAAAACTGTGGCATTGTAGTGCTTTGGCCTGCTTTTCTTGAGAGTCCTCTTCTGCCCGTGTAAGCTCCATTGATCATTCATAGAATGTCAGGTGGCTTACAGATGGGAACACAAGGCTATTGATTTTTACTAGCTTGCTAAAAATTGAAGGTGGGGGAGGGAACTTAAAGAGCTTGGAACTCAAGCTCTGTTTCCAAAGTGGCAATTCGGCTCCACCAGAACTTGATACAAAGGAAATGAAATTTGTTTGCATTTTGGAAGAAACTCACAGCATTCTGTCCCAAGTCCAACCTATTTATCTATGCATTCTAGAGGCTTGTGTGTGGGGGTGGGTGGTGGGTGGTGCCATTTATCATCAGGCATGGGGCGAGGAGAGAAAGAAGACTGGGAAAGGACTAAATATCTTAAAAGCTCTGTAAATGAAATGAATTCACCCAACCCTAAATTGGCAACAGTTCCACAACTAAAGATCTAAAGGGTATGTAATCAAAGAGAGGAAGGCCTGATGAGTTCCCATCAAGTGCATTGACTTGGAAAATGGGGAAAGTTTAGGGTCAGGCATATGGGTTCTCTGGGGAATCCTTGCTTGCTATGGAAAACTAAAAGCAAAAGAGAGCTTCAAGGCAACACCTTTATGATTACTTATTTCATTGTGACTTCCTTTCTCTGGCTTGCCCGAACCTCTCTGTGTGTACATAGAGAGACACACACACACACATCTATCTTGCATTTACTGAAAATATCCACCTGCTTACAGAGTGCCAGAGAAAATACACAGCAGTCAGTGCGCCTGGAATGAGCCAAGGATGAATTATTTATGTCTTTGCAATCTTAGCCGCAGAGAATGTGTCATCCAGTGGTTAATACGAATTGCATAGAAATATCCAGTGCTTCATTAAATTAAAGCATCGCTTAATGCTCTCCGTGTTCCTTTTCTTTCGATGTTCCCCTCCACGCTGACAATATGCAATGATTCATTTTTACAGTTCAGTTTGCCAGTGGAAGGTAATCCCGGCTCCCAAATCATCTCTCATTCAGCTCAGTGCTGTAACCCTGCTGTCAATAGGAATCACCATATGCTGGGAAGCATAAAGTGGAAATGGGGAGGGGGGGGGGAATATCTTATTTTCATTTTAACTGCAAGTGATTACTTTGTTTGATGGAATAGAATCTTTATTCCCAGTTTCTGCCCATTTATAGGATATCTCATAGTTTAGTCTGAGGTAGGATGTCCTGGCTTTTCAAAGGATAAAAGAATAAAAAGAGGAAGAGGAGGAGGAGGAGGTTTTTCTATCCTGCTTTCTCACCCATTTAAGGGAACTCAAGGCGGCTGACAAACCTTCTGTTCTCCCCCCCCACACACACACACACAGCAGACACCCTGTGAAATAGGTGGGGCTGCAAGAGCTCAGAAAGACAGCTCTGACTAGCCCAAGGTCATCCAGTGGCTTCATGGAGTAGGGCAGAATTGGAGACTACTAAATAAGAGTCTGACACTCCAACCACAAGACCAAAGGTAAAGATGCTGCTGAATTGGGCTTGGCTGCTGGGGACTTCATGGCCAGGCCCACACAGGGCTTTTTTGGGGTGGGGGGGGGAGGCCAGGGATAATAATCCAGAAGTAATTGGCTTTTCCTTCTTCCAATACACCTTTGACTACCCAGAGCATCCTACAACATCTGTTACTCCAGAGCAGTTTCCCTTATTAGCTTTTAAGTGCAGATGGCATTAGTCTAATGCCTATCTTTGTTCAGTGAGTGCCCTAAGGAAGTGCCAGGGATGGGCCGTTCAAATGCCAGAGGCACTTACAGTCAGTGTCTTCTGCAGGGCCTTTCCTCACAGTGCGCTAATCCATTCTGTGTTCAGACAGGGGAGGGCGGAGGGGGAGACTGATATGTGGATGATCCTGCCTCGGAAAAACCTTCAAGATGCTGCTTTCCCCCCCTTTTCTTTTTGCTGTGTATTATCAACCTTGGTCCACTCAGGCCCTGGTCACACTTTTAGTTTAGGATGACTTCAGGTCATCCTCAGGTTGCATTGCTCACATTATTTTTATTGGATTCATTTTCCAAGCCGGTTTATCCCGTTGGACTGTCCTGGCATCCCAGGCTGTCTTCTCTTCCTCAGTGTGAGTGAGCGGTGGGTGGGCTAAAGGAGGTTGAACTGTGCTGTGGTGGATGGGGTCTAGTTTGGTTTAGTGGTTAGGAAGCTGGACTCTTATTTGGGAATACAGGGTTCAATTCTGTGCTCCTACATGAAGTCAGCTGGGTGACCTTGTGCTAGTCACAGCTCTCTTCTGAGCTCTCACAGCCCCACCTACCTCACAGGGTGTTCTGTTGTGGGGAGAAGAATAGAAAGCTTTGTCAGCCACTTTGAGCCCCCTGAAATGGGTGAGAAAAGCAGTGTAGAGAAGTCAACTACTCTTCTTCTTTCCTTTCAGCTAGTGTGCACATGCAGAATTCGTGAGGTACCCCCACCTCTCCTCACTTTATGTGTATGATTCCTCTATCTAGCATTTTCCCACAAATGTATTATTATTATTATTTTAAAAATTAATCAGTCAAAGAAACAAACATGGAGGTGGGGGAGCAGGCTTTAAAAAGAACCACAAATACACACCTTCACCTCCCTTGAGTGGCACAATAGATTTGATCCAGCAAAAGGGGTGGATAGCCAAGAGTTCCATGTAGGAGGCTCAGGTTATGAGCAATGCAGCCCAAAGCAAGGACTTCTAGAGGATGACCTATAATGATCTAGGTGTAAACAGAGATGGTACAACCTCAGTTTGAATTATTAATAGGATGTCCTGTCTTATATCAGTGTGACCAGGGTCTCCATGTTACCAAGATGTGAACACAGCTTAAGACTGCATCCAGTGGGGTGGCTCATAGTTGAAAATACACAATTTGTTTCTTCAAAGATGTTGCCCAGACATTTAGGGCCACAAAGTAGCTTTTCCTGTCAGCAGCCCCAAAATGGGGGAAGATCTCTGACTTTCAGAGGTGTCCTTGGTTTCAAAAGGATGTTCTCATCAAAGAGAAAAGCCAAGAGCGGGGGGTCTGTTCTGTTCTGTTCTCTGTGTTTTCCATGACTAGAGAGCAGATATATGCATGTCCTAAGCTCTGGGCAGCCAAGGATCAACCCATCGGAAATGGGTAGCTGCAGCCCAAGGGGAGAAATGAAGCAATACATACTGGCCCTCTGTCCTGAGAAAGAAATATTAACTAGAGCTTCTCACCTGTGGATATCAAAAGTGCATAACAGTCTTTCACTCAACAAGTACTCACCTGTTTGGAAAGATTCAATGATTCTTCAGCCATTATCCCAGTACTGTGGGTAGTCCTAATTAGAGATATGCATGATTTTTTTTTCTGTTTGGTTCATATCAAATCAAATGCAAGAATATTTGTATTCGTTCAAATAGATCCCCTTCAAATGTGGTAGGGTTTGTATTTGGTATGAATTTTCAGTCCCATACGAATCCTATAAGAATGCATACAAATCCCATACGAAACTTCATATGAAGCTTCATATGAATGTGCCAAACTAATTCGAATGTAAATCTTTGAATGTGCCATAATTTGATTCAAATGACCAAATTTGGCCAAATTCATACGAATTTCGAATGTTACAAATATTCGGGTGTGCCCCTGGTCCTAATATTAGGCATTTCTGCACTGGGTCCCTTGGCATGCAATTCGTCAACATCTGGGCAGGTGCACCTGCACTTGCAGGAAGCATTTGCAGCCTATAAATGCCTCTTGCTCGCCCAGAGTTTGATTAACTGCATACTAGCTGTGGTGCATGAAATCATACCCCTCGAGCAACCCAATCCTTACCTAATGCAGCAGAAAGCTTACCTTTTCCATCCAGGTGGTGACCATCTGCACTCTTTCCAGTCAAGAGGGCCATCTAAGTTGCCATGCAAGCGCGCTGGCACCTCAGATGACACACACACCCCCGACACAACTGCCCATATGCAAAGCATCATTGTCATTGTGCTGCCGGTGCCAGTGGACATACAACTGCGCAGGGAGCCACAAACACAATGGTGGCACCCTGTGGAGGATTGGGCATGTGACCAGGCACAGGTAAATCTCCGGTCACATTAGGGCTAGGCTGCTGTGTGCTAACATTCCTAAGTGTGAATGCTAGTGCACGTTAGTCTCTAATGCACCTTTCCTGTCCAAGGAATGGGAAAGCAGGTAAATTCTCTAAATTCTGTAAGAGGAAGGAATCACATGACAGAAATCTCATAAAACCTAAGTTTCAGCAAAGGTTGGAAACATCCCAGGGTTGACCATGTCTAGGAAATACAGTTTTCAAGCTCAAATTCGGATCAGATAAAAACAGGGCAGAAACTAATGAAGAGAAATGGTGGCCGTCTTTTGGGGACGAGAGAAGGAAATTGTGGCTCTCTTTTGCCTGTTGCTCCTTGCACAGAAAAGGCATAAGAACATAAGAGAAGCCTTGCTGGATCAGGCCACAGCCCATCTAGTCCAGCATCCTATCGCACACAGTGGCCCACCAAATGCTCATTGGCATCTCAAGCAGAGACAAGGACAAACTTTCTCCTGCTCTCGAGTGCCAGCAGATGGCCTTAGAAGCACCCCAGTTCCTCCCCCCCCCAGCCTGAAAGATGCATCTAGGCATTCGTTCTAGTAGCCATTGATACCTCCTACTTTATCCCTCTTCTCAATCACACCCCCCAAAAATGAAAATGGATTAACTCTCTATAATGCCTTGAGACCTGTATAATTTGGGACTCAAGAGAGTATGATCAAAAGGATGAAAGTCCACAAATAAAACAGATTGGACTAAGAAGGTGTGAACCTTGGGGTGTGAAGATGGGCTGAAGAAGGATTAAAGTGAAGGTGTGACCACAGCCCCCAAAAAGGTGAGCTACCAGTCTCTGGCAGAACAAGGAGACAAGGATTTATAGATAAATGCAAATATGCTTCAAAGCATATATGAAATTCTAGATTTTTTTTTTAGTTTATGTCCCTGTGATATCTAAAATCGAGTCATGCATAAGAAAAACAAATTCAATTCAATTACTAACAAAGACACAAATTACAGTCATCTTATGGCATTATTTTTAAAAGGAGCAGAGAGAGAAGGAGAGAGAGATTTCACTCTAGCAAAGTTCCAGCCTTTTATTTAAATGAACAGGTACAAGGCCAGCCAACCAAGAGATAATATTCAGCAACTCCAGTACTGAAGTAACTAATGTCAACTTTGGATTAGGGAGAGGGAGAGATAAATAGAAGTAATTAAAAATGGTGTCAATAATGTGGCGTGTCACATGCCCCAAGCAAGGCACGAACACAACCATATAATTATCTTTCCAACTCTCTGACTGTCAGATCAAAATGGGAAATGGCTTCAGTGACTGTGAAAGAGAGAGAGAGAAGTTTGCAAAAACAGAATAATAAAATCTCTGGGTGCTTTTCCTATATCACGTGTTTTAGTGAGAAAACAGGAGTCCAAGTTGCAACACTAAAAACAGAGTTAAAATTCATAACTTATGCAAACAGGCTTCAAGGGAGAAAAGGGGGAAGGATGCTGATGAGAAAGCCTTCTAGTGTTGCACTTGCTAAGATTTATGAAACTATTGTTTGTAAAACAATGGCCCCATATTTAGTTATGTCCTAAGGGATGGAAGGCCTGAAGCTAGAGGTCAGAACACAGAGGCCAAAGGTCAGAGTCACAAGGGATTAGGGGAGATTAAATATCTTCCTTCCCCAAACTGGAGGTTTTGATAATTAATTGGTCCCCAAACATAAAGGTTTTAAATTATTTTCACCGACATGCACATCCTACACTAATAACCCGTTTCAGTTAAACAGAATCTAGTGGATGGAAAACCAGTCTGTTTTAGTGACAAAACAAAAATCTCTCAAAAGTCATTTCACCGTTTTACAATGCAAGTTGATCAAGATTTATAATGCACTTCATAATCTTTTCCTAATTGGCCACTTTAAGGGCAACACACCAAAACAAAAACAAAACCTTGGGAACAGACTGCTAACAACAACAAAAGGAGGCATTTACAGCTTGAAAGGGATTTTCCCCTTAGGACATCTGGCATTCAGAAAAGAGAAACGTTAATCATAATGTGCCCTTGCATGGTACCCCTTCAGTTCAATGAAAAGCAATAGGATTCCTCTGTTTGTATTGGATTATTATTATTATTATGATGATGATGATGTAAAACAACAGTTACACACAGTAAACGAGATCGCTATGCTGGATTTCGTATTATATCACTAGTCGGGCACTTCCCAAGCACCTAGGACTGCATGATGTATCGGCGAATTATGCGAGCAGACCCCAGTAAAGTGACTTTTTGTAGTTGGCAGATGGATATCTTGTCAATGCCAATGGTTTTTAGGTGCCCACTGAGATCTTTTGGCACCACGCCCAGTGTGCCGAGGATGACTGGGACCACTTTCACTGATTTTCGCCAGAGTCACTGAAGTTCAGTTCTCAGGTCTTCATATCTGGTGAGCTTCTCCACCTGTTTCTCCTCAGTTCTGCTGTCACCTGGAAGAGCAATGTCAATGATCCACACCTTCTCTTTCTCAACGATTGTAATGTCAGGGGTGTTATGCTCCAAATTTTGGTCAGTCTGAAGCCTGAAGTCCCAAAGTAGTTTTGCCTGTTCATTTTCAACAACTTTTTCTGGCTTGTGATCCCACCAGTTCTTTGCCACTGGTAGATGATACTTTTGGCACAAGTTCCAGTGGATCATTTGTGCTACAGCATTGTGTCGCTGCTTGTAATCAGTTTGTGTGATCTTCTTGCAGCAGCTTATATGGTTGATTGTTTCATCAACTTCTTTCTGAGTCAGCACTTTGGATCTTCTCCTGATTTTTCAATTCTGGCTATGATGACATTTGTTCTTATTGCTGGTTCTTGTGCAGCAAGAATAAGTCCTTCTGTTTCCTTTTTCAATGTTCCATTCATAAGCCAAGACCAGGTCTTTTCCATGTCCACTTTGCCTTCTATTTTCTCCAAGAACTGTCCATGCAGTGCTTTATTGCGCCAGCTGTCCATTTGGCATTGAATTGCTATTTTCCAGTACTGGTTCTTGGTTTGCTGCACTTTGAGAAGCTTCTGGTGGTTGACTTCAATCAAAGCTGATTCTTTGCTTTCTGCCGCATCTACTATTATTATTTACTATCTACTATAATTATTATAATTATAATTATATATTACTACTACTACTACTATTAATAATTATTATAAATAAACATATTAGGGCCAAGTGTTACAAAATAGTATGTAGGTGCTGGTATTTATTATTTGGGGTATCTCTGCTCATGTGCTCTGTTGCATGCATGAGATGTTGGTCAAGCCGCAGGTGACCTAAGATCCCAACTATGGCAGAAATCTGGATCGTGGGGTCAGAAGTGTGGATAGAAGTCCTAGGTGAGTGTTCAAACCCATTCTTTAAGGATATCTTATTGATTCCACAGTACTTGATTCAAATTGGGCCAAAACTTCAGTCATGTGGATATGCCACCAACATAAGCTTTGCCCTGTCACGCAACATGCAAAAAGGACACACATCACGCTTGCGTTGAGGGAACTGGACTAGTTACCAATTCACTGCCGTGTCCAATTCAAGGCGTCGATATTGACATACAAGGCCCTAAATGTCTCGAGTCCTGAATTTCTGACAGGCTGCCTTCTCTCATATAGACCTGCCCATGCTCTACGATCACAAAGTGAGAATCTTCTTGTAGTTCCGCCACCCTCAGAGGTGTGCAGGGGTTTGGTGTGCAAGAGGGCTTTTCTGTGCCCCCCCCCAGCTTTGGAATAGCCTCCCAGTGGGGGACACCAGGCGTCAACTTTATATGTTTTTTGGGGGGTTCCTAGTTAAAACCTACCTCTATGTCCAGGTCTTTGATGCACAGTTTCCTCTGAATATAGTCCATCCAGGGGGAGAAAGAAGAAGGGAGAGAGGGTGGGCTGTATTTTGAATATATTTCAGTGCTTTACATTTTTTTAAACATATGTTGTGAAAGGTGGGATATAATTACATTACATTTACATATTACATTTTAAAATAAAAATAAAAATAATGGCTGACTTCCAATCTCCAAAGTAACACTAATAAGCTATTGCTCAGTTCTGTTTCTTTTCATAAAGACTATGGGGGACAGTGCACACAAGAAATGCTGCTGGTATACTTTACCAGTGCTAATGATTAGGGATATGCATGGATATTTATTTTTTATTTTTTGCATTTGATTTGTATTGAATTGAATGTGAGAAAATTCATATTCATTCAAATAGATCCCCTTTGATTATGGTAGGCTTCTGTTCAATACGAATATATTTGTACAAATTCGTTCAGGTATCTGATACGAATGATTACGTATCCGATACGTATCTAGTATGTACCCTGTAACATATCCGCTCTGAAAACATCAAATCCGCCCTGAATCCACTTTGAATCCGCTCTCGATCCATGTCAAATGCACTCTGTATCTGTTGCAGATGTGACTGGCGCAGCCGTTTTCCCACCTCCCCAGGTCACAAATGTTCCAAAGCATTCATACATGTGTTCTGAAACATTCATATGAGTACAAGTGTCAATGTATGAATGTCATAACCTTCGTTTTGTGTATCAATGTCCAAATTCGTATGAATATCAGATGTTACAAATATTCATATACATCCCTACTAATGATTAGGTAAACACTCAGTTTCCTTCCTTCCTTCCTTCCTTCCTTCCTTCCTTCCTTCCTTCCTTCCTTCCTTCCTTCCTTCCTTCCTTCCTTCCTTCCTTCCTTCCTTCCTTCCTTCCTTCCCTTGCATTTACTCTGCTTTCATTCCTGCTTTCCACAGAGTGGTTGACATGATGGTTAAATAGCTCGTTCTAACCCTGTGACTCCTTATGGATGTGGATTTATGAAGTGTGACTGCCTTTATCCTATGCTTCATCCTAGTCTCCATTGGAGGAAAGGCAGGTTAAATACCGGGCAGACGAACAAAGTCCTGTACTGTGCTGCACATGGCAGGCAAGAGATCAGTTCAAACAATGCATTGGCCAGAAGAACGTTTGGAGCTGGAATCTCACCATTTCTGATTTCCTTGCGTCTGTCCTGACAATGCTAAATCTCCCAGGGAAGTAAAATTCCACATGAGCTCATCTACTTCCTGATGAGTTATAACTCTCTGTAAGACCTCTGACCTCAGGTTGCATATCCCAGCCGTGACCTTCATCAAGAATACATAGAGGTAGGAAAGGTGAAGCCCTGCTCAAGACATCGCTATGGCAACCTTCTCAAATGGCAGGGGGTAGATGGCTTCTCCGCAAAGTTCTTTTCAGAGCATGAGAGAATTCACAAGATCTTTCAATCTCCAATTCTATGGGGTAGTCATGTTTGTGAAGGAGGCATGTGCCAGATCTGGCAAGGAGCTCCTCATGTGTGACTAGCACATGCATGTGCATTTCTGCATATGTATCAGTATACTTCCTTTATAAGACCCAGTGGGCCTTCATGTTTAATCAAAAGGAATGCAGACCTGCCTTTGCCTTAAAGTGTGCCAGGGAAGCCCTCTGTAGTTAAGGGTATAAAGATGTCAAGGAAGGCACCCTCTGAGGTGCATCAGACACCCCTGCATTTGTTTGTTTGTAAGAATTTATCCCCCATTATTCACCAGAAGGTCCCAGCAATAGTAAAACACCCTCACATTTCCAGATGAGTGTTCTATCACAGTAGCAACTCTGTTCAAAAATCAAAATCAAAATTGGTCCTGGGGTTAGGTATGTGCATGAATATTCATAGGCATTCAAAATTAGGTTGAATGTCCCAAATTTTGACATTCAAACGTGAATAGAATGTCCTGAAATTCAAATGTAAACATTTGAATTCAATTTTGAATTTCAGATCTATTCATTCCAATTATCCAGACATTCACATGTACACGGGTTTGTACACAATGCATACTTTAAGATCCACATCTTTCCCGCATCCATACGCATTTGTACGGATCCATACAGGACAAAAGCGGATTGCATACTGGATAACTATGGGATGCATACGGATGTGTATGGATGTCGGGAAGATGCATACGGGCCCATATGAATGTTGTTCACATTCGTATGTGCAGATTTGAATTTTAAAAAATCAAACGAATAGATTCGAATTTGGCAAAAACGAATGGAATCTTGTTAAATTTGAATTTAACAGATTCAAATAGAATTGAATTTTCGGGTATTCAATTCTATTCGAATACAGTGTCAAAAAAACATTCGTGCACATCCCTACGTGGGATAAGGTCAGAAGGCGCTTTGTATTTAATCCGGAACAGTGCAGGTTTTCATCCATTTAATACCTTAATAAAGACCACTACGGCTGGCATTCACATCCTGGAGAAGAAGGAACCTATGAGATGCTTAGAGATGGCTTGCAGGTGGGAAGATTCATTCATCAGCCTGCCCTTCGACCTGTGGATTGTCTGTAAACCGTCTCACACGTCCTTTCTTCTTTTGCATTCCGGGCTAGAAAAGGTGATAGAAAAAGAACATAATATAGGGAGCCTTATATAAGAACATAAGAATATTAGAGTATATAAGAGATGGCCACAGTCCATCTAGTTCAGCGTCCTGTCTCACACAGAAGTCCACCATTTTGGGCATTTTCAAGCAGAAGACAAAGGCAAAACCTTTGCACTTGGATGCCTGCAAATGGCCTTATAAGCATCCTATCTGTTTCTCCAACCTGGAAGTGGTACCCAAGCATCCATTCTGGTAGCCATTAATGCATCTGTCCTCTGTGAATTTATCTACTCCTTTCCTAAAGCTATCTAGGCTGTTTGCTTTAATGTCAACACAAGTGTCACACACAAACTATCTCTAAGGTGCCGTTGAGCCACTTTTGTTAGCTGTGCCCCCTGCCATTAGCTCTACAGTATTTTGGTTACTGTCGCAAAAGGAAGATACAAATGTAATGAAATAAGTGCCTGAAATAAAACATTAAGTCCTTTGAAGAACCAGCCAGAGTGTTTTGAATTACTTCTGGAAATAAATCAGAGGTCAGTGCAGTGGTTTCATCAAAAGAGCTGTGCGCTTCCAAGAGCAGAAATGTGCACTCACAGCAAGATTTGGTTCATTTTCAGTGCTTCATAAAACAGTCCAATTTGATCGTGCCAGCTCAGGACTGCCTGATTTAGCTCCAGTACCCAACCTGGCTTTTTTAGCCCTCTTCCATTTGCGATGGTGAAAATTAAAGAATGACCACAATTTTTATTTTTGACAGAAGAGTTTGAAACCTGCAGGCATATTATACACTCCGCAGTGAATAAAATGCTGGCAAAGAGGTCTAGGGATTCTTGTACTGGGCATTTCAATAATATACATTTATTCTAAGAAAGGGAACATTTTAAAAAAAATCACTGGGTGAACTAAGCAAGTTAGTGCACCCTTTCCAAGGAGGTGATTCCTGGCATGGTTTTCTAGTCAAAGCAATCGTCAGCCTTTTTAGAAGAAGAGCAGAATAAGAATAGAAGTTTTTACATCTCCACAGCTTCACCAGGAGCTGCTGGAGAGCACCCAGTAAGCTCCCAGATGCAGCGTCCACATGTTCTTCCGTGGTTAGAGTGTCTGATCCTTATCTGCTAGGTGGGTTCAGCAGTCCTGTGTGAAGCCAACTAGGTGACCTTGGGCTTGTCACAGCTCTAGGGGTTTGCACAAATGCAGTTTTCAAATTCGATTAATAACAAGTTGAATATTAAAAAATTCAAATGTATCCGAATAACAACAACAACAAAAAGAATGCCTGGACATTTGATTCAATACAAATAAATTCATAGTATTTGTATGAATAATTCAGACATTTGTATCTGTGTGGGTACATATGCATCTCATACATGCCCGTGCGCATCCTGTACACATCCCATATGTATCCCATATGCATCCCATTTTCATCCCGTATGTATCTGTACGAGTGCGTATGAATACTCACAAGATGCATACAGATATGTACATGATGCGTATGTATCCACACACATACAACTCTCCAAGTTATACGTACGAATAGCTTGAAATATTCATATTCGTTTAAATTTGGAAATGTGAATGTCCGGAAATTTGATTCACATATAAATGTCTGAATTTGTCCAAATTGTCCAAATAAGAAATATTTCAAATATTCATGCACGTCCCTACACAACTGTCTTTCTGATCTCTCACAGCCCCACCTACCTCACAGGGTGTCGGTTGTGGGGAGAAGAACAGAAGGTTTGTTAGCCACTTTCAGTCCCCTTAAGGGTGAGAAAAGCAAGATATAAAAGCCAACTCTTCTCCTTCTCCTCCTGCTCCTTCTTATGTGCCCATGTCACAGTTACCATGGCAACGGCCTGGTGCCTGCTGGATGGTGTCATGTCCATTGTCATGTCAAACCAGCTGGGCTGGGACTGACCCATCTGCTCGCCAAGCCCTGATGGTTTGAAGTATGCAGGCATCCCAGTTGGCCCCCATTTTAACTCCAGTGGGATGGTATCGCCATATCATCCCACTAACTTAAATGTGAACCAGCCCTACTTTGGCTCTTAGATTGATAGGAGTGATAAATTTGATTCCTGCTCAGACGAATGTTGTAAGCATTTATCCCGAAGGCACCTCTGCAAGCAAGGATTTCATTTACTTGTTTTCTGTGAATGCAAAAAATGGGAACAAACACATGTTTTTCTAGTTTGTACACAGTCCAAGTTATGCAGACCGTGAATCACTGCACCCCTTATATAATGGATATGTTCATGCGTTAACTACATATGAATACAGTTGCTTGCACTTATGTGTGTGTGTGTGTGTGTGCACGTGTGCACAGGTATATTTATAATGCATTTATTTCCTGGCTTTATTCCAAAGAATTCAAGGTAATGTATTTCATTTTCCCTTCACAACAGCCCTGTTAGCATGAAAGGCAGTGATCAGCCCAGTGAGTTCTCATTCCTGAGTGGGGATTTATCCAACACTCTATCCACACCCGGAATGTGGACTAATATTGGTAACATCCAAAATTTGGCCATATTTGGCCGAATTTGGACATTCAAACTTGAACTGAACGTTACAATATTTGTATCCTAACATTCAAACAAATAAGAAGGATTCTGGACATTTGTACGAATAGTTCAGACATGTGTTAAGCTGGGGAAACGTTTCAGATACATATCTATTCATATCAGATACATATCTGTTCATATCAGGTAAGTATCTATTCGTATCAGATATGTATCTGTTTGTATCAGATACTTATTCAATGTTCATATGAATATGTACTGTTAGATTTGTATCAAATAGAAGGCGTTTTGGCACTAAGGCAAAGACCCCTCAGGACGCTTCAGCCCGAAAGCGTTGAAGCCACTTTCCCATCTGTACTGGCAAGTAAAGGATGTGTTCCCAACATGTCCTTTCCCTGCTTACATGTGAACAGGAAAGTGGCTTCAACACATTTGGCCGAAGACCCTCCCCTGTTCTCCCTCGAATGGCTGCCTTGCAGCCAGGGGTGGGAAGATATGTCGTATCCCTTCCCTGGGTTCCCATGAGGTGCATCGCCCTGGATGAGGCCCAAGCAACTGGTGGGCCCCCCACCCAGCACCCCCCCAACCCACCCTGGGTTCGCGCATGTGTGAATGGCACTTACCTGCTGCTGCTGGCTCAATTCTGGCTGGAATAGGCCGGCAACATTCTAGGCATGCGTGCGGGGTGGCCGCTCATTGGCCGGGCACCTGTGTCTGCACCCCGGGGTCGGGATGCTCAGAGTGGCCTGGAATGGATCCGTCTGCCTCACAAGAGTGAATGCAGTGTTCTGGATGTTGTAAATGCATTCCAAACCCCCTCGTGTAAAAAGGCCTAGAGTTTTACCAGATTCGAATGCGATCTATTCTTACCAATATGGACTTTTGAACATTCAATTCATTTCGAATAAAATGCCAAAAAAAAAAAAATACTATTCTGGCTGGTCAAGGCCCCCATGGATTTTGAGGTGATGATCCTCTCCACTCTTCAATTTTGTCTCATTTAGGCATAATAGGCCATGTGTTTCAAAGCACCTAGGGTTTCTCCGTTGGAGGGTGAGGGGAAGATGCCAGAAAGAAGATGATCATAGTCCTTCATGGCGAGGTTTGAAAGTCAACTTAAATAGCAGCCATTGTTCTGCAATGTCTGTTGAGGTGGGAAAGGAGATGGCTTAGATTTGTGGAAATGGACAGCCTTGATTCGAATTCAAGATGAATCTCAGGCTTTTCCTCAGCCATTTTGATTTCAGAAGGCTTTTTAATGCTGGGTCTGTTGCATCAGATGTGGCTGCTCTAAAGATTTCACATAACAAAACAAGGGGCTTCCTGGGATGCACTTCTGAAGAGATAATCACATCCTTCAAGGATTAGTCACACTTGACTGCATCCCTGGGGTGTGAATTATCTAACAAAACAGCTCTCCAGGTTGGTTTGTCCTATCCCAACATAAAACTATATTATTGTTAACTATTTCTGTACTGAACTTTGTCCCAACGCCACCGGTGTCCCGCAACAGGAGTTGCAAAATGGCTCAGCAGCAGAGAACTGACATGGGTGCAGCAGATCAAGAAATGGTGCAGAGCAATGGAAAATAAGGGTCTAACCAGATCTTTACCAGTTTCAGTGGGCGTGTGTCAACTGGTTCAAAGTCCAAAACGGCATGCACAGGTCATTGTTTTATGCAGTTGCTGTGTAGAAGATTGAATGGCATTGGAAGTCTCTAGAAGGAATCTGCATGATTTATTTTATTTGACTAGTATTGAATGCGAGAAAATTTATATTTGTTCAAATAGATCTTCGAATGTAGTGGGATTCAAATTCAGTACAAATGTCCAATCCTATACAAATCCCATATGAAGCTTCATACAAATGTATCAAAACACTCAATTTGAATTCAAATGTCAATCTTTGGATGTGTCAACATTCGATTCAAATACTAATACTAAATAGCTAACTGGATACACATTACGCCAGTTTTGAAAGGATTGCATCGGCTGCCAATTCACTACTGGGCCCAATTCAAGGTGTTAACTCTGACTTATAAGGCCCTAAATGACTTGGGCCCCAAATATCTAAAGGAACGCCTTCACCCATACCGACCTGCCCGTACCTTAAGATCCAACAATGAGGCCCTCCTGGTTGTCCCACCACCTTCAGTTGTGAGGTTAGTAGGCACCCGGGAGAGAGCTTTGTCTGCAGTGGCCCCGAGACTGTGAATGGCCTCCCCCTCGAGGTGCGCCATGCCCCTTCCTTGTATATATTTAGGAGGGCCATAAAGACATACCTGTTTGCCTCGGCCTTTGGCTGAGGTTTTATTCTCCCTCTCCACTTACTTACAATGACACCACTATTAATGCACCAGGGAGTGTATGGTTTTAAATTTGTTGAATTTTTAAGGTGTTTTTAAAACGTGCATTTTGTTTTAATCTGTATTTCATTTTAATTGGTATCTGTTTTAATGTGTATCCTGTTTTAATCTGTGTTAATCTGTTGTTACCTGCCCATACATACATACATACATAATGTCCAAATTTGGCAAAATTCATACAAATTTCAAATGTTACAAATATTCATTCACATCTTTGGTCTCTAGATATCACGGAAATATATCAGTAGGGATATGCATGAATTGTGGGGTTTTTTTGCATTTGATTCATATCAAATCAAATGCAAAAAAAATGTATTTGTTCAAATAAATCCCCTTCAAATGTGGTAGGATTTGAATTTGATATGAATGTTTGATACAAATTCGATATGAATGTTCGGTACGAATTGCCTATAAATCCAGATATATCTGCTACGTATCTGTTATGGATCCACTCTAAATGCATCAGATCCACCCTGAATCCACTTTCAATCTACTTTGAATCCACTTTGAATCCACTCTGGATCCATTGCAGATGTAACTGGGGCAGCCACTTTCCCACCTCCCCAGGTTCACAAATGCAATGAATATTCAGGTGAATGTTCTGAAGCATTCAATTTGATTTCGAATGCCAGTCTTTGAATGTGCCAACTTTTGATTCGAATTCGAATATCTGAATTTGGCCAAATTCATAAAAATTTTGAATGTCACGGATATTCATGCACACCCCTATATATCAGCTTTTTAAAAGAGAGCCACCATTTCCCTGCGAGGGCTCAAACGGGGCCTCTAGATTTATATTATTTGTGCCAACATGACATCATGCTGCTTCCTTTTCTTTTATGCATACAGAATTTACTAGGTGTTCAATATGATGCTGGGTTGGTGCAGATCACACCAGACAATGGCAACAGCAGCATTGGAGCAATGTTTTTAACAAAGGCCAGGAACTCCCGGATTGTCTTGAAAGCAAGCATCCCAATGGGAAGGGTGGTGAGAAGTTGGACATAGCGCTGGACTTGCCTGCCAGCCTCAGCAGGATGCTAGCATTATGCTCCACAGTAGGGAGATGCATGAATGTTTTTTTGACATTCTAGTTGAATCAAAACAGATACTCAAAAATTCAGTTTGATTTAAATCTGTTAAATTCGAATTCAACAAGATTTGATTCGTTTTTGCCAAATTCTAATCTCTTTGTTCAAGTTTTTTATTAGAATCTGCACAAATGGATGTCGACAACATTCATAGATGCCCGTACACATCTTCCCCAGGTCCATACACTTCTGTACGCATCTGTACAGGTCCGTATGCATCCCATAGTTATCCTGTGTGCAACCTGTTTTTGTTCCGTACGGGTTGGTACAAATGTGTACGAATGCAGGAAAGATGCGGATCTTCAAGTACGCATTGTGTACAAACCCATACACATATGAATGTCCGGATAATTCGAACGAATAGATCCAAAATTCAAAATTTGATTCAAATGTTTACATTCAAATTTTGGGACATTACATTTGAGTTTGAATGTCAAAATTTGGCACCTTCAATTGAATTTTGAATGCCTACAAATATTCGTGCACATCCCTATTCCACAGCTTCACCAGGAGCATCTAATATCCTCCCAGATGCAGCATTCACACCTACACCCATTGTAAATGCTGCATAGGGGCATGGTGAGGCAGCTGAAGAAATGTGTACCATATTGTGATTTCTGTAGCAATGGCTAGATGTGCGCCAGAAGTTGCTGTGGTGATGTAGGTGGTTTGGGATGGACAATCCACACTGTAGGCTGGTAGGTAAGTTGGAGACTGTGATGGCACTCATGGTATGAACACCAGCCACCATTCCCACTTAGTTAAGTGAGGAAAGGCCCTATGTTTTCGAGTAGAACTTGGGACATGGTGTAAGTCCAGACTTCATAACTCTGGAAATATATATAATTCCTTCCCCACATGCATGTTCACCTGGCATCCACAGTGAAAGGCAGGTATTTCCTTGTTTGTAAGTGAATTTCAATCCCACAACGAGCAACATTTGGAAAAACAGACTTTCAGATTTACATTCCATTACTTACCAGATGATTGTGTGTATTTAGTTTTTATTCTTATGTTTGCAGTGAGTCTGTGGCTGTGATCTTAGCTTGTTCCAGGTTCTCTTATCATAGTCTAGTCCTCTCTCCAGCCAACAATGCAAATTCACAGCGGTTGCATCCTGCTTTAAATGAGCTGAAATTTCCCAGAAATTGTCTGCAGTGATATTCTATATATCTGCACTGACAGTCTAGGGGGAAAAAAACCACCCTCTTCCCTCCCCTCGCCTTCCTTTTCACATCTTCAATTAGAGTGGAGAAATTTGGAAGGACCATCACACCGGCTGACACGTGTCCTCCAGGGTTTCAAAGAACTGTCTTTCCTTGCCTTCTTATCTAAGGGATTTAGCTTGAATCTTTTTACATGCCAAGCATGCCTTCTACCACAGAGCTGCAGATTAAGGGAACTGATGTGGCTTCTCATTCAACTTGAGTTCGAATGTCTCGACTTTGAATGTCAGCCGAATTTCAAATGTTAAGAATATTCATGCACATCCCTAATCAAGAGGGGGCTGGACGTTTTCATTTTCTTCTGCCCATTTCACATGCTGATCTGCTTACACTAGAACATGCTTTAGCCAGGTGAAAGCAAGCTCTCAGGTGCAGGGGGAGCCATCCACACTTCAAGTGCTGTGCAGTCCTAAATTGGCCCACCAGCGCTTGAAATGTAGATGGCTCAGTTTGGGCAGGCCGTATCACTGAGCATCATCACACCATCCAGGAAAGTCTAAATGGAAGGTGGAAAGTCCTCAAATAAAATGGATAGAAATGAAAAGGTGTGAGAAGTCAGACCTGAAGAGGTGTTAAAGAAGGTTTAAAGATGAGGTGTGACCACAGCCACTATGGCAATGGCCACAGCAATAACTGGCTTGTGCCTGGCCATTGCTCTGGCAATCCGCCTCTGGGACACAACTGTGCAGCCAAAGTCACGGTCACGCCATCCTGCCCTGTCCTTGCACAGCTTCACACCCAGAAGAGGGTGGTGATGCTACTGAGTGGCAGCTCAGAAGCCTCTCCTGGGGTGTTTTTCCACTGGCAGAAAGTACCCATTTTTGCACCGTTTAAGGACCCATATGGGTGTGAGCCGGATGAGCCCATTTCCACCACAGCACCCATTAGGGACACATTTGTTTCCACCACCGCTGGGGAAATCCGGATCATATGGGTACATCTCAGCCTTTAATCTGGATTTTCTGTAGACCCCATTAATGGGGTCTACAATGGGGACTTCAGCCAGAAAATCCAGATTAAAGGGAGCCTGTTTCCACATTAGTTTGGCAATGGGGTCTAAAAGAGGCTAGGGGAAGGGGGCACCCATGGGGGGGAGCCCCAAAACCTAGGCTTCAAAATCATTTCAAAGTCATTTCAAAGCCATTTAGAAGTTGCCTTTGGAGATTAGCAAAGGCTCCGAAGTCCCTCCAAAGGCAATTTAGCAAAGATTAGCAAACATTGAATTGAATGTAAAAAAAAATTGTATTTGTATTGACCCTCTTCAAATGTGGTAGAATTCTAGTCGATATGAAGGTATTCACATGAATTCATATGAATATCCGATACGAACGCATATTCATATGTATCCCGTAACATATCCATTCTGAAAGCATCAACTCCACCCTGAATCCACTTTGAATCTGCTCTCAAGCCATGCTGAAATCACTCTGGATCCATTGCAGATGTGACTGGCACAGCCTCTTTCCCACTTCCCCATTTCACAAATGTTCCAAAATGTTTGTATTTGTACGAATGTCAATGTCCGCATGTCGCAACATTCAATTCATGTATGAATGTCCAACTTTGTCTGAATTCATATGAATATCAAATGTTAATGAATATTCGTGCACATCCCTATCTAGGACAGTGGTGTGGTGCAGCTTACAGATAGGCCTTCCCAGGAGTGACTGGATCTGGTCCTAGAAGGTAAGTGCAAACAGGCCCTTCCTGTCTCCTCATCCAGCCTTATTCCTTCCACAGATCCTGATCCATGAACTGTTTTTGATGCTCCACTTCCTGTTTTTACACCAGTCTCCAGCAGCAACCAGGGGCGTATCTGCTCACACCCAGAAATTATGTGTGCAAATTTGTCAGGCTTCTTTGAAATCCAAAGCACAGCAGATTTACTGCAAGTTGGAGCTTCAGAGAAGCCCGACTAATTTGGGTCCTTATATAATGGACCCACATTTGGGTCATTCCAAGTGCTCCTGCATATTGACCACTATTAACAATAACACATTTTTGCTACCACTTACAAACAAAAGACTTTAATTATTTTTAAAAAGTAAAATAAAGAAAAGTGGTTATGCCTGCAGCTGAATTGCATATGTGTTTTAACATGCTAATGATGGCTTGGGAGCTTTTAAAAAAGTCTCCAGCCCCTTCCGCTAACTAGAAGATATTAAACATATTTAAATATTTATCAGGAGGCTAAAACATTTTATTTATCCTATCGCATTAATCTTCCTTTATCTCCTGATATTCTTTAGGCAAATTAGATTTGAATCAGATTAGATGTGGTTTGGAGGGCTTAATTGTGTGGTTTATTGCCTGCTCGAGCCATCAGCAGGAGAATGTGCATCTATGAAAATGAGAAACTGAAGATATAATAAATTTCTCTCATTATAAAGTAGCTTCCCCAAACCTGACACTTATAGAATTAGTGAGGGCCTGGTTTCTGTCTCTCATGCCTGATTATTGGTTATTGATCTGCCAGTGAGACCCTCTTGGTGATCCCACCACCTGGAGTTGTTAGGGGGCTGGGATCACATGGGAGAGGATTCTTGGTGGTAGCTGCCAGGTTTTGGAACAGTCTCCCCTCCAAGATGCACCAGGTACTCTCAGTGTATGCATTCAGAAGACAAGTGAAGATGCCCCTCTTTACCCTGAGGACTATTTGCACAAAGGCCTCTCAAATGTGTGTAGGATGCCCTGCGATGGAGAATTCGCACAGCTGGGCTGGTGGTAACATCCGGAACTGCCCCAGCCCCACCCCCAGGGCATCCTACACACGTTCCAGGTGCAGAGCATGAAATTGTGATCTACACCCGTTCTTGGCCATCCTGGGACGTCCAACATCTGTTTGGGAGGGAGAGCATTCGCACACTCCCTCCAGAACAGTTGTGGGCCCTGTCCACAACTGGCACAATTGGGTCAGGTTCGACCCAGGGGTGGACAGGCCTGTCTCATCCCTTCCCCAGGCACCTGTGTTCTTTAGGTGATGCGATCTGGTCCCCTATAGCCCGCAGGAACCCCACCTGGTCAACCCCCAGCACAGGCCTAACCTGGAACGCGCATGCAGACACGCACACCACTTACCACTTTGTCATTGGGTTCGAAGTGGTGGGCCCGGCCGACAGCCTTGTGCGTCTGCATGCACTGCTGGCTCTGATTGGCTAGTTACCCATGCCTGCACAGAACGGTGGGTTTGATTGTGTCACCTAGAGCACGTAGGAGCCTGGAGAAGGGACAAGACAGGGCTGCCTGCCCCTGGATTGAACCTGACCCAATGGTGGCAGGCCAGGGGGAGCGTCCTGCCCCCGCGCTGGCCTTTTCGGTCTAGGCCACATGGGGCTGGGTTCTGTATTCACACCTAGGGAGGTAGGAATGCATCCCCATGCGTTCCTTACCTACCTGGGAGTGAATGGGGACACACTCCCCAATGAAGCCAGCTGGGAGACCTTGGGCTAATCACAGCTCTCTTCTCACAGCCCCACCTACCTCACAGGCTGTTCTGCTGTGTGGAGAAGAACAGAAGGTTTGTCAGCCACTTTGAGTCCCCTTAAATGGGTGAGAAAATCAGGGTAGAAAAGCCAACACTTCTTCTTATCTTTTTAATCAAACTTCTTACCTGTTTTTGTTGTGATATCATTATAACTCGCTCTGAGACCTTTGGGTATAGGGTGAGATATAAATATAAATACAAATTATACATGTAGTGGTTATCGTGTAGGCCTAGTGCTAGAGGACCCTGGGCCCAAACCCTCATTTTCCCATGGAAGCTGAATGGGTGACCTTGACCCAGCCACTACCTCTGATCCCAACCAAAATTTTACAGGATTATTGGGAAGATAAAATGGAGGAGGAGAATAATTTGTACCACCTTCTTAGGCAGAAAGGCAGCTTATATGTGCAATAAATAAATGAACAAGTCTGCTTCTTTTATAGAGATGAAAGGGATGTGTTAGCGTTTTTATTGTCTTATTTCTTATAGTTTTACAGTTGTTTTTAATTCTTTGTTGTTTACCTTGTACACTACCCTGGAACTACATTGAAGGGCAGCACACAATCAGTAAACAAACATCGAAAATGCCTTATCAGATTGATATGTCAGGCCAGCGTTTGAATTTCAGTGGTATGCATTAGAAATACTAAAACTAATGAACTTTGACAGAAGGTCATTATGTACCATCTATGCAATTCTCTTTGAACGTCTTTCTTTGGGGTCTTAGCTGGGGTGGTGTGAAAAACACCATTTCAGAAAACAGGAAGATGCATTCCAAAAGAAGTTCAGTGCTAGATTTGCTAGGGCCAAATCTTCACCCAGATAGTACTTATTTAATCTGCATAATTTTGATAATCTGGAGCAAAGCATATCCAGACCTTCATAAGAGGATTACTCATGCTTTATTCTGGATTATCCAAATAATGCGGATTAAGTAAGAGCTCTCTGGATGGAGCTCAGATGTAACAATACCACACCACATAAAGGCACTATCACATAGCACTGTGCATTTTCAGATCTTCTGGGGTTTCTACTGCCTTGTGCCAGCCCCCTCCCCAAGGGCAAAATAAATGCCCTTTTGGAGGATAGCATGAACTGGGTGTTACAGAGACACCTCTAGACACACACCTAATGGCATACCCATGCCTAGGATTTCATGGGCTTAAAAGGTTTGGTTTGGCATATCATGCTGTTGATGTCAGTCCTTAGGGAGGGGGAAAACCAGGCTGGTTGGAATACAAAACAAGCTGTTTTATTAAAGATTAGGAAACATACAGCACAACTTCACTACAAGGAAAAATAGAAACAGCAACAGAAATGGGGAAGCAGGGATGTGCCAAACCAGAGACCTTTTCGCACGAGGGTTCTCAAACACTTCTAGGACATGCCGGGATGCTGCATTCTCACGCTTGGGGCGGTCGGGCAGCCGGATCCATTCCTGACCGCCCCAAGCGTTCCTACCTGCCTACGTGCGAAAGGGGAAACCATCCCAGACTGTCTTAGCCTGGAAAGGCCAGACAGGGCTGGGATGCTCCTCTCGGGCCTGTCCGCCATTGGGTGAGAACACCCAGAGGCGGGCAGACCAGGGCCTTCCCCCAGTTCCTGCATGTTGTAGGGGACCGGATCGGGTCCCCTACAGCTGGCAAGAACCCACCCAGGGACCCACCCATCCCAGGGCCCATGTGGGCTGGCTGGCCAATCAGAGGCCATGCGCCGCCGCCTGAGCTGGGTCATTTGGACCCAGCACAAGCAGCAGATGGGGAAACTGTCCCACACTGTCTCAGTTTGACGAGCAGTTTGAAGCAGTTCGACAAGAACTCAGGGCTCTTGAACAGTTTGAATTTGAGCTGAACCCACTGCAGTTCTAGGCTTTGGCTGGAACTGAAACTGAAACTGAACCAATGATTCAAATAGAATCCTATGCACCACCCCAACACAAGCCAAATCAGTTCCAAATCAAACTGATTTGGCAGTATCTTTGCCCTTTTCAAATGTCTTTTGTAGCAAATTGAAAGCTACGAACGAGTGCACCAAACCACCGAGCCAGCCTGATGTTCAAAGTGTTTAGTTTCTTTTGTGGTTCAGTCTAATTCAAATTGAACTCCAAAAATGAAACTTCTGTACATCTCTAGTGAGAAGCTAAATGCTAAGAAAGCTCACTTACGTATCCGGGGAGAAGGAGTGCTGTGAGTCAAAGCATCTCGATTCAAGGAATTCATGGTCACGCACACGCATGCATACACCTATGCACACATGCATGTATGTACGCACAACACACTAGTGGTGTGCACGAATGGGTTTTTGGCATTTGATTCATAATGAATTGAATGTTAGAAAATTCATATTCGTTTGAATAGATCCCCTTAGAATGTGGTAGGATTTTATTTGATACATATGTATTCATATAAATTCATACGAATATCCAATACAAATGCAAAGGGGTCCATACAGATCGGATACATATCCTATATGAGTGCGTACATATCAATACATAACCCCAGTTTAACAGATGTGCAAACTATTTGTGCAAATGTTCTGAAACATTTGTATTCGTATGAATGTTAAAGTACAAATGTTGTAACTTTTGCTTTGTGTACGAATGTCTGAATGCGTACAAATTCGTATGAGTAACTAATGTTATGAATATCCGTCCACTTCCCTACACCACAGAAGACACACATATTAGAAGCAAGGACAAAACCAAGCTTCTGTAGGACTGGTGAGAGGTTTAGCTTAATGGAACTTCCCAGTATTCCAGAGAACCTTATTGATAGGCTGGTCCCAGCAAAGCAAATATAGAGGGTCCAGAAACCTTAATGATAACAAGCTGTGCATGTCCCCGGCCAGGGCCAAAGCAAAACATAATGACTCATCGTCCAGCTAACCACACCCTACTAGTGCCCACCAATTCAAGTTCAAGCCATCCCACACCTTAACAGTAGTAAAACAGCGCAAAGCCTCAGAGCAGAAGAGTCAGCTCAGAATTCTTTTTTAGCTGCAGCAGTGATTTGAGAAAAGGTCTTTGTCCTTATAGATGTAAGAACCTATTCACACAACATACATATGCGGTGGAGCTTGACAGGGGCTGTTTGCAAATAGTTCAGTTCTTGGTGGACTTTGGCAAGCACACATACATGCAAGAGGGCACCTACTCTTACATTCCAGAAGGTGCTCTCAGGGTGTATTGGGGAGGTATCTGGGAGACAACAGGAGCAAAGAAAATATTTTTTATGCTTTCAGTTTTCTAAGACAGGTAAACAGGTATATTGATTAAAATAACTATTATTCTTATGTGCCCACATTTTGCATTTTAATATTACTGCTCTCCTGCTGTAGGCAGAAAAAATGCTAAGGATAAATAAAACTAATGGTAATAGTAATATAGCAGCTGGGCAAATCACATAGAAAATGTCCCTATTGACCATAGGAGATTATGCATGCATTAGCCAACACTGAAACTGAGGCATTCACAAAGGAGAAAGAAAACATTGACTCATACTCTGGGATGCTGGATTAGGTGGGCCATTGCTCACTTCTTCTTATGGATCAGTTGTTACTGTGGATTTTACTATGATCCGGTCAGAGATACATTTATTTTTTCCTTTGTAGCCACATTCCGCACAAGTAAAAAATCCACAAATGAAAAGAAAATACTCCCTTTTATCAATGCTAACTTGCCTGCCCAACAGCTTCATAGTGTGACCCATAGTGTAGAGCAAGACAGGAAATAACTTTTCTTCACCCATCTTTTCCACCATATGTATGATTTTTATAAACTTCAGTCAGGTCCCCTCTTAAATGCTGTCTTTCAAGAGGGAAGAGAAAAAAAGGGGGAGTTTTCTACCCCACTTTTCTCACCCATTTCAGGGGACTCAAAGCAGCTGACAAACCTTCTGTTCTTCTCTCCACAACGGACACCCTATGGAGTGGGTGGGGCTGTGAGAGCTCAGAAAGAGAGCTGTGAGAATCCCAGGGTCACCCAGCTGGCTTTGTGGAGGAGTGTGGAATCAAACTGGGAGGCTACCAGATAAGAATCCAACACTCTTTAACCCCAAGACCAAATTGGCACACAGTGTAGATGTTGCAGCTTGATCTGATAAGGGAGATTTTATAACCCCTTTGATCAGTTTGGTTACCTTCCTGCCAACAAACATTTCTGTGTTTCACAGTCTGATAATAAAGAAATTCCCAAATGAATTGAAGGGATGCGCATAGAATCCATCTTGAGACTCTACAGAATCTGCTTCTGTTGGTTCTTACCATATGGTAACTGTTCCAAAATAGTGGAACAGAAATATATTGAATTGAACTGAATTTATCTGTATGGTCACAGACCAAAATCAAAATGTATAAAAAGTATATAAATATATTTAAAATCACAACATCCAAATAAAACCAAATTTAAAGTGAAAACCAATTAAACAGAAGTATCAATAATCGTAGATATCAGTACAAAACTATGGAGAAGGGACTGATAATGGGGGAAACTTTGAAAAGTTAGTGCCAAGGGTGACGAAATTGCGATCCACAGTTTTTCAGATGTCAGAACCTGGACAGATGTTGGAAATCTTGTGGATTATCTTAAAAGGGCCAAAAGGTTGTCAGGGTTTCTAGATACTAGCCAGTAGAAGAGCTGTTGGCATTGAGGGTCAGTCATCCAAGGTGATAAAACCAGGTAAGCCTGAGGTGTTGCAATGCACACATTGATTTATGATGTGTAAATGAGTTGATTGGAGCCATGGGTCCAGATACATCTGAGAAAGCAGAGGGGTAGCGCCAAGGCCGGTGAGTCGTGTCTGAACTTCTTTTAGCTTTTGTGCCAATGATTTGGCTGTTATGAAGGTCTCTAGCACACTGTGAATATAACAATGAGCATCCAGCTCATAGTCCTACAGGGGTAGAGAAGCAGATAAGGCATCTGTAAATGGGATCCCCTCAGGGTCAAGAGCTGCATTGTGTTCTGAAGCCCTTTGTTCTGTCTGAAGATTGCACAGGCTGGGGCAGAACTAGATCTAAGTATGCATTCATATAATGATGAACCTCTGCAGTTTAGCTGCACATGGGGTGGGCACTCAGGAGAGAGCCTTCTCAGTGATGGCCCCTAGGCTATGGAATAGTCTCCCCCTTGAGGTGCATCTATCACCTTCATTGTCCACATTTAGGAAGGCAGTGAAGACTAAATGGAAAAACACTTTTCTCTCCATTGGCAGATGCTGTTATTGTTTTAAATGATGTTTGATTTTAGATGTTGTTACCTGACCAGAGACCTCTGAGTATAGGGTGGATAAAAATGTAAATAAATAAATAAAAATGAATGAATGAATGAATGAATGAATGAATGAATATTCCTAACATTTATTATTTGTAAGAATTCGTCCAAATTTGGACATCGGTACATGAATCAAATGTTACGACATTCGTACATCAACATTCGTATAAATATGAATGTTTCGGACATTCGTACAAATAGTTCAGACATTTGTTAAACTGGGGAGGTGAGGAAGCGGCTGCACCACTCATCTGCAGCAGATCCAGATTGCATTCAAGATTGGATCGAGAGAGGATTAAAAGTGGATTCAGGTCAGAATTGACTCTTTCAGAGCACAGATTTGTTTCAGGATACGTATCGGATACCTATTTGTACAAATACATTCATATCGATGTAGTAACCACAAAAGCTAGCACAGGTTTTCCCCTGGCTTCAGCCTTCCATTTCTCAAGCCTCAGAGTAAAGTAGGTGCAACTATTTTTCTGCCTCCATAAGCTTGTAGTACACACTTAGCACCACGAGGGTGTGGGACTCTTAGCCTCGGGCCATAATGGCGTCTGCCACATGGACTCAAAGGACAACAACGCTTTCTTTTCCTGTTTGAGGATTCTCCCCACCCCCTGCCACAGGGTGTGACATCAAAAGGACCTATGGACTGGCCACCTGATTGAGCTCCACCAATCACCTCCCTGGATTGTACCTTTACATCATTTCCTCCACGCCTCCACTCGCTGCTGTATTTTAGCCCGGGAAAATTAAACTCTTGCTCTTCCTGCTGCAACTCCTGTCTACACGTCTCTTCTTTCAAAAGCACCTGGGAACGCAACATATCAAATAGAATCCTACCGCATTCGAAGGGGATCTATTCAAACGAATACGGATTTTCTAACATTCGATTTATTACGAATCGAATGTGAAAAAACCCCCCACCAATCCTTCCACATCTCTACTGTAGTTATCAGAATGGTTTTGGGGTGTTTTTATGTGGAATGACATTGCCTTTTTCCCTGTCTGCTCTCATGCCACGAAGGCATACCATCCAATCTGTTGCAGCTGCGACATTGACGTAGAACGGCACGCGGCATAAATGGAAGGCTACTGTACTGAAAAATAAAGCAGCTGTCTTAAGGCTAATGAATATGCCCTCTAACGCTTGAGCCTGTCCAATTGCAGTGTTTATCCTTTTCAGAGAGGGAAAGCTGGAACATTTGCAACCTTCAGACAAGGCAGCGAAATGTGAGTTTCCTAGCCAGGGGCGTGTTCCATTCGGTCCCATTAACACGCTGAGGACATTAGTGAGTTACAATTGCAGCGGCTGAAATTCTGCTGGTGCAAAATCCCCCAACAGTTTTCCGTTTCTGAGTTGGTTATAGATTCCCCCCTCCTCTCCTCTCTCCTCTTTTTTAAAATAGCTCCCAAATATGGAAATAAACATCTCCTACTCAAAGTTATGGTGGCAAATTAAAAGGAAGGAGAAAAGAAGCCAGTCTGGTCCTGTGGTTAGAGTGCTGGATTCATATTTTACAGTCACGGGGTTCAGTTCCACACTCCTTTATGAAACCAGCTGGGTGACCTTGGGCTAGTCACAGCTTTCTTCTGAGCTCTCACAGCCCCACCTACCTCACAGGGTGTTCTCTTGTGGGGAGAAAAACAGAAGGTTTGTCAGCTGCTTTGAGTCCCTTTAAATGGGTGAGAAGAAAAGCAGGGTATAAAACCCAACTCTTCTCCTCCTCCTCCTCCTCCTCCTCCTTCATATAAAGCCCCTGCCCTGCTCCCTGCCTGGGTAGATATATTAGTAATGTGAATGTCTAATAAATTGCATACCTTGTGCAATTTTCCTCCTTTTAAAAATACATTCTTTCCTTCAAACCGTAGGTCCCAAGGCATAAAAGTCATAAGATAATAAAAATCCAACAAAACAAAAGTAGCCCCATCTTTCAGATTTCAACTCTTAGATAAAACACAGAGAACGGTAAAAAGAATAAAATTGTGATCGAGTGTCAGACTGAGACCTATCTATGGAAATCATTGGGGAGGGATGGAAGGCTGAAATTCAATCCTTGCTCAATTTTGAGTTACTCTCACTTTCCTGCCAAGGAAGCAGGCAGCCAATTCTTGGCTTTGAGGGTGGTTGGATCCAAGTTTTGCAGAAGACAAATGCTCTCCATCTTGACATGTCTTTATTAAAGTCTTGTAGTTTTTCCAAGGACATTCCAGTAGTTTCTTGACCAGGAGCCAATTCGCACTTCGGCTCATAGTTTATATTTACAATTAGTCAACATCTGGCCAGGTGCATCTGCATTTACAGGAGATGCTTACAGCCAACAAGTGCCCCCTGCCTCTCCAGATGTTGACTAACTGTAAACTAGCTGTGGTGCACGATGCTGTTCCTCACAAGCTACCACACAGCTGGGAACCTACCTGGAAGTGCCAGCCAGCGAGCATCTAGCCTTGGTCTTCTCACAACAGCTCACTTTCTGAGCTCTCACAGTGCCACCTATCTCACAGGGTAACTGTTGTGTGGAGAAGAACAGAATCTTTGTCAGCTGCTTTGAGTCCCCTTAAGGCCAACTCCTTCTTCTTCCTATGTGAAAGAAAGAAAGAAAGAAAGAAAGAAAGAAAGAAAGAAAGAAAGAAAGAAAGAAAGAAAGAAAGAAAGAAAGAAAGAAAGAAAGAAAGAAAGAAAGAAAGAAAGAAAGAAAGAAAGAAAGAGGAATAAAGTTGTGCAAAAGCCTCCTGAGAAATACATCTAATCTTCCCGGAGCTTTTCTGCCTTCCCTGAAAATTCTCTTTTTAATCTAATTTTATTCATCTGGAGCATTTTTACCCACCTTTTCATCCAAAAAGCTACCTAGAGCAGCTCAGAGCAGATGAAGAGCTAACAAGAAAGCCCTTCTGAGAAGCTTATAATCCCAAATACTTTGCAATAATAATGAAAGGCAGCAGGAGATAGGCTGGTGAAAATTAAAGAGGGGTGGGGAGGCTAAAGGGACATACATGTTCCCCAGTCATCTGAACACATACAGTGAGGGTGCCCGACCCACCTTGGAAGACAGACTATTCCTTACACTTGGCCTACAACTTAGAATGCCCATCTAAGTGTCCCCACAACCCTAACTACTGAAGATGATAGGACTACCAAGAGAGCCTCAATGGCAGATATTAGGGCATGAACAGACCTATATGGGAGGAGGCATTCTTTTAGATATTTTGGGCCCAAGCTCTTTAGGCCCTTATACGTTAACATTAGTCTCTTAAACTGTTTTCATTAGCAAATAGGCAGCCAGTGCAGTTCTTTTAGGACCAGCTTAATGTGCATCTGGTCAGCAGCTCCTTGATCCAGATCAACAAATAAGGGCAGGAAGGATCATAGTTTGAATTTAATGTTTTAATCATGCAGAATTCTTTTTCCTTCTGATATTATATTGATTTTTGTGACCTCTCCCCCCCCCCCCCAAGATATAGCTCTTGTGCAATGAATGTTCATAAACATGCTTTGGTAATTGCAGAATGGCCAATGTACCAAAGGCTACTAGAATGGCTGTTTAGGTACTGCCTCCAGGTTAGACAGAAAGACAGGATGACTCTCAAAGGCATTTACAGGACATCAAAAGCAGGTGAATTTTTTGCCTTTGTCTTCTGTTTGACAGTTCTCGAAAGCAATTGGTGAGCCACTGTGTGAGACAGGATGCTGGATTAGATGGGCAATGGCCTGATCCATCAGGTCTCCCCTTATGTTCTATATTCTTGTTATGGCTGTCTGCTAAGGTGACTTCTGTTTCCTGAGCAGTTTAGGGGTATATTTGGGAAAGTGCCTATTTGCACTAGAGCCATGGAATGCAATTAGGAAACCCTGGGACAGAGCATTTGCTCTGCTGGTCGGGCGGTTCCTTCTGGAACCATCCCAGCCTGCCCCAGGGCAGCCTAATTGCATTCTGGGTGTAGAGCACAAAATTGCGCTCTACACCGGCCTGGGCTGTTCCTGGATGTCCTACAGCTGTCTGGCAGGGAGAGTATTCACACTCTCCCTGCTGGACAGCTGAGGGCCCTGCCCTGCAGTCATTGAGCCCTTCCGGGCCAACAGCCCCTTTCAGGGGAGGGGCAAGCTTGGGGCAGCCCAACTTTGTGTCCCATGAGCGCACAATGGTAGACTGCCCCCACGCTGACCTGACATCACAGCATCAGGTCAATGTGGGGCCGAGCTTCCAGAGTGTGTGCCTACGTGCAGAGTGGCACACTGCCCTGGCCAGCCATGCAAGCACTACATCGGCCCAGAGGGTCCGAAAAGGAAAGTGATCGCGCAGCTGGGGGGGGGCGCAACCCCCCTGGGTGCTGGTGGGTACCTAGGGGGTCCCTGGCACCTGGTGCAGCCCAATCCATGCCACACCAGCTGGCAGTGCACTGGGGCAAGACCGGACCATCTGATCTTCAGCCTCCACAGGGTGCAGTCACCTAGATCGAGACAACTGCATCCCATGGAGCCCCCCCCCCCCCCGGTCAGGCATTCACAGGTTGCGGTGCGCACAGGCACAGAACACCACAAATTGAACTAGCAAGCACTGCCCAAGGGCTTGCCAGTCTGATCTCTGGTGATGACAAGGTAAGTCGTGCATGTGCATTTGGGGGGAGGTGTGTAGCCTTGGGTGGGGGGTGGCCAGGGGGTGCCTCCATGAGGCGCATCCACCTTGATCGAGGTGACTGCACCCCGTGGAAGCTGAACACTGGCCGGGCCCTGGCTGCCTGCCATTGGGTCAATCGTGACCCAATGGCGGCAGCAGGGAGTGGGGACTCCGACCCGTGTGTTCTCCTTTTCGGGCTAGGACACGCGGGGACAGGTACCCCATTTGCACCTAGGCAAGTAAGGGATGCATGGGGAAATGTCCTTACCTGCCTAGGTGTGAATGGGGAATCCGTTCCCGTGTGTTTGGGCCATTTGGGTGTAGTGCGAAAAGACCTGAGCACATAGATGCTTTGCTCTTCCACAAAGTTGACCCCAATGTTCCATCTAGAAGGAATCCCCGTTTTCCTAAGGTGGCGTTCAATGGCTTACAAAGGGTGATGCTGAAGTACCTCTGCGTTGTTTCTCTGTTCTTATGCTTTGGCCACAGCAAAAAAATTGCTGCAAAATTGCTATTCATTTAATCCATTGTGTTCCATATTTAACGGCCACAGGGCTGGAGAAACATCTGAAGGGTCTTTATTGCTTACATACACAGTCTATTGAAGTAAGATCTTACCTTCTCCAGTGCTTAATATTTTTAAGATGGTAAGTGTGAGTGGGTGAATGTGAATAAGTCATGGCTAAAAATCCAGGTTTAATGCACAGGCACGTTTAACAATTCTCTACTAAAGCTGCACATTATACACCTGATTAGGAATGTGCACAATCCCCCCCTGCCCCCGTTCACTTCACATTAGAGCGAATGGGATGGAAATTTGCATTCATGCAAATGGAGCCACTTCAAATGTGGTAGGCTTCAAATTCAATTTGAATGTTTGCCGAATGTTCATCGACATTGTCCGATTGTTTCATCTAGCAACCCTTCCAGATGTTTCATCTAGAAGGAACCTCGATTCCTGATGCCACCAGACATGGAGTCAAGCAGGATGTTTCTAAGGCCATATGCTGGGATTCAAGAGCAGGAGAAGGTTTGCCCTTGTCTCTGCTTGGGATGCCCATGGGCAATTGACGGACCACTGTGTGTGACAGGATGCTGGAACAGATGGGCTGTGGCCTGATCCAGCTGGGCTCCTCTTATGTTCTTATGTGTCTCTGAATCCACTCCGGATCTGTGAATCCCCTTCCTGAATGTAAGAAGCTTCACACCAAGCTTTCACTTTCCGTATGAAAATCAGTCTTTGAATACAGCCAATATTCAATCTGACTGCAGAGTTTTGTACATTCACAATTCATACAAATTGCAAAGGTGACCAACATTTTCCACCCATCCATACACCTCATACTTGGGTTTTAAAAATAATGGGTTTAAGGTTGCTCTCTGAGGAGTATTGTGTTATTCACCTTTTGTGTCTGTGTGTGTCTGTTTGGGTGAGCTGCATGAGACCATCAAACCTATGAGAATGTACTTCCTGCTGAGTACATTGGGAATGCTGAGCGCACGAATAGAAGAACCTTGCTGCTCCAATATCTCGAAAATGCTAAAATCTGGAATATTGTCTTTGCGTCTAGGTAAACCATTTTCCCTTCAGAATCGCTTTACTCCCGACTAGCAGTAAAACACGGGTTTTTTAAAGTGACATCTGGAGGCAGCCCAAGTGTGTGTGAGAGAGAAAGCTGTTGCTTCCTTCCCTCCTTCTGCCAGTCTCTGGCTAAAGAATTCATCATGACTTCTTAAGTAGGAAAGTGTACCTGTCATTTCTTACATGAAAGAGTCTTCACCTTGAAGAAATACAAGGCAAGAGCGGCCCCCTTTGAAGGCATTTCCTCAGGAGGAATCCAAGATGTTGGCTTTCTCGGCTGCTGCCAGGTTACTAAAGCTGTGTTTATATATGTGAGTGCTCACGTTTGTGTGTGTGTGTGTGTATGTTGGCCTCACAGGGGAAGTTGAAAGCTTTTCCTGCTCTACACGTCCAGACTCCCTATCTGATGCAAGGAACAGAGGAGAAGGATCTATTAGAATTACGGCATTACTGTAGGGGCAAGGGGGGGGGGGAGAAGAAAAAAAAATCACTTCAGGATCAGAAAGCCTGGCAAAATGGAGCCTCTTTCATCCTGAAAGGAGCCAGGAGCAATTTTCAAAATGGCACAATTGACCCTTGACGGGCTGACCGCCTTAGATTGCCGTTAAGCTCCTATAGAAGGGAGATTCTGTCAAGACTGACAATTCACAGAGCAATTCACGCACCATTGTGGCTTCTTTTGTTGCAAGAAGCCCAATAGAAAGTGCTTCGCTTGCAGGGATAGTCTATTTGTTTCTCCAGAAATCCAATTGCTCTGGTTCTTTGGTAAGAGAACACTTCATAAGGTTATAAGCAGTGATGGATCAAAACAGCAGTTCAACAAAACCCAGCAGGCTCTCCTTGGGGGACAGTGAGATGGCTGGGTTTTCCAAAGACCAAGAGAAGAACAGGAGACCAAGATAATTCTATTTGCTCACAGGCCCCAGGTCTTTGCATGTTGGACATGACCACCATGACTTGCAGGCACAGAGAGTCCTATCAGCCATGGATCTGTTGAAGGCCATTTTGAAGTCATCTTGGTTGGTGCCCACCCATCGACCATTTTTTATCATGCTCTAGGTATAACTCTGGGCTGTGTGTAGAAATATTTTGATCTGTCATTAAAAACATGGGTTGTTGTTTGTTGCTGTTGATTTGAGATAGGTGAATCCATGGACAACCACAAGTGAAATGACAGAGACCACATCTGTGATTCTCTGCTTTCTGGAGATAGTTTGGTCTATCCCTGAGCTATATCCACTTGTAACTACATTTATATCTTTATTTTCCCTCTAAGGAGCCCAAGGAAACATAAATTTAATCTTCATAACAGTTCTGGGAGATATGCTGGTCTGAAAGATGATGTTACAGATGTGGACATCAGGAGAGCTTCATCATCAATTGAGAATTAGACCTGGGTGTTTCTGAAGTTAAGCCATTTGTGCATTTGTGGGCAATAGACTGGAATGGGTTATGTGCTGGAGTGGACCGGTTGTCCCAGAACAAGGCCATCTGCACTTGGAGGGCCTCTTCTGTGACAGGTCCCTTGCTGCCCTACACCACTCTGATAAGTACAGGATCTGTACACATATGAATGTCAGAATTATTCATATGAATAACTTGAACTATTTGTATTCGTGAGAATACTAAAGTACGAATGTCTGGACATTGGGTTCGTATATGAATGTCTGAATTTGTCTGAATAATGAATATTTTGAATATTCATGTACCTACCTAGTTGCCATCCTTGCCTCTTTCTGAGCATGTCTTACAGATTCTGCGTTTCTCCATCCTTTGTTCCAGAATATCCAAATAAATCAGAATAAGTAACCAACGCCTGGATGTAACCATTTTCTTTCTCCATTTACTTCTTTTGCTTCCAAGTGTTTAACTGTAATCCACATAAAGTCTTTATGAAACCAGGACTATATAAGTCCCATAAATAAACAAATTCTAACATACATGAACACATATACTTTGGACTTCTGAGCCAGTTTGATCTGTGAGCCAGTTTGGTCTAGTGGTTAGGGAGCGGAACTCTTGTCTGGGAATACCGGGTTTGATTCCACCCTCCCCCATGAAGCCAGGGGGGTGACCTTGGGCTAGTCACAGCTCTCTTCTGAGCTTTCACAGCCCCACCTACCTCACAGTGTGTTCTGTTGTGGGGAGAAGAATAGAAACTTTGTCAGCCACTTAGAGTCCCCTCAAAATTGATGAGAAAAGCGTTGTAGAAAAGCCAACTCTTCTTCTTCTACTAATATTGATAAGCCAATTACCTTCATATTTTATTGGGAGTTCCTTTCCTTTCCTTTCTTTCAGTTTGTTTCACTTGCTAATCTATCCTCTGGACTTATAACCAAATTAATTTTTGCTTATGAAAGCGTGATGTCTGGAGAGAAACTGTTGGTACTGGTTTGTTAGTGCTGTGATTTATCAAGAGTCATCATGGGGGGCCTAAAAAATATGTAGATTTTTTCCTATTGACTTAATTGGGTATACTCCATACCCATGCATGTATGGGGAGATCTATTCATGCAATGTTTTCCATAATTGCTACAAGTACAGCCGGATTAATCTGCAGAAGCATCAGGATCATTATATTCAGAGTAAAGAATCTTCAGAGGGACATGGGACTCATAGAGAAATATTGCAGAATGGTTCTTATTTGCCCTATGCAAGGAGGCAGGAAGAAGCATCTCTGCTCTCAGGAGAGCTCCCAGTGCCAGAGAATGGGGAAAGGAAATGTTTCTGGGAAGGAAAATTCAAAAGTTTGCATGTGCCAGAAAGCATCTGCAGTTAAGCCAGATTTCCTTTTGATACATTACACCTGGGGGTCTGGAAGAAAATGTTGTGCTATCGGAAATCTATCTATCACTTGGGCTTTCTGCACAGAAAGGTCTGTGCTCAAAATCAAAGGATCTGGAACAGCCAGGCCCACCGATTCCAAATATAGGAAGGCATGGGTGGGACCAGCCCTGTCAGCATGACAGTGCTAGTCCAGCCCAGCCCATGACACATCCATGCTTCTGAGGACTAGGGACAAAAGTCCCTAGCCTCAGGGCCCCTGGGCAATACATCTTGACAGTGTGCTATGATGCACCACTGAAATGTGTCACCCAGTATTCCCAAATATGAGAGACATGCCCTTGGGATGTCTCCCATGCTGCGGATCAGGGCTGTTTGGTCCTGCTGGTAGAACCAATTCAACAAGGCCTCCCTGTCTAGCATCCTGCTCTGTCAAAAGCATATGGAACCATACCAGCAGGGGGTGGGGCCTCATAGTTCCACATTAACATGTGAACCTAGATGCTCAAGTGCATTTGCTTCTTTCAAATGAGCAATTAACCCCACCCCCCACCCCCCCGGACTTGCCTATTTCAACTTTTGAGCTCATTCTTGTTCTTCCAGCCGCCGAGTATCTTTTTGATGTAAAACATGTTGATCATTATATATATATCCAGGATCTGCACAGAACCTGCCTTGATGTGCCATTTGGAAGATCCCAAAAAGCTTGTAAAAACCATGGGCCTATTTGCACTACAGCCCACAGTGCATGGTTAGGAAACTTCTGGGGAAGGGCATCTGCAATTGGAGGGAGGTTGCTACAGCCTCCAAGTGCCCCCTGCCTTCCCTGAAGTTTCCTAATTGTTGATTAGGGATTTCGTGCCCCACCCTTTTAACAACGTTAAGTAGAAGCTTACCTGGCACATCCAGGCAGTGGCCATTTGCACCTCTTGCGGTGCTCAGGGGTCATCTGGGGTGCCACGCAAGTGCACTGAGTGTGTGCAGTTGTG
Source organism: Aspidoscelis tigris stejnegeri (assembly GCA_023333525.1). Taxonomy (NCBI): domain Eukaryota; kingdom Metazoa; phylum Chordata; class Lepidosauria; order Squamata; family Teiidae; genus Aspidoscelis; species Aspidoscelis tigris. The sequence continues at coordinate 15,043,881 of JALMGA010000007.1, forward strand.
CAGTTGTGGGTGCAGTTGTGCAGGGCAGCCACAGCCAAAATATTGGTGCCCAGAAGAGGACCGGCCCTGAAATTGAACCAAGGTAAGTATTCAGTCTTGGCGGGTGGGGGGACAGCTAAAGTTGGCAGCTCCTTTCCTGTCCAGTGGACTGGAAGGAAAGTGCAAAAGTGCCACTTGTGCAAAGCTGCAACTTCCACAGCCATAGGAAGGAATGTGGGTCAATGTCAGAGTTGAAATGCAGTAGTATAAAGCCAAGGAAAAGTACAGAAAACCCTATTTCCTTACCCTTGAACTTTATGATGTGTCCTCTAACATTGCAGATACTCAAAAAGAGTGTAGACAACTTGGCAAGGAAGAAAGATGGGTGGGGTTTTTTTTTGGGGGGGGGGTAGGACTATGTAGACAAGCCAGAGAGAATGTGTAAAAACCAAAGCAAGAGAAGAAACACTGAGTCAATTTAAAAAAGACAGAAGAAATGAAAATGCATCACAAAGACAGACAAGATAAAAGAAGAGGCCAATGCTGTATCTTAATTACATCTGGATTAGATATATAATCAAATACACTTCAGGCTACAAGCTCCAACTGATGCATGATACTGGCTTTATGGAAATAATTATTGTAGCATTTAGATTGCCCCTAGTTGATCTTGTCTGAACTTGGAAGCTAGCTAAACAGGACAGAGCGGATGGGAGACCACCTGGGAATACCATGTCCTACGTAGGCTAGATTTGAAAGATGGAAAATATTCCTGTTGAAAACAGGGGGAAAGCATGTGTCTGTAAGGTGGCTGAGAAAACTGTGATTTTTCAGAGCCCATTCCATGGTCCTTTTCTGCACTTACTGACCTTTAATCCAGATCAGTGGGTCCCACTGATCCAGATTAAGTAGATGCCCACTGATCTGGATTAATTGGAGACGTGGGCCGACACTGCTGGTACTGATCTGGCGAATGCTTCCCAGCAGCTGTGAAATTCATGCAAACTTTTCAGCCCTCCCCCGCCCCCCAGGTCTCTGAAATCAAGAAATGACAGTTCCTAGCTTCTGAGCATGTGCTGAAAAGAATTCCTCAATAAATCTGGATCATGGAGGCAAGCCATCTGTGGATCTCCCATCATCTGGTATAAGATTCTTGGTCCCAGCAGAGATTCAATTAAACGAGTCTGCAATGAATCCTAGCCTCCTTAATCCAAATCTAGTTCCGTCTTGTGCAGATATTGCAAAGCAGCAGTAGGCATGGCTTCATAGATCCACATTAACATGCAGACCAATGTGGACTAGAAGTGTTCTCCAAGGACGCTTAATCTAGATGAAGGGTCCCTGCAGAAAGGCCCCATGACTTGAACCCAGCTTGTCCTTTCTGCACTTACCTTGGCTAATCCATATTAGCTAGATTTGTATTAGCTAGATCCAGATTAACTAGATCCAGATCAAGCATAGCCAGAGGCACCTGTACTGAGCAGGCTTCAGAACAGCAAATGTGTGCTGAAGAGTGCTAGCATGGATGTGGACTGCATCTATCTGGTCTACCACTAATCTGGATTAGTGAACCCTTAGCATGGCTCTGATCTGGATCTATGCTACTCCTGTGTGGACAATGTGTTCTTAGTAGCTCCTTGATCTGGATTAACAAGTAAGGCTATGTTCTGACTGGTAAAAAAAAAAAGTCTGGGTTGTAAACCGGACTTTTTTGACCAGCGCTGAGGGCTCCTTGCAGCTGTCCCGACTGCATTGGGGCGCCATTCCCCTGCCCTGTTCCTCTGTCTTTTGTCATCATCCTGCTGTTTGCCTTCCCCACCATTCTCCAACATACAGAGGAAAGGGGTGGGGGGGAAGGGGCGGCGGAGGGACACCAGAAGATGATGAAAGATGGAGAAATGGGGCAGGGGGAGATGGGGGGAAGGGGTGGGAGACTGACAGACTTGGAACGGGTGGGGTAGAATAGGCAAACAGTAGGCGATGACAACAAAATGGGGCGGAGGCAGTAAATGGCGGGCGGTGGTGGAGGAGATCAGCGAGGTTGTGTTCCCGTTACATAAATATTCGGATTTTGACAGGATTGTGCAGTGAGTCCTGTAAAAATCCAAATAAGGATTCTCCGGATTATCGAACATATAGTCCGCAGGAATGGGGAATCCCATCTAAAGTGTCTGGATGGTGGGCCCTTGAGCCATATTCAGGCCAGACCAGATGGTCAATAGGAATGCAGCCTAAGTGCATAAAAGGCCCTCTGTTACCTTTTATAGAAAAACAGCAGTTTAAGCCCCCTTATCCAAACCACATTTACTTGTAAAATAAGACCCCACTGGTTTCACGTGGACTTGCTTCCACGATAAACACCTCGAGGGCTGAGAGATCCTCCTGCTTGTCAGCACTTCCTTTTAAAAGAAAAGCCCTGAAAAGAAACAGTGTGCATGAAACAGTGTGAACTCTGGCACAGAGCCAGTGGTGGCACGAATGGAGTTGAAGGTGAAACGCTCCCCTCCTCCCTCCCAAAATCCATCTACAGGTTAAAATATTGATGTTAAGATTCCCCACTGGATTCCTGCTCGAAGCCAGAAGCCAGCTAAACCTCGTCTTTGGCTGCCATTTGACTGGGGGATGATTAGGACTCGTGCGTGTCTTAATCTTTGGGGATTAGGACTCATTTTGTGATTTCTTCTTAAGAACAGAAATAATAGGTAGGGGTCTGGCTAATTTTTGAGCAGGGAGAGAGAGAGAATTAAAGGGAGAGGAAGCAGGAGCAATTGCTGCTTCAAAGCTAAACATGGCTGCCCTAAATCTTGTGGTCATCATCTCAGCATTGCTTCTGTTTGTTTGTTTGTTTGTTTGTTTATTATTTGTATTTTTATTGCCCCCTCCCCTATACATAAAGGTCTCAGGGCAGGTAACAACATTTAAAACCAAACATATTAAAATAAAAACAGTATTGATTAAAACAACAGCATCTGCAAGTGGAAAGGGAAAGTGTATCCCCATTTAACAGAAAGCCAGGGCAAAGAGGTGTGTCTTCACTGCCTTCCTGAATGCGTACAGTGAAGGAGATAGACGCACCTCAAGGGGGAGACTATTCCACAGCCTAGGGGCCATCACTGAGAAGGCTCTCTCTTGGGTGCCCACCAATCCTTACTGCTGTTTTTTTTGTGTGTTTAAAAGATGCCGTCTTGAGTCAATGCAATATCTTCTGCAGCACAACCACTTAGCTTAGTGGTAAGGCTGCGGTGTTTATCAATGTGGATCAGTGCTATTTGTGCAGAGGGGTCTGATCCTGCCCACACCATCCTGGAACCCCTGATCACTGACCCGGGTTATTCCGGATCCATTGATCTGGAGTAAAAAGAAGTAAGGGCCTTTTTGCACCGCAAACCTTGTCCACTATCCCCAACTTCACTAATGGGCCTTGGAGTGGAGATGGTCCATCCTGGACCATCCACATCATCATAGCAACAGATGCAGCAATTTCCATTGTTCACGATGCTGTTGCTATAGCAATTGTGATACAACACATGTTTGCCCAACTGCAGCCCTGCTGTCCTGGCCCCAGATAGTATTCACAAAAGGAAGTAGTGTGAATGTTGCATCTGGGGACTTTTCACACTTTAATGATGAGGATGGCCAGGGGGACTCTCTGGCCCAGATCATCTGGCACTGCCTGACTGCTTCCATTCCAGAGAGGCTCCAAGTGTGTGCGGCCATCCCCCATCATCCATAGTTGTGGAGCTGTGAAAACTGCCCAACCTCTATACTTCAGCCCATAGTATGCAATTAGGCAACCTCTGGGCAGTTGCATCTGCACTGTCAGGAGGCATTTACAGACTAGAAATGCCCCCCATCTGCCCAGAGGTTGCCTGATTGTATACTATCTGTGGAGCACTAAATTGTGCTCCGCAAGCATACTAACCTTTACCAGAGACTTAGGTGAAGTGTCCTGCCAGTGACCATCTGCACCTCTGTTGACTGGAGAGGTCATCGGAGCTGCCATGCAAGCGTGTCGGCAGCTCCCACAACCCCCTGATGCGACTGTGACTGTGCAGAGCATCGGCATTGTCATAATAATGGTGCTGACACACGCACAGCCACGGAGGGTGCCACACTCAAGATGGCAGTGCTCAGAAGGGGAGCAGCCTGGCGATCAACCACAGGTGAATATTTGATCATGCATAGGTTGAGCGGTCAGTGACGAGTCCTTGCAAGTGTGAGGACCAATCAGGGTTAGTATATTGCACGTCTTTCCTGTCCACAGGATGGGAAGGAAAGTGCAAAATTGCCCTAGGGAGAGCCTCTGACGGGGGCAGGGCAGGGTAGCTGCAACTGTGCAGTTGCGTGCCACATCACCCAATTGCCACAACAACAGCGATCTGCACACAGCCATTGTTGCGGCAAGGTGGACACTGCCAGACATATCCTGCCAGCTTCCATCCCTGATCTTAACTTCCCTGGGAATTCTACACAGATTTCTTTGCTGCTCCACAGCTAGAGACAATCAGGACATTCTTATATGCTCTGGGCTGCTCTGGGGTGGAGATGGCACCAAAGTGTGCTAATGTACCATCCCAAAGCATGTGGGGGCATTCTGATTAGGGCTGTGCACAAATGGTGTTGGTTTTTTTGCATTCAAATTCAAGTCGAATAGAATGTCAAAATCTGTAAAATCTGAATATCAAAGAATCTGAATCAAATCTGTAACATTCAAATCTATTCATTCAAGTGTTAGATTTGTATTTAAAGATACGAATGTCAACAACATTCGTATCTGTTATATGTATCCGTGCGCAATCGTATGCATCCCGTTTTATCCTGTATTATAAGCGCAAATACGCATAATATTTGTACAGATACGGATGCAATACATACGTATCTGTACCTTCCAAATCATTCAAATGAATGTTTTGGAAAATCCGAAATCCACTCGAATGTCTAAATTTGAATGTTATTAAATCCAATTCAAATTCGAATGTCAACATTTGTCGAATTTGAATCAGATTTTTGAATGTTCAAATATTCATGCACGTCCCTGATCCTGATTGCATAAATGAGAAATGATTCCAAGTGCAGAAATGGTCAAAGTCTCCATTTTCTTTGGAGATAAAGCACCAGGAGCAGTATCAGATAATATTCAGAGTGACTTGTCTTTCTCAGATTCCTTTACAGACGAGGTGGATGTATCTGTGTGTGTGTAGACCTCCACACATGTGCATGTGGAGTGCAGGGACCATTTCTTCTCCCCAAACCATATAGTTTAAGCACTGACCTCAGAAGCCCGCCATGGTCTATTAACTCAGTAAGGCAACAGGCTGACTTTCATCTCATAGCCTATCCTGTGGGTTAAGATCAGCCAGGATGCTTTCAAGGTCATTTCTAAGCAGGGAAAACTTTCTGATGTCAGCAGCAGGGTGTCCTACATTTTACGCCCAGCAAAGACAGCTACATAGTTGATGCGACGGCACATTAAATATAATGGTACACAATTTTGCTTTCTGGGAAGATTATCCTTCAAAAATAGGAGGCGATTTCAACGGAAGGCAGATTAAGCCTGTCTTAGACATGAGACGGTCAGATGTGCATGGAATAATAGGGAGTTGTTAAAAGGTAACATGCATCAGCCATTTTCCTTGTCATTGGTACATAAAGGAGACCTGTGCACCAGACTCCAGGTCCCATCTAGGCCCTGTCCAGATCAGAGAAAGATAGCATCACTATGGTGGGGGTACCTACAAAAATCCTATTGTTGGAAAACCCAGCACTGAATCATAGAATCATAGAATGGTAGAGTTGGAGGGGACCTCCTGGGTCATCGAGTCCAACCCCCTGCTCAAGGCAGGATCTCCTAAACCATCTCAGACAGATGGCTGTCCAGTCTCTGCTTGAAGACCTCCATCGAAGGGGAACCAACCACCTCCCGTGGCAGCCTGTTCCACTGGTTGATCACTCTTACTGTTAGAAATTTTTTCCTAACATCTAAACTAAATCTTTTCCCCTGCAGTTTCACCCCATTGTTTCTAGTCCTTCCTTGAGAGAGTGAGAACAGGGCTGATCCCTCTGCCTTGTGACAACCCTTGAGATATTTGTAGACAGCTATCATGTCTCCTCTCAGTCTTCTTTTTGTTAAACATTCCTAGTTCCTTAAGCCGTTCCTCATAGGACATGGTTTGCAGACCGTTCACCATCTTGGTAGCTCTCCTTTGAACCTGCTCCAGCTTGTCAGTGTCTTTTTTAAACTGTGGTGACCAGAACTGGACACAGTACTCCAGATGAGGTCTGACCAAGGTAGAGTAGAGGGGGATAATAACTTCACGTGATCTGGACTCTATGCTTCTCCTAATACACCCCAGGATTGCGTTTGCCTTTTTTGCAGCTGCCTCACACTGTTGACTCATGTTCAGTTGATGATCTACCAGGACAACCAAGTCTTTTTCATATGTGCTGCTGCTCAGCCGAATTCCTCCCATTGTATATGTGCTTTTTTCATTTTTCTTGCCCAGGTGCAGAACCGTAGCAGGTTTTCCAGCAATATTGTGTTTACCGAACTTGAGGAAGGAGCTGCCTTCATAGCTTCATCCACCATGCATGTATGGAGGCTAAAACATACAGCCAGTGCTGAATATCCAAATGCGCGCATCACAAAAATGTGCAAAGACAGCTGGCACTATCTAGCTAGAAAGTGATAATGCTAGGATGGCAAAACCACACATTATCACTTCCTAATGTGACTGGTCCAGGGTCCTGTTTCCACTAGTAGACTATCAAGTGTTTTTATGGAGTTCACAAAGACAGCATAATGGCAACTACTTTTCCTTATTTGTTCTCAAGGGTTTTTCCCCACTAGCACTAAGTACCCATTAAGTACCCATTAGGGACCCATTAAGGACCCATTAGGCTTGGAGCAGAAAGACCCTTTTTCCACTGCAGACCACATTAGATCCTGATTTGTTCACACCTGTACTAGGGAAATTTGGATTAAATGGGTCCTTCAGGACCTATAATCGAGATTTCCTGTAGACCCCATTAAAGGGGTCTACAATCTGGTCTTCAGGCACCAAATCTGGATTAGATGCGCCACTCCCCCCAAAACGTGGTGTGATGGATGTCTCCCACTGGGTATAGATGGATGTTCCAAATGGGTGCTTCGACGTGACCACTGTGAGCTTGCCTAGCACCCATTGTCACTGGGTGCTACACTGCCCATGGAGATGCATTGGGTACTTCCTTAGATCCAGATCTTCTAAATCTAGGTTAGTTGAAGGACCTGGATCATCTTAGATCCAGATTAAGGGAGGTAAGTGGAACCCCCCCCCCAAAAAAATTAGGCATTTGTAAGAGTTATCCAGCCTCTAGACATTGGAATTATATTCTATTTTCATGGTTAATAGCTAACGGTATGTATATTAGAGGTGTGCATGAATATTAAAAGGTATTCAAAATTCTATCGAATTTGTCTGAATTTTGACATTTGAATTTGAATCAAATCAATTTGCACCTCTATGGTGCTGGGCAGGCTATCTGAGGTGTCATGCAACTTAAGTGTGCTGGCACCTCAGATGACCCCAAACTCGAATGTGCATGCATGATGCATCACCATCGTCCTGGTGATGGCATTGGTGCATGTGCAGTCGTGCCAGCCATTGGGACTAAGATGGCAGTACCCAGACATACGTCGGCACATCAGGTAGGTCTGCAATGCGTGGGGTAAGGGATGGCATTCACTAGCATTTGCAAAGGGCGTCTGCACTTTGGGATGCCTGATCCATCTCAAACTCACACAGCACTTCGCCAAGGACCAGGTAAGTACGATCACCTCAATATTAGAGGCAGTTGCCTTGACACAGCAATGGCAGCGATGCGCATGTGCAGTGCTGTTGCCACAGTGACCAGGTGAAGCAGCATGGAACTGCACATGCACCACCACTCTGCAAGCGCCATTTGCATAGAAGAAGTGTGAACAATGCATGCTGGCCTTTACTAACTGGCTGCTAGTGCATGAATATTTGCAACATTTGAAATTTGGCCGAATTCAGACATTTGAACTCAAATCAAATGTTACAATATTCGTATGCTAACATTCAAATGAATACAAATGTCTCTGGACATTTGAAGAATAGTTCAGACATTTGTTACATTGGGTGTGTGGAAAAACAGAGCACCAATCACATCCACAATGGATCCAGATTGCATTCGACATGGGTTGACAGCATATTAAAAGTGGATTCAGGTCAGATTTGACGTTTTCAGAGTGTGGATATGGTACAGATATGTGTTGGATACATATTGGATACATATTTATTCGCATCAGATACGTATTGATTCATATCCAATACTTAGCGAATGTTTGTACAAATATGTATGAATAGATTCATATAGAATAGAATTTTACCATAATCAAATGTGATCTATTTGTACAAATCCGAACATTTGATTCGGTTCAGATCAAATGCCAAAAAACATTCATGCACATCCCTAGTTGCTAGTATACTGGCAACTGGCTAGTAAGGGCCAACGTGTATGCTCCACTGGTATCCTAGGCAGGGGCCACCCTGGCACATGTCTCCATGCAGTGTGAATGCTCTGTCTTAGATCATCTCCAGACTTCCCCCTTTCACAAAGTACAAAAAGGATAAAAGTTCCAGATGAAGGCCCTTACACGAAGCACCAGGGATGGTCCCAGAGGTCACCCATTTTTATAACTTCATGTAATGTTCTTGGGAAGACAGAGCTCACAACGTTGCTCCTGAGGCTGACGCTCATCCACATGGCAGCTACCCAGTGAACCAGGCCCATCCTCTATTTTGTTGTCTGGATCTTACTGCTTGGAAATGTGGGGTCACTGTGGTCCTGATGTGCGGTGGTGGTGTGTAGTCACCACATTCCTGGGACTCTTTGGGCATGGCCTGTTGTGGCTATGGCCATCTGGTGTTAGACTGTCTCTTTTCCCCCTTTTCCACAGACAGTCAAAGATCCATATTTTCAAAATCCAGGTCTTTGAGATGGGGTCCTCTTGAAGATCCAGATCTTGAAGATGCCTGAAGACCCCAATCTGGACACCTGTAATCAGGTCTATATGAAATCCAGATTTAAGGGGCTGAAGGACCCATTAAATTGGGATTTCCCCTGCCCTCATGGGGACAGGGCCTTACAGATGGGGCCTTCAATGGGGTCCAGGTGCAGACAGGGTCTTCCCTACTGATACCAATCAGGTACTAATTGGGTTCCTAATGGGCTCTTAGAAGCCCTAGTGGGAAAAGGCCCCTGGTATATAAGCCAATGATGCTCTGAAAATATTCAAGCAAGTGCACAGAGACTGGCGAAGAGATCAGATACGTCTTTGTCCTCTTTCTTCATCCTTCTTTTACCCGCGCATGGGAATGCCTCTGTTTATTTCCTCATTTCTGCTTCCTATGTAATCTTGACCTATCAACTACTGCAGGTTGTGATATTTACCTACAGGCCAACCCATGTTCTCTTGCATGGCCTTGGAGGGAATTTTTGCTTTGTAGATCCTAAAGTTGTTTCAGCACAGAGGAGGGTTAAGAGGTTTGCACCCTGGGCCTAAAGTGTCTTCTGAAGAGCTGTTGAAACTTTGCAAAAAGAGAACCTCCTTTGCTCCATGTATCTAAACGGCTGGGGGGTGGAGGGGAGAAAGCAGCCCTATGCAGCTGGCGACAGAAAATAATGAACTGTCTATAACTGTGAAATGTTGCTCTTAAAAGGAGCAAAGTAGACCAGCAAGCGGGAGGGAGCCGAGGGGGAAAGAAATTACAATGGCACATGGCTGCTGCTGAAGGATAAACTGCTTTGTGGGGTGACACTCGTGTTACAATGTCAATTGGTGAAGGGGTTTTTGCTGTGAATTGTATGATGGAGGGAGAGCCATGATTCAAGCATGCTGTCATCAGAAGGAACCTCTGCTCTGTATAAATGGGCCGGCAGTCACCCGATTTAATAGAATGCAAACAACATTGTCATGTAGCAGATGAGACAGGTTGCAAGGCGGCTTGTCACATTCTGGGACAATTGAATTGATTTGTGTTGTGTGTTTTGCTTTCTTGTTTTGTTTTCAAATGATTCACATGGGGATATATATATATATATATATACATGGGCAAACACATGCACACAGATGGATGCCAAGGTTGCAAAATTCTGCAGCTATGTGCTTTATTTTGAAGGCCTCTGGAATATTATCAGCACTGCAGCCAAGATCAGATAGACAAGCTGTAAAATGTAGGACCAATTTCACAGGGGGTGGGGCGCATGATGGTGTGGCAGGGAGGGGGCTGGAGGAGATGGCAGAGAGAAAAGAAGAAAATGTCATCCACAGCAACCGGTCACAGTTGGGCTGTCTTTCTGGCCAAGGCTGGGTGCTTCTGTGTTTCTTCTAACACAACTAGAAGTTTTGGTCGAAAAAGGAAAGGGAAATCTGTTTAACAGGGTGTAATCTAATGGTGCGTAATCACCTGCCACTAAGGATAGGAAAGGGGTGCATGCAGGCTTGTACCTCTTGCGCACATATCCTGCCCTCCACAGTAGAGTTTTCTTACCAAGGGAATGAATCTGGCACTAGAGTAGGGATGTGCACGGGTATTCTAAACATTTGAAACCCGATTCAGACATTTGAATTCGAATAGAATATCTTCACATTCGAATTTAGACATCTGAACAAGTTTTGAATGTTCCGAAACATTCGTTTGAATGATTCGGAACATTTGAATGTACAGATACGTATGCATTACATACGTATGTATTGCGTATGTATCTGTACACATTTGTGCTTATAATACGGAACAAGAACGGGATGCATGCGGGATAAAACGGGATGCATACGAAATGTGTACAGATATGTATAACACATATGAATGTTGTCGACATTCGTATCTTTCAATTCGTATCTAACATTTGAACGAATAGATTCGAATGTAACAGATTCAAATCGGTTTTTGTTGCGTTTGGATTTTAAACAGTAAAATTGAATGGAATGTTTTGACATTCGATTCAACTCGAATTCGAATGCAAAAAAAAAAAAATCTTGCACACCCCTACACTAGATCAAAAATAGTTCAGGATACCGGCTGGATGAGAACCAGTATCTTCTGCCAGGCACATAATAATGTTATCTAACAGGTGATGCAGCCACCTGTTCAACAGCACTGGTAGAGTGTCATTTCCTTCATGAGGTTAATTTTTTAGGCGATCTGCTATTTTTAATGTATTTTTCATATCTATAATTTTATTCTTTTTGGGAAAAAATGATTTTCTTTATTACTATTACGTTGTGTATTGCCTTCAAGGTCTTTTTTTTTTCTTTTAGAAAGCTGATCAATAATTTGAATTATTAATATTGTTATTGATATGTCATATACTCTCTCACGCACACCTGAAGCTCTGGTACAGGCACCTAAATTATAGCTGTATCTTTCATTAGTGAAGAAGAAAGCAACTTTGGTGGAGAGGGGTGGAGATCAGAAAGAAGATCCCAAGGGAGAGATTTAAATCAGAGTGTTGCTGCTCCAACCCACATTTCCCCAGAATTAGACCCTTTTTGCACTTACCTGCAGGGAATCTAGATCAGTGGGTCCAGGAGTGCACTGAGGGCCAGTTACGTGCCAAGCACAAATCAGTGCTTTGCACATGAACATACCTTTACTTTTACCATCTCCAGCAAAGCCCAACCACACCTCTATGGTGCTGGGAGGGTCACCTGACATGCTATGGCAGCACACTGGCATTTCATGTGACCTAGTGTGTGTGTGTGTGGGGGCGCATGCACAGCATGTCAGGGTTGCTTTGGTGATGACATCGGCACATATGCGTGCTGGCATTGTCATTGGGACCCGAAGATGGCACCGCCATTTTGGCTGCAGTGCACTCCGCGACTGTGTGTGCATCAGCGCTGGTGCCATGATGATGATGATGATGATGATATTCTGCACACATGCAGTCGAGTCTGTGGACATCTGAGGTACCAGAGACCCCAAAGCACCAGAAGGGGCGTGAATAGCCACTGCCTGGATGCACCAGGTAAGCTTTTGCTAAGGTTTTTAGCACAATTTTGTGCTCCATACCTAGTACATGATTAGGGAACTTCTGGGAAGGCAGGGGGTACCTGGAGGCTGTAACAGCTTCCTGTAGGTGTGGGTGCTCTTCCCCAGAAGTTCCCTGATCTTGCACTGTGGGCTGTAGTGCAAATTGGCCTCTGATTTGCATCTACTCTACTTCCATGGAGAAAATGGGTTCTTAGCAGCTCTTTGATCTGGATTGCCATCAAGTGAATGGGTTCTTAGCAGTTTGTTAATCCAGATTAACAAGTGCAGAAAGGGCCATGGTTCTTGCCAGTAGTAATGTATAGCCATGAGAACTGGACCGTAAGAAAGGCTGAGCACCAAAGAATCAATACTTTATTTCTCAAGATACATAGAAAAAAGCCAGCTTCTAGGCCCATTTCCTGTGTGTTCTGGAAGAGGGTCATGCTGTTGATGTTGAAGCCAGGGTTCTGTACGAGCTGGGCTGTAATGTGAACCAGTGGTTATGGACCAGAGAACTTCACTGGTCCAGATTTCAGCACAGCAGGATCTGAAAGAGGGCTGTCTACATGACGATGCTGGTCTAGACCAGCCCCTGTACTGGACTTGAAGCTTGCATGAGCTTCTGAATCAGCCTCTCAGGACTCTGGAGAGTTAATTCCTAGCCTTAGAGCAGGGAGCCCATTTCTGTGGCATGCTTTGATGCACCATTGAAATGGGTTCTCTGGAAGTCCAGAAAATGGAGGCATGGCTCCTGCATGCCTCTGTGATTCATGTCCGTCCAGGCTGATATGTCAATAGTCCTCAATGTCAAGGACTATTGCTAGATTAAGCTCCATCATCTGTGGACAAACCATACCACCAGTGGGTGGAGCTTCTCTGATTTGCACTAATATGCTGTCCAAAGAGGCCCTGGAGAAGACCATGAAGGATCCTAATACATAATAGAGGTAAGTGCAAATAGATCCTCTGGTTTCCCAGCTTCAGAGTCTGTGATTGCTGAAGGCATGGCGTGTGTGAACATTGTGCTGCTTCCTACCTCCAGGGTCTAAGCATGAGAGCTGGTTTTCTCAAAATAGGATATATTAGGTTTTCACCCCAATACTGCAGGACCATGTAGGGTTGCCACAGATACATTTGGCAATCCCAACATAGTCAATATGTAATCAAGCTGTATATTTCCCCCATCTGGATGTAGCCTCAGTCTGGAAACTGGATGATCGCACTGACCTCCATGTTAAAACATCTCCCAGAAAATAACTCCTGGCCAATTCATTGCCATTAAAATACAAAATAAAAATAAAAATTCCCCACTTGGTTACACTTTTCATTTTTAATGCGAGTGGTCCTAGTAAATCAGGAATTGCCTTCTAAACAGGATGCTGAAGAGCTAAAGTCTTACCAGCCTGTGCAACTGCATCACTGGAGATGACTGGACTGGAATCAACTGAGGAAGAGGGGAAAGAAATTGAGTGTCTCCAGACACGGACGAAAACAGTGAAAGGACCGTGCTGCTTTGATCACCCACAGTAGGAGCACAGCGTTCTATCCTCCCCATATATCAGCAGCTTTTACTACAGAGTTTCCCATGAATGTTGCACTTTTTCAGCAGGCAATTGAGCTTCCTGTCTGTCAGACAGGAAGTGACAGTGGCATCCCAGTTCAACTTCCGGTTGTCCCATCTGTCAGACAGGAAGTGGCTGCAAAGGGATGGCACATTTTTTGCCATGTCTGGAGGCACTCTTAGTAAGGATTTGAGCAAGTAGCATGGAAAACTAACCAAGAGGGGGAAAGGATGTTTTTCAATGCTATTGAAAAGATTTCTGCAGGAAAGGTGAGTGGTTTCAGTTCCCTATTGGACTCCAAATGGTTAATATGAGGGAGGGATGATGGAATGGAGGGGGCCTATCATTAGGTTAGCTGCCTGGTGTCTCATTTTAGGGTGGAGCATAAGAAGGTTGCTGTTTAAAATGTCCTTGAAGTTACAACAGCAAACAAACAGCAGTGTGGAGAAACCAACATTTATTTATTTATTTGTTTCCTTTTTTTTTTTTTTTGGTGGCGAAAATGATAATAATAATAACAGTGTCAAGGACACCATTCAAGATGATGCCTGGAGAGCTATTCAGTATACTCCTATTTACAGCCATTATAAAATGCCTGTGGATAGTTCAACAACCGATTTTCGAGAGTCTTTTTCTACTGTTTGAAGGATCAGGAAAATCTATCAGCTGGAGAAATTAAGCTATTTTTCTTCGGGGGAAGAGATGGAGCGAGGAAGCTTCATACATTAAAATGCTGGCTGTGGATTTGAGATGAATGAAAAATTGCCCTGCATATAAATGAGTCCCAGAGATAGATTTTTAAAAGGTTGAAAACTCGCTGCTTGCAGATGTTGTTTACAATGGATGTTATGCCAGGCAACAAGGAGTTAGATTATGAAGCCTGGGGGAGTATCCATACCTCTTTCAAACACTGTTTTGGTTCCTCTCATTGGTCGTCCATTTTTTTTTAATGATGGTTCGGATTAGCAGGGAATGATAAATAGCTGATAATCACCAAACATGGGATAGTGTGACTATAATGTGTTGGGCACTGTACCAAAATAGATTTGAGAGAAGGGAGCCACGTTCATAGAGATATCAAGTAGTATCTTTCTCCTGGGACTGTGTTATTTCAGAATGTGAGATCAGGGAGAAATTGATGGCTGTGTCTGCTCTACTACCATGTCCCTTCCAAAGGAACGCATCAGTGTGAAGGGAATACTTCAGCCTGGAAAGACAGCGTTTAAGAACTGACCTGACTGAAGTATGGTATAGAAAAGGTGGATAAAGAAAATTACTTTTCTCTGTCACACAGCACTAGAACCAGGGGGCACTCTATGAAGCTGATAGGCAGGAGAGTCAGAACAGGCTAGGGGAAACATTTCTTCACCCAGAGGGCCATCAGTCTATGGAATTTGCTGCCAGAAGAGGTGGTAACAGCAACCAGCCTAATTGCTTTAAGGAAGGGTTAGACAAATCCATGGATGACAGATGTATCAGTGGCTACTAGAATGCCTAAGTACATCTTTCAGGCTGTGGGGACTAAGGCCATTTGCAGAGATTCGAGAGCAGGGGAAGGTTTGCTCTTGTCTCTGCTTGGGATGCTTGTGGGCAATTGATGGGCCACTGTGTGAGACAGGATGCTGGACTAGACGGGCTGTGGCCTGACCCAGCAGAGCTCCTCTTATGTTCTAAATGCTCCAACATGAGCTGAAACCACACACAGCTCCAATAAGGCATCTCCTTGCACCAGTGTATCCTTTTTGGAGGACTTCCTCAAAAATCTTGTCCATAATGTAGTGGATATGGAAAGAGCAGCCTTGTCTTGGAGATGCTTTGATTTGTCTTCCTATGTAGAACAGGGCATTGAGCTTATGGTTGTAGTACAGGAAGAGGCTACTTAGACCCTCTGAGTCCAACTGAGTCTAATTCCATGATCCTGTGATTCTGAAAGGATCCAGACAGGACCTTTAGGTTGTTGTGGGATCAGTCCAGAAGAGTGCTGGCTGCACATCTGTGCGCCCCCCCCCCCAAAAAGCCCTTCCAAGGCTCAGGATTTGGACAGTCCTTTACCTTTGGAGCTCACACAGCACTGTGTTGGAGCACTCTAAGAGTAAGCCTCTGAGAGGCTCACCTAGACCATCACTTTCCTTCGCTGAACACAGGAAAATGCCTGACTTCCATGGCCACTCACAGAACTCCCAGTTCGGCATTCGTTTTGCTCAGAGCAGTGGCAGATATGCGAACCAACCACATGCCGCTGCCACTGCAAGCAACAAGGAAGAAGAGAGTTGACTTTTCTACAGCACTTTTCTCACCCATTTAAGGGGACTCAAAGCACCTGACAAACCTTCCGTTCTTCTTTCCATAACATAACACCCTGTGAGGTAGGTGGGGCTGTGAGAGCTCAGAAGAGAGCTGTGGCTAGCCCAAGGTGGCTTTGTGGAGGAGGGCGGACTCAAACCTGGTATTCCCAGATAAGAGTCCGGCTCCCTAACCACTAGACCAAACTGGCTCTGGTAACCAAGATTGTGTGTTCTAATGTGTGCTGGTGGCTTTACTTTATTTGCCCCCATGTAGAAATGTCAGGGGGTGACTGCCAGACTCTCCAGGACAATAAGACACCCTTCATATTATGTGTTTATGATCCAGTCAAACACACTTCACATTCAGCAAGTGGGATAAACGCAGCTGTACAGTTTCTATAATAAGACATGATCTGGGATGTCTTGTAGGGAGGATAAAATTTATCCAGTGGCAATGGATTGCACCAAATATGATACAGGTATGAGGTAATGCAAAGATTAGAGGCAAACCTCCAGATAATGTGGAATGGAGTGAGGTGAGAGAGAGAGAGAGAGAGGAATAACATCAGTGCATGCACACACACATCAAAACTAGAAGTATGGTTCTGTCATTTTGCATAGAAAATAAAAGACGAAGCAGAAGGAGAAGGAGAAACCCTCTAGACACAGCCCATCCTGAGCAAACAAAGAGACCATGCTAGGGGAGGCCATTTTGGAGAGCAATCATACTATTTAACAACAACAATGAACTGGGTGATAACACGTAAGGTGGTCTTTCTCATCAGGACTAGGGGGCAGCAGATGAAGAGGATGGTTCTTGCACATTTATTGGTTTCCTAGGAGAGGGAATTGCAGCAGGGGCTGCTTCTGTGATGAGCTGCTTCTGAGATTCCTTGCTCTGTCCCCAGGCTGAGATGTGTCAGGCACCATAACTTACTACCAGAAGAGGTGGTGACAGTCTGGACAGCTTTAAGAAAGGGCTGCACACATTCATGGAAGACAGGTGAATCAATGGCTATAAGAACTGATGTCTAGGTACCGCCTTTGGGTTGGAAAGACAGGCAGGGGGACGCCTGTAAAGGCCATTTGCAGGGAGTCAGACCAATTGTAACATGCCTGAAAGTACAGTAAGGTTCAGTCCATGTTATCACGAGAGTTCAACAGCTAACTGCCTGGCTCCTTTCTTACAACTGGCACACTCCAGTAGCTAAATGCCTGGCAGAAAGAGTGCCAGCTTTCCCAGCACTGAAATGAATTGCAGTTCCTAGCACTCTTTGCATCTGGCAGGCAGCCACTGCATGGTAGACACTGAAGGAAAGAAAGAAGAGAAGAGGTGCCTCTTTTACTGATAGAGTAGAAGGGAGGGAGGAACTTTGCTAATTTTCCTGGGATAACCAGTAATTCTTCAAGTATCCTTCAAGTAGTGCTTTCAATAAATGGGTGTTGTTCCACTGTCACTAAAAGTACCCACTAAGTACCCATTAATGGGTACGAAATGGAATTTTTGTACCCATTAATGGGCACTTAATGGGTACTTCTAGTGACAGTGGAAAAACACCCTATGTGAACTTGATGAATTTGTACTTACCTCTGTGGGGAACTCTGGGGACACTCCCACATGGCGCACCTGCACTATGCAGAGCCTCTTCTATGCCAGCAGCATCTTCCACACATATAGTCACAGAGCAGTTTTTATTGCTCTGCAGCTATACTAGCACGTGTGTGCATCACTGCAGCTCCTTAAGGGTGGCAATCACCTCCTTAATGGTGTCAATTGGTACTTAGCCACTGCCTAGCCACTGGCTACATTTTTGAATGGTTTGGTCATCCTGAAGTGTAGACACCCAGACCGTTCCAGAATTTTGCTTCCCCGGGAAGGCAAAGTTCAAGAAGTCCCTCAGCCAGAAGGACAGCATGCTTGAGGCAGACTCATGGGATTGCAGAAGTGAAATGGCCTTGGTAATCATTAATTTACTCTCAGGTTCTAATGCAAGACATTGCTTGTGCCACTGGCTCCTTCAGCCTTCTTTAGCATCCTGCTCCCTTCCCTAAACAACCGGAGATGACCTGCATTTCCTTATCTTGAATGGTCCCAACAGCCTTGCAACTGGTTTTAAGTAAACCCTTAGACCCGCGTCTTGTGTCTTAATTAGTCGCTTTAAAAAAAAATTGATTGGTGCATTAAATAAATGTTATTCTCAGCTGTCCAGATAGGTCATAGTTGTGGTGTCCTTGGCCATCTGGTCCCTATAAATGGAAGTCTGCATTTTCTTTTCTTCAGTGACTTCACTTTCATTTAACGGGAGAAGGGAGGAGCAACCTTCTAGTAGCACATCATCAACTTCATCATTATCATCATTTTGCAATAACTTGCATTTTCGTCCCACCCTATAACAAAGGTCAGTTGGGTTACAGCAATAAAAAGCAATGCACTATTTATTTATTTATTTATTTATTTATTTATTTATTTATTTATTTATTTATTTATTTATTTATTTATTTATTTATTTATTTATTTATTTATTTATTTATTTATTTATTTATTTATTTATTATTGTGTTGTTAGTGTTAGTGTTATTATAGTGATTTGCATCTTTATCCCAAGCTATAATGAAGGTCAGGTGGGCTGCAGCAATAAAAAACAATGCAATAATAAAATAAAATAATAATGTTATTGTTATTGTTGTTATTGCATTAATTTGCATTTTTATCCCTCCTTATAGCAAAGGTCTCAAGATGGATTTTATTGCCGTAACCCATCTGGAGACTTTTGCATATAAGGAGGGATAAAAATGCAAAGTATTATTATTAATATAATATAAAAACAAAAGCGGTGGTTAAAATAAATTCACAAACATTGCCAGATTCCTTTTGTGAACAACTGCGGAAAACATCTCCTGAACTGGCTTTGCTGCCTCAGCAAATTCCAAGACGGATTTCAGTGCCGGAGTTTGGTAGAGGCAAGCGAGCGGACATGCGTGTGGCGCAAGCCCCCAATTCCCCTCATCCCCCTCCCTTGGCTGATATATATGTCAAGGAGAAGACAACAACATAGTAATGTATTTAGCTTTAAATGATCTAATAACGCTGCCCTGCTCGCACTTACCAAGTGCGCACCTTCCATTTTACTTTTATGGTGCACAGGGTCTCAATTGATGGGAATAGATGTACCACAATGTGCCCAAGTCATAAATTTGCTGCTTTATTATTAAATGTGACTGTCCTGCTGGTGTACAGGAAATCTCTGCTGTGCATTTTGTTTTCTCACATGGAAAGTATATCTAACTGGATACAGGAGGCTGCAAAGCCACGTGCGCTCCTCGCCAGGAGCACACAAATTTAAAGACTGCAGCCCCGACAGAATCCCTAGATTTTCATTTGCCATCATTTCCCACAATTTTGAATAAGCCTCGCTTAAATCAAAGAGCATAAGCCACCAATTTAAGGATTTTTTATAGTAATCTGCTCATTTCTTCCCTCCCTCCCTCCTTCCCTCCCTCCCTCCCTCCTTCCTTCCTTCCAGTTTGGTCTAGCAGTTTGCGAACCGTACTCTTATCTGGAAATATCGGCTTTGATTCTGCCCTCCTCCATGAAGCCAGCTGGATGACCTTGGGCTAGGCACAGCTTTCTTCTGAGCTCTCACAGCCCCACCTACCTCACAGAGTGTCTGTTGTGGGGAGAAGAACAGAAATCTTTGTCAGCTGCTTTGAGTCCCCTTAGATGGGTGAGAAAAGCAGGATAGAAAAGCCAACTCTTTTTCTTCTCCTTCCTTCCTTCCTTCCTTCCTTCCTTCCTTCCTTCCTTCCTTCCTTCCTTCCTTCCTTCCTTCCTTCCTTCCTCCCTCCCTCCCTCCCTCCCTTCCTTCCTTCCTTCCTTCCTTCCTTCCTTCCTTCCTTCCTTCCTTCCTTCCTGGAACTGAAAAGCCAAATAAAGAGCATCCTAAAAACAGAGGCTGGTGCCAGACGCTTCCAAAAAATCATGCAAGCAAGTAGAGGAAAGGGAAGCCTGAGAGAAAGCAACTTCACTCGTGTTTCCGTGTGTCTCTTTGCCTCCCCTTGCTTTAATGTCTTCCTCCGTGGGTTTCCCCTTCCTCTGTTTCTCACATGCTCAGGCAAGGGGGGAGAGGTGGAGAAAACCGTGGTATCCCGACTTACCGCAGTTTTCATGGGGACAGGTGGGTTCACTTTGAACCTGCGTTGTCCTCCATTACCATGGGGACAGCTTAATGCAAATTAAGATTCTCATTAAGCTGTCCCGATTCCACCCCGAGTTTTTTTGAATTCCATGGGGACGAGCCCTAAGTGAAAATTGAGCCCTGGAAGGTGATTGTAGATATCCACATTCAAGTATTAAGCTCAGTGATTGAGCTTGATGCAGATTCCAACTCTGAGCTTAGGCTGCTTCACAGAGCTGACCAGGTGCAAGTTTGCACTTCCTGTCCCATCCAGGGGATGAGAATGGCAAACTTTTCCCCACATGTACTGGCGTTCACATGCATGAATGCTAGTACACACCATCCTTCTCCCCAAGTTCCAGTGTCACCACCAGGACAACAGTGATGCACTGCACACACGTGCAAATGCAGGCACGTCATGTGATGCACCAGTGTGCTCCAAATCATGCTGCACATGTAGTTTGCTTCCAGTCCAGTCTTGCATGGAAGAGGCCATTTCTGAGTTGAAAACGGTCCCTTCTGCTTCAGATGCTCCACCTGGGAGCACACTGGAAGCAAACTATGGGACCAGGTAAAAAGTCCCCAGGTAAAATGGGAGACTGTGTCCTTACTTATCGCAGGGTAATGCCTCAATATCTTGTGCTCACCACATGTCCCTTGATGTCAGAAAGACCGCCTGGAGACCAGAACTCCATAACAAGACACAGACACAGGATTGCTCATAGCAAGTTTCTTCATTTATTTCAATAACAGAAAACAAAGAATCAGGTAGTTTAGCCTGGGTTATTTCATACAGATTCCCAGCAACACTTTCTCATGGGACCCACCAGCTCTCAGAGTCTCTCTTGAGATTAACAGCCATGCTATCTGTTGCTGAGTCTATGCTAAAACTAGAAGAAACACTAGATCCAAAAGGATTGGAAGCATGAATTTTACCAAGAGTACGTGATGGACAGGCAATGGCCCTAACACTTGGATCACAGCTTCAAATGATGCCTCTGTGACCCAGGGTGTCTCATGGTACCTTCACCTAGGTACCTCCACAAAGCCAGATCCCTAGTGAAGAGGAGACTGGCACAGAGTGGGAGAAACCAAGTCCGCTTGGGACTCATTGAATGAAATAGAAAAGGCATCAGTCTCTTTCTTATAAAAGTATTATAAAAGAGAGATATCAGCTGACCCAGTTAACTCCATTGGTCTCTCAACCCGTAAGGGCCAGGCACTGTACCTGTACTCAAGCCAAATTACACAAAAAAGAGAGGCAATGTTAACACAGCCTCCTGCAAAGATGGAATGTTGCCTTGGCACAAGAATACGGGGCATCAATTACATTCACTGCATGTCTTTAAAATAGCAGGCATATATATAATGCTATTTTGCTGTGCAAGACACATTCTGATCTGCTTTTCGCTTTGATCATTCCCTTTTAAAGTTGCCTCCTTTACTTTAGCCTTCTTGGGATGCATGATTTTTGCATTTTGTCTTCTCCCACGGAGTGTGTTGCTTCCTGATAGGCAATCCACAAGCGGAGAGTCTGGTAGACTTAAAAGATGCATATTTGCTGCAGTATTCTAAATATTTACTGCAGTGTTCCACAACTTACCTAGTTGCTGGCCAGGAATCTCCTGCACATTCCATTCATACCTCTTCCAGGTGCAAGATGTGGGAATGGAGCAACTAATGGAAGGGATTTTCCATTTCCCATGATCAATGTGTCATTGCAGGCAATGCATTTAGGAGCAAAAGAAACAGAGGGGAGAATGTGCTAAGTTCCAGAATTTTGCAGCATTCAGCGTTCTTTGTGATTAGGGCATACTAACCCTAACCAAGCCACTGCAAACCTTACTGGAGGTGTGGATTGCTGCTCAGACATGGCCATCTTCAATCCCTGCTGCCAGTGCCAGCATGCCTGGGTGGTGCCAGCAACTAGGTAAGTTGTGGAACACAAAAATGTGCTCCATGCCTATCCTGGCTGTGCCAACACAACCTGGCAATGCAGCATGTCATCATGCATACATCACCACGTGTATGACCCTCCGACACCTCTTCCTGCCAAGAAGAAGAAGAAGAAGAGTTGGCTTTTCTACCCCGCTTTTCTCACCCATTTAAGGGGACTCAAAGCGGCTGACAAACCTTCTGTTCTCCTCCCCACAACAGAACACCCTGTGAGATAGGCGGGGCTGTGAGAGCTCAGAAGAGAGCTGTGACTAGCCCAAGGTCTCCCAGCTGGCTTCATGGGGGAGAGCAGAATTGAACCCAGTATTCCCAGATAAGAGTCTGGCTCCCTAACCACTAGATCAAACTGGCTTCCGGAGCCTTACCAGCTCCAGTGCTAGTGTAGGTTTGGAGCACACATGGTGCACTTCAACATGCACCATGAGTAGTGCACGCATGGCAAGCTCCTTAATGTGCGAACGCTCCGTCTAGTTGCTTGCCACACTTGCACTACAGGGCCTAGTGCAAATGGGCTCTATGAAAGTATGGTTATGTAGTTTCCTTAGTAGTAACTTCTCATTGCAAGCGACTTTCCCAGATGCTGGGGACTGAACTTAGGACCCTCTACCTACAAAGTAAATGCTGTGCCGCTCAGTTTTAGTCTTTTCCCTGTAGAACATTCCAGTATCCCAACTGAGAACCAGATTGTGCTGAATCCAGTTATGCTGGCTGAGAGCTGTCCAGGGTCCTGAATTTCTGGGCTGCATCTTTTGCAAGGCACCTCACTGGTTCTATTACTCTCTGTTGGTGTTCTTGCTCCCTGTGGGCTTTTGCTTATCACCATGACAAAATAATCCCTAGTCTCACAAGTTGTAACTCCAGTTAAAAATCTTAGGCAGTGAGAAAAGATAGAGTTATGCCTCAAACCATTAAGAACTAGTACCAGCTAAGAAAATACAATGAAATGAATGAGCTAAATGGTGGATTCATTTGTAAGGCACATTCATGCACACAATGAAGAAGAAGAAGAGTTGGCTTTTATACCCTACTTTTCTCACCCATTTAGGGGACTCAAAGCAGCTGACAAACTTTCCATTCTTCTCCCCATAACAGACACTCTGTGAGGTGGGTGGGGCTGTGGGAGCTCAGAAAGAGAGCTGTAACTAGCCCAAGGTCACCCAGATATCTTCATGGAGGAGAGCAGTATCAAAACCCATGACACTGAGATATGAGCCTGAAATTCTAACCACAAGACCAAACTGGTCTTAAATGAATAAGGCTGGTTGGAGGGGGGTAGAAAACAGGCATTTCTCAAAAGCTACAGCAAACCAAACGGCAATGGGAGAAGGACATTCTTATATTTCACCTGGCAAGGAAATGATCTGTTGAATATACATCTTTTTGACTCCAAATCAAGACAGAGAGGTTTCATCGTTACCCAAATTTGTATGTTTTATAATGGCAGCCGATGTTGGAACTGTTCTTTTCTTTTCCTTTTTAACAAACTCCCAAAGTCCTGTTGTTGCCACATTTGGTTGAAGGGTTAACCTCCAGATGAGTTGAAAGTGTGTTGCTGCCCTTGGAAGAATATTGTGGCTTGAGGCCATTTTTGAAAACAGGAGGGGAAAAGTCTCCAAAACACAAAGAGCTTGTTCTGGGCTTTGAGGTCAGTTAATTGTTGCCAAAGAGAACTATTTTCCAAGGAGTGCTGGAGGATTGCCTGTTTATAAATAAAATAAAAGCTGCAGTGTCCTGGCTTCTATTGTACCATTGGCTGAGCAATTGCACCCTGGATGGACCTTCTTTGTGAGTTTGATCTTGCATTACAGATAAGATTTTCTCAGATATTTTCACTGTACGTACATTGAATGTTTGCTTCCTTCGTACGTGTGTGGTATTTTTACTATTCCTAACAAGCAAAACTTTCCAAGTGTCAATGCTCTGGATATCAAATAGCTCATTAGAACATCAAGGATTCAAATTCTCACTCACTCACTAAGTTCACTGATTGACTTTAGGTCAGCCACAGCCCTCAGACAAGGGAGTCATGGGTAGCTACATTCAGGCCTGTTCACACTTACCTAACTAGTATGGTATGATAAAACCATACCAGTCAGGTTGAGATAAAGTGTGGCATAGGTCAACCACACATCAAAGTGCCAGTAGAGTCCCAGACTAGACCAACAGCATTTAAGAACATAGGAGAAGCTGGGCTGGATCTGACCCAAGCCACTTTAAATCCACTCTTGATCCATGTTGAATGCACTCTGGATCTGTTGCAGATGGGGAGGTGGAAAAGCAGCTGTGCCAGTCACAATTGCAACTGATCCAGAGTGCATTCAGCGTGGATTGAGAGCAGATTCAAAGTGGATTCAAAGTGGATTTGATGCTTTCAGAGGATATATGTTACAGGATATGTATCAGATATGCACCTGATACTTATGGGATATGTACGTGGTCATATCGGATTTTTGTACAAATATATCCATATTGAACAGAATCCTATCACATTCTAAGGGATCTATTTGAAAAATATGAATTTTCTTGCATTCGATTCGATAAGATGCTCTGAAAGACAAGAAGACAAGGCCTTCTAAGTGGTAGCTCCTTTCCTGTGGCTCTCTCCTCAAAGAGGAATCCAATCAACCAACGTTTTTCAGAAACTACCTAAATACTTTATCCACCCAAGCCTCCAGAAAGTAATTAGCTTGCTTGATCACTGGAAATATTCTATGTGGGAATCTTTGGTGCATATTCTGTGCCTTTGTACAGTTTTGTGTTTATGATTCAGTGCCAAGCCCCAGAATTTAAGAATTCTGACTTCTGCTCAGCTGTGGTCGGCATTACCAGAGTAAGATGAGATGGCTGATAGTGTACTGCAGTATCTTAAACTATCCAGAGCTATCTGCTGTCTTTGCAGTGACAAGAGATTTGTGCTGTCTATGCAGCTAAAGAAGAAGAGAATTGCTTGGAAGTTTTCCTTTGTAGCTGAGACGGCAGCAAACGCTCCCACACAGAACCAAAGAACAGAGTGTCTTCTGACTCTTTTGTGCTGTGTGGGCTCAGCTAACGAGGAGACTGGAAGCAGAAAGGTTTCTTGTCTCAGGATATTAACTCTTTCTTGGATTCTGCTGACAGATGTTGGGGGATGGACAGCGAAAGGATCCTTTGCTACTCTTGGGTTAGATCACAGCCTTATCACCTTAGAAGTGTTGCTGTGTTGTGCAGGACAAATGAATTTGGCATTAGGGTGTGCTTTTCTTATGAGTAAAGTGCAATAAATGCAGCTATACAATAGATTGTCCAAGTTTCTTGCTTAATAGTGAGCATTGGTGGGATGGATCCAGACAAGATGGGGGTACTGTGTGTCACAGGGTCCTAGTCCAGGAAGTTCAGGGGCACCCAATTCTCAATGGGGTTGTTTTGCCCCAGAAAGTTTGACCACGTGGTTTGGTAGCACCCTTGGATTCACTGATGTCATTTGAGACCCATGTGGCATCAACAGCCAGGAGTGCCTACCACCATCTTCATTTGGTCCGCCAGCCCCAGCCACATCTGGAGAGGGAAAATTTGGCCACAGTGATCCATGCTCTGGTAACCTCCAGATTAGATTACTGTAATGCACTCAATGTGGGACTAACCTTGAAAACGGTTGGAAGCTGGAACTAGTGCAGAATGCAGCAGCTCAGCTACGGGTGGGAGACTCTGCTGGACCCACATCATGCTGGTTCTTAAGGATCTCTACTGAGCCCAATTCAAGGTGCCGAAACTAACATATAAAGCCCTAAATGGCTTGGGCCCTGGGTATCTGAAGGAACACCTTCTCCCATATAGGCCTGACCATGTACTGAGATCTCAAGGAGATGGCTTTCTTGTAGTTCCTTCTCTTGCAGAGGTATGAGGCATAGGTACTTGCAGGAGGGCCTTTTCTGTGGTGGCTCCCAGACTCTGGAACTGCCTCCCACTTGAGTTCACCAGGTGCCTATGCTCTATAGTTTTCAGTGTCTGGTTAAAACCTGTTTTCACCCAGTTCTTTTGATGTTTAAAAGCTTTTTCAGGGTGCTGTCCTGCTAGGGAGGGTGGGGGGAGGAAGGGAGGGTTACATTGCTAATGGGCTAGGGATTTACCAGGATGCCCCCAGTCGAAACTGGTCTGGACAGGGAACTTGCAATGTGTCTAGGAAAATAGCTTCTAAAATTAGGGGCTAGCATCCAAAATGCAGTTTCAGTTTCTGTGTTCAGAGGTAGGGTTGCATTAAGGAGAACTATATTTCTTCTTAAGCTTTTCCAATGTGCTGGTTGTATTTGCAAAGAAACAAACCAAATAAAGATGTCCATTTTGCTTAAACATAAAGTCCTGTTCTCTTGCAAGGAAATGGATTTCATTGAAGGAATTATGACCCATGAAATTCAGGCGTGGTCTGGTTTGGACAATTATCTCCCAATAAATCCCAAATAAGCTCAGAATGCCATCTTTGAAAAGATCTGGAGTAAAGCAGCATATGTGTTTTGGAATAACCATGTTTTATCCCAGAATACCCAAATACAGCAGCAGAAGAAAGCAACATCTGGATGCAGGAGTTCCTACTGATGTGACAACCTTTGTTGGGTCTGTTAACTGCTTGAGGTTGGAGGTGAAGAGCTGGCGCAACAGCTTTACCAAATTTAAAAAGAAAAGAACTGTGCAGAAAAGAAATTAACATGTAATAGAGAAAAAAAATCCTTCTCTTAACAACCTAATTCTCCTACTGTACGGATTTGTTTTCATTAAGAAGCTTTCTGTGCTGTAAGGTAACCCCTGCAGGCTGAAAAAGTAAATTCATTATACAGGTTCATTAATTCAGTGAGAAATAAACGAAAGGAGTGTTCCGTAACGCTCTTTATATCTCCATCAGAGTTTAGATTTGGGGCAGGATATCTGAAGCTAGGGTGTAGAACATTTACAAATCACATGTTCAGGATCTTTCTTAAGGAAAATTACTCCTGTGCTTTTCAGAGTAACATGTTGCATCCATCTATCTATCTATCTATCTATCTATCTATCTATCTATCTATCTATCTATCTATCTATCTATCTATCTATCTATCTATCTATCTATCTATCTATCTACCTACCTACCTACCTACCTACCTACCTACCTACCTACCTACCTACCTACCTACAATCTAATTATTCACCCATCTACCTACCTACCTACCCACCCATCCATTCATCCTCCATTTCAGGGCACTATGCCCTCAACAAGACTTCTCATACTGACTTCTAAAAAAAAAGAGAGAAAGAAAAAAAACATCATAAGCATCAGTCAATCAATACAACAATTTCAAAACCATCAATTTAAAATGAGCAGCAGCAGAAACTTTCTCTCCAAGCTCAAACACATTAACCAATTGAGAACTGGAATGAAAGCCTCTACAGAACTCTCTTAAAGGCCAGTAGTGACATGGAAAAATCTGTTCCCTTGGTTCAACCAGCTAAGTAGATGCCTGATATAACTTCTTCTTCTTCTTCAGATTATCATCATCACCACTGAGTTTATAACACATTACAATGCATATAAATTACATAACATAAAATACAGGTAATAAGAGGAAAAAACTAAATACTAAGTAGCATTTTTGGAAAGAAAATAACTTCACCAAATTTAGAAAGAATATTTCTCTCAAAATTCAATTGAATGTGTTTTAGCAGGCAGGTTCACAAAAACATGATATGGAAATCTCTTCTACTCATGTGAAAATCAGGTGGTGAAGACGTAAGGGTCATGGTCACAGCTTCTTCAGTCCATCCTCAGGTCTGCCTGCTCCCACCTTTTCATTCCTCTTTGGTTTATTTGTGGACTTTCCATTCATAGAATCATAGAATGGTAGAGTTGGAGGGGACCTCCTGGGTCATCGAGTCCAACCCCCTGCTCAAGGCAGGATCTCCTAGACCATCTCAGACAGATGGCTGTCCAGTCTCTGCTTGAAGACCTCCATCGAAGGGGAACCAACCACCTCCCGTGGAATATTTTGTACTTGTTCCTTTAAAAAAGCTGGTCAGCAGCAGCACCATCACTATTTCACTTTAAAAGGGCTGAATGTGATACCTGCCAATCTAATGGCTTCAATTTAAATTGAATTTGAACCCCTTTGTTCAGTTCAAGCTTGAACTGTTTTCTTCAGACAGGAAGGGTGTAGGCATGCTCACATGTTAATAAACTAAATGTGAACAAGTCACCGGGACCAGATGGTATTCATCCAAGAGTCCTTAAGGAACTCAAATGCGAAATTGCCGAACTTCTAGCAAAAATATATAATCTTTCCCTAACATCAGGCTCCGTACCTGAGGACTGGAGGGTAGCAAATGTAACACCAATCTTCAAAAAAGGATCCAGGGGTGATCCAGGCAATTACAGACCAGTTAGCTTAACATCAGTTCCATGTAAGGTGATGGAAACCATTATTAAAGACAAAATTAGTGTGCACATGGAGGAGCAAGCATTGCTGAACAAAAGCCAGCATGGCTTCTGCAAAGGTAAATCATGCCTCACAAATTTATTAGAATTCTTTGAGAGTGTCAATAAACACGTGGATAAAGGTGAACCAGTAGACATTGTCTATCTGGACTTTCAGAAGGCTTTTGACAAAGTCCCACATCAAAGGCTACTGAGTAAACTCATCAGCCATGGAATAAAAGGACAAGTTCTGTCCTGGATTTGTGACTGGCTTAAGGGCAGAAAGCAGAGAGTAGTAATAAATGGCAAATTCTCAGGGTGGAAAGAAGTAAAAAGTGGGGTCCCTCAAGGCTCAGTACTGGGACCAATGCTTTTCAATTTATTCATCAATGATCTAGAAGAAGGGGTACATAGTAAAATAGCAAAGTTTGCTGATGGTACTAAATTATTTAGGGTAGTAAAATCTGAAAGAGATTGCCAAGAGCTCCAGAGGGATCTCTTAGCATTGGGTGAGTGGGCAACCAAGTGGCAAATGTGCTTTAATCTTAACAAGTGCAAAGTAATGCACATTGGGGCCAAGAATCCAAATTACGTCTATAAACTGATGGGGTCTGAGCTTTCTGCAACACATCAGGAAAGGGATCTCGGGGTTTTGGTGGACAGTTCAATGAAGGTGTCAACCCAGTGTGCGGCAGCAGCAAAAAAAGCAAATTCAATGCTGGGAATAATTAGGAAAGGAATAGAAAATAAGACAGCAAGTGTCATTTTGCCCCTTTATAAATCTATTGTGAGGCCACATTTGGAGTATTGTGTACAATTCTGGTCACCACACCTCAAAAAGGATATTGTGGAACTAGAGAAGGTGCAGAGAAGGGCAACCAGAATGATTAAGGGTCTGGAACACCTCCCTTACAAAACCAGGCTGCAACGTCTAGGCCTCTTCAGTCTGGAGAGACGGCGTTTGAGAGGGGACCTGATTGAAGTATATAAAATTATGCACGGTATAGAAAGGGTGGATAGAGAAAATTTCTTTTCTCTATCGCACAACACTAGAACCAGGGGGCACTCTATGAAGCTGATGGGTAGGAGAATAAGGTCTGACAGGGAGAAGTATTTCTTCACCCAGAGGGTCATTGGCTTATGGAATGTGTTACCGGAAGAGGTGGTGACAGCTACCAGTCTGGATGGCTTTAAGGTAGGGATAGACAAATTTATGGATGACAGATGTATCAATGGCTACTAGAACAAATGCCTAGATGCATCTTCCAGGCTGGGGGTGGGGAGGAACTGGGGCGCTTCAAAGGCCATCTGCTGGGACTCGAGAGCAGGAGAAGGTTTGTCCTTGTCTCTGCTTGAGATGCCCATGAGCATTTGGTGGGCCACTGTGTGCGACAGGATGCTGGACTAGATGGGCTGTGGCCTGATCCAGCAAGGCTTCTCTTATGTTCTTATGTTCTTATGAATGTGGGAATATTTGGCTTTAGCTGAATCCCCCCACAAATATTCAACTGAATATTCAACTGAATATTTGTGAACAAAATGAAGTGAACCCTCCACTCCTCCCTTCCCAAGCCCCCCCCCTACTCACAGCCCACTACTGTCACTGCCACTGCCACCAGGCGCTGCTCAGACCATGCCCGAAATAGCATTTCTGGTACTGTGCACATAGCTCTCCACCTGAGCATCACAATCCCCAGATGGAGAGCTGCATGCTCAGACCTGGAAGTGCTGTTTTGGTACCCAAAGAATGCCAAAATGAGCCCAGAGACACCACCATGGCCTCCGTAAAGTTAAGGAAGCATGGTGGAGTGGAACAAGGGGCTGTGCTTACATCATCCAGTGTCATTTCAGTGCTCTTTGGCCACCAAATCTGCACTTCCAGTTCTGCGCCTGCAACTCTCCAGATGGAGAGCTGTGCATGCAGAATGGGAATGCCTGTTTTGGCGCCTAAAGAGCACCAAAATGGACCCAGAGATGCAACTGTGCCCTCTGTAAAGGTAAGGGAGCGCATCATAGTGGGACGGGGGCCCCCAGTCAAGTCATCCGCCACCATTTTGGAGCTCTTTGAGTGCTAAAGCAGCACTTCCAGGTTTACACATGCAGCTTCCCATCTGGGGATTGTGTGATAGGGGTGTGAGCTGCACACGTGGAACTGGAAGGCCTACTTCCACCCTCGAAGAGAGTGCGCAGCAGTGGCACAACCAAAGGTAAGGAGGGTACAAGGGGCTGTGCAGGGATTTGGCCTTGGCTGAAGCTTCAAATGAAGCTTCAACGAATGCCTGATAAATCTGATTCGTGTATGAATATATTTGATTTGTCCGTGAATGTTGTTATTCATACGAATTCATATGAATAACGAAGAATAGCATGAATATCCATTCACATTCCTAGAAGTGTGTGTTGTTTGTAATAGGGATGTGCATGAATTAATCCATATTTGGACATTCAATTGTATGTTCCAGTTGACAAAATTTTACTTTGAAAGTACGGATATTCAAATGTCTGAACTTTTGACTGAACCGAACAAGGCTCCCAGCACGTGAATATGAATACTTGATTGAATTTTCACACTTTTTCAGTACCATTCCACAAACAAATTAATTTTTGGACATTTGTTTCAATTGCAAATTGAATGTGAATTTTTCATTTTTGCACATTGATAGTTTGAATATGAACCTTGCAAACAAGGTTCAACACCTTTGAGCCTTAAATCAAGCAGGATGTTTGAACACCCTTTTGTAATATTCAGATCCAAACTCTGTTTTTGAGCAGGGAGGACGTTTGGTTGGAACTCAGATCTTTTAAACGCCCCCTGTTCAAATCAAACAGATTCAAAGCCACATTGGTTCAGCATATTTCTAGTATGTTGCCAGTTTTTAAAGTCTGAAGGTTCTCCTTTCCTCTTCATTGTCAAGAAGCACATGGAGCAAAGCAATAGTTTAGCACAGAACCACACGTTCTGAACATGCTATTTTTTTTTTAAAAAAATCACAGGTGGAACAAGCAGCAAACAAATAAATGAATGCATACTTATTAGGAATGTGCACAAATATTTGAAGACATTCAAAATTCAATAGAATTCGTCAAAATTTCAACATTTGAATTCGAATTATCTGTACACATTTGTAGGTATCCGTATGGGATAAAAATGGGTTGCATACAGAATAACAATGGGATGCATACGGACATGTACAGATGCATATAGAATGTGTAATGATGCTTACGGGCACATATGAATGTTGTTGACGTTCATAAGTGCAAATTTGAATCAAAAATTTGAATGAATCGATTCAAATTTGCTATTCGAATCTAATTTGGGTAAATTCAAATTTTACACATTCAAATAGAATCAAATTTTCAGATATTCGATTCTAATTGAATTGAACCCTGAAAATTGCATTCATATACACCCCTAATAATTATAACAATCAGCCTATCTGGGAATGCCATGAGTTGGATTCTAGCCTGGAAATAAACACCAACAACACCAATAATTTCTGATGAAAGTAATGGCAAGTCATGTCTTCACTGTGCTAAGGAAAATGCAGAATCTCTCTTTATATCCATCAGGGACTAAACCCATTTCAGTAGGACCTCCCTGTTTGACATGGTTATGTGGGTCTGTTGCTTTTGTTATTGTCTTCTACTTGGGAATAGCTTTACCAAACCTTTCATCTTCTGTGTAGCCCACTTAAGGTTGAGAATGCTAATTAGAGATGTCCATTCTGCAACCTGAGGGATGATAATCTTTATTATTGATTACTTCATGTAGAACATTTTCCCCTTTGGTTCCACTTATCTTCAGCACTGCTGGCATGCAGCTACATATTATCCCTGAATGACAAAAGTCCCCAGAAATAGAAGAAGAAGAAAAGGATGCCTAGTTCTATTTTAAATGTTTAAAATCATGTCTCTAAACCTGCAGGGTTCCATATATTTTCTGGAAGATGGTGAATACGTGTTTTAAATTATAATAATTGGCCAAAGTTTTGATGTTCTCATATGATTATCCATCCTGCTTTTCAGTCCTGGTTATGAACATAAGAAATAAAACCTTGCTTGCTTGTTTGTCCTCTGTTCTTTGAAAAAATGGTGACAATTCAACCATAATGAACTGTAGGCAGGGCACACCAATGCAACAGGCAGCGTGGAATGTGTTGGCTGTAGTCCACTTGATAACTTACCATACTTCTGAAAGCTTCCCAGGCCGGAAGTTGTAGGCTGAGGAGGTATCCTGAATGGCCTTAGAGTGGTCCCAGAACTGAGCCATCTTACAGAGGTCACCATAATTTTGCCAGCCTCCAGAATGAGACCTGGGCTGTTCCTGCTAGGGGTGTGCAAGCATATTCCAAACATTTGAAATTCAATTCACCGGTAACGATAGCAGGAATTTACAGGCCCCCTGGAGTGAATGGCAGCTTTTTGGAGGAATTTTCTGAGTGGTTGTATACTTTTATAGCTGCAAATCCAGCCTGTGTTATCTGTGGAGATTTTAACATTCACAGAGATGGTTCGTCCATCTCTCTTAACTTTTTTGCATTGCTGGAAGCTTTTAATCTGGAAATTTTAGAGACTCCTCCCACTCACATAGCTGGAGGAACTCTTGATCTTGTTTTGTTTAGGAACCTTGATTTAGAGCTAGAGAAAATTATGGACCCAGGCATGTCAGACCATTTTATGGTTATATGCAAGATGAGACTTCCAAAGCCAAAATCCCCCATTAGGAAATTGAAGCAATGCCGAGACTTCTCAAAAATCACAGCGGAATCCGTAGAGCAAGTTCTTACTCAGGCTCAAGGTGATGTTTTGAACTCTATGATCGAAGCTAATATAACATCTCCGGATGTTTTGGCTGAGCAATTTAATAGCACTATGAAAGCATCCCTGGAACTTGTGGCTCCTTCGAAGTTTTGTACTGTGAAACTACGGCAACCAAGACCCTGGCTGCATGCTGAGCTGCGCTCGGAACGGGCTGCTGTTCGTCGACTGGAGAGACAATGGAAACGTAATCGATCTGAGGAGGCTCTCCAGCATTGGAAGACAGCATTTAGCCTGTATTGTGACCATGTGGATGCCTCTAGGCAAGTCTATCTGAAAGAGAAGATTGCTTCTCAAGCTAAGATGCCTCGACATTTATTTGCAACCTTTAAAACGCTTTTAACCCCTGAGACGGACCGCGAGGACTGCGCACTGGCTCATAGTCCTTCAGCCAATGAATTAGCCTGCTTTTTTGAGCGCAAGGTGTTATCTATAGTGGAGTCCTTCCATAGGAATGGAGCTCCACCTCCTTTACCATCAGTAGAACTACCTCAAGCCTTGGGTCAATCCAAGTCAACATCATCAGAGTTTAAATTTTCTCTGGTATCAGACGAGGATATCAAAGGAATCATCCTTGCATCTCCTCCTACTTTTTGTCTTTATGACCCATTTCCCTCATTTCTTTATCCGACGCTTTTGCCTTTATTTGTGTCCTTCATTACACACCTGGTTAATTGTTCATTACATGGGGGCATTGTACCTGCTTGCTTTAAACACGCACTTGTACGTCCGATTTTAAAGAAACCCGGGTTGGACCCCTCAACGAGTGCTCACTACCGTCCGGTATCCCTTCTTCCCTTTCTTTCTAAAGTTTTGGAGAGAGTGGTCTTGTCCCAGTTAACACCTTATCTGATGACATTTAGGCTTTTTGATCCATTTCAATCTGGATTTCGTAAGGGTCATTCTACTGAGACAGCCTTAAATCATGTATTAAATGAGATACTAGTGGCTAAGGCCCGGCGCTGGACTTCAATTTTAATTCTTCTTGATCTCTCGGCAGCCTTTGACACATTGGATCATCAGATTTTGCTGACACGTTTGGCTTCGCTGGGAATTAAGGGTAGTGCCTTGAACTGGTTTACTTCCTTTCTGACAGCTCGCTCATTCTCAGTTGCATGTCAAGGGTTGATGTCACAGCCGGTATTTGTTTCCACTGGGGTTCCACAAGGATCCGTGCTAGGTCCTCTACTTTTTTCTTTGTACATCTTGCCCTTGGGTTTTTTGATTTCTGAAAGGGGTTTTCAACATCATATATACGCGGATGATACTCAAATTTTTAAGAGTTTTAAGATATTGGATTCGCTGGCGTGGAATGCTGTATCAGATTGCTTGTCAGAGGTTTCAAATTGGATGACTGACCATCGCTTAAAACTGAACACTGATAAAACAGAGATCTTGGTGTTTCAGCCTGATCGCCCAATGGCTCCGCTGGCAAGCCCACCTGTGAGTCTGCAAAAGTATTCCTTGGCACCAACTTCATCTGCTCGGAACCTTGGGGTTCTGTTGGATGACCGACTATCCCTGCGCCCGTTCATTAGCGCCACGGTGAAAGTGTGTAACTTTCACTTGCTTAATGTGCGGAAAATCCGAAAGTTCTTATCAGTGGATACGGCTCAGGTTTTGATTCAATCTTTGGTCATATCTCGTCTAGATTATTGTAATAGCTTAATAGCAGGTTTACCACAATGTACTCTGCTTCCCCTGACCCTAGTTCAGAATAATGCGGTTCGAATAGTATTAAATCTTCCTAAATGCTCCCATGTTTCAATCCATCGTAGAGCATTGCATTGGCTACCAATTCGCGCTAGGGCCCGCTTTAAACTGTTAGTACTAGCATTTAAGGCCCTGCGACTGGGGACACCTAGTTATTTGGCAGCCTACCTGGTAGGATATATCCCGCCTAGGGTTTTGCGCTCCGCTTCGCAAGGTCTATTGGTAGTTCCTTCAACATCAACAGCGGTGTCAAAATTACGGGCCTTCCAGGATTTGGTCCCGCAACTCTGGAATCGTCTTCCATTGGAATTAAGGCTGGAAGAGGATCTTGGTTCTTTTCGAAGGAAGCTAAAAACTTTTCTCTTTGAGTGAACCTGCTATGGGGGGTAGGCGAGAAGTTTCATTGTAGGTTGTTGTCTCTGTATATTCTCATTGATTGTATATGTTTTATTTTGTCAGGCCCTTTGGAAGAAAGGGCGTTAGAAATAAACGTTTTATTTATTTATTATTATTTAATTGAATTTAGACATTTGAATTTGAATCAAATGTCTATACATTCACTTTTTAACATTCAGACAAATTTTGAATCTTTTGAATCGTTCGTATGAATTATTCAGACATTCGTATCTGTACATAAGAACATAAGAACATAAGAGAAGCCTTGCTGGATCAGGCCACAGCCCATCTAGTCCAGCATCCTGTCGCACACAGTGGCCCACCAAATGCTCATGGGCATCTCAAGCAGAGACAAGGACAAACCTTCTCCTGCTCTCGAGTCCCAGCAGATGGCCTTATGCATCTTATTTGAATCTGTATGCATTTGTACGGATATGTACGGGACAAAAACAGGATGCATATGGGATAAGAACGGGATGTGTACAGATGCGTATGGACACATACGAATGTTGTTGACATTCATATTTTCAAATATGAGTTGAATATTCATACGAATAGATACGAACGTATTTGAATTGGATTTGAATTTGAATACATTCGTTTTTTCTCTGTTCATTCGAATTTGAGCATTCAAATATTCTAATCAAATCTGAAAATTGCATTCATGCACACCTCTAGTCCCTGCTGCTGTTGTGTATCTGGCAGCCATGGCAGGAATGTGGATCCAACCTGGTCCACAGAGTCCCAATCACACTTCTGTCTTTTGAGTCCATTGTAAGGCATAGATTTTGAACAGAAAAATTTTACTGGTTCATTCCTAGTGTAAGAGCTGGGTGCCATACGGTCCATCAGTTCAAAGTGGACAGTGCCGCTGTACCCTCAGTAACTTTGACTTGGAATTCGCGTCTTTCTTTCTCCTTCATTTTCATTCCCTCCCCAATGGGAGTCCATTGTATAGGTTCCACAAAAAATAGGTTTATTTGTTGTTAAATATACAAAGAATAGCAAGCGATTTCAAATTTGAAGACCGTCTCATCTCCGTTTTTAAATCCTTTAGGAATTTAAAAATTCAAGTATTACAATTTGCACTTTCTCATCCACTGTGTTCAATCCCATCTCTCTTTTTTTTTTCCCCTTGCACTTTCTCTTTGTGGACATCACACCTCCGGAACAGTTTTATTAACCAGGCAAGTAACTGGGCTTCTCAAAAAATGCCTCTACTGCTTGCCATTGACGTTCTGAAACCATTAGTGCCAGAAAATTAACATCAGTCTGTTAACTGCCTATAGACACCCCCGCCCCTAGTCACATGCATTACCTTCTTTCACCCATGTTCTTGCTCCTGATCACCGATCACAGCTCAATTGTGCATTTGTCTCATTGCCTGACCAATTTACCTGTCTTGCTTCTCTCTTGTGGACCAGATAATATGAACTAATTAAAGCAGAAGTCTGTAACTGTGGCTAAAACAGTCTAATTCTATGTCAATGACATACTGTTAGGGAAAGCGAAGGGTTTCTTTGCTTTGTTTTTATTTTATTTGGAGATAACATGCCTATATAGTTACAAAATGCCACTTTATACATAAAATAAAAGTGGGGCCTTTCAGCACTAGGCCCTCCGTGACAGCCCTGCATGCTTTGAGACAACTCCATTTGCACACCGCAGACCAACTTCAGTCTTGGAGCAGTTCCAACCATCAACGACCGTGACTAGCCCAAGGTCACCCAACAGGCTTTGTGGAGGAGTGTGGAATTGAACTGGGAGACTACCAGATAAGAATTCAGTATATATGGAGTGACCTTTGGCTGAAAGGAATAAAGAGGCTGGTGGATCCCCACTTGCTTTTTTGGTCCACTATCTGTAGCATGCCACCCTTGCTGTTAGAACAGCATGGATTGTGTGCAGCGGTGTTTATGTAGCACTGTCAGCTGCCAGGATTATTTCCAGCTGCCACTGAAGAAGCCAGAAGGAGCTCCAAGGGTCTTTGACATCTTGGCATGCTGTCAGCACAAACACCCACCCTGGCTTCAATATGGTGGCATGCGTAGACATACTGAGAGCCTTATCACAGTTACCTTAGTGATGAACTCCAGAGACACTCCCACATGATGTATCAACACTTCAGAGCCCCTTCTATATTAGAAGAGACTCCAAGTGTGCCAGAGTGTCCCCCACATCTATAGATGTATAGTAGTT
This sequence comes from Aspidoscelis tigris stejnegeri, assembly GCA_023333525.1. Taxonomy (NCBI): domain Eukaryota; kingdom Metazoa; phylum Chordata; class Lepidosauria; order Squamata; family Teiidae; genus Aspidoscelis; species Aspidoscelis tigris. Next base: position 15,081,416 of record JALMGA010000007.1, read on the forward strand.
CAAACTGCCCCACATCTATACTTCTTCCAAGTGACAGAGGTGCAGAGGAAGCACATGATTGGCAGTGCAGATATGGTTGCACATTGTATCACCAGGTTACCACAGCAATGGCACTATGCATAAGCACTGGTGCCGTTGCCACATCAAAGCAATTGTCACTGCAATGGTGGTGATTCACATTTAGCCAGTGCAAAGTCCAGTGCCAGTTAAGTTTGGAATGATCTGGGTATCCTAAGTGCAGATGCCCATTCCCGATGTTAAGTGGAATCACTCCTCACATGAATTGGCCCCATGGACTTAAGATAGATGCCTTATTTCACCAACCTTGCTTTGTCCTATTTAAATATACACCCTGGAGAGTCCATGGTATACTCTGGATATGTGTATATGTGTCTAGTTCCCCCCCCCCTCCTTAGAGTTCCATGTTGTTTGTGGAGAAGGAAAAACAAACTAACTGGAAACCTTCCGAAGAGCTAACTGATTAAACTGTTTGCCTCCGGAGCACAATGTTAGAAAATTCATATTTGTACGAATAGACCCTTTCAAATGCGATAAAATTCTATTTGATAGAAATGTATTTATCAATTTGTACATGTATCCAGTACAAACAAATACATATCAGAAATGAATGAGCATGTAGCCAATATGAATGAATACGTAGCCGGTACGTATTTAAGTATCCGATAAATATCCTGTAACAAATCTGCTCTGAAAGTGTCAAATCCGACCTGAATCCACTTTTAATGCACTCTCAATCCATAACAAATGCACTCTAGATCCACTGCAGATGTGACTGGTGCAGCCTCTTTCCCACCTCCCCAGTTTAACTAATGTCCAAACTATTCCTACGAATGTCTGGAATCATTCTTATTCGTACGTATGTCAATGTACGAATATTGTAACATTCAATTTGTGTACAAATGTTGTGTACATTTGTCTGTGTGTGTATCGTCTTATCCTGTCTCCTTTCTCTCTCCCTCCCACAGCACTTCATGACTTTGTTCTCTGCCAAAAGGGGCAATATTGAGGAGATGCCGTGGCTCTTTTGTGCCAGTGATTTGAATTTGACCCCCTCCAACCTTTTTAAAAAAATCAATCAATACTCCCAGAGAGAAGCAGTGAGTCCTGCTTTCGAGGCCTCCTCACACAGAGCGGTCCTTTTAGGCAGATGTTATCTGACTGGAAGACTTCTGAATACTTGAGTGGGATTGGGGTGGGTGTGAGATCCCTTTCCCTGCCATTTTGTTGTTGTTGTTGGTAAAATTGGTGTCTAATGTCACTGTGATCTTTTGCTGTCTCATGAGAGTAAATGTATGTTTAAAATAAATAGATCCACTTCAAGAATATATAAAATGAATATATATGCCTCTGTGGGCAGGCAAGGGAAGGTAGTGAAATAGCCTGTGCATTTACATCGAGAAAAGCAGCCGTGTGTGACAGAGGTCAACAGCTGACTCTACAGACCCTCAGTCAGAATGAAAAATATATGAAGCACAGCCACATTGCTTGGGGGTAGGAAGGGAAGCAGAAAAGAAAGGGGTGTTAATGGCAAAGCTCTTGGTGGTATCTTTTTCCTCCTATCTCTGTGAGACTCTTTACCATTTATTTAGGGATCCCAAGCTGATCTCAAAGGAGTTTGTGAGCTGTTCAGTTTGGTCTGGTAGTTAGGGATCCGGACTCTTATCTGGGAATACTGGGTTTAATTCCGCTCTTCCCCCCTCCCCATGAAGCCAGCTGGGTGACCTTCAGCTAGTCACAGCTCTCCTTCTGAGCTCTCACATCCCAAACTACCTCACAGGGTGTTCTGTTGTGGGGAGAAGAATAGAAGCTTTGTCAGCCGCTTCAAATTCCCTTAAATGGGTGAGAAAAGTGGGGTAAAAAAGCCAACTCTTCTTCTTCTTCTTCTACTACTACTACTATGTTCTGAATTCTAGAACTCAGGCCCTTTCTGCACTGAGGGCACAGAAGATCCAGATCAGCAGAGCCAGTGAATTCAGGATCTACCAGTCCTGATCATGGGGAGGCAAGGGCTGAATCAGTGCTATCTATATGGATGGCGCTAATCTGGATCAAACCTCTTGAGCTAGGTGATGCAAGGTGATTTTTAATGACACACTACGGCATATCACATTGAAAGCAACTTCCATGAATTCCAGATCACAGAAGCATGAAGTTAGGGAGCCGAACTCTTATCCGGGAATGCTGGATTTGATTTAGGGATGTTCACAAATGCATTTTTTGCATTCAAATCAAAATTCAAAAATCTGGATTTTTAAAAATCTGATTCAAATCCAGATTATCCAGATCAGTGTTTTCAAAAATCTGATTTGAATCAAATGATACGAATGTTGGGAACATTTGTATCTGATTTTTAAATCCATTTTTATTTTGTTTGCATTCCATTTGCAGCCCGTATTCTATGCACAAATAGACCTGATATGTGGATGCGATATACGATGTTGAATTCAGACAAATACTTCAAAAATCTGTATCAGATTTTTGAAAATATGGATTCGATCAGAATTTGGAAATTTGGATTTTCAAAAATATGATTCGAATTTCAATATCAATATTTGTCAAATTCGAATCGGATTTTTGAATTTTCAGATATCTGTGCACATTCCTAGTTTCATTATGCCCTCTTCCACGAAACCAACTAGGTGAACTCAGGCTAGCCACAGCTCTCTTCTGAGCTCTCACAGCCCCACCTACCTCACAGGGTGTGTGTTGCGGGGAGAAGAATAGAAAAGCTTTGTCAGCCACTTTGAGCCCCCTTAAATGGGTTAGAAAAGCAAGATAGAAAAGCCAATTCTTCTTCCTCTTCTTCTACCCCATGCATGACTTTATATACTTCAACCACATCAACTCTTAAATGTCATATTTCAAGGCTGAAGAGGCCCAGCCATCACAGAAATCTTAAGGAAGGCATTCCAGTCCCTCGATCATTCTGGTTGCCCCTTTTCTGCACCTTCTACATTGAAATGTCAGATGCAATCCTGTTGGATACGCCAACGGCCCAGTCCTGTCCCATAGTTCTGAGGAAGCATCTATTCATAATTACTCGAGCCAACAAGATTAATCATTATAAGTACTTTCCCCATTTGTAATGCTTTTAGGACCTGAAAGTTGCTAAGAGTCCAAGGACAAAGGTTACCAGGAGGTTAAATGATAAAGTACAAAGATGTGTTTACCATCCCACAGGGTTTTGGTGACAAGGCGGATGGGCTAATAAGAATGAGTCAGATAAGACTAATAAAAGTATTAATGAAACCAAAGGGAATGTGGGCATTTAATTTGTGTTTGAGCATGTGTCGCTTTTAAAAAGGGGGGGAAATGAATCTATTTAACTTGATTTGTTGCCACAGTCAAGAAGAAGATAAAGGGTGGGGGTGGGGAGCTCTTTTGACTTCTGCTTTCATAAAATGCCAGTTTTAAGTAGGACCAAAGCTTCCGAAAAGCCTGGGAGTCTTCAAAGACTGCTCTCAAATTTTCAGGAGGAAAAACTTTGCATTGGTGACAGTCACGCAGAGGTGTACAAGGGTTACACGTAGAATAAGAAATGCATCAGGATAAAACTCTTTTCCAGATGCTCCTCTGTGAATGTGAGACTTTCCACACAGGTAAAAGGCAGGTCAGACTTAATGCCAGTTGGCCAGTCAATGGGCCAATTTGCACTTGGACCAGTGGTTGATGCAGTGTGAGCTCCATAATGGACCATCTGTATGTGACGGAGCCATTTTTTAGCCAGGAATAGCTCACATCAACTACGCATGGTGCAGCTTGAACCTGTACCACATGTGCACTTACCTTTACCAAATGCTGGAACTGGTTAGACTTCAGCTGGCCCCTTTGCACCTCTTCCAGGTAGGGATGTGCATGAATGTTATTTTTTGTATTTTATTTGTTTCGAATCGAATGCAAGGAAATTTGTATTCATTCAAATAGATCCCCTTCAATTGTGGTAGGATTCGCATTTGCTATGAATGTTCAGTCCCATATGAATCCCATACGAATATCATGTGAGTCCCATACAAAGCTTCATACGAATGTATCAAAACATTCAATTCAAATTTGAATCTCAGTATTCAAATGCGCCAATATTTGATTCAAATTCAAATGTCCAAATCTGGCCAAATTCATATGAATTTTGAATATTAAAAATATTCATGCACATCCCTACTTCCAGGCGCTGGAGGGGCATGTGACATGGTGCACAGGCATGCTGACCTGGTGCACTATGTCGTTGCCCTGGTGATGGGACCACACAAGTGTGCTGATGCTGGTGAGCAAGCACATGTGGGTTATTCAGTAATAATGCCAGGTCAGAATTACAATTCCAGATGTTAAATGGGCATCAGTGGGAGGAGGATGGCTGCTGTCTGGGCAGCCATCCACATATAAGGTAGGTCTCCAAATGGTTGGGGGAAGGGTCCGAATGAAGTAAGCAGATGCTTAGTGCATTCTGGGCCATTTCACCCAAAGCTTCCCACAGCTGGGAAGTCAATCCTTTCAGCATAAGCTCATGATCTGAAACTAGTGAGATGCTGGGGGAAGGCTCACGTGGCATTTGGTGAGCAATGGTATATCCTGATCCACTGGGTTTTGAGCCATAATGGATTTAAGTCTATATTGATGCAACTAAAGGATCTCAGTTCAGGGATGTGCAAGAATATTCAAAATACTTGTTATTCGATCGAATTCGGCCAAATTCAGACATTCGAATTTGAATCTAATGTCAAAACATTCATTTTTAATATTCGAATGAATACAAATATTTTGAATCATTCATATGAATAATTAGGACATTCGTATGTGTACAGATACATATGCATTACATATGTATCCGTACATATCTTATTTGCATCCGTATGCATCCGTACAGATACGTACGGGATAAAAACAGGATGTGTACGGATGCATACAAATGCGGGTGACATTCATATCATCAAATATATATCAAATATTCGTATGAATAGATACAAATGTATTCCAATCAGTTTGAATTTTAATACATCCATTTTGTCTCTATTCATACGAATTAGGACATTCGAATATTTGATTCAAATTGAATCAGATGTCAAAAATTGCATTTGTGCGCACCCCTGGGATACATAGGGGGCTGCCCCTTCCTTGCTGAAGTCTCCATTAGCATGCAGATGGCAGGCCCCTATTCCAGGATCTATCCAGTGCAGAAAGTATCACTGACTAGGGACAGTTTAACACTGCATTTTGCTACCAGATCCAGGTGTTCGTCCTCATGATTCCCAGATCAAAAGGATAATGTAGACAGCTGAGATTATCTTTCTTTCAAAGAAGCTATAGCTTTGCAGTGACTTCAGTGCCTAGTCTAACATATCAACAGTAAGTGTTTGGAAAGTCTCCGATGGCAAAAGCCCATTAAATTACAGGGTTAGATTCCTGGAATTAGTTGTAGTTAGATTAAGAAATGCAGTTCTGGAATTAGCAGAAATGTCTAACAATGCCAAGGTAAGGGACAAAATATCAGAGTAATTATCCTCCAGGGTATCAAGCGAAAACAAGACAGAGGAAATGACTAAGCGTCTGCATGCCATTAAAAGAAAAGCACCGCACTGCCTGGATTAATTGTGAGCACTCTAAGCTTTTAGATGTGAGAGGATTCTGTCCTCTATAGGGCATAATGATGAGAATCAGTTCTATGCAACCAGCACTTTTTCCCCCCTGCATAAACTCCCCCATGCAAGCTGGAAACTCACAATCTTGTTCCTTGCTCTTATTTGGATTTCTGCACGGACAACCAGAAAGTTTGCGTTCTGTCCTAAAGCTCAGTCTCACTTTGCAGTAGGGGATAGCATGTTTATGCCTGTTACTGACTTTAAAAATAAATTTAAAAAAATGAATACTCACATGCTTTTTGTGCGCTCTTTTACATGTCGTTTTCCTTAATATTGGGCATTTTTGCACGCTATTTTCACTCCTCTGAGTACATCCTTCCATGAGCATGTAGCCTGTGTCCCCATGTGTTAGTGAAATTTGTAGTGCCATTACCTTTGCCTTCAGGACCTTTCTAGGAGTAGGGATGTACATGAATACTCCCAACATTTGAAATTTGTATTGATTCAGACGGATTCGGACTTTTGGATTTGAATCAAATGCTGGCACATTCAAAGACTGTCATTCAAATTCAAATCAAATGTTTCAGTGCATTCATATGAAGCTTTGCATGGGATTTGCATGGGATTTATATAGGATTTGTGTGGGATATTGAATACAAATCCTACCACATTTGAAGAGGATCTATTCAAACCAGCGGTTCTCAACCTTCCTAATGCCGCGACCCCTTAATGGAGTTCCTCATGTTGTGGAGACCCCCAACCACAAGGGCGGAGCAGCTGGAAGGTGGGAAGGGAGGGCGGTGGGAGACTCATCGCGACCCCTCTGAAAGGGTAATTCGACCCCCAAAGGGGTCCCGACCCCCAGGTTGAGAACCACTGATTCAAACGAATATGAACTTTCTTGCATTCAATTCCATACCAATCGAATACAATGAAAAATGTGTGCACATTCCTAGCTAGGAGTCTCAGATGAGCCTTCATCGTGCTTAACTATCAGGCCAGAAGAAGCAATCTGGCACATTCAAAGTTCATATCAATTTGTACAAATTTCAACATTTGTGGGCATGGCAGGACACCCCCCTCCCTCCAGTGCCTGGAAATCGAATGGATCCAGGTTTCATTGAAGCTTTATCAGAGCTTTGATGAAGGGCAGATCTGGCCACCCCCAGCCTCCCATCCCTCCCAGCCGTGCCCCTTTAATTGCAAATGGAGCTGCAGTGGCCTCCTCCTCCTCGGGATTGGGGAGATGTGTGCAGACATCTGCCTACTTTAGTCTTGGAGTAGCATGCTCGCTTACCCCTATGGAGGCTGTGGTGGCATCCTCATGTTCATCTGTGTACTGCTTCAAGCTCAAAGTAGGCTGTCTGGAGCGGCATGTGTGGCTCCCCATCTGGGAATCACGATGATCCCTGGATGGGAGAGGTGTGCACACAGCTCTGGAAGGCCTATTTCAGCCTTGGAGCAGCATGGATATGGTGGTGGCAGCTCACACCCGGCCTCTCGTTCTCCTGGCTGAGCTTGATTACCCCAACAGAGGCCATGGCTGTGACCTCCACATCCTCTGTGACCATTTGCAATGATCTTGGCTAGTCACAGTTCTCTTTCCACCTACCTCACAGGGTGTCTGTTGTAGGGAGAAGAACAGAAGATTTGTCAGCCACTTCGAGTCCCCTTAAGGGTAAGAAAGGTAGGGTAGAAAAGCCAACTCTTCTTCTTCTTCACCAAAAACCATTGACAAACTGTGTTTTCAGAATGGCTGAGATTCTGAGCAGACACAGACTTGCCTTCAGAGAGCAGCAAAATATCATGCTAGGATGTGATAATGCAGGGTATTGCTACCTGGTCATTATCATTTCCTAGCTAAACAGCACCAGTCATTGTGCATTTTATGTCACACACACATCTTTGCACCTGGGCATCAAGAATGCCCAAATGTGCACATTTGCCAGAACCATGCACATGTGACCAAGACGCCCTCCACACATACAGAATGGACAGAACAATGATTTCCAGTAAATCCAAAGGGTGAGTTAAAGCACTATTACTGGAAAACCTACTAATAGTGCCAGCTATTGTTCATTTTACTGTGGACATAGGGGGGGGGTATATTTCCCCTGTCTGGACAAGGCCCAAGAAAAATAAAGTTCCTATTATTATTATTATTATTATTATTATTATGTAAAAGCAGCAGTTACACACAACAAACAAGATGACTATGCTGGATTTCATATTATATCACTAGTCGGGCACTTCCCAAGTACCTTGGACTGCATGATGTATCGGCGAATTATGCGAGCAGACCCCAGTAAAGTGGCTTTTTGTAGCTGGCAGATGGATATCTTGTCAATGCCAATGGTTTTTAGGTGCCCACTGAGATCTTTTGGCACCGCGCCCAGTGTGCCGAGGATGACTGGGACCACTTTCACTGGTTTTCGCCAGAGTCACTGAAGTTCAGTTCTCAGGTCTTCATATCTGGTGAACTTCTCCAACTGTTTCTCCTCAATTCTGCTGTCACCTGGAATAGCAACGTCAATGATCCACACCTTCTCTTTCTCAACAATTGTAATGTCAGGGGTGTTATGCTCCAAATTTTGGTCAGTCTGAAGCCTGAAGTCCCAAAGTAGTTTTGCCTGTTCGTTTTCAACAACTTTTTCTGGCTTGTGATCCCACCAGTTCTTTGACACTGGCAGATGATACTTTTGGCACAAGTTCCAGTGGATCATTTGTGCTACACCATTGTGTCTCTGCTTGTAATCAGTTTGTGCGATCTTCTTGCAGCAGCTGAGTATATGGTCAATTGTTTCATCCGCTTCTTTGCAGAGTCGGCACTTTGGCTCTTCTCCTGATTTTTCAATTCTGGCTTTGATGGCATTTGTTCTTATTTCTTGTTCTTGTGCAGCAAGAATCAGTCCTTCTGTTTCCTTTTTCAATGTTCCATTCGTAAGCCAAGATCAGGTCTTTTCCATGTCCACTTTGCCTTCGATGTTCTCCAAGAACTGTCCATGCAGTGTTTTATTGCGATGATGATGATGATGATTGGGCTATGCTTGATTTTAGTCCATATTTAGTTCATCCTGAGGCCTTCAAATGAGGGGGAGGATATTTTGAAATAACTAAATGCCTTGCTCAGTATTCCTGGGATTGATTGTTTGGACAACATTAAAATGTGGCATCTTTTGAATCTAAAGAAGAGGAGAACATGAAGCTTTTTTTGGCAAAAAGCTGGGTAAAGCAGATGAGAGGTTCTCTGAGTAAAGAAAAGGAAAATTAATGATGCTTCTCAAATGCAGGCTGCCAAGGGGATGACCACGTGGCCACAAATGAAATGAATGGCACAGTTCCCTGAAAACAGTCTTGTTGTACAAGTTTTATAGAGTAAGACATGACAAGCGAACCCCTTGCATTAGTCCCGCTTTTGATTCTAGCGTTCAACAACAAAATGCTGTAAATCTAAGTAACCGATCATGCCTACACATTTACCAGATAATCATTGATCAAAGATTTATTTATTAGCTTAGGTGTGATTGATTTATGCCGACTCTGTTTGAGCTAGTTAATTGCAAACGGCCACCAGTTGGAATATGCAGCAACGGAGTTACTACACCTCGCTCTCACCCGCCCACTTACTGTTTGGGGTTGCGATAACGTCATGGCAGTGATAACATGTTTACTTGCGTCTGGATCAACAATGTGACTCTTTTGGATCCCTTGCCCAGGTGAGATTAAATGGTCACTGCCATTAATAATCTACTCAGCAAGGAGCCGGAGGCTTCAGAGATGTCAGGTGAGAAGAGATATTTCCCATCCTGGGAAAGTCCAATATTTAAACTGTTGTTTAAACTGGAAGAAGTGCTATGGTTTATTCAGTGGAATTCAAAGTTGGATTAGATTTTCCAAACTCTCACTGGTCTTGATATCTAACTCTCATGACTAGCAGGCAAATATTTCTCAGTGTTTCCCCTCTGCTTTGTTAAAACCAGGAGTGAAGAATCTGTGATCTTCCATGTGATAGATTTCAAGCACATAACCCCTAGTGCCTACCCCCAAACCTAAAAACTCTACAAAACCAAGGCCCCATCCAGACGGTGCAAATATAGTGCCGTTATAGCGCTGCTATGGTGGGGTTGCCTCACATATCACAGTTTGGTCTCGTGGTTAGGGAGCCAGACTCTTACAAGTTTGATTCTGCACTCCTCCATGAAGCCAGCTGGGTGGCCTTGGGCTAGTCACAGCTCTCCTTCTGAACTCTCACAGCCCCACCTCACAGGGTTTCTGTTGTGGGGAGAGGAATGTAAAGCTTTGTTAGCCTCTTGGAGTCCCCTTGAACGGGTGAGAAAAAGCAGGGAATGAAGCCCTACTCTTCTATCACTAGTCATGGGTTGTCACTTAAGTTCTGGATGGAGCCATTATTGTAGCTCGGTCCACTGTGTGTGCATGGTGGCTGATTTGCCCAGACTACTAAGATCACTAAAATGTGACATGCATGCACAGTAGGGATACGCACAAATATCCGTAACATTCAAAACTCGAATGAATTTGGCTGAATTCAGACATTCGAATTTAATTTGAATGTTGGCACATTCATAGACTGACATTCAAATTCAAATTGAATGTTTCGATACATTAATATGAAGCTTTGTATGGGATTCGTACAGGATTCGTATAGGATTTGTATGGGATTGAACATTTGTATTGAATATGAATCCTACCACATTCGAAGGGGATCTATTTGAATGAATATTAATTTTCTTGTATTCAATTCAATACGAATTGAATTTTAAAAAATTTCAGCACATTCCTAATGCACGGTGGTCATGATGCACACATCTGAACATTTAACAGTAGCTGAATTGCCTGGATTGTTCATCACAAAAAATCACAGGGATTGCACTGCAGCCATTGATGTCATGACAGGAAGTAATAATGGCAGAATAGCAATATATCCCACATTGTTGCATCCTACCACTCTATTCAGTCTCCACCTGGAAGCAGCCCAATGAAGAGGAATGGAGGACCACATACTAATCTCTCATATAGGTGTGCACAAATGCATTTTTTTGCATTCAAATTTGAGTTGATTCAAATATTTGAATATTCAATTTGACTGAAATTAAAAAATCTGGATTTTCAAAAATCTGATTCAAATCTGGATTATCCGGATCTTTACTTTTTGAATTCAAAAATACAAACGTTGGCAATTTTTCATATCCAATTTTTGAATTTGCACGCCTCCCATTTTTATCGCGTTTGCATCTCGTATTATAAGTGCAAATAAACACAATATTCAGGTGCAATACAAAAATTTGGATTGGATTTTTGAAAATCCAAAATCCATCCAAATTTGAAAATTTGGATTTTCAAAATTCCAATTCAAAATCGAATGTCGCTATTCTTCAAATCTGAATCAGATTTTTGAATTTCCTTGCACCTCCCTAATCCCTCATGGTTTAAACTTTGGAAAGTTTTGAAGCGTTAATGATCAGTTTGATCCCCTTTGAAATGACCCAGCAGTGTTGATCCCCACAGATATCTGGCCAGTGATCCATTGATCAGTACCACCCCCATGGATCTATTGGGACTGCACACGTGTGAGGAACCAGAAAGTGTTTGCAACTTCCAAATAGAGTGTGGTTGTTGGTTCACACTACTGGATTTTGCCAGGGAGTAGAAAGACAATGGAAGTCAGGATTGTATCAGGATTTCTTTTTTTAAAGGTGGCTCAAGAGTTGCTTAAAAGTAGTAGTGTCCAAATGTTTATGCCTGGATACACATTAAGGATGAAAAAATGCACTTCCTAAATGCATTCTCTAGCCTGTAATGTGGGCTGGAGGTGAGATGGGAGCTTTGTCATTAGAAAGACTCAAATATGGGATGTTTTTCCACTGTCACTAGAAGAACCCATTAAGTACCCATTAGTGGGTACAAAAATGCCATTACGTACCCAATAATGGGTACTTAATGGGTACTTTTAGTGACAGTGGAAAAACACCCATGATTGGGGGTTTCATAACTTATGGTGCCTGCTAGGATGACCAGATAAAAAATGAGTGCCCTGCATATAAATAATTGCCTAGATAAAGGAGCTCAAATTATGGCCCTCCAGATGTTTCTGTACTGTATCTCCTAGCACTCCAGCTGAGAGTGGAATGCTGGGAATTGTAGTTCTGGAACATCCAGAAGGCTGGATGCATCAAAACATTCCATTCAGATTTGAATGTCAATCTTCGTATGTCTGAAATCAGCCAAATTTCAAATATTATGAATATTCATGCACATCCCTACACCTGAATCAACCTTCAAGTGGCTGTAAGGGTTTCACCCAGGAATGAATCTGAAAGAAAGGATTGGGCTTACCTATGCATGCAGTATGTGAATACCCCAAACTGCTGTGAGTACCGATAAGGCCAGAATGAATTCATTTTTACTGAATTATTGTCTCGGATTCTGCTGGGTTCCCCCTCCCTCCCTCCCCCCTTCTCAACATTCATACAGACTGTGCTTCAAGCAGGCTGAGATACCATCGAGTTTCTCTTCAATAGATATATCCAGCCTGGGGACAAATGTTATGAAGGTTGCTATAGAAATGCTGTAAATAAATCAATGAAATAATCGAGGCTGCAACTCAGTGTGCCTCTTCTCTTACCCAGGAGCAAGCCCCATTGAACATACTGGGACTTTTCTGAACGGCCGTGCCTAGGATCCGATTGCACATGCGCCCTGATCTGACACAAAAAGCCATCTCATTGCTGCTTCATTTCCTCCCTCCCAGGGTGGGCTCCACACAAGATAAGGCAAACTCCAGATGCCACTCAAATATTGCACTAACAAATGTTGTTCCAGAGGGGAAAAAAACTAGGAATAATCACTTGTTGGCAAAAGAGTGCAGGGTGGGTGCTGTTTGTGCATGATATACTGATGTTTACAGCCATGTATTTTGATGGTGCAAAATGCTCCAATGTGCACAATTGCAATCACCACACAATGCATGGTGGCCACATTCAGGATAGCAACACCGTCTAGAAGGGGAGTTAAAGCATCCTTTTGGGAAAACCTACCATCAGAGTCGGGTTTTCCTGAATTTGGCCATAGGGGGTTTTCACTCTGCTGTAGTGGTCCTCTAGTGAGGTGGCCCCAAATACATGTAGCAATTAGGGATGTGAATGAATCTTCATCATATTCAAAATTCCTATGAATTAGTTCAAATACGGACATTCAAATTAGAATAGAATGTTGGTATATTTGAAAATTGACATTTGAATGTGAATTGAGTGCTTCTATGCATTCATACAGAGTTTCACTGCATTTGTGAACCTGTGGAGGCAGGAAGCCAGCTGCCCAGTCTCATCCGCAGTAGATCCAGGGCAGATTCAAAGCAGATTCAAAGCGGATTCAAAGTGGATTCAGAGCAGATTCGGCCTGTCCACAGTGGATTAATATGGGATTTGTAGGTAAAACCAGCAAGAGGGATTTGAATAGCATTTGAAGAACATCTGTATTGAATCCTACCACGATCAAAGGGGCGCTATTTGAACAAATGTGAATTTCCTCGCATTGATTTGATTTGAACATAAAAAAACATTTTTGTACATCTCTAGTAGGAATGTGCACAAATATTCAAATGCATTCAGAATTCCATAGAATCATAGAATCATAGAATCATCGATCGAATCGACCAAATTTCAACATTCAAATTAGAATTGAATGTCTTTAAATTCAAATTTAAGGATTCAATTTGAATTTTGGATCTATTCGTTCAAGTTATTTGGACATTCATATGTGTATGGGTTAGTACATGATGTGTACTTGAAGATCTACATCTTTCCCACATCCGTATGCATTTGTGTGGATCCATACGGGATGGAAACGGGTGGCATATGGGATAATTATGGGATGCATACGGGTGTGTACAGATGCGTATGGATGTGTACAGACCCCATGAAGATGCATACAGGCATCTACAAATGTTGCTGACGTTCATATGCGCAAATTTCAATTAAAAAAATTGAACGAATAGATTCGCATTTGCTTAATTCAAATCGAATTTGGTTAAATTCAAACCTTAAACACTCAAATCGAATCAAATTTTTGGGTATTTGATTTGAGTCAAATCGAATCCCGAAAACTGCATCTGTGCACACTGCATTCTCTAGAGGCGGTCCCACCCTAGAACATACATTATTAAACTCTACATTCCCTACTTGCATACAGCCTCTGGTATCTTTTGTTCGTTTGTTCGTTTTGGTCAACCAAGATAATAAATACACCTCTCTGAATCTAGGAAGGCCCGTCAGAAAGGAAATGGAAGGCCCAGCCCTCCAAAGAAATTAGTCAGGGGAATGGCACAGAGATGCCTGAGGATGCTTTTGAAAATCCCTGCCTTGTTAGGAAAGGATTTCATGACAAAACAGCACCCACAGCCATAGCGGCACTACACTAATTATCACTAAGAACCAGCCTCTCAGAGAGCTGCACACTGTGGCTTTTCTTCTGGCTGACAGACAACTGTCATCTGGGCAAGAGCTACTAATTAGTAATTGATAAATATAAGTGTGCTGTCTTCCCGGAGTAGAGTGCCACTTGATGATAGTAATTAATTGTTCATTGATTCCCATAGGCGGACATGAGGTTCCTTCTAGTGCTCTTGTGCCTCTCACGTTTGCAGACAGAGGTGAAGGAGGCTGCCTGGGGCAGGTGGCAGAGATGATCTCATCTCCCAAAAGTCACCCACAAGTGGGATTAAAACTCGGGGCAGGGGGTGGAAACTGCACAGGAGATCACTATAAATGAAGTTTAATTAAATAGAAGGTGCATCCGGGGCGGGGGCTGGCCGAGGATCGATGTCAGGGTGGTATTGCAAAATGTCTCCTTGAGCCGCTAGTTTTCTACATGCAAGGCTTTCTAAAGGTCTGGGGAGAAAGGACCGTAAAAAAATAAATGCTTTACCAAAGATGCAGCATGGGGGATTGCTGTAAATGGCATGAAATAATTACATGCAGGAAGCACAAATTTTCTAAACATTCAAAATTTGATCGAATTCGATCGAATGTGGACATTTGAACTCGAATAAAATGTTTGCACATTTGAATTTAAACATTTGAATGTACACATATGAATGTACAGATACGAATGTACACATTTCTAGGAAGCAGCTCCGATGCTGGGCAGGCAGGGCAAATGTCTGGGTTGGGAATGTGATGCATCTCTTTTCCTACCAGCTCTGTTTTGATTCAGGAGTTTTCTGTGACAGCCATCAGCAGCCTGGTGTGGTGGCACAGCTAGGTGAAAGTATACTATGGGCAGAGAGCAGCAACCTGATCTTCTGCAGCCTCATTTAAAACCCACCCCGGTCTGTTCCTGTAACACCAGGGCTGCATCCCCATTACAACCTTATTTCGGTTTTAAACCGTTTTCAATCTTCGCAGACCCCACATCAGTTTGGCTTAACACTCTTTCCACATGTTAAATCACCCCAAAGCGTTGTAAATGTTAATCCTCATTTCAACAGGTCTCACTCTGGTTCATGCACTTGAAACGTTTTACATTTTTTACTGTGGGGACCATACGGTGTTAAGGGATGAGAATCCGTGTTTAGGGTTTCCCTCCCCCAATAGCTTGCTTCCAAAGATAGTGATTTCACTGAAAAAATTCACCCCTCAAAACTGCCACTATAAAAATCCACTCCTTAAAGCAGCGCTACACTGTAGCGATCTACCCACTTCACACCTTATAACAATGTTGCAATTTTGCGCAATTCTAGCTCTTTGAAAGTTCTGACCTTTAGAAGGGTAAAAGAAAGTAAAGCAGCTGAAGGTTCTGTTTTAAAGGCTGTGGCTGTGAAGGGGGCTTGAGTTGCTGCTGCTGCTGTGTGCCCTGGGAAATGGGTAGAGGAGGGGAAAGAATCACTGGCTGCTCGCTGCTGTTTTTCCTCCAGGCAAGCAGCAGCCACCCAGCCACCCAGCTAGACTCCATGAAGGGGACCCTTATGATGGCACGTTCATGCCAGGAGAAAGAGGGCAGGGCAGCCCCGAAAAGTGGCTTTTAAAAAGTAGCCACTTGAGTCCCCCCTTGAGTCACGTATGCCATGTACGATCCTCAGAATCTGGATCGAACGCGATTAAGCTGAAAGTAATGGGAACAGGCAAATTCGCGTTTCCATCCGGTTCTATTATTTCAGTTTAGGGAAACTGGATTAAGTTTATAATGGGGATGCACCCCAGGACTAGTACTGAAAAAACTTCTACTGCCTTCCAGCAATCTGAACTGGAACAACTCACAGAGAAGAGGAGAGAGACCTGTTGGTGGATTCTTTCTCATTCATGCCCCTCTCTCCCTTAGCAACTAAAGCTGTTGAGACTGGGGGGGCTGGGGGGGCAGGAGAATTGGTAGCAGAAAGGCAGAGGCTGTTTGATAAAACCAGCAAAAGTTTGGGTCAAAGACATCCCCTGCCTCTCGGCTATTCTCTCTTGCTTTCGCCTTCTCTCCTGGAAAATTTTCACTACAGAAAAGTCCTTCTCCCTGGTGCCACCCTCCTCACCTCCGAGGGCAGAGGCACTCAGAAAAAGGCCCTCTGAAGATGCTCTTAATGCGATCAGGCACTTAAAGGTCAGAACCAGCTCTTTGAATTGTGCCTGAAAGCATACAGGTAAGTGGAGGTGCTTTGATGTTGATGAGAGAGGTTTCTCACAGCACATTCCAACTAAGCATAGACTTTTAGAGTTGAGAGATCTCCTGAAGGTTATCTAGTCTACCCTAAACCTCCCTCTGCTAAAAATATGCTCACTGCAGGGAAATTCATCAGTCTGTTTCTTTGTCAAATACCTCTTAACACTAGGACTATTTTCCTTTTCTCTCCCCTCTTTTTTTTTTTGTTTACAAACAATCTGATAGACACAAATGTTCAAATAATCCAAAGAAGAAGAGTTGGCTTTCCAACCCAATTTTTCTAACCCCTTTAAGGGTATTCAAAGAGACTGACAAACCTTCTCCCCACAACAGACACCTTGTGAGGTGGGTGGGGCTGTGAGAGCTCAGAAGGAGAGCTGTGACAAGCCCAAGGTCACCCAGCTGGCTTCATGGAGGAGGGCAGAATCAAACCCGGTACTGCCAGGTAAGAGTCTGACTCCCTAGCCACTAGATCAAACTAATGTTGGTATATTGCAACAGACTTCTTGCATGTTGCTAGGATCTGAGTAACGGGTCAAAAATAAACTACAGCCATGCCCCTAATTACTCTAGTTGGTTCCTGCTACATGCCATGTGCAGTGAAACCATGTATAAGAAGTGTGGATGTGCACAGATTATCCATGCATTTGGAATCCCTTCCTCCAAACCTCTCCCCCAGGGCCTCCCCGAGGCCCCCTTACCTGCTCTGGTGGCAGCATGGGCCTTTTCTATGTCCCTCTGGAACTGGAAAGGGTTCCGAGAGCTAAATCAGAAGGCCTGTATTTAGCCCCCAGAACCCTTTCACAGTTCCAGAGGGCCCTAGAAAAGGCCCACACCACCACTGGAGCATGCCCCCCAAGTAAGTGGCCTCGGGGAGGCAGACACATGGGCTAGGGTGCTGATGTGGGCCTCCTGGGAGTCTGGTCGTGGTTCCAGAAGGCTCCGCAAGAGGTCCAGGATGACAATGGTGGCTATGGTGGTGGCAGCGTGGAGAAGGCACCATGGATGGCAGCGGTGAGGAGGTAAGGTAAGTGGAGAGAGGGTGGGAAATGAGAGGTAGGAAGGGAGGGGTGGCTGGAGGGGGTGGGTGAGGGGTGGGAAAGGAGGGGTGGGGGAATTTATTCTGAGTACAGATATAGAAAATTTGTGCTTGGATATAAATACTCCCACATCCGTGGGGCAGGGGTATTCAGTCGGAGCCAAATTTTTCCATTCTTTTCAACTTGAATAGAATGTGGAAAAATGGCTCCATGCACACCCCTAATAAGAAGCAATTGATTTTAATGTCTATTGTCTTTCACTGGGCCCTAGCTGAATGAGTGTGTCAGCTGACATTGGATTGGGGGCAAGATGTAGTTGTGCATCACATCTCTGTGACGTATTAGCTTGCTCTGGCAGTTTGCAGTGTCCTAGATGATTTTATTCCCCTGTGGTTTTTCCTTATGGCAAATATATGTGTGTTTGTGTGTGTAAGATGTAGGAAGCCTTGTGGAAAACCTGAAGGTTGGTATGCATGGGCTAAACCTTGATGCTATTATTAAAACAGATAATTGCTTCTAACTGTGGTGTATTCATATCTAATACAGGGGTGACCAAACAGTGGCCATAAAAGTTTATTTTTGTTTTTGTTTTTTTGAGAGGCAGTAACTGGCCCCACGAATGTGCATAGAATTGAACCAGGGCTTCTGAAGACCTTTTCTACACAGGCTCTTAATTCATTAATGTGGATCATGGTGCCCCACAGGATGAGCCTGATCCAGATTAAGGATGTCCTTACTCCGAGTGTTTGGCAGTACTGTTTAATTGGTCCTACAATAAGGTTCGGGACACTGATGTGGGACATGAGAGGATTGCAGAAGGCCACCTCCTGTGTTCAGGATTACCTGTTGGTGCTTAGCAATGATACATCACAGTGCAGCAACAAAAATCACACCCAGAGGTCCTGAGTCTCGGAGATCCCATTCCTAGCCTTCAAAGGAATAGGGGTGATGCTGTGAAGCTTGCACAAGCTTAGGAGCCATCATGTCTCCCCCCTCATGCTAACCCCTGGCCACACACCTCTCCACTATCTGGATCAGTGGGCTGAGCTATTCCAGACCCACTGATCCCAGATCAAGAGCAGATAAGTACAGAAAGAACCTCAATTCCTAGCTTGATGGGCCAGCCATTAGACAGCAAAGAACTACCAGACCCATCATTTTTTGATATTGACTAGACTTATTAGGGTTTGGGGGAGCTGCAGTTAAAAACACTTCTGAAGGACCATAATTTAGACTAGGGATGTGCATGAATATTTGAAAATTCAAAAATCCAATTTGAATCAAATGGATATCGATATTCGAATTCGAATCGGAATTTTGGAAACTCGAATTTACACATTCAGAAGAATTTTGGATTTTCAAAAATCTGATATGGATATTCAAATTTGAATGAACAAATTCATATATATTGTATACGAATTTGTGCTTATAATGTGGGATGAAAACGGGATGCATACGGAATCACGCAAATTCATATAATGGATACAAATGTTGTCGACATTGATATTTTTGAATTCGAATCAGATTTTCTAATGTGCGGATCCAAATAATCCGGATTCAAATCAGATATTTTGGAAATTTGGATTTTTTAATTCAAATCAAATTTTTAGATATTTGATTCAACTCAAATTTGAATGCAAAAAATACACTCTGCACACCCCTAATTTAGACCCACCCACCCCTAACATGAAGGCAGCTGCAGCTTAGCCTCTGGCAGCACCAAAGGAAAAGCAGTAATCCGTAGTTAAGAACTTAAGAAGTG
Source organism: Aspidoscelis tigris stejnegeri (assembly GCA_023333525.1). Lineage (NCBI taxonomy): Eukaryota > Metazoa > Chordata > Lepidosauria > Squamata > Teiidae > Aspidoscelis > Aspidoscelis tigris. The sequence continues at coordinate 15,100,474 of JALMGA010000007.1, forward strand.
GACTGCCGGATCAGGCCACAGCCCATCTAGTCCAGCATCCTGTCGCACACAGCAATTCCTTCTGTGACTAGTTTGGTACTCTGACCATCAGATCCTTCTCAAAGACCTAGGACATTTATTGCTATCAGTACTGGATGATGATGATGATGATGATGATGATTGTGATCGTGATTGTGATTATTAAATCTCAAATCATAGCTGCCAGTTCTTTAGCTGATTTTGGTCTTCATTTTGCATCATGTTCTTCTGAAGTGTAAGATGTATGGATATTTTGCAGTGGCTTTTGGAGATTTTCATGAGATTCTCTTGTATACAGTAATGTAACGTTCTTTGCCTGCATGGTTTTTGAACTGATGGAAATAAAGTTTAAATAAAGCCTTAAAAAAAATTCAATGGTGATTTTGACAATATGCAGATGTTCTGAGTGCTGACCACAGACTTTTGGTATGGCGCCCTCTTTGCCTATAACCACTGGAACGACATCCCAAATTCTTTATCTTTGATCTGCAGTCACCAGATAGTGCTACAACAACAACAACAATAATAATTCTTGACCAATAATTAATTAATAATTAATAATAATCATATTTTAATGTACATTAAAAGTTTAAACATTGAAGCAAGATAAAAGCACAAGTGTGGGCCACATAGAGGAGCTTCTTAGCTAATACATATTTTCAGGAAGCTCCAGCACATATTTTTCAGGAACTGTTGAGACTGTCAATCTACTTTCCCTTAAAAATTAAATTTGTCTTCCGAAAGGTTCCCCAGGGCATGGACCAGTGTGTCCATTATGCCATTACTGCTAATTTTCATTGAATTATTCTAAAAAAGAGACCATTTACTACCCCCAAACACTGACATGTTACGGAAAAACTGTGTCAGAGTGAAGTATGGTATGTAAAGTAGTGTAAAATATCAAAACTGAGATTTGAGAAAATGAGGTTCCTTCCCACTCAAGCTGAATAGCTGAATTACTTTGAGCTCTGTCATCAGAAAGACAGACAGGGTGGTAGCGAAATGCAGATTTCCGAAAGGAAGGCTACCAGTATTTTCTGAGGGGAAAGCAGGACATGGTTTTCCAGAGAATTGCTTTGCTAACCCACCTGTTGGCTGAGTGGCCATTGACTTGACTAAAGACATTCTCTGGACATTTTTCTAGTCTTATCACAATCTATTGGAAATTTCCTTGGAATTTCTTTAGCTATTTCACTTCCGAAGCAGGCTTTGAATTTCAAGCAAGGAGCACCTTAGAGACTAGGGCTATGGTGATACCTTCACTTTAAACCTTCTTCAGTCCATCTTCAGTTCTGATTGCTCACACCTTTTCACTTCTATCCATTTTATTTGTGGACTCTACACCCTCCATTTGGACTCCCCTGAATGGAAAGTCTACAGATAAAATGGATAGAAGTGATAAGGCTTAAATACTGTGATCAGAAGATGGACCGAAGAAGGTTTAAAAGTGGTGGTTTGATCACGGCCTATCGAAGAGAAAGAAGTTGGTAACATGAACTTTCATAGGCTAAGTGTACTTCTGCAATTTTTGGCATTCAATTCTATTCAAATCAAAAATCCAAAGATTCTAATTGATTTGAACGTTTAAAATTTGAATGCATTCACATTCAATTCGAATACATTCAAATCTATTTGTACGCATTTTTAATTTGTATTAAAATACGAATGTTGACAACATTTAAATGTGTCCAGATGCATCTGTACACATCCAGTTCTTATCCCGTATCCATCCCATTTTTGCCCCGTACATCTCTGTACAAATGCGTATGGATAGGGATAAGATGTGTATGGATACGTATGTAATGCATACATATCCGTACACATTATGCGTGCACAATATGAGAATGTCTGAATAATTTGTACAAATGATTCAAAAGATTCGAAATTGGTTCAAATGTTTAAATTCAATGTATAGATGTTCAATTCAAATTCGAATGTTCAAATTCAAGTGAATTCGATCGAAATTTGAATTTTTAAAATATTCTTGCATATCCGTAGTCTCTAAAGGCCTGTTCATACTTACCTGCAAGGAGTGGTTCCAACGACCCCTAGGGAGGCCCTTGTGGAATAGGGGTGTTTTTCCACTGTCACTAAAAGTGCCCATTAAGTACTCATTAGTGGGTACATAATGGCATTTTTGTACCCATTAATGGGTACTTAATGGGTACTTCTAGTGACAGTGGGAAAACACCCTAGATTAAAGTTTTCTGTGCTACTGAATGGATGCAGGTGACTCTTGGGGCAATCTATTGCCCGTGTAGGGGCCTTCTCTCTAGGGATGTGCACAAATGCAGTTTTTGCCTTTGAATCCGATTCAAATCGAATATTTGAATAGGCCCAATACGTGCAAATAGACATGATATTTGGATTTGATATACGGAGACAAATTCAGTTGAATCATTTTAAAATCCATATTGGATTTTTGAAAATCTGTATTCGAATCCAAATCCGAAAATTGAAATTTTCAAAAATCCAATTCCAATTTGAATGTCGGATTTTCAAATTGTATTTTTTAATATTCAGATTTTTTTTTAATATTCATGCACATCCCTACTTCTCTCTGTTCCCCAGTCTGTGGAACAGCCTCCATTATGAGATACATCAGGCACCATCCTTGTACAGTTCTGCACTTCTTCCCCTGGACCTTTAGCTATAGAAGGCATGTCTACAGAGTGGCCTACTGAGAAGAGTGTAGTCTACTGGGCGAAGTATAGATGGAGTGATCTAATGGAAGGCTTGTACACAGAATGGTCTACTGGGAGAAGTTCAGACAGAGCAGTCTACTGGGAGGTGGTCTTCTGGAAGTGTGTACACAGAGTGGTCTACTGAGAAGAGTGTAGTCTACTGGGCGAAGTATAGATGGAGTGATCTAATGGAAGGCTTGTACACAGAATGGTCTACTGGGAGAAGTTCAGACAGAGCAGTCTACTGGGAGGTGGTCTTCTGGAAGTGTGTACACAGAGTGGTCTACTGTGAAGCATATAGAGCAATCCATGGTGAGAATGAAGCATTCTAGGGCATCCACTGAGCTGGTCCACCAGCCCAGTAGGAACCCATCCTTTGTTTCATGGATGTCTCTGTAAAAGATATTTGTAGGCGCTTGCCAGCAAATGCAAAAAGCTAGTTGGTGGGTAACCAGGAGACAGGATTCTTAAGAATAGCCCAGTGATCTTATGGTTCAGACATCTTTATAATTAACGGCCCAAGAAAGAGAAGAGAGGTGTTACACTGGTGCTGCTTTCTCACCAATGCTTTATAGGTTTTCTTTCCCCAGGTATTCTGGGGCATTCTCAACATAACTTGATAGGCACTCTCTATCCTGCTGCAGAAATGTCAGATATAATAGGAAAGCAAAGGATAATAAGAAAAAAAGTTGGCTGAAGCCACTGATATGGACCTCATTCTCTTAGTCTCTTCAGGACTTTCCAGTTCATTAAGCAAGCATGAATGTGAAGGGCGCAACCTCTGCTTCTGCTATTCTGCCACAGTCCCGGGGGTACTTTCTATCAAAAGAATACCTTGGAGAGAACAATGTGTTGTCAGGGCCCAATGAGAAAATCAGCCTCCTTCCAGTTTGGCAGCTTAGTGGTGCCTGTGTCCCAGCTTCTTTTGATTGCTTAGAAGAGAAAACCCCAAATTATGACACTGAAGTTACACCTGGGAGCATAGTTTTGAAGACACACAACAGCAGAGATAACAATGGAAATAAATTCAGTATTGGCGAATTCTGAACCCATTAGAAAAAGGATGATGGGGGAAAACTGGAGTGTGAGGAATAGAAATATTAACCAAGGTTGGGGATCTAATAGCTCAATGAACATGGCTGGTCTATGCATATATTTTATAGTGTTGTTGAATTAGTGAGTCTTGCATTTTATCTTGATTTGTATGCCAATAAAAAAAATAAAACCAGTTAGTAGAATACTGGTTTGTTTATTTTGATGTGATATACTATTTTGCACATTTTTTAACAAGACAAAGTTGAGTTCAAAGCCATTCACTATGATAAAGCATGAAATCACATTTCCATCAATATGAACATTTTAAAAACAAAAGGAAACACAGATCCATACACATATCCAAAAGGAGAAAAAAGCACAAATCAATAAACAACGTAGTTAAGTTAGGGGTGTGCATGAATGCATTTTTTGCATTCAAATTTGAGTCAATTCGAATATTCAAATATTCTATTCAATTCAAATGTTTAAAGTCCAGATTTTCAAAAATCCAATTCGAATCCGGATTATCTAGATCCGTACTTTCAACAATCTGATTCGAACTCAAAAATACGAATGTCAGGAATATTTGTATCTGATTTTTGAATTTGCATGCATCCCGTTTGCATCCCATTTGCATTCATTATATGCACAAATAAACACAATATTTGGATGCGATATAAACGGATGTATTCAGTTGAATTATTTGAAAATCCATACTGAATTTTCAAATATCTGAAATTTGACCGAATTCGTTAATTCAGATTTTTGAAAATCCAATTTGAATTCAAATGTCAATATTTGATGGATTCGAATTGGATTTTTGAATTTTTGAATATTCATGCACATCCCTAAGTTCAATACAAAGTCATAATATTCCCCACCACCACCCCAGAAATTGCTGTTGATCACCCAATCTGAGATGGGGCTTCTTCACCCAGTGTAGCGCTATGAGCAGAAATTTCTTTCAGTTTCTTTAATAAGAGAACAGTGGTAAACAGGGGGCAACAGATATTCCCAAAGCTTGATCTTGAGGCTGAGTTGATAGAAAAGTTGTTTGTTGTGGATTCATGCTATTGCATTTTATAGGCATTCTCCACATTTGAGCAGCAAAGCAAACAAATATATCAATCAATGGACGATTTTATTTATGCTATTAATAGATGCAGGGAAACATGGAGGAATTATGAGAACAGGATTCACTAAGTGTTACATGGAGATTAGGGATGTACATGAATATTTGTAATATTCAAAATTTGGCCAAATTCAGCTAAATTTGGACATTTGAATTCGGATTGAATGTTGGCACATTTGAAGATTGACATTCAAATTCAAATAGAATGTTATGATACATTCGTATGAAGCTTTGTATGAGATCCGTATGCTATCCGTATGCATTCATATATAGGATCCATATGTTATTTGTGTGCATTCATTTACAGGATCCGTATGTATTAGTATGTGATCCATATGCTATTTGTATATATTCATATATAGGATCTGCATCCTATATGTGTGCATTTGTATGGTGTTCGTATGGGCTTGAATATTCATATTGAATACAAATCCTACCACATTCGAAGGGGATCTTTTTCAATAAATTCAAATTTTCTTGCATTCAATTCAATATGATTTTTTTAAAAAGTGCACATCCCTAATGGAGATACATAAGAAAGCAAACTAGGGTCCTTTCTGCTCTGGACCTTATTCCAGACTATATCCTAGAATAGGGGTTGGCTGTCCACATGCCGGTGCAGACCTGCTGGCCTGTGATAATCTGCACCAGCATACATATGGCAGATCTCTCTTCTAGGATTAGGGATGCAAATGAATATTCATAACATTTGTATGAAGCTTCAGAACATTCATGAACCTGGGGAGTTGGGGAAGCAGCTGCACCAGTCACATCTGCAATGGATTCAGAGTGAATACAACATGGATTCAGAGCAGATTCAAAGTGGATTCAGGGCAGATCTGATGCTTTCAGAGCAGATATGTTATGGGATATGTATGGGATACGTATGCGTTTGTATTGGTTATTCGTACAAATTTGTATGAATACATTCATATAGAATAGAATTCTACCACATTCAAAGACGGTCAGTTGGAACAAATATGAATTTTCTTACATTTGATTTGGTACAAATCGAATGACAAAAAACCCAAAACATTTGTGCACATCCTTATCTAGGATATACTCCAGAATAAGACCCAGTATAAAAAGAGCCCAGCATTATAGTCTTTCAAGAGAGCTTCATGTCAAGTGTCAAGATATCATTTTATTGACGTATTTATGAGCTCTCCTGGCCTGCCTCCAAAATGAATGTAAGAACTCACTTTATAGGGAACCAGAAGGGCTGAATATGTTCATATACAAACCAAACCCCCTGGTAGTTTGTTTAAAACTTTAATAACCTGGAATCCTTTCATCAATCTGTTTGACAAACAATTTTTTTTCTGAACATGTCACTTCTAAGGCTAACCGGACCAGGCCAGGCCAGGCCAGGCCAGGTGCTCTTGGGTGGACTCAGTCACCCAGGCTTTTAATATTTAGTTCTTTTCCTATTGTGGTACCACTGAGTTGGGAGGGTAGTATTTTAAATGTTCTGTTGATTTTGATGTTTGATGTTTATTTTTATTTTTTGTATGAATGTTTTGACACAGCCTGGAACCATTTAATGAAGGATCAGATATGAATGAATGAATGAATGAATGAATGAATGAATGAATGAATGAATGAATTGGTCACTTACTGGTTACTGTGTTGCCTTTTGGGTGACTTAAGTTTCAAGAGTGGTGTTATGGTTCTTGGCTCCTTGTTTTGATTGTGTTTTGGGAGAATGGACCACCATTGGCTGTACTCCTGGGATCTGGTGTGTGTGTGTGTGTGTGTGTGTGTGTGTGTGTGTGTGTGTGTGTGTGTGTGAGGCAGGAGAACTGAAGGGAGGAAATTTTTTGACTATAGTAGACTCAGATGCCCAGAGCTTCCTTTGTTCCTCTTGCAATTTTTGGAAAGGTGTTGCTGCTGGAGACTTTTGTCTCAAAGTGAGTGTTTTGAATAAGTATTCTGGATGATCTCTGGCTTTTGTTCTGATAGCTTTGTGCTTCCATTCTTCCCCCCTCTAATCTAACTACTATCTCTTGTTTAGAGTTAGAGTTGGTGTGTGTATGGGGGTGGGTTCTTTTTATTGGTTAGGACATATAGAGTTTCTTTCTTACTTCCCTAATTCTTCCTAGTTTGCTTGCAAGTTGGTTTTCTCCAGATCTGTAGAAGTATGTAGCAATATTTCTGTAATTCCTTCTACTTTCTTAACATATTGCCTAGACCTGCAGCAAGATTGCTGCAAGTTTGGCCTTTGGGTTTCCACCCCTCAGAATAGATGCTTATCTTTATGCAATTCTGCTCTAGGGATGTGTATGAATATTTGGCACATTTGGAATTTGTATGAATTTGTACAAGGTCTGACATTTGTGGATGAAAGGAAAGTACACTTGTAGGCCCTATTTGCCTGCTAATTGTATGGATCTGGCATTTGCTGAAGCTTCGTTGAAGCTCCAATTAAGGTCAGATCACTCATACAACCTCCTACCCCCACCATTCACTCCTCATAGGCCCAAGTAGGCCTTCTGGGTCTGCACACGCAGCTCTCATCCCCAGTGTACAATCCCCAGATGGGAAGCTTGGCACACATACCCAGAAGGCTTCTGATCAGTGCTGAAATGGGCCCAGAGATGCTGCCACGCCCCCCCATTCCACTCCACCATGCTCCCTTGCCTCTATGTAGGCCACAGTGGCATGTCTCAGCCCATGTTGGTGCTGCTCAGAAGTCAAAACAGGCCGTCCATGTATGCATGCACAGCTTTCCATCCCCATTGTCACAATTGCCATCACAGTTCCTTAGGTCTTCAATCTGTCCCCTCACCTCGCTCCATGTGGAAGCAGGACACTTCCGCACATGGCCAGACAAAGGGACTCCATGTTGGGAGGGGCAGAAGCAGGACGGCCTGCTTCCAGAGCCCCTCCCCCATGTGCCGTGTGCCGCCAGAAACACACGGTGACTGGCAGCTCACTGCTCCAGTTCCACGGCTCCGGGAGGAGCTGCAGCAGCGCGGGAATCCAGCGGACTTTTGGAATGGGTGTTGTGGCTTCCTCACAGCACCCAGACCATCTGGCTGGCCCAATCCATCTTCCCCGCACATGTGCAGATGCGTGAGGGCCCTTCGGATCCATCCCTATTTGGGATGGATCCTTAGGAGGTCAGATCACCGAAAAATGGATCTTCTTGGATCTGTTTTTCAGTGGCAAATGCAGAAACATCCTATGTGTTCGGTTTCTGGCTGTGCTCCCAACCACCAGCCACTATTACTTAAGCACAGCTCCACCCTGTAAGGATGGGAAGTATGGTCTAGTGAGTCAGTTTGGCCTAGTGGTTAGGGAGCCGGACTCTTATCTGTGAGTACCGGGTTCAATTCCACCCTCCCCCAGAAAGCCAGTTGGGTGACTTTGGACTAGTCACAGCTCTCTTCTGAGCTCTCACAGCCCCACCTGACTCACAGGGTGTTCTATTGTGGGGAGAATAGAAAGCTTTGTCAGATGCTTTGCGTCTCCCTAAATGAGTGAGAAAAGTGGGGTAGAAAAGCCAACTCTTCTTCTTCTTCTACGTAAACACGTATTCCTGACACCTTGAAGCAAAGGGAAAGAGAAATTCATTAGCTTCCTTTTTCTTTTCCTGCACTCAATCAGACTTTCATGAATTTCCATGAATATGCTACTCTCACAGCCTAGTGCTTTATTTGCAGCTCAGAAAGGGATGGGATTTCATTCATCCACTCACCCTGTAACTTTCACTTTACATTTTCTGAAGAACATTTAAAAAGGAGGGCCTTGTGTGGATGTGTACAACCCACAACATCTTCTCAGTGTCACTTCAGTTTTTCATCAAGATATGCTTGGGGCAATATTGTATTTCACCAGATCAGCTGGAACAAGATGGGGGAGGATGGAGTCAGGGTGCCAATTTTACTTCTTTCTCATAGAAAATGAGCACACATCTTTCCCCTCCCCCCATCAACTTTCCTCTCTACCTTCCCCATTATGTGGGTGTCCACATTTCTTCTTGTCTCTGTGAGATGAAGACGGGGGGGGGGGAGGGACATGTTTTATATAACTTAATTAAAGTTAATAGGGAACCTAGTAGCAATAATTTAATACCAATACCAATACCAATACTATTAATAATACTAATACTAATACTACTAATTATAATCTGGTTGGCCTCCTTAGGGTTTAAATGAAATTATCTATATTCCTGATAGTTCACTTTATACGGTTTTTATATGATTTATATGAGGCAGTTTGGTCTAGTGGTTAGGAAGCCGGACACTTACCTGGGAATACTGGTTTCGATTCTGCCCTTCCCCATGAAGCCAGCTGGGTGACCTTGGGCTAGTCACAGCTCTCTTCTGAGCTCTCACAGCCCCACCTACCTCACAGGGTGTTCTGTTGTGGAGAGAAGAATAGAAAAGCTTTGTCAGCCACTTTGAGTCCCCTTAAATGTGTGAGAAAAGTGGGGTAGAAAAGCCAACTCTTCTTCTTCTTCTTCTTGATATTTGATATTTTTATAACAATGTGACCTTTTGAATTGTGTCTTTAATCGTATTTGATTTTGAACTCTTGTCTGCTGCTTTGAGTCCCTTCAGGGAAAAGGCGGAATATAAATAAAAGTATCATCTATCTATCTATCTATCTATCTATCTATCTATCTATCTATCTATCTATCTATCTATCTATCTATCTATCTATCTATCTATCTACCTACCTACCTACCTACCTACCTACCTACCTACCTACCTACCTACCTACCTACCTACCTACCTACCTACCTACCTACCTACCTACCTACCTACCTACCTATTGTCTGTCTATCTATCTATCTATCTATTTTATTATATTATCATAACAATGATAATATAATAAAACATTTTAAAAATTGTATCCTTTCTCACAGCAGGAATTTTACCTTATACTTTTCTGTCTGAATGAGTAATTAAGTTAGGCAAGATGTAGGAGTCTCAGAAGAGAAAAGCCAGGCTTTGGCCAAGGCACATTAACATGACAGTCACGGAAACCGCGGCCTTAAACCATCTCCTATGATTGCTGTAGTTTCAGCAATCCTGATGTCATTTTCACCCTGCTCAGCAGCTGAGGTTATATAGACAGGTGCAATAGCTGGAAGGATCAGGAAAGTACAGAAAGCTAACTGTCCCTAAAAGCAGGGGCTGACCGGCCACAAGATGGTAGATTGTATTTGTTTTCAATTCTTTGTGACTTTGGAAGCAGTTTCTCCACCATACCCCTCACAGTTTGGAGAAACTGTAAAATAAATGGTTCCAGCATGTGCTTCTTGATTTGTGGTTGGCTTTTGCATTTGCCCAGCCCACCCTAAGCCTAAGCCTAAGCCTAAGCCTAACCCTGGCTGCTGGCTCTGAAGGGCTGGGACAGGCCTCAGAGATGGGATACACCCTCCAAAAGCCCAAAGGGATCATTTTGGTAGTGCTTCCTATTGCACCACCAAAATGGGCTTCCTGTGGGGTTATGGCCTCATCATCAAGGTCTCCCAGTAGAGTGAAATCGCATGCCATTTTAGGCTCCCTAGCCCATTCTATTGCTCTGTCCATGTAGACAGAGCATGCTAGGATAGGGCAGGGCTTCCATTTCTCACACCAACCGTGCAGAGAGGAGACTCATGGATGCTGGCCTGTGTGGAAAGGGCCCCATGTTCAGCACCATCTTGAAGACAGGCTTTTGCACTGACAGCCAGTCCCATTTGGTAATCTGGTATAGTTCAGAGACGATAGGGACTCTCGTCATTGAATGCTTCCTGTGGAGCAGTATTCTTTTGTAATGGCAGGCTTTCTGAAAGGTCTCCTGAATACTCAGATGTTGTCCTTATTTTATACTAGGGCAGCCAGACATCTGACCTACTGTACTCAGAAGCAATTGGTGGGCCACTGTGTGAGATGGGCTGTGGCCTGATCCAGCAGGGTTCTTCTTATGTTCTTATGACCAGCTGTGATCAGCTGACCTGGTTACGGAGCAGTATACAGGTGCAAAATAATCAGTCTTATGCACATCAGTCATGACACTGACAGTCATGCTGGACCATGGGCCTAGAATAATTGTCCCCATGCAGACTGAAGCTACTTTTTAAGTGTTATGAGGGTGCTCAGTCTCATGCCATTCCTTTACAAGGCACAAACGCACTTGACCCAGCTACAGACACCGCATGGTGGAAAGGAAGGCAAGGCCATTCTGACGTAAGAACATAAGAGGAACCCTGCTGGATCAGGCCACAGCCCATTTAGTCCAGCATTCTGTAACACACAGTGGCTCACTAATTACCCATGGGCATCTCAAACAGAGAAAAGGACAAATCTTCTCCTGCTCTCAAATCCAGTAAATGGCCTTAAAAGTATCCTGCCTGTCTCCCCAGCCTGAAAGACATATGCAGGCATCCATTCTAGTAGCTGTTGATACATCAGTCATCCATAAATTTGTCTAACCCTTCCTTGAAGCCTTCTATGCTGGTAGGTGTTACCACCTCTTCCAGCAGCAAATTCCATAAACTGATGACCCTCTGGGTGAAGTTTGGGAGGTACGTCCTCTCACTGTTCAATGTGGACACTGCCACAATGTGATTCTTGTTCCAATCATTCATGAGAGCTGATGTCCAGTTAAGGAGCTTTTCTGAATTCTAATTCCAATTGTCGGCTCATTTGAATTTGTGACTCAACAGAACAGGGAAGGTAGGAAGAAGCCAGGCTGCTGCGTTTGCAAAGTTTGCCACCGGCACATTAAAAACCACTCTAGGACTTTTGGATTGCAGAGGAGAATCTTTTTTCATTTCAGACGATCTGTCTGAGGTTAGGTGGTTCCCACCCCTTTACACAGCTTTGATATCTGATGGACTTTTCGTGTTCAGAGAAGAGAGTTTTCAGTGTGGTAGGATGTAGGTCATATTTGACAAAGAGTTGTGCTGTGACCTGAATGTACAAGCAGGAACTTCTAAAAGTGAGCCTGCTAATGTGTTAGCTTACTCATCATGGGTACTTGCCAAAAGCCGACAAACGTCAACACTACCAGAAAGGCGGAGGGGAGGTGGTTAAAAGAAAAAGAAAAAGCTGTCAGTGAGCAACAAATGAAAATTTAATTCCTCTATTTCAGCTTCCAGTCAACAATCAGATGCTGAAATTTATTTTCAGGCAGAATATCTCAGGTGGTTCTTGTACACACAGAAGTATAGGTCCAAACAGATGCATAAAAGAAAGGGATAAAAGACTGGATAAGAAAGCTTCACCTAGATGGCACACACTTAATCTGCATTATTTGGATAATCCGGAGTAAAGCACATCCAGACATATTTTGTTCTGAATTATTCATGCTTTATTCCATAAGAACATAAGAACATAAGAGAAGCCTTGCTGGATCAGGCCACAGCCCATCTAGTCCAGCATCCTGTCGCACACAGTGGCCCACCAAATGCTCATGGGCATCTCAAGCAGAGACAAGGACAAACTTTCTCCTGCTCTCGAGTCCCAGCAGATGGCCTTAGAAGCGCCCCAGTTCCTCCCCCCCCCCTCAGCCTGGAAGATGCACCTAGGCATTCGTTCTAGTAGCCATTGATACATCTGTCATCCATAAATTTGTCTAACCCTACCTTAAAGCCATCCAGACTGGTAGCTGTCACCACCTCTTCTGGCAGACATTCCATAGGCCGATGACCCTCTGTGTGAAGAAATACTTCCCCCTGTCAGACCTTACGCTCCTACCCATCAGCTTCATAGAGTGCCCCCTGGTTCTAGTGTTGTGCGATAGAGAAAAGAAATTTTCTCTATCCACCTTTTCTATGCCGTGCATAATTTTATATACTTCGATCAGGTCCCCTCTCAAACACCGTCTCTCCAGACTGAAGAGGCCTAGACGTTGCAGCCTGGTTTCGTAAGGGAGGTGTTCCAGACCCTTAATCATTCTGGTTGCCCTTCTCTGCACCTTCTCTAGTTCCACAATATCCTTTTTGAGGTGTGGTGACCAGAATTGTACACAGTATTCCAAATGTGGCCTCACTATAGATTTATAAAGGGGCAAAATGACATTTGCTGACTTATTTTCTATTCCCTTCCTAATTATTCCCAGCATTGAATTTGCTTTTTTTGCTGCTGCCGCACACTGGGTTGACACCTTCATTGAACTGTCCACCAAAACCCCGAGATCCCTTTCCTGGCGTGTTGCAGAAAGCTCAGACCCCATCAGTTTATAGACGTAATTTGGATTCTTGGCCCCAATGTGCATTACTTTACACTTGTTAAGATTAAAGCACATTTGCCACTTGGTTGCCCACTCACCCAATGCTAAGAGATCCCTCTGGAGCTCTTGGCAATCTCTTTCAGATTTTACTACCCTAAATAATTTAGTATCATCAGCAAACTTTGCTATTTTACTATGTACCCCTTTTTCTAGATCATTGATGAATAAATTAAAAAGCATTGGTCCCAGTACTGAGCCTTGAGGGACCCCACTTTTTACTTCTTTCCACCCTGAGAAATTGCCGTTTACTACTACTCTCTGCTTTCTGCCCTTAAGCCAGTCACAAATCCAGGACAGAACCTGTCCTTTTATTCCATGGCTGGTGAGTTTACTCAGTAGCCTTTGATGTGGGACTTTGTCAAAAGCCTTCTGAAAGTCCAGATAGACAATGTCTACTGGTTCACCTTTATCCACGTGTTTATTGACACTCTCAAAGAATTCCAACAAATTTGTGAGGCATGATTTACCTTTGCAGAAGCCATGCTGGCTTTTGTTCAGCAATGCCTGCTGCTCCATATGCACACTAATTTTGTCTTTAATAATGGTTTCCATCACCTTACACGGAACTGACGTTAAGCTAACCGGTCTGTAGTTGCCTGGATCACCCCTGGATCCTTTTTTGAATATTGGTGTTACATTTGCTACCCTCCAGTCCTCAGGTACGGAGCCTGATGTTAGGGAAAGATTATATATTTTTGCTAGAAGGTCGGCAATTTCGCATTTGAGTTCCTTAAGGACTCTTGGATGAATACCATCTGGTCCCGGTGACTTGTTAACATTTAGTTTATTAAGACATGCCAGGACCTCTTCCTTGGTTATTTCTGTACAGTTTAACTCTTCAGAAAACACAGGCTCAGCTACTGGCATGTGTCTTCTGTCTTCCTCCGTGAATACGGAAGCAAAAAATTCGTTTAGTCTCTCTGCAATCTCCGTGTCTTCTTTAATTACCCCTTTCTCTCCTTTACTATCTAGTGGTCCAACTGCTCTCCTGGTTGGATTCCTACTTCTGATATACTTAAAGAAGTTCTTGTTATTTCTTTTGATGTTTTTAGCAATGTGCTCCTCAAAATCTTTCTTAGCTTTCCTAACAGTCATCTTCAGATTATCCAAGTCATTCCAGATTATCCAAGTAATGTAGATTAAGTAAGTGACATCTGGATGAAGCGTCTTATCAAGTAGATACTAACAATGACGGGATGCTCCCACTGATTGGGTAATGCTTGGTCAGACACTGACCCAATCTAAGGAAAGGGTGGATTACAGAAGTACTGATGAACTTAGATCTGCAAAATAAGGAATAGTTGCAAGCAGGCATCAAGGAGGGAGAGAAAGGAAGGAAGGAAAAATAATAATAGTGGGCTTTTCTTCCCCGCTTTTCTCACCCATTTATGGGACTGACAAAGCTTTCTATTCTTCTCCCCACAACAGAAACCCTATGAGGTAGGTGGGCTGAGTGCTCGGAAGGAGAGCTGTAACTAGCCCAAGGTCGCCCAGCTGGCTTTGTGGAGGAGTGCAGAATCAAACCCAGTATTCCCAGATAAGAGTCTGGCTCCCTAACTCCTAGACCAAACTGGCTAGGAAGGAAGAATGAAAAAGAAAGAAAGGGAGGGAGGGAGGGAGGGAGGAGAGAATGGAGAGAAAGGAGAGAAAGGAGAGAAGGGAAGAAGGGGAGGAAGGGAAAGGGAGGGAAGGAATTAAAGAAAGGAGAGAAGGGAAGAGAGGGAAGGAAGAGAGGGAGTGAGGAGAGAAAGGAAAGGAAGGAATTGGGGAAAGGAGAGAAGGGAAGGAAGGAGAGGGAAGGAAGGAGAGAAAGAAAGGGAGGGAGAGAAGAGAGAAAGAAAAGGAAGGAATTAGGGAAAGGAGAGAAAGGAAGGAGGGAAGGAAAGAAAAGAAAAAGAAAAAGAAAAACAAAGAAAGAAAAAGAAAGCTCCTTTTTCCTGCTGAAGCACAGCTTCTGCTGGCTAATTTTCAATGAAGGCACCGCAGTATTAATAATTTATAGATGGTCTATTAAAGTTTCTCTGTTTCTTAAGTTCAGCAAGTGAAAGTCTTCATTCTGAACCATATAAAAATAGCCTGATTAATTGACTGTCTGGGGAAATATAGGCTGTTCTTTTTATTCCTTAACAGCTTGGGTATGAAAATATCATCTCATTATTATGTCTGAGTTAGTGGATATTCAAATAATTCATTATAGTTGTAATTAATGCTTGCGCAGAATCCAATATTTCTTCTTTCTCTCCCCCTCCTCTCCCGACTCCTGTTATGTGGTTGGTGTAGCCTGTAAGCTCTATAAGGATCAAGAGCAAAGCTGGAGGGCATTAAAGGCCTAACGCATTAGGGTGTGCTGAATTTTTAGACTGAGCATCATCTCAGGGTGAAGGCAAAGGCAGATATAGAATTCTGCCATATAGGAGTTGGAAGGAAACTTACAGAACAGATTATAATAGAACACTGAAAACAAACTAGATGGCATAGGAACACAGATACATGCACAGCACCTATACTAGAGTGAACAAGTTTGTTTTCAGTAGGAACCTAAAATATGTGATCTCACAAACATCTTAGGGAAGAACATTTGAGACGGTAGGCGCCACCACAGAGAAAGCCCTGCTGCAGGTCACTGCAAAACAGTGGTGCCCCTAGCAAGCCCTTCCTAGACATTGCAGCAATCTTATTGTTCTACAGTGGGGAAGACAATCTAGCAGGTACCGTGGTCCCAAGTTGTTCGGGGACTTATATGCCTGAAATAAAACATTAAATCAGTAGCTAATAGGCCAACAGTGCAGTTGCTTCAGCACAGATGTAAGGTGTGCCCAAGACAGTGTCCCACTCAACAGCCTGGCTGCTGTATTTTGCACCAGCTGTTAACTTCTTTATTTAACTTGTCAAACTAAAAAGCATAACACTTAGGCACAACAGTGTTACCTGGATTGGTAGTGCAAATCAGGGGAACATCAAAGAATCACGTTATTCTGTAATCATACATCCAACTGCTATTTCTGTGTGATTTCAATCAGCTTACTCTTGTTTCTAATCTATGTAAGCCTTGCAACCATCCTGAGACCTTGGCTATAGGGTGTGATATAAGAACATACATAAGAACATAAAAGGAGCCCTGCTGGATCAGGCCACAGCCCATCTAGTCCAGCATCCTGTTGCACACAACGGCCCACCAACTGCCAATGGGCATCTCAAGCAGGGACAAGGGCAAACCTTCACCAGCTCTTGAATCCCAGCAAATGGCCTTAGAGGCGTCCTGCCCGTCCTCCAACCTGAAAGATATACCTAGGGATCCATTCTAGTAGCCATTGATGCATCTGTCATCCATAAATTTGTCTAACTCTATCTTAAAGCCATTTAGGTCAGTTGCTGTTACCACCTCTTCTGGCAGAAAATTCCATAGAGAGATGACATAGATGTTGTGGTGATCCGCTGCCCAGCTCTATCCTGCCCCCTGGTATCTCTCCCAGAATACATCTGATTCTAGATACCTAGGCCCAAAGCCCACCCACATTCAACTCCTTCTTGTTCTCAGTATGTAAACAAGAAACTTTACTTCCAGCACTCTGCTGGTATGTAGTTGTATGCAACTCTCTCTCTCTTAAAGGCACAGTGCTCTTCTGTATTGATACTTTGTAAAAGCTCAGAGGCAAAGCAAACTCTCATATGCTCTTAAAGAAGGATCAAATAATAATGGATTTATTGTTACAGAACTCAGTGAAATTGGCAACAGTATAGATCTTCCCAATGTAGATAAATATGAAATAAATAACAAGTCTATAACTTCTCAGAATCACAGTTTCATTATAACTTCCTTGCGCATTTTGAATAATCTTGTTGGATATTAATGGTCTAAGTGAGCCAGTTTGGTCTAGTGGTTAGGGAGCCAGACTCTTATCTGGGAATACCAGGTTTGATTCCGCCCTCCCCCATGAAGCCAGCTGGGTGACCTTGGGCTAGTTACACAGTTCTTCTTCTACTACTACTTAATGTTACTAATTCTCAGGACTCCCTATCTAACTTCTCTCAGGTAAAATGTTTTCAAGAGCCCAATTCTCCCTGCTCACCCTCAGTGAGTTACCCCAGGACAAGAACCTCACGCTCTGGCTGCAGGGCCTTATATAGCCTCTGCTCGGGCTGGTGGCTTGCTCTGATTGGTTCTAGCAAGGAGCAAACTCTCCCCTCCCTCTGAGCCACAGCTAGCCACGCCCTCAAGCCATCTACAGCTTAAAAATGTGGCTAAACTACCTACCGCAAACTTACCTTATAAACACAGTCATTACAGATGTCAATAAGTAAATAAAATATTGGCTCTCTAGTGGTGCAGTGGTTAAGAACTCAAGGCTAGAACTCAGATGTCCTTCAGTTTGAGTCCTCATTCTACTATGTAAATTCCTTGAGACTTCTGAGCTATAAGTAAAATAACCTCCCTTCCTTGTGTGGGCCTTGGCAAAGGGAAAAGTTAAGAGATTAAGCCATGAAAGAAAATTAGGAGCAGAAACCTTTTCTTTCTTTTTTTTAAGGAAAAACTAAAGAGTTAGAAAAGTATAATCGATTAAGGCAAAATATGGTCTCTGAAGATAAACTTGTTTACACACAAGTGTGGACATTACAAAAGATACCAAGTGCAGGAGATTGGATTATAAAAATCAACTTGACTTGTTGGCTAAGAGACAAGAAAGTTTCAGGTTTTGTCATAGAAAACTCCACAAAAAACCTGGCATCTGTTTATTGACTATCTGAGGAACGTAGAAAAGGACATTTTAGTTGTAGGCTTTGACAATAAATTAAAGCTGAGTCCAGACAAGACAGAGGTGCTGTGTGTCACAGTGTCTTGGGTCCGTGTAGTTAGAAGACACCCTGTCCTTGACGGGGCTGTAATGCCCTGGAAGTGACAAATGTGACAAAGTGACAATTTGGGGGCGCTCTTGGACTCTGCACTGATGCTTGAAGCTCAGGTGAAGGCCGTGGCCAAGAGTGCCTATTCCCAACTATGGCTGTTTCACCAGTTGAAGCCTTCTCTGGACAGAGCTGCTCTGGTAACCTCCAGACTAGACTACTGTAATGGGCTCTACATGGGGCTGCCCTTGAAGATGGTTCGGAAGCTGCAGCTAGTGCAAAATGCAACAGCTAGATTGCTGACTGGGAGAACTGGCTGGATGCACATCACACCGGTCTTAAATGAGTTGCACTGGCTGCCAATTTGCTATTGAGCCCAATTCAAGACGTTAACTTTAACTTATAAGGCCCTAAATGACTTGGGACCCAAATATCTGAAGGAACATCTGCTCCCATATCTACCTGCCCATGTCTTAAGATTGGACCCTCCTGGTTGTCCCACCACCTTCAGCAGCAAAAGGGTTGGGCACCTGGGAGAGGGCCTTCTGAGTGATGGCCCCTAGGCTATGGAACAGTCTCCCCCTTAAGGTGCATCTATCACCTTCATTGTACACATTTAGGAAGGCAGTGAAGATGCACCTCGTTGCCTTGGCCTATGGTTAAATGGGGACACATTTTTCTCTCTGCTGGCAGATGCTGTTATTATTTTAAACCATATTTGATTTTAGATGTTGCTACCTGCCCAGAGACCTCTGGGTATAGGGTGGGATAAAAATGTAAATGAATAAAAATGAACTTGAAAGAAAAGTGGGGGAAAGTAGAAGAATTTGGGGCAGCAGGAAGCTAACTAATTTCATTCACAATAATGGATCAAATATATGTTTTTAGATTTTTAGAATATATCTAAACGTAAGTTTTAACCATTTTTTAATAAAATTATTTTTTAAAAAGAAAAAAATAGAGGGCCTTGAAGGATATAACTATATCATTACAGTGCAGTTAGGTTCAGCAATGGTGGCCCACGTTTACACTGCGAGCGCTAATGGCACCTTTAACTTTACTTCCGGGACTCACAGTGCAAATTATCCATCCCAACTATCCAAATCATCATGGCAGCGGTTGCAGCAACCCCTTTCATGTGCCTGGCCATTGCCATGGCAAGTGTGACACAGCATGCATTCGTGCAGTTGCAGACCCCACACAGCATTTGCACCAGAAGATGGTGCAAACGCTATGTCTTGGAGCTACCTAGGAGCTACCTAGCACCTCCTGGTGAAGCCGTGGAGCAATAAAAATCATCCAAAGATTGGGGACATTCTGGGGTATTCCCAGATGCTCCAAGATAGAGGCAAAGCTGTAGTGTGCAGACAGAGTGACCCAGAGCCTTGGGACTATGATGGAAACTTTGGACCTTTTCACCCATACAAGCTGGAATGATCAAGCCATCTTGTAATTTCCATCCACGCTCAAACTCAGCCACAACTCACCTGGAATTGCCTAATCCCACCTAGAGAAATCCAGTTATGAACAACTTAAAAGCAGTCCACAGGCCGACTAGCAGCATCTGAATCGCTCCTGGGATGGTGGATCCAAAGCATTTTTGGGTGCTGCCCAGAAAGGAGATGTGGACTGTGCAGTCATTAGCAGCTTTCAGATCACCATGGCAAAATCCAACCTCAGACCCAACACCAGCTTGGATTTTGCCATGGCAGTCAGATGGGCTATTCACACTGCAAGCACTGTTGCACAGGATACAGGGCTAATCCAGTGTTTCTAGTGTGAATGGCTTCCACTGCACTTCATCCTGACAAGCCTTGAATGGAACAAAAGCCAAAGCACCATTTTAGGAAGAAAGCTTCAGTTTAGGCCCTTTGTTGGGTGTTAAATCTGCACAAAAACATTTAGGTCTGTGATATTTTTACACATTCATTCTCCCTGTTGTGTTTTTTTGCATTGATTAGCTGGAAAAAAAAGAATCAAATTTTGCACAGAAATATGACTTTTTGCTCAATTTTTTCCTTATTATGTCTGGGTTAATATTTGAATTGTGAAATATGGATTTAAGCATGTACTCACAAAGGGCACCCAGACCTGGTTTACACTCTATTCTGTGCAGATGTGGTGTACCAGCCATGTGCAGGGTCTCCCAAATCTGCATTACCATGAGGTCAGAAGAGACCCTGAAACCGACAATGAGTGATCCTGTTCCAGATCTAAGGTAAGTGTGGAAATGCCACAAATTTCAAAAATAAGAATCTGTGAAATAGTGGGCATGTGATGTGAGACATGCAGATTACACCAACGGGAAATGGAAGTAACAACAGCCTCAGCAATGGTTCAGCTGCCTGTAAATGATGGTTCTCTGCTAATGAGTAGGGATGTACACCAATGGGGGGTTTTGGATTCAATTTGTATCAAATCGAATGTAAGAAAACTCACAATCATTTGAATAGATCCCCTTCAAATTTGGCAAGATTCTATTCAATATGAATGTATTTGTACAAATTTATATGAATATCCAGTACAAATGCATACGTATTTGATACATATCCCGTAACATATCCAATCTGAAAGCATCATATCCGCCCTTAATCCACTTTGAATCTGATCTGAATCCACTTTGAATCTGATCTGAATCCATATTGGGTGTGACGAATGTACTGAAGTAATTGTTCACAAATGTCAATGTACGAATGTCGTAACATTTAATTCATATACGAATGTCCAAATTTGTATGAATTTGCATGCATATCAAATGTCACAAATATTCGTTGCCATCCCTACTAATGAGACATGACTGAACACTTCAGTCCTTTCCAGTGGAGAAAACATGAAAAGGTTCTCCACATTGATTTCAGAGTTCCTTGCAATGAGGAACATCCTTTGGAGAAACGTCACCTTGCTTTTCCACAAACCCTTTCAATGCTTTTGGTTTGAATGCCTGCATTGCTACAGTGGAGACATGTAAGGGGGTGTACAGACTTACAGATACCGTGCGCTTCTATGTGCAGTTGAGGCATGGGTGGCATACCTGAGGCCCAATGCTGCATAGCAACGGCACATTATGCCACCACTACTTTGAATTCACCGATGGCAGAACGATGAACACTCGCACTGCAGTATCAGGTAAATTTAAAGTTTCCTGCCAGTCAGGACAGGATGGTGAGAACAGCGAACAAGAGCTGAGCCTGCAGCTCAGCTCCTACTGGCTGCCTCATCCAACATGATGCACACCTCACCGTGTTCAAAGGTACCACAGCTTTCTCTGAGAAAGCTGCGGGAAAGCTGCGCATCTTGGATTTGCAGCAGGTAAGCTGCGCTTTTTTCTCTAACAGCACATTTTATTCCATTAATCTGGAAATTCCCTAAATCTGTCATCAGAATACGCTTTTGTCTACTGAGCGTGGAGCTTGACTTCTTCTTTTTCAAAAAAGAAAAGTCACAGCTGGGAGGCAAACATGAGGGGAACTATTCCAGAGCTTTCTACGCAGCTTCCCCTTTGGCCTGCGAGCTGAAAGCAGCATTGTTAACCATCTCCATGCCTGAGTCCGTCTCTCTCCCCCGTCGAAATCAAAGCAGAGATATTTCTCCCTCCCCCTTTTAATTAATTGACTTTCTATTTTTATCCTTGTTTGGGTCAGATGCCTAAGCACCTATCTGTTTGATAGCACCCGAGGGAGTCTTTTGTTCCAAAGAGGTGAAAAATTGTACCCACAAAAAGAGTTTCCTCATCCGATCAATTCTCTCTAACAACTTTATTGATTAGTTGCAGCAACATTTTTCATTTATTAATTATGAAGAAGATGTTCTGGGGGGTTTCTTTAAGTTAACTATCCTGATAGTCCTCGGTCTCTCTTCTCACCCGTTTCTCTGTCCATATTAGCTGCAATTGGCTCATGATCCTATTCCAAAGGAAGCTAAAATTATTTGAAATTTATAGGTCTTTTTTTTTAAAAAAAATCTGATTTAAATGTGGATGGCAAGAAAAACTTAACTCAGAGCCATATCTTTTTAAAAAGCCTGATTTATCAACTGCTTCAGAAAATATACAGCTTGGTGCGTGCTCTTTAAAAATACAGTTAATGATTTGCTTGTGAAAATTTTCCCATGAAGACATAAATTCTCCACTATGCAGTGGGGTGCACAGGTGTGTCATGAATCATTATGGTTGATTAATTAATTGTACTGTCGCTCTCAGAGCCTATTGTAGAAGAAGATGCCCATTGGCTCCCTGAGTGAGTCACTGGTCTGAATTTGTTAGCAATTCTGCTGCTTGCATTTGCATGAAGTATGACTATTTAACTATATTTCTATATCTCTGCCTACCTATCTATATATTTCTGCCTGTACCCAAAGTAATCAGTGTGGATCACAATAAAATTACTATAAACACAGATAAAATAGGCTGGTTAAAACAATAGCAGTGTCTGTATAGGGTGGGCAGGTGGCTGGCTGGATGAATAAGATGCTTAATTCATCTACCAAAGAGGTGGTGTCAGCCACTGGCTTGTATAAAGGGTTAGATAAATTCATGGAGGGCAGATGTATCAATGCCTGTTAGAAGGCATGCCTATGTACTCCCTCAAGGTTGCAGAGATAGGTAGGATGTTCCTCAAGGCCATTTGCAAAGGAGTTGACAGCAGGTGAAGGTTTTGCTTTTTTTTTCTTCTGCTTGAAGCCCATAAGCAATTGGTTGGCCACTGTGTCACAGGCTGGCCTGTGGCCTGATCCAGAAGGGCTCCTTTTAAGTTCTTATATTCTTAACTGTTTTAGCACTCTGTTTTATGGCAGTCCTAGACCATACTCTAGTTAAGAAGAGCACTGCTGGAGACCCCCTGTGGATTTTGCCTGAGAATCAGAGATGTGTTCTTTCAGAACCATGGACAGATCCTTCAGCAGTATGGAGTTGTTCCAAAAGCTTTCTTCTTTTTGATAGGGGTTGACAGGTTTGCTTCATCCGGGCTTGCATATTGAAACAGCTAAATTCTGCCTCACTCTTCCCTTTTAATATACGTATTTTTACAGGAAAAAAAAATTCTTTGGTGTAAAAAAAAAAGCCTTTTAATCTAAAACATGCAAGAGGACCCATGACTGGGTCTTCCCTGGGATAACCTTTGTGGAATGTCCTCCATTGTGAGGTCCATCACCATCCTTCAATACCCTCAGGCCTTTTGTAAAGACAAACTTCTTTACCCTTCCTTTTGGCTGAGATGGCTGTTCTCTTCCTGTTCAGTTATTGTACTGTTTTTAATTTATTTCAATTCCTTTTTAAAATGCATTTTAGCTGTAATCCACCCAAGGCCTCATGGTCAAGGGCAGCATATAACTTTTTTTGCCTAAAAGTGCAGTTCTCACTCTCCCTCTTATTGTAAATAGACTTGTTGTCTTCCCTGTTGCGCTTTATCCTATGTGAATCTATTTATAATGGTCAACATTGGCGAGAAAAACTGGATGTATTATTGTGTAGTTTATTCACAGTGAAATTGCACTATAGAATCCAGGCTTTGCTTGACGCACCATTCAAACATAGCTGTATAGCCCTAAAACTTATCCTAACCCTTAGTCTAACCCTAAACTTAGCCCTAACCCTAGCCTTAACCTTAACCCTGAGTCTAACCCTAACCCTAACCCTAATCTTAACCCTAATCTTAACCCTAACCCTAACCCTAACCCTAACCCTAACCCTAACCCTAACCCTAACCCTAATCCTTAACCCTGAATCAAACCCTAACCCTAACCATTACCCTAGCCATAATGCTAACGCTAACCCTAACCCTTAACCCTGAGTCTAACCCTAACCCTAACCCTTACACTAACTCTAACGCAAACCTAACCCTAACCCATACACTAACTCTAACCCAAACCTAACCCTAACCCTAACCCTAGCCATAACTCTAACCCTAACTCTAACCCTAACCCAACCCTAACCCTAACCGTAACCCTAGCCATAACCCTAACCATAACCCTTAACACTGAGTCTAACCCTAACCCTAACCCTAACCCTAATCTTAACCCTAACCTTAACCTTAACCCTAACCCTAACCCTAACCCTAACCCTAACCCTAACCCTAACCCTAACCCTGACCCTGACCCTAATCCTTAACCCTGAATCAAACCCTAACCCTAACTGTTACCCTAGCCATAATGCTAATGCTAACCCTAACCCTTAACCCTGAGTCTAACACTAACCCTAACCCTTACACTAACTCTAATGCAACCCTAACCCTAACCCTTACACTAACTCTAACCTAAACCTAAACCTAAACCTAAACCTAAACCTAAACCTAAACCTAGCCATAACTCAAACCCAAACCCAAACCCAAACCCAAACCCAAACCCAAACCCAAACCCAAACCCAAACCCTAACCCTAACCCTAACCCTAACCCTAACCCTAACCCTAGACATAACCCTAACCATAACCCTTAACACTGAGTCTAACCCTAACCGTAACCATAACCCTAACCCTAACCCTAACCCTATCCCTAACCCTAACCTTAACCCTAACCTTAACCTTAACCTTAACCCTAACCCTGACCCTAATCCTTAACCCTGAATCAAACCCTAACCCTAACCGTAACCCTAGCCATAATGCTAACGCTAACCCTAACCCTTAACCTTGAGTCTAACCCTAACCCTTACACTAACTCTAACCCAAACCTAACCCTAACCCTAACCCTTACACTAGCTCTAACCCAAACCTAACCCTAACCCTAACCCTAGCCATAACCCTAACCCTAACCCTAACCCTAACCCTAACCTTAACCCTAACCCTAACCCTTAACACTGAGTCTAACCCTAACCCTAACCCTAACCCTAACCCTAACCCTAACCCTAACCCAACCCCAACCCCAACCCCAACCCCAACCCTACCCATAACCCTAACCCTAACCCTAACCCTAACCCTAACCCTAAACCTAAGCCCAACCCTAGCCCTAACCCTAGCCCTTTACTGTGAAACTAACCCTAACCCTAACCCTTACTCTAACCCTAACCCTAACCCAACCCTAACCTTACCCTAACCCTATCCCTAACAGTAACCGTAACCGTAACCCTAACCCTAACCCTAACCCTAACCCTAACCCTAACCCTATCCCTAACCCTATCCCTATCCGTAACCCTAACCCTAATCCTGACCATAACCCTAACCCTAGCCATAACGCTAACGCTAACGCTAACCCTAACGCTAACCCTAACCCTAACCCTAACCCTAGACATAACCCTAACCATAACCCTTAACACTGAGTCTAACCCTAACCGTAACCATAACCCTAACCCTAACCCTATCCCTATCCCTAACCTTAACCCTAACCTTAACCTTAACCCTAACCCTGACCCTAATCCTTAACCCTGAATCAAACCCTAACCCTAACCGTAACCCTAGCCATAATGCTAACGCTAACCCTAACCCTTAACCTTGAGTCTAACCCTAACCCTTACACTAACTCTAACCCAAACCTAACCCTAACCCTAACCCTTACACTAGCTCTAACCCAAACCTAACCCTAACCCTAACCCTAGCCATAACCCTAACCCTAACCCTAACCCTAACCCTAACCTTAACCCTAACCCTTAACACTGAGTCTAACCCTAACCCTAACCCTAACCCTAACCCTAACCCTAACCCTAACCCTAACCCGAACCCCAACCCCAACCCCAACCCCAACCCCAACCCCAACCCCAACCCCAACCCCAACCCTACCCATAACCCTAACCCTAACCCTAACCCTAACCCTAAGCCCAACCCTAGCCCTAACCCTAGCCCTAACCCTAGCCCTTTACTGTGAAACTAACCCTAACCCTAACCCTTACTCTAACCCTAACCCTAACCCAACCCTAACCTTACCCTAACCCTATCCCTAACAGTAACCCTAACCCTAACCCTAACCCTAACCCTAACCCTAACCCTAACCCTAACCCTAATCCTGACCATAACCCTAACCCTAGCCATAACGCTAACGCTAACGCTAACCCTAACACTAACACTAACCATAACACTAAACCTAACCCTATCCCTAAACGTAACCCTAACCCTAACCCTAACTTTAACCCTAACTCTTAACCCTGAGTCTGACCCTAACCCTAACCCTAACCCTAACCCGTACTCACACTCCAACCCAACCCTAACCCTAACCCTAACCCTTGCTCTAACCCTAACCCTAACCCTTACTCTAACCCTAACCCTAACCCTAACCCTAACCCTAACCCTAACCCTATCCCTATCCCTAACGTAACCATAACCATAACCATAACCCTAGCCATAACCCCAGCCCTAGCCCTAACCCTAACCCTAACCTAACACTAACCTTTTCCCAGCCTTTACTCTAACCCTAACCCTAGCCCTAACCATAACCTTCTTATCCGAACCCTAACCCTTACTTTAACCCTAACCTTAATCCTAACCGAGTCCTTTGGATAGCATTTTGAAGTACAAAAACAAAATAGGGGGATTCAGTGCTGTACCTCCATTGGTGATATCACAAAAACACTGGGTCTGCATGGCTTGGGAACTGTCTTCCAATCTCCCTACAAGTCTAGAAAGATAAGAATGAGGAAGTCCAGTGGAATCAACAAATCTCATGTTTTCCTCCTCCATTCTCATCTCCAGTATATTTGCAGTGCTTCATATTTTTTGACACCCTGGCTTTGCTTCCCCAGGGTACACAGAGAAAATTTTTAGAAGAATACCTCTCAAATCTAAAGCCCAAAGCCTAATAATTTCTCTTATTTACTGCACTGTTTGTGGCTTTCTTCTTAGTTTATAGAGTGGGAAAGTAGAACAGGGGGTTAGGGTTGATTACGGTTAGGATTAGGGTTAGGGTATGGTGGACAATTATTCCAGGGGCATCAGGTTCATGTATGGCCCTTTCTACACTGGATTCTGGGATATATTCTGGGATAGGTGCCTGCCAACTGCACTAGCATGTGGAGAGCAGGGCCCTATTCCATTATATATCCCAGAATAAGGCCCAGTGCTGGAATGATCTAGGAGTCTCAGCTCAGAGGCCATAAAGTTTCTGTTGTCAAAAGCCAAGATCAAGGAAGAGGCCATATGTCAGCAGTGACAAAATCATCTTAGGCATACGAAGTTATCCAAATATAGCAGAGTAAGTAGCTGACATCTGGATGCTGCTGTAAGCTTTCCCAGTTCTGGGTCCTAGCTTCTGCTTAGGACCAGATCTACACAAGTTCTCGGCTTGCCACTTTCCATTTAAGAGATCCACTCCATAAGTCCATATTATTCATGCTCAATAATAGGGATGTGCACAAATATGCATAATGTTTGTTATTCGCAAGAATTTGTACATGCATCGAATGCCACAATATCCGTACATTAACATTCATATGAATATGAATATTTCAGGCATTCATACGAATAGTTCAGACATTTGTACAAATAGTTTGGACATTCGTTAAACTGGGGGGGGCATCGGAGAGTCAGAGAGAGAGAGACGGAGGAGTTTTTCTTTAAGACAGGAGGGGAAGGGAAGCACTTTCAGAGAAAGAGAGAGAATTGTGTTTGTGCGTAAGACACAGAGGCAGGAGATCAGAGGGAGGGGAAGCAGGTTTGGAGAAACAGAGAGGCAAGGTGAGTGTGTGTATATAAGACAGGAGGGCGATCCGTATCCGTTATGTATACATTTGTATAGGATACATATCCAGGATATGCATGCATTCGGATATTCATATCAATTCAAATAGAATCCTACCACCTTCGAAGGGGATCTATTTGAATTAATACATATTTTCTAACAAAAATACCCATTTGTGCAAATCCCTACTCAAGAACCACAGAGACAATAAAACTCAGAATACAACCCAATCTTCAGTGGCTGGAAGGGATGCCTCAACTAATTAAGAATTTGTAGAATGTTGGCATAGGATGTTTATGCTTACAGAGATCCAAGTTCTTAAGCAACTCTTTCATTAAAATAACACGAACTCTAGCCTTGATTTCTACCATAGTATAAGTAATGGATGCAAGAGGATTTTGCAGCTTAGGTTGTTTCCAAATGAGGACCCTGGGCTTCTGGAAATCATAGTCTCTGATCCGCAAAATGTTAATATTGCCAACTTTTAGTAGGGGTGGCTGGCTGGCTAGCTGGGTGGGTGGGTAGGTGGGAAACCCAGAAGTTGTGGGCATCCATTCAAGGTTATGGAGCTTTCTCCTTGCCTTACCTTTCTATGTTATTCAGCAGAAAATTTGACGCTGTAGCAGATCTGTCATCAGGTATCTCCAAATCACTCTCTGACAAAAGGAATGACTAAGATTTCCTGATCCCGGTTCCCTCTCTGACTTCCTTGGGCCAAACCAGAAATAACAATTGTCTGCGTGAGCATAGGAAGATGTCATAAACATAGACTGCAGGGCTTTTCTCAAGCTTTGGGCTTCTTTCTATGCAATACAAGGAAAAGGTGAGGAAATGCATTAGGAAACAGTGAAGAAAAGGAAGCAGCGGGGCGGGTGTGTGTGTGTGGAATCACCTTTCCAGTGGAAAAAAATATACAGTGTAAAAACTTTGTGACCATTCAGTTTAGGAAGGGCATAGGCTAGTTTAGGCTAAACAAGCAGGTTAGTTATCATATCTGCTTCCATGTATGTAAAATCATACACTTAGCCCATTCCACCTTCCCGATACATTTGTGTGCTTTCAGAGTCTTCTACTATACAGTCAACATTTAATGGGCATATTTTTGGACACCTTTAGAATGCCGAAAGCGTGCCACAAAAATCTGATTGGCAACGGCATTCTAATCTGCAGATAAGACCAGTGATTTAGGAAGGTTCAATACAGAAATTTCCCTTTTATCCCCAGCTGGCAGCAGTTGGCACACAGAACATGTGGATGGCAGGTGACTGTCAGCCTTTGCTCACCATAAACTGTGGCAAATGGGGCATACTAATACAGTTTGCTGCAGTTTACAGGGGAAGAACAAGAGCTTGTGGCAAATGGCCAGTTAGCTCTTCCACGGCACTATGGATTCCAGCCTCTGGGATCTTCAGCCTTAAAATCTGGATTGTAGGGATTGTGGGGTCTAGGGGAGGCACCCATGGGTGTGTGTGCCCCAAGTCAAGACCTCGGAGTCCCAATGAAGGCAACTTCGGAGATTAGTGAAGGCTCCAAAGAAAAACCTCTTGTGAGAGCAATGCAGCTGTCAAAGGCTGCAAAGGCTCCAAAGGGTCTTTGAAGTTAGTGACACCAAAAGTGCCCAGGATGGAGCTGGGCGAAGAGTCCACAGCTGACAATCCGGCAAAGGGAGGAGGAGGAGGCAGAGGTGGCAGCGCTGGTGCTCGTGCCCCATGAAAACTGTGGCAAATCCTTGCATTGGGATGCCATGGTTTTCTCTACCACCATCCCGTGGGGATCGTGATTTTTCTCCCTTTCCCAGGCAAGCCACTTGCTTGCCTCGAAAGGGGAGTAAAAGCAAGGAAGTAATGGGGTGCAGAGGCTTGGGTTTTCTCTCTTTTTCAGGGAGGTAACCTTATTGCCCTCCAGAAGAGAGAAATTTCAAGCCCCTGCAACCCCTTGGGGCTGCCTGTTAATTAGCTCCTTGCCTGGAGGCTGACTCATCCAAGCGGAAAGAGGTGCATAATTAATTAGCTCCTTTCTCAAGTCTCCCGCTCTTGCCCTGTAATTCTCCTCTGTTTTAAAAAAATATTCCCTGCTCTTCACAGCCCCTATAGTCACCTGACTGAAGCCACAGTTGCCCAGATGGGTGCCCTAAACCCACCTGTCAGGTGAGTATAGGAGCTGTAAAGAGCAGGGAAGATTTTAAAAAATAGACAGAGAGCCCTTTCAAACAGACAGGCCCTCCTGTCTGTTTTTAGAAATCTTTCCTGCTCTTTACAGCCTCTATACTCACCTGACAGCTGCTCTGCAACCCAATAAAGACCTTTTGGAGCCTTTGCAGCCTTTGACAGCCTTTGGGAGACTTGTCACAACCCCTCTGAAAGGATAGTTTGACCCCCAAAGGGGTCATGACCCACAGGTTGAGAACCACTCACTTAAAGCATTCCAGGAAAGTAAAGATCGGAGAGGGATCTGGTGTCTACACTCTGGGACACTGGGACACTTCCAATCTTACCCAGCACTTCCCTAAATGCTGGATAAGTGCAAACTGCCCCTATGCCAGAGGCAATCGCTGTGGCACGGGCATGTGTGTTGTGCCCATTGCTGTGTTGGGTTGCGTGCGGTGCACAATTTTGCGCGCTAACACTAGTAGATGCTGGGGTAGCGTCTGGTAAGGCAGGAGGTGTTTCTGGGTTGAAGACGCCTCCTGCAAGTGCAGATGCTCCTTATCAGCATCTGCTATGAGATCATGTGTGAATTGGCCTCAGCTTGTAGAAAATAAATGAAGTAAGTATAGAAGAGAGAAGCCAGGATGTTGGGGTTAGGAAACCAAATGATAGCAACCAAGTTATGGCCACAGTATAGAAAATGTATCTAGAACCAGACCTTTTGTACACAGAGGAACCATGGACAGAATAGATCATATAGTTCTCTCCTCCTCCTTTTCTTTTTTCTCCTCCTCCTCCTCCTCCTCTCTTTCTTCTCCAGTTAAAATTGATTGAAAGAAAGTTCAAAAGGGTTGGGGAAAAAGGAAGCACTTCTTACAACATGTAAGTACCTTTGGGATTCCATCACCACAGGAGGCACCAATGCCGTCTCTTACACGGGTTCCAGAAAAGGATAGCAGATTAATTGAGGTCAGACATGTCAGTGGCTGTTAGCTATGGAAACTAGGGATGTGCACAGTTTTTATTTTTATTTTTTTGCATTCAAATTTGAGTTGAATCGAATGTCAAAACATTCTATTTAATTTGAACGTTTAAAATCTGAATGCAACAAAAACTGATTAGAATCCGATACATTTGAATCTATTTGTTTGAATGGTAGATACAAATGTAAAGATACAAATGTCGACAACATTCGTATGTGTTATACATATCTGTACCCATTTTGAATGCATCCCGTTTTATCCCGTATGCATCCTGTTTTCATTCCGTATTATAAGCGCGAATGCGTACAGATACGTATGATATTTGTACAGATACCTACGTAATAGGTAATACGTACCTATCTGTACGTTTAAATGATTCAAATCATTCGGATGTTTTGGGGCATTCGAACTTCGTTCAAATGTTTAAATTTGAATGTGAAGACATTATATTGAAATTTGAAAGTCCACATTTGATCAATTTCTATTGAATTTTGAATGCTTAGAACATTCGTGCACAACCCTAAGGGAAACACAGAGGGGCCTTTTCACACTATGGAGATTGGGGTGGTCCGTGGGGCATCCACACGCTTGGGATCCACTTTCATTCCAGAGTGCCTCCGATTATGCATGGCCATCCTCCATGATCAGTAGCTGAGGAGCAGTAAAAACTGTTCCAAAGATATAGTAGGAGTGCCGATGGCACATCTAGTGCAGACCTGACAATGTCTGTCTGTGTGTGACTGTTGTAGGGGTGTGCACAGAGCCATTGTTCCACATTCGGTTCGAGTTGAAAATGGATCCAATGGCAGCCGCAGTGCACGCATGCACAGTGGAAGCCGCCGCACCGCAACAAGGTAAGCACTGACTGGATCGCGAGCGCGCAGCCGTGGGCGGGGGGGGGGGTGTCGGCTGCAGCTTCCCCTGTCAAGAGAAGGTGCCATCGGGCCTTCTCTTGCGAGGGGGCAGCCAGCTGCCGGTCTCGCCATGTCGGCTCAAAGGAGCCAATGGCGAAGGCCGGTGGGCAGGGCCAGCTGACAAACAGAGAGCATGCGCTCTCCCTGTTTGACAGCTGGGCATGCGCCGGCAATCTGGCTCTTTCCCCTGCTACTCCAGAAGCGTTAGCTTCCAAAGCGGTTTCAGGGGAAAAGCCAGATGTGAGACCTAATTTTTAGAATAAATTTTAGAATAAATTTCAAACAGTGGTTGCATTACATTATCTGCTATGAGAAAGACTTTTGCTTGTCTAGTTCCAGGGCGTTTCCTTCTCCATGCTACCTTGTGGCTTCTGAATAATGCTTTAGGCCCAAGAATTCATTTTTCTTGGTGGGTTAAGCAAACTTTGGAGTTCCTTCCTTACAAAAGGATCTATCCAACAGATGTGAGTTTGTTAAATCTGCTACATTTTCCAGACTCCCTTCAATAGGTGATTGGCTAATCCCACACTTTTAAAAAGAGAGAGAGAGAGAAATACTTGCTGGAAGAGCCATAAAGAGTCAAGGGACATTTTCACACTTTCGGTCCCATGGATGGGAAAGGTGTGAAATCAACGAACGTTGACTAATGTTCGCCCTTGCGATCACCAGTCAACGTTAGCCTAACCCCGTGCGATCACTAACCTTTGATCCATCTCTGGGCCAGTCCTCTTCTGGTCACCACCATCTTGAGTGCAGCAGTCTCCATGGCTGTGCATGCATCAGCACCAATACTATGACAGCCACAGTTGTGTGAGGGGTTCAGGGCACTTGCATGGCTGCACCAATGACCTTCCCAGCTGGCAGAGGTGCAAATGCAGCTAGCATGAAATTAGGCAACCTCTGGGCAGGTATGGGGCATCTCTAGTCTGTAAATGCCTTCTGACTGTATGGATGCACCTGTCCAGAGGTTGCCTAATTTTATGCTATGGGCTGAAGTGTGAATTCAGCCTAGGACTGGTTTAAAGAGACAACCCTGCGTGTGCGTAAATCTCATACAGGGCAACGGTGACTCTGCCAGGCTCAGTTTCTTGCAATTTGAACCCACTGGTACAGATTGTACACTAAGAACAACAGAAATCTAATTTGATTCATTATCTCTGTGACAGCTCTTTCGTGTCTCCCTATTTCGGTTTGAAGGTGAAACTGTTCAGCTGTCGCTGATAGAATCACAGAGTTGGAAGGTGCTCAAAGGTCGTCCAACCTTCTGCAAGGACAGAAAATCTCTTTTAAAAAGAGCGCCCACACCACTTTCTAAGATAGGCTGTTTCACTGCCTGTCCTATTTCTGAAAGTCTCAAGGCATGTTACAACAATAAAGTACAATTTTAAATGAACCCGCTAAAAATGATAACAGTGTCCAAAAGTGGAGAAGGGAAGGTTGGAATAAATAGGTACCTATTTAGTGTATGCATTAGATGGGACAATACCACCTTTGAGCCAGTTTGGTCTTGTGATTAGGGAGCCAGGCTCTTACCTGGGAATATCAGGTTTGGTTCCGCACTCCTCCATGAAGCCAGCTGGGTGATCTTGGGCTAGTCACAGTTCTCTTTCTGAGCTCTCACAGCCCCACCTACCTCACAGAGAGTTCTGTCATGGGGAGAAGAACAGAAGCTTTGTCAGCTGCTTGAGTCCCCTTAAATGGGTGAGGAAAGCAGGGTAGAAAAGCCAACTCTTCTTCTTCTTCTTCTTCTAGTTTGGTCTAGTGGTTAAGGAGCTGGACTTTTATCTGGGAATACTGGACTTGATTCCGCTCTCCCCAATGAAGCCATCTGGGTGACCTTCGGCTAGTCACAGCTCTCATCTGAGCTCTCACTGCCCTACCTGCCTCACAGAGTGTCTGTTGTGGGGAGAAGAACAGAAGGTTTGTCAGCCTTTTTGAGTCCCCTTAAATGGGTGAGAAAAGCAGTATATAAAAGCCAGTTCTTCTTCTTCTCCTTCTAGTGGCAACAGCGGCAGTGATGGCAGTGGCAGTAGAGGTGGTGCGGTAGTGGCAGCAGAACCACTGGAGAAAGAGTGAGTGAGAGAGAGAGAGCACTTCTGGTTGCATAGATGAGGAAGAGTGTGGTGTCTATGCAGATGATGCACTTGCAGAGAAACCTCAGTGCCACACAGACATTGCCCCCTCACTCCACATTCAAGGATCCCTAAAGGTGCCATGTGGATTCTGCCAAAGATAACCAAGAAGGGGATTTTTATTTCCATCCTCAGCTAGAGCTTTCTTGGGGCTCGTTTGGTGCTTTTTTGAATTATTTTCCCAATAGCTCAAAAACATCAGCTTGGTATGTACTTAATTTAAACCGGTTTGCTCAGCCCTGAGGTAAATACAGATGCACACAGAGATAAATATATGGGCTCTGCCCCTAGATAAATATATAGCCCCTAACCTGGCTCCCTGTAGAGATGATAACAAAACTCCCATTCATTTCAGCCTCATTATGGGCTTATCTTTTCCCTCGCGTTGCAGTATAAATCTAAGTCGTGCTAAGAGAGCAATAGCAAACCATGTGGGAGGCTCTTGGATTTCAAGCTGGACTTATCATTTTATTATTTGGCTGGTTTCTTTTACACTGTAATTATATTACTGGAAGAAAAGGTTTAAAGTTCTATAGTCTTCTCCCACCATCACAACCCTTCCCCGGCCTGAACACAAAGACCCGGTTCTGAACCCTCCGCCCTGACCGCTTCAAATCACATTTCTATATCCTTGACAGCACATTTCTTGCAAGCCAATTCCAAGCGGATTATTTCCCGTATCCTAAGTTGGAAGCCTCAGCTCCACTGTGTCAATCAAATAAATTTCCCTAAGTGTTGAGGCTCCTTAATGCAAGACCTTTGTGCCCAGGCTTTGTAAAGGTGATTCTCTGCAGAGGGACAAATTGGAGTGAGAGACTCATTTGGACTCACAAGGAAGCCAAAAAGGCATCAAGGAAATCTAAAAAGAGGGAGGGGAGGAAATATTCAACCCATGTGAAGCCATAGAGCCCTCTGATGAGCTAGATATTACACTTTAATACTAAACCACCACACCACGGAAAGAGCAGTGTGTGGTTCTGGCTTGCTGAATGCTATTAATTTTCAAAGTGTATTACAATTGTAGGGACACCTGAGCTGTACAACTTTGAACTGAAGCATCAAGGAGCTGCACAGTTTATAATAGCCCTCAAAATGTCTAATTTCATGCTCACAGTGGGTCATCCACTGTCCGCACATTGAAAACTACCAGCAAGGTAACAATAAAATCACACCACTGGTTTCAAGGTCCTCATTCTGATAGGGTGGTGTGTCTGATAGGATGAGAAAGAGGGAAGGAAAGTGTAACAGCTATGGACACTGATATTTTAAGTTATTTTAGAACAACTAGATTATTTTGAGAAAGGTGGGAGAAATCTCATATAAGATGTAAGTTACATGTATTTTGTACATTTTTGTGGATATAGGCAATACAGATGACGAAGCTGTGGTTCTCTAGATGTTGCTAGACACCAGTCCAGATTAGGGATGCAGACAAATATTTGTTACATTCTATATTTGTACAAATTCACATATTTGTATAGCAATATTATGCCATCCGTACATTGACATTCGTATTCATACGAAGCTTCGGAATGGAACATTTGTGAACTGGGGAGGTGGGAAAGCAGCTGTGCCAGTCACATCTGTGACGGATCCAGAGTGCATTCGATGTGGATCGAGAGCAGATTCAAAGTGGATTCAGGGCAGGTTTGATGCTTTCAGAGCAGATATATTACAGGATACATATGGGATACGTATGCATTCAGATATTCATACAAATTCATAATAGATTCATATTGAATAGAATCCTACCACGTTCGAAGGGGACCTGTTTGAACAAATACTAATTTTCTTACATTCGATTTGATATGAATTGAATGGGGGGGGGGGAAACCCACATTTGTGCACATCCCTAGTCTGGTTGACATGATTGTAGGTCTTAGAGGAATTCCGCTCTGGCCAGCATACTGGACCACCAAGGATACTAGGAATGTCCCTTCTGTATGCTGGTATGATCCAAGGGAAGTCCCTCCCATGGATCACACAACATGCAGAAGGAAGGCTCCCAATTCACTTGCTGGTCTAGCATACCAGCCAATGCAGAATCACCCTGGGTTGCCTCTATCTTTTCCTTACCTTCTTACTGTCCAGATTTAGTGGATCAGAGTTGTTCTGGACCTTGAATCTAGAATGATTTAGCCTGTGGAAGGCTCAGAGCATGTTTTCATCACATTTACTC
Organism: Aspidoscelis tigris stejnegeri; assembly: GCA_023333525.1. Classification (NCBI taxonomy): domain Eukaryota; kingdom Metazoa; phylum Chordata; class Lepidosauria; order Squamata; family Teiidae; genus Aspidoscelis; species Aspidoscelis tigris. Next base: position 15,136,360 of record JALMGA010000007.1, read on the forward strand.
AAAGTTTATGGTGCCTAAAGTAGCTTTCACATCTACTGTGCTTGCCTTGAACCAAGCTGCTAACTTCATCCAGTCAGCTACGGTCAAGGTTTCATCATAAAGAATGGGCTTGGTCCTGTCAGCCACCAGCCCAGGTTTTATGTAGTTTAGTTTAGTTTAGTTGTTATGATGCACCTTGGGACCTTGCAGTGAAGTTGCAAGCACGCTGGCAGCTCAGATGGCCCCTGACATGACTGCGCTTGCACAAAGCATCAGTGCTGCTGTAGTGACGGTGCTGGTGCTGGTGCGGTCGCACAGGATGCCCGATCCAAGATGGTGGTGCCCTGCAGAGGATCAAACACGCGACCAATTGGGCTAGGCTGTCATTGACTAGCGCTCACAATGTTAGTCTATAACAAAGTCTACAAAGGAAGTGCAAAAGAACCCCAGATCAGAACTGTGCTCACTAATTCAGATTAGAGGTAGACCAGATAAACGTGGTCTGCATCCATACTAGCACTTCATAGCACACATTTGATGTTCTAAAGCCCACTCAATGCAGGGGCCTCAGCCTGTGGTTCATCCAGATCTAGATAATATGGATCTAGCAGCCAATATGAATCTGTAATATAGATTAACCGAGGAAAGTGCAGAAAAAGCCTGTAATGGGAGAGTCTTAACTATCTCGATTTTAGCCTTAGAGGGTTAACATCAGAAGTAAAAATCTTCTTAAGGGAAAAAATCAGTTTGTGCTAAGTTTTGAAGAAGAAAGGCATATGTGGCCTTGGAGCAGTACTATCCACAACCAGTTGCACCTTGGAACTTACTCCCAAAATTGACAACACTTGGCTGCAGAGATGGGACATGTTAACTATTCACATTACCGGATGGGAAGGGGTTACTCATTCATCTTCTAGAAAGACCTGCGTTTGCGGGCATTTTATTGGTTATTGTGTAACATGTGATGTATTCATGATTTAGAATATAGTAATGCCTGTATTAGCATTATTCATTCTGATCCTGTTTCTGATTCTGACTTTGATGCTGATTTTTGATTCTATCTTTGCTGTCCTCCTATTGCTTTAATCCAATGCTGTCTTTTTGAACTGTTATTGAATTTTGAAGTTGAACCCCATGTCTTGCATGGAGAAATCTTTTTAATTTGCTTGAAATATTTTGAATCTGTATCTTTTTGGCTGTTTTATGTATTTGCTCAATTTTTGCCTTTTTATTTTCATAAACCAAATTATTCTACAATTTTACTCTGGTTCATTGTGCAACTTGAAACCAGAAGGGATATTTTGGTAGGGGAAGCCTTGCCTTGCCGTCACAAGGCCTGAGATTCATCCAGTTCTGCTATAGCTGAAATCTTTATAAAAATACTAGAGGTTGAACCCTCACTGAACTTATACAATCTGCCTGTGAGCTATTCCACCTCCCTGAGAAGAAGCTAGTGACTTCAGGGTCATAAGTAATCCTTTTTAGGGGATTGCTTCTGGCAGTGCATGCTTTAGCCGATCCATGTGCCTCCACCTAATCTTGCACTGTATTAGAGGATGATATAGACAGCTCTCCAGGTACTTGTCGAAACTGGTTTGCACACCTCTGTGTGTGCACCCATATGCATGGTCTCATTTGAGCGTTTTGCAACCAAGAAGGTTTTCTCATGCGGCCTGACTAGGGGTGTGCACAAATGCAATTTTTGACATTTGATTAGATTAGAATTGAATATTTGAATGCCTGAGTTAATACGAATAGAGAAAAAAAAGTATTAAAATGTGAACCGATTCAAATACAATCGTATCTATTCGTACGAATATTCAATACATATTTGATGATACAAATGTTGACTACATTCATATGTATCCGTACGCGTCCCATTTTTACCCCGTATGCCTCTTTTTCATGCTGTACTTATCCGTACAGATGCGTACAGGTACAAATACGATGTGTATGAATACGTATGTAATGCATACGTACCCGTACACATACAAATGTCCAATTTATTCATACAAATGATTTGAAATATTCTTATTCATTCGAATATTGAAAAAAAATGCCTGGGCGTCAAATTCGAACTCGAATGTCCATATTCGGCTGAAATTGATCAAATAATGAATATTTTGAATGCAATTGCACATCCCTAGGTCTGACAACAAGGTGGCAGCAATCAAAGTGTCTGGCATGCTTCAGTTCAGCCCAACTGATTCACATTTCAGAGTGGCTGCTAACGGCACTAGCAACTACTATATTGTATACTGGGTGGTAATCATCAGATCTTGGGATTCAGTTGCTTCGAAAATTGAAAAATACATACTGCTGGCTCTGCCCTTAAAAGAAATATTAAAACTGTACCCTTTCATTCCTGTCACTCTAACATGAAGTTCTCAGGCCTGACAGAAACTACTCACCTTCATTGCAAGTCTGTATTGCTTATCAACACATAATGGGGTTTGCATTGAACCCACTCTGCCCTTCCCCTCATTTGCTCAACCAGAACTGTGAGTCTGATTCATGCGTCTTCCTCCCCTCCCTAAAATACAGCTTCACTGATGCAATCTAGCAAATCTCCTTTCTAAGATCTGCAAGTCTACACTACACTGACAGGTATCATAGGGATGGGAAAGAAATTTCAGTCCTGCGCCGTCTTTCTTTCTTTCTTTTTTAAAGGGGAGGGGAGGATTAGGGAGATCTGTAATTAACAGATTCACATTCATAAAGATTTCTGAATGCAAGGAATTCCATTTTTTTCATTTCTACACAACATGAAATGTGAACGGAGGCATTTTCACCACGTTGTGCACCATTCTGTTGAGCACAATTGAAATGCAGACACAGTGAGCTTGCCACATGTCTTGAAGAGATGTTCGCCAGCAAATGCTCAACTGAGTTACAGTCCAAAGTCTTTGGAAAGCACCAGGAAGGTGAAAGCTTTTTGATAAATGCAGCATATTTTGGAAAATACCAAAGAGGGGCCTATCTGCACTTGGCCCTGTAGTCAACATGCACTGCGATCCCAGACAGAGCATCTGCACTGCATGGAGCTGTTTCCGAACCAACTGAGGTCTATTCTCACTACCTCACTACAGCCTCAAGTGCACAATTAGTGAACCTCTGGTGAAGAGCATATGCCTGCAAAGTAGCCTGTTACAGTCGCCAAGCATGCCCACCCTCACCAGAAGTGCACTAATTGTTGATTAGGTGTGCAGCACGTAATCACGTTCAACGTGTTAACCAGCATTAACCAGAGACTTACCTCAAGTGTCCGGGGCAGGAGCGTTCACTCTTCTTCCGCTGCGTTGGGGTCATTTGAGGTGCTGTGCAAGCACTGGCACCCTGGACAACCATAGACGTGACCGCGCATGTGCAGAGTGTCAGCATCATCAAGGGAATGATGCTGACACATGCGCTGTTACGAAGGGTGACACACTCAAAATGGCAGCACTCAGAGGAGACCAGGCCCTGGATTGAATAAGATAAGTATTCGATTGAGGGGGGAGGGAACAGCTAAAGTTGATTAGCGCTCCACTTGCGAGTGCTAGTCAACGTTGGTTAATCACGCTCCCTTCTTTTGTATTTACCTCCCAGGAAGCCTGCTTGCAGTTCCACAGGGCCCTGGTGAGGCCCAGAGTGCCACCAGAGCTCTCCCTCCCACCTCCCTGGGGTTGCAGTTCCAGTGGACCACAGAAGAGGCATGGAAAAGGCACCATGGAGGTAAGGTAAGTGGGGAGCGGAGGGGAAAGGACTGGTGGAGGAGAGAGGGTGGGAAAGGAGGGGTGGGTGGCAGGGGCCGTAGAAAGGTGGAGTGGGGGATTCATTCCAGGCATGGATATTATATAGAATATCCATGTCCGGATCCGAATACCCCCACATCCATGGGCGGGGTATTCGTCCGCAGCCGAATTTTTCCACTTTCTATTCAACTCAAATAGAATGTGGAAAAATGGCTCTGGGCACACCTCTAGTTGTGTTTGCAAATGAGAAGAATGAATGAGCCGGAATTTGTGCAAAGTCTATCTAAATGGGCTGAGCCCTGATTTTCAGTACGTCATGTAAAGAGTGAATAGTTCAGCTGCAGTTCAAAGGTACCATGGCTAGAAAGGTTGAGGAAGAAGGAAATAAGTCTGGAATCTCTTATGCCTAGCTTCAAAGATGAAAGCCAGCATCATGAACGCAGCATCAAGGACAGCAATAGCCTTGGTCCATTTCATTTTCCATGGCCAGATCTGTGAGCTGTCCAAGATTACAGCTGAAGGAAGGATACTTGATACTTGTGAGTAGAAAGAATGCTGAAAGGTTTTGACTCCTGGGACTTAAGGGACCTGATTCTGGATGTGATTATTATATCCCAGAAAGAACAGGTGTGTCATCTGGGATGCTCCTGGATTCATTGCTGTTGCTTGAGGTTCAGGTGGTGGCAGTAGTGAGTAGGAGTATTTAACTCCACCTTCAACCCTATTTCCATAAGAACAACTCAGCCACAGTGATCTACACTCTAGTAACCTCCAGAACAGACTACTGTAAAAATGCTGCCAGATGAGGTGGTAATAGCAACTAGCCTAGATGGCTTTAAGAAAGGTGTCGACAAATTCATGGATGACAGGTGTATCAATGGCTATTAGAATGGATGCCCAGGTACATCCACTAGGCTGGGGAGACAGGCAGGGTGCCTCTTAAGGCCATTTGCTGGGGTTTGAGAGCAGGTGAAGGTTTTGCCCTGTCTTCTGCTGGAGATGCCCATAGGCAATTGGTGGGCCACTGTGTGAGACATGATACTGAACTAGATGGGCTGCGGTATCTCTTGAAGACAGCCAGGAGACTGGAGCTAGTGTAATATGCATCAGCTTGACAGCTGATGGGTGTCTGTGTTTGGACATATATCATACCACTCTTGAAAGATCTGCCTATTCACTATCAAAATCAATATAACTGAAAGAATGCTCTCTAAATTGCTAGAATGTCTTCTCCCATATTGACCTACCTAGGCATTAAGGTCACAGTGGGGAGACTTTCTTCTAGTCCATCCACCCTCAGATGTTAAAGGGATGAAGACATGCAAAAAAGGCTTTTCCACTGTGTCCCCTGGGCTTCAGGATAGTCTTCCACTGGAGACGTCCGAGTTACAATATCATGTGACTTTCAGTGCCTGATGTTTAGCTGCCTCCTACTGTTGTCCTGCTGGGATGGTGGGGATGTATTTTAATTACATTTAAAACTGTTTCATTGATTTCATTGATGTTTTTATTGAGAATTGTGACCCACCCTGGAACAATTGGGTGAAGAGGGTGGATATAAATGCTCATCATTAAACAAACAAACAAATCAGTAGGTAGGTGATGATGATGATGATGGGACAGACAGACAGGCAGACAGACAGACAGACTGTTCTAACAGTGTCAACCAGTTCCATACAGAAGCCCTCAAGCACTGCATCGGTACACATCTCGATGATGATGGGATAGATAGATAGACAGACAGATGATAGAGACAGACCAGAAGTGCTCTGCTGATTGAGACTTACCGCTCCTCTGGTCCAGCATCCTGTTCTAACAGTGGCAACCAGTTCCACACAGAAGCTCCCAAGCACTGCATCAGTACACATCTCGTCCTGCTCACAAGTCTCTCAGAAGATGGTTTTCTCCAAAGCATCCCACCCCCACCTCCAAAATCACATAGCCATCAGATCTGGTAACCCATGATGACCTTCCCATGAGCTGCTCTTCTGAGCTTCCTTTCTCCAGATCTCTCATGAAGGCTGAACTGAATTGGCTTATTCGCCTGTTTCGACCCATCTAGTTTCATTGTGCATCCTGCATATCAGAACTGTAAATATTCAGCTAGCAGTCTCTTTGAAGAGAAACATTAAAAGTTTCTGGTAACAATCAGAGGGACCTTTGGGTCAGACCTGCAAGGCAGCAGGAGCAGAACAAAGCTCAAAGTAGAAGTTGACTAGGATCTTCCTGAAGTAGACACTGACCCGTAGCACATCAACGCATGCTTTGAGGATACTTACAACCAGAGCATCTCTCTTCTCCCACCCCCACCCCACCCCAATGCCCTGAAATCCTGAGCCTGCAACCATTACCTGATTACTAGTCTTATTCCCATGCAACCAAGGGAATTTGTAGGACTATTTGACATCAGCACACAAACTGAACTTACCTTGAATTTATGTCATTCCCCCAAGCATGTCTGCGAGCAAGTCAAAAGGCAAGGGCCTCATGAGTGCTCCCAGAAACCAGAACCATCTATTCTTAGCACCGCGGCAGAAGTCAGAACCATCCCAATCCATCATTTGATGGGTAGAAAGCAAAATCATGTCCCTTTCCCCCTCTCCGAAGCAGCTGGGAGAGAGAATTTTCAGCTCCTTTTGCATCAGCCCTTCTGCTGAAATAGGGGGAAAGATATAAATAAATACTGCTTGGATCTCCCATGGATTCCTCAGACACCCCAGGTGTACTCAAATGGAAATGCGATTCTAGGTACATTGATCCCTTTGCTGGATCAGGGCAAGAGGGAACAGCTAAAATTGATTCCCCCCCTCCGGTGAAAGGATATAGTAGGGAAATATTCCCGCCACCACCATGACCACCAAAAAGAATATAAATGCACCCCTTCTCCTTATTTCCTTCTTGAATCAATTGGAATGCATTTCCCTTCCAGATTTCCGAAGCTCATTTCCGTGTGTTGTGTGTGCACAGAAACAAAACCTTGTTTTGTCTTTGTTGCTGTTGCTATTAGTGCTGCTGCTGCTGCTGTTGCCACTGCTTCCTCTTAGACCTCTGGTGCAGCTGCACAAACTGCAGTGATTTCAGCAAATCATTAGCAACTCCCTTCTCTCTGCAATAACTTGCACTGGAGTCATCCATCTCCTCAAAAATTTATTACAGCATATTGAGGTTTTCTCTTGGACTGTTCGTAGCCAATTCCATTTGAAGGCAATCAAATCTCAGTGGAAGACCCCCACTCCGTATTGATGTTGCTTTGAAATGTTTTCCCCCCTTATTTCATTCTTTCCCCTTCATTTTTCTTCCTTTGGGCGTGTTACTCGGCTTTCTCTGAATTCTGTCGGCAACTTCCAAGCAGTCCACACCGTGTGCCAGATAACAGCCATTGTATTAAGCACTTATCTAAGGATATAAAGGAAAACAAAATGTCCAGTGGCTCTATATATTGCAGATTTAGGATGAGGTGGTCTAGACAATACTGAACCATAGGGAGTGGCATCTCTTAGTGATGTTGCTGAAGTTGGTTCTCTGTAGTAGGGGTGTGAATGATTTTTTTTTTCAATTATTTGATTCGTTTTGAATCAAATGCAAGAAAATTCATATTCATTTGAATAGAGCCCCTTCAAATGTAGCAGGATTTGAATTCAGTACAAATGTTCAGTCTTACGAATCCTATAAAAATGCATACGAATCCCATATAAAGCTTCATATGAGTGTATCAAAACATTCAATTCAAATATGAATGTCTACATTCGGCCAAATTTGTACGAGTTTGAATGTTATGAATATCTATGCACATCCCTACTCTGTAGCTTTCCTCACCTCCCAACACTTAGAAGAAGAATAAGAAGAAGAGTTGGCTTTTCTATCCCGCTTCTCTCACCCATTTAAGGGGACTCAAAGCGGCTGACAAGCCTTCTGTTCTTCTCCCCACATCAGACACCCTGTGAGGTGGGTGGGGCTGTGAGAACTCAGGAGAGCTGTGACTAGTCCAAGGTCACCCAGCTGGCTTCACGGGGGAGGGTGGAATCAAACCCAGTGTTCCCAGATAAGAGTCCAGCTCCCTAACCACTAGACCAAACTGTTCTGTTATGGACTGCATACAGCTCCAATTAGCATGTGTTCTAATGTCATGAACTCACTCACTGAGAGATCTGGAGAAAAATATTCTTCAGGTATCTGACGCCCATTCTCCAGGGCCCCTCAACCATACAGTTTGGAGAACTCTTTAGGACACAGACGGAATTCAGCCCCGCAGTTGTCCATCCTGACTTCAGAAGTTTCTCCAAGATCTGCGTCCTCTTCTCAGGCGTGCCTTTTACTCACCTTGCTCTGGGACCTCTGTAACTTTTCTGCTGAGTTCATATGGGTCATTCCTTGATCAATGACATTGCTTCTTGTATTTTAGTGTGAGCAATGAAGGAATGACTATCAAATATTCTGCTGTGCAAAGTGAAAAGCTTTAACTACTGAAGTTAACTACTTTAACTTCAGTAGTTAAAGTGGTGGAGACTTGGAATAGGGCCTTCTCAATAATAGCCTTCAAACTATGGAAGAGTATCTCCTCTATTATTATTATTATGTAAAAGCAGCAGTTACACACAGCAAACGAGATGACTATGCTGGATTTCATATTATATCACTAGTCGGGCACTTCCCAAGCACCTAGGACTGCGTGATGTATCGGCGAATTATGCGAGCAGACCCCAGTAAAGTGGCTTTTTGTAGTTGGCAGATGGATATCTTGTCAATGCCAATGGTTTTTAGGTGCCCGCTGAGATCTTTTGGCACCACGCCCAGTGTGCCGAGGATGACTGGGACCACTTTGACTGGTTTTCGCCAGAGTCACTGTAGTTCAATTCTCAGGTCTTCGTATCTGGTGAGCTTCTCCAACTGTTTCTCTGTTTCTCCTCAATTCTGCTGTCACCTGGTATAGCAACGTCGATGATCCACACCTTCTCTTTCTCAACAATTGTAATATCAGGAGTGTTATGCTCCAATTTTCGGTCAGTCTGAAGCCTGAAGTCCCAAAGTAGTTTTGCCTGTTCATTTTCAACAACTTTTTCTGGCATGTGATCCCACCAGTTCTTTGCCACAGGCAGATGATACTTTTGGCACAAGTTCCAGTGGATCATTTGTGCTACAGCATTGTGTCTCTGCTTGTAATCAGTTTGTGCGATCTTCTTGCAGCAGCTGAGTATATGGTCGATTGTTTCATCCACTTCCTTGCAGAGTCGGCACTTTGGATCTTCTCCTGATTTTTCAATTCTGGCTTTGATGACATTTGTTCTTATTGCTTGTTCTTGTGCAGCAAGAATCAGTCCTTCTGTTTCCTTTTTCAATGTTCCATTCGTAAGCCAAGACCAGGTCTTTTCCTTGTCCACTTTGCCTTCGATCTTCTCCAAGAACTGTCCATGCAGTGTTTTATTGCGCCAGCTGTCAGTTCGGCGTTGAATTGCAGTTTTCCGGTACTGGTTCTTGGTTTGCTGCACTTTGAGAAGCTTCTGGTTGTTGACTTCAATCAAAGCTGATTCTTTGCTTTCTGCCACATAATCTGCTAATGCATGCTTCTCTTCTTCCACTGTTTGCTTCACTTGCAAAAGTCCTCTACCGCCTGCTTTCCTGGGCAAGTACAGCCTGTTGACATCACTACGAGGATGTAGTGCATGGTGGATCGTCATCAGTTTTCTGGTTTTTCTGTCTAAGTTGTCCAACTCCTGCTGAGTCCAGTTCACAATTCCTGCAGTATATCTAATGACTGGTATGGCCCAGGTGTTTATGGCCTTAATGGTGTTACCGCCATTCAGTTTACTTTTCAAGATTTTTCTAGTCCTTTGGATGTACTCTTTACTGACCACAGATTTCACATGGCCATGCTTAATGTTATCCAGTTGCAGGATGCCCAGGTATTTCTAGGCTTCTGACTGGTGGGACCTGATGACTTGACCATTTGGCATTTCAATGCCTTCACTTTCAGTAATCTTCCCCTTCTTCAGTGCCACTGTGGCACATTTGTCCAGGCCAAACTCCATACTGGTGTCGCTGCTGAATATTCGCACTGTGTTGGTCAATGACTGGATCTCGATTTCAGATTTTCCATAAAGTTTCAAGTCATCCATGTACAGTAGATGTGAAATTTTCTGTGAATTCCTGGCAGTTTGATAGCCCAGGTTTGTTTTCTGTAGGATGAGTGACAGCGGGATCATAGCGATGATGAAAAGCAGTGGGGACAATGAGTCCCCCTGGAAGATGCCCCTTTTGATGTTGATTAGTCCGTAGCTTTCATTTCCAACAAAAAGCTCAGTCTTCCAGTGTTTCATCGCACATTCTATAAATTTTGTGATGTTCTGACTGATCCCGATGGTTTCCAGGCACTTTGTGATCCAACCATGTGGCAGTGAATCAAAAGCTTTTTTATAGTCAATCCAAGACATATGCAGGTTTGTTTTTCGGCTTTTGCAGTTCTCCAGAATCATTTTGTCAATCAGTAGCTGGTCTTTTGTGCCCCTGCTTCTCCATTTGTTTCCTTTTTGCTCTACTGGAATGATGTTGTTGTCTTCAAGGTAGTCTTGAATCCTGTCTGCTATTATGCCTGTCAGCAGCTTGAGCATAGTAGGTAGACAAGTTATCGGCCTATAGTTTCCTGGTGTGGCTCCCTTTGCTGCATCTTTCTGTATTAAGTACGTTTTGCCAGTTATTAGCCATTCACTGATGTTTCCTGTTTGCAGCATTTCATTAAACAGTTCGGCCATTTTTGCATGCAGGCTGGTCAGGTATTTGAGCCAGAAGCCATGCAACTGATCAGTGCCAGGGGATGTCCAGTTCTTCACTTTCTTCACTCTTTTCGTGACCATTTCAGGTGTTATTTCCAGCTGCTGCATTTTTTCTTGGAGAATTTCTTCTCGAAATCCTTTATCCACCCAGCAGTTTTGTTGTATTCTTTTTCAGCCTCCCAGAGATCTTTCCAGAAGTTGGTTGTTGCTTCTTTCTCTGGCTTTTCCATTTTCTTGTCTACTTGCTCATGCAGGCTCTGGTAGAACTGCCTCTGATTAGACTGGAACATTTGGTTCTGCCTGTACTGGATGATTCTTGCTTCATTATCTTTCAATTTTCCTGGCTGTAGCTGTTATCTGCTGTTTCATGATTTCCAAAGGTTCGTCAATTTTCCTTGTATTCAGCCAGTATTTTTTGATCAGATGTTCTTTAGTCTTCTCATTGTTCAGTTTCTGCTCCTTCATATTTTTTAGGTTGCTGGCATCTGATCTCAGGCTTTTTATTTTCAGTTCCAGTCGAACTTTCCACTTTGGCTTTACAGTTGATTTTCTAGTTGGTTTTGGCTGCAGTAACCCTAGTTCTTCTGTTACTATCACAGCTGTACTGTAGGCAAGCTGGTTCAGTTCCTCGATTGTTGCGACCTGAACAGTTACAAGGGCAGAGTTGATGTCATTCATCAGTGGGACAAGTTGTTTTCTGCCTATAGTTTTTAGGGTTGGCAGTCGCTTTCGCTCTGTACTTGGTGCTGTACGAGCCAGTATTCTGTCCTTCAGTTCCTGCTGTCTTTGAGACAATGTGCCAGGTGTTTCATCCATGACTTCATGCTGCTGTTCTTCCTCTTCTTGCAGAATTTCCAGATTTTCATCAGGTTCTAGTTGATCAGTGGCTTCTGGTCTTGTTGGAGCTTCTGTTGCTGCCACAATAGGCTGTGGTGCTTCAGTTTCATTAGTTTTTCGTATTTCTTCGAGTTCAGCTTCACTGAACACTTTAGTCCCACTTATGAATCTTCGCTGATCAGCTAGCCGCAGTTCTGTTATCTTCGAGTCTGGGTATTCTTGTTTCCATAGCTGGTGCATCCATTTTTGATAGCCTCATTTTCCAGGTTCTGATTTGTAGTAGCACTTCATGACTATACGATTCTCTGACCTTGAGAATTTCTGCCACTTCCTTGTTTGTGGATTTTGTTCCTGTAGCCCATTTGTCGACGATTGCCCAGGTTCCTCAGCAACCGCCGCGGTCCTTTTTATCCTGGGCGACGACCGAGCCAGTATAGACTTCTTTTTTGTTTGTGTCTCCATTGTGATAAATGGGTTGGGTGCACTTAGTCTGGCTCCTCTGCTTCGACCACTCTGGCATGGTTGAACCTTCCAGTAGTTTGCACTACCACCAGCCCAGCTCTCAGCTTCATTGGAGCACTCAAGCCCCACCGCCACGACAAGGCCACACCCATCGGGGATTATTATTGTTATTATTGTTGTTGTTGTTGTTTTTAGTATGTTAGTATGTTAGTATGTTAGTATGTTAGTATGTTAGTATGTTAGTATGTTAGTATGTTAGTATGTTAGTATGTTAGTATGTTAGTATGTTAGTATGTTAGTATGTTAGTATGTTAGTATGTTAGTATGTTAGTATGTTAGTATGTTAGTATGTTAGTATGTGAGTATTTGAGTATTTGTAGTAGTAGTAGTAGTAGTAGTAGTAGTAGTAGTAGCAGCAGCAGCAGCAGCAGCAGCAGCAGCAGCGTTAGCGTTAGCGTTAGCGTTAGCGTTATTTATCTGTACATGCTCTGTCTTCGAAGACAATGGACATAAATGTATTGAAAGTGAATTGCCTTTCTAATTCCCCCTTGGCCTAACCAACATGGTCCAAAGGACCATTTGACACAGAGATGACCTGTGATCTATCAGCACAGGTCATGTCCAATGAGGGCTTTGTCCCATTGAACTGGGCATTCTGCACAGGTGCACACCATGGCCCAATCACAGGGCACTGTGCACACAGGCACACAATGCCACAGGTCAGAATAGCAAGCCCTGCCCATGGAGTCTGCCACTTCAATCTGCACCTCCAAAGAGGTAAATCACACATGTACATCCCCAGACTGTGTGGTCTCTTGTGGGAGGGTGGGGGTCTAGGGGGTCCCTGCAAGCTGTAGCTGACCTTATTGGGTTGGCTAAAGCCTGTGGGAACCAGGAAGAGACAGGACCAGCCTGTCTGCTGATGGGTAGGTTTGACCCAATGCAGCAGGCCTGGGAGGGGCATCCTGCCCCCGTGCCAACCTTTTTGGGCTAGGACACACGGGGGATTCCCCATTCGCACATAAGCAGGTAAGGGATGCATGGGAACGTGTCCTTACCTGCCTAGGTGTGAATGGGGAATCCGTCCCCATGTGTCCTAGCCTTACTGGACTACAGCCATTTGTCTGTAGTGCAAAAAGGCCTCATGTCACATTAATCAGGGCTGTTAATAGATGGAGGCATTGAAATCATTGTGTAATGGAGCTGTCTTTGGTGTTGAAAATGTAGCATTCATGCAATGTCTTGGTGGCAGGGATATGCACAAATGGGATTTTTTGCATTCAATTTGTATTGAATCGAATGTAAGAAAATTCATATTTCTTCAAATAGAAATATGAATGTGGTAGGATTCAATTACATATGGATATATTCATATGAATTTGTAAGAATATCTGATACGAATGCATAGGTTTCCCATACGTATTTGATACATATCCCGTAATATATCCACTCTGGCATGAAAACTATCAAATAGAAGGATAGGGTTGACATCTGATGGCTTTCCATAAAGGTCTATAAGAAGGTAGCCCTCTAGTACACATCTAGAAAGGTTACATTCCACTGATTATAAGTAATATCAAATTTAGCAGAGGGAACAATCGTTTTTCGTATCCAGAAATTTTATCTCTCTCCCTCTCTTGTGAGTTGAACTAGAATGCACCCAGTCTATGTGAGGATACTTGGCATGCCCCATTATAACTACCCTTCCTTTTTAAATGCCTCCCTGACCTCACGTTCTACATGCTGATCTCCCTTGGGAATATGGTTAGGAGGCCAGTCCCTAAAATTAAGCTTGCCTTCTGGCCTGGTATTCTTACCTACAAATGCCTCTATGGAAGGGTCTGATTAACCTAGAAAACCCAGTTCATAAGATTCTATCTCTTCTTTAACGTAGATGGCTACACTGTATCCAGTTTGCCCTTTCCTGTCTTTCCTGTAGAATTTGTAGCCTGGGAAAATTGCTTCCCATTAGTTTTCATCATTCTTCCAGGTTTCCATTATGCCAATAATATATATACACATTATTCAGCACCAAGCACTGTAGCTCTCCTGGCTTGGAGGCTTGTTCAGAGCATATTGGAGGAGGAGGAGGAGGAGGAGAGTTGGCTTTTATAACTTGCTTTTCTCACAGTGGTAGATGATGTCAAACAGTTTAAAATTCTTAGTCAGGAACTAAAGAGCCACAATGAGCCAGCAACTCATGACTCAGAGTCCTCATGCTGCTGCAGTAATCAGATGACTTCATTCTAAACCCTCATGATGACTTGCAGATTGTGGGCTATATAAGTATCTCTGTGCTGTAAAAGTTTTGTCTTTTGCTTCTTGTTTAAAAGAGGTTTCTCTCAGAAAGGACTCTGAAATAAAGTTGCTGAACCTTCCACTGAGGAAAGAAATATTTTGTCTCTGGTTTTATTTGACTGAATGACTGTCCAGCTATTTTCTGAGACTGACAAGTGATCTGACTCCAGTACAAATCCACTACACAACCTGACAGGTGGGGCTGTAGGAGCTCAGACAGAGAGCTGTGACTAGCTCTATGCAGTACTGCAGAATCAAACTAGGAGACAAGCAGTAAGAGTCCAACACTCTAACCACAAGAACAAAGTTGTTGTCTTTAACAAGCCACCAAAGTGTGCTGCTCAAATGAGAACTTCAGAGTCCTCAGGGGCTAGCCCCAAAGCTCACACAAGCTTCCAGGCTGGGTCATGGGCTTGTCTGGACCTTCATTGTCATGCAGATGACATTCCTTACCTCCTGGGATGTGATCTGGACCAGAAGGTTTTGTTGGTCAAGGTTTCGTTGATCCAGTGGGACATTCACACTTTCCTGTCCATCTGTGGATGGCAAAGGGTGAAGTTTCCCATGCATGCACTAAGCATTCACACTAGCAAATGTTAGCACATGCAATCTCTCTTCCTATCCATCCACAGGCTTACCTTAATTGCAGACAGGTGTTGGGGTGCCCCTTATTTTGTGTCCCGATGCTGGTGCCCATGTGCACGCGCTTGCACCAGTGCCATCACCAGAACAACGATGGCATGCCACATGCCCGTGCTCACATGCTAGATCACATGACACCACGGTGCTTTTGTGCAGTGTGTCAAGTGACCCTCATGCACCCAGAAAAGGTGTGGATGGGCCTTGGCGGAACCAAAGAAAATAAATGTAAGTTCATGAGTGGTGCTCTTAATTGTGCTCCATGCATAACCAGCTTCCAGTGCGCTTCTGCATGGAAGGAGCCATTTCTGAGCCAGAAATGGCTCCTTCAAGTGCAGATACTCCATTTCAAAGTGGACTGGAAACCGACTCGTAGGCCAAGTGCAGAAAGGCACCCGATCACTGCCTTTTAATACAGAAGGGCCCTCGGCACTTCTCTCAGCTAGCTTGCCCCACAGCAAAAGTAAATGACAATGCAGCTGAACAAAAGGTAGGCAGGAGCAAGCTGAAAGCGGTCATAGAAACGTGGCTGTGACAGAAGTAAAAGAAATTGGTACTAGTGCCTGAAGAACAATGTTGTCCTTCCTGTCATTAAATATAGCGATGACACAAATGCCTAGCTTCTAACGATGTGCATGAATTATCTTTTTGTATTCAATTCGTATCAGATTGAATGCAAGAAAATTCATATTTGTTCAAACAGCTCCCCTTCGAATGTGGTAGGATTCATATGCAACATGAATCTTCAATCCCATACAAAGCTCATACAAAGCTTCATAATACCAATGTATCAAAACATTTGATTTGAATTCGAATGTCAGTCTTTGAATGTGCCAACATTCGATTTGAATTCGAATGTCTGAATTCATATGAATTCATGCCAATTTTGAATGTAAGCTTCTCTTTTCTTTTTACTGGTTGTGGGGGACCAGGGAGTGACCAACTCTAATTGCCCCAAAGATTTGTTCTCATCAGATGTAGAGCGGTCTTTCTTTCTTCGATATTCTGCTTGACCATCCAATAGTACCTTCTTTATCCACCTGTAACAAGTAGTCCCCAATATCCTTCATAAAGTGGTATTACCCATTAGGACCTCAACTGTATTTCCCATGGGAATTTGTACCAAATTTGAACCAGCACTGACTTCAAATTATACTGGCAACAACTGCTATTACCTGCAAGGTGTCTTCCCTTTTCGAGGAAAATAGGACTTCAAAAGAAATTTCATCTATAAACACACAGGGAAGGGAGAGCTATGGAGGTTTCCTCTCTCTCTCTCTCTCTCCTCTTCACTTTTCTTTTTAGGAGTGTTTGTAAGTTTTAATAGAATTCCTCCATGGTTTTTTCTTCGCCGCCTATTGGTTAATGTGTCTTTTATCCAGAGCCACACTTGCATAGTGAATGCAGAATATAAAGCTCTTAAGCAGAATTTTTCCATTAATTTCATCAGTAACCCTCCATAGGCGGGGGGAATGTTTAGAAATGTAGAGCTTGACTTTATGATGTCACATGTATGCATCGCTAGTCTTCAGGTGCTTTCAAATATTTAGATTTGGAGAATCAGGGAGAAATTAAGAGCTTTTCTGCTCTTGCCACCCCCCACCCCCCCATGGTCTGAACCAATGGGTCTGGACCAGCCAGTACCATTGACTTGGACCACAGACCAGCCCCCCTCCCCTGGCACCAAAGCTCAGGGCCAGGATCCACATGCCCAAGAGGACTAGGAACCAAAGTTCCTAACCTTGGAGCCACCAGGGGATACATTTCTGTGACACACCATAGTGCGCTGCTGAAATGCTCCCCCTGGTAGTCCTGAACACGGAAGCATGGCTTCAGCATACCTCCTTGTTCTGGACCAGGGCCTGCTGCTCCACTATCAGACCTGTTTAAACATATCTCCTGGCTCTTGGGACCACCAGGCCAGAGGGACACCATCCATCCATCCCCAACATACACAAACATATTTCCTGCTCTCCCTCTTCCACAAAAAAAAAACCAGGCAGCATTCTACACCTACTGAGTGTAGTTAGGGATTCCTCCCCTAAAACTTTCTTTCAAAATTTGTGATGTTCCCTGCAATCATGTCTGCAGCTGGTACAGTTTTGGTTTCTTGGTGACACATGCCCAGAGAACAAGGATGCTATAAGATTTGGCTCCATAGTTTGCATGGAGTATGCTCCACGATGGAGCACCTGTACCTGAAGGGGCTGTTTCCAGCTCAGAAGTGGTCCCTTCCATGGAAGAAAGTACTGCATGCAAACTACATGTGGACCATGATTTCACGCTCCACTCATAGACTTAATGTCACCAGATGCGGCCTGTTCCATCTCTGGTGCAGCTCATTTGCACCTCTAGGGTGCTGGGGAAGTCACATGAGGTGCTGCCCAAGCACACTGGCACCTCAGATCACCTCAAACATGGCTGTGTGTGCACATCGCATCACCATCATCCTGGTGACAGTGCTGGTGCATGTGCTGTCATGCCAGCCTCTGGGGAGGAAGATGGAGGTGCCCGGACATGCATCTGCAGACACATGCGGGGAGGGATGGCATGCATTAGCAGTTGCAAATGCACTATTCCCGTTGCCTGGATGGGACAGGAAGTACAGAAAGGCCTATTGTATGGCTATGATACTTCCCACGTTTCCATTCATTTCTTTGGAGACAGCGAATGGAGACATTTGGACCTGAATTCAGCTTAGCACTTACATTTAAGTGTCTTGCTGAACTGAAGCCTGAGAAAGAAGTGGAGGAGGTGGTGGTGAAATATACGTCCCCATAAATAAAGAAAATGTCGCTGTGGTAGACAGAAAACCCAAAAGCAAGGTGAGGGGAAGGACAAAGGGGCCAAAACGAAGGTCAGAACAAGGGTAATTAAGGAAATGCAACAAAGAGGAATTATACGGAAGAGGATTGCAGAAGTACAATAGGTGTCAGTTGTTGGGGAGATAAATCACAGGTGGTTGTAAAGGAGATAGAAGTGAACCTGGGATGAGTGCCTGATGCAGCTGGGATATGAGCTTGAAATATGGTAGGGTTGGAAGAGGGAGGATGGGGGGGGGGGTGAAATAATAAAATAAATAAAATAAATAGCCAGGGTGATTTATATGCTGTCATATGCTGTGTTGGGAAGTGGCGGTTCCACTCTAGCCGCTCTTGGGAGACAATAACTAGAATGCTGCATTCTGGCCTGAACACATCAATAGCTGAAAAATAGCAACAAATAACAGAAAATGCCACAAGGCAAGACTACGGCCAGCATCAGAAGGGTGGCTGGGAAGAAAAAAAGCATAAAGGAGGTCATTAGTATGGCTAAAACGAGCATGGCTGAGGGTGTACACCACCTAATTGACAGAAACCACACCACCCTCCCATCCTCCAGGCGAATTTTCTTTAAAAGGCACGGGATCTATTAAGCCTCTTTTTATTCTGGGCTGAATAGCCAGTGTCATGCCAGGGCATACGTGCCATTGCTTTTGCTCGTCGGGCATCACACACACTCTGTGCAGTAGGGTTGTGCAAGAATGGGTTTTTGACATTCTATTCGAGTCGATTTGAATAATTAAAAATTTGATTCGATTTGAACTAGTTAAATTCGAATTTGATAAAATTCAATTTGAATTAAGCAAATCCCAATCTATTCGTTTGAATTTTTTATTAGAATTTGCACTTACGGATGCCGACAAGATGTGCAGATGCCAGTACGCATCTTCCTGACACCCATACACATCCACACGCATCCATACATGTGCGTATGCATCCTGTAGTTATCCCATATGCAATCCGTTTTCATCCCGTACTGATTCGTACGCGTTTGTACGGATGCGGGAAAGGTGCGGATTTTCAAGTGTGCATTGCGTACTAACCCGTACGAATAAAAATATTTGAATAATTCAAACAAATAGTCACAAAATTCGAATTTTTGAACATTGTATTCTAATGTTGAAATTTGGCACATTTGATCGAATTGCCTATGAATATTCATCCACATCCCTTCAGCTGGGTAGGAATGAGCATATGGAGGGAGCCCAGGGGAAGTCACCTGACTCCCAAGCCTTGCTGAATTTCACATGCCACCAGTTTGCACTTGGCCCCTAGTCGGCAATAGGGTAACCTCTGGTAAGCTGCATCTGCACTTGCCAGAGGTGTTTACAACCCAGAAACACCTCCTGCCTTACCAGATGTTACCCTATCATCAACTAGCGGTGATGCACAAAATCATGCACCACACGCATCTCAACCCTACCCAGAGGCTTACCTGTAGCATCCAGTGCTGCGACCATTCCCACCATTTCTGGTGCTAGGTGTCATCTGAGGCACACTGGCCCCTCAGATGACCCCAAATGCGACTAAGTGTACTTGGAGCATCACTGTTGCCATGGCAATGGCAATGGCACATGTGCAGTCACTATGGGCTCTGAATTCAAGATGGTGGGGTGCTGTTGGTGCCTGGACACATGCCTGGACCCAGGTAGGTCTCCAGACATGTGGGGCTTAGAGTGACATGTGCTAGTGTTTCCAAGTGCAAACACTAGCACATGTTAGTCGGTCATGCACTTTTCCTGTCCAGTGGATGGGATGCCAAGTGCAGAAACGGCCCTGTTTTGCTCAGCCATTTACTGGATAACTGCATGGAGGTTAGAGAAGGAATTTTGGATCATTTGGCAATCCGATCTTTGGCTTTGAGAGCATTGCCCAGGCTGCTAACCTACTCAAAGGGAATTAAAGGCAAATATGTCCTCCGTAATCCTGCAAAAAAACCAAAAACCCAAAACCTGGCTTTTTTTCCACAGAAGATTATTCCTGCCCCAAAATAAGAGCCACAGAAAACAGGTTTGTCTTTTGATAAAGGAAAAAACATGTTGGAGACGACCTCAGTATGATGAAAATCCCAGTATTGATGACATGAAACCCCCATCCTGTTTTGCAATCCCTCCCCACAAAAGCCCCTCTGGAACCTGATCCCTACCCTTCGGGAGTTGCTTTCTTCACTATGCTTTCATATTCTGGGCAGCATTGACTCAGGGTAGACTGCTTCCCGTGCAAACTAACGATGGAGGATTGCAGCACCCACTGGATCAGAGCACGTAGCCACGTGAGCAGCCCACTTGTCTGCGCTCCCAGGGGTCTTCTAATGCAAGCTCTCGAATTGCTCTAGACAGGTGCATTCAGAGCAGGATCTTGGGTGCAGGTTCTTCTGGACTGAGAGTTTGGTTTAACTGATAACTAACTACAGTCATTCCCATGGGAGGAAGAGGCGCATGGCCAACATTCAGCATTATCTCAGTCAATGGGTGCCAAGTCTTAGTTGTTGTATGTGTTTTGTACTCTACAGAAGGCTACTCTTGAAAATGGTCCAGAAGCTGGAACTAGTGTAGAATGAAGCAGCTCAACTGCTGATGGATTCTCACCCATTTAAGGGGACTCAAAGTAGCTGACAAAGCTTTCTGTTCTTCTCCCCACAATAGAACACCCTGTGAGGTAGGTGGGACAGTGAGAGCTCAGAAGAGAGCTGTGACTAGCCCAAGGGCACCCAGCTGGCTTCATGGGGGAGGGTGGAATCGAACCCGGTATTCCCAGATAAGAGTCTGGCTCCCTAACCACTAGACCAAACATTCCTTTTCACCCAGCTCCTTCTGCGTGCTGTCCTGCCATGGAGCGTAGATGGGTGGGACTGTTATGCAAATTGATACATTGTAGAATAAATAAGGCTACCTCCAGACATCACTTATTTATTCTGCAATTTATAACTTTACCAGAAAAGCACACCCAGAATCATTACTCCTTGCCTGTACTTTAGATCAATACTCTGTGACTAGCCCAAGGTCACCCAGCTGACTTCATGGGGGAGGGCGAAATCGAACCCGGTATTCCCAGATAAGAGTCCGGCTCCTTAACCACTAGACCAAACTGGCTCACTGTTTAAAAACTCTGTTCAGTTTGAACCAGTTCAAGCCTGAACCAGTTTGGCTTATGAACCAGTTCAGCTTCAAGATGGCTTAAAGGAGAGATAGGTCATATCTGGAACTGTCCACACACTCCCCTCCCTGCCTTAATATATTCTGGTCTATAAAAAGGCAAATTAGAGATAAAGTGAGCGATACAATTAGCATCACTTTTGAGCTGCTTTTTCTTTTTCTTGTTTTTTTATGTGCTGTATCCAGTGCCTCAGATGGAGATCTTTCCCATTTCTGTCACCTGAGGATACTTTTCTTTGCATCTGTTGGGGCTCCATACCCGAATTCCAGCTACATTCATGTAGCGAAGAATTCTGATCCTGTTTCTCCCTCATTTTCTCTGCAACTGTTCCTGTCCTATTTTCTTTCTCTCTCCTTCTCTTTTTGATTTAGGGTTTTCCAGCAGATTTCTTATACCTTCAGGAACATTACTTAGATTAATAGCAGCTTTCATATTAACTATAAGCCCTTTTAATTACACTGCCCATTGAATTTATTTCTGTAAATTAAAACACCCCTCCGCACAGTTTGACTTTATGCCTTTAAGAAATGATAGTGCTCAGGTTGCTTTATATGGCGTTGCCCCAAAGGGTAATTAGAATGTTCAGGTACACATGGAAATGCCCAAAAGAAGTGTACCAAAATTCTGATCTGAATTTACGGATGATCCTGTAACCTTCCACCCCACCCCTGACAAACCCCAGGTGACTCCTGGGTTAAATCCTGTTTTTCTTTCTCTCCAGTCATTGTTCTTCCAAGCCCCTGAGCATTAACTGATATTCCTCCTTTGGATACCTTGGGCTTAGATTTATTATTCTACAGTGATTGCGTTGAATTGCACTTGAAATCAATTAGCACAGGTGCTCTGAGATGAATGTTCAGGCTTGGAAAAAAGGTGATGAAAACATACCATTTAAATAGAAATCAATTTTCCTTTCATGTATTTCTTCCTAGCTGCTGCCCCCAAATTAATAGTTTTTAGATATTTTGTGTGTAGAGAAGAGTTCTTTCTCATAAAGCACTTTTGTACCCTCCTCCTACCTCATAAGACTCTCTGTGAGGAGGAGGTGGGAGCAAAGGCTGGAGGATCCACACATAATAATAATTACATGGTCATAACATTCCTAGACAGGCATTGCTTTAATTACTGCTTGCTCACCCAGGATTTGTTGGAATTTACTTTTCTTTCCAATTCTTCCCTGCCTGTGTCTTTAGCTTATCCATCCGTCTGTCCATCTGTCCATCTAACTTTGGTCTAGTGGTTAAGGAGCCGGACTCTTATCTGGGAATTCTGGGTTTGATTCTGTCCTCCCTCATGAAGCCAACTGGGTGACCTTGGGCTAGTCACAGCTCTCCTTCTGAGCTATCACAGCCCCACCTACCTCACAGGGTGTTCTGTTGTGGGGAGAAGAACAGAAGCTTTGTCAGCCACTTTGAGTCCCCATGAATGGGTGAGAAAAGCAGGGTAGAAAAGGCAACTCTTCTTCCTCTACTTATCTCTCTCTCTCTCTGTCTATATCTATCTATCTATCATCTATCTATCTATCTTCATCATCATCTACCTACGTATCCGTCTGTCCATCTATCCATCTGTCCATCTGCCCATCCATCTGTCCATCTGTCTGTCATCTATCTATCCATCCCTTTACTTGCCTTTTCATGGAAGCCTTTTACATGTGAAAGTGATACGGTCCTAAAGTGATGCATATTTGGGCTTCAGATCAACCATGTTTGTTGTGTGTTTTGCTTTAGAAACAGCAGCTTTGGAGAGCAGCACATGGGGAATGGAATAACCTGCCCCTCCTCTGTTTACACTCTAAATGTCCCACTGAATACATACACTTTGATCCTGAAGGGTTATTTGCAGCCAATGGTCCTTTCAGAGTTAAGGAGACTCTTTGGGAGAGGAGGGCCTTTTTAGCAGGACAATAATGCGGGGGGGGGGGATGCACAAACCTCCTTCCCATGTGTCATGGCCTGAACTGAGTCTGTGACCTTGCTGGCTCAGCTTGGAAAAGATACGTCCTCCTGATAAATCAATCATCTTACTCTTACGCACTGGAATCACGTATTGCAGCCATGGCAGCTCAGCTGGGATTGTAAGATTTGGAGCTTTTCTGTTTAGGATGGCCAAATTTTTGTTTTATTTGCTACTTCTCTACTTAAAGAAAAGGCATTCAAGGGATCAGGACATGTTTTCATTTTACACACCTTGAGCAGTTATAAATTCAGGTACAAGCCAGAGATTGGAAGGCTGACCACTTTTGGATGGAGTTTGGGCCTTCCAAAATGGAAGGACTTCACATTCAAATGATCTACTGATTCAACAGAGGTCTACTGAGTTCAGCTTTAGTGCTCCTTTAAAAAAAAAACAGATTTGAAAGGACTGCATATTTGGCTTCACATTTTCACTTTCAGATATGGCAATTACCTGGCAGTGATTCTGTTTTTCAATTATATGCATTCAGAATAAGATTTTATCATGGAACATTTTTGGAATATATTGAAAAGAAATATATAGGGAATAATAAAATTCAGTTGACGCAAGAGTTAGTGATTAGCAAATTACATTTGCACAAGCTATTTGTTATGAACCTCTTTATGCGCTTAATTTCAAGTCTATATAGTACCCAATCAGAGGGAGAATTCCTAATGCTGCGTAGACTTCAAACAAAGCCCCAGGAACTGGTGCACACAGTGAATGGAAACTTCCATTTACACCTACTCACACTGGCTCACTGATGTATGCAACACCTTCATCCATACAGACCTACATCCATCTATCAGAATTAGCTGCAAGGTAGCAAAAAATGCATTTGTGAACATTTTGTGAACAGCCCAGTTTTGATTGAAGGACAGGCTATGGAAGCAAAACCATGAACAGAAAACAAAATAATCCACAACAAAGGAAACCTATCTATACCTACAAAGTTGGTGGCAGTGGTTGTTTTGTTCAAAAATCCCGGGACACAAAAGATCATGGCACTAAAGGAAATAGGAAAGGTGTACTTGGGTCGAACCTGAGACTAGACATCCATGCAGTTTTCTTAGCAGCAAAACAGAAGTGGTTTACCATTGCCTTCTTCTGAAGAAATGCTAAATTAGGGGCCATCTGCATGCAAAGTCATTTGACATCCCTTCACAAGCATGTCATAGCCTATCCTTTTCTGAAAATAACTACTGAACTAGTTTAAATCTGTACTATAGATAATGCCTTGGGAAAAAAAATATTATTTGATTTGTTGACAAGGGCTGCAGGATACTACAGCTACTGTTGCCATAGATGCAAACATTTCAATAATCATTTAGTGTATTTTTCATTATCCTTTGCAGCCGAGGCTTCTAATCCTCAATTGAAGCTAGCATTTGTCCCCAAAGTAAAATAATTGTTCTTACAGTGCCTTAAACCTTCTGGGCTTTAGCTTCCTATCCTTACGATGATTATTATTAATCTTTTCCAATCATTTCCCCCCTACATCATCTGCTTAGAGAAAGGTGGCTGAAATATGGCCATTAGTGCAAACTCCCAAGAACCAAAAAAGAGTCCTAGATTCTAATCCCAGCTGCGACCACTGAGTCGCTCAGTGCTAACAGCAGATGTGTTCCACTGCCTGACCTCTTTGTACGTGTTCAAACCCAGATAAAGCCTGCCTAAAAGTAGTACAAGCTTAAAAACAAGATATGGCCTTTCCCACTAAGCTGGCCTGGAAGGAGAAATGGCAAAGCAGCATTCTTTCCTGATCTGGGGGAAAATCTATGAGTATCAGAGAGGAGGAGAGAGAGGGAGGAAGAAGGGGAGAGATGGAAGAAAGGGGGGAGAGGGGAGGGGAGGAGGAAGAGAGAGGGAAGAGAGGTGAGTAGAGAGGGAAGAAGAAAGGGAGAGATGGAAAAAGGAAGGGCGAGGGCAGGAAGGGAGGGGAGAGGAGAGGAAAGAAGAAAGGGAGAGATGGAAAAAGGGAAGAGGGGAGGGGAGGGGGAAGAGAGGAGAGAGGGAAGAAGAAAGGGAGTGATGGAAAAAGGGAGGAGGGGAGGGGGAGGAGAGGGAAGAAGAAAGGGAGAGATGGAAAAAGTGAGGGGAGAAGGGAGGAGAGGGGGAAGGAAGAGATAAAAAAGGAGGAGTGGAGAGGGAAGGGAGGGGAGGGGAGGGGAGGGGATAGAAGGAAGGGGGAGAGGGAGAGTTTGTGCTGTGTCTCTATTTCTGATAGTAATAGACCCCTCAAAGTGAGCACCAAAGAAGGCACCATTTAAAATCTTAAAAATGGAGATAAGGAGATACCATTCATATATATGGAAAATACAAATACAACAACAAAGCAGATACAGAACAAAGCGCTAAAACTACACATACATGTTTACATCAGGTTCTTTACATCAGTGAAGGCTAAGGTGTAATTTTGTGTGGCAATGGTGGGAAGAATCCTCCCGCGTTTCAGAGTGGAGGCAGCCACTTTCCCACCTCCCCAGGTTCAGGAATGTAACAAATATTTGTCCAAATGTTCCAAAGCATCTGATTCGAATTCGAATGTCAGTCTTCAAATGTGCCAACATTCAATTTGAATTTGAATGTCCGAATTTGACCAAATTCACACAAATTTTGAATGTTACGAATATTCGCACACACCCCTAACCCAAGGCAGTGTGCACCATTCTCCATCTCTCTCCATTTTAACCCCACCAACACCCCTCTGTGGTAGATTAGACTATGTGAGGCTGTGACAGGAGCACGGTCACCCAGCAAGCTTTCATGGGTGGGGCCTCGAGCCCAGCAACTTCTAGGCTCTTTCTGACCTGCACTCATCCAGATCAAGGGGCCCCTGGTTCAGGTCCTGGGACTCTGCATCTGCAAGTTAATCAGATCAAGGTGGCCCTGTGTCCCCCATCAGTCCATCTCCATCTGCACAAGATGAAGCCAGATCCGAATGAAGAGGCCCTTAATCCAGATCTATTGTAGAACAATTTCATAGGGTCTACAATCACACTTAGATCTTGTTCTAGATCACAGAGGCATGAAGATGGCACACCTTTGTGGTCCAGAGCTATTGGGAGTCGCTGTTCCCTCCTTACCTTCAACAGCTAGGAGCAAAGCCACAAAGCTAGCAATGCAGATGGGCCAGCCCATGCCTCCACATGACCTGGATCAGTAGTTCACTTTATCCCTAATCTACTGATCCAGATCAAAATGAGGTAAGCACAAAAAGGACCCTAGCCTGATGCTGTAGCCACTATGTTATACTGGATCTATGAGGCTGTGACACTGGGAAGCGACATAGAACGGTGAAACAGGCCAGTTCCTACTTCAGCAAACCATTCCAGAAAATTACTCACGTCAAAATTACTACAGTCAGTCTCTGCCTTGACCACCACATCTTGAAATTGTAGTCTGAATTAGTATCTAAGCAGAGAATGACTGCTAAATGATATAATGACTCCTGCATTTCCAGCTTTGAGATCTTCATTATCCAAGGTGACTTTAGAGGACACCTGCAAGAAGGTTTTGGTTGGTTGTTGTTGTTTTTGCTGAGGACTCCATATATTTCTGTTATCAGCAGAAAACCAAAATCATGATGACTATATTAAAGATGTTCAAAAACACCAAGATGGGTCTAAAATAAAACAGAATCTGGCTGTTCTCAGCAGTAGTGATTCCTGAATTAAAGATGCATTTGTGATGGGATTTCGTGCTTCCTGTGTATATTACCTTTACAAAACCATAGAAGTGCCAACAAAACAGATGCCTAAGACTGAGGAGGCATTCTCCTCCTCTTTCTGCTGTACAATTTTTATTTTCATAATAGGTTTTTAATTGTTGTGGGCCACTCTGAGATCTCATGATATAGGGTATCATATATAACTTAACAAATATAGAAATCATTTCTGACATTTCATAATTTTGTCCAGCATTTCATTATTGAAATGTATAGCTGTGTGTAATGCAACCAGTAACACTTTTTAAGTTCTACCTCTAGGCAGAATAAGGTTGCAGTTTTTTGAAGAGGTTGCCTAAATCAGGCAGGGCAGGGGCAAGGGTTGGGATGAGGAGCAAGGGATAAAGGATGAGAGGTGAGGGGCAGGGTGGGGCAGGGGCAGGGGCAGGGGTGGGGGTGGGGGGGTGGGGGTTAGGTGGAGCAGTGGCAGGGGTGGGGTGGGGTGAAGCACAGGCAGGACAGGGGCAAGGGTGGGTGGGGTGGGGGCAGGGGGCAGGGGTGGGGTTGAAGCAGGGGCAGGGCAGGGGCAATGGTGGGGGCAGGGCAAGGGCAGAGGCAGGGGTAGGAGCCACCTCCTTCTTATCCCATTAATTTGAAAAAATTAGATGTAAAATTTAGTCAAGTTTCATGGTTTTTCCCCACATAAAACCCGAGAGAGGATTTGCACTTTTGCTAAATCCTTCAATGCATCTTAATGTATGGACCCCTAAGGAATATATGAGGCCTTTCTGCACTTTCAGGTGTTCCTGCACCAGCAAGTGCACTAAGCATTGAAATCAGGAGGCCCTGCACACCGCTAATATGCTCTTCATCTGCACATGATCCAGATCAAAGGCTCCTGATCTTGATCACCGGTAACCCTTGATATCTGGATTGATATCAAGGTCTACCAGTGTACTAGCAGGGTATAAATTGGTACATGGCGGCATGCATAAGGTACATTCTTCTGGTGGCTTGCCTACCTTATTGTGATGCCAAAATGGATTATCCAAGGGCTCTGACACCAGGAACTTTAGTTCCTGGTTGTGGGATCTCACAGAGGCTGGCTCCAAATCTTAGCTGGGCTGGAACAGCAACCACCACGCAGACAGCATTGTTCCAACTCAGAGATCATGGTCACAGAAGTCTGACAGGATGGCCTGTTCATTAATTTGAATTGGGGCCGTACCATCTGTACACACGTACCTGGATTGTTATAGGTCATCCCTGCCTTGGGCTACATTGTTCACACCTTTCTGCATGATCAGACTACCTCCTTCATGGAGCTCTTGGATCTCCACCCCTTTTGCTGCATCAAATCTATCTCCTTTCGTATTGGATGCCCTTCTGTCACTCAGGGGAGGCAGGTGTGTGTGTTTGCCGTTCTTTTTTAAGCCTGCTCCCCCACCTCCATGTCCCCCTTCCTTTTTTATGTGCTTTTCTTCTTTTTGGAATTAATTTATAATAATAATAATAATAATAATAATAATAATAATAATAATAATAATAATAATAATAATAATAATAATAATAATAATAATAATAATAATAATAATAATAATAATAATAATAATAATAATAAATACATTTGTGTAAAAGTGCTAGATAAAGGAATCATACACATAAACTGAGGAGAGAAGGGGAGGTACCTCATAAACTCTGCATGTGCCAATTGGCCGAAGGGAAGACTGGACCCTACCCACCACAGCACAGTTCAGCCTCCTTTAGAGCAGCCTCCTGCTCACACTTGAGGAAGTGAAGATGGCCTGGAATGCCAGGATGGGCTGAGTCCTTGTCAGTCCTCTAAAAACAGAACTACAAGTTAAGATGGTCTAATGGGGGTAGGCCAGCTTGGAAAACAAATAAAATAAAATAAAAATAATGTGAGTAACATGAACTGAGGATGAACTGAGGTTGACCTAAAATTCTTGTGAGACCACTAGGGATGTGCATGAATATTTGTAACGTTCATTTTTCGTATGAATTCAGACAAATTCAGACTTTCATACATGAATCAAATGTGACAACATTCGTACATTAACATTTGTACAAATACGAATGTTTCAGAACATTTATATGAATAGTTCATACATTCGTTAAACTGGGGATACGTATCCAATATGTATGTGTTGGTATAGGACATGTATCTGATATGTACGCGTTTGTATAGGACCCGTATGCATTAGTATCAGATGTTCGGACGAATACATTTGTATCAAATAGAATCCTACCACATTAGAAGGGGATCTACTGAAATGAATATGAATTTTCTAACATTCGGTTCATGACAAACCGAATGCCCAAAAACCCATTCGTGCACATCCCAAACGACCAAGGCCAGAGTGATCCATCCCAGTCTTCAGATGGATCGCTTTGTTTCAGACCAACTCAAATGATAAGCGAAAAGTGCAGAAAGCCCCATAGGCTACAGCTGTGCATGCGCAAACACACACACATATGTTGCACATATTTTTAAAAAGCAGCTCAGAAATGGCTTAAAACAAGCGTGGGTAGGAATTAAAAACTCTCTATCTGCTGCAAAATTTAACAGGCAACGTTAAACGCACTTAAATGAGATTTAATTAAATTCGAGTGTGCTTCCTTTCTCCAGACTGGACCATATTTTTGTCTGGATAAAGGCAATTCCTTCCTTTCACTTACGCTGTAGCAAAAACTGCATGGATTGGTAACCAAAATGGTTCTGTTCTCTTTCTTCAGGTATTGATCATCTTTGTCCGTTTCCTCTCCTCCCTCCTCCAGTTTGTGTTTTTCTCTTTTATTCCCTTTTATTTTTGGCATTACTTGCAAACACCTTTCCTTAAGGCTTTCTTCAGTTCTGCATCTCAACCCATTGCACAGAATGCTCTATAATCACTCCTCTCCCAGAAGCTCTTTGTTTGCTACTGTACTGCCTCCCTATTTTTACCCATTTTGACCTGTTCCCCAAAAACTATGCCAATTACGCTCAAACAATACAATTGCATGCTGACCAACAATTCTCCTGACAATTCTAGCATCAATTCTCTGTCTCAGCAAAGCAGAAAAAAATTCTCTCTCTTTCTCTATGAATGAACACATATCTGCTGTAGCACTTGCCAATCATGCTTTGAGATCTCTTTTGTGTTCCTTTCCATTCCTTTTTATAAGACACATACTCTGTCACTTTTGCCCTTTTTCATTGTACTGTGCTGTTTTTCTCATCCTTTCGTTATCTGTTTTATAGACACTAAGGAGATATACACAGACAGTTTTGCTTGCAGGCTTAAAGAAAGGGTTTTCTCAAAGTAACAGCATGCATTCAATGTACTGGGGGATGGCCCCCTTCTTCACAGGACCACATTCTAGGCCAGTGATGGTGAACCTATGACACACATATCGCAGGCGACACATCAAGCCCTTTTGGGTGACCACAGTGTTACCATAGCACCTGAGCATGTCGCTGTTGGGTATTTTGTAGGCCACAGGCCACTTCTGGCCAGAAGCAGCCTACAAGATGCCAGGAGCACAGAAGCACTGTCTGTGCCAGGCATAGGAGGTGTGATGGAGTCATGTCATTGCGCCGCCAGGTCACGCGCCGCCAGGTCATGCACAGTATGTCTGTGCTCCCAGCAGCTAGAGGACTGAAGACCTGTGTGGGGCAGCGATGGCTTTACTCACAATTTCCCCCTCTATATACTTTTGTGAGAGCTCATTCTCAGTGTTAAATAATATTAAAACCAATAATATTAGAACACTCTGCACAGGTGCGGGTAACTGGCCAATCAGAGCTGGTGGTGCATGCAGATGCATAATGCCGCTGTCTGGGTCTGCCGCTTCAAACACGGTGGTGATGAGGTAAGTCACATGCACACACATCCCTGCTAGGCTCCAGCACGGAGTGGGGGTGCCTGGGGTCAGTTCCTGCAGGCTCTAGCTGACCCAATCAGGTCACCTAGAGCCCTCAGAAGCCCGGGGAAGGGACAGGACTGGCCTGCCTGCCCCTGGGTCGAATTTGACCCAATGGTGGCAGGCCTGGGAGGAGTGTCCCACCCCCATGCTGGCCTTTTTGGGCAGAACGCTGCCACGCTGACCTGATGTCAGACATTCAGGTCAGCGTGAGGGCGGGCTGCCATGGTGTGACCTGTGCAGAACACAGCAAACTGCTCCAGCAAGCAGCAGGGACCCATCGGATCAAGCCCGCAATCTGAAGAGGTAAGTGAGGGGTGGGGAGCTGGGGGGCGGCATGCAACCCTGAGTGAGGATAGACACCCAGGAGGCCCCTGCTGGCTGCCGCCATCCTGACTGGAGCAGTGGCAGCAGGAGGACCCCAAGACAGCCCTGGAACTGGGCTGTCAACCAGTAGGCTGATAGTGGCCAATGGTGGCAACCTGGGCGGGCCTCCTGAGCTGTCCAGCAGGAAGAGTGCTCTCCTTGCCAGACAGCTCTGGGACATCCGGGGCTAAGGTATTACTGTACTCCACACCCTGGTCATGACTAGGTCAGCTCTGTGACAGGCTGGGCCAGCTCCTGTAAATGTGTATGCTTTGTTCCAGAGCTGTCCTAATCATTCACCAGCGGCCTAAGTGTGAATAGGCCTCCTGATGCTAAGAAAGTTTGTTCCTAGTCCCTGGAGGCAGGGAGTGCAGCTCCAAAGCTCATACAAGCTTCAAGGCCAGAATGTAGGCTGGTCTGGACCAGTGTTGTCATGGGCCCTGGTCGCAATAGAAGTTTAGAACAACCTCAGGTTGTTTTCAGGTCGTGTTACTTACATTGCTTTCATTTAATTCATATTCCAAGCCCTTTTAGACCCTTCTAACTGGAATCCTCATTTTTAAAGGATTCAGCCCATCCTGGCATGCCAGGATGACTTTGCTTCCTTGGTATGAACAAGGGGAGCAGGCTAAAGGAGGCTGAACTGTGCTGTGGTGGGTGGGTCCAGTCTTTTCTTTCAGCCAATGTGCATGCCCAGAGTTTGTGAGGCACTTCCCCTTCTCTCCTCAGTTTATGTGTATGATTCCTCTAACTAGCACTATCTATTACTGAATATAAAAGGGACTAGAATGACATCTGTTTATCATCGAGAGAAGGAGTAATGGAATACTCTTTTTGCCACACCTGCATAGCCCACTGGAGTCAACAGGTCCCTAACATTAATGTAATTAATACCTATGAACAATATTTTAAAAAGCATTCCTGACTTTATGACAGTAATCAGATGAATTTGGAGGGGGCTGAAAGCATAGGCTGTTGGCCAGCATTCCAGAACACACAGCATCCAGAACAATGTGAGAAATTATAATCCTGTGTTTTTAAGACTAGCAAACAGATTTAGGTTTCTTTCTAAGGGCAGAAGCTCCGCCTTCCTTCCTTCCTTCCTTCCTTCCTTCCTTCCTTCCTTCCTTCCTTCCTTCCTTCCTTCCTTCCTTCCTTCCTTCCTTCCTTCCTTCCTTCCTTCCACAAAATTTCAGTAATGTGGGTCAAAACATTTGGACAATTGAGAGCCTTGATTATGTATCCCTGGATGCTACTTCAAGGAAGGAAGGAAGGAAGGAAGGAAGGAAGGAAGGAAGGAAGGAAGGAAGGAAGGAAGGAAGGGCAAGTGGTGACTCTCCTACAGCTGGAACAGCAAACAACAGGGAAGGAGACAACGGTCCTTGCAAATCTTTTATTCTGGATTTTGCACGTTCCCATGTTCTCCTCGTTCCTGCTTCCTCTCTTCATGCCAATTTTCATCCTGCTGTGATGTAAAATAACTCACCTCCATGTAATCCAGTGTAACACAGACAAAGTGGAAAGAAGGAGCCTGTGGGCTTCATGCAGGGAGGAGCAGCTCCTTGCTTGCTTGCTGTCAAGCCCAGCAAAAGGCTGAATTAAATTTATTGCAAGAGATATTGGCTACAGTGTCCCTTTGTATTTGGGGTGGAAGGGAGGGAGCAAGGAGAGAATAAATAAAATTTCCTTGAGGTGCATTGATTTTCACTGCTAGCCATCTGATAGCTAGAGAGAGGGGAGAGGGAGAGAGGAAGATCTGGAGGGGGAAACAAACCCTGCAGGAGGGGGGGAAAGGGGTTTCACAACTATTTAACTCATTTCTGGGGGAGAATTCTTTGTCTCCTAAAAGAAAGATAAGCTACATATAAATATGGGACACATGGATGCATCTGTGCATAGGGCAGGTGAATCTGATGCATTTCGCCTCCAGTTCATGGTGAAACTGGGCTGAAGCCTTGAGGTAGAACAAGGGGTGGAGGCACAGATAGCCAACAGTAACATCAAGAGAGGCTATATTAAAAATTTATTATGTGCCTGGGATACTCTTATTAAGGGATACAAGCTGCCTATACTAATTGGCAGTAGGAACAGCTTTCATCCTGAGCCAGTGCTTCAAGTCAAAGTCTCATTTATTCCTATTATGGTGCAATCTCCAGCATGGAACCCATTAAGCCCAATGGAGTCATAGTGGACAACAGAACAGGTTCTAACAGTCACTCGCACAGATACCCCTCCCTGCCCAGCTGCCTGCCACTTACGAATGGAGCCATTTACTTCTCAGCAAGCGCCCAGGATTGCCAAGAGGGGGTCTGTTTGTACAGAGGCTAAGCCAAGCCTCGGTCTCCAAGATAATCAGAGTTCTTCACCCGGGACCCCTGCTAGGAGGTGGGATGATTAGCTTCTCTCTTCAGGTGTACTTGACCTGATTGCACGTTTTCCACTCATCACTAATTGGCATCCCAAACAAACCAGCCACCAAGTCACTCAGCTCTTTCAGAGCAATCTGACACTGCGAGATGCAACAGCAGACTCTATCACCCACAAAAGCATGCCAGAAGGGGGCTAAGGTGCCACGAAACAAAAAATGATCAAAGTAACATTTATTGCAAATTCTTTGCAACACAGGAAAAATACTTCATACCGAAATGATCTTTTAAATAACAAGGCAGATTAAAAAATAATAATCTGAAAGATACCTTCATGCCCTTGCAAAACAAGAACAAGAATGTAAGAGGAGTCCTTTCAGATCAGGCTACAGCAGTCATGTCAAAGATACGGCCCATGGGCCACATCCGGCCCACGGGCCGTATCAATATGGCCCGCAATCGCACAGGCGCGGATCACCCAACCTTCAGAGGCAAAAAGAAATTACATTGACTTCTATGAAGCTCTTCTTTAAAAATCCCAGCCTTGCAGGATTCAATCGCGTGTCTCTATTGGTTCAAGGCACTTTTTTTTTTACACTGGAAGGGCGCAGCCTGAGACCGTCACCCCAAGGAAGCTGATTGGTAGAAGAAAGATATGCTCCACCCACCAAGTTTCCTTCTCTGCAGGCTGTATTGCTGCTGCCATTTTATTACTGGCCACTGGTCCGAGTAAGGTGAGTGCTCTGCTCCCTTTGCCTGTAGCTCCCCACTCCCCGGGCAACCACGGGCCCCTTCAATTCCCTTTTCCTTCTGTTGACTCCCCGGCGTCGGGTCCATTTGGTTCCCTTTCCCCCTCCCGATCCCCAGCACAAGCCCTCTCATTCCCTCTCAGTGCCTGATATGCTCGGGCTTCGCCTTGGCTTCATGGAGGAGGAGGCACCACGCACAGGCTGCCACCAGAGAGAGAGCAAATTTCTACAGGTGCCGTCTCTGCTCTGCTGCTGCTGAGACAATTAATGTTGGTTCTCTCGGCAGCAGCAGCAGAGCCAAGCACTGGCGCCTGTAGAAATTTGCTCTTTCTTGGGCGGCTTCAGTTCTTCTCCGATCGCAGGGGCAGATCCCTTCTGTGCAGATCGGAGAGCTGAAGCTGCTGCTGCTGCCGCTGCCCCCCACCCCCCTCGGCCTGGCGTTGCTTGCAAGGGGCAGAGGCAGAAGCTGCGAGTTAAGTTCTCTGATTCTCCACGGAAGGGATCTGCCCCCGTGATCGGAGAAGAAATGAAGCCTGCCTGCCTCCCTTCCCTCCCTGCTTCACAAAGTCAGCTGGGGGAACTGTCAGTTCCCCCAGCTGGCTTCGTGAAGGAAGGAGGCAGGCAGGCAGGCAGGCGAGAGAGAGAGAAGTGTTGGCTTTAATACCTGCTTTTCTCACCCATTAAAGGTGACTCAAGGCAGCTGACAAAGCTTCTGTTCTCCCCAGAAGCTGCTTTGAGTCACCTTTAATGGGTTCGCATCATAGACTCGGCTGGCTTGGGACATGACAGTTTGTCAGGACGCTGAGCCAAGTTGACAGCTGAGCTACAGGAGATGTCATGAGGTCGTATGGTTTGTTTTAGTCAGTGAAGGGACATACGAAGCAGATATGGTCTTCCAGGGTGATCTGACAACCTGCCATACAAATTACAAAAGATGCGAGCAGGGAAAGGCTTTTGAGGCTTTTGCTGCCAACACTTCTCATGGATATCACAGTTACTTCCAAATGGTCATGTCCCAAACTGAACTCTAGAACACACCAGGGCACTCCAGAAATCTCAACAAATGAAATAATAAAGCCTTCTCTTTTGCTTTTCCTGTAGAAAAGGATAGAAAACATCTCACTGAGACAAGGGGTGACTTCACACTTCCCATCTGCTGGGCAGGAAAGGAGCATGACCACCCAATGTTGACTAGCACTCGTGCTTTTGAGTGCTCATCACTTACAGCCTGAGCCCCCCATGATTGGCCACCCACCTGTGATGGATCCTGGGGCCAGACTTCTTCAGGGTGCTGCCATCTTGAGTGTGGCACCCTCTGTGTGTGCATCCGTGCTGTCGCCGTGATGACAATGACACTGTGCACAGTTGCAGTTGCATTGGTACTTCTGACCTCCTTGTCCAGCAGATGATCGAATGCTCAGTGGCTGGACACAGTAGGTAAGCTTTGGGAGATGGTTGGGAAGGTTGTGGAGCACATTTTTGTGCTCCACACCTAATCAGCAATTAGGCAACATCTGGGAAGGTAGGGGGCACCTGGAGGCTGTAATAGCCTCCTCTAGGTGCAGATGCTCTTCCCCAGATGTTGCCTAATTGTTGACTGCAGACCAAAGTGCAAATTGGCCTCAAGCTGAACTGTTCCACATGTTTCCCATATGAAGGGAGTTCCATATAGTAGCACAGCCAGAAATACTGGAATATGTCTTCCCCAAAACACTAGATTTTTGCCTGAAGACAGGTTTCAAACACAAGCAATTCTACCAAATAATCCCCCATATATCTGCACTCTTCTTTTCCCCCTCACTTTTCTATATCAGGAAGCCAGGCCTGGAATATGGATCTTTTCTGAATGCTTTTTATGACCAAAAAAAAGAAAAGAAAAAGAAAAGTCCAAAACTGCCTACGACTGAGTGGGTAGATATTATTGGCATTTCTTTTCTTCCTTCTGCTTCACGCCTCATACTTAACAGCTTCTAAATGTACCTTCTGAATCCTGCAATAATTATACAAGTCTATCAAATCCTCCCCCATGCTTTATGTACAGGAGCAATGCACAGACAGAGGTGTGAATAAGCTTACATGCATGGGGGTTTCGCTGGAAAAAACGTGCTCTCAGACTGAAGAGGTTTATGACAGCAAATCCCTTTTGCTGTAACATGGCAGTATGTAACTCTTGCCAGCCAGAGTGGTAAACCTCTAAACACGCACGCACACACACACACGCACACCACAAGCCTGATTGCTGCCGATGCAATTAGGACTGGGAGCAGTCTGAACATATTGATGTAGCTGGAACTGCTAAGCAAAATAAAACCAGGGGAAAAAAATAATAGCAAGTAGACAAGCAAAGACCAGGGAAAACCTATTGATTGCAACAATTCTGTGCTACGTTGAAAAAGAAAGATCTTAGAAAAGCTGGGGTTTGGAAGGATTGTGGCCAGTGACATGCTGCAAGCCTTCATTTGCAGATCCTAAAAACTGAACCAAGTAATCTAGATCTGTCTTGCACATGCCTATTCAGTGCATAAGAACATAAAAGAAGCCCTGGTGGATCAGTCCACAATCCATCTAAACCAGCATCCTATCTCATACAGTAGTTCACCAATTGCTTCTGGGTACCTCAAGTAGAAGACAAAACCTTCACCTGCTCTCCATTCTCTGCAAATTGTCCCTAAAATGTGGACCCCGTTGCCCCAGCTCACATCTGGCATGACCTGTTTGGGATTTGCCATTACCCTATAGGCTGAGACCAACCAGACATCTTCCTAAGGAAAGGCTATCATTGGAGACATGGGGCTAAACCAAAGATGTTTCGTGGAGTAGCATAGAGGTTTGACAAAAAACATGTCCAAGCAAAATCACTAAAATCACGAGAAAAAATAAACAATAAAATCTCAGATGCGTATGGATGCATATGAGATGCGTACGTGTACGTACGGGATGCGTATGTACCTGTACAGATACAAATGTCTGAATTATTCGTACAAATAACTCAAGATATTTGTATTCATTCAAATTTGGAAATTCAAACGTCCAGACATTCAATTCGTATACGAATGTCCAAATGCGTACAAATAACAAATATTTCAAATATTCATGCAAATCCCTAATTTCAGGCCGTTCTCGCTTCCTCTGTTGTGAGTGGAGGGACAGGCTAAAGGAGGCTGAACTGTGCTGTGGTGGGCGGGGTCCATCTTTTCCTTTCAGCCAATGTGCACACATGGAGTTTATGATGCACCTCCCCTTCTCTCCTCAGTTTATGATTCCTCTATATATTGTTTTTTCACTAATTAATTTCTTAAAATAATAATAATAATAATTGCATGGAGAAGAGAAGCACATAAAAATGGAAGGGGGGCATGGAGGTGTGGGAGTAGATTTTAAAAAGAACTGCAAACACACACCCTCACTCCCTTGAGTGACAGAACAGCATCCAGTAAGAAAGGAGATAGATTTGGTGAAGCAAAAAGGGGTGGAGAGCCAAGTTGTTTGTGGAAGAGGCTCAGGTTGATTGCAGAGAAAGGTGAGAGCATTGCAGCCCAAAGTGAGGATGGTCTGAGGATGACCTATAACGTTCTAGGTGTGAACAGGACTGGTACGATCTCAGTTAGAATTAATGAATAGGATGTCCTGTCTTACACTTGTGTGACTAGGGCCCTTGAAGGTGGTAGCCCAGCCAAGAGGGCAACAAGGGCAGATCTTAAGGTGCAGGCAGGTCTGTATAGGATAAAGCATTCCTTTAGATATTTCCCACATTGATTTGTATTTTACTTCTGTAGAATGCTGTTTACACACATTTTATTTTCTGGTTCCAGTCAAAGTCATAAAATGCAAAGGATGCCATTGTGCTAGCTTGTACTGGTTTCATACCAGTGAGAACACATTTGTCTGCACTTTGTGTGTGTCCAAATGGAATTACAAAGAGGAAACCTGTATGAGTAGAAGAATCCATTCAAATGGAATTCTTCTCTGGGTTTCCCTAAAAATTTGCTCAGAAAAGTGTAGGGATTTGCAAGAATATTCAAAACATCCAAAATTCGATTGAATTTGTCCAAATTCGGACATTCAAATTCGAATTGCATGTCCATACATTCATTTTTTAGCATTTGAACAAATTTTGAATCTTTTGAATCATTCATATGAATTATCCGGACATTTGTATGGGTACGGATATATACGCATTTCGTATGTATCTGTACGCATCTAATTCTTAACTGTATGCGTGCGAGATACGTACGAGATGAAAACTGGATGCTTATGGGATAAAAACAGAATGCGTACATGTGCACACAGGTGCGTGCGGATGCATACAGTCACATACAAATGCCGTCAACGTTCGTATCTTCAGATACAAATTGAACATTCATATGGATAGATACGAACATATTCAAATTGGATTCATTCATTTTCCTCTATTGGTTCAGATTCGAACATTCAAATATTTGATTCAAATCAAATCAAATCCAAAAATTGCGTTTGTGCACACCTCTAGAAAAGAGCAATAATCCGATCTTCAGCCTATGCCTACCCAGTTTTTGTGAAGTCTTCTACTCTTACAGAGTAATACCCTGTGCAATCCTTGTTTCGGAAGCACAATCCAAGCAAGACTGGAGTCTGAATCATTTCCTCTTTTGTAACACTTCGTGTGAACCTGAGTAGTAATTCTGAAATTTTTTGTCTTCTCCTCTTTTCCCTCCGCCTGTCAGTGCTATATTGTCCTCATAAAGTAGAAAGGCAATTGCTGCCTACACTCCCCCTGCTTGTTCGGTCATAAATATTAGGGGATCCACTTGACACCACTGCATGTTCTGTAATGACCTTGATTATTGCCGGCTGACCAATGCTCAACTACAGCCTCACTGCAGATTTCCCTTAAGTTCTCTTCATTTATAGCTCTCGGTTCTTCTGGTTCCCCTGCAGACAGGGATTAGCATTGCAAATGTTGCCTATGCAAAGGGCCAATTTAAGGGTTGTTGGTATAACCACGGACCATACTTTCCCCCCTTTTGACTGCACGTCTTTGGCTGAAGGACTGCACACACCCATACTTCCTCGTTCATCAGAACATTCTGTGGAGCTGCTGGATTCAGCTTTTGATGTTCTCACATTCCTTTCCATTCACATAAAGTGGTGGTTAGTGCACAGCATTACTGATGAGGCAGAAAGCTGGGGACTGGGAGTCAAAAGAGGTGGACC
Source organism: Aspidoscelis tigris stejnegeri (assembly GCA_023333525.1). NCBI lineage: Eukaryota > Metazoa > Chordata > Lepidosauria > Squamata > Teiidae > Aspidoscelis > Aspidoscelis tigris. The sequence continues at coordinate 15,175,275 of JALMGA010000007.1, forward strand.
TAATGTGCCTTTCTGCACTAACCTCTAATCCAGATCATGGTCATCTCCAGAGGGGAGAAAACACTCCACTACTCCACTGTGTCTGGACAAGACAGAGGGTAATCCAGAAGATCAGGACATCTCAAATGGCCTCCTGGTCTGATATAGATTTGGAATATTGGTAGACCTGAGGCCAATTCACACTTGGTCTCATAGTTTGCCATAGGTGAACATCTGGGCAGGTGCATCTGCACTTGCAGGGTGGTGTTTAAAGCCTAGAAATGCCTCCTACCTGCCCAGATGTTCACCTATGGCAAACTAGTGGTGGTGCACAAAATCGTGCACCACAAAAAAACTAACCTTCCCCAATCACAACAAAAAAACTTACCTGTCTCATCCACACCATGATCATTTGCACGACTTCCAGTGAGAGAGGTCATCTGAGGTACCACTCAACTACAATGGCACCTCAAATGCCCCCTGAGGTGACTGCTTCTGTGCAGAGTCAACATTGCCATAGCAACAGCACTGGTGCACTTGCAGCTTCGCAGGGTACCACAGTCAAAATGAGGACATCCTACCGGGGATCGAACACACAACCCGACAGAGGTAAGGGTCCGGGCGCCTCACGGGTAGGCTACCATGTACTAGCGTTCCTTAGTGCAAACATTAGTACACTTTAGCCTGTTCCGCACTCTTACGGATGGGAAGGCAAGTGTAGAAACACCCCTGATTAATTAGCATACTAAGACCAGGAGAACTGTGTCCCCCAAGATCTCTGATACACTCATTCCTGGCTATCAGGCCAGCTCCAAAACTCACATGACCTGCTCCAAAACATATTGGGACCAGCACCTTTTTGACCCAGACCAGCTGATTCAGATCAGGAGGGGTAAATGCAGAAACCCCCCATAGTTCATTTGCCTTCCTCAATATAGACCAGTAAGATCACAAAGATTATCTGGGGAGATTCTTCTGCAGGTACCACCAATCCCTGAAAGTCACCTGGCACTGTCCTGGAGCAAGGCCCTCTCTCTGGGCAATACTCTTCCCTCAGATGTTCATGGAGGACCTACCATTATATCTTTTAGGAACCTGTTGAAAATCCGTCTGTTCACCCAAGCATTCCCAGTGTGAATGATTGTTTTAACTGCCTGCCCATTTTCCCAGGGAAGCTGAAGTGGGAAAAGAACACAAAAATGCACATGTGCTTCACCTTCTGGATAGTGGGCCTTCTTTGGAGACTTCTTCCCCCAATCTTTTGTTCTTCAGCTTTTTCAATCACATCTCATGCCATTCTATTCAAATTGAAATGAATGCCAGAAAATCCAATTCAAATCTTTTAAATTTGAATTTAACAAGATTGAATTCGTTTTTGCCAAATTCTGATCTATTTGTTGGAATTTTTTATTCGAATCCATCCATCAAATGTCAACAACATTCATATGTGCACGTACACAACTTCCCCACATCTGGACACATCCATACAGGTCTGTATGCATCCCATAGTTATCCCGTATGCAACCCGTTTTGTCCCGTACGGATCCATTCAAATGCGCACGGATGCAGGAAAGATGCGGATCTTCAAGTACACATTGTGTACGAACCCGTACACATACGAATGTCCAGATAATTCAAATGAATAGATCCAAAATTCAGAATTCAATTTGAATGTTTACATTTGAATCCTGGGATATTCTCTTCAAATTTGAATGTCAAAATTTGGAACATTCTATTGGATTTCAAATGCCTACAAATATTTGCGCACATTCCTAATGCCATGAGATATTTGACCATCTTTGGCTTCCTCCTTTCCACAAGATCCAATTTGTCAACATTCTCATTAATATGTAGCACTCATTTTTACTTCTGGCCAAAATCAGCGGCGCCATGGAGGTGCTGCCCAACATTAGTGCTTTCATGTTGATGTACATTCCAAGAAATCATGCACATTTCAGCAAGAATTCCACTCCTGTGGCAGAATAGCCCACCAGATGACATCAAGCCCTGATATAGGCAAGGAATTCACACATACACACTTCTGCCAGGAAGCAAGTTCTTCCGTTTATTGAGCTAATAGCAGAAGACAAGAAATGAAGGCAAAAGCAGGGTTATATCTAGTAGCTGCAGGCATATCTGGTTCCCATGGGCTTCACGCCTAAAGCCAAGGCCACAGCAGTGTGAGAGCACTGATAGCTAAGGTGGTCTCCAAGGAAATGTAGGACCCAGCCGGCAGGCCAGGAGAGGAGGCCTGGTGTGAGTGGGAGCAAAGTATAGCTGCGCTGTGGCTCTTACACCCCCCAAAAAGTCACCATTTTCAAGGGATGCATACACATCCTCCTTAATGAAGACATAATTGAAATCCCTAAAATGGAACAACGTAAATGTTGTTCTTTGTACATCGCTTAAAGGACCCTTTTCATAAGTATCCATAAACAACTATATCTGCTTTTGTCTCTGGTGCTTTATTGTTTTAAAGGAAAAGAAGGGAGACTACTTCATCTATTTAAGAAGACTGTGGGTTGAATGTATAGAAACCTAATTCACTTGAAAGGTTTCAGCAAGAAAGAGCCTTTTATGATTCCCCCCCCCTCTTCTTTAGGGTTAAAAGAAAAGAGGGGGAAGGAGAAGAATTTGACCTGCCTCGGTTAGGCTAATTGCCAAATTGTCTTGCTGTCCTCTAGCTTCTCTGTTGCCTGGCTAATTGGATGGACTTCAGGCATTGGCTGTAAGGCAGCCTTGAAATAAGGCAGGTCACTGCTGATACAAAGCTTTGGTCATAAATAATTGGAAGTGGCATCATCCTGTGCCTCATTCATAATATCCTAGAGGGAAGTGGATCGCAAAGCCGTTGCTGCTGGGGAAGCCAATATCCCTCTGCAGCACAGAGGTCATGTGCAAGGGGACCAAGAGCTGAGCCAACTTAGCAGAGATGTGCAAAGTTTGTTTTGCATTCAAACATTTGATCAAATCATTCATGTTTATGGATGTTCACATCAAACCAAGCACGAGGTGGTTTGCATCACCAGAAATCCGACCAAATAAAACCAATCTCCTGCTCCAAAATACAAACCATCCAATCAACGTCTCCTCTGTAGCAGTTTGGGGGCTGTTATGCCATGTCCAAGGTTTCTCCTGAGAACCTAAGCTTTCGGATGTAGCTGTGATGTCCATCTTCAGAGGTCTTCGCTCTTGGATAAGTCAAGGGTGGCTGGTGTCTTACTAGATCTTGTTTCCCTTCTTATAGATGTCTGTTGGTTGGTTGTCTGGTCTTCCTTTGTTTGAGTTGCTAATGAGTCATTGGTCTTTCCCTGGCTGCACCCTGTTGGCATTGTTTCCTTGAGTGGAAGTGTTAATAGTGGGCCATTGAGGCTAACTTGTTTACTGTGTAAACGTGTAATCCCTGGAGAAGAGTGACTAGTAACGTATGTTTGCAGTGCTGAGGTGGGAATCTCTGTTTTGCTTGTTTCTATACGTAGGTTATCAGAAGAAGAAACTTGGAACACAACATAACAGCCCCAAAACTGCTACAAACAAGATCGAACCCGGTCGTAAAAACCTACATACGTCCAATCCAATCAATGGTTTGCTGTGGTTTTGCCCCTGAAAAGAGTTTTTCCAATAGGAAAAAAATGGTGGTTTTTTTTTAAAATTTTTGAGCAAGTTAAAACTGAATGCAAAAAAAAGTTGGTTTGGTTGAATGGTACTCCATCAAACTGAATAAACGGGTGTTTGGTTCAATGGTAAACTGATCTTCATTTGTGCACACGTCCCTACATTAGAAATTTATGGTCTGGTTCTATCTAGATTGCCCCAATGGCATTCTGCTTAAGCACATTTCAAATGCATGATTTGAGGCAGAAAGTAAATTAAAGAGTTGGTTTTTCTGTGACACATTTACATTAGAGCTAGATGCATATGCAGGAAATAGAGTGACACAAAGTCAACTGAAGTGTATTTCTGACTAGGGATGTGCACGGATTTTTTTTTTTTTTTTTTTTGTATTTGATTCGTATTGAATCGAATGCAAGAAAATTTGTGTTCATTTGAATAGATCTTTAAATTTTGTGGGATTTGAATTCAATAGGAATGTTCAGTCCCATAAGAATCCCATACGAATGCCTACGAATCAGTACAAATTCCATATGAAGCTTCATATGAATGTATCGAAACATTCTGTTTGAATATGAATGTCCAAACTTGGTCAAATTCGTATGAATTTTGAATGTTACAAATATTTGTGCATGTCCCTACCTCTGACTTACCATGTACCTTTCCCAGGGGTCCAAGGAAAGCAGAGGAAAGCAGAACAAAGAGCTCTGAGGGTTCGTCTACAGCTTCATTTGCAGTGGTGTAGTATCTACAGCTTCTTTTGTTGTGCCTGAAAATCAGAACACCATGGAAGCAGACCCACGACCTGGACCAAAACTGCTCCAAAGCCTACAATTTACTCCAAGGTGATGGGAGATTTTTTAATTCCCAGCATGAAGGATACTCAGGCTAACGACCAAAGCAAGTATCAAAGCAACAAGTGTCAACAAACTTTGACACTGACCTTTTATATTATCTCTATTAGGGGTGTGCATGAATGCAATTTTTGGGATTTGATTTGATTTGATTCAAATCAAATATCCGAAAATTCAATTCAAATCTTTTAAAATTTGAATTTACCCAAATTTGATTTGAAATAACCAAATTCAAATCTATTTGTTCAAATTTTCTATTTGAATTTGCACTTACAAATGTTGATAACATTTGTATGTGCCTGTACCCATCATTACGCATCCCGTACGCATCTGTACACGTCCGTATGCATCCCGTATTTATCCATATGCAGCCCATTTTCATCCTATATGGATCCATACAAAGGCGTACGGATGTGGGGAAGATGTAAGTACGCATCGTGTCTGAACCTGTACACATACGAATGCGCAAATAACCTTTGTGGTTTAGCTAAATTTTGGGGTTCCCTCCTCACAATTGCCTTGCTTTAGAACTATAGAAGAAGAAGAAGAAGAAGAAGAAGAAGAAGAAGAAGAAGAAGAAGAAGAAGAAGAGTCGGCTTTTCTCACCCATTTAAGGGGACTCAAAGCAGCTGACAAAGCTTCTGTTCTTCTCCCCACAACAGAACACCTTGTGAGTTAGGTGGGGCTGTGAGAGCTCAGAAGAGGGCTGTGACTAGCCCAAGGTCACCCAGCTGGCTTCATGGGGGAGGGTGGAATTGAACCCGGTATCCCCAGTTAGGAATCCGGTTCCCTAACCACTAGTCCAAACTGGCTCACAATTACTATAGGTAATTCTGCACTGGCCAGTGCACCAGACCAGCAAGCATACACATACTGATGGTGTCTAAAGGAGGCCCTACTATATTTATTAATTCAGTATACCAACCAGTGAGGAATCCTCCTATAAAGCCTCAGATATTGTCCATGTTCTTCCTTACACTTGTCCTAAGTTTTTTCAAAATATCTTTCTGTTCTGAAGTACCTGAACATAAATGTGCTCTAGTACAGTTCCTGGTATATGGTCTTGTGAGGTAACAGATTTCCCCATGGCCAATAAAGTTTCCTAAATGAGAGAAATCAGTGATGGAAAGAAACTTGTTAGACCATACCAGTATTACAGTTCACGCTCGCTTCCAGATCATTAACACTGGGTCTAGCCCAAATTCCCTACAGTATCTGGCCAGACAGCTTCCCACAACTTGATACATTGCTAATAATAATTATCGACTGTTTACAGTGTTTCAACCATTTTCTTCACATCATGACAGTTCTCATGGCTAAGCCAATTTGAAATAATTTTCCCCCCACCAAGGTTTCATGATCCACAGCTATGCCCAAACAATCTGTTTTCAGATGATAAAGGACACGCAACTCCCACTGGGAAAGGATCTCCTTCCTTTTCATATCTACAAAAAAAGAAGAAGAAAACAAGGACAGAAAAGTTCGGAAAATCAGAAGAAAACTAAATGATAAATGTTGCAACAGAAACCGTACACACAACTCCTCTTAAACTGATAGGCATTTCAGTAGCTTCAGAAGTATCATTTATAGATTTATTTTTCTGTATTTACACATCATCTTTTGCCCCATCGTGGAACAAAATTCACATGTGGCCCTTAACATGTCACACTCATCTAGACACCAACAAGAGTCAGATCTACTACTTTTCAGCAAAATAGTAACTTCAGGTGTTTCTGGATCATATAGTCTCCAACCATTATGACTTTGAGACTACCCATGAGCAGAAATGTGATCCAGAAACTGATGCTCCTATGACAACTCTTGCCCTCACTTCCTCCCCTCAGCTCTTGGCATCAGCAACATTTTTAGAGCATTCATGCTGGCTTCTTCTTCCTCGTTCTTAAAAATCTTTTCAATATATGGTAACAAAGTGTAGAATTTTGGTGCATTGCCTGTTGATGTGTCCCTAGGACCTCAGGAGATGTGACCATAGGGCCACTTTCTGTAGTAACCTGTGCTACCAAGTAGTAGCAGCTGAATAAATCAGAAAACTTTGTACCTATGGACTTGCTGTTGTATACTGGTGCCTTCTGGCCTTTTACCTTGGCAAAAACAAGCACAACTGGCAACTTCAGAGGTCATCAATCTTAATTCCTAGCTTCCAAAGATGGACCAAGATGGACCACAGCAATGTGTGTGGCCCCGAATGTGGCAAAAGAATTGGTGCTCCAGTCTTGGCCCAGATGACTTGATTCAGGCCTGAGACCTATTTGCACTATAGCCCATAGTGCATGATTATGGAACTTCTGGGGAAAAGCATCCTCACCTTGAGGAAGCTATTACAGCCTCTAGGTGCCCACTCCCTTCCCAGAAGTTCCCTGATCATTCACTTGGTGTGGAGCACCAAATTGTGCTCCTCGCCTTTACGAACCTTAACTAGTTCCTTACCTGGCACACCCAGCGGCAAGCATACGCACCTTTTCCAGTGCTCCAGGGTCATCTGAGGTGCCACGCAAATGCACTTTCAGCTCATATGACTATAGATATGACTGCATGTGCACAGAGAGTCAGCGTCATCATAGCGATGGCACTGACACATGCGCAGTCACGGAGGGTGCCACAAACGAACTGTCAGCACCCTGAAGAGGACCAGCCCTGGATCAGTCACAGGTTAGTGACCGATTGCGTGTGGCATGGCCTGTGTGAAATCATCCCAGGATTCACCTCAGTGGTGTGCAGCAATACATGATGCGAAGAAGTTACCTTCTGCTCCTCAACCTGGCCTTTGTTCTGAAAGAAAGCAATAGTGTTTGCTGTTTCCATCCTCCCCCTTCCTCCCAAAAATAGCTGCTGAAAGGTTGACCCTCCCTACTTACAGGGCAGCAACTGGGAATTCTATGGGATGCTGCTGCTTTTCTTCCAAGTTGTTTCACCTCCCTTTATCAGAAGCAAAAAGAGGCAAACAAAGGGAGGAGAGAAAATAGTAGAACCTCATCTTCTTCTGCCCATATTATTCCTACCCATCCCCAAAGCCTCATTCCTTCCAGAATGAATGAAGATTTTGGTACAATTTGAAATGATGTGGGTATAGAAGGAAATCCACCATTTCCTAAGTGCCTCTTCATACCATATCACCTTTGTCTCAACAAAGGTGCAACTTGAGACTAGTAAAAAAAATACTTTGGGACCTGATCAGACTATCTCAGGAGGTACCGTATTTTCCGGCGTACAAGACGACTGGGCGTATAAGACGACCCCCAACTTTCCAGTTAAAATATAGAGTTTGGGATATACTCGCCGTATAAGAAGATGACACCTGGCGTATAAGACGACCCCTGACTTTTGAGAAGATTTTCCTGGGTTAAAAAGTAGTCTTATACGCCAGAAAATACAGTACTAGTATTTGCATCTATTCTGATTTCTATATCGCCCTTTATCAGTATCTCAGACAAGTGAACAGAATGCACCAAAACCAAACCTATGGAACTATGAGGTGCAAGCATTCACAAAACCTAGAATCATACATAAATCTCTGTAGAGGCTGCCATAGAGAAAGCCCTTTCTCTAGTATTTGGTCCAAGAAGCTGGTGGGGTGATGGGATCACTTGGGGGGCATCATTAGAAGATATTAATTGCTGGGGAGAACAGTATGGAAGCAGGGATACTCACCGATATATAGACCCAAGACATTTTAGACTTTAAATATTAGAATCAGGATGCTGTGCTACTTCCTTAATTTGAGAACTCAACAGACTTAATACTTCCATGTTATCAGGCTTCAATTTCCATCTATTGGACCTCATCCAGCCTCTCAGAGCCTCTAGGCACCTGTCCAAAACCTGAGCTGCCTTGCCTGACTCACCTGGAATTGAGATATATAGCTGAGTGTGAACAGCTTGCTGGTGACAGTTCATTCCAAAAACATCTGATGATGGCTTTTCTCAATGACCTCATATAGTTGTTGAAAAACATGGGGAACAAGATTGATCCCTGAAGAACTGTGCAGTTCCCAAGGGGGAACAAAACTCTGTCATTATTTTTTGGAACCTTTTATGGTAGGATGTGCATGAATGTTTTTGTGTTGTATTCAGTTCGTATTGAACCGAATGCAAGAAAATCCATAATCCATAATCAGCCAGCACAGAAGAACTGCTGCGCGTTGGCCCCGCCACACCCACCCTCAGAATATAAAACTGCGCTTGAGAGGGGAGGAGGAGAACCAGCCAGCACAGAAGAACTGCTGTGCGTTGGACCCGCCGCACCCACCCTCAGAATATAAAACTGCGCTTGAGAGGGGAGGAGGAGAACCAGCCAGCACAGAAGAACTGCTGCGCGTTGGCCCCGCCACACCCACCCTCAGAATATAAAACTGCGCTTGAGAGGGGAGGAGGAGAACCAGCCAGCACAGAAGAACTGCTGTGCGTTGGACCCGCCGCACCCACCCTCAGAATATAAAACTGCGCTTGAGAGGGGAGGAGGAGAACCAGCCAGCACAGAAGAACTGCTGCGCGTTGGCCCCGCCGCACCCACCCTCAGACTGTAAAACTGGCCTCGGGCTACAGTGGTCTGCTCCCATTGGACTATCTTGGCCATGGATGAGAGGAGGGAGACTCGGCTTTCAATCATTTCGCCTGCTGTGAGGGCTGCGAGAACTTGGCGGTGCCCAGCCCTAACATCACCATGGATAAGTTGAGGGGGACTTAGTGGCCAGCTGTCTTGCCTGTTTTATAAGTTTATTGGGGTTTTTTATTGTTGTTATTATATATTGTATTATTTGTGATAACGTGCAATGTATTTTTGACTTATGTATTTTATTTGACTGACTGTATTTATTTGCCAAATTTCTTTGATTGTATTCCCATTGTATCTTTGTTTTTCCATTTGTTGTAAACCGCCTTGGGCAGAAATTTATTTTTGGAAAGGCGGTATATAAATAAAAATGGAAATGGAAATGGAAATGAATGTAGTGGGATTTGAATTTGATCCGAATGTTCAATCCCATACAAATCCCATATGAAGATTCATATAAATGTATCAAAATGTTTTATTTGGATTTGAATGTCAATCCCCCAATATGCCAACATATAAATATGAATACGAATATTCATGCACATTCCTATATCATGGAGATTCTACTGGAATCACTGTGAAACAACAGCTCCAAGAACCAAATACCATAAATGATCCAAGAGAATATTGTAGTTGACAGCATGAAAAGACTGTGAGAGATCAAGGAACACCAGCAAGCCTGTTTCCCCCTGTCTTTCTCCCATGAAAAGTCATCAGCCATGGCCACCAAGGCTTCACCCACAAGGGCTTACCATTGGCTCATCTCTTCTTTCTCCAGCGGTTGGCCCAGAAATGGAAGATTTGTAACTGAATGGTAATTATTCTGAAGACTTCAGGATCCAAGCTGTGCAATTGCTTGTTTAAGTGCAAGTAGAATCTGCCCTTCTTGAAAAGAGGCTTCAGCCCTTTCCTCACTAGGTTTTATTTCAAGATTTATCCTGGAATAAATGCCTGTTTTCCATAAGCCCAGGGAGGGACAGAGCATGAGGACAGCAGGTCCCGATTCTGAAATATATCCAGTGCAAAAAGGACCATTGATCACTTGCTGGATCTATTCCATCCAACCTCCAAGTTTAGCCTTTATTAACTATGATGGGCAAAGGTCAATGGAATAAACTCCTGCAAACAGCTTGCCCACATCATTAGCCTACAGTTACAGTATTAAAGCAGGATCCACCCAGTGCCTTTATGGCACTTTGAATACATTATCAGGGTGCAGCATCCACACAAAACCATTGCTTTCTTGTGCATTCAAATATTAGAAGACCAATCATCCAGATTGGGTGCATGCTTTTCATGCACCATATCCTCATAAGACCTACCATAGCACTTTAATGGCAGAGTGGGTGCAAGAGATGTCAGAACAATTTCCCCACTCACCTCCTAGCAGCAGCCCAGCTGCTGCCCCTGTCACCACAGGGGGAGAATTATTGGTCCCCTTGGCAGCATTCTATGTACCCAAAGAGGAAATTTCCTGCTTTGATTCTTAACAGCAGCAGGAGGGTTCTGCCTACCTCCACTATTGTGATCAAAGCTGGGATTATCCCAGCTGTGATCTTGATGGTGGGAGAGTTGCCTTCTCACACATCAATATCAGGTGTGATCTTGATATGGAAGGGGAGATGGCAATCTCTTCTTTCTCCCCAGGTCAAGATCACACCTAATTTTTGTCACAGGAGTGGCAATCCTTTCCCTATCTGTCATTATCAATGCCATACCTAATGCAGAAAGAGGGGAAAGAATGTTGAAAACACTCTGCTCCCTCCTTGTGCAGATCCTAACAAAAACTGTTCTACCGTATTAGGGGCCTTTCTGTATTTCACTTTGCATCTGCAGGACTGGAACCGTGAGTTCCCACTGTCATGCCCTAGCATTTGCAAATACACCAAACCAACTCCCCATGCACCCAGACACTCACCTGGATCTGGACATGTGTCCAGGCACCATCAGCATGGGTCAGGGTGCTGTCACCTTGGGGGGTGGATGATGGTGATGTGCTGCACACACGCAATGGCATTTCCTGATGTTCCAGCGGGCTTGTGCGGCATGATCCCAGCACTGGAAGAGGTGCAAATGCTCTCTCCAGTGGCCGGGAAAGGAAAGCCTTTGGACGCATGTAGTGCCCGATTTCATGCATCACCACTAGTAGCCACTGGGGTACCTTCTGAAATAGCAGGAGACATTTCTGATATGGAAATGCCTCCTGCAAGTGCAAATGGTGCTTCCAAGAAGCTACCCCAGCATACACTAGCAGGCCAAGTGTGAATTGGCCTCAGGAAGAGATGGTTGTGGGTTGTGCCTTTGCTAAATGTACTGCTGCAGAGGGTGGATGGCTTGGGAGTAGGGATAGGCCCAATTTTTTTTTTTTTTTTTTTTGGGGCACTCAATTCAAAATGAAACGAATGTTCAAAAATCCGGATTCATGCAAATAGATCGCATTTGAATGTGGTAAATTTCTATTCGATATGAATCTATTCATACATATTCATACGAACATTCAGTACATATTGGATATGAATGAATATGTATCTGATACGAACAAATACGTATCTGATATGAATATGTATCTGATACTAACAGATACGTATCTGATATAAATAGATACATATCAGGTACAAATGGATATGTGTTGGATACCAAAAGGTACGTATCTGATACGAACAAATATGTATCTGATACAAATAGATATTTATCTGATACGAATGGATACGTATCTGATACGAATAAATACGTATCTGATATGAACAGATACGTATCTGATATGAATAGATACGTATCAGATACAAATGGATACATATTGGATACAAATAAATATGTATCTGATACTTTCCCCAGTTTAACAAATGTCTGAACTATTTATATAAATGTCCGGAAACATTCATATTCATTTTAATGTTAGCATACAAATATTGTAACATTCAATTTGAGTAGAATGTCCAAATACAGCCAAATTTTGCATGTTATGAATATTCGTGCACAATCCTACTTGTGAGCCACCAAACTGAACAGATCCTATTCAAGTTTCCTTCTGTTTTAACACTGTGCCGTTTGTGGAGGTATAGACACCCAGATCAGACTCAAAAGCTACTTGTTGCTGACTACAATTCTGCAGGAAATCCATAAATAAACACAATAGGCAGACAAGTTCTTAATTAGGAGCATTTACAAGATACAGTTATTTTTTCCTCCAAGGAAATAAGTTTCCAGTCATTCATTAATTCTTTTCTTCCTTCACATTTACTGGCGGTACGTAGTGTAAGCATTCAGTATCAGAGCCACAAGAAATATCAATAGCTCACAGCACTCAGATCAAATGCCAGGGTGTTCTTTTTCTCTCCAGTTTCTCATTCCCCACCCTCAGGAGACATAAAAGTAAGAAATTATAATTTCCAGATCACCTTTGAAAGGGATTTTAAACAGGGAGAGTTTTGTTCTTCGTTCAGAACAAAAGAGATTTCACGGCAGGGGTGCTTTAAGAGGTTGTGAATTTGATAAACTGTCTCGTATTTTTAAATGAAAAAATGATACTTCATCTCTCTAATGACAAAGAGCTCGGAGATGGTTTACAGTAATATATGCCTTTTTTAATACATAGCTTGCAATACCAGCCCAATGGCTCTGTGAAGAATGAAGTAGCAGGCAAAAGGTTAATAGAGCATTGGTCCTTTTTTAATTGAAAAAATGACGGAGGGACCCGTGTAGCAGCCTGAACAGCAACATTATTACAGGCTGTAAGTATTGTTCCAGAGATGTACTGTTCATTTGGGAGCACAATAATGAACATCAAACTATGTTTCTCAGCTACAACAAGAAAGCAGACTTAGTCTCAAACAGGAGAATAACCATCTCCAGGTGCAGTTTGGGGATTGCTTTTAAACTCTGCTGTAAATTCCCACCTAAAATAATATTTATCTCTTTCCATTTTATTTGCTGTCCAGACTTCCTAATATGAATCAGTGGGAATATAGGCATGCAAACATACATACATACATACATACATACATACATACATACATACATACATACATACATACATACATACATACATACATACATGCATGCATGCATGCATGCATGCATGCATGATTGTATGTACGTATGTACGTATGTACGTATATACGTACATGCATGCATGCATACATGAATTTCATCTGGTCCACTGTGCATTAGATTTGCCAACCAGTGTTATCCCTCTGCATAAAGAGTGGTATTCAAAATCGAATTGAATGTTTTGATACATTTGTATCAAGCTTCGTGTGGGATTCATATGGGATTCGTATGGGATTGAACATTTGTATCAGGGTGTTTTTCCACTTAGCACTAGGATCCTTAATGGGTGTTTAACGGCTACTTCAGTGCTAGTGGAAATACACCCTCAAATACAAATCCTACCACATTCAAAGGGGATCTATGCAAATGAATACACATTTTCTTGCATTCAATACAAATCAAATACGAAAACAAAATTTGTGCACATCCCTAATGAAGACAAATCTCAGCAGCCAGCCAAACATTCTCCAAAGTTGACTTTACTTTCTGGGCCATAGGTAATGGGCACAGATTGCAAAACTTTTGAAACAATAGAGATAGCTGGATGTCAGCCACCTTCAGTCTGATGCTAGGAGTTCCTGGGCAGAAATCACCCACATTCCTACCTAAAACATCCTAATTTATTATATGCAAAGAAAACAGCTTGATTGTTCTGCATGGCATCATGCAGGAAAATGTTTATGCCCTGGCTTTATTAGATTAAATATGGTATGCCAGACCACAAATAAAGAATGCTTATTCCATGTAACCGAACCTTTGCATTTGTTTTCTGTAAATTTATATTGATCTTCCATTTTAAAAACAAACAAATTAAAGTAACCTTTTAAGAGCAATCAAATATAGAAGTGGATGGGTGATTTTAAAGGAAAAGAAAAGGAAGACTAGATATACGGTTGAATGGGTCCAGTTCATTAACAGTCCCTTCTTATAGCTCTTTACTCAGACGTTAATTCACAACATTCAGTGGAACTTGTACCCAGTAGTAGCTGGAGCCTAAAAGCACCTGAGGAGCACTACATGTGGATTTGTAAGACCTCCTTGAAGTTTGAAAAGGGGCTACCAAAGTATTTCAGACTAGGGATGTGCACAAATGGATTTTTTTTTTTTTTTGCAATTTATAACATATCAAATGTAAGAAAATTAGTATTTGTTCGAATAGACCCCCTTTGAATGTTGTGGGATTCTATTCGATATGAATGTATTCGTATGAATATCCATACGAGCACATATGTATCTGATATGTGTTGCATAACATATCTGCTCTGGAAGAGTCAAATCCATCCTGAATCCACTTTGAATCTGCTCTCAAAGCATTTCAAATTCACTCTGGATCCATTGCAGATGTGACTGGCGCAGCCACTTTCTCACCTTTCCCAACCTGAGCCAGTTTGGTCTAGTGGTTAAGGAGCCGGACTCTTACCTGGGAACACCGGGTTTGATTTCGCACTCCTCCACAAAGCCAGCTGGGTGACCTTGGGCTAGTCACAGCCCCACCCACTTCACAGTGTGTTTCTATTATGGGGAGAAGGATACAAAGTTTTGTGAGCAGCTTTGAGTCAAAAAAGCCAACTCTTCTTTTTCTTCTCCTTCTCCTTCCTCGTTTCATGAATATTATGAAACTTCATACAAATATTCCAAAATATTCGTACAAATGTCAGTGTATACAAATGTCCGAATTCATACAAATTTGTACATATAATGAATGTTATAAATATTCATGAACATCCCTATTCCAGACTCCAAAGAAGCCTGACAAATCTCCCAAGCATTTTTGGGGTACTCCTGAGCACTCCCCATTGTTACAGTTCTTAGAATGTGGGCCCAGAGGTAAGTCTCAGAAAATTTCTGAGGCAGTGCCTTTCGACCCAAATGTTGACCAACTCAGGCAAAAAGACTGGCTGCAGATTCCAAACTATATATTCTTCTTATTCGTAAATGTCAACATCCCACCTTTAGAGCACCTTCCCTGTTGAAATAAGATCCTCTCTGGTTATAGCTCTACTCACCGGGTGGAGGATTCTCAGGCATTGTGTCCCGTATTCAGCTAACTGACATGCCCACAGAGGAGTGTGATGTCTGCCCAAGGCACCAAAGGGCAACAGCACAAATTTGTTTTCTTCAGAAGCACCATTGTCTCCACTTAACAGCCGCTCATGTTGCTGGATGTGGATATTAGGTTTGTGTTGAATTTCTGTTTTCAACGTATTGGAATCACGTGCAAAGGTTAAGGACTATTTGGTATGGGAAGCTCACCTGCACCGTATCTTAGCAGTGTGACTATCATTACTGACTCCTTTTGAGTGAAGCTATAGTGTATTTACACTGAGGTTCTCAATGCCAATGCAGACTCAGAGGAGGAGGAAGAGGACAAGAAGAAGAAGAAGAAGAAGAAGAAGAAGAAGAAGAAGAAAAAGAAGAATTGGCTTTTATAGCCTTTAAGGGGGCTCAGAGCAGCTGACATTCTGTTCTTCTCCCCACAATATATGCCCTATGCAGTATTGGGGGCTGTGAGAGCTCTGAACAAAAGCTGTGACTAGCCCATGGTGACCCAGCTGGTTACATGGAGGAGTGTAGAATCAAACCAGGAGATCTCCAGACAAGAGTGCTCCACAAGACCACTGGTAGCCATTGGGTAAATATGATTTAGATGAATTTCTCACTTAATTTCCTTGGGGCTCACCTGCATTTTACCTGCATCTTCCCATTCTAGAGAGACCAAACGTGTTGCAAGAAGCACCCAACAATCCTTAGTAACTACGCAGTTTGGATGTATCAAACAGCGGTCCAGCAACATGGGGGAGGGTGCTTGTGCAGAGATGCCCACAACAGAGGCTTTCTACTATGGCCATAGCACCAGGGCCATGGTTTTCAAGGAAACTTTGAAAATTTCACTTAGCCCTTGGCAAGTTAGGAGAATTGGCAATTCTGCTAGAAAGTATTATCACTGCAGTTATATTTTACAGAATTGTAATTTTGTCCTTCAGTTGTTTTCATATTTATATGAAGTTGGTTTTGCAGTGGATTGAATTTCCCATTAGAGGACAGACAGGTTAAACATGGGACAAATAAAAACATGAGTAAGTCCCAGGGAATTTAATCAGATTTATTCCCTTTTAGAGTCATCATATATAGAATGCAGGTCAGGTTTCCCGTATCTTTAACATGCAGAAGAAAGGATTTCAGCAAATGTAGCTTTTCGAGCAGGCTGAAATTCCCTCTTCTACACTATTGATAAAATAAGCTTGACCTGGATTTCATACAGTGATTCTGCTCTAAGCGCAACCTTATTTCTAGTTAACATGAAAGCAAGATCTGGTGAATAGAGGTGTGCAAAACAATGTTCTGAATTCTACTAGGTACATTTAGAAATGGCCACAAACCTTTTGCAGGAGGACCAGGCTTGCAGCGGTGCTGCCAAAATGGCACCCAGAAGCATTCGTTCCTGGCCTTTGGACCATTTGGAGGCACTTCATGCTGGCTCCGAAGCTGGTGGAAGCTTGAGAGCCAGTTCAGAGACTGCTGCAGAAAAGGTCATCCCCCAGTTTAATGAATGTCCAAGCTATTTGTACAAATGTTCCAAAATGATCATTTTCATACGAATTTTAACATTCGATTTGTGTACAGATGTCCAAATTCATACGAATAACGAACGTTACAAATATTAGTGCACATCCCTGACAGTGACTGCATTATCTGTGGCATTGAGCAGTTCCTCCACTGTACATGAGACAGGAAATTTTGGGTGGAAATACAGATGTTGGGTTGCTTGTTCAGCGCCACATTCACATAAAACGCGGCTTTCACTCGGCCTGACTTCCAGCCAAATTCCAAGTGTATTTCTAATCCTTCAGCTGCCAATCAGGAAACTCAGCTTCACATGGAAACATTCTGGAGGCAAGAGGGGCTACTTCAACCCCCCACCCCACCCCACCCGTGCATGTGACAAAGTTCCTTCTTTCCTCCACGCCAGCTGCCACAGCTGTCAACAGCTCCACCCAGCCCCAAAGAATGAGACCAACAGATTAAAAGCTAAGGCAATTTTGTGTACTCTCTTACGTTACTTCAGCTTGCAGACTTCCCCCTTTCAGGACTTAGGAGTATCTTCTGGGAGTCAGGGGGAGGAATCTAATCTGTCCTGCTTTCCTTAGGAATATTCTGGCCGTACCCCCTCGGGATCCCTTTGCACAATGCTCTCCGGCAAGCTAATGCAGCATCTCTTGGCTTTGATTGACAGTTTTCTCTGTGCTCTTCTCACATGGAGCTTTCAACCTGCTGGGAGACCATGCTAAGAGATCACTGGGGAGCTGGCCCTTCGGGGGGGGGGGGAATACAGCCTGCCCATTGACAGATCACAGCGCAGAGGCTGCTGTAGAGAAAAGACCGGACCCATGTTACAGCCACTTCGCCATTATGAGAGCTTAAAAGGTGGACAAATATTGAATAATTACTGATAGAGGTAGGCGGCCCTCCAGGATTAATTACAGCCGTGGATGTTTCAACCACAATTACGCACAGGCCTGATGAAATGTAGTATTGTAAAGGCATTCTGAGCTTCAAGTCCTCGTGACATCCAATAAAGCGACGCGACCCCGAGGATATTGTCTTCCCCAGAGGTCAGAAATATGAATGAATTATACTTCTGACAACCTTGAAACCAAATAAAAGAAGAGAGGGGGGGAGGGAGGAATTTTGCGCCTTTCATGAAAAATCTGACATTGGTGCTGGAGAGGAAAACCGTTTTAAATTAGAAAGAACAAAAGGAAGGAGCAGGAAAGGCTGAATTTGCCATCTGATTTGATTTCGCCCAGAATTGGATGTAGCCAGGCTCATCTAACTGGTGGAGGAATGTTCTGCACGGTAAATTATCGCTCGCCGAGGTCAGAGTTACTCTGTTAAGTGAGGGGGTTATGGTCTGGCTTTAGTTCAGTGCTTGAGCAAACTGCCCAGAAAGCAGAGGGTTGCCGGTTCAATCCCCAGCCTCTCAGGTGGAAGCAGGCAATGGAAAACCAGTTCTGTATCCCTGCCAAGAAAACTGCACAAACATGCCCATGAAGTCTGGAAGTGGTTTTAATTGCTTAGAAAGCAGAGGATCGCAAGTTTGGTCCTCCTTAGAAGTAGGCAATAGCAAACCACTTCTGTGTCTCTGTCAAGAGAGGTCCCCACTGAAGTCCCCAGGCAAACAACCAGGGCCCTGGCCAGATGCTAGTTTTAGGATGACCTGAGACGTCCTACAGAATGCATTACTCACACGAAATTACGCTAACACGAATTGCAAGCCAGACCACAGCCCTTAATCAATTCTAAAATGCACTCCTCTTTATGCAGGACTGACACAGGACTGAGGCCAGCCTGGAATTACAGTCCAGCTTCGACTTCCTCATGTATGGGTGGCAGGACATCCTGAAGTTTCCTGGGGTGGGGGGGCACCCTGTATTTCCTTTGGCCAATAAGCACATGCAGAGTTCTTAGGCACCTCCCCTTCTCCTCAGTTTAGGGATATGATTCCCCTCTCCAGCGTTTTTATACAAATTTATTTTTATTATTTAAATAATAATAATTGCAAAGAGAAGAGAAGCACATAAAAAAGGAAGGGTGTGGGGGGGGATGGGGAAGCAGGCTTTAGAAAGAACTGCACACCCTCGCCTCCCTTGAGTGGCATGAATGGCATCCAATTGGAAATGCCTCCCTTGAGTGACATGAACAGCATCCAATAGGAAATGAGATAGATGTGCTGCAGCAAAAGGTGTGGGGAGCCAAGGGCCCCGTGTTAGAAATGTGTGACCAAGAAGCCAAAAGATGGGTCGGCTTCTTTTGATCCACATCTGACCAGCACTGGTATGAATTCAATTCGAATTCATTGTAGGCTGACCTGTTTCCGACCTGTTTCGGACTCATCTGACCAGGGCCCAGGAGTCAGTCACAACTCAGCAGTACCCAACAGGGCAAGACCTGATTCAGGCTATGTCTCCACATGCCTTGCCAGATGACCTATGGAAGAGGCTGGGAGAAGTACTAAGGCAGCCAAGGGAGGAGACAGGAGCCTAGGGAGGGATGACACAGTCATGGTTAACATTGCAGTGCCCTGGCGGAACGGCAAGGGTGCCATATAAGCATGTTTGCACCATTGCCGTGTTGCTCTGAACAGCATTATAATGGCAGCAACCCATACCTCACCACTGTGAGCTTAGGGGGAGAGGCGGTATCTGCAGATGTAATGCAGATGTTGGAAATCTCCGCTATCTTGCTTTCTTGGGGAAGTTCAGACCAGAGACCTTTTCGCACTTGCCTTTTTTCTGGAGTATATCTCAGGATAAGGGTGTTTGGTCCACATAGTAATGCAGACTCTGGCAAGCCTTACATGAGGTCTGCTGCTGCCTGCACTAGCATGTGTACAGCAGGATCCTATTCTGAGATATATTCAAGAATAAACCCAAGTGCAAATAGGCCCTTGGAAGGGAAGGTGTGAAAACTCTCTGTGTGAACTTAAGATTATACTGTGAAACTAACCCTAACCCTAAGATTATACTATCATCCATCCATCCATCCATCCATCCATCCATCCATCCATCCATCCATCCATCCATCCATCCATCCATCCATCCATCCATCTAAACTTGGGGAAAATCAAATGTTAAAATGTGTCTCTTATCCAAGAATTTAAATTGATGGGCTGAGAAGAGTATAATAAGAACTGGTTTTAAAGTAGTTGGTATTAGTCAATGAAAGGTTGCTCCATTGGTGGTCACCATCTTATGCAGGCATCAGTTACAGGTTGGAACCATGGGAAGAGGTACAGGACCACCATTAAGGAGAACAGCACTGTGTAGAAACCTGGGCAGGACCCGGGGGACCAGAAAAATAGCCAGAAATTAGTCACACCCTCCCCTTCCATGAATCAGGAGGAGTGGAAGGGGGCATCATCACCCACCTTGCACTGGGGCTGTGGTCACACCTTCAGTTTAAACCTCCTTCAGTCCACCTTCTGATCACCACGCTCACATCTTTTCATTTTTGTCCAGTGTGAGCATTGCAATCAGAAGATGGACTGAAGAAGATTTAAACTGAAGGTTGATCATGGTCTGAGAGTCATTTTTCTGGGCTTATAGGAAAGATGACTCTTGCATCCTGCAAGGAAGGTTCCCGGGGTGGTGGTGGAACTTGGACGCTTCACCCCTAGAACTCCTGGGGAGTCATCTTTGACCCAAGTACATGAATCCCTATTTTTCCCCTGTATCTTCCTCCCATCTCAACTGGAAAAGGAGACCATAAATTCTAGGATGTCTCAATAAAAGTCTCAGATTTATCACCCCATACTCCTAGATTTGCTTAGTGTAATGTTGTGAACGTGCCATAAAATCATCCTGATACTGGAGTAATGGAACACCTTGAGACCAGCATATGTGTGTGTTGGAAAATCAATCCAAGCAAAAAATCACAAAGCATTAACTCAATGCATATTTTTTTCAAAAAAAGCAAAAATGTTTTACAACGCCAAAAAAAAAGGGGGGGTGGATATGAAAATCCATTGTGTGACAATTTCACAAGATCAACCATTGTGTGTAAAACAAACATGGGGAAGCAAAAAGGTTGTGTGACCTGGCCCAGTGACTCCAGCTCATAACCTTTGTTGTAAAATGCAATCCTGGAAGATTTCAGGCCTAGCAGGAATCCTAATTCATTAAAAATGATCCATGAGGGGACAATGTCATCCAAAGGAGTTGAACTTTTGCTTGGCTGGGAAGCAAAATTGTTAAATAGTTTGCGGCAGGTACTTGGGAGTTAGCCGAAGATTTATGTTTTGAGAGAGAGGCTCTATCTGTCATCTGTGAAAAGCCTCATTTACAGAGAGACAACATGAGAAAAGGCAATCAGCTCGAAATCTGCTAAGCTGTGAATTTATAACTGCGCTGCAAAGGGAAAAGGTTGTCTCTTGTCTCGGGTCCTGTCAGCAGGACCTGGAGAGACTCAAATCAAGGCTAGAGAGAGGAGAAATGAATTATACTGCTGGCCTTGGAGTGCGGTCTGCTGGATGAAGGCTAGGGGTCAATATCGGGGAGCCTCTGACACATCCATCCCACATGTGGGGGGCACAATGCCTCCCTTCCTGTCAAAGTTCAAAGAGCCAGCATCAATGGACATACCTAGCAAATTTGTAATTTAAGTTGCAGGTGACCAGTGTCCAGAAAAAAACCTCAACATCAACAAAAAAGAGAGAGAGAGAACAAGATTAATATAGGCCAGGGTAAAGAATTTCCTGCTTTCAACTGATTGTGACCTCGAACATTGGAGATCACGTGACCTCCCTCAGATGGAAAGGTCAGCATCCCAACAATTAGCAATACTGAGAAAATATTATCGCTTGCTTGGCAAAATCAAGATCTTTCAGAGATTCAGTCCCCACAGAAAACAAAAGAGACCGCAGATTAATAGTAATTGCTAAAGTATTTTCAGTGCTTTAAGAGAGTTTGTTCACCGACTATGGTGCTTTCAGGACAGTAATAGCTTAACCACCGCGCTCCATGATACTAGTGACCTCCAATCTGGGGCAAACTCACACTTCCTGTCTAGGGATGTGCACGAATGTGTGGGGGGGGGAGGGGTTGTATTCGTTCAAATAGATCCCCTTTGAATGTAGTAGGATCCAAATTCAATACGAATGTTCAGTCTCATACAAATCCCATATGAATCCCATACGAATCCCATATGAATCCAATACAAAGCTTCATACGAATGTATTGAAACATTCAATTGGAATTCAAGTGTCAGTCTTCGAATGTGCCAACATTCAATTCAAATTCAAAAGTCCAAATTCAGCCAAATCCATATGAATATCTGTTTGCGGTTCCGGAGGGCCCTGGAAGAGGCCGGGTGCCACCAAAGCACTCTTGCCTGTCTTCCCAGTGCCCATTTACCTGAGGGAGCGCTCCGGTGATACCCTGGACCTCTTCCTGAGACCTCCAGAATGCCAGAAGAAGGGGCGGCAGCGTGGTGTTCAAGTAAGGGGTGGGTGGGAATGGAGGGGTGGGGGAGGGTTTATTATTTCCAGACATGGATATTCGGTAGAATATCCATGCATGGACATGAATGCCCCCACATTTGTGGTGGGTGGTATTCGGCCAGAGCTGAATTTTTCCACATTCTATTCAACTCAAACAGAATGTGGAAAATGGCTCCTCGCGCATCCCTAGTTTGGAGGCAGCCTGGCTCTTTTTCTTTTCTTTTTTCAAAATCCAGAAATTCAAACTTTGGATTTCAGTAGGAGGTTCTTTTAAAAAACAAATACGTTCTTCCCAGCACTTCTTTTTCCTCTGGCTTTCAGACCTGTTCCATTTTTGGAAGTGAGCAATGATTGGCTGGCTGCCCACAAATCCATTGTCAGAAACCATCAAGAACACAACTATCTAGCTTTAAAAAAAAACTGGCCAAATTAAATAAGACAGAAAAGCAAATTTGGGAAAGTGATGCTGAAGGAGGGATGAGGGAAGTTGAAAGCAGCAACCAATTCTTATTCAACGGAGGATGAGAAGAATGTGGCAAAATAATAATAATAAGAAGAAGAAGAAGAAGATAAATCATAAATAAAAACAAAGTATTTTCAGCAAAACAGTAAGAGGGGAATAAAAGTAGATTTGGGAAAGAACAGATGGGTTGTTAGTCTAGATCAGTGATGGCAAACCTTTTGAGCTTGGTGTGTCAAAATTTGCAAGAAAACCTAGCTTAACTTGGGTGCTGTGTCACATCTAGAAATATCCATAATTTTGTGATATTTGTAGCTCTAGTAAAAAAGTTATATTTTTGATATATGTATTTTATTAAAAGCAAAAATAATTCTTTACATTAGTGACTTTTGTTGCTAAATTTCATTTGCTAAATCTTCAATTGAAAGTTGGTATTTCGTACACTTCAAGAACAAGCAAGCACTACGCGCCCAGGTGCCAGGGTGACCAGGTGTGTCACCCAAAAGGGCTTGTCATAGGTTGGCCATCACTGGTCTAGACTGACAAATGGATAGATAGGACTTGAAAGTTCTCAGCCAGTCAAAGGGAATGAAACCTGTCCAAAGAAGGAAGAGGGAAGGAATAAGGCAATTTGAAAAAAAAAGTACATTGCAAGCAATCTGGCTCTTGCCTGCTAAATTCTGGATGGGGCTTGACAGTGCCTTATTAGATAAAAGGAGAGATGTAGCTTGAGTCTTTGATGCTATTGTAGGTCAATCCCACCCTAGTCATGTGCATGGTGGCATACAAGAAATTAATACATCAAATTATTTCTTTTCCTTGCCCACCTTCTCACCCAGACATTCCTAGGGCAAAAAGTCCCCTTTTCCCATCCACTGCATTATTAATGTTTTTATATATACTGGTGCATCTACGCATTGCTCTGCAAACCGCTTTGACAGCCACCTTGCGTCTCCTTAATGGGTGAGAAAAGCAGGGTATAAAAGCCAACCCTCCTTCTCTGCATTTTGTTAACTGCTTGTAAACAACCCTGAGTATACAATGGAAAGGTGGCATACAAATAAACTGATGCTGATGATGAGTAAGGAAGTGCAGGAATATTCAAAACATTCAAAATTTGATTGAATTCGTTCAAATTTTGACATTTGAATTCAAATCAAATGTCTATAAATTCAAATTTAAACATCCAAATGAATTTTCAATTTTTGAATGTATACGTTCGAATTTATCAGATATTGCCCGTACGCATCCTTCCCGCATCCATACGCATTTGTACGGATCCATACAGGATGAAAACAGGATAAATACGGGATGCATACGGATGTGTATGGATGTGGACGGATGCCTGCGGATGCCTACAGGCACATACGAATGTGGATAAATTTGAATTTCAAAGATTCGAAGCCCAAAAATTGCCACTGAAAAAGTGAAGACGTCCTGACATGCCAGGATGGCCTGCGTCCTGTAAAAATGAGGTTCTCTATTTTATTAAATAAAAATAGTGTGAGTAACATGACCTGAAGATAGCCTAAGGCCACCCTAAACTAGTAGTGTGACCAGGTCCAGGGTGCTTTACAATAAAACCAATGTGGTCACACTAAGGATTAATCCACCTTCAGTCCACTTTCAGAGTGAGAGAATACATCAGCAAAGTGACAAGCTGTTTTCTTTCAGTGTTTAAAGAACTCAGAAAATTCACCTTTGGGATAGATAATGGTGACTTTGCTGATATGTTTTCTCACTCTGAAGGTGGACTGAAGCTGGATTAAACCATGGATGTCACCAAAGGCCAAGAGAAGCACAATTAAAAACGGTTTGGTGTAGTAGTTAAGGAGCTGGACTCCCATCTGGGAATACCAGGTTTGATTCCACCCTCCTCCATGAAGCCAGCTGAGTAATGTTGGGCTAGTCACAGCTCTCTTCTGAGCTCTCATAGCCCCACCTGCCTCACAGGGTGTTCTGTTGTGGGGAGAAGAATAGAAAGCTTTGTCCGCCACTTTGACTCGCCTTAAATGGGTGAGAAAAGTGGGGTGGAAAAGCCAACTCTTCTTCTTCTTCTTCTTCTTCTTCTTCTTCTTCTTCTTCTTCTTCTTCTTCTTCTTCTTCTTCTTCTTCTAACAACAACCAACCATTCCTGAAGGGAAAACTGTTTTGTCAGACAAACACAAGGGTAAAGAGGTGTGTCTTCACCTCTTTATATCTGTTACATGACCTTCAGGTAGTTCAGTTTCTTTAGTCCTTATTATCTGCCCTCTTTTCACAAGCATCTGTCCACATTTTTCCAGATCAAAAATCATGTTATATCTAAAATCTTTGCACTACCCTAGCAGGTAGCCAAGTATCCCTGCTTAGTTTAGCATTCACTTAAAAATAAATGCCAGCTCCTGTTATCCAAGTGCAGGAACCCCTGATTACAAGATCCTCTCTGGAAATGTCTCCCACATCAATGCAAGGAAGCAAAAATGTTCTCAGTCCTAGAAGATCATTACCTCTCCAATTTTCAAGCACAGGGAGAGAAAGACTGTCCTGGAATTGCAGGCAATACATTTCTATTGCTTCTAGCACATTCCTTTTCGTATCTCTCTCTCTAGTGTCTTTCTGTCACTCAAGCAAGTGGTCTCCAGTTACGGCAGTGTGAATGCCACTCATCATGGAGGTATTGATTCCTTTCACAAAATCATGGCGTAGCTAGCAGAGTTTACACTTTGACCTTCAGTTTACCCTTCCAAAGTATGTACACAACACTCTGCTTTTATTTTATTTTATTTTTCACTCTTTCCCAGAAAAATAAAAGTAAAGAAGCGCAGTTTCTTTCTCTGGCCATTCACCAATATAGTCCTCTATCCATCCGCTGTATCCATGGGTGTTTCTGCACTTGGCTTCCTGTCCACTCAATGGGGAAAGTGCATGACCAACTCATGTACAGTAGCATTTGCACTTGGAAATGCTGCAACACGTTAGGGGTGTGCACGAATGCAATTTTTGGGATTCAGTTCAAATAGAGTGCCCAGAAATTCAATTCGATTTTAATCTTTTAAAATTTGAATTAATCCAAATTCGATTTGAATAAAGCAAATTCGAATCTATTCATTTGAATTTTTTTATTTTAATTTGCACTTACACGTGTCGATAACTTTTGTAGATGCCCATACACATGTTTCCCACATCTATACACATCCATACACGTCTGTACACGTCTATATGCATCCCATAGCTATTCTGTATGCAACCCATTTTCATCCCGTTCAGATTCGTACAAATGCGTACAGATGCGGGAAAGATGCGGATCTGCAAGTACGCATCATGTACAAACCCACACATATGTGAATGTTCAGATAATTCAAACAAATAGATCTAAAATTCAAAATTTGTTCAAATCTTTAGATGTGAATTTATGGACATTCAGTTTGAATTCAAATGTCAAAGTTCAGCCAGATTTGATTGAGTTTCGAATATCTTTGAATATTTGTGCACACCCTTAGTACACATTAAACTCCACATGCCTAGAGATTTACCTGTGTCTGGCACATGTCTGGGTACCGCCGTCTTCTTTGCAGAGCTTGGCACAACTGCACACCATGGCGTCATGGTGACAGTGACACTCTGCACATGCTCAGTTGCATTTGGGGTCATCTTAGGTGCCAGCACGCTTGCTCTTCACCAGATATTCACCAATTCTTGACTAGAGGCCATAGTGTGACTAGGCCTCAGATGTTATCAAGGGTCACTTCCACACTTAACTTGCCAACCTTGTTTAATAGGAATGTTGTTCCAGGACAGCTCCCTTGCTGACTCTGAAGAGTGTGCAGTCTTCAGCACCAGTTTCCTACTTCACCCTAGCCTTGGAGCCCTAGGGGAACCTGTCTGGGCAATGCAATTTTGTGTGCTGTCAAAGTGGGTCCCCCTACTAAAGCAGCTCATGGAGCTGCTGGTAGATCTGTAAAAACAGATCCTTCAATGTCCCAGTCTGGGCAGCCATTTTGGCCACTTAGAACAGTCTATTCTGCATCCAAAGCAGATGCAGAATACTAACAGGGGGAATGGGATCCCTGGAACCTGTGCCAACCTGTGGGAAGGGAGGCCCTTGGCCTCTACACCATGAACAGCTTCTAAGGTATGTATGGAAAATCCCAAGATTTCCTAGTACAGAACTAAGGGCCTTTCTGCACTTACCTCTGTTCAGATTTTCCCCCTTCTTGGCTTCTTTTGTGAGCACACTTGTGCAAATTAGAGAGGCCTTATTCCCTCTGGTACTCTCTTTCTCTACAAGTCTGAGCATATTCTAGATCAGGGCCTTTTCCACACTTGGTCTTATTCTGGAACATATCTCAGAACATGGGCCTGCTGTCTACATCCTAGTACAGACAATGGCAGACCCCAGATGAGGCCTGCAATAGTCTGTACAGTGGTACCTCGACATACAAGTGCCCTGACATACAAGTGTTTTGAGATACAAGCCGCCGAGCGAGTGATATTTTGCTTTGAGATGAGAGCAAGATTTGAGATACGAGTATGTAAATACAGTACAGTACATAACAAAAACAACTGAGGTGGTGTTTTGGGAGCTGGAATGGATTAATAGGAAAATTGCTTTGAGATACGAGCGATTTGACATAAGAGCAAGGTTACGGAACGAATTAAACTCGTATGTCAAGGTACCACTGTATTAGCATATGAACAACAGGCCCCTATCCTGAGATAGTCCCAAAATGGCCTCCTGGTTATGGGACAACAATTTCAGGAGCACATCTTTTGTTCCTGGCTGCTGGAGCTTTGGGGGGCTGGCTCTGAAGCTTGTATCAGCTTCAGAGCAGCAAGGGGATCAAGGGGGCATGATCCACATCAGGGGACTGCTTGATCTGGATGAGCTGAACCAGACTGAATCAAGTAAGTGCAGGAAAACCCTAAGATATACTGTGCAAGAGACATGGCTACTCTGTCAAACCATGTTCTTCACAAAAATGTGCCCTGCTTTATCACAGTGGGAATGCAACCAGCTTATTCTACTTTTGGCAAAGCTACTATGCTTTTGTTTTTAATCAATAACAGGGAAGCAGAGATAATGAGGAGCTATTTTTAGTTTCATAAACATATAAATAAAAGTTATCAGCACATGACAAGCGTGGCAACGGTACTAAGGGCAGCCCTCACTCTTACTGCAAGCATACCTACAGCACATGCTGTAGAGATTCAGAAGCATCTCATGCCAGGAATGGGTCATGGCAGGGCACAGTGGGCTGATGGCCATCTGCTTGGCAGCTGACCTGGCCTGACCTACTTTCGTAGCCTACCTTTCAAGTAGACCATCTTCCAGAACTGGGCAAAAATGTCACTGAGCTCCGGAACAGACCATGGATTGTTTTTTCTGCCCCATAAAGCTGCAAACAAGAATCTCCAAGGCGAAAGACTGTCCAACAAGGAGATTTTGCCAGCTATCTTTACTAAACTTTATAAAATTATCAGAAGTGATGGAATGCAGAGTTATGTAATAATGCAATAGCATACATATAAAATTCAAGGCGTTGACCCTAACATATAAAGCCCTAAACGGCTTGGCCCTGGGTATCTGAAGGAGCGCTTTGTCTCATATAGACCTTCCCGTGCTCTGAGTTCTCAAGGAGAAGGCCTTCTTGTAGTTGCTTCTCTTTCAGAGGTACAAGGCATGGGCCTTGCAGGAGGGCTTTTTCTGTTGTGGCCCCTAGACAGCCTCCCTTTTGAGGTTCGCCAGGCACCTACATTGTACGCTTTTCAGCACCTGGAAAAATATTGAATGTCTTATGATATGGGGTCACAAAACACTAGCAAAAATATCAGAAAGAGCAAGAGAGTAAGGATGTGAACAATTTTTTTTTTTTTGCATTCAAATTTGAACTGAATTGAGGGTGTTTTTCCACTGTCACTAAAAGTACCCATTAAGTACTCATTAATGGGTACGTAATGGCATTTTTGTACCCATTAATGGGTATTTAATGGGTACTTCTAGTGACAGTGGAAAAATACCCCATATATCCAAACATTTGGTTCAATTCGAATGTTTAGAATCCGAATGCAACAAAATCCAATTAGAATTGAATACATTAGTTCAAACGTTAGATTCGTATTTGAAGATACAAACGTCGACAACATTTGTATTATTATACGTATCTGTATGCATTTTGTACACATCCTGATTTATCCCATATGCATCCCATTTTTGTCCCATACTATCGGCGCAAATGCACACAGATACATATGAGATTAGTATAGATACATATGTAATACATACGTATCTGTACATTCAAATGTTTTGAATCATTCGAACAAATGTTCCTGAACATTCAAAATTCATTCAAATGTTTAAATTCGAATGTGTAGACATTCTATTCAAATTCAAATGTCCACATTTGACCAAATCCCTACAAGAGAGAATATATTGGAAAGAAGCAAGGATGCTTGTGGACAGAGGAGGAGGAGGAAGGAGGAGGAAGAGAGTTTTGTTTTTAAAACCTGACTTTTCTTACCTTTAAGGGAATCAAAGTGGTTGACAAACCTTCTATTCTTCTCTCCTTGTGAGGTAGGTGGGGCTGTGGGAGCTCAGAGAGAGAGAGCTGTGACTAGCCCAAGACCAGCTGTGTCTGTGTAGGAGTGGAAAATCAAACTGGGAGACTACCAAATAAAAGTCCAACACTATAACAGAAACAGTGTCACCAGAAAGAAGAAGAAAAATTCAGTTGTTCCACAAGGAAAGTCTGGAATAGAATTGCAAAAACCACAGTAACTTTCTTCTATTTTATTTAAATTCACTAAGGAAGCTCTTCCAAGAACTCTTGGAACAGCGGTACTTTAAAGTGATTACAATAATGGATTTTTGCATTCTGCAACACAATAGAATTAGGAGAAGGATTTAGTAAATGTATTAAATCTGTTAAGAGAAGTATGGAAGCAGGCAGTGTCTTCAATTAATTGCATTTGATTTTAACTACTTGTTACAGCTTTCTTGCAAAGTGGCCCCTTAATAATCCAGTCATTGTTTGCCTTGGCATATGGCATGACGTATCCCATGGCAGAGCTGAAGCAAAAGAAGTTTCATAAAAGATATTCCGGGGGCAAGAATTGGCTTTGCGGTAGGGAACTGCCTATTGCATGAAGCCTAAGCAATAGAATGCATCAGCATGGCACAGAAAGTGTCATATCTGACAACTAGCATGACTTTAAGTGTCGTGCAGCAGCATCTAATTAATGGAGACATGGATGTAATAGCATTTATGTCACAGGAGAGAACAACAGTACAGATGTTCCATGCTCCCCCACCCCTTTTAGTGGGCAGGGTGAGAGGTAGATCATCTTTTGCAAGCCACAGTGCTGGAGAGTTATGCCGCCTTTTTCAATTGTATAAATCTACACATAGATACTCTAAGCATAAAAATGGGCTGTGAAACCTCCAGTCCTGCCCAAATTCCCAAAGCTTTTCCCTCCTTTTGTCTGCTTGCATCTGAGCTTAACTCATAATCATGCCTCCCATGATACTAATCTATCTTCTTGGGTAGGATCAGAAAGTTTTTTTAAAAAATTGCTTTTGGACTCACAGATCTTTTTTAATACTGTGGTTTGCATTCTGCTTTTAGTTCCATCACTGGATCGGGTTTTATTTCCTCCGATCCTATAAAGATGCATAGGATGATATTCTAACAAAATTCAAAGCAATTCCAATGTAAATACTTTGTATCCATTAGTAATAAACACATTTATTCCCTATAATGGCTACTCAATGGGCATCCACACAAAATGCATACACGTTCAAGCAGAAACAGAAATATCTGTTAATGGAGAGACAGGCAGGATGCTTATAAAGGTCATTTGCAGGGAGTTTAGAACAGGTGAAGGTTTCTGCTTTGTTTTTATGCTTGAGAATGCCCAAAAGCAATTGGTGGGCCACTGCATGCAACAGGATGCTGGACTAGATAATTAGATAAATTTATGGAGAACAGAGGCATTTTCGCACCAAGGTGAAGACACCTCGGAACGCTTCCCCCCGAACGGATTGAGAATACTTTTCCGTTGGCACGAGGGCAGGTAAGGAAAGCTTTGAGAACAGTTCCCTTATCTGCCAGTGCGAATGGGAAAGTGTTCTCAACCTGTTCTGGGGGGGGGAGACTGTCCCCCAGGCTGCTCCCATTGGCTCCTATGGACCCAGTGTGGGCAGCCCGGGTGCCTTCTTTCCCTGCGTTCTTGCTCACTCCCGAACCCCAGATCGGGCTCCAGGGGTGGGCAGGAATGTCAGCCAAAAGCCCCCAACCCATCCCTAGAGTCACACACGCGTGTGAATGGGGTTCACCTTCTCCTGCAGGCCCGATTCTGTGTAGACTAGGCCAGACTGTTATAAGCATGCTTGAGGGGGCGGCCCCTCATTGGCTGGGCAACCGCCTGGTCTCAACTGGCCATCTGAGCATGCGTGGGCGCCCAACCAATGAGGGGCCGCCCCCTCGAGCATGCTCAGACCAGCATGGGAGCAGCATGGGGGAGGGGCCAAGCTGTCACAGAGAGAGAGCATGCGGATGCTTTCTGTCTGAGACAGTTCAGAACATGCGGAGATGGTTTCAGAACACTTTTTAATGCTCTGAAACTCGAACGCGTGGAGGGCTCTGTGCATTTGGCGCGTCCCCAGCTGTTCCAGAGGGAGAGCGTTCGCAGGCTCTCCCTCTGTGACAGCTGGGCCCCTCCCCTGGCCTCCCCTGTCTGCCTTGCAGCCAGGGGTGGAGAGGCCAGTCAGGCCCCGTCCCTGGGCTCCTGCCACCTGCAATGGCCAGGATCAGGCTGCAAGATCAGGGGAGGCCGGGGGAGGGTCTTCGGCTCGAATGGGTTGAGTACATTTTCCTGTTCGCACATAGGCAGGTAAAGGATGCATTTGGAACATGTCCTTTTCCTGCCAGTGCAGATGAGGAAGTGTACTCAATGCGTTCAGGCCGAAGCGTCCTGAGATGTCTTCGCCTTAGTGTGAAAACGCCTCTGATGAAGGCTTTACCTTTGTCTTCTGCTTGAGATGCCCATAAGCTATTGGTGGGCCACTGTGTGAAGCAGGATG
The DNA here is from genome assembly GCA_023333525.1 of Aspidoscelis tigris stejnegeri. Lineage (NCBI taxonomy): Eukaryota > Metazoa > Chordata > Lepidosauria > Squamata > Teiidae > Aspidoscelis > Aspidoscelis tigris. The sequence continues at coordinate 15,206,858 of JALMGA010000007.1, forward strand.
CTGAACTGGGTGGGCCGTGACCTGATCCAGCAGGGCTCCTCTTTTGTTCTTATCCTTATGCAGTGAAATCCAGTACTGCAAATATGCTAGAAACTAAGAACTGGATTTCTCTGTTTGTGCTTTTCCTTCTTGCTGCAGAATGTCCCTCTTTTAGAAAACCCACAGCACAAGCATCAGCTCTTTCACACCTTGGCTGTGTTCCCACCTGAGCTTTTTAAAATGCTACAACAAAACCCGATGCTTTAAATTGCAGTCATCCCTGATTCTGCTGTTCCCACAGAAAACACTTCAAAAATGCATTGGGGAAAGCAAATCTTCCCCCCCACACACACCCACACACGCTTTTCCAGCAAGGGTGCCCACCCCTTTCTCCTGATTGGGTTTGATCCCACGATAACATGGCCAAGGGTGGGGAATTCCAGCTTCTCCTGCCCTTCCCTCCTGCTTTTGCTACTGCTGTTTGCTGTGGCCGTTTGCTTGTCCATAGCAAAGCCAAATCTTCCAGTGAGCACGACCATGGGGATCACTTCCAGAGCCCCCATGTCGGTCCTCCAATGCCCCATTTTACAATGTTGCACAAAATCACCTCTCTAAGCCTTCCCCTCACTTTCTCCTTTATTGCACCTTTCTCCCATGCAGGAAAGAGCCAGCCCAGGCGAAAAAGGAGAAAGTGAGGGGAAGCGTAGGTGGGAAATGAAACTTTGTTGTCAGTGTGAAGTGGAGTAGGATGAATTGTTACTTGTTATCAGTGTGAAATGGCATTACGAATCTGCGTGCATCCTGTTTGCATCCTGTTTTATCCCGTATGCATCCTGTTTTATCCCGTATGCATCCCATTTTCATCTCATATTCTAAGTGCAAATACACATAATTTCCATGCATATTTGAATGCAATGGATACGAATCCATACATTCGATTCATTTGAGTATCCGTGTCAGATTTTCAGAAATTTGAAAATCCATTCGATTGTCAAAATTCGAATATCGTTGAATCTGATTCAAATTCAAATATTTGTCAAATTCGAATCAGATTTTTGAATTTTTGAAGATTCGTGCACATCCTTACTCCAAATGGCAGCAGCATGTTGGCAGCAGCAGCAGCAACAGCAGGGTCCGTGCTTGAGCAGAGCTCACTTCTCCTTGGTGCAGATTGTACTGACATCTAAGCCCAAAGCAGCTTTCCTCTTGTAAGCCCAGTCCTAGGGCATTTATGCACTTCCCTCCCCACCTGCTGGACAGGAAAAGAGCAAGATGACGCAACGTTAACTAGCAGTCACACTTGCGAGCACTAGTCACTAACCGACTAAGCCCTGTACGATCGGGTCGTTCACCTGTTACCAATCCGGGGGCTGGTACTCTTCTGGGCACAGCCATTTTGGTTGCAAGTGCCCTCTGCAACTATGCGTGCATCAATGCTGTCACCATGATGACACTTGTGCGGCACCTCAGACGACCCCGGATGTGCGAATGGCCACTTCCTGGATGCGTCAGGTAAGCTTCTACTTAATGTTGATAAAGGTGTGGAGCACAATTTTGGGCTCCACGCCAAATAAAAAATTAGGGAACTTCTGGGAAGGCAGGGGATGCTTGGAGGCTGTAGCAGTAGATGCCCTTCACCAGAAGTTCCCAAATCATGCGCTACTGGCTGTAGTGCAAATAGGCTCCTGGAAGTGGGTGACTCAGCTGAAAAGTCAGCAGGTGACTTATTGGGAAACTGCTGAGTCAGGCCTAGCCTTAATCCTCTCTGTGTCTGGGGAGGGCAGGCCAAAGTCTCTATAGGCCAAGCAGGTGGCAGTGGCGGTGACGGTGGCAGCAGCAGGCATAGTCTTTGGGACTCTGATGGCAGAGGTCACTACTCCTGGGTAGGGATGTGCATGAATGTATTTTTTGCATTCAAATTCAATTTGAATTGAATATTAGAATATTTTATTCAAATTGAAATTTGAAAATCTGATTCAAATCCGGATTATCCAGATCCATATTTTCAAAAATCCAACTCCAATTGAATGATACAAATGTTGGGAAAATTCATATCCGATTTTTGAATCCGTTTGCATCCCATTTTTATCGTGTTTGCATTCCGTTTGCATCCTGTTTGCATCCTGTGTTATATGAGCAATTAGGCCCGATATTCGGATGTGATATATGACATCGAATTCAGTCGAATCATTTGAAAATCCATATAGGATTTTTGAAAATCCGATTCACATTTGAATGTCGATATTCGTTGAATTTGAATCGGATTTTCAAATTTTTGAATATCCATGTACATTCCTACTCCTGGGTACCCATGGTACTGCCAGCCAGGCCCAAAGCAGCCTTCTTCTTATAGCCCCTGTCCTGGACGCTGATGCAATCAGTAGACGGGGACAGTGTCAGAGGAGGGGCCTTACTGAGAAACTTGCTGAGTCAGGCCTGGCCTTGTTCCCCTTTGGACGTGCAGGCCAAAACATCTTCTCTGGGTCAACCCAAGCAGCAGAAACAGCAGCAGGCATATTCCTTGGGGTTCTGACGGCAGAGCTCACTCCTCCTTGGTGCAGATGATCTTCTTTGACTACATCCAAGTAGCCCTCTGCCTTAGGCTGGGTGGTGTGCAAACTGATGTGGGGGAAACTGAGTATTGGTCACATGGCCAAGGCCCCTTAAAGGCAAGCTGGACACTGCTGTGAGTAGAAGTTCACTCAAAATAGTCAGGATCCCAGCTGGAATCATCTGCCATTTTGAAACCTCCACACAATGGTTCTGGGTAAATTGCCACCTCCAAGTTCTTTGCATCCATGCAGGGAAGGAGTAACAACAAAGCCCACCCACAGAGTACTTTCAACAAGAGCTATTTCTGCACTTAGCCTCCTGTCCACTGGGTAGGGAAAGTGCATTGCCTACCAACGTATACTAGCATTTGCACTTGGGAACGCTAGTACACCCCAAAGCAAGCCCCACATGCCAAGAAAATTACCTGTGTCCAGGCACATGTCTGATCACCGCCATCTTGTTTTTGGAGCCAGGCTTGATGGTATATGCACCATCGCCATTGCAACAGTGATGCTCCATGCACACGCAGTCACGTTTGGGGTCATACGAAGTGCTAGCACACTTATGAGACACTTCAGATGACCCCTCGCACTGGCAATGGTGTGAATAGTCATGGCATTGGACGGAACAGGTAAGCTTTAGGTGAAGGCTGGGTCGTGCACCACCACTAGTAGATGGTAGAGTAACATCTGGTAAGGCAGGAGGTGTTTCTGGGCTGAAAACACCTCCCGCAAGTGCAGATGCACCTTGCCAGATGTTACCCTATCACATACTAGGGGGCAAGTGCGAATTAGCTTCTGATTAATGCAAGGCTGCTTCAGTCTGGGGCTGGAGCAGCTCATAGGCCATGGAGGACAAAAATGTTTGCCCACTTTGCCCCTGGTTACTCCCAAAGTCCCCCTGAGTAGTGATGTGTACGAATGGGATTTTGACATTCGATTCGTTACAAATCGAATGTTAGACAATTAGTATTCGATTGAATACATCCGCTTTGAATGAAGGATTCTATTTGATACAATTGTATTTGTACAAATTTGTACGAATATCCAATACAGATGCACAGGGATCCTGCATACAGATCCTATACAAATGCATACATATCGAATACGTATCCTATACCAACACATATGTATTGGCTACATATTAGCTACATATCCTATACGAATGCATACATATCGATACGTATCCAATACATATCCCTAGTTTAACGAATGTACTAACTATTCATACGAATGTTAATGTACAAATATTGTAACATTTGATTAGTTTCAATGTCCGAATTGATATGAATTCGTATGAATAACAAATGTTAAGAATATTCATGCACTTCTCTACCCCTGAGGCACCCACGTGGATCCTTCCCTTTCATTCCTCTCCATTGTGTAGCCTCGTGGCTTAGGGCATAGGCTTTCCAACTGAGTATTAATTTTCCCAATAACCTATTTCTCTATTTTGAAATTTAAGTGTCTTCTCCAGGCATTCTTTAATGAGCTAGTCCTAATCACACATACCATTTTTCCCCTCTCTGCGCTCTGTGGGATAGATTCAGAATTCTTTTCACCTGCAGAGGCAGAAAGAAAGCTTCAGTTATTAAGGAATATTCATTCTGTTTTTCTAGGACTTTTCCTCTTAATTAGCTACCCAACGATGGGTGCATTTGCAGTAATCAAGACAGCCAACACTATAACTGTATTAGAGCCCGGGTAATCTACATGGAAACATCTACCTGCTATTGAACCTCTACTCTCATTATCCTGGGCCACTGTCCATGTCAATTGGATCAAGGGCTTGTTGAGATCAAATGATGCCTAGAAGTATCAGGTAAGTTTATGTTAGAGCAAGGCTCTTCAAGGCAAGGAATTGAGAGCAAGTGAAGGTTTTGCCTGCATCTTCTGCTTGATGCCCATGAGCAAATTTGTGGTCCCACTGTGTGAGGCAGGGTGCAGAACTGTGAGATGGGCTATGGCTCAATCCAGCAGGGCTCCTCTTATGTTCTCTTAATGTTGTTAGATCCAATCAGTGCCAGGAACCATGCATCCTGTATCCAGACTTCATCAAAGCTTCATAGAAGCTTCAATGGAGGCCAGATATGTCCACCCCTGACCTCACATCCCCTCCTTGCATGCCCCCTTACCTGTAAATCCAGTGTCTCCTGTCGTGCCCTCATCCGAGGCTCAAGTAGGACTTCCAGAGGCACATGTGCAACTTTGGATTAGTTTGGTCTAGTGGTTAGGGGGTGGGCGCTTATCTGGGAATACCAGGTTTGATTTTGCAGTCCTACAAAGCCATCTGGGGAATTTTGGGCTAGTGACAGCTCTCTTCTGAGCTCTCACAGTCCCACCTACCTCACTGGGTAGGGAGAAGAATCGAAAGCTTTGTCAGCCACTTTGAGTCCCCTTAAATGAGTAAGAAAAGAGGGGTCCTTCTCATCACATGTTCATCTCCAATAAATCTGTAATGCACTTTGGAGGTGCTCTTTCTGGCCTTTAGTGTCTGCATTAGATGGGGCAGTACCACCTCTGAGCCAGTCTGGTCTTGTAGTTCGGCCGGGAGTTGGCACTCCTCTGTGAAGCCAGCTGGGTGACCTTGGGCTAGTCACAGCTCTCTCCTGAGCTCTCACAGCCCCACCGACCTCACAGTGTGCCTGTTGTGGGGAGAAGAACAGAAGGTTCGTCAGCCGCTTTGAGTCCCCTTAAATGGGTGAGGAAAGTGGAGTAGAAAACCCAACTCTTCTTCCCATGATTCCCAGATGGGGGCAGTCTCTGAGGAGGGTATGATTTTGAAGAGGGCATGGTGGTAAAAGGTGATTGGGGGATGACAAGGTAGAGAGCAAAGGAGAGAATGTGGGGTTCCCTCACGCACAAAGACAAAGCCTCCCCCACATTTGAGGAGGGGGTTTCACACGTAGCCAAGCATCCCTCCCCTTCTATTTGAATCAAATTAAAGGGGGGGATGTACTTTGTGCCCATCCCTAACTGTGGCACCTTCTGGTGAGTTACCTTGCTCAGATGGCATGATCCAGCAGTCAGTGAATACAATGTACTTCCATGAGTGTGTGGTAGACCTGGGAAAACTCTAGATGCTAACAACAACAACAACAACACATAAAGGACAACAAAACCTGCACTATGCCATACCTGTACTAGACTTTCCCCGCAAAGAGCAGATTTAAGTGCAGGACATCCCAGTTTTTCTTGCAAAGACCAGTATATTGTTTCTTATGCTTTGCATCCTGTACCAGTGACCTGGCCACACTCTAGAAGATATTTCAGAACATAGCTGTGTAGCCCTCATGCTAATGCAGACTGTGGCAGGCCTCACCTGGGGCCTGCTGGAGCCTGCACCAGCAAGTGGACAGCAGGCCCCTATTCCAGGATATATTCCAGAATAAAGCCAAGTGCAAACAGGCCCCAAGGGGGCACTGGATCAGCTGATCTGGTGATTGTGCCCCAAGAAAAGCTGTGAAGCCATACTTTGTGCCGGCAACTTCTGCTGTGATATAGGAAGATCCCGACTTTCATACAATTCATTAAAAAGCTGGGATTTCCCCTGTTCCATCTGCTGGCACCTGGGGCATTTCCACACTTCCTTTCCTGTCCTTTGGATAGGAAAGGAGTGTAATTAACCAACGTTGACTAGCGCTCAGACTTGGAGCACTAGTCAACTTTAGGCATTCCCCACCACCACCACCACCGATCAGATACTTACCTTGATTTGGCTGGGGGGCTGGTCCGCCTTTCGGCGGCGCCATTTTGGCTACAGCACCCTGCACAACTGTGTGTGAATCAGCACCATCACCATAATGATGCTGATGCTCTGCGCATGCATAGTCTTGTCTAGGATTGTTCAAGGTGCCAGCATGCTTACGCGGCACCTCAGACAACCCTGGAGCACCAGAAGAGGTGCAAATGGCTGCTGCCTGGATGTGCCAGGTAAGTTTTGATTAATGTTGGCAAAAGCGTGGAGCACGATTTCATGCTCCACACCTAGTGCATGATCAGGGAACTTCTGGAAAGGCTGGAGGTGCTTTGAGGCTGTAATAGCCTCCTCCAAGTGCAAATGCTCTTCACCAGCAGTTCCCTAATCATGCACTATGGGCCGAAGTTTGAACAGGCCTCCGGAGAACGCACAGATAAAAGCTTTCTCAGATCTTTGGTATAAGAAGGGACAGGAGGATACATGCTTTGTTTTTCTTTTTTCAAATTGCTGCCAAGGAGAGGGCATTCAAAATCCAGTTAAATTATGCAGGCTAAAATATGCATCCTAGCATACACACACTGGAGGCACATTAATAATGCTGTAAATTTTATCAGACTTGTTGTAAAGAGAAGGCAACTTCACCTCTAATCTCTGTTAGGCATCAAAAACATTATCCAAACATCAGGGGGAAAGGCAGGTTCCTTACCTTGTGGGCTTAAGGACAGATAGGCTCCACATATAATAGATTACATATAAAAGGCATTTGTAATACTTACTCAAAAAGAAATGACAGTTGAAACTATAAGTAAGCATGGTTCCAAAGTTCCTTGAACGACAGTGTTTGCTTTGCCACCATTAACGCTCTAATTTCACCGTAACACTAGCAGATGCAATAAAAAAATGTATGAAGCAGAGCTGGAATGCTAATTTTGCAAAAATATTCAGACTGCCATAATTTTTTATGACAGCGACTCCACTTTGATTATGGATTGAGCTGTTTAAGCTAATCAGGATGGAGGGACATGGATTTTCTGCCAAATGAAGTTCTGGGGTACCTAGAGCCCTTCCTTATCATACATCCTTATGGCTAGCCAACTCTCTGCTTTGAGAGACCTAAAAGGATTCTGGTACCTTAAGGTGCATCCATTCTGCCTGCATAGTTTTGCCAAATGTTCTTGGAAGCCTTGAAGAACTATTTCAGCTCACTGGGCCCTTTCTGCATTGATTGGGCCCTTTTCTGGATTATATCCTGGAATAAGGGCCTGCTGTCTGTGTGCTAGTGAAGACCTGGCTTCCCATAATCTGCACTAGCATGCAGATGGTAGGTCCCTATTTGGGAATAGGAGTGTGCACAAATGCAGTTTTCGGGATTCAATTTGTGTCTTTAAAATTCAAATTTAACCAAATTCAATTTAAATTAAGCAAATTCGGATCTATTTGTTTGAATTTTCTATTCAAATTTGCACTTAGGAATGTCAACAACATTCGTATGTGCCTGTATGCATTGTTATGCATCCCATACACATCCGTCCACGGCCGTATACATCCCGTAGTTATCCCATATGCAACCCATTTTCATCCCGTACAGATCTGTACAAATGCTTACAGATGCAAGAAAGATGCGTTTCTGCAAGTACACATTGTATGCAAACCCATACACATACGAATGTCTGGATAATTCAAGCAATTAGATCTAAAATTTGAAACTCTTTCAAATCTTTAAATTCGAATGTTGAAATTTGGATGGATTCGATCGAACTTCAAATACCTTCAAATATTCATGCACACCCCTATTTGGGAATATAATTTGGGACTGCAATTGTATCCCCCACAATGGGGGATTGCAGCATGTTATCGGCACATGCTTCCACCCCAGAAGCAGGATACATTGGGTGTTTTTCCACTGTCAGAAAGTACCCATTTTTGCACCCATTAAGGACCCATTTGGGTGTGAGCCAGATGACCCCATTTCCACCACGGCACCCATTTGAGACACATTTGTTTTTTGTAGACCCCATTAATGGGGTCTACAATGGGGTCTTCAGCCAGAAAATCCAGATTAAAGGGAGCCTGTTTCCACATTAGTTTGGCAATGGGGTCTAGAGGAGGCTAGGGGGAGGGGGCACCCTTGGGGGAGGCCCAAAACCTAGGCTTCAAAATCATTTCGAAGCCATTTCAAAGTTACTTCGAAGTTGCCTTCGGAGATTAGCAAAGGCTCCAAAGACAAACCTCAGATAACAAAGGGAGATCTGAGCGGAGTGTTACCTTCAGGCATAGAAAGAGGTACATATTTAATGAGGCTGACTCATCCCTGCTCACAAAGAGCTAATTCATATGCAGCCTCTCGCAAAGGGTTTGTCTTTGGAGCCTTTGCTAACCTTCAAAGGCAACTTTGGAGGGATTTTGGAGGGACTTTGGAGGGACTTCGGAGATTGCACCCCTTGTTCCCCAAAACACCTGGGGTGACAGGCAGACCGCTTGTGGGTCAATCCGGATTCCCCACATGGGTGCAAAGGTGTTTCCATGGCAGTGGGGTTAGCACCCATTCCTAATGGGTGCTACACCTCCTGTGGAAACACATTGGGTGCTTCCCTTAATCCGGATCTACTAGATCTGGATTAAGGAATGCACCCATTCCTTGGATCCAGATCTTTTTGGATCTAGATCTAAGGGCTGCGGTGGAAAAACACCCATTGTGTCCTCATGCCACACACCTCACCCCTTTGCTGTTGCTGAACTTTGGAGAATGAAAGTTCCCCAGGCTCAAAGATACAGCATGGCAGTATTTTTTAATTCAGTGTGATGTGATGGGACAGGATGGACCAAGCAAGCCAGATCAACAGTGTAATGGCCACAGCAACATCCAGCACTTGCCAGGACATTGCCATGATGGTTGGCACACAGTGTGCTGACATATCCCTGCTCCCTCACAACACTTGCACCAGGAAGAGGTTGTGAACACTGTGACCATGAGCTCACCAGCTGCTCCTGATGAAAGACTGAAGCAGTTGGTAGGAGCTCCTGGACTTTCTGGAATGGTGGCAGTGGCACAGAGCACAGGAGCATTAGGCAAGTGCAAGCAGGTCCTTTATTGATGTGCCAGAAGTGACCTTGGAAGTTGGGCATTTTCAGTGGGGTCAACAAAATACCTCCGGGATGAAATTATGGGGGGAAATGATGAAATTATGGGAAAGTTCGCTCTTTGCTTCCCATCTGTAGGAAGTCCGAGTGGCAAATGCTTAGGACATGTGATTTCCTCCCCTCCCCCTGCATGCTATCCAGACACTCACCCAAGTGCAAATGGTGTCCAGAAACTGCCATTTTTTCCCCCTGATGTTGACACCAGCACACTGTCACTGGGGCAACTGCTACATGCTGCACATGCGCACTTGTGTAATACGTCCCATGACATACAGTGCAAGTGGGCCTGCCCAGAGCCTTACTGGCTCTGGTAAAGGCAAGTGCATTTATGGTGCACTTAAATATGCACCATGTGGTTTGGACATGTCTCCTTGAAATGCAGATGCCCTATCTCAGAGCACTCCAGAAGGCACCTACCAGGCTGAGTGCAAAAAGTACATAACATAAGAACATAAGAGAAGCCCTGCTGGATCAGGCCACAGCCCATCTAGTCCAGCATCCTGTCGCACACAGCGGCCTGCCAAATGCTCATGGGCATCTCAAGTAGAGACAAGGACCAACCTATTCCTGCTCTAGAATCCCAGCAAATGGCCTTAGAAGCGCCCCGGTCCCCCCCCCCCCAAGCCTGAAAGATGCACCTAGGCATTCGTTCTAGTAGCCATTGATACATCTGTCATCCATAAATTTGTCTAACCCTACCTTAAAGCCATCTAGACTGGCAGCTGTCACTACTTCTTCTGGCAGCAAATTCCATAAACCGATGGATCAGGGTATTCAATCTGATTCGAATAGAATGTCAAAAAAACATTTGTGCACATCTCTACTCATATATTCATATTGCATATATTCATGCACTTGCATGAATTGAGAAATAAAAGTTCTTATGAATGATTTTCCAGTTGCGTAGAAACTGCAGGGAAATTAAAAACTATGAATTACAAAATGAAGCTGGTGTTTCCCTTACTGTTCCATCCACAGAAAGAGAGTCTCGCAGTTTTGTCCTTTAGCCTGAGGTTCTAGAACCCTTGCATAAAAACCAAGAGAGACCTCAGATTCTTACCTTCGTTGTCTTATCAAGGTTTCCTGAGAATTATGTTGCAACTTGGTTAGAAATTGCTCTCTGGCAATTCCTGTAACCTTCTGAGAAATATTTTTACAAATATCAATTTATTCACTTCCACAGCGCTACCCTTTGCTACAAAGTTCAACCCTGCTGGCGTTCTTCCTAACTTCCTTTTGGTTTTGTTTGCTTCTGCAAAAAGAAGTTGTCCAAGGATGGAACAATTCAGAATATTTTTTTCTTTCTTTGTGTCTAAAACACTGGGAGCAGCAATTACTTCATGGAGAGCTGAAAATGGACTCCCTTTTCTCCACCGACCTCAGGCCAGCCCTCCAAATATTTATTAATTAAAACTTCATGTTATACTATATCTTAGGGCAATTTACAAGAAGACAGTAACCATGTACAAACAAACAAAACCTGGTGTAATCAAAATGACCCTGAAACTCATAAATGCCTGGAATCACACAAGATATTTTAACCCAGAGTCAAAACCTTTATAGACCCTGTACTTGCCAGACACTATCGGCACAGCAGAAAAACAAAAACATTCCTCAGGTTGATACTATACAGTATAATGAGTGTAAGGGCCTGTTTGCATTAAATGAGCAGTTCTGAAGGCTCTGGGGGAGGTCCATCTGCACTTTGCACCTTGTGCTGCTGCTATCCAGGAGTGTCCAGGAATTCCCTCTAGCTGCCCCAATGTTCCATAACTGTGGACAACCAAACAACCTGTCCACAGTGTTACTGGGAGGAGCTGGTGAGCTCCCAGATGCACGGTTTGCGCTCTCTTCCTGATGTGAACGCTATGAGTGGGTGGGGTAGTGCGGCTGCAGTTGTGCTGATCACCACGGCAACATCCCAGCACACACTGAATGTTCTGTGACCATTGCCTCGGCAAAATGGCTGGGTTTGGGCCATCCACACTTCCAACGCTGGTGGTCTGGTTAGGGACTGTACCAGCACTTGAAGTATGGATGCTTCCCTCTGCGCCTGATCTTAACTTCAGCGGTATTGTATTCTTCTTGACTTTCAGTCAACAGCTCTTGGGTAACTGGCATTCAGGTTGGTTGTGGGATGGCTGGACACCCCATTTTATACCACAATATTATCTTCTTTTGAATCTCATTTTTTACTTTGCTGCTTGTCATTCAGTATTCTGATTGCAGTTCCCATGACTCCAAAGAAAACGTTTGTTCACCATTTTATTCAGTGCTTCTCAACCAATATTCAGCAGAACACTGGTGCTCCTCATTGCTCAGAAGCTGCTGTGAGGTCTTAGGTGGCATCCATGCTGGAGGCTTGTTAGCCCTTTGATGATGGGGCAATCCAGGCTGCTCTCTCGATTGCTCTGCCTGCATCTGGGAACAACAGAAACTTACCTGAAGTTGCCATAGCCCTCCCAGGGGCCATCCAGCTGTGGGATGCTAAAAATCAGTCCACAGGCTGACCAGGGGCAGCTGAATTGCTCCTAGACTGCAGCCTCCCCATCCTCTTTCAGGTGTGTTGCAGTGAGTGGGCATGGCTGAATGTTTGTGGCTGTGCAGTCACACACAGCTGCAAATGTCTTATCATGTACCAGATGGGACTAGTTTATCATTTGTAAGTGCAAATGGCCAACACTGCACTGCATCCTTACCACGCCACACCACGCCAGCAAGTGTGAACAGGCCCCAGGTTTCAAGGGCTTGTAAAGGGCCCAAAGTGTGTGAACACCAACACTCCAGTGGCATCTCTGGATATGCAGTGTGCATCTGATGGCATCCTTCCCATGGAGAAGGAACAAGGTCTCTTAGGGTGCTGATTATCCTCAGGTGTTTTTGCTACCGCCATATAGATATATGGTAGCCATACAAGTGACTTGGAGACTTAGAAATAGAAATAGGGAACAGAAAATAAGTCAGCAAGTGTCATATTGCCCCTTTATAAATCTATGGTGAGGCCACATTTGGAATATTGCGTACAGTTCTGGTCACCACACCTCAAAAAGGATATTGTGGAACTAGAGAAGGTGCAGAGAAGGGCAACCAAAATGATTAAGGGGCTGGAACACTTCCCCTATGAAACCAGGCTGCAACGTCTAGGCCTCTTCCATCTCAAGAGACGGCGTTTAAGAGGGGACCTGATTGAAGTATATAAAATTATGCATAGTATAGAAAAGGTGGATAGAGAAAATTTCTTTTCTCTATCACACAATACTAGAACCAGGGGGCACTCTATGAAGCTGATGGGTAGGAGAGCCAGATCCGACAAAGGGAAGTATTTCTTCACCCAGAGGGTCATCGGCTTATGGAATGTGCTGCCAGAAGAGGTGGTGACCACTACCAGTCTAGATGGCTTTAAGGTAGGATTAGACCTTAAAGCAGGAGAGAGCAGGAGAAGGTTTGTCCTTGTCTCTGCTTGAGATGCCCATGAGCATTTGGTGGGCCACTGTGTGCGACAGGATGCTGGACTAGATGGGCTGTGGCCTGATCCAGCAAGGCTTCTCTTATGTTCTTATGTTCTTACCCCAAAATCCAATTTGATTCAAATCTTTTAAATTCAAATTTAACAAGATTTGATTTGTATTTACCAAATTCGAACCTATTCATTTGAATTTTTATTCAAATCTGCACATACGAATGTCGACAACATTAGTATGTGCGTGTACGCCTCCTCCCCACATTCGTCCACATCCGTACATGTCCGTATGCATCCTGTAAATTATCACGTATGCAACTCGTTTTCATCCCATACGGATCTGTACAAACATGTACAGATGTGGGAAAGATGCAGATCTTCAGTTACACACTGTGTATGAACCAATACACATAGGAATGTCTGGATAATTTGACCGAATAGATCCGAAGTTCAAGATCCGATTTGAATGTTTACATTCAAATTTAGAGACATTCTATTCGAGTTCAAATGTCAAAATTTGGCACATTCAGTCAGATTTTGAATGCCTACAAATATTCGTGCGCATCCGTATATATGAGCTAAAACATGTTTTGCTTTGGACTTTCTGCACTTGCCCCCATGGTCTGCATGCAGTATGCTCCCAGACAGAGCATCTGCACTTGAAGGGGTCATTTCCAGCTTGGAAACGGAACCTTCTGTGCAGGGACGCACTGCATGCAAACTTTTTTTGGACACTATCCCATCTCTGGTGCTGGGCAGGTCACCTGAAGTGCCACACAAGCATGCTGGCACCTCAGATGACCCCAAACATGACTGCACATGCACAGAGCATCACCGCCATCCCAGTGATGGTGAATGTGCTGTTGTGCCAGCCTCCAGGATGAATATAGCGGTGCCCAGATGTGCATCCGGACTTCAGGTAGGTCTGTGGACACGTGAGGGGGGATATGGCATGCACTTGCATTCACAAGCGCAAGGACTAGTGCACACCAGTGGAAGGGCACTATTCCTGTCCCCTGGATGGGAAGTGCAGAATGGTCCATGGAGCTCTTAGGATGGTTCTGGATCAAACTGGTGTTGGTTCAGTACAGACAAAATGAAATAGAGAGCAGCTTGTCTGGAATACTAAACAAGTGCCGAAAGGGGCTATGCCTGCACTCTACATACAACCTTTATATTGTGAGGGAAGACCAGCAAAGATCAGGTGAAGTGCCTATTAACCACATTACTTTGAGCATAAATAATAGGACCTGTTCACACTTATCATCCTGGAGTAGTTTCAGCCACTCCAGGGGAAGCCCTTCTGCACACCATGCTGCCACCTCTACCATCCTGGTTTGTCCTGGAGCACCCAAGAGCTCTTTCTGGCTGCCCTATTCTTAATAGTCAAAACTTGCCCACAACTACACCAGGAGCAGCTGGTAAGTTCCTGGTTGCAGTGTTCGCACCCTCTTCCCAGTGCAAATGCTGCAGTGGGTGTAGTGGGGCAGCAGTGGTTGTGGCTGTGGCTGTGGCTGTTGTTGTGTAGTCACACACCATGGCCTGATCACCCTGGTACAACCCAGGCGTTGCCCAAGCCAGGCCATCCACACATCTTCACCTCTGAGTCAAGTCTGTATAGGCTTACATTGACAACATCGAGACGTCTGCCTGGCTCATACCCAGAGACTTGCACCCAGACAGGAGCATTTATGAATCTGATGGGTAGGAGAGTCAGATCAGACAAGGGGGAGTATTTCTTCACCCAGAGGCTCATCAGTCTATGGAATTTGCTGCCAGAAGAGGTGGTAACAGCAACCAGCCTGGATAGCTTTAAGAAAGAAATTCATGGATGGCAGGTGGTACTAGAATGAATGCCCAGGTACATCCTCCAGGCTGGAGAGACAGGCAGAATGCCTCTAGGGCCATTTGCTGGGATTCAAGAGCAGGTGAAGGTTTTGCCCTTGTCTTCTGTTTGAGCGGCCCATAAGCAATTGCAGGGCCACTGTGTGAGACAGGATGCTGGACTAGATGTGTGGGGCCTGATCCAGCAGGGCTCTTCTTATGTTCTTAAGCCCTGCACAGCACAGCTAGATATCAAGAAGGACAAAAGTAATAATAACAATGGTGATTTGGTGGGGAGCACCTGTGCAAACAGCGTCTCCTGAAGTTCAGGCCATGCCTGAGCAGCTTCTTCTCAAGATACCTTGAGGGGTTAGGAAGTACACATGGCTACCCTTTTTTTTCCCTTCTCAAAACATTTCTTTAAAGAAAGCAGGATGCAGAACTCATAAAATATATAACGTTAGCATCCTTGAACAACTAATGCTTACACTCCAGAGAAGCTTGTGCAGCAACAATTTCATAAAAATATCTCACCTTTGACTTCAGCCCTGAACTGAAAAAGGCAAATTGCTGGCAGAATAACACTAGCATTCAACTTTGATGGTTGTGGAGCTAAAACTGTTTGCGCTGAGCTTGCCAGTCGTACGAATTGTTATTGGTGTCAGATTGGAAGACAATGTCACCAGGGACAAAAAAAAAATACATAGCTTGCCTGTAGGCCAAAAATGCCCTCAGGGGAGATAACATTATGTAGCTCCAGAGTAAAGTAGGGGCAGTTCTTGAAAGGCTGTGAAAATCTCCTTCATGTATCTCCCAAAGTACCCATCTCAAGATGCATCGTCTAATGCTAATGACCTAGTGAAATTGGTCCAAGAGTGAGCCAGTTTGGTCTAGCGGTTAGGGAGCCGGACTCTAATCTGGGAATACTGGGTTCGATTCCACCCTCCCCCATGAAGCCAGCTGAGTGACCTTGGGCTAGTCACAGCTCTCTTCTGAGCTCTCACAGCTCCACCTACCTCACAGGGTGTTCTGTTGTGGGGAGAAGAACAGAAGCTTTGTCAGCCTCTTTGAGTCCCCTTAAATGGGTGAGAAAAGCGGGGTAGAAAAGCCAACTCTTCTTCTTCTTCTTCTTCTTCTTCTACTAGGGATGTGCACAAATGCTATTTTTGCATTCGAATTCAAGTTGAATTGAATGTCAAAATATTTTATTTGATTCGAATGTTTAGAATCCAAATGCAAGAAAAACCGATTCGAATCCAATATATTCTCATCTATTCATTCAAATGTTAGATTCCAATTTGAAGATAAGAAGGTCGACAACATTCGTATTTAAAGATACGAATGTTGACAATATTTGTATGCATTATATGTATCTGTACGCATTCCGTACACATCCCGTACGCATCCCATTTTCATTCCGTATTATATGTGCAAATGCATACAGGTACGTATGATATTCATACAGATACACAATACATACATGCCTGTACATTCAAACAAATGTTTTAGAACATTCAAAATTGGTTTGAATATTTAAATTCAAATGTGTAGACATTCTATTCAAATTTGAATGTCCACATTCAATCAAATTTCATTGAATTTTGAATGTTTAGAACACTCGTGGACACCCCTGGAGTTTACTGCTAGGGATGTGGACAGATGTTCATCACATTCAAAATTCGTATGAATTCATCCAAATTTGGATATTCAAATTCAAATTGAATGTTGGTACATTCAGACTTTACTTTCTCCTTGTCAAGGATCTGTGTGGAATAGAGGTGTGCAAAGTGACTTTGTTGCCTCGGAGTTTTAACGCGGTTCTTGAGAGGGAGTTTGCCACTAAACTGGACGTGCGGAAAGGACAGAGATTGGTGTGATGAACTGAGGCGGTCAGTGCTCCAAACTGACCCAGTGAGCTTCACTCCTGAGCAAAGCTTTGCACTCTGGTCTCCCAGCTCTCAGCCTGACATTCTAACCACTGATCAAAGGCCAGTTGAGACCCATGAAAGCCAAATTCCCATTTGGAGCCTCTTCCCTGGGGTCCTGGGGTCCCAATCCACAGACCACCGAAGCTTGGATGTTTGGCTTAATGGGGAGACCCTTTCTGCCTTACCCTTCCTACTTGCACATAGAATGCAGCCTCCTTTCCACACTTGGGCGAGAGCCACATGAGTAGAGAAATGCACGAATTTTTTTTGACATTCTATTAGAATCGAATACCCAAAAATCCAATTCGATTCGAATCTTTTAAATTCAAATTTAACAAGATTCAATTCATATTTACCAAATTCGAATCTATTTGTTCGAATTTTCTATTCGAATCTGCACATACAGATGTCAACAACATCCGTATGTGGATGTACACATCTTCCCCACATCCATATGCATCCCGTAGTTATCCCGTATGCAACCCGTTTTTCTCCCATATGGATCCGTTCAAAGGCATACAGATGCGGGAAAGATGCGGATCTTCAAGTACACATCGAGTATGAACCCGTGCACATACAAATGTCCAGATAATTCAAACGAATAGATCCGAAGTTCAAAATTCGATTTGAATGTTTACATTCGAATTTTGGGACATTCTTTTTGAGTTCGAATATTGAAATCCAGCACATTCAATCAGATTTCGAATGCCTACGAATATTGATGCGCGTACGAAAGTCCAAATAATTCAAATGAATAGATCCAAAGTTCGAAAGTCCATTCGAATGCTTACATTTGAATTTTGGGACATTCTATTCAACTTCGAATATTGAAATCCAGGACATTCGATCAGATTTCGAATGCCCACGAATATTCATGCACATCCCTAGCATGAGGTTATTTTGCACTGGATTTAGGGAAAGGGCCCCGGAGTCGAGTTGCCAATGGATAAGCAGCAGAGCAAACCCCGTTGCCCCAACTGCCTGGCAGTTCCTGAGCCGATACCATTTTTCCAGAGCCCAGAAAGCATTTTGTGTGTAGTGATAGAATGGCGAGGGAGGGGGGCAGAATTGATCACAGGTTCCAACCATGTGAAAACAACGGGGAAGCAGAGAGAGTAGGAGAGCATTCTCGAGCTGCCTTGTTGCTAAGCAACCCTAGACTGCCTGAGCCGTCTTTCTGCTAACATAGACCCCTGCCATCTTTCGAGCTGCTGACTCCCCCCCCCACCATCTATAATATATACCAGAATATTTATCCCCTTGTAAATACCCACTGTATGAAGGCGATAATGGGCCCTTAGTAAAGCAATCTTAAGTTCTAAATGCTTCTGTCCTTGCGCTAGGTGTGATTGACAACTCAAATCCCCCGAGTTTTCTTTTGTGTGCCTCCTTCCCTCTTCTCCTCTCCCCATGTAGCTCTTTTGTGTGAAACAAGAAAACACAGAAGGAGCTTTTAAAAATGCATTATTAAACCCTGCATTTAGTGCCATGCCTTTCTCCAGAAGGCTCCCTTCCATTGTCCTCGCCGGTCTCCCTTCGCGTCCTTTTAAATGTCGCCCCTTCCGAATTAGCAGGTTTTGGCCTGGCTCTGACCGCAAGTCTTCGAGAGACTGGAAGTTTTTTGCATTTGGGCCCGTTGGCTAATTATCTGGATGCGGAGGGAGAAAGCAATTTGTACTTGCGAAGAAGTGAGGGCTGGTAATGTGCCGCCACAGGGATAATCCAGTACCGTCCTAGAATGTTAGAGCCCTGCTATGAAGGACAGTGGTTTTACTGGCAGAGTGGGTGAAGGTCAAAGCTCCCCTGACCAATTACAGGCTTGGTGAAGGAAATTGACTGAAACGTGGCCAGCAGAAGACACAGTCTTTGCCCCTACCCTGAACAGTACAGGTTGCCTTTTACACATGGCGGCAATAAAAGCTTCACACAACGAGAGGCAGCATCCATTTCCCCTCCCTCTCCGGGCAAAGGAAACCGGAACATATGATAAATGCATGGAAAGTATGATTAAAGTGCTGTTCAGAGGTGTATAACTGTGGGCAGATTATTAGGTCTGTGACAGCATTGAGAAAAATGACCCTGAAGAGTCCATCCTGGAAAGCATGATTGCCTTCATCTCTGCAGTGCCTTCATGACACCTGGGACTTCCATCACACCCATAGCGCATGCTGGGTGCTACAGTCTAAAGCATCAGGACAGCCCTACAAGGGAGGTAGCTAAGGACCAGCCAAGGGAGGTGAATCTTAGGAGCACCAGTGCAGACAGAAGGAAACATCTTTTCACCACAAATAAGAGTTCAGCTCCTTCAGTGTGCTGCTTTAGGCACACCTCTGCCACCCTGGGAAACCATAATTTATAAGACCACCACACAGATAAGTTCATGCCACTAAAATGTTACAGTTGTTTGAGACCATGAGCCACACCCACCCTGTAGTCTCATGGTCTTCAGTCTAGATGGGAATATGGGCCACATGAATGTCGTGCACTTGCAAAAAGAAACCCCATCATCCTAAGAGCATCTCCCATAGATAAGAACATAAGAGGAGCACTGCTGGATGAGGACACAGCCCACCTAGTCCAACATGCTGTCTCACACAGTGACACACCATCCTGGGCCTCATGCAGCCCTCGGGCCATGGGTTGGACAGCTCTGCACTACATGATGTAGTGTTGGCCACCAGCTTTGAGGGCTTCAGAAACAGCTTGAACCAGTTCATGATAAGAGGGGATTTCCTTCTAATGTTTAGTTGCTTAGAGACAGAGCAGTTTGTACTTATGACTGCTTGTAGGTTTCCATAGGCAATTAGTTACCACTGGAGATATGCATGTGCTACAGAACTGTGGTTCAGTTTAAAACTCAACCAGACTCAAACCTCAAACCATTTGATTTAAACCTCAAACGGGTTCATTGCCCAAAAACGACGTTAAAAAAACTTTTTTTAAAAGCCCTTTTATAGGGCAGATCTTGACAAATATGAATTTGTTTGATTTGAATCAAACTGTTTGACCATTTTGGATGAACCCCTGATTTGGTTTGAGTTTGAACTGCCCCTCTCAAACTGGGAGTGGTTCAGGTTTGAGTTAAAAACAGTCAAAATATCCAGTTGAGCTCATCTCTAGGTGCTGCTGTGATGACAAGCTGCTGGACTAGGTATGGCCCACTGGTCCAATCCAGCAAGCTATTTCTTTCTTAAGTTCTTTCTTTAGATTGTAAGTGATTAATTTACCCTTGTAGTTGACCACTGGTATGAAAGCCAAGGTAGCAGGAGGTGGTCTCCTTCTGAAAACCAGCCACTGGGAGAACCGACTGCTAGACTAGATGGGCCATGGGTCCAACTCAGTGGGGCATTTCTCACGTTCTTATGGCCTCACATGCAACTATTGAGCAGTGCATGTAGAATTTGATGTCAGATTTTAAATTGCCATTCTGTGTCTGCTGGTTTTTCCATGGTTACAGAAGTCTCTGTTACCAGGTTGACTGAAAAGACTTTTTGTGATGTTTTAGTTTCTAGGGAAGAAAAAGGTCAGGACTTAGATCATCCTGGAAACATCAGCTTCTGGCCATCAAACAAAACCATCCGATATATGTGGGCAATAATCCCATACCTTTGATTTATTTATTTGCTTGGGGAAGGGAAGACAACTGTTGGTGTAGCAAACAGGGTTTTCCTGTAGGGTGGATCTGCTGCAGATGATCCCTCGCCCCAGAAATGGTGCAAATGGTCATGGCACTGGACATTTCAGATAAGCTTGGGCTAAAGGTTGGGAGGCATGTGGTGCACAATTTCATGTACCACCACTGGTTAACAATAGGGTAAGATAAGAGATGTTTCCGGGTTGTAAATGACTCCTACAAGTACAGATGCACCTTCCCAGATGTTACCCTATTGTATACCATGGGGCCAAGTGCGAATTGGCCTCTTCTTTCACAGCTAAACAAAATATACCTGGAAACTGCCCTAATGACCAAGAAAAAAAACACAGAATATAAGCGTAAGAAATCAACTCTAGTCCTCAATTCGTACTTATTTATTTATTTAAAATTCATTTATTGTTCAATGCAAGACATTTGTTGCAATGCTCCCATTCTGCCTTCCTTCCCTTCTTTCCCCATTTCACCAGCAAGTTTCCATCTACTAGCTTTAACTAAGGCTTTGCAAAGCTCATGCACAAGAGAAGAGCAGCATAGATGTCCAGAAAGAAGCTTGAACAACAAGGGCTTTCAGAGAACTAGTTTGGCCAGGATTTCCAAATCCCTGCCTAGCAGCATCTCTCCTCCCCGAATTGATCTCATCCCCTAGAGATTAATTTTTACACAATTATCCCAGAGTCTGTGATAATCGCTCCATAAAAAAATGAAGAGATTTGGGTTTTTGAATGCAGAGGATTAAGCTTTAATACAAGTAATCTGTAGGAGGCTTGGCTGAATATATGCCACTAATCACTTGTGCACTATTTTTTTTTTATCTTTAGCCTTCCAACAGAGTGTGTGTGTGTGTGTGTGTGTGTGTAGCAGAGAAGGAGAGAAAAAAGTCATTGCAGAAATTGCATACTATCAGGTGACAGTGATTTAGGGTGACAGGTCAAATCAAAGGCACAAGTCCTATGGTAATAGGAAAAACTCCAGGACTTTCCACATTGAAAACCTCAGGGCAGACAGAAATAGCCACTTTTTCATGTTGAACACAGTTAAATGGTGGAATTCAACTAGCACAAGATGGGGCTGTCATCAATGTGGACGGTTTCCAAAAGGGATTGAAAAGGTTTATGAAAGCCAAGGCCATCAATAGTAAGATTGCCATAGTGCCTTCATGGCACCAAGAACACATCATAAACAGGAAGGGTTTGCATTTCTTCTGCATGCTTACAGTGGATGCATTGGAAGGGCATGGGGACCACACACCTCTGCGCTCCTATATAGACCACTGTAATGGTAGTCTTGTTCCATGGTAGAAATACCCCACTTACGGTTTCAGCATGAACATTCCATGGCTATAGTGTTTGCTTAGCCAGGAGCAGCAGCAGGCACATGAACATCAGACCAGCACCTTAAAGTGACTGCAATTCTTATAGGACTCTTCATTTCCATTTCCATTTGTATTTGTATACTGCCTTTCCAAAAGAAAATTTTGCCCAAGGCGGTTTACAACAAACAGAACAAATACCATGCAAATACAATCATCACATCAGAGAAATACAGCAAGTAAATACAGCAAGTAAGGAAATCAATTTCAGTACCCAAAACGTCAAATATATATCATAAGCAATGAACAAAATTCTAATAAGCTATGTAATATAAAAAACTACAATACATAGTATCAAATTAAAAATATACCATAAGACCAATTAGCAGAAAACTCAAAAATTTCAATGGAGAAACTGAACCAAAATTGCATCAGCAACAACCAACCCAGGTGTCCCTCCGTTCCTCCATCTTCAGCTGGAACCCATACCTAGAGGAGGCTGTAGCAAAGGGTGCTTCTGCATTTGCTGCCAAAAAACAGATCAAAGAAGATCCTGCAGAAGATCTGTCCCAAATAGGGATGGATCTGAAGGGACCGTGCGTGTCCACACATGTGTCGTGTCCTGGGGGCCCAGGGTGCGGAGGCAGGCGCACGCACGCAGCTCTGCCCTACGGGAATGGCTTACTCAGGGTCAATGTCCGGTCCAAGTTCGGGGGAGTACAGATTTCGGCAGGTCGATGAGGCGGTCCAGAGGTCGGGGAAGTCCGGTCGGTCCAGGGGAAAGCACAGCTCAGGGAAACATGGCGGGGTTGCACGGCGTTGTCTGCAACAGAGTCTGGGCGCCGCCCGATTCCTTAAGAAGGGGAAGCTGTGTCACGCCCTCTCCTCTGCAGGTGTCTAAGCCTAGATGAGCGGCGCGTGACTTGCTTCTCCCGGCGCAACACCTGTGGGAGGGGGCGAGCCGCTCCCTCATCGCTCTCACCTGGGGAGGAGTTCACACGCTCCTCACGGGCAGGGTCCTTGGTGCTTGGGCCGGCATCGTCTGCCCCTGTCAATGTTGGGGGTGCAGGCGTGGGTGTGGGTATGCCTGCCTCCTCCTCCTCCTCCCCTTCCGAGGAGCTGGAGTCAGGAGACACGGCGGGGGGCATTACACCATGCCCCTCCCCAAGATGCCCCCCGTCCCCACCAGGGGGGGCGGGCTTGCAGGGATAGCAGCGGTGGAATTCGGCCACGAGAGCCGGGGCGTGGACGTCTGCCGCAGGCTCCCAGGACCGCTCCTCGGGCCCGTAACCGAGCCAGTCAATCAGGTACTCCAACTGGCCCCGGCGGACCCGGGAGTCAAGGACCTGGGCGACTTCAAACTCCTCCTGACCACCGACCAGCACCGGCGGGGGCGGGGGTGCCTGGGCATCTGGACGAGCATCGTTGGCCGGGATGAGGAGGGAACGATGGAACACCGGGTGGACCTTGAGGCCCGGCGGCAGGCGGAGACGGAAAGCCACGGGGTTCACCTGGGCCGTGATCGTGTATGGGCCGACAAAACGGGATGCCAGTTTCCGACACGCCTGGCTCTGTGGCAGGTGCCGGGATGAGAGCCACACACGGTCCCCCACTGCCAACGGAGGCCCTGGCACCCGCTTGGCATCCGCAGACCGCTTGTAGTCCTCCTTGGCCCGGTTCAGTTGCTCAGCCAGCAGGGCCTGGGCAGCGTGTAGTTCCTGGAGCCACTGGTCCGCTGCTGGCACCGTAGACTGTGGGGTCAGCGCCGGGAATGTCCGGGGGTGGAAGCCGTGGTTCGCCCAAAAGGGGGTCTGCTGAGTGGAGGTGTGGAGGGCATTGTTGTAGGCAAACTCCGCCAATGGCAGGAGTTCTGCCCAATTGTCTTGCTGAAAGTTCGTGTAGCACCGTAGGTACTGCTCCAGGGTGGCGTTGGTCCGTTCTGTCTGGCCGTCGGTCTGGGGGTGGTGCGCAGAGGACAAGTGCGGGTGGATGCGGAGCTGCTGTAGGAGGTGCTTCCAAAAGCGGGCGGTGAACTGGGCCCCTCGGTCAGAAATGAAGCCGTCGGGCAGCCCATGAAGACGGAATACGTGATGAAGGAACAGTTGGGCTGTGGTCTTGGCTGTGGGCAGTCCGGAGCATGGGACAAAGTGGGCCATCTTGGTAAACAGGTCTACGAATACTAGGATCGTTGAGTGTCCCTGGGAAGGTGGCAGGTCCGTGATAAAGTCGGCGGAGATGACCTTCCAGGGGCCAGAAGGAGTGGGCAGCGGATGGAGTAGGCCCGACGGTTTCCCAGGGGGGTCTTTTGCACGCCTGCAGGTGGGGCACGTGGTGACATACTGTTCTATATCCGCCCGTACCCGTGGCCACCAGAAGTCACGGAGCACCGCATGTAGGGTCTTGAAGAGGCCGAAATGGCCCGCCGTCGGGCTGTCATGGCACTGCTGGAGAACGGTGTTCCGACACTCCCCAGTGGGGACATACAGGCGGCCACGGTGGTGGAGCAGCCCATTCTGGACAGAGTACGGTGACGGTGGCCGGTCGTGGGCGTGCAAGGTTACCAGGGGATCCTGCTGCTGAGCGTTCTGGATCTGTGCGCGCAACGGCCCGGGTTCCGGTGCGGCGGCCCAGTGCTCGGGGCGCAGGATAGTACCGAGGGGTTCCCGCTCCGCGGAGGGGGTATACTCTGGCTTGCGGGATAAGGCGTCCGCCTGCCGGTTCTGGGACTGGGGAATATAGACGAGGCGGAAGTTGAAACGCGAGAAGAAGACCGACCAGCGCAGCTGCCGCTGGGTCAACCTTCGGGCCGTCTGGAGGTGTTCGAGGTTGCGGTGGTCAGTCTGTACTTCGATGGGGTGAGCGGCCCCCTCCAAGAGGTGTCGCCACGTCTCGAACGCTGCCTTGACGGCCAACAGCTCGCGCTCCCATATTGGATAGTTCTGCTCGGGTGGGGAGAGTTGGCGCGAATAGTACGCGCAGGGGTGGAGGTGGGTCCCAGTGGCATCTGGCTGTAGTAAGACAGCCCCGATGGCGACGTTGGAGGCATCAGCCTGTAGGGTGAACGGTTTGCTAGGGTCGGGGTACTTCAGGATAGGGCCAGAGGTGAACAGCTGCTTGAGGTGCTGAAACGCCCGTTGCGCCTCTGGAGTCCAGCGGAAGGGTGCTTTGCCCCGAAGCAGGTGGCTGATTGGGGCAGCTACCGTTGCAAAACTGGGGATGAACCGCCGGTAGAAGTTAGCGAACCCCAAGAATCGCTGCACATCCTTCCGGCTGGCTGGGGGGTGCCAGGAGGTCACGGCCTCTACTTTGGCCGGGTCCATGCGGATCCCCTGGGCCGACACCCGGTAGCCCAGGAATTCGACCTCATTGAGGTCGAAGGCGCATTTCTCCAACTTGGCGTAGAGGTGGTGTTCCCGTAGCCGTTGGAGCACCGCGCGGACATGAGAATCATGGGCCTGCTGGTTAGGTGAGTAAATCAGGAAATCATCCAAAAAAATGATAACAAACTTGTCCAAATAGTCCCGAAAGACCTCATTTACAAAGCGCTGGAAAACCGCTGGGGCGTTAGCCAACCCAAAATTCATCACGAGCGTCTCATAAGCACCATACCTGGTTACAAAACTGGTCTTCCACTCATCCCCTGCTCGAACTCTGAGTAAATTGTACGCACCTCGAAGGTCGAGTTTCGTGAACACCCGTGCAGTGCGCAGGCGCTCCAGAAGCTCGGGAATGAGCGGTAGGGGGTACCGGTTTCGGATCGTGACCCGGTTCAGGGCCCGGTAGTCGGTACACAGCCGAAGCTCCCCATTCTTCTTGCGCACGAAGAAGACTGGCGCCCCTGCTGGGGACGTGGAAGGTCGAATAAACCCCCGCCGCAGGTTGGTCTCCAAGAACTCCCTGAGGGCAGCAAGTTCCGGTTCCGCAAGCGAGTACAGGCGCCCCGCCGGTATAGGGGCCCCGGGGACCAGGTCGATGGTGCAGTCATACTCACGGTGCGGGGGGAGGCGGTCAGCCTCCTTCTTGTCAAATACGTCGGCGTAGTCCCGGTATTTGGCAGGCAGCACCACTGCCGGTTCAGACAGTACCGACCCGGCTAGTCGGTCCGGCCAGCAGTGCTCCTGGCAGTATGCGGACGCGAACAGCACCTCATGCCGCCTCCACGAGATCCGCGGGTCATGCTGGGCCAACCATGGCATCCCCAAGACTACTGGGAAGTGAGGTACTGTGGCCAGGTAAAATTGCAGGGTCTCCGAGTGTCCCTGGATCTCCATGCGCACTGGCCCTGTCTGCTGACGCACCGGGCCCGATCGGAGGAGGCGGCCATCAATGGTTTCCACAGTGCGGGGTGTGGGTAGGTCCAGAATGGGGACCTGGTGGCGTCTGGCGAACGCAAGGTCCATGAAATTGCTGGAGGCTCCGGAATCCACAAGAGCCCCTACGGGCACTGCCTGGCTAGGTCCCATCGAAAGAGTGGCAGCCACCAACAGGGCGCCCGGTCTGGGCTCGGGGTTGGGTTGCGGCTCCCCCTTGACCTGGAGCCCCTTCAGGCCAAGGGCCGGCCATTTCCCGCTGGCGGGGGGCCGCGCTGCTTTGCAGGACAAGCTCTGGCGAAATGCCCTGCGGCCCCACAGTACAGACACAGGCCTGCCTGTCGCCGCCGGTCCTTCTCTTGTGTTGACAGGCGTGGGCGCGCCCCACCAAGCTGCATCGGCTCCTCTGCGCCCTGTGGGTTCACAGGCGCAGGGGCAGTGGGAACCCACTCCAGGTTTGGCGGCCCAGCGGGTCTGGCGTCGACGTTCGGCGGGTGGCGCACTCGGCGGCGGGCTTCCAGGCGCCCGTCGATGCGGAGGCATATTTCAATCAGCCGCTCCAGGGAGGGGGGAGCATCATGCAGCGCAAGCTGATCCAAAACCTCTGCTGACAGTCCCTCCTTGTATTGGGACTGAAGCGCTGCGTCATTCCAGGCCAGATCGTGAGCAAGAAGGCGAAAGGAGGTCGTGTACTCACGTACACTGCCCCTCCCCTGGCGCAGAGCCCTGATCTCCCTGTTGGAAGTCTCAGCCTGAACAGGATCCCCCCAAGTCTGTTGCATTGCGTGCACAAACGCTGCTTGGTTTTGGAGGAGGGGGCTGTTTCCCAGGAGGAGGGGCGTCGCCCAGCGCGCAGCAGGCCCCGACAGCAAGCTGATGAGAAAAGCCACTTGCGTCTTCTCATCCGGGAAAGCCCCCGCACGGACTGTCATATAAAGCTGGGCTTGGGCTAAGAAAGCAGGAAGTTGCTTCGCGTCTCCTGCGAAGCGGTCGGGAAGGGGCAGCGGGCATTTCTCAGCTCTTGCGGGAGGAGCTGTTGGAGCAACTGGCACGGGAGCCTCTTCCCCCGGCAACGGGAGTCGCTTCTGCAGGTCAAGCACAGCGGCAGCCAGATGGCTCATCTGCTCCATCAGGAGTTTGACCTGGTCTGGTAAATCAGCCATTCTGCAGCGGCGACGTGCGTCTGCTTGGAGAGTGGTTGCAGACAAAATGTCGTGTCCTGGGGGCCCAGGGTGCGGAGGCAGGCGCACGCACGCAGCTCTGCCCTACGGGAATGGCTTACTCAGGGTCAATGTCCGGTCCAAGTTCGGGGGAGTACAGATTTCGGCAGGTCGATGAGGCGGTCCAGAGGTCGGGGAAGTCCGGTCGGTCCAGGGGAAAGCACAGCTCAGGGAAACACGGCGGGGTTGCACGGCGTTGTCTGCAACAGAGTCTGGGCGCCGCCCGATTCCTTAAGAAGGGGAAGCTGTGTCACGCCCTCTCCTCTGCAGGTGTCTAAGCCTAGATGAGCGGCGCGTGACTTGCTTCTCCCGGCGCAACACCTGTGGGAGGGGGCGAGCCGCTCCCTCATCGCTCTCACCTGGGGAGGAGTTCACACGCTCCTCACGGGCAGGGTCCTTGGTGCTTGGGCCGGCATCGTCTGCCCCTGTCAATGTTGGGGGTGCAGGCGTGGGTGTGGGTATGCCTGCCTCCTCCTCCTCCTCCCCTTCCGAGGAGCTGGAGTCAGGAGACACGGCGGGGGGCATTACAACATGCATGGGGAGGCCAGATCCAGCAGGACAGATGGTCTGGGTGCTGTGTGGAAGCCACAGCACCCATTCCAAAAGTCAGTCAGATTCCCGCACCACCGACGCCGCCCCTGGAGCTGCCAGTCACTGCCAATCACCAACATGCAGCTGCCAGTCACTGCGCGTTTCCGGCAGAGAGTGGCATGTGGGGGAGGGTAGAAGGAGGCAAACGGGCCTGCTTCCGCCCTCCCCAAGATGACGACCACAGGGACATCCGTCCCTTCACCTGTCCATGTGTGGAAGCGTCCTGCTTCCAACCAGATCATGGCAAAGTGATGGATTGAAGACCTCATCTTTGAGGTCTTCCCGTTGAGCTGTTTTTTGGCAGTGAGATCTGATTTAGAGATGGATCTTACACGCCGAAATTTGGAAATGTCGCTGCCTGGAAGGGTCGCTAAAGAGGTCTCCAATGTGGAAGGTAAGTACCTAATCGTTTAAAATGGGTCTTAAATGAGGCGTTAAACTAGTTTCCGCAGCCAATGACAAAAAACCCAAAGGCTCCAGTCTCACAGGTGCAACACAAGATTTGGTTGTTTCTCCTCTCATCCCAACCAGAGGCAGCCCCAGTTTTTATATCCATCCTGGGGGAGGCTGTAGCAAAAGTTCCAGCCTCATAGGTGCCCCAAAAGACTTGGTTGTTTCTCCTCTTCCTGTTGTGCAGATCCTGCTATTGACTAATGGCAATTTAATATTGCTCCCACTACTGGAGCTGGTACAGTTCTAGAAAGCAGTTGCTGGAGACAGTTCCATTGTGGCCCATGTCTTGTTTGTGGGCTTCCCCTGGATAGCCACAGTGGGTATTTCTATACAGTGTGGGCTACTGTATGCCACAGTAGCCCGGTTCAGGCAATCTGGCCCATGATGGCCCAACCTGGCCCAGCAAAATGGCTTCTGATGGGGTTTACATGATCACAGCCCATGTGCTGTCTGGACATGGACTATGGACCAGTAACCTGGCTGACATGTTGCTTGGACCATTATTTTCATGCCACAGCTCTCTCCAACACCTTTTTCTATGCAGACAAACATGCGTAGATAGCATGTTCACTGCCTAAACGTGGCCAGTGGAGACAGCCAGGTAGGCAGTTGCTCCCATCCAGCAAAGCACTTCCTCTATTCTTCTCTGTTCTTGCGAGAGATCTATATCTGTTAGTCAATATCCTTTTCTGCATCCCAGTTGCAGAGATTATTTGGACATAGAGAGCATAGGGCTCTTGGTGTTCCCACCATTCCCTTCCAATCCCATTTAATGGTTGACTGGGAGTGTTATTCTGAGCATGAGTCTTTCACCAATGCTCTGTTGGAAATTCACTGTGCTTATCTCTATTCAGATGTTGATGATCTTCACATTTGGAACCCACTTCCACAAGACAGTTCCTGAAGGCCAAGCCTGGGACATGAAAAGCCTGAAATTCTCCTTTAGCATCAAGAAAGATTCAGCACCTGGAAGGAGAAAAACCACGCAGGAGATTTTGTATCCAGGGCATGCCCTCAGCATTTCAAAGGTGGCCATGGGATCAGCAAAGAAAATTTGTCTACACATAATTATCATTGAAATTAGCCTTGGGCGGTTGTGGGGAAAAATAGAAACTGAGATGAAGCTATTTGCAAATTGCTTTTTATGCAGAGGGCTGGTGGAGATGGCTTAGAAGCCTCATTAAATGCATAAACAATTTATAACCCGAGATCTAGCCTCTTATTCCTTCTCCCAAAACACATTCCAAAGAACAAAAGTTCTATCCCCTCCTTTTTCATCCTAAATGCATTGCTTACTGTCCGATCATGGAGGAGCCCTTTGTGCTTTTTCAAACTGCAAAAGGCATTGTGGTTTTCAGAAGAACATTTCAATCTGTGGGGTGGAAAATATCCCCCCAAAAGGCAGCAGAACTATGCACAGCCAAACATGGTCTGAAAATATCACTTGATTCTGACCATTCACCTAGCGTCCGTGTCTTGGCTTTTCATTTTCTTGGAACAAAAGAGTCAGAAAATCCTTCCTCTGCATTCACAGTTTTCCCAAGAGGGCTTTCTTTGACAGCACAGCAGCTCTGGGGGTTCTGCTGCCATAGGCAAACTAGGAAATGTCTGCCCTTCGCCCTATTCTGACGCTTCTGCAAAATGTACAGGCTCTCCTATATGTCATCTATCTGCTGCTTATCTTGCATTTACTCCATATCAGCCAACGTTTGAAAAATCCAAAGGAGAAATCTAGCCTCTCTACCCCTCACTTCAAGGTTTCCATCCTTTGGTGTGAACCAGTTCTAAAACAAAACCCAGAAAATCAGATCTGAACATCACATCCTAAAAAAGCATCTGAATTAGGGATGTACATAAAGGGGGGGGGGTTTGCATTCAAATTTGAATCGAATCGAATATCCAAACATTTGATTTGATTCGATTGTTTAGACTCTGAATGCAACAAAATCCGATTCAAATCAAATACATTCTAATCTATTTGTTTGAATGTTAGATTCAAATCTGAAAATACGAATGTCAACAACATTCGTATGTGTTATATATATATATCTGTATGCATTTCATAAATCGAAAGTGACTACATTCTAGTTTTAAGCATTCAACTCAGTTCAGATCTTCAGATATTCAATTCAAATTGAATCCTGAAAATTGCATTTGTGCACATCCCTGCTGGCCACTTTGCTGAGGTGTTCTCTCGCTCTGAAGGTGGACTGAAGCTGGATTAAACCTTCAGTGTGACCACAGCCACAATTATTTATAAAGTGCCTTTCAGAACAAGGGACGTAGAGCTGATCCATCTGAGAACTAGGCCAAAACAGCACACAATAAATTCTTTGAAACAGCAACAGAATTAAAGGTTAGGATCACACTCACCCTTTAGGAATGGTCTCCAAAAACCAATTGAGGCTGGTTCACGTGAGGAATGGCTGGATCTATTTACATTCTGCAACCTGGAACAGTCCCACTTCTGTGCAACAGCATTGTTCTTTTTCTTGTGTAACATCTTGAGACATTGGATGTCCCACACACTCTTCATTACAATTGGACAAGGGGACATCTTGCCTGGTGCACAAGAATGGGGTAAGCCTTTAGGTTCAGATATTCAAGCCTTAAAAGTTCCCCTTGCCTTGTGGTACCAGAAGACTTGTGAACACACCATTCCTGATCTGTCCCTGCCACCAAGGGGCAGCTGTTGAGGATCAGATCCAGATGTCTTTGGGACAGTTGCAGCAGATTGCAGGGTGAGCAACTTGCTCCAGCAATCTGTCTGGAACTGTCTCCATAGCAAGTGTGAAAAGGCGCAAACAGATAAAAGCTAGGAAAGCTCCATATTTATGTTGTTTAGCTGATATGCAAGTGGACCCTACACTTCATTTCATGTCTTGCTGTATCTTTGTTATTAATAATGATCATTTCCCTTTAATTAATGGTTTTAGCTGCTTTTATGCTGTTTTGTAAACTGCTCTGAGATTACGTTTTTAAAATAATAATATTTTAAATAAATACAGTGTCAAATACTATTCAAAAGAGTCATAAAATAAGCCATGGCCAAGAGTGCCTATTCTCAACTATGGTTGGTTCATCAGTTGAAGCCCTTTTTGGACAGAGATGACTTGGCCACAGTTATCCATGCTCTGGTAACTTCCAGACTTGACTATTGTAATGCGCTCCACATGGGGCTGCCATTGAAGACAGTTCAGAAGCTGTGGCTGGTGCAGAATGCGGCTGCTAGATTGTTGAGCAGGACAGCTGACTGAACGCACATCACGCTGGTCTTAAAAGAGTTGCACTGGCTGCTCATTTGTTACCAAGCTCCATACAACGTGTTAACTTTAACTTATGAAGCCCTAAATGACTTGGGCCCCAAATATCTAAAGGAACACCTTCTTCCATACTGACCAGCCCATGCCTTAAGATCTGGAGGGGAGGCCCTCCTGGCTGTACCACCACCTTCAGTAACTAAAGGGGTGGGTAACCGGGAAAGAGCCTTCTCAGTGATGGCCCCTGTACCAGTTTAGGAAGGCAGTGAAGATGCACCTCTTTGCCCTGGCCTTTGGTTAAATGGTGATACACTTTCAAATACTCTTATTGCTTTAATATATATCTATATTTGATTTTAAATGTTCTTACCCACCCTGAGACTTTTCAGCATAGGGTGCAATAAAAATTCAAATAATAATAATATACTCAAATTACTTTTAAAGAGTAGCCATTCTGGAGTGGTTGCAGATGCTCCACAGGAGGCCTGTCTGGATGCCACACCACCATCATCACAGAATATCCAGAAGCTCTTGCCAGCACCCCTGATCTTCAATTGGGAGCAGCGGATGAGCTCACAATCAGCAATGCAATACTGCAAGCAGGCAGGACGACAGAGCAATTGTGGCTGCACAGTCACAGGCTACGGGCAAATTGCCATAGTTATGTTTCAGCACAAGGTGGATGTTGCCCTGCCATGATGATCTGATCTGCCTGGACTGGCCTATCCACACTTCGAGTGCTGGGGATCCAGCTGGGGAGTACACCAGCACTTGAAGTGTGGACATCTCCGTCCGTACCTGATCTTAACCTTAGTGAAATAGGATTGTTATACCACTCCGCTGAGGAAAGTGTGAACAGGCTCTAAGTTAGGCACGGTGGTAGGAATACCATATTAAAGCTCTCGTCATGTCAAACTGGACTTAGGGCTACATCCAGACACACTGTAAAACCCACAGTTATCTCAGCACTCCCAATATAGGCCAGTTTAAGGGACTGAAAACCTGTTAATGTTACAGAAAACACAATAACAATACCAGTTTTTCAGAGGCTGGGAGGAAAATCCCATGAAGTTCCTCAAACATGTGTCACTGTGCACATAATTGCACACTGTCACATAATTTAGCTTGGCCATGTTTCCCTCAGAAAATGCCAGAAGGGCAACAGAGGAGCAAGTGAGCTAAGGTAAGTACTTACTTTGTTTCAAGTGAATTTGCTAAGCGTTCCATCTAGCAAACCCCAGCTCCCAAAGAGAGGGAAAATGTCATTTCTAATGTTCTACAAAACACCCAAAATACCATTTTGCACACCCCTACCAGCCACCTGTGACTTTTTACAAGAGCTACTAAAGACCAAGCCTGTGACCAACGGCAAGCAAATAATGTGTGTTACCAGATAATTTTGGTCAATACCAGTGACAGACTCACTTAGGATAATTTTAAGTTTTAGATTTGCTCTTGTTGTACCAACCTTACAGAGCTGAAGCTAAAACTGTCTGGACCCACGTTTCCACCCAGGCATTAAGTCCTGTGGTATATCTCGTCATCTCTCTGTATGTGTGTGTATGTGTCTGCATTTGTGTGTTTATGCGTGTTACTTATCACAATCTCTTGTAAGATGCGGTGGAGATCCTCTAGCTGAAAGCTACTTTATGAGCCTTCCAAATAAATAATAAATAATTGATGCCATTTTATTTTGAAGTTTGTTGTTCTTCTTAGCAAGAAGCATTATCTCACAGTTCAAGGACACAGCCAAGGAAAGGGAGGAGAAACACTCAAAGTATGGTCTATGGGTTGCATTTCTGTTTAATTTATAATAACCCCCCCCCTCAATATGTGTGTCCATGAGTATAGAAAGTGCATTTGCGCTTTTCTCCAGATCACTGATACTTTTTTCTTCCCCTCCGAAAGTGGCCTTTCAGACAGCATACCAATCAAGCAAGCAAGACCATGGTCACACCTTCATTTTAAAGAAGAAGAAGAAGAAGAAGAGTTGGCTTTTCTACCCTGCTTTTCTCACCGATTTTAAGGGGACTCAAAGTGGCTGACAAAGCTTTTCTATTCTTCTCCCCACAACAGAACACCCTGTGAGGTAGGTGGGGCTATGGGAGGTCAAAAGAAAGCTGTGACTAGCCTAAGGTCACCCAGCTGGTTTCATGGGGGAGGGCGGAATCGAATCTGGTATTTCCAGATAGGAGTCCAGCTCCCTAACCACTAGACCAAACTGGCTTCTCCAGTCCATCTTAGGTCTGACTGCTCACACCTTTTCATTCCTATCCATTTTATTTGTGGACTTTCCACCCTCCATTTGGGCTTTCCTGAATGTGAAGTCCACAAAAATGGATGGAAATGAAAAGGCACCTGGATCACAGAGGCATGCTATCTGCATACCTCCTTGATCTGGAACAAGCCCTCTTAGTTCACTTGTACACCTGATTTAACAATTAAAGGCCTCTTAATCCAGATCTGGCTCGGTCTCGTGCAGACAGAGCCAGACCACTGGGGTCAAAGCCTCCTTGATCTGCATTAGGAGGCTCAGGATCCGGACCAGAGGCCTCTAGATCCGGATCTAAAGGTAAGTGCAGAGAGGGGCCTAGACCTCATTTATTTATTATTCATATTTCCATTTCGCCCTATACCCAAAGGTCTCAGTTCTCATTTAAAATCAGACATATGTTAAAACAACAACAGAATATATTAAAACAATAACATTGTAAAGTGGGAAGAGAGTATATTCCCATTTAACCAAACGCCGGGGCAAAAAGGTGCATCTTCACTGCCCTCTGAAACATATACAAGGAAGGGGCCTGATGCACCTCAAAGGGGAGGTTATTCCATAGCCCGGGGGCCATCACTGAGAAGGCCCTCTCCCAGGTTCCCACCCCTTTTACCCCTGAAGGTGGTGGGACAACCAAGAGGGCCTCCCCTCCAGATCCCCTCCAAATAAGGTGACTTGCATTTTGAGTAGGTATGTTCACAGTCCGATATGACCCCTTGGCTTCTCAAATGACTTGAAGAATCTTAGGGGGAAACAATTATTTGAGTACAAGCTATCTCTTTATTGCATGCCTCCCAAGGGAGAGCTTGCTTGCTGAGTGTATGGAAGCAGCAAAACTGATAGTCACAACAGAAGATTAATAAAACTGCTTCTGATAATAAATTCATAAAGTTCCACACCCCAGCAGAGACTGACAAGCATCTGTTTTTAAAAATGAGCAGCTTTTTTAGAAAAAAAAATCACCCTATTTTAAGCACTACAGCTTTGAGGTTATATCACAGGCATCAAAGAGAAGTCTAGTCCTAAAAGGGCTACTTTGGAAGGTGCATATCTTCAAAGCACAACTTTCCTCTGGAGTTAAAAGAGCTGTCCTATTTATTTATTTATTTTTATGAATAAGCCAAAATACAAGAACTTGTCTTTAAGTGTACACTAGGTTCAATGGATCTTTAAAAAAAAAAAACTGGTCAGCTTCAAAGTGAATGAATGTGATTGACTTATTTTATCTAGTAGACCTGCATTTTCTCCTCCATGGGGAAACATACTGCTTTTCTTCTTCTGATCATTTTCAGAAACCATACATTTTTTTCTCTGTGCGGTCCAAGGAATACATCCCATTTGAGGATGGAGGCCACCTGTTGGGAGTCTTCAAGGAGAGCAAGCTGTGTTCCCCTTCTCCTGTTGGTGAGCTTCATTGTGGAGCTGGCTGGCCATTGAGAGAGGAGATTGTTGACTAGATGGGTTTGATCCAGCAGGTCACTTCTTATGTTCCTATGTACATGGCAGTCAGGACTATCAATGGCTATCAGTGATGGCAATGGGAAGTGGTATGCTTCTGAAGGTCATCTCCTCAGATGTTTGCAGCAGCTTGAACTAGATGGGCCATGAGTGCAGTCCAATGGAGCATTTCTTAAATTCTTATGTTATAACTGTTATGATATACAGTACATTCAGTTGAGATGAACCAGACATGTGTAACTAAAGCATAAGGAATATGAATTGGAAGGAATGACCATTGAAGCATGAGACCTCTCCCCAGATCAGAATCCATCTTGGCTACACAAGGATGTGACTAGAGCAGTCATTATACCCCTCCCCATCTTAAATCACTGACACTATAATGGACTCCGGCATTGTCCGCATCCCACCCCAAACTACTCTTTGTTTAGCTGATTGTACCACAAGATTAGCTTCATCCCATCCACTTCTGATAGGAAGATCCTACTTGAGCAAGCAGTTCCCCTGCTCAGAGCTAGAGAGATGCAAGATTAAAATACAAAATGTGGGAATCCAGTAGGGTTGTGCAGAAATGCAATTTTCAACATTTGATTCGATTCAAATTGAATATTCAAATGTCCAAATTCGTACGAATAGAGAAAAAAATGAATGTATTAAAATTCAAACCAATTCTAATACATTTGTATCTGTTCATATGAATATTCAATACGTATTGGATGATACGAATGTCAACAACATTCATAGGCATCCATAGGCATTCATACACATCCCCTTTTTTCCCTGTATGCGTCCCGTTTTCAACCTGTACATACCTGTATAAATATGTACAGATACAAATAAGATGCATACAGATATGTACATAATGTGTATGTATCTATACCAGTGTTTCCCACAGTGTAGTACGTGTACCCCCAGGGGTACAGGAAGAGTTTGGTGGGGGTACGCGTTGCACCAGAGTTTGGTGGGGATCACGTGGGAATATCCACTGCACCATGCTTAGCTGCACCCACAGAACAAGGAAAGAAATAGGTACATGGGAACTGGGGCCATCGTACATCGTATTGCAACTCATTATGGCGGGAACTTCTGCGCATCCTTCACGCAGCTCGGGTTCGGCCATTTTTAAACTGCGGGAACATTAACAGTTGACGTTGAGCCGCAGAGCTGTTTAAACACCGGAGAATTGCAGTGTTATCTAACGGTCTTGTGAGGCATGACACGGCGCAAATATACTGCACTTCGTTACAGAGACAACTTACTTCTTTAATAGTTAGTTCCGGGTGCCTGTTATCGTGCTTTAGTAAGTTCCACTGATTTCAATTATTTTTATAAAATACAATTTTTATCCCTAATGTTTTTTATGAGGGGTATTCAGCATTACGAAAATTATAGAAGGGGTACACATACGTCAGAAGTTTGGGAAACACTGATCTATACACGTATGAATGTCCAAATAATTCATATGAATAGTTCAAAATATTCATATTTGTTTGAATAATAAGAAACAAATGTCTGGACATTCTATTCGAATTCCAAGAGATCAAATATATTCAGGAGATCCAGGACCTCCATAAAACACCCCATCCTTTATTCTTGTATAACTCCAGTAGACATAGCAGTGGACTTAGAAGAACAATGCCAGCTGAAGGTCTTGCATTCATTGCATATAGACAGTTAATCTTTGTGTACAGAGATTGGCATGAGTGTTAGAAGTGGGTCCATGAGATACCCACCCATCCCTCCACAAGTTGAAAAGTTGCTTGCCGATATTGTACACATTTAAAAGGGGGAGGGAGGACCCCTTAGACATTGTTGGTTGGGGATACAGGGTATTATTTATATAAATAGAGTAAACAAAAACACACAATGGACTTAAATAAAAAAATTAACAATTTAACAAATAGTAGATTCCAGAATGATTACCATAGCCATTGGATCACGAGACCTGAAAAGGTGAAACAATCAAATTGCAATCTTCTACACATATAAACACACACATACACACAGTGTGACAGATGTACTGTAATTATAATTCAGCTAGGTATAGAACCCAGTTCTCCATAAAAGGTGGTGTGATTGCTATCAAAGGCGATGCCATTCTAAATTGTAAAACTCAAGTCGACTTCCCTGATGTGGGTGGTGTTCTGAAATGGCTTCCTGAGAGATCTGCTCTCCCCCTCCCCCATTTAAAATAAATTGCACAGGCATCTCGCTGACTGCACAGGTCATATCAGATCTTTCCAGAGAAGATGGCCCCAGGTGGCCCAAATATTGTCTGCCTCACCAAGTTAATGAAGAGCAAAGCAAAGACATGTCTGAAATTTCTTTTCTGTTCTTTGTTCCTCCTGGTGGTCTTAGATTAAGGTTTGCATTTCTCTCTCTCTCTCTCTCTCTCTCTCCTGTGTGTTTGTGTGTGTGTTTAAAGATAGTATTGTTGTGGAGGGAGATTCTGAAGTATGCTGTTTCCATATTGAACTCCACCCAATGCTGGTTAAGAATGGTAAATCTGGATTGTTCACATTAGTTACCATCAGTCAAGGCTTTCTTGGAGTGTTTCTGTATACAGTGGAATTACAAGGAATAAAGTGAAGTAGTGGCAAAATCATTTTCTCTTACTCACTTTGCCTATCCTCTTGTGTCCATTCCTTTGTCGATAATACATGAGCTAAGATTGTTCTTAGATAAGGAAACATACAAACCAGCTCTCTGAGCAATCTGCAGTCTGAAACACTCTGGAAGGGCTATCTAGTAGATTAAGTCTTTTAGAAATGTTTCACACATTATATAGCAGATGATTTGTGTTTCCCAGAGAGAAACCACTTAACAGGGGTGCATAGACCAATCCAGGGCCTTTCCATACCTGCCAGTTGATCAAACCATAGTCCATTTTGAGGCCTCCTTTGTCCGCACTTTAGAACAGAACAGAGATGATTCACCCATTCCTAGTATGCTCTGTCCACAGAGGATGGACCATAGACTAGACTAGAGTGCACAAAATGGCAGCCCTTACTGGTCTCTTGGTAGGCCCCTTACTCGTGTACTGGGGGGGGGGGTATACTGGACCACAGAAGCATGTGGACACTATACAACCATGGTTTAGTACGTCACAGGGGACCCACTTCTGCCAAAAGGGAGGCTCCTAGTATGCTTACTGATCCACTAAACCACCCAGTGCAGAACTGCCATTTGCCAAGAAGGTATTTCACCAAGGAGGAGATATCTAAAAGGGAAAACAGGGCTAAATCCTATACACTGCATTTATTTCTGGATCACAAGCATGGGTATCATCATTCTGGTCTCTTCATTCTAGTTTCCATCCCTTCCCATCCCTCCTTACAGTGCACCATCTTCTTTAGGCCAGTGTTTCTCAAACTGTTGTCCTACAGCCATATTGGGACTGGGCACAGAATGCTGGGGATGGAAATCTGGGAGCTGTTCAGGAACAGCTTAAAGATCATTGTTTAAGGACCATTGCTATAGAGAAACATGCAAGGTCTCCTTCTCTTTGGATTTAATATTCTTTCCCTCTTGAATCGGGGTAGCCCAAAACTTCAGGGTTAGAGGTCCTTTCTGCACTTACCTAAGTTCTGGTAAATGGAGCCTCATAATCCAGATCCTAGGCCTCCTCATTTGTACATTCCTGTGGATTAAGGTGGTCCTGCCTCTGTTGGTCCAGTTCCACCTGCATTAGAATGAGCAGGATCCAGATTAAGGCCCTGGTCACACAAGTAGTTTAGGATGACCTAAGATCATCTTCAGGTCGTGTTACATGTTACTCACATTATTTTTATTTAATTCATTTTCCAAGCTGGCCTTTCCTCGTTAGACTGTCTTAACTTGTAGTTCTCTTTTTACAGAACTGACAAGGACTCAGCCTGTCCTGGCAACTCAGGGTGTCTTTGTTTCCTCAAGTGTGAACGGGGGGAATGCTAAAGGAGGCTGAACTTTCCTTTGGCCTATTGGCATGTGTGGAGTTTGTGAGGCACCTCCTCTTCCCTCCTCAGTTTATGTGTATGATTCCTCTATCTAGCATTTTTACTTGAATTTATTATTTTAAAAATTAATTGTGCAGAAAAGCACATAAAAAAGAAAGGGGCAAGGAAAGTGGGGAGCAGGCTTTAAAAAACTCTGCAAACACCCCCCCCTCACCTCCCTTGAGTGACAGAATGTCATCCAATAAGAAAGGAGATTTGACATAGGAAAAGGGGTGGAGAGCCAAGAATTCCATGGAGGAGGCTCAGGTCAATCGTGGAGACAGGAGTAAGTGATGCAGCCCAAGGCAGGGGCGGCCTGAGGACATCCTACAATGATCCAGGTGTGACCAGCACT
Organism: Aspidoscelis tigris stejnegeri; assembly: GCA_023333525.1. Classification (NCBI taxonomy): domain Eukaryota; kingdom Metazoa; phylum Chordata; class Lepidosauria; order Squamata; family Teiidae; genus Aspidoscelis; species Aspidoscelis tigris. The sequence continues at coordinate 15,246,302 of JALMGA010000007.1, forward strand.
GGTACAACTTGAGCCCAAATTAAGGACTAGGCCATCCTGTCTTAAACTTGTGTGACCAGAGCCCAAAAGAACTTTTACCTGGATTTCTGGTGGACCTATTTAATTAGGTCTACTAGAAGGATCAGAGCCTTGTTCTAGAATATGAGAGGTATGCAGATGGCAGATCTCTGTGTTCCAGAACTAACAGGATGATGCTCTTCAGAGACCCCAAGGCTAGGAATTTTTGTTCCCAACCTTTATAGGCAAGGGCAGGTGGCTGCAAAGTTTGTGTTAGCTTCAGAGCTGCTCCCTGTGACCTAGATCAGTGGGCCAAGTAAGTGCAGAAAGGACCAGATATTCTTAAGGCTTATTTCAGCCTATGTGGAAGCAAGGGATGAGGAAGAAATTCAATTTCCACACAATTCTGCATGAATTTTTGGGATGTGTGCTAAATAGCTTTTGTTTGAATTGATTTCCATTTTGACTTCCAAAATGTGAGTGAGCAGACTCTTGCTAGCTTGCAAACAAGCAAAAGTTCATACTTCATGTATGTGGCACAGTTGCACATTGGTTCCCAGATCTATATACATGCTGCTGTATAAGGATGTGCACGAATATTCGTAGGCATTTGAAATTCAATCAAATGTGCCAAATTTTGACATTCAAACTCAAATAGAATGTCCCAAAATTATAATGTAAACATTTGAATCAAATTTCAAGTTTTGGATCTATTTGTTGGAATTATCTGGACATTCATATGTGTACAGGTTCGTACACAATGCGTACCTGAAGATCCACATCTTCCTGCATTTGTACAGATCCATATGGGACAAAAATGGGTTGCAAACGGGATAACTACAGGATGCATACGGATGTGTATGAGCGCGGGGAAGATGTGTAAGGGCACATACGAATGTTGTCAAGAGTTGTATGTGCAGATTTGAATCAAAAATTCAAACGAATAGGTTCGAATTTGGTAAAAATGAATTGAATCTTGTTAAATTCGAATTTAACAGATTTGAATCAGATTGAATTTTTGGCAATTTGATTTGATTTGATTAGAATAGAATAGAATGTCAAAAAAACATTTGTGCACATCCCTACTGCTGTGCACATTTGGGTTTCATATGGACTGGTGAAAATTTTTTTATTGTTGCAAGTCTGGCTCTCGCAACTGAAATCCAGGGGCCTTGGGAAATAGAGGGGGCATCCATGAGGCTGCCTGATATGGGATAGCAGCTTGAGGGCTGCTACGATGGTCAATCTGTGAATCCCTGCTGTCTGGGGTCCACCACACGTTTAATGGCGAACAAGATCTGTAGATGATAAATGATCAGGCTTGAAGCAAGGTGTAGGCAGAAAGACAAAGAGTTTAATTTTCGTGGCCTTAAATATAGCAGTCAATAGGGGCGTGGAGAAAATGATGTAAAGGCACAATCCAGAGAGGTGATTGGTGGAGCTGGGTCAGACAGGCAGGTCAAAGGTCCTTCTGATGTCACTTCCTCTGGTAGCAGGAAGAGGAAATGTAAGCCATGTGCTTAGACATGTGCTTTTTAATACCAGGGATTTGAAGACTCCATAATGCCCAAAGGCGGCTGCAGAGTGGAAAGAATTCAGCACCCTAGTGGTTTTGAGTGTGTATTACAAGTCCATGGCAACAGGAAAAAATCTTATTTCTTTTAGTCTCAAAGCTAGAGAATTAAGGTAAGAGCTGGAAGGGAAGCTATGGGAAAACTGCAGCCTGGAGATTACTACATCTTTCTATATTTTCTACATCCTTACAGAACCAGAAAATGGAAATCTGTACATACAGATTCCCCTGGAGAATATATGCAGTCTGGGGAGGTGATGCATGACTGGGAAAAAAAAACAATAATTCATTTTTTGTATTTTCCCCCTCCTCCAACTTAAAGAACAAACTGAAATGGAATCTTTCACATCTAGAATTACAATCTATTGCTTTAAGCAAGGATGAAGTGGTGTGATTGACAAGACCCATTTCAGGTGATATCAAAGCCTCCTTTTGCACTGGCTCTGGTTCTAAATTATATTCCAGAATAAGAGCTTGCCATCCGTATGCTAATACAGACTGCCACAGGATGGCAGGCTCCCACTCTGGAATGTAATCCAGAATAAGACCCAGTGCAGAAAGGGCCAAAGGGGTTCAAATGCACCATGCCAGAACCCCAGCAGCTGAGATCTGCTAATCATTGTCACCTTCAAATCTGAACAGGCAAGTTGTGTTGGGAAGGAGGGAGAGAAGAAGAAGAGTTGGCTTTTCTACCCCATTTTTCTGACCCATTTAAGGGGACTCAGAGCAGCTGACAAAGCTTTTCTATTCTTCTCCCCACAACAGAACACCCTGTGAGGTAGGTGGGGCTGTGAGAGCTCAGAAGAGAGCTGTGACTAGCCCAAGGTCACCCAGTTGGCTTTGTGGGGGCGGGTGGAATCAAACCCAGTATTCCCAGATAGGAGTCCGGTTGCCTAACCACTAGATCAAACTGGCTCATGAATGTTGAGAGAAAAGTGGGAGGAAACTGTCCCTTAATTAAAAATATTTTTCCCCTGCAAATTCCAGGTGTAAAATGATTATTGAAAAAAAAAAACATTCCTTACCTTTCCCCTACCCCAGTCAAATTCCAAACTGTTTGGCTGTTGGAACTTTGCAACCTGAACTAGATTCAAAAGTTCATCTTGGGTGTGTTAACTAACTTGCAATACAAACCAAATCATATTGATTCTGTTAAGTTGGATTCACCTCTCCATTTACCTCAAATGCTGAGTTAAACCCTCCATTCTACCTAAAAGAAGAAGAAGAAGAAGAAGAAAAACTGAAAAAAACCTGTAGGGAATCTAGCTTTCCTTCAGCCTTTAACCAGCCTGGTTATAATTGTGACTAGTGATTCAACACAATTTGAAAGGGTAAGTAGTTCATGTCAAGTGGTTTTTGAGTAGGTGCCCTGTGACTCACCTATTCCCAGCCAACGATTCCCTGATTCTTTGGGGGTATTCAAAAGATTGGCCTTTTAGTTAATATTCCACTCCCCTTAGTTGCTCTCTCGCCTTGGAATCAATGAAGCAAATTAAAGTTACAGCTCTTCACGTCCCAGGATTATGGAATAAACACACAGGATCCCAAGATGGGGATTAGTCCCAGAATAAGCATCTGTTACCCACCCTTGTGAGATAACAGTAGGAGTAAGTTAAAGAGAGGCAAAATGGTTAATACCTTTCCTGCTTATAAGACAAACTTCTAGGTGCATTCACAAACACATGTATTCACTTGCAATGGCAGCATGTAACTTTAATGGTGGGTTCTTGCAAACATGGGCTGGCCAATCACTAGCCACGAGAGGATATGTTTCTCCTTGGAATACCAACACAAGAGCCAATCAAAGGGCAGTGCATGTTTTCACAGTCAGCAACTGCGCAGCCTGAACCTGTGATCACTCACCTTTGGATCACCCTCCCCAAAAATTGTGTTTGTGCACACCCCTACTCCTGCTGCTACGTTGCTGCAATCCAATGTGGTGTAGATGCAGCCTTGGTGAAAGATCAGTTTTAATCTTCAATACAAGTGAAAAATTAAGCAATTTGTGGACATTGGGCCTATTTGCATTTGACTTTATTATGGAATATGTCCCAGAATAGGTGCCTGCTGTCCACATGCTAGTGCAGGTTATAGGATGCTCCAGGTGAGGCCTGTCAGAGTCTGCATTAGCATGCAGACCACAGACACCTGTCCTGAGATATATTCCAAAATATGGCCAAGTGTGAACGGGCCCATTGTCTTGTATCACATTTATTTTTAGACGAAGTCTAAAGGTATTGACCAAATTTCTGCACTGATTCCTCCCTGCCAAGGTAAGATAGCAAAATTTTGCAATTGTTTTTTGAATGGCATTTAAAAATACATCTACAGTACTACCCTGTTTCCCTGAAAATAAGCCCTAGCATAATTTTTTTAGGATTTTTGAGGATGCTCAGAAAATAAGTCCTACTCCAAAACTAAGCCCTAGTTACAGCTCATAAAAAAGACCATTTAAATAGCATCCAAGAGAGTTATGATGATGTTCCAGAATGTGATGACATAACTATATTTGAATAAATGTTGATTTTTGTTGTTGTTGTTGAAGAATAAATAGATTGTTGTTCATGGAAAAATAAGACATCCCCTGAAAGTAAGACCCTGTCATTTCCGGGGAAACAGAGTAAACAAATTATTGCATGCAAACAGAAATAGACATCCCCCTGACAATTGAACTCTTATACACTACATGACACACTGGTCCTCTACAATGTCTGAATGCACTGATTTCTGGATCACCCAAATTCAGAGGCAACCAGATGTCCCTTGTTTGTATACAGCCTGGGAGAGATTTCGTGACTATGCCCCAACAACTCAGAATTTACTACTCCCACATACCACTCACTTAGACGATGAAATACAAGGTGAATAATGTAACAGTGCTGTGTTATTTTTCCTATCTTTTTTGTAACGTCCATGTTATTTTTGTTATGTAGTTGCATTACTATTATAACAAATAAAAACTTGTATTTTAAAAAAATCATCTACACTTTCACTCAAGTGGGATACAAAGATACCCCACTGGTACAGATGAGCAAATTCCCTCCTATATATACCACCGTTTTATCTCTATGTGAATACGTTTACCCTTAAAATGTAGTATCCATCTACATTAACCTTTCCAAGAGCTGTGAATTTTCAGTAATGTAAATATCATGACAACTTCTTAATTTTCTTGAACCAGCCATGGAAATAGCAAGCCCCTCAACCTGGGCTCTTGTGTGGGTCATGGTGACATTTTTTTTAAAAAAAAAAGGCAAGTAATTGAGGTGCAATTGTTTACAGGTTGTAGCAAAAAAAGCAGTTTCCTGTCCATGGGCCTCCCCACATCTTGAGTTTAGAAGCCCTAAGGCAAGCCAGACTTCTGTGTCAATTATAGAAAAATCAATGAAGATACTGTTTGGGACTCCTTTTCACCATTCAGCACGGATGATATCCTTCAGTTTCTAGCAATGATTCATTTACTTCCACTTTCTCTTGAGGCCTCTGACATTCTACTATCACTAAGGAATGCGAAAAAGAAGAGTGGGGAGGAGGAAACTATCTTTTGTTTCCTACTGGTACACATTCTTTCTGGACAAGAAACTCACCTGCCCTTAAACTGTTACTTTGTTGGACATCTTCACATGCTAGATTCTGGGTGATGTCCTTCACACATTTCTACTTCAGCTGTGTGGCAACTTCTACAAGACGGGGAGGAAGCACTATAATCATATGTTTTCTGCTTGGAGAAACAGTTGGTGGGCCATTGTGTGATAGGATGTTAGACTAGATGGGCTGATCCAGCAGGGCTCTTCTTATGCTTTTAGAGGGTTGAACAAATTCATGGAGGACAGATGTATCAATGGCTACTAGAATGGTTGCCTAAGTACCACCACCAAGTCGGAGAGACAGACAGAATGCCTCTGAAGGGCATTTGCAGGGATTTGAAAGCAGGTGAAGGTTTTGCCTTTGTCTTCTGCTTGAGAATGACCAGAAATAATGGATGCTGGTTGCACCCTCATAGGTTCTATATCAGTGGTTCTCAACCTGGGGGCTGGGACCCCTTTAGGGGTCGAACTACCCTTTCAGAGGGGTCGCGACAAGTCTCTCACTGCCCTTCCCTCCCACCTCCCAGCTGCTCCGTCCCTGTGGTTGGGGGTCTCCACAACATGAGGAACTCCATTAAGGGGTCGCGGCATTAGGAAGGTTGAGAACCGCTGTTCTAGATGGACAAAAGGAAAGATTTATTGACAGTAAGATCTGTACAGCAGTGGGACAGTCTACCTATGAAGCTTGTGAGTTCTCCATCTCTGAAGGGTTTATAGAAGAGAATGGACAACCACTAGAGGTGTGCACGAGTACAATTTTCAACACTTGATTCGATTAAAATCAAAAAGTCAAATATCCACATTTGTACGAATAGAGAAGAACGAATGTCTGGACATTCAAACCGATCCAAATACATTTGTATCTATTCATATGAACACATATGCAATGATACACATTCATACGCATCTTTACGCATCCCGTTTTTATCCCGTATGCATCCCATTTTCATTCCGTACATATCTATTTGCTGACTCCATGGGTCTCCTAATAAACTAGAACACAGAGGTAAGTGCCTTCTGCTCTCCTCTATGATTCAGATTACCAACTGCTAGTACACTGGCGGATGGACCTGTTTAATCAGGTCCACTTGGTAATTCAGATCAAGGACGCTCCTGGTTTGGTACAGGGCATCTCTACTCCATATTAGGAATGTGCAAGAATATTTGAAATATTCATTATTCGATCAAATTCGGCCAAATCAGACATTTGAATGTCCAGACATTCATTTTTTAAATATTTGAATGAATACAAATATTTTGAATCATTCATACGAAGGATCGGTATGATTACGTACATATCTGTATGAATCTTATTCGTATCCATTGCATCTGTACGGATACGTATGGGATGAAAACGGGCTGCGTACGAGATAAAAACGGGATGCATACGGATGCGTACAGATGCCTATGAATGTTGTCAACATTCATATTATCGAATATATATATGAAATATTCATATGAATAGATGTGAAAGTATTCAAATCGGTTTGAATTTTAATACATCCATTTTTTCTCTATTTGTACAAATTCAGACATTCCAATATTCAATCTGAATCGAATGTCGAAAATTGTATTCATGCACACCCCTACTCCATCCCAGTGTGTGGACAAAAGAGGTACTGAACGGGACTGTGGTGTCGACAGATCCAGGATACAGGTAAAGGCCCTTGAACTTGTTGCTGACACTATATTTACTACATAGTCATATAAAAGATGGCAAACTTCTCAGCGCTCAGCTGTACTCTTGACTCAATCTACCGGGACCAAAATTGACTTCTACCACGCAGAGATGTCCTTGAAAAGATTGTCCTCCGGTGTTCAAACCATCCCAGAATCGTTGTACGTTTTGGAAAATCCCTGCTCTTGGTGACTCTTAAACAAGACAATTCCTATAACATCAGAAGCCACTTACACTAAATCTCATCTGGGAAGCTCGTTTACAACAATGTCAGGAGAGGAACTGTGAGAGCAATATGATTGCTGGCACTCCAAAACGCCGTCCAGACAGACATCTCTGCTAATCCTCTAGCATGGCCCATTTTCTTCATCCTTGCCTTATAATTTGAACATAGGAGGGAACACATGCCATCCATGTTTTATCCACCACTCCCACAATGGGTCCTCGGTTGAAATAAAAACCTTGGGCAGGTCGGGGCCATTGCTTACAAGGAAGTATTGCGGGGTAAGGCAGCAGACATCAGCCTGGATCAATTAAAGCCACTTTGGTGGAACCACAGAAACTATGTTAAGTCTTTTCACATTTTCTACTTGACTTGTGATAAGCCACATCTGATTCATTCATAACATTCACTTGAACTCCAACAAGAGTCTGCACGTACAGGTGCCATGAGGGAAGAAAAAACTCCCAAATCCTGTACAGAAAGAGTTGGGGACATTTTGGTGGCTCTCCCTGTAAACCAGACTGTGGCCTTTCTATTTATTGGGGAGGGGGGGCAGAGAGAAGTTTTATATAAAAATTGGAATGGGTCCTATCAAGCAATCAATTGACAAAAATTATGACCCCAGCCAAAGGGCATAACCATCTGTCTTACACATCAATAACTATAAACAATACACAGGGATAATAAAATAATGCTATTACATGTAAGAGTTCACATAACAGCCCAGCTTTAACAAACTTTTCCTGATGCATCCTCAAACAAAGGAAACGTCCGTGAAGTGTAGGCTAGCAAGAAGTTCTGAACAAGAGAACAAATCTCTTCCTTTGCAGGTTTATAGCATGCAATAAAGGAGATAAAGCGTCAAACTTATCATTATCTTGGCATTCTCTTACATTAGAGTTTGGATTTCATTTCTTTTCTAAAACTGAGACTTCAGTTTAAAGAGGTCCATGGAACTGAGGCTTGTATCCTCACACGTTTTTAAAAGGGGCTCAGAAATAGCTTAGAGGTGGATGTGCACACATTTTATTTTTTTGTATTTGTATTTGGTTTGTATCAAATCAAACACAAGAAAATGTATATTCGTTCGAATAGATCCCCTTCGAATGTGGTAGGATTTTTATTTGATATGAATGTTCAATCCCATATGAATCCCATATGAATGTATATGGATGTATCAAAACATTGGGTTTGAATTTGAATGTCAATCTTCGAATGTCAATATTCAAATTTGAATGTCCAAATTCAGTCAAATTCGTACAAATTTCTAATGTTACGAATATTTGTGTGCATTCCTAGAAGTGTGTGGCTTGGTGGTTGTGTCTCCATTTTCCACCTCTGAAAATGATGCACCCCCTCCCACTCCATTTGCAAGCATAGAGACATCATTTTCAGTGGCGTTCACGGCATCTCCATTGAGGGCAGCAAAACTGCACCCATAGAAAAGGGCACCTTGGAAAGTAATTGTGCCTCATAATGTGACATCCATACTTTATTCTGGGATATCCAACTATAGTAGAGTAAGTAAGTAATGTCTGGATGCAGGCCAAGTGGCAAATGCACAGCAGGCTTAGTAAATGAAAAGGAATCCATGGGTATTTTTCCACCACAGCCCAAAGATCCGGATCTAAGAAGATCCAGATCTACTGTAAGGAATGGGTACATTCCTTAATCTGGGTCTAGTAGATCCGGATTAAGGGAAGCACCCAATTTATTTCCACAGGAGGTGTAGCACCCATTAGCAATGGGTGTTAACCCCCTTGCTGTGGAAACACCTTTGCACCCATGTGGGGAATCCAGATCAACCTCCAAAGGGTTGGTCCGTCAGCCCAGGTGTCTCTGGGGACAGGGAGGTGCAATCTCCAAAGTCCCAGCTTCGGAGTGATTTTGAAATCATTTTGAAATCATTATGAAATGACTCCGAAGTCCCTCCAAAGAGATCGCCAAGGACTTCGGAGAGGCTCTGGAGCTGTCTGCGTGGTCCATGCACTCTTAGTGCAGACCACATGGACTCTCCTCCAAAGTTCCTCTGAAGAGATCGGCAGAGACTTCAAAGCTGCTCCCGAGCCTCATTAATGGGGTCTACAGAAAATCCAGATTAAAGGACAGAAAGTACCCATTTGATTCGGATTTCCCCCACAGCAGTGGAAACAATCAGGTCCCAAATGGGTGCCATGGTGGAAATGGGGTCATCCAGCTCACACCCAAATGGGTCCTTAATGGGTGCAAAAATGGGTACTTCTTGACTGTGGAAAAACACCCTGTGTATGTGTGGGGAAATAACCCCCTTTACACCTATAAAATAATGGAGTCAGATCTTTTGGTGATGGATTAGGGAAGAGATCTTGAGTTTCTGGTGGACAATTCACTGAAGGTTTCAATCCAGTGCACAGCAGCTGTGAAAAAAAGCAAATTCAGTGCTACTGGTGACAAGGAAGGGGACAGAAAATAAGTCACCAAGAGCTGCCGTGTCTCTTTATAATCCTTCATTTGGAATACAATTCTGGCAACCACACCTCACAAAAGATATTGTGGGACTGGGAAATGTGTAGAAAAGGGCAACCAGGATGACTAAGTAGCCAGAACACCTCCCTTATGAGATCTCCCTTAATAGCAGAACTACTAGTAATGATGCCTATATTCAGGTTGGAGAGACATGTAATTGCATAGAACCAAGAGCAGGTGAAGAATTTACCTTTGTCTTCTGTTTGAAGGATGCCCAGAAGCCTGGGCACAAATGCATTTTTTTTATTTTTTATTTTGCATTCAAATCCAATTCGATTCAAATTGAATATTCGGATATTTGAATATCCGATTTGAATTGAAATTCAAAAATCTGGATTTTTGAAAATCCAATTCAAATCCGGATGATCCAGATCCGTATTTTTGAAAATCTGATTCAAACTCAAATATGCAAATGTTGGGAATGTTTGTATCCAATTTTTGAATCCATTTGCATCCTTTTTATCACATTTGCATTTCATTTGCATCCCATTTGCATCTCGTAATATATGCGCAAATAGACCCGATATTCGGATGTGATATACGATGGTGAATTCAGTCAAATTATTCAAAAATCCGTATCAGATTTTTAAAAATCTAAATTCCATCCAGATTTGAACATCCAGATTTTCAAAAATCCAGTTCGAATTTGAATGTCATATTCACTGAATTTGAATCAGATTTTCAAATTTTCAAATATCTGTGCACATCCCTACAGAAGCCATTGGTGGGCTACTGTGTGAGACAGAATGCTGGACTGGATAGGCCATGGCCTGATCAAAAGGGCTCCTCTCTTACATTCTGATGAGAATTTTTAAAAATCTAAATTCAGTCTTGAAGGCAGTCTTGATGACCAGGGGAAGCCTCACACACATTGGGATCACCACTAAGGAATCCCAGCAGCGGTTCCAATTTGAGGACAGTGTGATTCTTGTGTATGTAGGTTTGCAGGTAGGTATGTAGGTATTTATATTTCTATCCTGCCCTATACCCAAAGGTTTCCAGGCGTGTAACAACCTTTAAAATCCAACATATCAAAAAACAATATATATTAAAACAATAAAAACCACCACAACAATTAAAATCCAATATGTTAAAAACAGAACCATGTTAATTAAAACAATAGCGTGTACTGAGGCTTTGCACACACACACACCCCTTCCCAATGTTTCCTATTTAACTGGCAGGAGCTGAACTTGAATATGGTTACCACTCCCATCAGGCCCTGAAATGGGTGGTGAAGAAGAGGAGGAGATCTGGCTTTTCTACCCTGCACAGATACCCTGAGAGGCAGATGAGGCTGACAGAGCTCAGAAAGAGACCTGTGACTAGGCCAATGTCACCCAGCTGGCTTCATGCAAGAGTGAAGAATCAAACCAAGAGACTACCAGCTACGAACCCAACACTAACCAGAAGCAGCATAGAAACCATCTGTTGAGATACATTTCTATGTTGATGATCATTGGGAGACTACCAGATAAGAGTCCGACACTCTAACCATAAGACCAAATTGGCTTACCGGAAGCGTCCCTGATCTGACACCATGTCTCCACAGCCTGCAACTAGCACAGTGCCAGATCCAGACTAGTTCCCACCAGGTCTCTCCAGACTTCAGGTAAGCTCAGAAAGGATCTGATAGCTCCACCCTCATCCTAAAGTCTCTGTGGCTTGGAGAGGACCCTCACTGTGTGCAAGGCATGGGGTACTATGGAAACAGGCAGATTTCAGGGGCCCTCCCAGGCATTTTGAACTCCCTGTGGAAAGGTGGCCTGAATCCCCAGCATGTCTCGGCTGGCTTCCAAGTGGAAGCCGGAGGGAGGGAGGGAGACGAAGCTGCCAATCAGTGCAGACAAGGCTAGGCATAAATGGACTAGGGGTCTGCCTCTGCTCTGAAGGCAGCATCTTAGGCTTCTTTTAAGGGACCATGGATTTACAGAATATTCCAGGATCAAGGGGGTTGACGTTGCCTTGCTCCTGTGTGCTTCTGAATGGGACGCCCAGTTAGGGTTCCTTCCTGCACAAAGGAAGCTGGGCGGTTTGACAGCCTTTGATAATAATTTCCGGCTGGGATTCACTTCTTTTAAAACACAGAGAGAGAGAGAGAGAATCACCAGCCCCATGCACGCGCATTAAAACCCTGCAGGTTACATGGGCCCTTTTATTGCTTGCTCCGTTTTCCATTCCCCATTGTTTCGTTCCTCTTTCCCTCTCTCCCTCCCTCCCTCTTCCTCTCTCTCTCTCCCGTGTTTTGAATTAATCCTTCGGGGTACGGGCGTGGGGGTGTTTTCCCTTCCCTTCCTTAGCCTGAACAGCCCCCCCCCATACACACACACAGACACACACACAGAGAGACACACACCCATAAGCGCACACGCGTACCGCTGCGCCGTCCCCGCTTTCGGAGCGCCTTGACTCCCATGTAGCGCCCGCTGGCCGTGTGTATGTGTGTGCGCGCGCGTGTGTGCGCCTGCTGCTCCCCACCCCCTCGCCCCCAGGCATGAGAAGCTGCAAAATGGTCCGGGTGGTGAGCGTCCTGGGTCTGGTGATGCTCAGCGTGGCTTTGTTGATTTTGTCCTTCATCAGCTACGTGTCCCTGAAAAAAGACAATATCTTCACCACTCCCAAATATGCCAACACGGGGGTGCCGAGAATGTACATGTTCCACGCTGGATTTAGGTAAGTGATCCTGCTATTTGTTTATTTATTCATTCATTCATCCCTTTCTCCAACCCGCAGTCCCCACCAAATGCTACGCAGGATGGAGGGAGTGGGGTGACAGCGAGGAGGAAAAAGAACGCGGGGGGGGGTATTCTCGCTGAATCCACGCTTTCGGACACCCCAGCCCACCCCAGCTCCTGGTTTCGGTGCCAGCCATAAACACCCCCACCCCACCCCCACTCTGCCTTAAAATCGATCCGATCGTGCATGTTTGAGCTCTCGGCTTGGCCCAAAGCCGGAGGGGAGTCGAGATACCCCCAGCTCCTAGAGGCATCGAATATCATGCGGGTATGTGACGGCGGATCATGGAGGCTTGTGTGTTGTTTGCCCGGTTCATGTATATTCCATCATGGGGCCAGCTCAATGGCGCAGGCGCCCTGTTTCCGTGCATGAAGATGGGGGAAGACTTCAGCAGCCCACCTTCCTTGCACGGATGATAGAGAGCGCAGCATGTCCCCGGCGCGCAAAGCCGGCAGATGGGGGGGGGGAGCTAGGAAGGCTCTAGCCCTCCTTCAGCCTTCCTTCACTGCCCTCTCTTCCCTCGGCTTCTCTCGTAGTGTCTCCCCCGGTATCACTGCGCGGTCCCCACACCACACGGCGAGGGGCGATGAAAGTCATCTACCCAAGGATGGTGGCTTTGGGGTCCGATTTTATTTGCAATCTCTAGGCTTCCAAGCGCATTTCTTGTCCCCTGGCTTCTTTCTAGCTCCAGAGATCAACCAGGGAAAAATCCATAGAAGGGAGGTGGGGGTTTTCCATGCACATTGTTCACATACTTCTTGGCTGCCCCTTCTGAGTCCCGAGGCCCGAGGATATCCTACAAGGAGGAAACCGCAGGCTGTTACAGTGTCCACACGCCAGTGGGGTATGTTTCTGAGGGTGGCCCCCCACCCACAACACCCTGCCAGAGGGGGGGAAAGGAAATCAATTCTTCCACAGCCAGAAAGAGAAGGAAGCTGCTAGTATTGTGATACGGAAACGCTGCATGGTTGTGTAGCTGTCCGTGGTGCTGACTCATATGGCCGGCTCTTCCGTCGCTCGCTCTTCCATTTCAACCAGACAACCATCCTGGAAGAATGACCCATGCCGGAAGGCCCTCCTTGTGGTCTCAAGAAGACCTGTTGCCTGTGGTCACATCTAAGGTTTAATCCAGCTTCAGTCCACGTTCAAAGCGAGAGGACGCATCGGCCAAGTGACCAGTCATTTTCTTTCCATGTTATCTCTGTCCTCAAGGTAGATATTTTCTTGAGTTATTTAACGCAGAAAGAAAAAAGCTTGTCACTTGGCCAATGTATTCTCTAGCTCTGAAAGTGGACTGAAGCTGGATTAAACCTTGAGTGTGACCACAGCCATAGAGTTGGAAAGGGGCTTAAAGGGCACCTAGCTTAGCCTTTCTGTGGCAGGGATTATGGGCAGCTGGGCAGCCTTGATACAGAAAACCTGTAATAAAGGGGAGTGCAGTCAACCCCCATAGAAGAGCAGAAACACCACCGGTCAATTTGGGGTCAGGTTGCTAAATCAGATGTACAGCTAATGCACTTACTGTTCTGCTGTTGACAGAGTTTGCTTGTTTGTTTAAAAATTTATATTCTACCCTTCATTCACAGGTCCCAGGGTGGGTCACGGTCAAAATATAAAATATACCTATAGCATATTTAAAATACAACTCAATATTAACAATATTAAACCCAAATATCTAAAGGAACACCTTCTCCCATATCAACCTGCCCATGCCTTAAGATCTTGAGACCCTCCTGGTTGTCCCACCACCTTCAATAGTGAGGTTGGTGGGCACCCGGGAGAGAGCCTTTTCTTTGATGGCCCCCAGACTATGGAATAGCCTCCCCCTTGAGATGTGTCATGCCCCTTCCTTGTATATATTTAGGAAAGCAGTGAAGATGCACCTCTTTGCCCTGGCCTTTGGCTGTGCTGCTTATGTTTATCCACAGTATAGATATTGTTATTTTAAACATATTGTGTATTGTTTTATATTCATGGAATTTTAAGTCTTTTGATGTATATTCTGTTTTTAATCTGTTTTAAGGTTGTTACCTGCCCAGAGACCTTCGGGTATGGGGCAGGATAAAAATGTAAATAATAATAATAAATAAACCAAAGAATGTAGTAGGACACAATTCTTCCATGTGTTTCTTGTGGTGGCTGACATGGAAAATCATCAAACAACAGGAAAGTATGGCAGAAGGTATACCAAGATATAGGTCTCGGGATGTCTAGCATCTGTCATGTAAAATAGTTCATAATCATTTGAATATTGGTAGTAGTGTAGAAAACGGGAGATAACTGTGTTTCCCATAGGCCTTTGGTTAGCAACAGGGTATGCTGAGCCAAGTTCTGAGGCAAACAACTACTAATAGCAGTTGGTTTAATATTGGTAGGGGTTTGACCTAAAAGTTGTCTTATTTATTTGTTTGTATTTTTATCCTACTCTATACCCTAAGACTTAGGTCATGTTTCAGCAGTAAAAACAAATATAAAGGCCAAACTAGAAACAATCACATTGCCTAAAAGAGGGGAGGGGAACATAAGAACATAAGAAGAGCCCTGCTGGGTCAGGCCACAGCCTATCTAGTCCAGCATCCTGACCCACAGGGTGGCCCACCGATTGCCCATGGACATCTCAAGCAGAGACAAGGACAAAACTTCTCCTGCTCTCGAATCCTAGCAAATGGTATTAGAAGCATCCTGCCTGTCCCCACAGCCTGAAATATGCACCTAGGCATCCATTCTAGTAGCCACTGATACATCTGTCATCCATACATTTGTCTAACCCTTTCTTAAAGCCATCTAGACTGGTTGCTTTTAGCACCTCTTCTGGCAGCAAATTCCATAGACCGATGACCCTCTGGGTGAATACACACTCCCCCTTGTCTGATCCAACTCTCCTCCCCACCAGCTTCATAGAGAACCTGTTTCCTAATCCAAAGGTCATGCTGAATAGGTGAGTCTTTGGGCAAATTCACACCTACCTTACCAGTTAAAGACAAGGGAAACTCCCACATGGTGCATCCACACTGCATGGAGCCACTTCTTTGCTAGTACAGCTCTGTACGTGCCAGAGTCCCCCCTGCACAGCTCCACACTTATACCAGGTAGGGATGTGCATGAAATATTCAGAAATTCGAATATTCAACTTAATCTGACGAATGTCGACCTTCAAACTTGAATCAGATTTTCAAAAATCCAGATTTGCACATTCGAACTCAAATATGGATTTTAAGGCATAGGAGGTCTATATGGATGAAGGCATTGTCAGCCTGTGACAAGACCAACAAACAATATTGGTAGCAGTTGAAGGCCAACAACTTCTTGGGATTACAATGTCCCCAGCTCAGCCTTATTATAATTTTCCCACTTAGTTACACAAAATGTGAATTATGTAATTATGAAACTGGCATGAACTTCTCTATAAGCTGATGGGTAGGAGAGTCGGATCCAACAAGCAAAAGTATCTCTTCACCCAGAGGGTCATCGGTTTATGGAGTTTCCTGCCAGAAGAGTGGTAGGGTTAGACACATTTATAGATGGCAGATGTATCAATGGCTACTAGAATGAATGCCTAGGTACATCTTTCAGGCTGGAGGGGAAAGCAGGACACTTCTAAGGCCATTTGCTGGGATTCTAGAACAGGAGAAGGTTTGTCCTTGTCTCTGCTTGAGATGCCCATGAGCATTTGGTGGGCCACTGTGTGCGACAGGACGCTGGACTATATGAGCTGTGGCCTGATCCAGCAGGGCTTCTCTTACGTTCTTATGTATAAGCAGCAAAATATGCACACCAGAGTTAAATCAAATCATATAGAGTTATTTGTAAGGTGATTTCAAGATCCTCAAAAACAAAAACCCTTCCCTGCTGATAGAAAGGTAGCATATGAGGATACAGATTTAAAATATTTGGCAACGCTTTCTGTTCCTCTTTTGTCAAAGTTTGCCAAACATGTCATGTCTATAGTGTAGTAGTTGGTCATGTGTCTATCATGAAGATGAAAATAATGGCATTTCATTCTGAACTGTAATAGAATAATTAATGCAGCCCTGAAAGCATGTTGACTGCATGGATGTGTAATTCATTTCAGGTCCCAGTTTGCACTGAAGTTCCTCGATCCTTCATTTGTACCCAATACAAACTCCTTGAACCATGAGTCACAGGATAAAGCTCCCAAGTGGACATTCAACAGAACAGCATTCTTGCAGCAAAGGTGAGAAAGCCAGGCTGTTAAGCCCAAAGCATCATTTTTACACATAGGGCACCTCCAAATAACCTACTAGCAAGGGATAATTTAGGATTAGGTATGTGCATGAATATTCAATTCAATTCGTTCAAATGTGGACATTTGAATTCTAATAGAATGTGTTCATATTCGAATTTAGACATTTGAACAGATTTCCAGTGTTCCAAAACATCTGTTCGAATGTATAGATACGTATGTTTATTACATCGGTATATGTATGAATATCATACGTATCTGTAGGGAATGCATACAGAATAAAACAGGATGCGTACAAAATGTGTACAGATACGTGTAACAGATACAAATGTTGTTGACATTCGTATCTTCAAATTCGTATCTAACATTCGAACGAATAGATTCAAATCGGTTTTTGTTGCGTTCGGATTTTAAACATTTGAATCGAATTGAATGTTTTGACATTCGAATCGACTCAAATTCAAATGCAGAAAAACATTTGTGCACATCCCTACTTGGGATATTGATCCTTCGCCATGATCCCTTGCTAGTTAG
Organism: Aspidoscelis tigris stejnegeri; assembly: GCA_023333525.1. NCBI lineage: Eukaryota > Metazoa > Chordata > Lepidosauria > Squamata > Teiidae > Aspidoscelis > Aspidoscelis tigris. Next base: position 15,263,339 of record JALMGA010000007.1, read on the forward strand.
AAAATGCCACGGCTGGCACTGTCTTCATGCATTTTAAATTATGTGCACTTTGAAGAATCTAAGCATCAGTGTGCCCAAATGTGCTTCCCATCACTTTCATGCTTGTGGATACCTTATTTTAGCGTCCATGCATGCACACTGCACAAACTACAATGGCAGCTTTGTTTACAACAGTGATGGGGAGCCTTTTGAACTCGGTGTGTCAAAATTTGCACACACACAAATACCCTAGCTTAACTCGGGTGCCGTGTCACATCTAGAAGTATCCATAATTTTGTGATATTTGTAGCTCTGGTAAAAAAAAAAAGTTATATTTTTATATATGTATTTATTGAAAGCAAAAACAATTATTTACATTAGTGACATTTTTGTTGCTGAATTTCATTTGCTAAATCTTCAATTGAAGGTTGGTATTTCATACCCTTCAAGGCCAAGCAATGTCATCTGTCGGTTTCTTTTATTGGTTTTAATATTATTTAATGCTAAGAGTTAGGTCTCACAAAAGTGCATAGAGGAGAAAGTTGTGAGTAAAGCCATCACTGCCACACACAGGACTTTAGTACTCTGGCTACTGGGAACACAGATGCACTGTGCATACCCAGTGGCACAATGGCATGACTCCATCGCACCTCCTTATCTCAGGCACAGACAGTGCATCTGTGCTCCTGGTACCTTGTAGACCACAAGTCAGAAGCGGCCTGCAGCCTATAAGATAGCAAATTGCAACAATATACCCAGGCATTGGGGTGACACTGCATGCCACCCCAAACCACTTGATGTATCACCTGTGACACGCATGTCATAGGTTCGCCATTAGGGGTATGCACAAATACAATTTTTGGGATTCGATTCAATTTGAATTGAATGCCTGAAAATTTGATTCAATTTGAATCGAATCTTTAAATTTGAATAAAACCAAATTCAATTCGAATTAAGAAATTCGAATCTATTCGTTCAAATTTTCTATTTTTATTTGCATTTGCAAATGTCAACAAAATTCATATGTCCCCATAGGCAACATTACACATCTCGTATGCACCTGTACAAGTTCGTATACATCCTGTAGTTATCCCGTATGCAACCCATTTTTGTCCTATACGGATCCGTACAAATGCGTACAGATGCAGGAAAGATGCGGATCTGCAAGTACGCATCGTGTACGAACCTGTACGCATACAAATGTCCAGATAATTTGAAGGTATAGATCCAAAATTTGAAATTTGTTCAAATTTTTAAATTTGAATTTAGGGACAATCGATTTGAATTCGAATGTCAAAATTTGGACAAATTCTATCACATTTTGAATACCTTCAAATGTTCGTGCACAGCCCTATTCGCCATCATGGTTTGGAACAGGGTTCTCAACCTTTCTAAAGCCGCAACCCCTTAATGGAGTTCCTCATGTTGTGGGGACCCCCAATCACAGGGGCGGAGCAGCTGGGAGGTGGGAGGGAAGGGCGGCGGGAGGCTCGTCGCAACCCCTCTGAAAGGGTTATTTGACCCCCAAAGGGGTCCCGACCCCCAGGTTGAGAACCACTGGTTTAGAAGGTAAGCGGGAGGGGAAGTGAATGTGGGGCTCTGGTTAGGTTGCCTATGATACATGAGGCAACCACACCCTAGCAGTGCCATAATGATGGTACATTCTCCCCATCCAGATGGGGCCATAGTAATGATAAGAATTATTAAATTTTTGGTTAATGATTGATAATGCATGCTCATCGGAATTTTAAAGAAAATAAAGCAGCTGTAAAACTAGGCTAGAAATTTAAAGACTACATTTTGGAATGAATTATGCGTTCAAAATCATGAATTATACATGCCCAAGTGTTCTATATACTAGTGAAGTTTTTTTTTAAGGAAGTGGTTCTCAACCTGTGGGTCGGGACCCCTTTGGGGGTCAAACTACTCTTTCAGAGGGGTCACGGTGAATCTCCTGCTGACCCTCCCTCCCCCCTCCCAGCTGACCCTCCCCTGTGGTTGAGGGTCTCCACAGCATGAGGAACTGCGGCATTAGGAAGGTTGAGAACCGCTGTTTTAATGTCTTAGTATGGTGAAAAATCTAATGATTTGTCAAATAGTTGTTTTGAATCTGTCTGTAAGGATTTGCTCATCAAGTTCTTTCTTTCATGGACTTGGAAGTCCTAGAGCCTCCTGTATCCCAATCACACAAATAAAGTTATGCTTTATGTATACTATATTGTAATACTTCATATATATATATTTACTATTGAGGCTCACCCTGGGATCTTTTGGTGAAAATCAGGATATAAATTCTTAAATAAACTCCATCACATTGGAATTATGTTTGATGAGCAACGGAATAAGCAGTTGTGAGTCAAAGTAGTGATTTGGCATTGACTACATTCCTCCATTTATTGTTTATCTTCTTTTATTTCTATTTATAGACACTAATTTTTCTTAGGGGTTTAGAAGCAAGATGACCGAGAGAAATTAGTTTCCAAGGAGAGAGAGAGAGATCAGGGGAGATAAACAATTTATGAAGAAAAATAGCATATGTCTCCGTTCTGTCTTTCCTATCTATTAGCTAGGGAGCAGAATACTTTTCCAACGAAACCCACATGTGTTGGGGCTAGGGGTGTGCACAAATGCATTTTTTGCATTTGAATTCAATTCAAATCGAATTTTAATTTTAAAAATCCGGATTTTTGAAAATTGTATTCGAATCTAAATTATTCAAATCCATACATTCAAAAATCCGATTTGAATTCAAAAATACAAATATCAACAACATTTGTATTTGTTTCTCAAACTTGCATGCATACCGATTTCATCCCATATGCATCCTGTTTTCATCCCGCATTATAAGCGCAAATGCGCATTATATTTGTATGTTTTGACATTGGATTCGACTCGAATTTGAATGCAAGAAAAACATTGGTGCACATCCCTAATTGGGGAAGGTTGGTAATGGTGTAGAGTACAATTCCATTCTCCACATGTAGTGCATGATTAGGAAACTTCTGGGAAGGCATGGGTCGCTGAGAGGCTGTTTGGTCTAGTGGTTAGGGAGCCAGACACTTCTCTGGGAACACCAGGTTTGATTCCACCCTCCCCCATGAGGCCAGCTGGCTGACCTTGGGCTAGTCACAGCTCTCTGCTGAACTCTCATAGCCCCACCCACTTCACAGGGTGTCTGTTGTGGGGAGAAAAACAGAAGGCTTGTCATCCACTTTGAGTCCCCTTAAATGGGTGAGAAAATTGGGGTAGAAAAGCCAACTCTTCTTCTTCTTCTTCTTCAAGGTGCAGATCCTCTTCCCTAATCATGTACTATAGGTAGTAGTGCAAATTGGCCTCTGGAGAACATTTGTTTTTCCAATCTTAACTACTGAGAGGTGGCTTAATCTTTGGAAGGGGTGACTGAACAAGCTCTGGAGACAGACAGGAACATCTGGTCTTGGGTGGTCCCATTATTTCAGCTAGAAATAGGTTATATATCAGTGTGAGGATCAAGATAGATATTAGGGATAAGCAGCAGTAATGAAAAAGGATGAAAAGGGAGTGATTCAATTAATTGCAAAGACCCTTTGATGATGTAGCAATTGATCAGTTTCCAAAGGCTAGCCATATCACAGGAATGGACAAAAAAGTGTCGGAAGTTTGGATCATGAAAAACTCAAAATAAATTCCCCAAATACATAAAGCCAGACCCCAGTATCTGCTGATCCTGTAACCGTAGTTTCAGTTTCACAATGCAGCAATTGATCAGGCTCCCCTTGGGAAGAGTAATGTCTAGTAGGGATGGGCATGGATGGGGTTTTTGACATTTGATTTGTAATGGATCGAATGTTAGAAAATCCATGTTCATTCAAACAGATCCCCTTGGATTGTGGTAGGATTCTATTCGATATGAGTGCATTCATATGAATTCATACAAAGTTCCAATGTGTATCCAATATGAATGATATGTATCCGATATGGATGAATACATGCACAATAGTATCATGTAACATATCCGCACTCTGAAAGTGTCAAATCTGGCCTCAATCCATTTTTAAAATATGCTGACTACTCCCAGCATCAAATCTGGTTCCATCTTGCTGTATGGTCTTTAATAAAAGGAGTACAGGAAATAGTTTTGTGTCATTTCCTGGGACCATTATAGAGTAGGGGTGTGCACGAATGCAATTTTCAGGATTCGATTCAATTTGAATGGAATATCCAAAGATTCAAATCGATTTGAATGTTTAAAATTTGAATGTATTCACATTTGATTTGAATAGAATACATTCGAAACTATTTGAATGAATATTCAGTTCATATTTGGAGATACGAATGTTGACGACATTCAAATGTACAAATGCATACAGATGCAAATAAGATGCATACAGATACGTATGTAACGTATCCGCACATAAATGAACGTCCGAATAATTTGTACGAATAATTCAAAAGATTCAAAAATTTGTTCGAATGTTACATTTGAATGTATAGACATTCGATTTGAATTTGAATGTCCAAATTTGATCAAATTTGATTGAATTTTGAATGTTTTGAATATCTGTGCACACTCCTATTATAGATATATTTATTTCTTGAGGAAGCTGATTTAAATCTGCTCCACGACACTTTAAGCTCTCAAAGAGACTGGTTGCATCTGTATTGCACCCCACTGAGGTGTCCTCTAGAATGAGTGTCCTGGAAGATGCCAGAAGGAGCAGCATGACAGGCATACTGGAGTTACCTGAGAGTTTCCACATGGGCAGGAGGCAACGTTACCTGTCCTACCTGTCCTTAAAGACATTTTCCCCACCTTGTGGGAAATAAAATAACTGGGCAATTTGGTCAAGATAGAGGCTGCTTGAGTGCTGATCCATGTGTTCAAACAAGGCAGTTGGGCCAGTATGGAGATGGCTTGCCCATGTGTTCAATCAATGTAGTTGGGCCAAGATGGGGGCTGTTTGCATGCCAGACTGTGTGTTCAGCTAAGATAATTGGGACAGGATGAGGACTGCTTGCCTGCTGGCCCATGTGTTCAGTAGGGGCGGATGGGGACCAGTTGCATGGCAGTGTAGTTAAGAAAGGCACTTGGCCCAGGATGGGGGCTGTTTGCATGCCAGGCTGTGTGTTCAGCTAAGACAGTTGGGATAGAATGAGGACTGCTTGCCTGCTGGCCCATGTGTTCAATAGAGGCAGATGGACCAGGATGGGAACCAATTGCATGGCAGTGTGTTTAGGCAAGGCAGTTGGACAAGGACAGGGACTGCTTGCGTGCAAGACTGTGTGTTCAGCAGGCAGAATTGGGCCAATATAGAGATTTCCTGCATGCCAGCTTGTGTGTGTTTAGCCAAAGCAGTTGGGCCAGAATGGGGTCTACACACAGCCAAGTTGAGACAGTTTGGTCAGGATGAAGAGCACATGCATGCTGGTCAGTGCGTTCAGCCAAAGCAGTTGGGCCAGGATGAGGACAGCTTATATGCTGTCCCATGTGTTCAATACACATGTGGATGCAGCCACAAAATCTGAATGCACACCTGCCCACACCGGTCAATTCCAGTCATACTCCAGTATTACTGAAGAGGAATTAGCAAATCTGTCAGTATTGGGCATGAGTATTAATTGTTACCACATCAAATCTAATAATGGCAACTCTTGGTCTGCTGTAATATTAAATGTATACTTTACACACCCCAAAATGGGAGGTGGAAAAATATACATCTGATATTTCAGTAGACCCCAGTATTGTTTGAGGGGGCTGTATTGACAGCATCAAGCATTCCATGTAGCTTCATTCTCAGTTCTTCAGGGGCAGGGCAGTGTACAAAGATAGCCAGCCAGCCAGCCATGAAACAAACTATACTGTTTAGGTTTTTTTTCCCCCTGGATGATGGGCAAACGGAAACCATAATGGCATTTTTACTAGCTGGAGGGGAAATATTAATATTCCTAAATTGACCTTATAATTCCCTAAATAAAATATTAAGAAGTTATGTGAGATGAATGTTACTTTGAGGTGCCAAATGAAGATCCTGGAAGGAAATATTTCAAAACTTCTGCCATATTATTATTAACGTCTCTTTAAGAGTGACTAGAGAGTTCTATGTTGGTGTCTTGCCTTATATACTTCTTCCCTTTCCTCTGAAATGTAAAAAATGTATGGTCCCATCAGCATTTAATTTCCTATAAAAAGTATCTCTAAAGTATGCCAAAAATCATGAACAAATATCTTGGCTTGAATCCCTGCTCTGCTAAGGAAGTTATTTCCAGCTATGGATCTTCCCAGCTATGCCATCTGGATATCTTCAGAAAGGGAAAGGCTAAAAGAGTCAACTTTGACAGAGTGGAGCTCCTATCTGATGAAGACCAATCATGAACCACACAGTAGTTAATATGTGAAGCAGAATATCTGACTGGGGGCAGTCTGAGTAAATAGGCAGTGCTGAGATCAGAATAGAACAAGACTGAGTTCCATAATACGTTATGGACCTGACGCAGTAACAGAATGTCATATGTTGGAGTAAATTGATGTCTTCTTAGGTTATGGAAGATTCATGGCCTGGTACTGGATGCATTTGAGACATGAGATGCTTTAGTTACATCTGCATGTAAGATCTGGATTGATGTTTTAAATGGATAGGTGTCTGGCAGTTAAGTGATCTGCAATCAATAGTTTACATTAAGTCTACTTAATAAGTGTATAAGTTAAATCATACTCAAATTGTTACAACTATGTATTCCTTTCCCTTATGTATTTAACTACATTATTTAAAAAAAATTATATAAGTTCTTGCAGTGATATTCGATTGATTGATTGATTGATTGATTGATTGATTGATTGATTGATTGATTCTTTCTTTCTTTCTTTCTTTCTTTCTTTCAATGCTCAAAGCACTGACAGTGATAATAAATCTTGCAGTCTAAATTCTTCCTCTCCCAACCTGCTTTTTGCCCCTTGAAAAAGAACAGGTACCTGTGACCAGATGAGAACAAAGTTTTTGGGCAGCCTGTGGTTGCCAAATGAAACTCCTTATGATTCTTAAATCTTTCATAGATGAACAGGATGAGAGATTTTCCACAAATATACCTTGTATTGCAAAAAGGCAGCTGAAATTCCTTCTTCTATACCATTAATCACTCTTCTATTGAATTAATTAAATAATAATTTATTCAATTCCTTTAATTAAAGATGAAAGAACCAAGACCTGGATTTCACATGGCATCCTTAGTCACACCTGGATCAAAGCATAACTTGGAATTACCATGGCAATGATAGGATCTTCATATGTGTGTTATCCTGCACACTACTGGACCAGTCTTCGACTGCATCACATGATTCAGTCCAAATCAGAAGGCTGGACAGTGGCCTGAAATAAGGGCTGCCCACATAATGGCACCAGTTTGCCCTTCATGCAGTCTAAGAACCACACAGGTCCTTGTGGTGGGGTTGATCTGGTGGTGCAGGGGCCACAAACCTGTGTCCCCTTGTTGTACCACAAGTATTCTTCCAAGGTCCAGGATAACAGTCTTAAACCCATTGTCCACTACTATAAAGTAGAGGTCTACACCAGTGGAACAATAAAAATAACTCTGGTAGATCTTTCCATTGCTGTCTTCTCCCACACTGTTCAAACCTCCACACACTCCCAAGCAGTACAAGCAGGCCCTGTGTGTTAAACTGTTCCAGTTCATGCACTAGCTATAGAATGACTTATATTTTTGTTTCCGTCATGGTATCTGTCACAGTTATCTCTAATTACTCACACTTTTGGTAAATGTGATAAGGGATTGCCTGAGGGTTCTATCTCACTATACATTAAACAAAATGGCCATCCAAAGATGTCCTTCTCTGCTTTTTCAAGCAAAAGGGTCATAAAGCAACACTTTCTAGCCCCCTCACTATTTGTGAGTTTTAGAAGTTACACCTTTTGGCAGGAACTGACTCTCATAAATAGTGAGGGACCATTCAGTATCATTTCTGTGTCTAATATTATTTCAGCTTTAGATATGGTGGAGACCAGTGTGAGGAAAAAGTTTCTCCACAAAATGACATTTTCTCTTCTAGAGCTGGAACTGATAACAGGGCTGAATTTGCACTTAGGCCTCTGGTATGCATTTAGGACAGCTCTGGTACAGAATACCAGAGGCCTAAATGCGAATTCAGCCCAGGGCTGTACAAAATGCAGTTACAGGTTTTATGAAGCCTTTAAAAGTCCATGGGCCTTTTGCACTGAGGCTTTGTTAGCAAATTCGGTCTTAGAATAAGGGGAGTACTTTCCTCACCTCAGCTTGCCTCTGGCTATCTCTCCTGACCATTTCCAAGCCTGGAATGCTGCTCCAAAACACCACTGAATGCCCCAACACAACTTTTGGTAGAAGATTCAAATTGCAAGAGGGCACATGGTGGCATCATTGTGTGCCATGGTCCATCACTGTGAATGGCAGTCCTATCTCCTCTACGCTCTGAAGCTGTCAACGAGGCAACAGGAAGTGAAGTGAGATGAAGTAAGTGTTCATCTCCCCCTAGCTTGTTCCACCTAGTAAACCTGACCCTTAGAAAATGGGGTATGGCCAGTGGCAGCTCATAACTTTAAGGGTGGCTGACTGCAGGCACAGACGGTGATCGCAGATCAGAGGCATTTTCGCACCAAGGTGAAGACGCCTTGGAACGCTTCCCCCCGAACGGGTTGAGAACACTTTCCCGTTCACACAAGGGCAGGTAAGGAACGCTTTGAGAGCAGTTCCCTTACCTGCCAGTGCAAATGGGAAAGTGTTCTCAACCCGTTCGGGGGGAAGACCCTCCCCCGGGCTGCTCCCATTGGCTCCTATGGAGCCAGGGTGGGCAGCCGGCTGCCTTCTGTTCCTGGGTTCCTGCTCGCTCCCGAACCCCAGATCGGGCTCCAGGGGTGGGCAGGAACCCCAGCCAAAAGCCCCCTACCCATCCAAAGGGTCTTACCTTTTCCTGCAGGCTCCATTCTGTGTAGAAAGGCCAGGCGGTTCTGAGCACGCTCGAGGGGGCGGCCCCTCATTGGCTGGGCACCCGCACATGCTCAGATGGGCAATAGAAGCCAGCCAATGAGGGGCTGTGCCCTCAAGCCTGCTCAGAATGGCCCGGCCTTTCTACACAGAATGGAGCCTGCAGGAAAAGGTAAGACCCTTTGGATGGGTAGGGGGCTTTTGGCTGGGGTTCCTGCCCACCCCCGGAGCCTGATCTGGGGTTCGGGAGCGAGCAGGAACCCAGGGACAGAAGGCAGCTGGCTGCCCACCCTGGCTCCATAGGAGCCAATGGGAGCAGCCCGGGGGAGGGGCCGAGCTGTCACAGGGAGAGAACATGCAAATGCTTTCTCTCTGGGACAGGTCGGAACGCGCAGAGACGGTTTCAGAGCACTTTTTAGTGCTCTGAAACTTGAACGCATGGAGGGCACGTCGGGACGCTTGCGGGCGGCCTGGAATGGATCCCGCCGCCCGCAAGAGCGAATGCTGCGTCCCGACGTGCCCTCCATGCATTCGAAAAACCCCTGTGTGAAAAGGCTCCTAGACTAGGTGATCACTGGTCATAGAAGCATGTACCACATCCTGGCTTATTGCTAGGCTTGCACCTTAACACTATAGGTCTCCAGTAGGCATGGCCATTTCCATAGTTCCATAAAGCATTCAAACCAGCATGCAGCACATCGTGTTCAATATCATTTTAATTCTTATTAGGAATGTGCACAATTTTTTCCCCCTCTTCACTTCACATGAAAGCAAATGGGATGGAAATTTGCATTAATGCAAATGGAGGTACTTTGAATGTGCTAGGATTTGAATTTGCCTCCAATTGTCTCTGAATCTCTGTTTCCACCATTGCACCTCCAAATCTGATATGAAACTGATGCAAATCCACACTGGAGGTGACTGAGCAGCTGTTCTGAATGTAACAAAGCTTCAAACAAAGGCGCAAAAGCTTTCACTTCACACACAAATGCCAGTCTTCAAATATTTGATTCAAATGCGAAGTTTTCAACATTCACAATTCATATGGATTGCAAAGATAACAAACATTCTTTGCCTATCCCTAATTCTTGCCTATTCAACATCTTAGCCCAAGCAGCTTTTGATGTCTAGAACAAAAGCAGTAACTCGAATTGCAAGTTTGACTAATCACAAGAAAGTCAATGTAGCGATGTGCACATTCAAAATTTGATCGAATTCAGTTGAATGTGGACATTCAAATTCAAATAGAATGTCTACACATTCAAATTTTAACATTCAAACTAATTTAGTCCATGTAGTTGGGAGATACCCTGTCCTTGATGGGGTTGCAGTGCCCTGGAAGGGACAGGTCTGTAATTTGGGGGTACTCCTGGACTCCGCACTAACACTCAAAGCTCAGGTGGAGGCCGTGGCCAGGAGCACCTACTCCCAACTATGGCTGGTGCGTCAACTAAAACCTTGTTTTGGACAGAGATGACCTGGCCACAGTTATCCATGCTCTGGTAACCTCCAGGTTGGACTACTGTAATGCCCTCTACATGAGGCTTCCCTTGAAGATGTTTCGGAAGTTGCAGCTGGTGCAAAATATAGACACCAGAGTGCTGACCGGAACAGCTAACCGGATGTGTATCATACCAGTCTTGAAAGAATTGCAATGGCTGCCAATGTACTACTGAGCCCAATTCAAGGTGTTGATTCTGACTTACAAGGCCCTAAATGACTTGGGCCCCAAATATCTAAGGGAACGCCTTCTCCCATATCAACCTGCCCATGTCTTAAGATCTGGAGGGAAGGCCCTCCTGGTTGTCCCATCACCTTTAGCAGCTAGGCGGGTGGGCACCCAGGAGAGGGCCTTCTCAGTAGTGGCTCCCAGGCTATGGAATGGTCTCCCCCTGGAGGTGCGTCAGGCCCCTTCTCTGTTTGTGTTCAGGAAGGCAGTGAAGACGCACCTCTTCACCCAGGCCTTTGGTTAAATGCTGTTTGTGTTTCCCCCACCGCAAACACAATTGTTTTATCTGTTTTTGAATTGTTTTTATCATGTTGGTTTTTAAATGCTGTATTGGTTCTTATTGTTTTGATCTGTTTGGTTTTAAAGGTTGCTAGCCTCCTGGAGACCCTTGGGTACAAGGCAGAAGATAGATAGATAGATAGATAGATAGATAGATAGATAGATAGATAGATAGACAGACAGACAGACAGACAGACAGACAGACAGACAGACAGACAGACAGACAGACAGACAGACAGACAGACAGACAGACAGATAGATAGATAGATAGATAGATAGATAGATAGATAGATAGATAGATAGATAGATAGATAGATAGATAGATAGATAGATAGATTTTGAATGTTCTAAAACATTTTTTCAAATAATTCAAAACATTTTAATCTCATGCGTACACATTTGTGCTGATAGTATGGGATGAAAACGGGATGCATATGGGATAAAATGGGATGTGTACGAAATGTGTATGAAATGTGTACAGATACATATAACACATAAAAATGTTGTCGACATTTGTATCTTCAGATTCGAATCTAACATTTGAATGAATACAGTCGATTCGAATGTATTGGATTTGAATTGGATTTTGTTGCATTTGGATTCTAAACATTTGAATCGAATTGAATGTTTGGATATTTGATTCGATTCAAATGCAAATGCAAAAAAAAAAAATTTTGCACACCCCTAAGCCAATGGTCCCAGTTCAACATACAAAAACTGAGGTTTATCATATTAAGGAAATGAATGCTTGTTTGTTTTTCACTCCTAGGCGAGAGATTCTTCAACATGTTGACGTGATCAAAAATTTTTCTTTGACAAAGAATATGGTTCGGATTGGACAACTGATGCATTATGATTATTCCAGCCATAAATACGTTTTCTCCATTAGCAATAGCTTCCGGCTACTTCTCCCAGATGTGTCACCCATTCAAAATAAGCATTATAACATTTGCGCTGTCGTCGGAAATAGCGGCATCCTGGTGGGCAGCCAATGTGGTCAGGAGATAGACAAATACGATTTTGTTTTCCGCTGCAATTTTGCTCCAACTGAAGCTTTCCAGAAAGATGTTGGAAGGAAAACCAACGTGACCACCTTCAACCCAAGCATTCTAGAGAAGTACTACAACAACCTTTTGACCATCCAGGATCGCAATAACTTTTTTCTAAGCTTGAAAAAGCTTGATGGAGCCATTCTTTGGATTCCTGCCTTTTTCTTCCATACATCAGCTACAATTACAAGAACATTGGTTGATTTCTTTATTGAGCATCGAGGGCAACTGAAAGTTCAGTTGGCTTGGCCAGGAAACATTATGCAACATGTTAACAGGTGCATCTTTTTCTTATATTTAACTCTTTTCCTAGTGGTGCTGCATATTTCTGGTATTTGTGGTACCTGTGATGAGCAGAAGCATAGGAGTTTTAAGGGAGACAAATGGTTTATGTAATAGAAAGGAAGTGAAGGCTGAATCCAGATATCAGTTACTTCACTATATTTGGATATTGTGGAATAAAGCATGCATATTCTGGAATGAAGCATGGATATATCATGGTTTATTCTGGAATATTCAAGTAGAAAAATAAGTAACCAATGTCTGGATGCCATCCGAACTGCATCTATTTGCATTTTTTCTTTTCCTTCCTTTGTTGAGAAAAAATGGCTCCAAAAATCACCTCAAAGTATGGAATGTTACCTACTAGAAGGCATTTATGCTCTCCACCAGAAGTTCACTAATCATTCACTACCAGCCATAGTGTGAATATGACCTTGGATCATGGAAGCACCATTTTGAGTGTCACCTCTATGCAGGGTGAGAAATAAAGCCCTGTAAACAAGGTAAAGGTGGTGGCATGATCGCCACAAGACTCCTGCTGCCATTATTAATGGAGATGTGGCAGAAGGGGGTGCTTCCTTCAACAGTTAGTGGAGACACCGCCATAAACTGTCAATACATAATTAATTAATTAATTTACATTTTTATCCTGCCCTATACCCAGGGGCCTCTGGGCGGGTAACAACATCTAAAATCAGACATCATTAAAAAATATATATAACAGTATTTTTAAAACAAAAGCATCTACAAGTGGGATACAGGGTGTGATTTATGGTTTAGTAGCTTCCAGTAAGGCAGGAGGCATATCTGGTTGGAAAATGCCTCCAGCAAGTGCAGATGCTTCTTACCAGAAGCTACTCCAGCCTCTACTCAGAGGCCAAGTGTGAATTGGCCTCTGGTTGTTGTCTAACTCAGTTCACAGCAAACAAGTGGTGTTCAAATGGTGTTCATTACCAAGCCAAACAGACCCAGTGTTCTCTTGATCTGTTCGCATTTGAGCCAAGCACGTGGCGTGTTCAATGAGCTGTTTGCAGGTCCTGTGCCTTTAAAAAAAAGGCATATTATTATCTATTCTTTTAAAGCATAACAGAGAGTATTGATCTATGCCCTTCTGCTTGGATGACACAGATTTGATATGTTAGATGGATGGTCTTCTTTAATCTAAGATGTAACAAAGAGAAATAGGAAGTTGGCCAGCCACATGGAGACCCCTAGGCCCAAGCTATTGAGGTCAAAGCCAATGTTAGACACTGTAAAACAATCAATGAATTAACGATGTCAGCATGGAAGGAAAATGGGACAAAAGAGTTAATACAGGAGGCAGAAATCTTGATCCCAAACTAGACCTATAATTGTTTCAACGGTTCATCAGCTAGCAAATGGAGTGGGAGCACACTTGTTCTATAACAATGTGAGAACAGAAGACATCTGTCCTGCTTTAAGCTTTCTAAAGAAAAGATAAGGGAATTATCCATGAAATCTTTTTCATTCAGCCTTTCCACTTCTACTGAGATCTCCGCGGTGTCCAGCAATACTAAGATCAAATATTATTTCTTTTAAACAAATCTCAAGGCCCTATCATGGCAAATACTTTTTGAGAATTTGAAAACTTTCATCTGGGGAGACAGACAGAGACTATAATTTCCACCATTCTTTTCCAGAGCTGCTGATGAAACATTTGGAGTTGTAGTCTGAAAAAGCCAAACTTCTAACTCTAAAGCAGGGAGACTCAACAAGGCAAATGTTCTTAAATTACGCCTCCCATCATTTGATGCCAAGCCCATCCAAACTGGATGGAACTGGTTTGAAACAATGGGAGACATTCAGGGGCATCTTGAAGAGTATGTTCAGACATATTGTTAGGGGTGTCCCTGGGACAAATTAGGGACTGAAGGGACAAACATAATTTTTTTTTTAAAAAAGGTCTCTTTATATCTGCCCCGGGGATTTGAAAAATTCAGGGTGAAAAGTAATTAAGGTCAGATGAAGTGAGATCTCTTTTGCAAAGAAAAAAGAAAAAGGAAGATGAAGTGAGGTGTCTACAAAGCTCCTGGGCCAATCCCAGTCTGCTACCAGCAACAACCAGTCAAGGCCATGATAAATTGGCCAGACAGAAGCAAATCAGTGGTCAGAATTTGTTGCTATGGAGGGGTTGCTAGGCTTTCAGGCAAAGGTCACAAGGAAGATAGAAGGCTATTAGGCATTTCTTTTAAAAACTGTGTGCTGCAGAAATTTTCCTGCATTCACAAATGAGGTGATCCATTGGAAATATATGCCCCAAAAATGCTCTGTGTGATCGTATCCAAAATCAGCAGCTGAGCAATCTTGCTCTAAGGCTAACAGCCTTAGAACAGCCTTATTCCCACCTTGTAATATTTATTTATTATTTATATTTATAACCTGCCCTATACCTGAAGATCTCAGCATATCAAACAAATGATATATACTGAAACAATAAAAACCACCACAAGGTTTAAAATCCTGCATATTAAAAACAAAACAATATCAATTAAAACTGTAGTGTTGTAGGAGGGGAAACATAACTGACATTTAGCCAAAGATCTGAGCAAAGAGGTGTGTCTTCACCACCTTCCCAAACGTAAACAGAGAAGGAGCCTGACGCATCTCAAGCGGGAGACTATTCCATAGCCTCAGATGCCACATTAAGGCCAGGAGAGAGAGAGGGCCTTCTCAGTAATGGCCCCCAGGCTGTGGAATAGTCTCCCCTTCAAGGTGCGTCAGGCTCCTTCACTGTATACATTCAGGAAGGTGGTAAAGAAGCATCTCTTTGCTCTGGCCTTTGGCTAAATGTGGTATATTCCCCCACCACAGCACACATTACTGTTTTATACTGTTTTATATATATGGCTTTATTTTAACATGTCTGTTTTTAAATGCTGTTACCCGCCTTAAGACATTAGGGTATAGGGTGGGATAGAAATGTAAATATAAGTAATATAAGTTTGGCCTAGTGGTTAGGGAGCCGGACTCTTATCTGGGAATACCAGGTTCAATTCCACCCTCCCCCACGAAGCCAGCTGGGTGACCTTAGGCTCGTCACAGCTCTCTTCTGAGCCCTCACAGCCCCACCTACCTCACAGGGTGTCTGATGTGGGGAGAAGAACAGAAGGTTTGTCAGCCGCTTTGAGTCCCCTTAAATGGGTGAGAAAAGCGGGGTAGAAAAGCCAAGTCTTCTTCTTCTAAATAAATAAATAAATAAATAAATAAGACTCATATGTAAATTTCCTATAATATATAAACTTCTCCACATCATGCCTTCTTATTATTTCACAGGTACTGGAAAAACAAACACTTGGCTCCAAAGCGACTCAGCACAGGTATCCTCATGTACACTCTTGCATCGGCAATTTGCGACGAAATCCACTTGTATGGCTTCTGGCCATTTGGATTCAATCCAAACAACCGAGAAGACCTCCCGTACCACTACTTTGATAAAAAAGGAACGAAGTTTACAACCAAATGGCAAGAGTCCCATCAGCTCCCTGCCGAATTTCAGCAACTCTTTCGAATGCATGGCGAAGGTCTAGCAAAGCTGACATTGTCCCACTGTGCCTAGAGATTTAACACTTTAAGTGCCAAACACTTGTTGTTGGGTTGATCGGGGATGGGGGGAATGAAAAAGTGCCCAAAATAAATTCACAATTTTTTAAAAAGAGGGAGTTCTAAGGGAAAAGGCAATGGGGGAGGGAGTTCCCCTCCTCTTTTAATCTGAAGAAGTTTTCGAGAAACCCTTTTATTGCCCTCTTTTGAGGCATAGGGGACAGCACTCCTATTTAGCAATGTATCTGCATTTCTTCTTTTTGTGCAGTAGGGAAGTCAAAGCCGTTTACAGCAGAAAGTTTTAAATTTCTGGTTTTGCTGCCAAGAAGAATTTTTTCTTTGAAGTATTTTCAGAGTCATATATTTTTCACATTTTTGCAGAATATTTCAAAAGTGTCAACAGTTGAATTTCCTGTGCTTGGTTATGGGGAAAAAAATAACTCATTTTCTTAGCTAACTTGCACAACTATTATCTTGGTCGGAAAACCTTTGCCGGTCACTTTGAGAACTGTTCCGGATGTTCTGATGGGATTGCAACTTATGCCAGTAGCAACTCCAGTAAGGTCAGTGAGAATTTATTGATGTAAGCACCGCAAAACAAGTGCAAGTATTTTCTCATGAACTTTTATGGCCAAGGTTGAAATAATCTTTCAGTGTCTGCATACATCTTTGAAAAGCATAGAATCACAGAATCATAGAGTTGGAAGGGACCTCTAGGGTCATTGAGTCCAACCCCCTGTTCAATGCTTGATTAGACATCATAAGTAGAACCTGCTGCTTTGCCTTGTTGGTATTGCCCCCGATCACCTCTAGTCCCTCTTCATGCAAGTGCGGAAGCACCTATAAGGGACAGCAGACTTGCACAAGTCTCTGCACTAGGGGGTGTGCACGAATGCAATTTTCAACATTCGATTAGTGAAGCGAATATTCAAAAATCTGAATTCATATGGATAGAGAAAAACAAATGTCTGGACTTTCAAACCAATACAAATACATTCATTCAAATATTTGATATATATCCAATGATATGAATCTCATTTGCATCTTTACACATCCTGTATGCATCTCGTCTGCAACCTGTTCTCATCCCGTACATATGCACAAGATACGTATATATCCATACACATACAAATGTCCAAATTATTCATACAAATAACTCAAAACATTCGTATTCATACAAATACTAGTACAAGTACAAATGTCTGGACATTTGCTTCGTACACAGGTTTGTCCAAATTTGTTCAAATTTGTACGAATAATGAATAACGAATAATGAATATTTCGAATAACCGTGCACATGGCTACTCTGCAGAGCTTTGCACTGGCCAGGGGTGTGGCCAGGACACAGATTACTCCATCAAAGGACCTGTTTGCATTTGCTGGTCTGAAGCAGCTGCAGCCACTGCAGGGGGAGTTCATATTGCATACGGCGCCACTTCCGCCAATCTGAAATATCCCAGAGCTCCTGGGAGCGTCCACCAGCTGCCCCAACTGTTGTGAGCTGCAGAGATGTGGTAGGATTCTATTCGATAAGAATGTATTCCCAAAAATCCATACAAATATCCAATATGAACACATACGTATCTGAGAGGGATGTGCACAAATATTCAAAAATCCAAATGTTCGATTCGAATTCGATGAATGTCGACATTCAAATTTGAACTGGATTTTCGAAAATCTGAATTTGCACATTCAAACTCGGATACAGATTTTCAAAACTCCGTATCGGATTTTTTAAATGATTCAAATGTGTAGTTTCATATCTGTCATATCCGAATCTGTACGAAAATTATATGTACCTTGCACTTAAAATACGGTATTAAAACGGGATGCATACAGGATAATACAGGATGCATATGGATTTTTATGGAATGCGCACAGATACGTATAATAGATGCGAATGTTGTCGACATTCATATCTTTAAATACAAATCTAACATTCAAACATACAGATTCAAATGTTGCGGATTCGAATCGGGTTTTATGACATTCAGATCTTAAATATCCAAATCGAATCTGATTTTTTGACATTTGAATCTACTCCGATTCAAATGTCAAAAATACATTCATTCACATTCCTAGCATCCGATACTTATCCCATAACATATCCACTCTGAAAGTATCAAATCTGCCCTGAATCCACTTTGAATCCGCTCTCAATCCATGTCAAATGCTCTCGGGATCCATTGCAGATATGATTGGCGCAGTCGCTTTCCCACCTTCCCAGTTCACAAATGTTCCGAAGCTTTTGCACAAATACGAATGTCGGTGTACGAATATCATAACATCTGATTTGTATACGAATGTCCAAATTCGTATGAATATCGAATGTAACGAATATTCGTGCACATCCCTAATCATCTCCTTAGTGGAGCGAATTCACACATAGGTTTTTCCACTGTCACTAGAAGTACCCATTAAGTACCCATTAATGGGTACAAAAATACCATTACGTACCCATTAATGGGTACAAAAATACCATTACGTACCCATTAATGGGTACTTAATGGGTACTTTTAGTGACAGTGGAAAAACACCCATAGCCAGCTAACTTTCGAATGCTTTGGGTATCCCAAAATGTAGATGCCCAAATCATTCTACAACTTCACCTCCCTGGAACGCCCACAATCTGGAACAGGGTCTAGCAGAGGAATGGCTTTCAGGATTCCCCTCTGGGCATGTGTTTCATCCTCAGTGTAAATCGCTACATTGCTGAGCATTTCAATCAATCCTTGAGGCACGTCTTTGAAGCAGACGAACAATATTTATTCAGTTGGTTGGCTTCATTGATGGCAATGATTAATCAATTACATAACAGTGTCCCAATTTAAGTAGTAGATTTGGGGTGGACAGCAGAATGAATATACAAATATGTATCAAAATGGAAGTGCTAGTAAATACCTACCTGTTCCCTCTTCTCCTACGAGAAGCATTTTTACTCCCAACAATCTGCCTGCTATGACACAAAGAAGAATGGCCTTCCTTTGGACATATTTTGTCCATCTGCAAACGAACGCAAATTAAAATCAATAGACTCAATCAATTAATCAATTAAAGCTCCTATGATTAATCTACTCTACTTTTTAAAGGCTCGCTGCAGCTCTTGCCCATTTCAAAAGTTCAATTGCAGAGGAAACGGTTCGACTTGAAATCTAAACTGTAAATCCTCGGGTTAGGTTGCGTGGCGAGCTTGTACTCATGTCTGTAGGAGGCTTTTGTGGAATCAAGCACACACAGAGACAAACAAATGGCCATTTTGACTTCAGTGGGTTTGCTAGGAGCTGCGTTGGAGATTTCAGAAAAATTACCAGCGTTGAATATCCTCTTTTGAAATTCCATTGCCATCAATGTTCTTGTTCCTGACAGGGGCACCCTTATTATTTGAATCTGTTCATCTTGTTATGCCCATGTTATTTTGCTTGTGCTTTAAGTTCAAGCTCTAATATTGTGGATGTAGGATTCAGAGCTTCATAAGTAGTAATGTGGACCAAGCATGCACTTAAGGGTGTTTTTCCACTAGCACTAAGTACCCATTGAAGAACCCATAAAGGACCCAATAGGCTGAGAGCTGGATGACCCCATTTCCACTACAGACCCCATTAGAGACACATCTGTTTCCACCACAGCTAGGGAAATCCAGATCATATGGGTCCTTCAGGACCTATAATCAGGATTTTGTGTAGACCCCTTTCTACAGCCTTCAAATCTGGATTGTAGGGAGCCTGTTTCCACTACAATTTGGCAATGGGGTCTAGAGGGGGCTGGGGGGGGGAGGCACCCATGGAGGGGTACCCCAAACTCAAGACTTTGGAGTCCCTCCAAAGCCAGCTCCAAAATCCCTCCCTCTGCAAAGGCTCTGCAGAAAAACCCCTTGCAAGAGCCGGCTCTGAAGTCCCTCCGAAGGCAACTGTGGAGATCCTCCAGAGCGCCTCTGGAGTGGCATTGCTCTCGCAAGGGGTTTCTCTGGGGTGACTGGGGGTAGATCCAGAATTGCAAATGGGTGCTCCGGTGTTTCCACAGCAGGCAGGCTAGCACCCATTGCTATTAGGTGCTAGACCACCTGTGGAAACACACTGGGTACTTTCCTTAATCCCTATCTACTAGATCTGGATTAAGGGAAGTGCCCATTCCTTAGATCCGGATCTCCTTAGATCTGGATTAAAGGAGCTCAGTGGAAAAACACCCTAAATCTGCACTTACTGCCTTTAACTAAGCCAGTTAAAGTGAGTCGGTTTGCTCTTGAGGTTAGAGTGTCAGACTCTTTTCACTCTCCCAGCTGATTTCACAACGTCTGTGCTGACAGTGCTCTCTGCCACAGCACCAACTGAGCTGCCCCTGCTCCTTCCGGGCTCGGTCACGGACCAGAAATGCAACAATCAGATCCTGCATCTATGGCTGCCTCCAGACTTTGTAATAAATCCACAGTAAAAGTTCATCTTGCCTACTGCGCAGCAATGACCAGATGTCCCAACCCGAAACGCAGCTCTTTAGCTTCCCATTGGAAGCTCCAGGAGCTGAGTTGGCATGCACCATCACACAGGTTGAGGCAGCCAGTCAGATTTGAGCTGTCCTTCCTGCTCTCGTCTAGGGATGTGCATGAATATTCAATACATTCAAAATTTGATCAAATTCCTTTGAATTTGGACATTCAAATTCAAATTGAATGTTTATACATTAGAATTTAGACATTTGATCGAATTCTGAATCTTTTGAATAATTCGTACAAACAATTTGGATATTTGTATGTGGACACGTACGCATCGTGTACATATCTGTATGCATCTTATTTGTATACGTATGCATTTGTATGGATACATACGGGACAAACACATGATGCATACGTGATAAAAATGGGCTATGTGCGGATGCATGAGGATGCATACAGATGCAGACGGACACATACAAATTTTGTTGACATTTGTATCTTCAAATACAAACTGAATACTCATACGAATAGATATGAATCGAATATGAATACGTTCACTTTTAAACATTCAAATAGATTTGAATCTTTAGATATTCTATTCAAATCAAATCAAATGCTGAAAATTGCAGCTGTGCACACCTGTACTCTCATCATGCTGCTCTCACCTTTTGGCCAGACTGGAGGGAAAATTCAAATTTCCATTATACTGCACAGCGAGTGTTCTTAGATCAGCATTAAAGTGCGCAGCAACGATCGGATAACGTTACACCACGACGATCCATCAATCATCGTGTGTGACGCCTCAATCGGGACTACGCATTTCTGCTGAATGGTATAAACAAGTCTAGATGCAGCCTACATCTCTCCACAAGAGTAGGTTGCTTTGGCACACCCTTGGATCTCACTCCAAGACCAGCTTTTTATGTATTTTTACATAGTTTTCTCATATCAAAACTCTCTACAATAATATGTTAAGCTTTTGTCTTCAGGAAATTCGCACATTTGGAAGAAACAGAAATGAGGAATGAAAAGTGGGAAATGACGTGAAACCTTACTAGGTGTGAGCCCCATTTTGGAAGATGGATAAGGTCCTAGATTGTCACAGTATGTTCTATGCTCAAGTTTATTTTAATGTTCATTGAAGCAGGGCTTGCCAATCTATTGTGGCCTCTACCACCACTCAATTTTCATGCCCACCATCATCACTTGTCACTGGCCATGCAAGCAGGGGCTGATGGGAGCTGTAATTCAGCAATAGCTAGAACAGGGCGAAGATTTGATTATTCCTGCATAAAAATGTTTAGCAGAACAGAAGCATTTAAAGACTTCATGATAGTCGCAGAATTAAGACCTTGTTCCACTTGTTCTATCTAAATTAGCCTAATCAGGATTCCTTTTTGGACTTCATTTCCCATGATCCTGTCGCCAATTTAGTTAGGAATCATGGGGGGTATAGTTCAAAACAAGTGTTCTCTTGAATTCTGACTCTATTTTTTAATATATTGTAAGATTTAAAAAAGAGTCTACCCCCCCTTCCCGCATCCTCCAAAACAGGTAAAAACAGTAAGAAGTTTTCCTGGGTCCCATAGAGCCATCAATGTAATTTCAAGTCTGATTAGCAATAGGAATTGTAATTTAATGTCCTACAGTCTCAAAATGTCTTTTGCAGGGATAATGTGATTGACTTCAGTAGAAATCCACCCAATAATAAGATGTGAGGGGTTAAAAGTTTATGGCTCCATAGAAGAAGATGGAAAGAGACCCAAAACAGATCATTCCAAGATTAATTTGAACGAGGGAAATTCAGACAGGTATTGACACAGAAAGGATCATATCATTGGAATTGATTTTTCACATGGAATTCACTATTGATATTGCAAAAACCTCATTGAATATTTGAGAGCTATAGATTGTCTACCATGGAAATCAATAGCCTGATATCACTCAGCATAAACTGCATATTTTTAAAAACATATCAATATCCTTGTTTTTCTTTGCAGAAGCCACTCCTTAGGGCAAAGTATGTGATTTCACAATCAATTGTATTTCCAGGAGTTGCTCTTGTCTGCCTTTAGTTGAAAATCGAGACATCCGTCTCTTAGGCAGGACTCAAACGAATATAATACCGCCCTGCTACTATTATCTACCGAGATCCGTAAGATCTGCCTTCCGTTCCTTTTGTCCGGAGCAGCTGCATTGTACAACCCAAGAACAGATGTTCAACAGTCACTTTGTGTTCAATTGCCATAGTTCCTAGAATAGCACAGGAGGACGCTCTTGAAACACAGATTTTTAAACAAATTGCAAACTCTACAACTTCTTGAGTAGCGTAGCATGGCTTTTAGAGCAGAGTGAGTGCTGTATTAAGAGTTTCAAGAAGAGATAAATAGGTATTCCAAGTAGCAACAGAAATATAACTGCATAACTACAGTATAGGGCCGCATTATTTATTTATTTATTTATTTATATTTACATTTGTATCCCGCCCTATACCCTAAGGTCTCAGGGCTGGTAACAGCATTTAAAAACAGACATATTTAAAATAGAAACATATATATATATAACAGTATAAAACAATAATGTCTGTGGTGGGGCAGAAACTGTGCCACATTTAGCCAAAGGCCAGAGCAAAGAGGTGCGTCTTCACCCCCTTCCTGAACATATACAGTGAAGGGGCCTTGCGCACTTGAAGGGGAGACTATTCTACAGCCTGGGGGCCATTACTGAGAAGGCCCTCTCTCAGGTGCCCACCCATGTTACTACTGAGGGTGGCGGGACAATGAAGAGGGCCTCCCCTCCAGATCTTAGGGCACGGACAGGTTGGTATGGGAGAAGGCTTTCCTTCAGATATTGGGGGCCCAAGTCATTTAGGGCCTTATATGTTAAAGTTAACACCTTGAATTGGGCTCGGTAGCAAATTGGCAGCCAGTGCAGCTCTTTTAAGACCAGTGTGATGTGTATCCAGCCAGCTGTCCCAGTCAAAAACCTCGCAGCTGCATTCTGCACTAGGTGCTGTTTCCGAACCGTCTTCAAGGGCAGCCCCATGTAGAGCACATTAGGATGTACAGGAAAATACTTTCAATTCATTGGTGCCAGGTTTCTGATTCTCATCATCCCATCAGTTACCTTCTTCTGTCACAAATGTTCTGGCATGTGTAGAGAATCCTCCCACCTCCAATAGTTACCCTGCTAGTTTCTGTGGAAGCAACAAGTCCATCCATGCAGCTTGGCTTCCCTCATTTATGGGTGGACACACTCCATACGGACATCTTATTACATCATATAGCTTTAAACTGGAGTGCTTGGTGTCTTTTGCAGTTATTCATATCAACGTGCATGAAGACCTACCCTGAGTTCACGAAGTACATGAGAAACCTCAATATCTGTAGCAGAAGGAAACTCACACTCAAACATCTGTGATCAAAGTGCATGCATATTCTGTTTTCCATGTTTGCAACGTGCCTCCATCTTTATCCAGAAGACCCACAGGAGCATGTGCAGAGAGTCTCAAAATGGCAGTCCCGGAATCATGCATATCCAATGCACACAATGCTATGCTCTTGATTTGATTAGGCATTCATTGATATGCCAAGGAAAATTGCTGTAAGCAAAACTGCATGCAAGGATCTGATTTCTGAACAATGTCATTCTAAATTTGAATGTAATCCGGCTCAGCAACTCCAGTTGAGGATGGCTGGACCTATTTACTCTGGTTTACATGATTGTCAATTGGTCTGAAAAATGTAGCACTGAAATGGAGAGAAGAACATTTGGGATCTAATGAGTCTCTGGGTGATTTGCAGTAATAAATCAACAGGCATTTCTGATTCCCTAATTCTATTGGTACAGTATTGATCATAATACTTTTGTTTGAAATTAGTTCGACCAACTGTTGATTGTGGGGGTGGGGTGGGGGACCAGAAGCAGGTATCCTTCTGGCTTCTGTGGTGGTCCAGAAGATATCAAAAAATTCTTTCTGCTCAGATACCTGCCTGAAACTACACACAACCATAGCACTAAGCCTTTTCGCACTTGCCTTAGTGGTAAACCCCAGGGACACTCTGTCAGCGTGCAGCCACACTTCATGGGGCAACTTTGATTCTAGAAGATACTCCATGCATGCATAAAGATGTAGAGCAGTTTCTACACCTCTGCTAGTGGCTGGGGCAGGATAGCCCAGCATGCTTCATGTGAGCCAGTTTGGTCTAGTGGTGAGGGAGCCGGACTCTTAGCTGGGAATACGGGGTTTGATTCTGCACTCCCCCATGGAGCCAGCTGGGTGACCTTGGGTTAGTCACAGCTCTCTTCTGAGCTCTCACAGCCCCACCCACCTCACAGCGTGTCTGTTGTGGGGAGAAGAACAGAAGGTTTGTCAGCTGCTTTGAGTCACCTTAAACGGGTGAGAAAAGCGGGTGAGAAAAGCCAACTCTTCTTCTTCTTCTTCTTTTCCCATCTGCACCTCTTCTGAGTGGAAGAAGTTCAGGGGGAGCAAGTGAGCAGCGATGCAGGTGCAGTTGCATGCTGCATCACCCAGTCATCACAGCAATGGTTGGCTAAGTTTCTAACAGTTTGGGCGTTTGTAAGTTCAGACACAAACCATTCCAGACATTAGTTGGCCATTGCACCTCATCAAGGCGCGAACTGGCGTGTTTCTTTGGTGTGTTCAAGTTTGTGTGGGCCTCACTGTACACAAACTGAATCATAATTCTGAATTTTTCTGCTGCTTTCTATTGAAAAATACCAAAAAGCAAAGGCAAGAATTTACAAACAGAAAAGAAAACCCTGTAAATATATATTTTTTTTCTTAACTTCTCTGAGGATCTTACCCTTCTAGATTGTGCACTTTCATCTTCAAAAACTGAGTTTGTTTCTTTGTTTCTGGGGAAATAGAGAAAGAAGAAGAAAGAAAGGGGATGGAAACCCCGCCATTCTCATGAACCAACCATTCATTCCTAAATAGCCATATTAGAAAGTTATTTATTTTTCAAGTAGTGAATGTATACTTATGAGTCACGATACAATCTCAGGTGAATGGTGTGGATAGCCGCACAATCTTTCAAGCTATTTGGCATGGAAACCTGGATGCTACCCAAATGGAGGTTTCAGGCAGGGGGACCCAGAAAATAGGATGCTCCATTGAAATGACTTGACTTTCCCCAGCATCTAACTTCATTTCAGTGGAATTTATGAAGGAGAAATTCCTGACCGCTTGTGTGTCCCTAGCTGCTTCAGATGTGGTTCAGCTTCCGGATATTATGTGTTATTGATGTATGAAACAGGATCACACCTCTGAGACCGGAATGTGATCTCTACACAATGTAATGTATCTGTAAATACTTTTTGTCTGATTTGTTCATTGCAGGGCACCATCCAGGCCACCTTAAGAATGTTAAACCCCTGTTGGTTTTAACTGGAGCATTAGGAGACCATTCCTAATGGGGTTTCAGGCAGGCTTCACCTTGGCTCGCCTGAAGACAGAGAATGACTTTTTTTCCTTTCTTTCTGATCTGTTATAGAGAAATTCCGCGTAGTTATTGTTGTGATTGAAACTTGTCGGGGGATGGGAAATTTGCGATGATTCCTTTTGAATCTTTCTAAAATGTAAATCGTTGAGTGTGGATGTTCCTGCCACATTGACTCATGTGCCAAAACATGATATTGAATGCATCGTTTTTAAATAAAATGTTTTATTGTGCACTGGAAAACAATACAATGTCACAGGCTATTTTCTTCGCCATTCGCATAACTTGAAGAAACATTAGCAATCCGAGACAGAATCTAAAAGGCTCATCTGAACTATTTTATTTGTATCCCGTCCCGTACCTAAGGGTCTCAGGGCAGGTTATAACATATAAAATGAACACATTAAAACCAATAACATATTAAACACATTAAAAGCATGGCAGTGTCTGAATGTCGGGCGTGTTCTAGGAACAGAGGGTTCTGGCCTGGTCTCTGCGAAACGGTTCTCGTCTGTTTTGAAGTTCACTTGCAGAGTTATCCAGTGTCCTACCCTATTCGCCCGTGCTTTTAAATATTGATTAGGGATGTGCACGAATATTTGCCACATTCAAAATCCATACAAATTCATACATTTGCATTCGAAGATTGAACACGTGAGCCTCCCATGTTCTAGAACAGGGCTCTTAGTCCTCTGGTAGACCTGATTAAACGGGTCTACCTGAGATGTGGATTAAGGGCCTCTTAATCCTGATCTGGCTCTGTCTAGTGCAGATAGACCTGGACCAGTGGAGGTGTGGGTACGGAGGCCCACAGTCCGGATTAAGAGGCTCTTGAATCCGGATCTAAGCTTAGTGCAGAAAGAAGAAGAGTTGGCTTTTCTACCCCACTTTTCTCACCCATTTAAGGGGACTCAAAATAGCTGACAAACCTTTCTGTCCTTCTCCCCACAACAGAACACCCTGTGAGGTGGGTAGGGCTGTGAGAGCTCAGAAAGAGGTCTGTGTGACTAGCCCAAGGTCACCCAGCTGGCTTTGTGGAGGAGTGCGGAATCAAACCCAGTGATTCCCAGATAAGAGTCCAGCACCCTAACCACTAGACCAAACTGGCCTCAGTTGGCAGCAGGGGCCAAGAGTAAGTATTTGTATCTTAGGCTTATCAGACAGCTAAAATCCTTTTATGATACAAATCAGTTGGCCACAATGATCCATGCCCTTGAGACCCTTTAGTCTGGATTGGCACTGTGCACTCTGCATGGGCATTTTCTTAAGGACAGTACATAAACTAGAACATGCAACATGCTGAAGCTACATTTCTGACTGGAATTCCTTGCCAGGACCATATCACTCTAGTCCTGTGCTCACATCAAAGTTTTGACTCTGACATTTCCATTGTCTCTCTCTTGGGGCTCAATTATCCAAAGGAACTTCTCTTCCCTCATAGATCTACCTGCCCTTTGTGATCTTCTGGAGAAATTCTCCTAGTGAACCCTTCACCTCCAGAGGCTTGTGAATCAATAGCTACAGATATGGCCTTCTTTGTGGTAGCGCCCAGGCTCTGGAATAATTTTCCTCCAGGGGTGCACCAAGCCCCAATAATGAAGATTCGTTAGCATTCGGTGGGGGGGGAAATTAATGAGAACTCATCTTAATGTGAAATTGCTGAGAAATCTTTTCATAGTTAGGATTTTAAACTGCTCAGACTCTTCAGTGTTGCTAGCTTCACACCCAGGGATTCAACTGTAAAACAATATAAGACTCCATAAATAAAATTTAAAAAACAGATAACCAGACATTTTTACTACTTAATCACACAGCCAGGCTGGTCAAGGTTGTATACACAGGTAGATGATAACCTCACCTGCCCACAATGCTTGTGCAATACCTGAACATAGCTGGGGATAATGACCTGAACCTCCTGCATTTGGAGATTAGGGGCAACAGTATCCTTGACATAAATACCCATGGGCAGATCACCCTTTGCATCTTTAGAAAAGCCACTAGTCCCCCAATTGGAAGCCCCACTTTGAAAGCAAAAAAAAATAAAATCCTGCCATTTCTAGAAACTGAGAAGTGAAGCAAAATGCATAGGCACCATTTATGTATTTGCTTGCTTGCTTGCAAGAAAGTAGTCTGACTTCTGATTCATGCCATGTTAAACAGTCTGAAAAATTAATTTCCCACCATCATGACCAAATGGATAAACCTTAGCATGTAACATGCCTGATGCTGCCTTGAAAAGAGGTCTGTTGGGTTTATTCAAGTGTCAATATCAAAAGGCAATAGTGTTGAAAAAAACAAGCTCTGTTTGGATTCACACTTAAGTTATAATTCGATTCCAGTCTGCTGTTAGAGTGACAGGACACATAGCAAAACATCTGTCTGTTTTCTTTCAGCAATACCTGACTCAGAAAATCCACCACTTGGTTGGATAAAGTGGAAACAACTAGAAAAAAACAACAGCTCATGTAACAGTAATAACATACAAACATGCACATCAATCATATTCAATGACTATTTGAAAATATCAACCTAGGGTCGATTTGCACTTCAGCCCACAGTTCACGATAGTTGAACATCTGGGCAGGTGCATCTGCCTTCTCAGATGTTCACCTATCGTGAACTAGCTGTGGTACGTGACATTGTGCACCACAAGCTCACCAACCCTTAGCCCACACAACTGGAACTTACCTGACAGGGTCCAGGTGGCAACCATTCACACCTCTGCAGGCTGGGGAGGTCATCGAAGCCGTTGCACAAGTGTGCTGGCAGCTCACATGACCCCTTGACACGAATGAGACTTCACAGGCCATCAGCGTTGCTATAGCAATGATGCCGACACACATGCAGTTGCCCAAGCCACCACACTCAAGATGGCGGCACCCTGCAGAGGAGCAGCCCAGCGATCAAACACAGGTAGGTGCTCAATCACGCATGGGTTGGGTTGTCATCAACTAGTCAATATTGGTTCATCACGCACCTTTCTCACCCACAGCACAGGGAGGGAAGTGCAAAATCGCCCCAAGTCATTCCAGGTTAGTAACATAGTCACTCAGTAAGCAATTGGCCATAATAGATTTAGGTGCTAAAAAGGTAAGTATAAACATTAACTTCATCATATATTAACTTATTTAAGTTAATAAGGATTGAAACAAAGAAGTAGAAATCTGTGTGGAAAGATTAGAAAAATGACCAGTTACTTTGCTGATTGTTCACACTGAAAGTGGACTAGAAAATGGATTTAAACAGGTGTGAATGCAGTTCAATGCAAATATCATGATCTGCAAAGTGAATTAAGAAAGATTAGGGAAAAGAAATCAAGGCCCTTTCTGCACTTGGCCTTATTCTGGAATGTATCTTGAGATAGTGGTCTGCTGGCCACAAGCTAATGTAAACTATGGCAGGGCTCACCTGGGGCCTTCCATAGTCTGCACTAGCATGCAGATAGCTGGTCCGTATCCTGGGATATACTCCAAACTAAGTCCAAGTGCAGAAAGGCCCCAACTCTGGTCTCTGTTTTTATCTGAGTAATAGTTTTTAGGACTACCAGCTGGACCATATCCAAATTCACATATCCAAATATGTTAACATTACAGAACACTATCAGGAAAAAAAAATCATGTCATACATTATCCAAAAGGGCACAGATTTTGAACAAACAGAAATAATATAATTTTAAACAAATAACTAGCCTATTAGGTTTTTATAAGATGATGTTGTCCTACTAGTTGCTCATGGAGTGACCAATAATTTTACATTTATCCATACATTTGTGTTTATGCTTATATATTAATTATGCACTGCATTCCAAGCCCTTTTTGAAACTGGGCGTTGTTTACTTTCAGATAATTAGAGGAGCCCTAGTGGATTACAGCCTGTCTAGTCCAGCATCCCATCTCACATAATGGCCCACCAATGGCTTCCAGGCATCTCAAGCAGGAGGCAATGTTGCTTGTTCTCGCCTCCCTGCAAATGACTTTTAGAGGCATCTTGCCTGACTTTCCAACCTGGGGACAGTACCTAGGCATCTATTCCAAAAGCCATTGATACCTCAACCTCTGTCCTCCATGAATTTGTCCCACCCTGTAGAAGATAAGAGGAGGCCATCTGGTCCAGTATTTTTTCTCACACGGTGGCCCAACAGTTGCTTGAGGTTATTCTAATGCTCAAGTGTTAGTCAAATGCTTCAGAGGGAACCCTCTCTTCATTGTTTTCAGATTGGGAGTTGATAGACCTGGGATAATCCTGGGTTTTATACCTGTCTGGATGAAGCTACACTCTTTTAAATAATTCCTGATTTAAATGATGCTGACACTGTACTTAAAAAGGATATAGCTTATAGATTCAATATGTCAAAGCAATTTTTGTGTGCTTTAAAAAAAATCATGAAGGAACCTTAGAAAGAATATGGTGGAACAGGAAGATGTGCAGAAAAGGGCAACTAGAATGATCAATGGGCTGGAACACCTCCAGAATGAAATAAGGTTGCAACATCTGGGCCTCTTCAGTCTTGGAAAGGTGACATTTAAGAGGTGATCCAACTTAAGTATACAAAATCATGCATAGTGTGAAAAAGTAAATTGAAAAAAATATTTTTTCTTGTCATACAACACCAGAACCAGGGGACTCTCTATGAAGCTGATGGACAGGAGAGTTAGAACTGAGAAAGGGAAGTGTGTTTTTTTTTCACCTAAGGGATCATTGGTCTATGGAATTTCCTACCAGAAGAAGAACAAGAGTTGGCTTTTCTACCCCACTTTTCTCACTCATTTAAGGGGACTCAAAGCAGCTGACAATGCTTTTCTATTCTCCCCACAGCAGTCACCCTGTGAGGTGGGTGGGATTGTGAGAGCTCAGAAGAGAGCTGTGACTAGCCCAAAGTCACCCAGCTGGCTTCGTGGAGGAGGATGGAATCAAACCCGGTATTCACAGATAAGAGTCAGCTCCTTAACTACCAGACCAAAAGGGCTCACTAGATACCATCCAGCCTGGATGGATTTAAGAAAGGTTGAGGCAAATTCAGGTGTATCAATGGCTAGTAGGGCCATTTCCACATTTAGTTGGGTTGGACTGCATCAAGGTACTCCTTGATCTAGATACATTCTGGCTACTAATGGTGGTGGGACCTCACAGATCTACACCAACATAGGGACTGTTAGATGCCCAGAAGATTACAAGGGAGTGTAATCCAAATTAAGGAGTGCAGAGGGCCACCTATGGTGCATCCAGCAGAGGCCAGGACAGGTAAAATTTCCTGCCCCCATTCAGCCCTGAGGCCCAAGAGACCATCATGAAAGTAACCAACAGTGCTCCCATGTAGAAGGTACTACCATGTGGGATGCACTGTACAGGGAACTAGCAATTTGTACACTGGCATTGTAACCTAAATCACACATAGGGACAGAGAACTATAGCAGCATATCTCCAGCTATCATTCCAGTTCTCTTCCTGCTTCACAGGCCCCACCGCACATGCAGCCAAAGGCCTCAGGGTTGGGGGAGTGCCTTTTGGCAGTGTGCTATACCATACCAATCCAGGAAGTGCAAACAGGCCCAAAATAAAGATATTTGAACTTGGCCAATCAGGACTGCCTGGGGCACTCTGGGATGGAGCATACACACCATGAGGTGCCACCTCTGACCCAGAGCAGCCAAGAGCCACCCTGATGGCCACTAGCTGTGGAGCAGTTTTTACTCCTCCACAGCTTAACTGAGAGCATAGGCCCAGTGGCAGCATGGGGTTGGGGCTGGACAGCTTCAGCTGTGCAGTCACGTGCCTTGTTGCCAATCACTATATCCCCTGCATTGCCATTGCTATGTTGAGGTGAATAGTCCCAGACAGAACCATTCACACTTCACCAAGACTGGGTGAAGTTTGGGATGGGATGGTGATCACAATGCAAACGACAGCCACGGTCCCTGATCTGAACTACTGTGGGATATTTTCCTACAGAGGTTAAGTGTGAAAAGGCCCTAAGTTTAATGGGTTATTTTCTGCTGGTTGATTGCAGGGTAGCTAATGTGTAAGGATCTAGAACAGTGGTTCTCAACCTGGGGGTCGGGACCCCTTTGGGGGTCGAACTACCCTTTCAGAGGGGTCGCAACGAGTCTCTCACCGCCCTTCCCTCCCACCTCCCAGCTGCTCCGCCCCCATGGTTGGGGGTCTCCACAACATGAGGAACTCCATTAAGGGGTCGCGGCATTAGGAAGGTTGAGAACCACTGATCTAGAAGATGCTGAATCATAACTCTCATTCAGCAGGAACAGTGATAGACAAGGGGGAAAGTCAATGGAATCTATAGTTCAACCATAGGTCTGGAGAACCAGTGCACCAGTCCCAACTGTTTTATTAAATTATTTTATATGTATATTACCATGTGCACTTGTGTTTTGATTGTAGTAAGGAGTAAGGCCCTGTGGCGCACTTTCAATAACTTTTACTTTTTAAAGGAACAGAGTCCATTTTCCATGAGTTCCCTGCTGCCGTTGTACACGCTGACAATAATCCAGTCTCTTTTAAAACACACGGATACTTCTTTATTGGTTAACACTTGGAATTAGATAGCAGTAACATTCATTTCAACATTAACCCTTTCTCTGCCTAACCCTACAGTTATTTTCAGGATCCTTCCCTGCCTCTCCTCACTGGCCTATGAACCTGGTTCTAAACTTGCCCTCACCCTTCCCAGATGTTGAACAGCTCACACTAGAACAATCACAAGAACTAGAACACATCTTCCCTTCTAACATAGCCTTTTATACTTGTGTCCCGATTATTGCTCCTTCTGACTGGATGCTCTCCTGGGCTAACGGACCCCCTCCTCACTCAGGTGGGTAAGCCACACCCCCTTGTAAGCCATAAGCTAACCTGGGGTGTTTTTCCACTGTCAAATAGTACCCATTTTTGCACCCAATAAGGACCCATTTGGGTGTGAGCTGGATGATCCCATTTCCACCACGGCACCCATTTGGGACCCAATTGTTTCGACTGCCGCTGGGGAAATCCAGATCAAATGTGTACTTTCTGCCCTTTAATCCAGATTTTCTGTAGACCCCATTAATGGGGTCTACAATGGGGTCTTCTGCCGGAAAGTTCAGATTAATGGGGTCTAGAGGAGGCTAGGGGTAGGGGATGCACCCATGGGGAGAGTCCTGAAGTCCCAGCTTCGGAGTCATTTCAGAGTCATTTTGAAATCATTCCGTAGTGACTCCAGAGTCCTTCCAAAGAGATCGGCAGCGACTTCGAAGCCGCTCCGGAGTCCCTTCAGAGCAGCTCCGAAGTCTGCGCTGATCTCTTTAGAGAGACCGGCGGAGAGATTCCGAAGTCCCAGGCTTCAGAGTCTCACCATCGGTCTCTCCAAAGAGATCAGCGCAGACTTTGGAGCCACTCTGAAGGGACTCTGGAGTGGTTTTGAAGTCTCTGCCGATCTCTTCGGAGGGACTTCGGAGGGGAGTCCGCGCAGTCTGTGCTAATAGTGCACGGACCGCGCTGACAGCTCTGGAGCCTCTCCGAAGTCCATGGGGATCTCTTCAAAGGGACTTCAGAGTCATTTCAAAATGATTTCGAAATGACTCCGAAATCACTCCGAAGCTGGGACTTTGGAGATCGCACCCCCCCTGTCCCCAGAGACACCTGGGGTGACGGACCGACCCCTTGGGAGTCGATCCGGATTCCCCACATGGGTGCAAAGGTGTTTCCATGGCAGGGGGTTAGCACCCATTGCTAATGGGAACTACACCTCCTCTGGAAACACATTGGGTGCTTCCCTTAATCCGGATCTACTAGATCCGGATTAAGGAATGTACCCATTCCTTAGTTCCGGATCTTCTTAGATCCGGATCTAAGGGCTGCGATGGAAAAACACCCATGATCTATAGGCTTCAATCTCTATTTAAAACTAACCCAAAAGGTGTTGCCACAGGCCCTTTCCACAATTGAGATAAATCTCAGAACAAGGTCCTGTCATTTGCACATTAGTATGGACTACAGCAGACCTCTCTCCCATCATGCTTCGTCCACCTTGGGCAAAGTGTGGACCCAGTGCCTTAGCCCAGTATGGCTGTATGCTTCAACAAAGAGGCCTGCAGTGCAACCGGCCCAGAGCCAGCATACTGGACCATGGAGACATTTGGACAGCGTGTTCCCATCACCCAGTACTTTATACCATGGGGGACCCATTTTGATGGTGCTCTCAGAAATGCTGCCAGACATGAGTCCGCTCCAAATACAGGCAGACTGGAAACTGCAAAGGCCTGGAACTTTCATTCCCAGCATTCATAATCTCCGGACTGTCTCCAAGGGCTTTTGTACACATACAAATGTCCAGATTATTCGTACAAATGATATGAAATATTCATATTCGTTCAAATATTTAAAAACAAATGTCTGGACATTCTATCCAAGTTCAAATGTTCAAATTCAGCAGAATTCAATCAAATAATGAATATTTCAAATATTTCTACAAATCCCTAATGCATAGCCGTGCAACTGGGGGAAAAAAGTTTATCTTACAAGAGGCATCCACTTTGCAGAGGCAGGAAGGGAAAATTAGCTTCTCTGCAATTATTTCCGCCATTCTAATCAGAGTGCTCATGATCAATTCGTGTATATCTTCTCCTACTGCATTTAAATAACAGCACAGTCCTATACTTAATTGCTCACCCAAATGAGTATGCAGGAGGCTGCAGCCTAGATACTGCAACAGCACCTACAGGGTATGCATGTTTGGGTGAATCCTCTCTTCAACATAACCTGAATCAGATCATGCCATTGGTTGCATCCCAGCCCACAGCTCTTGAAAAACAAAAGGCCAGCGCTAATAGAAAGGCCCCTGCTTGCCCAGTCCTGAAGGCGCTGACCTTTGCTTGCCTGTGGCCTGGGAGGTGAAGGGTGGGGCACTTGCAAGCTGCCTGTGTATAAAGGAAGCTCATTAGATCATCACCTCTGAAATGAGCCATTGAAATGAGCCATGCGGCAAGAAGCATCAAGCGCTTCCTAAGACCAGGGCCATGGAACTAGAATAGATATGCTTCCAGGGACATGCACATATGAAACATTAGCAGGAGGAGGAGGAGGAGGAGGAGGAGGAGGAGGAGGAGGAGGAGGAGGAGGAGGAGGAGGAGGAAGAAGAAGAAGAAGAAGAAGAAGAAGAAGAAGAAGAAGAAGAAGAAGAAGAAGAAGAAGAAGAAGAAGAGCTGGCTTTTCTACCCCACTTTTCTCACCCATTTAAGGAGACTCAAAGCAGCTGACAAAGCTTTTCTATTTTTCTTCCCACAACAGAACACCCTGTGAGGTTGGTGGGGCTGTGAGAGCTCAGAAGAGAACTGTGACTCGCCCAAGGTCACCCAGCTGGCTTCATGGAGGAAGAAGAGTTGGCTTTTCTAGCCCACTTTTCTAGCCCATTTAAGGGGACTCAAAGTGGCTGACAAAGCTTTTCTATTCTTCTTCCCACAACAGACACCCTGTGAGGTAGGTGTGGTTGTGAGAGCTCAAAAGTGAGCTGTGACTAGCCCAAGGTCACCCAGCTGGCTTCATGGGGGAGGGCGGAATCGAACCTGGTATTCCCAGATAAGAGTTCGGCTCGGAGATTGCATGCCCTCTCCCCCAAAACACCTGGGGTGATAGGCAGACCCCTTGTGGGCCAATCCAGATTTGCCACATGGGTGCTCTGGTGTTTCCACAGCAGGCAAGCTAGCACCCATTGCTATTGAGTGCTAGACCACCTGTGGAAATACATGGGGTACTTCCCTTAATCCGGATCTACACATTCCTTAGATCCGGATCTTCTTCGATCCGGATTAAAGGAGCACGGAGGAAAAACACCCCATGGCTTTGTGGAATTCACCATGCTAATATGCCAAAAACCACATCTAATTGCTGCACAGTTCCATCCATTGAGGCCTATTTTAACGCAGGAAATATGTATTGCATCCAAAGTCTAGTTTTATGCCTCCCTAACCTGAAGAATGTCTGAAAGGAACACCATAAGGAACTCCAGTGAAGATTTTGTTTCCAGTTCAGCATTGGGAGGAATTTGTGTTTGTGGAAACCTAGGCCCTTTCTGCACTTTGCCCTGTGGTTTGCATGCCATACGCTTCCAGACAGAGCATCTGCACTTGAAGATGCAGGAATGTACTACAGACAAATGACGCATGAAGCAAGAATTTATGCTCCACATGTGCACTTACCCTATCCAGTGGCATCCCCATCACACTTCTATGATGCATGGAGAGGCACATACCATGTTAGTGTCACTGCGCAGGTGTGACATGTCATCATCATCCCAGTGATGGTGCCAGCACATGCACAGTGACACCAGCATAGCACACCAAGATAGTGGTGCCCAGGCAACTCATCCGTACGACGTAAGTGTCCAGATGCAGGGGGGGGGGGCTGGTTTGTACTAGCCTTCACAGAATTGTATACAATATTCCAAATGTGGCCTCACCATAGATTTATAAAGAGGCAAAATGACACTTGCTGACTTGTTTCCTATACCCTTCCTAATTATTCCCAGCACTGAATTAACTTTTTTTGCTGCTGCTACATACTGGGTTGACACCTTCATTGAACTGTCCACCAGAACCCCGAGATCCCTTTCCTGGTGCATTGCAGAAAGCTCAGACCCCATCAGTTTATAGACATAATTTGGATTCTTGGCCCTAATGTGCATTACTTTGCACTTGTTAAGACTAAAGCACATTGCCACTTGGTTGCCCACTCACCCAATGCTAAGAGATCCCTCTGGGGCTCTTGGCAATCTCTTTCGGATTTTACTACCCTAAATAATTTCGTATCATCAGCAAACTTTGCTATTTTACTATGCATCCCTTCTTCTAGAACACTGATGAATAAAGTAAAAAGCATTGGTCCCCACACTGAAACTTGGGGGACCCCACTTTTTACCTCTTTCCACCCTTCACAATCTCAGAATAGGGAAGACCTACTGATCATTTTGAAACAAACATTGTGCATAATCAACAATTAAAAACAATCTTAGCATAAAAACTACCATAGGCAGCAACTGTATTCTCATTTGGTCAGAACCTTCAAGTCACAGAATAGTATTATTTTTTGTTTCCAGTCCATTCTTCATTATAGAGCTACAAGTCCAAGGGCTTCTCACAATTACAAATTTGGAATGTGAGATTAAAGAAAAAGATTAGTGACTGGCTTCCCACTGGTATCCTGAAGCCATTGTTGCCTTTGGAGACCACAGCTGACAGCCCATTAAGTACAAAGATGCTCCGACATACCTACCTTTATCCTGTAGTGGTACAGTGTAGTGGTTAGAGTAGTGGGCTAAGACCAGGGATTCAAATTCCCATTTATGTGATCTTAAGCCTGTTGCCATCATGACTTCAAGTATCCTGTCTTATACAATTGTTGTAAAGATAAAATGAAAGATCAACTACATCTGCCACTTCCAGATTCATTAGAGGAAAGATAGGACATAAGTTTTATTATATTATTGTATTGATTTGGGCCATTCATATCCCATAAAAACATTCGCCCAACTCATTTAATCAGCCATGTTATCTACCTAGATAGACAAAGACTTAAAGGAAAGCTTGCCAGCTCCAAAGCTCTGAACTATTCAGGATGTAATTCCATGTCCCTAAATCCTACCAGGTTTCCCTCGACTTTCAGATGGAAAAGTGTGGCATTCCTGGCCTCCACAATTACACATCTCCTATGCCTGCTGGCTCAGAGGTAGGTCTTAGTGGGATCCTGAGACTGTGAAAGACACACACACCCTTCTTGAACCTCAGAAGTGAATCTAGCCAGTTTGGTCTAGTGGTTAAGGAGCCAGACTCTTATCTGAGAATACTGGCTTTGATTCTGCCCTCCTCCATGAAGCCAACTGTGTGACCTTGGGCTAGTTACAGGTCTCTTCTGAGCTCTCACACTACCTACCTCACATGGTGCCTGGTGTGGGGAGAAGAACAGAAGCTTTGTCAGCCACTTTGAGTCCCCTTAAATGGTGAGAAAAGCAGAGTAAAAAAGCCAACTCTTCTTCTACTACTTCCTGCTAAGCAGACACATTGGATCAACCTTATTCACAAAAGAAAGAACACCAGGAAGACAAAAGGTGCTAACTTTCCCTTTATTATTTATTCCTGTTCTATCTCTGAGCCGAAATCCTGTCTACAAACACAATTAACTGTTTAGCATACTTCTTCCAGAGGGCTAAAAGAGTAGCTTCTGTATTCTGTTTTTGGGGGGTCTGTTCTGTCTTCCAAGAAAAACCATCCTTTTTTCTGCAAGGAATTCCTTCAAGGCCATTGATCTAAGATCCCTAGGATTTCATGAAGAACAAAATTTTTTTAAAAAGATTGTTCTCCAATCTACAGGCCAACCCTGCTTCTAGGTTACAATTGAACTTGACCCCAAATTTGTTCTTCACCACCTTCCCAAATGCAGCAGAGATGTCAACATGGGAGACTATTCCTCTGAAAGTGTCCATACTGTGTTTGGGGGAAGTTGCTCGATATTGGAGTGTCCTGCCATCTGAGTATATCCTCCTGTGGGTATTTCAGAACTGACTTTTTAAAAGGGACTATAAAATTCCCTTTAAGTACCCTCACCACACCAGAACCCACTGAGTTGACTTTTCCTGTCTCAACACCACTACCCTTTCTCTGGATTTTTCATTCCTCACAATTCTGATCACTGAAAATCTCAAGGAACTGAAATTGTCAGGAAAAAAAATGAATGGCCATATGGCAAACTTTTCCTTTTTTCAAAAAAAATGTGGCAGAGGATCAAGCACAGGTGTGTATCTGGATTCGCATAGTGATATAAAGAAAAAAAATCACAATATATTTAATCTTATCTGCATAATGCAAAGGCGCCCGGAGGTCCAATTCTTATTTAAATATAGAGATAATCGAATCGCTTATGAGCTGCTCCTTTCAAATGTACTTTTATCAGCTTAAAACATACTTTCAGTTAGCCACTACGCTTCTCCATCTGGGAAGAGAAGTTAATATATAATATTCAAATCTCTCCATCCAATTTGTATTTTTTAAAACCAGTTAATTGAAGAGTGGACCCCAGTGGGTGAACGCGTCAAAGAAAACACAACATTTCTCTTTCTTGCCATCCGGGATTCAGTTTAAAGATGGGCAGATTTAAGTGAATCTTCTGCCAAAGGCACAAGATTCCCAAAAACAACAGAAGGGGAAATTTCCCTGCGCTCTGTTCTCAAAGTCCCCGTTTCTGGACTGTCTCTAATACCAACAGATGTTACTAACTTGAAATTTAGGAGAACTTTTTAGGGCTATTGGTATTTGTGCGGGAAAAGAGCTGGCAAAGAAATCCTGATGCTGAGAAAACTTTCAGGTTTGGAAAGTTAAATACACAAAGCGCAGGATCAGGAAAAGTGCATGTTTACATATCGCCTGGAAAAAAGTTGGTTAAAAAAATGATGTTGGTCACTTCCTGTATATCCCATGCACAGCACCAGAAAAAGAATTTATTATTACTATTATTATTTTGTCTCCAGGGTCCTAAAGGTTTGAAAAGTCTCCAGATCGAAACAAGTCGGTGTTGCTCAACTTCCAAAAGTTCTTCCAATTATTTTTTCTCTCCCTGCAAGTGGAAAACTTTTCCCTAAAGAAATCCAGAATAAAAGTTCTGATGTGAAGACGTGTCGACTTCTTCTTTTGAGTGCTGATCGAGTCTCTTTCTCTACCCCCTTTTTCTGCCTCTCCCCTTAAACTTTCGCGTTGGAGAGACTCGGAATTTATTATTTCCTCGCTTCGAAAGCGGGTCAGCGCGGCCGAATTCCTTCCCAAACGGGTCTCTTCCTCCACGGACTGGATAAATGTGCAACGCGACCCGCAGTCTCTGCTCCGGAGGCAACTTTGGAAACGTTTCCGCTTTCGGAGAGTTAAATTTGTCCCTTTGACAACCAACGGCAACTTTTGCCTTCTTTTTGAAAAGGCAACAAAACAGATTTCACGCCCAACTTGCGCGGAACAAAGGCGGCCTCGCGCCGCTACGCTTCGGGCCCCGATTGAGGGTCGCTGGCTGGCATAGAGAACTCAATCGTAGGGCCTTTTTCGGTGGGTGCGGAGCACAGATCTGCCTATGTGGAGGGAAGGAAAGACAGAAAATAAAGCCCCTCGTTAAATCACACGAAGCTTTTGGCCTGGCAGATTCTGAAATAATAACAGTGATCATAATAATACCATTAATATTAATAATAATCGGGGGAAAGCTCTGAAAAGCCCTTAAAACCTGATTTTAGACAAACAAGGTGTGCTACGTTGATGATAATATGTATTTAAATAACGCGTCTATTTGCCGTGGACGATTGTATATAGGCAGAAAAGCTTTAATCGTGCAAATATATGTAAAATGCAAGCAGAGCGTAAATTCACTTATCCTGGCAGAAAATATACTACTTAATATACAGGTATGAAGAGGTGGGTTGCCTTAAATTAGGCGCCTCTCCAAATTTAGGTAAAATATATTGCATTTTAGTGCAGGCTAGCGGATCCCAGTGTGCTAAGCGGAGTCCGTCCACACGAGGCTTAGCCTATCCGTGGTGTTTCTGCGTGGTCGGGTTGCATATCAGGTATATTCAGGTGGTCAGATCCATGCCACGCTAAGCCCATTCCTCGGGACGTATCCTCTCCGAGAGAAACCAAAACTATCCCCACCCACGACCGGGAATTGCCCGCTGGTTCGCTTCATCCCAGCGCGTCTAAAAGGGCAGGACTGGGATAGGAAGTCCGGGGACATAGAGACCGCCTGCCTTGCCCCCAACTTTCATTTTTATTCGGAAGCCCGAAAGAAGGTCTCCCCTTTTTCCTGCTCACCGAGGGCAGCTTACTGTCCACTCAGTCGAGAATCGCCGTGTGAACACTCGCCCAGCCGCCGCGCTTGCAAACCGCCCTACTCCGAATTGCCTCCCGGGTGAAACCACACTGGCGTGTAAACGCTCCGAAACCCCAGATCGTCCACTGGTCTAAAAGGATCTTGGCCAAGAGGTCGACCAAAACCCCCTGGCTGGTTTCTCTTCCCTGGGAAACGAGCCACAAAACAGAATCCCAAACCTGAACTGTTCTGAGTATTTTGGTCTTGGTGGTGGTGGTGTGTGTGTGTGGAGTGGGGGGGGGCGTAGAAGCAGAGGCTCTTTTGGGGGGGGTCTTCTACTCCACTCCATCCCCACTCCCCCACCCCACCCCAGCTAAACCTCTCCCCACCAACACCCCCCTTTCAGAACCTGAAACTCTCTTCTTTCGCCCTCCTCGCTGGGTTAGCACAGAAACAGGATTAACTTTCTCTGACCTTAGCGGGTCCCAGAAATAGGAGCTCCACAGATTCGACTGGGCTGGGGGGGGGGGAGAGAAAGGGGTCGGGGGTGCGGCCGGGAAGCTCTTGAAAAGACGAGGAGGAGCGCTGTGCCCGCGAAACAAAAGGGCCCCGTCGGGTTGCAAGCGGTAAGATTGTCCCGCCAAAGTAAGGCAGGAAAAGAGAAAGAAACTCTTGGAAAGTGACTAAAACCGGGGGGCGGTGGGGCTGAATAGAAACAAAGAGTAGTACTAGTAGTAGTAGTAGTAGTAGCAGCAACATTTATTATTATTATTATTATTATTATTATTATTATTATTATTATTATTATTATTATTAATGATGATGATGATGATGATGATGATGGTTTTTTAAGGTGGTGAATTCAGGAGAGGTACCCATGTGCGTCAGTGGTTTACATGCCTGCAATTTTATCTTGCATTTTCACCCTGTGGTTTGATTCTGATCTGGTCCAAAACCATCGCACAATCCAGAGCATCCACTGCACGCAGGCACGTGCAGGCTACCCACGCCACACGCCATGCTTAAGTCTGAAGTTCGAAGAGCATCCGAGCATCAAGCAAAGCAAACTCCCGCCCACGAAGCCTTAATGCTCCAAGCAGTCCCAGGACTTTCCTTTCCCACTCTGCATAATACCTTTTTTAAAAAAAATCAAAACAAAAAGCCGCCCTGCAATCGCTCTTGTGGCGGGACACTCAGGTGGGTCCAGCTGCCTGGAGCCAGACGGCCTCGCATCCTTTCCTTCGGTCCTTCTCCCCTCAGGGCCTCCTTGGGCCATCCACTTTCACGCCTTCAAGCGCCTCCATGCTTCTGGGAAAGAGGGAGAAGAAGGTGGCGCCATTTCCACGAGTGGCGGCCAATGGGTCGCCTGTCCAAACACCTATCCTACCAGCTTCGCTTGATGGCCACCCTTCGAGCCCCCTTCACCACCTGGAAAAGAGGCCAAGGTGACCCAGGTCTCTCAGCAGCCGGGCAGAGCAGAGCAGATGTAACCCGGAAGGTAGGCAAGACCTCCTCCAGCGTGACCCAGTTTGGCCTAGTGGTTAGGGAGCAGGACTCTTACCTGGGAATACCGGGTTCGATTCCGCCCTCCCCCTCCCCCACGAAGCCAGCTGGGTGATCTTGGGCTAGCCGCAGCTCACTTCTGAGCTTTCACAGCCCCGCCCACCTCACAGGGTGTATGTTGTGGCGAGAAGAATAGGAAGCTTTGTCAGCCTCTTTGAGTCCCCTTCAATGGGTGAGAAAAGCGGGGTACAAAAGCCAACTCCTTCTTCTCTTTGGGGTCCCTGCTAATTATAGAGGCGCTCTGGGGGCTTTTCCATAGGGCAAACCTATGTCAGGGTATGATCGCACGTATTAAACACACCCCACCATCAGAAACGGCTTCGGGGTGGGACTGCTCACACACCAGTCTGCCCCTCCCGCTTCCCGTGAACGTTTCGGGCCAGAAAAAGGCGGCTCAGAGCAGGCTTGGGAACGCGAGGGCCACACGCACCGCCTCTCCGAGGGGCCACTTTTGCTACGTTTTAGCAGAGAGCCCGGGGAAGCCCCTCCGCGGCCCCCTCTTGGAGACCACCAATTCCTCTCCCACCCTCTGGATTTCTTTCCAGCAGGACCCCGAAGGCCTCCCGGCCCCGATCCCTGTTTGCTCCTCCATTGAAAGCGCCTCTCTTCCTCGTCGGGGGGGGGGGGCACGAGTCTGTCTATCCAAGCGCCACCAGCCCACTCCTCTAACCGAAGAAAGGGGGCTTTCCGGAGCTAAAAATGCCTTATTGAGCCTCCCACTTAGCCTCGCCCGAAACAGACATCCTGGGCGAAGGAATGACGGAGGATCAGGGTTGCTTTTCTCTTTTCTTTTCTTTTCTCTTCCCACCCACCCCTTCCATCCGTCTCTCCCCGCCCCATATGCTGCTTTTTTTCTCTCTATTTATTTTTTTAGTACGAGCCTTTTAAAAACCAATTCGGATGCGCTGGGCTTATGGTGCGCTCGCTCGGCCCTTGGGCGTGAATCTCCAGGACTTTCACTTTGCCCAGCAACTTAAATGTATCCACTGTGCCCAAAACCAAGGCTGTCCGGCCAGGCCTTTCCCGGCAAGAGCCAGGGGTCCTTGGGCGTGACCCTTTGCATTGGCTGCTGCTGCTGCTGCTATATTATTATTATTATTATTATTATTATTATTATTATTATTATTATTATTATTATTATTATTATTATTATTATTATTATTATTAATTAAAAGCCTCCTGCAAATTCGGAGCCCTCTTGACCCGGCCGTCAAGCTGTTGGCCCCGCCAGCCCTCTCGCCTTTACGCCTTCCTAGCCGGAGGGAGAAAGGAAACACACATATAGATAGATAGATACATTATTATTATTTTTACAAGGGGAGGAAAATAAAACTCGCACGACTTACCCCAAAATGGAGGCGGACGTTGGGGCAAAGGGGTACTTTAAAAGAGGCCGGGAGGTCTGTTTTGGGAGCCGCTCGGCGCAGGCAGATGCGTTTGCTTAGGCAAAGCTGTTGGCCAGGAACGCTATAGATTAGCATGGGGTCACCAGCGCGCACGGGTTTGATCAATACTCCTGCATTCACGTGCCAGATGGGTTTGGAAGAGGGGAGAGAAATCAGGGAAGGGTTTGTGTGTGTGTGTGTGTGTGTTTGTGGGTAAGGGTGGGTGGGTGGTCTTCCAAAACTGGAAGGGGTTCAGATCCAGTCCTGAATGATCTCCTGGCATTTCACTGACCCGTGGTCAGGAGGCGTCCGCTTGCAAAGGGAAAAAAAACTAATAAAATAAAATGATCTATTTCCTTTTTTTTTTTGCTCTGATGCCCTCTGAGTAAATGACTTAATTCCAGCCCGGTTGGAAACTTTGGCGTTTTTGTTTGTTATCAAAGCAGATTA
Source organism: Aspidoscelis tigris stejnegeri (assembly GCA_023333525.1). Classification (NCBI taxonomy): domain Eukaryota; kingdom Metazoa; phylum Chordata; class Lepidosauria; order Squamata; family Teiidae; genus Aspidoscelis; species Aspidoscelis tigris. The sequence continues at coordinate 15,307,279 of JALMGA010000007.1, forward strand.
TTTACACCTGCCTAGGACTATAAACACACACAACAACAACAACAACAATAACCCCCAAATTCATCGGGTGCAGCTCCATGTTGAATCGCCTGGAGAGGAGGGCTCCATGGCTTTTGCAGGTGAGAAAGAGTTACTACGTGCAATACGGTATTGGAAGGGAGCTTCTTCCTCGAGCATAATTAAGAAACGGCCACGTAGTCCAATGAGGTCGCCTTCGAAGGAGCGTAAACACAGGCGGCTTCCGACTCTGGGTTTGCTGAAATAGTGGAGCGGTGCGTGTGTTTTTGGCGTGCATTTATTTTTCCAGCCTTGCATCTTTGCATCTTCAACAGGCAAGGGGGAGGGGACAACTGCTAGGGACCCGAATGCACGTCAAATTAAAAAAAAACATTTAGAAAAATACATTTGCAGCTTTTCTGGGCGATCACTGAATTGAGGGTTCCTACAGAATCGGCGCCTTTTACGCCTCCGATTTCCCAAGTCCAGGGAAAAAACAGGTTAGTGTGGATCAGTTAACACGTGTAGCCTCGTGTTTGGGGAGCGGAGAAGGACTGACGAAGAAGACTGCCATGCCGTTCCTAACCGTGCTTACTCGGGAGTAAGGCCCGGTGAGCGCCATTAGAACAGATCGGCCCGATTCGCTGCTCTGTTGGCGAGCATTGCCCCGAAATCTTGACCGCTTTTGGTGGGTGAAGTTGTGGACCGGCGATCGAGCCCCGAAGGGCTTTGCTCCGGCGCAGAGAACCGTCCACACGACCCCACGCTGTGGCAACTCTGCCGTAACTGACGCGCACTGGCATCCCATTGCGAAAATTCGCTTTTGCGGATCAGTAGGCTTTTGGCGGGGTCCGTCTGCGCCCCGTTCATTTCCCACCCCAGGTAGCTGCGCGCCTCGGTTTTTTTCACTAGACTGGAGAGGGGGCCACTCCAGACAGGCCCTTCCCAGTTTAAAGGTCGCGCCCTCGTTTATGGGAGACGGAGAAATTAAAATAATAGGGCCAGAGAGAGGGAGAGGCGAGGCGAGGCAGGGAATAAACCTTCCCGCAGGTGGCAACGAGCTGGTATCCTATCGGCCCCCACCCCAAGAAATTGAGGAAGGAAATCCAAGACGGGAAGGTTTATAGCCCTTCCTGCAACAAGAGATTGCATGGGAGAAAGGCAAATTATTCTTCTTCTCCCCCCCCCCCTTTAACAATTCACCCTCTCTCTGCCTTGCAGGAAAGAAGATTGCAGGCTGTTTTGTTTTAATTGCATTGCATTGCATTTAACCCTCTCGTGTTCCGTCTTGGAGGCAGCGAGCGGGGGGGACGGGGGGGGGGGAGATCAGGCAGCAATGCGAGGCGCACACAAAGGGATCTCCTCTGGCCGACTTCGCCGAGAAGCGAAATATTGATCCGGAGGCTGCAACACGCCGCATCTCACCTTTACACTTTCGCCCACGTGATCCAGGCGCTCAGCAGACAGAAAACAGGTTTGTTTTTGCAGCCTGATCCGAGCGGATTTCGAGGGCCAGAGAGCGATGGGAGCCCTTTCCGGGAGGGCGCGTTCTGGGTTGCTCGTGTGAGCGTGTGTTTGCGTTTACCTGAACTGAGATAGCCATAGGGACACTGGCTGCAAGGTGACGCGTGTCTTTTAAACTCCCAGGAGCTTTTCGTCCATGCAAGGTTTTCAGGGGTTCAAAGCTATCACTCCCACGAAAGCCGGTGGGGTGAAGGATATGGCTTGGAATATCAAGAGTTCGTGTGGATTAGGGATACAAGACACGGGTCTTGCATCACGTGTGAAAGCACCTGTGCCCGAACTGGCCTGCAGAGATCCGTTGCACCCGTTGGATGCAGCTGATTTTAGGAGAGCTGTTCCAACGGGCTCCCTCGCCCCAAGGCTATTTAAAATCACGCGGAGAGGTGGCTGGCTGGGGAAACTGAACCCTCTGGCTGCAGCTATGTGGCAGAGGAACTGCTTGGAAAGCAATCGGTCATAGGTTCAAGGCCCCGCATCGTCCTGGAAGAAGGTCATGGCAAAAACACCTCTGTATGTTTCTCAGGAAGCTCAAACAAAACCGCTTCGTGGGCCAGAAACCTTCAGGACCAGCTTGCATACTGAACGGTTGGCAAAAGATCACCCCCAAACCCGAACCTGAACATTTTCCAAAGATTTTGGTACTCCGTGGGGGAGAGATTTGGATAAGACTGGCTAAAATTGCCTTAAATTTTAACTTTTTTTTAAAAAAACATTCTAAATACACGAACCAAAGCGCTTTGGGACTGGAAAAATGTGGGCTTCACTCAAAGCACACCTTACCTACCTAAATATATGTAGATATTTCATGCAACATTTCAAGTCTGTCCTCCCTGCAATAAGCATCTAGGCTTACGGGGCCCGATGGAGACTGGATCCATGGGAAACTGTCCGCCCTATTTCGCAGTGGCTTCCTTTTCCATTCCTACTGCCGTGTATTTATTACATTTATATCCCTCCACATATCTTCGCGTCTCAGGAAAGCAGAATTAAAAGTGAGAAGCGGGCAAATCCTACCTGGAAAGATGCAGAGTAAAGGAGACCTATAATTTATTTAAAAACCTTTCCTTGTTGTTGTTTTGTAACTGTGGCGCCTGATCTGGAATGGAACAAAAAGCCCCTTTATACTGTGTTAGCCTAGAACAGTCTTTCCTGGGGGGGGGGGGGGGTCCCAATTGGTAAACTTTCCACGCAGAAAATGGGTGAATCACAAATTACCTCCCATGTGCAGGAGCTCCCCAATAAAACTACTGTGCCCCTTGAGAAGTCAGTAATTTGAGGACCCCCACCCCCCAAAAAGCCTCTAATGGTGGATTTAAAGCCCTGAAGTTGGCAGACCTCTGCAGGTTTGCTTAGAAGTAAAATCTAGCGGTCAGTCATGTGTCCGGAGAGCCAGCACCATTTAATTGGATGGACTTCACACCCAAAAAGAAACCCTTGGGGGGGGGGTTAGGGAGAAGAAACCCCACCCGAACCAACATCCCCTTCCTTCTTTCCACGGGTCCCCATTGAACCTAGCACTCCAGAGTTAAAACCGGTCTGGGCTTTGACTGTTTCCTTGCCAAGGTCTGGCTTTGGGGGGTGGGGGGTGGAGTTCAATGGAGACTTCAACGCCCCCTCCAAGATTTATTTGTGCCTCCTTGTCCCCTAGTCAAAAAGCAGGATTCTCCCCCCCCTTCTCTCTCTCTGACACCCCCGCTTGCTCCTTCCCCCTTCCTTCCCTTGTTTTCTGAGCCAAGTTTTCTCTAACAGCTGGAAGTGGTTGCAAAGGGGGGGAGCCTTGGAGAGACCCCCGCTCTTCTTTTGACAGCTGATCAAAAGAAAATAGGTCACGCTTTTCAAACTTATGTCCCCCCTGCCCTTAATTACTGTCTCTTTAAACAAAGGCAACATCTGCGCAGCCTCGACCTGCTCTCGTCTCCCCCTCCCTCCTTTTTTCCTTTCCCTCCTCCTCCTCCTTCCCCCCCTCCGAGAAGCAAATAGTTGGAGCCAGTGGCTGTTCTGAGGAGGCTGGGAGTGTAGAAGGCAGTGGAGGAAGAGAGGCAGACGCGCCCACCAAAAGAAATGGAGGGGGGGATTGGAGTAAAGGATCTAGGGGGATCTCACCACCATCACCACCACGCATCTGCCCCATACTCCGACCCTTGAATGCATGTGGTCTTGGGTATTCGGCGAGGTTTAGCCCGGGGTAAAAAGGCCCAGTCTCCAGTCCGCAGGCCTGCTAGGGAAAAGGGTGGCCTTGGCTAAGGGTCAGCAATGGGTGCTTTTCCACTAGCCACTAGAATAGCCATTAAGGACCCATGGACTTAGTGCATGTGGAAAGCCCCCCAATGTCTGGATGGAGTAGGGAGGGGATAGGGAGACACCCAACGGGGCTTTCCAAGGTCCTGATGGCCCTCCAGCTGCCGCGCTCCAGGTCGGCTTCATCAGACCGGGCTTGGAGCTAAGCCTGAGCTCGGAGCTCAGGTTCTTAGGCGCCCCCGGGTTGACTTCGGCTGTCGCTGGTGGCGACTGTGCGAGCAAGCTCAGAAGCCACTCTCGGCTGAGGGCATGTAGCTTTCTCGTGCAGCGCCAGCGCCAGCCTCAGCAGTTTGGCTCAGAGAGAAGGCCCAGCAAGTTTAATAGGGCTTCCTCGCGGGGAACGTTGCAAGGGCCCCGCTCCACGGAGTCAGCGTGTTAATCCGGCCAGCTCACGCAGGACTAATCCCTGATGAGAAGAAGAAGAAAGAGACGGACTCTCCGAAGCAGGGGCTCTATTTATGATCACTTGTGGCTATATGGGAGGAAGGGCCTGGGAGGCTGCTGTGAATCTTCATCCACACAGGCCAGCAGGAAGAGGGTGACCCCCTGCAAGCCGTTGGGAAGGGGGAATTCCCAGCAAACCTGAGAGGCGGCGTGGCCTCATCCCGAAGCCCCTTAAGCAGAAAATCTTAAGCAGAAAGACCCAGAGGTTGCATCCCGCATTGCAAACGGCGCCCGCTGTAATTCACTACGGACACCCACACCCCAACCTCCTTATACGGTACCCCTGGGCTGAACGGATTCCTTAGCCCCCATAGAGGGGCTAAGAGGCGGCAAGCCTTCCCAGCCAACCTATGACGTCACGCAGAAAGCCCTAGCCCCCTCCGCAGGCTCGCTTAGGAGAGCGTTGATTATCAGCTCCATTCATTCAGAAGGATGCCGCTCCGCGTCTGCCTAGGAGGGCCCCATTAATACCAAGGGGGCTGCATCCAAGCGCAGATCAAGCATCTGAGCGCCATCGAGTCCGACCCAAACCGCTCTGAAGCTCCCTTGGGTGGGCTGACCTCTCCCATTTAAATGAATGGGAATTTAGCGGCGATTCTTCTCCGCCTTGGAGAAGTACCGCGGCATCTTTAAAATGTGGGTGGATATTGCGAAGGCGAGGGAATGGCAGTGGGTGTTGCCGGCCTTAAAATCTAGACAGGCAGAAATGCCCTTTTCTACAAAAGTATTATGGGATCTTGGCCTGGACTCCATATGGTAAGTCTGACTCCGCCGAGGCCTTTAGCAGCATAACTCCAACAACCTTGGGATTCCGCGTGGTTGACAGCTACCTACATCCCCGAAGCATTTTTTTTAAAAGCGGGACTCATCGGGGCAGAGACTTCCTTTTTTCTCCCAGCCCTAAGGTTTAATCCAGCTTTAGTCCACCTTCGGAGCAAGAGAAGACCTCAGCAAAGCGACCAGTAATTCTCTTTCCACATTATCTATTTAACACCGAAAGGAAACTGCTTGTCACTTTGCTGATGTATTCCCTCCCTCGGAAAGTGGACGGAAACTGGATTAAACCTTAAGTGTGACCACAGCATCCACGCACTACGCGCCCCGAGAGTTAGCCGGCCGCGAGGATTATCCTTGGGTGTTTCCCCACTGTCACTAGAAGTACCCATTAAGTACCCATTAATGGATACAAAAGTGTCATTAATGGGTACTTAATGGGCACTTCTAGTGACAGTGGGAAAAGACGCCTCGTCCCCATTCGCAGCAGCAGGACTTCATCGGCGCTGACCTTCCAGGGCAAATATTTTCCGAGTGGGGGCAGGGAGAGGGCTGGAATCCCACCTGAGCTCAAGAGTTACGCATATCTGGGGGCTTCCCAGCCTGCTCATGTCCAAGCCAGGTCTCCAAGGCGGGCAGTTCCTCGCCATGCAGAGCATAGGGCACGTTATGCAGATATGTCCCCAGGAGGGGTGTAGGGGGGCGGGGGCAGGCAGGGGGCGGGGGGCGTGAGTCCGCGAAAGCGACGCTCCCCACCCCACCCACCCCGGAACGGCATCGCCGCCGCCTGCCGCGCTCGCCTCCTGGAGCTGCGATGCCTAATCACGAGGCCGCTAATGAGCGCGGCTGCTGCATAAGGAGGCGAAGTTTTGCTAAATTCAGGCTGCGGTCACACCTGAAGGTTTAATCCCGCTTCGGTCCACCTTCAGAGCGGGAGAACACACCAGCAGAGCGGCCAGTAATTCTCTTTCCACATTATCCGTCCCAAAGGTGGGTTTTCTGAGTTATTCAACACTGAAAGAAAACAGCTTTTCACTCTGCTGATGCATTCTCTCACTCTGGACTGAAGCTGGATTAAACCTTCAGTGTCACCACAGCCATTCTGAAAGCGGAGTGAAGCTGGATTAAACCTTCAGTGTGACCACAGCCACTCTGAAAATGGTCTGAAGCTGGATTAAGCCTTCAGTGTGACCACAGACTCGGTTGGCGGTTCCCTTCCTGACAAGACAGCCCGAAGGCGCGCTTGCTGGGCACTGGAATAGCCTGCTTTTCGGTGGGGGGGGGGGGTCTAGACAGCTACCCAGCCCCCCACCCCCAGGCCAAATAATAGAGAAGCGGATCCCCTGGAGCTTGCGTGCATGACAGCAACGCCCCCGCTGCCGGCCCGATCCTTGGCTCCTTTGCTCGCCGAGGGAGCGCGGCTGCCGGCCCCCCTGCTAGGGCTGCGTTGAGGGCGAAGGCTTAAACGGCGGGCTGCTCGCGCTGCCTCGCGTCCACACGGCGAGCGGGGCGAAAGCGGGTCGGGCAGGAGGCGCAAGCGGCAGTCAGCCGCCCGTGGTCTGCACACGGGCTGGAGCTCCGTCGGCGAGAGCGCGGCCCTCTCCTCCCCCCTCACAAGCCGCGTCCTCTCTCCGGCGGCCCTCGGACGCAGCTGCCTTCCCGCGCCCTCCGGCCTCTCCTCCGCCTCCTCCCCGGCGCCTGCAGCCGCGCCGCCGCCGCCGCCGTGAGGGAGCTCCGCGCGCGCGCCCTCGCCACTGGGCCGCGGTCCCTCCCTCCCTGCCTGCCGGCGCCGGCTGCCGGAGAGCGCGCCCTCCGACGGGGAGGGCGGCACGTCCGTCACGGCGGAAGCCCCGCCTCCCCCTCGCGCCCGCCTCCCCTCCCCCTCCCCTCCTCTCCCCTCCGCTCGCGTTCCTCCTTCCCGGGGCTGGGCTACGCTGAGGGGAGGCGAGGCGAGGCGAGGCGGGCGCGCAACTCTGGACAGCTCCAGCTCCGGCTCCGGCTCGCCGAGCAGAAGACGCGAGAGCAGGCAAGGGCTCGGACATGGCGAGGAGGCAGCCGCGGCGCTGGCCCGGCTGACGGCGACGCTGCCGCCGCCGCCGCCGCTGCTGCTGCTGCTGCCGGTGGCGGCTTCCCCTGGACGGACGGACGGACGGACCCCCTCCCTCCCACCCACCCTCCTCCTCCTCTGGCGGCCCCCCACCCCCGCGCGCGGCCACCACGCAGCCACACGCGCGCGCAGCAGCAGCGGCAGCGGCAGCCGCCGGCGGAGAGGCCTTCGCGAGACACCCCCGGAGCGGCGGCGGCGGCGGCGGTGGCACTGGCGGCGGCGGCGGCGGCGGGATCAGCAGCCCTCCCCCCCACCCCCAGCCGCCTCCCCAGCTCTGGGCAAGGCAGAAGGTGCAAGCCCCGCCGACCCCCCCCCCCCGTCCTCTTCTCCTCCCCTCCCTCCCTCCCTCCCTTCCCTTCAGTCTGCCCCCATCCCTCCATCCGCCGCCGCCCCCCGGATCCCGTGCGCCCCGCGACCTCCTCCTCGCCGCCGCCGCCGCCGCCGCCCCGCTCCATGGACTGAATGAAGGCTGCCTGCACCGCCTATCGATGCCTAACCAAAGAGCTGGAGAGCTGCGCCATGAACCCGGAGCTGACAATGGAGACGCTGGGGCCCTTGCACGGGCCCCCCTCCGGCCATGAGCAGGAGCTGATGGGCAGCCCCAGCCCGCACCACCACCCGCCGCCCAGCCGGAGCGCCGGAGCGCTACGGGTCCACCCGCCTCCCCCGCCGCCGCCGCCTCCCCCGCCGCCTCCGGGCCCGCCGGCCCCCCACCAGGACCTGGCCGCGTCCGCCTCGTCGCGCTCGGCCATGGTGACCAGCATGGCTTCGCTGCTGGACGGCGCGGGGGACTACCGGCCCGAGCTGTCCATCCCGCTGCACCACGCCATGAGCATGCCCTGCGACTCCTCGCCGCCCGGCATGGGGATGACCAGCACTTACACCACCCTGACGCCCCTGCAGCCCCTGCCGCCCATCTCCACCGTCTCGGACAAGTTCCACCACCCGCACGCCCACCACCACCACCACCCGCACGCCCACCACCATCACCACCACCACCACCACCAGCGCCTCTCGGGCAACGTCAGCGGGAGCTTCACCCTCATGCGGGACGAGCGCGGGCTGCCCGCCATGAACAACCTCTACGGCCCCTACAAGGAGATGCCCGGCATGGGGCAGAGCTTGTCCCCGCTGGCCGGCACGCCGCTGGGCAACGGCCTGGGCTCCATCCACAACGCCCAGCAGGGCCTGCACAACTACGGCCCCGCGGCTCACGACAAGATGCTGAGCCCCAACTTCGACGCCCACACCGCCATGCTGGCCAGGGGGGACCAGCACCTCTCCAGGGGCCTGGGCACCCCGCCGGCCCCCATGATGACCCACCTCAACGGGATGCACCACCCGGGCCACCCCGGCGGCCACCCGCAGTCCCACGGGCCAGTCTTGGCTGCCGGACGGGAGAGGCCCCCCTCGTCTTCCTCGGGGAGCCAAGTGAACAACTCTGGGCAGCTGGAGGAGATCAACACCAAAGAAGTGGCGCAGCGCATCACGGCCGAGCTGAAGCGCTACAGCATTCCGCAGGCGATCTTCGCCCAGCGGGTGCTGTGTCGTTCTCAGGGGACGCTCTCAGACCTTCTAAGGAACCCTAAACCTTGGAGTAAACTGAAATCGGGCAGGGAGACCTTCAGGAGAATGTGGAAATGGCTGCAGGAACCCGAGTTCCAGAGGATGTCAGCCTTACGACTTGCTGGTGAGTCGGGGCGCGGGGGGGGCACCCAGGTGGCTTGGGGGCGTCGGGTCAGGGGCCGTGGCCGGGGTGGGCAGTGGGAAGAGGAGAGAGGGGAATCGCGGCCGGAGGTTTAGAAGATCTCCACCCAGGAGCAGCTGGAGCGGCTCAGGGGCTGAAGGGACCTGGAGACCTTCGGAGTTCTGGACACCTGGGGGGGGGGGTGGAGCAAGAAGCGAGCCTCTTGTCTGCTCCGCCTCGGGAGGGGGGACTGTGGCCCTTAGCCAGACTCTTTCCTGGTGGTTCTGAGATGTGTGTCCCCCCCCTCCCATGATCTCTTTTTATGGCAAGAAAATGGGGCACCCCTCTTTGGAGAGGCTTCGGCATCCGCGTGGAGAACTTTGCCCTGTGGGTGCCCCGGACCGTGTGGGTTTCTCCTCGGGAGGAAGGGGTGTCACGACATGTCGGAGGTTGGTGAGGAGGAGGAGGTACTCCGTGTGTGTGAAGGAGCCTCCTTGGACGGTGCTCCTCACAAGCCTGTCGGGGCGCTTCTGGGGTCCCCTCCATGGTCTGTCTCTCTCTGCTTTCCAGCGGGGGATGCGAGGGTCACTCTCAGCCTGGCTCTGTTCGGGGCTGCCGACGGGGTGCTGCCGTGAGATGGGGGGAGAGAGAGAGTCCTGGAGGTTTCAACTTTTGGGCAGAAAAGGGTCCCCGACACCCAGAACCCCCCCATCGTGGTCAGCACTGTGTTGGCTGACAGGCTGGGGAAAGGAGCTCCGGCCCCTCGGAACTCCCCAGGACTCCCCACAGGCTTTTGGGACGGGGCGGCCGGGGGTGTGTCAGCCCCACAGCTGTTGTCTAGGGGCTGCTCCTGCAAGGAAGAGAGCAAGATCCTCTCTGCGAACTTGGGGTGCCCCTCTCCTGTCTTCCATCCCCTTTCTCTGCGTCTTGGAGATGGAGAAGAGAACTTGATCGCGGTAGTATCTTGGGCTGGGGATTAAAGCTTTTGCAGAATAAACACGGAGCAGCCCCAAGTGGGGGGGGGGAATGGCTTTCTGCACCCCTCCCTCTGCCCCTCCCTCTTTGTCCCAGGTATGTGGGTATCCTTTAAAAGTCCGTATGATTAAAACCCACATGGGGCTTCAACAACAACGATGATGATGATGATGGGGAAAGCCCACATGAATGCATCGGAGGGACTGAAGCCTTAAACCTTTGGAAGGGGCAGCCCTTGTGTTCTGCAATGGGATATATTTGAGGCAGGGAGGGGGGCAGTGGGCAGAACAATCACTAATTCCTCCCCCCCTCCCCTTTTCTATTTTTTGGGTATATTGTTCTTTTGATGTGCGCGGAGTTGTTCACGGGCGCCCTCTAGTGGCAAGCGTGAGGAAGCCTCCTATCCCTCTATTGTTCTAAAAAGCTCCATTAAGGTTGTAATGAAATACACCACAAACACGAATTGTTGACAGATGAGAGGTGCGGGTGCAGAAATCGGTGCACGGGCAGGCCCGGTCGGCAAACCTGGCGCACTCATGCCAGGGAGGGTTTCTAGAGTGCAAGAATGCCAGAGACATTTTTAATTATTCTTCTTCTTATTAGATCTGTCGTATAAGGGCTAGGTAGGATAAATTGGATTCTGTCTTAATCCGGTGTTTATGTAGCGTCCCACTGTCATCTGGTAATAGTGTGGAACTGGGGATTTGCTTTCGTTAGGACCCATCCCAATGCAAATGGGGTCCGGATCGAGGGGATTTGTGTGTGGGGGGGTCTCACCCGGCGCGATCTTTTGTTTTCTGCCATGTTCTAGCTGTACATCTTTTGACCTCCGCTCCAGCATCGAGTCTGGACGAATGTTTACAAATGCATTTAAGAAAAGGAATCCCTCGCCTTTCAGACAATTGCCTCATTCACCTGTAGGTTGATTGATCCGGTCTCTAGCAATTAATCGTTGGCTGGTATTGATTGGCGGCGGGGTGTGGGGGAGGGGGGAGCCAGAAGGACCTTCTGCAGCTCTGATATCTTCCAAATATTCGCATAGCCAACCCTCAGCTTTCCCACCTCTACCCCTAGCCTAACCCCACTGGTTGTTTTTGCAAACTGTATATTCTTTGATATTTTCAGAGAATTTCCAATGCTTCCCCTCCCCTCCCCTCCCCGGATATGAAGGTGCTGATCTTGGCCCCTCCACGGTTGATTTATTATTAATTAGCATTTTGCCGCTTACTTAATTATGAGCTGTGGAAAACTAACCCAGGAGGGTCAGAGAGGGAAATGGTGGTGGGGCTCCCCCCCCCTCAGTCATGTGTGGCAGGGGGTCTGCATGTGTGTGTGTGTGTGTGTGTGGTTAGGTGTCCTTTGTTCGTATATGTGTGTGTGTGCAATTTTGCACTTGTCCAGCCTTTCTCTAACAAGGCAGTTTGGAAACACCGTCTATCCAAAGAGGAGATCCCCCTTTCCTGCGCCCCCCTTCCCTCCCCCCTCTCCCCCTCCCTATTCTCATTGGATCTTACTGATGATAATTAACGTGAGAACCGGCTGAATTGGTGTATCGACCAGCCTCTTACATGTGGTCTTCCCCTTTTTAATAGCAAGGTTGTTTGCACTAATAAAACAAAGCGCTGGAGACACCACGGAGATTCTTCGCAGTAGTTTACGCTTCTGTTTTCTATGCGTTTATCACGTCCTTATTAGAGGAAGGGAAGCGAAGGGTCCAATGAGTCCAATTTTTCTCTCTCCCCCCCCCCTCCACCCATGTAGCGGATTTAAGGTGAAGGAAGAGGGAAATTGAAGGATCAGTCCAAAAGAAATGCACCGGGCTGTTGCCTTTTAAAGGTGTGCAGTGAAATGAGCCTTCGGGATTGGGTCAGGATCCGAACTTGTTGTGCCTAGGCTTCCACCTCCAGGGGAATCCTGTATAGGATGCTGCTGCCGTCCCTGCTTTTACACACAGGTAGGTCCCCATGATACCAGCAAGGGTCCCTTCCAACCTGCCCCTCCTCAAAGAAGTTCCACCTCAGCTGAACGGGCTTCCTATCTTGCCACGGTCCTCACCTTCCACCTTCGAAATCCCAAGGAGTGCCATAACGGGCACCCCAGCCTGGTCCAAAAGCCTCTGGACTCAAGCTGTGTTTGCAGCTGTTGGTGCTGTGTAGACACACCTGTTGCCAAAGAACCCAAGGCCCAGAAGTGCGCAGAAAAGACAGGCTTCACTTCGCGTCGCTCAGGTTGCAAACTCAAAAAAAGGGGACAATATAAAGAGTAAATAGGGGCTGAGAAGACCAGCAAAGGTGGGAGAGGGAGGGGGAAGAAATGTGGGGGGGGCAGGAGGGAGGGAGGGAAAGCCTTCCTTTTCTATGAATTATTAAAAGAAATCCGTGTGTTTCTGGAGAGCTGAAGGAATAATTGGGGAACGAAACCTGCCTGCCTGCCTGCCTGCCTGCCAGGCACACACTCTGATCTGAGTGGACCAGGCACTGGGCAGGCGCTGGGCAGCCGGGGAAAGGTGCGCATGTGGAGCTGAGCTCTGTAGTTGAGGTTTCTGTCTGTTTGAAGGGGATGGGGAACCAAACAACCAGCCTCTGGGCCACCCCTCAGCTTCACAGCTGCGACCCGGGTTCTAGGGAACATGGTCTGGACAATTTCGAACGGCTGCCTTTGGGTGCTGTGAGGAGCGGCTGCGCAGCTCTGGGGCTCTCTCTCGGAGCCATGAAAAATTCATGCTCAGCCCCCATGGGGCAAACTCGGCTGCTGGACTGGGCTGATTTCTTTACATATTTAATGTCTATTTCGGCTGGTTGCCCGCACAGAATCTCACTTAAAACTGGGTGTGGGGGGCGGGGGGGGGACAAGAGGAAAGAGTATGAGGGGCAAGTTTAATCAGTGTCGTCTGACAGATTTTTGCCATTTTAAGGAAGAAATCTACATCAGATGTGCATGTACACACAGAGAGACAGACATACACCTCTTCCTGACTCTTCTTCCACCACGTCATCTTCAGCTCTCCTTGGTTGCGCTGGGGCTGCTACACCAGTTAATTGTTTTCACCTTTGTGATAAATATCACTTATGCAAAAGCATCCCCATGGTTCTCTCCACCTCCTTCTTCGCTGCCCTCCTCCCCAGCCTTAAATTTAACGATTTTCAATTAGAGGGAGAAGCAGCACATGAAAGGCGGGGAGGGAGAGCGAGTGGGCGGAGCAGATAATGACCACACGGCATGCACAGATTTATATATGGACACATGCCTGCACACACAGACACACATATACACATCTGTGTGCGATGTTGCCAGCGGTGCAAGATGTGTTCCAGGGAGTTCATCTGATATGCACACGCACCACCTTTTGCAGACCCACAACCATGCACCAGTGGAGGAAACGGCTGTGTGTAGAGCCACATCCAAGCGTGTCTGCACCTATGCTGCTACGCCAATTAGGAATGAACAACATTTCTTGCTGTTACCCTAGAAGGGCTAATATTCGGGCTATCAGAAAGCTGTCATTTCGATTAACACCTAGTGTTCCTTAATTGCCATCTCCTCCTGATTTGCTCTACCCCCCCCCACTCTCTTGGGGGAGGAGGGGGAGAGGTAGGCACTAGAAGCTTCAACACCAGCTGACATTTGCTTTTCCTGTTATGGCTTGCTCTTGAATGCGCGTTGGTGATTGTGCAATTCCAAAACAGCAAATGGATGCTTAATTGGCCCGGGAACATATGTCTGAATTGGTCCTTTGATGGCTGCAAACATTTTCTGACTGCAGACAGGGTGCTGAGCTCTTCCCCGCCTTCCTTCTAAGATCTGTGCAAATCTAGTTTTACAAGAACTCCTTCCAGTCCTCTGTATTTATTTGGGTATCAGTCTGTTTTCTTTACTGCCCTGTTTCTCCAAGGGGTCTCCAGAGGTCATTCCAGGCTGGGTGTGTCAAGCTGACTTGTTAGGTGAGCACAATGGCTGTGCGAGTACTTTCCAAGAGAAACAGCAAAATGAGTGTGGGTCTGGGTGTTCAGGCAAAAACAAGCCAGCACCCACGGTACTAAAGGAATAATAATCGTATTCGGAGGCCGTAAATGAATAATTCATGGCAGAGCATGCAGTACTGGTTCAGGTCCTAAGTCTGAGCATGATAATAGCCACTTCGGAAGTTGCACTGATTTTAATGAGAGAAATCTATGGCTTGCCCTGGAATCAAAGCAAATTGGAAGGGCTTTGCACTGTTGAAATCATCTCTGTGTTTGTTCCATTGACTCGGGGGCTGTTTTGTTTTTATTTAAATGTTTACATTTCAATTTTGTAGCATTGCCTCCTCCAGGAGCCTTTGTGGTCATAGGGCTCTGAATATAGATAATATTTATAAACAGGATGATAAGAGGTTTTGGGTACAACATAAATTGGAAGTTACTGGGAACTAAAAACCCAAGAAAAATAATTAGGAAGCATAGCAATTGTTTAATGTTCATTAAATATATCTTCTCCTCTTAGGACTGTTCATAGAATGTTTTCTTCTATCCACACACTCCATTGGTTTGAAGGTTTTCTAGGATAATGCACCAGTATTTTACACTTACATTATATATTATAGGAGTCTGCATGAATATTCAAAGGTATTTGAAATTTGATCGAATTCATCTGAATTTTGGAATATGAATTGGTATCGAATGTCCATAAATTCATATTTAAAGATTTGAATAAATTTCAAATTTTGGATCTGTTTGAATTATCCGGACATTCGTATGTGTACAGATTCGTACACAATGTTTACTTGCAGACACGTATCTTTCCTGCATCCAAACGCATTTGTACGGATCTGTACAGGACAAAAACAGGTTGCATATGGGATAACTACGGGATGCATACTGATGTGGTATGGATGTGCAAGGATGCATACGGGCACATACGAATGTTGTTGACATTCATAAATGCAAATTTGAATCGAACATTCAAATGAATAGGTTTGAATTTGCTTAATTCGAATTGAATTTGGTTAAATTTGAATTTTAAAGATTCAAATTGAATTGAATTTTTGGATATTCAATTCAAATTGAATCCCAAAAATTGCATTCGTGCACGACCCTAATATATTATACTTGGAAACTGGATACATATTGTGTACCTCCTACTTCTCTTAGTCAATTATCCCAGTGAAGTTACTCATGAAAATATTCTCCATTATGAATGATACTGGTGCTCATTGTTTATAAGATCACAATCTTCTACCCACGTATTTGGAAACAAGGCCTATAGAACCCATTGAGACTCTGGCTCCTAAACATCAGGGTTGGAGAATGCACTCAGACAGACTGCTGTGTGTCCTTAAAAGTGGATTTCAGGAAACTCAGAGCTACAGTTCAGTAACAGCAGTATGATCTGAAACAGAATTCTGCTGCAATAGGCCAGTAGAAACACAAGATTCTTGCTAGGATAATGTCCACATGCTAAGGTTGTATTTGCATATCATTATGCAGTTTATGCCACTACAATAAATGCGCAATGTTATTGTGATAGGAAAGATGTGCCTCATTTAGAGAAATAAGCTACTGAGCCGTAACAAAACTTTGGAAGTAGAGCTGCCCCATAAAGAAAACCCCCAAAATGAAACAAAGGAATGGTCCAAACTAGGAATGACTTGAAATCTTCTAGACGTTCCTCATTAAGTCGAATTTTGAGCATTTCAGAATTCTAATTTTTCAAGACCTGGGGTCTCCCTAATTGCCTAAATGTGGTCCAGAATGAACTTAACTAATTAGTTTTGCTTAAAAGCTTAGCAAAGTTAGGGGCATCCTTTTTTGAATTACATCTATGATTCTTTGATAGGGTAACTAATGTTTATAGCAATTGGGGTACCTCCCCCAAAAAAGTATCAAAACTCTGGATCTTATTAGATCTTTGAATGAATACCATATATACAGGTTCTCTGAAAGATGCCCAAAGTTTATAGTATCAGAGAATAATATGAGGGGATCTTGGAGGACATCTATCCGAACTTCCTGTTGAGCACAGGAATATGTCAAATTATGCCAAGCAAGTGGCTTACCACCCATATTTCTATGGGACTTTTTGGGGGGCGGGCGGGCAGGAGACTCCTCCAGGCAGAATACTACTCTACCTTGTCTCAGTTTCTTCACCATTATTTATTCAATGGGTGTTTTCCCACTGTCACTAAAAGTACCCATTAAGTACCCATTAATGGGCACGTAATGGCATTTTTGTACCCATTAATGGGTACTTAATGGGTATTTCTAGTGACAGTGGAAAAACACCCTATAATATGTCATTCTGACATACAAATACAGTACTATATTAGAAATGAAAATGTTATGAGATAGATATTGGTGCATCTATGCACATTATAGCCTTGAGTATGGGGGAGTTGCTATTCAAAGATTATGAATGTGTGCATAGAACCATACAGTTGTGTGAGAGGCGGATTTAAGTTCTTCATTGGTCCTTCTCTTGTCCTCTTCCCCCAGGCATCCTATTGTTTGGGGCATCTTCATGGGCCCAGCCTACCTCACAAACCTTCCTCCATCCCTAGAGTCTATCTGAAGATCTCTTTCAGTCAAATTGACAATATTCTGTCTCTTCCTCATGGCTACTGGAAAAGCGGAAAGCATTCTGACAGCTTTGTTCCCTGAATAAGTGGAATGTCTGGTCACTCTCCTTGTCTTCACACCAACTCTGCTGACTGGTGGCAGAAAATTCATCGCAATATAATACATTTATAATCTCTTTGGCGCTTCCGTATGCTTTTCACATATAGGTGCACATAGCATATCTCAAGAATGGTTTATATAAATAATATTACTTTTAGGAAGAAGAAGAGTTGGCTTTTATACTCCACTTTTCACACCCGTTTAAGGGGACTCAAAGCGGCTGACAAACCTTATGTTCTTCTCCCCACAACAGACACCCCATGAGGTGGGTGGGGCTGTGAGAGCTCAGAAAGAGGGCTGTCACTAGGCCAAGGTCACCCAGCTGGCTTCATGGAGGAGTGCAGAACTGAACAGATAACCCGCTCAGTTCATCCCACCAAATACATCCAACTAATCGGTACATTTGTAAAATCTCCACATTGTTCATTTTTATTCATTTATGATATTTCTATCTCACCTCTCAGAAGAGCTCAGACCAATGTCTACTAATCTTCCCTCCATTCCATGATGTAGGGGAGGTTGAGAGTGGAGCCCAGTCCAGCGTCATCCACTGAGCTCCCATGGCTGAGTGAGGATTTGAATACAAGAACTATTAGGTCCTCCTTGTCCAACATTCTAGCCACTACATTCAATTGGCTTCTTTAGTTGCCTTCATCCAACTTACCATGCAGTTTGGATGTGTGACATAAGTACACTGAAGTCAACAGGAATCATCCAGGAACGTAAGACAACTTCAGGCAATTCCATACTGGTTGGTATACTGACTGAGGGAGCATGCGAGCAGCCTCCCTTCCACATGCCAACACAGTCTAAGGGAGGCCTCTCCTCCTTTGACCCCACTTCCTTAGACCACTCCTGGGTGTGGCCTCCTTTAGATTGCATCTGCATGCATAAGGGAGGTGTGTCTGCTGGTCTGGTACACCGACCAATGTGGATTCATCCAACTATTCATTTCTTGAAAGGATGGGGAACTCCACCCACCCCATTTACTACATCAATATTTGGGGTGGTTGGGTGTCCTTGAATCAGAGTCAACCCCTCCATGATTACATGGGTGCATCTATGAGGATCCTTTCACAAACACAGAAATGATTTGCCATTGCCCACTTCCATGGAGATGTCAGAAACTGAACCTGCAACTCCTGTGTTTTAGTGATGACCCATGGCCACTCCAATCAGCTTAAGAAAATGTTAAAAGCACCTAAAACAAGGAAACCCTTAGTTTTCCCATAAAAAACGTCCCCTGACTACCATTCAATTAAGGTTCCCATCTTAGCACATTTATTTTTTTGGGAAACCTCCTGTAAGGAGGACATTTCTCCCAACATGCATGGCCCTGATACGCAAAGCTTTCTATGGTTCATTTTAAGTGCCAGACTGGGTGAAGATACCACTGTTACTTATCAGCTTTATGCAATTATCTCCCATGTTAACTAACTGAAAGTCTTTGCTTTATTGGTGGCTCTAATAAGATCATATGAATATGTACATTTCTTCTTGCTTCCCAGTGCGGACCTTTTCTGTTTTTATTTCCTTTTTTCCCATAGACTTTTAGGTTTCTAATGCACTCTGGCATTAGCCAATGCCACCATTTCTAGACTCTGTGCAAATGTGGACGCAAGTAGAATACTCTGAATTTAGAAGTTCTGAGTTTGGACAGCTTCCATTTCACTCTTCTGTGCCAGGGTGCTGAGATAATGAAATGGGCACCATCACAAAATGGCTGCCATAAGCCTTGGAAAGCAGCTTTAGAGATGAATAGTTAGTTCTTTAGACTAATACTTGTCCTAGTAAAAGAATTTATCCCAACAAAGGAATAGGTGGGCCATGTTTCAACTTCGTGCAGTAGCCAGATAGTCAACTGGAATTCAACATGGACAACTGGAGGTCTTGTTTTCTGTTCTCCATTTTGTTTCTTGGATTTAGATCTTCTGATAGGTACTAGAGGCCTTGGAAGCCTTTTCTAATATACCCATAGGTATTACTTCAGATACTCATGGGCTGAGAGCATGAGGCCAGGAGAAGCAGACCCATTTTGCACATTTCTTTCACCATACCAAACTATATTTTGTTCAACCGTAAATCAAAACACAGTTTGGTAGGAAGCTCTACCATCCTAACCTGATGCTCTAGTCACTATGCTATACTGGTTGTTGTTGTTGGTTTTAATGTTCATTTAGAAGAATCCTAGACAGTTAACATACTGGTTCAGCAGAGTGGACTGCAGTGGCTTTAGATGATCCAGTTATCTGACTTTGGGGAAGGATGCTGTCCATATTAAGCTGGGGTGTTGTAATGACTGATGTGGAGGCGAGAATGGAGGTTAAATTTTCTTTTTTGTTCTCTTCTACTAGGTTACACAGTAGCTTATATCTCTTTGCACAGGATACATTGTTATGGATAAAACCAGATAGATCATTGGTTAGAAAGGGAAACCATTCAGATGCCGGCTGGGCTGGCGTGTGGTATCCTCGTGAACCACTTGCGTAAACCCTGTCCTTCAGCATGATGCATGTTTATGTGCTAGAAAGATTAGAACGGTCAGCGTGCTCCGAGAGCTTCCTTAGGCTGAGGTTTGCCATCCAAGCACGGAAGTCGCCCCCACATGCATGGTACTAGTTTTGCCTAGAGAGATTAGAAGGGTCGACATGCTCCAGAATGCTTTTTCTGCTGAGGTTTGCTATCCAAGTGAGGGTGACAGTCCTACACTGGGTTATACAACACTAGATGATCTTTAGTATTTGGAGTTTACCTAATCAAGACTGGGCAGATTGTTTATTTCTTGCATCTTTATGCCGCTTTTCCTCCTTGGAGGCCCGTTACATTGTCCCCTCTCAACAACTCCAAGAAGAGTTGTGGCACCTAGAGAGATCTTAGGTGGTCTAAGAAAAACCTGGGAATATCCCTTCATTATATTGGGATCGCCACATGCCTCCATGGCAATCCCAACGTAGATCCAAGATATAGAAGCAAAATCCTGGGAGATCGCTCTGTTGGAAAAAGGACCTTTGCTGGAAAAAAGAAAAAGCTCAGGTTCTCCCACATATATAACTGAATGTGTCTGGTCCGTGTTTCCTTTTTTTTCCTGATAAAATTACAGGATGGCATGGAGGTTGGAGGCTTACAAAGTTCTGGATATTTAAGCCATCAGTGTTAAAGCTGTAGATTTGCAGAGATAGCTAACTGCTAAGATCACAGCAGATAAGACGCGGAGATGACATTCACAGGCTAAACAAGCGTTCCCAGTTTTGACAAATATTCCAACAATCGGAGCAAATGCCACATTTTTAACACAAGAAGGACCCTGCTTTGGGCATTTTCAAGCGCAAGATGTAGGCAAAACCTTCACCTGCTCTTGAATCCCTGGAAATAACCTCAGGAGGCATCCTCTGTGTTACTTCAAGCCACAGATGGTACCTAGGCCTCTGTGCTAGTAGTAGGGGTGTGCACAAATGCAATTTTTGACATTCAATTAGATTCAAATTCAATATTCAAATTTCCGAATTCATACGAATAGAGAAAAAACAAATGCATTAAAATCTGAACCGATTCGAATACATTCGTATGTTTGTACGAATATTCCATTCTTATTTGATGATACAAATGTCAACAACATTCGTACATGTCTCCCTACACATTTGTAAGTGTCCGTACACATCCCGTTTTTATCCCGTATGCATCCCATTTTTGTCACATACAAATGCGTACAGATACGAATAAGATGCATATGAATCTAAAAAATTAGTAAGGCATGATTTAATTTTAAATCATACTGCACTTTAAACATTCTAGTTGAACCTCCACTAATGTATCTGTAAATAGTCTACATCTACTTTGGAATTATTGGACTCTTTCAGTTGTCTTTTTATTAGTTTCCTCATTTTGAGGGAGATTCCTTATGAAGTTTATGGTCTTTTTGTTAGATTTTATTGATAAGTTAAACGTTATTGCATTGTGGTCCCTGCTCCTTATTCGATTAACCACAATGATGCTTTTTACCAGATCCTGAACACTGCTTAGTATCAAGTTCAGGATTCCCTTTCCCCTGGTTGGCTCCACAAACATCTGCTCTAAGGACCACTCACTTAGTGTGTTTTGGAATTTTAATTCTGTTGTGTTGAATATGAGTTCACCGAGTTTATGTGAGGACAGCTGAAGTCCCAAATTATAGATACCCATTGTTTTAGATACCTCCTTTACCTTGATTTCCAAGTGCCAATCTTCCTTGGGAGTTTGGCTAGGTGGGCAATAGCATGTTCCTAATATCAGACTGGCTTTCTGCCTTGGTATTCTTACCCACAATGCTTCTTTGGATGGGCCTGACTCACTCAGACATTCCCAAGACAGAGCTGTTTAAATGTGCAGTTTAGTGATAAACCCCTGTACGCTCAATGCAAAGGGAGAATCGATCATCCTGACTGAAAATCAACTCCGTAGTTTCCTGTTTAAGGAGCCATCTGAGCTGCGAGAGTTTAGGCTCCATGCGCCATCATGTGGATTCCCAGAGCCAATGAGGCTCCAGGTTTAGCGTCATCTTCTTTGTCCTTTTCATCGTTCTGCCTGCATTTGTATCGTAATGCAATCTAACAACATATTGCGCAGTCAGAGTTCTTTCTCCGCACTGAAAATACGCTGTAATGGTTATATTCTGCGGAGCAACAATGAAACATCAGTCGTCCTGTCTGATGGGATGATTGGGACTGTGCATTCTCTCTCGTTCATTGTTAATAATTAAAGTATTTCATTTTTAAAAATCACTTATTATTTTAGTTTTTCTTACTACTTAAATATCTTTACTTTCTAAACAATTATTTAAAGTATAATTTTTGCTATTTGTTACTATATATACTTTGCACGCCACCAAATAGGCCATACCTCTGAATACCTCCTCTTTTGGCCATGTGCTCAGCAAGCCCCTCCTTCTTCCTGTCATGTGCTCAGCAAGCCCCTCCTCCTTCCAATCATGCACTCAAGCTCCTCCTCCCTCAGACCATTTGCTGTCAGGCTAGATTAGAAGTCAGCAGCTTCTCTCTCTAGCATCTAAGCCAGTGGCATACCAAATGCTCAACAAACCCTCCAAAATTCAGAAGATCGACTCCACAAACTTACTAGAGTATCCGTGGTTATTTTTTCAAATTCCTTTGTTAATTTCTGTTTCCTTTCCTTGGTCTCAGGAGAAGAGCTTCCTTCCACTTGAGTACAGTATGTTTTTGGGTGAATTTTGAACAGGCTTGGAATGAAGTAAAAAAAATTTCCGTTCCCATTTGTGGAATAAATGTTATCCAGATTTTTGCAATAAGATCCACTCTCAGGAACTAATTAGATATGGTTACTGATGTATTTAAATTCTAGACAAAAAAGTCTTTATTTGTATTTAACTCAGAAGATTTGAGGGTGAGAGTCTGAAACCAAGCAGCTTAAGGGGGCAGTTTGAACAACTGCAAAACACACTGAGTCACTGGGTTGCTGGAACAATTTATTCCTATTTCCTGCAGGAAACATTTGGAACTGAAATGAGTTTTTTAGTTATTTGAAGAATTCATCTCTACAGCATTGTGAAGGTCCCTCCTTTCCTTCACTCCAGAGGTGGCGCATTTCCACATGCCACTGTGTTGACTGGGCTGGGGGACTGCGCCACAACCCTAAGATTCAAATAGGGCACCTTAGCTTCAGGACAGAATTCCTCATTCTGCTTTCTTGGAGAGCAGTGGGCACCTTCAATGTTAAGTGGAGACACCATTTCTCACTGGCCTTATTGGTGCACATGGGGGACATTTCCACATGGTGCATCCACACTGGGTAGAGCTGTTTCTTCACTAGAAACAGCTCAACACATGCCAGAGTATCTCCCGTGTGTGTAAGCATAGAGTAGTTAAAACTGCTCCACAGCTGTACTAGCAGCAGGGCTAGCTAAGTCCTGCATGTTGCATCTCCGCCAGCAGAGCAGGCATGGTTATGTGCCGCATGGAATGCTTCCTGAGCCCCACCCTCCCTCGAGGTGTAAGAACTGGGACTGGAGAAGAAGAAGAAGAAGAAGAAGAAGAAGAAGAGTTGGCTTTTGTACCCCACTTTTCTCACCCATTTCAAGGGACTCAGAGGAACTGACAAAGCTTTTCATTCTTCTCCCCACACCAGACACCCTGTGAGGTAGGTGGGGCTGTGAGAGCTCAGAAGAGAGCTGTGACTAGCCCAAGGTTACCCATCTGGCTTCATGGGGGAGGGTGGAACTGAACCCGGTATTCCCAGATAAGAGTCCAGCTCCCTAATCACTAGACCAAGAGGAGAACTGTGGCTGGAGGAGAAAGAACTGGCTATCTGCTGCACCTGGGCATTTGCTACCTGTGCCCCACCCTCCCTTGAGAAATAAGAACTGTGGCTGGGGGGAAAGAACTGGCTGGCTGCTGCACTGTGGCGTCTGCTACCTTTCCCCTACAGTTTTGGGTGATTTTATAATGTACTATTTTCATAATGTATGAAATGTTATGTATTTTATATGTAATTTTATAATGAATCATTTTGCATTGTATGTTTTCTTTGTTATAACTGCCTTGAGCATTTTTTTTCTTTTTCTTTTACTTTCTGGTTTTTGTTTTTTGTTTTTGGAAGGACAGTATAAAAATGGAAATGGACTGGGACCTTTGGTCAGCTGCTCTGGACTCCATTCGGTAGCTGCCTCAATTTGTGTTTGTGTTTTGGCTTATTTTGCAATGTTTTGTACGATGCGCCATTTTTATAATGTATTTTTATAATGTTTTGATTATTACCTTGCATTTTATGCTTTCTGTTTGTCGTAAACCGCCTTGGGCAAAATTTTATTTTGGAAAGGTGGCGAACAAATAAAAATGGAAAGTGGAAATGCCCTGTTAAAGGCACCGCGCAAGCACATTGGTGCCATTGGGCTTCACAATGGCCACCATAGTGGCAGTGATTCGCATTTAGCTGGGATGTATACGAATATTTGAAGACATTCAAAATTCAATCTAATTTGTCCGAATTTTGACTTTTGAATTTGAATCGAACGTCCATAAATTCAAATTTAAACATTTGAATGGATTTCAAATTTTTTATTCTATTCGTTTGAATTATTCAGACATTTGTATGTGTACGGGTTCACACACAATGCGTACTTGCGCGTATGCACCTTTCCCGTATCTGTACGTATTTGTACGGATGAGAACGGGATGGAAACGGGTTGCATACGGGATAAATATGGGATGTGTATGGATGTATACAGGATGCATATGGATGCATATGGGCACATACGAATGTTGTCGACATTCACAAGTGCAAATGAATGAATAGACTCGAATTTACTCAGTTCAAATAGAATTTGGGTAAATGTGAATTTTAAAGATTTGCATCAAATTGAATTTTTGGATATTCAATTCGAATTGAATCAAATCCCGAAAACTGCATCCATGCACACCCCTAGTGCTTAGTTAACTTATGAATGCTTTACATTTTGCCTCCTAGAGATGGGAGCACCCACCCAGCTTGCATCTCAAAATTAACCTCCTTTGCCGTCTCGTTTCCATTCTTTCGGTTTGAGAGTCATTTCTGTCCTCACAGGTAAACATCAAATGGGTGATGCAGTTGTAGAGGCCCATGAGGAAGGTGGAAGTTGGAAAATGAGTAAACATTTCAAGGAAAAACTGCTGTTTGAATTATGGTCATAGGTCAGCCACACAGCATCTGTATATGCAGAAGCTCTCAGAGAGGCATTTGCTTAGAGTTGCTGCCAACCAAAGGAGGGAAGACAAATGTTCTAGGTAGTGTCACATGGACTGTATTTTAGCTTGGTGTTAAATGTTTCAAATAAAGGCATACCCCTATATCCGTGGTGGATATGTACCAGCTCCTAGTGCGGATGTATGAAACTCTGGGAAATCACATGAGATTTCCCATGATTCCTGGGAAACTGCATGATATTTCCTGGGAATCATGGGAAGTTGAGTGAGATTTCAGGCAGAAGAAGAGTTGGCTTTTCTACCCCACTTTTCTCACCCATTTAAGGGGACTCAAGGGTGAGCCAGTTTGGTCTAGTGGTTAGGGAGCCGGACTCTTATCTGGAAATACCAGGTTTGATTCCACCCTCCCCCACGAAGTCAGCTTGGTGGCCTTGGGCTAGTCACAACTATCTTCTGAGCTCTCACAGCCCACCTATCTTACAAGGTGTCTGTTGTGGGGAGAAGAACAGAAGCTTTATCAGCTGCTTTGAGTCCCCTTAAATGGGGTAGAAAAGCCAACTTCTTCTCCTCCTCCTCCTCCTCCTTCTTCTTCAGTGGCTTACAGAGCTTCTGTTCTTCTCCCCACAACAGAACACCCTGTGAGGTAGGTGGGATTGTGAGAGTTCAGAAGAGAGCTGTGACTAGCCCAAGGTCACCCAGCTGGCTTCATGGGGGAGAGCAGAATCGAATCCAATATTCCCAGATAAGAATCCGGCTCCCTAACCCTTAGACCAAACCGGCCCAGAGGCCTAATGGCACCGGTGGGGGTGGGAGGCTGTTCTGGTTGACTGCAGGTAAGTGAACCCACAGTTACTGGACCAGCAGATATGAGGGCATGCTTCTATTAGAGATGCACCCAAGCCGGTTCTGACAGATTTGGTTTCTATCAAACCAACCAAGCCATTGTTAGGGCAAGTTAACTTTGGCTCAGCAGCAAGCTAAACTTCATACTTTAAGCCTGGTTCAGCTTGCTATAAGTCAAGAGAACCAAGGGGGTTTGTGGCAAGCTGGATGGAAGAGGTCAAGCTTAGCTCATCTGTATCAAGTATGCTTTATCATTCATTAGGAATGGAAATTATTCCACCTAGGAACTTGGTTTAGCTGGATTTTCAGTGGGCTTGATCTTCCTTCTCCTGGTAAAACAATGCTAATAGAATCCAGAAATCTGCCAGTTTCTGGAATCTAAGACTAGGTTTGAAATCAAACAGGGTGTTCAAAGTCTTCAGACAACAATGAACCCAGGGAACATGCTATACTTGATCGAGGGGCGGAGATGTTCAGATAGGCCTGAACACACTGCTGTTTGAAGGAAAATGTTTGCTTTTGGACCAAACTGGCCCATTTGGTTTGATTCAAACTGGACACACACGAAGAGTTTGTGGACACTTCTGTCTAAAGTTTTTCTAAATGTGGTTTGTATGCTACACATTTGGACCTACTGTCTTGGGAAGAGAACACTCGCTAACTTTGCCAGCAGTAAAGGCAGGAACTTCTAAAAGCAGATAATGCTTACACTGAAAATCTATAGGCAAGAGTTTGGAATCGTTCTTTTATATAGACTACAACTCCCATTATCCTTTGCCCATGTGCCTTTGTAGGCTAGGGATCATGGGAGCTGCAATTTAAAATGGCAGCACGTTGGAAACTCTGCCCATGGACACCTATTAAGAATTAATCATTATGCTCCCAGATAAACATATGTTGGGATTTACTAATGATTTGTGTTTGGTCTTGAAAACTGAACACATAATCTGGGTTGTATTTTAAATATATTATAATACAAGGCATTTTAGATATTTTTAAGTCTACCTAACTTATTCCTTAATCGCCATCATTTTTATTATATTCAGTCAAGTCAATTTTTCCTGAATTTTGTGGGACTTTCCTCGAACCCATGTACAACTTCAGGAATAGGGATGTGCACAAATATTTGATGTACTCGAAATCTGATCGAGTCGACCAAATTTTGACATTCAAATTCAAATCGAATGTCCTTACATTAGAATTTAAATATTCAATTTGAATTTTGAATTTCGGACCTATTCATTCGAATTATTCAGACTTTTGTGTGTGTACGGATTCATACACGATGCGTACTTGAAGATCCGCATCTTTCCCACATCTGTACGCATTTGTACGGGTCCGTGCGGGATGAAAACAGGTTGCATATGGGATAACTACGGGATGCATACGGATGTGTACAGACCAGGGAAAGAGGCATATGGGCATCTACAAATGTTGTCAACATTGAAAGGTACAAATTGGAATGAAAAAATCAAACGAATAGATTCGAATTTGCTTAATTTGAATCGAATTTGGTTAAATTTGAACTTTAAACATTTGAATTGGATTGAATTTTCAGGTATTTGATTCAAATTGAATCCTGAAAATTGCATTTGTGCACACCTCTATTCAGAATAGGGTGATATTTCTGAGTGTATATTTTAACTTAATGTTTGAACCACACCTTTGTGGTTAGAGGTGTTGGGGAGGCAACATAGCCCAGTGGAGGAACCCTTTACAGAGTTTCTTCCAAACAGTTTGAGACAGCACACATTTCTCTCCTCCCTTTTATTCTTACAGCCCTTTGGGAAAGATTAGACCGAGGTGAGGATGGCTGTAGTTCAGTAGGAGAGTGATTGTCTGGAAAATAGAGTCCTTGGAGTATGTTAGAAGAATGCAGACGGACAGCATCTTTGGTCTGTCTGCCCAGATTACCCTACGGGTGTCTCTGTGAAACCAGCCCTGATTCAGCAGTACCCAGCTACAAGAGGAACCAAGCTGGCAGGCAGTGCCCAGGTGGGGAGCTGAACCCACCCACAGACTCATAGATCCTAGCTGAATTTTTTAAAACCACTAGCCAGTTTGGTCTAGTGGTTAAGAAGCCGGACTCTTATCTGGGAATACCGGGTTTGATTCTGCACTCCTCCATGAAGCCAGCTGGGTGACCTTGGGCTAGCCACAGCTCTCTTCTGAGCTCTCACAGCCCCACCTACCTCACAGGGTGTGTGTTGTAGGGAGAAGAACAGAAGGTTTGTCAGCCACTTTGAGTCCCCTTAAGTGGGTAAGAAAAGCAGGATAGAAAAGCCAACTCTCCTCCTCCTCTCTCTTTCTCTCTCCACCCACCCCCCCGCCATCGCCTCCCTTTGTTTCTATTTATTCCCGCCCGCCTCCGCGCCCCTGCGGTTGTGTCACTTTCTCGAGCCGATGTGTATATGGAGGCGGATCGATGCTGATAATGTTGCGAAGATTAAAAGCGCATTAATGCTGGCAACAACAGAGGAGCGTGCGCGCCCAACTTCCCATTGATCGGCAGAGCAACTCGAGCCGGCGTCGTTCCAGGAAGAGCCGGAGAGCGAGCGAGCGAGGCGGCGGCGCGCACCTTTCCCAGCAGCGGGGGCGGCGACATCAAAGGCTCCCACCGCCCCCTCCCCATCACCTCCCGGGCCTCCTCTCTCCCCAGGACGACCTGCGGGGCGGGAGGCTCCCAGCACCCCCACCCCAATACACGTAACCCACACACACACACACTCTTCCGAGTCAAGGGTCTTTGGAAAGGTTGCTTCACGTGTTTCTCTTCGGAAGCTGTTCGGCTTCCAAGACACTTGCTCCGGGAAGGCGGGTTTTTGACCCTTTCCACACTGGGCCTTGTTCCGGATCGTATTCCGGAGTAGGAGCCTGTCACGTGCATGCCTGTGGAGCCCAGGCTAGGGACCCCGGCGCAGTTTGCTCCGGCATGCGGATGGCAGTGCTCCGATTCCGGAATAAGACCCGGTGCGGAAAGGGCATCGTTTCCAGCACCTTCAGCTGGACCAGCGGCATGATAAAAAGCATCAGACAATAGATGAAAGTTAAGGGGAAAGTGCCGTCGACTCGGGCCTTTTTCCGGAATATGCTTCAATTTCTCTGCCTGGGATTACCGGGTGGTCTCCCATCCGTGACTAACCGGCAGACACACACACACCCTTCCTTCCCCCTTATTAGCAACCTCAAACTCAGCGAGATCCCAGCAAGCCTTCTAGCGACCGGCGGAAAAACCTGGACGGGCTGGTTAAGCGGCTAAATGAGAATTTTTGGATTTTTAGTGGGTTCAAAGGTAGGTGGGAAGTTAATACTCGTGAGGATCCGATCCGTCTCTTCCAGCCCCAGGAGCTGAAAAAGTTTCGATGCCAAACGGCGTTTTCTGCTGTTCCCTTTCTTGTCTTGTCTTGCCTTGGGGTGCAAAACCTTCGCTCTCTCCCTTCCACAGCCGTTTTAATCGTCAGTATAGAAAACCTGCGTCGCTGTGATCCGCTGACCCCTATATGAAATAGGTTCACCCCTGGGTGCGTTTCCTGCCGTGACATCTATGCTGTGGAGCTGCGAAATCTCCGGCTTCCCCATAACTTGTTCCTTAAGCTGCTAGTCCTCTTGAAGGAGCTTTGAGGCCGAAACAGCTCTAC
Organism: Aspidoscelis tigris stejnegeri; assembly: GCA_023333525.1. Lineage (NCBI taxonomy): Eukaryota > Metazoa > Chordata > Lepidosauria > Squamata > Teiidae > Aspidoscelis > Aspidoscelis tigris. The sequence continues at coordinate 15,335,907 of JALMGA010000007.1, forward strand.
ATTCTTACATTTCCGTCGGTAAATCGCCAGCGGCATTTTATAACTCGGTGACACCCATCAGGCCACGCCAGCGCCTTAAAACAAAAACAGAAACCCACCCTCGCGTCTCTTTGGTTAGAAATACGATTTACGGCGCTATTTCAATGCGACTTATTTCCAGGATTATGTCCACGTTTGATGTGTGCAAGTCCTCCAAGTAAAAAAAAAAAAATCTAGGCACAAATGTTTTATTCTGCGGAATAAAAACACAAGTTAATTCGCTTGGGCTTTTGCACTGTGAAAACCAAGCTGCCGGTGACGCGTGAAAGTGAATAAATAAGTATTTTTATTTTTGCTAGGAGTGCAATAGAGCCCTCGATTTATCTGCCGCAATGGGCCAAACTATGCAATTAACAGCCCTGTTGCCTTTAGCAAGGGCTGCCCGAAAACAGGGGGCGGGTAGTGTCGTCCTCTTGGGATCCTTATTTGCTTTCATTCGTGGCAGGTCTCTATCCCGTGAATTTAGGGCGGAATTGCGAGTTGCCCTCGTTTTAGGGTGTTTTTCCACTGTCACTAGAAGTACCCATTGAGTACCCATTAATGGGTACAAAAATGCCATTAAGTACCCATTAATGGGTACAAAAATGCCATTACGTACCCATTAATGGGTGCTTAATGGGTATTTCTAGTGACAGTGGAAAAACACCCTTAAACCTCTTTTGCAAATTGGAAAAAAAAAGAAGAAAGAAGCAGGCTCCCTTCTTCACAGGGAAACTGTTTCTGTTTTCATTTTTCTTTAGAAATTAAAAGATTGAAAAATAAACAGATAAAGAGACCTAGCGGTGCCGATCAGAGAGGGGATAAATTCTCTCTGACTTGCAGGGACGGCGCCTTCTGCAACAGAAAGAGTTGCCATGTGCCTGGAAGTAAGAGTGTTTCCTCCTCCGCAGAAAAATGTCAATTTGGGCGAGCTAGAGAGCAAAGATTAATTGATCTTTTTGCTTAAAACACGCTTAATCGATGGATGCTTTTTAATCTATGCTTACTTTCAAATGTATGTGCCTTCCAATTGTTTGGAATTCCTAGAGTCTGGGCGGTTTTCTTCCTCCTCCTCCTCCTCCTCCTCCTCCTGTGTTTTGGACTGCATCTCCCATAATCCTTAGCAATGGTAGCCGTTGCGTTTCGCATCCGAACGCCTGCCGTCTCAAAGGAGGCATTTCTGCCAAATACTGGATTCCGACGCCCACAGTGGGGAAACTGTTCCCAGAAGGGACTAAAACAGTATTACAGCCCGATTGCAATCCTTGCGTTTGTAGCAAAGCTTTTGCTTTGGAACGGAATGGAATGGAATGGAATGGAAGGACCTGGAGTTGGCACGTTAAAATAAATCCCAAGGGGTAAAAGGCGCAACAGATTCCTTCCAGGGGAAGGCAAATTATTGCGATTATAGCAAGGCGACGAGCCAGCCACAAAAAGGGCCGACGCCTTGCGGAGCGGAAGAGGCAATTTCCGCAACTGCGTGTGTCCCGAATTCCGCCTTCTGAGCAAGTTAAGTAAAGACGCAGGAGCCCTGATCAATGGCCCAGTTTGGTCCAGTGGTTAGGGAGCCGTACTCTTATCTGGGAATACTGGGTTTGATTCCGCACTCCTCCACGAAGCCAAGCTGGGTGACCTTGGGCTAGCCACAGCTCTCTGCTGAGCTCTCACAACCCCACCTTCCTCACAGGGTGTTCTGCTGTGGGGAGAAGAATAGAGAAGCTTTGCCAGCCGCTTTGAGTCTCCTTAAATGGGTGAGAAAAGCGGGGTAGAAAAGCCAACTCTTCTTCCTCCATGAAGCCAGCTGGGTGACCTTGGGCTAGTCACAGCTCTCTGCTGAGCTCTCACAGCTCCACCTACCCCACAGGGGGTTCTGCTGTGGGGAGAAGAATAGAAAAGCTTTGTCAGCCGCTTTGAGTTGGGTGAGAACAGCGGGGTAGAAAAGCCAAGTCTTCTTCTGATCGCTTTTCCCATCGGCAACCCTACACCCAGCTGATGATAGTGCGCAAAATCATCCTAGGGGCTGATCAGGTTCAAGGGGTTCTGCTCAGCGCTCCCCTGCGCTAGCTTAAAACGGCAGGCGCTGGCCCGGTTCCTCTCCAAATTCTTGCAGGGAAAGGGCTCTTAGCAGAAGAGGCGGTGACAGCAACCCCCCTTCAGGAAGGGTTAGAGCAATCCATGGAGGTCGGGTGTATCCATGGCTGTTAGAACTGATGCCTCTGTACCGTCTGCAGGGTGTAGATACAGTCATGACTTTTGCAGGGAGTCGTGAGCAGGTGAAGGTTTTGCCTTTGTCTTTGCTTGTGATGGGATGCTGGACTAGACGGGCTGTGGCGTGATCCAGCAGGTCTCTTCTTAACCCATGGAGGACAGATGGATCAATGGCTGTTGGAACTGATGCCCCTGTTCTGTCTCCAGGATGCCTCTAAAGGACTTTTGCAGGGAGTCGAGAGCAGGTGAAGGTTTTGTCTTTTTCTTCTGCTTGAGATGCCCAGAAAGGAGCAATCGGTGGGCCGCTGTGTGCGACAGGATGCTGGACTAGACGGGCTGTGGCCTGATCCAGCAGGCCTCCTCTTAACTCATGGAGGACAGGTGGATCAATGGCTGTTGGAACTGACGCAGGGCTTCTGTCTTTCGGACAGGATTCTCCAGTTTGGGCTTTAAGGGCCATAATGCCATTTTTTATTTTTTTTAAAAAAGGGAATTAAACTGGACCGGAGAAATGCTGAAACAATCAATGGATTTTGCCGACAAAGCAGGGAATGCCACTGAACAGTTCGAACTGATCTCCCGTCCGGGGAGACCTATAGACCTTTCCTTTTCAGTCTGTGAGTGAGGCCTCCTCCATGCCCCTTTTGCGAGGGTTGTCAAAGGGCTGGTACGTATGTAATAGTCACATGCCCTTCGGTTACCCGGGGACCACATCCAGCAGTATGGAAATGCAGGACTTTGCTATTGCATTTCTTAGAGAAGATGCCACAGGGGGGAGAAAAAAAAGGGGAAATTCCGAAGCTGGCACAAAGTTGCAACTTTCTATACCATTGTCAAAGATAACAGGCTCCCTGTCCATTCTTTCATATGACTACCCATGTCCCACGGACAGGGTTTGCACCAAGGGGATTGATAGAGGAGCAGGCTCTTAAATGGGTAATAAAAGTGGGGTAGAAAAGCCAACTCTTCCTCCTCTTCCTCCTCCTCCTCCTCCATGAAGCCAGCTGGGTGACCTTGGGCTAGTCACAGCTCTCTTCTGAGCTCTCACAGCCCCACCTGCCTCACAGGGTGTCTGTTGTAGGGAGAAGAGCAGAAGGTTTGTCAGCCTCACTGAGTCACATTAAATGGGTGAGAACTGCGGGGTAGAAAAGCCAACTCTTCTTCTTCCCAGTGGGCATATCTGAAGCCCCCAGTGTAGCATCAGGAGGCTTAGGGTTGGATCCAGCAGGGCTTTTTAATCATCATCATCATCATAAATCCGCACTGCATTTCTTTGGGCTTCCTTGGAATGGATGCACAGGCAGTTTTTATTGGGGACCAGGGCTTGCTTGGGTCCTTGCCTGCCCACCATGGACAGCAGCCCTTCATTTACTTAACCGGGACACAAAGCAACTGTGGTGTTTGCTAAAGCAAAATACACTTTCGGTCCGAGGAAGGGCATGGGCACAAGGACAGCAATGCATAACTCGTGCGCTGCTTTCCCCCCCCCCCCCCCAAACATCTCTTGCTTTGCGCATCAGCCTCGTTCGGCCTTTTCCAGTGCAAGCGAACGGTCCCCGTGTCTGCACCTGCCTTGTTTGGAATTCAACATGCGCTGCTTCACGCAGGAAGACGGTAGCAAGGCGGCCCTCTGCACACACACCCCGCAGTCCCCCCCCCCCCCGCAAGCCCATGGAAGGTCAAATAGGTTGAGAAAGAGCAGCCGAACGAGCCAGCGAGCGAGCGAGAGCTTTTGCAAATTTCATCCTGCCCTGAGGAATTGATTTCTTGGCGTCACGTGGTGGAGCCAATAACACTGGGAATCTAGCATTTGTTTTTGTTTTGCAGCCCTGATCCTGAGCTTGGGTTTGAAATTGGTTGGGCCCTCCTGAGCGCGTGCAGAGAATAATGACAAACACCCCCCCCCCCAAGCTCAGCAGCCAGCCAAAGCCTCTAAAAAGGCCCTGCTTGGTTTCCTCCGCATGTCCATCACCCAGCAAAAAGCCAGTGGAAGAGCGCCCAATGGTTGCAATGGTGCACTTTCTTGGTTTGGCATTTCAAGCCCAACGGATCGGACAAGGATTTATGAATAAACAAGTGGGCTGGTGAGGGGTTCACTTGGAAATGCAAGCGGAGCTTATTTCAGTGGGATTTGTCATGTATTATTTATGTATAGATTTTTTTTTACTCTGCCCTTCTAGTGCTAATTCGAGGCATCGTGGGATGGAGTGGGGCTTACAGGAATTGCAGGTTCTAATATAAATATTAGATAAAATAGTGGAAGTATGCTTAGGTCAGGGTTTCTCAACAGCCCCCCCCCCCTCATTATTTGAAAGAGTGGGGGTGGCTCAGGAAACACGAAAAATAAGGAAACCACAAAACAGCAATTTTCACCCCTCTCAGAACCTGGACCTCTGAAATTTCCTGCTTGGTGGCATCACAAAAAACATAGGACACAGTCCTAAACCCTTAAAAAATACAATTTTTGAAACTGCAGAAACAGGGGCTCGCTGTTTGTAATCATGCAGAATGGCGACAGTGTATTATCAGGAGATTTCTTCCGTTCTGCTTGAATTCTTCTAATAAGTGAACAGATCTATGTAGATTTCTTACACTGCCATTATGGGAAAGATTTGCCATTACTTTCTTTCAGGATTATTCCTAGCTGGCATCATACTTGGCTATATTATTGTGCTAACATGCAAGCCTGACTCTGTTTCACTTCTGAACTCCCAACAGGTATCACTTAGGGACAGCCTGAATTCTGCCACCAGTTACCCTAGCTAAATTACCCTGCTTAAGGATACTTGAATCCTGAATCTTCTTAAAGGTATTAGAACCCTGACTAGGATTCCATAGGGTAACTAGCATAGGGAAGCATAGTGGAAGAAAAACCATTGAGGGATAGCATTATGGGTGCTGGGTGTCTATAGGATTGTGCTTTAGATAGAAGAGAATTTAGAGGTGTGATTCCTGTTTCCTGTTACCTGCCCTGAGACCTTTGGGTATAGGGTGGAATAAAAATGCAAACAAAAAATAAACCAGCCTATACTCTGCAGAGACATCAAATTGCTGCTGCCTCAGTGGGCTGCCATGATTCCATAAAAGCATCACATAGTTCTATGGAATTTACTAGTGATGGCAGCAACCATCTTTAAGAAAGGGTCAGGTGTATCAATGGCTATTAGAGTGGATGCCTAGGTGCTTCCTCCAGGTTGGAGAGATAGACAGGATGCCCCTTAAGGTTTTGCCTTTGACTTCTGCTTGAGACATGCCCAGAAGCAATTGGTGGGCCACTATGTGAGGCAGGATGCTGGATCAGATGGGCTGTGGCCTGATGCAGCAGGGCTCCTCTTACATTCTTGTGTACACTGTGTTGATCTTACCATTTACTAGTCTTTTTAGTAAAGATGGTTTAGACGCTGTGATGATTTTTACTGTTTTATTATATATTGTGGTTTAATATGGTGGATTTTAAGGCTGTTACCCACCCAGAGTATAGTGCGGGATGGAAATAGAAATAGTAAATAAATAAACTCCCAGCATTGAACTCTCACAGAATACAATGAGTTTACGAATATCTGGAGAGGTAAAGTGGAGCATTCCTGGCATAGGAGATCTCTGTGTTGACTTCCAACTCTATAACATCCTGTTATAACTTCTGGTGCTTTTTAACTCGTTTGGTCATCAAGCCAGATGTTTATATATTAACAGTAATTGCGGTGTTCTTTAGGAGGATAGTAAACCATGAAACTTTGCAGGATTTACCTGAGGTACCTCAGTGGTACTGCCCAAGGTAGGACAGCCTTCATATTTAAATATATTAAAATTTAAGACTTTATGCTCCCCCCCCCCCTTTACTGAAAGGTCCTGGAAGGATAGCACCCAGAGGGAGCTAAGCTTCAGAAGCCTGGGTGAAGAGGTATGTTTTAACCAGGCAGGGAAAAATCATGAGGCTGTTGCAGAGGCCGGGGGCCACCATGGAAAAGGCTCTCCTGCTTGTCCCTATTCCATGCATCTCTGAGAGAGGAAGAGCTACAAGATGGCGTCTCTCTGCCAAAGAAGAAGCAGTATTACGTGGCATGGTCCAAAAGAAACAGATGCTGAGGTAAATATCCAAAAAGAGACTACTTCCTTATCAAATGGAATCAAAATTCCACAGGTTTTGCATCAGCAAGAGGAGTGGAAATGTAGTATCCATTAGTAATGTGAGGGTAACGTATTTGCATTTTCACATTGCGTCAAGGCAATTTGTGGAGGAAATTGAGAATAGCAAACCCAAAATCCTCTGCATGCAGAATCCTTTGCCAGAAGGAGTTTGTCACCGAGGCAGTTTCAATGAATTAATCAAGGCTTCGGTGTTTTTAATAAGGAAGCAGAATCTAATAATCAAATTCATCTAAATGATTGATTTATCTGGCCAAATTAAGTATGCTCTAAAGTGTCCTGTTGTAATCAATTGATACCAAATATACTCAGTTGTAGACTGGATCATGAAGACTGTGGTGGTTTCTGGTAGCCATACTTCAGTGTCAATGAGCAATCAGTCACTATTGAGTTGTGCTTTAAACCGAAGGGGCTTCAGCAGCAATGCTTCCAGATTTCTAGACCTGCGGTGGTGAAATAAGCAGCTCCCTTCTGCAGTTAGCAGCTCCACAAATATTGCAAGAAGAGAGGCGCATTTCTCTTGATTAAGTGTTTCTGGTAAGTTCCAAGGTGGGGAGGGGGCAGCGAGTGACCATGTAAATGTAACACTGTTTGCCAAGAGGAGGGTTAAACTCATGCTGTTGGTTCCCAGGACTCAGCTACACCTTTAAACCACCTTTCAAAGAGGAGAGAACACATTCTCTCTGCGTTATCTTTTTAAAAATGATTTATTAATGCTTTTAAGAAAAATATAATACACATATAACATGAAATCCCAAAATAACCAATAAAACATGTCACAGTTCTTTCTACATTGTCATTGTGATTATAAATTCCACCCATTCCGCATTGGTAGCAAATCTGTCTTCTTTCTTAGGTGTTCCCAATTATCTTCCTTATTTCTTCTTTTAAAAGAAGAACTCTCTGCATTATCTAACCCAGAGGTGAGCTTTCTAGGTTAGATAGCACAAGACGAAAATGGCTCGTCACTTTACTGATGGGTTCTCTTGCTCTGAAGGTAGGAGAAGGAGAGTTGGCTTTTATACCCTGCTTTTCTCACCCTTAAGTGGACTCAAAGTGGCTGACACACTTTCTGTTCTTCTCCCCACCACAGACACCCTGTGAGGTAGCTGGGGCTGGGAGAACTCAGAAAGAGAGCTGTGATTAGTCCAAGGTCACCCGGCTGGCTTTGTGGAGGATTGTGCAATCAAACCATGAGACCTCTAGTAGATCAAAGGTGGGTTTAAACCTAGGTGAAGCTGGGTCCTTAGAGAGGTGGATAAAATGGTGTGAGTCCAGTGGCCATTACAGGCTGAGATCCAACTGGTGATGTAATCTACAGCTGAGGATGGTGTAACACGCACTAGAAGAATACCGTAACCATATATAATTCAGCTCTTGGGTACCACCAAGGAGTGGCCAACTCCTGGTTGAACTGCATGGGTACCTCCACAAGCCCCTCCAGGCTTGTTCCACCACTGAGCTACAGCCTCTCCCTTGTATTATTCAGTAGGACAGGTAATTCATTATTGTTCCTTTCATGTTTCTCTGACATTAATAGTTCATTAGCTATATACACTCATGCAGCATCAATCCCAGTGCTAAATGCCACCACCTTCTGCTCCTTTTCAGAGTGTCAACTTGCAGATGCATCCTCTTCTGTGCATGGGGGTTAAGGGCTACACAAGTCCCACTGGCTGTGTTTAGACATAACACTTGTTTCCCACTGAAGTCAAGAGATATTTAGGATGCAGCCACCCCTCCCTATTTGTGAGGGTTGGGTTCTGCCAGAATGGTGTGAATTCAAAAACCTATGAATAGCAGGGAAGTGGTGAAAAGTGTATTCCAGCCCTCTTCCATTGGGGTGGGATGGGGAGAATTATGCCATCAGTTCCGGATTTTGCATATCCACACATATACTGCAAGTATATTTTGCAAGTATATTTTGACTGTAGTCTTCCTCCCTCCCTCCCTCCCTCCCTCCCTCCATTCATTCATTCATTCATTCATTCACTGGGTTTTTATTCCACTCCTAAATCTAAAGAAGCTCGCCAAGCTGCTTATGATCATAATGCTAGACAACTCCCCGCCGTCAGTTTTACAGTGTAAAAAGATACAACCGGAGGAAAAGAGATTGGAACAGGAGGAGAGGGGGAGAGGAAAAGAGGCTTCCTAGAAGGCAGCTGACAGAAATCTGATGTCTGTCAGTAGCAGGATGGTTTCAGAGTTCCTGCCATGCCCTTCTGCCTCCCTTCCAGTTGACTCATGTCAGAAATGCTATTAGTATGGATAGGGCATGGCCTGAAGACACACAAAAGCCCACCTTGATGAAACTGGGCAGACCAAGGTTTAGGCAGGGTCTGGCTGTCGGGATGTTCATCACCCAGGGGGATCTGAAGATCTGTGCTCAGGAGCAGTGTTCCCTCCCTCCCTCTCCTTTGTTTTCCATAGGTTCCGCCACCGTTCTAGGAATTCAGTTCGTGAAAAGTCCAGATGTCCATGGAGACAGTCCCACTGCCATTTTTACCATGGAAGAAAGCAGTGGCAAATCACTTCCACACTGCTATCACTGTCTAGTTGTTTCCTTGAGGTCCACAGGAGTGGAGCTTTACCTCCATGATCCCTTTTCTATAGGAGAATAAGCAGATTTTAATCAAGCACATGAAGGGTGTAAAGTGCTGTGTGCTTTGTTCTGCTTTAGCTTTAGCATTGCTTAGTGAGCCAGTTTGGTCTAGTGGTTAGGGAGCTGGACTCTTATCTGGGAATACGAGTTTGATTCGGCTCTCCTCCATGAAGCCAGCTGGGTGACCTTGGACTAGTCACAGCTCTCTTCTGAGCTCTCACAGCCCTGCCTACCACCTGTTGTGGGGCGAAGAATAGAAAGCTTTGTCAGCCACTTTGAGTCCCCTGAAATGCGTGAGAAAAGTGGGGTAGAAAAGGCAACTTTTCTTCTTCTTCTTTTTCTGGTTTGCTTACTCCACGGGAGTGGAACCAATAGCCTTCTAGTCCCTGTGTGTGTGTTTGTTGCAGTTGTCTCGTAAGCTGCTTAGAGATCTTTACTTACTGAATGGCTTTCTAAATTTAGTACATACATACACTAAAAATGATGGTTTCTTAGGAGATTTATATTTTTTAATTATTTTTAAAAATTTATTTTTCATGGATATCATTGCAACCAAACTGGTAACAATGCATATTTTACAGCTCCATACAACCAAATAGTCATCCCAGTTTAAAAAAAAAACCCATCATTATACCAACTTTACATCCATCTCAATTTAGGGGAAACTATACCAGTTCTGATCATGAAACTGTCTGTATATTTTTAGCTTCTCCAGAATTGCTGTGCGTAATTCCCCAACTTTTCAGTGATGCCTGCATGGTCTACAATTGCCCTCTCATAAATTCATCAAGATGAAATTGCCGCAAAATATTATACTGCTCCTTTAAATGCAGATTTTCAGCATTTTTCCAATTGCAGGTTATGAGTAATTGTGTGGCAGTTATCATAAATCTCATTAAATATGTATTTTCTGGAGATATGGCTTTTATCAAGAGAAGATTCGTATTAAAGACTGCATGCATGCATTTCCCCTCAGCCTGGTGGGGTTTTTTTATCTGTATCTTTCTATTGTAGACTAAACGTGGAGGGCAGAAAAAAAAATCTAATCTCTTGGCAGTTCTGCAAAACCTCAAATATTTTATAAAATATAATATGTAGCATGTGGACCAGATATTACTGTATTCAACAGCAGTATTTTCTCCAGACACTAGAAGCCCAGGCTAAAAATACTAATCCTGGGGAAGAAAAATATTAGCATTCATGTCTTGCTGCACTATATCATTTTAAAGATGAATTATTCTCATAGAAACAGGCAGGCTTTGTCAGGGTTATAAGCATACCTCAACTGTAATTTAATCACATTTGGACTTTGGCTTCAGTAATCCAATATACATACACATTCTCCTTCAGGAAGAGAATAATTTAAATGTATATAGCCAGTATTGACTTTGGAGCATGTCATAAGTACTAATCATGTGAAATCAGAATGGAGCAAAGTTACATTAAGAGGAAAGAATAATTGAAGACATTTTATAGAGGACAATCAGACAGCAGTAGGTTGAAAAGAAAAGAAAGGGGGAAAGCCAGAAGTTGATCTGTGTTGGCACTCGTTTTGCTCTTGGCCTCAGTCTCTGAATAGAATTGTGCACAATTTTTTTTGTGTGTGTTTGGTTTGCATGAAAGCAAATATGGGGAAAACTTGCATTCATACAAATAAAGCCACTTCAAATATGGTAGGATTCGAATCCCCTATGAATGCTTGTCAGGTGCATCCCCATGCATGTTTGGTCCGCTACCGAAACCGGGCTCGGCATGGGGCGTCCCCATGCGTTTTCAATTTGGTCCACTTTCCACAGACCAAATCCTCCCAAACTGTGCCAGACCAGGACCAAATTTGGTACCTAAATAAACAAGACTGAGTACGGTTTGGGGTCCCGGCACATATTGGTTAGCGAGCCAAGACTGTGCATGGGGACGGTCCCGGGCTGTTTGGGGAGGAGATTGGTGCTGACATCATTTGGAGGTGGGGTGTGCTTGCCGTTCCTGCCCCGTGCAGTGGGGATTGCAGCCACAATTGGGAGTGGAAAAATCCCAGTCACAAAGGCAGGCAAGATAATGGCGTGATTTTTGTTCCAGTTCCAAAAATTTTCAATCCTTGTTTCCCAATCACCAAGGCAATCATGAAAATGGCTTGATTTCCTCCCTTTAAAACTTGCCGGGCGTTCTCACAGTTCCTGGTGGAGTGGAGGTACGCAAAACTGCTCAGGCGCCTAACTGCCACTAAACCTCGTCGCTGCTTTTGGTCTTTTAAAATTACTTATGAAGTTATTATTATATTTAGACTTGATTTTAACTTTTTTTTCCTGTGCATCCCAGCCCAGTATTGGCTTTCTGTGCCTCTAAGGAAGGGAGTGGATGTGGCATTTGCAGCTGGTGGCACAGGGATGGGCTGATGTCAGTCCAGCTTCCAGGGTTTGGCGTGGTTTGCATGGGGACGTGTGCATCTGCGCCCAACCCACATCACTGGAATGGCACGGGGATGGGCTGGGATTGATCTTGGACCTGCTCCCAGTCCCTTGCATGCCCATTCCGTGCCAAACAGCGTGCATGGGGATATGGCCTTTGAGTCCACTTCAAATAACCGCTGCTAGTTGCCCCTCTGAATCCCCTCCGAATCCTTTCCAAATCTGTTCTGAAGCCGCTTTAAATCCACTCTGAATCCACTCTGAAACCGCTGAAGATGTGACTCGACAGCTGGCTGTATTGCTTCACAAATATAATGATGCATCGAACAAATGCACAAAAGCATTCACTTCGCAAAGTTCATGTGCGTTCATACGAACTGCAAATCTGATGAATAATTCATGCACATCCCGGTCTCTGAAGGGTTTCCTTTCCGTGGATCCAAAAGCGAAACAGAATACTATATATTTCTGAGTCTGTATCAAAGATGTAGAAGGGTAGAGAAAGGGTTGATAGATTTCAACTTCTGTTTAAGCAGTAAGAGCTTCCCTTGAGGTCTTTCTAGACTTACATGCCCTAAATCCAGATCAGTGGGTCTGGAATAACCAGACCCACCAAATTGCATAGAAGCTCATAGGAACTTTACATCCCCCTTCCTATGCCTCTAAAAGCTAGGAACAAAAGTCTGGCAACATCTGCACAGTCCCTTATGTACACACACCAGCAAGAGCCACAAGAGAGCATGAAACCTTGGGCATGGAATCCTTGTCCAGGCTGGGTCTCTGTATTTCCCAGACTCTAGAAGACTGCCAGTTTCCAGGGCTATTCCTTGAGTTGTTATAAACACTGTCAACCTACCGCGACAAGGCTATGGAGCTTTGCTCCTGTCTTCATTGCTAGGTTCAACCAGGGCAACCATCATGTGGACACTTACTAGCACACTCCAAGCAGCCAGCCATATTCCAACTTGGTGTGCATATGCTCATCCCCAGAGGTGCACTAATTATGCACTAGAGGCCGTAGTGCGCAAAGGCCTCAGGACGCTTTTCCTGAGTCAGGACTACTGTTCACCATGTGTGTCTATGGGACTCATGCAAAACTTATCTGTGAGTCCCAGTTAAACTGAGCTGGAAAGCAATGCAGAGAGAGTATGCGCTTACATGCAACCAATTAAGGATTCAGTCCCTCTTTCTATTTTTTGATTTGGCTTTGTTGACATACGACTCGATCTATTCCAGAAGAGCGAGACAGGAATGTATTGATCATAAATGCTAATTTTCCAGTGGCTGTATTATGGGGAGATATTTTCTGTAGGTGCACAGCTGATGAAGGGCTTGGAGAGAAAATGATGTAGCTAAAAGGCTTCCATTATTGAGCCTGTCTGGCCCATCCTTTGCTGGTGAATTCTCTGTGTGTTAACAGCCAGTGTATCAAAACGTGATCCTTGAAAATCAGTGGGAGTTTTTGAACAGGAGTCTCACCCATCCATCTAGTGTAAAAAAATCTCTCTCATGACATTTTATAAATTGTATTATAATTTTTTTTATCGTTACATTTTTATTGGTTTCATATAGTTTTTCCACAGTAAACTGCGTGGTAAATCTTGGAAATACCAGGAAATAAATAAACTGCACCCCTGCACATAACAAGCATGCAAAAAAGCATAGATACAGTGTATTCAACTGCAGCCACTGTTTTCAGAAATTCTACATTGCACGCAAAAGCCTCCCTTAAATCATTCAAAGCGTCCTGCTAAAACCCAAAATCCTTCCCTCCCACATTCCCTTTGGCAGCTAGAAGGGTTTAGAGCATTGAGAAATATCCCCTCTTAATGCAGTCTAGAGTTTGCTTTACGCCCAGGATGAGGTCTTCTTCTGGAAGGGTTAGACAGATTTATGGGTGACAGATGTATCAGTGGCTACTAGAATGGATGCCAAAGTACATTTTTCAGGCTGAAGGGACAAGCACAGGGCCTCTAAAGCCATTTGCTGGGATTCGAGAGCAGGAGAAGGTGGTGGGACGACCAGGGGGGCCTCACCGCTTGATCTTAAGGCACAGACACAGATCTTAAGACCCGTCCATGCTAATGAGGCCCTCTTGGTGGTCCCACCACCTGCAATAGTTAGGGGGCTGGAAACATGTGAGAGGGACTTCTCAGTTGTAGCCCCCATATAATGGAACAGTATCCACTCCAAGGTACATCAGGCACTCTCACCGTATGTGTTCAGAAGACTAGTGAAGATGCACGCATGCTTTCTATCTGTTCTTACTGGGAGTTTATTGTGACTCCCAGTGAAATCTTCAGGTTCAGGGTGGTGTAAATAACTAAATGCTTTTTGGTCTATGGCTGGATCCACATGGTGCCTTTGTGGCACCTTGAATTTGCAGTGAGGGTGCAGTGTCCACATGACATTGCCTCATCAGTGAGCATTCAGTGTGGCTTAAGAGTGTGGTGTCTGCCAGGACAGCTGTTCCTCTGCCGTGCCAGTATAAACATCATCATGACTCTTTAGCGTCCTAGGGCTTCAACGAGCTCTCAGAACAGTTTTTGAAACTGATAGTCAGGAGCAAAGGCACGTAGGCTGGAGCCTCCACATTACAAACACCACTACAACTGTAGCACATAAAAGTGAGCCAGTTTGGTCTAGTGGTTAAGGAGCCAGACTCTTATCTGGGAATACCGGGCGCGATTCCGCCCTCCCACACAAAGCCAGCTGGGTGATCTTGGGCTAGTCACAGCTCTCTTCTGAGCTCCCACACCTCACAGGGTGTTCTGTTGTGGGGAGAAGAATAGAAAGCTTTGTCAGCTGCTTTGAGTCCCCTTAAATGGGTGCGAAAAGTGGGGTACAAAAGCCAACTCTTCTTCTTCTTCTTCTTCTTCTTCCTCTTCTTCTTCTTCTTCTTCTTCTTCTTCATGTTGGCAGGAGGAACCACTATGGTTGGATCCCATCCGTGTTGCATTGCTTCCTGAGCCTCAATTACAGAGGATGCCCTTATCATAGAATACGTAGAATCATAGAGTTGGAAGGGACCCCCAGGGCCATCAAGTTCAACCTCCTTCTCAATGCAGGATTTCCTAAACAGTCCCAGACGGATGTCTGTCCAGCCTCTGCTTGAAGACCTCCAGCAAAGGAAAGCTCACAACTTCACATGGCAACCTATTCCACTAACTGATCGCCCTCACTGTCAGGAAGTTTCTTCTAATGCAGTCAGACCTCCATTTCTGTGGGGGTTACGTTCCAGGTCCTACCGCGGTTATAGAACAACCACAGATACTTCAAACACAAGGAAATGCATTCAGTTTTCCTTAATTTCTATGAAATCCTGAATTATGGGAAATTGCGTGCCATTTCACACAATTTCCTGAGTGCTTCAGGCCTCCAAGAAGCTCCAGGTAGACCTAATGGCACTAGCAGTGTTAGGGGGAGGCCAGTCTGGTCACTGCGGAAAAGTGAAGCCGCAGTAACCAATCAGTGGACATGGAGGCCCAACTGTATCTAATCTGTATTGACTCAGTTGAAGTTTGATACTGTTGTTCCTAGTCCTTGTTGTTGATATTTGGTTCCAGAGCTGGCCACTTTTCACTTGGAAGTCACAATATTTTGTCACTTCTTCTGGCTTTATTTGCTTTTTCTTCACATCTACCATATCTTGGTATTATCACAGCCATATTCCAAGTGTACTGTGCATGATAGAGTTGTGCCAAACTGGTTCAGTTGGTTCTCATTTCTCATTGAACTGAGATGTTCACATTGCTGGCATGTGAAAAGAACCGCCCCATTTGAAAAAAATTTGGGTCGAACCTGAACCAAAGGGTGGTCTAGCAAACCAAACAAATCGCCCTTGGTTTTCTGTGGCTCACATCCAAGCTGAACCTCCTGGCATTAAAATGGAAAAGAAGTTCGAGTTAACCCACCCAAACCAAGTGTATTTTGGTTCAGTTTGAACTGAACTACTAAATCTCAGTTCGTGCACAGGTTTTATCTCTTTGACAGGAGATTCGGGGATGTGTTGGAAGACCTTTAGGCTCTTTTGTTTCCATTGTTAATGCTGAGTCCCTGCAACAGAAGGCAGTTTCAGAAGTCCGCATTTTATGTCAATTGGCAGAGACCCAAAGCTTCTGGCAGCTGTCCAGCACAATTGACTTTGTTGGTCCTTCAGTCCTTCCTTTTCCTTCCTTCCTTCCTTCCTTCCTTCCTTCCCCATGATCTAAGTGATGGCATTCCCTATGTCTATTAATGGGATTTATTGTAAACACACATCATTGATTAACATTTGTCGGGGGTGTGGGATATTAACCTAGCCAAAACAAAAGATGATTGTCGCTGCAGTTCTTCATTTTTTTTCAACCCCCCTTCCTTTCTTTCCTTTTCTAATGCAGAGCTAGGGAAACCTTTTCTATTGATCCTATTGATCCAATCTCTCCCTTTAAGGAAACCACATAGTTAAAAAGCACCCTCCCCTCCCCCCCAACCCATTTGATAGATTTATCCTTTATGCCTGCAATATTCTTTTAAGTGGTTTCGTCTAGGTAATAACAGATGGCATTAAACAAGTGAAGCAAACGGAAAGCGAGTCGCTGCTGCCAAAGGAAGAGATCTTGGAATTATTGGGGGAAACTCCCTGAAGACATTAGCATATTGACTTTCCACCATAACAGCTGCAACAAGAAGGCTAGGAAAAGGATAGGAATCACATTTTTGAAAATAATGCATAATATCTCCATGGCACAGCCCTACTCTTTTTCTTGGGGACCATCTAATACTGACCGAGTATGGATAGGAGGTTTAATGGGGGGTGAAGGATCTTTGGGCCTTCGGAACTAGTAGAAAGCCATCTCCAGGAGTAGGTTTTCTTCTGACATCCATTCAAAAGAGGGATGCTAGGCCATGGCTAGCATTAGCCATTTGTAGCTTTTCCGGGTTTTTTTATGTGGGGCCTTTTCACACTAGGCCTACTAGTCAATTTGGGGAGAGCTTTTGAACAGAGTATCTGCACTTGAAGGAGCCATTTCCTCACTAGAAGCTTCCAGAAGCTTCCCTCATGGCGACTATGTGCACTTTCCTAGGCCTGCGCTAGAGCTGGTAAGGCTCTAGGCAGGCCTAATCACACCCCTATGGTGCTGATGTGTGATATCATGCACCACACACGTGTGCTGGCATCTTATGTGACATGGCACACAGGCACACCTACATGGCCCGTCATGTTGGGCTGGTGATGGTCCTCACGCGTTCGTGCCAGCGTCAGGGCTCCAAGATGGCAGACCCTGAACGCTGTACACACCTCAGGTAAGTGCCCAGATGTGTGTGGGAAAGAATGCTCAGTACATGCATTCACCACCTTTCCTGTCCCCCAGATGGGCAGCGAAGTGTGGATTAGCCCAGGACTGGTAAGCCTGTGAAATGCATTTTGCTTTTTGAGGTTTTTGATGGAAGTGGCATTTGTTTTGCTTTGGCTTTGGGATAGGGAGTTGGAGTGTGTTGTTCTGGGGTGCATTGTTTCTCCTTTCTTGGCTTTGAGAGGTGGATTTTACCTGGGGGCTGTTTGCCCTTACCTTGCAGGAGGAGTTTCAGACACCCTTGGGGAATTGCATCTGCACACTGCGCTGCTACAACCATCCCAGAACACCCAAGAGCTCACTTGGGCTGCCCTGGTCTTCGGCACCTGTTTACAAGTAAACTCTTCTCCACAGCTTGACCATGAGCAGCTAGTGAGCTCCTGGTCAATAGCATTGGCCCCCTCTTCCAGGTGTGAAGATGCAAGTAGGCATCCCAATGGCAACATCTGGGCACATGTTAATGTTGCTGCAGCTGTTGCCATGATGATCCAGCTTGCCCAGGCTGGGCCATTCTTAATTTAAGTGCTGGTGGTCCAATTGGGGTTTGCACTAGGACTTCAAGTGTAGATAGCTCCCTCCACACCTGACCTTCACCTCACTGGGATTTTATTATTATACCATTACAAGCGCAAAGAGGCCCTTCCTCCATTTTTGCTCTTCCAAACTGCTCTAATCTGTGAAATGGGCTGTTTCATTAAGCATTGTAGGCACAAACATGTTTTAGTAGTCCAACCTCTAGCTTGTTCTCAGCTCCTTGACAAGTTACTTGCCCTTTCCCACAAGGTTGGCTACTCAGTGGCTGTTTTGTTACTAGAACTCGGGAAAAATATTGATGGAGTAGACTAGAGTGACCATGATTCTTAGACACACTTTATTATGATCATGAACATTTCTCAGATTTCCAAAGTGCCCTCAGCTTGCAGATGTTGGGTTCCTCTCTTGTACCACTGGTTTGACTACAGAATTAGATTGTTGGTTGGTTGAAACAGGCATGCATGAACTGTGGTTCTCCATATGTTGTTGGGTTGCAAGTTCTTTCTGGCCATTGCAATTGGCTGGACCACAAAGGCTGATGCAGTTCAAAAATGTCTGGAGGGAACTCCTAAAATAATGCGATATTTTCTGTTGTCACCAAAATCTGTGATTTCAACTTGCTGTACGTTGTCTTGGTCTGGCCCATCACACCTACCCTACAATATCTTTTAAGTGGTGAAGATAAGAGATAAACCTGGAAGTTTTCTTCCTGCAGGAAATGAGTTCTGCCTTTGAACTGTGGTCCCTTCTTTCTGCTGTTCTAATTTTTGAACAGAGGCTGTTTGTAAGTGGTTTCCATTTGCATCTATGGCAGGAAGACTAGCACATAGAAAAACATCAGGGACAAAATTGATATTGAACATGTAACAACAGAAGCACGGCTTCGTAAGAAGCAATCCCTTGGATGTTTTTGTGTTTGTTTTCAGTTTTTCAAGGGAGTTTCTGCACTGTGGCTGTAAGGTACACATTTTCCATTCCTAATCCAGACAGCTGTCATTGTTGGGCACCACCAGGTCATGGCCAAGTCTTGGTTGAATTCATGGGCATTTCTGTGCATGTGTTTTTGGCAGAGTTACAGTAATGGTTTGCCATTGCCTATTTCCAAGGACAGGCTGGGGATCAAACCCACAATCCTCTGCTCTTCAGGTAGTTTGCTCTACACCTGAGCCACACCCACTCCCAAGCCAGACAATATAGCTAGAGCTTAATCTAACCTTGTCTTGAGAAAACATCGTTGCACCATTTGCATTTGCATACAGTTTAGTAGAAATTTATTATTGCTTTGGTACTCTGAAAATTGGATCCTTCCCAGTGAAGTTGAAAGCAGCTTTGGAGATGCAGTACTTCATTTGCTATAATGTTCAATTTTTCACTCTTGGTCAAGCAGGATTCTCTGGCTTTTGTAACTACAAAGAAACCTGCAAAGCCTATTACACTGGAAGCAAACATAGAGGATATGCCTTTTTTTGCAAACAACACATTCCCTCCCAATTTCCACAAAACCCGATATCCATCTCCCTCTTTGGCATGAGCTAGTTTGTTTCATTTTGATACTGGAGGTAGGGCAAATTGGTCAACCATGGATGCTCCCTGCACGAGTTAATGCACTGATGCTATCTATCTGGAGAGTTCAAAGGCCAAGGTTGAACTGTTGTTCAGGTTAATTACACATAAAGCTATGTTCTAAAGTCTGTGCGTTCTTTCAATGTATAAAGGGAGGCACTTTTAGCGAGAGGCGCAGTTCCAAATCCAAGCTGAGCAAACAGTCCTATGTTGGGCAACGCCATGCAGATTTTTGTTTGCTGTGAGGCACATTGTGAAATGGAAATGCCCCGCTCTTCCTGCTTGGTTATAAAATTCATGTTTTGTTTTATGGACTATAGAGTTCATTTCAGAATCCCTCCAACAAAAGCAGAAGAGGTTTATTTCCCACTGGCCAAATGCTCTACTGGTACCATTGGCCTACAGGGCAGGAAAAGATAGATGGTGAAGTCAGAAATGCATCCAAAGAGGTAGACTGTAAGGAGATGCAAGACAGCACCATTAGCCTTGGATCTCTGTTAAATGGAGTGATTTGGACTTTGACCTGATTCAGAAGAAGACTCATTTTGCTGTGGTTTAGAGAAATCAACACTTCTGCCCTATGTGTCTGCATGCCAGCAGTGCTAGACGTAGTCTTAGTACAGTTGGGTCTTCCACCAGCTAAATCCTGTATGGAGGATTTTTCTAGAAGCCAGAGGTCAAAGATTAGACAGAGCTACTACTGTGAGACCTCAAGCTGGAGCAACAAAATACCTTTTTCTGACTCTGTTTCGTACACAGTTATAATTCAATCCTCAATTCAGCTCCAAGTAGTAATTTAGAAACAAGCAGTATTGCCCTAGAATATAAGATAACAATCTTAAATGCTTTAATACTCAAAGTATGCAGGGATGGGCAAGAATGTTTTTTGACATTCTATTTGAGACAATTTGAATAACTGAAAATTTGATTTGATCCGAATTATTCAAATTTGAATTTAACAAAATTCAATTCGAATTAAGCAAATTCAAATCTATTCGTTTCAGTTTTCGATTCAGATTTGCACTTACGAGTGTCAACAAGATGGGTAGATGCCTATACCCATCTTCCCGACATCAGTTCAAGTCCATACACGTGCACATGCATTCCATAGTTATCCCGTACGCAACCAGTTTTTGTACACTACGGATCCATACAAATGCGTACGGATGTGGGAAAGATGCGGATCTTCAAGTACGCATCATGTACTAACCCGTACACATGTAGTCCCAAAATTCTAAATTCGATTCGGATGTTTAAATTTGAATTTTTGGACATTATATTTGAATTTGAGTGTCAAAATTTGGCACATTCGATCAAGTTTCAAATGCCTATTTGTTCACATCCCTAAACGTATGTTATAAAATGTTATTCATTGGTGTAGTGGTTGTTGAAAACTGAGGTTGGATCCAAATGGCGCCCTTTATGAGGTTGGAAGGAACTAACTGCCAGGTGTGGATGTCTCCCACCCCTTCCTCCAAAAGACCTGTTACTAATCCTGTTTTAATTACTCTAGGCTTACTGTCTTCAGTACCCCCTGCCAACTCTTTGTCTGGAATATTGGCCTGTATATCAGCTGGTGTCATTTCTGCTCTGTTGCCAGCCTTGCTAGTCAGACTTCAGCTTCATCCAGACAGTGCTTATTCAATCTGCATTATTGGGATCATCCGGAATAAAATGTGTTTGGATGTGCATTACTTTGGATTATCTAAACAATGTGGATTCAGTAAGTGCTGTCTGGAGTTCTGCTTGCACAGACAATCTGAGGCATGCAAATCAGTGTTGCACGACCGGCCAGTAACTTGGCTTCCAGCATCGCCTCAGAAGAAAGGAATAGCAAACCACGTCTGTACATGGAATTAGCAGGAGTTGACGCTGATCGGAGGATTGGGCATGAGTGGAAAGGGTTCATCACCTTCACAATTCATATGAACTGCAAGGGGTGAAAACTTTGCATTTGGATAGAATATTGGCTACATTTGAAGTCTGATATTCAACATTCACATGCAAAGCGAAAGCTTTTGTGCCTTCATTCAAAGTTTCAGAGCAGCTTCAGAACAGATTCAAAACTGATTCAGAAGCGTGAGCGGCGGTGTCAGGGATTCAAAGGGTGCTTCTGCATTGGACCCTTAACACACATTAAGTACCCATTAAGGACGGATTTGTAAAACCCCATCCACACTGCAGCACCCATTAGAGACACATCAGGGAGTCTGCTTCCGCGTTGACTCCCACAAGATGTGTCTCTAATGTGTGCTAAGTGCCCCTTAAACCGGTTTCCCAGAAGGCTACATTGAAGGTAGTCTTAACGGGTACTTAATGTGTGCTTTCGCAGTTAAGACACATCCGTTTCAGATGTGTCTGCACTACGAAAGGGTCCCTAACTGGGCCCTCACCCAGCCCGCCATGATTGGTTCCTCTGGCCCTCTGTGCAGGTGTGTGGCCCTGGCCAATCGGGAGGCGCACTGGACACGGGCGTAAAGCAAAGCGGGACCCCACAGCCAGAATCGGCCTGGCTGCATTAAGGTAAGGAGGGGATCACTCACACTTTCCCCAGGATGGGCTGGGGGGGGGTTAGGTGAAGCCCCCCCTGGCTCCAGAAGCCGTGATCCACAGCTTCTGGGGTGAGGGGGAGCCCCAAGATAGGACACTCCCGGCTCACCATGCTCAGCTTCGGAGGAGCCAATCATGGCGGGCCGGGGGAGGGCCTCTGGAGATCCGGATTGAGGTGGGTGCTGTGCTTCCGCACTGCACCCACCTCAAATCCATATCTAATTCCATCCTTCCCTTGCAGGTGTGGACAGAAGGGGTGGTAGTAGATCCGTATCTACTAAATACGGATCTACTTACCATGGATCTCCAATATCCTGCTCTAAATAGATCCAGATTTCGGAGGTCAGGGCGGAAGCACCCTAAAGGAATTCAAAGTGAATTTGAATCCTACCACACTTGGAGTGACTCCAGTCGCACAAATGCAAAGTTCTGTCCCATTTGTTTTGATGCAAAGTAAAACAGGGGGGGGGGGGAATCGTGCATATCCCTACTAGGGATGTGCACAGATATGCAAAACATTCAAAATTCAATTGAATTCATTCAAAAAAAAATTCAAATTCAAATCAAATGTCTACAAATTCAAATTTAAACATTCTCATGAATTTTGAATTTTTGAATCTATTCGTTTGACATTCAGACATTCATATGTGTATGGGTACATACATGATGCGTACTTGCACATACGCATCTTTCCCACATCCATACGCATTTATCCGGATCCGTGCAGGATGAAAACGGGTTGCATATGTGATAAATACAGGATGCATGCGGATGTGTACGGATGCGTAACTATGCATACGGGCACATACAAATTGTGAGCCAGTTTGGTCTAGTGGTTAGGTTAGGGAGCCAGACTCTTATCTGGGAATACCGGGTTCGATTCTGCCCTTCCCCACAAAGCCAGCTGGATGACCTTGGGCTAATCACAGCTCTCTTCTGAGCTCTCTCAGCCCCACCTACCTCACAGGGTGTCTGTTGTGGTGAGAAGTATAGAAAAGCTTTGTCAGCCACTTTGATTCACCTTAAATGGGTGAGAAAAGCAGGGTAGAAAAGCCAACTCTTCTTCTTCTTGACATTCTTAAGTGCAAATTTGAATAAAAAAATTGAACAAATAGATTCAAATTTGCTTAATTCCAATCGAATTTGGGTAAATTAAAATTGTAAAGATTCTAATCGAATTGAATTTTTGGGTATTCGATTCGAACCTAGTCAAATCCTGAAAATTGCATTCATGCACACCCCAATGCCTACCAAGGATACCTTCAGCTCCACCAGACAACGTTCTCAACTATCTTAGCATGCACAAATTTTATGCCAATCACTGTCTTCTCTGGTTTCCTTTTCCTGGTACTGCAGTGCATTTCCCCTTCCCCTTTGTGGCCATTCTGTTGCTCAGAGGCAAAAAAAACCAAAAAAAAACAGGGTCAGTCAAGCAAAAGCTATCAGCACTGGACACCACCAAAGATCTGACATAAGCATGTCAGATAGCTCAAGAGCAGTAGGGTGGAGAGGAATGAAGACGCAACCTGGATCCAACCCCCCCTTGTGCAATCACCACATTTGGCTATTTTGTGTAGTTAATCAATAATTTCAGTTTGCCCACAGAGATTGTCCCATGTAGTCACACAGGCAGAAGAATTACATAATCTTGATGAAGATAAAGGGCAATGTGCTGGAAAGGCCCCAGTTATTTCTGTTTAAAAAATTGTCCTGCATACATTAGGGAGAGGAAGATACTGCAGTATTAGTCATGGTGTCTTTGTGTGAACAGAGGCCCCCTACAAATGCAGGAACTGTGGTGGGGTTGCCTACAGGCTTCGGTCATCAGTCTATGGAATTTACTGCCAGAAGAGGTGGTGACAGCAACCAACCTGAATAACTTTAAGAAAGGATTAGATATATTCATGGAGGACAGGTGAATCAACGGCTACTAGAATGGCTGCCTAGTTGCTGCCTTTGGGTTGGAGAGGCAGGCAGGATGCCTCTAAAGGCCATTTGCAGGGATTTGAGAGCAGGTGTTGCCTTTATCTTCTGCTTGAGATACCCAGAAGCCACTGTGTGGGACAGAATGCTGGACTAAATGGGCTGTGGCCTGATGTTCTTATGAGATTATTCCAGAAGGTGGATACCACCACAGAGAAGGACCAACCACATTCAGTGATTTGTGGCACCCACGCCAGGACCTCTCCTGAAGCTCTTAATGATCTCACAGGCATATACTGAGAGAGGCAGTCTACTGAGTAGTCCGGCCCCAAGTTGTTAAGGGCCATGTATGCCAAAGAGAAAACCCTGAATCTGGTCTGGTAGCTAACTGACCACCAATATACATGGCTGAGAAGTCCCATCTCAACAATCTGGCTGCCACGTTTTGCTCTAGTTGCAGCTTACACACCAGCTGAAAGGGCAGCCCCACATAGGTCCTTTTCACACTTCCCTTCCCTGGGACACTGTCCTACCTAGGGTAGTGAAGTTCAGGGGTGGAGGTGGGCATTTGCAATCAGAATGTCCACCCCATCCCAAAGTTACCCAGCCCTTAACCTTTATTGCAGGAACCATGGAGGCAGCTGAGAAAGCTAGTGAGATTAATTCCTATGTGCATAGTCAACATGCAGTGTGCCTCCAGAGGGAGCATTTGCACTGAAAGGGGCTGTTTCTGACCAAGAAATGACCCCTTCCATGTAGGAGCGCACTCGATTTTATGCTCCACACATAGACTTACCTTTAGCAGAGACAGCCTTTCCCATCTCTGCTAGAGACCATTTGCATCTCGATGGTGCTGGATGAGTCAATTGAGGTGGCACACAAGCATGCTGGCATGTCAGATGACCCAAAACACATATGTGCACCACATCATGATTGTCGCAGTGATGGTGCCTTCATGTGCGCACTGGCACTACCATTGAGACCTAAGATGGCAGTGCCCATATCACGTGTCCACACTCAAGTAAGTTTCTGGATGTGGGTCGGGTGGGTTGGTGTATACTAGCATTTGTGCGTGCGAATGCTAGTACAAACCAGGGAAATTCACACCTTGTCCACACACCCTCTATTAACAGCCTACTGGTGCAGTTCAGGCTTTGTCATGCAATTCTCCTGATCATGTGCAAATCTCTTGAAATTAGTGAGATAGTTTTCCACTAGTGACTGAGTAGCAGGAGCAATGATTTCTACCCCCAGGCACTAAAAGAAGGGAAAGATTTCATATATTGGGTTGCATCACAAGACTTCTGTAAGCCAAAGCTGCTTTCTTCAATTGTTTTTTTGCATTATTATAAATGTTTTGTTCCTTTCTTCGTAGTGGGATCACCACTAATTTAATGGCACAGTATGCAATTTGTGAATTTTCCACTCTGCTCAATGGGGACAATTTTCTTTGTGGTTAGCATTCATGTGTGCCTTATAGAGTATCATCTACCACAGCCACTACTCTTTCATACAATTATTACTTGAACTTCAACCATCTTTCTATCGCCTTCAAATGTTCTAGGGAATATGGTTCTGCTTGAGCATCTAAAGGCAGTTTGGTCTAGTGGTTAAGGTGCTGGGTTATTATCTGGGAATACCGGGTTTGATTCTGCCCTCCTCCATGAAGCCAGCTGGGTGACCTTGGGCTAGTCACAGCTCTCCTCTGAGCTCACACAGCCCCACCTACCTCACAGGGTGAGTGTTGTGGGGAGAAGAACAGAAAGCTTTGTCAGCCGCTTTGAGTTCCCTTAAATGGGTGGGAAAAGCAGGGTAGAAAAGCCATCTCTCTCTTTTCTCTCTCTCTCTCTCAAGCTCTGTAGTTTAAGAAAAGCTTCATTAGACACTGAATAAGAATTCTTGGAAGGAATTCCTTTCTGTTCAGTGGCATTAAAGCTAATACCATAAGTACTGGAGGATCTGAGGAGGAAAATGGCAGCAGGGTGGAAGAAGAAGAAGAAGAGTTGGCTTTTCTACCCTGCTTTTTTCACCCATTTAAGGGGACTCAAAGCAGCTGACAAAGCTTCTGTTCCTCTCCCCACAACAGACACCCTGTGAAGTAGGTGGGGCTGAGGGAGCTCAGAAGAGAGCTGTGACTAGCCCAAGATCACCCAGCTGGCTTCGTGGGGGAGGGCAGAATCAAACCCGGTATTCCAGATAAGAGTCTGACTCCCTAAGAATGAAACTCCAACTGAAAGCTTCCCTTTGATCTTATCAAGCTTTATTTTCATCTTCTGAAACTGAGGAAGATCAAAATGTCTGTTGAAGCAAGGATGGCTAGGATGAGCCCCCTCCCGATCTTGCTACACCCTAGCTCTCATCCTACCTTCCCACTGGACATGCTGGCTGGAGCTCATGGGAATTCTAGCTCAGCATATTCTGTAGGGCCATTTGTAATAACACTGTCCCATTGGAACCGCTGGAGCAGAGGCCAAGGTTGCTTAAAGGAGAGGAACCAAGAGCAAGAATATGTGTTGCTCACAAAAGATGAAAAAAACTCCCTGTTCTTTAGGAGGACACAGTAGTTGGTATTCTGCCTTTGATGTTTGCAAGGTATGCTTTTTCCACTGCGACCCAGAACTCTGTCTGCAAACTGGAAATGTAGAGATCCAGGGGGGATTTGCACTTTACTTCCCATCCATGAGAAACAAAGGGAAAACTTGCCAATACGTGCAGTAAGCGTCCACACTGGCTGACACTTAGTGCATGCAAATGTTCCCCCCACGCGTCTGGACATTCACCTCAAGAGCAGATAGTGTCTGGGCACCACCATCTTCCTTCTCCAATCTCTGTGCCAGTGCGCATGCGCCGGCGCCATCACCAGGGCAACTGTGACGCGGAAACACCATAGGTGTGTATGGGTCTGCCCAGAGCCTTACTGCCTCCAGCACAGGTTAAAGTAAGTGCACGTAGTTGCCATAAGGGCAGCTGCTGCATGGAAAGAGCCATTTCTGGCTAGGCGACAACTCCTTCAAATGCAGACACTTCTCCTTGGACCTCCCCCTATGGCAACTATAATATCTGAAGGAACATCTGCTCCCATATCGACCTGCCAGTGCCATGTGATCTGGAGGGGAGGCCCTCCTGGTTGTACCACCACCCTCAGCAGCAAGGAGGGTGGGTACCCAGGAGAGGGCCTTCTCAGTGATGGCCCCTAGGCTGTGGAATAGTCTCCCCTTTGAGGTGCATCTATTACCTTCACTGTACACATTTAGGAGGGCCCCAAAGATGTACCTCTTCGCCCTGGCCTTCGTTTAAATGGGAATACACTTTCCCTTCCCGCTTCTGGGCACTGGTGTTTCAATATATTCTGTTATTGTTTAAATATGTTTGATTTTAAATGTTGTTACATTTAGGTATAGGGTGGGATATACATACATACATACATACATACATACATACATACATACATACATACATACATACATACATACATACATACATACATACATACATACATACATACATACATACATACATACATACATGCATGCATGCATGCATGCATGCATGCATGCATAATAAACTACTGGGCCAAATGTGCAAAGGCCTCCAGGCAACACTTCATCCCTCCCTCTCAGCCTCTTCTGGGTCACCAGTCATCACTGAGCTCAAGGTAAATGAGACACTATAAGGTGCAATTTTTTGCCCCCCCCCCATTGAAAATTGATCCCATTGAATGGAGTGGATAAGACATGAATCAGCCACTTCTGAACCGAAGGAGAGAGAGTGGGCTGCAGACCTGAGCGAATCCTGCCCATTTTGCCCCAATATCAGCCTCTTCCTTGAGAGAAGACCTGTGCCCAGCCTCATCAGGATGGAAGAGAGTGTCCTCCTTGTTGCAAGAACAAAACAGTCTGGATTGAAGTATAGGGTCATTTGTCTAAACCTGCGCCTGTCAGGGTTTTTTTCCCTCTCTCCCTCTAATCTCCAATTGATCCCTGGCTGAGATTTGCATGTGAAGAGTGTCTGGAATTGTGCTCTTATCTCAACCCGTTCCAGTAATAAGGTAAAATATTTGATAGTCAACAAGGCTTTCATTGATTTCACCTGTGAGAAAGGAGGACATTCGCTGGGAAAAGAATATACTGAACCATCTAATTGTGGCTTGCAAAAATACAAGTTTGTGGAGGTTTCAGACGCGTTGAATGCGAACATTGAGAAAACCGAGAGGGATTTTAAGGTTCTGGAACTGGCCATTGCCTGCATCCCATAATGGTTTGCAGTTCCCCAAGATGCAATGAGAACTAGCTCAAACATTCCAAAAGAAAATGGATCAAGGTAACAGTCTATTGGTGCTTGCTTTCCTTTCCTTGCCTTTATTGCAAAGCATATTCAGAGAGCCAAGACAGGTCTTACCTCAGTAATGTGAAGGTGCTTTAATATCTACAGCTAAATTTACAAACTTTTCACATTGTGTCATGCCCAGCTGACTCAGTATGTTGGATGCAGGATGAAAGCCGCGTTGGCTGTGGTTTAATCCAGCTTCAGCACACCTTCAGGGCGGATCCCCACAGCAAGCTTATTTCGCTTTCCCTAAACCGAAATAATAGAACCGGATGCAAAAGCAAATTTGCCTGTTCCAATTACTTTTAACTTAATCGCGTTCGATCTGGATTCTGAGGATCGGACGTGGCGTACGTGACTCAAGGTGGGACTCAAGTGGCTACTTTGTAAAAGCTGCTTTTCGGGGCTGTCCTGCCCTCTTCCTCCTGGCATGGATGTGCCACCCATAAGGGACCCCTTCACCGAGCCTGGCTGGGTGGCTGGGTGGCTGGGTGGCTGCCGCTTCCATGGATGGAGGAAAAATGGCAGCGGGCAGCCAGCCAGCTATTCTTTCCCCTCCTCTCCTCATTGCTCAGGGCACACAGCAGCAGCGGCAACTAAAGCCCCTTTGCTTTAAACATTCACATTCAGCTGCTTTCCTCCCTTTCCCTTTCTAAAGTCAGAACTCCAAAGAGCTAGAATTGTGCAAAACTGAAACATTGTTATTCCAACCATCAAGGTGTGAAGTGGTTCCATCACTACAGTGTAGCGTTCCCTGTTAAGTGGATTTTTACACTGAAATCACTGTCTTTGGAAGCAAGCTATTGGGAGAGGGAAACCCTAAACATGGATTCTCATCTCTTAAAATGGTACTGTCCACACAGTAAAAAATGTAAAACATTTCAAGCGCATGATCCGGAGTGAGACCTGTTTGAGGTGGTTTAACACGGGAAAAGCGTGTTAAGCCAAACTGCCGTGTGGATTCCAAGGACTGAAAACGTTTTGAATCCAAGATAAGGTTGCCGTGAAGACACGGCCTCAGAGTGAGAGAACACATCATCAAAGTGACCGGTAATTTTACTTTCACATTATCTATCCCCAAAGTGAATTTTCTGAGTTATTTAACACTGAAAGAAAACAGCTTGCCACTTTGCTGATGTATTATCTCACTCTGAAAGTGGAGTGAAGCTGGATTAAAACTTAAGTGTGACCACAACCCTTGTTAGTCCATGGAGGAACAGCGGCTGAGCAAAATCACCTGTAGCGTGTTGTCTACACCCCTGCTCTTTCACACATCACTAGTAGGGCATAAACACTGCAGAATTTGCACTTTAGCCCATAGTATGCATTAAGCAAACTCTGGGCAGGTGTAACTGCACTGTCAGGAGGTGTTCACAGGCTAGAAATGCCCCCTGCCTGCCCATAGGTTGCCTAATTGCATGCTAGCTGTGGAGCATGAAATCGTGCCCTACAAGCTCACTAACCTTCTCCAGATGTTTACCTGAAGCATCTAGCTGGCAACCATCTGCATTTCTGCCAGCTGGGGAGGTCACCAGAGCTGCTGTGCAAGCACTTTGGCAGCTCCCATGACCCCCTGACGTATCAGCATCATCATAGCAATGGCGGTGACACACATGCAGTCACGGAGGGCGACACACTCAAGATGGCAGCACCCAGAAGAGTATTGGCCAAGTGAGTGTTCAATAGCGGTCACAAGTGTGAGTGCTAGTCCATGTTAGTTGACTGCATACTTTTCCCGTCCACAGGACAGAAAGGGAAGTGCAAAAAACGCCCCTGGAGGCAGTGCCTAGGCATCCATTCTAGCAACCATTGACAAATCTGTCCTCCACGAATTTGTCCAACTCCTTAAAATCATCTAGGCTAGTGGCCATAAGAATATAAAAGGAGCCCTGCTGGATCGAACCACAGCCCATCTAGTCCAGTATCCCGTCTCATACGGTGGCCCACCAATTGCTTCTGGGCATCTCAAGCAGAAGACAAAGGCAAAACCTTCACCTGCTCTTGATTTCCTGTTAATGGACTTTAGAGGAATCCTAACTTTCCTGTCTCTCCAATGTAGAAGCAGTATTTAAGCATCCATTCTAGTGGCTGTGGAGAGGAAAGAGGATGGCAGGCACCCTCAGAGCTATTCACTGGGTTTTCCTAACAGGGCACCTATGAAGGTATGTTTTACAGCTGCTGAGGCTGACTGTGGCCCAGATAGGGGCAGCAGTATGTAGTTGCCACACCCTACGGGCTTTTGCCAGGCTGCTGTTTTTGTATGCAATTTGGGCATTTGCCAATTTTCTGTTCGGTTCCATGTGACAGGAAGCTTTTATTTTTTCACCACCAAAGCGTGACCGGTTGACCTTGGAAGAGTACGTAGGGATACAGCAAGGGCGACGTCTGGACTGGACTCGCTGCTGAAGTCTTCCAGTGGTCACTAAATTGGATTGAGCATCTAACTCCCAGAAGGGATGGGAAAACCCTTTGCCAGTAGGCAGGATGTTTGCTTAAATAACAGCTTTGGCACGCCTGTGTTACAGTGATATGTAAAGTGCCTTCGTAGGGTTTTCCTAAGGTTAAAAATAACAGACAGGTTTAATGTGCATCTCGCTGATGGAAATAAGCAGATAAATATGTTTACCATCCTTACCTCCCCCTTACGCTATGTTTATTTGTGTCTTCATTCCAATTGTTCTTTGTTACATAATGGTTTTGTACACAGCGGAGTACTTAACCTAATTTATATTGATCTCAATTGCTCTCATTTGTGCATACTTAATTCAGAGAGGTAATCAAATTGATTTCTGGGGCCTACTTTTTAAGAGGTTGTACTAACACAGATATACAAGAGGTTGCTATAACTAAATTAGAGGGGAAAAGGACACATTTTAAACCTTTTCAAGTCCTTTTTTGACAGTCATTTCATTGTGCTGGACATTACAGCCATAATTGAATTTTCCTGCACATTGAGGTCTGTTTGAAATCAAATTGAGAAACTGTTTTCTTTTTTCTTTTTTAAAGTTCCGTTGAACTGATAACTTGCCTGAGCGGAGTTCACACACAGAAAGTAATAATTAAGAAATGCACATTCAGAAACTTGTAGCTTGCAAAATGTAGGGTGACTTTGGGATGAATTGGCCTGGTTGTGAACCACCTAAGATCCAAAGAAACTTAAAAGAAAGCATAATGTGTGTCTTCCTAAGACTTCTTGTAGTTCCTCCAATCTCAGAGGTGTGAGGGGCAGGGACATCATCCAACAGGGCCTTTCCTGCAGCAGCCCCAGACTCTGGAATAGCCTCCCTTTGGAGGTTTGCCAGGCACTTATATGGTATGGTTTTTGGCCCCTGGGGCAAGTTTCCCCTGACGTGTACAAGCATTCACGCTCGCAAGTGCTAATACACAACAAACAACCCCACGCATCCAGACACTTACCTGAATGTGGGCGTGTGGTCTGTGTGCCACCATCTTGGGTCCCGATGGCAGCGCCAGTGCATGTGCACAGGTGCCGTCACCAGGACGATGGTGACATGCTGCACACTCACGTTTTGGGTCATCTGAAGTGCCAGTGTGTTTGTCCGGTACCTCAGATGACCTGTCCAGCACCATCAAGGTGCCAATGGGCTGTAGCAGAGATGGGAAAAGGCATCTCTGGTAAAGGTAAGTCCACATGTGGAGCATGAAATCATTCTCCACGCGTCGTCAACCTGCAGTGTGCCTCTGCAAGGAAGGAGTCGTTTCTGGGTTGGAAATGGCTCCTTCCAGCGTAGATGTTCCATCTGGGAGAGCACTCAGTGTCGACTACGGGGCCCAGTGCAGAAAGGCCCCTGGTTAAAACGTGCCTGTTTGCCCAGTCCTTTGATATTAAGGTGAAGGAAGGCAGGGAGAGTTATATTTTAAAGATGTTTTTTAAGTGCATGATTGCAATTTTCAGCATTCAATTATATTCAAATGTTTAAAATTTGCATGTATTCATATTCTATTAAATTCGAATACATTCAAATCTATTTGCAAGAATGCTCGATTCCTATTTGAAGATACGAATGTCGACAACATTTGAATGTGTCCATATGCACCCATATGCATCTCCTTTTCATCCCGTAAGTATCCGTACAAATGCATACAGATACGAATAAGATGTGCAAGGATACGTATGTAATGTAATGTGTACGTATCGATACACATATGAATGTCTGAATAATTCATATGAATGATTTGAAAGATTAGAAATGTGTTCGAATGTTTAAATTTGAATGTATACACATTCGATTTGAATGTGCGATTATTTGATCAAATTTCGAATGTTTCGAATATTTGTGCACATCCCTAGTTTTAAGTATATTTGTTGTGGCATATTGTTGTTTGTCGTGACCCACCCTGGGACTTTCTGGTGAAGGGTTGGATATGAATGCTTAAATAAATAATAGGAAGCAGGAACACTGTTTCAAATTTCAATAAATAAGATAAGGTTACTTTGGAATTTAGATAAAAAGGAGCAAGATTCCCAGTTCAGTTCTAGTGCTTCCTCTTATGCTTTTCCTCCTATTTTTTTTTTCCAGCTTGAAATGTTTTTTATTTGCTCAGTTCTTGCACCTGAATACTCTGGCTACATCTCTGGTCTGAGGTTCTTTGCCATCATCTTTAACAACCTCACAACTGCAGCCCACAACTTTGCAAGGTTTTCCTTCGCCGCCGACCTTACAGATCTAACTACTAACCCAATTTTTTGCTGGCATCAGCCTTAATCAGATTGATTTGGTGTTCAACACAAAGTGCTTCAACATACATGGGTTCATCACTGTTGGATGCAAGAATGCAAAGAGGGTTTGGTGTTTGTCTAAGGCTCTGGCAGCTTCATGAATTCCACAGGCTTAACCCATCATGGGTAAGTCCTGGTCTTCAGTATTTCTTGAATGGTGTTGTAGACATCCATTACACCTCCAGTAATAATGCCTCCCTTGGCCATGGTTGGTGGTGGGGTTCCTGCCTGGGGCTGCTCAAGGCCTCCACCAGCTGATGGTAAAAAGCTTAGCACTTGCTCTTAGACATGTTTAATAGTTGGTTATAGCAACATCCCATTTTATTTTACAGACCCTGGTCACACCTTTAGTTTTAAACGACTTCAGGTCATCTTCCGGTCACGTTACATTATTTTTATTGAATTTGTTTTTCAAGCCAGCCTACCCCCCCATCCGATCATTCTAACTGGAATACTCTTTTCCAGAGGACTCAGCCCATTCTGGAATGCCAGGCCATCTTCACTTCCTCAGGCTGAACCATGCTGTGGTGGGTAGTGTCCAGTCTTTCCTTTCAGCCAAAGTCTAGGCGATGGGGGCATACACAGAGATCGTGAGGCACCTCCCCTTCTATCCTCAGTTTATGTGTATGATTCCTCTATCTAGTATTCTTATTCTTACTATTTTTAAAATTAATCGCACGGACAAGAAAAGCACATAAAAAGGAAGGGGGAACACGAAGGTGGGGGAGCAGACTTTAAAAAGAACCACAAACACACACCCTTGCCTCCCTTGAGTGACAGAATGGCATCCAATAAAAATGGAGGTGGGTTTGACACAGCAAAATGGATGGAGAGCCAAGAGTTCCATGGAGGAGGCTCAGGTCAATTGTGCACACAGGTGTAAGTGATGCAGCTTAAAGTGAGGATGGCCTGAGGAAGACGTATAGTGATCTAGGTGTGAACAAAGCTGGTATGACTTCAGTTCGAATCATGAATAGGACGTCCTCTCTCATATAGGTGTGACTGGGGCCACGATGACAATCATACATATATGCTAAACTGTAGTCACTTGTGACATTGCAAGTTCAGTGGCAAAACCAGTGAAAAGACACTCTTTCAGAACTTGCCGGAGCTCAATACTGTAGTATTTTAAGGTTAATTCAAGATATAGCCTGTGAGAGAAGAATTGGGATGTGTTCGTAGTTGCTTTTGTTTCCTTTTTTGTTTAAAAGGTATCAATATAGGGAATTACATGGTAGCTCTGTTCATTAAGAGCGTCCACAACAGCTACTTCTTAATGTCTATAGCAACTCATTTATGTGACCAACATGCATCCAACTGTAAATAGGGCCTTTTAGAAAAACACAAGAAAGAGTAAGAACAAGAGGAACCCTACCAGATTGGTCCACGGCCCATCTAGCCCAGCATCCTGTTTCACACAGTGGCCCTCCAATTACTTCTGGACATCTCAAGCAGAAGATGGAAGTAAAACCTTCACCTGCACTTGAGTCCCTGCAAATGGCCTTTAGAGGCATTCTGTCTGCTTCTAGGCAGTACCTAGGCACCCATTCTAGTAGCCACAGATACATCTGACCTCCATGAATTTGTCTAATCTTTTCTTAAAGCTTCCAGGCTGGTTGCTTCCACCACTTTTCCTGGCAGTAGTAGGCGATGACGGCAACCAGCCTGGATAGCTTTAAGCTTACCTATATATACAGGTGACACATGCAAAGTCTATTTGTTGATTGGTCCAGTGGCATGAGCAAAAATATGGATGCTACTGAGGAATAATTGCATCTATCCTTCTTAAGTGGATGCCCCTTTTTCTCGTGCAAGGAAGGAAAGATTAAGGGAACTGCATATGTAAGCAGAGAGACCAGACAGTTCTGAAAGATAGCTCAAGGAAGCATGAACTTCTCTGCCCTCCATTAATCTCACAACAGAATCAACTAATACGCTAACACTTTTAATGTCAGCATTAAGTGTGATTTTTCAAAAAAAAAATACTATTCAGCAATGGTCAGGCTTGTAAGCCTGTTTCATTAGAGATCTCACGCTAATTGAACTAGCTTCCCAGTTCATACATATAGAGTGTTTCATTAATCACTGGTCCTCATTACTCATCTGATCACTTCTCCATTACGCATCCAAGGGGACATTATGATGCTCTGCTTGGAGTTAAGGAACAGGTTGTACAATTAGTTGAACATTGTCTCCTCGATCAGTGCAAAGAGATATGCACCTGCTTTCTACATCCATTGACAGTGGTTTGGGCTCACCAATGTATGTGTATACATTGCAGGTGGACTACAGGATCAATTGGTGGTTTGCATGCATCAACAGACCATCCAAAGTGTTTCCATCTGCCTCTGACACATGCCCACTTGTGAGTTTCTCTATTATCTAGGTGAGGCTGGAGCAGAAGCTGGTTGTGAGAACCAAAGATAAGAAGCATTTAACCTAGAGCGGTTTGGAAGTGAAATGAGCCAAAGAGCGAATTTCATCTCAGCTATTATACTTGCAGTGAGCCATTTGTGCACAAAAGAGATGCTCTAGTTTGTGACACATGGACAAGCACAAAGGATTTCCATCTACATGGAGAACTGAATGGCTGCAGCCTCACACCTTTTTCAAAGGCTGCTCAAAAGCAGCTTAGAGATGGCAGGGTATGGATATTCGTGTTCCTGTCCCACCTCTAATGTGCACCAAGGCCAGAAAATGCATTTTAATGTGGGTTAAAATACTAGCATGCCTCTAAACTAGCATGGTCTCCTCTAAACTACTTCTGAGCCACTTTATTGCTTGTGGATGCAGCCAAGGCTTGGTGGCTAAGAGTCTGCATGACTTTATCAGAGGAGGTCATGTCAAACAAATCTTACCTCCTGCAACAAGATAAGTTCTTCAGTGGACATGGGAACACAACATTTTCACAGAGAAGTTCTTAAAATGTCGATTGAATATCACTAAATTGAGGTGCGTGCAGAACTGTCTGGCATGTCTTTTCGGTGCCTCTGAAGCAGCTTAAAGAAGGCTTTGAGGTCACCATTCACATACCAGTCTGCCCATCCCCCTCTCTGAAACATCTGGAGTTAGAAAAGCTGGATCACAGAAGGGCTGTGAACATAAGGGCCACACACTGTCCCTCTGAGGTGCTTCTGAGCTGCCCCTTTTCTAATGCTTGTGCTGGAATGCAGTATCCAGTGGATCTCCACAGAAATCTTTAATGGGGCTAGTATTATTCCATGTTTTTATTAACAACATGAATAATAGAGATGGACTGCTTATCAAGTTTGACACCACACTGGGAGAAATGCCCAATATCCAAGATGATAGAATAAGATGTTTTTCAATAAGGGAAAATGTTGTGAAACACTTAGGAAGGAAATATACAGAGCATATCGTAAAAAAATGAGGTGGGCCATGACTTGCAACCATGTAAATAAGACTTGGGTGTGATTGACAACAAGCTGAGTATGAACCAGCAGTATGAGATGGCTTCTAGAAGGTCCAGTGTTCCATTAAAAGAAGCACTGAATCAATGATACATGATGTCCTTATTTTACTTGCCTCTGCAATGGTGAAACGTCACCTGTAATACTTTGTGTATTTCTGGGCACCACACCTCCAGAAGAATGTTGACAGGTTGGAACAGATTCAGAGAAGGATAGAAAGAAGATACAGGGACTTGGGAATACATTTTGAGGATGTTGAGTCTAGAAATAGAAGACTGACAGGAGACATGATATCAGTTTTCAGGGACATAAAAGGATGTGATGGAGAAGATGGTCAGAAGCATTCTCTAGAATACTAGAACCCCAGAAATCATAGGTGCAGGCTGCAGCTTCCTAGGTTTTAGATGGATATAAGAGAAAAAGTCTTGATGGTAAGACCTGTATATAAATGGAACAATCTGCCTTTGGAGGATTTGGGTTCTCCGTCTTTGGAGTTCTTTTAGAAAAGGCTGGATAGCCATTTCTCTGCTATGGTTTTTATTTGCATTTGTGAATATTGCAACGAGCTGGCCTAAATGAGCCTTGTTGCTCTTTCCAACCCCACAGTTTTATGATTCTCTTACAATATTATAGTCAACTAAATAATTGACAACTGGCTATCTTCTAAATCTCTGTTATGTCCCATCTGTGCATGGTAATGGTAGAGAGAAAAATCAGCATTATACTGAAGGAGGCTCTATGCATTTCAGGGATATCAGTCTGTAACTCAAACCGTAATCTAAAAATTATTCTTTAAAATTAATCATATTTCATATGACTTGTATAAGTATATTAAATGGTCTACCCTCTAATTAAAGCAACTTATACTTCAAATATAACGTGATGATATTATTAACCTTAATTAATCATTAAAATAAAATATAGTTTTGGCAAATAGTATATAAAAGTAAGTAAGGAATGGAGAAAATTAAATAACTATAGGTATTGAAGATTATACAGCTGCAAAATGCCTATTGAAACAGAGCCTTGAATGTTGGATTCAAGGGCCTTCAAAACAGGAGAAATTTCTGCTGGCAAAATGGGGAGGTGTTTATCTTCATTTATTTTTCCTGCAGCTCACAGTGCCTCCTCCTAAATTGTTTCAGAACCTCTTAGGTACCAAACACCAGATCTCTAAGCCTGTGATCAGGTACAGAAAAAAAGCACCTCTAAGGTGGGATTGTTCACATACCGATCTGCTCAGGTGAATTGGAGAAGGCTTGAGAACATGAGTCCTACACTCTGTCCCTCTGAGGTGCCTCTTTTGTTATGTTTGAATATACCCTAAAAAGCATAGTGGACGTCATCTGCCCTGTGCAGTGTCTGCACTAAGTATGCAGCGTGAAAGTTGTCCCTTTCCTGACTTGAAAGAGAAGTAAGGAACAGCAAACCAGCCAGGGTTTTCATAGCTGCAGCTCCATCATGGTCTATGGTTGGATCAAGAGAATGGAAGTTCTGCCAGTCCAAAGCTGCAGGCCAGGGGAATTCCATGGCGCACCTGGAAAGAGTCCTGAATGTGGGCCATTTTGGGAACCTGGCAAAATTATGCTGGGTACACATGCTGTGTAATTTGCTCCAATGTCCACCACCCAGTGGCTTGATGGTGGTTGAAGTAGAATGCAGGCCAGTAGTAAAAACAAAATTTTAAATGAACATACTAGGGATGTGCACAAATATTTGTAAAATTTGAAATTTGGCCAAGTTCAGCCAAATTTGGACATTCGGACTCGAATCGAATGTTACCATTTTGGTTTGCTATTATTCGAACGAGTACGAATGTTTCCGGACATTCATACGAGTAGTTCGGACATTCGTTAAGCTGGGGAAACATATCAGTTACCTCTGCGTTCATATTAGATACGTATCTGTTCGTATCAGATACCTATCTATTCGTATCTGATACATATTTGTTCGTATAAAATATGTATCGAATGTTTGTATGAATAGATTCGTATCGAATAGAATTTTACCACATTCAAATGCGATCTATTCGTACCAATATGGATTTTTGAACATTTGGTTTGTTTCAAATTGAATGCCAAAAGAACATTTGTACACAACCCTATAACACACTAATACAGCGATTCTCAACCTTCCTAATGCTGTG
Source organism: Aspidoscelis tigris stejnegeri (assembly GCA_023333525.1). NCBI lineage: Eukaryota > Metazoa > Chordata > Lepidosauria > Squamata > Teiidae > Aspidoscelis > Aspidoscelis tigris. Next base: position 15,373,836 of record JALMGA010000007.1, read on the forward strand.
ACCCCTTAATGCAGTTCCTCATGTTGTGGAGACCCCCAACCTTGGGGGCAGGGCAGCTGGGAGGGGGGAGTGAGGGGCAGCAGGAGACTCATCGTGACCCCTCTGAAAGAGTAGTTCAACCCCCAAAGGGGTCCCGACCCACAGGTTGAGAACCACTGCACTAATAACAATGCCTGAAAGTGAAGTGGCGAAGTCATTTCCTCAATCAAAGACCAAAGTGAAAAGACGTGTCTTCACCAATCTTCTAAAACTTGGGTCCTTTCTGCAGTGGGCCTTCTAGATTATATCTTGGAATAGGTGCGTGGCTGACAGCATGCTAGTGCAGACTATGGCAAGCCCAGTGGAGGGGTTGGGCGCTGGTGGATACCAGGCACTATTCCAGGATATTAGCCCAAATAAGGCCCAGCGCGGAAAAAGCTTTGAAGGTATCTGGTGCATCTCAGCAGAGAGGCTATTCTAAATATTTCGTGGAGAAGCTGCCACTGTCCACTCCAGATCTTTAACACTTTAAGGGCCAACAGATTGCTTTCTTTGCCCGGTTTATGATTGTAAAAAAAACGGTTTTATAGTTTTTTGTAAGAACACAGTCCTGTGATTACCTACACTGGTATTTCTAATTCTAGCTCAGCCATCGGCAATGACTAAGGTGGTCCTAAGGGAAATTTAGTTGTTAAATGGAGGGGAAGCACCAAACATCCTAAAACTAAAGCCAACAGTGACTAAATACAGTACTGAGAGGATTTTTTGATCTCTAGCAAAACAAAACATAGCAAGGAAAACTAATGCTCTAAGGTTAGGCAGAAATTAATTTCACAAGAGCTGGTGGCTGTTTCAATGCTACGTGAAAAGACTGAGAACTGGTTTCAGTGATGACTCTTACACTGAAATTTCTGCCTAAATTGCTTTTTAAAAATGGGGCTGGGGGTAATTAATTTTAACTTACTTTTAATGAGGAGCAAGGATCACAGCTTTTGGGGAGAGATTACAGATTTACAACAGTGCATACTAGTTTTGAACAAAATGCTGGATTACCCTGACAGGGTAATCCAGATTAGGAACCTAATATTATTAGTCCTACTATTATTCTGTCTTTAAGTGAACTCATCACCTGGAGGCCTCAAATTTAAATCCATAAATCCCATCAAAACTATTCCAAAATACCCACCCAAAAAAACCCCCAAATGCACAAGTCAAAATCTGAAACAATTCAAAATTAGAAAATAAAATGTAAAACAACATTGCATTGAATATATATATCAAAAAGTACACAAGCATCACAATTAATGGACTGTTAGAGAATAAGATTTGATCTCTATTTTGGAAAATGGAACAAATGGGAATTTTGCTTCAAGGCAAAATCCTGTATCAGGACTACAGTGGAGGCAGAGTTAAAGTATCCTATTCCCTGTTCCAGCATACTGACAATTTCTGAAACAAAAACTTTGCATTCGGTGGAAAATATGAGATAACTACAGTGGCTGTGGTCACACCTTCATTTTAAGATTTCTTCAGTCCATCTTCAGGTCTGATTGCTCACACCTTTTCATTGCTATCCATTGTATTTGTGGACTTTCCGTTCAGGGAAGTCCAAATGGAGGGCAGTAAGTCCACAAATAAAATGGATAGAAATGAAAGGTGTGAGCAGTCAGATCTGAAGATTGATTGAAGAAGGTTTAAAGGGAAGGTGGGACCACACCCCATGAATACTTATCTTCTCAGATCACCTCCTTTCAATTAGTTGCCACTTATTTCCCACAGAGCTGTCCATGGTTCTGAGATCCTGAAATTACTATCTTATTGTCTGCACCCGCAATCCAATTCAGCATTATGATGACATAGTCTGTTTAATGGGAAGATTATAGATGAACATCTTTCAAAGTGGTTTTGTGCATACTGTGGTCAGTTATGACTTGGGAAAAACTTATTTCTATTCATCTTCTGGAATGGTATGCCTCCAACGGCCAGCTACTGGGAGACTGTGAACAGGGCAGGCTATATGCTTGGTCCTGCTGGTGGGTTTCCCTGTGCAACTGGTTGGCCACTGGGAGAACAAACATCTGGGCTAGATGGGCCATGGGTTCAATCCAGTGAGGTACTTCTTTAGTTCTTATATTCTTATGAGTTTTTAACCTCACTCTGTGCACTTTACAGTATATACTGTATTTCACTTGGAAATGAACTGTCTCAATCTTATACATCTGTCTGTACATGGATTTATGTTTGTTTTTAAAAATTTACAGCCATGAGACTTGATTGCAGACTTGCTAGCTGCAGAATTCACAGTTTAGAGGGAATCAGTCAAGGAAAGAAAATAAACCAGAATATTAAATACAATGCCCAGAGGGACCTCCTCCCTACTTTCATAGTCCATCAAAAATATCTTGCTGGATAAAATGCTTTCAATGTTTCCCTTTTAGAAAGATGCATATCTGAGGTGAGTGGGGGAAGGGGAGAGAGGAGACCTCCATGATTTCTTTTCCAGAGCAAATTTAACAGTTGGAGGAAAGTATTTACCGAATTGCATTGAGAAGCATGCAGTCTTTGCATTATTTATTATTAGCTACTGATAGGTATAAAATGGAGGCCATAAATAAGTGATGTTATAAAATAACCTCCCAAAAAACCTTTTAGGTTTTTAGTTCCTTTTAGGAACTGCATTGAATTAGGTAAGAGCTCCTGATCATATTCTATAACTTCTCTTGGCTTCTTGCAGGACCTGTTTGGAGACAAACATCATAAATAAATAACCTAAGTGGAGCAGTGAGAAAGAAGGGAGGCGGGGAGAATCCCATATGACCTTAAGAAACTTGTCACCATCCCACAGGGTTCCAGAAATAAGAGAGTGAGAAATTTAGTGAAATTCCATCAGGAGAGTCTTTTAGCTTCTACCTCACCTAAAATATAGCTACCACTAATCAGACTGTGTACTTTACAGTACTTTACTTTTTCAGAAGTAACACACCAACTATGCATGTCCTCTTCAGAAAAATGTACCTGGGATGCAATCAGATAGGGTTATTTTGGTTGCTCCTTTACCATCTGGAGATGCTCAAAACAGTATGTCAAACTGCCACTGATGCAAAGCCATGATGCATTCCAGCAGCAGGAAATATTTTCCGTCTGGTCACCAGCGATGCATTTCTGCCACCAGCTATTAGCAGCTTTCGTAGCCTGCCTCCTCTGCTCTGCTCTGGACCACGCTGCTGGTGCCATCACCACTCCTGCTAGCTGCCTGCTCACCTTCCTTCTCCTTCACTTTACCTGATGATGAGTGCTCACCACTGAGTGGCCATCTATCCACCAGGTTTCCATATTACTATTTGGTCACCTGTCTGCAGCAGCCATTTCCAGACTAGGATTGAATACAGAAGCCTACATAGCTTTTCACCCAATCTGATCCAAATATGAGTCGCCCTCAGAGTTATGATTTCCCATCCAACAAAGGGGCACCCATTCAGAGGCTTCAGGATGCAGTCAAGTGATTTTAAGTATTTTATGTCTTTCCCTAAAGACTCAAATTCACCTAGAGGTCATCCCTTTAACTTTGTCTGATTGCACCCCCAATGTCATTGCTGTCCCCAGCAAAAGCCTTTTAAAAATGTGTCCTGGTCTTCAGCTGCTTTTACTCTTTACAATGCTTTTTTGATGTTATATTTATGCTTTATTTATGCAGTAACTACTGGGGGTGGTCATAGTAGTGAATGTTTATGAATTTCGTCTTACCACTCTGGTGTGTGGGATATACATACTAATATTAAATCAAAGTGAATCTAAAGAATTCTTTTGCCATTTGGGGTTGCCTCAGAATTTGTCAAAAAGCTTCCAGGGACGAGTGAGAAATGCTCACCAAATTTCATTTGATAACCCTTGTTGTAGGACTTTAGCAGAGAAAGACCAGTAAGTTTACAAGCTTAGGAACTAAATGTTTTACCTGAAACTGGTAAGTCCTATTCCAACAGATTCAATAAACTATCAAGCAGCAATGGAAGATAATCTGTGTATGCGGTATATAAATTTATTCATTCGAGAATTGTAAATCACTCAACACTGATTTCTAAACACTTAAAAGGATTCAAATATAAGAACTCAGATAAAAAAATTGTAGATCCAATTATTGCAACAACACTGTTTTTGTCATTTTAGCAATATATGGACATATACATTAGCATCTTTTTAGATATGTTCTTTATTGGCAAATTGTAACTTTTATATTTTTAACCTTTTAAACAGTTAGAGATCAATACTGAGTTATTAAAAATTCTCTAGTGAATATATTTATATACAAAGTACACAGATGCTCTTTGGTTGATGTTTGGCAACTGTTTTACATCATATTGTGAGTGGCCAGATATGATGAAACATCTCAGCCTGCTCCTCCTAATAAGCCAGTTTGGTCTAGTGGTTAGGGAGCTGGACTCTTATCTGGGAATACCGTGTTTGATTCTGCACTCCCCCGTGAAGCCAGCTGGGTGACCTTGGGCTAGTCACAGCTCTCTTCTGAGCTCTCACAGCCCCACCTACCTCACAGGGTGTCTGTTGTGGGGAGAAGAATAGAAAACTTAGTCAGCAGCTTTGAATCCCCTTAGAGGGTGAGAAAGGTGGGGTAGAAAAGCCATCTCTCTTCTCTTCCTCCAGGCCATTTGCAGGGAACTTGAGAGCAGGTGAAGTTTTTGCCTTTGTCTTCTCCTAGAAGCCCAAAAGCGATTGGTGGGTGGCTGTGTGAGACAGAGTGCTGGACTAGCTGGGGCCTGATCCAGCAGGGCTCCTCTTATATTCTTAAAACGTTTTTGCATCAGCTGATATATCAGACCAGCAAGCAAGCACACTAGGAGACTCCCTTTTGCATGCTGGCGTAGTCTAAGGGAAGCCTGCTCGTTTAGACTCCATCCTTTAGAACTTCAACTGGGTGCAGGGACTCCTATAGTCAACACCTGCATGTGGAAGGGATTCTCCTAGTATGCCTGTGGGTCCGGTATACCGGCCAGTGCAGAACCACCCTAAGACTGTACCCACAGTCTGTTATGATCCTCTGATTCTACCCAAAATCACTTGGCAGCAACAATGGAAATTGTGGCATTCAAGGAAATGGAGGAAGAGGCCTTTTATTTGAACAACGGCCACAGGACTGCAGTTCAGAAGATATCGTTAACTATCTGCGAACACCAAATTGCTTAGGTTGTAAATGTTCCATGAAATTTATAGTATAAAAGGGGTCAGAAAAAAACCTCTGCTTTGTAGACTAGGAGGTATTCAAAAATCCTCAGAACAGCCAAATTGCATCGGGATAAATCTTAAGGTGTCTCCCTAAAACAAAGCTTGAGAATTTCAAGGCATGAGTTAAGGGAGAAGAAGGGCAAAATGGACAACTGAGAGTCTTCAGCTACGCCTGAAGGAAGCATGCAAAATATTTCCAAAGCCCATGCAAAGCCATTCTAGCAGTAAAGCAAAAGAACTGATCCCTGATCTTTCTGTGTTACACATTTACGACTCTATATATTTACATCCTTTAACATCAAAGCAAGAGCACCTAGATGAAGAAAAAATGCAGGGTTTCAGAAGAGGGGCATGGCTCTGGGTGAAGGCCCACTGTCATCTCCCTAAACTGTGTTTTGATCACTGCACAGTTGTGGTCACACCTTCCCTTTAAACCTTCTTCAGTCTACCTTCAGGTCTGACTGCTCACACCTTTTCATTTCTATCCATTTTATCTCTGGACTTTCCATTCAGGAAAGTCCAAATGGAGGATGGAGTACCCAAAAATGCCTTTAAATGTGGACATATTTGCCTGAGGCTAATTTTAACAAAGCTTCTTTTTGGGGGGTGGGGGGTGGGGAGAAACTTCTGGAAGATAGGTTTTTGGAAAGTAGCAGGTAGGATGCTTAGGGCTTGTTTGTACTTACATGGTGGGGATGCTCCAGGACACTCTGCCCATATGCCATGGCAATGTGTTGTAGGGGCAGTACAGGGCAATACAGTATGGCTGTGGCTGTACAAATGCACATTGCATTGCCGTTACCCTGGCAATGGCTGGATGTGTGGCAAAACGTTGTTGCGATCATTGCCATGGTAGTTTGCAACAGACTGTCCACACTGCAAGCGCTGGGAGTAAAGTTGGGGATTGTACCAGCGCTCGTGTGCAAACACAAGACTTAATTGTGGTGGAATAGTACAGTTATACTTTTCCATGCAGTTAAGTGCACATAGGCACATTTCTATTTTGGAATCATGCTGTTTCTGTTACCTGTGTTTTTAATTTGGGATATAGTTTGGTATTAAGCATACCTTGAACAATGTTTTGCTTCTTTTCTTTTTGGAACAGCTATGTGTTACTGTAAATTGAGGATATTTTAGAAATAGTTGCAGAGAAATGAAATCATTGTTAACAGTGATAAAAATGTCAAAATTAATTTCTTTCAGGAACTATGGAAAACTCCATTCCTTATGCAATACAACAGGGATCACTAATTTTTGTCAAATAAAATACTTTGCCTTCCACGTGTTCGGAAACTACTCTGAAAGGGAATTGCCTTTTAAAGACTTGATAAAATAAAGAGAAAAGTAACAAAGAATTCTGACTGGATGGAATAATAGGACAGCTTTAATAGATGTCAAGGGCCATAGGAAGTCCAGCTGTGATGTATAGAGTTCTTTCTTGTTCCTTAGAAAGTTGCTATAATTGGCTTCCATCTGGGAATTCTCAAAGCTGTGTGGCGACTTCAGTAGAGCACTGTAATTTATACTGTAATTAATTTCTAAAAGCGTTACTGGGGAAGTTGTATCTTTCTTGGAATTTGCAGTCTGGAACCTCTTATTATTCATTTCAGAGGTGTGGATTGGTGACTCAAGACTTATTGGTTAGATAGATCCTCCTTGCTGCATTCTCTGCATACACCTGTATCTTAGTATAACTGGAAAGGATATCGCCATTACATACTTTTGTAATACTCTTCCATTTTGCATTTGTTAGGTGCTTTTATACTGAGATTGCATATTATGCCTCTTTGCAACTTCAGTGTCCATTCATTACCTTAAAAATAAATAAAGCAAATTTGCTTCAGGGGTTTCAGGGAGTAATTTTGAAAGGGGTCTCCTTACTCTTCTAGTAACCACTGGCCAACGCTGTGTGGGCTCCTCTTTTCTAGACCAACCTAGAAATGCCACAGTTGTACCTGGTATTTTTTGCCTGCAAAACCTGTACTCTACCAATGGGTCACATGCCTGTTCCCAACTCCACTCATTCAACAGCATCATACTGAACTGGAAGGGGTCATTTAGGTCACTGAGAGTCCAACCCCTATCTGCTCAGGAATCCAGCCCCATTGCCAGCTCCAAAGGCTCCACTAGCTTCAGAGCTAGCATAGAGGGCCCATTTCAATAGTGCACCCTGTTACACTGCTGAAATGGGACCCTGTATCTCAGAAAAGAGGGACATGTGACTTCCGCACATAGACTGTTGTTCCAAAACAGGTAGGTAGCACATCAGTAGATCTCAATATCAAAGTCCATTGGCGAACCAGACTTAAGAACATAAGAACATAAGAGAAGCCTTGCTGGATCAGGCCACAGCCCATCTAGTCCAGCATCCTGTTGCACACAGTGGCCCACCAAATGCTCACAGGCATCTCAAGCAGAGACAAGGACAAACCTTCTCCTGCTCTCGAGTCCCAGCAAATGGCATTAGAAGCGCCCCAGTTCCTCCCCCCCCCCCCCTCAGCCTGAAGGATGCACCTAGGCATTCGTTCTAGGGCACCATTTTGGGCACCTTAGCTCAATTCATGCTCCGTCCTGTGTGAATAGGGCATGCTACCAGTGAGCAGGGTCTCCTTTTTCCCACACTAGTATGTGGAGGGGATACCGATAGACCCTTTCATAGCCTAGGGCAAAGTCCTATGCAAAAGAATCAAAATCAAAGTGTCCCCAACAGCCCTTGGCTAGACTTTACTAGAATACATCAGGTGTAAGAGATGCCACTGCTTCTGTTGGTAAATGGCTGCATAGCTGAAACTGTAAAGATTTCAATATTCATTTGTTATCTTCCTATAACTTAAGGGAGTTTTGTTAAAAAAATTATATTATAGATGGCCAATGAATGGGCAAAGAACCTTTTCTCTGTAATCCTGTTCATATGTCCTTCTTTGATATACAACTAGTGATTTCAAAAAGTGAGCAACTCATGTATATACCAGCTTTGGAGAATGAAGTGTGCTGTTGTGGGGAGGGGACAAATAAATGGTCTGTGGTCTCTGCAGGTGCTGGATAAACCGGAAGGAAGTGTATGACTCTACCCCAACAAAGAGTGCCCCAGTGCAACTACCTGGTTGCTGTGGACAGGGAGTTTTACAAAGGAGAGGAAATTGATCTGAAGCAAAAATGACCCACACACACACACATAAAGAAACAATTTGGGCATATAAGACTCTTTCTCATCCCTCTGTTCTTCTGCATAGAAGAGAAGTACCTGTGGGTTTACCTGAGAGACACTTACCCTGCAAGTCAGTCAACTGCTGGAATAGGTGGCATGACTCAGGGGCTGTTTCATGGTGGGGCATGTGGACGCAGTGCCCCAGGGGCATCTAGAAATACAGACAACCCACTTCTGGAGTAGGGCCCTTTCTGCACTAGGCCGTATTCCAGATTATATCCAGGAAATAGTGATCTGCTGTCTGCATCCTAGTGCAAATGAGGACAGGCCCCACCCAGGACCTGCTAGCATGTGGACAACAAGTCCCTATTCTGAGACATAATCTAGAATAAGGCCTAGCGCAGAAAAGGCCCAGAAGGGGATCATCCTAGGTATCTGTGTAGACGCTGCCTCAAAAGGAGATGTCCACATGTCCTTGGCACATTTTCCTGGATCTTTTGGAATCAAGAGAACCATTTGGGCATCATTTTATAGAAATATCAATGAACAGGTGGTCTCAGAACTGATTCTTAGTCTCCACTCAAGGCCCTTTTTAAAAAAAACAGAGTGGAAAAGGAGGGGGGGGGAATACAGCAAATAGATAATGTTACATTAAGGGGCTGGACTCTGCAAAGTGAGAGTTCACTGAAGCCACAGTATGGTTCGAACTGAGCTGCCCCTAAGTCCCTCTGAAATCCATAAAGATTCCTCCTGAATAGATTATCTGCAAGAGCAAGAAATTCTGGAATTTTCAAGGATAATGGCTTTTTGAGTGGATGCAGATAACGGATTTATAAAATGTCAGTGCTCCACAATGCCCTTCTACATTTCATCCCAGGAACCTCAGATTTGTAAATGTGTATTTGGCAAGGTCCTTGCTCGAAATGGGGGGGGGGGGAGAGAAGAATTATGTTGGCTCAGCTATGTCTCCAGCTGTGTGCATTAACTTAGCAGATTAATGTTGCATTTACTCAGCACAGCACAGTAAAACAGAGCAGGAAATGAAGCACTGTAGAGTTCACAGGAGTAGATATAAAATATTAGGTCAAGATTCTCTGACCCATAATGCTAAAAGAGCTATCTTTTTGGAATTCGTTTTACTGTTGTTTTAATTTGTGTATATATTCACTTGAGATGGTATACTAGGATCTCCTGTGTGAAATAAAAAGAGGGTGGTCGCAAGATTCAAAGTTTCATCTTTGCAAAATGGGTTGAAACAACACGCCGCTTCTTCAGCAGATCCCCCATGTGTAATATGGGAAGAAGTGCTTTTCCAGTAGGATCCTCTCAAGAGGAAAGTTCCTCCAGCAACTCCAACAATAGGTTTGTAGCATTCCTCTTAAAGGGGTGGTCCACTGCCCCACACCCCTGCCATCAAATTCTCAGCCAAGGAATTGCTGGCTGCAGTGTTGATGTCCAGATAGTCATTGAACACTGGTCATTTCCTGTGTTCAGTAGAGATGCGAGGGAAATAGTTAGGGCTCCGTAGCAGCACAAATCTACTGACAAATAAGGGGAAGACCTATTTCTCCTGCTCTTCTGTTCAAGTTCTGGAACGGGCCCTTAAGGTGGCCTCTCAAATGCAGGTCCACGCAGATGTTGCCATGAAGGTAACCAATAAAGATGCTGTGTAGATCCTGCCTCAAATGAGGCAGATTCTAGATAGAATTCTCTGCCTGTAGGAAGAGCTACTCTGAGCACAGGGGAAAGAGAACAGATCCTCTGTTATTTTAATTGGGGCCCTCAAAGGTGGTATTGGCAGGTGCTGCACTAGATAACTTAAAAGATGTAATTGAGAGGTAAAGGTAACCTGGCTATTGATCTAAAAGCCCAATTGTCATAGTTTCTTACTTTCCTCAAACCACTGTATACTGGTGAGAAACTCATGTGATTGTTTCTATAAGTTCCAGAATGATAAGTCGTTCCTGCTGTTCACTTTATTTCTGAAATCATATGAGTAGATTCCCTGAAAATGGCCTTTAGAAGCATCCTGCCTGCTTGTCCAACCTAGTGGAAATAATTAGTTCTAGCAGCCATTAATACACCTATCCTCCATCAATTTGTATAACATTTTCTTAAGGCTCTCCAGGCTTTGCTGTAATCAATCTATCTATCTATCTATCTATCTATCTATCTATCTATCTATCTATCTATCTATCTATCTATCTATCTATCTATCTATCTTCATCATCATCTACCTACCTACCTACGCCAGTTTGGTCTAGTGGTTAGGGAGCCAGTCTCTTATTTGGGAATACTGGGTTTGATTCTGCACTCCTTCACAAAGCCCACTGGGTGACCTAGGGCTAGTCACAGCTCTCTTCACAAACACAATTTTCAGGATGAAAATGGGTTGCATACGAGATAACTACGGGATGTATACGGACATGTATGGATGCGTATTGATGTGTACGGACCCAGGGAAGATGCATACGGGCATCTATGAATGTTGTTAAAATTTCTGAGTGCAAATTCAAATGAAAAATCTGAACAAATAGATTCTAATTTGCTTAATTAGAATCAAATTTGGTTGAATTCAAACTGTAAACATTCAAAATGAATTGAATTTTTTAGTATTCAATTCGAATTGAATCTTGAAAATTTTATGCCTGCACACCCCTATTTCATTGCCAAGAGGGATCAGTATTTCGCATGATTTCACTTGCGGTAAACGATGACCACCATTTTTTCTCTGTAAATATAAATAATCTGTGTCCCTTTTCGGGTCTAATGCATGCTGTATTGTCATACATTATCAGTTCTTGGCACCTAAAGTATCTAATTCAGGGGCTTTGATTGTATCACCATCAGTTTGGATTTGAAAACCTTTCTGAGACCTATTCGCACTTAGGCTGGTAGTAAAGAAGTAGTGAATGTCTGGGAAAGAGCATACGTACGTCAGCTGGCTGCCCGGGAGTGGCGATCAATCGTAGAATTATGAGAGGAGTGTTCAAACATGGGCTAGCCTGTGATCAAACATGCCCCTCTTGCAATAGCGTCCAAGCAGCCAATTGCAACAGTGAGGAGGTGGAACTTCCGGCTCCAGACGCATCGGTGCAGGCTGGTAATGGACACTATGGGGAAGTTTTCCTCCCAAGAAATGAGAATGGTCCACCTGTACCTGAAGTTTACCAGCCTTAGTTCACAGCAGCCTAATCACCTAAGTGCAAAAAGGCCTCTGGTTCTCTTTTCCGCTTGAACACATAATTTGCTTTTTAAGCTTCCGCTAAGTGTACCTTTTTTCTGTTTCATTGCCTTAATTTAAGCCTCATTCAGTAATTCAAATCCATCTGAGTATCCGGTCCTCCTGGGTTTTATTCCAGCATGACATGCTTATCCAATCGAAATTTAATTTTGATGCCATCACTATAGATTTGAAATGAATTTAAAAGTGGTTATATTTCTCAGGATGATTTCCCATAGAGTTTGAAATCATCCAGGTAGAGTAGATGATAAACATTCATCCCTTTTGGGGAAATCGGTAGCCTAACGATGATGACAATTTTGCATTTTTCTCCATGCTGCACCCTAAAAATAAACCTAAATAAATAAAACGTTTAACAAGTGAAAAATATTTGCAGCTGACTGCAGGCCCTGCTCCTCTCCCAGAAGCAGTGTGGTTCTGACCCTGCTATGGATGGCAGATGGATGGCCCTCTCCACTGGGGCTATGGTCACACCTTCACTTGAGACCTTCCCCACTCCATTTCCACCCACTTTATTTGTAGACTTTCTGCCCTCCACTGAAATGAAAAGGTGCGAGCATTGCAATCAGAAGATGGGCTGGAGAAGGTTTAAAGTGAAGGTGTGATCATCGCCTGGGAGCCTGAAGATGACAGCAGTTCACCAGTTTCCTTTCTCCTTCACTCCTCCAGGTTAGACAGTTGGAGATGAGGGACTATTGCTGTCAGACCAAAAAAGGAAGCCTCCCACCCATTTCCTATCTCCCTCACTCCCTCAGACAAGATGGTTCTGAGCACGTTGTAGGTGGCTATTCCTAAAGATGGCAGCAATTCACCAATTTCCTTTCCTCCTTCACTCCTTCACTCCCTCAGGCACAATGGTCCCGATGACATGTTATTCAAAATTGTTGTAAATGAAATCAAAACCATGTTGAAAAACAATGGAGGCAATGGCTGCATCCACATAGTTTTTATTTTTTTTTAAAAAAAAAGTGGTTCAGAAGCAGCTTAGAAGTTATAGCATCTGAATGCCAATGCTTTCATCCACACTCAAGACCAGAAAATGTCCTGTACTTCCAATGTACATTCTCTGGCCTTTATTTTGCATTAGTGTTGAGATGGAAACACTAGCGTCTACATGCTACCTCTAAAACACTTTTGAACTGCTTTTGAAGTATGTGCAGATCTTGATTTTTCCAAGTTCTTCTATCTTTGTTATTAGTGTGGCTTTCCGTTTTTATTGCATTATTTTGTTGGATTTCCTTAATTCTACTTTCATATAATTCTCATAGTCAAACACAGAAAATGACCCATGGGGTCATTTCCTTAGTTTAAGGACTTCCCCTCAGCAAGACCAAAACACCGCACCAAGAATATTGCTACAAGTTTCCACAGGCTCGACACTAATCTCTGCTTTGATCTTTCAGTGGCTTCCACAATTGTTTTATTGTTTAAATTGTACAGAGTCATGAAGCTTGCTTTTATTTCTTAATTTTTCAATTTTTGATCTTCAGAAAATTTTAAGCTGCTAATATCTTGCTAGCACTGGTTTATTTCATATCTTAATCCAATCTTCCAATTGGATGTGTTGTTTTTCTTTTGAGATTTAATTTCAGTTTATAGCCCCAATTTTGTAAGAGTGAACATCAGGTGGTTTGATTCTGTCTTTGTTCTTCACGTAATGAACTGGCAGATTACATTTGTGATGTGCAAAATTTTCAGTTGAGATATGCTGTGAGGTAGCCTCAGATCCTTTGGTCTAGTGGTTTGGAGCTGGACTCTTATCTGGGAATACTGGGTTCAATTCTGCCCTCCCCCATGAAGCCAGCTGGGTGACCTTAGGCCAGTCACAGCTCTCTTCTGAGCTCTCACAGCCCCACCCACCTCACAGGGTGTTCTGTTGTGGGGAGAAGAACAGAAAGCTTTGTCAGCCGCTTTGAGTCCTCTTCAGTGGGTGAGCCAGTTTGGTCTAGTGGTTAGGGAGCCAGAATCTGGGAATCCCAGGTTTGATCCTGCCCTCCTACATGAAGCCAGATGGGTTACCACCTCTTAACTAGACAGCAGCATGGCACATGCTGACATAACTGACAAGCACGTCTGGGCATTTGAGTGTCCAGAATGCCCGGATGTGCTCATTGTCACTGCTGTGCATGTATGGATGCCTGTTTTAGTAAGTGGTGCAATTATGCCAGTTCCTCCCAGAAGGTAAGTAAACAATAATTTTAAGCACCATTTTGTGGGGGAGGGAATTGGGCTGGGGGGTTGCCTCAGATACATGAGGCAACCCCACCATAGTGGCACCATAATGGTGCTATATTCCCCCCATTTGGATGAAGCCTTTGTTGACTGTGCCCCTCATGTAAAGGTAAAAATGAGGTACCCAGAAAAGCAGAACATGGGGACCTTCCTTTTGTGTCAGTGTGAGGCCTCGGTAGCCCAGAGCTCTAGAGATACAGGATTTATTCAAGGACTTTTGGCACTTGTACCATTTATGCAAGAAAATGTCTGCTTACATCTCTGTGCCTATAAACCCCTTTGTTCTCCAAAATAGTTCTAGTTACATCAGAGGTAACCACGTTGCTTCCAACATGGCAGCATCCAAGCCAAGCATCAGTTTCATCTCCCTATATGGTAATGCCAGTCCCATAAATTACACACTTTGTGTTAACTGAAATGGTTTTTACAATTTGCGCGGCCTGCATCCGTCACTCCCAGCGAAAGGAGACGGGTCTGATCAGGCTGCGTATCGACTTTTCTGCAATTTGCACAATAAAGTTTAGCAGTTTACATCTCCTCTACAGCTTCATCAATGGTTTCAATGTATCACTTGCTTACTTGATTGGTACTTATGCCTTTGCATTGATCCTCCTTTCTCTTATCCTTTCTCTCTTTCTCTTTCCCAAGCATGCAAACGCAAAGAACAAGAGCCAAATAAAGACAGGAACAACTCCCAGAAGAAATCTCGTCTGGTTTTCACCGATCTCCAACGCAGAACACTTTTTGCCATCTTCAAAGAGAACAAACGCCCGTCCAAAGAAATGCAGATCACCATTTCTCAGCAGCTGGGCTTGGAACTTACCACCGTCAGTAATTTCTTCATGAATGCCAGGAGGCGGAGTCTCGAGAAATGGCAAGATGATCTGAGCACCGGGGGGTCCTCCTCAGCCTCCAGCACTTGTACCAAAGCATGATCAAAGAAGAGAATCTAAATTGGGCACAACTCAATGAATATATGTTTTAAAAGAGTGGATTCTTAATGGGGCCCTTCACTGGTGATTCGAAAGCACAATTCTCTTAAACAGTAATACTAAATTACAGCATGGGACACTTAATCTAATTTAAATTATAATAAGGGGTTTTGTTTAATTTTTTTTTAAAGAAACTGTGCAGGTCAAAAATACACCTAAGGCTGTCTAAGCATGTCTGAAATAGAAGTTTGTCATCCGTGACCAAAATTGATCCAAAGAGCCAATGATAGAGCCAGTCCAAATTTAAAATATACTTTTGCTTTAAGGTCAAAGGGATTAGCCCACCAAAGGGCACCCAACCTTATGAGATCTGTTCATCGGAAGAGATCCAAACAGATCCGATTAATTTTAGGCATGCTTAGATTTTGCCTCACACTGCAACACGTGAGAACTGAGCACAACATTTGCGTAGACCTAAGAAGATTGGGTTTTTCTTTTAGAAACTCAGGCATTGTTACCCTAAGCATTTTTAGAATGACTCAACAATGCATTTGGCTTTTTTAACAACAGCAAAATAAATATATATATATAGCCTATGAGCATATGGTCTTGGATAAGTGCGATTCAGTTCCCTTAGACCCAAACTTTCAAGCACAAAGACAATAGAGGTAGAAAACAGGAACAGCTCTGGGCTCTTTAGCTGGTCTTACAAGACGTGCTTGGAGTTAGGGGATTGTTAGTGAACACGTTGGTTTCAAGCACACTTTTGCAGGTCTCCACAATTTCTATTTGTACAAAGTGCAGACACACACTCAGGAAGGCAGTTTAGATGCTACTACAGATAAAGCAAATGCAACATGTGAAAAGCTTTAGAGTTTTTTTTTCCTTTCACAATACACGCAAAAGTTACACCTGTGTTCTGATCCGTTACGGAGTATGTAACGTCTCATCATGCCACATCAATTCTGTATTTGAGTTAGCTGGTGCTCACAAGCAAGAAGATAACTTCAAAGCCTTCAAGCTGTCAATGACTCTGCCGCACTGGCGTGACTATACTGTCCAAATACGTTTTCATGGATACACCATCCCGCTCACCACTTCATAGAAGAACGCAACGCACCAAAGATGCAGCATGCTGCAAGCCAAAGACCCTTTATAACCTTCATTCTACCACATCGTTGTCACGGTTGTTGTTCTCATCATCATCAATGTAGTCCGATTCTAAGTACGTTAAAAATCAACGTTCTCTGAAATAGGTCCTTTTATGTAGCTCTCTTCTGGCTCACCTTTCCCGTGAGTCACAAGAGAGAGTGTTTCAGAAGTAGAAAAGTTAGCTTTTCATCAAGCTAGGGTATAGGATTTACCTCAGAATATGCACACACGCACCATCTTTCTCACAGAATTCTTATGGTCACACAATGTGCACATTTACCAGTGAATAGCCCCTTTCCTTAGAACGCCACTTGCGTGGTCCAAAGCAAGCCAAATGCTGTAACGATTCTTTAAAGACACTTGAGACGCTTTTATGTACTACTTAATCGAAACCAAAGAAACTTTTTCTGCACCTACTTCTTCTGCAACAAACTGTTCCATTTAGGGAAAAAAAAATAAAGAAATGAATAATAATTAAATAATAATAATAATAGTTAATAATAATAAAACCATGGAAGCACGTCAGGAAACTAACGAATGAATAACACACTGTGTTTTGACAGACATCTTGGGACATTTTTAGGAAGCAGAGTTCAAAGAAAGGGTTGATAAGAAAGGAAACGAACGGAAAAGCCAACGGGATTGCTGCTTCATTTGACAACTCAGTAATCTTAAAGTTGAAGATTGTCTTTAATTTGTGCCTATGCAGTTTTTTCAAAAGAACAAGGAACAGAGCAACCGAGACCTCAACAGCTACAATACCAAAGATGAGGATTTCTTACAACTTTTAGTTCAATTCATTATCTCCCCTTGCACAGCAAATATGCTTATAGCACCATTGATCTGTGTAAAGGTAAATTGATTATCTGATTCTTTTGAGCAACAACAAATGAACACTCAAAAGGGATAATTTTTTTTAAAGTTATTTTCTTTTTCCTAGTTTCTGATCCCACATGGAATCTTCTAAAGGATTCCATGGGCTCCAAGTATAAGATGTTGGGATACTACACTAATCTGTCTTCTTCAGCTTAAAAAAGGGTGAAGTGTATATTTGGTTAAATGCACAGTTAGGTTGTGAAGGATTGTGCATATGTCATGCTTTTTATATGTCCGAGACCAGGGTTAAAAAAAGGTTATGAATGCAAATTATTTGTGTACTGATAGTCACATGACCCCAGATCATATATTTTATGCACAGTAAATGCATGATTAGTTCTTAGATAGATCTTCAAGCAGTGTGTTGAATCACTGTCTCTTTCTGCACTGGGCCTTATTCCAGATTACATCCCAGAATAGGGACCTGTTGTCTACATGGTAATGCAAGACTATGGCAGGTCCTAGGTGTGCTTCCAAAGTCTGTACCAGTATATGGACAGCATGTCCCTATTCCATGATATAATCCAGAATAAGGCCCAGTACAGAAATGGCCACTGACTTGTCACCATAAAGATTTCAATCTTACCATCCAGTCAGTGTTTCTCAGACTATGAAATCATGACACCCTTCTAAATCTACTTTGCCAAACCCTTAAAAGCATTGCCACCAAAACAATGAGCAATTATTCTCTTTCCTACTTTAAAACCTTTTCATTGGGAATGCTATTTTTCTGACTATAGGATCTGGAAGAAAAGCATCAGAAAAATAAGTGGGGTTACAGTCCTTTCTTTGAGAAAGCTGGAATCTTGGACTACTCATTAGCCAGTTGCTAATGAATAGTAAGATACCAGGATCCTGGTTGAGAAACACTGTTTCATTCTTTATATCACAGGAAACTGTCAGTGAAGTTCTGGCTTCATTCAAAATATGCATTCTGCTATTTTAAACTAAAAATGAACTTTCCTTACCTATTATAGTTGTCATTCCAGGGTGGGCGGCTTAAGACAGGCTTAATAATTTTTTGAGAAGTATAGATTTGCTATCTGAAATGCAGTGTTGATAATCAAGTGACCACGTTTGATGGGATACAGAAGACGTTAACGCAGCTATAATCTAGATCTACTGACATCAATTTTATTATCAATTATAAGAGTTTCAGCGTCAAGCCTCCCATTACATTTAATAGTTCTAGATTATACTGCTGTTTCACATTCATCAGTTTGTAATATTGGAATTTTGCCCTTGTAGTGTGCTCAAGGATTCTATCTTGAACTTCTTTCACTTTTTTAAAAAAAAAACAAATATTTAAAGAAATTTGGAATCTTAGCAACATTAGGACAAACAAAAATGTCTCCACATAAAACAGGAGCTCAGGAAAAAAAAGTTATTCAAAAAAATCAACGTTGAAATTGCAACACAAAATATCCCAACATTCAGTGGTTTCATGAATGATTTTTGTTCTTATTAAAAGAGAGCGTCAGCTGCAGAGTTAGTGAGCAAAGTATCTATTCCCTCTTACAAAGGTTTAACCTTAGGAAATGCAATGTTTGAATCAGATGTTTGAACCCTTCCCTCAGTAGGCCATGAAAGAATATAAGACCTTGTGAGTTTTGCAAAGATGACATCGTGACAAGGCTGAAAGAAACTTTTGTGCAAATAATTAGGGGACTTAACGTAAATGGAATATCCCAGGTATCTGCAGGGCTATAAGTGTGGCCTTCTCCTACCAAATATTCACTTATGCAATATTATAGGCAAGCTGTTTGTTTATAGGCTTAGATGTTTTAAGAACTCTTCCTGGGGTGAGCAAGTTAAAAGTATTATTTCTTACGTTTTTGAAGGTCTGTTTCCCTTTCTCTTACTGGGATGTATTGAATATTGTCTAAGCATCACACCAAAATCATAGTTTTCACACGAGTAGCCTAGTGCATGTTCAGTTCAATCAGCACCTCAGCTAAGCATGTTATGCTTTATTCTTCCTCTGCAGGAACAGAGCATGCAAAATTCCCCCATGGCTGTCAGCTGCAGGGACATATTTGCAAAACTATGTACCATATCTACTGTTACTGATAAAAGGCCCAAAGAACCTCAAAATTCTACAGAATATAGACTGGATCTGTGAATCCACTTACGCCAGAAGGTGCCCAATGTCATGTCTTTACCTGCCATGCCTGCAGGTGTCGCCCTCTTTAGGCACCTTTTGAGATAAGGCACGTTCTGCTGCGCTTGATGACAATGCCTTGGTTGCCCCGTTACCAGGTGGGTCCATGCTCCAAGATGGAATTATGGATGCACCCAATAATGTAGTAAACAAGGCATTTTCACCTGGGCACTTCCTGACCAGATTAAGGTCATATCTCCACTTATGCTTCTGGGGCACCTCCATGGTCCAAGGAGTCACCTGCGACTACACTGTCTTCAAAGCAGGAGGTCCTTTGTGGTGTCACACTAGCCTCTTTTCCATCACAATTGCCAGTGAAGGCATGTCTGTTGCAGGGTGATTGCTCTCACCCTGTATGGAGGAGGTACAATTCCACAGCAGCTCATCACTCTCAGATGGAAATGAGGAAGGTGCCTCGTTTCCATGGTGACCCCTCCATCTGTGTTACTCCACTCAGAAGTGGTGATGAGGCCATAGTTTGCTATCCTTTTTCATGGATACTGATGTGTGTCGCTTATTGATATTCAGATCTTCTGCCATGGGACTTGGTGTTCTGCATGGGTTTCTGCACTTACCAGCACTATCCCAGATCACAGCAGTATGCTCCGGTCCAGAGGCCTATCCACATTTAGGCCTCTGGTAGGCAATTAGGACTCTGTACCAGAGCTGTTCTAATTGCCTACCAGAGGCCTAAGTGTGAATAGCCTCAGGATAGGCAATGCATTCCAAGCTGTGAGGGACTGGTCCTGGCATGGAACAAGACTGTTTGCATTGAGACAGTGTGTTCTGAACCAGCCACTGCATTGGCTCCAAAGCTCATGCTAGCTTCAGAGCCAGCACAGGAGGCTTCCAAGTGCTCCCAAGTCCAGGAATGAACATTACTGGCCTTCGGAGCTTTCAGGGGGCCTCTTTCAGAGGTGTGCTTTATTGCACCACCAAAGTGCCCCATTGTGGTATACTGGATCACAGAAGTGTGCCATCTGCATGCCTCCAAGTTCAGTCTATCATCTCCTAGTATGCTGGCAGATCAGACCAGGACACCAATTTGGGGTCCCTAGCCCAGTTTGCACTCCACCCTGTGTGGACAGTGCCTCCTAGTAGTGTGTGTTTAAATTGCACCAGTGTGCAGAAAGGAAGCCCATAAATCCCATTTTATTCCACGCTAGTGACAAGTGTGGAAAGGCCTTACAACCCAGTTGACCCCATGGGACAGAGGCTGTGCACTGGCCTAAATGGCTGCAGTCATGTCATCAGAAGCAAGAGCATTCAAAGCAGCATTGCCTGATTCCATTGGAATGGGGAGTCAGATGCAATTGGACTCCACAAAAGTCATTAGAAAGACAAGGCAGTGGAAATGCCAGGGGTCGCTATAGCTTAGACTGGAGTGCTGGTGTGACTACAGAACATACATACATGCTTGTGTACTTTTTGCGCATATGCACGTCCAGACACATGAACACATTTGCATGGGTTTACTAAAGATCACTACTTTAAATTCTGGCATTGTCCCTTAGTCGTTAAACTTTGCACTGGTAAATATGGATAATCTCATACTGTGACTCTCTCTGGTTGTGACATCTGGTACGTCTTAATGGGGCATGAAATTTTATATTTTGTTTCGAAGGTGCAAATTTGAAAGAAAGCATTAATGGCAGGCATGTCTTTGTTGTGTCATGCCGTTACAAATAACAGCCTGCCATTTTATCTAGTTGTTTCCGATCAATATGTGTCATGGTGAAGCCTTTTTCCTGGGCAACACAGCCAGCAAAACATTTCTGGCCCTAATTTCATGTGATTTCATTCTAGCCAGTTTTCCTTTGTCACAATTGCATATTGGTAAACAATCTGCAAGTTGTTGGTAGCCTCTGGCATGGGTTTGTTGTCAATGTTTCTATGTCTGTTTCTATTGTGTGCTCTTTGTTCTGCTCCTGCTAAATAATCATGGCAAAATAGTATCCCAACATCTTTCTTACCTTCATACTTGGAGTTATTTTTTCATGGGCACATCCAAGATGAATTCAACTTTCAAGAAACCTTGGATATTGTTTAATCATCTGTGGAGGAACAAAAGAATGTGCTTGATTACTTCGGTTGAATAGCTTTATTCTGGATCTCTCTTAACTAAAGCTAAATCCAAAGACCTATGAAGGACAAAAACCAGCAAAACATAAAGCTCAGACCGACTTAAGGGAATAACAACCTCTTTTTTTCTTACCCAGAAAAAAGAGGAGATAACAGCATTGACATAGCTTTGGGGGAACAAAAATTCTGATTTTTTTTTCTTGCTTGTCATCTATTTAAGTATTTTGTGATCTTTATAGATTATGCTTGGCCTATTCTATATTTATTATGGGAATTATTTTCATTGTTATGTTTAAAGGTTACACCAGTCTTCTTCAGAGCCTTTATTTCTTCTTGGTGTGTTTAGGTTATAATCCACTATACTGGTTACTAATCATGATTTATTCTAACTCGATCAAGGCCGAAGCTCAAAGCTTTAACTCTAACTAAATCTTCATTTCAAGTCAAGCTTTTGCTGGTTCCAATAGAGACAATTCACCACCTTAAACCAGGAACATGAAGCAGGAGCTAAAACTGCAGGGTCAGTTTTCTACTGATTTCTTTTTATGATCATTATGATGTCATCCCTGATTATTTAGGTTGCAATCTACTTGAATATGCTTACCATCACATCCCATTGACTAGAAGTCATGCAAGAACAGTGATGTGTTCTTGTCTCCTAACTCAATGAGCTGTGTATGTGCAAGCATATCTCACTGGGTTGTACCTTTGCTTAATTTTACTATTTATCAGTTTTAGAGTTGTAGTGCATCCTAGATGCAAATCAGTAATTAGCACACAAATTTAATGTTGGGGGTATTGGTAATGTTTCTAGATTCTGTTACAGAGATGGGGAGAGAGATGCATTCAAAAGCAAATAAAAACCTCCCCAATGCGTTCCCTCAGTTGGGATTTGTTTTATTTCTTATAATCGTAAGTAGTTTATAAAATGATCAATCTTTAAGTTATTTAATTTAATTCCTCCTTCTCGCCTCACTAAAAAAATGAAACAAAAAACCCAACAGTGAGGAATACCTTCTAATTATTGTTAACGGCACATAAAAGCCTTCATAATATAACTTATTTATTTAACTTATTCAGCATCTCCTGAAGGTGCCCTTGTATAGTTTATATTTTTATTTTTTATAAAATCAACTTTAAAGCACTACAATTTATTTGCTGTCAGAACAACAGAGTATTTTTTTTTCTTTCTGGACAAGCAAGGAATATTTTGTCTAAAACCATTCATTCAGGAACAACAGGGGATAACTAAAAAAGACACTGCAACACTTTGCCTGAACTATGTGGCTTTTTAAAATCCTAAGCTGGGGGGAAATATATAAAATGACAACAAGCAAAAAAATAAAAAAACCAAAAAACCAAAAAAAACCAAAAAAACCCAAATAGAAAAATTTTTAAAAGAGAGAAACCCTTAAAGTAGCTGCTTCCAAGAATGAACTTTGTGTGTGTGTAAAAAAAAAGGATTTAAAAAAAACAGTAAAACTAAAAAAAAAAGAAAAAGAAAAAAACTTTCTATTTCTAGTGAGAACCAAAGAGGCTACCTCACTGACTTTTTTCCATTTGTAATTTTAATCGTGTTGATGATACCAAAGATACCAAAGATTTCTTTCTCTGTGCGGTCTGCATTTTGCTTGTGCTCTTTATAGTTTTAACTTCTTCTCTTTTACATAGGGTGTGATCAGACAGGGCTTTTTAAAATCATCCCACAAAAAATTCCCTTCCGAACAGTTTCCCCAAACTATATGGCTTACATTGCAGCCTACCTTCACATCCAAGTCAGGCAACCTAACTTGACAACACGGGTGCTACCCACTGATTGGCCACTGGGTGGGAAATCACAGTTTCTTTGCTTATGCAGTTTCCTGCCCAACCTGACTTAAAGTTGGAGATGCCCTCAGAGCTATGAAACGGCAAATGTTGACGAGGCAACCTTTCTCTGTCTTCAAGACAGGGCAAGGCATTTTTAGATTATTTAATGTCTGTCCCTAAAGCTTCAAATTTGCCCAGAAGGCACCCCTTTAACCATGTCTGATCGCACCCATAGAGTATGTACAGCTGCAACTCAGTTACTCCCACCCCTGCCCCAAAAAGTACTGTTAGAGGGAACTGCTAATTCTGAAGAAGTCATTTTCTGTGTTTTTGTTTTGTTTTGCTACCACACGTTTCATCCTCTATGCCTCCAAAAACAAAAGCGGTCCAACAACCAGGTCTCAAATACAGATGCTTTGATATAGAAAAGAAAATCCAGATGCAGAAGCCTTGGGCAAAATCATTAGTAGTGTTGCTCATTAACAACAGCAGCATAATGCTCACCCATGACATACTCCATGGATGTGGAGGTATTTTTCTTTCTAAACCTCCTAGGAAACATTTGATGAAAGTTGACCAGAGATGAATGGAGGTGATAGGTTGCACCCAAAGACAAAAACGGACAGAGGCTGTAGATCAATGGTAGGGCTCAGGTTCTGAATACAGAAGGACCCAGGTTCCTCCTCTGGCATCTCCAACTAGAAACATCTGACCTCTCGCTCTAACAATGGGGATCTGGTATCACTTAGGATAACTAATACACTGGATCAGGAATCAGCTTAGGGGTGGTTTAGAGATGGTTTGCAGGTGGGATCACTCACATGCCAGTCTGTGCCTCCCACCTTTCACAAACACTCTAGGCTAGAAACAGCGGTCTGAAGGTAGAATGAAAACATGTTGGCCACATGTTACCGCCTTTGCTACATGTGAACACAGCCTTGGTATTCTGCAACTGAACATCACATGGATCCTTGGCTGGGTCTTACGTAGCCCTTAGAGAAATTTAACTCCCCCTTCACTTCTCTAGTCTTGAATTCCATCTGAAAGAAAGAAAGGGAGATGGGAAGAAACACCTTTTTTGTGTGTTACAAGTGATGCAAAGCCCAATGACCAAACAACTCCAGGAGCTGTACTCTATGAAAATGAACTTTTTTGAGCCCTGGTAGAAAGTATATTATAAAATACTTAGTATTACAGTACCTTAATATCAGCATAAACGTGGACTGTCCCACTGCTACTTGTAACACAACCCACTTACTCTCTTTCTATGTTCTGAATCAGGAACACTGCCCTGCTGGTAGACCTAATTAAATTAGATCCAGATTAAGGAAGATCAGTCTAAAGCAGACACAGCTGTATCAGCAGATGGTGGAACCTCTTAGATCTGCATTAACTTATGGATCTGGAGGCCTAGATGCATACTACATGGATCCTTAATCCGGAATAAGGGTCATGCAGAAAGAGTCTAAGTTAATTTACCTTTGTTCATAATATAGTGGGTGTCACATCAGCATGAAATGGTGAAAAGGAATTGGTGGGATGCTGTGTGAGATAGGATGTTGGTCTAGATGGACTGTGGGCTGATCCAGGAGGTCTCCTCTTAATCTTACCTAGTATGCAGATGTAGTTTCCCCATGCCTTATTTCAAGAGATGCTGGGAAAATAAAACCTGTGGTCCCTCTATTTTCCAGGTAGTTGCTTTATCACTGAACTACACCTCCCTCCAATACCTCTGAAATCCCTTTAAATGCAAGCATTTAGTTTTTAAAAAAAAAAAAGCTTGCAAAAGTATGAGAAAAGTTTCATATCCTCATACATGCTCAGTGTGACTTCTGTACAAGGAGCCTCAAATCATGGTAAATGCATTTGAGATCATGTTGTGGCCTAAACCCTAAAGAAAGCAAATGTGTTGAACATGAGCTGTATTTTATAACTCATCCCTTGTTCATATAAAATGACCTTGGCCAGTTTTTCTGCCAGCTGCTAAACACTTGTTGGAAGTTTCTCTGGGGGATTTTTGCATAAGATTTTTTAACAGAGTGTTCAATCCTACTGTTAGGGTTTATGAATTGCCCTTGACAAAGCAGCATTTTGCTGAGAGTGTAGGAAAGGAAGAGTGGTCCTTTCAGAACATTTGCCTGGCTGCTAAATGTATATATTATCTCACTCTGCGAACGTTATTAGTTTCAGTCTCCATGGTCTCCATGCTCCCTTTGCCAGAGACACGCTCCACCCCTACCTAAGTTATTGATATTATTAACCTCTGTTCTTCTTATGTTGGCCCAGTTCCCATAGAAAGACAGATCACAATAAAGTTGAATATAAAAAGTCAACCTGGGAACTATACGACCCACTTTTTGAAAAGCATTCCTCTCTTTGAGGGATTGCCCCATCCAAATTTGGGTTCAAGATAAAGAGTCATGAAATACATAGGAATGTGCCCTTTAACAGTGGTCCTTTCTGCACTGGCCCTTATTCTGGGTTGTATCTTGGAATAAAGACCTTCCATCTACTGGCTAGGGCAGGCCCCAACCAAGGTCTGCACTAGTATTCAAATGATAGAGGCCCATGGCAAAATATAATCCAGTATAAAAAGGAGCAGTCTTGAGGCCTATTGGCACTTAGGCCTCTGATATGCAGTTAGGACAGCTCTGGTACAAATACATTACATACCAGAGGCCTAAGTGTGAATAGACCTCTGCTCTCTTGCTCACCGTCTCCCTCACTGTGAAAAGATAAACTGTCCATTTAAATGATAGAAATTATTTCTTTATGCCTACCGTAAGTGTATACAGTATGTACATTTAACCTGCCATACTAGGTTGAAAAGGAACATTTTAAAAACGAGAGGGGGAGGGAGAGGACTGAGTCAATTTAGGCTAAATCCAGACATCCCTTATTTATTCTGCGACATCTGGATATTCCAGAATAGCCAAGCTCTATTCTGCAATATCCAAATGTAGCGGAATTAGTATCCAACATCTGGATGCAGACTTAGTCCTCCTGATTGTGAAAACCGTACAGAACCACCAGCAAGATTCACAAAGGGGAAGGGAAGGACACATTACAACATAGTACTGCACATTAAGAATAGCACTAAATTCATAGTCTTGTTCTTAAAGAAGTGGTATGTTGTCGGCAGGCCTCCACTGGCCTCTGCCATCACGGTCACAGCTGGGGAATATTCGTCAAGTAAGTGTGTGAGGGTGTGTGTCATCAAACACAGGAAATGGCCTCATGGTCCTTTTCCTGTATTTCAAGACCTGGAGAGGCTGCTGGAACGAGAAAGGTAAGTCTCCTTAAGCAGTGGTAGCAGTAACAGGGCTACCAGCTTTAAGCAGAGAAAGAGCTCCCAGGCATCTTTCCCCGCAGTGCTCTTCAAGGGCCATACAGGGCACTTACGACTGCATGGCAGCTGCATTAGTATAGCTGTGTCTGAATGCCCCATTCGTCCAGCACATCTAATGCACCATAAGGAAACAGGGACATGGGATCCCTGCGCGCTCAAAGACCCTGCACAGCACCATGAAGTTGCCATGGAGACATTGCTATCAGCTTCACAGGATATACCCCTAAATCCTAGATACTCAGGATCATTCATGAGCAGGATGAGTATTTTGTTCATACTCTCGTGGGCATCAGCTTAATCACTTACATGAATAAAATACAGGATTAGAGGAGCTAACTTTTCATGATCAAGTGATCATCTCCTTAAAGCCTTACAACCACTGCAAAAAATAATTAAGTCAAAAACAAAGATTGCAAAGTTTATTTTACCTCTCCTAATATAAGCTATCAAGTCTTACAACTGTTAATATTTCATCTTTATATTATTCATAAAATGGATGCTCTTGGCTTTAATCAAGTGGTCTAAAGCAGGGTACATTTAGGCTACATCCACACACATGAAAAAGGCAGCTCCAAAGTGGCTTTTAGGGTGATAGCATTGAGCAATTCCCATCTTCTAATCCACACTGAAGGCCAGAAAGTGCACTTTGAAAGTAAATTTTATGGCCTTTGATGTGTGGATTAGAGATGGTTGAGATTAGCGTCTCTAAGCTCTTTCGAGAGTTTTTGTGTGTGTTTGGATGCAATTGAAGAGTACGGTTACTCAGCCTAAATATTTAGCAAAATATTTTGTTTCTATAAAAAAAATAGGAAAGGCATGTTACAGTAAACTCTAGTCAATTAATCATTAAAAGATTTGCAGTTTCATTATTCCAAAAGAATATTCTTGAGGAACTCTGAAGGGAATATAATTTCAATCAGTTTCTTTGAGGTTAGATTGCCATTAATTTAAAAAGACAAACTTTTCCCCAAACAAACACTGATCTGGACTAGAAGAAGGAGAAGAATCAGTTTGCAAAGTTCATAATCTTACCTATCTTAACAGGTATTAATTCACTTAGATTCTGCCAGGTTTCCTGAATAGGCTTCCACTTTCTATTTATGATTTCCTACCCTGTACAAAGGTTACCTGACCAGACAACCATAAACCCCTTATTTCTCTTCCGTTGAAGCTTAAGATACACGCAGCCTATGGTAGTCCTCTTGTTAAATGAATTTTCTTTTATCACACATCTCACAAAGGTTTTCCCTTCTCTGGACCAAAGATCATATTGCTTAGGGAACATGAGTAATGGTAGATACATGTTACAACACTTCAGATTAAATTGATTAAACCCCAAATCTGTTTCTAACACAGTAGTCAACAGTTTTAATTGCAAAAGAGCAAAATATATTAGGTGTTTATTGGCGGAGTGAATTGTTTCCTCCTTGACTAGTAATCCCCCAGTTTTTTTTTTCAATAACGTATTAGCAGTTCCATATCCGGCATTGATTATTTTTTTTCTACATGCAAACTGTGCCCTTCATCCGTTCAGCAACACACAAACCTCTACATCCTATAAAAGGTTAATTTTTGTCTTCCCATTTCCCTCTTTCTTCCTTTAAATGGCACGCTTTCTTTCCTCGGATCCTAACGTGTACAGTATATTTTATACATTATGTATGGCTAGATGCCTTTGACATAGAGCTATAATAATTCTCAGGATGTCTTCCATGTGTGGAAGACAATGATAGATATCCTTTGTGTTAAAATTTCCCAGTCAGGCCCTCTACAGACCTTTTGCTCTGCAAGGGGAAATGTTAAGGAATGCCAAAACCCTGAACACAGAAAATAATCAAAATTGGCAGGATCCTTTCACAGCGATTACATTTTCTATCAGACTCATGCTTTACATGCAAAGTGTGAATTTACCACAGGACGAGTGCCTTGCTTGAACCAAAGCAACGATTTTGCCAGTTTAGACCTCTCTGTGCTTTTTTTTTTTATTCTTCCTGTGTATACCTCAGCGTCAACTGGGCCACCATTTTGTAACTGGTGAGCTTATTGTACTGTGGTGCTTTGCAATGCAATGCAGCCCTGCAAAGAACATCATTTGTAATAATAATACCAAAGGTCCTTTCCCTCTTTCTTCTCTCTCGATTTCTTCATGGTTCCAAAGCTTTAAAATACAAAAACTGGGCATGTTGGCAACGCAGACCGCTCAATTCCTTACCGAATTTTCTCAGATATACCTCATAGATAATAGTGTTTAGAATAATGTTATTATAGCGTATGTAATAAATTATTCACTTGTTTCATTTTGGTAACTGTGATTTAAAAGAAATTTTAAAAAGCTTTATACGTTTTAGGTTGTGCTTTTGTAATAGACAGGAAAAAAATGGTGCGCTTAAAGATGTATGTACGTCTTTCTTCCCTTTGGATTTTTATTTATTCTGGATTGGGGAAAGTTGCAGAATGAGCCCAAAAGTTTACAGTTTTCATATTTTGCTGAAGAAACAATCTGTATTAATTTGCTCTGTTGAAAAAAAAAGTATGATTATTTTCTACATTTGTGCTACTTGGTCTGAACAATTAATTGTTCTGTGTTAACGGTGTAGTATTAGAATTAGCAACTGCTATAATTTCAGTGCTATAATTTTGATGCATGTTGCAAAAGAAAAAAAACTTAGCAGTGTAATGCATTGTGGTTCTTACTAGCAACTACTTTTTATTAATTTGGAAATAGATGTTTCCCTTTCATTTGATGACCTTTATTTATGCATGGAAGCCTGTTATCTGTTAGCAGTTGTGAAACGGTTTGTGTATACATGCATTTAGACGCAAAATGTGCACAGTTCTGTCTCATACAGTTGAAATATTGGTTTGCAAAGTGAAAGGTATTTTCCATCCTAATATACGTTTAGCTGAGTGCACATTTCAAAAACAGAAAGACACCCAATCAGAATTTGGATTATAATATTAAAGAAATACTAAAACAAAGATTATCCCATTTGTAGCTCCCTGTTTCTAAGACAAAGGTCATTGATTTGGGGGGGGGGGTTGGAGGATGGAGGGAGGGAAGAAACTCTTAATTGAAAGATGAATCAACTGTGGATTTCTCCCCCATTACAAAAAAGCATTTCTTTGGCTTTCTGGTAAAACCCTCCAGCAACACATATAATGTAATATTATTTATTTATATATGATTCGGAGTAGTGAAGCAGGATTTACTCAAGTTTGCCTGGTATTTTTGTGTTATAGGATATATGATAGCACAGTGAACAAATGCTAGCAGAACTTAAAGTCATGTTCTTGGGCTTCATCCCAGTGACCAAGAAAAAAACACCATTTAAGGGGTGGGCACATGTGAGTGCTCCCCATGTGAAATCCTCACAGCTGCAAAATGAATGCGCTCTAATCACAGGGGCTGCCTTCAGAATAGCGGAATAAATCCACAGTGAAATCTAAAAGTGCAGTATACTCAGTGCACAGCGACAGCCAGGCATCCCAACTGGAAGGGCAGCTCCATAGCTCCCCCTGTTGGAGCTGTGAGAGTTGAGGAGGCGGGCGCCATCACATGGGTTGAGGCAGCCAATCAGATTTTGAGCTGCCCTTCCTGCTTTGCGGCATCTTGTCTGCTTTTCTCGCCCTCCTGCCTGCATTGTTTTGAAGCTCTGGATTTTCTTTATACTTTACAATGAGTGTCGGTGAACCAGCATTAAAGTAAAAGCACAGTCCTGATTGTATAATGCGACGCCATGATGATCAATCGATTGTTGTGTGTGACGGTTCGATTGGGACTGCGCAATCCAATGCACAGTATGTGTCTGGACACAGCCAAGGATTCCATCCATCACAGTTTAGCATCAGACCAGAAATGGCGTGGGAAGTCAGCCATTTTCGATCCAATGCTAAACCGCCACGTGCAGAAATCGTCCATGGAAATATGTTTCTTTCCCTTTTTTTCCCCACAGTTTCCAACTGTACAGGCCACATACTTTAAATTTTCCTTTTGAACTCTCACTCCTAAAAACAACAGCAAATTGGAGGCTGTTCCTTTAGGAACTTTGTCCAAAGATGTAAGATAATAGAGCCAACCCAATTATTACTTAGGAACATATATTTGAGAGACGACTCAATAGTATAATACTATCTGTATTCAGTCTAAGCCTCTGTTAAGAGAGCCCAACAGAAGAATTTTGTCCATCTGTAGGTTCCTATCCCTACTACAAAAATAATCGAGCTCTGTTGTGCTGTCAAAATGAGTCACCTGCTAGTCTTGATCATGGAAGTGTTCCTTCTGCATGCCTCAGTAGTCCGGAGAATGGCCCACTGGTCTGCTGGTAGACCTATTTAAACAAGTCTACTGGTGACCCTGATCAGGACTCGCAAGGGGCATACCAGTGGGGCTGATGTCTCATAGATTCACACTAACTTGCAGATTGATAAGGCCCAGAATCCAACTGTGGACACTCTTGATCAGGATTAACAGTACCTGCAGAAAGGCCCAATGGGGCCATGGCACAGGAAGTTCCAATTTTATCTTCCTAAATTAGTCACAAATTGCTCTGGTACCATACAGATCCTTTGTCCCCACATGACTGTCCTGAAACCAATGTGGACAAGGAAGTGAAGTCACAGCAGACCCCGCATGGCTAGTCTTTTGGCATGCCTTGATGCCCATCAGCAGTGTCAGCAGGGACTAATCCGCCAAGCCCCTTCCAGGTGGCACTGAGGCAGTCTAAATTGTGCTGCTGCTCCATTTCCAGACCTTTTTTCAGAAGTTAACCAAAGAGAGTTGAACGTCCACCTGGGCATCCCCAGAGCACTCAGGAAGCAATCAAGCTTTTGCTTCAAGTAGACATAAAGAGGTGGCAATATTACCAGTTGGGCATCTACCCTGCCTCTGGACTAAGCCAAAGACTTACTGTTGTGCCACAATTTTGCTTCATGACCTGTACCTGGATTGCCTCATGAGTTTACAGTTTTGGGGAGAATATGTTGGCCCATGAATACACCTAACGGTTGCATCAAGAATAGTATTTGAACCAGCTCAGACAAATATTTATATAACAGAATTGGCTCATCCATAGAATATGGACTATCCTCCATATCTAGCTTTGTTGATAATTTCATTGCTACTTTTTGCCTAAATTCATCTTCCTAACAATACCATAAAGCCAAACAAACTGCTAAACCTGCTTTATTTTGTTTAGGAGACTTCCACTTAGGAACAGGGACGTTTGGAAAATGGCAGTCTACAATCCAAGACAATGTCCATGAGCATCATAGCGTGTTAATATGTCTTTTGTCATTAAGAATATACTGGGCGTGTTGCTTACATTAGTGCAAAGGAACATATTTTTATTTGGCCTTATAAAAGTAGATTGTGATAAATGAAAACTTTGTACTATAGTCTGTTTATTTTTGTTTTCCTATTTATCTGCCAAAGATGGTAATGGATACAAGGATTTTAAATAGGTTTTTTTGCAAGACAGTTAATGATTGTAATAGTGTTAAATCTCCTCAAAAGCTTTATATGTTCTTCCGCAATAAGCCAAGCCAAATATTTGTTTCAAGTAAATTCCAGTCATGCTAACAGATTCACACACCATTCTTAAACCAAAATGCAGTTATTGAAATGTTGGAATAATGTTTAAATGCATTTTTTTTCCTTTCAATCCAAAGGAGATAAGGGGTATGTCAGAGAATGGCAAAGCCTGCTGCTGTTTTAACTAAACAGTAGATGGTTCAGCTACTAAGCTTTGCCAAGAATACTTGTAATTTAAGGTATATTTTATAATGCCATTATATGTCTTGGGTTTTTGTTTTTATTTTGTGAAGGTGATATGTTAAATTGAGTGTTCCGGGCAAATAAAGTAGCTACAGAATGAATGTTATTTTATTATTAAATGGTTTTTACTCAATTATTTGTGCCAACAGACATCCTTTACCTTAATAACAAATTACTGTATATGTGTCAAAGTCTTAATTTATAGTTCTTGATGTGAAAATAAAGAAAAAAACACATATGGTTTGTCAAAGTTGAATAAATGAAGAAATGTCTATATTTATTTGCATCCTTGCACAAGAAAGAAATGCCTTCACGTGTGCTTTTTGAGTTAGGAGCTGATCCACATCAACTCATGGAAGAAGGATCATGGAGAGGTTTTGGACAGTTCCACACTGGTTAGTGGACTGGACTAGCAAGTGTGCTAGGAGCCTCCCTTCCACGCAGTGGTTCAGTCCAAGGGAGACTCCACTCAGTGGAGCCACAACCTCTAGTACGCTTGTTAGTTCAGTTTATCTCCCACTGTGAAATTGTGCTTTATCCAATGCATTCTGCACATACATCGGATTCCACATCCACAAAGTACATACATTCCTCCTAAAACTCCTTTACATTTCCATTAGTGAAGGAGTTTTGGCAAAAGTCCACATATGAGTGTGAGAAATTTGGGGGGGGGGGAGCCTTCATTTTCATACTTGCAGATATTTATTAGTTTCTGTTCCACTTCTGACTCTGCCATCAAATCTGGCAGGACGGCAAAGCATGGGGGAAGCACCAGCAAGCCCAAATTTGTGACAGGTGGCCGCTACTGTACTGAAATCAGGGCTGAATTCGCACTTAGGCCTCTGGTGTGCAATTTGGAGAGGGTGTAAGTGCTTCATGTGAAATGGCATTTTACACACAGCTATCCCTTTCCTCACTTGACGTTATTCAGAGATGAATCCCAGAATAAGAGTTTGCCACCTGCATGCTAGTGGGGACTACAGCAACCCCTGCTTCCCCTTTTCACATTTGTACGGTGATCAGACACAGGGGGTGGAAGCATATCTGGGGCACCTTAGAGAAGATTTTGAGGTAGGATTGTTCACACACCAATCTATCCCTCACACCTCAGCCGTGGTCATTTCTTCGCTTTAAACCTTCGTCAGTTCACCTTCAGGTCTGACTGCTTCACACCTTGTGATTTTTATCTATTTTATTTGTGGACTTTCCATCCTCCATTTGGACTTTCCTACACTCTCTTAAACATTCTATGCTAGAAAAAGTGGGTTAGAGAAAAAACACGGCCGCCACACTTTGTCTCTCTGAGGTACCTGTTTTGTTATCCTTGGTCTGCAAAGTGGCATCTTATCCTGGTTCTACTATGCACTTCTTTAAAGATGTCCATAACTGGGCTAATATCTGATTTCTGGGCTATGAAGGGCAGGCAGATTCCATGCCTCCGTGGGCCATACCCTGGCGGACTTGTTTCCATAGCATTCCTGGAAGCAACACTGGAAAGGGCCCTCCTTTCACTCCTGGTCTTCACTTTCATTCTGGTCTACACAGGGCCTTTCTACACTTGCCGGGGGCTACTCCCACACAGAGCATATGCACTGGACGTGCTGGAGCTTTCCTCTCGTGTAAAGCTGTAGAGCATAGAAATATATGCTACAGCTATACTAGCCACCAGCTAGTTTAGTCCGGCATGGCTCCACACCTCTTCTGGGTGAATGGAGCCTGGGGCAGGGCAGGGCAGCCACAGTTGTGCACTTGGTCAACACAGCAACAGTACTGCACATGCCCATTGCCAATAGTCAACAGCATCATGTGTGCCCATTGTGGTCACACTTACCCAATGCTTGGGGAAGCACTGGGGAAGTTGCAGGTTTATCCAGTGTCACAAGATGTGAATGCCTGGTGCATCCCAGAAGTTCACCAGCATGTGTGCCTAAGTAAAGTGCAAAAAGGCTCAGAGTCTCCAAACTGTCTCTGAGGACTCTTCATAGGCAGCAAGAGGGTCTGGGCCATGACATGCTGTCTGAGTGCAGACAGCACTTGGACTGGACTATTGGTAGCCCATTCCAACATGTCAGAACTAACTAATTCACGCTACATAGACTGGGAAGTCCATGTAGTGCAGAAAGGGTCATAGTTGGAGTAGGACATTGGACCTTTCTGCACTTGACCTTATTCTGGAATAATTGATTCCGTGACCAGAATATTGGGCTGACTTTCAGTGTAGTATTTGGATTTCATCTGTGCTAATGGTGTTCTACTTGTCCAGATGATCCAGGGAGACAGATGTTTGGCTGAGGTCCTTATGCCTCTGTGATGACAGGTACATCTGGAGCTCTGTTTGACTAGCGGGCACATGAGGATAAGGCAGCTAAAACAAAATGGATCTGAAGGTGAGACCAGTTGACTCCACTGAACGTGATGGACCACGCACACAATGGTGAAACCATAACTGCAACATGCATAAAGGAGCAAAGTTTGAGTGATCTCAAACTGTGACCTTCTGAATGCAGATGTGTGGCGCCCACAATGAGCTTATGGGTCATCAAGTCCTGTGAGTAGCTTAGGCTGAGAAGCTATGACTGGCTGCCTATGTTCTCCTTCTAACTTCCTAGCACAAATGAATAAAAAGATGCTGATTCAGATTTTGAGCTACTGGATATGATGGGACACTCCCCACACAGCTTTCGTGTCTGTTTTAACCATCTTACCGGAGCTCTGCCCATGCTCTTGACAGCCCCTATCCCCAACTGACAGCTGCTCAGCTGACTGTAGGGCAGCTGTCAGGTGAGATTGTTTGGGGTAAATCAAGCCCTTACCTGGGCGATTAAGTGCTCAGGCAAGGGGTGGTGGTGGAGAAAACCGTGGCATCCCGATGCAGGGATTTACCACAGTTTTCATGGGGATGGGCGGGTTTGCCTTGAACCCGCCCTGTCCTCCATTGCCATGGGGACTCCTTAATGTGAATTAAGATTCGCATTAAGACTGCCCCAAATGCACCACGAGGCAGCGGCAGCCCCATAGGGACACAGCCTTAGCAACCCACCGGCTGTGTTCCAAATGCTTTGGGCGTCTGCAAGTGCAGATGCCTAAAGCATTCCACCAGTTCACCTCCCTAGGACAGTGACTACCTCCTGGTTCGAGAAGGGCAGGTGAAACTCTCCATTTCCTCACAGCCCCTGCGTTGCTGCATCCAATGCCCACTTTAAGGGAAGAAAAAGCGTAAAGACTGCATAGAGGAGAGGGCATGGCTTTGTGACAAAGGCTTCTTTGACCTTCATTTTACTTTGCATGGAAGAGTTTGCTATTTGTCTCGAATGACCTCTTGCAGGATGGGTCAAATGGAAGAGCATCAACAAACAAGGGAAAGCACTTAGAAGTGAACTTTTCTTTTGTCTCCCAGGCTGCTGCTTTTTAAAAAGTTAAAGCCATTTAGAGAAAGCATCTCCTATTTTATCAGCTGCAACGGAACAGGGGGGGTGCATGTGTGTGCCCCCACCTCTTTATATGTGTGCATCACATAATCTTAATTCCTTTTTCTTCTGGAGGAAAATTCAATTTGGTCAATGACTGGTAGTCACTATTAACCATCTCTCTATTGAGCCAGTATTCAACCCTTTAAGGCTGTGGTCACACCTAAGGTTTAATTCAGCCTTAGTCCGCTTTCAGAGTGAGAGAACACATCAGCAAAGTGCCCAGTAATTTTATTTCCGTGTTATGTTTCCCACATGTGAATTTTCTGAATTATTTAACACTGAAAGAAAATTGCTTGCCACTTTGCTGATGTGTTTTATCACTCTGAAAGTGGACTGAAGCTGGATTAAACCTTAAGTGTGACCACAGCCTAAGGGTGTTTCCGCACTGGCCGCTAAAACCCCATTAAGCATACAATAAGGACAGGTATGGGACACATGTGCAAGGCACCTTACGCATAGCAAGACAGATTAGGACCCCTTCAAAGATGCAGCTACCGCACAGTCTTGCGCGAGATCTGTCACTGATGGGGTCTAGGTGCCACTAAATCTGGTTTCCAGGAAGACCTGAAAAATTGGGTCTTCAATACGTTCCTGCGTGGAAATTCCGCATCAAAGGAGGACGCTTCCCCACGCGGACAGGAGAGGGAACGGATGTGGGTGGGACAGGAAGTCGCCATGTTGAGTGAGGCAGCAGCACTACGGCAGCCATGGGGTCTCAGGCATACTGCTGATTTGTGGGCAGTCTGTCCCTGGCATGCCCACACATGGGGGGAATAGGGCGGTGACTGACAGCTGAATGCTCCAATCATGCGGCTCCTGGGGCAGCAGGGGTCTCAGGGAGGCCAGATGCTTCTGGAAATCGGTGCTGCAGCATCCACACAGCAAACACATGATGTGTGCCTCAGTATCCGTGCTTCCCATGCGAGTGCGGAAGCATGGGACCGTCCCTAATTCAGACGGATCTTCCCAGAGATGGATTTCAGAAAAAATGGGATTTCCTTAATCTGGCTTTCAGGAGGTAAGTGTGGAAACACCCTAAGTCTCAAGCTAAGGCACCCAACCAAGAGTGTTACAAGATATAAATAAATTGAGCAATTAAGCCTCCCTCTCACCCTATTGATTTGCTTCTTCCCTATCCTGCACTTGCTTTTTGAAGTGCAACTTTGCTTTTAATTCAGAAGAATATAGAGATTTTGCCCACCTGGGCCCTGTTTGCACTTGGCCAAATTTTGGAATATATCTCAGGACAGAGATCTGTTGTCCACTGCAGACTCTGGCAGGCCTCACTAGCATGTAGATCAGGATATATTCCAGAATAAAGCCAAGTGCGAACTGGTTCCAGGAATACTCGTTCCATTTGCCCCATTCAAAATACTCAGTGGTTAAAAGTTTGCATCTGCATTCAAGTTTTGTTTGGAAAGGCAGTTCAAAAGTGACTTAGAAGGGGTAGATGCTACATGCTAATGTTCCTATCCTGTCTCTAATCCATATTAAAGGTGAGGAGCATGCATTTCCAAAGTACATTTGGGATAGGATATCATCTGCAACTCATAACAGTTGCCCATAACTAGGTCTTCTCTGTGGTGGCACAGAATGAAATTTGGACAGGCAGACTTCACCCCATTCATCTGTCCTTATGCTACATGGAGGCGGTGGAAGGTGGAAGAGTGCGCAGAGTGCCTCCAAGAATGGATTCCACGCCTCTGGGGACATCTATTCTTCAAACTGGCATGTATGGGTTCAGCTGTGAACTTTGGATACGTTCAAAGCATGTGCCCAGCTTGACCTGGTGAAAGTAAAAAGGTCATCCAACCATCAATTGGCGGTCACCAATTGTAACTTGAGAGCCATTTGTAGAAAGCCAGAACACCACTCCATGGTGTGTGTTTTTCCGTGAGTGGGTGACTACAACTAACCAATTGGTCATTAAGAGACTCTGAAGTGGCAATTAACTGGCAGGATCAATTCACTTTATTAATTATCCTGCCCTGCCTTGTGCGATTTGATTGACAGCATTCTTTCTTAATATTTCCTTTCTTTCTCATAGCTGACCCTCAGGGAGAGATATTAGAGCAGGAAAATACGATGCTAACATGTCAGGGGGAGGGGAGAGAAATGCGAAATGTCGCCCTTCAAATGTCAGGAGCCTCTTTTAATGGGGGGAAAAAAATCTTACACCGTTTCTAACGTCACTTAATCAGACAGAACAGTCCCAGCCTCTGCTCCCTGTTCCTAGTCTTCCTCACAAAGAAAATTTAGAGTCATTTATGACAGGATTATTTTTAGCATAAGAATGCATGTAAAAGGAGTTCCCTTAATTATATGTAATTTGAATATTTCCCACACTGTGGTTGTAATCAGACACAGCAAAAAAAAAAAAAAGCACCTCTGAGATGGCTTACAGATGGTTTTGAGGTGGGATTGTTCACACACCAGTGGGTCCCTCCTCCTTCTCCTGATCATTCTGTGCTAGAAAAGATGGATTAGAGAAGGTTTTGGGAACATTAGGGCCACACACTGTTTTCTTGAAGTGACTCTGAGGCATCTATTTTGTTTTGTCTCAACATAGCCCAAATCCCACTACACAGCCACCACCCAGCCACTTCATGATACAGACCTTCAGCTTTGATTGCAGCCCTAGTGGACGTTGTGGGTGGGAGGCCTCAAGGTCAACACTTTCTGACATTCTTTGCAGCAGAGGTTACCAAATAGCAAAGTATGGTTGTTAGAAGGCAGTTTGCTATTCAGACCATGGGAAATTTAGCACCCTAGCATTATCATACACACACACACACACCCAAAAATGTGAAGATAAAAAAATGCTGCTGGGTTGACCCAAAGATTCATCTAGCCAAGTGTCCTGTTCCCAGCAGTAGTTAAGTAGCTATTTCAGGGAATAGCACATGAACGACATGAAGGCAAAATCTTTCCCCTGTTGCTTATACTGAACACCTTGTACGCTGAGACATAATTGCTTCTGTTCGTGCACTTCCATTTAGATGTCAGGGCTTCCATTATTTTGTCTCGTACCTTTTAAGACCTTGCAGAATACCCTTTTAATACAGGGCTCAGCAAAAATGGCCTCCTGAAACACTTCATAGGATATTTGTGACCGACAAAATAAACTGGGCAAGTTTTTCAAAACACCTTGGTAGGGGAGGCAAAATTGTATTAGATGTTGCTTTCTCTCAGAAAGCTCCCTTTGGTGGAGACACTTTTTACTGGTCAATTCTGCAGGGCAGGAAGGCCTGCCTGCCTCACATCTATGGGAAACAAAGGATGCAACCAATTTTCATCCCATATGGATGCGGGAAAGATGCAGATTTTCAAGTACGCATCATGCACAAACCTCTACATATACGAATGTTCGCATAATTCAAACGAATAGATCCAAAATTCAAAATTAGATTTGAATGTTTACATTCAAATTTTGGGACATTCTATTTGAGTTTGAATGTCGAAATCCGGCACATTCGATTGGATTCCAAATGCCTACAAATATTCGTGCACATCTTACATGAAATACCCAGAAGTGCACATGCACTAGGCCCCACGCATGCACAGTGGCCATTTTCACCTTAGATTCAGCCATGTGCATGCGCTGGGTGCATTTATTTCTGTAAGGGTCACACTGCTGAGCTTCCAGACAGATGCGTTTCTGTGCCATTCTGGGAAAACTCACATTAAAAGTTGGGTTTTCCCATAATAGAATAAAGTAGGATATCACCCCAATTTAAGCTGAGGTTGTCACAGATAACATGTGGAAAATCTCAGCATAGCCACAACATAACTGCAGGTTTTAACACCTGTCTGGGTGTAGCCTTACATCCTATTCTCTTTCTCCTATCAAAGGAAAGAAACGTTGAGTTCAGATTAGCATCTCTTCCAAAGATTTCTTCCAATATTCTTTAAAATCTAGGTACAAACTGACTAGGCTTGGAGACTGTAAGTGTAATTTTCACTAACACTACTAGGAATCATCAGCAGAAAAGCATTCATTTATCACCCAGGAAATGCCTTTCTCTCTCCGCTGCCAAGCATCAATAAAAAAGCCTCCTAAGACAAAAATTACATTTCTGTCATACTGTTGTTTCTATCAGTTTAAGGTCATGACATTTATACTCCATTCTCCATTAACATTTTACATTCAGTGCCAGCCAGATTAACTTCACTTTGTGCAATCAGTCTATTCCTTTGACCTTGCCCCGGTCTCTCTGCTTTTTGACCCGGCAAGATCTTGCATGATTATTTCAAGTTAAATCCCTTTCTTATATTTTCTCCTCATTTTAAGGAAACTGAAAATCATTCTGACCTTGGAAAAAACAGAAATGATAAAATGCCCACTGTATGGAGGTGTGATCAGCTCCTTCAAAGTGCTAGGATGTGTTTTTTTCCCTCCTAAATTGATTTATTTACCTCACTATTCTTCAGAAAAGCGGCTCGAAGTCCAGGCAAATGTGGCAGAAATACCAAATCCGATGTAGTACCTAGTATCAGAGAAAATGAGGTTTGTTTAAGCTTTTAGGCTTTTTGTTTGTTTTTCTAAGTATATTTCTAGGGATGTGCAGGATTTTTTGTGTGTGTTCACATCAAAGCAACGAATAGAACCATTTCAAATATAGTAGGATTCAAATCCACTATGAATGTTCTCTGCATATTCTTCAAATCCATCTTGAATCCATGCTGCCAGTCAGCCCCTGAGTCCAAATCCCCTCCAAATCTGTTCTGAATCCACTTTGTATCCACTCTGAAGGCACTTCAGATGTGACTGAGCAGCTGCTTTGCCACCTCCCTGCTCTTGCAAATATAACAAAGCCTCAAAGAAATGCACAAAAGCGTTTGCTTTGCATTCAAATATCAGTCATCAAATATAGCCAATATTCAATAAGGCCCTAAATGACTTGCCCCCCAAATATAATGCCTCCTCCTATATCGACCTGCCTGTGCCCTGAGATCTGGAGGGGAGGCCCTTCTTGTTGTCCCACCACCCTCAGCAG
Organism: Aspidoscelis tigris stejnegeri; assembly: GCA_023333525.1. Taxonomy (NCBI): domain Eukaryota; kingdom Metazoa; phylum Chordata; class Lepidosauria; order Squamata; family Teiidae; genus Aspidoscelis; species Aspidoscelis tigris. The sequence continues at coordinate 15,414,275 of JALMGA010000007.1, forward strand.
TGAAATGGGTGGGCACCTGGGAGAGGGCCTTCTCAGTGATGGCCCCCCAGGCTATGGAATAGTCTCTCCCTTGAGGTGTGTCAGGCTCCCTCACAGTATATGTTCAGGAGGGTGGTAAAGACACACCTCTTTGCTCTGGCCTTCAGTTAACTGCAGACCCTGTTCTTTTAACATATGCTTTTATCGTTTTAATAAATGTGATTTTAAATGCTGTTACCTGCCCTGAGACCTTCAGGCATAGGGCAGGATAGAATTATAAATAAATAAATAAATAAATAAATAAATAAATAAATAAATAAATAAATAAATAAATAAATAAATAAATAAATCCTTAACTCTTCCTATGTGATCCACTGCCATAGGGAGAAGAGGCATGTATTACAAAGTAGAATAGGACTGTAAATTCGGCATATGCCAAGAATATACTCAACATGCCAGGAGCAAGTAAGGAATGTGTCATTACATCAAGATTCACACAGATCCCATCTGGGAGAAGGCTGAGGAGCAATTTGCACCTCCAAGCAATCACGCCTCCTTAGGGGGACAGCTGGTTCATGTAATGCATTACATAATCTGCAAAGAGCTCTTCTGTCTATATTGTCCATTACAAGAATCTGCTGCCCATATCCCTTACTCTGCTCTGCCTAAAAGCTACAAGAAGGCAATGGCTTTTATTGTGATCCTGTATGGCCGCCTCATTAAAAAGGGAGAACAGTTTCTGCGTCAGCCTGTATAGACCGTTCCAAATTACTCCAGGGTCCATCTCTTGGAAAAGCATAATGGCAGGAAGCCATAATATATTAAAACAGTAGATTAAAACAAACAAGGCCTTTTGGATCGGATTACACATCACTTTCTTCACGTCTGACAACAGACGAAATCAAAGGCAGTAAAAGACAATCGTCGGCCATAATGGTCTAATAACTCTGTGCTAAAAGTACTTGTGGGAGTAGACCACTACCAGCTCAGCACAGCCTGCAGGATACAACGTAAGCCTTAAAATCCACAGTGGCGTACTCAGGAGCATTACTGCGTAAGTGCCCGTTTAAGACTTCCTCCAAAATGCAACACGCTCACTTAAGAAACGTAATTAGGCCTCAGTTGTGGGTGGTGTTCACACGCTGTGGATCATCCTTAAAAATGACAGGGGAGGAATAGGGAGGGAGGGGAGATGGATGGCCCAGAGAGCCCTGAAAGATGCCTTTGCTCCATTACGTTGCCGTGTGGGGAAATTACCACTTTCCGACAAACGGGGCATACAGGTCTAAAGCAACTGTGTCTCCCTGCCACTTTCTTACAGTAGTGTGTGTGTGTTTGTGTGTGCCCATGCGCATGCGCATGTATGCACTCATGCACAACCTAGAAATTTAACAAGGCAATAGCCCTGGGTGATTCCTATTCTCCCTTTTCTCACATAAACATTCCATTTGACTGGAGAAGACCCAGTTGTTTTTCAGGGCAGCTGACCCATAAGGGCAAAGTCCGCAGCGCCCCGCCACAGCTGGAAGCTCGGGCCTCTTCTAACCCTTTTTAGTCCAGGAATGGCAAATGGGTGCATAATCCACTGAGTTCAGTGGAGTTTGCTGTCATGTTAGATTTCAGATAGATAGTTCAGGGGAACTTCAGCTGCCTGAAAGAGAAAGATGGCCCCATGCAGACTGGGACTAAAAATATTGCACAGAGTATAAATATGAACAGCAAGTTCAGCAAACAGCTAAATATTCCAAAAGAGTTTCTGGTGTGGATGTCCACTAGTATTTGTAACATTTGTTGTCTGTATGAACTCGGCCAAATTCGGACTTTCGGGCATGAATCAACTGTTACGACACTCGTACATTGGCATTCAGATGAATACAAATGTTTCAGAACATTCGTACGAATAGTTTGGAGATTTGTGAAACTAGGGTGGTGGGAAAGCAGCTGCGCCAGTCACATCTGCAATGGATTGAGAGCGGATTCAAAGTGGATTTGATTCAGATTTGATGCTTCCAGAGCGGATATATTATGAGATATGTATTAGATCGGATACATGTGTTCATGTCAGATACATTATCAGATATGTATTCTTATCTTTTTAAAATATATACCGTATTTTCCGGCGTATAAGACGACTGGGCGTATAAGATGACCCCCAACTTTGCAGTTAAAATATGGAGCTTGGGATATACTCGTCGTATAAGAAGACGACACCCGGCGTATAAGACGACCCCTGACTTTTGAGAAGATTTTCCTGGGTTAAAAAGTAGTCTTATACGCCAGAAAATACAGTATATACAAATTCATGAATTTGTGTGTCATCCTTGCTCAGGGACCTTGCTAATCTTCCCTGTATCGTTCCAATTTTAGTATATGTGCTGCCAAAGTGAGCACATGTATTCATTCATATCGGATATTTGTAGAATCCTATGACATTCAAAGGGGATCTATTTGAATCTATATGGATTTTCTAACTTTCAGTTTGTTACAAATCAAATGGCTAAAAACCCATTCATGCACATCCCTAGTTTCTGGCATAAAGCTAGTTGTTTTTTTTCCAATGTAGTTAACTCCTAAAAAATTCACACATTAGGGAGGTGCACAATTTTTTTTTTTGCATTCAAATTCAGATCAAGTTGAATATCTGAACACTTAGATTCAAATGTTTAGAATCCAAATGCAACAAAATCCAATTCGAATCCTATACATTCAAATTTGTTTGAATGCTACATTCGAATCTGAAGATACGAATATCGACAACATTCGTATGTGTTATATGTATCTGTACGCATTTTGTATGCATCCCGTTTTTTCCGGTATTATCAGTGCAAATGCGTACAGATACATATGAGATTCGTACAGATATGTATGTAATACATAACATATCTGTACATCTGAATGTTTCAAATCATTCAAACGAATGTTTCGGAACATTCCAAATTTGTTCAAATGTTTAAATTCAGATTTTGAATGTTTAGAGCATTCGTGCACATCCCATTGTTGTTTTGACAAAAGTAGCTGATAGGTCTTATTTTCAGGGAAAGGTCTTTAGTTGAGTGGACAGGACAAATTCAGCTTCCAGATATCCTTCCAAGGTCAAATGCAAACTGTGTTCAGCAGTCAATAAATACTCAGTGCACTTCATCCAGTGTTTCTGAAACTGCCATGCAGGGGTAAACTAGGAAGCTGATGGACAGGAAAGTTAGAGAGTTAGCTGTCTATCAGAAGAGGTGGTGACAGCAACTGGCCTGGATAGCTTTAAGGAATATTGGATAAATTCATGGAGGACAAGTGTATCATTGGCTACTAGAATGGATGCCCGGGTATTGCCTCCAGGTTTGAGAGACAGGCAGGATGCCTCTAAAGGCCATTCGCAGGGAGTCGAGAGCAGATGAAGGTTTTTACCTTTGCTTTCCACTGGATAATTCTTAGAGGCAAGTGGTGTGCTACTGTGTGAGACAAGATGCTGGACCAGTTGGACTGTAATGTGATCCAGCAGGGCTCCTCTTACGTTCTTAAGTCCTTATGGGTCCCTTTACCCGTGCCAAATTTGAGTGACTTGTAACTCTCCCACGTTCAAGCTGTATGCAATTTCATATTGCCAAATTTCCCACTGCCAGGTTGGTACCACAGAGGCTAGGACAGCACAATTACATGTTGATCCTTCCGACGGCGCAACCTTGAAAGTAAGGACAACGAGGCCCCAAGTCTCTGGCGTGAGATTTAAGTTCATAAAAATATCCATTTTGCAAAAAAACGACAACAAACTATTGAAATAAAATGCTCTTTCGAAAGAATTCTGTTTCTACCCTAAGACATATCAACTGCATTAATTGTATTAAGAGTTTCTACACTTGTTTCAAACAAGAAAAAGAAGGTTGCATTTCAGCACCAGTGAAAGGCCTCTTTTCTTTCTTTCTTTCTTTCTTTCTTTCTTTCTTTCTTTCTTTTTTTACATTCCAATACTGGCCTCCAAACCTTGGCTGGCAATAGAGGCACTTTGTTAGAAATAGCACCATTTGAGTTTCTAGAACTGATGTAGGTTCACTTCTATCCATCCATCACCGATGATCTTGATGCTATTAAGTGTGCTCAGGTTAAGATTTCCCTCATTTTCCCATCATTCATTGATAGACCTTAATGCTGGGGCAAATTTATCCATTCCTTCTAGTTATTAGGACTGGAAGCAACCACCGGTGGGAGGGAAGAGACAAAAACAGAAAATAAATGCCACTTGAAGGTCTACAAAATCCACGTGTTTCCATGTTATGTATCTGCGCAGACCTGTAGGTGAGTTCTCATTAAACCACGAATACATTCAGACCTCTCATTCTTTCACTTACTTCAGAACTCCAGACTCACACTAGGTATCATATATATGGATTGACACTGAGTCCTATACCATTTAATTCTTAATCCCTTAATTCTCAAATTTTTAGTCATGGCTAATTAATTCCTTTATATACTTTACAATATGAGTTTTTCCAACCTCCTTCTCATATTCCACGTACTCAGTAAGCTACTCTCCACAAACAAACACATGGCCACTGCCTAAAAAACTGTGCTGGTCTCAGAATTCTGATAGTGTGTGTTTTCTGTTTGCATGGATTTCTGTTTATGCTTACTTCTGGATACTTTTCAAAAGACATTCACAAAAGTGGATGCATTTTCACAAATCAGAACACAATTCAATGGATGCATCATGTGTCTGACACATCTGAATATACATACACCCAGAAATACATTTTGCGCAAACTTACAGAAATGCATATATGAATATTCATGCGAGTATATGGAAGAAAACAAAACCTGACTTGTTGATTGGGTCAGAGTTTGTCCATTCCCATTAAGAACACAATAAAAATCCTGATGAATTAAGACAAAGATCCTTCCGGTATGAGATATAGGGTGTTTTTCCACTGCAGCCCTTAGATCTGGATCTAAGAAGATCCGGATCTAAGGAATGGGTACATTTCTTAATCCGGATCTAGTAGATTAAGGGAAGCACCCAATGTGTTTCCACAGGAGGTGTAGCACCAATTAGGAATGGGTGCTAACACCCCTGCTGTGGAAACAGCTTTGCACCCATCTGGGGAATCCAGATCGACCGAGAAGGGGTCGGTCCATTACCCCAGGTGTTTTGGGGGGCGGGGGGGGCAGTCTTCGAAGCAACTTCGAAGCTGACTTTGAAGTCACTTCAAAGTGAATGTGAAGTCAACTTCGAAGTGACTTCGAAGTGACTTCGAAGCCAATGCAGGGGAGGGTCCCAAAGGTGCATCCCCTCCCACTAGCCTCCTTTGGACCCCATTGCCTGTTTCCAGTGGAAACAGGCTCCCTTTAATCCCATTGTAGACCCCTTTAATGGGGTCTACAGAAAATCCGGATTAAAGGCCAAAATGCACCCATTAGATCCAGATTTCCCCAGTGGCAGTGGAAACAATCGGGTCCCAAATGGGTGCCGTAGTGGAAATGGGGTCATCCAGCTCACACCCAAATGGGTCCTAAATGGGTGCAAAAATGGGTACTTTTGACAGTGGAAAAACACCCATATATACGTAAATAGATCTTATATATAATGAGCACAGACTGTTTACAAAAGAGCACCCTTACGCACACCCAAAACCTATAACACTGCAGCCTAAATGTTTTTTTAGCAAGTGAATAACTTGAAGTGCTTTTATTCTAAGACCTGGACGCGAGATGTACAGACAGGGTCCTCAGCATCACTGAATTTGTTGGGGGATGGTTAGAGAAAAGATCAGTAAGGGTCAGTTGATTAACACGCCTGCTTGAGAAGGCAACCAAAAGAGCAAAATTGAGTGCATATTGCATCTTCAGCAATGTGGTGGGGAGAGGTGGAAAAATAGCATGGTTTCTGGCAGACAGACAAGGAGCTTTAAGAAATGCAAGGGAGTTTTTGTTTCCTTTTTCCCCCCTTCCAGCTAGGAAACTGGATAGCATTTAATCATTTATATTGTCCATGCACATGTGTGCGAGTGTGTGTAACAAAGACCTTCTGACACATAGCTAGGTGCCCTATCATGGCCGTTAGGGGATATTGTTTGAGGAGAGATTTCTATTTATAATGGCTCTTTTCAGACACGGCTGTGTACTCGCTGCTCTTAAGCTTTCAGCTTCACTTGCATATTTCGCTTTTCTGCTGCTGTACAAGGTTTTCCGGACCTCTAGGGAGTGTAAATGTGCCTCCCTGTGCATTTCTGAAAAGATCTTTGAAGCCTTGGCATAAATCAACAGAAGTTAATTTTTTGAAATGTATTTTGGTAGTAAGACAATGAGACACTTCCCCCGTACTCCACAGGGGTCTGGCTTGCTGGGAAATATTACACACCCAGGGCTTCTATAAAAGTCTCCGGGAGCACCGGGGTTGCGCTGCTGTTCAAAGACCCAGCTCCATTAAACGTATTCTAAATAGCTTGCGTCTTGTCACTTTCTGATAGTTGCTTTATTTTGCCAGTCAAAATGCAAGCCTCAATGCACAGAGCTGCCCTTATGCCAGACAGACTTTCTTAGTTCGTCTAATGACATCTTGCAGTTTTTTGAGGTTTGAATTTCTGCCAGCCCTCATGGTTTTCTTGCTGCTGCTGCTGCTGCTTCTTTTTTGAAGCTCCTCTAATAGTAACTAATGTGGCACTTTAAACACACACAGAGAGAACTATTTAATGCATTTCTTAAGCAGTGGAGGTTGTATGTTTCCCCCTCCTTTTATTCTTCCCTCCTCCATTTCTCCCATTACTAGTAAGACAAATAGCTTTAAAAGAGCTTTCAGGAATATCTGCTTCAACCTAATGATCCTCATAAGATCTTCGGTCAGGGAGGGAACATCACATCAATACAGATATGTTGGGTGTGGGGGGACTGAGTAGCATAAGGAACTGGCTTCAGATGGAAAGGAAAAAAATGTTCCTCCACTCACCAAGGTAACAGTGCTGTTATCACAGGTGATCGAGGGTTTGATGACCAAAGACACAAACTGTGATAGCTCTCAATATTTGCTCCGATATTATACAAGAAGAGAGAATGTCAGTGCAAGTTATTACGGTGAACCAGGAAGCAACCTCAGCTATGAATAAACCAGATTCTCTAAGGAATACACTTTTTCCCGTTGTTGCAATTCAGTGACAATACAGGCAATCCTCATTTAGACTATAAGAGAAGCCCCACTAGATCTGGCCACAGCCCATCTATTCCAGCATCCCGTCTGACACAATGGCCCACCAATTGCTCAAGGGCATCTCAAGCAGAAGACAAAGGTCAAAACCCCCACCTTTAGTGGCATCCTGCCTCTTATTCCAACCTGGAGGCAGGTCCTTTCCCTCCATAAATTTATCTTAAACCTAATGTCACTTCAATATTTAACAGTCATTTCATTTTAGCATTGCTACCATTATGTTATCGGACTTCCACCTCAAGCTCCCAATATGGCACACAAGGCCTTCCTTAGCCCCAGAGATGGACCACAGATGAGGACTACCAGCACACTGAATGAAGAAGCAGGCCCCAGTTTGAACAGCCAGCACTAAATGTTCCATATGAATTTGATACATACATATATCCCATACGTATCCACTTGGAATGTGTCAAATCTGCCCTGAATCCACTCTGAATCTGCTCTCAACCCACTTTGAATCCACTCTGGATCCGTTACAGATGCGACTGGGGCAGCCACTTTCCCACCTCCCAGGTTCACAAATGTAACGAAGCTTCATACAAATGTTCTGAAGCATCTGATTGAAATTCAAATGTCAGCCTTCGAATGGGCCAAGACTTGATTCAAATCCAGATCTTCAAATTCATCCGAATTCATACCAATAGTGAATAATACAAATATTAGCTAATAAATTTGATTTCATTATGGAAAGATAAGCAACGTGCAGTAGGGATTTGCACGGATATTTGAAAATTTAAAAATCCAACTCGAATTCAGTGAATATCGACATTTGAGCTTGAATCGGATTTTCAAAAATCTGAATTTCTGAATTCAAGTGGATTTTGAATTTCCAGAAATCCGAAATGGATTTTTGAATAATTCGACTAAATAGATACGTTTATATCGCATCCGAATATCGGGTCTATTTGCGCTTATAACACAGGTTGATAACGGGATGCAAAAAGGATGAAAATGGGATCACGTAAATTTGAAAATCAGATAGGATTGTTGCCAACATATCATTCAATTCAAATCAGATTTTCAAAATTATGGATTTTCAAATTTTGAAATGGAATTGGGATAAGGTAAATTGAGTATGGGAAGCAAAATAAGAAGAATAAAGAATTGAACAATATTATGAAATTGGTCTTCCAATGGAATCAAGAATGGTTTAAGGTTTAAATTACCCAGGGTAAGAAAGGGAACTGGGGAAATAAGCATATGATATTATTTGATACAGTATTTTTTTAAAAAAACACCTATAAATATAGTATTTGCAATTATATTGTATTGTGTTTTTATCTAATGCATTTTTAAAAAAATAGAACCAGGGGCCTTTCTGCACTTCATTTCCTGTCTCCAGGATGGAAATAGTGCAGCCCCATTGCTGTACACCAGTATTCACACTTGAAAATGATAGTGCCCACCAAACCAACACCCCACGTGCCTGGACACTCACCTGGGTCCAGATGTGTGTCTGGGCGCTGCCTTCTTCTCCACGGAGCCTGACACAACTGTGCGTGCACCAGCACTGTCATCACGGCACTAGAAGATGTGCGAATGCTCTCTCTGTTGGCCGGGAAAGGTAAGGAAGTGGGTACTTGTGATGCACAATTTCGTGCACCACCACTAGTGGATACTGGGGTAGCTTCTGGTACAGCAGGAGACATTACTGATGTGGAAATGCCTCCTACAAGTACCAGTGGTGCTTCCCAGAAGCTACCCCAGCATGCACTAGCAGGCCAAGTACGAACTGGCCTTAGCTCCCTATTAGAAGTCTCCCTTTGTGCTCTCCAGACCAAAAGTGGAGTCTATGGGTATTGAAGAGACACTTTTAACTGATGCCTCCCTTCTATCCACCATCCTTGTGAAAGTACCTCATGGTCCAGGGTTACATGGCTGTATAGTACTATGAAATAAATGCATTGAAATAAAATAGCAGTTGGCGTACTTTGAGGAGTTTCTCACCTTCTGTCTTGTACACAATGCTTCAAGATGCCCACGTTGCTCTGCTGGATCAGGCCTCAGCCCATCTAGTCCTGCTTAGAGACGTGCACAGATATTCCATCGCATTGAAAATTCATACAAATTCATTCAAATTTGGACATGCGAATCTGAATCGAACATTGGTACATTCAAAGATCGACATTTGAACGCAAATCGAATGCTTCTACACATACGTATGAAACTTTGTTACATTTGGGAAACTGAGAAGGCAGGAAAGCCGCTGCCCATTCACATTCTGCGGTGGGATCCACAGCGGATTCGAAGTGGATTCAGAGCAGATATGACACATTCAGAGTAGATTCAAATTGGGTTCGTAGGGGATTTATAGGCGCTACTGGCAGCAGGGATTCGAATCAGATTCAAATAGCATTTGAAGAACATTTGTATTGAATTTGAATGCTACCACATTGGAAGGGGCTATATTCAAATGAATGAGAATTTCCTCACATTTTATTCAATTCGAATTGAACTTAAAAAAAAATTGCGCACATCTCTATCCCAGCATCCTGTCTCACCCAGCTGCCCTCCAATTTGGTCTAGTGGTCAGGGAGCCGGGCTTAAGATCTCCTCTTTTTGCTATATGTAAATATCTTGGACTCCTTGTTTATCTCTTCTGAGGAGTCTCTTTCATTGCTGGACATTTATACACCATCCCCCCCTCGTTTTTTCTTTTGTATGTTGTTACCAGCTTTTATAAGAGATACTATTTTTATTAGTAAATTTACAACTATTCTTTATAATAAGGTTTTATATTCCTTTTTTGGAATCAGGGCATTTATTGGTTATTTCATATTAGAAGGACCTTAGTTTCTCTTCTTGATAGATCTTTTGTGTTGCCTGCGTTGAGTTGATCTATCATTTGGACAGCCTATAACAACTAGTGGTCAGGGAGCCAGACTTTTGTCTGGGAATACCAGGTTTGATTCTGTCGTCCCCCACAGAGCCAGCTGGGTGACCTTGGGCTAGTCACAGCTCACTTTCTGAGCTCTCACAGCCCCACCTACCTCACAGGGTGTTCTGTTGTGGGGAGAAGAATGGGAAGCTTTGTCAGCTGCTTTGAGCCTCCTTAAATGGGTGAGAAAAGCAGGTTAGAAAAGCCAACTCTTCTTTTTATGGGCTTTTCAGGCAGAAGACAAAAGTAATCCCTTCACCTGCTCTTGAATTCCTGAAAATGGCCTTTAGAGCCATCCTGCCTGTCTCTCCAGACCTAGAGGAAGTACCTAGGCATCCATTCTAATAGCCACTGACGCACCTCCCATCTATGAATTTCTTTCTGTATAACAAACCTCTCTCAGTGTTCTACCGTCCTGACTTCTCAAATGCCGCCTCCTCCTCTTTCCACTGGCTGCATTTTAAGCTCTGTCCTCTGACTTGGGCATCCAGAGTAAATGTTCCTATGTGCAGCCCTTACTTTGCTGCCATGCCTCAACTGCTTGTCATGAAAAGGAATACGGGAAAGAGGTGGCATTCTGACATTGATATAAAGTAGATTTTACATCTTACGCATGTATATTTTATGTGGGAAAAGGAGTTCTGGGAACAGAACCTGCTTACTTTAATCCCTTCCTGTGGGAAAATAGAGCATTGTTTCACTGAACATCGCCGTTTCCAGGAATCGTAACTGCAGAGGCATTATGTGAAGACTATACTTACAGTGGTTTGCATTAGAGACGGAGGGTTGTGGCTCAGTAGTATAAATGCAGAAGGTGCTAAGTTCAATTTGCTTCATTTCCTTGTAGGACTGGGAGAAACCCCTGTTCAAAATCCAGCAGACTCACAGCAGCAAAAGCAGGCAAAATGTGGGTGGTGGTGTACATACCCAGCAACTGGTACTCTAACTTCAGAGCACCATCTGGTCAAAGAAAACAGTGGGCCTGTTCACACCTGATGGGAATAGTATATCATGATATGATTCCAGTCAGGTGAAAAGGAAGCAGAGGAAGCCAGCTGCACTTCAAGGGCTAATGAAGTTCCGAGGCCTATTTGCACTTGGCTGTATTTTGGAATATATCTCAGGACAGGGGGTTCTTGTCCACATGCTAATGCAGACTCTGACAGGCCTTATCTGGGGCATCCTATAGCCTGCACTAGCATGTGGACAGCAGATGCCTATTCCAAGATATATTCCAGAATAAAGCCAAGTGCGAATAGGCCCCCGGACTAGACCACCAGCACTTGAAGTGTGGATGGCCAGGCCCAGGTAAGCCAAGACATCATGATTTAGCATCCGCAGCAACATCTGGTCCACATCCAGGCGTTGCCATCATGATCCGGATGCGGTGTGTGACTTCACAGCCGCAGTCATGATGGTGCCCCACACCCATCATCACACTCAGAAGAGAAGGGCGCGAATGCTGCTGCCTGGGAGCCAGCAGGCTACTCCTGGTCAAGCTATGGACAACATTTTCCTTGTCGACAGCTAGGCACGACCAAAGCAGCCTTGGTAAGCTCTGGACAGTGGCAGTGGCAGCGGTGTGCATACCAGCCTCAACAGGAAGCAGATGGAACCACTCTCGCTGGTAAGCATGAACATGAAGAAGAAGAAGAAGAATTGGCTTTTCTACCCCACTGAAGAGGACTCAAAGCGGCTTAGAAAGCTTTCTGTTCTTCTCCCCGCAACAGAACACCCTGAGAGGTAGGTGGGGCTGTGAGGGCTCAGAAGAGAGCTGTGGCTAACCCAGGGTCACCCAGCTGGCTTTGTGGGGGAGGCTGGAATCAAACCCGGTATTCCCAGATAAGAGTCCAGCTCCTTAACCACTAGACAAAACTGATCAGCCCTTTTCTTTCATTGTTCTTTGGGCGCTAGGCTGGTTTCCAACAGATTCTCTCAGGTTGATCACATATGCTCCTCAGCAGACTGGCAAGTAAGCAGGGCTATTATGGGACCTTGTGTGATTTTTGTAGTAGCATTTCAGCATGCCTTTTGCATGTTGCATTCAGCACTATGCTGGTAATTCATCGGCTATGTCTGGCATTCCCAATGTAGTGCTGAGATGATCATGAGGTTTACCTAAGGAAGAGAGTACAGTAAAAGAGTAAAAAGACATTCATCAAGTGTCCTTTTCAGAAGCTAATGGATCCATTCCCAAATACGGGTCCCCGGAAAGCAAGCTGCCTCTCCTGAATTCAGCCCCAATTGCAGAATTTGGCTGGTTTACCTTCCAGATTGTCAACAATCACTTGCCATTTTCAGTCTCTGTATACAATACTGACCTAGATCATCCAAGAACCTGATCCAACATAGGATAGTTATCTTTGGTGTTTTTTTTCCTTCTTGTACAGAATATTAGTACAAGTCATTGGTTTCCAATTAGAAAAGGAACAAGATATCATATCTGTTTAACTTATATGCAAGATACATAACATGAAAAACTGGCAGAAGAAGAGGAAGAAAAGTTGGCTTTTATTCCCTGCTTTTCTCAACCTCAAGGGAACTCAAAGCAGCTGACAAATCTTCTGGTCTTCTCCCCACAATGGATACCCTGTGAGGTAGGTGGAGCTGTGAGAGCTCAGAAGGAGAGCTGTGACTAGCCCAAGGTCACCCAGCTGGCTCCATGGAGTGTAGAACTGAACTGGGAGTAGCGATGTCATGAATTTTTTTTTTTGTATTCAATTCATATTGAATTGAATGCACAAAAATTTGTATTCATTTGAATAGATTCCCTTTGAATGTAGTGGGATTTGAATTCGATACAAATGTTCAATCCCATACGAAGCTTCATACGAATGTATCAAAACATTTTATTTGAATGTGCCAACACTTGATTCAAATGCGAATGTCCGAATTTGGCCAAATTCATAGGAATTTTGAATGTTATGAATATTTGTGCACATTTCTAACATGGAGATTACCAATGAGAGTCCGATACTCTGACCACAAGATGAAACAGGCTCACAAGTCCAGCTTTAAGACAGGTATGAGAAACCTTTAAGAACTTCAGATATGCAATGATGTCACTCAGCTAAAGAAAAGGGAGAAGATTGAAAGGCTTTACCAGTCAGACACAGATAAAACAGTGAGAAGATGGTTTTAAGCCTGAATCTTAAGAAGACAAAGATCCTGTCAACAGGACCAATCGCCAGTTTCCAACTAGATGATGAAGCTCTGGTAACAGATGATGACTTTTCTTTCCTGAGATCCATGATAAATAATAGAGTCTAGCATGCCAGAGGTTGGCACAGCAATGAAAGGCTTAGAGAAGATTTTTAAGTGTTGCAACATCTTACTGAACTCAAAGATCAGAATGGCTAATGTCATGGTTTTTAGTACTGCGTTGCTATGGATGCAAAACTTGGACAACGACAAAGCAAGACTGGAAATCTATACTCTCTGGTCCTGGAGGAAGGTTCCTTGGGTCCCATGGATAGCTAAAGAGACCCATCAGTAGATTCTAGACCAGATAAAACCTAAATATGCACTAGAAGCATAAACCTAAATATGCACTAGAAGAGTCTTCGGAGAGGAGCGGCATAGAAATTGAACAAATTGAACAAATAAACCCAAAGCTTACACTGTCATACTTGGAGTGCATAATGAGAAGATCCAAAGTCCCTGAAAAATATGGAGACGCAGAAGATGCAGAAGATACAGTAGAAGAAGAGTCCAATAACACAGCAGGTGGATAGATTCAATCACAACAGCAGTGAAAACCTCACTTAGGAAAGGTCATAGGAGACTGGGCAGTCCGCAGAAAATCCATACATTCAGCAAAAGTCAGCTATGGCTAGATGGCATCAAGCAAGCAAACAAGCAATGAGAATATTAAAAGTAAGGGACATCCTGTGGCCTTGATATGAAGAGTTGGCTTTTCTACCCCAATTTCCTCACCCTTTAAGGGGACTCAAAGTGGCTGACAAACCTTCTGTTCTTCTTCCCACAATAGACAGGCTGGTGGGGCTGTGAGAGCTCAGAAGAGAGCTGTGACTAGTCCAAGGTCACCCAGCTGGCTTCGTGGGGGAGTGCAGTATCAAACCCCATAACTACGAGATATGAGTCCAGCACTTGAACCACAAGACCAAACAGAAAGAAAGAAAGAAAGAAAGAAAGAAAGAAAGAAAGAAAGAAAGAAAGAAAGAAAGAAAGAAAGAAAGAAAGAAAGAAAGAACCATAGGGAGGCAATCCAACTCATGGCAAAACAGCCGTAACCCATAACCTTCACTTATTTATGGTAAAGGATGGGATACTGCAGGATAGCAGCAAATAGAACTTCTGCCTGGCCTTGCTCTGAAATATTCTTTATCTTATCAAAAGTGTTTTCAAGAAACCATAGCCTGAGCCGGAACTTGTGACTGTCCTTTAAAGGCCCTGCTACAAAATATTGGCAAAATAAATGTTGTCTTTTGCATTAGTAGGAAAACCTCTCTTACATCATTGAACATACAGATCAGGAAACCCAGGATCCAGTCTAAGAGCGCGGTCCAACACAGGATATAATTAGCCTTGAAACCGACTTGAGTTTTCCCCACTCTGACAGTTTGTAAGGAATCCACTGTTGCTACAGATTAAAGGTCCAGAAACACAGATAATCTGTATTCGGATTAAAACTTGTCTCGCTGCTGTACCCAGGAAATTTCCCTTTAATTTTGCAGAATGGGAACAGCAGGATCAGGCTTTTGGGGGAGGAACCCATACTTAAAAGGGTCATTCTCCCCATTTCCTCTGATCCAATATAAGCTGTGATTTTGCCATCCCCTCCCTTCCCTGTGCTCCCTGCCATTATGTACTAAGGACAGTGATGGCGAACCTTTTGAGCGCGATGTGTCAAAATTCTGAAGAAAACCTAGCTTAACTCGGGTGGTGTGTCACATCTAGAAATATCCATAATTTTGTGATATTCGTAGCTCTAGTAAAAAAGTTAGTTTTGATATATGTATTTTATTAAAAGCAAAAACAAATAATTCTTTACATGAGTGACTTTTGTTGCTAAATCTTCAATTGAAAGTTGGTATTTCATACACTTCAAGAACAAGCAAGCCCTACACGTCCAGGTGCCAGGGTGACCATGTGTGTCACCCAAAAGGGCTTGGCGTGTCACCTGTGACACATGTGTCATAGGTTGGCCATCACCGACTAAGGAGAACAGGCTGGCTGAAAGGGTAGAAGAAGGACTAAGAATGAATAGAACTCACAGTAGCTCAGACACGCACTGGAACAAGAGATCAGACAATGTAACCAGCATAGAACTGTCTGATTTTACTAAGCACAGTTAGAGAAGAGAAACTCGCTGGCAGTGATCAGACAATATTAAAAGTGAAAGTGCCTGATTTTAATAACTGCCTGCCTGCCTGCCTGCCTGCCTGCCTGCCTGCCTGCCTGCCTGCTCCTTCCTTCCTTCCTTCCTTCCACGATTGCTTCTTCTTTCATTCGCCTTCCTTCCGCCTGCTGCCTCTTCTTCACTCCCCCTTTTGCTGCATGCCCTGCCATTTCACACTGCTCTGCTGTCATGATCTAGCACAAATCCACCATTAAGAGAAAAAAAGGGGAGAGTGATCTTTAACACTCTGCTGCCTTGTTAACATGCAGTAAAAAGTTGAGCCACAGTGGATGCAAGATGGAGATGAATGGAAACCGCAGCCAAAGGGCTCGTGGGGCAGATTTATATAGAGGGTGGGGTCTGGATTTCCCATCCCAATGAAGTCATAGTATGACATGCAGACCAGTGTGCAATTGGTGGTTACAGGGGGAGGGGGTTTTGGTGAGGGGAAAGGGAAGGGGAGGAAGGAGGGGGTTTCACTCAACAATGGGAACGAGCCAATCCATCTTGAGTCTGCTTTTTAAGGTAACAGGTGGGAATGATCTGAATTTTTCAGTGCTCATTTCCAGAGAATTCAGACTATCCTAGCTATGTCGGAACTTAGCCCAAGAGGCTCCTTAGACCAAATCAAAGGTAAGTGCAAAAAGGGTCCTAGCCTACAGATCTGTACTTTCAAGCTATTCCTGCCATTTTGGGTCTTCTGCATGTACCATTCTCATAGGCCACAGTCACATCTTCGTTTTAAAACCTCTTCAGTCTGCCTTCAGGTCTCACTGCTCAGACCTTTTCATTTCTATCTGTTTTATTTGTGGCCTTTCCAAATAGGGGGCAGAATGTCCACAGATAAAATAGATAGAAATGAAAAAAGTGTGAGCAGTCAGACCTGAAGACAGACTACTGAGGAAGGTTTTAAAAAAGATCCCAGGGCGAATGACAACATATAGAGCTAGGAACACTTCTAATTCCTGTCGATCATGCTGCTCCTCATATGGCAAAATGCCTGGTATGGAACAGATGTTGTGCACCGAATATCCAAATACAATGGCATAAATAACCAACATCTGGCTGCAGCATTACACTTTTAAGACCAGAAAGGAAGCCATGGTGTTGTGTGTGTTGCATTGCACCATTAAAAATCAGTCAGCGGGGGGGGGGGGGGGGGAGTGAATATGAGATGACTTAGCAGCCCCCAGAGGTGATGCCCTTAAGTGGTCAAATATTTAACTATTTTATTATTGGCTGCATAGGTCTTAAGACTATACTAAGAAAGAATCATTTGCCGTGTCCTTTTTCAAGCTTGCAAAAATATATTGATGTGGATGGGTCTGAGACCGAGATTTGCAACTAGCTGCAGTGTTCATGTGGGCGCCATTTTCCCCATACGTGGTCCTGTTATTCCATCTAGTGTGCACCCTGCGATTTGGCCTTAAACTCTTCTCCTTTAAGAACAATAGGGATGACACCCTCGGTGCCTTTGCCTCCTTTAGTGGCCTCATGACCTCCTGCCCTTTGCAGTTCATAGGTCACCCCAGGCAGCAGGCAGGCAGTTTTTGATGTAACCTCTGAACTCCCGAGGATAAAAGACTGTGAAGCCCAGAGAGACGATCCATCTCTGCACGCTCACAATAAAGAATGCCATTCAATCAGAGCACGGTGCACAAATTAAATGACATTCTCCCCACTCCAGAATCTAAATTTGCCTTGTGTGTTGGGGACCAAGAGAGGGAACCGGGCAGGGGGAGCTAGGATATGGCTAGGGGGAGGGGGCCGCAAGGCAACCACACGGCAGCGCAGAAAGGGTGGTGCGTGTGCGTGAACAGCGGAGCCGCGACAGATGAGCATGATGAATTTATGACCGGTTCACCAACGGAGAAGCTGTCAGTTTTGCCTTTTTGATAAGGTTTGTCGAACAATTAAAGATGGGATTTGTGGCTGTCAACTCAACTGTTTAATCAACCCATTCCAATAAATGTTACAGCAATCTGTGTAACAAAGAAAACCTCTCAATGGTGAAGAAGAGAGAGGGTGAAACCTTGAATGCTGAGGCAGAACCAGCTCTCATAATAAATAGAGTGAGGTCTCTGAAACAGCATCGCAACCCATGTTGAGGTACTATTTAAAGTCATCAAATCATCAATCATTTAGCCTGTCATTGTATTTGTACCTTCGTGGAAAGATATCGTATAGATTTTCCCCCCTCGCTTATCCAAATGCCTAAGGTTTGTGGAATTTTTTTTTAAAACTATTGCAGCTGTACTTCAGGCATCTCAACATTTGAAGTTTCAATTTAAAGATAAAGGATGCAAATAAATAAATAAAATTAGAATCAGGGGCCTTAAAATTCCCCATCGATTATTTATTTATTATTTATTTAGACAATTTGTATGCCACTCTTTACCTCAGGGCTAGGGGCAGCTTAAATATGTTTAAGGTATATGCTAAATATTTTATCTTTACATTGTTGTGACATGCCTTGGACCCTTATATCTGCTATGAAAATGTCAAACCCAAACTGAATACACTTTTAATCTGCTCTCAATCCATGTCAAGTTCACTCTGGATCCATTGCAGATGTGGCTGGTCGTTTTCCTTCCTCCTCAGCTTAACGAATGTCCAAATTATTTGTACAAATGTCCAAAACATCCATATTCATATGAATGTTAATGTACAAATGTCGTAACATTCGATTCATGTACGGATGTCTGAATATTCGTGCCCATCCCTAATTGCAACACAATACCTGCAATTCCAAAACCTCACAGCCCAGTGATTCCCAACCTAGAGTATGAATTCCCAAGGATATTTAGAGGTATGCACAAAAAATTTGAATAATTTCAGAATAATAGCAATGATATTAATCGCAAACATTTTGCTGATGTGAATGGTACAATTTATGGAAGTGGACTGCCAAGAGATACACAAGTGAAAAAAGGCTGGGAAACACTGCCATGCCAGACCCAGAAGGGCCCTGTGGTCAAAGATATCAAATGCCACTGAGAGGTCAAGGAGTATCAGCAGGTGTCATTTTCTCTCCCCCCCCCCCCCCCCCGGTAATCCATAAGAATGGCCAAAGTAATCTCAGTGCTGTAGCCAGGCCCGAAGCCAAACTGAAGTGTGTCTAGATAATACAGCTCATCCAAGCAGACATAAGAACATAAGAGAAGCCTTGCTGGATCAGGCCACAGCCCCTCTAGTCCAGCATCCTGTCACACACAGTGGCCCACCAAATGCTCATGGGCATCTCAAGCAGAGACAAGGACAAACCTTCTCCTGCTCACGAGTCCCAGCAGATGGCCTTAGAAGCGCCCCAGTTCCTCCCCCCCCAGCCTCAAAGATGCATCTAGGCATTCGTTCTAGTAGCCATTGATACATCTGTCGTCCATAAATTTGTCTAACCCCACCTTAAAGCCATCTAGACTGGTAGCTGTCACCACCTCTTCCGGCAGCACATTCCATAAGCCAATGACCCTCGGGGTGAAGAAATACTTCCCCCTATCAGACCTTACTCTCCTACCCATCAGCTTCATAGAGTGCCCCCTGGTTCTAGTATTGTGTGATAGAGAAAAGAAATTTTCTCTATCCACCTTTTCTATACTGTGCATAATTTTATATACTTCAATCAGGTCCCCTTGAGACACATAATTGGACTGCCAATATTTTCTTAAGGACTTTGGCAATAGTTTAGACCTCCAGATCCAGGGAGAACCTCTTGAGAAGAAAAGAAGAAGAGGAGGAGGAGTTGGCTTTTCTACCCTGTGAGGTAGGTGGGGCTGTAATAGCTCAGCAAGACTAATTAGGTAAATGCAGAAAGGTCCCTAGGCCCTAACCTGGTGCTACACTGGCTCTCATCCATAACAGAAACTTCTCCTACTTGTATTTATTGGCTTCTCTAAGTCCACAGAGCTAAAAGTAGTAGCCCATTTGCAGTCCAACTTCAGCACTTTCTGCGACTGATATTTCAAATTTCCATTGGACTTTGAGGGGGACTATAATTCTTATGCCTTTTTGCTGTTTATGCCAAGATTGCACACATAAAATCTGCTGACAATTACACCGTTACCCTCAAAATTCCTCCTCGGGAATCTAAAATGGCATTAAAAAGAAAAAAAAACTTCGCATTAACAGAAGATGGACTATTGCTTTCTTACCTGTGGCCCACTGAAGGAGGATGATTGATACCTAGCATTATATTAAATCCAAGCAGGTTCAGAGTGGAGTGAGAGAAGCATGTAGATCATCCTTGAAGCGGTTTAAATAATAAGGGATAATTCAAAGACATGACATTTCAAATTCAAACCGAGATCAAATATTAACAGCTGGAAGTGTAGGCAGGTGATACCGCCCTTTTGCAAAGGAAAGAAGAACTCAGGATGGAAGTAAAAATGGAAAGTATGTGAGTCTTTTTGCCCATTATGTAAAGGGACACTCTGAGTACTAGAGATGTACACAACTATTCAAAAATTTGAAAATCCAATTCAAATCCGGCAAATATCGACATTCGAATTCAAATCGGATTTAATAACATTCAAATTTAGACAGTCAAATGGATTTCGGCTTTTCCAAAACATTCATTTGAATACTCAGATGATTCGAATGTACAGATTCGTATGTATTACATACGTAACTGTGTGAATATTATGCGGATTTGCGCTTATAATGCTGGAAGAAAACAGGATGCGTACAGGATAAAACGGGATGCATACAAAATGCGCACAGATACGTATAACAGATACAAATGTCAACATTCGTATCTTTAAATATGACTAACATTCGAACACACAGATTCGAATGTTACAGATTCGAAGCAGATTTTCGGACATTCGGATTTTAAACATTCAAAGTGAAGCAAATTTTTGGATATTCAACTTGAATTTGAATGCAAAAAAAAGAAAAAGAAAAACCCATTCGTGCACACCCCTAGTGAATATGCACCTAGAAGTTTGCCAGAGTGTCCCGCAGCCAGGACAGACATGGAACGTGTTTCTGTGCCCCACAACTTACTTAGCTGCTGGTCATTTTAGAAACAACTGCCATGCATGTGAGGCAGCAACTATGCCCTTCCAGGTATTTAATACCCAGATGTATGCATTACAACATTGTGGGAGCAAGTGTTCAGATCAGGTAAGTGATCCAGTTTGGTCTTGTGGTTGGAGTGTCGGATTCTTAACTGATAGTCTCCCAGCTTGATTTCGCCCTCCTGGGTGACCTTGGGCTAGTCACACCTCTCTTTCTGAGCTCTCACAGCCCCACCTCCCTCACAGGGTGATTGTTGTGGGGAGAAGAACAGAAGGGTTGTCAACCGCTTTGAGTCCCCTTAAAAGGGTGAGAAAAGTGGGGTGTAAAAGCCAACTCTCCTCCTCCTCCCATCCCGCTGCATGATTGTCCAGCTAGTGATTATTCCAGAAGTTTCTTCTTCTAAATAGCATCATATTTCAGTGCTGCCTAAAGGGAGCCTGAGAAGCATTTGTAGTGCTCACTGGCATCCTACAACTACTACTGTACCAAAGGCCACACAAACAAAACTGCCTCCATTTTCCAGCACAAAGGCATCTGTGCCTTGGGCATGCCTGGCACCTAAGGTCATTCCACTTTTTCAAATGACAGAGCCATTGGCCTTTAGCTAAGCCCACTTAAGGGACAATAAAGTGTAGCCTTTGATGCACTGGGTGATCCGGCACCTCAAGCCTTCACGAAGTAATGAAGAAAAGCATCTAAGCCTTACATTAGCAGGACTGAAACATTTCAAAGGCAGCGGCATAAATGATTCAAACATGTCGACTGGACTCAAGAGGAGCCTGAGGCCTCTTGGATCCATTCAGGCATCTTCCAGCTAGCTGGGAAATGACAGCACATTGCCTCAAGTCCTTTGGGAAGGAGGTAGCTGAGGGAAAGAATAAATAATAATTCCCAGAATTTAAAGAGTGTTTTCTGGCCCATTGACTCGTGCGCGGTCTTTTCTTCTCCCCAGGACGGCAGCTTAATGTGAAGGAAATTAGCAGAAGAAGCCTGTTACGACCTGGAATTAAGTATTCTCCATTGTGAACATCAGTTACTAAAGGCGGAGGAGGAGGTTTAGTCGAATGGAGGAAGGGGGGAATATGGCTGCTGCACAAGGATAGAAGATGCTGCCACTCCTGTCGGTTCCTTCCTGTGCTCTTGCCACTATCAGCTTCTACTTTCAAGCTTATTCTGGTTTAGCCAAAAGGCTGGCTCCCTAAGAGCAAGAGTGGCTGGTGCCTACAGGAACTGGTGGGACAGAGGACAGTTTCAGCTTCCATGCATGGACACTGGATGGAGGAACATGGTGACCCCATCCACAAGGTAAATAAATGTGCTATTGCTGGAAAATCCATGCTGGGTTTTCTGGCAATCGCTTGTAGCATATTTTAGGGAGCATATGGTGAGGCTATGCTGGGGTTGCCACAGACTGATGTGACAACTCCACCATAGTGGTGCCATAATGGCACTATATCTCTCCCATCCCCACCCACCCATCTAGATGGGGCCTAAGAACTCAGCTGAGAATGGAGGCAGTCCTGATGGTAACATTGGGTCAGAGTCTTGGAACAGATGGGATAATTTGGCTTTAACATCCCAGAGAGTCATTTGTTTCAGGGAAGGCTCCAGGTAGTGGGAGGTAGTAGGACCTTTCAAGAAGGAGAAGGAGAAGGAGAAGAGTTGGCTTTTCTACTTCACTTTTCTCACCCATTTAAGGGGACAAAGCAGCTGACAAAGCTTTCTATTCTTCTTCCCACAACAGAACACCCTGTGAGGCAGGAGGAGCCGTGAGAGCTCAGCAGAGAGCTGTGGCTAGCCCAAGGTCACCCAGGTGGCTTTGTGGAGGAGCTCAGCATCAAGCCCGGTATTCCCAGATAAGAGTCCAGCTCCCTAACCACTAGATCAAACTGATATAACGTTCAGACCTGACGTGAAGCGAAGTTTCAGTAGCAGGAACACTGCCTGGTAATGTAATGTTCATATAATGTAGGTTATACTGTATATAATCAGGCCCTCAGTCTTACTCCAGGGTTCCTCATATGCCAGGAGAAGAGCCAGAGAGGAGTAAGCCCTGGACTTCTATTGCAGCTATGTCAAGAGCGCATATTTCACGCACCACACTGAATTACGGCCCACCTATGACAGATGTGAAGGATACGTTCATTCACACCTGCAGGTACACACTTGCTCTATGGCAACAGTAATTAAGATTGCATCGAGATGTCTCATGGGGAAGCAACATTAATATTAGATTTGCAACCGAGCCAGGCTACTTGGCTATGCAAAGATCATCCATAACTTCTTACATCGGAAGACGTGGCCTCCATACCGCTGCCCCCCCCCATTCCTTTTCTACATAAATACACACACGCTCACACACAGGATCCGTAATGAGAGCTCGCTAATGGATTGGCTTAAGTATAGAACAACATCCCATCACTGTTCCAGAAAATAATCAATCAAGCACTTAATTTTAAACGTAAAAACTAAGCTGCCTAGAGACTGTTAATAGATAACCAAATAAATTAGCAGTTGTGGGTGGGTTTTCATTTGAGACAAGGTCAAATTGCTTGCTCTCATCCTCCCTACCCCACCCCCTCGGACTATGTTTTTAAAGCTCTTTGTTAATGCTGTCCTTGGGTCTGAGTTGATTTTTGATAAGGAAATGGGAAATGGCGCGCAGCACTTGTTTTCAAAGGGAAGTTTCCCTCTGCAGAAGCGCAGCCTAGGGCTCCTTGCTGAGAAATCTCGGCAAGGCATGAAGGGCTTTTCCTTCAAAAAAGAAAGAAAGAAAAGAAAGCTTGTTTTCCAGTGCTAATTGCAGCTTCTAGGTTTTTAAGTTACATGCAACACTGACAAAAGTAGATGGAGCCAAATATGTCCTACTGGTATCCTAGGCAGTGGAAGAAGAAGAAGAAGAAGAAGAAGAAGAAGAAGAAGAAGAAGAAGAAGAAGAAGAAGAAGAAGAAGAAGAAGAAGAAGAAGAAGAAGAAGAAGAAGAGCTGGCTTTTCCATCCCACTTTTCTCACCCTTTAAGGGGACTCAATGCGGCTGATGAAGTTTTCTATTCTTTTCCCCACAACAGAACACCCTTTGTGGTGGTGGAGCTGTCAGAGCTCAGAAGAGAGCTGTGACTAGCCCAAGGTCACCCAGCTGGCTTCATGGGGGACTGCAGAATCAAACCCAGTATTCTAAGATAAGAGCCTGGTTCTCTAACCACTAGACCAGACTGGGCATATACTACAGCTACTACCTGTGGGTGAGAGGCAGAAGAATGTGTTTAATTAGTTAAATGGCCAGCCACACATAATAACAACAAAAGAATCATACAGGTTATTTGGGGATTCCTCAATTCGAATACTGTACTAATATGTTCATTTGTGACCTATGCTTTCTCCAAGTTTCTTGAGAAGACATTGGCTATTCACCTCCACTGAACAATAAACCTTTAAGTTGTAGGCCGCAAAGGGAAAGGCCAGCCCAAGACCGCATAGCAAGTTTTAGGCAAAGTATAAATTTGAACATCCTTCTTCTTCTATCCTGAGAGGATCTACAACTCAGTGAGAAGCAGGATCCTAAGCTGGATCTCCAGCAACTCTTCTGAAGAGAAGAAGCATTGGCCTTTCTACGGTGCTTTTCTCACCCGTTTAAGGGGACTCAAAGCAGCTGACAAAGCTTTTCTATTCTTCTCCCCACAACAGAACACCCTGTGAAGTAGGTGGGGCTGTGAGAGCTTAGAAGAGAGCTGTGACTAGCCCAAGGTCACCCAGCTGGCTTCGTGGGGGAGGATGGAATCTAACCCGGTATTCCCAGGTAAGAGTCCGACTCCCTAACCACTAGACCAAACTGGTCTATTGTTTCAGTTTAGTTTACTTTTTATTTAAAAATTTATATCCCACCTTTCACCAAAAGTTTCACCAGGGCAGGTCATCATCATAATAAAAATATGTAAGGTATTCTTAAAACATATTTCAAATATAACCCTTCCTCCACCCTTGGCAGGACAACACCCAAAGGAAGCTAAACATCAAAGGCCTGTGTGGAGAGGTATGTTTTAATCAGGTACTGGAAACCATGTAATGTAGGTGCCTGGTGAACTTCCAGGGAGAGTCTGGGGGCCACCACAGAAAAGACCATCTTGCATGTCCCTGCAAGAAGAATCGGAGGAGATTCAGAGCAAGTTCAGAGAGGATTTGGAGCAGATTTAGAGACATTTCTTGTGGCAGCAGGGATTCAAAGCATTGCTGCCAATGTGGTCACTGTGGTGAATTGCAACTGCATTTCCCTTGAAACTCCACCCATATTTTTCCTAGATCTGTTCTATATGCAGATGCCCCTGCCTTGATCCAGATCAGACAGTGATAGCACAGATGTAGACCACATTTATACCACATTTATCAGGTCTACAGCTAATCTGGATTACTGAGCACTAATCTCATCCAGATTAACATTAGTCCCAACATGCTCAGCAGCAAAAAGGGTGGGCACCTGGGAGAAGGCCTTCTCAGTGATGGTCCCCAGGCTATGGAATAGTCTCGCCCTTGAGGTGCTATCACCTTCATTGTGTACACGTTTAGGAAGGCATTGAAGATGCCCCTCTTTGCCCTGGCCTTCGGTTAAATAGGGATACACTTTCCCTTCCCACTTGCAAATGTTACTGTTTTAATACATGCTGTTATTGTTTTAATAATGTTTGATTTTAGATGTTGTTGCCCACCCAGAGACCTTCAGGTATAGGACGGGATAAAAATGTAAATAAATAAATAAGTGGCTCCTTGATATGGATTTACAAGTAAGTGCGAGAAAGGGCCACAATTTCCCCCTGGTATTTCCATACGGTCTCCCATCCATGCAATAATCACATTTATCCAGGCTTAGCTTCTGAGTTCAGACAGGATTAGTAAGGGGCAGCCTACATCTTAATGCTGAAATAGTGTGAGAGCATGTAAGAGATAAAGTGATGTGAGTAATTCACCATACCACCAATTAATGTTATTATACCAATGCCAGCCAAAACAATGCAGTGAAAGCGTGTGGACTAATTATACACCCCGTGCTAATCAAAAACCACCAGCTCTGTTCCTCCGATCCTGTCTGTCTGTTAGAAGCTAGAAAATTAATTGTTATGTACATTATGGGCTAATAGCAAAAAGTAAACCAAACACATTGGGGTAATTTTCCCACTTGAGGTTACGGATACATAAAAATTGAATTTTAAATACCTCCTGCTACTGTGGGATAAAGCGTGATGCCTCATAATTAATGCCAGCTAATTCTTCCTCCCTTCTCTGGTACAAAGATAAAAAGGCAATCAATTTTTATAGCCATTATAACATTCCCACAAAACTTACCCTTCAGTTTTCAAGACTCCACTGATTCTCAACCAATTGACAGGCAATCTGCCAAGCAGTCAAGTGTGTGTGAGCATTTCAAGGGAGAAAAAAGACAGCAATTTCTTGGGCTGGAAGGAATTCAGCCTTTATTACCTCTGCTTCTGCGCTTTTAACTGGCGGATGACGCAGGCGCGTATGTTGGGGTCTAGCTTTGCTCTGGATTTATTTATCTGGGACTGGGAGAAGCAAGGTCAATTTGAATGTGTGTGCTCAAATGGAGAAAGGGTACTCCCCTGAGACCAAACCAAAGGAAAAGGAACAGGGCTACCTCCAAACTTACAGAATAAATCCACAGTTGAAGGTAAAAGCGCAGCTTACCTGCTGCGCATAGACAACCAGCTGTCCTGACTCGAAAAGCAACGCCGTAGCTTCCCATCGGAAGCTGTGAGAGCTGAGTTGGCACACGTGGTCACATGGGTTGAGGCATCCAATTACATTTGAGCTGCCCTCCTGCTCTCATTCTGCCTGGATTGGCGGGAAAGTTTGAATTTTGTTTCAACTGCACAGTGGGTGTCCTTAGATCAGCATTAAGTTAAGTACGTAATAGTGATCGGATAATACAATCGTCATGTGCGAAGCCCTGATCATGACTGTGCATTCCGCTGTGTATAGTGCGCATAGAGGTGCTGCCTGGTAGTGTTTCCCTGTCATCGCTGCAACGGGCAGGACAAGGTATGGTGATGTCAACCCAGCTTCCTATCAGGAGAGAGGGGGTTGAGAGAAAAAGCTGTGGTTTCCAGATGCAGGAATTTAGCGTGGTTAGCATGGGGACAGGTAATAGACTTAAACCCACGCTTTCGTTATTTGCATGGGGATGGGTCAATTCAAACTAGATTCCATATTGGGAATATCCCAAATCCAATCCGAAGTGAACAGAGTGCATGGGGACACACCCTACATGACCATTCTTCTTAAGGTTTTCCCCAATCTGCTCACTTTGTAGTCAAGGACTACCATCCACCAAAGATCTGGTTGGGTTCAACTGACAAACAATCAATGGAACCACAGAGACCTACTAAAACCCATCTCAAAGCATAACCCAATGAGTAGTTTGAAAACATGTTTTTATTTATAAGTTCCTTTATATACCTCTATGTCCTTTACATATGTAGTTATCTAGTTCCAAGTTGCATTGTTAATAACAGGTATTGCTTTAATTTGTTATTGTTATTTAAAATTACTTTGTGGGTTTGATTTTGCTTGCCAACCAATTGCTAGCTCTCCAAAACAAACTGGTACAGACCTGGCATTGTGATGCAAAGGCATCATTAGTCCACCTCAATCCTGTGGACTTCCAACACCAAACCCTTCTCCTTGCTTTCAGCAGAACTGTATTTGACTTAAATAAATTTATAATTCTCTGCTTGCCAACTAACTTATTCACCATCAGGGTTTCTTTTTTTAAACAACACACAAACATGTTCTAATAGATCATTTGGAGTTTAATTGACAACATGAATTAAATCCAGATCAATTTGCATCCATGGAAATCCCACAAAAACCACAGTGGCTTGACAGCTGGGAAGAGGTAAGCAGATCTATAAAGCAACTCTGAAGACACAGCCTATATTCTGGCTTTTTCAAAGAGAAGGTAGCCTTCTATGAAAAAGACAAAATGGATACAGGGAGAAACCTGTATTTATAATCACCAGCGCGGTTCCTGGAGCAATTGCCATTGGTATATATACAGTGTACACTTGATTACAAGTCAGACGTTTGGTGAATGTTTATATTTCTTGGTAATTATTAAGCAACTGTACACAAATTTCAGAAAAAGTTAGCTTTTCTAACCTGCTTTTCTCACCCATTTAAGGAGACTCGAAGCGTCTGACAAACCTTCTGTTCTCCCCACACACACACACACACACACAACAGATGCCCTGTAGATAGGTGGGGATGTGAGAGCTCAGAAGAGAGCTGTGACTAGCCTAAGGTCACCCAGCTGGCTTCATGGAGGAGTGCGGAATCAAACCCGGTATTCCCAGGTAAGAGTCCAGCTCCTTAACCACTAGATCAAACTAGACCAAAAGTTAAGCATTTTAAAAAAGGATTAATCTAGTAGCATTTTTACTATGATCATCCAGAGAGGCTGTTATGTTGCATCTTTGGCACTCTCCAATAAATTCAATAACTGACAATAAATGCCAACATTTACCAGATTTTGTAATGTCCTTGTAAAAAACAACGCCCAAGATGTGAAATGGGTGGACTGCAAATTTCTCTACAGTTTGAACTCACAAGTAACACATCAGGCAAGTTACAAGGGTACAACATTTTATTTCCGCAAGAAGTGTAGTAAAAATGTGCACATATATTCTTTGGTTACATATAGGGGTTAAGGGCTGCAAACACCAGTGGTTGCACGGATGATCCTAGGGTAAAGAATATGGGCACAACACCAAACAGGAAGATTCCACTATGCTCAAGTGGAGGGCAATATTTCAGGAATCCTAGAGGATGTACATAAAATGGATAACGTTACCAGGTAGCAAAGGCGTGCAAAACACCATCTGGGACATGCAAAAAAAAAAAAAAAAAAAAGCCCCTCACCTTCATTTGGGAGCTTGCTCTTTACATGGGCTTAGCATACCTTTACTAGTATCCTGGAAAGAAGAATGTACATTTACACATGTCCTCTTCTACCTAATCTGAAAGCTGCAGGAAGTGATGAAACATCAATAACGGGGGCACCACTTACTTACTTCCCAACAGTTCTGAAGCACAAGTGAATTCACGTAAACACCCTTCCCACTCCCAGCTGGTAAAGGCGACTGAGAATCGACAGCTAGAGATGTCTGCGAACTTAACATTTCCTGTTTGGTTCACGTTGAACTGAACACATATTGATTTAGTTTGAGTTGAACTTCCCCTACAAACCAGCAGGGTCTTCAGTTTGAATCTGAACCACGTTGAACCAGTTTGGATCCTGCTCCTATCCCCCAAATAAAAGCAAAGCATATGGGGAAAGCCCTTTAGAAAGGGCAAAACATTGCAAATTCACACCATTCACACTTGAACCAGATGGTTCAACCAGTTTGTTCAAACATCCCTTGGTCCAGCTGGAATTCAAACTGCCCCCTTCAAACTGGCAGGGTGTTCAGTGTCAATCTGAACCAGCTAAAGCAGAATGGAACCAGTTCTGCCCATTTCTAACAGTGACACAATGAACAAGCTAACAAGAGGTGACCAGCTCTGTTGCCTATACAGGACCCATACCCAATAGTAAGTATCCTGAGTAGTCAATAGGACATAAATTTTTCCCAGACAAAATTCACGCTGAGGCCTATGCCTACCACATGGGCAACAAAGATCTAACAGAGGGCCTTTTGTTCAGGGACAGTTGCTGCCATTCACACCATCAGCACTGGCAAACATTTCCACTGGCCCATCCTGGACCATCCACATTGGCATAACAATGGCCATGGCAACTTCTGACACACCAAAAGGT
Organism: Aspidoscelis tigris stejnegeri; assembly: GCA_023333525.1. Lineage (NCBI taxonomy): Eukaryota > Metazoa > Chordata > Lepidosauria > Squamata > Teiidae > Aspidoscelis > Aspidoscelis tigris. The sequence continues at coordinate 15,443,519 of JALMGA010000007.1, forward strand.
CATTGCTATGGCAATTGCAACAGCTGCACCCCCACCCCCAGTGTTTGCACCAGGAAGTAGTGTGAACTCCGCATCTGGAAGCACAACTAGATGCTCCTGGTAAAACTGTGGAGCAGTTTTTTCTCCTCCTCAGCTAGAGGATTGGGACAGCCTTGCATGCTCTGGGCTGCTGTGGGACAGAGGCAGCAATGCAGCGTGCATTTAGAGCACCCCAGAGCATCCTGCTCAGGTAAGTGCAAAAAGCTTCCAATTTACATAATATTAACATTTGCCAGGCAATGTGCTACATTGCGCACTGATGTTTGCAGATATATTTATCTTTTTATTTCCGAGGCCTGTGAACTTGAAATTGTGGCTTTCCCCGACTTCTTCCAAGTATCAAGTGCATGTATTCACAGGCTTGCACTGGAGACCAGCATCCTTCCATTATTTTTTGCTGCTGGGGGGCAAAAAGCTGTGGGTTGTTCCAGCAGCATCCTCTATTGCACGTTTTCTGCTCCCATACTCCTTCCTGCCTTTTCACCTTTTAAATCCTCCACCGCTACGCTTCGCCTTTCCCACATTTTTCCCGCCCCATCCATATTGAGGGCCAATATGTTGGGAATATGGGATCCCATAGGGATCATGTCTGCAAGTTCAGTTTCCAGGGGGCTGGAAGAACCTAATGCCCCATCGCCACATTCACGTTTATTCCAACCACAACTCAATAAACTCTGTAGGAAAATGGATACCCGTGAAACTTGCTTGTAGGTCCCAATGGTAGGTCACAGGATCAGGAAAAAGCACGTTGGCTCACTGAAGCACTCCTTTAAGCTTAATCTAAAACAGTGGTTCTCAACCTGGGGGTCGGGACCCCTTTTGGGGGTCGAACTACCCTTTGAGAGGGGTCGCGATGAGTCTCCCTCCACCCTTCCCTCCCACCTCCCAGCTGCTCCGCCCCCGTGGTTGGGGGTCTCCACAACATGAGGAACTCCGTTAAGGGGTCGCGGCATTAGGAGGGTTGAGAACCACTGATCTAAAAGCTGTCAAGGCACATTGGTACTACTATCCAGGACATATGATCAATTCTTGGCCGTTCAAAAGAACTGACACCCCAAACCAAGGGATACCATTATTCCTTTATTAGATGATGCTTCCATGGACAAAAGCTTCCCCACTGTAATGCCCATTGGCTCTGCTTTCGTCTTAAAATGCCCCCCCCCCCCGAAAGCTTAGGTCATAAACCATGTGGGGCCTGCAGCCATCTTCCTTCTGCTTTTATCCTTACTTAGCGTTGTAAGGCATAAGAAGCAGCTTGGTAAAATATCAGAACTTAGGATCATGGCCAGTTTCTCCCTAAAAAATAAGGAAACCTAGGGTGTTTTTCCACTGTCAAAAAGTACCCATTTTTGCACCCATTTGGGACCCATTTGGGTGTGAGCCAGATGATCCCATTTCCACCATGGCACCCATTTGGGACCCGACTGTTTCCACTGCCGTGGGGGAAATCCAGATCTAATGGGTACATTTTGGCCTTTAATCCTGATTTTCTGTAGACCCCATGGGGTCTACAATGGGGTACTTCTGCCAGAAAATCCGGATTAAAGGGAGCCTGTTTCCACTGGAAACAGGCAATGGGGTCCAAAGGAGGCTAGGGAGAGGGGATGCACCCACTGGGCCCCCCTAAACCTAGGCTCCGAAGTCACTTCAAAAGTCACTTCAGAGTCACTTTGAAATCACTTCGAAGTCATTTTGAAGTCTGCAAAATAGCTCCAGAGTGCCTCTGAAGTCTGTGCTGATCTTTGGAGTGAACTTCGAAGTGACTCCGAAGTGAATTCGAAGTGAATTCAAACACTGCACTCCCCTGCCCCCCAAAACACCTGGGGTAATGGACCGAACCCTTCTGGGTCAATCCGGATTCCCCACATGGGTGCAAAGCTGTTTCCACAGCAGGGGTGATAGCACCCATTGCCAATGGGTGCTACACCTCCAGTGGAAACACACTGGGTGCTTCCCTTAATCCGGATCTACTAGATCTGGATTAAGGAATGTGCCCATTCCTTAGATCCGGATCTTCTTAGTTCCGGATCTAAGGGCTGCAGTGGAAAAATACCCCTAGTTAGATATAGGACAGTTGTTGCTGATGGTTTACTTAACTTGGATTCTTCGGGAGAAACAGACCGTAACGCCAGGTTCAGGTGTCACGCTAAATTGGCTTACTTGCAGCATCTCATAAACTCAGAGGCATTAGGCTGCAAGCGCCAGGACAAGGCTTGGCTAGATAAGTTTATTTCACCGAGTTTATCCGCCTGTGAAAAGATGCAGCCACTGAACGCTATACAAGGCTGAAAATTTCCAGGAAGAAATACAAAGTAAACATAATCTGGACAACTGTTAGCGGAACAGAAACCTGCTGGACTAGTCATAACCTATTGTGCAGGGGTAATACCCCCTCACCACACCAACTAACAAAACAAACCTTGGTATTTTTTTTAGAAAAATTAGGTGTGGTCGATCACCATAACCCATTTGCATATCAAAATCCTTTTTTATTCTTTTAATTTTTTTTTTCAAACCCACAACACTCAGAAGGAATACCATCCAGCTTGGAAGGTTTAAAATCAATATTTTCATGTCGAGTGCATGTTTGGATGTCTTTTTTGAAGAGAAGCAGTCCTCTGGCTGAAATCTCTGAACGTAACATAAAGTAATAAAACTTTTCTGGAGGATGAGGAACTCCCACAGATCCTTAAACAACTTATTCACCGCCAAACCAGAGAAGGTTACGAAACATCCCATCACTGAGATGAATCAACTATTTTTCAGGGCTTACGGTCGTCTTGATACTTATGAAGCTTTAGGAGCCTGTCGAATTCTTATCACTTTATAGGAAGATCAGTTTCTCTTGGGTCACTTCCCTTCTAACACAAGACTCCTCAATAAAGAAAAAAAAAGTTTATAATTCATCCCTCGTCCACCCCAAGGCAGCCCTATTCAAACTGGCTTCACAAACAATATTATCTTACATGGATCCCAAGAGGGAAAGCCACGTAAACAGACATGCTCCGTGGAAACTGCTAGATTACACAGTCAGGTGGTTTAAGGCCGTCCCTCCAGACAGGTACATCATAACTCTTGACTGGTAAAGAACGATTTCGTCTTCCAGCAGGTGGGATTCACACAAAGCGGACAACTGAGGGTTAACTGCTTGGAACAGACTTCATTCGACTGCAGATGTGAAGAGACCAAGTCTGCAAGAGCCTGAGAATGCAAAACACATAAAACGAACTAGTATAAAGGTACCAAGTATATAATATCCGCACACATCTTCAGAAATACGGCAAGTGATTCTTTCAACATGGATTTCCTATCTTTACAATTAGGGGAGAAGTTCAAAAGATGTGCTTAATTTCATGTGTGACTCAATATCAGGTGTTTTTCCACAGTCAGAAAGTACCTATTTTTGCACCCATTAAGGACCCATTTGGGTGTGAGCCGGATGATCCCATTTCCACCACAGCACCCATTTGGGACCCAATTGTTTCGACTGCCGCTGGGGAAATCCGGATCAAATGGGTACTTTCTGGCCTTTAATCTGGATTTTCTGTAGACCCCATTAATGGGGTCTACAATGGGGTCTTCAGGCAGAAAATCTGGATTAAAGGGAGCCTGTTTCCCTCGCTTGTGTGGCAATGGGGTCTAGAGGAGGCTAGGGGGAGGGGGAAGTTCACTTCGAAGATCAGCACAGACTTCAATGGAGCTGTTTTGCACAGACTTCAAAGTGACTTGAAAATGACTTTGAAGCCACTTCGGAGATTACACCCCTTGTCCCCCCAAACACCTGGGGTGACAAGCAGACCCCTCATGGGTAGATCTGGATTTCCAAATGGGTGCTCCGGTGTTTCCATGGGTGCTAGACCACCCATGGAAACACATTGGGTACTTCCCTTAATCCAGATCTACTAGATCCGGATTAAGGAATGTACCCATTCCTTAGATCCAGATCTTCTTAGATCCAGATTAAAAGAGTGCAGTGGAAAAACACCCATAGCCAGGCTATTTTATTACAGTATTTGGTACATTATGTCTGCCTTGATGTTCTCCTATAAAAAAAGAATATGTGGGGAGGAGCGTGTTTCCAGTTGCTGAACTCACCACTTCCAAGTCTGGTGCAGGGACGTTATCATCCCATTGGTCCGACTCTGTCAGCATTAGACAGAGCCTGGTTTGGATTAAGGAGGCGCTTAATTCGGATCTCTGGTAGTACTGTTTAATCGGTATTACCAGAGGGACCAGAACCCTAGTCCAGAACATGGGAGGCATGCAGAAGGACACTTCCTTTGTTTGGGATTAGTGGGATATGCATTTCAACAGTGCAGCATAGCGTGCTGCAAAAAAGCACACACACACACACCTAAGGCCTAGAACAGTGATGGTGAACCTTTTGAGCTTGGTGTGTCAAAATTCACAAGAAAACCTAGCTTAACTCGGGTGATGTGTCACATCTAGAAATATCCATAATTTTGCAAAAACAATTCTTTACTTTGGTGACTTTTGTTGCTCAATTTCGTTTGCTAAATCTTCAATTGAAAGTTGGTATTTCGTACACTTCAAGAACAAGCACTACACGCCAACGTGCCAGGGTGACCATGTGTGCCACCCAAAAGGGCTTGTCATGTCACCTGTGACACATGTGTCATAGGTTGGCCATCACCGGCCTAGAACCTTCAATGCTAGTCTCTGGAAGCATAGTGCAAGCTTTGCAGTCACAGGTGTGAGTTAATCTGAATCGATGCCATCAGTGCAAATGGCGCAGATCCCACCTACACCTCCCTGCAGTCAGGATCAGTGGCTATTTTGATACAATCTCTTCCCATGAGTCATAATGAAAACACTTTTCAGTAGCCTATGTGGCAGCCGGAAAACATTCCAGCTCCCAAGATGGTAGCCAAAGAGAGAGATGAGGGTCAACATGGCAGAAGCAGGTTTGCCCCCACTTTCTGCGCAGGCGCGCTGCCCTAGCCAATCGGCGCGCCTGTGCAGAGAGCCTCCTGATGGCTGGCACTGCCAGAAGCAGCACTGGCCAATCAGGAGGCGCGCAGCGCACAGGCCCGCAGCCTCCTGGGTCCACACGACCACAATCGGGGTGACGCCGAAGAGGTAAGGAGGGGACTGCTTGGGCTCTCCCCTGGGGGGGGGGCTAGGGAGGGCCTCATAGAAGTTCCCCCTGGCACCCTTCTGGGGCGAGGGTGAGCCCCGACAGCAGAGTCCCCTGGCTCACCATGCTTGGCTCTGGCAGAGCCAATCATGGCGGGCCGGGGGAGGGCCCCTGGGACATGGATCTGAGGCGGGCGCTGTGCGTCCGCACAGCACCCACCTCAAATCCATATCTAAGTCGTCCTTCCGCCACGTGTGCAGAAGCATGGGGGTGGGTAGGTCCGGATCTACCCTGCATCCGGATTTAGTAAATCCGGATGTATTCTAAACCGGATTTACAAATCCGGATGAGGTAGATCCAGATTTAAATAGGTAAGTGCGGAAGCAGCCTAGATGAGTAAACTGACTAGACAACCTAAAATCAGTCAGTTGATTAAAATAACAGAAAAACTGTGGTCTACAAATTAGGTGTAAATCAGATTCTCATTCAATTTTATTTAGGTAACTAGAAGAACAAAAGTTCACACACACTGGGCTTTTTTCCACTTACCTCCCTTAATCCGGATCTAAGATGATCCAGATCAAAGAAATAGTCCTTCGCCTAATCTGAATTTAGAAGATCTGGATCTACGGAAGTACCCAATGCGTCTCCACGGGCAGTGTAACACCCAATATCAATGGGTGCTAGGTAAGCTCGCAGTGGGAGCACCGGAGCCCCATGTGTAGCATCCGTCTGTACCCAAGCGGGAGATGTTCGTCATGCCACATTTTGGGGGGCAATGCGTCTAATCTGGATTTGATGCCTGAAGACCCGATTGTAGACTCCTTTAATGCTCTCCACAGGAAATCCAGATTAAATAGGTCCTGAAGGACCTATTTAATCTGGATTTCCCTAGTGCAGATGTGAACAAATTGGGTTCTAACGCAGTCTGCAGTGGAAACGGGGTCTTCCTGTTCTGAGCCTAATGGGTACTTAATACTAGTGGAAACCATCCCACGGTCTGGCAAAAGATTAGTCTTTGGAATATCTGAGGAAGCCAGGAAGGGCAGAAGTTGCCAGAAGCTCGATTTTTCTCACTGAATGCCTCACAATTTCTCTCACTTTACTTTCTGAGTAGGGAAGTGCACAAATATTTGTAACAATCGTTAGTCATAAAAATTCTTACACAAATCGAATGTTGTAACATTCTTCCATGAACATTCGTATGAATAGTTCAGACATTTGTTAAACTGAGGATACGTATCAGATACGAACTGCAAGATTTAGGGACTGGATTTGGCAGAGGCCTAGCATCTGTGAGGGAAATGAAATGCCTGTGAGGAGATTTCTGGCACTGAAACAACAAGACAGACAAAGGATCTCCGGATTCTTAAGTAGTACAGTTACCTTGGCAAACAGTGGATTCCCATTAAGAGACTCTGCTCTTCTAATGTTTTCAACACCACACTGGAGCAAGAGGTGGAGGAAGAAGAGAAAGGGAAAACAGTTAAAATATGTTGTCATTGGATTTGCCCTTAGTTGCATTTTTAATGGGGTACTTCTGTTTCAACAAAAATGCAGTGAGAAATGAGACTTAAGGGGTCGAAATTAAGCCTCATTCATGTGCTATGGGAATTGCAAGAAAAACAGATTTTCTGTACTCCGCTGGCAAAGAACGTCAGTGTTAATACATGCAAGGTGATGTAACAGTGGAGCAAAGAACTCCTGTAATGGAGCAGGAAACAGATCTTGGGGTTCTGGGGAACAGCTCAAAGAAGGTGTCAACCCAGTTCATGGCAGCAGTGAAAAAAGCAAATTCAATGCTAGGGTAATTAGGAAGGTAACAGCAAACAAGCCAGGAAGCATTACTGTGCCTCTTTATAAATCTACATTTGGAATATTGGGTACAGCTCCAGTCACCATTGTAGAACTGGAAAAAAACCTGCAGAAGATGGCAACCAGAACAATCAAAGGGCTGGAACAGCTCCTTACAAAATCAAGCTGCAACTTCTGGGCCTCTTCAGCCTTGAAAAACTGTATCTAAGAGGCAAACTGACGGAAGTATACAAAATCATGCATGGGGTGGGAAAAGAGGATTAACAAACACGATTTTCTCTATGGCGCAATAGTGGAATGACAGATGTATCAATGGCTACTAGAACGAATGCCTAAGTGCATCCTTCAGGCTGAGGGGGGGAGGAACTGGGGCGCTTCTAAGGCCATCTGCTGGGACTCGAGAGCAGGAGAGGGTTTGTCCTTGTCTCTGCTTGAGATGCCCATGAGCATTTGGTGGGCCACTGTGTGCGACGGGATGCTGGACTAGATGGGCTGTGGCCTGATCCAGCAAGGCTTCTCTTATGTTCTTATGTTCTTATGGAAGTTGAGGTCACTCTATAAAGCTGATGGGTGGCATAGCTAAGACAAACAAGGGGAAGATTTTCTTTTTTCACTTAGGGTCATCAGTTTATGGAGTTTGCTGCCAGAGGAGGTGGTGACAGCAACCAACCTGGATGAATTTAGATCAATTCATGGTTTATCAATTGCTACAAGAATAGGTGCCTAGGTACATCCTCCAGGTGGAAGCGACTGGCAGGATGCCTCTAAAGGCCATTTTCAGGGAACCGAGAGCAGGTGAACATTTTGCCCGTTTTCTGTTTGAAGCCCAAAAAGCAATTGGTGGGCGGCTACATGAGACAAGATGCTGGACTAGGTGGGCTGTGGCTTGATCCTGCAGGGCTCCCCTTTCATTCTTTTGCATACAGTAATCCTTCAACGTTGGTAATCTCCCCTATTTATGAATTCCAATTATCCATAAAAGGGGAACTGGTACCCTATCTCCGTCCTTGCAAGACAGCGATTTGCTTATTTTTCCATTTTGTGTCTCAGTGTATATTCAAGGACATCCTGAACTCCTGTGTTTGCCCTTCATCTGGGTTTCTGCCCTTCCAATTCATGAGAGCTTCTTGCAAACACTGAGGGATTACTATATAGTTCATTTATGTCGGATATTGAACCAGAATCCAGTCTTGCTTGACAAGCAGAACTATAAAAAGAAAATAATATGAAATAAAGCCCTTTGACACCTTAAAAGCTAACATTTTTTAAAAAGTGGTAAGTTGCCATTGATCTTTGCAAAGTGTGTTACTCTAACATACAAGTAAGTACAGACACACAGGTGCAAACAGGAATCTCTAGTGTGGTCACTTTATCATTTCTAGAAGTATGCAGCTGTCTGGAAAAGCTTATTTTATATATATTTAAGATGTAAGAGCAAATCCTAATAAAATCACAATAAAAACAGATAAAATAAGTTAGACGTAATAACTTTAGTCTTTGAGGTGATTTGATTGTTTTTCCTGAAACAAACACACCATTGCAACCTTCCTATTATTAAATAGACTTAGAGCAGATGTCTTTACCACCGGCTGCCTGCAAATTGAGGCCATATAGTAGGGCAAGGCCTTGATGTGGAAGCTTGCTTAAGGTCCTTCTGAAACGCCAATCGGAGTGATAAAAAAAGGCGTTTCTGATGGAAGCTTCAACCCTATGCCACTATCATACTCCCTGGAAGGAGAGTTCGGACCGGCAAAGGTCTTCAGTCTATGGAATTTTATTCCAGATGAGGTGGTAATGGCAACCAGCCGGAATAGCTTTAAAGAAAGGGTTGGACAATTCCATGGAAAATAGGTGTATCGATGGCTATTAGAAGGGATGCCGAGGTATTTCTCCAGATAGAAGGGGCAGGCAGGATAACTCTCGCCGCCATTTGCAGGGAATGGAGACTAAGTGAAGGTTTTGCCTTTGCCTTCTGCTTGAGAACACCTGTAAGGTATTGGTGGGCCACTGTGTGGGACTGGATCCCAGACTAGATGGGATGTGGCCTTATCTAGCAGGGCTCCTCCAATGTTCTTATGATCTGCAGGCCTCTGCTATCTGTGGCTCAAAATACCACCGAAGATAAATGGTTTTACCTCATTCGCTAAGACCTGTGCATATTCAATGTCCAGTTCATACAGAGTTTCAATATGGTCACTTGTAAATGCTATTGGAACCAACAAGATGTTCTTCTTTCCCCTTTTGCAAAGCCCTTTGATGGTCTCATCCGTCTGGGGACCCAACCATGGCATAGGTCCAACCTAGCACAAAGGAAAAATTATCTTCTATTAATGTAATCCCATTTACGTGTTCTTAACAAAGGTAAGGATGAGCAGAAATGAGAGGTAACTAGGATGTGAGGAAGAGATGCCAAATATGTCCCACTAAAAAACTCTCCTGCACCCACTCTACTGGAAACAACAACAGACCAGGCTTCTGTTTGGAAAGCTCCCAAAGGTCAGGTAGATGAGTGTATCAAAGACAAAATGGTTCTACCAGTTACCTTAATAAATTAATGGTGATTCCACATTTGACATGGGCTAGACTACTTCAGCTAGTCCATCCTTGTTGGAGTTCTTTCCAGCTGCAACAGTCCAGTTGTCCTGAAAGAAGGCCATCCACACTTGGGTGGTCTGTTCTGGGACAGCTGTCTTGCCACTCCAAAGCTCATGCAAAATCCAGAGCCTACTATGGGGGCCCTGACGGCCAGGAATGGCCAGTTCTTCACCTCAGAGCTCCAGGGGGACCCATTTTGGTGGGGCAATTCAATGCACCACCAAAACACGTCCCGCTGCTAAACTGTCCCTCAGATGCATAAGCCTTTCTGCAAGTTGACCGCAGTAAAGATCTTTTTCAAGGTTTGCCAACCTTTTGGTTTAGGAAACCATTTTTGGTTGTCTAGACCGGGCTATAGGGGTGTACTGTAGCTTCTCTGTACCACATCAGAGTGCAGAACAGAGAGACCCAGAAGGGTGTCTAGGCCTTGCACTGTACCAGTTTACTGGTAACTGTGGAAAATCCCTTTGCTTCTAGCTGCAAAGTGTTTTTGACACAGAGTCCCAGAAGAGCTGCAGCATGCATTTTTACTGAACTAGCATGCACAATGAAGTGTGGAGATGGAGAGAAGAGTAATCAAGGGATAGGAAAAAGTTATGTTAATGTAAATGTTCTTTTTCAGTTCCATACCTTGGACTGCCACACAAGCCGATAGGGATTAGAATAGTTGAGCTTCTCCATGACCCTTTGAACAGTTGCACCGACCTCTTGTGGATATGGATCACCACGATTAACTACCTGTGACAAAGAAAGGACAAGGAACTTTTGAACTAGAAAGTACTTCCTGCGCTCGAGAAGCTAAACAGGTGATGAGCTATGATTAACTAGGTAACAGCTAAAGAATCAGAGACGCCTTCATTATTCATTCAGCATATTTGGTGCTGTATTTGCAAAGATGGTGTTACCCTCCAATGCATCTTGTGCCTTTTTATCAAAAGCAGTACCCCACCAACATGTTGCAGTGAGAAAATTCAAGAGAGAAGTCAGCCAGCCATCTTAAAAAATGCATCTTTCATGATCTTCTCTAGCTTCCAGTCTCTTTGCTAGCTGGTATCCAGCTGGCCTTTCTCAATAGGATCTCAGCATTCTGCAGTTTGGAACAGACTCTCTCCTACATTTGTTTTGGATGTGTTTTGCACACCTGAACACTTTACAGCTCTCTTGAGCCAACTGACACCAAAAACTGAAATGGTGTTTATATCAAGGAAAATGTAATATCTACTTTAAGATTACTGGCATATGGTATATATGATAAGACAGACACATCCCGAGTTTTCTCAGCAATAATACAGTGGTTTGCCATTCCTGTCTTCTGGGGAGATATCAGCAATTGAACCTGAGACGTTAAGCATGCGTAGCAAATGCTCTACTCTGGGCTACAACCACTCTAGAATAATAAAACATAACTCGTCAAATCTGTACTATTAACACATCTTCATAACAAGCCATTGAACCTAAAAACCTGTCTCCATCGTCAATATAATGAATTAAAAAGCATGTCCTATCTTGGCAATGGAAAACCACCAAAGTTCATGGGTCATTTTGCACTTCAAAGATAGGGATGGACCAGGGACCAGCAGGGTTCTTGCTGGTAGACCAGCCAAAGATCCAGTTGCATCCAGCCCTTGAGTGGGGTCCCCTGCAGAAAGCCAAGGTTTGGAATGGGGAAGGTGCCAGCAACCAGGCCAGCTAAAGGGAGTAGCCTCGCCCACAAGGCAAAAGGGGACAGAGACAGACATTCCCTTGGCTAGCTTGAAAAAGAGAGACGGAGAAAAGCACTGCGGAGCTGCTTCCATCCTGGAATGGCTCCAAGTGCGCACAGACAGCCTACATCTTTGTTAGCTGAGGAGCAGTAAAACTGCCAAAGGCACTCCTAGTACAGGCCCAGATGCAGCCTTCATATCTATGTCTCTGTGATGCTGTGTGGAGGCAACATGGCATGGCTGTGGCTACACACTTACATGCCGCATTACCATGGCTATGCCCATCGCTGCAACAAGGCAGATGCTCTCAGATGGGAGGTCTTGCACTTGACTGGCCAGAAGGTTAAACGCCAGTGTGTCTTGGACAGGGCCAGTGGGAACACTGGCCTCCACCCCTGATCTTAATTTCTGAGGAACACTGACCCACAAAAAGTTAAGTGCAAAAAGGCCTTAGTCGAACAACATAGTGCATGGACCACAACATAGAGAAGAGCCACTTTCTGACACTGGATCTCCCAAAGTAAACTGTGAAATGCTAGGAAGCTCATACAAACTAATCAGTCCATTACTAGGGTTCCAAGCCTTATAGATCTTCCAAGATCACGAACAGCATTAAGACAAGGTGGTTACAGTGCCTAGAATGTTTGACTAAGACCTGCACTTAGATGACCGCTAAGATCCCTTCCAGCACATACATTCTATGGAGTTATGAGCTGAGAAGCTAAGGCTCAAATCTCACTTGGCCACAGAAGCTCACAAGGCAACCTTTGGCCAATTATGGTATTTCAGGCTGTCATATCTGTTGTCAGAATAAAACAGAGAAGAAGAACAAGAAAGTTCACTGCTGTTGCCTCTTTGAGAGAAAGACAGGACAGAAATATGAATAAAAATAATCAGGACTTTGAACTGAATCCAGAAACAGACTAGAAATCCACACAATTCAATGGGGACCTGGGCTGAATGTTCAGTTCCATTTTTGTTAATCATCTCACCAGTGAATTTTGCTGAATTTATCTAAAATGATGTGTGACTTCAGACCTCAGATTCCTGCAATTTCTATCACTTTGGCTCCCAGAGTACAGCATTTTAACTTGTCAAGAACCACTAGATGGCACCAAATTTCCAGAAACCACAAAATCTACCTATACTCGAAAGTCACTCTGGGGAAGGGGTGGAGGGAATGTTACCACATTTCTGAAACTCCAACATTTTGCTGTGACATTTTCTTTGAGCAAGAGAACAAGAAAACCTCACCATATATCTTTATATCACTCTAAGAGGAGTCCCAGCTGTGAAAATATATTTTCTATCTGTGAGTTGTAGTGGCTCTGTGATAGATAACACATATCTGGGGGGGAAAGGCAATGTCAAAGAAACTGCTGAATCAACACAGTTACCAAATTCATGCTCAAATCAAGTACCTGTTACCATTACTAACTGATATCTAAAGCTGACTGTAACTTTTGCAACCTCATTTGAAAATTCTTCACCACTGTTATATCTAGCTGGTTCTGGACTCTGAATTCCTACCAGTCACAGAAAGGAATGAATTTAATTCCAGAAACAGAATCCTGATCTACTATGCATGGTCATGTGCTGAACACATTGCAGAGTGATAACAATAGTCTCCCCTCCAGAATTTGTAGCCTTCTAGCTTGTAGCCCAGAGATAAAGCATTTGCTATGCCTGCCTAACGTCCCAGGTTCAACTGCTGATATCTCCCCATAAGACAGTAATAAGCAAAGAACATAAGAGAAGCTCTGCTGGATCAGGCCACAGTCCATCAAGTCCAGCGCCCCATCACACATGGTGGCCCACGAAATGCTCATGGGCATCTCAAGCAGAGATAAGGACAAACCTTTTCCTGCTCTCGAATCCCAGCAAATGGCCTTAGAAGCATCCTGCTTGTCCCCCCACCAACCTAAAAGATATACCTAGGTGTTAATTCTAGTAGCCATTGATACATCTGTCACCCATAAATGGCAAACCACTGCTGCATTATTGCTGAGAAAACTGTAGGGATGTGTCTGTCTTGTTTTCAATCGTGTGTTCATATAACTATTATGATTTTAGTTGTTTTTATACATGTTTTGTAAACCGCTTCGAAATTATCTTTTAACAGGAAGTGGTAGACATCCTACTTCTGCCAACAGCCTCTGTTCCAGACCAACAGCACTCTTGACTCCATAATTGTCTTTATTATTTGTATTTCTATTCTTCCCCATACCCAAAGGTCTCTGGACAGGTTACAGCAATAAAAACAAAGTATAAAATGGATACATTAAAAACAAAAACAATGCCTGAATGAGGGAAGGGGGAGCAGCTTCTCAGCCAAAAGCCAGGATAAATAGATTCATCTTCACAGATTTCCTGAACCTAGGAAGTGAAGGTGCCCGACGCTTCTCATGAGAAGACTATTCCATAGACTGGGGACCACCAATAAGAAGGCCCTATCCTGCATCCCCACCTCTTTAACTACTCAAAGAGATGGTACAAAGCAGGAGGGCCTCTCCTGCAGATCTTAAGGCATGGACAGGTTGATAATGCAGAATGGGGCCCAAGCCATTTAGGTCCTTATAGGTTAAGGTAAACACCTCGAATTGGGTTTGGTAGCAAACAACAGCCAGGGCAGGTCTTTTAAAACTGGTGTGATGTGCACCTGGCCGGCCATTCCAGTCAGCAATCTAGAGCCTGCATTCTGCACTGGCTGCAGCTTCCGAACTGTCTCCAATGGCAGGCCCATGTAAAAAGCATTTCAGTAGTCCAATCTAGAAGTTACCAGAGCATGGATTACTGTGGCCAGATCATCTCTAGCCAGAAGGAGTAGTTGGGGAACCAGTAGGAACTGAAAACAGGCATTCTTGCCCACTCCTTCCACCTAAACTTCAAGTGTCAGTGCAAAGTCCAAGAACGCCCCCGATTCCATACCTGTTCCCAGGGTATTACAAATCCATCAGGGACAGGATGCCTCACCTACCAACTTCATAGGCTTGAGACCCTGTGACACACAGTACCTATGTCGTGTCTGAATTCATTACTGCCCATTACTGTTTCCAGGCACCTGTCAAGCATTTCAGATGGCACAGAGAAATTGCTGGCACTTCTCCCAGTGGCTTCATATAGATACTGAAAAGCATGGCAGATAAAATCAAACCCTGAGGAACTCCACAGGTGCAACTTTAAAAAAAAGGAAAATGGGCACTTCCCACTACAAGATACAGTTTAAGTACTTCAGAAATGGCTTGATGTTACTTACAGACATTGGCAAAGAGTGAGCAGAGAAAAGTATCACAACATCTTTCCTCTTGTCTGGTGGAAACAGGTCAAGTTCTTTCTGTATATGATCTGCAAAGCACTGCAACCAAGTTGAGAAAGTAAAGGGTCAGAATATTAGTTTTTCCAGTCAGTCCTAAGTTGTTTGTGCTCCATAGCATTTAACCAAAATAAATAAAAATGGTGATCCTTAAACAGAAACAGACTTTTAAATACAAACTTTGGCGAACGCAGACCCAAAATCCAACACCCTTTCTTTCCATGGAAAGCCAACCCAAGTGAACTTAGAAAAACTTTTGCAAAAAAACCCCAACTTCCCTCAAAATAAGAAAACAGCTTGAACTCTGTTAGTTCAAAGGACAAGTTAAACTTCATTTATGTAGTTTTCTTACTCCTCTTTTTACCTGATTGACAGGACTTGGCTAGAAAAACGTTTGATGCCTTTTTTTTGCCTGCATGAAAAAGGACGTCCGGAAGCAATATGGAATGTGCCATAAACAAAGTTGCACTGTTACAGGACATGGTCTGGACACATGCGTATGGGGAAATTAGCCTGTCCTACCATTGGCCCAAAGAATCAAAACATATGGGTTTCTAAAAGCAATAAATTGGCAAGTACTCTGCAGCACGAGACAGGCAGGCAGCAAGACAAAATACTTTTCAAGACAGTTTCTTTGATTAAAAAAATAAGTGTTATTAAAACTCAGCAAAAGCTTAAAAACCAGGAAAAGTGTCAGCAACCAGTCAAAATTTGGCTGGCAACAATGGACAAGGGCAGAGGAAAACAAATCAATAGAAGGGATTTCCTTCAAAAATAGATAAGGACCTATATGTCAATGAGACTGAAGCTTTCCCAAGAATCCTTGACACGCTTCCTTTCTGGGGCACAAGTCCCATCAGCCCCTGCCAGCACATTTAGAACTCCTGAATTAGTTAGATGATGGAATCCGGCACCAAAGATTTGGGGGTTCAGCCATTAAATTCTCTAGCAAAACCTGGACCACCCAATCTCGCTCAGCCTAAGCTACTTTGCAACACAATTTGTTTTGATTTTTATTTATTTTTTATTTGCAAGCACAAGGAAACACAACAAAGAAAAAAGTCCCTAATTTAAGTTGCTTGAGATACAATACCATCTGACCCTAGATGTTTTCGCATTACTCCCGTTCCATTTGGAACGGGAGTAGGACGGGAAGATTAAGACAGCTCCCGGCGCTTTCACCTTTCACACACAGACGCACCGGAACGCGTGTAAACGCGTTCCGGCGCGTCTGTGTGCGAATGCTCAAAGCATCGTGAGCTGTCTTAGCCGGCAAAGGCCGGCCAGGGGCGCGGAGACAGCCGCGGAGGCAGATCGGCAATCAGCTGATTGTCAAACAGCTGATTGTCGAAGCCGCGCCGGCGTCGGAGGCAAGCCCGCAGCTGTCAGGGAGGGAGAAGCAGGCGCGAATGCTTCTCCTCCCGAACGCCTGCGGGCGGCTCGTCCGCGTTCGAATGCATGTAGAGCACTTTAAAGTGCTCTACATTTCGAACGCGAGAAAGACAGCTGCGGACACGTCGGAGCGCAAGCCCCGCTCGGGCAATGCGTATGCCGTGTCCGCAGCTGTCTCCCACGCGTACCGTTCAGCCCCGTGCGAAAACGTCTCCTGTGAACACTTAGGGACCTTTTGCACATACCACCTGGTACAGTTCTATCCACTCACTGGTCAGGCCTGTTGGTAGGCATTGCTCCGATGCCACAGGTACCTCAAAGTGGGATAACACCTCGCTGGAGTAATCAAGACGTGGGCTCCTAACCCACCCCTAACCCTAACCCAAAAGCATTTGTATAGCACCTGGGGCAGCAGTTTCATACCCTTTTCCAGGTGAGGCAAGACAAATGTTCACAGCTGCATGACTGAGGCTGTGCATTGGCACAGAGCTGTCGTAATATCATGGCAATGTCCAGCCTGGCCCTGTTCGCACTTGGCCTTTTTCTGGAGTATATCTCAGTATAGGGGTCTGTGGTCCACACGCTAATGCAGACTCTGGTAGGTGTCACTTCGGCCCTGCTGAAGCCTGCACTAGCATATGGACAGCAAGCCCCTATTCCAGGATATATTCCAGAATAAAGCCAAGTGCGAATAGGCCCCCTCTCACCAGATGTTGCTTCAGGTATCGCCTTGGCAATTCAGGAACCCCCAGGCTGACTGTTTGCACTATATGCGCTGCTAGCCAGGTACGGGGCTAATTTAATGCTTATAGTACAAATGGCCACCACCGTGCTGGATCCTTGTCAGTCTAGTGTGTTATTGTTATACAATACCAGACCTGCAAGTGCAAATCCAGCCCTGCTTTCTGGCTTCTGTTTCTCAGAAGAACTCCATACCTGAATGAGAAGGGGGTGTGTAGGCCATCTGTCAATTGTGCTCCACTTCATCCTCGGCTTCTGCCCCTTTTCACTATAGTAGCGATAAATAGCGTTCAAACTGCTTCCTAAGAAACGTGACATAGAAAGGTCAACATTAGTAGGAAACATTAACTACTGAGCCCATTATCAGGAACGGCAGGGAACACTGGGAGTTGCACACCGGGACTTCAAAGACCAGGAACCTCCACACGGCCGCAGCTGAGCACTCCTATCATTAGGTAGGCCTAGGAAAACTGAGTTATGCTCTGAGGCAGTTTTAAAAAAGGAAAGCAAAAAACTCATCCAAAACAACTTAGTGACGCTTCATTCAGATGCCAGCCTGCCCCTCTCCCCGCCTCATGAATATTCTAGGCTAGAAAAGGTGGATTAGAGGTGGAATGAGAACACAAGTACCACACATTGTCCCTGAGACGCTAACAGTAAAAAGGAAAAGTATCTCAAATGTGGCTTGGGACCTGAGGCCTTTTCACATTTCAGTCAAACGGCTGTAATGCTGTTTGGCTAAGACAGTTTGGGAAGCTTTCAGTATTCACACGTAGGCAGGAAAGAACGTGTTTACATGCGTTCTTACCTACCCACGTGCGAATGCTGAAAGCGTCCCGAACTGACCTGGCCAGGAAAGGCCGGGCAGGGGTGGGGACGCCTCTCTCAGGCCCGCCTGCCATTGGGTGAGAGCACCCAGGGGCAGGCAGACCTGTCAGGGCCCTTCGCCAGGGTCCTCTACAACTGGCAAGAACCCACCTGGGCACCCACCCAACCCAGGGCCCGGCGACGTGCGCACGCAGGTCCTACCTTCTGGCTGTGCTGGGTCTCAATAACCCGGGGCAGCCAGGAATGCGCACCACGTGCACGCGGCGCGGCTTCTGATTGGGCAGACTGCCAACGCCACTGTGCTCCCTTTGCTGGCTGCCCTTGTCTGGAATTACGGGAAATCTCGCACAATTCCCTAGGAATCACGGGAAATCATGCAAGATTTCACAGATGGTTCAGTAATGCTAAGCGGGGAATGACTAAGTCAGTGATGGCCAACCTATGACACGCATGTCACAGGTGACATGCCAACCCCTTCTGGGTGACACACCTGGTCACCCTGGCACCTGGGCATGTAGTGCTTGCTTGTTCTTGAAGTGTACGAAATACCAACTTTCAATTGAAGATTTAGCAAATGAAATTCAGCAACAAAAGTCATGAATGTAAAGAATTATTTGTTTTTGCTTTTAATAAAATACACATATCAAAAATATAACTTTTTTTACTAGAGCTACAAATATCACAAAATTATGGATAGTTCTAGATGTGACACAGCACCCGAGTTAAGCTAGCTTTTCTTGCAAATTTTGACACACTAAGCTCAAAAGGTTTGCCATCACTGAACTAAGTGATTATTCAACAGTGAAAAGAAAAACATTTTAGACATGCTCAGGGGCATGCTATTGATTGCCACCTTGCCTCTTCCAGGCCTGAGACACAGTATGAGACATAATGGCAGGATATTTCTTTTGTCATTCAGCTACTAGCTCACCTGTGGTAGAGCAGCTATACTGAGGATATTGTGTGAAAGCAATAGCTCTTTCAATGCCATCTTTCTCCATTTCTTCAATTGCTTCCTCTGTCAGCGGGTGGACATAGCGAAAACCAATGTAGTACCTGTGAGGAGCTGGAAGCAAAAAGCATCTTGTGACTTTCTGGCTAGTTTACAATGCCTGGAAGAATTCTCTCCAAATACTCCCTTTAGCTATTGCTTATTCCCTAACTGTTGCATCTGTTACACATTTTGAGAAACTAGAATGTAAGAACCTAAGAGGAGTCCTGCTGGATCAGGCCACAGCCCATCTAGTCCAGCATCCTGTCTCACACAGTGGCCCACCAATTGCTCATGGGCATCTCAAGCAGAGATGAGGGCAAACTTCCCTCTGCATAAAAAAACCCAGCAAATAGCCTTAGAGGCACCCTGCCTATCCCCCCAGCCTGAAAGATGTACCTAGTTAACCTTGATATGAT
The DNA here is from genome assembly GCA_023333525.1 of Aspidoscelis tigris stejnegeri. NCBI lineage: Eukaryota > Metazoa > Chordata > Lepidosauria > Squamata > Teiidae > Aspidoscelis > Aspidoscelis tigris. The sequence continues at coordinate 15,462,453 of JALMGA010000007.1, forward strand.
TAAAACAGAGGGCAATAAACAGAAAGAGCCCACTATATACTTACTGGGGCACTTTTTCTTTTACCCAGCTGCCTTTGGGACAAACTAGATGCAGCATTTGTCATGTCATTTAGCATAATGCTGGTTTTTGTTATATCTCTAGTTCTCACTTCACTGGGTTTTCACTTCTCCAAATCCTGACTGCGGATTCTGTTCTTGTAGTTAAACAACAAGTGTGACATAATGGACAAGCTTTGAAAAGGAGCAACCTTATTCTACACGAATTTGTCTGCCAAAGGCTATGACTCACAACGGGCAGATACACAATACCCATTTCAGAATAAGTACCCACCTGTGAATAAGATCTGAGAAACCATAGAACATTGTGTAGAGCAGCAATCCTCAATCTTTTTTTCACTTGTCTTCCCCTTGGCAGTCCATTTCCATAAATTGCACCCTTCGTCATGGGGTGTTTTTCCACTGGCAGTAAGTACCCATTTTAGCACCCATTAAGGACCCATTTGGCTGAGAGCCGGATGACCCCATTTCCACTTAAGACCCCATTCGGGACACATCTGTTTCCACCACACCTAGGGAAATCCAGATCTTATGGGTCCTTCAGGACCTATAATTCAGATTTCGTGTAGATCCCATTAAAGGGGTCTACAATGGGGTCTTCAGCCATAAAATCCATATTATAGGGAGCCTGTTTCCACTGCAATTGGGCAATGGGGTCTAAAGGAGGCTTGGGGGAGGGGGTACCCATGGGAGGTGCCCCAAAATAAAAACTCCGAAGTCCCTCCGAAGTCATTCTGAAGTTGCCTTTGGAGATTAGCAAAGGCTCCAAAGGGGTTTTTCTGCAGAGCCTTTGCTAATCTCCAAAGGCAACTTTGGAGATTGCACCCCCTGTCCCCCAAAACACCTGGGGTGACAGGCAGACCCTTTGTGGTTAGATCCGGATTTCCAAATGGGTGCTCTGTTGTTTCCACAGCAGGCAGGCTAGCACCCATTGCTACGCTGCCCAGAGACCCTTGGGTATGGGGCGGCATATAAATGTAAATATAAACAAATATAAATAAATAAATGGAAACACACTGAGTACTTCCCTTAATCCGGATCTACTAGATCTGGATTAAGGGAAGTACCCATTCCTTAGATCGGGGTCCTCAAACTTTTTGAACAGGGGGCCAGTTCACTGTCCCTCAGACCACTGGAGGGCCGGAATATAGTTTTAGAAAACTATGAATAAATTCATAGCAGGACAGGCAGCAGCAACAAAAACACCCAGTGGGCCGGATAAATGTCCTTGGAGGGCCGCATGTGGCCCGCGGGCCCTGCTTTAGATCCTGATCTTCCTAGATCTGGATTAAAGGACCGCAGTGGAAAAACACCCATAGATGCTGTTATTTCAAATGTATACATTGTAACTCTAAATGCCTTTTCCTGTCATTCATTTTTCACTCATGCCTAAATGTCCTCGTTTGTACCCCTGAGGTGATGTGTAGCCCAGGTTGGGAATCATTGTTGCAAAGGATCAAACATGCAACCCTCAGCTTTCTAGATAGGCGCCCTATCATGCAGCCACTTCCCTGGATATCTGGCAGACCAAGATGAAAAACATGGTGCTAGGCTACATCTGTCCAGCAGGGCTTTTCACCGATTACAGCCAGTTTGGTCTGGTGGTTAAGGAGCCAGACTGGGAATATCAGGTTTGACTCCAACCTCCTCCATGAAACCAGCTAAAGTTGAATGCACAGCAATCTTTCGGTTTACTGACTGATCACAACAATAATAAAAAAGATATGGTACAAGGCTACACGCTGTTCCCTTGGAGTATCGTGCTAGATCTTGGCACTGAATGGGAAAATTCAGTGCCAAGTGCCTCCTCTTGAGAGTCAGTATATTACTTTTGAAGGAAGTATAACAATTCAAATCAATAAATACTTCCTGGATTTTTTCCCCTGGAACATGCAAAAATAAGTGAACTAAAGAGGTAAAAATTATTGTAACAGGAAAAAAAAGATCTCCCGCCTACACACGTGTAAAGGCAGAGGAAGAAACTGGAGACTGGAAGACACATGGGATAGTTTCCCCTATGTCATCAAACTCCTCCTCCTCTTCCTGAAAGCACCAAAGACCAGTTTGGTCTAGTGGTCAGGGAGCCGGACTCTTATCTGGAAGTACCAGGTTTGATTCCACACTCTTCCACAAAGCCAGCTGAGTGGCCTTGGGCTAGTCACAGCTCTCTTCTGAGCTCTTACAGCCCCACCTACCTCACAGAGTGTTTTGTTGTGGGGAGAACAGAAAGCTTTGTCAGCCCCTTTGTGTCCCCTTAAATGGGTGAGAAAAGTGAGGCAGAAAAGCCAAATCTTTTACTACTTTGCCGCTGTCATTCAGTCATGTGTCTGACTCTTTGTGACCGTACAGACCTAAGCACACCAGGCCCTTCGGTCCCCCACTGTCTCTCAAAGTCTATTCAAGCTCATGTTTATTGTTTCCATGACATGATTTACCCATCTTATCTTCTGGTGTTCCCATCTCCTTTCCCCTTCAATCTTTCCCAGCATCTGGGTCTTTCCCAATGAGACAACTCTTCTCATTATGTGGCCAAACTATTTTCAGTTTTAGCCTCAGTGTCCATTTTGTCTTTTGTTGTTGTCCAGAAGGTTTTCTTGTCTAAGATATTAGAGTGGTTTGCTATTTCCTTCTCCAGTAGATCATGTTTTGTCTGAACTCTCCACTTTGACTTGTTTGTCTTGAGTGGCCCCAAACAATAATACACCTTATAGTTTTACTGAACCAAGCAAGCCCCTCCGCCACAGTAAATCAGTGTTCCATCAAGTAAAAATCTACTTTAAGGACAGGCAAACATGTTTTGATAGCACAAGAGATGCTAGAGAAAGCTGTACAATAAATGTTTCACAGGAATTCAAACTGTTGAGATCACACTACACCATCACCCAGTGATGACATCCCACTACAAAAGGAATCACCATGAAGTGTGGTAGCATTTCTTTGAAGGTGCCTCTTGACTCCTGCACAAGTTCTGAGCAACGCAAACAAACAGCTAGGATCAGGGGCCTGATAGGCAGGAGAGTTAGGACTGACAACAGAAAGCATTTTTTCACTCAGAGGGTCGCTGGTCTATGGAATTTGGTACTAGCAACCTGCCTGCATAGCTTTAAGAAAGGATTAGCTAAATTCATGGAGGACAAGTGTATCATTGGCTAGTAGAATGGATGCCTACGTACTGCCTCTGGACTGGAGAGACAGGCAGGATGCCTCTAAAGGCCATTTGCAGGGAACTGAGGAGGAGGAGGAGGAGAGTTGCCTTTCCTAGCCAGCTCTTCTCACACATCTGAGGGGACTCAAAGTGGCTGGCAAACCTCTCCACAACAGAACACCCTGTGAGGTAGGTGGGGCTGCAAGAGCTCAGTAGAGAGCTGTGACTAGCCCAAGGTCACCCTTTGTGGAGGAGGGCAGAATCAAACCTGGTATTGCCAGATAAGAGTCCAGCTCTCTAACCACTAGACAAAACTGGCTTCATCTTCTGCTTGAGAATGCCCAGAGGGAATTGGTGGGCCATTCTGTGAGACAAGATCCCGGGCTGTATGGGCTGTGGCCTTATCCAGCAGGACTCATCTTATGCTCTTATGCAAAGCGAACGCATTCCACAGCATGGCCTCTAAATTCCAAATGTGCCCCAAAGCTCACAGACGATGGCAACCCCCAAACCACATTAACCACCTGGGTCAAATTCCAGACAGGCCATGGCACAAGCATTACTCTAAGTGTCATTTCAGCCTCCTGCTTGTCTTCTGCTTCCTAGCAGAAAACATTAGCATGCAAACCTAGTTTTTAGGGGGGGTTAAAAGAAGAAAAGAGCTGCCAGCTTCTGAGATATAATGAGAGAGCAAGTTAAGATGCAAAGGATGTACAAACAGATAAAAGACAGGGCAGCCTTCACTTGGGAAACCACATTGTAAAAGAAGAGGGTGTGATGAGCTCTGACAAGAGCAGATAACACTCCCTAAACCATTAACTTAATGCTCCTGAACCTCCTGGCTTCTTTAACAGACTAATTTTATAAAACGCTACTGGCTTGTCTTCCAGAACAAGTAGCTGTTTGAGGCCATCCTTCAGATCTGTCAAGGTTTGCTTTCCCGTGTCAAGAACAGTTTGCAAAGGCCTTGTAGACGGGAAGACTTCAAATGCTAAAAATTAGGGAAAGGTTCAAAGGCCACACGCTTGCTTAATGCATATGCAGGCCTGGGGCTGGTCGGTATTTGATATCTAGCGGTTTTAGGAGATGCAGTTACATTCCCGCAGAAGCAATACTGACCTTATTTGGGGGTGTTCCTGAGAAAGAGCTGCGTGCATAGCAAATGCACACACTTGGCAGGTGCAGAGCACACCGACAGCTGGCCCAGCCTGGCTTAGCAGTTTGAATCAGGGGAACAAAAGTTTCCCAGACCTGAAGGCCGGGAGCATTTCGCCGTGCTGCTGAAAGTGGGTTCACTTCTGACTCTTGGCACAAGGTTGCTCGGCTTTTGAACAGGGACACTCCTGTTGTGGCTGCCACTCATTTTGCATAGTTTTGACAAATTACTGCAGATCCTCCAGCAGTTGGCTTCACTTGGTCCCTCTCTGTGGTGGCCCCTGTCCTTTGAAATGCTCTTCCCTCTGAAATTTGTAAGGCACCAGCATCTTTGAGCCAGTTTGGTCTAATGGTTAGGGAGCCGGACTCTTATCCGGGAATACCAGGTTCAATTCCGTCGTCCCCCATGAAGCCAGCTGGGTGACCTTGGGCTAGTCACAGCTCTCTTCTGAGCTCTCACAGCCTCACCTACCTCGCAGGGTGTTCTGTTGCAAGAAGAACAGAAAAGCTTTGTCAGCCACTTCGAGTCCCCTTAAACGGGCGAGAAAAGCGGGGTAGAAAAGCCAATTCTTCTTCTTTATTTTAGGCCCCTACTGCATTCTTTTTTTAAAAAAATCAGGCCTTCCCAAAGGATAGTTTTCATTTACCTTCCACCGCCTTTTAATGATGACGTACTTAGGTCAGTCATTTTTTATCTGCTATTAATAATGTCTTTATGTTTGCTTGGGAGGGGAGGATAAACAGATTTGAGATTCTAAAATGGGAAACCGTACAAAAATACTTTCAATTAATAAATAAAAGGTAAACAACATGCACGCATGCCTAAGTTCCATAATACAAGAAAAGGAGACACAAATGTAAAAAGTAAATCAGGAGAGCTGGGCAAAGGAAGAAAAAAAAAACAGCTCTTTATGTAGCAAAATAAACATGAACACACTAAAATTTTAATGTTCTATATAACAAGGCATCTTTACAAAGGATCAGAACATTGGCCCATCTTCATGGCAAAGTATCCATTTGGCAGGCAGAAGGTGTCAGGCTCAGTTCCAGCTTCTGTCCAGAAGAAGGTAATGCAAACCACTTCCATATTATTGCCAAGAAAACTGCCTGGATGTGTTCACAGAATCCCCAGGAACCGGGGGCTCCTCTGTCTCTGTACAGCTTGGTTTGCTTTTCCTAGTTTTTGACAGACACAGGTATTCCCTGTGTGAAAATGTGTTTTCCCTCTGAGCCTCACAAGTTTTTAATGTGTTCTAACTGCTGAAAAAATGGAAAGTAGTATAAAAAATATCTTAAATATATTAAACCAAACATTCCTTAGACCCAGAATGCAAGCAAAACACACAGTTCTATCCTAGCCTTCTGCCTAAAAACCTAATTCAGCAAAAGCTCCGTTTCCGTGTTTTAACCGGCTTCAGAATCCTATTCCCCTTCCGCCTCCTTGCTGACACTAGTTAGGGGGAGGGTGGGTACACACCCACACATATGGTGGATTATGGTTGTCTCCAACAAAACCGTTGAAGGCTTTGCTTATCTTATCCCTCATATTCAAGGGTGGAACTTCACCAATGCAGGGTGGGACCAGTGGCAATTTTGCTAATTTAGGTCAATGGAAGGAAAGGAACCCAGCAAAACCAGAGGCTTTTCAATTGCCTTCCACTTCTGAGTTACAGTAACTGGAAGTTTATTTTATGTTCAGTTCACACCCCAACGTGATTCTTCCAACATTCCCTGCATTTATCACTTGAGTGCAGGTGCGACAACAAACACAAGAGAGAAGCGTCTCATGTGCCCATTTTCAGGTTACTATTTACTAAGGAAGTTTCCCAAAACATTATAAAGCTAGTGAATAAGCAAGCTGCCTACAAAGGGCTTCATCGCTTCAAATCTCCTATTAATAATCCACCCATAACAGAATATGTTGACCTTTCAGATTCAAGGACGGTATACTTCATCCTCAATAGTGTATTCTGTAACTGATAAGGAAATATACGTGCTTGACTCAAGTCTGTGTCCAGAAAGGAGGAATACTTAGCAGGGACTCTGGAGCAGCTGTCAAAGGTAAAAGATTCCCTCGAGTCAAGCTCAACACTCAGTGATGCCCAACTCAACTACTTCAGTGGGTCAGACCCAAGTTCCATCTAGTCCAACAGCTTCTTCTCACTAGACCAGTTTGGTCTAGTGGTTAGGGAGCTGGACTCTTATCTGGGAATACTCGGTTTGATTCCACCCTCCCCCACAAAGCCAGCTGGGTGACCTTGGGCTAGTCACAGCTCTCTTCTGAGCCCTCACAGCCCCACCTACCTCTCAGGGTGTTCTTTTGTGGGGAGAAGAACAGAAGGTTTGTCGGCCACTTTGGATCCCCTTACACGGATGAGAAAAGTGGGTGTTGAAGAGCCAACTCTTCTTCTTCTTCTTCTCACAATGGCCAACTACAGAAAGACTTGCTATCAGGATACAAGGCCTGCTCTGCTCACAATGTCCCAGGAGCTAATCTTCAGAGGCAGGCCACCTCCTGCTGCTCTAATAGCCATTGATAGCCCTGTCTTCCATGGATATAAGAACACAAGATATGCCCTGCTGGATTAAACTCATGCCCCCTCTAGTCCCTCAGTGGTCACCCAGGTGCACAGAGCCCCACCAGCAGAACATGAGGCCCACAGCTTGCTCTTCCTGCAGTCCCCCAGCTGCTGGCCTCCAAAGACAGACCATCTCCTGCTCCCATCAGGGCTAATAGCTACTGATAGCCCTAGCTTTCACAAATTGGTCCAAACCTTTCTGAAAGCTTTGTTGGTCACTTGTGTTTCTGGTAAAGATACGGAAGTGGTGTGCCATTACATTCTTCCCAGGAGATGCTCTGGGGTGTTTTCAGACTTCTCCTGTCCGCTGGACAGGAAAGGAACATGATTCATCAACGTTGACTAGCCCTCGTACTTGGAGCACTCGTAAACTTTGGCCATTCCCTCCCCCCGTGATCGAATACTTACCTTATTTGATCTGGGGCCTTGTCCTTCTCTGGGCGACGCCATTTTGGCTGCAGCACCCTCCACGACAGTGCGTGTCAGTGCTGTTGCCTTGATTACACGGACGCTCTGCACACACGCAGTCATGTCTATGGTCATCCGAGACGCCAGTGCGCTTGCGCGGCATCTCAAACGACCTTGGGGCACCAGAAGAAGAGCAAATGGTTGTTGCCCAGATGCTTAAGGTAAGTCTCTGGCTAACATTAGCTAACATGTGGAGCATGCTTTCATGCTTTACACCTAACCAATGATTAGTCAACTTCTGGTGAGGGCAGGCACGCCCGGTGGCTGTAACAGCCTACTCCGCGTGCGTGTGCTCTTCACCAGAGGTTCACTAATCATGCACTAGAGGCCTTAGTGAGAACAGGCCTCTGGTTTCAAGGAATGTTTTCAACTCTGAGATCCGGCCACTCCCAAAATTAATATTAGCAAATCATTTTTACATAAAGAGCCACATAACCAACCAACAAAAAACAGCCTGAATGTGCAGTTTGGGGCTGCCTCCATTTTAGTTAGACATGGATATAGAGGTGGATAAAAGTAAAGACGGAATACCAGAGTGTGGGCACATTTCATCAAGCAGCTTCACCATGCCTTCTCCCTGGGCGGCAGTCCACTTCTTGATCGGAGAGCCTCCACCGATGCGGCTGTATTGCTCCTGAATTTTTGGCGTGCGTCTCTTTGCAATGAAAGGCGCCAGCTTACTAGACCAGCGAGAGACCACAATTAGTAAAAAGCCTCACCTCCGCATCATCTTTCCTTCTTCCTTTAAATACCATCCTGTCTCAGTTTAGTTATTAGTTGTAGCTAAGGGTATATATACGAAGACACCAGCCACATGCTGAGTCAGGAGAGGCCAGTTCTTTCTGACTTCTTACAATCCAAGCCATATCCAGTAGAAACACTTGCAAAGGCAGAACATCAATCACCCTTACTGCAAGTTTCTATATAATTTACCAGAAATATTTTACAGAAATATTCAACCCTGTATTATCCTACAGTATATAAGTCCCTGTTGTAGTTCCTGTTAGAATTCAAGGGCAATACAGTCTGAAAAAACACGCAATTCAGCAAGACTTTTGGGCCCCGTTCCCAAAGGCACTGGACTGGATTCGGCATCCAGTGTTTCCACTAAATTTGCCAGTAGTCCAAATCCGGGAAGACGTGGAAGAGGAGCAAGATCCACTGCCACTGCTAGTGTGCCGTTGCTGCCACTACTGCCTCTACCACCCCCACCGCCGCTGGGCACTTGGCAAGGTCTGCTGCACCTCCGGAGCTGAGCTTTTCACCCCCTTTGCGATGGCTGGGCATTCTGCAGGGCCAAGGGCTTCGGGGCTGGGCATGGCTAGGCCCTGGCTTCCCTTCAGGTTAGGAGGAAGAGGAGGAGGGTGGCAGTAGCGGCAGCGGCTCCTATCCAAAAACCACTGCAATGTGTCATTCGCTGGTGTGCTTGTGCGCACTTGTGGGTGAGGTTAGGGAACAGCCCAATGCGCATTCGGTGCTGTTCCCAGCCTCCAGCTAGACCCGCAGCAGAACCCGGATTACTCCGGACCAAAGTAATCTGGCTTCACAGTACGTTGGAACGCGCCCTTTGAGTGCCAAATAATTTTAATACTAAGACATACTTACTTTTGCACTGGCAGCGTCATTAGGTCTCGGTCAAGAAAAAGCCGAAGTAGGAAATCATGGACATCTCCTAGCGTCTCAGGGCCTCCCATATTTAGCATCAAGATCCCTGTCTTGGGTTTCCTAAAGATCAAAAAGAACAGATGTGAGCCGATTTTTTAATACATACTTCCTAGTCACAATCCAAAGTAAAAATCTGACCAGTTTTCCAGTTTAGAAAAGGATGTTTTCCTTTTTTTATTCGAAAGTAGGCACTTCCCCAAACACTTGGCTCTGCTTCTGCTAAGCATGTGGTTTTATTGTGTTTTATTTACAAAATCTACATCCCATCTTTCTTTGAAAGAACTCAAGACAATTCAAACCATTCTTCACCTCTCTATTTTATCCCCACAACAACCTTTTGAGGTAGGTTAGAGTGAGAAATACCAACTGCCCTCTAAGATTTTGCAGGTAAGTATCTACCTTACTAAAGTGAACAAATTATCAATTGATTTTTTGATGAAAATTAATCCCAAAACAGTTTAGGATAACGGGTCCGTAAGACATAATGTGTACCTTGCTTCTAACAAACCCTAAGCATATAGGTACATAGTATGAGGCCCACAGAACGCTTCTTGCCCAAAACAAGCAATTTAGGCCAGGAACACAGCATGCCTTCTGGCAGCTGACCACAAAATGGCCACCCTGACCAGGCCTATCCTCAGAACCTGACAACAAAAGTTCCCTGGCCTCTGAAAATGGAGGCCAGGGTTATTTCACTGCGTCCTCAGAAAATGACCCTGATGTAGGCCATTTTCTGAAACCCAGAAAAATGTCAGCAGGTAACAGAATAGGGTCTGGGATGATCCTGCTGCCTCTACCTGTTCACGTGGCTGCGGCAAAAACAGGACCCTTCCTGGGGTGGGGGTGGGGGGCTGTGGCTTTGTGGGGGTGGGTGGCAGACCAGGTTCTCAAGAGCTCATCCAGACAGCTCCACTGAGTTAAGGAACAACCTGAGCAGCAGAGAAACATGCTAGTGCAGTCTACAGCAGGCTCCAGGTGAGGCCTTCCAGAATCTGTATTAGCATACAGACAACAGAGCCCTATCCTGAGATATATTCCAGAATACAGCCAAGTACAAACAGGCCCCTTGTTTGGATTAAGAAAAAGGTATGCCACATGGGGACCCTGTCTGACTGCGCCTGGTACCCCAAAGTGGAATTCTACTCACATATCTTCAATCAGAAAATACCGCCAAGAAATGCAACATTCCAGGTGCATTCAGTTTCAGAAGCCATTTATCTGGCTCCTGTAACAGAATTAAGACTGATCAAGGCAATTCCTGTATTAGCTGTGACAGCACCAATCAATTGCTTAAGAGGAGGCAGAACTAAATCCAGGGCCTTCCATCTGTCCTGCTCAGACAACCAATCAGCATCTATGACACAACTTGTGGGCACACGCACACACCTTGGAGCATGTAGGTAGTTGCATAAAATGGCCAGATAAGGCTTTTCCACCACATAAAGGCTTGGCACAGCCACATTCTTATCTGTCACTTCCAGGGTGTAACAGATCTTATGCTCAGCTTGAACAGAGTTGGCACTCTCAAGATACCATAATCCCCTTGCATCACACCAACATTCACAAGGCCAAAAAGGAGTTACACAGCTCTGTTAGCAGCACCAAAAGGCTAGAAAGGGCTCTTCATTCTCCTAACAATAACCATACGGTCAGACCCTCATATGCACTGATTTGGACATTTTTTCCAGACCACTAACCATTTGGTAGCCCCCCTTTGGACTTGCTCTAGTTTGTCAATGTCTTTTTTAAACTGGGGTACCCAGAACTGGAGACAGTACAGTTAATGGGTCCACGCTGACTGTAAATAAAATGCAATTTAATGACAGACACTCTAACCCTATGCAAGTTTATTTTGGCAGCTTAACGGAATTTCCTCCCAGATTAAGTGAACCCATGTTACACCAGAATCTAGCCCCATCTCATATAATGATAAGGACAAAGGGGTACCTTGTACCCTGAATGAGATCACGTTTGGATGTGCCCTGCTTCCAAGTGCAGTCCTCCACAAAGGTGGCCCATCCGTCACATCTCCTCACCATCCCAAGACACCAGGCACCCGCTGCTCCAGCATGCCTCCAGACAGCAGCCTTTTACGTCACCCATTCATCTGGGCATACGGAATGCCCGGATGTACTTGTTGTCAACTCCACGCATGTGTGAACACCTGTTCCAGCCCCTATGCATGTGCACAGGACACAGCAATGGTGGTGGCTCCATCTAGAAGGAAAGCAGGTGGCCTGAACAGTGCTATTGCTAGAAACCCACAACCAGTACTGGGTTTTCCAGCAATAGTTCTTCATGCTTTTTAGGGGGGAAATAGCAGGGCTGTGATGGGGTTGCCTACCATACATGGTGCCATAATGATGCTTAATTCCCCCATCTGAACAGGGCCTTAATCATAAGCCTGTCTTAATTCAGCTACACGGAAATTCCAAGATCTTGACACTGCCAGATCTGTGTTCAGTAGGCCATAACAACTACATAAGTATTACTATTACTACAAAGAATCTACTATAGCTTTGAGGTTGCATAGTATAAACTACAGCCACACATAGACCTTCGCGGGCTTCCGCTGCTGCAAGCCAAAGATAAGTACATACAGACAGGTCTCTTACCTCTTTTCAGGCTGGATTTGAGGCTTCGTTTGGAGGGCCGGAGCTGTGGATTTGCATCGCCACTGAAACAGAGTCCCTGCGTGACAGCAGCTGTTGTGTTTTCCAACTAAAGGGAGTGAGGACAAGATACAGGCAACGTATTACACAGCTTGACCAGCAACCAATCTAAACCATTTTAATAATTTTATCTTGAAGATCATGTACACTTAGGTTTCAGTCCATCTTCAGTCCACCTTTAGAGTGAAAGAACACATCAGCAAAGTGACTAGGCATTTCCTTTAAACATTTTCTCAGGTAACACCAAAAGAAAGCAGCTTGTTACCTTGCTGATGTGTTATTTCACTCTCAAAGTGGATTGAAACTGGATTAAAACTTAGGTATGGAGGGGCCTTTACTGTGTTTTTAAGCAATACTTGTTCCCCTCATCCTGTTCCGCATTTTTCTAATTTAGCACTAATTTATTTATTACTTGTATTTCTACTGGAAGGTTTCAGGGCAGGTAACAACATTTAAAATCAGACATATATTAGAACAACAACAATGTCTGGGAAGTGACAGTATATTTCCATTTAACTAAAGGCCAGGACAAAGAAGTGAGTCTTCAATGCCCTCCTGAACATATACAATGAAGGGGCCTGATGCACCTGAAGGTGGACACTATTCCATAGCCTGGGGGCCATCACTGAGAAGGCCCGCTCCCAGATGCCTACCCCTTTCACTACTGAAATAGTGGGTCAATCACGAGGGCCTCCCCTCCAGATCTTAAAGCATGAGCAGGACGATATGGGAGAAAGTGTTCCTTTATATATTTGGGGCCCAAGTCATTTAGGACCTTATAAGTCAAGTTAACACCTTGAATTGGGCTCAGTAGTGAATATGCAGCCAATGCAACTCTTTTAATTTAGTTAATCATATACTATACTAGGGAACAGCTCTAGATCAGTGGTACAGCAAACTGCCTAGAGAGCGAAGGGTTTCTGGTTCAATCCCCAGGATCTCCCTGGAACTAGGCAAACCACTTCTATATCTGTATCAAGAAAACTGCACAGAGGTGCTTCAACCAGGACTCAGGCACAACTCAAATGTAAACAACAACAAGAAATACTATAATAACAATTTACATACTTAATACTGTTGATAGTTTGATAAGCATTTCAATTGTATTTTTTCCTTTAAAACTAAAAAGAAGCAGGCATTGCACCTACTGTTTGCCATCTCATGGAATAATAAGCATATAATCATTGATGGGTTTATGGAATGTGTGTTAACTTTTCTTACACAACAGTAAATCACATCTGTAATTTCACTAATAAAATTATGTGTACATATGGGTACATATTAGTTACATATTATCAAAAGCAGTTGTAATAGTTTACCCATGTTTTATTTGTAGCCATTTGTGTGTAAATTTAATATTTAATATTTAATTTAATATTTGTGTATAATATTAAATACATTGGTAACATATTTATTATGCATTATGTGTATTTTTTATTTTATTAAATAATAAACAACAACAATACAATATCACATAAGACATCTCAAGTTTTCATCAGTTATAAGAGTAAAACAAACCAACACATAACCATACCTTCCTCTCCCCTGCATGGAATAGCAAAACATTACTAACCCTTAATTAATAAATTAAATTTATTTTTCCTCTCAATCCCTGGCTTCCCATGCATTATGTGTATTGATGGGCAAACTTTTCCTGCTAAAAGGCCAAGCCTGAAGATGTGAATTTTGCAAGAAAAATATTACAGCTTGATAGAAATACTGCGTGGAGAAGAGTCAGTCAGCAGGCGATGTTTCCTCAGTTATCAAAACTGTTCTTAATTAAACAAACATTTAATACAGCCATTCTATTTTTAGTAATTCCCCAAACAAGCACACAAAGAAAATACTGTTTCACAGTGGCCTCAGTTTCAGCTATAATCTAGCACACACTCACTACCACATTTAGTATTAGGGCATCAGCTTGAGATGCCCATGAGCATTTGCTGGGCCACTGTGTTCAACAGGACGCTGGACTAGATGGGCTGTGGCCTCATCCAGCAGGGCTTCTCTTATGTTCTTATGGAGGGAAAAAGGAGAAGCACACACCTGCAAAAATCAGCATAGAAAAAATGTAGGAAACAGTGGCCTGAGTTGGAATAACATTCTCCCCTCTTAGAGAAAACTGTGGAAGTTATGAAAATGTATCCAATAACTTGGTGCATTTTGCATTTAACTCCCTCTTTTAACTGCAGTTAACATTATTCTCTATTTTATCTTCACAACAGGTTGGGATGAGAGGGGGTGACTGGCCCAAAATTACCCAAGGTGGTTTTGTGGCATGAGTTTCATTCGAATCCACATCCTCCAAATCCCGAACCCACACTGTAGCCACAACATCATACCGGACTTTGGCTACATCCAGACACTGGTTACTTATTCCAACTTATATCCACACGTTATTCTGGAATATCCAAATATAATGGGATAACTAAGCAACATCTGGATGCAGCCTAAGTGATCAACCTCTGTATAAAACAGTAGTATAATTCCCACCCCTGCTGCCAAGAAAATACTTCCCTGTGTCCCCCCATCAATTACATTTTCACCCCTAGGACCCACATCTTACACTTTTTACCAGGCTGTGAAGCCAGTAGGAGGCTTTTCCCACACAGAAGGTACTTTTGCTGACAGCTGATCTCTTTATGCAAAGAGATCTCTTATGCAAACCGCCTCTCCCTCTCGAGCAGCAAGATCCTGTCTGCTTAAACACCAAGGATCGACCCGTTTCTTGGCCTTCAGAATCGGCTGGAAAGTGCCAGCCCACTGGCACACGCAGGGCGCAGGATACTCAAGCGGGCATTGGGGTGGGGGGGACCTCAAACACACTTCTTCCTTGTTTAATGCCAGCCAGGCTTAGTTCTAAAAGTAGCCAGAGGTGCTGGGGGGGGGGGGGAATGGACTGAATCCGCCAAAGGACCCTTCAGGAGCCCTCGAGATGCTTTCTATCCTGGAATAAAGTTGGGCTGGAAGCTTGCTCAGAGCCACAGACCAGGGCAATGCCTTATGTAAGAGGAGCGCGCTTGCTCCAGGGCGCGCCCTTTACGCACCGTGGGGTCGCTCGGTCCTACGAGATTTCTCCACCCCGGAGACAGACAGACCACCCACCCACTCTCCCCGAGCACCCACCCACCCACTCTCTCTACCGCCGGCCGCGTGGGAACTGGGAAAGGAGAGGAGCGAGCAGATCATCCAAGCCGCTCGTCCTCCAGTCAGCCAGCCAGCCCAGGCGCAGAAGATCCCCCCTTCTCCAAAGATCTCTCTCTCTCCGGGGGAAGGGATCCACTTGAAACCAAGGAGGGGGGCGGAGGAGCCGGCAGCACCACCGTTGGGGGAGGAAAGGACCATCAGACGCCGCCGGTTGGGTCACTTACATGAGCACCAGCCTCGGTTTGCAGCTCGGAAGGCAGCAGCCATGTTTGTGTGAACTAAATGCCTTCCCTCGGCTGCAGCCGGCGGAGGAGCAGCGTTCCCTTTCCCTTGCTAGCTGAGCTGAGCTGAACTGCTCCTCCGCTGCCCCCTGCTGCTGCTGCTGCTGCATCCCTTCCCGGGACGCCTCTATCTCTCTCCACACCCACCCAGGGATGGTGGTTCCTGATTTCCCTTGCTCTGCTAGGTTTCCCCTCCCAAGTCTTCCAAAACGCCCCACGCTCGGGCGCCTGGCGTCCCTGGCCAAGACTTGGCCGACAAGCTGGCAGAGCACGGGAGAAAAAAGGCCAAGCAGCTCCTGCTGCTGGGGCCACCGCTTAGGAGTCCCTTCTGCGCTTTCTTATATTTCTATCCCGCCCTGTAGCCGAAGGTCTCAGGGTGGGTGACACCATTTAAAATCAAACATGTATTAGAACAACAACAGTATATATTAAGACGATAACAGTGTCTGTAAGGTGAGAAGAGGCAGTATATTCCCATTTAGCCGAAGGCGAGGGCAAAGAGGGGCATCTTCACTGCCCTCCTCAACATATACAAGGAAGGGGCCTGACGAATCTCAAGGGGGGCCATCACTGAGAAGGCCCTCTCCTGGGTGCCCACCCCTTTTACTACTGAAGGTGGTGGGACAACCAAGAGGGCCTCCCCTCTGGATCTTAAGGCGTAGGTAGGTTTATATGGGAGAAGGCGTTTCTTTAGATAGAGCATAAGAGAAGCCCTGCTGGATCAGGGCACAGCCCATCTAGTCCAGCGTCCCCTTGTACTCAGGAGCATCTCAAAGTTAATACCTTGAATTGGGCTGGGTAGTGAATCGGCAGCCAATGCAACTCTTTTAAGACCCACGTAATGTGCATGAGGCCAGCTGTCCCAGTCAGCAGTCTAGCAGCTGCATTCTGTACCAGCTGCGGCTTCCCAACCATCTTCAAGGGCAGCCCCATGTAGAGTGCATTACAATAATCCAATTCTTCCAGCAGCTCAGGGGAAAATAAACAGGTGAGGGTAGTGAGGGGCTGAAACTATGACTCAGGGAGAAGATGGTGGCACTGCAGGATAGTGACTCAGCACTTCTGGGTGTGGTGAATAATTAGGAAGCCAAATTTCCTGCCTTTTTATAAGCCTCTACTCTTTATTCATCCCTTCTGTATTTAGCCTCATAATAAATTTGCAGATGGCAGGGATACTCTGGTATTATTTACTCACTTTGGTAATAATCCCATATGATCCCACCAAGAGCAGAAAAGGCATGTTTCACACTTTCAAAGAATGGCAATTATGCTCCTGCTGACCATTTATTTATTTATTTGTATTTCTATCCCGCGATATAGCTGGAGGCCCTATATACCATGTGATACAACCACCTCGCCTTCCGCACCTTGGAATGAAAGCTGCATTTTGGTTACACGGAGAACCAATGACATGCACCCATGCGCTTCCACACAGCGTCGAAGTTCACGGCCAAAGTCTTGCTCTGTGTTGTCACAGTCATATAGAGTGTACTATCAGAATGACAAAGTGTACATCCAGCCAAGGTAAAAAACAAAAGAAAACATTTTGCTTCAGAATTCTGGAACAACCACATGGCGATTCAATTAGAATTCCACAATAACTACTCAAAAACATCTGTCTGGATGCAGCCTGTTTTGTGAAAGTATGCCCAAAAGGACACTAATAATGTCAGCCGTGCAGGTTGCTTGTAGAGACAGAGTGGATAGGGCCTGAGGTGATATCCAGAAATTTAAGGCTTTTTAACACTTTGCGAAAAGGGAAAGACTCAGGTTGGTCCAAGATGGAGCATTCACACTGCGCAGAGCTGCTCCTATACCAGAAGTAGTTCCATGCATGTTGGATTATCCCTCAGCCTGGATAGCTATAGAGCACAAAAACATGTTCTACAACTGTTCTAGCCACTGGCTGGTATAACTGGACATGGGGTGTTTTTCCACTGTCACTAAGTACCCATTGAAGCACCCATTAAGGACCCATTTGACTGAGAGCCGGATGACCCCATTTCTGCCACAGACCCCATTAGGGACACATTTGTTTCCACCACAGCTAGGTAAATATGGATCATTATGGGTCCTTTAGGACCTATAATCTGGATTTCGTGTAGATCCCATTAAAGGGGTCTAAAATGGGGTCTTCAGCCTTAAAATCTGGATTGTAGGGAGCATGTTTCCACTACAATCCAGCAATGTGGTGTAGAGGAGGCTTAGGGGGGAGGCACCCATGGTGGGGTTGCCCCAAAGTCAAGACTTCAGAGTCCCTCCAAAGGCAGCTCCAAAATCCCCCCAAAGTTGCCTTCGGAAATTAGCAAAGGTTCTGAAGTCCCACTGAAGGCAACTTTGGAGGTTAGCAAAGGCTTCACAGAGAAACCCCTTGTGAGAGCAAAGCTGCTGGGAGCTGTCTGTTACCTCCAGGCATGGAAAGAGGTGCATATTAATGAGGCTGATTCATCAGTGCTCACAGGAGAGATGCAAGCAAGGAGCTAATTAATATGCACCTCTCTCTCCTAAGGGGTTTGTCTGTGCTAATCTCGGAAGTTGCCTTCTGAGGGACTTCAAACCCTTTGCTAATCTCCAAAGGCAACTTCAGAGATTGCACCCCCTGTCCCCCCAAACACCTGAGGTGACAGGCAGCCCCCTTGTGGGCCAATCCGGATTTGCCACATGGGTGCTCTAATGTTTCCACAGCAGGCAAGCTAGCACCCATTGCTATCGGGTGCTAGACCACCCGTGGAAACACATTGGGTACTTCCCTTAATCTGGATCTACTAGATCCAGAAAAACACCCATGCTCTGTTCACACCTCTTTGGGGTGAATGAAGTGTATGACGGGGTGTTGTAGGCACACTTGAATACCACATCATCCAAGCAATCACACTTACAGCGCTTGAGAAAGCGCAGCCTAAGTTTGGAATGGATTAGGCATCACGAGGTTCGGATGCCAACCCTCCCATGGTTAGTTAACCTGGGCATAATTGGCTATTTTTGTCTCTGCTGTTTCTCCTCCTGTTAGTTAACCTGCTATGTATTGCGTGACCCACCAGACTTCAGGGTTTAGAGCGGGATACAAATGCACAGACTAAAGTAAATCTATTCCACCAGTCTGAATGGGCTTTTGCTACCCACCCACAGGCTACCAAATAATGAGCAATTGCTCTAGAGCTTTGACTTGTGGTAGATGTGGAAACTCAAAAGCATATTGTTTATGTTCAAATGTATTTATTTCAGGCTATCTATATCTTGCTCATAAGGCAAAGCTCCAAGGGGAGTTCACACCAACCATTGAAATCAATAAAACCAAGTAAAACATAATTAAACCCAGGGATATTTTTGTTGAGCACTTTGTTGGTACATACATATCTCCTTTCTGATTTCCTCTTATCTGTGGCTATCAATTCATAACATCCTTGAACAGAAACAATGGTTTCATGGGTGAGACTCTTTAGCCTTTCTGCACTGGGCCCTATTTCTGAAATAGGGCCCTGCCACCAGCAGTATACCAGTTCAGCCTATGGTAGGTCACAGGTGAGACCTGCCATAATCTCTATTAGCATGTGATAGCAGGCCCCTATTCTGGAATGTAATCCTGAATAACACCCAGTACAGAAAGAGCCTTTATGTGAGAAGCTACTGTATCCATGTTCCTAGAATTTGTGTAGAATATGGCTCCTCACCAGGGCATAACTACTAGTAGCTGAGCTTGGCTTTTTTGTTGATAGGGGGTCAAGAAGAAGGTAAGGTAATCATAACTCAGGAACTTAGTAAACAAATACGCCTTATCCCTCTACCTTTAAGTGCCACCCAGGGTCTCTTTTCCAGTCAGCATACCTTGCCTTCTCTCTCTCTCTTTTTTTTACTCTTTATTTATAATTTCTAGTACAATACATATATCTCAAATCTATATTACCGATATCTCTTAAATATTATACCCCTGCGTACTTTGCCTTCTCAAGTGCTATAACTATCCTTGACCAAGCACTGGTGATTTTTTTTCTGTCCCTTCTGTTAGAGATACTGGATCTGAAATTTCTGGGGATAGATTAGACAGAGATGTTGTCTTCACATCCTACATCACCTGAAAAGAGGAGCAGCCAAAACTGCTGTGCAAGGGATTGTTGGGCAACGAATCCTCCCAGTAATCCAGTTGGAAACGTACAGATCCTATTGGCTGCCCTATCCAATGTCAACGACAGCAATAGACATGCGCATCAGCCATTGCTGTGGTGACTGAACGAAGTGGTGTACAACCGCAGCTGCACCACCCTTCATCTGGAAGAGTAGTGAAAGGATGTGGGCTGGTGGATAGGATAGTGATGGAGCCCATTTTTCTGCTTCACTGTTCCACTGCTGTCCAGCCAGGGAATGGGCTGCCAAGGCAGAGCCAATTCTGGGATGGAGGCGGCTCCACGCAGAGCATATGGCCCATCTCCTTTCAACAAAGTGCAAAAGGGCCCCAAACTCTGAGGTGCAAGGCTGTGGGCCAGCCACAATTATTTTTCCTAAGCAGTTAATTTAAAAACTGTGTGAAAAAAAATATTTTTGAACTGGGATTTTAGTACTGTCATTGGTCGGGCGAATTTCACACTGCCATTGTCTCTCAGCCTAATGTAACTCACAGAGTCATTAGGGAAATGGAGGAAAAGGAATATAATGTGCCCTGCTTTGTGGTGTTCAAGTGAAAGATGTGAGGTTAAAAACAAATAATTGTTTTCAAAGTAGTTATTTAGCAATGTGTAAATACTGGAAATAAAAAATGAAAGTAAGTTAAGTGCCCAGCTTCTGTGATATAAAATCAGTTACAAAGCTAGTATCCAACTACAGATTTGGCTAAGACTGAGATATATATGCGCCTCAGGAGCCTAACCACATCTATTTTACAGTTTAACAGCCCAGACAGCTGGGTTTTTCCAGCTGCTACAAAAAAAGGACATATGGTTTGGACTTAAGGCCTCAGGCTTGGGCAGAAGGGATGCATTAATCTATCCTGTCATGTCATGGTTGGGGGGCTACTGGGTAACAAGACTTTTGCTTATATTCCAGGGTGTTAAGCAAGGGTAAATGTGACAATTGTATCAGGTCAGTAAACACATCATCCCCTACAGTTCTTTTGTGTCCACCAAGCCAGAAACATTAACTCCTAACGCATGAGCTGATGTGTCTTTGAAGGGCAAAACAATAACCTTTATTTCAGGTAGTCTTGTCAAAAGGTGAGGTGAAGCGTTTGCCTCTCAGGTATATATTTGGATAGCTGTTAAAGATGGCACTTGACAGAGATAGCCAAGTCATACCTGAAGTCGCTTTATTCATTAAAAGGTTCAGTGACAGTAATAGGTCCTTTAAAATTAAGCGGGAACACCCTGTCTAGCTTCTTTCGCCTCAGCAAGATCTATACTGAACTTCCAACTGGATTGTTCCCCATGATAACTGGCAAGATGACAGAAATATACACGGAGAGGGGTGGCTGTTGGCTTTTCTGCTCCAGGCACCAAGATGTCTGGTTCCAACCTTTGATTGCTATATAGGGGTACTGTGAAAAAGGATTCCAAGTGGCCAAACCGTATCATAACACTTTAGAAATAAAAGCTTGAAAAGCCAAAAGTCAGTCTCAGAGAGCCTACTATGCTGGTGTTTTATCACCTTAGAACGGTGATGGCCAACCTATGACACGCGTGTCACAGGTGACACACCAAGCCCTTTTGGGTGACACACATGGTCACCCTGGCACCTGGACGTGTAGTGCTTGTTTGTTCTTAAAAGTGTATGAAATACCAACTTTCAATTAAAGATTTAGCAGCAAAAGTCACTAATGTTAAGAATTATTTGTTTTTGCTTTTAATAAAATACATATACTGTATATTCTGGTGTATAAGACTACATTTTAACCCAGGAAAATCTTCTCAAAAGTCGGGGGCCGTCTTATATGCCGGGTGTCGTCTTCTTATATGGTGAGTATAGCCCAAACTCTGTATTTTAACTGGAACGTTGGGGGTCATCTTATACACCGGAATATACGGTAGCAAAAATATAACTTTTTTACTAGAGCTACAAATATCACAAAAATTATGGATATTTCTAGATGTGACACAGCACCCGAGTTAAGCTAGGTTTTCTTGCGAATTTTGACACACCGAGTTCAAAAGGTTCGCCATCACTGCCTTAGAACAATTTTTGTGACAAAGAGATCATGTCCTTACATTGAAAAAGTGGTTGGCTTCTGACATACTTAAAAGGGCTTTGGATGAAGAAGGGATGGCAGAATTAGTGCTTATTTCCTAAAAAGTATTGTTACAAGGGTGTGTTGCCCATGCTGATTTTTGGAGGCAGGACCATTGGCGTGCCAAAAGGCATTCCTTTAAAAATAATTTAGAGAGTCCAAACCAATCACATCCATGTATGTATTATTCCAGTTTATCCATGCTTTATTCTGGATTATCCAAATAATGAGGATTAAGTGAGGTTGCGTCCAGACAGGAGGAAGACTTTGCAGGGACTATGGAGCAGCTGTCAAAGTACCAGAGAGGTTTGACTATACTCTGCAGTCCCTGCGAAGTAAAGGCCAATACTGCGGAGTAAAAAAAATCCTATTTACATCAGCACTGAGTTTCCCTTTCCTCCACATTTCTTTTCCTATACCAGTATTAAGTACATTCACAGTAGTGTCACGAAGTATCGGCCATCTGGGGTGATGATTTGATCTTGGCTGTGCATTCTGATGTGCAGCACTAAGGTCTGGATGCAGCCTTAGTTACCATTTGACTTATTCACCCAACACTGAAAGTGCTTCTCTTGCCACTTATTTTATTCTTGCTGCTTGTTTGGTAAAAGGTTATTCATTGGGTGCCTTTTGAATTTCCATTAAGATTGGCCAAGTGTAATCCCTCCCTTGGGATTGGCTCCAATCCATTATTAGTCAAGCCAAACCAGTAATCCTAAAGATCTTATGTGTATGTCCAAAGCACATGCTCAAAGCAGTTTCCATAAGAAGTTTGGGGTGCTGTAGACAAGAGAAAGTTTCTGTTCCTCCAAGGCAAATTGAATCATGTTGTTATCAGTCTGGTAGCAGTTCTGGGATGACTAACATGCAACAGTAGAGAAACCAGTTGTTATGCCCACCAACATCCATTTTATCTCTTTTGTTTCAGATAAGATTTCCTAGGGAATCCACTTTTTTACAGCAGCTATGTTTAGGATTTCTCTTAATACAGCAAGTATTGGAGGATTTCATGCCACTGGAGGGATACTAATGCCGACTTCTGGCTGCCCAAGGTTAAATAAAAATACATTAAAGAAATTAACATTGTAAGAATCCTTACTATAACAATGCTTACTGGTTAATCAGTGAAATCAAATTGGGATATTAACTCCAGCACTGTAAAGAATGAAATACAATAGACAATGAAGATTAGGCAGAAAAAGTAGCACAGAAATGCAGTCCTTCCTTGCATAATGTTACAGTTTCCACAAATCATCATCTATGGCAAAAGTGGGTTATGCAAATCATAACCACTTATGGAAAAGTGGGAGTTAGGGAATCCATAGACTCTTAGTCATTCAGTGTAAATCAATGGCCAAAGGTGAGATCCTGACTACTCTTAAGTCAACTGCACTGTAGAAGGAGACCCAGATTATCAACAATCCAATGGTGCTCTGTAGCGATGTGAATGTATGCATGTTTTGCTTTCAAATCCAATTCGAATAGAATATTTGAATATTCAATTCAAATTGAAATGTGAAAATCCAGATTTTCAAAAATCTGATTCAAATCGAATGATATGAATGTTGGGAACATCTGTATCTGATTTTCGAATCTGTTCACATCCCATTTTTATCGCGTTGGCGTTCTGTTTGCATCCCATATTATATGTGCTAATAGACCCAATATTCGGATGCAACGTACAATGTTGAATTCAGTTGAATCATTCGAAAATCCTTATCAGATTTTCAAAAATCCGTATTTGATCGAAATTTGGAAATTCAGATTTTTGAAAATCCGATTCGAGTGTCGATATGGTGTTCCCTCCCACACCATTTCCCTTTTGTTTCTTGTCTCTTTAGATTGTAAGCCTGAGGGCAGGGACCTGACTAATATAATACTGTAACCCACCCTGAAACCTTTGGGTATAGGGCGGGACAGAAATACAAAATAAATAAATAAATAAATAAATAGAATAATAAAGAACAAAAGATATTTTCTTCCTTCCAGTGCTATGAATTTATTGATTGCTGGATTCAACCAAATTTGGAAATGGGGCATGCACAATTGATACCAAAAAATAAAAATACATAAACCTGAGAAGAGAATATAAATAAAGGACAAATTTCCATGAGGCAGGAATCAAGAAAATCCCAAATTTTTTCATCATGAACCGTGTTCCACCCAACCATTCTAATGGCTCAAACAGTCTTCCTAATACTTGCCATGTGTTATTAAGGAAATGGTGGAGCAGCAGCAAAGAGGTCGATCAGTTTAGTTGCCTGTGGGCGAGGACATATATAGGACATGGATTCAGCTGGGTTCTCCTTTCCCCAAAAGCCAAGGACATTTGGCTTCATGTGCAGGCATGGAAAAGAGTTATCAGCACTTTATCAATAAACTACAACTCCTACAATTTTCTGTGATGAATCGACTCCGCAGGGTTTTTCTGTTTTTAAATCATGCATGCAATACAGACATTTGGGTGTGGGAAAGAACCAAGCATAAAGAAATAAACAAGGACAGAACTGAAAGCATTTTATGGAAATGGGTATCAAGAGAGTGAGCAACATTATAGTAGGAATATACCTATCACTCTATGCTAACTTAGTGTTGATTTTCACTGATGGCCCAGCGTGAAATTCCATTATGCAAGTATGTGCTTCCAGACAGAACAGTTTAGATGTGTGCCACAATGACACTTCCCATGTACGTCTCAGGGGTTTATAGGGGTTCACCTTTTAAAAGGTAACATTAGTTCCACACATGAACTCATGGCAATTAAGGATTAAGATTACTAACTCAGAATTGTAGAACAAGTTAACTTTGGGGCAAACTTGCCTGCCTTCAGAGGAGCATTAGCAAAGACGAAAGTACTGTCTTTTGTTCCTCCATAAAAAGATAGATGAATCTTCAAGGAAAAGAAGGTAAACATTGCATTGGACCTCTTGTCCATCTGGAAATTCTTTGCTGCTGTTATCATTCCAGACACTCAAAGAGAAACCATTGAGTTGTGGGCCACATCTACTTTGCAAATGAACAAGACCCACTATTTCCAGAATAACTGGGGGAGAAATTATGGGAAGAGGCGAGCTCAGTCACCTGCTTTTATGTTGTGTTTCTTATATTGGTTGTTCAGTTTGGAGAATATCGATGAAGATACACAGGATATGGTGGAGGGAAAGGTTAAGCTCCAATTGGAACTTTCTCTTTGGTCTCCCCCCTCCCTTAAAAAAAACACCCATGTTTTGATCCATTATTTATCAGGGAGATCAAAAAGCAATTATGAATAAAGCCCTTCCTCATCTCCACTACTGGGGCAACCCTCTGACATGATTGCAACTGAGACTTATTAGAAAAAGTATTCTGGTTTTTTGGGTGGTACTTATGTGCCTAGGCCAGAAGTGAAGCCTCGAGCTCAGTGCCTTCTAAACATAAGCAGGGTTCTAATTCTTTAAGGCACCTTTATGTGGCCGTACGGTAAAAACACTACGACATACAGTATGATCTCCAAGTCTTGTTTGTTCAGACTAGCAATCAATAAGTTCAAATGCAGCATCGGAACTGGATGAGCATGGGCAAAGGAGATGAAGGAGTTTATGAGATCAAAGAACTCCACACTTGACATTCAAATTCATTGGGGAAAAACAACATTTAAACATTTGTTTCCACTGGCAGCGTGCTTTGCAGAATGGTTTTCAAAACTAAGAAGAGGATTTCAATTCGAGGTGGCCTGGCTTCTTAACACCGCAGCAGACAATGTTAACTAGGGTTTGCAACGCTGGACAAAGCGTGGGTATAGACACACGTCCCGGATATGGTGCCTGTTCAGAATCCAGGTCAGGAATCGTTCCAAACCCAAACCGTAGCCGCCATGAGGACATGTGCCATATTTACGCTGTAAAGTGAAAGAAAGAAGAGGACATTATTACTCGTTGAACAAAGGAACAATTATGCAGTAATCAGTAGATGGCAGACAGCTAGGGCTAAAGGTGGATTTTTATTTATTATTTATTTATATTTACATTTCTATCCCACCCTATACCCCAAGGTCTCAGGGCGAGTAACAGCATTTAAAAACAGACGTGTTACTATATTGATCATGGTTAGAATTTTAATGTAATCTTTACTATAAGCTCTTTTTATGGCTGCCATTTGCACTCAACTGGTCCATGACTGTAATAAAGAAATGACGGAGGGATCATTTCTCATCTGCCCAACAGACAGCTGGTTTACTCCATCCCATAAATCCTGGAATTTGCACCTCCTGATCTGATACTGAAATCCAAGTTTCCTGAAGTGCTAATATTGCAAAATCTGATAGAAACGTTAGGAGTGGTAAATTACTGTTTTCCCAGCCCATCCTGCTAGGTTCCATGTGAGGACAACAGAGCTGTGGCTAGCCCAAGGTCACCCAGTTGGCTTCATGCAGGAGTGTGGAATCGACGTGGGAGGCTACCAGCAAGAGTCTGACACGCTAACCACAAGACCAATCTGGTGACAGGTGAAGACACATCTCTTTATCTTGGTCTTTGGCTGAGGGAACAACATCCCCTCGCAATGCTGGCATTTTCACCATTTTATCAATTGTGCATTTTATCAATTTCTAAGCTGATTTTGTTGTAACCCACCCAGAGACCTTTGGGCGTAGGGCAGGATAGAAAAATAAATACATAAATCACCCTAAGATTTCACGATGGGAAGCATGATAGCAAAATATTTTAAATAAATTGAAATAAATCAAAGAATTGTGAGAAAGGATTCGGTTCTAGTTTTACTGTCTCAGTGTGGTCCTGAAACAATAAGCAGAAGAGGTCTGTCTCCCTGAGTAAGAAAAACTGGAGTCCCAGAAGGATGAGATTTTGATCTGCATTTCACCTACAACCTTCTGTCAACTTCTTTGAGCTATTGTCTTGGCTCACTGGCTTAAAATTCATTCTGGTTGTGTGGCACAGTGCACTTTCTAAAAATCACTGCCTGTTCTTAATTCCTCCCCCCCCCTTTTTAAAAACAGAATAGAGGAGAAAGTAATCCCCCCCCCCATGGTTCTAAATGCTACAGGTGAAGCTTAAGGGACAGAACCAATCGGTCCTTCAGTGAACACAGAAAGTCTCCCTCACAGAAACAAATCGACTACAACATGCCATGTGTCCGGCTTGAGCATGTGGGTCACCCAAGGGTTGAAGAAGGGAATCGCCAGGCAAGCAGTTTCAAGCTTCTACTGCTGGTTGAGTCCCAAGTCATAAAGCTAAATGTAACTCAAAAGCATCCAAAACACACAAAGGTTAATGCAAAAGGGCACCCATTGCCAGGAAAAAATGGAGGAGAGGCATCCACTCTTCTCCTTTCCCATCATGCATCTTGATTGGCACTCATTCTCCTGGCCTAATTACCAGCCTACATTAGCTTGATTATTTCATCAGGCCTGTGCCCACCCAGAAGGTTAGTTGCATTTACTGAGGTTAAGAAATCATTCTAGCTCTGAAAGATGACTAACACTTATCTTGGACTGCATATCGTCTTTGGAGTATAGATGTGGAATTACATAGGCACCTGCGGTGCCTCCAGATGGCAAAAGGAAATGGCTAGATCATCTTTAGATCTCACAACTGCCTCTTTCTAGCTTCTTATCTCTGTCCGGTGGTTCTTTGTGTTATAGCTTAAATACCCAAATGTCAGTCAAACACCTTCCCCCTTCCCTCTGCATTTTTCCCATGCTTGGCTTGTATCCAGATATTTTGATCAGGAACAGTAACACAAAGAGCCTCCAAATAGAGGTAAGGAATTGGTAGCATGGAAAATCTAGAAATGGATTTTCTGTAATACCCATGTTTTGGATTTTCAAACAACTGACCCAGGACTACATTGGGACCCCTGCCCTGGAAATGTGTGGCATTCTCAGTATAGTCTCAGGAGAGATGTTTGCTTTTAAGCCATGTCTGGAGGTACCCCGAGCATACGTTTTCCAGATATACTATCCATTTTACATCCAAACCCCAGATGAGCTCTTTTATGTGACTAAGACCAAAAGAGAGGAAAAGGCAGTGTTTAATTCTGAAGCTCCCTACCAACTTCAGGCAAATGGGTTGCTAAACTGCCTCCACATCCAGTGCAAGGTTTGAACATTGACTTATAAAGCCCTAAACAGCTTGGAACTCCTCATATTGAATTGTCCATCAGTTGAGATCAACAGGAGAACTTCTTGATAGTGCCAACCTTATGAGTCAAAGGTGAGAGGGCCTTCTCTATGGTGGCCCTCAAATTGTGGAATAACTTCCTCAGCGAGTTTCATCTAGCCCCGTCACTGCATATGTTCAAGTGCATAGTGTACCTAGCATTCTGCCAAAGAGCTTGCCCCGTCCTGAAATACTAGGATATGGCTGTGAGTGATAAAAATACAAATAAATAAATAAGATCAGCAATAGACAGCATTACACACCTGATCGGTATACCAGTAATAAGGTGTAGGATCAATGCCTTCTCTCTTATAGCCTTCCAGCAACTCATTATTGTCCCAAATACGCATTGAGCCGCCAACAATTTCACCAACATTGGGCATCAATACATCAACCTAAAAGAGGTGAGACAAAACGCACAGTGAAAAGCCATGCCCCTCCTCTGCCATGAATGCAGATGACTCAGACCATTATACCTGGATACATTATGGCACATTCCAGGATATTTCCCAGAATAAGGCCCACTGCAGAAAGGACCCAAGGCTGGATTTCAAGTGACCCCTGCTGGATCAGATGAAAAAGCCCTTGAGTTTAGCTTGCTATTATCCATGGTGGGCAAATTCAGATATCTCTGAATGTGAACAAGCAAGATATGGCCATATATTCCCCTTCCGCTCATGATTCTTAGCAATTACTATGTAGAGACATAATGCTTCCGATCCTAATCTAGTTCAGGAGATACACCTGAGGACTGGGGAAACCCAGACGCAGCAGCCTACAAACTGGACTCGAAGGGTGGTAGGGAAAGGGGAAGCATTGGACACCTTCCTCTGATCTCCCTGCAAGATGCTTTGATCTGCTCTGGAGATCAACAAGAGGTTTCCTCATTGCTGCTGGAATAAAAGCTCTTTTTTTGTGTAGCATTGGGCCTCTTCTAGGCCTCTTGTCTCTGCACTCCTGTGCAGTCCAGAGAAGCCATACCCTGCTAGCACGCGGTGGCTGCACTGGGCACAGCATGCTCTAGTTTGGGTGATCAAAATGGCCACCTATAACAGGACAGAGACAGACTAGGGATGTACATGAATATTCGTGCACATCCCTAACGTAGACCTGTTTTTTTTCCAGGTCTACCAGTGTTCCAGAGACAGCTGGACTGGCTCAGGGAGGAACGTGGAAGACTGCACACTTCTCCCTGATCCAGTTTAGCAGGGAGATGTATTTGGGCAGCTCAATGAATTGTGCTGCCCAAATGTGTCCCCCTAGGTCTCTGAGGCCAGAAACTTTAGTTCCTGGCTGTTAAAGTTTGCATGAGCTCTGGAGCACCATGGGGCCTCTCCCCGAATGGGCCATCTAAGAACAGATGTCTTTTTTTCTGGGACAGGGGAGGAGCTCCAGCTGACAACAGGACCTGTAGGAGCCATTCCAACTGGAAATCCCCCACTCCTTTGGAATGGCAGAAATAGCCCAGGCATTAGCTGATATGTAGGAGAGAGATCACAACAAGTAAAAATCTGGGAGAAACCAAACACACTTAGTACTCTTGTGGGCAAGGAATCCAAGATCAGCTGTTATGAGCCTGTGGGGATACAGGCATTTTTGTGTAATGGTCCAGAAGTCTTATCCATCTCACATCTAAGTCAATTGGGAAAAAAAGAGGCCCAAATTTGTACACCCCAGGGATCTATGGCAGCAAACATTCCTCGGGCGTGCCCAGACTGGGGGATACATCAAATCAGTGTGTGGACGTCACACGTGACGTCCGATACTTCATAGCAGCAGCACATTACGCCGCCGCTAATACCTATTTACCTGATCTGGAATGATCAACACTCGCTCCGCAGGATCAGGCAATTTTAGATTTTCCCGCTGTCCTGACAGGATGGCGAGAAACAGCCAACGAGAGCTGAGCCTGCAGCTCAGCTCCCCTTGGCTGCCCGATCCCACGTGATGCGCACCTCACCGCATTGCGGCTGCAGAGGAGAAAGCTGCGAACCTCCGTTTCGGGTGGGGACAAGGTGACATGACTTCGCAGCCAGGTAAGCTGCAGATTTTTATATAACTGCAGATTTTTATCCGCTAGCATGGAAGGGACCCTGGTATCTGCATCTGAATGCAGAAATACGTTCCTGCACATTTATGATCTCATTCATCTCTTCTTCTTTTTGCATTTTTATCGTTTTAATCTCTGTGTGAGCATATCTGTGCAAGCTTTTCAAGGAGAGGAAACCATCCACTAAGAAAGTCTTAACAGCTTTCACCCCCACCCTTGGATACAACCCCTACAGGCAGGAAACACGAACTGACAGATTCAGTAAGGCGGGAATCCTCAGGGCAGCGCTGCATGTAGAAAGACTTTATCTCAGCAGGAAATCGACACAGCAGGATGGGCTCATTAATGGTGTCTGTCATCTGTCTTTCCGGAGCCTCTGGAATATCCTACAGTTAGTAACAAGAGTTATTAGCTCCTCTATGGCTAATGTCAGAATAGTGCTGCTCTTCTTCTAATCATTACACTGCACTGCTTATCTATATAGCCGTGACTGTACATCATGCTTTGGGCGAACATGTGTCTTTGACTGTAGCCAAATACAGAAAGGCACTATTTCAAGAAGAAGAAGGAGGAGAAGGAGGAGGAGAAGAAGAAGGCTTTTCTACCCTGCTCTTCTCACCCATTTAAGGGGACTCAAAGCAGCTGATAAAGCTTTCTGTTCTTCTCCCCACAACAACACCCTGTGAGAGCTGTGACCTGCCTAAGGTCACCCAGTTGTTTTCATGGGGGAGTGTGGAATCAAACCCGGTATTCCCAGATAAGAACCAGGCTCCCTAACCACTAGTCCAAACTGGCTCAAGTGAATTCAGTTTACATTGTTTCACTAAGACACAATTTACTGACGCTTTGTTTCAACATTAAGTGGTGTTAAGCATTCTAACTTCACTTTCACACGTTTTCTCACCCCCAGCAAGAAGCCAGGGGGAAAAGTTTTGCTTTAAAAGCAACAACTTGCCAGAATGGAACCCTCACCATTAAAACTGTAGGGGTGTGCACAAATATAATTTTTGGGATTCAATTTGAATCGAATATCCAAAAATTTGATTAGATTCGAATTTTTAAAATCTGAATTTGCCCAAATTCGATTTGAATTAAGCAGATTTGAATATATTTGTTCTAATTTTCTATTCGGATTTGCACTTATGAATGTCGACAACATTCGTATGTGCCCGTAAGCATCGTTACACATCCGTACATGTCCACATGCATCCTGTGGTTACCCCATATGCAACCCGTTTTTATCCCATATAGATCTGTGCAAATGCGTACGGATGCGGAAAAGATACGTACGTGCAAGTACGCATGGTGTACGAACATGCACACATATTAATGTCTGAATAATTCTAACAAATAGATTCAAAAATCTGAAATTTGTTTGAATGTTTAAATTCAAATTTATGGACATTCGAATTTGAATGTCAAAATTTGGACAAATTCGATCAAATTAATGCACATCTTTGAATATTAATGCACATCCCTATAAAACTGGCCCTTTCTGTATTATTCAGCATTACATCACATCAATTAATGCTCATATCTAAATTAGGCTCCATCCAGATGGATGGCAATGCTATGGTGGGGTTGCCACACATATCGTATCTGTGGCAACCTCACCAGAGCCCTACTCCCCCCCCCCCCAAAGAATGAAAAACAACTGCTGGAAAACCCAGTGATGGTCACATTTACCTACCTTGGCGACAGAACAACCACTGTAGCTCTATTCACTGGCCAAATACCCAGATGTGCGCATCTCAAAAATGCACAAAGATGGCACCATGGCCAGAGATGTCTATATAGGAAGTCATAATGCCAGGAAGGCAATACAGTGGTACCTTGACATACGAGTTTAATTCGTTCCGTAACCTTGCTCTTATGTCAAATCGCTCGTATCTCAAAGCAATTTTCCCATTAATCCATTCCAGCTCCCAAAACACCACCTCAGTTGTTTTTGTTATGTACTGTACTGTATTTACATACTCGTATCTCAAATCTTGCTCTCATCTCAAAGCAAAATATCACTCGCTCGGCGGCTTGTATCTCAAAACACTTGTATGTCAGGGCACTTGTATGTCGAGGTACCACTGTATCCCTATTCTTACTTCCTAGGGGGATATCTGGCCACTGTCTCAATGCAGTTTTATTGGAAGGTTCCTTTCATTTTACTAGAACTTTCATTTGGCAGCAATTTAGATATGAACATGAATTTGTCGCTTCATAGTCAACAAGATTCTTCCCTTCTTCTAGATCAGAGATGGGCTCCTGAAACAGCACACCGCAGTGGTCAGCTACTTTTTAAGCAACAGCAGTGGAAAGTATGGATGAAACCCAGTGGCTTACTTCTCCAAATTCATAGTAGGTGTCATCGTCCTTCTTCACATCATGTTCCTTCAGCCATACCAGGGCATCTGTGTAGTTCATTCTCCTGAAAGGACGCTTTGGCGGCTCAAAGTTCTGCAGTCATAAAGGAAGAGCACAGCTGAGAAGATTATAATATCCCCAAAGCAACTTTGATGCTAATGGTACTTTTTTTGCTGCTTCTTACCGGGTTGAGGGAATAAACCAAGTCTGCCACGGGCGATTT
This sequence comes from Aspidoscelis tigris stejnegeri, assembly GCA_023333525.1. Lineage (NCBI taxonomy): Eukaryota > Metazoa > Chordata > Lepidosauria > Squamata > Teiidae > Aspidoscelis > Aspidoscelis tigris. The sequence continues at coordinate 15,494,619 of JALMGA010000007.1, forward strand.
CAAGACCCGGTCCACCACGTCACAGACAAGATCCTCCAGACGGTTCAGCAGATCTTCGTATGTCATAAATGGACATTCAGCTTCAATGTGCGTGTATCTGATGGAAGACAAACAGTATCTTCCATACCAAACAGACTGAGAACTTGCAAGTTTCTTTCCCTCTATGCTAACAGCTGAGCAACTTTTAAGAACGTTAAGAGGAGCCCTGCTGGATTGGGCCAGAGGCCATCTATTCCAACGTCCTGTCTCACCTGCCAATTGCTTCTGGGCATCTCAAGCAGAAGACAAGGGCAAAACCTTCACCTGCTCTCAACTCCCTGCAAGTGGCCTTTGGAGGCATCCTGCCTTTCTCTCCAACCTGGAGGTGGTACTTAGGCATCCGTTCTAGTAGCCATTGATACACCTGACCTCCACGAGTAAAGAACTAGTTTGCACACAAAATTCTGCAGTTGACCAGGTGCCCAAACATGATGATGATGATGAAGATGAAGAAGAGTTGGCTTTTCTACCCTACTTTTCTCACCCATTTAAGGGGACTCAAAGCGGCTGACAAAGCTTTCTGTTCTTCTCCCGACAATAGAACACCCTGGGAGCTGTGAGACCTCAGAAGAGAGCTGTGACTAGCCCAAGGTCACCCAGCTGGCTTCATGGGGGAGGGTGGAATCGAACCCAGTATTTCCGGATAAGAGTCCAGCTCCCTAACCACTAGACCAGTGGTTCTCAACCTTACTAATGCCGCGACCCTTTAATACAGTTCCTCATGTTGTGGTGACCCCCAACCTAACCCTAACCCCCATAAAATTATTTTCGTTGCTACTTCATAACGACCCCTGTGAATGAGATCGACCCCCAAAGGGGTCCCAACCCACAGGCTGAGAACCACTGCACTAGACCAAACTGGCCCATACAAGTCACTGTACCGCAAGGAAAACAGGAAAGGAAATGAATGAGGTGGAAATACCAAGAGCAGCAATACTGAGGCATATACTACAATGGGCTCCCATGTGAGCTTTCTACAAGCATCTTGTATTTTGATAAGCTTGTTCTCACAGCAACATTCCTATTAACAACAAGGGAAACGAAGTAGAGTAAGTATTACCATCTAATAGCTAAAATTCCCTCCCTCCCTCCCACAGCAATGAGCATAAAGATCTTAAGGTCTGCTCACTCTCTGCAGTAGCACAGCTTACAGTGTAGTCTATCCCAGAAATGGTTTCTTACTCAGCCAGATGTCTGCGTGTCCGAGATTGTTCTGCACGGTAGGACTGGGCAATGCAAAAAGTATCTCCTAATGCTGGGATGCAGGTTTCCAGGTAAAGCTGGGAGGACTGTGTCAAAAAGGCCTCTTCTCCAAAGTAGTCCATTTTGAACAGAGTAGAACCTCCTTCAACCTGCGTCTGTACCAATGTTGGAGGGGTAATCTAAAAGAGAAGAATACACATTACTGCTAATGTGAACAGGTAAAATCCAAGGTTTTCTTGTGACCAGTCACAGGGCCTTTCTGTGCCATGCCTCTGGTAGCTAGGAGGCATAGTGCTGGGATGCTCTAAGCATCTGCACTCGCGCATGCTTAGAACCATCCAAGCTTACCTGAAATGCATACACCTGTCAAGCACTGCCATATTCAGTTCCCAGTGCCAGTGCCAGCTGGCCTGCATGGCATCATCGCTAGGGCAACTAGGTAGTGCAGCACATCACTTCCTGTGCACCCCCATCACATGACCTCCTGCATCTCTCCCAGACAGGAAGAAGTGCGGATGGTGCACCTGGGGCCCTACTGCATGCGTGGTGAGCTGCCACGTTTTTCTGGAAAAGAAACGGCTCCTTGATGTGCAGATGCTCTGGTCAGGAGCTTACCCCATGTGCACTACCGTGTCAAGTGTGAACTGGCCCACAGAAGAAGAAGAGTTGTCTTTTCTACCCTCCCTTTTTTCACCCATTTAAGGGGACTCAAAGCAGATGACAAAGCTTTTTGTTCTTCTACCCACAACAGAACACCCTGTGAGGTAGCTGGGGCTGTGAGAGCTCAGAAGAGAGCTGTGACTAGCCCAAGGTCACCCAGCTGGCTTCATGGAGAAGGGTGGGACCCTGGTAAGAGTCCAGCTCCTTAATAACTTAAAGAAATACGAGACTTAGAGACAGCTGGTCAATCCCTGGAGAAAGTCCAGAGGAAAGAAATGGTGTGTTCCAGGAAAACAATGTCACCAGTATCATTAAGAAGGCATAAAATGTGATAATGAAGACATTCAGCCCCTTTAACGGGACGCAACACACCCAGCCCAACTGGGCTTCTTCACATTCAGAACAATCACCATGTTGCAGTTCTTCCTGACAAAGTGCAACCATTTGCTTTCAACATCTGTCTCAAAGCAGCTGTTAGCAGTTCCGTTTGGTCATTTCTGTTATTTCAAGAATCCCAAGGCACGTCAACAGATACAGCAACTATGCAATATACACAATATATTAAGAACAGGTCCCAGGGATCTAATGTAAAATAGTCTATGCATGCTGCAATATTTATACATTTATTTGCATCTCTAACAGTCACCTTATATTCAGAAACTTGTGTCAAAGCCAGACTTGGTAACAGCAGTGCTCTCATGCCATTGGGTGTATGGCAAGGTTGCATCCTAGCGCCATCCTTATTCTGCTGTTAAGTTAATGATGTGTTCCTGCCTCTAAACCAGCAGTTCTCAACCTTCCTAATGCCGCGACCCCTTAATGTGGTTCCTCATGTTGTGGAAACCCACAACCACAGGGCGGGGCAGCTGGGGTCACGGGGGCAGGGCCGCTGAGGAATCCAGTGAAAACTACATACAGGAGGATTCACAAAGCTCCGGCAAATGTGGCAGGACTTCTCAATTCGTTTGCAGCTCATGAGATTTACAAGCAGTGGTATAGAAGAAGTGAGAAGGAAACACTGACATCTAATTTGCAAGCCTCATAAAAGTCTATGTAGGGAAGGACAAAGTCTCTTTAGGGGGGAGGGAGGGGCAGCAGGAGACTCATCACAACCCCTCTGAAAGGACAGTTCGACCTCCAAAGGGGTCACGACCCACAGGTTGAGAACTGCAGCTCTAAACCATGTTGATTGTCATAGGCCCAGAATTCTGGCAAGACCAGTTAACATCCTTTTATATGCCGACGGCATTCTCAGAAAAGATGGGCGGCCTTCCATTTTAAAAGGAAAGGAGTAGGCATACTTACTTCAAAATATCCTCTGTCAAAGAAGTGATCTCTGAAACACTGGACGACCATCGAGCGCACCTTAAAGATTCTGCTCAGAGTCTCCCCACGAATCATCATGTGCCGGTTGTTCAATTGCACATCCACATCCGACTCCTCATTCACCAGGTTGTCTGCCCCACCAGCGGGCGCCAGTCCAATGAGCTCCCAGAAGTCGCAGCTCAGCTCATGGCCCCCTGGAGCCTGCAGCATTTTTGGAAAATGTGAGGCTGTGTTAAGAAATCACCTCAGACTCACTGACAACGCATCTGGCTTAGCGCTTCAAAGCAGTGGCGGACACATTCGGACATCCTTCATACATTAAGCACAGCAAGGGTGAAAAAGCCTCAGAACACAGATCATTCACAGGAACATCCCTGTCAAAACAACAATTCTCGCCACGTTCAACAGAATACCATCTGAATTTTCCTACAAGCCTTCTTGAGAAGCACATGAAAGCAGGGATGCCACAGGGTAGATATATGAGGCTGGAGGCTTCACACATCCTCCTGTTCTCCTTAAGGTGGTTTTATCAACAAAAAAAGCATTTCAAGAAGTTTGAAGTAATGAGCATATATATTTTACTAGTAGAAAAGACCAAGGGGATTTTTGTTCCCAGCACCAGCGGCAGAATGCAATCTTCTCAAAAGCTGTGGCTAGTTGACTCTTCAGTCAACTTCCCTGAAGCTCTGAAAATCTATACTGTCCAAATTTCAGGCCATAAATTTTAGAAACGCAGTAATATAGGATGGACCCCACTAAACTGGCTCTCAAGTAGGTTACAAATGGGATAGCCCTATGAACGGCATTTTTATCCGTTTTTCTACCTCACTGTCATTGGGGGTCTGCAAAAGCTGAGAGGTCAAAAGAGACATATGCAGAAAACTTGTGAATAAGCATTTAAGGACACTGCAACTTCTCCAAAACCTGAACTATGGGTCATCTAGAGATAAACAAGGACTACCTTGACAGGTCAAAGGCATTTTTTATCATCAGAAAAGAAAGCAGAAAAATTCAGTATCTACTAGAAAACATTTATTAAATTATATTTCAGTTGAGCATATTTATTTCTGAGGCGACAAGAATGAATACAGAGACTATCTGTTCCAGGCTGTTTTCATGAGACCAAAAAAATTTCAAATTCAGGGTTTAAAAAATTCAGCATATTTAAAACAATATCCGACATATTAAAATAATAGTGTCTGCAGTGGGGGGAAAATATAATCAGATCAGCCAAAGGCCAGGCAAAGAGGTGCGTCTTCACCGCCTTCCTGAATACGTACAGAGAAGGGGCGTGACCACACCCCTTATCTCGTCCCTTACCAGAAGTGCCAGGTCAATCACATCAAACATTAAAAAAAGGAATAAAAACACAATGAAAACAAACCCACCCACTTCAAGTTTTGCAGAACAATACAAGGAAGAAACTCCGTCTTAACTGATGGGGTGAAGAGATGAATCTTAACCAGGATAGGCAGATAACCGTATATTCCGGCGTATAAGATGACTGGGCACATAAGATGACCCCCAACTTTTCCAGTTAAAATATAGAGTTTGGGATATACTCGCCGTATAAGAAGAAGACCCCTGACTTTTGAGAAGATTTTCATGGGTTAAAAAGTAGTCTTATACTCCAGAACATACTGTAGATAATGCTGGTGCCTCACAGGGGAGACTGAGGAGTAAAATTATGCTGTATAAAATCATACTATAAAGGGAAAAACTGTAATGTAACATGGGGCTAATTTACCTATTTACGCCAGCTGGCTATGTTAACAGCTCCTCCACGTCACTTTCAGGCACCAGTATTGTTTTTAATTTATTTTTACTGTTGTTATCTGCCCTGAGACTGTGGGGTACAGAGTGGGTTAAACATATAAATAAAATAATGTTACACAGAGGGCAGTGTATTTCTCATAGGAAGCATCCTGCTTTATTAAGCACGCCTAGGTCTCCACCTACTGGCTGATACTAAAAACACATTAATGCTACTTTTTTCCAGGAAATTTTCATTAGAAAGATGATTCTACACAAGGATAGCAGAAGACACGGGGAAAGAATTCTGGAAATTTATTGATTATTTATATTCTTTATTGATTAGTCATATGACTGTATCAGGTTTACAAAAGACAAAATCATATAAAACGTTCAAGGATAAAAACAAAAATAAAACAAAAATAGCATCATTATTGTCCCCATCACCCTAAGAAGACGCCCCATTCAACTCAATGAATAATTTCCTATATCTGGCAGCCTTAACAAAAAACAAAGCTACCCTATAATATGTCACCTGGATGTTTTCTCCCTGCAGAAGGTAACTCAACTTACGTTCTGCATTCCAGTGGTACACATTTTGCAAAAGGGGGCCCAAACAAGTTGTTCTTATTGCCTAAGTGCAAAAGGTCCCAAGTGTACGAAAGCTCATGCCACAGCTTCTTTTTCTAAAGACATCTATCCTACCTGTGGAAGAGCTGAAATGTCAGAGGAATTATCACCAATTTAGCCGTGGGCCCAAATGCAGCAATTTGCTCTGTATCTCAAAAAGCTGTCTATACTGGCCCATCTTGCTTTCTCTTCTCCACACTTTCTGAGATTTTAAGTAAGAGATATTCTTGCCCTCAAGCAAGGAGTGCTGCATAGAGGATCCTCTACAAGCCAACATGGATTCTACCTAAAATATCAGGCTGAAGCAAGTTTCCCCACTATATCAAAGCTCACCCACCTGCTTGCCTTCGGGCACAAGGTTGAGAGTCCCATATATGGCAACACTGCTTTCTGTTGAAAGGACAACGCCATTGTAACATTGACACTAGAGAGGAGAAATAGGAGAAAAATAATCTTGTGTTGACCTTCATCCTTCAATGACACTTTTCCTTTTGCCTACTCTACTCTAATGTTAGTCTAAAAGATACAAAAGACTTATTTCCATTTATAAGAACCACCTTAGAAACATTTTGCCTTCTGTTATTAACTCGGTAATGCTTGAGGCCATATTACAAATTGCATTTTTTACTTAGCAAGGAAACCCTCAAGTCACAAACCAGCTAAATGCCAGTGGCAGAAATGCAGCAAATATTATTGGATATCACCATCAGGTCCATAGTCAAACTTTCATAAATTCACGTGACCAATGAGAACTTTCTAACACCTAGACGTACCTTTCCCACAATTACTGGAGATCCAGGCCACAGCTACAAAGGTCAACAACTATCTCACTCTATGCTGTAAGCACAGGAAGATGAGTTGGACAAGACTGCAAGGGTGAATTTGCACTTTGCCTCTTGTCACTGGGAGGTGAAGTGCTAGAATGCTATAGGCATCTGCACTTGCGGACACACAAAGCACTTGAAACTTAGCTGGCACTAGAGATGGGCAAGAATATTCTAAATATTCGTTATTCGATCAAATTCGGCTAAATTTGAACATTCAGATTCGAATAGAATGTCTAGACATTTGTTTTTTAATATTCGAATGCCAATATTTGGAATCATTTGTACAAATAATTTGGACATTCGAATCTGTACGGATACGTACACATTACACATGTATCCATACGCATTTGTACGGATATAAACGGGATGAAAGCTGGATGCATATGGGATAAAAACGGGATGCCTACGGACACAGACGAATGTTGTAGACATTCGAATAATCAAATACGTATCAAATATCCATACAAATAGATACAAATGTATTTGAATCTGTTCAAATTTTAATACATACATGTTTTTTCCCTATTCATACGAATTCGGACATTTGAATATTCGATTCAAATGTTGAAAATTGCATTCATTCATGCCCCTAGCTGGGACTTAAGTAAGTTTCCTCTGGTTGCTTGGATCTTTTGTTTTCTAGGCAAAGTCTCTGCTTTGTACCTATTCGCTTTGTCTATAATTAAAACAGAATTCATCATTGTTAATATTAACAATGATGGTCTTTAAAGAAAAAGGCAAGACCGGGGGGCGGGGGGATGCCAGATTTTGCCTAGTCCTTGAGCTCATAGGCTGCATCCACATGGCAGAAGATTCCAAGCAGGAGGTCTTGCTCGCATCCAGAGTCATGGCGTACGAAGTCTGTAAGCCACATTTGAAGCTGGGGAATGAAACTTTCCTAACTTGAGGGGGACTTCTTACTCTGCCCCCACATAATCCTAGAAGTCAGCCATTTTGGTGTGATGAAACAGACGTCAAGATGGTGCCAATAATTCACTCATGCAACCACTGTGTATTTACACGATGCTTGTGTGAGCATTTGAAGGCAGCAAGCACATCTAGGTCGTGACCACACTTTGCAAAAAGAAATGGCTCAGAATCGCCTCAGAGATGCTGCTGTGTGGCCCTTGTGTTCTCATTCCATCTCTGAGCCTCAGTGGCTGTGTCAGACATAAAAAGGGGGCAGCTCACAGAAGAAGAGTTGTTCTTTTATACCCCACTTTTCTCACATTTAAGGTGACTCAAGGCGGCTGACAAACCTTCTGTTCTTCTCCCCAAAATAGACACCCTGTGAGGTAAGTGGGACTGTGGGAGCTCAGATAGAGAGCTGTGAGTAGCCCAAGGTGACCCAGCTGAATTCACGTAGGAGTGCAGATTTGAACCAGGAGACTATCAGATAAGACTCCGGCGCTCTAACCACAAGACCAAACAGGCTCACCTGAGAGAGGCAGAGCATGGCCCTCATGTTTCCAGGCCTTCCCTAATCAGCTTTTCTACCACAGAGTGTTTATGAAAGCAGGGAGGGGCAGACTGGTGTGGGAACAACCCCATCCCTCACAACTGATGGTGAATGATCCCACCTCAGAGCCACCTCTAAGCTGTTTCTGAGCTACCTCACAGATACTTTTAAAAACTGTGTACAATCACAGTCTTACAGTCCCTTTTTCCCGCTCTGCAAGGCCCCATTTTCTGCCTACATGAGTTACCGTTAAAACGGAACAAAGCAATATTCTTAGGCTCATTTCAGATCAGCCAGGGATGGAGCCTATTCAGCAGTCCATGGTTTTGAAACCCATGCCTGTAAAACTTTGTACTGTGAAAACACCGGTGGATGTGCCGGCGAGTTTCATTTCTGCCGCAATGAGCAACATAAAAGATCAAAGTCTAATCTTAAAATTGCTCCCAAGTACTGGGCATTGCAGCTGAAAACATCTAGAGCAGTGGTTCTCAACCTAGGGGTCGGGACCCCTTCAGGGGTTGAACTACCCTTTCAGAGGGGTCGTGACAAGTCCCCCACCACCCTTCCCTCCCATTTCCCAGCTGCTCTAACTCCGTGTTTGGGGTCTCCACAACATGAGGAACTCCATTAAGGGGTCGTTGCATTAGGAAGGTTGAGAACCACTGATCTAGAGGGTGAACAGCTCACCTTATGGTGGCATAAATGTCTACTACTGACAGGTAGAAGCTAAAACTTCCCAGAACAGCAGTCATCAAAAGTCCGAAAGACGCTGCTCACAGCTTCCTTTTGCCTGCTCTACCTACTGGTTTTCAAGTTATTCTAGAAAACTGACACTAAAGCGCCCCAGTCACGGTAACCTTTTCTCAGAGAGAGGCTTCACCAGTCCCGTGTAGAGATGTGCACTGATATTTGAAAATTTGTAAATCCAATTCGAATCCGACAAATACCAATATTTGATTTTGAACTGGATTTTCGAAAATCCGAATTTTCGAACTTGGATCAAATTTGGATTTTTAAAAATCCATATCAGATTTTCGAACAATTCAACTGAATAGAGCGTCCTATATCGCAACTGAAAATCGGGTCTATTTGAGCATACAATACGGGGATGTAAACGTGAAAAAACAGGATGTGGATTTGAAAATCAGATACGAATGTTCCCGACATTCGTATATCTGAGTTCGAATCCGGTTTTCAAAAACACGGATCCTCAAATCGGACTTTCAAATTTCGATTCAAATCAAATATTCAATTTGAATCAGATTTGAATGCAAAAAATGCATTCGTGCCCATCCCTAGTCCCTTGGTCATCGTCGTCGAATGGTTGTGCAGAGACATACGCACAGATTTAGGTACCTCACAAGAGAGAGCAAATCATTTCTTACCAGTTCATCTGACAAGACACACTGAAGAAAGCCTGTGCCATCTCTCAAGACGATGAACATCAGGGTTTTTCCTAGAGAAAAACACAGCAGGCTTTAAGAATACAGATTCCTTTGTTGAAAGTCTCCTTCAGGCCCCTCCCGTTTTACTTTTGCTACTGAAAACAAAAGGAATACCTGCAAACAAACATTTCTGAGGAAAATGAGGAGAACATGAGGTGCCATGAAGAGAATTTGTGAACGCTCAAACTTGAGTGGTGGGAGGAAGCCAAAGCAGTGACGGAACCCCGCGCTGTCACCTGCTCAAACTGCAGGTGTATGTGGGTGATTGAATTATAACAAACCAAAGCCCTAACAAACCAGATCTAGAGTTACAAGGTAAGAGAGACGTGTCCTTGTGATGGACCTGCTGGAGTGCACTGTCTCCTTGACAAATTGAACTTCAGCGTAGTTGATGCTGCAGTTCTGTAGAACCTGGTCCCTAAATGGGCCACTCAGAAGTTATTGGACAGTGGAACATATAAATTCTTGGATCATGAAATATATAAATTCTATATAGTTGTATTCCAGCCCAACATGTTTCTTGAATACAGTGTTTAGTTGTACAGCCACTGAAGAAGGCTCAAGGCCGAAACGGTGATTGAATTACATCTGAACAGCTGCCCAATGACCCCTTCTTCCCTCCAACCTTCCGTGGGCCTTCTCTGGGATGTCCAGGTCAAATTTTGGAAAAGACAGATGACTCTTGGATTCTATTGCTACTGAGAAGTAGAAACAGAATTTAGACCAAAAAACCTCAGTGAATCAGTATAGCCTGAGTAGGGCCTGAGAGTTCCTTTCATGAACCACAAAGCTCCACCATATTAACCTTGGGTGGCGTTTGCTTCTTTCGTTTTTCTCTCGCCGTCATTTAGGTCTCCCATCTTTTTAATTCCAAGCCCGACCATAAAGCTTTCTGATCGCTGTTAGGGAGGTACATGAATGTTTTTTTTTTCCATTCAAATTTGAGTCGAATTGAATGTGAAAACATTCAATTTGAATGTTTAAAATCCGAATGCTAAAAAACCTATTTGAATCCGTAACATTCAAATCTATTTGTTTGAATGTTAGATCCGTATTTAAAGATACGAATGTCGACAACATTTGTATGTTATACGTATCTGTACGCATTTCGTATGCATCCCGTTTTATCCTGTATGCATCCCGTTTTCATCCCATAAGTGCAAATGCATACAGATACATATATTTGTACAGATACGTTTGTAATACATACGTATCTGTACATTTGAATCTTTCAAATCATTCCAATGAATGTTCCAGAACATTCGAAATCTGTTCGCATTCAAATTCAAATCAGATTTTAGAGAAAATTAGAGAAAGCACCAACATGTCGGGATGTGCATGAATATTTGAATGTATTTGAAATTCAATCAAATCAACCGAATTTCAACATTCGAATTCAAATCAAATGTCCTTAGATTAGAATTTAAAGATCTGATTCAAATTTCAAATTTAGGATCTATTCATTCAAATTATTCGGACATTCGTATGCGTACAGGTTCATACACGATACGTACGTGAACATTTGCACTTCCCGCATCCATATGCATTTCTAAAGGTCCATACAGGATGAAAACAGGTTGCATATGGGATAACTACAGGATGCATATGGACGTGTACAGATGGTTAAGGATGCGCATGGACCCAGGGAAGACGTATATGGGCACCTACGAATGTTGTCAAAATTCAAACGAATAGATTCGAATTTGCTTAATTTGAATTGAATTTGGTGAAATTTGAATTTTAAACATTAGAATCAAATTGAATTTTTGGGTATTCAATTTGAATCGAATCCCAAAAACTGCATTCATGCACACCCCTAGTCAGAAGTCCTCCCTTCCGGCCAACAACACTTACTTAATTTGCATTATTTTGATAACCTGGAGCAAAGCGCATCCAGACACATTTTATTCCAGATTATCTATGCTTTAGAACAGAACCGTGAACCAGTGGTTATTGCACATGGTTTGCACATAACGCATCCCAAATTCAATACCACACCTCCAGGTGTGCCTAAGAGAGACCTGTGTCAAAGCCCAGAGAAGATACAGCCACTGAACCTTTACAAAACTGAACAGATGACCTTTAGCATTTCCAAAAGTTCTTACAACTTTTTCTCCCTAAGATTCACTTAAAATCTTGCACCCTGAGACAATAGTCCCTTGATTAGTCAACGCCTGTGGCCAGATCTTCCACCCATCTCACAGGTCACATGGGATCCTGAGATCAGAAAGGAAATAAAACTCTTCTGAAACCCAAATCATTTCTAACTTTCACACTGGGAAAAGTCTGAAAGTGCCCTCAAGTGAACCCTCTCCTTCACAATTACTTTATTTTTAGCATAATATTCACCTTGTCTGCGTAATCGGTGTACCCAGCCAAATACCTTCACCCTTTCCCCTCTGTACGCCTCCAGGTCTCGAATCTTCACCTGTAAGAAGGTAAATGAGAACGTTTCACTCCTCTGACAATGCACAGCTTGCGACGCTTGATCCAGTTTTAAACATCCAAATAAATTCTCAGTGAGGGTGCCTCCAGATGGCAAGAGGGAATTGTGAGATTTTTAGATCCTGCAGTTACTGCTCATTGTCCTGGCAAGTGGCAGGAGCCAATTCCCCCTCTTTACCTCTGTCTAGCAGTTCTTTGTGTTTACTGTTCATGGTTGAAATACCCGGATGTCAGCCAAATGGCCACCCACTTCCTTTTATATTTCCCCCATGCTTGGCTTGCATCCGGGTATTTCAACCAGGTACAGTAACACTACCACCAGACAGAATTAGGGAATTGGGATTATAAAAAAAGCCAGCATTGTTGTTAGACCTACCATAATACTGATCTTTTGGATTTCTGATCAACTAGCCTGGGACCATAATGGAACTGCCATTATGTGTGGCATTCTGAGTATAGTCCAAGGAGAATTATTTGTTTTTAGCCATGTCTGGAAGCACCCTGAACATGACTGTTTTCCAGACAGGCCGTACACTTAAAACCTAAAACCCAAATAAGTTCCCATTTTTCCTTTAAGGGGGTCACTCTTTGAGTGCTGACTTTAGCTTGGTTTTTAAAAATTATTTAATTGAAGATGATGATGTGGTTGGTTTTTACCACACAACTGTGAGAACTTTTGGGGCAATTTTGCACTGGACAGTATACCAGACCAGACTCCCTTCCACATGCTTGTGTGGTCTAAGGAAAGTCCTGTCCAGGGTCTCCTTTAGACCACACTAGCAGGTAAAAGGGAGTGTCTGAGTAGACTTTCTCCCTCAGTATACCAGCCAACGAGGAATCACCCTTGTTTTTACAGACTATATGAAGGGGACTCAAAGAACAACAATCACAATGATGTCATAACCAGGCTAAAATGGCTGCTGTGTTCTTTTGGAGGGATGGCCAAGCAGAAATTTCAAGTCTTAAGTTTCAGCTGCATATGAGTAGATTTCAGAGGCAGGAGGGTACGAGCCTTAGGACTTACAATCACCTTTTGGGCTTTTTTCTTTTAGCATATCTCAGCATGAGAAGTAATTCATTATGGGAAAAGACACTGGCACAAAAGACTAAGCAAGTTCCCGTAAACTCTTCCTCAAATGAAGTGTTACCAAAAGTAGAAGGCAGGAAGAGAAAGAGATATATTCCTGCATCTTTTCAAAATGGAATGGAAATTTTAAGCTGCCCAACCAAGCACAAACCTGACTATAAAGGATTATATAATTTTAGTAGTAGAAGAATAGTTGGCTTTTCTACCCCACTTTTCTCATCCTTTAAGGGGGACTCAAAGTGGACGACAAAGTTTTCTATTCTTCTCCCCCCCAACAGAACACCCTGTGAGGTAGGTGAGACTGTGATAGCTCAGAAAGAGAGCTGGGACCAGCCCAAGGTCACCCAGCTGGCTTCATGGAGGTGCGTGGACTCAAACCCCATGACTGTGAGATATGAGTCTGGCACTCTAAGCACAAGCCCTTTCCTCAAGGCCATTCATTCCTTTTTACCCACATCTGAAAACAAATGGCTGACACACAGGATCCTTTTTGAGCAATTACTTACACATTTGGGCTCTGGGAGATTGGGATCATTTTTGATGATGATCTTCTTGGCTTCCTCCAAGTTCTTTTCACGTCGCAGGAGGTCTTCAGCCTGTGGTGTTTTATTTATACAGTATTATAGGTACTTGCACTTTTTGTGATATAAAACAAACAGGAATCACAATCCTAGGTTCTAGGAGACTTTGACTGGCACCCAGAAAATCTGGCCAGGGAGCTGAAGTCTGAACAACTTTGGCTGCATCATATGCAAAAAAAAACCCCAGGAATCAAGTCTCCAAAATGTATTTTAATCAGCAAGGACTGAAAGTTAATTACCATTCAAGGGGACTGCAAGGGGACAGATGGAAATTCAGAAGTTAAGCAATGCCTAAAGTCTTTGACATTCGTGAAAATCTGTGATTCTGTTCAGAAGAGATGCCTCTAGTTTTCATACATTTGGATACATTTTAAAAGCCAAAAACTAGAGCAAAACGATCTGGATTTTCAGCTATTATGGCTTTTGTGTTTTTTTTTTCAAAAAAGTCCTTACTAAATTGGGGTGCGCTTCCCCCAAATTATTCCCACAGAACCACTTCTGATCCCCAAAGATATAAGTCACACAAAAGGAAGCCTCCAGTGGGAACATGAAACATAGGAAGAAACCCTATGAAGATGCTGCTGAATTAGCCAAGGGCTCTTTGACTACCATGACTAGAGATGTGTGCAAATATTCAAAGACATTCAAAATTCGATTGAACTGTCTGTATTTCGACATTCAAATTTGAATCAAATATCTATAAATTTGAATTTAAACATTAGAACAAATTTCAACTTTCCAAATCTATTCGTTTGAATTATTTGGACATTCATACGTGTATGGGTTTACTTGCATGTTCGCATCTTTCCCGCATCGGTATGCATTTGTATGGATCCCTACCGGACGAAAACAGGTTGCATACGGGATTCAAATGGATGTGTACACATGCCTAAGTGCACATATGAATGCTGTCGACATTCGTAAGTGCAAATTTGAATTGAACATTTGAATGAATAGATCCGAATTTGCTTAATTCAAATCGAATTTGGGTAAATTCAAATTTTAAAGACTCAAATTGAATTTTCGGATATTTGATTTGAATCAAATCCCAAAAACTGCATCCGTGCACAACCCTAATCCTGACTATGCAAGCCCAGCGTCTTTCACTGTAGAAGAGCAGCTAGATAGCTGGCTTTCCACTTTCATCAGCTGCCTGTTTCATTCCATTTGTCCTATCCACCTTTTTATCAAGCAGTCCTCCATTCTCATACATCTTTCCATCCCATTTCTTCTTCTGCCGGGATAATAGCCAAAGAAAGAACCACTATTTGCTTGTTTACCTCTTTCCTTTCTCTGGCTTCAGTCTTCTGTTGTTCCCTCTGCCACAGCTTTTTTACATTCTTGAACTGGGTCTTAGAAATAGTTTCCCACCTCTAGGCAGAAAAAAAGGTACATTTTTGCCTTCCAAAGACAACAAGGTAGTGATACAGTCCATCTTATGTCGTTAAACAATTAAGCTTAATATTAACATCCTAAGCTGGTTTACACATACATTTAAACAAGAGTGCTAAAACAATTTAAAGCAATATTAAAATTCTGCATGAATAGGGAGAACAGAATAAGCAGCCACTCCCACAGAGAAAGCCTGGGTGAGGAAATGCATCTTCACTACCTATCTACATGATGTAATGATGTGCATATTCCTAATGTCAGAAGTGAGAGTATTCCAGAGTGTTGGTGCCGCCACGGAAAGGCCTCGGGTTTGTCCAAGCCTTTTTTCCAGCCATCTAAGGAACTGGTACAGCTTGTGGACCCTGAAAATTAAGTAGGGCTGTGGAGTCTTTTGTTTGACCTAAATTTGACTGCAGATCAAAATATGTGTTCTAACTATGAGGGAAAAAAGATACAATTTTTATGCAACCTTGTCTTCTTTTTGCGAGTCCACATAGATAGTAGGGAATGGTTCCTTTCCTGCAGATATCAAAGCCTTAAGAAAAAGGAGAGAAACAAGTAATAATCAGTTATATTTTTTAGAAACAAACAGACTAACAGATAAGAACATTTTTTATTGTTTGATGCTAATTTCGTAAACTGCAGTGTCCTACAGTTATCATAAACAAAATGCTAGGTTCAACATTAGCTCCAGCTTGGCAACTTCCCTGATGGTTTTCACAAACACCCTTAACATGGACACAAACAGAGTGCAAATGGTCACAACCTAACATTGCACGAATTTCTTTTCCAAAGCTCAAAATTACAGAAACCACGAAGAATTATGCCTACTGACTGCCCAGTTTGTATGTTACATTAATCCATTCAAACGCATATCAAAAATTTCCAAAGCTGCTTGGAATAAGTAACATGTCTTAAACTCATACATATCTGGAAACTTGCAAGAAAATTAACTTCTACTACTCCTTGTTTCAGACAAATGCACCCTTTTGCGTGCACCACCAGCTATACTACAAAATCAAGTTATCTGCTTTTCCTTGAAGGGTATCAGGAAAAGAAATTGAGTAAAAGGGTAACAAACCTATAGCCTTTTTACTTAGACACTCAAAATGATATTTTAGGCCCTTTCTGCACTTCGTGTTGATCTGGATTAAGGGCCCTCTTAATCCAGATCACAGGCCTACTCATCTGCACATTAACTCAGATCAAGGAGGCCTTGCCCCTGATGATCTGGCTCTGTCCTCAGTGGATAGAGCAAGAGCCAGATTAAGGAGGCTCTTAATCCAGATCTCTTGGAGATTTGTTAAATTGGGTAGGCAAGATGACCAAGGGGCCTTGTTCCGAAACATGGGAGGCATGCAAATGGCACTCCTCCATGTCTAGGAACTATAGTATCTGTGTTGTTTTCAGCGGCGCACCCATAGCACACTGCCAAAAGGCCCTCCCCAGGCTCTAGGCCAAGAACTCCCATTCCTACCCTTCCGAGGTATGGGATAAGTTGCATGGACCAGATCAATGTCACCAGTGCAGACAGCGCTGATCTGGTCTCCACCTCAAATGCAATTTGGATCAGTGGGCTCAGTTATTCTGGATGCACTAATCCAGATTTAGGGCAGCTAAGTGCGGAAAGGGCCATACTTCTGTATTTTCTCCAATTAGTTTCTTTTTCTTTTTCTTTTATAAATTCCAAGTGGCTAATACGCTGCTTGCTTCTCCCACGGCACTGAATTTTTCAGTTTTGGCTAGCATTTAAAATAACATGAGCCTTAAAAATGAGATGAAAATATAACAAACACTTTAAACTTGCAAATTATATTATTTCACTGCACAAACAAAAGAATCTCTTTTGGCTGTCGTAACTCCTAACTCCTGATAGATCTTCATCGTGCCCCCAATTTTTTTTAAAAAACTGCTCTTATAATGTACTTGCTTCAGCTTGTTCCTTGTTTCAGTTGCCCTTAAACAGTTTTTGGACTCTAAAACTTTATTTTTGAGATGCTGTGACCAAAACCCCACAGACGACTAGGTCAGGGGTAGGCAAACCACGGCTTGGGAGCCACGTGCGGCTCTTTGGCTCCTTGAGTGTGGCTCTTCCATGTTAATAACAATGTACCTACCTATATAGTTTAATTTTTAAAAATTTGGTTCTCAAAAGGAATTTCAATCATCGTACTGTTGATATTTGGCTCTTTTGACTAATGAGTTTGCCGACCACGGGACTAGGTAACTACAGGATCCAGAGAACCTAATTCAATCCTAGATACAAGTAAAATGCTCCTAACAGTACCCACCAAAACACCTTCACTTCCAGAGGCAGAGATTCCACAAGCAAAGAGTTCTTTGGGAACTTTGTCCTAGCCTTGTTTCCCTACAACTCTTGGCAGAAAGCGTGAAAAATGGAAAAAAACAAAAGGAGAAAAGAAGTACCCTCAAAGGTGTTTTAAAAGGCTTCTCCTGGGTTCCATCTCCATTTATGTCACATCCTTCTTTGTCAGAGACGTACATCTCTCCTGCAAAGATCACAGATAGAAAAAAGTTATTATTACCTACATCATAAGACGGTGATGGGTGACACACAGTGTCACTCTGGCACGTGGGCATATGGTAGCTGCTCAGGCTGCAGGCCGCTTCTGGCTTGAGGCCTACAAGATACCAGAAGCACAGAGGCACCGTCTGTGCCCGGCACAGGAGGTGTGATTGCTTTACTCGCAATTCTTCCCTCTACATACTTTCGTGAGACCTTATTCTCAGCGTTAAATAATATTAAAACCAAAAAAAGAGAGACCAGCTGACAGATGAAGTTAGTAGCGCTTGCCTGAGCTTGAAGTGTACGAAATACCAACCTTCAACTGAAGATTTAGCAAATGAAATTCAGCAACAGAAAAGTCACTAATGTAAAGAATTATTTGATTTTGCTTTCAATAAGTACATATATATATAATATAACTCTCTTTTTTTTACTAGAGCTACAAATATCACAAAATTATGACTATTTCTAGATGTGACAGGGGACCCAAGTTAAATTAGGGTTGTTGTGTTTTGTTTTGTTTTTTGCAGTTTTTGACACAGCGAGCTCAAAAGGTTCGCCATCACTGTCATAAGAGCATAAGACGTGCCCCACTGGTTCACAGACCCACAGTCCATCCAATTCAGCAGTCCGCTCTCACAGTGGGCGAGCACAGACAGGAGATGAACATTCATGCACGCACACATGCTCACCTGACCGAGCCGGTTGTCACTGGCAGCAAAAACAGCAGCACAAAGGGCAGCCTAGAACAGGGGTTCCTCAAATGTTGGTTGGCAGTCCTTGAACTACAACTCCCAGCATTCCCCTTCCAGGATTCTCACACACTGGGGTTGGCTTGGAATGCTGGGAGTCGTTGTTCAGGGACACAGCACTGCGTGATCCTCATTTGAGAATCCCTGGCAGATCACAAGAGGGGGGACAAGCAGACGGAGATACGAATGGTACCGCCTGTGAGCCATCTCTAAGGCGTCTCTGGGTTGCTTCCTTTTAGGCAGCACAGTGTCTGTGTCAATCCGGCGTGGCGGCATCAGCCATCACAGTCACTTCCGGGAGATCAGAGAAACAGAAAGTAGATGCAGAGGCTCAAGGCAGCAGCACATGATGCGCCCATAAGAGCGACACACCAGTCTCCCTATCGTAATGCTGGTGTGTGTGTGTGTGTCCCCTGCGTTTCCATCTCGGTCCATTTGCTGCTGCAGCCCTTGGCACTAGAATGCTGCGGCACCAATGCCCTTCACCTCCCACCCCCATGAAACTGATCTGCTTGCTGCTCCGGAGCCACAAAACCTGGAAGATAAAAACGGGGTTACTGGACCGGTCAATGAGAAGATGCTCTCCTCCGGCCCAGGAGCCACCCTGTGGTACCCAAACCCTTTCAAGGATGCTCCGTCCGACAAGAGGCCCCGGAGGGTGAGGCCAAGATATGGGAAGGCGGCGAAGACGTCTTGGGGGCCTGCCTTTCCGCACTGGCCCTTATTCCGGATTAGAGACCGGGGGTGGCCTTCTACAGTGTGCACCAGCGCCCTATTCCGGGATATAATCCAGAAGGAGACCCCAGCTAGAAAGGGCTGCCTGATTCCCGTGGTCCTTGAGGCGACGCAGCCCGGGGAAGGGGGATGGAGATGGATAAGGGGCCGCCCGGGACAAAAGGCCCCCAAGCATGTACGAAGTGCCTTTTCTGGGAAGGGGCAGAAGGGCCGTCCTGGGGCAAATCTGCCTCTCCTTCGGCTTGGTGGGAAACGAGGGTGCAGAAAGCCTGCCGGGCTGGCGCAGCCGGGAACCTGGACGCCCCCGAGACGCACGCGAGTCCCTCCCGTCCGAAGAAACGAAAGGACGGGGAGAAGCCACAGCCGGGGAGCGCGACCCTTCCTCCGAGTGGGCGCAGAAGCCCCGGTCCGAAGCCCCCTCCGACTCACCCAAGCTGAGCCTGGCCACCTCCTCGACGGCCACGGCCGACATGGCTCCGACAAGCGCCCCTCGCCTTCCTCGCTCGCCCGGGCGATCGCAGCAGCCGCGCCTGGATTACGCCCCGCGGGGGACCGATTGCATCAGGCCGAAGAGGGAGGCGGAGGAGAAGCGGCGCCGGCGTCCCACCCCCGGCCTTACGCGGCGCAGGCTCATTGGGGCGAGCGAGGCGCGTCAGCATCGGGGGACTAACCGGCCTCTGCTTAGGCTGTCCTGCAGATCGGCCGGCCGAGGGCGAGCCCGGGGGCCGGGGTGACCCCAGGAGGGAGGTGGGGTCGCCTTATCGGTCGCCTTACCTGCCTGCCCGCGCCCCCAGAAGTGTGGCATCGCCGGGCGCTCATCCACCCATCCATCCATCCTGTGATGTGCCCAGGCTGTCTTTACGCAGCAGGGAAATGCCGATGGCTGCTTTATTACTTTCTTTGGGTGCCTTTTTCTCCCTCCCTACGCCCAAGGATCTCAGTGCTGGTAGCAACATATAAAATGGACACATTAAAACTAATATTAAACGTCTTAAAGCCATGGCAGTGTCTGGGTGTGGGGAGGAAGAGGCTGCTCCTTTACTTAGCCAAAGGCCAGGGGAAAAAGGTGTGTCTGAATTATTTGTGTGTTCCAGCTGCCCTGAAAGGTTTATGCCCTGTATTTGGTAAAAAAAAATTGGTAATTTGCTAAAAAAAAAAGAAAAAAGAAGAGGATATGTAATGCTCTCTGATACTATTATAAAAAGTGCAGTTTAAAAGGACATGAGTCGTGTCTTCCATCACTTTAGCTTCGCTCGTGTAAAGTCTATCTTGGACCGGAATTTTCAAGTACCGTCCAATAGTCATCTTGACATCTAGTTGGTCAATGTCAAGTAAAGACGAGTCACAGTTTCAATGGTAAAGAGTACCTCAGATAGTTTTCCAGTTTCACTTAAGAACATAAGAGAAGCCCTGTCGGATCAGGCCACAGCCCATCTAGTCCAGCGTCCCGTTGCACACAGTGGTCCATCAAATGCTCATGGGCATCTCAAGCAGAGACAAGGACGAACCTTTGCCTGCTCTCGAATCCAAGCAAATGGCCTTAGAAGCGTCCTACCTTCCCCTCCAGCCTGAAAGATGTACCTAGGCATTCATTCTAGTAGCTGTTGATAGATCTGTCATCCATAAATGTGTCCAACCCTACCTTAAAGCCATCTAGGCTGGTAGCTGTTGTTTGCAGGCAGTTAAATAAGGAATTACTTTAGCTTGTGTTATGGTGGCTAAATCATTTGATAATTCTAAATCATTTAGAACTTCCTTACTGCTTTTAGATATAGCCTTTAATTCTCATGGGGCACAGGTAAGTACGTCCACAACTTCAATAGTCCTTCTCTCATCTCTGGTGAAAAGGTATGTATGTACATTAAGATTCTCTTTCCACGTGGGTCATTATATAGTTAAGGGAAGGGGGAAGCCATGTAGTGTAACAGGACAGAATAGGCAAACTGAGATGTTATTGTTTTATATCCAAGTAACCCTACCTTGTTAAACTTAGTAAACTCTAAGTTTTGAAACTAATTGTGGACTCTGTTCTTTGGTAACCAGATTGCTATTCTACTCTGGCACAGAAGTACAGCTCTGCGACTAGGGATAAAATCCCACACAATTTGTGGACTGTTGCCATTAGATGGGGTGGGATAAGAAATAGGAATGAAGGAATGAAAATGCAATATGGAGATGCCCAAGTATAGTTTAATAAAAAAAATTCAGGCCTGTGATTTTTTTTACATCCATCAAAAACATTAAAAATTAAGGCATGTTCAATATGTACACATTGTCTTTTAACAAATAAGATATTTACAGTCCCCTTTTCAAATACAAGAAAATGAAGAGCAATTCTGCACTGATCAGCACGCATACTATGATCTTCTCTTCTGCATGCTGGTGTGGTCAGCATGCACAGAATCGCCAATGTATTTATTGCAATCAGCACATAAATATTGCACCCAGATTAGGAGCATGATGCATGGTGACACACTCATTCCTCTATTGAACGAGGCAGTCAATTCATGAACCCAAGCACAATCACTTACTGATCACTGTGACGAAAAGCTGTAAACATTTCTACATTAAATAACAAGAGTAATGAAGAAATGTACAAATTCAATGCTCCTGTCAGATGAATTTGTATAGTGGGTGGCATGGACTCAAAACAAGAACAGTGTGGATCTGTACTGCATATATTTATCAAGACACATTGGTGAATGCTGACATTTTTGAAATGTAAACCATTTGTACTTTCCAATACAAAAAAAAAAAAAACCTGATAAAGATTCGTGCACATTTTTTTAAAAAAGTCACAAAATAATTTTTACTATTAAAACATAGTGAGCGAAATAGATGAGTCCTGTGATCTCTCTCCTTGCTTCAGTTTGTGCTTTGAAGCACCATCTAGTGACTAAATTTGTTCTTTAGGCTAAGGCCACACCTAAGGGCCACCTTCAGGGCGAGAGAACACATCAGCAAAGTGTCCAGTAATTTTCTTTCCACTGTTGGGATTTTTTCACTGACCTCCCTTAATCCAGATCTAAGATGATCCGGATTTAAGGAATTGGTACATCCCAAAATCCAGATCTAGTAGATCCGGATTAAGTAAAGTACCCAATGCATTTCCACGGGTGGTCTAGCACCCAATAGCAATGGGTGCTAGCTTGCTCGCAGTGGAAACGCCGGAGCACCCGTGTGGCAAATCCGGATCTACCCATATGGGGCCCGTCTGTCACCCCAGGTATTTTGGGGGACGGGGGGGGGTGCAATCTCCGGAGCAATCTGCCACAAACTTCAAAGATTCTCTGGAACCTTTGACAAAGGCATTGCTCTCGCATGGGGTCCTCTTCGGAGCCTGTGCTATTCTTTGAAGGCAACTTTGGAGGAACTTTGGAGCCGGCTTCAGAGAATGTGCACAGGCTTTGAAGCTTTGAGTCTTGAGGAATCCCCCCACATGGGTGCCCCCTAGAGCCACCCATTGACCCCATTGCCCAATAGTGGTGGAAACAGGCTCTGTATAATCCGGATTTGATGCCTGAAGACCCCACTGTAGACCCCTTTAATGGGGTCGACAGGGAATCCGGATTGTAGGTCCTGAAGGACCCATATAATCCAAATTTCCCTAGAACAGGTGGAAACAAATAGGGTCTGTAGTGGAAATGGGGAAACTAATGGGGTCTGTAGTGGAAATGGGGTCTTACTGCTCTGAGCCAAATGGGTCCTTAATGGGCCCTTAATGGGCCCTTAGTGCTAGTGGAAAAACACCCATTATCTATCCCAAAGGTAAATTGGTGAGTTATCTAACACTGAAAGAAAACCGCTTGTCATTTTACTGATGTATTCTCCCATTCTGAAAGTGGACTGAAGCTGGATTAAACCTTAAATGTGACCAAAGCATTAGTCTGGTCTACACTGGATGTTATATTTCTTGTATAAAGTTTTCATTCATGCACAGAGAGTTTAAGGCCTTGCCCAGAGGGGGGAATATAGTGCCGTTATGGTGTAACTGTGGTGGGGTTGTCTCATGTATCTGAGACAACCCCACCATAGCCCCACTCCCCCCCCCCACACACACACATAAATGCACTAAAAGTCTTTGCTGGAAACCCCAGCACTGGTTGTGGGTTTCCCAACAATTGCTCCATTTAGCATGTCTGCGTGGAAGCGTCTACACATGTACGAGGTGACATGCAAAGACATCGCTGGCTGTGGCGCTAGAAGAAGATAATTGTGTGGAGAGGATTTCCCACACTATTGCCTCCTAGGAAGGCAGCTCATTTCTGTCTGCAAGTGGCCCAAGTAAGTGCCTTTCATAACTGATGGAGTCAGTACAGATCATTCCCTCAGTAAAATGAAAAATTTTAACAAACACTCAAAGGTGAGGATCAGTCTCTGACAATTAGCTTTTTCGCAGCTAATTACCTCAGTAAAGATTAAGCAAAGAGAAAAATCAACAGCTTTCCAAAAAAAATATGCCAATAAGAAACTTCCCACTGGCTTAGTATCTATACCCTTTCCCCTCCACAAAGAGATACCAGAAGAACAGAAGATATTTCAGGGAGGAAGTTAGAAGAAAGGGTGCTCAGCGTTCCTTTGATATTCATTCAACTCCCAGCATTCCTTGCTAGCACCTTCAGACAGTGGCCAGGCAACACGGGAAGTCCTCCCTCTGCAGTTACTGGTTCCTAACCAGACAGCACCACCCAGATGGGTTGGGGACTTCCAGGAGTCGGCCAGGTGCCTGAAAAATACAAAGTGGTTGGCCAACTCCATGAAGTCTCCACCTTGCTAGATTTGCAGATAAACTGGGACATGCAATGTGTGTGTCTGTCAGGACATAGCCGGAGGCAATGGATGGATCTTTTTCATAATCCACATTGCCTCCTGTCCTCTGGAGTCAGCCTGGGAGAAGTTTCATTTTCCTTAATGTATTAATTAAAAGGAGAAAATGCCCACTCACCATTACTTCTTTTTAAAAGGTGTGATAAAGGTAGGATGGCAGTATATTTGAACCCCCAAGCGCAGTGTGGGCCCCCTTGAGTTAGTTTGGAACCATACACCCTTTTCTGCACTTATCTTTGATCCAGTTTGAGGAGCTCTTCAGACTGGATCCGGGGCCTCCTCATCCGCACATGAATGTGGATCGGGGGGGGGGGGAGAGCTACCCCGATTAAGTCCTAGAGTTAGATTCAGATTAAGAGGCCCTTAATCTGAATCTCTTGTGGACCCATTTAATGGGCTGTGTTCCGATGCATGGGAAACATGCATATGGCGCACCTTCTGTGATCCAGAATTACAGATAGCTGTTTGTTAGCAGCAAGCCATAGCACATTACCCACCCACCCCAAGGCTAGGAACTTCCATTCCTAGCCATCAGGGGTGGGTGCACTGATTCAGCCCATGACCTCTACACAATCTGGGTCAGTGGGACCAGTTAATCTGGATCCACTGATCGGCTCAAACAGAGGTAAGTGCAGAAAAGGCCACAGTCTTTGGTCTGATAGCACTAGCTGGACTTGAAGAAAAATCCACTAATAACTAGAGGGCCACAGACCAGGTATGCAAGTTTTTCCTCTCCACTCAAAGTGCCCAAAAGGTGTTAAAGCTTGCAGTCAGCTGACTATATTAATCTATATTTCACATAATCTGATCTGAATGCCTTCCAAGAAAAACTGTAGAGCTTTTTTTTTACGGAAAGTACAAAAAAGTACCGAAAAGTAAATCTTTGGTTACTAAACAGTGCTATTGAATAAATTAATAGAATGAAGTGGCACAGAGAATTGTTTCGCTTTTCAGCTGTTCATCTTTGGTGTTGTAGTATCAACTGACATTATCAGTTGAAACGTTATTCCCTTATTTTTTTTTTAATTCTTAAGAATTTTTGCTGCAAGCCCATACCTTTTTACATCCTTCAATTTCACAAAATGTAATCAAGGATTGAGATTCAAAAATATTGCTCAGTTGTTCACAGTTCAACAGTCCCAAACTGAGTAGCTCAGACAAAGAAAAATCAGTCTGTCTTCACAATCTTGCACTTACAGATTTTTTTTTTAAAAAAAGGAATCCTGAGTGATTCATTAAAAAAATAAAAACATTTTTCCCCAGTCTTGGAAGTCATCAGCTGCATTCCTCAGCTTGCCTCACTTCTGCTAAGTTGTTGCCAAGTATGGCAGTCAATGAACCTCGCCTTTTACGGATAATCCGTCCAGAAGCGATGAGGTCAGCATAGCCACGCTGGTGGGAGAAGGCGTAAGCAGAGCGGCGGCCGGATATTCCACGGCGAAAAATACTTTGTCTCCTCTTCCACTGTTCCTCCTCTGCTTTGTATTTTTTTCTATTCTTCTGAATCTTTAAAACACAAGTTGAACCACAGATTAGGATTAAAGCATAAAACTGAATTTGCTCCCTACGCATAAGAGAAGCCCATGAGATGCTTGGAACAGGCTAGGGATGTTGAGTACTTGATTAGGATAAGAACATAAGAAGAGCCCTGTTGGATCAGGCCACAGCCCATCTACTCCAGCAGCCTGTCCCACACAGTGGCCCAGCAATTGCTCATGGGCAACTCAAGCGGAAGACAAGGGTGAAACCTTCACCTGCTCTCAGATCCCAGCAAATGGCCTTAAAGGCACCTTTCCTGTCCCTCCAGCCTGAAAGATGTACTTATTTTATTTATTTATTTATTTATTTATTTATTTATTTATTTATTTATTTATTTATTTATTTATTTATTTATTTATTTATTTATTTATTATTTACATTTCTATCCTGCCCCGTACCCGAAGGTCTCTGGGCAGGTAACAGATTAAAATAGAATATAACAGTAAAAGACATTAAAACTCCAACAAGTATAAAACAATATACAATATGTTTAAAATGACAGTGTCTGTACTGTAGAGGGTAGGGGGAACATAAGCAGCTCAGCCAAAGGCCAGGGCAAAGAGGTGCGTCTTCACCGCCTTCCTAAATATATATAAGGAAGGGGCATGACGCACCTCGAGGGGGAGGCTATTCCATAGTCTGGGGGCTATCACAGAAAAGGCTCTCGCCCGGGTGCCCACCAACCTCACTGTTGAAGGTGGTGGGACAACCAGGAGGGCCTCACCGCTTGATCTTAAGGCACGGGCAGGTCGATATGGGAGAAGGCGTCCCTTTAGATATTTGGGGTCCAAGTCATTTAGGGCCTTGTACGTCAGAGTCCACACCTTAGGCATCTGTTCTAGTATCCACTAGGGATGTGAGTGAATATTCGTAACATTTGTTATTCGTACGAATTTGGACATTTGTACACGAAATGAATGTTACGATATCCATACATTGACATTCGTATGAATATAAATGTTTCCAGGGAACTCGTAACAAATAGTTCAGACATTCATTAAACTGGGGAGGTCGGAAAGCATCTGCACCAGTCACATCTGCAACGGATCCAGATTGCTTTTGATATGGATTGAGAGTGAATTAAAAGTGGATTCAGGTCAAATTTGATGTTTTTAGAGCAAATTTGTTACAGGATACGTATCGGATAGATATGCATTTGTGTCGGTTAACGTATCCGATACCTGTCCATATCGGATATTTGTATGAATACGTGTGAATACATTCATATCGAATAGAATCCTACTACATTGGAAGGGGATCTATTCATACAAATATGGATTTTCTAACATTCCATTTGTTACGAATCAAATGTCAAAAAACGCATTCATGCACATCCCTAGTAGCTACTGATAAACCTGTCATCCATGACACGGGCATTTCGGTGCCCCAAATGTCAGGATGTGCATGTCAGCATCTCCGTGTATGCGTGATTGCCTCGTTTCAACTTCCATGCACATACAGTGGACAGAGCTATGATGCTGGCTCTGTCCAGAAGGTAAGTACAAAACACCACTGATGGAAAACCTGTGACCAGCACTGGGTTTTCCAGCTATAGTTTCTAGCACTTTTTACGGGGGAAATAGCACGGCGATGCTGAGGTTGCCTCAGCATAGCAGCCCTGTCATGGCACTAAATTCCTCTTGTCTAGATGGAACCAGGGTTTCCTACAACAATACATCTACACTTCAGGAATTTTATATTATTTTGAATCAACTTGCTCTGATCCACTCCAAACCGTACCTTATCACTTTCTGAAGGCCAAATAGTCATAACCAAGAAGCGGAGTGCAATAACAGGTAACAAGCAAACTGCAACTGATAGTATTATTGTCAACCAGAGGTATGGCTGTCGGAGAGCATTTGAGGCAGTACCTGGAGAAACAAGGCCATAAGTATGGTTATATAACTGTAGTTGTCAAGGCCATTTCCTGGCCCCCCCCTGCAGTCTAAATACGTTTTCGAAATGGAGTTATGTTTTGAAAAGTTAACGTCATATTATCTGTACTCAGCAAAGCTTTAGTTAATATTATACGATGGCCTCAGCATCCATATGCCTCTGGAATGAACATGGATTTCCAAGCAACCTGGGTAGCTTTAAGAAAAGGTTAGACAAATTCATGGAGGAGAAGTGGATTAGTGGTGACTAGAATTGATGTGTAGTTACTGCAATTCGCAGAGAGCTGAGGGCAGGTCCAGAGCTGCCCTAATTGCATACCAGAGGCCTAAGTGCAAATAGGCCCCAGATTAATCTGTACCACACACCCGTATTAGCACTGTCTGATCTATAGCAAGTGATGGGGCATCCACACGTGGAATGGAAAAGGAAAGGACTTGGGCATGATATCAAGGAATATGCCCCATGAAGGTGACACTGCAAAGACACCGCTGGAGTCCCTCCAAAACAGCATATGCATTAACACAATGGCAACTTCATATTACCTGAGAACACAACTCACATCCGCGGCAATGGTGTATTTACATTGCCATCAACTCCTCCTTCCTCTCACTACCCGGAAGTAATGTCTGAGTGACAGGGTCACAGGCCAATTGCATTTGGTCTGGGAGGTGCTGTCATTGGTAGATCACATTCACTATTGTTGTGTGTCCCTCCTTAGAATGCATTTTCACCCTCCAGTCTACCTAATGCGGATGCCCCCTGCTGATTATGATTTGGATTCATTATTACGGATCTAGCGCAGTAAGTGCAGAAAGGGACACTTTTGAAGATCATACCACATATGCAGTTTGAGAGAAAGGCGAAGTACTGACCTGTAAACTGGAAGAAAGAAGGCAGAAGGACATGTATCCCAGCACTGTGTAGGTCGAACGTAATGCCAAAATAAAGTGCAATACTCCCAAATATTGAGAAAGCATTAACAAAGGTCCAGTAAGAAGTATCCAGGCCCATCTGGAAGCAAATCAGACAACCAAAAAATGTAAGAGAGGGGCACTATTCCCTCAGCAAAAAAAAGAAAAAAGAAAGAGAGAAATCAATTTCCTTTAAACCCCTTCCTATTTTCATTGTCATTCTAGCTCAGTGGTTCTCAACCCTCCCAATGCCGCGACCCTTTAATAGTTCCTTAAGTTGTGGTGACCCCCAACCTAATCCTAACCCCCCAACCATAAAACTGTTTTCATTGCTACTTCATAACTGTGATTTTGCTACTGTTATTAATCATAATGTAAATATCTGATATGCAGGATGTATTTTCATTGTTACAAATTGAACATAAGGCATAGTATTCACATCAGCCACACCTGAATATAAAAGTGTCGTTTTACCTCCAATACTCCTGCTTTCTACACAGTAGCTGCTCTTTACTGTATCTGTATGGGGTGTATGTGATGGGGTTGGCGCGATGATGTCATCATGCCAGGTGCTCGTATGTCGGTGTATACGCATGTGGGCGGACCCACCTGGAGACAGAGGAGCCATTCCTATGTGTTTTCTGATGGTCTTAGACAACCTCTGTGAAAGAGTAGATCGACCCCCAAAGGGGTCACGACCCACAGGTTGAGAACCACTGTTCTAGCTGAATACTTCCGAGTAATTGATTACTTAAGCAGACAGACCAGAGAGACTTCCTTTCCTATTCCTAGCCAGCCTCCCTAATTCCCTGCCCATCTTCTAGGATCTCCCAATGCACATTTTGCCAAGTAGCTTTCCTTTTCTCCTTCTTTATAGCCATGTCTTAGTTTCGTGGCCCTCTGTTTTGAGTTTCCAAAGGTTTGACAAGAAAGGTTGTGTTTTGATATTTTTACTATTATTATATTACTTGTTTTTTAATTATTTTTAGCATTTACAGACTTTATAAACTTTTCAGTGGGGTATTGCTACCCTTTTAGAAATTACACTGGTGTTCCTGCTCCAGAGTTCATTTATTTCTTTATTTCTTGTATATTTGCCTTTCTACACCTGGTAGTGGGTCATATTTTATCCTGTTTATTGATATATTTTGGCAGAACCCTTTTGTTTGTTTGTTTGTTTTTGGTTACAGTATTTGGGTTTTCTGGCTTTAGGGACTTGTGTTGGTTTGCTCTTCAGCATAAAGCAACTCAGGATGGATGTGGTAGCAGGATTGGAGCCCTACATACAAGTCATACAATGTTCACAATAAAACAATGTTCTGACCGACTAATTAAAAACCAACCAACCATTGAACAACATGGAAATGAGCACCTTACCCCAGCAAAATCAGAACACTTTTAGGAAGTCTATAAGGAAATACTGTGCTTCTGAACCCAAGCCCTTGGAGACTTCAATTGCTTAAAGGTTGTTTAAACTATGCAATGGTTTTATTGTTGATTTTATCATTGTAAGCTGCTTCATGCTATTTTGTTAGTGTTTTTATTTATTTAATAAAAGGTGGTATACTGCAGGTTTCATAAAGACTCTAAGAAAAGCAGCAAATTATATCTAAAGGAGTAAATCAAGGAAGGGTTAAAAAATCCCTAATCTTTGGTACATTCAAATGGTACCAGATGCCTCCTTTGTTTACATGAGCTGCCTGAGTCAACTTTTGCCCAGATTTGTTGATTTTGTTATGTGGGCCGCAGTGATAACATCAGCGGATAGAAGGAAAGGCAAAGAGGAAGGGCAGGTTTCTATACGTGGCACTGCTGACGCAACATTCTGCCCCAACTTTCTCATCTCCCATGCCACCTCCAGATGTTAGTGGATTAATCTGCTATTTAGCAATATTCTGGAATAAAGTGATTCTGGAATTATCGCTTGTTGCACAGACAACAAGGCAACAATATGGGGCACGCGATGGCAATGATGGGAAATACTCAGAAGTGCATGATTGTGACCCTGTATGCACATGCGACCCCCATTTTCAGCTGGGCTTGGCACCATCCATGTGTGACGGCCAATGGCAGATCGCACTAGCAGCTGCCCATACAAGGTAATTGCTTTCTCTGTATTTGTAAAAACCTTGGGAATTGATTTTTTCACAAGAACATTATTGTGGGGCATCACTGAGAAGTCCTGAGGCTTTAGTGAGATCGCCAAAGACACATGTGACAATTCCAACATAGCCCTGGGATAATCCCAGGTTTTGCAGCCTGTCTAGAGGAAGCCCCATTCTCACCCCAGCAACTGCCTCTGAAGAACAAATTTCTTCAACCTCTGTCCTAAAACTGGCAACACAGAGCACCAGAAGACAACCCCATGGGCTGTTTTTGACCCCACCTGGTCTCAGCTACACCAGAAACCATAAAGGACAGCTGCTTATGCCGTCTCTCCTGGGGGTGGTCTAGTGGTGGCAGCCGAGACCCCTCTGGCCTCTGGATGACTCTCCAGCCTGGATGGGCAGTGACATCTTGAAGGAGGTAATTCTTTGTGGGACTGGGGCCTTTGGTCAGCTGCTCTGGACTCCAGCTGACCTTAGCTGCCTCTGTGTGTATGTGTGGCTTATTTTACAATGTTTTGCATGATATGCAATTCTTATAATGCATTTTTATTATAATGTTTTTATTATCATTTTGCATTTTATACTTTCTGTTTGTTGTAAACCACCTTGGGCAAATTTTCTTTTGAAAAGGTGGTATATGAATGAAATGCAAATGGTGGGCATTATGCTACTTGCCTGAAAATTCACAGTGATTATGAGAGAAGACGCAGCTGTGACGGCAAACGACTGGTAGTCTGAAGGAGCTTCTCCATCTTGCCCCATGGTTTGCAGGTAAGCGCCATACGGTATGAAGAAGATAATAAGTGACGTCATGATGCCGTGGAAAAGGCTGATGAAGAACTTTTTGTAGTTGAACAGCAAGTCTTTCTGTCCCAGGATGTACAAAGAAGGGAACCGAAGGCTCAGCTTATCACTCACGTCCTACATTAAAATAATTATTTAGCATCACCACATAGCAATATTTACACCACATGGCAAATTATTCTACAACAATCTGCGTGTCCCATCACACCCAAAGTGTTGGTAACAGAGAAAGACTTTGGGGAGAAGAATAAGGTAGGGAGGTGCATGAATAGTTCTAAATTCAAAATTCGAATTTAGTTCTAGATAGTTCTAGATTCGAAATTCGATCAAATCCAATTGAATGCGGATACTCGAATTCAAATAGAATGTCTACACATTCAAATTTAAACATTTGAATGAATTTTGAACGTTCCGAACCATTCATTCAAATGATTCAAAACATTTTAATTTACAGATACATATGTATGACATACGTATCTGTACGAATCTCATACTTATCTGTACACATTTGCTCTGATAGTATGGACAAAAATGGAATGCATACAGGATAAAATGGGATGTGTATGAAATGCATACAACACGTATAACACATACGAATGTTGTCAACATTTGTATCTCCAGATTCGAATCTAACATTTGAACTAATAAATTCGAATTTCCATTTCCATTTCCATTTTTATTTATATACCGCCTTTCCAAAAATAAATTTCTGCCCAAGGCGGTTTACAACAAATGGAAAAACAAAGATACAATGGGAATACAATCAAAGAAATTAGGCAAATAAATACAGTCAGTCAAATAAATACATAAGTCAAAAATACATTGCACGTTATCACAAATAATACATTATATATTAACAACAATAAAAAACGCTAATAAACTTATAAAACAGGCAAGACAGCTGGCCACTAAGTCCCCCTCAACTTATCCATGGTGATGTTAGGGCTGGGCACCGCCAAGTTCCCGCAGCCCTCACAGCAGGCAAAATGATTGAAAGCCGAGTCTCCCTCCTCTCATCCATGGCCAAGATAGTCCAATGAGAGCAGACCATTGTAGCCCGAGGCCAGTTTTACAGTCTGAGGGTGGGTGCGGCGGGGCCAACGCGCAGCAGTTCTTCTGTGCTGGCTGTGCTGTATTTGATTCCAATCAGATTTTGTTGCATTCAGATTCTAAACATCTGAATCGAATGTTTGGCTATTCGATTTGAATTTGAATGCAAAAAAGGTTTGTGCACATCCCTAGAAAAAGGTATCCATAGTCTACTTGGAAGAACTCAGCAAATTAAATTCCAAGTTAAAATGTCATTGATATGTTAAAGCAGAAAAACGACCTAACCCAGTTACGTTTCTGCCTAACCTTTAGTCAGGAACAAGGGCCTGCATAGTTAGTTGTTGGGCCTCATAGATCCGCATGTGGATCCGCATAGATAAATGGGAATCTGCTAGGCTTTCTGGAACTTTCCATCTCCATTAAACAGTCTAATCTTGACCAGGGAGTCCACAGCACTGGTAGATGGTGGTGCAGACGACACTGATGGAGTTTACACCTTTCCTTAGCAGGCCTGGCTGGTCAGGAACAGCACCATGGTGCAGACAGCACTGATCCAGCACTCACTTAGTTGGAATCAGTAGGCCTGGCTGCTCTAGACCCACTGATGCCTGTCACAGGCCTTTTAGTGCAGAAAGGCCCATAGTTTCTGCTGTAATTCAAAGGTGGCATTTAAATATTGTAGAATGGGGTTATCAGCATGGTGATCAAGGACACCCCATTTTTTTATCAAGCCTAAAAGTGATTTTTTAAAAGAAGTCATTTGAAAAAGGCCAAGGAGGGGCAGCCAGGATGAAGGTGACCTGTGGCAAATGCTCACCTTGGTCGTAGACTGAAATCAAGGGCCTGTTCACACTTGGCTTTATTCTGGAATATATCCCAGAATAGGGACCTGCCGTCCACATGCTAGTTCTGCCCACAGCAGGACCCAGGTGAGGCCTGCTAAAATCTGCAATAGCATGTGGATAACAGACTGCTATCCTAAGATATACATCAGAATATGGCTAAGTGTGAAAAGGCCCCAATTGAAAAGCTTAGAGACAACCCTACGGGAAATAAAATTAAAAGAAGCAAGATTCCAATTGAGTACTTTTAAAACTTCCTCACAAGGACAGTGGCTGGAAATGCTGGCCTCCCAGCACGTTTTCTAGTAGAATATAAAACGTTCAGAGGGATCCTACATGCAAGGTTCCTATTGAATGTGTCTGATATGCTAGACCCCTGGGAGATTAAAGGGGCACCTTTTGTATTTAAGTGCCACTGGGTCAAGATCATGAACTTTTGGCGTCCATTCAGTTAGGAGTCAGACTACAGGGAAGAAGCCGGTTCCTCTCCCTCTTCCTATTTACTTGCCTGCCATGTCATACATCTGTTTCGATTATTTACAGAACTATTCGTTAACCGGTTTGTTTAAGACTCATAAAGACCCCTGATTGTTGTATAGAAAGGCAATAAATAAACAAATCAATAAGATGCGCTTGGACAGTAATTTATTGGAGATGCCCTGATTTGGATTTCTCCATGGAGCCAGGAGTTTAATTCATGGGCCTAAATGGCCTTGCTAACTCTCTAATTCTTCCCCAGAGACAAAACAGAGCAGAAATCTCAAGTAAAAATGATGGATTTTGGCAGAACAGAAAGTTTCAGAAAGAGTTTCCTAATAAAGCTCAAAACACAGTCCTGCTGCTGGGCATCTCATCTGAGAAAACAAGGATAATACAAAATTCATTTGCTGTATCACCTGGGAATCACTTGGAATTAGATGTGCATGAATATTCGTAACATCTGAAATTTGTACAGATTTGGCCAAATTCGAACATTTGAATTCAAATCCAATGTTCGCACATTCGAAGACTGACATTCGAATTTGAATAAAATGTTTTGATA
This sequence comes from Aspidoscelis tigris stejnegeri, assembly GCA_023333525.1. Classification (NCBI taxonomy): domain Eukaryota; kingdom Metazoa; phylum Chordata; class Lepidosauria; order Squamata; family Teiidae; genus Aspidoscelis; species Aspidoscelis tigris. The sequence continues at coordinate 15,528,498 of JALMGA010000007.1, forward strand.
TATTCATATAAAGCTTCGTATGGGATTCGTACGCTATTCATATGCATTCGTATGGGATTGAACATTCGTCTTGAATACAAATCCTACCATATTCAAAGGGGATCTATTCAAACAAATATGAATTTTCTTGCATTTGATTCAATACGAATCAAGTAGCAAAAAAAATTGTGTACATCCCTACTTGGGATTTTTATTAGCTCTTTCAGAACTGTGCTATAAATCTGGAAAATTACTATGCATGCTCAGTACGGTATGGGAGTCAACTGTTAGAAAGAAGTCTATGAGCAGAACAGAACCAGAATATTGAAGCACAACCAAGAAATGTATGTTGCTTTCAACTTTAGCAGTATACCTGATCAAGCAACCCAACAAGAAGAACTGGAAGGCTGGAATATAATACATTGTAGAGCGTGATAAACCAGTCCTCATAAGCAGTCTGAAAATAAATGAATAAATGAATGCATGCATGAATAAACAGACACCTTTTTCATTCAAATGAGAAAAATTAGAATTCAATCATCACTAAATACATAATGCTATTGCAATATAGGCAACTGCAATTCATACTGTATTCATACAGCACCCTGAAGCTGTTTTTTACAACACATTCATGTTAAAGTAAATCTATGTAAATATTAAGTCTTATCACTGAGGTCTTGCTCATACTAGGATTGCAATCAGACACGCTGAAAAGGATGCCTTCTAGGCGAATTTGAGGCAGGGTCACTAAACAAACACTTTGCTCCTGCATGTGTCTTACCCTGCCTCAAAGTCTTGGAAGGGTCAATCCCTTCTTTAAATGGAAAATCTTAGCCCCAAAGGCAACTTATTCTTTAAGCCACATTAGGAGGGGACAGAGGAGGGAAACTTAACCAACTGCAGCATGGGAACAAATGCTGTCAATCAGTGATCAATCGGGGTCCCAAAATCAGTCCAGTGGTAGCCAATCGGTGGTGAGTATTTGTTGCTAGGGGGTATTGCCAGACTTGGAATGAAGCAGGAGTTTGAATGCCTGTTTTTGTTTTTGTATTCAGAAGGGGTGTGTTTTTTAAAAGGGGCTTATGAAAATCTTCCTGTCCGATCACACCCTAGGGAGCTTTTTTTCCACCCAAAAGACCACACAAAGAAGTATAAACTTTATTATGTCAGTTAGGCATTTCCCCAGATCTTTTCAGGGTGGTTTGTAGCTTGTGCAAACACTGTGCTAATCATGGAAGGTGTGGGTGTACTTCTGTTAATAAAATACCAAAAGGCTCCAAGAAAGACACCAGGTGGCACATAGAGCCTTTCTGTCTAGGCCAGCAACAGACTGGCAACGATGCATTCCACCCTCACCTCCATCTAGGGAGCCATTCCACCACCAGTCTCCAGGAGGGAGGCAGGATGACATTGTAGGGGGTTTTTTTTGTCTTCACTGCCATTAATTTCTCTCCTTTTTCCTCTCAGTCCCTTTTCCCTCATGCATTGTGTCTATCGATTGCAAGCCTGAAGGCAGGAGCTTTTCTAACATTACATATTGTAAGCTAACTAATTAGTTTTCTGGTTTAATAAAAAATTAAACACAATAAGGAAGCTTCACACAGCTTGAATGTATTTGTTCAGTCTTTCAACCACATCATACAATAAATGGGACTTTGAAGGGAGCAATGGGATTGTCATGAGCTCTTCTTTTTCTTACCTGAGCAGAGTAGCCATTGAAGAAAGAATACCAAAAGTGCACTAAAGTAAATGCAAAGTTTTTGTAGAAGAAGTATCGAAGGAATTTGCACATCCTTATATATGACCATCGGCCGTGAACAAGCAACAGTCTTTGAAGGTATCTGAACTGGCCAAAAGAATAGTCACTAGACATGACGGCTTGCATCCCTTCTTGTCCGCTTATTCCCACACCGATATGGGCAGCTAAAAGGCAGCAAGGAAAATAAGGAAAGAGTTAGCGACCTCCCCAAAATCCTCTGAAAGACATTAAGATGCCCAGCAGATACTAAGGTTGCTTCCAGATGGCAAGAGACGACGTGGGAATTAAACAAGACATGAGGAGCATGTGACACCTGGTTTCCCAAAATAGCTCAGCTTACCTTTATGTCTGGTGAGCAGCTTTCATGCGCAAAAAGATTGGGACAACTGGAACTTAGCCAAGTGCCTGCCCATGGTCTTCTGTTGTTTTTTGCACACTTGCCTGTCTTCTGGTGCCCCCAGTCGGCCTGATTAGGAAAGCTGCTTGCCAGACACGAAGGTAAGCAGAGCTATTATAGGAAGCCCAGGGTCACTGCAACAGACTCTTTGCTCACTGCAATCAACACTGTATTGGGAATGCCTGGCATTTCAGCAATATGGCACTGAGAGGTTTGTGGGAGGCTCTCTAAGATAGCTTGCCAGAAAGATTTTGGCTACATCCAGACTTCTTGATGCTGTGCATTGGCATGCGCAGCCAAGATTGAGCCATCAAACACGCTGGCTGATACTTCACAGGGGCTTCGCTTTATAGTGCTATTTTGAATTTATTTAATGCTGATATAGCAGCACTCGCTGCACAGTATGCTCGCAAGCACTATATGGCGTGTAATTCCTGCTGGAAACATAGCTCTTCAACCAGGCCTTTCCTGCTTAGCTTCCTCTGAGTGTTGTCCCACCAGGGAGAGAATGACAAAGGGCTATATTTGAAACATGTAAATATTTCATATTTATATTGTTTTGACCCACCCTGGGACCTTTGGGTGAAGGGTGGAACATAAACTCTTAAATAAAATGAATAAATAAATTCTTGAAGAAACTTGGCTGTACTCAGTTCCCACCCATACCACTACTGTGCAGTAGTCCATCAGGAAGGGTGTTATGCACAGCTTACTTTTTATCATGTTCACATCATTAGCACCATCTCCAATAGCCAAGGTTATGGCCTTCTTGTATTTCTTCACCAGCTCAACCACCATGGCTTTCTGCTTGGGCGTCACGCGGCAGCAAATCACCGCGCTGCACTCACAAGCCAAGTCGACAAAGTTGCGCTGCTGCTGCTCTTTGTTCAGCTCGGCTTTCCTCTTGCTTTCCCTCTGCTGTAGCTTTTCTTCTGCTGTTTTTGGAAACTTCAGTTTCAAGAGCTTCTTTTTCTTCTTCTTCTTCTCTAGGAGAATTTCATTCTGTAAAGACAGATATTTCTCGGTCAGCTTTCGGAATCGGTAAAAAAGGGCACATTTAGGCTTGCTTTCCCGCTTGCAAGTACTCAAGCAACCGAAACATCCAGAGATAAAATGTCATCGGTGGAATTACCCAAGGGATGCTTCCAAGTATTTGGGTTAATAGCTGTATTGATTCTCCCGTGAATATTATCCAACTGAAATTGTAAGGGTCTATAAAAATCTCTATGGACCAGCTCTGATGGTCTGCACAGATGCTCATGAGCCTCCTGAAACTTTATTTATTATGAGGCACCTTGTCAAAATAATGCACAATCACAGAACACCCTTACGCAATGAAATGTTTATCAAACAGCCTATGGCTGCACTAACTCAGTACTCTTATTTCTAAGTTTAAGTAAATGTCTATTTACTGCGCAACTAAGCAAAAGAAAAAAAGAGTCTTTCTGCACTAGGTGAAACGTTGAAGATGGAGGGAACATGCCCATGCTGCATCCACACTGTGCAGAGCTGCTTCTTTACCAGAAGTTGCTTTCTGCATGCAGGAGTCCCCCCCGTATGTATGTTAACTGCTCTCCCTCTATACTAGCATAGGGCTGGGACAACCTTGCATGCTTCATTCATACCTCTTTTGTAGTAACGAATTGGGACTCACACGCAGAATGGTTGCCAAGTGAAAAGAGTCTCCCTTTACTGAAGATTTACAGGCTTTTTATGCCCAGTTACAGAATACATTTCTCAATGGAAATTTCCCCCCGGGGTGCCCATTTTTGGCATAACCGGATTAGATGTTACCATCCTTGAATACTGTACATTGTTTATCCATACACAGTGGATGTTATACAAATGATAAGAGGATGTTATGCCTTTTCTGAGACCTTGTTTCAGAGAGATATTAGGAAAGTTACAGTGACCCAGGATGTGTCCTTTGTCCTAGTTACTTCAGCTTAGCAACTGTGCTTTAGCTGAATGGGCAATGCACCCCCACACTCTTTTGGTTGGAAAAGGTGCAAACGGAGATTGTGACTGGCAGCACATGCACAGCTGCATGCTGCATTGTCCGGTCACTGCAGCAATGGCTCCATGCACTTGCGCTGACACCGCTGCTGAGGCAATGCAATTGCCTCCTTAATGGAGGTGATTCACATTTAGTCAGGTTAAACACCGGCAATGTCCCAAATGGCTTGTGTGCCCTGAAGTGCAGATACCCAAATCATTCCAAAACTTCACTTCCCTGGGACGTTTCCCCATGGAAGAAAAAGTGCAAAAAGGCTCAAAGAACAGGCTATTTTAGCTTTGATGAATGATAAAAAATTGCTGTCTAAAAAGGATATTCCAGAACTGCCTCCACATCTTTATATCCAAACTGCAGAATTCCACTAAATTTATGCTCTATGGCTTGCAAGCTGCCTTAGTATCTTTGCTGTAGCACATTCGCCTCCATGAGATCAACACCGAAATCTGTTGTACAACAGGTCGGAGAGTCGGATCAGACAAGGGGAAGTATTTCTTCAACCAGAGGGCCATCGGTCTATGGAATTTGCTGCCAGAAGAGGTGGTAACAGCAACCAGCCTAGATGGCTTTAAGGAAGGGCTAGACAAATTTATGGATGACAGATATATCAGTGGCTACTAGAATGGATGCCTAAGTACATCTTTGGGGCTGGGGGGGGGGGGCAGGCAGGATGCCTCTGAGGTCATTTGTTGGGATCTGAGAGCAGGTGAAGGTTTCACCCTTGTCTTTTGCTTGAGTTGCCCATTAGCAATTGCTGGGCCACTGTGTGGAACAGGATGCTGGATTAGATGGGCTGTGGCCTGATCCAGCAGGGCTCCTCTTACATTCTTATGTTCAAAAATAAACAGATTATCACAGGCATTGTTATGACTTTCCCCTGTCTAAGTGGCTTGTGATGTGCATGCAATTTACTACCTCCTTGGCATTTTATTTATGATTTGCTATGGGCTAGCCCTTTACATCCAAAGAACAACACACCATTACTCTACACTTACCAGCCATGATCCAGTGATAATTAGGGCCCGATTTCTACCTGGCTGACGAAAGGGCACATCGTTGCTTTCTGGTGAATTTATGTTTGGTCCAGTTTCATTCCTCTGACTTTCCAGCCTTTCTTGAAGAACAGCACTGAAGGGGAGAAATTCATTACATAAAATTTAGCTGTTACGACTAAAGTTGTCTAGGGAAGCAACTGACATTTACGAAAATTGGTGGGAAGGTCTCTTGAAACTTCAAGGCACACAATGTAAAAGCCCATTCCAAATTAGCCTTAGCATTACTTGATCAAAAATCTGCAGTTTTCTAGAACTTAAGCTATAAGTTAGTCAAAGATGCACAATGCCTTGATTTTTCTGCCTCCCTGAGCGTGAAAACCCAGGGATACCTTTCTTGCAAAATCAGGCTACAATGTCAAAGTCTCTTCAGCCTTGAAAGACATATATAAGACGTGAACTTATTGAAGTACATAAAATCATGGTGTGAAAAATGTGGATCTGTATTGCACAGCACTAGAATCAGGGGGAACTCTATGAAATTGATGGCAGGAGGAAATATTTTTGCACCCAGAGGGCCATCAGTCTATTGAATTTGCCACCAGAAGAGGCGGTAGCAGCAACCAGCCTGGATAGCTTTAAGAAAGGGTTAGACACATTCATGGATGACTTGGGTATCAATTGATACTAGCTTTGATGGTATGGCTCCTAGGTTGGAGAGGAAGGCAGGGTGCTTCTGAAGTCAAGAGCAGGTGAAGATTTTTCCACTGTCTTCTGACTGAGAATGCCCAGAAGCCATTGGTGTGGGATAGAATGCTGGATTACACGAGCAGTAGCCTGACCCAGCAGGGCTCCTCTTACGTTCTTATGAATACTATCACGGCTTTGAGATTATACCTGTTAATGTCAGTGGCTTCCATGGGTGGAATTATTTCACATAGTGAATATATTTTACTAACTAGCGAAAGTAATACTTTTCTCATTTATTGATTCAATCCCTTTCTTGCTTGCCCATTTATTACATTCTCCTTCCTTTCTCAAGAAAGATAACAATGTTGCAAAACAGATTAGGCCAAATCACCTAATGTGCAGCAAGGCTAAGCGAGGACTTGAATATGGTTTTCTTAAGTCAAGTCCAATGTTTTATCATCTATGCAATGCTTTGTTGATTTTTGGATTCACACCACATTCTCAAAGCTGCTTCTTCCAGACTGATTTATATATTGTCTTTCAACAAGTGATAAGAATAAACTGTTTCAACAAGACAAACAGAATCATAGAGTATGAAAAAAGAGCAAGGTTGAACTTCTAACATGGATTTCCATTTACCTGATATCTTCACCATAGCAGATTGTTGTTTCATCTGTTAAGAGCTCACAAGAAAACCCAATATTTTCCGCAGTTTCTGAAACAAAAGAGAATAGGGCATAAAGGTCTGGTGCAGTGGTTCTCAACCTGGGGGTCGGGACCCCTTTGGGGGTCGAATTACCCTTTCAGAGGGGTCGCGACGAGCCTCCTGCTGCCCTTCCCTCCCACCTCCCAGCTGCTCCGCTCCCGTGGTTGGGATTCCCCACAACATGAGGAACTCCATTAAGGGGTCGCGGCATTAGGAAGGTTGAGAAGTGCTCATCTGATGGGTCATATGTAAATGTCACAAAATACTGAGACAGCACAACAGGGCAAAAAAAAAAGGAAAAGACAAGACCAGAGAAAAATTTATTGACTCAACAGACTGAAACCTTGGCCAAATTAGCAAGTAATTATTTGGATCACTGGGTGTGGTAGAGGAAATAGTCTGGAGAGCAGAGGGTTTCTGGTTCGATCCCCCGCCTCTCCCCTAAAGTAGCAATGGCAAACTTCTGTATCTCTGCTAAGAAAACTGCATGGAGATGCCTATGCAATTAAGCAGGAACTAGCCATGATGCAGTGGTACCCAACAACAATTTCAATCATTACCTTTCTTGTCACCAGTCAGCACCCAGATCTTAATATCTGCCTTTGCCAGCTTGGATATAGTTTCTGGAACGCCATCCTGTAGCTTGTCTTCAATTGCTGTGGCACCTAAAAGCTACAGAATATTTAATAAATTATTGTGTTTAGTACAATGTAATGACAGGTCATTACATGTGGCTTTAACCTACATAAGAACATGTGGCTTTAACCTACATAAGAACATCAGAGGGGCCCTGGTAGATCTGGCCACAAGCCTATGAAGTCCAGCATCCTGCTTCACACAGTGGCTCATCAATTGCTTCTGGACATTCTTAAGCAGAAGACAAAGACAAAACTTTCACTTGCTCTTAATGCTCTGCACATGGCCTTTAGAGCAGGGTTTCCCAAACTATGGGTCGCTACCCACTGGTGGGTCGCGAGCAATATTGAGTGGGCCCTGCCTGTAGAATGACACACCAACCGACTGAGCCTTTATTCATATTGGTAATGGTTAAATTTCCTAGAGGTGGGTCCTGAGTTGGTAAACTTATATTAGATGGGTCGTAGCCCAGACGACTTTGGGAACCACTGCTTTAGAGGTATCCTTCCCATCTGTTCAACCTGGAGGCAGTACCTAGGCAGTCCGCCAAGCAGCCACTGGTACACCTGTCATGAAGTTGTCTAACACTTTCCTAAAGCTATCCAGGCTAATTGCTGTCACCACGATAGACCTATGATCCACTGGGTGAAAAAAATATTTTCCTTGTTACTCCTAACTCTTCTGTTCATCAGCATCAAAGTATCCACCCACCCACCCACTGGTTGATTTCATAATTAAAAATGTCACCAAAATGCAATTAATATTACAGGTTATTGATATAGTAACTTTTTGTTGTGCAGGGAGGAGAAGAACATTTAAGCAGATATTATCTAAAGGGTACCCCATTTGTTTTATTCTTACAACACCCCTGTAAGAAAGATGGACCGACAGTGACTGGTCTCCAAACACAAAGTTCCATAATTGAGTTGGGTCTGAAAGCAGATCCCTCTAATAACAAATCCTGTTCACCTCCCACTATTATAACATTGTGTATTTTCAGGAGAAAATGGAAGTGGAGGGCTAACATCTTTGGGTAATTTTAACCCAAGTGGCCTGTGGTAGCCCAGTCTAGCTTATGTAACCCAAGTATATCTGTCAAAGTCTGTGAAAGACAAATGGATCTGGGACTTTCCCATCCATCAGCTAGACTTCCATACCAAGTTTGGTTATAGGAAGGAGAAGCTTGCAGTTTTCACGAAAACCACAAATGGTGCATCTGGGCATGAAGAACAAATGAGCCCATAGCTGATACTGTAACCCATGAATGGCCAAACTGTTACTCTGTAGTTATTCCTGAGCTATAAATTCCATTATTTCATGTCACTACCTAGGCTGGGAGTGGCTGAAGGGAGCTGTAGTTCATTAACATCTGGAAGAGGACTACTCTAACTGGAGCTGGAACTCGGCTTGCATTCATCTGTCTTCTCCAACCTACTGAGGTGATACAGTCTGCCTGGGGCATTACAGTCAGAGAAAAACAGAGTTCTTCTCTGACTTCTGTATTCAGCACTGCAGACCCTAGGGAGGCCATACATGTCTTCAGGATCCATTTTGTACATTGCACGTTCTCTAAACAAGGGCATATTTTGAGGCATTTTAATGTATTCCATAAGGGAAGGAAGCCATGGAAGCCCCTGTTCTATTCAGGCTGCTTAGAGAAAGTGTGTAAATTATGAAGGCAAAGGTTCTAGGAAAAGCTATGTGTGAAGCCATAACTTGAGAAGTATTCCCCGTGAAATGCTGCAAGGTCAAGCACAGGATCAGATAATAAAAGCTGCCCACTGCTGTTTCCATTAGACTTACAATTAGATTTCCTTCAATTTCTTCATACACTTTGTCCAAGGCTTCGTCACGGTTTCTTGAAGCGACGCTAGCAGCCATTAATTTTTTATTCCATGCCTCAAACTCTTCTTCGCTAATGTCCTTGTAGCAAAGGCATAAAGTTCGAAGGGTTTCACTTGCAAAAATCTATCAAGGCAAGGGGGAAAAATACATCTCAAGACCACACTCAAATCTCATTTGAGAAAGCTATCCATGGCCAATCAAACTGATAGGAATCGTCCTATCTGCTGATTTACCTACTGTACCACTAATGGAATCGATGGGCCTGTTCAGACTTATTTCATAGGAGTGACTACAGTTTCTTATAGGAAATGTATCTGCACAGCCTTCGGCCTCTGCAGCTGTCCCAGAGTGTCTGGGAGTGTCCGGGAACATCTGGCAGCAGCACCAACCATTTGAAGATGTAAAAACATCACCATGGGTGTGTCCAGACTTGTTAATACTGTGAGCGGAATGCGCAATTGCTGTGGGGGCGTCTCATGCAACGATCGATGGATTGTTGTGGCGATGCGTTATCCCATAGTTACTACACATTTACGTTAATGCTGATTTAACAGCACTTGCAGCGCAGTATTAGGAAACTTCAAATCTTCCTGCCAGTCCGGACGGAACGGCGACAAGAGCCAATGAGAACAGGGATGGCAGTTCAGCTTCCATTTGCTGCCTCATCCCATGTGACCATGTGTGCCAACTCAAGCTCTCATGGCTTCCAATGAGGAAGGAACAGGAGGCTGCTCTAGTGTGGATGCCCGGTCATTGCTTTGCAGCAGGTAAGCTGCAATTTCCTCCTTAACTGTGGATTTATTCGGCTAGTCTGAAAGGGGCCCATAGTTTCATCAAGAGCTGTTGGTGAGTTCCCAGTCACACTTGGATGCAGTGACTGCATTCTCTTCTGGGTGCGGATGCTGGAGGTGGGTATGGGCAGTTGCACAGTCATCTGCCAGGTTGTGGGGTGTGGTGGATATTGCTGCAGTCTTTCCCATAGTGATCTGGACAGTCTGGGCCGGAGCTTCTGTGCTTGAAGTTCTGGGGGTCCAGTTGGGAAATACCCCAGTACTCCAAAGGTGGATGGCTCCCTCTATGCCTGATTTTTACTTCTCTAGAATGGTATACTAATACCATTCCAGAGAGCAAAGTACAAACAGGTCCTATGTTGGATTCAAGAGTGGCTCTTGTCCAAGAGGAAGACACATAAAAGGAAGTAGTACTTTAGTAGGGATCACAATTATGGGTGGAGTTTTAAAGTGGATTTTTTTTTTTTAGCTTACAGGTTGTTGACCAGAAATACCTTAAAAGTCCCAACTTACATCCAATGCTTCTTCTGTAGCTTGCTTTTTAGGATTGTTTGCATGCAGACGTTCATATATCACTGTATCTGCCCCCTTGCAATAAAGCCTGATTGTTCCATTTGGTTCTCTTGCTGGAAAAGCAAACACGAAGAAACATAAAAAAGATATAGGGGGGAAAACCCTCTTCCAACTTTATGTTTTGTTCCACCTTCTACTTTATCACCTTAACACTATATACAGAATAAATTTAAAAAAATATCCAGTCACAAAATCCACTTGTTGCAGAGACAAGAGACAGCCAGCATAATACAGTGGTTAGAGCACCAAGCTAGAACTTAAGAGCCTGAGTTAAAATTCTCATTCTGACAGGAAATCTCATTAGGCGATTGGGGGCCAAACACAACCCCCCAACCTAACGTCCCTCACAAGAAAAAGTAGAAGAGGCAGCTTTTATACCCTGCATTTCTCACCCTCAGAGCAGCTGACAAACCTTCTCTTCTTCTCCCTACAACAGACACCCTGTGAGGTAGGTGGGGCTGTGATTGCTCAGAAAGAGACCTGTGACTAGCCCAAGGCCGCCCAGCTGGCTTTGTGTAGGAGGGCAGATAAACGTCCGACACTCAAACCACAAGTCCAAACTGGCTCACAAGGTCATTGTGGAGATAAAATGGAGAAGGGGAGGATGGCGTTCACCATCTTGAGCTCTTCAGAGGAAAGACAGGATATAAAATTCACAAACAAACATCATCCCCTATAGGATCAGACTGAAGGGATTGTGGATTTTCAGTGTCGAGAAAAGAAGATTAAGGAGACACTTAGTATCAATATTCAGGTAGGAAAAGGAGTGCCATTAAGAAGATGAGCAGGAAATGTTTTCAAGAGTGACAGATACTAGAAACAGAAATAACAGGTACAACTCACAGCTTTTTAGGCTTTGGCTGAATCCAAGAAAAAAAAATACATAAAGTTATGAAGGTTGTGGCTTCTCCATCCCTGGAGGTTTCCAAGGAGAGGAATTATTTTTTCCATGCTTGTAACCCAAAATATACACTTTTGTGTTAGATTTCTTTTTTTAAGGTTTAATTTGCTTTCTTGAACACTGCAAAGGGTTGGACTACATGATCCTTGTAGTCCCTTCCAAATGTCCAATTCTATGAACTGCATATTAATTAATTTATAAAGTGAGAAGTGATGGAGGAGGAATAAAAATGTTCAGGATTTATGAAATTCCTCAAAATGGAAATACAGTAACTGTATTCTACCTCTGGCCAGCAGGACAAACAACACCTCGGTATATTTAATGTGCTGTGGAGGACAGGTTAGGTAAGAAAATGCTGGCACTGACTAAAGCATGAAAGCTGGAATGTCAGAGATACTTTTCTCTGAAATATATCAAGACAAATCTGCCCATAACCTCTAACACTGATAAGCAATTAACATTATTAAACTTGCAGGTTATTTTAAAAATGATTGGCCACTTATACATTTTAACTGTTATCCTGCCCCGGGTGTTAGAATAAAAGAATGAATATGAATCTTAAATAAATATGGATGAGGGAAAAGATTACTTCTTCATTCATTTAAATAATATCTGGGCGACTTGTCTGAAGCTAAAATGAAGAGGTAATTACTGTTACAAAATCATTCACATCATTTTTTGTAAGTACATATCGTGAGGTATCTGTACTTGGGATCCCTGGAAATTTTATTTCTATTTTACTCTTAGTTATAAATATACTTTTTAAAATCCCTGAGTGTCACCTGGCATAGCAGTTGCCTGCTGCAGGGCCATGCCTGTGATGGCCCCTGCCCTTTAAAATGCTCTCCCAAGAGTCATGGGGCACTTAGACAAACATCTTTGAGTTGCCTACTGAAGCCATTTCTTTTCAGTTAAAGCCTTCCAAGTTCCACCTGCTGTTTCTAATGAAGATTGCTTGTTAGCGGTATTTATAAATGCTTTTACATTCATTGGGTTTTTCACTTTCTTTCATTTTGTGAACTGCTTCTAGATTTTAAAATGGGAAGTGGTATAAACATACTTCATAGTAAATATTCTAACCTGCACTTCATTTGTATAAATGTGGAACCATCCAGAGATTTTTGGACAAAGGAGAATACATACACAAAAATAAAACAGCAGTAACATTTCCTCAAAAAGATGTTTTGGGCCTGACTTACTGATAACAGACATCCGTTTTCTGTCACTGTTGAAATCCAAAATGGCGAGAACTTCATATGTTCTTACAGTTCCCATTTCACTTATTGTAATGGTACTTTGGGTCCGAGAAAGAAAAGCAAAACCAAAGTTTCTGGCTGCTGTCACCAATGCACCTTCATCAGGGGAAGCAGCCTGGTAGTTGAGTTCACCTACATGGTTTAGGAGAAAAGGATCAGTTACATTCATAAGAATTTCTATATCCATCAGTATGGCTATCCTGTGACTTCATTGCTTTGGACAGGAAAGGTATAAATAATACTAGTATATGCTGGTGACTCCTGTAGATCTGAGAGACAATACATTTAGAGACGAAGGCAGTAAAACAGTTGTGCAAGAATTTTAGCAGTTTTCCCCCTTGGATATGTTCAGAATGGCCCTCACATTAATAGTACCAAAACATCAAGGGTCTGTTATACAATGGCCTGATCCACATTTTTCACACCATGCATGATTTTATACACTTCAATAAGTTCACCTCTTATTCACTGTCTTTCAGGGCTGGAGACATTGCAACCTGGGGCTGCCATAGTCTGCACCAGCATGCCAACAGCAGGCCCATATTCCAGAATATATTTCAGAAGGCCAAGTTTATAATTCTGATTTTGTAAGGTAGGCATTCCAACTCCTTGATCATTCTGGTTGCCCTCTTTGCTAAAATAACCTATAAGACAGCACAGAAGGAACTGTGTTGAGTTTTACTCCCTAAGTAAAATACATGACTCTGTCTCAGTGAAGACAGAGGAGGAGGAGGAGAGTTGGCTTTGGTATCCCACTTCTATCATCCTTAAGGGGACTCAAAGCAGCTGACAAACCTTCTGTTCTTCTCCTCACAACAGACACCTGTGAGGTGGGTGGGACAGTGATAGCTCAGAAAGAGAGCTGCGACTAGCCCAAAGCCACCCAGAAAGCTTGGTGGAGAAGTGAGAAACTGAACCAGGAGATTACCACTTAGAGTCTGATACTTCAACCATAATCCATCCTTCCCCGTGACTGCCATCATTGGGCATTTTCTGTGCTTTTTTTCCAGACCACTTTGAATCTCTACCTGGCCTGGAGGCAGAGCACAAGGCAAGCGGATACTACAGCCCCATTTTCTCTTTCAAGCAGCTAGCTGCATGCTCGAAGAAAGCAGCAACGACAGAAAGGTGAGCAGGTCTGGGTGGTGAACCTCAAACCTGGCATAAGCAACATCTGTGTAAAGTTTTACCAGGGGGAAATAAAGTTATCCTAATAAACCATATGGGCAGGTGCATCTGCACTGTCAGGAGGTGGTTACAGCACAGAAATGCCCCATCTGCCCAGAAGTTGCTTAATTATACAAGCTCACCAACCCTTACTCCAACTTCCTTGAAAGCATCCAGCCGGCGAGCTTTCACACCTCCGCTGGCTGGGGAGGTCATTGGAGCTGCCGCGCAAGCAGCTCTGATGGCCCCCTGAAGTGACTGCAACTGTGCTGTTGACGCAGTCGCAGTCATGGAGGGTGCTGGACACAAGATGACATGCACCCAGAAGAGGACTGGCCTGGTGACCAAACAAGGTTAAATGGAGGGAGTAGGCTAACAGTGACTAGTGATCACAAGTGCGAGCACTAGTCAGTGTTAGCTGATTGCAAAAATACCCCAAGATTATCTGGGTCAGAATATGCCACGATCTTGAACTATGTTCTGAAACCGGTTTATAATTCTGACTTCTCAGTTTAGAAGAAGAGTTGGCTTTTATGCCCCATTTTTCTCACCAATTTAAGAGGATTCAAAGTAGCAGACAAACCTTCTGTTCTTCTCCCCACAGCAGAGACCTTGTGGAGTAGGTGGGGCTGTGAGAGCTCAGAAAGAGAGCTGTGACTAGCCCAAGGTCACCCAGCTGGCTTTGTGAAGAAGTGTGGAATTGAACCAGGAGACCTTTAGCTAAGAGCCTGGCACTCTAACTACAAGACCAAACCACCTTGGTTAACCAGGAAATGATGGTTAATTAAAAACTTCACTAAGAAGCAGAAGAGTAGGGTTACACCCTTGAGCAGAAATCATTTTTATACCTCAACTTTACTAAGGCATATACTGTTATCCAAACAGACCAGAATGTCTTCATTGTGATAATAAACATAACAGAATGCCCTGAATATAAATGCAAGAAGTTTCACCTCAGCAGTAAACAAACATACTAAAACTTCTGAAGAACTGAGGGAACTTACTTACCGTCACTACTATCCACCATCACCGTGTGGCAAATGGCGAGTAGGCGGAAAAACAGTTGAATTTCGAGTTCCTTTCCAGACCTGATTTGTTCAATAAAATAATGATCATAAAATGTGAGCTTCCCGTCTGCGAGTGAATTCCAGCTGAAGTCAACTTCCTGTTCAGGAAGAGAACCTGAATATTAGCAGATGTGCAACTGTATGTGGGGAAGACAGCTCAATTCACTCCCCACAGCCTGCCATGTAAGTAGGGAAGTTGGCTGGGTTTACGGGACCAGGTTCAGAGGCAGGTGATGACTAAGATGGGAGGCTGAGAACCGAGCAAGCTGAGAACTCTAGTCCTTTTATTCAGGTTTCCCTGTGCAGCTGGCTGGGCACTGAAAGTTCAGACTGATGGACTAGATGAGGTTTGAGCCTGATCCATTGGGGTACTTCTTATGTCCTTAGATTCATGGAAGCCAGGGCTATCAATGGCTGTTAGTCCAGATGACAGCAAAGGTATTTTTCCATTAGCACTAAGTACTCATTAAGTACCCATTAGGGACCCATTAAGGACCGATTAGGCTCAGAGAAGGAAGACCCCATTTCCACTATAGACCCCATTAGAGCCACATTTATTTCCACCAGTTCTAGGGAAATCCAGACTGAATGGGTTCTTCAGGACCTATAATCCGGATTTCCTGTAGACCCCATTAAAGGAGGCCACAATGAGGTCTTCAGGCATCAAATCCTAATTATACAGAGTGCATTTCCACCGTGATCGGGCAATGGGGTCTAGGGGGGGCTCCAGGGGAGGTGCACTCATGGGGGTACCCCAAAACCCAAAGCTCCAAAGCCTATGCACAATCTCCAAAGCTGCCTCTGAAGCTGGCTCAAAAGCCAGCTCCAAAGAACAGCACAGGCTCCAAAGAGGATCCCACGTGAGAGCAATGCCAATCCTATGGATCTTTGTCAAAGGCTCTGGAGAATCTTTGAAGTTTGTGGTAGATCACTCCAGAGAATCTTAGAAGAATCTCCAGAGCATCTACGGAGATTGCACCCCGTCCCCCCAAAAACCTGGGTGACATACGGGCCCCATGTGGGTCCATCCGAATTCATCACATGGGTGCTCTGGTGTTTCCACTGCAGGCAGGCTAACACCCATTGCTATTGGGTGCTGCGGGGACGCACCAAGTACCTCCCTTAATCCGTATCTACTAGATCCAGATTAGTTGAAGGACCCATTCCTTAGATCCAGATCATCTTAAGGGAGGTCAGTGGAAAAATCCCCCAGGAAGTGGTCTGCCTCTGAAGACCACCTGCTGAGAGACTGCAAGAAGAGCAAAGTTATCCATACTCTGGTAACTTCCAGACTGGCTTATTACAATGCACTCTACATGGGGCTGCCCTTGAAGACAGTTCAGAAGCTGCAGCTGGTACAGAATGCAGCTGCCAGACTGCTGACTGGGGCAGCTGGCTGGAGGCATATCACATCAGTCTTAAAAAAGCTCCACTGACTTCCCTGTACAGCTGGTGTGAGAGCAGTCTGCTGGACTAGATGGGCCCCATGAAAAATGGACAGGGGGGTTCTGCCAAAGAAAGGAAGCACCTCAATAGAGTAAAATAAATGAAGACAATGTCTACCCCAACCACCTATGTAATAAGGAATATCAAACTGTAGAACAGAAAAGCAATAATAATTTCTAAAAGGGTAATAATACCCCACTAGTTTTAATAAAAATTATAAAAATAATATCTCAATGAAATAAAATATAAAATATATAAAATATATAAAAGAGGCCAAACGCGTTTCGACAAAAGTCTTCCTCAGTGGCCTATAATCAATAAAATTGTTAAAATAAACACTGCTCACAATAGTGGGCCCCATGACATGTATCTGATTCAATGGGGTACTTCTTATGCTATGTTAATTTATGATGAACTTTGCCATGTAATCTCCAACTTTTGTTATCAGCAGAGCCCATTGATCCTCCACCTAACATCCTAAAAATGCATGTCACAAGCTGGCTACCAGGTTCAGCCTGAGAAATTCCTCTCTTCCATTTGAGGGGGAGATATTTCCAGGGTCTTGGAGGAGATACAACTGAATCTCTGCCCCTGACAGAATTCCTGCTTGCTACTGCACAAATCACTTACTTCCAGGCGATTACGTTCTTGGCCTGTTCTGTCCCTGCATTCACCTGAAAAAGGAAAAAAAAAGAATAACTATTTTGATACAAGAACTGTTCTGCTGGATCTTATCAAAGGCATATTTTACTTGCAGTAGTAACCAAAGTCTCATAAGGTTTTGTGTTGTTGAGTTGTTGTTTCCGAACCTTCATGGCCCTATGGATCACAGCACACCAAACCTAGCTGTCCACTAGCTGCCTCCTAGAATTAGCCAAAGCTCATGTCCATCTTCTGCTGTCCCCTTTTCCTTCTGTGTCCAATCTTTCCCAGCCATCACATAGAGATTTATTTATTCATTTTATTTAAGAATTAATATCCTGCACAGGACCCATGGTGAACCACAGCATGTTTTAACCAGGCACCAAAAACCATATAACGAAAGTGGCCTGGAAAACCTCCAAAGCGAAGCTGTTCCAGAGACTAAGGACAACCTCAGAAAAGGCCCTCTCACATAGTGATATGTACCTGTACTAGAGGCAAAACTACAAGACGACCCTCTCCTTGAGATCTCAATACTCAGGCAGGTCTATATGGGAGAAGACACTCCTTCAGGTAACCAGGGTCCAAATTATTTATGGCTTCATAGATTAACGCCATTTTGAATTAGGCTAGGTAGCAAACAGGAAGCCTGTGCTGATCATTGAGCAGATGAGCTTTTGTATTCTGTACTAGTTCCTCATGTACAGTAACAGATAGGCTTATTCTGCATGAATTTATACAATCCGTTTTTAAAGCCTTCTAAAATAACAGCTGTCACCGTATCCAGTGGTGATGACTTTTGCAAACTGATAATTAAGAAGCATTTCAACAGCATAGGAGCAATTAATTTCCCCTGGAAACTCCAGTGAAGCCTTAACTTACCGTAGGTTTTTCCATTTATGCAACATTTTTTGAATGTCATGATGTTCTGCGTGAGGGTACCCGTCTTATCGGAGAAGATGTAGTTAATCTGGCCAAGCTGTTCATTCAAAGTGGTTGTTCTGGCTTTAGCTGCTGTATCCTTCTCTGGATAATACATTTGCAAATCCCAGTTGATAAAGTAGCTTTGGCCTAAACGTATCACTTCAACACTGAGTGGGCAAGAAATAAAATACATTTGAAGAACTTCACGACACAACAGAAGAGCATTTAAACCCCTTCAGTACAGGTGAAAAGTGAAACAATGGGCCTTTTCCCACTAGGGCTTAAAACCCTTTTAAGACCTCATTAGGAACCCGATGGGTACTTGATTGGTACCAACCAGGAAGGTCCTGTTCCCACCTGGACCCCATTGAAGGCCCCAACTGCAATGCCCTGTCCCTACCAAGGTGGGGGAAATCCAGATTTAATGGGTCCTTCAGGCCCTTAAATCTGAATTTTGTGTGGACCTGATTAAAGGTGTCCACAATGGGATCTTCAGGCATCTTCAAGATCTGGATCTCCAGGAGGACCCCACCTCAAAGATCCAGATTTTGAAGATCCGGGTCTTTGACTGTGGGTGGAAAAAGAGGGAATTTGGATTATATGAATTGTTTTGTTTTTAATCCCTGCAGATAGATCTCATCGGGTACTGGCCTGATTCTTGCAGAGATTTTCCCTTTGTGGCTGTGCTAAAATTGTAAAACCATACTATGCAATTTGCATACAAAAAAATCTACACTTTCACCTGACTGGGGTACAAAGTTACTCCACTCTTTTAACAAAACTATGGCAAGACTCGGATGTTAGAGGGAAGAGAGTTACAATCTGTTAATGCAGCAGTAACAACAATGCTAGGAATAAAACATTTCCACAGTGTAATTGTGGTGGCTGGGGGAAGGCTGTGTGTCTGGAAGCATGAAATGGTCCATGGGGACATGCGATTTGACCTATGTTTGATAATTATGGGCAGACTGCCCAATCGGAAGGCCAACAATGCAAGCTGTCCAGGTAATCAGCCAGACTAATTATCCCTACATACAACCTTACCAACCTTACAAAAACCTTTAGCAAAATTTGGCCACCCTGCACTGATGAACTCAGAAAGTATTAGCCATAGCTGTTGAAGCTTTTTTCTGTCACTCTGTTGGAGCTTTTTCTGCCACTCTGCACTCTAAAGTGCATTTATGGTGAAATGATGACTGGATAAGTATGGGTCCGTGTAGATACTGCAGTCACCAAGCAAACCAGTGTGCCATGATTCTGCACAGTCATGCAGACTCTGCACAGTCATGGCACATTCATGGTTTCATAAAGGCATCACGCAGCTCCTACCTAAGTATTAGCCAGTAGGTGATGGTGTGGGCCTATGCTTCTGCTACCAAGACTAGAAATACCAGTCATGAAGGTGTTTAATTCCATTGTAAGTTTCTTGATCACTGAAAGACGCATATCTAACGTAAATGATTAACTTTCAGAGCATGTATGAAAGAGCAGAACTACTACAGATGAGTAAGTTTCGACTCATGCACCCGTGAGTCACAATTTCTTTTGATGTAACTAAACAGGTAGAAATCGACTTGGACTGAAATTTCATCAACCCATGGCCACCTGTAACAACTTCACTGTTTGTACTGAGGTAGGTTCCGCATGGGAGGGAGGAACACCAGGATAAGCAGAGTGCTCTTCCAACCATAAACCTCTTAAAACAGCAGCATGCTGGCCACACACTGTCAGTTGTTCCCAGCCATCAGGGCTGGAGCTGGGGATAGTATCAATGAATCATAGGGTGTTTTTCCACTGTCACTAGAAGTACCCATTAAGTACCAATTAATGGGTGCATTAATGCCATTAAGTGACAGTGGAAAAACACCCATACAGGCCAACCAGGAGACAGACGACTCTGTTCAGGTGATGTTATAGTGGCAGCAAACAATGAGTGCCTCAGAACTCTTCCTCCAACTCTGCCCCTGGAGTGCCCAAAGGAGTGCTTATGAGGGGTGTGCATGAATATTCGAGATATTCATTATTCGATCGAATTCAGACAAATTTGGCCATTTGTATTTGAATCAAATGTGCAGACATTCATTTTTTTAGCATTCAGACAAATACGAATATTTCAAATTATTCGTATGAATAATTCGGACAGTCATATGTGCATGGATACGTACGCGTCGTATCCGTATCCCTATGCATCTTGTTCATATCTGTCCTGATACGTATGGGATGCGCATGGGATAAAAGTGGGATGCGTACAGATGCGTACGAGAGTTGTATCATCAAATATGTATTGAACATTTGTACAAATAGAAAAGAATGTATTTGTATCCATTTGAATGTCCAGACATTCATTTTTTCTTTATTTGTATGAATTTGGATATTCAAATATTCGATTCGAATCGAATTCGAAAACTGCATTCGTGCACAGCCCTAGTGATTATGGTGGCATGGTGGTGGAAAGAGTGCAGGTCCATGCAGATGCCATATTTGTCTAGTGAACCAAAGGCATCATGGGAGAGGAGAATCAGATGGAACCTGCTTCCTTATGTTGCATTCACAGCACTTTAAAGGCATTGTGCCTCCGTATTTGTTACCTGACGTAAAGGGAAATAGGAACCATTGTGTTAAGAACGATGATGTAGCCCCAAAAGTTAAGAAAGCCACGATAAGAAGGGGAGTAATCCTCTCCATCATAGAGGTACCAGGAGGAATTGCCAATCTGTTGTTCCCAGTAAGTATGCCCAATAGCCAGGCCAGCAGAGACCAAGATCAGCAGAACAAAGATCTGGAACGTGAAATAAAAGCGCTGTTAAGAGAAAAGCTGAGATGCACCATTTTGTATCTCTGCTGCAACTGGAATAGAAACATCTTCAAGGCTTTTGAAGGCCACCAAAAGGAAGTCCACATCTTGTGCTAACAAATCTTGTACCGCCTCCAGGTTGGAGAGAAAGCCAGGGAATCGAGAACAGGTGGAGGTTTTGCCTTTGCCTGAATTCGTGAGCCACTGTGTGAGACAGGACCTTGGACTAGATGGGCAGCAGCCCAACCCACAAATAGTCTTTGTACTCCTGTGCCCATTTGGAGCTAGCCAGCAATGATGAATGAATAGCTGCTTATGACATTTCATTTTCTCATTTACAAATTTGTTGATGTTCCTGTTATAACCATGGGTTTTTTTCTTACTTTTTCTATGCTTATTATAAAATTAATAAAAAGGAGGGGAAAGCTATATCCTCCCATGACACATTTCTGTGTTTTGCGAAAAAGCCAAATGTTTTAGATTATAATTCTCACTCATTTCATCCAGTGTTGGATGGCACCAGGATGAGGAAATGTGAAACAAACAAACACTGTGTAGTTTGTATGCCAAGTGATTCTTCATAACACGTTATTTCATGTGCATTCATTCTGTTTTGGAAAAAAACCCAAAACTGACAATCAACACTGAGATAAATTTGAATGACAAAAACCAAATGAATGAGCAAAAACTGAAATAACTTACTGTATAAACCATGTAATTCATAAGGGAATCAATTTTAGTCCTCTTAAAACGTGTTTTCCCACTGTTTTTCATTATCTTTGTATCTGCTCCTAAAATCACATTTAAGATGGAAATGACACTGATGTTAAAGCACAGAAATATTTTTAACACTTTTTGCTTAATGACAAAATACAAGTATGTTCTATTACTGACTAGATACATAGAGGATTGAATAAAGCAGAAATTCTTACCTAATTATAAACCTTTCAGAGGATGCCTTTTGTGATAAACTAAAATATAGAACTTAATATCTGCCATATTTATTTATCTGCCTCAAAAGTACAGTATCATTCTCTCAGTCCACATTTTTGTCACTGTCAAAATTAGAAAGAATATGGTGGGTTTTAAAGTGTAGATTTTATTTACTCCCACTGGTATGCTGACTTCTATTATGTTTTCTTCCTTTTCTGCTTTCAACTGAGTTTAAGTGCCACTGCATATTTTTATAGGTCACTTGATTGCAATAAATCTTTAATGGCTTCTTAAAATGATGGGCTAGAGACAGAGGATTTGATGGAGAAATCCTAAGCCCAGGATGGTTCTCCTTCATTTCTTTGTTGTTACTTCTAGAAAAACCTTTGGTGTCACTTAGGTTTCTTTCAGGAAACCAATTATATCCTAGTTTGATACAATAGGCTTATGGGAAAAATCAGAGGTCGTTGGCTTAAGTAGATAGAGGAGGGAGCTGCTTCTACCACCATGCCCCAGCCATGGAGAACTTCAAACAAAGTCCACAAACCACCAAAACAGTGAAAGGAGAAGATTCATGTGTATCAATGACTACTAGAACTGGCACCTAGGTATTGGCTCCAGGCTGGGGAATCAAGCAGGATGCCTCTAAGGGCCATTTGCTGGGATTCGAGAGCAGATGGATTTACCCTTGTCTTCTGCTTGAGATGCCCTTAAGTAACTGGTGGGCCACTGGGTTGGACAGGATGCTGGACTAGATAGGTCTGGTCTAGCAGGGCTCCTCTTACGTTCTTATAAAATGGACACATTAAAAACAATGGCAAGGCCCCAGGAAAAATAATATTATTTACTTATTTAAAATATTTAAATTCCAATTAAATTTCAATTTAAAAAATGATCTCAATGGTTCACAAAACATCAGTAAAATCACATAAATCCATGAGTTACATAAAATCATTATTGTCAGTCCTGCTGGCTGCTGTGAGTTTCTTCCTGTGGTCAATTATTTATTTATTTATTTATTCATTTGTTCATTTAAATTTTAATCCCACCCTATACCCAGAGGTCTCTGGGCGGGTAACAATATCTAAGATCAAACATCATTAAACATTATTAAAATATTAAAACAATAACAGCATCTGCCAGTGGGAAGAGTATATCCCTATTTAACCGAAGAGGTGCATCTTCACTGCCTTCCTAAATGTATACAGTGAAGGTGATAGACGCACCTCAAGGGGGAGACTATTCCATAGCCTAGGGGCCATCACTGAGAAGCCCCTCTCCCAGGTTATTCACTACAAATTATCTAGTTCTTCACTATTCCTATGTTACTTATAAATATAGGCTTAGGGTATTTCTGTTCTCATTAGTCACTGCAATATTCATATTTTATCTGCCCATGTGCTACATTGTTTATGCATCAAAGCAATGTTATATGTCTGCATGTAACTGTATCTTGATATTCATTTGTATACCACGTTATTTCTACCAGCACACGTGGGCCCTTGTAGAGCTGCATTTGAATTGCTTGTACTCTGGGCTCACGGGAGGGGCAGGAGACAGGAGTGAGAAAGCGAAGAAACCTCTGCAGGATCTCAAGGTCGTACCATCTGCCTCTTGCTGTGTTTGCTTTGCGATAAGGTTTCTTACATACTTCATGCGGTGTGGGAATTAGGCAGGAAAACAGGACGTGTAACTTTGTGCAGACAACTGTGTCTTGGCAAATCTTCAGTTACTCCAATGGTGTAAGAATAAAAGATTCTTTCTTGCTTTAGCATTTCTGCTAATTGTTAGCTGGGTCTCACAGTTATTACAATTTAAAGCAGGCTACAAAATAAATGGAAAGGGAAAAGGAGCCCTGATGCAACGGGTTTCACCATTTTCTCGCTGGCTTCAAGAAACGCAATCAAACGCTATGCTCTCTCCTCCCCGTTTTGATTTCAATCGATAGGCAATATCTTTCACCGCACTGGTACCTGCAAATATGACGAGCCCGTGACAAATATCTGTGTTCCGGATTTTGCAGCCACGTAACAGGATTTTATCAGCATCCAGAGCATAGCTCCTTCCTCTCCAAATCAAAGTCCCTGTGAATTTATCTAACCGATTGTTCGGTTCCTCACATTCTACCAAACCTAGTATATTGTTCAAAAAGAAAAGAGAAGGCAGAGGAGATGTACTAAGTTATAAAATGTTTATCAAAATGGTTCACAACAGGATGTTTTACCTAGTAAATTTTGTAGGATCCCAGAACTAAATAGATGTCTCCAACTAATTTCCCCCTGTGGCAGGAACACACTTTGTATTTATTTATTTTTTCTTTTAAAATCACTGCATGGGGAATCTACGATCCTGCTTTCCAAACAATCCTCGGAAACCAGGTTAGAATATGCATTATCCAAATTAAGCTTTTCTTCTCCGCAGTCAAAGAAGCTATGTCACAGTAAAACAGTTTTCATAACATAATGTGTAATGAAATGTTAGCCGGTGTACACTTCAGGAAAGTGGCTTCTTCTCTTTTAATAACTTCAAAGAAGAAGAAGAGCTGGCTTTTCTATCCTGCTTTTATCACCCATTTAAGGGGACTCAAAGTGGCTGACAAACCTCCTGTTCATCTCCTCACAACAGATACCCTGTGAGGCAAATTGGGCTGTGAGAGCTCAGAAGGACAGCTGTGACTAGTCCACGGTCACCCAGCTGGCTTCATGAAGAAGTGCAGAATCAAACCCAGTATTTCCAGATAAGAGTCCAACTCCCTAACTGCTTCTGAACTTAATTTCATGATCCAGGCCTGGTGATCTAGATTGTGCAATCCCTCCCAGGTGTGAGGGACAGATTCCCATGACCCTGGCATAGTACCATCTGCACAGTGAGGGGGAGTTCCAGCCTCATGCTAGCCCTGAAGCTAGTCCTGGCCTCTGAACCCTTGGGGACCCATTTCGGCAGTGCACTTCTGCACACTTCTGTAATCTGGATTTCCATCACTAATAATCAATCAGGTTCACCAGAGATTTGGATCCAAAGCTTCCTGATTCAGATCATGCTCCATCCTGTATGGACAGAGCGTACTAGCAGTGGGTGGGGTCTCCCGTATTCTACACTAACATGCAGAAGGGAACACAGGAAATGCAGAAAGGCCCCAAATTTTGTATGCAAGTGTTACAGATTTATCCTCACTACACACTAGGGATGTGCACCAATATTTGTATTGCTTGTAAGTTGTACGAATTTGATTGCATTCAAACATTCTGATTTGAATTGAATGTTGGCACATTTGAAGGCTGACATTCGAATTTGAATTGAATACTTTGAAACATTCGTATGAAGCTTTGTTACATTCATGAACCTGGGAGTGGGAAAGCAGCTGCCCTAGTCACGTCTGCAACAGATCCAGAGTGGATTCAAACTGGATTGAGAGCAAATGCAAAGTGAATTCAGGGCGGATTTAACACATTCCAAGCATATTCGTACAGGATTTGTATCTAACATTCATATGAAATTTGTATGGGACATTTGTATCAAATCGAATACTACCCCATTTGATGGGGAACTATTCAAACTAATACAAAGTTTCTTGCATTTTGTTTTATACAAATCAAATACAACAACAACAACATTCATGCATGTCCCTACTACACACATCCATCTTGAGAATGACTGCTGGTTGGGTATGATGGATCTGAATCACCAAATTAAGCCATTTATTTGGTTTTACTCTCTAGCTGGTGTTGTGCCAGGAGATGGAAGAAACGATTGGCACAATCTACCTTTGTGTTATGCCAAGTTGCCAGCTCCATGCCCTTGGCAGTTTGGGTTACACAGCTTGTGCCAGAGACACAGGAATACCTTGTACCCGGCCTTCCTTCCACTTCTTAGCACAGGGTTCAATTGAGGTGTAGGGCGGAAAGCTGTTGGACAGGGCCCACACCAAACCACCATACATGCATAGTAAAAAGCTTTAGATAGTCATCAAGAAATTATAATAAATGCATCTTTGTATACATACCATCAAATGCGGCCAATGCACTTTCTAATTGAAGACATCGGTCTGTTATCTCCAAAGCCATTTTGAATTTTAAGTTGGTTTCACTAAAACAGGAAAAGGGAAAGAAATGCATTGAAGTTTTCTTTAAAAATACATTTCAGTTTTTTTTTAAAAAGCTCCTAAGCAAGAGCAATACAAGTATTTACTTTTGACTCTGCAAAGGTCCTTCCTGTACTTTAGGACACCGTTCTACCATTCTGTAATAAAAACAGGTGTAGAACAGCACACAGAGCAAACAACAATAGCAAAATCTCCAGGTTCCAAAGCAAAGAAATATAAAATGTCACTTTCACTGCCTCCTGCCTGGCTAGGTATGAGCAGGATGTACTTTGTCACACTGTTCCTCATTACAGCGGCCAGGAAAGAATGAGTTAAGACTCAGTGGCTCATTCTTCTTTGAGTCAATTACATGATGTTAAGATCAAAGGAACTCACACTGGGGAGCATCTCTCTCTCTCTTTTACACATATACATAGTCAAAAGCTAGGGAAGCCAAAGCAGAACACTGTGGGTATTTTCTCCTGAGTCCTCGGAGAACAATTCCACGGCAGCATTTGTAGAGATACATATTGCCAGAAGCAAACGATAAGTATTAAAGATAAAAATATCAAGTAAATAAATAAATAAACCCTCTGCTTTCCCTGCAGTTTGCTCTATCACTAACTATAGCCCCTTCCAATTCTATTAATTCAAACATAATTATGACCAATTTACTAAATATATAATTTTTATGTTTTCACTGGAGGATATAGCTGCTGATTTAAGACTCGGATGGTCCTTTGTGATTTGCTCTTTTAAACAACAAAATTGATTCAAATTTCAGAAATCCAGGTTTTCCTTCATCTGCCAAGCCAATCTTTTTCACTTAAAATGTCTGCATCTTTCTACCCCGCTTTTCTCACCCATGTAAGGGGACTCAAAGCGGCTGTTTCTTCTTGTCTTTTGTTGTTCAAACAGAGCTCCCTAGCTCAAAATGTGCTTTTATGATTTCGCATTTCCCCTTAGAAGGTAAAAGATTAAAATCAAAATATAATAAAATCTGCCCTGTCTCTGTTTTTCCTTTTCACATTATACTGGGAAAGTTAAAGGATGGTGGAAGGAGACTTACCCATCCAATTCAGCTGTTTCAACGTAACAAAGGCTATTTGGTTCTGAACTGGACAGGAGAAGAAGATCAGCCTAAATATATAAAGAACAGATTGAGGTCAAAGCAGACAGAAGAGATGCCGGTCCAGGAGCCCGAATTTAACACAAAAGAAAATACATTTTACTTACTGGGACAAAGGCATTTTTACCCAGACGGATGACATCACCGACTTTAATGTCTTTCCATTTCGTAGTTTTGAACCTGCAAGTAGTGAGATATTGAAGTTGAATAGCCAGATGATGTTGATATTGATGACAATGAAAATAATAAACAAGACTGCAACTCTCCAATATAATGGAGGTATCCATTCTGTAATTCTAAGAGCTATGCTAACCTCCGGCTGCAAAACCTATCCCATACAGGCAACTGCTATAAGAACAACACTTTATTTCCCCCTGTCAATAATTCTGAGAACCTCCTCTTATTGGACATCACAGCTGATGTCTGCAATTCCATAATCTATACAACACAGCTGTATTAATAAATTTTAAATTGGGGATTATTCACTCTTTCTGTGATCAGATGGCCACATGCAGTTTACATGTGCACATATCCCTCTTGCATGTTGCTGCATGTGGGAATAACCAGAAGGAGATGAGTGTGGGATTTTGCACTCTTAGATTGCCTTTGGGAGTGCTTCCACCCTGCCATGCTGGATCAGGTATCATGTGACTCCTGTTACCAGCACACCTGATGAGCAACCAGCAGCTCATTATGCCTGGCATGATGTATGACCCTCTGTGGCTGTAGATCATGCTGCACAGGTGTTTTTTTGACAGTGTGATCTGCAGACACAGGCGTACTGGGTCTGTTGTTTTTGGTGTGGGATATTCCTGCTCACCAACAGCTGTGTAATCACAGCCTTTGGCTGCATCTAGATATCAATTACTTATTCTACTATATTTGTGCATTCAGGAATATCCACTATTTATTCCAGGATATCCAGAAATAGTAGAATAAGTAACCAACGTCTGGATGCCACCTTTGTCTTCTTTTAATATCTATCAGCGAAAGGAAAATGTAAGGAGCCTTATCAGTTGGCAGGACAGCATGCAATTTTTATTTTTATTTTTACTAAGGCCAGAGACAAAGGAGAAACTAGACTTGAAACTAGACTTTCTGAGAAACTAGACTTTCTAGTTGTTTGGTTGTAAATGCTAGGAAGATACTGAGGAGCTCAGGTGATCCTGTGGGAACAGGGCTGGAGACCCCAGATCTAAACATTGAGTTATACAGCCAGGCTAAGCCTCCCAGTAGAATACCTGCCCTCCTTGATTACATCACAGGTGCGGTTGTTAATTTCATTGTCCATCCGATGTCGAGCCTAGAACAAGGCAGAGGGAAAAGAGGATGAAGAGAGAATGAAAGAACCTCTGTTTATTATTATGAACATAAACTATTGCTTTTAAAGCATCTCCCTCCCAGTTTGGTCTAGTGGTTAGGGAGTCAGACTCTTAGCTGGGAATACCGGGTTTGATTCTGTACTTCCCCACAAAGCCAGCTGGGTGACCTTGGGCTAGTCACAGCTCTCTTCTGAGCTCTCACAGCCCCACCCACCTCACAAGATGTTCTGTTGTGGGGAGAAGAACAGAAGGTTTGTCAGCTGCTTTGAGTCCCCTTAAATGGGTGAGAAAAGTGGGGTAGAAAAGCCAACTCTTCTTCTTCTAGGCCAGGGGTTCTTAACCAGAGGTCTGTGAGCTTGAATGGAAAAAAATCAATTTTTCCTGACTGTAAGATCTTGTATTATCTTTACAAAACTATCTGCCACTACATTCTTAGAAGGGAGCTATGGAAAGGAGACTATGGAACAGATTAAGAACTCCAGCTATAGGCTAAATTTTCAATTAAAAGAGTGAATAAAGTGAAATTTTACACCTTATTTCATAGGCCAGATAAAAACAACAACATAAAAAATGGCTGTATCTCCAAAATTAGACTACAAATGACTGTGGAGTCTCAGCTGTGATAACCAATATACCAAACTGAAAAGTAGACTGCAGATGACCTGTCTGAGAACAATTTCCCTCTTTCTTGCCTTTGTTCCAGACCACAAACCAGACTAATATTTGGTTTTAATTAAATTACACTTAAGGAGGAAAAAGATCTTGTCCTTTACTCAGGACAGTTTTCTGTGACTAATACATAATACTAGAAGAGACTGCGATACACAAAATGGGCAGTTTAGGGGTAGAGGGGAGAAAAAAGCAAGTTCTTACAATATCATCTACTAGATCCTTAATTGCAGTTATGCCCAGAACCAAGAGTAGAGGAATCAGCGTTGTATACCATGAGAGAGTAGTTATCTGTGGAATGGCCTGTAAACAGAGAGACATTTTACGTCAGAAATTATGTCCTGTCTTCCTGTCACACCGATGTCTGAGGTAGTTCAGCAAAGGTCATTAAGGAAAAGCCTTATGGATTGGACAACTGGCTCATCTAGCAGCCTGCTACCTCAGTTATTAAGGCTACGTCCAGACAGGAGGAACGCTTCAAAGGAACTGTGGAGCAGCTGTCAGTGGTGTGAAGTGAAACATGGCACTTATATCAATATCGGCTGTGGCGTTTCCCTTCCCTTCGCATTTTCCTGGATGTTTGGGTGAGATTTTGTAAGATCTCAAGAAGGTTTGACCTCACCCAAGAAGTGGCAGACCTCTTAGAGAGGCAGCAAGACTCTCAAGAGAGGAACTCTGCAGTTGTAAAGAAAAACTGCAAGTGGACATGGTGGCATGGCTGCGGCTGCACATATACACACAGTGTTCAGACTGCCATGGCAATGTCTGGGTGCACACCAGATGTTGTCACATAAATTGCCATGGTGATCCAGCCTGCCTGTCATGGCCATTGACGCTTCCAAGTGCTGTTGGCTCAGTAAAGAGCTGGTCCGGCACGCAAAGTGCAAATGGCTGCTTCCGCACTAGGTCTTTACCAGACCAGTATGATACTGGACTGGCAAATGCAAACAACATTCATTTTTCACATACCATAAAGCCAGATGCAGCCCAATGTTATCCACATATGATAACTGACTAGGGATGTGCACAGATATTCGAAAATTCAAAAATCCAATTCGAATTCAATGAATATCGACATTCAAATTCGAACCAGATTTTTGAAAATCCAAATTTCCAAATTCGATCGAATTTCAAATTTCGGAAGAATAATTCAACTGAATTTGACGTTGTATATCACATCCAAATATTGGGTCTATTTGCGCTTATAACACGGGATGACAATGGGACAAAAACCAGATGCACGCAAATTCAAAAATTAGATACGAATGTCCTAGACATTTGTATCATTCGATTCGAATCGGATTTTCAAAAACATGGATTTGGATAATCCGGATTCAAACTGGATTTTTAAAAATCCGGATTTTTGATTATCGAATCAAATATTCGAATATTTGAATCAACTCAAATTTGAATGCAAAAAAATGCATTTGTGGACATTCCTATAACTGGCTAGTTGCTGGCTTGGCTCTACAGTTAGCACAGCAAGGTAGACAGGTAAGTTCAATGATCACTGCACTAGTACCTATACAATTTCACAAGGCCCTGAAAGGTTACTCATCAGTCAGCACTCCCAAGTGTACAGAAGAAATCTCTGCATGCTAATTGAGTTCTAACCTACGCAATTCTAGAGATTTCCCCCACCCTAGCACAAGGTTATAACCACAGAATATGTGTAATATGATCCACGGTGTTACTGCAAAGTTGCAAAATATATACTGTACATACTGTTTGGCAACTCTAAGTAATGCTTCAGTGGCAGCCCTCCCTGCATACTTTCTTAATCTTTAAGTTGGGCACAAAAAGGACATCAACCAGACTGTAACTCACATATTTTTACCTGCAAAATAAGAAGAACGAGGAAATAAAAGTTTGCTGCCCTTTTAAATTGTTCAAATAAATTCAACGGCAGGAAGGTAATGGGGTTGTATTTGTAGGTTTTAATTGCATTCCCCTGTTGACAACAAAAGAAGACAGTTACAGATAAACCATCAAATAGACAGCTGCGGTTTGAATTTCATGTACAATGTTTTATTTAGTTAAATCATTTTCCAGACTGCTTTGGTCAGGCAAGTGCATTACACAGACCAATTTTTCTATGGGTCAGTGCTCTGATGGAGACACAAAACATATTGTGGAGCTTCAAGGTTTTGCAAAACTGCATTGCCCATTAAGATCTACAGGGGCTTTTGCTTGTTTAATATCCAAGAGAGAGAAAAATAAGGCAGTGAGAGAAAGTACAGAACCTTTCACCTTCAGGTCAAGTGTTGAAAAACTGGATCATGGTAGACATACATACACAAGCCTCATAAATCACTCAGGTTTTACAGACATTCCTTTGCAGTACCAAAAGGAGCCTTGAATGTTTTGCAATCGCTCAATGGAACCGTCACAAAGCTCAGATAACAAAAGCTTATTCTCTCCCCTTAAGTTTCATCCTTCACCAGCCATCAGGTCTCAGTATTACATGTTTACTCTGGGAGCCAAATATGAAACAGGCAAAAGGACTCCGTGGCCTTCTCAGCGTGGTGAGATGCTTACGCTTACCAACCCAAGTCTGAATCGCCAAGGATCAGAGATGGTAACAGCTGAATTTGGAGGGCCACAGATTTTCCACACCTGGACTGAAAGTTCTTGTAAATCCTTCCCTACCACATGATGTTCCATCAACTTACTGAATATTTACTTTTCGTAAGGCACCAATGTGTTGTTTTACTGAAGTGGGGCTGTTCGTGGAAGGCTCGGTCATTTGCTTTCACTTGCCAGCTACATTCTGAAAAACAAAGTTCCTAAAATTAGAAAATCGTCTCTTTTAATATTAGATGCCCTCCAACCAGCCAAACTTTGGAAAATGAAGGTTGCATTTACACGTTCTTACTGACTTCCTATGTTTTATCTGCTCTTAGCATATACTGTAATATGTTTTGTAGACACTCTAGAAAGAAAGGTGGGGTATCTCTCTGTCTTCATCCCCCTTTGGTTTCACTGTTGATTATTGTTTTTATTTTGATCAGGGATTGACAGAATAAGAGTAGTACAACTGTAAATGCCATTGTTTTAATTGACTGATATATATTTAACATGTTGGATTTTAGATGTCGTGGTGGTTTTTACTGTTCTATTATATACTGTTATTTGAAATAGTGGATTTTAAGGTTGTTACCTGCCCAGAGACCTTCAGGTATAGGGTGGGGTAGAAATATAAATACTAAATACTACCATTAAATTAAGATAGAAATAAATAGCATCCACCGAGGCTTCCTGGAGTGACACAGTTATGGATTGTACTGTGCCTCCAATTCTGCTTTTAAATTACATCCCACCGGGGCGGATGTGTACATACAAGGGCCGCATCCCCACGACGTCGTTATCTCGAATTCAAAACGTTTTGATTTCGGGCCGTGCACACGTCACTTCGGCTTAATTCGGTATTTCTGTGATAAACCACGTTATCCCGATTTGAAATAAATCCTGATCTCAACAGGTCTCAGTCCGGAACATGCCCTTGACACGTGTTTAATTTTTTACTGTGTGGACAGTATCGTTCCGGGATGAGATTCTGTGTTAAGGCTGTCCCGCCCCCCCAATCGCACTGTAACCAATGGCTGAACGTATTAGAAGCACGTCATGTTTAGGGTTTCCTTCATTGAAAAAATCCACCCTCAAACACCCACTATAAACCTCCAGTCCTTAAAGCTGAAACACTGTATCAATATGTAAGCACTTCACACCTTAAAAACAATGTTGCAGTTTTGCGCAATTTCAGGTCTTTGAAGGTTTGGAACAGTCGCTTTCAGGCCCCTTAAGGGTGAGAAGGCTTGTCAGCCACTTAGTCCCCTGAAGGGTGAGAACAGAATGTCAACCGCTTTGAGCCCCCTCTAGGCTACTTTGCCTCTGCCTGTGGTCACACCTAAGGTTTAATCCAGTTTCAGTTCACTTTCAGAGTGAGAGAATACACCAGCAAACTGACAAGCTGGTTTTCTTTCAGGGTTAATAACTCAGAAAATCCACCTTTAGACTAGATAATGTGGAAAGAAAACTACTGGTCACTTTGCTGATGTGTTCTCTCACTCTGAAGGTGGAGTGAAGCTAGATTAAACCTTAGGTGTGACCACAAGCCAAGGTTTTAATCCAGCTTCGGTCCCTGTGAGGTGGGGGGGCGGAGTTCCCTCCCGGCCACGGGGGGGGAAGAGCAAGCGAAGAGCCCCCTTCGCCCTCTTGTCCACCCCTTGGCTCTCCTCCTCTGCGGGGCAAAGTGGCGGCAAAGCGGGGGGGAAAGCGGCGGCGGAGCCCCAGGGAGAAGCTGCTAGCGCCGCAGCGCCGCAGCGCCGCAGCGCCTGGATGAATGGATGGATGGATGGATGGATGGATGGATGGATGGATGGATGGATGGATGGATGGATGGATGGATGGATGGATGGATGGATGGATGGATGGATGGATGGATGGATGGATGGATGGATGGATGGATGGCACCGCTGCCGCCTCCGCCACCGGCTGCTCTTCCCTCGGCGCGAGGCTGGAAGGAAGGAAGGAAGGAAGGAAGGAAGGAAGGAAGGAAGGAAGGAAGGAAGGATGCACTTGCTGAAGTTCCATGCTTTGCACAACTGTTAAAAAAAGATAGGAACCTTGACTTGGATTTCTATACCTCTTTATAATAATGCTACCCCATACCAAACCTCCCAGAAGGAGAAGGAGAAGGAGAAGGAGAAGGAATTGGCATTTCTCACCCATTTAAGGTGACTCAAAGAGGCTGACAAAGCTTCCATTCTTCACCCCACAACAGATGCCCTGTAAGAGCTGTGACTAGCCCAAGGCCACTGAGCTGGCTTCACGGAGGAGGAGGAAGAAGAGTTGGCTTTTTTACCCCACTTTTCTCACCCATTTAAGGAGGCTCAAAGCTGCTGACAAACCTTCTGTTCTCCTCCCCACACCCTGTGAGAGCTCAGAAGAGAGCCATGACTAGCCCACAGTCACCCAGCTGGGTTCATGGAGGAGGGTGGAATCAAACCTGATATTCCCAGATAAGAGCCTGGCTCGCTAACCACTAGACTAAACAACACTTCTGCTTGACTAAATGGCCAAGCACCAGAGCATGAGAGTGTTTTAAAGATCTCATGTGGGCAGCATTTTCATACAGTTAAAAAAAGAAGTGTCTTTTTTTGCCTTCTGCCCCAGATTGGGCATCCTTTGTTTGGGGGTGGCAGTGCCATGCAAGCCCAGGAGGAGTGGGTGGTGATGCAATGGGAGGCCAGGGGCAGCCTGCTTCAGGATGGGAAGTGGAATCTAATCTGGAATTCCCAGATAAGATTCCAGTTGCCAGGATATTAGGGCAAAGCGGACCATGGATAGGTGACCACTAGGAAATCCAATAGGGCAGGATCAATCATGTCCCAAAATCCTGCACCGCACTACCAGGCCTGGCCATGGGTCAATAAAGTTCTGTGCATGGGGAAAGTTCTGATCTCTGTTACTTTCAGAATGAGAGAATATGTGGTCACACCTAAGGTTTAATCCACTTTCAGTCCAATTTCAGAGTGAGAGAATATATCAGCAAAGTGGCAAGCTGTTTTCTTTTAGGGTAAAATTCACCTCTGGGAGAGATAATGTGGAAAGAAAATTACTGGTCACTTTGCTCATGTTTTCTCGCTCTGAGGGTGGACTAAAGAAACAGCTTTTTCCTCCCCACGTTCAGGCAAAGTTATGGCTTTAATATGTTTAATATGAACACATTAAAACCAATGTGTTGTGAACCGCACTGAGAGCCTTGTGTATAGAGTGGGATAAAAATATGAATGAATGAATGACACCCCACCACAGCCACCCTATGCCTCTTTAATGTTTAAAGCCCCGGTCCTTTGATACAGAGCTGTATTGAAATTGCGGAAATTTGCAACATTGATCATCAGGAGTGTACCATATACACCGGCTTCGGATGCTCATGCAATGTCTCCCACCCCCCAGATACCCCCCCTTCCTCTCTCTCTTTGGGAAAGGGGGGGCTTCTTAGGAACCCCTCCCTCTCTCCTCTTTTTGGGAAAGGGGGGCTTCTCAGATACCCCTCCTTCCTTCCTTCCTCCCTCTCTCTTTTTGGGAAAGGGGGGCTTCTCTCACTTTAGAATCCCGTCTGTGCAAGGACGACACCCCCCTTTGCTAGTCCCCCCCAAGACTCTTTTCCTTGGTGCCTTAGCAATGCCTCCCTTCCCCTCCCCACCCCCACCCAGCTGCTGCTGCCCCCTCTCCCCCCATCCTCATCTTCCTCATGCCGCAGCGCCTGGATGGATGGATGGATGGATGGATGGATGGATGGATGGATGGATGGATGGATGGATGGATGGATGGATGGATGGATGGATGGATGGATGGATGGATGGATGGATGGATGGATGGATGGATGGATGGATGGATGGATGGATGGATGGATGCTGCTGCTGCTGCTGCTGCTGCTGCTGGGAAGGGGGAGGGTGGATTGGGCAGGGAATTCCCGGCGGAGCATGACGCAAAGCGAAGGGAGGGTGGGATCCTGGCAGGGAAAACCAATCACAGGAGAGAGTGTGGGCAATGGGCAGGAGGACAATGCTGCCATGTGGACTCCGAGTATTGATCCCGCGTTAAGGCTGCCATCGGAACCGGATCAACTTGCAAGTCGTCTGGACAGCTTTGTTCCGTTTCTTTTATTTCGAATTCTTTAAACTGAAATAACACATGCCATGAAGACGCGCCCAAGGACGCAGCATCCATGTGCACAGCAAAGGAACAAACATTTTCACTGGCACAGGTATTTCTGTGGCAGGACTTCTTTACAAGGTGACTTCATCAAGGGCTACCAGAATTTACTCCAAGATACTTCTTCCAGGCTGGAGAGAAAAGCAGCATAGCTCTAAAGTAGGGATGTGAACTAATATTCGTACCATTCAAAATGTGTTATGTATTTAGCTGAATTTGGATATTCATATTGAAATCAAATGTTGGCACAATTGAAGATTGACATTTGAATTAAAATCAAATGTTTTGATACATTTGTATGAAGCTTCGTATAGGATTCGTATGCATTTGTACAAGATTCATATGGGATTGAATTTGAACCCCACGACGTTCGAAGGAGATCTATTCAAACGAATATGGATCTTCTTGCATTTGATCCAATATGAATCGAATACCAAAAAAACATTCATGCGCATCCCCAGACTCTTAAGGCCATTTGCAGGAATTTACGAGCAGGTAAAGAGTTTGCCTTTGTCTTCTGCTCAAGGTGCCCACTGTGCAAGACAGGATGTTGGACTAGACGGGCTGTGGCCTGACCCAACAGGGCTCCTATTATTATTTTTGTTCTT
This sequence comes from Aspidoscelis tigris stejnegeri, assembly GCA_023333525.1. Classification (NCBI taxonomy): domain Eukaryota; kingdom Metazoa; phylum Chordata; class Lepidosauria; order Squamata; family Teiidae; genus Aspidoscelis; species Aspidoscelis tigris. The sequence goes on from JALMGA010000007.1 coordinate 15,564,542, forward strand.
ATGGGTGTTCTCTGGCTGGTCTGCCCTCACCAATTTACAGCACTGCCAAATCGGAGCAGCCCAACTATTGCAGCCCCTTAGGACCAATGAATCAGGCGCTGTAGAAGGATAGATAGAACATTCTTCCTCAATAATTACAGAATATGACATCCCAAACTAGATTTATTTTCATCCCACTTTATACAGTGTATGGGATTCAGGCTCATGCCCCAAGGGAATAAATAAATGGGAATAGTCCTTTGCTGGGTTGCTGTAATTCAGACTGCGCTCAGACATAACAAAATGGCCACTTCAGAGGAGCCTCGGGAAGATAGTATGTGGCCCTCATGTTCACAACACTTTTGAAATCAACCATTTCTAGCATAAAATGTTTATAAGAAGGAGGAGGGGCAGACTGGTGTGTAAACAATCCCATCCCATCCCTAAGCTGCCTCTGAGCTACCTCAGAGATTTTTTTTGGGGGGGGGAGGGGGAGCTGTTATTCATTGCAGCCTCAGTGGTAGAACAACTGTCCCAAAAGCATAGGATCACAGGTTCTATCGCCAATATCTCCCAAAAATAACGGGAAGCTACTTCTGTATTTCCCAAGCAAATGACTCCTAGGGGGCCAAGCAGTCAACCAGCAGCTGAACCTGGCTCAGTGGCATCAAAGAACCCCTTTGCTGGGTTAACTCAAGAATGGCATTATAGTGGTTGGAAACAGGATGGGTTGCAGAATTTTATTTATTTTATTAATTTAATATTTGCATCATTAAGCAAAGATGTGCATCTTCACTGCGTTTCTAAACATGTACATTTTATAAAAGCAATAAAAATAAAATACATAACACATACTTAAAATATAACCCTCCCACCCTAGCAAGGCCACATACAGAGGGAGGTAGACATCCAAGGCCTGGGTGAAAGGGTATGTTTTAACCAGGCACAATATAGCACTGGCACCTTGCTTATTTATTATTCTTTTGAATTATTTCATTTATTATTTAAAATGTTCATATCCTGCCCCATATCCTAAGATCTCTGGGAGGCTTATAGTAAAAGACCCATAAACAAACAAGACATTAAATACATACACTGTTAAAACAGTATTAAACAGCATAGTTAGTTAAAAGTTAGAATAAAATTAAAATTGTCTTTGCGTGAATTAATGTCCAAAGGCTTTAATAAAGAGCCAAGTCTTTACTTGGCACCTAAAAGATAGAAGAGGTGGTGCTAAAATACAGAAGAGGTGGCACTACATGGGGTGCCACAGCTGAGAAGGCCCTTTCCCATGTCCTAACACAGTGGATTTCTCTAACTGGTGGGACATGGAGGAGCCCCCCTCCAACAGACCTTAAACCATGGGTAGATCTGTATGAGAGGAGGCGTTCCCTCACATATTGAGGTCCCAAGCCATTTAGGGCTTACCTCTAGTGGAAAACTGTTCCAACCTTGGAAGGCCACTCCAGAAAAGGCCCTCTCATGTGCCACCACCTCTCATACTTCTGAGGGCAGTAGAACAGCAAGAAACACCTGTAATATTTGGGATGTTCCCATTTCCCACCCTCACCTTTTCGAAGCGTCTCCCGAGTTACTTCAACTTCCCTGTTGATGCGGTTCTGCTCTGGTTCGACAGCAGGTGGGATGTCCAGTTCATCCTCGGTCTCATCGTCACTGTATGGGACCTCTTCATCATTTGGCTGCGAATCCTCATCAAAGGTAGTTTCTGAATCTCTTTCCGAATTCATCCTACCAGGATTACCTTTAAAAGAAAAAAAATGCAGCAAATCAATGCCACCCTAGACAAATCAGAATTTGTCTTAATTCTAAACTTATAAAATAAAAAGAACCCACAACGCTGCTTGAAATTAAAAAAAAAAAGTTAATTTTCTCAACTGCACTTTTATTTCCAGTGATGCTTCTTCCTACCAGGAGAGATATGCATGATGTATAGAACTCAGGGCATAGCAAGACACATGAAGATGCTACCAGGTGCAAACATAGTCAGTGTCTCAATGGGTGACACTCTGAGCGGGCACCACACATACAGTGTCCTGGGCTGCAAGACGGAAAAATAAGGAATAAACAGCTATCCCTTGTATAATGCAACGTTTTAATTCCTGAGTTATATAAACCACCTAACTGCAGCCCTTCCACACCAAATGATTTTTATTGTGCTGTTTCATGCTATATATATTAAATTTTAGCAACAGAGATATGCAATGATTGGTTCGTGTTCAAAAACTCAATAGACTAGTTTGTGCCTGAAGACGTCAAAGCAAGCATGCAATGGTTCACATATCCAGAAATTTGATAAAGCCCTGAATGACTTGGCCCCAAATATCTAAAGGAACACCTTCTTCCATATCGACCTGCCCGTGCTCTAAGATCTGGAGGGAAGGCCCTCCTGGTTGTACACCACTCACAGCAGCAAAAGAGGTGAGAACCTGGGATAGGGCCTTTGCAGTGATGACTCTCAGACTGTGGAACAGTGTCCCTCCCGAGGTACATCAGGCATCTTCACTCTTGTTTAGACAAGTTGTGAAGATGCACTTTTTTACTCTGGCCTTTGGCTAAAATGGGAAATGGGGTGGGAAATGGGAACAGCCTTTTCCTCCCCACATTCAGACACTGCCATGGTTTTAATATGTTCGTTTCATATGTTGTAACCCACTCTGAGACCCTTGGGTATAAAATACAAATAAATAAATAAATAAATAAATAAATAAATAAATAAATAAATAAATAAATAAATAAATAAATAAGAAAGAGAGAGAGAGAAACTGAACCAGTTTACTTGCAAACATGAACAATTCAACTGAACAGTTTGCTGTGTTATTGCTTCTGAACAGAGCTTTTTTCAATGGAAAAATTGATGTTTTTCTTCTGCTTTCAAACAAGTTTGGAATCCAACGTGAACAACTGTTTGTTTGAGTAAACCATTTGCTGTTGAACCAAGCCAACAGGCATTTAGTTCAAACCAAACATGCAATTTTTGTTCATGCCCATTATATTCCGCAGCTATACATAAGCTACAATATGCTCTAAGAAACTTCATTAGATGAAAATCACTAATATGCATATTTTAATAAGAAAGAAAGATAGGAGGAACAAGATGCTACTATACTTGAGCAATCTGTTGCACAGCAGTCACTTTCACTTTTTCCCCAGAACCGAAGCTGTAGTCCCTCCAGAACAGTTTTCAAGCACACATTTGACCAACAATTTCACTAGGGAACTGCAAGTGCATTGTGGGCTTTTCTTAGGATGGGCCACAGGCGGCAACCCAAGCTAAACAGGTGAGAACAGCTTTGTGTGCAAGAAACTTTTCAGGCATCTACATCTAAAAGACAGAGCTTAAGGCCATGTATGCAAACTTAAAATTTAGGCAGAAGCATATTTTATTTATATCCTGTCCTTCACCAAAATGTCCTAGGTCAGGTAACAACAAGAAAGAATAAAACATAAAATATTAAAACACAATTAAAAATTTGGATAGGGATCCCTCTTTGACTTTCTGAATCTTTTGAACCAAGAACTCTAGCATGTGAAAGTACTGTATTAGCAAAGTCCACCCAGTCTGAAATGGCAGAGAAAATAATTTGCCAAACCACATTTATTTTGCTGTTGTACCCTGGCCTTACTATACAGCATTTTTGTGTAACAGGTTTTACCTTTCTGAAGCACTGCATATCCTGTTTGTACTGGCTGATTACTCAGTTTGAAGTGTCTATGCAACTGTGACCTTAGAACCAGATCATCTTTTTCAGGGAGTTATCCACAGAGCTAGACCAGGAGAAGGAAGTGGTTCAAGAGGAAGTATCTGAACAAGAAGAACATTTACTGCCTTACTTCTTCAATGTGTGATCTTTTTCACACTAGGCGAAAAGAGGAAATGGGGGAGGATTTCCAGACACTGCATCCTCAATGAGCAGAGCTACTTCTTTACCAGAAGTGCCTCCACATGTGTAAAGTTTCCTCTGCGCGTATAGTGGAACAGCAGATTTAATTACTCTACCTCTCTACCAGTGGCAGGGCTGGGAGAGACTGTCCGTCCATCCATCCATCCATCCATCCGTTAGGAAAATTCCCATCCATCCATCCATCCATCCATCCATCCATCCATCCATCCATCCATCCATCCATCCATCCATCCATCCATCCATCCATCCATCCATCCGTTAGGAAAATTCCCATCCATCCATCCATCCATCCATCCATCCATCCATCCATCCATCCATCCATCCATCCATCCATCCATCCATCCATCCATCCATCCATCCATCCATCCATCCATCCATCAGTTAGGAAAATCCCCATCCATCCATCCATCCATCCATCCATCCATCCATCCATCCATCCATCCATCCATCCATCCATCCATCCATCCATCCATCCATCCATTTATTTACATTTCTATCCCACCCCATACCCAAAGGTCTCTGGACGGGTAACAACAGATTAAACCACAGATTAAGAACATTTGGATGGAAGAGGTGGAAATGGAGCACGTAACCAGGCAGCACTAACACAGTTCCACTCCACGGCCCCTTCCAGACTAGTGGAATAAATCCACAGTTAAGGGGAAAATTGCAGCTTACCTGCTGAAAAGCTGCGACCAGGCGTCTGGACTAGAGCAGCCTCCCATAGCTTCCTCATTGGAAGCTGTGAGAGCTTGAGCCGGCATGCGCAGTCACATGGGATGAGACAGCCAATTGGAATTGAGCTGCACACTATTAACGAGTCTGGACACAGCCTATGTTGCCCAGTTACCATGGCAACAATGCCACACAGGAACGTTGCTGCTATTTCTGCATCTCCACAATCATCTCCTTAATGGAGATTAGCACCTCACTAATCTGTAGGGAAACCCTGGCAAGGTTTGGGATAGATTCAGCATTCCAAAGTGTGGATGCCAGATCTATTCCCCGTCAATACAACTTGGAGTAAGCAAGACTTAGTATATAAATCATCCTAGGTCAGTCCTTTCCCCACACTCCCATAGACCAGCTCGAGGGCCCATATCAACAGGTGTACTGAAACCTTTCCCAAGGTTCCTTACCTATCCTTGCACAAATGGAAACACTGAACCTGTGAGAAATGCAAGCAGGCATCAATGGACTTGGGAAATAGACAAAGATGGCAGCACAGTAGCCATAGAATTGATAGTCTCAGAATACTTTATTTTCCACCTTTTAGCTCTGATTATTCCAGCTTCAAAAGCTCTAAAATGTCCGCAATTCTCCCCACCCTTTTGGAGTACCTAGCTGAGGAGCCAGCTAGGTACAACACAGTCATGATGAGGTTGTGGAAACAACATCTGAGTGTTGTTCTTACAGAGTAAGGCTGCACTCACACACAGCAAGGAAAAGCAGCTTAGAAAGACCTTTGAGCTCATTCACAGGTGGGACTGTTCATATGTTGCTCTGTTCCTTCCTACTCTCACAAACATTTCAGGCTAAAGAAGGTGGATTAAAGGTGGAATGAGAACCCAGGAGCCATTTGCTACAGTCTCTAAGGCTGCTTCCGGACAGCAAGAGGGAGATGTGGGATCTTTTTGCCCCTTCACTGTTCCTGCTAGATGGCAGGGGGAAATCATGGGACAAGCCCAGGCCTTTACTTTTCTGGCACTTGCTCCCGCAATGCATCAGATGATGACAATTACATGAGCTATGCAAGTGCCCACCCGCATGCTTGGACAGTGGGTATTTTCAGCCAGGTCTCACCCCTGCACTTGGGATAGCCATGGATATAGCGCCAGGTAATCCCAGGTTTTACATCCTGTCTGGAGTTATCTGGTGAGGTCACTGTCCCACTTCAGAGCAGAATGGGAGTTAATGTTGCCCGGATCTTAGTGTGGTAAAATAAACAGGGTTGCCAGTTCTTGCTAAAGGATCAAACAACTCAATAGGGTTGGACTGAGTGCGTTTTCCTCCTGTGCAAATACATTGTAGAATTTATAGGCAATAAAAAGTAAAGCAAGCACAACCGTTTTGTAAGTCAGTTGGAAAGATGGAAAAGGGAACAAAGCTCATGCACTTTTAATAGTTGCACTGAAAAATGAATTTCCAAGGATGCAAGTAGTATGTTCTTTATGCATCTACAAAACATACAAGAGCTTTCTTGTTTATATCTGGCCACCATAAAGCCAACGCAACAGAACTATAGATACTGCTGAAACAGAGCTCTTCATTAGAGCTTCTAAGGCCCTGGGGCGCTTCAAAGGCCATCTGCTGGGACTCGAGAGCAGGAGAAGGTTTCTCCTTGTCTCTGCTTGAGATGCCCATGAGCATTTGGTGGGCCACTGTGTGCGACAGGATGCTGGACTAGATGGACTGTGGCCTGATCCAGCAAGGTTTCTCTTACGTTCTTATGTTCTCTTATTAGGGACCTGCATAAATATTTTTAGGCATTCGAAATCCGATCAAATGTGCCAAATTTCGACATTCAAACTGAATCAAATGTGCTGAATTTTGAATATAACATTCAAATCAAATTCTGAATTTCGAAAAATATAAAAAAAACAACATTTGTGTACATCTCTACTCTTCATTACAATGCCACTGTAGGCTGTTTGAGAATTCTTGGCTCATATTACTAACAGGAAACTATCAGTAGGATGGACTGCTGGTCACCTACATCCTAGGTCCCAAAGAACCAAAGTTTGTTTTAAATTCATGCACGTTGGCAATATTGCAACCCTCTTGCCCCACAATTGTAGCAACATTATAGCAGTGAAAATACAGCTATTGGGTTGACTGACAGTAATTAACATGTCCTCTGAAACGTGAGGTAATATGGGATTCTTGGGACCAAAGCCAAAGTGAGCAGATATTCATGACCTCTCTTAAATCCCTTTTAAGCATTTGTTCTCACTCCATGAATCTGTCTTCCTAGTGCTTCCCTCTCTTTCAAGAGATTTTCATTCCTTCTTCCCCGTCTTCTTCCTTCTTGCTTGTTTTCAGAAGGTGCCTCAGGCCAGGCCAGGCCAGGCCAGTGTCTTCCTGCCTTCTGTTGAAAGATGGCAGAAACCTGTTTATCTGTGTCGCTTAACAGATAGAAAAGACGATCAATGGACTATTCAGGCAATCAAGTATCCTGGAGATGGATTTCACAGTTATATCTGAAAGCTCAAGGTCCAAACTGAACTCCAGACCGTGACAGAGCATCCCAGAGAGTTTAATGAATGGAATAAGCAGCTGCAAAAGCCTCCATTCTTGCAAGATTGTCCTGCCTTCACCATTTATGCTTAGGGGCGTGCACAAATGCAATTTTTGGATTTCAGTTGAATAGAATATTTGAATGTTCAAATTCGAATCAATAGAAAAAAATGAATGTATTCAAATTCAAATCCAGTTCAAATACATTCGTATATACTGTATTCATACAAATATTTGATTCTTATTTGAAGCTACAAATGTCAACAACATTCGTATGTGTCCGTACACACCCGTATGCATCTGTACACATTCATACGCATCCTGTTTTTATCCTGTATGCATCCTGTTTTCATCCCTACGTATCTGTACAAATGCATATGGCTATGAATAAGATGCGCACTGATACGTATGTAATACGTATCTGTCTGATATTTCGATTTGTTGTAAGCCGCTCCGAGTCTTCGGAGAGGAGCGGCATAGAAATTGAACAAATAAATAAATAAATAAATACATATCTGTACACATATGAATGCCCAAATAATTCATACGAATGATTCAAAACATTTTAATTTCCTTGAATGTTAAAAAAACAAATCTATAAACATTCTATCAAATTTCAAATGTTTCAAATATACTTTCACATTCCTAATCCTGATTATGGACTGGCTGCATCATTCTGGTCTCCAGACCCACTTCAAATGGCTGCCCTGATACAGCTCTGATGCTTTCAACCCAGCTATAGGTTTCAGGAAGCAAGATACAAATCAGAAAGAAGCAATCTAACGTTACGGGTAAAATTAAATAAATTGGGCATTTTAATGTAAGTATTATTATTAGGATGTAAAGACCCTAGTAAGTGGACAATACAAAGATGGTATGCATATGCAATAGAACTATTGAAATTGGACTCTTATTTGGTAAAAAGCAATGTTTACAAAGGACAGGGAAGGGATAAATAAAGAATGGAATATTGGGGAAAGCTATTAAATTTGGGCAATGAGCAATGAAAAGGAATATGTGAAATCATATCCCAATGGACGAGAGAAAATGAAAACTGAAGATCTGGCACATGGGGCGGCGAAGGATACAGTTGAATGAATGCAAATGTAAATAAACTGGGAATGTGGACAAATGATTGTAATTAAATATAACTGACTAAAATAAATAAATTAAAAGATGCAAGTAAACAAATTGCAAATTGTGGTGCATTTTACAGACCTTGGAGCATGCCATTCTTCTATTTGAGACATGCACCACATGACATGACTTGGGATTTTGAGTACACAGCAAGTTCTCATATAATCTGACCAAACTGGTTGTTCGATATAGACTTCTTTGCTTAGGGCATCAAAACCTGTGAGGCAAATCTTGTGCAACCCCAACCCCATCCTGTAACTATGGCCAAGAGAGTGTTTTACAACAGGCAGCCAAAATGCAGGAGATATTTAAGGGAATGAAAGCTTCTGAGACATTTTCATAAGCCTCTCTCTTTTTTCCTCTTCCATGTCTGTTCACACTGACTTAAACGCTACTTGATAGCTTATGGCACTTAATTACTTGTGACTTAATACATCAGCTAACCCCTCTAATAAACACAGCACTTGAGGAAGGATACATGTTCTGCCACATTCGATCTTTAATACAGCAGTTTATTCACCCAGGCAAATCATCACTTACAATGCTACAAGTCATATACTCATTACCTCTAATTTGCACTTGGCTAAGGTGCAAAGAGATAATGTTTTCACAAAGATGTGAGGCTGCAGTGACAGCCAGCTCAACACATGTGCCATGCGGATGGAAGAAAGAATACAAGCAGCAAGTACAAGGCATAGATTGTTCAAAGAAACGTACAGTGAAATGGTATTGATACTCCATGGCTTTTCTGTGGAGGAAACACTGAAAGAATCCGTAGATGCAGATGCTCTTGGTTTCAACCCAGTTTATATTGTTGTAGTATCAATAGCTATTAGAATGGGATGCCTAGGCACCCCCACCCCCCACCCCAGGCTGCCTCTAAAGGACATCTGCAGGGAGTCAAAAGCATGTGAAGGTTTTCCTTGTCTTCTGCTTGAGAATGCCCAGAAGCAATTGGTGGGCCACTGTGTGAGATGGGATGCTGGACTAGATGGGCTGTAGCCCAATCCAGCTGAGCTCCTCTTACACTAGAATTTAAGTACCGTATCCAGGATGGGAAAACAGTCAGGATGCCTCTAAAGGCCATATGCAATGAATCAAGAGTAAGAAAAAGTTCTGTGTTTGTCTTTTGCAATTGATGGGCCACTGTTAGTAAGACAGGATGCTGAACTAGATGGACTGTGAACTGATCCAGGAGGGCTCCTCTTAGGTTCTTATTTTCTTATCCCAACAAGAGATCATTCACAGGCAGCATGCACACAAGCCCACATACCACCAGCTGTCAGGGCAGGTGTGGATATTGGATTTCCAGCTACTTTTCCAACAGTTAGAACTGGGCAGTAGTGTCCCCTACATAAGGGATGGAGGTATCTGAGAAGATATTGTAGAATATTGCATTCTGAACAGAGAGTGTTCCTGTTCCATCATAAGGATTGGGCCAGATCTTTGTTTGAACCCTGGAAAGATACTGAACTAAATAGAAATGAGCAACCTCCAAAGAAGACAGCTATTTCCTTTTTTCCTATGTTCAAGAAGTAAGTGTACCAGAGATGAACAGCTCTGGATCTAGACCTGTTAAACAGAAAGTGAAACAAATTTAACATGATACCTACTAAAAACCTGGTACTACGGATTTTTAGCTAAACTTAGGACAAATTTGGAACACCTTTGGAACAATCATTTAAATAATCAATGAAAAAGACTCTTGTCTATCAACATAGCCGATTTTCATGGCCACATAAACAAGTCATTCCAGCTTACACAGAAAGCAACCGTCTTTTGTACGAGGAAAAGCCATGAATATTCTTCCTGCAATGAAACCTGAGAACAAAGGCAACTTTAAAAAAAGTCATGGGTGGCTTTATTTCATTCTTGCAGATTTGTATTATCCTCGAAAGGAACTGTTTTAAACAATAGGCAAAACAACTTTGGTCAACAGTCCCAGCCTGCAAATAATCAGATGTAATTCCACACCAGGGAGGTCCAACATAACCTTGCATCATTGTACAGGTGCACAGAGCCTGAACACACATTTGCCTGCTATAAGCAGGGGCTGTACTACCTCCAAAGGTGAGTCCCCTACACTTTTCAATGGGTTCATTAACCCCTAAGTCACAGCAAGTGCCAAAGAGAGGCTGCATTGTTGGGTGAGGCACATGACAATCATAAGAAAATAAGAGGATGCCTACCTGATTAGTCCCCAACCCATCTAGTTCAGCATCCTATCTCATTCATTGGCCCACCAACTGCTTCATCCTGTCTCACACATTGGCCCACCAGTTTGGTCTAGTGGTTAGGAAGCTGGATTCTTGTCTGGGAATACTGGGTTCGAGTCCGCCCTCCCCCATGAAGCCAGCTGGGTGACCTTGGGCTAGACACAGCTCTCTTCTGAGCTCTCACAGCCCCACCTACTTCACAGGGTGTTCTGTCGTGGGGAGAAGAACAGAATCTTTGTCAGCCACTTTGAGTCCCCCTAAATGGGTGAGAAAAGCAGGGTAGAAAAGCCAACTCTTCTTCCTTCTTCTTCTTCTTCTTGGCATCTCAAGCAGAGGGAAAAAAAAACCCTCACCTGCTCCAGATTCCCTGGAAATAGGAGGCATTCCTGGGCTTCTCAGTTCACATTTGGTTCAGCAGGTTTATTCCATCCTTCCTCTGCCTTGTTCCTGATCAACCTGTTCTCCATTCTATGAGGGTTTTATTTTTATTTTTTAATATTCATACTCTGTCCCACACAGATGCCTATTTTCCAGCTGCCCTCTAACAATCCACATAATATATCTCCACACCTACAGAGTCTAGAAACAGTGGTTCACTTGTATCACCCAGGGAAAGACCCTGTTAATATCTAACAGAATCATTAAAAAAAAAAAACGTTAACCACTCCCATATCAAATCTTTCTGCAACTCCTAGTACCAGGCACTAATTCCTAACAAAGGAAGGAGAGAGAGAGAGAGTTGTATTCACCCAAACACTCCAGGCAACTTAGAATACATTCAGTTACAAAGGGCTTTGCATTGGCAGAATTACTGTTTGTTTATTCCTGTATTCATAAAAGAAAAAAGTCACTGCAATGTTATAGTTTCAAGCTTTTACCTTTCTTCTCCTTTCATGAAACATACCATCATAAAAGTAAGCTCTGTTTGTACTGAAGGCTTGCACAGAAGAACAAATAGATAAAGTCTAAACCCTGAAACAAAACTAACCAAGTGCCAGAAAGTTCTGGAAATATCTATCCAAACCAATGTACACAAAATAATAAAGCATCATTCGTCTTTTATGGAAGGACAGTAAGTTGTCACAATGTTTTATGCGTTTGTTGCATGTATTTACTATATTAGTAAATTTGTTTATTGTAATATTTGTACTGTGGCTGTACATTTTAATTTTGTTTCTTTTTATTATGTTTCTTATGTTTTGATGTAGTCTTTAGACTAATCCGTGGAGACAGTTGATACTTTTTTCATGGAAAGGCCTTAGCATATATCCTGTTTTTGTGTTACATAGGTAATATGGACAGAGAGGCACAGCCAGAGGAGGTCAAGGTGATGGAGCTGGAGTGGTTAAGGAAGCAGAGCCATATGGTACGTGAATAAATTAACTTATTTTTTAGGCTGCCTCCAGACTAGCAGAATAAATCCACAGTTAAATGTAAAAGCACAGTACACTTACTGTGCTGCGACGACTGGGTGTCCCGACTTGAAAAGCAGCTCTGTAGCTTCCCATCAGAAGCTGCAAGAGCTGAGTCGGTGCACAGTACCACACGGACTGAGGCAGCCAATCAGATTTGAGCTGCTCTTCCTGCTCTTGTTTGTTTCTTCTCACCATTCTGCCCGAACTGAAGGGTAAATTTGAATCTTGTTTATACTGCGCAGCGAGTGTCCATAGATCAGCATTAAGGTAAGTGCACAGTAACAACTGGATAATGCACCACCACCACAATCCATCGATCATCATGTGTGATGCCTCGATCACAACTGCGCATTCTGCTGCATGTATAAACAAGCCTGGATGCAGCCATAATCTAATAAAACATTCAGACTTGATACGGTCATGCAACTAACCAATAAAGCTCATTCATTCATTCATTAATAAAACATTCCTATGGGCAAAAACATTTTCATAATTTAATTATTGTATTGTTTCTCCTTCTTTCCCAGAGTTAACTGCACATATTGAAGTCACTGGATTACAATTATTATCCTAAAAATATTTGGGATACTCTACCAGTGTCCCATTATGACCTCCTCAAGCTTAGAGCTGGTCACGAAGGATAAGGATAAGAATCGTTAAAGCAGTAGTCTTGCCTGCTGTGATGCATGACTGTGAAAGCTGGACACTGAGAAAGAAAGGAAAGAATTTGAAGCTCCAATATGACAAGTCTTATATTGCACCTAAGATTGCAGTATGAAATGGAAGGTAAAACCTCAAAATTGAGCTTCCAACTCCACTCTGACTTTTTTTCCTTTAAAAATTGGGACTGTGCAAATATTTGTTCCATCCAGGTGAATGCAGTATATAAGTGCACTCAAACTCGGTTTCAACTCAATACATTGAATAAGTAAACAGAAATATCAATACCCCATCTTCATTAAGATAACCTTCCACTGATACCCACAAGGTAATTATAACGAAACTGCACTTCCAAACTACCGTGAAAAAGCACGCCCTAAATCCAGAAAATGTCCTTGTGTTGAATACAGCTTATATTTATGAATACTGTCTGAATTGGCCAGTCCTATGAATACTTTCTGCTTGTGCACTGCTACCTCACACAATTGATGTGAACAAAAACAGGGATAAAATCAGTGCCCTTTTTATAAAGTACCATTTTCATTAGAAAGTTTCCTGCTTAGATTGTTTCTGTACAGGTATTAGTTCAGCCATCACCAGCCTCTTATCCTGCACTCGTTTTCAAATTAGATTTTTCTTCAGCTCCACCTTACAATTTTTAAAGATTTTTGTTTTGAGCTTTCTTTTGTATTTTACAAATCACCTTGGATTTTTAAGGGAAAACAATAAATCCATATTAATTCACAAGGTTGGTTAAGACTAATTTAACTGAATGTATATCCATTCCTCTTTAACAAGACCTCAGATAAAGCAAAGGTGGTTGGACTGAGGAGGTGTATGGATTTTAAAACAAGGGTGAAAGCGAACATGATCTGAAACTGATGATTTTCAAAAATAAACCTCCCAAGAAAGTGAAGTTTTGGAGTCGCCAAGCCACCACTGTCCATGTTAAGAATTATAGCCAACCATGTGCCCAAATAAACTTTCTGGTGGGCTGATTTATTTTAAGCGCCTGGCCAATTGCCTGCTCAGTGAAAAAAATTGACTAGCTAGTCAGGGAACAGTGTGCCCCCAGTGAGGGAACAGCCCTTATCTGTGATTGCTTAAATTGTGTTGCTTCTCGTGCCATAGGTTCAGTTAGCATGCCTCTGCCAATACACAGGTGCTCAAATGCATCTTCCCAAATACAGACAGTACTATGCAAACCAAAGTAGTATCAAAAGTCACTGCAGTTGATGAAAAAACAGCAGCTAGCAGGACAAGCAATCAATTTCAGTTTTCCTAAAACCATTTATATAGTCTGCCGGTTTCTGGGAATGGAACCACTATGTTGTACTAGGGACAACTGTAAACAGCTTCAGCATTTTGTAATTGAAGTTTTTTCTTTGTGCATGTGTATGAGGGGGAAAGAGAGACCTTCTTGCCCAAAGCTGAAGATTCAGTTCCTCATATCTCCCTATATGAAAGACCGTTCCCTCCCCCCAAAAAGCTTTATTGTGCAACTACTACTAGAAAAAGCAGATAGTACCAAACCATACAGATCAGTGACGTAAAGCAGGTTTCTGTGATTCAGAGGGAAAATCTTTAGTTTCATAATCAACATTCTTGCCTGCTCACACGTAAGGCTACCACAGTCACTTTATGACGGACAAAAGAAATGTTCTATGTTGTTCACATAAAAGAAATACAATTGTAAATTGAACAATTTACTTGCGAATAGTTTTAAGATTAGCAACTTACTCCAAACAGGTTTTCTTAGTTTTTCATCTTTTAAAACCGAAGCATACCTAATAAAAGTAATAATAATGGTAATAAATTCTTTGCTGTTCTTAAAGCTAAAGAAGTTCAGATATAGAGATTCCACATTTCCCTGACTTCTCCATATAGCTGGAACGCTAGTAAATGAGAACGGGTGGCAATTAGGAATGATAAATGATGCTATAGCAGGTTCCTGCTTGTTATCTTACTTTGTGTTTATTCATACACCCTTTCTACATGGGGCCTTAATCTGGATTAAGGGGCTGTGTAGTACACATCTAGGTCTTCAGATCCACAAGTTACTGAGGATCTAGGAGCTCCCTCATGTGGCCCTGATCCAGAACATTAAGAACATAAGAGGAGCCCCCTGGATTGAGCCACAGTCCATCTAGTCCAGCATCCTGTCTCACACAATGACCCACCAGTTGCTTCTGGGCATCTCAAGCAGAAGACAAAACCTTCACCTGCTCTCAACTCCCTGCAAAAGGCCTTTAGAGGCATCCTGCCTGTCTCTCCAACCTGGAGGTAGTACCTAGGCATCCATTCTAGTAGCCACTGATATACCTGTCCTCCATCAATTTGTCTAATGCTTTCCTAAAACTATCTAGCTGGTTGCTGTTACATTGGAGGTGTGTAGACAGCATCCCTCCTGTGCTCAGGACCCCTCTGAAAGGGTAATTTCACCCCCCAAAGGGGTCCCGACCCCCAGGTTGAGAACCACTGTCCTAAACTCAAGGGATGACCAGGGCCAGGAAGACAACACACTGTCTCTCTGACGCTCCTCTGAGTTGCCCCTTTTGTTATGTACGAACACAGCCTTAGTCGGACGTTGGAAGCTAAGTGAGACCAGGCAATGTTCAGACATAACAAAAAGAAGTAGCCTCAGTAATGTGTGCCTGGTGTATTCTCTCCCCACCAATCTTAATACAAAGTTTCTTTATTGAAATTTTAAAAGGCACATAAGAAATAACTTTATAACTAGCAAGGGAAACACTTTCAATTCTACTGGTAACATATAGCTAAGTTTGAACAGCTTTCTTTGCACCATTTTTTTTTCTTTTCTGCATCCTTTGGGTGCTTAAGAAAACTAGTAAAGGCTGCATAAAGCATGCCAGAGTGTGCAAGGAGGAACAGAATACTCATAAAAGCAAGAGACAAAGTATCAAAGCAGGTGACCTACAGGTAAGATGGAAGTGGTGCGACAGTAACAAAGGTATTTTATTGCAGAAAGGCATTAGTTTGTATCCAGAAGAAGAAGAAGAAGAGTTGGCTTTTCATACCCTGCTTTTCTCACTCATTCAAGGGGACTCAGAGTGGCTGACAAAGCTTTCTATTCTCCTCCCCACAAGAGACACCCTGTGAGGTAGGTGGGGTTGTGAGAACTCAGAAGAGAGCTGTGACTAGCCCAAGGCCACCCAGCTGGCTTCATGGAGGAGGGTGATTCCCACATAAGAATCCATCTCCCTAACCACTAGACCAAACTTGCTCACAAGATTAGGAAAACAATACCCACACATCTGTTCTCATGACAATTTACACACAAGCCACAAACCTCCCTATGCTACACTTTCAGGACTTGCTAAGGATCTCTAGTTTTGTTGCTAAAACAATAATCAGGTCTCCTATTGTAATTCAGAGTAATAGGTAAAGGCATCATCATCATCATCATCATCATCTTCATGATTATTGGCAGAAACCTAACAATATGACACAACACCAAACATGCCAGCTTTGATATTTCTTAAAGCATCGGGATCTTCCCAAGATCTTAACATGGCATGTGGAAAATGTGTGCAGAGCCTAGCAGGGTGGCCTTTTGCTGGTATTTATCATCATCTGCATTTTTATTCCATCTTATACCCAAAGGTCTCAGAGGTGGGTTATATTTAAAACCAAATATAAACACCTTCAAACAATAAGAGTGTCTGAAAAGTGGAGAGAAAAATATATATTCCCATTTAACCAAAGACCAGCGTGAAGAGGTGCGTCTTCACTGCCCTGCCTTCACACGTAAAGTGAAGGTGCCTGATGCACCTCAAAAGGGAACCTATTCCATAGCCTGGGGGCCATCACTGAGAAGGCCATGTCCTGGGTGCTCACCTCTTTTGCTGCTGAGGGTAGTGGTACAATGAAGTACAATATTGGTATCCTTTAATCAGCTCTGCCTCTTGTGTTCTTAAACCTTCTCTAATTCACCTTTTCTAGCACAGAATGTTTATGAGAGGGAGAAGGGGCAGACTGGTATGTGATCAATGCCACCTCTAAGCCTGTGTCTAACCACAGCCCAGATCAGGTCAATGTTTGGATGGGAGGTTGGGGCATCAGATGAAGCTGGATAAATGGGGAAGTTTAAAAACATCCCACAAGTCAGAAATGGCAAGTTACTTTTGTTTAGTGCCCCCAAAGTACAACTTCGAACTGCACAGGAGTTATACTAGACTTTGAGATACGTTTACTATTACTTCTTCCATTTTGCTTCTAATATGTCATTTATTTACAAATGCTAACCTATATAGACCAAAAATTAAACTTTGAAAAGAAAAAAAAACTCATAAAGGTACATGGCATAATGCCCCTATCAAGACATGGCTGAAAGGGTGGTGGTGAATCGTGCCTACTCTATAACTACGGGTGTTTTTCCACTGTCACTAGAAGTACCCATTAAGTACCCATTAATGGGTACAAAAATGCCATTTAGTACCCATTAATGGGTACTTAATGGGTACTTCTAGTGACAGTGGAAAAACACCCTACCTTGATTTCATAGATAACAGGTAAATATAAATAATTACATGAATTGTAAATTGGACGTCTTCTTTGCTTCCGCTAATTGACATGCACACAATGGTCCTAACTGTGCTCAGAGTTCAAAAGAAAAATGCACAGCATTTGTACATGCCAGTAACAGCTCCATTCCTTGATCCAAATGAAGGTTTTGGAACACTCCCTGCTCAGCACAGAATAATCCAGAAAAGGCAGTAAACACCCAACAGGAAGAGCAAGGAAAATTCCAAAATGAAGAACTCTAGTCTGTAGGTAAGGAAAGAACTATAGAATAGCATCTGTTATCTAACATCTAATATCTCATACAGATTAGATATTAGAAAGAACTTCCTCACAGTAAGGGCAATCAGTCAATGGAATAGGTTGCCATGGGAGATTGGTAGATGTCCTTTCCTGGAGGTCTTTGAGCAGAGGCTGGACATACATCTGACTGGGATGGTTTAGGAAATCCTGCATTGAGCAGGGGGTTGGAGTTGATGACCCTAGAGGTCCTCTTCCGCCTCTATAATCATATGATTCTATTTAGAAACACATCTCAGGATCTTAACAAAAAAGACAATTTTGAAGTCCCTGCACATGAAATAGAAACATATATCACTATGAACAGTCTGTGATTATGGCTGCATCCAGACAGGGCCTAAATCTCAGGATTATCCTGGGGGGTGGGGGCAATGTTAGGATTGCCCAACATATCTGTGGCAATCCCAACATAGCCTGGAAAATGGGGTGAAATCCCAGCATATTGCTGTTCCAGGAAAATCCGCTCCCAACCCATGTTTTCCTAAAATCACAATATTACTGACCTTGTCTGAATGCTTTTTTCTGGGATCCATTTTGAAGAAAATGGGCACTGCACATCCATGGGGGTGAAACAGGGCCAAACAAAAATGCCCTTCATGCAAGCATAGTGGCCAGCACTTGGGCACTTTTGGGTATTTCATGCCATCAAAATACCTAGAAGTATCCATCATAGTGTGGTGGGAGCAGCCCCAGACAAGGTAAGGGCTTGGACTTGGCCCATGATTGTACCATGCCGCCTGGCAAGGCCAATAAGAGGAAACTGCAGGATCTAAATCTGATCCTGAATTTCCCTTTTGCCATCTGGAGATGGGCAGCCTATGTAATCTTGCTGTTCGCCATTGACTTCAACTGAATAACCAGCTGAAGGTTTATCTTCAGCTAAAAAACAAATTTAACCATTCCATTTCCATGCACAGACACAGTAGATCATAAAAACAAAAACCTTATTTTCCTATCGTAAACCGAGCAACTGCAACTATAGAGACTGCTACTTCTCATAGATGTGTGACTGTATTAGCCTTGTACCATGCAAACAAATGGCATTCACATTTATGTATACACTTGATAGACATGCGTGCAAGAACCATGCCGGGTAGTTGTTTAAGGACAAATACGGTTAGCTTTTGTGAGCATGAAGTCAACAGTGCAGGGTGTGGAAAAGTAAATAATGAAACTTCAAAGCTTAAAAAGGAGGTTGCAAGGATTTTCAGTATCCTTCCCTGCCCCCCTTTCCATCCTGAACATGTTTTCAACAAAGCATTAGCTCAAGTATTTTTTCCCCTGTTGGCCTACAGTGATAAGGACCATGTGCAGGGTGCAGCCGCCTGAGCAATCCATTAGACCTAAGAGCCTCCGTCCTTGCAACATACAGAAACTGTTCTAAGTGTCCATGACTGCAGTTGTCTTCTACGGTTTCTCTGCCATTCAGCGCCAAATGTATGCTCTAGGTAGGGATGTGCATGAATATTCGTAACATTTGACATTTGGACTAATGCGCACAAATTCAGACGAACTGAATGTTACAACAGTCATACACTGTGTTTTGGAACATTCATGAACCGGGCAGCTGGGAAAGTGGCTGTGGCAGTCCCATCTGCAATGGATCCAGTGTGCATTCAACATGGGTTGAGAGCAGATTCAAAGTGGATTCAGAGCAAATTTGACAGTTCCAGAGCAGATACATATGGGATATGTAGGGATACACATAGGATACATATAGGATACATATAGGATACACATAGGATACATATAGGATACTGCTGTCTATTTTAATCATCGTCTGTTATTGTATGTTATTACTGTTTTTAGATTGTACGCCAATGGCAGGTTTTACTCTTTTTACTTTTTACTCTTCGGTTATTTTACTTTGTACAGTGATGAGTACATGTACAGCGCTTTAGAAATAAACTTATTATTATTATTATTATTATTATTATTATTATTATTATTATTATTATTATTATTATTATTATTATTATTATTAATAATAATAATAATAATAATAATAATAATAATAATAATAATAATAATAATATAGGATACGCATGGGATATTCATATGAATTCGTATGAACACATTTGTATCAAATAGAATCCTTCGAAGGGGATCTATTTGAATGAATATGAATTTTCTTACATTCAATTCAATACAAATCAAATGCAAAAAAAACCCCACCATTTGTGCACAACCCTAGCTCTAGGTACTTTCTGTAGAGTTCAGGTGTAACACGGTGTTGTGAAGATATACACACAACACACAACAAAGGGTGTTTTTCCACTGTCACTCCACATTAATGGGTACAAAAATGTCATTACGTACCCATTTATGGGTACTTAATGGGTACTTTTAGTGACAGTGGAAAAACACCCAAAGTCTAAATTTTGAATAGAGGGAATCTGTGCATCCCCTGCTAACACAGGGGGCTTATTCCAGCAAACAGTGATTTCTGAGAATCTGCATTAGAACAGCAATAGAGTTCACTGAAAATCTAGTGGTTAAGGGCACGATGGCAAAAACCCTATTGACTTAAATTGTGGTAGACTGTCTCTGTTGGGAAGGGTTTCTGATGCAAGTCAATGGATGAAAAGAACCTGAATTGAAAGGGGCACAGCACACCCCCTCCAGAGATAATCTACCAGTGGGACAATGCTAGAACGACACAATTGCCATGCATGGAACCTACACTGTACATCTGCAACACTAGATGCCCCACCCAGGGGGGAAAAAGTCTTAGCATAGACGTGTGATACCATTTTTTGGAATTATTCCTTTTTTCAACCATCAAATTTCCCATATATGTAATATGAGAAGTTCAGATATAAAAATACAGAAATAAAATAAATTTTAATTAGTTTATTTGATTGCGTATTGTTCGAGTGTTCTATACTCCACTCTAAAATGATTAAGAATAAAAAAAAATGGCAGGACTAAGTATTACAGGACATTTCTGAAGGCGGGCGTTTTCTAATGGAAGGATGAAAAGTCAATTTAAGATAGGAGAGGAACACAAATTAGATATTTGTCCAGCTAATCCTTCCAGAAATGTTGTAAAGGGAAAAAGTTGGAATCGTTTTGTTTTGTAGCACACTGGAAAGCAGTTCTGAGAGCTGACTTCAACTGCAATATGAGGGAGATAATGCACACTACCAATCTATTTAATCCTTCACAAAAGAATCTGTCACATGCAAGAGCACACTGAAGATAAGCAATTGCTCTTGTCATTTTGAGCAATCCCAACCAAGTAGACGCATGGAATATTATCCGTCATTAAAGTTGTATCAGTTGCTTTAATTGCTCAAAGATGTAATAGGAGATTCTACAGGAAAGACTCCAAATAACATAATATGACATGTTTCCTAAATATTAACAGGAGTTCAAGCAGGTCAAGCATATCATTATGTTGCATCTAGCTAAAGTTGAATGCACAGCAATCTTTCGATTTATCGACTGATCACAACAATAATAAAAAAGATATGGTACAAGGCTACATGCTGTTCCCTTGGAGTATCGTGCTAGATCTTGGCACTGAATGGGAAAATTCAGTGCCAAGTGCCTCCTCTTGAGAGTCAGAATATTACTTTTGAAGGAAGTATAACAATTCAAATCAATAAATACTTCCTGGATTTTTTTCCCCTGGAACATGCAAAAACAAGTGAAATAAACAGGTAAAAATTATTGTAACAGGAAAAAAAAGATCTCCCGCCTAGACACATGTAAAGGCAGAGGAAGAAACTGGAGACTGGAAGACGCATGGGATAGTTTCCCCTATGTCATCAAACTCCTACTCCTCTGCCTAAAAGCACCAAAGACCAGTTTGGTCTAGTGGTCAGGGAGCCAGACTCTTATCTGGAAATACCGGGTTTGATTCCAGACTCCTCCACAAAGCCAGCTGAGTGGCTCTGGGCTAGTCACAGCTCTCTTCTGAGCTCTCACAGCCCCACCTACCTCATAGGGTGTTCTGTTGTAAGGAGAAGAATAGAAAGCTTTGTCAGCTGCTTTGAGTCCCCTTAAATGGGTGAGAAAAGTGGGGTAGAAAAGCCAACTCCTCCTCCTCCTCCTCCTTCTTCTTCAAGACCCAGTGTTCTGGCAGCCATCAGCACAGGACCACAAAAATTTTATTTTAAATGCTTTGCAGCTCCCTGTAATAACTAGTGTGCATAATTGTGAAGTCCAGGCTTTTCCTAGTGGTCTTTCAAAGTCTACCCATATTCTGTTATCTGAATTACTCAGGTTTGAAAAACTTTGTTTTGAAAACCTTTCCCTAATTACGTTTGAGCAGTAATTCTTTATATTAGCAATGGTGAGGATTTTTTTAAAGCAAGGTTTAATGCATGAATTTTTCAATAGCTTCTACCCCCCCCTTATACAGACTTCTGTTTTTCCAGTTGTGCGCAAACATATAAAGTGTAAAAGGATGAAGTTTCTCTAGTTCCATATCCACACTCATATGCAAATAGATGAGTGAGTTCTTCTCCCATCTAAGTTTCCTGCCATAAACAAATATAGTGACATCCAACTGAAAACATATGGATGAAGTGTCCATATGTTAATGTCTCATGCAAATCTCTCTCTCTTCTTCCTTTCTCTGTGTTCCATTATAACGCAGATTATGTCTGTTCAAAATCAAGACACTACTTGAAGAGTAATCACAAAGACAGCAGGTGGATACTTGTTTTCATCCAACACTAATCCACATTGAAGGGCAGACAACACTTTTTAAAAGTGCATTTTGTGGCCTTTAATGTGGATTAAGGCACTGGCATGCAAATACTAGCCCCTCTAAAATGCTTTTGAGTCACTTTTTTGCTGTGTGAGAATGCAGCCAAAAATACTGTTGAAACTATGGGTAAACAAAAGGGATACAGGTTCAATCCTGGCCATCTCCTTAGAAGAATTTTTTTGCAGATCATACCCATATATTTCCCAACCGTATTGTAAGGATAAGCCAGTTTAGATTTGTTTTAGAGTATCACACTCTTAACTGGTAGTCTCCCAGTTCAATCCCATACTTCTACTGTACATGAAGCCAGCTAGGTGACCTTGGGCTAGTCACAGCTCTCTTTCTGAGCTCTCACAGCCCTACCTACCTCACAGGGTGTCTGTTGTGGGGAGAAGAACAAAAGGTTTGCCAGCCGCTTTGAGACCCCTTAAGATGAGAAAAGTGGGTTATAAAAGCCAACTCCTCTTCTTCTTCTTTCCATGCCAACTTTGTTCTTTAGAAGCAGTATGACTCGGAACAATGCCTGTACACACACACACAAAGACACATAGTGTTCAGAGGTTTTTATAGGATGTTCACTGTAATGGAAGCACTCTCAATAGATAAAGAACGCGCGAGCTAGTTTCATCTTATCACAACTGGTATAGGTCAGTCTGCTAGGAAACATCAACTTTGACACAGGCCACCGATAATCCAAACAGGAGAAAGAAACCAGGTCCAGGGGGGCTGGACTTTTAAGAGATTAAATCTGTCACAACTTGAACTTGAAAACTCCACACTCTGGGTCTTCATACAACACTAATGAGAGACAAGGAAAAGTTCTATAGCTGCCTAACAGCATCTAGGAAACAATTGTTATTTGGATGCTATTCAGCTTAAATGCATTTATGTGCATACACGGTGTTTCCTGTGATTCGCCACTTCCAGTCCCAGAATATGGCCATTCAGTGCATCTACTCAGAGTGTAACAGCCTCCATGCGCTTAAAAATCAGAAACCTTGCCTGGCATTTCCCAAATGTTTTTCCACTTTCCCACTTTGCATTCTTTGTTCACCTTTTGCTGCTGTCGTTGTTGGAAACCACCAAGTTACGGCTGACTCCTGGATACCTCCATGGGTACCTCTATGCAGTTTTCTTAGCAGCGATACTAAATTGGTTTGCTATTGCCTACTTCTGAGAAGCGGTTGGGGAACAAACTGATAGCCCTCCGCTCTCCGGACAGTTTTGTCTGCCACTATATTTCAGCCACTCCTTATGTTCTCCTGTAGGAAATGTGAAATCATATGCTCAGGATTTCAAAGCGGAACTTGAAAATCTAGTTTGGGGCGATCCAAAAATACATATAAACAAGTGAACCAAAAGATGACTGCTTGCAGCTATCAAGGCTAAATGAGACTTTATAACTGCTTAACATTTACAAGATAAGAAGCTTCATCAAACTCAAACGAAAACGTCTTAGATGCCACAAACTGATTAAAACAAACTATATTGCTCACTTGGAAACAGGTGAGGTTTAACTATGTAAGGGTCCTTGTCAGGTGCATAGCTATGAAGACTTAAAAATTAATAAACAGCAGCTTTATAAGCATAGCAACTCTTACAGACAGAATCTCACAATAATGAATTCACCAGTATTTCCTCTGTCTAGAATTATGTTGCGTGTAACAACAACAACAACATTTATAGCAGCCCTTCCACCAAGGGGTGGAACAGAATTAAAACTTCAAAATTACAAAGTACAAAACTACAAAATAGTAACATATCAATGTAAATCAATCTATTTAACTAAGTTCTAGCAAACACACATTCTGTTATTTAATCTTATAACTTATTCATATACAGTGGTACCTCGACATACAAGTGCCCTGACATACAAGTGTTTTGAGATACAAGCTGCCGAGCGAGTGATATTTTGTTTTTAGATGAGAGCAAGATTTGAGATACGAGTATGTAAATCCAGTACAGTACATAACAAAAACAACTGAGGTGGTGTTTTGGGAGCTGGAATGGATTAATGGGAAAATTGCTTTGAGATACGAGCGATTTGACATAAGAGCAAGGTTACAGAACGAATTAAACTCGTATGTCAAGATACCACTGTATTCAGACTGAAGCTCAGTATCTTTTAACCACATTTGGCCACAAAAGCTGTTGATTTTAAGCCAGTCCTAACTAGTCAGGAAATAAAAAAAACTTGACGTAGAAATCCCTGACAGAGCTGAGGTGAAAGCTACCACAGAAAGACTGATATTTCCTCCCTCACCCTGCCACACGCTATAAGAAACAAACACTGAATTATTTGCACAGGGGCATTGTGTACATTTTCATGCTCTCTTTACATTGTGAGAACTAAGAACAGAGCTTTAACAAAAAGATAAATAGAATCAAAGCAAAAAACAAAACAAAAATGCCAGAAACACAATTAACCCAACAGCCAAAGAAGAAAGCGAATTAACAAAGAAGCATCAAAATCTGTACCAGTCCAGGCAAGAAAAGCTCACAATATCCCTGGAGCAATAACGCAATAAAATAATTTTTACCTGGCATTCTAATGGCAAAACTGTGGCCTCCAAGCGCAGATCTCCTGGGAGGGTGTTTCCAGACAGATGCCTAGCGAGAGACTAATGAAGCTGACAGCGGCCGCATTGCTAGTTAGCACAAGCTCACCCTTTTCTTAAGGTCCCCACGTGCCACTGTCATGAGAGTAAGCCTTTTGGACTTCCACATTAAGAGACAAACTTGGCAACTTTGTTTTAAAAAGCAATGCTCATCTTCTTAGTATGAGTCAGGAAAAGGAAAGTAAGAAGTAGCAGCCACCAGTCTGCCTCCTAGATAATGAGTTTGCCATGTGTGACAAATGTAAATGCTTCTCGGGTCTGAATTAACAGGACCAGCTTTGTTTTTGTTTTAATTGTCCTTTTATTAAGCATCAGGTTTTTAATCTTTCCTTCTCAAGTAGGAGAAGGGAACCCCAAAGGTATTTCCTGCCCAACCCCTAAAAAATTCAGAGGTCCTTTTCTGGGGTTCACGAAGAAGAACATAAGAACATAAGAGAAGCCTTGCTGTATCTGGCCACAGCCCATCTAGTCCAGCATCCTGTCGCACACAGTGGCCCACCAAATGCTCACGGGCATCTCAAGCAGAGACAAGGACAAACCTTCTCCTGCTCTCAAGTCCCAGCAGATGGCCTTAGAAGCGCCCCAGAAGAAGAGTTGGCTTTTCTACCCTGCTTTTCTCACCCATTTAAGGGGACTCAAAGTGGCTGACAAAAGTTCTGTTCTTCTCCCAACAACAGGTGAGTTATGTGAGAACTCAGAAGAGAGCTATGACTAGCCCAGGGTCACCCAGCTGGCTTCATGGAGGAGGGCAGAATCAAATTCTGTGACTTCAAGATATGAGTCCAGCACTCTAACCACAAGACCAAACTGGCTCACAAATAATTTTTATTCCAGTCGTACAGACTAAATTTCACAGTTGCATTTAGACTGTGTTCAAATGCTATTTCGCAACTTTGTTTCCAGTTCTACAGACTGAAGCTGTATATGCAATCTTGAAAGAAAGAAAGAAAGAAAGAAAGAAAGAAAGAAAGAAAGAAAGAAAGAAAGAAAGAAAGAAAGAAAGAAAGAAAGAAAGAAAGCTGCAATTGCTAGGGATTCAATTTGGAATCATTTGTATGATTCCTCCTTCAATTTCCAAAAATGTTATTGCATAAGCATATCACTGCTCTATCTACTGAAGAGTGGGTTTGTAGATATCACAGTTATTTATGAATCAAACTGTTCCACCTGTAAACAAATCTTCTCACCCCACTGCTAGATTTCCATCTCAGGTTTGTACCCTAGATTTCAGTACCAGCAGAAAAAAGAACCTGTACCGGAACCTGGTTTCAGCTGGCAGAGAAAACTACATAATTCATCTATTGGAGTTGACAGAAAGTGTGGATTTTGATGAAGGAGAAAGGAAAGGAAGGGAGACAGCAGTCGTCTTTGAATGTTGAGTGCTGGAAATGAACATGAAAAGATGAATGTCATCTTCCAAGACTGAACCTACCGCAGAGTTCTTTCTGGCCCCCATGAAAACTATGAGACTAATCATTGCAGCTTATATCTGAAAGTGGTTCTCATGAGAAACCTGGAAAATGGCCTAACAGCCCCAAAACTAATACGAATGAGATGCACACAAATATATAATTCTGACTTTAGAGAAGCAATTTGGATTTAATTTTTTTGGTAGAAATACACATCTCTGTGAAAGCATTATTTCATTCATTTTTAGTGTTCCCAGCCCACCCCTCACCAAACGGCCTCAGAGGGTCAACCAAAATATTTTACTAAGCAAATAAAGGATGTCAAGAATTGCAAAATTAAAAAAGTGAATTAAAGAGTGTAGAGCCAAGAAAACGCATTATAGAAACAAACAAAACAATAATAACATTGGAATGATTCATGGCATTTAAAACAAGACAGGACTTTAAAAGCATGAAAACAAAATGATTTCAGAAAGCATGATTGTACCTTTCTGAGCAATATTTTGTCATGCTGTATAGACACACAAAATCCATTGCGATTCCACGAGATCTGTTGTAATTATACACAAAAACACACATTCTGCAGTTATATAATTCTCACCAGTCACATTTTGGTTCAACAGACTCACTTCAAACCAGGGAGGAGGTTAACTAAGGGACAGAGCGTGCAGTTTATTTGGGGAATGTGTCATAGAAAGTGTGCCTTCAGAGTGTGAACATAACACACTACCAGCAAGACATCAGTCCAGCACACAAACCTCAGATTTTTACAAAGAATATGAGCAATTTGCATTGTCACTGCTAGCATCTCAAGGGACCAGATGTACTACTGTAAAAACAAGCGAGCCTTGTGTTCTTAGAAGTTACCAAATCATCTAGGTAGTAAGAAGAACAGACTTTGCGCACACACAGCCCTCTTTTTACACTGCATAGTTGCCCAAGTGTGAGTTGGGAAACAGAAATTTCCGAACAACATTAAGAGGTCAGGGAGAGAAGAAAGCAGGTGTTCCAAGTCAAAGCATGCCCTTTAAAAAAACACTATTGTATGAGAGTAGGATGATGCAACTTCTGAAATTCAGGTGCAGCAAAATGCTGAGAAAAGGAAAGCATTAATTTTTATTTATTTTAGTAAACAAGGTGTGTCAAAATGAGCGAACGTTTAAAGATATCACACGATCCCAAAAACATTTGCTTCTCTTAAGGTCAGCAGCCTGTGATCTTTCCATATATATTACGCTTCGAAATCTCTTCATGCTACTCATGTGCAGTATATACAGTCAAATGCAAGCAGGGGAAAACCTCTCTGGTCTGTAAGAGTTACACAGTAGGAAGATTCCAGCAGGAGCAGGTTTCAACAGATGCTAGCAGAGTTCTTAGTAAAGGTACAACAGCTCAATTCGTCTTTTCACATAGTGATATGTCTCTTTTTTTCTCTCCGCCTTCTGATTTTCGCTGTCTTTAAAATCCAAATTGCAAATCTCTGGTTCTCCCCATTAATGGGTATATTTGGCTTTAAAAAATGAAGTTAAGAAGAAACATGACTTAAGAACAAAAAATAAATGCCCCACCAGATCAGACCTATGCCCTATTTAATTCAGCAGTCTGTTCTCACATTGGCCAACCTGTTGCACAGGGAAGCTCAATATCAGGACATGAGTCCACAGCTTGTTCTGCTCAGAGTCTCCCAACAGCTGGTCTTCGGAGGCAAACCACCACTGGTAGCCCTGGCTTCCGTGAACTGCTCCAAACCCATTTTTTAAAAGAAACTTGCAAGCCTGTAGGCAACATCACACCTCGCAGGGGCAAATCCCAAAGTTCAGTTATGTGTTGTGCAGTCTACAGATAGTCTACCAACAGCTAAATGGCTACCACAGAGAGTACAAGTGGGGTCAGAGTTTTGTTATCACTCAAAGATCACTGCAGGTGGTGGCTACAGCCATGAATTAAAAGACACTTGCTCCTTGGGAGTAAAGATGTAGCAAACCTGGCCTGCATTTTAAAAATAAGAAAGACCCTGATACTGGGAGTAACTGAAAGCAAAAGGAGAAGGGAACAGCAGAGGATGAAATGGATAGTGTCATGGAAGCAACTAAGCATGAGTTTGGCCAAACTCTAGGAGACAGGACAGGACAGACGAGCCAAATACATGTGGTCCTCAAGGTCACAAAGCGTCAAGCACAACAACCAATCCTAATTACATACAGTATTGGTTTTGTAAAATAGTTATTATTGCATAACTTTAAGCTCATGGATTATGAAACAATTACACTCAATGTCTTTAGTATAAGGATGACACTTAGAAGTATTTCTCTGTTACATATGATTCAGGAGAAGTTAAACAAATAATGAATTAGTATCTGGAGGCAAGAACATCTGGATGAACGCCAAAAAGCACCCTAATGAGATGGAGATCACACAAACATACTAAGAAATCGTTGTAGCATATCTAAAGTAAAAACAAAACACACCTTATTTTCTCCATCAAATACTTTGACATTGGGTGTTTTTCCACTGTCACTAGAAGTACCCATTAAGTACCCATTAATGGGTACGTTTTGTACCCATTAATGGGTACTTAATGGGTACTTCTAGTGACAGTGGAAAAACACCCATCATGTGCCGTTATTAGTGCTATATACAGCTATATGAGGTAGTTGAGCTTTCGTACACAGATCCTTTAACATAAATACTTCCCAGGTCATGTGATGACTTCAGGGACCAATCCTGGATGTGGTTGCTCTCAGCCTGAAAGAACAGGTGTGTAATCTGCTGATAACAGGTGTTATCATTGGTGTCAAAAACTCAGGTTTCTTTAGCTATTTGAGCTTGTGTGCCAAGTATGGAACATTACCTTGCTTGCTAGAGATGTCCCCTATGTGTACATGAGAAGGGCAGCTGCTGAATCTAAATTTAAAGGATGGCATGCTGAAAGGATGGTTCCCAATCTAAATTAGTTTAGAATTAGTTTAAGAACATAAAAGGAGCCCTGCTGGATCCAGCCACAGCTCTTCTAATCCAGCATCCTATCTCACACAGTGGCTTACCAATTGCTTATGGGCATTCTAAAGCAGAAGACAAAGGCAAAAACTGCTCTTGAATCCCTACAAATGGCCTTAGTGGCATCCTTCCTGTCTCCCAACCTGGAGATGGTTACCTAGGCATCCATTCTAGTAGCCATTGATACACCTGTCCTCCATGAATTTATCTAATCCTTCCTTAAAGTTATGCAAGCTAGTTGCTGTCACCAACTCTTTGGGCAGTTTATCGATGATGGTTTCTTGACTATGGGACTGCCTAGAGAAATCCATCTTCTCCTATATTTCTACTTGGCAGCTGAAATCTTCTGGAGAGGCCCTAGTAACAGTCTCTTCTTCTTCAGATATCTATAGACATCTAAGGGAGAAGGGCTGTTTCTAGGACAATTATGGAACACCCTTCCCCTCAGAATGCACTAAGGCACCACCCGCCCTCATGACAATTTGACATCTACATAAAACTTCTTTTTCCAGGCATTTGGTTCATGATATGCTACTTTAAAAACTATCATTGGAAGATTAATTTTTTTTTAGTTTTGTATTTATTTCCATGCTTATTCCTGTATTTTTTTTTAACACTGCCTGAAGATCATGTGATAGCAGGAGGGGTAGAAAAATAATATAAACAAAATGAGAAAGTGATCTGGGTATTCCACAGAATTTCCTCTCTCCTGAAATAATGGAGGTTCCAGATCTACTGCGTTTCTGTCATTTCCTTAAAATGCATTATTTGTTCAGCGACGATTGCTATGATCCTCGTACAATTATCAATATTGTGAAACACTTTGTTATTTGACTTATGTGCTGTTTTATCTGGCTGTATACCTCCATGGCCCTGGTCACACCTTTAGTTTAGGATGACTTCAGGTCATCCTCAGATAGTGTTATTCACATTATTTTTATGCAGTTCGTTTTCCAAGCCGGCCTACCCCCGTTACATCATTCTAACTGGACTTTCCTTTTTCAGAGGACTAAGCCCATCCTGGCATGCCAGGCCATCTCCTCCTCCTCAGTGTGAGTGGGGGGGGGGGTAAAGGAGGCTGAATCATGCTGTGGTGGGTGGGGTCCAGTCTTTCCTTTTGTCCAATGTCTAGGGGAGGGCAACATGCGTGGAGTTTGTGAAGCACCTCCCCTTCTCTCCTCGGTTTTATGTGTATGATTCCTCTATCTAGTGTTTTTCCACAAATTTATTATTTTTAAAATTAATCACACGGGAAAGAAAAGCACATTTAAAAAAAGGAAAGAGGGCATGGAGGTGGGGGAGCAGGCTTTAAAAAGAACCACAAACACGCACCCTTGCCTCCCTTAAGTGACACAACAGCATCCAATAAGAAAGGAGATAGATTTGATGCAGGAAAAGGGGTGGAGAGCCAAGAGTTCCGTGGAAGAGGCTTACGTGGATCATGGAGACAGGTGTGAGTGACGCAGCCCAAAGCGAAGGTGGCCTGAGGACAACCCATAATGATCTACATGTAAACAGAACTGGTACGACCTCCGTTCAAATTATGAATAGGACGTCCCATCTCATACAGGTGTGACCAGGGCCCATGAGATTATTTGCTTTCATATTTACTAATTATGCATTTTGGTTTCCTGTCCTTTTGCATTTCTAATCAAGTACGCATGTACATTTTAACAAAGGGATAACTTCTCATAACTAATTCTGCATCAATAACAAACTGATTTTTTTTTTTACAAAAAACTATCCATTGTTTAGATTTTTTGCCTCGAAAACAACTGTTGACTTTTTGTCCGGGTCAAATGAACTTTGTTTTCTGCTTGAAAATGCCCAATAGCCACTGGAGGGTTATTGTGTGGGCAGAATGCTGGACTAGATGGATTGTGGCCTGATCCAGCAGTTTCCTCTTATGTTCTTATGAATATTTCCTTCATACAGAGCATGGAACAACAACAAAAAACAATACACAGGGAATGTTGTCCCCTGAGGCAGAATGAAATAGGACTAATTAATGTTGTCTCTTCCAGCACTAATTAAAACATCTTTGGCACTGATTTGACATCTGGATGCATACAATGTTTCCTGGACTAGAAAATTATGTTTGTAGACTTTATAGAAGATTCCTTATTATATGGTTTTATGGCATTTATAACCTGCCTTTTTCCATAGTTCTAAAGATAAGGAATAGTATTCTCTTTCATTTTATTCTCAGAACAACTTTGGGAAGTAGATTAGCTGAAAGACAGTGGCTTTCCCAAGGTCACCCCATGACCAAGCAGGAAACTGAAACCCTGGGATTCATAGGGTACATCCACACACATTAAAAAAAAAACAGCTCAAAAGCAGGTTAGAGGTGGTGGTGTGTACATGCTAGTGCTTAATCTACACTAAAGGCCAGAAAATGCGCTTTCCAAACACATTCTCTGGTGTTTAATATGGATAAGTGGTAAGACAGGAACACTAGCCTGCAGATGCTAGAGCCACTTTTGAGCTGATTTTTTAAAAAAATTGTGTGGATTAGCGGCGTGCACGAAAATTTGATCGAATCTGCCGAAATTTTGACATTCAAATTGAACGTCCGTAAATTTGAATTTACAGATTCAAACAAATTTTGAATTTTGGATCTATTCGTTCAAATTATCCAAACATTTGTACTTGCAGATATGCATCTTTCCCACATCTGTACACATTTGTACAGATCCGTAGGGGATGAAAACAGGTTGCATACAGAATAACTATAGGATGCAAAGGTAACAAACATGGGTAACAGGATGCATAATGGCATGGGTAACGATGCGTATGGGCACATATGAATGTTGCTGACATCTGTAAGTGCAAATACGAAGCAAAACGTCAAACAAATAGATTTGAATTTGCTTAATTTGAATTGAATTTGCTTAAACTCGAATTTTAAATATTCGAATTGAATTTTCAGGTATTCAGTTTGAATCGAATCCCAAAAAATTCATGCACACCCCTAGTGTGACAGAGCCTCAAGATCCTAGTCCAGTACTGCAATCATTACACTGTGGCTCATTGTGAGGTGTTTGTTTGTTTGTTTAAATTTTTATCCCACCCTATACCCAGAATTCCAAGGGTGGGTTACAACATAAAATGAACACATTAAAACTATATTAAACTTATTAAAACCACCAAGGTGAACTTCTGGTGTCTAGGCAAACGGATCCATATAGGGTCTTTTGGAAAATAAAGCAGGTGTTTGCTATTACCTTCTTCTTGGAAGATGCTAGGGGTAGACCCAGTGATAAGTTGGTCTACCACTGAGTTATAAGGATGGGCAAAAATATTTGTCACCTCTGCTGTTCGTATGAAACTGAGAATGTTCAAGACTTTGCATTTTTTAATTGTACAGACCTTCGCATGTGAAGCAAAAGCTTTTGCGCCTTCAAAGTTTTCTTACACTCCGAATCTGCAAATTCACCTTTCTAAGTATATTCGGAGACACAACTGGTGATGTGAATTTGGAACCGAGCACATTTGAAGTGGCTCCTTTTGCACAAATGCAAATTTCTATCACATTTGCTTCTATGTGATGCAAATTGGGGGGAGGAATTGTGCATATCCCTACTCATATGGCTCAACATGCCCAAATTGTTCTAGATACCTCAATAGAGCACATATGGAGGTCCTCACAGAAGCTATCGAGGAGGAACAGCATCATGCTACAAAGAACGAGGTCAGCCATTTATTACAGATGAAAAGATTCTTTAAGTCCAGTAGGCATCTGTAAGAGCACAACCATCTTCTTGTCACGTGCTTTTGCAATCTTTTAGACCAAGTTTCAGATAAACAGTGCAGTAGAAAATTCACGGATCTCTTTGCACGCTAATATAGATGCCTAAGTTTAAAATGGGCTGACTTGAAGCTGGTAGATTATCAATGGAATATTATGCTTTTCTAATGTTGTGGCCTCACAAATGGAAGGTGAACAAGAACAGCTATAAAATGCAATGAATTCTGAAATAGTCTCAGGAAGAATAGCAGCTTTAGCTCCTAGACTGTGCAAAACATTCCTGTTCCAGGCAATTAGACCAACATCAGCTTTGTCTCTGAAAAGCACTCATGAAAGTTAATGAACCTTTTTTACTAAGATCCCCCTAATCAACATGTGGCTATAAATCACCTGTAGTTACAAGAATGAATTCACGGAGGATAACTGTATCAATGGCTACTAGAATGGATCTTTCTGCCGCCAGGTTGAAGAGACAGGCAGGATGCCTTAAAAACTGGTGAAGGTTTTGCCTTTGTCTTCTGCTTGAGATGCTCTAAAGCAATTGGTGGGCCATTGTGAGAGACAGGATGCAGGGCTAGATGGGCTGTGACCTGATCCAACAGGGTCCCTCTTACGTTCTTAATTGATAGTAAAGTATTAATTAGCAACAAGATAAGATAAATCGGGGGAGCATTCAAATACTCAACAAACTAGAAACCTCTATGATGTAAAACTGAGAGACAGTGTGTGCACTTTAAAAATCCTGGCCCAGCATATCAAAGCCAATTTCTTCTACGACATATATGAACTGTGCTTCTCTCATTTTATATATATTTTTCCATTACTGCTCACATCAATGCA
Source organism: Aspidoscelis tigris stejnegeri (assembly GCA_023333525.1). NCBI lineage: Eukaryota > Metazoa > Chordata > Lepidosauria > Squamata > Teiidae > Aspidoscelis > Aspidoscelis tigris. The sequence goes on from JALMGA010000007.1 coordinate 15,598,286, forward strand.
TAGAGAATTCTCATGGACTACATCTAGACCATTACTGTGTTTCTCTCTTTATAATAATGTGATTTCAGGTGGGGGTTTAATGCAACAGCTAAACTTCATTTACCTGTCATCAGTGTTCCTTCTAAGCTTTTGGCAGTGGGTGGTGACCACTCTGACTCAGGATGGGCGCATGGGAGAGATTAGGAGGAAAGGTGGGTAGATTATACTCCCTTTAGTGGTTAAGTGGTTAAGGAGCCAGACTCTTATCTGGGAATACCAGGTTTTATTCCACCCTCCCCCACGAAGCCAGCTGGGTGACCTTGGGCTAGTCACAGTTCTCTTCTTGAGCTCTCATAGCTCCACCTACCTCACAGGGTGTTCTGTGGTGGGGAAAAGAATAGAAAGCTTTGTCAACCATTTTGAGTCCCTTTGAACTCAAAAGTGGGGTAGAAAAGCCAACTCTTCTGCTCCTCCTCCTTCTTCTCCTTCTCCCCACCTGCCTGCCTCTCTTTCCTGACCCTTCCACACACTTTCCCTGTGCCACTACCACTGCTGCACTCCCTCCTACCACTGCGTGCATAAGAAACACATGGTGGAACCTGGACCTAGAATTACTGCTTCCCAGCTACATAGCTGCATAGCTTATAGGGAACACTGGCTGTAATCTGTAAAAAAATAAAATAAAAATGAAGGTGGCTGAAAAGTGTTTTGTGTTATGAAAGGAACACATTGGCAATAACGGTTCATGAACAGAATCTAGGCTACACAGACATACAGAATTAACTCGAAAGCAAAGACATTTGGCAGGCAAGCAGCTCACCTCAGTCTCTGTTGCAAAAGCTAACCCTAGGGCCCAGTACATTGGTAGAAGATTGCCCAAGGGAGAATAAGCAAAGAAAACAATTTACAAATTTAATGAAGAGTTACAAGGTAAGGAAGACAACTGATGAACAAGTCAATAACGGCAGTCAACCTTGCAGCAGGCCTTTGGTTAGCTGTAGGGATGTAGGAAGTGGTAAACAGCCATTCCCTTGGTGGGAAAGCGGGACACAGCTATGCAAAAAGCTATGGGGACACAGGTCTCTATTAGACATAATTCTGTTGAAAAGCACAACAGAATCAGGGCACAGCAGAGTCAAGCCATCAAACCCTAAGCCTCCGGATTTCCCTGGAACATAACCAGAAAGGGCTTTCAACTACACCTCCTTAGAAAACACATAGCAAATTCCTTCACAACGGCTACAAAGAAACAGACAAATAGTTATGAATTTGAATAACAAAATAATCAAATCCTTCCCCACTTTACTTGGTTGTGTCCATGATCAAATACTGACTTTGCTGAACCACATCTATACTACCATCAAGGTTTGTCGTTCATAGGATTCATGGAGTTGTGTTCAACCTCTGGTTGACTTCGTAGGCATCTCTTTGGAGCTTTTTCCATAAATCTATGGGTTCATCCCCATGCAATTTAAAGCCCGCTGAAAATCTTTTGTCGCGGAGCACCCCCATGCACGGCTTTTATCCGGGCTTCCAGCGCCGCTAATTAGGAAAATGCACTGCAAAAAAACAGCCCTTTAAAGAAGACTGCAAGCACACTTTCCAGGAAGATGTGGGTATTCAGAGCAACATTTTGCATGGAGACGCTCTGTGGCAAAAGGGGCGGGGCTTCTCTCCGAGGCGGCAAGCTCTCTCTCTTTTTTTTGCCTCTCATCCACAGCCATCATTCATGATATGAAAACAGTAGGCAGGCATTCCAATCACAAAGAGAAACAGCAAGATACATTGTAATGAATTGCTTATATCAAGTGAAAGTGTATGAGGCAAGATCGCTGGCTGGGGGAGGCGAACAGAGAACTTGTAAATTTTTCTTTTGGACTTGTGAATGAGCGCACGATCGCACGAGCACCCAATGAAACAGCGAGGGGTGGGGAGAAAAAGATGCGGGTAAGTAAAAGACGCTTCCTTGGGGATGGTCAGTGCATTTTAAATGCGCATTTTGCTGAGCCCCATGGGGACACTTAAAACATGCATTTATTAGATCCACTGCAGTAGAGGGACAATAGCGACAGGAAAAAGTACCATGGGGATGCACCCTCTATGTGTCTACCTACTCCCAGGGAAAGGCTGGGGATCAAGCCAGGAACATTCTGCTTTCCAGGCTGCTTGTATCACCTCTTGATTTAAAAGAGAGAGATAAAAACACAGACAGACATCCTGCTGCCACAGTCCCATCTCAACCAGCAGTTTGGTCTCACAGACTAGAAGGCCACAAACAGGACATAAGCATAGAGCTTTCCCTGTTCACTCTCTCAGGAGCTTTTATGCACAGTCTGGCTCCTAGCAGGGTCATCAATTACCATTATCATTAGCATATTGCTAGTGGGTGATCCAGCTTGGTCTAGTGGTTAGGGAGCCGGACTCTTATCTGGGAATACCAGGTTCGATTCTGCCCTCCCCCATGAAGCCAGCTGGGTGACCTTGGGCTAGTCACAGCTTTCTTCTGAGCTCTCACAGCCCCACCCACCTCACAGGGTGTTCTGTTGTGGGGGGAAGAACAGAAGCTTTGCCAGCCACTGAGTCCCCTTAAATGGGTGAGAAAAGCAGGGTAGAAAAGCCAACTCTTCTTCTTCTTCTACACTAATGCCATTGTAACCAGGACACACTATGAAAAATAGGAAAATCAGTTGTCTTGGATGAGCAAAGTCCCTCAAAAGCTCATTAAAACATATGCACCAAATTTGTCAATTCTGTACACTGGACACAAGTAGTAGGATATTTTATTTTATTTTTAATTAATAAAGTGTTCCTTATTCAGGAGTTTTTCAGATGAAACTGTGATGCTAAAGAAGCTTCCCCTCTTTTCTCTTTGCAGTAAAATAAATAAATCAGATTGGCCCCATCTACATGCAATAAAAAACCCAGTAAAAAAAACTTCTTTTGCTTCTGAGCATCTGCACGCAGAGCTTTTCTCCAGGCTTCCAGTGCCACAAAGGAGGAAAATCCGTGGAATAAAAAAAAAAACCCTTTAAACAAGACTACCAGCACACTTTTTGGTAGTCGCGGGTTTTCCTAGCAACATGGAGCATGGAGACGCTCCATGGCAAAAGAGGTATTGGGGGCGGGGATTGCCAGCTGCCGTATTAGCGGGTGGGGGCTCCTGCAAATCATATCTCTCTCTCAGTCTCTCTTTTTGCCTCTCATCCACTGAATTCAAGAAAACAGTAGACAGGCATTTCAATCACATAAGACACATTGTAATGAATTGCTTCCGCCCGCAATTGAAAGTGTAATTGTGTGCATGATCGCGCAAGCACTGGAGCGGCTGCAACCCGGCTGCCTTTGCACTGTAATGAATTGCTTCCGCAATTGACTCCCAATACATTAAAGGCTTTCTGTTGGTTTCTGGAACGGGAAGATCTGTGCCTGTTGCGGTTGTCGTTATCACTCTAGGACGAGGATGGAGCAATGCAAGAACTTGCTGGGATTGACTTGATAAGTAAAAACTTGTGGGATCTGTTGGGGGAGAATCGCTGCTAATAGTGCTTTGATCTGTCGAAGGCGGGTGGGGTGGGTGAGAGAAGTTATATGGGAAGCAGTAACTTCATCAGGCTAAACGTTTCCAAAAGCCTTTCTTTAGCTGCTTGGGTAAATCTCGTTTCCCGTGAAGGGGTGGGGAGAAAAAGATGCAGGCAAAGAAAACAGAAGGTACGTTTTAAATGCGTGTTTTACTGAGCCTCCTGGGGACACTTATTTCAGAATTGAACGTGCATTTTTAAAGTCTGCTGCAATAGAGGGACAATAGAGAGACAAAAAAACCATGGGGATGCCCCCAGTGTAGTTTTGAGAAAGTCTGTTGACAGTTTGACTAAGCAGGAAGAAACTCAGAATGGAGACCACACTTCAAGATTTCTCCGATTATAAATAGGGTAAAGGGAACAGTGAGTATTTTCCTTTCTTTTCAAAGTCTTTGTTCCTTCTTGCTAAAATGCCCTGAGATTTTAACTATGTATGCCCTGCTGACTGTAAAACTGTCATGGCAACAGAGTGCAAATCTTGTATTATGAAAACTGCTCAGGTTATAAATTACCAAAATAAATACATTTCCAAACTACTGTGCCCACAGAGTACCACACAGATATTGGATAAATCTGGGTTAGGTATCTCAGTCATCAAAATGGATTAAATGTGCAAGACAACTGTTTCTGGAAGAAACAAATTTAGCCAATTTATTATTTCCATTTCTATCCTGCCTTATAGCCAAAGATCTCAGGGGGGGGTTATAACATTTAAAACCAAATATAAATATATTAAAACAACAAAAGTGTCCGAAGAGGAGGGAGAAAACTATACCTCCATTTAACCAACGTTAGGACAAAGAGATGTGTTAAGATGGAGAATGGCCGTAGCTGTGTATCAGTTGACTGTGATACAGAGTTAAAGAGTTCAATCCCTGGGTTCTCCTTTAAAAACATAAAGACAAAAACCACTTTTGCATTGGTCAAGAAAACTGCATAGTCACCAAGGGTTGACCCCACACACAATGGCATCATTGATCAACAACAATACTGAATGATGTTCCTATAGATACACAACTGAAGTCAAATGCACCCAAAGCAATAACCTATTTAAAAATGATAACATCATAAGAGAAGACCTGCTGGATCAGGCCACAGCCCATCTAGGCCAGCATCCTATCCCACACAGTGGCCCACCAAATGCTCATGGGCATCTCAAGCAGTAGACGAAGGCAAAACCTTCACCTGCTCTCAAATCCCATCAAATGGTCTTAGAGGCACCCTGCCTGCCCCACCCCCACCCCCAGCCTGGAAGATGTACCTAGTAGATACTGTATAAACAAACTTTTATCCATCATGTCTGAGAAATCAACCCAAGCCAATCAAAATAATCATGTTTTCCCCTCCATTTTCCACCAGGTGCTTGAGTTGAAGTAAATTCCAACCACGGATGGGAACCACATCTGTGGGAGGAAAAGGACAAGGCTTAAATTCAGTTGCTCCCCTTTGATCCTACTGATGCGCATTTTGATCTCCACTACCTTCACATAAAGCTTTTGTGAAACACCTTACACTTCAGCAATGAAAATCTTCTTACCCATAATTCCCAGTACCTAATCTGGACAAAGCTAATGATTCAATGCATAATTCATTCAGTTTAACTGGTGCTAGTTTATTGGAAGGGCCAGCCTAATTGGTTTTGGAATTGGGCAGAACTCCTCAACAATCCACACTATACCTTGGAAGTCCCTACTCTCTCAGCAACCAAAAAAATAAGAGGTCTGTTCCTTGGGTAGGACCTGCCATGTTTCCCAGTACATTCTTGCAGACCATCTATGGGATGAGAGTAAAATCTATATCCTTCAACCTTCATCCCACCCAGCAAATATGAGATAGTTTTATTTGGCTTGCTATCCATAACGCATATAGATCTTCCCTTTCTAATTCTGTGTGTTTGAGAATCCCAATCAGGTGTTTCTGGACAAGTGTGAAACAAAGTTTGAATCACTCGTGTCTCATTTGTCTGGATTCACTATGTTTATGTCAGCTGTCCCAGCACATGTGAAATGTCTTTTTTCCCTTAGCAACTTATATTACAGGCCCATGAATGTGCTCTGTTAAAGTGTTCTCAAGTTTTCAAAAAGCATGACTAATTAATAATTGCTGGTACCATGTGAGAAATGTACTTTTGACAACAACAGGAACCTAAGTGAGGTTTTAAGAGTACAATAATGTTTTATCACCTTCTTTCATCATCATCACATGTCTCTTCACCTTCATCTTTCACCACTTCTCTGGAAATTTACTAGTATGAGGTGCAAGGATGACAACCAGACCACAGAACTCCATCAGTGGCTTCCTGTGGCAAAGAAAATGATGGAAGTACCATATATTGTCTAAGATCAATTGTCCTCCTAAACAAAGAGTCACAGGCATCTTTTGCCCAAGGACTTTGCATTTGTGTGCAGGTGCCCAAACTGATATAAACTAAGATGGAAAGTTACCACCTCTATCTTTTAGTTACCAGTCAAATGACTAATGACTGGGCAGTGTGCAGGTGGGAGGTATCTAAACTTGTATGTCTCTGTTGCAGCAGAGGTAACTGCCAGATTCGCTGAACATAAGAACATCCTTCCAGCATCACACTGAGACTGGTAGAAAACCCCAACACCAAGTCAGAGTAGTCTCAGTCTCAAAACTGAACTAAAGATAGTGTATTTTAATTAACCAGCATGTTCCATAACATTTGAGCGCCTGACAGAGCTATTCCTACCTGGCACCAGATCTAGCTTCCAGCAGTTTACTGTACATGCAAAAAGAAAAGGTGTGGGTGCACTGAACCCCAGAAAGTTGTCTGGTGCTGAGCCGATGGAGCTTGCGCTAAGTCTGGTGGTCCTTGTTTTGGTGAAATACCAGCAGGCTATAAAGAGCCAGCATTTTCCTGTGCTGTCTGAGGATCCCAGTGTATTTTTAGTTTTTATGTACAGGCAATTATTTGTCACTACTCACAGACAAAACCACTGAGGTCTTCGGAGGCCAGAGATAACTGAGAATTCTGGAAAGCCCTTCAGGCAAGGGGTTAGTTACTGCTGTATTTAACCAAAGTTCAATAACAAGACACTCCGCCATGGTTAAGGAAATTATTGCTTCCATTTCCCCTTGGCTGCCAGCTCTTGTAGTGTTCAAATCCAATAAAGTCTGGTTAATCCTAAAATAGGTTGTGAAGCTGGTCTGTTTTTAAAAAACATAATGAACTAAAGTTAATATGATGTTTCGGCTTGATGATGTTCAGTTCAATTGTCCTCAGACTGATATCCTTCAGATGATGTAGAACAGTGGTTCTCAACCTGTGGGTCAGGACCCCTTTGGGGATCGAACTACCCTTTCAGAGGGGTCATGATGAGTCTCCCACTGCCCCTCTCTCTCCCCTCCCAGCTGCCCCCTTCCCCCATGGTTGGGGGTCTCCACAACATGAGGAACTGCATTAAGGGGACGCAGCATTAGGAAGGTTGAGAACCGCTGATGTAGAAGAAGGAGTTGGCATTTATACCCCGCTTTTTTCACCCTTAAGGGGATCCAAAGCAGCTGACAAACCTTCTATTCTTCTCCCTGCAACAGAAATTCTGTGAGGTAGGTGGGGCTGTGAGAGCCCAGAAAGAGAGCTGTGACAAGCCCAAGGTCACCCAGGTGGCTTCACGGAGGGGGGCGGAATCAATCAGATAAGAGTCCAACACCTTAACCGCAAGACCAAATTGTACTTCCAGTTTCTATAGGGTCAGCCTTCTGAGCCAATTGTCAGAATATATAACAGTCATGGTTCCTTAGAATCCACTGAAGGACATCAGAGTGAGGAAGAGAACTTACGAAAATCCTCATGTGATTGAGCCAACGGATGGTGGGGTAGGGAATATGGACACTGTCTTCCAGATACTACTTTTTTACAGAAGTATAAACCAGAATCTTGATTTACTACTGTAGTTAATTTACACACCTCCTTAGCTACTTTTGTCAATGCTGCCAATTCCAATCCATTTCTTCTTCATTGCTGAAGAAGTGCAAATAGAGGTTCATATATTGTAATTGAAGGTGAGACCAGAAGTCACTTTTAGCTAAGTTTTTTTAAATGCTTTTTTCCTTTCCCTTCTTTTCCCCCTCTTATTTAGCTTAGTTTTGTTTCTTTCTTTGTAACATTGTTACACTTAATGTTTTCTGAAAACTTGATTAAAATTCTATGAAAAGAAAAATTGTAGGTGTGTGCTGTTTATGGCAGCAAACACATCTAGCAGAATAAGCATCTCACAAGAGATATCCGCGTGTGGCCATCATGGCCTCATCCCATCTCCAATCCACTTTTTGTGGTCTAGAATGTACTATACAGGGGGAAGGGGAGGCTGGTGTGTGAACAATCGTGACTGCAAGGTATATAAAATATGTTTCAATATTTTATATATTTTATTTTTATTATGACCCACCCTGAGACCTTCTGGTGAAGGGCAGGATATAAATTATTGAAATAAAATAAATAAAAATAAATAAGCCACCTCAGTCACAGAGGGAGTATTAAGGTCAGATGTCTCTTTGTAACTACACAAGTATTTTGCCTTACTGATCACGTGAAATGCCACAAAATCTATGTTCATTCAGTATACCCATTTATTTTTTAATGAAATGATGGAAAGTTGCAATTTGTGCTTCATTATGGACACGCCTATGCCCAGTGTAATACAGGATTAGACAATGAGTGTTTTTCCACTGTCACTAGAAGTACCCATTAAGTACCCATTAATGGGTATGTAATGGCATTTTTGTACCCATTAATGGGTACTTAATGGGTACTTCTAGTGACAGTGGAAAAACACCCAATGTAGGCATTTAACCTATGCTGGTAAATTTCCCATTGAATTCCCGCAAAAAGAAAGGGAATTATTTTAAAATGGAATTTCAGTCATTCTTCTGGGTAATTTCACCCTAATCCAAATATGCTAACAAACACCTAGCATCTATATCGTTTAATTAGGACTGATAAAACCATGACCTCAGTAACAGAACACAGTGGTAAATTAAAGTTCATGTCTGTTAGAATAAAAATAAGTGTTCAGGAAAAGCACTCATTAATGAAATCGGTGGAAGCTCTTACTTGAAAACACACTTGTCCCATCAAGGTTGCTTGCAATAAAGAAAATAATAAAACCAACATTTACAATACAGCACAATTATAGCCAGTATCAAAGGTCAGGAAATGCCTGGTCGAGCAGATATGCCTATAGTTGTTAGCAGTTGCTCCTTGTCATCTTGCTTAATTGAACTAGGAAACTTCTCTTCTTTCCTGGTTTTTGCAGTTTTTAAATTTATAGCCAAGCCACTGAATATTATAATTGGAATTCCATTCAGAGCACAGCATACTGTATTAAAATATCAATGGCTACTAGAATGAATGCCTAGGTGCATCTTTCAGGCTGGGAGGGGGGCAGGGCACTTCTAAGGTCATTTGCTGGGATTCGAGAGCAGGAATAAGTTTGTCCTTGTCTCTACTTGAGATGCCCATGAGCATTTGGTGGGCTACTGTATATGACAGGATGCTGGACTGGATGGGCTGTGGCCTGATCCAGCAGGGCTTCTCTTATGTTCTTATCTTTTTGCACCTTGATTGGGCACGAAGGCTGAATATCCACAAGGGACGTGGACAAATAATTGTAACATTCATTATACATATGAGTTTGGACATTCAGACATGAATCAAATGTTACGATATTTGTACACTGATATTTGTACGAATACAAATGTTTCTGGACATTCGGATGAATAGTTTGGACATTCGTTAAATGGGGGAGTTGGGAAAATGGGGTGCCAGTCACATCTGCAACTGATCCAGATTGCTTTCAACATGGATCGAGAGCAGATTAAAAGTGGATTCCGGTCAGATTTGACGCTTTCAGAGCAGATTTGATATACAGGATACGTATTGGATACATATGCCTTTGTGTCAGATATTCGTAATGAATACGTACAAATACAATCGTACTACCTTACGGATATGGATTTTGTAACAATTGTTACGAATCAAATGTCAAAAAACTCAATCGTGCACATTCTTAGTATCCACACCTTATGACACCCAGTGTATCTGAAATGTACCCAGCAAGTGCAATAATCGCTTAACTACAGGTGATTTCCCTCGATCGCTTCACTGTGGCAATAGATACGTGTGGCAACACTGCTGCAACAACTTGGTAACAAAGCCCACAAATGGGACTGTGCCACCCGCCCCCTTTGCCCGGAAGGAGTGCAAAGGGGTGCATGCAGGAGCATGTTAGCCATGTCCCACACACTGCTAGTATAGCTGTGGAGCACAATTTTGTGATCCACAACTTTCCTGGGCAGGGGATAGTCCGGGACGGAAGCAACTCTGCACAATGTGGATGCTCTGACTCAAGAGCAGTTCTGGACCTCCCGTTTGCCAAGTGAAAACAAGTCCAGTATTTTCCACATATCCCAGCAGAACCCACTCTTTTCTTTTACATCGGGATCAAAAATAATGGCAGCTCTGTTTCTGGTACACTACTCTGCCCAAGATGGAAATGGATGTGTGAAACAAAGTACAAATCTATCCAATAGGTCGTTGTCCCAAAAACATAGTTCAGATCCGCGAAAAATCAATGACAGAAATATCACCTAAAAAATACTCTAACAGCAAAGCTTTCTTTACAACCAAAGTTCTAGCTGAACACAATTTCCATTTTATCCCAAATGGGAAACCTGGATTAGTACCTGAGGAACATGGGTTCAAGTTTCTGCTTGGCCATGAAAAATCACTGTGTGATTTTGCATCACAGTCAGACGTCACTGGTCCGAGGGAGTGCATTCGGAATGCCCTGCCCCCTCTGAAATTTGATTTTGGAACCTCCTTTGAAGTTCACCCAGCACCAGCAAAACCCTCTTCTGTCTGATACAGATCAATGGAGCATTTGCTGGTGCCACGTGGATTTCAATGGGGGGGGGGGAGGATTGCTTATCCATGCCAGCTGCCCCCAGTTGCTGCTCTCAGCATAAACCACTTGACAGTCTTGTTGTTGAGAATGCTACCTTGACCATTTTTGCCAAAAGCAGTATATAAATGCAAAGATTAACAAAGCTTCATAACAAGCTAAGATCTTAGCCAAAGTCAAGCTTTTGCTAATACCTTCCAATTCTATCACCAAGGAAAACATTTTTACGCTTAAGCTAAGGAGGCACCATTCAGACTGGTTTAAAATACAGCAAAAAGCTGCTCTACTCTGTTGCCAACATACTGTAGAGACTCAAAGATGGTGAAGCAATTCAGTGCTGTAACTAGGGAAATATGTTTCCAGTTGTGCAAACATTCTAGCAAACACCCCCTTCCCTCAACGCCCATAAGTTACACTTCCTTATCCTATCAGCTGCTGGAGCAAACCAACATAAATGCTTTCAACCCCAATATATTCACCTTTACAAGCAATTATTCCTAAAAGAATCTGAAAGGACATCTTTGCAAGGAGGGGTGGCTTTTGAAGCTGAAGCAAGCTTTCAGGAATCTCAGAATCAGGACCTAAATCCCCCACTACCACAGCCATGTGAATAACACTGATATTTAATGGAAAATAACCTGGTTTCGCTTCTTAAAAATGCTTTGTCTTTTCATGCCATGGGTACCATAAAAATACCTAAAGTGCTGTGCAAACAGTGCACATATTTGAACGACATTCTGAATTGTGGACTAAAGAGTGAACTCTCCTGATAGACTAGACTCTTAGTCTGGTTGCTTCTTGCTTGAATATTATTCCTGTTAGCTACCTGTTGGGATACCACATCGTTCTGCCTTAAACAGTATGATAGCTAGAACACCTTGTTCTAATCATATCTTAGAGATGTGGCTGATTTTCTCTTTGAGATTTTGGAGTGAGGCAAGGACTTCCTAATTTAACTAGGCTCTAAAAAAATAATCTTAACTATCTTTTCCTGTGGGGGCTGATTTGCCTATATTCTTCACTTGCTGCCGTTTCATTGATGCTTAACACATCTATTTTTGCTGATGCAATGCTTTCAGTTGGACATTTGAGGGCCCTTTGCAGGAGCAGAGACTTAAGATATTTATTATTACAGTGGTACCTTGACATACGAGTTTAATTCGTTCTGTAACCTTGCTCTTATGTCAAATCGCTCGTATCTCAAAGCAATTTTCCCATTAATCCATTCCAGCTCCCAAAACACCACCTCAGTTGTTTTTGTTATGTACTGTACTGTATTTTCATACTCGTATCTCAAATCTTGCTCTCATCTCAAAGCAAAATATCACTCGCTCGGCGGCTTGTATCTCAAAACACTTGTATGTCAGGGCACTTGTATGTCAAGGTACCACTGTATTATAATAAAGTGGGCAATTTATTCAGAGTTTTGCGTTACTTCTCTAGCCATTAACAAAGAGGACAATTCAAGGGAAACAGCAAGTAATCATAAAACTAGAAATCACGTACTAAGAAACATAGCAAAACATGGTGATACTAATCAGAAGTCAACAGTAAGAAATTCTGCACTCGTGCTAAACAGCTGGGGCAGACGAGGTACTCAGGCTAAGTCCACCCCTAAGTTTTTATCCAATTTCAACCCATCTTTAGAGTGAGAGCGCACATCGGCAAAGAGATTAGCCATTTTCTTTCCACATTACCTAAACCAAAGCTGGACTTTCCAGGTTGAAAGAAAATAGCTTGTCACTTTGCTGATATGTTTTCTCACGACGAAAGTGGATTGAAACAGGACTGAAACTTAAGTGTGCATTTCAAAGTTGAGATGCCACCAATGAGCAAGCCCTTTCTGTGCCATCTCGCATCCAGCTCCTCTCAAGACTTTCAAGGTTCTGCTAACGTGGTCTTCTAGTAAAACATCCTCTCTGTCTGACTTTGTGACTTCTGGCAAAAGTTTCTTTGTATCCCTTCTGTTACCACTCAGGTATATCTCAATCAAAACCACTAGGTAGATTCCCAGCAACCAGGAAACCACTGCCATCCTGTCAGCAGCTTCACGGATGAAACATCAACGTGAAAGAATCCACCATATTAGCCAGCAAGCCGCCGAACAAGAGTGAAGGTTTTCTGATACCCGAAGTGAAGTGAAGTGAAAAAAAGAAAAATTATCCATCCAGAAAGTTACAGCTGAAGGAAATGCTGCAAATGACACTAGTGAGAAAACGGAAACAAGAGGTGCCAGCGGTTACAGGCTTGTAGGAACAAGCGTATAAGAGAAAGGGGAAATGAAAACAATCCTTTCTTCTCTCCTTGCTCTACTCGCACCTGAATTGCATCCTGAAAGGCACAAGTTCAATGCCAGCAGAGAGAGGCACCGTGTATTCAACTAACATGCATTGAAAACATCGGCACGGCACTGTCCCTTTGCAGCAACGCACAAAGGGAAGCAAGAAAAACAGCACCCATCACACCACCACCAGCAGCAAAAAATAAACAGCCCGGGGTCTTTGAAATCTGGGCAGAGGGGAGAAGGAGACCAAAAGACACCTGTCTCATTAGACCAGGTATGTCCTCCATCATTCATATCCAATACGCCTCTTGTCTACACAAAAAGGAAGACCGTGGCTGCGAACAGAGCCCTCCTAAGCCGGCCAAGGCCTTTGTGGCCTTCCAAAGAGATATGGGGAACTGCTTTTGTGTGCCCCCACCCCAACATCCCCCAGCCCCTTGAGAGAAGCCATGGAGAAGAGGGGTGAACCCCCTCCCCAAATTCTCCCCTTTGCCTTACCCTCTCACCCTGCAGGCGGATTCTCAAGCCAGGCTGGCGGGCCCTTTTCTGTCTCAGCTCGAATTCATGTTCCTTTCAGGGTCCCTCTTCTTCTTCCTCCTCCTCCTCCTCCTCCTCCCCCCCAACTGGATCACAGAGTGTCGGGCTGGTAGTCGAGGCTTGACAAACAAGTTCCTCAAGTTTTCTCTCTCCTTTGCTTCTTCCCTTTTTTGCTCTCTCCCCCACCCCTCCGTAGTACTGCTGGGACCTCCCTCCCTCCCTCCCGCAGCAGCAGGAAGGGGATAGGGAGAGGTGGGAAAGCGACGGAGAGGCAGAGGAGGTGAGTGAGGGGCTAATTTGTGGAGCAGGAAGGAGGGAAGGGAGGAACGAGGAGGAGGAGGAGGAGAGCGAGGGACACACCTCTCTCTGCCTCGCCCTCCCTCGCGCCCGCCCCTTTCGGGCGCCTTGGCAAGCCGGAGAGCCCATCCCTGCGCCGGAAAGCGCCCACGTGACGCGCAGGTGAGGCTCCTCCGGCCGCGAGGGGTGCCGCCCCCTACTACCTGGGCTCCCTCCCTCCAGTCCCGTCGGGGAGAGGCTCCCCTCGCGCGTCTGTGGGTGCTTTGGCGCTCCTCGGCGAGCGGCAGCAGCAGCGGCAGCAGCAACAGGCGGGACGCGCCTTGGGAAGCGCGCACCTGGACAGACGGGGCTCAGGTTGCTGGCTGCTTTGGCGGGCGGCGGCGGCGGCAGCGTCCGTCCGGGGGGGGGCGGGGGGGCGCGCGCGACGCGGCCTAGCTGGCTGGCTGGCTTGGGAGCTGCTGGGAATAGGCTGGTTACTCTAGTCTGTGCCGCCTCCCCAGAGTCCCCAGGGGTGGATCCACGTCCCTTCAGCCCGGAGCCCGCCTTCACCCCCACCTCAGCAGGTGTTCATGAAACGAGGGGGTCATAAGACACCTTCCGCCTCCGTATGAGGGCTCCTTCCAGGCCTCAGGAGGCAGAGAGTCGGGCGGCATCCACACCTCGATTTTAATCCGGCTCCAGCCTACTTCCAGAGAGAGAGAGAGAGAGAGAGAGAACGAGCACTTCAGCGAAGTTTCACGCTGTTTTCTGACAGCAGCTTCCACCTCAGAGAGTCCACCTTTTGGGTTACATAATGTGGGAAGGAGCCGGCCTGTTACTTTGCCTGTGAAGTGTCTCACTGCTGGCTGCGTTCCCACCTAAGTTTTAATCCAGTTTGAGACCACTTTCCAGGCGAGGGAACTCATCAGCAAAGTGACTTAATAGTTTTCTGCCCCCTTTATCTAACCCGAAGGTGGCTTTTCCAAGTTTGATAATGCTGAAAGGAAACATACGAATTTGGACATTCGGATGTGAATCAAACGTTACGATATTTTGTACATTGATATTCATACGAATATGAGTGTTTCCGGACTTTCAGATGAATAGCTTGGACGTTCAGGTCAGATTTGTTATGGGATACGTATCGGATAGGTATGGACTTCTTGTCGGATATTTGTAATGAATACGTAACATTCATTATACATATGAGTTTGGACATTCAGACATGAATCAAAATGTTACGATATTTGTACACTGATATTTGTACGAATACAAATGTTTCTGGACATTCGGATGAATAGTTTGGACATTCGTTAAATGGGGGAGTTGGGAAAGCGGGGTGCCAGTCACATCTGCAACTGATCCAGATTGCTTTCAACATGGATCGAGGGCAGATTAAAAGTGGATTCAGGTCAGATTTGATGCTTTCAGAGCAGATTTGATATATAGGATACGTATCAGATACGTATGCCTTTGTGTCAGATATTCGTAATGAATACGTACAAATACAATCGTACTACCTTACGGATATGGATTCGTTACAACTCAAATGTCAAAAACTCAAATCATGCACATTCTTAGTATCCACACCTTATGACACCCAATGTATCTGAAATGTACCCAGCAAGTGCAGTAATTGCTTAACTGCAGGTGATTGCCTCGATCGCTTCACTGTGGCAACAAATATGTGCGGTGCCATGGCTGCAGCAACTTGGTAACGAAGCCCACAACTGGGACTGTGCCACCCTTCCCCTTTGATACTGTACTTTGCTGATGGGTTCTCTCCCTCTGAAGGTGGACTGAAGCTGGATTAAAACTTAAGTGTGAACGCAGCCTCTGAAGGTTGATGAAAATAGCTCTCTTAAAAAGAGAAAGAGTTAATATGCCAGGATCATTTATTGTTGTGGGCTGCACAGTGGAAATTCAGTGAACAAATAAATAAGGAGTCAGATTTAAAACATGAGAATAGCAGAAGTGTTTGCTGTTGTCATTGGCTCAGTTTACAGGACAGCTCCATGACTAGATTTGAGGGATCACATAAAACTAGAGAGTACAATTTTTAAAAAAGATCGAAAGTACAAAGTGCAGTTGATAAGAAATGTGCACATGAAAGCACCACTGCCAGCCTCCTTACAGTTATTTATTTAATTGATAAGGCTGCTTCTGATTAAATAGCTTTCTGAACACATCACGAATAAAGTACTACATTTTAAAACTGCTTTGAAACAGAGTTATTCGCATGGATAAAGACGTAAATGGAGTCAAGACTGGAAGATGATTTAAAGCACAGAAGTATTTGTTTTATTAACAACAGAATGCTAATAGCTGGCCCAAACTAGTTCTTTTTGAGCTGTTCATAAAATAAATATATACAATTTTAAAAACGATAGAAAAAATAGCAACTTCAACCTGTGCATGATTTTGTCCCCATTTTTGAAGTTGTGTTGGAAGGGACAAAACCAGATAAAAATGCTTTCTAAAGTTGTCTTTCTAGTCTGAAGTTCTAAAGCTTTGAAAGGAACAATATTTGTTTTTGTTTTGTGGGAGCCCTACTAATTTTCTTTTTAAAGAAACAATATGGCATATTTTAAGTTCTACTGTAATTTCTTTTCTTGCATTGCCTTTGCTATTCGAAGCATGATCCAAACAGAATGGTTGCTTTGCCAGAAGATTCCTGGCTAAAAACTGGGATGAAGAATGTAATAAGATAACATTGGTGGTTCCACACCAAGGAAGATTTTTCACATACAAATAGGACTTTCATAAAGTTAGCTTCTGTCTAGTTGGTTGGAGCCTAACAAGATAATTTTTTTTCTACAGTGAAACAATCCAGGAATGGGAAAGACTTAAAACTATTGGGTTTCTCCCTTTTCTGCAACTATTAGAAGAGTTCTATCAAAGAAAAATGCAGTTGCATTTTTTAAGCTATGCTTTTAATAGGAATATACCAAACTATTGAGCTGACGTTTGAGGTGATTACACAGTTCTGTCAATGTGTGTAGCATGCCTCCATGTAATCTAGATTCGTTGGTCTGGTTATTCCCACTAATCCAGATTAATTGACAGTAAATGCAGAAAAGGCCTGTGAATCTGTTTTGTTGTGAAAGAATGAAAATCCTACAAGGGTGCATCCCCATGGGCATTTTAATCCGAATTGAGTCCAAATTCGAGAACGACCATCCCCATGGGTGTGTCCCCATGCAAGTTCTTTAATGTGAACTCCGTACTGTTTGGACTATTTTTTTTAGTCCCATTAGAACTATTTTTATTCCGAATTGAGCCCTTGTCAATTAATTCAAATATAGCCATCCCCATGTAGCTTTTTAGTCCTGGTTTTGAGACAATTTTAAAATGTACAAAACAGGGCTTTTAAATTCCTCCCTACCTGCAATAAAAACAGCGAAACAGAAGTTTTAAAAATAAATTGTAGCCTCAAATACTTTCTTTTTCACATCCCCCTTTTGAGATTACCGGCAGAAAGTGCACTTATCTGCAGATGCAAGGGAATGTTTTAAAAAGGGCTTTTAAATCCACCCCCCATGCAAACCCTTCCACAGCTGTGAGGGAACGGAAAAGGGGGCTTTCAAGCCCCCCCCCCGCATGCAAACCCTGCCTGCAGTAAAAGAAGCAAAAGTGAAGGGAATTACTTTCTCTTTTCTCTCCCCTTCAGGCATCTAACCCAGAGTGATACACGTATCATTTTTTAAAAAAAGTATTTCAGGATTCCTAAGCATCTCTCTTCAAAAGATACATGTTTCAAGTGAAAATGTTAAATCCCCTTTTAAAAAGCCCTTTCTGCCTTTTTCGTACTGTAGGAGCCTAGTAGGGGAGGGAGCGAGCATTACATCTGTAAAAAGCCACTCACAGCTGGCTGCCATTGGCTAGACCTACACCCCAAATAGCCCAGTATCGTCCCCATGTGGGGGAAGATAAGCAGACATGGCTCCAAAAAGGGGACAGAGTCCTGGTTTCATCAGGATTTATTTTCTCTGGTTTTAGGCAGGATAGTCCTCAAAAAATCTGAGAATAATTAATTGCATGTGGACGCCTGGGTGCCAAATTCAGATTAATTACTAAGTCATGGGGACACTCCTTACCAAATTTGAATCGAATTTGGATTAAAGTGCCCACGGGGATGCACCTGAGGACAACTATATTTGAATTAATTGACAGGCACTCTATTCTGATTAAAAATAGTCCCCTGAATAGTCCAAACAGGACTAAACCAGGACTAAAAAACCTACATGGGGACACACCCCAAGCCTCACAAGTTGGGGGAGATGTAACAAGGCCTCTTCTATCAAAACACTCCAATGCTATTGCCCCTCCAGGAGCTATGTTTTCCCCTGCAGAACCATAGATTTTTCTCTGGAAACTATTCTAGTAGGTGCACTAGAATATTTCAGGATTGTGGCCCTTTGTAGGATCTGATTGAAATATTTAAACTGGTTTTAAAATCTTTTGCATTCCAAAGATTTACAGAGAAAGAGAGAAAGAGAAATAATGCAGTGAGGAAGGACAAAGAGGCGCAGGAAGATGTACTGAAACTGTTGTACTCACGCTTCAAAAGTGTTTCCAATTTTAGATCAAACTGTTTCAAGCCCATAAAAGCCTGAGCACAAGCTGAGATGGCTTGATGGTAACAGCCAATCTTCTTATTAAGTCATGTTTTCAGGGGCAAAAATATATTTCTGCCTGCCTGGAGATCAGTCTCCAAAGGTGTAAAAAAAGTGGTGATCCCTGACCTTCCAACAAACTAAAATCCTGAGGGCAGGTGATTGCATTCATCCCATAAAATAATCCTAGGATGTTGTGTTGCTTTCAGTGGACAGTACAAAAAAGGAATCTTCTTTTTCAATAGTCTTCTCTTAATCTTCTCTGCAGATTTGCACAAATCTGCAGAGAAGAAAATGCACTGGCCATTTCTGGGAAGATCTGACAATATTAATATATCTGATCTGCGCATTAAATAAAAAAGGTCCTTTTAACTGAAGGCAGTTGATTGATGGGTAGGTTATTCCATGCCTGCTCTCTCCCACTTGTAATTCTAATTTTAAAAAGTATTTCCGTTTAGCAGGCCGCATTGACACTTCCAAAGAATATCAGATATCTGATTCATTATGCAGTTGCCTTAGTCCAGGGGTCCCCAACCACCGGTCTGTGGACCAGGACCGGGCTGTTGGGGTTTTTTTGCTGGTCCATAGCACTGCTGCATACTAGCAATGTCTCCCATCACCCCTAGATGGAACCATCTTGTTGTAGGAAAACAAGCCCCATGCTCCCACTGATCCAGGGAATCAAGTCCGGTGCTCCCACTCATTCTGAACCTATGGTGATTTGAGTCACGTTCACATTATAAATGTCATAATTAAATGATAAGTATGCACTAAACTCCAACCCCCTCAATAACTCCGCCCCCATATGACCAAAGCAATACCCGTGCCCCACCTCCACCCCATCTTGCTGGGCCATGGAAAAATGGTCTTGCTTGAAGCTGGTCCCAGGTGCAAAAAAGGTTGGGTACCACTGCCTTAGTGAGCCAATTTGGTTTAGTGGTTAGGGAGCTGGGCTCTTACCTGGGAGTACCAGGTTCGATTCCGCCCTCCCCCATGAAGCCAGCTGGGTGACCTTGGGCTAGTCACAGCTCTCTTCTGAGCTCTCACAGCCCCACCCACCTCACAGGGTGTTCTGTTGTGGGAAGAAGAATAGAAAAGCTTTGTCAGCCACTTTGAATTTCCTTAAATGAGTGAGAAAAGCGAGGTAGAAAAGCCAACTCTTCTTCTTCTTCAACACAATCTTGCAGCCACTTCATGAGTTGTTTGGGTTTTTTACATTATTGCCAAATCTAATTATGTCACTTTCCAGATGTATCATAGCCATGGTTTCTTTCTGCCTCCCCCACTGATCGATAAATTTAGCAGAGAGTTGCTTATTCACTGATAGGTAGGAAGGGTTTAAAAAGAAAGTGTGCTTCCTGGCTCAGTCAAATTAAAGTTCCCATCTTCAAAACCTGCCTCCCACTCAAACTGTGGTATCTACTGGAAGATTTATGAACAATATTGTGAAAAAATGTCCTCCTCCAGTTCTTCCTCAGCTTCCAATTTCCATGCATCTTAGTTGTAATAGCTTCTTTGATCACAGTCTCTGGGTGTGTCCCTATGGGTACTTTAATCTGAATTCGATTTGAATTCAGAAGGAGTGTCCCCATGGCCAGTGTAATTAATCCAAATTGAATCCAGATTCGGCACCCAGGCATTCCCATGCAATTCCTTATTCCCAGATTTTATGAGGACTATCCTGCCTAAATCTGGAGAGGAAAAAGCCCTGATGAAAACAGGACTACGTCCACTTTTTGGAGCTGAGTCCAATTTTTTCCCTCCACGTGGGGACAATACCAGGCTACTTGGGGTGGAGGTCTAGCATTCTGGCCAATGGCAGCCAGCTGTGGGTGGTTTTTTACAGATGTAAAGCTCCCCTCCCTTGCCATGCTTGCAAAAGCTCAGTACAGTACAAAAAAGGCAAGAAAGGGGGGGGAGAAGGGGCTTTTATTTTTCTTTTATTTAAAGGGACTTTTAAAACATTTATGCTGGATACATATATCTTTTGAAACATGTATCTTTTGAAAAGGATAGAAGCTTAGAAACTCTTGAAGTGATACATTTGTAATTGCAAAAGGCCTGAGGACGTGGACAAGCTATTAGGTAGGTGGGGCTGTGAGAGCTCAGAAGAGAGCTGTGACTAGCCCAAGGTCACCCAGCTGAATTCATGGAGGAGTGCGGAATCAAATCCGGTATTCCCAGATAAAAGTCTGGCACCCTAATTGTTAGACCAAACTGGATCACTAATGCTACATGCTACTGTTTCCAAGATGCTTTGAAATAGGTTCCCCCCACTGTGTGTGGGTGCCAGTCTTACATTCTACTCTCTGTTTCCTCATGGCAGTCCTGCAGAGGTTGCTGATATAATATCATTTTCCAAAACACTTTTGCAGTTAATTTTTTTGCCCTGCCACCTAGTTTACATTGGTCTCTATAGTTCCTACTCAGGCACACTGAGGAAATGAACTCCTTCCTGTTCTACTTCAGCTCAATTCCGTCCCCATATTTTGCAGAGCCAGTTCTGTTTTTAGGAGCAGCAGTTTATCCTCCGCCCTTTCGTGTTTTGTGGTCATTATTCTGATGACTTTGTTTCCTTGTGGGTTTTCTCTTCCATCTCTTAACTTCCTAACCCTGAAGAGGGGAGAGAACACCAGTAGTGCACGCTAGATTTGCATAAATTTTCAGCCATGGATTTGGGCCATGCTTTTATATTGCAACATTTCATTAATGTTATCTTTAACGGGGTTAGAAAATACACCCTCTTTCTAGGAGTGGTTCTAGCAGCAACCAGCCTAGATAGATTTAAGAAAGGGTTAGACAAATTCATGGATGATGGCTGTATCAATAGCTACTAGTATGGATGCCTAGATGTTCCTTGTAGGTTGGAGACACAGGTAGGATGCCTCCAAAGACCATTGGCAGGAATCCGAGAGCAGGTGAAGGTTTGGCCTTCGTCTTCTGCTTGAGAATGCCAAGAAGCAATTGTGGCCACTGTGTGAGACAGAATGCTGGACTAGATGGGCTGTGGCCTGATTCAGCAGGGATCCTCTTATGTTCTTATGAATAGCCAGGAATGAAGGAACCAGAAGTCTATGGAGACGTTTACAAAATCACATTCCAGTCTTCTTAATTGCTTGTGCATGAGGTCCCTAAATTATTAATCGATGTATTTGTTCTGGTCAAAGAGCCCAAAACAACAATACATGCAGTTTCTTAGGATCTTGCATGAAACTAAAACGGTTGTGTAGATTATTTAAAGGACTTACTATTTCCGTATCCACATGAATGTAGAATCATCCTTCGTATAGTGTGCTGGTTAGTATGGCTTCACTCAGATAAGTACAGTAAAACCGATGTGAGAATTAAGTCCATTAAATCAACCAGACTATCTATTAATCATCTCTTCCTTCTATTTTAAGCACAGGATGCAGTTTTTGATCCAAAATTTGAGCAAAAAAAAATATCATGCTACCGTATATTATAAAGGTTATTGCCAAATATAGAAAGCTAGCAGTTAGACTAATGTAATTTGTATAATGTGGTTTCTCCTGAGGACATACCCACCATGTTACACAAGGCAGTGGTGACTTATTCAAAAGGGTGGATTAGAATGATTCTTTTGTTATTTTCTGATTGTAGCATTTACTTTTATTCTAGGCCTTGAGGTCAAAAAGTTGCTTGAAAGACCAACCAGAAAACCACTTTCTCAGATGACTTCTGTCTTTTGTGGGCCTGTCACCCTGTGGGCGTGGGTGTGCGTAGAGCCACATTGCAGTTGTGGAATACGTGGAGCTTCCCATTTGTTGAGGATGCCAGATATGAATGGAACAATTATACCATTAGCAATGATCTCCCAGCTGCTATTATTTCTTATATAATATTCACAAAGGTGCACATTTTAAATTTTGTTTTGCTAGCTCTAGAGAATCCTTTATGTAGCACTGAAGAGCTGTAGTTCTGCTAATTATAGTTTGCTTATAATTGTGAACTTTCAGAGTTTGCATATTGACATCAGAAGGGGGCATGTTTGGAGTAGGGGTTTGCACGAAGGCAATTTTCGCGATTCGATTTGAATACCCGAAAATTCAATTTGATTTGAATATTTGAAGTTTGAATTTAACCAAACTTGATTCGAATTAAGCAAATTTGAATCTATTCGTTTGAATTTTTCATTCGAATTTGCACTTACAAATGTCGACAACATTCATAAATGCCCGTGCGCATCTTCCCCGGGTCATTACACATCCATATGCATCCAAATGCATCTGTATGCATCCCGTACAGATGTGGGAAAGATGCAGATACTCAAGTAGGCATCGTGTATGAACCCGTACCCATATGCATGTCTGAATAATTCAAATGAATAGATCTGGAATTTAAAATTCAAATCGAATCTTTAAATTTGAATTTAAGGACATTCAATTTGAATTTGAATCCTGTCTATTCGATCAAATTTTGAATGCATTTGAATATTCATGCACATCCCTAATTTGGAATTCTCTGCATATTACAGTGCAGAAAGGATTATTTGAGGGAAATCTGTGTGATGAAAGTGTCCATATAAATGAAACTGAAATCATACTAAAATCCATTACAGTAAACTGTCTCTATTGTACGTTATGAACAAAAAAATCACTTACCTCCCTTTTACAATGGGGTGCAAACTAGTTTTCAGAAGAACTTTTCAAAGAAAATCGAGAAACTTCTGAAAACAAGTTTGCACCCCATTGTAAAAGGGAGGTAAGCTGAACTTTAAATCAGTAACATGTGAAAGGCAAGAATTGCCCTTTGAATGATGTGTGCATTAAAGGAGACAGTCGCATTGCCTCCCCTGCTGTGAAGTTACAAGGATCGATGGAGCAGTTTAGCAACCAAAGACACAGTGCTATGAGCAGTATGATATGCCTGCTGAGTAGCACTTGCAGGGACAAAGACAAATAGTCTGCACTTGGTTGGTTTGGGGATTTGCATGTTGCAGTACAGACAATAGTCTTTTGCATACAGACTGATGTGAAACTAGGGACCATCTACCAAGCATATAACTCTTCCTTCTTTTTTTAAGCACAGGACACAGTTTTTGACCCAAAATTTGAGCAAAAAAAGGAATGACTGCCTTATTTAGAGATAGTGCACCATACATGTTCATGCTCCCATATACAGTTCCTGCTCTCAGAGTCTGCAGCTTTTCTGCAAGCCCTTTCTGCAAGCCTGGGCTTGGTGCAATTTCGTGCCTAGATTCCAGTAAATCTCCTGTATTAGCTCAGTTATACAGTCACTGTGACCATAACAGGAACTTTTAAAAGATTTTATTAAGTATGTGAACAAATGCAAATAAATCAATTACCAACAACTGTTAATGGATACCACCAGGGTATTGAGACCTCAAAGGGAGGGCTGTCTTGTAGTTCTTCGTTTCTCAGAGGTGCAAGGAACAGGGACATGCAAGAGGGCCTTTTCTGTGGTGGCCCCCAGACTCCGGAATAGCCATCCTCTTGAGGCTTGCCAGGGGAGGCTGTATTTTAAAGATGCTTTAAGAATAATTTTATGCATAATTATTGTTGTTGTGACCTGGCCTGTGCAGGATATAAATTCTAAATAAATAAATGGTGGCAAGTCCCCTGAACTCCTGGAACTCCTTGGGAGTGGTATCAAGTTGCCAAAAATAGCTGGGACTATCAAATAACACACCTGTCAGTCCCAGGCCTTTGGTGCAGCTGATGCTTCAGTACTTCCTCAAGGCAAACTCTGGAAGATAGAGGTGCCAGTGTGGTTGAGGACACAGTGGTATCAGTGCTACAAGGATAGGTAAACAACAGATGGGAAGCCAGTCACAGAGTTAGGCCAAGAGGGCGTAAGATCCAAACAAGATGTGAGTGTGAATATTGGTGCACCTTTCATGACTGAATTTTCTTTCTGAGTAAGTTGATGGAACCATTCATTACCTTCAGTGCTGAACAGAGGTGGAATTGTGGTGCTTTCCCCCAGATCTTGGGATCTGTCCCAATAGTGCTGCAAGATTATCTTGAAAAGGACTATGGGTATATCTGCTGGGGAGCAACTTGGAAAAGTGCCTCTGCTGGAGTGGGCTGCCATCTCAGCCTCAGGTGGCCTTTGCAAGAAGCTCCACTGCTGTGCCAAGACCTTGTTTACCCTGCAAATGGAGCCCCCCCCCCGCCTTCCTCCATGTGCAAGTGTAGCAGATCCTCACACAAATGCTGTGTGCTTTGCTGCTACAAAGGCCAAGCCTGTTGCATGAGACAGACCTCAGACCTGGTGTCTTCCACACTCTGTGGCCTATTTCTAGTCTGTTGGTCATTGATCTGCCTGACCTATGGAGAGGGTGGTTTTCTAATATGGACTTTTTTGCACCTACCTGACTGCTATAGTTTATTTAGCTACCCATCGCTGCAACTCCCTGGTGTGGACATACTTAACTAGTAATGAGACTGGTATTCACTAAGGGGTAAGTGCGAACAGGTCCAGGGTCTTTCATCGTCTTACATAACAAAATATAATATTATTTACTCTCTATGAATGAGAGAGCAAGGGTACGATCAGACTGTGCTTTTTCCAGTTGCCCCTTTACAAAGAAGATGCCTTCCAAATAGTTATCTGAACAAGTGCCCCAAATCCTTTCCAAACTTCCAACATCCTCCCTGACAATAGGTACTGATTGGCCTCTTGAATGCCTAGCTTTCCATGTCCATGAGTGATTGTTTGCCTTAGCAACTGCTTCCATGCTGTGATTGGCTACATTTCCTGCCTCTGTGCTTATGTAGCTTTCTGTCCAGTCCAGCTAAAAAGGAGATGTTATGATACCTTGAATGAGTAAGAGGCATCCATTCCCAATTTTGCAACAGAGTAAGATGGCTGCATGGAAAAATGTCTGTCTTTACAGACTGAAATTTGTCCAGAGGGCACCTCATTAAGCATGTCTGATCACTTCCTAAACTGAATATGTGTGAGCACTATTGATTCAAGTTTTTATTCAATTACAAATTAAGTATAAATATAGATATTTTTTGTTTGGGAGATTCCTTTCCTTTCCTTTCTTTTTTTAATCCTCTGAATTTCACAACTTTGCCTCAGCTCAGCAAGAGTTTTCTACAGCATCTGCTCATTGCTATGAGATTGTTCCTGTATATGTATAAATATTACATTGTTTAATCATAAAGTGAAAGGTGATGTTCATTTAAAAAAGCGATCTTTTTCAAGTTGGTTTGCAAAACAGATATAGCTTTGAAGACTACAGGAGATGAAGTAAATTTGTCGTTACTGTTGTTAGGTGTCTTGTAAGGCCTGAAGGAACAAGGGGTGTTTCCGCACTAGCTGCGGAAACCGGATTAACCACCCCCTAGAACTTATTAAAGACACTTACCTGAAGTGGCTTCCGCATTGGAGTCCTCTTCTGGCACCCTTTGCAGAAGCCGCTTCTGCATTTTGGCATGCTAGACCGGTTTTTAAAACCAGTTTTGTCGCTGAAATCCATCTTAAATGTAAGACCTGAAAAATCAAGTCTTACATCTGTCCTTCCCCTGCGTGTGTGCAGAAGCAGAACACTTCCGCACACAGCCAGGGGAAGAGCCGGATTCCCTCCCGCCACCATGTTTGGAAGGGCGGAAGCAGGACTGCCTGCTTCTGAAACTCTTCCCCTGCATGCCACCAGAAACACTTGGTAACTGGCACCTCCATGCTCCAGTCCAGCGGCTCTGGGGCGGCGTCGCCGGGGCACAAGCCAGAGGATGCTTACACTGGGTGCTGGTGTGTCTGCACACCACCCTGTCCAATCTGTCCTCCGGAATCCGTCCTTCCCACGTGTGGGCAGGCGCGCGGGGGTCTCTCAGATCCGTCGCTGTTTGTGACGGATCAAGGGGAGGACGGATCACCAAAAAGCTAATCTTTTTAGATCCGCTTTTTGGCAGCAAATGCAGAAAGGCCCAAGATTCCATCATTTTGATCTTTCTTGAGGAATGTTTTATAATTATTCCAAGGATATTCCAGCAGCTGTTTTTGATCCTATCGATCCCTATCTGTTGACTACTATCACTGTTTACTGCTTGCTTCATTCTTACCTCGCATCATAAGTTTTTTGCTCACATCACATGTTGGACGTTCATGAACCTGCGTGATGTACCTGGTATAGTATTATTCTGAGTAGGAATCCACGTTCCAAATCATCAAGTTACCTTGAATCAGTCGTGGTTTCTCAGGCTTGTCTGCAGAGGGTTGTTGTGTGGACAAATGAAGGGGAGCTTTTTGGGAGGATGTGGGATACTTCTGCTAAATATATCCATGCAAGTGTTGAACCATCATTCTAAGAATATGATAGGGCTGGGTCACGTATGGAGAAGCTCCATAAACATGAAGGCCCAAATCTAGAAAACATCCTGTCTTTGTGTGAGGACAACATTGAGGTTCAGAGGTGGTCAGGAGGAATCAGGTAATGTATCCCTTGTTTTCATCTTTTACAGATTGGAATTGCACAAGAAACGTCATCTAGGACAGCAGATCTCAACCTTCCTAATGCCCCGACCCTCAGTGCAGTTCCTCATGTTGTGCAGACCCCCAACCGTGGGTGGGGCAGCTCAGGTGAGGATGGGGCAGGAAGGCAAGAGACTTATCGCAACCCCTCTGAAAGGGTAGTTCAACCCCCAAAAGGGTCATGACCCACAGGTTGAGAACCTCTGATCTAGGAAGAGTATTGAACAGATTTTCTGTGGCGTGTGGGGATGTTTTATGGGGCGTGTATGTGCTGAGAAAGGGAAAATAACAGTTGAACTGTTACCTATAAAGCTTTTTTTTCCTGCCTCACCATGGAGCCATCTGTGCTTCCTGGTTCCTTATCCGAGTGTAGCGTCAATGTGCTGAGTCTTGCTTAGTGCACATGGTCCCTCCCCCCACGCATCCAGACACCTATCTCAAGTGCAGATGGTGCCTGGGCACCACCATCTTCTTTGCCAGTGCTGGTCCAGCATGCATGCACTGGCATCATCACGTGCCCCTTCAGCACTGGAAGAGGTGTGGACGGGCCTGCCTGCCTGGAGCCTTAGTGGTTCCAGTGCAGGTAAACATAGGTTCACGTGTGGTGCAGGATCAACTTGCACCACGCATAGTTGCCATGGGGGAAGATTCTGGACAGAAAGAACCATTTCTGGTTAGGAAATGGCTCTTTCATGGGCAGATGCTCCATCTCGAAGCTCCCCCCATGGCAACTAGTGGGCCACGTTCAGAAAGGGCCCTGATTTCAGCACTTTTCTCATTTGGTTACGTGACATCACCTCTTCACCCTCATTCTTGGATCAGCCTTCTAGCTTTTAATACCAAAAACCCTGGATCTGCTAAGCTTTAAAGAAGCACAGTTCAACCCCATACTCATCCATCTTTACATCAGTGATGCCTTATGTAGCATCTCTGGTTATCTTCAGTCTTAAGAGAAGATAAACAGAGAGACATGTGGTCTGTGTCATCCAAAGTACATTAATAATATTTGCCGCTGGATGAAATGCTCCAAGTTTTCCATTTCTTTCCCATTCAGTCTGCAAGGGATTTTTGATCTTTGGTTTTGTCTTTGGAAAGTGCAATTTACAAAGGAAAAGGTCATATCTTCTATGCTAGCATAATATTTCACTTTAAAAGTTTACCCCCCTCATTTTTCATGGTTTGCAAGTTTGGCCCTTTTTCTAGATGGGGAAATATAGCGCCATTATGGCTGTGCTATGGTGGAACTGCATTACACACCTGTGGCCACCCCACCATAGCTCTCTGCTATATCTTCCCAGCTGGTGAGCTCCCAGACGCAGTGTTACAGCTTCCAAGTGCAAACACTGGGAGTGGGCAGGGCAGGATATCTGTGGCTAAAGCTGTGCAGTTGTGCACCACATGCCAATCGCCATGGCAGTATCCCAGTATGCGCTGGATATTGCCATGGGCATGATCTGGGTGGGCCGGGCCATTTGCACTTGAAATGCTGGAGGCCTGGTTAGGGACTGCACAGGCCCAAGGTCTCAGTAAATTGTGTTATATTGAAGCCACAGATACCAAATTCTCTGGCTTCTCAGCAAAGCCAGCTTTGCAATTATAGATAGTATCTGGTTGTCTGCAGATTTCCTGTCCTTCATTTTATATTTGTCAGTTTTAAAAAAAAAATTGAAGAAGGAAATATTTTAAAGGCCCAGAATTCCCAGATAAGAGTCCGGCTCCCTAACCACTAGACCAAGCATTATGTTGTGATTGCCAGACATGTAGACGGCTACCAAAACAGTTAGTGGTCTAGAAACTACATCCTACGAGGAATGGTTAAAGGATCTAGGGATATGTTTAGCCCGCTGAAGAGAAGACTGAGAGGAGACAAGTATCTTAAGGGCTGTCACAGTGCAGAGGAATTGCCCCTGTTCTTGTTTAGAGAAGATGAGAGAACTAGAAACAATGGTATGAAACTTCAGAGGAGTCAATACAGAATTGATATTAGAAAAAACTTCCTGACAGTAAAGATGATCCGTCAATGGAATAGGTTGCCATGGGAGGTAGCAAGCTCTCCTTCGCTGGAGGTCTTCAAGCAGGTGCTGGACAGACATCTGTCTGGGATGGTTTAGGAAATCCTGCATTGAGTAGGGGGTTGGACTCATATGACGCTAGCGGTCCCCTCCAACTATAATTCTGTAATTTTATGTCAGGGCTGTGAAACCAAAATGGGGTTTTGTGAGGAGGATTATGGGAGTTTAGAACAGTACAGTAAATGAAATTAAGTAGTTAGTAGAATGATCCCAACTAAACAAAGTGCTGGGAACATAGATCCTCCTTGGTATCAGAGTTGTGAAGTTAAAATGGAGAACTGTAAAACAGAGGATTATGGAGAATATGACACTACAATACAGATAGTTGTATGCACATTTTAAGAAGAAGAAGAGTTGGCTTTTCTGCCCCACTTTTCTCTCCCTTTTAAGGGGACTCAAAGTGGCTGACAGAGCTTCTATTCTCCCTCCAACAGAACATCCTGTGAGGTAGGTGGGGCTGTGAGAGCTCAGAAGAGAGCTGTGACTAGCCCAGGGTCACCCAGCTGGCTTCATGGAGGGTGGAATCAAACCCGGGATTCCCATATAAGAGTCCAGCTCCTTAACTACTAGACCAAACTGGTTCACCAAATGCAGCTATGGAGACAGGAAACAAACAGATAAGGGGTGACAAATGTTGGGGTTTGGCCTTGAATCTCTTTGAACTGCTTCTCTGTGGGGCTCATTATGGGGCAGACTTTGGGTGAAGTTAATATTTCACAGAATTAATCGACTTAGGCACAGAATGGCTTATTTGCATCCTTCAGATGTGATTGGTTAATCATACATGAATATGTATACCTAAACCATGTACATCAGGGGTACCCATTGGTTTGCCATCTCTGGACAACGGTGGAGGAAGAAGAATTGTCTTGGGCCACACATTAAGTGCACAAACACTAATGAAAACCAATGAGCAAAAAAAAAAAAAAGGTCCATGCATAATTTCATAATGTTTAAGTAAATTTATAATTTTGTGTTGGGCCGCGTTCATTGTCATCCTTGGCCACATGTGACCCACAAGCCACAGGCTGCACAACTGTACACCACTCCAGACTTTCATCTTTTCTATATAAGCATGTTCTAAGAAGCAGAAGCTATAACTCCATTGCTTTTGTCTCCGCAATAAAGCTGCAGCTTCGCCTTGATTTTCTTTTGATCCAAGTTAATTTTTTTCCCAAGATAGAAAACGTGATACATAACCATCATGAGAACACTGCGTTTTCTGTAGTAGCTCTTCTTGCGTGCATGTCTGGTGAGGGCACGTGATATCACCTCTCTGGAGCCTTCCAGGAGCTACCTGAGCGTGTGAAAAAACAACAACAGAAGAAAAAGTGTTTACCCACAGTGAGTCTCCAGTGGGGCCATATCGTATGCAACTGGTCAGAGGTACAGGTGAGCTGAGGTTTGCAATGCGTGTCTCGTGTGAAATGGCAAAAAAACACGCTGAGTTCTCAAGTATATTCCAACTTGTTTCTCGAATGTAGAGAGAGCCTCTGTATTAAAGTGCAGGGTTCTAAAACAATCCACTAGAGGGTGGAAGAGACCAGAAAAAGAAAACAACTTAAGGTCTTGTTTTATGTGCTTCCCTGCCCCCTCAGTATACTGTGATTTCTATGATACAAAGATATTTAAGTGCAAAATAGTATGATATTTACCTATTGACTCAAAAAATGAAGAAGAGCGTTCAAGAACTGGACTAATATAAACACTTAAAAACCATACCTGAGATTTTACTCTTGCAGGTTGGTTGCACGTGAGTCTTTGTGCTCACTTGCTGCACAGACAACACTTTAATTATTTAAACTACATAATTATTTAGCTGTGTGATTTGCTGCCCCAGGCTCTCTTGGTGACTTCCATTTGGAGGCTTTGAAAGAGAATAACTCTAGTACATAATACAAAATTACTCCCTCATCCTGCTCCAATATCTTTGGGACTAAGGCTGTGGTCACACCTTCACTGTAAACCAGAGGCGTCCAACTTTTAGGCCTCTCTGGGCCACACTGGAAGAAGAAGAGTTGTCTCAGGCCATGCGTTGAGTACACAAACAATAACGAAAACGGATGAGCAGAACAACAGTCTGTGCATAAATTCATGATGTCTAAGTAAATTTATGATTTTGTGTTGAGCTACATCCATTGCCACCCTGGGCTGCATGCCAGCCCACGCTGGGATGGACACCTCTGCTTTAAACCTTCTTCGGTCCATCCTATGATTGCAACATTCACATCTTTTCGTTTCTATCTATTTTATTTGCAGAATTTCCAGCTGGAAAAATCCAAAGGGAGGGTGGAATGCACACAAATAAAATAAATGGATAGACGTGAAAAGATGTGGGCGTTGTGCTCAGAAGATGGACTGAAAAAGGTTTAAGGTGAATGGGGGTGATCGTAGCCCAGATTTGCAAAATGGGAATCACAACCCAAAAACCTCAAACTTTTCCAAGCCCTGTATAATATTCAGCAAGAGTGGCTAATGGATCCTTTTCTTGAGGGCACTGGCATCTCTAGTTTGAAGTCCTGGGGCATTTCACACTTGATTTCCCGTCCTGTGGATGGGGAAGATGCATTATAGACTCACGTTGACTAGCACTCACACTTGCGAGCTCTAGTCGATGATAGCTTAGCCCAGGTATGTTCAATCACTTACCTAGGATTAGTCCCACATCCTATCCTCCACAGGGCACTGCTATCTTGGATCCAGTGTCCTATGTGACTGTGTATGTGCCAGCACCATCCTTATGGCAATGCTCATACTTTGCAGAGGAGCACTTGTGTCAGGGGCCATCAGAACTGCTAGCTCACCTGCATGGCAGCTTCGATGGCCCCTGCTGCACTGGAAAAGGCTCAGATAGTTGCCGCCGAACACCTCAAGAAGGCTTTGGGGAGGGGAAGCGGGGTGCTTCTAAGGCCATTTGCTGGGATTCTAGAGCAGGAATAGGATTGTCCTTGTCTCTGCTTGAGATGCCCATGAGCATTTGGTGGCCCACTGTGTGCAACGGGACGCTGGACTAGAGGGGCTGTGCCTGATCCAGCAGGGCTTCTCTTATGTTCTTAAGGTTAGTGTGCTTGTGGTGTACAATTTCATGCACCGCAGCTAGTCTGCAATTAGGCAACTTCCGGGCAGGCAGGGGGCATTTCTAGGCTGATAACACCTCCTGAAAGTGCAGATGTACTTGCCCAGATGTTGCCTAACTGCAGGCTGCAGGCCATAGCGTGAATTAGCCTCTGCTTTGAACCACCAAACCACATTTTAATCAGCTGCAGGTGGAATCAAAATGAGGCTCCAAAAAGAGCTTGGCCCTTCCCATTTTATCTTCATGGTCGCAATCCATCAGCTGCTTCTGGTACTGGATGGAGAGCAGGAAGAAACTCAACTGAATGATTAAAAGCCATCCTAAAGAGGAAAGTTTTGGGCATTCTTTCTTGACCTATATGGGTGACATGGGGGAGTCACCGCAGCATACCTAGTAGCTCAGAATTTGGTTCACTATTCCATTCTCCATCCTGCATATTCCAGTTCAGAGATGGCTAAAAGCTCCATCGTCAACATCATGTCCAGTGTGGTCAATTTTCATGTGAATTTGAATAGATTTGTAGTCTTGTACAGGGCCTTTCTGGGGCCTGCTGCTAAGGGTGAAACTGTGCCCTTTCTGCAATAGGCCTGAGTCCAGATAAAATCCTGCAATAGGGGCAGCAACATACCCCAGACCTTTATCCTATTTTCTCAAAGATGACTTGCTGTTTTTCCCACCAGCAACAATGGGCACCAATGTCTTCTGAGACAAGGGCAGAAGACTTCAATATTGGCCAGCCAGTTCTTGCTCCAACACTGGTCCAACTTTGGGTAGAGAATACAGTGGTGAAGTTCATCAGGTGCAATTCCATGCAGATGATCTGAGTGCAGGCTGTTTTCAAAGTGATTGCCATCTTTTGTGAGCCAGTTGGGTCTTGTGGTTAGAGTGTCGGATTCCTGTCTAGTAGTCTCCTGGTTTGATTCTGCACTCCTACGTGAAGAGAGTTCACAGGGTGTCAGTTGTGGGGAGAAGAATGGAAGGTTTTGTCAGCTTGCTTTGAGTCCCCTTAAGAGGATGAGAAAAGCAGGATATGAAAGCCAACTCCTCCTCCTCCTCCTCCTCTTCTTCTTCTTGCTTGATAGGACTGATTACTGTTGCCTAGATGCCTTACTGAATATGATGTTGCCACGTTTGGTACAGTAGTCCCTCCATATTAATGGTTTTTCGCATTGTAAAACACAAATATTTACAATGGGAGGTGTCAGATATTTGTGTTTTATATTTCTATCCCATGTATTCACATTTCCATTTTTCACTTTCTTTCCAGTCAGAAAGGCAAACCTCAGAAGCACCCAGCAGGCTTTTCACTGACCCCTCCACCTCCCTCGTCACACCATATCAGAATGTAGAAAGCTGCAGTGTAAACATTGCTTCTAATCTAATCTGATAAGGCTCTCTGCAGAACCCATTTCTGTTAACATCACGTATTGCTCTCTGCCTAATAAGCCTTCCATAGGCTCATTGAGTCACAATTAACCAAAGGTCATTAAATGAAACTCCCTGCTGTTAGAAATGAACAGCTAGGCCTCTGGCTGAGGTCCCCGGCTGCAGAAGCCATTTCTTCCTGTCAGACCCCTTGCAACGTCAGCCATATTGTTTCCATTCAGTTTATAGCCCCAGCATGGTAGCCTAAAATGGAAAATTCCATCCAGGCGAAGCCAAGTTGAGCAATGCCATTACCTACCATTTTTGGTCTTTCTTGTTTTCAAAAATACTTTCCTTAATGCCGTTCAGAATGCCAACTGCTGTGCATGTTTCATAACCACATTTCCTTATTCGTATTTCTCTTGCATACCGGGAAATATATTCAACTCCAAAGAGTTTATCCATCCCCTTACCCCTTATATCTTTTTCCGTTCCAAGATTAAGGGAAGTCTTGGCTTTTCAATTGTTGTATTCCATCCCTCAGCATTTTTACTTCAGTGTTATAAGCAGCTACTCACTTTTTGGGAGCCGAGGTTCTTTCAAACAAACAGCATGACTGCAGTTTATTAAAAGCAAAACACAATGGCTAGCACTGCAAGTATACATGAGTGGTGTGGCAGATCATAAAATCATGATTTTGGAGACAGCAAAAATGTCCTCAGCCAATTATCCCTTGCACAGTAAATCTTTGGAGTGTCATTGCTGAACAGCTGTATGGAATAACAACAGGCTGTGGTAAGCACAGCATCTGTAATGCTGAATTTTCCAGAAGCTTCGACAAATAACTATTAATGGTAGGGGGACATTTCTGAGCCTTTGGAATGGTCTCCCCCATGAGGTCCACCCGGTTCCTTCACTTTATATGCTCAGGAGATAGTGAAGATGCACCGATTTACCCTGGCCTTCGGCTGAGGAAACAGATTCCCCTCACCTGGTTCAGTAGTATTATTGTTTTAGTGTGTTCATTCTATACTTTGCAGGGAGGGGGCTATTGCTGTAACCCACCTTGAGACCTTGGGGTATAGAATGGGATAGAAATGCATCATTTATCAGTTCTGGGTCAGAGGGAAACAAAACTATTTCCTTCCTGAAGCAAGCAGAGAGAATAGTCTTAGGGTGTTTTTCCACTGTCACTAGAAATACCCATTAAGTACCCATTAACAGCATTTTTGTACCCATTAATGGTTACTTAATGGGTATTTCTAGTGACAGTGGGAAAACACCCTTAAACACCATAAAATGTTGAAACTGAGGCTGTGATCAGACATGGGGTGGGTGGGTGAGGGGAGTACCTCCGAGGTAACTTAGAGAAAGCTTCAGTTTGGGATTGTTCACACACCAGTCTGCCCTTCCCCTCTCAGGAACATTTTGTGCTAGGAAAGGTGGATGAGAGAAGGGTTGGGAACATGAGGGCCACACACTGCCTCTCTGAGGTGCCTCTGAGGCACCCCTTTTGTTATGGCTGAACATAGACTGAACATTGTCCTAATGTGAGCATGGCTTCCCCTACCAAAATATCCCTTCTGGTTTCAAGTTGCACAGTGAGCCAGAGTAAAATTGTAGAATAATTTGGTTTATTAAAATAAAAAGGCAAAAACTGAGCAAATACATAAAATAGCAAAAAAAAGGCACAGGTTCAAAATAGTTCAAGCAAACAAAGGCCGTGTCTTCACACAACCTTATCTCAGATTCAAAACGTTTTCAATCCTCGGAGTCCGCACAGCAGTTTGGCTTAACACACTTTCTCCATGTTAAACCACCCCAAAGCGTGGTGAATCTCAATCCTGATTTCAACAGGTCTCACTGTGGATCGTGTGCTTGAAATGTTTTACATTTTTTAATGTGGGGACCGTACGGTGTTAAGGGATGAGAATCCATGTTTAGGGTTTCCCTCCCCCAATAGCTTGCTTCCAAAGATAGTGACTTCATTGAAAAAATCCACCCTCAAAACAGCGACAGTCCTTAAAGTTACACTGTAACGATCTAGCCACTTCACACCTTAATAACAATGTTGCAGTTTTGCACAATTCTAGCTCTTTGAAAGTTCTGACCTTTAAAAAAGGGAAAGGAAAGGAAAGCCCTGGAGGTTCTGTTTTAAAGGCTGTGGCTGTGAAGGGGGTTTGAGTTGCTGCTGCTGCTGCTGCTGCTGCTGTGTGCCCTGGGAAATGGGGAGAGGAGGGGAAAGAATCGCTGGCTGCCGGTGCCTGTTTTTCATCCATCCAGGCAAGCAGCAGCGACCCAGCCACCCAGCTAGGCTCTGTGAAGGGGTCTGTTATGGGTGGCACGTCCATGCCAGGAGGAAGAGGGCAGGGCAGCCCTGCAAAGCGGCTTTTAAAAAGTAGCCACTTGAGTCCCCCCCTTGAGTCACGTACACCACGTATGATCCTCAGAATCCGGATTGAACGCAATTAAGTTAAAAGTAATGGGAACAGGCAAATTCGCGTTTGCATCCGGTTCTAGTATTTCGGTTTAGGGAAAGTGAAATAAGCTTGCTGTGGGGATTCCCCCCAAAAGTTATCTCCATGGAGAACATGGGGTTCAACTTCATAGCTCCATAACAGTTCTTAAAGGACAGTGTTGGGGACAACCAAAGATAGAATGACCGAGAATCACAACCAAAGTCAAAGTCAAAATCTGAATCTGAATCTGAATAACTAATGCTAATATACAGTAGGCATTACCATATCCTAAATCCTGAATACATCACGTTACCTGGCAGTCAATAAAATGCCCACAAACACAGGTCTTTCTAGAAGGTGAGTGAATACCCCCTCCAATCAGGTAACATGAGTAGTTCCATCTCTATAGCCAATTAGTGTTATCTTTTTTGGGAGTAAGTTCCCAGGTGCAACTGGTTGTGGATAATACTGCACCAAAGCCAAGCGTGCCTTTCTTCTTCAAGACTTAATACAAAAAACTGATTTGTCCTTTGAGAAGATTTTTACTTCTGATGTTAACCCTCTAAGGCCAAAATGGAGATAGTCAAGCTCTCCCGTTACATAGACTAAAAGAAATTCCAGAAGTTCCATTTAACTTATTATCCTTCAAGTAATTACAGAGACTGTGGCAGCAGATATGGTATGCCTAATATTAACTAGCCCTAATATTAACTATAATTACAAAGAGTGATTGATGCATAGCAAAAAGGTTCATTTTGCTTCTTTTATCACAGTGATAGTCCACTCACCTCTCAAGGAAGGAAGGGAAGGGAGGAAGGGAGGAAGGGAGGAAGGAAGGAAGGAAGGAAGGAAGGAAGGAAGGAAGGAAGGAAGGAAGGAAGGAAGGAAGGAAGGAAGGAAGGAAGGAAGGAAGGGGATCCACTGTACAGGGTGTGATGGTTGACTGCTGCAACATGGATGTCAGTCATCTTTTGAAGCCATGGATGTCTCTAGCAAGGCTTTAGAATATACTAGGTTTAAGCTGAGGTAGGCCTGATGGCTCAGGGGAATTCACTGGGAAGTGAAGCTCTAGCACAGTCATGTCAAACATACGGCCCACGGGCCAGATGCGGCCCGCCGGCCGATTTGATACGGCCCGCGATCGCACAGGAGGAGGAGGCGCTGCGCGCATGCTGCTGCCGGAGAGAGAGCGAATTTCTACAGGCGCCGGCGTTCGGCTGTGCTGCTGCCGCTGAGAGAACCAACATTAATTCTCTCAGCAGCAGCAGCAGCAGAGCAGAGACGGCGCCTGTAGAAATTTGCTCTTTCTCAGGTTGCTGCCTGCGCGCGGCGGCACCTCCTCCTCCTTGAAGCCAAGGCGAAGCCCGAGCATATCGGGCCTCGCCTTCGCTTCCCGGAGGAGGCGGTGCCGCGCGCAGGCAGCGACCCGAGAAAGAGCGAATTTCTACAGGCGCCGTCTCTGCTCTGCTGCTGCTGCTGCTGCTGCTGCTGCTGCTGCTGCTGCTGCTGCTGCTGCTGAGAAAATTAATGTTGGTTCTCTTGGCAGCAGCAGCAGAGCCGAGCGCCGGTGCCTGTAGAAATTCGCTCGCTCTCCGGCAGCTTCAGTTCTTCTCCGAGCACGGGGGCAGATCCCTTCCATGCAGATCGGAGAGCTGAAGCTGCTGCTGCTGCCGCTGCCCCCTCGGCCTGGCGTTGCTTGCAAGGGGCGGAGGCAACAGCTGCGAGTTAAGTTCTCCGATCTCCACGCGATCAGAGAACAAATGAAGCCTGCCTGCCTCCCCTCCCTCTCTCCCCTCCCTCCCTGCTTCCTTCGTGAATGAAGGAAGCAGGCAGGCAGGCAGGCAGGAGAGGGAGAGAGAGAGAAGTGTTGGCTTTAATACCTGCTTTTCTCACCCATTAAAGGTGACTCAAGGCAGCTGACAAAGCTTCTGTTCTCCCCACAGGGTGGTAGTTGGACCAGTGAGAGCTCAGAAGAGAACACAAACTTTGTCAGCTGCTTTGAGTATATACTATACTATACTATATAATTAAATAAATAAAATGTTATAATAATTCAGTACATTTTTTTATTTGAATCCGGCCCGCCTACACATTCTAAATTTAATATATGGCCCTCTGCAAAATTGAGTTTGACACCTCTGCTCTAGTGACAGCTAGATGGCTCTGGAGTCTCAGTGATGGCACCAGCGTGCCCGTGTGGGCATCATTGCTGGGACGACCTGGTGACACAGCATATAATTGTCCCTGCCCTGCTGGTTGTGTGCCCCCCCTGCCCTTCTTCCACCAAGAAGGGCAGAAAGAGTGTGCAGGTATTTACCAGCCCCACCGCTAGCATAGTTTTAACTGCTCCATATCTGTACGGTGCAGAAGATGCCTCAGCGTCTGGTAAAGAAATGACTCCATGAAGTACAGACGCTCCATGCCGGAGCATTCTCTGGGCTTACCACTCAGGTAAGGGTGAAAAGGCTCTCAGATAGATATGACTGAAATGCCAAAGAGAGCTGTGGATGTTAAAAATATCTAAAGGATCATCTCCTCCCATGGGCCACCTCCAGACAGCCCACAGGGGGAAGATGCTGCTGTAATGGCACCACATTCCCCCTGTCTGCACGGTACCATGGAGTTCTTCTCGTGTATTTTGATCTCTTGAATACAGCATCTTGGTAGTCCTGTCATCTTTTTATATTAAAGGGTGCGGAAATATAAGAAGACCTTCAGGATAGCCCTTAGACTCTGGAAATACCTCCCTTCTGATATGTAGCAAAATATTTTTTAAAATTATTTTTTTAAGGATTATTTAAAACATTTATATAGTGCTTGTTGTTCAAAGCAGTTTACAAGAAAGATTTAAATACAGGGATAAAATCACAACAATTAAAAATGCATTAAAATGTGGTAGGTCAAGGAAGAGAGCAAACATTCACACAACACATGCATTCAGGTGCAGTTTTCTTTCTCCTGCAATGAGAACCATAGTTGGTTTTAATTTTATTTCCTACCCTTGGGCTGTTGTAACCTGTCCTGAGGCCTCAGGATATCAGCTGGGATATAAATGCTAATAATAATAATAAAATTAGAAAAGGTAAGGAGTTAGGATCTTGAGGAACTGGGCAGGAACAAGACTTAGGCTGCGTCCACATGTGGCAAAAAAAAAGTGTCTCAAAAATGCCTTAGAGAAGTGGGATGTGGCTCTCATGTTCCCATCGCAACTCTGATCCACCTTTGCTAGCCTAGAATGTTTATGGCGGGGAGGAACAGACTGAGGGGATGATCACAGGAGGTTTTGAAGGCCATCCATTTTCTGGGATTGCCACATTTGTGGATGAACAAAAAACCCGCATGTCACAAGTTTAAAAAACAGATGGCTTACCTTGGGTGATCCTTCGTCGGCGTCTTCCTTCCTCACTTCCTATAGGCTGCCGCTGGCCAGTTTTCCATAGACTTGCTTGATCTGTGGCTGTGGTAGGCTGGGATTGGCTAGGAGCCTCTGTAGCCTCCAGCCCCATCTGCCCCAAACTCTCCATGTTGCCCTCAGAGTGATTATTTTCACGTCTGTAAAATGGATGTACAACCAGAGGCTTGGGGATGTGGAAAGTGGTCTTTTTCCCCCTTCAATATTGTCTGTCCATCCCTAGAGCCTCAGATATGCCCAGGAGGTTCCTGGCTTAGCGTGTGTGATCACCTCTCACATGTGAACAATCCCACCTCCAAACCATCTCAAAGACACCTCAGAGATGTTGTTTTCTTTGAACTGCATGTGGATGCAGCCTGACTTTTCTATATGAGATCGGTATGAGGAGTTTTCACATAGGTAAACTTTGAACAGCCTTGGTGGCTGCCCCCGCCAGAAGTAGCAAGGTGCTGTGTTGAGGGACAACAGGTGGAATTTTCATCTGTGGTTGTTTGTCTTATCTACTGAGGGGACGGCAGGACAAATTATAGTGCCTCAACTGTCATGTTAATCATTTACCTCAGAACCAATGGGTATAAGATATTGAAGCTTATTGAAGATATTGTGAGCCAGTTTGGTCTAGTGGTTAGGGAGTTGGACTCTTATCTGGGAATACTGGGTTTGATTCCACCCTCCCCCACGAAGCCAGCTGGGTGGCCTTGGGCTATTCATAGCTCTCTTGTGAGCTCTCACAGCCCCACCTACCTATTGGGTGTTCTGTTGTGGGGAGAAGAACAGAAGGTTGTCAGCTGCTTTGAGTCCCCTCAAATGGGTGAGAAAAGCGGGGTAGAAAAGCCAACTCTTCTTCCTCTTCTTCTTGTAAGATTCCTGAGTTTGCCGTAAATTTCCCCTTATTCCAGTCCTTGATATTTTTGTGTCAGAAGCTATTAGTCCCTGTATGACCCTGTGTGGCAGAAAAAAATAAGCCAATACACTTATTGCATACAAATAAAAGCAATTTTGTTGTTTGTATGTTACTTTTGTTTCAGCTTGACTTGTCCTATCTTCCCAAGTGGCTCTTAGCAGCACTATTATTACAATTTATGGATATAGCCAAATCTAGAGGGAATTTATGATGGCAACTGAACACCAGGAAGGTGTTGTGGGTTAAACATAATTGAGGTTGCATCTAAAACACTTACATTCTCCATACAGCCTAATTCCTCCCTTTGGGGACAAAGCTTAAGCTATTTGAAATGCAGCAGGTGGTCCAAGCTGGAGATTTGATCATCCAGTATTCTACCTAAAAAGACATGGACAATTATCAATGCCATTGAAGGTTTAGAAGATACTAACATCAGCTGATGAAGGGTTGGGCCCTCATATCCTCAGGGGATATGTACCAGTTCCTACCATGGTTACAGGAAGTCATGGATATTGGAAATGCTGGGAAATCTCACAAGATTTCCCATGACTTTCTAGGAAGTTGCATAAAATTTCCCAGGAATCATGGGAAACAGTGCACAAATTGGCACTACAGTATTTCCAACTGTCCCAGGCCTCTGGAAAGGTCTAATAGCACTGGTGGGTGGTGGGGAGGAGGCTGGTCCAGTTGACCATGGATAAGTCAAACTGGATCAGTGGCTATGGGGGCCCAACTGTAGTTATAAATGAGAAGCAATAGATAAACCCTGGCAACCCCTCCTTAAAGGCTTACCACCAGATGGGAGAGAGCCTGGGTACACATACATGCTTGTGAACGTAGAGAGGAATGAGAATACTCCCTGTGGTCAAATCCATCAACACAATAATACAGCTACACAGTGGTACAGTGGGAGAGATGACATGTTTTCCCCTGTATTTAGATTGGCCTTTTTGCACTTACTGTGGTGGTAATCTGGATCAGTGGAGATTATGTGGAACCCATTGATTTGGATTTCTTGAAGGTATGGGATGGATTAGCGCTGCCTACACTGATGGCATTGATCTAGCTCACACTGCCCAGCAGCTCTGAAGATTGTGTGAGCTTTGCAGCTGTGCCGCCCCCCCCCCAACCTCCAAAGCCTAGGAACAATAGGTAGTCATGGATCATGGAGGCATGCCACCTGCATGCCTCCCGTGATCCAGTCATGGCCCTTGGGCTGAACGTAGACTCAATTAAACAAGTCTACAACAGATCCGAATTAAAGACCTCCTAAATCTGGATCTGGCTCCATCCAGTGCAGATGGAGAGGGACCAGTGGAGACAGGACCTCCTTGATCTGCATTAATATGCAGATCAGAAGTCCCATGATCCAGATTAAGGGGCTCTTTAATCTGGATCACCAATGAGTGCAGAAGGAGCATTTTCCTCATAGGTCCTTAGAAACTGCTCAGCGTCACACAGTTCATTAGGGATCCACATTGGAAGGATGCCTGTTCATGGAGACTTTTGGAATTACTGCATGAAATCCAAGCAAATAAAGCTTGATTCCCACACCTAAGGTGTACTGCTTGACAGGTGAGACCTGTTCACACTGATCTGATCACGGCAGCCTTGCATACTCTGGGATGGAAGATATGCAGAGCATGGTGCTGCCTCAATCCCAGAGCAGCCCCAGAGCTGTCCCGATTGTTGTTAGCTATGGAGGAGTAAAAACCGCTTCACAACTTTAATGGGAGTATCTAGGACACTTCTGGTAAAACCCCAGAGGCAGCATGGTGGCAATGCAGCATGGCTGCAGTTGAGCAGTTGTGTACCGTGTCAGCAATCACCACAGCAGCAGCCCCCTGAACATCACCATTGCTACAGCCATGCAGACAGTCCAGGAAGGAACTGCCTGCAATTTGAGCGTCTCTAGGTTAGTTTAAGTTCGGGACAATGCTGGAACTGTCATGCTTCATGCCATCAGCTCCTCCTCCTCTGATGAAGAGCTATCTGTTGCCTGGGACAACCAAGGTGAGCCCAGCTTCCCTGACAGTCAGGGTGAGAGAGGCAGGGCTCAGGGGCTCAATGTAAACACTGATCTTATAGCCCCAAATGGAGACAGCTCAGACAAAGATGCCTGGCAACTCCCTTTGGCAAGCATTCTGAGGCAAGAGTGACAACAGCTGAGATGGTCAGCACGCCTTCAGGTGAAGCAACTGTGCCAAAGGGGATGTGATTCTCCCTCGCCTACTTAAGCACACACCATGCCTGCAGAACTTGTTGCAGACAACGTCTCTTTATCCTGCAACCCCGGTTCATGTGCTTTTTGTATTTCTGATCCACAGACCCTCTGGGATCTTGGAACTCGGAACATTTGACTATGATTTACTCTTGCTCCCCAAAAGAACTTTGAAACTTTAGCTGTTTGCTACTACTGCCAACCCTGAGTGTGCGCGTGTGTGTTTGGTCCCTAGAACTGGCTGGCTTAAGACATGACAGGAACTCTGACATTGGGATAATGCAAACACTGGCCACCATCCCTGAAATCACTTTTGTGGGACACTGTCCAATGGGAGCTGAGTGGGAAAAAAAAATCCCATTCACAGCCACATCCATTAGAATTTGGCATAAACCCACAAGAATGCATTCTGCTTTCTTTCTTTCTTTCTTTCTTTCTTTCTTTCTTTCTTTCTTTCTTTCTTTCTTTCTTTCTTTCTTTCTTTCTTTCTTTCATGCAGGCAAGCTGAACTTGGAAATGAAGATTCATATGGGTAGGGTGAAAAGGACACGTGAGTAAGGAGTTTTTTTAAAA
The DNA here is from genome assembly GCA_023333525.1 of Aspidoscelis tigris stejnegeri. Classification (NCBI taxonomy): domain Eukaryota; kingdom Metazoa; phylum Chordata; class Lepidosauria; order Squamata; family Teiidae; genus Aspidoscelis; species Aspidoscelis tigris. The sequence continues at coordinate 15,641,027 of JALMGA010000007.1, forward strand.
TAAATAAAAAAGTCTCACCCCTTCTAGGAACAAAAAGAAAAACCTGCCAAGTTGGATGGAACTGATTTGCTGCCTGCCATTTCATATTTAAAGTAAATAAAAATGGAAGACCAGTGAATGTTTTTCAGCTCAGTGTACGTGTTCTGTTATCTGAAAGACACACTGCAAAAGCAGGCACAGCTGATAAAACAGTCGTGACTCATAATCTGAACTTACTCCATCTTGCCCCCGTCAGCTGTCAGGGCAAAATAATAAATTTTACTTGGGCACCAAAACCTGTAGAGCTGGGCCAACCATTCTGTCTTGGTCAGGCCTCGAGTCAGGCCTTGCTCTGAGGAAATGAACATTCCCTTCAGATCTTTTATATATGCTTTTAAAAAAAAATTCACACCGATGGAAAAAATGTAGCTTATCTTAAGCCATTACGTTTGCTATTGTTAATAATTAATTTCGCAAACAGTTTGGAATTATAAAGACAATTTATTTTGGGCAACTTTATCTTTTCGGGGAAAAATATATTAGGTGGTATCTACACGTCATATATGCCACATTTATTCATGCGATATTGGATACAGATGTGAGGACAAAAATAGATTATCAACTGGAAGTCTGAGATTATGGGGAAATCTGAGAGAAATACATTATTCTAGTTTCTCTTGCTTCTGTCTATCTGAGATTATAGGGGCTCTATTTTGAATTGTTGTCCCTTTTCCGAAGAAAAATCAAGGTGATTTGAAGCAAAACTGTGAAACCATTTTACAGAACAAAACCAAAAACTACTGTATATATTAGTGGTGAATAATGTCTGTTAGGACTGATGCAACAAAGAACAGCACAGCTAAAAGGAAGAGGTCCTGGGATCTGAATGAAGCTGGAGCTCAAATACTTCGGCTATATAATGAGAAGAAAGGATTAGCTTTTATACCCTACTTTTCTCACCCTTAAGGCGATTCAAAGTGGCTGACAAACCTTCTGTTCTTCTCCCCACAGTAGACCCCCTGTGAGCAGGGATGTGCACGAATATTCATCAGCTTCACAATTTGTATGAATTCATACAAATTTAAATGTTCGCATTTGAATTGAATATTGGCTACATTTGATGATCGATATTCAAATGCGAAGTGAATACTTTTGTGTATTTGTTTGAAGCTTCATTACAAAGGTGAGAAGATGGCAAAGTGGCTACCCAGTCACATTTGCAGCAGTGTCAAAGCGGATTCAGAATGGGTTCAAAGTAGACAGATGGACAGACGGACGAACTGATTGATATTTTCATATATATTTATATACTGCTCTATGCATAACTGCAGAGCAGTGAACAGAAATAGTAATAAAAAGAACGAGCAATAAAATATGCACAATGAAAGCCAGATGCAATTTACAATGCCCAATCACAGTTCAAATCCTCACTCACTGAACACTTTTATCAAAAGTAGAGATATGCAGATACACAAAAATCAGATCTTTATCGCTATCATTGTAGACTCATTAAATCAAGCAACCAGATTTTTGAATTCGTTGTTTGAAAAAAATTTTGGTGAATTTTTTGTGACATTTCCCCCCATTGAAAGTGTTCTTTTTCACCACCAAAAATACTATGAAATATGAAAATGAAATTGAATTATTTGTTTTTGCAAGCAGAAACCTAGTTCACTTTGATCAGATTTTTGGAAAATTTGTTCAATTCGATGTGCATGTGTGCGAATTTGAAATTTCCAATCGAATTTGCAAATACAAAGGTCATTTTGCACACCCCTAATCAAAAGACAATATTTTAGCAAGTTCCAGAAGGTGGTTTCCAGGTGTATCTCAATGAACAGAAACCTCATAAAGCAAAGGACTGTATATAAGGCTTCAGTTCTATGCAAACTCCTCCCCCCCCCCAGCCCCCTGGCCAACTTTAAATTAAAACCTTTATGAAGTAGAAAGAAAGGGTGGATGCAAGCCTGGAGCTACTGGCTGATGAGTTGCTGCCATCCTTGCCGTTATGGGATAGTTGCCCCTGCAATACATAATTCATTACAAAAAAACCCTGAAGCATACATTTGTAAACATATCTGGAAAGAACTATGACTGCAAATTAACTGGGTAAATAAAGATTGCTGCATGCATTTTTCTTCTCGGTATGATTGGAAATTGTTCCTGAGCTTCATTTCATGCAAAAAATAACTTGACTTACAGTATAATTACAATATACCATCTGTTCACCAGCTAGCAGAAAAATATGTCCAACCCAGTAATATAGAGATATTCCTTACTTCAAGAGTAGCCAACATGCTGCCCTCTGGACCGTTGGACTATAAACCACTTTAAGCCACATGTACATGGGTCCAGGCCTGAGATGCTGCAGCACTATAGTGCAATGATAAATCTTGTCTCAAATTGGAAAAAAAACACTATTATTAAAAAAATACTATTATTATATTTATAGTGGTCATATGGTTTGTAGTAATACCATACCAGTGAGGTAAGGTAAATGTGGTGGCGTCCGTTTGCACTTTGCATGCCAAACTAGCCCTGTACTTGGCCACCAGTGTGTGGAGTGTGGATGGGCTGGTCAGATTGCCATGTTGAAGTTCGAACCAGCATCTGGTGCTGTCACACAGCCACCCCCACCTACCACACTGCATCCGGAAGAGGGTGTGACATCACCTACCCAGAAGCGACAGAGATGCTCCTGGTCAAAGTGTAGACTGCTTTTTAGCAGTCCACAGCTGGGTTGCTTTGGGGAGGGGTTATCCCACTCTGGAGTGGCTGCGGTGGAGGACAAATGCAGATAGGCCTGACCAGGGAGTGGATAGAATTGCTCCAAATGCTAAGTGTGAGCAGGCCCATACTGTCAGCCCTGCCGGCTGCCATAAGTTTCTTCTGTGTATTGTCAGCTCTGTTTTACTCTCATGTTATTCAGCAATTCATTATTCATAAGATACTCATGCATATATGTTATTGTCCTCCAGTTCTCATTACTCATATGTTATTTTTCCATGTACATTTATTCTGCTCCTGTTCAAACCTACAGTACAACTGTTGGGTATTGCAGCCACGTACATGTTCAGTGATATTCATTCATATGCATATTCTTCCTTTCTACCATACTTGGTTCTTTGTGGCTTTTGCTGGTGAATTGTTTGTGCTCTGTGATGATGGGAAAGGAGTGAAGAGGCCTTTGCAACGTGGGAAGGCCAGCCAGCAGTTAGCAGAAATAATAAACCTCCTTTGAAGCATGAAAGATGCTGTAATTGGACGTCTTGGCACAAGAGAGTAAAAATTACAATAGCAAAGACTTCCAGCACCAACACATAATTGTATCTTGCATTTCCCCACTGAATTCCCAGAACCCAAAACCTGGGTGAGAACTGTTATCTCAATAGCAAGGAAAACAAGAGGAAGATGGAAGAATCTTGAGACACTGCAGAGGTTTATCCACAGTGTGGTCTAGTGGTTAGGGAGCTGGACTCTCATCTGGGGATACCAGGTTCGATTCCACCCTCCCCCATGAAGCCAGCTGGGTGACCTTGGGCTAATCACAGCACTCTTCTGAGCTCTCACAGCCCCACCTACCTCATAGGGTGCCTATTGTGGGGAGAAGAATAGAAGGTTTGTCAGCCAGTTTGAATCCCCTTGAATGGGTGAGAAAAGTGGGTTAGAAAAGCCAACTCTTCTTCTTCTTCTTCTTCTTCTTCTTCTTCTTCTTCTTCTTCTATCCCACTTCTGCTTCTGGTTTTCATTAATGTCAGATGCTAAAACCCCAACCAGAAATTAAACACCTAATATTTAGGAATATTGAGAAGAAAGTTTAGGAATAACCCAAGAAAGTCGCCAATGTTTGCATTAGCTTTGTGGGTCTCCCTGAGATGGAAGATCGCTCCTGATTTGACCCCAGTCCCTTCAGTTAGGCTGTGATCAGACACAACAAGCCTGTTCCATAATGTTCAAGCCTTCATTTGCCCTTTTATAGTCTTCAGAGGGGAAAACAAAACGCAGATTGTCACACTCTATCTAAGCTGAGATCTGCTGAAGAGCACCACTTGGTTCTTTGTTTTTGGGCTGATGGAAGAAAGCAACTGGGCAGCTGATGAAGTGAATGGAATGATGCTAAACAGGTTAGTGCTCTCAGCCACATTCCACTCAGGTTTCAGCCTTTGCTCTCACTCACTGTCTGCCAAAACCCGTGGCACATGAGGCTTAAATTAATTCTCCCTTCCTCCAGCACCATATTTAGACTTTAAAATAAAATCCTAATAGCTCCAATGGCTTTTTTACAAAACAGTGCTGTAGAAGGCCATAGATGACATGTAAAGAAGAGAAGATTTGTACTGTATAGGAAACCCTATACCAGCAATGACTTCACAGACTAATGCATGGCTTTCAAATTGAAACCCTCCAGTTGTCTCTGGACCATAACTCCCAGCATTCCACTCCCCAGTGGCATGGAATTCTGGGAGTTGAATGCTGGTAGTTGTAGTCCAGAAACATGGAGGGCTATCATTTGAGACCTCTGCATTAGTGACCTCTATCTTTGCTATATAGGTCATCAGATATATTACTTTTCCTGGATGCATACGGATGCCTTATGTATAGTTCCTTTTCCTAAACTAGTGTTCTTTGAATCCTAGCTCATCTCAAGGGTATTAGCTTGTCTACAAGCAAAGGCACAAGCGCGATACCTTTGTATCATAGCACCCATATACCTCCAAGCACTTTCTCTATTATCCTGGGGGGAAAACGAACAGAGGTGGAGATTCCCACAGCCTGCTTCCAAATTCCATTCATATCTGTGTAGCCCCCAAGAAGGAATGGGTTCATCCCAGTAGGATCAAGTCACCGAGACTCGTGTTTAGAGGCAGAGTAGTGAGATTATAATGCTGAGATCTGCTGATGTTTATGCTCTTCTTACGTACATGAAGCAAAATGAAATAATATTTAGAATACGAATAGGAGAAAAGAATGAGGAACTGGTTTGTGCCCCTGGTGCATTTGTAAGGTTGTGAGTTCCGTCACTGTCTCCTGTCATTTTGTAAGGTTTTTGTCAAGCAGTTGTACTCACACACTTGGCTTCTGCAGAATACTATTGCATTATTGGCAGACAAAAGAAGGTTTTTGTCACATTTTTTAGCATTTACTAATTGATATGGCTGGAGATCGCAATTGAATCCTCACTGTAGTCCAACAATCCCTCTACCTGTGTGATGGTATAGTGGACAGAGTGCTGGGCTAGGACCCAGGAGACCAGGGGTCAAATCTCTGCTCAACCCAGGAACCAGAGTAAAGGTCTGTCCACACTTAACTCATTGGGATGGTATAACAAGCTGGTGACTGAAAAACAGAAAGCGAGGCTAGGAGATACTGCAGGTGACCTCTTGTTGACAGGAAACTGGGTCTCCTCTTACAGCCATGATTCACACAGAACACAAGTGCATCTTTGGAAGGAGACTAGAGTTAGGAAAAGGAAGAAGAAACTGAAATTTGACCTGGGAGCAGAAACTCAGCACATCCATTGTTCCAGGGATGTCAGAATCATTACAGATGACAAGGGAGTGAAAGGAGCTTGGGAAAGCAAGGAAGACCTGGAGCACCAGAGGTAGCAGAGGTCCCCGGGAAGAGCAGAAAAGCAGAAACATTTGGCAAGTCAAAGACACAGTGTAAAGTGGAATGGTTTCCAGTTAGGAAAGTGCCCGGATATTCATAACATTCGATATTTGTACGAATTTGAACGAATTTGGACATTTGTATATGAATCAAATGTTACAGCGTTAGTACATGGACATTTGTATTCGTATGAATGTTTCAGAACATTCATACAAAGCTTTGGAACATTTGTGAACCTGGGAAGTAGGGAAGCGGCTGCGGCAGTCACATCTGCAATGGATCCAGAGTGCATTTGACATGGACTGAGAGCGTATTAAAAGTGGATTCAGGACAGATTTGACGCTTTCAGAGCAGATATGTTACAGGATATGTATCAGATACGTATGTGTTTGTATCAGATACATATTAATTCATATGAATACATTTGTATCAAATAGAATCCCACCACATTTGAAGAGGATCTGTTCGAACAAATACAAATTTTCTTACATTCAGTTTGATACAATCAAATGCAAAAAACCCATTTTTGCACATCCCTGTTCCCAGTATATTAGATGAAATCTGGGCACATAGATGGGCTACATCAAGTGGTCCTTAGGGAACATTGCTAGCATCAAGGTTTCAGACATAAATCTCTTACATCCCTGACTGGAGATGCCACACTCGGGAGTCGGACTTCCTGCTTCTGAGGCAATTAGCAAAAATAATAAATCTTCTATGAAGGAAAAAATGTTATTTTATTCCTACATCATGACTTGAGAAACTGAAAATTGCAAAAGGATAATCTTCCAGCACCAACAAAAAGTTAAGCCTCACGTTTTCCTGCCTAATTCCCCACACCCCAAGAACCTTGTGGAGAACTCTTATCTCAAGAGCAAGCAGAGCCAGAGGCAGATGGTACGACCTTGAGACATTAATGAGGCCTCTTCACTCTCCCATTCCTGTTTCCTGCCCCACCCATCAGCCCTGAGCACAAACAATTCTCATGTAGCTCTACAAGGGTCCATGTATGCCAGCAAGAAGTAACAGTTTACATGTGAATATCAGGATACATTTACATGCATATATATAGGTTGTTGGGTACCATCAAGTCATGACCGACTCCTGATTGACCAACCACATGGGCATCTCCATGAGTATCTCTCTATAAAGTTTTCTGTGCAAAGACACAGAAGTGGTTTGTGGTTGCCTACTTCTGGAGAGAGGCTAGGGATCAAACCAGCAACCCTCTGCTTCCCAGGTGGTTTGCTCTACCACTTAGAAACAGCCACTTCCAGACTCCATAGACACTGCTATGCAGTTTTCTTGGCTGAGATACAGAAGTGGTTTGCCATTGCCTACTTCTGGGAAAAGCCTGGGAATTGAACTGGCAACCTTCTGCTTTCCAGGCACTTTGCTCTGGAAAGTCACCCCTATGCATATATCTACTATTGCTTAAACAGATATACATGCATTAGGTATGGGCACAAATATACGTAACATTAATTATGTGTACAAATTTGTATATTCGTACACGAATTGAATGTTATGACATCTGTACATTAACATCCGTGAAAATGTGAATGGTTGGAACATTAGTTAAACTGGGGAAACGTATCATTCCATTCCATTCTATTTTTATTTGTATACCGCCTTTCCAAAGAAACTTTTGCTCAAGCAGTTTACAACAAACAGGGGGGAAAAATACAATGAGAATACATCAAAGAAATACAAGTAAATACAGCAAGTAAATATAGCAAGTAAAAGAAAAAAAATCAATTTCAATAACTAAAACATCAAATATATATCATAAGCAATGTACAAAATTCTAATAATAAGCTATGTGATCTAGATAATAATAATGATGATGATGATGATGATGATGATGATGATGTTTGCTTATAACACCCTTTCCACCACTGAGTGGAACAACACTTATAGTCAACAGCAAATCAAAGACATTGCATATTATAATAACTAATACATTATAGAATCACAAATCATACATGACATAATAATAAAGAAACATATAAAGCAGGTGTGACAGCCAACACTAGAGCTTTCCCCTCTCATCCATGCTGGGAGCCTCTGGCGTTTTGTACTCCAAGCATGGGTGTGATGGCCAAGCACCAAGTCTCTTCCCTCGCATCTATTTTTAGATTTGTTGCTTTTTACATTTGTTCCCTCCATTCCTCCATCATCAGCTGGAACCCACACCTAGAGGAGGCCGTGGCAAAGGCTCCAGTCTTACAAGTGCAGCACAAAACTTGGTTGGTTCTCCTCTCAGATATGTATCAGATATGCACCTGATACGTATGCGTTGATATCGGATACGTATCTGATATATATGCGTTTGTATGGATATTCGTACAAATTCATACGAATACATTTGTGTCGAATGGAGTCCTGCCACATTTGAAGGGGATCTATTCAAACGAATACACATTTTATTTTATTACAGTTTGTTATATGGTTCTAAAAAAAAATTTAATTTTAAAAAAGTATCATGTCTTACACATGAATAACGAAGAGCTGAATCACATACTGGTAACATATAAGATCACATACTGGGAAAACCTCATGGCAGACTTCAGGGCTGACAGCAATGTGTTTCCACTGAGTTTTATAGGTTCCTTCCTCTACAATGTCTCCAAATCAGGTAGCATTAATACACAAGATTCAGAAGAGCTTGAATCAGCGCAGTGAGGTGAGCACGAAGGTGAATTATTTTCACTTCCTTTGGAAAACTGAGCCTCCACTAGATAAATAAGCGGACAGAAGAGGCGGGGAGCAGAGCGAGGATTACAGACTAAACTGGAAGCGTCTTTGCCGCTTGCACTGTGAAGCCTACAGCCAAAGCACAAAGTCCCCTGGGATGCATTCTTGTGGAAAGTAAGCAATGCTTGGAAAGTGTTTCCAAAGGTTAATAGCATGGAAGGGGGGGGGGAACGTCGTGTCTGCAGCCACATTTTCTAAGCCAGCTGCCTTAATGACTTTGAAGAAGCCTCCAACGGTGCTTGTATGCTTAATCAAACCATCTCACTCCATGAGTCTACTCACAGGCGTGGCCTGTTCTTTGACCAGTGCGATAGCAGAGAAGGGATGATATGTAGGCTTCATTCCTCCTGGGAGTGTACAAAGGGCTGCAAATCAAGACTCACAGAGGAGGTGGAACCCAAATCTCAAATTGCACCAGTGGGTGGGTGGGTGGGTGGTTAGGGGAATCTAGCAAACAATATTAAGAAATTGAGAACCTTTGCATTTTACTCAAAATTTAAGTTGGAATACTGATTTTAAGTCAGTAATAGCCAAGAATTTATGTGTCAGGCACTGCTTGATGAAATCTAGTCATAGCTGGATTTGGGGCCTTTCTACACTTAGCCGTATTCTGGATTTTAGCCCAGGATAGCGTCCTGCTGTCTGCATGATCATGCAGGTTATGGTAGGCACCAAGCGAGGCCTACCATAGCTTGTATTAACACGCAGACAACAGGCCCTTATCCCAAGATATATTCCAGAACAGGGCAAAGGGCCAAAAGAGCCTTGGAGACCATATGGAGTGACTTCCTCCAGACTGGCCAGTCTTCTATGACCTTTCCTGGTCCCTCTTTAACTGTCCATCCCATGATCAAGCACAGCCAGCTCCATCTGCATTGCAAGGGTGAAGGCGCCATTTGTCCCAGTCCAACACTGGCAGCAGTGTGGAGGCACCAGAGCTGACTCTTCCCCCGTGGCACCACCCATCCCTGCCATCAATTGGCCCAGGCCCCATCATGTCTGGTGCACAAGGCTGGGCTGGGCTGGGCTGGGCTGAGCAGAGCACCCTTTGAAGGTAGCAGGTCCATTCCATGGCGAGGTTTCAAAAATTATCTTCAAAGACGGCATAAGCTTTGAACAGGGGACTGTGATGTTTTTCCTGTTCTGGATTGGTTGGGGAAAACATCAAAGACTTGACAGGAACTAGATGGCTTGGGATGGTTATAGACCTTCTCAAACAGGTCTCAGGTTAATCTGGAAGCACTTGGGAGAATTTTGAGCTGGGATACCTCTAGGGGTATGCATGAATACAATTTTTGGAATTCAATTTGATTCTAATATCCAAAATTTTGAATTGATTCAAATGTTTAAAATTCAAAAGTATTCACATTCGAATCAATCTGAATACATTCAAATCTATTTGTGCATATTTTCAATCTTTAATTGCAAATACGAATGTTGATAACATTCGTATGTGTCCATACGTATCTGTACACATCCCGTATGCATCCTGTATTCGTCCTGTATGGATCTGTACAAATGTGTACAGATGCAGGAAAGATGCGTATGGGCAAGTATGTATAAAAATGTCTGAATAATTTGTATGAATGATTCGAAAATTGAAATTCGTTCGAATGTTTAAATTTGAATTTATAGACATTCGATTTGAATTCAAATGACCAAATTTGAACAAATTCAATTGAGTTTTGAATGTTTCAAATATCTGTGCACATCCCTAGATAGCTCTAGTCCAACTCAGCTGCTTGGTCCGGTCTACTGATCAGATGTGAAAATGGCCTAAAATTGAGGGACATTGGATGCCTTTTATGAAAGTAGAGTCAACCTGCAAGGATGGATTCCAAACATCTTGGCACGACCCCCACAGTCTCTATTTGAAAGAAAGAAGGAGAAGGGAAAAAAAGAAAGAAAATTGCACTCCAGTTTATATTATTGTCAATTTGTACATTTTTCATAATATATACTACTGCATTCTTAAAAACTGCAGCACTTTTGTTGCATCACTGTTCCTAATCTACTAGCTTGCATATATTTTATCCAAGTAATATTTTTCAGTTGAATTTTACATAAACCTTATGGGGTTTTTATTCACATCTTTATGACCATGGGAACAGCTTCTCCTCCTGATGCTGGCGCTGTTATTATTCTAACTATATAATTTTATCTGTTTTTAAGCCAATCTTGCTGTGACTCACCCCAAGACCTTCGGGTGGAGGGCAATACAGAAATATATACATGTGTGTTCCACTAGTCCAGTGATTCCAACCTGGGGAATGCATGCACCGAGTGGTGCAAACCAGGAAGTTTAGGGCTTTGCAGAAACACTGAATCATGGAAGAATCCCATTATTGAACTATTTATTTACAGTTACACCATATACATTTGAAACCTCTATATTAGTTATAAACATTTTGCTAAAATAAAGGGTACAGTTTGTGGAAATAGGCTGCCAAGGTTTGGAATGGCTGTGTCTAGTCCAAGGAATCAGTGATGTATAACAACAGCCCCGTGGGGTATTCATTGCAAAGCTTCATGATACATTTTATTTCCTTTGATAAAACATCTGGGCTCCCCCTTGTGGCCTAAAACAGCTGTTCTCTAGGAAACACCAGTCCCGCCTATCCAATCAACTATCAGTTGTTGCTACAGAAGATGAGGAAAAAATGGTGCTCTTCCCTTCCCCGGTCTGCTTTATGGGACAAAGCTTGGAAATTATTAGCCATGGAATACTTTGCATACAAGTCTTAAGAGTCAATGTGACAGAGTGGCTAGACTGTTGGCTTAGAGCAGGGACATAAGAGGAATTCTGCTGGATCAGGCCACAGCCCATCTAGTCCAGCATCCTGCCGCATACAGTGGCCCACCAATTGCTCATGGGCATCTCAAGAAGAAGATGAGGGCAAATCTTCACCTGCTGAACTGTGGCCTTCCAGATTTTCCTGAACTACAACTCCCATCATTCTGTGCCACTTGTTGGCCGACTGAAGGACTATAGCCCACGCTAGCCTCCCTAGCCCATGCTTTCCCCTCACTTTCTCCTTTCTCACACCTTTCTCTTCACTTCCCACTCACCCACCATGCTTGGTTCACACAGGAAGGAGCCAGCCAAGCCGTCTTTTCCCAAGTGTGGAGAAAACTGAAGGAAAAGAAAGCGTGGGCAGGAAATGAAACTTGTTATCTAGTGCAAAGTGGGTGAAAATGAAACATTTTATCCATCATGAAGCGGCCTGCCAAGGGAAAGAGGAGAGAGGGAGGCTTTAAAACTTTAAACTTCCCTGCAAAGGAGGGATGGCAAGGGGCTGTCCTACCATGTGAAACCCTACCTGTTTCATGATGCAATCTCCCCCTAATACTGCAATACTGTTCCCAAAGGAGAAAAGATAAAGCATTTTAGCAGCAAAAATGGGAATGAGAGCTGTTTTTCAGGGGGGTTAAATGTGGTTTTTCATGATTTATTCCTCAGAAAATGTGGGAAGCCAGTCTGTAATGTGGACAAAGAAAATTCAAATAGTTTTCAAAGTGCAATAAAACCCAGGTGGGAACAGGACCTTACAGTATTTTTCCAAAGTTAACATGGCTCTTTATTCCTTGTATGAGCAAGAGTTTGTGAGTCATTATTAAATGACATCACTTAAAAGTTAAAACACAGGGGTATGAAGTATGCACAAGATGACGAGTTGGTTTTGAGCTTGCCTTACACGGTACAAAAGAAGTCAGGTGACCTTCATAATTATACTGTGCCTTAATCTCCACACTGTGATTTTACAGATAAAATACATTCTTGTTTGCTTAACTTCTCTGTTCAACTTCCCCGGGATTAGGATATGAGATGCTTGCCTCTGTGAATATTACTGTATACCAATAAAGTATCCTCTCTAACACGGGTAATTCTGATGCTGCCTCCTTTAGTGCAAAGATGTGGACGTGGAAAGAGGTAACAATAGGGAAAATGCGTTCCAGTTACCACCTCTCCGTTCTTCTGCCTCTTCCCTTGAGCCATCTCACATTTGTATGAATGCTTCAGAAATCTGCGAAACCGGGAAGGCGGAAAAGTGAGTTACATCTGCGACAGATCCAGAGTGCATTCGACACAGATTGAGAGTGGATTAAAAGTGAATTTAGGTCGTATTTGACACATTCAGAGCAGATATGTTACAGGATATGTATCGGATACGTATCAGATAAGTATCGGATACATATGCATTGGTGTCGGATATGTTTCGGATTGTAAATTCATATGAATTTGTATGAATGCATTCATATCGAATAGAATCCTACAACATTTGCAGGGGATCTGTTTGAATGAAATTAATTATCTTATATTCAATTTGATATGAACTGAATGGGGACAAAACACTTGTGGGCAAATATTGATGTTGTAAAGTGTTTGGGGTGGAACTTGAATTCATAGGGACTCATGGGTAAGTACATGGGATTAAGGATGCCCATCAAACATATTCATTTACTGTTTGCAACACACAAACATTTCAAAGAGGGCTGGATTTGTAAGCCTGGCCCTCTACAGGCCTCCCTGTGGCCCTTGTATTTTATTTTCTGGCCTATACCTAAGCCTGAGACTTGGCAGAGGCCATGGGAAGGCCCAGAAACTCCAGGATTATAACAAGTAACATCATGATGGTGTCATTGTGCTCCCCTCCCAGTTCCTGGGTGGAAGCCAAGAGGCTAAAGACGGTCGTGGAAGCAGGGCTACCTGAAGTCTCCTTTAGCACTCATCTTCTTCTCACTAGCGGTGTGCACCAAATGCATTTTTTTGCATTCGAATTTGAGACAATTCGAATATTCAAATATTCAATTCAATTTGAAATGTGAAAACCTGGGTTTTTGAAAGTCCGATTTGAATCCGGGTTATCCGCATCCATACTTCCGGAAATTCAATTTGAACTCGAAAATATGGATGTCGGCAACATTTGTATCCAACTTTCGAATTTACATGCATCCTGTTTTTATCATATTTGGATCTCATCCCATATTATAAGCGCAAATAAACATGATATTTGGATGCAATATACGATGTTCTATTCAGTCAAATTATTTGAAAATCCGTATCAGAGTTTCAAAAATCTGTAATCCGTTCAAATTTGAAAATTTGGATTTTCAAAAAGCCAATTCAGATTCGAATGTCAATATTCATTGAATTTGAATTGGATTTTTGAATCTTCAAATATCTGTGAGGCTTTTGACCTTATGAAGCAAGCTTTCTTTAGGAGGTTCACGATTATTTATTTTACGTTATTTGAGTATTTATATCCCTTCCTTCAGCCAAAGGTGATAAGACCAATAAAACTTTATAAAAGAAAACATAAACCTTTGTCCCTCTTTGGCACGCCTACAGTCAGAGGAAGCTAAGCATAAGTGAAGAGGTATGTTTTAACCAAGTGCTGAAAGACATACAGAGTTAATGCCTGATGTACCTCCAGAACGAAGCTATTCCAAAGACTGGGGGCCACTCAACTTTGCACATCTGAAAGTGCATACAGACATGTTTGACACACATCCCTACAAATCCTCTGTTTCCTAACTGAGGAATGAGAATTCCCAGAAGCTGGACACAGCTTTAAAAACACAGACACACATAACCTTCAGTGCAAATAGGTGAAGATGGACTCCCCCCCAGCATGACCTTTCTTCTCTCCCCCCCCCCCCCCGCCCAGTGCTGGCATTGCCACATGCTTCTTACACTGCTGTTTTCTCACCCTTTTAAGGGGACTCAAAGTGGCTGACAAACTTTCTGTTCTTCTCCCACAACAGACACCCTGTGAGGTAGGTGGGGCTGTGAGAGCTCGCTCAGAAAGAGAGCTGTGGCTAGCCCTAGGCCAACCAGCTGGCTTCATGGAGGACTGCGGATTCAAACCCAATGACTACAAGATATGAGTCCAGTACTCTAACCACTAGACCAGTGATGGTGAACCTTTTGAGCTTGGTGTGTCAAAATTTGCAAGAAAACCTAGCTTAACTCAGGTCCTGTGTCCCATCTAGAAATATCCATAATTTTGTGATATTTGCAGCTCTAGTAAAAAAGTTATATTTTTGATATATGTATTTTATTAAAAGCAAAAACAAATAATTCTTTACATTAGTGACTTCTGTTGCTGAATTTCATTTGCTAATATTCAATTGAAAGTTGGTATTTCGTACACTTCAAGAACAAGCAAGCACAACACGCCCAGGTGCCAGGTGTGTCACCCAAAAGGGCTTGGCGTGTGTCACCTGTGACACGCGTGCCATAGGTTGGCCATCACTGCACTAGACCAAACTGGCTTACATCAGTCAGTTTTGGTCGGTCCTCTTCTATGCCCATTTGAAGCACTCAAACTACCCTTTAAGAAAGGCGACTGATGGAAACCATAGAAAAAGAGGCACATCATGTTTTCCACTCTACACTGCCATACCATCCAGGTTGTCACTGATGCACAGATCCATGTGTGCATGCACAGAAGTGAATAATAACAGATATTCATGGCAGAAATCGATCATAACTTCCTGGAGAATTACACACTCAAGTACCAAACGGAGCTCTGTTTGTCATGATAAGATTAGATGTAATTCCTGTACTGTTTATGTCTGCTTGTATTTATATACTTTATAAGGCTCATTCCATATGCCAAGGTGTACGGTGCATACTACAGCATGCCTAATTGTTGAGCTGATTCCTCTCTAATAGGATTTGATAGCTGAACATCTGTATTGCGCGTGTAAACTGAACTGCTAAATGGGTACAAAGTTGTGCTTTAATCTTCTGGCCTGGGGGTCATTTGTCATTCCTTCTATGGGTGTTTTTCCGCACTCCTTTAATCCGGATCTAAGAAGATCCGAATCTAAGGAATGGGTACAGTAGTAGATCCCGATTAAGGGAAGTACCCAATGTGTTTCCATGGTGGTCTAGCACCCAATAGCAATGGGTGCTAGCCTCCCTGCCGTGGAAACACCGGAGCACCCATTTGGAAATCCAGATCTACCCACGAGGGGTCTGGCTGTCACCCCAGGTGTTTGGGGGGACAGGGGTTGCAACCTCCGAAGCAGCTTTGAAGTCACTTTGAAGTCATTTCAAAGTCACTTCAAAGTCTGTGCAAAATAGCTCCTTTGAAGTCTGTGCTGATCTTCAGAGTGAACTTCAAAGTGACTTCGGAGTCACTTCGGAGTCACTTCGAAGTTCACTCTGAAGATCAGCACAGACTTCAAAGATGCTCCGGAGCTATTTTGCACGGACTTCAAAGTGACTTCGAAATGACTTTGAAGCTTAGGTTTTGGGGTTCCCCCCCATGGGTGCCCCCTCCTCCTAGCCTCCTCTAGACCCCAATGCCACACAAGCGTGGAAACAGGCTCTCTTTAATCCAGAATTTCTGGCTGAAGACCCCATTGTAGACCCCATTAATGGGGCCTACAGAATATCCGGATTAAAGGCAGAAAAGTACCCATTTGATCTGGATTTCCCAACTGGCAGTGGAAACAATCTGGTCCCAAATGGGTGCAGTGGTGGAAATGTGGTCATCCGGCTCACACCCAAATGGGTCCTTAATGGGTGCAAAAATGGGTACTTTCTGCCAGTGCAAAAACACCCTATATTGTAATGTGGATTGACCCATGACATTTTATGAGGGATGTACATGAATGGGTTTTTTGACATTTGACTCATAACGAATCAAATTATAGAAATTCCATATTCGTATGAATAGATCCCCTTTGAATGTGGTAGGATTCTATCCGATACAAATGCATTTATATGAATTCATACAAATATTTGATACGAACAAATACATATCCAATATGTATCTGATACATATCCAACACAAATGCATATGTATCCGATATGTATTTGATGTGTACAAATTCATACAAATGCATTCATATCAAATAGAATTCTACCACGTTCAAATGGGATCTATTCGAACAAATATTAATTTTCTTACATTCGATTCAATACTAATTGGATGCCCAAAAAATAATTCATGCACATCCTTACTTTCAAAGTATGGTGCTGGAGAAGATTTTGAGAGGCCCTTGGACTTAGAGGAGAATAATGACTGTTCAATAGAAGAAGAAGAAGAAGAAGAAGAAGAAGAAGAAGAAGAAGAAGAAGAAGAAGAAGAAGAAGAAGAAGAAGAAGAAGAAGAAGAAGAAGAAGAAGAAGAAGAAGAGGAGTTGGCTTTTGTACCCCACTTTTCTCACCCATTCAAGGGGACTCAAAGTTGCTGACAAACCTGCTGTTCTCCCCACAACAGAACACCCTGTGAGGTGTGGGGGGCTGTGTGGGGGGCTGTGAGAGCTCAGAAGAGAGCTGTGACTAGCCCAGGGTCACCCAGCTGGCTTTGTGGAATCAAACCTGGTATTCCCAGATAAGAGTCCGGCTCCTCAACCACTAGACCAAACTGCCTCTGAAGGCCATTCACAGGA
Source organism: Aspidoscelis tigris stejnegeri (assembly GCA_023333525.1). Taxonomy (NCBI): domain Eukaryota; kingdom Metazoa; phylum Chordata; class Lepidosauria; order Squamata; family Teiidae; genus Aspidoscelis; species Aspidoscelis tigris. The sequence goes on from JALMGA010000007.1 coordinate 15,657,782, forward strand.
ATTCAAGAACAGGTGGAGATTTTGCCTTTGTCTTCTGCTTGAGATGGCCAGAAGCAGTTGGTGGGCCAATGTGTGAGACAGGATGCTGGACTGTTGCCTGACCCAGCAGGGCTTCTCTTATGTTCTTATGTATATTATTTGTATATTATGTATATAATTATGTATATAACCCTCTGGCGTTGTGTGAACATCCCAGTTTTTGTCTGTATTCATTGTACATCTATTTCCTTCCCTTCCCACTATTTTTTATTTATATTAACGACCCATTCCTCAACACATGTCCCACAGTAAAATATATAGAGCAATAAATCGCTTGGTCTCCAAGGCCTGTCTTTCTCACTCAATCTTTTGCCTTCCTTCAACATATTCGTTTCCCATTTTTTAAACCTTTTCTTCCCTCCATTCTACTCTCATACGCTAAGAACTAAAGAGGGTGATTCACCATTCACTGCCTGATCCGTGGGGATGAATATTGATTTTGTATAATGTACTCTGGGCTTGGGAGTGTTCCTTGGCAGAAAGCAGCTTATCTTAATGTGTTTCTGAACTCAGGGTAGCCATAATATAAGAGGCAAGGGCGCAAATGCCTTATGATTCACTGCTCGTTTTTAGTTCTTGATCATATTTATCTGTCTTAAATATGACTCTGTCTTTTTTTCCCCCCACACCCACCTACATAACAGCATTCCTTTTCTCACTTACTCAACACATCCTACCCAGGGATTTCTTTGCTGCCTCCTTTTGTCTTTTTCTCCTTTCACTGAAGGCGTGCCGTGCTGGGTCAGCATGATCCATCTAGTCCGGCAGTCTCTTTTCACATCGGCCAAACAAATGGTTGGAGGGATATTTGTAAGCAATTCTTGCGCAAAAGCGCTCTGCTCTTATCCACTTTCCAATGCAGCTGAATTTCAGAGAAGTGCTGTTGCTGACACTGGAGATAAAGATCGCAGGATGGTTACCCACCCAGTGTCATAGAATGCTGCCCCATACCTATTTCAGTCCTCCATGGGACATCCCAGATCTTTGAGATGCGACCCTTGTTGGAATCCAGTCCTCTCAGACCCTATTAGGAACCCATTAGGAACCCAATAGGTATGCAATTGGATCAGCAATGTACTTTCTGCACACTCAATCCCTTAAGGACCCCATTAGGACCCCATTCTGAATGTGCTGGCAAAATCCAGAATTAATGGGGTCTTCAGGCCCTTAAATCTGGATTAACACTAGACCCCTTTAAAGGTGTCTTCAATCCAGAGGCTCAGAGTGGGCGCTAGTGTGTCCATCGGGTGCCAGATGGCCCATGCGGATGCATGGGGCCCTCACCATGATGTGGAACTTCAAGGGCCGGATTCCACAAGGACTGGATACCAAAGATCTGGATCTTCTAAATCTGGATTAAGGGAGATATGTGCAAAAAGGTCCATAGCAAGGACCCCATACGTCCACATGGAGGACACATACCATCTGGACTTTCCTGAATGGAAACCCCACAACTAAAATGGATAGAAATGAAAAGGTGTGAGCCGTTGGACCTGAAGGTGGACTGAAGAAGCTTTAAAAGCAAATGTGTGACACACCAACAGCTCTCTTCAGGGCAGCTAGCCCACCTTGCCTTATCTTCAGAGTGGGGGAATGACTGTTTCCAAGCGTATTAGACTTTCATTCCCCCAGTCTGAAGTTGTAAGGGGAGGGGGAGTTCTGCTACTCACCCAGAAATGGCTCTGAAGGTGGGCCATTTCTAGAGGCTGGGGAAATGGTACTGGGTCCTGTGTGCTGAATAGTCCATTCCAGACACCATTGCTTGTCCGTTTGACAGTGGTGAAGCAGGATACAGACTGGGACTGTGAAGGAGACTAGACTTTTCACACTCAGGACCCTTCAGACACTGGGGTCTTGGGGCCAGTGCGTTCCCTGTGAGGCTGTGCCTTCTGAGGGACACTCTACCATGTGGGCCTTGCAGTTCACTGAGGCATCTGGCACAGTCTGAATGGACTGTGTGGAATCTGCCATCAGAGCACCATTGTTCCACGTGTATCACTGGGATGGTGCAAAAGCATGCTTCTCGTCCTGCCCCACCCACCCACCACCACCAGGCCTTAGGGGACTGATTGCATTTGTTATTTTATCTGGGGATTTTGTTTTTTAAAAAATCTTTATTTCATTGTTAGTGCTTATTTTTGGAATTGTGATTTTTATTTGTGCTTTGCCTTGGTGCTCTTGTGAAGTGTGGCTTTAAATAAATGAAGAAACCCCACTCACACAAGTTCTAGGGGGCCTCCAGCCACCGGGGAATGCTTCGCCACCACTGCGGTGCTGCAGGTCACATGACAATCGTTCAGCAATGTTGGCGCAGCAGCAGGGAAAAGATGATGTAAAAAGCTGCTGTTTATTTAGCAGCTTTTTACTTCACACTTTCCCTCTCATGCTGTGAGGTGACTGGACAGTGGAGTACCCACCATCCTGTCGGGACAACTGGACACACCTTCACAGGGGCTCTGTCCTCCCTGCGCAGTTTTCCCGCATTCTGTTGGATTGACAGGAAAAGGCTGCTCATGGAATTTGGAGGTTTAGTCATGTCTGGAAGCACTCCAAGACTCCTTCTTTGTTTCATTTCTGACTGACTGTTATAGTTGTGGGTGGGAAGACACATTTCTATTGACAAACAACCAGTGACCTCATTCAAAAGCCTCTCTTGCTTCTTGTGGTTTTACTTCCTTTGCTGACTGCACACAGGGTAGAATTCCAGGAAATGCTTGCTTGAAGTGCTGCTGCTAATAGATGGAAAATGGAAAATCCCAACACATTTTCTTGGCTCCTTCCAGCATCTCTACAGCTCCCTTCTTATTTATTTGTAAGTCTTTGTCTTCAAACATTTCTGAAAGAACAAAATTTGGGAGAAGGGGGCAGCTATTGTGTTTTGGAAAAACCCACACCTGCAACATATCAATTTATCCACACATTTATTAACTAACCCTAATGTGTGCCTCTTAATTCTTAGCTTAGCAACTGATGCAATGGTAAACAGGTGGGCATATCATATTATGTTCTTTGAACTTTAGATGGTAACAGCAGCATGCCTTAGGCCCTGGTCATACCTATATGAGACATAACGTCCTACTCATCATTTGAACTGAGGTTGTACCAGTTCTGTTCACACCTAGATTGCTATAGATCACCCTCAGGCTATCCCTGCTTTGTGCTGCGTTACTCACACCTTTCTCCATGATCAACCTGAGCCTCCTCCACGGAACTCTTGGCTCTCCACCCCTTTTCCTGTGTCAAATCTATCTATTTTCTTATTGGATGCCATTGTGTCACTCAAGGGAGGTGAGGGTGTCTTTTGCAGTTCTTTTTTAAGCCTGCTCCCTCACTTCCACACGCCCCTTCCTTTTTTATGTGCTTTTCTTCTCCATGTGATTAATTTTTTAAATAATAATAATAAATTTGAGAAAAATGCTAGATAGAAAAATCATACACATAAACTGAGGAGAGAAGGGGAGATGCCTCACAAACTCCATTCATGCCACCCTCCCCTAGACATTGGCTGAAAGAAAAGACTGGACCCACCCACCACAGCACAGTTCAGCCTCCTTTAGCCTCCCCCCCCCCCTCACACTGAGGAAGAGAAGATGGCCTGACATGCCAGGATGGGCTGAGTCCTCTGGAAAAGAGGACTCCAGTTATTTATTTTTATATTTTATTTATATTTATATCTATATCCTGCCCTATACCCGTAGGTCTCAGGGCGGGTTACAGTTTTTAAACAAGTTAAAACAGTAATATGCATAAGAACACATTAAAAACCAACAAGCAAACAAATGAAAAATCCAGCCTTTTTTTTTTAATATTCAGATATTAAAATGCTAATGTCTACAGTGGTGATGATGGGGGGAATGGTCACATTAGCCAAAGGCCAGGGCAAAGAGTTAAAACAATCTGACAAGGATAAGCCAGCTTGGAAAACAAATTGAATAAAAATAATGTGAGTAACATGACCAGAAGATGAGCTAAAGTTGCCTTAAACTAAATGTGTGACCAGGGCCTTAGTTCACATTAACAGGAAAGCCTGTGAATTGAAGTGTTGGACCTGAGGAAAAGAAAGTAACACGCTAAAAACAACAGACAACAGACCCCTATCTTGAGATATACAGTCAGACCCCCGTATCCACTGATTTGGCAACCATGGTTTCAGTTAACTACGGTTATTGGATTAACCCCAACCCACCCCCTGCGGGCACCATAAGAAAAAAGCACCCAGAACTGGATGGCCTATTTTGACCTCCAGAAGGCCTATTTCAGCCTCCATAGACTGTTAGAATAGGCACATGATGCCATCAGAGCCCATCCCAAAATGTAAGGGGGCACACGGCAGGCAAGCGGGAGGCATCAGGTGGCATCGCACACCTATTTCAAGGCTCTCTGGAGGCTGAAATAGGCCTTCCAGAGGCCAGAAAAGCACTTCCGGTTCCGGGGTTGCACAACCTGTTCGCAATTATCCACAGTTTCAGGTAGCCACGGTAGGAGCTGGAACATATCCTCAGTGGATTCAGGGGTCTGACTGTATTACAAAATATGGCCAAGTGCGAACAGGCCCACAGAATGTTTTCCATTAGCATTTCTTTACATTTTTAGTCGTGTAGATTTAATAATCCAAACAGATGAATTGATGTTGTCAGTGGAACTTTTTTTACAGAGTGACTAAAATGTTGTATCAACACATTCTAAAATAACTAAATATTGTTTAGTAGTTTGAAACAAATGCTTTTAAGTATAATATTTGTTGAAGTGAATTCAGGCCGGCGTGATAAAACTGGATTCTTGCAGATTGTTTCATTGACTCCTACATTTCTAATCTCTCCTTTCCCTCTCTCTCCTTGTCCTAAGACTTGCTTAGATCTTTTCATATTTGACTCTGATCACCACCAGCACAGCCTCAGTCTTACGAATCACTGGAGTCTTCCTCTGGATACACATTTATTGTAAGCTTCTAGGCACTGCGATTGCAGTGCCAAAGTTAGAGAACATTCAAGATGAATCTGCAAGAGGCACCTCTATTTAGCATGCAATGTTTTCTATGCTGCATGTCAGTGCCAGGCAACCAGAGGCTGGATAGAAGAGGTTCAGGAGGAACCAACAGGGAACAGAATTCAGCTTGGGGCTGAAATGCAGGCTGGGAAGCAGATAATTGGGGGGAAGGGAGAGGAAGGAGCTTGGAAACTTGTTAGCAGCCAAGAACAGCATTGTAGCTGAGCTGGGCAGGAGGCTGAAGGCTTGGAGACTACAGAAGCTATCAAACAACACAGCAGGAACTTCTGCTAGTAGGCGGTCTCCTCAACAGTAAAAGTTCTCCAAAGGTCAAAATCTGTATGCAAACCAGTAGTCCTGAGACTGAGAAGACAATCCCCAAAATCATAAGGTAATGAAGTAAACAATTCAGAAGTCAGGGGCTGTGTTCAGACATTACAAAAGGGGCTCATCAGAGACAGTGGGTGATTTTAACTAGTGCTCAGACTTGTGAGTGCTAGGTAACTACACCCCATGCCCCGTGCGATTGGTCACTCACCTGTGATCAATCCTGGGGCCAGTCCTCTTCAGAGCACTGCCATCTTGAGTGTGGTACACTCCGTGACTGCATGTGCATCAGTGCCATCGCCATGATGACACTCACAGTCACATCAGGAGGACATTAGAGCTGCCAGCCCACTTGCATGGCAGCACTGTTGACCTCCTTGTCCAGCTGAAGAGCAAATGCTCCCTGGCTGGAAGCAATCAGGTAAGTTGGGGTAAGGGTTGGGAAAGGTGTGGAGCATGAAATCATGCACCACATCTAGTTCATAATCCTCATCCTCATCACACAGCTGGTAGATGGTTATGACTGGTTTTGTACTCTGACCATCAGATCCTTCCCAAAGACCTTGGATAATTAGGGATATCAGTGATGTACTATTATTAGATACACAACCAGTTCTTTTGATGTTGACCTTCATCTCACATGAGTTCTTTCCCTAAGAACTTAGTGTGATGTGATGTATTGGCATAAAATGTGTGCAGATCTGAGCAGCATGGTTTGTCACAGTTGACCAATGGAGATTCTGTCAAGAGACAGATGTTCTAAGTGCCAACCAAGTGTTTTGTTATTGTTGTTGTTGTTTTGTATGGCGCCCACTGATAACCACTGGGACCATAACTGTGGCTTTGCTTGTTATAGTGCTGTGTGCTGATCCATCCGTCTGTCCGTCCGTCCGTCCGTCCCTCTCTATCTCTATCTATAGCGATATCTATAGTGATAACGATAGTGATAGCGATATAGATATAGATCTGCAGTATGTTTTCCTGCCATTTGCTTTCTGTCCCTGTTGGAAGCACCATTTCTTGAATGAAATTGTATATTATATGGTACCAGCTGTCAGGGAGACATCTTTTGTGCTTGATTGCTTGCTAATGGTCAATAAATGTTTTGAAAAGGAGGCTTAATGGTTAGTGGAGGAGGCTGTTACATATGTTTGGAAAGAGAATGGGGGAGGTGAAAAACGCGATGACACTAGCAAGAGAAACAGGTTTACATTATCCATGGATGAAATATGGGATTCTATAAGAGGGATCTTAGAGCAGAGGCTCTGTGCTTTGTGATGTACTGATGCTGACCTGCTGCTGACCACCACCACCCTCTTCTTCTCCATTTGTATATGCATAGCACTGTACATACAGTCTAGTTATTATCACTGTGTTATTATTGCTATAAAAGGCTTCATATCCAGTAATTTCTTGATAATAGGGAAACTAAACTGGAGTATGCTATCTTTGGAACATACATCACAAGGAGAGAGCATCAGAATGACATATTCTTGGTCCTGAGAGTTTATCAAGGTAACACTATTTGGAGGATTGGGGGATATAGAAGAAAAGCTTGTTCAAGTTTCCAGGCCAATAGCCCAGAGGATTCTGGGAACTTTAGTCTACTTGTCTAAAGTGTTCGTTCTCAAAGGATCAGCCTAGGAATAAGTTGGGATGGAAGAAAGGAGGGAGGGAGCTTGCTCTGAGGTATTGTTACACTGAAGACAAACCAGTACATCACAGTGCAATTCTCAAATGAAAGTGTAAGATGCACTTTCTACTGATGCATTTCATTCTCTGGATTGGTTCCTCTCTGATGCAACACCTATCCTTTAGAGACATATTATGGACTTGGGGAAGCCTCAACAGATCTCCACTGTGATGCCATTGAATGGCCCAATGTGTGCCAGGTGGCTTCACCTCCTCCAGGCTCCAATAAAGTGGGGAGAAGCAACTAGGAGCATGGGAAGCCAAGGTAAGTCTCCATCCTTTTTTTAGGGTTAGGTTTGCTAGGTGTTCGGCTAGCAAACCTGCCCACCATATATGAAGAGTGTGGCCATTTTGAAAACTTGAAGTAGCATCCAAAACAGGATTTTGCACACCCCTAATTAAAACACTACTTTTGTTACCAAGTTGGACAGCTCCTCTGCTAACTTTGGCCATAGACAACTGTCTGCCCTGCTGGACAGCTCCACAACCTCATGTAGACAATGGCAGTTTTGTTTAAAAATGGGGCGGGGGAGGACATTTTCAGCCTTATCCCTAAGTATTTCTAGTGTTGGATTTTCCATTCAAACTATAGATGATGATCTCATGGCTTTCTTCATTGGAAGGTTTATTTTCCTTCCAAGTCTCCTACAGTCCCAAGGTGCCTGGAGCCTACAGGGCATGATTTTGCTTTTCTCCATGACAGAGTAGCAGCCAGGTACAACTTTCTAATCCCAGATTCATGTTGCTTTCATGTTGTGGTTGAACAGATAATCTGCTAGTTGTTTTCCCAGGAGTTTGCATGATTATTTGTTAGGCTCTGCTCTGCTCTACTGTTGCAATGCAAATCATGCCATTCCACACAGAAAGAGCAGGTGTTGGAGCTTTTTTATTCCCCTCCCAGCGTTAGTTAACGAACACATACAGCTTGCAATGATGAGACAGCCAAGAGACAGCAAGCGACTTCCTACTGAAAGGAGTGTAGCATATCCTTTCCTCTTGGAGCTACATGCTGGCAGTGCATTATGATAAATTTTTTTTACATGGGGGTTAATTTATCACACATCCCATGTTGTAAGGTATCCGGGGTATCTTACTTGCTGGATCTGTTGCTTCTCAATGCTTGAACACTGGGATTATTTTTTTTTTTAAGAGTTACATAAGAACATAAGAGGAGCCCTGCTGGATCAGGCCACAACCCATCTAGTCCAGCATCCCATCCCACATAGTGGCCCATGGACATCGCAAGCAGAGACAAGGGCAAAACTTCACCTGCTCTTGATTCCCAGCAATGGCCTTAGAGGCATCCTGCTTGCCCCCACCCCACCCCCAGCCTGGAGGATATACCTAGGCATCCATTCTAGTAGCTATTGATAGATCTGTCACCCATGAACTTCTTTAACCTGAAGCCATCTAGGCTGGTGGCTGTTACCACCTCTTCTGGCAGCAAATTCCAGCTTAGCTACAGTATTCCTTTGTTTTTCTCACTGGGTATAATGGGGGAAATACCATGAATTTTAATTTTACATATTTTAGGTAATAGAAATCTATAAATAGAGAGATATTGGGGAATATTTTTAAAAACTTTCTATGCTCTTTGCCAAAGATTTCCATTACTTTTCTTCTTTTTAAAACTCCATGTGTGAGAGAGAGAAAGCTAGGAGCAGTACAGGGATTTCTGAGTGATTTTTCTTCTTGTCTGCCTGATAAAATGTGCCTCAGAAATATCTGTGCTCTTCCTTCACTCCTCCCTATCCAAACTGCAGCCTTAGAAAAGCCATTTAGGTAAGAAAGATATAGGACTGGATTTGTTCCCTGGTTTCCCTGTTGGTTTACTTTTGTTGAGAGCAGAATAGGGAAAACTCTACCTTATGGATTCTCTTACAACTCTCAGCTTCTATCAGCTCTGAGCTTCTATCAACTCTCGGCTTCTATCAGCTTCTATCAAAAACTGAGCATAATTTTCTCCTGGAAATTTCTCCAGGTTTAGCTGCTGCAGCCACTGCCTGGAGATAGTGAGGGTTGCCATGTGAAAAAGAGAACAGTGTTCTTTCTTCCATAGTCATTGGACCACGGAATTTACTACTGGAAGAGGTGGTAACGACGACTGGCCTGAACAGCTTAAGAACAGGTTAGTCAAATTCATGGAGGACAGGTGTATCAATGGCTACTAGAATGGATGTCTAGTACTGACTTCAGGCTGGAGAGACCAGCAGGATGCCCTTCAAGGTCATTTTCAGGGAACCAAGAACAGGTGAAGGTTTTGCCTTCTTCTTGAGATGCCCAAAAGCAATTGGTGGGCCACTGTGGCTGCGGTCACACCTTCATTTTAAACCTCTATCCCAGAGGTTCTCTCACCTATGCATCTAACAAAGGCACAAAAAGGCCCATGATTTGTGACTTTGCTTCCTCTTGTTGCAATAGTGCAGTTTTTATTCTGTGGTATGACTTTTGCGAGCCAGTTTAGTCTAGTGGTTAAGGAGCCGGACTCTTATCTGGGAATACCGGGTTTGATTCTGCGCTCCTCTATGAAGCTAGCTGGGTGACCTTGAGCTAGTCACATCTCTCTTCTGAGCTCTCACAGCCCCACCTACTTCACAGGGTGTCTGTTGTGGGCAGAAGAATAGAAGGTTTGTCAGCTGCTTTGAGTCCACTTAAGTGGGTGAGAAAAGCGGGGTACCAAGGAGACACAGGGCAGATCAGTGGGTTCAGTTATTCCAGACGCACTGATCTTGATTAATTCAGGGTAAGTGCAAAAAAGGCCCTTCTCAGCCACTCTCTGAAGGCACCGAATAGGAAGCAGCACAAAGGGTCATTAATCAGCACGCTGTTGCCCTCTATCAAGTGACAGGTCACTGACAAATCACGAAGCAGAACTCAAACACTGCTTGACAGACACTTGCACTATCTATATACTTACAAAGGAATTAAAAGTACTGGTTTTCTTCAGTCTCCGAGAAATCCACTTCTCCAGTTTCTTCTCCTGCTTCCATTTCAGACATTCAGTTAATAGGGTCCCGCAAAAGCCATCTGCAATGGCTTTGATTAATCAAACATCTCTTGATCTCATATGCCTGTATTTATGGTTCAGAACTTATGGTCCCCGAGCTATCAAAAAAGAGAGAAGAGGCTTGGGCATGTGGCACCCATAAGGTGTTAGGGTAGCAGGTGGCTGCAGAGCCTATTAAGTGTAAAGAAAGCAAAGGGGACATCTGTTTCTTGAAAAAGCTGCCAACTCTTAAGCAAAGGATGTGGTAGGACCAGAGCTCGGAGCCAAGCTTAATTTAGAAATTTAAAGTAGTGGATCCCCCTAGAATTTAGCTTGCAGCAAGAATTTCACAATGATTGCTGTTAATGAGTCTGGTCTCATTCTGGGTGGGTTTTCCCCCCTCCCTTCTTCTTTTAATAAAAAATTTGGCTTATATCAATTCTTGCTACGAGACTTCTTGCCTCCAGCTGTGAATTAAATTCACGTGGGTTGATGAAAGAGTATTCATTAATGTGGAGCTGATAAATATATTGCCTTGTCTCTTGCTCCACCAGCCAGAGACCGATGGGGAGACAAAAGGTAGATTGGCATAATGGGAACTTGGAACCATTATATAACAGGAGGCTTGGAAGTGTTAGCACATGTCCCCAGCAGACATGCACAAAAAACCCTGCCTGTTTCTTTTTAAAGGCATCCATTGCAAGGTCTTAATAGAGGGGAAAAGCCTGGGCTGTGTGCTTGTGTGTTCCTGGCTTCATCTTCCAGCAGCTAGAAGGGAAAGGAGGCTCAAAATGGCTTTTCTGATTTAGAATTCCTTCTGTCAAAATTATTTTGCAACACTACCTTTAAGGGCTAATTTTCTATGCCAATCATACAGGTTCTCTCTCTCTCTCTCTCTCTCTCTCTCTCTCGTGTGTGTGTGTGTGTGTGTGTGTGTGTGTGTGTGTGTGTGTGTGTGTGTGTGTGTGTGTGTGTGTGTGTGTGTGTGTGTGTGTGTGTGTGTGTTGCGGGCAGGTCTGGGAGTCTGGCAATATTTCAAGATCTGCGCACTATGAATTTTTGAAACTGCCAGATGCACATAGGATGTTGAACAGAACAGTAGCTCAACAAAGACATCTGGCTGTGTTTTTCGAAAACCTGATTTATACAAATAATGAATATCTTCCTGGAGGCCCTGGATACAAATAGACACAACAGGAACTTTATCTACTGCATTAGTTTCCACGAAGGCCTTTTCTTACGGCTGGAAGCTGCAATTTGTATACGATGCTGCCGCTTGAGTGTACCTTTGTTTATTAATATAGCTGCCGGGTTACAGAGGTTATGGATCACAAACGTATAAAAATGCAAGATGCTTTTAAAACAAACAAACAGTAAAATGAAAATGTTAAATTAAAATGCATATTGTAATGAAGGTGCCAATCGGATTGCTCTGGAGAACTTTTTTGCAAGCCACGGTGCCACCACAGAGAAAGCCCTTTCCTTGCTGGCCTCTGATTCTACTTCATTCTGAGGAGCCACATAGAGGGGGCCTTCTGTGACAAGTAGGGATGTATAGAACTTAAGCAAGGGCCCTTTCTGCACAAGGGTGTTGATCCAGATCAGATGTCCTCTGATTCAGATCCAGGGCCTCCTCATTTGTACATTGATCCTTATCGCAGAAGCCCCCCCCCCCCCAATAAGCTGGATCCATCCACACAGGATGGAGCAAAGGACAGAGGCAATCCAAATCTACTGCAGACTCCACTAATGGGGTTTACAATCCAGTATCAGGGCCTCAGTCCAGATCACAGAGGCATGGAAACAGCAAGCTTCCATGATCCAGTATTCCTGGAAGTGATGTTCAGTGTTGCATGCCATAGCTCAGTGCTGTCATTCCTAGCTCTGGGGCAGGATGGCTGTGAAGCTTTCACCATGCCACATGAGCTTCACAGCTGTGGGAGGCTTGATCCAGGCTGGCATCATCTGTGCAGACAATGCAGATCCTTCACTTACCTCCCCATGATCCAGGTCCATAGATCCTGGGAATTCTGGATCTACAGATCTGTGGCTACTGTACAACAGTGCAGAAAAAGCCAGACAGCTTCTTTAGGTAAATACTGGACCCTCAGATGACCACCCAGCACCATAGAGGTGTGAATCAGCTTTACCAGAGACATCAAAGGCCATCACTGGTCAAGGTAAGTCACACGTCATGAGCACTGCGAGACGGACACTCTGGCTGAGAGATTCAGCACTTGTTCACACACACTTTTGACGGGTGTGGGAGCAGAAAGAAGGAGGAGGAGGAGGAGGAAGAGGGTTGGCTTTTCTACCCTGCTTTTCTCACCCATTTAAGGGGACTCAAATGGCTGACAAAGCTTTCTGTTCTTCTCCCCACAACAGAACACCCAGTGAGGTGGGTGGGGGTGTAAGAGCTCAGGAGAGCTGTGACTCACCCAGGGTCACCCAGCAGGCTTCGTGGAGGAGTGTGGAATCAAACCCAGTATTCCCAGATAAGAGTCCAGCTCCCTAACCACTAGACCGAACTGGTTCACAGAAGAAAGGTACAGCACAGTGGGCAATGAAGCAGTCATCGGAGGTTTGGAAGGGACAGAGAAAGATGCCTCCCAAACTGACAAGAACAAACAGAAATAAAGCCTCAGGGGCTGTTAAACCATAAGCAGCATTTTTATCTCTGGTGTCAACAGTGAAGGTCTGGGAAACATCACTCAAATGAGCAGCTGGCATGCAGGCCTTAGGGGGGCAAACATTGGCATCCCTTGACTTTGGGGTTGTCTAGTGAAGGACAGGCTATAAGAGCAAAACAACTCCAGCTGTAATATTAGAAGCAACCTAATTCTGAAGGCATCCAAGTGAAAGCAAGTGGGTTGATCATCATTGCAAAATGGTTTTTCTTTTTATTGCACTGGGCGGGGGGGACACAAGCTTGAAGTTTGACGGTCATGATATCACGTAAATGGAGTAAAAAACTATGTATGTGAGTGTCATTTGCAGCATGAGACAAGCAGCTCTTATTTTCAAGGCAACAGGCTTTCGCCACCTAGAACTCTCTTCCTCAAAGTGCTTAGCAGGTGGCTTTGAGATGATCCAGGTAAGTTCTAAATGCCTCTGAATATCATCTCCTGTAACCCGTCTACAGTTAACTTTGAATCTAGCTCCCATTCACTTTCAAAGTGAGAACACAAACATATCAGCAAAGTGATAAGCTTCATCTAACTTGGAAAACCCTGCTTTGGTGGATAATGTCCAAGGAAGACTTTGCTGGTGAGTTCCCTCTTTCTGAAAGTGGGCTGGATTAAAGTGTAGATGTAGGTTGGACCCCAGGAAGAAAAATAATGGAAAAGGATTATGGTGGTCTTTATGCTCTCCTTGTGCTCATCTCAGATGCATCTACTTGTCTTACATAGTGCCAGATTAAATGCTTCATGACTCAGATCCATCCATGTTCTTCCTTTTGTATGAACTTTTTCTGAGTTTTGTTGGCATTCTTTCTATCTTGAAAGATAAGAGCAAAACCCTGGGCATGAAGATAAGGAATCTCTGAGTTACCCTGCCACCAGAGCTTTCCTTTCAGCCTGACCACTGTGATCCAAAGGTAGGTAAACGTGATATTTGGCCCTGGGTTGGCTGCAGGAGCTCCTGGAGAAATGACCTGTGGTCCACTCAACCACAGTAGATGCTCCAATCTGGATTTCATGTCAGAGCTTACTCGGCCTCTCCAATGCATTAAAAGCACTGAGGCTATTTAACCCACTACTGGGATGACCTAGTGAGATTCTAACTCAAGGACTCCTGTGTTTTAGCCTCATGCTCTTAACCTCTGCACTACCTGGAGTGAGCAAAGAAGAGCCATGAGCCGTATCAGGCTTCTATTTTTGAAGGACTATTGCATTCCTAAACTTCAGACACCTTGGCTGAATTCGCACCTAGGCCTCTAGTATGCAATTAGGATAGTTCTAGTACAGATCTGTACCAGAGCTGTCCTAATTGCATCCCAGAGGCCTAAGTGCAAATTCAGCCCGTGTCTCCTAAAAGACCCCAAGCTGTGAGGACCCCCATTGCTCTGGAGACTTGCCAGGTTTGTACCTCCAAAACCCATCCCCCACCACTTTAGACTACAGCAAACCTAAGGTCATCTGCAGGTAGTTGAAGAAAGATCTGGGAACTGGAAGGCCCAACTCTTCAAATGCAAGAGCTGAGCATTTTTACCCAAGCCTGAGAATTCAGGACAATACCTTAAAGCCACTGCTTTACTGAGAATCATCAACCTTTGTACAGGTTGTACATTAAGTGATGTAACCCAAGGCAAAGCGATTCCCCCTCAACTTTGCATTTCCTCCTTAGCTCGCTTCTGGTCACCACCTAAATTAAGCAACACAATGCTCTATGCATTCCAGGGCACTTCGGGTTGCAGTATCTGCCCTGGGGCATCCTATCTTCCACACACACAGAAACACACACATTTCTGTAGACCAAAAATAAATTCTGCCACCCTTGTGTGTGTGTGTGTGTGTGTGTGTGTGTGTGTGTGTGAGAGAGAGAGAGAGAGAGAGAGAGAGAGAGAGAGAGAGAGAGAGAGAGAGAGAGAGAGAGAGTGAGTGAGTGAGTGAGTGAGTGAGTGAGTGAGTGAGTGAGTGAGTGAGTGAGTGAGCAATGACAGAAGAGGTTCGGTTTCTCTGGCACCGAAGTATCAAATGTCAAATTTTTAATTTGTTTCCTAAAACAATGCACAGGTTGCAAAGATGTTCTTTAATGTGTTTATCTGAAAAGGGTCAAATGATATTGATGTAAGAAACAACCTTTTTTCATCTGGCTGTGGTCACACCTAGGGTTTAATCCAGCTTCAGTGCACTTTCAGAGTGAGGGAACACATCAGCAAGGTGACCAGTAATTTTATTTCCACATCATCTATCCCAAAGGTGAATTTTCTGAGTTATTTAAGACTGAAAGAAAACAGCGTGTCACTTAGCTGATGCATTCTTCCACTCTGAAAGTGGACTGAAGCTGGATTAAACCTTAATTGTGACCACAGCCAAGGAAATCCTTAGTCTTGGTACTGATTCCTAAAAGGGTTTGGAATGGCACGTAAAGGTTTAGGGTTATTGGGGAAAATCCCCATGTTATAAACAAGTGAAAAACATATTGCATTAGTGTAGTAATTACAAGCAGGATGACCTTGGGCAATAATGTAAAAATAATACAAATCAATTGCAGCATCTATAAGAAACTGTATTATTTAGTACGGTGTAAATCAGCAATACATAGAAATGCCCTGTCTCATATAGGATGTCCTGTCTCATATAGGTGTGACCAGGGCCCAGGAAGAGAAAAAGGAAGAACAGCAAGTAGCCGAGATGGAGCCTAAGTTAAAGGAAACTGGGTCTGGGTGGGTAGCGTCAGGTCAGAGGTTATTGGCGTATAAGAACAGCCTTTCTAGATTGTGTAGTTGGGCAGCCCTTCCTTGAAGTGGCCCAGCCCAGTGGCTACATGAGGAAACAAGATTAGCACATCACTGTTCACAACTGCAGATGAAATAAGAGGAAGAGATAGAAGACATCAAAGAAAACAAACAGGGTGGACAGAGAGACAAGGTGCTCAGCCCCATGGCAAGGATACAGTATTGATAGGCGAAAGTTAGCTCACCTCACAAGTATCCCCATGCACAGCCCGATTTTGGGCTACATGAGGGACAAAATCCTCTAAATCGAAATGAAATAACCCCCCTTTATAACTGTTCTCGCCCTGAATTATGGGGCAAGAGTGGATTTCAGATCTACTGATCCAGATCAAAACAAGGTGAGTGCAGAAAGTGGCTTGGTTTGCCTGTTACAGCGTTCCAGAATTCGAACTAGCGAAGGAGCAGGCTAAAGATGGGAGGCTGAGAAGAGCTAGCAGACTGCATAAGGTTCAGGTGTTTTTCTCTTCTTAATTCCTCTTTGCAAATACCTGCTTCCCACATTACTGTTCAGGAAAAACATTTAGTCGTTTTGTTCTCCGGTTTGATGTTTCCAGCTGGGAACAATACTTTGAACACAGGAAATGCCCCCAGAAGTGAGTATTTTCTATGTCCAAAGGAAACAGGGCAGTCCACAGCACTTTGCAGTGCGGCCCAAGTAGTCCCACGTGTGTGGTGGCGGCACATAAAATGAGTAAGAGTACTCACTCCTGAGTGCTGAAGAGTACTTAGGACAGGACACTGCCTAGGTGGATCTGGTAGGCTCCCGGTTCGATTCCTCACTCCTCCACAAAGCCAGCTGAGTGACCTTGGGCTAGTCACAGCTATCTTTCTGAGCTCTCACAGACCCACCTACCTCACAGGTGTCTGTTGTGGGGAGAAGATCAGAAGGTTTGTCAGCAGCTTTGAGTCCTCATAAGGATAAGAAAAGAGGGGTGTAAAAAAAACTTCTTATTATTCTTGTTCGTTCAAATTTAATGTTTTGATTCACTGAGTCGAGGTCAACTCCTGGTGTCTATATGGACACATCCACACAGTTTTTTTGTCAGATGACTCACAACTGGCTTGCTGTTACTGTCTTCTGGAGAGATCCTGTGCGTCAAACCCATGAACCTCTGATATCCAGGCAGTGGCTGTACTGCTGAGCTGTATCGTTCTCACTGAATTATTAGAGTAGTTCACATATACAGCCAAGCCAAGTACCAATGGCTTTTGTAGCCTGCCTAACCCATTTAATAAAATGGGCTCTTGTTCATGAAAGTTCATTGCACAGTAAATCTGTTCATTTTTAAAGAGAGTAATACAGAATTCTTTGTTTCCCTAAAGAAACCTTAACAGATCTTGCTTGTGTGTTCATAGTTTTATGTTTCCTATATTCACTGATTCTTCAGATGCATGTTTTTCCTGAACAGTAATGTGGGAAGCAGGTATTTGCAAAGATGAATTAAGAACAGAAAAGCGCCTAAACCTTATGCAGTCTGCTAGCTCTTCTCAGCCTCCCACCTTTAGCCTGCTCCTTCACTAGTTCGAATTCTGGAATGTGGTAACAGGCAAACCGAGTCCCTTTCTGCACTTACCTTGTTTTGACCTGGATCAGTAGATCTGGAATCACCGGACGCGCTGATCTGCATCATGTGGCGACATGGGCTGGATCTGTGCGCAGTGTCTGCACTGACAAAACTGATCTGGTCAGGGCTTCCCCACAGTTGTGAAGCTTGTGCAAACTTTACAGCAGCTGCCCTCCTGATTGCTAAGAACTCTTGCTTCTAAACATTGGGGTTGGGATTTGCACGGATATTCAAAAAATAAAAAAATCGGATTTGAATTTGATTGATATTGACATTCAAGTTCAAATCGGATTTTTGAAAATCCAATACAGATTTTTGAATAATTCGACTGAATAGAACGTTGCATCTGAATATTGTGTTTATTTGCACTTATAATGCGGGATGCAAACGTGATAAAAACGGGATGTGCTTGAATTTGAAAACGGGATGTGAATGTTCCCAACATTCGTATTTTTGGGTCTGAATTGAATTTTCAAAAATACAGATCCAGATTATCTGGTTTCGAATTGGGATTTTCAATTTTCAAATCGAATTGAATATTCAAATATTCGAAGCCACCCCAATTCAAATGCAAAACATTCATTTGTATACACCCCTAATTGGGGGAGTACCTTTCAGTAGCATGCTAGGAATAGCAGTGCCATCTGCACACCTCTAGAACAAGGCCCTTAGTCTGAGTATAGACCAGTGATGGCGAACCTTTTGAGCTCGGTGTGTCAGAATTTGCAAGACAACCTAGCTTAACTCGGGTGCTGTGTCACTTCTAGAAATATCCATAATTTTGTGATATTTGTAGCTCTAGTAAAAAAAGTTATATTTTTGATAGATGTATTTTATTAAAAGCAAAAACAAACAACTCTTTACATTAGTGACTTTTGTTGCTGAATTTCGTTTGCTAAATCAATTGAAAGTTGGTGTTTCGCACACTTCAAGAACAAGCAAGCACTACACGCCCAGGTGCCAGGGTTACCATGTGTGTCACCCACAAGGGCTTGGTGTGTCACCTGTGACATGCGTGTCATAGGTTGGCCATCACTGGTATAGACCCAATTAAATGGTCCTATGAAAGATCTGGATTCAGGGCCTCTTAATCTGGATTTGGCTCCATCTTGTGCAAATTTAACTGGACTAACGGAGTGCAGAGCCTCCTTGACCTCCATTAACAAGTGAATGAGGAGGCGCAGGATCAGACCAAAGGCTGCCTGATCCAATGTAGAAGGTAAGCATAGATTAAAGAAGAAAATCAACACCCACCTTTGCAAATTCCCTTTGCAGCTGTTGAGCACTCCACTCCCCCAAATGCAATATAATTTCATTTTTGCTTTGGAATATATCTCTGGTGATTGCATAACTCAGCTCTCTCTTGGGTGTTCTCAGCCACAACAGAACTCAGGAGGGCTTGCTTTTGTGGATACATTCCTGAAGGTTAAAGTCATGCTACACTGGTTGTTGCCTGCTTTCTGTCCTGCGTAGGCATTTCATGCCGAGCAGATGTCACTGGGGTGACTGATGCAACACGGACGTGGTTCGCCGCACACCAAAGAAAGGGAGTTCCGACAGACTGGGGTACAAAGTGCAGGGATTCACTGTGAAGACGGCATCCCAGGGACCTTTAACTGCCTGTCATTCCAGCTGCCCCTGCTATTCTTTATATAGTCATCACTTCTGTGAGGCTGTGATGAGGTTCCCAGAAATCACCATGTGGTGCAAAACTGTGTTAGGCAAGTAATGGGAATAGCCTCCTAGTGGAGGTATACCAGGCACCTACTCTGTATGGTTTCTGGTGCCTGATTGAAATGAACGTCTTCACCCAGGCCTTTGAATGTAGTTCTGGCAGTGTGGGAGAAGGGGAAGGAGAGAGGTTGGACGGATTATATTGTAATTATTTTTTAATTTCTGTATTTTATCATATGTTGTCACCTGCCCTGGGACTTCCAGATGAAGGGTGGATTTTAAAATGTTATGAAGGAAAGAGAGAAAGAAAGAAAGAAAGAAAGAAAGAAAGAAAGAAAGAAAGAAAGAAAGGCTGCGTTCCCATTATAAGCTTAAAATGGTTTCAAAATGGTTTTGATCCTCGCAGTCCCCACATCAGGTTGGCTTAACATTCTTTCCGCGTGTTAAATCGCCCCAAAGCATTGTAAATGTAAACACTCATTTCAACAGGTCTCGCTCCGGTTCTTGCATTTGAAACATTTTACATTTCTTACTGTGGGAACGGTGCTGTTTTAGTGGGATGAGAATGCATGTTTAGGGTTTCCCTCCCACAATAACTTGCTTCCAAAGGTAGTGATTTCACTGTAAAAATCCACCCCGTACAGCAGCGGTGACTGTAGCAATCCACCCACTTCACACCTGATAACAATGTTGCAGTTCTGAGCAATTCTGGCTCTTTAAAAGTTCTGACCTTTAGAAAGGGAAAAGGAAGAAAAGCAGCTGCAGGTTCTGGGAGATGTGTGAATGTTTAAGGCTGTGTGTGCAGGCAGTGGTGGTGGCAGCAGAGTGAGCCAGCCAGCCCTGGGCAATGGGGAGAGGAGGGGAAAAAATCGCTGGCTGCCTGGTGCCATTTTTCATCCATCCATGCAAGCGGCAGCTACCCAGCCACCCAGCTAGGCTCCGTGAAGGGCTCAGTTATGGGTGGAGCGTTCACCCCAGGAGGAAGAGGGCAGGGCAGCCCCAAAAAGCGCCTTTTAGAAAGTAGCCACTTAAGTCATGTACACCAAGTATGATCCTCAGAATCTGGATCGAACGCGATTAAGTTGAAAGTAATGGGATCAGGCAAATTTGTGTTTGCATCCGGTTCTATTATTTTGGTTTAGGAAAACCATTTTAAGCTTGTAATGGGAACGTGGCCAAAGAAAGAAAGAAGATGGATGGATGGATGGATGGACGGATGGACGGACGGACGGACGGACGGATGAGTGGGCACAGCAGTGTTCATATTCAGCTGCCTGCACTGAACTCTCTGTACATTTTGGCTGTAGTCACACTTAAAGTTTAATCCAGCTCCAGTCCACTTTCAGAGTAAGAGAATCAGCAAAGTAACAAACTGTTTTCTTTAGTATTAAATAACTCAGAAAATTCACCTTTGGGATACACAATGCAGAAAGAAAATTATCTATAGTCACTTTGCTGATGTATTCTCCCACTCTGAAAGTGGACTGAAGCTGGATTAAGCCTTAGGTGTGACCACAGTCTGGATCCAAACATCAGGCAGAATGGGAATCTGGACAGACAGATTTCTCCAAATTTGGAGAAATCTGTCTGAAACATGATGTTCTTTGAGCACCTGACCCACCCCCTTCGCCATCCATGGCTGCACTTTCCCTTTTGTGCGTGAAGTTGAATGCACAAAACAGATTCTGTCTCTTCTCTCTCTTTTAACATTCACACTTTTCAAAGATTCTCATACAAAGACATATTTTCCACAAACAGAGAGAAAGCCTCTTCCCCAGGGACTGTTGATGATTAGAATCCTATTGTGTGTAACCGGTACTTGTACTTGCTAAGATAAAAGTATGTACCAAACAACCAAACAATCATTGATCAATAAAAGTTGCACAAGCAGGAAATATGTGTCTGGGAGATCACAAGATTATTAGTCACATGAAAAATATGGAACCAGTTGTGCAATATCAAGAGTGCTTCTGAATATGTCCGGGCGTATTCTTTCATGTGCTGAGCAATCAAGCTGCATCCACTCCTCTGAGGCTAAAGGTATGATATCTTTGTAGGGTTAGATATTTGTACCCCTTTCAAATTCCTCTACGCCACTTTACTGACCTTATGCACCTGTGAGCCAGTTTGGTTTTGTGGTTAGAGTGCCATACTCTTTTTGGTGGTCTCCTGGTTCAATTCTGCACTCCAGCACAAAGCCAGCTGGGTGACCTTGGGCTAGTCACAGCTCTCTTTCTGAGTTCTCAGAGCTCCACCTACCTCCCAGGGTATTTGTTGTGGGGAGAAGAACAGAAGGTTTGTCAGCAGCTTTGAATCCTCTTAAAGGTGTGAAAAGTGGGGTGTAAAATTAATCAACAAATTAATAGGTGGATAAAGAGCTCTACATATAAAAGAAATATAAAAGAAATACATGTTTTACACATGCATAATTGGAGTAAGATACCTTACAGAATAAAGATGTGCATGGACTTTTTTTTGACATTGTTTGAATTGAATCAAATACCTGAAAATCCGATTCAATTAAATTCAAATTTAACAAGATTCAATTTGAATTTACCAAATTTGAATCTGCACATACGAATGTCGACATTTGTATGTGCATGTATGCATCTTCCACACATTTGTACACATCCATACACATCCGTATGTATCCCATAGTTATCCCGTATGCAACCCATTTTCGACCCATATGGATCTGTACAAATGCATATGAATGCAGGAAAGACATGGATCTTCAAGTATGCATCGTGTAGAACCCGAACACACACGAATGTCCAGATAATTCGAATGAATAGATCCAAAATTCAAAATTCAACTCAAATGTTTACATTCAAATTTCGGGACATTTGATTCAAGTTTGAATGTCAAAATTCGGCACATTCGATCAGATTTCGAATGCCTACGAATATTCGTGCACATTCCTGTTACAGAATGATATAAGTTACGGCTTTGCTTCTCAGTTTTCCATGAGCCCTTAGCGTCTGCACCCTGAAGAGTTCTGTTACGCAATCATGTTGGAACAGGCAACAACGTGGTCAAGTTCTGAACTGGGAACAAATTTTTCCACTGTCATATGGATAACTTTTCACTGCTCCTCCAACTAGCATGCTGTGGGATTCACAACTTGCCAGATCAAAGTGAGAGTTGCAAAGTCAGCCTTGAAAGGTTGTAGAAACAAATTTTCAAACTTTTATTATTATTATTCGTATTTTTGAGGGAGGGTGAGGGAGATATGATTGGCACTTCAGTATGCCTAGTTTTTTGGGTGGTTTATAAATCCTACCCAATGCACGTTTTTCACCAGCAGAGTAGTATTGATCTGCAATAATATTGATTATTTTAGATGAGAAATCTGTAATGCTGAAGTGGACAGAACCTTTGGGGAATAAAGATGCCGGAAATGTCTGTTTAATTAACCCGGTTGCCTAGGAGAGTTGGGTTAGCCATGTTGACTCATTTTAAATGATAATATTATAACTTTCTCAGCACTGTAGTGGGGCTGTAAAGTTCCTTATTACTTAATGAATCTTTATTAGTAAAATGCTAAATATATACCCTCTAGCTGGTCAGCTGTTTCTCAGAGAGATAAAAGCTCATTTAACACATACATAATTTGACAGATCATTAACAGTCTCTCGGTTCAAACAACTTGCTAACATTTTCCCTTTTTGCCAATTATGTCATGAGAGAAAGTGGATGAGAAATGTTCTTCAATGGAACATGGGATTATGAGACCAATAAGCACCTATAAGGATGCCAGTGTCTATTGTGCCTAGTCAGGCAAAAAACAAGTCAGCTAATAGGAAGGAGAGCTTAAAATAAGGATTTGATCAGATGCCCTCTGGGTGAGTTTGAGGTTATAAGGGCAGACATAAAATCCTTGTCACTTTACCCTATTCTGAACTCTGGGAATGGATGTGTTCCCATCCAAGATTTAAATTGCTTTGAAAATGTTTTGAGCGCTCACCATTAGGGATGTGTACAGATATTTGAAAATTATATTCCTCTAAGCCATTTTACTGACCTGATCCTCCTGTGGACCAGTTTGGTCTCGTGGTTAGAGTGCTGGACTCATATCTTGTAGTCACCGGGTTTGATTCTGCACTCCTCTATGAAGCTAGCTGGGTGACCTTGGGCTAGTCACAGCTTTCTTTCTGAGCTCTCGCAGCCCCACCCACCTCACAGGGTGCCTCTTGTCAGGAGAAGTACAGAAGGTTTGTCAGGTGCTTTGAGTCCCCTTAAATAGGTGAGAAAAGCGGGGTATAAAAACTAACTCTTCTTCTTCTTTCAAGGTGATAGAAGCTCTTTACAGTTTTATCACCCAGGGGCTGGATTCAGATTTTAGTCTCTTGTTTTCTTTAAGGTTATATAAACTCTGTACAACCCTATTGCCCAGGGGCTGGATAAACAATTTGGCCTCAATATCTACGTGTGTGTGTGTGTATGTGTGTGTGTCTGTCTGTCTGTGTCTGTGTGGGTATTTCTGTCTATGTCTGTGTGGGTGCCTGGGGTGGAAAAACACACCACACTAACTTCAATATAGCCTTTTTTTTACCCCACTCCTTCAGGCTAGCTGTGCTCAGTTTTCAAGAGATGAGAGCATCCAAAGGTCAGGTACCTGATTAGCTTGATTGATCACTAACAGAATGTAAAAGTGGGTCAAGAGTCTAACTTTACCAGGCAAACTGACTCTGAAGGAGAAAAAAAATCTGCAAAATCATTGCTTGATATTTCCTTCAATCAAGGAGGGGTATTGTTCTACCCCACATTATTTATTTTACTTATTATTTATATTTCTATGCTGCCCTATACCCAAAGGTCTCAGGGCAGGTAAAAACATTTAAAATTAAACATATTAAAACAATAACAGTGCCTGCAAGTGGGAAGGGAAGGTGTATCCCCATTTAACCGAAGGCCAGAGTGAAGAGGCACATCTTCACTGCCTTCCTAAACATGCACATTGAAGGTGAAAGACGCATCTCAAGGGGGAGACTATTCCATAGTTTAGGGGCCATCACTGAGCAGGCCCTCTCCTGGGTGCCCACTCCTTTTGCTGCTGAGGGTGGTGGGAAGTCTATATCATTTTTCACATACAACTGTGAAGGTTAAAAGCATACTCTCATTCAGGGAGTGCGGCGACCCACTGCCCAACACTCTCTTGCCCTAAAGTATTTACCTCAGAATCTCACTATTCTGTATACTATGGCTTAGTGTTGGCAGGCAATCCCCCGCGTACCTCACCTTCCTGTTTCTTAAGAATATAAACAGGAGGCTTTTCTCTCCAGCTATAATGTTTCAATCACACTTAAAGGCACAGTACTCCTTCACCGGAATACTCTGTAATTGTTTCAGTTTGAAGACAGCAGTCAAGCACACTTTAAAGAGAACCAACAGATATTTGATTTATTGTAACACTCTTCTTGAATGGCAAACAGTCTTGAATTCATACACAGAACTCTGGAATACTTTTTACTCTTAGACAAAACACAACGTAACCAGGACTCATTAACCTAACTTCCCTCTGGTAAGCTAAGAGCCTGGTTCCCTCCTGCCCACTCCTTGTGAGTCACCCCAGGCAAAGAATCACTCCCTCCCCTTACAGGACCTTTTATAGTCTCTCCCAAGCTGTCCTCCAGTCCTGATTGGCTCCAGGGCAGAGCTAGCTCCCCCCGCCCTCAGGAACTTGGCAAGCCACGCCCCTCAACCATCAATAACTGATATCATGGATTTAAAATTACCTACACCTAGCTTACCTAAACAGGTGGTCATCAAAGGGAGTCATAAAGCAGTGAATACAGACCCACTAGGACTAACGGGGGGTTCTCAGAGGGCCAATAATTTCCATTATTTCATTGGAGATTCCTATTTGTGCTATTTATTTCTTCATGCTAACCTCAGACACCCAGATTCCTTGACAGGAGAGTATACTATAGATCTATAGCATAAGGAGGATGTCTTTTACTAAAGAAAAAACCAGGCAAATGTGAAGATGATTCACAAGTGGCATGAATATCCCTCACCATCCTGAAATAGCTACCTATGAAGGCTATTGGAGGGTCACTGAACAGTTACCGTTGGAGAGCCTATGTTGGCAGCCATTTACAACTGCTGGATACAGTGCTGTTCAATGGAAATTGTTTCTTCAGTGCCTCAAGAAACTAGGATGTTGTCGACATTCGTTTTTGCAAATTCAAATTGAAAATTCGCATGAATATATTCAAATGTATTCAATTTGAATCGAATGTGAATACATTAATGCACACCCCTACTAGAAACTAAGTCACATCAAGTTTATGGAAGTCCTAAGCAAACCAGGGCTGAGGCCTTCTTGTGTTTAACTTAGGAGCCTCCACTGCTAATGCTAATTTTTGAAGTATATTACTTTCCAGATGTCCTTAGTCTTAGCTGCATGGATGTGGCCATCAGGATACGATCCAACAGTTACTGGGACTAAGAGATGAGCAGGTTGCTGGATGAATCCTGGGTGAGACACTGGCTTGGCTGTGTTGGAGAGCACTAATATGGCCAGGGCATAGAAGAAGTAAAAGGAGCTCTATTTGAGCCACATGAGGAATTAATCTGCTACTGAATAACACAGAAGTGAGAACTGTAACCTAAAGTGCTGCATATCTGGCTTACGCAGCTGATCCAAGGGCTCCAGGAAGTGGGGAGCAACAGCTGATGGCTTCTGCCCCTGAACACTGACTGTTACGATAGATATTTCCAATTATCTGACTGGCCCAGATGTTTGGGGATCAAGCACGTGTAATGGCTAACCCTTAGCAGGCTAGAATATGGGTAGGGGTAAAGAAGAGACATGGACACAGAAGGTGTAGGAAGGCAGAATGAATCCTCTTTATTTCTCTGCAGCTGTTTAAATAACCCTCCAAAAAGGGGGCGTGGAGGAAGTGACACCAATGCAACATCAGGAGAGGTGATTGGAGGAAAATCTGCTGTCTTCTGGGTCAGAGGTCCTTCTTGTGTCACATCCTGTGGCCTAAGGTGGGGAAAATCCTCAAACAGGAAAAGGAGAGTTGTCCTTTTAAAGCCATGTGCTTTGCAGACATTGTAATGCCCAAAGGCCACTGGATGGAGTGGAAAGAATTCAGCACCCTGGTGGTGCTAAGTGTGTACTACAAGCTTATGGGACAGGAAAATAGTTGCTCCTTTTACTCTGAGGCTTGAGAAATTGGAGGCTGAAGAAAAGGAAGCCAGGGGAAAAGCTGTGCAGCTTCTATGGTTACTACACTAAAGCTGACCATGACCTTGGTTTTTCAGAAGATTTGCTGATTTTTCCAGAGTGTGTATTTTGGTCCTCATACTTGGGTCATTTAGATCTTGACTATCTCAGTTTGCTCCATGTGTAGGCATTATGGTCAACAGCAGCTTGTAGATAAGAACCTTAGGGTCCAGGCATAATCAGGGAGGAACAGGCCCTGGGAAAGAAAGCAACATAGGACTTTAGAGCCAGTTTGGTCTAGTGGTTAGGGAGCCAGACTCTTATCTGGGAATACCGGTTTTGATTCAGCACTCCAATGTGAAGCCAGCTGGGTGACCTTGGGCTAGACACAGCTCTCTTCTGAGCTCCCACAGCCCCAGCTACTTCACAGGGTGTTCCGTTGTGGGAGAAGAACAGAAACCTTTGTCAGCTCCTTTGAGTCCCCTTAAATGGACGAGAAAATCAGGGTAGAAAAGTCAACTCTTCTTCTTCATATTTACCTTCCATAGTCAGAATCAGTGGGTGTGGTCTGGAATACTGTCCTCTGCCCAATGGCATTGGCCTAGACCAGCCCAGACCATGGCCTCAAAGTTCACAGGAGTTTGGAGGCCAGACTCCCTTGCCTCTGAGAGCTAAGAACAATGGTTCCTAACCTCAGAGCCCCTGAGGGACACATTTCAGCAGGGCACTATGGCACCCTGAAATGCATCCCTGGTAGACCACAACATGGGAGGTGCACCTTCTGTCTGCCTCCCATGTTCTGGATTAGAGCCCTCTGGTTGCTGGTAGACACAATTAAATGGATCTGCTGGTGATACCAAACAGGGTCTCCTTGACTTGAATCACATTCCATCTAATCCATACGGACCAGTGGGGTGACAACTGGATTCTGGATTAAGGGTCCATGCAGAAAGGGTCATGGGTTCCACATGCTATGGAGACAAGAAACAAAAACAGTGCAATAATAATTGAGCTCAGAAGCTGGAAATTCTCTCCCCCATTTGATTTCTGTGCCCTTGGCAAAAAGCCAAACAAGCACAATGGTAATTATGCTGCTGCTGAGGATGTCAGGAGAAGCAGTTAGGTTTGGAATAGAAACTGTGTTTTGATCTTCCCAAGATACCTTTTGATCTGTGGATCAAAGGGGACTTCAGGAGGATCAAACCAAGACAGACATCTGAAGGCTGCCTTCTTCACCACGGTTAGATGCCAATCTGCAGTCCTCTGCTACAGAAGGACATCCAGATCTTGTTGGACTACAACTCCCATCAGCCCCAGAATGTCACTGGATGAATTATAGCAGTACATCTAGAGGGGACATATCAGCTACCCCTTAGGGTCCTTGAGAGTAGGTGTAAGAGGAGTGCAAGACGTGACAGCTGTCTTGGCTGGTTGGAAGGCAACAAGTGGAATGCATGCCTCAGGCTCAGCTTGGCCAGGTGGCTGGACTGCAAGAGATCTGTGACTTTGGGGCATCAGAGACAACCAGCTGGGAGAAAGGCAAGGAGAGCTTGGCTCCTATGGGTGGGTGGGTTTCTTCTTAACTAGGATTGCTCACTGTGAGGGTCTGCAGTGCAGGTGACACACTGCAGAATCTGCATGTGCTCAGGTGTGTGGTTGTTGTGAGTGTTGGAGAAGGCAGCAGTGGTCACTAAAAGTTTGGCTCAGGATGCCTAAATCCCTAGGGTCAGCTCTGAGGCAACAACTCTGTGGGTCATTAAACTGTAGGTCCCAAGGTTGCCATACATTGATCTCTCCACCATGCTGCTGTGAGAGTGACCACTGTGCCGGCCATGGTATAGGAGACCCACCAAAGCACAGTGAGAGTCAGATCCGACAAAGGGATGTATTTCTTCACCCAGAGGGTCATTGGTTTATGGAATTTGCTGCCGGAAGATGTGGTGACAGCTACCAGTCTAGATGGCCTTAAGGTAGGGTTAGACAAATTTATGGACGACAGATGTATCAATGGCTACTAGAACAAATGCCTAGGTGCATCTTTCAGGCTGGGGGGGTGGAGAACCGGGGCCCCTCTAAGGCCATTTGCTGGGGATTCTAGAGCAGGAATCGGTTTGTCCTTGTCTCTGCTTGAGATGCCCATGAGCATGTGGTGGGCCACTGTGTGCGACAGGATGCTGGACTAGATGGGCTGTGGCCTGATCCAGCAAGGCTTCTTTTATGTTCTTATCTAATGGATCCAGTCCTACGCTACTTGACCTCAGCCTGGTGATGCACTGGAAGACTACAATGCCCATTTGACTTCCCCAGTTGGATGACAGACAGGCCACCCTCACAGCCTCTGCGTGCTTTGTAAGCATCACCACGCTTGTTTGCTCATTGCAAACTTGCCTTTGGAGTGTATATTATTCCATCTAATTTCTGACGGGGAACTGTGAATAATTGATGGACTTTTGGTGCAGGGCAGATACAATTCACCGGAGGGGCTTGGGGACTTGTCATAAATCACTGGAGCAGATATCAACAGCATGACACAGGCAAACTAGGGGTCTGTATTTGCTCCAGAGCCATCCATTATCCCGAGTATAATATCTAAAGACGAATTATGCATGTAATCTTGGCTAGAAAATAAACCAGTAATCTCTGTGATAAATGAGACGCTAAGACACCAAACAACCCGTCGGCCTGATGCTGTCATGTGTGAGAGAGTGCTAATTTTTCTGCATTTGTATCATAGGCTCATTCATCAGTCAGAGATGTTCCATCTTTCTGGCGGAAATTCCATCTGATCTCTCGTGGAGTCACAGGCGCGGAAAGGTGGCTAGGACAAGGGGAATAGCACAGGGCGTGATTGCAGACTTCTGAAACGTACTGCCTTTCCAGTTTGGGTGAACCCTAACACCCATCAAGTAAACAAATTCACAGAGTTAGGCCGGTAAAGCGCTACTTGCTGCGCTAGGAAAATGGAATACAGTTTTTAGATCTAAGCATTTCCAGACTTCTCAGACATAAAGCAAAGACTGGGCAATGAAATACATACCAACTGGGACTCTGGTGTCCCAGACTATTTTGTCTAGTTCTGAGCCAGTTTGGTCTAGTGGTTAGGGAGCCAGACTCTTATTTCGGAATACTGGGTTCGATTCCGCCTTCCCCCTTGAAGCCAGCCAGGTGACATTGGGCTAGTCACAGCTCTCTTCTGAGCTCTCACAACCCCACCCACCTCACAGGATAGAATAGAATAGAATAGAATAGAATAGAATAGAATAGAATAGAATAGAATAGAAAAGCTTTGTCAGCCACTTTGAGTCCCCTTAAATGTGTGAGAAAAGCGGAGTAGAAAAGCCAACTCTTCTTCTTGTCCAGTTGTGAGTGCTTCAGTTTCAGAAGAATTCAGACAAATGCAAAAGGCTTGAAAAGTGTACACTGTGGGGATACTGAAAAAAAAAATCTAAGGCTGCATCCCCACTGCACAATTTAGTAGAGCTTTAAATCCAGATAAATTTAATCCGCATTCAGCTCTGTTTTTTCATGTCCCCATTTATAGATTATTATGCAGGTTTAGGGTGGAAACCCCTCCCCCCTCTCTTTTGCATCATACCCTGACTTCATGGAGTGGGGATCAGACTCTCCATGAATAAAACAGCAAGGGTATAGGAGGGGAGAGATAAAAAAGAGTCCCCTTTCTCTGTGATTGTCAGAATCTCCCTGCTGTTACAATGTAATGTATCTCTTGTAACATTGCAACAGCAGCTGCCAGCTCTGCTGTAGTCCTTACAGCCAGGAGAAAAAGGAGTGAAATAATGGGTGATTATTGGGCCAGGGGGAACTGAAGGGAATGGCCCTTCGCGACCTCAAAAAAAACCAAAAAAAAAAACCATGTGTTCCCATTCACAAAAAGCGAGGATTATTTCTAAATCCTATTGCAGGACTTCTTTTTATCCGAATATAGATAGTACACATTTGGAGACCTTTAATCCTCAGAAACTGTGGACTCCTCAAATCCTTTGGGAATGCCCAGCTCTGAAAATTTATTCAATTTGCTTAAAAACTTCAATGGGAACACAGCCCAGGTGTATTAAAAAGAGAAGAATCTTGCAGAGAAGAATGTGTTGAAGTATTCCCTGTTTCCCTAGATGCAGGAGGTTCAGGAATGGATATAGGTTGCAAAAAAGCGATTAAGGGTTGAACATCAAAGAAAAGCTTCCAGATGGTAAAAGCAACCAGTCCAACAGTGCAACCAGGGTGAAGCATCTCTTGCACTGTACAGACTCAGGAAAGAACCAGGCAGTTGTCTGTTAAAGATGTTGCATTCTGGATTCCTACATGGAGCAGGGGGCTGAACATATTGACCTAAATACCCCCTCTTAATTCTGTGGCCAAAGTCACACTTACCTGTTTGGAATGGTCTCCAAAGACCATCTCAGGCTGGTGAACATCAGAACCACTGCGACCATTTGCAGTTTGTGCACTGTTCCAGCACCATAAAAACTGTGAAAGGCTCACCTGGGGGCTTTCTGCACTTGGCACACTCTAAGATGGAGCACCTGCTCTTCAAGGAGCCGTTTTCAAACCAGAAACAGCTCTTTCTGTGCAGGAGTGACTATGCATGGTGCACATTTAAGTGTACCTTGTGTGCATTTACCTTTACCTGTGCCAGAGCTGGTAAGATTCCAGGCAGTCACCTCCATGATGCTGGATGGTCACTTGACATGCTGCGCAAGCGCACTGATGTGTCACATGATCTGACATATAAGGGCATGTCCATAGCACATCACAGTTGCCCCAGTGATGGTGCGCTAACACCAGGGCAGGAAGATGGCGGCATCCAGACAACATCTGCACTTTAGGTAAGTGCCCAGATGTGTGGGGGAAGGGATCGCATGTACTAACATGGATGCTCAGTACACATTTGGGCAACTTCACATCTGGAGCAGGTTCAGGCTTTGCAAGGGAATCTAGTTGTTGTAAACAACGGCACAACCACAGTCACACAGCCCATGTCCCCTCACAGCACCTGGAAGAGCGCAAATTTGACATTGCTGGACTGTTCCTCAAATCACTGGAATCCCTGTGGACAACTTTGAAGATGTTCACCGAAGTAACAGCCCTGGGATAGCTCAGCCAACTTCAGAAATGCTGAATGCTAATAAAGCTAGTTCAGCATCTTGGAATCATAAGGCCTTTTCACGCTTACCTGCTATCCTGTTCCAAGCCAATCACTGGTGATTGGCTTGGAAGAGGATAGCAGGTAAGCATGAAAAGGCCTTATAATTCCAAGATGCTGAGCTAGCTTTATTAGCATTCAGCCCTTCTTCAGAGGCACAGTGCTGGTTTCCTGTGGAGTTAAATCATGAAGAAATTATTGGTATTTTCAAACCCAGGTGGAGGCGCAGCTTAAATTCTTCAAATGATAACCAAAATCCACTCCTTCCTCAGCAGATCTCCAAGGAGACAGCTAGCAGCATAAGAGGCAAACCCAGCTGCACCTTTGTACATTATTTAGTATCTTCCTCAAACAGAAGCATGTTCCTTTTGTTTTCTTTATGGCCAGCAGATTACACCAGCCTTACCTGAAAAGGTGGAATCCATACGTCTTCAACAAAATGTTGCTTCAATTTAAGGAA
Organism: Aspidoscelis tigris stejnegeri; assembly: GCA_023333525.1. NCBI lineage: Eukaryota > Metazoa > Chordata > Lepidosauria > Squamata > Teiidae > Aspidoscelis > Aspidoscelis tigris. The sequence continues at coordinate 15,689,313 of JALMGA010000007.1, forward strand.
CATCATAGTTATTGTGTGGTGTTTATCTACTGTATCAGGTGAAAGCATGTGGCAACATTGGCAGGGGTTTAAGGACCCCACTGAAGACCCCATCGGCAAGGCCCTGTCCCCACGAAGGCAGGGTAAATCTGGATTTAATGGGTCCTTCAAGGCCTTTCTGCACTTAGCTTTATTCTGTATTATATCCCAGAATAGGGGCCTGCTATCCACATGATCATGCAAACTATGGCAGGCCCCAAACAAGGCCTACCAAAGCCTTCATTTGCATGCGGACAACAGACTCCTATCCCAAGATGCATTGCAGGGTAAGGCCAAGTGCAGAAAGGCTCTCAGGTCCTTAAATCTAGATTTCATGTGGACCTGATTAAAGGTGTCCATAATGGGGTCTACAGACATCTTCAAGATTTGGATCTCCAGGAGGAACCCATCTCAAAGAACTGGATCTTGAAGATCTGGATCTTTGACTGAGCGTGAAAAAAGGGGGTTAGGCCAGTAGTCAACAATTAGTGAATGTTTGGTAAAGAGCATACACACGGTCAGCAGTCTAGCAGCTGCATTCTGTATCAGCTGCAGCTTCCGAACCGCCTTCAAGGGCAGCCCCATGTAGAGCTTATTACAATAGTCCAGTCTGGAAGTTTCCAGAGCATGGATAACTGTGGCCAATCATCTCTGTCCAGAAGGGGCCTCAATTGTTGAACCAGCCATAGGATAGGGGTCTGTTGTAAGCATGCTAATGCATACTCTGGCAGCTTCACCTGAGGCCTGCTATAACCTGCACTAGCATGTGGACAACAGGCTCCTATTCTGGGATATATTGCAAATTAAAGCAAAGTGTGGACAAGTCCTCAGTGTGGTCCTCAATGGGAGGATATGTTACTGTGATATGTTCCCAATGAGTTAAGTGAGAACAGGCCCAGGGACTGTAACATTTACTGAAAGTAGGAAACGAAACACGAAAATCTCATTTTTCTAAATAAGTAATCAAAAAGAAAAAAAGGTTTTTAACTACAGTAAAAAAAAATAATTTAAAAAATCTGTAAATAAATGCAAATTTTCCTATAATATACCAAGGCATTCCTGTCTCTCCCACATCCCAGTATTATATGAAAATCTTTAAACAGATTTTAAGCTTTGTGAAGGTCTGAGAAATTTTATCCCTAAATCATTTTCAAGGACAGAACCAAGATTACTTTAATGCTATTCAGAGTTAGCAAAAAGATTTATTGGAGCATGAGAGATTTACATTCTTGCCACTCGGAATCAATATATTCAGTTTGTTACTCTCATGCCCCCTGTCATCAGTGCTCCTTCCTCCAAGGATGAAGGGGTAGTTGTGATGCCCAGCCAAGCTCAGGCAGGCTACCCAGCCAGGCAAGATGAGGAATGCTGGACACAAGCAACTAGTGAGGACACTGAGCCTATACTTCCAAGTGATAGCAGCTCAGGCTCAGAACATGCCAGGGGACGCCCTTCGCCAGCCAGTCAGACTTGAGCGTGAACAGCTGTGCCAATCAGCTAGAATCCGCGCTTGTCACCTGCAGCTTAGGAGGCATGACTCTGACCCGCCTATTTAAGACAGAACATTCTGATAAGCTTTGATGCAGACAAATGCTTGTAAAGCTGCAACTCCAGCATTCATGACCTTGCTTCTTAATTTACTACTGAACCCTCTGGACTTCGACCCTGGAACTCTTTTGATCATGCATTTAACTCCTGAGCCTCCAAGGTACCCTGACTTGGACTTTTGCTATTGCTGACTGTTTCTTCTGCTACTCCACTGGGCGTGCGCATGTATTTGGAGACACTGGCTGGAGATACAACAGTTACTTTCTGAAACAAGGAATTTTACAAACTATTTATTTATGTACTGATGTACTGATGTACTGATGGATGGATGGATGGATGGATGGATGGATGGATGGATTTTAAAATTCTCCCTCCCCACACAAATGAAAACTATCCAAATAATTTGCACTGAGGTATTTAGCATATATGAGGACTCATGGGAAGACAGTGAAAAAAAATTGCTGTCCGGCCTGGATATTGAATTTGCAGTTACATCCTGAAACACTTTTGTATTAATTAGAGATCTTGTTGAAGCTTAATAGAGCTGAGACTAGTTAGTGCCCAGAGGAAAATTGCACAACCCTGCTAAGCATGCTGTAATACAAGAAAAGTGGAATATAATCAAAGTAAGCAGAGAAATACACTCTATTTAAAGGTGCAAAGGTTAGCAAGCAAGCAAGATCAGTATTTCCAAAACAACTGATACAGCCCAGGGGCACCATTTCAACTAACTATATAAATTAAGATCCGGGTATCTCTCTTTTGTCTTACCTTTCATTCCCCCAGAAAGTCCAAGTGGTTTTGTTTGTACAGTCGTATAGTTCAGATCTTATAACCGTGCACAATTTTCTTAACAGAATTTTCAGCTAATTTAAGAAAATATGTAGAAATTCATGTGTTATGGAAAACGGATATTCTTATGAAATTTGGGATTTGTCACTTGGGGAAAATTTCCACGACCCGCCCCGTCCGGGGGACAGCAAAGGTGAAATTGCCCTGGCATGTACTAGCATTTGCACCATCACTGGGACAATGGTGATGCACCATGGACGTGCACTAGCGCTGACATGTGACACACCAGCGCACTTGCAAAGGGTGTCAGGTGCCACTCCATGCACTATAGGAGTGCCCATGGGCTTGCTGGAGTTGGGAACCTCAGAAGTTTACCAGCCCTAGTTCACGCAGCCTAATTAGGTAAGTGTGAAAAGGCCCCTGCTGTCTGCATGCTAATGCAGACTATAGCATGATCTGAGCAGGGCCTGCAATAGACTGCACCAGCATGTGGACAACAGATCCCTCTTTGGGGATATAATCCAGAATAAGGCTCTGTGTATCTCTTGCATTGATTTCATTGTCATGGAAATGGGATACTCAGTGAAATGGATGATACAGAGACAGAACAAGTAGAAGGGCTGTTCTATGGTTTGGTAATTTAGGATCACAGAAATACAATTGGAAGACACTCCTTCTTGGGTCATCCTCATAATCTGAATTGCAACTTCTATAGCTCCAGCCAGCATGGATTTTTGTTTTTTTGGCACATCCTATAATGGAAGACATGATGTAATGGCTGCAATCAGGTTCCCACCCAAGCAAAATAAAGGAGCAAGTGGCTCCTCTGCAAATACTGAATGCTCCCGATAAAGATGGCTGAGGAAAGGAAGAAGAGGAGTTGGCTTTTCTACCCTGCTTTTCTCAGCCATCTAAGGGGACTCAAAGCAGCTGACAAAGCTTTTCTATTCTTCTCCCCACAACAGAACACCCTATCAGGTAGGTGGGGCTGCGAGAGCTCAGAAGAGAGCTGTGACTAGCCCAAGTTCACCCTGCTGGCTTCATGGGGGAGGGCGGAATCAAACCCGGTATTCCCGGATAAGAGTCCAGCTCCCTAACCACTAGACCAGACTGGCCTACAATGGTGGTGGCAGTTTACCCTTGGATTCTAGCCTGTCAAGGTTCAGTGATGGGGCAACAAAGTGATTGATGATTCTTCACTTCGCTGAAGCAGTAAAACAATTAAGACACATTCACAGAGAATAATGCAAAGCAGTGGTGCATACTGCCCCAGCCTGTGGGAATCTCTAGCAACTTCAACATGCCTAAAGTGGTACATGAGAAGGGAGCAACCTCTGGGGCAGAGTGCCTACTTCATCCCAAGAGTGGGGTAGAGGGCCACTGTTCATTTGTTTGTCTATTTACCTATCTTGCCCTATTGACCAAGGCAGGTTACTGTATTAATTAGTATAAAAACAGATAAAATAAATTAGCTGGAACTAGCCATCCACATGGGCCATGATTCATGCAAACCCTAAGCTACTTGGGGGCAGGATACCTTAAAAGAACGCTTCTCCTGCTACAACCCTGGGATAAGAACATAAGGGGAGCTCTGCCGGATCAGGCTACAGCCCGTCTAATCCAGCATTGCATCTCACACAGTAGCCAATTGCTTCTGGGGATTCTCATACAGAAGACAAATGCAAAATCTTCACCTGCTCGCGACTAATTTAGCAAATGGCCTTTGGAGGGATCGTCTGGTGAGGTCTTACTCCAAGGGGTGATTGGCACTTCGGTCCATAGTCAACAATTAGGCAACATCTGGGGAAGAGCATCTGCACCTAGAAGAGGCTGTGGCCGCCTCCAGGCACCCTCTGCCTTCCCAGAAGGTTGATTAGGTGTGAAGCACAAAATTGTGCTCCACACCCTTCCCAACCTTTCCCCAGAGCTTACCTGATGCATCTAGCTCTTCTGCTGGATGAGGTCAACAGAGCTACTGCATATTTGTACGAATGTTAATGTACGAATGTCATAACATTTTATTCCTGTACGAATGTCTGAATTCGGATGAATTCAGGTGTTACGAATATTTCTGCACATCCCTACTAGATAGCTTTAAGAAAGGCTTAAACAAATGCATGGAGGACAGGTGAATCAACGCATGCCTGGGCACTTCTTCCATGCTGGAGAGACAGGCAGGATGGCTCTAAATGCCATCTGAAGGGAGTGAAGAGCAGGGGGAGGTTTTGTCTTTGTTCTCTGCTTCAGATGCCCAGAAACAATTGGTGGGCTGCTGACTGAGACAGGAGGCTGGATTAGATGGGCTGTGGCCTGATCCAGCAGGTTCTTATGACACTTGAGATGAAGGAAGAAATCAGTGTTTTTTTTTCAGAAGCAAAGCAGCAGAACCACCTTTTCTAGCACAGAATGTTTATGTGAGCAGCAGATGTATGTGTGGACAATCCCATCTCAAATCTGTCTTGGACCCATTATGGGGTGTCTTGTTTGTTTGTTTGTTGCTGTGTGTGGTCACAGCCTTTGCTTTGAATGTAGAACATGCCACTAGTAGTGGTGAGTGTTGCTTGGGTGCTGTTATTGCTCATTGGTGCTGAAATGTAATCTTGTGGGAGAAGTTATTTTGCATACTTTTTGCAGAAGATTTCGTTATGTGCATGGAGGAACAGACAGAAGCCACATTCTGTCCTTCCTGCAGGCTCAACATTTGACATCTGGGTACAGCTGGAATGCATTTTTAGTCCTTGGGCTTGGCTCGAAAACAAGAGGTGTGACGATAAAGGCAGGTGCCCCTGAGGATTTGTGAAATGCTACCCTGCTTTTCTCACCCATTTAAGGGGACTCAAAGTGGCTGACAAACCTTCTGTTCTTCCCCCCACAACAGACACCCTGTGAGGTAGGTGGGGCTGCAAGAGTTCAGAGGAGAGCTGTGATTAGTCCAAGGTCACCCAGCTGGCTTTGTGGGGAAGCAGGGAATTGAACCTGGGATTCCCAGATAAGATTCCAGCTTCCTAACCAGTAGACCCAACTGGCTCACTAGAAGTTGTGAATGTGTGTTCAGATCTGCAAGACACACCTGGATAGCCAAGGCCTAGAACTTACCCCAGGCATACAATATGCCTTATGGACCATTTTGTGAGAAAAGTGTATGATACTCAGAGTCCTGATTATCCTGTATAAGGATGCCAATGCCTCATTAGCTTTCACCACCACTGCGTGCCTCTCAGAGACCCAAGTAGGACTCCTGGAGGCATGCACCCCTGAAAGGCCTGTTTGGGCCCCAGAGAAGTGCAAGAATCAGAGGACGCAGCTGCACCTGGGGGTAAGGAGGTGCGGCTGGTGAAGTGGGCTGGGCAGATCCAGCCTTCACTGAATGCAGGCTCCTTTCAATTTGCCCGCAAATGTCAAAATTCGTAAGAATTCATATGAATTTTGAATTGTACAAATATTTGTGCACATCCCTAATAAGCATGCACAAAGATTTAGGAATTAAACATGACCAGTGGCTACAGAATCTAGCTGACAGATGAGGGATGCCATGGGGTATCTTGGAAAAGGACATGAGTAGTTGGCGTAAATTCTGGGAGCACCAACCAGTGCTTTGTTTTTCTTTTTAGTAGAAGAAGGGTTTATAACAAGTGTTCTGTAGACTCAATGCTCCAAAGTTGGTTCCCAGCAGCCCTAGCGAGCTAAATGCTCTGGTAGCTTCCAGACTAGACTGGTATAAGGTATTGCACATAGATTTGTCCTTGAAGATGCCCCACAAGGTACAACCAGTGTAGAATGCAGGCGTATGGCAGTTTTATACACACGGCTGCCCTGAAGCACATCAACCATAACATCTGAACTGAACACAGTTCAAGGCAGCTTTATACGAGCTTAGCAAGTTGTTCCAAAATATGTTTTGAAGACAGAGTTCTTCTTACAGTCTACTGACTGATTTCTGAGGGAAAGTGGCTTTTAAACTGTGGCTAAGGTTTGTGAACACAGGTGCATCACACTTGTCTTGGAAGATCCACAGCGGCGGCCAGTTCTCGACCGAACCAAAATTAAGATGCTGGCATGGACATATCGTTGCTGTTTAGTATCATCAGGTTGAAGTCGAGTCCCCCTGATGACTACAGAGACAGATTAAGGAAGTTTTATCAGCAAGTTTTTGTTGGCATTTTATTGTTAGCTGCCTCAAGTCCTATGAAGGAAGTAGACTAGAAAGAAGTACTTTAATTGTTTTAATTGTTCCTTAATACCATACATTGTTTTTACCTGTGGTGTGTCCTAAGATTACTGGAACAGAGGAAGGTAGATGTTCAAGCAAATATCATAATGAGGCATCAGTTTCCCAAAGCCTCCGCTAATTAGGACAATGTGGGCTTTCCACCGCAAGGCCACCACCCATTTACACACTTTGTAAATAGCTATTGCACAGGTGCAAAGTAATCGAGAGCAGCAACAAGTCTCAGAATATTCCACACCTGTGCATTGTTGCAGGATAAGTGCAGCTTACGGCACCTCCATGGGGATCTCTATGCAGTTTTTTTGGCAAAGATACAAAAGTGGTTTGCCATTACCCACTTCCAGGGATTGCTTGGAGATTCCAGCGGCAGCCCTCTGCTTTCCAGGCAGCTTGGTGTACCACTGAGCTACAGCCATTCCCAGGCTCAGTAGGAACTTCTATGCAGCTTTCTTGGCAAAGATACAGAAGTGGTTTGCCATTACCCACTTCCAGGGATTGGTTGGAGATTCCAGTGGCAGCCCTCTACTTTCCAGGCAGCTTGGTGTACCACTGAACCACAGCCATTCCCAGGCTCCATAGGAACTTCTACGCAGTTTTCTTGGCAAAGATACAGAAGTGGTTTGCCATTGCCTACTGCCGGGAGAGACTGAGGATTGAACGGCAGACCTCTGTTTTCCAGGAGTTCTGTTTATGAAGACCCAAATAGGTTTTCTAAAAAGCAAATAAATAAATAATTACCTCCCCTGGGCCCTGTTTGAGAAACTTGAGTATCCCTGCGCAAACAAAAGTGGTTTCCCCAGCATTGCGATCCCTGTCCTTATATGCAACTTCGGTAGAACAGCCTCAAAGGAGAAAGAACAGGAACGGTGGAGATTAATAATTATTGACAAGCGTTTGCAGTGTACACGACCCTGCAGGCTTATACTCAAAATAAAAGGTTTTGTTGGCACAATGGATATAACTGTGTTAACGGATCGCAAAACACTCCAGAGAGCGGTGTTTGTTTGTGTTTAAACACCCGCTTCCTTTGTTTCTAACCCAAACATCCAAGGCGGGCCGGGGGGGGGGGAAGATGGGAGGCACTTTAGCCTAACCGAGAAGAGATCTGCGGGGCTGATGAGCGCAGAAGTGCAGAGCCCAGAACGGGCACTGCACTCATTTACACTGTCACCACTGGATCCAACAAGCGCTGCGCGGTTCCTCCTTTCCTGTAGCCTTTCCTTGCGCTTCCCTTTCTTCTCCCAGATGAACCAAAGCTGTAGTTTTAAAGTCCGTCCACGGAGAGGCAGGCGCCTGCTGCTGCTGCTGCTGCTGCTGCTGCGCGTGTGCGCTTTGCTCCACGACAAGAGGGCCACCGCACTGGGTGTGCAGGAATGAGGAACCCTGTGGGAAAAGACACCCCGGCAGCCCACACGCCGCTCATTAAAAACAAAACAGAATGATTAGTTTTATTATATAAAAAACGGGAGCGTCGAGCAAGTTGGCATCGTGCATGTGCCACAGACGCCCCACTGCGCAGACCGTGCAAGCATGCGCGACCGTCGCCGGGCGCCACTGCCACCCTTTCCCCGCAGCGGCGCAAAGCAGAGGCAGCGCCCGATTTTCCGCACTTCTTAACCCACTAACAGCACACATCCTAGTCTTTCATCTTCTTCCTACCCCCCCCCCCCAGCACCCCGCCATGGCTCTGGAGCGCCACTCCAACAACCTAACGCACTGGTTCCCTTAAGCGCCACCCATCAGTGCTGATCGCGCTCTGGATTGGACGCCGCGAGGCTTCTTGCTCCGCCTTGCAAAGGGGCTGTGGGTCCTCCCCTCCCTCCCCTCCCCTTCCCTTCTGCGCTGAAGCAAAGGGGAAGGTTCTCTTGCCTGCGGGGTTGGGTGCACCGTGCGCAGGGTTGCGTCGGGCGGGCGGGCAGAATCGGAGTCAGGCGGCGCGCTGGGAAGCAGCAGCAGCAGCAGGAAGGACCTGAAGGCTGAGGGTTCGAATCCCCGGAGGGGCTACGGAAGGCGACGCTGCGCGGAGAAAGGCAGCAGGGGCTCCCGTCGTGGGCTTAAGCCCGGTTCTCATCCTCTGCGCTCGTACCTGGCACCCGCGCACTCCTCCTCCTCCTCCTTTGGGTAGGGACGGAAAGAAAGGAGCCCCCCCCCCGCCTGCCTGCCTGCTTCCCTCCCTCCTCTGCCTCCTTCCACCTGGGTCCGGAGTCTTCCGAGGGTTTGCAGAGAAACTCCGGCGCGCCCCGGCGGCGCATCGCTTGCTCGCTTGGGAGAATCGCCGCCGCCCCGTCCGTCCGTCCGTCCGCGCGGGGATCTCCCTTTCTCCTGCGCTCCTTTGCTGGCTGCTTTGCCCGGGAGGCTCCGGATCATGGCGACGGGCTTGGTGGAGCCGATCTATGGACTTTCCGAAGACGAAGTAAGTCTCTGCCGCCGTCGGGGCGGGGGAGTCGGCGGGCGGGGGGGGGAGGAAGAGGAGGAGGAGGAAGCTGCTCGCGGGCACGGCGCCTGGACCTGGGGGGCTGCTGCTGCTGCTTGGCACCGCCGTCTGTCTCTTCCTGGCGCTCCCTTTGTCCCTCGGCCTCCCCCTCCACGGCTGGATATTCCGCTTTCCGAAAGGGGGAAGTCGGTCGTCGGTCGTGGCGCCCCTCTCGGCAGGAGGAGGAGCTGGGCTGGGCAGACGGGATGCCGCGCTGGGTGGGACGGGACGGGGCGGGCAGCGTGCGGGATGCTCGTGGCTCGCCGCTGCTGCCCGGGAGCGCGTGGGATCCCTTGGCCGCTTCGGCTCGCATCCTCTCGGGCTGCGCTTCAGACGCACAACAAAAGGGGCGGCTGGCGAGGGGGACCGCGCACAGTGTGTGTGTGGCCCCCGCGCTCCCAACCCGCCTCTGATCCACTTCTTCTAGCACAGAATGCTGGCGTGTGGACAATCCCGCTTCCAATCCATCTCTAGATGCCCCGGAGGCGCCTCAAGAGAGGCAGCGTGTGGCCCTCGTGTTCCCAGCCCTCCTCTGGTCCACTTCTTCTAGCACACAAAGTCCCGGGGTGGTGGTGGTGGTGGTGGAGGAGGAAGGGGCAGACTGGTGTGTGGCCGGTCTGACTGGGATGCGCTTCGGATGCTTTCTTTCGTTTGCTGCGCCTGGGGGTCACAGCCTTGGCTAGGGAGGCGGGGGCGCTGGCAGGTCCACCAAGCCTCCGCTCAGCATCCAGGCGGTGCGATCCGAGCCTTTGATCTCTCTTTCTCTTCCACTCCCTTTCTCTCTGGGTGCGCGGGGATTCCCCTGCAAAGGATTCACCTGCCAGCTTTTCTAGAGAACCCCCCCCCCACCTCCGAAAGCAGAATAATAGCGGCCATCATCGAGATTCAGGGGGAGGGTTGGAAGATAAAACCGAGCGAGACCCCCTTTTCTTTTAAAAGAAGAAACAAAGAGGTCCAGCTATCTTCAGAGCCCAGGGGCTGAAGAATGAGCGCTACAAAGAAGAGTTAGGAAGGGGAGATGGCACAGGTTTAGCTGTATTCTCCCTTTGCGCAGGTGACTTTGGGGGGGGACACTCCAGGGGGTGTCACACCTTTCCCATTGTTCCCCTTGACATCAGAGGCTTGTAGCGCCTGCCGCTGATCTCCGCCTGTTTGAATAGGCACTACCCAGTTTGACATAAATCCGGCAGGGAGGAGGATGGTCTTCATATTTTAGATTTTCTTCCCCAGGAATTTGCAGCGATTGTGCACCTCAGAAGGTTGGTCTGCCCGAGTGAATCGTATTTCAGAAAGGGTGATCATCTGTATCCGTGCGTGCAGATGCTTTCGCAGATGGGGAGATTTTTCTTTAAAAAAAAATCCTTTGGCCAAACAGTGTTTTCTTTCTTTTCTTTTTTTTTAACAGCAAACTTTGAGTTTAGAAAGGATTTCTAGATTAGCAGGTGTTATTTGTCCAACGGCGCACCGTGGATGGGCAGATGCGCGCCACCTTCCCTCCTGAGGGATATGTTCACTCTCAAGTTGAAAACTTTCTAAAAACCACCAGAATAAAGCCACTGTATTGAAATCAGTGAGGGCTCTGGACGTCCGTACGCACGCCGGCACAGGAGGAGAAATAATTTCCCCTGCCTCTGCTTATCTTTACTGTGGCTTTAACTTTTGCTTAAAGAGATACAGACTCTTGGGCTAGGAAAGTAGCAGGCTAAGCCGAGTATCCATGAACGTGGTTTAGTTTGTTTGCTGAGTGACCCTGGCATGAGGCTCTTAAATCCCAGTCCAGCGATTGTCCCTGCCAGGAGGAGATGATGGGAGGAAGAGATGCTGGGCATGCAAAACTGTGGGCAAAAGGGAGCATCTATGCACATTTATTTATTTATTTATTTATTTATTTATTTATTTATTTATTTATTTATTTATTTACATTTCTATCCCACCCCATACCCGAAGGTCTCTGGGCATGACCCACAGCAGTGATGGAAAGAGTATTTTGCTGAAGTTTTATCTTCCGTGAAGGCTTGGTTCCTTGCAGGGTATCAAGTTGTTACCCACCCTGAGACCTTTGGGTATAGGGCGGGATAGAAATACAAATAATAAATAAAATAAATAAAATGCCACTGAGCAAGTCTGGCTTTTTGCCAGGGCTGCTGGAAGCACGAGCATTTGGCTGTTTGTTACTGCACTCTGTGCATGCTTTTGGAGACACCGGACATGCCGTGCTCCTGTCATGGGCTCGTGGCTCATTCCACTGATGCTGTGCCGCTTCTGGCCTCTGTTTGCTTCCGCTGAAGGGTGTGGAGAGAGACGTGGAGAGACCGTCTGCTCTTTTTCAGACTCCTGAATTTTGTGCAGGATCTGGGCGAGAGTGAGGAGATGTGGGCGCACCTAACTAGGAAACCGACCGCTGGAAAGTAGCCACAGCCTGGCAGTCTGGCAAGGACCATGAGATCCTGGCACAGATTTGCTAGCAGGGCTTTGTCTGTTTTGTTTTGGTTGAGATGAGATGAGACGTTGCAGGTGGAACGGGCTCTCTATACCGTGAAACTGTCATCCGGCTGGAATGCAAAGTTATTTACACAAGGCTGGGCCCATTTGGGTGAGATCCTGTGGATGTGTGTGGATCGATGAAGTGATGCTCCCATCCACCAGGGAGTTTGGATATTGTGGAGAAACATAAAAACAGTGCTGCTTTCTCAGACCCATTAATGTCTAGTATCCTGTATCTCAGTGTGGCCCATCTAATGCCTGCTTGCCTAAGCTAGACAAGTGGCAATAACACCCTCTTGGTGTTCGAAGAGTTAAGTAGCAGGTATTCACAGGTGCACACACAACACCTGTTCCGGGTGGTATTGTAGCCATTCCTACTAGCAGTATGTGGGAATGTCCCAGAATGCTCCAGCATGGACCATCCACACTGTGCATAGCTGCTTCTGTTCAAGAAGTGGCTATATGCATGCCAGACCATCCCCCAGCTGGATAGATGTGAAGCACTACAGTGTGCTCAACAGCTATATTAGCAGTGCCTGAGATGCGGCTAGTAAAGGCCAGTGTGCATCCTTTGCGTCTCTTTTGGACGTCAGGTGGTGCACCGCAGCCACAGTTGCGCAGCGCATCACCCAGACACCACAGCACTGACCTGCGTGCACGGCTGTTGCTGCAGCAAGGAGATTGCTTCTGATATGGAGGCAAGCGCACTTACGCAGCACTTGGCGAAGTGATGGGTAATTTGGGATAGATCAGGTGTTCCAAAGTGCAGATGTCTGATCCATTCCATATCAAATGTGCTCTGGTGACTGGTGCAGCCACTTTCCCACCTCCCCAGGTTCATGAATGTTCCGAAGCATTCATATGGATACGAATGTCAGTGTACAAATGTCGTAACATTCTATTTGTATATGCATGTCTGAATTCGTTCAAATATCTAATGTGACGAACATTCGTACACATCCCTAGTTGTCAGTACATAGTACTTGTTAGCTGGTAGCAAAACCCACTGTTTCTCACTGTGGGGCAACAGGTCATCTGCATTGCAGGCTGATATACTGGGGGACCATACTTCCTATGGAAATGCCACGTCCACACAGGACAGGACATTGGAGAGGGCCCCAGCAAGGAAATGGCACCAGTACCTGCTCCAGCAGGAGACCACTTTGAAGCGTTCCTAGTGGTAGACTTACCCAGTCTCTTGTGTGTGGATGGCATTGAGTAGCTGAACCAGTCTCCTTGCAGAGCCTGGTGCTATTTCATGGGGCCCCAGACTTGCCCCTGGAAGAGTGCTGCTTCTGCGTGATCTTCCTTATGGTCTCCATCTGCCGGGCAACATCAGTGTGTTGGCTGGATTGGGCCACTGTAGTGCTGGTTACCCCTCTGATCTTGGTCCAGATTGCTCAATCAACCCCATGGCTTGAAGTTTCATTGGATTCCTCCAGAAGCTGTTGGACTGCAGCTCCGAAACATCTGGAGAACATGAGTAGCCCATCTAATTCAGGAACCGGTTGTGACAGGGTCACCTGGTCACATACAGAAACCCATCAGCACAGCCCATGATGTTCTCTGCCCATCTACGAGCTGGATTTTACAGACTCAACACCTCCTGGGCCAGAGAGCAAGACCAGATGGCATTCCATAGCTTACATGGGCTAGTAGCCATTTTTGCTGATTATTTGTTGTGCAAAAGTGCCTAGGATTTAGGGTAGGGATGTGCACAAATATTCAAAAATTCAAATATCCAATTCGAATCCGTCGAATGTTGACATTCAAACTCGAATCGGATTTTTGAAAATCTGAATTTGAGCATTTGAACGCAAATTGGATTTTTGAAAATCCGATATGGTTTTTTAATAATTCAAATGTGTGGATTCGTATCTGTCGTATATGAATCTGCGTGAAAATTATACGTATCTTGCACTTAAAATCTGTGATTAAAATGGGATGCATATGGGATAATATGGGATGCATACGGATTTTTACGGAATGCGTACAGATACGTATAACAGATACGAATGTTGTCAAATGCGAATCTAACATTTGAACGTGCGGATTCGAATGTTACGAATTTGAATCAGATTTTATGATATTCAGATCTTAAATATTCAAATCAAATAGGATTTTATGACATTCGAATCTGTTCGGATTCGAATGTCAAAAATACATTCGTGCACAACCCTAATTTAGAGTTCGCCGATGCTCAAAGTCTGGTTCTTTTGATGTTCAGAACACAGCACAGTTCTCTTTCTTTGATTTCGGGTTATTTTACGAAACAAGGTACACAGATGACAGGAGTTCATTTCTGGATGGGAAAATAAACTTTGTACTTTTTATGGGGTGTGCAGAGGAGCCTTTGATGCCTCTTTGACATTTGCAGTGGCTGGTAGTATTCATGATATGGCAGCAGAAGGGATTTGCCACAGCACAAAGCTGCACATTTAAGTGCTAAGCAAGGGTAGAAGCCTTAAGGAAAGAATGGTCTTTTTTGCACTTTGGTGACTGGCGATGCTCTAGTTCAGAGCGTTCACACAGTACGGATTGCCTCTGAGCATGTGATGCTATCTCCATTTGCCAATTGGTGTGGAGCAGTATTGAGCCAGTTTGGTCTAGTGGTTAAAGAGCTGGGCTCTTATATGGGAATACTGGGTTTGATTCCGCTCACCTCTACGAAGCCAGCTGGGTTATCTTGGGCTAGTCACAGCTCTCTTCTGAGCTCTCACAGCCCCACCTAACCCACAGGGTGTGTGTGCTGCGGAGAAGAATAAAAAGCCTTGTCAGCCGCTTTGAGTCCCCTTAAATAGGAGAGAAAAGTGGGGGAGAAAACCCAACTCCTTTTTCTCCTCCTCCTCCTCCTGATAGTACAGTTACTATACTCCTAGCTAGTTCTTGCATGTACCCTTTGTACAGCTCCCATGTGAAGGGTACATGGGGCCAGAGCGGCACAGCTGTATACTCTGTTGCCCTTTGCCATAGCAACAGCCCTGTGTGCATGGCTCTTGCAGTGTTCACACTTACCCAGCACTTGGTTAAGTGCTGGATAACGTTGGGATGGGGCAGGCATTCAAAATGCAAACGCCCACTTCACAATGAAGTGCGGAAAGTCCCAAAGCTAGAACGGCAAGATACACCTTGGTTAGGGAAATACTGCCTGATGAATCTGAGAAGGAAGGTCATTTTATGGGCCTGTTCACATTTGTCACCTTGCAAGCTCCATTCCTCTTGCTGGTGATGCCTGCCCACACTGAGGAGCCATGGCAAATCCACAGAAGTTGCCACAGTCCCCTGAAGTAATCTAACGGTGGGCTGCCAAAAACCAGTCCACACACTTACCAGGAGCAGTTAGCTTGCACACGGATGCTATGTCCACACCCTCTTTTGGGCGTGGCAAGTGGGCGTGATGGTGTGACTACACCATTGCCCTGACAATCCTCCCTGCCCTGCCCATTCACACTTCAAATGCTGTTAGCTTGCTAAGGGGCTTATCCAGACTCAAAAGTGCAGATGGGCGCTGCTGTGCTTGTGCTTTATCATACCATATGTTATACCATACTAGGCTGGGAAATGCTAAAAGGCCCTATAACTGAAGGGTGTTGCTCCTAAAATAAACCTCATCTGAACTCAGTAAGGCAGGGCAAGAAACAGATGGTGCCTGGTGCTCTAAACTGCATCCAAATGAATTCAGAAAAGCAGCACAAAAACAACTTGAAGGTTTCTTTTCTCTATCACACAACACTAGAACCAGGGGGCCCTCTATGAAGCTGATGGATAGGAGAGTCGGATCCGACAAGGGGAAGTATTTCTTCACCCAGAAGGTCATCGGATTATGGAATTTGCTGCCAGAACAGGCAGTAACAGCTATCAGCCTAGATGGGTTTAAGGTAGGGTTAGACAAATTTATGGACAACAGGTGCATCAATGGCTACTAGAATGAATTCCTAGGTATATCTTTCAGGCTGCAAGGGAAAGCAGGATGCTTCTAAGGCCATTTGCTGGGATCGAGAGCAGGAAAAGGTTTGTCCTTGTCTCTGCTTGAGATGCCCTGGAGCATTTGGTGGGCCTTCGTGTGCGACAGGATGCTTGACTAGATGGGCTGTGGCCTGATCCAGCAGGGCCTCTCTTATGTTCTTGTATTTGTTCGTTGGCTTTCTGATGCTGCCCAGTAACTGGATTTCTCTGGGTCACTTACAAATTAAGTAGAAATAAATGACTGGAAATATATGCAAGTCACATGGAAATATTGTAGTTTAAAGAATAAAATAGAAAATGGTATAAGAACAATGGTGACATGTTCTGAAGAGGCCTGCACTTGATACTTGGAACACGTTTGTAAGGTAGGCCTCTCTCTTTGTAAGAGAGAGTGAGTGGCATGGGGACACATGTATTCTTTTATTCTTAGTATTTATATGCTGCCCTTCACCCAGAGATCCCAGGGTGGGGTACAATTAAAAAGCTAAAGTTGACTTGAAGTACCTCCTTCCCTCCCTCCATAGGGATGGCTTTCAGCGGAAAGTAAAGATCAAAGGCCTTGGTGTAACCCCACTGGAACGCTGTTCCAGAGCTTGAGGACTACCACAGAAAAGGCCCTTCATGTGCTACCACACCTAACACTTCTGAGGGTGGTGGAACTACCAGAAGGGCCTCACCTGTGATCTTAATTGTCTTGTCATTCTCTATGGGAGAAGGCATTCCTTTTGATATTTGGGATATCAACACCTCGCGTTGGGTTTGGTGGTGAAGAGATAACCAATGCATATCTTTCAAAGCGGGCATGATGTTCATTTGGCCAGACACTTCCATCAGCAGTTGAGCTGCTGCATTCAGCCTGGGCTATGTTCAAGGGTAGGCCCATGTATGGGACATTATATGGTGTGCCTCTGTGGCTGAGGAAGGCTTGGAACAAAGACATTTTGACCATATTCTGATATTTTATCTATTATGATGGTTACTTATAGGAGAGCAATGGAAAACAATCACATTGTTAGGGTCCTTTTCAAGCCTTACGCTGATGAAACAGGGGGCCTGTTCTCACTTTCCTCAATGGAAAGGTATAATAATACTATTCCACTGGTGGGCATCAGGTGCAGCGGGAGCTGTCTGCACTTCAAGTGCTGATACAGTCCCCAGCCAGACCACCAGTACTTGAAGTGTGGTTTCATAGAATCATAGAGTTGGAAGGGACCTCTAGGGTCTAGGGTCCAGTCCAACCCCCTGCTCGATGCAAGATTTCTTAAACCATCCCAGACAGATGTAGGTCCAGCCTCTGCTTGAAGACCTCCACTGTATTGTCAAGTAAGGGGCCATGGCAACATCTGGCATGCACCTTGATGTTGTCATGGTGATCAGTCTATGGTGATCTATGACTGCACAGTTGCAGCTGCACTTGCCCACCTGCAACTTTGCAACCAGAAGAGGGCGCAAACATTGCTGACCAGAAGCTCACGAGCTCCTCCCAGTAAGCTGTGGACAAAATTTTACTTGTCCACAGCTAGGAAAGACTGAGGCAGCTGAAGTGACCTTTGGGAGACTCTGGGACAGAGGTGTGCCATGCAGATAGGACTCCCCAGGAGTGGCTGGAACAGCTCCAAGAAGGTAAGTGTGAACAGGCCGATGTTGTGCCACATCTGTGAAATGCTTGAGAAGCCCTTAGCTGCTGATCGAAAAGTTCTGTTGTGACCATGGACTGAAATCTCACAGGCAGCAATCTGAACACAGATTTGGGGCCTTTTCGCACACAGGCAAGCCACTTCCATCCTGGAGTGGACAAGAGCTGCTCTGATTGCTGTGAGTTGGGTGTGGTGTAGCACAGCTGTGGTTGCACAATCACGTGCTGTGTTGCCTGATCACCATAGCGATGATCTAGCACACCTGGCCATTACTGCATCTAGGTGGATGCTCCCAGACAGGAGTGTTTGTGCTTCATCCAGACTTAGGATGGGGCCACTGTCCCACGGACATTAAGTGCAAAAATCCCCATGCAAGCAAGTTTCAGGTTTCTACAATTGTATTCAGTTGTGTTTCCTCACGCCTAAGAATGGCTATGAAACTGAGTCTGAACCACAAGATCTGGTTGCAAATATAAAATTCCAATAGCAGGCGCGTGCCATTCAATCCGTGGAAAAGTTCTATAATCAGCTCTTTTTTTTGCACACATTCTTTAGGGCAAAGATTGCTTTGGCTCGCATACAATCTTGCAAAAGCCTTTTGGGTGTTCCTGTTTTACAGATAATGTCAATGTAACTGTGTATCCAAATTCCCTGGAGATCATTATTAGCTATAATGACCAAGGCAGTAAAAATCGCAGCAGATAAAACAGTTAAAGCTATTAAATTATACAAAAGCCTTTTGTGCTAGAACAGGGTCAAGTTGAGTCGTCTTGTCTTTGAAGAGGCAGCCTGTCCTAGGGCCTGCTGATCCGCACTTGGTTATCCTGGCATGAGAGCCTTTGGATGCCATTTTGTTTTTGCCTCTGACTTAGCAACAAGTCCAGCTATAAAGACTCCTAAGCCAAACACGCAGAGATTGCCCTGGCACTGTTATCATTGATTATATTTTTATCAGAGGTCTCAAGGCAATGCACACAAAAAATGCACTCCCCCCCCCATATTTTATTTTATTTTAATATCACCTATACTGAAATCTCCACCAATAATACACATATTCCATCAAATTGTTATCAGCAAAAGGATCCTCTTGGCATCTTCGAAGGAATTTAATCCTTTGCTGCCAGATGACATAGTAACAGCAATCAACCTAGATAGATGGTTAGGGAGATTCATGAGTGACAGGTGCATCAATGGCTACTGGAATGGGTGCCCAGGTACTGCCTCCAGGTTGGAGGGGCCATTTGCAGAGCAGTGGGAGCAGGTGCCTTTAGCTTGAGATGCTCAGAAGCCATTGGCAGGTCACTGTGTGAGACAGGATGTTGGACTAGATGGACTGTGGCCTGATACAGCAGGGCTCCTCCTATCATCTTATGAATCTCCTCTGGCTAATGAAAAGAAGCAATGGCTTTCTGTAACAACCATGAAATGTTCTCATGTTCTCCCTTTATGTCCATGAGTAGCCAGAAAATATGTCTCATCTATGGGGTCTCATTGCCCTAACCTCAGTTCTGGGACCTTTCTGTAGCATCTGAAAAACCTCACTTTAGCATCCTTCACACGGGCAGCTTAGGGGACTCTGGTGCACACTGGAGAGAATACATAACATACCGTTTATTTGTAGTGCCTCTTTCACCAAAGGGTGGGGCAAAATAACATATACAACCATTCCATCAGAGGATTACAGCAAGTAAATAAACCCTTTCCAATAAATAAAACATCAAATATACATTAAAAGCAGCGTACAGAAATCTAATAATAATAAGCTGTGTAATCTAAGAAATTACAGTACACAGTATCAAATGAGAAAATAGGAGTAATTAATACAAGACAACTAAAAATGACAAAAGAAACTAAACAGAAATTGCAGCAAAGCAGTAACAACAACCAACCGAGGTGATTTTCTGTTCTTCCATCTTCAGCTGGAGCTTACACCTAGGGTGCTTCCGCACTTGCCTCCTGAAAACCGGATTAAGGAAATCCATTTTTCTGAAATCCTTCTCTGAGAAGATCCATCTGAAATAGGGACGGATCCAAATGAGGCCCCACGCTTCCGCACTCACGTGGGAAGCACGGACACTGAGGCACACATCATGTGTTTGCTGTGTGGATGCCACAGCACTGATTTCTAGAAGCATCTGGCTTCCCTGAGGCCCCACCGCCCCAGGAGCCGTGTGATTGGAGCATTCAGCCATCAGTCACCACTCGATTCCCCCCCTCCCCCATGCATGGGCATGTCAGGGACAGACTACCCACCAATCAGTGGAATGCCTGAGATCCCATGGCTGCTGTGGTGCTGCTGCCTCACTCAACATGGCGACTTCTTGCTGCCTCACTCAATATGGTGACTTCCTGTCCCACCCACATCCGTTCCCTCTCCTGTCCGTGTGCGGAAGTGTCCTCCTTTGATGTGGAATTTCCACGCAGGAATGGATTGAAACTGGATTTAGTGGTGCCTAGACCCCATTAGCGACAGATTTTGCGTGATGCTGTGTGGAAGCGGCATCCTCGAAGGGGCCCTAATCTGTCCCGCTGTGCGGAAGGTGCCTTTCACTTGTGTCCCATATCTGTCCTTATTGTGTGCTTAATGGGGTTTTAGCGGCCAGTGCGGAAACACTCCTAGCAAAGGCTCCAGTCTCAGAGCAATATTGTACACGTGGAAGCCTCTATCTTTATTACTCAGTGTAAGCTTAGGAATACATCTCTGGGATGTGTTCTTCAGTGCTGAGGCATTGCAAGATTAGACTGGTGGACAAACCCCTAAAGGCATGGCTGATAGTGGAATTTGGAAAGTACTGTTTTGAAAGGAACCCAGATGAACCTGCATGTATGTGCAATCTTTGCATGCTGATATAAAAGATTGTACCAAGAACGGTTCACAGCTTGCTGTAAAGGAATGTAGTCTCCTCTGGCTCCATTTCCCCCAGTATTTGCATTTCGGCCCTATTTGCCAGGCGTCAAACATATACACAGGACAAAAGGAAACCAGTCTTATCAGCACAGTTGGTGTAGGCTGCCCTTGATAGGGACAAACAGTGAAGACTCCATGAATTTTCTGCAACAGTTTCCCTCTTTGGAGTTTCATACTTTTATGTCTCAAGGACGAATATTGCAAAAGTAGAATTGTGAACCAAACACCTTAAACTGGGAGGTGCTGTTCAGGAAACCAGAGGTTTGGAAATTTCTCTTTTGAAATTCTTGAAGAAGCACCTCAATGTGGCTGGAAGAGTACAACGTGTTTACTAGGCTTTTAGGAGAGGGGTGGGGGCTTATCTACCACACATTTGCTCTTCTGGAACCTATAAGGATGCCCCTATCCTGCACTCTTATCATACACCAGGAGCACCCAGTTGTGTAGCTCCTGTACCATAGTGCTGTGGACCTTGCCTATGATTTGGGACATCAGAATTCAAACCATAACTTGGCTGTGAAGTTCAGTTGGCAGCCTTGGGCCAGTTACGGCCTCCCAGGGTCTTTCCACATTGATCTCCTTAGTTCTGGGACAGGGTAAGACACCCTGTCCCACACTGGGTAGGTTGCTGCATGGAACAAAACCCAGCCCACTCCAGGACTGTCTGTTGCTTCCAAAGGGCTGTCAGAGGTAGTATGGATACTACAAAGACTGGGAATGAAAGTTCCTGGCCATCATAGTTTCCAGTCTGTCTGTCTTCAGAGTAGACCCACTTCTGGTAGCTGAAATAAGTCCCCTATACGACAAGGGCATACTGTCCATGTGCTTCTGTGGTTGGGTCTGTCACCTTGGTTGGTTTTAAACCTCATTGTTGAAGCCTACAGCTTTTTTAGGCTAGAGTGCATTTTGGGGTGTCCAAGCCTGGTCCATGACTTCTTTCAATGTGGATGAAGTGTGAGAGCTGGGACCTTTCTGCACTTTGCTTCCCACCTGCGGGATGGGAATAGCGCATCCCAACTGATGTGCACTAGCATTCATGCTTGCAAATGCTAGTGTATGCCAAACCAGCCCCCATGCGCCCAGACGCTCACTTGTGTCCGGCTGTGTGTCTGAGCACCAACATCTTCTCTGTGGAGCCCAGCGTCACTGTGCGTGTGTCAGCAGCATCACTGTGATGCGCAATCATGTTTCTGGTCATCTGAGGTGCCTCAGATGACCCCCGGCACCCAGAAGAGGTGCAAATGGCCTCTCTGGTGGCCGGGAAAGGTAAGGAAATGGATGCTTGTGGTGCACAATTTTTTGCACCACCGCTAGTGGATGTTGAGGGAGCTTCTGGAACAGGAGGGAACATTTCTGGTGTGGAAATGCCTCCTGCAGGTGCAGAGGCCCTTTAGCAGATGTTACCCTATCATGTGCCATGGGACCAAGTGCGAACTGACCTCTGGGCGAGGCCTGCATTAATCCATTTTAGCATGCAGGCAGTAGGCCCTTATTCCAGAATTTATTCCCGAATAGAGCTTAACGATGAACGTATCAACAAACAAAGGAAGGGGAAAGGCCCACGGATCTTCAAAGGAAAGGTACTTCATGAAGCCAACAGATCCATGACATGGATGTAGCTTGCTTTGCTAACCAGTGAATGAAGAATCTTTCAGCAGAAAATGTATCCTTTGTGAGCTTCCTAACAGACAAAAATCTTTCAAGATGCACATTTCCATGAATGGCCAAATTGCTAATTGCAGTTGAGCAGCTGTGCCATTTGGTTTCTAACCAGATTGAAAGGCTGCGTGTGTCTGTGTGTGTGTTTTGTGTGGGTGGAAAAGCAGAGATGCTTAGTCCATAATTCCCAGAAAAAGATGACTTTGGATGCAAAGCGTGAGGCAGAGAAAGAGCACAAGCATTTGCCGGGCACAGAGAGAAGATGGCAGGAGATCTCACCTCATAGGTTGCGGGTGAGCAAATTCATTCCATACACACTCCGAGTAGCTACCTCTGACAATACAACAAGAATATCAGGGTCTTTTCAAATAACAGCTTCCCTTTCTTTCCAGATATCTGCTGTGACCTCCCCTGTGTCTTGTACTGGCCTTTTTTAAAAATGGGATTGGTTGCTTTAATAGCTACAGCAGGAAGTGGGCAGCGTAAGGATCCTGTATTTCCACCGCCATCTATTTCCCCCACAGTATCTGATGACACATTGTTGATGTTCTTAAATAGCTGCCCCATGTTTCTTCTACCATTTCAATTCCAACTTATATAGACTTAGAACAAAAACCAGTAGGTGTCTGGTAACTGGGTAATCAGCCAGCATGGATTGATGAAATCTCTTACAAGAAGGAAATGTCTTTTGTTGCTTTAGTGGTACAATATTCTTAGCTGTTTTTCGTTGTATTCTGGAAAGGAAAATACAAGAAGGCAGTTTTTCTTCCTTAAATTTACTGGTTTTGCAATGGAATTAGTTTTCCCAGGATGCTTTAAGGCAGTGGTTCTCAACCTTCCTAATGCCACAACCCTTTAATGCAGTTCCTCATGTTGTGGAGACCCCCAACCACGGGGCAGGGCAGCTGGGGTCATGGGGATGGGGCAGCTGGGATCATGGGGGTGGGGCAGCTGGGGTCACAGGGGTAGGGCCGCTGGGGAATCCACAGTGAAAACACTACATACAGGAGGATTCACAAAGTTCCTGCAAATGTGGCAAGACTTCTCAATTCGTTTGCAGCTCATGAGATTTACAAGCATCTAATTTGCAAATCTCATAAAAGTCTAGTTAGGGAAGGACAAAGTCTCTTTGAGGGGAAGGGGCGGCAGGAAACTCATTGTGACCCCTTTGAAAGGGTAGTTCGCCTCCCAAATGGGTTGCGACCCACAGGTTGAGAACCGCTGCATTGTGAAGACCCGTCTCAGCTACTGTTATACCCGACTTTTCTCACCTTTAAGGAGACTCAAAGCGGCTGACAAACCTTCTGTTCTTCTCCGCACCTCAGACACCCTGTGAAGTAGGTGGAGCTGTGAGAGCTCAGAAAGAGAACTGTGGCTGGCCCAAGGTCACCCACCTTGGCTTTGTGTACAATAGTGGAATCGAATTCGGAAACTATGGGGTAAGAGTCCAATACTCTAACCACAAGACAGACTGACTCACCTCATTTCAGATGTTATCAGGCTCCAGGTTTTATCAGGACTGGTCACTGTTCAAGATCAATAGGAGTTAGGGCCTGTTTGCACTCAATGGCATGGAATGGCAGTTGCATTTAGGCTGTGAAGACACTGGTACAGTCACCAACCAGATCACCAGCATTCATGGTGTGGATGGTCCTTCCTGGACCATCTGAATTGCAATGGCAGTGACCGCCACAACTTCCTCTGTGTGCCCAGCCATTGCCATGGTGATTGCAATGCAGAAAAGGTATTCTGAGAAGCTCCTTGAAACAGATTGCTGTGCAGACAACACATTCTTAGCAGCTTCTTGATCTGGATTAACAAGTTCAGAAAGGGCCCCAGATGTCTTCAGCCTAGGAAGATTGGATAGCAGTTGGTGGTAAAGACATCTGGCCTGTTTACGAAGGAGCAGTAGATAAATATTCAGACCTGGAATGAGGCAGCTTTCTCTGTGCCCACAATTACCTCAGTATGTGGTGGGGACTTTCTTCCACCTTTTGGCACGTAGAGGAATATTTATTATACTGCGGCTTTAATCCACTGATATCAAGTCCTGAACTTAGGCCCTGGCGTTTTTCCTGAAATGATCTCCATTTGTTTCATTGCATGCATGGCTGATAATAAACACGGGGGTATTCTTTTTCCCATTCTAAATTGGTGGTTAGCAGTTCTTTTAAAATGAATACAAAATGAGAGAGCACAACTATTTTTGTTGGCCGTGGTACTCAACATATGCAGAGGTTGTCAGACAAAGTGCAGAAGCCAAGGGAAGACTGGGAGGTCCTATGAGGTGTTTTTTTTTTTTCAAGAGGAAGTGAACGCTAACAGCTGTTTGGTTATGATTTAACCTCAGTTTTATCTGAGTTGGCTACTTTGCTTTACTCGGAGGAGGGAAAACAGCTTGTGTTATCAGTCCAGTATTTTGAATGGTACAGAGGGCTTGCAACAGTCGCTTTTAGGATTTCCTTTGAGCACTTGATTTTAACTTGTACACAGCTGTTTGCCTTGTGGCTTCCCCACATGAAAGCAGGCACACTGTCAGGCTGTGTTCAGACATAACAAACGGGTCGCTTCAGAGGCGCCTCAGAGAAGACAGTGTGTGGCCCTCGTGTTCCCAAGCCTTCTCTAACTAACCTTTTACAGAACACAATGGCTGTGTTCAGACAAAATGAAAGTGGCACCTCAGACAGAGTGTAGCTCTTTATTTATTTATTATTTATTTATATTTCTATCCTGCCCTATACTCTAATCCACTTTTTCTACCACAGAATGTTCAGGAGAGGGGGAGAGGCAGATCGGTGTGGGAACCATCCCACCTCAGAGCCTTTCTAAGCTACCTCAGAGGCACCTCACAGATATTTTTTCACTCTGTCTCTGATCACAGCGTCAGTGTGCTGCACAAGGCCAATAACTTTGGTTTTGTGACATATCACTGTACTAGTCTGCGACCATTGTGAAGACCCGTCTCATCTTGCGTGGTCAGTTTGGGTGTCTTGTGCAGAGCACTGTGTGGGTCATTCACAAGAGATAGCAGATTTATCTGATGCAGGTTTGTACTGCTGCTTCAGATGCTCTTTGGGTACCTGGTTTATTCCAAATCGTAGTATTGATGCCTAAGGTCATGACGGGATAGGGCCCAAGTAGGAATGTGCACACATTTTTTTGGAGGGGGGGTTGATTTATATTGAACAGAATGCAAGAAAATTTGTATTTGTTCGAATGGACCCCCTCTAAATGTGGTAGGATTCAGATTTCATACAATTGTTCGATACGAATTCAGTTCAAATCCCTGCTGTGAATTGCATATGAATCCCCTACGTATTTGCTCGGAACACATAAAATCCACCCTGAATCCACTATGAATCCGCTCTCAATCCACTTCGAATCCACTCTGGATCCATTGCAGATGTGACTGGCACAGACCCTTTCCCACCTCCCCAGATTCACGAATGTAACAAAGCTTCATACAAATGTTCCAAAGCATTCAATTAAAATCTGGATGTCAGTCTTTGGATGTCCAAACATTCAATTCTAATTCAAATGTCCAAATTCGTATGAATTCATATGAATGTCAAATGTTATGAATATTCATGCACATCCCCTAGGCACAAGTAGTAACCGTGTATTTGGATGTATCCATGAGACCTTGGTAAAAGAAGTATCATTTATTTGTTTGTTTGTTTGTATTTCTATCTCACCCTATACCCAAAGGTCTCAGGGCGTGTTACAATATTACATTAATCTTAGACAGGTCCCTGCCCTGAGGCTTACAATCTAAAGCAGTTGTTCTCAACCTTCTTAATGCCGCGACCCCTTAATGGAGTTCCTCATGTTGTGGAGACCCCCAACCATGGGGGTGGAACAGCTGGGAGGTGGGAGGGAAGGGTGGTGGGAGACTCGTCGCGACCCCCCTGAAAGGGTAGTTCGACCCTCAAAGGGGTCCCGACCCCCAGGTTGAGAACCACTGATCTAAAGAGACAAGATACAAAAGGAAAATGGTGTGGGAGGGAACAGGGGACAGCAAAAAGCAAGCACGTGAGGTCTTCAGTTCCAATTCTTCTATTCATTTCTTATTACTGGAATTTTCCTATTCTCTTTACTTTGAATTCTCTTCATTGATTACTAAACCGGATGATGGTAGAGATGGTCAGCCGGCATCTACTCAGCCCCACCCTGCTCGACCTCAAGACCAGACGTTTTCTCAACTGGTGGATTGGCTGCAGTAGTCTCTTTGCCATCTTGTGGTTTAGGGTTTTCTGGGTGTCTGCGTTGGTAGCAGAAGTTGTGCCAGTACCGCTGCTGTCTCTAGGCCTTGAGGAATATAAGGCCTGTGGGTTGATTACGTTCAACTGTCTGACTTGGTTGTCCCCATGAGGGATATCACTATATGCCTACAGTTTGCAATTTTCTTTGTCCCTTTCTGTATGGACCCTTAATTCAAATTAAGGGCTCGTGTAGTAGGCCTCATAGATCTACAGGTTATTCCAGATCTCTGAGGTCATGCCCAACACAGGTCCACTTGGTCTGCATTAAACAGAGCACGATCCTGTTTAGAGAGACCTTAATCAGGATCACTGCGACACCTGTTTAATAGGATCTGCCAGCAGGACCAGCAGGCCTGATCCAGAACACAGGAGGCAAGCAGAAGGTCTGGCTTTCCTGTTTGGAATTACCAATGGATGTGCTTTAGAGGCACACCATAGCACTCTCCCACAATGCGTCCCCATCTGTGCTTCCGATATAGTGCTGGAATATAGAGCCAATTTACCAGGTTAGTGTTCCTTTAGTAAAACTAACTCTGCAATACTCAGTTATTCTGTAACTGCCTGAATAATTGAACAGGAAGGACAGCGAGAGCTCTGTGTGAGCTGTTACTATCTGGAAATACTTCATGTGATACTATTGGGAGGGTTAGGTCATATGGAAAGAAAGTATTGCTGCTGAGACATCACTCTGCTGCTGCCGACATGCTAACGTATAGACAGTGCGTGAAGGTTCTGGTAAATAAATTGCAGAATAAAAAGTGAAGTCTGGAGGTGGCTACTGTGTTAAGATCACCAGGGCAAGTGTTTTTGGGGATCTCATGGCAACAAGAGGTGCAATTAGGCAACCTCTGGGCAGGTGCCTGCGCACTGTCAGGAGGTGTTCACAGACTAGAAATGCCCCCTGCCTGCCCAGAGGTTGCCTAATTGCAAGCTATCTGTGGAGCACAAAATTGTGCTCCACAAGCATACTAACCTTTGCTGAAGGCTTACCTTTAGCATCCAGCCAGTGACCACCTGCACTTCTGCCAGCTGGAGAGATCACCTGATTGCTTACCAGAGGCCTAAGTGTGAATAGGCCTATGGTGGCTATCTCGAAGGGCCAAGTGCAAAAAGGCCCAGGGACAGCAGTAGACTGTTTTTAAAGTCTACTGTCTTCTTACTTGTGAGAAGAATTGGCCCAGACGGTGTCTGAAAGTGCACACGTTTCAGTGCACCCATGCGTCAGGGGACGCATTTTGGCAGTGCACAAAGGTATTGCTGAAAAGGCTCTCCCAGGGACTCTGAGGTCAGGACCTTTGTCCATGGCTGTCAGAGGCCTTGTAACTGGTTCTGAAGCTCACGTAAGTTTTTGGAGCATCACAGGGGCTACCCTGGAACAGCTGTCCCAAGTGCGGACAGCCTCGTCCAGGACATCTGGACTGCTTCAACTGGGAACCATTCCAGTAAATCTAGCCTGCATCAAATGTGGGAACGGCCTTAGTCTGTTTGCCTCCAATTAGTGATTTTCGGATGTAGTAAGACAGTGATGGCCAACCTATGACACGTGTGTCACAGGTGACACGCCAAGCCCTTTTGGGTGACACACCTGGTCACCCTGGCACCTGGGCTTGTACAAAATACCAACTTTCAATTGAAGATTTAGCAAATGAAATTCAGTGACAAAAGTCACTAATGTAAGGAATTATTTTTTTGCTTTTAATAAAATACATATATCACAAATATAACTTTTTAAATAGAGCTACAAATATCACAAAATTATGGATATTTCTAGATGTGACACAGCACCCGAGTTAAGCTAGGTTTTCTTGCAAATTTTGACACACCAAGCTCAAAAGGTTCACCATCACTGTAGTAAGAGATGCCTTCTGTGACGGTTTCTGGGTACAGGCTGCAAACTGTTTTGCTTTTGGGCTTTGCAGGCTTCTTGCAAAGTTGCAATAGCCAGCCTTGTTGCAAAGTTTGTTGCGAACCCTGGGATTTGGGCTGCAAAAAGAGCGGGAAATCCTGTGCGGGCCCTGTTGCAGTGATTGGCTGGAGTAAGGTTTTGGAGGGAAAAGCTGTCCGGGGATCTGAGTGCTGGAGGGGCTAGAGAAGGAGTTCCCACCAATCAGGCTGGGGGGACAGCAACCTCTGGTAGGAGTCTCCAGCAGCATTTTATTGCGGCTAGAGCCAATCAGGATCAGGGGGATGTGTATAAATGAACACAGAGTACAGCAGAGGGTGTCTACATGCTGGGACAAGAGCTGAAATCAGAAGAGGAGCTGAAATCCTGAAGGAGCTGGACCAAAAGTAGATCAGGGGTCTTTTGGCTGGAAGATCTTGGTGGAAGACTTCGCTAGCAACTGACCAGGCTGGATGATCGGAGAAGCAAGGACGGACTGGGCCTTGTGATCATCTAGGGCCACGTTCTGGTACACTGGCTTGGTTTGAGCTGTGGCCAAGCAAGTCAGAGGGAGAGAGGAACGTGGAGAGGTTTGTCTTTTAAAAGGGGAACTATTTTTCCTTTAGAGAAAGGGGTAGCTCCTAGCCTTAAGAGACTCACTGAGTTAAACCTGATTTAAACTGACAACTACCTGAACCTTATTTTATCTTATATAGTATTGCTTGTGTATAATAATAAACTTGTTTTAGTTCACTGTTGAAACGCTTGCTACCAGTGTTTTGTGTCCACACTGTAGTATTCACTTGGCCATTGCACGAACCCAGCATCCAAACAGGGCCAAGCTACTCCCAGAGAGGGCGGGCACTTACAGGATCGCTGGGCATCGTGACACCTTCATTTTGGCCTTGGGTTGGGAGAACTTTCTCTGAATTTTTATTCAGCCTTATAATAATTTCTGAGGAATGTAGGCAACAGATGCCTTATGAGTTTTTTGTCTGTTGTTTAAAGTTTTGCCTGGAGTTGGTCTTGAATCAAGATTCTCATCTTGGGTAGGAGAACATCCATTTTGGATGAGAACGCTTAATAAGCAAATGGCAAAATTGCAAGTATCAAGGATGCAAGTGATTATATATAATCATGTTTATTCTCTTACTGTGACATAATAACAAAATTACTAGTTTGTGGTGGTTTCCAAAGTACAGTAATTCTGGATTTTTTACAGAGGCTTTCCTTTAAAAGCTGTTCTTAATGAGGAAATAGCTTCTTGCTTTTTGCTAACCGCATAACAAAGTGCTGGTCCTGGAATGGGCAGGATCTAGGCAGGGATATTTACACTAAATAAATTGGTAGTTGGTTATTCATTATTGCTCTCTTCGGATGTTCTTGGCCTCAGGCTCTGTTCACACTTCATTCAGTGGAAGTGAGGTGAAGATCAGACACAGAGGGAACCCTCTGCCCTTCAAGTGCTGGTGAAGTCCTCAACTAGACCACCAGCACTTGAAGTGTGGATGGCCCAACCTGGACAGGCCGGATTGCCATGGCAATGCCTGCGGCAACATCCAACATGCGTCTAGCAGCAGAACTGCAACATGTGGATGCATTGCCCCAGGAATGGCATTTGGGGGGGGGGGATTTTTTCTGTGTTCTTTGCCAAGACCACATTCCATCCTAGCTATGCCTCTGGATGAGGGTCTGATTAGAAGTTTCCTTGAGGCATGTTTTGATCTGAGGCCTGTTCACATTTTGGCCTCTGGATAAGAATTAGGCAAGCTCTGGGACAGAGCATTCGCTCTGCGGGCTGGCCGGTTCTGTCCGGAACCATCCCATCTCGTGCCAGGGCAGCTTAAGTGTGGCCAGGTCCCTGGCTGTCCCAGAGCTGTACAGCAGGGAAAGTATTTGCACTCTCCTTGCCAGATGGCTCTGGAGCCCTGCCCCAGTCAGCTGCCATTGGACCCTGACAGCCGCTTTCGGGGTGGGACCAGACTGGCCAGGTCTATCCTGGGGTCTTGTGGGCTCCTGTGAGCTCCTGCCGCCCCAGTCAGACAAGAGGGAGCCCGAAGTGGCCTCCTGGGTGTCCACCCCCACCCAGGGTTCCGCACCACCCCCAGGTCCCTGCACACGACCTACCTGTTTGGTTCGAGCTGGTAGGCCCTGGGTGGCGGGACTTGTTGGACTGAACTGCAGCATTCTGCGCAGGCACCTGATTTATGCTGCGTTTGTATTGGGAACTGCCTATTTTAAGTCAAAGCCTTTTGAAGTCAAAACCTTTTGTATATCCCTTGGGTGAGACGACTTGCTGCAGTGTCGTACATGCATGCCCATGGTACACTTTATAAAGCATACACCATTCCGTATCAAGGATTTATTTTCCTTCTTTTTCCTTCTGGAAGAACAGAAATGAAGATTAAATGGTTTGACTGAGCTGCCGCCAGGAGTCAGAATGCTGTTTGTCTTGGCATGCCACAAGTCCATTTTAGCAAGTCAAGCTGATAAAAATATACAAAAAGGTTGGACCTGAGACTATTGGGTTTTCAAAGCATTTATTCTCATGGTATGTTCATGTTGCATGGTTGTTGTGTTTTTTTTTTAAAGCCCATTGTTGTGAGATGCAGGCTTACCAGCAATCTACTGTTCAATGATAAGACTGTGTTGGATGCAGTTCAAACCATTGTATAGCACCATAGGCTGTAATCTTCCTCTTTCCTTGTCATGACCAGGGGGAGTTAGCTGGAAACACTTTATTCAATTTCTTGTTTGATAC
The DNA here is from genome assembly GCA_023333525.1 of Aspidoscelis tigris stejnegeri. Lineage (NCBI taxonomy): Eukaryota > Metazoa > Chordata > Lepidosauria > Squamata > Teiidae > Aspidoscelis > Aspidoscelis tigris. The sequence continues at coordinate 15,719,931 of JALMGA010000007.1, forward strand.
AGAGGGCCTGTTCACACTTATTTTTTAGTAGGTGCTGGTCCACTCCCTAGTCAGACCAATCCGCATGAGGAAGTTGTGGCAACTCACCAGATCCTCATGCTTACCAGGAACAGCTAGTTTGTTCCTAGGCACTGCATCCCCGCCCTCTTCTATGTGTGGCATGGCAAGCGGGCAAGGTGGCATGACTGTGGTGCTCAGTCGCATGTAGAGTCCAAATTGCCATGGCAATGCCCGGACATACACCAGATGTTGCTTCAGACATTACCATGATGATCTTTCCTGCCCTGGCTGTTCACACTTCAAGTGCTGCTGGCCAATTTTCCATGCTAGTCAGTTACCATGCTAGTCAGTTAAATGTGAAAAGACCTATCGTTTGAGATGTGGTGTTAGTCTGCACTTGTTGCTTATGGTCTTCTTATGGAGATACTATGTTGTCGGATACCATAAAGTCATGGATGACTCCTGGTTGACTTCATGGAGATATGCAGAAGTTGTTTGCCACTGCCTACTTCCGAGGAAAGGTTGGATATCGAACCAGCAACCTATCTCCAAATATGACTTAGATAGGATGTTTCAGAGAAGAGTGCAATGAATTGGCACCTATTGTACAAGAAAATAGGACAAGGAATAAAAAAGTTCAGGTTACAACTAGGTAGATTTTGATTGGAGATCTGGGGGAGGGGGGACGCCTTCATGTTAAGGGTGGTTCAAGAATGAAATTGTTTACTTGAGAAGGGCATGATGGTATCTCCTTCACCAAATGTGTTCATGTGGAGGCTGGAATAACATACGTTGGAGATGCACTGATCTGGGCTGAAATCGCATTTCAGCCTGTAGTATGCAATTAGGCAACATCTGGGCATGGTAAGCATTTAAAGTTAAGCTGGTATGGAGTCCATCTTAGTGATGATGAGTAAACAGCTGAGGCATTTCTGCACTTTGCTTCCTGTCTACAGTACAAGAATAGTGCATCCCCACTGGTGTGCACTAGCATTCACACTTGTGAATGCTAATGCACGTCAAACCAACCCCCCCATGCACCTGGAGACTCAACTGGGTCTGGACGTATGTCTGGGTGCCGCCATCTTCTGTGCGGAGCTCGGTGCAACAGCACATGCGCTGTCGCCATGATGATGGTGATGTGCTGCACATGCACAGCCATGTTCCTGGTCATCTGAAATGCCAGCATGCTTGAACACCGCCAGAGATGCAGATGGCCAGAACAGATAAAGTTGCAGACGCGTTTGGTGCATGATTTCATGCACCAATACTAATAGCCACAGGGGTAACTTCTGGGATGGCAGGAGCTGTTTCTGATGTGGAAACATCTCCTGCAAGTGCAGATGGTGGTTCCCAGAAGCTACGCCAGCGTCTACTAGCAGGCCAACAGCGAATTGGCCTCTGGTTATTTTGCAAGCACCTGGTATGCATTAGACCTGGGCAGAATTCGCACTTAGGCTTCTGGTGTGCAATCAGGACAGCTCTGATACCGAGTATCTGTACCAGAGCTGTCCTAATTGCATACCAGAGGCCTAAGTGTGAATTCAGCCCTGTTCTTCTGTATCAGGAAAGATCTCTGTCATAGAAAGTTTTGGCAGATGTGTCCCTATGCACTACTTTACTCATTTCTCTTGGAATGTGAAGGGGTGTTATGGGACATAGTGCAAATCTGTCTTGGATAATTCCAGAGGTTACTGGGCGTACGTTTTTAATGCGTAATCCAGGGGCTTTACACTTTGGCCTCCCAGACATGTTGCTAATTACTAGTTCCATCAGCTTCAGATGGCTTGACCACTGTCTTGGCGTGAAGGAACTGGTAGCTCAGGGCTACTTGTTGGGAACTCTGATCTAGCTGCATCTTGCACTCTTAGTCCCCTGCAGATGGGTAGAGACAGATTTCTGTGCTGTGACTTTAAACTCTACATACCATGGCTAGCACTGAAATAATGTGTAACATGCTTGCTGTGTTCTTGGCATCTTTAGAACATTTTACGTCCAGTCCAGTTCAGCTGTTATTCATATTAAACAACTGGGGTCAGTGTCAATTTTAGTCGTGTTCCCTCCAAACATGAGTTCACTGGGGCTTCCGGGCAAGCAAGTCTTTACATTGTTGTCCTCTGGATAATACTGTGCAACATTTTGTAAACCACTGTGTGGTGCAAAACTGTGACCCCTTTCTTCACCGACTGGAGATCTGGATCAAGGTCTAGTGGTTCGGGAGCCAGACTCTTATCTGGGAATACTGAGTTTGATTATACACTCCTCCATGAAGCCAGCTGGGTAACCTTGGGCTAGTCACAGCTCTGTTTCTGAGCTCTCACAGCCCCACCTACCTCACAGGGTGTTCTGTTATGGGGAGAAGAATAGAAGGCTTTTTCACCTGCTTTGATTCCCCTTAAATGGGTGAGAAAAGTGGAGTAAGAAAGCCAACTCTTCTTTTTCTTAATCTGGATCATGGGCCCCCCATCTGCACATGAACATGGATCAAGAACATAAGAACATAGGAGAAGCCTTGCTGGATCAGGCCACAGCCCATCTAGTCCAGCATCCCGTGGCACACAGTGGCCCACCAAATGCTCATGGGCATCTCAAGCAGAGACAAGGACAAACCTTCTCCTGCTCTCGAGTCCCAGCAGATGGCCTTAGAAGCACCCCAGTTCCTCCCCCCCCAGCCTGAAAGATGCACCTAGGCATTCGTTATAGTAGCCATTGATACATCTGTCATCCATAAATTTGTCTAACCCTACCTCCTTAAAGCCATCCAGACTGGTAGCTGTCACCACCTCTTCCGGCAGCAAATTCCATAAGCCGATGACCCTCTGGGTGAAGAAATACTTCCCCCTGTCATACTGGACTCTCCTACCCATCAGCTTCATAGAGTGCCCCGTGGTTCTAGTGTTGTGCGACAGATAAAAGAAATTTTCTCTATCCAACTTTTCTATACCGTGCATAATTTTATATACTTCAATCAGTATAAGAAGGCCCTACCTCCCACACTAGACAAAGCTAAATCTGGATTCATAGGCCCTTAAGCCAGATCTTTTGTAGAACTGTTTAATTGGTCTCCAAGTGAACCATGGGCCTTGTTCTGGATGGCCACCAGTCTGTACTCCAGAGCTATGGGTGGGTGTTTTTCAGTGATGTGCCACAGTATGCCTCTGAAAACCACGACCGCCCAGGCTCTGAGGCTAGGAGCTGTTGTCCCTAGTCCTTGGAGGTAGAGGGGGGCAGCTGTGCAGGTCATGTGAGTTTCCCAGCTTGGAGGGAGTAGTGGGCCGGTACAATGCCATGTGTGCAGATGGTGCTGATCCAGTGCATAGCCCCACTCAATCGAGACCAGTTATTGCGCATGCACTGAGCTGGATTAATACAAGGTAAGTGCAAATACAAGTGTTATGCAAATAAATGTTGCTATGAAAAACTGGAGTTTGGGGTGCTACAGAGGTCCGGTATACCAGTGTGTGGCCAAAGCCCTGGGGAGGGGGAACCCCCTCCGTCCTGGCTGTGTAACTCAATTGCACCTCAGAGGAAGTCCAGCCAACCAATGGAAGCCCTTGTTTGTGCAGCAGGCACATTACGGCAAGATCTCATCCGACTAGGTGAATTCGATTTTACTGAATGGGCAGAAGTGAAGCCATGCACTAGCTAGTTGTGCTACACGAGGGAGAAGTGCCTACGATTGCGGTTGTGAGTTAATAGCTAGTGTTCAGAGCCACTTTGAGCTGCCTTCTTGTTGAGGCAAGTACTTGCTTAGATTGAAATTAAGAGATGGTGGAAAAACTAGAGGCTTCTGCCATAGCATTAACTTGCAAGATATACTGGTTGCAAAACACAACCTAAGAAAATCCTTTCTATTGCAAAATACTAAAGGAAGGCCAAATAATTGCTGTGCTTCTATAGTTCCTCCCCTCTTTTAAATACCCATACTGGAGGGTGGGGGTGGTGCCTGCATTTTAACAGCAGCTTGTCCGCGGTTATGATTAAGTTTATAGCATCTTAAGAGTCTGCCTTTTGAAACTTGGAGGGAGAACATGCTACATAAACCATACCATTGGCTGGAATGCATTTGCCAGTGTTTTCCTTTTCTCCTGTGTGCGGTTTCTTCCTGGAGGCTTTTTAGCAAAACTGACCTGACCTGCACAGCAGCGCATATTTCTGTTCCTTGGGGACAGAAAATCAGTGCTTGCTAAGAGCAGCAAGATATTGAGGGCGGCCTGCAGTTCAGGGTGTGCTTCGGTTTGCGGAGTGCCGGGCATTTCTTTACTCCTGATGTCCATTTTCCAGACTAACTTTAGAAGGCCGTTTTCCAGCATTTAACCTGGACAGCAAATGGGCTGATGCTTTCTTCATAGCCTCGGCCACTTGTCTTTTGTTTTAGCAAAATGTTGGGTCCCCAGACTAGCTAAGTGTTGGTTGATTCTGTCAACCATCCAGAATATACTGCTAAAATCTTTCTGCTGTGCTTTCCAAGAGACATAACATGTTACTAAGCTAAGGTGTGTACCAAATGGCCCCAGTCATCTCTAACTGAGCTGGTAATCTTAATTTGGCTGTTCTAGAGGCACAAGAGCTATTTGCTTTAAATAATAATAATAATAAAAAATCTTTTTATTATTTAGACTGACAAGGAAATTAAGAAAAAATAAGTGTGTTTCTGCATTTACCATTGTTTCTACATAGCATGCAGTCCAGAGGGCCTCCCTTCCACATTCTGGTACAGCAAAAGGGAGGCCAAATCCATTTGCCTAGTACTCTACATCCACATTGGATGAAGTGTGGACAGCTCAAAATGGCTGCCTCGGCTGGCTTACCAGTAGACCTTTCTAAAAAGGTCCGGTGGTGGTCTTGCGGCTGCTAAATTGGAACATGGAGTGGTGTGGAAGGCAGATGCTTCTGTGTTCCAGTTTATTAGGGGGACACATTTTGGCAGTGCAACAAAGCATATTGCTAAAAAAAAGTCCTCTGAGGGCTCTGAGGCTAGGAACTTTTCTTGGCCATCAGGGCTTTTTGGACGCTGGCTCTGAAGTTTGTGTGAGCTTCAGGGCCGATCTGGTTTCCCTAGACTAGTCCATGTAAGATAAGTGTGGAAACAGCCTAAGATGCATTTCTTCATGGACTGGTAGGCTCTTTGTGGGGCATTGGCTGTTGGCACAAAAGCCAGCAGCATGGTAGCAGTGATGGCAGCAACAACGTAATTAGGCTGTGGTCTGGGCAACTTTTTTTATCGTTCTTCCAAAAGTGCATGCATGCCCTGTGTTTTTTTAATGGACCGCTGTTTTTCGCTATGCCATTCTTGGGGAATACAGTTAATACTCCAGGACATTAACTGGAGGTCTGTTGTTTTATTTTTGCTATAGCATAATGCTTTAACATTCATCTTAGCATCAGCTGGCAGCTGTGCAGTCCCGGGGGAAATTGGTTGCTGACATCGTCAACTTTATCGTTGGGTGAAACAGTTTATAGAGACTTGGGGGAAATTCACCCTTTGCCATCCGTCTGTGGACCTCACAAGTGTACTGAGCATTTGCACTGGCGAATGCGAGTACATGTCTTCCATCCTCCCAAGTATTCTCAGATTTGCCTTAAGTGCAAACAGGGTGTCCAGGTGCTGCCATCTTGTGTCCTGAAGTCGGCACCAATGCGAGTGGGCTGATGCCGTCACTGGGACAACAGTGTACCAGGTCACATGACATGCGTCAGGTGACCCTCCAGTAACTGGAAGAGGTGCAGATGGGTCTCACCGGAGCTGGGAAAAAATAAAGGTGGGTTCATGTGTGGAGCACTTAATCGTGCTCCACATGTAATTGGTTCTCACTGAATGGAATAGAAGGAGCCTTCCTGAATGGAAGGAGCCGTTTCTGATTCGGAAATGGCTCCATCAAGCGCAGATGGAGTACACTGGGAGCCTACTAGTGGGCCATGTGGGGAAAAGCCCTTACATAAAGAAGGGTAAAGCCTAGGAACCAAAATGTTTCTCTGTAAATGCTGAATGCTCCCAATAAAGATGACAGAAGAAAGGAAGAAGAAGAAGAGTTGGCTTTTCTACCCCGCTTTTCTCAACCATTTAAGGGGACTCAAAGTGGCTGACAAGGCTTTTCTATTCTTCTCCCCACAACAGAACACCTTGTGTGGTAGGTGGGGCTGTGAGAGCTCAGAAGAGAGCTATGACTAGCCCAAGGTCACCCAACTGGCTTCATGGGGGTGGGCGGAATCGAACCCGGATTTCCCAGATAAGAGTCCGGCTCCCTAACCACTGGATCAAACTGGTCCATCCACTGGAAGGAGTCATTACAGTTTCCCCTATTCTCTCTCTCATTCTCTCTCTGTCTGTGTGTCTGTCTGTGTGTTTGTGTGTGTGTGTGTGTGTGAGAGAGAGAGAGAGAGAGAGAACTCCTTTCCCCCTTTTATCTACCTGTTTTCCAGCAGAACTTGCTCTGGCAGTTTTTCTTTGATGCCTTTAAATAGCAATGGAAAGTTAATTTCCACCTTAATATAAAATCTCCCACCAAAACAGCAGTGGCTCTCTACCTCCCTTCGTTTTTCCTTGGAAGGCGATTTATGTTTTAGCAAGCCTTCTCCTCGACCCAGAACATTTCCTTTACTAGAGTCACAAAGTTGAGGAACATGAAGGCCAAAGAGCCCCAAAGCGAAACTTAAGGCAGCTACATGAGGCGCTTTTATTAAGACAAGCATTTCATTAACAGTTGTAACCCAACTCCGAACATGTGTGAAGTGTTGCTGTGGAAACCTGATTCTTGCCAAAAGGGAAAAAAAAGGGAAAAGGGAAAGAAAAAGAAAGAAAAGCTTAATTTAACTGTTTTACTGATTCATTCGAAACTAAATATAGTGACTAGAAAAGAAGAGAGTTTTGGAGAAATGCATGGTCATGGATGGATGACTGTAGTTGTCCGGTTCGGTTTTCGGAAACTGTGGCCCTTTGTGCCCTTACCTGAGGTAAGTCAGGATACATGGGTCCAGCATTGTCTGCACCAATGGCATTGACCTGGATCGGTTTCACACTGTGGCTCTACAGCGTTGAGGTACTCGTGTGCTTCAAAGCCTAACCCGGGGCCCTCTGAGGGCTAGGATTAGGAGTTAGGGCACATTGGTCTGCCTAACAGTCACAGTTGATTGTGAATACTGGTAACACTGGGCCTGTTCACACTTGGCTGCATTCTGAGATATATCTCAGGATAGGGGTCAGTTGTGCAGATGCTAATAGAGACTATCGCAGGCCTCACCTGGGGCTTGATACAGTCTGCCCTAGCATCTGGACAGCTGGTTTCTGTTCTGGGTTGTATTCCAGAATAAGGCCAAATGCAAACAGCTCCCCCCCCCCCAAGTTTTATTTATTGAGGACTCGGACTTTTATCTGGGAATACTGGTTTGATTCTGCCCTCCTGCATGAAGCTGGCTGGGTGACCTTGGGCTAGTCACAGCTCCCTTCTGAGCTCTCACAGCCCCACCTACCTCACAGGGTGTCCTGTTGTGGGGAGAAGAACACAAGGTTTGCCAGCCACTTTGAGTCCCTTTAAATGGGTGAGGAAAGTGAGGTAAAAACATAACTCTTCTTCCACGTAAAGCAGACAACACATTCAGGAAGGGTCGCGTGGCCACCCATATCTGCACTAAGATGCAGATCTATGTGGTCTACAACCTTTCTACATGGGCCCTTAACCCTGATTAAGGATCCCTGCAGAAAGGGTGAAAGACACTGTACAAATTACCTTAGAGGAAGAGGGAACAGACTACCAGTTACCCAAGTAGCTGACCTTCTGTAGCTGCATGCTTTTTATAATGTGACGTTGGCTGGTGTGGTGGATTTACACTTCAGCAATTGCTTATAAGCAAAACTACTTTAAGCAAAAGTGTGGCTTATGAAGAATAACCTTTTCTCAGGGATGCTTAACTGTGGCCCATTAGCTGGCACAGAATATTGGGAGCTGTAGTTCAGAAATATACAGAGGACTGCAGCTGGTCTTGATATAGAGATTTATGTATATGTTCTATTGTAGACCAGTGCTGCTTTGAGCTCAAGACAAACCTTAGTTTGGTTGCCTTTAGTAAAATAGGCAGTGGACTTGTGCCTTTGATTAAACATCCAATTAGGATGCAACCATGGCAGGCAGATTTATTTTATTTCCCCAGGTCTCCTGTCTCCTCTGTACACTTTCCAGTTAAATGCTTTCTGCTGAATTGCCTATGGCATGCAATCCCATTGGGAGATGCTGGCGTTTTAGCCACAAGGAAGTGGAGTGTTGCCACTGATTGTTCTGTTACTAAATCCCTTCAGGCCGAGGAACTAGAGTCTTAAATGCACCACCATCATCATCATCATTACGTAAACTGCTGAAAAAGACTGTATTGTACTGGAAATCTTTTTAAAATTATTATTTGGTCTCAGTTCCAGGAAGAGGATGCAGTAGAATTTCATTGCTAAACAAATGCAGATGTGACTTTGATGGCTCTATGTATCTCTTATTGCACCTTGTAGGACTGTTGAAATAATAGTGAATGAATAAATAAATAAATAAAGGTATGTCCAGTAGGGAGAGTGCAAATGTTCTCCCTGCCAGACAGCTGTAGGATGGCCAGGGACAACTTGGGCCGAATGTAGAGCACAATTTCATGCTCTGCACTCTGGCCCTGATTAGGCCGCCCTGAGACATGTCAGGATGGTTCCACACGGAACCGCCCTCCCAGCAGAGCGAATGCTCTGTCCCAGGGCTGGCCTAAACACACAACAGAGGCCCTAGTGTGCACAGGCCTGCTGTTGAGAAACTTGGAATGTTGCATGTGCAAGGCAGATGGTGGGCCCATCAGGGATGGTGGCACCCCACCCACTGAGAACGATAATACATATAGGAAATAAAGGCCTATGAGGACCAGAAGGACCAAGCTGCCTGCCACCAGGAATGTGGCATCCACCCTGTGAAGTGGTCCCCAGGAGGACCTGCCTCCCAGGAAATGCTATAACTGCATAGAAATCGCACCCAAGAGTGGGCCTTTTTGCACCTAGCGTATAGGTGCAAGTGAGAGACACTTCCACATGGTGCATGGTGCTCTGTGCATGCTAGAGCATCCCCCACGTGTATAGGCATGGAACAATCTCAGCTGACAGGAAAGACGCTTGGCTTTAAAACTCAAGCCTCTTTCCTGTCAGCTGAGATCATGAAGTCCAGGACCGTCCCCGTGTGCAGGCTCGGCTTGGACCAAATAGCCCAAACCATGCCCAGACTTGTTTTTCCGGGTGCCAAATTTGGTCCAGGTTTGGCATGGGTTTGGGTGAGTTGGTCTGCGGAAATCGGGCCAAATCTAAAACGCATGGGGACGGCCGTTGCCGAATCCAGTTTTGGAACCGGACCAAACATGCATGGGGACGCACCCTCAGAGTGCCTAGAAGCATTAGAGCAGATTATGCTTCAACACAACGCGGGCTGAAACAAGTACCCCATGGGAACATAATAAAAAGATGGAAAGTCACGTTTAAATCGAATACATGGTAAACAGGTTTTTCTGCTGGTGGTTAAATAGTAGTAAAATAGATGCCTGAGGAATGTGTTTGGAGTGAGAGTTTCCGTAGGCTAAGTGCCAACACAGAGAAGACCTTTCCTAAATCTGTAGGTGGGAGTATTTGTTTTTTACTTAATTTGTATTGAAACAAGGCTTAGGGAATTGTTCCCAGTCTAATAAGAAAAAAAAATCTTATTAGTTAAAGGTAACTGTGAATTCTTGGAATTCATAAACTTTGCTGGGCTTCTGGACTTTCTTTCCATAGATGAAAGCAGAAAGCATTCTGAACTATCTTCTAAACACTTTTTATTGCCAGCACCGCTTCTTCTACAACTTACATGGAGTATTCAGTGGTGATTCGTTCTCCCAGGCACTTACAGAAAACAAATTTCCATCCAAACCCAGCATATATAGAGTGGTCCAAATAGCTAAAATCAGACTTGAACTAGAGAGATAATAGTTAGAAATAATGTAATTAAAGTGAGCAAGTCATGATTCTGCCTGCTTGAAGCAGATGGTTTAGATCAGTGATGGCGAACCTTTTGAGCTCAGTGTGTCAAAATTCACAAGAAAACCTAGCTTAACTCGGGTGCTGTGTCACTTCCAGAAATATCCATAATTTTGTGATATTTGTAGCTCTAGTAAGAAAGTTATATTTTTGATATATGTATTTTATTAAAAGCAAAAATGAATAATTCTTTACATTTGCTAAATCTTCAATTGAAAGTTGGTATTTCGTACACTTCAAGAACAAGCAAGCACTACATGCCCAGGTGCCAGGGTGACCAGGTGTGTCACCTAAAAGGGCTTGGCGTGTCACCTGTGACACGCGTGTCATAGGTTGGCCATCACCGGTTTAGATGGTGAGCTGGTAAATAGATGCATATGTGGATGTAAAGTGCCTTTCCACACTTCCTAGTAGAGTGGAACAATAAGGAGTTTGCCAGCCTACTTTCCACACACAGGTGTGGTTTAAGGGAGGCCCCACCCTTTGTAGTATGATCTGTCCACACAGGATAGAGCAAAGACCAGACTAGGGACCTATTTGCACTACAGCAAATAGGGAACTTATGGGGAAGAGCATCCACACCTTGTGGAGGCTGTTACAGCCTCCGGGCATCCCGCTCCTTCCCTGAAGTTCCCTGATCATACACTAGGTTTGGAGCACAAAATCCCAATTACTTACCTGCCGCGTCCAGGTAGTGGCCATTTGCACCTCTTCCAGTGCTCCAGGGTTGGCTGAGGTGCTGTGCAAGTGCACTGGAACCTCAGATGACCAAAGACGCAACTGTGACTGCACAGGGAGTCAGCGTCGTGATGGTAATGGTGCTGTTGCACACGCAGTCCTGGAGGCTGCCGCAAACAAAATGGTGGCACCCTGAAGAGGAACGGCCTCAGGATCAGTCACAGCATCCCCTGCCTTTCCAGATGCTGCCTAATCAAGAATTAGCTATGGTGCATGAAACTGTGCACTACAAGCCCCCTAACTCTTACCCCATGCAATTGGAATCTACCTGGAAGTGTCCAGCCAGCGACCGTTTGCACTGCTGCCGGTTGAGGAGGTCATCTGAGCTGACGTGCAAGCACATTGGCAGCTCACATGACCCCCTGATGTGACTGTGACTGTGCAGAGCGTCGTCATTGCTGTCAGTGTTGTCGTAGGAATGGCACTGACCTATGCACAGTCACACAGAGTGCCACATTCAAGATGGCGGTGCCCTGCGGAGGAGCAGCCTGGCGGTCGAACACAGGTGAGTGATCGATCCCGCAGGGGTGAGCTGTCATCGACTAGTGCTTCCTAGTGCGAGCACTAGTCAACGTTAGTTCATCGTGCACCTTTCTTGTCCACGGGACTAGAAGGGAAGTGTGAAATCGCCCCTAGAATGCCAGGTGACGGGCTTTCCAGTATCCTGATCCTTTTTTGTTTTTTAATAAAAAGTAAGTAGGATACCTTCTTGCCCTCTATCTGCATAACACTAGCAAGATGTCTAAGGAATCCATTGTCTGAAGCCATATGTTTTTTCCTGCAAAAACTCATGAGCTGCAACGAATTAAGAAGTCCTGTCATATTTGCAGGAACTTTGTGAATCCTACCGTATGTAGTGTTTTCACTGTACATACCTCAGCAGCCCCGCCCCTGTGACCCCAGCTGCCCCACCCCCATGACCCCAGCCGCTCGCCCCATGACCCCAGCTGCCCCACCCCCGTGGTTGGGTTTCTCTGCAACATGAGGAACTGCATTAAGGGGTCGCAGCATTAGGAAGGTTGAGAACCGCTGTCCTAAGCAGAGAAGACAGCACCGTTTGGTTAATGTCAGTGTACTCCCCTTGCTAGGTAATGAAAAAGGCTGCTTATTTTTTGTTATATGGTTATAGATTTGGGGATGAAGAACTCTGTTGCACATGGTATCAGTAAGATTCTCGAAGTCACCTGAGGGATGTTCTTCTTTTGCTGAACGTCTGCCCCATACATAGTGTGCTCTACCTACAAAGGATATGTAAGATCCGAGGTTTGCTCCCTAGATTCTGTGTCCTAGTGTGGATAATCCAAACCTCATGAAACAGGAAAGCAAATGAGTGAAACTTTGAACTTAGATGACATACAACTTGTCCCCAAATGAACCAGAAATCCTTTTGAAGATGCTCTGCTATGCCAGAGGCAGTGTTGAAGAAGGTATTGCTCACCTGAACCATTCAGGCTAACTAATAGCACAGGGAACTCACGGAGTTGCTGCCTGCATATAGAGTCATCTAAATGTCTGCTTTTATTTGGCTCAGGCTGCCTCTAGACACGCGGTAAGTGTGCTGCCTGTGCACAGCTTTTTTCAAACCACCACATTCTACTGAAATAAAAAGATGCTGATTTATCAGCATCTTCTTACTTTGCTCTTAGCTTAGAACAGTGGTTCTCAACCTGGGGGTCGAGACCCCTTTGGGGGTCGAACTACCCTTTCAGAGGGGTCGCGACGAGTCTTCCACCGCCCTTCCCTCTCACCTCCCAGCTGCTCTGCCCCCATGGTTGGGGGTCTCCACAACATGAGGAACTCCATTAAGGGATCGTGGCATTAGGAAGGCTGGGAACCACTGGCTTAGAATGATCCACTGCAGAAACTGCTGCAAAGGGGCAGCCCTGCTTCTGTGTGACCTGTCTTACAGATGGGAAGCTCCTGCGAAGGGACGGCACAGCTTCCGCATGATCCGTCTAGCAGATGGGAAGCTCCTGCGAAGGGGCATCACAGCTCACCACATGTCCGAAGCACCCTCAAGTTTGGGGATTGCTAGTTTTAAGCACAGCTTCTGCACGGAGCAGATCTGGATCAGTGGGTCTCTGATCTCAATCAGGGACATCCGTATCTGTACATTATTCTGGATCATGGAGCTCCTCCCCCCCGGATGGATCCTTCCACACAGGACAGAGGTAGATTTGCATCGAGTTGGGGCTACAATCTGGCCTCAGGGCCTCAATCCAGATCACTGAGGCATACAGAGAGCATGATCCAGAATAACCAGAAGTGATTTTTTTGGCATGGTGCGCATAGCACAGCATAAAAAAATCCCCCCCCCCCCGATCCATGCCTAGGAATTATCATTCCTAGCCACTGGGGGCTGAGGGGGTGGCTTTGAAGCTTGCACTGCACTGTGCAAGAGGTAGATCCAGTTTGGTGCCATCTGTGCAGACGATGCTGATCCGGCCCTCGCTTCCCCAGAACCTGGATCAGTAGATCTGGGAAACCTGGATCTGCCAACACGGAATGTCTGCCCCCTCAGTCCAGAAACAGCCGAGATAACGACTCAGTTTGTAGGAGCCTGTCTCAGCTTATTAGCTTGTAAATCATTGATCTAAGCACTGCTAGAAAGGGTAGCCTGCCATGTGTTCTGTAAACTTTCTGAATCTATTGCCCATCTGGGAGCGGGAAGAACACTGTGGTGAGCCCCAAGTGTGATGAGCTGGGTTTATGTGCTCTGCTTGGCAGAAGTAGGGGGGGGGGGAATGAGAAGGCACTGAATCCTCGTGTTTAATTGGTTGATCGCTTTCTCTCCCTCTGTGGAAAAACAGCGCATCTGTGTTTTTGCGAGGACAAAGTCCTGCTCTTTTCTCTTGAATGATTGAACTTGCGGCCACCCTCTGCAGCATGCTGATTCTGAATGTGTTTTTTCTTCTGCTTGGATGATCTGCATTTTGTATCCAGAATGCCAGGCCCATGCACAGAGTTAATGCTTTGTGTTTGCAACAAGGGCTGGATTTTCTCATGAGTGCTACCCAGTCTAGCCAGTGTCAAGTACCATTTTATCAATGAGTGCCGTAGTGTAACTTCTATTGAATTTGTCAGGAGGGAGGCTGGTTGAAGCTACAGTGTTTCACAGATTCTAATGAATTCACTATATTGCACCCCTTTCAAAAAAAACAACATCGTCCCTATCTTCAACCATGATTCCCCTCTGCAACATAAAATGTTCTTTTTAAACAGTAGGAAAGAAGCGTGCATTTGTCTGTCCCTTAGGAAAAATATCTATGGGAAGAGATGCTTAAAATGCCATTTTTCTGTTCTGAACCTTGCTAGGAATACACAAGGGAGTTGCACAGTAAACCATCTTTTAGCTGGGGAAAGCAGGCTGCCATTCTGTTGGGATTCCACATTTTTGCTCTCGCAGTATATTGGCAGCCTGCGCTCCTGGGTTGGCTGAGGACAAGAATTGAAAGACAGAATTGCAGTTTGGTGTTTTATATGCTAGAACTTTTCCTACAAGGAAAAAAATCCCCACTATCTCCCAGTTTTTCAGGGGAGGCAATGCCTTTGCTGTTGCAATGGAGATGGATGATGTCATGAATTGGATTGCAAAATGGGATTGGATTTGGATGCCATGGATCGCTGCAGTATCAAGAGTGAACCCATATGGATTAGCAAGTGATGTCTGTGTGCGTGTTTGTGCGAGAGTGTGTGAGTGAGAGTGTGTTTTCCTTCTCTTTTTATCAAACTGCAGATTCCAGTTTATCTTCATAGACGGAGCAGTAAAACCGCACATCCTTCATTTTCAGTGCCAAAAGAGAACGAAGGGACTGATGTGCACATCTAGGCTGTTTTTATTTATATAAGCTGGCAATGACTTTTCCAAGGTTTCAGCCGGAGGTTTCTTCCAGTCTCACTTGGGACCATCTGCATGCAAAACAGACCCTTTATCACCAAATGTTAGGGTTTCCTCCAAAATATAAATCTGAAAAATACAAAGCGTGAATTGTTCGGGCTTTTGCAAGGCCCTTTCTGCGCTTACCTTTTGATCTGGATCTAAGAGCCTTGATGATGTGGATCTGCAGCCTCTCCCCCAGGCCCTGTTCGTCCTGCTTCATCTGCACAAGACAGAGCAGTTTCTGGATGAAGGGGCCTTTAATCTGGATCTCGTGTAGACCTGGGGCCTTTCTGCACTTGGCCCATCTGCAGTGGACGCTCAGATGGAGCATCTGCACTTCAAGGAGCTTCTTCTGAAGTGGAAAGTACCCCTTCTGTGCAGGGATGCACTGCAAGGAGACTACACGTGGAGCACAATTGAGTTCCCACACAGCTTATGAAAAAGCCCACCTTGATCCACAAATAATGGGTTGAGATAATGCATCCTCAGTTTTTTTTCCTACGGTCTCCTCCTACCACATGGTGCATAGACGAACTGTGTTTGAACTTGTTTTTAGAAGCATAGAATCATAGAGCCATGGTATTGGAAGGGATCTCCAGAATTATCAAGCACAATCCCCATAGTAATTTACTCTTTTTAAATGGATCTGTGGGGGGTTAAAGTTTTTGTGCAAAAAAATCCAAGCATTTACTGGTGATAGTGACAGTGCAATCTGCAAATCGCACGTGACCTTTAATTTTATGGTGTCTCTAGGTGGGGTACCTTGTAAAATGCATGAGGATCAACCTCTGGGATCTGTGGCATGCACAATAAAGTTTAGCCCACCCACGCAAGATTCATATCTACGTGCAGGCCAAAAGAAGGGAAATATGAAGTCAGAGTTTGAACTTTCTCGATTACATATAGCCATCCCATACATTTTTGGATATCTGTGTTTGTGACACTTGTTCTTTATGGACATAAGAACATAAGAGGAGACCTGCTGGATCAGGCCACAGCCCATCCAGTCCTGCATCCTGTCTCACACAGTGGCCCACCAATTGCCCCTGGGCATCTCAAGTGGAGACAAGGACAAACCTTCTCCTGCTCTCCAATCCCAGCAACTGGTCTTAGAAATATCCTGCTTGTCCCCATGGCCTGAAAGATGTACTTAGGTATCCATCATAGTAGCCATTGATACATCTGTCATCTATAAATTTCTCTAGCCCTTCCTTAAAGCCGTCTAGGCTGGTAGCTGTTACCACCTCTTCTGGCAGCAAATTCCATAGACCGATGACCCTCTGAGTGAAGAAGTACTTCCCCTTGTCTGATCGGACTCTCCTACCCATCAGCTTCATAGAATACCCCCGGTTCAAGTGAGGGGGGGGAGGAAGAGGAGGAGTAAAAGGAGAATAAGGAGAAGGAGAAGATATTCAGACTTACCTATTAGTAAATTTAGTTTTACAAAAATGAGTTTCCAGGGAGTTCTAGACCCTAAAATTGGGATCTTTTTGATGGAACATAATCATAATGAGTCTGGAGTGTTGACTCTGGTGGTACCAGAGACGTGTATCCAACAGAACAGGAAATATGAAAAATAAAAAAGAGAGATAGCAAAGGAAGAAGAAGATAGTACATGGCTTGGTATTCCTTCTCAGGTGTGCAATTATGCACACAAAGGACTATATGACATTCTAGTTGTCAGCTGGGAGCGACTCATACCTTTTGGCACATACTTATCCCAGGACTGGTTTCCTTATCTGGATTGCTTGTTTGCTTGCTTAGAAAGATCTTGAGAGCAAGTGATTTACCAAGAACCATAGTTGTATACACAGGCAAGAGATGGAGGAAGTGACTGCTAGGAAGTTCTGGGAAAGGTGCAAGCCAGGGAACTATCTCCTGGCTTGTGAGTCAGACCTCATTGTTCGATCTGCATTCCAGTAGAACAGTGGTTCTCAACCTGTAGGTCGGGACCCCTTTGGGGGTCGAATTACCCTTTCAGAGAGGTCGCGACGAGTCTCCCACCGCCCTTCCCTCCCACCTCCCAGCTGCTCCACCCCCATGGTGGGGGGTCTCCACAACATGAGGAACTCCATTAAGGGGGCGCGACATTAGGAAGGTTGAGAACCACTGCAGTAGAAGGAACAGTGCAGATAAATGAGAGACCTTGTTGTCAGTGGTTACTTTGATTAGGGGGGGGGGGTGCTCTGATTTTTTTCTGTCAGCCTCGTGACCCAAGTGGGGCTGTTTAACCATAGATTCCAAAGATCGTATCCATGATTTTTCCAGGGAAGCAAAGGAAGCCTGATGATCACCACAGCTGAAAACATACAACTGAAAAAGGTTTTTGTTTTCCATCTACTCCCTGCACCAAAGAAAGGACTTGTTCCACAACCCAGAAGCTTTTTCTCCAAGCACTATATATCTATTTTTGTTCTTCACACGCTGATAAGAAAATAGAAAACAGGTGGTCAGAATGGAAGTAGGACATGTGTAAACCTTTATAAGGTCCTTAACAGAGGAGAAATGGTTATGATTCTGTGAACATAAGAGGAACCCTGCTGGATCAGGGCACAGCTCAGCCATCCCAGCATCCTGTTTCGCACAGTGGCCACCAACTGCTTCTGGGCGTCTCAAGCAGAAGGCGAAGGCAAAACCTTTCTGCATTTACCTTATAGTGCATTGTGCACTAAGGCTGGTGTACTCCAGGTACAGGAGGGCCATACGCATTTCTGGCCAGGAGGGATGCACCTCAGCAGCCAGAAATGCGAATGCTCCTCTGTGGACCTGTCCACACTGCTGCCATGAAAGCCTGGATCCCGCTGCCTTACTGGCTGAATTGGCTGCCGCCAGCCGCATCACTGGTCCGTGACTTGCAGGCAGGCCAATGTAGAGGGGTGGCGACGTTTGGGGGAGTGAGCCTCACCGCTCCCTGTAGATTGCTCCTGGGCAGCCTGCTGCTGCATTGCCGGTGCACAGGGACCTGCCCGATAGCAGCCAATCAGCACATGCAATATCACTGCGCATGCACAGGATGCCAGGAATCGATCCCGGCTGGCAACGTGGCTGCGTGTGCGCTGATGTGCTCCCTGCCCAAGATGGACAAAGAAAATGGTCTTTAAATTGTCACAAATAGTCTGAGTGTGACACACACACAAACACACACCTGCTCCCTTTCACATAGATAATCATTGCCTTAGTTTTTAGTGACACACCTAGGGCCTTTCAGACTTGTTCCGGGCCAGTGGATCTGGGTCAGTGAGGCCAAAAGGTTCAGAGCAGCCTCCATACTGACCCTGAAGCTGGCATGATGAGCTTTGGAGACAGCCTCCAATGTCTCTGAAGAGCTAGGAACAAAAAAAAATACTAGCCTCAACATTAGGTTTAATCCAGAATTGTTTTTATTGGGGATTGTAGATAATACTATGGATAGTCTAAACTCATTAATTCTGTATATGGTGACAGCAGCTGGACTATTGTATGCACAGAAGTGGAAGGAAGGAGAGATACCATCAGGAGAAGTATGGCTAATTAAGATGATGGACTTGGCAGAAATGGATAAATTAACGAACTTATTGAAGGACAGAACAACTGACAAATTTGTGAAAGACTGGTCCCCGTTTACTGAATATCTTGCAGAGCTAGAATTAATGACTGATGGGTTTGAGTGAAGACTAAGAATGAACAGGAAACTATGGAGAGAAAAAGATGCGGAGCAACAAACAATGGATAAAGTCAGAAGAGTGGAGGAAGTCAAGGAAACTTTAAGCAATGTAATGACTGGATAACAGAAAAGATTGTGTGAATTTCTTTTAGTATGTTGAAAATTTTAAAATAAATAAAATATTTTTTAAAAAATACTAGCCTCAGAGTCCCCAAGTAATCCATTTCAAAGCGTGCTTTGGTGCATGGATGAAATGGGTCCCCTGATAGTCTGGAAGATGGAGGTGCGCCTTCTGCACACCTACATCATCCAGATTGGCCTGAGCTAGTATACTGGTATCTTTAAGGAGGTCTACCAGCCATGTGGCTTGCTGGTTTTTAACCTTTTCTTCATTGCGGATCCCGTTCAAATATCTTTTGTTGCCGCATCTCCAAAAAGTCAACTCAACCTCTGCCCCTGTCCCTGCCCTGCCTCAGCCCTAGGCCACCCCTGCCCTGTCTTAACATTTCTTTAAGCCTTCGCCAACCCCGTACCACAAGCTAAGAATCCAGGATCTAGATCAAGGGTTTCTTGTACTGGATCATGCTTTGTGCAGACAGATCAAATCAGTAATGGGTGGGACTTCCAAAGATCTGCAGTAATGTGTGCAGTAATGAAGCCCTGAAGAAGACTATGAGAGATCATAGGGCCTTTCCGCACTTGATTTTTCTGGAATATCTCTCAGAACTGGGGCCTGTTTCTGCATGCTGTGGTTAACTGAGGCAGACCCCAGGTGAGGTCTGCCCTAGGCTGCATTGGCATGTGGACCACAAACCCTATACCAAGATATATTCCAGAATATGACCAAGTGCAGAAAGGGCCATAATCTACATTAAAGGTCACTTCAGAAAGGCGTTAAATTTCACTGAACAAAGCTAAACCAGTAATTCAGCCTTCAGAATAAGTAGTTTTGCTTTGAGGGAGAATTCTAAGGTTATGAAGTAGGTGTAATTTTTTTCTAGAAATTAAAAAGGAGCAGAAGGGAAAATATTAAATTGGAAGTGCTCTGCAAATACCGTGGATTAAAACTAATATTGAGTGATCTAGGTTTCTGGGAAAATGTCAGATTTGTTTAACGATAATTATGAATGATTAATTTAAAACATTAAGTGAGATTTATGTGGATGGGCATGTCTTAATCTGTTATGGAGCACAGCAATAACAACAACCAGAGTTAAGTATGTTATCCAAGATGGGTTTATTTTTGGCATTAGCAATTTTCATGCATAAAGACATTACAGTATAGCAATGGCAAAGATGGTTAGGAAATGAGTCTGGCTATACAAAATTCATGGCTAAGGTGAAAAAGACACGGGGAAATCACATACAAAACATGGTAGTTTAAACAATGCCAAGTACTCAAAATAATGGTAGTGTAGTCTAACTGCCATTTTTTTTAGGATGTCCACAAATGAGGCACCTAAAGACATCATGGACTCTTGAAATTTTTTTGCAAGTCTAAAACCCTAAATCAGATGCGTATTCCAGTGTTTCCCAAAGTGTGATGTGCGTACCCCCAGGGGTACAGGAAGAGTTTGGCGGGGGTACGCATGGCACCGGAGTTTGGTGGGGATCACGTGGGAATATCCACTGCACCGTGCTTAGCTGCGCCCACAGAACAAGGAAAGAGGGGTACTCAGCGTTAGGAAAATTATAGAAGGGGTACACATATGTCAAAAGTTTGGGAAACACTGGCCTATTCGCACGAGGGCCTCCCGAATGTGGGATGAAGCATTCACTCTGCTGGGCCGGCAGTTCCATTTGGAACTGCCCCAGCCCATCCCTGGGCATCCTACACGTGTTCCGGGTGTAGAGCACAAAATCGTGGTCTGCACCTGTTCCTGGCCATCTTGGGATGTCCCACAGCTGTTTGGGAGGGAGAGCATTTGCATGCTACGTCCCGAACAGCTGAGGGCCCTGCCACCGCCTGCTGCTATTGGGTCAGGTTCGACCCAGGGACGGGCAGGCCCGTCTCATCCCTTCCCCTGGTTCCTGCGTGCTCTAGGTGATGTGATCGGGTCACCTAGAGCCAACAGGAATCCCCCCAGGCACCCACCCCTCCCGGGTCATGGCTTACCCGGGGATGCGCAGGCACGCACGCCACTTACCTCTTTGTCACCGGGTTTGAACCGGACGTTCTGCGCAAGCATGGGTAACTGGTGCATTCACATGCATAACGCCGCCAGCCGGGCCGCACCAGTTCAAACCTGCTGTCGAAGAGGTAAGTGGTGTGCATGTGTGCATGTCCCTGGGTAGGCCACGTCCCGGGCAGGTGTCTGGGGGGGTTCCTGTGTGCTCTAGGTGACCCGATTGTGTCACCTAGAGCACACAGAAATTTGGGGAAGGGACGAGACAGGCCTGCCCGCCCCTGGGTTGAATCTGACCCAATGGTGGCAGGCCTGGGAGGGGTGTCCCGCCTCCGTGCCGGCCTTTTCAGGCTAGGCCACATGGGGGTGGATTCCACATTTGCACCTAGGAAGGTAGGAACACATTCTAATGGATTCCTTACCTTCCTAGGTCCGAATGTGTCCCTGCGTGGCTTAACCTTCATGCAGTACAGCTGTTTGGCTGTAGTGCGAAAAGGCCTCAGCTTCTGTTCTTCCCTATAATTCCATTCCATTCCATTTTATTTGTATACCGCCTTTCCAAAAAACAAAATTTTGCCCAAGGCGGTTTACAACAAACAAAAAAATACAAAGAATACACAAATCAATACAAGTAAAAAAAAGCAATCTCAGTAAATAACAGATCAGTCTCAGTAAATACAAAGTACAAAGTAAATACAAAGTAATACATCATACATTCAATGAGACACTAATACATTAAATAAATGGTATAAATGGTATAATATACTATGAAAATTACATAAAACATCACCTAGATTTTTTAGGACCTTGTGTACAGCCTTAAAATCTTTCTTCAGGGATGGGGGGGGGGCATGGGAGGTGAACTGGGGTGTGGCAAGTGGAAGATGACTGGCTGTCCTGAGACTTAGGCCCTTTCTGCACTTCTTAATCTGGATCACAGGCTTCCTAATCTGCAAGTTAATGCAGATCAAGAGAGGGGGCACCCTTCTGGTCAAGTTCCACCTGCACCTGGACACAACCAGGTCAAGGTTAAGGAAGTCTTTAAACCGGATCTGTAGCAGATCTAACAGGTCTGTATCTGGAGCAGAGGCCTTATACCAGATCGCAGATGGCATGACTCCATGGTCTGGAATTACCAGCAAAAAATACCTAGCCTTTGGGGAGGCGTCTGTCTCCCAACTGCACAGCTTACATCAGTGATGGCCAACCTATGACACGCCTGTCACAGGTGACACACCAAACACACATGGTCACCCTGGCACCTGGGCATGTACGGAATACCAACGTGTATGGAATACCAACTTTCAATGGAAGATTTAGCAAATATAAATAATTATTTGTTTTTGCTTTTAATAAAATACGTATAGCTTTTTTACTTGAGCTACAAATATCACAAAATTATAGATATTTCTAGATGTGTCACAGCACCCAAGTTAAGCTAGGTTTTCTTGCGAATTTTGACACACCAAGCTCAAAAGGTTCGCCATCACTGGCTTACATGATCTTCACAACAACAGGGAGGTGTGAGCTGGGTCAGCAGATCTGTGGGCCTTCATGTCTTCTTGATCAGTGGGACCCACTGAACCGAATTAACAAACAGTAAATGCAGAAAAGGACTTAGAAATATGATACTTTACATCTGAATCATTTTCTGTTTTAGTTATCTAAGTAAATTAAATTGATGACAAGAAATATAAAGTGAATAGACTCAAATGAGGCAAAAAAAAATATTGAAAGGACACTGGAAGGTTATTTCAGTTTTGTTCACAGCCTTTTCCTAGGGGAGATTTCTTCCTCCTTCAAATTAATATTCCATGTGCTAATTGAAAATGAATTTTATATTGTAATGCAATACAACCAATCCTTTCTCCTTCCTAGCTGATCTGGAATGCTTTAAAATGTCTCTGCAATTTATTTATTTATTCATTATTATTATTTAATTAAAATATTTATAAATAGCTTCCTTAAAGCATAACATTTAAAGCTACAAACAGAGCAACTCCTGCCCCCCCCCCCAAGCCCTCAACAACCAGACACCTTGGGATGGAGCATTCGCTCTGCTGGGCCTGCAGTTCAGTTTGGAACCGCCCCATCCCATCCTAGGGTGTACAGCACAAAATTGTGATCTACACCCGGCCCAGGGCATTAATGGCTGTCCCGAGCCATCCCACAGCTGTTCTGGAGGGAGAGCATTTGCCTCTGTTGGTAGACAGGGGCAAGTTGTCAGTGCTTCGGAATGGAGGTGCTGACAGCATGGGCCGCATGTACCACAAGAAGCGGCACATCGCCCCAGCTGGCCATGCAACCACCACAACAAGGTAAGTGGTTGTGTGGCTGGCGGGAGGGCACCACCCCTCTGGGTGCTGGTGGGCACCTAGGATGGCCTTGGCAGCTGGGGCAGCCCGATCCGGGCTGCCCCAGCTGCCAGTGCACCGGGATGGATCTTTCGCCTCTGTGGGCTCTAGGTGACCCAACTGGGTCACCTACAGCCTGCAGGGTCCCCCTCTGGGCACTCCCCTGGGCTGGGGCCTAGCCGGGACGTGCGCCTGTGGGTAACTGGCCAATCAGAGCCAGCGGTGTGCGAGCCACTTCAAACCCGATGACGAAGAGCTAAGTTGCACGCATCCGGCTCCTGGTAGGCCCATGCCCGGGTTTGCGCCCGGGTGTGTGTGTGTCTTGCGGGCTGTAGGTGACCTGATTAGGTCACTTAGGGCCCGCAGGAACTGAGGAAAGGACGAGACAGGCCTGCTTGCCGCTGGGCCCAAACTGACCCAATGGCGGCAGGCCTGGGAGGGGCGTCCCGCCCCCACACCAGCCTTTTCAGGCTAGGCAACACGGGGACAGATTCCTCTTTTGCACCTAGGCAGGTAGAAACGTGTCCCTGTGCAGCCTACTGTAGCCTTTGGTCCCTACAGTACTAAAAGGCCTCTGGATTTTGCAAGGATTTTTCACAATCATATTATTTACTTCATAATTGTTTTTAAAAACTGCATACAAAAGAAAGGTATACACAGTTTCATCAGATGGGGTACAAATTCGCCCTTAAATGAAGGTCTTCCCCCTGCTATAATTGTATGGTCCTTGAAGGATAGAATACCCTAATGCTAGGGAAAATGTTGCATTTAAGTCAGAAATTCTGAGCTATGGCAGAGAATCAAGTTAAGAAGTGGCCTTTAAAGTCTTGAGTCGTTTATGTAAGAATGTCTGAATGTCTCTTTTTGCAGTCAATGTGGATGTTTGTGTAGGATATTGCCTAGCGAGGAGTTATCTTTTTTTACTTGCTTGTTTCTTGTCAGCAAGTAGAAATCTTGCTGGGAGTTTATTCTGACTCCAAGATTTTCTGTGTTTTCAGATATGCGCCTTTTGCTTATCCTGGCACAGGGGTTTAGGTTTTCTGTATTTAAAACTTGTCGGCTAGTTTGGCTCCAGCAAAACATCCTGTGAGCTCATGTTCAGTGTAGGGTAAACAAAGGCTGCTGGAAGACAGGGAATGCGATTCTTCTAGGTGTCTGATGGAGACAAGATCATGGCTCAATTAGAGAATGAAGATTGTGTACCATCCCTGGTTAAAGCAGGGAAGATAGATCTAATGCTCTCCGACATGGGTAGATTTCAGTTCCTGTTACTGCTGACTGGGCCTGGTGGGAGCTGGATTCCTTCAGCAACTACAGATTTCTTCCCAGGAAGGTCATTGGTCTATGGAATTTGCTATCAGAAGAGGTGGTAGATGGCTTTAAGGAAGGCCTATGGATGAGAGATGTATCAGTGGCTACAAGAATGGATGCCTAAGTACATCTTTCAGGTTGTGGGGACAAGCAAGATGCTTCTAAGGCCATTTGCTGGGATCTGAGAACAGGAGAAGGTTTGCTTGAGATGTCCATGGGCCACTGTGTGAGACGGGATGCTGGACTAGATGCGCTGTAGCCTGATCCAGCAGGCCTTCTCTTATGTTCTTATGTAATACCCCCTCTCCCTCACTATCCCAGAAGAGACTGGGACACTCTGGTCCACCATAGGCAATCTGTTCTGAGCTGGGATGGATTGGTTCTGGGGGAGATTAAAGCCATCCACCTCTCCCATCCCAGCACTAATGCCATCTCTGTGGCCCCCGTTTCAGTGGCGTGCCTTGTTACAGTGGCAAAATGGGTCCTCTGTGGTATACTAGTGTGTCATCTGTGTGTTTCTTTGGTCTGGTGTGCTGGTAGACCTTGAGGTTGAGGTCTACTTGTCAACCAGATGATGATGCCACTTTTGGTGTCCTAGCCAGGTCTACACTTTGTCCTGTGTGGACAGAGCATACTAGGAGCAGTGGGGTCTCCCTTAAACTGCATCAGCATGTGGAAGGGATGCCTATAACCTCCTCCTTACTATGTACCAGTGATAATTACAGAAGGCTCTTTAAATTAGGGATGCTCAAAGTGTGGCCCAGTAAAATTTGAAGGACTGCAGCCTTCATTGGAGGTGTGCAGTAGAACAAGGTTTGCTGGCTCTGACTGTTGGCCTGGAGAAAAATACCTACAGAGGAAACCAGTTTGCCTATGGCTTCGGGGTGTATCACACATGGTAAATCAGGCTTTGTATTGACGCAGAGATCCTTACCTTTTTGTCAGTTCAAAGACTGATTTGCAGTGCCCAAAACTCCATGAATTAAATGGTAAATTGTAGCCCCATACCTGCATGGGCTTCTCATATCCAGATGGTCCGAGGTGGATACTTACCATGAATAATGGGGATAGCACATTCTGGGATAACAGGACCCAATGATATGGATCATTTGGAGGTGTGGGCTGGATTTGCGCCTATCCAACCCAAGCTTCTACATAGCTGCAAAGCTTGTGTGAGCTTCACAGGCACCCACACACACCCCAAAGGCCAGTGGTGGTGATTTTTTTGGCAATTCACTACAGTCTGGCACTGAAAAGCAGCTCCCAGCAGTTCTGGATCACAAGATGTCCCAGCTTCATGCCTCCTGTGATCCAGAATAAGGGTCCTTTAGCCCTAATCTAGCTCTGTCTTGCACAGATGGAGCAGGGGGCAGGGCCTCCTTGATCCACATTAATGTGCAGATGGGAGGCCCATAATCCAGAAGCTCCTTAATCCATATCTAAAGTGAGTGCAGAAAGGGCCCAAGTTTAGCCCCAGGTGAACATGCTCAGACTTCAGTCCTTGGTACATAAGAACGTAAGAGGAGCCATGCTGGGATTGGACCACAGCCCATCTCCTCCAGCATCCTGTCCCACACAGTGGCTCGCCCGTTGCTTAGGGGCATCTCAAGCAGAAGACAAAGGCAAAACAAAGGTACACTGCTCTTCTTCTAGGAAAGACCTATAGAACTATAGTGTTGGAAGGGACCTCTAGTGTCATCAATGCAGGATTTCCTAAACCATCCCAGACAGATGTAGGTCCAGCCTCTGCTTGAAAACCTCCAGCCAAGAGAACTCACTACCTTCCATGGCAACTTCTAAGTGCTTTCAGCCAAATGTGGAACAAGTCAGATTTCCAAACACACAGAAGCAAGCTAAGGTAGGCTGATATGCTTGGGAACTTTTAAAGGATGAAGTTAGCCATGCAGTTCTATTTATACATTTCCTCCCCCCATTTTTTGTATTTTTTGCTGATAGGCTGAATAAGTCCTGTGCAGATGGAGCATACCAGTGGTGGGCAGGGCTTTATGTATTCCGTACTAACATGCAAAAGGGAGGTCATAGGTGTACTTACTGGTGATGTACACCAGCAAGTGTAGAAGGGCCCATAGAATTACCTGGAATGAAGCTCAGAATTGAGGATTATTGCTCTCCCTGTTGAAATCACAGTACCATCTCCTCTGTAGATTTAAAGATGCTTGTAGGTTTTCTTCAACCTGCCTTAAATTTGAAAAGTGCTCCAAGTAGTAGTTATTTAGGTACCCATCTGATACCCATCCTCCTGAAAGCTCATGCATAAATCAAAACCTATTTTTTAAAAAGAAAATTTAGCAAGCAGAAAATTGCTGAAAACCTATATATTTATTGCAAGAAGCAAAATAATTATTTTCCTAACAGTTTCCTGCAAATTGCTTGATATATTTCTTGCTCTGCTCGTTATACAGTACTACAGGAGTAGTTTATTCAGAGAACTGGACACCTCTAGTGAAAGGAGTATAATAAGATTAAGGAGATGTGTTCAACCATTACACAAATTCTGTGCATAAACTTAGATGCACAACTGAGAAATAGCAGTTGTAAATTCTGTTTCCACAATTAAACTTGTCACAACAGGGAAGATATTGTCCAAGACATAATTCTACCTCACTTGCAGAATCCTGCATTATTCCATTACACTGGTCAGACAGAAATATTACAGTACTTCTCCAGAATAGAATAGAATACAGCAGAGGTAGTAATATTTATGGTGTCTGTACGTTCAGGCTGAAATCTTCAAGCCTTGAAGCTGTTCTCTTTCAGGCCTTTAGCAGACCTGCTCAATAAAAATAACGTGAGGACAGACATTTTGAAAGAGGCGAGAAACACACCTCATAATCATGACCTCTTAGAAGCAGCACGTAGACAGACTATAGCTTCATCCAGACAGCCCTGACTTAATCCACATAATTTGGATAATCTGAAATAAAGTATGGCTAATCCAGAATGAAATGTGTCTCTGGGATGTACTTTACTTCAGATTATGCAAATGATATAGATTAAGTAGGTGCTGTCTGGTGCTGCCTGTGGCCCACCACAGTCTTCACGGTCATACAGATGGCAGGTGTTTATTCTGTGATACAATTCAGAATAAGGCCACAAATGGCCTTGACTTGTCCTATTAGATCCAGATAGATTACTGTGTAGGAAGTAAAAGATGTACCAAGCAGGTGAAGAGATGGCAAATATACTTTTTGTGTTCTTTTAATCCAGACCTGCAGATCCACTTTTTCAACTTCCATTTTATTTTTCTGCTCAGCTTGTCCCCCCCCCCCTCAGGTTTGTCTGGTTTTCCAGCTTCTCTTTGAACAGTTGCCGGGGGAGGGGGGGAGAAGTTGTTTTCGTTCACTCGGCGTTTTATTTGTCTGTTTGTATTCCATTTATTTCAAAAGGGCCCCAAAGTGACAAACAAAATCAATACCAAGAAAGGAACAGTGAAAAGAACACATCACACACAAAACCTAAAACAGAATAATATAGCCAAGCCCTTCAAGAAAACCTGTAAGAGAATTGTGTATAAAGTTACTGAAAAAAGTTAGCCTTTGGATTGCAAGGAGATAAAATCAGTCAATCCTAAAGGAAATCAACCCTGACTGTTCATTGGAAGGACGAGTATGGAAGATGAAGCTCACATAATGAGAAGACAGGACCCATTGGAGAATTGTGATCAGCTCACTAGTCAGGTTTGACTTCACCCAACTGCTGCTCCAGCTCACCAAGAGTGCCTGGGCCAACAACACTTAAAGTATGAATGGCCAGACCAGGGCAGGCTGGATCTCCAAGGCAACATCCGATGTGCGTTTGGATATTGCCATGGCAATCTAGATGCTATAGGCAACTGTGCATCTGCAGACATGCTACCATGCCCGCTTGCCAAGCCACATCTACAAGATCCAGGAACAATCTAGCTGATCCTGGTGTGTAGTTAGTAGTCTACCACTAGATGGCTCGGGG
The DNA here is from genome assembly GCA_023333525.1 of Aspidoscelis tigris stejnegeri. Lineage (NCBI taxonomy): Eukaryota > Metazoa > Chordata > Lepidosauria > Squamata > Teiidae > Aspidoscelis > Aspidoscelis tigris. The sequence continues at coordinate 15,747,973 of JALMGA010000007.1, forward strand.
GAAGCTCTCAAGAACTTCTGGTGAGTTGCCGTGGTTCTCCAGTGTGGACACAGTGCACAAGCAACTTCACCAGAGGTCACTAAGTGGTAAGTGCAAATAGGGCTTTAGAGGGATTGTCCCAATTTTGAAGCTTTAAGGCCTTGTGTGTAGCTGGGAACTAGAGAGTGGAAAAGTGGAACATGAGTCATTAGCTTGATCGATCTTTCCCATGAACTGCAATTCATGCTCCTAGGAGTTTAGGATGAATTCCAGAAAGTTCAGGCAACCTTCTTAGATGCAGGAAAGTGAAGAGATTTTTTCCTTGTATTTGCAGATTTCATCCAAAAGAGGTCACTGTTTGGTAGGCTCCACTACTAGAGCAATGCTTTCTAGAGCTTGCCTTGTTCTCAACTGTGTTTTCGCTTAAAGCAAACAGGCATCTGATCAGATGTTGTCTAGCATGCTAAGGCCTGTTCACACTTAAATACTGTATGTGAAATGATATAATTATATCCTTCCACTGCTGCTAAGTACAGGGATGGGAGCCCCCATTTACACAATGAACACTCACGTATTCTCCAGCTTCACCATCAGCGCTCGTGATGTGGACAGTCCATCCCAGGCTGTCTGAATTGCCATGGCAAGAGCTGCAGCAAATTCCATTGCACACCTGGCTGTTGCCACAGTGATTGCAACATGGCACACAGCCATGCCACCCTGCTCCACCTCCTTGCATCTTCACATGTTTTTATTTCTCCACACCTACAGAGGATCAGGACGTTCTGGGATGCTCTCAGACGTAAGCGGAAGTATGGTGTGTGAATGGATAGAATGTCCCAGAGTGCTCTGATCTGCACCACACAGCTAAGTGTGAACAGGTCCGTATGTATGTATGTATGTATGTATGTATGTATGTATGTATGTATGTATGTATGTATGTATGTATGTATGTATGTATGTATGTATGTATGTATGTATGTATGTATGTATTTTTTATTCATTTAAGACAGTTATATCCCGCCCTTCACCAAATAGTCCCAAGGCGGGTTACAATAAGAGTAAAACATCACATTTTAAAACATAATTAAAAATAGAGCCCTATCTCCCTCCCACCCCAACCCTCCTTCCTACCCACTCCCTCTGTAACAGGACAGCATCCTGAGGAAGCTATTCAAACAGCAAAAGCCTGAGTGAAAAGATACATTTTCACCAGGCACTGGAAACTATAAATACCAGAAGTGTGAAGTGTATCTTTTCTTTTCAGTTTTGCATCCAGCAGGGCTAAATGCTAAGGTGATCCTTTTCAGGGACATAACCAGGGTGAACGTAAGGGGAACCCCACCAACTGCTTCTGGCCCTTTTCAAGCAGAAGTCAAGGGTAAGACCTTCATCTGCTATCTACCCTCTGCAAATGGCTGTTTAGCTAGTAGCCATACATTGTAGTAGCCACTGATACATTTGTCCTTGATGTATCTGTCTAGCCCCTTCTTTAACCCATCCAGGATGTCTTACAAACATTTTTGTGAATTTTTGGGAACAGCAAGTACATAAGAAGACCCCTACTGGAGCCCAACGTCCTGTCTTGAACTTTGGACCACCATTTGCTTCTGGGCATTCTCAAGTGCTCTTAACTCCTTGCAAATGGCCGTTAGAAGCATCCTCTCCTGTCTTTGGAATGGACCCTTGCAAATGAAGCAAGGTGAACCTCGTATGAGGTCAAGAAATGGGTAATCATAGGTAGCAGATGTGAGGAGGAGTAGAGGTGCCTCTTACCTGTGAACCTGAATTTGTTGTTTTCAGTGTCAAATGTTAATTGGCTGCTTTGGGGTCACGTGAGGTATATTTGCACACTGGCTTAATAATAAAAGATCTGCTGATACCAGAGTGGCACCAAAGAGATACCGTCATAAATTTTGTTTTATTGACAATCATAATATTGCTTTATTAGCCATAAGCTTTATACAGTAAAAATCAAAATCAGTTAGAAATGGCAGATAAAAATTGAAGGAGGAATTACTGTCAGACTGGCACTGGAAAACCATATAATGTAGACACCTGGCGAAACCCCAGAAGGAGACAGGGCAACCACAGGAGAGCCTCTCTTGTCTAACCCTACCCCTTGCACCTCTGACAGAGGGAGGCTACAAGAAGACTCTCTCCTTGAGATCTCAATACTTCGGCAGCGTGTGGAATAAATTAATTTAAAAATATGTCGTGAGGGCTAAAAACATGATCTAGGCTGCAAGGAGGATTTTAGTATCCTGTGATCTCCTTAACTGAGGCTTCTCCGAGCTGAAATTTTCATATATTCTAGATGAACAATCCCTGCTGTTCCTTGAGTTCCTCTTTGTGCTATAAAAGCTGCCAGTTTATATTTTTAATGCCTTCAGGTGCATTCCAGCTGGAATTTACGTGTGTTTGTTTGCAAGGTATGCCACGTTTTCTATAAAAATGTTCAAGGGACTTAACTATCTTTCAAACTGTAGACTATTCAACAAACAGTAAAATACAGGAGAACTCTTCTCTCACCCTGTATATCAAGATGAAGAAGGGTTGCCCATGGCCTTACTCCTCCAAAAAGGAATTTCCTTTCATATCACTTACTTGTGTGAGGACCTTCTCGGTGTTAGCCCCTAGACTATAAAACAGCTTCTTCTCTGAGATGTGCCTGGTGACTTCACTGTGTATACATTTAGAGATCTGGGGTGATTTCGCACTTCCCTTCCCATCTGCTGGATGGGAAAGGAGTGTGATCAACCACCCTTGACTAGTGCTTGCACTTGGGGCGCTAGTCAACTTTAGCCGTCCCCCCAGGATCGAATACTTACCTGAATTGATCCCAGGGCTGGTTGTCTTCTGGGGGCCACCATTTTGGCTGCGGTGCCCTCCGCAACTGGGCGTACGTCAGCACTGTCGCCATGATGCTGCTGATGATCTGTGCATGGGCAGTCACGTCTATGGTTGTCCAGGGTGCCAGCGCACTTGCACAGCATATCAGACGACCTTGGAGCACCGGAAGGGGTGTGGATGCCTGCTGCCGGGACGCTGTAGGTAAGTTTTGGGTAATGTTGGTTAAGGTGTGGAGCATGATTTTGCCCTCCACACCTAATCAACAATTAGTGAACTTCCGGTGAGGCAGGTACACATGGAGACTGTAGCAGCCTCCTCAAAGTCACGCACTACTGGCCATACTGCCAGTAGGCCCCTGGTGAAGGTGTGCCTCTTTGGCCCATAAACAACTTTCTCTTCTCTTGCAGATATTATTATATGTTGTTCTAGTGAGTTCATTTTTAATTGTGTTTCATATTAGCTTCATTGTGACCTGCCTTGACACCTCTGGGTATAGGTCTGGACAGAAATAGAAATATACAAATATGGAGCAATCATCCTAAAACAGAATGCAGAAGTGTTTTGGTCATTTCTTCTCTTCCTCTTCCTCAGCTGAACAGCAAGACTTGGCTCTCTGTTAAACCCTGGGTAACCTTTATCTCCTGTTCAACACTTTGGTTCTAAAGTTGTTTAGTTGTGACCTTTGCGATATGATAAACGAAACCCTGCTGGAAAAGCACCTGATTTCTTGCCTCTGGCATTATAGTCGGTATCATTTAAAGTGCTTTACTGTTGCTCTGTGCCATTTCCTGTGTTCTTAGTGGGATTGTAATCACGTATGGATAAAATGGGATAGAAGCCACATATAATGTAAGAACATAAGAACATAACATAAGAGAAGCCTTGCTGGATCAGGCTGCAGCCCATCTAGTCCAGCATCCTGTCGCACACAGTGGCCCACCAAATGCTCCTGGGCATCTCAAGCAGAGACAAGGACAAACCTCCTGCTCTCGAGTCCCAGCAAATGGCCTTAGAAGTGCCCCGGTTCTGCCCCCCCCCCCAGCCTGAAAGATGCACCTAGGCATTCGTTCTAGTAGCCATTGATACATCTGTCATCCATAAATTTGTCTAACCCTACCTTAAAGCCATCTAGACTGGTAGCTGTTGCCACCTCTTCCGGCAGCACGTTCCATAAGCGATGACCCTCTGGGTGAAGAAATACTTCCCCCTGTCAGACCTTACTCTCCCACCCATCAACTTCATAGAGTGCCCCCTGGTTCTAGTGTTGTACGATAGAGAAAAGAAATTTTCTCTATCCACCTTTTCTATACCGTGCATAATTTTATATACTTCAATCAGATCCCCTCTTAAACGTCGTCTCTCCAGACTGAAGAGGCCTAGACATTGCAGCCTGGTTTCATAAGGGAGGTGTTCCAGACCCTTAATCATTCCGGTTGCCCTTCTCTGCACCTGTGGATTGCAAAGAACAGGATATCTGGCAAACTTTGTCAGATTGGTTTGTTGACTATAAATTCAAGTTTCTAGTTCTTTATACTGCATAGGTGGAAATCCAGAAATAAGCTTATGAAATTGCTGAAGTTAGAACAGCAGGTCTGGAGCATTTTTGCACTTTCCTTCCCTTCCTGTGGATGGGAAAGGAATGTAATCGACTAAAGTTGATTAGCAATCGCACTTGTGATTGCTAGTCAGTATTAGCGTACCTCCATCCAACCCCCATGGTCGAACACTCACCTCCATTCGATCGCTGGGCCAGTCCTCTTCAGGGTTCTGCCATCTGCAACTGAGCGTGCTATGACGACTGGGTACCATTGCTGTGACGACGCTGATGCTCTGCCCAGTCACAGTTGTGTCAGGAGGCCAGTGGAGTTGCCAGCGCACTTGCGCGGCATCTCCAGTGACCTCCCAGTCCAGCAGGAGTGTGAATGCTGGCTGGCTGGACATGACAGGTAAGTTTCTGGGGAAGTTTAGATAGCTTGTGGAACACGATTTTATGCTCCACAGCTTGTTCATGGTAGGTAAACATCTGGGAAGGCAGGGGGCGCTTGGAGGCTGTAACAGCCTCCTCTAAGTGCAGATGAACCTGCCCAGATGTTCACTTCTTACTACAGGCCAAAGTGCGAATTGGCCCCAGTTCCCTGTGTTTTTCTCCCTGGCACCTGGCAATGATTTATTCCAACACTGGCAGGACTACACTCAGAGGAAACTATTGCACTCTTGGAAAATTTCCCAGTGCCCTTCCCCATCACTGCAACTTTGGAACTGCCGTTCTAAATCAGTTTCTTTTGACGGCTCTTTAAGTGAAACTTCACCCTTCTAAATGCATTTGGCGTTGTTTTAGGTGTGAATAAAACATGAATTCAGCACTTTGTTACCCTCCCACCTTCGTTGTCTTCCTAAACCGACTTCCTTAAGCGATCAGCTTTTAATTTGCAGCAGTTTTATAAGTCAAGGTTACATGACAGCTACTTTCCTGTTTTTCCACCGCTGCTGTTAGGTTCATAGACGTTGCCGTCCTGCTGCCCTGTGGGGGCAATTTTGTCAATGTTTTACATTAATAATTTGGTGGAGTTTGTTAGTAACTAGTTTTATCCTTCCTGTTCAGGCAGGAGTGGTTGGTCCATATGTCATACCGTGTAAAATACTTCAGGCAGAACTTTGGGAGATGTACAGTATTAGGGCTGCAGCCAGGCAGGGCCTAAAACGTGGGATTATGTCAGGACTATATTGGGATTGCTACGCATATCCATGGCAATCCCAACATAGCCCTGGGATATAGGGGTGAAGTCCCAGCATATTGCTATTCTAGCAAAAAATAATTCCCAGCTCAGATTTTCCCAAAATAGGGATATGGCTTACCTTAGGCCTATTTGTACTACAGACTGTAGTGCTTGATTAGGGAACTTCTGGGAAAGAGTATCCACACCTTGAGGAGGCTGTTACAGCCTCCAGGCACCTCCTACCTTCCCAGAAGTTCCCTAATGGCAGCACCCTGAATAGGGCCAGGATTGGTCACAGGTGAGTGACCAGTCCCATGGGGCTCAGGCTGTAAGTGACTAGCGCTCACAAGCGCTCACGCTAGTCAGCATTGAGTGATTGTGTTCCTTTCCCATCCAGCAGACTGGAAGGGAAGTGCAAAATCGCCCCTTGTCTGGGCATTTGCTCCCAGGATCTATCCTGAAGGAAATGGCCTCCTTGCATAGCTATATAAGTGACATCTTCAGTGCCACTGAGGCTGTGTTCAGACATAACAAAGGGGCACCTCAGAGGTGCCTCAGAGAGAAGGTGTGTGGCCCTTGGGCTCCCAGGCGTTCTCTAATCCACCTTTTCTAGCACAGAATGTTCAGGAGAGGGGGAGGGGCAGACTGGTGTGTGAACAATCCCACCTCAGTGCCTTCTCAGAGGTGCCTCAGGGGTGCTTTTTTTGCTGTGTCTAATCACAGCCTGTTTTAATTATGGGAGTCAAAGTACAGTACATGTAGTTTCCAAGTGATTTTCCATTCCAGCATTGACTGGGCTTACAAGGTGGTTGGGTTACTGCAAAATATGGCTATTTAAACTTTCTGAGATGTGCAGAGAGCTGCACTAGACAAACATACAAATGGTTAAGTATTTTACAATTTGAGCATTTTGAAAATTCAGAATTCAACTCTAAGGAGAAATAACTGTTTCACCAAAACCAATATAAGCTGCCTCCAGACTGGTGGAATAAATCTGCAGTTAAAGGTAAAAGTGCTACTTCTTGCACGGTGAGAACCAGGCATCTTGACTGGAAAGGCAGCTCTGTAGCTTCCCCATCGGAGCTGCAAGAGCTGAGTCAGAGCATGTCGTCATGTGGGTTGAGGCAGCCAATCAAATCTGAGCTACCCTTCCTGCTCTCACCTTGCTGTTCTCACTGTTCTGCCCGCACTGGAGGGAAACTTCAGATTTTGTTTATACTGCACAGTGTGTGTCCTTTATCCAGCACTAAGGTAAGTGCCTAGTCCCGATAGGATAATGCGACACCACAACGATTCATCGATCATCTTGTGTGATGCCTTGATCGGGACTGCGTATTCCACTGTGCAGTATAAACGTGTCTGGATGCATCCATAGTGTTGATATCAGCACGTTCATTAAGTGAACAAAGGTAAAAATGATTTCTTTACGTGAACTAAAATATTGTAGTGGGGTTACTGGAATAAATGTTCAAATAAACTTAAAACTTTACTGCATAAGTTAGAGTACTTGGAAGTATTTTCTGACTTAAAGGGCCTTTTAGCAGTCGTTCTAAAGGGGAGGTCCCCAGATCCATGTTGTGTGAAGCCCCATCTGTTCTGTAAGTGCCTCTGAATATGCTAGACTGTCTCCCAGCCAGATAATGGTAGGGTTTAGGGCATGCCCCGTATGCTCTGGGCACACACCCTTCACACCTCTTCTGGGAGAAGAGTGTGTGGGGTGGGGTGGTGCAGCTGGAGTTGCACACCACATCGCCTGGTTGCTGTGGTGATGGCTGGTGCAAATGGCTGTTGCCATGGCAAGGTGATCACCACTCATAAGGCAATGTTCACTTTTGCCTGTCAGTTGGTTAAGTGCTGGGTAAGTCTGGGATCGGTCAGGCGTTCAGTTATGTGAATGCTCAGCACATCCCAGATCTGCACTTTCATCGGTGCATTATAAAGGTGTGAAAAGGCCCCAAAATTCAATAGTACATTTTCAAATGTTTTAACAGGGAAAATGAAATCAGTAACATCGGATCACAGCCCATCTAGTCCAGCATGCTGTCCCACACGGTGGTCCACCAGTTGCTTAAAGGCAAAACCTTCACCTGCTCTCAGTTCCTGGCAAATGGCCTTAGGGTTAGGGTTAGGAGACATGCTGCCTGTCTCCCTAACCTGGAGGATGTACCAGTATGGATGTATCCATACTAGTAGCCACTGATACATCTTGTTATCCATGAATTCTGTAAGAACATGCATGCATTCTTGGAGGAATCATTTGAAAAGCCGAGTTTTTATTTGAATGGTATTATATCCAGTCCACTTACACAATTTATCTTTCATCCATGATTTTCTAAAAGTAGAAAAAAAATCTGTAGATAGAAACAGTACTGGAAATCCTTCCAGCCCACATCCCCACAGGCGGCTTTTTAAGGACATCATGTTATTGCAGAGTCCTGCCAAAATTTGAATTCATGCTGTTATTAGCTGCTTCTGCCTTAAACCATCACCTGCATCATACAGTTTATGCTATATGCGGTTGTCGCAGCTGCCTCTTTCCTGGCAAAATTATTGTGTCCTGTTTTTCTGTATAGTGCCACCTGACTTGTTTCCACAACAATAAGATACATCAGCTAATTTTTCTCTGCACTGAATTTTCAGGGGGAAAGTGGCCTATTTTTAGCTCCCTGAAAAACAATAACAAATCCGTCCTGCCAAAATGTGAACTGTGGAGGCTAGAAATCAGAGAGTTAAAAAAAGAATAGCTTGAGTTAGGGCATTTTTGCACTTTGCTTACAGGGGAGGTCCCATGAATCAGCTCGGGATGGACCAGACCATCCCTCGGCCAGGTAGCTGTGGATCAGTATCAGCCATGTTTAAGATGCAGCCAGGACACTCCAGAACGCACCCTTTGCACCGATTCCGGGCAAAGGGTGCATGGGGGTAAGGCAGGACAGCTGCAGTTGTGTGCCACATCACCTGGGACTGTTTTGCACTTCCCTTCCGGTCCACTGGATGGGAGAGGAGTGTAATCACCCAACATTGACCAGAGCTCCACTTGCGAGCACTAGTCACTTATGGCCTAAGCTCTGTGCGATCAGTCACGCAACTGTGCCCAATCCACTTCTGGGCGCCACAGTTTTGGTTCTCTTTGTGACTGTGCGTGCATCAGCACCGTCGCTATGATGACACTGACGCTCTGTGCATGCGCAGTTGAGTCTATAGTTGTCCCAGGTGCCAGCACACTTGAGCAGCACCTCAGATGGCCTTGGAGCACCAGAAGAGATGCCAGTGGTTGCCACTTGGACACACCAGGTAAGCTTTCGATTAAGGGTGGTAAAGAATAGCTTGAGTTAGGGCATTTTTGCACTTCCCTTACAGGGGAGGTCCCATGAATCAGCTCAGGATGGACCAGACCAGGATGGACAATTTCATGCTACACACCTAGTGCATAATTAGGGAACTTCTGGGAAGGCAGGAGGCACTTGGAGGCTGTACAAGGTGTGGATGCTCTTCCCCAGAAGTTCCCTAATTATGAACTATAGACGGTAGTGTGAATAGGCCTTTGGTTGGTGTGGCAACAGCCAGCAAGCATGGGCATTGCCACAGTGAGGTGATCGACACTGGTATAGCTGACTTTGCACTTTCCTTGAACTTAGGGCCTTTCTGCACTTGCTGTGGTGGGGAACTCCTGGTATCCCCCAGCACAGAGCATAAGTACTTCACAGAACTGCTTCCATTCTAGAAGCGTCTCTACGTGTGCCAGAGTGTGCCCTGTACATATAGGTGTAGAACACCAAAATGGTCTCAACACCTATACTTGTGGCCTGGCTAGGGCAACCCAGCATGGTTCCAGAGTGTGTTTCTGGGAAGCGCAGGGGTGGTTGCGCACTGTGTCACTGGGGCAAGGGCTCTGTGCATGTTTATTTGGGTTTTTGCCACAGGGACATGATCCATCTTTAGTACAGAGTCAATTGCTGTGATTCATACCTTGGTAGAGGTTAGGAAAGCGTTGATGAGGTTTGGCATGGATCTGCCATCCCAAAGTGTGGGTGCCTGATCCATCCCCCATCTCCACTTCCCTGGGACACTTTCTCAGGCATTTTATAATATGCTAGCACCTTGTGTTGTTGTTGTTGTTGGGTACCTTCATGTCATGTCCATCTCCTGGTTGACTACATGGGTGCCACTATGGGCACTTCTTTGCAGTTTTCGTGGCAGAGATACAGGTGTGGTTCGCAACTGCTTACTTCTGAGGAGGGGTTGGAGATCAAATTGACTCCATCCCTCCCCCCTCCCCCCCCCCAGAGTTCTTGGAACTAATAACAGTAATGTCACTGAACAGAAAATTAGAAGCATTGTGCTGTGTGTCTCAAGTGATGCTCTACAGATCCCAAAATAATGTAGTTGATACTTTTTAGTGATGTGAGTTTAGTGTCTCATGCCTTTCTTTGGCCTCTTGGAAGGGGTTAATTGACGCAAAGCACTATATATATATGGGGTTGATATACAGCCTTCATGGGGCCCAACTGTTGTGGTCCTGGATTACTGGAATTTTCAATACTTAGATTGTACTTTCCTGCCTACACAGCTAGGAAGAAATAGCATCCGTATACAGATGTTTTCAGAGATGCTTCTGTGGGAAGGGTTCGTGCTCTTGGCTCCCCCTCTGCCTATCTGCTCCTCTGCCCACCTAGCTTTGTTCTTGGCCACCAGGCAGATGGCATTCTAAGAATAATGTTGTGCTATTCTTAATGCAGAATAAGGAAGTGGAGCACCGGAAGTTCTCTGCCATCTTCCTATGTGGATTCTACCTTAGTTTAAAATGGTGGCTCGGAACCCATGTAACAGATATCTAAGACAAAGTGCATGGAGCTAGAATTTCCCGAGTATTTTGTTCAAGACAAGCCACACTGATCTCTAAACTTATCAGCTGTCTGGATCCCTTGTTTTTAAAAGTAACTTGCAGTTTGAGGAACTGATGTGACCAAAATAACTTAGGATAAGCCTCAGGCTTATACCCCAAAATGGCAGGCATGTGATTCTGTGTTTGCAGTTATTTTTGTTGTTTTATTTTCTTCCTCAGGCAACAGGGAGAAAAATGTAATTCTGTGGTGTTTCACTGCTGTTACCCATATATTAGTGGTAGGTCTTTAAACGCTGTTTATAATCATGTAATAGTAATTTGGTTTGCCGCTGAGGAAATTCCTACTCGTACAAGAGTTACTGGAGGATATAGAATGTTGTTTCCTCCCCCACCCCCCACCCCTGGACAGCAGAGAAGTGGCATTCCCACATCCTATATGTTGGGTTATCTCTGAAGTGCAGGTTCTGGGGACATTTTTTGCACTTCCCTTCCTGTCTGCTGGACGAAAAGGAGTGCAATTAGCCAATGTTGATTAGCACTCTCACTTGGAGCTCAAATCAACTTTAGCCACCACCACCACACAATCAAATACTTACCTGATTCAGTTGCGGAGCCAGTCCTCTTCTGGGTGCTGCCATTTTGGTTGCACCGCTCTCCCCGACTGTACGTGTGTCAGTGGTGTTGCCATGACTATGCTGACATCCTGCACACACTCAGGCATGTCTATGATCGTTCGAGGAGCCAGTGCCTGGAGTCCAGACCTCCTTGGAACACTGGAAGAGGTGCGGATGGTTGCTGCCCAGATGCTTCAGGCAAGGTATTGGTCAACGTTGTTAAGGTGCGGAGCACAATTTCATGCTCCACACCTAATCAACAATTGCTGAACTTCTGGTGAGGCAGGGCACACTTGGAGGCTGTAGCAGCCTCCTCCACATGTAGATGCTCGTCACCGGAAGTTCACTAATAGTGCTCCGACATATATAGTGTGAATAGGGCTCTGATGTGCTCGAGGGATCCTCTTTGAGTACATAGAAGCAAAAGGCAGAGACTGTGGTCACACCTTCACTTTAATCCTTCTTCCAGTCCATCTTCAGCATCACTGCTCACACCTTTTTTCAGTCCAGTCCGTTTTCTTTGTGGACTTCCCTCTCTTCAGTCATACTTTCCTGAGTCCTGATTTTTATAGGTCTCAAGAGTGTAAATAGAGTGTAAATCTGTTTTCATTTTTTGGGGTGTCATCAGGGAAGAGGACTAAAGGGGCTGAACCATACTAGAATGGGTGGATACTGCAAGAATTTACCTTCCCTTTCACCCATTGAGCGATTACATGCTGTTGAGTGACAGAAATTCTATCCTATCAGAGCACAGGGGGTATTGTGATAGTGGGAGGGGTGGAGATCTAAAATAGCTCTTAAAGGAGTCTCAGGACAGGAACAGAAAAGTGTGAGCAAAGCTGAAGACAAACTGAGGAAGGACTGGGTGTGATCGGAGTTAGTGCATTTTGAGTCCTGTTTCTTAATAAGATGGACTATTTCAGCAAGGTGTGAGCAGAGCCAGAGAAGTCCCATATAAGAACATGCCCTTCCAAGACTTCCCATCGTGTGGAGGGATAGAGCAAGAGGTGAAATTCAGTACATCCGAGCCTTCTATTTTTTTTTATACCCCAAAAGGTTTCATCACAGTACTTGGGGATGAAGTTGCAAGTTTAATTCCTTTATTTATTTCATCTGATAATTTTTTATACTGCTGTCCATTCTTTAAAAAAAATTCAAGTAAAAAACAATTAGAACAGTAGTTAAAACTCAGTGGGCCAGGGAAGAAACAAACTTTGGGCCTTTCTCTGCTCAAAAGTCTGGTAATGGATCAGTTGATCTAGGCCAACTAGTCTAGATCATGTCATATAGAGGTCTGGGACAGCAGTGGCTTCATGATGGAACTGATCCAGACCAACTCTCACATCGTGTGATCTTTGAGGCCAATCTCCAAGGGCTTTGGAGAGCTAGGAACTAAGGTTCCTAGACTTGCCCGCATTGAACCCATTTGGTGACGTGCTTTGGTGTGCTATTGAAACGGGTCCTCCAGTAGTTTGGAAAACAGGGGTGTCCTTTCTGCACATCTCCATATTCCACTGCTCAGTGATCCACTGCCAGATCTGTTTAATCAGAGGCCTATTTGCACTATGGCCTCTACTGCATAATAAGTGAACCTCCCGTGAAGAACATACACATGCAGAATAGGCTGTTACAGCCTCCAAGCATGCCTGCCCTCACCAGAAGTTGACTAATCACTGATTAGGTGTTGAGCATGAAATCGTGCTCCACGCGTTAACCAATGTTAACCAAAAACTTACCTTAAGCATCCAGGCAGTGACCTTTCACCCTTCTTCCAGCACTTTGGGGTCATTTGAGGTGCTGCACAAGCATGCTGGGACCTCAGATGACCATAGACATTATTGTGTGTGAGGAGAGTGTCTGCATTGTCAAGGTGGCAGTGTGGATGCACATGCAGTTGTGGAGGGCACCACAGCCAAAATGGCGATGCCCAGAGGAGGACTGGGCCCGGGATTGAATAAGGTAACTATTTGATCATGGGGGCAGGGAATGGCCAAAGTTGACTAGTACTTCAAGTGTGAGCGCTAGTCAATGTTGGTTAACTGTGCTCCTTTCCCATCCAGCAGGTGGGAAATGAAGTCCAAAAAATGCTGCAGGTCTACTGGTGGTCCAGATCAAGGGGTTTTGATCTGCATTATGCCCCATCCTATGCAGATGAAGCTTACCAGTGGTGAGCAGAACCTCCCTTGGACCCAACTGTTCTTTGTTCAACGCCACTGGATTTCAGATTAACACTAAATGAAGAGTAGACATGGGAGGTAGTTTAGGTAAGGTTTTTATTTAAAAAAAAAAACTTTGATGGAAACTTCTTTCTTCATTTGCTTCCCTCCAAATTTTTGTTCCCGTTGAATGGTTTCATTATTGTGGTTCATGTTAATGTTTCTTCAGACGAAAGCTGTCGGCTTTTCACCTGGAACTCTTGGTAAATGGAAATTTACTGCTCTGCTCAGTTTATCTTCCGCATACCAAACACTCAAGGCACTTATAAACCACCGCGGTACTTAGCAGTACTCCTCAGATCTTTTTTGTTTGTTTGAATGTGTGTGTGTATATACCAGTGATGGTGAACCTTCTAAGCTCGGTGTGCCAAAATTCGCAAGAAAACCTAGCTTAACTCGGGTGCTGTGTCACATCTAGAAATATCCATAATTTTGTGATATTTGTAGCTCTAGTAAAAAAGTTATATTTTTGGTATATGCATTTTATTAAAAGCAAAAACAAATAATTCTTTACATTTGCTAAATCTTCAATTGAAAGTTGGTATTTCGTACACTTCAAGAACAAGCAAGCACCAGGTGCCAGGGTGACCATGTGTGTCACCCAAAAGGGCTTGGCGTGTCACCTGTGACACGCGTGTCATAGGTTGGCCATCACTGGTATATACGCTGCAATTCTGTCTCCTTCCAATTTGTGACATTAATGTCCAATAGATATTTGTGAATGCAAAATTCAGTCACATATGATGCTTTCTCAAGTGCAGTAAAAACTCTTGAGTTCATCCTGAGACTGTGGCTGCCTCCAGACTTGTGGAATAAATCCATATTTAAAGGTAAAAGTGCAGCTTACCTGCTGTACAGGGATGACTGGCTGTCCCGACTCAATAAGCAGCTCTTTAGGTTCCCATTGGAAGCTGCAAGAGCTGAGTCATCAAACACAGTCACACAGGTTGAGGCAGCCAATCACATTTGAGCTACTCTGCTGTTCCCATCCTGCTCTTCTCTGCATTCTGCCCAGACTGGTGGGAGAATTCGAATTTTGTTTCTACTGTGCAGTGAGTGTCCTTAGATCAGCATCAAGGTAGTAATAATGCAGTAGTAATTGAATAACGTGACACCACAAGGATGTGTTGATCATTGTGTGTGATGCCGCGATCGCGACTGCACATTCTGCTGCACAGTATAAACAAGTCTGGATGCAGTCTGTATAAAAGAGTGTTTTTTTTACTACAGACCTATATCAGCAGAGTTGCAGGGGTTCAGATCTACAGCATTTCTCCTTCGGTTCATGGCATGAAGGAAATACACTATAGGCGATTCCTCTGCCCTGGGCAGTATACTGAATCAGCAAGTGAACTAGGAGCCTCTCTTCTGCACACTGGTGTAGACCACAATTTGGTGCAGCGCTTCCCTTAGACCACATGTATACTTGCTGGTCTGGTGTTTTGGCCAGTGGGGAGTTGTCCTATGACTATGCTCAAAAGGCACTTTTCTTTGTCATGTCCTGGGCTCCAGGATCAAATCTGACACTGAAAATATGCTCTGAAGTGAAGCACAAGCCAGGAAAGGGCCTCTAACCAAGATGCCCAAGAAATTCATTTTGCAAAAAGCAATGCACCTGGACTTTCAGGGGCTGTGAAGAGAGAGCCTCAAAATATAATAAATGCATGTATGCTTTTCGTTTGTTTTTTCTTTCTTTCTTTCTTTCTTTCTGAATTGTGCTAATTAAAAATGCTTTTGAATTCTATCACAGTGTTATATTCACACCCTCACAAACTGTTCTTTGGAAAACTCTTGGCATTGAAACTGAGTATGAATGAGAGGAAGTCAACAATAAAGCTTTTCCTGTGAGCAATTATGCGAGAGAGGTTTATGACTGTTAACTAAATCTGAAGTCCTTCCCCCAACCTGGAGGCCGTAAGGAGTATGGTAGTTCAGAGATATCTACTGCATGACCACGGGAAGCAGCATGGTGTTGCACTTGATGATCTATCTCTGCTCCATGTCACATGGCCATGAAAAAAGATGGTCTTACTGAATTGGTCACATGGTTTTCTCTTAGTATTCATGCAGATCCCCTTCCAGGAAACTTTCATATAACCTTAAAAAAATCAAGAGGGTTGGAAATAAACAGTTGTACAACTCCAAGTGCTTGAAAAAGTGGGAAAGTGCCAAATGTTGTCACTAACTCATGAATATGCAAGGTATATAGGTTGCAGATATCAAATCTTATATGATTGTATGGTTTTGGGTACAAACCTTTAATAAATTATTGACATAGGTGTAAGGAGACTTTAGGAAGCAGTTCAATTGCTGGGAAGTATACTTCAATTATATATATATATTTCCAAGTAGTTCCAAATACATAGCAGTTTTTTTGCTACCTTATTCCATATGAATGGCTGATATATATTTACTAGTGTTCCCGTAATCTCAATATGTGCAGGTAAGTATCCAGAGGCCAATTTGCACCGGGCCCCGTAGTTCATGATAGGGTAGCATCAGGTATGGTGCAGTGCACTTGTGGGAGGCTTTTGCAACCCTCCTGCCTTACCAAATATTACCCTATCATTGACTAGCATGCACAATACGCATCCCAACCCTTACCATTCCCATCCAATTCCTTAGCACTTGTATCCAATGCCACACTGCCTCATTTCCAGTGCAAGGTGGCATTGAGATGCCGTGCAAGCACGCTGGCACTTCAGGTGACCCCAAACATGGGCTTGCTTGCATGGAGCGTCATCATTGCTGTAGCGACGGCAACGTGCAGCCGCAGTCATGCTGGGCTACAGGCGCAAAATAGAGGCAATCTGATGTGCACCAAGACACAGGTAAGTCTCCGGGCACGTGTGGCATACTGCATTGTGTACTAGCATTCCCAAGTGTGAGTGCTGGTACATGTTAGTCTGTTGGAAACTTTCCCCATCCAGTGGACAAGAAGTCAAGTGCAAAAGCAACCACATATTTTGTATGGGATGTGGAAAAATCTATCAAGTGTGGCACCCACAGAAGTAGAAAGCTGTCCTGCACGGATCCCAAATAATTCAGCTAGAACTGGACAGGAATTGAATTTTCATTCTGTCCTTGGCACAGTAACCACACGAGAATGGGTTTGAAGCTCATTCTACATATGTAGGCAGGCTTCCCTAATCAGTTCCTTTAATGATGTTGAAGTTCACCGCAAATTACCCCTGCTGATCGAATCCACTTGTTGAAGCTGATGAGATCTGGACCCATTTACATCAGGAGAATTCAGACTGAAAAAGGCAGGGAGGGAGTGATCCGGCATGGACATGAAATTTAAAGGTGAAGAATAGTCTGGCTCACGTTTCACAATATGCACCGTGGTGTGATCCTGTTTCCTAATTAACTGTTTGGTTGTTGCATTTTCATGAAACTTGACTCTTTTACAGCTTAATAGTTAATGAAACAGTTTGACAGGGCACATGTTACAAAAAAATCAACAATAAAAAAGTGCTTCTCTCACTTAACTGATTATATACGAGAGGATTTTTTTTTCCTTATTGCTCTTGTACTTGTTTATATAGTGCTGCTGAGAGGTTTTAAGATATGATTAAGGCCATTTCCGCACGTATCAGAAGTTCAGGTCAAGAAGGGATTTGCAGGTCTTTTTACTGCACATTGGTGCAGTTTAAGGGAGACCCCTGCCCCTCCTTGGAGAGAGACTAGGCTGGGCTAACGCTTCCGATATGGTGTCCTGGTCCAGGCTATGAGTAGACATCCTTTTTGAGGTCTTTTGGTGTTCTAGGGTGTTGATGGTATGCCTCTATTGTCTGGTATTCCATTGAGGGGGACATTTTGGTAGTGCAACAACGTGTCCTCCTAAAATGGGCCTCCCGATAATTTGAAGGTCAGGAACGTTCATTCCTGGCCTTCAAAGTGTTTGAAGACCCCTGGTGTGAGCTTTGGAACTGGCATGGGGGCTGGCATGGAACAGGCCACACCTAGATGGGCTGTGGCCTGATTCAGCTGGGCTCCTCTCATGTTCCAAGGGGCTGGAGAAATTCATGAAGGAAGGGTATATCAATGGCTACTGTTGTTTCCTAGGCCCTGGAGTGGGAGGCAGGATACCTCTAAAGGCCATTTGCAGGGAAATGAGAGCAGGTGAAAGCTTTGCCTTTGTCTTCTGTGTGAGAAAGCCTAGAGGCAACTGGTAGGGCCATTGTATGAGACAGGATGCAGACCTAGTTGGACTGTGGCCTAATTCAGCAGGGCTTCTTTTATGTTCTTATGTAGAAGCAACTGGTGGACCACTGTGTGACACAGGATGCTAGACTAAGAGGAGTTGTGGCCTGATCCAGCAGGTCTCCTCTTACGTACTTATGCACCCTGATTGGAACGAAGGCCCCTTCTGCAGTGGGCTTATTCTGGATTATATCCTGCCGTAGCTGTATGCCATCCTCATACTTGTGCAGACTACTGTCATTTTGATATATGTCTGATTTAAAATGCTGTTACCTGCCCTGAGACCTTAGGGTATAGGGCAGGATAGGAACACAAATAACAAACAAAAACAAACAGGCCCTATCCGGGATCTGACATAGGGTGTTTTTCCACTGTCACTGGAAGTACCCATTAAGTACCCATAATGGGTACTTAATAGATACTTCTAGTGACAGTGGAAAAACACCCATAGTCTGCATTAGCACGTAGACAGCAGGTGCCTGTTCCAAGATGTAATCCAGAGTAAGACACCGTCCAGAAAGGGCCTATAATAGAAATCAGTTAAAATGCTGGGGGGGGGGGGGAGAGTATACAAAGGGATTTAGGATATTCGTCTTGTTTCACAGGCTGGTTTTTGTTTTACCAGTAGAGTGACAGAATGAAAAAAGTTCCCCTTAAGGGCAGAAGACAGGGGCAGAAGACAGTCCCCATGAAAAATCTTTTGCTGCCTATTTCTTATTCTTTAGTGTTAGCCACGGAGAGATTCTGCGGCACTGTAGCTCAGAGTTCAGCCCTTTGCCAGGGCAGATTCCAGGATTTTCAAGGGCTGCTACCTGAGTGCTGGCACACCCACTTCAGAGGAGGGCGTGCCTTTCTTGTTGCTCAACTCCCTGTTCTCAGGAGTGGTGTCTCTTGGCAGTTGAGAGGAACCCGGAGCCTTGGAGGAGGCTGGAGGCTGATGAGACTCTTAGGCTTTCGAAAAGGTAAGGTAAAAAGTGTCGGCTGCAGTTAAGAAGCTTTACCTGCCGTAGAGATAGTAGCAGAAGACAGAAATTTCGGGACAGGCCAGCCGGACTGTATTCCCCTGAAGAGCACTGGGAGTGCTGACATGCTAGGTCGTTCGTGCGCAGCATAGAAGGGGAATGTGGGGAAAGACTTGTTGCTTCCGTGCTTGTGGTTTCTAGCCCTGTGCAACAATACAGGTATGATTACTTATGGTTTCAGCTGCACTACGATCTTTTCTTCGGCATATTTCTACCTGCTTCAGCAAAGCCTGTGCTGATTAATCTTTAGCTTTTCAGGCAAAACGAGCCCTATTGAGTTCATTGGTTCACAGCGAAATGTGTTCATTTAGAAGGAATGTTCCTAGTTCTGAATTGCTGGTTCCTTGGTTCAGGTAAAATTGTGTTGTCATTCTGACGGGTGGTTTATTCATTTATTCATTTTTTAAAAAACAAAAATAACAAGTTGTAAAACTAGGGCATTTGCTCCAAATGGCTCCAAACGCTTATATAACCAATATGCCTTTGTCTTTTCTTTTTAAAACCTTCAGCTGCTTTGCGTCTTTGCCAAGAGTCAGAACAGAGATATTGTGTGGTCCTGCTGTACAAATGCTTTTAAATAAATTAAAAGGCCTTTTTGCAAGTACACAGAGGCAAGGCATGTGCTTCTAGTACAAGCATATACTCAGTAGTGGCTTTATTGTCTTGACAGTATTATATATATATGTGTGTGTGGACGCATATCTCATTTCCATTTTAAATTTCAGGGTTTGTATCCAGAACTGGAAAGTATAAACTGTCCTGTCATAGTTTAATCTGATTTGCTAAAGGCAGTGATTTTTTTTTTAAAGCCAGTATGCAGTATTTGTGTTTTCTGTAACTTGGGACAATACCATGAATAGTGGCTTTCCAAATACTGAAATCCAAAACCCTTCTTGCTGATTGTATACTGGGAACCTTCCAGACACCCCAAGGAAAGCTGGCACCTTGCCCAACATCACAGCTGGACCACCAGACAGAACTGATGCTATGGTCAGTGGTAGGAGATCCGTCACTATTTTTTTATTTAGCCAGCATATATTTGACTTAGGGGCTGTTTTGTGAAAAATCATTTGGAATAACATTGGAAGCAGGGATGTGCACAATTTTTTTTTATTGCATTCATATTTGATTCTAACTTAATGTCAAAACATTTGATTCTATTTGAACATCTAGAATCCGAATGCAACAAAATCCAATTCGAATCAAATACATTCGAATCTGTTTGAATGTTAGACTCGAATCTGAATGTCGACAGCAGATATGGATAGAGAAAGGTGGATAGAGAAAATGTCTTTTCTATATCACACAATACTAGAACCAGGGGGCACTCTATGAAGCTGATGGGTAGGAGAGTGAGGTCTGACAGGGGGAAGTATTTCTTCACCCAGAGGGTCATCAGTTTATGGAATGTGCTGCCAGAAGAGGTGGTGACAGCTACCAGTCTAGATGGCTTTAAGGAAGGGTTAGACAAATTTATGGATGACAGATATATCAATGGCTACTAGAACGAATGCCTAGGTGCATCTTTCAGGCTGGCGGGGGCAGAACCGGGGTACTTCTAAGGCCATTTGCTGGGACTCGAGAGCAGGAGAAGGTCTGTCCTTATCTCTGCTTGAGATGCCCATGAGCATTTGGTGGTCCACTGTGTGCGACAGGATGCTGGACTAGAGGGGCTGTGGCCTGATCCAGCAAGGCTTCTCTTATGTTCTTATGTTCTTATGTTCTTATGTTCATATGTGGCATACGTATCTGTACGCATTTTGTATGCAAATACGTACAGATAATACGAGATGCATACAGATACGTATGTGTACATTCGTGTGTGTACATTCGTATCTGTACATATGTATCTGTGTGCATTTGAATGTTTTGAATCATTCAAATGAATATTTTGAAATTAGTTTGAACGCTTAAATTCAAATGTGTAGACATTCTGTTTGAATTCTAATGTCCATGCTCAATCAAATTCGATCGAATTTCGAATGTTTAGAGCATTTATGCACATCCCTAATTGGAAGGGACTTCAGGGAGCTCACCACACATGTGAAAAAGAAAAAGGAAAGAAGGAAGGAAAGATGCATGCGAAGTTTCTGGAAGTCTCTTCCTGTGCTATTTTGAATGACTTTGCCATGCAGCCAATAAGTTGAATGAATTCTTGTGTGGTGTGCAGGTGCATAGCTAGTGGACCATAGGAAAGGGCAAAGCCAGGTTCCCTTTTACATCTGGCCTTCTCCTCACTGTCTGGAGATTGTCTTAGCTATGGCTAACGGCTGTTAGGAGGCTATAGATTAGCTTACTGGCATGGCTTGTGCAAAGGTATTTTTTGTATCTGAGTTTTCTCTTTCTGCCAAAGAATGTTGTTTTTTTTCCAAATGTTGCTAACAATTAGATTGGGAACATAGTTGTGATCACTTTCTGCTCAAGCATAATGTGTGCAGTTGGCAGGAGGGCAGAGCACTGAGTGTACAGTGAGCGCCATTAGAGAGAAATATGTGTGTAACTGAAAACTGGTGCAGGCACAGAGCTAAAGGCATATTAGTTGTGACCTTGTTGGCCAAGGATGAGATTTTCAGTGTAGCTGCTGGTGGCACTTGTCATTGTGGAAAGCTTTTAGATCAGTGATGGCCAACCTATGACACGCGTGTCACAAGTGACACGCCAAGCCCTTTTGGGTGACACACATGGTCACCCTGGCACCTGGGCGTGTAGTGTTTGCTTGTTCTTGAAGTGTATGAATTACCAACTTTCAGTTGAAGATTTAGCAAACGAAATTCAGCAACAAAAGTCACTAATGTAAAGAATTATTTGTTTTTGCTTTTAATAAAATACATATATCAAAAATACAACTTTTTTACTAGAGCTACAAATATCACTAAATTATGGATATTTCTAGATGTGACACAGCATCCAAGTTGAGCTAGGTTTTCTTGTGAATTTTGACACACCGAGCTCAAAAGGTTCACCATCACTGTTTTAGATGAAGCTTCAGAAAGTTAACTTCTTACTATATAATTATTACTGAAAGAATTGGTGGGGTAACAGCCGGCAAAGTGTATCTTCTTTTATATATATATATATAATTTTTATTGAAAATTTTCATTAATAACCTAAAACAACATCACAGAAAACTATAAGCCAATCAAATAGTGTCCATATATCTTCTTAATATTTTTGGTGACTTCCTTGTTCTTCAAACAACTCTTCTTCTCAGTATCTGCTTCATCTTCACTCTGCCTTCATCTTCCTGTTTTCCAGCTAGCCTCATCTGCCTCCCAGAACCAATTTTTATTAGAGTCCTTCATCAAACAGAGTTCTTATAGGAATATCGTTCTTACCTCATATTAACATTAGCTAAACCATGATTTCTATTATTTGCATAATATTTTTCTATTATTACTCTCTTAACTATTATTACACTAACTTCTATATTTCTACTCAAAACAATCTCCCAACCTAACTCAGTATTATGTTAATATTTTCTAAACTATAACAATATTTCTATTATTACCTTACTATAATTAATAACTTCATATATTCATTCATAATATACAAAGTTTTTCAGGGTTTTATTCTCTGATGATGACTCTGAAGTAGTTATCTTGGTTTGTAACTAGCACAATGATGCTTTAGTTTAGTGTTGTTTTTTTCTTGGTTGAAATAAGAATCCTAAATGTTTCCAGTTCTAAACACAGGCACTTTTGTGGCAGGCAAGATCTGACAACAGCAGGGCCTGCCGATAGAAGAACACAGATGCATGACAAGCATAATGTTTATAAGCAAACAGGCTGCAGCTCCTGACAATGTAAACATGGATGTTTCTACCTGGGACTGTTTTCTCAAGCACAGGAAAGGGCACCGGAAGTCAGACATCTTGTGTGTTTGAGAAAATAGCCCTATGTTGTTTGCCCTGAAAAAAGTGCCACGGTAAAGTCACCACCTTTTGTGGCAATGGGAGTGGGGCAGAAAACTGGTAGAGTGCCTTGTCTTGCTTTAATTTAAGAATTTAGGTCCCGCCCTTCACGCAAAAGTCTAAGGGTAAGCTACAGTAGTGAAAAGATGAAATACATAGAATGGCCTAAAATGTAGTTAAAGTGTAACAAATTGTATCCCAGACTAGGGACCTGCCATCCACATATTAGTGCATGCTGGTGAGGGCAGTGGTCACATCTTCACTTTAAACCTTCTTCAGTCCATTTTCAGGTCTGACTGCTTAAATCTTTTCATTTCTATCCATTTGTGGACTTTCCACCCTCCATTCAGGAAAGTCCACAAATAAAACTGATAGAAATTATAAGGCGTGTGAGCAGTCAGACCTGAAGATGGACTGAAGAAGGTTTAAAGTGAAGGGGTGACCACAGTCCTGCAGTAGTCTGTAGCAGCATGCAGACAGCATGTCCCTGTTCTGGGACATACTTCAGAATAAGGTCCAGTGTGGAAAGGACATTAGTAAACCTATGGAGGGAAGCTGTTCCAGAGACTTTTCACACTAACCATATTATTAAATGGGGGGAATGCTCTGGCACAGTGCATCTGCACTTCATGGAGCTTTGTCATTACAAATGCATGACAGAGCATCCCCCATGGGTATAGGCATGGAGCAGTGGAAATTGCTCCAAGCCTAGACGAGCAGCAGGACTAGTACAGCCCTGCATGGTTCATCTGTACTTCTTCTGCCTGGAAGACACCCAAGGGGAGCATGTGATTGGCAGTTCAGGTACAATTGCATGCTGTGTCCCACATTTGTCCTGGTAGTGGTGCTGCGCAGGTATGCTGGTGCTATCACCATCTCCAGGGCTCCCATTTCTCCCATTCCCTGCCCTGCCCTGTTTCTCATCTTACATATAGAGGACAAATTTGTGAAGATATGTTCGTGCAACTTCTGCCTGCGCAGGCTAGTCCTAGTTAAATTCTGTCCCCTGCAGCCAGTGAATGAACATGTACTGGTATGACATGTATCCCACACTGAAGGCTCATGGACTAGAGGGCGCAGGATTGTGGGCTCTAATAGTAAAGAATTACATCCAAATTTGGTACGTATAGGAACTATCCCCATATGCCTCTGCCATGTGAGAAAGGAGGTGAGGCAGGAAATAAGCACACCTCTGACACCTTGACTGTGTTCAGACCCAACAGAGGGCCTCAGACACACCTCAGAAAGACAATGTGTGGCCCTTATATTCCCAGGTTGTCTCTAACCCACCTTTCCTAGCACTGAATGCTTAGGAGGGGGAGAGGGGCAGACTGGTGTATGAACAGCCCCGTCTTGGAACCTTCTCTAAGATGCCTCAGAGTTACATTTTGTTTTTGTTTTTGTTTTGCTGTGGCTGATCACAGCCATGATTTATTTGCTAAGATTTTCTGTTGTGAATGTACCTGGCCAAGACTTATAAAGAAGACATGAAGACCACTAAATTCCTTCCAGTTCTATATTGCTGTATCCTAGTAAAATGACTTTGTGTTAGTATTGTATACAAAGCACACAACTTCCCCTTGCTCTTGCCTTTATGCACAATTGTTAGAATAAACAAGGATGGTGTTTTAACCTTCAGCAGCATTTACAGTGAAATGAGGGCCTTTCCACACTGGGTAGTGGACTTGGACTATGGTCCTCTTTCACGCACACCTTAGAGCAGAACAAAGAGACCCCTCCCCTTTCTAGTATGCTCTATCTGCACAAGGCAGAGCATACACCAGGCTAGGATGCCCAAAATGGCATCCTGGTTTATAGATAGCCCTCTTTTTCAAGCTCTGCTGGACTGTGGTGGCATGGTTTGGGATACCACACTGGTGGGACCGATTTGGTGGTACAAGGTGAGATGGCTTTCCCAGGAGTTCCAAAGGCCAGGAGCATTCACCGGCTGTGAAGCTGCTGCAAGCGTTGGAGTCAGCATCTCTAATGTTTTTTCTGACCTTGACTAAACATGTGGCAATTAGAGTTTAGAGTCTGCTAACTGCTGAATGGAAGGAGAACCAATCGGTGGTTTCAGAGATATTCAAGATTGATGACCTGCGATAAATGGCATGAAACTAGTAATTAATGCAACTGCTGGAATAGCTGTTGTTAATGTTTAATATTACTGTATATATTGATTGATGACCTGAAACAACTTAAGTTTAAAGAATTTTTTGGGGGGGAGGGGGGGGCAACAACAACCCTAGTTTTGAATCATGTAAGTGCTGAAAAAAATGTTAAGGGCATAGGACTTGGAAGGAAGGAACACTTTAATAAGATTTTACCCTAAAATATAATAACGGGTTGCAAAACAACTTACAGTATTATTATTGTACAATAGTTAAGCAGTTGTCCAAGGTCAAAATTATCAAAATGTAAAAAAATTAGAATACAGCATAGGTAGTACAAAGAGCATAATATAAAACAAGGCAGAAGATAACAGTAATGGCAAACCAAACCATCCAGCAGTGTTCTTTCTCTTTACAGTGGTCCTTCTGTGAGCCAGTTTGGTCTGCCCTCCCCCATGAAGCCAGCTGGGTGACCTTGGGCTAGTCACAGCTCTCTTCTGAGCTCTCAGAGCCTCTCCTACCTCACAGGGTGTTCTGTTTCAGGGAGAATAGAAAAGCTGGGCTGGCATATCTGAACATAGTTTGAGCTCTAGACAGAGTTGTCAGAAGGGTATAATGAGCCCCTCCCAAAAATGTTCTTGGCTAAGCAAGATGAGCCCCCATAGAACAGGTTGTAAATAGGCAAGATGGGTTCCTCCACATAATTCAGATTAAAACAAAACATAGATTCTAATAATATACAACTACCAGACTTGGTAGCCAGCTATATTGAATAAGCTGAAACCAGCTGTAGTGATTTCTGGAACTTCTTTGGTCAAGCAGCTGCTGGTGGAATCCATAAAGATATGTCCTTGCCACCTTCAGAAGCCTGCTGTGATAAATTTGTAAGGCACTTTCAGGACAAAGCTGCTCAAATTCAAATGGAATTCACAAGGAATTGGATATTTTCAGTGGAAATGCCCCACTGGAGGTATCTGGAGCACTGCCTGGTCCTATTATATTGGATCAGTTTCAATTATCACAGTCTGAAGAAGTGGACAAGCTGTTTTGGGAGGTTTAGACAACTGCTTGTCTCCTGGATCCCTGTCCTTCATGGCTGAATGGGTTCAGGGAACGAGAAATGCCTCTTTATGGGAGAAAGAGGCACCAGTGGTGCTAAAGGAAGCTGTAGTAGGCCCACGTCTTAAGAAGACCTCCCTGGATCCTGAGGTATTAAATAACTAATGGTTAGTGGCTAACATTCCCTTTTTGGGGAAGGTGTGGAGAAGGTGGTGGCTACCCAACTGCAGGCTTGCTTGGAGGAAACAGATTAGGTCAACCCATTTCAAAGTGGTTTCAGGTGAGGGTTTACCACTGAGACTGCCTTTGGTCATCCTTATGGGTGACCTTTTCCAAGAGAGGAATGGGAGCAATGTAACCCTACTAGTTCTCCTCGAACTCTCAGTGATGGTCGATAGCATTGGTCATGGTATTCTGTTGGAGTGTCTTTGGGCCACCTTCTGGAGGTTTGCCATGTGCTTACGTTATATGGTTTTCAGTGCCTGGTCTTTGATGTTTAGTTTCCTCTTAGTATTGTCCTGGTAGGGAGGGAGGATTATACTTTATATATGTTTAAAGTTAGTGCAGATGGCACTGATGTAGCCCATCAGCTTCTTATTGTCTTAATATCTTCCATCTCCACTGGCCCTTAAAAAATTAGTTGAATCCAGCCCTTGTTTATTTATTATTTACATTTGTATCCCGCGCCATACCCGAAGGTCTCTGGGCGGGTAACAGCAGATTAAAATAAAATATACATTAAAAGACATTAAAAATTCAACAAATATACAATATGTTTAAACTGATAGTGTTAATCCTTCTTCCTGTAGAAATTCTAGATAGGGTCTCCAGTCTTTTAAGTACTTCTCTATTGTTCTTTCTTTTAAGAAATTCGTCAATTTGTCCATCTCCGCAAACTCGGACAGTTTAATTA
This sequence comes from Aspidoscelis tigris stejnegeri, assembly GCA_023333525.1. Taxonomy (NCBI): domain Eukaryota; kingdom Metazoa; phylum Chordata; class Lepidosauria; order Squamata; family Teiidae; genus Aspidoscelis; species Aspidoscelis tigris. The sequence goes on from JALMGA010000007.1 coordinate 15,774,416, forward strand.
ACCAGATTTCCGCTGAGGGAATTTCAGGTTCTTTCCACCTTTTTCCATAAATTATTCTCGCCGCTCTAACCATATACATAATTAAAGAATTCAGGTTATCTAAATTGCCGTCTATTATTCCCGATAAAAAGATTTCTGATTTAAATGGTATAACAGTTTGTAGTATATTTCCCATTGCCATGTGTATTTGTGACCAATATTTTTTGCTGATTTACAGGTCCACCACATATGGTAAAGTGTTCCTACAGTAGTTTTACATTTCCAACACTTATTAGACTCATTTTGATAAATCTTTAACAATATGGGGTTAGATACCATCTGCACATCATCTTAAATGTTTTCTTTTAACACAGTACACATAGTAAATTTCGTATCCGTTTTTCATAGTTTCTCCCACTGTTCGATATACTGCACCCAAAGTTCCTTACCCACAAGCTCATACATTCTTTGACCTAATAATAATAATAATAATAATAATATTTATTTGTATACCGCCCTGTGGCAACCCAATCCGGGCGGTTAACAACAATAAATATAATAAAAACATCATATAAAAATAAAACATTATAGTCCCTCCCCCCCTTAAAAGTATATTAAACAATATGACAAATTAAAATACAATATCAAAAACTATAAAACATAATTAAACAGACCAATAGCCCCAGTGTCCCTCTAAGATCCTTGACCATCACTAAAGATGAGGCTACGGGAGGAGTGAGGGGGTCAGAGAGCCCGAGCAGGAATGATTAATCTGGAAAAGTTAATCTGGAAAGGCCTGCCGGAAGAGATCCGTCTTGACAGCTTTTTTAAAGCTGTCTAATGATATCAACTGACGGATCTCATCCGGCAGGTCGTTCCAGAGTTTGGGGGCGACAACAGAGAACGCCCTCTGGGAGGTCGCCACAAGCCTGGATTTTAAAGGCTGAAGTAAGTTCCTCCCAGAGGAGCGGAGAGCGCGGGGAGGATTGTACGGGAGAAGGCGGTCCCTGAGATAGCTTGGACCCAAGCCATTTAGGGCTTTAAAGGTAATAACCAACACCTTGTACCGGGACCGGAAGCTAATAGGCAGCCAGTGTAAGGACCTCAGAACCGGAGTAATGTGGTCCCTCCTAGATGTACCAGAAACAAGCCTGGCTGCCATATTTTGTACCAGCTGAAGCTTCCGAACCAAGTACAGGGGTAGCCCCAAGTAGAGCGCGTTACAGAAGTCCAGGCGTGAGGTTACCAGTGCGTGCACAACAGTTTCGAGGTCCCTTACTTCCAGAAAAGGGCGCAGTTGGCGTATCAGCCGAAGCTGATAGCAGGCGCTCCTGACTGTCGCATTTACCTGATTTGTCATCAGGAGTGACGAGTCAAGGAGCACCCCCAAACTGCGAACGCAGTCACTGGAGGAGAGTGTGACTCCATCCAGGACTGGAGGTTGTAACCCAATTCCTGGTTTCGGGGCCGCTACCGTGAGCACCTCCGTCTTGTCTGGATTCAGTTTCAATCTGTTTTTCCTCATCCAGCCCATTACCGCTTGAAGACATTCATTGAGCGAAGAGATGCCATTGGAACTCGAGGCCGACGAGCGAGACATGGAGAAATAGATTTGGGTGTCATCAGCGTACTGATAACACCCAGCACCATAACTCCGTATTATCTCACCTAGCGGCTTCATATAGATGTTGAATAACATCGGGGACAGAATAGCCCCCTGAGGAACCCCACAAGTGAGGTCCCTCTTACTGGAGCTACAGTCCCCGAGCAGCACCCTCTGGGACCGACCCGAGAGGAAGGACCGGAACCACTGCAAAGCAGTGCCTCCGATACCTAACCCCCTCAGGCGGTCCAGGAGGATGCCATGATCTATAGTATCGAAAGCCGCTGAGAGGTCCAAAAGCACCAACAGGGTCACACTACCCCTGTCGATGCTCAGGCGCAGATCGTCGGTCAAGGCAACCATAGCAGTCTCAACCCCAAAGCCTGTCCTAAAGCCGGTTTGAAATGGGTCTAGATAATCGGCTTCATCCAAGACAGCTTGGAGCTGAAGAGCGACCACCCTCTCAACCACCTTGCTCAAAAATGGCAGCAGTGACACAGGCCTATAGTTTCTCATATCCAGGGGGTCCAGGGAAGGTTTTTTCAGAAGCGGCCTAACAGCCGCTTCCTTTAAACAAGATGGAACGTGTCCTTCCCTGAGGGATGCACCGATGATATCCGTAAGGAATCTCATCAATGCATCCCCTCCCTGGATGGCCAGCCATGATGGGCAAGGGTCGAGAGGGCAAGTCGTCTTCCTCATCTTGCCTGTTCATATTCCAAGTCCATCTGTAGCAGTAATTTATATATCACTCCAGTTTGAGAGTGTATGAAAGCTGCTGTATATCTGGACCACTGTTGCCTATGTGAAATTTGTAATTGTCTCTAAACTTCCAAGTATGATTCACATGCATCATTGCTAGACGTGGACTTTGGACTGGAGATAGCAGAGGCTGAACTTAGAACCTTTTGTGAGCAAAGCACAATCTAGTAATACTGACCCTTGGTAGCTACCACCCCAATGCATATGGTCTTATCAGTTTTTAAAAGGAATGTATTTATTATAGCATGGTGAAATTTATAATAAAGAAAACAACAGTCACTTCACAATTATAATTACATTCTATTACAAACTGATTAAATGCTTCTTAGGTTAATTACATGTACCTCACTTAACCTCTCTTAAATGCCACATCCCCTCTTAGGCAACAGTTTCACATATTTATATCTAGAAGCTTTCCCACATCATTTGAAAGACCGCCTTGGTAACATCCTCTAAATCCCTTTCCCCCTTCTTTTGTATTGCATATTCCGTCAGTTTTCCCCATTTTTTCCCCCAAAGCGATCCTTACATTTTTGGCCAGCCTAGCCCATCCTAGATTCCAAGAGGGTTCCACTTATTGCTGAAGTACTTGCTTTTCTACTTCTGCCTGATTATGAGCTGGATGCCGATAAACTTTGACATCCACTTTGTGCTAAAGACCATAACATCTCAGCCAAATCATAGACACAGGAGCTAATAGAAGTTCTCACACCACTCAGTCATCCTCTGCTTCCTCAAAGGTATCTATTGCTCAGAACAACTCATCTACACACCATAAATTAAGGTGTGTGTCGCAACCCCTCTGTCTTACCCAGTTTTATCATCTTGGACAACTGACCTTCACCGCCAGTGGCTCTTTTACCAGCCACCATCTAGCATCCTTGATGATCTTTAATCCCTTTTAATATATTCTGCAAGATTTCTAACATTTGCCCAGATTCTGACACCTGAAAGATCATGGACTGGAATATCTGACTTTCCAGTAGGGTTGTGCACGAATGCAGTTTTTGGCATTCGATTCGAATATCCGAAGATTCAAATCTATTGGAATGTTTAAAATTTGAACGTATTCACATTCAATTCGATTTGAATACATTCGAGTCTATTCGTACAAATTTTTTATTCGTATTTGAAGATACGAATGTTGACAACATTCAATTGTGTCCTTATGCATCCATCCGCACCAGTATGCATTTGTACGCATCCTGTTTTCATCCTGTATGCATCCTGTTTTCGTCCTGTACAAATGCGTACGGATACGCATGTAATGCATACATATCTGTACACATATGAATGTCCGAATAATTCGTATGAATGATTCAAAAGATTCTGTTGAATTTCAAATGTTTTGAATATTCATGTACATCCCTACTTTCCAGAGTTTCTCGTATTATTGGTTCCTTCCCCGTAGTTCTGTACTGATATTCATGATTATTGATACTTGTGTTTAATTGGTTGTCACCTTATCTTTGGTTTTAAGTAGCCTGTGTATGTTTGTTTTGATATGGTCAATTTTGACTAATTAAACTCTTAAACTGAAAATCTTTGTCATAACTGAAGAATATGACTGTAACTGGCAGTATGAGCAAGTCATCCCCCTGATTCTGTTTTCTGTCATTAAAGAATTCACACAACACCTTAAAAGACAGATTTCTGAGGCCTGGTTATGATATTCTCCATGTCTCTGACCAGTCCTGTTTTTTGGACTGATCTTTCTAGTTACAAATATTTCTTCACATATTTTGAATTTCAGTGCATTGTATCATTTACTATTAGAGTTGTAATTCCAGCTCAAATCCATCCTAAAAGTCCTTCTCGAACTTAGAAATGAGGGACTTAGATGTACTGTATATCTATTGTAGTGTAAGGATGTGCACAATTGTTCTAAACGTTAAAATTTGATCTAATTCGATTGAATGTGGACATTCGGATTCAAATAGAACGTCTACACGTTTGAATTTAAACATCCGAGCAAATTTCAAATGTTCCAAAACATTCGTTCACATGATTTGAAACATTCGAATGTACAGATACGTATGTATGGGACAAATACAGGATGCATATGGGATAAAACGGGATGTGTACGAAATGCATACAGATAGGCATAACACATACTAATGTTGCTGACATTCGTATCTTCAGATTCCAATCTAACATTCGAATGAATAGACTCCATCGTATTAGATACGAATCTGATTTTGTTGCATTTGGATTCTAAACATTCAAACAGAATGTTTGGATATTTGATTTGATTCAAATTCAAATGAAAAAAAACTTTGTGCACACCCCCACTGTACTGCATGTCTAGCAATTGCCATAGTGATCCTTACATTTTTGGCCAGCCTATATGGACTTTCTTTCTCCAACCTGATCAAAGAATAATTGTTCTAATAGGTAGTGATTCTCCATCGACTGGGGTCCTTCCATCCATTTTCAGCTTGAGTGGTAATTATTAGTTGAGTAAACATATACAATAATCTTTTTAATTTGATGTCTTTTAAATCTTTGGCATATATATATTTCATTAGTCTAGCTAATCCCTTTACCGTTGTATTTGTTTCTTTACTGATTTTCCCTCAGAATTCTTGCACTCTTCTGCACTGCCGCCACATGTGTATAAAGGTACCTTTGTAATTATTCTAGCATTTAGGTCCTATCCTCTCGTATATATATACCAGCTGACAGGGTGTCTTTAGCATCTTCCCAATAGCTTAATTTCCAATTCTTTCATCTTATTATTTTTTTAAATACTTTTTATGATTTTTGTATTCCTTGTCTATTTCTACATTGCTGTTCCATACTTCTTACAAAGTCCCCTCAATTCTTTCTCGGCTCTCCATCAGTAGTCTATAAATTTTCCCACCAATACCTTTCTTTCCTGCATGTAGTCTTATCTTTATTTCCCTTCCATAACCAATTCAGTTAATTCATACACAGTTCTTACGGGACAACTGTTATCTCTTTTCTTTTTTGTCTGGGTGCTTGTATTTTAAGTTCATAAACACTAGGTGAGGACCATGAAAATTACACAAGAACTCACATTCTCCCTCAGCCATGTGGATGCTCCCATGACTTCTGCTTTCATTGGTTGGCATCACACTAAATCTGTAGGATTTAGGAACAGAACTGACACAGAATGCACACAAGGGTTTACTGTGAAGGTACAATCAAGGTACAGTGGTCAGGGTCAGTTCTTCCTCCTGTGTTGGCACTTCCTATGTGGAGAGCAGCCAATTATGATAATTACACATGTCAGCCTTGTCTTCCAAGAAATAAATGCCATTTTCATTCCAGGAATCTATTGCACAAAAGAAAGATGAGTATGGCACTAGGGTGCATCTATGGAAAATTGCCCTGGATAGTTTAAAGCAGCAGTTCTCAACCTTCCTAATGCCACGACCCCTTAATGGAATTCCTCATGTTATGGAGACCCCCAACCACAGGGGTGGAGCAGTTGGGAGGTGGGAGGAAAGGGTGATGGGAGACACGTCGCGACCCCTCTGAAAGGGTAGTTTGACCCCCAAAGGGGTCCCGACCTCCAGGTTGAGAACCACTGGTTTAAAGCTTTTTCAATATGGGTAAAGAATTATGCAGTTTGCATATGAGGAAGTTGTTTTGTATCACACTTATTAATTCATGCTGCCAAATCACATATAGTATTGGACTGTGTTTTTCTCAAGAATTTTTGTCTGGGCATATCCTAAATGTGTAAAATTGAACTACATAATCCTATTTTTGTAAACAAAAAATATATTTACATTTTAACTCAGATAGGGTTAAAGTTACCCCATCCAAAGTGATGAGGAATAGACTTCTCAAAGTCTATACAAAATAATAAGCATTCCTAAAAAGAGTGTCTTCTTATCCTTAGAAAGGATTTTGGATGTGTACCTTGACAAGTTTTACATGTGCTAATTCAGGAAACAGGACTGGATACTCTAATAACCATCAAGGTTTCTGCCAGGCCTGGGAATCTGGTTTTTAGAATGTGTGATTCATTGGGCTGAATGTTGTCCAGAGGTTGCTTCCTGTTACCTGTCCTGTTGTTTGACATCAGCCTTATTTTCTACAAAAATAATGAGAGCGTGTGTTTGCACCTAGAAAGATGTTAGAAAATAGTATTAAGTAGGGTGAGTCATAAATTGTAGAAGACTACCTTATCCCTGAAGTTGGGAAGAGACACCCAAATATTGCATCAGACTGGGGGGGGGGGCATTAACCCTTAAGCATCAGAGAATGAGACAGAGGACCTGATTGGTGGTCTTATAATAATGATAACAATGACGATGAAACCCACAAGCAGGAGGTCATTGCAACTGCTTTTTGTCTAATCACACAAGAAGAATGTCAGATTTACCACCCTAGTCCAGAACTCAGAAACTAGGCAGAAACCAACTTCAGCACATTATATCAAACTTTGTTGATAACAGATAACAACAAGGTTAGGCGAACAATGGGGACAAAAGCGTTCTCATTCCACTACTTTCCCATCACATTCCCACGCCCTCATGAGCTCAGCAGAACCCACGCTTGAGTTCCCAAAACAATAGGTGCTTTCCCCAGCGTCTTATCAGCATACCAGAGTCAACCACAAAGAGAGAATGCAGGATGAGTGGGAAAGGTGGCACTGTACATGCCCCCAAAGTTAATTTTCTACACATAGTTATCCCTTATAAGCCACAGTTTCCTACAGCTTGCTTTTGTTCTTTTGTGGCTGGCCAGGTGCAGTTTCCCTCATTTAATGCACTCCTGAAGGATTAAAGCAACACATTGTGGTCTCTGTAGCGTCATTGACTTCCATTGATAGTCTAGGCTTTTGACTTAAGCAAGATCTTGAAGGGGCTGCACAAAAAGAGGGCTCAGAGCATAGTGACTGCATTGCAGGGAGTTCAGTGGTGGGCAGGAGTCTACATTGCATGGGTGCCCAGCTCACTCCTGTGGGCAGAATCTTCTCTTGGGAGCTCTCCTTCTGCAAAGGGCAGCACAGCCTGGCTTGCTTCAGGGGCCACAGTGTAGCTGCTGGACTGAATTTACCTGCCTGGTGCAGTGCTGAAAATGGCCAATTTCTGGAGCCATTTCAAGTGCCTAATAGCATTGGCCTAGACAGAATTTGATACTAGGGAATGTTTGTTACCAAGCCTTGACGTTTGCATGGTCTGGAATGTGCCTCTCATGGTGACAGTCATGAAACAATCACCCTGTCTTAGAATCATCATCCCAGTTCACACTCAAATCGCACAAGTCCCCAGCATGGAGAGACAGAATCTTTTAATCTCCGCCCCTTGTGCAGACCCTGTAAGCCTCCCTCACTCAGAATGAGCGAAAGAACAGGCACAGGGCAAATCAAAGAAATCACTCTCCCTTTCAGTTTCCCTCCCTTCAGAAAGAAATCACTCTCCCTTTCAGTTTCCCTCCCCTCTGTAAGTGAAGGCTCCTGCTTTTTAAAAGTCCCCCCTCTCCTCTGCACTCTTGCCAAAACATTCACTCTCCCTTTCAAATCAGAAGTTCCTTCCCTCCATTCCTGTTGCCAGGAAGGCAACAGTTTTGCGCTTAAGCAGGAGAGCGAAAGAACCGACAACGCAAGTGATCTCTCCCTTAATTGGACTCACTGGATGGAGCCAGAACTGGATTAAAAGGCCCTTAGTCTGGAACTCTGGTGGACCAATTTAACTGAGTCCACAAGAAGACCAAGGGCCTTGTTCTGGAACATGGGAGGTGTGCAGGTGGCACAATTCAGTGTTCCTGAACTGCCGGTGGCATTTTTCAGCGGTGGGTCATGCTGCATTGTCAAATAATACCCCCCATCCATGCTCCAAGGCTAGGGACTTACATTCTTGGCCATTGGAGGTGTGTGTGTGTGTGATTGCAAAACTTGTGCGTGCTTCACATCCATGAGGAGGTGTGGGATGGATCAGTGCCACCAGTGCAGATGGCACTGATCTGGTCCATGTGCCTCCACTCAATCTGAATCAGTGGTCCTGCTTATTGTGATCTGATCTAGGACAAGTGCAGAAAGGGCAGTTCTATCCCCCATCCCCCTACAAACAAAAAGAAAAAACTAATGCAATTAGAAGGAAGAGAGAATGGAGAAATAATGTTTTCCATTTCTGACTTGGCCCGTTACAAAAGTTGTCCAGCTAAAAATTGCTCAGAGAAAAGACCTTGCTACTTATCTGCTAATTGGTTCCAAACAGTAAAAAAAAATACTAAAAATGAACTGCTACCACCCAGTTGATGAACATCATTCCTGGCATGGGAGAGAAAGGTCACATTTTCCCTACAGGAAATGCTAATTGCATATCAATATTAAAAGTTCTTTTATCACCCAGTTACACTTAACATCTGATGGTATTATGCATATCCCCTTCTCTTTGTAAACTTTGCTTTTTACTGTGTTTTGATTTTGATATTCCTGGCACGTACAGTACATGTGAGTGTGAGGACAGATACTCGTAGAGCAAACAAATGTTAGGTTCATGAGTTCGTTTTGCCCTGAACATATAAGCATAATAGAGAGGGCTCAGTAAACCTCTGATTGTTTTGATAACAAAAGAACATAAGAGAAGCCCTGCTGGATCAGGTCACAGCCCATCTAGTCCAGCATTCTGTCACATGTTGGCCCAATCACTTTTGAGCATTCTCAAGCAGAAGGCGAAGGCAGAACCTTCACCTGCTCTCACCTTCTTGTAAATGGGCTTTTGAAGAATTCCACCTGTGCCTCCATTTCAACATTTATAGTGTTCTTCAAAATGCCAGTGTGCTGCCTGTACCCTTGTATTCCTGGCTATGGTAACATTGTGGCCAGGAAACATTTGTTCCCTGGCTGCGATGTTTCCAGCCAGGGCTGTTTGAACACAAAAGCAGGTATCTATGGTCAGTATCCTGCAAGTATAACAGCTGAGCAGAGTGAGACAACCCTGTGCCCTCAAGTCTCAGAGTAAAGCTGCACTCAAGTTTTTGTCTACCTTCAGTCCACCTTCAAAATAAGAAAATGCATCAGCAAAGTGAGAAACACTTTTCCTTTTACATCATCACACCCATAAATTCCCCCTTGGGTTAGATAAAGTAGAAAGAAAAATGCCTAGTCATTTTGCTAATGCATTCTCTCACTCTGATGGTGGATTGAATGTGGATTAAAAACTTAGGTGTAGTCAAGACCTCTGTTACGTTGCTATAAAGGCTCTGTGTAGATCCTTCAACCAAACAGTCGAAGGTTCTCTTCTCAGCATTTTCCTGGAAGAAGGCCATGGCAGATGACTTCTGGATCATTGCCAAGAAAACACCATAGAGGTGTTTATGGAGTCACAAGGAGTTGAGCTAATCTTATTTCTTTGCATATGTTTGATCACGTAAGTGATATACGTAGTATAGGCCTATTTCTAGTTTTGGATGTCTCAGCAGCAAAGTATTCATGGTGAGAACAGTTTTGCCATGGTCATCCACACTGTTAATTATACGACTGTATTCTGTTGGGATTGCTGTTGAAAGCAGCAGAAGGTAGCTGAGACCTCTTAAGTCCATTGCTGAAGAGTCTGCTTTGCTTGTGTAAAGACAGGTCAGCCTAACTCAAGGTGCCTGTGCTAGGTGAGAAATGTCAATAGATAAATAAAACTTTGTGACCTATCTACCTGGAGGAATTCATTTCATGCTTATGTATGAAGATATGATAGTTTCCACCAGCGAAGTTTTTTTAACAGATGCTAGATGTCTGCCTCTTACTGGTGCCTCTTAGGATCACTGTTAGGAGCTCCTCCGATTCACACGTTCTATGATTCTGTGACTGTAATTCATGCTCACTTGCTGCAATTTTGGGGTTGTTATGCCGTGTCCCATTAGTCCTGTGGACATGAGCTTCTGGATATAGCTATGATACCCATCTTCAGAGGATCTAACTCAGCGGTTCTTAACCTTCCTAATGCCGCAACCCCTTAATGGAGTTCCTCATGTTGTGGAGACCCCCAACCACGGGGGTAGAGCAGCTGGGAAGTGGGAGGGAAGGGTGGCGGGAGACTTGTCACGACCCCTCTGAAAGGGTTGTTTGACCCCCAAAGGGGTCCCAACCCCCAGGTTGAGAACTACTGATCTAACTTCTGGAAGAGTCAAATGCAATTGATGGTCTCTTAGGTCTTGTTACCTTTCTAATAGATGTCTGCTGCTTGTGTTTACTTGTGATGTTTATGCTGTTTCTTTCCTGCCAGTTGGTCTTTTGTGTGGTTTCATGTGAGGAGATGTTAGTTTTTTTCCTTTTGTGCTGTATGTATTAATGGTGGGCTACTGAGATCTATGAGACCATTAGCTTCATTGGGCTCTTCCGGAAGTCAGATCTTCTGAAAATGGATATTGTAGCTATATCCAAATGCTCAGGTTCACAGAAGAACTATGAAACACGGCATAGTAACCCAAATTGAGACTATTACTTGTCCTGTTGGTTGTTGTGGACTGTTATGTAGTCCATCCGGCCCCGGTGACATACATTATCAAAAGGATAGACTGGAAATGGGAGGTTTTTTTTAGCAAGACACTGGGGACCAGGATTTGGGTTTGGGTTTCTCCTGAAGAGAGCCAAGTTTGGAAGTGGGCATATGAAGAATTAAGATGGTGGTCTCATCTTTGTATTGTATGACTTCAGTCTGGAAATACTGGTCCATAACAATGAATGCTCCTCCATCTTCATCACTGTCATTCTATGCATATATTGCTTAAAGAATAAATAGCATTTATGGAGCGCTTCTTAGTACTTATATAATGCTGTGTAATGCAGCAGATGCACCTAGTGATGGGGCAAAGAAAAATATTCAAATCGAAGTCTGCTTGAAATGTGTTTGATTTAATATTTGGACCACCCAAGATTCATACAAAGGATTCACTAAGTTTCTGAGAGTTCAGACTGCAATTCTGATATGATTTATATGCAGTCATATGCAGCTACATGTGACACAAACACAAGGGTGTATCTACTATTGGGTGAGACTGATATTTTACTGGCCAAAGTAACCAAACGGAGGGCAGAAACCTGCTACAGCTAGGTGTTGAGTTTGGTGTTTATTATTGTACTATGTGCATTTTTTTGTCTCAGGGTTCATCACATTAAGGACTTGTGTTTTCTTTGCTAGACATCTTGTATATGTAACTTCCTGTGTGTGTAACTGCAGTGCTTACAGATACTTGAATGTGTCTGGATGCAGAAACTGTTGAAACTGCAGCACCCATATCAGGCGTGTGTTTGCAGGAAACCCTGTATTTAGACAGAATGTTGATTTGAACATCCACATTTCAAAAATGCCACCTGAAATCAGGGGCGTTATTGCACTTCCCTTCCCGTCTGCTGGACCGGAAAGGAATATGCTTAACCAACGTTGACTAGCGCTCGCATTTGGAGCACTAGTCAACTTTGACCATTCCCTCCTCCACAGTCAGATACTTACCTGATTCAGTCACGGGGCCCATCCTCCTCTGGGTGCCACTATTTTGGCTGCGGCACTCTCCGCAGTGCCGTTGCCTTGATGACACTGTGCATGCGCAGTTGCGTCTATGCTTGTCCAAGGTGCCAGCTTGTTTTCACAGTACCTCAGATGAACCGGAGCGCCAGAGGAAGAGCAAATGGTCTCTGCCCTGGGTTTTTTTTCCACTAGCACTAGAGTACCCATTAAGGTCCCATTAAGGACTCTAGTGCTAATTGGAAAAACACCCCTTGATGTTTGAGGTAAGCTTTTGGGTAAGGTTGGTTGACATGTGGAGCATGATTCCGTCTTCCCTACCTAATCAACAATTAGTGCACTTCTGGTAAGGTCCTGCACGGTTGGAGACTGTAACAGCCTACTCCATGTGTGGAAGCTCTTCACTAATCATGCACTAGAGGCCAAAGTGTGAATTGGCCTCTGGTGTTCCCCAAACTGGCAACCCACAAGCAACAATATTAAACTCTCTAATAGCACTGTCACTGCATCATTCCAGCTGAATTCACTTTTTTGGAATTCCTAGCTGCTGCTCCACAGCCCACCACCTCAAGGAGTTGAGGGAGGAAAGGATTTTGCAGTGACCATGAATTGCGGGTAGTGGAGACCTAATTTTGGAACTCCATCAGTGAATCTGTGAAGTCAGCCACCGTGAATCTTCTGTACTCTTTTTAGTCTAACCACCTTATGGTATTGAGTCAGAAGAAGCAGAAGAATAACTTGCATTTTTAGCTACTCTGAATGTGTTAACGGCTCAGATTACCGTTGCTAAGGCTTGTGGTCACAGTTGGCTCGGATCCTGCTACGCAGAAAGAAAGGTGCAGTTTGTGTGAGGAATGGCAAGGCTAGTTTAAACAGGATTTACCTTTTGCAGCTGGGAGCGTCTGTAATAGAAAAGGTGACTGCCCTTAAGTGTAATTTTCTGCTAGAGAGTTGAAGATTATATGGTATTTTGGAATGATCTTCGCCAGTGCCCTTGTTTAACAAGCAGTATAGAGTACTCCTGGTGTGGCTTACTATATTCTCAACGTCTATACCTGCATATTTAGGGCTTTTTCACTCTTGGCCTAAAGAGACAGCCTGAGGGTGCTCGAGCAAGGAGCATCTGTGTGTGCCAGACTGTCCCCTGGTTGGAAAACGAAAATGCGCTCAATAGCTAGACTAGCTATATCTGAGACACAGCTGGAATGCCCTCATGCACTATATAGAATGTTTGAGTGACAGGAACAGGGGCCAATCACATTGAAGGTTGGGCAGCGCTTGTACCGGTAGCATCCTTTGCCTGAACCGGAACAGAGCAGGGCAGGCATGTTTGCGTTGCCGCTGGTGTTGGGCTAACACCTCTGCATTCCAGCTCTCCCGTTAAACCGCTTTGGTTAGATAAGTGCAGAAAGAGCCTCAGTGGAACCACAAAACGATTATTTTTGTTTCTGAAGTGGACTAGATGTTTGGACAGCACTGAAAGGGCTTTCCTTTTATTGCCACTGTCAATAGCAGTTGAGGGACAGGCGTCTTCTGTTGATTTTTTTTTTTTTTAATACAGCACTTCAGCAAGTGTGGCTGGGGAAAGAAATTAATGTAAATATCAGGCAGGAAAAAGCTTGTGATTGAGAAATGAGGGCAAGTCATTCTGGAGTTCTGTTTATTTTCAGAATATCTGCAGTGCCCCTTAGTTACATTTGCAGAGGTTTAGACGGTTGGGTGAGCATTCTGTCCTTGTCAGGACAACATTTGCTATGGGGTAAAGCAGATGGTTAGCCAAAGGGTGACCTCTAAAAGGATTTCTTGCTCTCTTTCTCTCCCAACAATGCCAGGCTTCTCCAGGGTCAGATTTACTATTAGATCTATGGATGATTAGTAACAGAGCTGCAAAGTTTTTTGACTTCCATTGTTTTTCACAGAAGCGCATAGGCCTCTTTGTACCATCGTATGTACACACTCGGATGAAGACAATGTGAGCAGCAGTTGATATTTCCACAAGAGGACTATTAATGCATTTCTGGAACTGTAAGCAGAAACTTAGGGCCCTTCTGCACATGCTGGTAAGAGACACCCACAAGTGCATGAAGGGCCACCATTTTGCACCTTAGTGCAGAATATAAAAGATCCTGCCCACACGAACTACTAATTCAGATCAAGAGCTTTTCATCTGCATTACCAGTAGACTGATATCAAGGGCTACCAGAGTACTAGTGGGCTAATCCGGAACATGGAGGTGCACCCTAACTCTAACCCTAACCCTTGTTCAGAACTTGCGTAGGCTGGCCCTGAAACTTGAACACATTTTGGGGCCGTTGCAAAGGCTTGACTGGTTGTAGTGCAGACAAAATTCCATCCAGTCTTGTGATGGAATGCTGTGTTCCTGACTCACTAGGCCTGTTCGCACTACGGCCTCTAGTGAACAATTAGTGAACCTCTGGGGAAGAGCATATCCACGTGGAGTAGGCTGTTACAGCCTCCAAGCATGTCCGCCTTCCTCAGACATTCACTAATTGCTGATTAGGTGTGGAGAAGGAGCATTCACTCTTCTTCTACTGCTCTGGGGTCATTTGAGGTGCCACACAAGCATCCTGGCACCTCAGACAACCATAGATACGACCGCCTGTGCGCAGAGTGTCAGCATTGTCACGGTGACGGTGCTGATGCATGTGTAGTCACGGAGGGCACCTCAGCCAAAATGGTGGCACTGAGCAGAGGACAGGCCCTGGGATCTAATAAGGTAAGTATCTGATCCCGGGGGGTAGGATCAGCTAAAGTTGACTATTTCTCCAAGTGCAAGCACTAGTCAATGTTGATTATTTGTGCTCCTTACTCATCCAGCGGATGGAGTGGGAAGTGTGAAAACGCCCACTATTACAGATCCACACAGATAAGTTCAGAAAGGCCGGTGCAGGATTTGATGTACCCTCCCAAAGGCTCTGGTTTTGTTTTGTTTTTGGTCCTGTTGCTTGATCTGTGGGTCACGTAAGCAATGTAAACCCCACAGGCTTGAAGACTTTCTACCCTTGGCTTATTTCCCCATTTGAATTTTATTCTGTCTCTCATTCAGTAGCAGCTTCTCTTGAATAAAAGATGCTTGTGGTCCCTAGAAGTTCCAGGACTTCAATTCCTATCAGCCCCAACCAGTGTCAAGGAATGTCGGCGGCTGTAGTCCAGCAACATTTGAAGTGTCAAAGTTTGAGCACCACAATAGCCAGACTTCCCTTAGGCCTTGTGATGATACACAGGCCCTTTCCACACTGGGACTTTTTCCAGGATGTATCTTGGAATAGAGGACTGAACCCTACTCAGAACAGAAATGCAGATAACCTTATGTTTAAAGCAGGTTGCTCAGCTGTGACCTTCCAGGTCGTTTGAACTACAACTCCCAGCCAGAGCGGAGTCATAAAATGGTGGGAGTTGTAGTCTAGGAAGGTATGGAGGGCTGCAGTCAAGCACCTCTAAAGTTATCTGGTTGTACAGCTTTGTAAGTAGTTTCATGGGTATTACCTGTTTCTCTCCATCAAATATTGTGCATGCACTGTAGGCCTTATTGATAAAACAAGAGCTAAATGTTTGTGAGGAGCATGTGATATTTCTGATGCAGTCATGGTGATCTGTCCTCACACCTCCACCTCATACTTACAGCCTTGCTTCACTACACATTAACATTTCTTGCTAGGAATTTGAGTATAAATTGTTCACTAAATAAAACGCTGGCTTCCTCTGAAAGCTTTATTATTGCAACTAGGGGCCTTTCCGCACGTGCCGCTGGAAAACGGATCTATAAGATCTATAAGATCCGTTTTACGGTGAAATGATTTTTAAAAGAATCTGCCCCAAACGGGCAGATTCTCGGAAGCCCTGTGCGTCCGCACACGTGCGGGGCAGCAGCGGCAGGGCCTCCCCTGTCAAAGAGGGAGAGCATGCGCCAGTGGTGGACACCGGTGGGCAGGGCCAGCTGTCAAACAGGGAGAGCCATGCCTGTGAAGACGCCGCCCTCCCCATGCAGCAAGCCGGAAGGTCTTGTTCTGGAACAGAGAAGGCATGCAGATAGCACACCATGTTCTGGGAGTATTGCGGGGGGGGGGGTACTTTTCAGCAGTGCATCATAGTGTACCACCAAAAACACCCAGGGCCCCAACAGGCTAGATACCTTTGTTCACGGCATTTGGAGACATGGGAGGGTGGTTTTGAAGCTCGCGAGGAGGCATGGACTAGATTAGCGCCATCAGTGCAAACAGTGCTGATCTGGTCCATGTTTCTATGTGATCTGGATCAGCGGGTCCACTTATTCCGGACTCACTTATCTGGATCTGAGCTAGGGAAGTGCAGAAAGGGCCATGGTCAGTTTTCTGTAATGTAATGGATAGAAATCCTGCTTCTGACCATAATGCATGACTCTCCCCAAAGCCATGATTTTCACATTTTTCATCTTTTTCCATGGGTTTTACTCAAGCAATCTAGAAAGCAATGCATGATAGGCACCAGAAAAAGCACCAGAAGCACTGATGGAGAACATAATGCCTGAGGTCTGTGATGCTCTGTCCAGCTATCGGAAGCAGATCTTGGCCCTCTACAGGAGCAGTGACATGGATTTAGCTCTTTTGGGTTAAAGCAGTCCCTGGTGTGTGCTGTTTTTAGCATCTCAGTGTGAACTTAGAGCCTCTAGGCAGCAGATCTGACTGTTCTATAAGAAAGCTTCTGACACCTAGCATTCCCTGAACTACCTAGCAACTTTAATTCTTTTGGTTTTCATCTCTTCTGGTTTATAAATGATTAAAGAGTTATTGCACTTAAATGCTGCTTGCTTTTGTGTTTACAAGTTTATGTATCTATTTTTAGTCCATACCTGATGTTTTCTTTCTTTTTGTTTTTAAACAGGAGGAGTCTCGTATCCTTAGAGTAAAAGTTGTAGCCGGAATAGATTTAGCCAAGAAAGATATCTTTGGAGCCAGGTATGTATCCTGCAGTTTTGCTTCCGTTGCATGAAAATGCCAGATATGAAAAGCATCTAGATTAGCAGCATTAGCTTTTTCTATAAGGCAGAAGCTAACAGGAGCTGAAAAATGAACTGTAGCAGTTCCAAACAATTTCTGTACGTTGGCTTATGTTTTGCTTCTTGGCTTATATAGCTTTTATATGGACTTATATGCAGTGACTATTACATACTGTGGAGTTCTGTTTGGACGAAAGAAGTTGCTAATAAAATAATACTTTCATAATCAGTAAGTATTTCTGTCAGGCCCCCTTTAATACTTACACTCAGGTTTGGGCAATATGCAGCATTTAGACCTCAAAATGACATATTTTACTTATCTGAAGTTTAAAATGGGTTTGTTTTGAATTTGGAAGCCATGTTCTTTATTGGTTGTTGGAGTTGGTTTTGAGGTTTTATTGGTTAGATGTCTTTTGAATGCACTATTGCCAGGGGCAGCTTGTTTATTATTGGATGGATGAGTCATAAGCGGTGCCAGAATTCCTTCTCTAAATTGGTTTAATTGGTTAAGAAATTTTCCAAGTTTTTTTAATCGTCATTGTTCCAAATGGGAAGTTTTAAAAAAAATCAAAAATCAATCCAGTGTCTGCATCCTTTGTGGCTTGTGTGGAAATTCTGAGTCATGACCTACTCTGCCCAGCCCAATTTAGTGGACTCTAGCTCCATGGAAGGATGTTGGTTTATTGGCAAATTTCATCAGTTTGATTTCTTACTGGATATTTTTCAAGCTAGGCCCTCCAAAACATAGTCCTAAATGATATATATATGTTTATAAGTTTTTGCATGTTTTTATATTTTATTTGCTTTTGTTCCCCACTTTGATCTCTAGGGGGAAGCAAATATGAAATAAATGTTGTTGTTGTTATTGTTATTAAAGGTTTTTTAAAATTCCATTTGTAACAATGGTTTTTGGGGGGAAAAAACACCACACATTAAAAATCAACTCAGTTTCAAAATGTTTTGCAGATTAGTTACTAGGTTTAAGGTTTGCTCCAACATCGCTGAAGGGTGACACACTCAAAACAAAATTGAGACAGCCCAATAGTTTTATGGAACAATTGGAAAGCTTAAAATGATTTTGAGCTTTGTTCTGAATCAAAACAAAACTCAGAAATTGTTTTGTGCACACCTCTATACTTTTATAATATTCGTCAACTGGACCCCATGTTCTGTGACACCATGCTTTGGTGTTCATTACCACTGATGAGATTGCCTGTGACACATGACCTGACCTTTCATTAAAATCATGATTATACTAGTGCTGACCTATCTTCTTGGAGTCTCTGGTGAGTATTTTTGTAATACAGTCAGACCTCCATATCTGCTGACCCAATAACCATGGTTTCAGTTTTCTGCAGTGATCGGATCGGCCTCCCACAGGCACCACTAGGCTTAGCTGGAGCTTCTCCAAGGCCTGGGACAGTCAGGAAAACGTGCAAAATGATGTGAGATTTTCCAAAATTCCTGTTAAATCCTGCAAGATTTCACAGGAATGATGGGAAATTGAGTGCATCTCGAGTGAGATTTCCCATGATTCCTGTGAAATCTCATAAGAACTTAAGAGGAGCCCTGCTGGATCAGGCCACAACCCATGTAGTCCAGCATCCTGTCTCACTCAGTGGCCCATCAATTGCTCATGGGCGTCTCAAGCAGAAAACCTTCACTTGCTCTTGAATCCCAGCAAATGGCCTTAGCGGCATCCTGCTTATCCCCCCAACCTGAAAGATGTACCTAGGCATGCATTCGAATAGCTCCCATAAGTTTATAGATATAATTATGATTCTTCGCCCCAATGCGCATCACTTTGCACTTACTGAGATTAAAGCACACTTGCCACTTGGTTGCTCGGTCACCCAATGCCACGAGATCTGTGGCAAACTGTGGCTCTATCCAGACAGGGGGAATGCAGCACCATTGTGGCACCCCTGTGGTGCAGTTACCCCACATATCTGCCCACAATAGCCTCACTTCCCCCTCCCCCCCAAAAAAATACACTTAAAAATTGTTGCTGGAAAACCCAGTGCTAGTCACAGGTTTTCTGACAATAGCATATTTTACTTATCTTCTGGATGGAGCTGTCATGATTGCTGCATTCAGTGTTGCATGTGTGGAGACAGAAACAGCCATCCATGTCTGCACAGTGGTGACAACAGGCTCATTAGGCATCCTGGATGTCTGAATGCTGAGATATGTGTGTCAAGGGCCAGCAATTGTGTGGGAAGGATTTCCCACATTATTGCCTCCTAGTGAGATATCCAGCTGCTTTGTGGAGGCAACTTTGTCCAATGAGATGGCCTCACCTGCTGTTTTATTATTAGGTCTTTTGAGTTCCATAAACAGAGATCCACCAATGAAACCTCCCAAGCAAACCTAAGGCTGTATTCCGGCACTATATGAGGATTGCCACATGGCTCTCTGGCAATCTCAACAAAGTTCTGGGATTTATAGGCAAGATTCCGGGATAAAGAACACAGAAGCTGTGTTTTCCCGTATAGCGATAGCATGTACCTTGTGTGGTGCTTGCTCCTGGAATTCTTCCTGTTGAAAGAGCCCAATGCGCAAGCAATGGGGTGAAACCTGGTTTAAAATATCCACTGTGCAAGTGCATGACTGGGTGCTTGCATTTGTACAGTCCCAGGTATTTTGCCGTCGGACGCATCGTGGGAGCAAGTGCCAGAAAGGTAAGGGCCCAGACTCACCTGCAAGGGTCTGTGAAGGGTCCTGTATTTTGACCATAAGTCTTCCTTTCTTTGCAAGCTGGTTCAGGATGGTCAGTGGGATGAGATGTGTTCTGTTCTGTACAAGTTTTAGCTTAAGTAGATCTCCACAAAGCAGAAGTATGCAAACGTCAGAAGAAGAGGTCTGCTTGCCTTCTCTCCGTTCCCTGTTCCCTTTCTGTTTTGAATCTTGTTACTTAGGTGTCAGCCATTCTTTTCAATGTTAACCCACTATAAGTGGTTTGGCAGAAAGACAGTATGTAAACATAGGAGGGAAATGTAAACACATAGTATTGAACAATCTGGTTTTATTGGATTCCTAGTGTGGTGCCTGATGATTTGAACTTCTGACAAGTATCATCATAGATGTAATTCCAAGTCCTTTGCAGTTGTTGAGGTTCTTGCACAGAGGTCTACATGTGAACCCCAGAGGGTCACGGTGTTTACTAAAATGGTTCTCCCATAACTTTCCCCCAGTATTTAATTACAAAATTCAATTAAGCATAGCAGGCAACTCTAATCACACACATATACCACATGTTATTATCTCTACCTGAAGTTTCATGCACGGAGGACCTATTGGGGAATATGATCAGACATGATGATGAATCAGATTCTCAAAATAGCAACATATATATATATATTGCAGCAATTTAGGCTGCGGTCACGCCCTAAGGCAAGATGGCCCGTCAACTGGATGAACAAGGAATTCAGGCTCTTTTCAGCCTGGAATGGCATAGTCACACCTACTTTTGGGGCCGGCCGGCTTGAGTGGCCCTCTCCCTGCAGAGGCCACAGGGAGGCAGGGGCAAGGCTACTGCTTCCAGATCCTCTAGGGGTGAAACAGGGAAGGTCCTGTGTGCCATGCCACCACCATGTTACTGCCATCCCAAAGAGCTTTGTGGTCCTGTGGAGTGGGAGGACCCCAACCATGACGTGCCGCAGACACCACTTCCTTCCCTACAGCCCTTCATGTGGATCCATTTTTTTGCAGCAGAAATGGACTCAGTGCTGGGATAATCTGCATATCAGATAATCCCAACTGGGGGACTAAAGTCCACAGAACATACGGAACGGGATTTTCACATCTGGTTCCTGCAGAATAAAGACACCCTCTATTTGCAGAAGAGATAAAATATGGCTGTGACCCTAGTGTACCGTATTTTGCCTTCACAGAACTGCAAGTTTAAATTGGGGGGGGGGCATAAAAGTTGAAAAGCAACTATTCATATCACACATATAGATTTGTCTTTTCAAATATTATAAAGCAATCATTTCCCACCGTTTCTGACTAACGTATATTAAAAAAATTTAAAATCAAGGACAGGGGAAACAAACATTCACTCTAGAAAGGCCTGGGTAAAAAGGTAAGTTTTCAATTGGCACCTTAAAAACCAGAATTGAAGGTACCGTAGAGAAACCTTTCCAGAGGATGGGTGCCACCACAGCGAAGGCCTAACTGAAGGTAGTTATAAGATGACATTCAGTGGTTTGTGGTACCTGCACTAGGTATGTGCACAATCTTTTTTTAACATTCTATTCAAATAGAATCGAATACCCAAAAATTCAATTTGATTCAAATATGTTAAATTTGAATTTAGCAAGATTTGACTCGTTTTTACCAGATTTGAATCTATTCGTTTGAATTTTTTATTCGAATCTGCACATACAAACGTCGACAACATTCGTATGTGCTCGTACGCATCTTCTCCACCTCCATACGCATCTGTACACAACCGTATGCATCCCATAGTTATCCCGTATGCAACCCATTTTTGTCCAGTATGGATCCATACAAATGTGTACGGATGTGGGAAAGCTGTGGCTCTTCAAGTACGCATCATGTACGAACCCATACTCATACGAACGTCCAGATAATTCAAACAAATAGATCCAAAATCTGAAATTCGATTCGAATGTTTACATTCCAAATTTCAGGACATTCTGTTTAAGTTCGGATGTCATAATTTGGCACATTCAATCGAATTTCGAATGCCTATGAATATTCATGCACATCCCTAACCTGCACCAAGACCGTTCTTGAGGGTCTTAATGATCTCCCAGGCCTGTACTGAGTGAGGCAGTCTGCTAAGTAGTCTGGCCCCAAGTTGTTAAGGGCTTTGTATACCAAAAAGAATACCTCAATCTGGCTTGGTAGCTAACTGGAAATCAATGCAGGTGCTTAAGTACAGGTGTGATATGTTCATGATGAGATACCCCACCCAGCAACCTGGGGCATTTTTGCACTTCCCTTCCCGTTCCATAGATGGGAAAGGAGAATGATCACCTAATGTTGACTAGTGCTCACACTTGCGAGTGCTAGTGCTCCACAGTTGGTTAATAATTAGTCAACTTCTGGGCAGGAAGGGGGCATTTCTATGCTGTAAACGCCTCTTGGAAGTCCCAGATGCACTTGCCGAGATGTTGCCTAATTATCAACTATGGACCAAAGTACGAATTGGCCCCTGGCTGTCACAAATTTCCACTAGCTGCAGCTCCTGGACCAAGGCAGCCTCACATAGAGTGCATTGGTTACCAGCTCATAGATAACAGTAATTAGGCTATCTTTGTCCAAGTATCGGCATAGTTGGTTAACCAGCTGAAGCTGGTGATAGGCTCTTCTAGACACAGTGTTCAATTGGAACTCCAGTGATGACTCAAGCAGCACCCCCAAACAATGTTCCAGTCCCTTTGAGTAATTGCATCCCCATCTAGACCAGGGAAATTCCCAAACAGAGTCTCTGTGCATGTGTGATCCTCAGGTTCCTATCATCATAAGAAGGGTGTCAGATCCAATTATGCTCTTAGTTGTGTTTTCACTTCTGATAAGCCTCTGCTTCTGCTATTATGTGTCAGTCCAAAAATTACCACAGAGGAGCCAAAAACCTGGAAAACATTTGGTGGCTAGGTTTTTTTTTCCCTTTTCCCATGACTTTCTCATAGCAGTTATAAAAATATACTGATTTTTTATTGTCTGTTTTTATACTTATAAGTGCATAGGCTTCAGGTGACTGAATAATTCTAGCAACAACATTTGTGCAACTAGTAGTATTAATACTAGTAGCAAGACCATCTGGCTGACTATGCAACCCACCTATGGTAATAGTAATAATAAAAAACAATAGGAAAAGGTGCTATATCAAAGGATAAGGAGAAAAACCTTAGCACACTAGGAAATAACAGAATTTTCATTCACCATATGCAACAGGCAGCACTACTAAGAACTGCATATATTTTACAAAGATACTTCTGACTAGATCTTTACAGATCCAATAATGAAGATTTCCCCAAACAGTTCTGTATGCCGCTTTCTGCACTGGTCTCATTCCAGATTATATTCTAGAATAGGAGCCTGCTGTCGGGCTGGCAAAGAAAGACCACAAGACTCTTTGGTTTAAAAAGCTGAACAGTGATTTATTTCAGCTTAGCGTATAGGCATTTTTTGTTGGAAGCAACTTTGAACAGAAAGCCCAGCATATTTATATGTTTCATAGCTGGGCGGGATTTGGCTTTCAACCAATGAACAATAACTATTTTTCAAAACTCAGTTTAAACTTGGAGCCAAAATGTATTACTTGACCCCAGCAGGGAGGGGGGAGTCAACTGTCACTTCCAAACAACAGGCAGCTACTATATACATATATACAGAATCACATAGGTGGGAGAGATCTTTCATTCAAATATTATGGCAGGCAGCTAGCCCAGCCTGACACCTTCCATCTGCATGCTAATGTGGAGTATGGTGGGGCCCACCCACAATGGACGTTTCTAGCCCCACCCCAAGGCCCCCCTGGGGTTCCATTTCAATGGCGCAGTTTGGTGCACTATTGAAATGACTTCCCTGGTTAAACCTCCCTGAGCTGGTCTAGCTGCTCCTGGAACACTAGCAGAACTATAAAATCGATCTACTGGTATCCCACACATACAAACATTATTTAGGAGAAGACAGTGAGCACACAGTGCATAGCCAGGAATAGGGTGAGAAATATCACAAATCCTAAAATTACGTCAGGATTAGGGATGTGCATGAATATTTGAATGCATTTGAAATGCGATTGTATCAACCGAATTTCGACATTCGGATTCGAATTGAATGTCCTTAAATGTGGGGGTGCAATTTGTCCATCTCAGCTAAAGCAACTCTTGCTAAGAAAGCAAGTAGGACAAAGGACACATTCCTGGGTCACTGTAACTTTCCTAATATCTCTCTGAAACAAGGTCTCAGAAAAGGCATAACACCTCTTATCATTTGTGTAACATCCACTGTGTATGATAAATAATATGCAGCATTCAAGGATGTTGAGAGACAGGCTTGTGTCATATACTGGTTGCGTCCAGTTCTCTTGCTGTAACCAAATATGGGCACCCCGGGGGGAAATTTCCATTGAGAAATGTATTCTGTAACTGGGCATAAAAAGCCTGTAAATCTTCAGTAAAAAATGGACTCTTTCACCTGGCAACCATTCTGCGTGTGAGCCTCAATTCATTACAACACTTAAATTCGAATTTAAAGATTTGATTTGAATTTCAGATCTATTCATTCAAATTATTTGGACATCCTGAAGATTTGCATCTTTCCCGGATCTGTACGCATTTGTACGGGATAAAAACAGAATGCATATGGGATAACTACAGGATGCATATGGACGTGTATGGATGCGTACGGATGTGTACGGACCCAGGGAAGATGCGTATGGGCATCTACGAATGTTGTCAACGTTTGTAAGTGCAAATTCGAATTAAAAAATCAAACGAATAGATTCAAATTTGCTTAATTCGAATAGAATTCGGTTAAATTCAAAATCTTAAACATTCGAATCGAGTTGAATTTTTGGGTATTCGATTCAAATTGAGTCAAATCCCGAAAATTGCATTTATGCACACCCCTAGTCAGGATTCCTATCTTATAATTTGAGTGTTGGTTAAAGTCTTGCCACTGGGGCAAAAAGAGAATAAAATTTACTTCATTCTTTCTGTGAGACTTATAGTAATTCAAGATATAACTATTGTTTTACCTTTTTGCTGTTTCTTCTCTGGGCTAATGGTGTGTGCTGTGTGTGTCCACAGTTTTTGATTTTAAAATCTTGCACTTTCCTGATGAGAAGATATTAAACACGCTTTAAAATAAAAATTGAGAGTGAGAAAATGTGCCTTGGGGATCTTCAAATGGTGCAATGTTGCTTCAACATCTGCTAGTAGCTTATTAAAGACTTCTGAAGGCCTGTCAAGAATTCTCATGTTAGATCTGTTATCAAAATAAGGAATGCTTTTAATTCTTGCGGTCCTTACAGAGTTTGTTCTGGTTTGCCTTGAGCACTGAAGCTAATCAGCTTTTTAGACCATCCCATGATTGTTTGTAGCGGCCCTGAATGGTTTACAAGGGAAATCCAATATTGTTTAACACTTCTGAACAGACAACAAACAAACTGCTGTGTAATATGATAGTGAAGCAATATCAGAAAACCAAAATGGCTTGTAGCATGGATGTATCATTGTATACTGTGCCGCACACTTACAGTGGAATTGTTTGTGAAGGTTGATAGAGTTGGCTGATGCAAATGGGGTTCAGCTGATGGAAAGAATCAGGAAGGTGTATTCAGCAACACTGGGATGAATCTTTTAGGCACATAATCTTAGAATCATAGAGTTGGAAGGGACCTCTAGGGTCATGGAGTCCAACCCCCTGCTCAATGCAGGATTTCCTAAACCAGTGATGGCCAACCTATGACATGCGTGTCACGATGACACGCCAACCCCTTTTGGGTGACACACCTGGTCACCCTGGCACCTGGTTGTGTAGTGCTTGCTTGTTCTTGAAGTGTGCAAAATACCAACTTTCAATTGAAGATTTAGCAAACGAAATTCAGCAACAAAAGTCACTAATGTAAAGAATTGTTTGTTTTTGCTTTTAAAAAATACATATATCAAAAATTTAACTTTTTACTACAGCTACAAAATATCACAAAAGTATGGATATTTCTAGATGTGACACAGCACCCGAGTTAAGTTAGGTTTTCTTGCGAATTTTGACACACTGAGCTCAAAAGGTTCGCCATCACTGTCCTAAACCATCCCAGGCAGGTGTAGGTCCAGCCTCTGCTTGAAGACCTCTAGTGAAGGAGAGCTCACTATCTCCTGCGGCAACCTATTCCATTGACTGATTGCCCTTACTGTCAGGAAGTTTTTTCTAATATCTAACCAGTACAGGGTTGTTTCTAGTCCTCCCATCCTGTGCAAGTGAGCATAGGGACAGTCACTCTGCATGGTGACAGCCCTTCAGATACTTGAAGATCATGATCAGGGGGTCACCACAGTGTGGTGCAAAAGAGAACTTCTAGCACTTCTAGCAATGACACAATAGGTCTACTGACTCTGATGCTGGTACTCCACATCTGATTGCCCTGGTCATTCCTAGCTTCAGGGAGAATCAGGAAGGCAAACTGGTTCCCGCATCAGGAACATGATAGAATGCTGCTGGTGAGAGCAAGCCATTGTCAGTTCTTGAAACCTGGTGCCGTAGGGTACTTATCTTCCTACTTTCCTCTGTGCTTTTGGTACACAAGGGCATCATTTAGCTCGTGGAGTGACTGGCGGTCTTTGGGAGTCAGCCAATGAACCTGATCATGCCAGATCTTTGGGAGTTGCGAGTGCCCTTTTAACTTTGTGGAAGAACAAGTTCTTTCTGTCTTGTTCTCCAAATGCTGCCCGTGCGGCCCTTTTCCCTTTATAGTCATTTTAGAAACAGTTAAGTTATGAACACATTGTTGTTAATGCATATGCTACTGATGTGGGGAATAAAATGATTGTTTGCTATGTGATGTTTTATAGGGGTTATTCAAATGGCCCAAAATGGGAAAGAGTCATTGTTTTTCCTTTAGACACACAGCTTCATTTCACCTTGTTCCTATACGTTTGTCCTTGCCAGTAAGTCATTTGTTCGCTAGAAACACACACTGGAATTAAAACAAAGGTCTTCAATTTAACTTACTCTGCCCACACTACTGTTTGGTACATGGAGCTGCAGGGCTTATTGATAAATAGATAGAATCTGAGGGCCTGTTTGCACTTAATACAGCGGGATGGCATAATAAGGATAATAAACATATTTCATTTGTAGCAGGTTTTGGGCTGTTATGCCGTATTCCAGGTTTCTAAGCTTTCACTAATACAGTAAACATACTGTATTGTCTGGCATGGCATGGCATGCTAGCCATAACCTATGACTGTATAATCAGTTTTTTGAAACCCCGATTGTTTGTTTATAGAATCCAGTTGAATCTAAGGGCCTGTTTGCACTTGGCCATATTCTGGAATATATCTCAGGATAGAGGTCTAGTTGCCCACATGCTAATGCACGCTCTGTCAGGCCTTACCTGGGGCCTGCTGTAGTCTGTACTAGCATGTGGAAAGCAAGGCCCTTTTCCAGAATATATTCCAGAATAAAAGCAAGGCCCCAAGTTATCGCCTCCTTGTTACTCCTGAGGTAAAGTTGCTTTTGAGGAGAATGAGGCCGTGTCTTCATGGCAACCCTTATTTCGCTTTCCCTAAACCGAGATAACAGAACTGGATGCAAACGCGAATTTGCCTGTTCCCATTACTTTCAGCTTAATCGCGTTCAATCCGGATTCTGAGGACATACGTGACTCAAGGGGGGACTCCAGTGGCTACCTTTTAAAAGCCACTTTTCGGGGCTGCCCTGTCCTCTTCCTCCTGGCGTGAATGTACCACCCATAACAGACCCCTTCACGGAGCCTAGCTGGGTGGCTGCCTTGCCTGGATGGAGGAAAAACGGCACCAGGCAGGCAGCGATTCTTTTCCCTCCTCTCCCGATTGCTGAGGGCACGCAGCAGCGGCGGCAAGTCAAGCCCCTTTCGTCCGTCACAGCTAAACATTCATACATCTCTCCAAACGGCAATTGCTTTTGTTTCTTTTCCCTTTTTAGAAGGTCAGCACTTTCAATAGCAAGATGGTTATCAGGTGTGATTTGCTTGTTTGCTACAGTGAATTGCTTGGATTGCTATTCGGGCTGCTGCTGCTTTTACAGCTTGCTTTGGAAGCAAGCTATTGGGGGAGGGAAACTCTCATTCCTTAACACGGAAGGGTTCCCACAGTAAAAAATGTAAAACGTTTCAAGCGCACGAACCGGAGTGAGACCTGTTGAAATCAGGATTGAGATTCATCACGCTTTGGGGTGGTTTAACACGGGGAAATCGTATTAAGCCAAACTGCCGTCTGGACTCCGAGGATTCAAAACATTTTGAATCCGAGATAAGGTTGCTGTGAAGACACGGCCTGAGTGGGGAAGCTAGTGATCAGTCAAGCGCAGCGGTTCTCAACCTTCCTAATGCTGCGACCCCTTAGTGCAGTTCCTCATGTTGTGGTGACCCCCTACCACGGGGGCAGAGCAGCTGGGAAGGGGAGGGAGGGGCAGTGGGAGACTTGTCGCGACCCCTCTGAAAGGGTAGTTCGACCCCCAAAGGAGTCCCAACCCCCAGGTTGAGAACCATTGGTCAAGAGTTTGTGGCAGCAACCTGTACATAATTAAGATGAGGCAGGAAGGGTGTTGATAGGTTAAGCTGGGCACTGAAACTGTATTAAAGGAGGGAACCTGTCCAGAGGAATCACTCTGAGTAAGAATAAGGTATACTGAATAAGGTTTATCCTGAATAAATCACTATACTTCTTCAACAACTGAGAGCTGAGGTTTGTTTCTGAATAGCATATCACACATATGTACTTAAGACCAGTGTTTCATCAATGTGAGGAGGACATTACCAAAAATGTCCACTCTTAAGAGACTTCTAGATGGCATCCCATTAAGTATCTCACTCAAGAGATGGCCTAGCTGAGGTTAACTGCAGGACTTGCTCTTGGTTATCTTACGGTGCTCTATAACTGGAAGACTATCTGTACTTAATGCTTAAGTATCTGAAGCGGGGATACAAAGGGTTTCAGCTAATGGCTTCAAGGAGCAAATAAACTGGTAGAAGAAAAAAGCTAGATACTTCATTTCTGCATGCCTCTTTGTTACCAGGATCTGGTAGAATGAAATTTCCACTTCTCTGCATAAAACTTGCAGGGCTTATAATTAGAATGACAAAACTTCAAGCATTTTTTGTAGTCCTGTCTAATGATGCTTTTAGCCACAATAAGGATATGAGAAAAAGGACCATGGAATTCTGGTGGACAACTCTCTCTTGAAGCTGATGGACAGGAGAGTTAGAAACAACAAAGTGAAGTATTTCCCCACTCCCCCAGAGGGTCACCAGTCTATGGAACGTACTGCTGGAAGAAATGGTGACAGCTTTAAGAAAGCTGGGATAGCTTTAAGAAAGAGTTACACAAATGAGGACAGTGTTTCAGTAGCTATTCGAGTTGATGCTTAGGTATTGTGAATGCCCTGAAGAAATTGGTGGGTCCCTGTAAGACAGGATGTTGGACTAGATGGGCTGTGGCCTCATACAGCAGAGCCCCTCCTATGTTCTTATGAAGTGCTCAAGCTATTAGATGCTTACGGGTATCAAAAGAAAGCCTATGTATGATACCTACTATTTTCAAAGATGTTTTTATGTATAGCTTAACAATTTAATTTTAGTTAATCTTCAGCAGTTAGTAACAAATTTCATGTGAGTAGGTGTCCATTCATCTGGATCCCCCAGGGCCTATGTGTTCACATTCACCCTCTCTCTTCCAGCCCCCAATCCACTGCAGTTCCCACAGGAGACAACTTACCTTTAAGTCTCTTCAAACAACTCTCAGGACTAGGTCACCTTCCCTTGCATGGTTTACTCAGGTTCAACTTCCACCTGGGGCATTTTCCATAACATTGAAAATGCCCAGCATTTGGTCTCACTTTGGTGCTTAGAATAATGGCCTGTGTGGAAATCTTGTTGTTTTGAGGGGACTTTCCATGGACCAGGAGGGACTTTCCCCTCCAAAAGCAATAGCTGCAATGGAGCAAACTATGGGTGTTTTTCCACTTAGCACTAGAGTACCCATTAAGGACCCATTAAGTGCTCTTAATGGGTGTTTAATGGGTGTTTAATGGGTACTCTAGTGCTAGTGGAATAACACCCTATGTGTGCATAACACAGTTCCTCTCCTTGTTCCAGCTCCTGCTTCCTAATCCAGATCCTGGCTACATCCAGCCTTCATAGTGATGCAGCCTTGGGTGCCCTGATGGCTTTTTATTTTTATTCTACACTAGCTTTTCTTATAGAAGGTGATGGTCTCCTTCTTAAATGCTGTTCAAGTCAAAGGTGCGCAACTGAATGTTCCAAGAAACAAAGACATTCTGTTAAAATTAACTGGTGGTTTGCAGGTTTGTTTTTTATTCCGTATAAACAAAGGCTAACAGTGCAATCCTAAACTTGTGTACTGAGCCCAATGGATGTTTATTTTGTAAGAAAATGAGAACATAAGCGCCCTTCCACTCCACCATCCTGGCCATTTTTGCAGTTTCCTTCCTGTCCACTGGAGCGCGATTAACCAACATTGACTAGCGCTTGCACTTGGAGCACTACTCAACTTTGGCTGCCCCCCCCCCAATGATTGCATACTTACCTTATTCGATCCAGGGGCCCGGTCCTCCTCTGGGTGTCACCATTTTGACTGTGGTGCCCTCCACAACTGTGTGTGCATCAGTGCTATCACCCTGATGACACTCACAATCTGTGCATACGCAGTTGCGTCTGTGGTCATCTCAGGTTCCAGCACGCTTGCGTGGCACCTCAAATGACCCCAGAGCTCGGAAGAAGAGCGAATGCTCTTGCCCCGGCTGCTTCAGGTAAGTGTCTGGTAAACATTGGTTAATGTGTAGAGAATGATTTCCACACCTAATCAACGAGTAGGGAATTGCTGGTGAGGGCGGGCATGCTTGGAGGCTGTAACAGCCTCCAATAGGTGCAGATGCTCTTCACCAGAGG
The DNA here is from genome assembly GCA_023333525.1 of Aspidoscelis tigris stejnegeri. Taxonomy (NCBI): domain Eukaryota; kingdom Metazoa; phylum Chordata; class Lepidosauria; order Squamata; family Teiidae; genus Aspidoscelis; species Aspidoscelis tigris. The sequence goes on from JALMGA010000007.1 coordinate 15,804,835, forward strand.
TTCACTACTTCTTCACTAGAGGCCATAGTGCAAATAGGCCTGTCTTGCATACAGTGGCCCACCAATTGTTTCTGAGCATTCTGAAGCAGATGACAAAGGCAAAACCTTCACCTGCTATCAAGTCTTTGCAAATAGACTTTGGAGTAATTCTGCCTCTCTCTCCATCCTGAAGGCCTAGGCTTCCATTCTGGTAGCTGTTGATAGGAAGTTGAGTTAGGATTGCTCCGCGACTGTGTAGTGTGCTGACAGGAAACCCATAGAATGGCTTAGATATGGTAGGTCCACCAGACTACTCTTTTCATATGACGCTGCTTAAAGTCATCCTCCTTACTAGGGATGTGAACAAATATTCAAAACATTCAAAATTTTATCAAATTCATTCAATAAATTCAAATTTAAATGTTCAAATGAATTTCAAATTTTTGAATCATTTGTACAAATTATTCTGACATTTGTATGTGTACGGATGCGTACACAATGCATACTTGACTGTATGCACCTTTCCCGCATCCGTATGCATTTGTACGGATCTGTACAGGGAAAAAAAATGGGATGCATATGGGATAAATACAGGATGTGTACGGATGTGTACAGATGCGTAGGGATGTGTACAGGTACATACAAATGTTGTCTATATTCATATTTGCAAATACGGATAAAAAATTTGCATAAATAGATTTGAATGTATTCAAATTGAATTGAATGTGAATACATTCAAATCGATTTGAATTTTTTGATATTTGATTCAAATTGAATCGAACCCAGAAAATTGCATTCATGCACACCCATACTCCTTACTCTTAATTCTTATTACCACCTATTGCTGCAGAATATAGTTTTTGCTAAAGGGACATGCTGTCTAAGGGAATGATGCAACAAGACTAATGCATATATTTTTAAAAATGTTGTTTCCTTTTTAAGGTGAAACTTTTCCCCAGCCTGAATGCGGTTGAAAAAAGGCAAGAGCTGCAGATTTTTTCCCCCTCTAGGCTTTTAAATAGAGGCTGTGTTCACACCTAAGTTTTAATCTACTTTCAGTCCACTTTCAGAGTAAAATAACACATCAGCAAATTGACAGGGTGTTTTCTTTAAGCATCATCTAACAGGAAGTCCACCTTTTGGTTAGAAAATATGGTAAGAAAGAAAATTAGTACTCAGTTTGCTGATGTACTCTCCCACTCCCAAGATGGACTGAAGCTGGTTTAAAACTTAGGTGTGAACACAGCTAAAAAGTAGATGCCCAGATCCTGCAAGCAAATCTGGTTCACCTACTGAATGAAAAATACAAAGCATGCCAGAGAATCAGTCCAGTAATCTTGCTGGAACTGAATTCTCGAGGCTGATCCGCTCAGGGCTGTTATGTTAGCACTGAAAGAACTGAACTTAAGGCATGGATGGGAAATATTTAATGGAGAGCTAAGAGCATTTTTGCTCTCTATTTCCTGCTTAGAGTTTCTTTTGCTTTCTTCAGCCGCCCGCTTAGCAACTGTTGTTACACTATAAACCATACATGCAATTAATTTGCCTTGAAGTCAACCAGAAGAGCGTTTCTCCTCCCGCCCATGACAGAAGGCAGATGAATTTTAAGATAATGGAAGAGCTGGATTTACAAGGGGATTCCTGTCTTGCCCAGTCTAGTGTTGGTGAATTTATAGCTTATACGTGCAGTTTGCTGTTCCTCTCCACTATCTTGGTGCAAGTTTGAAAATGCATCTAGGAGTCATGGTTCCAGTATCTGCTTCTGAGTGCATTTGGACTCCACTTTAAGCGTATCTTTATGGGTTGGTAAGTATAATTTTCCAAGTTGTCCTAAATCATTTTCAGCTAAAGTGATACCTCAGATTCTTGAGTCTAAAAGGGATTAATGTAGTGATGGCATTTTTCTGGCCAGGTAAAGGCTCCGCTGCAGTTTTGATTTAGTGGTGGTTCAGTTTATTTCCCGTGGAATAAGCACAATCTCCTCTATGCTTTATGTTTATGTGTGCATTTTTTAAATGGCCATTTTTTTTTCATTTTTGTTTAAAATATACTGCCAAATGCTCTGCCAAACCATTTGCACAGATCAGCAGTTAATACATAGACCTGGGGTAACTTGAGGACGACAGATAAGATTTTCAAATTACTTTCATTCAGGAATACAGTATATTCCTGTTCATTATTTCCCAAACTTGAAGGAAGCTGAAAATAATGCAAAGATTACTTGGAAATATAAATGTGTAATTGCATACCCAAAATTTCATGATGCATAACACAGCAAAGAATCTGGGTTTCAGTGGAAATTGCAGCCCCACCACAACTCTGGCGTAATTTCTGACTTGGCAGAGTTGCTTGTCAGTTCAGATATTATGCTTAAAATAATCTGAAAATAAATATAAGTTTGTAGTTCACTCCTTAGTCCTTTGTAGACAAAGTGGTCTGCAACAGATGGGGAAAAGTGAGTCTTAGATCTGAAAGGAACCAAAACTAGTGCAGAATATAGCAGCATGTTCACTGTTCCCATTATGCGACCAAGTCCTGTTCAAGGTATTGACATAAATATATAAAACCCCAAACAATACAAATATCAGAAGGAGGGCCTCTTCCCTGACAGACTGCTGAAATATTAAATTCAGAAGGTGAGCTCCCGTAATGGTTCTGTCACCCTCAAACATTCAAGGCATAACAGCATGGGATAAGGTTTTCTTTGTGGTAGCCCTTAGCTTGTGAAATAACCTTCCTCACATGTAGTCCAGTAAGTACTGTGTATCTTTTACTGCTTAAAGTTGTGCATTATCAGCCTAATGCACATCTTCATTTCCTAAAAATCTCCCTTTATCACTCTGTTCTTTTGCATATTTATGGGTTCCCCTTCCATTTTATTCATTTTAATCATTGCTTTAATTGGCTTTCTAATGATGAGGGATTTTAATTGTTATGGTATTACTATTTTTTTGCATTTTTGTTAACCACTCTGTGTCTTTGCATGAGGGATAAATAAGGGTGGTTCCGCACTGGACCTCCAAAATACGGATCTATTAGACCCGTATTTCAGAAATCCATGTCTAGTAGATACGGATCTAGTAGATATGGATCTACTACCATCCCTTCTGTCCACACCCACAAGGGAAGAACAGAATTTGATATGGATTTGAGGTGGGTGCAGTGCGGTTGCATAGCACCCACCTCAATAGGTGCTCTAAAGGCCCTCCCCCCCCTCCCTGATTGGCTCCTCCGGAGCCAAGCATGGTGAGCCAGGGGCCTCCTATCTCAGGGCTCCCCCTTGCCCCAGAAGCCGCGCATCGCAGCTTCTGGAGCCAGGGGGGGCTTCACCTACACCCCCCTACCCACCCCGGGGTGAGCACACGTGATCCCCTCCTTACCTTCAGGCAGCCAGGCTGATTCTGGCTGCTGGGGCCCGGCGCGCTTTGCGTGTGTGTGCAGCATGCCTCCCAATTGGCCAGGGCCATGTGCATGCGCAGAGGGAAGCCAGGCGCGGCCGTGGCCAATAGGGCGGTCACCCCAGGGTGGGTAGGGAGCATGTAGCTGAAGCCCCCCCGGCTCCAGAAGCCACGATCCATGGCTTCTGGGGCGAGAGGGAGCCCCAAGATAGGAGGAGCCAATCAAGGAGGCCGGGGGGGGAGGGCCCATTTAAGGACACTTGTGTAGTGCAGAAACATCCTAAATGGATGTGTCTTTACTGCACAAGTACCCATTAAGTACTCATTAAGACTTACCTCCAAGGTAGTCTTCCCTTAATACGTATTAAGGGCCTCTTAACACCCATTAGAGACCCATTGCGCGCGAGCCAATGCGGACACATGGGTCTCTAATGGGTGTTGTGGTGCGGACGTGGTTTTTAAAATCCGTCCTTAATGGGTCCTTAATGGGTATTTAGTGTCCAGTGTGGAAGCACCCTGAGATTCTAAAAACTAGTCAAGGCATTAATCCACATCAGTGCAAGATTTTCATGAATGTATTGCTAGCCTGCTAATAAATAAGAGTATACATCAAAATGAAAGAATAAGCAGAGATCTCTTTATAGACTTTTCTGAAATTTCTATGTGAAATTTTGAAATATGGTACCTGCTGTTTGGACAGTGAAATCCACACGCTTGACCATATTCTGCTTTGTGTTTCCTGTGGCCAGGCAAGAGCTGGTTTCATAATTATAGGTCTGATCCTACCGCAATGTACAGGATTTTCCTTTTGACACTCTCTGTTTTGCAGTGATGCTGTCATGTGCCGCTTGCATCACGTGGCTATGTTCCACATCTGATAGCATGGCAAACATACCTGGAAAACAAATCATATTGTATATATCTTTCATTGCTGCAAATAAAACACACACCTAGAAAGACCTTAGAGGACTGTTTCAAGGATTTAGTTAGGTAATACTTTTATTGCCTCACTTGGAATTTCAGATGGGTCAGTTCAATACAATTAAACCACAAAGGGAAATATATTAGTGACCGTAACTTAATGCTACGCCAAACTGCCTGGAAAGGTGAGGGTCATCAGTTTGATCCCCAGCTGTTGGAATGAATGACGCGGAGGCGTGAGTGGAGGTGGATTGTTGAAGACTGAAGAAGTCCTTTACTAGGTTACACAGTTGCTTATATCGCTTTGCACAGGATACATTGTTATTGGTAAAAACCGGATAGAATTGGTTAGAGAGGGAAAGCATTCAGATGCCAGCTGAGCTGGTGCGTGATGTCCTTGTGAACTACTTGTATAAACCTTGTCCTTCAGCATGGTGCATGTTTATGCCCTAGAAAGATAAGAAGGGTTGGCATGCTCCAAGCACTTCCTTATGCTGAGGTTTGCCATCCAAGCATGGAAGTCGCCCCCACATGCATGGTACTAGTTTTGCCTAGAGAGATTAGAAGGGTCGACATGCTCCAGAATGCTTTGTCCGCTGAGGTTTGCCATCCAAGCAGGGGTGGCATTCCTTCACCCAGTCTCTCCCTGGAAGTAGGCAATTGCAAACCACTTCTGTACTTCTGCTGGAGCACTTGATCCACTTGCTGGTCAGCCCCATCCACACTTGAATGCAACCAAAGCTAACCCAGAAGTGCCTTAGCCGTCCCTGGACTGAAGAACTGTAGACCAAGTAACAAGCAATCAGCAGTGTCTGGTCCTCTCCTGGGAAGGTAGATGCTGCACAGCAAGGGAGCTAGGCTACATGACAACAGTAGTATCTAGATTGCCATGGCAGTGTCCGGCCTCTCAGCAGATGCGGATTCAGACATTGCTTTAGCAATCTGGGCTGGCCATTTGCACTGCGAGCACTACTGGGTAGATACAGGGCTATTCCAGCACTTGTAGTATGAATGGCTCCCAATATACCATTAATCTAGTCAGTGAAAATCTGTCCTAAATGTCTTAAATAAATTCCTAATGTGCAAACTCTGTGTTTGGCATTTTGTCATAAGGTAGGGCAAACCTGAAGTCTATAGGCCTTTCCACATTTACTGGTAAACCAGAACAGTGTGAGGCCTAGACCCCTTCTAGTCTCTCATGTGGAACAGAGAGGCCACATCCCCATGCTAACATACTCTGTCTGCATTGGATGGAGCATATACTGGTTTAGGTGGTCTAAAATGGCAACCTAGACTGGTTCAGGAGCAGAGCTTGTTGACTGCCATGCTACTTATGAGTAAACTGGTATAGGCGGTGCAAGGAAGGATCCACACCTTCCTGGGTTAGCTTAACAGTTGGATCCATTTTGGTGGCACACCAAATTGTGCCACCGAAATAGGTCCCCTGGGGCTCCAAGGTCAGAAAAATTAGTTCCTAGGAATCAGAGTCCTCATACCAGGCTTCAAAGCTGCTTTAAAGTAGCATGGGGGCTGTCTCAGAACAGACCATCTAAGGGCAGATGGTCTTTTTCCAGGACATTTGGGAACTATTCCAGAGTACAGCAGAGATAAGTGCAGAAAGGCCCTAGGACCACTGTATCCTACGTACACTAATTACTTATCCATGCCATTTCAATTAGGAGAAGCTGTTGAGGTATTTGACAGGTGCTTGGAGACAATCATGAACGGGAGGAGTCTCAGATCCATGAAACAGGGAGCCATCTGATTCTTGACGAGGTTGTACTGCCCTGGAAGTGACAGATACGAAATCAGAAAAATTCCTGGATTCTGAACTGACAGTGGACGCTCAAGTGAAGATGGGCTTCCCACTTCTGGTTCTGACTGGTTTGTCAGGCACATCCTTTTCTGGACAGAAGTGGTTTGCTGACCATAATCCACACCTTGGTAACTTCCAGAATGGACTATTGTAATGTGATCAGTGTGGGGCAGCCACTGAAGATGGCTCAGAAGCTACAACCCGTGCACAATGAAGCAGCTCACTTGAACTGCTAGCCAGATGCACATCATGGTGATAGGAAAAAACCAACAACAACCCTGCACTGGCTGACCATTTAGTGTGGAGCCCAATTCAAGTTTTTAACATTAACTTTATAAGGTCCTAAACAGCTTGGGCTCCAAATATCTAAAGTAGCACCTCCTTCCATGCTGATCTGTCCTTGCCTTAAAGTCTGTTGGTGAGACTTTCTTGGTCACCACCCTTAGAGGGTCTTCTCAGTGATAACCTCCAGACTCCAGAATAGCCTCCCTCCTGTGATATATTTAACACTGTAGTGCTTAAGCCTAATTGGAAGGTGGTCAAGGAGGATCAATAAATTGTGTGTTCCCTTTCTTCTAACTTTAGCATGTAAAAGTTTAAGAACAGCGTAATAGCTACCGTATTTAGATACTTGGCATCTTCTAACCTTTTTGGCACAACACCTCTGTTAATCACCTTGCACCTGAGGACCATAATTGAGGCAACCTGTCTTTCAACTCTCAATTAGTCTGCATCCCTGGCACCTTCACAATTGGCAAAGGAATGAAATGAAATAAGGGAAGACAAAGGTTGATTGAATTTTAGATAAAGAAGGGACACCTGTGCCTAAGTAATGAGCCAAGCCCTCTATAAAGAGAGGAGTCAGGTTCGATCACGTGGGACTTCAGTGCAGACCTGTCCAGAAGATAATGTGTACCAATGGCCATAGCAAGGTGTGCCCGCCTACAACCTCTTGGAGTACACCATTTGAAAGAACAGGCTCATGGTCTGGAGGTTCTCCTGAACCCAGCTTTGCTCCTGGATGCCCAGGTAGCAGCTGTGAGGGAGGAGTTCCTTTGCACGTCTTCATCTGATACAACATCATTCCTTTACATTTTAATAACCTTTTTTTTTCTAAAATGCAACTGTGGATCCATTTCAAAATCCATATTCAATATCCGTTGTACTCTTTTTATGCTCTCCCATCCAGTATTTTTTCACCAAGTTGCAGGACCACCATATGTGAAAAAAGTTTCCAGAAGCTTGCTGCGTTTCTAGCATTTATCTGAGCATCTTTTATCTATCTTAGCAGTTGTCACTGAAGCTAAATGAAACGTTGTTGTTGTTGTTGTTGTTGTTGAGCGCCACCAAGTCATGGCTGATTCCTGGTTGAATCAGCCTATATGCAGTTTTCTTGGCAGTGATACAGTAGTGGTTTTCCATTACTGACTTCCACAGGGAGAAGGACTGAACTGATAATCCTCTGCTTTCCATTATTCACACCAGTGACACAGAAATTTCATTTCAAAACGCACAAACCTATCCTCTGCTTTCCTAATGTCACCATTATGTCAAGTTCTGCCTCTTAAGGTGATGAAGTGTGCTGAAGAGGGGCCTATTCGCACTTGGCCTTTTTCTGGAGTATATCTCAGGACAGGGGTTTGTGGTCCACATGCTAATGCAGACTCTGGCAGACCTCACTTTGGGCCTGCTGATGCCTGCACTAGCATATGGACAGCAATTCCCTATTACAGGATATATTCCAGAATAAAGCCAAGTGCGAATAGGCCCCAGATTGTGGTATTCACAGCAATGCACCCTTCTTCAAGTTCCTCTGTAATGTTTTTCCAATAGGTATTCCATTCAGCTATTGAGGTAAGGATAGACTTTCTTATTATCCATACTGCAATTTGTCTTTGAGTATGCATTGTTTTTGCTGTCCACCCATGTCAGGCATTTATCCAAACCCCCATGGCTCTGACTACCACTTTATTAAAGGGCAATTGCTTTTACTCAGTCATTAATTACTCCTCCAAGCTGTGGTGTTTGGTGGTATATGTCTTCTAGTTGCTCAGGGATAATAAATTGGTTTGTCAGCATTAGTTGGAACTGCTGCTTGAAAGGAAAGCCTTGAAGTTTCATCCATGGAGGATATTGAGATGTTTCTTTTGGGGAAAGTTCATTTCAGAAGAAGAGGTGATTTTTATAATCTGCTTTTTTCACCCATTTAAGGGGACTGAAAGCAGCTGACAAACTTTCTGTTCTTCTCCTCAAAACAGACACCCTAGGAGGTAGGTGGGGCTGTGAGAGCTCAGAGAGACAACTGTGACTAGCCCAAGGTTTGTGTAGGAGTACAGAATCAAACTGGGAGGCTACCAGATAAAAATCCAACACTCTAACCACAAGACAAACCTGGCTCACAATTCAGAGTTGCAGGACTGCGCATGGGCAGTAATAATCAGAATCACAATTGGAACCTCTCATCCATGAATGATGACCAAAAGTGACTGCCAATTAGGAAATAGCCGAGGACTGAAGCATCCTTTCTATTTGGCGTATGGCATGCTAACTGGCGTTTTAGTAGATGGTAGCACAAACTATTTCTAAAGCTGTTCATTGCTGTGAATTATAAACAACACGGGATGTTGTCATCTACCTCTCCAATGCCCAATTCGACCAGGGCATCATCCCGTTCTGGCTGATTGCTACCCATGTGGGCATTTAGTTCACCATAATTAGAACCTGGTTTCTGTACATCAGGGAATCTTATATTGCTCGCGGCTGCAATTAAAATTTGCCCTTCACAAGTTACAATTACACGTGCTTTTATTGTTCCCCAAACTGTCAGAATTGTTTGTTTGTGTGTTTGCTTACAGCACGCCCTTCACCAAATGGTCCTAGGGTGGGTTACAATAAGAATAAAACATCACATATTAAAACAATTAAAAATATAGCCCTATTTTCGTCCCACCTCAACCCTCCTTCCCACCCCTATACCCCATACCTCCGAAGGAGAAAGAACTACAAGAAGGACCTCTCCTTGAGATCTCAGTGCATGTACAGGTCTATATGGGAGAAGGCGCTCCTTCAGATACCTAGGGCCCAAACCATTAAAGGCTTTATATGTCAGCGTCAACACCTTGAACTGGGCTCAGTAACCAGTGCAGATCCATTAAGACGGCGTGATGCAAGTCCAGCAGTCGAGCTGCTGCATTCTGCACCAGTTCCAGCTTCCAAACCGTTTTCAAGAGTAGCCCCACGTAGAGCACATTAATCTGGAGGTTGAGACTGTTTGAAACGTCACAGTGTTTTTAGAACTGCAAAGCCAATGTTTCATACCCCTGGATTAGTATAACGGAACACAATAATTGCCGTCTGGCACATGGATTTCAACGTTTTCCAATCTAGTCAGCTATAGTTTCTATTGTGCCACCATTGAGATTCTGTAATGAATTAGCTCATAGACAATAGTTTCTTGATTTCAGACCTGGAAGATAGTTCAAACATTCCAAGTGGCCAATTTAAGTTGTTTCTTTGATTTCACAATTTCCAGTCACTTTCTGTTGGTATCCTGGCCTCCGTTTCCCATAGGTTCTTGCCTAATTTTACAGGCCTTCAGCAAAGATTAACTATCATCCTTATCTGGACTTGGGACCAACTGAGGTTGCCCATAGGTGGGCATTTGTATGTTGCTGTTGTTGTTCCGTCATTCTGTCGTGTGTGATTCTTCACAACTCCATGGAGCACTGTCCTCGAGTCCCTCTTGAAGTCTGCCCAAACTCATGTTCATTGCTTCCAGGACACTGTCCAGTTCTTCCTCTGTTGTTCCTTTCTCCTTTTGCCTTCAATCTTTCCCAACATCAAGGTCTTTCCAGTGAGTCCTGTCTTCTCATTACATGGCCAAACTATTTGAGCTTTGGATTCTGTATTTGTCCAGTGAACTGTCAGGGTTGATCTCCAAGGGACCCTTAGAAGTCTTCTCCAGCACCAGTTTGTATGTTGAACATCTAACTTAACTTATTTAACCTGATTTGTGTTGGGAATTGCTCTTGTTAGATATGTGATTGTGATTTATTTGCAGCCTTTCCTAATTTGTTTGCATTTGTATATGCTCTTCACACCAGGGTCCCATAAAACTGCTGCCTCTGCTGGGAGTTGATGGAAGATATTCCCAGTTTGCTCTTTTTTTTCTGTTTCCCCCAGGCAAGGTGTCTCCTCTGTTTTAGTACCCTTCACTGTAGTGCCATGTTAGGCAATCGCAAACCACTTCTGTATCTGTGCCAGTAACACTGAATAGATGTGCCCATGTAGTGAACTAGAAGTCAGCCATGACTTCATGGTATCCAACAGCTATAACCATGTGTTGGCAGCTTATTATTCCATCTGATGTGACTTAGACTGCCCAAACGGATCCATTCCTACTGGAATGATTTCCTTGTCCCAGGACAAGGCTGTCTGCATTTGCAGTGTCAGTTTCAGGACAGTCCCCATGCTGCTCTGTAGTTCATGTCAGCTTTGGAGCCTGCTGTGGGGCTTCAATGGCCAGAAACTAAAATTCCTGGCCTAGGAGCACCTGTGGGACCCATTTCAGCAGTACAATTTTGTGTGCTGCTGAAATGGGTCCCCATGCACCCCTCCATGGAGGCATGCACCCTTCCGCATACCTCATGGGACAGTTTATTTAAGAGTAGGTTGGTCTTAACTTTACCAACTTTACCACAACTTTACCAACGTTGACCAAAAGCTTACCTGAAGCATCCAGCAGCATGACCGTTCACTCTATGTCTGGTTTGTTGCGTTTGGTGGTCAGGGAATGTGTCTTCTGTGCTGTCGCCGTAATCAATCGCTGACCTCTGACATGACCGGACCTCCAGTCCCCAGGAGTGGCATCCAGTCATAGAGTCACGAGAGGGACATTCGATCACGGGCACTGACATGATCAGCCGCAATATGTCCCTGTGCTTGAACATGCCCCTCTGCAATGGTGTCAGAGCATGTCACGGAACAGCCAATTGAGGCAGCGAGGAGGTAGAACTTCCAGCTTCGGATGCAGCAGTGTGGGCTGGTAAACATGAGGACTGTTCATGCTTCTGACCGGTAATGGACACTTTGGGGAAGCTTTCCTCACAACAAGTGCGGATGGCCCACCTTTACCAGAAGTTTACCAGCCCTAGTTCACGGGAGCCTAATCAGGTAAGTGCGAAAAGGCCCCTGGTTTAGGCAGCCATTTCAGGCTGTCTGGACCATGCTATGCTCCATCCAGTGAGGACAGATCATGCTAGCAGGGGGTATGGCCTTTCTGTAATGTACCAGAGTGCAGAAGACACCCAGAAAGAGTCGTCCCCTTTTTCCACACACAGTCTTTGAGATGGGGGCCTCCTAGAGATCTGGCTCTTGAAGATGCCCAAAGACCCCACTGTGGACTCCTTCAATCAGGTCCACATGAAATCCAGATTTAAGGGCCTGAAGGACCCATTAAATCCTAATTTCCCCTGCCCTCATGGATTTTAACTGGTCAATAAGCCCTACCACATCTTCTTTTGTTACCACTAGTTCTGCAGCTGAACACATTCAGTTTACTACAACCAACCTGCAATTTTGTACAATTTTCTGTTCCTTCAAATATTTTCTGCTTGCAGCATTTGTTTGCTGAATCTTCCTGTTGCTTTTTCAAGGGTATTGTGAAGGCCTGTCATTGCTGAAGGCCTATAATAAAAGTGGCTCATCCTTACCAGCAGTTCAAAGAAAAGGGATTTGGGGGGAGTTGGAAGATGATTTGACCGTTGCCACTTTCCCTGGTTCCATAATTAGGAAAAAAGTGTTTATATGTCTTCATCCGAGGCCTTGCGGATCACCGACAAATTGTGGCTGTCTGGTCTCTCCCGAGTCCTTTCTGCTTCAGAAATGGTAAAGGTTGGAGGGGGAAAGGGGAGAGATTAAAAAACCCAGTAATTGATTGTCAACCTTTTCTGCAGTGATTCCTTCAGCACCTACACCCTTAGCAGAAACAGGATTTTCCATACATGCTGTATAGCAGATTTCTACAAAAGGTGGCCCTTTGTGCATCTAAAATAAAAACATTCTGCAGATGTAGGCGTCGTTTATGCCTTCGGTAGTTGGGGAGTTGGCCGTTTCTGCTCTAACATTTGCGAAAGCCATTGTAAATTCAATGTTTAACTTGCTGCTTATTGTTCAAAGATTCAGCTAGAGGTGTTTTGAGTGCCGAAGGAAATATCAGAGCTGAAGGCGTTTGGGGAGACCAGGCGCTCTCCCTGGCGCTCACTGAATGGCTTTATAGACTTAGGCTTGGTTGAAACACAGCATCTTTTTCTCTTAAGGACTTGCAGAGGAGTCTGGGATTGCCACAATTGTTATCTTCCCCTCTTTATGATGTGTTTGCTCTGGCCATGGTTACCATGGGAGCCAGGAGTGGGGGTGGGCTAAAAGCCTTCGCTTAATTGTTAAACATCTCTGCAGCTTTCTGTGTGTGTTAGCTGACAACTCTGGTAATTGGATTTCACAGATATTGTGACTCTCTCCCTCTCTCTAATGTTCTGAGGTAGCTTTATGTGTTTTGACTAATATTATGCTGAGGCATTGCCTAACACTTCAAGAGCTAAGCACATTTATAGTCCAATTTTCAGCACCTTTCCAATTCTGTTAGGGTTGCCTGCCTATCTATGGGCTGCGTGTAGGTTTCCAGAGATGACTATAGTTGATGCATCTGCCTCAAAATACGCAGCTGCTCCCGCCTCTTAATAATAGAACACACTTGGCTTCCATGTTTTAAGAACGATTCTGCCTTGTACTGACTCTGTTGCCATTTCTGCATTTGCCTTTCTTGGAGTGGTTTAACTATTCCGCACCGGCTTGTTCCAGACTAAGTGCAGCAGGATCTGTCCGCATTGCGTGGGTGAGGAATACCGTTCTGGATTGGGCATGGAAGATGGTTTGGGAAGGTTGCAGACCTCGTCAAACAGGTCTACAGCTAATCTGGAATAGGAGCCCCTTGGGACAGTTCAGGGACAGTGCAGACTAAGGTCCTTTCACATTTGGGTTTATTCTGGAATATATCCTGGAATAGGAGCCTGCTGTCCACATGCTGTTGCAGGGTACAGCAGGCCCAAAGTCAGGCCTGCCATAGCATGCGGACAACAGACCCCTATCCTGAGATATATTCCAGAGTATGGCCAAATGTGAGCAGGTCAAGTGTCCTAGGCAGCTGCTTGGTCCAGAGTGTGGAAAATGCCAGCATCTCCAGTGGAATATAAATACCTAAATCATCCTGCCTTGATTTTATTTTGCAGATTCTTAGGTTGTCTTCACTCATAGCAAAAAAGAAAAAGAAAAAAGAGTTCAACAGAATCTTCGGGCCTCCTCTGCACGCTGCTGCCTTGTGTCCAAAGCTGCCTAATCCTTCCCTAGAATAACCAAGCCTATAACTGCTAAAAAGCAGCGATCAGCTTGACTTGGAGAGGATTGCCATCTCCTGGATAGTAGGTCTGTACTGTTTTCCAGGGGCAGCTCAGCAAGTGGTCCTTGTGACACAACTTTTGCTGTGCAGTCACGTGTAGCATCCAGATTGCCATGGCAACATCTGGGTGTGCACCAGATGTTACCTTGGATGTTACCACAGGGATCTGGCCTGTCCTGGACATTTACATCAGATGCTGCTGGCCCAATACGGGGCTTTGCCAGCACTTGAAGTGTAAATTGCCACCACTGAGCTGCTACTTTACTAGCCTAGTATGATGCTGTTGGAAATGGTAGTGTGTGGCGACTCCTGTTCTCATCCCATCTCTGAGATGTTCATGATTGGGGAGGTGCAGATTGACATGTTAACAATTCCACCTGAGATCCAACTTTAAACCAACTCATAGGTTTTAAGCACAGACTTGGATCCAGTATCTCAGATGGCGAGGGTAAACACTGACTTAAGAAAAATAAACTCAGCTTCCCTAATGCAGTCTTAAAAGATGCTGTCAGATTGGCCTAAAGCAGTGGTTCTCAACCTTCCTAATGCCGCGAGGGAGGGAAAGGCGATGGGAGACCCGTCGTGACCCCTCTGAAAGGGTAGTTCGACCGCCAAAGGGGTCCCGACCCCCAGGTTGAGAACCACTGCTTTAGATTGTCACACTGGCCTAAAGCAAAGAGAGGGCTTCACATCATGTCAGGGGCTCATCATGCATTTTCCGGCTGAAAATACCTAGGAATACCAAGTGCTGGAGGCTAGCATGAGAAGTGAATAATATCCTTGAAGAAGACAAAGGAAAAACACTTCTCTAGTGTCAAGAAAACTGCATGGGCTTGTCCGGGCTGTCCCTAGAAACTGAGCTCAGACTAGTGACACTTCCACCTTTCTCCAGTTATTGGCCCCAAGGAGCAATGCATGAAGTTTCCTACAGAATCTATGTCTTATGTGACACTTTGAGACTGAGTTAAGTAGGCTGGCTTAGGCAGATACCAGTTTTATACAGACCCTTATGAAAGCCACACACAAACCTGTATTTAGAATTTGAAAATCCGTATTATAGAGTTATTGCAATGAGTCCAACAGGAAGGTGCTTTTAAAAAAGGTATGTCAGTGCAACAAACCTGAGGAGTAAGTTAGGCTTAAAGTGAAGTTAGGCTTAAAGGCTTAAAGCTCCCTCAATCCAGGGTTGGTCCTGTACATCACGCTAGCTCTTAAAAATGCACATGAATCATTTTGCATAGTCTGTTGTGAACGGCTCGGGGTGTTTCTGCACTTACGGCTACATCCAGATCTGGTGATCTGGATCTAGCTATCTATCCCAAGTCTGGGCCAGATTGTGCTTAAGACTGGAACAGTGCACAGTGATGCTGTTCTGATCTAACTGTTGCGCTGGCTCTGGGGACCCATTTTGGTGGCACCATTTTAGATCACTGCTGAAATAGCCCCCTGAGTAATCTAGAACATGGGGGCATGCACTTGTGCATGATTCATGAGCCAGATTTTCACATGCTAGTATGCCAGTGGACCTGTTAGATCAGGTTTACCAGTAGTCTGGTTCTAGGGACTCCAGATGCCAAATACACTTTGTCTGGTGCAAACAGAGTATTCTAGTAAACAGTGGGACCTCTCTAGTCTGCACTGGCGCGTGGACAAAAAAGGCCCTGAAGAGGACTTTGGGGAGCCCATAGAGCCTTTTTGTACATGGTGAAAAGGCGAGGCTGGGGAGAAACTCCCAGGTGGTGCATCTATACGTCACAGAGCTGCTTCTTTACCAGAAGCATCTCTGTGTGTGCAGAAGTTTACCCTATGTGTAGAGATACAGCTGTTATAACTGCTCTGTCTCTCTCCTAGCCACCAGACTGGGATAGCCTGGCAGATTCCCATTCACACCTCTTGCAGGTGGAAGAGGTGCAAACAGAGCATGTGACCAGGTGACCCAGGTGTGTTGCGTGCTGCATTGTCTGGTTGCTGCTGCAACAGCACCACGCAGGCACTTTGGCACTGTTGCCAGGGCTCCACCATCAGCTTCTCAGTGGAGGCAATTTGGCGCTTCCCTACGTACCGACAGGGTTTGGGATAGACTTGGCAACCCAAAGAGCGGATGCCAGATCTATCCCCCATCTTCACTTCCCCGGGATTAAGGCGTGTGCAGAAAGGCCCTAGGAGAGGTTGCTTTTGCTTGCTCTATGTGTTAAAGCAAAGAGGATACTTTGATACGTTTGAAGTATCTCCAGTACTTAGGGTGGTGGAGGAAGCATAGGTGGAGTCTCTTGCTATCTCTCTCTGTGTATTTTAAAAGCTCCCTTTTCATACATACAAGCATAGCTGTCTTCCCTGTGAGTCATCATTATAGCTTGCAGCTCCCTCAATTCTAGCTTAGCAGCGTGAGAGCCGTGCAAGATCTCTAGGAGGGTGGCAGAGGTGTGCCTAAGGGGGAAATATACAAGGGTTGTTTTGGATTTCCATATGCAGTAGGAAGAGAGGTGCAGTTTTATGGCCCCATGGTCCAAAATATTGCAGCCTGTGTCTGTAATGCACGATGAGAAAGGTAAGGACAAAAGAACCTTCTCCATCTTTCATCCTGATGGGGAATTTAATATGTGTCTGTTTGCATGTTCAGTGTGTCTGCTTCCACCTCTGCCACAGGCCTGTTGCTAAGATGCTTCCATGAGAACAAGTGTGCTTCCTTCCCCACAAGCATCACAGCACCTTTGTTGTTTAGAATCAGTTGTCGACGTTCTTCTTGTTGTACTGGGTACTGAATCGTGTTGAGTACTTGAGCATCTCCTCCATGGATGCCTCTATGCAGTTTTCTTGGCAGACACACAGAAGAGGTTTGCCATTGCCTGCTCCTGGAGAGAAACTGGGGGAGACACATTGCTATAATATATTTTCCCTCTTGCTTTTCTCCTTCCAAATATAGGCCTGTACCAAATTTAGGGGGCAGGAAACAGGGAGCAGACACTGCAATAGAAGATTTGAAGAGGGTTGGAGTTACTGCAACACTGAGATCTAGCTTCTGACCCTATCAGATATTAACTAATCCTACATTTTCTGCAGACTTGAATTCCATAGGTTGATTTAGGTATCATGTAGAAATCTTGATTTCCCCCCCCCCCCCCGCAAATCCGATGGCCAGGCAATGTCACCAAATAACACTAAATCCTAGTACTGTACTGTATTTTAAGAGAGAATAATATTAAGAAATTTACCAGCATGTATTTTGTGTCTCCTTTAATTTATTCTCTGATTAAAGAGATTTTTGGAAGGAATACTTTAAAAGGTATTCAGTCATCTGTTTTTATTTGACCTTGTCTACCTTTTCCAGTTCCAGAATTCCTTTCTGAGACGGTCTGTCACATATTTTTTGTCCCCTTTCTGAAGTACTTAAAAAAATATTTTTTTATGTTCTAATAATTGACGGCACTGAATATATCTGTCTGCCTTGTTTACTGCTGCAGAAAATCCAAGGTTATAATTCAGCTTTCAGCCGCTGCCCACTATTGTATATTCTAAGTTCAGTACTCTTGCTTACTTGAGTGTGGTGCAGGAAAAGTTGTCAGCCCTGGTTCAGAGTGGCCCAAGGAGATGCAAATTAGAAGTCCTAATTGGTTCCCTAGTGAAATATTCTCATGCTGGTAAGTTGGTATGGATGTCCTGCATTTTGTCTAAACAGAGAGATGGTTATAACTAGACTCTTAAAATTTCCACATCTACACTTTCGGTTCTGTTTCATGCCACCATACCACCCCCCACAAAAAGAGACATTTTGCCTCTCCCTTTCTAAAATTCTCATTGGTAGCAAATAATGTATTGTGGATTGCTTGAGCAAGCACATAGGATGGGAGAAAGCAGGATAAAAGTACATCCATCAGGTGTTTGGTTAAATAGTTATGCACCAAGGAAAATACTTTCAGTGCTTATTGCCTTGTATACTGATGAAATGACTCCAGAATAGGAATGTGGACATGCCAGAAGCAGGGCTGTTGGCCACGCAGGAGCAAGAGGCTACCCAGCTACCACAGTTAATCAAGAGTCAGCTCCTGTCAGCAGAGGAGAAGAGGTTGGCTGACCAGGTGTTGGTGGACTGGAGGCCAAGAGGAAGAAGGGACAGTTGCAAGGAGGTCTGAGAATTTCAGCCGCACATGCAGCAGCAACCAGATCTTGGCAAATGGATGGCTTTTGGTTGCAGAATATTCAGAAGTGTGAGTGTAGACATGCTGATTTACACTCTACATAGGACAGTGAGCCGGTGGAGCTGACTGGCTGACTTTCCCACAGCCTACAAGCAGCAGCCCTCTGTGTCTTAAGCTAGACTTGCTCCTAACAATTGGCGGTGACATATGCACTGCCAAACTCTATAGTGCTTTAGCTATATTTAGATACTACAGACAAAAATATGCGGTTTTGGTCAGGAACTTGATTATATACCTTTCTTCTCTTATTCAGTCAAATGTTTCTCACTTTGTTCATAGATTGTTGTAATGTTCAAATCAGCATGCTCTGCTTGGAAGATTCGTCCAAATCAGGTGTATAAACTAGGATCCATCTACCTTTGGACTCTGTTTTGGGTTTTGACACACAAAAAGGAAATGTTCTATCCAGCAAGACCATAGCAGAGGAAGACACTTCCACATCTACTCGTTCTCAGTCCTCCAGACTATAACTTTGAAGTCTGGTCAGATGTTACATTTGTATATGTTTGTATAGGTACATTTATATAAAATTCCACACCGGAATTCTTAAATTCTAGCCTCCTGAGAATATACCTATATTTATATAAAGTTCCACACAGAAACGCCACCATATTGTTGAGAGAATATGGAGACTTTTCTCTCTCTCTCTCCTCATCTCTTCCCTGTTTCTTTCAATAGTGACAGATAACTCTCTAAAATTATTGGGGAAGAAGGAGATGAATAATTCTAGATGGCCACATTCAAGGTAAAAATAGGAGAAAACTAAAAGGAGGTGGCATTCTTCTTCTAGATGCTTAGCAGATATTTCCAATGAAGGCATGTCAGCATTGACCACATTTTGAATGGGTGTCTATCACTGCAGTTTCATAATGCTGTCCTAAATACATAAGTACTGGATTTGCTCCATCATCACGTGACTCATGTCAGGGCCATGCCTGTGGCCAATCTCTGGGAAAAGCAAATCTTTACAAAATGAATCATTGGCAACCAAGCTTCAGGGCACAACCAAAGAAACCTGATCCCATTTATTTATATTTGTAATAGTTATTATCAAGAAACTTGTGGCTGATTAAAATAATTTAACATAAGCCAAGGGATGTGAAGTGAAAAGGCATAGGAATTGCTAGGGGGCAGGGAAGACGTTTTCCCTCTCTGTTCTGTGTGAAGAGTTAAGTCAGAGTTGGTAGCCTCAATCATCTGAGAAGCCTGGTGCAGACAGCAAAATGTCTGTTTTGTAAACACCTGAAGCAATACTTGAGAGTATGTGCATATCTGAGATTTGGGGCCTTTCTGTGTTTGCCAGTAGTGTGGACCAAGAAGGGGGTCTACAGGTCTCCTGGTGAAGTTTAAGAGGGAGGCCTGTCCCCTCCTAGTATCCTCTACCCACACAGGATGGTGCATAGACTGGATTAGGTTGCTCAAAATGACAACCTGGCCCAGTCTACTCTGGTAGATCTGTCTGCCAGAGGAGACTTGGACCAGGAGGTCTGTCTGCATACCAGGGAATGGAACACCAGACTGTGGAGGCATGTGGACAGCACAACGCCATAGCCCAATGTATCATGACAGTGCAACAAGATGTGACACTGAAATGGACACCCAGGAGGTCCAAAGCCCATGAACTTTCATTCTTGGTCTTTGGAGCATTTGGAAAGCCCTTGCACTCTGAAGCCAGTGAAAGCTTTGGACCTAGTGTGATGATTGGTGCAGTACAGGCCGTCCCAGTGCTGAATGTCTAGGTGCATCTTTCAGGCTGGGGGGTGGGGGGAGGAACTGGGGCGCTTCTAAGGCCATCTGCTGGGACTCGAGAGCAGGAGAAGGTTTGTCCTTGTCTCTGCTTGAGATGCCCATGAGCATTTGGTGGGCCACTGTGTGCGACAGGATGCTGGACTAGATGGGCTGTGGCCTGATCCAGCAAGGCTTCTCTTATGTTCTCTTATGTTCTTATGACAGCCTTCTTTCGCACCAGAAGCAACCTGTCCCTGCTCAGGACATAAAGTATTGCTAATTCTAATTTAGGGCACCTCATCCTGTTCTGGAATAGCAAAGGTAAATGTGAATATGGCCTTGGTCTCCAACATCACCCTTTTTACTTAGAACCTTGTTGAGACTTAAAGAGGCAGAGCTGTGTTGTCACAAGGAAATATAGTTACAAGGCTGTGAGAGTATTCCATAATGAAGACACAAGCTTGCCAGGGATGGAAGATGTTTATGTCCTAGTTTACATTTGATTAATGATTTGGCATGTTCCCACCTTTTTTTTTCCTCTTCAATTTAAAACATTTTCATACTTCCATCTGCTAAAAAGAAATCCCAGCCTGGCCTGTAAGCAATAAAAAAGTAAAATCACCACAGCTAAAAATAAAAATAGCACAGTAAAAACACAATTGCCTAGTTATCTAGGGGCCTTTCTGCATTTGGCTTTATTCTAGAATATATCCCAGAATAAGGACCTGCTATCTGCATCCTAGTGCAGACTATGGAAGGCCCCAGGTAAGGCATGTCATAGCCTGCATTAGCTTGTGACTAGCGTGCTGCTGTCCTGAGATATATTCCAGAATAAGGCCAAGTGCAGAAAGGGCCTAGGTTCTTTGCATTGAGCCTGGAAACCTATATGTCGGAGTTAGAGCATGTCTTTTGGGCCCAACCCTGAACTTTGCATCGTCAGCAGAATATGAAAATGCATTTTTATATACACCAATTACCTGTTATCCCTATTATTACTATCTGGATTTTCACTTAGGAGGTCTGACCCTATTATTACTTTTATTATCCAAATCAAATATTCAGTTAAAAGGTCTACATTTATGGAAAAAAGGATATCTCTCCCCCTTTCCTTGATTGCAAACTAGGGATCTGCACATATATCCGTTTCATTCAAAATTTGAATCAATTGTTGGCTACGTTGGAAGATTGACATTCAGATGTGAAGTGAATGCTTTTGTGCATTCGTTTGATGCTTCATTATTTTCATGAATGGGGAGAGGCAGCAAAGTATCTGCACAGTTGCATCTGGATTCAGAGCAGATTCAAAGCAGATTCAGAGAGGATTTGGAGGCGCAACTGGCAGCAGGGATTCAAATCGGATTCAAATAGCATTCACAGCGGATTGAAATCCTACCATGTTTGAAATGGTTCTGTTTGCACGAATGTGAATTTCCTTCACATTCGCTTTGATGCAAAGTGAACATGAAAAAAAAATTGTGCATGTCTCCTATTGCAGACAACAGCCCTGTCCAGACAAGGGATATATATATATATAGCGCAATTGTGTCTATGCCATGGTGGAATTGTCACACATATCTGTGGCAACCCCACCATACCTCTGCTACGTCCCTGACTTTGGTCATGGGTTTTCCTGAAATAGCATTATAACTTATCTTGTGAACAGAGCCACCATCTTTGCCATGGCCACCATGCATGGGCAGGAGCTGAAAAAGAAGCCTGCGCTTGCACAGTTATGGTAACTGCACACTTCCCTGTATTTCACACCATCGAAATACCCAGATATGCACATCACTATATAGCACATAGACAGCGCAAGGACTGTGCTGTCTGTTTATCAAGAGATCATTCTGGTGGGGCTTTTCTCTGGAATACTGCTTGTTAGCGCAACATTCGGGTGGCATCTGGAGGTGGTCTATGTACAGTATTAGTGCAAGTTTTGGTTTGAATAATGAAATATGGAAGACATTTGGTTCAGTCTATGAGCCTAAATCATCTTGAATTATGTCTTTTATTTTATTTTAACTATAATGCTGATGTTGATTGTGATCCTTTCTATTTATTATAAGGTCTGTTTTCATGAACATGTGCATGAATGCAAAATCACTCAGAGGCATATGGCGGTTTCTACAAAGGACCCTTGTTCTGATCTTTGGATCCTGATGTCGTGTTAATGGGTAGAAGTTGATTAGGCTAGCAAATATGAATCCACAACCTCTCAAAATAAGTAATTGAATGCTTGTGGTTTTAAAAAACAGAACAAGTTCTGTGTCTACCATGTATTGTAGTTTCCAAGTGGAAGAAACAAAGTAGAAGTTAGTGAGATACATAAGGATGACTAACTGCCAGTTCTTTGCTTATTTGTTTGGATGAAGCTGCAGGTGAAAAAATGACACCCTATTTCCATTGAGATTTTTCCCCTAAAACTATTCCAGAAAGTCTTGATTTGTGTACGCTTTTAGTTTAATTTGTGTTATTTTTATGTTACCTCCATGCTTTGCGAGGACACAGTTGTTAGCTAAAAACAAACCTATGTATATATTTTCGTGAAGGTGCAAACAGGATTGCTGTTGGTATTTAATTACTGATATTAAATATTTATATAGAGGTGTGGTAAACTAAATAGGCTATACAGTGGTACCTTGACATACGAGTTTAATTCATTCCGTAACCTTGCTCTTATGTCAAATCGCTCGTATCTCAAAGCAATTTTCCCATTAATCCATTCCAGCTCCCAAAACACCACCTCAGTTGTTTTTGTTATGTACTGTACTGTATTTACATATTCGTATCTCAAATCTTGCTCTCATCTCAAAGCGAAATATCACTCGCTCGGCGGCTTGTATCTCAAAACACTTGTATGTCAGGGCACTTGTATGTCGAGGTACCACTGTATTGTATCTTTACTGGGTCTTTAACTTGGCCACCTAAAGCTGCAAACAATTTAGGCCGATAACTATAGTTTTTGAACCCAAGGATGAGATTAGAAGAAAGCTAGGATGGGGTGTGGCAAGATGAAACCATTATAGTTAGCCCAAGGATGCACCCGATTCTTTGCTTCTGTGGATGTGCAAAATGGTCATGCGCCCCTTACATGGGAGCCACTTTTGCTAGATGTTCCCACCAGCCACCACGTAGTGAAAAACTATGCCTTTTAAGTAGGGTGCAATAACCCCACCCCCCAGAAGAGGTGATGACAGCAACTAGCCTGGGCAGCTTTAAGAAAGGGTTAGACAAATTCATGTAAGACTGGTGCATCAATCGTTATTGGAATGGATGCCTAGGCACTGCCTTCAGGTTGGAGAGACATGCAGGATGCCTCTCAAGGCCATTTGCTGGGACTGAAGAGCAGGAGAAGGTTTGCCCTTGTCTCTGCTTCAGATGCCCATGGGTAATTGGTGGACCACAGTGTGAGACAGGATGCTGGACTAGATGGGCTGTGGCCTGATCCAGCTGGTCAATTAAGAACATAAGAACATAAGAGGAGCCCTGCTGGATCAGGCCACAGCCCATCTAGTCCAGCATCCTGTCTCACACTGTGGCCCACCAATTACCCATGGGCATCTGAAGCAGAGACAAGGGCAAACCTTCTCCTGCTCTTCAATCCCAGCAAATGGCCTTAGAAGCATTCTGCATCTAAGCATGAATAGAAATTCATGCTTAGGAGCATCTATTAGCATGAGTAGAAATCATCTTCATGATTTAGACATCATATAATAGTAGTATCGCATGGCAATATATTCCCATTCCATGTATATAGTAGCCGTATAGCGTTGGTGAGGATTACGTTCTGCAAAAACCTTGTGGATTGGAACTTTGTGACTCCTATGGATCAGCATGTTCCTATTCTTCTTGCATCAGTCAGAAACAGTTTCTGCTGAGAGAAAATGCAGAAGAAAGATTGACAAGATCAACAATGACTCAGGTTGGCAGACTGAGAGGAGAGGAAGAAGAGGGAAAATGCGCAGTAGAGGAAGACAGCCAGTTCGAGACAGTAGAAGGAAGCAGGAGGAGAATGCCAGAAATGAAGCAGGAAATCTAATTCATATGTGAAATTTAATAGAGGGGAAAGCTCATAATGCCCCATTCATCAATAAAGCCATTTTATACAACACATCCTTGATGGTTCTCAAAACCCACCATGGCATCATCCTGATGACCATGAAAAGCTCCATCTTTGTAGTGAAATTCCCCGCAAAGAATGGAAAACATGCTGTGTACACTAGGCGGTGCCTCCTGACCTTGGAGTAACTTCAAAACTTCACAGTGCTTAACATCAGGCAAGAAATGGCCTCAGGAATCATCTGGTGAAGACACATTTCTTTGCCATGGTTTTGGGCTGAGCGTATAGCATGCCCTCCCACTGTCACCATTTTAGCTAACTTATTTTATCCGATTTTATACTTATTTTATTGTAACCTGTCCTGATAACTAAAAACTGAGGCTGCCTTCGGAGTCCTTTGTTAGAGCCTGCATTTTAGTTGTCTCTGAGGGCAGATTTCACAGTTTGGAGGCAAGCGGCAGGGCTGGTGGAGGTGCCAACATGCAGTTGCCATGGCCCAGAGGACTTCAACAGGTGTCCAGTCTCCATGTGTGGGTGGAGCCTATGCACCCTATCCAAAAGTGGATCTGAGGAGAGTGAAGGGGGCTTAGGCTAGAAATGTAAGTCAGTGGCGCAGAAGGGGTGAGACCCAGTCAACCAATGGAAGATAATGATGCTTTCTTTGTGAAACTATCAAGATCACTTCCCAAGCATCAGGTCAGGAAGATAGGTTTCTTTGGTTATCTCTGGCCGTGGTCATACCTTGCTGAAATAGCCCATCTTATTAAGAAACTGGATTCAAAATGCACTAACTCTGATCAAACCCATATCTCAGTTTCCGTTGCTATGCTCAAACTTTTCTGTTGCTGCCCTGAGACTCCTTTACAAGACTTTTTTTTAGATCTCCACCCCTCTCCGCTGTCATAGCACCCCGTGCGCTCTGATAGGATAAAAGTTATGTCACTCAACGGTGTATAACCCCACATTGAGTGAAAGGGGAAGCATATTTTTGCAGTCTCCACCCGCTGTTAGTATGGTACTTCCCTGATCACACCCAAAAGATGACTGGCTTGAGGCCTGTAAAAAATCTGGACTCAGGAAAGTACGATTGAAGGGAGGAAAGTCTGAGCAGTGGGGCATTATGATGGGCTGAAATAGGTTTAAAATGAAGATGTGACCATGGCCTTTGTCTCATATGAAATGTTGTTTGAAGATCTGAAAAAATTAAGTGTGACAAATAGGCAAAAGGAGAAGAAACCAGGAAGGGGGCAGATGCACATGATTTTATGCAGTCATTCTGAGGAGATGTCAGTTGTTAGTGAGAACAATGCCTACTATATTAATGTGATTTGTGTGTGTGTGTGTGTAGCTTGCTCTTTCATAATATCTTCAGTGGCAGTTGCATAACATATATGCTTGATGTGGAAGTAGATGGACATATACTTTTTTGTTATCGCTTAGAGATGGGTCTGTGCTATTGTGTTTTGTGCAGTTTTGAATTTATGTATTTATGTATTTATGTATTTATGTATTTATTTATTTATTTATTTATTTATTTATTTATTTATTTATTTATTTATATTTCTATCTCTCCCCATACCTGAAGGTCTCTGGGTAGGTAACATTGGATTAGACAACAGATTAAAAACAAGATACAAATTAGAGCAAGATACAGATTAAAACAAGATGCACATTTAAAAACACCTTTAAAATTCAACAAATTTAAAACTGTGCACTCCCTAGGGCATTAATAGTGACTGTAACTGTAACTGGGGAGGGAGAATAAATCAGCCTCAGCCAAAGGCCAAGGCAAAAAGGTATGTCTTTACAGCCTTCCTAAATGATAACATGGGAGGGGCATGGTGTACCTTGAGGGGGAGACCTTTCCACAGTCTGGGGGCCACCGCTGAAAGTGCTATCTCCCGGGTGCCCACCAGCCTTACTACCGAAGGTGGTGGGACTACCAGGAGGGCCTCTTCCTTGGATCTCAAGGCACGGGCAGGTCAGTGTGGGAGAAGGCGTTCCTTTATGAAGTCCTTATTTGGACTAGGTGGCTCTTTTACATGCATATACATAAAACACACATTTTCTAGTACTTTCTGGGGCTTTTTCTGTAAAGTACATATTTTCCCGTTGATATATTAAAAGCTTGTGTACTCTTCATGCAACGAAAAACGTAGTGCAACACACAGCATCATTTGTATAAGAGTCCTTAGGCACCTGTCTTGTGCTGATCCAGATCATCTTTCCTGGATCAAGTAATCTGCCCCAAAGCTGCAACAGATTGCTGTGGAACGGATTAAGACTGTCTGCATTGCAATGGGCTGTTCTGGCCCAGCCCCTGCAATGACCTCAAAGCCTTTGGAGCTAGCTTCTGAAAGCTTCAATGGCCAGGAATGAAAGTTCCTGGCCTTGAAGCCCTTGGGGGACCCATTTCGGTGGTGCACCTTGCTACTCTGCTAAAAGGGATCCACTGGCAACTCAAACCTCCCTGATACACTTTCTCACTGGCTAGTATGCTGGTGGACCTATTTAATCAGGTCAACCAGTGTTCCAAATCAACAGGCTATGTTTGGCTTTCTGATCTGGTTTATGGTCCATCTGGTACAGGCAAAGCATACTAGTTGGGTGTGGGGTTTCACTGGTCTACTGTGTGCTTAAGGAGACTCCTGCCCTCTAAAGTGGGGCCTTTCCGCACTTCAGCCTGCAGTTGATAATTAGGCAACATCTGGGCAAGAGCATCTGTACTTAGAGGAGGCTGTTACAGCCTCCACCCGCTCCCTGCCTTCCCAGAAGTTGCCTAATTATCAACTAGCTGTGGAGCTCAAAATCGTGCTCCACAACCCACCTAAACTTCCCCAATCACTTACCTGTCGCATCCAGCCAGCAAGCATTTGCACCTCTGGCTGGACAGCAACATCAACGGGGCTACTACGCAAGCGCGCTGGCAGCTCTGTTAACCTCCTGATGCAACTGTGCAGAGCATCAGTATTGTCACGGCAATGGCACTGACACATGTGCCGCCACAGAGGGGGCCGTACTCAAATGGTGACACCCTGAAGAGGATCAGCCCGTGATCGAATGGGAGGTAAGTGTTCGATCACAGGGATGGGAGGCTAACATTGACCAGCACTCCCAAGAGCGAGTGGTAGTTGATGTTAGCTGATTGCACTCCTTTCCTGTCCAGTGGACAGGAAGTGCAATTTTAGTCCTGGTTAAGTGCAGAAAGGCCCCTGTTCCAAACTAGGAACAACAGAGAAATAACAGGGACAACAGGCCCCTGGTAATGGAAGCAAGTTTGGGGCTCTATATCATGCAGTTCAACAATTATAGTTGAACACCAACTTCAGCAATCAAATAGAAGCTTCCACGTGCTGTCCCCCTTTTGCTTCTTGGCCAAGATTCAACCATTAGTTTCACAAAAAGTCTTTCTGGAGAGTAGTTACAACTTGACAAGCAGGTTTTTAGCTTTGACTCATTTGGTCTGCCGCAAAAATTAAACCAAACCGATTTCTCCTCCGTCTGTACTTTGTACAATTAACTGTAACCACTAGAGGGTAGCTCTTCATTTCAGTTCCATTAATATTCACAACTTTTATCCTTTGGGGCCAAGCAACAGGTGTTCTGTCTTTTCAGGAGGAAATAAAAATGCTTGGCGGACCTTCTGCTGTCATGATGTTGTGCAAAGCGTTGATTTGTTATTGCCTGTGCATTTAAGCATTTAACAGCAGAACCCTGTGTGTGTTTGCCCAAAAGAAAGTCCCACTGCATTCAGTAAGGTTTATTCCCTTGTTCAGTGTGTGTAGGACTACAGCTTAAAATAAACAAGAACAAAATAATGAGTTGAAAATGTGTATCATTCCTCAGCTGTATTACTTAGTGTTTTTGTAGTGCATTCAAAATATTGGCAGTGTTTGCATGCATTATGATTAGGCCATCCCATAAGCTATGACCTGCCTATAGCAAGGAAGGCAAGCATGTCAGTTTGGTAACTACTTGCTATAAAGTGGGGGGAAATCACTAAAGGTTAAATATAAAAATGAACAAACTTTAAGAACAGAAGAGGAGCTCTTCTGGATCAGGCCACAGCCTTTCTAGTCCAGGATCCTGTCTCACACAGTGTCACCAGTTGCTTCTGGGCAAAACCTTCACCTGCTCTGAAATCCCGGCAAATGGCCTTTAGAGGCATCCTGCCTGTATCTCCAAACTGGAGGCAGTACCTAGGCATCCATTCTAGGAGCGATTGATGCACCTGTCCCCCATGAATTTGTCTAGGCTAATTGCTTTCCCTATCTCTTCTGGTCCTTTTATTTCTGCCTGACCACTGTAGAAATAAAATAAATCATAAAGAGCATTTTTTTTTCTTTTTGCAGTGATCCCTATGTGAAACTTTCATTGTATGTAGCAGATGAAAATAGAGAACTTGCTCTCGTGCAGACGAAAACTATTAAAAAGGTAAGTAAATATATGCAAAGTTTTATTTATTTATTTTTCTTTAGGCTATCTGCACGCTTACAAAAATGTTTTCTCAAAACACTGTAAGTAGCTCAGTGTGCGTAATGGGGATATCAGGGTATTTCCACGCTGAATCCTGGAACCAGAAAACCTCATATCTGCCTTGTTCACATATAACATTTTGGTATGATACACAAAGTTTTGTTCAGCCTGATTTCTCCAACCTTTCAAGGGTTTTAGCATTACCAAGACTAGCAGTAGCAGCCAGCACTGGAGCTTAAAACTGGAAGTTAAATGCATAGATTGAACTGAAATGTGCTGTCAGTCCTTCTGAGCTGATTTGGTCTAGTGGTTAGGGAGCTGGACTTTTATCTGGGAATACCTGGTTTGATTCCACACTCCTCCACAAAGCCAGCTGGGTGACCTTGGGCTAGTCACAGCTCTCTTCTGAGCTCTCACATATATTGAACTAGCATTTGGATAGCTGGTCCCAATTCTGGGATATAATCTGAGATTCTGTACTGGATATAATAATGTGCAGAAAGGGCCAGGGATTTGCAGCACATTTTAGACTTCAGGGATACACAACAAATCAACATGCCATCTGTCCCAGTGCTGTTGGGTACAATAAGAAATTGCTTGAATTTATATCTGTGGGAATAAAGTCTGGATCTTGCCTTTTCAACTCCAGTACAAAGAAATTTGACAAAGAAAAAGAAAAAAAGAACACTGAAGGCTTTGAATTACAGCCATCACTGTACAAAAGCACAGTTTTGTATAAGTGTTCGTCCCCATGGCAAGGATATTGCGAAGCAAACGTGAGTTTATCTCGCAAGACTCCCCATGCAAAGCCCTAATTTGGGCTACATGAAGGACAACATCCTCAAAATTGAAGTAAAAAAAAAACCTTATAATTGTTCTCGCCCCGAATTACGGGGCAAGAATGGGTTATAAAGGGGGCATGGGGACACTCCCGGGTTACGATCGCAGCATTAGAGGGCAGGGTTTCGCTGTCCCCGCCACTAACGCTGCAATTACAACTGTCCCCCCCCTTACCTGAGCGCTTAATTGCTCAGGTAAGAGCTTGATTTACCACAAACAATAGCCTGACAGCTGCCCTGCACTCAGCTGAGCAACTGTCAGGTGAGTTTTGGGGCTGTCAAGAGCAGGCAGAGCTCTGATAAGGTTATTAAAATAGACTGGAGCTCTGCCCTGATCTTGACAGCCCCTATACGCACCTGACAGTTGTTCAGCTGACTGCAGGGCAGCTGTCAGGAGGTTGTATGAGGTAAATCAAGCCCTTACCTGGACAATTAAGTGCTCAGACAAGGGGAGGGGGGTTGGACAAAACTGCAGCATCCCGATGCATGGATTTGCCATGGTTTTCATGGGGTTGGATGAGTTTGCCTTGAACCCGCCCTGTCCTCCATTGCCATGGGGACTCTTTAATGCAAATTAAGATTCGCATTAAGCCCCCCCCCCCCCCCCGATCCACTGCAGGGCATTGGCAGCCCCATGGGGATTCACCCTAAGACTCTTTCTTTTTTATATGGCTGGTAAAACGAGACTTTGTTTAATGCAGTATTGAAAGAGATTTGGCCCGCAGCATCACCAACAAATTTGATAAAAGCTTATTCTGCTATATTTGGATATTCTGGAACAAAGCATGGGTGTTCCAGAATATCTATGCTTTATTCCAGAATGTTTAAATGCAGCAGAATAAAAAAGGAATGTCTGGGTGCAGCTAAACTCTGTCTGTCTTGCGCAGACCCTTACTCTGGATTAAGGGATGCCCTATCCTCATGTTAATGCAGATCCAGCAGGCCCCCCTTCCCCAGTGTGGCTCCATCTGCATTAGAAGGAGCCAAATGCATTCTGAGGCTAGCAACTTTTATTTCTCGCCTTTGGAGACATGGGGGTATGACTGCAGATGGCATTGATCCTCCATGTGGTCCAGGTCAGTGGGCTGAGCTATTCCAGACCCACCGATTCAGGATTAATGACCAGTAAGTACAGAAGGGGATATTGATTAAGACCTATTGACTTACACTGTCCACCTTTTAAAAAGTCGACATCTGGCCATATCAGGGCTGGGGGGCATAGACTGGCCCAGCACTGTCTGGCCTCTGGTGGTCTTTCCTTCCGTAAAGACCAGATGTAAGAAAAAGTGAGAGTTCCTGCACTTCGTTTAAAATTCCAAGGCTTTCTGCACTGTGCTGACACACAACATGTTTGTTGTGGCCTCCATCTGCACAATGCCAGATCAGTTGGCCTGCAGATTGCCGCAGAACTGCAGAAAATGTGCAGAGCTCTGTCTTTTCCCTGGGCCAAGCTGCTGGCCTCTTTTGCACAGGTATGAGGAAGTGCTAGCATTTTTAAAAAGAAAATCTGGGTTTCCCCACACCATCTAAAAATACCCTGACTTTCAAAGCTGGCTGCGCTCACAACTTTTTTTTTTCTTTTTAAGAACTCTCAAAAGCAGCTTAAAAGTACCAGCATGTGGCAGTCAGTTCTCTCATTCCAGTTTCCAGCCCCTAGCTTTTCATAGTTACTTGCACAACACAATTGTGCTTCTGCACTGCATGGTAAGTTTTGGGAACTAACCTGTAGCATTATGCATTATAAGATAAGATATTTCACTTAAAAGAGATGTACAAATGCCTACATGTTTTTCGCTGCACAAGCCAAATCTTCGCTGATAATGAGCTGCATATAAAAACAGTAATGAGAGCTGAATATATTTTGTGAGCACCATTTGCAGAACTAATTAATTTCGTATGACAAAGGGTAATTGTCTTCTAAAAAGAAGACGTTCCCATGTCCAAAGCCGTTAGAAAATTAGAAGTGAGTGTGTTACTTTTAGGTTAATTAAATTGCAATCCTAATTCAGATTTAGAGAAGTCCTGTGCCTGCGGCACTGAAGCAGACACTCTTACTGGGACTTTAACCTTCTACCTATGCCTAACAGCTTAAGGCTTTACGTTCTTCCTGGAATCAAATCCTGTGCACATAAGTCTTAAAGAACAGAGAGTAACTTAAGGTACCTCTAGATCAGCAGTTCTCAGCCTTCCTAATGTTGCGACCCCTTAATGGAGTTCCTCATGTTGTGGGGACTCCCAACCACAGGGGCGGAGCAGCTGGGAGGTGGGAGGGAAGGGCAGCGGGAGGCTCATCACGACCCCTCTGAAAGGGTAATTCGACCCCCAAAGGGGTCCCGACCCCCAGCTTGAGAACCACTGCTCTAGATAGTGAGTGAAAATTGCAGGATTGTTATTTAGATCTGATAGCCTCCTGCCATTTGGAAGGGGTGCTGAAAGGGGATTACCTTGGGGCAAACACAGGCTCTTACCTTGTCTGTCGTTCCCTCGTGGAACCACTGCTCTTACAAAAGTACCAGGATGTATGAAGCAACCCTTCCCTTCCCTTTTTTTTTTTTTTTTTGTGCACTTCCTATATAGGGTACTTTTGTAAGAGCAGCGATTCCATGAACAATGACAAAGTCAGCAATCCTGGAAATCTGGTGACAGAGCTGGATTTTCCATCATGCCTTTATTGTGCAACCTCAATATAGCCCCAGGAAAAATCATGGTTTTTAAACTGTGTCTGGAGGCACCTTAACTTAATATAAAAACAAAGCTTCTTCCCATGTGGTCATTTAAACCCAATGCAGGCTCTAAGTCTAGAAATACACCTTGGATTAAGAGGTAGCCCAACTGGAATCTGAAAAAAATATATAACCTCCGATTTTCTTTGTCTGCATTTATGCAGAACAAAAACTTATTCCAAATCTGATTATCCATGTTTCTCAGTATGTCAGCAGAGTTTGAATTTCATGATAGCTGCAAATGATGTTGCATTCAGTGGGCCTGCCAGCCATCACCTAGATCCCCACTGAGCTAAACTAATAAAGGCCTGCCCTGTAATTCTGAATGTCTTGGAGTTTTTCATTTGTCAAAAGAGCAAAGGTTGGGCATTGTGCAATATACAGCAGTCTTGTATAGTGAATGGCTGCTCCTAGCAGCACAGTGTTTTGATTAATTGGCAAATTCCTGAAAGCGACAGCAAGCAAATACTTTTCTTCTGCCTGCTCTGTCATTCATACTTAATGCAAAGGGCTCCCCAATGAAATTGCTGGATCAGGCCACAGCCCATCCAGTCCAGCATCCCGTCTCCACCCAGTGCCCTACCTTCTCAGTATTACTTCTCGGTATTCTCAAGCAGAAAACGAAGGCAAAATGTTCACTTGCTCTTGAATCTCTGCAAATTTCCCTGCCTGGCTCTCCAGCTTGGAGGAAGTACCATAGCTAGGCATCCATTCTAGTAGCTATTGATACAGCTGTCCTCCATGAACTTACCTGCTTGAGTGGTTCTGCGGTAGTGGCACTGTCGTGTCTGAAGCAGGGATGTTCAGCAAGCACATGCACAAACACACACGCATGCTCGGCTAGCAGCAGCAAGCAGCCTGTTCAGGTTTCAAAGTTCTTGGTGGATAAAGAACTAATATGTGGTCAGGAATGCCGGGGTCAAGTTATTAGATAGTTTTCGTAGCCATAAATCAGAGTTCAGGAACACAGAAGTACATGAGCCAAGGTTGCTCGGAAGATCCTTTGTCTGCAGTGGTGTTTGATGGATTTCTTAAGAAGGACTGGGATAGCTGAATACCTGGTGGCGCAGCTCTTTGGCCTGGAGTGCATCTCAGGTGTTGTCATTCTCACCTGAGAGTACTCTGCTTGGGGCGTTGGCCAGCATCTGAGTCCGAACCATCCCCATCATGGGAGACCGAACCAGTATCCATGTTTGGCTGGTGAGGCATGTCTCTGTCGCTTTGACTGGCAGGGAAGGCTCCTTTGACTTGGCTGGCATGGGCGACAGCCTCCTCATCTGAGGAGGAGGTGCTGATGTCACGAGGCATGACTGGCATAGCTAGAGAGCAGAATTAAGTACTTACTACATCTTGCACTTTGCAGCACTTCTAGGAGTTCTTATGTGCTGAGGCAGGTGGATGTGTGCATTGCATACATCGGTGGATCCACTGTGCCAGAAGAAACAGAGTCAAACGACACTTGTGACCTCCAGGTTGATTTACCGCTCTGTGATGGCACCACGCAGATCTTGCTTTAATAGATCAGCTGAGTGTGAAGAACAAAAGTTTCAAAAGGAACAAATAAACCCTCTAAGAAGAGCTCAAATCTCCCAGCTCAGGGTCTTAGGTTCAGAAACAAAATCATGATATATTTAGATTATTTCTTCTGCTTATATATACTCACATTCGCACTTCCGTTTCCAAACCATCTCTGTCCCACAGGAGATACAGATCACTGGAGGGACCAAGGAAAAAGAAAGGCTATTTTGACCTCCTTTGCTGTCTGCAATTATCAGCTCCTCCTCTGCGTTTATCTGATTAAATTCCCCTTTCAAAAATTTATAGACAATCTGAGGTTGCTTGCACTCATGATCCTGGAATCTTCTTGTGAACGTTCCACCATGTGGCCAGCAGCTCTTCAACCCTTCTGTTCAGGAATGATGAGATTTCCTTAAAAGAATTGGTTGTGAGCAATAGTTTAGAGACCATTATAACAGTATTTTCTCAAGGATGTCTTAACCAAACATACCAAAGAAAGAATAGAGAACGAGGCTGGAGGACTTTCTTCACTTGGCCCCAAACTCTGTGTGTAGTATAATCCCAGACGGAGGACCTGTACCTCAACGGGCCATTCCCAGCTCAGAAATGGCCTCTGTGGTGCTGGGGCAGGTCATCTGAGGTGCTGGGCAAGCTTGCTGTCATCTCAGATGACCCCAAACATGAGAGCGCATATTTTGTTTTATATGCAGTTGTACATCCTGAGTTCTCAGGTCAGGTCACAGCAATTAAAATACATAAAACAAATTTTAAACCAAGTAAAATGGTGCCACACATGTAAAAGGTGAAAATATAAAGATTTATGTGTTCCTCAACCTCCTGATTGCATGAAGGAATGGTGACTGATGCACCCAAGCCTGCCTCTGCTGTGCCCCCACTATAAGACTCCATCTGAATAGGGAGAAAATAGCAGCATAGCCCACTCTAAGCATGGACTGTTTGCAGGCAGTCCACACAGCATTCTCCCTAGTTTACTGGGCTGTGATACCACATCGGGCGGGAGGCTGATGTTCACGATAGGTGAACATCTGGGCAAGCGCCTCCTGCCTTTCCAGATGTTCACCTATCATGCACCACAAGCTCACTAATCCTTACCTTACATGCCTGGAACTTCCAGCAGGCGATCGTTCGCACCTCTTCTGGCTGGGTAGGTCATTGGAGCTGCCGTGCAAGCACACTGGCAGCTCCCATGAGCCCCTGACGCGACTCTGACTGCGCAGAGTGTCAGCGTTGTCATAGCGCTGCCGTACGCACAGTCACAGAGGGTGCCACAATCAAGATGGCAGTGCCCAGAAGAGGATCAGCCCAGGGATCAGTCACAGGTGAGTGATCAATTGTGCTGTGGGTAGGCTAACATTGACTAGCCATCACCAGTGCGATCAGTGTTAATTGACTGCACACCTTTCCTGTTCGTGGGATAGGAAGGGAAGGGAAGTGTGTAATCTCCCATGTTTTGACTAGGCATCAGGAAGCAGAGCTGAAGAAAGCCCTTAAGGATTCAGTTCCACCTAAATTTTCATCCATTCTCCATCTGCTTTCAGAGTGAGAAAAAAGCCTC
This sequence comes from Aspidoscelis tigris stejnegeri, assembly GCA_023333525.1. Taxonomy (NCBI): domain Eukaryota; kingdom Metazoa; phylum Chordata; class Lepidosauria; order Squamata; family Teiidae; genus Aspidoscelis; species Aspidoscelis tigris. The sequence continues at coordinate 15,839,518 of JALMGA010000007.1, forward strand.
AGAGAAAGGACTAGTCATTTTCTTTCCATGTAAGGAGGCAATTTGCATGTTAGTGCAGAATACAGGAGGTCCCACCCATTGCTGGTATACAACATCTGCATGGGAAAAAGTGTAATCCAGATTAGGAGGACTCTGATTTGGATTATTGGTAGTCCTTGGTGTCCAGGACTATCAGTGCACCAGCTTAGCCTTGTCCAGAACACAGAGGCATGCAGAAGGCATGTCTTCATTTTCTGGACTACTGGGGGACTCATCTTGACAAAGGGTGCACTACCAAAATGGATTCCCCAGGAGCTGGGAAGTTGCTTTTTCAAAAGTTTCTGGAGATGACTGGCCAAATTGTTACTTAAAATAAATAAATAAATCAGCTTCCAACTTCCCCAAAGCATGCAGCTTTTCACAATCTGTAAACTGACAGGTTTTGTTGTATGTTATTTGAACACAGTTCTTAATTATTTAAATAAGTAAATTGATTCATTGGCTACAGTCCATTTTACGAGCTTTTTGCCACATCTTTGAAGAACACCTTGTGAGATGGGAGCGTTAAAATACCTTCTGTGGAGACACAAAATTATCTTTTTGTATTTGTGCCAGAGGTTTTGTTCTAGGCATTTGAATTTATCACTATTTTATTTATGTGGGTTACATGTAATGCTCTACTACCTCACCCTGCCACCCACTCTCTCGCAATATGTTAAAGAACTTTAATAATGAAATATTTAATAGCCTTCATTAAGATATTTCTGCTCAGGTCATCAGTGATCGGCCTCCTACTGTGAAGTTCCTATTTATAGTTACCTTCTATTCCTGGTTCGTCCCACTTCAGATACTCTCCCACATGAAGTTTGCTTAGCAGTTGAATTTTAAACCTTTTGACAACAGTATCTTTATTACCGATGAAAGCTGTTGCTGTGACTTTTTCTTCCTGTTTTAAAACCCTTATGTTTTGGTTCTCCACAAAGAATGTCACTCTAGTCTTAAGTTGCAATAAAATGTACTGGCAGGTCTTTTGCATCTTCTAAAACCCTTAATGAGTATACATATAAATATAAGTGTATCTTTTTTTTTTCCTTTGCAGACGCTGAATCCAAAATGGAACGAAGAATTTTACTTTAGAGTAAGTGTTCTGTTTCTAAATGGAAAGACCTGTTTATTTGCCAAGAGTCGGCTAATGGCAAGTGCTTGATGGAAACAAAATGTTAGATTAGATTAAATGTTAGATTGACCCAGCAAGGCCATTCCATTCTTAATTCAGTGAAATTTTTTAGTGGATGTTGATCATCCCTGGGGTGTAAAAACAATTACTCCTTTCTGACATGTCTTAACACTGTGTCGTACTTTGTCCATGCTTTATTCCTCTTAACAGGTAAATGTCTAACTAGTCCATTAGTCAAAGGGTGTTTTTCCACTAGCACTGAGTACCTGTTAAGTACCCGTTAGGAACCCATTAAGGACTCATTAGGCTCAGAGCAGGATGACCCCATTTCCACTACAGACTCCATTAGAGCCACATTTGTTTCCACCAGAGCTAGGGAAATCCGGATCATATGGGTCTTTCAGGACCTATAATCCAGATTTCCTGTAGACCTCATTAAAGGGGTCTACAATGGGGTCTTCAGCCATCGAATCCAGATTATAGAGAGCCTGTTTCCACTACAAATGGGCAATGGGGTCTAGAGGAGGCTTGGGGGGGGGGGCGCCCATGGGGGGAGGGTGTCCCAAAATCAAAACTTTGAAGTCCCTCCGAAGTTGCCTTTGGAGATTAACACAGGCTTCAAAGAGACCCCCTTGCGAGAGCAATGCTGCTGTCAAAGGCTCTAGAGGATCTTCGAAGTTAGTGGCAGATCACTCTGGAGATTCTACAGAGCCACTCCGGAGGATCTTCAAAGATTCTCCGGAGTGTCTATGGCAGTGATGGTGAACCTTTTGAGCTCGGTGTGTCAAAATTCGCAAGAAAACCTAGCTTAACTCGGGTGCTGTGTCACTTCTAGAAATATCCATAATTTTGGTATTTGTAGCTCTAGTAAAAAAGTTATATTTTTGATATCTGTATTTTATTAAAAGCAAAAACAGTTCTTTACATTAGTGACTTTCATTGCTGAATTTCGTTTGCTAAATCTTCAATTGAAAGTTGGAATTTCATACACTTCAAGAACAAGCAAGCACTACACGCCCAGGTGCCAGGGTGACCACGTGTCACTCAAAAGGGCTTGGCATGTCACTCAAAAGGCACTGCTATTGGGTGCTAGACCACCCATGGAAACACATTGGGTACTTCCCTTAATCCGGATCTACTGTATCCAGATTGATGGAAGTACCCATTCCTTAGATCCAGATCTTCTTAGATCTGGGTTAAAGGAGCTCAGTGGAAAAACACCCAAAGCGAGCACCTTCAGGGACACTCCCATTTTCCTAGGCAAAGATAGAACAAAATCAAAATATGTGTGTGTATAAACATAATCATAACTGAAGGAGAAAAGTTCATTTTGCTGGTTGATGGTTCTTGGACTATTAAGTCCTCTATTGAGGGCTGATGCTATATGCTTCTATGGGGAAATCTGGGTAGAAAATGGAATTGAGAAGACTACAGTTCTGCTGTTCTTAGACCTTTCTGCACTTACCCTTAAACAATTCCAGAGGACTCCCTTTCATATGGTGGTACTCACTCAAGGGAAGGCCCTGGTCCTGCTAGCTCATTTCATCCACACTGGACATAGTATAGTCCGGTCTTAGGTGGCTAAAATGGCCACCTACACTGGGATACCAGAATACCTAGTTTAACAGGTCTGCTAGTGGTCTAGGGGCATCTACAGTAGAACAAGGAGGGATTCAGAAGGCAAATTCATTTTGGCGGTGCACCAAATTTTGCCACTGCAATATGTCTTCCTGGGGCTCTGAGGCCAGGAACTTCCTAGGCGTTGGAGAACTCAGAAGTTGAATCTGAAAATCACACAGTCTTTGGAGCCAACATGGGAGCTAACCCACAACAGCATTCCAGGTGTGGAAGGGAAGGCCTGGTCCTGCTGGACCAGGCCAGCCAAATAAGTGCAGAAACTGTCGTTCGAGACCACTGGCCGTCCCAGGAGAAGTAGCTGGAAACTGAAATCCAGGAATATTAGGAAGATGACATATTGGCTATTCCTCATCGATCAGATCATAATATGTTGCCTTGTTATCTGGAATGTGTTGTTTCTAATCTCTGAACCTGTCTTGCTGATTTGTTCGCAAACTTCAAACTCACAAATAGACAAACAATAATGCAAAATGTAGATTCCTTGGGAAATGCAGTATTTATTCCCATCCTGGTAATGTAGGAAGCACAGGTCCTCCTATGGGTCTATGCTTGAGACACATCTGTGGCAAGCAGCCATTCCCAACCTCGCTTCTAGCCTTGCCATATTCTTCCTGCTCCTTATCCGTTTTCATCCAAGCCCACGGTCCTGTCATATGATAGTAAAGGAAGGTTTGGTCCAAGTCTGCAACACAGATGTTGGTCGGGGAGGCGTGCAGCTTCATTTTTCTCTTGGCTTCTTCCATTCCAGAAAATGCCCATGTGAACATGACCTTTTCATAGTCCAAAAGGAGCCTCTGATTACTTGCATATATATAAATGTGAAGGCCATCGCTCACTGGTAGACTGACAAGCCAATTCCATATTATTGCCAACAAAAATGCATGGATGTATTCATGTTGTCACCAGGAGCTCAGTTTGAGAGCATGTTTACCTTTTCAAATATTTTAAAGTCTGCTGATGCCAGACATATCTGCTTTCTTCATGACTGCTTTTCCTGTTCACTTTCCTACTACGACTTCACTTCAGGAGTTACACACAAACTTCATTCTTCCTCTTCAAGGAGTATATCTTCTACACAGTTTTTAAAAATTATAACTAGCCCTGAAGTTTACCACGTTCAAACCAGTAGGGAGACCGGAGTATGAGCTTATGAGTCTAATAATAAGAAAGCACTTACTGTATTGTAGAAATAAAAAGCGAGATGAAAGATTAAATACGGATTGATTTAATTAAGGGAAAATGAAAGTGTGACAGTGAATTTTGCTTTGTCAAAGTTACTTTATTCATCGCCTTTACGATACAAATATACTTTTAAGGTGCTGGTCAAGAGTGCAGTGTGGTTTTGGATTTTCAGACATACCAGGGAACAATATCACCTTGAACAAAACTGCACATGAATTTAATCCTGTATTTTGCACCATTTAAGACATAGTGGCATATAAGATGTCCGTATGATTTGCCAAAGAATATTTAGGACTCAGGGTGAAATAGTTTTTACAATAAACTGTTTTGGAAAAAAATGTGGGCCTAAAATGGCAACAGACGCAGCATTTTGTAGTTAACAAATTATTTTCTCCTTGTTTCACAAAATTCATAAAAAGGGGACGAAATAAGCTCTTTCGAGATTCAAACAGACTGAAATAATGCTGCTTCAGATTTAACGCACCGAGCAATCTTGAGCTCCATTATCACATTTGTTAGGCTGTTATGGATTATAGCTTTCAAGAGTGGAGTGGGAACGCAAAAGAAGGCAAGGTAAAATTTCACCCATTTAAATTTAATCTTTTGGAGCAGCTGCAACTCAACACTTGGGCATTGTAGATTGTTAAAACTATGGTATCTTTTTCAAACAGTATCTGTGCAGTTGGCTTCTTTTGTTAGCATTTTGGAAACAATATTTTTAGCACCATTTCACTTTGGCGAGATGGTCAGCAGTTCTCAGATTCATTGTTATAGCGTATTTAAACTGAAAAAAAAATAGAGATTTTATTTCTGCACTTGCCTTACTATCCTAGCTGCATTGATTTGTGTGAAATGCTCTACAAGGCAGGAGAAAAATGGACCAAGCCTGTTTTGATTAGTAATGCAAAATCCCTAGGAATTGACTTGGCACAGAACCGAGCGTGTCTGGTCCCAGCTTTTTCCGTTCCAGTCACAACAAAGTCTTAATACATCAGAATCATTCTACCAGAACTTATGTCTGGTCATGTTACACTTTTAAGTTGCTACGGCTGCAGCCCTAAATACGTTTGCTAGCATTCAGTCTCTGTTGATTTTAAGGGGGCTGTTTTCTGAATAAAGATGCAGTCCCCTCTATGCTTACTTGGACTTAAAGTGCATTGGGGATTAAGAAGAAGTAGTGTTGGTTTTTATGCCCCACTTAAGGGGATTCAAAGTGACGGACAAACCTTCTGTTTTTCTCCCCACAACAGGCACCCTGGGAGAGTAGGTAGGGCTGTGAGAGTTCAGAAAGAGAACTGTCATGAACCCAAGGTCACCAAGCTGGCTTTGGGTAGGAGTCTGGAATCGAACTGGGAGACTACCAGATATGAGTCCAACGCTCTAACCACAAGACCAAATTGATTCACAGACCAAATCCTATGAAAACCTTCATTGGAAACCTTTGCAAAATACTGGGCCTTTCTACACTTAGGGCGAGTTCCCATTTAAGGAATAAAACTGAATAAACATCGAGATTTACATCGGGATTTGAATCGATATGTAAAGCGTGTTAAAAGGAAGCAAAGAGCATCTGGCAATCAGATTCAACCCTGATTTTCTGTCCCCACTCTAAACACTTAAAACGCTTCCAAAAACGGATTGGAAAAGCGATTCTTTCCCCTTATCTCCCCATTGCCCAGGGCACATGGCAGCAGTGGAAACTCAAGCCCCGTTCACCCACTCACCTCCACAGCCATCATCCCCAGCAGGGGTTCCCTCCAAAAAAAGCACCCTGGCTCTGCTGCCGCTGCTGCTGCCACCTGCACACACAGCCTTAAACATTCACACATCTCCCAGAACCTGCAGCAGCTTTCCTTCCTTTCCCTTTCTAAAGGTCAGAACTTTTAAAGAGTTAGAATTGCACAGAATTGCAACATTGTTATCAGGTGTGAAGTGGGTGGATTGCTACATTGAAACCGCTGCTGTACAGGGTAGATTTTTACAGTGAAACGGCTGCTGTACCTTTTAACTGAAAGGGCTGACCTGCAGGGTGAAACCCCAATCCATTTCATGATGTATTTGCCCAAATACTGCTCTAGTGTTCCCACTACAGTAAGGTAGAAGTGTTTTAAAAGCCAAACCCGGAAAAAACACCTGAAAAATCAGGTGTTTATTTATTCTGTTTTAAAGCCAAATGATCCTCAAAATACCCCTGAAACTGATTACCAATGGGGATGACGAGGATCCAAACCATTTTACTTGATTGGGGGTGGGAATGGCGAGGATCCAAACTGTTTTTAAACAGTTTTAAGTGATAATGGGAACGCAGCCTCTGCTTGCCATGATCCCGATCACTGGGTCCAGGACAAGCAATGCCCTCTGGTCTAGGTCACAACAAGACTTAGACTGGAACAGTGCCATCTACTTGCCTATGGATGTTCCTCTGGATGTCCCTCCGGGTGTTTCTGGACTACAGCTCTCATCAGTGTGATCAAGGTTAAGGAACGATGAGAGCTGTAGTTTAACAACACCTCAAGACCCAAATTTGGGAATGTCTGAAATATTGGAAACCATTAGTCAAAACAGAAAACACTGCAGTAGCTGCACTGATAGTATGATTCATTATAAGGCCATTCTAAACTTCTGCTTCGAAGTGAACATAGGGAATCTATAGCCTCCAAAATTTGTACAAATTTGGCAGATGTAGCCGTCCCCATGCAAACCACGCCAGAACCTGGCTCAGGGGAGCCGCGCCCCTCCTCTCTGCCCCCTCTCTCCTCATGGGAAGCCGGATTCATGTCAGCCCACCCCTGTGCCACCAGCTGAAAATGTCACATCCCTCCCCTCCCTTAGCAGCACAGAAAGCCAGGACTGGGCTGGGAGGCATGGATTTAATTTAATAAACTTAAATTCAGTTTAATAAATTTTAAAATGATTTTTAAATAACACAAAGTCGCTACAAGGTTTAGTGGCAGTTGGGCAGTTGAGCAGTTTTGTGCACCTCTGCTTCACCAGGAGCTGTGAGAAATCCCGGCAACCTTAAAAGGGAGAAAATCAAGCCATTATCATGATCGCTTTGGCGATAGGGAAGCAGGGGTGGAATATTTGGGAAAAGGAACAAAAATTAAGCCATCATCCTGCCTGCCTTGGCGATCGGGAAACATGGGTGGAATATTTGCTATTGAAAAAGTACAAAATTAAGCCATTATCCTGCCTGCCTTGGTGATCAGGATTTTTCCACTCCCAAAAAATGTCAGCAGTTGCGATCTCCAGTGCACAGGGCAGGAATGGCAAGCACATCCCACCTCCCAATAATGTTAGCGCCAATCTCCTCCCAAAATAGCCCAGGATTGTCCCCATACGCAGTCTTGGCTTGCTAAGCAATGCATGTCAGGACCCCAAACTGTGCCCAGACTTGTTTTTTTGGGTACCAAATGTGGTCCTGGTCTGGCACGGTTTGGGGCCGAATAAAAAATGCATTGGGATACCCCTTGCTGAGCCTGGTTTCAGTACTGGACCAAACGTGCATGGGGATGCGTGAACGAAGTCTTAACTTCCATCACTGTTAGTCACCATGGCCAATGGTCAAAGATGATGAAGTTTTGATCTCTCCAGTATTTGCAGATCTCTGGTTGCATTTCACAAGCTCTAGCTCAGAACTCCTCTGTGTTTTGACTATTATTACAACCTGATTTGGTCCTTTCCATGTTTGCATATAATAATAGGGATGTTACTAAGTTTTCCTGTTTGTTTTAAATTAGACTCAGTCAGGTATTGTTTCCAATGCCATAAAAGGTTTATCCAAGCTAACATCTCCCCTCTGTATTAGCTTGTAATTCATGTCAATTAATCTAGTTACAGTCTTCAGCGCAGACTAATCTGCTGAGGAAATCAAATAGTGTAAATAAGTACCCTGACTTTTCTGAATGTATTTTCATCTTTCCACACCCAGCTCATTGCTACCTCCAGAAATCTCCTAATGACTATTCCCAGAAAATTCATTTAGATATTAATAAAACTAGTGGGTAGATATGATTATGCCAGGGAGAACATCATAAATGAATAGCTGAGTGATCAAGGATTACATGTGATACTAACCAGAATGATCTAGAACAGTGGTTCTCAACCTTCCTAATGCCGCGACCCCTTAATGGAGTTCCTCATGTTGTGGAGACCCCCAACCACTGGGGCAGAGCAGCTGGGAGGTGGGAGGGAAGGACCCCTCTGAAAGGGTAGTTCGACCCCCAAAGGGGTCCGGACCCCCAGGTTGAGAACCACTGATCTAGAAGGTATCTGTGCCATAACCAGGCTTGAAACCAAATTGAGATGGGATTAAATGCCCCGGTTTCTCTATGCATTCAGCACCACGAGTACCCTTTAGCACCTTACCTAATAAGGGGGAACTAGTGACTGGGTGATGCTTAGTTTTTAGCCCTACTAGCTAGGTTTTATGAGCCATGATTGGCAAGTACAAAGAGAGAATGTAGTGGTTGAATCCTTGCAAGCAGCTGGTTACGTGCCCAAATGTGATAACAGAACCAAGTCAGAATTTCCACAGTTCTACAATAAGTTCCATCAGATGTGACAAAGTTGCTTCTCAGAGTTGTACATTTTTTATAACAGCAGGTCCAATTTTTGACTGGATGCTACTAATCTGTTCGTCACCAAGAAAAGGTCTGATGGAAGCATTCAAGAGAATAAAGTGGTGTTGGAGGAGTATGACCTCTTCACCACTGACACAGAATCACCACAATAATTCCATCTCACCTTTCTTCAATTAGGCAGTGTCCCAAGACGCTCAGTGCTGTGACAGGATGCCATAGCAGCTTCCGGTCCTCCAGACTGGAGTATCGGAAGCTTCAGCATCCCTTCGCAATGGCTTCCCATCTGCCAGATGGGAAGCTCCATTGCCCGCAGTTAATGGCAAAGCATTCAAAGGTAAGCATCCTTTTACTTCACTAAATGCTTTGCTGCTGCTGCAGGCTGGAAAAAGCTGTGCATGGGTGGAGAAGCATAGAGTGTGTCAGAACACAGTCTTAGAAGAACGTTATGATTTATGGCACCAACCTTCCCTTTCCATTGACTGTAGTTACTTCAGATACCTTCCAAGAAAACAGACTACCGTATTTTCCGGCATATAAGACGACTGGGCGTATAAGACGACCCCCAACTTTCCAGTTAAAATATAGAGTTTGGGATATACTCACCATATAAGAAGACGACACCCAGCGTATAAGACGACCCCCGACTTTTGAGAAGATTTTCCTGGGTTAAAAAGTAGTCTTGTATGCCAGAAAATACAGTAATTGCAAAATCTCTGCCAACTTTCTGTGTTGCAGAATCCAGATTTGAGGATATAGTCTGCCATATTTGTTGGACTCATGATGGATCTTGCTTGTCAGGGACACCATGAAGTCTTGATGCAGAAGACTGATAGTAATCTTGGAGTTTCCCAACATCTTTGTAGAGAGGAACTCCAGCATCACATCCAGGACAACCACAGTCAGCTCAGACAGTCCCTGTTATACCAAGATGTACCCATTCAAATTCTGAGATTTGCAAGAAAAACTGATATCTATTTTTTTATCAATGGCCTATTGAACAGCATTCTGTTTATGGAACATCTTTTGGAAGTAAATGCAGTGCAGCTGTAGGGTTTTAGTGTCATAGGGCCTTTCTGTACTTACCTGTGATGCAGAATCGACAGCTTTGAAGTCCTCTTCTGGGCCTATTTTGTTTGCATGCTGGACCAAACTAGAGGCCCCGCCTCCTCTAGTACACTCTATCTGCATGGGATGGAGAATATTTCAGATCAGGAGGTTCAAAATGGCATCATTTCTGGACCAGAATGCCAGTAGACCTGAATAACAGGTTCTACTGGCATACTAGGCCATAGGGGACCTATTTCAGTGGTGTGCCTTGTTGCGCCACCAAAAGGGGTCTTCCAAAGGCAGGTACATTCATTCCTGGCCATCAGGCTGCCTGTGAAATTTACATGAGCTTTGGGACCAGAGTGGAGTCTGGTCCAGAACGGTTCAGGACCAATTCCTGTCTGATCCAGATCCACAGATCCAGTCCTGCACAGTACAGAAAAGGCCAAAGTACACCTTTCATGCTGATCTTTGGGGGGAATTGATTTGGATCACCAGAAGTATGGGCTGAATCTGGTGTTGTTAATTACTGTCAGTAGGGATGTGCATGAGTATTTGTAACATTCAAAATTCACCGGAATTCAGACATTTGTATTTAAATCAAATGTTGGGACATTTGAAGATTGACATTCAAATTCAAATCAAATGCTTCAGAACATTTGTACGAAGCTTCATTATGTTCATAAACCTGGGGAAGTGGGAAAGCAGCTGTGCCACTCACATCTGCAATGGCTCCAGAGTGAATCTGAAGTGGATTCAGGATGGATTTGACGCTTTCAGAGTGGATACATAGGGGATACATATTGGATATTTAGGGGATTCGCAAGGAATTTGTATGTGATTCGTATTAAACATTTGTATAGAATTGATATCAAACATTTCTATCTAATCCTACCACATTTCAAAGGGATCTATTTGAAAGAATACTAATTTTCTTGCATTCCATTCAGTACTAATCGAATGCAAAAATATACATTTGTGCCCATCTCTAATTGTAAAAGAGCAGCATAGAAGAGATCAAAGTTCAGTTGCCAGCATATTTCCCCCAAAAGCAGTTGCTTATATATTTGTTGTCAAGAAAACTGAATGAATGTCTTCATGAGGTCACCAGAAAATGATCTCAGTGTCACTTATGGTTATTTTTCAGACTTTCCTAGTTATTGTTCAGAATTCCTTAGTTGTTATTGTATTTTTTTGTTTTCAATTGACATATTGCATGCTGCTCTCAAATATTATTATTATTACTATTATAGTTTATTTCTAAAGCGCTGTACATGTAAATCTTAATTTTAAAGGGGAAGTTTAAAGGTGGAGTAAATGGCATTTTTTATGATATCCCCTCCACAGTTGGCGTGGTTTCTTACTTTAACAATGACAGTAATAATTATGAGTACAATAGCAGTCTCCTCACTTAGGGCCCCTAGTGTATGTTTTTTAGAAGCATACTAGTGCCACTGCTAGAGTTTTGGCAGAGCTCATTCACTGACCTAGGCCAAGAATCTGGGCCATTCCGCACTTGGCCCACTAGTTGCTGTGCAGTGTGATCCAGGACTGAGCATCTGCAAGAGAAGGACTGTTTCTGAATCAGAAACAGCTCCTTCCATGTGGGAGTGCACTAGGAGCCAGCTTCATGTGGAGCACAATCAAGTGCTGTACACATGAACTTACCTTTCAGATGCTGGAGGGTCAACTGATGCACCGTGGAAGAGCACTGGCATGTCATGTTACCTGGTATGCATGTACACAGCATCTCCTTGTTGTCCCAGTGACGCCAACAGTGCACACACACTGGAGCTGGCGTCAGGACACAAGATGGCAGTGCCCTGACATGCATCCAACTTAAAGTAAGTCTGCTGATGGTGGTGGTGGTGGGGGGGGAGCAGATGTCATGTGCTAGCATTCCCAAGTTCGCCTTTCCCATCTCCTGGACAGGAAGTGCAAATTTGACCTCTGAGTCTTTACTGCATTGACTTTTGATACCCTAAATGAGGGAATTGTATTTGCTTCTGTCTTTGGATTCATTCCAAAATGTTTTTGAATGTTTGAATTAAATAACTACTGTACCTGCTGTCTTTGAATCAAGCAACTACTACTTTACAAACATTTTATTTTTTACCTTGTAGGTAAATCCATCTAACCATAGACTACTTTTTGAAGTATTTGATGAAAATAGATTGGTGAGTGTTTTCTTGCTTTATGTATCTCAGTGACCTGTGGCTCCTTACTCCTCTACAAGTGTAAAGATTTTTCTTTGTTTTTTGGGGGTTGGGAGGATTAAAGAAGCAGAGGTGACCTGTGAACTGAAACATACAGGGTGGCAGGAACGTGGTCATCTGGCAGCAGTGGTGACTTGCGCTTCTTGAGGCTGATGGGGAGGAAGACATGCCTACTAAAAGAAAATGGCATTTGGCATCAGAACAGGAAGAGCTGATAGTAAGCGATGGACCCAACAGCTGAAATTGCATTTAGGCCTTTGGAAACATTGACCCCATTTAACATTTTAAGGGCTCAGCTATACTCAAGAAATACTGAGCTTAGCTTTTGGGTTAGCAGCGTACTACAAGATGGTCTGGGTTAGCTGGATTGCCCCAAAACCAAGCTGGTCTTTCAATTTCTGTCTTGCTTGAAGATGAGCTGAACCTTACTGGGCCTGATAACCCTGTCTGACAAGGCCTGCATTTTATAGCCACTTTGTGGCACTTTTATAGCTGTTTTGCTGTGGCTACAAAAGAGCTATAACACCTTTAATGGCCATTTTACAGCATATTATAATTTTGCAGTCCATTATGGTACCTGTAAATGCCACCATGGCCATAAAAGTACAATGCAGTGGCCATAAAGGATGCAGAGGCATTTTATGGCCATCAAGGGCCTTTATGGAAGCCAAGCATACCAAGGATGAGCTGGCTCATGGGCTCAGTGAGATGGCTGTTCACCTCAACAAGCCACCTCCAGTTTGGCTTGGATGCCATCTGGCTCAACTTGATTTGAGCTAAGCCAAGCTGCCTCAACCTGTGTGCGTTCCCCTAGGGCACAGTTAAGTTTTAATCCATGTTGGATCAGATTCCGTTTTGGGTCAGTCTCTTGTTTTCAACAAAACAACAAAAGGATAAGACATTTTCCTTTCATATTATCTTACCAAAAGAGGGATCTTCTAAAAAGTGGATAAAATTGCATCAGAAAGCCTTTTAGATATATATAAAACAAATACTAAAGCATATTAAAGGTTTTTTGGTGAGTTGCTCACTTTTGTTTTAGGAGACTGGACCTTTGGCAAAAATAAGAGATGATGAACAAAGCCAGTTGTTGCCAAAAAGAGATTGCCAATTGCTCAGTTGTTGTTGTCAGGGGAGGAAATGGACTGGGCCATTTGGAATTAGTTGTGGCAGAATGTACAACATGCATGGTGGAAGGAGATGCTTTAAGTAGGTCTAACAATTACGAATGTGAATACTGCTAAATGTAGAGCAAGCATTTTCTTGGCTTAAAGCACTTCAGGAATATTGTGTATATCTGGACCCTGAGTTGACTTTAATATGATCAGCAGATGTGCAAATTGAACATAGTTGATTATGCAGTATGCACTTATTAGTCAATCTTAAATCAAAACATGCCTAAAGAAGAAAGAGGAAATGGACTAGAGTTCTGACTTACTGGATGAGGACATTGCTGTCCACTTTGAATTTATGGCAAACTAAAAGTAGTATATTAAGCACACATTGGCCAATTCCACATTGGATCATGCATGAAGGAGGTATGGTCAGAGTCTTTGCTGTGGTCCCATGACAACTCAAAAACCCTGTGCAGATCTTATAATAATTGATAAAAGAAGGTTCTGGAGGAAAATAACTGCCCATCAGTTGACCTGTGCAAGAACGTTCTGGTAATAATAAACAAGACTGCGTATCTGAGACACCATCATGTTTGTATTGAACTGTTGCTTGTTCAGAGAGCGCAGATAGATATCCTGCAGTTCCAAAACTGTCCCCTCACTCAACTATGGAGTGCAAAGTCGTGGAAATATGGGGCCTTTCTGCACTTGGTCTTATTCTGGAATATATCCCAGGATGGGGACCTGCTATCTGCATGATAATGCAGACTATGGAAGGCCCGAAGTGAGGCCTGTTATGGTTTGTATTAGCTTGTGGCCAGCTGACCACTATTCCAAGATATATTCCAGAATAAAGCCAAGTGCAGAAGAGGCCATGGTTTCAAAGCGAATATACACCCTTGGATCAGCTGTACTGTTGTTGTTGTTGTTGTGTTATAAGTGGTCAGAGTCATTTTTTCCCCCATACAGCCTGGTGTATGCAAAATAAAGTATTTTTTCAGTTCATGCACTACCAGTTTAACCTGTACACTGCTTCTGTTTTCTTTATTTTTCTCTAAACCGTTTTGCTCCCCCTTGGGATGTAAAAGCAAAGCTAGAATGCCTAAGATTCAGTTCAGACTCAACACCCACATACTTCTTCAAAGTTCTTCCTCTGGTACTTTATTTTATAGACAGTCTAGGTTGTTTTGTTCCCCTCTTTAATAAACCGGCTGGTTTCCATGGAACGTGGTTGTTCTTGTTTTTACCCTGACAGAATTTTTTCAGACTTTACCTCAATTATGGCATCCCCTGCCTCCACCCGGTGCCCCCACTTTATCTAAACCACTAAGCACAGCAGAGCCGAATTCGGACATTGTTTAATTTTGGGTCTTAGTCCATCTGTTTGTTCTTCTGAAGCTTTTTGGCTCGTAACAAAGCAGAGCTGTATTCCTTGCTGGCAATCCAAGCTACTAATATTTCTAACTTTCTCATTGGAAGCTTGCCAGGGTTGGGCAGTGTTTCTGTTCCGTGTTTAAGGCAAATAGCTCTTTACGCATATCCCACTCCAGATTGCTGTAGCCTCCTAAAAACTGAACGGGGGGGGGGGGAGAGTTGGTTGCTACTGTCTGCTGTCTGAATTGTGCCTTTTAAGAGTTACTCTTTCTCTCTTTATGCCCCTCCTCCATGAAAATTATGTGTGTAGCTGGAGCAGGTTATTGTAGTTCATTCAGGGTGGCAATATGATACTTCTCTGGTAAAAATTGCTGCCTAAATTGTTTTAGGCATAAGTGAAGGAGGACTTAGTTTCTCGCCATTCTCCGATATTTATTTGCATTAGCTTGAATGGTCCTCTGACGCCTCAGACAGCTTTAAACAAATGCGCTATCTACCAGTGCCTTGCTACGGCCATTTTTGTGAGGACTTCTGTGCCAAAGATTTGTTGGGGGGGGGGGGGAGTCTTGGTTGGTGCTGGTGTGTGTATGTGTGTGTGTTCTTGTTTCACTCTTTTCTTCTCTGGCTTAGCACAAAAGTGTTCCGCGAATATGATGTAGTTTAGATTTATAGCAGAGCCGAATGTATTTGCTGCCTTAGTCAGCTGTGAGAGATCTCCCACTGGGGCTGCTCCTTTCTGATGGAAAAGGAGCAGCTGGGAAGGTGCTGTTTCAAGCTCTTGCTGGTATTAAACAAAAAAAAATCCCTAGTAGCTTGCATTGGAGAGGGGGAAATGAGTCATGTGATGCCAGCCATCCTACCCTATGTCACTGTGTGCAGGAGCGCTGATTGCTCTTATCCAATCATGCGTGGAATGCCGCTTGCCACTTGGGCTATTTCTGCTATCTGTCGCTATCAGGACAGCAGTGCTAACAGTTTGGCAGATGGGACACTTTTTCTCGGAGTTTATGTCTTCAGTTCTTAACTTCTGGCAGTGCCTGGACGTGTCACCGCTTCCCCCCTTCTCCTTTCTCCCAAAATCATGGCCCATCGGCTGCGGTTTCACTTTGGCTCTGGTCGTAGCAACACAGCTCCTGAATCAGACAGCCTGGACCGTGAGAGGGAAGATGATGACTTTTTCATGGCATTCCACACTTTGCCAAGAAGAAATGGGCCTCACTCTTTTTCCAGGCACAGGATGGAGTACGGTGATAGTAGTGGCCATCTGCGAGAAGCCGGTTCCTTAAAAAGGAGTACGTCCATGTTTATTCCTCAGCTCCTGAACAACATTGATGCGCGCCCAACCAGGAGCTCCTCCATGCAGATATCGCTTCAGCGCAAAGCTGTCAATGGGCACAGTGACGAATGTGGGGGGCCGGAGTCCCCTGCAGAGGAAGCGTGCAACTTATCCGATTTAGGGGAGCATTGTGCATCTCTCGAAGGAAGCAATTCTTCTCCAAGCACTCCGCAGGTGACCCCCGAGAATTCTCCCCCCAGGCAGTCTGAGAACCTGACGCACGGCATTAACGGAGGGTCCTGTAATCATAGAATATATTGCACAATACCTTCCAGTAACTGGAGTGATAATGGCGTAGTCGTTACTCAAGAGGATGATGAAAACAACACCTCACTGGGGTTAAATATTAGTGGGGTAAGGATCCAGCATCGAGCTTCAAGTGTGGACAGGCCACAGGTCACACTGGTGCCTTTTGCTTCAGAGACTCCGAGCAACAGTTCTGCCTCTGAGCCCCGGCGTTGGTCTCTGCAGCATCTGCCAGACGGATCAGCCAATTCAGGGAAAAAATTATTTGTTTTCCAGCTGCAGCAGCCACAGTCGAACAATGCAGGGGCAGGGGTGGATTGTAATTTTGGTTTTACTGGAACAAAGGGGGATAGGTTGGTCAGATATCCACGTATACGCCTGGAGAGGAGTACGTCGTACCCAGTTCAGCCACAGTCAGCACGGGTTAGCCCCGAAGCAGATGACTGTGTGAGTTCAGCCCTTCGTGGGAACACCAGGAATGGCTCTGAAATGGCTAGAAGAAATTCCATGGAGCGGGCTTCTCCAGGGCACGGATGCCTGTTTAAAATTCGCCCAGATCAAAATTCAAGGCAGCAGCACTTCAGAATTCTAGTTACACGTGGGACTAATGGGAAAGACAAAGCACCTGCACAAGAAAATCTTAATGTTCCTGGTTCTTCCGTAAGTAGAGGCATTCTGACAACGACTTAAATTTTTCACATTGCACGTATAAGAGGCTAGCCTAAGCCCCCTAAAATAGCCTAGGATGTCATGTGTATGTTTCGTGCGGCTTTGCTAAGTTAGAAGGAGCTATATTCCTCCAGAATAGTCTGCAAACATCTTTTGTTCACTACGCAAAAATAGTTGCCTGTTATGACTGTATTCAGTGTGATGTTTTGAATTGTCCCGCTGAGTCATACCTTACTTAAGTCTGTCTTACATCACATAAATACAGTTAATTCTCTTCGCACAAATCTGTAAATTTGCTGCCACTATTTAAAAATAGTGTGCATTTTGTAAGACTTTTTGTGTCTTTTATGAATGCTTAGACACACATTCTGTAGTGACTGTTATACTTTATAGTGGATGCATCTAGACATTGGATACTTATTCCGCTGTTTGGGATAAAGCATGGCTATTCAGCTATTCCAGAATACCTATGTTTTATTTCAGAAGATCCAAATATAGCGGAATAAGTAACTGATGTCTGGATGCAGCACAAGTGTTCACTGTCGTGCTTGTCTTTCTCTATGTGTCACACACAGAGAGCTGGAGTTGTCTATGGTAATAAAGAACGAAGGAACAAAACTTATACTTTGAAAATATCAGTGCTTAAATACTTTTCCAGCACTTGGATACTTTTTAAAATTGGTAGATTTCTTGCTGCCTGTTAAAATATCGATAATGAGGTAAATTATGAAACCTGCATTAATAGTCTGCTCTGTTTATACAAGTTCCATTTTATTATTGAGGGCATTAGCCCAAACACAATCTAACTGTATTGACTTGAGGCAGTGCATAACACTGAAAGATAATTAGTATTTACGGTACATAAATTAGCAGGGGCTAAGAAAAGAATTTTAGTCCTTATTGTTTCCAGGATTTTATGTACAGCTAAATGTTTGCAATGTATATTAAGTAATAACAGTTACTTTAAGGTAAGATTTGGGATAGTAGCAGATGTTCCTTCCTTTCTAATTTTACTTGTTTGAATGTACAGTATAATTCTAAATGCCTAGGATAAAAAGTATTCCAAGTAAAGGGCTGAAGTTACTTCAGAATTGGTGTTACTTGGTGAATTGGGGGGGGGGAATCTCTTTAGTTTTTTTTATTTGTTGTTCTTCCAGAGTATAATTGGGGAACTGAAAACTTCTCAATTCGATTGGTTTCTATTGAGATTTTACTACCTTTGCAAAACCATTCAGGTGCTACTGTGGGTTATACAAATTTACTGAATTTGCATTGAAATTGTTTTGAGGTGCTTCTGTTTGCTGAATTTCTTTTGCTCAGGTTTTGAAAGTGAAAGGGTTTCTGCCCCGATTCCTCTGTAATAATTTTCTGTGAACCATTTAAAGATGTTTTTATAAGCTTTCAGTATCCTTGAGGTTGTTTAGGAAATGGGATAGTTGTGCTGGAAAAGTAAATGATATATTTGACAGTTATTGAAAGTGAAAAGAATATATCTGTAATTCTGTATTAATGCTTTAAAAAAAAGACAATTTTTCAAAATTTATTTTTTCCAGTCTAATATTTGGCTTCCTCCTTCTTTTCACGTATAAGTATTTTTGGGGGGAAAAATTGTGTGCTTTCTACAGTTTTACAGCTATATTGCAAGATCAGAAGATATGGTTTCTTGAAGTAGAGTTTCATTTAGTTATGCATATTGGTTTGGTTGGTGTAAATTTTATGAATTAGGATTTATAATCAATGTTAACTAATACTCTCATTCCTAATTAATACATAGTACAAAAATGAATGTGGCTAACGAACAAGCACTTTTAATGGGCTGCTATAATGCTCTTGGTCATATTTTAGGAATATTTAACTCCAGATGAACATTTTGGAAAGTAGAATGCATATTTCCTAATTTAATGAGTACACTTGGTATCAAATTAAATAGATATTCTTTATATGCAAAATGGATCAAAACTCTTAAGGAACTAAGATTGACATCATTTTGAAAAACAGGTTGTATTCTGTATGTGGGTGTGGGTGTGAAAGTGAAGGGTACAATAACACACACAAAAATTAAAAGCTGTAAGGTACCAAATATTCCGTTGTATAAGATTATTCAGTCCCATTGTGGGGAAATACAGTATTTGATACTGGATATGAGTAGAATAAAAGGAACAAAGAAAAATATGTATTTCTGCCTCAGTTGCTTTATCTTAGTACTTTTATTCAGAACAACAACAAACCCGCCTACTATTGAATTTAGCAATAGTTTGACACAGGAAATAAAATAAGATCTCTCTTATGGAAAACAAAGAGGAAAAAGTAGTAACCCGCCATAAGTACGACTAACAGAGTCCATAGTTATTCAAAATTAACCCTTCTAGTTATTTGTTTTAAGAAAGTATGATTCTTTGCAATGGAAATGTTAAGTGAATCAGCTTTCCAAGGAAATTCGTTAAGCCCAATCAAATATACATCATCATCTTCTTCTTCTTCTTCATCATTATTATCATTACTTGGACTAATTTGTATAATGGCAACAGTGTTTTGCTTCTGGAAACACATGATGTTTTTTCAGTTAGTCAAGTTTCGTATGTTGAAAAAGGAGTGCTTAGTTAGGAAGAGAAAGACCAGGAAATTCTAATATTTGCTAGTTTTCACTGGGAAACAGGCATGTTTGTTTGTTTGTTTGTTTGTTTGTTTGTTTGTTTGTTTGTTTGTTTGTTTGTTTGTTTGTTTGTTTGTTTGTTTGTTTGTTTTAACAAAAGACAAACTCCCCCACTATTTTGGTATTTTGGTAAAACCTGATCCTTGTGAATAACAAAAAAAAATTGCTTTATAACCAGTTGGCAAGACTTGGCGTCAGATGCAGATTGGCACAGTGTTATTTTATCGTATTTATTCTTAAAATTTCTAACCCACTCTGTACCTAAAGATCCTAAATGAATAGTGCCTAATGGGCTAAATAAAATTAAAACACCATGTCGTTTTGGTTAAAACATACTTCTTCCCTAGACCTTTGATGGTTAACTTCCCTACTAACATATTGAAGGTGATAATGGAAACCTAGAAGTTTTGGGGCAACAGAGTAATAGTAGGAACCACACATAGCTCAGGATAAACAGGTGCTTTTTCACCATTTAGGGTCCATAAACATGGCTAGGAAAGGCATGTCAACTATTTCCACAGGTTTTGTTATAACTTTCAGTACTGGGTAAACTTCAGCAAAATAACGTGTTTCGTAGAGCAAGCTCATAGTTACAAATGAAAGCACAGCAGGTATATATAGAGAAAATTGTCTAAAATGCCAGTTGGATGCTAGATGTGGCATTTTGAGAGATGCCTGAGATTAACCAGCAGCATTAATTTTCACAGAGATTGCTTACATGTATTGATGTCTTAATCACTTTCCTAACTAATAACAAGGCAATTGAAGAAGAAAGTTATCTTGGTTTGAATTTGATGGGAGGATAACGCTGTCCCTTTGCTATACTGATGTCCTACCCTATATATGTGACACGTAAACTGCCCTGAATGCTTTGACAGAAAAAAAGTAAGTGAATTTTGTTCTTAAGCGAATAGTCAATGCCTATATTGGTACAGATCAGCACTCCAGTAACGCTGATGTAGTCAAAACCACAGAGAGCAATTTGCTATGGGCTGAAACTATTTATATTTCTCTTGTGTGATAATCCTCAGTAGTGTGGACTGAGTCTAAAATTTAGCTAGAGCTTTGACTATGTATTTTCCAAGTATTCAAATAAAATAATCAAATCCAAGTAGCTGGCTGCTTTTTTACTTAATATTGCAAATAAGCGGCAGGGTTGCAAATAAAAGCAGACTCTCTTTAAAATACTTTTAGGTAGGGCGATTCTCCCCTGGCCGGTTGACCAGATCAGCAAGCATATTAGGAGCCTCCCATAGATTTGAATGTGTGCTTCACATAACTTGGGGCTGAAAAAGATTTGGTACCACACCATAGTAACCCAGTTCAGACATTTAATGAAGAACGGATCATTGTCAGCCCTGGATTTATTTATTTATTCTATTTATTTATTATTTATATTTCTATCCTGCCCTATACCCGAAGGTCTCAGGGCAGGTAACAACCTTAAAATCCAGCATATCAAAAACCCTATATTAAAACAATAATAACCATCACAACATTTAAAATCCAACATGTTAAAAACAATGCAGTATCAATTAAAACAGTAGTGTTTGCAGTGGGGGAAAACATAGAGGCAAAGAGGTGCATCTTCACTGCCTTCCTGAACATAATAAGGGAAGGAGCCCAATGCACCTCCAGGGGGAGACTATTCCATAGCCTGGGGGGCATTACTGAGAAGGCCGTCTCCCTGGTGCCCACACGCCTCACTGCTGAAGACGGTAGGGCAACTAGGAGGGCCTTCCCTCCAGATCTTAAGGCACAGGCAGGTCGATATGGGAGAAGGCATTCCATGTCCACCTTCCTTTGAGAAAAAGGGTAGTTGTTGATGGCTTATTGTGATATACCATGAGGCAAGGCAACTGAGAGCTTCCGTTGTTCATTTCTCTTGCTCTGAGGCTGGGGAGGAACTGCAGCTCTTTAGTGTAAAATAAAAGCAATACTAAGACTGAGCTGGCACATGGTATCCATTTGCTGCTGGTAACTGTTGTATTGAAAAAACAGAGTTCAAGTTGGATTTGACATTTAAGAAACAGTTTGTTGCATTAAGGGTGCACACCATTGCAAGGATGATTATGAACTGACAGCAAATTAACAAATTCAGACCCTAAAGGTGCCATTGTTTGGGGCTTGCTGAAATGGGACTTATGCAATGGTTTGTTCCCAGCCTTCTTTTAAGAAAATTCATAGTTGTCTTGAGAAAGGGCTGATTGGTTTTATGAGCACTGGAGCATTTGAGTTTGCATTTCAATAAAGCATGTCCTAGATCTTCTTTGATACTTTGTCTGTTTGTTTGTTAATTATACTTTGTAACCTGAGATCTCAGGGTAGGTTACAATAGTTTAAAATACGTGAAAACAAAATTAAAAACAATGAAAAACAGTAGGGAAACAAATGAAAAAGGCAATGGATAAAGGGAGATGTCTTTACCAACTCTGTGATTGTATATATAGATGCTGTGTGCCACGTCACAGAAGGGAGCTACTCCATAGCATAGGGGCTATCCCAGGAAATACCCTCCTATGCCCCCCGCCTCTTTAACTTCAGACAGTGGTGACATTATCAATAGGTCTCACTAGCAATTTACAATGCATGGGCAGGGACTTCCTAGGATTTTGGGGCCCAAGACATTTTGGGTTTTCAGATGCCAGCTGAAGACCTATCTTTTCATGCAGACTTTACCTGAGTGAATTACCCCCGCCCCCCCCAATTTTAATAATTGGCCATACATGGCGTTCCATTAGGACTGGTGTGATCTGGGACTGGCCACAGTAGCTTGCCAGAGTACATTGCATTAGCCCAGCCTGGAAGTTACCGGAGAATGGACCAGAAATGGCTATAGCTGGCAAATCAGCCATAACTGAAGACAGGCACATTGGGCCACCACTTGGACTTCAAGTGACAGAGATGAATCCAGGAGTATACCCATATTGTGTATCTGTCCATTCCAGAGGAAGAAAGCCCCATCAAAAACAGGATATATTCTTACTTCATGGATCTGAGAGCCTATGATACTGAGTATATCTGTCTTGTTTGTGTTCAGCTTACTGGTCTATACCCAGTCTGCAAGATTTAAGCACCTGCATTACCTCTCCTGAATTGGGTGGAACAGAGAAGTAACGTTGGGTGTCATTTTAAGACAGATGGCATCTCAACTCCATAGCTTCATCTGGATGTCAAAAAGCATGGGAGATAACAATGACCTTTGGGAAGCTCAACAAGTCAATTTCCAAGGTATCAGACAAAAAAAAAAATCCCTATGACTATTCTCTACCTTCACAATAATTTGCTCCAGCCTGTGACAAGTTAGACTCACAATGGAATTTATATGACTTCTGTTCGCTGTTGTGCTTTCTCCTTTATCATCAATGAGATGTCAAGGCACTTTACAGGCACAGGTGTCATAGGGTGTTTCCGCACTGGCCCTTAAAACCCCATTAAGCACACAATAAGGACACATATTGCACACATGTGCAAGGTACCTTTCGCACAACAGGACAGATTAGGGCCCCTTCAAGGACAACGCTTCCGCACAGCCTCATGCGAGATACATCTCTAATGGGATCTAGAGGCTGCCAAAACCGGTTTCCAGGAAGACCTGAAAAAATAGGTCTTCAAACTGTTCCTGCTCACAAAGTCCGCATCAAAGGAAGACGCTTCTGTACAGGGACGAGAGGGAATGCATGTGGGCAAGGCAAGAAGTTGAGTGAGGCGGTAGCCCCATGGCAGCCATGGGATCTCAGGCATGCCGCTGATTGGTGGGGAAATGAGCAGTGACTGATGGCTGAGTGCTCCAATCACATGTCTCCTTGGGCTCCAGGGCTGTAGAGAAGCCTGACTCTTCTGGATATCGGTGCTGCAGCATCCACACAGCAAACACATGAGATGTTCCTCGCTATCTGTGCTTCCCATGCAAGTGCAGAAGCGTTAGACCTCATTTGGATCCATCCCTTTTTCAGACGGATCTTCCCAGGGATGGATTTCAGAAATCTGGATTTCTTTAATCCGGATTTCAAGTGGTAAGTGCAGAAACACCCATAGTGTCAGCAAGGGTTCTTGGGAGCGATCATGTAGATGGCTCTGCTTATCTCTTGATTCATTGCAGGCTTCATAAGACCCTAGTGGTACTCCCTCTCAATAGGTCCTCACCCAAAGTACTACCACTATAGTTCCAAATCTTACCAGCAGATAAACTTGTCCATGACAATGGTTTATCACCAGCCTCCCATCTGTAGATGCTCACCAACCTGCTCTGTAGCAAAGACCAGTTTGAAAGGTGGGTGGTCCTTCTACATATTGGGACAGTCCTATAGTTGCCATAAGAGCATAAGAGAAACCCTGCTGGATCAGACCTCAGCCCATTTAGGACAACATCCTGTCTCACACAGTGGCCCACTAATTGCTTCTAGGCATTTTCAAGCAGAAGACTAAGGCATTATCTTCACCTGCTCTTGACTCCCTGCAAATGACTTTAGAGGAATCATGCCTATCCAACCTGGAGATGGTACCTAGATATCTAGTCTAGTAGCCATTGATACACCTGTCTTCCATGAATTTGTCTAACCCTTTCTTAAAGCTGTTCAGATTGGTTGCTGCCACCACCTCTTCTGGTAGTAAATTCCAGACTTCTGACCCCCCTGGGTGAAAATTTCCCCTTGGATCAGGCCATAGTCCGTCTAGTCCAGCATCCTGTCCCACAGAGTAGCCCACCAGTTGCTTCTGGGCATTCTCAAGCAAAAGGCAAAACCTTCACCTGCTCTTGATTCCCTGCAAGACACTGGTGTTCATTTTAAACAGAATTTTATAGTAAAACCATAGTACTATCAAACAGTTTGATGTGAAAGCAGTATCATCCTTACTTCTTTTGTAAATAAGTTTTCAAATTGAGAACTGTGTTCTAATAATAATCTTTAAGATGGGTGAGCACATAACTGCTGCTTAAATAGTGACAATGCCCATTTTGTTTTATTTCTTGGCCTTTTTTTATTACCCAACACTATCTCAGCGAAAATGAGAGAGGGAGCGGAGACTTTATTGGTCTCACCCTTTCTCTCTATTAATTTCTTTTCTCGTTGTCCCTCTCAGTTACGTGGCAAAACCTTGAAGACTCTGAGGGGTCACAATGGGTTACATTAAGGGCAACATTCAATATTTACCTCCTATCCCACTGCAAGTCACTTCAGGCAGCAGTGCCGACGGCCCCATCTAAGAGCCGCTCCTGTATTACGTAGGACAGTCTTTTAGCCATAAGGGGGAAGGCTTCTGTTTCAGTTTTACGAAAACTTCCCAGAAAACTATGAAAACTGTTTGGATAGAGTAAGTTCTAGTCTCCACTCCCAGCTACTTTGTGTGTATTGTGACTGATATAAGACCCCGGGTTTGGTCTTTAGCTTGCAGCTGCTTCAGGCCTTATTTATCTGGAGTGAAAATGTTCATGCGGGTGCCTGCAGTCTACGGCCACTGAGTGTTTATGACCTTTCAAATATCTTCTCTTTTAGTCCAGAGAGCTTTCAGGCTGGCAGGATGTATTTCATTAGGGGTTATTATAAAAGGAGAAGCAAGATAAGAGCATGTGACCTAGTTTTAAACTGAAGACCTCCTCTGTAAATACAGTGTGTGTGTTTTTCAAGGCCTGCTGCACAGGTCCTATGGTAGTATTTTACCAAGTGGTCTCACTCATGTTTATATTTGCCTATAATTAAAACAGAGCTACAGTATATTTTGATACCTGCATTTTATGCCTATGCATCTTGGTTACGTCGTGCGTGCCTGGCATGAATGATTGCTGCTATGTTTCTGTCGCTAGGGCTCTGTCCATGAGAACCAAGCACCTCCCAGATAAAATATTATGCATTTGTATTCTAAACAAATTGCTCTCAAGCCCCTGAGCCACTCCAGGCCCTAAGTCTGAGTCTGCCTCCAGATTTCGCTTACTTTTCCCGCTATATTTGGATATTCCAGGATAAAGTGTGGGTACTCCAGCATAAAGCACTTTTGGGAATGTTTCATTCTGGAACATCAAAATTTAGTGGAATGAATAAGCAACGTCTGGATGCCGCCTGAGCCAATTTGGGCCACACAACAGCCTCTTTCTTCTCCTCACGTAGCTGAATTATATAAAATTGTTACATTAAGTATTAAGCTTTTGTGGTTACGGCCACTGTTGTCAAGATTCATCTAGCAGCGGCGGAGGAATGTCAGGCTGCCCTTAACAGCAGCTCCGCTGGAATCATTTTGCAACCACAGGCATAACTTAGCAGGCAGCATGTTCCTGTTTGCCTCTGGACGATGATACTAAATTGCAAAATGAACTTTTCCTTCCCTTCAGGCACATCACGTATTTCCAAGGCTTATTGTACGTGTCTCAGCGGTTTTCCCTTCATTGCTAATTTCAGTTTCTCTCACACTTTTTAACCAGCTACTGTATCTTCCCTCCTTTAAGGAAAAGGAGAGTAAAAACAAAAGTTGGGCTCCTACGTATTTGTTTTCTTTTAGTTAGTAGGAAATGTTGACTCCATTACATTGCTAGGGAGTGAGTTGAAAATAAATTACTATCCGCAGGCCACTTTTAAAAAAAGGGTATACTGTATTTGTTGATCCTGTGTTGTGAACAATGACAGTTCTTTTACCTCACAGTCAGAGAGAAGGAGGTAATTTGTTTATTTGTGTGTTTTCTTGCCCTGTACCCAAAAGTCTAAGGTTGGGTAACGGCAATAAAAACAAAGTATAAAATGAACACACAAAAAACAATAACAGGGCCTGAAGGAGGGGAGCGGAAGCGGTTTCCTCTGCAAAAGGCCACAGTAAATAGGTGCATCTTCACTGCTTTCCTGAAGATATGGAATAATCACCTCAGGAGTGTGGCTATTCCACATAATGCTCCTTTTTCTTTTGAATATTTTTTTGTTTTCTCAAAAGAATATAAAACATTCATTATAAAGAGTAATTAAAATTACATGATTGTTGTTGCCTTGATTATATTTATGACTCTTAAGGCTGTGGTCAACACTTAAGGTTTAATCCAGAGGCCTTTTCGCACACGCGGTTTTGGAACGCGTGGAGAGCAGTTGGAGACGCAGCATACACACTGCCGGGACTGCTAAGATGCCCCAGTGTGCCTCCAACTCCTCTCCACGCATTTGAGATGTAGAGCACTTAAAAGTGCTCTACAATCATCCACACGCATTCTAAGCGTCCCTGGCTGTCTGGGGAGGGAAGTATTCGCACACACTTCCCTCCCTGACAGCCGCGGCATGCCCCCCTTGGCCGAACAGGTGACGGGGGCCCAGGGTTCCCATCACGCAGGCACGCCAACTCTGGTAGACGGCAGAGGGGACCCACAGGCCCCGTCTACCGGGAGCATGCGTGCCTGCGCGATGGGAACACTGGCCCGGCAAGGTGAGTGATGGCCTCGTGCGGGGGGAGGTGGTTCCCTCCCAGCCCCTGCAGTCCCATTGGGGCTGCAAGAGTCGGGGAGTCACCAAGATTGGCTTCCCCTTGCCCCTTTCCGGGGTGGGAGGAGGTTGATCTCTGGCTGGCTATGGCCAAGGGGCTGTGGGAACCCTTGGTAGACCGGATCATGTGGTTCTGGTCAATCAAGGTTCCCCCCCCCGCTTGATTGTGACCCTCTTCTGGTGCTCCATGGTTGTCTGAGAGGCCGAGCAAGTGCACAGGTACCTCAGGTGACCACAGATGCGACTGTGGGTGCACAGAGCATCAACATCATCATAGCAATGATGCTGACGCATGCATGGTCGTGGAGGGTGCCACAGCCAAAATGGCAGTGCCCAGAAGAGGACTGGCCTCGGGATCGAATCAGGTAAGTATTCAATTGCAGGGGGAGGAACAGCCAAAGTTGACTAGTTCTCTAAGTGTGAGCTCTAGTCAACATTGGTTAATTGCACTCCTTTCCCATCCAGCGGACAGGAAGATAAGTGCAAAAACAGCCAATGTTTAAAAATGGCCACGACAAAGATTAGGGGGCCACCGAAAGTGGCAGCATCTATGAAGGGGGGAGCACAAAGTTAAATCAAACTCAGAAGTGGACCACAAACAAATAAGCAAGGCTGAGAAACCCTGATTTAGAAGCTCCCCCCCCCCCCCCAGGAAAACAAATGTATGTTCTGGAACAGAGAGGTCAAGAGGGCTGAAAAGTATAGGCAGCTCTTAGAAAAGGATCACCTCACCAGAGTAGATATTATTAAACAGAATCTGCAGGAATAAAATGGCCATTGACATTTGTAATTACGTGGGAGAGTAGGGAGGAGAGGAAAATGGCCTACTCATTGCTTTTTGTTCATTGTTTCATTATTTAGATTGTTCTTCAATTGCTTTGTTTTGACCCTGCAGTTATGGTGGTCTCATTAAGTGCAGTTAGTTGCACTTTCACTGTAAAATAGATTAGCTCTGTTAATGAAGATATTCTTCATATTAATTCTGATAATGAGGATATTCTTCCCTATGAAGATTACAGCAGTTTTCTTTCTTTTGATTGTTCCTTAATAATGGGGAAATGATAAATCGTTGCAATCATTGAATATCAGAAGGTTTTCTTACTCTCAGAAGATCAAATGCCTATCAACAATTTATCTATTTATTTATTTCATTATATTTGTATCCTGCCCTTCATCAGAAGCTCCAAGGGAGGGTCACATAGCCAGTAAGACCCGATTGATGAAAACAGAATTAAAATATATTAATATAGAGGCCTTCTACCTCTCCCCCCAGTAAAACTACAGTAAGGGTGCTTCCGCACCTGCCGCCGAGAAATAGATTTAAGAAAATCCATTTCCTGGTGATCCGTCCTCCCGAGGATTCATCTGAAATAGGAATGAATCCTTGGAGGCCCTGCACATCCACACACGCATGGGGAGGATGATTCGACTGGCCGGATCCCCTGGGTGCTGGGTGGAGGCTGCAGCACCCATTCCAAAGGGATACGGCCTCCTGCCCTGCTGACGCCACCCCCGCAGCCGCCCCCGGAGCCACAGGACTGGAGTATGCAGCTGCCAGTCACTGCACGTTTATGCTGGCATGCAGTGCACAGTGGAAGGGCGAAAGGAGGCAAACCAGCCTGCTTCCGCCCTTCCCAAGATGGCAGCTGCCGGGAAATCCGGCCCCTCGCCTCTCCGTGTGCAGAAGCGTCCTG
Source organism: Aspidoscelis tigris stejnegeri (assembly GCA_023333525.1). Lineage (NCBI taxonomy): Eukaryota > Metazoa > Chordata > Lepidosauria > Squamata > Teiidae > Aspidoscelis > Aspidoscelis tigris. The sequence goes on from JALMGA010000007.1 coordinate 15,867,878, forward strand.
CTTCCAAATGGATTGAGGCGAGGGGCTGGATGGAAGGCCTAATTTTCAAGGTCGTCCCGGAGGCCGGATCTTTCGGCGGCTAGACCCCATTAAGAACGGGTCTTACCTGCTGGTGTGCGGAAGGGGCCACCACGAAGAGCCCCAGATCCGGCCTCCAGTGCGGAAGGTAAGTACTGTATGTGTCTTAATGGGGTTTCCGCAGCCAGTGTGGAAACACCCTAAGACTACTACAATCTAAGCATCAAAAAACTGAGTAAAAAATATATGTTTTGAACCATACCAAGTTGGTGCCTGGCATATCTCCAGAAGAAGCTTGTTCCCAGGCCTGGGTGCTACCACAGAGAAGGTCTTCTTGTACCTCTTTGGCATTTGCAACCTCAAATTTATTTCATTCTTCAGAACTGAATCTTGTCAGGAGGGCTTATCTGAAGACATTCCCATGTGGTGAAACATATGGGGCCTCCATGTAGTGTAAAAGTGTGAACAAGTGTGAACAGCATACTGGTATCGTGTCAAGCCCGGCAGGCATCCCGGACTCCTTATCAGGCCACTACCAATGTATTCTACCAAAAGACTGGATTTCAGAAAGTGTGGGAATGTGCGGTGCCTGAAAATCTTCAGCACGCCAATCTTACCGATGTCTGGCATAACATTCCGCAATGTATCTTCTGATCATACATAGGGGAATTCCATGTAGCATGAAAAGAGCAAAGGGAAAATGGGACCAGTGAGTTCCCATATGTGGGAACTGATGTTCTTCTGGTGCAGACTGTGGAAGTCTTGAGTGTTTTTTGCACCACTGTGGGAAAATGACATATTTCCTTAAAAGAGGTGACGTTTCACCATGGTGTTTGGAAGCACATATGTGTTGTGGGGCCATGAAGAAAAATGCAATGATCTTACCTTATCATTTTCCCTTCTTTTCTAAAGCTAGTGAATATTATGTACAGCAAAACCCCTTTTAATGTGATCACGCAGTTCCCAGAGTATCACAAAAAGTAAATTGCATTATATGAGCAATTAATATGAGAAACTGGGGAAATTATGCATAGGAACCATATCTGTTTCGGGAGGGGGGGCACTGCCAAAACTCATCACCACTGCAGCCTTACTCTTCTTCCCCCCTTGACACCACTGCCACTTTTCTCTTCTTCCCCCTTGACATCACTGCTATCTTCCTCTTCCTCATCCCTCAGCATCACTACTTCCTCCTACCTCTCCCCCCCAACACCACTGCCACCACCTTCTTTCCTCCTCAACACCACTGCTGCCTTCTTCTTCAGTGCTCCTCACCATCACTCTTTGTCTCTTTGTCTCTTGCCCTTCCCTAAGCTGGCACATTGCTTTGAGGTTTTACAGACCTCAATATTCTATAACATGTGGCTGTTCGTCATCTTGCAAACAAGCTGTGGCCAATATCTCTGAAGCCTGAATTTTTGCATTTAGGCTGCAAACCAGATGAACTTTTGGATCTATGGCGTATTATGGTTTTATTGGGGACTGCAGTAAATAACACCATATTGGCCCTCCATGGCTAAGCTACCGCTGCACAATATCTCCCTCCCTCCTTCCCGATCCCCAAATTTTTTATTGTATTTGTGGATTGTAGGCCAAAACCTGTTCTTGAGAGGATCTTGGAAACTATGGGCGATTCTGGACTGGCTGGTAAAACCTAAGGAAGGCTCTGCTAGATTGCACTAGGATGCAGAAAGGAGACACCTAGAAGGGTTGCCTGTCTGGAACCACCTTATGTGAAGCCCATTTCAAGATTAAATTTGAAGCTGTACAGACAGTAAATTTGCCTGCCGTTTCCCCCTTCCGTTATGCATAAGAATTGCCTTACGTAAAGCCTGTTTCAGGAATAAATTTGAAGCAGACGAAGCAGATTTGCTTGTGATTCCCCCCCCCCCTTTCCCTCTTGGTAGAGAAATTTCCTTTTTCAGTTTGCTCTCCAAGTTATTTCAGTTTAATGCATTAGATTTGGCATGCAAAACAAATGCAAGAGAACTTTACTAATTAGAACAAGTCTTTATGGGTTTTTGTTTTTGTTAAGATAAAAGCTGGATGAAAGAGTTGGTTACGTTAATCAAAGTTGTCAGAAAGCTGTTCCTTAAACTGTTCTCCCAGCTTCTGTGCTCTCTTGTATGACTTTTCTGGTATGTATTCCTCTTGAATAGCATGCAGCAGCAACACTGTGCTGGCTAGGTGACATCAATCAGGATGCCTATGTCCGACGCCAGCCAAAACAGATGTTGCGAGGGATAGAGGAATTCAGTGTCCTCAGTTTGTACTGCCAGCTTAATTTTCCATGGGGCTAGAGTTATCGTGGTGGCTTCTCCCGCATTACTATTTAATTTCCCCTCCCCCTTCACTGGGAATGATACGAACTATTAACGGTCCCGATTTAATGGTATCCCACTATTAATATCAAATGGCATACATTACCCACCAGTGATGAAGTTCCCTTATATATGTACATTTTAAAAAATCTTGTGTGTAGATGTCAACAAACATTCTCTAGTTGCACGGATCGGCTGCATAGCTGTGGTGGCGTCGCCGTTCCTCATTCACTGGACGCATTTAGGCAGTCCGGAATTCCAAATGTACCCTATGATATAATGTCTGAGGTTAACCAAAAAATGTAAATGTGTGTACGTGTGTGTGTATGAGGGAAGAGCTGTCACCATCTGCCAAATTAAGCACACATTAGCAATACTGTATTACATATAAACCAGCTTAAGAGTAGATTATTCTGAAAATATTTATTTAGAAAATTTATATTCCACCCTTCACTGAATGGTCCCAGGGCAGGTTACAGTGAGATTAAAACATATCAAATAATAAAACATAGTTAAAATTATAACCCCCTTCCTCCCTTCCCCACTTTCCTTCCCACTCCCTCCCAACAAGAAAGTATTTAAACAGCAAAAGATATGTTTTCATCAGGTGCTGAAAACTATACAGTGTAGGTGCCTGGCGAACCTCAAGAGGGAGGCTGTTCCAGAGTCTAGGGGCCACAACAGAAAAGGCCCTCCTGCAAGTTCCATGCCTCGTACCTCTGAAAGACAAGGAACTACAAGAGGCTCTCTCCTTGAGATTTCAGGGCACGGGCAGGTCTATATGGGACAAGGCACTCCTTCAGATACCCAGGGCCGAAGCTATTTAGGGCTTTATACGTTAGTCTCAACATCTTAAATTGGGCTTGGCAGCAAATAGATAATCAGTGAAGATCCTTTAAGCCCAACATGATGTGAGTCCGGCCAGAGACTCCCGTCAACAGTTGAGCTGGTACATTCTGCACCAGTTCCAACTTCTGTACCGTTTTCACAGGTAGCCCCACATAGAGCCCATTACAGTAGTAATGGAGGTTATGGGAGCATGGATCACTGCGGCCAAATTATCCCAATCCAGGTAAGGCTTAAGCTGGTGGAGCAGATGGAGAAAATGATAGGCACTCCTGGCAGTCACTGCCACTTGGGACTCAAATGACAGCGATGAATCCAGGAGCACTCCCTGGTCAGACACCTGATTTTTCTGGGGCAAAACAACCCCACTAAGTATCGGATGCCCCTTAACTTCCTGGACTTGGCATCCAGTGACACAAAGTACCTCCGTCTTGTCTGGATTCAGTTTCAATTTATTGGTCCACATCCAGCCCATTACTGCTTCCAGGCAGCAATTGAGGACCTCAATTGCCTCTCCTGACTAAGAAGGAATACAGAGATAGGCGGTGTCTTCACGGCAACCCTTATTTCACTTTCCCTAAACCGAGATAACAGAACCGGATGCAAACGCGAATTTGCCTCTTCCCATTACTTTCAGCTTAATCGCGTTCAATCCGGATTCTGAGGATGTACGTGACTCAAGGGGGGACTCCAGTGGCTACCTTTTAAAAGCCGGTTTTCGGGGCTGCCCTGTCCTCTTCCTCCTGGCGTGAACGCGCCACCCATAACAGACCCCTTCACGGAGCCTGGCTGGGTGGCTGCCTTGCCTGGATGGAAGAAAATCGACAGCAGGCAGACAGCGATTTTTTCCCCTCCTCTCCCAATTGTTCAGGGTGCGCAGCAGCAGCAGCAGCAAATCAAGCTCCCTTCTCCTTAAACATTCACACATCTCTCCAAACGGCAGCTGCTTTTCTTTTCCCTTTTTAGAAGGCCAGCACTTTCAATAGCAAGATGTTATCAGGCGTGAATTGCTTGTTTGCTACAGTGAATTGACTGGATTGCTATTCGGGCTGCTGCTGCATTTACAGCTTGCTTTGGAAGCAAGCTATTGGGGGAGGGAAACTCTCATCCCTTAACACGGGAGGGTTCCCACAGTAAAAAATGTAAAACGTTTCAAGCGCACGAACCGGAGTGAGACCTGTTGAAATGAAGATTAACATTTACAACGGTTTGGGGCGATTTAACACGCAGAAATCATGTTAAGCCAAACTGCCGTCTGGACTGCGAGAATTCAAAACATTTTGAATCCGAAATAAGGGTGCCGTGAAGACACACTGATAGAGTTGGGTGTTATCAGAATACTGATGGCACCTAACTTCAAAACGCCCGATGACCTCTCCCAGTGGTTTCATATAGATATTAAAAAGCACAGGACACAAGACCAACCCCTGGGGAACTCCACAAGAAAGTTCCCAGGGCAGTCTCTCCCAGGGTAGAAGCTCAAGAGGTGTTTCTATAGGGAAGCACCATGTAGCTCCATGAGTTCTGTATGTCTGTGTAAGCCTTTTAGCTTATTATAAAGGTAGTTCTGAACATACCCATTGAAGTCTTTAGTGCTGGAGATTTGTTTATGAATAGCTCCACTAATTTCCAGTATCTCACCCACGGGCTAACAAAATAAATCATGTTTTTCCACATTAGTCTAGCTTTGTTTATGCTGAGAATCAAAATAGCCACAACTGTGCCCTTCTTCTTTACCTGCACTCCATCTATGCTGGCTTGTTTTGTGGACCCAGTTTTCCCATGAAGAAGTAGTAGCCAGGTGATGGCTGAACGTTGGTGATATATTGTCTTGAAGCTCAAGGCCGTTAGGGCACTGTGAAAAGAGGGCAATTATCAGGGAATGTTTAGGAAATTGTTCTCTCACTGAGGCTGCATTCTTATCTAAGTTTTAATCCAGGGCTGAATTTGCACTTAGACCTCTGATATGCAATCAGGGTGTTTCCACACAGGCCATTAAGCACCCAATAAGGACACATATGGCACATATCCGCAAGTTACCTTCCACACAGCAGGACAGATTAGTGCCCCTTCAAGGACGCCGCTTCTGCATAGCCTTGAGCAAGATCCGTCTCTAATGGGTTCTAGAGGCCGCCCAATCCAGTTTTTGGGAAGATCTAAAAAATTAGGTCTTCAGACCATTCCTGCCTGCAAATTGTGGATCAAACGATGACGCTTCTGCAAAGGGCCAGGAGAGGGAACACATGAGGCCGGGACGGAAGTCGCCATGTTGAAGGAGGCGACAGCACCACATTCCGGCTACGGAGTCCCTCCCACATGTCCATCTGTCTCTGGCATGGCCACACATGGTGGAAACAAGTGGTGACTGATGGCTGAGTGCTCCAATCATGTGGCACCTTGAGTGGCAGGGCTGCAATTAGGCCTGATCCTTCTGGATATTGGTGCTCCGGCATCCGCACAGCAAACACATGATGCATTCCTTGCTATCCATGCTTCCCACATGAGTGCGGATGCATCAGGCCTCATTTGGATCCATCCCTATTTCAGACGGATCTTCCCAGGGATGGATTTCCGTAATCCGGATTTCAAGCTGTAAATGCGGAAACACCCCTAATTGCATACCAGAGGCCTAAGTGCGAATTAGGCCATGTTCAGTCCACTTTGAGAGGGAGAGAACACATCAGCAAAGTGACTAGTTATTTTCTTTTCACATTGCCTAGTGGATTTTCTGAGTTAGATTAATGTCAAAAGAAAATGGTTTGTCACTTTGCTTATCTGTTCCCTCACTTTTAAAGTGAACTGAAGCTGGATTAAAACTTAGTTGTATTTTTGCACTGAACTTTATTCCAGATTCTATCTCAGAATAGGATTCTGGTGTCCTCATGCTAGTGGAGGCTATGGTAGGCGCTACCCGGGGCCTGTTGTAGTCTGAACCAACATGTGGGTGGCAGACCCCTATTCCAGGACATCATCTAAAATAAGGCCTAGTGCGGAAAGGGCCGTCATTGGGCCTAGAGTTTATCAGAGGTTGAATGGAAGGGGGAATATAGGTCCTTGTACTTTCAATTACTCATGTTGGTTCTTATCGATGAACTAATATGCTTACCCATTAAATAATTACTATACTTGTATTACAATATTTCTCTGGGTTTGGTTTGGTGGTGTTGATGACTGTCACCTGGCAGATACTGAGGCTGTCATAGTATCTTCTCCTCATGTGGAGGAGGTTCCTCCCATAAAAGAGTAACAACGATCCGTCTTTCACTGATATCAAGCAAGAAAAGTATGAACAAGACATATTGGTTATGCTGGGAGAACTGCTGTCTGCTTTGGTTTGTGTTGCCCACACCACGTGAAGATTATCTACCTGGTTGAAGCTGCTGGTGGCTACAAACAAACCAAAGTATGCTTCAACCCATGCAAATGCTCTCACCAAAAGATTTTGTTCACCAAAATCTTTCCTTGCCCCATCTGCCTCTCTGGTTGTAGTTGGTGGGATCTAGATTTCCACTGAATTGCATCTGTTTTTCCAAACATAGAGTACTTACTCTGCCTTTGAATACGCCATGAATTACCACTAGGCACATTCTGGATTCAGGATTCTAGACAGACTCCACAACCTATTAAATGGAGCTCTGTTGAATTGAAATAGACTGTATTTATTTATCACATGATGATTATAAATGTTTCTGTCTCTTGCATGATAGATGCTTTATCAATCATACGATATAACTGACATTATGGGCCCCTAATGACCATTTCTATATCTTCTGAGTAACCTCCAGCCTGCAAATACATCCTCTTCTTTGTTTACATCTTTTCTATGAGGTTGCCTGTTGGGGGGGCGGGGAAAATCTTGCAAGAATTCTTGATACTAAGGAAAAATAAACCCACCCAAGGAGGAGGTTTCAGTATTCCCTAAACCAATCAAGTAGAAAGGGGAGGGATTGGCCAGAGGTGTGAAAAACCAGGTGGAACCAGGTGGGAGGAGAGATTTGCATCTGACTTTCTGGACAGAAGGTGGTTGGCTTCTGCTGTTGAAAAGCCAAGGTAGGAAGTTGTATGGTTTGGATAGCACCCTGTTGCTCACCAGGAACCTAATGCTTGGGTTTGTTGTCATTCAGGGAGCTAAATTAGGCTTTTATTTCTTGTACATCTTCTAATGTATGACTTTTTGGGGGTCATTTTGCATGCCTTGTCTGTTTGGATTTGTATTATTATTTTACACTTTGATAACCAGCCCAGCACCATCCATTTGAGATTTGCTGTCATTTTTGTAAAAAAAGGTATTAGTTTAACTACTACTAGCAATTAAAATCTCTTTGAGGCAAACCTGATACTTTTTAGTGCATGTTGCTCATGCGCATTTGAAGGGCTAGAAACTAAGAGCTGCCCTACTGTATATTTGTTTGCATTTTTATCCCGTTCTAGGAATTCAGTGGCAGAACAAGCTGCCTGGAAAGCAGAGGGTTGCTGATTCAGTCCCCAGGATCACCCAAGAAGTAGGCAGTAGCAAACCTCCTCTGTATCTCTGCCAAGAAAACTGCATGAGGTGCTCATGCAGTCAACTAAGAGTCAGCTACAACTTAGTGGTACCCAGGGCAGGTTACAACCATTAACAACAAAATATAAAATGAAAACACTAAAAACATAACATTGACTCAAAGTGATGAGGGATGCTGTTTCCTCAGCTAAGGCCAGGGTAAGTAGGTATTTAGTGAGGGTGCCTAGCATACCTCAAAGAAGAGGCTCTTCCACGGTCTGGGCCTTCCACCAAGAAGGCCGTATCCATACTGACGGTAGTGGTACAACCAGGAAGGCATGCCCTACAGATCTTAGTGCATGGGTTAGGTGGTATGGGAGAAGGTTCTAGCTGTTTCAGGCCCAAGTCATTTAGGGCCTTATATTTTAAAGTTAACATCTTGAATCGAGTTGGTAGCAAACTGGCAGCCAATGCAGCTCTTTTTAAGACCAGAATGATGTGCATCCAGAAAGCCATTCCAGTTGGCAATCTAGTAGCTGCATCCCACACAAGATGTTTCTAGGTGCTCTTATTCACATTTTTTGTGTTTATCTGAGTGAAATTACTATTATGGTATATGCCCCCCCTTGCCTTACCCCTTCCAAAATACACTCATGGCAGATTTTGTTGTTGTGACATACCATTGAATAGGCTGATTTCTGGTGATTACTTGGACACATTCATACAGTTTTCTTGGCAGGCACAAGCTTGCCATTATATTACTTCAGAACAGTGATTGTTGATTGTCCAGGTAGTTGTTCTTCCACTGACCTCTAGCCTTTCCTGATGGACCCTGGCATTTCTCAGTGCCGTTGTAGACCTATAAAAATAATAGTCTTTCAAGCAATACATAATTTCTAGTGTATCCTACAAACTGAAGGCATTATATGTCTGAAACTTTCTGCTAAAATTGTGTTATGTGATGGGCATAAGGAATCTACTATTAATTTTGGGTGAATGAAATGGCAAAACAGAACACTGCTCCATATTTTGTCTTTAAAACACTGGACTGGGTTGGATTCCACACCCCCACCCAAATCCATTGTATGGCAGAAGGATTTTTGAAAGGACTAACTTAAAAGCTTTTACAGTCTTCAGGGCTTATCAAGTTGGATGTCAAGCCAAAAATCATGGAGTGAGATTGGAGATTATAGAGCTACTTTACAGAGCCGGAAAGTCTGTTGTGAATAATAGTTGTAAGACGACGCGCTAGATCAGTTGTGTAGGCATTAGTCTTTGCTATGTGATACACAAATTCTAGTTTGTGCCAATGGTTGCATCATGGACAAAGAAGCAACTATGAGCAATTCTCCCCTCCTTTTAAACTGTAAAATCTAATAGTAAGCCTGTTATTTGTCCCTTTATATCTTTTGCTTACTATCCAGCTAGAAGCGAATGTTCCCATTTCTGCCATCATGTGACTCACAGAAGCAAGATAGATCTGGAAGAGGTTATTTGCAAACCAGTCTTGTCTCCAAATCTTTGGCATTCTTTTTATTCATCTCGGGCTAAAATTTACAGTCAACATTTGATTGATAGCCCTTTTTAAAAAAAGAAGTGTCTTGTTTTGAAAACATGCTATGACCTCAAGATAGAAACTTATTTTATTACAGTTGGATTACTGTATTGTAATTATTCTGAAAATATAACAAAGGAGTTACGCACGTGCTCTCTGTTTAGTAAGCTAGAAATTAGTGCTTTCCAGAAATAGCACTGTATCAGTGTTTAAAAAACAAATAGCTATAAAATCAGTTTAGTGATGGGCACAGTTTTTGCTATTCAAATAGGAGATAACTCATTCAAGTTATTATTGATCTAGATGTCCTTTGGCACCTGACCTTTTAACACTCATTGCCAGAGAGGTAACATTCTCTTTTCACATATTGCTGAGAAATGCAGTGGGCCTATTCCTGTCACCTGCATAGAGATGGACTCTGGCTCATGGTAGATCATCTAACTGGAAAAATACTCTGGCCATGACTATTTGTATCAAAATGTAGTTGTTTGAGTTTGATCATTGATTAGTAGAATTTTACACAAGGGGGAAAATATTTTTGGAAGCAAAAGTATTATATATATCTAGGCCATATGTGCTCTTAATGTATTGGCGATCTGTAGTTTTTATCAGTGTGCACATTCTTTTAAAACATTTAAGCCACGTGCACATAAGGTGTGAGAGAAGAAGAAGATGATGAAGAAGATGACTTAGCTTTTCTACCCCGCTTTTCTCTCCCATTTCAGGGGACTCAAAGCAGATGTCAAAGCTTTCTGTTCTTCTCCCCACAACAAAACACCCTGCGAGGTCAGTGGGGCTGTGAGAGCTCAGAAGGTTACCCAGCTGGCTTTATGGGGGAGGGTAGAATCGAACCCGGTATGCCCAGATAAGAGTCCAGCACCCTAACTGCTAGACCAAACTGGCTCTGGGAACTGTTTTGGACGAAATCTGACTGAGCTGCGTCCTGGCCATCCCAGAAGGCTGTTTCTACAGCCATTTCATAGGTCAACTTGAGAGGTTCTGTGGATGGAGGCCACAACTGTGCCATGCCATCACAGGCAACCCTTTCCATTCAGTTTGCAGTGTCTAACCTGCCACTGTGAGCCATTTCAGTGGGACAGGTCACCATCAGAGTAGAAGACCTCTCTGACCACAGGGTACCCTGTTCCTTCCCCAAGGGCAATAGTAGGGGCTTCAACTAGAATAGGTACACAGAAGCTCAACTTGGGAGCTCTTCCCCCTCACCTTTTGAGCAACCTACTGAGATGTGGGGAGGAGTCCTTAGGCTCAAATTGGGATGCTTTGAGCATTTTCAACTTGAAATGAAATTGCTCTCAAAATTAAATTCAGCATGCGGTACTCCACAGTTTGGCTTGTCTTTGTTCTGACATCCTGGAATATATTTTTTTCTTTGCTGATTGATGGCGAATTAAGCAGTGAATTGAAAGAAACATCCAATGGAGCATTTCTTTTATGGGTTGGGCAGTAGGAAGCACCCAGCATTTGTGTCCCTAGAACATATCTATGGGGAGGAGGTACTTTGCGTTTTTGTGTTATTTCCTATAGCCAGAATGTTCAAAATACTTTGGGTTTTTCTGACAGGACATCTGGTTAAGCTGTTGAAGTAAAGTTCTTGCATTTTATACTGAATCCTGTTCTTCATGGGTGCTGATTAGCTACCCAGTATAAGATTTTGGCCCTGATGAGCATATCTGTAAATGCCCTAGAACGTGGTTATTTAATATTTCCTGGTGATCATCCTCCACTTAGGAAATAAATGAGATGGAAATCTGTCAACAAGCATTCTCTGCAGCAATTCAGCATTAGCATTAGGGTGAGTACCTGTCCATCAGCTTTTTGTAAATTAGTTAAAAGCTTTTATCTGATTTATCTATGGCTATGGTCACACCTAAGGTTTAATCCAGCTTCAGTCCACTTTCAGAGCAAGAGAACCTACCAGCAAACTGACCAGTAATTTTCTTTCCACATTATCTATCCCAAAGGTGAATTTTCTGAGTTAACACTGAAATAAAGCAGCTTGTCACTTTGCTGATGTGTTCTCTCATCCTGAAAGTGGACTGAAGCTGGATTAAACCTTAAGTGTGACCACAACCCAAGTTACAGGTTAGACATGTTAGGTTTTTTATTTTAATTTTCAGTGAGTTTTGGTTTATATCGTTACAGTATATCTAATCTTATATTAAATGCTATCCTAAGCTCCTTTTGATTAGATGGGCTACAAAATATAATTGACTAAATAAATACGCTGGTAGTACAAGACTGGGAACAGTAACTGCATAAATGATGCAGTTTTACTTGCTTTCTAGTTTGGCCAAGTATTTTATTAAGTTCACCGAGGGTCAAGGAAATACTTAATGACTTTTTCAAAACTGTCCCTGGTCATTTGATGATGATGTGTTATGTGGTCATGTTACATTGAATTGCCAAGTGCTGCGAGGATTACCAGTGATTCTGTGTGCCCTGAACTGTTGACAGTGGCAGATGCCCAAATGTGTGGCATATTAGGAGATATGACACTGAAGAAATTAGTCTAGGGTAACTCTTGGGACAATAGGTGGCCCCCTTTTCCTCAAGCATATTTATTTGGTTTTGCACTGATTAAAGTTATTTCCACATCTTGTCCTTGTATTTTGAGGTCCTGTTTGAGCTTAACTGTATGGAAAGGTATAACTATACCATTCCACTGCAGCTAGATTTGGGGAACAGAGGGCCATGTTCACACCACAAGTGCTGGTGCAATCCCCAACTTTACTACCAGTGCTCAAAGTGTGAATGGTCTGCCCCTGACCATCTTAATCACTATGGCAACCGCTATGGCAGCTTCCTTCATGTGCCCATCTGTTGCCATGTCAACTGCACCACAGCACACATTTGTGTTGCCATAGCTTCCCTGCCTTCATGCAGTGCTCCCACTGTGGACTCTGCATCTGGAAGGTCCCCAGCAGCTGCTGGTGAAGCTGAGGAGAAGTAAAAACTTCTCCACACCTCTGGAGGATCAGGGATACTCCAGGATGGAGGTGGATTCACAGCATCTTTCTGGAGTGTTTCTGATGGGCAAGTATGAACAGGCCCTGAGAAACATTACCTAATACCAGTTAAGGAAAAAAGTATTCACATCCAAACATAAAGATACATTTGAAGGAGTGATGATTTTGAAATATTTGATTACACTTTAAAAAACTAGGGCTGCCTCAGGACTGGAATCTAGTTACCTGACCTTGCTTAGTGGAAATGCATGTGTTAATTATGTGTTCTTTGATGATCAAAGAAGAAATGAGATTTTATTTTGCTGAGCAGCCAATTTTTATCTGGTCAGTTTTTTTCACTGAGTCGTGATATAGTCCATAGCACTCTTAGAAATTATTGATCCATATCCCTAATTGAAAGGATCCTGTATTCTTTGCCTCGCTCATTCTGTGTTCAACTTCGGCTGCTCTACATTACACTAAAACAGACCACTGTCCTCATCCAAATTTGTTTTCCCTAAGATTATTGTCCTCCTTATTTTCCAGCACACTGTCAGTTTTTGGTCATTGTATATTGTAATTTTTTAAATCTGTTTGGGTATTTTAATCTTCTAAGCTATTCTGAGCATTGTACAATATTTTGGTGGGGTACAAATATGAATTAATGAATTATTGAACAAAGTTATGAACTGATATTACTTCTTAATTATAAATTCGCTAAGTGTGCTGGTTCTGATTCCCTTTGTCTTAATATGTAGCATTATTCCAAATTTTGCACTTTACAGTTCTGGTTTCATAAAGAATACTTTATGAATAAAGGCCATCTTTACCTTGGTTGGTCAGTTTGGTCTAGTGGTTAGGGAGCCAGAGCTCTTATCTGGGAATACTGGGTTTTATTCCACCCTCTCCCCACAAAACCAGCTGGGTGACCTTGGGCTAGTCACAGCTCTCTTCTGACCTCTCACAGCCCCACCCATCTCACAGGGTGTCTGTTGTGGGGAGAAGAACAGAAAGCTTTGTCAGCTGCTGTGAGTCCCCTTAAATGGGTGAGAAAAGTGGGGTAGAAAAGCCAACTCTTCTTCTTCTTCTTCTTCTTCTTCTTCTTCTTCTTCTTCTTCTTCAGCTGACCAAGTCACCTAACCATCTCTTATTGGCAAAATTTCAACTTCCATTCCTGCTGGTTGTTATGATGCTTTCACTTAAAAATAATTTAAAATGAGAACAGCATGCTTTCTTGTTTCACTTTCTTCTCTATTCTAAATCTATCTTCCCAAATTATATACTTAATGTAGTCCTAAGGATTCCTTAGAATATTAATCAGATGTTTTAATATGTTCCACGTTCTGGCATGATCTAGACAGACAAATTCCTTGAGGAAAACGTAAAATGTACACATGCAAAAGAATGATATTATTCTGGACCAGTTTCAATTTCTGCTTTATAAAAAAAACTCATTTAGGGTGCATGACATCCATACAGCCAAGATGTAAAGCTGAACCCAATTCTCTGAAACATAATATAAAGAACTGAAAATATAATATATCTAACCAGATTTTTTAAATGTAGCTTTTTGTATGACAATTATTGCAGTAAAGTACTGTAGCCGTAAGCCTGTACTTCCCTTTAAAGGCCTGCAAGAGAATAACAAGGCCTGTAGTTTCTAGTTATTTGCTCTCACTGACCTTTGACAAACAGATTATGGAATTTTAAACTCCAAACTCTGAGATCTTTTGTTGTGATGGTTTAATTGCGTACACATGCTTTCTAGTATCTTATGAGACAGTTAATATCCAATTTGGCTCCATTTGTACTTCAGCTGTCTATCCTATGCTTGAAAGCAAAAAGGAGCATTTTTAAAAGCTGTGCTCTTGAATACAGTACATGCAAAGCAGTAAAATGCCTTAGGTTTTGTACACAAATTTGATTTGTAACCAAATGAAATGGCACATGAAATTGAAGTGAAGGCCCTATGGCCTTTCAACTGGACTCATCTTTCTAATTGCCTGCTCAGCAAAATTCAAGGATGTCTGAAACTGAATCTCAAAAGCATTGGAAGTTGCCTTATAATACACTCTCAACCACTAAATAAGTTATGCACTGCCTTGGAGAGGGAAATAGTGCATTTAATGGACTAGGGATGCGCAAGAATATTCATAGGCATTTGAAATTCGATCAAATGTGCCAAATTTTGACATTCGAACTCGAATTAAATGTCTCGAAATTCGAATGAAAACATTGGTATTAAAACATCTATTCGTTTTAATTATCTGGACATTCTTATGTGTATAGGTTCGTACACGATGCATACTTGAAGATCTGCAGCTTGCACGCATCCGTACGGATCCATACGGGACAAAAACGGGTTGTATATGGGATAGCTACAGGATGCGTATGGACGTGTGTGGATGCATACAGATGTATATGGATGTGGGGAAGATGTGTATGGGCACGTACGAATGTTGTCAACATCCGTACATGAAGATTTGAATAAAAAATTCAAACACGTAGATTCAAATTTGGTAAAAATGAATTGAATCTTGTTAAATTCAAATTTAATAGGTTCAAATCTAATTTTGGGGTATTCTATTTGATTCAGAAAAACATTCATGCATATCCCTATGATAGACTGCTGGTCTTCTTCAATATGTACAGGGTGAGCTGCCCTGTACCAAAATGAGTTATCTGTCCCAGGTGTGGACAGGTCTGTCTCTAGACTGGACTAGGGCTGTCTGCATTGGGATTACCATTCTGGCCCAGCCCCCTTGATGGCTCTGAAACCTTCACTAGTTTCAAACCGGCCTCTGAAGGTTCTGATGCCCAGGAACTAAGGTTCCTGGCCTTGAACCCTCCAGAGGACTTATTTTAGCAATGCGCTTTGTCGTGCTGCCGCTACGCCTCTTTTAAAGTTTACCAGTATACTGCATCAGTGCCCATAGTATGCAATTAGGCAACCTTTGGGCAGGTGCATCTGCACTGTCAGGAAGTGTTTACAGACTAGAAATGCTCCCTGATCTGCCAGCGCGCATTCGTACCTCTGCCACTTGGGTAGGTCATTGGAGCTGCCGAGCAAGCACACTGGCAGCTCCAATACCCCCCTGACATGACTGACTGCACAGAGCGTCAGCGTCATCTTAACGACGGTGTTGACACACGTACAGTCTTGGAGATTGCTGCACTCAAGATGGCAGTGCCCAGAAGAGGACTGGCCCGGGGATGCAGGAAATAGGGCAACGTTGACTAGCAATCACAAGTGCAAACGCTAGTCAACGATAGCTGATTGCACACCTTTCCCATCCACAGGACAGGAAGGGACGTGCAAAAACACCCCAGATGGCCATTTTGGACCTTCGGGTCTGGTTTGGCCCAATCTACACTCCTTCCTTTGTGGATGGAACATACTTGGAGGGATGGGGCTTCTCTTAGGTTGCACCAGCAGTATGGAAGGGAGAGCCACAGTCCCCCTTCCTAAATTGGACCAAAGCCAAGTGCAGAAACAGCCTCAGGTACCTTTCTTTGTTCCTAGTCCTGAAAATAATGTCTCTAATGTCACTGTGAGAATGTGTGTGAAAATGTAATCTTGGAGACAGAATTCATGAAATTCATGGCTCAGGTATCTAAAAGAGCTATGTACATATGTATTGCATCTGGAAACTCTACTCACCATGGCAGATCTCTGGGATTTTAGATAGAAGACTTTCCCAGCTATATCGCGAGGATTAAACTGTAATTCACTGCATGCAAAGTTAATACCCAGCCATTGAACTGTGAACCTCCTATTGTGAAAACGGTGCATGATTGTGCAAACAGTATGAGATGCGCTGGAACAGTGTCCTAAAATAGCACAGAAAATAGAACTAGCAGTAGGATAAAGCCCCTATACAAAGTAATGATAAGATCTCACCTGCAATGCTGTGTATAATTTTGATCTCTGCATCTCACAAAAGGTAAAACAGAATTGGGAAAAGTTCAATTGGGAAGGCAATAAAAGTTAAGGCTTTTGTGTCTAGGAAGTGGCAGGTGAGAAGAGATAGAAAATTGTATGTATAAAATTATGTACAGTGTGGACAGAGATAATAAACAGTTTTCCCCCATCCCAAAACTGTAGAATGTGGAAACCCAAAGAAATTGAATTTTGGAAGACAGTCTTCACACAACACATAATTAAATTCGGAATTCACTGCCACAAGTTACACGGTTGGTCCCCAGCTTTGATGACTTCATAAGAGAATTGGAGAAATTCATGGAAGTCTGGTGACTGTGTGATTTTAAGGGGAGGAATACTCTGGAGGCAGTATGATCTGAGAGCTGTCTATTGAGAGCCTTGTAAGCAGGGGAAGGGGTGTGCTTGTACCCTGCCTGTTGGTTTTGTCAGGATGAATTATGCCTAAGTAACAGTTTCCGTAGGCAGTGAGTTGCCACTGTGAGCAGGCTACTGGAATAGATGGGCCAGAAGTTCAGTTCAGTGGAACGCTTCCTCCATTCTTACATTTTTAAAGCCTAAGGGCCATAGATTTTTCATTGTTGCTGTGTGTGTTCCCCTAGGTCAGTGATGGCGAACCTTTTGAGCTCAGTGTGTCAAAATTCGCAAGAAAACCTAGCTTAACTCGGGTGCTGTGTCACATCTAGAAATATCTATAATTTTGTGAATTTTGTAGCTCTAGTAATATTTTATTAAAGGCAAAAACAAATAATTATTTACATTAGTGACTTTTGTTGCTGAATTTCGTTTGCTGATATTCAATTGAAAGTTGGTATTTCGTACACTTCAAGAACAAGCAAGCACTACACGCCCAGGTGCCAGGGTGACCATGTGTGCCACCCCAAAGGGCTCGGTGTGTCACCTGTGACACTTGTGTCATAGGTTGGCCATCACCGTCCTAGGTACTACCTCCAAGTAGGACAGACAGGTAGGAAGCCTCTAAAGGCCATTTGCAGGAAGTTGAGAACAGGTTTTGAGAATTTTAAGAAGTTCCCTTTTGGACTGCAGCACCCATGATCTTTAGTCAAAATGGCGATTAAGGGACATAAATCCAAGTTTGAAGGATGCTACTGTAAACATGCACCCATGTGCATATGTAACATAGAATGCATTATGCAAGATGCAAGCAAGAGCAAAGCAAACAGAATCAACATACTGTAACGCTAGAATCCTTGTTTGGAACTTAGTAGGTAGTTTTCACAGGGTCAACTGTGTAGTTATTTTGGAGCAGAATGCCAAATCTACATTTAGATGTTTAGCACCCTGTGCATTTTCAGTAAGCCAGATCTCTTTTAGTACAGACCTAATTGTCGTTGCTGGCTCCATTGGCTGTGCTTTATGCTTATTTTCACTCAGCTGTGACTATTTTGGGGACCCTTTTCCCCTGGACACAGTAGCTTTAACATGTCTTTTATTCCTCCCTTAATCCATGTGGACCCTGTGTCTGGATGCTAGGCATTGCTAAAGTATGGTAAGGCATTACTGTCTATCAGGCATGCACAAGTGTACGTAATATCTTGGGAGCCAATGCTACAGCAGCTCATAATTAACTGCCCTTAATGGGCAGAAATGATGCCAAGGGATTATGGTAATGAAGACTTTTCACATAATAGCTTCTGCTTCAGTGAATGCGGACTTGTTCCAGTGGAATTCCGCGGAATACTCAATCATTAAGCAACTCAGTGAACTTGAATATAACTGCTCAGAGCATCTTTAAAGGACTAGCAAGTCTACTGGACCTGGGACAGGATAAAGTTTCACATTCTTTAGGTTTTTCCCATGCCTTTTATTGGTCTTTTGTTTTTCTTTTCCTGGTAATTCTGGTTCTAAATTTCCATCGGTTTGTTTTACTAGCAGAAATGCATGCAAATTTTGAAGCAATTCCCCCCCCCCCCGTGCGTAAACATGAGCCACAGTTTCAAGGGAACATTAAGTACTGTTGGGAATTGGGATTATTTCAGTGAGGGAAGAGGCAAATGACTCAGCTGAAAACTGTAGGAAGCGTTTGCCCATGGAGAATTGATGAGTGCTTTTGTGTAGGAATCAGATACCCCAAAGAGATCAAACTACATTCAATGTCAGGATTGCAGACTTATTCTGCTTTGTTTCTGTGGAATCTTTGCCTAAGTATCTTGAAAGATGGAAGTTCTGTATCTCCCCCTGCCCCAAGCTGCGTTCTTGGTTTTCTCCTGCAGAGGCTGAGAGCTACTGTGTATCCATTTTACTTACTTGCTTACTTACCCACTTACCCACTTACTTACTTACTTACCCACTTACTTACTTACCCACCCACCCACCCACCCACCTGATATCTCAGTAACGATATTGCTAGCAAGGCCTTGAACAGTGGTCAGGGTGTGGGGAAGCCTGCTGAGAGCCTATATGATATACCCTTGCTTAACCAGCATACCCTGCCTTCTGCTATCAGTAATAAATGGAGGAATTTACTATGAATGGACAACTTCCCATGATTCTCAGGGAAATTGCATGAAATTTCCGATAATTCCTAAGGAATTGCACAAGATTTCCTGTGATTCCCAATGGGGGCGGCTACTACGGGGAGTTCAGTGGTGCTGGTGAGGGCAGAGAGGCTGATGTGACGCATTTTTGTACTACCCATCCCATCCGCTGGATGGGAAAGGAGCACCATGATATTCACCCATCATTGAATATCTCTTGCATTTGAGCACTAGTCAACTTTACCTGCTCCCTTCTCCCAGGATCAGATACTCACCTTATTCAATCCCAGGGCCAGTCCTCCTCTGGATGCTGGCATTTTGGCACTGGTGCCTCTGCAATGGCACATATGTCAGCACCAGCGCCTTAACGATGTGGACACTCTGTGCACGCACAACCAGTCATGTCTATGGTCATCCGAGGTGTCAGTGTGCTTGCGTGGCACCTCAGACTACCCTGGAATGGTCGTGCTGCTGGACGCTTCAGGTAAGTAATTAGGTAACGTTGGTTAAGGTATGGAGCACCCTTTCATGCTCCACAGCTAATCAAAGATTAGTGCACTTCTGGGGAGGGTGACACACTTGTACGCTATAAAAGCCTACTCAACATGCGTATGCTCTTCCCCAGAAGTGCACCAATATGCATTAAGAGGCCATAGTGCGAAAAGACCTCTGGTCGACTGCAGATGAGTGCATCTGAGGTTACCAGATCAGCGGATACAGGGCAACCCTGTACTAGTAAACTTTCTAAGATGTTTACGTTTATAACATCTAGTTTCTCCTTTGGTTTATACAGTGCAACCATAATCCAATCTGTTATCTCATTCCCATACTGCTTTAGCATCATCATTCTCTTATCTGGACTTTAATTAAAACTTATGTTAAATTTTAATTAAAAACTATATTGATGATATCACACCTGTAATCTGGGTACCAAAGCAGTTAGCAATTTTATTCTTTCATTTATTTATTTATTCCACTTTTATACTGTCCTTCACCAAAATGCTGAGTTGGTGAACAAATACTGTTAAGTGCCATAACAAGTTCTTAAATTACAAAAATAAGAAAAATTCCATAAAAAACGAGAGCATGAAGGACAAAATAAAACCCCATGATGAGTCCCACCATAGTCTACACAGAGAGGCTGAATATGATTTGCTCCCACAGAACCTGATTGAAGTATCTAAGATCATGCATGGTATAGAAAAGGTGGATAGAGCAAATTTCTTTTCTCTATCACACAGCAGTAGAATCAGGGGGCACTCTATGAAGCAGATGGATAGGAGATCAGACAAGGGGAAGTATTTCTTCAGTCAGAGGGTCATTGGCCTGTGGAATTTAGTGCCAAAAGAGGTGGCAACAGCTACCAGCCTAGATGACTTTAAGTAAGGGTTAGACAAATTTATGGATGACAGATGTATCAGTGGCTACTAGAATGGAAGCCTAATTACATCTTTCAGGCTGGGGGGACAAGCAGGATACCTCTCAGGCCATTTGCTGGGATTCAAGAGGAAGAAAAGGTTTTCCCTTGTCTCTGCTTGAGATGCGCATGGGCAACTGGTGGGTCACTAGATGGGCTGAGGCCTGATCCAGCAGGGCTCCTCTTATGTTTTTATGGTAGGTTGTATTGTTTCTCTCATGTTTTACCTACTGGAGCATACCAATCACAGTTTCAGCATATGATTCTCTAGACTGATCCAGTCAACAGCAGCGTCCAATAAAGAGGAGACATATGGGTTTTATCTTTAAAGTATTATGGTAACATATGGTTTTCTCAAAATTTTAAAGATAACCTGGATTCTCTTCAACCATTTTAAATAGCTGGGTGATGCTGTGAAGGAAGAGTGGTGGAAGGAAATCACTTTTGTGCAGCTATTAGTTAGAAGATTCAGTAATGAGCTCATATTTGTGTCTGGTCTAGAAAGCCTACCTTCCAGCAGTCTCAACACCCTTCAGCCTACATGTACACCAAAGAAGTGACTGAGCTCTTCTTAGCCCAGTAAAAATAAGTGCTTGGGAGTGATAGTATTAAGCATCCTGATTATCTCTGTGTTGCCCAGAATGACCAGTCTATTGGCAGCCATGCCAATGGCTGAGGAATCTAGTGGATTCAACATTTTGGGGGTCAGACTTGTCTTAACAGATTTGCAGACCTGAAAAGGGCAATAAGCTTCAGAATAATTACAAGCGCAAGAAACAATATATTAAATTAAAAACAGGGTGCTAAGCATTCAAATCCAGAGCAGGGCAAAGGAGTAGGGATATGCATAATTATTTTTTTCATGTTCACTTCACATCGAAACAAATGTGAAAGAAATTCTCATTTGTGTGAATAGCACCACTTTGAATGTGAATCTGATGCAAATGCTCAGATGGCATTTTTGTACCCATTAATGGGTACTTAATTAGTACTTCTAGTGACAGTGGAAAAACACCCTTGGTCTGCAAATTTCCAGATTAAGGGTACTATTCCATATGATTCATTAGATTTTGAATTTTGTTGTTTTTCCTTGTTTATAGGCCTGGCTGAGGCCAAGGAATACCTGGCAGACCTGAAATTACATCAGGCCACACAACAATGGAGTCTTGTTCCTCCTGGCTCCCAAAAATACTTCACTCCCTTACTTAGAGCCAAATTTGCTAGGTGTTCCGCCTACCGTACTTGACCCTTTTGTAAAACTGGCCAGGATGTTTTATGAACTGTTCAAATTAGTGAATTGCACATCCCTAATTTTTGGTTTAATAGCATTACTTGAGCAAAAGAGAAGCCCTTATTTAACTTAATAAGATGAATGAAATGCATAGAATTCCGTCCTTGTAATAATTATCTTTTGAGCTGCTAAATCCATGTAATTAGCCGCTGTGTTTAAGCACTGGTTCTGTTTTATGCTTGTGGAAACTTCATTATTACCTGTTCAAGATAATGCTTCCCCCAGTCATAAGAACCAGGACTTGAGTTAACGCTCCCCCCTTGTTTTAAGAAAAGCAATGTTTTTTATTAATTTGCTTCCAGTTTCTCCTTATGCTTGAAGTATCATTACATCATAATGTTCTTTGAAGCAGTATCTTGAACAATCTAAAGTGCATCCTTCAATTAAAAATATCTGGCACTTTTATACTATAGCACCATGCCTTAAAAAAAGAAGTAAATCCTATTGTGAGCAACAGAATCTGCAAGGTAGGCACTCCAGCATTGGGGAGTACAGTCTTAAACCTTGGGAGTTTCTTGTGCCTGCCCCTCTGCTGAAGATCTTTTTTAAAAAAAAATAATAGCCATTCCTCCTTCCCTTTGCCATCAACCCTATTTCTTGGTAACTACCAACAAGTCAAGTTCAAGTCCTGGTTGAAAGCAGAGGCACCTCCATTGGAACCTCTCTGGAGTTTTGGTTGCAAAGATAGAAAAGTAGTTTGCCAGTGCTTGCTTCCAGGGAGAGGCTGGGGGTTGAACCTGTCATCCTTTGCTTTTCAAGCAGATAGCCAACTCTCCCATCACCTGTAGACAGCCCAAAATGGGATGCAGATGAGAAGGTCCAGGACTCCTTAAAAGTAGGCTCAATTTAAGGGTGGTTTTAAATGGGCCAGTATACCAGACTATCAAACATACTAGGAGTCTCCTTTCTACATGCTGGTGTGGTCTAAGGGAGGCCCTGTGATGGGACCTTCCTTAGACTGCACCAGCATGTAGAAGAGAACATCCTAGTACACTTGTTGATCCAGTATACCACTGAGTGCAGAATCATCCTAAACTTGTTCACCTAACTGTTGGACTCTTGTAATCTCCTGGTTGAATTCCACACTCCACCATGAAGCTGGCTGGGTAACCTTGGGCTAGTCACATCTCTTTCTGAGTTCTCACAGCCCCACCTACTTCACAAGGGGTCTGTTGTGGGGAGAAGAACAGAAAGTTTGTCAGCTGCTTTGAGTCCCCTTAAGGGTGAGCAAAGTGGCATTTAAAGGCAAACTCTTCTCCTTCCCTTTGTTGTTTTAACTGCTGATTGTAACTTTACAAGAAGGAAGGCAGGAAGCTACAATCACAGGATTATAATTTAGGATTAGGCTTAATGTATTTCTTCCTCAATTCGGCAGCTAAAAACACAAAGATGGCAATTTGGTAGGAAATATCAGGGAAAACATTAGAGATGGTTATATGTAAACAGAGTCTGTTTGATGGTTCATTTACCAGTGTTTGGAGGAGATGAACATGGATTTATTCAGAGTAGATATCATGCTGGGATTATTGTGGGTAGGCTCCCAGAAGTTAAGATTAGAGTCCTCTTAATGTAAAAGTTTATAAGATGTTATTCTACTTAGCTGATTTTGGCTAACATCAAAAGCTAAGCTTGGATGAGCAGCTATCAGAAATCTCAGGCCAGTCATCAGAGTAAGAGTTCAAAGCTAATACCAAATTGTTCCTTTAAACAAAAGATAAAAATAAAACTACATGAATATGCTGGATGCTGGACTAGATGGGTTGTGGCCTGATCCAGCAGGGCTTCTTTTATGTTCTTATGTAATATCTCCATATGGTTACAAGTTTAAATCTTGCTCCCTCTGAAAAGCAGAAACAAAACCAATTAATTTTCTAGAGAACATAGAAGGCCACTTTATTAAGAACTGCACTTGTTTGTAATTAGTTATAAAATAAAATTTTAAATAATTTTTTTTTGGGGGGGAGAACTTATGCTTTATAACAATCTTGAATTCTAGGTGCATCTTGTTACTGTTGATACAGGGACTATTGGCGATTCCACACTGGCTGGTATGCTGAACTAGCAACAGTTGCTGAACTAGCAACCTTTTTGCACTCTGGTGTGGTCTAAGTTAGCCTGCCTCAATGTGAAGAAGGAAGGCTCTTAGTATGGTTGCTAGGCTGTTACACTAGGTAGTGCAAAATTGCCTTATCAGTTTGTAGTACCAATGACATTGGCTTTTAAAAAAATAATTATGGAAGTTAATCTTCATTGCTTTTAATGAGGCTATAGCATGTGAACTTCTTACTGCCTTGTAGGGATATGCATGAATATTTGTAACATTCAACATTCGTATGAATTTGGCTGAATCAGACATTCTTATTCAAGTTGAATGTTGGCGCATTTGAAGATTGATATTTGGATTTGAATCAAAGGTTTTGATACATTCGTATGAAGCTTCATATGGGATTTGTATGGGATTGAACATTTGTATCACTGGCAGCTCCAGTGCCACCACCCCCACCCCCAGTGTGACTGTGACTGCACAGAGCTCCACAAGGTTACTAACCTTCCCGAGACGCTTACCTGAAGCATCCAGCCAGCAAACATCTGCACTTCTGCCAGGTGGGGAGGTCATTGGAGCTGCCGCGCAAGCACGTTGGCAGCTCCAATGACCCCCTGATGCGACTGGGCAGAGCATCACCATTGTCATAGAGGGTGTCACACTCAAGATGGCGGCACCCAGAAGATGACCAGCCCAGGGATCGATCAAAGGTAGGTGAATGATCATGCGGGAGGTAGGCTAACGTTGACTAGCTATCCCAAGTGTGTTCACTAGTCAACCTTAGTCAATCTTTTAGTAGAGGGTGTTTTGATTTCCCATGGATCAAAGAGAAGCAGAGCAAAGCATCTGGACACCTGCGGCAAAAGCCCGTAAAATTATGCATCCTGAATACCACTATAGAAACACACCTCTCAAAATAGTATTCAATTGAATAAAAAATATCCCTGATTGCGCTATGTCATGCAGCAATCTAGAAGACTGCTTTGGTATTCTTCTTTTCATCCCACCTCTTGCTGTTTTATTATCTGGCTCCATTTTATATGTCTTCTTTCCGAATCTTCGTGCCACAGGAAATGGAAGAAATGTGGGGATAAAAGATGTTGGAGGGCTTTGGGTGCCATAGAGATGGGTATCTAAAGTTAAGCTAATTTCCAATAGCTTATAAAATGGTTTCCAAATGCAGTAATACTTTCTGTACTAGGAAGGAGCAAGATTCGGTTAACACATTGAGCCTCTCAAATTTTATTTTCATATTTTCCCCTTTTCATTTTATTTATATTTAACTTCTCATGCCTTGCTAGAGGCATGATGTAAGGTTTGATGGCCAGTGATCTAATTTCTTATGGCAAAGAGCATATGTATGTTGCACTGAATCATCTCTCTTCCTTATTCAAGTATAAATGTTCTCTCCTTTTTTCTTCCTATAGGAGTATGGCTAATAGATACTGATAGCTTATGTGTAAAATGGCTTCATGGATGGAGTGTTCACGTTATATACAGTATTTGTGTGTGCATGTACACTGCTCAGAAATTAAGGGAACACTTAAAATCACACATCAGATTCCAATGAATGAAAGATTCAAGTTGAAAATCTTTACTGGTGTAAATTATGTAATTTGTTGAGAACAAAATGACAGTTAGTGGAAACCAAAGTCATCAACAAGTCAGAGCTGGGTTCCAGCTAACCCCAACAATTAAAGTAAAAAAAATAAATCACAGACAGATACAATTTGTGTGAATTTCATCATGGCAACTCAGCCGCTTTGAGTTCCCTTAATCAGGTGGGAAAAGCGAGGTAGAAAAGCCAACTCCTACTCCTACTCCTCCTTCATAATGTGACTCAGTAGTGTGTATGTCCCCACATGCCTGTATGCACTCCTGACAGCATCAGGGCACCCATGGAAACACATTGGGTACTTCCCTTAATCCGGATCTACTAGATGCAGATTAAGGGAAGTACCCATTCCCTAGGTCCAGATCTTCTTAGATCCAGATTAAAGGAGCGCGATGGAAAAACACCCTGATTGCTCCCAAACCTGCCTAATATAGTCCGTTCTCTCTCTCTCTTTGCCTCTTTGTGCATGAAGTTTGCTCCTCCCTGCTAAATTTCAGTTTTATTATGGCCACTGATGAACACTTGTAGAAAAGTCAGAATCATACTAAATCTCCTCCACAATTCTATAGCAGCTGGCCAAGCAACGCATTAACAATTACCCTGTCTATAAAAGGAGGATATTTAGATAGAACTTCCTTGTCAGTCAGCCTGAGGCAGCATTCACACAGATTTTGGCATGTTTAATTACAAAACATATTTGCATTTTTCTTATTCCCTGGCTATGACAGTTTAAAAAAACACATTAGGGTATAGTTTTGAAGATATTCCCCGCTGCTTGATTCAACAAGCCCTCAAATTGCTGTCATCAGCTGAAGTTTTCTGATGGAAGAAATCTAGGTTGCATTGGAGATACTGTACCAGTTGCATGTTATTCAGTTTGCTAAGAAAAGCTATGTTTTTACTGTGACATTTGAATTTTTATTACAAACTGCCATGGAATACATTTATTTTGAATGGGAACAAGTATGGAAATACTTTAAACATAGACAAATAGTTACAGGGAAATTATAATTCTATAACAAAAATATTAACTATGTTTTAATATTTGCTATGTTTTATTCTTATTGTAACCTGTCCTGGCACCATTTGGTGAAAGGCAGGAAGGATATAAATTTCTTAAGTTAATAAATAAAAATGAAAGGACACTACTTCAGGAGCAATATGTTTCTTGTAAAATGCAGATGTTTCAGAAATTTCTGTACTAGGAAGTCCTTCTTATTTGGAAAAGAGGGTTCCATTCTGTACCTAATGTATGGTATATGAGGGATCATCATGGGCATTGCTGGGGTGTTTGCACATGGAACTTGTACTAGTAGATGGAACTGATTGAACATAAGAGGAGCCCTGGTGGATCAGGGCACTGCCCATCTAGTCCAGCATCCTGCCTCACGCAGTGACCCACTGGTTGCTTCTGACTGTTCTCCAGCAGAAGACAAAGGCAAACCCGTCACCTACTCTTGACTCCCTGCAAACGACCTTTAATGGGATCCTGCCTGTCTTTCCAACTTGGAGGAGGCAGTACCTAGGCAGCAATCAGTTCTAGAAACCATTGTTAAATCTGTTCTCCATTAAATTGTCTAACGTTTTCTTAAAGCTGTCCAGGCTCGTTGCTGTCATCACCTCTTCTGGCAGTAAATTCCATAGACCGATGACCTGCTAGGTTAAAAAGATTTCCTCTTATCAGTCCTAACCCTCCTATCTATCAGCTTCATCAAGGGTACCCTAGTTCTAGTGTTGTGCATTTGAAAAAATATTTTTTCTTTATCCAGTTTTTCTACACCATGCTTGATTTTATGGTACTGCTTCAACACCCTGGGAACTCACTTGTGGGGTTCCTGAGGGGTTGATCTTACCTCCCATGCTATTTAACCTCTACATGAAGCTGCCGGGAGAGGTCATCAGGAGATCTAGAGTGAGGTGTCATCAGTAAACAGATGATGCCCAGCTCTATCTCTCTGTGCCATTTGAATCAGGAGAAGCGGTTGAAGTACTTGATAGGTGTCTGGAGGTGGTAGTGGGCTGGATGAGAGCCAGTAAATTGAAGCTGAATCCAACAAGACAGAGGTGCTGTGTGTCACAGGGTCTCGGGTCCATGTAGTTGGGTGACACCCTGTCCTTGATGGGGTTGCAATGCCCTGGAAGGGACAGGTGCGTAACTTGGGGGTACTCCTGGACTTCACGCTAACGCTTGAAACCTAGGTGGAGGCTGTGGCCAGGAGTGCCTACTCCCAACTACGGCTGGTGTGTCAACTGAAGCCTTTTTTGGAATGAGTCAACTTGGCCACAGTTATCCATGCTCTGGTAACCTCTAGACTGGACTATTGTAATGCACTCTACATGGGGCTGCCCTTGAAGACAGTTCGAAAGTTGCAGCTAGTAGAGTGCTGACTGGAACAACTAGCTGGATGCACATCACGCCAGTATTAAAAGGGCTGCATTGGCTACCAATTCACTACCGAGCCCAATTCAAGGTGTTAACTCTGTCTTACATGGCCCTAAATGACTTGGGCCTCAAATATCTACAGGAACGCCTTCTCCCATACCGACCTGCCTCGCGCCTAACGATCTGGAGGTGAGGCCCTGCTGGTTGTCCCACTGCCCTCAGTAGTGAAACAGGTGGGCACCTGGGAAAGGGCCTTCTCGGCAATGGTCCCCAGGTTATGGAACAGTCTCCCCCTTGAGGTGCATCATGCCCCTTCTCTGTATATATTCAGGAAGGCGGTGAAGATGTACTTCTTTGTCCTGGCCTTTGGCTGATGTGATTGTATTCCCCCCGCCCCATGGCAGATACTGTATTTTAGTATTTTAATATGCTGAATCTTTTTATTGTTTTTAATGTATATTATTGGTTTTAAAATTGGTTTTAATTTGTTGTTTTAAAGGTTGTTACCTGCCCTGAAACCTTCGTGTATAAAATAAACAAATATAAATAAATAAATAAACTTCAATCAAATCTCTTAAATGCAGTCTTTCTAGGCTAAAGATGCCTAGACTTTGCAGGCTGATTTTGTAAAGGAGGTATTTCAGCCCTTTGATCATTCTGGTTGCCCTTTTCCATATTTTTTCCATTTTCACAGTATACTTTCTGAGGTGCAGTAACCAGAATTGTACACAGTATGCATAATATGGCCTCACCAAAGATTCATGAAGAGGCACCATGACATCTGCTGACTTATTTTCTGTTTGCTTCCTACTTAACCCTGTCATGAATTTGCTTTTTTTACTGCTGCTGCACATTGGGTTGACATCTTCACTGAGCTGGCCACCAGAACCTCAAGATCCTTCTTGTGACAAGTCATAGAAAGTTCAGCCCCTTCAGGTTATGTACATAATTGGGCCTCTTCGTCCCAATGTGCATTGCTTTAAACTTAATAAGACCGAAACTCATTTGGCAATTCCTTGCTCACTCATCCATTATCAAGAGATCCCTCTGGAGCTCTTTGCAGTTTCTTTCAGATTTTAATTACCTTAAATATTTTAGTGTCATCAGCAAACTTTGCTTGCTCCTACTAGAGCTTGTATGAATAACAAAAAAAAACTCTGGTTCCAATACTGAACTTTGGAAAAACCCCGCTTTTTAATTTCTTCCATTGTCCATTTATTACTACTCTGTTTTCTGTCCTTTACTGAGTTATCAACCTAGGACAGAACCTAACCTCTTAGTCCTGCTTCACTTAGCACCCACGACCTGCCCCTCATCTCTGGGCGGCAGCATAAACTTCTGCTTGCCCCTTGGCATCTTCACCTAGAGAATTCTGCCAACCTCCTTCCGGTGTCCTGCAGACATTATGGAGGCCCTTCATTGACTTGGAGCCCAAAGTTTGGACCAGAGGCCAGGGGCCTATTCACACTTGGCTTTATTTGGAATATATCCTGGAATAGAGGCCTGCTGTCCATATGCTAGTGCAGGTTTCAGCAGGGCCAAAGTGAGGCCTACCAGAGTCTGCATTAGCATGTGGACCACAGACCCCTATACTGAGATATACTCCAGAAAAAGGCCAAGTGCAAACAGGCTCCAGGACAGGGTTAAATACCTGTCAGTGTAAATAAGCTTCTCCATGAATTCATGAGAACATGGGATGGGGTGGGAAGGATTAGATCTATTATCAAAACTGTGTGCTTGCTTTCGCCACCTCTTTTCCCATGCACAGCCAGCCATTTCCTATTTTTTTTGTGACGGGTAAAGGGGGAGACTGGAGAAGGGGGTCACGAATGTGTAAAAGACAACGTCTGTAAATCTCTACATTCATTTCAGTGTTTAGTCTGGGGGTATGCTTCAGTATTTTCCATGTGGAACACGGTTCCCACCTCATGCTGCATAGTATGCTGTAATAGTTCTATTTAGGGATGTGCATGAATATTCGGACATTCAAAATTCAGCCGAATTTGAATTAAACATTGGATGTTTTTCCACTGCAGCCCTTAGATCTGGATCTAAGAAGATCCGGATCTAAGGAATGGGTACATTTCTTAATCCAGATCTAGTAGATCCGGATTAAGGGAAGCACCCAATGTGTTTCCACAGGACGTGTATACCCATTAGGAATGGGTGCTATCACCCCTTCTGTGGAAACAGCTTTACACCCATCTGGGGAATCCGGATCGACCCACAAGGGGTCGGTCCATTACCCCAGGTGTTTTGGGGTGGCAGGGTGGGCAGTCTTCAAAGCAACTTCGAAGTGATTTCAAAGTCACTTCGAAGCTGACTTCGAAGACACTTCGAAGTGAATGTGAAGTCAACTTCGAAGTGACTCCGAAGTGACTTCAAAGCCAATGTTGGGGGGGTCAAAGGTGCATCCCCTCCCCCTAGCCTCCTTTGGACCCATTGCCTGTTTCCAGTGGAAACACGCTCCCTTTAATTTGGATTTTCTGGGAGAAGACCCCATTGTAGACCCCTTTAATGGGGTCTACAGAAAATCTGGATTAAAGGCCAAAATGTACCCATTAGATCCAGATTTCCCCAATGGCAGTGGAAACAATCGGGTCCCAAATGGGTGCCGTAGTGAAAATGGGGTCATCTAGCTCACACCCAAATGGGTCCTATATGGGTGCAAAAATGGGTACTTTTGACAGTGGAAAAACACCCATTGACACTTTCAAAGACTGTGTAGGATTTGTATGCTGTTTGTATGCATTTGTATGGGATCTGTATGCTATTTATTTATATTTATATTTATATCCCGCCCCATACCCAAGGGTCTCTAGGAAGCTCACAACATTTAAAAATAAACATATCAAAACTGTATCAAACAATACTAAACCAATACAAGGTTTAAAAATTCAGCATAATAATAATAATTTTTTAAAAAAGATACAAAAACAGTTTAAAAAACAGTAGTGTTTGCAATGGGGGAAGCATAAGCAGCATTAAGCCAAAGGCCTGAGTGAAGAGGTATGTCTTCACCGCCTTCCTGAACATAAACAGAAAAGGGGCCTGACGCACCTCCAGGGGGAGACCATTCCACAGCCTGGGGGCCACTACCGAGAAGGCCCTCTCCCAGGTGCCCACCCACATAGCTGCTGAAGGCGGTGGGATAACCAGGAGGGCCTCCCCTCCAGATTTTAAGATGCGGGCAGGTCGATATGGGAGAAGGCGCTTCTTTAGATACCTGGGGCCCAAGTCATTTAGGGCAGGGGTAGGCAAACCACGGCTCTAGAGCCACATGCGGCTCTTTGGTCCCTTGAGTGTGGCTCTTCCAGCTTAGGAGTGCCCTAATTAAGTTAATAACAATCTACCTACCCATATAGCTTAAGTTTTAAAAGAAATTTCAGTTGTTGTATTGTTGATATTTGGCTCTTTTGGCTAATGAGTTTGCCGACCACTGATTTAGGGCCTTGTAAGTCAGAATTAGCA
The DNA here is from genome assembly GCA_023333525.1 of Aspidoscelis tigris stejnegeri. Taxonomy (NCBI): domain Eukaryota; kingdom Metazoa; phylum Chordata; class Lepidosauria; order Squamata; family Teiidae; genus Aspidoscelis; species Aspidoscelis tigris. Next base: position 15,898,726 of record JALMGA010000007.1, read on the forward strand.
CCTTGAATTGGGCTCGCTAGTGTATGGGGTGTGTATGGGATTGTACATTTGTATCAAATACAAATCCTACCACATTCAAAGGTGATCTGTTCGAATGGACGCAAACTTTCTTGCATTAAATTCGATATGAATCGAATACACAAAAAAAGTTGTGCCCGTCCTTAGTTCTATTATGTTACCTACCAGTAAAACTGCATAATAGAGACTTCTGTTTGTGTGAAACAGAACTTGTGTGACCAGACTCTAACGTTCTTGTCTGGTATGCATTCATCCCTTTTCAATCACTGTCCTGTTCAGCCCATTGCCAAAAGTAGCATTTCATCCCACTGGAAGCTTTACTGTTTACAAACAAAAGGACAGAGGGACGGTAAAATGCTTATTTTAAATATTCAGGCTTAAAATAACTTGGAGCAATTGGATAGGCAGGGTTAGCACATTTGCCTGTTGGCAGAGGAAGGCATCAGAACTCCTGTATTTAATAAGAGCAATGTTGATAAGGGGACAGTGAATTTTTAGAGTGAAAATGTCTCTCTCTTTTTTAGCAGTAGAAGTTTTTGTTTTTACAGTACAAAAACTATACTTCATGTAGAAATTGAAACTTGAAATAAGTAATGTACTGTGGCGGAGGTCAATGGTGTCTTGTTTTAAGAAGCATCCAGATGTCCCTTCCTTCCTTCCTTCCTTCCTTCCTTCCTTCCTTCCTTCCTTCCTTCCTTCCTTCATCTATCTATCTATCTATCTATCTATCTATCTATCTATCTATCTATCTATCTATCTATCTATCTATCTATCTATCTATCTATCTATCTATCTATCTATCCCACCCTATACCCAAAGGTCTGAGGGCAGGTTACAATATTATATGTGGATATTCTGAAATAAAGCAGGGCTTGGCAGTTAAAAAAAAAGAAAAAAGGCAAGTCAGCTGTGGGAAGCAGAAGGGAAATGTATCAGAATTTCACCCTAGTTATTTTGCTTCATTTATACTGAAGATTATACAAGTATGTCCCAATTCATTAAATGAATAACTCTGTAATATTGTAATGGAAATATCACGTGGTGTTTGCTATATTTAAAAAGTGATCGATACGTTGCTTTAAATAGCTTTCTAAAAGGCTGCAGTGATGTGTTTTACTTCAAGTGTAAAACATAGGTTAAATGGCTCCCCGTGCTCTACAGTTAATGCACTGAAGTCAGTTCATGCTCTATTTGTGGAGGCAAATGCTCAGAGAAGCCGTCTGAGTGAAGACGAGAACATTTTGGGGGGCCCTTGTGGTTAAAAGAAACAGGAAAAGGTGATAAACCCGCATGATGGTTTGAAACGCATATGGCTGTTTTAATGTTAAATATTGTTTTATTGGTTTTTATCGATGCTTGGGGCACTTAACATATTGTCCAAGACATTCTCCCCCCCCCAAAAAAAACCCCAGTCCATCAGGAAAATAAATTATATAAATTGTAGGATTATGTTCTGTGGGACGTAAGGGAAAATCAATAGTTTCACAGTTCATAATATGGCTCCATTGACCCTTCAGGCATAACTAGCTTTGTGCTGACACATGATGATGTTGATGGAAATCTGATACTAAAACAACAATAAGCACATGAAGCAATATTCATTCTTAATAGTATTTAATGACCAGTTGAAGAAGGGGGAGAATACTAAAAAAAAAGGATAAAAACTGTCCTGGGCCTGCTTAACTTTTAATTTCAAGGAGGTGTTTATGTAGAGATGTTGTCAGAATTGTATTTTAGGGTACAGGGGTGGTATCTGATGCCTGAAAACCTGTGCCCTCCCCCGATTGCCTTGGAAAAAGAAAAAACGAAAAGCAATAGGAGGCAGAGTATTTGTGAAATGTCCTCAAAATTCCATATGTGTCCACAGAATCACAAAGGTTTGTCATTTGAACTAATATAGAGTAACTTGTTGTTTGGAAATGACTTTTGAGAAGATTTTCCTGGGTTAAAAAGTAGAATATACTGTATTTTTTGCAATATATTCTCTTTTGCCTCTTTTTAAAGTTTGTGTTGAGGTAATTAACCACATGCCATCTCCCACCTCAGTTAGTATTGTGACTAAATCAGCTTCTCTTTCAGAACCTTGATTCTGAGGTAGGATCAGCATGGCCTGGTACAGAACACAGAAGTGTGCAATTGTTATCGACTAAATTTACGGCACATTTTGAGAGCAGTAAGCTATTTGTGCAATTGGATAAAGTAATGAGATACTGATGTAGGATCCTCCCGCATCATTTACATCCCTGGACTTCCTGTTGTCCTGAGCATGCTAAGAAACTTGTTTTGTACTTCAGGTTAGAACTTTTGTGGGGAAAAATATTCAGTTCACCAGGCTGATCAGCATTATTAGCATTTGGAATAGATAGAAAAGAAGAAGAAGAAGAGTTGGCTTTTCTACCCCACTTTCCTCACCCATTTAAGGGGACTCAAAGTGGCTGACAAAGTTTTTCTATTCTTCTCCCCACAACAGACACCCTGTGAGGTAGTTGAGGCTGTATGCGCTCAGAAGAGAGCTGTGACTACCCCAAGGTCACCCAGCTGGCTTCGGCAGTGAGGGGGCAGAATCGAACCCGGTATTCCCAAATAAGAGTCCGGCTCCCTAACCACTAGACCAAACTGGCTCTAAGGAACTTAGTAAATGGCACTAACTCTGTCAAACAAAGCAAGTGCTACAAATGCCTTCAGTTTAGATTCTCAGCAACAACCTTGCTCAGCTCGTAGGTTCCTTTCTTTGTATCATGCCACGTTTTTTCAGGAATAGATTATAGTTTTAAATTCCATCTCTCTACAAAGTATTTAAATTGACTTGCAGGCCACATTTAAAAAAAACCCAATAGTGAGAATTATTTTTATGAGCTGATATTTTAACAGATCTAGGAACAAAAAATGATGTTTTAATTAAATCAGTGATGTTTCTGTGACTGAAGCATAAGGTCACAATTTGTGTTATGTACTGTCTTCCTTTACAACAGGAATTGGATTTTGTCGCAGATCTTTATTTTGGCACAAACCGATAATATGTGGTCTCATGACACTAAATTAATTCTGTAGATAAATGACTGGGAAGGAATGTGCTGCTCCAGGTCAGCAACCTTAAAGTGTTGTTTCCTCACACAAGCAGAACCCTGCCTCAGGAATTTCAACACCTCCCACCCAAGCCTGTAGTTTCACCTCCGGCCTCCAAGCCATATGCTTCTGTTATCTCTTTTGGCCTGCAGTAGTGACACAGAACAGAAACAAATGCCAAGAGAACAATGATAGTGACATTTACACAGAGATTGGCTCTTCCAAAGGGCAACACATGTTGGTTGTCTTCCTGCCAAGGATTTTATTAATGGCTGCATCCAATCCCTTAAAAGATCTCAGTCAAATCTCTGATGATTTGCCTTGTGTTGGGTTATTCTTTCTCAGAATAGCCATCCCATTGCAGGTTTAACAAAAGATATAAATCTTACTTGTTCTTCCTGTTGGTGCTATACGCCCTTTCCACACTGGACTTTATTCGGACATATATCGCAGAATAGGGGCCTGCTGTCCACATGCTGAATGTGCATCTGTAGAGATTTGTGGAACTGCAACATATTGTCCTATTATCTCCTTGCATCCCTGAACATTGATGTTTCAGGGGCAATGCATTTGGCATCCTCTGGGAGGAACGATCACTGGAAGCTTATAGTATCGCTGGAAACTTACTCAGAATCCATCTACTCACAGGAAGGTGTGGAAGACAGCACTGAAGTTGCCTCTGCTTAGAGTGGCTTCCTGCGCCCTTCGTGCCAGGCCTCAATCCAGCACCTGGCCATACAGCAGTCAGACTATTCCATGATAGGTGTGGCCTCCCAGTGAACACATTTGGGACAGGGATGCAGCATTTTACAGGAGCTGTTGAGCTGGGTGAGCAGTCTAGTGTTGATGCTGCCTAAGAGAGCAGCTTACTCAGAAAAAAAGTCTCAAGAGTTTAGACGTTTATTGAAAGACAGTGTTGATAAGAGGAGACATGACCATAGTAAATACAATCATGCATGGTATAGAAAAGGTGTGTAAAGAACAATTATTTTCTCTGTTGCATAGCACTAGAACTAGGGGACACTCTATGGAGCTGATAGGGAGGAGAGTTGAGTCAGGACAGACAAGGGAAAGTATTTTTTTCACCTAAAGCAGCGGTTCTCAACCTTCCTAATGCCGCAACGCCTTAATACAATTCCTCATGTTGTGGAGACCCCCAACCACAGGGGCGGAGCAGCTGGGAGGTAGGAGGTAAGGGCGGCGGGAGACTCGTCGCGACCCCTCTGAAAGGGTAGTTCGACCCCCAAAGGGGTCCCGACCCCCAGGTTGAGAACCACTGACCTAGAGGGTCATTAGTATATGGAATTTGCTGCCAGAAGAGGTGATGACAGCATGCAGCCTGGAAAGTTTAAAGAAAGGGCTAGATTAATTCATTGAGGACAGTTGTATCGATGGCTACTAGAATGGATGCCTAGGTGCCTCCTCCAAACTGGAGAGATGGACAGGATACTTCTTAAGGGATTGAAAACAGATGAAAGTGTTGTCTTTGTCTTCTGCAGTTGTGTGAGACTGGATGCTGGACTAGATGGGCTGTGGCCTGATCCAGCAGGGCTCCTCTTATGTTCTTATGGATCTTTGAATGGTATGGAGTTGTAGTTTAAAATCTTGCATTACCTCTGAGAAAGTGGGGGGAATATCACAATGTACATGAATAGAATACTATAAGAAAAGGAACAAGTTATTCAAATAGACATAGTTCTACTAAAGCAGAAACTGGCTCTGCGGAAAGATCAGTAGAATAGCTGCACTACTTTGTCTAACACAAAGCAAGCTTATGTTTTTTATTGATGAGCTCCATAAGACCATTATATCTAGAATCTAAAATTATCTAGTTGTACCTGGCATAGGCCCTTTCTTCTGTTTTATAACCAAGGTGGCTAACAATTAAACATACATATAGTTTTATTGACCAAGATTTTAAAACAACATTCTCCAAGAGAGAATGAAACACATCAAAAACATGTTCTTGTCCACAAGAAAATATTGAAATGAAAGAATATAAAGATCAGTTCTGAAAGTAAATAAAGACAATGCAGTATGTTTGCTTCAAAGTGAGTTGGTCATTTAATTCCTTTTGTGTACTTAATTTTCCCATTACCTGTGTGAGGACAGAATTTCATAGTTCTTAACTGAAAATAAAAAAAAACAGGATAATATATGCAGCATATGTAGTGATATTAGATGTTTTCTTTCATACTGTTTAATGTACAGTCAATTAGTGTTAGGTTTTTTAAAAAATTATTTCATATCTTTATACTGATCCCTCTTACTAACAAGGAGAAATGCATGCAAGTTAATTACAAAGCTTTTACTTCTGGCAATCTCACAATAAAGATAAATTTCAGAAGCTAAACTGGCTAGTGGTGAGCAGGTTATATCTTGGACAAAGGGCAAGGAGGCACTCTGTGAACAAACATCTGCCTGGGGCAAGCCATATGTGGCAGTGAGCCACTACCACAGTGAGGTCCAGAGAGCCAAATTCCCCCCCCCCCAGGGCAATGACTGGAAACCCCAGTGTGAGAGTGAGCATAGATATGACATGGCATACACTTGTCACCTCCTTGCCAACCTGGTTGGCATGGTATCAGTTGTGAAATGGTCAACACACAGAAGAAGGCGAAAAGGCAAGGGGTCATGACTCCTAACAACAGAGGTAGGTTGGGTAGTACAGTATTGCTCTCCTTGTAAGTTAACAGAGATCTCCTTGGGACAGCGGTTCTCAACTTTCCTAATGCAGCGACCCCGTAATGCAGTTCCTGATGTTGTGGAGACCCCCAACCACCGGGGGGGGCAGATCGAGTGAGGATGGGACAGGAAGGCGGGAGACTCATTGCGACCCCTCTGAAATAGTAGTTCAACCCCCAAAGGGGTAATGACCCACAGCTTGAGAACCACTGCCTTAGGAGGTCTTCTTTGGGTCAGAGCTTACAGAGCAACTTAGCCAGAGGAAGGGATGAGAGAAATATTGTCTCCTCAGCTGCCAGGAGCAAATAGGAATCTGCTGTATATCTTTGGTATTTTATGCTGAGCTGAATAAGGTAACACTGCTGCACTTGAGTGCAGGGACTTGAAAAACCACTCTTTTCGGTTTCACATGATACAAAGTCACTGAGCTAGAGGGAAGTAAAAAACAGTCCGGCGTTCAAGGTTACATGTTGACAACTCAAGAAGCAAGTTACAAGAGAAACAGGAACATGAAGCACAGAAATGAATGGGTATTCTCAAGAAATCAAAGAGCAGCCAAGGCCAAGACCTTCAGAAAGACTCAATCTCACTGAAAGAATGCAACCCCTATGAAAGGGTAATTCAACCCCCAAAGGGTCCCGACCCCTAGGTTGAGAACCACTGGAATAGAAGATCTACTTTTTTGTGATCTTGATCAGGATTCGCAGCAGCTGTGGAGCATGCAATTGAAATTAGATGGTGCTCACAGTTCATTGGTAAGAGTGTCCCTTCTCCAGCAAAGGGGTACACAACCTTCAAGGCTCAGGCTTATTGAGATAAGCATGGTGAAAGGAAGAGATATTTGTGGGAACATGAATGTTTCCCAAACCTGAACTTTATGGTTATAACTTTCCCAATCTACTGGACAGAACAACTTGTCCCACATATATTATGGGAAAAGAAGATCCCAAACTATGAATTTCTATTTGTCATACACCATGTCTGGACATAGGTGAAGTGTGGCATGATCAGGAAGAGTATTGTCAGGATAGGGCTTAAGATGTGATACATAGAAGACACAATGCATTTTCTAGTCAAAGGATAAGTTAAGGTGTCAACGAATCCCAAAAACTACTTGAAAATCTTAAGTCTACTTTGGTTAAAAGCCTGTGAATCTGGAGTTGTTGTATCCATACACATTTATCTCACTCCTTGTTTTGGGGTTCTGAGTAGTGACTGATTTGGATACTTCTTGGTAGCGTGTTTTTGCTTGATGCAGTTGCTGTATCAATTTGGCATGGATATACTAGATGGAGTTTACAAAGATCTGCAGTTGCTGGTACATTGGAGTCATCTGGTTCCATGAGATAAGTATGAGAATGATATCCATCGTTGGCACAGAAAGGAAAATATCCAGTGGATGCATGAACAGCTCTCTTGTATGCAAACTCTGTTTATTGGAGCAGGGTTAATCAACCATCCTGCTGATCAGTACAAAGGTATTGTTCAAGGATTTGGCTAATGTCCTCAGTGCGAATGTTAATCTGTGGGTGGTGAGCAGTAGACAGTCACAACTGAAATCCAAGGAGTTGAGAAAGGCTTTTCCAGAATTTGTATGTGAACTTTGCCTCATGGTCAGTGACAATATCCTGTGGTGTCAAGCGCTGAATTATCCTTTGCAGGGAATAAAATAAATTATTTTGGTGAGTATGTCAACAGTGACAAAAAATGTGATTAAGCCATTAGAGGGTGGTATTTCCCTATGAAGTGCATAGAAAAGAAGGCATTGGCAAAGGTTGTTGAAGGGCTAAAGTTTTGAACTGTGGCACTTTAGCACAGAGGCAATTGTCTCATGATTTAATGTACTGGTCCACATCTTTTCATGAGGTTGGCCACCAGAAGTGCTAACAGATGAGATACAAGACCTTCCTGGTATCCCAGTGTCTTGTCTAGTGGTGAATCATGACGTTGCTATAGAATTTAGTGTTAAACTGATCGCTGTGGGATCTATAATTGTTAATGATAGAACTGATGCTGTCTTGAAAGTGAGAAGGAGGGGGTTGATCATTTCCAGTCTGTAACTCTGCTGTTTTCTAGAAGGCATAGGCATCTTGTGGCACATTAAATCTGTAGGGGAGGAACTAGTTCCAGGGTGTAAGCAATAAGGTTTCCAGGAGGAACAATGGGGATAGGGGTGGTGTTCTTGATTAGTTAGAGGGCATCCATCTTGCTGTTCTGGCAACCAGAGCTATGGGTACCAAAAAAAGAAGCCAGTCAAAGAACAGAGCCAAACAGATACTGCATGTTGTTGCCTGCCTCTCCAACTTGGAGATGGTACCTAGGAATCCATTCCAGTAGCCATTGATATGCCCTTCCTTCATGAATTTATCTAACATATTCTTAAGTCTATCCAGGGTAGCTATCCAGGTACTACTAGATGATGACCTAGTAGTAAATTTCATAGACCAGTGCCCTGCTAGGTCAAAATATAGTTCCCCTGTTCAGCTCTAACTCTTCTGATCCATCAGCTTCATTGTCCCTTGGTTCTGCTGTAGTGCGATAGAAAAACAAAATCTACAGCCACCTTTTCCACATGGTCTATAATTTTATATATTTCAATTAGGTCACCTTTTACGCACCATCTTTCAAGAGGCTTAGACATTGCAGCCTGATTTCTTAAGGGAGGTGTTCCATTCCTCTGATCATTCTGGTTGCCCTTTTCTGATCTTTCTCCAGCTCCACATAGATCTTTTCTCAGATACAGTCACCAGAATTGCACAAAATATTCCAAATGTGTCCTTATCATAGATTGCACCAGTTACAATACTAAACCATGGGAGATCTCACTTTTTGCTTTCCTCCACTCTGAGCATTTTCTCTTTATTACTACTTTATTTCCTGTCCTTTAGCCTGTTACTAATCCAGGACAGGACCTGCCCTCTTATTCCATGACTGATGAGTTTATTCAAGAGGCTTTGATGAGGGTCTTTGCTGTTGCTAGTGAAGCTGGGCTGTCTCAGATGAAGCTCCGTGTAGGGGCTGGTTGCATGATTATAGTGAGTAGGATATTATAGATGGTCTTAGACATGGATTGGCCCCAGAGTAGGAAATCTTTACAAGAAGATCAATCCTTTTGGTAATCTGGGCAAAGCTATTGCATCTGAAGCAGTGACATGTGGGGACCCAGGGGACCCAGTGTTGCTCATAATTAATCATGTGGCAGTAAAAAAAAACTTGGGACATATGAAGGAAAGTTAATGCTGGCCATAATGTGGCTCATTTTTCTTGGAGTTTTGAGCTGTTAAGTTGGAGCTGATGCCTAATGATTCCATGTAGTTTTTTTGACTGATACAAAAGTCATTTGCCATTGACTTTGTCCAAGGAGAACTCAGAGACTAAAACTGCAGTCTTCTGCCTGAACCACAGCCACTACAAACGTGGTTTGTACTAAGTTATTATGGGGTGTTTTTCCACCGTGCTCCTTTAATCCGGATCTAAGAAGATCAGGATCTAGGGAATGGGTACTTGCCTTAATCCGGATCTAGTAGATCCGGATTAAGGCAAGTACCCAATGTGTTTCCGTGGGTGGTCTAGCACCCAGTAGCAAATCCAGATCTACCCAATCTCCAAAGCGGCTCCGAAGTCACTTCGAATTCACTTCAAAGTCTGTGCAAAATAGCTCTGGAGCATCTTTGACGTCTGCGCTGATCTTCAAAGTGACTTCGGAGTCACTTCGGAGTCACTTTGAAGTTCACTCCGAAGATCAGCACAGATTTCAAAGATGCTCCAGAGCTATTTTGCCCAGACTTTGAAGTGACTTCGAAATGACTTTGAAGCTTAGGTTTTGGGGCTCCCCCCCAAGGGTGCCCCCTCCCCCTAGCCTCCTCTAGACCCCATTGCCAAACTAACATGGAAACAGGCTCCCTTTAATCCAGATTTTCTGGCTGAAGACCCCATTGTAGAATGGGGTCTACAGAAAATCCAGATTAAAGGCCAGATAGTACCCATATGATCTGGATTTCCCAAGATGCAGTGGAAACAAATGTGTCCTTAATGGGTGCTGTGGTGAAAATGGGGTCGTCCGGCTCTCACCCAAATGGGTCCTTAATGGGTGTTAAAATGGGTACTAAGTGACCGTGGAAAAACACCCATGGCATTTCTTCAAGAAGCAGGAAAGTAACTCACTTCATTGATTTCAGTTACAGCAAGACCATAAGAGGAGCCCCCTGGAGCAGGCCACAGCCCATCTAGTCCACTGTTCTGCCTTACATAGTTGCCCATCAATTACTCACGGGTATGTTCAAGCAGAAGATGAAGGCAAAACCTTCCCTTCCTCTAGCCTCTTTGCAAATGGCCTTTCAGAAGCATATGGCCTATCTCTACAACCTGAAGGCATCAATTCTAGAAGCCTTTGATATACCTGTCCTCCATGAATTTGTCTGATTGCTGCCCCCACCTCTTCTGGTAGCAAACTCCATAGACCAATGACTCCCTGAGTAAAAAATATTTCCCCTTGTTGTTCCTAACTCTTCTGCCCCTCATCTTTGTAGAATGCGTCCTGGTTCTAATGTTGTGTGTTACAACAAAGAATATTCTCCTTTCACTTTTCCCACATGGTGCATAATTTGTATACTTCACTCAGGTCACATCTTAAACACTGTCTTTCAAGACCTAAACATTGCAGCCTGATTTCATAATGGAGCTTTGAGGAGAGTGTGGGTTTTTTTTTTCTTTGACTTAGGCTGTTAGCCTTTAAAAGGCTTTTACTTACATAAAGGACTTTTAGAGTAACTGTTATCAAGACTCCTTTCAAGGAAAAGCAAATGTTTCAGATAATCAGCTTAACCATCACAGCATTCAGAACCTTCTATGTATATAAATTGTGTTAGATGGAAATATGGCTGCTGAATGGATTACAAGCAGAAAGAGCGTCAAGGTTCCTCGCTTTGATAAAAATGCTTGGAGCATTTTGTTCCAGTGCCAAAATATGCACTGGTGATCGCGATTATATGTTATTTCCATTTTCAATATTGTTGTGTTTATTTCTCCAAACCCCTGGTTTTGTATATGTATGCATTTCTCAAGTTGGCACTTAATATATTACTCTGGTAAACCAAATTATAACACAATGTTAACTATATAGTGATCTTAAGCAGAAAGCATGGTTACTTACAATGTTGATAGGGCATTCTACAGTTTCTTGTTTCCCTTCGCCTTTTTTTTTAAACCCTCAGATGACGATGATGAATATCATCACCATCATCACCATCATCCTCTGTTGCACCAATTATGACAGGCTGGATAGCAACAATTCAAATTCTCATCATAAGAACAATTATGATGGTAATACAAATATAAATCATAATAGTCATTTAAATAGGAGAGGGGTGTTATATAGCAATACCATTTTCCGAGATCTTCACCAGAGGGCAAGGGCACTCTTGGTGGGTACCACTTTAGTGAGATTTCTGCCAGTAGTGAGCATGCTGTCATAGCCAGCATATTGTCTGCATGCCAGAAAAGCTGAGGTATTGTGACCTATTTCTGCAAAGACTGGCACTTCGAAGCTGCAGCAGTCCCACAGATGGCGGATCGACAGGCAACTGTCTCACCTTAACTTCTCTGTGAGAATTGATGGTCTCTTGTCTTCTGGCAGGGCTTCTGGAAGACTCAGAATGGAGAGTAAGAGAGGCATGGAGTGGCTGGAGAGTCATATGGTTTAATACTCTATTTTGGTTTAAGAATTGATACAAGGAGGTCTCTTCCTTAATCTTGTTCTAGTGATTATAACAGTGATGACTACTAGAAAGAGTATAAGGGAGAGGTAGTCACTTTTAAAGGCCCAGGGCTGGTTGCCCCTATTGAGCACAGGCAATACACAGACTTGAGGGGATGACTCTGTCAGGGTGCTATCCCTAAAGAGCACAAGGCAATTGTTGTGATTTAGAACAGGATGAAAGGTGTGTTGAGAAGATGTTGACAGTGGCATCTGATAGGAAAGGGAAGAGTAACAGAACAAGAAAGGGAATAGATTCATGTACTAGTCATAAGAACATAAGAGGAGACCCCTTGGATCAGGCTACAGCCCATCTAGTCCAGCATCCCATCTCACACATTGGGCTATCAATTGCTTCTGGGCATTCTCCAACAGAAGACAAAGGAAAAACCTTCACCTGCTGCTGACTCCCAGCAGATGGTCTTTAGAAGCATCTTGCAGTTCTCTCCAACATGGAAGCAGTATGTAGATACCAATTTTAGTAGCCACTGATACAAAGGAATGCTCTAGATTGGTCCAAGTGTGTCCCTTGGCTGGAGACTCTTCATCCATTTGCTACTTTGGATTCTACTAACAGCCTTATTCACTAAAACTTAAGCTGTTCATTTCAGAGTTTCTCTTGAGGCCCCTTGCTATGGCATGGGACTGATAATAGCAGAGCAAATACTCTCTGTTGTTTCTTTGGTGTATCTTTTTCTTTCATGAAGTGCTTTGCGGTGCCTAAGTCCTAGAGTTCCCTTTCTGCTGTCTGATGTGACTTCCCACCCGCTAAATATTCAATATGTAATGGAACGAGAGCCCTTTCTGCACTAGCCCTTATTCCAGAGTATATCTTGGGACAGGGGTCTGTTGTCCATATGCTAATGCAGACTATAGAAGGCTTCAGCTGGGGTCTACCATAGTCTGCACTACCATGCAGGTAACAAGTCCATGTTCTGAGATATGTTCCAGAATAAGGCCAAGTGCAGAAAGGCTCCTTGTCTCCAACTTTTCAGTCTTCTGCCATCTAGAGTGACCCACTGATGGTTAGTGCTGCAATTGACAGTGGTCTTTGCCTCCATGGCTTTGTTGCAATTTCTAGCTTCTAAAATGGTTAAGTCTGTGAGATGTGTGTGCATGCATGCATGTACAACCCCCCACACTTTCTACATGCCTCCTGCTCAGGAAGCTACGTGAATGCTTGTTTCAAGTTCCAGTCTCTCACCATCACTCCACTAGTGTCTCCCAGATTGGGGGAGGGATACATCTATACCCATCAAATGAAGTGGGATGCTGAGCCTTCCCTCTATATCATGCTAAATGGCTATCTCTATATAAAAGACCTTTTTATAAATTGTTTACAAAACTGAGGAAGCTGCTCCACGAACACACTGTCCCTTTGAACTTCAGTTGACTTATTTGTTGCTGAGCCAGATATCTGTTTGGTCTATTACTAGGATGTGGCGAATGAGTGCTGCTGGGAAGAAAAAGGTAGGCTTTGCCCCTAAAAGGTGAGGCTGCTATAGGTACTGATGACTGTTCCTTTATTTAAGAATTTTTATTCCACTATAATAATAAAAAAGTAAGATATATACAGTAATCATGTGGACTAATGTTGTTTTGGGTTTTTTTGTATTTGATTTGTATTGAATCAAAGGCAAGAAAATTAGTATTCATTCAAATACATCTCCTTCAAATGTGGTAGGATTCTATTCGATACGAATGTTCTGTCTCATACAAATCCCATACGAATTCATAAAAATAACAAATGAATACCATACAAAGGTTCATATAATTCGAATGTCAATCTTCGGATGTGCCAACATTCTGTTCAAATCCAAATGTCCGAATTTGGCCAAATTCATACCAATTTCAAATGTTACGAATATTCATACACATGCCTAATATAAAACATTCTTAAAATTTATTTGAAAAATAATTATCTCACAATCCTGTTAGACACTGCTACCCTGTCAGGATGCTTTCTTCAAGCCCAGCCAAGCCTTTCTTCTTGTCACTAGGGCAGACAAAGACCTAGAGGCCATCCATGACCACCGTAGCTATGGAGGTACAATGTGAGAAGAAGAGAGTTGGCTTTTCTACCCCGCTTTTCTCACCCATTTAAGGGGACTCAAAGCAGCTGACAAAGCTTTCTATTCTTCTCCCCACGACAGAACACCCTGTGAGGTGGGTGGGCTGTGAGAGCTCAAAAGAGAGCTGTGACTAGCCCAAGGTCACCCAGCTGGCTTCATGGGGGAGGGCGGAATCAAACCCAGTATTCTCACATAAGAGTCTGGCTCCTTAACCACTAGACAAAACTGGCACACAGTTGTGAGGCATGGCATAGGCACACCATCTTCTTGGATGCCTTCTTAGAGAAGTTCATGAGAGAGTTCCAGTGAGATACAGATGTTGGCAGTGCATTGCTAGCTGCACCAATATCCATTATTCGCTATGACATCTTCCTTCTGGCACAAGCAGAATACAGCCACAAAAGGTGGGAACATTGTTTTTGGGCTACTGCATACATATGTGCTTGTTAGAAGCAAGGTAGTTTGCTTGGTGCATTTAGTGAAGGGACTTTGAGGCATTTATACTTTTCTGTTTATGTGTGGGTTTCTGGCTTGGCTAGGATTCACCAGGTGTAGCAAGAGTGGAAGGAAGTGAAAGACACATCTGGAGAGATGGGAATTGCCAAGCCGATGTCCTAGCTGCAGGCAAATGGAACAGAGAGGTGATAGGACTGTACCATACATTCTGTAAAGCTGCGATAGGTGCACAGGGCTCCAAGTTCAGGGTGTTAGAGAACAGTGGAGCTATAATTATTTGCTGGCTAGCAACATGTAAAAGCACTTGGCATAGCGTGGCATAATGTGGATCCCTCACAGGGCATAGCCCTGCCTTCTCCCTACCCTAAGAATGTCTCTTGCGTAGCCATACTCCAGAAGTTCTTATCATTTGTAAGAACATTTCTACCTTTTGATACCTACTTAGGACTTAGCTCCTACCAATAAGCCATTCAGCACTGGCCTATCTCCAATGGATAGGGAATGCCTGACAGCCACCATTATCATGCCCTTTCCAAGCCTGATCAATCTTAAGATAAGGCATGGAGAGTTCACAATAACTCAATTTAAAGTACCACTGGAGATCAGCTTGAAGTAGGTCATTTCTAAAAACTAAGCTGGAAGACAATAAGAAAAAGCAGTGGTGCCCTTGTGAAATATAAGCCTTTCTCCTATTTTTCATGCATTTCCAAGGGGCTTGAGATGGCATTCCATATTTTAAAAAATTCAAAAAAAACAGGAACCGGTGAGGAAATAAGACAAAGAGCAACCCATTGGACTAAGTTAATCTGGTTTCTGGAAAGTTAGGTAATATGAAGGTTGCGGGTTGTAAGGTTGATTCTGACCCAGTTTGGATAGACCATTTTTGTACAATAAATAACAGTCTGTTCTTTGATTTTTGCAACTTTAAGTTTTACATATTCACAAGTGAAAATCTGTGACCCTTCCTTACAATTTTATGTTATGTTAATACATTTATTTTTATATTTGGCTTTACTGTTGTTATCCACATATCAGGTATCATGAAGGATAAAAATGCAAATAAATAAAATTGCATTAGAAAAAAGGCAACAAACTTGCATATTTGTGAGTTTTCTGCCTGCTGAACAGCTGATTTGGAGGATGAGAGGTATTGAAGGTGGATTAAAATTTATAGATTTTGATATTCCCCTGCTTTTCTGGGACCTTAATCCTGTGTATGCTTGGTCCCAGCGAAATGTATCAGCCTAATGGTTCTGAATGAAAAGGTTTTACTTTGTCAATGCTGTATTAACACCCATGTTATTTAAATAAATGAACAAGCTATTGTGGCACAGTGCAGTTCCACTTGGGAAATTTCTTATTAAAATGTTCTGTTCTTCATCTCTACATTTGTATCTTTTTATCCTAAGCTAAATCTAAGAGTTTCATTCTTAACATGGAAAGGTAATACAATGAATTGAATGGATATGGAGTTGTGGCATCGTTTTACATATTTTTAGTAGTGGGTGCAGTAATTTAAGTGATAACTGAGGAGAGACATCAGCAGCATTTTACCACCTTAAAAATAGCTGCAAGAAATGTCAGTTGTCAGAGGTTATGGTGACTTGGGATTTGTGTGGTGTAGATGGAAAGGTGACAAATATTTCTAGTTAATGAGCAGCTTTTCCTCCATGTGGTTTTACAAGAAGTTAAAGTAAGGGTCTTTAAAGAAAATTAGGGAGAGATAAGTCTCCTGGAAATATAATACAGAATGTTCTAGCAGTTAAACTTTACTTCTATAGTTACTTTACAGCATTATTCCATAAATTCATAGACAGTAGTACAGTCATTAGAACTTTAGCTTAATCATGGGAGCTTCCCTTCTGCATGCTGGTGTGGTCTAAAAGAGGTTTCTCGTATGTTTGCTAGTCCAATATTCCTGTTATTGCCTTTTTATGCTGTCTATTTGGTCCCCAAAGTCACCTGAATACGTGAAAGAGCTTTTGGGAAGCCAAAAACTACATAGCTTACTGAAAACACACCATCTTGGCTGTTTCTTTTCTGAATTATCCTGCCTCAATTTGAACTATCCTGTATTTGGATAATTTTAGAACTGGGCCCATTTCAACTTATTGGAATATTTACATTTGCCACAACTAAATCCAAGGTCTCCTCTCCACTTTTGGCTTTCTCTGAAGGTATGGACATGGTGTCGCACAAGCCTGAGGTTGTAATGATGTAATCAAGATATTACAGTTGATGCAGGGGAGCCCCCTTACCGGGGGGGGGGGGGGATGACAAATCTGCAAAATGCACACTTGTGCCTTTAAAGAAATAAAAGGAATGATGGAGGCTAAATAGAGCTGACAAACAAATGTGAGGTTTCCAGAAGTGTAGCGGGGTTGTCTAAGAGAGGTGGGTGTACTGTCTCCGAACTGCACCCAATCACAGGGGGAAGAGGAGAAGGAGGGGAGGGGTGGATATCAAAAAGTTACCTTTCACAAGACTGAGACCAGGGAGACTGAAACACGTGGACAAAGAAAGACATTTTCTATGAGCCTAATGTCACAAGACTGTCACAAAACTCTTCTCAACCATCCTTGTGCCTTAAAATTGACTGTTTTGTTATGGTGTGACCCTGGCCTTAAAGACTCCCCCTCCCTGAGTTTTCTAGAAAACTTGGGCCATTCTAAAGCATATTGTCAACGTGTGATGTTTTACGGACAATAAAAAGCAAGAACATTGTGGTATGATTGTTTTAGTTTCTAAATGTCCTCAGCCTCTGCAAGTAGGAGGAAAACAAATTATCCTGTGTGTGGTAAAAGTTTTAATTTATTATCTTGGAGAAGTTGTTACATCAGAGCTGCCACGCAATGAGTGAGAAAATTCCACCTGTAGAATCTCTTGATATGGAACAAAGTACTTGTGGAGCTCTTGAACAGGGCGAACCTGCTTTTCCAATATGAAAAACCATGAATAGCTATTGAGAAAACTCTGAAGTAACACATTGCAAAATAACAGTTGTCCTTTAATCATAAAATAGCCATGAAATGTTAAGATGTATGCTTTGAATGTAGCAAAAAAAGGGAACTTGTTGAAACTTGTTTTTCCCCAGATTCAGCTGTGTCCATAGATTAAGAAAATATCAGTAGAGTCATTGAACCGAAGCTTTATTTTCAGATACTTCTATCCAGTCACTAGGAGTTGTGTTTGACTCATGCCACCTTTATCTTTCACTGTATATTTATAGCCTTCATAAGTATAGAAGCAATATTTGAAAATAACTAGGTTTCCTGCGCTAACGCAAGACATTCTATCTAAAGAGAAACATCTTTCAAGCTAGAAGAGATAACAGAGCAAATGTTTAAAGTTGTTACAGACCTAGCATGATATGTGGGTAATGAAATCAATTTAACAAAAAAAAATTTTTTTCCTGTTTTGTTAACAGACTAGAGACGATTTTCTTGGCCAAGTAGACGTGCCACTTAATCATCTTCCGGTAAGATCTTTTATGTACAACCTATGATACTTTAAGACATTCTTACATAGATTTAATCAAGGATAGAAAATGTATAATCTCCAGATATTGCTGCAGTCCAACTGGTATCATTCCTTATGAGCATGTCCGATGTTGTGGAAATTAGGCTGTGTCTCCATTAAACAGGAAAGACACCTTAAATGAGGCCACTCTTACTCCCAATGGAGACCATCTGCCCTGATTAAGGACTTCTAGTCTAGAACAGGAGTGTCCAACCCATGGGCTGTGAGCCACATGGGGCCCAGGATGCCCGTGAATGCGGCCCAACACAAAATCATAAATTTACTTAAACATTATGAAATTATGCATGGACCTCTTTTTTGCTCCTCAGTTTTCATTAGTGTTTGTGTGTTTAATGTATGGCCCAAGACAACTCTTTTTTCTTCCAGTGTGATCCAGGTATGCCAAAAGGTTTGACACCCTGGTCTAGAACATCTTAATAACTTGTCATTGCCAATTTAAACAGTATAGACATCCGTGCTGCTAAGTTGTGTTCTGTAAAAACTTGCCTACATTGTTGGCTAGAAAATCTTTGTAATTGTTCATGTCAAGTGTACGGAATGCTGGGCTCTCATAGTTCAGTTGTATATGTACATGTGTATTCCAAGTTAATAGGATTTTCTGTTGCCCACAAACTACATCCAAATAAACATCATGTTATGATGTTCTTGTATTTGTTTTGCACAAAGCCGTTATTTAAAGGCTCTAGACAGATAACTGAGCCGTTTAAATCTTTTTATTCAAAGGAGAAATAAATAGAAATACAGAACAGATTAAGTCTCCTAAGATGCTTCTTCCTAAAGTTGCCATCTAGGACTAGGCCAACTGCATCTGCAGTACATCATGGGTGTTTTTGCACTTCCCTTCCTACCCCATGGATGGGAAAGGAGTGCAGTCAGTCACTGTTAGCTCACCCCCCGCAGAATCAGACATTCATCTCTGTTCAATCACCAGGCCAATCCTCTTCAGGGTGCTGCCATCTTTAGTGTGGTGCCCTCTGCAACGTTGCGTGCATCGGCACCATTGCTATTACAGTGCTGACGTTCCTTACAGTTGCAGGCATGTTAGGAGGCCAGTGGAGCTGCCAGCGCACTTGCGTGGCAGCTCCGATAACATTCCCATCCAGCAGAGGTGTGATTGTTCACTGGCTGGATGCAACAGGTAAGTTTCTGGGAAAGATTAGGTAGCTTGTAGATCACGACTGCATGCTCCACAGCTAGTTCATGATAAGTGAACATCTGGGAAGGCAGGGGGCACTTGGAGCCTGTAACAGCCTCCTCTAAGTGCAAACGTACCTGCCCAGATGTTCATCTATCATGAACTACAGGCCAAAATACAAATTGGCTGCTGATTTTTTAAGTATATGTGTCAAGGCATGTCCCCAGTGTTGATTCTGAGGACACAGAAGAAACGCTCGCCGTCATCTTCTGATTAGCATTCAGAGCACATTATCATTCTCAGCTTTGGAATCAAAGGACAATTTTTAAATGCTCCTACAGAATAAAGAACTGCACCAAGTGCAAGACACTAAGGGGCTTTCTGCATTTACATTTGTAGTGTAGGGATGATCAGCTCTGAAACGCACCATGCACACGTCACAAAGTTGTTTCTGCTCCAGAAATGGCTCTCTGTCCCAGAGCTGACCGTGCACCGTGCTAGCTTGGTGTACTAAAATGTGTTCCACACTTGTACTAGGGCAGGGCTGTTTAAGCCCTGGTAAGCTACTTCTTTGAGCACGTGATGCATTACGGATGTGCACTGACATGTCGCATTATGTGTCTTGTTTGCGTCATGTGATGCAGTTGCCTAGTTTTGGGATTGAGGAGGGTTCGAATCCGCTAAGCATCTGCAAGTGCAGATATTTAATGCACTTGGGGCTGTTTTATTCAAGGCTTCCCAAGGCCAGGAAGCCAAGTGCGCAAAGGCCCTAGGTTCTGCGTGCCTTAACCTGCTTTAGCCTGTGTAATGCTGCATGCTGTATACTGAGCACAGCTGTTGATGGTGCTAACTAGTAGATGAGTCACAGATGAGCAAAATATGCAATACCCAGATGGGCAAAAGCTACCAGATATACATGCAATGCCCAGCGTGAAGTTTTGAAATCGTTAGTTGATTTCCAGGCCTTACCATGTATCTCAATGGAATATCCCACCTCCCCAGTATGGACTTGAGTCTGTAGCTCACAAAAATATCATCAGTTTTAAATAAAGGAAAGTAAAACAATTATTGTAATAATCACAGGAAATGGAACAAATGCTATTAATGTGCTTTCAGTATAGACATCTGCAAACATGCAGGTCCTTCCGTCTAGCTGTATTGTCACTAGCCAGTTAAGTGTGTTAAATGCTCCTAATAAGGGCTCTTTTTTGTACTTCATTTGTTAAACAAATTGATAAGCACTAATTGTATACAGAAATTTTTGCTATAGCTGCTCTAAAATTAATTCACTGGGGACTTGATAGGCACTAGACTGTGCTAGATGATTCATAAAAATAATTAGCCCTCTACAATATTCTATTCCTTGTGGAGAAACTATAATGCTACACTGCTCTTATGAAATAGCTGCTTCCATATTTCAGTGTCATCGGCCACCCCCACCGAGATGCTATAATAGGAAAACAACATAGTTCCAGTTGGTAGGGTATTCTGTCTTTTTAGTAACTTAAGCCTAAAATACCAATGTTGAATGCTTTGTTTCTGACGGTGAGAAGCCTCCATATCAAAGAACTTGCAATTCCAGAAATTGTAAAAAATAAAAGAGAACACCAAGAAATTCCAGTGTACCTGGGGACGGTCATAAAAACATAAGAGGAGCCCTGCTGGGTTAGTTCATAGCACATCTAATCCACTAACTTAACTCACACCGATTGTTTCTGACAATCTGAAGCAAAAAATGAAGGCAAAACCTTCACCTACTTTTCACTGCTTTCAGATGGCCTTTAGAGGCAACCTGTCTGTTTCTGCAACATGGAGGTGGTATCTAGGGGTGTTTCTTCATTGTCACTAGAAGTACCCATTAAGTACCCATTAATGGGTACAAAAATGCCATTACATGCCCATTAATGGGTACTTAATGGGTACTTTTAGTGACTGGAAAAACACCCTAGGTCTCAGTTCTGGTAGGCACTGCTATTCCTGTCCTCCACGAAATTAATGTTACAATTAGTCTGAATTAAAGTGCATTAAATATGCCTCAGCCTCATAATATTTTGAAGACATTGCCATGTTAGTCTGGATCAGTAAACAAAGGATCATAGTTGAACATAAATTAACAGAGAGAAAGGAGTTGGTAGCATGAGCTTTTGTAGGCTTAGTCTACAAAAGCTCAAGCTATCAACTTCTTTGTCTGTTAGTCATTAAGGTACTACTAGCCCCCCTTGCTCATAAGCTTTCACTTAACCATGGGGAAAAGACTGGGAGTCATTCGTATGTCACTTGTGCTTCCTGCCTCGTATACATTCCATCTTTAAATTTCAAGGGAAACATGGTACACTTTGGATTCATTGCTTCTCTTTATGTCATCCGTGGTGTCATATCTGATTTTGCAATAATGGTCTTCATAATTGTCCATGGCTTAATAAGCCATGATGTATGACAGTGGATAAGAAGTGCAGATGTTTCTTGTCCTATCATGGCTCAATCTGAGCATAGCAATTCTAGCCTTCATGAAGGAGGAGATGAGTTGGCTTTTCTACCCCACTTTTCTCACCCATTTAGGGAACTCAAAGCAGCTGACAAACCTTCTGTTCTTCTCCACAACAGACACCCTGTGAGGTAGGTGGGGCTGTGAGAGCCCAGAAAGAGAGCTGTAACTAGCCCAAGGCCACCCATCTGGCTTCATGGAGGAGTGTGGAATCAAACCCAGTGACAACAAGTTATGAGTCTGGCACTCTTAACCACAAGACTGGAACTGGCTCACAGTCCAGCGCTCTAACCACAAACCTAGGAAAGCACCAAATTTTCACCTGGAAAGCAAGCATTAACACAACAACAACAACAAGATTCAAGGTGATAAGTGTTGGTTTCAGCAACTTATGGACTAAAGTGCATGATGCCTTTATGCTTCAGGCCATATTTTTGACATGCTAGAATTGACCTTGAAAGTTGACCATTTTCAGCATATCAAAAAAATATTATGTAAAGCACAGCAGATTGTCCAGTTGTCCAGCTGTCATTTTTCTTCATGAAAGTAGCACAAGCACCTGAAGGCAGGCAATGCTGTTGGAGTCATTTCCCCAGTCTGTGTGAAGGACACCCCTGAGGATGCTTGCTGGACCTCAGAGGCATGCTGCATGTCTGGGGGCACCGCCTCCATTAGGACATTGCACCCTACAGGCCCTCACCTGGAATGCTTCTAGCCTAGTACACATGCAGTCCTTGTTATCCTTAACATTAGGCCAGAGCTTTTCTTTTTTTAGCAAACGATCATGTGCCTGCACTGATCCTATTCATACTACAGCTGCGAGTGAAGAATTAGTGAACCTCTGGTGAAGAGCATCTGCATGTGGAGTAAGCTGTTACAGCTTCCAAGTGTGCCCGCTCTCACCAGAAGTTCACCAATCATTGATTAGGTGTGGATCACAAAATCGTGCTCCACACATTAACCAACATTTACCAGAACTTAACCTGAATCGTCCAGGCAGCGACCATTCACTCTTCTTCCGGTGTTCTGCAGTTGTTTGAGGTGTCGTGCTAGCGTGCTGGCACCTCAGAGGCCCATAGCTGCAACTACGCATGTGCAGAGAGTCAATGTCATGAAGGCGATGGTGCTGACACATGTGCAGTCATGGATGGTGCTGCGGCCAAAATGGCAGCACCCATAAAAGGACTGGCCCTGGGATCAATCATAGGGGAGTGGCTAATCGTGCGGGGCTTGGGATGCTTGCCTGGTGTGCCCAGTGGTCCAACCATTCACACCTCTTCCATTATTCTGGTATCATCTGAGGTGCCACACAAGCACGCTGGCACCTCAGAGAACCATAGACGTGACTGCAAGTGCACAGATTGTCAGTGTCGTCATGGCAATGGCGCTGATGCATGCACAGTCGTGGGGGGCACCTCAGCCAAAATGGCAGTGCCCAGAAGAGGACCGGCCCCACAATTGAATCAGGTCAGCACTGCGGGGGTGGGGACAGCTAAAGCTGACTAGCGTTCCAAGTGTGAGCTCTAGTCAACATTGGTTAATAGTTCTCCTTTCCTGTCAAGCAGATGGAAAGGGAAGTGCGAAAATACCACAGGGTTGAAGCTGGAAAGGAGTAGGACAAGAATAGCTGAGAGGAGATGCAGGTATTTGCAAGCTTAGCTAATGACTTCTGAAAACCCAAACTTGACCCTGGTTCAGCTTGCTAGTTAGCCTAGCAAACCAAGGGGTTGCATCAGTGCCAGAACAGTTTGGAACAAGCCAGTTCGATGCATCTCTAATAAACTACATAAAACAATATTCTGAATGCTAATAAAATTCTGGTGAATTCTAGTTTAAAATAGACTGTGATTAACATTAATGAAGATATAAGCTTCCCAATGATTGCTTATTTCAAAATGGGAGCAGAAAAAATAATTAAAAGCATTTAAAGAGAGAGAGCGCTTGTAATTTTGCTTGATTAAATTAAAAAGAAATTGGATATATCGTGTCTGTGCTAAGCATGATTTATATAGTTCCTCTTTAAAGTCCTAAACCTGTTGTCTTTTCCATTGAGACATCATATTTTCATTGTTTAGTTGCCAAATCCATAATCTGTTATAGTAAAACAAGCAAGCAACAAAATTGTATGGTTTTGTACAGAACTTTTCTGTTTTTGCACAGCCAGTAATATGTGACATCTCTTGTTTAATGCTTGTGGTAAACTGATTTGGCTTCTCCACACTGTTTAAACTGGGTCTCCTCTGTATAGTAACATTGACTTAGGGAGTATCTAGATGATGAGAAGGACATGTACCCTAATGGCAGAGCACTTGCTTCCACCCCAGAGACAGGCTATGTATCAGCCAATACCTCACCACCTCATTCTATGCAAAACTGACAGAACTGACACCTAGATACCACCTCCATGTTGCAGAGACAGACAGGTTGCCTCAGACATTTGAATGCCACATCCCTGGGCCTTCTGCCTTACATTGGTAGGCTATGTCTCAGCCCCTGGGAACCATTAGTATACATTATCATGCTGCCCCTCTGTGATTCCACTAACAGCAGTTGTCATTTGTTGAACACAGTTTTGTACTCTATTCAGGGATGCAGGAACTAAACTATAGATTAATATGAGGGTTGAATGTAGTATGTCAATGGCTTCTACAAATTATGTTCACTTTCACATGCAAGATATATGTATTTGAACTTCCCTAGCTTTATACATACAACAGTAATTAAGATGATTAGAAATGCTTGAATCAAAGAAAGTAAATTAGTGCAATAAAAATAATATTGAGGTAGACATTCCTAGTGTCACTATTTCTTTACTTGGAAGTACTTCTGTTTAAGAAAGGGGATGGGGTGTAGATTGAACCAAACCAGACTACAAGGTCCAAATTGGCTACTTAGTTTGGTAAACCAGTTCTACTAGCATACTAGCTGCACTAAACTACTAGACCATGGAGGCATGGATGGAAAAAGAGTGCAATCAATTAACGTTTACTAGCGTTCGCACTTGCAAATGCTAGTAAATGTTAGCCTATCCCATCCCCCCGCATGTTTGAACACTTAGCTTCTGTACGATTGCTGGCCAGTCCTCCTCAGGGCGGTGCCCTCTACGACTGCATATTCGTCAGTGTCATCGCCGTGATGACACTGATCCTCTGCAGTCGTGTCAGCTCTGTTGACTTCCCTGTCCAGCGGAGGTGTGAATAGTCACCGGCTGGACGCAACAGGTAAGCTTTGGGGGAAGGTTAGTAAACTTGTGGAACACGATTTTGTACTCCACAGCTAGTTGATAATTAGGGGATTTCTGGGCAGGCAAGAGGTGTTTCTAGCATGTAAACACCTACTGCAAGTGCAGATGTATTTGCCCAGATGTTGCGTAATTATCAAGTGCAAATCGGCCCCAGGAACCTTCATTCATGGCCAACAGAGACTTTGGAGGCAGCTCCAAAGCTGACATAAGCTTCAGAACTAGAACGGGGATTGGCCAGAACAGCTGTCCCAATGGAGATGGCCTTATTCAGTTCCTGGGATGGATCCGTCCACTCCTGTACCAGAACAAATAAGGTAAGTGAGAAATGACCCAAGATTCATAGTAAAAGTCACTACATAAGATAAGAAAATGTTATATAGATAAAAATCAGGGGAAATGAAACCACTACTATTAGGTTATCTTTCATCTCTAAAAAGTTAGAAAGTACAGGTTTCCACTAAATTAAATAGATTTTACAAATTAATTTGACTTAAGAAAGCTGAAAAAAGGGGACATAAGCAAGCATATTTTACAAGGACTGTTCTGCACCTACCTTGTCTTACACGGAGTAACTGAAGGGTTTCTCTAACATTGCTAAAAATATGAGCACTGCAATTGAGATAATAGTCAAGCTTTTCTTGGAAATAGCCGTTGATAGACTATTTAGAAACATATGTAATCTTGACAGCTGAAATTGTCCGTTTAGAAATGATTGCAAGCCATAAAAATACCAAAGAGAAATTTGTTTATTTATTTCCTTATATCTCCCATATCCTAACTTATGAATGACTGACAGACATTTAAAAGATAATTTTAAAACTGTTAATTTTATTTTATTTATCTGAACAAAAATTACAATTCAGTGCAGGGAAGGGAAGAGAAGAGAAGGGTAAGCGGTCACTTCAGCTAAAGGCCAGGGTAATATTATACACATAATATTCATAGTTACCAGAGATCCTTCTGGAACATTATACTACTGTGATTTTAGATTTGTTTGGCATATATATCTAAATTGCACAATGTGACTCATATGGCTTCATTATATGACTTATAACCCATAAAGAACACATTGTTTTAAAAAGTAAACCTTTCCATAGTGGGTAGAAAAACTAGTGGGAAATAGTTCTACTCCACATCAGTGTTTGTGGGTTACAGGTCCTTGTAAGCAACCTTCCCCATATAACAATGTTCCACATAAAACAAATAAGAGGAAATGTTTCAAAAGTTTTTCAGTTCAATCAAATAGGAGCTGATACCTGCCACAGCCATGGGCTGAATTCGCACTTAGGCTTCTGGTATGCAGTTAGGACAGCTCTGGGACACAATATCTGTACCAGAGGTGTCCTGATTGCATACCAGAGGCCTAGAAGAAGAAGAAGACTTGGCTTTTCTACCCCGCTTTTCTCACCCATTTAAGGGGACTCAAAGTGGCTGACAAAGCTTTCTGTTCTTCTCCCCACAACAGAACACAGAACACCCTGTGAGGCAGATGGAGCTGTGAGAGCTCAGAAGAGAGCTGTGACTAGCCCAAGGTCACGCAGCTGGCTTCATGGGGGAGGGCGGAATCAAACCCGGTGCTCCTAAACCACTAGACCAAACTGGCCTAAGTGCGAATTCAGCCATGCTTTGTAATTAATTCCTTCCAGGGAAAATCCAAGGATCAGACCCATGGCCCTCAGTTTTCCAGACAGTATTTTCTACTATTGGCCTATGTGGAAAGTAATGAGGGGGCTGGGCTAGAATGGGCCATCCAAATGCAATCAGCCAGGCTTTGCTTCAGTGATGACTCCTCCCAATTTCGGACAAATTGCATGTTCTGGAATGGAGTGTCTCACCCTGCCCCAAAACAGACAAGGTAGATGCAGGAAGGCCCTTCGTTTGGTAAAATATGGATTTATAGATATTTCCTCAATAGTTTTAGGACATTCAAAATGAAATTCTCATGGCGGATAAACGTTGTGATAAATGTATTTCATCAGTAGCAACTTGTGCAGAAGGACCAACAGGAGTCTGGGAAGAGAAAGTTTCTGCTATACAAGTTGCCCCCAGGGATGTGCAAGAATATTCGAAATATTCGTTATTCGATCGAATTCGGCCAAATCAAGACATATGAATTCAAATAGAATGTCCAGAGATTCGTTTTTAAATATTCGAACGAATACGAATATTTTGAATCATTAATTTGAATCATTCAGACATGCGTATGGATATGTAAGCATTACATACGTATCTGTACACCTCTTGCATACGTAGAGATACATATGGGATAAAAATATGATGTGTATGAATAGATACACATCTATTTGAACCGGTTTGAATTTTAATACATCCGTTTTTTTCTCTATTCATATGAATTCGGACATTTGAATATTAAAAAATTGTATTTGTGCACACCCCTAGTTGCCACTACTGCATATTTGAAGCAAGAGACTAGCCAGCATGCTCCAATCACATGAATGGATGAAAATTTGAGAGGGGCAAACAATTTCCCAGCAGCCTGTTGCCTCTTTCTGAAACTTTTCTGAATGCTCCAAAGTTCGGTCTGTGTGTGTATTTGTGTGTGCGCATGTGAGCGCATGTGCACATGAACATCTCCCCTTACCCCATATGAATTCTGAATTTCAAATGTTGGTGCTTAATTCTTCATTGAACAGAGTTTTGTTGCCTGAAGAAGTGTGACTATATGTTTTTGGGTGGCATTTCTCTCCTGTAGAAATAATCTTGTGTAATGGTTTTATCATATTCTGAATACTCCCTAGAGCAGGTTCTATCACTGAGTAGAGAAATCTCCTTGTACTTAACAAAACCCCATGTCAAATCAGGGTAGGGTTTGCCCCAAGTGTCCCTGTCTAGCAAAAAGTGCAAATGTAGAAAATCCCTAACTGTGTATTAGCCATTTCTGTAGCCCCACTTAAGTGTCCTGAATGATCTAAGTTAATCTTTGTCTGGAGGTTCAGTATGTCTTCAGTGCAGCTGTTATCATCTATTTGCTTTAGTAATGCTGGTTTTAAAGAAGTGTCTGAGCAGTTTCATTCTTGGGTTAAGTATATGCATTAAGAATTTACAACATAGTTGGATCCCTTCCAGTTTCTTCAATCAGCTCACACAATTTTATTACTATAATTAATCATATCTGTTAAATATACAAAGTACATTACATTTCTTATCTCATTTATTCTTGTGACAACCTTGTGAAGGAAATTGCTGGCTTAAAAGACAGTATCAGAATACTTTTGCAGGAAATGTTTGAGCCATATTTCTTTTCTTTTTACCTATTCACCTTCCCTACTTTACGAGTTCTGTTTCTAAGTCTTAAATTAATCAACTTTTTAAGGTAAAAGTTTGAATATGATTTTGCCATTATTACGTGCCCAAAGTAAGCATCAACTGAATCTATTATTACTTATGTCATTTTTCACCAGTAAAATAAGAATTCATCTACTGAGGTATTTTAGTTTAGGTAAATATTACTTACAGATCTATCGAGACAATTATTTTTATCTGATTTTCTGTAAGCTACCATATTTGATTGTTGTTCCTGTATTATTCATCAGCCCTTTATTCTCCCCTTATGTATTTATTTGTTCTAATAAATGTTTTATTGATTCATTACAAATTAATTTTATTAATTTATAATTATCTGTATTTTTTATAAATATTAATTATTTAATAAAAATTTTAATACCAATAATGTTAAGGATGTTAATATTTTAAAGTTATGCTTTTCCAAACTAGGTCTGCCACATACTTTACTTGTATAAACGAAACTTTAGAGAGTTTGCGGAGTCAAGTTTATTAACCTCAGACTACAGATTGGAAGCTCAGCATTTGACTGGTGAATGTTTATGGATGAAGTGACATTTTAACTCGAGATTGTTAGGCTGGTTCCCAGGCTGGTTCCCTTCAATATTATATGACACTATCTGTCAGTAATGCTGTCTGCAAATAACAGAAGGTTTCAGATTAGAATATAAGACATACTCATTGAGCAAGCGAGAGCCAGCAATTTCTCCTTGTATAAATTTGATACATTTACCTCACTGCTGAGCACATAGAATTCCTGTAAACCATTTTAATATCTCGAATCTAAGCTATTTCATATGAGCTACACAGCTGCTCTATGTAGGTCAGTATTGTCTACACAACTGGCAGCAATTTCTCCAAGGTTTTAGATAGATGTCTTTTGCAGGCTAACCCAGAAGAGTCTGATTTATGTTCCCATCCAGAAACAAAATAAATATGTTTAACCTAATTTGTATTTTAAATCTACCTCCTTAAATTATTAGCCATTTGTTTTCTGATTTCTGTGCAAGATGAGCTATAGGGAATAGTTACTGCCACTCTGTGTGACATTGCATATCCCTTTTTTTAATCTTTTCCCTGGGGAAGCCTATCCAGATCTTCTGCATAAATTCTTATTTAAGACTTTGACATCTTCAAGTCTCTCTTATAGCCTGTATCTTTATCTAAACATATTTTGTGTGGTGGGACTCTGAAAAAAATTATCAAAATCTTTTCAAATTTTACACGTTTCTTGAGTTCCATCTGTGTCACTGTGTGTTCAAAAATATACTTTAATTCGTTGTATAGGCAAATTTAGAGATTTACGTCAATGAAATTACGTATTCATTTCAGGAACATGCATAGGATTACAAGCATAGTAATGTGAAGAAGATACTGTGTTAACTATAAAAGAAAAACCTGCAACTTAAGCACGCAATAGAGCTGAAACTGCATGGGCTTCAGCTTTCACAAATATAAACGCAATGATGAAGTTTTTAACATAACCATCTCTTTTCATATTACAAAGTGTGACTTTTAGCATATTCTGACGCTTATTCCAAAGTAAACTTTTTAATGAAGTATAATATGCTTCCTTACCTCTCTGGTCATCCTTTGCTCTTAAGAGAAACGTTGTATATATAAGCTGGAAAATGGCTCTTTTCAACACAGTCTAGAAAACTGTATCAGGGCTCGTCCCCATGGGGCTGCCACTGCCTCGCCGTGGATTCGGGGGAGCCTTAATGTGAATTAAGGTTTGCATTAAGGAGTCCCCATGGCAATGGAGGACAGGGCGGGTTCAAGGCGAACCCGCTCATCCCCATGAAAACCGTGTCAAATCCCTGCATCGGGATGCCGCCGTTTTCTCCACCCACCCCCTTGCCTGTCCACTTAATCACCCAGGGAAGGGCTTGAATTACCCCAAACGATCTCCTGACAGCTGCCCTGCAGTCAGCTGAGCAACTGTCAGGCGGGTATAGGGACTGTCAAGAGCAGGGCAGAGCTCCAGTAAGATGATTAAAACAGACACGAAAGCTGCATCTGTTTTACTCATTTTAGTGGAGCTCTGCTCGTGCACATGACAGCCTGACAGCTGCCTAGCTGACTGCAGGGCAGCTGTCAGGCTATTGTTTGGGGTAAATCAATCCCTTACCTGGGCAATTAAGCACTCAGGTAAGGGGGGACAGTTGCGATTAGTGGTGAAAACAGCGAAGCTCCGCCTGGTAATGCTGCGATCACAACCCACAAGTATCCCCATGCCCCCAGGACAACCCATTCTTGCCCTGTAATTTGGGGGGAGAAGAGTTATTAAGGGTGTGTTTTTTTACCTCGATTTGCAGGATTTTCCCCCTCATGTTGCCTGAATTAGGGCTTTGCATGGGGACTCTCGTGAGGCAAACTCACGTTTGCCTCACAGTATCCTTACCATGGGGATGCCCAGTCAGTCTGCTTTTTCACTTTCAGCAGCACATTGTATGCCTGAAAGAGTAAATTGTAGTTCAGAAAGTCACAAATATTCGTCCAAATGATTTTATATACTGTACAGTCTTCCCTTGTACAATGTTGTGGTTTGGTTCCCTCAAACTACCATGGCCCTTTCTGCACGTGGCCTATTCCAGATTAGACTACTGTAATGCACTGTTCATGGGGCTACCCTTGAAAATGGTTCGGAAGTTGGAACTGGTGCAGAATGCAGGAGCTCGTCTGCTGATGGGCATTTCTGGTCAGACTCGTATCACACCGGTCTTAAAGGATCTGCACTGGTTACCAATTTGCTTCTGAGCCCAATTTCAGGTGTTGACACTAACATTTAAAACCCTAAATGGCTTGGGCCCTGGGAATGTGAAGGAACACCTCCCATATAGACCAGCCCTCAGTGAGAGGGCCTTCTTGTAGTTCCTTCTTTTGCAGAGGTACGAGGCAAAGGGGCATACAAGAGGGCCTTCTCTGTAGTGGCCCCTAGACTTTCGAACAGCCTCCCTCTTGAGGTTTTCCAGGCTCCTACATTGTATACGTTTCGGCACCTGGTGAAAACTTATAATTTCAACCAGGCTTTTCCCATCTAAATAGCTTCCTCAGGGTGCTGTCCTGTTAGGGAGGGACGGTGGATGTGGGAGGGAGGAAGGGAGGGAGGGGTGATATTTATTATTATTATTATTATTATTATTATTATTATTATTATTATTATTATTATTATTATTATTATTATTATTATTATTATTATTATTATTATTATTTTCTTTTTATATGTTTTATTCTTATTGTAAGCCGCCCTGGGACTGTATGGTGAAGGGCAGGATGTAAATCTATTAAATAAATAATAATATATCTTGGGATAGGGGTCTGTTGTCCGCATGCTAATGCAGGCGATGGTAGGCCCCACCAGTGCCTGCCATAGCTTGCGTGATCATGTGAACAGCAAGTCCCGATTCTGGGATACAGTCCAGAATAAGGCTAAGCAGGGTGCTTTTTAAGGCCATTTGCTGGGATTGGAGAGCAGGAGGTGGTTTGCCCTTGTCTCTACTTGAGATGCCCATGGGCAATTGGTGGGCCACTGTGTGAGACAGGATGCTGGACTAGATGGGCTGTGGCCTGATCCAGCAGGGCTCCTCTTGTGCTCTTATGTTCTAAATGTAGAAAGGCGCCATGTCGTGCAAAACCATTTTATGCAAGTAATTGCCTCCTACGAAAAAGGTGGAGACCCAGTATTTCAATAAAAGAAGCAACTGAAGCAGAATGGTGCAGAGTATTAGGGCCTTTTTTCACCTGATGAAAAGGGACGCTTCCATGCTGGAGTGACCCGCAGCCAGGACAGGTGTGGAGGAATTTTCATGCTCCACAACTTAGCTAGCCAACAACCAGTCAAATTGAGTGTGTCACCTGATGCTGCCCGTTGGTGCTGCTGCTGGGCAATGTAATCGCCTACTTAATGCAGGCGATTCACACTTAGCTGGCGCCTGGTGAAGTGTTCGTTAAGTTTGGAATGCTTTGGGCCTCACAAAATGTGGATGCCAGAACCATTCCAGCAATTACTGTGCCGTTGCACCTTATCAAAGCAAAGATTGATCCACAGTAAGACTGCATCCAGACATTGTTTGCTTATTCCACTGTATGTGGATATTCTGGAATAAAGCATGGATATTCTAGAATACCCATGCTTTATTCTGGAATATCAAAATATAGTGGAATAAGTAAGCAATGTTTGGAGGCAGCCTAAGTCGTCTGCAGAGAAGAAACCTAGATCTGCACTGTCTTTGTGCCGTTCTGGAGGGTTGCTCCAGTCTACCAGTCTAAGTCATTACTGAGCATTTTCAAGAATGCCCTAAACAAGCAATCAAATATTTCCTCAGTTATGTAAAAGCAAAACTGTTGTGCAAATCCATGTTATGCAGGGGACAACTTCAGAAAGCATTACTTCTGTCTACCCCAAAGCAATCCTTTTTGTATGTGTTTAGTGGTGCACAGGCCATACTGGGATATGATCCAGGTAAGTGTAAACAAGGCAGTCTAAAAGCCTTCCCTGTTGTTGGTGCCCCACCTTTGCCAACATAGCACTAACAAAGGTTCATCTGTGTAGAGCACTTTTTGCCAAAATGTGGCATGGCTTCTGGAAATCTCTGGATGTATTTAAGGATTTAGCCTGTACATTTCATCCAAGATATATCAACCTTGAACAAAGATGGTTTGCTTCCTGGATAGGAACCTCAGTATCAGCTTTTGAAAAGGTGGGATGGAGAGTTAAATTAATGAATTTAGGTGGTAAAACACACATAAAAAGGGACTTCATACTGTGTATTAAACTGTGGGTAGCTAGATATGAAAAGAGCTTTTGCTTAAAGGAGCCCTCGGTTGTGTATATTTTATGTTAACTGTTTGGCTCCTGTTGCAGATGATTTACTGCTGGTTTTGCCAGTTGGTACCTGAAGTATCTGGAAATAAGTAATTGTTGTAATTCCAAGAGAGAGGATCTAATTAATAGCTTCTACCCATGACTTGGATAGGATTATATGCCTAAAAGGGACAGGAAGCCATCTGACCCATTAATCAAAATAAGTCAGAATTTGATGTACTGATATCCACAAACATCAACCTGATACATTTTAATATGTGCTATTATGAATATATGTTTGTACTATGTTAGTACAGCCACCAATAACTGATGTACTCTGCACAGCTGACAGAACCTGTTTTGGGATAAAGTTCAGAAGGATTTTGGAAACTGAGGCCAGCTCTCACTTGGCCCCATAGTTTGCAGTAGCTTAATATCTGGCCAGGTGCATCTGCACTTCCAAGAGGTGTTTACAGCCTAGAAATGTCCCTTGCCTGCCCAGATGTTAACCTATTGCAAACTAGCGGTGGTGCACAAAATCGTGCACCACATGTAAACTAACCTTTATTACGAACTTACCTGATGTGTCCACCTGGCAACCATTTGTACAATTTCCAGTGCCAGGGGTCCTCTGAGGTGCTGTACATGCGCACTGGCACCTCAGATGACCCCAAACGCAACTGCACTTGTGCAGAGCATCATTGTTGCCGTGATGATGGTGCTGGCACAGTCGCACCAGCTGCTGTGATCAAAATGGCGGTGCCCCATGAGTGGTTAGACACACGCCCAGACACGCCCAAGTGTGAATACTAGTGCACATTAGTCTGTTAGGCACTTTTCACATCCAACAGATGGGAAGCTAAGTGTAGAAATACTTCTGGTTTGGCCTGATGCAGTTGGGAGCCTGGAAATGCCATTGGGACCAAGATTGCATTTCCAGTACACAAAGCTAAGCTCCTCCATACCTGGGGCAGCATGTCTCCATCCATTCCCATGCTGAAATGTCTGGGGACAAACAATAATGACCTCAGGGATGGGGAAAGGCATCCTGAGGTCAGAGCCTCCAAGTGTGGTGGAACAATAAGAAAGCCTTCTTGTGACCTTAATATTTGGCCAGATATGTATGGGAGAAGGAGCTCCTGGTATTTGGGGGTCGAAGCAATTTATACCTTCATGTGTGAGAGTCAACACATTGAATTGAGTTTTAGCAGCAAATAGGAGTTTAGCAGCAAACCAATGCAGATCTTTTTAAGACCAGCATAGTAAGTGTCCAACCAAAGAGTCTCATGAGCAGTTGTGGGGTTGCCAGCTGCCTAACTGTCTTCAAGGGTAACCCCATGTAAAGTGTATTACAGTAGTCTAATCTGGAAGTTACCAGAGCGTGGATTACTGGTGATGAATCCGTCAGAGATGATGGCAAGTACTCCTGGCTATCACAGTCTCCTCTCAGATGACTCTGATGGATCCAGCAGCTTCCATAGATCACACGCCTTCTTTCTATGACAAAACAACCTTATCAAAAATAAGATGCCCCTAACTATCTGGACCCCATAACACACAATGCTTCCATTTTGCCTGGACTCAGTTTTAATTTATCGCCTCCAGGCAGTAATCAAGCCCCAGAATTCCTCCCCTAACTTAGATGGAACTGAGACATAGTGTTAGATGTCATCAGCTCCTCATGTCAACCCCCCTGATGACCTCTCCCAACGGTTTCATATAAATATTGAACAGCATAGGAGACAGAAACTATACCTGAGGAACTCCATGTGAGAGTTCCTGTGATGTCGAGCAAAAGCTCCTTGCTGCTACTTTGTGGAGCATACCTCAGATACAGGAATAGAAACACTGTAAAATAGTGCTTCCCAATTCCAGTCCTCAAAGTCACCCAATAAGATACCCTGGTCAATGGTATCAAAAGCCACTGAGAGGTCAAGGAGAACCAATTTGGTTGCATTTGGTTCTTTTCCTAGTAAAGGTCATGACAACCAAAGCAGTCTCAGTGCCATAGCCCCACCTACAACCAGACTGAAATGAGTCTAAGTAATCTTTTTCCTTCAGGCATGCCTGTAGCTGTGTAGCTACCACCTTCTTCAGCAGCTTGTCCAAAAAAGGGAGATACTAGCAATAGGGCAGTATTTATTTAATACTTCTGAATCCGGGGCGGGGGGGGGATCCTAAGGAGGGGACATACCACAACTTCCTTAAGCTTCACTACATCTCCCCCTTCTGCGGTGAAACATTTATCACACTCCAGACTTACCCAACCATACCCTCTCAGCCTGCATGGACAAAGGTCAAATAGACACATGCCTGGCTGAATAGCTGCAAGCTGCTTGTCCACTTCTTCAGAATGCGCTAATTGAGAGCGATCTAAAATAGCAGTACCAGGCACTGCTCTTACACTTCCACTGAACTGCTTCTGAGTCCAATTCCATGTGAATCTTAAGTGATATTATTCTAGGAATGCCTTGCAAATTCATCACCGCAAGCCTCAAAAGGTAGCATTGGTGTATCCTTATGACTAGATAAGAAGCCATTAACCACCTGGAACAACTCTGCTGCCTATCTTCTCCACCAGCATTGTACATGGTAGGCACGATAATGTGCTCTTATTTGTGTTCCGTCAGGCTCTCGTTGGATTTATGCCTCTAGCACTCTAGTTGTTGGCCTTCCTACTTCAATGCAAACATCTCCAGCATGCCTTGCAAACTCTGCAGAATCTTCAGGGGTGCTTGAGAGCTATTGTGTCAACAGTTCTATTTATCGCTTGGTTCAAAAAGGAGATTAGAGTGTCAGCAGGAACACCAGCTATGTCAACTGGAAATTCCCCCAAAGCCGTTAGGAATCCATCAGATTCCATAAGTCTTTCGACCAAGTCCAAACTGTACCAGAAAATGATCTGCCCAGGTCCAATGGGTCACCATCCTCTTGTTTTGTGACAATCCTCCCACTTTCTGACAGAGGTCTAGAGTATGTCCAACTCCATAGGTTGGGCCTATAACATGCTGAGACAGTTCTGAGGTGGCCTACTAGAGGTGATTTCAGCATGTAGATTGAGCTCCCGTAGCATCCATTCAGCAGGGGCCTCCGGTACCACTTCAAGATAAGCCTCCACCAACTCAGGAAAGCTGTTAGCGGCAGAGTAAACAATGCATCAACAGTGACTCCATTCTGTCTCTCTGGCCCAACACCAGGAATAGTCCTTCAGTCCCAGTCACAGAGCAGAAAAGGTGTTTGATGAGAGGAATACATTCTTTATGGACTAGTCTCTCTTTTGAGCTCTCACAGCCCCACCTACACAGGGTGTTCTGTTGTGGGGAGAAGAACAGAAGCTTTGTCAGCCACTTTGAGTCCCCTTAAATGGGTGAGAAAAGCGGGGTAGAAAAGCCAACTTTTCTTCTTTTCTTCTTCTTTTCTTGACCTTGCTGAACTTCTGATCTCTTGGCAATTTGACATGACTAAGGAATGAGAATTTGCATTGTATCCAATAAGGAGTGCCGCTCTGTGAATTTCATAGTTCATGGAACTACGGTGTCTGTGTCCACTTAAATAAGGAATTGAGATGAAGCCAGCTCATTGTTTTTCAGCATTTCCATCAATTGGCAACTGGTTTGAAAATCTAGGCTGAAGCACCAGAAGGAAAACTGAACTTCTGGTTATCATCAGTGGCTGGTACAGTTCTACAGCTCTTAAATCCTAGTATTGAAGAAGTGTAGTACGTTGGTGAATAAATCGATTTCTGCGTAAGAAAAATAATACCTGCTGTGGTCACACTGAGAATTTTTCATGCCCTTTTCATTAAATATTATTATTATTATTATTATTTGTAAGCAGCAACAGTGGTTAGGCGGAAAGTTTGGCATATGATGTGGATCATTTTGTAACAATTGTTTTAAATAACTTAGGACACCTCTAACTATTTTAGCTTCCCAAGGATTTCTGTAGCCCGGAACAATGATTGTCTAAATTATTTGTGGTGTTGTGAGTGACACCTAGTGGAAATACAGAATAAACAGTACATTGCTCTATTGCTTCCAAAGATGGCAAGGTTACGTTGAATAATCACTTTGGATTATGTGGGTTTCCTAATGCTATTTTTGACAAGGTACCTAGAGGTGTATTCTTGAGAACTAATGACATAATTCTGCTGTTATACCAATAGACTGAAGACCCAACCATGGAAAGGCCATATACATTCAAAGATTTCCTTCTCAGACCAAGAAGGTGAGAGGGGGGTGGGCGTCAACATGGAGTTTATGTCCTTGAAGTGCAGTTCTAAGCATGGACCACTGCAAACTCATTTTTAAAACCACTTTCCCCCCCTCTAGTCACAAATCTCGAGTAAAGGGGTGTTTGAGGCTGAAGATGGCTTACATGCCGAAGAATGGTGGTCAAGAAGAGGACAGTGATCAAAGGGAGGACTCTGAGGTATCTTACTTTACATCTTGTGCTCAGGTCAAAACAAAGGTTTGAGCAAGACTGTTCTATATACAACAGGCTAGACATTTAGTAATGGCGGGAGGAATTATCAGCTCAGTCAGCACTGCAACTCTGCAGCAAAGAAGGAAGGTGCAACACCTTGCCTCCTGAACAATATATGCTGGATCTAGTTTTGAATTTCCTATGGGCAAATATGATTGCATCTGTGCACAGTGTTTAAAGAAGTGATTCAGAAGCAGCTTAAAGGTGGTACATCTCCATGTTTGTGCTCTAACGCACATTAAGGGCCAGAAAATGCACTTCCAAGATACTTTCTGTGGCTTGCAATGTAGAGTAGAGGTGAGATGGAAAATACTAGCCTCCACATTCTATCACCCCTAAACATTTTTTTTAAATGTATGGAGATGCAACCTGTTTCTTATACTTTGACAGGCTTCTGCATTTTACACTGGTACTTATTTTGCTATTAGGTTACTACTGCAGTGTTTACTGTTGTCTTGAAAACACGTTTTGTGTATTGGTAGTATAATTTAAAAAATAATGATGATTTTTAAAAAAGCTTATTAAATCCAGAAACTTTCTGCTCATTTAGATGTGAATCAGAAATTCACAAATAAAGAGGAGGTTCCTGCAATGTTTTCAGTGCAATTCCACATGGTTTAATACAATGAACATCTACGGGGGGGGGGGGGGGAGATGCCATTATATTCCCCTCATTAAACCCGGAGCACAAGTGATGTCGCCATCTTGTTTTGGTAGAAGGACCTGTGACCCGAGGAATGGAATGATTGCTTCTTTATATCACATACTACAAATCAAGCAAACCACACTCTTGATATATTGAAAGCATTTTATGAATCACCCATAAAAGTTGGAACAGATTTTTATTGGAGTGGTATCTTTATACCATCAAATGTGAGACAGCCTGATATGATCTCATTGTGAATAGCTTCAAGAATGAAGCATTGTTTTCCAACTAATATATAAACAACAGTTCTGGGACATGAAGCAAGCACAGAATTCCTTCCTTTTTCAGTGTGTCACATCCTAGAACAGAATATGCTACAAAAAAGAAAATAATCTTAACTGTTGCCAACAGTTCTATGTAGTAACAGTTTTGCTAGAACTACTGATAATTTTTTTCCCCATGCAAAATGGGTATTTATTTAGTTGGGAGGAAAAAAATGCTACTTTGTTTTTCCATAAGACAGGTCTTAAGAATCAAGCATTTTTGCCTGTGGTTCAGGAAATCTGGGTGTACGCCATGTACGAATGTCTTTGAGGGCAGCTAGAAAGCAGTTGCTACTCCAAACCACAGCAATTGATGCTGGTAGCTGTAGTCCTGCCGTATTCCCACCCTGCTATTCTCATGAACTGCAAGAGAAATGCTGTCTTTGGCTACATTTACATGCAGTTTTCTTTTTAAAGCATTTCTGAGGCAGCTCAAGGTGGCTTAGAGATGCTTCGTAGGTGGGTTCATTCACATACCAGTTGTTCCTTCACCCATGAACATTCCAGGCTAGAAAAGGTGGAGAGAGATGCAATAAGAACTTGAAGACCACACACACTACTGCCTCTATGTGTTTAGAGACTGGATGAGCACAAAGAGGGAACACAGTAACATCTCTGTGATGCTTTTGAGCTGCCTTTCTGTGACATGTGATAGCCATTGGCAGACCTTCGATTATGATAATGTGAAAGGCTCCAGCCAGGGTGGGAAGCAAGGAAGAAGGTTGGATGGAGGGGCTCTGGGATCTCCTGGTGATGGGAGGGATGCACATTTAATAAACAAAGTAAAATAAAATTGTATTTTAAATGTAAGCTGCCACCTTTTCTTTCTTTCTTTCTTTCTTTCTTTCTTTCTTTCTTTCTTTCTTTCTTTCTTTCTTTCTTTCTTTCTTTCTTTCTTTCTTTCTTTCTTTCTTTCTTTCTATATCCTTCACTGTAAGGTCCCTGGGGAGGTTGCAACACTTAATAACAATGATAAAACTGGATCTAGTTTTCTTCTGCCCACTTCCTAGTATACTTGTATAAATCAGGAACAGACAAACTATGGCGCCCTGAATATTGCTGAGCTACAGCTCCCTTTTACTGGCTGAGCTGCTTTGGGCATGTGGCAGACCGTCCATGTCTGAAATGCATGTGATTCCTGAGTTTCCCCCAGAGCATCATCTTCAACATCTTTATTCCAGTTTTCACAGAGATCATTGGCTGCTCATGAAGTACAGAGAACAGCATTTACCAGATAAATGCCGAAATTTTGCAGCTGAAATAACTTTGCTTGTTCAAAACATTTCCCTTTGTTTCCATTCAATTTTAAGAATCTCCCCTTTTTCCTCTTCAAAGCATGGCTGGGAAGTGGTAGACTCCAGTGATTCTCCATCTCAGCGTCAGGAGGAATTACCGCCTCCTCCCTTGCCTCCTGGATGGGAAGAAAAAGTTGACAACCTTGGGCGTACTTACTATGTCAACCATAACAACAGGACAACGCAGTGGCACCGACCAAGTTTAATGTAAGTGTATATCTTCACGCACCCTAGAATAGGGGGTCTTGAACAGGGGTCCATGGACTCCTTGGGGGTCCGTGAGGTTGAATTGTCATCTCTGAGTATCATAAAACTATCTGCTGCTACATTCTGCGAAGGAGTCTGTGGTTTTCCCTGCTACTGCATTCTGGGAAGGGTTCCGTGGTTTTTCCTACCACTACATTCGGAGCAGGGCTCTGTGGTTTTCACCTGACAGGCAAAAGGATCTGTGGTACAAAAAAGGTCCTAGAATGATAATTACTCCAGAGCATGTGGCAAAAGGCAATCCAATAGCCCAAATGCTCTTTACAAACAAAAAAGATATGACAAAAAAAGGAAATTGATAGTAGATTTACAAATCCAGAGACAATGTTCTTTATACCACATTATATTGTTGAGGCTGTCATGGCTTTTGAGCCATGGTGGTAAAGCACTTGACTTATTGCCATTTGAAACAAATGGCCTAGATGTCTCCTCTTTTTATGTAAAGCCTTCACATATTAGATCATGACTGGAGCAGTAGGGTCGTGCCCATGGGCATAGGAGATGAAGGGAACATATGATGTCATGAGCTAGCATGATGTGGAAAGGGTGATGATATAATTCTTAAGATTTGTATGTTAGAGAGAGATGGAACCAGGATCAATTTTCTTCTGAAAGTCTGTAGTTCTTACAGGTGATCCTGAGTATACGTTATGTGTTAACATGAATATAAATTTCCGTTTCTGACCTTCTGCTATACCAGCACTGCATAACAGTAAAATAATACCAGCCACCAGTCATCATTCCTATGTGCTTGTGGTTGTCATCAAGTGAGATTCAGAAGCAAAATAAGTCCTTTGCATCTTCTACTTACATGTTTCAGGTTCTGGTGTAAGGCCTTTTTGGGTCTACATCATTAATGTCTACGTAGACACTACCCTCTTTGTGGCTATTCAGGCAAGGGTGCAAGGGTGTTGAGCACATCATTAAATATCCTTTTGGATGTCCACAATGCCACACTTTGAAAACCAAACTGATCTTCATATGATATGCTGCAACTGTGACAAATACAGATCCTGTATAGACCCAAACGCTGGGAACTGACTGATTAACATTTCCATACTTACTTTCCTGGCCTGGTCCAGCAAGACCACACCAAGCTGAAGCAGTTCCAGCTGCTGGACCACTCCTGCTGCCCTAGAACATGCTACCACATTTGGACAGTTAGGGTATTTCCACACTGGCCACTTAAACTGTAATAAAGACAGATTAAGGACAGATATAAAACACTTGCAAAGTTGCCTTCCGCATTGTAGCACACATTAGTGACACTTCAAGGAGTCCGCTTCAGCATTGGCTCGTGCGAGATCTCTCTCTACTGGGGTCTAGGAGCTGCTAAAACTGGTTTCCAGGAAGACCTGAAAAAAGTAGGTCTCAATCCATTCTTAATCCGTCTTTGTGTTGTAAATCTGCATCAACGGACAGGAGAGAGAACATATGTGGGCGGGACAGGAAGTCACTATGTTGTGTGAGGCGGCGGCAGCAAGCTGCCATGCTGACAGAGGCGGCAGGAAAGGAGCGGTGACTGATGGCTGAATGCTCCAATTATGCTGCTCTTGGTGCGGCATAGCCTCCAGGAGGCCAGATACATCTGGAAATCTGTGCTACTGCGTCTGCACTGTGAAGGCATAATGTGTTCCTCGCAATCTGTCCTTCCCAAGCAAGTGCAGAAGCATGAGGCCTTATTTAGATCTGTATTTGAGACGGATCTTGCTAGAGACACATTTCAGTGCGGAAATACCCTTACTCCAGAATAGCTGCTGCACTGGCCCTAAAGACAGCATGATCTTCAGAGCCAGCCTTCAATTCTCCAGTGCCAAGAAACTAAAGTTCCTAGCTCTGGAGTTCCCAGAGTCTCTTTTAAGAGCTTTCTGATCCAGTTCACTCATGAGTAGGACCATGATAGACCTTTGGGCCACCTAGATTGGGCTACACTCAGCATGAATGGAGATGCTAGCTCAGGAAATGGTGCCTCTGGTCTCCACCAGAGTTCAGAAGAGAGAAACCAAAATCAGGTCATGCAATTCACTGTATCAATATACCAGTGTGACGGTTTCTGGGTACAGGCTGCAAACTGTTTTGCTTTCTGGCTTTGCAGGCTTCTAGCTAGCTGCAATAGCCAGCCTTGTTGCAAACAGCTTGTTGCAAGACCTGGGCAGAGGCTGCAAAAATGGCGGGAAATCCTGTGCGGGCCCTGTTGCAGTGATTGGCTGGAGTAAGGTTTTGGAGGGAAAAGCTGTCCGGGGATCTGAGTACTGGAGGGGCTAGAATAGGAGTTCCCACCAATCAGGCTGGAGGGACAGCAGCCTTTGTTAGGAATCTCCAACAGCATTTTATTGCGGTTACAGCCAATCAGGGTCAGGGATGTGTGTATAAAGGAACACAGAAGACAGCAGATGAAGTCTTCATGCTGGGACAAGAGCTGAAAGGAAAAGAGCTGAATCCTGAGGGAGCTGGAACCAGTAGCTGACCATTGGGCTGTTGGCTGAGCGATTTCTGAAGGGGACAATCAAGGAAGATTGGGGCTCCAAGGGAGACTTCGCTAGCAACTGACCAGGCTGGATGATTGGAGAAGCAAGGACGGACTGGGCCTTGTGATCATCTAGGGCCACGTTCTGGTACACTGGCTTGGCTTGAGCTGTGGCAGAAGCAAGCCAGAGGGAGAGGAACGTGGTGAGGTTTGTCTTTTAAAAGGGGAACTATTTTCCTTTAGAGAAAGGGGTAGCTCCTAGCCTTAAGAGACTTACTGAGTTAAACCTGAGTTAATCCAACAAATACCTGAACCTTATTTTTCATTTATAGTATTGCTTGTGTATAATAATAAACTTGTTTTTGTTTACTGTTGAAACGCTTGCTACCAGTGTTTTGTGTCCACACTGTAGTATTCACTTGGCCGTTGCATGAACCCAGCATCCAAACAAGGCCAAGCTACTCCCAGAGAGGGCAGGCACTAACTGGAACGCTGGGCATCGTGGCAACCAGCGATGCTACAAGTTTAACATCAGTCCCCTTTGTGGTCAAGGTCTAAAGCAACCAAATTAACCCTCCACGTATTTCACTACCTAACCCATCATTATGTTTAATTAAACTACTAGCATGTATTTTAACATACACAAGCTGTAACTTAAAATACACTTTAGGAGTACATCTCATTTCCTCCATTGAATTTTAGTTCTAAAGTTATCTAGAATTGGACCGACACACTGGATTATTAAAAGCTCTATTTAGAAATTAGACCTAATGGAATTCACTACAACTGTCACAATGTGTTTGTATATTCATGTGTGCAGGCTTATGTGCACATGGGTAGAGGAAGAAGAACGCTTAGAGCAAGGTTTTTGAATTCACCATGTTGTGGACTTCACTTAAATTGCTTCAGATAGGAACATTTTGAACGTTACTGGATCTGTTAAATAAGCTAATCTTAGCTTGCTTTGGGGGCCTCTTTGTGGCCTCCCTATCAACATCCCAATTTAATTCTGTAAACCATTTCTCATTTGTTTATTGCTTCATACTCTTGATTAGCTTTCCAGAGGTCCCCTGTGTTGAAAGCTGCAGAAAAAGATTGGGATATTGGCACAGTTTATACAGTGGGATTTATCATCGCTTATTCTCTGATGTTTTCTTTGCTAGGTAGTTGACTTCAGTATACAAAGCCATTACTTATTTGTGGCTCAGAAGCTGAGGATAATTTTAATGTGTTTTTCACCCACTGGGGAAGTGCAGTAGTTCCCTCTCACTTCATTTAGAGAGAAGGTGGAATACATATTTTTACTGTAGGCCATTAGTGGCCTGCTTGGTGTTCTGCAGAGACTGTTCTGACTACCCCAATCCCAAACTCTTGATCCAGTTGAATGAGGCAAAGAGCCTTTTTGCACTTACATGCACTGTCCCCAGATGCAACTGCTCTCCTGCAGGAGTTCTCCCCATAAGTGTAGATGTAGAGCAGTTCTAACTGCTCCCCATCTATGTTTCCTGCTTCCTGGCATGGCTCCATTCATACTTCTTACTGGTTGGAGAAGTTCTAACGGAGCCTGGAGAGGGGTGGTGCAGGTGCAGTTACTGCTGCGTTGTCCATTCACTGCAGCTCCATGATCGCCAACATCATGGTGGCAATTCGTACCTCACCAGCACTTCAGGAAGTTCTGGCAAAGTTAGGGGTAGATGATGATGATGATGATGATGATGATTACCGTATTTTCTGGCGTATCACGACTTTTTAACCCCAAAAAGTCTTCTGAAAAGTTGGGGGTCGTCTTATACACCAGTAATACCCTCACCCGGGTCCTGCTGGCCGCAGCTGCCAGCACAAAACTGGGGTGCAGCCTAAACCGAGCCTTGGACTTGGGGAGAGACAGCAGCCTTACCTGCTAATCCCAATCATCTGGCTTGTAGCTTTCCTTCTAGCGCCAACACGAGGAAAAAACCTTGCTAAACGGAGCGAAATATGAAGAATCCTGCCCTCATTTTCTCTTCTCTGCTTTAGAAGAGTCTGCCCCTCTAGCACGAGATTTGTCTATGATCCAGTAGGGGAGGGGTTGAAAGCAGAGAGGCTTTTGAAGAGAAAATGATGGCAGGAGTCTTCATATTTCGCTCGGTGGAACACCCCCTCCCCTAC
This sequence comes from Aspidoscelis tigris stejnegeri, assembly GCA_023333525.1. Classification (NCBI taxonomy): domain Eukaryota; kingdom Metazoa; phylum Chordata; class Lepidosauria; order Squamata; family Teiidae; genus Aspidoscelis; species Aspidoscelis tigris. The sequence continues at coordinate 15,942,920 of JALMGA010000007.1, forward strand.
AGGATCATAGACGAATTGCGCTAGACAGGCAGACTCCAAAGCTGCATTGCAGCCACAGATCTTTATCAGAGCAAAGTTTTTCCCTCGCATCAGCGCCAGAAGGAAAGCTACAAGCACATTCGTGGGATTAGCAGGTAAGGCTGCCATCTCTCCTTCCCCAAGTCCAAGGCCCGGTTTAGGCTGCACCCCAGTTTTGCAAAATCTCCATTTTAAGTAGAAAAATTTGGGGTCATCTTACACACCCAGTCGTGTTATACGCCAGAAAATACGGTAGTTTATTTCTACAGCGCTGTCCATGTACTCAGCGCTTTACAGATGCGAAACAAAATATATATATTTATATAAAAATATAAAAACCTGCCGAGGGCGTACAATCTAAAAAACAATAATAGTAACAATAGTAGCAGATAGCAATTAACAAGAAGAACAAATAAGTAAAAAATACAAAAAGGATAAAGCAACAGTAGGCAGTATCTCGTTAAAAGATCATCTACAGAGAGCCTGGAAATGCTTCCCTAAAGAGCATGGTCTTCAATTCAGATTTAAAGGATGATAAAGAGGAGATGGCACGCAAAGGGGGGGGGGCAATAGGTTCCAAAAATAAGGGGAAGCAAAAGAAAAAGGACGAATCCTAGACGGAGCAGTATTAAGCCGGGGCTGAGATAAAAGACCTTGGCTGCTGGAACGAAGGGTTCGAGAAGGAGTATGAGAGTGGAGAAGATTAGAGAGGTAAGAAGGCGCCAATCCATGGAGGGCTTTGAAGGTTCAGAGGAGCAACTTATAATGAATCCAGAGAGGGAACAGGAGCCAGTGAAGAGATAGAAATAGGGGAGAGATGTGGTCGAAACGATGTGCAAGCATAATGATGCGAGCTGCGGAGTGTTGAACAGCAATGAGGGGACGAAGGTGAGAGAGAGGGAGACCCACAAGCAGAAGGTTGCAGTAATCTAGCCGAGAGATTACCAGAGCATGGACCAGGGTTTTGGCGGTAGATGTAGAAAGGAAGGGACGGATTTTAGCGATATTGTAAGAGAGAGAATCTGCATGCTTTAGTCATGGACTGAATGTGAGGGATACAGGATAAAGAAGAGTCGAAGATGAACCCAAGACTGCGAGCTTGCTGGACCGAATGGATAGGGATGTCGCCAACAGACACAAAAAGAGAACAGGGGAGAGAGGGTTTAGGAGGAAAAACAAGAAGCTCAGTGTCCCGAATTGCTGATGTCGGAACTATCCCCCATCTATGCTTCCTCAGGAGGTTTTCCTGGGGAAGTGAGGGGCAAAATTGCCTAAAATGAGTTCGGGGTGGTGGTGTCACTACTTTAGTCTAGGAGGCTGTCTTCTAATGATTAAAGTATACAAATATGTGTGCTTCATACTAACTGCTTATGTTTTAGGCCTGTAATAGTTGACATGTGTAGAACCATCATGCATCTACTAACAACATATATCATACATCAAGTGTACGTTGAGATCCCTAGCAAACAAATATTCATTTGTTTAAAAATATCAGTATCCTGCATTTCTCATCCATGCGATTAGGTACACTGCCTAATTCTACAGTAGTAGGAACATAGTTAGAATGTACACCATAGATCAAGGCCAAAAGGATGCTGGATGGTTGAAAAGGACAACCAAAGCAAAAAATAAACTGAGAAAAGTTGGCTACTGATGGTGTGAGCTGTCCACCCACCAACATAGAGATATTAGTACCATTTACCTGTGATTTACATAATCTGCAAGAACAGTGAATATGCATGAAATCAAAGAAAGAAAGATAAGTAGTTAGCATGCCCATTTCAGTTAACTCATGTGATAACTATTCTGCACTCCTCCACGAAGCCAGATTGGTGACCTTGGGCTAGTCACAGCTCTCTTTCAGAGCCCTCACAGGCCCATCTACCTCACAAGGTATCTGTAGTAGGAAGAAGAACAGAAGGTTTGTCAGCTGCTTTGAGCGCCAACCCTTCTTCTTTTTGCTTATCAGTAAAATATAGAAATCTGTAATTGATACAATTTTCTTATCTTGTTGGTGGAGTACGTTTCATGTTCCCAGCTCAGCGTTTTTATGACTAACCTTTCTAAAAATACAAAAAAACCCTTAACTTGAAATGTCATACATAATTGAATGGGTTATGAGATATACTGACATCAGGCATTAGTTTAACATCCAGTTATGTTTTGCTTTTTGACAAGTGACCACTTTTTCATTCCACTGTGGAATAAATATTTGAAGAGTTTTCACTCGCTAAATGCAAGTCATAGTTTTCTGCTATTTTAGTTGCAAGATTTAGTTTCTTCTTGACACTGGATTGTTTTTTTATAACTATTAAAATATGGGCTTTCTTTTTTCCTTTCAGTGACTTGAAACCAGCTTCAGGCCTTATTTTCTGTAGAGTACAAATTGATCATTTCTTAATTTAGCTTGCCAGAAACCTAGGGAAATAATGCAGCACTCATTGCCTTGGTTAATATATATCAGATGAACAGGGGAGACTTTATAGATCTTACATATCTTTTATATTAGTGCAAATTTAGCGGGACTACTGTTAATTGCCATTCGTATTCTTCCTAACACATTGTGTTTTCATCAACTCTGCATTTCAGGGATGTGGCATCAGAATCTGACAACAACATCAGGCAGATAAATCAAGAAGCGGCCCACCGAAGGTTCCGATCCAGGAGACACATTAGTGAAGATTTGGATCCAGAACCTCTGGAAGGTGGAGACGTACCTGAGGTTAGTGAAGGAAATCAAAGAGCTCCTTCAGCAATATCTTAAGTTATAGTAGTGGAAGTATCTTTTTGGAAGATTGTTGCAAATTCAGTTTTCCAAGCAAAACCTGAACAAAACTGTGGTGATAAACATACGGTGCAAGAAACACGTATAGTTTTCTCAAACTTTACTGTCTTTATCCCTGCAGGTAAGTTTTATGAGGCGGTGGTTGGCCCAAGGATAGTCAGTGTGGTTTCATACCAAGTGAGCCTTCAGGGCATTTCTGCACTTAGCTTTGGTAGAGCAGTCCTGTGAGACTAGGGCCCTTTCTGCACTTGGCCTTATTCTGGAAGATATCTTGGGATAGGGACCTGTAATATTGTAATGGGGCTGCCCTTGAAGATGGTTCGGAAGCTGCAGCTGGTGCAGAATGCAGCTGCTAGGCTGCTCACCGAGATAGCTGGCTAGATGCACATTACACTGATCTTAAAAGAGTTGCACTGGCTACCGAGCCCAATTCATGGTGTTATAAGGCCCTAAATGACTTGGGCCCCAAATATCTAAAGGAATGCCTTCTCCCTTACGAACTGGAGGGGAGGCCCTCTTGGTTGTCCCAGCACCTTCAGTAGTAAAAGGGGTGGGCACCTGGGACAGGGCCTTCTCAGTGATGGTTCCTAGGCTATGGAATAGTCTTGCCCTTGAGGTGTGTCAGGCCCTTTCACTGTATATGTTTAGGAGGGCAGTGAAGACGCATCTCTTTGCCCTGGCCTTTGGTTAAATGGGAATATACTGTCTCTTCCCACTCTACAGACACTGTTGTTGTTTTAATATATGTCTGATTTTAAATGTTACCCGCCCTGAGGTCTTTGGATATAGGACAGGATAGAAATATGGATGGATGGATGGATGGATGGATGGATGGATGGATGGATGGATGGATGGATGGATGGATGGATGGATGGATGGATGGATGGATGTACAGTATGTTAAGCACAAAATTGACGGTCAAAAGTTCAGGGGGCCTGTAAAGGTATTTATTTTTACTCTGAGGCTTGAAGGATTTTGGGAAAGGAAAGTGGTTTGTTTGTTCTTTGCATATTTATCACAGTCGCTCTTGTTTTCATTAGCCTTGGGAAACTATTTCAGAAGAAGTGAACGCGAGTGGCGATTCCATAAGTCTCCCGTTGCCGCCTCCGCCATCTTCGCCTGTTTCTCGGACCAGTCCTCAGGAGCTGTCTGATGAACTGAATCGAAGACTTCAGATCACTCCTGATTCAAATGGGGAACAAATATCTTCCATTGTTGTAAGTTACTAGAGGTTCCTGTATTTTCAAGCATATTTATTCCAAGAGCTTCAATAAGGCCAACATTTCAAAGAGCCTCATATGGTGTAATTGAGAATGTAAGAACATAAGAGGAGCTCTGCTGGATTGGGCCACAACCCATGTAGTCCAGCATCCTGCCTCACATAGTGTCCCACCAATTGCTTCTGAGTGTCTGCATGCAGAGCTTTAGTCCGGGCTTCCAGAGCCACAAAGGAGGAAAATCCACAGCAGAACACACACACACCCGTTTAAACAAGACAGCCTCTGCACTTTGGGGAAGCAGCAGGTTTTCCTGGGAGCATGGAGACGTTTTCTCCACATTTTCTCCCATATTCCACTGAATTTTTAGGCATTTTTGATCTCTGCTGGAGAATTGGCTGTCAGAGTCAGCTGCATTCAGCTCTTTCAGCAGGCAAACAGAGTTCCGAACTGTCACATTGTTTCACTTCAGAGGCCAAGAGAGATTTGTGCTTGCTAATAATCAGGGGCCATTAGGTGGATGCAGGCAGCTGTATTTGACAGCCGAAGGGGAGCCTGCTTTCAGTTTTGCTTGTAACTATGTTGCAGGCAGTAGTTATGGAGAGAGTGAGCTCCTTTCAGTAACCGTTGTTAACTCTTGGCAGCCAAGTAAAGGGATGATTTTGTGTTCTGGAGGTTCAATTGAGGTTTTTGCCTTTCATCTCTGCAGCGGGCGGGGGGTGGGGGTGGGGAGAAAACGATGCGGGCTCACAAAAAGCGGTTTGCATGGAGACAGGAAAGTACGTTTTAAACCCGTGTTGCCCCAAACCACATGGGGATGCTTTGTTTCGAATTTCAACCTGCATTTTTAAAATCCGACACAAGAGGGGAGCAAAAAGATACCATGGAGGTGCGCCCCTAGGCATTCATTTTAGTAGCCACTGATGCACTTGTCATCCATGAACATATGTAACCCTTTCTTAAGGCTGTCCAAGGCTCATTGCTGTCACCACCTCTTCTGGTAGTAAATTCTATGGATTGATAACCCTCTGGGGGAAAAATACTTCACCTCGTCTGTCTTACCATTCATGCTCATCAGTTTCATAGAATTCTCCCTGATTCTAGTGTTGAGCAAAAGAGAAAAAAAAAATTTTTTTAATTTCCATCCTTGTGTACCAGGCAACATAATACAAATGCATTAAAGCCCAGTCAAAAAATTTCATTACAAAATTGTGGCTCAGTGTAAAATTACTGCTTAAGATATGATGGCAATCATATGTGCTTTCCCCCATTCTTATTTGGGTGTGAAAAGAAGATAAGGACCCTAATCCTCCTTAGGACTTGCCAATATGACATTTTCACCTCTCCAGCATCTTCCATTCATTATAATGGAACTCACATAGGAAAAGGAGGCTCAAAGACTAATCTGAGTTACAGCATTCTGTGTCTAGTAATTACATCTGGTTCTGCTCTGAGTTTTTGGTTCAGTGAATTTATCTGAGCTGCACTGGCAGCTATTCAAATAACTCTTCCAAAAACAGAGGAGAAATGGCAAGGCAAGGGAAAACAAATTCAGAAGAAAAATAAATATTTTTTTTTCTTAAGCTTTCCCATTTAGAATACTATTTACATAAAACATCGCTTTCATACATTCTAGTCTTAAGATTCATTCAGGTCTTAAGATTATATTTCATACAATCTTGGTCTTAAGATTCCAGAAAAAAAGGGGCAAAACATGAGAACATCATTTAAAGCACTAAAACTACTTGAAATCACAGAAATTCTTTTAAAAAATAGCACAAGGAGGTTTAAAAAGGCTATGGTACATATTAACCAAGAGCTGACACGTTTTCTGTGGTGAGACCTGGCACAACTCAGATAGGAAATAATTTCATATCTTGGGGTCACCACTAAGAAGACTCTTCATTTAGACTTCAGATGTCTGCGGCTTTAGTAGCAAAGCCTTTCTTGTGTTGTCTCCTGGTGATTAATTAAATATTAAAAATTACACCCCAGATTGTGCTATAAAATGAGTGAAGTGCCTCCAGTATAAGGAAAAGTGGCCATTAAGATAATAAAATAAATATCTGTGTCATGGAGAGCTAAAATAAAGGAGAAAACCTGAAAAAGAAAGAAAGCCTTTTCTGTTTAACCAGCAAATCTAATATGTTCTTCTGAGTTTCTCTCTAGAAATGACTTTTAAATTTGGACTAGGTCATTCAGGTTTAACAATGGCTGGTAACAAAGTATACCTCTTCTTACTTAATGATGCTAAAATGTATCTTCTCAGTATCTTCACAAAAAGATACTGAAATAGTATCTTTTTGTTATATAGTTATTTATAGATCCTATCTTTCTTCTAAAGATACCGAGTTGATAAACCCAGCTGTCTTTTATCCTTGCGACAAATTTAGGAAGATATATCCCATAGGTCAGTGTTTCCCAAAGTGTGGTACACGTACCCCCAGGGGAACGGGAAGAGTTTGGTGGGGGTACACGTGTATGTACCAAAAAAAGAAAAAATAAATATATTTTGATTTTTATTAAAGCATATGTTTTTTATGAGGGGTACTCAGCGTTATGAAAATTATAGAAGGGGTACACATATGTCAAAAGTTTGGGAAACACTGCCATAGGTGAACCTCATAACTGAGAGAAAATTTGAAACTGAGCTCTTGATCAAAGAAGTCAGCCAAAGAGAGAGTGCTTTAATAGTGGATGACTTCACTTGTCTTCCCATTGATTGGGTAAATATTTGCTTGAGTCACAATAAAGAGGTAAAGTTCCTAGTTACCATAAGTGACTTTGCATTAAAAAAAATGGATCATGGACATCCAGGGACAGATGACGGGGGAACCAAAGGCATATTAATGAGAAAAAAGAAATAGCTGAGAGGCAAAACGAGTGCTTCCCCTCCATGGTAGATTCTTTGAGGCAGCTCACTGAGCCTGATCTAATTTTTTTTGAGTAGGAACTAGGAACTGGAGAACTGATGTGAGGGGAGAAATGGTGCTAAGCCTTACTGACAGATTAAATATCAATACACTGTTAAGTTCAGGTCATATTCATTTATTTTAAATTTGTCAGAGGAGTTGAAGGAAACCTTTATCAAAAATAAAACCAACAAATGTTAGCTCAGATTAAGCTAAAATAGATTCCACAAAGAAAAATGTTTTCTTTACCTCAGACATAATCCCACCCCCTCACCTTTTTTGCATCCCCCACTTGCCCCCAGCCTTGCATCCCCCACCCACCTCACCTCCCTGGCCTACTGCAAACCCCCTGTGGAGCCTTTGCAGACTCCTAGGGGTCCCAAGACCCTAGGTTAAGAACCACTGATCTAGTTCATCTTTTACAGGTTTTTGAAAGGAGATAGATTAGGGTCACCTGGCAGGGATTGTCTGCTTAAACTTCCAAGAAATTTTAGATCAGGTCCCTCACTGAAGACTTCTGAGTAAACTGAGTAAGGAAGGCCTTCACCACTGTCCTCTGTCTTTGGTGGCAGGAGATCATTTAATGGGATTGCAGAGACACATCATAAGAGTAATGGTCTCAATTTGTAAGTAGCATAATAGTGAATTTGCTTAATAGGTAGGCGTACTGTGTTACCTCAGTATGCTGAAATATTTCTCACTTGTTTTCATTATTCAGTGCGAGGTTAATAGCCTTCTTTGTGAGGCAGTTTGGTCTAGTGTTTAGGGAGATGGACTCTTGTCTGGGAATACCGGGTTTGATTCCCATGAAGCCAGGTAGGTGACCTTGGGCTAGTCACAGCTCTCTTCTGAGCTTTCATGGCCCCACCTACCTCACAGGGTGTTCTGTTGTGGGGAGAAGAACAGAAACCTTAATCAGCCACTTTGGGTGATTAAATGGGTGAGAAAAGTGGGGTAGAAAAGCCAACTCTTGTTGTTGTTCTTTTTCATACTGTTTGATAAATCAGTATATTGAAGGATATTTTCATTTCTCATGGTCAAACTGAGGTGAAAGAAAGCATTTCAAAGAAACTTATTTTGACTTCAGTGAAGTGCTAGGGGATATTTAATAATTCATTCTGTTTTTTTCCCCCCTCAGCAGAGAGATCCTTCTGCAAGGTTAAGATCTTGCAGTGTTACTGACGCAGTTGCCGAGCAGTCTCACTTACCACTGGTAAGCAATGTTTTCAGACTGGTTTCTGACTAATTCTGTCTCACTCGCTGCATTTTATGTGTGAGGTTTTCTGTTGCCTTGAGTCTGTGATGTCTTTTCTTGTGAAATCTGGTTTAATTTTATGCAAATATTGCAAAGTTTGCTAAAACAAGAAGTTAGCTGCACGCATGTTCATGCATGCAAGTTTTCCAGGCACCCACAAGAAGGCCTGTGTGTCAACAAACACTTCTTCCACATAGACCAAAATTGTGGTCATTGAACATACAGGCTTGGCAGATAAACATGTGCGTGCATCAGATCTATAGGTGACTCCAGAAGTTTGAAGTGTGCCCTCAGAGCCATCTTAGTTGCAGGGCAGGATGAGTGACTGACAGCAGATAACACCCTCATTTGCTTCTGCCACTGGGTAGTTTGATGACAGAGGAGGAGCTGAAGTCCCCGGGGCAGTTTCTGCCTATCACAGTTTGACATCAGACAAAACATGGTTGATTTCCAGGGCTGATGCTAAACTGCAATGGGGCGAAACCTCACAGCTGCAGAACTTTTGTTCTGTAGGTGCAAAGATTTTGGAAGGTGGAAGGCACAGGCTATGTGGACAGCACAACTCCTGTCTCTGTGTCAAATCCATTGCCTCCTGCTCCTCACGTGGCCTTTTGTGCAGCTTTCTGGATGCTTCCAAAATGGCTGTGTAGAGGATTTAATTTTTGTTTTGCATAAGCAACCAATTCTTGGGCCTCTGCATGCCATTTAAACATTGCTCTGATTAAACATCCATACTTCCCATCCTAGCCAGAAGTGAGGAGCAAAGTGACTACTTGTGATCCAGCCTGAATGTTGTTACTCCTGGCCCACTGCAGCCCCTTTGACAAGATCTGCAGGGCCACATTGGGCCATGCCAAAAGATTGCAGGTCACTGACAGCTGAGAATGTGGTGACTGCACATGATGACACTAATGCACCATCCAGCCTGCACCCACGGCCAGAATCCACTCTTGGGAATGCTCTTTTTTCAGAGCAGTAAAACAATATCTCCACTAAAGGGAATGTATGCTTGGTTTGGAGCTCTCACTGCCAGGTAGGTATGCTGGTGATGGGTACCGGAACAGACTACCTCTAGGGCTATGCCTGGCACTTTGCATCATGGGCCTGGTAGGAAACTTCAAAGCTAGGGAACTTTCATTCCCTGGCCTTGAAGTTTTCACATTGTCCTCCTCCCCACTTCTACACTGAACCACACACACACCCCACTCCATCCCAGAAGCAGATGGCCCATGTGGATCTTCCCTTTTTGAATGGCATCCTGTACTTTCTGAGAAATCCACATATGATGATGGAAGCAAAGAAAGTTTGGCAACACCTTCACTTTTAACCTTTTTCAGTCCATCTCCTGATTGCAGCGTTCACACCTTTTCATTTCTGTCCATTTTATTTGTGGACTTTCCATTCAGGAAAGTCAAGAACCTGAATGTTCTCATTCAGTATGAGAACAAAAGTGTGAAGCTGTATGGTAATGGGACATTCTTGGAAAGTCTGATCTGTTTCTTTTAGACTTTGCTGTAACATTGTCAACCGATACCTGTTTTCGCAATATAGACTTGAGTGGACCAAGCTACTGAAGTTTCCTTAAGACAAATTTGTTCTGGATTTTGCTTTGAGGCTTCTGTTGTTTTTGTTCAACATTATCTTCTCACTCATAACCCTGAGAACTACACTGATTTTGTTTAGCATGCCTTGCAAAGTTTTAGACTGCTGAAATTCTGGCCTTTGAAGCTTGTATTGCTTTGAATAAATATGTATGAAATTGTAAAAAATCTGCAGTTCAAAGAAGATGAGTTGCAGTCCTCTGAATGTTTGCCTGGTAATAAACCCAACTAAAAAGAATTGGCTTTACTTTCATGTAAATATTCACAGGGCTCTGCTGCATGTCTAGACTTGGTGATATTTGGGTCATAATAATACAGTTTTGCCTCCTCTTGAAATTTGACATTCTTTGTAATGGTTTAAATTGCTGAAGTGCATTATAGCAATAACGGCAGGCTATGGAAAGCCAGGAGTTGAGTTGGTGCTGCCAGATTGCTTCCCTGAAGCATTTTCCTGCAATGAAACAGGCTGTAGGGATCTGCAAGAATGGAACGTTAGAAAATCCATATTTTGAATAGATCCCCTTTGAATGTCGAATGCAATCTAGATCTGTTGCAGATCTGTGGCACAGCCGCTTTCGCACCTCCCCAGTTTAACTAATGTCTGAACTATTTGTACGAATGTCCAAAACATTCATATTAGTACGAATGTTAGTGTACGAATGTCATAACATTTGATGTGTGTACGAATGTCCAGATTTGGATACTAAACCTCTGGGCTCCACACTAACTTGGATATTTGAGGCCCCGTCCACCACTGGCATGAGTCTCTCTGCTTTAGAGGGAGCGTGGTCTACCAGTGGGACCAGCAACCCTGATTCAGAACGCAGGAGGCATGCAGAAAGCCATGGTGTCTTACCTAGATGTGTCTCCCAGAGGCCACAAGGCTAGGGACTTTAGTTCGGAGCCCTTGTAGTCGTAGAAGTGTGGTTGTGGTTGTGAAGCCTATGACATGGGCTGGTCTGGACTAGTGCTACCATGCAGACAGCACTGATCCTGCCCACACGTTCCTCGTGTTCAGAATCAGCAGGCCTGGCTGTGCAGAAAGGCGCCATATCACTATACTGCCATAGAGCTCCTAATAGGGCTTATTAGGAGAAACAGATTTGCATGTGTTCAAGACAATAATTATGCCAAGGTGTTACATGCAGGAGATTAGATGAACAAGAATAAATTTCATACTGATTCCTTTTAATGCCAATTAAAAGTGAATATTACTGTAGTTTAAGAAGAAGAGTTTTTTGAAAAAAAAACTGATGCTTACAGAGGGAATCTGGTATTGTATCTGATAAAGCCTACAACAGTTTTCTTTTTCTTTTTGCCATTAAGCTTTTGTCTCACCTTTCCCCACACGCTTTGCACATGCTCAGTCACCTCAGTCCTGGCAACATAGTATAATTAAATGAAGATCAGTTTCTTCATTTTCATCCTGGCTCTCTGTAAGCTTTTTTCATTATTCATTTAGGGCCTTTTTGCATGAACTGAACCAATCAGAATAGAGTGAGATCTGCTCGTTCCAACCATGGCAAGATGTAACCTGGAACGGTCCCTCTGCATGCTGGGATTGGCCCAGCCCAACCCAGGCCCTGCACTGGACTCAAAGCTCACTTGAGCTTTGGGTCTAGCATCTGAGGCCTCCAAAGGGCTAAGAAACAAATGTTCCTAGCCTCAGAGCCCTTGGCTAACCCATTTTCATTGGGTCTTCTGGTAGTCCAGAACACAGAAGTGTACCTTCTGCCTGCCTCCATATTCTGCACCTGTCCACACTAGTCTGCTGGGAGCCCTTGATGACAAGGACTGTTTTTTTGTTTGTTTATATTTTTACCCCACCCATAGCCAAATGTTTTGGGTAGGATCACAATGAAAAAGCATGACTGTATGGGGAGAGGATGTTATTCCCTCAACTGAATACCAGCGTAAAGAGATGTGTCTTCACCAGTCATCCAGACACATTCAGTGAGGGTGCCTGGCGCATCTCAGGGGGGAGATTATTCCATAAGCTGAGGGTTACAACTGAGAATGCCCTGCCACATGTTAGGCACTGGCCGGTCTACTGGTGATTCAGATCAAGGGCCCCTCGATCTGAATTACAATGGAGCATACCAGCAATGATCAGAGCCACCCACATTCTATGCTAACATACAGAAAGGCGGCCCTTAGTGGACTTGTAGATATTGCTTTCCAGTTAGTAAGGGATACCTGCAGTTGTAGAAAGGTCCCTAATTTCTTAAGCATCTCCAATTATTTTTCTAGAGAATTTCCTTCTACCACATCTGAATGAAAAGACTAGTTTTAATTATCCTTAATTACAGCACTGTTGAAACTCTGCTTTATTAGATGCTTCAAGTACAGAAGGGTTTTGGTGCAGGTATATACTGCTACATTAGTGTAACATCAAACAGCATGAAATTTCTCTGGAATTGCTTTTACCTGATGCTACCACCTATAGTATGAAAAATGCAAACGGAATTATTCAAGATCAAGACGCTGGTTATTTCAAGACCAGGATTTGCGTCTAGTTGTGACAATTAACCTCACGTCCTTGCTTTAAAATTTCATTTGGTGCTTGATTCAAGCATAAAAAATGACTTTTACTTTTCCCCTTTCCTGAAAAATATGCACATCATCTGCGGTTTCCATTACTGATCTCCCCTTAACTTTAACAATTATTATTTAACAGCAGAGTGATCCATCTAGGAGAGTTCGTTCCTCAACTGTCACTGGTGGTGAAGAATCAACGGTAATGAACTCCTTTATGAAGACAAATATATCCTCCTCTATCACTTCTATATTTCTCCTTAGATCTCCATTTCTCTTGCCTTCTTCCCAAGCTCCTTGTCTCTAACCCCTTGGTTATATTGTCAACAGATAACTTCTTTCCTTCATCTGTCTTTGTTATAAATCACTTTTTTTCCAAATACTGAAACTACAGGCTGTGGTTGTTAGGAACATATATTTCTCCCTTTTACATTGAGTCACTTACGTAATAATTCTGTGGATGCTTGTTGTGGAAGTGTTTAGGCCCCATCTGATTCTACCTGGAACATTTGTAATGATGTGTGTCCCATTTCCTGTCTCTTTGTCTTCTCTTATTCCTTTTCTTTCCGCTGAAGAGAAGAATTGGAAGCAATTGCTTTATCGCCAAAATGTGATTTACCGTATTTTCCGGTGTATAAGACAACTGGGCGTATAAGACGACCCCCAACTTTCCATTTAAAATCTAGAGTTTGGGATATACTCACTGTATAAGAAGATGACGCCTGGCGTATAAGACGACCCCCAACTTTTGAGAAGATTTTCCTGGGTTAAAAAGTAGTCTTATACGCCAGAAAATACAGTATTTATTTGTTTTAGCTCTTCTGTTACTGAAATTGTTATTGACTTCCAGTTATTTGAATAGGAATGAATGACTGTTGTGGATAACAACATTGCTTCTTGTTTCTTTTAAACCTTCTGTTCCATAGAATGAGTGATGTCAGGGAGAGATTAGAGATATGCATTAAAAAAAATCCATATTTATTTTGCTATTGAATAGAACATCAAAATCCATTTCATTGTCAAATTGTTAAATTACTGTAGACAACTGGATTTTCACATTTGCATTGTTTTTGTAACTTTTCCCCCATTGCTATCACCGAAAACATAGTAAAATGCCAATATTTATTCAAAATGGTCATTTTTGCAAGCAGGAGCTTTATTCGCTTTGATCGAATTTTGGGGTGTTCGAACAACCAGGCTTTTTTCTTGATGTGAAATCCAGGAATTTGAAAAATTTAATCAAATTTGTGAATATGAATGTCATTTTTCTTATCTCTAAGAGAGAGAGAGAGAGAAGAAGCAGTATGCCTCCAAAGTCTATCTGCTGGGAGCAGATCAAGGTGCATTCTTTTGCCCAGCTTATTGCCTTCCATATACAGTTGGTTGTCATTCTGAGAACAGGCTGTTGGTCAAGGTGGCCCATAGGTGCAGTTCAGCAAGCCATTTCTTACATTTGGAAACATTTTTTTCATCATGGTTTGTTGAGCCTAACCCATACTTGCTCAGATTTTTTCTCCTAGGACAAGATGGCTACTTATGCCACCATTCAGTTGTGTCCTTCAGATATAATTGGAATTCCATCCGCTTTCGTGGTTATTAGGAATAATGGGAATTGGAGTCCAACAGCATTTGGAAGCAACTGGTTAGCTGTGTGCCATCTAAGATAAATAATGTAGATGAATATGATCAGTCCACCACAATGGGTTCCAATGCTGATCATCAATAAGCAAGATAGATATTTGAGTTTGCATAAGGTTAAGAATAAGTGCTAGGTTCTGTCTTCAGAAACGTTATACAGTATACCTTTTAGGTTGACATTGGGTATCAAAGTTAAACTTGTTACTCAAGAGGGTGAAGAAATGGCTTATCAGAGGAGGATCTGCTATGCCTTGTTTTTTTTTTGTTTTTATTGTAAAAAATTTCCAGGCCAAGTGGTCTTTTGGGGTCCCGGCATCATTGTTCTGCAAAGCCATATTGCTGATCTTTTAAACTACAGCTTACTTGAGAAGTATGATAGAAAAGAAAGAGCTTTAACAAAGTTTGGACAGTTTTGTTTAAAATAAAATAAAATCAGACAAGTAGAGAACAAAACCTCAGAAGAGGTTTGCCAATATCGCAAAATCTGCCACTGCTGTAGTGGCAATTGGAAAAGTCTAAATTCCAAGGTGTCATAGACTACATTTGTCAAGACATGTAAAAAGAAGGTTAGATATTAAATTCACTGTCAAAAGTGACAGTCAGCGTGGCTTAGATGTCACAGCATCCAGCTGCAAGCAGATTGGAGTGGTAATAAAAACTGCTAAGCTTCTGAGCATTCCAGTTATTTTTAGGTTTAGTCTGACCACAGGCAATGGAATATAGCATCAAGAAAGCCCCTGACTTCAGGTTTAATAGTTTTGGAACATAAGAATGTAAGAGGAGGCCCATCTCACATAATGGCCCACCAGTTGCTTTTGGGCTTGAAGCGAAGGCAAAGCCTTCAATTGCTCTCAGTTCCCTATACAGTGGTACCTCGACATACAAGTGCCCTGACATACAAGTGTTTTGAGATACAAGCCGCCGAGCGAGTGATATTTTGCTTTGAGATGAGAGCAAGATTTGAGATAAGAGTATGTAAATACAGTACAGTACGTAACAAAAACAACTGAGGTGGTGTTTTGGGAGCTGGAATGGATTAATGGGAAAATTGCTTTGAGATACGAGCGATTTGACATAAGAGCAAGGTTACGGAACGAATTAAACTCGTATGTCAAGGTACCACTGTAGTTCCCATACTTTGGCAATAGCACAAAAGAAACCTCAGGAAGTTGGAACAGGACATGAATATCAAAGAATTCTGGAAGACCAATCATACTAACTCTTTAAGAGAAACTATTTGGACTTTGGGTGATAGTTGTTCAACACTCAAATCGCCATTATCTCCCTTTTTTTTTTTCCTGGGGGAAAGTATTTTAAAAAGAGGCGATGTTCCAAGAGCAAGCATGCTTACAGGAAATAGATTGTCTTGATGCAAATCAGTCTGGCTTCAGGCCTGATCACAGCATGGAGACTGCCTCGGTCATGTTGATGGATGATATTTGCAAGAGAAAACAGGAAAGTATAACTGTGCTTATTCTCCTTGATCTCCTTGATCCACAACCAATCACTGTAGCTTATTGGCGTTATAGAACTTGGTTATAGAACTTGGGAGTTAAGAGCCATAGGGGTTCCATTCCTGCCTCTGGGAAGTATCCATGGGGAATGTTTTATTTTTCCTGTAGAGAGTACTTATTTGGTTTCCCAAGAGCTTGATACTGGTCCCTCATGAAGCTTCTGAGAATGGTAATGAGGGACTTCGTTGTTGGCTTTTTAAAAAAAATATTTATTTTATTTTATAATACAACCATAAAACTTCTAACTCCCAAAATGGGACCTCTCATACATTTATATTCACTCAGTTGTTGATTATAAATCACTTCCTCTGTTCTTCTGAGTCTTCATTTAGTATCTTTAACACTCCCCATCACTGATTTTTCTTCTTCTCCCGGCTGACCTCTTCAGTATAAAATTAGTCAATTCCAGCAGTTGTAATTCCCAATTCTTGTAGAATATCCATAAAGGGTCTCCAGTCTTTAACATGCTTGTCTGTCATTTTGTCCTTTATTAATTTTGTCAGTTTATCCATCTCTGCTAATTAATGAGGAACTTTGGAGTGAGGTGTCATTAGTACATTGATGGCACCCAACTCTGAGTCACTAATACGTTTGGACTGAAACAAATACGTCGGGTTCTGGTTCAGTGATTTCAGACAATGATGAGCTTCATGCAGTCCAACAGGCTGTAACTGAATCCAGATGGAATGGAGGTGGCATGTCACAGTGTCCCCAGACTGAGAAAAGAAAAGGCATTCTGTCCTGGATTAGGTGGCACTCTCGCGGAAAGAGTGGGTACATATAAATAAGGGTTGCTCTTGGATTCATCACTGTCGCTTGAATCCTTGGTGCTGGCCAGGAGTGCTGATTTCCAGTAGCCTTTGCTGGACAGAGACCACTTAGCCACAACAATCTATACTTTTGAATTCTCCAGTTGGGATTACAGTAACATTTATTTATTTATTTATTTATTTATTTATTTATTTATTTATTTATTTATTTCCCGCCCTTCGCCATATGGTCCCAAGGCAAGTTACCATAAAAATAAAACATGTAAAATATTAAAACATAATTAAAAGTATTACCTCCTCCCCCCACCCAAACAGGACAGTACCCTGAGGAAGCTAATTGAACAGCAAAAACATGGGTGAAAAGATAAGTTTTCACCAGGCGCCAAAACTAAACTAAACCTCGAGAGGCAGGCTGTTCCAGAGTCTGTGGGCCACCACAGAAAAGGCCCTCCTGCAAGTCCCTATACCTTGTACCTCCAAAGACACTACAAGTTCTCCGTACCACGGGCAGGACTTTAAATTGAGGTCTCAGTACACGGGAAGGACTTTAAATAGAGCTACCCTTAAAATAGCTGGGAACCTATAGTACAGAATGCTGCCACTAGATTGCTATCAATAGTTTGTGGCTAGACATATATCATATTGGAACCTGATGACCTGCACTTGTTATTGCTTTGCTTCCAAGCTGAAATCAGGGTTTCAGCACTGCCAATTCAATCCTGGCCCCAAAATATGTCCATAAAAGTCCTTTCCATGAGCTAAGACAGGAAGTCTTATTTTGATACTTCCTTCCTTCCTTCCTTCTTATTATTTATTCCAAGTATTCATAGACGTATGATTCTCCTCAATTTAATGAGCTTCCACCCTTCATACTGCCTTCTCTAATGAACTGAAAGCAGCTTCATAAAAAAAAAAAAATTAAGTAAAAAGCTTTCTTCAGGCTCAGTAGTGTTTCTGGTCTCATTGATTTCTGTGTATTACAATTGCCTTGTTTCAAAAGTAGGACTTGGAATTTCCATGTTGGAGAGGCAGCCTTTGGGTCGACAGACATCTCCCACTTATTCTGTTCTACGTATTATGTATAAGAATAATCTGCTGCCGCAAAGTAACGCTATGATAATTTCTTGCATGCACAGCCTTCAGTGGCCTATGTACACACAACACCAGGCTTACCTTCAGGCTGGGAAGAAAGGAAAGACGCTAAGGGACGTACTTATTATGTGAATCATAACAATCGAACAACGACTTGGACTCGGCCGATCATGCAGGTATGGACTTGCTTTCCAGAGGAAGCAATGGGATGTTCAGGGCATGCAGAGTCATTTATATACATTCTTCGCTTGAGCCAGAAAGGCTTTGACAGGGGGAAAGAGTTTGTAAGAATGGAATTGCTTCTAATTGAAAAGACATAGGTTAGCAAAGCCAGAATCTGATTTTTTTTATTATTATTACAAGATAGGCCAATTCTGATACCCAACACAATCTCCCTTATCCTCCTTTCATAGTTCAAACAAGAGGCAAACGGGGGTCGGCAGAACAGGGTGACACGCTGAGTTGTAACTAGACAAAAGGATTCATGTTTTTTTATGTACTTCTCCTTCCCTAGAGCACTTACCTGCCTTTCTTCTTTTTGCTCTCCTTGAGTATTCATTCAGTGGGAGTGGAAGGTTCTAGGTTCAAGCCCCCTGGCGTC
The DNA here is from genome assembly GCA_023333525.1 of Aspidoscelis tigris stejnegeri. NCBI lineage: Eukaryota > Metazoa > Chordata > Lepidosauria > Squamata > Teiidae > Aspidoscelis > Aspidoscelis tigris. Next base: position 15,960,858 of record JALMGA010000007.1, read on the forward strand.
TTCCTGCAATGGCCTGTTCTGTCTGTCTCCAACCCCTGCACTAGTTCTGAAGCTCCAACCAGCTTTTGAGCTGGTATGGGGGACCCCAAATGGTCTGAAGACCACCAGTGATAATTTCTGGCCTTTAGAACTCTTGGGGGCCCCATTTTGTCAGCACAACCTGTTCCACTAAACTCTTTCACTATAAATATGTTATGGCAGTAAACCAGAAACGAGGTCTACTGTAAATCAGACCAGGATGCCATTTTGGGCACCTGAGCCCTACATATGCTCCATCATGCGTGGATAGAACATACTGAGAGGGCGGGCTCCCTTATCCTGCAGCAACATGTGAAAGAGATGTCCCTGGGCCGATTCCTATACTGTATTAAGAGTGCATGCGGAAAGGGCTTGAGCTCCAGATTCTGGGTTATCTCTGTTTTCTGTTAGTATCAGTGTTAAGTCAGCTGTCACAAAATAAGTGGAATTTTACGTGAGATGGATGCAGGTGTCAGGCAGAATCTTGGAGCGAGAGAATGAGTGTTGAAGAGGCTGAATGCAGAGCCCGTAACATTATGTGCTGATAGATGCTGTATCACTGATGGTCTTTGCAAGCGCTTGAAGATTTGAATAGTTAGGGGCCTTTTGTAATTGTATCAAGTCTCTTTTTTATCACCACCTAAGTCAGTGATGGCCAACCTATGACACGCATGTCACAGGTGACACGCCAAGCCCTTTTGGTGAGACACATGGTCACCCTGGCACCTGAGCATGTAGTACTTGCTTGTTCTTGAAGTGTATGAAGTACCAGCTTTCAGTTGAAGATTTAGCAAACGAAATTCAGCAACAAAAGTCACTAATGTAAAGAATTGTTTGTTTTTGGTTTTAATAAAATACATATATCAAAAGTATAACTTTTTTAATAGAGCTACAAATATCACAAAATTATGGATATTTCTAGATGTGACACAGCACTCAAGTTAAGCTTGGTTTACTTGCGAATTTTGACACACCAAGTTCAAAAGGTTTGCCATCACTGACCTAAGTCATTCCACAGCTGCTCTTAGCTGCTAACCTGTTTCCCTGAAAATAAGACCTACCCTGAAAGTAAGCCCTAGCATGATTTTTCAAAATATAAGCCCTATATAAGTGTTATATAAAACATACCCTGAAAAATAAGTGCGTCTTTAGGAGGAAAAATTAATATAAGACCCTGTCTTATTTTCGGGGGAACGCCGTATATACAGTATCAAAAAGGAACCAAGAAACTGCTGTGACTTTGCTTTCTCTGTAAATATGTTTTTTTGCTCAGAGAGATCAGGAGCAGAAGCAAGATAGGCCAGGTGATAGTAATGTAGAGAGAAGCTAGTCTTCAACTGGCTTTTATAAAAGTTGGGATAGAAAAAATTAAGTTTAAAGATCCAAAAGCTGCCACAGCAGTTCATCCTGTAATAAATAAAGGACAGAGATATATTGAATTTTAGTAGAAATGATTAATGAATAAGCATTAGTCACTTGGTTCCCTGTTGTTTTTGTTTTAGTAATATAATGATTGATCTTACTGCAAAAATTCAGGGAAATGTACATACAAAATAAAAGATAACAGAGCCTCCTCAAACTGAACCTCTGATGCCTGTTTTAAATATCACATCCTGCAACTTTCCAAACAGTAACTAAGACCGTCAATTTTTTTTTTCCCCTTAATAATTTGAACACAGGATGAACCAAGATTCCCTTTCAAACTTAAATTCGTAAGTGCAGTGTATTTAGGATGCAATCGAAAGAGCAGGATTTTGTCTGGCTGGCAGTCGTTCTAGATAGATATTTCTCTTCATGGGGTGCATTCCCAAAAACTATTGTATAATTCTCTGAACTGTACAATTTGGTAACCCCAGATCGTTCACCTGGTAACATTTCAGCATGTACGTATTTCATGATGTGCAACTAACCTCTGTTTGCCTCTAAAATAGCTTGCTGAAGACGGTGCAACGGGGTCAACTTCAAATAGTAACAACCATCTAAGTGAGCCTCAGATAAGACGACCTCGTAGCCTCAGTACCCCTACAGTAACGTTATCCGCACCACTTGAGGTGAGAGGGTTTCCCTTCTTCCTGGTCCATCAGTCCTGTCAATACTCTTTTATCTCAGTGCCATTTTCCATCAGATGTCTTTCACAACATCTTTATGTCTATACCTCATGTCTGTACCTTTTGTTATTATTTCATATCTGTCTCTCTTGTTCGTGCAGTTATGTTCTGGTTTGGGTCAATATTCATGCTTAATAACTTGTGTGTGTTTTTTTAATCATTGTCTAGTGTTTCACATCTTCTAGCATCTAGAAAGCAGGGGTTTTGCTAGTCACCTTTTCTACACCATATATAAAAGCCTGGATAGCTTTAAGAAAGGATTAGATAAATGTATGCATGGTTGGTGTCCCAATGGCTACTTGAATGGATGTGTAGGTACCACCTCCAGGTTGAAGAGACAGGCAGGAAGCCTCTAAAGCCCATTTGCAGGGAGTCAAGAGTAAGTGAAAGTTTCCCCTTTGACTTCTGCTTACACCATGCATGACATAAAAGCCTGGATGGCTTTAAGAAAGGATTAGATAAATTTATGCATGGTTGGTGTCCCAATGGCTACTTGAATGGATATGTAGGTACCACCTCCAGGTTGAAGAGACAGCCAGGATGCCTCTAAAGCCCATTTGCAGGGAGTCAAGTGTAAGTGAAAGCTTCCCCTTTGTCTTCAGCTTGAGAATGCACAGGAACAGTTGGTGGGCTACTGTGTGAGACAGGATGCTGGACTAGATGGGCTGCGGCTGAATCCAGCAGAGTTCCTCTTAAATTTTAGGTACTTTGCTTCCTATAATTAGTGATTCACTGATCAAAGATTGTAAAATGCAGGGGGTATGATATGATAGGTTGGTTCTCAGAACCTCTATTAGGCAGCACTCTGCCTTGCTGGGAATCTTTTTGGTGAGGGAAACTCCAAGAGCTCTTCTGAATGACTTCCTGTTATACTGTGTACCTAAGATGCCCATGATTGTCCAGAGTGGTTTCATCTTCAAATGTCTTGATGTTATGCTTGGATTACCTCTTTTCTTGATATTGCTTCTTGTTTTTGAAGTGATTGCATTATTCCATCACTACAGTAAAGCAAGTAGGTAAATGAATGAGTAGAGTAAGTCACTTGTAGTAATTTTACCTCAGGTAGATTAATAGACATGAAACTGAAGACTGACACTGGGAATAGCAATATTTTTAATTACTTGCTGTCAAATTGTAAGTAATTTAAGCTCAGTATCATGGTTCAGAGCATGACAGGGTTGATTAGGTTGACAGTGTGACATAGTAAATATATATGAGCACGGTTTGAATGTAGTATAAGACTTTCCAGCCGCACTTCTGTTTTAGGCGGTTTTGCGTGAATTGCATGCAGCTGATTCAAAATCCTTTAGATATTCCAGAGAAATGAGGATGACCTTTCCCATGTATTTTGAGTCTATGTGCTGGGGTTTCAAAAAGGGCTGCTTGGGCTGGTCTCCACCATGATGTCCTTGAATGCCACCTCTACCATATTTCAATATGAGGTGATGTTCTGTGTACCTGCTAACCCTTCTAATGATTTAGGGCACTTTTAGGCAGAGGATTTCTTCCTGCATAAATCAGGATGCAGTTATGAGCTCCCCTCAAGAATGCCAGATGCGGCATAGGATGTGGGAGCTGCATATGAGATGAGGACTACCTTGCCTAGGCCCTTTCCATACTGGGTCTTAGTCCAGCATGTATCATGAAATAGGGCTCTGCACCTGCATGCCAGTGGAGATGACAGCAGGCTCTGCCTGATATATCCTGGAATAAGGCCCTGTATAATATATATAAATAAATGCAAATTAATGCTAAAATATTTAATGACTCCCAACAAATAAAAACAGCAACAATGACATAATGCAGTATCGGTTTAAAAAAAATACACTTTTGTACCTGGTCTGGACATTGCAATTGATGCAAAATGTATTGGTCAGGTTATTGTATGAGACACTGGAGGCATTTTTGCACTATCCTTCCCACCCGCTGTCTACATCTTGTCTTGACATCAGTAAACCACAGTGGTGTCCCTGAATTACGGTAACCAGCTGGACATACATGAAGTGAGCACACATGCGAGCATCTATCTGGTTTCAGTTGGTAGAAGCATAAGGACTTCTTATCTGTTTGTCTCAATGCAGACAGTGGGTCGCCACAGTGCTATCGTGATAATGCATAGGCCTGGCCTTTATTCACACTTTAACACTATTGTACAGTCTAGATTTCAACTGAATACCATAGGCCAGTCACCATTTTGTGCCAAGATGGTTGGGTTTCAGAGCCCTACTGAACCTTCTTTGAACAGTACTACATGTGGTAGTACAGCACTGAAAATGAGCTTGATGAAACAAATAGCCACAGCACACTGCCGGCCTTTTCAATACAATTTTCTTACATGCAGATACACATCCAAGTATTTTCCCCATTTCACTGCTAACTGATCTCCTTTAACTCCAGATTCCATTCTAAGTCTCCTGCTATTTTACATTCACTCCACTTCTTTGTCTCCTCCAGTTCATCCCTCCTGCACATCACATTAGTAAGGATTGTGATCTGCTGCTGTAGTGATACATGCTATTGAATGAGTTAGTGATTACTGTAAATTAGGAAATAGGTAGAAGAACATTGTGGGCTTTGGAAACGCTGTGAGCACGAACCCATCTCTGCAACTGAGGTTTATTTTTATTTTCCTTTCATCCTCTAGCTCCTGGTTTCTGAACATTCTCTTAAAAAGAGCCAGCCTAATGTCTGCCTTGAAGTACCAATGCTGTGGATTTCTAGGAAATGGCTTTCTATTTAGTGTGCACAACATGATGAGAGTGTTAGGTTTCTTTCAGTTCTCTTACCAGATCAAATAACAAGGGGCAGGAGCACTTTTGGGTAAACTTACTCTTCAGGGATTCTAATCCTTTTGGTTACCGTCCTACTGCAAAGTCACTTTTTGCACGGAGTAGGAAAAAACAGTTTGGTTACTGATACTGAATTTGAGAGAGACACTCACACACAGCTATTTTAATATTGGCCACTGAAGAAGACTTTTCTAGTCGAAACGCGTTTGGCCTAGTTTTATCTATATTTTATATTTTCTTTATTGCTTTGATTTTAATATACCTTTTGGCTGTGGCTTGTGGTTTACTTTTATTCCACAATTGTTTTTCTTACAGTGAGTTTTTTAATATTGGTGCTTTATATTATGTTATTTGATTTAGTTCATTTATTATTTGCATTATCAGTGCATTTATTATTTGCATTATCAGTGGGGTCATTGTCACCCTTTTAGTAAATATTACATTTTGTGTGTGTGTGTGTGGTATAGAACCCAATTGTTTGTTTGGTCACTTTGGGTGTGTTTGTTTGGGTTTCTTTTGGGATTTTTGGTTGTTCCTGTTGATGGGGCTTTCTGCCACTCTCAGGCCCACCTGTGCTTCTTTCTTCCTAGCAGTCTCCACAGTAAAGATGTGCACGAATGGTTTTTTTGACACTCTATTTGAATTGAATACCCAAAAATCCAATTCGATTTGAATCTTTTAAATTTGAATTTAACAAGATTCTATTGGAATTGACCAAATTTAAATCTGTTTGAATTTTTTATTGGAATCTGCACGTACGAACATTCATATGTGCCTGTATGCATCTTCCCCACATCCGTATGCATCCTGTAGTTATCCCGTACGCAACCTATTTTTGTCCTGTACATATCCATACAGATGCGGGAAAGATGCGGATCTTCAAGTACGCATCGTGTACGAACCCGTACACATACAAATGTTCAGATAATTTGAACGAATAGGTTTGAAATTTGATTCAAATGTTTACATTCAAATTTTGAGACATTCAGTTTGAGTTTGAATGTTGAAATTCAGTCAGATTTCGGATGCCTGTGAGTATTCATTCACATCCCTGCCCCACAGCCCTATTTTCAAAGACACAGAAAATGGACAAGTCCCAGAGCCGGCACTTACGGATTTCCAAATAAGCCTGGCAAGAAGTGTCAAGGCTAGGGGAGTTTCATTCCCCGGCTTCGGTGTTAGCATGGGTAGGAGGAGGTTGCCACATGCGCACTGCTTCCTTCAGAAGGTGAAGCGCTGTAATCTGCTATGGAGCAAATCTTGGCCTATGTGTGTCTTCTCACGCATGCATCTGACAAGAAGAAAAAAAGTTCATTCTCTGCAATTTCAGCCACGTTATCACAAGCGGATATGTAACAGATCACACTGTGCCATATTATTCACATTCATAATGCACAGTGACGGTTGTCATTTTTAATATCCCTCTTTTTCTACAGGGACTCATCAAGGATTCTCCTGTACGAAGAGCTGTGAAGGACACCCTTTCCAACCCGCAGTCACCACAGCCTTCTCCCTATAATTCTCCAAAACCGCAGCATAAATTGACCCAAAGCTTTTTACCTCCTGGCTGGGAGATGCGAATAGCACCCAACGGCAGGCCTTTCTTTATTGACCATAACACAAAGACCACTACTTGGGTAAGCGGAGTTTCAAATGCCTTCATTCAGTGTGCTTGGACCGTGGCTTTTGTTGGCACTACAGTCTAGTGCAGTTTTCTGTTACCTCTACATCCCGCAAGGAACTGGGCAGTTTCAGTGATGGGGGGGGGGGGGTAAGAAGAAGAAGAGTTGGCTTTTATACCCCACTTTTCTCACCCATTTAAGGGGACTCAAAGCAGCTGGTATATCTTCTGTTCTCTCCACAACAGACACCCTGTAAGTTAGGTGGGGCTGTGAGAGCTCAGAAAGAGAGCTGTGACTAGCCCAAGGTCACCCAACTGGCTTCACTGAGGAGTGTGGAATTGAACCAGAAGACGAGCAGATAAGAGTCCAACACAAGACCAAACTGCCTCAGCTGTATCTGAACATGGGGCAAAGATTACCCTTCTTTTCGTGAAGTGTCTTTGGTTGGCCGTCCTCTTGACTATCGCTACAGACAGAACGCAGCACAAAATCCATGTCATGTTCCAAGGCTGAAAGCTAAAGCAGCAGGGACCATCTCAATATGTGATGCATTTTGCTGCTTTTGCTTCTAGTCCTGCTTCTGGATCATAAGCCCAGCCAAATGGTTTCAAATGTATGAAATAAGGCAGAAGAGGGAGCAGACTTAAGCCATGATCACACGTTTAGTTTAGGACAACTTCAGGTCATCTTCAGGACACATTACTCACATTATTTTTATTCAATTAGTTTTCTAAGCTGGGCAACCCCATTAGACCATTCTAAGTGGAGTCCTCTTTTCCAGAGGACTCAGCCCAGCCTGGCATCCCAGGCCATCATCGCTTCCTCAGGCTGACACATCCTATGGTGGGTAAGGTCCGGTCTTTCCTTTCAGCCATAAGGCACCTCCCCTTCTCCCCTCAGTCTATGTGTATGATTCCTCTATCTAACATTTTTATGCAAATATATTATTTTTTCCAAAAAATTAATTGCACGGAGAAGAAAAGCACATAAAAATGGAAGGGGGAGCATGGAGGTGGGGAGCAGGCTTAAAAAAGAACCGCAAACACACACCCTCACCTCCGTTGAGTGACACAACAGCATCCAATAAGAAAGGAGATAGATTTGACGAAGCAAAAGGGGTGGGGAGCCTAGAGTTCCATGGAAGAGGCTTAGGTCGATCACGGAGAAAGGTATGAGCAATGCAGCTCAAAGCGAGGATGGCCTGAGAACGACCTACAACAATGTAGGTGTGAACAAAGCTGGTACGATCTCCGTTTGAATTATTAATAGGACGTCCTGTCTTATATAGGTGTGACCAGGGCCTAAGACAGTGGTTCTCAACCTGCGGGTCGGGACCCCTTTGGGGGTCGAATTACCCTTTCAGAGGGGTCGCGACGAGTCTCCTGCCGCCCTTCCCTCCCACTTCCCAGCTGCTTCTCCCCCATGGTTGGGGGTCTCCACAGCATGAGGAACTCCATTAAGGGGTCATGGCATTAGGAAGGTTGAGAATCGCTGGCCTAAGAGATCTGAGATCAGAAGCATATAAAACATAGAATGAAAAGAAGACGTTCGGGGGCGGGTTGACATAAGGTAGCCAGGAGGTGGTGGTGTATGCAACTGAAAGTTTTACTCCTTGTATATTCTTTTCTTCTCCCAGGCCTTCAAAGTCTTTTATAGTTAAATATTAATTTCAGGTTTAAAGCTTAGAAAAGAACAAAGAATACATTCAACAGAGTCCACAAGGGCATTAGGCTGCTGAGATGATCTCTGAAAGCTCTGGTCTCAAATGCCCCAAACTTTGATTTTAGGCAGGAAAAGACAAGTAATTGTGTTATCCCTTGTATGTTATTATCCTTTATTCATTTTTTTTTCCACTGAACTTTTGATAGTGAAACCTCTTCAGAAAGCATGGTGAAGCAAATCTGTCCTCCTTGGCCTTCTGTATAATATGCTTAGTACTTTTCCTGAGCAACGTTATTTCCCCTGCTACCTAGGCGCTGTAAGAGAAACAGGTATTGCAGTGCCATGCAGTAATTTCATACAATATTTCATGTAACTCACATAATCTGTCCTGGTGGGTTGGTGTATGTATGACAGAGAGGGGCAGGAAGACATACCAGTGAAGGAGAATATAAGTATATAAATATTTGATTTTTGCTATCCGCAAAACAAGTGTCTGTGTAATTCAGTACCCAAGTTTTTGATGCTGGTGAATAAAGGGCATAAGCAAATAATGAGAAAATATTGACTTTTATGGCTAATTTAAAAAAAAAAACCTATTTGCTGGTTTGGACTTCAAAAGACTGATTCATGTACCACTCTTAGCTGCCTTATATCCAAATGTCTCTGAACCAGGCACATATATTCGATATTTTAGAACAAGTGGTTGAATTGAATTGGAATTGACCCAACTGGATGCTTTTCCCAGTCAAGTTTGGTCCTCTGGTTAGAGTGCCGGACTCATATCTCATAGTCATTGGGTTTGATTCTGCACTCCTCCTTGAAGCTACCTGGGTGATCTTGGCCTAGTCACAGTTCTCTTTCTGAGCTCTCTCAGCCCCACGTACCTCACAGGATGTCTGTTGTGGAGAGAAGGAACAGAAGCTTTGTCACCCATTTTAAGGCCCCTTAAAAGAGTGAGAAAAGTGGGGCCCAAAAGACTACTATTCTTTTTCTCCTCCTTCATGAAACTTCTTCCCACTATGGTACTTCACACAATCTTTCTTTCCATAGATCCTTGTTTTCTACAGGCGGCTTCCTGCTCCAGATGCAGGAGTAAGATTTGCTGTAAATCCATTTGCAAACACATCTTCCTCAGATTTTTATTTTTTTAAGACAGGAGACCCATACATTTAAACAATGTATTCTGCTGTGTTTATCCGATATGCTAGCCAAGGCCTCCCCCTTATGGTATGGAAGTATTCTCACATGATCTTTCTAAGATAGTGAAAATTCTCTTATCCTGAGGACCAAGTGTTAATCAGTAGCAACCATGACAGCACCAATGAAAATGGCATAAAGAACACCTGCCAAAGGTGTCTTCTGCTTGCACTAATTGCTACATGCATATATACACTTTATGAAAATACACTTTGCGGTACTTGTGTGTGTGTGTGTGTTTATAGGACCATAATAAATTTGATTTAATTGATATAAGAGTGACAAGAAGAACAACGTTGTGGTGAGACCAGATTGGGTATTCCACCCTCTCTAGTAAACTGTTTTGAAGTTGCAAAGGAAAATGAAACAAAAAATAGCACAAAAATAATTTGTCTTTTAAGAACCTGAAAGTCAGCTTGTCACTTTCATTGTTGTTGTTGTTGCATTTTTATCCCAACCTATACCCAAAGGCCTCAGGGCAGGTAAAACAAGAGCAGTGTCTGAAAATGGGAAGAGAAAGTGTACCCCCATTTAACCAAAGGCCAGGGTGTGTGTCTTCACTGCCTTCCTAAGAAGGTACAGTGAAAGTGCCTAATGCACCTCAAGGGGGAGACTATTCCATAACCTAGGTGTCATCACTGAGAAGACCCTCTCATGGGTGCCCACCCCTTTTACTACTGAAGGTAAAACTGAAACAGCACCTCCTCCTGTATATTGCTGCCCATCACTTAGTATCTTCAGAGGAAGCCCTCCAGCAATTACATCCCTTTCAGAGGTCATTAGCATTACAAGCAGAGAGAAGGCCTTTTCCATGTTGGCCCCCATTCTATGGAATGCTCTTCCTGCAGACAAACGCTAGGCATTTTCATTGATTAGCTTTGTGTGATTGGTAAAAAAATACTTCTAGCTACCCAGGCTTTTGGTGTCTAATTCTGTCTTGCGGGGTTGTGTGTCTATGCTGTAACTCTGTTTTAGTTGTTTCATTTTACAGTTTATCTTATTGTGAACTGCCCTGAGATTGTGATAAAGGGCAGCATAAAAATTAAATGAATAATAAACATGGAAAGACAGGCCTCAAGCTACATAAATAATTATTGAAAATGTTTCATGTCTGCCCATTTAAAGATCTTCTCCACAAATGAAACCTTAAAAGACTTTTATTGCGTGGCTTGTTTGTCTCTGCAGGAAGATCCAAGACTGAAATTCCCAGTACACTTGCGATCGAAAGCTGCTTTAAACCCTAACGACTTAGGTCCGCTTCCTGTAAGTTTCTGAATTCTCTGTTTGTACAAGTATAACCTTTATGCTTGCTTCTGGCATTGGTAGAATGGGTACACATGCATCTTTAGCAGAGTAACCATGCTTTGATTCTAACACTAAAGAACTTTCCTGATAGGAAACGAACATAGGGTCTATCCACACTCACTGATTGGAGTGGTACCATCCACTTGTTGGTCAGGCCTGTCCACATTCTCCCTTTGCAGCCACCTTGGAGTGGGATATTCCCAACCCAGAGAAGCCCATCTGTGGCCTGCTAAAAAGTAGTCCACAGTTTGATCCATAGCATTGTTCCTGAGATGATTTTGCACCCTCTTCTAGGTGTGGCATGGCAGGTGGGCATAACTGCACATCTACGGCTACTGGTTTGACCTTTGCCATGACAATCAGAATAGGTTATCCACACTTCTAGTTCAGCACACACAGTGTGGATGGTTGACACTATGTTACTACCTTACCTGGCTACCTTACTACACCAGTCAGATAAGTGCAAACAGGTCCATATCCCCTTAAGTCTTTTTAACTGCCCTTTTGAAGTGGCTACTCATAGGCTGCTTGGCTGCTCATTTAGGTACAGTATGAGCACCTGCAGCTGAAAGTTAAACCATTTCAGATTCCGTATTGCAGTATTTGAACAAAAATACCAGGAAAAGTTGCACCATTTAGGAAAGATGGTTAATTCCATAATATATTACTAGACTGCAAAAAGAAAGAAAGCTATTAGCTGTATTTTTCTCATTGTTTTATTTGTCTCTACAAACAAAGGCAGCATTTTGACATTTGGAATTCCACCTGGAAGTGCTGCATGCAGTTTCATCAGCCTAGATCTCTGAAGTCTTTGGTCATGTAGTGTTTGGTCAAAGGAGGATTTGCTGTAGGATAAGGACTTCACAGAAACTAGATAGATCTGCATGCAACGCTTCTTAGGTGCCTCCAGCCGTGAGTTGCTACTGATTTGGGGCATGCGTGAACAGCTGTGAATCTATACTGGGGTAGAAAGTGGTCCTGTGAAACAGACACTTTGTATTTTTGTGTCCAGATGGTACTATTGGTCAAAGTTTGAGCCAGAATAAACAAGAATGCCACTTTCTCTTTTCCCGATGGTTTATCTTGATTTGTTTTATTAGTATGGGGAAGCTGTAGTGTTTCCACTGCAATCAGCTATATCTGTGTGACTTATGTTTTACAGCAGGGATTGCTGGTATAGCGTCCTACCAATTTTATGTACTCCAGACATCCTCAAGTTAAAACTTTGAATAAAAGCAACTCTCTAGAAGTGAAAATATCAATCTCTTCTTGAAAGTGTCTCATAACTTAAGACATATATATACTACTGCAGGATATACCTTTGTCTTGAAGACATGTGAACATTATTTGTTAGAACCATAATAGCTACCTTTCTTTGGAAGAGAAGTCTTGAATATAACATTGGTTCAAGTAAGCAGACATTCATGTCATCTCAAGGTAAACTGAGAAGTGGCATTTGTACATGTCCCCATAATGGTCGTTCATTACTTGATGTTCCATCTTCTGCAAATTTCAGGAATTTGCAAGAGAAAGTTGGTTGTATGGGAGGCAGGATAGTTCTCAAACCCATGCATTGACTGTGCATTGGGAAAGGTGGGATCAGAAAAAAGAATAATAGACCTTAACTATTACCAGAGAGCCAGTATTCATACCATTTTGGACAAACGGAACCCCTGGTAATAGCAGGGAACCTGCAGCATTTCATACTAAATTAGACTGTATAAAATCCTAGCAGTGGTTTATTTAGCTCACTATCGTTCACATGGTCTGCCACCTTGTCTCTAGGGCCTTTCCCAGCCTTGCTTTGAGACATCAGCATTGAACATGCACACTTTTGCTGAGGTATCAGATGCTGTGTATTTCAGCCGCAGATCTTCTCCTCAGTAGGTAGTTGGTGGTATCATCCATAAATTAAAGAGAATTGTTGTGTGGGTGAACAGAACTTGCTTTAAAATAGCTACTTAGCTTTGACCTTGGAGATAATATAGAAGATTTGCTTGTTTATTTGCAAGCTTGCCTTCAAAATCTAATTTGACCAAAGGAAAAAAGAAACGAGTCTTTTCACCCTGAACTGTTCAAATATGGTCACAATGCCCTAGCTTTCTCCAGCAGCTTGTTCCTTCTTTATCACATCTTGAGGGCTAGCTCTTTATGATGATTAGCACATTGAGGTGCTGAAAAACAGGATGTGACTGTAATATTAAAATGATGATGTGAAATGGCACAAGTATTGAGAGCTGCTGTGATAAAACAGCAGTTACAATTATGAGCTGCACAGCCCACCTCTGGCTGAATTCTCACTTTCATTCAGAAGCGAGTAGCTGACCCCGGGCAAATCCAAATTGTGATCTCAACTTCATTCTTTCCCATCTCCATAAGCAGAATGACAGCACTGACCTATTTTATATGGTCACAGTAGTGTAAACATAATATTCTCTTATGGAAAGCTGTCGTTCGGTTCTCACAAACCGCCAGGTAGTGCAAAACTGTGTGATGTAAGCAATAACACAGTGGTGCTGAAAAGGGGAGACCCAATCTACCATCGTGACAGTGGTGGTATGGAAGGATGGCCCAGCTGAATGTTGGAAGTCACTGGCACCTTAGAGACTGAGGCCCCATCCAGATGGGGGGATGCAGCACCATTACAATGCCACTATGGTGGCATTGCCTCATTTACCTACCATAAACCTACTTTTTCTCTAATAAAAGCTGCTAAATACTATTGCTGGAAAACCCAGTGCTGGTCACAGTTTTCCACCAACAATGTTTTTTATTTGCTTTCTGGACGGAGCCACCATCTTACCTCCAACTGCCACTCATGAATGGAGGTCAAAGCAGACAGCCAGGCATGCACAGTGGTCCCAATGCACATATCAAGGCATTTGGGATGCCTGAATGCCCCCCCCCCCAGATTAATTTCTTTTCTGTCTAGCAAGTTATCTGTGGAAATATAAACAGATCAAATCACAATTCCTGTGTAGTTTTTTCAGAGAATCTCAGGCAGATGTGACCATGACCTTCTCCTTCCCCCCCCCAAAAGAAAATCTCAGAGGAGAGATAAACATCTGTTTTCTTTCCCCCAAAAAAGATAGTAGAAGAGGCAGGATCAGCCTTTGCCACTGTCCATCTTAAGAATACCACTGTTGGTGGCTCTCTTCTTAATGTGGTGATGTTCTGTCCACATGCTAAATATAGTATTGCTGCTTGTCAAGATCAAAGACAGGAGGATAGGGGACTTCCTCCCCTCACCCACCATCATGATTACAGTGACGGTAGTCACAGCTGTGATCATGACAGGCAGAGATAGGGGCAAGGAAGGGTTGAATTGAGGGAATGGCCCATTGGCCTATCTCCTGTTCTCATATACCTCAAACACGGCAAAAGAATAGCTACTCAAAGAGCGCTGAGAACTACTGAAATAGCTCTGCCTTTCAAGAACTCTTCCTGCATGTCAGTTTGAGATGAGGGGTGATCTTCTGGAGATGCTGCACCCTCTTGGTGCATTGAAAGCGCCACAAGGGTACTGTGCAGATCTTGCCAGAATTGTTTTGTCAGATTTACAACATTTGTGGAAAGGCCCAGATATAGCTTGCTACTCTTTCTTGTAAAATTCTGACAGGAAAGAGAAAGAGGACTCTTCTTTTATTCCAAGGAGAAAGGAAGTGATCATTTATTTCCCTCCCATTTTGTTTTAGTGGTTGTTTTGGAGGCTTTTAAGCTCATTTTTTGGCAGGATCAAAGCTTTCTCTACTTCTGTGAACAGGGAAGAAACTTGTGCATTTGTTGAAAGTCCCAGCAGTTCTTGATGTTTGTGCTTCCTAGAAAAAAACTCAACAGATATGAAATTACCCATACTTTAATCTATGGATAGCTGAGATGCAGGGAAGCTCAGGATGGATTCTTTAAAGTCATGGACAAGAGTAGAAAACTCCCTTCCAGAGAGGCTGGAATGGTTCCAGCTGCTGGACTGCTCTATTGTCCCAGAACAAGACTTATGCAGTCTTCAGAGCCAGCCTCCATGTTCTCCATTGACTAGGAAAGAGCTTTGGAGTTCCTGGGGGACCCATTTCAGTGTGGTGCATTTTGGTGCACCACTAAAATAGGTTCCCCTGCTAAACATCCCATGGACACGTATGCCCTTTCACACACAGCTCCTGGGGAAGTTTAGCACTCCCTGGACCAATGGCAGACTGTTAAAACAGGTCTGCCGGTAGTCCAGGCTACCCTCCATCAAATGTGGACAGAGCAGACTAGCACTGTCATAGCCACTACAGTATGTGGAAGGTGGCTCCCAGACCCCTACCGAAAGCCCCAGAGCTTGTGGTATGAAAGAACAGAAGGCAATTATTCTTTCTGCCATTGAGCTTCTGAAGAAAGTAGCAGCAAACGCCTGTCTCTACAAAACCTCTTTCTTCCCCAAGTTCCATGCAAATATCATAAGACACCGTTGACAAATACAAGTGACGAGTCTCGTTAAGAAGCCAGACCAAGGATCTGTCAACCTTGATGGAAAAGGCAGGCTTGGATGCCATTTAGTCACACACATGAATCAATTTCCTTTCTTGGAATTGGTTGAGTCTTTGCATACAAGTCTCTGGGTCAGTGCACAGATCTCAATTTCTAAATTTAAAACAATCAAACAAACCTGTATAATGCATGAAGCACTTTGGGAAGGGAAGGAAAAGGTGCACCTGTTTCCTTGTATGATTAAAAGCATGTATGCGCATAATACAGCAATAAATATTGATTTTCTTCTACTGACTTTTTTTTGTTATTCTTTGATTGCAGCCTGGTTGGGAGGAAAGGATACATTTGGACGGAAGAACGTTTTATATAGATCATAGTAAGTAGGCACCCAGGTTCTCTGGCAAGTAGATGAAAGGAGGTAATAATTATTGAAGTGAAAGCGTTGTAATTTTACTCTTCGTTTAGGAAGCCAGGTGTTGATATGGGGCGACATTCATACCCAAGACTTAGTCCCTAACTACGGTACTGTACAATTCACCAAAAGCTTGCTTTCAATTGGCTCATCAAGCTTTGTCCCTTTTGGATCTTGTGAAGCATTAACATTTTCTTCTTTGTGGTCGTTTTTTGTGGAACCCTCTTGGATTCTTTTTTGGTGTTGTGGATGAACCCCATGTCTTATTTGCACTTATTAATAAATGAAACTACACTCTAGGAATAGAAAATAAGATGAGAAAAAAAATGCAGTCATGAGTTGATAAAAGTAGGCAGTAGAAGGAACTCCCTCATCCCCATAAATTTCTCTCCATAAATTACTCCAAGACGGTCTTGGGGTAATGGCAGTTCTGACCTTATTTTCTATTTGTGGCATGTTCTCTTGCACCCACCTTGTTAATCTCTATCCTGTTCCTTGAAGTGCCAGTGTAAATGGTGTTTCATTGTAAACATGTCCTATTACAGCACCTCTGAGCAAGTGTGTGGTTTTCTTTTTGTTGTTGTGGGTTTGACTATCAAGTGGCATCAGAAATAATTGCTCTCTACTAGGATTGCTTGTGTTTTTGTTTCTCTTAGCCTTCATAAATACTTTAGAACTACTTATTCAAAGATAGAAGAAGTAATATTGAAATGGTATGATCGGCCCCCTGAAAATCATCACACTTGGGTTGTAGTGTTTGGACCTTCGTAGTATTAACTACGAAGTATTTTTGTTTTATTTACGTTGCTCAGATAGGTCACAGAATTGTGACTGCTTGGTTAGCTTTTAAGGTCATGATCACTTTAAACCTTCTTCGGTCCATCTTCACATCCGACTGCTCAGACCTTTTCATTTCTAGCCATTTTATTTGTGGACTTTCCATTCAGGAAAGTCCAAATGGAGGGTGGAAAGTCCACAGATAACATGGATAGAAATGAAGAGGTGTGAGCAGTTGGACCTGAAGTGTGACCACAGCCTAAGTGGTATGATAACTTTAAAACAAGGAAAAGGGCTGACATGTTCTGGGACTTGAAAACACTCAATCTTGGTTTTTAGGAAACTAAAAAAGAATATCTATATTTTAATATACCCCACCTTTTATGCTTGCCTCCTTATCTTTTTTCCTTATCAAGTGTCTGGGCATTCCAATCCCAAAGAACCCGAGCCTTCATTCCTACTAGTAATGCCCACATGGTATATTTCCAATATCGCATCTAGTGACATTTCCTGTGCAATTGGTTCAAAGCTGCTTTTGACACAATAGCATAAATTTTCAGTCTGTTGTCACAAATTGGTACCCTAAGTGCCCTAAATAAGGTAGAGCAGGAGATCTGCCGCTTGGGTTTTTTTAGCAGACACTTACTCACCTGTGCAAGCTAGTGCTAATGTACTACACCTTTCTTAGATTTGCTTTTTTGCACGGCACAGATGTACAATCTAACGTCAAGGGTGTTGACAAAAGCAACAGTGCAAGTCCTTTTGTTCCCCTTTTCACCCCGGCTCCAGGTTGTCACTGTGTCTTGATCCTATGATAGGAATTTGAGAAGGCTCCACTCCATTTCTTTCTGCAGATTGTGATTCCAAGATTCCTTTTTCCCCACGAGGGTATTCATTGCAGTGAAAGCACTCAACTTCCATCATGGTTTCAGACTGCTCTGCACACTGCTAAGCTACTCTGTCAGTCATCAGAGGGGAATATATGTGTAGCTTCTCTGTAAAAAGCTACCCTCCCCTTTAAGAGGTCGGTGTGGGTTGGGAGGGGAGAAGCTACTGCCTCGTTAGTCTGGACATTGGTGAGATTGGCACAGCCACCTTCGATGGTGCCAAAAGAGGGATCACTGGGTGCCAGAAGTAGAAGACGATGAGTTGGCTTTTCTACCCCGCTTTTCTCACCCATTTAAGGGGGCTCAAAGCAGCTGACAAAGCTTTCTGTTCTTCTCCCCACAACAGAACACCCTGTGAGGTAGTTGGGGCTGTGAGAACTCAGGAGAGCTGTGACTAGCCCAAGGTCACCTAGCTGGCTTTCTGGAGGCATGCGGAATCAAACCCAGTATTCCCAGATAAGAGTCCGGCTCCCTAACCACTAGGCCAAACTAGAGTGACTGTACATTATTCCACTTATCTGGTGCCTTCTCCTAAGCCTGCTGTGCAGAGAGAGGACAACTGCTGGAGCGGCCAATCACACAAATTGTCTAGAACAGTCTACTTCTACAGCCATTTCTGGCACTTCTCATAATAGCTCAATTTGGAAACTTCAGTGCTAGGGAACTTTCATTTCCCAGCCTTGAAGTTTACTTGGGTTAGGACGCACAGGCTGGGCAGACACCTCTCCGTCCCTCTCCTAGACCACAGCAGGGGCTCTGGTCTAGGAGCAGAACCTTCCCCTGCCTGCATAGATCTTGCCAAAACATGCAGCTTGTCTTTGTAGGGGTTGAAAAGCAATACAGTTACATTCCTAAAGTACATATCTCCAATAGGACTGTACTACTGTGATTTCGTATGCAAATTTGCCATTTGGTACTAATCCATCCCCTTTTCTTTCTATCCATCAGTAATTCTATGGCAATGGGCAACTAAATTTAGACTCCAGGTTTAATAACATTGTATTTTCTGCCAAAGGGTATGCTTTTTAAAGCCAGATAGCTCGCGCATCTTTAATTTGTATTGGAAAATCTTAGAGTAAGCACTAGACTGCATTCAATTAGCATTGCAACATGTTCAGAATAACTGTTCATGGAGTCCAAACTAATTTCTAGGACTTCTATTTCTACCTCCCTCTTTGCTATTTACAAACACACCCCTTATTTACTAATGCATCCCTTATTCTTACTATCCATCAGTAGTTCTATAGTTACATACTCAAAATACATCTTTCCCTGCAGTCTTTTGGCCAACATGTCTGTATAAGACCCTTCATTCTGCTATTTCAGCTTTGGAAAAAGGACTAGCTCCAGATCTGAGGATGATCTTAATACATGTCTTTTCCACACTAGATGGTAGAATGGAATATTTTCGACTCTAGCCTTATGCTGTCAGACCAGTGCAGGCCAGCAAAGGTCCCACTCACCATTAGTATACTTCACCTGCACTCACAAGACTGTGGACCAGTCTAGAGTGTGAAAATGGCATCATATTCCAGTCCGGTTGTAGACCTCAAGTAGTCCACAACTGGACAACTGGGGCTATCCCAGACCATGAAAGGTATGCGGACAGTACACCCCATGGTTTGGGATAAAAGGTCTGCCCCCTTTTCAGTGGTACACTGCCAGACATAGATGCACCTCTGAAATGGTCCTGTCCAGAGGTGTGGGCTGAGACAATCCAAATGTAGGGAGTCCTTGGAACAGGCTACCATTATCCCATCCCAGCATGGGCTGGACTCAACTTGGACTTTTTGTGGGGAATGTATTGAACACAGGAACTCAAACTCAAATGAGCTGGTGCCAAATGGCAACATTTAAATTCCTGTGGTTGACTAGGTTCTACTCCTAGAACTGCCCCAAAAGTGGTGATGCTCTCTGCTTAACAGTAGGGTACAGAATTTCTACCAGACAGTTTGCCTATCAGTCAGAGGGAAAGGTATGATATTTAGACCTGTCACATATTTTAAGAAACTTTCTGCTTTTCTTGCAATTATTATCACTGGAACAAGCATCCACATTAGATCCCCCCCCCCCATTTGTACTATGCTATATTTAAACAACTGTCATTTCCCCTGATTCAGTAATTGCAGTCTTGGAGTCCTCATTTTAACCAATAAAAGGTTGAAAATATCCTATTGTTGCTCCTCCAAAGAGGAGCCAAAGAGAAACTTGACAGTGGACATGCATTTTCCTAGTGATGTTTTATATGTGTCTCATGACATAAATCATGCTGATTTTCTTACGTCCTAATTCTGATGTAACCTCAGAGTGATCACTGGTAATGGATTGTTTTGATTAGCACACACTGTAAGCCCCTGGTGCCCATCAAAAATTGGCATGATGAAGTACTGAGAGCACTGGAATATGAATGCCTTCTCCAGATTTGTAACTAGATTGCATAGCAGTTTGAGTTCAGCTGTGCGTCCAGGGATTTATCTCTTGGCACTTGGCCTGTCCTTCCAGCGAAAAGTGTTGAGGGACGCTTCTTAGTGGTAGAGGGCTTAACAAAATCATGTTTTAGAATAATTAAACCTATGCATGGCCATCCAGATAGTGAGAGGAAAATGTGTGATCTTGTTTGGATCCCGCAATTGCTTCTTGCTTTCCCTAACAGATGGCAGGGCAAAACTGCAAGGCAAGAAGAAGCACTTACCTGTCTGGAACGTGCTCCCATGATGGCGCAGTGCATACATCCAGCTATTTCAATGGTGCAAAATGTGTGCAGTGGCCATTTTTGGCCCAGTTTGGCTCCGCGCAAGTACAGTGGCCAATTCCAAGATGACAAGTCTTATTGCTATATCAGGGAAACCCAAGGTGGGAGTTGTTTTTCTCACAATATTGCGAGATTTCACCCCAATATGCCATGGACAAATGTGACAATCCCAACATAGTGCCAGAATAATCCTGTGGTTTAGTCCCTGTCTGGATGCAACATGCTCCTTTAAAAAATTAAAATGTATCAGTTATTTCAGTTTCCATCCCACTCAGAAATGTTGTAGTATTTTTAAAGTACTGTTCAAGACAAAGAGGTGACTGATGTACCCTAAGGGTATGTATTGAAGAAGAGACACCTGTAAAAGTCTGATAGCCTTCTAAAATGCCCTTTTTCTTACACCTAGTTTGAATACCCTCATTTGCCAAAATGTAGAGCCCCTTTGTTCAATAGCCAATATACTCCAATAGCCACGCTCATTTTTCCTGTCTCTTCATTGGCATATCAAACAGTTTTTAAAATACTGTTACGATATCCACATTTTATCCAGATACATATATGTGTGTGCGCACACACCTGCGCACACACATATATGATACGCATGATATGATACCTCATGTTTGAAAAGTTCTAATTCAGTCTGCTCTGTCTCATACTTTACTCTTCCTTTTGGCTTTTTTTTTTAAAAAAAAATCCTGATGCTCCTTCCTATTTAATTAAATTCATAACTAAATTATTTGCTCTTATTTTAATGTAAGAGCTGGTTTTAAATAAGTCACCCTCATGCAAAAGCAGGATTCATTTGCATTGATAATTTAGTCAGATGTTGTAAATAGTTCATTAGCTTGACGTTACTGTATATTTAATCTGAAACGGGCGCAAATTATATATCCCTGTGAACTAGTGGCTTGTAATTTACATATTTGAAACAATAGAGAGCATTAACAAATTCATGTGTGACTCTTGGCTAAGTTAAAGGGGGTGTTTGCATTTTTGAATGGAGGTTTTCCACCATAGAGTGTGATGGAGATTTAATTAATAAGATGTATGTAGTTTCCCCCCTAATCTTTAAGAACGTAGCTATAAAGAGACAGGCATTGAGCAGAAGCATAAATCTGTTGTGTTTTTTAAAATCAATGCTTAAGTGTAAAAAAATATTAGAAAATGACTCATGTAATGGTTTCTTTTCTTAACTCACAGATAATAAAATTACCCAGTGGGAAGATCCCAGACTGCAGAATCCAGCTATAACTGGTCCAGTGAGTATTAGATAAATCGGAATAGCTTAAGCATAGGAGTGTTGAAAATTTACTTCTTGAACATGGAAAGTTTTAGTTACCCTGCATACATTTCTCTTTTAATCTCCTTTTGGCTTTGGGAACTTTCAGGCCTTTTCTGTATTGGATTTAAATGTGAAAGAACAGGATATAGAATAATAGATAAAAGTGAGAAGATTAGTGTTTGGTGAACAACACTAGTACCAAATTCTGACCTCTCCACTGAATTTAGTCTGGAACATTCTGGACAGGATGTACTCAGAAGACTTCTTCAGATGCAGACTGCATTGGTCTCAAACAACTCTGGATTATTTATTTGAAATATTTAATCTTGAAGCAGTTTACAAAACATTGGGAATAAAAACAGCTAAAACCATCAATAATATAAAAATGTTATTAAAATCAAGGAGGAGAGGGCAAAAAAACATTCATACTGAAAAACCTTGGTTAAAATAAGTTGATACGGTCTCATGGCTGCCATGGAGAGTTTGATATCCCAATCTGATCCTGATGCAGCAGTCTGTGCTGAAGTCTCCTGAGACCATCGTTCTGGGGTTCTCCAACACTACTTCTAGGGAATATCTCTACCAGCTCAGTTAGGAAGGTTGTGGGTAGTATACCTGCAGCATCTACAACCTGTCCCATTTGCCCAGCTAGTTGTCTGCCCCATATGTAGCACATACTATATTAAGGAAATCTGTTGCCTCTTGTTTGAGCTGAAGAACGATCTTAATTCCTCCTTTTCTTTCTCCTTTCCAGTTCATAGTTTTGTGTTTTTGTGTCCACTAAAAAATATTTAACTTAAGCCCATTTAAACATCTTTTGTCCATATTGAGCTGTGTGGCCTATTTAAAGAAACAAAATAGCAGAATGTTGTATTATGGCATGTTGCCTTCTTCTTGCCAAAGTGTTGGCGAGGGAAACACGACCACCAAACAGAGGAACACTTCTAGTGTCCATGTGCATAGAACCTATTTCATCTGTGCCTCCTTCTGCTGTTTTGGATACGCAAGGCATTTCTGTTTACACACGGAGAAAATAAAGCCAATTTTTCAGCGGGAATTAGACAAAAATTATGAGCCTCCAGACAGCAAGAAATAGTAACAATTATAGCCACCCAGTCCCTGCAGAATTGGATGAACAAAGTGTCTAAATCTTGTCTTAATTTGGCATCTCTGATTAATGAGTCCAGTTGCTTTTGCATTAAAAATAGGTGGATCTTGAACATATTAGTTGTTGATATTGTAGTGTTAGAAAACTGGAGAAAGCTATAGAAAGAGGCAAAGCAAATAGGTATCTATGAGGTCAAGTATAATGCTTTTAGATATAATTTTTAAAAATGATGGGGTGAATATTATTTTCTTTATAACAAACATCCTAAGAGTACAATGCTAAGCACATTAATTATGTTCAGACTGTTTGGGATGAATTTTCTTCCTCTGCTGAACTCCCTATTCTTTCAATTTCTAGACCACAATTTCCATTCTTGGATATCTGCCACATCCAGAAGATTCCCAATGCATAATGAAAAAATACCACTGTAATCACTTCCTTCACCTTTTCTCTAAATTTTTTAGCAGCAGGGAATTAGTGGGATTCAGTATGTTTATTTTTCATGCTTTGTGGCTTCCATTAGATATCAGCCAAATAGATTCATATAACAACTCATCATTCACACTTCCACACAGAGAATTTAAAATATTCGAGACTCATGTGAAAATCCCTCTATGTTGCACTATGGATGAATTTTGAAATACCGTATACCATAGACTTGGATTTAGTAAACGTGTGTAAATGGAATGCAAAACGGCTAAGAATATTTTGTTAAGTTGCCGTTGTTTTAGATGTGAGTGAATGGGGTGAGTGAATGAGGGTGCCATTGAAACCTGCTGTTGTCGTGTGGCGTTTTGTTCTAACAATGTAATATTGATCTCTTCCAGGCTGTCCCCTATTCCAGAGAATTTAAACAGAAATATGACTATTTCAGGAAGAAATTAAAGAAACCAGTAAGTACTTTCTTATCTTGCATTTTAACAATGTTGTTGGTTAGGGAACCAGACTATTATCTGGGAATACCGGGTTCGATTCCGCCCTCCCCCATAAAGCCAATTGGGTGACCTTGGGCTAGCCACAGCTCTCTTCTGAGCTCTCACAGCCTCACCTACCTCGCAAGGTGTTCTGTTGTAGGGAGAAGAATAGAAGCTTTGTCAGCTGCTTTGAGTCCCCTTAAATGGCCGAGAAAGGTGGAGTAGAAAAGCAAACTCTTATTG
The DNA here is from genome assembly GCA_023333525.1 of Aspidoscelis tigris stejnegeri. Lineage (NCBI taxonomy): Eukaryota > Metazoa > Chordata > Lepidosauria > Squamata > Teiidae > Aspidoscelis > Aspidoscelis tigris. The sequence continues at coordinate 15,984,401 of JALMGA010000007.1, forward strand.
TTGTCATGTGGACATTTTGTGACTTTTAAAATAAATAAATAAAAATCTCAACTCTGACTTTGCAGCACGTCCTCTTCCCTTGTTCCATATGTTCCTTTTCTGTTCCCAGAAGCTTCTGGCTGTCCACTGCTTTCACCCTGCCAGGTCACTGTCCACCTCTTCTCTCTCCTTGTGTGAACTTACAAATCAAATTTTGCTGCTTTAACAATCCGCAAACTTAAGTGGTGGAAAGTTTTTTGTACAAGGGCTGTTTTGAAATTTCTGGATGCTACAATCATAATAATGGATATCTCAAAAGATGGGCTGGTATCTGATAGAATGAAAAGGCTGCTGATATGACCCCTATATTTGTACATATCCAGACTAAGATTCCATACAGCCCCTCAGAGACTCTTGCCATGTGGGTACAGCCATATATCTTGACCCCAAGAATCACCCTTCCTGTTAGCTAATTCCTGTCATGTGACCAAGGTAAAATGAGTATTTTGATGACGTATGGAATTAGTTAAGTGTTCTGCTGAAGACTCTTGTTTCCACTGGACCTATGCTCAAGATAGCAAGCAGAACCACAATTATGTGACATCAGTTCTTTCTTGACTCAACTTTGTAGGTTTTGAAAGACTGCCTCTCCCACAACTGCTGACCTGTGTCCTGAAACTGCAGGAGAATCCCAACTTCTGTTTCTGTCCATACTTGCTATTTAAGATATGAGGGCATGGAGTAGGAACCTCTCCATTCTCATATAGAGTGCACTCTATAGGAGTTCTTGCTGTGCCTTTTGGTTTGGTCTTCAAGGACTGGACCAGAGGACTTGCTAGCACATTGACCTCTGGACATGTGCAGTTCTGCTTCCAGGAAGGCTTCAAACATGACCAACTGCAGCATTTCACTCCAGATCCATATATGAACGTTTTTTAGGTGGGACTAATGCCCATCCTAAGAAACCCATGTCTTTTCCAGCTTGCAGAATTGATGCATACTGTTTGTCAAGGTCAGTGCTGAAGAGAGATAGGCAACCAGGCAGCTTATTGTTGGCAAGTTGGATTCTCATTGATTATCTTGATGGTGTTACTATGGCTTTGAGAACCTGCTAGATCTAAATGCTTTAGATCGTACAGGTACACGATTGGTCACAATTATATTTGTCATTGTTGCCTCTAAGTAATTTAAGATAAATAAATGAAGATAATGCTTTTCTTCAAATGTATGAAATATTTTTCTTTCCCTGAAGGCTGATATACCAAACAGATTTGAGATGAAGCTCCACAGAAATAATATTTTTGAAGAATCCTATAGAAGAATCATGTCGGTGAAGAGGCCAGATGTGTTAAAAGCCAGACTCTGGATAGAGTTTGAATCAGAAAAAGGCCTTGACTATGGAGGCGTGGCCAGGGAATGGTTCTTCCTGCTGTCCAAAGAAATGTTCAATCCTTATTATGGTCTTTTTGAATACTCAGCAACGTAAGTGAATTTTGTTCAAAAATATTTTTCACCATGAGCAAAGTTTAGGAAAACCTTGACCTATTCTTTGAACGTTTCTGCTTTGATATATTCAAAAATAAGTGTGTTTGTTCCTACCATATTTTGGCTTCCTTTTCTGACTTCTCCCTGCTTTTGCTTTCCTCTAAATTTAGCATTCTGATTTCAGGTAATTTGCCATCATAAGTCCCAACATTCTGCTAGGACATTGATGGCCAACCTATGACACGCGTGTCACAGGCGACACGCCAAGCCCTTTTGGGTGACACACATGGTCAGCCTGGCACCTGGGTGTGTAGTGCTTGCTTGTTCTTGAAGTGTACGAAATACCAACTTTCAGTTGAAGATTTAGCAAATGTAAAGAATTATTTATGTTTGCTTTTAATAAAATACATATATCAAAAACATAACTTTTTTACTAGAGCTACAGATATCACAAAATTATGGATATTTCTAGATGTGACACAGCACACTGAGCTCAAAAGGTTCACCATCACTGCCTTAGAAGTTGCAAACAGACAGGCACACTTGAAAAAGAGGACAGTATTTAGGTGGCACCCCTGTCTTTTGATCTATCTTTTAACCTGTCCCCACCTCCATCACTCCATCTGACTCCATTACATCTCTGTATGACGGACTTTGTGTACTTCATTAATGAATGATCTGTGGGCTCACACTTTCTGTGAGCTTTGCTCTTTCTCACGAGCAGGATGAGCAAAGCAGTCTGAACAGTTCAGAGTAAGCCAAACAGACTTGAACTGCTCAGCTGGGGCGACCACTGTATGAGAGTAATTTGCACCTAGTCTCCCTTCCAGTTCCTGGTGCAAAGCACGGTTGGAGATCAAAATGACCCCAGAAGTTCAGGACACTCAAACTTGCCTTCCACTTATACCCCCATTTTATGTTGACTCTGGAGTAGTCTCCCTGGGTATTGTCCTGCCAGGGAGGGACGATTACATTTTAAAATATAGTACTTTATATCTTTTAGCTCTTTATTCTTATGACCCATCCTGGGATCTTTTGGAGAAGTTGTGGGCTAACACTGAGTCTTGAATGACTGCTAGACGACTTTATGGGGACCTTCATTAAGGCCTCTTCCCAGTTTCTTGGCAGAGATACAGAAGTGGTTTGGCCATGGCTTACTTCTAGGGAGAGGCTGGAGATCAAACTAGCAACCCTCTGCTTTCCAGGCAGTTTGCTCTACCACTGAGTTACAGCTACTCCCTTTTGGTGAAGGGAAGGATATAAATTATTAAATAAGTAAATCGATGGGAGGCAATGAGTGGGATTTCTACTGATCATTGGAGGTGAAGAACCACAGCAGATTAACAACTCGAACAGAGTTGTTTTCACGCTACCCTTCCTGTCCTCAGGAAAGGAGTGCGATGACCCAATGTTGACAAGCGCTTGCACTTGAGCGCTAATCAACTTCACCAACTCCCTCCCCCTGGGATCGGATACTCACTTTATTTGATCCAGGGGCCCGGTCCTTCATTTTGGCAGTGGCGCCTCCGTGACTGTGCGTGCATCAGCGCTGTCACATTGACGGTGCTCTGCGCAGTCGCAGTGGTGTCTACAGTCTTCCAAGGTCCCACTGTTCTTAATTTCTGTGCGTTCTCTTTTGGTTCAGGGGAAAGTTGCAATGATTTTTGTGAGCGAAATGAAAATCAAGCATTTATGATATCAAATTTTGCTTCTTGTTTGTTTTATTTAATAAGGGACAACTACACGCTGCAGATCAATCCTAATTCAGGTCTTTGTAATGAGGACCATTTGTCCTACTTCACCTTTATTGGACGAGTTGCTGGATTAGCTGTGTATCATGGGAAGCTTTTAGATGGTGAGTTATGGGAGACCTCAGAACTTTGTCTTACTTTGATTGAAAAGCTGCAACATGCCTAATATATGGTTGGGTCTGTACAATGGCAGAGACTGTCTTGCGCTGCACGGAAAAGTGTGTTAGCTATAGTGCTCTTAAAGCAGCAGTGTGCTGTTCACAAACCCACAACTACTATCAGCCATAACATTTTCAGTCGGGGCAGGTTTTTGAGAATTTGGGTAACGGCACTGGAAGTGAACTACTTTCAGTGTTTGTGAAAACTGGAAGGTAGGTTCCCACATCAGTGACAGCAGCAGTGCATTGAAAGAGTGGGAGTAAGTCTTGTCGTTTTAAGGCCGGTTGATTGCAGAACAGTGTGGTCAGTCTCTAGCTGCGAGAACATGCACTGCTTCTCATTGGGTCTTGCCTCTCTACACCAAGGAGAAGTCCACACCCCATGGCTAGTGACTGTCTGGTCCATATCTGTGATCAGCTGCCCTTAAAGCTACAGCTCGCCACTGAACTTTACATTTACAGGACTCTTAGGAGCACTTATGGGATGCTGTGTGCTAGGTGAGGTTGAGGTTGAGCAGACCTTGTGCTCTTCCAGAACACCCACTTCATCAGAGGAACATGCAGGTGGCAGGTTCACAGTGATACAATGGCATTGTGTGGAAGGTACTAGCAGCTTTCCTTTTTGTTTTATACTCACAGCGCTTAACATTGGCTTTCTCGTGTGTAAGATAAAAGGAATGATGTAAATTGTTCCTGTGTTTTGTGAGTAGCAGAAAAGTAAATGAGTTATTAAGACGATCCTGCATTCTGTACAAACTGCAAGTACATTGCATTGACTCATGTAATCAATGTTTCCCACAAGTGCTTCTGTAATAATAATTTTTTTACAAAATTCTGAAGTGCAACATGGATGAAATCTTAAATAAATTTCCCCAAAGGGTCATTGTGGAATCGAGGAAGAGGAGAGCAGGATAATCTTCTCTCACTCCTCAAAGCATGGAGTTAAGGCTCTGGTACATTTTAATAGTCGTGTAGAACTGGAAAGTTTTGCACGAGTTGTGCAGCATTGAAAAACTTGTACATCCCCTTCCATATAGATGTTCAAAGAACTAAAGCAGGGCTGCTCATATGAGGTTCCCCCAGGTATTCCTGAACTACAGGTGGCATTAAGGGTGCTTCCGCACCTGCCTCCAGGAAACGGATTTAAGAAAATCCGTTTCCCGGCAATCCGGTCTCCTGAGGATCTGTCCGAAATAGAGACGGATCCTCGGAGACCTCCCGTGCATCCGCACACGCGCAGGGAGGCCGGATTGGGCAGCCGGGTCCCCTGGGTGCTGCACGGAGGCCACAGCACCCATTCCAAAGGGCATCCGGCCTCCCATGCTGCCGACGCCGCCCCCGGAGCTGCGGGACTGGAGCTACAGCTACCAGTCACTGCGTGCTTCCGGCAGCACGCGGCGCACTGGGGAAGGGTTTAAGAAGCCAGACCAGCCTACTTCCACCCTTCCCAAGATGGCGGCCACCAGCAAATCCGGCCGCTCGCCTCTCTGGGTGCAGAAGTGTCCTGCTTCTGACCGGATCCAGGCAAGGGGCTGGATGGAAGACCTAATTTTCGAGGTCTTCCTGGAGGCCGGATTCTTTGGCGGCAAGACCCAATTAGGGTCGGATCTTGCGCACCGGAGTGCGGAAGCAGTCGCACAAAGAATCCCAGATCCAGCCTCCTGCGAGGAAGGTAAGTAATCTATGTGTCTCATATGTGTCTTACATGCTTCTTTATATGTGTTTTAAGGCCCTGTGCAGAAGTACCCAAACTCTCAGAGTTGAATGCTGGGAGTTGTAGTTGAGGAACACTTGGAGGGCCACCATTAAGCACCCTTAATTTTTACTTCTGGACATCTTTATTTGTGAAAGTTTGCTTTTTGTAAATACAGTAGTTTTTTCACAAAAGCAGTTGTAGAAATGTGAGGCCTCTGTTGGCTGAGTAAGTTTGTTTCATGTTTAAAACCCTGCGTTTTCCTCCCATAGAGTAATGATGTTCAACTACACTGTTTCTTTAAACACTTTCTGTTCTGGCTGGGCATGGTGCAAATTGTAGTTTAGCAACATCTGGAAATGCACTCCCTAAGATGTGCTATAGTACACGGTCAGCAGAATATCATAACAAAACATCAGGAAATTTCGTCTCGCAGGTCACAACTCTTAAGATGCTTCTGAAATACAACTATAACTATTAACATGCTAAATAGCCTACATCTGCCTGACAATGTTTATTGACAATGATGTTATTTAATTTCTTTTTCTTGGTACTCTGCCTTATTTTCAAGGCATATTTCTTGACTTCCAGAGTCTACCTGTGTAAAATTAAACAATGTCCTTTCTTTTTTATATATTGCTTCAAGAAGACACAGATACATTTAGTAGTAGTAGTAGTAGTAGTAGTAGTTAATATAATAATAACAGTTATTTGCTTTGCTTGCATACAGGTTTCTTCATTAGGCCTTTTTACAAGATGATGTTGGGAAAGCCAATAACCCTGAAGGACATGGAGTCGGTGGTAAGTCAAGACTGAAAAGCTTGTTAGGTTTTTCATTTATGCATAATTTCTTCTCCAGGGTAATTATCAAATGTCAATACTTCCTGGAAGCTTTGCAGTTTCTCGTAGAAGAGTAGTCCTTTGAGAATTGAGACAAATCTGCACTTTTGGTTCTTTAATGATGCTTCTTTGCCTACTGAAATAACAATTTAAAGCTCTCAAGACTATTCAGTTCAACCAAAAACAAGCAAACAAAAAGGTTTTTAGTAGAGTCTTCCTTTCTTTTTGTCAGCTTGTTTTAAAAATATGGCTGCCGCTATACTGATTTTATTGCAGAAAGAATAAGCAGACTTGCTTTTATTGAACCAACCTAAAGCAGTTGTTTTTGCAAGCCATGGAGAATTGAGGCTGTTTTGGAAGCACCTGTTGCTGCCTGAGAAAGTATCCTCTCCTATCGCGTCTCCATGTGTAGTGGCAGTAGGCTCCTTGCCACAACCACACTACCCTATTTCCAAGCACAATAGCCAATGGAAACATCATTGTTGATGGGTGCAGTTTTGCACCTAGATGGAGGTACTTCCATCCACCAATGAAAACACACCTCAGCACTCAGCAGTGCAGATAGAAGACACACCTTTTTCAGCAGCGATTGTGGGTGCTTCTCCCTTGAGCCACCTGTGAACCACCTCACCAGGAAAATAGAGACCTCGCCATCGTCAGATCTGTGTCAGGATTTTTGGTTTGTTTGTTTTTATTTTCACACCAAAGGGCCAATGGCTGCTTATGAACCTAAGCCCAAGCCCTCACTGAGCAGTGAATGTGACAGAATGAATCTGGAGCTCAAGACAGCTTCCACGCATTGCACAGCAGCTGCCTCTGGAGAACAGTAGGTCCATGTACTGTATAGAGTGGACCAGATGTATCAAACCAGTTTTATTTATAAACTGTTCAGCATGAACTAAGGGTGTTTGTGGTGAAGCATTTCATCAACCCACAAAATGCACATAGCTATCCACTGATATTATTGTACAAGACAATGGTGTTCACACAGAGCATGTGATCCTGTTTGGAAACAGTATTTTTCATACCTCTAGGCATGAGGGGACCAGGGCAGGTCTCTGGCTGGAGGAAAACTATCCGTGCCACAAATGCTTCCAGTTGCTACTCAGATGTTGCCACTGAGGTACAGAAAAGCCCACAAAAGCTTGTGTCAGTTCATACTTGTGCTGCAACCTGACATATGGCAACATTGATAGCGTAACTGAGAATGAGGATACTTACTTCTTCCTTTAGAGCAAGCCCTTTTTAAAAGAGCTGTAATTTTGCACATAATTCATAGGATTTTGCTTTGGAAAAGGGCATTTTCTGAGGGGTCTCTGTATCTTGAGCATTGAGCTACAGGAAATTAAAAGGAATAGATCTTTCAGTGGTTCTGCTTTTGTTTTTTAAAAATGATTGTAGCCATTTTTCTTACTACAGGACAGTGAATACTATAATTCCTTGAAATGGATCCTAGAAAATGACCCTACTGAGCTGGATCTCATGTTTTGCATAGATGAAGAAAACTTTGGACAGGTATGTATATAAATCACTCCAATATCTTCCTATTGTTCTTCTATTTGTTGTTTCAAGATGTTGGTCTACAATATGAATTTAATATCACAGTATGCAAAGCACATCTGGTCCTATTGTATTGGACCAGTTTCAGCTATTGGGGTATGAGGAAGTGGACAAGCTGCTTGCACAGGTTCAGCCAACTTCTGGACCCCTTGGTCCCTGTCCTTCATGACTAATAAAATCTAGCCAAGGGGTTATGGCTGGCTGGCTCCTGAGAATGATAAATGCCTGTTTGTGTGAAGGAGAAGTGCCAATGACACTAAAGGAAGTTGTGGTACACTGACTCCTTAAGAGGACCTCCCTGGATCCAAAGGTATTTAATAACTACCATCTAGTGTCCAATACTTCCTTTTGGGACAAGGTGTTGGAGAAAGTATTGGCTGCTCAACTGCAGGCATGGTTGGAGAGTACAAATTATCTAGACCCATTCCAATCTGGTTTCACATGGGGGTTTGGCACTGACACAGCCTTGGTCACCCTGATGGATGATCTTTTTCAGGAGACAGATGGGGGCATGGCAGTTGGTTCTCCTTGGTCTCTCAGTGACTTTCAATACTATCACTGACAGTATTCTGCTGAGGCCTTGGGGGGGGGGGAATACTTGGAGCCATTGATGGAGGCCAAGTTTTCTGTGGCAGATGAGAAATGGGGCCTTGGGTTTTTGTGTGGCAGCAATGAAAATGGGATTCAGTGCTTCAGGTAATTAGGAAGACGATAGAAAATAAATTGGCAAGTGTTTTTCTGTTTCTTTTTAAATCTGTAGCAGTGGTGAGGCTACATTTGGAAGAATGTGTACAGTTTTAGTCACTGCGCCTCAGAAAGAATATTGTGGAAACAGAAAAGAGTCAGAAAAGAGAAACCAAAATGATCAAGAGGCTGGAACACCTGTATCAGGCTGCAATGTCTAGACCTGTTTTGCCTTGAAAGGTGGCATTTAAGAGGCGACCTGACTGAAGTACCCATATATTCCGGCATATAAGACGACTGGGCGTATAAGACGACCCCCAACTTTTGAGAAGGTTTTCCTGTGTTAAAAAGTAGTCTTATACGCCAGAATATACTGTATATAAAATTATGCATGGTGTGGAAAAGGTGAATAGATCCCCTTCAAATGTGGTGGGATTCAAATACGATATGAATGTTTTGAATCACATACGAATCCCATACAAAGTTTCATACCAATGTATCAAAAGATATGATTCTAATTTGAATGTCAATCTTCAAATGTGCCAACATTTGATTTGGATACAAATGTCTGAATTCGGCCAAATTCGTTCAAATTTCGAATGTTACAAATATTCATGTACCTCCTGGCACAGCACTAGAACCGGGGGGGGGGGGGCAGTCTGTGAAGTTGATGTGCAGGAGAGTTAGGACTGATAAAGGGAAGTTTTGGTGTGTGTTTTTACCCAGAGAATCATACCTTAGAGATCTTCTAGTGCTAATCGACAAGCTGACTTTTTTTCCTGTTACTTAAGGTTTAATTTTTGTATTATTTTTAGTAGGGATTTTTATTTTTCCCTGTCATTATATTTTAACTTTGTTATGGTAGTACAGCGCCATGTACATTGATGGCACTTCATAAATAAATGATGATAATAATGATGATGATGATGAATCTATGGAATTTGCCACCAGAAGAGGTGGTGACAGCCTCCCTCCCTCCCTATCCCTATCGCTTGATCCTGAAGTGGCAGAAAGATGCTTAACCTTTATGATTCCCACGTGTTCATTTTCATGCACTGTACTCCTTTTATTTAAAGGTTTATTTAAAATGTAATATGTGAAATGGCTTTTCGCACTCACTGTCTTTTTACATTATGTAACATTCCTGGTTTAGAAATATGTTCTTTCCCTTCAACCAATCTAACATTATTCCATAAGGTTGACATGCGTTAATGAATACCTACCCCTAGCAATGATTGTCACTAGGAAGCAACTTCTGTAGCAAAAACATTATCCCACTGTTGATTGATTTACTCTTTAAAAAAAATTAAGCTATTTTTAACAGCTAATGCTGTTGTTCAGATAGTTCACCTCCATCTCATTCTTCTGCAGTCTGCAGGATTTTATCAAGAATTGAAAAATGCAAATATGTCCACTTTTTTCTTGATGTTTCTAAATCTGAACATGTGGAGAATTTGTATTTGGAATTGATTATACATTACAGTTGGACCTCTGTATTTGCCAATCTGGTTACCATAGTTTCACTTTTCCACAGTAACTGGACCACTTCCCTCCCCTGCCGCACAGCTGGTGCCAGTAGGCCTACCTAGAGTTTCTCGGAGGCCTGGGGCATTCAGGAAATTGCACAAAATCACATGAGATTTCCCATAATTCTTGTGAAATCTTGCAGGATTTCACAGGAATTATGGGAAATTGAGTGCCATTTCCCTGTTCAAAAACATATCCATGTTTTTTTCGGTAACTGCAGTAGGACCTGGAACGTATCCCCTGTGAATACTGTGGTCCGACTGTATACATAATTAATGGCGAAAGGATTATACCTTATTTTCTTCTAAGAGTGTATAAAAGCTGCTCTACTTTATCAGTAAAGTACCATGCCTAAGAGGGGTGCTCGTCCTTTTGACTAAAAGCATTCCAGGCTGTGGAATGGTCTCCCCCTGGAGGTGCATCAGGCCCCTTCTCTGTTTATGTTCAGGAAGACGGTGAAGACGTACCTCTTCACTCACGCCTTTGGTTAAATCAGCGGTTCTCAACCTTCCTAATGCCGTGCCCCCTTAATGTGGTTCCTCAAGTTTGGCGACTCCCAACCATGGGGGAGGGGCAGCTGGGAGGGGGGAGGGAGGGGCAGCAGGAGACTTGTCGCGGCCCCTCTGAAAGGGTAGTTCCTACCCCCAAAGGGGTCCCGACCCCCTGGTTGAGAACCACTGGGTTAAATGTTCCCTACGCTTCCCCCATTGCAAACACCGCTGTTTTAAAACTGTTTTTGTATTTTTTAATGCTGGATTTTTAAATTTTGTATTGGTTTTTTAGGATTGATACAGTTTTGATATGTTCATTTTTAAATGTTGTGAGCCGCCCAGAGACCCTTGGGTATGGGGCGGGATATAAGTACAAATATAAATAAATTTTATTTTCTCTACGTTTCAAAGTTTTTCCCAATAAAGCTTCCACACCAAACTGTGACTTCAGTGAAATTGGCAACAGTTATTATCAACAGCTTTAATCCAAGGACCTCAGAACAGCAGCTGTGTCAGGTCTGATGATATACAAAGTAGGACCTGAAGAGGTCCTTCAGATGTGGCCATCCTCACCCCTCTGAATGCTGTTAATTTCTTGAATGCCGAGCAGATGACGTGCGAATCTGCCTTAACCTTGAAGCTGCTAGTGGAATGAGGTGCCTAATTCTGGTTTACCAATTAACTCTAAAACTTTTTGACCTTCTTGAAGTTTTTGCTAAAGATGAAATATTCTGGCAGTCAGAACACTCAGTGAACATTTTTGATACAAAGATTGCAGAAAAAAATATATAAAAATTGCAGAGTATGGCTTTATAAACTGCTAAACAACTTTGGACTGAACTGTCTGTACAGCCCTGCCAATCCATTTTAAGACCCTCCTGGCAATGCTACCACGATAAGAAACTAAAGATGTGGTTAGCCATAAGAGTGCTTTCTTTAGGATTAAAGACAGGCAGGATTAAAGCTGCACAGTGACTGCACAGCCACTTGGTATCTGACAGACAGGATTGTTAATAGACCACAGTACCTGTGCAGCATTCCATCAAAACTCTGAAGTAAAAAGTTGCAGCACAATCTCCCTGTACAAACAATGGTTGAAGAAGATGTATCTCTACCCAAGCCCTTAGTTGAAAGGGAATTTTCCTTCTCCACTGGCTAACATACTTATATTTAATTATTATTATTTTTTTAAAAAAATCTAATTTAATTGTTGTAAGGTTCCTGAGATGAATGCAATAATTCACTGCAAAAATAGCACCTGTGCCTAGGGGTGCAATGATTCACTCCAAAAACAGTATAATGTTTTGCTACATTCTTCTGCAGAATTATTGTTTTTAATTCACAGACGTACCAAGTTGACTTGAAGCCAAACGGATCTGAAATCATGGTTACAAATGAAAACAAAAGGGAATATATTGAGTATGTATTTATATTTATTTCATTTAATGTTGTATTACCGGCTTAACTCTGTTCAAAATAGATCTCATGATGACTACAGTTTGAGGCAATGCAGATCAAATCCCCCTTGACTCTAATTATAAGATCAGATATTACACCTCTGTAATTAGGTTTTGTTGCAGAAGGAGGTTTATAGTAATGCAAGAAAATAAACAGTTTGCCACTGGGAAACAGCAGGAATTTCTTGCAGTAATTCTGAAAAAAAGAATAAAACAATACAGATGATATTAACCATAAAATTCAGGAGATGGTAGAAAGCTAACACTTTTTTCCCCTTTATATTTATTTTTGTTTCCATTAAAACTCATGGACTATGAATAACTTCAGTAAGTCAAATGTAGTTCATTTGGTTGCATCAACCTTCCATTCTATATAATGTGCTCATCAGAAGGGAAACTGTGTGTTTGTGCAGTGTGTGCCTCTAGGACCATGGTCACACCTTCACTTTAAGCCTTCAGTCCATCTTCAGGTCTGGCTGCTCAGACCTTTTCATTCAGGAGGGTGGAAAGTCTGCAAATAAAACAGAAATGCAAAGGTGTGGCCAGCCAAATCTGACAAAGGTTTAAAGTGAAGATATGAGCACAGCCTGAGTAAATTTAGAAATGGGATTTGAAGACAAAAGTTAGTTGAAAAAGATCTTGAAATCAATATGAACTAATTATTTTGTGTCTTCCCTGCCCTTCCACTAAGTAGGAGTACGAAACTAGCAGGCAAAGCTAGTTTCCTGTTTCCTGAATGACAGAATTTTGCTCTGGAGAAGCAGCTGCTGGTGTTCAAACAGGAGTCCCTGCTGTCCAGCATGTCTGTTAGCAAGCTTTTTTTGAAAGCCTACGCAGCTGCAAATCACATACGTTTATCATTTTGGCCCCCTCCAGGCTTGCAGAATAAATCCACAGTTAAAGGAAAAACTGCAGCTTACCTGCCGCGAAGTGACCAATAGCCCTCCCAACCGAAAGCAGCTTTCGTAGTTTCCTCATCGGAAGCTGCGAGAGTTGAGTCGGAGCATGCTGTCACATGGGATGAGGCAGCCAATCGGATTTGAGCTGCCCTTCCTGCTCCCGTTGTCTCTTCTTGCCATCCTGCCCAGACTGGCAGGAAGATTCAGATTTTTGTCATACTGCGCAACAAGTGTTCTCTTACCAGCGTTAAGGTAAGTGTGCAGTAGCGATGGGATAATGTGTCCCAACGATGATCCATCGATAATTACATGTGATGCCCCAATCGCTGCTGCGCATTCCGCTGCGCAGTATTAACATGTCTGGACACACTCGAAGTCATGGAGCTCAAAGTACCATATAGTCTGATCCTTTTTTGAAATATGATAAATATTTTAACAAAGTAACCCAAATTGTAGGATGTTTTTAAATAGAGAGGTTACTTTAAAAATATATATATATAGTAACACAGGTTATAATACCAATTAGAAATTACAAGGTTAACTTTCTGTCATCCCTTGTAGGGCCTATCTTTTAATACAGAAAAAGGAATCTCTGGGTGCATCCCCATGGTACTTTTTCCTGTCGCTATTGTCCCTCTACTGCAGTGGATCTAATAAATGCACGTTTTAAGTGTCCCCATGGGGCTCAGCAAAACACGCATTTAAAACGCACTGACCATCCCCAAGGAAGCGTCTTTTACTTACCCGCATCTTTTTCTCCCCACCCCTCGCTGTTTCATTGGGTGCTCGGGCAGAAGCTATTCATCATGCTATGTACAAGATCTCCAGCTGCCAAAATGCCTCCCCCAGCCAGCGATCGTGCGATCGTGCGCTCATTTACAAGTCCAAAATAAAAATTTACAAGTTCTCTGTTCGTCTCCCCTGCTTGTGAAGGCAGCCGGGCTGCAGCCAGCTCATACACTTTCACTTGCAGGGGAAGCAATTCATTACAATGTATCTTTCTCTTTGTGATTGGACTGCCTGCGTACTGTTTTCATATCGTGAATGCTGGCTGTGGGTGAGAGGCAAAAAAAGAGAGAGAGAGCTTGTAAGAGAAGTCCCGCCCCTTTTGCCACGGAGTGTCTCCATGCAAAATGTTGCTCTGAATACCCACGTCTTCCTGGAAAGTGCGCTTGCAGTCTTCTTTAAAGAGCGAATTTTCCTAATTAGCGGCGCTGGAAGTCCGGGTAAAAGCCGTGCATGGGGGCGCTCTGCAACAAAAGAAGATTTTCAGCGGGCTTTAAATTGCATGGGGATGCACCCTCTGAAGTGCTTTAAAGCATCTGTACAAAGCTATTTAAATGCCAAACCAGGAAATGAAACATAGTTTCCTTTGAACTACACTTTCATGCTTATCAGTAACTTCCTTAACTATTTTACCCGAAGGAAGTCGGTGGAATTAATGAAAAGCCACACTTTTTGCATTGTGTCCAGAAGCTATTGGAATTGTAACTGAGATGGGAAATTTCATGTATTTGCCTCATTTGTTTTGTTTCTATTTCCTGTATATCATCTTAGCTCAGTCAAGGGTTACTGGGGCTTTAAATGGGAATCCAGAAAGACAGCAAAACATTAAAATAAAGTGGCCTATTTCTTCTACTGATAGTGGTTTTTGTTTATGCATTCTAGCCTAGTCATCCAATGGAGGTTTGTGAACAGGGTTCAAAAGCAGATGAATGCGTTTTTGGAGGTAAGCGTCTTGATTAGTTTTTATCTTCTATGTGATCTGTGTTCATTACAGATGAATGGGTGGATGAAATTGTCAGATTTTGTTCCTGTGGATTTCTCATATTTCTGAAGTTTGGACTCCCCTATTTGGTGTGGGTGTATTTAAGATAATCCATTTTTAAAAATTCTTCTGTATTTATTTTTATACACTGCTCAATTCACTTACATATTTTTTGTAATCAGTGGTTCTCAACCTCCTAATGCCATGACCCTTTAACACCATTCCTCATGTTGTGGTGACCCCCAACCTAACCCTAACCCCCAGCCATGAAACTATTTTTCGTTGCTACTTCATAACCACCCCTGTGAAAGAGCAGTTCGACCCCCAAAGGGGTCCTGACCCACAGGTTGAGAACCACTACCTAAGAGCATGACTTTGTGTGTGTGTGAGAGAGAGAGAGAGGACCCTGGTTTCTTTAATATGCATGTCTTTACATACTTTTCCTAAAATGTGCCTTCTGCGTGAGTCTGTCAGAACAGTATTACAAAACTCAGAGAGATGAGAATTTTTAAGGGTACTTGCATTCTCTTCTAATTATTGATTTGACAAGTATGAATTTTATAAGCATGCAATTTCTAAGTGACAATTATATGATTAGATGCAGTTGTGAGATAATATTTATGAAGCCTTTGGGATTATTTATATTATTACAGTAGTTCATCCTCACTGAAGTCCTAAAAATAGATGTGAAGAGAACCTAGTTAAACAAACAACATGTAAACTTTTGCATTTCTCTCTTGAAACTGTTAATCCCTTTCACTGGAAAAAAATACATGAATCTGTAGGATAATTTGGTCTCTAAAGGACGGCATGAGAGTCCGACATTCCAGACTACAAAAGCGATCTAAACACAAAAAAAGGAGATTGGAAATTGCCTCCTTCATACAATATGGATATCATGACTGGGCTTTTTAAGAAAAGTGATCTTTACATATCAGTAACAACACCTGATATAATTTTAAAGGCTGTATAAAATATCTTATTTAGAAGTATAATTGTTTATTTTATATCTTTTTCAGGTTTCTGTATTCCCCTTTGTAAAACCTCAGGGCACTTTCCAAATATAAAATATAAAAAATATAAAATATAACATTTAAGCTATAAAACCAACACAATAATTAGTACAATTGTTGATTGCTCCAGTTGCTTATTTTGATTATTCATGCTAGAATGTTGCCTGTGCATTTAGGCTACTTCCCTCCAGTCTTGTCAGCTATCCAAAGTGAAGTCTGGTCAGGACTGTTTGGATGGCCTGAGAATGCCAGGCTGTGTTGGCTAAACCAGTTAATGTGCCAGAAGAAGGCTATGGGGCAGCATTCTTCTGTTATTACCATGAAAGTACAGAGACTTGTCCATATTGTTATCAGCGCCTGACACAGCAGAACCTTTATCTGACTTCATCCGTTTCTTTCCTAAGGACGTTCCTCAAATTCTCTCATGGATCCCAATACTCGCTATTTAAAAAGAAAACAGGTTGTTGTTGTTGTTTACTGGAGATATTGAGGAAGAAAATGAAGGAAAAAATGCAAATCTGCTGCTTCTGGAGCAAATCATGGCAATTTCCACACTTACGTCAGAACAGTAAATTGTGGCAAAAAGCCCTCTTCAGAGTCTCTCTCTTTTTCAGGGCAGTGTGGCCTAGGGATCCCCCACCCCTATTTTCTGGAAACCAATTTGGTCTGGTGGTTAGGGAGCTGGACTCTTATCTGGGAATACCGGGTTTGATTCCTCCCTCCCCCATGAAGCCAGATGGGTGACCTTGGGCTAATCATAGCTCTTCTTCTTAGCTCTCACAGCCCCACTTATCTCACAGGGTGTCTGTTGTGGGGAGAAGAATAGAAAGCTTTGTCAGCTGCTTTGAGTCCCCTTAAATGGGTGAGGAAAGTGGGGTAGAAAAGCCAACTCTTCTTTCTCTGTGTTGGGGAGCCAAAATGGCCGCCTATACAGGGAAAAGAACAAGTTCCTCCTTCTTTGCTGTATCACTTCATTCACTTATGCGCATATGAATTGGTACTTAGTCCATCTTCATTTGAAGCCAGCAAAGACATTATAGGATAATAAATATCTTAAGCACAACTAAATGCAGTGAATAAATTCATCTTCTTTCTAGTTTGTGTTTTCCCTTTCAGCTGCTGTTACTCTAGTGGTAGATATAGCAATATGCACTTATTACAGCAACATAGATCTATCAAGAAAAAGATCTGGAAGCTTTTAAAGGCGAACTGCATTATCAAGCTTTTCACATACTGCAAGAAATCTAAAAATTAGCAATTGCATACTCATTCATACATGCCTGAAAGTATGAGACTTGACAAAATAGAATAGTCCATTTTGCTTTAGATTTCCTCTCAAGTCTTAGATGAATGGTGAGTCTCATCAATACAAATTTAATTTAAACCTGTCTAATTCACAGTAATACAACTTTAGTTTGCTAGATTTTAAAGCATGGAAATATCAAAACTGCACTCTGTTAATCAGTCATGCTTGTTACACTGGATTTAACCAGTTTGGGACCACTTCCCATTATTCATCCTTTGAAGAATATTGGAAGAAGAAGTCTCAAGCTGTGAGCCGGTGGTGGAAGATCTCCCTCACACAATTTCCTGTACTGCCAAATTTTCACTTTGGCAGTGGACTACCACAGTTTTCAGCAACATTTTCATTACAGATGAGCAGAATATTTGTATGTTGCCTGACTCCATACCTCCTTCTGATTTAAGTCTTTTTATATTAAGCATAGAATTGACCAATCAATACGCAGATGGCAGGAATTGATAATGTTGCCTTATTGTAACCAGTACATGACAATTCAGTCACCAGGAACTGATTTTTTTGTGCCAAGTGTATGGTTATCTGCTGTCTATCCACACACACCCCTTCTGCATATTAGTGTGGAATAGGAGCACCACCACCACTGCTAGGATGCTTCATCTGTATAGGGTTAAGACCTTTTGCTAGGGGACACTCAGGCTACATTTACACCTAACTTTTAATTCACTTCCAGTCTACTTTCAGAGTGGGAAAACATATCAACAAAATAACTAGTCATTTTCCTTCCACTTTCTCTAACTCAAAGATGGATTTCCAAGTTAGATAATGCTGAAATAAAACAGCTTGACACTTGTCTGGTGTGTTCTCTTACTCTGAAAGTGGACTTGTTAGGAAAACTGCTGCCTTATCAACTTTCTTCCATTCACAAGGGTTTGAGTAAGCAAACAAGATAGAGACAAAAGATTTCTTTTGTCTGTATTGCAGTATAGGAAAACCAGCCCGTCAAGTATTCCTCCAAGACAAGTTCAGAGTTCTCACGTCACGGCATGACTTTTATCTCTATCCCAGCCGGAAGTCTACATTCTTCCCAATATTCCTCTTCATGCCTTCTTAAGTTAATTTTCATCTAATTTATTCACAGTAAATAGAAGAAGTACATATGAAATTTCTCATTAGGCATGCACAGTAAAAGCAAAAATCACCACAGTTCAAACTGGGTTCGGTAGACCAGAAAGAACCAGTTGTGTCCTTTGTATTAGTAGTTTTGATAAAAACTGTTAGTTATCAGCCTTTGTAAGCACAGTTTTTCCTTTCTTACATTTTGCACAGTCTGAAGCTGCATTAAAACATAAAGGGTGGCTTTATATCAGGTTTTGAGGGTAACACTAAGAAAATGGAATGGTATATCATTTAATAGGATTTAGCTATTGGCCGTCAAAAATAAAATTGAGATTAAATAACAGAACATGTTGAAAATTCAAATAAAAAGGATAATGAAAACCTAAGAAAGAATTATTTAACTACGTAAAGAACCTGATGCTTATTCACAG
This sequence comes from Aspidoscelis tigris stejnegeri, assembly GCA_023333525.1. Taxonomy (NCBI): domain Eukaryota; kingdom Metazoa; phylum Chordata; class Lepidosauria; order Squamata; family Teiidae; genus Aspidoscelis; species Aspidoscelis tigris. Next base: position 16,002,514 of record JALMGA010000007.1, read on the forward strand.
CTACTGTATGCTACTTAAAGTTAAACAGGAAACTGAAGCTTTACTCTTGATTGACTGATTGTATTTTCTGAAAGTTATTATAGCTTTATACAGTATCTGTTTGCCACAGGAAAATGCGAGAATCCACTTTATCTGCTGGAAGGACATTAAAACTCATTTGAAAATACTTTCTTCTCTCCTCCCACCCAATATTTTTATAGGGTTTCACAGAACTCTTGCCTATCGACTTAATCAAGATTTTTGATGAAAATGAGCTGGAGGTTAGTTGCTATTCATTTTTGCTCTGCTTTTACTCTTTAGTTTTATAGCACAGTCATTTAAATTCTTCAAATAGCCAAAAGTGCCAATCCATAAAACTCAATTGGGACTGAATTTTGACTTGGCATGTATGAGATTTGGCTTCTTGTGTTGCAACACAAATTGTACGTGTCCACTCAAAATGAAAAATTAGTCATCTTTCATATAATATGATTTTGCTGTTAGATGGTTACTGAACTGCAACTTCTCTAGTACAAAGTGGCCCTAGAAATTTGCATTAATGCAATTTGGCTTTTGCAGTTCTGTTGGCTTGCATTGGTAGAGAAGAATGCCATGGTTCATACCCCTAGTTTTTCCTAAACAGAAATTCCTTGCATACCATGTTCACATTGGTTTGTGAAAACTAAACTAAAACATTTTATTGGACTGTAATTTACGTTTTTTCCTAGTGTGAGGATTGAGTGAAATTTGGTATTCAGTAAATAAGAATCTGTGTCCCTTTCTGCACTGTGCTTTATTCCAGATTATATCTCAAAATAGGGATTACCATCCCTAATCAGCTTTGTTTTGTTATTTTAATGCTGATTTTTAGAATCAGGTCAGGCAGTGATGTTCTTTTTATTTTGTTTTGTTCTTTAAATATCCATAATTTTGTAGCAGTGTGTTTTTACACATGTGCTGTTGCAAATTTTGCCCATCTTGAAGTATAGTTTCCTCTGAACTTAGTCCGGCCGGGATGCATGGGAGAGAGGGAGGGTTATATTTGCATTTCACTGGAGACTGAACCAGGAAGGAATGCCTACCAGTGGGTTATCTTGGCTATTCTGCAGGAAGTGACAGATGGCGCCTCAGGCCAAGCTTACAAAAGCCACCATTAGGCACCAAATCCCCAGTCCTTCTGTTGCATTCTGCAGGATCACCAAAAGAAAATCCCTTGCCAGTGGACCACACATTCGGAGACCTGTGGGGACCTGATGCTGATTCTGAGGGCCACTCTGATGGAGAGTTATATTTGTATTTTTATCATAGACTGTGACCCACCCTGGGACTTTCAGATGAAGGGTGGGATACATACGATGTACTCTTTTAACATAGCAGGGGATGTGGAATGGCAGAATTTTGGGAAAGTTGTGTGTACTTCCACTATGCCAGTTGGAAAGAAATCCATCTCTTAAAAATTTCATTTGCAGTTGCTAATGTGTGGCCTTGGAGATGTTGACGTTAATGACTGGAGACAGCACACAATTTACAAGAATGGATATTGCCCAAACCATCCTGTCATTCAGTGGTACTGGAAGGTAACCCTTTAATTCTCAGTCTGAACTGTGGATTTCTCACCCCTATAACACTCTCTTACCTTATGGTTGATTTCTGACCTGTGCAAAGACTCGTATTTGTTTCTTATATTCTATTAAGTGGTGATAAAATAAGCTCTGGGTTGTGCTTGTAGGTTGTTAATGTTTCCAGAAACCTTTACAACTGTCTGTTTTAATAGGCCGTTCTACTGATGGATGCTGAGAAGCGTATCCGACTATTGCAGTTTGTAACTGGAACATCACGCGTGCCTATGAATGGATTTGCTGAACTTTACGGTTAGTTTTTAGACCATGAAAGTCATTCAGATGCACCTGATAGTTGTGTACAGAATGTGCACTTCAAGAACCATGGCTGTACCCACTCACGTGAAGAAGGAGCTTGAAAACAGCTTCAGGGTGGTGGCATGTGGATATGAGTCTTCTCATCCCACTTGTAATCCACATTAAAGGCTTTTAAAACTAGATTTGCTGTCCTTTAAAGTGGATTTGAGGTACTAGAGTGAAGATGCTACCACATCTAAGCAACTTTCAAGCCACTTTTTTTTACTGTGTGCAGATGCAACCCATATATACTGTTGAACTGTGTATTTACTGTTTATGGCTTAGGATCATGATAGGGTGAGCAGCACATGGTGAGATCTGGATTTCACATAAGAAAATCTCAGATCAAAGGAAGGTTTGCCAGTGTTGCATGGCCCAGTGGTTAGGGAGCCTGACTCTTATCTGGGGATACCAGGTTTGATTTTGTACTCCTCCACAAAGCCAGCTTGGTGACCTTGGGCTAGTCACAGCTCTCTTCTGAACTCTCACAGCCTCATCTACCTCATAGGATGTTTTGTTGTGGAGAAAAGAACAGAAAGCTTTGTCAGCTGCTTTGAGTCCCTTTAAATGGGTGAGAAAAGTGGGGTAGAAAAGCCAAGTCTTCTCCTCCTCCAAGGAAAACTCACAGTGTTGGAAGGGTCTTCTGCCTGTGATAACCCACTCTCTCTAACTGAAAGATGGATTTCCAAGTTAGATAATGCTGTAATAAAACAGCTTGACACTTGTCTGGTGTGTTCTCTTACTCTGAAAGTGGACTTGTTAGGAAAATTGCTGCCCTATCAGCTCTCTTCCATTCACAAGGGTTTGAGTAAGCAAACAAGATAGAGACAAAAGATTTCTTTTGTCTGTATTGCAGTATAGGAAAACCAGCCCTTCAAGTATTCTTCCAAGACAAGTTCAGAGTTCTCACATCACGGCATGACTTTTATCTCTGTCTCAGCCGGAAGTTTACAGTCTTCCCAATATTCCCCTTCATGTCTTCTGAAGTTAATTTGCATCTCATTTATTCACAGTTAAGAGAAGTACATATGAAATTTCTCATTAGGCATGCGCAGTAAAAGCTTTGTCAGCCGCTTTGAGTCCCCTTAAATGGGTGAGAAAAGCGGGGTAGAAAAGCCAACTCTCCTCCTCTTCCCCCAAGGAAAACTCACAGTGTTGGAAGGGGCTTCTGCCTGTAATAACCCATGCTGATAGCTAATGGTGTTGAGAGAGCTACATGCCTTCTGGCAAATAAAATATGGTATAACAGTTTTAGGAACCTAAGAGGATCCCTGCTGGATCAAACCACAGCTCATCTAGTCCAACAACCTGTCTCATTCTCAAGTAGAAGACAAAGGCTAAACCTTCACCTGCTCTTGACTCCTTGCAAATGGCCTTTAGAGGCTTCTTGCTTGTCCTTCAACCTGGAGGCAGTATCTAGGCATTATTTGTTATAGTAGCACTTGATATACCTGTACTCCATAAGTTTCATCTAACCTTTTCTTAAAGCTATCCAGTCTGGTTGCTGTCATATTTTCACTGTAATTTTCACTCAGTTGTAAACCACCCTGAGACCGTAAGGCATGCAGTGGTGCAGTCAGATACCGATTTCACTATGCAGTCTGAAAGTTGCTTGCACAGCCCACGAGTGGCTGCAGTCTTTAGAAATAATAATTCAGCTACTTCTCCCATTAATCTGCTTCTTCTCTTGCTCCAGGTTCAAATGGTCCTCAGCTGTTTACAATAGAGCAATGGGGAACCCCTGATAAATTACCCAGAGCTCACACATGGTAAGTAATAAAATGCTGAGAATTAAATTATTTATGTTGATGACATCCTGGTAGAGTGTGACAGAATTGCTTTCAGCTGAAGCTGAACTTTTTCATATACTTGACATGTGGTTTCATTTGTCAGACTTCTATATTAACAAGAGCAAAAAGCAGCCATAAAAAGGTTTAGCTGTCAGACGTTACTGGGGAAGAGCGATTGGTTCAGATGCTAGTTACCTGGTGCCTTTTCCCGCTTGTTGCTTTTACTCAATGCTTTTTAAGACAATTTGTAAGCATAATGTGCCTCTGCATCTCCGCATTGAAGGGGGTACTTCTCAACAGCCCTCTTTACTATTACTATTAAGAGTCCTATAAAAACTATTATAACGAACCCCTTCTACTATTTGATAGGAAAAAAATTAGAGTTCCCTATTGAAATTATAAACTAGCTGTGGGGCATGTAACCATGCACCACAAACCATACCAACCCTCCCCAATCCCGGCCATATCCTTACCTTTAGCGTCCAGCCAGCAGCCGGCTGCACTGTTTCTGGCTGAGGGGGCCATTTCAGCTGCCATGCAGGTGGGCTGGGTCAGATCAATAAAGGAATGGCCGGTGCTTCTTGGACTTCAAGCAAAACCTGCAAAATGACAGAAAATGGGAGAGGAGCTTTCATTGGCACGCATTCAAACCAGCTGCCCCTACCTGGAACTAATCTCCAACCCGCAACCCCACTCTTCTACACGGGACAGTTTCTCTCCATGCCATCACAGGTCTGATTTGTTTGTAGTGTATTGTTATCCTGTGATAAACAGGGGTAGGTTAATGCTGCCGCATCGTGCTAACAACGGAAGATGCGCTCCAACTTTCTTCTGCAACTTCCTAAACTGCAGTAGTTTTCCATGAACATCATACACAAAAATTATTTTTTGTATACCCAAACTGCATTGTACATTCTAGAAAGAGGCCTAAATGTGATTAAGAATTGATCTGTGAACTGCAGGTACAGTAGGTCCTGGAGTATTAAAACTGGGTAATCTTCCACGAAAAGACACCCAGACAACCTTCTCATTCTATCTGCAGTTCAGAAATATCTGAACAGCTATAATTTGAGCTATAATAATGGAGAGCTATCCCTCCTATAACGTGGTAGTTCTATTCCAGGAAACGACTTACATTATGGGCCTTTCCACACTGGCCTTGAGCCCTATTGAGGCTGTTCTTCCACACACTATAGTGGAACAGAAGTGGCCTCAGCCCAAAATGGCTGCCTAGACTGAAATACTGGTAGACCTATTTACCAAATTATACTGCCAAAATGGGTCCTCCTGGGGTTCCAAGGTCAGGAACTTTTCTTCGGGCTGCCGGAGCCCTTGTATCAGTTTCCAAAGCTCATGGGAAATTTGGAGTAGCATTGGCTGCATGCCCCAGTACAGGCCCCCAAATGTGGATGACCTTGTTCCAGGACAGCTGGACTCCTTTAGCAGGGACCTATTCCAGTCAGAGCAGTTCCAACTGAAGCTGTCTAGGCTCCCACAAGTGTGGAAACCACTTACGAAAATCATATTAAGGGAACTAGAAGGATTTGCTGGTTCCCACCTGGGACTATATGTTGCTCGCACAAGACTTACACAACACATATTGCAGAGTGTTGTTTCATATTATATAAAGGAAGTTGCCTTTTACCAACCGCACAAAAGCAAAGTCAACATTCTACAAAATCTGTGTTATACAAGGAATGGCCATACGCTATTCCTCATTCCCAGATTTCCATTCATATTTGATGACCCTATGACTAATTTTCTGACCATCGCACTTCATAAGAGTACTAGCAATACCCTACTTTTTCATACACAAAATTGGGCCAGACGAGTGTGCTAATTACGTACTGTGCAATAAATTCTTACACATGGAAACTGTTAACTTGAAATTTTTAGATGGATGTGCCCAGTCCATGAAAACTTGCAGATCTTCACACTCTTGTGGTGAAATTTTGAAGCAATGTGGCCTCCATCATCATTCAGAAGAGGAGAGAAACCAAAATACTGCCATAGGCCATCTTAGCTGATAACGCAATTGGATAAAGGTGTTTAGATTTGAATGGTCAGTGCTTGTAATGAGACTTTCCTCCGTTCTTCCCTTTCAGCTTTAACCGCCTTGACTTACCTCCATATGATTCTTTCGAAGAATTGCGAGAGAAACTTCTTATGGCCGTTGAAAACGCTCAAGGATTCGAAGGAGTGGATTAAGATGGCGCCTGGTTCCTTGTTCCTCTTCTTGTTGCTATATTTTAAACAAAGATTTTGTTCACGGAGCAAGTTCTGCGTGCACTTTCTGACTTGCCTGGCAGACATTTTTAAGAGACAGTAGCAGAACAAGTTGCACAGTGATTGGTTCATGGAGCAAATTATTGTACAGTGCTGATAGCTGAGTCCAGCAATTGGAAGTAACTTTTTCTCACCTGTGGATAGTGTTTCTGAAATTTCCATGGCAAATTACCAACTGGTTGATGTGTACACTGACTACATTTCAGCAGGACTTGTTCTATTTATGTTGTGCCTCTGTAGGCAAAAGCCCTTAATAAATGTTTTACATACTTTTTAATGACAGTGAATGGAATTAATCATTTTACAGGTATAGTATTACAGGTAATGTTTACTTTTTAAAAATGATTTAGACATTTTCAATTTTATTTCAGTACAAAGAAACAAACAAATCATATCCCGGGAGGAAGAAAAAACAAACAAACCAAGATTATTATTTTTTTCCTTCTGAAATTGTCTCGTAGACTTGAAGCCAGTAGCATCTTTTTTTGTTTCAAAAACTACGTTTTTGTTGTTAGACTCATGCCCCTGATGTTTTAGAAACCTACAAGCAACCTTTTGTAAGACATTTTCTCCAGACTGGAAATATTATCGGAAAATACCTAATGCCTTTTAAACTAATGAATTCAGCTGTCACCAACCAAGGGAAAACTGCACTTAATGATTTTATACAAATTGACGGAATCTTCACAAGTTACAAGACGACCGTAACGTAACACAGCATGCCAAGACTTGCGTTAAATACGGAAATTGCCTCATTATTCCTTAATAATATTTATATGTATTATAGCTCTTTGGTGATGGGGTTATTGTTGTGGGGAAAATGCTTAAACATGTTGCTTATCTTTGTACAGTGACTGTTTTACCAATTCTTTACGCATTGCAATGGAGGCAATTCTGAATAAATCCTAGAACTGGCAGATTTTGATGGAGGCTGTTGAAGCTAGATCCGTGCAGGATCCTGTCCATATGCATTTGCTAATGGAATCAAAGAAGGAATACTCTTTTTTTATTTTTATTTTATTATTATTATTATTTTTAACTGTACCAACTCTAGAAGCACTTTATGTACCACATTGGAGCACGTATATCTCTCTGTTTCTCTCTTTTTTAAATCATAAACGTTAATGTGATGATGGACTTCCTTCTCTCTCCTGTCTTTTGGGTCTGCTGTCTTTCAGTTTAAAGTTTGCCAGCCAACCGGCAAGGTAAAAGAAACAAATCTCTAGAGGTGAACCTGCAAAACATTCATATTTTGTGAAGTTAGGATTCTTTTCTGTTTTCCCTGTGTTTTATTGTTGTTGTTATTATTATTATATGTTTAATCTTGCCAGTTTTGTAGTGTTTGACCATACTGCATGGTGAAAAAATAATGCTTGATCTGAAGCTGTTATGTATGAGTTGAAAGTGAAGATAATAGGCGTGGCAATGGAGCAAAGAGGCCTGATGAGCTGTGGTCCATGGGCCTACAAATAATCAGGCATGACTGAACTAGGGATGTGCCCGAATGCTATTTTTGGGATTCCATTTGAATCGAATATCCAAAAATCCAATTCAATTCAAATCTCTAAAATTCGAATTTACCTAAATTCAATTGGAATTAAGTAAATTTGAATCTATTTCTTCAAATTTTCAATTCAAATTTGCACTTACAAATGTCGACAACATTCGTATCTGCCTGTATGCATCGTTACGCATCCTGTACGCATCCGTACACCTCTGTATGCATCCCGTAGTTATCCCATATGCAACCTGTTTTCATCCCGTATGCATCCGTACAAGTGCGAATGTCTGAATAATTTGGATAAATAGATTTGAAAATTCAAAATTTGTTCAAATGTTTAAATTTGAATTTATGGACATTTGATTTGAATTTGAATGTCGACATTCAAACAAATTCAGTTGAATTTTGAATGTCTTTGAATATTTGTGCAAATTCCTAGACTGAACCACTACTATCATAGGCGTAGTATCTGTGATCCACTTGAACAGGAGTTTTAGAGGAAGCCTTCAGATAAATCAGAACTTGATTCAGCTTGATATATCTTTGCCTGCTTCCACACACAATATTAAAATGTTGCTCAAAAGCGGGTTAGAGGAAGTCGTATGTGAAAGATAGTGCTTCAGTTCTGTCTCTGTTTCACACTAAAGGCCAGAAAAGGCACTCTGAGAGTTAGTGTGCGCCATCGACCACCTCTAAAGCAATTTTAGAACTGGTGTTTCTTACTAGTGAACACTTGTGAACACTAGTGCACACCAAACCAACCCCCCACATCCCACGACACTCACCTGGGTCCTTACACGTGTATGGGCACTGCCATCTTCTGGGTGGAGCTTGGTGCAACTGCGTGTGCACCAGCACCATGATGATGGTGACATGTGATGCTTGCACAGTTGTGTTTCTGGTCATCTGAGGTGCCAACACACTTGCACAGCACCTCAGACAACCCCTGCCACTGGCAAAGTTGCAAATGATCGCTCCACTGGCCGGAACAGGTAAGGTTGTGGATGCGTGTGGTGTGGCTTGGGTAGCTTCTGGTATAGCAGGAGACATTTCTGATGTGGAAACGCCTCCTGCAAGTGCAGATGGTGCTTCCCAGAAGCTACCCCAGTGTCTACTAGCAGGCCCAACAGCGAATTGGCCTCTGGTGTTTTCGTGTCTTAACTGTGGGAGTTCCTGTGTCCATGGGCAGCCTTTAAATTTGTAGGGATGCCCTCCTATCTCTAACATACCATCTGTGGTGGAGTATATTCAGTCTGGTCTTGGTACAAGCAGTCCTGTATGGTGCCATCTGAGGTGTGTTGAGGTATGATAGACCAAATAGTAGCAGAGAACAAGAATAAAAATTTCTGTATCTAATTCAGTTGATTCTTTGCCTAAATGTTCATAGATTTAATTCTACTGTAAAAATGTCAGAAGAAAGCCAAAGTAGGCCTCAATGGCCTGAACTGCAAGATTGTGACATATATCTTCACAAATTAGCTTACCTGTTTACCTTCTGTGTCAGAAAATGTAATATAAGGGTATAAAGATTGGTCAAGATTGTGTGCTGAAACCACTTTGCTGTTTGGAGGTTGTACAAGCAGAGCAGAATATTGATGTCAGCATTTTCACTGCCAGAAATTTAGCTCTACTCTCTGGCTGCGTTCCCATGCAATAATAAGTCTGCTGAAAATCTTCTTTTGCCACGGAGCGGTCCCATGCATGGCTTTAATCCGGGTTTCCAGTGCCGCTAATGGGGAAAACCCACTTTAAAAAAATACCTGTTTAAAGCAGTACTTTCTGGAAGACATGGGTTTTCAGCGCAACATTTTCCATGGGATCGCTCCGTGGCAAAAGGGGCGGGGATTCTCTCCCAGGTGGGAATTGCCGGCCGGAGAGATCATCTCTCTCTCTGTCTCTGTCTCTCTTTTGCCTGTCATCCAGCCAGCGATCTATGCAAAGAGCGATCTAGGCAGGCATTTTCTCTTTGCTGTTTCTCTTTCCAATCCCAAAGAGAAACAGCAAAGATACATTGTGATGAATTGCTTCTGCGAAAGTGAAAGTGTAAAAGAGCTGGCTGGGTGGAGATCTTGTAAAGAGTGCCGGCTGCAGTCTTCGCAAGCAGGGGAGATGAACAGAGAAGTTTTAAATTTTTATTTTGGTCTTTTTGAAGGAAAGGATTGCAGGATCGCTGGCTGGGGGGGAGGCGTTTCGGCAGCTGGAAATTCCTTCCGCCCGATCACCCACTGAAACAGCGAGGGGCGGGGAGAAAAAGATGCGGGTAAACAAAACACGCTTCCTTGGGGACGGTCCGTTCATTTTAAATGCGTGTTTTGCTTACCCCCTTGGGAACGCTTAAATCCGGATTGAACCCGCTTTTCTTTTATCCACTTCAGTGGAGGGGCAATAGAGATACAAATTAGTACCATGGGAACGCACCCTCTCTGTGACAGTAGAGAGACTGTTGTCCTGTCTGTGGTCATCTGTCACTCGTGCTGCATTGTGCTTTTGCAAATCCTTGCTCCATTGCAAGCCATTCCTGCAGCTTTTCTTTTAGCTTGCATTCTTTAGTGTCCTGATGTTTGCCTGGAAATTTTATATGGCCATCTCTTGTATAACGTAGTGATTTCTTGGAAATTATAATGTATTGCAAAACTGCAATGGGTACTCATGCTTCCTGTAATCAGCAGCTTTCCCATAACCAGCGACAGTTTTCCAAGATGTGCAGGTTCCTACATTGTATGGGACTTGCATTTTGCCAGCCACAAACGAGAGAGAGAAAAAAAAGCCTGCATTGGCAAAATAAAGTACGCATGTGACCATCACACTTGCATGTTAAGCAATTTGGGCATTAAAAAACTCTGAAATTTGGGTGCATCTTCATATGGCTGCCAATAATAGAAGCAACTTCAAATAAGAGAGGGTGGCCTAGAAAGTTTATCATGTTAGAAGAGACATTTGTTTTTTAAAAAACTGTTCAAATTAGCGCATACCTGTCTAGTGAATGTACAGAATTAATCACTCAGGTGCATATTGTCTATTGTCTGACAGCTGTTTCTCATAGCTCTAGGCAAGATATTTTCTCAGTCCTGCCTGAGGATGTCAGGGTTTCAGAATGTGACACTCAGCAGATAGATTGTATTTGTGCCAATGGCCAATGTTCCAGTACAGGGTAGGCTACACTGTCCTAGTATTAGCATCCTATCCAATGTTGCACCAGCTCCAAAACCCATGCCAACTTCAGAGCTGACAGAGGGGGTTCTGAAGATGGTGGTGGTGATGATGTTGATAAATTTATATCTGCCGTTCACCCAAAGGTCTCAGAGTGGATCACAAAACATGATAGAAACAAAATATTTAAAATATACTCTCCCACCCTTTCTTCCTCCCTCTCAACCTCCACTGGGAGGCTATTATATAGCTGGAAGGCCACCACAGAAAAGGCCATCTTGCATACCACAACTTCTTGTACTTCTGAGTGTAGCAGAACTACAAAAAGGCTTTCATTTTGTGATCTTAAGACACAGGCAGTTCTATAAAGGGGAGAAGTTTTTCCTTCAGATATTCAGGACCCAAAACCTTTTAGGACTTTATATGTCAATATCCACAGTGCCAAACTGGTAACCAGTGCTTCAGGACTGACAACATGTGCTTCTGGCCTGAAACTCTCATTAGCAGTCAGGCTGCTGCATTCTGTATGAGTTCCAGCTTCTGGACTGTGTTCAAGAATACAGTAGAATATGGAAAACACATGACAGTAGTGTAGGCTGGACATTACCAGAACATAGATAATTGGGACCACATTCTCCTTATCCAGGAATGAAAGTCCTTGACCTTTGGAGTTCCCAGTGGGGAGGATTTGGGCACCACCACAAAGGGTTTTTTTCCACTGTCACTAGAAGTACCCATTAAGTACCCATTAATGGGTACAAAAATGCCATTAAGTACCCATTAATGGGTATTTAATGGGTACTTCTAGTGACAGTGGAAAAACCACGCAAAGAATCCCCATGGGATTGTCAACTACAGACATAGACCCATCCTTCCAGATGAGAAGACCAAAACATCACCCCTTTCTCTTCATCATAGGTTTTACCTGATCTCTTTCTCCTCCAGTTTTTCCAGCGCCCACTCATTGCTTCTCTTTTCTGTCTAAGTTGTTCCCTGAATTTCTCTCAACTTTTTATTTCTAAAGCCCTGATAGGATTTTCATGATCTTCCATGATCTTCCCCATCCCTCCATGGATATGCTATGATTCCTCTACATTTTCTCCAGGAGTAGAAGTTCTTCCAACAGTATTTCTTTCTACATTCAGTGATGGGAGATCCCAGATAAGAGAAATTACAGGCCAGTTCTAGCTGTAATCTATTAAAACTGATCTTAAATGTGACTTTATTCATTCTTTGACTTTTTGTCCTATAGTAATCAAAAGACTGTAGTTTTGACTAGCTTTGTCAAGTTGAGCTGCCAAATGTTCTAATTTCTCTTCTGAGCTCTCTAACTAAATGATAATGTCAGCATTATATTAGTTATTTTAGGCTTGAAACCTGCCTGCATCCAGACCTTCTATTGGCTACTTTGCTTTAACACCTTGCTTTTGAGTGTTTTTATGAACCAAATCCCTATATTCAACCTTGTTACCTACAGTTTTGCCTTTGATTCATGTTGGATCAGTGAAGCATTTGTACCGATCATTGGTCCTCATGCAACTCCTGATTTCTGGTCCTTTTTTCATGCTCTGGGTTGTTCATTTGCAGCTTCTGTTTCTGGATTTGTTTCTGTCCAATATAGTTCTCAGCAGGATCTCACTTGCATTTGGTAATCAGACGGTTTTTCTGTAGCGAGTGCATAATCTTGTGAGTCGCTTTGGTCTTGTGGGTAGAATGAGCATCCCAGGACACTGATTCTATCCCAGGCCTCACCAGCTCTTCTGTACCTGCTCCTGAGGTGCAAATGTTCTCCATTATGGAGGCAATCGCAGAGCCACAGCAATGGTGCCAACGTGTCTGCACCGTGCTGTTGCTGTGGAAACCAGACAACGCAACGCATAACGCACCTGCACCACCTGATCGCATGCTACACCTGGAGCTCTTCCACCTGCATATAGAGCTGCATATAGAGCATGCAGGAATGTCCAAGCCCTGTCGCTCCTATAGCTGTAGTAGGCAGTTACAACTGCTCTACTGCTATACATGTGGAGGAAATTCCTGAATGTGCAGAGCCAATTCTGGTAAAGAAGCGGTTCCATGTAATACAGATCCATCATCTGGGAATGTCCCCAGAGTTCCCCCTGCAGGTAAGTGCAAACTCACACATCTCAGCCAGCACATTGCTGATTCTCCTCAACACTAGTGGTTCAGCATGAAACAAACCCAACTGTAAACATCCTGACTCCACCCTAATTAATACTTGGGTTAATGCTTGGACTGGGGTATAAAACAGAGAAATCAGAGTACAGCTTGGGGGAAGTTTGCACTTCCTGTCCCATCTGGGGGAGGGGAAAGATGAACTTCCCCTGGCGTATATTAGTATTCGCACTCGTGAATGCTAGTGCACGCCAACCCACCCACCCCCATGCATCCGGACACTTACCTGAGTGTGGACTCATGGTCTGGGTGCCGCCATCTTCGGTCCCAATGGCAGCACCAGTGCCCGTGTGCCACCAGCATCACCAGGACCACAGCAATGTGCTGCACGTGTGCACTCGTGTTTGGGGGCCGTCTGACATGCCACACTTAGCCAACCTGCAGTGCACTCCGGCGCAGAAGGAACATTTCTGGTTGGAAATGGCTCCTTGCCGTGCAGATACTCTGTCTGGGAGCGCACTGCGCATTGACTAAAGGGCCAAGTGCAGAAAGATCCCTAGAAAAAGGCAATAGCAAACCAACTGTGCCTCGTTGCCAAAAAGCTACTGGACATGCCCAGATCTTGGGTGTTTTTCCACTGTCAAAAGTACCCATTTTTGCACCCATTTAGGACTCATTTGGGTGTGAGCCGGATGATCCCATTTCCACCATTTGCGACCCGATTGTTTCCACTGCCATGGGGGGAATCTGGATCTAATGGATACATTTTGGCCTTTAATCCGGATTTTCTGTAGACCCCATTAATGGGGTTTGCAATGGGGCCCAAAGGAGGCTAGGGGGAGGGGATGCACCCATTGGGGCCCCCCTAAACCTAGGCTTCGAAGCCACTTTGAAGTCACAGCGGAGTCACTTCGGAGTCATTTCGAAGTCTGTGCAAAATAGCTCCAGAGTGCCTCTGAAGTCTGTGCTGACCTTCGGAGTGAACTTTGAAATGACTTCGAAGTGACTCCGAAGATCAGCACAGACTTCAAAGGCACTCTGGAGCTATTTTGCACAGACTTCGAAGTGAATTCGAAGACTGGACCCCCTTGCCCCCCAAAACACCTGGGGTAATGGACCGACCGCTTGAGGGTCAATCCGGATTCCCCACATGGGTGCAAAGCTGTTTCTACAGCAGGGGGTGTCACACCTCCCATGGAAACACATTGGGTGCTTCCCTTAATCCGGATCTACTAGATCCGGATTAAGGAATGTACCCATTCCTTAGATCCAGATCTTCTTAGATCCGGATCTTCGGGCTGCAGTGGAAAAACACCCCTTAAGCCTGACCCCTTCAATAAACCAGCAGGGGATGCTCCTGTTGTAGCCCAATCTATTTGTCTCCTTGCCTCATTGCATGACTCCCTCTGCACCACCACAACTTCACTTAAATGACCCCTCTTTGGACTTTCTTGCTGGACTTTGCCATGCGATAAGCAAGCACGATAGCAAGAATTCCAGCCGAGAACGTATACACTGTTGACATTCCTGTTCCCGAGATAAACCGGCTTTTTGAAACTTTAGCCAATGAAGGAGCTAAAGCAGAGTTCTTCATCTGATTCTGAGCTTGACTATTTTGAAAGATCTGAGGCATTGCTACCACCCTCTAAGCCAGTCTAGAATACAGTAATTACAACAGAATCCACAACAAACTCCCTAGGGAATCTCAGGGCCTGTTATAAAACTACTCCAATAAGATGCAATTAAACTTTTTGTTTGCTTGCTTTTTGGAGATCTATGGGTGTGTTCATGTGTGTGGGCAAGCGGACATTGTGAGAACCATAGCTCCTTGTGTAGAGATGCTTAAATCAATCTGGTGGTCACACAGATGCTAGTTTATTGATAATAGTGCAACAATGTTTGGCATACCTTCTTTCAGGAAGATGTCAGGAATTGAACTTAGGGTCTTACACACGCAGTGCAGAAGGTTTGTCAGTGATATACAATGATCTGATGGGTAGGAGAGTCGGATCCGACAAAGGGAAGTCCTTCTTCACCCAGAGGGTGATCGGCTTATGGAATTTGCTGCCAGAAGAGGTGGTAACAGCTACCAGCCTAGATGGCTTTAAGGTAGGGTTGGACAAATTTATGGATGACAAATGTATCAATGGCTACTAGAATGGATGCCTAGGTACACCTTTCAGGCTGAGGGGGGGAGCAGGATGCTTCTAATGCATACGGACACATAATGGGTGTTGTCAACATTCATAACTACAAATTTGAATTGAAGATTTGAATGAATAGTTTTGGATTTGCTTGATTCGAATCGAATGTGGGTAAATTCAGATTTTAAAGATTCGAATCAAACTGAATTTTTGGATGTTCGATTTGAATGGAATGGAATCCCAAAAATTGCATCCGTGCACACTGCTATTCTGGAGTAAAGCAGCACCTCTATGATTATCACCTGGAGCCCAGACAGGAAGGCAACAACAGGGGAAAGCAGAAGCAGTCACCTGGGTGGATACTGGCTCCCGTAATGGTGCAATGCACACATCTAGGGATTTCGATGGCATGCAGTACGCAGAAGTATGTGGCTACTGCCCCATGCCTATGCATGACCACCATTTTAAGCACAGGTGCAATGAGTATTCCCAAGATGGCCAGATCATGCAAGCAGGCACCCAAACTGGTAAGTCATCTTGGCTTTCACATATAATCAACTGGGAGTTGATTTACCCACAACATTATTGCGGGATATCACCCCAATATCCCAGGACCATGTTGGGATTGTGACAATCCAAACATAGCCCCAGGATCACTCCAGGTTTCACATGCTGCCTGGGCGCAGCCTAAATAGGGGGAGGAAGTTTTTAGAATGTTCTGCTCATGGCTTTTAAATCATTCCTATTTTTTTTCAAGCTCTCCTGTCAAATCAGTACAGAAATGGAAAAAACTAAGATCGAATTTGATGGGAGAAACTATTGCTGGAGAACCAAGCACTGGTGGCAGGCAGGCACGGCGGTGGAGATCTCTTCCGGGTATTTAGTGCCAGCTTGATGGCACTATTTAATACCTTGATGGACACATCACTTTAAGTGCCTAAAGACAGCACTGTGGCTGGAACTATTTTGACTGGAACAGAGATAAGGACAGGGGAACCATTGCCTGTACTGTTGTTTCCTCCCACCATTGGGAAGTGGCCTTTAAAAGGCAAGAGGTGAATGAGCCCCACAGGTTGGAAGAGAGGCCACTGCATTGATGCTGGCCGTAGGGATGTGCGTGAATATTTAAAATATTTGTTATTCGGACAAATTCGGACAATCGTATCCAAATCGAATGTCCAGACATTTGTACTTTAGTATTCGTACCAATACGAATATTTAGAATTATTCGTACAAATAATTCAGACATTTGTATCTGTATGGATACATTAGCATCGCGCATGTATCTGTATGCCTCTTATGCCTACCCATAGGCATCCATACAGATACATACTGGATGAAAACGGAATGCACATGGGATGCATACGAGATTTGTATCACTGGACATGTATCAACTATTCAAACAAATATATGCAAACATATTTGTATCCATTAGAATGTCCAGATATTCATTTTTCTTTATTCGTACAAATTCATAAGAACATAAGAACATAAGAGAAGCCCTGCTGGATCAGGCCACAGCCCATCTAGTCCAGCATCCTGTCGCACACAGTGGCCCACCAAATGCTCACGGGCATCTCAAGCAGAGACAAGGACAAACCTTCTCCTGCTCTCGAGTCCCAGCAGATGGCCTTAGAAGCGCCCCAGTTCCTCCGCTCCATCAGCCTGAAAGATGCAAAAAAACTGAAAATTTTAGATTTTCAAATATTCAGTTTGTTACAAATGGAACATCAGAAATTAGATCTGTGCACACCCCTAGCTAGAGGACATGGCATGTATGAGCTCTCTAGAATCTAATGTGCAATTCATGTTCTTAAGTAAGTGCAGAAGACGCAGCAGAGGCCTTTCTGCATCGCGGTACAGTCGATCTGGATCCGCAGATCCAGATATCCCAGGATCTACAGATCTGGATCATGGGGAGGGGAGGGGAGGGCCAGATCCATGTAGTCTGCACAGACAGCACCAATCCGAATCAAGCTTCCTGTGGCATGGCATAACCTCCTAACTGCAGGGCACTGGGTGTGTGTGTGTGGGGAGGGGGTGATTTTTGGCATCATGCTGAAAATCACTTCAGAGAATTCTGGATCGTGGAGGTGTGGCATCTGTACCCTTCCATAATCCAGATTCAAGCCATTAGACCCTGTTGTAGATCTAGATCAAGCTCCCCTAGATTCGGATCTAGCTTTGTCCTGTGTTGGCAGATCCAGACTAACAGCGGGGGGGGGGGGGGATACTAATCTGCATCCAGATTAATGTGTTGATGCAGAGGCTCTGGATCTAGATCAGAGACGCTCTGATCTGGATCAATGCCCTCATGCAGAAAAGGCCATGTTCTGTGAGATTAAGCAAACTCCCATTTTTTCTAAGTTCCAGTGACTTTTCTTTCTAGTCTCATTATTCTTAGCTTCTCACTTCTGTACACTGCGCAATAATTTAATAAAATATAAAATGTTGTTAGATCCACTAAAAAGTGTTTTTGTGAATCTGCTCTTTAAAACTGAGTCTCAGAGAGAAACGTGAGTAATTTTCACCTTTGCTGTATCTCAGTTGTAAATGTACAGTTCAATTGCTGGAAACCTATAGAAAACCTTTGAAAGAGGATTGTTCATTGGTGAGATTTCCATTTTGAAAAAAATTAACTGCTGAATGAATGGTGAAAGTGTTCAAACTTTCCAGATGAAGTTTACTGTATTTCAAAACAAAACTTACTTGGTTGTAAAAGGATTCCAGGAAAGTGAAGTTAAATGAAATATTGCTTTCATGTTTTGTATTTAAATCCCAGCAAACAAAAAGATGTATGAGGACGAATGCAAAGTTTTTTTCTTTTTGATAAGAAAGCCTATAAATATTGTAATTAAATAATGCACTGTGTGCTTACTTTCACAGTCTGGAAAGCTTTAAAATGTGGCTGTATTTGATAAACAGGAAGAAAAAAGTTTAAGGGTTTTTTCCACTAGCACTAAGGACCCATTAGGAACCCATTAAGGACCCATTAGGCTCAGAGCAGGAAGATCCCATTTCCACTGCAGACCCCATTAGAGCCACATTTGTTTCCAGCAGTTCTACGGAAATCCGGATTGAATGGGTCCTTCAGGACCTATAATCTGGATTTCCTGTAGACCCCATTAAAGGGGTCTACAATGGGGTCTTCAGGCATCAAATCTGGATGATACAGAGTGTGTTTCCACTGCAGTTGGGCAATGGGGTCTGGGGGGGCTCTGGGGGGCACCCCCATGGGGGATGCCCCCAAACCCAAAGCTCTGAGGCCTGTGCACAGTCTCTGAAGCCGGCTCCGAAGAACAGCACAGGCTCCAAAGAGGACACCATGCGAGAGCAATGCCAATCCTACGGACTGTTGTCAAAGGTTCTGGAGAATCTTCGAAGTTTGCGACAGATCACTCTGGAGAATCTTCAAAGAATCTATGGAGTGTCTATGAAGATTGCAGCCCTGTCCCCCCAAAAAACTAGGGTGATGGGTAGTCCCCACATGGGTCAATGCAGATTTGCCACATGGGTGCTCCGGCATTTCCACTACAGGCAGGCTAGCACCCATTGCTATTGGGTGCTGCACCACCCATGAGGTACCTCCCTTAATCCGGATCTACTAGATCCAGATTAGTTGAAGGAACCAGTCCTTAGATCCGGATCATCTTAGATCCGGATTAAGGGAGGCCAGTGGGAAAAACTCCTAAAGTTCCTTACCCTTTTCTATTTTCTTTATAAGACATGAATTAATTATTGTCTTTTGTCTTCCAAATGACAAAAGATCAATATGGCAAAATGAATTTCTTGTGGTGAAATACTCCATCTTTTTAACACAGTTAATAAAAAGTTACGGAGTGTGGGATATTTTGTATTTCAAATGATGGGATATGTTTCATTTACATCACCTTGAGCTTGATTATTTTTTCCTTTTTAAAGTATATTATTTATGAATCTGAAAAATAAAGCCACAGTTGTATCATATATCATCAGCAAAAGTGTTGGGAGAAACAAAGCAAAATTGCTGTTCCGTTGTACAATGATCCATTGTACAACAATCCGGCTGTTGATTATTATATAGCCTGCACTTCTAACAGAACTCACTCTGAGCACGATTCATGAAGCAAAAGTCAAGCCTTTAACAAATAAATCATTATTAAAGTGCACCATGATCCAAAGAGCAAAATGTCAAAACCCCAGTTATCCTGCTTGGACATTTGAGGAAATATTCAAATGCTTCTTTAAGAGTGGTGTTGCCCTTAGCCGAAAACCAGCTTCAGGATCTCAGGAAAATAATATATTCTGCTCCACAGGAATAATTAGGAAGGGAATAGAAAATAAATGTGCAAGCATTATTGTGCCTGCATCGAGACTTGTTCATGCTACAGTCACGACTGGGGCATCACACATGGCGATTGATGCATCGTCATGGCACCATGTTAGCAAATCGTTGCTGCGCACTTACCTTAATGCTGATCTAAGGACACTTGCTGCGCAGTATACATTCAAATTTTCCTGCCAGTCCGGGCAGCACTGCAAGAGCAGTGCGAAGAAAGCAGGAGGGTGGCTCAGATGTGATTGGCCGCCTCAACCCACGTGACTCCGTACCCTGACTCAGCCCTCGCAGCTTCTGATGGGAAGCCATGGAGCTGCTTTTCAAGTCGGGACGGTTGGTTGTCACTGCGCAGCAGGTAAGCTGCACTGCGGATTTATTCCGCAAGTCTGGAGGCAGCCTATGTCACTTTCTGAATTCATGATAAAGACATGTTTGGAAAACTGTGTACAATTCTGGTCACTGCACCTCAGGAAGGATATTGGGGAACTGGAAAAGCTGTAAAAAAGTGGGAGATCAAAATGATCAAGGGGCTATAGAACACTGCCGCTAGGGGATCAGACTGCACGGTCTATGGGTCTTTTGCACTTTGCAAAAAAGGGCACTCTGGGTATCGTCCCAGGCACAGCCTACGAATTGCGCAGAGATGCTTCTATCTTAGAAACGTCTCCACACATCCTGGAATGTCCCATGGGATAGCTGTGGAACACATTTTCATGCTCTACAACACCTAGCAGGCAGCCAAGGCATCTCTGCACATCGCATTTGCACCTCTTCTGTGCAAAAGAGGTTTTCATGAAACACGGGACCATGCAACACAGGAACAGTTGCACGCTGTGTTGCACAGTTGGTGCGGCAACAGTACCGTGCAGGAGCGTTGGCCCCATTGCACAGGTCTGCAATTGCCTCTCTAAAGGGCAGTGATCTGCACTTACCGTAAGTTTGGAATAGATCGGATGGCACAAAGGGCAGACACCCAATCTATTACAGGGGTTACCTGGCCAGCACACCTAGGAAAAGTGTGAATTGGTCCTAGGCGTCTTCAGCCTTGAAAGACAGCTTCTAAGAGGGGACCCAATAAAATCATGCACAGAGTAGGGAAAGTGCAGCCCAAGACGTGCAGCAGCATGCAGACAGCAGGGCCCTATTCCAAGATAAGTCCTGGAATAGGGTCAGATGTGGAAAGGGCCTTTCTCTCTGGAAACAGCTGCCTGATACAAAAAATTCAGGGGAACTTTAAAAAGGCTTGGACCCGTTTCTGGAAATCAGAGGGACTCAATACAATGAGATGTGGTCACCAGCTTGGATGGCTTCAGAAAAAAGGTCAGGGTCTGGATGCGTGTGGTGCATGATTTTGTCCACCACCACTAATCGATAATAAGGTAACATCTGGTAAGGCAGGAGGAGTTTCTGGGTTGGAAACGCTTCCTGCAAATGCAGATGTTCCTTACCAGATATTACCTTATCGTGTACTATGGGGTCAAGTGCAAATTGGCCTCCATACTCTTCTTTTCTTGCCTGTGAGCATCAGGAAATCTGATGTGGTTAACTTCCCTCCTCCTCTTTTCTTTTCTCTATCACTTGTTAGATTAGCAGGAGGACATGCCCTAGCAATGAAATCAGATTTTAAACAAATGATAGAACTTTGAACCTTAGGCTGGAGTTAAAGAGTAACCGCAAAGCAAGCCAGATCAATGGCTGGCAAATATTGATTGTATGTGAACCACAAGTGCGCAGTTTTGAACAATGTCACCCCTTTGCCTTGATGTGTCTGCAAACTGTCACCCAATGCTTGCAAGGAAATCAGATGGAGAAACCTTCGAAATGGTGGGAATGCTACCTGATTTAAAAGGAAATCCACTAGGAGAAATATATTCTAGGAGATTAGATTTGGTCTTCTGTTTATTAAGAAGATAGAAAGCAGGTTCATTGACTGGCATCCTCTGCCACTCCCATTCTCAGAGCATAGAACCAGTGTGGTGTCGTGTAGTGCCATGGTTGGCATGTCTGGTTAGCACCAGGGACGCCATGCAATGCGGAGCATGTTCTCTGGCCTGAACTAAGCAATCTAGGCCAGCAATGGAAGAAGCACCATTAAGCCCCCCAGCAGCCATGTGCAAACCATGTTACTACCTTGGTCTACCTTCAGAGACCACAAAATGGAAGTTCTCCAGCTTCTAAAGTTGCTGGCTAGGTGGTGCACCTGGAAATGGCCCATTTCCAGAGCATGGCACCAGGTGGCGTAGGCTCTGTGGGCCACCCATTACCTGTCACAGCAGGACCATGAAGGTGGGCCATGGACCAGGAACACAAAGGACACCATTTTATAAATGGCTCAGATGGAAGCTGTGTGATAGACCTTGAGTCCCAATCCCTGCTTGGAAGCTCATTGTGTGACCTTTGCCTTGGCATTGACCCTGAAGATTGCTGTGAAAATAAAATGATAGGAAGGAGGGGGATTTTGCATTACTTCGGTGCCGTAAACAAAAAATAAACCATGGAATGCCTGAAGCTGTGGCATCATTTTAGATGCCCTTCCTTTTTCATTTGTTATCATTTATTCGTTCATATACCTATGCCTGAAGGTCTCAGGGCAGTTCACAATAAAATTGGTATAGAAACAGATAAACTAGTTAAAATGTGTCGAGGGCACTTGGGAGCAATTAAGTCAAAAGCTTTGCTCATCTCCCAATTCCAAAGAAAGACCAGAGCTTTGATGGAGCACCAGCCATGCCAATCGGAAAATCCCCCAGGGCATTCAGGAATCGTTCCAATTCCATAAGTCTTCGGGGGCAGACCATCTGAATAGGTTTCCCTGCTACTGCAGGGAGCTGCTACTGCAAGGGCAAATCTCACCAGTGAATGATCCGTCCATGACAACGGGCTGAAAACCAGCCCTCCTATCAATAGATCCTCAGCAACCCGCTCTGTAGCAAAAAAAAGAAAAGAAAAAAAGATCAAGGGTATGACCTGCTGTATGAGTCGGGCCTGTTACATACTGAGACAGCCCCATGGTTGTCATGGAGGCCATGAAGTGCTGAGCCAGCCCACTGTGCATAGCCTTGGCATGGATGTTGAAATCCCCCAATACCACCATGGCAGGGGCTTCCAACACCACATTCAAGAGCATCTTAGCCAGGAGGAGGAGGAACAATCTGCAAAACCTGTTTGATAGGAAACTATAGTAGAACAATATGACAGAGTGAAAGAATTCCAAAATGCTCATAAAATGCTCCATGGGTTCAGGACCTGTTTGCACTTGGCCGAGCAGGACAGCCATGCATAGGCTGGCATGGGGCATTCGCACATGGTGCAGCCGCCTCAGTCCCAGAGTGTCTCAGAGCACGGGGCAGGTGGCAAGTCTGTGCAGTTGCAGCTGTGGCTAAGCAGCCAACTGCCACATTGACAATCACCATAGCAACGACCCGGTGCATATGGCCATACCTATGGTGAGGTGGATGTTCCCAGATGGAACTGTCCACACACTCCACCAAGACCCAGGTAAGTCTGGATGAAGTTTGGGTTGGGCCAGCTCCACACTGCAAATGTCAACCATCGCCCCTGATCTTAACTACTGTGAGATATTTACCCATGGTAGTTAAGTCCAAAAATGTCCTCTGTCTATCTGGTGGCAGATTCACAGTCTACAAGCCATATTTCCATAGATGAAACTTTCCCTGCAACTATAGTTCTTTGGCCTTTTCGGACTTACCTGACTATTGTGGTACAATAATACCACAGCAATTAAGTAAAATAGTACTGTGGTGGCAGCCATCTGCACTGCGTGCACTAGTCTGCCCTGTCCTTGACCAGCAGCGCATGCAGTGCAAATGACAAGTCATTAATGAAGTCACCATTAATGAAATCTGAACTGGCATCCATTGCGCAGTAGACATTGCCTTGGGAATCTGACAGCTGTGCGCAATTCCACAATCACAAAGCCAGAAAAGGGTGCAAAGCCACCTCCCCAGGACCAATCGCTGGCTGGAATGATTTTTAGCAGCCCACAGCTGGGGTGCTCCAGGGATGGGTTACGCCACTCTGGGGGTTGCTGCAGTGGCAGGAAAATGCCGACAGGCCTCACCAGCGAGTAGATGGAACCACGCCAATGGGTAAGTGCAAACCTGTTGCAGTCAAAACATAACAAGGCCTGTGTGTCTATGTAGGTTTACTGCCACAGGAAAGGCACAAATCTGGGTGCTCTAAGTTTCCAATGCATCTGTTTAGAACTGAAATATTTCTCCATAGGAAGTTTATATGGAATCATAATGGGGATTTCAATGGATAGGTGGATTAATTTATGTGACTGTCTAGGGGAGGCCAATTTATAAACGCAATGGATGCATTTTGCAGGCCTGTCTGTGCCTATGTGCAGTTGAAAAACGGGCCGTTGGAAATGTTTCCCACCTCTAGGTGACCAGTGACATATTTTCCCACAGCTAAAGTCATAGCTCAAACGTCACATGCCTAGAAATGATCAAAACCTTTTTTTACGATTAGAAGAGCAATGCTGGGTGAATAAGAAATGTTATATAACCTTTTTTTAAAAAGGCTCTCTTATATAAAGTGATTAAGAGAGTGGCCTTTTGCAGCAGTTTTTGTGGCTTTGATTTGCTCTCTTTAAAAAAAAGCAAAGCAAAGCTTGACTTTGCCGGACTCTTACCCACTTTCATCCATGGCCTACTTACAGCTGGCGGCCGATGCCTCGTTCTCATTGTAGAGGTAAAACCTCTGTGCCCAAAGGGCCATGTGCAGTTACTGGTATGTGCTTTCTCATTTTGACAGCTGGTGGACACTTCTGGGAGCCAGTTTGGTGTAGTGGTTAAGGAGCCGGACTCATGGGGTGCTTTTGCACCTGCCGCCGAGAAACGGATTTAAGAAAATCCGTTTCCTGGCGATCCAACCTCCCGAGGATCCGTCCAAAAAAGGGACGGATCCTCAGAGGCCCCGTGCGTCCACACACGCATGGGGAGGACGGATCGGGCTGGCCGGATCTCCTGGGTGCTGTGCGGAGGCCGCAGCACCCATTCCAAAGGGGATCCGGCCTCCCGTGCCGCCGATGCTCCCCCCGGAGCCTGATACTGGAACATGCAGCTGCCAGTCACTGCGCGTTTCTGGTGGCGTGCAGGGGAAGGGCGGAAGGAGGCTGACCGGCCTTCTTTCACCCTTCACAAGATGGTGGCTGCTGGCAAATCTAGTCCCTCACCTCTCTGTGTACGGAAGCGTCCTGCTTCCGACCGGATCGAAGTGAGGGGCTGGATGGAAGACCTAATTTTCAAGGTCTTCCTGGAGGCTGGATCCTTTGGCGGTGAGACCCCATTAAGAATGGGTTTTGCCTGCCAGAGTGCGGAAGCAGCCGCCATGAAGAGTCTCGATCCGGCCTCCAGTGCAGAAGGTAAGTCTTAATGTGTTCTGTATGCCTCCTGTATGTGTTTTTATATGTGTTCTAATGGCCTGTGTGGAAGCACCCTTATCTGGGAATGCCAGCTTTAATTCTGAACTCCTCCACAAAGCCAGCTGGGTGACCTTGGACTAGTCACAGCTCTCTCCTGAGCTCTCACAACCTCACCCACCTCACAGGGAGTTCTGTTGTTGGGAGAAGAACAGAAGCTTTGTCAGCCGCTCTGTGTGTCCTTAAATGGGTGAGAAAAGCAGGGTAGAAAAGCCAACTCTTCTTCTTCTTCTTTAAGGCTCAGTTTGTGGATGCATGCATCCCTATATTTGCCTGGGGCTGCCTCCCTACCACCACCAGTGACCGTTGTTTAAATAGGATTGTTTGATCAGTTGCTGTCCCAAAGGTCTGGAGTCTGATGACCGGGCTGGCAAAGCAGCCAGTCGGCCCTTCATAGAAGAGCAGCTATCTGCCCCATTGTTATCAGCCACAGGCAAATAAAGGGGCTATCTTCTCCTCTTTCGACACAGGGCAATGGCAGTGGAGAATCATTGGGCAACATTATGCTCTAGGAATGGCATAAGAGGAAGGGGGAACTTTGAACATTTAAAAGAAATATTCAAAACGAGGAATCAGCTGGGGTTGCGTGAGGGCACCAGCAAACTGAGGGGGAGATGTGCCGGCAGGCAGCCATTTTAAAGGAGTTATTTGTTTCGCATTCCCCCATGTCATCTGCAGTTGGGTCCTCAAATCTCAGCTCCCTTCAGATGTTGTTATGAATGGAACGAAAATTGACTGTCCAACTGCCAGCATAGACTGGCATGGAGAGCTGGGAGTTGTAGTTTGGGATGGGCACAGTTGAGCACCCCAACCTAACACACAGAACTTAGCCTTTTTGGTGTCCACATCATGATAATCCCTTTAAAGAAGGTCCTCTTTGTCCTCAGTGTAATGTTTTTTAGGAAGTTGAAACATTGGGCTTGTTCACACTTGGAGAATATCTGGAATATATCTCAGGATAGGGGTCTTTGGTCTTCATGCTTTGTCCAGCCTCTTTTGGGGCCGACTGTAGCTTCCCTAGCATGTGGACAGCAGGCCCCTATCCCGGGATACGTTCCAAAAGAAAACCAAGTGTGCATAGGCCCGTTGTTATTTTGGAGAGACTTTGGGACTGTAGCTGATAAATTATATTCCAGACTTTTGATCAGTTTGCTGTGAAGCTCTATAATTCTATTCTGTATTTTCTGGTTCTTCTACCCTGACGTTAAACTGGCACATAGCTCCCAATGGATTTTTAAAGGATAAGAAATTAAATTGAATAAATTTAATCACAAAATCAATAAGGAGCGTTAGGCTTGGTGATACCTGGTGCCCGCTGCGACCAGTGGACAAAGCAACTGACAATGGGTGACCCGAGTCAAAACTGCATTTCTGATATTTGCTGTAGATAACAGGCAGTGCATGTGTTAGCCAACCCAGAACTGACAAGCTTCATTCTTCCAGGTTTTGTGAGATGCTGCCCAAGTTACCTGTATGGATTGCTCGTTCATGCCAATGTCCCTAATCTTTGTTCCTAGTTCAAAGGCAGACTGACCATTTTGACAAATGTGTGATGGCACCTAGAGCAGTCTCTGGCCTCACTGCACGTCCACATACTTGTGTGGCCATGCCATTCTGGATGTGGCCACCTCCAGCCACATGCATGACTGAGCACCTTTTGACTTCTAGGGTGAAGTCAGGAGATATGGCCCAGTTCCATTTCCATGGTCAGGGGAGGTGTGGAAGTGAATACAGGCCACAGTGTGGCCAAATGAGGTAGATTCTCAGCCTCATATACAAACTATGAAGGCACTTCTATTGTGCTTCCGATGAATGAGCACTATTATCTAAAGAAATGACTCGAGAAAGCCACGTCTGATCACACTATCAATGCCTAGCATTGAAGTTTGGGCTTTTTTGATTTGCTGCTTCGAGTTCTTCCAAATTTCTATGTATTTTCACGGTTAATTATGAAAATATTGGAAGAACGCATTAAGCTTTTTAGCTTCTCTTGGATTCTGGTACCCTAAATGCTTCTTAACGTGACCAGCTCAAGAATCCTTTTGCGCATAAAATCACTTCTTTAGGGATGCCAGCAAGTCAGGCTCGACTCCTGATGTGTCATCAAACAGGGGCTTTCCATCCTGAACTGCCTTTAATAGATAGTGCCTGAGAACAATAAAATATCAGTAGATAGGAAAATTATTAAGTGTTTCTTAATAATTTACAGCGTATTAAAACTTGAAAACAAAAAACACAAACATCTGTAAAATGCAGACGAATCTTTTCTGGTACAGTGCCATTCTCAACATCGTGGGTTTGTATGAGGAAAGTGTCACTTTCCTGGTATAATTTTGTATCACCCAGGGCAAATCTGTATTAAGCAAGTCACTGCATTGTTATTGAGAAACCCAAAATAGGGGAACTGGTGATTGTTACTGTTTCCCCTAACACAGCTTACGTAACCCAAGAGGTTTCCAGGAATGAAACTATCCTATTATAGGATGGGTGACTGTAAATATTTTTTATTCATTGACTGCTTTTACTGTCTTAATTTATAAACTGAGGTCTTATGCGTATGTTGCTTTGTTCTGCTAACTTTTCTGGAAGTTTAGAGCAAAGGGTAGGATACAGTATGAATGAACAAACAAACGAATGAATGAATGAATGAAATTCCAGAAGCAGGTATGAGTTTTGCATGCTCACATAATTTATTTCTTTTCATTTATATCCTGCCGTATGCAATATGGGCAGTTTCCATAACTCCAGCACTCTTTTCCCTCTGAATTAAGACCCTATCCAGATGAAGGATATATAGGGCAGTTATGCCTGCACTACGGTGGGACTGCCACATATTTACTTATTTGTTTATCATTTGTATTTCTATCCCACCTTTCACTCAGAGGTCTCAGGGCAGGTAACAACATTTAAAATCAGACACATATTAAAACAATGGCAGTATATATTAAAACAGTAGCAGTGTCTGTGAAGTGGGAAGAGACAGTATGCTTCCGTTTAACCAAAGGCCACGGCAAAGAGGTGTGTCTTCGCCACCTTCCTAAACATATACAGTGATGGAGCCTGACGCACCTCAAGGGGGAGATAACTCCATAGCCCAGGGGCCGTCCCTGAGAAGGCCCTGTCCTAGGTGCCCACCCCTTTTACTACTGAGGGTGGTGGGACAACCAGGAGGGCCTCCCCTGAGGCACGGGCAAGTCGATATGGAAGAAGGCATTCCTTTAGATATTTGGGACCCAAGTCATTGCAACCCCAACATAGCCTGCCTATATCCCTGCTAAATCCCATTATAGCCTATTTAATGAGAACCTGACTCTATAACTTACCTTTCAGACAGATCCATCATCCTGGCCAAGGCCACCGCACATGTGCGTGCTCAATCAGAATGCCTGGACGTGCACATCAGATTAAGGGCCAGCATGGTGCACATCTAGACCTCACAGATCTGCATTAATGTTCAGATCTATGAGACCATGCCCTCCCCATGTTGGTCTGCTCTCTCTGCATTAGACAGACTGTGATCCTGGCCCTTTCTGAACTTGGCCTTATTCTGGAATATATCGTGGGATAGCGATCTGCCAGCCACAAGCTAACGCAGACAAATCCCTATTCTGGGAGATATTCCAGAATAAGGCCAAGTGTAGAAAGGTCCCTTGTTGATTAGGGAGACCTTAATCAGGATCACTGTGGAATGTGGATCAGTGGTAAGTCAAAGCACCAGACCTATATCCCCTAAGGTATGTGGTGTGGTTGTAAAGCTCATGTGAGGTTTGAGACTGAGCTGTGGCCTGGGGTAGGTTACTGCCATCATATAGGTGGTGCTGATCCCATTCATAACTTGTTGGGGATCAGTGGGGCTGGGAGTTTTGTTGCCAAGCAGTTTGAAATTCTTAGTCAGGAACTAAAGAGTCACAATGAGTCAGCAACTCATGACTCAGAGTCTTATGATTCAGTCTCCTGTTGCAGTAGTTAGATGACGTCATTCTAAAACCTCATGAAGACTTGCAGATTGTGAGCTATATAAGTATCTCTGTGTTGTAAAAGTTTTGTCTTTGGCTTCTTGTTTAAAAGAAAAGGTTTCTCTCAGGAAGGACTCTGAAATAAAGCTTCTGAACCTTCCATCAAGGAAAGAAATACTTTGTCTCTGGATTTATTTGACTGAATGACTGTCCAACTATTCTCTGAGATTGACAAGTGATCTGACTCCAGTACAAATCTGCTATACAACCTGATATTCGCCACTGGATAATTAACTACTGTATTTGTGTTGTTGTTGTATATCACTGAGTCGTGGCTGACTTCTGGTTGGCTGCATGAGCATCTCCATGGACATCTCTATGCAGTTTTCTTGGCAGAGTTACAGAAGTGGTTTGCCATTGCCTGCTTCTCCCTCTGTTCACTAGGCATCTTGCTTTACCACTGTGAGCTGCAGCTACTCCTAACAAAACAGGCACACAAACTCCCTAAAAGTAGCTTCACAAATCTTCCTCAAGGGGAACAAAATCAACAGAGACGCAAATCTAAATTATTCCTTCCCTGATGCCAGGGCTTGCTGCATAAAAGTCATCTGCATAATAAGAAAAGATTAAGGGAGAAATAATAGACACTTTTGAGATAGGAGGGAGAAGAAAGAGAATTTGTTAAAAGCGGTGCTCATCTTTGAACCTAAATGATCATTTTGTATGAGTCATCATGTTGGCAGATAAATTAGTGGAAACCCTTGAAAGAGACAATTCCAAAAGCCTTTGGTTAGTCACTTGGCCTAGTTCTACATTGAAAAGACCCCACCTTTGTACAATACCTGCGCGTAATGCCTTTGTGAAAACAAATGAGCAAGGAAACTGGAAGGCCTGGTCAATTTGTTCTTTAAAAGGAGGAGGAGGAGGAGGAGAAAGAGGAAGAAGACTATTGAAGCCAAAACAAAGATTTAAAATAGTGGTCAATGTACCTTTGAGTGAAGCTCAACTCCTGTTGACTGCCTGAATGAATCTCTGCAGGTTTTTTGGCAGCAATGCAGAAATGGTTTGCCATTACCTTCCTCTAACCTATTTTTCCACTTCCCTGGCTAGCCTATAACATGTGTTACAGAGGCAGTTTCCCCTCCAAGTAATAACTGGGACTGACTCTGCTTAGCATTTGAGGTCAGAAAAGACTGAAGAACAACCTAAACACTGAGGCCCAGAAGTAAGAAGGAGAGGATAAATGGAGGGAAGCAGATATTAAGGTAAGTGAGAATGAAGGAAACAAGGCAAATGAAGGCAAGTCTTGGGTGTGAATCTGATTGCTTAAAACATTTACCTTCAGTTCATTATAAATCCAAGGGCAATTTACAGCTTAAAAAAAAAAAAGGAATTCTATGCATCAAAACTAGGTTTTCTAAAAAAGGGATGATTCTTTTAGTTGTCAATTATCAGCCAATATTTGGACGCCTAAATATATATGTGTCCAATAACAAAGTCAGTATCTGCAATAGTTCGGAGGAAGACCATTCCATCAGTGAGACTCTGATGTACTTTTCAGGTGGCGGCAGATGGTCTACGCAAGTGGCGGGAAAGGGTAATGCTGCAGATGCCAGTATACTGAACCAGGCTAGGAGCTTCCATTACATATGCTGGTATGGTCTAAGGGGATGGGGCCCAGCATGGCAACCAGTGCAGAGTTGCCCATAATTAGATGAGCTTCATCCCCAAATCTCAGGATATGGTGAGTCTGAAGAAGAGGAAGAAGAAGATGAAGATAATAGGCTTTTATATCCTGCTTTTCTTGCTCTGAAGGGGACTCAGAGTAGCTGACAAACCTTCTATTTTTCTCCCCACAACAGACACCCTGGCCCTGGTCACACCTGCATGAGACAGGATGTCCTATTCATAATTGGAACTGAGGTTGTACCAGCTCTGTTCACACCTAGATCGTTATAGGCCAGCCTCAGGCCAGCCTTGCTCTGGGCTGCATTGGTCACACCTTTCTCCATGATCAACGTGAGACTCCTCCATGGAACGCTTGGCCCTCCAGCCCTTTTGATGTGTCAAATCTATCTCCTTTTTTATTGCATGCCGTTGTGACACTCAAGGGAGGCGACGGTGTGTGTTTGTGGTTCTTTTTAAAGCCTGCTCCCCACCTCCACACACCCCTTCCTTTTCATGTGCTTTTCTCCTCCATGCGATTAATTTTTAAAAAAAATAAATTTGTGTAAAAACACTAGATAGAGGAATCATACACATAAATTGGGGAGAGAAAGGGAGGTGCCTCATGAACTCCGCATGTGCCAATTGGCTGGAAGACTGGAGCCACTGATCACAGCACGGTTCAGCCTCCTTTAGCCTGTCCCCCTGCTCACAACTAAAGGAAAGATGGCCTGGAATGCCATGACAGGCTGAGTGCTATTTAAATGAGGACTCTGGTTAAGATGGGGTAGGCCATCCTGGAAAATAAATTGAATAAAAATAATGTGAGTAATGCGACCTGAGAACGACCTGAAGTTATCCTAAGCTAAAGGTATGACCATGGCCCCTGTGAGGTAGGTGGGGCTGTGAGAGCTCAGAAAGAAAGCTGTGACTAGGCCAAGGTTACCCAATGGGCTTCGTGTAGAAGTGCGGAATTGAACCAGGGGACTACCAGATAAGGATTTGACACTCTAACCACAAGAGCAAACTGGCTCACGGATGTAGAGATGAGGACTGCATTTCCATGTATCTCCTGCCACTGCATTGCCACGACCTCGCAGTGGTCATGGGACCCCATTTCTGGGCACAATCACTCACGGAAGCACCAAGCAAGGAGGCATCTTTTTCCTTTTGTACCTCTCCCATGGACTCCATTATGAAGCTGCCTGTCTGTGTAAATGGAGACCTGGCCATCCTCTCAGGTACCCCACACGCAAGTTGTTTACTGCTTAATAGGTCAATGGCAAAACCTTCAGCTCTATCTGGCGGTCAAGCCTGTTCCTTGCACTCACTATGAATAAGTCTCCATGTGAGCTTTCTGTGCTAACTGTTGCTTCCATACTAATCTTAGGTAGCATCTCATGTAGCATGTGTTATAAAAGCCCAGTCCAGAAGTCCACAGTTCATATGTCGCTGTGGCCTGGTTGTCCCTTTTCCAGGAAGAGCCTGTAAGCTGGCAAAAGATGTTCCTTACCTCAAGAACTGCTGGGGCTCCAAGGACAGTCGTGATTCAGAACCCCCAGAAGACACTGCCATGCTTTCATAGATAATGCAAATCTGTTTGGGACAAGCAACTCATTCCAGACATGAAACCCATCACCCACGTATAAGCTGTCTCTGGAGATACTTCAGAAACTGCAGTTAGGTCCTTTCTGCGCTTACTTATTAATCACAAACGGAACATTCATTTAGAACATTATCTGACGATCCCAGTCCCGCTTCTCTTAAGGAGAATATACACCAGAGCCAGGTTTGAACAACTTGACATCAGGATGCAAACTGGTCGCTTCTGTAACATTCCAGGATCTGAGAGACTCTGTGTTTGGGGTGACCAAATTGTCGAAGACATCGAACATTTTTTAATCGAATGCTCAGCCTATACTGACCTCCGTCGCAGATACCTGTACCCAATTACAGCTAATTTTAGCTCTCATGATAGAGAAGATCTTTTGAGATTCCTTTTGCAAGGTCTAGAAAGATCTACAATAATCAGAGTAAGCCTTTTTATTCTGAAAGCCACAAAGAAAAGAGCTTGCTTCTTGGAAAAAGAACTGCGAAAACAACAACCTATCTGCAAATAGAATGTCAGCTGCCTTCCTTTATTCTGTTTTATAATGTTTTTTATTGTGTGTTTTTTTTCTTTTTACTGAATTTTGAAATGGTCATAAGACTGATCAAATAAAAATTATTATTATTATTATTATTATTATTATTATTATTATTATTATTATTATTATTATTATTATTATTATTATTATTATTATTATTATTATTATTATTATTATTATTATTATTATTATTAATCTGTATCAAGGAGTTGCTTAGTACACGCTGTCTGCATGGTACTAATATTAATCCATATCAGGGACATTTTCACACTCCCCTTCCTGTCTGCTTGAGCACTAGTCAACTTTGGCTGCTCCCTCCCCCCAGGAACAGATACTTACCTTATTCGATCCCAGTGCCTATCGTCTGCTGGGTGCCGCCATTTTGGCCGCGGTGCCTTCCACGACTGTGTGTGGGTCAGCGCCTTGATGACGCTGACACTCTGCACACGTGCAGTCTCCAAGGTGGCAGCATGCTTGCGCAGCACCTCAAACAACCTCAGAGTTCTGGCAAGAGCGAATGGTCATGCCGCTGGAAGCTTCAGGTGTGGAATAGTCTCCCCCTTGAGGTGTGTCTATCTCCTTCACTGTACACACTTAGGAAGGCAGTGAAGTTGAATGTATCTGTCCCACATATGAAGCCAATTTTTCAGAAATTTTAGGATTCTTATTACAGGATTCCTGTTTTTTTAGCCACCGAATTTAGCATGGTGCTAGAAGATGCTGTCCTGAAGAT
Source organism: Aspidoscelis tigris stejnegeri (assembly GCA_023333525.1). Taxonomy (NCBI): domain Eukaryota; kingdom Metazoa; phylum Chordata; class Lepidosauria; order Squamata; family Teiidae; genus Aspidoscelis; species Aspidoscelis tigris. The sequence goes on from JALMGA010000007.1 coordinate 16,035,684, forward strand.
ACCAATTCATCCTTGCTGAATCATCCTGAGTGTGTGATTTGCTAATGTCATGGTGTACTGAAGAAAGCATTTGTTTTCCCCTCTAAAGGAGCATCATGCCCGTTCACCCACACTGTGGTTGTTAATGAAACACACCCAAGCACTGTTCTTTGTACGACGTGTTCATTAGAAACCATGGATCTTGTTTTAAAAAGAAGGGCTGTAATACCATAAAATTATATGGTGTACACCCAAGGGGATGAGGGTCACCATGTTCATCCATTGACCTAGGCCGCGGTTATAGGCCAGCCTCAGGCCATCCTTGCTCTGGGATGCATTGGTCACACCTTTCTCCGTAATCGACCTGAGACTCCTCCATGGAATTTTTGACAGGCGGGTGGGCAGGCGAGCGGGTGGGCGGAGGGACAGACAGATGGGCGAGTGAGTGGATAGAGGTAGGTAGGTAGGTAGGTAGGTAGGTAGATGATAGATAGATAGATAGATAGATAGATAGATAGATAGATAGATAGATAGATAGATAGATAGATAGATAGATAGATAGATAGATAGATAGATAGATAGATGATAGATAGATAGATAGATAGATAGATAGATAGATAGATAGATAGATAGATCTAACATAAGTATGAAGCTTTTAAATATCTTACTTCCTTTTCCTTTCTCTGAAATTCCTTTCATACAGGATTAGCCTTTCTCATGCCATTGAAATGTCTTTAATGCTTAGACAATTTGCTCCACACAGATTCAGTTTTTGCTCCGTTCCGTGACTAGGTTCCTATTCAAATTTGTCCATATGAATTCTGTTAGCATTGAACAGTGCCACTGAACTCCTTTTGTACCATCAAACAGGCTCAAAAGTGATAGCTTCATATTACTGTAATTTTGATGAGCAAAAAGGGATGTATTGAAAAAAATTGAAAAGCAAATCTGAAAATGAAATTCTCGTTGCAAAGTACAGGTTCCTTGAGTTGAATTTTTTTTTCTATAGACATTTCCCTACCAGGTAGCATCATTTGTACAATTGGTCTTTCTTAGACGCGATGGATTATACTGCAGATTTTCTTTGATTCCTGTATATGATTGGCAGATGAGTAATCTTTGTCTTTTGTTTTCCTCAGCTGTGGTTTCCAGTTGATTTGGGCTGCATTTCCATTATGGAGTAAAGGCAGCTTAATCAGGGCCTCTGGGCACCTGTTCTCCATTGAGAACAATGGAAACTGGTTCATTTAAGTTGCCTTGATATCTCTGTCCTTTCTTAGTAGCCTGCCTTAGTTGTCTTCCTCAATAAACTGGGTGATTTCGCTGGATGGTAAAGGACCACAATGAACTAACACTGACTAGTACTCGCATTTGGGAGCTTTAGTCAACATTAGGCTTTCCCTCCGCAATCAAATACTTACCTTTGTTTGGTCGCGGGCCCAGTCCTCTGCAGGGTGCCGCCATCTTGAGTACTGTGCCCTCTGTAACTGCGCCTGCATCAGTGCCATTGCCATGACAATGCTGATGCTCTGCTCAGTTGCAATCATGTCAGGAGGTCAGGAGAGCTGCCAGCACACTTGCATGCCTGAGAAGCTATTTTATTTAAGAATTTATATTCTGCTCTTCACCGAAAAATCCCAGGGTGAGTCACAGTAATAAAAAGTAAAATACTGTACATGTAACATGAAATAGTTCTCTCATTGTTGTATTCTCACCTGAACTTTTCTTTGTGCAGCATCAAATTGTTTTCCACGTTATGTTTTCATTATTCTTTTTCAAATGGTCCATAGATGGGCTCTAAGCCTCTGTGTCTGTAAATAGCTGGTTTGAATGGCAGGCTTCTGGAAATTAGCTTGCTTTCTTTGATTTGGCCTGTCCTAGTATTTCCCCAGTTTCCCACTGAACTGTGATTATTTTCATCTGCGTGCGGTGCAACTAAAGTTCATCATGCCCTATGCCGGTTTTCTGGCAGTTTGCCCCACAGTCCTGACATTTTATTTGGTAGGCCACTGCTATGTTGCCTTCTTTGGATACCAAATCTTTGGGTCATATCATCTAACCCAGAAAATCCACTTTGGGGATAGATAACATGGAAAGAAAATGGCTAGTCATTTTGCTGGGGTATTCTCTCACCCTCACGTTGGATCAAATGTGGATTAAAGTTTAGGGAAGAGAGGCCTTTTAACTGACAAGTTTTAAGTATTTATAATTGGAAACATTTATATAGCATTTCCCTGTTAAACACGGATGATATATTCTGAAAAACTGTTGTGTGATATGAAAACCACTGTAATCAATGGAAAAGTAGGGACTTAGGTCAGCTACAGCAAAAAACTTCTCCACCCCTGGGACATATTCACACTTAGGCCTCTGGTATGCAATTACAGCCTACAAGCACTCCCTGCCTGCCCAGATGTTAACTAACTGCAAACTAGCTGTGTGCACTAAATTGTGCATCACAACTCAACCCTTCCCAATTGTGACTGGGAGCTTACCTGTTGTGTCCAGGAGGTGAACACTCACAACTCTTCTGGTGCAAGGAGTCACCTGAGGTACCATGCAAACATGCTGGTACCTCAGATGACCTCTGACACAATTGCACATGCACACAGTGTCATCGTTGCCATAGTGATGACACCCTCGTATGGAGTCAACTTCTGATCGCTTGTAGTTGGTCAAAACTGAGGGACCTCCCTTTGGTGAAGTGACCTAATGATTTATTCCAAGCTTGGCCTTCCATGGATATAAACACTAACGTAATTGCAGTCCCTGTTATTCTAAAATGAAATAAAGGTTAATTCCCCAAAGTGGGTTCCCCCTCACTCTTTCAAGCCCAAGTTGCAACCACTGTGCCATTTGCATAAAGTGCTCTTTAAGGAAATTTATTCTCCTTTCTTTGCTTCAGAAATCATTTTTATAATGCATGCTTTTATGATACTTGACAGCCGACTTTTTAAAAAAGCTAATCAGATCACTTATTTTAATCTCAGCTCATAAATTCTGCATTCTGCTCCTGTCATCTTTTCCCTGGGTGTTTTGCTTTGTGTGCTTTTCCAATCTGATATTTTAGAAAATGTTATTGGGCATCCAAAACAAAATTATTTGTTCCCTAAAGCCTAAATAGCTCCTCTGAGTGACTAACTTAGTAATGTTTCTTCCACTCTTATTCAGGGAAAATCAAAACTTCCAGATCTGAAGGGATTTTTTAGAGTAACTCCCAGCATTCCACTTTGCTTATAATGCCCTGAACTCATTGTGAAAACATTAATTTCAGGTAATGGAAGTGTATGAGGAAATGGGGTTTAGAGGAACAAGCCATCATGTATCCCAAGTTTTGGATCTAATAGAGGAGGGTGGCAGCAGTGTTAATGAGTGGGAGAGGGCCTTCACCGTGCTGGCCCCTCTATTTGTTCAAGCTGCCCTCACAACCTCAGCAAGCCTCAGGAAGAAGCCTGACAGTTTTGTTGCTTTTCTCAAGGTTGCCATTCCCAAGTCTCAATACCTGTGACTAGAGGACCTCCTTATGTAGTGCTGTTCTTTATACAAATAGGATTGGGTAGTAAATCCTGTTTTAATAGGAATTACCCCATTGGATGTAAAGGGATCTTTGGGGCTAGACTTTCCTACATAGCATTCAAGATGGAAAGAAATTTCAGCAGGATCTAAAAGGACAAAAAAGGGTTCCTGATAGGAGACTGAAGGATGGGATGTCCACAGGATGGTGGACCACTGGGGCTTGTAACTCACCTCTGGGGTAAGTCCCCAAGTTTCTTCTAGGACCAAACTAGGAATGCCACACAGATCTGTGGCGGTCCCAATAGAATCCAGGAATGGTTTTGCACTTCTCTTCCCATCTGCTGGACAGGAAAGGAGTGCAGATAACCAATGTTGACTAGCACTCACACTTGGAGCGCTAGTCAACTTTGGCTGTTCTTCCCCCCCATGCGATCAACTATTTATCTGATTCGATCCAGGGGCCGGTCCTCCTCTGGGTGCTGCCATTTTGGCTGTGGTGCCCACCACGACTGTGCCTTTGCCATGCTGATGCTCTGTGCACATGCAGTCACATCTATGGTTGCCTGAGATGCCTGTGAGCTTGTGCGGCACCCCTGGAGCACCAGAAGAGGTGCGGATAGTCATGCTGCTGGACATTCCAGATAAGCTCCTGGTAAACGTTGGTTAAGGTGTGAAGCAAAGTTTTGTGCTCCACACCTAATTAACAATTAGTGAACTTCTGATGAGGCAGAGCATGCTTGTAGCAACCTACTCAACATGCGAATGCTCTTCACCAGAAGTTCACTAATTCTTGACTAGCGGCTGAAGTGCAAAAAGGCCCCAGGGTTAATTGGTTCAAAATCTGAGATTTCAGTATTACAGAAAATTCAGCAACACCAAATTTTCCATTATACTGATTCCTTACCTTTGTCTGGTGGCTCTTTGGGTTAACTGTTCCTGGTGGAAATACCCAGATACAAGTCAATCAAGGGACAAATACCTAAAACTGAGCAGTCACTGGCTGACATCTGGGAATTTCAAACAAGGCATAGTAACACGAGGAGCTGCCAGACAGGTGGTAAGATGAGGGATTGCTTTGGTTGGCCTCCTATCATCTAGCAAGGGTGGCAAGGGGCAGTGTGATGCAATCCAAAGAAGATCCCAGCCCTTAAGAGGTCCTGCATTGCGGTCCAGAATTCGTTTCAAACTACTGGTATTGGCTTTTAAGGCCATTAGATGGGAAACTCCAAGGTATCTAGCAGCTAGAGTTTCATGGTATACTCCAGCTAGAAACTTAGGATCTGCAGGCAAAGTGTTCTTACAAGTTCCTCAAACTCACATTGCAACTTCTAAACTGCAGGGTTTCCAAGACTTACTGGTAGTTCCTCACCTTGGAATAACCTCCCAGAGGTCCTCAGATTAGAAGATTTGGTTCATTTTTCGAAAGCGGCTGAAGACCTTTCTTTTTAATACTGCTGAATGAGTTTAAATTGACTTATTTTATTGGATAGGATGTATCTGAGACTTATAAAATGATGTTTTGGGAATTTATTACTGCTATTTTATTAGATTGATAATTTTAATATTGTTATGATTATTATTAGATTGTTTTATTGCTATGTTATTGTTATTTCTGTAATTTTTAAACCTGTACTGTCCCTTGGTAGAAAGGGCGTTATAAATAAACATTTATTATCATTATCATCATTATCATTATTATTATTGAGGTACCCTAAGAAAGAAAAGGAACAAGGAAGATATGATATCCTAGGATTATTGTGTTCAGTTACTTTAATCGCCTCTTTTCATTTTTCATTAATTCATTTATTTTGGATAAATTATGAATTTCCTTTTTGCAGCCCCTTACTCTGCATTCTTTGGTCATTGTAACCTTGTCCCAAGCAAAGAAGGGAATATCATTTGGGGTCTGTGAGCCTAGGTGTTTGCTTTATTCTCTGTCTAGCCAACGGCCCTCAGTCATCTAGGGGATCAAGGGCCGTCCCACATGGATCAATATTTCAATGTGACTTATCATACACCCTTGTTTACTTAAAAACTCCAGATCTCATAAAGGCCAAGGGGGAGTCATTTTGGGAATCAGTCACTCTGCCTTACCGCTGTAAATATATGGAAAGAACTATAAAGTAATACTTCTCAGGGAGGCCTGTTTCCTGAGATAGAATTTAAGGCAGCCAAACCTGAGTACCATAAGTGAAAAATAGGATCACGCTGCAGTCATGCTGGACGGTAAGCCATGTGCATATGTGTCTGTGTGTGTCTGTGATTGAAAGCAACAAGAGGTTAAAATTGGGGGCTTAGTAAGTTGTTCTGCAAAAATAAGTGCTGTTAATGTAATGGTGTACTGTGATATCTTGTCAAAGACTCTCGAGCCTTATAAAAATTAACGCAAGGAGCCTGACTAGAGGAAAACTACAGCCCATAACCCATGGGGAGTATGTATGAGAAATGCAACATCAGAGCCTCAGGTTATGTTCAGACATAACAAAAGGGCTTCCTCAGGGGCACCTCAGAGAGAGAGAGTGTGTGTGTTCCCAAGGGTCATGTTCCCAACCCTTCTCTAATCCACCTTTTCTAGCACCAAATGTTCATGAGAGAGGGAAGGGTAGATTTGGTGAATGAACAATCTCACCTTGAAGCCTTTTCTAAGCCTCCTCGGGCTGTGGTCACACCTAAGGTTTAATCCAGCTTCAGTCCACCTTTGGAGCAAGAGAACACATCAGCAAAGTGACCAGTCATCTTCTTTCCACATTATCTATCCCAAAGGTGAATTTTCTGAGTTATTTTAACACTGAAAGAAAACCGCTTGTCACTTTACTGATGTATTCTCTCACTCTGAAAGTGGACTGAAGCTGAATTAAACCTTAAGTGTGACCGCAGCTTCAGAGGGCTTCAGGTTTTATTTATTTATTTTGCTGATCACATCCTCCTCAGTTCAAAACTTGTGTGCAATTGCAGCACCTAATCTAAGGCAACATGGGGCATGAGTATGCCAGGGCTGTGAACCAGGACATTTCTCCCAGAGGTACTGGGAGAAAACTAAATAATGACACACTATTTGAAACAAAAGCAACCATGTTAATGGCAAACGGTTTTGCTGATATGAAGGGTACAATTTGTGAGAAAAGGATTGCCAAGAAGTATGTGGGTGAAGGGGGGGGGGGAGTTCGGATCCACTGATCTAAGAGCTGGAAAATCTTGAGCTGAACCCTTGCAGTTCATGCAAGCAACGTCAAGATTTTTCAGGCCTTTGCAACAAACCTTGTCCCTACGCTCTGTCTCGGCGGGGGGGGGGGGGGGGGGATTACAGAAGAAACTTGGAATATTTAGTCTTTGGAATGAAAAGGTCTAATCAGTGCACCCCAAGAACAAAACTAATCAATAATTGACCAAAGGACAGCAGTGGTTATGATGATAAACCATCATGGTGGGCTTTATTAAAATATATATGTATGTATCAAGGAGCTTATTATATTTGTATAAATGATAACAGCTTTAATTCCACCACCACCACCACCACCCCGGTGTAGAGCACAGCTATGCAATTACTGTATTCTCTATTGATATTTTGCTTTGCTGAATTCAGTAATTACTTTTCTGCGGCTCCCACACGGCTCTTTCATCCAAAGACGCACCAAAGGGGAAACAGAAGCCGGTTGCCATGGGGCCCATTGCAAAATTCACTTCCCCCCCCCCCTTTGAGCTAGCCTGCAGTCTTTGTCACCTCCACGTCTAAATATCACGCAATTCTGAACGAATGCCAGAGCTGAGGATAACTCTCTACTTCTTAATTTGTGGTTCTTTTCTGAGTAATTGCTTCTTAACTACTGGGTCTTAACGGAGGCTTCATCCACACGTAATAGCAACAGTAGTCTTACATACAACTTACAGGTGGTAACTGCAACGTATGTTAGTGTGGCTATGGGAGGCTGAATCCACATTAAAGGCCAGGACACACGCAGAGGCTGTGGTCACCTTCAGAGCGAGAGAACACATCAGCAAAGTGGCCAGTAATTTTCTTTCCGCATTATCTATCCCAAAGGGGAATCTTCTGAGTTACTCAACACTGAAAGAAAACAGTTTGCCACTTTGCTGATGCGTTCTCTCGCTCTGAAATTGGACTGAAACTGGATTAAACCTTAAGTGAGACCACAGCAACAGTCTCTCTGTCTTTTCTGGGCTGTGATCACACCTAAGGTTTAATCCAGCTCCAGTCCACCTTCAGAGCGAGAGGACACATCAGCAAAATGGCCAGCAATTTTCTTTCCACGTTATCTATCCGAAAGGTGAATTTTCTGAGTTATTCAACACTGAAGTGGACTGAAGCTGGATTAAACCTTAAGTTTGACCACAGCCAGAGACTGTGGGCCTGTTTGCACTAATGCAATCAGGACAGCCTGGCAAGGATCATATGCCGCCTCTGTCCCAGAGCAGCTGAGAGCTCCACAGCTTAAGTGAGAGCACTCAGGGCCTTCTTAGTACAGCCCCATTTGCAGCATTTGCACTGCTATGCCTTGTGGTGTGGGGTATCATGGCTGCAGCTACAGCTGCTCAGTCAGGTGCCATGCTCAGTCAGATGGCACTGTTATCACTGTGATGCAAACAATTCCAGTTGGGGCGTTTGCAGTTTGGAAGCTCCCGGGTAAGTCTGGATTATGCCTGGGGTGGAAGCGGTTCCTGCAATGTAAATACTGGCTGCCATCCCTGATCTTAACGTCTGTGGAAGGTATCTCACGAATGTTAGGTACGAAAAGGACCTGTGTTCACTTCACACCATCTGAGGGAACATAGCAGGAGTCAAGCTATTTTCTTTCAGCATCGTCTAACTCCAAAAATCCACCTTTGGCCAACACAAAGTAGAAAGAAAATGACTAGTTCTTGAAAGTTTGATATGGTCAATGAACTAAATAATTACCCATCCATCCATCCATCCATCCATCCATCCATCCATCCATCCATCCATCCATCCATCCATCCATCCATCCATCCATCCATCCCCACTGATAGCAAATGAGGTGTATTTAATATAGTTTCTCTTTCTTCTTCAGTTTTTCTTTAATTCCTTTCCCATGAATGAGATGAATTTCATCCCCCTCCCCCCACATCCCATGGGGAAGACATTTTTTTTTAAAGAAAAATCTGCTGGCACTAACAAATAACTTCAAAATGATGTGGAAGAGGGATGGTCTCTTTTATGATCTAAGTGGGGAATTTAAAATATAACCTTCTGTAATATTTGTTTTCCCAGTCAAAATCACCTTCCGCTGCCTGTAATTAATGTGTAGATGGTGCAATGTGGTACTAATTTATTACCTTTGTTCTGAAATGTACCATGTTTCTTAAATGTTCTGACAGGCTCAGGATGGTCTCTTTTTACTGCCAGTGCTTTTATCATTGCTCAGGTGAGATTCTGAAGGGCCTCAATTGCACCTGTTTCAATTCAACTTCAGTCCATCTTCAGAATCAGAGAACATCATCAGCAATGTGACAGACAGCTTTCCTTCCACCTTATCCAACCAAGAAAATCTACTTTGTGGTAGATAATATGGAAAGAGAATGACTTATAACTTGGGATGTGCACGAATACAATTTTCAAATTTGATTTGATTCAGATAGAATATTCAAATATCCAAATTCGTACGAATAAAGAAGCAATGAATGTCTGGACATTTTAACTGATACGAATACATTTGTATCTCTTTGCACAAATATTCTATACATATTTGATTATACGAATCTCGTACCAATCCGTATGCATCCTGTTTTCATCCCGCACATATCTGTACTAATGTTTACAGATAAGAATAAGATGCATACGGATACATATGCAATGCATACGTATCTGTACCCATACGAATGTCCAACTTATTCATAGGAATAATTCAAAATGTTTGCATTGTCCAAATACTAAAAACCAAGTGTCTGGATGTTTGATTTGAGTTTGAATATCCAAATTTGTCCTAATTTGATTGAATAACAAATATCTCAAATATTTGTGCAGATCCCTACTAGTAACTTTGCTGATGGACTCTCTCATTATGAAAGTGGACTTTCTCATAGCGGCACCGTAATGGCACTATATTTCCCCATCTGGGTGAGGTCTAAATCAGTTTATCTTTTTAATTTTTTCACCAATGCTATAGAAGAACGGATACCTAGTAAAACAGCAAAGTTTGCTGATGATACTAAATTATTTGGGTAGTAAAATCCGAAAGAGATTGCCAAGAGCTCCAGAGGGATCTCTTAGCATTGTGTGAGTGGGCAACCAAGTGGCAAATGTGCTTTAATCTTAACAAGTGCAAAGTAATGCACATCGGGGCCAAGAATCCAAATTATGTCTATAAACTGATGGGGTCTGAGCTTTCTGCAACACACCAGGAAAGGGATCTCAGGGTTCTGGTGGACAGTTCAATGAAGGTGTCAACCCAGTGTGCAGCAGCAGCGAAAAAAGCTAATTCAGTGCTGGGAATAATTAGGAAGGGAATAGAAAATAAGTCAAAAAGTGTCATTTGGCCTCTTTATAAATCTATGGTGAGGCCACATTTGGAATATTGTGTACAATTCTGGTCACCACACCTCAAAAAGGATATTGTGGAACTAGAGAAGGTGCAGAGAAGGGCAACCAGAATGATTAAGGGGCTGGAACACCTCCCTTACGAAACCAGGCTGCAACGTCTAGGCCTCTTCAGCCTGGAGAGACGGCATTTAAGAGGGGACCTGACTGAAGTATATAAAATTATGCATGGTATAGAAAAGGTGGATAGAGAAAATTTCTTTTCTCTATCACACAATACTAGAACCAGGGGGCACTCTATGAAGCTGATGGGTAGGAGAGTTGGATCCGACAAGGGGAAGTATTTCTTCACCTAAAGGGTCATCGCTTTATGGAATTTGCTGCCGGAAGAAGTGGTGACAGCTACCAGTCTAGATGGTTTTAAGGTAGGGTTAGACAAATTTATGGACGACAGATGCATCAATGGCTACTAGAATGAATGCCTAGGTACAGTATATCTTTCAGGCTGGGGGAGAAAGCAGGATGCTTCTAAGGCCATTTGCTGGGATTTTGGAGCAGGAGGTTTGTCCTTGTCTCTGCTTGAGATGCCCATGAGCATTTCATGGGCCACTGTGTGTGATGGGACACTGGACTAGATGGGCTGTGGCCTGAGCCAGCAGGGCTTCTCATATGTTCTTAGGTTCTTATCTTCGTGCTCCTCCATATGGATAATCATTGTACAACTGTTGCCCAATTATACACTGCTGGCCAGGGGAACGTGACCACACTGGCCTCACAGCCCCCCTGAAGTACATGTCTGTTGCGTAAAACAAACAGAAACCCTCTGCCATTCATGTGACTGGCACACAAAGCCCAGGGCAAGCAGGGGCTGCTGTTTCCCAACTTTTCCCAAATTGCAACATTTGCACAAAAGTTCCAGGACAGAAACCCAAGGTACATAAACCCTTTTGCTGTAATTTGCACTCTTTGGCCTGTGTACTTTGTGGAGTTCATTATTGGTTTTTAAGGCACCCTGAACAGAGGGGTGAAGGAGCGTCTTCTCAGGGCTTGTGGATGGGGCTTGGGAATTACTGCCCAGATTAGGAACTTTTTTGAAACCCTGTTTCCACTTCTGAGCAATTGTTACTCAGAGCCTTTTCACCCTCAGATCCATGGGACAGCTGGAGATGCTCCCACGTAGAGCATCCACACCACATGGAGCTGGTTCTCTTCTGGAAGTGGCTCCATGCGCACCACACTGTCCCATGGCCAGATAGCAGTGGAGCATGAAAACGTGCTCCACAGCTTTACCAACTGCGTCTGGGATGTGGCTACTGCAACCTGGTGCATACCCTTTCCACCTCTTCCACGCAAAGGGTGCATGGGAGTTCTGCAGAGTTGCGTACCATATCTCCCGGTCACTACAGCAATGGCCAGTGCGCGTGGCTGTTGCTGCGGCAGGGCAGATACTGCTAGTATAGCAGCATCTGCACTTAGCTCAGCACATGGTAACGTGCCGGGTAAGTCTGGCATGCATCGAGTGTCCCAAAGGGTGAATACTAAGTGCATCCTGGTTGTGAATTAGTTTTCGCTCCTAACCTAGGTGCAAAAATGCCCTTTCATCTTGATTCTTTTTTCTGAAAATGCCAAGTGCTGGTATATAATAGTCATCTGCTGGCAAAAGTCTCCCGTGTTTTCAGGAAGATCAATGGTTGTGGTAGGAAAGTCAGAATAGAGTGGTGTTTAAAATGCAAAGGCGTGTCCACCTCCCTCCCTTGATTCCAGCCTTTGATTATTCTTTGCTCCTGCCCCCCAGAGAAGGTCTGCTTAATTCTCTGTCCTCCGGCAGCCCAGTAGTGAAAAGCAGAAGAACCTCCTTGGGGCCTCTTATGGAATAATGAAAGCCAAGAACAATGCATTCTTAGGATAACATTACTGTTCACTTCGAGAGCAAGTTTCCAGGCTGGAGAGCTTGTCTCACTGTATCTCTCAGGGGGTCTGCAAACCTTCCTGGTATCCCTTTCTTAGGGAAGCCGATGAAAACGGGAGCATTTAAGAAAATGAAATAGCTACTCCTAGGAGAAACTAATCCATTTAGACCAGGCCAATCTATCCCCAGTGCTGCTTTATAATCTGGCTAGTTAAATCTCTGTTTATATATATAAACCTTCCCTCTTTTTTTGTCTTCTTGTCTTTTCCAAAAGGGCTTTCGAGTATCAAAGTGAATCTAAAATTTGATGGAAACTGAGAAACCGCTTTTACTTTTCCTCCTTTTTACAACAGTGAGAATTAAGAGCCAAGGTAGGTTTTAGTTTTCGAAGAATGCCATCACATCAGACCTAGAAGCCAGCCAGCCAGCCAGCCAGCCAGCCAGCCAGCCAGCCAGCCAGCCAGCCTGCCTGCCTGCCTGCCTGCCTGCCTGCCTGCCTGTCTGTCTGTCTGTCTATCTATCTATCTATCTATCTATCTATCTATCTATCTATCTATCTATCTATCTATCTATCTATCTATCTATTTATTTTTAATGGGGTAGTTTGCAAGATAACATACAAAAGCAAAAGTAAAAATACTAGATTATATCCCAGAATAAGGGCCTGGCATCCACATGCTAGTGTAAACTGTAATCTGCACTAGCATGTGGATGGCAAATCCTTATTCCAGAATAAGGCCCAGTGCAATACAAAAAGGGCCTTAAAGGGTCTGTGAGCCAGTTGGTCTAGTGGTTAGTGAGCCGGACTCTTATCTGGGAATACCGGGTTTGATTCCACCCTCCCCCATGAAGCCAGCTGGGTGACCTTTGGCTAGTCACAGCTCTCTTCTGAGCTCTCACAGCCTCACAGGGTGTCTGGTGTGGGGAGAAGAATAGAAAAGCATTGTCAGCCGCTTTGAAAAAAGCAGGGTAGAAAAGCCAACTCTTCGGCCGTGTCTTCATGGCAACCTTATGTCGGATTCAAAACGTTTTCAATCCTCGGAGTCCGCACGGCAGTTTGGCTTAACAAGCTTTTCCTGTGTTAAACCACCCCAAAGCATGGTGAATCTCAATCCTGATTTCAACAGGTCTCACTCCGGATCGTGCGCTTGATACATGTTACATTTTTTACTGTGGGGACCCTACAGTTTTAAGGGATGAGAATCCATGTTTAAGGTTTCCCTCTCCCAACAGCTTGCTTCCAAAAACAGTGATTGTAGTGTAAAAATCTGACCTTAACAGCAATGCTACACTGTAGCAATTGAACCACTTCACATATCTGATAACAATGTTGCAATTTTGCACAATTCTAAAAGTTCTGACCTTTAGAAAGGGAAAGGAATGAAGGAAAGCAGCTGAGGTTCTGTGTGAATGTTTAAAGCAAAGGGGCTTGAGTTGCTGCTGCTGCTGTGTGCCCTGAGCAATGGGGAGAGGAGGGGAAAGAATTGCTGGCTGCCCGCTGCCATTTTTCCTCCATTTATGGAAGCGCCAGCCACCCAGGTAGGCTCCGTGAAGGGGTCCCTTATGGGTGGTGCGTCCATGCCAGGAGGAAGAGGGCAGGGCAGCCCTGCAAAGCGGCTTTTAAAAAGTAGCCACTTGAGTCCCCCCCTTAAGTCACGTACGCCACGTACGATCCTCAGAATCTGGATCAAACGCGATTAAGTTAAAAGTAATGGGAACAGGCAAATTTGTGTTTGCATCTGGTTTTATTATTTTGGTTTAGGGAAAGTGAAATAACCTTGCTGTGGGGATTCACCCTTCTTCTTCTTCTTCTTCTTCTCCTTCTTCTTAAAATGAGCAGGTGCCTTATGGCAATTGTACCACCCTCTTTTTGGGCACTACCATTAGAGGTGCCATGTTGGCAGGGTGTGATTTATGCCCTGAACAGAGGCACTGCAATTGGCCACTGCAACAGGCCAAATGGTGATTCAAAATGGAGATGTGGGGGTACCTTTTTCAGCCACCTCAGTCCATAAAGGGTCACTCACATGCCCTTGTGCCCATGAAGTTCAGAGATATCTTGTTCTCAATAAGGTTGTGCAACTAAACAAACAGTACTGTGTGTATCAGCTATGGAATGTTTAAACAAAGCTTCTGATTCAAGATTCTTTACCATTTGTGTGTCTCCAGGGAATAATATCCAATAGCATTGGAAGGAGAAGGAGAAGGAGGTCAGATAAGCTGGTAGAAGAGGACATGCGAAGTTCCCAAAGCTCTCTCTTTATACCCTGCCCTTTCCACAAGGTAGTTCCATCTACCCATCAAGATACAATTAGTGGCGCATGAGATTTAAAATCTGACACAGCATTGCTTCCATGGCATTCACCTGCATATAGAAATACCAGATGGAGCAAGTGAAGTGTGACTATGTGGTCAAAACATGGAAAAGCCAAAAGTTTGCAAAATGAAGGGGCGGGGGAGAGAAAAGGGCCTAAAGAATGCACATGCTGCGTTTCCTATCAGGCAAATTCATGGAAAATGAGAATGCTCTGGTGATAGGAATAACAAACTAAAGATGGAAACAAGTTGAGTACAGTATTGTGGTAAAGTATACAACCTGAGGCATTTCTTCACTTGGCTTCCCGTCCATTGGAGAGGAAGAGCGCATAACGGACTAATGTGTACTAGGTCGAATTGAATCGAATGCAAGAAAATTTGTATTCATTTGAACAGATCCCCTTTAAATGTGGTAGGATTCAAATTTGATACAAATGTTCGGTATTTATTTATTTATATTTCTATCCCGCCCTTTACCCAAAGGTCTCAAGGAGGGTAACAACTTCTAAAATCCAGCATATCAAAAGAAACCTATATTAAAACAATAATGACCAACAACAGCATTTAAATCCAAAACAGCACAATATCAGTTAAAGCAGTAGTGTTTGCAGTGTGGGGCAAACATAACCAACATTTAGCTGAAGGCCTGAGAGAAGAGGTGTGTCTTATCTGGGAATACCGGGTTCGATTCCGTCCTCCCCCAAGAAGCCAGCTGGGTGACCTTGGGCTAGTCACAGCTCTCTTCTGAGCTCTCGCAGCCCCACCTACCTCACAGGGTGTCTGTTGTGAGGAGAAGAACAGAAAGCTTGTCAGCCGCTTTGAGTCCCCCCTTCTTCTTTCTTCTTCTTCTTCTGCTGCAGCAACTCAGATTGCACCTCACACCAAAAATGGTGCGAATGGTTGCCGGCCAGACTTCTCCCATTCAGAAGATGGGAAACCAAATGTGAAAGCAGCCTTGGTCTGCTAGTCCAGATTAGTGAGGCCTTAGCACAGTTCTGATGCAGATCTACTATCTTCCCATTGTACACAATGGGTTCCTAGGAACTCCTTGATCCAGACTGCTGTGCAAACGATGAATTCTTAGCAGCTCCTTAACAAGTAAGTGCAGAAAGGGCAAAAAAGAGCAAGTACACATAGTGCCCAGCAGCTGTTTACCAAATTAAGGCAAGATTTGCACAGTTACCTCCTGCCAGTGCCAGATGCCCCTGCCCAGATGTTAACCTATCGCAAACTATGGGTCCAAGTGCATATTAGCCTCAGATAAATGTAGTCCACATCCATGCCAGCACTCTTTAGCACGCATTTGCTGTTCTAAAGCCCACTCAATGCAGATGCCTTTCCCTGTGGTTGATCCTGGTCTAGCTGATCCAGATCTAGATAATCCAGATTAACAGAGGTAAGTGCAGAAAGGGCCTAAGAGTTATTTTAAATTCATATCTGAATATCTGAATATATTCTTTTATTGCAGGTATCTGCGTTTCAACTTCCTGAAACTGAGCATAGCATATCTCTCATCTTCTCACGTCCCTTTCCTGCTGGTGCTGTGGAGTGTGACAATGGTGTTTGTATGCACAATGCCAAACGCCATTATCACACTAAATAGCTACGGTGAGATAAGCCACCAGGTTCAGAGGGAGAAGAATAGGGAAGAGATTTGAGAAATGGATTCTCCTGGATAAGCTCACAGCAAGCAACAGTGTGGCGTGTTGTGGAAGCTCCTTGCTTCGTGGTGCCTGGAATTAATGCAATAAATAACATGATCCAGTTTCCTGGAAGTAGGCCTGCTGCTTCCAGTTGTTGTTGTTTTTTAATGTGTTTATATTCGAGGGCTGCAGAGATATTTTTCCTGATCAAGCGCAGGTGATCATGCCCACCTGCTCCCAAACTGTTCCAAATTGCCATGTGTCTCCCCCAACATCTCTAAAGCAACATAAAGTTATTTATCTCGTTTATTAACTAGTTAATAATTACGGCTATTTTAGTTTGGAACAAGAGCACCATCATTTCATTGACATTTGAGAAAAAGGCTTGAAGGTGGAGATATAATTCCATTTTTGGCTCTCAGCTGCAAACAGCTCAGCGGTGCATATACTATGTTAGTTATTTAGCCAAATGCTAAACCAGAGGAAATAGAGGGAGGTAGGTGGTTTTGCAGCTTTGCCTTCAGAATTACGTATAATAAAAGATAAGAGGAGTCCTGCTGGATCTGTCCAGAGGCCATCTAACCCAGCATCCCATCTCACCTAGTGGCATACAAAAGACAAAGGCAAAATCTTTACCTGCTCTCAGGTGGCCTTTAGAGGTCTCCTTCACATCTCTCCAACCTGGAAATGGCACCCAGGCATCCATTCTAGCATCCATTGATACTCCTGTGCTCCATGAGTTTAACTAACCCTTTCTTATGGTCAGGCCAGTTACTGTTTATGTGGTGCATGATGGTGCCTTAAAGGTGCATATACGATTTGAAAACAAAACCAGAAAACGATGCTTGGTTGGTTTGCTTTTGCTGTTTCAGGGGGTTGGTTATAGATACTTGAGTGGGATCCAATAAATATAGATTAATTCAGTCCTGATTTACTTGCTGATCCAGAATAAAATACTTGCATTAAGTACTGTTAGTTACACGTGCTATAAAATTAATGCTGCCTGCTCGTATATGATTCTGAAGTTTGTATTGCTAGATTAAAATAATTTAATTAATGAAAGGGAGATACTG
The DNA here is from genome assembly GCA_023333525.1 of Aspidoscelis tigris stejnegeri. Classification (NCBI taxonomy): domain Eukaryota; kingdom Metazoa; phylum Chordata; class Lepidosauria; order Squamata; family Teiidae; genus Aspidoscelis; species Aspidoscelis tigris. Next base: position 16,052,631 of record JALMGA010000007.1, read on the forward strand.
ATACTAGATGCTTGCTGCAGGACAATGTTTGCTAAATGGAGTCAAGTAACTTGGTCTTATATTAAAATACATCAGTGTTGTAGACTTACCAGTCCAGTTTTTCTTTTTTCAGGGCTTCTGAGTCAGAGCATTTAATTTTCCATGATGCAGTATGTTGGTGATAATATATTTCTCAGTCAAAATCATTTTTATTTAAGCATCAAGTCATTGGCTACTTATTCTGCTATGTTTGGATATTCTGGAATAAAGCATGGACATTCGAGAGTATCTGTGCTTTATTCTGGAATATCCAAAACAGTGGAATTAACTAATTAAAGTTTGGATGTGGTGCCAGTCATCCCTCTTGTAATACAAAATGCACTTAGCATGGTTTCAGCTATGCTTCGGAACTTATTTTGTTTATCTTTCTGCCCCTGGACCCCACCCAATCATGTGACCTCATAAGCCCCACCCATGTGACCTCATAAGCCCCGCCCATATGACCTCCTGACATGACTGTGGTTGCGCAAAGCATCAGCATTGCCATAGCAACGGTGCTGACACACACGCAGTCTCACAGGGTGCCATGATCAAGATGGCGGCGCCCTGCGGTTGATCGGCCACGTAATCAGAAACAGGTAAGTGATCCATCATGTGGGGGATAGGCTGCCATTGATTATGTCAATGTTAGCTTCTATTGCACTTTAAATGCAAAATCGCCCTTCTTCTTGGGAAGCCATGAAAACGCTTTCCTCTTCTCCTCTCCACCTTATAGGAACTTTTCGCACTTTACTTTCTCTGGGGAAAAATCCCAGGGAGGCAAATTTGTGGAATGCTTTGAGCATCTGCCCTTCTGGACTCCCAAACCATTAAAAGAATTAGCTGGTGCTTAGCTACACTACAGCTAAGTGTGAATCGCTTCCATTAAGGAAGCAACTGTGGTGCCATGACAACACGCCAACATGGCAACCAGGTGATACAGCGTGCAACCACACCTGCGCCACCTGATCCCAAACTCCATTCAAACCTCCTCCACCCGTAAGAGTTGCAAAGGATGCATGCCAGGCTGTCTCGGCTGGCAGCTAGGTAAGTTGTGGAACATGAACATGTGCTCTGCACCTATCTTGGCCATGGGACACATCTGGGAATGACCCATGTAGTTAGTAGCTAAGATTAGGGGCCTGTTCACGCTTGGCTGTATTCTGGAAAATACCTTAGGATAGAGGTCTGTTGTCCACATGCTAATGCAGACTCTGGCAGGCCTCACCTGAGGCCTACTGTAGCTTTCAACAGCAGGTCCCTATTCCAAGATATATTCCAGAATAAAACCAAGTGCGAACAGGCCCTAGGTCTTTCCTGTCCAAATATATTCTTCAGAATCTCCATGCGCATTGTTGCTACAGCTAAATCAAACCAAAGTTTGGGCTTCTAGCTACTCACACAATGCTTAATGCTAAATAGTCTGAGTGGAACCAGCACCCCAGCAAACAGATACCCCCAACATATTTTATACCTGGGGTACCATTAATCTAGTGTCCCCCTGGCACTCATATACCCACCCACTTCCCAGCTCTTTCATGCACAATTTCAAAAGTGTTGCTTTGTTTAATTGGCTTCCTTCAGAGACGTTTTCGCACGGGGCTGAACGGAACGCGGAAAAGACAGCTGCGGACACGTCATCCGCATTGCCCGCGCGCGGCTTGCGTTCCGACGTGTCCGCAGCTGTCTTTTCCGCGTTCGAAATGTAGAGCACTTTAAAGTGCTCTACATGCGTTCCAACGCGGACGAGCCGCCCGCAGCCGTTCGGGAGGAGAAGCGTTCGCGCCTGCTTCTGTCTCCCGAACAGCTGCGGGCTCGCCTCCGACGCCGCGCGGCTTTGACAATCAGCTGTTTGTCAAACAGCTGATTGTCGATCTGCCTCCGCGGCTGTCTCCGCGCCCCTTGCCGGCGTTTGCCGGCTAAGACAGCTCCCGGCGCTTTCCCCTTTCGCACACAGACGCTCCGGAACGCGTTTACACGCGTTCTGGCGCGTCTGTGTGTGAACGGGGAAAGCGCCCGGAGCTGTCTTAAGCTTTCCGCCTGAACGCGTTCCGTTTCGAACGCGATGCAGTGCGGAAATGCCTCAGGTCTTTCCCATCATGGAGGTCCACAGAGCCAATTATTCTTCCCTTTTTAAGAAAATAAGATGAAATAAAATGAAAACTGATCTGGCTTGAAGCCCAGAATGAAAATTAGCATTGCCAGGAATGCCATCTGTCCTCCATTTGCTTGAACTGCCCATATTTATTTATTTATTTATTCATTTATTTATTTATTTTTGGCATTTCCGTACAGGCTTCCTCTCTCTCTCTCTCTCTCACACACACACACACACACTCACACAAACACACACCAGCGGCTCCCAAGTGGTATGTGTCTAATATCTGACCTAATTCCCGTATTTCCTAATCGAACACACGGACTAATTGGTTGCTATAGCAACTGCAGGATGCCTGCTTGCAATTAGAGATAAAACCTTTCTGTGAAGCCACAGAAAATAATCCATAATTCCCAATCAGGCAGTTCAGATGACTTTTGCAGCAACCGTATTTGCCTAAGGAAGCAGTTGGGAAGTAAAATATTTCCTTTGTCTCTTTGCTCAACACGCTTGCCTGTGTGTGACTTCACACACACTCTGAACAAAGCTATGCATTCAGAAGTTTAGGTATGCTAAAACATCCAGTTGAGTGGATCAGTAGTTACTTGGCAGAAAAATGTTATTATAAGGTATGGAAAATAAATACCCATGCCATTTGGTTTATAGCATTTAGGGCTGCCTTCACAATGGTGCCGATCTCCAAAGGTGGTCAGGGGCTACGGAGCAAGCATTTTGGCTACTACTACTGTCCCCAAACTTCCACATATCTCAGCTGAAGGACACTTGCCTTAATCTACTTCTAGGGTGTGGTCACACCTTTCTTTCTTTAATTTGAACAAATGTCAGATTTTTTAATCTATTTCTTCAAATTATTTGAGCATTCATATGTGTACAGGCTCATACACAACGTATGCATCTTTCCTGCATCCACATGTATTTGTATGGATCCATACGGTATGAAAACGGGTTGCATATGGAATAAATACGAGATGCATACGGACATGTACAGATACATACAGAAGCTTACGGGATGTGTAACCATCCCTACGGGCACATATGACTGTTGTCAACATTCATAAATGCAAATTCAAGTAGAAAATTCAAACGCATAGATTCAAATTTGCTTAATTTGGATTGAATTTGGCTAGATTCAAATTTTAAAGAGTTGAATCGAACTGAAATTTTGGATATTTGGTTCGAATTGAATCCCAAAAATTGCATTTTTGCACACCCCTATCATGAACTACAGGTCAGTTTGCTAATTGGCCCCTGGTAACTCCTGCTTTCAACTTTAAATAAAAGAGGGAGAGTGTTGATTAAATAAATAGGCAGAGTTTTCTGTTGTTGACAGAAAATATACTGCTGAGATAGGGTAATACCTGAGCCTACAATGCCACTAACTCCTCTAACCTTAAAATAAGCTAAGATAGAATATTAGTAAACCCAAAGATGTTAGTTAAAAAGCATGCCATTTCAATAACCTTCCTACATCTTGGTTGCGTTCCAGCCAGACAAATGTGTTATTTGAACCTAAATGCATTTTCCTAATTGCTGATTTTGCAGCAGTGATGTCCTGCAGAGATTTCTGGGTTTTTTTTTCTTTTCTTTTTTTAATGTAACATAAAAAAATTGCAATTCATCTGTGTGCAGTGGAGTATGGAATCAAGATTAAATGTGGTGTTGTTCAATAATTGTTGTGTGCATTAAACTAAGAACAGCACTAACGCAATTAATGCCTCAAAGGATAACAGAAATAAATTAAAGCCCAGTCAAAATCAAAGGAAGCTGGGAGGAAGAGGAATACCAGCAAAAAGCCCAATGGGAAAAAAGCATCTCCACAGGCGCTAACCTGTGTTGGCAACCTTCTAAAAAAGCAACTCCTTAAGCTGCTTAGAACAGCAGCAGGTCAGTAGACAAATGTCCTTGAGCTAATAGACAGTTCCAGAAGGCTTCATGCTGCTGTCCAGAGGCTACAGAGTGCATGGACCCTTGTAAGAATGTAGGGATGGACTTACGGAAGGCCTTGGCTGACCTAAACTGCCCAGAAGATCAGGGGGAGGCAGTTTGCAAGACCCATGCCAAATGCAGACCCTCCTGGCCCTTCTTCTGAAAAGGCCAGTCTGCTGGTAAGTCAGGGAGAAGTAGCTCCAACATCATCATAAGAACCTAAGAGAAGCCCTGCCAGATCGGACCACAGCCCATCTAGTCCAGCATCCTGTCTTACGCAGCTGCCCACCAATTATTTCCGGGTATCTCAAGCAGAAGGCAAAAGCTTCACCTTAGGCCTATTCGCACTTAGGCCTCTACCATGCAATTAGGACAGCCCTAGTGCAGACCATACGCATTTGCAAGTCATTTTGCTGATGTACCCTTCCAGTCTGAAAGTGGACTGAAGCTGGATTAAAACTCTGGTGTGAACGCAACCCAGGATTCCAATCCTGGATATCTCTGTTTTTCTGCAATTAAAAAGGAAGAACTATCTTATCATTTGAATCATGAAAACAAAGTTCACACAAAACCTTGGTCAGCCACAGGCTGTACAACCTAATGTATATCGATAACGTATATACTTAATCAGTTTGTACATACCACAAATGGGATGGCTTCCCCTACCATTAAGGCTTTCTGAACCAGGTTGATGAGTGTTTGCAGCACCCGTATAATGGCTATATTCTCATGGCAACTGATTGCAGTACTTCTCTATAATGTCTCTCGCTACGATTTTGATTAATGAATCAAACTTTATTCTGCAATTATCCCTTCCCACCATCTCTAAGACATTTCTTCCTAGATTCCTTTGTAGCAGCATAGGACCATGCTAAACTGAGATTACCAATTTATAAGGAACCGATGTCTCTTTTAAGATATTTCATAGAAATATATTGGTATAATGATGATTTTGCCCGAGTGCCATGAACTGGGTTAGACACTCAGGAGTTCCTGTACTCTTCTAGGAAATGTACAATACCTTTAGGTACAAAGTGCAAATGGATGATCCAGCTTAATGATTCCTGGAACAACATTCATTTCAGTATTGTCATGAGTTGATTTTTAATTATGGTTTTATTATAGAATGGTAGAGTTGGAGGGGACCTCCTGGGTCATCGAGTCCAACCCCCTGCTCAAGGTACCTTAGGGCATAGGGCAGGATAGAAATAGGAAGGAAGGATGGATGGATGGATGGATGGATGGATTTTGGACCAATTGGAAACCAGTGATCTTGGTGTTTTTGGATACAACTCCTATGAACTCTGGCCGTCAAAGCCAAGAATCAATGGATTTCTAAATAGGGATATGAGCAAATATTCATTCCATTCAAAATTCATACAAATTTCAACATTTGTGGGCATATCAAAAGGGAATCATAGGAGCTTCGATGAAGGCTGGATCTGCCACATCATCCCCCTGGCTGTGCCCCCTTACCTTTGAATGTGGCTCCATCAGTGGCCTCCACAGCCCCCAATTCCATTTTGTGCTCCTCCATGGCCCAACTAGACCTTTTGGGTGTGTGTGTGTACCACCCCCATCTGGGAATCGACTCACAATTCGCAGATGGGGTAGGTGTGCATGAACCTTTGGAAGGCCTAGTTGGATCTCAGAGGAGCATGCAATGGTGGCAGCGGCAGCAGCGACACTGAGTGAGGGGGTGAGGTGGAATAGGAAAGGAGGGGTGGTGAGTTTCCTTCGCGCCTGAACATTCATTGGATGTTCGTGTGTGAAGCTGACGTCCCCCACATTCACTGGTGAGGTCTTTGCATGAAGCTGAATATTCCCCCCTTTGATTAGATATGAACTGAAGGATGGAAATTGGCTTTGCATGCATCCTTACTTGTAACATATCATGGCTCAGGTGTAACTTCAGTTGGGAAACTTGGCCAGATCAATGTTTAGCATTCTTTGTATAGCTCTTCCTTCAAGGAACATGTTGATAATGAGTTTGGAGCAGACATGTGCTGACATTCGGTTCCCATGGAAACTGTGCAGTTACTTGCTGTCCTATCAAAGTGGACTATTATTTCATGTATGAAGTAATATTGACTGCAGCAGAACAGACAATAGTTATTTCACAGTGCTAAAGGCAGCATGCACATGAGGCCATTCCTAATGGGTTATCTATTCCACTGTATTTTCCACGGGCAAATGTGTATACCCAGTTTTATTAGAAGTGGCAGCAATCAAATATTTTCAACTCCCTTAATATTAATGTCTAACTTAATTTATCACATAACATAACTGATGTTTTCATGGATGCTTAAAGCCTCCTACTCACAGAAGCCAAGCTGTACAGAGATATTGAGCATAAATAAACATCATAAAATGCCTTCTGTGTATATGTTTGCGCATGTATAGGGAAACCATTGATGACGCTGAACAGGTGAGCCTTATAATGAAGGGAAGTAAAGAGAAATACCTGTTGTGCTTCTGAACAGCACCACGAAAATGATCAGCGTATTCACAGAGAAAAATTGTGTTTCAGTAGGAATTTAATTGGGGAAAAAAGCATGGCATATAATGAGGATTACTATTACTGTGCAAATAATTAGGAAATAAAGTCATTATTCTACTATAATGGTATTGACCTGGAAACTATCAGAGGTAATGAGACGTAAGAAATGTCTCAGCGGGGCCACAGGTGTAATGGCAAGAGTTGTTCTTGTAGAACAATGTGCTTTGAAACATAATGAAAATAATGCCATCATATTTCTGACCCGCATGTGTCCACTCCCAAATCCACGCTGTTCAATCAACCCCCACAATTTCCTGAAAGGTCCTACAAGATCTTACATAAGAACATAAGAGAAGCCTTGCTGGATCAGGCCACAGCCCATCTAGTCCAGCATCCTGTCGCACACAGTGGCCCACCAAATGCTCCAGATCTTCCATCACTAGAGGCAGCACACCATTTGTTGGGGAAGAGAAGTGGAGCGAACAAAGAGAGTTTTGTCCTTCAGTTTTTCCTTTTTGGCTCTTCATGATCCTTTGGTTCACAACCTGACAAATGGCAAAACAGATGGTTCTTTATCCAACGGATCTCTAGTGATGCATCAAAGATATTGCAACCTTTCTTCTGCTCTTGAAATCATTTAGCCCACATGGGCCATGAATTGCACTGCAGCTCTTGTGTAAGTGTCACTTACTTATCAGGAATCTCTGACATGACTTTATCTAGGAGAAGACCATGTAGGTTAGGTTGATAAATTAGGTCCTGTAGAAAGTTTTAGACCTGGGGGTTAAGTTAGGAGGTAAGGATGATACATCATGGCCTCCACACAGTCCCTTGTGAAATACCACTGCTATTGTCATAGCTGCCTCCCCAACAACAACATGACTATGACAGAGTATTGAAAAGCAGTGCAAATAACTCTAAGGTCCAATTGTAGCATCTGAGATTTTCTATGACAGTGGTTCTCAACCTTCCTAATGCTGCGAACCCTTAATGGAGCTCCTCATGTTGTGGAGACCCCTAACCACAGGGGCGGAGCAGCTGGGAGGTGGGAGGGAAGGGTGGAGGGAGGCTCGTCGCAACCCCTCTGAAAGGGTAATTCGACCCCCAAAGGGGTCCCGACCCCCAGGTTGAGAACCACTGTTCTATGACAATGTGAGGAGCAAAGATACAGATTTAGAGTAAAGATGCAAGTATAATACAGTCACATATTCTGGGACACGTGTCTCTCATGGTATCTGCAGTGAAACATTACAGAGGTACTTATATATCAAGCAATGGACTTGTACGAAAGAAAGCTAGTAAACACAATTTTCAAAAAAAAAAATACAGCAATGTTGGAATTGGGACACTGATCTGATCTTTACGCTTCTTTTTCTGCTCTTTCAATTCCCCCCCCCCCCTAGTAATTATAACCATCTGAACGTTCAAATGACAACCGCTGCTGGAGAGTTCAGTCCCAGAAAAAAAATATACTTCTATAGGTGTACTAATACAAATGTCACAATAAGAAATGCTTGTTTTGCAGGGTTTCAGAGTTTCTATGTCTTCTTGGCTGCTGGTGCACTGATCACTGTTCTCTTTATAAGACTTGAACTTGGCTGCACTTTGATTCTGCCAGCAGATGATCTCCGCAGTTTCTGAGAACCACTCTGAAGGGATTTCAGTCCCAGCATCTCACAGTATTTGTTACACTGATGGAGGGCCTTAAATTGATCAATAAATGAGATGGAGCAGTTGCCTTTGAAACCTTTGTACCTGAAAAACAGGAAAGAAAAATGTTGGAAGGGTGGATTTTAGATATTTTCACATTTTAATTTTGTAAAATACATCATAACGTCCAATCCACACCATTAGCTGGAGAGGAAAAAACATTTTGCTACGATTTTATCAAAAAGTTGTTCTGTGGAGGTACACTAAACAAACTCTGGTAGACCCACAGCCATGAAACTCACCAGCTTAAGAACTACAAAGTGTAAAACAGTGGTTCTCAACCTGGGGGTTGGGACCGCTTTGGGGGTCGAACTACCCTTTCAGAGGGGTCGCGACGAATCTCCCACCGCCCTTCCCTCCCACCTCCCAGCTGCTCCGCCCCTGTGGTTGGGGGTCTCCACAGCATGAGGAACTCCATTAAGGGGTTGCGGCATTAGGAAGGTTGAGAACCACTGATGTAAAATTTAGTGGCGTGTAGTAAAGAAAATTACAATATATACAGTCCTCCATGTGTAACAGAGAAGAATAACATTTCTTAGAAATATAAACAGTTAGTCAAAGACAATTCTTTTTGCTTTCCACTTTATCAACACCAGTGATTGTGTAGCTGTTACAAGAAGTTTTGAAACAATAGGGAGGGATGCCTTAAAGTAAAAAGGTAATACACTTTCATCAAGTTGAAATAGATAGGAACTAAATAGCACTGGAAATAAAATAGTCTGCCCATACGTATTATATATTTTTGTCTATAAATACATGATGTACAAACATTTTAGCAGCAAGTGCTGGAATAGTGATGTACGAGAATGTTTTTCTGACATTCTATTCGAGTCGATTTGAATACTCGAAAATTCACTTCAATTTGATTTAAATTTGAATTTAACAAAATTTGATTCAGATTAAGAAAATTTGAATCTATTCGTTTGAATTTTTTATTTGAATTTGCACTTACGAATGGCGACGACATTGGTAGATGCCTGTACGCAACTTCTCGACATCTGTACACATCCGTACGCGCCCGTACACATGCGTATGAATCCCGTAGCTATCCCGTAGGCAACCTGTTTTTGTCCTGTACAGATCCTTATAAATGCATACAGATGGGAAAGGTTTGGATCTTCAAGTATGCATTGTGTACTAACATACGAGTGTCCGGTTAATTTGAAATTCAGTGCATTCAATCGAATTCTGAATGCCTACAAATATTCATGCACATCCCTATGCTGGACTAGCCTGTGGTTTGGATTAAGGAGGCATATTGCTAGGTGGACAGACCAGCGTTTTCCCAGTCCAGCCAGCATCAACCTGAAAATAACACAAGCTGCTTCCATTGCTTTTTTAAAGCACAGTTTATAGCAGGATTGAAGAATGTTTATTTGTTTGGAAGAAAACAACACTGTTAAACCACTCCACTCCTCAAAGACTCTTGCCTGTCACCATCCCTGGTTGTTTTATTTCCCTCTCCTTTCTGTTAGACGCATTCAACATCAGATGAAACAGTTCAGGAATATGAGAAGATCTGCACTTAAGATCATTTCTGGGCACCATCACCAAAGTTCCAGAGAAATGTGACAAATTTCTATGTGGTTTTAACATCAGCAAGGAATTGTGTCTCTGTTTAGCCATGCAGTCTACCTGGTTTTAATTCAAAAAATTGCTTCCAGATTACTCCCACCCATCTCCAAGACAAGTTTTCTTTTTCCTCTGTGAATGGCTGCTGTGTCATTTTGAAGGGTCTTTACCAAACGAAACCTTCTCAGGCGACGTTTCCAACACAGCTTATTAAAATATACACTTGTGTGTAACGCATTTCCTACCTCTACCCTCTGCCATAGAGATAAAAGCCAATTTCTCCCACTTTAAGATAGAAAAGACAGGATGATACAGCATTTTAATTACACTTTTCTTCCACCCAGCTGAATCAAGACAGGCTGTAAAGGCAGCAAAAGCAATTGCTCGGCTGTTTGATCGTCTGCTCTCCAAAGTGATGGAAAGGGTAATTCCAGACTGGAACTGGAAATCGTCCTTTGATGATACGAATCCAACTGTTTTTCAAACATGCCTTTCGTATGATACATTTTTCAGTTTCGGGCTACTTTTTTGCATTCTCATGGGTTTGGGGTAAATAACATGCACATCACCACTGCTGATGTACCAGCAAATGTGAACTATACAGTGTTCATGAAGACTTGGCAGGTCATCAAAGGCTGTGGGTAGCCATATGGAGGGACTTCAATCTCCTCCAAGAAGCATATAATTCCGTGCATGAAGAGTGCTGAACCGGGACCTTGCAATGGTAAAAGCCAAAACAGGCCAGATGCCTCTTATCTTGCGTATTTGGGATGTCAGTATAAATGTTACGAGAGACCCATTGCCATTGGGTGCTAAATGCCCCATGTGGGGTCTCCGGAAAGATCCAGAACACAGCGGAACGGATTCCCTGAGGACTGGATGTCACGATCCCCAGTGTTCCGGTCAGTGCCTGCCCTCTCTAGGAGTAGCTGGGCCCTGTTAGGATGCTGAGTTCGTGAAATGGCCAAGTGAATACTACAGTGTGGACACAAAGCAATACTAGAAAGATAATAAGGTTCAGGTAGTTGTTGGCTTAAATCAGTAAGTCTCTTAAGATTAGGAGCTACCCCTTTCCCTAAAGGAAAATAGTTCCCCTTTTAAAGACAAATCTCTCCACGTTCCTCCCCCTCTGGCTAGCTCTGCCTCAGCCCAAGCCTAGCCAGTGTACCAGAACATGGCTCTAGATGATCACAAGGCCCAGACCATCCTTGCTTGACCGATCATCCAGCCTTGGTCAGTTGCTAGCGAAGTCTCCCTCAGAGCCACAATCCTCCACGATTGTCTCCTTCAGAAATTGCTCAGCCAAAAGACCAATGGTCAGCTACTGGTCCAGCTCTCTCAGGTTCAGCTCTCTTCTGTTCCCTTCAGCTTCAGTCCCAGCACGAAGACATAGTCTGCTGCACTGAGTCCCTTTATTCTCTTTTCCCTCTGGTGCTGATTGGCTGGCACCTCCTGGGGAAAGCTGCTGAAATAAAATGCTGCTGGAGACTCCTGCTAGAGGTTCCTGTCCCGCACGCCTGATTGGTGGAAACTCCTCCTCTAGCCCCTCCAGCTCTTAGATCCCCAGACAGCTTTCCCCTCCAAATTTCACTTGCAGCCAATCATTGCACCCGGACCCGCACGGGATTTCCCGCCCTTTTTGCAGCCTCTGCCCAGGGCTTGCAAAAGGCTGTTTGCACAGAGGCTGTCTAATGCAGCTTGCTAGAAGCCTGTAAAGACAGAAAGCAAAGCAGTTTGCAGCCTGTACCCTGAAACCGTCACACCGGATCCCAAAGATCTGGTCCTCCTTAATCCAGATTTAACAAGGCAAGTGCAGAAATGGCCAATTTCACCTGTGCACATGATGCAGTCACACTCACTGGGAAAAGAGTAATTGCAGGGGTTGAATTGCATGGAGAGGACTTCAGAGGAAGCTATGGATGTCTGGAGTTGTCAAATAAGGCACCCTGACAGTCACGGGCTTCTTTGAGTGGTTCATTTCATACAAGTCGCAGTTCTGTACATCTCTAGATAGTACTTAGGAGGAAAGTGAGGGCGGCACCTTAAGTGAGACCAGTTCCTCATTACTCCCTAACGGAGATGAGCTGCCTGCTGTGTAATGGAGACCCAGCCTGTGTAATCCCTTGTAGCCATGTCTTTTCAGATCCTGACAAGTCCACATCCTCTCATGAGTGGTTGGAGAGCACATGTGTTCCTACAGATGCACCCTGGGGACCTCCGACCATGACGTGTAACTTTCTGTCCACACCAAAACAGAAAGATGTGAGATGACCCCCAAAAGGCATCTCCTAGGATATCTGGGAAAGATTCATTCCTAAAAGCCTACTCAGTTGCTGCCAGTCATGGCCAACACAGGTGGACTTACCTCTTAATTCAGGACAAAGCAGCTCCTTATATTCTGAAGCAACCAGAGGCCTTTTCGCACTACAGCTAAGACAGCTGTAGAGTGCTTCGGCTGTACTGCATGGAGGACAGTTTCCCATTCACATTGGCAGGTAAGGGAAGTGTTCCCAATGCGTCCTTTACCTGCCTAGGTGTGAATGGAAAACTGTCCTCCACATGTTCCGGACAAAAAAAGCCAGCCTGGGTGTGGGGCACCCCTCCCAGGTTTTTCTGGATTTGGTCCTGCTGGTCTCAGGGGTGGGCAGTGCTGGCAGGGCCCTTCCCCGGTCCCTGTGAGTTCTAGGGCACTGGATCATGTCCCCTAGGGCCTGCAGGGACACCCCCCAGGCACCCCCTCCACGACGATGGGCCTAGCTCAGGTGGAGGCCATGGCCAGGAGCGCCTACTCCCATCTACGGCTCGGGCGTCAACTGAAGCCTTTTCTGGATAGAGACAACCTGGCCACAGTTATCCATGCTCTGGTAATCTCTAGATTGGACTATTGTAACACACTCTACATGGGGCTTGTCATGCCCCCAGAGCATCTTTGATGCTCTTGAGACATATATTTAGTTGAGCTTATAATAGGCTTTTCTATGTATTAGTTTAGAAGGGGAAATAGAGATCTATAGCTTTAAGAAAGAAAAGGATTGTGGGAAATTCTAGGGTCCTATACTGCCTCTCCAGTTGGTTTCAGTTTTGTGTGTAGTGAGTTTGCAGCCAAGTCAGACCTGGAAAGAGTATTTTCCTTTGACAGAGATAATGTCCACAGACGAAGAAAGATAAAACACACAAAGAAGAGAGAGCAAGGTATTTAACCAAGATTCTTGAGAGAGAAGAGATTATTTCATATGTGTTTGTAACCAGTAAAGCCTTTAAAAATCTAAGAAGTTTGTGGACAAGTCTTTTGTTCAGGCTGTGTTCCTGGAGCCAGAGATATTTCACTACATGCCAGTTCATAGCATTGCTCTGGGGACAAAACAGGGCTGCCCTTGAAGACGGTCCGGAAGTTGCAGCTAGTGAAAAATGCAGCTGCCAGAGTGCTGACCGGAACAGCTAACTAGACACACATTATGCTGGTTTTAATAGAATTGCATTGGCTGCCAATTCACTACTGAGCCCAATTCAAGGTGTTAACTCTGACTTATAAGGCCCTAATTGACTTGGGCCCCAAATATCTAAAGGAACACCTTCTCCCATACCAACCTGCCCATGCCTTAAGATCCAATGATGAGGCCCTCCCAGTCGTCCCACCACCTTCAGTAGTGAGGCTGGTGGGCACCAGGGTGAGAGCCTTTTCGGTGGTGGCCCCCAGACTGTGGAATGGTCTCCCCCTCGAGGTACGCCATGCCCCTTCCTTGTATTTATTCAGGAAGGCAGTAAAAACATGCCTCTTGGCCTTGGCCTTTGGCTGAGGCTTTTATTCTCCCCCTAGTTACAGCCAGAGTCACTATTAATGCACTAGGGAGTGCACAGTTTTAAATTTGTTGAATTTTTAAGGTGTTTTTAAATGTGCATCTTGTTTTAATTTTTATCCTGTTTTTAATCTGTTGTAATCCATTACCTGCCCAGAGACCTTCAGGTATGGGGCGGGATACAAATGTAAATAAATTATAAATTATAAATAAATAATAATAAAGGGGAATGTGCGCATGCGCACGCAGCACCTACCTGTTCCTTGCCACCTTCCAAAATGGTGAGCTGAGTAGGTGCTCTCTGATTGGCTGCAGACCAAGCCAATCAGAGCAAGCCCAGCCTCACGGCATGCTGACGGTACTATCCCAGCAGTACAATGGGGGGGGGGGAACGGCACCAAGTGGTATGATCTTTGGCGTGGTGTGATGTGTGGTGCGATGTAGGTCTGATGAGTGTTGCTCTGCAGCCAATCAGAGAGCACCTGGCCCACCCAGACGTACTCAGCTCGCCATTTCGGGAGCCAGCAAGGAGGAGGTAGGTGTGCATGTGTGCATGCATTCCCCTTTAGGCCCGTCCTCGTGGGGGAGCGGAGGGGCCCCGCGGGCCCTAGAGGACACGATCCTGTCCCCTAGAACTTGCAGGGACTGGGGAAGGGACGATGCCAGGACTGCCCATCGCTGTGTCCAGCAGGACCTAATCCAGACAGGCCTGGGGAGGAGTCTGCAGCTGTCAGGGAGGGAGGCGTGCGAACGCTTCCCTCCCTGGACTGCCAGGAACGGGATGGAACACGCTGGCCCACATGCAGAGCACAATTAAGTGCTCTACACGCAGAATGCATGGAGGACACGCTGGGACGGGCTGGGGTGGTTCCAAACGGAACCGGTGGCCCAGAGGAGCGAATGCTCCGTCTAGGCATGGTCCCCACATGTTCAAAAAGGCCTAGTGCAAAAATGGTCCTGGGCTCCTGCCATAAGCATTTGTGCTCTCAGTTGGAACCATGCTGGAGCAATCCCACAAAGTGACTATGATATGGCATGGCTCTTCAAAACACTAACTGAAACTAACAGGCCCACATATTGATTTAATCACCAAGCCATTTATCTTTCTAAACATGACAGGCGATCTCACACACTTTGTTTTTGTTTCAGTGGGGTTTCAGGAGTGGGGTGGTTCTAACTTCCTTTCACATTTGGCCTGCCTGTCTTTGGCTTTGCCTTTGCAAAAACTGATAGCTATATTTTGGCTTTGTTTAGGCCAAGCAGAGTGGGCCTGATTAAATAATGGTTAACAAAAGCAGATTTCGTGACTTCAGATCCTCCTTTTCATTTCAGAGGGCTGGACAGAATTTTTAAAAGATAAAGTGTGCTCTCTGCTGAGCATAAGTATATTGCAGCCATTTCTGCAAAGCAAAATCGTTTCCATGTTGCAAAGAAAGATGCAAGTTTCAAACTCTTCCATTTACCATAAAAGACCAATTTTTTTATATTAGAAGCATGCAAGCAAATTATATAAATTCCCAGAGGCGTTGAGAACCCACCTCCATGGAGGGACACCTGATTCACCTTTCTGGAAAGGATTCAAAAGGAACACCGAAAATGTCCTGTTGGATTGGACCTAAACCATCTATTCATATGGCTGGTCCTAATGGACTTTCAAGTCCCTATGGGTAGCCAGAAAGCAGGGCCCAAGTGCATTAGCAAGCTTCCTGCTCACAATTCCCAGCAGCTGGTGTTCAGATGCATACAGCCTCCAGTGCGGAAGGCAATGGATAGCCATCATGAATTTGTCTCATTTTCTTCTGGCATTAGTTAGGGATTCCCTTTCCCCTACTTGGTTCCCTACCCAACTATGCTATAGAACACATATATGGCAAATCCAGAAGTTTTATCTGACTCAAATATGATCCAATGAAAGAGGAACTTTTAGGTGAAGCTAAGGGCTAGAAAAAATGCCGGAAGTGGGATACGTACAGGGTATAAGGAAAGTGTATTGGAATCATTATATACAGGGATCCTGACAAGTTCTAGTTATTGTTAATTAAGCTTGGCAAACATTGCGTCTTTAAGGAATCTTGGAGTGATTTTAATAAAACACAAAATGCAATGAATGCAAATTTAACAATATTAGAATTAACTAAACCTTGCTGCTCACGTCAAAACAAGACATGAGAGCCTACAGAGATAACATTGCTAGGAACTGCTCAAAGCATCACAGAAAGATCTGGGAAAGGACTCTATACGTTCTGTTTTGTTTTCTGTAATCACCTTTGTATTCAGATTTTTTTTAAAATCTTTATTTTTACTTCCCTGCTTTGTTACTGATTTTACTGTATGATTATAAGATGACACAGAAATCCACCCCTCATCCACCCACTACTGGTGGTGAAGAAGAATAAGAATAAGAATAAGAATTGGTTTTTATAGCCCACTTTTCTTGCCCTTAAGGGGACTCAAAGTGGTTGACAAACCTTCTGTTCTTCTTCCCACAACAGACACCCTGTGAGGTAGGTACAGCTGTGAGAGCTCAGAAAGAGAGCTGTGACTAGCCCAAGGTCACCCAGCTGGCTTTATGTAGGGGAGTGGACTCGACCCAGAAAGTGACAAACAAATTTTTTGCTCATCTCTAGGATATTCACTAAATGTTGGAATGGCGAAAGCCAGATCAATCCAAATTTGGTTAGAAAAACCAAGAAACTGATCTGGCAGCTCTCAGTAGGTTCAACAACCAAATCTGAGACTATTTGTCTTCAGAAACAAAAGAAGATTAGTGTAGTAGATTCCTGTGGCATCAGTGTATATTACAGGCATTTTACATCGGTTATGTTCTATCTTTTCAGAATGCTCTTCTGTGTCTTCAAGAAAAGATTGATAGGTTAGCCTATTGCTGGAAATATTATGCAGAGTATTAATCATCATGATCCTCTCTGGCACATATTGGATGCTCATTAAAAACAATGTAACATTAGAAGGAAGAAAGTAAATGGTCATGAATTATTTATAATGCTCTGCCATAGCTATTTGTAAGTTGGTGAATAATGGCTTACAGAAAATCACTACACTACCCTTTCCCTTGTTCAAAAATATATTGGGAATAGAAGTATTACCTCCTTATAATGCTTCCACAGTGTGGCATGCTATGGGGAAAAGAATGGCTTATCTCAATTGTAAATATTCAGCAATACATGATCATACATTAGAATAATGAATGATAGACAAAGTTTGTAATGTAATAGAATTATTTATATACTTGGTAACGTTTTTTTAAAAAAATGATATTCCTCCTCATTTGCAAAAGAAACTTAAAGCAGCAGTTAATGAATCAAAATGCTGCAACATGGAAATAGTGATACTCAATTCCAAGCCCAATCATAAAGTGAAAAAGGAATTGGTGAGTTCCAGTTATTCCTAGAGACCCAAGGTGTAACAGGTAGGTTTTATGAACTGCCATAGGAAGAGTGCACTTGGCTGGTGTGGAATCACAGGGGTAGGGGGCAAAGGAAGTGGGGGGGGGGTGTTACACAAAAGTAGTGCAAATTGGATAACCTTTATTAAATTGCAAGAAAAACAAAGGCACTTTTAGGCTGTGCCCCCATGCATGCCTGTTGCTTCGCTTGTGATGCGTGTCATAAAAATCCGTGTTGTAACTCCCCATGTGGTTTGGGGCAATGCAGAATCGCATGTGCCTGTCCCCATGCAAGCCGCAGCGTGAACCCGCATCTTTTTCTCCCCACCTACCCTCTCCCCTGATAGGAAGCTGGGTTGACGTCACCATAACCCATTCCGCCCCCTGCAGTGATGACAATAAACAGCTGCAGCGATGACAGGCAAACACCTCAGTTGCATCTCCATGAACACAACACACTAAGTCCATTCCTTTCCTTGGCCGCCACAGTTAAAAGCATAACCAAAAGTTAGTTAAAAGCATAACTAAAAGCAGATCATTCCTTTCCTTGGCCGCACAGGTTAGCGGAGATGCGCACAACTACATGACAGCAGGCATGACAGTGGGCACCCCCACTTGCAACCAGTTCAAAATTACTCACGCATAGCTTGCTATCAGGGAAGGAGGGTGTAATAAATGTAGCCAGAAAGACACTTTATTTAAAGAAATCCCCAAGCGGCTGCTGATTGCAGCGCGCACAGCAGGAACAGGGAGCAGAGGCGAAACCCTGCCCACTAATACTACAGCCACCATGCTCCACCCCACATAACCCGGGAGGGAGTGTCCCCATGACCACAGGACAATATGTGCTAGCCCCCTATTTCAGAATGAGAACACTTGCTAAGGGGTGTTTTTTTTACATGTATTGTCACATATCGCCCATATTAGGCCTTTGCATGGAGACGCTCCTGAGGCGACCTCACGATCGCTTCGGACTATTTTCAGCATGGGGACGCACGTTTAGTCAGCAAAGACAGGGGTCTCAGGAGCAAGCAATGGGTTTTCTCAATAGGCAATGGAGTAGTGAAAACTAGTTACGTTGTCAAACAAGCCTTCAGAAAACAAAAGGTGCTAACAGAAATATCTGGCTCTGCGTACTCTATGAGCCTAGTTAGCACTAGACTGATAGGCAGGCAATTTCTATGTAACAAAGCAGTAAGTTTTAGCCTGAACGGGGAGAGACTCCCTGAATCATTGTGGATAAGCCCTGATGGGATTACTCCCAAGCCCAATCTGAGGCCCTCATCCATCCAAGTTAATCTTTTTAAAAATATATTTTATTTTCTATAAGTAAGTAAACACCAAACACAGAAAGCAAAACAAACAAACTAAAACTAATCTAAATGTCCCCTTCTACTTGGCCACCTATACCCTAATATTTTTTTTTAAAAAATCATAATTTAAGGCTTTAAACACCATCCTTACGTTAACCATCTATTTATAAGTATCTTTTCAGCTAAATCTAGGAAAGATCTCCTGTTCAATTCTTCAATGCACAGGTTCCAGATCAGGTTATTAACTCCCTCCAAACTCAAATATTTCACGCAAAGAAATAGTTCAGTTCATCATGAGTTTCCATAGTGTTCTATACCATTCTACCTTAGTCAGATTCCAGGCATCTTTCCAATTACGCACTATACATTGGTGGGTTACTGACACTAAAAGATGTAATAGTTTTTGTTCTTCTGTTCCATCCAAGTTAATCAACAAATAATTTTGCCCCTTTCTCTCACTCTGTCTGCTGCAGATCTCAGTTTGAAGTCTGTTCCTGCCAGAGCACTGGCTAAATAAAAATGAGAATAATGACCAACAGAAGCCAATGCATCAAGGCTTGTAAGATCAGGTCATCTGGGGGCACAGACCCTTTTTGCTTTGGGTCTTGTTCTGGATCAAATCCTCAAGTGGGAGGCAGCCCTCTGTATGCTTGTGCAGACTAGCAGACTGTTCTGCCTCCTGTATTGTTTAGGGGTTTGCACAAATATTGAAAAAATTCAAAATTTAATTGAATTAGATCAAATTGGGATATTCAAATTCTAATCAAATGTCTTTACAAATGAATTTTCAAATCTTCTGAATCATTCGTACAAATTATTTGGACATTCGTATGTGTATGGATACATACACATTACATACATATCTGTACGCATCTTATCCTTATCCATATGCATTTGTACAGATACCTTTGGCACGAAAACAGGATGCATATGGGATAAAAACGGGGTGTGTATGAATGCATAAGGATCCGTACGGACACATACAAATGTTGTCGACATTCGTACCTTCAAATACGAATTGAATATTTGTACGAATAGATACGAATGTATTCAATTTGAATTGAAAGTGAAGACATTCAGATTTTAAACATTCAAACCGATTCAAATCTTTGGATATTCAATTCAAATTGAATCCTGAAAATTGCATTTGTGCACACCCCTGGTATTGTTCTGTACTAATAGCATAAGAAGTTCTAATTCTTCTGCCATATTTTCTTCTGCCTCCATTAGTTCCTTTTCCACTACATTCACAGTCACTGAATCCATATAGGAGTCTCATAACCACAAGATTTTACACATTTACAGCAGTAAAATCGGCAGTGTGCATTTGCTACTCCGCTCCCAATGAAGCAGAGAAATCTTTTTCTTAAAAGCAACGTGTGGTGTTCTCTTCAGCCTGGGCAGGACTTCACTTCCCCCTACCTCTGACTAGTGAGTGTTTGAGAAAAAAAATAGTTTTTTAATTATTTAAAAGCGTTGGCTGTTGCTTCCCTAACCCCCACAGGCTAAAGGGTCCACCACAGCTTCTCCTTTCCAAGGCCTATATGTCCCAAAACTGAGAAAATGATTTATTGTTTTACAATTTGTGAAGAAAACAGGCCAACAACTAAATAACTATCAAAATCTTCTCAAGCTACCCAACCACCTATACCCCCACAGGTTGCTGTCTGGACTCCCTTAGGCTGTCACACTAAGCTCTAGAACCCTGTTTCTATCTTGGTGTTTCCCTCAGGCACAGGACTGTCTCACACACTAGTCCTCTAGAAACCCTGTAACTATCTTGGTGTTTCCCTCAGGCACAGGGCAGTTACACACACATCCTCCCTCCCTGGAATTCCAAGCATAGAACCCTCAAACTTGTCTAGGTGGTACCTTTTATATCCCTGGCCCTGCATGAGCTCAAGGCTGATTGGCTGTTTGTGGGCAGCTGTTTCCCCTCCCCTTACCTTATGCTAACTAGGGGTGTCTTGCCCACTCTTTACCTGCTGCTCTGATATTTACATTACACTATGAGGAATACAGCCATAACAGAACAAATACAAGTACACACATGTAAAATATAATGTTTTCAACACACATTAAATACAGTAACACAACGGTGGGCATCACACAAGGTTTCTGCTAAATTTTATCAGCCAGAAGATGCTAATGAGAGGAGCCTTTTGACTTGCTTTTAATAGCTATGATTGAATCCTGCTGCTCTGTAAGTTTCTACCACCCCAAGACAGATTAAAAAAAAAAAAAGGTAAAAGAGCAAGTTATTGAGAAATGCATCCTAACTTACCCTTTGGCTGCAGTTGCTATGCCAATGTCTGTCAGCTTCATCCCAACACCTACAACAGAAAGCAACTTGCATTACACAGCTATTTCAGGTACCAACACAAGCAGGTGCAGACAGAAACTCATTAGTTCCCACTGGTTTGCAGTGAGAAAAACCTTCCATTTCCTCCCACTCGGTGCTGCGCAGTCCTATTGCTAGGTATATTTTTACATGGACTTGCGTGTGTATTGACAAGAGATAGGAGCATGAAAAAATGCCGTCCTGGATTGCATGAATGACCCATCCGGTAGTCCAGCAGCATGTTTCTTTCAATAGCCAACCAGCTGCATATCGAAGCCCATGAGCAAAACCTACGTACAACAATTCGCTCTGTGCAAAATCTTCCAGTGTCTGGATTTAGATGAATATCACTTTCTACTAGAGTTCCGAAAAGGCCATTGGCTTTTATGGTTCTGCTTTACCAAGGTTTACCTAATAGTCAGCCTAGCAACCAGGGTCTCACCTTGCATATCTGTTACAAGCAAACTACCACCAGTTTTTTCATAGACCCAGTGTTGAAAAGTGCAGCACTTCTGACCAGCTTCTGAATCTCTCCTCATGAAGTTTATTTCCTTCCCATCCTTGACAGAGTATTTCACAAATTCTCCAATTAGCTCCTCTTCCACTGTTGCATAGGGGATATTATTCTTCGGTCGATGAATGAGGAAAATAGGAATGATTCTGAAATCAAAACCAATTTATGAAAAATGTCAGGGAGCATGTTGATGAAACATATTTTGATGACACCCTAAAACTTCAATTCTGTTCCACAGGATGGTGCCTCTGGCCCATATATTCACCTGCCTTTTTATCCAAAGGTAACAATCCAGCTAGTGATGGAAACTTTGCAAAGTATGAAGGGTGTGAAATCTTTTAAATAATGAATAAATCTGTTGGCATGCTTTTATTTCTCTCTTACTGGTTCCCATGGGAGAAACCTTCACTTTTAAATGATTGAGGGATTAAAACAAAGGGCCGCTTCTTTCCCTGAAACTACAGGCAAACAAATTTCAGGTACAAGCCTCATCAACTAAACTAAACTCTTCCCTTTGCACCACACAAAGCCTAAATCACTTTGAAAATTCTTCATAGATAAAATCACTTTGAAAATTCTTTACCGATAAAATTCTTCATAGATGAAAGACTTCAAGGCCTCACCCTCAACATTTCTGGACCTCAAATCCAATGAAATGTTCGTATACATTTTTCCTCGAATCTTCCAAAATCAAATTCTGAAAATTCTGAGCTCTCACAACTCCACCTCCCTCACAGTGTATTTGTTGTGGGGAGAAGAACAGAAGGTTTGTCAGCCACTTTGAGTCCCCTTAAGGGTGAGGAAAGAGGGGTATTAAAGTCAACACTTCTTCTTCTTCTTCTTCTTCTTCTTCTTCTTCTTCTTTTGGCCTCACACTGACTTTTCTTTTTTAAACCAATGTTCTCATTGCTAAACTGCAAGTGAAATAGCACCTTCCTTAATGAATTGAAAGCGGTCTTGCACTTTTATTTTATGCTGTTAAAGGCAACAGCAGCCACCACAGTAAAAGCCACGTATAATAATGACTTAACAAAGAAGGAATGTGTGGTTGCTTGTTAACTTTGTTCAGACCAAATCAGCACAGCAAAGTAACACCTATAAAATTGGACTGCTTGGCTCAAATATTTTTACGTGATTCTGATGCCAGTGAAATAGATCTCTTACATCTCCCTGAAAGATGTCAGTTCTCAGGGACATGGAAGACGGACCCTGAAGTCACTCCTAAACAAGAAGGGAATCTGAGTGTGGCCGCCGAAGCAGCAGCAGGATTTATATAATGTTGTACTACACTGGAACAGCAAATCCTCTGAATAAGATCTGAAGTCGTACCGGCTCTGCCTCCTTCTGCAACCTTTCCCCAGGATTACTGTACCAAAAGGAAGTGTAAAAAATTGCTGATGAGGAACCCCAGTGAGAGCAATCACAGTTACCCTTAACATGGCAATTTTGAATGCTCAGAGCTCTGTATGCCTCTTCTCTAGTTGTCCTAACATGAGAGTTTTTTCCCCAATGTAGGAGGTATTTGTACTTTGCCTCCAGGCACTAGGGCTGCGTCCACACCTAAGTTTTAATCCAGCTTCTGACCACTTTCAGGGTGAGAGAACACATCTGCAAAGTGACGAGCTGATTTCTTTCAGAAATATATCACTCTGAAAATCTACCTTCGGGTTAGTTACAACGATGTGTTCTCTCACTCTGAAAGTGGTCTGAAACTGGATTAAAACTGGGTGTGAAGAGCCTGGGAGGCAAAGTATTAGAATGCTTTAGGGCATTTGAATTTTAACTAGAGTGTGAATGACCACCCAGACAGTGGCCATCGCAAAGCTGTGGTGACAGTGCCACTGTGTCTACATGGTGCCGTCACCGGGTCAACCTGGAGATGTAGCGCATCATCACACCTGCACTGTCAGTCACCTGCTCCTCTTGCACATCTTCTAACTGGAAGACACGCAGAAGGAGGATGCAGAGTATAAGTGTAGTGCAATTTTAACTGCCCCATGCTTGTATTGCATGGGGGATGCTCCTGGATGCACGGAGCCATTTCCGGTAAATAAATGGCTCCATAAGGTGCAGACACTCCATCCCAGAGTGTCCCTCACGTGCACTAGTGGCTGTAGTGCAAAAAGGCCCATAGCTTTGCTTTTAAATAGCTGATAAACTGCAACTTCCAAATGGGGGGGAATATAGACTCATTTGGGTGATGCTATGGTAGGTGTGCCCCACATATTTGAGACAACCCCACTGTAACCCCACTTTCTTCCCCCCAAAAACACACACACACTAAAAACTATTTCTGGACAACCCAGCACTGGTAGCCAGGATGCATGCATAGAGGATGAAACAGGCATCTATGGCCGCATCCCCATTACAAGCTTCATTTGGTTTCGATACGGTTTCAATCCTCGCAGACCCCACGTCAGTTTGGCTTAACAAACTTTCCACGTGTTAAATCACCCCAAAGTGTTGTAAATGTTAACCCTCATTTCAACAGGTCTAACTCCAGATCGTGCACTTGATAGATGTTACATTTTTTACTGTGGGGACTACCGTTTTAAGGGATGAGAATCCATGTTTAGGGTTTCCCTCCCCCAATAGCTTGCTTCCAAAGACAGTGATTTCAGTGTAAAAATCCACTCTTTTCAGCAGCTGCTACACTGTAGCAATCCACGCACTTCACACCTGATAACAATGTTGCAATTTTGCACAATTCTAGCTCTTTGGAGTTCTGACCTTTAGAAAGGGAAAGGAAAGCAGCTGCAGGTTCTGGGAGATGTGTGAATGTTTAAAGCAAGGGAGCTTGAGTTGCTGCTGCTGATGTGTGCCCTGGGCAATGGGGAGAGGAGGGGAAAGAATCACTGGCTGCCTGCTGCCGTTTTTCCTCCATCCAGGCAAGCGGCAGCCACCCAGCCACCCAGCTAGGGTCCGTGAAGGGGTCCCTTATGGGTGGCGCGTTCATGCCAGGAGGAAGAGGGCAGAGCAGCCTCGAAAAGCAGCTTTTAGAAAATAGCCACTTGAGTCCCCCCTTGAGTCACGTACGCCACCTATGATCCTCAGAATCCAGATCGAACGCAAATTTGCGTTTGCATCCAGTTCTATTATTTCGGTTTAGGGGAACTGGATTAAGCTTATATTCGCAGCTTATGTGTGTGCATGCACGGAGGTGAAGACGAGCACATCTGGACATCCTGGAAGCCCAAATGTCCGGATGAGAACATCAGTTTAAGTCACTGCACCTTAGATATATTTATTGATTACAATTACTTACTCAGGCACTTCTCCAAAGCCTTCTAATAGGTTTGTTTCAGCAGCATACATCTTCGCGTATTCTCGGGCAGTGTTCTGAACATAACATTCCTATACAAATGAGAAAATCATGGCATGAGGTTGAAAGGAGATGATTAACACAGGGGTACACACCTGAAAGGTAACTGGGGCTGCATCCAGACGCTGGTTTCTTATTCCACTCTATGGCCGCTTCCCCACAGGGACCAAAAATCCAGATTGGATTCGGACTCGGGAACCAGCATTCCCATTAAATTCACCAGTTGTCCGAATCTGGGAAGGGCCGTTCCCATGCCAGTTCTTTCCCCCGGATTTTCTGTAAAAAAACCCTGCAGAAATCTGGGGGTGGGGGGTGGGGAAACAACCTGGTGACATGAGGACTTTCCAATCCGGTCTGGATTTTAGTCCTAGCGAAAGCCGGCGGCCAGGGCAAGCGTGAGTGAAGCGAGCAAGCGGGGGTGGGGGATGGGGGGTGGGGGTGTAGGGAGGGAATGTGGCAGTGGCAGACAGTTGTTGCAAGATCAGAGGAGGGGGAGGCCGGAGCGAGCAGGGGGTGCAGGGCAGGAATGCGGTGGCGGCAAATAGTTGATGCAGGATTGTAGGAAGAGGAGGCTGGGGTGAGTGAGTGAATGAGCACCAGACGGTGGCAGCGGCCAGGACTGCAGCTGCAGCAGTGACTCCTGTCCTCAAAAACTGCCGTGCTGTGCCATTTGCAGGTGTGCTTATGCGCACCTGTGGGTTCCGTTTGGGAACAGCCCAGTGTTCACTCAGTGCTGTTCCCGGCCTCCAACCCTAACCTGCATCAGAACTCAGATTACTCTGGACCAGAGTAATCCGGTTTTGAAGTAGGTGGGAACGCGCCCTTTTTGGATGTTCCAAAACAAGGCATGGATATTCTGGAATATCCATGTTTGTTCAGGAATATTCAAATATAGCTAAATAGAAGAAGAGTTGAGTTTTCTATCCCACTTTTCACACCCATTTAAGGGGACTCAAAGTGGCTAACAAAGCTTTTCTATTCTTCTCCCCACAACAGAACACCCTGGGAGGTAGGTGGGGCTGTGAGAGCTCAGAAGAGAAGTGTGAACAGACCAAGGTCACTCAGCTGGATTCATGGAGGAGGGCAGAATCAAACCCGGTATTCCCAGTTTAGAGTCCAGTTCCTTAACCGCTACACCAAACTGGCTCTAGTGATGTAGGTGGGGCTGTGAGAGCTCAGAGGAGCACTGTGACTAGCCCAAGGTCACCCAGCTGGCTTCATGGAGGAGTGCAGAATCATACCTGGTGACAACAAGACATGAGTCCAGCACTCTAAGCACAAGACCAAACTGGCTAAGTGTGCGTCCCCATGCTGAAAACAGTCTGAGTTTGCCTCGGGAGCATCTCCATACAAAGCCCTAATACGGGCTACATGTGAGACAATATGTGTCAAAAAAAAGCCCTTAGCAAGTGTTCTCATTCTGAAATAGGGGGTAGTCACCCATTTCCTGCTGTGCGCACTGCGATCAGCAGCCACATGGGGATTTCTTCAATTAAAGTGTCTTTTCGGCTACATTTATTACACCTTCCTTCCCTGATAGCAAGCTATGCGTGAGTAATACTGAGCTGGTTGCGAGTGGGGTGCCCACTGTCATGCCCGCTGTCATGTGGATGTGCGCACCTCTGCTAACCTGTGTGGCCAAGGAAAGGAATGATCTGCTTTTAGTTATGCTTTTAACTATATGTTATAACTTTTGGTTATGCTTTTAACTGTGGTGGCTAAGGAAAGGAATGAAGTGTGATGTGTTCATGGAGGTGCAACTGAGGTGTTTGCCTGTCATCGCTGCAGCGGGTGGGATGGGTCATGGTGACGTCAACCTGGCTTCCTATCAGGGGAGAGGGTGGGTGGTGAGAAAAAGATGCGGGTTCATGCTGCGGCTTTCATGGGGAAGGCATGTACGATTTGAATCCGCGTTGCCCCAAACCACATGGGGATGCTTTAACGCGAGTTACAACACAGATTTTTATGACACACATCACAAGCGAAGCAACCGGATTGTATGGGGACATGGCCTAAGTGAGTAACCAATGTCTGGATGCAGCCTTGCATTCAGCAGCTTCAATCAAGGAGGCGTTTTGTGAGCTTTTACCTCCAACGCAAGTTTATAATTCTTTTTCACAAGCTCGTCTTTGTTCTTGGTCCCATAAGCAATGGCATTGTGCACTTTAAGGACACAGGGGTGGCCCGGGCCAAATATGGGTACTAAGCCTTGCAGGACTTTACTCCGGAAGGCCTTCCGATGCACTCCTTCCCCAAAATGCAATTCTTCAGTCGTAATCCTCCCACGCAGGCTGTTGCTGAGGTAACTGTCACAGATGAAGTCTTCTCGGAACATGAGCTGTAAGAATTCAATCTCTTCAAAACCTATAATGCAAAGTTATATATAAATTTTCAAAGAGAAAATTTTAGTCATCCATTTGTTCACGTGTGTGGATGCATGCATGCAGGTGTTCACTGTGGGCACACCGTGGGCACCTTTCCTCATTTGTCATTGGAAAAGAGCTCAATAAAGAATGAAAAGGGGAGAGAAATAGAAGAGGGGAAAGAGAGATGAAGTTGATTTAATATAAGGAGGCAGATGGTGGGTTTCAGGTTCTTCATCTGTGTGCAGCAAACCTAAGCGCCTGAAAAAAAGAACGGAATAATCCAAAAAGTGTCTCTAAAATAATATCAGGATCAGGAAAGAAAATCTTATTAAGGAACCTAATATTAGGCTCAAGGACAGACAGTGATTTTTCCACAAATCCTGGTGATGATTGGCTTGGGTTAAAGAAGAAGAAGAAGAAGAAGAAGAAGAAGAAGAAGAAGAGTTGGCTTTTCTACGCTGCTTTTTTCACCCATCTAAGGGGACTCAAAGCAGCTGACAAAGCTTTTCTATTCTTCTCCCCACACCAGACATCCTATGAGGTAGGTGGGGCTGTGAAAGCTCAGAAGAGAGCTGTAACTAGCCCAAGGTCACCCAGCTGGCTTCATGTGGGAGGGCGGAATCAAACCCGGTATTCCCAGATAAGAGTCCAGCTCCCTAACCACTAGACCAAACTGGCTCACCCATCATCTCCGTAGGGCTGAGAGGTACAGACAGTGCTGAAAATGTGAGATTAGCTCAGGTCTATGTTGGGATTACTAGACGTCTTTGTGGCAATTCCAGCATAGCCCTGAGATGAAAGGATATGTACTAATGGTTTTTTTGTATTCGATTTGCATTGAATCAAATGCAAGAAAACTCATAGTCATTCAAATAGATCCCCTTTGAATGTAGTGGGATGTGAAGTCGATATGAATGTTCAATCCCATACAAATCCCATACGAAGCTTCATACGAATGTACCAAAACATTTGATTTGAATTCGAATGTCCAAATTTGACTAAATTCATATGAATTTCAAATGTTATAAATATTCCTACCCATCTCTACTGAGATGTAGGGGTCCAATTGCGCAGTATTGCCATTCCAGGAAAATCAACTCTCCACCCAGATTTTCCTGGAATAGCAAAAGATTCACCTATTTGGAAACTTGCTTTCACCATGGGCCTTGAGGAAAATGGCCCACGCACATGGGATTTTCCTTTCCAAAACAGTTCAAAAATAAATCCGAAAAGTGGAGTTTTCAATTAAACAATGTGACAACAAAACAAATTAATGGATTTTGGCTTTGACAGAGAAATAAACATTTAATTTTTTTGTACATATGCATTCCTACAAGGCAGCTACTCCTGCCACAAATGGAGCCACACTTGAACGGGAGCCTCCTATATTAAGTGGAGGTGTGGCCTGATTTTGTGAGTGTTTTTTCCCGTCAAAACAAAACTGTGGACCTTGGAATACCAGCAGTCTATTTCTGCATCGCACAAATCTTTCCAGAATCTGGCACAAATGCATCCTTTGCAAAACCTCAGCACTGTTATATCAATATGGTAATCAGCAGGTATGTTTCTGAAGAAAGTCACCAGTCCAACAGCTGTCTTACTGTAACAATTGCTTTTTCTTTGCATTTATCTGAGCTCTTTAACCTTTTTAAAGCTCACACAAATAGCAGAGGCAGTTAAACTAGTTGGGAAGTCATGCACCTGTCTGAAAGGAAATGGAATGACTAACCTGCTTTTCAAGGAGCTGGAATTGGAAACCATTAGGTCACCCCTAAGCCTTACGTGAATCAAACCTGATGGCAGAAGGGTTATTATCTATGCTTATCATGGATGCAGCCAGACACAATATCATGCACTTAAGGAAGTAGCAAAATATGGGGAAAGGATTTCGTATCTTATTTCCTCGTCTTTCACCATGGCTAATATTACACATACCACAAAGTTTTACAAAGAACACATGCCCAAGTACTGGGGATGTTCCTTTCAAAAGAGTTTGTTGCTATAGCTGCTTATTTTCAGACAAGCCCCCATGGGGCCACGCCAGCTGCCTTAGCACAAATGGAATGGTCTGACCCTATAAATTAAAGCAGCAACACATGTCAAGCAAACTGAGGGAACGCTATTCCATGAACCAAGCTCTAACAAGGAACTGGTCAAGTCACTGCAATCTTTGAGCTTCCTTAGAAGTTTAGACTCCATCCAGATGAGCAGGAGCTGTGATGGGAGCAGGAGAGCCTCCATCAAATGACCGAGTCTCCATCCAATTTCTCCAGTTTCATGAATGCCACTATGGAAGGAACCTATTTCTAGCATGGGGCCCGGGCCTCTGGTCAACTGTATTCTGGGCTTAGCTAACGCATGGATGGTGTCTGGTGATTTGAGTGTTGGGCTCTTATCTGGTAATCTCCCAGTTTAATTCCGTACTCATGCACAAGGCCAGTTGGGTGACCTTGGGCTAGTCACATCTTCCTTTCTGAGCTCTCACAGCTCCACTTACCTCACAGGGAGAAGAACAGAAGGTTTTTCAGCTGCTTTGAGTCCCCTTGAGGGCAAGAAAAAGGGGTCATAAGAGGCAATTCCTCCTTTACTTCTTCCTTAATGATAATTGGAAGACATTCTATGTGCTCAGAAGAATTCCCTTTCTCTTCATTACCACTTTATTGCTTCTGTGGTGGGCAAGAATCTGATAAGAAGCTTTCATCTCCACAAAGGGAACTGATGGTATTAGGAGGTAAAAAAGAAAGGCGAATTTGCACTGGCTGGTACTCAAGAGCATTACACAGTATCTCCTATAGACTACACGGATGGCAGCCTCCTAGAATGCTTACTGGTCTCCTGTACTGGCCAGTTCAGAACCATCCTAAATCCTTTCCCCCCAACTGTCCTGCTCTCCTGAACTATGAGGCTGCCATCCCACATGGCTATGACAATCTCCTCTGAATGCATATATAGTAAGGTTGCAGGACTGTCTTACCTTCAACATCCTGAAAGTTAGAAAGATGTTCCAGCACTGCAAAAGAGATGAAAAGGAGGATAATCAGGATTTTGACTGCAAAATGGGGTCTGCAATTATGCTGCTTGTCGAAGCTGGCCTTTACCTTCCGAGGTCAGGCTGAACTCTGCAGTTGCTCTTCCAAGCACGTTCTTCAAACAGCATTGATATAGTCCTTGGTCTTTTTTACCAGCTTGGACTATTGCCAGCGACACCGGAAAGTCTTCTCCTGCACTAGAGGAGAGGTTAGCATTTGAACTTTCATTTTTTTAATGCGCTTTCCAGAAACTTTCATTTCTTCATTCTTGGGTAATTTATTATTTTGTCCCCTCCCCTTGCTCCAGACTAAAATTCAGGCTGGAAAAGTACTGACTTTAAAGCAAACTAAAAAATGGCAGGCTTATCCCCATTGGATCGTTCTAACTTGCGTCTGTCCTGGCACTCCATTCCATCTTCACTTCGTTGAGTGTGAGCAGGGCGATGGGCTAAAGGAGGCTGAACTGTGCTGTGGTGGGTGGGGTCCAGTCTTTGCTTTCAGCCAATGTGCACACGCGGAGTTTGTGAAGCGCCACCTCTATCTAGCATTTTTCTGCAAATTTATTATTTTTTTAAATTAATTGCGCAGAGAAGAAAAGCACATGAAAAAGGAAGAGGGGCATGAAGGTGGTGGAGCAGGCTTAAAAAAGAACTGCAAACACACCCTCGCCTCCCTTGAGTGACACAACAGCATCCAATAAGAAAGGAGAGAGATTTGACGCAGCAAAAGAGGTGGAGAGCCAAGAGGAGGCTCACATCGATTGAGGAGAAAGGCCTGAGGAATATCTAGGTGTGAACAGAGTTGGTATGACCTCAGTTCGAATTATTAATAGGACGTCCTGTCCTATATAGGTGTGACAAGGGCCATGGAGTCCAAATCCAGAATAAGGGCCCGCACACAGTAAGGATCTGGGTCTGATAGATCTGCACTTTAACGACCCTGCTGGTCAGCTGCATGTGCATTAGACGGAGCATGATGCCTAACAGGGAGGCCTTCCTTGGAATTGCTGGTAGATCGATTAATTGTGCCTGCCAGCATACCAGAGTGCCTGACCCAGAACCCTAGGGGCCCGCCACCAAAATGCATCCCCCAGAGGCCCTGAAGTTAGGAACTTTTGTTCCTAGCCCTTGGAAGTGTGGCTTCAAAGCTCAAATGAGTTTTGAGGCCATGGTATGGCCTGGGCTGGACCACTGCCATTGTGTAATCAAGACTGATCCCACCCATGCCTTCCTGTGTTTAGAATCAGGGGCCAGGATGTTCCCGAGCCACTAGTTGATTTCAGAACCATTTATAGGAAGGAGTATTCCAGAATGTTTCTGAATTTCATGGTCCTGTGATCATGACTTCCATGTGCTGAAGCAATGTTTACAACTTCAAATAGAATCTGGGCACCATTCCCTACTAAATTAAGCCCTCTTCCCTTGCTGAGTCTATTAATTGAACTAGTGACTGCCAACATTGTCCTGGAGGGCACAATGATGCCACTTGAAAGGCTCCTCTGTGGCACGTAAGGTATCCAAATTCTTCTGCTTAGGTGAAAGGCAACCAGACTATGTGGAACCTATAGAATAGCTTCAGAATTCCAAACTTCCCCACAAGCTGTGACTATTTATTCTAAGATATAACCATCCATCTTATCAACACCTGGGAGACAGTCATTCTAATGTGGGCTCCAGGACTGGGAAAATATAGTGCCATTATGGCTGCCACATGCATAGCCTGTGAAAAATCAGGTCCCACATCCATCTCTTTGCCTGGTTGTGTGCACAAGCAGGATGTTTCCGAGCACGGCCAGGCAAAGGGACGGATGTCCCTCCGGCCGCCATGTTGGGAAGGGCAGAAGCAGGACGGTTTGCCTCCTTCTGCCCTCCTCCGTGTGCCAGGCACCGCCAGAAACACACGGTGACTGGCAGTTCACTGTTCAGTGTCACTGGCATGGGAGACCAGGTGCCTTTTTGAATGGGTGCTGTGTGGAAGCCTCCCGATCCAGCCCCCCGCTGGTCTCTCCACGCGGAGGGCCTCCGAGTATCTGTCTCTTTTTTGAGACGGATTCTCAAGAGGACTGGTTGCTGAAAAATGGATCTTTCTAGATCCATTTTTCGGCGGCCAGTGCGGAAGCACCCAAAGTGACCAGTAATTTTCTTTCCACATTATCTATCCCAAAGGTGAATTTACTGAGTTATTTAACATGGAAAGAAAACAGCTTGTCACTTTGCTGATTTGTTCTCTCACGCTGAAAGTGGACTTATGCTGGATTAAACCTTAAGTGTGACCACAACCCAAGTGCCACCTCAGGCCCTATCCGCATTGACCCTTGTTCCAGGAAAAAAAACTGAAATAAGGAGTGGAAATCTGGACACTAGTGTGGACTAGGCCAAGCTCCACCCCATCATGTCTCATCTACACTGGACAAAGCTTGGATCAGGCAAAGGCACTGGAATGCCACCCTAGACCTGTATAGTTGTAGACCTCTTCAAAGTACCAGTACACCACACGTGTGGATGATGTGCCCCTGTGGTCCACCAGAAAACCAGCCAGGCCAGAAACACTGTGAACAAAAAATCCTTGCCAGTGGAAACAGCCCTGTTCTGCTTCACCAACAACCCATTCCAGCTTGGGTAGCCTCAATCCCCACATAAAAGTAGAGCTCTGAATAATATTCAAAATGGCATTTTGCATACCCCTAGTCTAGGAGGTTCTACAAATAACTCCAATATTTAGAACTGTGTGCAGACAGGAGATTATCATATACACGAGACAGCCCTGGTCACACCTTTAGTTTAGGACGACTTCAGGTTGCGTTACTTTATTTTTATTCAATTTGTTTTCCAAGCCAGCCTACCCCCATTAGATCATTCTAACCGGAGTCCTCTTTTTCAGAGGACTCAGCCCGTCCTGGCATTCTAGGCCATCTTCGCTTCCTCAGTTGTGAGCAAGGGGACGGGCTAAAGGAGGCTGAACCATGCTGTGGTGGGTGGGCCCAGTCTTTCCTTTCAGCCAAAATGCATGCACCGAGTTCATGAGGCGCCTCCCCTTATCTCCTCAGTTTGTGTATGATTCCTTTATCTAGCATTTTTAGCAAATTTGTTATTATTTTTTTAAAAAAAATTAAAAAGCACATAAAAACAGAAGGGGGGCTCAGAGGTGGGCGTGTAGGCTTAAAAAAACCCCTCAAACACACATCTTCGCCTCCCTTGAGAGAAAGAATGGTGTCCAATTAAAAAAGGAGGTTGATTTGAAGTAGTAAAAGGAGTGGAGAGCCCAGAGTTCCATGGAGGAGGCTCAGGTGGATCACGGAGAAAGGTGTGAGCAATGCAGCCCAGAGTGAGGATGGTCTGAAGATGACCTCAGTTTGAATTATGAAGCAGGACGACCTGCCTCATATAGATGTGACCAGGGCCTGAGGTTTTTCTAGGGATCTGATTTTACATTTAACTATTTCTCTACTGAGTGCCTCCATCGCGGTACACAATATAAAGGACCAGAAAATATACACTGCCTCAAAGTGCCTTTCTGGTCCAAAAATCATTGCATTTTATGATGTATGCCTCTCGGCACATTCTTCTTACCTTCTATGTATGCGGGCAAGAAGCTTAGAGTCTTTAGTCCATGTAATGGTGGAGTCTTCATGAATTTCCTCAAACTGGCAGCACAGTTTGATATTTCCGGAGAAATCGGGGAATGGTTCGGCTTGTATTTGCTTCAACAATTTGGGAGCTTTAAATAAAAACAGAACCCAGTAATGGGGTATTAAATGCCAAATTCAGCAGAATTGTGGGAACTATTTAGACACTGCATATTTGTTCCATCATTTATGCAGGCTGCTTTATCATCCTTAATCCCAAAGCATTTCTCAAAATGATTTTAAAAATAGAATAAGCGCAATGAAAACACTATGGCCCTGTTTCCACTCATGTCTCTTAAAACAGTTTAAAAATGAAACAAACAAAAAAAAACAATTTAAACATGGATTCTGGCAGTCCCCACTTCAGTGGCTTTAAATCGCTTTAAATTGCTATCAACCCCCCTGCTGTCCCCACCCAAAACAGTTCAGAATCGCATTAGGGAAAGGGAATCCTGTCTTCCCCCCTCTTGCCAGCCGGGGCCCCACCCCCTGCCTGCCGACTGGATCCCGCAATGACATGGCGGAGGGTGGGAATTGCAGCTCCCCCCTCCTCTCCTCTCCTCTCCCCTCATGCTTTTGCAAAAGATGTCCTACCAGTCTTGCAAAAGACGCCCTGCCAGTGCGTGAACATATGCACGCACGCACACACAAACACACCCACCCTCTCCTCCCCTCACACACATGTAATCTCAGGACTGGTGCTTCTTCACTTTTCCACAAATGCAGAAAATGAAAAAGGGGCAGCAGAGAGAGAGCTGCATGCCTGCTTGCCTGGCTGCACACGCACATGCTCAGTCACTGGTGGGGCATGGGGGGCAGGTGCTTCTCTCCTTCCCAGGGCTCATCAAGGCAAAAGAGGCGCCTCCTGTGTGTTCACACACACACACAAACACACACACACCTTCGCTCTTCTCCCCTCCCCATCACCAGCAGCACCAGCTGGTATATACACACACACACACGTCAACTCAGGACGGGTGGGCTCAGTCATCGGTGGGGCATGGGGGAGGGGAGGTGCTTCTCTCCTTCCCAGGGCTCAGCAAGAGAAAAGAGGCGCCTCCAGTGTGTGCTTCCCAGCAAGGAGAAAGCGAGGGGAAGTGAAAAATGAAACTTCGTTATCAGTGTGAAGTGTGGAGTGGGTGAATTGCTACATCTTATCAGGCTGAATTGTCACTTCTCTGCTGAATATGGATCTGGTACTTTAACAAATCTGGCAAGGGGCTGGGGTCTCTGCACAGGGTGAAAGCCCACCAGTTTCATGACATATTTGCCCAAATACCGCTGTACCGTTCCCACAGCAATAAGGAAGAAGCATTTTAAAAGCAAAAACAGGAAAAAAAAACACCCGAAAAAACAGTTGTTTATTCATTCCATTTTTTAGCCAAATACCCCTGAAACTGATTGGGAATGGGGGTGAAGAGGATCCAAACTGTTTCTAAACCATTTTAAAATGCCAATGGGAACTGGGTCTATGAGATTAACCTAATAGAAATAGAATGGAACCAAAACAAAAGAGACAGCAACGTACATTCTGTGAAGTGATCTAAAAGGCTGTGGTACGTGTGGAGGGTTAACTAATCTTGCAGTCTGTCTCTACCACTTGTTTGCTATATTGAAACTCCATAAGCCTTCATAGGATCATAAGAGTCGGAAGCGACCTCATTGAGTTCAACCCCCTGATCAGTGCAGGATTTCCTAAACCATCCCAGACAGATGAAGACCCCCAGCAAAGGAGAGCCCACTACTTCCCATGACAACCTATTCCACTGTCACGATGCCCAGCGATCCAGTTAGTGTCTGCCCTCTCTAGGAGAAGCTTGGCCCTGTTAGGATGCTGAGTTCGTGCAACGGCCAAGTGAATACTACAGTGTGGACACAAAACACTGGTAGCAAGCGTTTCAACAGTAAACTAAAACAAGTTTATTATTATACACAAGCAATACTAAAAGAAAAATAAGGTTCAGGTATTTGTTGGTTTAACTCAGGTTTAACTCAGTAAGTCTCTTAAGGCTAGGAGCTACCCCTTTCTCTAAAGGAAAATAGTTCCCCTTTTAAAAGACAAACCTCTCCACATTCCTCCCCCTCTGGCTTGCTCTGCCACAGCTCAAGCCAAGCCAGTGTACCAGAACGTGGCTCCAGATGATCACAAGGCCCAGTCCGTCCTTGCTTGTCCGATCATCCAGCCTGGTCAGTTGCTATTGAAGTCTTCCTTCAAGATCTTCCAGCCAAAAGACCACTGGTCAGCTACTGGTTCCAGCTCCCTCAGGATTCAGCTCTCTTCTCCTTTCAGCTCTTGTACCAGCATGAAGACCCAGTCTGCTGTCTTCTGTGTTCATTTATACCCATATCCCTGACCCTGATTGGCTGTAATCTCCTGGGGAAAACTGCTGCCATAAAATGCTGCTGGAAACTCCTGATTGGTGGGAACTCCTGCTCTAGCCCCTCCAGCACTCAGATCCCCTGACAGCTTTTCCCTCCAAAAAGCAGCTGCACCCAATCATTGCAGCAGGGCCCGCACAGGATTTCCCACCCTTTTTGCAGCCTCTGCCCAGGTCTTGCAACAAGCTGTTTGCATCTAGGCTGGCTATTGCAGTTAACTAGAAGCCTGCAAAGCCAGAAAACAAAACAGTTTGCGGCCTGTACCCAGAAACCGTCACATCCACCAACTCATCACCCTCACTGTCAGGTTTTTCCTAATATCTAATCTGTATTGACTCCCTTGAAGTTTCAAAAGCAATTCAGAAATAAACAGCCACTCCGAAGAACAGGGGAGTATAAACAGTACCTGCCCACAATTGCCACACACCTAAGCAGATGTCTCCACAAATAAGCTAGACAACAATGAGGAGGAAGTATAGAAACTACAAGAGACAGAAGCCACAAGGGACAAAAGTTCATGAATAGGGAACACTATGAATTGAGCAGAGGGTCGCATAAATGTGGCCCTGAGGGCTTAAAGCCAGCCAATAGTGATGTGAGAGGTAATTAGAATGAACATACAATCTACGAAGTTGTATGTAGAGAAATCTTGTTATCTCACAAGTGGTGAGATGTTAACCTACCAGTGCCCTTTCTACACTGGGCCTTACACTGGATTATATCCCAAAATAAGAGCCTGCTGTCCACAGGCTAGTGCAGGCTACAGCAGGCACCATCATGTTGATGGCAGGCCTCTATTCCAGAATATAATCTGAAATGAGTCCCAGTACAGAAGGGACCCAAGACAATGGTCCTTCTTCAATCCAAATAGTTCAGACATTCATATGATGGTGCATATCTGTACACATCCTGTGCATATCTGTACACATCTGTAGGCATCCGTACAGATACATACAGGATGAAAATGGGATGTATACGGGATGCCTACAGATGTGTACAGGATGTGTATGGATGCATATTCAAATGAATGTGTACGAATGCATTTGTATCAAATTGAATGTCTGGACATTTGAAATTGCACATTTGTAAAAATATGAATATTCAAACATTTGATTCATTACAATGGCATACGTGCACACCCCAGGTCTTGTCTTTGTCCAGGTTGACACCACCAAGAGGTATTACAATCAGAAGTGGCAGCCCAAGAGGGAAATACTTCTTGGGCAGATTTCAGGCTGGATCAAGCCTATATTAGAGATTGTGTTCATTTGATAACCTGCTCCCAAGGTGCAGCTGCTCAGCGGTAAACTGGCAAGCAAGGTCATTCTGGGACCAATGCTGTGACATGCTGGTGGCAAGGGGCTCCATCCAGCAGTCCAGCCACCTTATCCTGTGCTGACTGCATCTCTCAGCCCAACCTCAAGGACACACTCACATCCTGTCTGGAAGTCACTAGTGCATTCACTGTGGCTGCCAGACTACATCTGCCAAGGATGGTTGCAGCACTCACACCAGCTGAAGCTGGAATTTGGTTTTACTTTTGTATCCTGCCCTGAGACCTTTGGGTATAGAGCAGGATAAAAATCTAGATAAATAAATATCACGGTATATGAAGATTAAAAGATAAAACCCACCTAAGCTAATGAACACCTTTCTGAACAAGGGTGTTGATCTTGATCAAGGGGAGGGGATTGCCTGGGAGGGAGGGGCATGGAGATCACCACCCAGGCCTCATGGCTGCCTGGTCATGGTGGATGGAGGAACAGGCTGGAGGAACAGGCTTTGATCATGATGCATGAAGGAACAGGTAGTCAAAATCAGGTAAGATCCTGACATGGGGAGGAAAGAATGTGACACTGTTCTTTTCCTGCACATTATAGGCACAACAAGGGTGCAGTGCCGTGCAAACCCTGTCTGTGTGTGTGTGTATTTACTTATTTAATCTATCCCAGAGGTCTCCAGGTGGGTAACAACATCTAAAATCAAACATTAAAACTATGTATTAAAACAATAGCGTCTTCAAGTGGGAAGGGAAAAGTGTATCCCCATTCAACTGAAGGCCAGGGCAAAGAAGTGTGTCTTCACTGCCTTCTTAAATGTGTACAATGAAGGTGATAGATGCACCTCAGGGGGAGACTATTCTAGGAACCATCACTAAGCAGGCCCTCTCCCAGGTGCCCACCCTTTTTGCTGCAGAGGACGGTGTGACAACCAGGAGGGCCCCCCTCCAGAACTTAAGGCATGGGCAGGTCAATATGGCAGTAGACATTCTTTCAGATATTTGGGACCCAAGTCATTTATTGCCTTAAAAGTTAAAGTTTACACCTTGAATTGGGCTCGGTAGCAACTTGGCAGCCAGTGCAACTCTTTTAAGATCAGTGTGCTATGCATCTGCCCAGCTGTCCCGGTCAGCAATCTAGCTGCTGCATTCTGCCCTAGCTGCAGCTTCACAATCCCTGTGGCTGTTCCCATGGCAAATTGGATGGTCCAGGATGGATCATCCACATTGTGAGTGCTGGTGGTCCAGTTGGAGACAGCACCAACATTCATGGTGCAAATGAAACCCTTGTAGCCCAGGCATAACGGTGGTGGAACCGTATTGTTAAGAGCAAACAGGTCCTGAGTTTTTTTTCAGTAGAGTTTTTAGAATAGCATCCTCCACTGCATCTTGTGGCAAATATAACTCATGGCTGTGACCTGCAGTGACTGTGTGACATTGCTTAACTGTATCCGTAGAAGGCAGGGCTATCAATGGATACCTGCCTGATGATCATTTGGCCACTGGTACAGGTAGCACAGGGCTCCTAAAGCCATCTCCTGGGAGACCATGGGCAGGGGAAATTATCCTCCTGTTGTGATAATGGGTTTCCACGTGCAACTTAAGGATGGGCAATTCATACAAATTGTGAATGTTCAAAACTTTGCATTTCAGTCAAACATTGGCTGTATTTGAAGACTGACTTTTCATGCGAAGCGAAAGCTTTTGGGCCTCCATTTGAAGCTTCATTACATTTGCCGGTGGAGCAGATTCGGAGCAGATTCAGAGTGGATCTGGAAGTGTGAATGGTGGCAGCAGGGATAGGCAAACACTCGAAGTGAATTCAAAGCCTAGTGCATTAGAAGTGGCGTCGTTTGCACGAATGTGAATTTCCATTGTATTTGCTTCAATGGGAAGCGAACAAGGAGGAAACTGTGCACAGAAAGCCCTGTTAACTGCTGGCTCCAAATGTTTTAGACCACAATCCCCAACACTCTGGATTACAGCTCACATCAGCACCAACCAGTGGCTAGAAAGAGCCGTACACCATTTGGAAGACGTCAAGGGAAAAGTGCGGGGATGAAGGTTAATTTCCAATAACACCCCTAAAGCCGGCTTTTAGACGTACCTTTGCTCTCCTTTTTGTGTAGGAGTTTCTGTTGTTCTCTCTTCTCTTCCTTGCGAAT
The DNA here is from genome assembly GCA_023333525.1 of Aspidoscelis tigris stejnegeri. Lineage (NCBI taxonomy): Eukaryota > Metazoa > Chordata > Lepidosauria > Squamata > Teiidae > Aspidoscelis > Aspidoscelis tigris. The sequence goes on from JALMGA010000007.1 coordinate 16,092,009, forward strand.
TGTACCAGGTTCGGCTTTTGAGATCTTTTCAGTGCAGCTGACGCTGCTGCACAGATTCTCCTTTGCCTCGAGTCGTGGCTTTTTAATTTGCACCTTCGGCGCTTTCTTTTTTATTGCCTCTTGCTTACGCTTCACATCCTCGCTACTGTTGTGAGGTAAAGGTGGCTTGCAGACCTTGGGAACTTCCTGCCCCTGGGACTTTCCCTTTTTTAATCCACACAGCTCTTCCCCAGCCATCCCTAAAGCACCCAGCTGGGCTTTGAACTGTGGCAGCTGCTCCTGAGAATGAAGGCTGCTCTCAGAAGCACAAAGTGAGGTCCCATTTAATGTCACCGCTGTGCCTGCTAATGAATTCAGGCTTTGCCTCTCGCTCTCTGTGAACGTTCTGTCTTGACTGTGGCCTCTTGATGAAACGACACATCCCACCACAGACGCAGCAGCTTGCTCTCTGAACGGGGCCGTGGAGAGAAGCACGCAGTCTGTGATAGCATGCCAAGAGTGTATCTGTTCTGAATTAATGAGCATCCTCATATATGGCTCCGCTTCAGCTGTCTCCAAGTCACAATCTGTGTCATCCTTTTCAGGGGAGCTGATTTGGCTCTGACTTTCTGTTTCCACCTTTTGGTATTCATTGTGTTGGAGGCAAACATCGCCGTGCCAAGAACGTGCTTGCTCTGAGGCAAGGACAGCCCTCATGTATGGTTCGACTTCTGCTTCTTCAATAACAGGAGCAAAATCTGTTTCCCTCTGTGCGTCATGCTGGGCTATTTGAGCCTCACTTTCATCTTTCACCCTTTGGTCTTGATTCTGCCACGTTGCAGTAGTCATTGCATTTTTATCTTTTGGAATACCAGCTTGCATAGAGTTTCTTTCAACTGTCTCTAAACTCGGGTCTACTGACTCAAGAACATTTATATTAGAACACTGACATACATGACATCCATTTTCTATTTGGTTCCCACCCTGGCAACAAGCTGTCTTGCCTACAGCATTCTGATTGTCCTGACCTGTATTATAATTGTTTCTGATCATGCTTGGAAGCTGATTTGTATTTAAAGCCACTAACCCAAGAGGTTCAGACCCAGAGCAGGCGGAATCCAACTCTAGCTCTTTTGCACTGGGGCAGGAACAGCCCTCAATATCTGAAGTTTTTCCTGATATTCTCTGTTGAGGATCTGTCAGTGGCGTCTCTAATTCATGTTTGGACTGTGAAGCAGATGGCTCTGCATTTATTCCAAAATCACTATTTTCCTGACTCATGCTACCTTCATTATTGTGGTTTATTTCCAAGAGAACTTCAGTGTAAAATCTAACTTTGTACGATGCTGTGAACACCGGATCTTCCTTGGGTTTTGTCATTCTTTTCTCATTCTGGCTGGTTTCTTCTAATCTCTGCACAATGGCTTTAGATTCAGGTCCTACTTCGGAATGATGTTCTTGGATCATGTGGTTGCTATCATTCTGTTCAGCGTCCTGAACATCTTTACCATTTTTGCCTCTTAAAACATGAAAAGCATCACAATTATACCCATTTTGTGCTTTCATGTCTGACTCAGTCCCTTCCTCCTGGAATTTCTCTGCACTGCTTTTATCAGCCAGTGTAACAGAAAAGTGTTCTTCACCTGCAAATTGATCCGCACTTTTGTCTGAAAAATTACCAAGTGAATCCTTTCCCAGTGAAACCTCAGCAAGATTAGCATCCTCTTTTCTTTCTGAACGGTGGGGCGTCACGTGAGGTTCTTCAGTTGCCATTGATTCTGCCTGCTTCGCTCTGGGACCATCTGTACAGTGAACATCTTGTTCCATGCAAGATGACGGTCCAAGACCATTAGCAGGTAAGTCTGATAAAATGTCTTGGGCCAAATCTAAGGACCAGCATGGAGCTTTTCTCAACGCCAGTGGAGCTGTCCCCACAAAAGGATGGAAAGAACAGTCCGTCCTCATTTCTCCATCCTGAAAAGGAGTTGTTTGCGTAGATGTATTAGGACCAGACATTTCCTTTTGGAGGTTGCTTCTCACAGGATGAACAGATGGCTGTTCTGTTATATGTCCACAGGCAGGACATGCGCAGGTGGCATCAGTTTTGACAGGTAGCGTAAGAGAATGACTGCCCGTGGACGCTTCACTTGTCTTTAGCAGGTTGTAATTATCAGTGTGGCCTTTCATTTCCTTTGCCAGTTCTGTGACAAGCTGATTATCTTCTGTTAAATTTTCTGGCACATGCCTCCTAGCACTTATGTCCCCAGTAATGCTCAGTCCTTCAGCCTCCTTGGCACGGTCCGTCCCAGCTGCTAAACTCTTAACCTCACTGCTTGCGCAAATGAAGTCCCCATAGCCCCAGTCTTCATCCTCATAGAGCAGTTTCTGCAGCTGCTCGTGAACCGATGATAAATCAGCATCTCTGACATTAGGTTTTGCAGATTCCAAGCCCCCCCTGTGTACATAGTCAACACACGGAGTGTCACAGGCTGTTTTTACCTCGTTGACCTCACTGGGCTTTTCTCCGCATGCTTTCACTCTTTCCATCTGCATATTAGGACGCCAGTGAGTTTCAGGTGCCAGCTCATGGTTTGCCACATAGTTCAAGGTTGTAAGGTCAAGTTTTCGATCCCAGCACACTTTCCACTCGCCACTCTTACACGTTCCGTTGGGCACACAAAAGCCAATGGACTTTTCCAGCATTGCATTGTCTTTCTGAAGCCCATTTTTGGCATGGATGCTTTCTGAAGCTGTCTTCTCAGCAGGTACTGGAACACAACTTGTAGGAGAAGGGAGATCACATCTCTTGTCTGGAAGAGGCTCTGTTATAAACAGCTTTAGATTATTGTGGATTGGAGCTGTGTTTTTGATGTCCTCTTCGTGCTGTATCTAAAAGAGGTGGCAGGGAAAGGAAGGAAGGAAGGAAGGAAGGAAGGAAGGAAGGAAGGAAGGAAGGAAGGAAGGAAGGAAGATGCATAAATTAATAAGAAATACTTTGTAACAGTTTCAAAAGTGCACTAATTTTCTAAAAAAATCCATGCTAAACGATGCCCTTAATAAGTAGTTCCTAATATTAATCAAAGCATTAACTTTTGATAGAAGCCTGTGTGTTGCCATAGGGATGCAAATAGAGTGTGATTAAGTCAGAATTAAGAACTTTTCAATGGTGAAATTTATGCACATACTAAACTTCTATATTGAAGTCAGTGGAATATGAAAATGCCTCTTTTTGTCTAGGCCTTGTCAGTAATTCATCTCAAAAATAAAAAACTCAAATACTGCTATTCAAGATTTCTATTGAATCTGGTATCAGACCAAGCCCCATAAACCTAAGGGGAGAATAGTTTGGTACTGAATTCCTTCAACACCTCCCTGTTTGTTCTATACTGATTTGATATAGAACTGCATTTATGCCTCATCCTCTACCACCAGGTCTCAGCATAGGTTGCAAAAATTCAAACGCACAAACAACATCCAGAACAGTTTAAAGCAAGTTTTAAAAGCACAGTACACAGATAAGAAAAAAAAATCATCTTCATTTACTTCTGAATTTCTATAGCTGCCCCTTCAGCACAGGCTTTCCTAGCAGCACAGTCAGAAATGCTGAGCTACCTCTGTAGCTGAATTCTGTTGTATGCAAACAAAATTTCAAAGCTGAGATTCAGTCTGCCTCCTGTGCCAATATAAAAAGACTGCAGTCTGATTAAAATCAAAAAGAATTTTGAAAACCCACCCCGGCAGGACTACACTGAGAGGGAGCTAAACATTAAAGGCCTGGGTGAAGAAGTACATTTTAACCAGGTGCCAAAAGCTATACAAGTTGTGTTCCCATTCAAGATTTAAAGAGCTTTGAAATTGTTTTGGGCACTGGCCGTTCCCAAAGTTTTAAAAGAATCTACAGTTTCTGAGAATTAAAGGTCTCGAAAAGCAGAAAATCCCTATTCACTGCTGGGTTTAGAAATAATCCTCACTATTTAGCAATGGGAATGCAAGCAGATTTTTTGGGGGGAGAGAACCATGCTTTAGGGCAGGCATGTCAAAGATACGGCCCGCGGGCCGCAGGCCCGTGGGCTGTATGAATCCGGCCCACGGCCACCCGCTGCCCGCCGCCGCCACCCGCTGCTGTCCTCCTTGGGTGCGAAGGAGGTGAGGCGAGGCGAGCGAGAGCGTGCATGGCAGGACCCTACATTGCCCGAGTGCGCGGGCGCCGCCATGGACAGCCACGCCCCGGCCACACCCCCAGCCCATCCTCTGGCCCTGGCCACGCCCCGGCCATGCCCCCGCCCCCCGCCCACGCCCACGCCCCCTGGCCCTGCCAGTACTTTTTTTAAAAAAAATCCGGCCCTCGCCAAAATTGAGTTTGACACCTCTGCTTTAGGGGCATTCTATTCAGTTTCCCCTGATCCAATAATAAGCCTTGATTTCATCCCATTTTCCCTCGGCTAAGGATATCAGGCTTGGCTGAAATGGAGGGGGTGGGGAGGAGGTGAGGAAAGAGAGAGATCAGATCACTATGTAATGAAAAAAAGAGATCTGAACACATGCAACAGAAGATCAGAACACATGTAACAAGAGATCAGAACACATGTAACAAGAGATCAGAACATAATGTAACAAAAAAGAAGTCAGAGAAAAGAGATCAGACCCACACCTTTTGCCTCCATTTTGTGCTGAGCTGCTTAGCACAACGTAAGCTCTTTTGTAAAAGCCTGCCTGTTTTTTTCCGTCCTCCCTTCTTCACTGTGATCATTATAAGACAAGAGGAAAAGAGGTATTGAATGTTCTACTGCCTTGTTAACAGAACAGTGTTCCGGTTTGGTCTGGTGATTAGGGAGCTGGACTCTTATCTGGGAATAACTGCTTTGATTCTGCACTCTTCCATAAAGCCAGCTCGGTGACCTTGGGCAATTTCACAGCTGAGTTCTCACAGCCCCACCTACCTCACAGGGTGTTCTATTTTGGAGAGAATAACAGGTATGTCAGCCTTAAATGGGTGAGGAAAATGGGGTAGAAAAGCCAAGTCTTCTTCTCCTTCTTCCAACTTAGTCTTCTTTAATTCACTTTTTCTAGCACAGAATGTTATGAGAAGAGTGAGCGCCAGATTGCTGTGTGAACAATCCCACTTCAAAACGGTCTGTAACCTGCCTCAGAGGTGCCTCAGAGAGACAGTCTGTGGCCCTCATGTTTCCAAACCTTCTCTAATACATCTTTTCTAGCACAGAAAGTTTATGACACCCAGGAGCTGTCTCTAAGCTGCCTCAGAGACACCTCAAATATCCTCTCTTTTTTTTTCTGTTTCTGATTACAGCCTTGGACTCTTCTAGAAGTGTGCTGGGAACATGGGTGTCTGCATGGCACAACACACCAGACTCATGCTTGGTGCATGGTGTCTGCTCAGCACCCGCAGCTGGCCTGCACTCAAGTGTGGAATCTGTGCCCAAGAGTGCTGTCTCTGTAGAGCAGTTAAAACTGTTCTACAGGTAGAACACAGAACTGTTGGGTGGCAGGAAATGACTCGCTTCTGTGGCCATTTGTGGAGCTGGGCAAAATATTTGTACTGTGCCACTTCGACACTGGGGAACGTTTGTTGTTCTGACTTCAGAGTTAGAATAGGATGGAATGACCATCCTGGCCCATTCTGCTCCTAGCCTAGAGAAAACTTTCTAGGCCCACAGCATTCTCTGAGGTACGCACCAACTGGCACATGCGGATCCTGCTAAGGAAATAACTAGTCACTTATTGAATATCCACCTCTTGCTTAGCAACTTTGATCATGTTCTTCTGCTATCCCCTTGTGAATTTTGCACTGTCTTGCAATTATGGAATTGTTACCTATAATCAGATTTTGCAATCAGATATTGTAGGGATAATCTGTACCGGGGGGTAGGGAATGAGGATCAAGTATATGTTCTGATCGTTTCCACATTTGTATTATAGCAAAGGCTGTGGTCACACTTAAGGTTTAATCGAGCTTCAGTCCACCACTTTCAGAGTGAGAGAATACATCAGCAAAGCGACAAGCTGTTTCCTTTCAGAGTTAAATAGCTCAGAAAATTCACCTTTGGGATAGATAATGTGGAAGGAAAAGGACTTTTCACTTTGCTGATGTGTTCCCTCACTCTGAAGGTGGACTGAAGCTGGTTTAAACCTTAGGTGTGACCACAGCCAAGGACTCAAAACACTCCTCATTTTCTCACTCGTCATAGCACAGGGACAGGGTACCTTTTCTCTCCACCCCTCACGAGACTGACGTGGATCAGTTCCCTGGAGTTAAATCGAGGATCCTTTCACAACTAACTCTGCATAGAACTGTAATCTTGGCTAAGCACAGCAATCAAATCTTCCACCCACAATTACAGACGCAATTTCAGTGTTTAAGGTTACCTCACTATGAAATGTCAGCTCCATTTTCTCTTGCCTGTTGCAACCTCTGCCTGATACCTAATCTTTTAGAAAATACTTGGGAGGATTTTGTTAATATCATATGAGCAGTTTGCCCACATCACCAGAGCTGGTAGTGAGTGTGAAAAATGAAAATGGGCAGCTGTCACTAAGGCCCTGGTCACACGAGTCCCAATAGGGTCGGACTGTTAATGAATTTGAATTGAATTCGTACCAGTGCTGGTCAGATGTGGATTGATACAGGCCAACCCCTCCTTTGGCTACTTGGTCACACATTTCTACAGGGTTTGGTCTGGCGTTCCTCCATGGCGCCTTTGGCTCGCCACCCCTTTTGCTACATCAGATCTATCTTGTTTCCTATTGGATGCTGTTCATGTCACTCAAGGGAGGTGAGGATGTGTGTTTGCAGTTCTTTTTAAAGCCTGCTCCCCCACCTCCAGGCCGGCCTCAGTCCGTGTCAGTGCTGTTTAAAGGAGACTGCATTTTAGAATGGATTAAGGACTGTAGTCTGGCTTGGAATTTGAATTAGCTTAAAATCGTCTGACCAACACTTCCTGCAGGACGACTCTGGTCATCCTAAGTGACCAGAGCCCTAAGTGAGCAGAAACACTGAAGCATAAAATAAGATTATTACATAGTCTAAGAAGGTTTAGATGGCAGAACAGAAGTCAATGTTACAAAATGCTATTGCTTTTGTTTTCTTCAGAAGTGTGAGATCAGGATGGAGTCCATCTTCTAGGCCGAAACCAAGGAAACAGTCCCGGAATGAGCAGAAACAATGCAGCCAACACAAATCACATATGTGCCCCCAAATCATCACAGCAGATAGAAATCAGGTGAGTATAATACATTCAGCACTCCAGCACAAACAGCAATGAAATGCAAAAAGGCAGAAACATATGGCCAGAAATTGCTAGGGTGGCTGCTTGCAAATCTCAACAAGGAAAAAGGAAATGGGAAATGCAGCACCAAATACTAAATCTATGCATTGGAACTGTTTGCACCTCTTCAGTGGAATGGCATAATAATTCCACTTGAGGCAAAGATCAGACATGGAGGGAGCCATCTGTACTTCAAGTGCTGGTGCCACCCCCATCCAGACCATGAGAACTACTGTAGAAGTGTGGCTAGGCTGGCCCGTGAGCCAGATTTCCATGGCAACGGCCCCAGCAACAGCCAGTTTGCACCTAGATGTTGCCATGACGACCAGCCCACAACTATGCAGCTGTAGCTTCCCCACACTGCCTGCCTGCATTTTGGGTGGCGGTGCTGCTCAGCATTTCAATCTGTGCATTTAAATCTTATCTGAAAGCACTGCCACCCAATCGCATGATGTGAATCCTGGCAGATGGTTGCTTTCACCAGCAGACCATTAGTAACAGAAGAAACTGCCCAGTTGCTTCCACAGTGGATCCAGAGGCTATTCGCACTTCGGCTGGTAGTCAACAATTAGTGAACTTCTGGGGAAGAGCATCTGCACTTAGAGGAGGCTGCCAAAGTCTCCAAGCACCCCCTGCCTTCCCGGACGTTCACTAACGTTGACCAGAAGCTTACCTGAAGTGTCTAGCGGTGCGACCATTTGCTCTATGTCTGGTTCCCTGCAGTTGGTTGGTGGGAGAGGTAACATCCACACAGGTGCGGTTGCGGTTGTGTTTGATCGCTGACCTCTGGTGCACCTGGACCTCCGATCCCTGGGATCGTGAGAGAGGCGTTGGATCAGTGACAGAGCAGTGGGCACTGTGCATTCAATCACACCCAGGTTAGGTCACAACCCCGGTCGCTGACGTGATGGGCCACAATATGCCCCTGTGTTCAGACACGCCCCTCTGCAATGGCAGCCAGTCAGGGCAGCGAGGAGGTGGAACTTCCAGCTTCAGAGCCAGCAGTGTGGGCTGGTAAAGAGGAAGACTATTCGCACTTCTGGCCAATAAGGCACAATTTGGGGAAGCTTTCCTCATGACAAGTGCGAATGGTCCACCTTTACCAGAAGTTTACCAGCCCTAGTGCATGGCAGACTAATCAGGTAAGTGTGGAAAGGCCCCAGAACTGGCTAGTTGCTGCTGACAAAACTGGCCAACAGCCAGAGAGCATCCAAATCATGCAACTGGGTGGCAGTGCTTAATGTATAGATTCAAATGCCAAGAGAAGATTTGAATGTACAGATTCAACTGAGGTGGTGCTGCCACCCACTCACATTATTTGAACCCTTGGAGCTCAGCATCTGCAGCATACATTCTCTGAACATCCACAGTGGATAGGAACTGAATGTGAATCTCACCAGTAAGCCAGTTTGGGCTAGTGGTTAAGGAGCTGGATTCTACCCGGGAATACTGGGTTTGATTCCACCCTCCTCCACAAAGCCATCTGGGTGGCCTTGGGCGAGTCACAGCTCTCTCTTGAGCTCTCACAGCCCCACCTACCTCAGTCACAGGGTGTCTGTTGTGGGGAGAAGAACAGAAGCTTTGTCAGCCGCTTTGAGTCCCCTGAAATGGGTAGAAAAAGCGGGGTAGAAAAGCCAACTCTTCTTCTTCACCACATTTGAAGTGGTTACATTCCCTCGAATGCAAATTTCCTTCACATTCATTTCAATGGGAAGCGAACCTTTAAAAAAATCCATGCACATCCCTATGCTGAAGCTTTTCTATCATTAGGATTGGATTTTGAGGATGCCAGCTAATGACCTCTGTGATTTTTATTATTTATTTTCAAAATAGCTAATTGTAGGTATTGCAAATTACAGTTGCAAAATTGCAAGGTCCGGATCTCTTCTTGCTACATTTTTAAATATAAACTTTAATGTGTGCGATCAGCCTGGCTCTTTCTAGCCTGCTGGCGTAACCCAGCCACTAACCTAACTGGGAAAAAATCAAGAGTTCTTTCTGCTTGAGCTCAGGCTCAGCAGCCAGAGAAAAACAGCTTATCCTATTACAACTTAATCATGCTTGAAACGTGCCCTTTGAGTTGAACGAACTCGGAGGATGACTTTTTCCAGAGTCACAGACTTGTTGAAAACCCGCAGTGATCCGGAGTTAATGTTAGAGACTGAACGGTTGGGAAACTGAATTACTCACTTCATTAACATTTTCCTCTCATCAGGACAAGGAAAGAGATGAGTTCACGGGATTTACTGAAAGAGGACTCTTCCGTCGTTGGGGAATGTAATTCTGTAATGTCCAGAGAATGAATGGGCCATCCTATGTTTCTGCTCTGTAACTACATAGCAATCTTCTTCTCCTGGGATTCTGTCAGCGGTGCGTAGGATATGGATACCCCCATGGAAGGTCACAGGGGTACTCAGATAAGATTGAAAGAATGTGAGGGCAGATGAGGTCAAGGGCACTGAAAGCAAAGAAAAATAAAAGCTTTGCAGCTAGGAAAAAGTGGGGTGAGCTTCAAATGCACACCTTTGAAAAGACTTGTTAAAATATAGTTAGAAGAGGCTTGCAACACCTGAAGTATCTAAATAAGTAAATGTTTGGTGTGGCTCTCGTTCCTGGCTTTCAGCTGTAATTTTCTGTTTATAAACAAAGATTCTCAAAAGATTGTTGGTATAAATGTATAAATAATTAGTAACAGGTACTATGTAAGATAAGGTAAGATCCTTTCTGCCCCTGGGCTACAGGGGCCGCCATAGTCTGCACTTGTATGTGAACTGTAGATCTCTGCTCTGGGATATAATCCAGAATAACCTGGTGCAGAAAGGACCTGTGATTTGAGAAGAGTACATTCTGTATATTATCCAGGGGTGGGGGGATATAGTGGCATTACAGTGCTGCTATGGTGGGGTTGCCTCATGGATCTAAAAGACAGCACCTCAGAGAGACAACGTGTGGCCCTCATGTTCTGAGCTTGGTTTAGTGGTTAGGGAACCGGACTCTTATCTGGGAATACCGGGTTCGATTCCGCCCTCCTCCATGAAGCCAGCTGGTTGACCTTGGGCTGGTCACAGCTGTCTTCTGAGCTCTCACAGCCCTGCCCACCTCACAGGGTGTCTGTTGTGGGGAGAAGAATAAAAAAGCTTTGTCAGCCACTTTGAGGCCCTGTTCCCATTACAAGCTTAAAATGGTTTTTCTAAACCGAAATAAAAGAACCGGATGCAAACACGAATTTGCCTGATCCCATTACTTTCAACTTTAATCATGTTCGATCCTGATTCTGAAAGTGCTTGAAAGCTTCATTTGGGAAAGCGTATCTTTTTCTCCCCGCCCATTGCCAGTCATGGTACCCACTCCCTCTCTCTGATCGGGGTTCCTCCTGCCGCAAAATTTTTGACGTGACAAGGGCAGGGAGTTCCTAGAGTGCTATTGGGGGAGGGAAACCCTAAACACGCATTCTCATCCCACTAAAACGGTACCGTTCCCACAGTAAAAAATGTAAACCATTTCAAATGCAAGAACCGGAGCGAGACCTGTTGAAATGAGTGTTTTATTTACAACGCTTTGGGGCGATTTAACACGTGGAAAGCGTGTTAAGCCAACCTGACGTGGGGGCTGTGAGGATCGAAACCGTTTCCAAACTGTTTTAAGTCTGTAATGGGAACAGGCTGCAATACTCTAACCAGAGGACCAAACTGGTGGTGCATGGCTGTGCAATGCTTTCCCGCTGTGATTTAGAGTGTGCCTTCTGCATGACTCTGTATGTCACAGCATATATCCCCTGTGGCGCTGAGGGTGGTTGTTCTGCTGCTTATGCTGATATGTGCTGCTGATAGGCTGCCATGGGCAATGACTGATACTGGGACATTGCTGCAGCTTTAAGCATGATTTCCCCAATTTCTCCCTATTTTCAGAAAATTAAGACATTTTACAAGGCAAATTGTAAAAGTCAGTACCGATAAAGCTTGATCGCTTATTCTATCTCAGTTCTATTCTTATACATTTCATTTTGGTTAAAAGCCACAGAAACTAAAATTGGAAACTGAGATGACAGGATTTTAAATCTATCTGTTGGGTTGAGGGCCAGGTTTTAATTAAGTCCTTTTCCATTGACTTCTGCTTAATTTAGCTTTATCTCTTATCATATTTCTTATAATACACCCGTCTTCCCTGATTCATATTATAATGGCGTGTGCATGCAAGGGATAGACGTGAACTGAATGGCATAATTTTCCTACAGTAGCTTGAAACATCAGCTGTAATACCTAAATATAAACAAGCCCAATGGAGGACGGCCTGGAGTCAGGAGTGACGTGAATGGCAGTATGTGAATCATGTTGGTAAGTCAATGTCAATTGGTGTCACTTACATATCAAGGGTGTGGAAGGACAGCAGGTTGCAGAAAGTGCCAGGACCATGAAAAAGAAGGTAAACAGAATTAAGGCAAGTCCTGTTTCCATCACTGGGAAGAGACGACAACGGAAGAAACAGCTGGATTTCTAGCTGCCTGACAGAAGCAGGATAAAGAAGCGCTGCTGTTTTGTGACAGATGTGCATTCTGTACATATTAAAGATGGGGGGGAGAGGTAGAGTGCAGGTGGAAAAGTGGCCTGAAGTTTGCCTTGGAGAACCTGAGGCCCTTTCTGCACTGGGCCTTATCCTGGATATTATATCCCGGAATAGGGGCCGGCTGTCTGCATACTGGTACAGATTGTGGGCGAATTCCACTTGCCACCCTCAAGCATATGTAACTTAGCCGACACTTTACTAAACATTTGCTAAATGTGCATGAGAGCCCCAGTGGCAGTGGCAGTGGACCAGTGCAGTGCCGTTGCTAGGACAACCTGGTGGCGCAGTGCACAACTGCGCCTGTGCCTCTGGTCATGTGCTCCCCCCAGCACCTCTTCCACCCAGAAAGAAGTGCAGATGCGGCGTGCAAATCTATACTAGCCCTGCTGCTACTATAGGCATGGATCAGTCTTAATTGCTCCGTGTTTATCCCCATCCCTCGTGCAGTCTACAGGAGTAAGTGTGAAAGAGCCTTACAGCAGGTCTACTTGGGACAGCAAGCCCCTAGTCCAAAATATGGTCTGGAATAAGGCCTAGTACAGAAAAGGCCTGAAATTATCTGCTAACTAAGAAGATGACAGATATTTTAGGATAGCTTTAAAAATTATAGAATAAACTGCATAACAAAATGAAAGTATGGTTCTGTCCACTCACTTGTCCCCAAAGCAGAGAAAGAACCAAAGTCAGGCTCACACGTTAACAGTTGGGAATCACTTCCTTAGTTAAGTCTTGGCTGGTGGGGAACACTAACGATTGGGCCCATTTACATGCTGAGAACTGGCCTGTTCCTCTCTGGCTGCTCTAGCAATGCAAATGGCAAGCCTCTATTCTGCTCCTGGTGAGACCTCCTGACGTCAGACCCATCCCTTGCTGCGATTGGGTGAGGGGATGTTGCATCTGGTGCGCAAGGGCAGGGTGAGCCTTGAGGTGCAGACCTCCAAGACTTGAAGGTCCAAACCTAAAGGCCCCTCACCTTGCAACACAAGAAGTGTTGCAGAAACGCTGGGCCTTCCCACACTTGGCCCGGGAGTCACCATGGGGTGTGTTCCAAGATGGAACATCTGCATTTCAAGGAGCCATTTTCAAACCAGAAATGGCTCCTTCCATTCAGGCGCACACTGCCAGGGGACTCCACATGGGGCACAATTAAGTGCTCTACACATGCACTTACCTCCAAACACAGGCAGAGCGGTAAAGCTCCACAGTGACCATTTGCATGCTTTCCAGTTTGTAAGATGTGCCAGATGGTCACCTGATGTGCTTTGCAAGTGTGCTGATGTGTTACGTGATGCGCTGTGCAGGTGCGCATGTGTGGTGCATCACAGCTGTCCTAGTGACAGTGACAGCATACGTGCCCTGGTGTCAACATTGGGGACAGAAGATGACAGTGCCTGCACACTACTCACGCTATAGGTAGGTGTCTAGATGTGGGGGGAAAGGAACCGCATGTACTAGCATTAGCCAGTGTGAATGCTTAGTACATGCATGACCAACTTTGCCGTTCGCTTCCCCCGGATGGGAAGCAAAGTGTGAATATGTCCACTGTTCCTGCCACCACAGGAACATTTGTGGACACCTTTTAAACTGTCCACAGTATGAATATTCCAATGAGGGCTCAGACAATGTCCGGACAGCTGCAGCAACATCCAGGTGCAAATGGGGCATTGCAGCAGTAAGTGTAGAGGTAAATGTGAAAAGGCTCAAAGATAAAACTGATTGACGCACAAATCTTGTGAAATAGAAGAGCACAGCCTAGCATTCTCTCCCAAAAAGATCAGATTAGCTTCTGGGTGACGGCCATTCACACTTCTTCCTGTGGTGTAAATGTAGCACGAACCAAGCGTGACATGTTTTGTTGTGCACAGCTTGTGAAATGTTTGCACAAGTATTTCATCAGGGATTTGTATGGTGGAGAAATGGACCCTCAGATACTCAGATCCCAAAGGCTTGAGCTGCTTTTGAAATGAAGTAAAAACTGCCATACTTATCTAAACTGATAAGTATGGCAGTTCTGCCATTCACTTCAAATTATAAACCTACTGCCTCCCACTTGCAAACAAGCTCAGAAGTAGCCCGGCTGGGTAATCTTATAGCAGTGGTGAGGGGTGCCCATTGTTCACGGCAGAGAAAAGGAAGTTATGCCATGGGTCAGAAGAAGATTAAGGTAGGCGAGATACTATCAGGTTGCAGTTCTTTGCAAACCTCCAGGAAAATCCTCTCCACTGATCCTAATGGACTATACACACATTTGCCAATCCTGAACTGAAATACATGAAGGAAGACTTTACTCCCATTCTGAGCTCCTAGACCAGCGGTTCTCAACCTTCCTAATGCCGTGAACCCCTTAATGGAGTTCCACATGTTGTGGGGACCCCCACCATGGGAGCAGAGCAGCTAGGAAGTGGGAGGGAAGGGCGGCAGGAGACTCGTCGCGACGCCTTTGAAAGGGTAATTCGACCCCCAAAGGGGTCCCAACCCCCAGGTTGAGAACCACTGTCCTAGACCATAGGGAACCACATAGCCATCAGGACTTGAATTTGATAGGATCCACACAGTGCTGTTGTAGCAGCATAAGGGTCTGCATGTGCTTGCAGCGTCATGGTGCAATGGATACACCAGTCCGTGGACTGGCTCTGGGCCATAAAGTTCTTTTTGCTGGTCCACAGCACCGCTGCCACTGCCGCTGCCAACCCCGCCCCATCATGCCACCGCCGGCCTGGCCCGTCACACCCCGGCCTGCCCCTGGCCTGGCTCTGGCCCGCCCTGGCTCAGCCCGGCCCACCATGGAAAAGGAAGTCAGTTCCTGGTGCAAAAAAGGTTGGGGACTCCTGCACTAGAATACTGTGGGGTCAACACATCCCACACTCATCCAGTGCACATTCTGCTATGTGTGGACCTACAAGTGTGCTTTATTCAGGCTGGTAACACAGCTCTGATTTTGCAGAAAGCCTCCTGACAGCCAGCGCTGCCAGAAGCAGCCCTGGCCAATCAGGAGGCATGCAGTACGCAGGCACGCAGCCTCCTGGGACCTTGCAGCCAGAATCAGGGCGACGCCAAAGAGGTAAGGAGGGGATCACTCGGGCTCTCCCCTGGAGGGGGGCTAGGGAGGGTTTCGGAGAAGCTCCCCCTGGCTCAAGAAGCAGCGATCCACCACATCTGGAGCGAGGGCGAGCCACAACAGTGGAGTCCCCCGGCTTGCCATGCTTGGCTCCAGTGGAGCCAATCATGGCGGGCCGGGGGAGGGCCCCTGGGGCACGGGGTGGATCTAAGTTGTCCTTCTGCCGCGTGTGCGGAAGGACCGGGGGTGGGTAGATCTGTATCTATTAGATCCGTATCTACCTCTGTAAATCCAGATCTACCCTGCATCTGGATTTAGTGAATCTGGATCTACTGCAAACTGGATTTACTAAATCCGTAAGAGGTAGATCCGGATTTACTAAAGCAAATGTGGAAGCACCCTAGCTGTCACCTCTAGCAGGCATGGTACAATCCAATTCTGGAACCCAGCAAAATTCTGCCAGGAACCAGAAAATGGCCCACTGAACTCTTCCCAGCCTGCAGCACCAAACCTGGACACCAGTTAATCACGGTTACTGGATCATCCCGCCCTTACCCCCCGCAGGTGCTATAAGGGAAAAGCACCCAAGAATCAGAAGACCTATTTCAGCCTCCATAGAGTGTTGGAATAGGCACATGACACCACCGGAGCCTATCCCAAAATGTAAGGGTGTGTGTGGGAGGAGGGCGGCAGGCATTCGGTGACATTGCACACCTATTACAACATTCTCCAGAAGGCGAAATAGGCCTTCCACTAAGGGAGGGGAGGATGCGGCACAGGGGTGGGCTGATGTCAATCCGGCTTCCAATAAGGAGAGAGGGGGCGGAGAGGGGCTGCTGCTCCCCCATACCAGGGCTCAGCACAGTTCTCATGGGGACTCCCCCATCCATGCCCAACCCATACCTGTCCTGCATTGCTGGGAATGTCATGGGAACACCCAAGATGTGTTCCTGGTCCCGCGCCCAGCCCATGCATGCCCAAACAGCGCCCAAAGAGTGCCAAATGGCCAGCATGGGGATGCAGCCCTACTATCCTGGGATTGCATGACCCCAGAACTGGAAGGACTGTTCACGATTATCCACAGTTTCAGGTAGCCACAGTAGGAGCCAGAACAAATTCCCAATGGATAAGGGGGTTCCAACTGTACATCCTAGCTAAACCCTGCCTAGGTCTGCATTAGCATGCAGACAACCAAGCCCTATCCCAAGATATATTCCAGAATAATGACAAGTGTGGAAAGAGCCATAGTGTTGTGTGACTTGAATTCAACCCGTCTTAATCCCAGCTCTGCTCACTCTTGCTGCCTGGCATGAAGCACAAATAGGAAGCATTTGCAAGCCCAAATGATACAAAGCACAAAGTGTAACTTTACGGACATCAGAGAAAACAGAAACTTAGGTTTTGGAGTGTCCGTGTGCAGAGAAGAATGCAGGTTTTGCTCCAGCTGTGAGCATTTGTATAGAAAGCCAAGAGACCTATCCCTGGCTCCCACCGCTTTTCAGCGTCAACCTAACCCCTGGAACTTAAATGCTCCTTAAAATAAAACTGCCTCTAATGGGACACCTGTTCTGGATTAACTATGATAAATCAATATCTGCATTTATTTGAGCTCCTCTAGACAGAGAGGAGGAGAAACATTTTTTGAATAATTCAAAAGCTTGAGTGGTAATGAGTGTGAAAAAGATCTGAGAAAAGAGACGGCAGAAAGGTTTTCAGTCCACCAACTTTCCAGATCTTCAGGAAGCTGACACTTGGTATAGCCTTGATCTGCAAGATGCATTTGGAAGATCATGAAATGGGAGAAATCCCAGAAGGCAGCTGCAGAAAACCTATAACTACGCTTCACACTCTCAAAGGGATAGCTGAATTTGACTTTCTTCATATCACTGAAACTATAGTAACGGAAGGAATTGCTTTATCTTTTAAATATGTTTTAGAGTTTATCGTAGGACGTGACTCGACTTTGGACCTTCAAGTGAAGGGTGGGATATAAAGGTAACTAACAAGCAAAATAATTTGTTGTTGGCTGGGTATCACCAAGTTGTGGCCGATTTCTGCCTGCATGGACACCTCTGTGCAGTTTTATTGGCAGGGATGCAGAAGTGGTTTGCCATTGCCTACTTTTGGGGAGAGGCTGGGGATCAAAATGGCGGCCCTTCATTTTCCAGGGAATTTGCTCTACCGCCGAGCTGCAGGCACTCCCAATAAAGGAATGCCAGCAGTTCAATTTCTCTTGGTGAGAAGTTTAATTAAATGACTCTGCATAGCTTCAAAAATGCATTCTTTTTAAAAAAAATAAAATGTGTTCTTTGAGGCTCAACAGGAGATAGGGGCAATGGAATCCCTTGCCCTCTTTTCCCTCTCTTTGATGATGTCTAAAAGAAATCCAGCTGCTGGTTTGTTTGTTTTTAAATGAAAATAGATTTCACTTAGTTGGAGGGTGGGAACAGCACCAAGAGCACATCAGGCTGTCCCCAAACCGAACCCACAACTGCGCAGAAGCACACCTGCGGAGTGGTGGTTTTTGAGGACAGGAGCGGCCGCCGCTACTGCCAGCCTCCGCCTCCTCTGATCCTGCAACCAACGAGGCCAACAAGGCCTCGTCCTTGGCTGCCTTCCTTCTTTCCTTGTTTTTCCCTCCTCGCTTCTCCCCCACCCACCCAATTGCACACCTGCCTGCTGCCTGATGCTGGGGGGGGGCTCCCGTCCCCGCACCTCCCCTGGCTTCCAGATCTCCTCCTTCGTTCACCTTCTCCGACACTAAAACTGGATTGGAAAGTCCTCTTTTGACCAGGGTTTTCCCCAGATTTCTGCAGGGGTTTCTGCAGAAAATCCGGGGGGGGGGGGGGGGGAGAGAATTGGCATGGGAACAACCCTTTCCGGATTTGGACAACTGGCTAATTTAATGTGAACCCCGGACGCCGAGTCCGAATCCGGTCTGGATTTTAGTACCTATGGGAACTCATTCAAAGTATAAAGGATCTTCAGGTGGAGGTGGGAAGACATAATCAAAGTAGGTAGAATAGTTAAGCCGTTGCTTTGTCACTCACTGAATTAAAAAATGCACTCATTACGTATGGATAAAGATTTCAGAAATAATAACTGGCTTTTAAATAGCAATTATCTCCTATCACAGTGAGAAAGATTGTGAGCCCATGAATTGTATATCAGCTTTGCCTGCTTCCAAATGCTGACTACAAATGTGTATATTGAAAAAAAATTACTCTCTTAACTTACGGTTCCTTTGCTTGGCCTTGGACTAAGCATACCTATAATGTGGAATTACCCCAGAACTATACTGGGATTGACACACATGGCAATCCAACATGGCAATACCCTAGGGATATTGTAGTGAAATGGTTCTTTCAGGAAAATCAAACTCCCAACCAGAAATAGTGATATGACTTACCTTGTCTGAACTCTTGTTCCCAGAAGCCCCGCATGCCTGGGACCAAAACTGGGACCAAATGGCCACCATGCAAGTGAAGGGGTGGCATTTGTGCAGTTCCAGGTATTTCGTGCCGTTGAACTATCCAGAAGTACCTCAATCTAGACAGGTTAGCGCATACACTTACTCCATAACTTTGCCCTTTCATCTGAAGGCAGCCTAAGATCCTGCATTTTCCTCTCACCAGGCGGGCCCTGGTCACACAAGTCTAAGACAGGACGGCCTATTCATTAACTCAAACTGAGACTGTACCAGCTCTGTTCATACATAGATCATTATAGGTCACCTTCAGGCCATCCTTGTTTTGGGCTGCGTCGCTCATACCTTTCTCCATGATCAACCTGAGTCTCCTCCGTGGCACTCTTGGCTCTCCACCCCTTTTGCTGCGTCAAATCTACCTCCTTT
Organism: Aspidoscelis tigris stejnegeri; assembly: GCA_023333525.1. Taxonomy (NCBI): domain Eukaryota; kingdom Metazoa; phylum Chordata; class Lepidosauria; order Squamata; family Teiidae; genus Aspidoscelis; species Aspidoscelis tigris. The sequence continues at coordinate 16,110,745 of JALMGA010000007.1, forward strand.
CTTATTGGATGCTGTTGTGTCACTCAAGGGAGGTGAGGGTGTCTGTTTGTGGTTCTTTTTTAAGCCTGCTCCCCACCTCCACACACCCCTTCCTTTTCATGTGCTTTTCTCCTCCATGTGATTAATTTTTTTAAAAACAATAAATTTGCAGAAAAGCGCTAGATAATCATACACATAAACTGAGGAGAGAAGGGGAGGTGCCTCATAAACTCCACGCATGCTGATTGGCTGAAAGAAAGGCTCGACCACCACCACCATCACCACAGCATGGTTCAGTCTACGTTAGCCCCCCACACACACACACATATTGAAGAAGCGAAGACAGCATGGAAAAAGTACTCTGGTTAGAACAATCTAACAGTGGTACGCCAGCTTGGAAAATGAATTAAAATAATATGAGTAACATGACCCGAAGACAACCTAAACTTGTGGTACAGCTTAGATTGCCCAACAAACAGAGGAGTCCTCAAAATCCAGGGTTGTCATTTAACGACACGTCTTTGATTAGCCATGTGGCCACCCTTAAGGCTGTGCACTTTTGTCCATTCTTGTTTGCAGGTGTGTAGAAAACAACCTCATTGCACTTTTCTCGCCATGAAGCCATTTTAAAATATGTTTGTTTTCCTAGACATGTGGAAAGGTTAAATGCCTAGGGTTCAGCCTGGGATTTTTTTATCATCCATGGGAAGTGCATTTTATTACTCTCATGCTTGATCATGCTTGTACTTGTTTCTAAGTGACTCTGTTGGTTTCTGTCCTCAAATCTTATTTATTTATTAATTATTTATTTATTTGTATTTCTATCCCGCCTTATACCCAAAGGTCTCAGGGCGGGTTACAATATTATATTAATCTTAGACAGGTCCCTGCCCTCAGGCTTACAATCTGAAGAGACAAGAAACGAAAGGAAAATGGTGTGGGAGGGAACAGGGAACAAAAGTGTCCTTGCAATGGTAACATACTTTTATTTTCTTTTTCTCCTCCATTCCCCACAGGCAAGATGGCTCCTTCATAGCCTGTTTGATGACAGTTGGGAGGGAGGGGCCAATGCTGGGAGCTTGATGAAATCTTGCAGCATAGGCTGAACTTAAAATACTTAAATAAGTGTTTTCACTTTTCCCCCCCCAGAACAGTCGCTCTTAATACCTGGTTCTTGGCACAAAGACTCCGAGGACTTCTGCTGAAAATTGATACCTGTGTGCAAACGTCATCTGAGCTATTTCTATGTGAAAAGAAAGGAAAATGTGCACATACTTTTCAATTTAAAAAAAAAAAGCCCACTAAGATGCGTATGCTTCTGCCTTTTGCTTTCTTGCATGCATTCCCATTAGATTGTGCCCAGCTGTGCCCAGCTGGCTTCATAATTGCCACAGAAGTTCAAAGGATTTTTGAAAGCAACTCAAAGGAGCTTGCAAGAGAGGTTTAGGAATGCAGCGTGAAGGCCCTAACAAGAATAAATGCTAGGTTTTGCAAAAACCTGAGTGAAAATAACTGTCTTTATTAATTATCCATCTGACAGCTCTTTCTTCTATTGCTTGGAATGACTGATTAGTCATATTTAATTCCTTATGGAGTGGTGCTCAGGTTTCCTTTCTAACAGCTTTCCCTACACATTTCTCCTTTGTGTATTACAGGGTTTTTTTCCTCTTCACCTTCCCATTCTCCAACCTTTCCCCCACTCCATTCTTTTATAAGTGCCCATGAAATGAGATGGCAATTTATTTAATCAAGTTATCAAAGAAAGATATATCCCCCAACAATCCTGAACTTGGTTCTGTCTCCATTTTGTGTTCTCCAGCCAAGGGATTAACCAAACACCAAAGCAAAATAAAGCTGTCAAAGAGGAGTCACCAGATCATGGTAGAAATGTCACCCTTCTGTCTGATATGGGAATAAATGGCCATACACAACAACCAAGCTGTTGACCCAAATCTATTGAGAAATATGGAAGCAAAAGAAAAAAAATAATCAGTTCTGTACTGCATCAATAGACGTGTAGCCCCCAAATCATGGGAAGAGCAGCAAAGATTATATCCCAGAATAAGGGTTATATCCCAGAATAAGGGTTATATCCCAGAATAAGGGTCTGCCTCTGCATGCTGGTGCAGACTTTGGCAGGGTCCTCCTGAGGCCTACTATAGCCTGTACCAGCTTGCAGATAGTAGGGATATAATCTGGAATAAGACGCAGTGCAGAGGATTGGATTCAATGGCCTAAGGTTTTATATCTACAAGTACATTATCTATCTTAGGCCCTGTTCACACTAAGGCAATCAGGACAGCCTGATGCACTCTGGGATGGGGTATATACATACCCTGGTGCCAACTCCATCCCAGAGTGGCCAAGAGCCGCCCTGATCACTGCAAGTTGCAGAGCAGTAAAAACTGCTCTGCAGCTTTATAAGGAGTACCTACAGCACTTCCACTACCGCCCCAGATGCAGTATTTGCATACTTCCAAATTTTAAGGCTAGGAGTGTGTGTGTGTGTGTGTGTGTGTGTGTGTGTGTGAGAGAGAGAGAGAGAGAGAGAAAGAGAGAGAGAGAAGCATGGCTGTGGTTGTGCAGTCATGTGCTGTGTTGTTGATCGCTGTAGCAGCAGCCCAACAAACACAGGTGTTGTTACAGTGAGGCAGACAGTCGCAGGTGGGACTGTTTGCACTTCACGCAGACCCAGGTAGGTCTGGGTGAAATTTGGGATGGAACAGCACTCGCAGTGTGAACGCAGTAACCATCCCTGATTTTGACCGCAGTGAGATACTTTCCCACAGCCGTTAAGCACAAAAAGGTCGCAAGGATCGTTTCACACTTACCTGCAGGAGGACTTCTATCTGCTCACAGATCAGGCTTGTACACACTTCTCTGCTGCCGCCACCCCCTTCACCCTGAAGCGCGATAAGCTCTCCCCAGGGCTACCCAGCTGTGGACCACTAAAAAGCAGTCCACAGCCTGCCCAGAAGTGTTCAGATTGCTCCTGGAGAGGTGGAGTCACACTACTTCTGGGTGCAGTGCAGCAAATGGGGGCAACTGCATGACTGCAACTCTGCAGTCATGCAATGCTGCCGGATCACTATGGCAGAGTTCCACCGTGGACCAGATTCCAGTTCTGGTATTTCCTTAGTGATCCAGGCAGACCCAGGCTGGCCAATTACACTACAAGTGCTGCTGGCCATGTATGGATCTGCTTTAGCACCAGTAGTGCAAATGGCCACAACTGCACTGGATCTTTACCAGTCTACTATGGTATTAATATACCATACCAGGCTGGTAAGTGCAGACAGTCCTTCGAGCAGAAAAAGAAGAAGGAAGGAGAAAGCTGGGGTTCCTCAAGCACCATTGCTCCAGAGGGTTCCTAGATTGAAGCCACTGGGTATGTCATAATCAGTAAACATCCTGGAGGAAAGACTCCTCTAGAGGGAATTTATTATTTGCCATAGGTTTTCCTTTGGCTCTGTCCAGACAAAAATATAGTGGCAGCAAACTAACAAGCATCCCAGTTGGAAAGTCAAAGTACACAAATAAATTGCATAGCTGCTTTCATTGCCCTGTGACCAAGTTCACTGGCCGGTTCCATTTGCATTTCTTTAACAGTGGTGACCTTTTGGAGACCCAGAGCTATGGCACTTTATCATGTTAGGCCTGTCACTAACATGACACCGCACTAGCAATTCTGAGTGCACATAGGCCAATTCCCCGCGATGCAAGTATGTTATGATTCTGAAGCACGCTGTTTTCCAAAGCACTGGTTGCTTACAAATAACATAATTGACTTGAAGGATTTGTGAGGGGCTGATCTGAGCAAGAAAAATGCTTCTGGGTTTAGCTGGGACTTAATAGGATTTATGGCAAGTTGCTCTTCATGTTTACCTCTGGTGTTTTTAAAAAAGGATTAGAGCAACAGGCAGGCTTCTGTTTGTTCATTTGTTTTAATGTGATATATACTGTATCAGCCTGTTCCCATTACAGACTTAAAACGGTTTGGAAATGGTTTCGATCCTCACAGTCCCCAGGTCAGGTTGGCTTAACACGCTTTCCGCGTGTTAAATCGCCCCAAAGCGTTGTAAATAAAACACTCATTTCAACAGGTCTCGCTCCGGTTCTTGCATTTGAAACGGTTTACATTTCTTACTGTGGGAACGGTACCGTTGTAGTGGGATGAGAATGCGTGTTTAGGGTTTCCCTCCCCCAATAGCACTCTAGGAACTTCCTGCTCTTGTCACGTCAAAACTTTTGCGGCAGGAGGAACCCCAATCAGAGAGAGGGGGTGGGTACCATGACTGGCAATGGGCGGGGGGAAAACGATACGCTTTCCCAAATGAAGTTTTCAAGCACTTTCAGAATTGGGATCGGACACGATTAAAGTTGAAAGTAATGGGAACAGACAAATTCGTGTTTGCATCCGGTTCTTTTATTTTGGTTTAGGAAAACCGTTTAAGCTTGTAATGGGAACAGGGCCTATGTCTGCTTTATAAACCAACTTTAATGGGAAGTGGCACATAAGCATTTTAAGTAAATAATGTGCGATGCCAGTGTACGATGCTCTTAGGACACTTTGAAGCGATACCTCTGAAAAGGAGGTTTAATGAGAGCATCACAGAACTTTCCGGTTGCCCAATCAACAGCCAGGAAGGACTCCTGCCTCTGCTGTGGCATGTGAACTATGAGAGTAGGGCCATGGGATATGGAATTGCGAAGGAGCTGTGACACTTTTGCACTCTGTCCCACTGGGACACCATCCATGCGTGGAACGACTCTGGAGAAGCGAAGACTGCTAGCAAACTTTACATATCAACTATACTTAAAGTATAGTAGATAAAAAGAAATAAATCATACCTTATTACTGGTTTGCAATATTTGATAATAAAGGACCTGTTCTCACTTTGGCAGAAGAGCAATCCAGGTCGCTCACTGGATCGTCCTGTCTGCACCCAGGTGGCGTGGAAACTCAGCTGAAGCTCCTGCAGCCCTCCAAGCAACAATCCAGGTGTAGACTGCTAAAAAGCAGTACAGCCACTGGCCAGGATTGGCTGCATTACTCCTGGATGGCAACATCTGCATCCTCTTCCAGGTGTGCCACTGTAATTGGGTGTGGCTGCACAACTGTGACTGTGTGTATTACCACAGCAACATCCGAGTGCACACTGAATGCCTGCTCAGATCTTGCCTTGGCAATCTGGCCAGCCTTGGCTGGCCATACTCACTTGGAAGCATGGCTAGCACAGAGCTAGTTTAGCACTTGTAAATGTGGATGGCCGCTATCTCACTGGATCCTTATGTTATACCATACCAGGCCAATAAGCGCAAATAGCTTAGTGTCTTTCCACGCTTGACCCACTGGTCACCTTGCAGGGCGCTCTGAGACAGAGCATCTGCACTTCTGAATCAGAAACCAATCTTTCCATGGAGGAGTGCACCGTGAGGCAGCTACGTGTAGAGCATGGTTAAATGCTCCACAAGTGCACTTACCTTCCCCAGCACCAGAGCCGGTAAAGCTCTAGATGCTGTATTCACACCTCTTTCTGTGAAGTTCTGTGAAGCTGGAGGGTCACCTGACATGCTACGTAAGTGCGCTGATGCATCGTATGATCAGGCATGTAAGTACAAATGCGCTGAGCATCTGGGTTGCTCTGGTGCTGGTGCTGGCACACATGCGCTGGCACCACCATCAAGGCTCCAAAATGGCTGTGCCTGGATATCATACACACTGCAGGTAGGTTTTTGGATGCATGGAAGAAAGGATGGTGTTTGCTATCATTCACTAGTGTGAATTCTAGTACCTGCATGTGGATTTGCCCTGCAGCTTGATAATATTTATTTATTTATTTACATTTTTATCCTGCCCTCTACCCGAAAGTCTCCTGGCGGGTAAGAGCATCTAAAAATCAAACATTATTAAAACAATAACAGCATGTATTAAGACAATAGCTTCTGCAAGTGGGAAGGGAAAGTGTATCCCCAGTTAACCAAAGGCAAAGAGGTGCGTCTTCACTAACTTCCTAAATGTGTACAGTGAAAGTGATAGATGCACCTCAAGGGGGGGGGGAACTATTCCATAGCCTAGGGGCCATCACTGAGAAGGCCCTCTCCTGGGTGCCCACTAGGGTGGTGGGACAACTAGGAGGGCCTCCCATCCGGATCTTAGGGCACAGGCAGGTCGATATGGGAGTAGGCTTTCCTTCAGATATCCTAGAGACAAATACTTGGTAAAATAATGAAAAAGCCTCAGTCCAACATCTGGATGTCCTAGAAGCCTTGTTTTCTTATTTCTGAATGGGGCTTTCATCTGCACACAGTGATGGGGGAATCCAAGGGAAGCTTATAACTAATGCTGACCCCTGCTTTTTCCTAGCTTGCAGGAGAATTCTTCCTTTAGAAAGGCAATACTTCTACCTGGTCTTACAATCAAAGAATACCTTTGATATTTACCACACAAAATGCAGCTGCTAAAGAATTGCTGTTAGGGAAATCTTTTGCAGAAGCATCATAACGCCCTTTTGGTAGTAGTAAAATATTCCATCCTACATTCAAGCCATGAGAAGGTACTATACGCCCATACAACTCGGTGAAAGGTTTCATCCTAACTTTATACTCCATCGCTTAGGAAGTATTTCTCAGTGCAATGCATGAGTGTTGTCAAAGTACGATTGAAGTGGTAGCAATTTCATCGGAATGAGTCATAAACATAAGTCAATTATATAAACCCTAGCTAGTTTTTAAAAATTCAGTTCACTCACTAGAATTTAATTAACTGCTTTTGAAATGGATGCACGGATGACTCATTTCTATAAAAGACTGGCAGGATTTGGTCCCCTTGGACAGTGGCAGAAGGATCTAAGAGGGCCTGGAATGTGATTATTGCACTTGACCAGCACCCAGACCTCTGCAAGGGGCAGAATCTGTTCCCAGGCACGCTCTATTTGCAGAATGGGAAAAAACTGTTCTGCAAATGTGATGTGAGCCATGTTCACTCCTGCCTCCAAAATGAGGAAGAGCGGTTGTGGCAGCATCAGCTGATGTTCCTGTCTGGAGTGCAGTGGAGTTTTGCCAAGGTTCCAAAAATGGCCAAAGTCTGGGGGCCTGACAAGGTGCCCCTGGATCCCCATTGATTTAGTCAGTATGGGCCAGGACACACAATCTATCTTGCTCTTGGAACAATGTAAGCGCTGATGCCCAGGCGTGGTCCCTGACTGTGGCACAACGGTTTTTTGTATTCAATTTGTATCGAATCAAATGGAAGAAAATTTGTGTTCATTTGAATAGATCCCCTTTGAATGCAGTAGGATTCAAATTTGATACAAATGTTCAATATGAATCCCTACTACGAATCCCATACGAATCCCCACTACGAATCCCATACAAAGCTTTGCACGAATGTATTAGAACATTTAATTCAAATTTGAATATCAATATTCGAATGTGCCAACATTCAACTTGAATTTGAATGTCCGGATTTGGCCAAATTCATACAAATTTTGAATGTTACGAATATTCGTGCACATCCCTAGCTTGTGCCACAGCGACCTAGTAGGGATGTTCTAAACATTAGAAATATGGTCAACTTCGAATAGAATGTCTACACATTTGAATTTAAACATTCAAATGAATTTTGAATGTTCCAAAACATTCGTTCGAATGATTTGAAACATTCAAATGTAGAAATACGTACATATTACAAAAGTATCTGTACGCATTTCATACGTATCTGTATGCATTTGCACTGATAGTACAGGACAAAAACGGGATGCATACGGGATAAAACGGGGTGCGTACAAAATACATACAGATATGTATAACACATACAAATGTTGTCGACATTCGTATCCTCAGATTCAAATCTAACATTCGAACAAATAGATTTGAATATATTCGATTCAAATCAGATTTTGTTGCATTTGGATTCTAAACATACGAATCAAATTGAATGTTTGGATATTTGATTCTATTTGAATGCAAAAAAAAAATAATAAAAGTGCACATATCTAATGACTAGCAGCATGCACATGGAAGCTTCTATTGCCTGCATCCTTAGGAGTAATTCAAAATTTCAGTCTGCTATAGCAAGAAAAATGAAGAAAATTACTCCTGGTCTTTTGAGTATTCATTCAGATTGGAGGCCAAATCTATGAGTTCAAAGATTGCATTCGCTATGTCCGTAGAGCCAAAGTGATTCTTGCATGAGCTAATACTGAGAGGGGATCTAAAATATTTCCTAACGGCAAAGTAATGCTGAGGTTGCTGACTAGTATATGAAATCACAGTGCCCATTGTTTATAAACATTGGATCCAGATGTACGAAAAAGAAACAGCCAGCACTCCATCTGTCATTACTCAGTGTGGAATAGCACAACAGCATGAGGTATCGGATGGGTAAGGAAGAAGGATGCCTATTGTTGAATCTAACAGCAATGTCAGATACATCCCAGGACAGAAAAGACATCCTTCGAAACGGCAGCCTGTGAAGCTTCAGCGACTGGATTCCTCCATTACTCCCAATCGTTAAGGAATCAGTTTAAGGAATGACTCTAAAACATTTAATTTAGAGGAACAAAGGCATGGCAGAGCATTGGTTGCCAATCATTAGAAGAAGAAGAAGAAGAAGAAGAAGAAGAAGAAGAAGAGTTGGCTTTTCTACCCCGCTTTTCTCACCCATTTAAGGGGACTCAAAGCGGCTGACAAAGCTTCTGTTCTTCTCCCCACAACAGAACACCCTGTGAGGTAGGTGGGGCTGTGAGAGCTCAGAAGAGAGCTGTGACTAGCCCAAGGTCACCCAGCTGGCTTCATGGGGGAGGGAGGAATCGAACCCGGTATTCCCAGATAAGAGTCCGGCTCCCTAACCACTAGACCAAACTGGCTCTGCTCCTGAACCCAAGGTAAAGTGTTGGCATTGACCTATGAAGCCCTACGGAATTCCTAGGTATATCAGAGTCCATCTGTCTCACACAGTAAGTATGCACTCAGCTCTTAGCCTGCATGACATAACAGGACCTAGGACAAAGAAAAGAGCCTTTTCAGTTGTGGCCCCTTTATCCTGTTGCCACCTCCAAATGAAAAGCATGCAGCTCCCACACTGTTAATGTGTTTTAAAATCTTTAAAAACATATCCTTTTACACATGCCTTGGGTAAAGATTGATTGGCCAACCATGATCAGTTATAACTATTTTTGGGCATTTATGAAATCTGTAGCACATGGGTCAAATAAATAAATAAATGTTAGAACATAAAAGGAGTCCTGCTGGATCAGGCCACAGTCAGTCTAGTCTAGCATCCTGTCTCACATAATGGCCTGCCAATTGCTTCCAGGCATTCTCAAGACACAGGCAAACCTTTAGACAAATTTATGGATGACAGATGGATCAATGACTACTAGAATGGATGCCTAAGTACATCTTTCAGACCATGGGGACAAGCAGGATACTTCTAGGGCCATTTGATGGGATTTGAGAGCAGGAGAAGGTTTGCCCTTGTCTCTACTTGAGGTGCTCATGTGCAATTGTTGGGCAACTGTGTGTGACAGGATACTGGACCGGATGGGCTGTGGCCTGATCCAGCAGGGCTTCTCTTATGTTCTTATGTCCTCCCAACTCCCTGCAAATGACCTTTAGAGGCATCCTACATGTTGCTCCAACCTGGAGGAACTACTTAAGGATCCATTCTAGTAGCCATTGATGGACCTGTCCTCCATGAATTTATCTAACCCTTTCTTGGGTTATTCAGGCTGGTTGCTAATGTTATTAGGAGAAGCTGACAAGCCAGAAATGGCAGGGCAACGAAGAGGAAACAGGCTGGCAACTGGCAAGAGATGTTTCACTACACCAAATCATGATTTGACCTGCTATACATAATCAAAAGGGTTCAGGTGTAACATCCCCATTGGCATCCTGGCATCCTACCTACTTGGTTTCTCCACCTGCCACATTTCCAGCATCAGATCAGAAAGGAAATCTGGAAACTCACCTGCTCTTGGGGGCCTGGAGGAATTGCCTGCCCACCTAGTTCTACCAGCTTTAGCTTTTGGAGGATAAAGGAGCAAGCACACTGGGCATCCTTAAATATCAAAGGATTTTCAAAATAGTTCAGGTTAGAGATGTGCATGAATTTTTTTTGACATTCTATTTGAATCGAATCGAATACCCGAAAATCCGATCCGATTAGAATCTTTTAAATTCGTATTCAACAAGATTCGATTTGAATTTACCGAATTCAAATCTATTCGTTCGAATTTTTCATTTCAATCTGCACATATTAATGTTGGCAACATTTGAATGTGCACGTATGCATCTTCCCCACGTCCATATGCATTCCTATGCATCTGTACATGTCTGTATGTATCCCATAGTTATCGCCTATGCAACCCATTTTTTCTCCTGTACCGATTCGTACAAATGCATATGGTTGCAGGAAAGGTGCGGATCTTCAAGTACGCATTGTGTATGAACCCGTACACATACGAATGTCCGGATAATTCGAACGAATAGATCTGAAATTCAAAATTTGATTTGAATGTTCGATTTTATTTCAAAATGCCTACGAATATTCGTGCACATTCCTAATCCAGGTTAGGACCATAACATATCCTGAGTACCTTTATGTGATCTATTTTATTTGTCTGGTTTATGTACCACACATTTCCAAAGGCTCTATGAAGTTTCCAGAAGATTAAAACAATAAAATCAGAGATTAAATTCACAGACTGTAACATTATAATCTCGTGAATGGGACAGCAAAAAACAAAAAAGAGTAGAAAGTCTCTTGGGGGAAAGAAACTGCTGTCCTGATTTATCCTTGACCAGCTGGGCCTCCCATAGTTTCCACTGGCAGGCAAATGGCAGGTCCCTATCCTGAGATACATCCCAGAATAAGGCCCAGTACAGAAAGGGTAAATTGGGGGAAATACTAACTGAGCATCAAAGAGAGCCTAGAGGAAGTTTCAAAGAAAAAAAAGTGCAGGCAGACTCTAAAATTATCCTAGGTATCTAGCAACAATGCATAGCACAGTTTAGTTCAATGCCGGCTCATGTTAAAGTCATATGGAAGTGTTTAAAATAGGGGTGTCCAACCCATGACCCACAGGCTCAGGATGATTATGAACACAAAATAGTACATTTACTTAAACATTATGAAATTATACATGGTCCTTTCTTTTCTTTTTCTTTTCTTTTTGCTCCACAGTTTTTGATAGTGTTTGTGTATTTAATATATGGCCCAAGACAACCCTTCTCCTTCCAGTGTGGCCCAAAGATGCCAAAAGGTTGGACAACCCCTGGTTTAAAAGAACAGAAGTGTGTTCTTTCACAGAGAGTATACAAGTAATAGGAAAGTTCTGAGGGGCTGAGCAGGAGATCAGTGCAAAATTCCAGGGGGAAATGCATAATTCGGAGTTCTGACTACTCCAGAACTGCAAACGTCTTTGATTCCTAGTTCCAGCATTCTGCTGCGTTCTACCCTGCATGATCCACATAGACCTGAGAAATTTTGGCTGGCAGCAAAGCTAGCGCTTGGATACAATACAGGGAACACAGATTCAATATCAGATTTCCCTTGCCAGCTGTCTACAAGTCCCATTAGTGCTGCTTGCTGTTATCAGGACCACCACCACCACCACCCCGCCAGGCTCTCTCTATAATTAGGACAGCTTAGGGTTTATCTGGACCTTTTTTTGAAACCAGATTTCCTTAACAGCAGTATCTGTCAATCACATAGGCCTGAATTCTGAAGTCTTTCAAGATCTTCATTCTTTTAAGAGGTGACCTGGAAAAAATGCCTTAAAGTCACTGGACACGTTTCTTTTGCAAAATGACATTTTTTTAAAAAAAATTCCTTACCATGAGTGTGATATCATTTGGTATTTGGCTTCCTTCTGCTGAGCTACTAATCCGTTTGCCTTCTCCTGTGCCGCTTTTATCGCTTATCTCTCCACTTTGAAATAAACCAATCTGGTTTGATGCGTTCCTTGTCTCTTGCATTCCATGGGTGGAAACACTTGTATCTTCGCGGTGGAGCAATGTGTCCAAATTCAAATAATTCCTTTCCACCTGGACAGGATGAATCTCAGAGGTGTGAATTGCTTTCGGTTGTAGCAGATTTAAAGAATCTTTGGAAGCCTTTGTTCTACTGGCAATCTTAACCTTGCTTCTCCCTTCTGTTGCCTGGTTTCTCATCTTGGTTAACTTTTGTGGGGTTTTCCGCGAAGAGTCTTTGTCTACCGTTAGCTTGCTAGCTGTCTGCACGGAACCACCCAAACTATAAGATGAGGATTTCATGTCTGAAAACCTGTGCTCAGTGCCGTGGAAATTGCCAGGAACATCAACAGCTGAGGCAGTGTTGCTTCTGCTTTCTTCTTCACTTCTGGGACAATCACTTTCAATGGCCATGGAAATTGAAGTCAGGTTATAATTCTCTGTGTTTTTCGTAGCAGGAAGCTCACTTTGCTCTTGCCCAACAGTATGTGTCATTCCTTCTTGTGAGGTTGATGGATTGAACACAGTGAGGTCACTCCTGACAGCTACTCCTTTAGATTTTGACTGATGACCACATAAGCCAATGGTGGCATCCATAGGCACGGTGTTATCTGACACTTGAAACAGGCAAGGCATTTCACTAAGGAAGTATGCACACCCATCACAATCACTCCCCAGTATTAAACCGTCGCCCTCATCATCACTTTCCAACAGAAATTTCAGCTTGTCTTCCCAGCTCTGGTATGCTTCATCCACTACAGCGCTAGAAGAATCCCAGCATTCTTGGTGGTCATCATCAAAAGATTCATGTGCTGTGATCAAGTTCCCAGCCAGCCAGAGATCAACGTTACTGTGAACATTTTCAGAAGAACCTTCTAAAAAGCGGATCTGACCTTCCAACGGAGCCTCTGCAGGGTTCTCAGACAGTGTTTGCTTTTTTGGAAGTTTACTAAGGCTGCATTCTTCATGTGTCTTGGCATATTCAGTTGTCTGACAAGCAGTATTACAGGAACAGCTGTTTGTGTTACCAGTGATTTGCGTTGCTGGTTTGGAATCTACAGATGAGCTCCTGAATTCATTTACCTTGCCTTCATAAGGGTCCCTATATGCATCAATGTTGCCATAATTAAAAGGATTAGATTCCTTTATAGATGAGCTCCAAAGACTATCATTTTTTTCATGTTGATGGGATGCATCTCTTACTTCAGTTCCTGCTTCCAAACAATGTGAATTTTTGTGCTGGTTTTTGACTGAAGGGCAACATTTACATTCCGTTTCTTGGAAAGACATGGATCCTCTTTGATCTGAAGATATAGCAATGGATTCTGGTCTTGGGGGTTCTAGTGACCCTGAAGACAATAAACATTTATGGATGATATGACTATTTTCTATGACTTTACTCTCTGTAGTTTCATTTGAATTTTCCTGCTGACCCACAGTAATTCCATTTGCTTTGCAAATGTCTATAGCATCTTTAGGGCTAGAGTGAAAGGTCTGATTTCCTTCAGATTCACCAGCGGATATCACTTTGAGAAAAGCTGAAGACTTAACACTTCCAAAACAGTTTCTAGCTATAGCTTGATAAACTCCTGCTTGTTCTTTGGTACACCTGAGGAGCGCAGAAATATACAGAGTAAGCATCAGCCCTCCATACTGGTAGTTAAAGCTTAAATAGAATTACATTTTTAAAAAATAATTAAAAGTTCTGGAAAGATTTTATTTATCATAAAATGGCAGAAGAATCTTGTGAAGTTGTATTACAGTTCAATCAAAAACTCCTGAGATTTAATATCCACCTGTTTCAGGTAAGCTTGAGAAATACATGGACCCAAACCTTTGACATTATTCCCAGTCATTGTAAGTAATTTGAGGTTGGTTTGAATTTGGCCCATCCAGGTGGGAAGAACAGCTATGGTGAGGTTGTCTCAGATATCTGAGGCAACCCCACCATAACCCCTTCCCAGAAAACACACTAAACATTATTTCTGTGAAACCCAGCACTGGTCACATTTATTTACCTTCTGGACAGAGCCACCATGATTGGTCCATTCAATATGCATACGTGGTGGCTGAAAAAGCCTTCCATACATGCACAGAGGTGACAAGGAGCACATCAAGGCATTCGAAACACCCAAAATGCTGAGAAGCATGTGTCAGTTAAAACATGAGAAGACAGCATGAGCCATGGCATTGTCTAGACAGGACATGGTAATGGTGTGGTGAAGATTCCCCATATTACTGCCTCTTAGCCAAATATCTTGCTGTTGTCTGAAGATGGTCTTTGTTATACAGCAGCTTCCTATGTTTCTGAACAGAAGAACCCGAGAACTTAAGAAATGTCCTGATGAATCCAACCAGTGGTTCATCTAGTCTGGTGATGTTGTAGCCTGCATGACCCCCCCCCCCAAAAAAAACCCTCTTTCCTCTCTGAGTCATGGCAAAACCAGCAGACACTACCAAGCAATTCTGCCTTCTAAGTCTTAAGATATATAAGGATAAATCGGCATTTATTAACAGGCATAAAGCTGGACGTGAGGAGATGGGCATGTAATATCATAATTCCAAGCCAGGCTTATCAAAATAGAAATAAGTATGCTTCTCAGGAGAATTTGGAACAGGACTTCCTGGAAATGCTAAACTGACAAAAACAAAGGATTCTCCCTTGGGTTTTGCATATGCACAGGACAGATCTGATCAGTCCTGTTAAGCTATCTAACACCTCAATGGGAAATCATTGGCACCCAGACAACTTTTTGTTTGCCAAAATGCCCAGCTGGAAACAGTTGCTTATCTCAAGTGTCAGCTATTGTAAAGACAAACTTGACTCATCAAGCAGCAAGCCAGATCAAAAGTTCAGCCACTGGGACCCCTTGAAACAATCTGGCTCTACCGCTTCCCAGATTCAAATTTTCCCTCTTCAGATCTGATTGGTTCACCCCTACATCCTGGGAGGATAAAAGAAGCCCTCTGGGCTTAAAGATTTCATATTCCTTTTTCCTGAGGTTCATCACTCCCACTCTGCTGCCCTGAAACCGCAAGAATTGCCTCTTCCCTGCTGAAATCACTTTACACTGGCTGAAATCCCAAGGCAGCCACACCCAGATACTAGGACCTGCCATTCTTCTGCTTCAGCAAGCCATAGTCAGCCATCTTCCTCTGCTGTTCAGACCTGACCTGGTTGCCCTTCCAACTCTGCACAAAGTCTCTTACACCTAGGGGTGAGAGGGAGAGAACCTGCTCCTGTTTTTTCCAGTTCCACCTGGATCTCGCACAGACATCCACAACCGGACAATGCTGCTCTTCTATCTAGTCTAGGACCAGAAAGTAGGTTAGGGACCTGACACCGCTCTCCCTTCCCTTCTTCCCTCTGTCATAGAAAAGGCAGCCTAAGCTCTGGACTCCCGACCTTGCCTAGCAGCCTATCCTGTGTGAACGCCTGTATCAGGGACACTTACTTTTGACACAGTTGCTCTGCGCAGCATCCCTCCTTGTTTTTTATGCCATTTTACTTGCCTTTTGTATCATTAATGAAACCATTGTGCTAATGAGGAAAACGTTGAGGTCTCTCTCTCTATTGCTGCCTTATACTGTTAAAGGCCAAAACTGCTCTGGCATTTCTTTAAACCTCTACAGAGAAGATCCCAGCATGGATGTCCTGACGAGCTATTCCCCTAAATTGAACATCTGTTCCTAAAGCTCGTTGACTTTTATGGAATTGTGATAACCATTTCTGCATTTTTGTATTTACAGCGTAAAGTATCTTAATGATCTTAACAAAGAATTCCTAAACAAACTTTTCAAGGAAAGCTAGAAATGGCATAAAAGAAGAAAACAGAACATATACCACATGCACAAGCATCAAATGATAAAACAGCAGAATTAAAAAGCACGCTGGTCACCGGGCGATCTTTTCTTGCTCAGTATCTATATGAAGCCACTGAAAGTCACCACCAGGACATTTAAAGCACAGCTGCTAATATGATGACGTCTCCCATATTTACCTGTCCTTCCATCTGAACCAAGAAAGGCCATTTGTGGGCTTAACCAGGAAGAGTTATAAACTGAAGGAGAACCAGAAAGCTGATGCTGAGCACACTCCTGAAATCAGGGTCCCATAACTTGGGGGTGCCACTAAAATCTAAGGACCTAAATAACTTGGAGCACCAATGTCAAGGGATGTGCACAAATATTTTTTTGACATTCTATTCTATACCGAAAAATTCAATTTGAATCTGTTAAAATTCTAATTTAACAAGATTCGATTCATTTTTGCCAAATTCATATCTATTCTTTTGAATTTTTGATTCAAACCTGCACATACAAATATTGACAACATTTGTATGTGCATGTATGGATCTTCCCGACATCTGTACACATTCATACGCATCCATACATGGCCATATGCATCCCGTAGTTATCCCGTATGCAACCCGTTTTCATCCCATAAGGATCTGGACAAATGCGTACAGATGCGGGAAAGATGCGGATCTTCAAGTACGCATCGTGTATGAACCCGTACTCATATGAATGTCCAGATGATTTGAACAAATAGATCCGAAATTCAAATCTTTACATTCAAATTTTGGGACATTCTATTCGAGTTCCAATGTCAAAATTTGGCACATTCGATCGAATTTGAAATGCCTATGAATATTCGTGGAGATCTCTATTGTCCAATTCCAGACAGAGATAGGGATGAGCTCATCTGGTAATATGCTCTGACCACTTCCTATCTGGATTGTTGTAGTGGACTTCTGGCTGACTGCATGGGCACTTCCAAGGGTTCCTCTATAATGTTTTCTTGGCGGGTATACAAAAGTGGGTTTGCCATTGCATGGCAATGCTTCCAGGGTGAGGCTGGGCATCGAACCAGGCTTCCCAGGCTGCAAGCACGAGTCCTTAGATGTTACTAGGGGCAGCTTTTTTGACTACCTGATGCTGGCCTTAAGGACTTTGCACCAGCTGCCTCAAGGCTATACTATGACCCCCTTGAAACTCCTGATAGGATGTCAAAGAGAAGAGTGATGTGATCATCATCCCTGAATGCAGTGCACGGCTGAGGACTCAAGTGACAGTAAAGCAGAAAACCCTTACAGTGACAACAACAGTTCAACAGTGTCGCTGATTACTTAGGGAGGTGGTGTGAGCCAGATTGGTCCTGCGGTCAGAGTGCCGGACTCCTATCTCAAAGTCACTGGGTTTGATTCCGTACTCTTCCATGAATCCAGTCACTTTCTGAGCTCTCTTTCTTTTTTACTCTCTTTCTGGGCTCTCACAGCCCCACCTACCTCACAGGGTGCCTGTTGTGGGGAGAAGAACAGAAGGTTTATCAGCTGCTTTGAGTCCCCTTAAATGGTGTGAGAAAACCAGGAATGAAAGTCAGCTCTTCATCTTCCCTCAAAGGATGTTTTTGAAGATGCAGAGTTCTTTTCAAAACTAGGCTGATCTTTGTTTTGTTTTAAGAAAGGGAAGACATGAATTTTAGGTGTTTCAGGCACCTGATTACTTGGACGTTCAGTGGAGGGGTGCCCTGTTCTCTCCGTTTTGGCACTGCACTGTTAGGATTCATGGGTTTTATCTTTTTATGGGTGTGACCTACCCTGGGACCTTTGTGTGAAGGGAGTGGGTGTACACGAATGCAATTTTCACATTCAATTCAATTCGAATTGAATATTCAGATGTCCAAATTCATACAAATAGAGAAAAAACAAATGTATTAAAATTTGAACCAATCTGAGTACATTCATATGAATATTCAATTCGTTTTTGATTATACGAATGTCAACAACATTCATATGTATCCCTACGCATCTGTATGCATCCCGTTTTTATTCTGTACATATCCCGTTTTCATCCCGTACGTATCCATACGGATACGAATAAGATGCATATGGATACGTACACAAACTAATGCCCAAATTATTCGAACAAGTGATTCAAAATATTTGTATTCATTTGAATATTAAAAAACAAATGTCTGGACATTCGATTCGAATCCAAAAGTCTGAATTCGGCCAAATTCAATCGAATAGTGAATATTTCAAATATACTTGCACATCCCTAGTGAAGGGGGCATATAAATACTTTAATATTGCCTGTTTCAGCCTCCATGCACGTTCAAAGGACAGAGTTACCAAAGCAGACTCAGCCAGAAGGTAGGTAAAAAGTGCTATTCTTTAGAAACCCACTTTCCCCCCCTGGGCTGTGGTGGGGTTCCCTCAGAAACATTTGAGACCTTCAGGTATAGGGCGGGATAGAGATATAAATAAATAAATCAATCCCCTGCCTGGATGGCACCACAGTGACGTGAAATGTTTCCTTGCTTTGTATTGCCAGTCGTGAGCTTGGTGATCCAGCATGAAGCACTACATGTTCCTTGGCGGGTGAACAGGTCTGAATGAGTCTAATCTGGCTTCCGTTCCACATGCATTTTTATAGCTTAATAGGCATCACACACTGCCACTGGGTTTCCACATTACCTAAGAGCAGGAAGAAATATAGCCCTCTGTAGGCAGACCATGCCTTTTTAGTATGCTTACACACGGACATTTGTTAATGTTTAGCCACACATCACTTGTCAGCTGCTGCTGTATCTGTATGACCAGTTGGCCAGATAGTTAATATAAATTCTCTGACGCGAAGCTGCAGCAATGTGAAGGCATTAAAAAGCACCATTTCCATCAGCCTTAAGCAGCTGCACTTGGACTAAATGTACCACTTTGTATGTGTGGGTGGGTGGAATGAGGGGGAGGGGGGTTCTATCACATCTTGTTCACCCCCTCCCCATTTTGACACTCCTTCTCTATCAAAGAAGAGTGGCAAAACAGCTGCAGGGAAGGTGTTAGAACTGGTACTGGTTCCCTGCCTCACTGCCAAAATAGAGACGTCAGATGGCCCCAGGCGACTGAAGAAACGCAGCAGATATTGCCATTTCTATCACAGCAAGGACCATCTGACGGGAAGGGATTCCCTGAGCTTGGGATGGCCTCAGTGCACCCCAAAGGGGTACTCAGGAGCTTGCAATTTTCCTTCAAGCTGCTTTAGAGGCTTCTTTTGAAACATTTAGGACCACCTTCTTCATGAAGCACTGAGCCCGTGATCACACCCAGCAGAAATAGTCCATCCCATTAAGAAACGGAACAGAAGCCGTTCTAAACCTGTTCACACCCAATTCCTGATAATCCGTCCTCAGATCACCCAGAACTTGAGCTGCTATGCTCACAACTTTTACGATATCTCCCCAAATCTCCTTTACACAACTCTCTGGTTCGCCACCCGCACCTGACTGCATCAACATCCCCTGCATTCCGATAGGATAAAGTTCTGTCAATCAAGAGTGGTAACAGGGTGGGTTTGCCGATGGCAAACTCGATGCTAACACAGGGTACTATTGGGGTAAGGGGACTGTGCCTCCAAACTGATGCAGCTGAGGCATATCCAACTAGCATGTACCTCCACCTCCGCAGCCATTCCTGTAGAGAAATGAGAGGCTTCAACCTGCCATTTGCCCTAAAGCTGCAGATTTTCACTTCCCAGTAAAAGTCCTGGTTTTACTTTTTACTGAAACAAAATGTTTCCCTTGCACATTGCTGAAGGAAAATGGAAGATACATTGTCCTTAGAACTGTATCACTGATACTCTGGCTCCACAATTTCCCTCGCTCCCCCTCCTAACAGTGCTTTTCTGCCCATTTCCTTTAAAATCTCTCCAGCTTTTCTGGAAAACCAGTAAAGAGAAATTAAAGATGTATGATCTATTGCATGATCAGTCTAGCACAAAAATAGATTTATATATATTTTTTAAAAAAGATGGACAGAGTGCGCAAGCTTGCTATCAGTACGAAAGGGAATGGGGGGGGAAGGATGGGGAGAGGGGAACCATCCTAGGGATAGTGACAAGCAAAGTACAAACTACTTGGCAAGCAAAGAAGAAACTACCATGGTGATCACACCTTTCTGCCAAGCCTCTCCTCCCTCACAAATATGAATCTCCTGGGAGACTAGTGAAAATGGACTGCCCCACCAAGATGGATTGAGTCCTGTGTAAAAGCAGACTCTGGAGAAGCCAGTTTGAGGAGGCATGGCCCACCCCCAAGATGATCTGGGGGGGAAAGTGTGAGCAATGCGAAGAGAAGACAGACGAAAGACATCTTGAACTATGGGTATGATCATGGCCTGAGACACACCAACCCGAAGGACAGACTCCAAATGCCCCATCTACTCATGTGGCTAATGTCTGAGTTAGCTCTTTGAAACATGTCTGGATGCAGCCCTTATCTCACATAGTGCCTTACCAATTGTTTCTGAGCATTCTCAGGCAGAAGACACAGGCAAAATCTTCACCTGTTCTCGACTCAAACCTGGAGCCAGTATCTAGCATCAGCTGTATTAGCCACTGACACACTTTTCCTCCATGAGTTTATCTAATCCTTTATACTGAAAGTATTCGGGCTGGTTGCTTTCACCACCTTTTCTGGTAGTAAATTTCATAGCCCAATGACTCTTTGATTGAAAAAAATACTTCGCCTTGTTAATCCTAACTGCTTTGACCAGTTATGGGCCAGCAGTGCCATGAGGTTCTAAGCCTACCAGACAATAGGGGTGGTGCAAAGTACAACGGAAAGTCTTGCCTTCCTCTCTGCATTTTGGTTCCCATCATTCTGCCATTCCCTCCCCTGCAATAGTGGGCATCAGAAGGTGGCATTCGATTGATTCCTGAAAATGACTGGGAAATCAGCATGATAGCAAGCGATACAACCTTACCTAAACATATGTAAGATATGGACCATGTTATCCTCAAGTTTCTCAAAGCTGCAGATTTCCTTTTCTTCACTGATTTCTTGCCCCATCTTATACCAAATTATCTCCGGCCTGGGGTTTCCTAGAACACAAGAACGCAGCAGCTATTATTCCACACAGAAGAGCAAATAATTCTGAATGCAGAAAGCAACAAGTGATTGTCAAACACTGGTCTTTTGAATGTTCCTCAACTAATTAATTATTTATTTTAATTATTTGCATTTTTATCCCACCCTATTCCCAAAGGTCTCAGGGTGGTGTTACAACATTAAAAATATAAAAAATAGACTAAAATAATACACTGCCTGAAAGCGGGGAAGAAAAGACATTTCTTATTTATCCAAAAGCCAGAGCAAAGAGGTTCAACTTCATTGCTTTCCTGAACATGTAAAGTGAAGGTACCTAAGGCACCTCATGGGGGGGGGGGGGGAGACTATTCCATAATCTAGAAGCCACCGCTGAGAAGGCCCTATTCTTGGTGTCCACCCGTTTTGCCACTGAGGGTGGTGGTACAACCAGGAGAGCCTCCCCTACAGACCTGCCAGTGCATTAAGATCTTCTGGAGAGGCCTTGGCAGTGCCACCATCCTCAGACACTACAGCAGTAAGGACCATCGAGAGGGCCTTTTCAGTGGTAACCCCCCCCCCCCAGACTGTGGAACAACCTCCCTTCTGAGCTGCATCAAGCACCATCCTCGAATGTCTTCATGAGGTCAGCAAAGGGACACTTTTTTTATCCTTCCTTTTGGTTAAAAGAAGCAACTGTACTGTTTTTAATTGCTTTTAATTTTGTTTTAATGTATTTTACTTTTTGTAACCTGCCCTTTGACCTTGGTGTGCAGGGCAGAATATAAATATAATAAATAAATAAGGTAAGGTCTGTGCTGAGCAAACCTCAACCTCGAGTGCAATGCTGTTGAGCAGCAGTCTTTCCCCTCCACTGGGCCAGTGCAGCAAATGGCAGGATGCTGCAACCCTACAGAGAATTCTGCCTTCCAGCTATGGGCAGGATCACTATAAGCCCCCAATTAAGAACAAGCTAAAGAGCCAGGCCAGGTTCCCACTAGGCAATTTAATTCGGTTTTAAATCAGGGTTTTTTAGATTGGCAGAAAGGTCTAGTTTTTTTTGCATTCCCACTGCTAGCTTATATGGCGGACTCACTCTCCATTCTTCAGTGCCCAGCACAGGAGGAAACCTCTCCCCTCCCCTCAACAGAACCTCCTCCCCATGCAGTCAGTAACTGAACACCATCATAGCTTAACTTCATCAGGATGGGCAATTCAAACCCCGCCCTCTATATAAATCTGCCCCTGGAGATCATGGAGTCCTTTGACAGCAGCTTTTATCCAACTCTTGCCCCCTCCCACCGTAGCACAGCTTCTTTCTCATTTTAACAAGGCAGTAGAAGACTGAAGATCACTCCCCCTTCTTATATTGGTGTTTTGTGTGTGACCAATAGATCAGAGCAGTGTGAAATTGTAGGAGTGAGACAAAAGGGGGAGCAGGTACACAACAGCTGGTAGCTTTATGTCTTTCACGATCATTGATCTCTTTGTAAAATTAGACACTTTAATCCCTGATACATTGTTATCTCGCTCCCAATACATGTATCTGTTGTTAGCTACTGCAGGCTCTTCACCTCCCTTTCAACCAGGGCAAATTTCTTACCAAGTAATGGCAGACAACCCAGGAAGAGGGGGCTAGGGCGGAGAAAATCACGACTTCTCATTGCATCGGGGGAAATTATGCCCCTAAAGCATGGTTCCTTTCCCGCAGAAAACCACTTGCGTTCCCATTTGCTCAATAAAGTGGAGAATTCAGTGAGACTTCTTTTTGATCTGAATACAGATAATCTGTTTTTCAGGACCTTTAATCCTCAGAAATTCTGGATTCTTTTAAAAGTTTGGGAACAGTGAGTGGTCAAAAGGGTCTCAAAGCCCTTTGAATCTTGAATGTGAACGCACCCCTAGTGAACAAATAAAAACTCTGTTGCATTAAGAGATCCACTAACGTTTATATCTGAGGATTAGTCAGCACTGCTTACCAGCTACCCTGCAAGAGAATGTGGCATTTCCATGTTCTGGTACAGCTGTTGATGACAATGTGGATAAAAAGTAAGGAGCACTTTTAATCGCAGCTGATTCTGGGGCTGACATCATTCCATTCCACACTGATCTGAAAGGGGGAAAAAGCATAAGAAACTCTCTCTGTGCCTCTCTTAAGTGCCAGCTACTGCTGTGAAGCATTTTGCTTTCTATGCCATAATGAAGTCTTGTTTGGCTTCATCTGTCTGTTCTGCTCTTTGAGTACCTTGGGAGAAATGCCTCTACACCATCTGCTTATTAGGATTTTCATGTCACACTACAACCTGTGTCTCAGGACAATATACAACATAAATCAAAGAGAAATATATTTTTTTAAAAATTAAAAAACATAAAAACATACAACAGTAAACAGTAAAAGTCAAATTCAGAATTGAGAGACAACATCTAAAGTGGGTAGCTGGCATACCTCTGGCTGCTGGGGCTCGGCACGCTTTGAGCATGCTTGCAGCTTGCCTTCCTATTGGCCAGGGCCGCCCGCATGCACAGAGGGCCTCCTGAAGCCAGCCGTGGCCCTGGCCAATAGGGAAGTCTGCTGGGCCCTGGCAGCCAGAATCAGCCTGGCTGCCTGAAGGTAAGGAGGGGATCGCATGCGCTCGCCCCGGGATGGGTAGGGGGGTGTAGGTGAAGTCGCGATCCACAGCTTCTGGGGCGAGGAGGAGCCCTGAAATAGGAGGCCGGGGGGAGGGCCTACTTAAGGACACTTGTGCAGGTGCGGACGCATCCTAAATGGATGCGTCTTAACTGCAGAACTACCCATTAAGTACCCATTAAGACTACCTCCAAGGTAGTCTTCCCTTAATACGTATTAAGGGCCTCTTAACACCCATTAGAGACACTTCTTGCACGAGCCAATGCGGACGCATGTGTCTCTAATGGGTGTTGTGGTGCGGACGAGGTTTTTAAAATCCATCCTTAATGGGTGCTTAATGGGTATTTAGTGGCCAGTGCGGAAGCCCCCTTAGTTCAGATTAACCAATTCAAGTATGATAGGAGCTCAGCTTATCTTGAATTCATTTTTAAAACAGGAACTAAATGCCAAATGAAGTCATTTCCCAATAATTCACCAAAAGGTTTTTGGTAGGGAGTTTTATACTTTTAAAAAGATATCGTGTGGTTTAAGCTAGAGGTTCACAGGCTTGTTTCCCAACCCCACTTCCCCTTTAGGCTGTTCTCAGTTAAGGCACATGGGATGCCCAGAGCTATAGCAGAAGCGTTAAGTGGCAAAATACAAACCTTCAAAAAATAAAAAGCCCAAGAAGAAAAATAATCTATTTTAAGCTTGCTTCTAGTGTGCATCAAGCTCACATCTAAACATTGAGGAAGTTGGTAAAGATGCCCTTCTCTACAGGGCCTTTTTGGCTATCTACTGTACTCTGCTAATCTGTAAATTTTGTTTGGATTCTTTTCAATGTTATAACCCACTGTGGCTTATAACCTCAGGGTGTGCGGCAAAATACAAATGTGAGTAGTAAATAAATAAAAATAACCCTCTGTTTCTGTTGAAGTAAGAAACACAGCATCTGTACTTCTGCTGGAATGGGCCGGAAAAACATAAATATTTCCTTTTTAAAAACACCCCCTTGCCCCCAAATCTGTCTCAAAACACGGTAGAAAAGCTTGTGTAAATGGAGGTCATAAAACACTTGTTCTCATTCAGTGCAACTATGCCTCTTATTAAGTATTTTATCTGTGCTTCACGGTAGTGTGTTTTTGCTGCCAAAATTCTGAGTTCAGACTAGAGGTGAATGCTGCAGCAATGCTGGGACATTCGTCTTGATCAGCAGCCATTTTCCCATGTGGCTTTTTGCAGAGAGGAAAGTGCATGGCATGGCTGTGTTTTTTTTGGGGGGGGGTTCTGAATATTGATTTGTTGATTTCAGTGAATTCTGACCAGGCTTTGTGAACTGAGCACTTGTGATTACTTCAGTGTTTTTGAGTGTCGTGTGCCTGTGTAGAGTGGAATGAGTTGTTGGTGTGTATATTCTGTGGGTTGATTTGCTGTTTAGTGGCTTTTGACTGCTCTCTGCTTTGATGTGGCGGGAAAGTGACATCAGAGGGTTTCAGGAATGCAGTCTGTGAAAAGACTGGGCCTGGCAATTGTTTAGCACTGCAGTCTGTGAAAACCATTGTCTGTGTGTGCGGAGAGAGGCAGCATCTTGCCCGACATTTCTCTCTTCTTCATTAGTCTGTGAAGAACTCTTGTCTGGGATGTTGGTGAGCCATTCATGCATGCATCTTGCCTGGCATCTGTGTGAGACAGGGCTCAGGCACCGCATATGTGTGTTCTGGCATTACATCTGTTGTAAAGGAAACCTAAAGAAACTGTGCTGTGCCTCTTTGATGAAGCTTCCTTTCCTTCATGGTCTAGTGGTTAGGGAGCCGGAGTCTTATCTGGGAATACCGGGTTCGATTTCACCCTCCCCCATGAAGCCAGCTGGGTGACCTTGGGCTAGTCACAGCTCTCTTCTGAGCTCTCACAGCCCCACCTGTTTCACAGAGTGTCTGTTGTGGGGAGAAGAACAGAAAGCTTTGTCAGCCACTTTGAGTCCCCTTAAATGGGTGAGAAGAGTGGGATAGAAAAGCCAGCTCTTCTTCTTCTTCTTTCTTCCTTCTTTCTTCTTCTTCTGAAGCCTTTCCCTGTTCAAGTCAATGTAATTGTGAGCAGGCCTGATCAACCACAATGTAAGTTGATGGAGCTATTCAGCCACAGTGTGTGCATTGATGCTTATCTGTCTGACAGAGGGCTCAGGCATGACATCTGGGTGTTTTACCATTACATTCATGGTAAATGGAACCTGAAGAAGCTGTGCTGAGCCTCTTCAGATAAAGGTTTCTTTCCTCCACTGGCTTGCACTGGGATCCCTTCCCTATTCAAATCAATGTAATTTTGAACAGACCAGGGGGCGATTTGCACTTCGGCCCGTAGTCAATAATTAGGCAACATCTGGGGAAGAGCATCCACACCTGGAGGAGGCTGTTACAGAACTACCTTCCCAGAACTTGCCTAATTATGAACTAGGTGAAATCCACAGTCTTACCAACCTTCCCCAATCACTTACCTTTCGCATCCAGCTAAGGAGCGTTTGCACCTCTGCTGGACAAGGAGTTCAACATGGCTGCTGCAGAAGCGCGCTGGTAGCTATGCTGCCCTCCTGATGCGACTGCGCAGAGTGTCAGCATCACCATGGCGGCGGCGTTGACGCATACGCACTTGCAGAGGGAACCGCACTCAAGATGGTGGCGCCCTGAAGAGGACCAGCCCCCGGATTGATCACAGGTGAGTGACCAATCACACGGGGCGCAAGCTTGCAAACACTAGTTAAGATTAGGTAGATTGTGCACATTTCCCATCCAGTGGACGGGAAGGGAAGTGCGAAATCACCCCAGGTCAACCACAATCTCAGTCCATAGAGCTATTCAGCCACATTTCCCCCAATCCCCAGAATTACACAGTAGTCTATTGCGCTCAAAAGTTAATTCACATTAAGCAATGCTTTCCAAGAATGGGGCCCTTGCATTTTAGGAAGATCTACTGTACTGTAATTCCAAGTCTTTTTACTTTCTCAGCAGAGGTATCTTCATGATTCGTAAGTGCTTCCACTCCACAGCTGTTCTCAAGATTGCACTATACTTCTTTTCCTAGAGCACCTATTACTGATGTCTTAATCAAATCAGTTCTTTAAAAAGCAGATTCTGACTATTAAGCCCATTTTATATTTAACATATCTCTCCTACACGGTGAACAGACTCAATAAGAGAACTATAACTATACTGTACATATTTTAATTTAAAGAGAAGCTAATGAAATCCAGACACATGCTGATCCTGTTTTCCATCTATTTTTAAATGCTCATCATGTAACTGTATACGATGTAAATTCAATGTGTGCAGTTCCTGGGGCCTATGTTTTGGGTATACACACATTCTATATATTAGATACGTATACAGATTTACATTAATGTCTCAAGCACAGGCGTTTTTCTATCATGATCTGCTACAATAGATCTACTGTTTTTATTTAAATATTCATTTCCTAGAGGCTGATGGAAATTAAAAACTGTAACGAACATTTTATGATACCTGAGAATGCTACAAAATAGCAAAGCCTAAATAAGAAAATGTGAGTAATTCACAAAGTGCTAACCAACAAATTGTTATTCTGGATTAATCGTGCAGTTTAAAGTCCTGACGAACTTGAAAAGTTAAGATTCCCTGTCATTCATATTTTCTTCTAAGAAAACAAAGAAGGCAAATGTTATTGTACCAACAAGCTTTCATTCCCCTTCCAACTGAAATGCTAAACATGAATACTTACATTGGAGGGTTCTTTATGAAAGGCTTTATGTGACATGGAAATGTGCCCAATGTGCCTCTCTGCTGTGGTAGTGATCGTGAACAAAATCAACTTGTATTTAATTCCTCCTCGTGGCAAGCGAGGCTGAAAATATCAGTGTTGTTTTGCTGGGTCTGATCATATCACAGTCTATCTCCTAGGGTGGACGGTTTCATCGCAAGTCAGCAGGTGGTTCTTCTTCAGAAGATCTTTAGAACAGTCTGCAGGACTGACCCTCCAGGTCACATCTCCTCCTTGCTAAAATATGTATTTTTAAAATATCTTTGCTTCTCAGTGAAAAGGAAGGCAGAGTGAAAGATTCCTAATTTCTAAAGCCAAGTATGTTGATTATATTTGTAGTTATGTCATTAGTTACAAAATTTGCTTTCCTAGCAGAAATTAAAAACCATTAATCCCGTCAGCATCTCTGGTTGCTTCCGATGGTTTCAATGGAAGCTTTTCCCCAAACAGCTGCAGAAAAAGGGAGGGGGGGAACTTTACGGACTCTGAGAATTAGGGAGGCTTAACTGTCACCAGCTACAGCACAAAACGTTTTACACTGGACATAAAAATCTATGTGTATTTGTCCAAATAATACAGTGGCCATTGAATAAGGCATTCAGGATGCATTCCCAAACAGGTTATAAGGAACTTTGAGATTGTTCTGAGTGCTTACCGTTCCCAAAGTTTTTAAAGAATCCACAGTGTCTGAGGATTAAAGGTCCTGAAATACAGATGATCTATATTCAGATCAAAAAGATCTCACTGCTGGATTTAGAAATACTCCACTTTATTTAGCAAAATGGGAATGTAAGTAGTTTTTTGTGGGAGGGAACCATGCTTTAGGGGTGTTCTCAGTTTCCCCAGACTCAATGAGAAGGCATGATTTCCTCTGCTGTAGCCCCCTCTTCCCCAGGCTGTTCATTACAGGCTAAAGAAATCTACTGCTGGCTGAAAAGGAATGAGGAGGTGAAAAATGAACTAGAAGTGCCCAGGTCCCCCCCCCCCGCCCCAGCCTGAAAGATGCACCTAGGCCAGTGATGGCCAACCTATGACACGTGTGTCACAGGTGACATGCCAAGCCCTTTTGGGTGACACACATGGTCAGCCTGGCACCTGGGCATGTAGTGCTTGCTTGTTCTTGAAGTGTATGAAATACAAACTTTCAATTGAAGATTTAGCAAACAAAATTCAGCAACAAAAGTCACTAATGTAAAGAATTATTTGTTTTTGCTTTTAATAAAATACATATATCAGAAATATAACTTTTTTACTAGAGCTACAAATATCACAAAATTATGGATAATTCTAGATGTGACACAGCACCCGAGTTAAGCTAGGTTTTCTTGTGAATTTTGACATGCCGAGCTCAAAAGGTTCGCCATCACTGACCTAGGCATTCATTCTAGTAGCCATTGATACATCTGTCATCCATAAATTTGTCTAATCCTACCTTAAAGCCATCTAGACTGGCAGCGGTCACCACCTCTTCCAGCAGCATATTCCATAAATCGATGACCCTCTGGGTGAAGAAATACTTCCCTTTGTCGGATCCAACTCTCCTACCCCTCAGCTTCATAGAGTGCCCCCTGGTTCTAGTGTTGTGTGATGGAGAAAATAAATTTTCTCTATCCACCTTTTATATACCATGCATTATTTTATATACTTCAATCAGATCCCCTCTTAAATGCCATCTCTCCAGACTGAAGAGGCCTAGACGTTGCAGCCTGGTTTCGTAAGGGAGGTGTTCCAGCCCCTTAATCATTCTGGTTGCCCTGTTCTGCACCTTTTCCAGTTCCACAATATCCTTTTTGAGGTGTGGTGACCAGAATTGCACACAATATTCCAAATGTGGCCTCACCATAAATTTATTAAGAGGCAAAATGACCCTTGCTGACTTATTTTCTATTCCCTTCCTAATTATTCCCAGCATTGAATTAGTTTTTTTTCACTGCTGCTGGGCTGACACCTTCATTGAACTGCTCACCAAAACCCCGAGATCCCTTTCCTGGTGTGTTGCAGAAAGCTCAGACCCCATCAGTTTATAGACATAGTTTGGATTCTTGGCCCCGATGTGCATTACTTTGCACTTGTTAAGATTAAAGCACATTTGCCACTTGGTTGCCCACTCACCCAATGCTAAGAGATCCCTCTGGAGCTCTTAGCAATCTCTTTTGGTTTTTACTACCTTAAATAATTTAGTATCATCAGCAAACTTTGCTATTTTACTATGTACCCCTTCTTCTAGATCATTGATGGATAAATGAAAAAGCATTAGTCCCAACACTGAGCCTTGAGGGACCCCACCTTTTACCTCTTTCCACCCTGAGAATTTGCTGTTTATTCGATCAAATTTTGAATGCATTCAAATATTTGTGCACATCCCTAGGCAGACTGGCTTGTGAATGTTCCCAGCTCTGTCTGAACCACCTCAAAACCATCCCACACTTGCTTCAGAGCTGCCTAATTCATTTCCTTCTTATGAAGGAGTTCTTAGAATTGTTTTTCTCTCTGTATTTGCTGTCAAGGCAATGTGACATAACATTTCCCAGCAAAAAGGAACCTAACAAGCATATTGTTATAAATAGCACCCATGTAAAACACCTTTGTTTCTGATTAATCCACACATGTTGCTTTACCTGGATTTAATCACTAGAAACAAACCAAATATATTTAAGAATATAAAAATGTCCTGCTGGATTGAATTAACCTATCTAGTCCATTAGCCTGTTCTTATTGGTCATGGTGTTGTTTGCAGGAACAAGATGCTCCTTATTCTAAATCCTCTAATGCCCTTCTTTAGGGGCACAGAATATTCAGCTCTGGAAGAAGAAGAGTTGGCTTTTCTACCCCGCTTTTCTCACCCATTTAAGGGGACTCAAAGCGGCTGACAAACCTTCTGTTCTTCTCCCCACATCAGACACCCTGTGAGGTGGGTGGGGCTGTGAGAGCTCAGAAGAGAAGTGTGACTAGCCCAAGGCCACCCAGCTGGCTTCATGGGGGAGAGGGGACTCAAACCCGGTATTCCCAGATAAGAGTCCATCTCCTTAACCACTAGGCCACTAGGTAGGTACACAGACATAACGACTGGAAGTCATTGTTTATTCTTTAATATTCATGAATGTACAATTGTTTAATGCGTGTTGTGTAACTGAATTAAATAAAAACGCGGGCGGGGGGGGGAAGAGGCCGTTCCTTTACTCAGCCAAAGGCCACGGTAAAGAGGCGCGTCTTCACATGAAGTGAAGGTATCTGACGCACACCTCATGGAGGGAGGCTATTTCACAGTCTGGGAGCCACCACCGAAAAGGCCCTGTCCCGACAGCCACTGCACACCTTTTTTTTTGCTGTTGTGAGCGTCGGTGCAACCAGGAGGGCCTCCCCTCTAGATCTTAACGACCGCCTCGGGCAGGTCTTATTGGCCCCTTCCCTCACTAACTGCAGCCAGAAGGCTGGCGGCCCTCCCGGCATAGAGAAGCTCTAATCCCTTCCCTCGTCGTCCTCCTCTCCTCCTCCGCGTCCATGACGACGACGGCGGGGCGGCCTCGGTAGTCCAGTCAGTTCCGGGCGGCAGCCACCCTCTTCGCCAAGCCGGGGATCCCCCGCCTGCGCTCCGTGTTTTAATTCGGAGCCGGGGCGGAAGCCTCGCTGGGCCAGGCCCGCCTCCTCCTTCCTCCTCACACGCCCTACTGGGAAAGCCGCCGCCGCCGCCGCCGCCGCCCCCTTCCTCCTTGAGCGCCTCTTCACACGCAATAGTTTCCTCTCAGGTTCCTCCTCTCCGCACAGGCGGAAAACAACTTT
Source organism: Aspidoscelis tigris stejnegeri (assembly GCA_023333525.1). Lineage (NCBI taxonomy): Eukaryota > Metazoa > Chordata > Lepidosauria > Squamata > Teiidae > Aspidoscelis > Aspidoscelis tigris. Next base: position 16,141,737 of record JALMGA010000007.1, read on the forward strand.
GGGGCTTAAACCGGGATGGCGGCGCCGGCGCCGAGCGCTCCGCAGCCCGTCCACCGCCTGGCCGAGGCCGTCCTGAGGAGACTCAGCGCCTCCCTGGACCGGGCGGCGCCGGGGAGAGGCTGGCGGGACCTGGCCCAGCTAGCCGGCAGCCGAGGCCGCGTCAGGCTCAGGTGAGGGGCTCGCCCGCCCGCCCTGCTGCGTGTGGATGGAGGCGCGAGGAGGAGTTTGGTGGGCAGGACTCAGCAGCAGCAGGCGGCGAATGTGGAGGCTTGATGGTCTGCCGTGATGATGATGCCTGCGCTGGCAGCCTTGGCGAAAAGGGGCGGCCACACATTGGCTGTGGTCACACACCTAAGGTTTAATCCAGCTTCAGTCCGCCTTCGGAGCGGGGGAATACATCAGCACAGAGACCAGTGATTTTCTTTCCACATTCTCCACCCCAAAGGTGACTCTTCTGAGTTATTTACAGCTGAAAGAAAACAGCTTGTCGCTTTGCTGATGTATTCTCTCGCTCTGAAAGTGGACCGAAGCTGGATTAAACCTTAAGTGTGACCACAGTCTCGGTCTCCTTTTTCTGGGCTGTGGTCACACACCTAAGATTTAATCCAGCTTCAGTCTGCCTTCAGAGCAGGGGAACACATCAGCAAAGTGACCAGTGATTTTCTTTCCACGTTATCCATCCCAAAGGTGAATTTAACGCTGAGTTATTTAAGGTGGATTTAAAGGTGTTATTTAACGCTGAAAGAAAGCAGCTTGTCACTTTGCTGATGTGTTCTCTCACTTTGAAAGTGATCTGAAACTGGATTAAACCTTAAGTGTGACGACAGCCACAGTGGCCACAGTCTCCTTTTTCTGGGCTGTGGTCACACCTAAGGTTTAATCCAGCTTTAGTTCACCTTCAGAGCTGGAGAACAATCAGCAAAGTGACCAGTAATTTTCCTTCCACATCCATCCCAAAGGTGAATTTTCTGAGTTATTTAACACTGAAAGAAAGCAGCTTGTCATTTTGCTGATGTGTTCTCTCACTTTGAAAGTGAGCTGAAACTGGATTAAACCTTAAGTGTGACCACAGCCGCGGTCTCCTTTTTCTGGGCTGTGGTCACACCCAAGGTTTAGTCCAGCTTCCGTCCACCTTTTAGAGTGGGAGAACGCATCAGCAAAGTGACCGGTAATTTTCTTCCCACATTATCCATCCCAAAGGTGAATTTTCTGAGTTATTTAACACGTAAAGAAAACAGCTTGTCACTTTGCTGATGTATTCTCTCACTTTGAAAGTGGACTGAAGTTGGATTAAACCTTAAGTGTGTCCACAGCCATTGCTTTAGACTGCCTTTGGGGAGCGAAAACTGAACTGAGCCTCCCTGTCTCCAAAGAAAGAAGCCTGGCAGGTGAAGGGTGGTGACCAGGTGGAATGAAGAACAAGGCCTGCTGCAACTTAAATACAGTGGTACCTCGACATACAAGTGCCCTGACATACAAGTGTTTTGAGATACAAGCCGCCGAGCGAGTGATATTTGCTTTGAGATGAGAGCAAGATTTGAGATACGAGTATGTAAATACAGTACAGTACATAACAAAAACAACTGAGGTGGTGTTTTGGGAGCTGGAATGGATTAATGGGAAAATTGCTTTGAGATACGAGCGATTTGACATAAGAGCAAGGTTACGGAACGAATTAAACTCGTATGTCAAGGTACCACTGTAATTTCAGCAAAGGTGTTGCTTCTGGCTGTCAACCTACAACTCCTGAAAGTTGTTTTGTTGTATTCGGACATAACAAAAGGGGCACCTCAGCAAGAGAGTGGCCCTTTCTGCACTTGGCCTTATTCTGGAATGTATCTCTAGATAGCGGTCTGCTGGCCACAAGCTAATGCAGGCTATGGCAGGCCTCATCTGGGGCTTTCCATAGTCTGCACTAGCATGCAGATAGCTGGTCCCTATTCTGGGATATGTTCCAGAATATAAACCCAAGTGCAGAAAGGCCCAGTGTGTGACCCTCATGTTGCTAAGACGTTTCTAATCCATTTTTTTTCTACTAGTACAGAATGCTTATGGGACTGGGGAGGGGCAACAGTCTGTGAACAATCTCATCTCCAGGACTACTCTGAGATGCCTCAGATATGCTTTTTGGCTATGTCTGATCACAGCCTGTTAAAGGGCTTGGAGCCTTGGCTCTTTCTGCACTTGCCCTTATACTGGAATATATCTCAAGATAGTGGTATGCTAAACCACAAGCTAAAGCAGACTATGGTAGGCTTTACTTGGGGCGTGGCAGCTTGCAAAAACCCCACAGCCGAAAGGAGAAGATAAAATTGCCAATTTCTCTCTTCTCCCCTCGGCTTCAGGGTTTTGTGCAGCTCGCTTCTGCGGGCTTGAGGGTGGGAGAGCTTTCTGGTGACTAAAAATCATGTGAAAAAAGGAGGTGCATCTAATACGCCAGTGTGTCTTATGAAGCAAAAAGTAGGGTAATTTCTGCTAGCCTTATCCTTATAATGAGTTTCAATTTCAGCTGAAATTTCCTCCTCTAAGCAATAATTAAACATTGCAGGAACCCTGTCTACCTTTGCACCTGACCTCCCTATTTGAGGAATTGATAGAGCATTGGTGTTCAGTGTTTGTATGCTTCAGTGTTCTCATGGCTGTATGCTTCATCTGAAATCAGAAGTAGTAGGCATCTAAGTGTCACTTGGTGTACCACGATGGGCAAGAATTCCCTTATACTCCTTTCAAATAATCATTTCGTTTATTGAAGGAAAAAATGTTAACACTGGTGTCACCCACGCAAAATAGAAATTGCCCCGATAGTTAACGCAGTAAATTAATAAACCAAATTTAATTGATAATTGAGTTCGATCATTCTAGTTGCACTGGAAAGCCTGTGGTTACGCAGTAGATTGATGCTGTTATTTAGCTTCCTGTATACTAGGATGTGCTGCATTAGATTTTGTATAGATTTGTATTTGCTACCCATCCTATTGCTTCTTACCGCTTAAGGTGCTTTGCAATTTAAAATACAATATCCAAATGTGATAAGCAACAAAATTAAAGTGCTGTACTTAAAAACTCAAAAGTGCCACCTGGAGGTGAATTACAGCATGAGCAAAAACATTTTCAGTTGTCTTAGATTGGGTTCAGGAATGTGAGTGAATGGAGAACTAGAACTTTGGCCGGTTTGCACTTGGCCTTATTCTGGAATATATCTCAAGGCAGGGGTCTGTTGCCCACATGCAAATGCAGACTCTGGCAGGCCTCATTTAGGGCCTGCTGAAGCCTGCAGTAACATGTGGACAGCAGGCCTCTATTCCAGAATATATTCCAGAATAAAGCCAAGTGCTAACAGGCCCCTAGAGATGCCATGAACATGCTGATGAAAGCCAGCTATATCTTTCCTTTCAGTTCAGATGCTTGATTTTTTGCCTGAATGTGGACCCAAAAAATTGAAACTGATGAATCCAGTCAAGGTAGAAGTACTGTGCACCACAAGTTCTTGACTTCCAGAAGTAGCGAGATTCCCTGTTCTTGATGGAGTTGCAATCCTCTAGAAGGGAACAAGTATGTAATCTTGGGATACTCTTAGATTCATCTGCTATTTGAAATTGTGGTGCCTGTGGCCAAGAAGATCTACTTCCAGCTAGAGTTGATTTGGCCTCCATATTCCATGGTCTGGTAACTTCCAAATGCAGCTATTGTAACGTCTGTGTGGAGAATCCCTTGAAGGTGGTTTGAAAGTTACCGCTGGTGTAGAATGTTTCAGTTTATAGGTCCACATCTAGTCCATCACTGTGTCTAGACAATTATCAACGACCTGAAACTTACTTGGGAAGAAATATAGTTGGATGCCGTCAACAACCTGGTGGAATCTTCTCCCTGCAGTTTTGGATAAATGTCAGGCAGCAAAAGAGACAAAACTGACCCTTGAGGAGCTCCTCTGAAAGTTTACAAGATGTTGAACTATTACCCACCCACCCCGCTACTTTCTGGAGCCTACCTTGAGCTAGGAAGAGAACCACTGTAAACCACCGCCTCCCAATCCCAGTCCTTGGAGTTGCTTCAGCAAGATATCATGGTTAATACTACTGAAGACCACTGAGAGATCCAGGAGGGCCAACTGGGTTTTGTTGCCACGTGCCTCTCCTGGTAACGGTCATCCATCAGAGTGGCGAAAGCAGTCTTAGTACCATAACCTTGCCTGAATCCAGATTGAAATAACTCAAACACCATATTTTATAGTAGCTGTATTGGCTTAAATTAATTGTTGCTTTGGTTTAAAGAATTGTGCAAACCCATATGCTTGAAAAATGTATGGCATGGTCTTCTTTCTACAGAAGATCACCTTTCTGAGGTGTGTTTCACAGGACATTAATGACTATTCTGAAATTAGACATAAGTATATATGTATATATGTACATATGTATACTTTTCCGAACATTTTATCAACTATTTTTTTTTCTTGCAGTTCTCAGGAGTTGGAACAGTGTTCTCTCCAGGTACTGGAGCCTCAGGGAAGCCCTAGTAGAAGCCTTCTTCAGTTACTGGGTGAAAGAGGCTGTACTGTGTTGGAGCTGACAGACTTGCTACAGTCCCTGGAAAACACTGAGGCCCTTCAGTGTCTGAACCCTCCAGGTAAGTTCTGTTTCCCAGAGTGCATCAATCCCTGTGACTTTGGCTAAATATTTTCTCAAATGTGAGTTGTCACAGTTGATGTTTAAAACATGAAAAATAATCAGCCTCTGCTTGCTCAGGCCATTGAAGATTAGCCCAACAGGGAAGAAAATCTAAAGGAGCCTGTAGCTCTTTTAGATGTTGACAAGAGATGAGGAAAAAACAAATCTTTGGCAACCTTTTTTTATTCCTGTGCTCATTTTCAAATATGTGTCTTGTTTGTTCTTATTTAAGCTGCTCCAGATTTGCTTGTCCATTGGGAGGTAGCTTTTAAAAGTTTTACAAATGGAAAGCCTTGACTTAGACAGTCTGTCTTCTATGTAGAACATGTCATCTTATTATGTGTAGTTAAGATTAAAGAAATGGCAAAGGTTTGCAAGATAAGTATTTTGGACTTGGTGGAGCATACCAGTGGAGCACCTTGTCTTGAAGGGTTGGGCTAGTACAGTGATGGCGAACCTTTTGAGCAGGGTGTGTCAAAATTCGCAAGAAAACCTAGCTTAACTCGGGTGCTGTGTCACATCTAGAAATATCCATAATTTTGTGATATTTGTAGCTCTAGTAAAAAAGTTATATTTTTGATATATGTATTTTATTACAAGCAAAAACAAATAATTCTTTACATTAGTGACTTTTGTTGATGAATTTCATTTGCTGAATCTTCATTTGAAAGTTTGTATTTCATACACTTCAAGAACAAGCAAGCACTACACGCCCAGGTGCCAGGGTGACCATGTGTGTCACCCAAAAGGGCTTGGTGTGTCACCTGTGACACGCGTGTCATAGGTTGGCCATCACCGGGCTAGTATGATGGAGTGAAAGGCGTGAGAGATTTCTGTTGTGTATCAACCTACCTGTGCTTTAAGATCTGCAGGTGAGGCCCTCCTGGATATACCACCACTGTGGGTAGGAATATGGGATAGGGCATTTTTGGTGGTAGACCCCAGACTGTGGATTAGATTCCTCCCTGAGGTGCACTAGGCACCTTTACTATATAAGATTAGTGAACATACAGTCATTTATTCTGGGCTTTGGCTGAGGAAACAACTTCCCTTCCCAGCTTTCAGGGACTCTTATTGTTTTGAGTGTGTTGTTTTTTTTCCCTGTTGTAAACTGCCGTGAGACTTTGGGTATATGCCGCTCCCTTTCAGGGCACTGTTTAAAGTGGCTGTCTGAACTTATAAATCTCTGAATAATTTGGGACCACGATACCTCCAAAACTGTCTTATTTTTTTTCTGATTCTGCTAGGCTACTCAGACAAACCTCCAAGGCCTTCCTTTCTGTCCCCTATACCTCCCAGAACTAAGGCAAGAGCCTTCTCAGTGGCTTCCCCCAGTTTTGGAATGCCCTCCCTAAGGAGGTCAGGCTAGCCACATCTCTTCCTGCCTTTTGCAGGCAGATGAAAACATTTTTATTCTGGAAAGCTTTTAACTAAATAGTCAACTCTTAACCTGTTTTTAGTGTAAGTTATCGTGTTTTATATACTTTTATGGTATTTTAATATGTTTCTATTCACATTTTATTACATTTTATTTATTATATGGGTAGCTTTAATTTTATATATTATTGTATTGCTGTTTAATTATGTATGCCACCTTGAGTCCCTGTCTGGGGAAAAGGTGGGATATAAGTCGAATAAGTAAATATAAATATGCTGGGATAAAAATGGGAATAAATAAAGTGATTGTCCTATAACTGCTGCTCGTCCTTGATTTTGATTTTTCAAAAAAAATCCTGATTAAATATGGAGATTTCTGGTTTTGATTAACAAATGTAAAAGCACATGTGTTTTGATGTACATTTTTTAATTTGATGTTAATCTTTTTGGCTGATAGTTGAAACAAATTATACTGCTATCTTCATAAGCTGGTTCTTTAAATTAGAAGTGTCACACATAAATGGATTGAGATTCTGTATTAAGTTATGATTTATATACTATATTTTTTTTTAAAAAAGGTATAAAGATAGTTGCAGAGCCAGAGTCTCAGGCTGTGTTACCTGGCCAGACAGTGAAGCTGAGTTGCTGGGCAGCTGGTTATCCTGTTCTCCATTATCAGTGGTTTAAAGAAAAGAAAGCGGTAAATATACAAGAATGCTCTAAAATATGAAGCAAAGTTTATCTCTCAGTTTGCAGTAGATGGGAGAAATCCCTGGATTGTATCGAACATGAAATTAAATATTGTTCCTGTGTTAGATATAGTAAACATCCAATATTTGTAGAATCTCCTCCTAATGAGGTTATATTTCTGAGAATTCAGATTTCTTTTGTCTTTTAATCCTGTTTATGGTTGCAGGAACTTTAAAATGATTATACATGAACCCATGTTTCTTAGGGCCAAACGACTCTTTTCTTGATAATTAAGGCTTTTAAAATTTCCCTTTAAGTTTCTCAGGGATAGCAACATCAGGGTAAATAGTCCAGATAAAAGTTCTGCCTTTGCACAGGAGTTTGGAAATCTTTGTGAAATTTGTAATTTGTTTATATTACTTCAGGCTACTGAAACAATCACCTAACCTGAGATATCTCCATTGCGGCAAGTAGGCCTGAAAAATATGCCATTGCTTTGTATCTTTTTATTACTTTGGTGAAACTTGTATTTACTTGTCCCTGATGGCTGGGATCAGCTGAGCCACTTTTGGAACTGTACTGTGGCATGATCCCCTTCTGACCTTTCTAATCTGTCTTATTGCCTCCAATATGGTAGATGTTATTCCACTGCAAGCTGAAAGTCCAGTTGGACCAGTGGAGCACCAGTTAATAATAGAGAGCAAAAAACATTGGGCTAACTCCGCTGATGACAAGGATCTTGATATCTAGGACTTAACTTTGATCAAGATGAATTGTTGACAAGCAGTGCAGCTGGAACATAGGATTTATTTTGTTATGTGTTTGGACCTGATTCCATGTGTATATTGACTGCCACTCTTCTACGTTGGGTACTGCTGTCACCAATTCATTCTCTTTTCATTTAAAGACCCTTGTTGCTGTAATATAATTGCTCTTTCTGAGAACTGCATGAAGGGAGCAATTGTCAAGGTTATCTTAAGGGGTCAGGCTAGATTCCCTGTATGAGTATCAATATGAGAAGACAGCTGGCTGTTTGTTTTTAATTAAGATCATTCCATCTATAGAGTTCTTAACATCCAATTCCAAAACTGGTTAAGGGAGCAAGTAGTCATGCAGAGGAAAACATATTAATTTCAGAACTTGTTATTATCTTCCTGGCCCAGAGGTGATAGGCGATAGGCAGATAGTAACTAGTGAAATAAAAGTATGAAAATTGATCTGCCTTTCACTGGTGGCATTCTTCCTGTTGGGAAACATATCAGTATTTGAATAAATAATACTTGTGTTGCAGCAAAGATATGAAACTCCTTGAAGGTTTCATGGTGTTTGTCTTAGCTAGACTTTCACCTCAGTGATGTCTCAGCTACTGTGTGTTATCCTTTTGTTGATGCAATTTGTCTGAATCTATCTTTTCAATCCAATTTAACTTAGATTCCACATGGCAATTCCCCAGAGCTAGTTCTGAGCCAAGTAACTACAGATGATGCTGGTTTTTATATATGTCGAGTGAACAGTGACTCTTCCTATGAGTTCAGCCAGTGGGTACAGCTGGATATTTGCAGTATCAGTGGAACTTACCATGGTGAGTTACTAACAGCCCAACAAAATATTTTGAATAAATCTTGATGTCAAGAAGGATTTAATAATACAGTGTCATGACTGTGACAAGCTTTTGAGACCACACACATTCTAATGTTGGAATTTTCTTGTTTGTACACACTCACAGTTCCTGCTTTGAATTTGTTTGGAAGCATTAGGTCTGTATTTTGAATGATGTTGTCTTTCAGATACAGTGATAACCAGGAAAACATCTATCCCCACAAGCAGTAGTATAAATATCCCATATAACAAAAATGTCACATGCTGTGAGTTCCACCATCTTCAAAATGCTAGATTTATCTCTGAAAGGGTTGGACACCCCCCCCCCCAAAAAAAAAATCTTAGGCCTAGAGTGCTCCATCAATCCTGCAGTCTTCACTGATAAAGTTATAGATCAAGTGTATGTGATACAATTAACTAGTCCTAAGTTGTTAAACTATTTTGCTGGAGTCTTTCAGACTACATTGATAACAGGGTTTATACAGCTACTTATTAGCTGCAGGTCAACCAATTTATTTAAAATATTTATATATCACTTGCCATATAAAAATCATGAAGCAATTTATGTAAAAATGTAAACAATTTACATGAAATACACCAGAATGGTTAATACAAAAGATGTATGTATTTCTTTGTAAAGAAATACCATGATATCTATGTAAAAATTGTAAAGTAAACTATTCAGGGTAGATGTATGCTCCAGGACAAGAAAAAGAGTGTGCCATTCCAATCATGACATTTTAGAGATGCAGCACTAAAAGAGGTATTCATTTTAAGGCTCTGTAAAACATCCTCCCAAAAGCTTTTGAAAACACTTGAGATTTGAGAGGACTGATTTTTGCCTGCATGAAACAGCTAGCAAACCCAGCAGTAGGGCCAAAGCGAGCACTTCCCTGAGCAAACCTTGGTCCTAATTGCCACATCACATCATGTAATGATGTCATTATGTGGTCTGATGCAGCAACGATAAACCTGCCTTCAGACTCCAAAAAGTGGTGGTCAGGAGCAAGATGACTTATTGCACAGCTTGCACCTAACAAACTTGGTCCCTTTTAAACTCTCCTGAATTGTTCAAAAAGCATTCAGCACAGTGTTTTCATTTACCTAGTTTGTTTTACTGACATCTTCCAGAAGGAGTATTGCTAAGGTTGGGATTATCCCAGGCTGTGTGCAATATATAATAACTACAATGGTCAAGGAAAATATAGGAACCTTTCTAAATCTATTGTAATGCTGTTGTGTGCTAATAAATAAATAACTTTGCAATTATAGAATGGCAAGAACCCGGATTTCCCACATCCAGATTCAAAAGTTGTTGGCTGTGTTCCACATGGAATAGGAGCATTGCATTTCTTGCTCACTAGACCCAAAGTTTAGAGCAAAGCTGCTCAAATTGTGGTTCTCTAGATGTATGTGAACTTCAACTCCAGCATTCTCTGCTAGCTGGGGCTGACAGCATGTTTGGAGTGGAATGTTGGGAGTTGTAGTTCAGGAACATCTGGGGACTCATAGGGTGATGAGTGTAGAAGGTTCCAGGGGTGGCATTCTGTAACCAAAGCTTACATTTCTTCAAAGATGTTTGCAGAAAAATAGTTCTTCCAACTTCTGCTTTTTCTAAAGGCTGTTTTAGGCCTCAAGGTTTTTAAAAAATAAAATTATAGGATTGTGAAAAGTACCATAATAAAGTTGTTGGTCTTATATGAACTGTTTTGTATCTCTGGGCTTAGTATGGCTTGAAATTTTGGTGACGTGAAACAGCATTCAAAGGCTACTTAGTCATCTTAAGCTCTGAAAGAGAAGAACAGGAATAAAGAAGTGCATCATGCTATATATATAAAAGAAGTAGGAGTACAGAAGAAAAGATTGTACTGCATTGTAATTGCACAGAATAAAACTATGTTGGCTAAATATTCTGTATTATATCTGTACCCATATTAACATAAAAACAATCATATTATTGTAATCCCTAGCAGATGAATTGTATAAGAAATGTGCTTAGTTTTATGTTGTGGAATATATTTTCAGAATTTCTGATCTTTTCCCTAAAAGGTTTTTTGGAATTAGGTTTGTATTCTTGCCAGTTATGCTAATTTCATAGCTGGTATTGCAACTTACACAAGTTCAGATCTTAATGTTATCTTACTTAGGGTGAATTCCCATTACAAGCTTAAAACGGTTTCAAAACGGTTTCGATCCTCGCAGTCCCCACGTCAGGTTGGCTTAACACACTTTCCGCGTGTTGAATTGCCCCAAAGCGTTGTAAATGTTAACACTCATTTCAACAGGTCTCGCTCCAGTTCGTGCATTTGAAACATTTTACATTTCTTACTATGGGAACGGTACCGTTTTAGTGGGATGAGAATGCATGTTTAGGGTTTCCCTCCCCCAATAGCTTGCTTCCAAAGATAGTGATTTTACTGTAAAAATCATCCCCTTACAGCAGCCGCTACACTGTAGCAATCTACCCACTTCATACCTGATAACAATGTTGCAATTTTGCGCAATTCTGAAACTTCTGACCTTTAGAAAGGGAAAAGAAAGGAAAGCAGGTGCAAGTTCTGGGAGATGTGTGAATGTTTTTAAGGCTGTGGGGATGTGCAGGTGAAGGGGGCTTGAGTTGCCGCTGCTGCTGTGTGCCCTGGCAATGGGGAGAGGAGGGGAAAGAATCGCTGGCTGCCTGGTGCCATTTTTCCTCCATCCAGGCAAGCGGCAGCCACTGAGCCACCCAGCTAGGCTCCGTGAAGGGGTCCCTTATGGGTGGCGCGTTCACGCCAGGAGGAAGAGGGCAGGGCAGCCCCGAAAAGCGGCTTTTAGAAAGTAGCCACTTGAGTCCCCCGTTGAGTCACGTACGCCACTATGATCCTCAGAATTCAGATCGAACGGGATTAAGTGGAAAGTAATGGGATCAGGCAAATTCGCGTTTGCATCCGGTTCTATTATTTCGGTTTAGGGAAACCATATTAAGCTTGTAATGGGAATGCGGCCTTATACTTAACTCCCATTTAAAGTGTTCAGTTGTAGGATTTTATTTTCCCCTTTCCTGTTCAGTGCTTGCCTATACAACTGGCATGAACAGTTGATAACATGCACCTCTGCAGACTATTTCTGTCAATGTAGAAGTAGCATCTGATAGTTTAAACAACATTCAAAGCTTCATTTGAAGAAAAAAGCTGTGTTTTTAGCAGCATGCAGCATCATTTGTCTATATTATAATAATCACTTATTATCAAAGTGGACAGCAAGCCTGAGCAGACAACTGCCACAATAAATCTCTGCATGGAAAATTCTTGGAGAAAATCAAAAGGAGAGTATAGACTAAGGAAAGACCTGGCTGTGGCTTTCAAATGGAACACTGAAGAAAGAAATGGAAGGCTTGATTTTAGCCACACAAGAACATTCTATCAGGATTAATGCGACAAAAGCTAAAACAGAAAAATCAGCTGTAGAAATCAAGTGCCGATTATGCAAAGAAGCTGAAAAAAAAATCAACCGTGTATTCAGCTGCTGGTAAAAGATTGTGCAGACTGATTACAAACAATGACGCAACACCGTCACCAAAATGATCCGTTGCAATCTATGCCACAGTTACCATCTGCCAGCAGCACAGAACTAGTGGGATCTTAAGCCTGGAAAAGTGGTTGAAAATGAAGAGGTGAAAATATTGTGGGACTTCAGAATACAAACTGACAAAGTTTTGGAACATAACACCCCTGATATCACCATTATAGAAAAAAGAGGCTGTGGCTTATTGATGTTGCAATACCAGGAGATAGGAGAATCAATGTTAAACAGAAAAAATTACAAAATACAAGGACTTAAAAACTGAAGTTTAAAGATTCCCACAATGGTGGTCCCCTTGGTGACTGGCATACTGGGTGCCATTCAAAAGACCTTGGAAGGCACTTAAAACACTTGACATAGACAAGGTTACCATCTGTCAATTGCAAAAGGCCACCTTGTTGGGAAGATCCTGATGTGTCATGAAACATCAAAACCGACATCTTTGCTGGTGTTCCATATTGTTATGTTTCTGTCTATTATTATTATTAATAGTTTTATTGATTAGCCAATATGGCCGTATCAAAAGCAGTATTTAAAACCAAATATTATATAAAAGCAGCATTCTATCTGTCTCATTCTTCTGGATTGTTATATGTAGCTTGAATCCTCATGGCCTTAAGGATAAACAGTGCCACTCTTAGGATGATGTGTTAGCCCAGTCCCCTCACCAGTATATGTAGTTTCATCTTATTTCCAGATGATTTGTATATTTTTAAATGACATTCCATCTTTCATCCAAAAAAACTGACATGGCACGCTACTCTACTCTCCTTCATGTTATCTACCTAGAGATAGCTACAACTGCCTCTGGGCCTTTCTGCACTTGGCCTTATTCTGGAATAGGGCCCTGCTGTCCTCGTTCTAGTGCAGACTATGGCAGGCCCTGGGCAAACCCTTGCCATAATCTGCAGTAGCATGTGGACAGTAGACCCATATCCTGAGATATATTCCATAATTATTATTTATTTATTCATTATATTTCTATCCCACCCTATACCCGAAGGTCTCAGGGCATTCAAGATCCAACTCATTAAAACGGTAAACGATCTATATTAAAATGATAGCATTATTTGCAGATACTAAGTGGAAAAAAGGGTTACGCTCAGAGTCTCATCAGAAGCTGGTAGGGCCGTTAGATTTAGGAGGGAAAGGGAACAAAGCACAGTGTTTCTGAGATGTTTTTTTTAAGCTGAATTGCAGCAGGAAGATCTTTCATGTTATCTTCTTTTTTTAAGCTTGACACTGAAGTAGAAACAAGACAGTTTTTTAAAAGAATAGCTGTTCTTTTTAACAATCATAACCGCAGTATTTGTCTTAACATGGCAGTTGTAGATTCTATGTGTCCTCTTTTAAGAAATGCATGTCAACCAGTATAACTCCTTTTAAAATATTCAGTAAGCTACTGATACAGGTTTTGTTCTCCATTTAAAGATAATGACTGTATCATAGTTACTGTTGCCTTCACACCCACTATGTATTTAATATTCCGTGTTGCAAGTTTCTCAGCTTCTTTAAAAGATTAAAAAAATGCTTGAAGGTATAACACTTTGAGATCTCATCTCCTAACAAATGCAATTTTTGGGATTTCATTAGATTGAATCGCGTACTCGAATTCTATTTGAATCTTTTAAATTTGAATTTAACAAAATTTGATTCGAATTAAGCAAATTTGAATCTATTCGTTTGAATTTTTCATTTGAATTTGTACTTACAAATGTCAACAACATTAGTAGATGTCCGTATGCATCTTTCTCAGGTCTGTTCACACCCGTATGCATCCCGTAGTTGTCCCGTATGCAACTCAGTTTGTCCCATACAGATCCGTACAAATGCGTACGGATGCGGGAAAGATACGGATCTTCAAGAACCGTTACACATGTGAATGTCTGAATAATTCAAATGAATAGATCTGAAATTCGAATTAAAACTTTAAATTCAAATTTAAAGACATTCAGCTCAAATTCAAATGTCAAAATTCAGTCGATTCGATCAGGTTTCGAATGCGTTCAAATATTCATGAACCTCCCTACTCCGAACCTTAATCAGATCAGCATGCAGCTTTCTAGTTTTTCTCCTGCATCCTTTTTCTGTCTTAGCTGTGTCCAGCTTTAAGATTTGACTCAAGCATAATTCTGGATTATCTTTTAACCTGACTCCAAACTTTGGTAACAAGGAAAGGAAGGAAAGGAAGTATACCAATCACTCAAGCAGAGCTGACCCAGGATCTGAAATATGGCCCACTTCAAAGTGCAGGGGCCAAAAATATCTCCATCTGCAATAAAGCAATATTCACCTTGCTTTGTCATCCCCCAGGTTGTCCTTAGGAGCGAGTTCCTTTGTTCTCAGTCAGACTTACTCCCCATGAGGTCAAATTGCCATCTTTGTTTGAAAAGCTTTGAGCTGTAGAGCACTGAAAAAAGTGACCAGTAGATACCTATCTAATAAAAACAGTTAAAGTTGCTGGGAACCAGGCCCTTGATTCATTACAGATTGGTCATTGTGTGGATCTTCTGTACTACTTTTCTGGCTTACTGGCCAACACTGCATTATCTGGATTATCTGACTTACGGTATATCTGTAGCCCAAAGTAGAGAATCTCTGTTTCTAACTGCTTTCTTTAACTCTGCTTTGAACTCATACGTAACCTAACACCATCATTTAAAAACAACACCTATCCTGTATGTAAGCAAATTTTAATCTGTGCACTCAGTGGGTGTTTTTCAATTGCGCTTCTCCAGTTCCTCCAGGAAGGAATGACTGGCTGAATATTACACCTTAAAGATTGTGGTTTACTTCTCCCAAGGAAATCAAGTGGAAGCCTAAGCTTTATGATTAGTTTCCCCCCTGAAAGAGAGGCAAAACAAAGAAGAGCTCCCATAATTTGCAAGAATATAGATCTCATCCACCAACTAGTCTGTTAAACTCTGATTGGTGGGAGGAACATTTGGAGGTTACCATGTTAGAATCATAGAATCATAGAATCATAGAATGGTAGAGTTGGAGGGGACCTCCTGGGTCATCGAGTCCAACCCCCTGCTCAAGGCAGGATCTCCTAAACCATCTCAGACAGATGGCTGTCCAGTCTCTGCTTGAAGACCTCCATCGAAGGGGAACCAACCACCTCCCGTGGCAGCCTGTTCCACTGGTTGATCACTCTTACTGTTAGAAATTTTTCCTAACATCTAAACTAAATCTTTTCCCCTGCAGTTTCACCCCATTGTTTCTAGTCCTTCCTTGAGAGAGTGAGAACAGGGCTGATTCCTCTGCCTTGTGACAACCCTTGAGGTATTTGTAGACAGCTATCATGTCTCCTCTCAGTCTTCTTTTTGGTAGACTAAACATTCCTAGTTCCTTAAGCCGTTCCTCATAGGACATGGTTTGCAGACCGTTCACCATGTTGGCTGTCTTGATTAATCTTTAGTGTTGTGTCTAATGCAGTCGGTCACCGTGATGTGTGTGTGACCTATAACATGAGCATTTGGGACAGTAGGAAAACCAGTGGACTTCAAAGCATGCAATACATGTGGCTGTTGAACCTTTAATCCCAAAACCCTGACAGGTTAGATGGCAACTGCAATGTGTGTCTAGGTTGTTTAAATCTTTTAATCCATGCACAGTGACACATGATTGACCACAACAACTGAATTAAATCTTCTGATAGATCAGTCCCAGAGAACTTTGGTGGGTGTGGGTGTGTGCACACAGTTCCGCACACATATGCTTAATATTACCACACATTTCAGGCATACCTACATACTTTATGCTGATTAATTATTAGCAGCCAGAGCCAAAGAATTCTCTGTGTCTTTTTAAGTAGAGTTGTGTACAACAGTGAATGTGAGCTATGCTATACGCTAAGGTAGAGCTTATTTATTTCATCCTTCTCAAAGTGGACATAGAGTGAGGCAGATTAGCTTAACGCACATATATGTCACAAATCCTGACAGTGCTTATGGTGATAGTGCAGATATGGTGTTGTTCAGATTAGATCTCAGGGACTCAGTATATGAACCAGTTCTGAGGTTTTAGCAATTTTGCTGATTGTCTGTTAGATCCAGAGGCATCTAATCTGACAATCATCTTAATGAAAATTTAGCGTAACCAAGGATTACAAAATTTACCTGCAATGATTGCCTGTGATATGATTTAATCCTAATCATCTTTAGAATGTAGCTTCAGAGAACATAATAGATTTGTCACCTCCAAACTGAAACACCCATGAAGGGGAATGTAAGTTCTTCTGAACCTCTGAGCTCCTGGGTGGGACATTCCCTACTCTCTAAAGCCAGTTTTTTTTGTGGGTTTGCATAGAATTATACCTGGCTAGACTTCTATCAGTTCTGATCCCAAATATTACTTCAGTTACTTTGTTCTTCATCCTACCACTGAGAAAAAGCAAGGATAGTATTTACTGGCAGTGGTGGGTGTTTGTTTATGTGTTTATGTGTTTATTTACTTTTATTTACATTTTTATCTTTCTCTTTACCCTAAAGTCTCAGGGTGGGATACAGTTAAACTAAAATTAAAATATAGTTCAGTCTCTGAAAAACTACAAATAGAACCATTAACGAGAGAACATAACTTTTGAAGCGAAGTTAGGATACAAATGTAACTTGTATCACAAATTTAACTTAAGCCATCAGCTAAAGCCTGTATTGAATTGTCGTCGTCAGTCTTTTAATAGGTTTTTGAGGCAGAGATATTTAGCAGTTGACAGTGATTGACTGTTAAGCTATTTCTTTTCCTGTTTTCTGTACCTTCAGCCCACAATGTTGCAAAAATGCTGTTCGACTATCAGAAAAGTGACTAGCAAGACAAGGGTGTGTGTGTCAGGAGAGCAACACAGAAAGACTGTAAGCAAATGAAAATTTGCTCCCAGGTGGCCATTCCCATCTGTAATTTTTCATTTGTTATTATGCGTTTGCTGCAGAAAATGAATCACCAAGGTTCTAGTCTCAAATTCCCTTTAATCTTGTATTTAAGGGATTGGCCTTGATTTGCCTGAAAGAAAAATGTACATTTGCGTCCATCCTGAGCCACAAAACCTGCTAATAGGGGAAATGTTGATTCTACAATGTGGAGCTATAGGAACTCCTATGCCTCAGTACCAGTGGTACAGAAATGGATCTCCACTAGCTAATGGGGATAAGAAGGTCTATACGGTGAGTCTTATTTTTCTTTCCTTTTCTTTAGTTATTTCACTTGTTTGGGATTGGTGGTTATGAATCAGATTGGAAATTGGGATGGTGAACTGAAAAAGCATGGCCTTCACAGCAGTTTATTTATTCTATTATTGGCTCTTTATTGTAGAAGTGTGCAAAATATTGTTTTGGAAGATAGGAAACAGTGTTTTGCACACCTTTACTGTGGTGCCGTACGATCAGCATCTCCATGTGTGTCTCTAACACTGACATACAAATCCCTAGCAACTTTGACCCCCCCCAAAAAAAATATCTAAAGGGGAGCCCCTTTTTCCATATATTCCTTCCTGCCAGTTAAGATCAGCAGAAGTGGCCCTCTTGGTAGTGACACCTCTATTGACATTTAAAGGTACAAGGACCCATGAGAGGGCCTTCTCTGGAATGTCCCCTAGGCTGTGGAATGATGCCCTTCTGAGGTGAATCTAGTGCCCTTACGATATATATTGAGATGTACAGTTTGGTGAAGCTGCATCTCTTTACCCTAGCCCTTCCTCATCCTTTTAGACTCTTGGGTGCTTTTTTAATTATGCTTTATATTGGTCTTATTATAATCTCCACAGAGACCTCTGGGTGTAGGCCAGGATAGAAATATGAATAAATTACTAAATAAACATTTGCAAGGAGATATTTTTATGGGATACAGTTATGCTTTTTTTTTTTAGCAGCAGCTAAATTGAAATTTCACTTATAGGAGAAGTACAGTGCTTACACAAAACAGGATTTTTTTGCTTATAGGACTTCAACAGCAGCATAAGGTGTGCTATGCAAGCTTTCCCCTAGAGAGCAGTTTTCGCATAATTAATTAAGCTTGGTTAGTGTGGGATTAATACCTGTTTGTAATGGCTGTTTTTGGTAAGCTGGTGACTTGAAATATTTATAAGTTTTACTGCTTTATTATATTTTAATTATCATTTCTTTGGTGTTTTAAAATATTCTTGCTCTTTTCACGTTACTCTAAAATGATGCTTATATTTTAAAAGGAAATGTGGAAGTGGTAATAAATATTTTATTTAATATTTTTAAAAATCAAATTCAAGTTCAGTGACCTGGAGAAACAAATTGTTTTAAATTGGAATCGTAATGTTCCAAGTAGAAATCAACATAAATCCTTTAACTCAGTGGTTCTCAACCTTCCTAATGCCGCGACCCCTTAATGGAGTTCCTCATGTTGTGGAGACCCCCAACCATGGGGGCGGAGCAGCTAGGAGGTGGGAGGGAAGGGCGGTGGGAGAGTCGTTGCGACCCCTCTGAAAGGATAGTTCGACCCCCAAGGGGGTCACGACCCCCAGTGGTTCTCAAACCACTGCTTTAACTTATTAATTCCCTGTTGCTAGCATAATGAAAATAGTTTCCTAAATAGCTTCCAAATAATAGAAGTGAATTTCATTTTAAGGCATGGTATACTTGGTGAATAGAGACAGCACACAAGGATTTGGATTGCTTATAGAAGAAGAAGAAGTGTTGGCTTTTCAACTCTGCTTTCTTCACCCTTTTAAGGGGACTCAAAGTGGCTGACAAAGCTTTCTGTTCTCCCCACAACAGAACACCCTGTGAGATAGCTGGGGCTTTGATTGCTCGGAAGAGAGCTGTGACTAGCCCAGGGTCACCCAGCGGGCTTTGTGGGGGAGTGCAGTATCTGACCCGGTATTCCCAGATTAAGAGTCTGGCTCCCTAATCACTAGACCAAGGCTAGATGTTTCAAAGCCAGATGCAACCTTTTAATGCCATACCTGATATTGTTGCCTGAGGAACATCAAGGAAACAAGTCTAATGCACTTTCTGACTGCACTTAACTCAGAAAACCTCCCATAAAGAATATATCACACTCAACATTACAGGCTGTTTTTGCTTCAAATGTGCAGATTTGGACACCTTCAGTGAAAGAGTTCTGTGAGTCCCTCCTTGAGGGCAACCAAAATTCTGACTGAACACCCTGTGTATGATTTTATATCCTTTAATCAGGAAGATGGCCAAGAACTGTTTTCCAGAGTCACGGATGCTAGAACTGAAAGTTGTAGTTCTAGATCCTGGTTGACTATGAGAGAGAGAAATCTTGATTTTATCTTCCTATGTGCATTAACAGGTTAGAACAGGTTCAGGGGAGGGTAGTAAATGTGATATAGGGCTTAGAGATCTCTAAGTTCCATATATGTCTACTACTATATGTCCTGATCTTTCCCTAGATATCCTCTGTGGATAGAAAACATGAAGGCACATACTGGTGCCATGTATACAGTGCCCAAGACAGTCAAGAAAGCAAGAAAGCAAAAGTTGTTGTAGGTAAGACACCACTTAATATTTAAGTGTAATAGATCAATTTGTCATATAAACAGAAGAATTACCAAATAATGTTTAACACCTGCTTTATGACTTTCTGTGCTTCTCAGACAAGTTTGTCATCTGAACTTTTTAATGCTTAGCTTCCTGCTTCACGTTGCCCATTATATGTAGTTATTGGTGACATTTGCCCTCTTTCATTTGACTTTAGTTTATGACCTTGTCTAAATTATCTCACCTCTATATTCCTGTGAGCATATTCATTCCTGAAACAACTTGCCAACAGCATCATGTGCGTTTAAGAAACTTCATACTTCACATCAGCAGATACGGTCTTTACTTCACATATCAGATTTCTAAATGTGTTCCATGCTGTCAAATTGTAAAAGCTAATTTGAGTTCCTAAAGCTTGTTCACATATTTGAAAATGAGGCTGTGTTGCTGGCACTTATCTCCCTTCATAGCGGTTTGGAAGTAGCCAAACAGTCTTATATTAATTAGTAGCTTATTGAATTTAGATTCCTTTGTTAGCCTTATTTAATCTTGTTTGTTAATGGATACCATTGAGTCATGGCCAATCTCTGGTTGATTATGTGGCCATCTCCATGGGCACCTCTGTGCAATTTTCTTGGGAGAGATACAGAAATAGTTTGCCTTTGCCTATTTTTGGGGAGAATATGGGGAATTGAACTGGCACCTCTCTGCTTTCCAGGCAGTTGTTCTGCCACTAAGCCACAACCATTGCCATTGTGAGCCAGTTTGGTCTTGAGTTAAGAGTCAGACTCTTGTCTGGTAGTTTCCCAGTTCAAGTCTGCTCCCCTGCACGAAGCCAACTGGATGGCCTTAGGCTAGTCACAGTTCTCTTTCTGAGCTCTCACACCTCCACCTACCTCACAAGGTGTCTTTTGTGCAGAAAAGAATAGAGGTTCGTCAGCCGCTTTGAGTCCCCTTAGGGATGAGAAAAGCAGGGTATAAAAACCTGTCAACCTCATCTGTATTAAGTAGGAAGGAGTAGTACTTGTAGGGTTAGGTATCTGCTGTGCAACATGCAGTGGGATATTACTGAAGAGAGGATGCTGTTTAAGACCAATAATTGTTTATGAGCAACCTAAAACTGAGGTAATTTTTTCATCATGTCACATTTTGCATGTTCCTGCCCCCTTCTTACGATGTACCATGAAGGAGTTGAACATGGCCAATGACAAAAAGGCGCACAAGTCCACACACTATACATTTGTAGGCTTTCTTTTTAGAATAAAATTTTCAGCATAACTAGAGTGCAGCTGTATAGGCATTCTCCCTGGACACCTTTGTATTCCTTTACTGTGGCAGCTGGTTACAGAAGTCATAGATGGAAGCCGCTTCCTTGGCAGCATGTTCATTAGTAGGCTTTTTAAAAAAATCTGTGTTCCTGCAGAGCACAATATGTGACCTACTTGATTAGCCTTCATTGGCCTTTTACGGGAAATCTTCATACCACATAGATGTTGACAGCACTTCACATAAATATACTCCCAAAACTAAAATATTAGTTACCTATTACAGCTGCTAGGCCTGGTTTCTCTTGTTTGAGAGCATCACCCACAAGGATATGAAAGAAAACTCACCATCTCTGATGGCTGGAAAGCAAGGAGCACATTTGCTGTATGCTAAATGCATCAAAGGAGGTTTTCATGAAAGCTGGTTCTCTGCACTTAGTTGACAGCAAAGGTGCTCTCTTCTTCCTGTTCATCAGCACAGTGGGTCTCCTTTCATCTGCTGCAGGACTCCCCATGCTCTGGTTGTGTAGTTTGAGCAGCCTCATTTTAAAACCAAACTTCAGAATGAGGCCACATAAGCTAGAGAGCTGAAGCACCTTAAAGCTATTTGGCACAAATATTCTACTGCAGGAATTAAGAAACTATAGAATGTATAATGTCTCTTTTTAAAAAATAAAGAGATGTATGCATTAAGGACAACTATATTCAGAGAAGAGTGTGAAATGGTAATATTTACTTTAGAAAAACACGAGTCACTGACTCACTATCTGATAGACCTCTGCATACGGATTCTAGAATTAAAAAAATAAGACATAGAATTAGATTGTTGAAAGGGGATTTCCTTGCTCTGTATGATTTTTGCTGACTATAGTTTGTTTTCTGGCTTCTCTGTATTTACTGGGGAGGAATAATTTAAAAATATCAAGTTATTTGACATTTAAACCTAGAAATGCAAATTCAATAAATATATAAGTGCATGATAGATGTATCAGGGCACGTCTCCATGGTCTCCTTTTGCTTCTCTCTAGCATCAGATTTTAAAAATGTGCGTTGTAATTCGAAATAAACCGTCCCCATATGGTTTGGGGCAACGCGGATTTAAAACGTATTTTCCTGTCCCCATGCAAGCTGCTTCTTTTTCACTACCCCCCGCCCACTTCAGCAATGACAGGCAAAAACCTCAATTGAACCTCCATAACACAACACAGATCATCCCTTTACTTGCCTGCAAAGAGTTAAAAGCATAACTGAAAGCAGCTCACTCCCTGCAGCTGCCTGTGCACAGAAGTTGTCCAGTGAATTCTCTCTTTCTTTCACATTATTGGGAGGGGGAGGGAAATTCTGTGCTTGCTATCAGGGGAAAGTGATGCTAATTATCTTAACAATGGAGGAGGGGAAACATCTATTTTAAGAAGAAAGAGATCGGCGGTCTGTGCGCTTAAACGGAATGGAGGGAGGCTGGATGTAACAGCTGGCTAGCTGACAGGCTGCAGGGAGCAATTTGCTTTTAGTTATGTTACAAGCATTGATTATGCTTTTAACTCTTGGCAGCCAAGGAAAGGAATGTTTTCACACACACACGTAAAGAACAAGGAAGATTAATGTAGCCGGAAAGACACTTTAAAGAAATCCGTGTGTGCCTCCATGCTCCCAGGATAATCCACGGTTTCCCCCTAAGTTGGATATAGTACTGTTTGAAAGGGTTTTTTTCTGCCGCGAATTTTCCTCCAGAGCTGTGCATGGAGATGCTCCGAGGCAAAACAAGCTTAAATTCGGAGTATTTTTAGCATGGAGACGCACCCTCAGAGAGGCACAATTCATGTTGCTGTTCCATGTATAGATGATCAGCTTTTAGTTTCTTCTTTTTGTATTGAGTAAAAAATGAAAAATCAAATATATCATATATTTACTTTTGACATGTTTTGGCTATGAAGGCTTTTACTGAGCTGTTCATGTTTAAGAACCCTACAAATAACTGCTCATTTTAATAGTCCTAGAAGCCAGCTCTGGAATTTTTGGCCGTTTCTGAGAATTCAGAAAAGCATAAAACTCCCAGTGCTATCCACCCAGCACTTAAAATCAGTGATGACTATTTTAAGTTCATTGCCATATCGTATTGAATTATACAGTACTGTTTATATCAAACTGTTTATGAAATATGAACACCACTTACCTCCCTTTTGTCTTCCTGACCTGTCATCAAGCAAATCATGGGCTTCATTCCAGTATTCTTTTCTTTTTTCTTTGAAATCCAAGGAGGAAAATCTATTGCTGTAGAATGCACTGAAGGTAAACTCAGCTAGACATTGTAAATCTCTTGGGGTAAATCTGCATGTTGGAAATTCAGGAGGCTCTGGGATCTGTGACTAAAAACACTACATGCAATGTTGAGCTAAGCTGCTGTATAATGTTCTGAAATAAATTAGTTTTCTATTTCTGCCTGAATTCCTCATTCCTTCTCTTGGTTTGGCACTAATAACTCCTTTTTATATAAAATCATAAGAACTAACTATTAAATGTTAGCTTTCTTTGTTCCCCAGCTTCCTGTAAAAACAAAAACTTGCTTGTAAACCCCCTTTATGTAAGTTTCAAGTATTTATTCATTTTCTTTCTTTCATTCTTTTGGTAATATGTTTCAGAGGACCTAAATCACCTTGGAAGATCTGGTAAGTAAAAGGCATTTTGCTGTAGTCCTTAAATATAATAGTTTCGTGTACTGCTATCGGGGCAAGTTCTATTGCTGCTGAAATAATGTTCTATTCTCTTTGTGATCTCTCCCAACATGTACTTGCAGTAACGATTTTTAAAGACAAATTTCTGAATTTTGTAAATATTTTAATCCAAGCCTGTAGCCGCATCTGGTTGTGGCTAAGATTGCAGGTTGCAGGTGGTGGATAAGGAAGCTCCTCCCGGTTTGCAGATTTTTTAAAAAAACCTCCCACACATTGGCAATTTTTTAAAAAGTTCATATGGCGCTGTGGAAACTTCAAAACACAATTTATTTGCTACTGTGCCTGAGTCTTAAAAAATGTGGTGAATCAGTGCATTGTGTGGGGAGGGGCTTCTGCCTGTGACCCCTCCCCCTTCCCACCGCAGCAAGATTGTCGGGAATAATTTTTCTAGACCTGCCAACTCATTCATCCATAAGAACATCCAGCTAATAGTATGAAATAGAATCTTCCTTTTTATTCATCATCTTACAGCTGTCATGGAGATGTTGGTTTGTCCTAGCCAGATGTAAAATATGTACAATCATCATCCATTCATCTAAACTGGCAGCTATTTGGTAAATCTTTTGCAACAAATAATGACTCCAGGAGAAGTTGTGCTTAGCGTTTTGTTTCCCAAAATGTCTAATTGAAGGTCATGTCAATCCTTT
The DNA here is from genome assembly GCA_023333525.1 of Aspidoscelis tigris stejnegeri. Lineage (NCBI taxonomy): Eukaryota > Metazoa > Chordata > Lepidosauria > Squamata > Teiidae > Aspidoscelis > Aspidoscelis tigris. The sequence continues at coordinate 16,165,744 of JALMGA010000007.1, forward strand.
TTGTGGGAGTTCTGGGTTGTGCCAATTGCTGCGGAAGCATCCCAAAACTGGCATTTTGTATGCATAGCATGCGTCCATGGTTGGCACAGAATGCTCATTATCTGTGTTTTACACAGTAGGATAGTAGGGAAAGATTCTATTCTGTTGGACAGCAGCTGCCCTGCTCAAAAAAGATGAACTATCCCTGAAAGCCACATGGAGTTTCCATCATTAGCTAGAAAGATGTTGCTATTTTATAACTGATCAGCTATACATTAGATGACCTAAAGGTTGTGGTGAAAAGGAGCACCAAGACTGAATTATGCTCCTCCTGCTTCTGTGAGTTTGCTTATGAAGACTTAAATGTACCTAGTCCTGGGTAGGACCATGCTGTGAAGGGAAGTGACCAGGACTTCCCTGGTTGAAAAAAATTTAAAAGCAAGGGGAAAAGGTAACTACAGAAAACAGGAACAGGATATTTAATGCACTTGGCTTTACAGAATGACCCCAGTTTGATTGCCAAATAAGCTTAACCCAGGAAGAAAGAATAAAGAGGGTTAGGTTGCCATTCTCAACCTCTCAACCTGAAATCCTTTCAAAATGGGCTTTTGTTGGGTCAGTCTTTATTCTCTCAGAGAAGCCTTCACTCTTGGTTGTCATACTATCAGGCTTCTAAGCTCACGCCTCTCTCTTTCCTCCATTATTTGACACCACTAGTTCATCTTCCTCCTGCTTTTCATTGGCTGCTTTACAGACTCTTTGTAATGGCAGTTAGAAAATGACAATGGCAGATTAGATGGAAGAGTGAAACTGTTAGGTCCCAAAATGTGGAATTCATTCCCGCCATGCCATGGCCAATAATATACAGGACGAGTTACTAAAATATTTATTTATTTTCTAGCAAAGGAGCATGTAAAGACAGTGTTTCAAAGCAAGCTTGCATGTATTATACCAGTTACACAGAAAGGTTCAAGTAATACATTAGCATATTCAGTCATGATTTTGTTGTTGTTGGGTACCACTGAGCCATGGCTGACTCCTGGTTGATTATGTGGGCACTTCTATGTCAGTTTTTTTGGCAGAGATACAGAACTGGTTTACCATTGCCTATTTCAGCTTCCTGATTGTTTAATCAGAAACACCTTAGTGCATTACATTGTTAACAGCTTGCCCTCCATTGGTTCCACTAGTTGCAAATATTATCTACTGTAATAACTACTGAGTGTTCTTATGCAGAGGTGTATTTAGTTCTCACCAGATTACAGGGAAAAAGTAACAGGTGATCAGCTCCAAGGAAAACAGTGTTGTTTCCCCCCTCCAAAACAAAACAAAACAAAAAAAAGGCAAGAGAAGGAAAAGCACACATGGCTGCATTTATTTGGAGGGGAAAAAACAGTCCCAGGTTGTCCTTCATGCATATTTTTCAGATGTCTCTTTTGCTAGAGATGCCCTCAGTCTATTTTAATGAGGTTTCCAAAGAGCCAGTTTTTATGAAGATCTGTTTCTTCAGCTCTTTGAAGCTTCTTAAGCTTCCCTAGTTTCTATGGCCATATCCAGATGTCATTACAATGCCATTATGGCCCCATCCAGATTGTATGGCCCCATCCAGATGTCATTACAAAGCCCTGCTTTGTCCCCCTAAAAAGTATTGTATACCATTACTGGAAAACCCAGCACTAGTCATCAGTTTTCTAGCAACAGCACTTTTACTCACCATCTAGATGGATCGGCGATCATTGTTCCATCCACCACTCATACATGGATGCTAAAACAGCTGGCCACGCATACATGGTGGTGATGACACACACGACTGGGAATTCAGCACTGGCTGAAATGCCTGGATTGCGTGTCACAAATATGCACAACGATAGTACAGGCCCTGGCACTATTTGGAAGGAAGCAATCATAGTGAGGGAACAGTACCTTGCATTACAGCTTCTGACTATGATATTCAGCCCATGTCTTGGGGCATCCTGCAACATTTACACATGTACTCTGCAAGACAGGGCTCAAAACACTTTTAGATAAGGCCTTGGCCCTTTCTGTAGTGGGCCTTATTCCAAATTATATCCTGGAATCTGCACCAGCAGGCAGATGACAGGTCCCTATTCTGGGATACAATCCAGATTAAGGCCCAGTGCAGAAAGGGCCTTAGTTTTAAGTCATGATCAAAATTCTTGAGAATCTGTAAACTATTACAGAATAAAAATGAAAATCCAAAGACACTAGGGATCCAAACTGGAATAGTCTTTGATTTCTTTAATGTTTGCAAAATGTGATGATGATGATGATGATAGTAAACTAGTATCTTTTTATTTCTTGAAAAAGCAGAACCTTATGAGCAATCAACCGAAAGGCACTTTGGTAAGTATTTCAGTGCTTTATAAAAGAAATCTGTATATAATCTAGAGACAATTAACCCTCCTTCTTTAAAAATAGCAGACTTTTTATGCTTAACTCTGTATTAAAATTTGCTTGGATTCAGCCTTTCTGTAGCAACAGTTAATATTTGCTTTTTTCTATTGTTAAAAAAAAGAGCCATGTACAGTGGTACCTTGACATACGAGTTTAATTCATTCCGTAACTTTGCTCTTATGTCAAATCGCTCGTATCTCAAAGCAATTTTCCCATTAATCCATTCCAGCTCCCAAAACACTACCTCAGTTGTTTTTGTTATGTACTGTACTGTATTTAGATACTCGTATCTCAAATCTTGCTCTCATCTCAAAGCAAAATATCACTCGCTCGGCGGCTTGTATCTCAAAACACTTGTATGTCAGGGCACTTGTATGTCGAGGTACCACTGTAGTAAGGTAGCTTGTGTTTGGTCAACTGAAAGGTGAGCACTGGCCCAAGGGTGGCAGAGGGCTTCTGGCTGTGCCATTTTCAGGTTGGAGATCAGAGATTCTCTCATCACTGCCTTCAAACTGGCGCTGAGGCTGGCAAGGCCCTTTGCCATCTGGTGCAAGCAAGGCCCTTTGCCTTCGGGTGAGGCCAAGCAAGGCACCCTGAAATAGGAAGGTGGAGGGGGAACCATATTGAAAGTGCAGCGCTTTTTTACAATGGAGGGAAAAACCATATGGGAAGTAGAGTGCTCCACAGTAAGTACTGTAAGTACAGTGTTCCACCTCCCCCTCTGCATGCTTTATACTTTCACTGGCAAAGCTTCCATAACTGAGTTTGTCTTCTCAGTGCCTGCCTACCTAGGAACCACATATTTGGCTTGCACAAGAGAGACTGCCTACCCCAGTTGACCACCAAGAGCTACGGCACCAAAGCAGCCCATCCACAGTGACTTGGGACCAGATTGACCAGCTCTGAGTGGCTTAAGCACATCCATATTCCATTCCCTGTAGTGAGCAGGGCTTCTGATAGTAGATGATTTGAGCATTAGGAATGTAGGTAGCTAGGTGTGTTGTGAGCATGCTAATCACAAGCCGACTCGCTTGCCCAGTCCGATGGCTGGAGACACTACACACATTCTTGTCAGGCTGGTATAGAAAGCTGGGGAGAAGTCACCTGTCATGGTGCACATGGGCACCAGTGATTCTCTGAAATATAGTCGGGGCGTCCTGCAAGCTAAATTTAGATTGCTAGGCAGAAATCTGAAAGACGAGACCTCCAAAGTACCTTATTCTGAAATCCTACGTGTTTCATGTGCAGAATCAGCTAGGGAGGCAGAGTTGAAATAATGTGTGGATGGGATGTTGATGCTGGAAGGAGAGTTTCCTATTGTTTGGCTTGAAGAACATTTTGGGAAAACCTAGTTATGAACAAGAAGGATGGTTTCCACTTGAACCAAAATGGGACTAAAGTGTTGGTGCTTCAAAGCAAAAAACTGACACAGCAGCTTTTGAACTGATAGCAGCAGAAAGCCAAGAAGAGCAGAAGATGCCATTCAGTGTAAATAAATGTAAATTGAAACACTCTGGAGCCAAAATTCCTAGTTTCTCGTACACACTAATGGAAACAGAGCTGACTGCGACTGATCAGGAAAAAGATCTGGAGTAATAATAGACAGTTCAATAAATGTGTCAACACAACCACACAGCGTACATCTGCTGTTCAAGAAAGGTCAATAGCATTTGGTGAAGGTTGGGATATAAATATATAAAAGCAAATAAATGTTAGAGAAAATAAAAATGTAATTGAAAACAGTTTGGTACTAATATTACACTGCCCTTATACAATTTGGTGGTTTAACCATAGCTGGAATACTATGCAGTTTTTGTTGCCACATCTCAAAAAAGTGGCGTTCCATAGGCGTCAGCGTCAGGGTTGGGTGACTAAAATGATCAGGGAACTGAAGGAGGTTCCCTACGAGGACAACTGAGAACAGACATGATAGAGGCGTATAAAATACTGCATGGTGTTCACAAAGTGGACAGTGAGAATTTTCTCTCTTTCTCAAAATATTAGAAATAGAAGTCACCCAGTAAAGCTGAATCCTGGATGGATCAAGACAGATGAAAGTTTTGGTTCTTTTGGTTTTTTTACACAATGCGTTATTAAACTTTTTGGGATTAGCTAGCAGAAGATGTGGTTTAGAGCTCTTCGTGAAACTCAGGGACATTAATGACTTTTAAGCCTGATGGCAGTAGGAAGCGATATGCCTCTGAGAGCCAGTCAGTAGAAGACTGTGCAGGGCAAGCAGTGTGTTTGTGTCCTATTGAGGGGCTTCCTTGTGCAGTTGGTTGGCTCCTGGACAGATTGCTGGAGTAGATAGGCCATGGGTCCAATCCTGTGCAACACTTCTTATGTCTTCATCCTCACATACCCTGTGATCTGTGAAGGCTGTCCCTCAGGAAGTAACAAGCCCATTGATGAAGGACAGAAGGCTTACCACAGAACCTCAGTCTCATTCATGTTGCTTTCTTTCAACTTTAAGTGGAACAGTAATCTGTTGGCTGGAACTTTGATGCTGAGACTTGTCCAGGTTGACCATGTGGAATGGAAGATAGTTTATCGGTAGAAGTTAACGTGTTATTGATTCTGGTTTTGTACATACTGCCAAGCTTTAGTTTCCAGCAGAATCTAATCTTAATTTAACAAGATTGCTTCAGAAACATTTATGAAGGAGCAGTACATGCTAGGCAAAGCATTCAGAAGCCAGAACTTGTGTTTACCATTTTGATAACCAGTGTAAAAATGGAAACTTATATATTTTTAGTGATAAGATTTATACATTTTCACATACAAACAGAATTCATACTTCCTTTCTGGTTATAGTATGCTAGCCAGTTTGTAAATTGTTTTGCTAATTCACAGTTTCTCTTGATATAAGAATAGCCCAGAGATGTGCTGTCAGTGTAAACAGGCATGTATTAATGACTCTGGCACACTAACGCCCAAAAGAGAAGCTCGGTGAAACTTTGAAAGTGTGTAATCATCAATAAATGTCTTTTAAAAATGGTTTTCATTGTGACAGAGTTTGATAGACTGTATCTCCTCCTTAAATAATCTGTTTACTTCTGAAATTAAGAGAATAAACCTCAAATTAGATGCTAGGCAGATCAGTCTACCATAATTATTTGAAAACCATTGTATTTTATTATGGTAACTAATCAAGCAACTGATTTAAAAGCTGCCAAGACTCAGTTCAAATAACATGTCAAAGAATAGTGGATGAAACATAGATATGGATTCATGCGCTGTATTAATTGACAAACCATAGTTTGCAGCTGACTAGAAATGTGGTATTAGAATTCATTGAAATCTTCTTGGGCTTTCTATCAGTTGATAAATCCTAGCTGCAACCCCTATTTTGATTTCAGGAGTCCCTGTGCAAAAAGAAAACTAATAAGCTTTAAATCCTAATTTGCCTATATGTTTGAAAATGTAAGCCATGTTTTATACTAGAGCAGTGGTTCTCAACCTGGGGGTCGGGACCCCTTTGGGGGTCGAACTACCCTTTCAGAGGGGTCGTGACAAGTCTCCCACCGCCCTTCCCTCCCACCTCCCAGCTGCTCCGCCCCCGTGGTTGGGGGTCTCCACAACATGAGGAACTCCTTTAAGGGGTCGCGGCATTAGGAAGGTTGAGAACCGCTGTACTAGAGGTTCCTAAACTGGAACCTCCAGATGTTGTTGGACTACAGCTCCCATTGATCAAAATGAGGGAATGATGGGAGTTGTAGTCTGACAACATCTTAACGCCCCGGTTTAGGAACCTGTGTTTTAGGCAATAAATTTTAGTCAGCATGATTTAGGTTGATGAATAAATTTGGAGTAAAAGCAGGTGCCTTCTGCTATTCTGATGCACTACTAACTAAGTGCTGTTGTGTAGAATATGAAGTACTTGAATGTAGGAAAGTGTAGATCATGAGCCATTTGACAACCTCTAGGGCCTACTGTGAAAATGCAGCCTCACAACCTTTTCTTTTTATTGCAGCGGTTGACAAAGTAGCTCTGCTGATAGGGAATATGAGTTATTCCAACCATCCTCAGCTGAAGGCTCCGTTAGTGGATGTTTATGAGCTGACCAATATCCTGAGGCAGTTGGATTTCAAAGTAGTTTCCCTGCTGGATCTTACTGAACATGAGATGCGAAATGCTGTTGATGAATTCTTATTGCTTTTGGACAAAGGAGTCTATGGTAAGATCTGTAGTTTGAGAGCTGATCCAACTTACTGTTAAAATTGAACTTTTGCAAATGATATATGTAGTAGATTAAAATCTCTCATGGTTTTTATAGTTTTTTCCCTTTTAAATTGTATACTAAGATCCCATTGTGAGTGGATTTGATTTCCATAGTTTCAGTATAAAACGATTTACTAATTGAGACATTATTTCCATATTAAGTGATATTACGTGTTCCTATTTCACTTTAATATGTTTTCCCTAACATTAAAAACCTATTACTTGCTTATTTGCTTGCTTAAGCAACAATTTGTTGGAATGGAATCTTCACATTAAATGGAGCCCTGCTGTAGTCAAAGGAATTGAGAAATACCCATTATGTTAATATTAGTTACAGTTATCAGTTTTGTAGTGGTTTTTAAAAAGTTTTGGGGATTCAGAAAGCAAGACAGCCAGTATGCCTATGTGCCACATTTGTTAGTCCAGAACATCAATGTAGCTCAGCGTAATAGCGGTCTACATAGATGAGCATTGTCCAGATCATCCAGTGCCCCTGATTTCAAGCAGGGGTCTTTCCTGACTCTCCCATCTAAATGTTAATTAGAAAAATCAAGGTTTGCATGGCCACTGAGTCACGGCTTCTATGTGGTCAATGATGATGCCTATTTAGTCCTCCTTCATGTTACTTCTCTGACTGGCAGCAGCTGTACAAGATCAGTGCCTTTTACTCTCATTTTTATCCGGGGTTGCATTTAAAATTTTCTGTGCACGAAGAATATGTCCAACCAATTAGCTTCCTATGAATGTGGTGGTGATATGCTTCCCAAGGCCAGTTGCTAAGAGACTGCAAGCTGCGTGATCACGTCTTGCTGGTTGGCTTCTGCGTGCACCTGGCTGGTGGATGCAACAGCAGACTGCTGGACTAGACGAGCCACAGGCCTTATGTTGTAATGCATCCTGGGACCTTTGGGTAAAGAGCAGGATATATAAGTGCTTGAATAAATAAATAAAATAAATATAAAGTTCCCTATCTCTATCTGTTGGTCATCAAAAAGTGTCTCTTTCCCTTAACTCAAAAGTTGCCACTCCAGTTATTGCTGTAATTTAATTCAGCTTGTGGTATCGCTATGGGAGAGCGAGCAGAATTTTAATTTGCATATGGTTCTGCTGGAAGTGGAAGGAAAAGGTGAAGTTACTGCATGGTGTAACTTACTCATTGACCAGATACATGATGCTCAATTCATTTAGGATCAGCTGATCTGACATTCAGAATGCCTTTCTCCTACGTACCTCAGAGCCAAGGGTCACAATGACAGGAAGATTTATTAGATTAGCAGCAGAGTCCATAGACTTTCTGACGGCAGTATACTTTGCCATTCATTGCCTTTCCTTAATGTTAGTTTGTTAAGTATATTTAGGTTAGTTGCAGCTGTGCATTGGCTGCTGCTTGGAAATAAGATCTTGACTCATGTACTGCATCAAAGGATGCAGCCTTTTTAATTTTGTTTTTTCACCATTGAAACATACACTAATTCCCTATGATGAATATTTAAAAACCCGGATCTAAAATTTCAGCAGCAGAGCCACGTTTTTATTTATTTTAAACATTTGCTTGCTGCTTCCTGTAAAACACCTCAAAGTGGTTTGATAATACCAGGCATAAAAACAAGGCCTAAAACTAATATTGGGTCTTTTTCCACGGTCACTAAAAGTACCCATTAAGTACCCATTAATGGGTACATAATGGCATTTTTGTATCCATTAGTGGGTACTTAATAGGTACTTCTAGTGACAGTGGGAAAACACCTGTTGTTGTTGTTGTTGTTAGAACAATATTAACAATACTAAGACAGTGTTTGGGATAAGTAAAATTGTTATTCAAGCCACGCACACAGGGGAAATCTAGGTACAAATACAGGCTTTCAGTAGACACTTAAAGGAGGTGATGTTAGGCAACTCCTCATTATCAGAAGGTAGAAAGTAGCACCACAGAGAAGGCCACAAGCTCTCCAAAGTTAGTTTAAAAATGGCATCTTCTCTTTGAATGCCTAGTAAGTTTATAGATTCTAGGCAGCTTTCCAGCTTTCAAATTGTATTTTACAGCTGATCTTTTCTTAGATTTTTTTTAAAGCTGTCTGCTGCTATTCAGGAAACAAAGCCTCTGATTTGAAGTCTCATCAATTTCTCCAAGTCCTTTCGTTCATGTGGAAACAGAAGGCAAAATGCTGCTTCCCTCCCTCATGGAAATAAATAAAGAGCAATGCAAGAGGCTGGAAGGCACCCAAAGAAAAGCGGCTTAGTTCCAAGAAAGTGTAATTTGAAATACCAAGTAGCAGAGTGATGAATCCTCTGCTTCTTTTCTTCTCCTTCCAATAAAAAGATAAGTCATTTATAGTACAAAGGATAGCCATTCAAGAATGCTTTAGACAAAAAAAATGCTTTCCACTGCTTTGTCATAGTGGTGAGGGTGGAAGTGAATTCCTCATAAGCAATTACATTTCAGAGAGAGCTGATCTAAGGCACTTATGCTTGTCCCATTTTGAGCAAGTGTAATTTTAAGAATCTAGGAATACTTCTGTTGGGTACCTAGAAAACCTCTTGAATTTGAAATTCACAAATCTAGCCTAAGCTACATTTGGCTCCATTTTGTAAGGAAGCTTATTGTATTTGAATGAACTCTGAATTTTTGTGGATCTTTTTCTCTTCAACTAGAACGTAGTTACTATGTCCTAGTGTCTCTCAGCTCTAATAATAGGGTAGCCATACTATTGATCTCAAAAAAAGACAAAAGCAATATAGGGTCACAGCTCAAACTCATCCTATCTTACTCTTCCTCTGGAAATGCAACTCTTCTGTCGGAGCCAGGTCAGCCACAGGGAGTTTGGTTGCTATTTAGGAGTGGCAAAAGTTACAACATCTTGAGGGAACAGACTCTCCTCATTAATGCTGAAGAGGAAAGGTATGTGTACTCTGTGTACAGAAAGTAGTTGAGCAATATCTAGAGCACCATCAGTACCCCATCTGTACTCTCTGCTTTTTTTGTAGGCTTTGTGAAGTAAACTCGGTGCATTGCTTTTTCTTAATATAATGGCTGGATCTGATCTTAGCGGTATGTTTGTTTCACTTCAGGTTTATTATACTATGCTGGCCATGGCTATGAAAACTACGGCAACAGTTTTATGGTCCCGACTGATGCTCCGAATCCCTATCGTGCAGCAAACTGCCTCTGTGTACAAAACATTCTCAAACGGATGCAAGAAAAGGATACTGGCCTAAATGTGTTTTTACTTGATATGTGCAGGAAAAGGTACTTACATTGCATTTAAAGAATCCCTTCCTTGTAGATTGAGACTCAGAGGGTTTGCAGCTTTGCAAAAGGAAACACACAGATCAACTCAAAAGATGAACCTCTGCTGAATCAACCAACTATCTATGCGGGTTTCATGAATTCTTTTAGCAAAAAATTACAGAATAAAAGAAACTTGTTTAAATGCTCATGTTATCGCTAGGAGCTATAAAAACAAAAGACAGAGATTTATTCGGTTAAGATTCATTGCTGGGTAGAGACACTTTTGCGGTACAGTACAGATTGAACACGAAACATAAAAAAAACCTTTCGTTGTCTTGTGCAAACAGAGCTGAGTTCTTTTTCGGTATATCAGAAGCTCCAGGGTAACAATAATAAATGTATGGTCAGTATTTAGTTTTGGAAATATTTTGTCACAACTAGATTTGTTCTCTCTCTCTCCTTCTCTCTCTCAAGAGAAATCACATTCAAATCCCTCAAATCACGTTCAGCTTTTGAGGATTCCAAGGTCACGTCCACCTAGCTTTCTAGACTGTGATATGAAAGTGGTTTGGAGTTGCTTTTTGCCAGAAAGTTTTTTTCCTGCCTCTTTCTCTTCCTGTAGATTCTGAGTTTTCTTGGTTTGCCATCCAAGTATTACCCCTGCTTAGATTTAAGGTCAATCAGAATTAGCAAGTGCTGCCACCTGCTGAGGAAGAAGACTAGTTGCAAAAAGAAAGCTACTGCTCCTTTCCAGGTTTTTTTGCCAATGAGGAGAGTGGTATGCATTATGTATAACCCAGTTCTAACTATTCTACAGTAGTTTTATTCAGCTCTAGAAAGATACAAAGGATAAATGCCCAGACAAACTATTTTGAAAGGGTTTGTGTGCTGGATTGCATGCGTGTTGAAATAGTTTGCGTGATAATAAAGTTAAGCAGTTAAATTAACTGTTTGCCCTTCATCACAGCACACTCAGGATTTCACATAAATTGCAATAAGCATATTGGATCAGGAAGAAAAGCATCACGTTTTTGAGGCATACTCCCAAAACAGGTCAACAGACCAAAAGACAATGTTCAGAACTCATTTTCTATTTGCATTTTCTCACTATCAAAAGGCAAGTGAGGAATCGGCTCCTGGGGCAAAAAGAGGGTTGCCCTCTAGCTTAGCATTGTTTTTGTGCCAAATTGTGTATAAGGGGAATTCCAGAGTTACTTATAAGGAGGAATGCCACAATTTCACAACTGTTTATAACTGAAACAGAGTACTGAGACATTCATATATAAAGTGACTATATATAAAATGCCATATAAGGTCAATACTGAGTCAGATGCAGTACTGTAGAACCTCTACTGGTCCTAATATTTGACTCACCATGCCAGCTGGAGCTATTGGAAACTGAATTCCAACATGTTCTCCACTTTTGTTTTAGGATCAGGCTCCTACAGTAGAGGGAACAAATTAATAGAACTGCCACATGTATTGGTCATGACTGCAGTCATAGCACTGAGTTAAGGAAAATTAATTAGCTATTGAGCTTTTTTTCTTTTTAAAAAGTAGTAACAAGAAAGGACAGAAGTGGGGAAATATAAATTCCATTCAAAGTGTTTTCTTTTACTGCTTCCTACCAAATTTTTCGTAGGCATTTTTAAACTGTTTCAACTTTGTTTCCAAACTAAACAATGCAAAGAATACAGTTTTCTTTCAAAATTCACATGTTCTAGGTATTTGCAAGGGACAGATTGTGACTGTCTCTTGTTATTGAGAAGAAGTGCTTGCCATAACATTTTTGCTATGTTCCCAAGTTTTCCTTTAAAAAAAAAAAATACCCAGATTCCAATTCCTTCACTATCTGCAAGTTCCAGTGTTTGTGGTTAGCGAGGGATTGCTGTATAATGGTACTGATTCAATTCCTATCTTGTCTATTGTTTCTGTTTTATTGAAGGAATGAATATGACAATACTATACTCATCTTGGATGCCCTGAAAGTGACAGCTAACATTGTTTTTGGATATGCCACGTAAGGATATTTCGTATGGTTTATTATGGTTATGTGTTTTGTTTTGTTTTCTGTATTGAAATATTTATGCTGCCAGTGATGTATAAGGCAGAGGCATAGTTAGCAATTATTTAACTCATTTTCATACTTCTAAAGTTTTAAGCATTAAATCCTGAATAAATGTGTTTTATGGGTGCAGAGAGTGCAGATATCGGGGTAATCTGATGTTCTATGGGACAGGAAGGCTGCGCAGCTCTGCACTCTCTTGCCTTACTGCAATCACTCCTTTCGTAGATCTTGATCTTCAAATCAGCATTATTTTCAATACTTTTCAATAAAACTTACTAGTGGGGTATTGTTACCCTTTCAGAAATTATATTTGCTTTTCTGCTTTATAGTTCTGAATTTTTTGTTACTATTCACATTGATGACTGGGGCAGTCATTGTCTTTTTTACTTTTACCCTATTGGTTTTTTTTATTTCTCTGGCAGAACCCCTTCTGTTTAGTTTTGGTTTTGTTCTTTGGGTTCTTTTGCTTTAGGGAATTGTGTGGTTTGGTCTTTTACAAGGCATGGCATGATTTCAGGCCTTCTGGGACTTCAGTAAGGCTTCTGGCAGGCCTCTGCAGGCAAATAAACATTTATTTAGCCTGTAGAAGCAAACTAATGAAATAATCCTTGATTTGGCTTTGAGTGGCTTGTCAGATTCTAGGGAAACCTTGGCAGGCCCAGAATCACATTAGGTTTTCTAGCGACGTCATTGCACAACCCACCATACCAGAGGTTCTCAGCCTGTGGGTTGCAACCCCTTTGGGGTCGAACTACCCTTTCAGAGGAGTCGCGATGAGTCTCCAATCTTCCTGGCCTATCCTCACCTGAGCTGCTCCGCCCCTGTGGTTGGAGGTCTCCACAACATGAGGAACTGCATTAAGGGGTCACAGCATTAGGGAGGTTGAGAACTGCTGCACCACACTGACAGTTACCCCTGCTTTGCCCCCACCGGGCCCTGAGAGGGCCAAGGGGGACTGCCAGAAGCGGGATGATTGTAGTGAGTGCTCATGTAGCTTCCAGGACAGCCCTTCTAGGTATTCCCCCCAGCGTACGCTATCCCAGCCACCTCAAAGGTTTTTGAAAGTCTACAGGACTGACTTTTCCACATGACTGCTCTAAGTCATAGGATTTTGAAGTGTCTGTGACAATGTTAAGCACTAGTGGTTGGAGCCATCAATATTCTTGACAGGCAAGACTGTCAAAGCGCATGACAAAGGAGTACTGAGAATTCCCTCATAAGTATGCAGCACAACAGATAGATTCTCCCAGTTAGTCTGCTAACTTCCTTGCCAACTGGATTTATTCTGGCAACACACAGCTTTTTTTGGCACTAGTCAGTACTTGTGATTTCCAGATCTTAATGCACCTGAGTGGACCTCAGATAAGAATACAAGCTCTTACCATACAGAAGAGTGATGCTTGAAAGTATATTTTGATTTGTATGCTTTACTATGAAATCCTCAGCGATTTTGCTATAGGATTATTTTATTGTTATAAAGAGCATTTTGTTTTTCTATTCACACTGTTATTCGATACTGATATTTCTTCAGCTACCTTTTATTGTCCCTGTTCTTAATGTATTTTAAAGGTGTCAGGGAGCTGAGGCTTTTGAAATTCAGCAGTCTGGATTAGCCAATGGAATTTTTGTGAAATTTTTGAAAGAGCGTTTGTTAGAGGACAAGAAAATTACTGTGCTACTCGATGGTGTGGCAGAAGGTGAGAAAATGCTGTGTAAAATAAAAGATCTTATGTGTTCAGTAACACGTCCTGCAGTGTGAGGGTTAGGTTCCCTCACAGTCACTCATTATTTGAAATTATGAAAGGAATGCTATGGAAAGGAATGGGAATTCAGGGGTTATGAGGAACCTTCTAGGACGGTGATGGCCAACCTATGACATGCATGTCACAGGTGACACACCAAGCCCTTTTGGGTGACACACCTGGTCACCCTGGCACCTGGGCGTGTAGTGCTTGCTTGTTCTTGAAGTGTACGAAATACCAACTTTCAATTGAAGATTTAGCAACAAAAGTCACTAATGTAAAGAATTATTTGTCTTTGCTTTTAATAAAACACATATATCAAAAATATAACTTTTTTACTAGAGCTACAAATATCACAAAATTATGGATATTTCTAGATGTGACACTGCACCAGAGTTAAGCTAGGTTTTCTTGTGAATTTTGACACACTGAGCTCAAAAGGTTCGCCATCACTGTTCTAGGAGCCAGCTAACCTGAAGAAGATGGTGTCCCATTCTGATAGGATTAAGGGAGGAGGACAGTGGCTGAAAGGGGCAGATGCGCTTAGAGAGAACTCACCTTTTGTAAAAGGACAGAAGAGGCAGAAGCACCTAGAACACAGAGCTTGCTTGCCAGGAAGCCTCTCCGTGAGCTCCTGCGTCTTTGTTGTGGCATTGTACAAGGCAACCCTGGAGAGTTCTCCCACACCAATTGATCAAGGGAAGAGTTTGTAGAGAGACTTTCTGGCAAGCGAGTTCTACGTTCTGGATGCTCTACCTTTTCTGTTCCACAGATCACTGGGTTCTTCAGCTCTTTCTGATGGAGAGAATGCACCTGGGTAGCTGCCCCTTTTGGCAAGCATCCTCATTTCCTTCATCTCAGCATCAGAAGAAAAATGAGCTATGTCTTCTGGCTGCTATGTGATGTTGGACACCAGCTTGGATGGTTTCAAAAAAGGGTTGGGCCAGCTCATGAAAGTCAGGACTATCAATGTCTGTTAGCCCTGATGCTAGCAGGAGGTGGTCTACCAGCAGGAGGTGGTATTGGGAATCATCAGAATTACAAAGATGCCCTGAAACATATTGTGTTTAATAATGCTGTAGTTGCTTTGAGAGTTCAAAATATGTGGCTGACCTTCCACCCCCAATTATAGTAGTACTGTTCATTTTGAATCAGTGCCTACCTGGAGTGTAAAACAATGGGAGCTTATATTAGTACAAAAAAGGTGGCAATGAATAGAGAAGTGATGCTTTGATGGGTAGAGAACTGAGTCTTTATTCATAAATGGAAGGGTAAGTAACTTGCTGATGTGCTTCAGAAATGTTTTGAGCATCTTCAGTATTAAAAGTACATGTAAGAGAGCTGACATCTCATGCAAAAGGACTTGCACAGTATGTCCTGGACTGGACTGGATTTTGACCAGCTAGATTTAAATGTTCCCTTGAAATGGTGTTTGTCATGGAAACACTGATACAACAATAACCATAGCAACATGGTAGCACTGCTGAGATATAGGTGCTTTAATTAGAATTTTCAGCAGCTTTGATTCCCAGAAAATGATTTGTATCTTTTATTTTTAGATATGGGCAAGTGTCACCTTACCAAAGGGAAGCAGGCTTTAGAGATTCGCAGCAGTTTATCTGAGAAGAGAGCATTAACTGATCCTATTCAGCAAACAGCGACTTCTGCAGAGTCATTGGCTCGAAATCTCCAGTGGGCAAAAGCTCATGGTATGGTAAATATGGGAGTGTCCTTTGTGTACCTTCATTTCCAAGGTGCTCTGGGTGAATAACAACTTGCTAAAATACTTGGCCATTACACTCTCACATGTATTGGTGTCTAAGGTTACATCCATATGGATATCAAATGGAAGCACCTTCTGTTGTTCCACCTTCCCTTCCTGTAAGCGCCTTTCAAAGGTGCCACCACACACTTCTTGAGCTGAACACCCCTTTGCTGCCTTATCCTTTCCACATTCTACTTGCTCAAGTGTGTTATTCCCCTCCTTCCTCCTCAGATGTGTTTCTCTTTGGCTGCCTGCAAAGTCCCACCTAACCTGTTACCCAAATTATAAGTTAAAGGGACCCTATATAACAGTGTTGAAGCCACAAATCCATTGCAGAGCTGCATCTGCTATTTCAAAAAAAATCTGACACCAATCCTGAATAGGCCCTCCATTCACAGCTGGTCAGCTTAACATTGAGGGACTTACCAGATCCAAGAGTGAGCTTATTTCCAAGCTTTTGCTTGACAGTTATATTGATATGGCCAGTCTCCAAGGAACCCACATAGATAATGATAAACAACAGGAAGTCAGAGGCAAAATTCCTGGGTTTGACTTACCAGGAGCCACCTATCATCACGGCTGTGGTGTAGCAACTTAGATCAGAAATAATATCAAGAATGCTTCCTAGGTGAGAGCCTCAACAACTGATGTTATTCATGAAATTGTATATATATATAGAGAGAGAGAGAACTAAAGTAAATTTAAAATTACATAATAGAAAAAATGAAAAAAATACAATAAATACAGACACAATAAAATATAATAAAGATACAAAAGTGACTTCCAGTTCTGCTCTTGGGGATCATAAGCAAAATTTAACCAACCAGTCTGCCATTGTAGTTCTTACTGGGCTATTCGGTTCCTGAGCATACAGTGGTTTCACCACACTGATCATATATTGAAGCATTTTTCCATATCTGTTTTCTAGTGTCAAGTCCATTAAGCCCAATAAACAGAGTTCTAGTTTCATTTGAATATCAGTCTTCAAAAGCAACCCAGAAATAGATAAAACCTCAATGAGAAGCATTTTAGCAGCACAAGGGAAACTGCCTAAAGCCTTTTTTGGTTTGATGGAATACCTACAACTAGTGGACATATGCCAAAGAATACACTTTTTTTCTCATACAGACATGCCTCCTTATCAAGAACTGATATAATTCTTCTCTCCAAAAGTCTAGTAAACAGAGTTTCAACAGTAGATATTTTGCCAGAAACGTTCAAAGACCACAATCCACTGAAAAGTGATAATTGGGTGTCGACCTAAAACAATGAGATGGAAATTGAATGAACATATATTAAAGAAAGAAGGAATAATAAAGAAATCTAAAAGGAAGGTTAGAGAATTCTTTGAAAATAATATGAAGAGAGGGACTGATGTAAATGTTGTCTGGGATGCCAGCAAAGCCTTTATGAGAGGATATTTTATTAAATTCAGAAGTTAAAAAGAAAAAACAAGAAAAGATATAAAAAATTACCAGTGAAATTAAAAAAATGGAAAAGTGGCTGAAACAAAAACCTGTCTCTAATTTAATTTTAAGGAATGTAAAAATTTTACAAAGAGAGCTCTCGACGTTAGTAGTAAAAGAGATAATAATTTAATATTTTTAAAGCAAAGGAATTTTCAGTCACCGAACAAACCTGAAAGATGGTTAGGTTACAAATTGAGGAAAGAGAGAACAAAAAATTTGATATTACAGTTAAAACAAGGCGATAAATAATAACACAAAAATAAAGGAAATTATGCATGCGTTTTATCAAGAGTTATAGAAAAGAATGATGTAAATGAAGATGAGATCACACCAGGATTAACAGAGATAACGAATAATATCTTGGATAGAGGAGAAATACCAGAAATGTGGGAGAAAGCAACTATCACTCTAATACCGAAAGAGGGACAGGATTTAACTAAACCAAAAAATTACAGACCTATATCTTTGTTGAATAATGACTATAAACTATTTGCAAGCATAATGGCGACCAGATTTAAGCAAGTATTAATGAGCTGAGGAAATATGAGGGAGTTGTGAAGATAAATTTAAATCTTCATCTATAGCTAATCAGCCAAAATTCTTAAATCTGTACTAATTGAAAAAACTCTGATGTGCTATTATATAGTGATAAATAAGTTCAAGAAAAGAAATTTGCATACTATTTGGGTTCTGCTATTCATCTTTCTGTTTTTGTATTGTTTCCAGAGCTTCCCGAAAGCATGTGCCTTCAGTTTAAGTGTGGTGTTCAAATTCAGCTGGGTTTTGCGGCAGAATTCTCAAATGTCATTATTGTCTACACAAGGATTGTCATGAAGCCACCAGAAATAACAGTTTGTGAGGCTTATGTCACAGATTTTCCCCTTGTAAGTTTGTGTTTGAAATGGGCTTGATATTTTGAAAGAATCAAACTTTTCAGAGCCTTTGGGATGGATCTCTACATTTTTAACGGCGTAGTTTGGCTTCTTTGAGGGAGGTGATCAAGTAAACCTGCAGTCATTAGACTGCTTGACTTTAAACCTGGTTTAATCCTGGGCTCTTCTAGCAGTCACATCCTCTGAAGATGGATATTGTAGCCATATCCAAAAGCTTAGGTTCAAAGTAAAACTGTGGAATACACATAACAACCCCAAAACTGATGAGTGAGGTTGAATCCTAAAGAGGTTTTCTCTCTGTTAGTCTCTCCCTGCCCCCAACCTGCATTTCTTTTTTCCACTTTGCCTCAGAATTTCTCTGCCCCCCCCCCCAAACTGAAGTTCTCTCATCCAGGTAGGGCTTATCATGAGGCTATTATTAATGGGGCAGAGAATGGGGCAGATGAGAAAGATGCATTAATCTGGCATCCTTTCTGGTGGTATTTTCAATGTGCAGAAAAGTCATAGACTTGTTTCACTGAAGACAGAATCTTCTTTGATTCACGTATGGCTTGAATAGGTTGTCTTGACTACTTGAAAGCTCAGAATCATGTCCATAAAATAGAAAAATAGACCCTGCCTGATTTTTCCACAGGGGTCGTTAAGTAATCAGTTGTGCATCCAGAGCCAATTTGTTGGTTGGGCGTGGCACAAAGACCCAGCAGACAGAATGCAGGGTAATGAACATAGTAAAACCTGGAACTAACACCAGGCATGGATCTTATTTTTCCAGTTGAAGCAATGGGTGAGAGGAGTGGTAAGCAGAGATTCAGGCAGTCTTGGGAAATTGGTTGTGGTGGTGATCAGATTCCTGCTATCTAAAAAGAAGTTTTAAGAAGGGGCAGTGACTCAATCTTTTCAGAAGAATTCACAAAAAAGTTTGATGTTTCTGTATGGTTTCTGCACTGTTAACCTAGTCATACATGGATGTTATAGAGAGAATATTTTTGGCTGAAGCATCTTACAGTTCTGGGGCCTCTCTATGTGGTTTGTTTCAGCGGAATGTCAGTTCAGTACAAACCTAAAATAAAGGCCCCATCAGTGGATGCACCTGGGGCTGCTCTGAATTCCTTAGCACTGACTCCCTCTGAAGATGAGTTGGCCGCAAGGACCACTGTGATACGCATGCAGAGGCAGCATTAGAAAAGAGCTTTAATGCTTAAACCCTGGTGTTCAGAGCAGGCGCATCTCATTCAGTTAAAAGTGAAAGCCATGTTCTGGTGGGTATTCGTTGGTCCAGTACTGGCCAGTGCAGAGGCTGGAGGTAGAAATTTGTCAGTACACCATGGACTTTAAACAATGCCTGCAATCTGGAATGTTGCAGAATCTAAGCTGGCTTTGATTGCCAAGGTTTCTTGGGCAAGCAGGGAAGAAACAAAAGAAGGTAATCTTGATCCTTTGTTCCAAGAGAGATACAGGGACCTCATTTCTATATAGTATCTCAGTTCAACAAGGGAGCAAAAAAGGAGTATGGTGCCAGACTCCTAACATTCCAGAGAGTAGTTGGATGAGGTTAATTTTTTTCTCCTTAGCTCAAATAACGGGGCTGAGGACAAGAGGTGGCCAAAGCATGCACACACTGGAATTTGTCCAGTAGGAAAAAAAATCATAACTCTAGAACCAGCCAGGTCTCTTCCCAGCGGCAAATGGCGCGGGCGGTTGGAATTCTGAGAGGAAACCGTTGCGCCGTTTAACGTTTCTGCCGCTGAAATGCCCCTGTCAGGCCCTGAGGTGGCTTTTTCAGGCAATCCTTCACCCCCTGGAGCTGAAGTAGCCTCTGAAAAACATAAGGGAATGTAGATGTCAGAAATACTGCCCCCCCCCCCAGCTCTTCGGCTCCAAAGGGAGCCGAAAATCTTACCTGATCTTGATTAAAGAATGGGGGGGGGGAGAAGGGAGGGAAGCCAGACTCATCCCCCACTGCGGGGGGAGAGGCTGCACGGATAGGAGAAAAAGAAAACCTCACTAGCCGTGGAGAGGAAACTATCAAGGTTAAAGCAAACCCCCCAGACAGCCACACATTTTTCCCCATAGCTGTCAGGGGCATTCTCAGAGACCCTTTAAAGGATCTGATCTTGAAGCCAGTTTCCTCTCGCTCCAAGAGGGGAAAATAAACCTCCAAAGGCTCACCCCTCTCATCATCTGATGCCGAATAGGCAGAAGACATTTCTACGCAAAACAGCTGTAAAAATCAGACCCGCAAGTCTCCCTCAGCACTGCGGTGTCTGCCTTGACAGCGACCGTAGGAATGACTGGTGGTGGTCACGTGATGAGGGTATTTATACTCTGCATGAAAGTTCTATTGAGCGGTCGTCTGCCAGCAAGCTGCCTTGGATATACCCAGCCGTAGTATGCTGGAGTCCGTCCGAGAACCAGGAATTTCAGAAGGAACACGATTACCTTTTAGTAGTAGAACATACGTTGTGTATCAGAGCAAATACAGAAATATCTGAACCTCTGGGCTGGTTGAACCCAGAGGTTGTGGGATGACCACATAAATATGCCCGATCCAAAGAAGTTGATCCCTGCCTGTCCAAATCAGTAGATCGAACCAACCTGAAGTCAGAAGTAGCCTTCTGAAAGTCCTGAAAAAAATAAAAACCAAGTAATGAATTTTAGATGTACATTAAAATTTAGCCCATAAAAAAAAGGAGTTACAAGTCTTGGGTGTACCTGCCTTCCCCCAGCCTGTTGTACTTAATTCATACCCATTCAATTTTGCTTTTTAAAAATTTCACAGGACTTGGATGTGGATCCCAAAGACGCAAATAAAGGGACTCCTGAGGAAACGGGCAGCTATTTGCTTTCAAAGGACTTGCCCAAACACTGTCTGTACACTAGAATAAGTTCACTACAGAAACTTAAGGTGAGATTGTTAAAAGCCTAAATCAACACTGATAGCCTTTCGTTTTACTCCCCATGTGAAATGTCTCGTAAATGTAGATCCTTCCTGGGATGCAGCTTTGAAGCTAAGCCACCTAAATACTGGAGATAAGAGCAGAAAGCTTAGAATGTCCCGTTATTCTTGAATATGGAATCATTGGTCCTTGGAAAAATGTAGCAATACATTTGATGAGCAGTGGGAGGTGGTATTAAAAAGCAAAATCTCATCTTTTGTCAGTTCAGCGCAAAACAAATTGAAAAACTGCATTGCTGCTCTAGCAGTAGCCCTGCTAGAAGAGGGGCCAGAAGTGGATTTAATGAGATAATGGGGATATCTGAAATGGTGAAGGAAGATGATGAATAAAGAGGCTGCTCTATGAACATGGCTGGCCATATCACAATACTTTAGTAAATGCAAGGTGGCTTTATCGAGGATTAATATTTCAGTCCGGCCTCAGGCCTAGTCATGACACAGAAACCACCTTGGTTGCTGTAGCTGTTGATCTCTGTTGGGACGGGGACAAAGGCAGAGCTACTTTGCTTGTGCTTAATATCTCAGTGGTTTTGATGCCATTGAGGATGATATCCTTCCGGAAAGGCTCAGGTGTTGAGAGCTGGACCCACTGCACTGCAGTGGTTTACTCCTGCCTCTTAAGGACTATACCGGACAGTGTTCGCAGTGAATTTTTGTTAGGGAGTTGCCTTGTGGGAGTGTCTTGGGGTTTGATCTTATCCCCTGTTCTTTTTAACATTTCCATGGAGCTCCTGAAAGAAGTTGGTAGATTAGAGTGAGATGTAAGCAGTATGCTGATGACACCTAGCTCTGTCTCTCCATTCCATCAGGGTCAGGAAAGGCAGTACAAGTACAGGCGCGCCCCCCTTTCCGGGGTGGGGGTGACATTCTGGCTCCTAATGTGGATAAATAAATAACAAAAACCACTGATAATACAAACATGTTTACTATACTGTATAAACCTTTTGGTCGACCGTGGTTGAGTGGATCAGTGGATAGTGAATCAGTGGATACGAGGGCCCACCTGTGCTTGATTGGTGCCAGAAAGTGTTCATGGCTTGGATGACACCAGTAAATTGAAGCCGAATCCAGACAAGAGGGAGATACAATGTGTCAGGGGTTCTTGAGACCACGAAGTAGAGAGAGATCCTGTTTCTGAAGGGGTTGCACTACCCTGGACAGAGCTACTGCGTAGTTTAGAGACATTCCTGGAGCTCAGGCTGATTTGCCAACAAAGACCCTTTCTAGACAGAGATAGTTTAACCACAGTGATGCATGGTCTGGTAAGCACCCTACTGGACTACCGCAATGTGCTCTGTGTTGGGCTGCCCTTAAAGATGGTTCAACTAGTTCAGAACGAGCAGCAAAGCAAGTGACGGGTACGCCGAGCGAACACATACCAAGCTACTTCTAAAGGAACCGCACTGTTGCCAGCTTTCTACAGAGCTCACGTCAAGGTGCTAACCCTGACGTATAAAGCCCTGAACAGTTTGGAACCCAAATACATAAAGAAGCATCACCTTTCATATAGACCTTCCTATCAGTTAAGACTAGTAGCTGAGCCCCCCTTGATAGTGACACCTCTAGTCAAGAGTACAAGAGCTGATGAGAGGGGTCTTCGCTGTGGTAGCCCAAAGGCTGTGGAATGACCTCCCTTCTGAGGTGCATCTAACTCCTTCTCTATCTGTATTTAGTCATATGGTGATGCTGCACTTCTTTATCTTGGTCTTTGACTGAAGAAATAGTTTCCTCTCCCCATCAGGCATTGTTTTAGTTCATTTTTGCATTGTATTTTGTTTTTACTGTAATGTGGTC
Source organism: Aspidoscelis tigris stejnegeri (assembly GCA_023333525.1). Lineage (NCBI taxonomy): Eukaryota > Metazoa > Chordata > Lepidosauria > Squamata > Teiidae > Aspidoscelis > Aspidoscelis tigris. The sequence goes on from JALMGA010000007.1 coordinate 16,188,275, forward strand.
TGAAACCCCTGTGTAGAGCCATGGGGGATGTGTGGAGACACACACACACACACACACACACACACACACACACAGTTTTTGTTTTAATTTCCCACTGCAAAGGAATGTGCTTTTAATTCAGTGGATCTACAAGATGTACAAGATATATTTGTGGCTTCCGATGCTAGTACTGTAGCCTGATTTTTTTAAAAAAATTCCAAATGTAAAACAAACTTTGTTGTAAAGGGGGATTGTTGTTATCTGTGGCTGCTTCTTTAAAAAATGTACAAATTGCTGACATTAAAAACATTAGAAATTGCCTTCTTACATGTTTTTGCTGTTCCTGTGAGTTTGTATGCAGGTAGACAAAAGCCTATTGATTTGAAAGGCAGTTTGTATTGAGGAATAAGAGCTGTAATTATTTTTTTCCCCTTTGAATTCACAGGAGGACTTGACCTTCACAGTTTGTCTGCACTACGAATATGCAGGAGTAGATGAGATCTTGGATGAAAGGAAGGTGGTTAACATCGGCAAGCCGCTTATTGCTAAATTACGAATTCATCAAGGATTTGGGAACAACAGTTGTTTGCAGACTTGTGTGCCAAATGGACCTTCTTTTACCCAGTCACCTGGTCCGGGAGCAGCTGAGTACTGCCCTCCTCATCCCAGCCATCAGCCACATTTCTACACAGGCTTTTCTCAGCCGCATCCTGCCCATCCTGGGAATATTTTGCAGCCAGCCAGATGCCACTGCAGTATGACTCCAAATAAGTTAGTTGGGTGGCATTCAGCGCAGCCACATCCAGCCAGTTCAAAGCAGAGCAATATACCTGTGGAAACCACAGATGAACTGGAATCTGATTTCTCAGGAAGCTTGAGGTTGTCTCACCAACCATAGGCAAAATTTTGGTGCGATTCTAACAGACTTCATGTAGCAAATTGCAGCGCGGATTGTGTATCAGGCGGCGTGACGTTAGCAGGCTTAAGCGCTGTTGAAATTAATAAAATATACGGCCAAGATCCTTCCAGCTGAGATGAAGGACTGGCATATACTTTGAAAGGGAACGAGAGAAAATACATGGGCGCTGTTTTTGGAGAGTGAAGAGACATGAGGCCACATGAAGGAATGGTAATAAGGAAGAAGACTGTTAGGCAAGGAGCTCCTTCCATGTGTAACATATAAATAAGAGTGAACCTCAACAAAATGTTGTCCTGTTAAATTCTAGTTATTCAGGATTTTCACAGTTCCACTTCTGCCCTTATTTACAACACTCAGTGTTCATTACATACCCTCCGTTCTCCTTTCAGGTTACTCCTTCTGAGCATTTTTTCCTAAAAGCTTTTAAATCAATGTAAAACAGAAAGTTCCCAAAAGCTGCTGATACTTCCTTGCTTGACACTGTGAGAATGCCCCACATGCTGCAAGAACCTTTCCAAAACCTGAAATCTCAAAATGTTTGCAGAAGATGGCATTTCCCGATGCAAATTTACAGAATTACCTGCACAGTAAAAGACGACAAATTGGATACAAATGTACACATATAGGCCCCTTGCAGACTAGTGGAATAAATCCGCATTTAAGGGAAAAATTACAGCTTACCTGCTGCAACATGGCAACCAGATGTCTGGACTAGAGCAGCCTCCTCTTAGCTTCTTCATCGGAAACTGCAAGAGCTTGAGTCAGCGTGCGTGGTCACACGGGATGAGACAGCCAATCAGAGTTGAGCTGCCCTCCCTGTTCTCGTTGGCTCTTCTCACCGTTCCGTCCGCTACAAGTGCTGCTAAATCAGCATTAACATAAATGCACAGTAGCTATGGAAAAATGCATCACCATGACAATCCATCAGTCATCATGCACAGCGACTGCACATTCTGGATGAGTCTGGACACACCCATATAGACTATTATTGGGGGGAAATGCATAAATATCCAATGTTTATTGAGAAGCAGAAGAAGAATCTCTTGCAAAAATCAGTTATCAGCTCCACATAAGAAAAGTCATGCTGGATCAGGCTGGTGGCCCATGCATTCCAACAATTTGTCTGCACAGTTGCTTATAGAAGCCAACAAGTAGGACATGAGCACACAACCTGCCTTGTTCACAATGTTCTGGCAACTGACCCTTAAAGGCATATTGTCTCTGTACCAGAAGGAGAACACAGTGTCAAAATTAATGCTAAATAGTGAAAGCAAGAATAACGAATACTCATAATTCTGCACAAAGGTCCTACATTCAGTATTTCACTCCAGGTACTCAAGAACAGTTATTTTATACCTGTATTGGACAAACGCAAAATTGCTCACTGGCAAAAAAGGCAAAATCTGGTCAGAAGAGAAAAAATTGAACGCACATCCATAATCTATCATCTCCTGTCTTTCTGTTTGTTCCCTCTCTCTCAGGGTCAACTGGATTTTCCTGCATCAGGCCTAAAACTAGTAGGACACAGCAAAATTCAAAAAGGAGCCCCAGATACCAAGTATTGGGACCAAATCAAAAGCAGCAAACGAGCCATGGTCTGTTTCATCGGAGTTCTTATTTTTCCATTCTCCGAAATACTGCTTCTAACAGATAATAAGCAGCCACCTATGAAGTGACCTCATGCAAATTTTGTATTAATTACAAATCGGATGGGTTGTTTAAGAACAGTACTGTATTTGTAACAATGAACAGTAACTTCTATTAACTCTCCACCTTTTCAAAAGTTAAATATATTCTGCGTAGCAGGATTCCTAAATAGTTATCAGCTAAGTGGCATACTACAGTACCGTATTTTTTGGCGTATAAGATGACTGGGCGTATAAGACGACCCCCAACTTTCCAATTAAAATATAGAGTTTGGGATATACTCGCCGTATAAGAAGACGACACCCGGCATATAAGACGACCCCTGACTTTTGAGAAGATTTTCCTGGGTTAAAAAGTAGTCTTATACGCCAGAAAATACAGTAGTTTTTTTAATGTGACTTGCATTGTAAAGGAAAATGAAGATATCCCAACCCTTTTGTGTCAAAAACTATGCAAATCCCTCAGTATTCTTTACTGCCGTAAATGTTGCAAGCATTTTGTGTTGCATGGAATGCTGAAAACCAGAGGAAATAGGTGATCTTGGAATTCCTCTTGAAGCGAGGAGGAGAAAGTGCCAATTCAGGAATAGGAAGATGGAGCGTAAGAACAGACAGCGTGAAAAGGAGCAGATAAATCATGAAGATCTTAATGAGAAAGCCAAGTAATGATTAAAGTTATGGTTGCGATCAGTAATCACGGATGCGGATGCCAAAGGAATGTAAAGGGAGACCAGTCCTTAACCATGATGAGTTAATCTTAAAATTTTGTCATCACTCCTTCCGTATTAGTGTCCCATCTATTTGTTTCTGTTTGTCCCTTGCTGGAAGAAAGGCTGGACTGACCAGCTCATTTCGTCCACTAAAGGGCAGTCAAAGGAGTGTGTGACAGAGATGTGCATGAACTAAAATTGTGTGTCTTTTGGTTTGATAGAAAACCAGATAAACCATTGTTCATGTTCGGTTTTGAATTGATTAAAAAACAAACAATTTTTTGTTCATTTAAAAACCCTTTTTAAATGGCAGACCACAGAAAGCGTGAACCATTTGATCAAATAGTTCACGTTTGCAAGTGGAGGGCTTGTTTGGTTCAGTAGAATTTCTGGCTATTTGAACGACTGAATGTTCAGTTCAATGTGAACGTTTGTGAACTAGCTGTTTTGCTGTGAGCTGCAAAGCTGCTGAACCGGTATGTGATAAGAACTGTACTGATCACTGTAAACAGATTAACAGGATGGTACAGATAGGTTTAGGTTTACTGTCCATTTTATTTTTGTTCAGGAGTCCTATTTATCCTTGAATTTCTGTTTTGTGTTGCCAGCTGGAAACTCTGGATTCAATGGAATGGGAACTTGGACATGGTTGGTCCCCTTTTCTTTCATTAGTAGCTTTTGAAGCAAATCTTTGTATTTCTATTGTCCATTGTTAAAGTGGGCATAACATTTACCAGTCCTACAACCCAGCAGAACTCTACCTCAGTCTATGTTGATGTCTACTAGCATTTGTTTAGAAGATAGCAGGAATAGTCAAGCAATTCTCAGGGCCCTCTGAATGCCTTTTAGTTAATTTATTTCATGCTATTCCAACTCTTTGCCAATCCAGAAAACAGTTTAGTGTATTTTCGGTGTAAAGGTGTCTGAGGGCACAATCAAAGTGACTTCAAGCTTAAGGGGCCTTCAAGGAATAATAACATTTCCTTGCACTTTGTTACGATGTCTTTGCCTGGTACAACTTAGGCTTCAGTGCCAACCTACCACCACCACTGCCTTCTGCTCCACTGAGCCACCCTCTTGTCCCTCAGCCACTCTGCCATGTCCCCCACCAAGCCACCACCACCCCCGACTGCATTGCACACAGGGGCCGAGCCAACACCCCACTTTCCCCTGCCACAAAGAAGTCTACCTTTTGCCAAACAAAGCAAAGGTGATCCATGAAGGGTTGGTGGGGGGTAGCAGTAGCATGGTAGGTGTGTCCAGACCAGCGGTTCTCAACCCCTTAATGCAGTTGCTCATGTTGTGGAGACCCCCAACCATGGGGGAGGGGAAGCTCGGAGGGCCGGCGGGAGACTTGTTGAGACCTCTCTGAAAGGGTAGTTCGACCCCCAAAGGGGCAGTGACCCACAGGTTGAGAACCGCTGGTCCAGACCATGCCAGTCTACAAACAGTCAGGTGACCCTCTCTATCCCTGAGACGGAATATCAAACTAGAGTGCGGCTGCTGCCTTAGTGTGTTTAAAAGATTTCTATGTAGTTGAGGGTTTTTTACTTTAAGCTATCTTATCCCAGCATTGTCTAAGATGATGGAAGTTGATTATTCTGTACTTAGGAGCACACAGTGGCTCTTCAAAGCACTCCTCCATTTGTAAGGTTTGGAGACACTTTCTTCAATTAGAGTGGGAAATAAATTGCATTGCTATGGCAACAGGTCTCTTCACATAACCTCTGGCACTTGGAGAACCTCTTGGTCGTCTTCCTATGATTGGATCATTGTTAGGATTAAGCGTCTACAGATGGACACGGAGACTGAAGTGCTTTCAGCATCACAATGCTCCATGCAAGTGCTTCATCTGGGTTGCACTGGACGTTCCTTCTACTCCATCAAATTCTGAACGGACCGTGAAGTTCAAAATGCTTAGCACTCTACTAAGTTGAGCTTTGAGGTAGTTCGGCATTACTGTGGATCTGGAGAGCTGCCTCAGCACCTTCCCACCTGCCAGTTTTCAAACACAAGGGCCCCAACAAGGTGGGAGAAATATAGCATCATTATAGCTACTCTAGTGGTAGGGTTGCCACATGTCTCTGGCCATTTGCAGGAATTTGAGAGCAGGTGACGTTTTGCCCTTGTCTTCTGCTTGAGATGCCCATAAGCTATTGGTGAGCCACTGTGTGAGGCAGGATGTTTGGAGTGGATGGGCTGTGGCCTGATCCAGCAGGGCTTCTCTTGTGTCCTTGAGTTTCAAGTGTTAAGAAATTTTTCTTATTTACTAGCATTCCACCTACTTCATGATGATTTCAGATATCTAACAAGAATAAATAATTAAGCATTTAATTAAGGGTAGGCAATGACATTGTCAACCCGTACCTGTATGTCAGATGGGAATGCATTCATCACTGTAAGGGCCACAATCAAAAGGGCTCTCCTTCAGGCTCACCCTCCTTTTATTCGATGTGGGTTAGGGGACTTGCAAGAGGCCTTGTTGGTGGTCGCCATTTCTGGAGGGAGGCAGAATAAGGTTTGCCCTTGCAAGTGCTTGCTCTGGGCCAAGAGTGGGGAGGCGCGTCATTAACCATGCCCTTGTACCTTAGTCTTTGCAGACTTCAAAGATGGGGAATGAAAGTTCACCAAAGACGCCCTTGGTGGTAGACCGGACTCCAAGTAGTCTTAATCTCTACCTTCTGCACACTGATGTAGGATAGCAGAGACCCTGCCCACCTCTATGTCCATGCTGTACAGAGCAAGGACCAGGAGAAGGTGCCAAAATTACGTATTTTCCCAGCCTAATTCTCAAGATTGGTTTGCCATATGTTGGTCACCACTTCTGAAAGCAGCAAGACTACGCGTTGACCTACGGTCTAATGAATCCATCACTTTTTGTGAATTTACAACTGAAATCTTCCTTTCCTCATCTTGTCTTTTTGGAATAGAGCCTGATATTCTATGAAGACTCTTGTCAAATGGATGTATTCAGGAGCAGTTTTGTTGATTATGTTGAATTTTGTTGGCTTTGTTTGTACAATACTGTTGCTCTACATCTCTTAATGTTATATGGCTGTGAACTTAAATTTTTTAAAAAGTATGTATTTGCATTTTTATTCTGCCTCCTAACCAAAGGTCTCATGGCAGGTTACATGAAAACAAAATATAAAATAAACACACTGAAATGTACAAATGGCACCTATCTAAGTCTACATGTGGGGACATCTTTAAGGATGTCCACAACTGGGTCAGTGTTTGTATTCTGGACCGTGAACGTTGTGTGGAAGGCAAATTCTGGTCTCTGGAATCCAATGGGAGGCCTGATTTGGCTTCATACCTTCAAAGCGTGCACTTGGGCCTAGGATGGGCAGTCTGTTCAGAACACAGACACCCTCATCCCACTGCACCTGCAACTTATCCCTGGTTGCCTATCCTGTACCAGAGCATCATACCCAAGTCTGGTGCAGGAACAGCCAAAGTTTCCAGCTGGACCTGTTATGTACACCACAAATAGCCCAAAAGTTTGCCATTTTCAACACACCAAGGCAGTAAAACAGCAGGTAATTCAATCCTGTGTTCTTCCATACAGCAGCTGGAGGAGCGAACCAGGCCTGTGTTCCCTTTTGCAAAATGGTCTTTCCTCCTCCACAAAAGGCACATTTCACCCTGGGGAGCAGGTGCCAGATGTGTAAAGTGCCGCTGATTGGGAAGATCCACATGACCCAATGTTCCATGAAAATGTGTGTGTTGGGGTGGGTGGGTGGCAAACAAGCAAACAAAAGCCTTAGAGGTGAGACCCTTGACTTTAGAAGAACATCATGCATTTAATTTGGTAAAGTAATTGCTGCTAAATATTCAAAGCCATCTGAACTTGGCAGCTCTTTAGCTTCAGACATCACTTACTTTGGATAATCCAGAATAAAGCATGGATGATCTGGAATAAAATGTGTCTTTAGCTAGACAGGTGGAGTGTGAAATGGGAAGCTCATCCATCTAGTGGTTTTCAACATTCCTAATGTCGCGACCCCTACATGCAGTTCCTCATGTTGTGGAAACCCCCAAGCACAGGAGTGGGGCAGCTGGGAGGGAGGGGCGGCGGGAGACTCGTTGCGACCCCTCTGAAAGGGTAGTTTGACCCCCAAAGGGGTTGCGACCCACAGGTTGAGAACCGCTGATCTAGGCCAAACTTCATGTTTGCATGAAATCAGATGAAATCCTAGTAGCAGAAGGAAACATTATGGAAAGTATACTCAGTTTTCCACTGTGACTGTCCTTGTTTATTCTGCAGACTTAACACTGTTAGTCTTGGATATGAAAAAAATCATCTCTTCCATCTTTTGATGGGAAAAGCTATTTCAGAGTCTGTATTCTAATAACTATGTGCATCATTTGTATTCGGTTCAAAGTTTGGAAAACAGTGGCCAATGAGTAGCGATATACATGATTTTGGATGCAAGACTGCCTCCCATTTTCACTGGCTTAATCTTTCCTAACAGTGCAAAATTGGCAATGTTGCTGGGTTACTGGAAACTTTTTACTGAAATTAGGTAAATTAGTTGAGGTAAAAAAAAATTAACTTACACACAAATTGTTAGCATGTAAATCTGATTAGTTCTGGAAAGTAAATTATAAAGCACAAAACAGAAGGACAGAATAATAATCTTTTTTCACATACTGTGGAGTGTTTTTAATAAAATAGGAGTGAGTTTAAGCTGTTGAAGTATATTATCAAAACCTTCCTTACCGCTATTATGGAGCTGCGGTTAATAGCTTGTCTGTCTCTTTATTTGTGGCATTTATATCCCATTGTCCTTCCAAAGAGGCCAAGGCAGGGCAGGCATTCCATTCAACTCCCTCTCTGTCAACCTCATAACAACCCTGTGAAGTAGTTTAGGCTGAGAAGCAGTGAGACTTACCCAAGGCCATGTGGACTGAATCCCCATTCAAAGTTTATAACACCTTGAAAATGGTTTGGATGTCCTTTGGCCACATTCAAATATAGATTCCCGGATTTTCTGAGGAGTAAATAGCCAAAATTCGCTTTAAAAAACTCCTCGGAGAAACGACTCTCCTGTTTTTGCCACTAGCCCGCTTTATTTTTCCCCAGTGGGAATGCTACTGAATTATTTGGGGTGGGGATATGTCCTTTTGGCCAATGCCTTACAGATGTGGGTGGGATTTCACAGCTGCGAAGGTCTCCCCCCCTCCCCTCGCCATGCCTGCTCTGAACACGATCGCAAGAGCAAAAAGAAAGCATCAAAATTCTTGCTCATTTAGAACTCAAGCTTCAAGCCATTACATCGTTGCAAACCTCACAGAAAGAGAAAGAGCAGTCAGCTCGCCATTAGAATTTGCAATGTCGGTTCTCCCATTTAAGTGCAAACAGGAAGAACCAACAGGGAAAGAGATTCCATCTGAAAAGGAAAGTGTGAAATTGCTTTGTTCTTTTGCTTAGCTGTTTCCATTCTATCTCCATTCTAACATCAATCAGGGGCAGGCTTACAGGGTTTGGATCCCCACCCCATAAATCAGGGTATGATGCAAAAGAGAGAGGGCAGGGGTTCCCACCTGTAAATCTGCATAAAAACCCATAAATGGGGACATGAAAAAAAGATTGAATGCTGATTAAATTGATACAGATTTAAAACAACAGTAAAATAGTCCAGTGGGAATTCAGCCCTGGTAAGCTTCCACGGTTGTGTGGGGATTGAAACACAGGGATTCCTGGATTTTATGAGATTTCAAGAAGACACTCTCACTGGCTGAATTTGTATGTCCAGCCAACCTTTGCTTAGTGAGATGTTCATAAGCAGAAGCAAACAGTAGTAGGTCTCTTATTCATGCCCCCAGCTCCTGCAACCTGTGCCACAAGAAATTTGGAAGCTTTCTCTTCTCCTTTTAATGAACTGCCATTTTCTGTAGCATCCAGAGAAACCAACTGTGGTCAGTATTAACATTATCCACCCAACAATCCTGCTAGCTGTTCTTCCTCACACAAAAATAATTTTAGGGTGCATCTCCATGATCTCTTTTTGCTTCCCTCTTGTGTCGGATTTTTAAAATGTGGGTTGTAATTCGAAATAAAGCATCCCCATGTGGTTTGGGGCAACACGGATTTAAAACGTACTTTCCTGTCTCCATGCAAACCGCTTTTTGTGAGCCCACATCTTTTTCTCCCCACCCCCCACCCACTGCAGAGATGAAAGGCAAATCCTCAATTGAACCTCCAGAAGGCAAAACATCCCTTTAACTTGGCTGCCAAGAGTTAAAAGCGGTTACTGAAAGGAGCTCACTCTCTCCATAACTAATGCCTGCAACATAGTTACAAGCAAAACTGAAAGCAGGCTCCCTTCGGCTGTCAAATTCAGCTGCCTGCATTCACCTAATGGCCCCTGATTAGCACAAAACCAGACCTGCGAAGTGAAACTTAGTTTCACTTCGGAGGCTGCATTATTAGGAGGGGCAGAGAGAGATTTGCTTGCTGAGAAACTATCTCCCTGGTAATGATAATGATAATTAGTATCACCTTTCCCTGTTAGCAAGCACAAAATCTCTCTCCCCCTCCGAAGTGAAACAATGTGACAGTTTGGAACTCTGCTTGCCTGCTGAAAGAGCTGAATGCAGCTGACTCTGACAGCCAATTATTCTGCAGAGATCAAAAATGCCTAAAAATTCAGTGGAATGTGGGCGAAGATGTGGAGAAAACGTCTCCATGCTAACAGGAAAACCCACGGCTTCCCAAAAGTGTGGAGGTAGTCTTGTTTAAAGGGGGGGGGGGGGCATTCTGCCATGGATTTTTCTCCTTTGTGGCTCTGGAAGCCCGGAGTAAAGCTCTGTATGCAGACGCTTAAAAGCAAAAGAAGCTTTTTAACAGATTTTTCTTTGCATGTAGATGGACCTTAGTGTTTTAGACAGGATTGGCATAGGGGTTCCTGGGGATGCTCTAAATAGGAATTGATGCAAAGAAAAGCACTGTGTTAGTAGCACTCTAATTACTGTGGCATGTTGCCTACATTCCTGCAGCTTGCTCTCAACTACCTGGAAATCACAGCTGGGAAACTTTCATTCCCTGGCTGTAACATGGCTGGTTAGACCTGTTTAAATCCAGGAAATGGTCTCACAGTCTAATTCCTAGGTGTGAAAAGACAAGGTTGCCCACTTGAGTTGCTGCATCACAATGGCAAAATGGCCACCAAAAAGTGGGATAAATACTCATAGGCCACATCCCCATGCAAGCCGTTTGGTGCTGATTGGGCCCACATGGGTCAGGTGTGGGACCAAGATTGAATCTTGGGCGTCCCCACGTCATTCCTGGCAACACGGGACAAACCTAGGTGCAGGTTGGGCACGGATGGAAGTGTCACCATGCAAACTGTGCCAAACCCTGGCATGGGGGAGCAGCGCCAAACGTGCATGGGGACACAGGCAGAGAGCACTTTCTCTCATTCACCATTTACAGTACTATAGTTAGCACTTAACAGCAGGACAACAGTTGCCTGTGTGGGGTCATTGGGACCCACACCCTGCCTAGCTTCAGGGGCACAGAGCTAAGCAGACCCTGTGTCCTGGCAGCTGAGTTACGAAGCCATGAGGTGCTTTGTAGATCCTTGCTTATTTAATAGTGCTTTCACTTTAAAATTGAATTTTTGCTCTTGCGTGCCTTTAGCGATATTGGGTGTTTGAAAGGCAGGAGCTGTTTGCTTTAAAAGTGTGAATGGTAGAAAATGAAAAAACGTGATAAACACTCACTTGCAAACATGGTAAACCTAAACTTTTGAATCCCTGAAATCCGAGGCACAACTGTGTGCAAATGAGGTTACCCAAAGCTGGAGTCCTAGAATATGGCAGATTTATTTTGTGCAAAATCTGGCTGTAGGGTTCTTCTTACTAGTGATGTGCAAATTGCTGTCTCCAGTGCTTTCTGAAGCATTGGAACCTGCCACAACTCTTTTATTTCACTATGCGGGACAAACTGAGTTCTGGTAGGAGGCACCTTGCCGCAAAGGTTGGATCCCCATGTAAAAGGGAATTCCCAAAGTTGGTCTCCATGTAAGAGAAGTAGCGTAACTTGAGACTGTATGAACCTTTGATCTTGAACCAGGAGGTCTTTTCTGGGAGAACCTAGGGAAATGCGATCAACTTTTTCTTTACAAAGAACTGGTGTAGATGTTCATATTTGTTTCACGTTTTTTTTCTTGAATTTTGTTAGATTGCCATAGCTATTTCTTTCTTGGGGTCGAGAGAAAATAAGGTGCATTTCTCATCAGACTCCACAAGAGGGAACTCATCACCCATCACTTAGACCATGCAGTGTTTGCCAAATTTCAGTTATTTGCCGGTAGCCTGTACTATTATTTACTTCTTAATATTTGACTGTACCATTCCACCCCACTTTAAGTACATTTATTTCTGCATACCCCCTAAAATCATCTGATGCATCATAACTTGGGAAACATTCAAATGCTGTCTCATATTCTGAACTTCTGGAGATGGTGAATGTAGCTTTATTTATTTATTTATTTATTTATTTATTTATTTATTTATTTATTTATTTATTTATTTATTTATTTATTTATTTACATTTATATCCCGCCCCATACCCGAAGGTCTCTGGGTGGGTTACAACCTTAAAACAACAGATTAAAACAGAATGCACAATAAAAGATGTTAAAAATTCAGTACATATAAAACAATATACCACATGTTTAAAATGATAACGTTTGTACTGGGGGAGGGAACATTAACAGCTTAGCCAAAGGCCAGGGCAAAGAGGTGTGTCTTCACTGCCCTCCTAAATATATATAAGGAAGGGGCCTGACGCACCTCGAGGGGGAGGCTATTCCATAGTCTGGGGGCCATCACAGAAAAGGCTCTCTCCCGGGTGCCCACCAGCCTCACTACTGAAGGTGGTGGGACAACCAGGAGGGCCTCGCCACTTGATCTTAAGCCACGGGCAGGTCGATACGGGAGAAGGCATTCCTTTAGATATTTGGGGCCCAAGTCATTTAGGGCTTTATAAGTCAAAGTCAAAACCTTGAATTGGGCTCAGTAGTGAATTGGCAGCCCGCGCAATTCTTTTAAAACCGGCGTGATGTGCATCCGGCTAGATGTTCCAGTCAGCACTCTCGTGGCTGCATTTTACACTAGCTGCAACTTCCAAACCGTCTTCAAGGGCAGCCCCATGTAGAGTGCATTACATGCGATCTTTTGTCTCCCACGCCCTTCTAAGCCTTCCCCATGAACTCACTTCCGCCATGAATTCACAAAGCTCACCTCTTGTCGCATTTCTCCATGTGTCCTTCCTTTTAATTGCTTTTATTTGTAGTTCTTTTTAAATTCTTTCATGCTGAACTTATCCATGCATAAAAAGGTAAAGATGCCATTAAGGTGGCATCTCTCTAAAGTGATAGTCTGTCTCAGGAATGGACAAAGAAATCCATTTCTGAACTGGAACACCTCTGATCTTGGAGAGGAATACCAGTCCAATTAAAAACTACTGCCATTTATTCTCTCTAATGAACAATTAGTGATGTAAGCCAGCTGGCATGACCTAGTCAGATACACAGAGCACGATGGCAATGCAGTTGCCAATCTTACATCCAGACCTTCAACCCAAACCCCAGTTATATTTGGATCCTTTACACAAAGGTGCTAAGAGCACCTCTGACAATAAGGTACAGATTTGCAGCTTTTCTAAATTTACACAGCAATCTCACCAAATCAAATTGTGGAACCGAAGGGGAGAAGTCGATAAATACCCTCACTTTTCTCCATGCCAGTTTGTTCAAAGCAGTAGAAAATAGTTCCCAAAGAAGTGGCAGCGTCAACCCAGATTTTTCCTATTCCTGCAAGTTAAAGGGAGACACCCATTAGATAGCATTTTGAACTCGAAAAGACTGAAGTTAATTCTGTTGCTGATAAACCTTGGAAGACTTGAAATCATCTCAAGCTGTGAAAGGACAAGCAGCCCTACTAGCTCCAGGTTCCCCCCCCCAAAAAAAAATGCCAATAGCAAGCTAAGCTAAATGCTTTCCTCAGGCCAAATTTGCTAAGAATTCTACCTAGGAAACTCAGTCCTCAGACAAAACACATGTGGCTGCTTGAAATACTTCATCAAACTTTCAAAATGATATAGAAGAAGAGTTGGCTTTTATACCCCACTTTTCTCACCCATTTAAGGGGATTCAAAGTAGCTGACAAACTTTCTGTTCTTCTCCCCACAACAGACACTCTGTGAGGTAGGTGCAGCTGCGAGAGCTCAGAAAGAGCTGTGACTAGCCCAAGGTCACCCAGCTTGCTTTGTGGAGGAGTGCTGAATCAAATCCAGTGACTACAAATATGAGTCCACCACTCTAACCAGCTCTTCTTACATTTTTATAGAAGAGGTGGTAAAAGCAACCTGCCTAGATGGCTTTAAGAAAGGGTTAGATGAATTCATGGATGCCTGATGTGTTGATGGCTACCAGAATGGATGCCCAGATACATCCTCCAGGCTGGGAAGAGAGGCGGAGTGCCTCTAGGGCAATTTGCGGGATTTGAGAGCAGATGAAAGTTTTGCCCTTGTTTCTGCTTGAGATGCTCACAGGCTGTTGGTGGGCCACTGTGTGGGACAGGATACTACACTAGATGGGCTGTGGGCTGATTCAGCAGGGCTGTTATTGTTGTTGTTGTTGTTGTTAATCACTAATATCTCCCTGAAATAACAACAGCCTTCTAAGAGCCTTTTATTATATTACAATGTTGATTTCCAAAACCTTTGAGAGGCAAAGGCTCGATTATACTATTGTTTAGACCATCTCATATATCAAGATAGTGCATGTTGTACCAGATGTTTAATACAACTGTTAAACCAATGCATAGTTGACTGTGATTCAAATATGGCAATGTTTTACTTCATATAAAGCCTTGTTCAGTTGTAGTACTGTAATATTTCAGTTGTAATATTTCCTTAAATTTTACTGTTTACTGTTATTTTTACCTTGCAAAGGATAGAAATGGAACATTGTTACTTACATGATAGTCTGTTCTGGAAGATATCCAAAAGAATTGCACTTTAGGGTTAATCCCTTCTGCTGCATTTCCCACATGATCACACTTCAAACTGTAAAACCTTGCACATTGCCATCTGGTCCCAATCCTTGAAAGAACAATACGATCCATCAGTAGTGTGTGCAGTCTGCAAGAAAAAGCACAAATAAGGAATTATCAGAGTGTTGACCATTTTTTTCTGAGGATCTTCCAGAATGGGCTATCACATGAATAACAATGTTTTAATTTTGTGAGACCTCAGAAGAATTCCCAGAGCTCCCTAACTGAAGGGTGGGAAAACAGGATAGGAAGAATTCCATGAGAAAGAGAGGATATTTCCTACCATTACTTGGGACCCCTACCAGGCTTCAAGACTCTCTGCTCAAAGACCACCTCTGCCAATGGTTTGGAAATGTCAAAGAATTCGACTAATGGCTGAGTCAACAGTGCGAGGCAGCTGCAAAAAAGGCAAACGCAATCCTGGGGTGTATTAGGAGAAGTATAGAGTCCAGATCACGTGAAGTTATTATCCCCCTCTACTCTACCTTGGTCAGACCTCATCTAGAGTACTGTGTCCAGTTCTGGTCACCCCAGTTTAAAAAAGACACTGACAAGCTGGAGCAGGTTCAAAGGAGAGCTACCAAGATGGTGAACGGTCTGCAAACCATGTCCTATGAGGAACGGCTTAAGGAACTAGGAATGTTTAGTCTAACATTTGAATGTTTAGTCTACCTTTGAAAATGAAACTCAAAAGATTTATCATAGCATAAGCTTTCATGACCTGGAGTTCACCTTCCTACATTTAGCCCAGGAGAGTTTAGTCTTTCAGTCACCTTGGCTGTGGTCACACCTAAGGTTTAATCCAGCTTCAGTCCACCTTTAGAGCAAGAGAACACACCAGCAAAGTGACCAGTAATTTTCTTTCCACATTATCTATCGCAAAGGTGAATTTTCTGAGTTATTTAACACTGAAAGAAAAGTTTCACTGAAAGAAAAGTCATTTTACTGATGTATTCCCTCACTCTGAAAGTGGACTGAAGCTGAATTAAACCTTGAGTGTGACCACAGCCCTTGAGATTCTCTGCTGTCCGTGTTGAAATAGATTTTCAAGGTTCATTTTCTGAAAAGTTATCTAGGGGTGTTTTTCCACTGCAGCCCTTAGATCTGGATCTAAGAAGATCCGGATTAAGGAAAGCACCCAATGTGTTTCCACAGGAGGTGTAGCACCCATTAGGAATGGGTGCTAACACCCCTGCTGTGGAAACAGCTTTGCACCCATGTGGGGGATCCGGATCGACCCACAAGGGGTCAGTCCATTACCCCATGTGTTTTGGGGGGCAGGGGGGCAGTCTTCAAAGCAACTTTCGAAGTTGAGCTCATGGTTCGAAGTGATTTCGAAGTGACTTCGAAGCCAATTTTGGGGGGGGGAGTCCCAAAGCTGCATCCCCTCCCCCTAGCTTCCTTTGGACCCCATTGCCTGTTTCCAGTGGAAACAGGCTCCCTTTAACCTGGATTTTCTGGGAGAAGACCCCATTAATGGGGTCTACAGAAAATCCGGATTAAAGGCCAAAATGTACCCATTAGATCCGGATTTCCCCAATGGCAGTGGAAACAATTGGGTCCCAAATGGATGCCGTAGTAGAAATGGGGTCATCCAGCTCACACCCAAATGGGTCCTAAATGGGTGCAAAAATGGGTACTTTTGAAAGTGGAAAAACACCCTTGGAGCAGCAAAAGCCACGCAGACTTCTTACAATAAATACAATAGGAACAAGAGTATTATGCAATAAGGTTGTATTTATTTAAGAATCATTTCACTTTTCTTATAAAACAGCTTTTCTCCTGTTTACCTGTAGTAAAAGAAAATAGGCGAAGAGGACAGTGGGGTAATGAAGACAAGGACCAATTGCTTTCAGGTAACAAAATCCACCCGTAGTTTACCATTGTGTTGGTTGAGCTGTAGATATGATGATGAATCATTAAGGTGAACGATATATATAGCGTACTATGCAAAGTTCAGTCCCAGCATAAGTTTGCTTATGTTTCCTTACAGGTGTACATACAAACCTCAAATGGCTGATGGCAATGTTACCTTTATTAATCAGTAGGAGCCGCTATCTAATCAAGCTGTGTATAATTTAGTGATGATTGGCATATCTTAGAAGCCTATTAAGAGATGCCAAATCACGTATCTGGTGCAACAAACCAAAGTGGGAGTTGGGATAAAATACAATTTTAAAGTTTACCATTGCTGTCTGGTCTGATTAGGTCGGACTTTACTTGTATATGTTTAATACATACAGAATTTAAGGATCATGTTTATCGTAAAATGGGGAGAGGAGAAAAAATTGATATAGGACTTTTCCATGCCACTCTGGAACCAGGAGCTTTGTGCAAGCCCTCTGATCAATAGGGAGGGAAATCTTTACAGGAAGTGTACGCAAGTATGGCGTATCTGGCTTATGCCACGAAATGTGAGGGCTCTGGGAAACGGGAAACAACAGTGGGTTGCTGAAGCTCCTGAATGCCAGCTGTTGCGAAAGTTTTCCAGTTATCTCACTGGCCCAGATAACCAGGGGTTAAGCCATGTGAGGCCTGACCCTGAGGAGCTAGAAAATTGGCGAGCGGAATAGAAGAGGCAGGAGGCAGAGATTGGCTGGAAGAGATATATATTTTTCTCTGCAGAGCTTTAAATAGCCCGTCACAAGAGGGGCGGGAAAGGAAGTGATGTCCGGGCATCATCCAGGGAGGCGATAGGTGGAGCCATGTCAGGTAAGCAGGTCAGAAGTCCTTCTGATGTCACATCCTGTGGCGGGAGGTGGGGAGGATCCTCAAACAGGAAAAGGAGTCTTGTTCTCTACGCGTGCTATGTGGCCGGGGAGCCATTATGCCCCAAGGCTAAGAGTCCAGCACCCTGCTGGTGCCGGGTGTGTACTGCAAGCTATGGGACAGAAAATTAGTTGCTTTTTACTCTTGAGGCTTGAGAAATGGGGTGTTTTTCCACTGCAGCCCTTAGATCTGGATCTAAGAAGATCCGGATCTAAGGAATGGGTACATTTCTTAAGCTGGATCTAGTAGACCCAGATTAAGGGAAGCACCCAATGTGTTTCCACAGGAGGTGTAGCACCCATTAGGAATGGATGCTAACACCCCTGCTGTGGAAACAGCTTTGCACCCATCTGGGGAATCCGAATCAACCCACAAGGGGTCGGTCCATTACCCCAGGTGTTTTGGGGGGTGGGGGGGCAGTCTTTGAAGCAACTTCGAAGTGATTTCGAAGTGACTTCGAAGCATGAGTTTAACTTTCGAAGTTGAGCTCATGCTTCAAAGTCACTTCGAAGTGACTTCGAAGCCAATGTTGGGGAGGGGGTCCCAAAGGTGCATCTCCTCCCCCTAGCCTCCTTTGGATCCCATTGCTTGTTTCCAGTGGAAACAGGCTCCCTTTAATCCGGATTTTCTGGGAGAAGACCCCATTGTAGATCCCTTTAATGGGGTCTACAGAAAATCTGGATTAAAGGCCAAAATGTACCCATTAGATCCGGATTTCCCCAATGGCAGTGGAAACAATTGGGTCCCAACTGGGTGCCGTAGTGGAAATGGGGTCATCCAGCTCACACCCAAATGGGTCCTAAATGGGTGCAAAAATCAGTTCTTTTGACAGTGGAAAAACACCCATCGTCAACAAGGGCTAGGAGGCTGGAAGGGAAACTTAGGGAAACGTGAGCGTTTTTTTTGCGATTACAACACGCAAGCCAGTGATGGTGTTATCTGCAGTTACCACAATGTTTTTCAAACACAGAAGGGACATGGCAAGCCCTATACCATAGAGGCACATGGTAGGCAATGGTAGGCACTTGTGCGGATCAAAGGCTATGGTCATACCTAGGGGTTAATCCAGATTCAATCCAATTCAGAGTGAGAGAACACATCAGCAGAGTGACCAGAATTTTCTTCTCACATTATCCCAAAAGTGAATTTTCTGAGTTATTTAACACTGAAAGAAAACTGCTTATCGCTTTGTTGATGTGTTCTCTCACTCTGGAAGTAGACTGAAGCTGGATTAAACCGTAAGCGTGACCACAGCCAAAGACTGCAACTAGATGATCACAAATGGATTCTTTCAGCTCCTGAAGCACTGGGATTTGCTGCAGAGGCAGAGGGCAGGCTGGTCACACAGCGACACCTTGTAATCTCTAATAGGTCACTGCTGCAGGGCATTGCGGGATTGGAACACACTGGCACATCTAGTGGGCGTGTCAAAAGGGCTTTCTGCACATGGTCCACTCCTGTGCCTCTTTTGTCCTCATCTTAGAGTGAACCAGAGACACCTTGCCTTCTCCTAGTCAGATTGGTCTAGTGGTTAGGGAGACAGACTCTTATCTGGGAATACGGGGTTTGATTGCGCCCTCCCACGAAGCCATCTGGGTGACCTTGGGCTAGTCACAGCTCTCTTCTGAGCTCTCACAACCCCACCTACCTCACAGGGTGTTCCATTGTGGGGAGAAGAATAGAAAGCTTTGTCAGCTGCTTTGAGTTCCCTTAAGTGTGTGAGAAAAGTGGGGTAGAAAAGCCAACTCTTCTTCTTCTCCTAGTATACACCATCTGCATAGGATGAAAATAGACCAGGCTAGGGCCATTTCTGCACTGCGCCTTATTCTGGATTATATCTCAGAATAGAAGCTTGCTGTCTGCATGCTGGTACAGACTACGGGGCAAACCCCTTTTGGGCTTGCCATAGTCTATATCAGCATGCAGATAGCAGATTCCTATTCCAGGATATAATCTGGAATAAGCACTAGTGCAAAAAGGGCCTTGGACATCCAAGATGGTATACAAGTCCGGTCTCTTGGTACACCTCCTTTTTGAGGTCAACTGGCTTACTATGGGGTGGTACACTGGGCCATGGAAGTGGGCGGGGACCCATTTCAGCATCTGATATATTATGGGCAATCTATGTTGGCGTTTGAATATACCATGCGAAACCCATTTTGGTGTTCCAGTATACCACAGAGGGACCCATTTCAGTGGTTCCGGGTACCATGGAAGATCCATTTCAGAGCCCCCACACTGAGTCCAAAGCTGGCACAAGGGCTGGCACAGAATGCTTATTCCAGATCAGAGCGTCCCCTTCTGGTTGTCTACCAGCCTCCAGGGCAAATACAGCCTAGGTTTCCTGTCAATGTTTGGTGTGGAAAATACAAAACAAAGATACAAGAATATTAATGTTAGTGGCAGCATAAATATTTATAGCCCAGAAGCGGAAGAAAATATTCCAGCTTTCTATATTTAGTATTTTTGAGCCATTAGGAACTGTTTTGATGGAAAAGCTAACAAATTCTTGGCAAGTATAGGCCATTAAGTTCACTGTAATATATCATTAAAGGCAATTCATTTTTATACACTGCATTAAAACTCCAGTCCGGGGAAGGAGATTACCTTGACAATGCTCTGGTCCAGCGGGAGGAGAGGAAAGACCTGGGTTTGCTGCCTCTGCCTTGCCCTCCCTCAAGGTACAGGGACTGTGTCTATTCTTGTCTAGGAGGACCTAGGCTGCTTGCCACACCTGTGTGTTTGCTGCCTTTGCCTCCCCAAGATATAAGAACTGTGGCTGCTCAGACCTGGGCTGCCTTAGTGAACTGCTGCTACCTGTAGTAATACAATAGCTGCCAAGCTAAGAGTGCGAGCCATGGGAGAGTCTGTAGGGTGTTCTTCATGAAAGGAACATCTTTTTATTATTTTTCTTTAATTCATTCATATTTTGTAGTTTCTGTGCAATTTTATAATGTATTATTTTGTATTGTATTTTTTCCTGTTTCTTGTAAACTACCTTGAGTTATTTCTTCGGAAAGGCAGTATACAAATAAAAATGGAGAAAAATGGAAATATGTAGTGAAGATATACGAATATCTCAGAAATATTATTTATTTTATTATAAAGCTGGTTTTTATTTATTTTATTCATTTTTTTCTGTTAGAATTTAAAATTACAAATTATAAAATGTTAATGATGGTATTCTAAGCTTGTAAGTTTACAGTTTTAATGCTCTATTAATAAAAAGTCTTAGAAAATATTACAAAGCACAGAGAAATGCTCATTCAATGCCTCTGAGCCAAAAATAAATATATAAGAACGCAAACAAATAATGTAACAAACACTAGCTGCTATGGGAACAAGCCTGCAGTCAACAATTACAGTTTGAAGGATTTTTAAAGATGCTCAATATAGAGAAGAAGTTTTGATTTTCAGAGTGAAGTTTAATTAAATGTATAGGTTTGACAGGTTGCCAACCATCAGGGGATAACAATGGTTGGATTTTTGTGAAATGCAACTCATGCCAAGAAATAGCTGTTGCTATGAAATCTACATGTTCAGTCTACAAAAGTAAATGCAAATGTAGGTAATTTTTTAAATCATCTGAATTTTTTTCAGCAAGCCCCTTATTCTGACCATTTGACTGGACAATAAAACCCTCCTGCCTTGCTGTGAGTCAGACATGGATTAGAGCATATGGCCCACCACTCAAACCAAGATGGCAGCACAAAGGCACTGCTTCTCCATTACCATTACCATCCTTAAGAAGACATCCAGAAAAAGCTTCTTCAAGAGGTGAAAAGACTTATGAAATCTGACCAAAGGAAGGAAAAGTGGTTGCCTCCTGAAATCTGCTGCAAGAACTTTGAAGAAAAAGAGTTGGCTTTTCTACCCTGTTTTTCTCACCCATTTAAGGGACTCAAAATGGCTGACAAAGCTTTCTGTTCTTCTCCCCGCAACAGAACACCCTGTAAGGTAGGTGGGGCTGTGAGAGCTCAGAAGAGAGCTGTGACTAGCCCAAGGTCACCCAGCTGGCTTCATGGTGGAGGGCGGAATCAAACCCGGTATTCCCAGATAAGTGTCTGACTCTGTAACCACTAGACCAAACTGGCTCACTTTGAGAGCCAAGTTGCTCAATTTTATAGGGGATTGGATGCCAAAGTTGAGCATAGCCCAAAGAAAGTGTCCAGAGAGCCATCTGGAGAAGTAAATTATGCCACCTCAAAGATGTGAACAAGCTGTCTACTGGTGCTTCATTCTCTGGATCCCTGCTCAGAAGTATATCGTCAGGTAGATTCTGCAATGAAGAATGCCTGCTGGCTCTTGAAGGGATGGAAGTACACCTTCCTCTCAAGAGAGAACCTTCTCTGATTATGCAAGAACTGAACCGTCACTGCCTGGTACATAATATGCTCTTCAGGGGCAAGGTATTAGAGAGGGTCACGGCCATTCAACTGCAGGCAAGAATGATGGAAAGCTGGGACTTGAGAGGAGGAGGTTTGTCCTTGACTCTGCTTGAGATGCCCATGAGCATTTGGTGGGCCACTGTGTGTGACAGGATGCTGGACTAGATGGGCTGTGGCCTGATCCAGTAAGGCTTCTCTTATGTTCTTATGTTCAATCTGGCTCCAAGACCTACTAATGGTATTGAAGCTGCCCTGGTCACACTGGTCTTCACACCAACCAAGGTTTAGAAATTGGCAACAACTTTCACAAAGAGAAAGTCATGGGGAGTACTAGCCCTGGAAACTACCCTATGGAGTTCTTTAAGGATTGATCTTCTCTCCCATGCTTTTTAAAATTTTGTGAAGCCACTGAAAGTGATCTGAGGGCACTCTGGGAAGTGTACCAAGTAGAGGCAGTGTCCAGGAGTGCCTCGTCCTAACTCTAGCTGGTTTGGCCATAGTAAGCTAGGCTTTGCCATAGTAATCTATCCTCTGGTAACTTCTAGACTGGACAATTTTAATGCAGTCTACATGGGACTACCCTTGAAGGCAACTTGGAAGTTGCAGCTAGGGCAGAGTTCTGACTGGAACTCACTGCATATCACAATGGTCCTAAAAGAATTGCATTGGTTGTCAATCTATTGCTAAGCATAATTCAAGCTGTTAATACCCCGTTTCCCTGAAAATAAGACCTACCGTGAAAATAAGCCCTAGCATGATTTTTCAGGATTTTTGAGGATGCTCAAAATATGAGCCCTACATAAGTGTTATATAAAACATCCCCTGAAAATAAGCCCTAACACATCTTTTGGAGCAAAAATTAATATAAAACCCTGTCTTATTTTTGGGGAAACACGGTATTAACATATAAGGTCATAGATGGCTTGGGCATCAAACATCTAAAGGATTCACCTTCTCATGCAGACCTGTGTGTACCTTATGCTCAATAAATGAGGCATCCATAGCTGTGCCACCAGATTCATTAATCAAAGGGACAGAATTGCACTGGGGGGGGGGAGCTTCTAGGTGACACACCCTAGGTTATGGAATGGGCTCCTCTCTGAGGTCTGGTGAGGACACTCTTCTTTGTCCCAGGTTTTGCCTGAAAAAACAGCTTCCCTTTCCTCTTCAGGCACTGTTTTGATGCATTTGGAAATAAATACAATATGTTATAAATCATTGTAGACTTCTCTTTGCAGATTCTGCCAGCTCTACAGGAGATTCTGTTTCTTGAAACATTCCAGAGGATTTGGATTCTTACTCATGAAGTCCCCAGCCAAAGTAGAGAATGACAAGTTGGCAAAGGTGTTCTTTTTCATAAGGTTTCAACAGGGAGAAAAGAGAATTAATTAAGGAAATGGACAGGTGTAATGAAAACACTTCAAATACCAATTCTTCCCCATAACTGTCAGAGCCAAAAAGGAGAAGACTTGAGTGGCATTTGAGGATTTCTAAAAATTCCAGGTCCAACTACAAGGACAGGGATCAAAATGCACGAAGTCAGCGAGTAGTACAGAAGGGGCAACCCCCCTCCCCCATTTCCGCATTGTGCGGTGTATCTTGTGATGGTCCACTCTGCTCTAATGGCTTTTTTCATTGCGGACAGCACATCCCAGCCCAGCTTCAGAAGCCAAGGACTTTTGAAGTTGCAGGCCAGGGATTTTTAAGCCAGGCACTCAGTAGCAGGGTGCTTACAGGTGCCCAGAGAAATGGTCTCAGGCTTGGGGTACCAGACTACAGTCCAGGTTAGCCATATGCTGAACTGTTTGTATGTAGTCCATGGTTGGAGCAGGATAGTTAGTTTGGCACCAAATCCCATTTCAAGCTTTGTTTGGTGCAGACTGTGGGGATATGGCCTCCCAGTAGACTGTTCCATTGTGTGGGCAACACATTCTCCAGGTCCTGCTGGGTCACTCTACAGGCCCAGTATGGACAGGGCCAATGAATACTTTATTTAGACTGGGACACAGGAAATAATAATAATAATAATAATAATAATAATAATAATAATAATAATAATAATAATAATAATAATAATAATAATAATAATAATAATAATAATAATAATAATAATAATAATAATAATAATAATAATAATAATAATAATAATAATAATAATATTTATTTGTATACCGCCCTGTGGTGAACCAATCTGGGCAGTTAACAACAATAAATATAAAAAACATCATATAAGAATAAAACATTATGGTCCCTCCCCCCCTTAAAAAGTATTAAACAATATGACAAGTTAAAATACAGTATCAAAAATATAAAACATATTTAAACGGGCTAACAGCCCTAGTGTCCCTCCGGAGCTCCTCAACCAACACTTATGAGGGGGCCACGAGGGGAATGAGGGGGTCAGGGAGCCCGAGCCGGGATGGTTGATCTGGAGAAAATTAATCTGGAAAGGCCTGCCGGAAGAGAACCGTCTTGACAGCTTTTTTAAAGCTGTCTAGTGATGTCAACTGCCGGATCTCATCCGGCAGGTCGTTCCAGAGTTTGGGGGCGACAGCAGAGGAAAGGGAGTTGGATGACAACCTACCTCAGACTACAACTCTACATCTTCCATCCAACCCTTTACTTCTCTACTTCCATGAAGCTACCACAGGGACATGCAGGAAACAAGTCATTAATATTATTATGTATTATATTTTTATCCTACCGTTCCACCTGTAAAAGGCTTTCATGAAACACAACCTTGCAATTTAAGTAGACATGGCACATGACAGGAAGGAAAAGGAAGAAGACAGTATGTTTTATTTCTCGTTCCCCAAAGGTGAGATGGTGCACAGCCTTGCAGTAGCAGTGGTAAGAGGAAGTATCCTCACCAGGAGCAAGACGGCGGAGTCAGAAGTCAACTGAGTGACCAACAATAATATGCGCTTTTCTTGGGATTTTTCCATTTTTGGCTAAGAGCATAGCCAAGAATGGATGGGTGGGTGGGTGGATGAATGACTTTATTCCAATGACCAGATCAAAAGGCTCATACAAAGAATTACAAATTGCATAGTCACACAAGGCATTTAAATATGTATGCATGTAAGTATAAATATTCATATAATCCACATACTTTGATCCAGTGATACAACTAAATAACGCATAGGGGAAAATGATTATTTGGCAATGATGAAAGAAGAACGGTGAAGATGGTGAGGTAGTTTGATAGATCAGGGGGGCTACTGAGAAGTCCCTAGAAGAATCACGAAAGACAATTACTAAAGGCAATTCAAAATGGTGATCATTTGTCCATGCCATCACTCAAACTTACCTTGTTGGCATTAACCAAATACAAACCCATCAAACACATGAACAAAAAATAATACAGATGTACCTGTGTTTCTGCAGGGGATAGGTTCCAACACCTACCACAGATACAGGAAACGATATTACAAACACTGGGAAATCATGTTAGATTTCCTGCAATTCTAGCTAGGGGTGGCCACTCCAGCTGTGTGCATGACCTTGGGAGACCTAGGCTGAGCCTCTGAGGAGAGTGCAATGGTGCCAGTAGGGGCAGGGATGCTGATCCGATCAATCACGGAGGAGTGGATCCACAGTTTGGATCAGCAGATATGGAGGCACATCTGTAACCACATTTAAATATTAGTTAAAATTTCACACTATGGGTGTTTTTCCACTGTCACTAGAAGTACCCATTAATGGGTACGTAATGGGTACTTCTAGTGACAGTGGAAAACCACCCATTATGTTATCACCAACCCTGCGTTTACACTTAAGTTTTAATCCAGTTTCAAAATGAGAAAGTACATCAGTAAGTACCCATTAAAATGCCATTTAGTACCCATTAATGGGTACTTAATGGGTACTTCTAGTGACAGTGGAAAAACACCCCAGGATAACTAGCCATTTTCTCATCATATTATCTAAACTCAAGGTTGTTGAGTTTTTGAGTTATATAATACAGAAAGAAATTCATTTGTCACATTGTTTATGCGATTGGGTTTTTATTAGTTATATAATACTAAAAGAAATTCATTTGTCATGTTGCTGATGTGTTCTTCAATTCTGAAAGAGGTCTCAGACTGGATTAAAATTTAGGTGTAAATGCAACCCAAGACATTATGTAATCAGCAGCCTCTGTCTGAATACCAAGTTCCAATTTAAATTCTGTATTTTTCCTAACAAAATAAATTACTGTTTCTGTAATCAATTGTATTGTTTGGAGCTCTGTAAAAAAACTCTTAATTCATCCTTATGCTCCAATATCCAAATTGTTTCAGAAAACAGGCTGGATATACTGTATTGTTCTGTAATGACAGAACAGATACTGTATTCAAACACATTGTGAGGCATACCTTCTATTGTATTTTTTTTCCACATAAGACCCAAAATGTTTCCAAAATAATTTCTCCTAAAATCACACTACAGTAGATCTTATTTTTTTGTCCTTTCTAATACTCCTTGGTAAATTATAGGTGTATCTTACATGCACAAAATATGGCAGTTCAGGTTCTCCACAAATGCAAAATCTTTGCAGGTAAGAAAATAAATAACTTGAAACCAGCTGCATTTAACCATATTATTCACCTGCCCAAAAGAAAAATATGAAATTACTACTATGAAAATAAGCAACTCCTGGCATCTGAGACTTCTGTCCCTTCTGCACTGAGCCTTATTTTGGATCATGTTCCAGAAAAGGGACCTGCCATCTGTACAGATGATATAGTCTACAGTAGGCCCTGTCTGGAGCCTGCTCTTCAAGTGGATGGGAGATCCCTATTCTGGGATATAATCTGGAATAAGGTCCAGTATCGAAAGTGCCCAAGTTTGCACTTGATGAGGTTTAGTGCTGGACTGGAAATAATTTTGGAAATCAGTCATTTTCACTCCACTGCTAAAAGACACTGGGTGAAAATTGCCCTCAGCAACTCACTCCCACAGCTGGTGTCCCTCTACGTGGGGTAAATGAAGGCAAAATCCACCTATACAGTGGATTCCCACTCTGAGGGTGGATTTCACACCTTGGGAGATGGCTGCAGGTCCAATGGAGGTGCAAACATATATCTGCTGGGCTCTAAAGATGCACTAGGTCCATTTAATATAACTGATATAAATGCAACCAATTGCTCTTCCTGTCTCTACATTTTACTATTTTTTTTAAAAAACCTTCTTTGTACTTAAGATTGCAGCTATACTTTTGTATAAGCTTGGAGGCTGCTGACTCTTTTGCATCCATTTAATACAGCATCCCGGCATATAAGAGGGGACCCGATTGAAATAAATAACACATGGTATAGAAAAGGTGGACAGAGAAAATTTCTTTTCTCTATCACTCAGCACTAGAACAAGAGGGCAATCTATGAAGCTGATGGGTAGGAGAGTCAGATCAGACAAGGGGAAGTATTTCTTCACCCAGAGGGTCATTGGGCTATGGAATTTCTGCCAGAAGAGATGGTACCAGCAGCCAGCCTAGATGGTTTTAAGGAAGGGTTAGACAAATTTATGAATGACAGATATATCAATGGCTGCCAGAATGGATGCCTAAGTACATCTTTCAGGCCGTGGGGACAAGCAGGATACTTCTAAGGCCATTTGCTGGGATTTGAGGGCAGGAGGTTTGCTCTTGTCCCTGCTTGAGCTGCCCATGGGCAATTGGTGGGCCACTGTGTGTGACGGGATGCTGGACTAGATTGGCTATGGCCTGATCCAGCAGGGCTTCTCTTATGTTCTTATGATCAACCAATATAGGACATAAGTAGGCTAACATTTTCCCTACTCAGGTTCCCAAGCAACTGGTTTGTAGAGTCTTTGTTTGAGATTCATCCCTTTATTCACTTACTGTGACTGGTAAGCATAATCCCACTCTCTATGAATTGTTAAGTCCTTTTTAAAAGTCATCCAGAAACAGTGGCTGTCCTTACACAAGTGGTAGAGAATTCCATTGACAGGTACTGTATCAAAAAACACTCTTTGAGCAGATAAGCGTGGGAGAACCCAATGAAAAATATCCTCTGGCTCTAGTGTATTCCTATTTTATTCACCAATAGTGCATTTCGTTCAATTCTAGTTGTACTTCTTGGCTGAAATTTTGACTGTCCTCTGATCTGAGGATTGATGAGCTGTCATTTCCTTGGCAAGGGTACAGATTTGTCATATTTATTTCCAGGAAGATGCTAAGATCAACCTCTGATCTCTCAAGGTCACCTGAAGGAAGTCAAGAGCAGGTGAAGGTTTTGCTTTTGTCTCCTGTGTGAAAATGGCCAGAAGCAACTGGTATGCTACTGTTTGAGACTAGATGGTTGTGGTCTTATCCAACAGGGCTCCTCTTATGCTCTTATAGGACTGAACAAATTTGTGGAGGACTGGTATATCAATGGCTTCTAGAAGTGATGCCAAGGTTCTACCTGCAGGATGGAGACAGGCAGGATGCCTATAAAAGCCATTTGCAGGGAAACAAGAGCAGGTGAAGGTTTTGCCTTTGTCTTCTGCTTGAGTTGCCCAGAAGCAACTGGTGGGACACTGTGTGAGACAGGATGCCAGACTAGATGGGCTGTGGCCTGATCGAGCAGGGCTCGTCTTATGTTATGACCTTCTGCTTTCCATCTAGTTGCTCTACTGCTAACAGCCACTTTTCGGATGTAGGGTGGGCCATAAAAGGTTTAAATCCGTAAACATGCATGGGAGAGCACTATGCAGTATTTGCTTTGACCATTAACCCTTGTAAAATCAGCAGTAAGGGGCCCCAGGCAAAACAGATGTTGACAACCAGATCAATCGTAAACCACCCTGCAGTACTATGATGAATAGATGCCAGAGAGTGCTGTGGTGTCAACTGCGCATAGGGCGATAGTCTAAAAATAACACCATTTACCAGTGATCACATCAGCCTTGAGAAAGAGCCAAGAAATTTTTTAAAAAGTGGATCCATTTTCTCCATCGAGTAAGGCTGAAAAATATCAGGGCATCTGGAAACTACTCCGGGTTTAAAATGTCTTCTGCTGTGATGCCTAAAACAAAGGCAGCCTGTATCATCTCCAGACGTGTGCCGCCGAGGTTCAAGGAAACCCAAGATAAAGCGACCACAAAAACCAGCTGTTGGCTACAAATGGAAACGTACAGATTGCGGGTGCCCCACTCATTTTCAAAACAGCTTGAGTGAAGCTCAAATCCTTTTCCTCCAGCCCTTTGTCCTCGGGAACCTTTGTCTTGCATAGGGTAAACAAGGAGGAAGGAGGACAGTGTGCCTCCATTTTCCCTGCCGTCTTCTTTCCCCTTCTTAGACCGGCAGTGGCCATTTTCCAGGGCCAAAAAGCCAGGCAACCGACTGAAAACTGAGATCAGGCTTCTGAGGGAAATGTGAGCGCCTTTTGTACTTTGAAATAGTCAAGACGCATCCACTAAAGCAAAAGTCCCCCCTCCAGGTTCTGGTACAGGAAACAGAATGTTATTTTACGCACAGTCAATTGATATATTCACGTCGATATAATTTGATATTTTTATTCCCTACGCTTGAGGGGAGGTAGAATCTGCTTCACAAGGGCGCACGCCCTTCCCTCCCAGTTCAGTCGGCATTGCCAGGGTTTATTTTTATTTTCGAGGGGGCGAACCTTGAGCTCTTTTCCCTCTCTAATCTGGGCGCCTCCCCTCGCTCTCTGGCCCCGTCCCTGTCCCACCCGGCCCTTCGCTGAGGGGACGGCGACACGGCCATCTCTTCCGCCGCCATCTCTGCGGAGAGGGCAGCAGCCTTTGCGCAGCAGAGAGAGAGAGAGAGGCGTCCATTGATCCCTTCTCCCTGCAGCAGCGAGGCGGGCGAGCGCGCACAGCTTCTCCTCCTCCTCCTCCTGCAATTAACATACCAGAGGAAGGAATGGCTTTTGACTTGTGTTCCCCTCCCCACCCTTTCTCCTCCGTTTTCTCCACAAGAGGGAATCCCTGATTTCTTAAATTGGGGAGGGGGTAGAAGAAGAGACGGGGGAAAGGAAAAGCTCCAGAAACACACACACACAAGCCTAATAAAGATCGGCGGGAGTCTGGAGGAAAGGGGGAGGAAGCGAAGAAAAAAAATCCCTTCCCTCTCCTCCTTCTCCTTCTTCACACTCTGGTGACAAGTTTTAAATGGAATCCACAGGGGAGATCTGTTCCGGCGTCCCCTCTCACCCCATCCAGCCCCGTTTCCCCCCTTTTCCAAGCCACAGAGGCGTCCCCCCATCCCCCCACCCCACCTTCTCCCTGCTCCTCGTCCCTGCAAGAGGCTCCTCGCGCTCGCCCGCTCCTCGCTCGCGCGCCGCGCTCTCCGAGTGCCGCCTTGCCTTTGCCTCTGCCTGCCTGCCTGCTGCCATTATGTGCAACCATCTTTGCAAAGCCAGGCCTGCTCCTCCTCCTCCTCCTCTCTCTCTGCAGCAGGCTCCTCTCTGGGCAGGGAGAGGGAGCCCTTAAACATGTCTGCCTGAAAGCACCCCTTGCAGGATCAGCCCCTCCCTGGGTGGCACTACTACTACTACTACTACCACCACCACCACGGGCAGCACACGCTGGCCTCTCTTTGCCCAAGGCTACCAGCAGCAGCAGCAGGTCTGTTTGCATGGGGGTGATGATGATGATGAGCAGTTTGCATGCAATGTCGGGGAAATGGGGAGAGGAAGCGCTACCTGATGATGGGGATGGGGATGAGAGAGGAGAGGAGTCCCCTTCCAATTGCAATCTCCTTCCCACCCCCCCTCCCCAGCCTTCTGTTTGTCGATGCTGCTGGGGCCTGGCTGGCTGGCTGTCGCAGCTCCTACAGGAATTTGGAATACCTTAAGCTGGCGCATAAGCACAGAGACAAGAGCCCTGTGTATGATTTTTTTAAACACCCCCTTTCTCTGGATCCGGCTGGCAAGGGCGGCCGGCGTGTGGGCCTGCAAAGAGAGAAAGCAAAGCACAAAAGGGCAACAACAGGCGCCGCCGAATTCCTCTCCTCCTCCGCCGCCGCCGCGGTCCGGGTCTCGCTCTCGTCGCCGCTGCTCCTGCGGGAAAGGGAGGGAGGGGGACGGACGGATGGACGAGGCAGGCTGCTGGCGACGGCGGCTGCAGCAGCGGCCTCCGCCCAAAGGGATCGTCGGGGAAAAGGTCTAGCAGCGAGCGAGCGAGAGGGCCCCGCGTTTCCCAGCCAGCCAGCCAGCCAGCCAGGCCGCGGGAGCGCATTGCTGCTGCTGCAAGCAGCCGGGAAATGCGCGCCTACGGCCCGCCTGGCCTGGCTGGCTGCTGCGCTTGTGGCCGGAGATGATGATGATGATGATGATGAGGTCGCCGGGGGTTCAGAGCTGGGCTAGGGCGCCGGCTGTCTGCCGCTGCTGCTGCTGTTGGCGAAGGCGCATCTAGGAGCTCGCCTCCGAGCCCGAGCTTTGCAGGACTTTCCCGAGCAATGGCACATGAAATTGCCCACTGGCTGGAGCTGCTGCATTCCTCCAGGGTGCGTGTGCGCGACCCATCCAGCGTGGGGCCCCCTTCTGTCGTCCACTCGCTCGTAGGAGCTTTCCTCACCTCTTCCCTTTCCTCCCTTCTTCCTGGGCCTGGTGGATGCGTCTCTCCCTTTCTGCAGGGCTTCTCTCATGGGCGCCTCTCTCTGAGTGGGAAAAGGAAGCTGGGGGAGGAGGGGGTCTCCTTCGACCCCAAGCCCTCCCCAGAAGTGGGGCATCCCCCAGCCCTCCCCCCCCCCAGCTGGGCCCTCCTGCCTCTGGAAAAAAGGAAATCCCCAGTTGACTTGGGCACCACGTGGCCTTCTTGGTTTTGTTGCTGCTGCTGCTGCTGCTCTGGGGTCTTTTGTTTTCCAAGGCCCTCAGGGTATGGCCTAGCTCTGTGCGCATGTGCTTTGGAGGGTTTTGGTGTGTGTGTGTGTGCTCTTCATCTTCTTTCTTACTTAGAATTAGGTCCCAAGGACCTCAAGGGTGCTTAGGTAACCCACCCACCCACATGTTGGCTTTTGCGACGTCAGTTGTAGTGATGCTGGCAGAGAGAAACAAAGGCCGGAACAGGGGACATCTAGGTAAGGACGTTTTCCTTTGGTCTGGGGGCTTCTTAGCGTCTTTTAGTAAACCCAGTGGTTTTAGTGGTGAAAGGATCTCTCTCCCCCCCCTCCACACTCCCCCGTTGGGAAAGTGGGGAGTAAACTTATAGTAGGAGCTGTGGGACAGATGACTCTTTCTCAGGCTGCAGGCCTTGAATGTTGCAGCACAGCTGGATGAAGCTGGTGGGAATGGAAGTCATTGGTATTTGGTGAAATGGGACTGGCCAAGTCAGGGAGGGAGGGAGGGAGGAAGCCCTGATCCGACCCTTGATTTGGCCTCCCCCCCCCCCAAGCTTTGATTTGCAGTAGACCAAAAATTGCAATTTGGCTGAACTAAAGATCATGAGCCTTCTTTATTGCTCCACCTTGGCTGTTCCATTGCAGGTGTTGTCCAGAACAATCATTGGGCACAAGGTTGGGCGAGGCTGTGGCACATTTAAGTGGCTGTGGGCTGCACACGAACGCTTGTGGCAATATTGGGTGGGGGGCCCTTTGGAACCAATGCCGCCATGATTAAGCTGAGCATTCTGGGAGTGCAGAATTAGCTGAATCAGTGGAAGCCACAGATGATAAAGCCTGGAACAATGTTGGTTTGAACCCTGTGATCCACGGCTGGCTTTTCATGTGAGAATGACACTTATAGCCTTAGAAAAGCAGAGGTTGGAATTGGGGATATGATTTTTTTTTTTTAGGGGCTACAACTTTCATAGTGCTTGGCTAAATTTTGCTAAGCATGGAATTTTAGTTCAAAAAGGGAACTTGCTCATTTGTGAAGCTCACAGGGTGACCTTGAGCTAGCCAGTTGCTGTGTCTGCTGATTTGCAGTTTGGAGGAAAGCTAGGATGAGCGTATCAATAACAGTATTTTATTTAATATTTTTATGAAGTGGTGTGTCCATGCAAATAAGGCTGTATGTTCTTGCTGTTGAACTGAAGCACCGGTCAGACCATTCTGTGTGGGTTTTGTGATCGTGGTGTTGTAATAGTGTTGATTGAGTTTCTCGGTTCGCCAAAATTGCGTGATTAGTTTATCTATACTATCGCCCCTTTGCCATACAGCTTCTCCCTCACCGAGTTTTGTCATATTGTCAAGATAATACATGAACTGTATCTTTGCAAAGATGGCTGCACATAATGGTAGCCACTTTGTACATGGGCAGACTGCTTGGCCGCCTAACGGTTTGCTGTTGTAGTGATTGACAGTTGGTTTCTGGGACCCTGGTCAAAGGTCTTTAAAATCACCCTTTATCTGAAACTCGGTAGCCTTAGATATCAGGGATTCAGTTGAGGTGTTTCGATGAGCAAAGTATATGCTTTCCTGTTTTGATATGTGGCCATGGTCTTCCTACCTGGTGGAAGAATAGAGGCTAAAGAGTAGTGAGGAAAGGGTGCCAGGTATTCTGTGGAAGTGGGAGTGAGGGCATGGTGGGGGCCCACCCTAGAAGGAAGACTGGCAGCAGTATGTGAGTAGATCTCTAGAAGACACAGGAAATGCTGGCACAGGAAAAACCAATGTTATATGGTCTTCCTGGGGTTGAATGATCTGGTGGTTGTGGATCAGGATTTGAGCACTGATGGAAGCCATTATAATATGAAGGAGAACAATGGAATGAAGGTGATTTCTTAGAGTGTTTAGGAGCTCCAGTTGTATTAGGATGGTGGAGTCGAAAGCCATGCACAAATTCACTTGTACGTTCTATGTTGTGGTCTGGATTTTATCAACAAAATGGCGTCTTCTTTCCCGGGGATACTGAAGTAAACAACCTGCAACCCTCCAGCTTTTGTTGGTTTTGCCAAGTTCATCATTCCTGACTGTCAAATCAGGCTGGTTAGAGTTCACATTCCTTGGGGCTAAAATCCAGAAGTACTCCATGCCTTGGAGTGTCCTTGGCGACACCCTGAGGACCATGGGATCCTCGTCCCAATTTACACTGGATGCCAATAGATAAAATAATGCAGTGTAAGTTACAAATTGTGGGGACCTGATAGTATGGTTACCGCTGGTTCTTACTTCATGAAAAAGAAGGTATTGCTGAAGTAGCCATCATACTAAGAGATTCATACTGAGAGATCTCGACCTTATAGAAGCATACAAAGAATGTTAACTGAAAATAAAGAGAGAGATGTTGTTTAGGGGTCAGATGGTGGATGTCAGTTCCCATCAGGCTCAGACAGCCTATGGGCAGAGTAACAGTATAGGTTCCTTATTTTTAGATTCTTAGTGGTGCAGGTCAGCCCTAGGCCCAAGACTTCTGCCATGAGGGAATTTTTTTTATGTCTTTGTTTGTTTGGGTATAAGGTGGGATAGAAATACAAAGAAAAAGGTCTCAGTTTGGGTCAAAATAAATGAGTAAAAACAAGTAAAAGCAGGACAAACAGTGATAGGAACTGCATGGGCGGAGGATGTTATTCCACCAGGCAAAGGCCAGGGTTTGGAGGTGTGTTAACCAGTTGTTTGAATACATACTATGATGGTTCCTGACACACCTTGGAGGGGAGACTATTCCATAACCTGGGGGCTATGACCGAGAAGACCCTCCTATGTGTTCCCGCTCCTCTGACTACTGAAGGTGGTGGGGCTGCCATGAGGACCTCACCAGCAGATCTCAAGGCATGGGCAGGTCTCCTTGAGAGAAGGCCTTCTTCATCCTTGGAAAAAGGCATTTTCAAGAAATAGTTTTTCCACAGCAGATGTTGTAGACTTAGAAAAGCCGGTGAGGGGTTCTGACCTTATTTCTTTCTTCAGTGTGGATATTGAAGACAGAGGACAGACCCTGTGCCCAGGTGAGGCATGGAAAATTCTGGTTTGAGCGCTGCCGGATGAGATTCTTCTGTTCAGAATAGATGCACACCTTTTCAGGGGAGCAGAGAAGCGTTTAGGTCTGGGAAAGGCCTTGCCGTTCCGTTACCAGGCTAGTATTTTACAAGAGCATTGCTCATGGCTGGAGGTGAGCAGTGTAACAGATTAGACATCCTCTATAATTTGGGGA
This sequence comes from Aspidoscelis tigris stejnegeri, assembly GCA_023333525.1. Lineage (NCBI taxonomy): Eukaryota > Metazoa > Chordata > Lepidosauria > Squamata > Teiidae > Aspidoscelis > Aspidoscelis tigris. Next base: position 16,222,793 of record JALMGA010000007.1, read on the forward strand.
CGAAGACATTTTGCAGTCACCTCAGGTAAGGATGGCTGGTCTCCCGGCTGCTCTCGCGGGGAGGACGTCTAGCTTTACGGGTGCCCAGGTGGCGTGGGCAGTATAGAAAGCTATGCCACTCGTGAGAAATATCTTATTCTCCTGGGGAGCAGAGAAAGGTGGGGGGGGGGGGGAGAGAGCTCTTCTTAGCAGTCACCTTCTTGTTCCTCTGGCCGAGTATCCTTTGTGCAGCAAAAAGGAGATCTTGTGAGGATTTATTATCATTATCATTATTATTGTGGTCTTCCTTTGTTAGCAACAGACACAGCCTTTCAGCCAGGTTCTGGGGAGGTAAGTTGTGGAGAAAGAAAGGAAAAAGGGGAGAAGGAAAGAGTTGCTGTCTGGGGGGGGGGGGTCGGGTTGCCTGCTAGGGTCGTGGCTGCAGCATGAGGGATGGGACAGAAATTGCCCTTGGACAAGTGGGAGAAAATTAGCGAGTCCCTCTGATTTTTCAGGGACTTGTTGGCAACTCAGCGAGGGTTGCCATAGCTTTTTATGTAGGGTGACCAGGACCGGCTGAAACTGGTTTGAGGCAGATCAGCTCCTGAACACAATGCAGTCATTGAGTTTCTAGAGTGGTGATAGCTTCCTCCCTTCATGGCAGCCAAAAGCAGAGAGGATCTTGCTGAAAGATACCATCCCTTTACAATATGTGAATGCACACTTTACACACAGCGCTGGTATGTGGCTAATATAATAGTCATAAGAGGATTCTGTGTATCTATGTACATAGCTGCAGTAGCTGCGATTACTTTGGCTGGTTCATGCCATTATTATTATTATTTTTTAAGCTTTTCTGTTTTTCTTCTTTCCTTGCAAAAGGAATGAGCAAGAGCTGAGATTTTTCACCCTTTTTCCTGAAACAAAAAGGAAAGAAATTGGTTTCCTTTGCTAGGTGGAACACTTTGAGTTATGTAGGTTTGGGATTTGTTTCTCGTATTATTAGGATGGGGAGGGGGGGTCAGTCTTCTTCTGTCTGGTAAGCTGAGCAAAATAAAATGAATCGAGCAATTTGTATTTCTTTCTGTGTCTGTGAGTCAAGATTGCTGCTTTGCATGATGTTTTATTTACAGGGTGCCGTTTTGCCAGTTTCTTTTCAGAAAAAGGACATTATTAAATGTGTGTTTCCGTGTATGCGTATGTGTTGTGTTTCTGTTAAAGGCCAAGAGGAAGCTGTGTTGTTATACAATTGTGCAAAAAGGCCATTTTTCAAAAGAGGCAATACAAAGGTCTGCTGTCTCTCTTTTTTTTAGGCCCATTGATTGGGACTGCCTTTAACCCTTTTGGCTTTGCAATGCCTCTTAATCTGTGACCTCATAACTAATCATTGTCATTAAAAAAAAATCTCTCTCAGGTCAAGGTATGAAAGGTGAGCTAAGGTATTATTTGAACCTGATCACAATAGCATGGAGATAACACATCTACAGAGCCTGTGAACACAGTTTGGGGTTGCTCTCCCAGGCATGTTGGTGAATAAACCATCATCTAAATTAGGTAAAGAAATGCTATTAAACTTATCTAGGTTTAATAGGATTAAAGCTCTGGTTTATAAAGGCTTATTGATAGGCAGGCTAACAATTCTGCCGTCCTTCTATAAGGTACAGGCAGGCATTTTCTCCTTAAAAGAGCAGGCCTTTGAATGGCAATCATAAATCGCAGAGCCTGGGTTGGAGCACTGTTTTGCATTACTTGGCCATTAGACTTACAGAACTTTCCAGCCTATAATTTAAAAAGTCTGTGATTTTGTACTCCTTCCCCCTTTTGTTCAAACTAGATAACCCCTTTTGTGTGTAAGGTAAACAAATTTTGTGGCAGATGTAGATTCTTCCACAGTCAGGAATGGACATGTCTGACTTGCCTCTTCTGTATTTTGCATGCTGAACTGTACAGAGTTCAGGTTTTGCTTTGTTTTTATCCGGAGAAGTGGGTGCATTTTAAAGGTTTTGCAGAACTCCACTTGGATTACTAAATTACAATACCCAAGCATTTGTTATATACCAACAAGAAACTGGATGCTCAGTGCATCAACTGGTAAGGCAAGTCTTTTTCCGACTCACAGCTTCAGAGCATTAGATAATGGATAACATTTGTTTCCCTCCCTTAAAAAAATAGCTACTTGGAATAGAGGAGGCATTTTGCATGTTGCATTGAAACTGGAAGCTCCAGAGAAAGTGAGTGGGGGAGGCAGGAGAGAAAGCAATCCTGAGTGTGTGGCAAAGGAAAGAACAAAGGCTCTTAGAGATTATATTGGAGCACTAAACATTTTTGCCTTGGGGATCCTTTTGCCAGAAACTGTGACTTCCTAAAACAGGAAATCATCAGCAACCCTGGAATTTCTACATGCATTATAGGATGTTTCAGAAACCCAGCCTGTCCTGGCTGGCAGATAGTATTATAAATCTGCAGTCATGGGGGAAAAAAACAAATAAAGATGGAGGATAAACAGAAAGGGAAAATGTGTTCTGATCTGTTTTGAAATTTAGGTTGTCCATTGTGTTCAGGCGGAATAAAGTAGACAATCTTAAAAGCCCTGAGAGTATTTTGATTGGGTATGTTTCATGGAGACCGGTGACAAGCAGGGTTGGATGCATTTAGAGGGTGACACCAGCATTAAGGAACCTCTTTATTTCCTGATTGTGCAGCAGATGACATAAGGTATTTAAGGAATAAATTGCAGTGTATTAGAACTTGCATGTGGTTTCTTCAGCCTGTAAATATTTGAGACAGGTTTTTAAAATCAGCTGTGTGATGCATTGTGCTTCTCAAATCTGACAGGGCATAAAATAGCTTGCATGAGGGAGTCATGTGTGTTGTGATTCCATGTTGTGTTTTATGCTTAATATCATTATTCACTGATTTTGTTTTGGGTTATAAATGTCTATTTTAAAAGCCAGTAGTCCATGCAACATGATGGGAAGAATGTGAATGGGTGATCTGCATTGGGTGGGTTTTTTTTTCCCCTCCAAGGGTCAGCTGAATTCCATAGGGTTATATGAGATCACCTTTATGCTTCTGAAGGTTTTCTAACATTGTAAGTACTGGCACTTCATTTTCTGACATTTTTTTCTAGCTGAATTTAAGTTTTAGAAGTGGTATTATGCCATACACTGTGTGTGTGTGTGTTTTGTGATAATATGTGATGCTGTGTGTGTGCTGCCTTTATATTTCTTGCTCACTGCAAAGCTAGCTCCTTCTTTCTGTCTTTCTTCTGTCTCTTCTTTTTTTTTTTGAAATTAAATACTTGGCTGGACCTGTTTGCTGTAACGTGAGAAACCTGAACAGATAACGGTATACTCTGGAGGTTGTATAATACCGTGCTTTAAAATATTCTCTCCTTTGAGTCTTCCTTTTCTCATGTAGGCCATCCTTTTCAGCTAAAAATGCAGATTGCTGTCTGAGAACCGTTCCTCCTAGCAGCAGGAACCCATGTTGGAATCTTTCTTGTCTCAGCAGCTGATCCTGAGCAGAGGATAGCTGTTTAATGAGTTTAAACTCTTTATTTTTTAATGAACAACTGCTTTAATATCATTCAGTACTAGGCAGTCAAAAGATGGTAGGGATGTTTATTTGCCTGTGCACATGGGAAAAATTTGACCCAAATATTTCCAGGGCCTACTGCTTGGCTTTCTTGATTGGAGACATGCGTAGAATCTCAGATAATGAAGTGTTACCTACCTTGGTTTTATGTCAGTAGAGGAAGGAAGGAAACATGGGGGCAAAAGCCTTGCTGTGGTTAGAAAGAATCCTGTTCTGATCATGTGTTCCATCCATAACCCTGTATCTGAAGCTGGATGGCTGTTCAGATGTTCCTGAACTTCAACTCTCATCAGCCCCAACAAATATAGCCAGGCCACATACTAGCCAGTCTTGATTTATCGAGTCTCATTATCTCATCTAAGTAGGGATATTTGCCATTTCTTTTCCAGTACTCTTTGGAGGTACCTTGGTGTCCCTTGCCTGCTAGAAAGTTCAACCTATCAAGGCAGGCTGCTGCTACTGACCATGTGGTCCTCTGAAGCTCTGCTTGCCCCCAGGTAGGTGCCACATGCTTGCCTGGGTATTCTAGCAGCAGAGGACTACAACTCCTCCCAGAAGGCCCAAGTGCAAGGCTTCACTTCCAGGAAGGCTTCGGACACAAATTCTAGATTAATCAGTTCTTTGCAAACATCTGGTTCAGCTCACTATTGGACAGACCCTTAAGTGGAGTTTGGTCTACCAGGGAGCCTTACAACCGCCTTTCAGGCTGTTATTTGTTGTTTTAGTCCATTTGTTTCAAATTGTGTTTTACTTTGGTTTTATTGTGACTCGCACTGAGATCTCTGGGTATAGGGTGTGACAGAAGTATAAGTCAATCAATAAATAAAGATGTACCCATCAGGAAATTATGTTCAACACTGGCCCCAAACTGAACTATTCTGATCTCTGAATTTGATAAGTCCAGTAGTGGATGTGATGTTATCAGTAGGATCTGGACAACAGATTTCTACAGTCAGGCCTAAGTATTGGTCTGACATAGAAAAGTAATTGGGAAGAGAGAAACACACAGAGGAGGAAAGAGGGAACAGAGTGAAGCAAGTGAAGAGGAAGAAAAGATGGCAAATACTCTATGAAAGACAGCTCTAATGGCTGTGTGACTTCAGGGAGGCGTCCATGGGATGACCAGCTGCTGAGAGACTGTGAGCTAAAAAGCCATATACTTAATGCTCCTCTAGTGGGTTTCTATATATAGCTGGTTGCCATGGTGAGAACAGACTGCTGGATTAGATGGACCATGGGCCTGATGCAGTAGGCTCTTCCTTACCCAGTCCAAGTACAAGGTGGATTGCTCTTGCTGTGGGAACAAGGGCACACCAGCTTCCATGCCAGTTCTGAAGTTTGCACCAGCTTTGGAGCCAGGGTAGGGATCTCCAAATGCTCCAAAGGCCAGGGCCTTTCTGCACTTGGTCCCGTAATTTTCTTCCAGTGAGATCCCAGACAGAACATCTGCACTATAAGGGTCTGTTTCCACCTCGGAAAGCCCCCTGGAAGCAAACTACGTGTGGAGCCTGCCCCATCTCTGGGAGAGCCCATTTGCACCTCTGTGTTGCTGGACAGGTCATCTGACTTGCCACACTAGTGCGCTGGCATGTTAGATGATCCAGAACATGGATGTGCAGTGCATCACTGTTGTCCTGGTGCGCATGCAGTGGCGCTGGCATCAGGAGACAAGATAAGTCTGCAGACATGTTGGGGAAGGGATTGTGTGTATTGGCATTCCCTGGTACGAATGCTTGGTATACTCATGGGGAACTTCAACCTTTGCTATTGACGAACAGATGGTAGAACATGAATTTCCCCCAGGACTGAAAGCCTCCATGTCTGATATACCATTCCCTAGTATGCCTATAAATCTTGACACTGAGGTCTACCAGTAGACCAGATGACAATGCAGTCTTGGGTGCCCTAGACCAATCTACGCTTTGTCCAGTGTGGATGGAGCATATTACAAAGTGTTGGGGGCCTCCCTTAAACTTCACCTGTGTTTACAAGAGAAACCTATAGACCTTTGCTATACAAGTGGCAAATGTGGGAAGACCCTTATATTCAACAGGTATGAGTGAAGATAAGTTATAGATGGTGAGGTGGGAGAGGAGTTCTATTCTCCATCAAAATTTTCCTGGGATAAAGCAATTGACAACATTTTTCTCACTTTCACTTCCATTTTTATTTTTGTTAAATTCAGGCTTTGTCTTGGGGCCACTGGAGAGCCTGGGAAAGGTACTGGTAGATGCAGAAGTGGCTCTCATGTTGTGAGAATGAGGAAGCAAGTCCACACTTGAAAAATAGTGGCAACCACTGTTGTAAAGCCCTAAGCAGAGTTCTGATGGATGAGGCCCTCCATAGTTCTGTATTCTGTTCTGGTTTTGGCTTTCAGGCTGCTTCTGCTCGTGAATACAATAGCTATAGTCTGGTTTTAACATTTTACTATATCTAATGTTAGAAGGTCCATAGACCCGCGGTCATGGATTCCATTTATATTTAACTGCTCCTGTATTAATAGCACTGACCTCCTTTATTTCTTGTCTCTGGGACAGACTACAGAAACAAGAGTGGAACCACCATGAAGCCGTGGCTCCAGTTCATGAAAATGGTTCAGAACCATGCAGTCATTAGCAGTATCAAATGGAAGATAAGAAATCAAGCAAATGATTGGGAAATTTCTCTCTCAATGCAAAGTATTTGTAGACTTAAGTACCTGCCACACTCTACATATAGTACATGCCTGTCACCTTTCATTATTGTGTGCTCAATTTGTTAAAATTCTCAGGAATTTATTCTGAATTCCTCAGGAGTCTCATCCAGTTTATTTGGGAAAGTTTGACCACCCTAATAATAATTCACACAGCTGAAGTTAAGGTATGGGTCATCTGTCAGTTTTATATAACGGAGGTACTGCCTTGCTTTGACTGAGGATGTGAGTCACAGACTGTGGAGCTGTAGGACACATTGCGGTCACAACCAGGCATAGGCCCAAATAGTTATGTTAGACAGGAAGCCTAGGAAAACATCACTGAATGTTTTTCTGGATTTTTTGCTGCTTCTTAAAGAGCCAGTGTCATGAATATACTAACTGAAACAGAACATGCCTTTTCAGAATTCATCACTTATCAACTTGAACCAGCATGGTCATCTGCAGCAATGTTGGAAATTGTAGTGCAGTGTTCAGAAGGCATTGGATTAAATTCAGTACAAACCTAATTAAAGACTTGAAACCAAAACAGTAATGGGAATCCTTAACTCTTATCATTATGGGTGGGGTAACTTTATACCCCATCCAATTAAAGAAAGTGGATATGTTTTTTGTTTCTAGTTCAAAAAATGTGATCATGCACTATAGTTTTTAAATTTTAAGATCTTTTCCCCAGCCCAGGAAGATTCCTTGCAGAAATCAGGAGAATATAATATGTTGTTTACCTGCAGGTGTGTTGAGACAGGGTTTTTTCAATTGTCTCTTTTTGAAAATTCATCTCTCCTGCTGATGCACAAAAAAAGTGTTCAGACAGTTAAAAGAATAATTCTATTTCATGTTTCCACCTGTTGCTCTTCCTTTGCTTTGAAGTATGGCACTGTTTTTCCTGACATGTGCTAATTGGCCCTCATCTGCCTGGCTTTTTATGGCTCTGTTTGGTGGGTCACCGGCAGCATTTATTCCCATCTTGTGACTGGCTAAATTTTGCTCCTTTGTGCTTACAAAGTGTGTTGCCCAATGCAATTGAGAAATATGTTCTTAGTGTCATTTTAACCCACGTGAGGAAAGGGTGCCTATTCCCAGACTACAGCACAGGGTAAGTCTATTTTGTGTCTGTCCTTACAGCTTTAAAATTTGCCCAGAGGGTATCTCATTAAGCATGGCTGATTACATCCTAAAATTACAGTCTTCAAATTGCATGGATTTTTATCCATACTTATGAGATTTAATACTAACTGAAAGGGACTAAGGACCTCTCAGGAACTTGTGACTCCTTATATCCTGCAAGATTTCATCTTTAATCCTCTCAGCCAACATGGCTGATGTTATCTCAGGTAGCATTGGCCAAACAGTGGCTCTCCAAATGAACTACAGCCCTCCTTGTTCTTTACCATTGGCTAGACTAGATAGTAGCTCTTGGGAGTTGGTGACCAATATCACCCTGAGTAGTGGTGGCCATATTATGGTCATCCAAACGTTACTGAATTATAGTTTTCATCACTCCTTTCCAAAGGCAATACTTTCAAGGAGTTCTTGGGGGTTGTAATTTAGTATCATCAGCCCTATTTTGGCTGCTCTAATCTTGTGGTCACAGGTTTCCTATCCATCATCATAAGGAACGCAGTTCTTGTCATACCATTAACTGGGCCAGTCCATTTTAGTGCTTGAATTAGACAGTTTCTGTAGCGTTGACTGTCATGCAAGTTTGTGTCTGATATTCTAAGTCGTGGCTCCAAAGTGAGCAGAGGCTGTGGAGATATGGTCAAGTGTATCCACCGTCTGTTTTGACTTGTATAGGAGAATTTGAGTGAAGGATTACCTTTTCCGCCATCTTTTCCTGCTACGGTTTGTAAGTACCCAGAATGTAGCACCTTAAAGGGGTTAAGTGATCTTTCCTTATAACAGAATGCTTGGACAGCAATTTCCCACTGAAGGATCATTGAACTGTAGAAAATATTTGACTGAAGTCCTGGACCAGTCATTCCATTTGAAATTGGCAGGATCAGGAATTTAGCATCATCTAGCATCACTTGGCTTTGCTAGCTAGGAGATGTAGGACAAATGTTTGATTTCCATGGGCTACGTGGACCGTTAATCTGGCCCTGTCCTCCATGAATTTGCCTAACCCTTTCTTAAAGCTATCTAGGCTGATTGCTGTCACCAGCTCTTCTATTCATGATCTGCTCATCAGCTATATGATCACGTGAGATTAATTTTTCCAGTTTCTTGGAGACCTTTGTTTTCATCCAGAGGGTGTCATTTGTTAAAGCTCACTCCTCTATGCAGTAGCAGGAAACATGAGTATGGCTGCCTCACACGTCCTGTGGGACAGCCTGGATGAAGGAAGACTTAACTTGCTTCATACAGTACATTAAGTGAGGGTAGCATGCTGTTTGAACAGACATTACTTTAAATAATGAAGAAATTGTTAACTTAGGTGCAGAGAATTTAAAAGGCAGGCTCCCAGTCACCGCATCCTTTGGACATCACCAGTGCTTCTTAATAGAGTGGAACTGGGCAGAAGGACTCAGGCTGGAGAATAAACTATTCTGTATAAGTTCTTTTTTGCAGATTCCTTTTCTGTTGTTGTTCCTATCTCATTGTCTTGCCATCTTACACCGCAGCAAATACCCATCATTTTGCTACAGCTCTGTCTGGGTAGATTAGGCTGATAGGCGGTGAGTTGCCCAAAGTCATCTAGTGAGTTTGTAGGCACAAGACAGGGTTTGATCCTTGATCTGTCAGGTCCTACCTAATCCAACCTTGTAGCCGCAAGGTCATATTGGCTCTGGAGGGTGCCAGCTAAGGAATCCGAGAATTAAGTTTGTTGGTTGGGGGACTCCATCGTGTTCCTCCATTACAAGTTCATCAGGGACATTGCCAAAAATAAAGGCCAATAGTATTTGATAATTTTACCACCTCCAGGGAAGAACCAAGAGTCATGTGCTGACTCCTGATGCAATTTTCCGAACTACTAGGCACCATTTTCATGACAATTTTGGGGCAGCCTTTGGCCAACCAACAGGTAGAGTTGGCAAATGGTCACGTGCCACATACAACAGCATCTTCCTATCCCTTCCACAGGGGCAACCTTAATCCAGGCATAAGTTTGTCTGCCCCATTTCTGAGGAATCAGTAAGGGGAAGCATTTGGATGTCTGTTCACCCCCATACTGACCCTTTACCGGGAATTTTGGGCCACATACACTGTATGCGGCCCAGTAGTTTCAGAAATTCCTCCCACCACTTTGCCAGTTCTGTTGTCAATGGGCTCTATCCACCCCCAAATAAGACTACATTAGGATGGAGCCCTGATTTCTAGATTTTTAGCATCTATAGCAGCGGTTCTCAACCTTCCTAATGCCGCGACCCCTTAATGGAGTTCCTCATGTTGTGGGGACCCCCAACCATAGGGGTAGAGCAGTTGGGAAGTGGGAGGGAAGGGCGGCGGGAGACTTGTCGCAACCCCTCTGAAAGGGTAGTTCGACCCCCAAAGGGGTCCCGACCGCCAGGTTGAGAACCACTGATCTATAGCATTATGTCTCCATGACTTAATTCTACCAATAATTTCTGTTGTTGTTTTCTTCCTGAATTATGTTGGGATCTGTGGAACAACATTTTTAGTGATGTTTAGACTAATCCTTTGCTGTCTTTATGAAGAAAAGAAAGTCCTATTGGAGTGGCTGCAGTATAAAGACATTTTATAGGTTATTTTATCTTTTTAGCATCTTTATTGAGCATATGCCTCAGCAAATGCAGTTATGATAATCCAAACTTTTACAGTAATCCTTGAAGAATGAAATAAATAGCCAGTTGAATGGGTCCTTTTCAGTATTTCATTGTTACTGTCTGGTCTGGACAATTCCCTTTATTTAAAGACAATAATGTTCATTAAAAAAACTATTTGAAGAAAAAAAAGACATGTATATTAGAATGTTTGGACATACTATGTAGGAATACAGGACTAAAAAGTGCCCTGAGACTTGGTGTTAGAAGAGGTTTTGGCCCTGTTTGCACTTACCTTCTAGTGAAGAAGAAGAGGAAGAGGAGGAAGAGGAAGAAGTCGTTTTTCTATCCCGCTTTTCTCACCCATTTGAGGGGACTCAAAGCTGCTGACAAATCTTTCTGTTCTTCTCCCCACAAGAGAATACCCTGTGAGGGGTGGGGCTGTGGGAGCTCAAAAGAGAGCTGTGACTAGCCCAGGGTCACCCAGCTGGCTTCGTGGAGGAGTGTGGAATCAGACTCGGTATTCCCACATAAGAGTCCGGCTCCCTAACTGGTCCACTCGCTGGTAAGTACACCTGCACGCCACCACTGTCCTGGAGCTTATCTAACCCATCCCTGGTGCTAACCAGCTGTGAACTACTAAAATCAGTCCACAGCTTGACCAGGAGCAGCTGGATGGCTCCTGGGCAGCAGCATTCACACCCTCTTCTGGATGCAATGCTGCAAGTGGGCATGGCATCATGACTGCAGGTGGATGATTTTATGCCCATTGTCATGGTGATCCAACCTGCCCCGGCTTTGGCATTCACACTACTGGCCCTTGAAATGCAGGTGACTCCTCCCACAGCTGATCGTCACTTGACTGGCATGGTATTATTGTACCATACTAGTCAGGTAAGTGCAAACAGGACCCCTGAGTGTGCAAACTTTCATCTTGGTTCCTTTAGAGTAGACCAACACACACAGATATCACAAATGGCCAAATTGCAAATATGAAGGCAGTGTTTTAACTGTGGCTTCAGCTGACTTTTTTAAGGGAAGAGCTTGGGATGCAGTAGTAGAGCCACAAAAGACTTGTTTCAAAGGTAAGGGATTTGTTCAGGACAGAAAGCATTGGATTGAATTGAGTAATTAAAAGCATATCACTAAAAGAATAGGAATAGATTTTAAAACAATATAGTCAAGCATATTTCTAAAACGCCTGATAGATTGAAAAGGCATTTGCCGGCTACATAAAGGCGTACAGAGATGGTACCTGGCAGATCTCACCGCTGAAAACATCCTTTCCCTTGGGGCCACCCACTTTGCTTCATTCGGGGAGTGGGGAGGCACACGAATCTCAGGCTACAGGTAGGGAGATGCACTCTAAGGCACTCGATCAAATATGTCTTAGACAACTCAAAGATTTTGTTTGGAAGGCGGAGAGGGTGGGGTGCAGAGTGCTAGTAGGAGCATTGGAGATGGTCAAGTAGGTGCTAAAAGGGAAAGTTCCAAGGTGGGAAATGACAAGAGAGGACGCAGAACAGTTGTGAGAAGTGTTGAAAAGTCATAGAGCACTTTTGAAAATTTTGTAGGTTTAAAAAGCCTGAATAAGTTTAATGCACTTCATATTGCCTTATGAGAATTAAGGCTTTAAAACATTTCAAGAAGTAGTTTAGTCAGCGTACTTAAACTCATAGCAACATTCGTTTTAAATAGGCTATTTTGCTAGTCTTGTTAAAGCTGCCTTTAAAAATGGAATTACAGTGTTATTAGTACTATACTGTGTTGCTTGTGCTTTAGATTTTGCTAGAGTGCCTCCATCTTTCCTTCCCATTGCTCAAAGTGCTGAAAGGCCTAGGAGTTGTAGTTCAGCAACCTCTGGAGGACCATAGTTTGGTCATCTATCACGTATTGCCTTCTGCCATTGGATTATAATTGCCTTCTGCAATTGGATTATAAGTACTTCAGTTACAGCGAGTTTCCACATCTGTGTTCCAAGTAAATTGGCTCTCATTTGGCTTGGTGAGAAAGAAAGGCAGGGAGAATTCAAAAGATCTTCCCAAAATTCCCGGCGGAAATTACAAATAGAGTAATCTTCTAAGTTCTGTTGATGATGATGATGGTACCTATCAAATGTTCACAGTTTCAACCACATTAGTTGCTTTTATGAGGAATAATGGAGGTTGCAGCATGAAACACCAGGCACGTACAAGGCTGGAGAAAGCCATGATGTTGGGTTGTGGTACTAAAAATGATACTGAATTGTGGTTCCTGGGTTTGTTTGCTTGTTTATTACATTAGTATCCCACTCTTCACCCAAAAGTCACAGGGTAGGGCTTACAACCCCTGATAAAAATTTCATTTCATTTGCATTTTATTTGTATACCACCTTTCCAAAAGAAAATTTGCCCAAGGAGGTTTACAATAAACAGAAAATATACAGTGCAGGATAATTATCAAAACATAATAAAAGCACATTATAAAAATTGCACATCATACAAAATATTGCAAAATAAGCCAAAACAAACACACACACACAAATGAGGAAGCTGAGGCGAAGTGAATTCCAGAGCAGCTGACAAGAAAGGCCCATTTCTGCAAGGAAACAGCATCAAATTTTCCAGGCTGGAAAGTCACCCAGGGGCAGGGTAGTCTAGCTCCATCCCTCCCAGATTCTTATCTGGGAATCCTGGGTTTGATTCTGCCATCCCCCCATGAAGCCAGCTGGGTGACCTTGGGCTAGTCACAGCTCTCTTTCTGAGTTCTCACAGCCTCACCTACCTCACAGGGTGTTCTGTTGTGGGGAGAAGAATAGAAAGCTTTGTCAGCTGCTTTGAGTCCCCTTAAATGGATGAGAAAAGCAGGGTAGAAAAGCCAACTCTTCTTCTTTAACCAGGTACCAAAAAACTGTATAAAGTTGGTGCCTAGGAAGGTGGGCACCACTGAAAAGCTGTCTTGCATGCTGTAAACCTTGCATCTTTCAGAGTAAGAGAACTACAATAAGGTCCTCACTTTGTGATCTTAAGGCACAGGTCTATATGGAAGAAGATGTTCAGATATTGAAGACTCAAGCCACTTGGGCCTTTTTATGTCAATAGCAACACCTTGAATTGGGCTTGGTAGAAAATTGGTAACTGGTGCAGTTTCTTCAACATTAGCGTAATATGTGTTTGGCAAACATTCTAATGCTGTTGCATTCTGCATTAGTTCTTGCTAGCAAACCAGTCAGAGACAGCGCTAAGCATTCCTGGAGACCCTGTGACACATGGTCCCCCTATCTTGTCTGGATTCAGGTTCAGTTTACTGGTTCACATTTGACGCATTACTTCCTCCAGGTGAAGGTTACTCATCCTCTGCATTCACCCTTTAATTTTTCACTTTTTGTTTATAAAATCTCAGCTAAGTGAATATTCTTTGAGCAGTTACAAGCATCTTAATGCAGAAGTATTAGTGATAGATCATCTTCTGGCTGCAGAAGTTCCGGTTATCTCCTCAAAAGAAAGGAAGAGCGAGCCTGCAGCAGACCTCATGGAACACCTTGTCCATGTTGCAGACTGATCAACTGGGAACGTATCTCCCAGTAGAATTCTGCATCTGCAACAGAGAAAGTCTGGACCAGGCTGTGGTGCAAAAAACGGTGCTATGTCCTGTTCCAACCAGAGGCCACTTGTAAACAGTCCATGGAGTGCTTCAGACTGGTATGCAAGGCCAATGTCTTTTTTTGCCAATAACACATAGGCTAAGGCTAAGAGGCCTGGGCACTTGGCCAAAACGGCCTCCACCAGCTACTATGGTATGCAGGTTGGCAATTTGCATCAGAAGCTGGGCCCGGGTGGGCCACCTGCAATGCATGTGGCTCTTGACATCTTGAACGTATTTGTTAAAAAAGGACAAACAGCAGTTGTGTCCTTTTTCATTTTTTATAATGGAAGCTGAAAAGTTGAGGACCCTTGAAAATCTCCATTTCCGGGCCATCATAGTTGCAGGTCCAAAATGAAGCTCAATACTGGATCTAACAGGATTTTTTTTTCAGTCAAGTTCCCTATTGTTCCTTATTCCTTGGTAAGCATTCTCATAGACGGGTTGCATGTTGTTGTTCGAACGTTGCCAAATTTTGATCAGGAGTCCTGTGTCCCCATGAGAAGGGCACAGCTTTCCTCCATCTGTCTGCCTTTGATATGATTTGGAGAATAATTAGCAATTAACTTGTTCATCTTCTCTACATGCATGTGTCTGTTTTGGTTTTTTGAATGATGCCAACTTGTCCTCTGTATCTAAAGCCCAGTTTGCAAGCAGACGTATAAACACGTTTTGAAGCTAGAAGTTGCAAGAAGCAGCAAAGAAAGGATTTTGCATTTACTAATGAAATTATTCCCCCCACATCTCATCTGTAAGTGGTCTCTATTTGTGAGTGTTTAGGTCAGAGAGGACAAAATTAACATCTTCCAGAGGTAGTATTCTGATGATTTCCTGTTTATCTGTCTAATAGGCATTATGGGAGTTGAAGACCTATAGGTTAGCAACTCCAACCTAAAACAGTATGGCTGTTTGTGCACTGACTGAGGCTCTTTGGCACTAAGGCAAGATGCATCAGTCCAGGATAGGCCCAGCCTGGGGAGCAGTACATTTTTGTTGTCACTTCTATGTGCCTGCACCAGGACCAAGGTGGTATCTGTGCTACCTCATCAGAGACATCCTTCTAGGATGATGTGGAACCATTTATGATGACCCTTTGGGTGGCCCTCTCCCTGCCAGCTCTTTAATTTTAACAAGCAAGTCTTGGCACTTTGAATGTTAAGATATTAGCAGGGCAGACAAATGCAGCAGTTGAGAAGGGAAGACTGATAAAATATCTGTCTAAATCTTCATAGAGTTGCCATGGAACTGTATATTCAGTAAAGCCTGTGGCTGAAATGTTATTATGAGGACTTGAAATATTTTTCAAATCTTGTCCTTTTTTGTAATTCAACTATTGCATTCAATAATATACTGTGGCTGAGCACTAATGAGTCATATGAGAATGTACAAACATAACATAAGAGGAACCCTGCTGGATCAGGCCACAGCCCATCTAGTCCAGCATCCTGTCGTGCACAGTGGTCCATTGATTGCTTATGGGCATCTCAAGCAGAAGAGAAGGGCAAAGCCTTCACCTGCTGTCAAATCCCAGCAAGTGGCCTTTAGCGGCATCTTAGCTGTCTCCAATCTGGGGATAGCATCTAGACATCAATTCCAGTAGCCTCCATGAATTTGCCCAACCCTTTGTAAACCTATCCAGGATGGTTGCTGGCACCACCTCTTCTGGTAGTAAATTCCATAGACCAGTGACCTGCTGGGTGAAAAAAATACTTCCCTTGACCATCGGAATTGTCCTGCCCTACAGCTTCATAATATGCCCGCTGGTTCTAGTGTTGTATGATAAAGAAACTATCACTTCCTAAAGGCCCCTTCTTAAATGCTTCCAAGGCTGCAAAGGTAGATGATGCAACCTGGTTTTGTATTTGAACTTCTACTGTTTCCCTCTGTGCTTCCTTAAGCCTGGAGGAAGAAGGTCGAAACATGGCTTTTTTGTGATTAGTGGTTTTTCTCCAAATACTGTATTTTCTGGCATATAAGACTACTTTTTAACCTAGGAAAATCTCAAAAGTCAGGGGTCGTCTTATACCCCGGGTGTTGTCTTCTTATACGGCGAGTATATCCCAAATTCTATATTTTAACTGGAAAGTTGGGGGTCGTCTTATACACCCAGTCGTCTTATACGCCGGAAAATACGGGTAGATTGTTTTTCTTGAAATGAGCCATGATGGCAAGCTAAATCAGGGATCTTTTTTTAAAAAAAAAGTGGCTCAGAAAACAGTGGACCAAATCAGGAATACTTCGACAGTGTGCACTGGTTCTGGGGTGTTTTATCCACATAAATAAAATTGTCCTGGAGCTTTGGTAAATATGTAGTATCAACATGCTTTGGATATCCACCAGATCTGATTCTTTAAAATCCAGATCTGTTTCTTTTCATGTAAGACCATTGCCATGGAGTATTCAGAGGGCCTCTGCACAAAGTTGGTGCAAGCTAGTGTGGAACAGACCATCCCAATAGCAATCCATCCAGTCTTGGGATGGCTTGCATATCCTGGTACCGGGCAACCAACCCTACACCAAGATAGTCTCCATAAGTTCAGAAATGGGTAATTCTTTTACATATTATCCCTGATGATAATATATCAAAAAGCATAAAATATCTCTTTCATTTTTTTTTATTAATGAGGAAAAATAGCTTTGCCTGAAATTGGGAACAGCATTCCACCCTTTCATTGTTACATGGTATCACAAGTTAATAAAATATGCTGTAACTGCATTAAATACAATACAGAGGAATCAATATCTGGAAAGAGAGGAATGGTATTCATATCAAGAAGTGCAGAATCCATTATTAAAGCGATTAGAATATTTGGGAAAAGAATATGGTCTATCACAGTATAACATAAAATACCTATTGCAATAATAAAATGGAAGCGGGCAATAATAATAATTGGTTGGTGCAATAATGACTATCACATAAGGGTAATGTATCTGCTTGCAAGGATTGTTTATATTATTCTTTACATTTGTTAGTTTGATAGTTTAAAGTTTATATGATTGTTGTTTGTTTCTGTGTTAGTGATATGAGATTGTAATTTTTCTATATATTGTATTTGTTATATAATGTGTAAGTTGACTGTATAAAAATAAATTTAAAATGAAAAAGAATTGGGTAATCCTTTGGAATAATTAGGGAATAGTGATCCTATTAGAATTGTTCCTGTGGGTTCATTAACAAAATGATAATTTTTGTTGTATTAGATTTCATTTCTGTTGATACTGATATCATGCATTTTTGTTCATTTTTGTAGATTTACTTCTAAATAATTAACGTGATCATGGGAGACATGAAGACCCCGGACTTCGATGACCTTCTTGCAGCATTTGATATCCCAGATATGGTTGACCCCAAAGCTGCTATTGAATCTGGACATGACGATCATGAGAGCCACATAAAACAGAACGTGCACCCTGATGATGATTCCCATGCGCCATCATCATCTGACGTTGGTGTAAGCGTGATAGTGAAGAACGTGCGGACTGTTGATTCCTCCGAAGGAGGAGAGAAGGATGGCCACCATTCCACAGGCAATGGTTTACATAATGGGTTTTTAACCGCATCTGCTCTTGAAGGATATAGTAAAGAAGAAAGTAAGTCTCTCAAAGATGAAAGCTCAGTTCCAGAGACAACACTGAAAGAATCTGCCTTCAATCAATTTAGCCCTATCTCGAGTGCTGAAGAATTTGACGATGATGAAAAGATAGAAGTGGATGACCCTCCTGACAAAGAAGAGTTACGTGGGAATTTCAGAGCAAATGTATTAACAGGTTCTGTCACCCAACAGGAATATGAGAAGTTAAAGGTCCTTGGAGGAGACAACCTAATTAAGCCTGGAGTTCCGGGTTCAGGTAATGCCGACAAAAACAAAGTTGCAAAACGTGACTCGGAAACCAACTCGGCACCTTTAGGTGTGTACGAACCTTTTAAAACAAGAAAAATAGATGATAAGCTGCTTAAAGACAATCCTGAAAAACTAATAGAAAATAGGGTTCTTGATGGGATAATTAGTGCCGAGAAAGGGGAAGCGAACCTTACCAGTGTGTCACAGTCTAAAGCCAAGTCGTCGGCAAAACTGTCATCATGCATTGCTGCTATTGCAGCCCTTAGTGCTAAAAAAGCAGCAATAGACACTGGTAAGGATACCCAGTCTAATTCAAGAGAACCTTCTCCCTTGCCGAAAGATATGAATGAAAGTCCCAGGGCTGTTGACAAGTCACCTGAATCTCAGAGTCTTATTGACTGTGCTAAAAAAGTCTGCACTAAACAACCTGATAGTCCCAGGAGTGTATCAAGTGAGAACAGCAGCAAAGGGTCTCCTCAATCGCCTGCAGGGTCAACACCAGCAATTCCCAAAGTCCGCATAAAAACCATCAAGACATCATCTGGGGAAATTAAGAGGACGGTTACAAGAGTATTGCCAGAGGTTGATGTGGACAGTGGTAGAAAACCAGAGCAAGCAGCTTCCATGGTGGCTTCCGTGACGTCACTGCTGTCATCCCCAACTGCCGCAACCCTTTCTTCTCCCCCTAGGGCCCCTCTTCAGTCAACAGTTGTTGCCAATGCTGAACTTGCTCCAAAACAGGTCACGATTAAGCCTGTGGCGACTGCTTTTCTCCCTGTATCAGCTGTGAAGACAGCAGGATCCCAGGTTATCAACCTGAAACTTGCTAACAACACTACGGTGAAAGCCACAGTCATTTCTGCAGCTTCGGTGCAGAGTGCCAGCAGTGCCATTATCAAAGCTGCCAACGCTATACAGCAGCAGACTGTTGTGGTGCCAGCGTCAAGCCTTGCCAGTGCAAAACTTGTGCCAAAGACGGTCCATCTTGCCAACCTTAACCTATTGCCTCAAAGCGCTCAGGCCACCTCTGAACTCCGCCAGGTGCTCACCAAACCTCAGCAACAGATCAAGCAGGCAATAATCTCTGCAGCAGCTTCGCAACCCTCGAAAAAAGTATCACGGGTCCAGGTGGTGTCTTCTTTACAGAGCTCGGTAGTTGAGGCATTCAACAAGGTGCTCAGCAGTGTTAACCCCGTTCCTGTTTACATCCCAAACCTTAGCCCTCCCGCAAACGCAGGCATCACGTTGCCCACGCGTGGTTACAAGTGCTTGGAATGCGGCGACTCGTTTGCCCTTGAGAAGAGTCTCACGCAACATTACGACCGGAGAAGCGTGCGGATCGAAGTCACCTGTAACCACTGCACAAAGAATCTGGTTTTCTACAACAAATGCAGCCTCCTCTCTCACGCTCGGGGACATAAAGAGAAAGGTGTGGTAATGCAGTGCTCCCATTTGATTCTGAAGCCTGTTCCAACAGATCAAATGATAGCTTCTTCAGCAAGCAATACTTCCAGCTCCTCCTCCATTCTTCAGAGCCCTCTTGGAGTGGGCACGCATACTGTTACAAAGATCCAGTCTGGCATAACTGGCACAGTAATCTCAGCTCCTGCAAGTACGCCTGTTCCTCCAGCTATGCCTCTAGACGAAGACTCATCAAAGTTGTGCAGGCATAGCCTGAAATGTTTGGAATGCAACGAAGTTTTCCAGGATGAAACCTCTCTAGCAACACACTTCCAGCAGGCAGCAGACTCAAGTGGACAAGTACAGTATCTCACATTTAAATTCCATTGTTTCTGCCATTTACAAAGGAAAAGCTTGGATGTTTTTGTTTTTATATTTCTGCATTTGTTTTTTAGCTAGGGTTTTTCTTTTGAAAAAATTGGCTGTAACTTATCAGGAATGCAGAGAAAGCCTGAGGAAGTAGTTTTAAAAGGGGGGAAATTACTGGATAGGTTCCTTTGAAAGAGTGGAAGTGCTCTTCAAAATTACGAGTTCCTGAAAGTACAGCTGTTAGGCAGCGAACTGGGAATGCAGAGATGCAGTATTTGTCTAGATCTTGTGGGACAATGTTCATAGCCTAAAAGGGAAAGGCAGAGCCAGCAACAAAGCAAATAGTGTTAACAGAGCTGCCCACTGAGTTTGTTTGTACAGTGGTACCTTGACATACGAGTTTAATTCGTTCCGTAACCTTGCTCTTATGTCAAATCGCTCGTATCTCAAAGCAATTTTCCCATTAATCCATTCCAGCTCCCAAAACACCACCTCAGTTGTTTTTGTTATGTACTGTACTGTATTTACATACTCGTATCTCAAATCTTGCTCTCATCTCAAAGCAAAATATCACTCACTCGGCGGCTTGTATCTCAAAACACTTGTATGTCAGGGCACTTGTATGTCGAGGTACCACTGTATATTACTTCACTGGTTTTCTCAAAAGACAATTCTAATCCAATGCCTTTCTCTTTGGAGCACTCTAGTAGCTGCTACGTGTCTTTATGAATAAATACAGCCCCATACATCCTGATCTCCCCTAGAAAAAAACTGGAAGACATCTAGAAAATTTAACCAGGTTCAGGATTGTGTCAGATTATGATACATAAGATCTGGCTGATGTTATTGCTACTGTGGTTATATTCTTGCCTTTGTAAGCTTTCTTGAGAACTTGGTCTGAAATAGGATGGAGGGGTTCATAGACCTCCCAGATTTGAATGGATCCCAACTTAAGCTGACACTGGACATATTCGTTGTAGTAACAGCTGTCTTAAAAAGTGGGAGATTGATCAATGGAATAGTAGCACATTAGGCCACGAGGGACTCTTTCCAACACTGGAGGTAGTTAGAGATACTCCCCTGTGCAATGTGACACTTGCTGCCTCCAGATAGGCTGTAAAGACTGGGATTATCTTGGTGCTATGTTGGGATTGCCACATGTGTCCATGGCAATCCTAGCTTAACCCAGGATATAGGAGTGAAATCTCACAATGACGTTACTGCAGGAAAATCAACTCCCAACTGGGGTTTTACCTATGTAGTAAGAGCACTTATCTTGTCTGGAAGCCTGCTTGTGTGATCTGCCATCTTGGAATTGGCCACTGTGCATGTGTGAGGCCAAATGCGCAGGAGATGGCGATTGCGCACTTACATGTATTCCCCACTATTGAAATACCCACATGCCTCAGTCTTATCATGAGAGCAAGTGTCCAGACTGCTAAGTCCTTGCCCTTGCTCTGCACTGTTGCCCGGCCTTCTGGAAAACAAATGATCACTGAAGTAGGTTATTCTGGGATATTGTTAAATAGTGTGTTAAAGGAAAGACATCTGGAGGTGGACATGGGATCAGAAATGTTCTACACACCTTCACTAGCAAAGAGTGTCTAGGGATGTCATAAAATGAGTATTGGGAGGCATATGTTTATCATCTAAATGCTTCAACCTTGAGGTACTGACTGAATTACTATTTTAAACATTTCTGTACACTGTTGCTCTTTGGTAAGACGTTGCATGGAGTGTGGAGGGTGAAAACATTTAAATCCTGTCATTTATTTTATTTATTATGAATTCTAGAGTGCTCTGCAAACTTAAGATGATAAGAATGTGCAGAACTGCAGTTCATCAAAGCACAATGTGCAATAGAGGCCTGGGCCTATGAGGTAATTTATCTGACAGTCCCAGCTCCCCTTGCTTATTTGCATTGACTGTCAAGAAGACACAGCAGTACAGGGAACTTAGGCATTTTCCCAGTGCCTGGCTGCCACCATTATGCCCCCCCCTCTGTGGGTGGGGCTGAGGTGCACTGTCATTGCACATGTGGCTAGGGCTATGATGTGGCAACCACACACTGGAAAACAGGTAAGTTCCCTGCACCACTTGGAATCCTCAGGATTCATATGAAGGTACTGCAATTCATACTTCAGCAAACTATGACTGAAGAATAAAACCAGTAGGATAAAAATAGTGGAAAATAATAGCAACCTGTATTTGCACACATGAAGTATAAGCAGGTGAAGA
Organism: Aspidoscelis tigris stejnegeri; assembly: GCA_023333525.1. NCBI lineage: Eukaryota > Metazoa > Chordata > Lepidosauria > Squamata > Teiidae > Aspidoscelis > Aspidoscelis tigris. The sequence goes on from JALMGA010000007.1 coordinate 16,244,257, forward strand.
ATGCTGAAAGAGTTGGCACCTACTGTTATTTTGGGGAGGGAGGAAGATATTCCAGCAGAACAAGGTCGCCCAGGTTGGTAGCACAAACAGACAAGTCTCACTTGCATATCTCTGGAAACAGACAGGTCTGTATGGCAGAAAGTATTTCTAGAGGTAGACATGTCTGAAATTAGCCCAATAGCTACGTAGTACCCAGTTGCCTTTGAGAGGAGTGGTATAATCTGTCATTGCCACATGCCATTGAATTGAGGACCTTGAGCATTGAAGAAACTTGATCTGAATCTATTCTAAAGAAGGTGAACAAAAGATTTTGGGTGGAAACATTGTACCATCAAACAGGGTGTCCTGGATGTTTTCAATGCAGAACAAAACACCTTTTTAAAACAAAGGTGTTCTGAATTCAGTACAAAATAAGATCTCATTCTTTTGACTGGGCAGAATCTTCCATTTCCAAGTGGGAGACATTTTCCCCTGACTACCTGTTGTCTGCTTGCCAGAAAGGGCCAGAACTGGTTTACTTTTGGAAGTAATGGCTACAGCTGAAAGAGATGGACAATTGTTAAGGATGGACACTTGACCATCAAGATTTTTCCCTTTCCTTTCAGCAGCAGCTCTGAAGATGCAGCAGGAAGAGAGAGAATTGAACCTTCCAGGGTCCCTAGGACCCTGCTGGAAGATATAAGGGACTCGAATTCTCAATATTTCTTGTGGCCGAACGCTTGTGACATTTTAAGCCTTTTTGAGTTTGTTCCAGGTCAGAAGAAAACTGTCCAAGTATTACATGTGCGCTTCTTAATTTCTACCTGACTTGATCTGTTAAGTGTGGACATGGTAACTACTAGCTCCCATTTTCAGTCTACAGAAGACTTTCTCTTTAATAAAAATTACAGTGTTACTGCTGAGACAACTCTGGCCTGTTTTACTGCATTATAGCTGAGTAAAATATGAGCTTTGACACTGTATTACTAATTTGTAAAATTACTTGGAAAGAGGCTTCCACAGTCCTTTGTGATGTACTGTAGTGTATTATTGACTTCTAGAGTCACTTCACTACCGCCTTAATGTCTCCTGGGAGCTTCTGCGCAAAGACATCCTGAATAAAATGAGCCCCAAGTAGGAAAGTGCACAAATAGTCGAAAATTAAAAAATCCGATTCAGATCCAACGAATATCGATATTCAAATTCAAATTGGATTTAGCAGTATTCAAATCTGGACATTCAACGGATTTTTGGATTTTTGAAAATCCGATGCAGATATTCAAATAATTCGAATGAACAGATCTATATTTATTGTATATGAATATGCACAAAAATTATGCATATTTGCTCTTATAATGCGGGATAAAAACAGAATGCATACAGGATGAAAACAGGATGTGCCCCAATTTGGAAAAATGGATACGAATGTTATCGACATTTGTATTTTCAAATACAGATTGAACTTTTGAATGTGCAGATTCAAATCATCCGGATTTGAATCGGATTTTCAAAAATCCAGATTTTTGAAATTCAAAATTCTGCATTCAAATTCGAATGCAGAAAATACATTCATGTACTCCGCTACCCCCAAGCTGTAGTCTTGAGGTGGCTTAAGCTTTTTACATTAATCCCCCCCTCCACTGATAAGCTAAGGGGAAGTCCACATGGAGGTACGAATGTGAAGCAGATTATTCTGTGTTGCCCCAATTTAAACCATTCCTCGGGCAGGAGTTTTTCGCTCAGGGAATCACAGAGGAGAGAATGTCATGCCATCTCCTGAACACATTGCTGCTGAAATGTATTTCTGTTCAGGAGTTAGATTCAAAGTTCATAATGTCACACTCCACTGAGGCAATCTTTGTTCAAAAAGAGCAAAGCCCTTTCTGCACTTGCCAGCAGTAATCCTGGATCAGTGTATTCAGAATTGCCCAGCCCACAGACCTGGTTTGTGGAGAGGCATGGGTGGGATCAATCTGGAACAAACGTCTGAATGCCTCCCGTGTTCCAGATCAGAGCCCCGGTCCTTCTAACAGTATCAATTAAGCAATAGTACCCGAGATCCAAATTAGGGCCTCCTTATGCCGGATTGGCTCTGTTTAGTGCAGACAGAGGTGGACCAGCTGGAGACAGGGACTCTGCAATCCGTATTAACGTGCAGATACTGAGGCCTACATCCAAACTACACAGGCCCTTAACCTGGATTAAAGGCCTGTACAGAAAGGGCCTATGTTTGAGGTGCCTCCAGGAAGATGCAGTTGACCACTATACGCCTTCTGACTTGCACCTAGTATCCGATGCAAGGTATCAGAGCTTTGATAAAGGGTAGAAAGCTTGAAAGTAGTAACAAAACCCTCCTAGCCAAGGTTTTCCAGTAGAGACTTCCATGTTTGGCTCCTGGCCATAGATGCTTAGTCAGAGGAAGAAACGATGCTGCATTTTCATTAATTGTCTTGATGCTGAACTGGATGCCTGTGAGATGAATGTTGTACAGCTGCATTTTTCAGAATATCACATTTAAGATCATGTATGTCATTGTTGGCAAATGACACATGGGGAGAAAAATGGATGAGATATTTTGACAAGATGCTTTGACAAGATACATCTGAGGGAAGAATTCTCCAGTAGTTTTATTGGGGGTGAACCTTCTTATCACAGCTGCATTATTTTGTCACAGATCCCTTACTTCCCTGCATCTGCATGGCAGTAGCTGCAAACAGGCTGAAGCCTGGCCTCCATTTTGAATCCTCCCAATGCTCTATATACTCTGTGTTTGTTTGTTTATCATATTTTATCCAGTATTCTCCAGAGAGGTTAGGCTGAGAGGCTGTGACTGGCCTAAGGCAATTGAGTGAGCTTTTCAGACTTAACAAAAGTGATGCCTCAGAGGCACCTCAGAGAGACAGCGTGTGGCCCTCATGTTCCCAGCCCTTCTCTAATCCACCTTATCTAACACAGAATGTTCTGGAGAGAGGGAGGGGCAGACGTGTGTGTGAACAATCCCACCTTGAAGCCTACTTTAAGCTACCTTAGGTAGTATTCAGACATAACAAAAGCGTTGCCTCAGAGACAGTGTGTGGCCCTTGTGGTTCCCAACCATTCTCTCATTTACCTTTTCTAGCACCTAATTTTCAGGAGATGGGGAAGGCAGAGTGGTTTGTGAATAATCCCATCTCTGAAGCTGCATCCAGATGCTGCTTACTTATTCCACTGTATTTAGATATTCTAGAATAAAACACAAATATTCCGGAATATCCATATATAGCGGAATAAGTAAGTTACATCTGGATGCAGCCTAAGGGTGCTTCCGCATTTGCCACCTCCAGAAGATCCATCCCAAATAGGGACGGATCTGGAGGGCCCTCGTACGTCCGCACACGTGTGGGGAGGATGGATCCGACAGGACAGATGGTCTGGGTGCTGTGCGGAAGCCACAGCACCCATTCCAAAACTCAACCAGATTCCTGCGCCGCCGCCGCCGCCCCCGGAGCTGCGGGACTGGAGCATGCAGCTGCCAGTCACCGCGTGTTTCCGGCGGTGCACGGCATGCAGGGGAGGGCCAAAGGAGGCAAACTGCCCTGCTGCCGCCCTCCCCAAGATGGCGGCTGTAGGGACATCCGTCCCTTCGCGTGGCCATGTGCGGAAGCGTCCTGCTTTCACACAGATCCAAGGGAAGAGACGGATTGAAGACCTAATTTTTTAGGTCTTCATTTTAATCCAGTTTTCGGTGGTGAGACTCATTTTAGAAATGGATCTCATGTGCCAAAATGCGGAAGCAGCCGCCTCCAAGGGTCTGGAAAGAGGTCTCTAGTGCGGAAGTGAAGTAGGTAAGTGTTTTAAATGCGTATTAAATGTATGTTTAATCTGATTTCCGCAGCCAGTGCGGAAACACCCTAAATTTTCTCTAAGCTGCCTTAGATATGGTCTTTCTTCCTTCTTTCCTTCCTTCCTTCCTTTCTTTCTTTGCTGTGTCTCCTCGCACCCTCAGCTGCATGGGCATCAAAGGGTTTTGTAGCATTTTGTAGGCCCTAGTCTAGCACTCAGCTGCTATATTTCCCTGGCTATCATGTGGACCACATCACCACAAAAATGTTGGGAAATATGAAAACAAAAGTGGCACTGTAGTCTTTTTCTAGGCAGGGAGAGGAAGAAATATCTTTGAAATTTTCTGGAAAAAGTTGCAGTGAAACGTTGGATTCCACTTATTTTATTTTCGTTGTAACGCCATTGGCAACCCAACTCTGTGTTCTTTCTATATACATCTGTCATTTAGAGTGGATAAGGAACTATTTCAGGTCAGGCTGAAATACAAGTTGAACAATCTGTGTAAAGTAGAAGCTTGTGACTATTTTTTTAAAAAAAAGAAAAGATGGTTAAGGGCCTTTCTGCATGGACTCTTAATCCAAATTAAGGGTCTGTATAGAACACTTCTAAATCACATAGATCATATGGATCTATGATGTCACACCTGCTGCTGGTTTGCTCTGTCTGCACAAGGTCCTTAATTCAGATGCAGACATCCAGACAGACAGGAAGCCGTTCTGCAGGGACACCGAACCTTCCAATTCACCAATCCCAGACTGGACGCCCTTGTGCAGCGACTCTAGAGCCACTGTGTCACTTTGACCGTGTCTGGAGGTACTCAAAAGAGTAGTAAGCTTAGGTTACAACAAGTGAAATCCTTCCCGCTTACTGGATAAAGTATGTACAGTTAGCATGCAGGGTGTGGAAATCACACAGGAGTGGAAAGGATGGATAGAGAGAAAAAAATCTTTCTTGCGCAACAGTAGAACCAGGGGGGCAATCTATGAGGCTGATGGGCTAGGACCAAAAGGGAGACATTTTTTTACCCAGCTGGTCATTGGTCTATAGCAGTGGTTCCCAAAGTTGTCTGGGCTACGACCCATCTAATATAAGTTTACCAACTCAGGACCCACCTCTAGGAAATTTAACCGTTACCAATATGAATAAAGGACTTTTCAAATAACAAAGTTTTAATACAATTTTTTTATTACTTAATTAAATAATTACATCAAAAAAGTTATTTCAAATACGGTTAAATTTCCTAGAGGTGGGTCCCGACCCACAGTTTGGGGAACCCTGGTCTATAGAATTTGCTGCCAGAACATGTGATAATGCCAACCAGCCTGGATAGCTATAATAAAGGGTTAAACAAATTCATGCAGGGTAGATGCATCAATAGCTACTAGAATCAATGCCCAAGTACTTCCTCCAGGTTGGAAGGGACAGCCAGGATGCCACTAAAGGCCCTTCGCAAGGGAATCCGAGAGCAGGTGAAGGCTTTGAGATGCTGAGAAGCAATTGGTGGGCCACTGTGTGAGTTAGGATGTTGGGCTAGATCAGTGGTTCTCAACCTGGGGGTCGGGAACCCTTTGGGGGTCGAACTACCCTTTCAGAGGGGTCACGACAAGTCTCCCGCCGCCCTTCCCTCCCACCTGCCAGCTGTTCCACCCCCATGGTTGAGGGTCTCCACAACATGAGGAACTCCATTAAGGAGTCATGGCATTAGGAAGGTTGAGAACCGCTGGGCTAGATGGACTTGGTGCCTGATCTAGCAGGGCTTCTCTTGTGTTCTTATAAAATGGATGATAATTCTGTGTGTCACCCTGAGCTCTTTTGAGAAAAGGCAGTGTATAAACACCACAAATGAATATACTTTTATGTCATTTATATGCTAACATTGCTCTTACAACATGACCTTAAGTTGGCACACATTATTCTTCTACTTTCCCTCCTTTTTATGCTTAAACAACTCTGTGAGGCAAGTTAGGCTAAAAGATAGTAATCAGCCTAAAATTAACAGCTGAATGGAGATTTGAACCACGTTTTTTATGTGTGACACTCTAAACTCTGCGCTGTATTGGCTTGGATTAGCTGCTGTGCATCCGTAGTCTCATCAAAAGACATCTGGCTTTTGATCTGCAGACCACATCCTTCAATAAGAGGAAAAGGTTTAGGAAGTCAAATTAAAGATGTAGACTGGCAGAATATCACAGAAAAGAAATTAGAATGGGCAAAGTGTTCAAAAGTGAAGGAAACCTATACCAACATACTATACAGGGGGGTTCTCCAGGTGAAGGGTGGGACACAAATGTTATAAATTAGTTCCCATCCAGATGGGAAGAATCCATTATGGATCAGCAATTGTGAGGTTGACACATGTATTTGAGGCAATCCTATCATAGCCCCGTTTCTCCCCCCACCCCCCACCCCGAAAAAGCATTTACGGAAAATCCAGCACCGGCCGCGAGTTTTATGGCAATAGTACTTTTTACTTATCTTATGGATAAGTGGTTAGAGAGCTGGACTCTTGTCTGGGAATACTGAGTAGTCATGGGAATACTCCATGAAGTCAGCTGGGTGACCTTGGGCTTGTCACAGCTCTTTCTGAGTTCTCACATCCCCATCTATCTCACAGGGTGTCTGTTGTGGGGAGAAGAATAGAAAGATTTGTCAGCTGCTTTGAATCTAGGGATGTGCACAAATGTGTTTTTTGGCATTTGATTCATAACAAGTAGGCCCTTTCAAATGTGGTAAAATTCTATTTGATATGAATGTATTCGTATGAATATCTGATACGAACAATACGTATGGGATATGTATCCGATACATTTCCCGTAACAATTCGGCTCCATATCGAATGCACTCTAGATCCATTGTGGATGGGACTGGCATAGCCACTTTCCCACCTCCCCAGTTTAATGAATGTCCAAAGTATTCATAGAAATGTTCATTCTTGTAGGAATGTCCAAATTCGTATGAATAACAATGTTATGAATATTTTTGTACATCCCTATTTGAGTCCTCTTAAATGGGTGAGAAAAGTAAACTCTTCTCCTCCTCCTCCTGATAGCTCCATGTACCATGCAGGCAGGGAAGCTGAAATAGATGTCCATTCATGTGCATGGGTGCCAACATGTGCATCCAAGTATTTAGTGTTGGCTGAATACAGTGGTACCTTGACATACGAGTTTAATTCGTTCCGTAACCTTGCTCTTATGTCAAATCGCTCGTATCTCAAAGCAATTTTCCCATTAATCCATTCCAGCTCCCAAAACACCACATCAGTTGTTTTTGTTATGTACTGTACTGTATTTACATACTCGTATCTCAAATCTTGCTCTCATCTCAAAGCAAAATATCACTCGCTCGGCGGCTTGTATCTCAAAACACTTGTATGTCAGGGCACTTGTATGTCGAGGTACCACTGTACCTGGATATTCTACTGCCTAGCTAGCAAGGAACAATGGTAGAGGATCAATATCCTGTGTTATCCTTGTCAGCAGGATATTCAGCCACCATCTGGAGTTGGTCTAAATGAACAAAATAAATAGATTCTGACAATTATAGCCAGAATAATGCACAGTGTGCCCCCAAAACATTGGAGAAGATGTCAACAGAAACTCACATATTTCCACATATGCTGGGAATTTTCAAAAGTCAAAATATTTTGAGGTTTAATATATAAAGCTATAGTACTGTTTTTAAGAACACCCAAGTACCATGCAAACTAGAAATATTCCTATCGCTTGGCGTGAAGCATCAGCCTGGAAAAGAAGCTTTTACTACACAATATGTGCCACCCAAATGTTGATATCAAAAAAGTGGAAATTCTTAGTGTAAACTGGAAAAAGGTCACAGTACAAAATCGTTTGGGAAATGGAGTTGCTTGAAAATATGAACAAGAAAGGGCAATGGCAAGGAAAGGAAGGAAGGAAAAAAGGAAATGCTTATAAAAATCTGGTCACCACTTCATGAGTTTATGTCAGTATTAAAGAGGCCTGTTTACCAAATAAATCAGCCTTTATACTAACAATGATGTGTGGGGAACTTCAGTAAATGCTAGAAGAAGAAGAGGAATAAGAGTTGTCTTTTCTATCTGCTTTCATTTAAGGGGACTCAAAGCAGCTGACAAACCTTCTGTTCTTCTCCCCACAATAAAACACCCTGTGAGGTAGGTGGGGCTGTGAGAGCTCAGAAGTGAGCTGGGACTAGCCCAAGGTCACCCAGCTGGCTTTGTGGAGGAGTGCGGAATCAAACCTGGTATTCTCAGATAAGAGTCCAGCGACCTAATCACTAGACCACTAGAATCAGTTAGTGTACTGAGGCAGAGAGAGAGGTATTAGGGAAAGGATTCTTATGTATGTTAAAAAAAACCCACCATCAACACGCCTGGCCTATTCAGTGCTGTATCCTTATGAACCCAGTTGTTTTGGCAGTGTGCATTAAAGCCAAGAACATTTAGATCTGTTCTGATAAATTCTTTTAAAATTGAAAGCATTATGATTCTTTTGTTTATTTCAAACAGCAGAGACATCTTTTAAAAAAGGAAAGAAGAGAAAGCTGGCCTAGGTAACAAAGTGTACAAGGGAGTTTGATGGAATACATTCCAGGTTTACTTGTATATGAACTGCAGAATCTATTTTTGTTTTCTGCCAAATTGTGAGCTCATCCATCTGCGCACAGGGATGGGATGAAAGATATCTGGATTGTACCACTTTTGCCCATCAGCAAGGCTCCTGTTTTTTTACATTTTCTTCCAGCTCCTCTGCACACATTTATCCTGGATACTGGAGGGAAATATGACACATATCCCTCTCCCTGAAGTGCTACTGGATTGTTGTTCATGGGGTGCACATTTTTTAAGAGGGCATTTGGAAATACAATCCATATCCCCTGAATTCTGAAGGGATTCAGTCCAGAATTGTAGGTCTCTTTTAATACCAAAGACAGGTGCTTTAAGTGTTGACAGAAATGGAGGCAAAATGGGGATCCCGAGAAACAAAATGGAGGTGTCTTCTTTCCTGTGACATCCTGAGACTTGGCTGACAGAAATCAACAGCGAAACAAGTCCACACCTTTAGGGAACAGTTTTCCTGGTGACACCCGAGCACAAATGTAATATTCAACACTGAAAAGGGGAAGAGTAGAATGTATTATTTGGTCTACTCAACGGAAGGACTTCTAGGTTAGGAAGCTTTGTTACAAGTTCCTTGGTTTTGTGTCTGGGTCTCAACATTTCACCCATTAGAGCATTCCCACAAAAGGAGGGGGGGGCAGTTTGAAGCTCTTGTTGGAACTAAGTATGGCAGGGATCTCAAAAGTGAGTCACATTAATCATATGTGAAGGGGAATGCGAAACCAGTGGGCCATATGGATTTGCAAATGAAGATTTTCTTTTAGAACTTTTATAACTTCCGTCTTTTCATCAGTATTGAATACATAATCAGGAGTTCTGCTGCACAGGACATGTGATGTGTTCTTTCAAGTGTCACATCTTAAACACCAGATTTATAAAATTGGCATAAAATAAAAGTATTAAGCCTAACGTGCATATTAGCAAAACATAAATAAACTTCTCTTTTTTTCCTCTTTCTCACTCTTTTCGACTTGGTTTCTATTTTCACACTCACCAAAAAGGGATTTCCAAGTTGTTAATGCCAATTAATTCATTCAGAAGGTCAGTTCTTCAGTGTAAATGTCAACCTCTTAAAAATAACCAGAATCAGTATGTTAGGTTACTAAGCTAAGGCATCAGATTGCATTACGTTGTTTAAAGACCATTACCATTTTAATTGTGCTAGTAAGAACATGAGAGGAGCCCTGCTGGATCAGGCCACAGAGCATCTTGTCCCACACCATGACCCACCAATTGCTTATGGGCATCTCAAGCAGAAGACAAAGGCAAAACTTCACCTGCTCTTGAATCCCAGCAAATGTCCTTTGGGGGCATCCTACCTGTCTCCCCAGCCAGGAGGATGTGATGAGATATCCATTCTAATAGCCATTGATAACCTGTCATCCATAAATTCATCTAACCCTTCCTTAAAGCCCTTGAGGCTGGTGGCTGTTATCACTTCTTCTGGCAGCAAATTCCATAGACCAATGACCTTCTGGGTGAAGAAATTTTTTCCCCTTGTCTGACCTGCCTCTTCTACCCACCTGCTTCATAGAGTGCCCCCTGGCTCTAGTGCTGTGCGATAGAGAAATTTTCTCTATCCACCTTTTCTATACCATGCATGGTTTTATATACTTCAGTCAGGTCCACTCTCTTCAATCAGGCGGGGAGGGTCTCACTTTTAGGGGCACCATTGCAGATCCCTTGACTAGGAAGGTCCACATTGTACCAGCTTTGCCCTGTCTACCCCAGGAGAAGTTAAAATTTCTCTGACAGCTTTGGGTTTATCTACACTGGGGGTGTTGTAGTGCAAACATTATACCCCAACAGCAGAAGGCCCTGCAACGTTTTCATTTCTCAGAATACAAAGGAGGAGGAGCAAAATAGAGCTAGGATTTACTTCCATCGCCTCCCTCAAAGGAACAACAGAGAGCTGTGTTCTGAGAGATCAGTCCTTGGTTGATCGTTCTGGTTCCTTCTGTCACTTGCTCCTAGGAATAGTTTCATCTATCTGCATTTCCTGTTTTCTCTGTCAGTGGGTGAAGATAGAGCTTAGGTACCTCCTACATCTTTGCTCTTAACAAAATTCTTCCCAAGACGTTAAGGCCTCATTTGTTTCCAGAGCAGTTGGGACTCTCCTCATTTTCATTCTCACCTGCCATGTTCTTGGGTAGAGTCTCAGGGTTAACATATTAAGGTCCACATGTTTGTCCCATACTGTATCCTTGGATACCACTTTCATAAGTACCTCCAAGGGTTTAAAAAAGCAGATGACTTCCGGAATGCGACAGGATAGTCCTTCAGTGCTATTAGAATAACAAAATGTGTAACTGGAGATGACATGCCACCAGCGTGGAAGAGCCCTTAATGAAGAAAAGAAATGAATTGAGGATAAAAGGAAAATAGTGACATGAATGTGATTGCCAAATAAACTTCCTTCAACAGGGCAGCTTGGGTTTCTAAGTGAGTGCACAGAAGAATTATATTAAATCTAACTATGGGTTTTTATTTTACATTCTTGCTTTTTTCTCATTCCTTTGCCCGCAATAAGCTGCTGCTTCTCTTGTACTCCTGTTTTATAAATGCTTTGGTTCTTATGTCTGTATGTATAGAAACAAATGTTCTTCTCCAAGGCAAAAAACATTTTATTGATTAATTTACTTTTGGTTTGCTGCGCAGAAGACGTGCAGTATATGTCAGATGCTGCTTCCAAACCTGTGCAGCTTTGCATCACATCAGAGAATCCATCAGCACAAGTCTCCGTACACGTGCCCTGAATGTGGTGCCATCTGCCGGTCGGTCCATTTCCAGACCCACGTCACCAAGAACTGTCTGCACTACACGCGGAGAGTTGGATACCGGTGAGCATATCATCACGTTTTGTAACTGTCAACAGATAGAAAGTCATAACCGTGAAACAAAAGTGTTAGCAGGTGTAACAAAGAAAACGGTGACAATATGCCAGAACCAAAACATATGTCAGTTCTAGTTGTTGTAACCTGCCCTGAGACCATGTGGTAAATGACGAGATATAAATGTAAATAGATAAAATGGATATTAAATATTACTCCTGTGCCAAGTTACAGTTTACTGAAGTTAGGACAGATCCCTCTGTCTTTCTTCTGTCTCGGCACACCTGTCATCTGTTTGCTGTTGGTTTACAAAAGAAAAAAAATATTCAGTAGGAGACACTTGAGAAACTTTTTTTATTCAGGAATGTGAATCAGTGATGGAGTTGTCTGAAAAGGAGAGAGCCCTAGATTCCATTCCTGTCATTTCTTCACGAGAAATCACTTCTGTATCTTATCCAAAAAACTTGCATGGGTGCGACTGTGGTCAGCTGTGGTCTCCCCCAACTTAATGGCACCATCAGATAACGTTGATGTTATTTATTTGCATTTTATCCCTTCCTGTACCCAAAGGTCTCAGGGCAGGTGACAGCAATAGAAACAAAATATAAAATTACCAAATTAAAATAAAAAAGATACTAAAATAATAATTGAATGTGGGGAGGGCCAGACATTTCCCTATTCCAGTGAAAGGCCAGGGCACATAGGTGTGTTTTTAACAATTTTCTGAATGTATTAACTGAAGGGGCCAGGTGCCCCTCAAGCGGGAGAACATTCCACTATCTGGGTGCCACCACCAAGAAGGCTCTACCCTGGATCTCCACCCCCATCCCCCAAACTACTGGAGGAGGTGGTACATCTAGGACAACCTTTGAACTTAGATTTCAACCATGCTGTTGTTTTGGCTTGGAGGCTGATGACTATTGGTTCTGCATCCATTTAATCCTTCATCCCATGATGAACCACTACGTCAGGACACAAGTATACTAGCATTTTCCCCACTCAAACTCCCAAGCAACTAGTCTGTAAACAATTGTTGGCTACCTCCAGATGGCTGCCAGATATCCTGCTAGGAAGTGATAATGCAGGAAATCTTCCCTGCGTGACAGTGCCACAGCCAGTACTGTCTTCACATGTTTTAACTGACATGGACATCTGGACATTCAGGTGTCCCGAAATGTCCATATGTGCTTATCGTCACCTCCACACACCTGTGGTTGCCTATTTTGGCCTCCACACATGTGTGCTGGGTGGAGCAATCATTTTGAGGGAAGTTTTTGCTGCGGGGGGGGGGGGGGGAGTCTTTGAAGAGGAATAACCCCATGTGTGTTGGCCTGTGTGTTGCTGAGTAAAGAAAGGCAGGTGTTTTGATAAAAAGAAATTTAAATACAAATTGATTAATGGTTTAAAAAAACCTAATAAAACCAAAAATCTAATAGACCTATTTCTGCCGCGAATGCATTACTGAAGGTTTTCCACCAATAATTTATTGGGTTTTCTAGCAGTAGGTTTTAGTGAGTTTTTTGGGAGGCTGGAAGGCAGAGCTGTGGTGGGGTTGCCTCTGGTACATGAGGCAACCCCACCATAGCGGTGCAGTGATAGGTCCCATCCAGATGGGGAGGAATATAGTCCTTTCTCTGAAATTCATAATATGGTGACCTTACTATGACTGGTAACCGTAATCCCACCCTCTGGATTTTTCTAAATCCTCTTCTAAAGCCATCTAGAATGGTAGCTGCCCTTACCTGTGAGGTAGACATGATGCGTAATACTTCTTCCACATGATGATTATGGCAGCAGCACATTAATGATTAGGTCTACTGGGGTTTTGTGGTGTTAGGGCATGCTTTTTAACCATTCATGAATTCATCAAAACCCCTGCCTTTCTTTTCTCAGTAACACATATGCCAGCACACCATGGGGCATTTCCCCTCAACATGTGAACTGCTGCTTTCCTGTGGGGCAGGGGGAGACATTTTGTTAGCAATGCCTCATAATGCTACAGTACAAGTAAGTTGGCCGGGAGAAATCAAGAGGGAGGAATAAAATGTTTAGCCTTTAAACTACTTTCAAAACCTTTCACATGTGTATTTTGGAATCGTAAAGATTCTGTTCTCTAACCGAGTGCTCTTAATGTGGATATAAATGTTTTCAGTTGACTTTTAGTATATTTCCAGGTCAGATTCCATGAGCTACCCACAGAAATTTTCCGAGGGCGATTCTCTGTGAACAAATGTTGTTCAGAGTAGCATTTTCTAACAAGGCAGCCTCCAGATGTTTTTGACTTCAATTTCCCTCAGCTTCAGTCAACACAGCTGTGCTGCCTGGAGCTGGGAGGGATTCTAGCCCAAATCACATCAGCACGGAGGAAGGCGGATTTAAAATGTGTTCAGAAACTGCAGAAGGAGAACAGTTAAGTCAAACTGCACACGTGTCTCGCCTTTTTTAAGGATGATGGTATGTCTGCTGCTTTGAACCTCAGCCTGCTTTACAACACTGGAAATCTTGACACTGTACTGCCCTGTGATTAAGGCATACGTGACATCTAGTCTGGATTGGCACAGTTCACGCGGCTGAACTATCCAGATGACTGAGCCTGGGAGAAAGTGACTTTTTGCAACACAAGAGAGGCTCATGCCAAGATTTGTTCCCTTTGGGAGCAAAGAAAAGGGCAGTTTTATTCTCTTGACCCACGTCACATGCCTATCCATGTTGCAAAAGCAAACTTTGTAAGACATAAGCTTTGGCGAGGTCTTTTTTTAAGAAACATTTTTATTAAAATAGTCAACAATATGACAATAAAATCAAACTGTAAAGCAATGGGGATACAATTAATATTTGACATCATAATTGAATTGGTGACAAAGAGCGCAGTAGAACATTTACTGTGTACAGTGTGGTGCAGGAGCAGAAATCACATGCTAGGCCTCAAGGCCAGAGTTTGTTGAGAAACATTATCAGCAGGTGCTGTTATTCCATTCCACTGTTATTCTCTTAATGTAGTCTAAACATGGCAATTTACGTCCACTGACATGGGAATCCGTTTAGCTCCTGAGAAAGGGGTCACCCTGACATCAGGAGCAAATCTTGCAACACAGTTGGGCATGAGAAGTCATGTGATGCTGTGTAGTGAGAAATATACCCATTCACTCATGTACACAATGCGTAACTATACCCAGCTCTGTTGTGTAATATTATCTATTGTCCTTGATGAGGTCTTAAGGTCTTTACAGTATGAAATTCTTGTTTTTGCAATACTTCTTGAATCAGAAATTACTCAGCCATGTTATTTCCGATGAGAAGAAACTCAGAAGTTCAGCAAATGTTGGGTTGCTTGGCTAATTCAAATACAAAGTTTCAGATTTTTGGGAATGATACTTTCATTGAAATTGGTAGTACTGTTGACCCAAATAATACTATAGGGATAGCTGTGTTCCTCTTTCAATTTTATCCCCCTTTCTGTTTACCTGGCTTTAAATACACAGACTGCATCCAGATGGGATGAATATAGTGCCATTATGGCGCTACTATGGAGGGGTTGCCTCACATATCATAGGCAACCTCACCAAAGCCCTAAAATGCACTTTTGACAGTAGCTCTTTTCAGGGACCCACTTACCTTTCTGGATGGAGCTCCATTTAGGGTACGTGCATGGAGACTGAAATAGCCATCATACATGCACGGAGGTCGTGACTTATCCATCTGGAAATTTTTTGGTGGATTGTATGTCTCTAAAACACACAAAGACGGCACTGTGGTCAGCACTATCTGGATAGGAAGCAATAATAATGAGGGAGCAACACCCCACATTATTGTTTCCTGTCACTATATTGGGCTGCCATTTGGAGGCAGCCATGGCTGAAAAAGAAAGCACTGTGCTTATTTTAAAGTGCTCAGAAGGTTGGACTGTTATTGCTGAAGGCCTTAAGGTAGCTAGAAGAAAGTGCTACCGGGATAAGTAGAGCTAAGATGTTGTTACAGCTGTAGTTCTCTTTAAATCTGCATGAAAATTGACCCTAGTGAACATAGTATCTTATACATGCGTTAATCAACCTTATATTGAAGGAGAATGAGTGGGTAGACTCAAGGTTTGAGCTACTGGGTATGGCTGGACATTGTCCATTTTGTCCTTATCAGCTAGGACTGACTGTAGCTGCTCAGAATATTATTTTCCAACATCAGGATGATTGGTCTTTTCTGTCTGCTATAATCAGAGAGAGAGAGAGAGAGAATGAATCCTGAGGAAGTCATGAATGGTTGAGTGTCTTGTTTTTATTCTCTGTACATCGCTTTGAGATTATCATTTTAATAGGAAGTGGTATGTAAATGTTTTAAATAAATAAGTATCTTAGGGGAACATTAGAAATGCATTTTGTTCAGTTCGTGTGTTCAACTGTGGGCTTCTTCCAGTGTATACTACAGAGGAAGGTAAAAACCATGGCCCATCCAGAGTTCTTTTGAGGGGAAGAAAATTCTTGGATAATAAATAGAAATGTGAAGACATTTGAGATTTTGTTCTACATGCTACGAAAGTGCTCTTCATATACAGTACTATCTCCTAGGTCTCGTAGAGGAAAATATTCAAATTTTTCTCCTTCTTCTTTACAGCTGTGTCCACTGCAACGTGGTATACTCTGATGTGGCGGCCCTGAAGTCTCACATTCAAGGTTCTCACTGTGAAGTCTTCTACAAGTGCCCCATTTGCCCGATGGCGTTCAAATCGGCACCCAGCACCCATTCCCACGCTTACACCCAGCACCCTGGGATCAAGATAGGAGAACCTAAGTAAGCAACATTGAATTTGCCTTCTAGCTTGAGATTTGGTCATGTCTTGGCCCTGTAATGTGTATAAGTGAATGTTCCTTGTCTCAGTCAGAGGTTATTGCATATTCCTTGAGAGAAAAAGGAAAAGTGTAAAGAGATCCGGACTGGGACACCTTTTCTGTTCTTTTCAGTGTTGAGCCAACACAGTGAGTGCAAATGAGATAAAAACTTTGTTCATCTTAACTTGTTTAGTTACTCTCCTTAGACCTTTCCAGCTAATAAGTTGGACTCCCATATCCACTGATTCGGTAACCATGGTTTCAGTTAACTACGGTTACCGGATCAGTCCCCTCACCATAAGGAAAAAGCACCCAGAACTAGAAGGCCTATTTTGGCCTCCGTAGAGCATTGGAATAGGCACGTAACGCTGCCGCCCATCCCAAAATGTAAGGGGGTGGGAGGTGTCCAGTGCCATCACACCCCTATTCCAACACTCTCTGGAGGCCGAAATAGGCCTTCCGGAGGCCAGAAAAGCATTTCCAGTTCTGGGGTTGCACGATCTCAGAAACGAAAGGCCTATTCTTGATTATCCACGGTTTCAGGTAACCACGCTAGGAGCTGGAATGTATCCCCAGCAGATACAGGGGTCTACCTGTACAGCCAAAGTAGGAGAGGAATGGGTGAACTGATGCATCTTGGGACATTAAGAGCAGGGTGTGATTCACTGTTTAAGCATAAAGTGTGGACTGACCCAGAGGTGGTTTTTAAAGTGTGCATTATGCAAGCATAGATGTCAGCATCTTATTGATTTATTAAAAAAAATAAAGATAACAAATCCCAGATGCATAAACTACACTATAAATATAAAGATATATACATGTATATTTCCAGTTTCAAATCCTCTTCACTGGGGCTCTCACAAAAGAAAACTTAAAAGATTTCATACCTGAAGAAAAGTTATTTGATCTTCTGTCTTTCTCCTCTGAAAAAGTTAAGTAAATTTGAGCCAGTTTGGTCTAGTGGTTAGGGAGCCAGACTCTTATCTGGGAATACCAGGATCGATTCTGCCCTCCCCCATGAAGCCAGCTTGGTGACCTTGGGCTAGTCACAGCTCTCTTTGGAGCTCTCACAACCCCACCTACCTCACAGGGTGTTCTGTTGTGGGGAGAAGAATAGAAAAGCTTTTGTCAGCTGCTTTGAGTCCCCTTAAATGGGTTCTTCTCCCTGGGTTGCTTCAGGGTATGAACCACACGGACAATCTTCCTGCTTCAGGAAGTAGGTGCAATCTCAGTCTAGCAGGTATCCTGGCCTTGTGACAGTTTTCATGGTGGTCTGAGGGAAGAGAACTGGGCTATAGCAACTGATACGTTACCTTAAGACTGAACACTGCAGAAGAAATCATTGTTCAGCCTTATCAGCAGCAAGGGTTCCAATCACTGTCTCATCACGCCGATGATGCTCTGATGCTATTATATTTTTCCTTTTTCCAGTATATGGCAAGTCACAGTATATGGAAGTCTTGGTGCGGCAAATACTGTAAAATGCAGCATATCCTATGTAAAATAGGCATCATCTATATAGGTGCCAAATGTACCTCCCTGGTCACCCCAGGGACTAATTATCCAAACACTTGGAGATTCAAGGGACTGTGGAGGCACATGGGACCGCTTCCAAGTGCCCCAGAAGACAGCTGTTTGAAGAAATGGTGCCTCACAATAGACACATCACTTCCCTCTTCCCAGTGTTGATGCATGGAGTAGGGAAGAGACAAGGGATAAGAGACCAATGTGTACGTGGCCTGGGGTGGATCAGTGTCACCATGCAGACGGCGCTGTTCCAGACCAAGCCTTGCTGTGATCTGGACTTGCTAGGCTGGATCACAGCAACATCAGTGCAGAAAGGACTTGGGGTACGCTGGACCTCCATCATTTCCCTGTGGCTCTGTTGTCCATAAGCAGCAGTTATTTGCTTAGCATGGTTTTGCTCTGGTAGAGTTATAAGATGGACAACTCTACTTGAACGCTTCTCTCTTTCTCTCTTGCTTTCTCTCATTCTCTCTCTCATTCTAATTTTGCTAAATTGGGGGTGACCTAAATCATGGTTGTTAAATCTTGGATGTATGGAAACCCATCGCCCACCTTCAAAATATTGAACTTGGACATTTATTTCCGGCAGCTGAGAGTAAAAAATGTTTTACTCTTAGGGGGTAACAACTTTATTAGCACTCACTGTGATGTTACGTTAATGACATTTTAAAGTTCTGTCATTTTTCTAAAAATGGCCAGAGCCAAAGTGCGGCAAATTGTCTGCATAATTAAGCAGACTTTGCTGCTAATGAGCACCAAGGTTCTATGCAAAAGCTGATTTAAAAAATAGCACTTGCAGAGATTCATTTCTTAGCATCTTGAGAAGGCTTAAACTGAAAGCAGTTTTAGCCCATAATTTTTATTTAGAAAAGGTATTTTCTACTGGAATTTTAGAGCATTTGAAATCTTTGTTTGCCTTTTCTAAATTGCTACATTTTTCAATATTGCTTTAAAAAAGATAAGTCACTTCAGGTTAAAACTTGGTTTAACTGGTGATCCATCTTGCATATTGATCTTTCACACAAAAGAGGGGGAAACGAAACAAGAAAGCTTTCAGGTTCTGTCCAAATTACTTTGGCTGCCAGTAACATTCCTTAGGTTCCCTATTTGAAGGAAAGCACTTGGTTCAGCTTTTGCTTCAGGCTACACTGGATTGTTAGTTCAAATCATAACTAGGAATGGGCATGAATATTCGAATGGATTCGAAATTCAATTGAATTGACTGAATTTTGACATTCGAATTCGAATCAGATGTCCTTAAATTCGAATTCAAAGATTCTATTCAAATTTCAAATTTTGGATCTATTCGTTCAAATTATTCAGACATTCGTATGTGTACGGGTTCGTACATGATGCGTACTTGAAGATCCACACCTTTCCCGCATCCGTACACATTTGTACGGATCTGTATGGAATGAAAATGAGTTGCATACAGGATAACTATGGGATGCATACAGACATGTACAGATGCATACGGATGTCTGTGGACCTGGGGAAGATGCATCTGGGCATCTAAGAATTCATAAGTGCAAATTTGAATGAAAAATGCGAATGAAAATATTCAATCAGGCAGACAGGAACTTTCCATATGGTTGGAAGAACCCTTCCTGCTGCTTCCGAGAATTGGGAGAACGTGGGGACGATTTGTTCTCCCTTTGGAGCTCCTTTACTTTGCAGTAAAGATACACCACGTTTTTAATTTATGTCTGGAGGCTACCTCAGTCTTTTGTGTGGAAAGCATCATGAGCTCTGTTCACCTTATACTGTAAAGGGAAGGAGCAACATTATAACTGTTTCCATCGGACACACATCTGGCACGCAAACACACATGTACTGATTCTGGCTCATTTAGTTTAAATTATGTTTTACTATCTGCATTGTCCTAATATTGATGAATTTATGCTGTACTAATTTAGGAAAGGAAATTTCCTTCATCATCTGCCTGCTTTTGTAATAAATAAAAGTTTTAATTTGGTCATTTTAAGAAGTTAATGGGAGGGTGGAAAACCTAGGTCATATTTTCTGCAGTTTTAATATCACTTTTAATTTCTAGTTTTTCTCTTGTACATTGTTGTGCTTTCCTTCTAAAAAGAGCAATTAATAAATGATTTAAATAGTTAAACGCAACCCGAGTGCAATGACATTACTTTCCCTTTGTGTGTGTTTTCTAGAATAATATACAAGTGCTCTATGTGTGACACTGTGTTTACGCTGCAACCTTTGCTGTATCGCCATTTTGACCAACACATTGAAAATCAGAAAGTATCCGTCTTCAAGTGTCCGGACTGTTCGCTGTTGTATGCACAGAAGCAACTCATGATGGATCATATCAAGGTTTGTAAATATCTGTCCATTTGGGAGAAAGATAAGTGCATGTGATGATAATGGAAAATCCGTTAATTCTATGGGAACTTTGCAAGTTGACGGCTGTACGCAGTATCCACACGGCGAGTGGGCTTGGGAAATTCTCAGGGGAGCAGAATAAAACCCTTTGCATATGAAACTGTCTTGTAAGTTATGGAGACAAGGTAATCCGAATAAGCTGATACCATCTGCTTGATGTAGCTGCAAATTCTGTTTGCGGTCCCAATCACACTATCAGAAGTACTCATGATTTTTCATCATTGCTCTTGAGCATTCTAACATATCTGCATGTTTTAATGTGGGAGAAAAGAACTTTCACTGTGCAGTATAGGCATAGAGTGAAATGTCCTCTAAATGCAGGCAGAAACACATGAAACAGAAACAGGAACATGCTAAACTCGGAAGTGCTGCTTGAAACTTTAATCCACACTCCTTTAATCCGGATCTAAGAAGATACAGATCTAAGGAATGGGTACTTCCCTTAATATGGATCTAGTAGATCCAGATTAAGGGAAATACCCAATGTGTTTCCATGGGTGGTCTAGCACCCAATAGCAATGGGTGCTAGCCTGCCTGCTGTGGAGCACCCATTTGCAAATCCGGATCTACCCACAAGGGGATGCCTGCCACCCCAGGTGTTTTGGGGGACAGGGGGTGCAATCTCCAAAGTTGCCTTTGGAGATTAGCAAAGGCACTGAAGTCCCTCTGAAGTCATTCCGAAGTTGCCTTTGGAGATTAGCACAGGCTGTACAGAAAAACCCCTTCAGAGCCTTTGCTAATCTCCAAAGGCAACTTCAGAATGACTTTGGAATGACTCCCCCGAGCCTCCTGTAGACCCCATTGCCCAATTGCAGTGGAAACAGGCTCTGTATAATCTGGATTTTATGGCTGCAAGACCCCATTGTAGACCCCTTTAATGAGGTCTACACAAAATCCAGATTATAGGTCCTGAAGGACCCATATGATACGTATTTCCCTAGCTTTGTTGGAAACAGTTGTGTCCCTAATGGGGTCTGTAGTGGAAATGGGGTCATCCAGCTCTCAGCTAAATGGGTCCTTAATGAGTGCTAAAATGGATGCTTACTGCCAGTAGAAAAAATACCCCTGATTGGCTCCAGGAACCCTCATGTGATGGGGGAGATTGCTCCGATGAGGAAAGTGCGACATTAATTGTCTGTGAGGACAATCAATTTCCCCTTTGCACTAAGGATACATTGGAGTATCCTGAACCTGCAAATTTAAAGTCTGCTGTCTGGAGGAATCCTAGAAGTAACCTTTCTAAGTCCCCTAATTGAGATTCAATTAACTGATGATTCCAGAGTCTAAATCTGGAGTGATAACATACTCATAGGTAGAATCAGCAATGAGGATGTTTGTAATAGGTGTGCGTGGGTTCCCGTGCCTCCCCAAATGCCATAGATCAGCTGGGATCCTGTTGCTAAAGGAACCCAGCAAAACTGAAAGTAACCCAGGCAGACTTTTCAAAAATATAGAGCCAGCACATGTTTGTTGTGGACATAATTTTTATTTCTTTCCAGACCTGTTTTTAGCTCCAAGAAATCATTTTCTGGTTAAGGAAAAGAGAAGGCCCTTCCCAGGGGCCTAAACAAATTGCCATTGTCACTTTTCCGATGCCACATGTACGCTATATTCTTGATCCTCGGGAAGTCGATGAGCCTGACAGACTCAGTTTCATCTTGTGGTTAGCGCGTCAGGTTCTTATCTGGCAGTCTCCCAATCTGATTCCGCACTCCTGCACAGAGCTAGCTGGCTGGCCATTTCTGTTTCTCACAGCCCCACTTACTTCACAGAGTGTCTGTTGTGGGGAGAAGAGCAGAAGTTCTCCCTGGGTTCAGATGCCTCGTGCTGGGTTTTATCTCTTCGCCACTGCTTCGTCGAACAAAAAGATTTTCGGCACTAGGTGGCGCTTGTCCCTTTTCTAGACCTTGCTGTGAGCTGTCATTCCCAGTTTGCCCCATTCGCTTGTTTGAGCAACAGGAGGCTGAGGGAGTGGGAAAAAGTTCTCTCTTTAATCTCTTTATTTCTGGTGAGTTTATCAGCCAGTCTGAGTCCTCTTAAGATTTTCGCCACTAGGTGGCGCTTGCTCCTCTTCTAGACAGCAAGGTCTAGAAGAGGGGCAAGCGCCACCTAGTGGTGAAAATCTTTTCATTCGACAAAGCAGTGAAGAGATAAAACCCAGCATGAGGTGTCTGAACCCAGGGGTATAAAAATCAACTCCTCTTCCTCCTTTTCAAAGCAGTTGCATTGAACTCTTGGAAGAACCTGTCTCTTTTCAGGCTGAACCACAAGATGCATTTATCTATCAACTCCCACATTTTTAAAGAAATGAAGTAAAATGGCAAAGTCTAGCATGTTCAGTTCTCTTTGGACTAGGTTGTCATTCTTGTTGATGGCTGTAAGCAGAGATACTCACTATTTCAGCGGTTCTCAACCTGGGGTTCATGACCCCCTTGGGTGTTGATTTACCTTTCAGAGGGGTCGTGGAGCCTCCCGTCGCCCTGCCGCAGCCCTTTCTGTCCCTCTTCGTCCCTCTCCTCACCTTGCTGAGCACTCCGCTGCCACCCCCCTGCCACAGCCCTTTCTGTCCCTCTCTGTCCCTCTCCGCGCCTCACTGAGCACTCTGCCTTTGCCCCTCCACTGCCGCCCGCAGCCCGCCGCAGCCCTTTCTGTCCCTCTCCATCCCTCGCCTCACTGAGCACTCCACCGCTGCCCCCCCCAGGGATTCCTCAGTGGGCCCGCCCCGTGACCCTGGCGGCCCCACTCCTGACCCCGGCAGCCCCACCCCCACAGCTGGGGGGTCCCTGCAACATGAGGAACTGCATTAAGGGGTCGCGGCATTAGGAAGGTCGAGAACCACTGCACTATTTAGACCTGCCTTTAGGGAGATGCGGCAGCTCTTCCAGGGGCATCCCATAATAATCCCTTTGGTCTTGCCCATCCGTTTTTCCTGCTGCCTACTCCTCCCCCTGCTTCCCTCAGCACTGCTTCCATCCAAAAATGTCACAGCTCTGCTATGCGGTTTGCTGCCATTCTATATATGCCAACAATGCATTCAGGTTTAAAATGGGGCTTCCACAGTGATGCATTTATGCTTTCTTCTGTAGGCCTGCTGTTCTTATTCCCTATTTTGCCTTTGAATAAGAGAACTCATATTTTTTTCTTTTCTTTTTTTAATACATATCAGTCTATGCACGGAACACTGAAAAGTGTCGAGGGGCCTCCAAACCTGGGTATCAGTTTGCCACTCAGCACAAAGCCCACCACCCAGAACTCAGTCAGTCACAGCAAAGACGATTCCAAGTCTCTCAATGGGGTGGAAAAGGCTGAGAAGAAATCTCCCTCCCCTGTGAAAAAGGCAGAGCCCAAAAAAGCCACCAACCCTGGCTGGACGTGCTGGGAATGCGATCGGCTTTTTACGCAGAGAGATGTTTATATATCCCATATGAGGAAAGAGCACGGAAAGGTAAGCTGACGATTAGGTGTGAGACATATATAAATTGTTGTTAGGCCTGCCTGTTCGCCATAGAAAGTATGTAGGCCATTATTCATCTCTGTCTTACATCAGAAATATTGAATAAATTATTGATCATATTTGCATATTCCTGGAAGAGATTTTCCAAAGTCATAAATGATGATGATTAAGCTCCGATAACATAAAAGTTTTTATTGTGACCTTGGGCTAGTCACAGCTCTCTTCTGAGCTCTCACAGCCCCACCGACCTCACAGGGTGTTTGTTGTGAGGAGAAGAACAGAAGGTTTGCCAGCCGCTTTGAGTCCCCTTAAATGGGTGAGAAAAGTGAGGGAGAAAAGCCAGCTCTTCTTCTTCTGTCTCTGGTCTTGTGAAGACACACCCAACTAAAGATGGTGGCAGGTTTGGGTGTGCAACGCCGGTACCCTGGTGAGATCAAACACTTTCACCCAAAGAAAGCTCTAAGGCTGAATATAAAGTTGAAAAAGGGGGAAAATTTTATATTACAGAACAAAAGTAAAAGGTTTCTCCTCCCCAGCTCTATCAAGCCTTGAATGGTAAAATACTTTACAGTTTGAGTTCCAGCAATCTTCAGGGTGTCATCTTTCTGGGTTTGATCTCCTCACTCAATGGAGCTGGTGCAGGGTCTTTCAGCTCCTGATTCCTTTTTGCTTACTTCTTGTTGGCTGAGTTGTTTCTAGTAACTAAATTGGCTAGGTGGTAACTAAATTGGCTAACGTGTAAGAAATGCCCTTCCCGGCTGTCTGGGCCTGTTTGCCACCAAAAGGACAGCTCTCAGCAAGCTCACAGCACAGACTGACTAAAAACCAGGAAGCCTCTATCTAAAACAGAGCTTGCTGGGAAGGGGCAAACCAAACCTGGAGAAATGCAGGGGATTCCTTCAGCTCCTCCCACAACTAATACAATGTAGTATTTCCTATACTAAACATACTAGGGCAGATGCAGGAATTGATAGAAATAGTCCTGGCTGGACATCACACTCCCCGCTCAAAATTTCAACGAAATTTTGCAATCATATGATTCTATCCATTTATACAGCAAATCAAAAATGTTCTAACTAGCTTTGAACAGGGTAACTAAGTCTGTCAAAGGTCTTTGATACTTGATCACTTTGCCTTCGCTTATAGTTCTTACAGTAGCCTTTCGGACTTTTCCATCTGCACTTGGGTAAACTTCTTCCACAATTGCAGTAGGCCACTTATAGCGAGGGCTCTCTCTTTCTTTAAGAAGGACAACATCTCCAATATTTACATCAATTTGAGGACGTTGCCACAATTTCCTTTTTTGCAAGTGACAAAGGTATTCAGACTTCCATCTCTTCCAGAACTCTGATGCCAGTGATTGAACTTGTTTCCATTGAATGGTATGAATTCCTTCTGGAACTGGAAGGCTGATATCTTTCCAGTCAGGGCCTTTAAAAGTCAAGATCATGGCTGGAGTCAGAATTTGTGCCCTTTCTGGATCTGCAGTGATGGGCACTAGCGGGCGGTTGTTGATGATAGCTACAACTTCTGCCATAAATGTAACCAAGATTTCATGTGTCAGGAACTTACATTTTGCAAGCATTGCCTCTAGAATACGCCTACTGACACCAATCATGCGCTCCCAAGCTCCCCCCATATGGGAAGCATGAGGCACGTTGAAAAGCCATTGAATTTTCTCTTTGTTGGCAAAGTCCGTCACAGTCTTGTCCTCTGCCAGTTTAGTTATACAGTTAAGCTCTTTAGTGGCTCCAATGAAGTTAGTGCCTCTGTCAGACCTGATAGTCTTTACTGGTCCCCTAATTGAAATGAATCTTTTCAGGGCATTGATAAAGGAAGATGAGTCCATACTTTCCACAACTTCAATGTGTACTGCTCTGATCACTAGGCAAGTGAATAACACAGCCCATCTCTTGCTGTTAACTACTCCTCCTCCAGTTCTACGAGCACGTACCTCCCAGTGTCCAAAAATATCGAGACCAATGTGTGTAAATGGAGGATCCATAGAAGTGCGGTCCTCTGGAAGTTCAGCCATAAGCTGGCTTTCACACTTCCTGCGAAGTTTTCTGCATATCACACATTGGAAAATAACTCTGCTGACCAATTTTCTGCAGTTTATAATCCACAAGCCAGCATTTCTGATACTTGCTTCCGTCAGGGTACGCCCTTGATGATGCACTCTTTCATGGTAGTGCCTGACCACGAGAAGGGCTACATGGCTATTTGCAGGCAGAATGATAGGATTTTTCAAGCTGTTCTTGATTTTAGCTCTTTGAAGTCTACCTCCAACTCGGAGAAGACCTTTGCTGTCCATAACCGGATACAGATCTTTAAGGACACTATGCCTAGGTAAATAGTGCTGCTTTTCAATGCATCTGAATTCTTCCTTGAATTCAGATCTCTGTACAGACCTGTAGATCAGAGTTTCCGCTTTCACCATGTCCATGGTTGTCAGCGCTGCTTTGTCTCTGAAAGTTGCAAAATGAATGAGTCTAGCAAGGGCTCGCTGAAGACTCAGCCACTGAGAGAACTTTGTGAATTTCCTGGTGTCTAAATGAGGCAACCTTATGTTGGGCGCATTTACCAAGTTTATTTTGCAGCTGCTGATCTCTGGGAGGCACTCAGGTAACTCAGAGCACTTTTCAGTTCTACTGCCACTGTGATCCGGAGAGTCTAACTCCATCAGGAATTTTGGACCGGACAGCCAAGTGGATGACCGCACCTTTTGAGCTGAAGCTCCTCTTGTAGCGATGTCAGCTGGATTTAACTCAGAAGGAACATATTTCCATTGACTTTGCTGAGTGCAAGAAAGGATTTTATTCACTCTGTTGGTTATGTACATTTTAAATCTCTTTGTAGTGTTTGTGAGGTATCCTAATACGACCATACTGTCGGTATACAAGAATACTCTATGGAATTTTGTTTCCACTTCTGTACAAATAGTTTGAAGAAGTTGGGTGGCTAGCAAAGCAGCACACAGCTCTAATCTGGGTATTGTCTGTTTGGGTGCTACCTTTGCCTTGGCCATAATAAATCCTGCATGACTCTCAGTACTAGTCCTTGCTCTCAAATATGCTACTGCGGCGATTGCTGTCTCAGAGGCATCACAAAAAATGTGTAGCTCATAAACAGTAGTTGGTCCAAGCTCTACAGGAACATATTGTCTGGGCACAGTAAGGTGTTCAATGTCCTTGATCTGAGATGCCCAGGCCTTCCATGCTAAGTCCAGGGCTGGGGGCAGATTTTCATCCCAGTCTTTAACTTGGTTTATTACCTCTCTAAAGATGTTTTTGGCCACTATAACCACTGGTGCTGCAATACCCAAGGGGTCATAAATACTATTAATTGAAGAGAGTACTTTCCTTCTTGTAGTCTGAAGCTCAAGTTTTGGGATTCTGATTGAAAGTCTATCAGTAAAGACATTCCACAAAATACCAAGGCTACTATGTGTTCGCTTGTCTTCAAAAATTGTTGTGACATCCTTTTCAACAAGTTCTTCTTTAGGAAAGGTCTCCAAAACTTCTCTGCTGTTAGAAACTACTTTATGAAGCTTTATGTTAGCCAAGTTTAACACAGACTGTACCTCTTTAACGACTCGGCTAGCTTCCTGCGCTGAGTCAAAGGAAATCAGTAAGTCATCTACGTAAAAGTTTGAGTTGATTGCTCGATAAGCCTCTGTGCTACACTGATTTTGATACGTTTCTGCAGTCCTTTTAAGGCAGTAATTGGCTACCGCTGGGCTAGGGGTATTTCCAAAAACATGCACTCTCATGCGGAACTCAGTGATATCTTCCAAGGTTTCCGTGTTCTGGAACCACAGGAACTTTAGGAAGCGACGATGTTCTGGCTTAACCAGGAAGGCATAGAACATTTTGTGTATGTCTGCTGTCACTGCTATTCTCCTTTCTCTAAACTTCAGAAGTGCTCCTAGTAAGCTGTTGAGCAAGTCTGGTCCTTTGAGAAGAACATCATTAAATGAGATGTTTTGCACCTTTGCACTTGAATCAAAAACTATTCTCACCTTTTCTGGCTTTTGTGGGTGAGTTACTTTATGGTATGGCAGGAACCACTGCTCTTGGGGTTCACTGCACAAGGGAACCTTTTCAGCATAGTTGCTTATGAACAGATCTTCAATGAATTGCACAATTTGCTCCTTCAAAGTGGGATCTTTGAGCATTCTATTTCTCAAAGCAAAAAGTCTTTTCTCAGCAAGTTGACGGTTGTTAGGCAAAATTGGTCGGTCTTCTTTAAAGGGAAGGGGTGCCACCCAGCTCCCTTCACTATTCTGGACTGTCTCTAGATTCATTATGTCTAAGAACTTTCTTTCCTCACGGGAAAAGGCTATGTCCTCATCTCTTGTTGAAGTTTTAAAAATGGCACTGTTGTCTGGGATAATACCAAGGCAACACACTTTAATGTGACTTAGGCAACTCTGTAGTTGTGTGGGTCGTGAATTTGGAAATTTGCTATTGCCTGTAAGATTGAATGCTGCTGGCGGGCTTTTGCTATGGACGCACACAGGTCCAATAACTATCCATCCTAGTGGCAGTTTCTGTGCTATTGGCGCACCTGGAGGTCCATTTACTTGTTTCAAGACCTGGAACAGCTCTGGGCAATCTGAGCCTATCAGGAGGGAAATATCAGCATCTTTGTCCAATGCAGGAATTTCTTTTGCTATAGCTTTCAGATGTGTGTGGCTTTCAGCTACAGCCTTGGTTGCTATTTGGTTCTTGCTTCTTGGAATAGAAGAACACTCTATTAATGGAGGAAGTTTAATGTACCTTTTGCCATCACATGGCGAAATCATGAACTCAGTTGCCACTCTACCCTGCATTTGTTGCTGTCCAGTGCAGGTAGATATGGTATATTCGAGCATCTTGGCCTTGACTTCAAACATACTAAAGAACTCTGGTGTAGCCAAGGATGCATCACTCTGTGAGTCTAGGGCAATATAAAGTCTTTTTCTAAGGTGAGGTTTGTTCTCTGGGAAAACTTCAGCTAGACAAATCGGATGGCATATTCTAGTCTGTGTTGAGTCCTGGCATAGCTTTGTACATGCCACAACTGATTCTGCTTCTGAAGTAGGTTTAGGGGTCTTCCCTGCAGTCTCACCTTTGGGACTCTCTGTTTTCTTCTTAAGTTTAGGTGACACTGAAGGTGATTTAAAATGGTGCATTGCTGAACAATGTTGTGGACTACCGCATTCAGCGCATTTCACCTTTACTTTGCAGTTTCTAGCAACGTGACTTCTTGAACCACAGCATCGGAAGCAAACCTTTGCTTTAGCTGCTATCTCCATCCTTTCGTCATAAGGCCTTTTTGAGAACTCTTTACAATCTGCAAGGCTGTGTGGTTTATTATGAATGGGACATGGAATTTCTTTAGTCTCTTGCTTCTTATCCGACTTAAACTGAGTGACCTCAGTAGATTTAACTACAACCGTGGTCTTCCCCATATCCTTGGTAGGTTTTTTGTCATCCTTTACAGACTTCTCTGGACGCAGGCTCTGGTAAAGGGTTGGGAACCCAGTCTGTGGGTCATTCCTTTCCTTTGCAGCTCTTGTCACAAAGCTCACAAGGTAACTGAAGGGTGGGTAGCGTTGCATGTGAAGTTCCTTATAAGAAAACACCTCTCTTCCCCACATCTCCTGGAGCTGAAAGGGTAGTTTTTGGAGCACCTGCCTCTGTGTGATATGCTGATCTAAACAAGCCAGACCAGGGAGCCCTGGGTTGCATTTCGCGGACTCAAGTTCCACTAAAAGGTCACTTAAGTCCCAAAGTTGACGATAGTCCTTTGACTTGAGGATTGGGAACTTATAAAGCCGATTCAGTAAGGATGCTTCTATTTCTGTGGATGCACCATATCGCTCCTCTAATCTGTTCCATGCAGTCTGCAACGCCTTAACTGGGTCTGACACGTAGGCTGCGTAGATTCTCTGGACCTGAAGGGATGAGTTGGGGCCCAACCATGCCATGAGTAATGTGAGCTCCTCATCTGCTTGCAGGTTCAAATCTCTAATGGCTCTCTGAAAGATTACTTTCCATAAGATAAAGTCTTCAGGAAGGTCTGAGAATTTCTGGACTCCCTTGTCTCTAAGGTCCTTCCTGGGAGTTTTACACATAAGTGGTGACCAAGACTCCATGAAGGTGGGAATTGTCTTGGTCTGCAAATCAGCTTGACTGGCAGGGAAGTCTATGGATTCTCTAGGCCTGTAAGTCTTGGGAGCTTCAGCAGCTGGGGCTTGCTGGATGGCCACGCTAGCATGGCTGGGAATTTGGCTCCCCGCCATGGGTTTCTGGTCTCCAAAGGATTCATTGACTGGCATCTTCATAGGTGGACAATCACGATGGATGATCTTCTCTTTGTAGATGGACTCTGCTGTGGGTTGAAGCAAAGGAATGGTAGGCGATTGTGTCTTGCTAGCATCTAAGTTAGGAGGTGACTTGACCGCTGGGTCTTGAGGGGAGCTCTCACCCACAAAGAACAAAGTAGACATCCTGTCTCTAGGCTCTTGTGTAGGAAGCAACCTCACGTTCTCTTCACTTAGATCATCCTGGAATGTCTTGGCTAAAATCCTGGCCTTTATGGACAGTTTTGAAGCCTCCTTAGCCTTGAGTAGAAGTTTCTTCTCATTCTGACTAGCAAGTTCTTGCCTATCTTGCTCTGCTTTGAGGGCAGCTTGCTCTGCTTTGAGGGCAGCTTCTCGCTTTTCTTGCTCTGCTTTGAGGGCAGCTTGCTCTGCCTTGAGGGCAGCTTCTCGCTTTTCTTGCTCTGCTTTGAGGGCAGCTTGCTCTGCCTTGAGGGCAGCTTCTCGCTTTTCTTGCTCTGCTTTGAGAGCAGCTTGTTGCCTTTCTAAATCAACTTCTTGACGGGAAAAGGTTAGTTCTTCATTGGCCATTGCTGCCTCTGCTTCGGCACGCAATATTTCAGACTTCAGTTTCATCCTTTCTACTTCTTTGAACTGCTGGGCTGCCATAGATGAACTCCAGCTGGCATGGGAAGAAGAGCTGCTACTACAACCCTTACTGGAGCGGGAACCATGTCTGTGCGAAGAAGACTTGCTGGTGTGACAGGTTTTTGAGCTCTTTGCACTTTGTGGTTTCCCTGGATATATTCCTCTGCTGGACTTAGCACTGCTGGCAGGGGACTTCTCACTCTCTTCACTAGGTTCCAAACTCTGCAGCCGGAACTTGACTATGTCTGAAACTGCGCTGTACTCCTTTTCTTTAACTGCAACTTCTTCCAGGAACTGTTTTAGTCTGGATTCTGCATCAGGATTATTAATGGTCTGAAGTGTTTGGATCCTTTTATTCACCACTTCCTTCCATTGTAGAAGACTGGATTGCTGGGCAAGCTCTCTTTTTTGCATGTCTTCTGAGCCACAGGCTGCTGAAAGCAAGGACATGGCATGTTGCAAACTCTTCCAGGCTTGCAGCTCTTTCACACTTAAGTCCCTTTCCTCCTCCAACAGCAGTTCTAGGGCCTTCTCAGTTGGGTGCCTATCCCTAAGGGAGCGTGTGTCGTGTGTGTGTCCATGTGCTGGTTCTTCAGAAAGCCTATCCATTCTGGCTGGTCCTAGTTGCCAAAGCAACAACTCAGCAAGGATGAAGAGGACTAAACGGTGTAGTGCTGATTTTTACTTACAGCCTGCTACTGCTCCGCTCTCCTACTATCTCCACTCCTACGCTACTTCAGCACAGCCAGACCTGGAGTCGGTTGAAGAGTCTTCTAGCTCCTTTCTTCAGGTTTGCAACATGAACAAACATAAAACACAAGTTACTCTCTTTATAAAGCTCTATCCATATACTTGAATGGAAAAAGTTCTCCCCAAAATGGCCGCCGATCCTGTGCTCAGAACTCTGCAAGAAGTAGGCCCAAAATGGCCACCAACCATGGGCTCAGAACTCTGCAAGAAGAAGTAGGCCCAAAATGGCTGCTGCAGCAAGGCGAGCTATCCTAATACAGCAACTGTTGCCGTTTCTCCATTCACAGCCACAGAAAGGCCTCTTCTCCCTCTACACGAGTCCTGGGAACTTGCTTCAATGCTGGGCCATGCACTGGAATTCCTTCTTGACAGGCGGGAGCGGCAAAGGCCGCCAGGTATTCTTACACTGTGAAGACACACCCAACTAAAGATGGTGGCAGGTTTGGGTGTGCAACGCCGGTACCCTGGTGAGATCAAACACTTTCACCCAAAGAAAGCTCTAAGGCTGAATATAAAGTTGAAAAAGGGGGAAAATTTTATATTACAGAACAAAAGTAAAAGGTTTCTCCTCCCCAGCTCTATCAAGCCTTGAATGGTAAAATACTTTACAGTTTGAGTTCCAGCAATCTTCAGGGTGTCATCTTTCTGGGTTTGATCTCCTCACTCAATGGAGCTGGTGCAGGGTCTTTCAGCTCCTGATTCCTTTTTGCTTACTTCTTGTTGGCTGAGTTGTTTCTAGTAACTAAATTGGCTAGGTGGTAACTAAATTGGCTAACGTGTAAGAAATGCCCTTCCCGGCTGTCTGGGCCTGTTTGCCACCAAAAGGACAGCTCTCAGCAAGCTCACAGCACAGACTGACTAAAAACCAGGAAGCCTCTATCTAAAACAGAGCTTGCTGGGAAGGGGCAAACCAAACCTGGAGAAATGCAGGGGATTCCTTCAGCTCCTCCCACAACTAATACAATGTAGTATTTCCTATACTAAACATACTAGGGCAGATGCAGGAATTGATAGAAATAGTCCTGGCTGGACATCACAGGTCTGATACACTATTGCATCAGGTCTTTCCTGTCCCCATCTAGAATATATCTGTGTTGCATACCCAGATATCTCACACTTTGGTTCCCGTAGTAAGCCAATTTGAACTGGTTAATTACATAATTAATGATAAGAAAGTGGTATAGTCCATGAAAAAACTATACCGTGTAAGACCTCCACCAGACAGTGGCCAGATGCATTGCTAGCAAGAGTGATAGTGTGCAATATTGTCCTTCCACCATTATTGCTTGTTAGATAGCACCAGCCATGGCCTACATGAATGCACAACGGATGGAGCAAAGATGGCGGCAGCTCTGCCCATAAAGTGAATAAGCACATTGTTGCTGGCAAACCTGCCACCAGTGCTTGGTTTTTCAGCAATAGTTTTTTAGAGTGGCTTTTACTGTGTCATCCAAGACCAAGCTGCTTTGTTGTTTTTGATTAGCTTGAGCCACCAATCAAAAGTCTGCACTTTTGTTTCCTAAAGAGGCTATGAAGACTGAGAAGGAAGGTAATCTGCCCATCTAGAAAATAGTTCATGCTGTCAGGAGCAAAATATTGAAATATAAAGTTCCAGGCGTTGTTATGTGCAGCAAACTGGAACTAAATTTGGATGTAATGCTTACACCCTAAACCAGCTGATGTTACTTAAACTGGATAAGTTATGCCATTCAATATATTAAGCGTTTCTTTTTTAACACTGCAGTCTTTGTGATCCTTTGGCTAAGGACCATGGCATTTGGTGAACAATAAAAGGACTTTTGCCAACTCTGTTAATAGCAGCAATGTAAGAAATATCCCACGGATTGGACCAGTGGTCCATCTGGTCAACCTGTCTGCTTTTGCAGTACACAGTCAGCCGCACCAAGAAGGCCACCAGTAAGTGAACACACAGCTTGTTCTGCTTGCGATCTCCAGGGGCTGACCATCTCCTGCTGCCATCAGGGCTAACAGCCACTGATAGCCCTGACCTTCGTGGATATAAGAGTGCAAGGAATGACCCACTGGGTCAGAGCCATGGCCCATCTAGGCCAACAATGCTCTCACAGTGGCCAAACTGCTGCATGGGAAAGCCCATCAGCAGGACATTAGCACATTGCCTGCTCTGCTCACAGTCTCCCCAGCAGCTGGATTTTCAGAGGCAGACCACCCCCGGGCTAATAGCCGTTTAGATATTGGTCCAAATCTTTTTGAAGCCATCCAAGCTGGTAGCAAATATCACGTTTTGTGGTAGCAAATTCCAAAGTTTAATTATGTTTTGTGTAAGTACGTAGGTAGGTAGGTATTTTTGTTCCATCTGTCCAGGAGTTAGCTTCATCAAATGACTTCTGGTTCTAGTATTTTGGGAATACCAGCTTGCATGGCTACATAGAGCAAAGTGCCATTCTCATCCTGCCATATGAGTTGTAGCTGGCTAAGAGGTTGTGACAGTGACCAGCCTGCCTGGATAGCTTTAAGAAAGGATCAAATGAATTCATGGAGGACAGGTGTATCAGTGGCTACTAGAATGGATGCTTACCTACCATCTCTCGGTTGGAGAGACAAGCAGGATGTCTCTCAAGGCCATTTGTAGGGAGTCAAGATCTGGTGAAGGTTTTGCCTTTGCCTTCTGCTGGAGAATGCCCAGAAGCAATCTGTGGGACATTGTGTGAGCTGGGATGCTGGACTAGATGGGCTGTGGCCCAATCCAGAAGGGCTCCTCTTATGTTCTTAAATTCATGAATTCTGTAGCAAAAATGGCAGTGTTCATCCACAAGATGGGAGTTATCAGGCACTTTAGGGGACACGCACGGTTTTTAGGAGTACCAAAACTAGTGAGTAAGCACAGGCGTCCACAAAATCCTACCTCATAGTTGGTGAGCAGATGGAAAGGAAATGGAATGGCTGGATGGCAAGTTATTTGGCTAGAACCCACATAGGACCACTGTGATGTTTTGCTACCGATCCCGCTTGGCTAAACTTATATTGCTCTCTTAAGTGTGTTTTTAATTCTCCTTGCCAAAGGAGTTTTTGAAGTAGCAAAATTAAAAAAGAAAAGGGAAGAAAAAAAACCTGTTAGTAGGGTTTTTTTTTCATGGCTGCTACTCAGTGAAGCCCCCTTGGGCAAAAGTAAAACTAATAAAAGAATGTCAGTTTTGCTAGCTGAGTTGGTGGGGGTGAAGGGAAGAGGAACAGTTGCCAAATGAGAAATATTGTGAAAATGTAATAAGCTCAGAGGTGTTCAAAGAGGCAGACAAAAACTGGCAATAATAAGATTCTCATGAGTGAGAGATGATAAAATGAAACAGTTCTATAGCAGATCTTTGAGGAACATACTAAAATGAATGGGTTGTAAATAGTTTGATGAATTCTTTGTGTTACAGTCTGAAGGCTTCCTTGTCTATTGATTTTTGATGGTTGGTATAACTCACTCTTTGCTAACGTTGAACCTTCTAGATGTTTGTTCCAACACTCCTTGGGTCAAGCCATCATAGCTGATGGGAGGCACAGTGGAAAACATTTGGAAGGATCAGCTTGGCAACAGTTGACCATCTTTCTGTACCAAGAGAACAGTAGAAGTAGAGAGGGGACAGTCCAGCTTGAACCTCATCTTCCAGTTCTCTGAATCACAGTTTGGAAAGATCCTTATCAGCCTTCAGTTCCACTCTGCAAGACGCCACTGTAGGAAGACATACAGAACCAGAAGCTGCTAAATGTCAACCGTGCTACATAGCAGGTTCCAGGTTGTCAAAGGTGAACAGGGGCCTTGAGGAGCAGGGAGATCCCTTCACAGGACTGCCGTAGTCCGCTGTAGCAGTGACCGTCTCAATCCTAGACATCTTTAAAGTCACAGGTTATATATTCCAGGTTACATACCAGAATAAGGCCCAGTGCAGAAAGGTCCTAGACTAGCTCTGGGGGAACCGGAAGATCCCATAAGAAGATTATCGTTCTGTTTGCCTAGCCATTAAGCCATCTATTCTGAGTTGGAATATATGTTAGGGCCTGCGCCGAGGCATTGCTTGCTTATTTCGCTATATTTGGATATTCCAGAAAAAACCACGTCAGAATAACCATGTTTTATTCTGGAATATCTAAATATAGTGAAATAAGTAATTAATGGCTGGGTACAACCAGTGTAGCAGTGAAAAAGAGGTTGCTATGAATATTTGCAAGTAATAGCTGTCTGTACACAAATTTACTCCCTCTAGTGGGCATATTACCTTAAAGCAGAGTTCCTTGGTGCATTGTTCATGTCCCGTTGCTTTAGGGAGGTATTGGATTTTTGAAATAGTTTGCATTCTCAAATAGCGTGATCCAGTAAATAACTCTAGTATCCCGTTCTGCATTTAAAATAGCGCATATGTATATATCTTATATATGCTTGTTTTTCTCCTTTCGTTAACAGCAAATGAAGAAGCACCCTTGCCGTCAGTGTGACAAATCCTTCAGTTCATCTCACAGTCTTTGTCGCCACAATCGTATCAAGCACAAAGGCATTAGGAAAGTTTACACCTGCTCGTAAGTTCTGCTTTTAATCAGTCAATCAGTCAATCATATTGGGAGCCACTTCCGTAAGACCTATAGTACAACAGTTTTTCGATTTGTAGCTGCACTGAGATCACATGGTATATGATAGGACTCTAATTAATGAGTTGGCACTCCATCTTGTCTCTGAGGAAGAGGGCTTTTCATATTGGCCCATCTATCCTTGCTTGACTGCTTTAGTTGCTTGCTTGCTTATCATCTGTCTGTCTGTCTATCGTCTGTCTGTCTGTCTGTCTGTCTGTCTGTCTGTCTGTCTGTCTGTCTGTCTGTCTGTCTGTCTGTCTGTCTGTCTGTCTATCTATCTATCTATCTATCTATCTATCTATCTATCTATCTATCTATCTATCTATCTATCTATCTATCTATCTATCTATCTATCTATCTATCTATCTATCTATCTATCTATCTATCTATCTATCTAATTTCCCACCCTTCACTGAAAGGTTACAGGGCAG
The DNA here is from genome assembly GCA_023333525.1 of Aspidoscelis tigris stejnegeri. Taxonomy (NCBI): domain Eukaryota; kingdom Metazoa; phylum Chordata; class Lepidosauria; order Squamata; family Teiidae; genus Aspidoscelis; species Aspidoscelis tigris. The sequence goes on from JALMGA010000007.1 coordinate 16,280,434, forward strand.
GTCACAACAGCAAAACATACTGTATTTTCTGGCATATAAGACTACTTTTTAACCCAGGAAAATCTTCTCAAAAGTCAGGGGTTGTCTTATACGCCGGGGGTCGTCTTCTTATACGGCGAGTATATCCCAAACTCTATATTTTAACTGGAAAGTTGGGAGTCATCTTATACGCCCAGTCGTCTTATATGCCAGAAAATACGGTATTTAAAATATCGCCCTCCCCCCATTCTACTCCAGGACAGCACCTAGAGGGAGCTGAACATCAAACATATGTCAAAGGTCAGTTTCCAGTGTTTAGCAGATCAGCTGGTAGCATGGAGGCTAGGTAGTTAAACAGTAGGCAAAGGACTAGAAGGTTGTAGTTTTGTGCCCAAGGTGTGAAAGTGGTTGATCTGTTTATGGGTCCCTATTTGTCATCTTGTGCCTTTCCACCTAAGCTCTGAGGCATCATGTAGCATTATTTATTTATTTTTATTAATTTACATTTTTATCCTGCCCTATGCCTGTGGGTCTCAGGGCAGGTTGCAACTTATAAAATGAACCCATTCAAACCAATAACATATTAAACATATCAAAACCATGGCAGTGTCTGAACGTGAGGAGGAAATGGCTGTACGTCTTCACAGTTCGTCTAAACACATAGAGTGAAGGTTTTTTAAGGTTTCATATCATGATCTCGAGGTCTCATCCAGCATTACACAGGCGCTGGTGGGCAGAGATACTAATGTGATCAGTGTAGTGTCATGACCTTCATAGATCCATTAGTTCTTTGTATAGGTGTACCTAGGATGAGATCTACCAACATGAGATTGGGCTGAAGGTTGAAGGCATATACGCCAGCTGGTAAGATTGGTGCCTGTTCTGTATGTCAGCTTAGCTGAGGCAGTTTGGTCTGGTGGTTAGAGTGTTGGACATATCTGTCAGCCCCCCAGTTCAAGTCCATACTCCTCCACAAAGCTAGTCACAGAGCTAGTCACAGCTCTCTTTCTGAGCTCTGACAGCCCCACCTACTTCACAAGGTATTCTGTTGGGAGGAGAAGAACAGAAGGTTTGTCAGATGCTTTGAGTCCCCTTAAGTGGGTGGGAAAAGTAAGGTAGAAAAGCCAACTCTTCTTCTTCTTAAGGGAAGCTACATAGCACCAACTAGTTGACTGCACCTGTGGTTGATTTCTTCATGTTTTTATACACAGCCACTGTCCAGATTCACGGCGGACTTTTACCAAACGATTGATGCTAGAGAAACATATTCAGCTGATGCATGGCATTAAGGAGCCTGATGTAAAAGAGATGACAGAATCCACCAACGTAGGAGCAAGTGGAGTGAAAGAAGACACCAAGGTGAAACTGTTTGTTTATTTTTTATTTTACATGGCTTCCCGTTGAAAAAATCTCAGAGGTTTTCTTACAGTGAGGACTGAGGAAAGAACATATTTCATAAGAACATAATTAAAACAGAAATATCGATGTATACGTACTGCGTTTTTTAACAAGAATATACTGTATTTTTAAAAAAATCTGAACAGCTGATTTGAAATTCACTGTCTGTTTAAAAAATCAGGGCTCGAGATTAGGCTTATTATTAATAATAATCTATATTGGGGTCCTGACATCTCACCTTCCAAAGAACCTAAGGCCACATGCTCCATTCTGCCCCCTCTCTCTTAATTTATCCTTACAACAAGAGGCATTGCAAGGCCCAGAGGGCTCCATTGAGCATCCATGGCCGAGTAGGCATTCAAAAGTAGGAATTCCTAAATTCTAGTTTAGCATTTTAGCCTCTACACTATGCTTGGGTCTCTAGATTCCAGTCTTTACTATATTTACCATAGGAAGGACAGGGATATTCCTGAGCTGGGCAGAATTGTTCTGTTGAGCCCTAAGGTAGCAAGCACTTGGTGAGTTTCTGCTTTGCTTAGCCAAACTATTCCTGGATCTTTTATTCTAGACTTTATTCTAGAACAGGGGCCTGCCATCCACATGCCAGTGCCAATTACAGCAGCCTCACCCTCATCAGTCCTCCTCATTGGATGAAGTGTGAACTGGCTAGGATGCCCAGCATGGCTCCATTGCACAGTATAGCTATATACCTAAGAACACAAGAAGAGCCCTCCTGGCTTGGGCTAGCACCCATCTAGTCCAGCACTGTGTCTCACACAGTGGTCCACTGATTGCTTCTGGGCAAAAGCCTCACCTGCTCTCAACATATAAAGGCGTCCTGTGTGACTCTCCAACCTGTAGGTAGTACCTAGGCATCCATTCTAGCAACCATTGATCCACCTGTCCTCTATGAATTTATCTAATCCTTTCTTAAAGCTGTCATAAGAACCTCAGTGCTGAAACCTACAATTGGCCCAGAGCTGGTATACTGAACTGCAGAAGCATGTGGACAGCATGAACCCAGGGTCTAATCTACCTTGGAGTCTCTTTTGGCAGCATCCCAGCATCACCAAAAGTGGGTACAGCCCAAAAATGTCCCGGCCCACCTGGAAAGCTCCAAGGGCTGTTTGGAGGCAGTGATTGGGCACAGAGCAGACCAGGCCATCGAAATGCAGAAAACCCTGTTCCAGGACACTGCAGGATTAAATGAGTCTACCAGTGATCCAGATTAAGGCCTCCTTAATGTGCATCAGAATCTGTTTAATGCACCCAGAGCAATACCAGAGGGGGCAAGGTCTCCTGGATCCTCATTAACATATGGATCTGGAGGCTTAGATCCATATTTCACGGGCTCTTAATACAAATTAAGGGCCCTTCATCTGGTTTAAGAGCCTATGCAGAAAGAGCCTCAGACTAAGAGCTTGGGGAACATTAATCTGTATGCTAAGAGCATGCTTTCAGTTGGATTTTAGGCATGACAGAGGTGGTGGGGAGTGAGGAATGGGCCTGGCAATTCATGCCTCACTGGTGGGTGGCTACAGTACACTGTGCCCAATCCCCGGGGAAGCTCTGTGTTGCTGTGTTGGTTCCATCTGCATCCATCCTACCCAGTTACTCCCCAAAATGACACAAAGATACATGCAAGCCAAATATTACCTGTCTCCATCTTCAGGCAATTTGCAGATTGTTTGCTTCTGAAGATGGAAACTCTCTATTGCAGCTGCCAGACACTGATGTTGCTATCCTTTTCTGTGACTTTAAAGATGTCTAGGATTGAGACGGCCACTGCATCTTGTAACACTGAGTTACGTACGTTAAATTGTACGCTGTAGGAAGTCATATTCTCAGGAGGGCTCAGAGAAGTTGGTAACACTGCTGTTCCACCTTGAGACCGAGAGGTGGCGCTGGGCACCATAAAAAGAGTAGGAAGATACCTATTCTGTCCTAACCTGGGCCCTTTTCCAAATGAATCAAGTACTTTTTGATTTCTTTCCTGGGGGAAAAACCTGCATAATTGTGGCTGGATTTAAAAAAAAAACACCATGAAATTGTTTGAACTTTAGGCTCCCAGTCCGAAGCGTAAACTGGAGGAACCCGTGTTGGAATTTCGAGCCCCTCGGGGTGCCATTACTCAGCCGCTGAAGAAATTGAAGATCAACGTTTTCAAAGTTCACAAATGTGCCGTCTGTGGTTTTACAACAGAGAATCTTCTCCAGTTCCACGAACATATTCCCCAGCACAAATCGGATGGCTCCTCCTACCAGTGCAGGGAATGTGGCCTTTGTTACACTTCTCACGTCTCTCTGTCCAGGCACCTTTTCATTGTCCATAAGCTGAAGGAACCTCAACCGGTCTCGAAACAGAACGGATCTGGAGAAGATGGACAGCAGGAGAACAAGCCCAGCCATGAGGAAGAGTCCTCTGACAATGCTGTCTCTGACCGGAAGTGCAAAGTGTGTGCAAAGACCTTTGAAACGGAAGCTGCCTTAAACACCCACATGCGAACACATGGGATGGCGTTCATTAAATCCAAAAGAATGGGTTTAGCTGAAAAATGACACCCGTCTCCACCCCCAGACAAGTATTCCATAAGAAAAGAAAAACACTTCTCTATTAAAGTGCATAACTGACATTTCCTGTTCTCCCCACCCCCCAATTTTGTTCTTTTTTTGGTACAGAAAATTTGCAACACAGGGGAAATACCAATTCTGCTTAATCGGTTGCAAGGTATTCAATGCTTAAATTATCTTTCTCTCCTCATCACAGTAGACTAATAGAGAAAGGTACATTCACCCTCACACACTTTTTAAAAAGCGTTAACGAAAGCAGTATTTGAGTTGAACAGAGTTTGTATATATTTAAGCAGATAATTTTTGATACTCTTTGTTACGTGTTTTGTATTGCTATTTAGTGGGAAACCCTTTCTTTGTCTGTGTTTTTCTCTTCATAAACCACAGGCTGAAAAGCAGAGCTCTTCATAGCAAGAGCTGGCGCTTAGGATTCTGTTTAGAAACTTCAGGTGTGGTTCAGTTTTGACACAACCAGGCCAGTATATCTTGTCCACCGATTTCAACACCACTCTGATAATTTCAGAGGGCAGGAACCTCTTTCACAGAACTCCTTCCCGTGTTTTCCTCAGCCAGCCTAGAAATGAGCGCCATGGATGTGAGATTCATTGGCTTGTCCTTTGCTGATGGCTTCTGAAATTACTGGCGTTGTGTGGGAAGGGTCTTATACCATGATAGCTCCGAGCTCAAGATTTGTTTTCAGGGCATGATTGTGTCTGACAAAAATACAAACTTTGGTGCTAGAAGACCAGTCTTAAAAGAAAACAAAGGTTATCCCCAGATGCCAGGGGGCAATACAGAATATATTGCCCCTTGGTGGTGGCCAAACCAACCTATGTGGCATAGATTTGTTTATCAAATTTGGTGAGGGACTCCCATGCGCTTGCCGCACACCTGCCCTTTTTCTTTTGCTTTACTTTATCTACTTGTCTGTCTTCAGAAGTTCCCAGCGAGGTGACTTGGTATGCGCCTCATCAGATGTGCAGGGAAAGAGAACGATTCTCGGAAACCTCACGTCGCTGCTGGATTTTGCAGGAGTGCGATGCAGTGTGTAATTCTGCGTATTCTGTATTGGGAAGGCCACAGGTATGCCTGGCAGTTTTAACACAGAGCTCCTAGGGTCTCGCAGTTTCCCTGTCACCTGGAAGCAGGCAAAATAAAGGCAATTATTTTGCTTGGCTGCTCAGTTACCAGATCATGCTGTAGACTTGCGCTCCAACCGTATTTGCACATTTATACATTCTTACAGCCAGAAGTATTCAGAATTATTTGAGCGTGCCCTCTTGTGTAACAATTCTAGTTGCATTCTAGAAATATTCCATGGTGTTGCTTTTCTTTTAACCTTATGGATGGAGGACAATCATGTCAGCTCTGCAATAGGTGGCCGCTGAAAAAGGAGCCCTTGTATGAACAGACTTTGTCCAAAAACATTCACCTGCTCTTTGGTGGTGCTTCCCATAAGAACTTTCCTAGGTGTTTAGGGTGGCATCAGCAGCAGTAAGGATTCCAGCTCTGATTGTCACCTGTCCAAATCAGGTGCCAAGGCATGGCATTCTAGGTCCCACTGCAAACGGGTGATAAGGGGCATTTTATCACATGCTGTCTCTGGTGGTACGATACACATCTAACTGAAATGCGTTTGTTTTAGGACAATGGGGTATTTATACTTTGCTTTACGTTTACATCCTGCCTGCCTTTCCAAAGTTCTCAAGGCAGCGAACGTGATTCTCCTGTCCTCCATTTTACCCGCGCAACGACTCTGAGAGGTAGGTTAGGCTGAGAGGTGGTGATTGACTCTTGATTACTGTGATGGTGTTTACATAGCCCCACGGTGCAGTCTCGCTTCAGTGCAGCTTCAGGCTACGTATGAGCCAGCTGGTAGAGCACTTTACTATGAAAGTGGTGGCTAACAGGTTTCATAACCCTGTAGTGGTGCTTTATGGGAACCAGCGTGGCAGCTAGAAAGTACTTCTTCCTTTCTGGGTGCCACCTGCAGCGGACAAAGAACAGGGTGAGGGCTGGCACTTTAGGGCAGTGGGCATAGGAGCAGCTCAGTCTAATTTAGTACCTCATTCTGGGGCAGGCATGATGATGTGTGAGGCCAGCTATAGCCAAGCAGGGTGTGTGGACCTCTGGTTCCCCAGCTCCCCAGCCACTATACAGTACTGCTCTTCCTGGTATTTAGCTACCCGCTGTCGCAATTCTGAGAGGAGATTTTTGTATCCGATTTCCCTTTCTAGCCATTCTTAAGAGGCATTTCGCTACTGGACTAGTATCTTCCTTCTTAACACCTGTAGACTAAACAATTGTGTACAATACTGTGAATAGGTTTACAGTTGTAGAAAGATAGGGAAGGAGATCCTGTGTCATTTCATTTCTTACAATATTGCGTTGAAATATTTGTGGAATTGGAGGCTGCTGTCTGATGAGAAGAAAGGCTAAATCTTAAAACCTGGCTTATTCATTCTCAGAATGCCAGAGATTTAAGGTTAATAAATGGGGGGAAAGATGTTTAGGGGGAACCTCAGGAAGTTGCCTTATAGATTATTTTAGGCTATTACAGGCCTGCCCCCTTATATGTGGGGGATAGGTTATGCTGCAGGTACAGGAAACGGCAGATATTTGGAGATGGATCTTTGGAATGTCAGGACATCTCATGACTGGGAGCAGCCATTTTAGCTCTTGCACGCCTCTGGGCGGCCTGGGTTGAGCCTCTGAGTACACATGATGGCACCAGTGGGGGGTGGGGGTGGGGCTGGTTCAGGCAACCACGGATGAGTGAATCGGCAGTTTCTGGACCAGCAGATACAGGGGCACGCCTGTATTGTGGGAACTCAGACAGAGGTCCTTCCTATCACTTTTGATTAGAGATTCTAGAGGCTTGAAGCTGAGCCTTCTGACGCTGAGTTTCATCCAGGCAGCACTTACTTAATCTGCATTTAGATAATCCGGAATAAAGCATGGATAATCATGAGTAAAATTTGTGTCTAGATGTGCTTTATGCCGCATTATCCAAAAAATGTGGATTAAATAAGTGCTGTTTGGATGAAACTTTAGTGTCTTTCCCTGCACATATTTCTCAGGCAGGGCCAGAACGCTCCACCAGTAACACTAGTTCTTTCTTCGTGAATAGTGTTGCATCTTGGCAGGGTTCAGCCTAATTCTGGCTGAGAATTCATGGGATCTGCATGGTGTGGGGGAAAGCCCAGCATGGCAAAGCATATATTTGGGGCTTGCTGTGAGCTATATGTTAGGGGAACATCATGGTCCAGAAGAATTCAGAGGATTTAACAAACAAGGTTGAAGGTTTTTTGCAGTCCTGTATCTGTATGTACATAGAAACATAATAATGTGGACTTTTAAAAATATTAGAATAAGCTAAAGTTCTAGTGGCTGAGGATGGTACCTTCCCCATGATTAGCAGAAGCAGATTACTTAAGGCAGAGCAGTGCAGAGGTGTTTATTTTGCTTAATACAGGGTGCCACCAGACACCAGGGAAAGCTTTGCAGCTGCTGCAGTGCTGCCAGTCATATGACTGGTCATGTGATGATTGATTGGCAGCGGCAGCATGGCAGCAGCAGGGAAAGTGCGATGTGAAAAACTGCTTTTTACTTCGCACTTGTCCTCACCTGGTGGGACGATACAGTGGAGTATCCATCGTCCCATCTGGCCAATGGGACACGACTCCACAGGAGCTTTGCCCTCCCTGCGCAGCTTTCCCTAGTCCCGTTGGGGTGATAGGAAGCGGCTGTGCAGGCAATTCGGTGCTTTAGTCATGTTCAGAGGCACTCTTAGATGGATCACTTAACTACAGAATCCAACTTTCCTTTGGGCAGAGGACGTGTGACACAACTCTGAACTAAAGAAACCATGTCTGGCGCTTTCTAGTAAATATTGGTGAGTTTATCAGGTTCTTACTGACCCCAGTCAATAATTCATTTTAATGTAAATGTACCAGTATAATTCAGCTGAGGCTCCTTTTAAAGTCTTGTTTACTTTAAGATGAAATAGGAGTGACTTAACTGCAGGCTAGAGATGTGTACAAACCTAAGGATTGGTGCTGAGTTTGACTTGAACTAAACACTGCTTGGTTTGGTTCAGTTCAAAGTTCCTTTTCAAACAGATCTGGTCAAACTTTGAATATGGTTGAGCAGGCTCAGCCCCTTAAAATACACGAAAAATCCCTTTAAAAAGGACAAACATGCAAACTAGAACTTTTTGAACTGGGTTTTTTTACTGGTTTTTGGATCGATTTTGAACAGGCAGGATGTTCAATTTAAATTTAAACATTGTGAACAGTAAACAGTTGAAACCAGTTTGAAGAAGAAGAGTTGGCTTTTCTACCCTGCTTTTCTCATCCATTTAAGGGGGCTGACAAAGCTTTCTGTTCTTCTCCCCACAACAGAACACCTTGCCAGGTAGGTGGGGCTGTGAGAGCTCAGAAGAGAGCTGTGACTAGCCCAAGGTTACCTAGTTCAGCACATTTCTACTCTAAGCTGCTACCCATGAATTCACTGACTGTGTATTTGAGACTCATGTTTGTTTCTTACCTCAAAACATTTGTGTTCCTGTTACTGGATTTATGGTCTAAATGCTTAATTTACTTTATGCAGTTTTTTGTGGTTATTTGGTATTCGGTCAAAACAGAAATTAAGTCAAGAACCTCTAAAATTTCCCTGCCTTTTTTCACTGTTTTGATACATTTTCAGCCTCTGGTCTGTACAAAATGGAGCGATTCATGCGTGTTTGGAGTGACTGTTAAAATCAGAACAGATGTATATTTTCAAAGCAATAGCAGGAAAGTAATTCCTTTCAGTGTTTTTTCATGACTCACATTAAAGGAAGTTGTGCTCATGTTGCAATTCTGTAGAGATATTGTGGTTCATCACAGAAAAAATAATGAAGTGAGTTGTGTTAAGCGCTCCAAATTCTAAAAGGGACGTATACCCGTGCAAAAAATATTTCTGTCTTCATGGTGGGTTTCTGATTTTGGGAGAGTATTTGAATGTGCAATCTACAAATTAACATAGATTTTTTTTAAAAAAAACCTAGACAATAATAATATTTGTAAAGTGCTTAGAATAATCTGAGTGCTTTATGTAAATTATCTCAGAAATCACTACAACAGTTTTGAAAGAAAGGTCAGTATTATTATCCGTACTTTGCAGAAGGGGAATTCTTGGAGTAAGATTGTACTGTATAATTAGGTTGAAACTAGGGCAAGATCTGGATCTTGGACTTCCTAGCTCTCATATTTAATCTTGTCCACTACAAAAGTTCTCACAGACATATTTCTAACCTCCTTGGCCAAATAGTGCTAGCTTACTAAACATCCCAGAGGCCAGCATTCTGTACCACAATCGGATGTTAATTGCTGTAGTGGGCAGCATAGGTGAGTGCAGATAGGAGCCCTTTCGACCGAGTGCTGCCCTTGACAGGAATGGATCAAAGGAAGATTTGTCAGAGATGTTCATTTTGGGGTGAAATAGCTAGGCCCAGACGACGGAATAGACAGTACCACAGCCAGTGTTGTCTTTGCACATTTTAACTGAGGCACACATTCGGGCATCCAGAATTCCTGGATGTGCTTCTCACCTCTGCACATGTGGACACCTGTTTTGGCCTCCACACGTGAACGCTGGACGGAGCAGTCATGGTGTCTCCAACCAGAAGGTAGAAAAATGCACTATTATTGGAAAACCTGCAGCCAGCACTGGGTTTTCAGGCGATAGATTTTAGTGCATTTTCAGGGGAGGGAAAGTGGTGTTGGGGTTGCCTTAGATATTTGAGGCAACCCAACCATAGCAGCAGTGTAATGGTGCTATATTCCCCATCTGGATGGGGTCATAGGCATTTTTAAAAATAAGCACGTTTTGAGCTGTTACAGGAATATATATATATATATAGGATCTGAAGATCATCTACTCTAATTTTCAATAGTAAGGCAGCTTTCCCTGCATACTTCTTCATGTCATACATTAATGTCCTATACATTTGAACTTATATCATCAGATCAAATCGGTCCTGACCAGGGTCCCCCCCTACCAGAGATGTTTTCTGGGTTTTCATTCAAGTAAATTTGACAAAAGTGCAGGTAGTTGATATGAACTACCGTAGGTGTTTACAGTGGCCTGAGATTTAAGCAGATCTGCTGATGTACCTCGGATATGGATAACTTTCTACTTTTCCACGCACCAAAGTTGTTAATGTAAGGCACATGTTTTCAGAAGGCACTCACTCCTCTTGGGAAGGCGAGCTAGGGCAGATCGAAACTTTTGCACACAAATTGTTTACTGCGGTCCTCGACGATAAATACTTTAGCATTATTTGGTTTGCATTTCCTGAATACTGCTGGGGCAAAGTTTGGTGCTTTGAGGAAGGAACACAACAGAGTGTTCCTTCTATCACTACTTCACGTTTTCTCGATGTACAGAAGAGATTCTCTTTTTACACCGACTTGGCTATTTGTGTTCTTTTATTTTATTTTATTTTACCTTGCTTTTATACCACATAAGTATCCCCTAAACTAATTTTGTACTTTTTAAAAAAAAATTAACAAAAAAAACAAAACAATTTCTGATGTATGTATGTATGTATGTACATAGGGAGAGAGAGAAAGATACTTGCATGATTATGCTGTAGTAAAAACATTCTTAAAAACAAAAGGGAGATATCTCTGCTCTCAGATGTTATTCATTTGTCCACTTACTGTATTAAACACATCATGTGTAAATAAATGTGAGGAGTTTGTTCCCTTTAAACAATTGAGATTTCCGTTATTTATTGACTAACTCTTCCATCAGCTTTAGGCGGATTGGGACAACAGAAACAGTGTTCTTCTAACGCAGCTAACTGAACCTGTGGGCAGCCCTATAGATGTTGTTGAATTAGGACTGGGGTTGCCACAGTATGCGACGAATGGAAAGCTGGAAGTTGTAGTTTAGGAGCATCCATAGGGCCCAAGCCAGAGGGGTTAGATGTCTATTTCAGCCAAAACAACAAGAATCTATTACAGCAACACTAATAAACTCATTAGCCTTTAAGGTGGCAAAAAGGCGCTTTGTGAATCTTCTGGGGAGAGGAGCTCTGTCAGTATTCTGTCAGGAAAAAAGAAATCCTCATTGTTGAAAAATTTCTTTGCTTTCCACCGATAATGACCAGTGAATGCTTGTTTTTCGTTACCTCTGTTTCTTTTATAAAAACTTTTTTTGTACTCATAAAGCGTTGGGGCGCTACAAAGAACTTCTGGGCTCCAAAAGACTGAAGTTGCAAACGCAGGCTCCGGCTACACTTAATGTCAGTGATGTATACAAGCTTATCACTGCCTTTTTCTAAGGAAAGGTGTGTACTTCTTGAAGCGTCACGCTTATTGATGTGCACTTTTTTTGATTTGTATAAAAATGGGTTGTCACTACACAGTGCTAGTGTTTTTTTTCTTTTGTACAGAACAAATGAAATAATAAAGGTTACATTTTTATTACGGGAATAGTTTGGCCATTGTTTTGTGTGTATCTCCTTATCTTGAACTTACAAGAAGAAACACGTCTCTAAACCAATCTGTTAACAGATTTTGAGCAGACAAATGTACCTGTGCAGGTAGATTTCCAAGCTGACTTAAAGCTTTGCCAAGATCCATGAAACAGGTATCCTTTGCACAATATATTGTAGCTTGCAGTCCCTTTCTTACAAACCTATTCCGTTAACATCCTCAGAGAAAAAGAATTTACACTTAGGAGCAACATCCACGAATGTAGTATTTGCTCCAAGAAGTCGCCTTTGACTCTTCCAAGAGCAAAATCATCTGAAGATGGATATCACAACCATATCCAAAAGCCTAGGTTCTCAGAAGAGGAAACCTGGAACACGGCATAACAGCCCCAAACCGCTACGAACAAGATTAGCATTACCTGCCTTTAGAAAGAGATAATTTTGTCGTTATCCATATTTTGATAACAGTTAAAGCCCTTTCTGCATTGGGCCTTGTTCTGGATTATATCCCAAAATAGGGACCTGTCATCTCCCTGCTGGTGCAGACTACAACAGGTTCTGGGCAGGGACTTCCATAGCTTGCACCAGCATATTGACATCAGGTCACTGTCCCAGGATATAATCTGGAGTAAGGCCTAGTGTAGAAAGGGCCTATGATTACTCTATTGCAGTAAACCCTCATTTGCCCCTGAAAAGTGGCTTGACAACTTCAGCTCCCCTAAAATATTTTCCTGATACTGGAGAGTCTGTAGCCTCAGGAAAGTAATGGCTCAGGTGAAAGGTTCTTTTAGCAGGAGTTTTTTGGTGTGGAGATGATCAGTGTGACTCCCAGACTTCCTCCCCTTACATCCCTACAGTGTAAGGTTTTGTCGGTCCTGTGTTGAAGACTGCCTAAAACATCTGTTTTTAAAGACTCGAACAAGTAGTTCAAAGGTGTCTCTTCTAAAAGCATCACCTCAAACTACATTAGGCTCAAGAAGAGTACACAGAGGTATCCTGTGATCAGGGAAACTGCTTATAAGGCAGCCTTTCCTCAGAAACAGACTGATACTATTCTCCACCACCTCCTTTAAAAAAGCGCTGTCCGGGAAAGCTTTAGCCTCCTTTGCTTCTGAGGAAATAAGGGGAAATATGCCACTTCTGGTTTGGTGGGAGGTGGAGGAAGGGAAGGGAAGGGAAGGGAAAGGAAAGGGATGCCACTTCCTACCTCCATCCTGTTGTGAAGAGCCTAATTGCTCCAAATGGCACATCTAGACAGAGATGGGTCCAATTCCCCAAGACTCACTTTTTTCAGCACCTCTGTATGGCTGCCATGTGAGGGTCGGTTCAAACATCAGACAAGTCCTAAGGCAGATCTTGGATGATTTTTCATCAGTTATTTAGACCTTACTATTTTTAAGCTGAAATTTCAGCACAACCCTGGAAGTTATAAAGGAACTCACTCAGAGATCTGTCCTTATTTATTTATTTAAAACATTTACATACTGCTTCTCATTAAAAGAAGAAATTCCATAACAGTTGATTTAGTCGCCTTCACTATACCTTCAGCGCAGATGTTCAGCTGCATTCAAATTACCTGGCATGCTTAAGTCACTGCCTGTGGCTCTGAACAACTTAGAGATCTGTCCAAACATCAGTGCTCTCATGCTGCCTTCAGAGGCCCAGGGCTGGATGCGCAAATAAGCAAATAGGAACTGAGTGTGAGGATTTTGCACAGTTATGTTTTGGAACACCTATGATAGAAGACTCGGCAATCCATCGTACATGCCTTTTTCAAATCTGCAGAGCCAAAAAGCATAGCAACACACCTAGAAAAGCTATCTCCACCTGAACCGACCTCAGATGTCGAGAAAGTGGAGATTTTGTAAACCCCTTATGCCAGTGTTTCCCAAACTTTTGACATATGTGTACCCTTTCTATAATTTTTGTAATGCTGAGTACCCCTCATAAACATATGCTTTAATAAAAATCAAAATATATTTATTTTTTATTTTTTTGGTACATACACAATGAAGTGCAGTATATTCACGCCGTGTCACGCCTCACAAGACCGTTAGATAACACTGCAATTCTCTGGCATTTAAACAGCTCCGCGGCGCAACGTCAACTGTTAATGTTCCCGCAGTTTTAAAATGGCCGAACCCGAGCTGCGCAAGGGATGCGCAGAAGTTCCCGCCATACTGGGTTGCGATACGATGTACGATGGCCCCAGTTTCTTTCCTTGTTCTGTGGGCGCAGCTAAGCACGTTGCAGTGGATATTCCCATGTGATCACCACCAAACTCTGGTGCAACGCGTACCCCCACCAAACTCTTCCCGTACCCCTGGGGGTATGCATACCATACTTTGGGAAACACTGCCTTGTGCTATTGGAAAGGTTGTTCTGCTGAGACCCTGGTCCATGCGCTATCTCTGGATGCAAGGCAAGTTTCTTCTTGGGCTTCAGCCTCCTCTTCAGACAAAGATTAAAAAGCATGATTATGGCGTGGCTGTGTTGGAATCACTACATGTATCTGTGGTTACCCCAACACAGCCCCTCTATTTAGGGCTAAAGTTTGCTTTTTCCTGTTTTGGGAAAATCCAGTTAGGGACATGCACAAATGGGTTTTTTTTGCACTTGATTGGTATTGAATCAAATGTAAGAAAATTTGTATTTGTTCAAAGAGATCCCTTTCAAATGTGGCACGATTCTATTTGATAAGAATGTACAAGTTGGATATGTAACCGTATGTATCCCTTACGCATCCTATAACATATCCATCCGCTCTGATATATCCAACCTGAAGTATGCAGGGAAAGCTGCCTTGCTATTGAAAATTAGAGTAGATGATCTTCAGATCCTATATATATATATATTCCCATAACAGCTCAAAATGTGCATTTTTTAAATCCAACCTGAATCCACTTTGAATCCACTCTCAATCCATGTCAAATGCACTCTGGATCTGTTGCAGATGTGACTGGCGCAGCCGCTTTCCCATCTCCCCATGTTCACGAATGTTCTGAAACATTTGTACGAACACAAATGTCAATGAACGGATGTTATAACATTCGATTCACATATTAATGCCCAAATTCGTACAAATTTGTAGGAATATCGAATGTTATGAATATTTGTGCACATCCCTAAACCCAATGCTCAAGGCAGGTTTTCTAAGAATAGTGCAAAAACCTGTCAGCAGTGTGATCCTTGCTGAATAAAATGTCCCCTACACCTGTGCGTGGCTGATTCTGAAACAAAAATGGCCACTGGGTATTTTGCACCATTGAAATACCCAGATGTGAGGGTAGAAGAAGAAAAAGAAGAGTTGGCTTTTCTACCCCTCTTTTCTCTCCCATTTAAGGGGACTCAAAGAGGCTGACAAAGCTTTTTTCTATTATTCTCCCCACAACAGACACCCTGTGAGGTAGGTGGTGCTGTGAGATCTCAGAAGAGAGCTGTGACTAGCCCAAGGTCACCCAGCTGGCTTCATGGGGGAGGACGGAATCGAACCCGGTATTCCCAGATAAGAGTCCGGCTCCCTAACCACTAGAGCCACCTGCTGCTGCCCAGCTTGACTGGGAACAAGTGATTATTTCAGAGGAACTTCATGCCGGAATATCACTAGAAAGCAGGATTTTCTAAAGATATCTAGAGGCAGCCTGGGTCTTCTCCTTTCTTCTCTGGCTAATGAAGGTCCTAGTCTGAATCCTGCTTCACTTCCAAGTCAAGTTGCTTCTGGATGGTCTTCTCCAAGCCCTCCAAGTCTCCACAAAGAATATGAAATGGGCAGAAAACTATATATTTATATGGACATTTTTAAGGGAAAATATTTCTTTACTTTTGTCTGCAAAGGCAACTGGCAATCAAACTCCCTGCACTGAATACATTTCTGTTTTATTCATTCTATAGGATGCCTGCAGAAAGATGAATGATCCATCGGTTACCCAGTTCCCCGGCCACCCCAGTCATGATATATTTCCAAATGTCCTGCAGTTTAATAAAGGGTTTAATAAAAGAATTTACAGGGAAGGTGGCTAGATTTTTGGCAGCAGCAGGGGCTAGCAGG
Organism: Aspidoscelis tigris stejnegeri; assembly: GCA_023333525.1. NCBI lineage: Eukaryota > Metazoa > Chordata > Lepidosauria > Squamata > Teiidae > Aspidoscelis > Aspidoscelis tigris. The sequence continues at coordinate 16,295,915 of JALMGA010000007.1, forward strand.
CAACTGGTGGGTTATATTTTAAATATGTTTAAATATTGTATATATTTTAATTTTTACTATTATGACCTGGCCTGAGGACTTTGGGCGAAGGCCAGGATATAAACTCTTTAAGCAAAATAAAATAAAATAAAATAAAACAGTAGCCCAATAGCATCTCTTTTAGCTAACTGTTATTGAAGTCTCTTTCCCTGGATCTTAACAGGTCTTTTTTCTAATTTCCTTTTAAGTATGTTTCTGTGGTTGCTGCAAACAAAATAAAATGAAATCAATAAAACACAAACGCCTGCTGGGATGTAAGAACGCCTGTGCCTCCATTCTGCTCCCTTGGGTGTGCTGCTAAACTCTGTGATGGCAAGGCCCCTCTTTGTCTGGGCTGTGAGATATTCATTTATTTCTGCTTGACAGAGTGATTTAAATTCAAGTCCATCTCTTTGCTGTCGCCTTTCTCATCTGCTTGCCCCGAATTCAACAGTCTCATTGACGGCCGTGGTCAAATGCGCCAAAGTCCTTCTTCCTGTCTCTGCAGCTGTTTGCTTGCAAGTATCAGAGGACAGACTTACACCATGGGCAGCTCAATTGGGCTACTGCTTGGAACGCCGTGATGTCCGCAAGTGATGGCCACTCTGCGGTAATGAAATTCTGCTTCCTTCCAGGTTTGTTAGCATTTTCTTCATCACTGAACTGTTTATGCTGCTGATACCTGGAGAAAAGCTGAACACTGTGAATTGCCATCAGGTAGTTTGTCTTCTACGAATTTGCAGGGATGCATCTTCAGCAATACATATACGTGAATCAAAAAGAAGATGAAATATACAGTACAGCCGTTCACCTTGTATCGGCACAAACGGACTCCCTCTGATGCTTGAAAACCAGAGCAGGGGAGTTAGAACATAAGAACATAATAGAAGCCTTGCTGGATCAGGCCGCAGCCCATCTAGTCCAGCGTCCTGTCGCACACAGTGGCCCACCAAATGCTCATGGGCATCTCAAGCAGAGACAAGGACAAACATTCTCCTGCTCTCGAGTCCCAGCAAATGGCCTTAGAAGCGCCCCAGTTCCTCCCTCCCCCCCCCAGCCTGAAAGATGCACCTAGGCATTCTTTCTAGTAGCCATTGATACATCTGTCGTCCATAAATTTGTCTAACCCTACCTTAAAGCCATCTAGACTGGTAGCTATCACCACCTCTTCCGGCAGCATATTCCATAAACCAATGACCCTCTGGGAGAAGAAATACTTCCCCCTGTCAGACCTTATTCTCCTACCCATCAGCTTCATAGAGTGCCCCCTGGTTCTAGTGTTGTGCGATAGAGAAAAGAAATTTTCTCTATCCACCTTTTCTATACTATGCATAATTTTATATACTTCAATCAGGTCCCCTCTTAAACGTCGTCTCTCCAGACTGAAGAGGCCTAGACGTTGCAGCCTGGTTTCGTGAGGGAGGTGTTCCAGACCCTTAATCATTCTGGTTGCCCTTTTCTGCACCTTCTCTAGTTCCACAATATCCTTTTTGAGGTGTGGTGACCAGTTGTTAATAAAAATCACAAGCAATTTTGCCCTCTCAGTGCTAGGAATCACATACTTCAGAATAATATACAAAAGAAAGAACTTTGCCCTGAGAAGAGTACAATCTGTACAATCGTGGTCAGGGCATATTGTCTCTAAAGGCAAAACAGGCATCACCCCATCACGCCCAGGAGCTCAGAGCCTTAATCCATTTTTCCCTTTCCCTTTAGGCATGTTTCAGTTCAAGGATAGCTAATGTATTCATAATCCATTATATTTGGCAATTTTCATGTCAGTCTGCACAGAACTGAAATGTTATAACAAGCTTAGTTTGGTCCAGAGGTTAGGGAGCTGGACTCTTATCTGGGAATACCGGGTTCGATTCCGCCTTCCCCCATGAAGTGACTCCAAAGTCATTTCGAAGTTTACTCCGAAGATCAGCACAGACTTCAAAGGCACTCCAGAGCTATTTTGCACAGACTTCGAAATGACTTTAAAATGACTTTGAAGTCAATTTGTATTGGCTTCAAAGACTGCACCCCCCTGTCCCCTGAAACACCTGGGGTAACGGACCGACCCCTTAGGGGTCGATCTGGATTCCCCACCTGGGTGCAAAGCTGTTTCCACAGCAGGGTTGTTAGCACCCATTGCTAATGGGTGCTACACCTCCCGTGGAAACACATTGGGTGCTTCCCTTCATCCGGATCTACTAGATCCGGATGAAGGAATGTACCCATTCCTTAGATCCGGATCTTCTTAGATCCGGATCTAAGAACTGCAGTGGAAAAACACCCAAAGTTTCAATTCTCCATGCCTTTAAACAATGCCAGAGCACTGAGTCTGTTGTCCGTCATTTCTAGGTACAAAAATCAAATGACAGAGAGTACAGAAGAATTTGAGTTTGTATTGAAGCCGTGAATGCAGAGACGTTTCTGATTTAAGGGAAGTACACTGTTCTGTTTATGCAGACGCTTAACTCAATTGCAGGTTTATTTTGTATTTCACATTCAGGGTTATGATGCATGGACTGTGGCTTATTGCTAACATTTTTCTTCTTTCAGAGCACAATCAATTACAAGAAAGCAAGAGAAAATGATGTTTTCTTCAAAAGCTGTAAATCATGGCTGGAAAGACCGCGTTTAGTTTTATACTGCATTTCCATGCATGTATGTTTCCATGTATTATCCATTTGAGCTGGATAAAAAGAGGTTGTGAGCTACGACGTGGCCAGAACATACCAACAATTTTCAAAGAGTGGATTTTTTTAATTTAAAAAAAAAATCTTAGTTATATTGTAAAAACAGCAAGCTATTGCATTTTTTTCTTGGATAGCTGCTTTGAACTTTTAAAAGGTAGAAGTCACTATTGAAATGATCTGAATATTTTTTTTAATTCATAATTTTGAAAAGTTTACATATATCTCAAATTTACATTAGCAGTTTTTCTTGCATATTATACTTCTTTTGCATTTGAGATACAGCTGTTTTCCTTCCCTCCCTCCTTCTTCCCTCCCCAGCCAGAATGCCATTCTCAGATTCCACTTGTTTCTATATTGGAGATTGCTTTTATCGTTCCTTGAACCACTGGGTTCCCTACCTTTGTCCTTAGATAGGTCAATACTTTATTCCAAGTAGCTATTGCTGATACTGTAGTTTGGTGCCCCCTATATCATAATCACCTTTTCCTGAGGAAATCACAAAGCATTTGTTCTGTTATATAATTACACCATTCCTTTAATTTTCTTTTCTTCAGGTTTTTCCAGCTCTTTACGGTAACTGCCATGAGGTTGCGTCCCCATGCAGTATATAGTCCGAATCAAATCAGAATTCGGCAAGGAGCGTCCCCATGCAACGCTTCGAACTGGGCTACATGCGGACGAAATCACCAATCCACAGTAAATTTAGTCCTGTTCTTGCTATGGTTCGGGAGGCAAGCCCACATTATTTTGAAGGCTGAGTCCGCACATGGGGACGTTCCCGGGTTACTAGGGGAGGCGACTGACACTCGTGTCATTAGCGGGCAGGTTTCACGCCCTGTGCTCGTTGTTCCTGTCCTGTGTGTTGAAGATCGCAACTGTCTGGGCTATAAATGAAGACTGAACCCAAACAAATCTCTTCCCATGACAAATATCTTTCTACCCCCCCCCCTTCCCCGATTGCCAAGTCAGGCGAATGTACAAGACAAACAGCAGCTTCTGAAATGTGCATACAATAACAGAGCGCCCCAGTTTTACGGTGAAAAATGCAAGTCTCTTTCCATGACCATTATTCTACACCCTCTCCCTGATTGCCAAGCCAGGCATGACAATTTAAATGGCTTAATTTAGTGCACGGGCACTAAACTGTTGTACTTGGTGGAGTAGAAATGCACACCTCCAGTAAACTGCCGCCAAGCCCCATAGCAGCTTTGCAGAACAATCTCACTTTTTCATTTCCCCCCCTATTTTTATTGCCTTTTGGCCCTGTGTGCCGCAATCGGGGAAGGAGGTGTTGGGTGGCATTTCCCTGTCATCACTACAGCAGGTGGCACAAGGCTTGGCAACATCAGCCTGGCTTCCAATTGGGAGAGCGGGGGGGGGGGGTCGGAGAGAAAAAGATGCTGTTTCCCCCGTGCAGGGGTTTAGCACGGTTTGCATGGGGACACCCATAGTCAAATTGAGCCCGTGTTATCAGCAAATGCATGGGGACAGCTCAATTCAAATTCAGCCCTGCGCAGTTATCCTGGCATTCTGAACTGAAATTTAATATCATATGATGATGTGGGCATCTTTCAATGAGGGTCCAACCTTGAATTTCAAATGTTTGAGTCATCTAGAAATGAAGCACAAAATATTACCTCTGGGTTAATCTCTGCCTTGAAGTGTTCCCAGAGCAACCGCATGACAGATGGAAAGGAACCTTGATCTGACAAGAGAGAGACTAGTACATTTGATGGCACACTATAAATGAGGTCAGTTTTGGCAAAGAAAACAGAAGCAGCGGAGAAGTCAGCAAACAAGATACTGGCGCACTGTTAGGGCCTTGGGGAAGTGCTTGTGGGGTTAGGGGTAATTCTGACATCCCAAAGTCCAGATGACAGAACTATCCCACACCTTCTCTTCCCCCAAATGCTGTCCAGGGGAAGTGAAAGTACAAAAAGGTTCAGTCCTGGAATTTGTCCTAAGCGAGTTTCTGCACTTGACATAAGTCTGGAACAATACATGCTGGTATAGGGGAAGGGGAAGCCCTGCCGTCTCCAAGGTTGGGTGAGGGTGTTCAAAATGGCCTCCTAGTCCACTTTACCAGTAGACTTCAACACTGAGATCTGTTGCCATACTATGGGGTAGAATACTGGACCACCAAAATGCCCTCTCTGTGGGAGCACTAAAGGTCAGGGATTTTTGGTCCCAGCCTTCAAGTAAGTAAGAAACAGAACCTGCTTGTCCCAAGATAGACCTACATTCTTTAGGGAGCAGTAGCCTCCAGAACATTTCTGTGGAACAGGTGAGGGTGCCCTGATTGGGACTTTCTTATTGATCTTCCCAAATATGTGGGAAACACTTCAATCTCCTGTAAATGAAAGCACAGTTTAGGGAGACCAAGCCCCCCCATCCCCACCCCCACCCCAACCAGAGCTTCAATCCTCTTACAGAGCTTTGATGGTTCTGATCTTCAAACCACCACTGGTTGGCAGATGTTGGTTCACATGGCCTGCTTGTAAGTAATCCATGCTTGAATTTCCTTGCTGAGTATAAGTGTAAATTACCCTAAATTCTGATCCCTAGAAATCTCCATTAGAAGTTTTTTTGGTTTTCTTTACAAGCATTTCCTCCCAATCAGCTCAACCGATCAAAAGGACCAGGCAGCACTTCCAGCTTTTAAAACTCCACCGCAATGAGCATTGAGAATTTGGTGCACCAGACAGGTTTAGTCTAAGAAGGAATTTGCTATAATTTCCTGACCTTTTCGTTCTGTTAATATTACTTCCCTCTGAGTGCTCAGAGCACATACTTAGATGCCAGGCCAATAATGGGGCATTTAAAAAACGATTTTGCTGAAAACCTTTCACAAATATTGGACACGCTAGGAGTAGATTTCTCTCTATTTGAATTTCAGATTAGTATTAAAAGGTTATTTGTCTAAGCCCTCACAAGGAAAGGGAAGAGACGAGAAAAGGAAGAAAAGAAAGAACAGGAATATATTGTAGCAAATGCTTTGCACTTTCAGGACTTCTCAACCTTTCTTCTTTTTCACAAGTTAATGCTTTATATGCAGGAAGGGGTGACAGTCCATAGAATGCTATAAATCCTGTGTTTCCCTCGGAGAGCAGTAACTTCCTTTTCTTCCTCCTCTTCTTCGTAACTGAAGCCCTTTCTGCACTTGTTAATCTGGATGAAGGAGATGCTAAGAACACATTGAGCTTATCTGCATTTACTTCTTAGGCGAAGAAGAAGAAGAGTTGGCTTTTACTCACCAATTTAAAGGGACTCAAAGTGGCTGACAAAGCTTTCTCTTCTCCCCACAACAGACACCCTCTGATGTGCCGAGGGCTGTGAGAGCTCAGAAGAGAGCTGTGACCAGCCCAAGGTCACCCAGCTGGCTTCATGGAGGAGTGTGGAATCAAACCCAGTGTTCCCAGATAAGAGTGTGGCTTCTTAACCACTAGACTAAACTGGCTCACTGGCTCTTGGAGAACTCTAGAACCACTGCCATGTGCAGCATCTGCATTGCCTGGAACAGCCACTGTTGCGGGGGGGGGGGGCTGCATGCATGCAGCAGTGCCCCCAGAGCTCGTACATATAGAGCAGTTCTCACTGCTCTGCATCTAGAGTCAACACTTCCAGGCATTGACCCATCACTGGGGCAACATTGCTGCATTGCTGCGTTTCTCCAGTCGCCACTGTAATGGCAATGATTCACACCTCGCCAGTGCTTAGAAAAGCGCTGGCAAGGTTAGGAGGAAAGCCAGCTTCCGAATGACAGATTCTGGAGCTATCCCTTGCTTTGCTTCTAGGGAGGTTCTCCCCAGGAAGCAGACGTGCAAAAAGACCATTGTCTGCATAGGAGTAGGGTAGATTCGGATCAGAGCTGTGCTAAGGGTTCACAGATCCAGATTAGTGGTAGACCAGATAAATATGATCTACATGCGTGCTAGCACTCTTTAGCACCCATGTATTTGCTGTTCTAATACAGAAACCTCTGCCTGTGGTTGATCCGGATCTAGCTAATGTGGATCTAGCTAATGTGGATTAACTGAGGAGATTGCAGAAAATGGCCTGATAGTCCAGATGCTTAGAGCATTTGGGGCCTTTTCACCCAAGTGCAAAAAGGGACCTGGTATTGCAAGGTAGGAGAGCTAGAACAGTGGGGACCAAACACATTTTGGCAGATGAAAGCAAGACTTGCAAACACTGCCTCGCTCCCAACCAGCAAAATCGGATTGGCAAGTTCTCCCTCACCTGATCATCATGAATCTTACTTTATAAAACTGGACAGTTTCTGCACTTCTTACTTCTCCACCCTCCAGGGAAACTGCTCCCAGAACAACAATATCTACATTGTTCCAAGACAGCTCCTGTGCCATCATCTACCAGCTCCAGTGGGTAGAAATGAAAGTTCTTGGCCTTGGAGTCCCGGTGACCATTTTGGCAGCATGCCTTTGTGTGCCACTGAAATGGATCCCCTGCTAAGCCAGAACATGGAGGTGTCTCCACACCCTCTGGGCCAGTTGAGGACCCTCTAGATCACCATTGGACCTTTTAAGAAAAATTATCCAGTGTCCCTGAGTAGGGATGTGCATGAATATTCATAATGTTTGAAATTTGTATGAATTTGGCCGAATTCAGACATTCAAATTTGACTCGAATGTTGGCACATTTGTAGATTGACATTCGAATTTGAATGGAATGTTTTGATACATTCATATGAAACTTTGTTACGGATTCATATGGGATTTGTAGTGGGGATTCAAATTGAATTCAAAACATCTGTATTGAATTCGAATCCTACTACATTCGGATCTTGCATTTTCTTGCATTTGATTCAACACAAATAGAATACAAAATAAAAAACCATTTGTGCACATGCCTAATCCAGAATAGGCAGCCATTTTCGGCTGGTTAGTCTGGTCTATGCTCCATCCAGTGCCTAAACACAGACACTGACCCTTTCTGCACTCACTGTTATCCATAATGAGGGGCCACAAAGTCCTCTTCTGGGCTTTATTGGATCTGTGGTAGTGTGGATCTGTGAGACCCAATCTGGTGTGCTGTGTTCCCAAAGGATAGCGCATAGTCCCAGAGGCCCTAATCAGGACTACCAGTAAGTTTTAACACTGAGGCCTGCCAGTGGGCCAGAGGATCCTGGCACAGAACATGGAGGTGTGGAGAAGACATGCACCCAGTGTTCAGGATTGCTGGGGGATTCATTTTGGCAGTGCACCAACATGGGTCTCCTGGTGGCTCTGAGGCTAGGAACATACATTCCAACCCCTTGGACCCCTTGGAGGGTGACCCTGAAGCTCAGTGTCTTTTTTCAGTCAGTGCTGCTCCAGGCCACATCTTTCCATGATCCAAACTAGCAGGCCTAATTGATCTAGAACAGCGGTTCTCGACCTTCCTAATACAGTGACCCCTTAATGGAGTTCCTCATGTTGTGGAGACCCCCAACCACAGGGGCAGAGCAGCTGGGAGGTGGGAGGGAAGGGCAACGGGAGACTCGTCGCGACCCCTCTGAAAGGGTAATTCGACCCCCAAAGGGGTCCCATCCCCCAGGTTGAGAACCACTGATCTACAGCCACCGGTTCAGACCATGGAGAGGTAAGTGCAGAAAGTCCTGTCTCATGTGAATGGTTCCAAAAGCATAAAATCTGCTTTTCTTTTAGCTTCCTTAAGCATGCCTCAGCTTAGCATGCTTAGTAGAGAGGAAATATAAATTATATTTTAATAATAACCCTCTAGTTAGATTAAATTAAACCGAATAGCCAGAAATATGTTCCCTAATGTGATTTTGTAGGAAGTTTCATCTAGCTTGCTAACATAATATCTCCTTCACTGCCTATTTCGCATTCGCTGATTCAAATATTGTTAGACTTGGTGACAAATTCTGGATTTTAGTTATTTGAGAGCAGATGTTCCCACGGCAGAACATTTTCCACTTGATTATGTTGCTGCTTGTGTACATCTGTGTATAGATCTGGGTGAGTAAATTTGATGCAGGTATTTCTATATTTTCTTTTTGTATATTTCTACAAATTCTGTCAACACTGAGTATGGATGGGTCTCCTCACTCTAAAACAAACCGATTTAACCAACTTAGCGCATTACGTAGATTTGTGCATGAAACTCTTGCAGAATGACTTGTAAGCCGGACGTGGCCATTTTAATATTCAAGGTCAATGGGAAAACATTTGTTTTGTGCTAAGTTACTGCCATTTTCTTCCAAGTTAGAATTGCAGAGTAGCTACCAAGTCATCCACAATTTGAAGACATTTTGTCTGCAAATGAGAAATCTTGCTCTGTGCCTTCATGACCCATTGCTGTTTGGAGAAATGAATGTTATATTAGTTTATGTGCAAATATAGGGAGCATATCAAGCAATCGCCGGAGGGAAGACGGCAGAAATATAACAGTACATATCTTCTCAATCTTGCTTCCAAAAGTTCATGCAGAATAGACTGGACCAGATCCCCAACTTAGGACTCTCATAAGATTGGAGCCTTTAAACTTGGCAAAAAACTCCCAGATGTGATTCCCTTTAAATTTCAGACTCACCCCTATGAAATGGGTCAGTCCCTAAGGCTGGGTCTGCGTTGGCCCAGTGGACTAGCCCATGTGGCATGCACTGGAGTAGTCTAACAGAGGCCACGCTCCCTGCTGGTTTGCTCCATCTACACAGAACGGCGTTAAGGAGCAGGACTTCACAGTCCACCTGTAAAACTTTTGAAAGATACTCTTGGATCTCCAAACAGCCATCATGTGTGTGGACAGAGGCTTCATTTCAGGACAACTGGACTGCTAGAAACAGTTCCAGCTGGAGCAGACTAGCCCAGGTAAGTGCAGAAACAACCTGTGGCCACATTTATATGTACCCCTCCTTGAGCATACGGTGGCATGAGCACATATGAGGTGGTACGGCAGCCAAAAGGCCTTGGACAAACATCTTGAGGTAGCTCTCTTTCACCCCTCCATGATAGCCGAGACCAGTTAAACAGGATTACCATATGAAGAAGAAGAAGACTGCTTTTCTACTCTTCTCCCCACAACAGAACACCCTGTGAGGTAAGTGGGGCTGTGAGAGCTCAGAAGAGAGCTGTGACTAGCCCAAGGTCACCCAGCTGGCTTTGTGGAGGAGTAACTTGGTATTCCCAGATAAGAGCCCGGCTCCCTAACCACTAGGCCAAACTGGATCACAGATAAGGTACCTCGGGAGCATCCCCATGCATGTTCGTTCTGGTACCAAAATCGGGTTCGGCATTGGGTGCCCCCATGTGTTTTTGATTTGGTCTGGTTTCCGTGGACCAAATCACCCCAAACCGTGCCAGACCAGGACCAAATTTGGTACCCAAAACAGCAAGTCTAGGCACAGTTTGGGGTCCTGGCAGACATTGCTTAGCGAGCCGAGACTGCGCGTGGGGACGATCCTGGCCTATTTGGGGAGGAGATTCGCCGCTTGCGTCATTGGGAGGTGGGGTGTGTTTGCCGTTTCTGCCCTGTGCATTGGAGATTGCAGCTGCTGACATTTTTTGGGAGTGAAAAAATCCCAATCGCCAAGGCAGGCAGGATAATGGCTTAATTTTTGTACTTTTCCCATGGCAAATATTCCACCCCCATTTCCCAGTCACCAAGGTGATCAAGATAATGGCTTGATTTTCTCCCTTTTAAACTTGGTGGGTGTTCTCACGGTTCCCAGTGGAGCGGAGGTGTGCAAAACTGCTCAACTGCCTGACCGCCACTAAACCTAGTAGTGGCTTTGGGCTTTTAAAAATTATTTAAAAATTTATTAAACTTAATTTAAGTTTAATAAATTAAATCCGTGCCTCCCAGCCCATTCCTGGCTTTCTGTGCCACTAAGGGTGGGGGAATGTGGCATTTGCGGCTGGCAGCACAGGGCCGGGCTGATGTGAATCCTGCTTCCAATGAGGAGAGAGGGTGCGGAGAGGAGGGGTCGCTGATCCCCCGTACCAGGGTTTGGTGTGGTTTGCATGGGGACTGCTGCATCAGTGCCCAGCCCACACCCAGCCCACATCACTGAGAATGGCATGGGGACACTGAACAGCTTGCATGGGAACATGGCCTTGTTCTTTAATGGTTGCACAGAAGAAGGAATTTCAGCAGTTGTAGCTTATGAAGGAACAAGAACCCTGTCTTCTTTTGTCATATTACCATATGACCCTACCCTTGGAACTCTCCACTGATTGGAGCACCAGCTTTCCTCTGCTGGCGACATCATCCGTTTCCTTCCTCTAAAGGTATCATCATCAAAAGCAGAAACTTTTCCAGAGCCCACTTCTTTTGCACTTACATCCACAGAAACCAAGAGATGAATTTTCTTCCTGCCTGGATACACATTATAACTTCTTAAGTTCTGCACATCAATATCTTTTTAAGAGCGCTGAACCAAGGGGGAGTTGAAATACTCGTCTTTCTAGCTTCAATCAATGTAGTCATGTACTTGGAGCCTAGAGCAAACCCAAGAGGTCTCCCCAAGTCAGAGTGCCTTTCAAATTCTAATCCGAGGCTGTGGTCACCCTTCTTAAACTTTTAGTCCATCTCTGGAGGTCTTCAAGCATAGGCTGGACAGACATCTGTCTGGGATGATTTAGTGAATCCTGCATTGAGCCAGGAGTTGAACTCAAAGACCCTGGAGGTCCCTCCAAACTCTATAATTCTATGATTCTGGGACAGAGAAGGAATGGAGGCTGTTTTCGGCCTCCTCTGTCCTGGTCACACCCTGGCAGATTGGGCGAACTGGAACGCCACTGCAGTTTAAGTGCTGGAGCAGTCCGGAATCTGACTACCAGCACTTGAAGTGCAGATGGTCAGTCCCATGGCAGTGGCGATGGCAACATCCGGATGTGTGAAGACATTGCCGTGGAAACCATGACATGGTGCATGATCGCACAGCTCATCCCACCCTCCCAGTGTTCGCATCCAGGAGTGTTCAGTGAGTTGTGGAGTAGTTTTTATTTCTCCACAGCTTTGGAAGATCAGGGCTGCTGCTGGATGCTCTCAAATGGTCTGGGTTGGCAGAGGTAGCGAGCAGGACGTAAACAGACCTCACCTGGATCAAGCCCAGAGAAGTGTTTGATGAGAAGTTTTTGAAAATCTAAGGAGATGATGCTTATGGGCTCCCCATTATCCATGTGTTTGTTAACACCTTCAAAATACGTAAAAATACATTTTAAAAACTCATAAGTTTAATTAGACAGGATTTTCCCCTGCCTGAAGTTATTGGCCTTTGGAGGCATGCTGCTCCACTTCTGAGCTGATATGGAAACAGATGTCCTGATACGCATGGCCTTGGGACACGTTGCTTATTCCAGTACAGAGCAGGCTGTCCTGAACCAGAATAGTGGCTTCCAATGCTAACATGGCCTTCAAAGGTTAAGAAATTGTGGTTGCTTCAGGGTCTGTGGTCACACCTAAGGTTTAATCCAGCTTCAGTCCACCTTCAGAGCACATCAGAGAGAACACATCAGCAAAGTGGCCAGTAATTTTCTTTCCATATTATCTATCCCAAAGATGAGTTATTTAACACTGAAAGAAAACATTGCTTTGCTGATCTATTCTCTCGTTCTGAAAGTGGACTGAAGCTGGATTAAACCTTAAGTGTGACCACAGTGAAGAAGTCATTGGTAAGAGGCATATGCCTGTTGATTTGTTGTTGTTTTTATTTATTCACTTCTGCGACTGTCAAAGACAGCAGAAAGAAATCAGAAGGAAAGAAATTACCCCTCATGTTCCTCCAGGAGAAGCTTTGTGCTGCAAACTAGTAATTATAGATGTTGTTCTTCTTTGCCACAGTGCCAAAAAGTAATAAATGTTTATATAGTTCTATCTGTTAACCTACATTTTTCCAGCTCAGATAGAAGGCGCTCGCTATTCAGAACTAAGTGGCTTCCAACGAGGCAAAACAGCCTCAGGACAAATGCTGTTTATTTGATATATGAGTAGCAATAACACGTAAAAGTCTACAAAAAAACAAAACAAAAACCCACCATGTGGACTGATCAAGCTCTGCAGGTTCTGAGTATATGCTGATCTGTTCTAGCTGTGCCAAATGACAATGTGTGTGAATGTATAAATGGGGAGACAACAGCCAATTAGAAGCAAAGGCAGAATAAACGACACATGCTTTTTGCGTGGACGGGAGTACCCAGCGTTTTGTTAATGTTCTGAAATTAAATATGATTGGCAGCCCAATAATTGACATCAGTAGGTTGACATCAGTAGCATAGCTAGCTATTCATAGGTGTGGGCTGCCAGCTACCTGTTCTTTTAGAAAATTAAAAATGTGTTAGGAGGAGCCTAGCCTGAACGGCTTGCAAATTAAAAGACCAGCAATGCGGTACAGTGGTTAAAGTGTTGGCTAACACCAGAACCCAAAAAAACCGTGAGACTACATTATGCTCACTCAAGCTGGAGTTGAGAGTTTAAGCTTGGCGTAGTACAGAATTTTGGAGCAGAACTTTGGGCCCCAAATGAAGGTCTTTTGGATTGCTTTTTCATATTTGTCTTTACGTTTATCTTCCTGGAACAGAAGTAATTTTCCTCATCTTCATTTTGTTCTCAGCAAGGTCATCCAATGCATTTCCCTGGCCAAAAGAAATATGAACCCTCTCTCCTTTGCCTGCCTTATCTAGCATTCTAGGCACTATACCTAACTGGGAGCAGATGCCATATGCCATTTCTTCACTTAGTGAGTAATCTGGAACAAGTGGCTGCCCAGTCCTTTTTGTCCACATGGGACTAGTGCTATTCCATCCCAGAACTGTACCAAGAGATCCCTATTCCAGATTAGCTGTACACCTGTTGGAAGAGTTTTACAACCATCCCAAGCCATCTTCTTCTGGTCCAGCCTTCATTGCTTCCACACCTGGTCCAGAACAAGGAAAACACCACATCCTCACCTTTGAAGATTTTGTAAGCTTTGAGGTCATTTATGGAAGTCTGGCATGGAGGTAGGCATGCTACCTTCAAAACTGTCCTGTTCAGCCCTGCCCTTGTGCCTCAGACACAGTGTACAACCAAAGGCACCTGGACCAATTGCTGGCAGGGTGGGTGGTGCCTTGGGCAGGGAGTCAATTATGGGAATCCTAACAGGTATGGCTCCTCTGTGTTGCTGTTGGTGTTAGTCTGGGACTTGGACAGAACATGTTCCCATCCTTGCAGTGCAGACAGACAAATAAAGGGTGAAAGGGGCTCAAGGCACAAAGCTAATGCCAAAGAGTCTTAGCAACCCATTTGCCTTTTACCTTATTTTGCTTCTCATAGACCAGAGCCCTTTCTGCACTTGCCCTTATTCTGAATTATATCTTTGATTAGGGACGAGTTATCTACATGATAGCGCAGACCATGGGAGGTCCTGGGTAGCATCTGCTATAATCCTCACCAGCATGAGGATAGTCGGTCCCTAGCCCAAGATATAAACCAGAATAAGACGCAGTGCAGAAGGGGCCTAGTACATACAACAGCACTCTTGATAGGTTAACACCTGACCACATGTGAGATGACATTTCTCCTCTTCTACGTACAACTTCATGCATCATATGTTCATTCTAATTACCTCCCACATCACTAGTGGCTGGGTTTAGCCCTTGGCCCATATTTATGCAAACTTCTCAATTTGTCCCTGGTGGTTTTTGTCTCTTGTGGTTTCTGTACTTCCTTCTCTTTCTGATTAGCTGGCTCATTTGTGCAAACATCTGCTTAGCTAGGCGACAGTTGTGGTTAGGGATTTTTTTACACCCCTCTGCCCTTTGGGACGGTCTATTTACTTCTAACTTGCTTTTCAGAGCTTGTGGCAGTTATTGAAGGGTTTTTTTAAATATAGGAAGCAACAGCAGATTGCAAAACGAGTTAATCCTTCACACGCGCTATAGGAAAATAGCTTGTCATTTTGCTGATAGTTTTATCTAATTGTGAAGGTGAGGGAGGATGGATTAAACTCAGGTGCCGATGGACCCATATGGTAACAATGCTAAAGCGCTTTGCAGCTTCTTTCTTCCAGCATTGCCACCTGAAATCTTCAAAGGCTGCTTCCAAGAAGGAAACTGAACTTGAGACATTCATGCAAAGTAAGCCTAAGGGTGTTTCCGCACTTACAGTAAAACCACATTTAGACACACATTAAGGACACATACGAAACACATATAAACTTATATTCCACGCCGGAGGCCGGATCTGGGTCCGCTTTCGGCGGTGCTTCCGCACAAGACCAGTTTTTAAAATCGGTTTTGCTGTCGAAAGCTGTCTCAAATGTAAGACCTGAAAAATCAGGTCTTACATCCGTCCTTCACCTGGATGTGTGCAGAAGCAGAACACTTCCGCACGGCCAGGGGAAGAGCCAGATTACCAGCGGCCGCCATGTTTGGAAGGGTGGAAGGAGGCCTGTCTGCCTCCTTCCTCCTTCCCCAGCACCCTGGTTGCCGCTGGAAACATGCGGTGACTGGCAGCTGCTTGCTCCAGTCCCGTGGCTCTGGGGGCGGTGTTGTCAGCACAGGAATTCGGCCGCCTTTGGCCCTGGGTGCTGCAGCCTCCGCACAGCACCCGGGCAACTCGGCCTCCTGATCTGGTCTTGCTGCGGCCGCCCCACGCATGTGCGGACTTGCAGGGCCTCCGAGGATCTGTCCCTATTTGAGACAGATCTTGGAAGAACGGTTCGCTGAAAAACAGATCCATTTGGCATGTCCGGCATGTCCAGAAAGCGCCATAATTAGGAGACTGAGAAAATGTGATGTGTATGTTATGCGTGAATTGCCCCCACTTTTTAAAAGATAAAAGGGAAGGACAGACATGTTTTAAGAAGAAGAGCTGTTTTTTTCTACCCTGCTTTTCTCACCCATTTAAGGGGACTCAAAGCAGCTGACAAAGCTTCTGTTCTCCCCACAACAGAACACTCTGTGGGGTGAGTGAGGGTGTGAGAGCTCAGAAGAGAGCTGTGACCAGCCCAAGGCTACCCAGCTGGCTTTGTGGAGGGCGGAATCAAACCCAGTATTCCCAGACAGGAGTCTGGCTCCCTAACCACTGGACCAAACTGGTTTTAAGAAGATGACAGATAGATAGATTTTTTTTAAAGCTACTTTAGGGTTGACCAAACTATTGGCCACCACAGAACCTTCACAGCCTTCAACTCCCATGAGCCCTACTCAGACTACTAAAGCACAGAATGCTGGGAAATTTGGGCCGTGTAATCCGCCTCTGTCTAGATGCAGCTTCCAGTAGCACTGGAGGGTCTGAGCACGTCATCTTTTTTCAACTAGCCACCTTCGCCCTTCTCCACCAATCATTTCCTAGCACCGTTTCCTCTAGCCCCGCCTCTTCTGAGCTTTACCTCCAATCGCCGCCATCCTACCTCCTTGCCGCGCCTCCTCGCGGCTCGCCTACCTCCCCTAAGCCCCGCCTCTTCTCCCTCGAGCACCAATGAACAATGCACACGGTACTGTCAAGTCGCTCAAATGTTTAGCTGACCAGCTCATTGCCTGATCCGCGCGTTTTTAGTCGGCCTCCTTTCCCTTCCGCCGTGGGGCCCGAATCCCTTATCCAGTAGTCCACTTTCTCTTCAGATCGTTTCCCCCCGCCGCTCTTTTTCACAGGGGGAGGGAAGTCCCTGCGTTCTAAAAGTTTGACATTTCAGGCAATTCCCTGGACGGCAACGTTAAAAGCGGAAAGCCCCCTTGCTCCACCGCGCGGCACTCGGGGAAGGATAGTTTTCTAGGTCTCCAGCGATACGCAGCGGTGGCCACCGAAAGGGAGCGCGCGGGACTACAATTCCCAGGTGCCTATGCGACGCTCACCTGCGCCTGACCCACCTGGGCAGCAGGAAACCCTTCTGGGGGGCGAACGTGTGGTTGTCTGATGGGCGCAGGGAGGAGGAAGGCGCTCTGGCTGCTGCGTCCTTTGATGGTGCCTGAGCAGCAGCACTCTGCATGAGGGCGGTGGAAGCCTTGTGACCCTGCCTGCGCCAGCTGCCTTGTCTCTTGCTAGAAGGGAGGAGGAAGGACAAAGTGGGTAAGAAGTGCAGCTCAGGCGGGGCTGCTGCTGCCCTGGAGGCGGCCAGGTGGGCTCTTGCATGGCCCTGTGCATCCTCTGCAGCGAGTGCTGCTATCTCTTGGCCTCTTCGGGCTGCTGCTGATAGATCAAGGCGTCTTTTGCTTCTGCCTTGGGTCTGTTCAGCTCTGACATGCCTGGTCCGGGGAAGTGGAGCAGCAGGTCCAGTGGTTAGGGAGCCGGACTCTTATCTGGGCATACTGGGTTTGAGTCTGTACCCCTCCACAAAGCCAGCTGGGTGACCTTGGGTTAGCCACAGCTCTCTTCTGAGCTCCCACAGCCCCACCTGCCTCACAGGGTGTTCTGTTGCGGGGAGAAGAATAGAAAAGCTTTTGTCAGCCGCTTTGAGTCCCCTTAAATGGATGAGAAAAGCGGGGTAGAAAGCCAACTCTTCTTCTTAAAGACAGAATTGCAAACCATTATATGCTTGTCTTTCGTTTCATTTCTTTTGAGGGTGGTAGTGGTCTGGTGGACATCATTGTCCTGTTTTTGTACCATCACCTCCAGTAGCTAAAGGGTGAGGGCCTTCCTGGTGGTAGCCCCCAGACTATGGGATAGGTGAACATCATTGTCCTGTTTTCATATCATCACCTTCGATAGCTAAAGGGTGAGGGCCTTCCTGGTGGTAGCCCACAGACTATGGGATAATCTCCTCCCTGAGGTGTGCCACATATCTTCTTCATCAAATACATTAAGAAGACAGAAAGATGTGTCTATTTACCCAGTTTTTGGCTGAGGAAGCAGCAGATTCCATCCCTCCACTTTCAGGCTTGGCTGTTGTTTTTAGTGGTTCTTTTAAATCTGTTTTTGCTGTTGTGACCCACCCTGAAATGTTCTGCTGTAGTGTGGGATAAGCATAAATGAGTAAATACATTTCTGTACCCACCTTGCTGCTAGTATGTGCAGCAGAGGCGATGCCACATATGCAATCTTTAAATACAGGTAAACCTCCTTTAGAGCCAGAATAAGTCTGAATGAAAGACTAAATAGTGCAAGACCACTGAGGTCTTGCAAAGTGCAATTTAAATCCTGGGCCCTTTCTGCACTTGGCCTTTTCTGGAATGTATCTCAGGACAGGAGTCTGTTGTCCACATGCTAATGTACATTCTGGCAAGAGTCACTTGGGCCCTGCTGTAGCTTGCACTAGCATGTGGACAGCAAGCATGTGTCCCAGGATATATTCCAGAATAAGGCCAAGTGCAGAAAGATCTGAAATAATATTTGTTGCAGCATTGGTAGTGCTTGGAGTACATATTATAAAATAGTTGCATACCCAGAAACTTACATAGTAATTGCATACCGAGAAGATTGTGCTAAGAGCAGTGGCTCAAGACTTCCTTGGTACAGCATTTATGGTGCAGAAAGATGCCTTGAAATTCAGTCTCAATCTTTAGTCTGGTAAGCAGAGGCAGTTCTAGAGCAAGGGAAGCCCTAGGCAGAAGTCATACTTCTGGCTCTTCTCCCTGCTTTGCCTTTATAATATGAGTAATGTGGCTGT
This sequence comes from Aspidoscelis tigris stejnegeri, assembly GCA_023333525.1. Classification (NCBI taxonomy): domain Eukaryota; kingdom Metazoa; phylum Chordata; class Lepidosauria; order Squamata; family Teiidae; genus Aspidoscelis; species Aspidoscelis tigris. The sequence continues at coordinate 16,314,164 of JALMGA010000007.1, forward strand.
GGCATTTGAAGAGCTCTGAGCTAGAAGGAAAGCTGCCTTGACAAGGGGAACCTGTAAGGAAAATCTATGTACGCACAGTGCTAACAGGTTGTCTGAGCCTTTGCACATCAATGGCTACTAGAATGGACACCTAAGTACATCTTTTAGGCTGTGGGGCCAAGCAGGATGCCTCTAAGGCCATTTTCTGGGATTTGTGAGCCGGTGAAGTTTTGCCCTCCTCTCTGCTTGAGATGCCCACATGAGCAGTTGGTGGACCATTGTGTGAGAAAGGATGCTGGACTAGACGATCTATGGCCTGATCCTGCAGAGCTCCTCTTATGTTCTTATGAGGACATAGGAAGTTGCTTATTTTGTCTGATGGTAGAGCTCCCGTCCCATTGAAATTAGATGCCAATAAACTCCAGGGAGCCTGAGCTAACAAATCTAGGAAATAAACCTGCCCCAAACGTGGCATCATTGCTGACAATGAGAAAGATTATAAGAGCAACAGTCTGAGTCAAAGAAAAGCAGCATCATATATTTGAAATGGACAGGCTGTCGCAAGGCAGGCAGGTGGATTTGGCCCATTACACCTATTTTAAGAGCTGTACTTTCAAAATCATTGCTGTGTAGGATGATTATGCTCATTTCTGTGGAACCTTTTCAAAGTATGAGAGAGGCTTGCTTCTGAGAGCGCTCACTGTGCAACTGAAAGCAACGTGGACTAAGGATGTGCATGAATATTCAAAGACATTCAAAATTCGATTGAATTCATCTGAATTTTGACATTCGAATTTGAATCAAATGTCCATAGATTTGAATTTAAACATTTGGACAAATTTTGAACTTTTGAATCTATTTGTTCAAATTATTCAGACATTCGTATGTGTACAGGTTCGTACACGATGCATACTTTTGCGTACACATCTTTCCTGCATCAGTATGCATTTGTACAGATCCATATGGGACAAAAATGGGATTCATACGGGATATTATGGGATGCATACAGACATGTACGGATGCATACTGATGCGTACGGGATGCGTAATGATGTGTACGGGCATATATTAATGTTGTCAACATTCTTAAGTACAAATTCGAAACGAAAATTCAAACTAATAGATTCGAATTTGCTTAATTCAAATCGAATTTGGGTAAATTTAAATTTTAATGTTCTAATCAAATCCTGAAAATTGCATTCGTCCACACCCCTACGTTGGATCCTTCTTACAGAGAAACAAGGCTGCCTTTATTCATTTCAGTGAAACAATCAAGATTTTTTAAAAGTAATTTGGGGCAGAAGAACTGTAATTTATGTGTTGACTAGTGTATGTATCCCAAAACATCTAAAATCCAATACATCAAAACAATAAACAATCTATATTAAAACAGTGCTGTCTATAAATAACTACTAGTGGCTGCAAGTGGAAAGGGAAAAGGTGTCTCCATTCAGCCAAAGGCCAGGGCAAAGAGGTGCTACTCTCCTAAATGTATACAGTGACGGAGCCTGGAGATGCTTTGTGCCCTATACAAAGATGGAGAAATGCATGATTCTGAGCTTTAGCCAGCCTCAGACAGACTTAGATCATCCATCCCCTTTGTCATCTTCCCCCTACAACATGGAGTGGTCATGATACTAACTTGTCTTCCCCCCTAAGCTGTAAAGCTTATTTATTCATTTGTAGCATCTGCAGTCCATCCTTCCTTCATGAGCCCAAGGTAGTGTACATCATTTTGACCTTACAACAACCCTGTGAGGTAGGTTAGGCTGAGAGGCAGTGCGTCTGATCCAAAGGTACCCACTGGGAAGTTGAACCTTGGGGTTCCTAGCTCAGCCCTCTAGTTAACTCGCATATCCTTATATGCTGGCTCTCACTGTACTATTACTTCTGTGTGCTTCTCTTTATCCAAAGTACCGCTAAAAGATAAAGTCCTAGAGAAGATCAAAAGCTTATCTCATCTGAGGAGTAAGGTGCTAAAATAGAGTCTTGAATGTGGTTTGTCTGGCACAGAAAAGTCACCTGTCACAGTTGTCCATCACGAAGGTGTGGCTTCAGGTGCTTAGACTAAGAATGGACTTCCGGGGAGTAGATCATCCGGGCCTCCAGGGGTTAGAGCTGAACTCTCTATCTCCATGATGACTGGGCATTTTGACTGAGGCTAATTAGAGCTGCCTGGTGATATCTCAAGGGCTTCGGGGGCCATGCTCCCCACTGGACTAGTATAGTGGTTAAAATGCCCCAAGAGATCAGGGAGCAAGCCCTGCATTTTACTAAGCAAACTTGGGGCCCTCGGGGCCTCTCAAGGAAGTGTGACTCATAGGGTTTTGTGGGGACCAAATGTGGGGGGAAGGAGAAGGGAAATATCATGCTGGCTGACTTGGGCATTGTAGAAGAAAAGCAGGGTGTGGATACAGTATGAGAATGCCATAAATGTTAAACTTCAGGTCTATGATCTGACAACGTAATGTAGTACATGGCAGAAGAAGATAGAAGTTACTGTCTCCAGGTTGGAGAGACAGGCAGGATGACTTTAAAGACCATTTGCAGGGAGTTGAGAGCAGGTGATCTTGCCTTTGTCTTCGACGTGAAATGCCCATAAGCAATTGGTGGGCCACTGTGTGTGACAGGATGCTGGACTAGATGGGCTGTGGTTCAATCCAGCAGGGCTTGTCTTATGTTCTTAAGAAAATAGCTGCAAATATAAAAGTAACTTAATAGTCTTTGCCATGGAAGCCAGAATTCAGTATTTTGTGCCTCGCCCTAATTGAAGAATAACCTTTTGTTCCTTCTTTTTGCTTCTTATTGGCTTTTCAGGAACCTGCAGCCATGGATATATTTGGAGACCTGCGTCGAATGAACAAACGCCAGGTAATGGGGAAGCAATGCTATCATGTGAGGAACTCTTTCTGGATAGGTGTTTTTCATTGAGGAAACCGTTTTACAGGGGATTGGAGATCAGAAATGGGCCAGTGACAAACGAGTGTGATAGAATATGTTGGCAATGGGAAACTAAAAATATAGGAGTGAGATTGAAAAGAAAGGCTAGAACTTTGGATAAAAACATACTTCAGCCAGCCACTTTTGCTCCTGTTCTGCTTGTCTTCCAGTAGAAGTAGCAGCCGTGAACTGTAGACCTCGTCTTCTTACTGCATTCAGGCGTCAAGCTTTGCAGCTTTGGAACAAGAGCGTTGAAGTTCATAGGCTTAGCTTTAGACATAACAATTAAGCCAAAGCTTTTGGCTTGCTGCTGTTAGTCATACCAGGGGAAAGACAGACAGGGAGCATCTGGTCACTGTGTACTGGCAAACAGCCTGACCCTGATTTGCCATTCTATGTAGCTTATTGCTTCAGGCCATCCGACCCATTCTTTTTCCAGTTCCTCTGCTAGAACAAAATAATTTTTATGATTTTTTTCTTAAAAAAACGATCCTAGGGGATGACAGGAGGAGGGGACTTTATTATTATTATTATATTATATATATTATATATTATTGATATCTCTTCTTGACATTGCTTGTTTCTTTGATCCCTTTTCGAGTCTCTTGTTGGTTTTCAGCTAACCCCTTAATTTTTAATCAAAATCGTCCGTCATTGCTTCTCTTTCTCCTAGATAGTTAATAAGAGGACTCCAGTCTTTTGTAAACTTATCCGTTGTTCTTTCTTTTAATAAATTTGTCCGTTTGTCCATTTCCGCCAAGTCCATCAGCTTAATTAGCCATTCTTGACCTGTAGGTCCTTCCATTTTTGTGCATATAATAATCTAGCTGCTGTCAGCGTATATAAAATCAAGGAATTTATATTATCCAAAGTATTGTCTGCAATTCCCAGCAAAAACAATTCCAGTTTGACTTTTAACAATTAGCCTCATCATAAAAGAAGCTGGCAACGGGGCCCGACTAGATTAGGGTTCTTTGGAGGGTGGCGTGTCTACCTTTTGCACGTAGGTGTAAGGGGAAGGGTCCTTTTTTGTTTTTTCTCACCCTGAACTACTTTGTGTCTCGTTGGTGACGGTGTGATAGTTGTGCCCTCTTTCTCTGCCTTTTCTTCTATTGCCCTACTTGCAAAGTTCTGCTCTGCCGCTGCTCTCATTATAAAGCTAAGGCACCCTGGGAAGATTTCACGGTGCCAAGAAAGCTTCTTGCCCACCTCTTGGAGATAAATGATTTCCAGATATTTACAGCTGCTCTTTCCCAGGTTTTCTGCTCCTGGCAAATAATTGCAAAAGCATCTTTATCATTTGGGCCTATCGGGTCGGGTTCCAGCGGCCGCTGATAATTTTTTCTCTTTTCAAGGGGGCTTGGTGAGATTTAAATGTATATGCAGGGAGGTGAAACCTATACAGCCATTAAGAAGTAAAGGAATGTTCCTGAAACTAAAGCATTCTGGGAAGCTCTTCTGTTCTAACACCTACTTCCCAGTGGCTGCTTCTAGATAACGTGAATAACATGCTAGTAAGAGATAATTTTAATTAATTTTAATTACCAGTGTATTCTGGAATATAAGACGACTGGGCGTATAAGACGACCCCCAACTTTTCCAGTTAAAATATAGAGTTTGGGATATACTGTATATTCCGGCGTATAAGACGACTGGCGTATAAGACGACCCCCAACTTTTCCAGTTAAAATATAGAGTTTGGGATATCCTCGCCGTATAAGAAGACGACACCCGGTGTATAAGACGACCCCCGACTTTTGAGGAGATTTTCCTGGGTTAAAAAGTAGTCTTATACGCCAGAGTATACTGTATGTTTTAATATTTTACATGTTTTATTTTTATTGTTACCCTCCCTGGGACCATGTGGGGAAGGCAGGATATACATTTTTTAAATTAAATAACTAAATAAATAGTATGGCTGCATCACTGTCTTTGTGCATTTTAAGCTTTACGTTCCTACGGGTGTCCAGAATGCCCAGGTGTGTTCGCTCTCACCTCTGCGCATGTGTGGATGCCTGTTTCAGCCTCCACGCATGCACACTGGATGGAGCTCCACCCAGAAGCTAAGTAGGCTGCCTAAAGAGCGCTATTGCTGGCGGGGATGTAGACAGACGAATTTGCATTTGCAACATTTGCCTCCAAGCGAAGGTACGGCGACTTGGACATCTGGACTTTTGAACAAAGTGAACAATGCTCCCAGCTCGCAAATTTCAAAATTCAATTGAATTCTTGCACGTTCACAGTCTTTTACTGGTGAAAATCAAGCTTTATTTTAATGGGGAAATGCTGCAAAAATGTTCAGCTGCGAACGCAGAAGTTCGAACATGTGAACGAACGATTTGACAACGAAACTAATTTTCAAGCGTTCGTTTCGATTGCGAAGTGAACATGGCTTTTTCGTTTGGGAAACCTGCAACCACACTGGATTTCCCAGCAATAGTTTTTAGCACATTTTGGGGAGGGAAAAGCTGCGCTTTGGTGGTGATAAGCAATGGTGCTATATTCCTCCCTTCCCCCAGTCTGGATGCAGCCATATTCAAGACCTGTAGTTCATATACAGCCCGGTTTTGCCCTTAGTGTACAGTAGATGCAGCAACCTCACTTAGAGCGCAGTTTATACTGAGTGCATGTGTTTAAAGTTAGAAATGTTTTTAAGCTCTGACGTAACAAAGTGCAAACCCTGACATCTTTTTTCTTCAAGCCTCTTGTTTTTCACCTGCTTTCACTCATCACATCTCTTCGTTACCCTGCAGCTGTATTACCAAGTCTTAAATTTTGCCATGATTGTGTCTTCAGCTCTAATGATCTGGAAAGGCCTTATTGTTATCACAGGGAGCGAAAGCCCTATTGTAGTGGTGCTCAGGTATGTGTCTCTCCACGCAAACGAATCTGCTGGGGATTTTCTATTACAATATATTTCACTGGCTTATTTATATGCCGCCCTTAAGCCTAGAAAGACTCTCAGGCTGGCTGACATGTAGCTTCAGTGAGTCCCTGCTCTCAGGGTTACAGTCTGAAAAAGAACACGACACGCAAGGAAAAGGGACAGGGAGGGAGAAGGAAAGCTTGAGAGGAGGTGTGGCAGATTGCTCCTAATTCATCCTGCATAGGCTCAGAAGTAGCAGCCACTGGTTGCAGGAACGGTTGCAGAACCAGGCAGCAAGTCCAGAGTCTCAGCCTGGCATGGTCTGCCTGGCAGGAAGGTGTCCCCCTCCCCCATTCCAATGCATGGGTTCTGGAAACCATGGGTGTTTTTCCACTTAGCACTAGAGTACCCATTAAGGGTCCTTAATGGGTCCTTAATGGGTACTCTGGTACTAAGTGGAAAAACACCCCATGTCATCTGGTAGGAAAAGCAAGGTAGGCTCTGGCCTTTTCTGCGCTTACCTTGTGATAATCCGGATCATTGGATCCCACTGATTTGAATCAAGTGGAGGCCCACCAATCCTGATTGTGTTGGGGTGTGGGTCAGAGCAGTGCCACCTGCGCTGATGGTGCTGATTGAGCCAATGCCTCCTCGTGATTCTGAACTTTGGATGAACTTTGCCCCCAAAGGCTAGGAATGGCTATTCCTAGCCTCAGAGCCTTGGTGTATGTGTGTGTGTGCTTTTTGGCTAAAAAGCACACACGCACACACACCCCGCCCAAGTAGTTCCAGAACATGGAAGCATGCCAACTGCCATCCTCCTGTGATTCAAAACAAGGTCCTTGGTCCATCTGTAGACCCAGTTAAATAGGTCTACAACAGAAGCAGATTAAGGGCCTCCTTAATCCAGATCTAGCTTTGTCCAATGTGGGTGGAGCTAGACTAGCAGGGTGGGGCCTCCTTGACCCCCATTAATGTGTGGATCAGAAGGGTTGTGATCTGGATTAAGAGGCTCCTTAATCTAGATCCCCAGTGAGTGCAGGAGGGGCCTGTCATCTGTCGCCTGGCAGGTCATAGCTGTCTAGGTGGCTTTCATTCCCCAGCTGATGGCAGCGTAAGGAGAGGGACTTGATGGAACCATCCTCTTTGTGGGGCTGGTGAAGGAGAACACCGTGGGCTTGCCTTAAAATAGCCAGCAACTCTCAGCAGGGTGAGGGCGGAGAGAAGTGGGTTTTTTCCTATTTGATAAAGTCCTGGTTTTGTGGTAAATAATACCCCAAACGAGGTCAGGTTGTGATCCCAAAAAACATATGGGCAACCTCCAGTCCATGGGCCTGTCTGCACTTGGCTTTATTCTGGAATAAACCTCAGAAAGGGGGCCTGCTGTCCTTGTGCTAGAGCAGGCAACAGGAGGCCCCAAGTGAAGCCTGCCAGAGTCTGTCGTGCGGACAACAGGCACCTATCCTGATATATATTCCAGAATACAGCCAAGTGTGAACAGGCCCCATGGCCAGATATCCTGCTAGAACAGTGGTTCTCAACCTTCCTAATGCTGTGACCCTTTAATACAGTTCCTCACGTTGTGGTGACCCCCAAGCTAACCCTAACCCCCAACCATAAAATTATTTTCGTTGCTACTTCATAACGACCCCTGTGAAATAGTAGATCGGCCCCAGAAGGGGTCGCGACCCACAGATTGAGAACCACTGTGCTAGAAGGCGATGGGCCAGATATCCCACTAGAAGGTGATGGGCCACGTATCCCGCTAAGAGGTAAAGTGAGAAATCCTCCCTTCTTAATTATTACCTCCTCTCTTCAGACTTTTTACTGTCGTGCACTTTTGGACATTTGTGCATTCCAGGTGCCCATATGTGTGCAGCAGCACCTCCACGCAATGTGTGGAAGCCTGTTTTGGCCACCATACGTGCACAGTAAATGGAGCTACGTAAAAAGTATGAAAACCCAAGAGCAGCAAGAGTATTGAGCATTTTTAGGCCGGCGGGGAGGAAGGGCTGAGGTGGGATTGCCTTACATAGGTGATGAAATAAAGAAAAGGAGATATAGTTCAACAAAGAAGAGTTAACATGGCGTCCAAGCCGTCATCAGTGGGAAGTTGAATTGCAGGCCAACATAAACCTGGGGTGGGAGGTAAAGGGGGTTAGGAATAAATAAATTTATATGGCATTTAATGGAATTGTGCAGAATGCGTATTTTGTATTGTATATTAACGGTAATAAATATTTGGTTAATATAAAGTTAATAATAAAGCTATATGTGTATATAGGCCTTTGTTTTATATGCCATTTATATCTCTCTATAGATATCATCTAATCTGTATGGTTCTTATTCGGTGTTTGTATTTACTGTTTTAAATAATTTTTTTAAAAATAAAGCTAATAAAAATTATGCGGACGGCCCTTAGAAAATTGTGGGCGAGTTAAAACTGTGCCGGTGGAGGCCTTTCTTCTTCACCCCTGGGTCCCCTTGTCACAAGAATGATCCATTTCGGTAGGAAAGGGAGATACCTGTCATCCGCCAGCTACAGCTGTGTGTCTGCCAGGTATCCCAGAGCAGACAGAGGCTTTGGCCTACTTCTTATCAGCGTTATCCTTACCCTGAGGTACTATGTACACTTGCTGTAAGCCATTGCCCTAGAAACCTCGCCCGTGGGGCAGCTTTTAAACAAATTGGTCATTTCTGTTTATTTATTGAGCTGCTCCAAGAAAGGGGAGAGTCCATTGATGAGGTGAATAGCTCTGCTTGATTCCAGTGAGCAAAACTGGGACACCGGGCTTGCAGAATTATAGAAAACCACCCAGATTGGAATACTACTATTTCTTTTTATTCCCCCCCCCCCCGCCTGTGGCAGAAAGAGCCCTCTGTTTCCTGCTTGCTGTGCACCACAAATTGCTTCTATGCTACAACTTCATCCAGAAGATCACTTACTTATTCGACTGTATTTGGATATTTCAGAATAAAGCATGTTTATTCTGGGATATCCATGTTTTATGACAGAAATTCTAAATATAGCAGAACAAGTAGAGTCTTCTGGCTGTTCTTAGCAGCTGGGAATCTGATCTCAGAGATATTCTGATTTTTATTCTTATTCTTCTATTTGTTTGTTTGTTTGTATCTTTCAGTCAATAATCTAAACTGCCTATATACTTTTCTTCTCCTTTCGTTTTCAGTGGCAGCATGGAACCAGCTTTCCATAGGGGAGACCTCTTGTTCTTAACAAATTTCCGGGATGACCCCATCCGAGCTGGGGAGATTGTGGTTTTCAAAGTGGAAGGCAGAGATATTCCCATTGTGCACAGAGTCATCAAAGTTCATGAAAAGTAATGGCAAAGAACGAAACAGAGGTCGTGGGGACCTTGACGGCTTGTTAGTCAAAGGATTTTAGAAAGAATGGGGATTTCCGTTTAAAGTGAAACAAATGAGAAAGTGAATTTGTGAGACAATTCTGATGGTGTGCATTCTTGAGGATGCTGGTTTTATCCACCCGCCCACCCACCCATCTACCTACCTGCCTGCCTGCCTGCCTGCCTACCTGTGTTTCCTCAAAAATAAGACATGGGCTTATATTAATTTTTGTTCCAAAAGATATGTTAGGGCTTACTTTCAGGAGATGGTTTATATAACACTTATATAGGGCTTATATTTTGAGTATCCTGAAAAACCATGCTAGGGCTTATTTTCAGGGTAGGTCTTATTTTCAAGGAAACAGGGTCTCTCTCTCTCTCGCCATCTAATATCCATCCATCCATCCATCCATCCATCCATCCATCCATCCATCCATCCATCCATCCATCCATCCATCCATCCATCCATCCATCCATCCATCCATCCATCCATCCATCCATCCATCCATCCATCCATCCATCCATCCATCCAATCTTCTGTAACTCCATATACATGAATGTCTCAGGGCAGGCCATAATAAAATCATAATTAAAAATAGATTAAAAAGCAAGACAGTGCCCCCATGAGGAAGGGATCTTGTTCCTGGACCTTGGAGGGGTAAGTGCAGAAAGGCCCACAACCCAATCATGTTGCTAAACTATAACCCTCATGTGCCGCATCTATCTTATCAAACTGAAAGGAAGGATGAGTATTGTAGTTGAGTAACGTTTAGAAGGCCACAGTTGGGTTACCCTTGTTCTCAGCATTAGTACCCACCCAGAACAACTGGTTGTCCCTGGGAATGGCTGCTGTTTGCTGCTCCCCAGTGGCTGATATTCAGAGTTTTCTTGTCCGCCTCTGAAACAGAATTTCATACAAGGAAAGAAGAATCTGCCCTTATTAGGCCAAGCTTTGTCCATCTAGAACTATTTTCCTCCTCTTGAAAGGAGAACTTCTTTGTAACTTTTCTCTAGGAACTTGGATAGCTTAGAAATGTCCCTATCATTTGCCAGTTTGGTAGTGATTAAGGAGCCGGACTCTTATCTAGGAATACTGGCTTTGGTTCCGCATGAAGCCAGCTGGGTGGCCTTGGGCTAGTCACAGTTCTCTTCTGAGCTCTCACAGCCCCACCCACCCCACAGGATATTCTGTTGTGCGGAGAAGAACAGAAGGTTTGTCAGCCGCTTTGAGTCCCCTTAAATGGGTGAGAAAAGTGGGATAGAAAAGCCAGCTCTTCTTCTTCTTGTACAGTTTTCAGCTGGCGGTTCCAAGGATTTATTTGCAACATTCTATATTCAGTTCATTTCCTTTTGCCGTCCTATGGTCTCCTTTGCTGTTTCAAGGTCATTTCCTGAGTGATCAGCAGCCCTTGAAAGCCATTTTTTAAAATGTGGGGGTACTACATCCCAGCATAAAGAAAGAACAGAAATTCAAATGTCCATAATAAAAAGAAAGGAGAGACACTTGTAAATACATACAGACCCTTACTTTCTGTAACTTCTAAATTTCAAATAGTTCATTAAAATTCAACCGTGCAGCATAAAACATGTCATTTTTAGGGTTTGATATTTATTGCTACTTGTTTAAACAGCTGCTCAATTATGATTCTTACTTTTCTGCTCTTAAAACTTTTTACAGCTTTATTCTGTTAACTGCCCAGATACCTTTTTTATTAAAGGCTGCCTCATCTTCTATTGACTCCATAATCACGTCCCATGAATTCTTTCCAGCAACAATACAGAATGAACTGGCAGTTGCTTTATTTTCCAGGGAGTTGCAGGGAATTAAACTTTAGGCTTTTGGTGTGCAGAGGAATTGTGCTGCTTCAGGGTGTTTTCCCACTGTCACTAGAAGTACCCATTAAGTACCCATTAATGGGTACTTAATGGGTACCTTTAGTGACAGTGGAAAAACACCCTCAGTCACCTCTGAAATACTTAAAGGCTGATTTTAAAACATAAAGAGATTGCACCATGAGAAAACCCTGAGGAAAGTGTTTCAGAGCTAGGAGTCTGGGTTGAATTGAACTGAATTAATTTAATTTCACTTGGGGGGTGGGGTGGAGAAAATATAAAATTTGTGTTTTGTATTTTATTTGGTAAGAAATGATGTTTTGTAAAATAAGAATTAATAAAAATTCAATTAAAAAACCAGATAGATGGTTTACAAGGAGAAGCAATAAAAGAATAAAAATTTAAAATACATATGATCTGTTTTTCCATAATGCAGTGGTTTCCTAGAAAGAAACCACCATGTTACATGAGAGACAGCTGTAGCTATTAACCCCTGAGGCTTCCTGAAACCAAACTGGCCATTTTGTTGATAGATTCAGGGCAAGATACATGTACTAATTGTTCTTATTTGGTGTTTACTTGAAATATCTAGTACTAAACAGCTGCTGTTTTGATTGATAAGCTACGGTAGATTGTTTACAAGTCAAGGGAGAAAGGGCTGTTTAGATCTCTCAACAGGAGACATAAAACACACACCATAATATTTATTAGAGCACAGGACACATTGTACATAATAGTATCTTTCTTCCAATTCTGTCTTGCTAGCATTTTAATCGGTGCCATTTTAAATGAGGTGCTAATGGTTCCGTTGTCCTCTTGGCTTGCAGAGAAAATGGCAACATCAAGTTTCTGACTAAAGGTGATAATAATGAAGTTGATGACAGAGGCTTGTACAAAGAAGGCCAGAATTGGTTAGAGAAGAAAGATGTTGTAGGCCGAGCGCGAGGGTAAGTCAGTGTCACAGTGCCACTATCAAGGTCTACTACAGCATTACTGTATCAGAGAACAGCGTCCCTTTGGGTATGGCAGGTACTTGAAAGAGCTTTTTGAGAACTGACGAGGGCAAGTGTTTTTTTCACCCAGAGGGTCATCGGTCCAGTGAATTTACGACCAGAAGAGGTGGTGACAGCAACCAGCCTGCATAGCTTTAAGAAAGGCTTAGCTAAATTCATGGAGGACAAGTGTCCCAATGGCTACTAAATGCCGCCAGGATGGAGAGACTGGCTGGATGTCTCTAAAGGCCATTTGTAGGGAACTGAGAACAGGAGAAGGTTTTGCTTTCATCTTCTGCTTGAGAAATGCCCAGAGGCAATTAGGAGGCCACTTCATGTGGTAGGATGCTGGACTAGGTGGGCTGTGCAGCGCTGCTCTTGCATTCTTATGCCTAGTGTTCTGATAGATTAACCTGTAGATTTACCAATTTAATATGATTTTTCCACATCTGATTGCTGATTTCCATGGAAAAGACTAAGGGCCTTTACCCATGTAGATCTTGGCACAGATTGGGGTGCTCCAGGACACTCTATTTGCGTGCCACCATGCCACTTCTGTCCTGGAGTGTCCCAGAGCTGTGGAGCTGTAAAAACGGCTCCACAGCTTTACCAAGAGGACTACCAAAGTGGTTAGTGGTCTGGAAACCATGTCCTACGAGGAAAGGTTGAAAGATCTAGGAATGTTTAGCCTACGGAAGAGAAGACTTAAGTATCTTAAGGGCTATCAAAGTGCAGAGGGATTGTCCCTATTTTCATTTCCATAAGATGGGAGGACTAGAAACTATGGTATGTAACTTCAAGGGAGTCAATACAGATTAAATGTTAGGAAAAACTTCCTGACAGCGAGGGTGATCAGTCAGTGGAATAGGTTGCCACGGGAGGCAGTCAGTTCTCCTTCACTGGAGGTCTTCAGGCAGAGGCTGGACCTACATCTGTCTGGGATGGTTTAGGAAATCCTGCATTGAGGTCCCTTCCAACTCTATGATTCTATGAAGAACTTCTAGGATGTTCCCAGTAAGCTCCCAGGTGCAGCAACAGTGCAAACACTCTTTGAGGTGGGGCAGACGTTTCCGCAGCCTTTGCTATGATGGTGTGGACACTCTGGGAATAGCCTGTCTGCACTGTGAGGGCCAGTTGTTAAGTTGGGGGTGGTGCTGATGCTCACAATGTGAACACCAGCCATCATTCCCAGACTTAACTATCCCACTCTGGTTAAGTGCAAAAAAGCCCTTAGATGCTGGTATAGGATAGGATTGTATTTCTTGTATCAGTTACTTATTTCATTTGTGTGATCTGAATGTCTTGGCACAGGTTGCTCCATAGATTAGGTGGCTGCTACATAAATCCTGTTATTCTTATGCATTTTGATTTTGTCCTAAATAGTGCTTGTTTCACAATATAATGCATAAAAAGTTTATTGGCCTGTTTAGTCATGTTCTCTAATACGCCTGTTGCACGGATCATAATGAACTATTCAGCATACTATTTATTTTAAAAACCATTTAGCTATAACTCTCAAGTTTTCAATGGCTATAGCAGGAAAGATCATATGTTTAAAAATAGCAGTGCGCTCCATATTAATTTAAGCAGTTGTGGAATGATTATATGTTGTTATGTTCTACCTCTGTCCATCAGGTTTTTACCATATGTTGGGATGGTGACCATTATCATGAATGACTACCCAAAATTTAAGGTAAGTAAAGATTCTGCTGTAGTGCCAGAAAGTACTTCAGCAAAGGAACTGATCTGTCAGGCAGGGCTAGCTGCCTGCCATAATATTTGCATGGGATTCTGTATATAGGTATATAATGGCTGCCTGTTGTTTTGGAACTGACAGTTGACTCCCCTTCCCTGCTGAGGTCAAGTGATACTTGAAGGTTTTGGCTCCAAGTTTAAATTAGTTTTGAAAAATATTGGTTAAGGGCCAAACCCCACCCAGCTATGAAACATATAAATATGCTGGGCTTTCTGTTCAAAGTTGCTCCCAACAAGAAATGTCCTAACACTGAGCTGAAATAAATCAGTGTTCATCTTTTTAAAGAAAGAGTCTTGTGGTCATTCTTTGGCAGCCTGACATGATCTCACATTTGGAAGTACTGTAGCTTTTCTGTGGTGGCCCCTAGCAGTCTGTACCTTTTCTGTGGTGGCCCCTAGGCTCTGGAACATCCTCCCTCTTGAGATTCACCAGGCACCTACACTGTATAGTTTTTGACATCTAGTGAAAACTTATCTTTTCACCTAGGGTTTGTCCTTTAAATAGCTTCCTCAGGGTGCTGTCCTGATATGTTTAATTAAGAGAACATAAGAACATAAGAGAAGCCCTGCTGGACCAGGCCACAGCCCATCTAGTCCAGCGTCCCATCGCACACAGTGGCCCAGCAAATGCTCATGGGCATCTCAAGCAGAGACAAGGACCAACTTTTCCCTGCTCTTGAATCCCACCAAATGGCCTTAGAAGCGCCCCCCCCCGCGCCCCCCCCCCCGCGCCTGAAAGATGCTCCTAGGCATTCATTCTAGTAGCCATTGATACGTCTGTCGTCCATAAATTTGTCTAACCCTACCTTAAAGCCATCTAGGCTGGTAGCTGTTACCACCTCTACCGGCAGCAAATTTCATTCTTATTCTTATTGTAACCCACCCTGGGAACATTTGGTGAAGGTCAGTATATAAACAAACAAACAGACAAAAAACAAAATGTTTTTTGCTCTGTTAAGATAAAAAGAATTTAGCACTCATCATTTTTAAAAGCCTGAGGCTGTTTCAGAAACTGGAAGGTTTGTGCCAGTGAGAAGAACACAAAGCAATATAAATTCTGGAAAAGCAGTTAGACCATTAGGTAACAGTGGACAGAATGAGATAATTAAAGAGGATATGGAGATTGCGGAGAGGCTAAATGAATTCTTTGCCTCTTTTTTCTCTGAGAAAGACTGCAGGGTACCAAATGTAGCACTAACCTTCAAAAAAGGATCTGAGGTAATCCAGGAAATTTCAGACCAGTCAGCTTAACACCAGTTCACTCCAGTAGTGTGAAATAGAAGAACAAGAATTGCTGAAGAAAAATCAGCATGGCTTCTGCAAAGATAAACCACGTCTTACTAAATTGTTGGAATTATTTGAGAGTGTCAATGAACATGTGGATAAAGGTGATTGAGTCAGCATTGTATGGACTTTCAGAAAGCTTTTGACAAAGTCCCTCATCAAAGGCTCTTGAATAAACCCATCAGTCATGGAATAAAAGGAAGATCCTGCCCTGGGTTGGTAACTGGTTAAAGGACAGGAAACAGAGTAGTAATAAATGGACAGTTCTCAGAGTGGAGAAAAGTAAAAAGCGGGGGAGGGCCAAGATTTATTCGCTGGGATCTGTGCTTTTTTAATTTATTCCTAAATGACCTAGAAGTAGGAGGTAAGCAGTGAAGTAGCAAGGTTTGTTTGTGACAATAAATTATTCAGGGTAGTGAAAACTGAAACAGATTGTGAAGAGCTCCAGATACTTCTCAAAGCCAGTTTGGTCTAGTGGTTAGGGAGCTGGACTTTGATCTGGGAATACTGGGTTTGATTCCACCCTCCTCCACAAAGCCAGCTGGGTGACCTTGGGCTAGTCACAGTTCTCTTCTGAGCTCTCACAGCCCCACCCACCTCACAGGGTGTCTGTTGTGGAGAGAGGAACAGAAAGCTTTGTCAGCCGCTTTGAGTCTCCTTAAATGGGTGAGAAAAGTGGGGTAGAAAAGCCAACTCTTTGGAACTTTTTATAAAATATAAAAAAGATACGCTTAAGTTGCCACAGGATAAACTAGCCAAATGTCACATTTACAGACAAATTTTATCTCCTGTTATGTTGAACAGAATATTTTAATAGCCAATAAGTTTAGCTAGATGCAACACTGAAGTACATCTGTAGGTAATCTTTTTAAACATACTGTTAATCTTGCAGTAACAGAGCGTGTTCCTTGGTGCTTCAAAATTTCAATTTTAATGTTGCGTTTGAAGCACTTCAAGAATTGGATCTCAGAATTCTAATCAACTGTGAATATATTTGCATCTGTGAATATATACAGAACTCTTACACAATGTGCTGAGTGTCTTTCAGGAGCGTTCCAAATTGTAACTCTGTTCATTCTCATTGAGGATTTTATTTTTTATGTACCAAGGGATGCACACCATCCAACCCCCCACGGAAAATATTTTCGCCTATTTATGTTGATGAGGGAATTCATATTCCTTTACATATATACTTGTTCGTGGTTTTAACCTAGTAGTTAAACTTTGGCATTTGCTGCCACAAAAGGTGATACTGGCCACCACCTTGGAAATGGATTTCAAAAAAGCTTTGGGCTGATTCATGGAAGCCAGGACTATCAATGGATGCTAGCCCTGATGTCAGTAGGAGGTGCCCTACCTCTGGAGGCCAGGTGGTAGGAGACCTCAAGCAGGGCAAGCTGTGTGCTTATCTTGTCCTGGTGGGATTCTCTGTTCAGCAGGTTGGCCACTGCAGGAAGAGTCTCCTGGACTAAATGGGCCAAGGTTCTGATCTAGTGGAGCCCTTCTTACATCCTTGTATTCATGGAAGCCAGGGCCATCAATGACTATTAGCCTTGATAGCAGGAGGTTGACTGCTTCTGAAGGCCAGCTGCTGGGATTCTGCAAGCTGTTGTAGCTGTGTAACTGGTTGGCCAGTGTGAAAGAAGACTGCAGGACTAGATGGACCAAGTCCTTAAATTCATGGAAGTCAGGGCTATCAATGGCTATTAGCTCTGTTGGCAGCGGGAGGTGGTCTTGCCACCAAAGATGTCCCTGGGCAGGTAACAACATCTAAAATCAAACATCATTTAACATCATTAAAACATTAAAACAACAAT
The DNA here is from genome assembly GCA_023333525.1 of Aspidoscelis tigris stejnegeri. Classification (NCBI taxonomy): domain Eukaryota; kingdom Metazoa; phylum Chordata; class Lepidosauria; order Squamata; family Teiidae; genus Aspidoscelis; species Aspidoscelis tigris. Next base: position 16,330,991 of record JALMGA010000007.1, read on the forward strand.
TTCTTGCAGTCTTACATAAGCATTTTATTGGAGCATCTTTTCAGGCAGATTTTATGATGCTTGACCTTCATAGAATTGTATTTGAAGATATTTAGTTAATTACAGCTACATTCTGAAAACAGCATGAGCCCTTTATTCTGGAATATATCTCATGATATCTGTTGGCCACATGCTAATGCAGACTATAGCAGGCCCCAAGCAGACAGCAGGTTCCTATTCCAGGACATTTCCCAGAATAAGGCCAAGTGTAGAAAGGGCCATGCAGCCTCTGATACCAAATTGAGAACGGGTTCCATTTTATATTAATTTGTTTTTACATTTTCTTTGCAGTACGCTCTCTTAGCTGTGATGGGCGCATATGTACTACTGAAACGGGAATCATAAAAGAACATGGAAACGTTTTGAGCGACTGTTGAACATCGATTTACTGTACAAAGAAATTCTAATATATTTGAAATGTCCCTTTGTCTGTACATAATACATGGTGTATAAACGGTTCTGTATCGTCCCACTGAATTGTCCTTTCTGTGTTGCAATCCAAACGCCTTCCTAGGTATCAGTCCTCCTTGGGCACACTTAAGTGTTCTTATAACTGCGGCCTCTTTGGATTACAGCATTGTTTGTTGGCATTTTATTCAACAATACTGTGTTTTTCTTAGGGGAGAATTACTGGGAAGGAAGTTGGTGTGGAATACAGCATCAGCTCTAATGGCTGAAAAGGTCCTATTCTGGACTATCTAGAGAAGAAAACAGAGCTGATGTGCATGAGTGTTATTGGTTTGGAATTATGTGAAATAACTGTGAATGAGCTCTCACTTTGATCAAAACCATAAGGCTTGTTATCTTTCTGACTCAAGGAAGAAGTCATTCATTCTGTTCTCTCCTTATCCCAGCACCTTCAACCAGTGACCTAAGCAGCAACTGGGGTGTATTGAGTAAGCCAGTTTTGGGAGCAGGTTTGTCAAATATTCCTGTATCCTGTTGCCATTTTTCTGTAATATTTTGAATGGTTTTTAAATTATTTTTTTGTTTGTTTTTCTTTTGGTAAGAGCTGGCTAGAACTGAGTGGTTGGAAGTTCTTGGTTAACAATAATGTTATCTGAGATGAATTCCTTGTACTGTATTTTAACAAATATGCAAGGAAGCCATACGGATGAATAAACTAGTTTGGATAAGCTCTACCTATTTTCAGTTTCCTGAGCATTGTTTGACTTCACCTGCCACATAGCCAGAAGTACTTCTGTGTGGTGATACATCATCAGCTAGAGTTCTGCCTTACACCTGTATGCTCCTAAGAAAATGGCTTGCTGTACCGAATGAATGAGACTGAAAATGGAGATGCTGATTTCCACCTGAGTCTGCTGGAAGATTCATGTTGCTCCTCGAGGTCATGGTGCATATTCCTGAGATATTTTAATCCCTGAAAAGTAGAGATGTATTGAACTGGTTTAGTTGTTTCTTGGTTTACGGTGAACCGAATCACTGTGCTGTCTGCAAAGTTTGGTTTGGATTGAACCTGAACCAAGGGATGTTCTAACAGACCAGCAAACCACTTGGTCTGCATGCAAACGGGACCCCTCTGTTGTTTGTCAAACACAGTTTGAATTGAATCTGAGTCAACGGTAGTTGTTTCAGTTTGAACTGAACCACATTCATGTACATTTATTGGAAAGTATATTACTGCATAACAGCATAGTGTGTTTATCTGATATCAAATCCAGAACTAGTGTATTAAACCTGCTTGTGGTTATAAACTTTTTTTACTTAGACTTCTGTGCAATTAGATGTATGCATACATTTTGCACAAATTGCTGTTTTTCTCTCTGGATGGGACGCAGTGATCAGTCACACTAAAGATAAGCAGAATATGGATGCAACCCTCAAATATTACACTATTTTGTTAATGAAATCTGTAAAAACTTAGCACACGGTGCTGTCCTTAATAAAAAGTGTCAAGACCCACATCTACCCTAGAAAAACAAGTCACATCACTGCTGTAGCTTTCCCCAGTATAATCTTGTAATGGTGCTTCAGGTTTTCCACATCTTCACTCTTCTGCAAGCCACATTTTTGTCTTTTCACAGTCCCTTTGTGGCCTTAGAGATGTCACTTTAACAGTCTGATTATCTTCATGCGTGTGTGCTCTTCAGAAATTGTCTTGCCTTTTTTTGAGTAAATGTGGTTATAACGTCAGTATGGAATAAATCCCTGTCACGGTTCGCAAGATCTGTCTGAAAGGACCTGCAAAAGAAATGTGAAACGTTTTTGAGTCTTTGGGATATGCTGATTTAATAAACGTGGTGTCCCAGAAATATCTCTTTCATTGTCTTATCATGCTATGCAATAATATCATTAAAAAAGCGATGTCTTGTTCAGCGGCTTGCTGGATTTTCTTCTTTTTTCTGGAGTCATTTTTGTGCTTGGTTCTTACTAATCACTTTTTTAAAAACGAAGTTTTCCCTTCCCTATGGTATATGTCTCTTTCCTATGTGTTCATTATACACATACTGCTTTTTGCACATGGGGAAGCTGGAAATAATGAACCTTACACCAGCCTAGATTATCCATACTTCCATTTTTGTATCGTGAGTCAACTTTTCGTTCAGAACCTGGAGTCCATTTCCCCTTACTAGCTGAGATGGTATAATAATACCATACAAGCGTGGTCAGTTGAAGTGTGGTGAGGGCCACTTGCACTGTGAGCACTGGATTAACCCTGTACCTGTCCAGCAGCACTCGCAGTGTGAATGGCCTGCCTGGATTGCCATGGAAAAGTCCAAACCAAGATCTGGTGAGAGGTCAGACATCGCCATGGCAATACAGAAGCTGCTAACAACGGCCCACCTTTAATCACGGGGGCCATGCCCCCTCACTGCACAACACCCAAAGCAGTGCGGATCCACTGTTCCAAGAATAGCCAGCTGCCAGGTAATTGTGAGAAGAATATAGTGTGTCCTTGTAACCTATTGGCTGGCTTCTGTAGGCAACTGGTTGCCACTGTGAGAACAGACTGCTTGGCTAGACGACCACAGGTCCAATTCAGCAGGGCCTTTCTTATGTTCACTACAAGTAGTCAATGTCTTGAGTTGCGTGCAGATATTCCTGTGATCTTGTCACTTTGTTCTGCTGTTGATTTTGAAACTGCTTGAACAGACCTCTGTTCTGAACAGCGTGAACAAGTGATAGTGGGGCTCGCCAACAAAAACTATCCTATGGAAAGCAGAACTGTATGTTGGCATGTGCAATTATGTTCATGTTGATGATACTGAGGGGCATTTTCGCACTTCCCTTCCTGTGGACTTGAAAGGAGTGCAACCAACTAACATTGACTAGTGCTCACGTTAGCCTACCCCCTGCGGAATCAAACACTTCCCCTGTTTTTGATCACCAGCCGGTCCTCTTCTGGGTGCCGCCATTTTATGTGCGCTGCCCTCCATGACAGCACATGCGTCAGCACCGTCGTCATGATGACACTGGTGCTCTGTGTGGTTGCAGTCGCATTGGGAGGTCATGTGAGCTGCCAGCACACCTGTGTGGCAGCTCCAATAACCTCCCTGGCCAGCAGAGGTGCAAATGGTCACCGCTGGATACTTCTAGGTAAGTTGGGGTAAAGATTGGTAAGGTTTTGGAGCGTGATTTCATGCTCCACACCTAGCCAGCAACTGGGCAATTTGCAGACAGGCAGGGGGCATTCCCATGCTGTAAATGCCTCCTGCAAGTGCAGATGCACCAGCCCCAATGTTTCCTCATTGCTGACTCCAGGCTAAGGTGCGGATTGGCCCACGGTCTGCATCTCTGTCCCCTCCAAATCAGGTGGAATATCTTGCATTTCCAAAAGCCATTTCTTTGGGAAATTTGGAAAGAGGGCCCTTCTCTTGATCAACAACCTGACGAATCCTAATAGAACAAGAGGAGTGCTGGCAGAACTTGAACTGGGGATGGATTTCAAGGGAAATGCAGTTATTTTTTAATGACAGCACGACCTAGCCAACATTGCCGAAAGGGAAGAAAACAGCAAGGTCATAACTGACACATTGCTACAGGCACTGGGTTTTGCATACATAACAAACGGGGGAAAAGCAACAATTTTGAAAAAGTCATCCTGTTAATTCTGGACTTTTCCACTCAAGTATGTTGTCCAAGACTGATGGGAGATTAAAGGCAAAACATCTGGGGGGAATCATATTGGCGAAAACTAGGGCCTATTCACACTTAGGCCTCTGGTATGCAATTAGGACAGCTCTGGAACAGATACTGGCCATGGCAATCCGGAAGTGCGAATAGGCCCCAAGATTCCGCTTATGGTGCGTCCTTGTGCTATCTCTGTACATTAGCTTTGGTGTAACATATACGGTGGCTGTTTGTGGAGAATTCTGGTCACCACACTTCAGACAGGGTACTGTGGAACTGGAAAAAGTGCAGAAAAGGGCAACAAAAATGATTGCCATTGAAGGCCATTTGCAGGAATTCAGGAGCAGATGACTGTTTCACCTTTATCTTCTGCTTGAGAAGTCCAGAAGTAAATGGTGGGCCACTGTGTGGGATAGGATGCTGGACTAGAAGGGCTGTGGCCTGATCCAGCAGAGCCTTTATGATGGAGAGGAGTGTCAATGGCTACTAGAAGGGGTGCCTAGGTGCCACCTTCAGGATGCCTCTAAAGGCTTTTTACAGAGAACTGAAAACAGGTGAAGGTTTTGCTTTTGTCTTCTGCTTGAGAATTCCCAGAAGTAAATGGTGGGCCACTCCGGGAGACAGGATGCTAGACTAGACGTGCTATAGCCTGAACCAGCCGAGCTTATGTTCTAAGGTTTGGGGCAGGAATGAAAGACAGCAATGCATATTAGGGCTGTTTGTGACTCCTATGAAATGTGCATTTGTAATCTGAGCTTCCTGGGTTGTGGGGTTGGGCTGGATTCAGCCCACCCCTATGTATTCAGTGGCTATTTCAAAATAAATGAAGCTGTAAAGATGAAGCTTTTCATCACAAGATCTTGGGTCTTTCTGCACTTAGCTGATTTAGGCTGCTGTGAACTAGGGCTGGTAAACTTCTGGTAAAGGTGGACCATTCGCACTTGTCAAAGCATACATTACTGGCCAGAGGTTAGAATGGTCCTCCTGTTTACCAGCCTGCTCCACTACATCTGAAGCCGGAAATTCCACCTCTTTGCTGCCATGATTGGCCATTGACATGCTCATACGCCATTGCAAGACGGGTGTGTTCAAGCACAGGGACGTATTGCAGCTGATCATGTCAGCACCCATGATCAAACGTCTCATTTGGACTCTGCTCCCACCATAGCCAGGGCTGATTCTGGGGATTGGAGGTCCGGTCACATCAGAGGTCAGTTATTGATCATGGCTGCCACCGCAACTGTGCCTGTGCGGACACCGCTACGACTGACCACAGGGAACCAGAAGAAGAGTGAATGATTCCACGGCTGCTGGAAGCTCCTGGGAAGCTTTTGCTCAACTTTGGTAAAGGAGCACAATTTATTGCTCCACACCTAATCAACAATTAGTGAACTTCTGGGGAGGCAGGACATGCTTGGAGGCTGTAACAGTCTCCTTGAAGTGCAGATGATCTTCATCAGAAGTTCACTAGTTGCTGACTACCTGCTGAAGTGCAAGTCATCCTCCAGTTGCATAAACTAGAGTCCTTTTTGCATGAGGGCAAATGGAACGTGTGTAGGACCCCCTGGGATGGAGCATTCGCTCCGCTGGCCTGGCAGTTCTGTTCAGATGTGGGTAGCTAGCCAATCAGAGCTGACTGGGCACGCAGGCGCACAACACCGCTGTCTGGGCTCACCACTTTGGAACCCTGTGGCAATGAGGTAAGTGCCTCAGGTGTGCACACATCCCCGCATAATCTTGTGCCAGGAGTGGGGTCCTGTGGGCTGTAGGGGACCTGATTTGGTCCCCTAGGGCCTGCGGGAACCTGGGAAAGGGACCAGACAGGCCTGCCTGCCCTTGGGGACAGGCCTGGGAGGGACATCCCATGCCAGCCTTTTCAGGCTAGGACACACAGGGACGGGTTCCCCTTTCACACGTAGGCATGCCCACATGTTCCTTACCTGCCTAGGTGTGAATGGGGAATCCATCCCACATGTCCTAGCCTTACTGCACTCTAGCCATTTGGCTGTAGTGCGAAAAGGCCTCAGCTTGTTTCTCTCTCTCTTCGACACACATACACAGAACTATGTTCTTATAGTATTTACACCACTGTGTGCGGACCTAATGATTCTGATGTTCCAATATACCATTCTGATAACCAGGGAATTTCCATGCTCATAAATACTCCAGTGCCTTCAAAGCAGGGACCACTGTTTGCAGCGCAAAACAAAATACTATCTTCCAACAAGGGCTATGTGCTGAAGCTATAGCAGGAGTTATCTTTTATAGTGACTGTAAGCTTTTAGCATGGGAGAGTGCTTTGGTACATAAAACCATCAACTACATATTGTCCATTTCTTCAGATGAATTAGAATGTAATTGTAGCTGCGGCAAGGGAAAAGAGAAGTACACAGAGCTGATAAGATAGTGCATAGATTCTGACTCACCCAGGTGCTCTATCTGATGGTGTATTTATTGCCAATTAGTTTCATTACAAATGATGCTGAAAGAGACTGTCGTCTCCTTCTGTGCGGTAACTCCCGGTGCCCTATGGAGATGTTCCTCAAGGTGTATACTCATAAGCAAACAATATTTTCTTTTTGCAGTTTCAGTGCAATAAGATGGATGTACTGCACATCACAGATTGTTGAGTCCAAGGGCCTGTTCACACTTAGCTTTATTCTGGAATATATCCTGTAATAGGAGCTTGCTGTCCACATGCTAGTGCAGGCTCCAGGTGAGGACTACACACCTATATTCTCAGATATATTCTAGAATATGGCCAAGTGCATACACAGTGCTCAGTAGCTCTGCACTAGAATTCACTAGGGCGAATCCCCACGGCAAGCTTATTTCAAATTCAAACCGTTTTCAATCCTCACAGACCCCACGTCAGTTTGGCTTAACACGCTTTACGCGTGTTAAATCCCTAAACAGTGTTTTAAATGTTAACCCTCATTTCAACAGGTCTCACTCCAGATCGTGCGCTTGATACGTGTTACATTTTTTACTGTGGAGACTGTACCGTTTTAAGGGATGAGAATCCATGTTTAGGGTTTCCCTCTCCCAATAGCTTGCTTCCAAAGACAGTGATTTCAGTGTAAAAATCCAGCCTTAACAGTGATCGCTACACTGTAGCGATCAAACCACTTCAACCTGATAACAATGTTGCAAATTTGCACAATTCTAAAAGTTCTGACCTTTAGAAAGGGAAAGGAAAGGAGGAAAGCAGCTGAGGTTCTATGTGAATGTTTAAAGCAAAGGGGCTTTAGTTGCTGCTGCTGCTGTGAGCCCTGAGCAATGGGGAGAGGAGGGGAAAGAATCGCTGGCTGGCTGCCCACTGCCATTTCTCCTCCATCCATGGAAGCGGCAGCCACTCAGACACCCAGCTAGGCTCCATGAAGGGGTCCCTTATGGGTGATGCATCCATGCCAGGAGGAAGAGGGCAGGGCAGCCCCGAAAAGCAGCTTTTAGAAAGTAGCCATTTGAGTCCCCCCTTGAGTCACGTACGATCCTCAGAATCCGGATCGAACGCAATTAAGTTAAAAGTAATGGGAACAGGCAAATTCGCGTTTGCATCCAGTTCTATTATTTCGGTTTAAGAAAATTGAATAAGCTTGTAATGGGGATGCGGCCTTGTTTTCTTCTTTATGGCTGTTTCAGATCAAGCAACATAAAACTTTCAAATTTACTTATTTATTGGATTCATTTTTAAGGTGCTCTTCACCTAGATTACATATGAACATAAGAGAATATAAGAGAAGTCCTACTGGATCAGGCCACAACCCATCTACTCCAGCATCCTGTCCCACACAGTGGCCCACCCATTGCTTCTGGGCATCTCAAAAGAAGTATATTGTAGCATCAAAAAGTAAATAAAAATTATCTGGTTTTTTTTAAAAAAGGCAAAACCTTCCCTTGCTCTCCCCTCCTTGTAAATGCCCTTTGGCGGCATCCTGCCTGCCTCTCCAACCTGAGATGGTACCTAGGTATCCATTCTAGTAGCCATATGGACCTGAACTCCATGGATTTGTCCAATCCTTTCTTAAAGCAATCTAAGCTGGTTGCTGTCATCACCCCTAGCAGAAAATTTCATTGAATGATTAAAGTAAAGGTGTAACCACGGCCATAGAGTGCCCTCTGGGTCTAGCGTTGTGTGACAGAGAGAATACTTTTTCTCTATCCACCTTTTTTATACCATGCATGATTTTATATACTTCAATCAGGTCTCCTCTTAAATGCCTCTTGATTTTGTAAGCGAGTGATCCAGCCTTTTCATCATCCTGGCTGCCCTTTTCTGCATCTTTTCAAGTTCCACGATATCCTTTCCGATATGTGGTGACCAGGACGGTGCACAGGAAGTTATAACCAGCATCTAATTAAAAACAGAGATTGAAAGGAAGAGGGGGAGAAACAGGGAGAAAAATGCACAAGTTTTAAAAAGAAAAGAGTGAAAAAACCTTGAGAAATCAAAATTAATCATCCAGATATGTAGATGAAAAGTACATAGTGACTGTGCCTCCAAAGACTGGGGGCCACAAAAGGAAAAGCCCTGTCCCATGGACATCATCCAGAGCTAGGATCAGCAGGTGGGCCTCAGGGGCTGAACTTTGTTTTTGGCAGCCCTCTGTGGGAGGAAGTGCTCCTTCAGGTATCCAGGTTCCAAGCTATTTAGTCTTTAAAAATCAGAGTCACTCATGGAGGCGCCATTTTGATTAACTCTGTGGTAGAGCAATGAAAAGGACAGACATTTTAGTATCTTACCCTACATGTTTCTATTCCTTTTACAACACTCTGTCCCTTTTCCATCAAGCAAGCTCAAAGGAACCTCAGCAACTCCATCCCTTTGAAGCTTTAGCTTGACATCTGACAGAAAAACTTAAGCCTTTGACGCATGGAAGATAGATTTATGGCCTGGAACATCTTGAATAGACCAAGTTTTTATCAAGTTGCTTTGCCAACTTCACAAGCTCATCATCCCCTCTAGCTGAAAGCCTCTTCCAACATTTCCTTTTCTATTCAAGCTTTTAGCTGTTAACAGGAGTACCAAGAACTGCATCATCAACATTTCTAGAAGAGACCATTCAAAGTATCAGATTCATTCATCCTCAGGTGTGATGTATAGTAAATGGTTCCTGACATTTCTGTCATAGACCCATTTTCTACTGGCTACTTGTAGTACTAAGGCCCCCATCTACATGAGTAAAAATGTTCATTTAAGATTGAGCTAGGGATAAGTTGTTCATGGAACATCACTGTGGTGAATCTTCAAGCAGTTCTGAATGCTATGGGCATTTATTTTCAAACTGTTTTAAAGCAGATTGAAGGCCCCTGCTTCCAAAAGATTCCACAAGAGACGGCAAATGAAATCAAAGGTTGCTTTCAGACATGACTGTCATGTCCAGGCCAGGCGGTAATGACAAAGCACTTGCACGCGCATGCGCCCAGCTAGCGAAAGCAAGACGCCAAGTCAGTTTCCAGAGTTCTTGGGGATATAGAGTACGCGGAGTCAAACAGGCCAAGAGTCAGGGTACCAGAGAGTCGTCGTAGGTCGGGAAGTCAGTCAGGAGTCAAGAACCAGGGTTTACACAAGGCGGGGGTTGCCAAGGAGATTCTTTGTTTGCAACGGTGGGTGCAGAGTTGGGCATTTGTTAAGTAGGACTCGGAGAGTCATGCCCCCACCGGCACAGCTGTTTTACATGGAGGTGAGCCAAGCAGCACAGCTGTTGTGGTTCTCTTTGGAGAGAACTCGGCTCTAAGTGCTGCGTATCATCTGAGTCCGAACTATCCCCATCTTGGGGGACAGAAACAGTTTCCAAGTTTGGCCCCTTAGGCACGTCTCCCTCGCTTTGGCTGGTAGAGGCAGGGTCTTTATCCAAGGAGTCGGAGAGGACACAAGGCATGACAATAATGAAAGGGGCACCTCAGAGAGATAGGGTGTTGCTTCATGTTCCAAAACCTTCTTTAATCCACCTTTTCTAGCACAGAAGGTTCAGGAGAACGGGGAGAGGCAGGCTGGTGTATGTACCCACGAACTGGTGTGTGCTGCAGAAGCACCTAAGAGAGGCTTTCTTTTGGCCTGTCTGATCGCAGCCAAAGTAGCATCTCAAAGAGAGAGTATTGAAATAAAGGCAGGTTTCAATGTTATGTACAGATTTACTGGGTAAATCGTGCCAAAGAGGTAAAATTCATGTATATAGGTTTTTTTTAAATGCATGTTAAAATAGAATAAAGCATCACGGCAAATATTATCTTAAAAGCCTCATATATTAACTTTGTTTCAAATTATTTTAACTTCTGTTCTCTTCCACAACCAGCATCTAATTTCTCCCCTCTTCTGCTTTCACAATCAATCTATCCATTCAACCTTCAGGTCTGTTCCTCCCACTTTAATCTTCAAAGCCTGTTATCAGTAACTCCTTCTCCACCTTCTGTAGATAGTCAATAAAAGGCTGCCAGTTTTTAATAAATGTTTCAGTCTTTTTATCTCTTAGTAGATTTGTAAGTTTGTCCACCTTTTCAAATTCTATCGTTTTTCCCCATCCTGTCATCCAGTGTGAGAACCTTCAGCTCTTTCCAAACTCAGACCTATATCAACCTTGTTACAGTAACCATTTTTGCAATAACACTCTGTACTTTTCTAATCCCTTGTTTACTATTCCTAGTAAAAAAAAAAGTTTTGGTTTTCACTGTGCATGTACTTTAATTATCTTGAACCCTTCATATATTTCGAATATATGTTTCAGATATATTTCTTTTCTCTACTACGTCCACCACATGTGTTACTACGTTCCCAGAGCCAGTTTGGTCTAGTGGTTAGGGAGCCGGACTCTTATCGGGAAAACCAGGTTCGATTTTGCTCTCCCCCATGAAGCCAGCTGGGTGACCTTGGGCTAGTCACAGCCCCACCTACCTCACAGGGTGTTTTGTCGTGAGGAGAAGAATAGAAAAGCTTTGTGAGCCACTTTGAGTCCCCTTAAATGGGTGGGAAAACCAGGTAGAAAAGCCAGCTCTTCTCCTTCTCCTTCTTCTTTTTCTTCTTCTTCTTCTTCTTCTTCTCCTCCTCCTCCTCCTCCTCCTCCTCCTTCTCCTTCTCCTTCTCCTTCTCCTTCTTCTTCTTCCTCTTCCTCTTCCTCTTCTTCTCACATTTCCAGCAGAAACTCAAAAATATCTTTATATATTTTTTGACAATTTTTGAGGAGTCATGTGCCATCTGTGCGGAGAAGTAAAATTCTTAGATGCTACAAAGTCTTGTGCTCTGGTACTAGGGAAGAAGAAATCTTGAACTTAGAGGTGGATCTCCATTCATGGAGCAAAGTGGCCTCGTCGTGGGTGAATGGGGGAGGCGCCCTGTAAAAGACACCTCTGTGCCTCCATTTTGCAGATGTCAAAAGGGCAGTGCAGTCCCCAGGAGGTAATAAAGCTGCAAACAGAGCTGCAGTAGCAGTGCGCACCTTTTTGAGCAGTTGAGGGCACCTCCATTTTGAAGTAGACAAGCAATCTCAGTCCTATGAAATATTCAGGACTTGATGAGAGAAATAAATATGGTTGGACTGATTAGGATTAGTGACAATAGAGAAGTGACATTCAACTTTTGTAAAAACAGAAAATTGCAAATCACATCCAATATAATCATATTGGGCTTTAATAGAAGAGAAACCAAGAAAATGATGAAAAGGAAGCTGAAGGGAAGGTTTGAGAGAGCAAATTCTCTCCAAAAGGCTTGGATTAGGGAGGCGCATGAATATATGATACGAACGCATACATATCCCATACGTATCCTGTAACATATCTTCTCTGAAAGAATCAAATCCACCCTGAATCCACTTTAAATCTGCTCTCAATCCGTGTCGAATGCACTCTGTTGCAGATGTGACTGGCACAGCCACTCTCCCACCTCCCCAGGTTCACGAATGTTCTGAAGCATTCGTCCATATCCTCAGGCCGCAACAATTGAAACTGATCCGAAAGAACTGGCCCAGACAGTTCTCTGGACTATTCCCAATTGTGACATCTAATCCCCCATGAATCTGAGCGACTTTGGCCTCAACGTGCGTAGCAAGTTTGACACAGCGGATATTACCCGGCCATTTCCCACACTTCCTTGGGCTAGGTCTTATAAGGCCATTCGCCACTCGAGCTCTGCTGGACGGCTACTCGAGGGGACAATGGAGGCAGAGAAAAAGCTGCTTTTAGGTGCCACCACAGCCACATGGTAGGCATGACAGTGTGTTCTAACCCACGTTCAGTCAGATTCACAGAGCGATTTATGCCACCAGTGCTCTAGCTGTTGACCTTCCCGTTTCATCACCCATTGCTCCATGGCATACCAAGCTGCTTCATGGGCTCCACAGGTATGCCGAAGGCCCTTGGGAACAAGCATGTCAACAGCCCTGCTAATCTCTCAATTCTAGAGAGAGACCAGATCCTTGACAGGAGTACCAGCCATGCCAACCTGAAAATCCCCCCGAGCGTTCAGGAATCTGTCAGGTTCCATGGCTCTCCAGGGGCGGACCATCTCAACAGTTCCCCATCCCCACAGAGTGGAGCTGCCACTGTAAGTCCAAATATCACCAGTGGATGATCCATCCATGACAAGGGGCTGACCACCAGCCCTCCTATCAACGGACCCTCTCCAATTGGCTCTGAAGCAAAAACCAGACCCAGGGTAGGACCTGTGGTATGAGTTGGACCTATTACGTGTTGAGACAGCCCCATGGTTGTCATGGAAGCTATGAAGAGCTGATCGTCTACCGAGCACAGCCTCGGCATGGATGTTGAAATTCCCTAACACCGCCGTGGTGGAGCCAGAGCAGCATCAATGACATAATTAAACCATTTTCCGTATATTGAGATGCCTAACTTGTGTCTGGGAAGTTTGGCAATGATTCATGCCCCTTGACGCTGCCTTGTGACCAATCCTCTGATCACGGACTGGTCTGGATCTTCTTTTACAAGGCCACACGTTGCTCATACCCACTAAAAGCAGAAAGCACTTTTATTTTCTGACTTTCAAGTCATAATCAGATGGATGGAGCCAATGTGTGGATATAATGACTGCTTGATGGAAAACCACTCTTCAAAATGAGCACTGATTTAGGATAGTGGGTCTTCTATAAAGCCTTAACTACTGTAAACATTTATGCCCTCTTCCCCATTCTCCTTCCTTTTATTTGTTTTGTCCAGCTAACTGAGTCCTATCTGCTTATTCCACTCTTGAAGGAATAACTCTTAACACTTTTATTCATTTTGTTTAGCGCTGTATTTATATATATATATCATATAAACTAAGTCTGTTTCCACACTGAGAGGGCAGGCATTCCAGATCGTTAGATCTATATTTCCCTGAATTACCGATTGAGATTCTGAGGAGGCGAGGGGTGGATCTGCACCGTCGGCACAGAGGGCACCAATCCAGATCTATCCTCATGTAGTGTGGCACAAGCTTTGCAGCCATTCCCACCCTCCGACAGCTAGGAATGACAGTTCCTAACTCTGCGGGGTGTAACCTATGGTGCCGTGCTATGGCGTGCTGTGTGCATGTAGGCATTCAAAATCTGATAGAGCAGTGGTTCTCAACCTGTGGGTTGCGACCCCATTGGGGGTCGCGCACCCATTTCGGCGGGGTCGCCAAAGCCTGCGCAGGCCCCCCCGCGTCCCCCCCCACCGTGCCGCCGCCGCGCTGCTGCTGCTTTGAGGAGAGATTGGCGGCGCCAGGCAGCGATGGCGGTGAAGGGCGCCGGACCCGCACCGACTGGTGCCTTGCCGCCAGTGCCCTTCGCCCGCTAAAATCCGGCGTTGCCAGCCCCCCAAGGAGGAGTTCCGGGTCGGGGGGGAGCGAACGCAATGCCAGCGGCCCTGGCCCCACCCCGCCCCCGCCCCTGGCCCCGCCCCTGGGGTCGCGGAGGCTTTGGGAACCTCATTTTGGGGTCGTGGCATTACAAACGTTGAGCGCTGCTGTGATAGAGTGTGCCGAATTTTGACATTCTAACTCTAACAGAATGTACCAAAATTCAAATGTAAACATTCAAATCAAATTTTGAATTTCGGATCTGCTCGTTTGAATTATCCGGAAATTCATACGTGTATGGGTTCATATACAAATTTGTACGGATCTGACCGGGACAAAAATGGATTGCATACGGAATAACTACAGGAAGCATACGGACGTGTATGGCTGCATTCAGATGTGTTCGGACCCACAGAAGATGTGTATGGACATCTATGAACATTGTCGACATTCGTACGTGCAGATTCGAATAAAACGTTTGAACAAATAGATTTGAATTTGGCAGAAACGAATAGAATCTTGTTAAATTTGAATTTAAGAGATTTGAATCAAATTGAATTTTTGAGTATTTGATTTGAATTGAATTGAATCCCGAAAATTGCATTCATGCACCCACCCACCCCTAGTGGTGTGAAAAAAATCACTTCTGGGTGTTCTGGATCGTGGACGCGTGTCATCTGCACTACTCCATGGTCCAGATTCAGGCCCCAAGGCTGGACTGTAGGCACCATTAATGGGGTTTACCCTAGATCTTGATAGAGGGCTTCTTTAATATGTCCATTCTGGGCGAATCCCCACAACAAGCTTATTTCGCTTTCCCTAAACCGAAATAATAGAACCAGATGCAAACGCGAATTTGCCTGTTCCCATTACTTTTAACTTAATCGCGTTTGGTCCGGATTCTGAGGAGCGTATGTGGCGTACGTGACTCAAGGGGGAACTCAAGTGGCTACTTTTTAAAAGCCACTTTTCGGGGCTGCCCTGCCCTCTTTCTCCTGGCATGAATGCACCACCCATACGGGACCCCTTCAGGGAGCCTAGCTGGGTGGCTGTGTGGCTGCTGCTTGCCTGGATGGAGGAAAAGCAGCACTGGGCAGCCAGCGATTCTTTCCCTTCCTCTCCCCATCACCCAGGGCACACAGCAGCAGCAGCAGCAGCAACTCAAGCCCCCTTCACAGCCACAGCCTTTAAAACAGAACCCCCAGGGCTTTCTTTTCCTCTTCCTTTATAAAGGTCAGCACTTTCAGAACTGCGGAAATTTTCAACATTGTTATAAGGCGTGAAGTGGGTAGATTGCTACAGTGTAGCTTTAATGAGTGGATTTTTATAGTGCCTGTTTTGAGGGGTGGATTTTTCCAATGAAATCACTATCTTTGGAAGCAAGCTATTGGGAGAGGGAAACCCTAAACACGGATTCTCATCCCTTAACACAGTACTGTCCACACAGTAAAAAATGAAACACGTATCAAGCGCACGATCTGGAGTGAGACCTGTTGAAATCAGGATTGAGATTCACCACGCTTTGGGGCGGTTTAACACTTGGAAAGCGTGTTAAGCCAAACTGCCGTGTGGACTCCGAGGACTGAAAACGTTTTGAATCCGAGATAAGGTTGCCGTGAAGACATGGCCTCTGTGTGGACAGATCCATCCTCAGGAGTGATGGGCCTCCGCGATCTGGAATAATGTGAGGATGCAGAAGTAAATTAGTGGGATCCACGTAAACTGAATCAGTGAAAGAAGAGGAAGAGAAGTTGGCGCTTATACCCTGCTTTTCTCACCCATTTAGGGGACTCAAAGTGGCTGACAAACCTTTTGTTCTTCCCACAACAGACACCCTGTGATGTAGGTGGAGCTGTCAGAGCTCAAAAAGGGAGCTGTGACTAGCCCGAGGTAGCTTCGTGTAGGAGTCTAGAATCAAGCCAGGAGACTACCAGATGAGAGTCCACTACTCTAACCACAAGACCAAATGGAATCCAGTGATCCAGATTACCTCTACAGTAAATACAGAACAGCTCCAGGTCTGTCCTATGATATGTGCACTGGCAAAAAAAAAAAGAGAGAGAGAGAGAGAGAAAGCCTGTAAACCAACACTTGTCAGGGAGGATGGTCCTCCATTTGCACCCAATTTCACCAGCCACCCCTGATATAATGAGAGGCATCTTGCCAGAGACACAGCACATTAGGTATGTCTTCTGCTTCAGAAGACCATCTGGTCAGAATTTTCTTTAAAGGTTGATGCATGTGAGCTAGATCAGTGAGAAAATTTTAAGGCTTCCCAATGGTAGAATGGAAAGATCTGAGGTCCTCTGTGATTGACTGTTGGCTAAATGCCTGTTTTATTTTTGGCAGTGAATTAGAGGAGAGGAATATCTACTGGTGTAATTGGCTGCAATGTTTTGCTTGCCAAACTGAGAGCAGAATTTGATTACATCTGAGGGACTGAGAGGTACCATCTGGTGTGGTATCCTTACATAAAGGTGGGCTTTAGCATCCATTCTGCTATTAATATTCCATTCAACCTATGAGAGCACAGTTATGTTCAGAATTCTTTAAGGCTATCATCAATAACAACAACCCCATGGCTGTTTCTGCGCTTACCTTATTGAAGAGGAATATAAAGTCTAGATCATGAGAAGTAATTATTCATCTTTACTCTACCTTGGTCAGACTTCATCTAGAGCAGTGGTTCTCAACCTGGGGGTCGGGACCCCTTTGGGGGTCCAACTACCCTTTCAGAGGGGTCGCGACGAGTCTTCGGCCGCCCTTCCCTCCCACCTCCCAGCTGCTTCGCCCCCATGGTTGGGGGTCTCCACAACATGAGGAACTCCATTAAGGGGTCGCAGCATTAGGAAGGTTGAGAACCGCTGATCTAGAGTACTGTGTCTAGTTCTAGGCACCCCAACTTCAAAAATACATTGACAAACTACAGCAAGTCCAAAGGAGGTCTACCAACATGGTTAGTGGTCTGGAAACCATGTCCTATGAAGAAAGCTTGAAGGATCTAGGAATGTTTAGCCTACAGAAGAGAAGACTGAGGTCATTGTCTTCAAGTATTTGCAGGGCTGTCACCATGCGGAGGGATTGTTCCTATTCTCACTTGCACAAGATGGGAGGACTAGAAACAATGGTATGAAACTTCAAAGGAGTCAATACAGATTAGATATTAGGTAAAACTTCCTGACAGCGAGGGCGATAACTCAATGGAATAGGTGGCCATGGAAGCTAGTGAGTTCTACTTCGCTGGTCTTCAAGCAGAGGCTGGACTTACATATGTCTGGGATGGCTTAGGAAATCCTGCATTTAGCAGGGGGTTGGATTTGATGACCCTAGAGGACCCTTCCAACTCTATGATTCTATGATGAAGAAGTTCTACTAGGCCAGCCCAGGCTGTTCCATTTTTAGCCCAGTTGATGCATTCACATTGCAAGGTCTGGAACACCATTGATGTCATTCAGTAGCACCAGCAATGCAAATGGTGCATTCCCTGAACTGTTTCCTTGCAACCTGCCGTTCCGTTAGGAGCTCCCAATATCCCTACCGATGGTCGGGCAATGCATGCATCACTTGTAGGTTGTCTTCTGTATGGACCCTTGCAGGATCTAAATCTAGCCTTTCAACCACAGAGGTAGATCTGCAAGCCCCTCCCCCCTCAACCCCTTGGCCTGACAACACAGGAAGTGGTGCAGAACTGCTGTTCCTGGACTGTTTCCACTGCTGCAGGTGCACTTGCGGATTGCTTTTAACCAGGGGTGTTTTCACACTTCCCTTCCTGTCAGCTGGATGGGGAAGGAGCACGATTAACCAGCGTTGACTAGCGCTCGCACTTGGCGTGCTATTCAACTTTGGCCGTTCCCTTCGCCCGGAATCAAATACTTACCTGATTTGATCCTCAGCCTGGTCCTCTTCTGGGTGCTGCCATTTTGGCTTCAGCGCCCTCCGTGACTGAGTGTGCATCAGCGCCGTCGCCTTGATGACACTGATGCTCTGCACACGCCCAGTCACATCTATGGTCGTGTGACTGGCGAGTAGGGCGCTTACATGGCACCTCAGATGACTTTGGAGCACTGGAAGCAGTGCAGATGGTCACACTGCTGGACACTTGAGGTAAGGTTTTGATAAACATCGGTTAAGATGTTCATGTTCCAGGCCTAATCAACAATTAATGAACTTCTGGTGAGGCAGGCCATGCTTGGAAGCTGTAACAGCCTCCTCCACGTGCAGACGCTCTTCACCAGAAGTTCACTAATTCTTCACTAGAGGCCATAGTGTGAATAGGTCCCAGGACTAGAGAGCAGGGAGCCCTTAAGACATGTCTGGAAGCAGATCACATATGTAGAAGAAGAAGAAGAAGAAGAAGAAGAGTTGGCTTTTCTACGCTGCTTTTCTCATCCATTTAAGGGGACTCAAAGCAGCTGACAAAGCTTTTCTATTCTTCTCCCCACAACAAAACACCCTGTGAGGTGGGTGGGCTGTGAGAGCTCAGAAGAGAGCTGTGACTAGCCCAAGGTCACCCAGCTGGCTTCATGGGGGAGGGCGGGATCGAACCCAGTATTCCCAGATAAGAGTCTGGCTCCCTAAACACTAGACCAAACTGGCTCACCTAGACCAAACTGGCTTAAGAAGGTAGTGGGTGGAAGAAAGCAAAGGAAATTGATTTTTAAAAGATATATTTTTTTAAGGAAAATACAGATGTGATAAATAGGCAGCTTGAGGGAGAAAAAGAGGCTGAGAAGACTTTGTTTTGAAACGTGAAGGTTGAGAAATGAATATTCTTTGAAACGGCTAATCTACGGTTTGCACCCAATAGCAGACTGAAGAGGCGTCCTTGTGAGACCTTTCACCATCTTTCCCATCATGCACTTTTGATATCCAACAACACTGAAGAAGAAGCACAATAAAAGGATGAAAGATAGGTAGATGGACAGCCAGATAGACACATCTATCCTAATTTAAAGGCCGAGATTAAAGGTTGCACTCTCCGAGCTTTTTCACACTTGGCAAAAAGGTGCAGATGTGTGGAACTCCACAGATGCTGCATCTACACTGCATCTGCCCTTTACCAGAAGTGGCTCTCGTAATGCAGGCGTTCCCCCCTTTATACTAGTCGAAGGGCTGGGACAGCTCTCCTGCTTCATTCACACGTCTTCTGGCTGAAAGAGGTGCACATGGAACTTGTGACTGGTGACACAGGTGTGGTTGCATGTTGCATTGCCCGGTTGCCCCGCCATCATAGCTCTGTCCACTGCAGATCCACGGAAGCTGGAATAGACCTCCATGCATGTACAGTGGTGCCAACATGCACTTCTGGGCTTCCAGGCTGGCCAGATTCCCAGATGCGCACATCAGTAAATGCATGAAGACAGTGTCATCCGTGATGATGTCTAGCTAAGAGGCAGTAATTGCAGAGAGAGGATTTCCTGCATTATCGCCTCCAAGCGGAATATCTGGGCACCATCTGGACTCGGTCCCTGACTACAGAAGCAAAGCAAAAGATAGTTGTTGCTTTAATCTGACATCTGTCTCAATTTCACATAATAATCCAGCATTTAAGAGAGAAAGATTTATATATATATAAATATATATATCAAAGAAACCTCCTTTGCTTAAAATGTAAAGGAAGGAAATAAAGAATGAAATGACTCTGCAGTTACAGGGATACGAAGACTGATCGTCTTCGTGATTCAGAAAGCTTTGTTGTGTCACATTTTGCTTAAAGCTAGTCAACAAAATATTTGAAAGATTAGAAAATTACTCATAGGACTCTATTATTCTGAGATTTATACGCAAAAGGGTGAACTATCGGGGCGTTTCATCTCAAAGGAAAACAGCCGAGTCACTTAAAACACATTTCTCTCCCTGTTGCAGCTGGCTCCCTTCTTTATCCATACATCCTTAATAACACAGAATGAAAAACAGTGAATGCACACAAGATTATGAAAGTGCAGCTCCACAAACTGTATTTGCAATGCTGTCTCTGCATAGAAAATCAGGCAGATTCATGATACGTTATTCTTTAGAAAGAGCCAATGTCTTTTCAAAACATTTCCGCCTTGATTCAACTTGGGAGAGCACATGCATAGAAGAAAGTAACCTCTCCATTCAGAAGTAGGTGGCATAATGCTCCAGTTTCCTGGGGTCTTCTCACATTGGTCACCTTTCCTTTCCACGGGTCACCGTGCAGTTCTTTCCAGGACACAGCGTCTGCAGTTGAAGGAGCCATTTCCAATTCAGAAACGGCTCCTTCCATGCAGGAGCACACGAAATGTGGAGCACAATGAAACACTCCATACATACATTACCTTAACTATTCCCAGCCTTTCCTGGCTCTGCGGAGCCCATCTGCACCTCTGTGGTGCCTCAGATGCACAGAAAACTGGACTCCGCAGTTGAAAGTCTTGCCATGAAGGTGTGACGGAATATAAATTTAGACTGCAATTGTTTTCTGGGAAAATGTTAGGTTCTGCAGAAGAACAGCTCCACAGCTGTGCCATTATCTCTGTATTTCCAGTCATAACAAGGTGTGCCATCCCGTGGGAAGCAAAGGGATGTTATAAGAACTCTAGCCACTGCAACACCAAGCTGGTCTTAACCAGGATAGGCCAAGTGTATGCACGTGTCTTTTGTCTCTCTCTGTGCCATCTCCAGCTTTCCACGAGTATAACTGCTTAACTATGTAATCCATAATGTAAAGTGTATCCTGTGTATCTGCTCCGCTTCTTCGCCATGATGTAGGGGCTAACAACAATATTCATATTTAGTAGTTAAGTTGTAAACCTGTTTTATTTTCATATACTCATGCATCTACCTGACATGTCTCCATGCGTATTATTAGTCAGTGCTTACTTTGCAACCATAAAGCAATAAACCTTCCTTTTTGGAATGCAACCAAGTTTCCCGTCTGCTCCTGTATGTGAATTCCAGGGATCATACGCTGCCTCTGCGCAACTTGCCGTGTGCATGATACGGTTCGTTATCAATAAATCTCAACAGAAGGTGCCCGGGGCACCCTTTGGTATTGTTATTTTGGATCCATTTCAGTTAGGGACATGCACCAACATACATAATATTCTACATTCAGACAAATTCAGACAAGTTCGGACATTTGTGTACAAATCACATGTTACGGCATTCATACATTGTCATTCGTATCTGTGTGAATGCTTTGGAGCATTCGTGAACTGTAAAGGCCGCATGCTAGTTATGCAGCTGATATCCAGAGGGCCTGGGGAACAACGGGGAGCACCAGAGCAAAGTGCTGCTCGAAGGGGGCAAGCCGTAAGGCTGCCGATGGGGGCAAGCGTTATGCTGCTGATGCTGGGATAGCAACTCTAAAGAGCCACTGCGATGGTCAGTCTGTGACCCCTAAATTTCTCAGTCCACCACATGTGTAATGGTGGATGATCAGCTGGGAGATGTTAAATGACCAGTCATCAGGCAGGGTGCAGGCAGAAAGACCAAGAGTTTAATTTTCCTAGGCTTAAATAGAGCAGTGAGTGAAGGAGGGGTGGAAATGATGTAAAGCCACAATCCAGGGACGGGATAGGTTGAGCCACATCAGACGAGCAGGTCAGAAGTCCTTCTGATGTCACATCCTGTGGCAGCAGGAAGAGACGACGGATGCCATGTGCTTGCCGCCATTCCAAAAGCTACTACCTGGAGTGAAAAGAGTGCTGCCCCCTGGTGTTGCTGAGTGTATACCACAAGCCCATGGTACAGGAAAGCAGCCATACCTATTTTTCTCTGAGGCTTGAGAAATGGAATGTTGAAGCCAGGGGAAAATCTGTGCAGCCTTTGCGATTACCACAGTGAACCTGGGACGTGGGAAAGTGGCTGTACCAGTCACATCTGCAATGCATCCACAGTGTATTTGACATGGATTGAGAGTGGATTCAAAGTGGATTCAGGGCAGATTTGACGCTTTCAGAACAGACATGTTACGGGATATGTATGCGTTTGTATCAGATATTGGTACGGATTCATACAGATACATTTGTATCGAATAGAACCTTACCACATTTGAAGGGGATCTGTTTGAACAAATACACATTGTCTTAGATTCAATTCAATATGAATAGAAAAAACCCCATTCATGAACAACTCTAGTTTCAGTTATTGCAATCTGAGGAACTGGACAGCCTGCTTTAGGGTTTGGGGCGCCTATCTGTTGCTACCGTATCCACCATGGGTGGACCACCGCTAACAAGCACTTAAGTTTCACCCTTACGTAGAATCTGATGAAAACATTTGCCAAAAACAAGGCAATTTTTGATGGAGAAGAGTGCAACGTTTTCCTGAGAAGTACAAATTTCTGCTTGTATCTTGGTTGACATCCTGGCTACAGAAGCTCAGATTTCATAAGCTCACATTTATAAGCATACTGAATGCATTTCTCCTCTCTCTCTCCTTGCTGCCAACAATAACATTGTGAAGACATTTATTTTCTTCCAGGCATTCGGGCGCTAATGATGGCTGCTGTAAATGTTGACTTTTTAATGGGGTTTTGTGGACCTTCTGCGTTTGGCAGAGAGGTCAATCTTTGTGGTCATTTTTTTTTAGGTTGCAGTGTTATTTTGATATTGGTCTGGTGTTTTTTTTTTTTTTTGCTGCATTTTGTAAGTTATACCATGTGTGTTTGTTTTTAAAGAATCTCTTCTAACAAAGTCAAATAATAATAGTGATGAATATAGGCAGGGTCAGAGAAGCTCATAATTCAGGTAGACGAAGGGAAGAAAGGAAAGAAACAAGGAAAATTGTAGTCACATAGCACCTGAGTTTCTACCAGGCATAACTTTGGGCCAAAGCCATAGCACAGAATAGACGCTGGCAGAAGATTTAATAAAAGGAGAAACGTGCAAGCAGAGATACTGTCAATTTTCCCTGGAGCCACTTGGTTGGGGTTTGTATGCAAAAGTAGGCATGTGATAATGGGAGAGGGGGCATCGCAGGATGAAATATGCATTTAGGAAACCCGATAGCATTAACAGAGCAGGACATATGGTGGACATTAGCCAAAGTGTCCCCCAGTACTGTATCTCTCAAGCGCCACAGATACATAACAATGTGTGCAAGATACAATAAGGTTGTGGATAGGCTTCATCAATCCCTGTGGTTATCAGCACCCATAACTCTACCAACCCAGAGCCCATCCCCATCTTTGGAGAAGGGGCTAGCCATCAAACGTCTTATCGAGACTCACCAACCACAGGGGGAAACAAAGATCGCTACTTCGTTTATGGAAGAGGAGGGTCCCGGAACAGGAAGGGGGAGATGGGGTTTCCTTTAAGCAAGGGTGCCATGCATCATTTCCATTGATAGCTTTTCTTTGGATGCAAATGAGTGGCCTGTAACGAAGCAGTGGGAGTGAGAGTTTGCACATCCATCAGGAAATATCAGGCGCCTGCAATCACAGTCATTTCGATGAGTCCCAGGGAGGATGGGTCGGAACTCTAGGGGGAAACCGCCTGCGCTCCAAATGGTTGCCAGATCTCCAGTCCCATTATTTTACAAACCCGTCGACATCAATAAACTGCAAGAGTAAAGCATAAAATCAACGAAGGGAGTAATAATTTGTGGAACGGGAAAGAAGTGAGAAGAAACCAATACATACGTATCTGTACTTTTGAATGTTTTGAATCATTTGAATGAATGTTTTGGAACATCTGAAATTAGTTCGAATGTTTAAATTTGAATGTGAAAATATTCTATTCGAATTCAAACATCCACATTTGATGGAATTCAATCAAATTTTGAATGTTTAGAACATTTGTGCGCATCCCTAATGGAGACAGTTATTTGGAGTTATGCAATGCTACATCTACCTGTGCACAGGAGGGGAGAGGGCATTCATTCATATCTAAAGAAATGCCTTCTCCCATATCGACCTGCCCGTGCCCTAAGATCTGCAGGAGAGGCCCTCCTGGTTGTCCGACCACCCTCAGTAGCAAGGCTGGTGGGCAACCGGGAGAGGGCCTTCTTCGTAGTGGCCCCCAGGCTGTGGAATAGTCTCCCCCTTGAGGTGCGTCAGGCTCCTTCTCTGTTCATGTTCAGGAAGAAAGTGAAGACGCACCACTTTGCTCAGGCCTTTGCATAAATGTTCAACCATGTTTCCTCTGCTGCAAACACCACTGTTTTAATTGATATTGTTTGTTTGTTTCTTAACATGTTGGATTTTAGACATTGTGATGATTGTTATTGTTTTATTATAGATTACTTTATATGGTGGATTTTAAGGTTGTAACCAGAGACCTTCGGGTATAGGGTGGGATAGAAATATAAATAATAAATAAATAAATAAATAAATAACATCATAACTCTAACCCAGTGGTTCTCAACCTTCCTGATGCTGCGACCCCTTAATGGAGTTCCTCATGTTGTGGAGACCCCCAACCATGGGGGCGAAGCAGCTGGGAGGTGGGAGGGAAGGGCAGTGGGAGACTCGTCGCGACCCCTCTGAAAGGGTAGTTCAACCCCCAAAGGGGTCCCGACCACCAGGTTGAGAACCACTGCCCTAACCCATCTTCAAGGGCAGCCCAACACATACAGCATATTGCAGTAGTCTAGCCCAAGTATAGAAAAGTACTGGGTACTCTGTATAGATAAGACTGTAGCTGGTGAAGTAGGCAAGCCTGGGCACTACTGCTATTTATGTTACAATTGATAGTGATGAATACAGGAGCACACCCAGACAGTGCCTCTGACCTTTCCAAGGGAGTGCAACCCTTCTGACAACAGGCTATACCATAGATTCCAGAGCCTGCAACACACTGTCTTGTCTGGATGCCGCTTCAGTTTATCCAGCCTATTACTGCTTCCAAGAGAGCATCAAACACCTGAAACCTGCTTCTTCTGAATCGGATGGCATGGAGACCCAGAGCTGGATATCATCAGCATATCAGCATAAAGCATTCTCCTGATTATCGCTCCCAGAAGTGGCAAAGCCGAGGGCAAGAGTTAACTCAGTTAATAAATATCACATTATTGTAAGATGTTTATGTTTTAAAAAATAAGCCTCAAGTTTATTCCTTTAAAGGAAAATAACAGCCTGAGCTTCCAAAAGGTACTTTGTTCGGCTAGCTGGATCATCATATCAGGTTTTAGTGTGCAAAGATCCCAGATGAGACGGATGGTAGCAGCATTCTCAGGAACTCCAGGGGTTTCAGACTTTATTGCATTAAAAATTGGTTCTTCATAGAGCAACATCTGGAAGCTGCAATAGCAGTGACAGAGGTTTTTGGAAGAAGAGTGGGATTGAAGTAACACACACAATACCTTCTAGTGCTTTATTTGAAAAAGGTAAATAACTGATGCAGACGTTTGACCCTTACCTATTGATTTAAGGGGGTAACTTTGTACCCCAGTCAAGTGAAGAAGAGCTGAAGAGTTGGCTTTTCTACCCCTCTTTTCTCACCCATTCAAGGGGACTCAAAGCGGCTGACACAGCTTCTGTTCTTCTCCCCACAACAGACACCCTGTGATGTGGGTGGGGCAGTGAGTTCCTAATGGGGTCTTTGGGGCACGTGTGGTCACAGCCTAAACCTCTATGCAGATGATTTGCTTCTGTGATCATTGCAAAGGGTTGTGCTAGCTAGATGATCTTTAGGCTACCTTTCAAACTTCTTGTTGGCTGTTTCTCACTGTCCTGTCAGATGTGATGGCCATGAACCGATAGCGCATCAGAATATGCAGCTTCGCCCCGTCTGGACACACCCAACGATTCTAAGAAAACATTACAAACATCTTTCATTTCGTCAATTTCAGAGAAATAGCCGTGTTAGTCTTATTCGAAAAGTCCAGCAAGGTAGTTAGTAGCACTTGGAGACTAACAGGAGAAGGGTTGGTGGCATGAGCTTTCGTAGACTCGTCTACGAAAGCTCATGCCACCAACCCTTCTCCTGTTAGTCTCCAAGTGCTACTAACTACCTTGCTGCATCTTTCATTCGGTGATTCTGCATGGAATTAACAGACCTAAGATACTCGCTGAAAATATTTGTGCTTTATTATTACAAAATGCCCTTAAGAACTACTGTATGCAACTACTAGAATGGATGCCTGGGTACTTCCCCCAGGTTGGAGGCAGGAAGGATGCCTCCAAAGGGCATTTGCAGGTGATGGTTTTGCCTTTGTCTTTGCCTGAGATACTCAGAAGCTATTGGTGGGCCACTGCGTGGGAAAGGATGCTGGATTAGAAGGGTACAACAACGCAATCCACAGGGCTCCTTTTATGTTTTTCCTTCAGTCTAACCTGGAGGCTACCAGAACAAAGGTTGAAGCTGGGTGATTGGAATTATGATGGTGGTCTTCAGATACCTAAAGGACTGTGAAAGGGAAGAGAGGACAGATTAAGACCATAGGACACTTTGCACTTGGCCCCGGGGCATACAGTAGGGTAACATCAGCCAAGGTTCATCTGTACTTGCAGGAAGCATTTACAGCCCAGAAACGCCTCCTGCCTTGCCAGATGTTACCCTATTGTCGACTAGCCAGATGTTACCCTATTGTTGACATGCATCCCAAACTTCACCCCAAGCTTACCTGACGTGTCCAGCGCCGTGACCATCTGCACCATTTCCAGTGCGAGGGGGTCGTCTGAGGTTCTGCACCTCAGATGACCCCAAATGCGGCTGTGCGTGCATGGAGCATTATCAGCATGGTGCCAATGCCAGTGCAGTTACTCCAGGCTCCAAAATCAAGGTGTTGGAGGTCAGCCACGGACTCAGACACAGGTAAGTCTCCGGGCGCATGGGGCTTAGTGTAACATGTACTAGCATTCCCAAGTACACCCACTCGTACACGATAGTCTGTCATGCATTTTTCCTGCCCAGTGGACAGGAAGCCAAGTGCCAGAGCAGCTCATGTCTCCATAGTGTTCAAGACATGGAGCCTCAAAGTCTGCCCACCTCCATACCATCTAATGCCGAAGGGCATCAGACATATAGGCTGTGGAGGGACCTCAAGCCCCTTACAAGGCACATACAATTCAGTGCACAAGAAACAGCTCTGAAGCTGCTTATCACACTCTGAGCCAGCTCTCACCATGGTGAAACACACCATGTTCGCATTTGGGCCTTTCATGCCTCCGCAGCCTTAGTTGCGCATATGCGGGCATCAAAGTTCTTGGCAAGGCTGTGAGGGCCACCTGCTCCCAGGGAGATGCCTCCCATAGGTGCCCCTCACCCAGGTGGAAATGCACCCACAAGCTCTCTTACACCCAGGGCAGAACAAGAACCAAGAGGTTTGGGGGATTCTCACACTTAATTCCCATAGGACTGTGTCCCACCGAAGTTAAGATTAGGGATGGTGGCTGGCGTTTGCAAAATGTTGGATCCATCCCAAACCCCACCCTGACCTCCTGTTGCTGTGGTGATCAGGCAACAGCGCATGACTGCGCAGCTGCAGCTGTGACACTTCACTCCCACGCAGCATAGCTGGGTGAATGCTATTTGCAGGGCTGCCTCCAGACTTGCAGAATAAATGCGCAGTGAAAGATAAAAGCACAGATCACCTGCTGCGCAGCGACAACTGTCCGTGCCCACTTGATAAGCAGCTCCATAGCTTCCCATCGGAAGACGCAAGAGCTGAGTTGGCACACGCAGTCATGTGGATTAAGGCAGCCAATCAGAATTGAGCAACTCTCCGGCTCTCATCCTGCTCTTCTCCCTACTCTGCCTGGGCCGGCGGGAAAATTTGAATCTTGTTTGTACTGTGCAGCGAATGTCCTTAGATAAGCATTAAGGTACGTGCGCAGTAGCGATTGGATAATGCAATGCCACGACGGCGCATCGATCCCCGTGTGTCACACTCCGATTGCGACTGCGCAGTCTGCTGCGCATTATAAACAGGTCTGGACTGGGTGTGCGCACGAATGCAATTTTTGACATCCCATTTTAATCCCGTATGCATCCCGTGTTCATCCAAATGCATACAGATATGAATAAGATGCGTACAGATACATATGTAATGCGTACGTATCCGTACACTTACGAACGTCTGAATAATTCATACGAACGATTTGAAACATTCAAATTTGTTCAAATGTTAAAGAATGAACGTATAGACACTCAATTTGAATTCAAATGTCCGAATTTGAACAAATTCGATTGAATTTTGAACGTTTGGAATATTCTTGCACATTCTTGGGGGGGAGGAACTGGGCGCTTCTAAGGCCATCTGCTGGGACTCGAGAGCAGGAGAAGGTTTGTCCTTGTCTCTGCTTGAGATGCCCATGAGCATTTGGTGGGCCACTGTGTGCGACAGGATGCTGGACTAGATGGGCTGTGGCCTGATCCAGCAGGGCTTCTCTTCTGTTCTTATGTTCTTATCCCTCGTTTAGGTGCACCCAAAGTTTTTATTGAGGGCCCCTCAGAGCCATCAGGGTGGTTCTCAGCCTCTCTGGAAATGGCTGCCATGTGCAAAATGCACATCCGTTGGAGTGTCTGTAGCCGTCCTGGAGGGCCAAATGTGAAAAGGCTCTTGATCTGGGTTCCGACCCGACAAAAGGGGAGCCTCAAGAGGCCCTTCAGAGACACGTGTGGCCGGCTGTTCCCAATCCACCTTTAGTAGCGTCCAATATTTTGGGGAGGGGGAGAGGCAGGCTGGAGCGTGAACAATCCCACCTGGAAGCCTTCTCTGAGAATCTTCCAAAGTCATCTCAGCGATGCTTTCTTTTGCCTCATCTGATCACAGAATGAGGGGTGGGTGGGTTCGGAGTGGCATCACTGCCTGCTAAACAGAGGGACAGCAGTTGTGGCTTCTCACAACCAAAGTTTTCTGAGCAAGGCTGCCGGACACCCAGCTTTGGGGGCTATTTTAGCAGACGCCTGCATCCAGCAGGTAGTGAGACTAGGGCAGTGGTCACACTTAAGGTTTAATCCAGCTTCAGTCCACCACTTTCAGAGTGAGAGAATACATCAGCAAAGCGACAAGCTGTTTCCTTTCAGTGTTGAATAGCTCAGAAAATTCACCTTTGGGGTAGATAATATGGAAAGAAGATTACTGGTCACTTTGCTGACGTGTTCTCTTGCTCTGAAGGTGGACTGAAGCTGGATTAAACCTTAGGGGTGACCACAGCCCAGAAAAGACAGAGTCTGTGGCTGTGGTCACACTTAACATAAGAACATAAGAAGCCTTGCTGGATCAGGCCACAGCCCATCTAGTCCAGCATCCCGTGGCACACAGTGGCCCACCAAATGCTCATGGGCATCTCAAGCAGGGACAAGGACAAACCTTCTCCTGCTCTCGAGTCCCAGCAGATGGCCTTAGAAGCGCCCCAGTTCCTCCCCCCCCCTCAGCCTGAAAGATGCACCTAGGCATTCATTCTAGTAGCCATTGATACATCTGTCATCCATAAATTTGTCTAACCCTACCTTAAAGCCATCCAGACTGGTAGCTGTCACCACCTCTTCTGGCAGCACATTTCATAAGCCAATGACCCTCTGGGTGAAGAAATACTTCCCTTTGTCGGATCTGACTCTCTTACCCATCAGCTTCATAGAGTGCCCCCTGGTTCTAGTGTTGTGTGATGGAGAAAATAAATGTTCTCTATCCACCTTTTCTATACCATGCATAATTTTATATACTTCAATCAGGTAAAGGTTTAAACTTAAGGTTTAATCCGGCTCCAGTCCACTTTCAGAGTGAAAGAATACACTAACAAAGTAACAAGCTGTTTCCTTTCAGTGTTGAATAACTCAGAAAATTCACCTTTGGGACAGGTAACAGGGGGAGAAAATTACTAGTTGCTTTGCTGACTTGTTCTCTTGCTCTGAAGGTGGACTGAAGCCGGATTAAACCTTAGGGGTGACCACAGCCCAGAAAAGACAGAGAGACTGTGGCTGTGATCACCCTTAAGGTTTAATCCGGCTTCAGTCCACTTTCAGAGTGAGAGAATACACCAGCAAAGTGACCCCTAATCTTCTGATTTCCACCTTTTCTGTCCCAAAGGTGAATTTTCTGAGTTATTCGACACTGAAAGAAAGCAGCTTGTCGCTTTGCGGATGTGTTCTCCCGCTCTGAAGGTGGACCGAAGCTGGATTAAACCTCAGGGGTGACCACAGCCTGCATGGCGTCGAAGGTGCCTTCCAGGTGCGGCGTCCTGCCCTGAACCCAGCCTGGGGCTCCTTCTTCTCCCCGCCATCTGGGGGCGAACAAAGCGAGGCCCTGGGCGCCGCGGGCTCCCGCGGGCTCGACGCCGACTCCCAGGGCGCGGGGGGCGGCACGGCAGCAGCAGGCTCGGCCGGCGGAGCTCGGACATGAGCTGGCCGTGTGGGTGGCCGGACGGGCGGCCGAGGGACGTGGCGGAGGGCGAGCGGCTCGGCCGGCGGCGCTCTGACTCGGCGCCTCAGCCCCGCTCTGCTCCCGCCGGAGCGCCGTCGAGGGGAGGAGGAGGAGGAGGCGCCGGGCGCCTGACCTTTGCCGCCGCCGCCGCCTCGCCCAGACGGCCATATAAACGCGGGTCAGGCGCGGAGCCGGGCAGAAGGCAGCGGCGCCACACTCGGAGCCGGACGCCGAGCCGCCCTCCTCGCCTCAGCCCGCCCGTCCGTCCGCCCCGTCGAGGCCACCATGGCGCGCCCGGAGTGCCGACCGCCGCGGAAGCCCCGCGCTCCCCTTCTCTCGCTGCTGGCGCTCTCCGCGCTGGCGCTGCTGCTGGAGGGGCGCGGCGGCGGGGCTGCCCCCTTGCAGGGCGGCGACGGGGCGTCCCCGATGGCCAAGATCTACCCGCGGGGCAGCCACTGGGCTGTGGGTGAGTGAAGCGGCGTCGCGGCGGCGGCGGCGCGACGGAGGGAATCCCCGTCTCCCTTCCCCTCCGGCAAGGGACGCTGGCTGGGAGGGAGGCGAGAGGGGCTCGCATGCGGGCGCCCTCCCTCGTCCTGCCTTGGGGGGGAGGCTGCTTAGGGGCAGGAAGGGTCTGCGGAGGTCGGAGGTGCAGGGCTGAGGAAGTCCGCTCAATCCAAAGCGCAGCTTGGGAAGCATCTCTCGTCGCATGCGTTTTCCTTCCCGTTCCAACCCGACGTACAGCCTTTTCGACCAACGCCTCCGGTTCGCTCCCAGCCTGCCTGCCTGCGTCCGCCCGTCCCGCGTTTCCATCGCGCCTGTGTCCAGACCCTCAGGCTGCTAGTAGGGGTACAGAAGGAAGAGCAGCTAGACGGCGGGAAACCGCCTGTTTTGATTCGGCAATCCTCCACGAAGGCAGCTGGGTGACCTTGGGCTAATCACAGCTCTCTTCTGAGCTCTCACTGCCCCACCCACCTCACAGGGTGTCTGTTATTGGGAGAACGATAGAAAGCCTTGTCAGCCGCTTTGAGTCCCCTTGAATGGGTGAGAAAAGAGGGGTAGAAAAGCCAACTCTTCAGCTCTTCTTCACTTGACTGGGGTACAAAGTTACCCCCTTAAATCAATAGGTAAGGGTCAAACGTCTGCATCAGTTATTTACCTTTTTCAAATAAAGCATTGGAAGGTATTGTGTGTGGTGTTTCAATCCCACTCTTCTTCCAAAGACCTCTGTCACTGCTATTGCAGCTTCCAGGTGTTGCTGCATGGCGAACCCATTTTTTATGCAGGAAAATCTGAAACCCCTGGAGTTCCTGAGAATGCTGCTACTGCCCATCTCATCTGGGATCTTTGCACACTAAGACCTGATATGATGACCCAGCTAGCAGAACTTTTGGGAGCTCAGGCTGTTATTTTCCCTTAAAGGAATAAACTTTAGCTGTGTGCCCTTGGCTGTACGTCCAACAGGACTAGAGCAGGTGACTGCAACAAAATGTTGCAGCACGGAGTTGGGTTGGTGTTCTAGTCATCTAGCTCCGTGCGTTCTAGTCCAGAAATGCTCCATTCTACTCCTCTCCATTTTCTGCGCCCCCCCCCCCCCAAAGAGTGGCCTGTCTGACCCCAGGAGGCTGTTATTGGGCCAGCAAGTCTTGAGTTTTCCCTTTTATGTAAGGATGGTGCCATTCCTGGCAGTTAAGGACACAGCATTAGACGACTGAGCTTGTTCTCAGCACAGAAGAGCCAAATGGAGCCTCCACTGTCAGAGGCAGCATAGCCCTGGGCATAAGAAGATGAAAATAGAAATTGAGAGAGAGATGCCAACCATGTCAAATAAAGTATTTGTGTTCACTGACTCTTGAATATGTCTGCACTATTCCAATTCTGAGACACAGTCTTTCAAAGAATTAGGTCATATGAAATGCCAGAAGATTCCTGAACTGGCTTCTCTAATCTAGAACTGTAGTATTGAGTTGGCTGAGACCCCAAAGGTCATCTAGTCCAACCCTTGTTCCAGAAAGGCAGATTAAACCATTATTGGGAAATGGCTTTTCTGCAGAGAGATGGAGATCCCACAACTCCATAGACTGTTTTACTTTTGTACTGCTTTTAATGTCTGGAAATTCTTCGGTGTAACTGTTACGTTTTAAAAGCCAGCTTGAATTTTGTATTCTCCAGAAGAAGAAAAAGAGTTGGCTTTTCTACCGCACTTTTCTCACCCATTTAAGGGGACTCAAAGTGGCTGACAAACCTTCTGCTCTTCTCCCCACAACAGAACACCCTGTGAGGTAGGTGGGGCTGTGAGAGCTCAAAAGAGAGCTGTGACTAGCCCAAGGTCACCCAGCTGGCTTCATGGGGGAGTGCAGAATCAAACCCGGTATTCCCAGATAAGAGTCCGGCTTCTTAACCACTAGACCAAACTAGACCTGGAATTTCAGCATGTCCTGGCGCTTAATTTTTTAAACATCTTTACTTGTTTATTAGACATAGTTTCACAAACTTTTAACACTCCTCTCTAGAGCAAATTTGGCACTTACAATTCTAACACACCTTAAAGAAATATTAATTACAAATGAATGGATCTCCTGGATCAGAGTGAAATTGAAAGACGTGATCTTAGCTATTTCTTGTTCAGTTCTAATTTTATGACTTCCAAAGAAAAGCTTCATGTGAGAAAACAGTTATGAATTTGAGACCTTAGGTATTTCGGGGTTGTGTGTGGGGTGTTTAATCTAATCTGCTTTAAGAAGAGGCAGTAGGTTTAAGAAGACAATAGTTTTGAATGGAGACAGGAAAAATAAACTGTAGCTTCTTAAAAGCATAGTTTAACCATCCTGTGTTTTTTCTCTTTCTACACTGCTCTTGAAACCTCAAAATGTTTTAAGTTTTCTTTCTGAACAGCCTAATTTGAAAGAAAAAAAACCCTTAAGAGCATATTCATCTTTTTTTCTTTTTGCATTAAAATTCTTCATATCTACCCTGGTAAATTTGAATAAATTAGGCATTTATTCATTTTCTTCCTTTTTTGTTTTGCAGAGTGGAAAGTCATTTGGACTACTGAAATCCCTCTAAATATCCTTCAGCCACCTTGTTATAGCCTGAGATTCAGCCAGACCCTGTACATACATCTCTTTACAGCCACACAATTGCAATTGCGGCTGCTAAAACTTGTCCCATTTTTGCTGAAAGAATAGTAGGGGATGTAGTGAAGAAGTTATTCCTGGTCCGACTGCCCTAGTCTGTATTTTTGCAGAACCACTACTGCACTTAGAAGGAGAACCAAGTTGTCACTTCGGATGGGGTCTTAGAGAAAGCTTTTTCTTTGCTAAAGGACTGCAGAACTTGGTCCTTAACTTTCATAGAATTCTGGATTGGTTTCTCTTTCAGGTCACTTCATGGGGAAAAAGAGCACCGGAGATTTTCCTTATACGCTTGGAGAACAGAACGAGCCGCCCTTCTCCTCGCTTCCTGAGAACATCAGACAGCTGGGAGACTTTGAGCGCTGGGAGGAAACGTTCAGGCAGTTCCTTCGATTTCTGGAGGGGAATGAAAACCGGAGTGTGCAGGTTTTAAGGGAAGAATTGCCATTCCCTGCCAAGGCCCTTTGGGACGCAGAGGACAACAGCAGCCTCAAAGACGTAAGTGGAACGTTCGCCTTCACTCGCAGTGGTGTGTCACGGATCCAACACAGAATGGTGTTCCTTTTAACCTGATGGTGCAAAATATCACGTAGCAGTAGGCAATATGTAGTGTTCCTAAGGGGCAGGGGAAATGGGAGTTCCTGGAAGTTTTCAGGCGTCGCACAAAGTCTCAAATCCTCTGTGGTAACTGTCCACACCTGTCCTTCAAAATCTTCAGTTTGAGAAGACACCAACCGCTCTAGGGCTGCATTCACACCTAAGTTTTAATCCAGTTTCAGTCCACTTTGAGTTAAATAATCCATCAGCAAAGTGACAAGCTGGGTTTTTTCCCCACAGTATTATTTAACTCCGAAAGTCCACTTTTTGGGGTTATATAATAGGGAAAGAAAATGACCAGAGACTTGGCTGATGAGTTCTCTCTCTGAAGTTGGACTAAAGCCTAGGTAACTAGTTCTCAGTTGTTCTTATTATAGTTCATTGCTGCCTAGTATGTAGACAGCCTTAGAGCGTCATAGGAATGAAGAAAAGGAATCTGAAACAGACCTTTGGCTGTGTAGGCACCCCCACACAGCCTTCTTGGCATAAATATGGAAGTGGTTTGCCATTACCCTTTTCCAAGGAGATGTCAGGGGCAGAACTTCTGATCTTCCAGGCTATAGTTGTGTTAGGACAGTTACATTCACATACAGTGAATAAAAGCACCTCTGAGATGGCTTATAAACAGTTCGCAAGTAGGATCGTTTGGATGCCCTTGAGTACTCTTGGCTAGAAAAGGTGGGTTAGAAATGGTATAAGAACACAAAGGCCTCCTATTGCTGAGTCTAAGGTGCTTCTGAGCCACTTCTACGTGTGAATGCAGCCAAAGAGGTATTGGAAGATGTCGGGTAAGAGGTCATGAGTTGGTAGATCACCCTTTCAGAACCTCCTCTTTGCTTAAAAATAAATAAAGAGGACAGGTGATTAACAGCTTCTGAATCAAGATGAATCAAGGCTCCAACCAGCTTTCTTCTCCTATCAGTCAACAAGGGATAACAGCCATAGGCCCTGAAGGGAGGAATAAACATGCAAGGCTCGAGGAAGACTGCAAGAGGAAAAGGGCTGAACATTTACTTCTTTTCTGCCTGCCGCTCAGCATCTTCTCAATAACCCAGCTTTAAATCCGATCTGAGATTACTGATCAACTTTTTCCGCTAGTGCTGAGCTCTCTGTGTCAGCGGAGAAAAATACTTCACTTTCATTCACGTGAAAGTCTGGTTGCTCAGGTTCCCTCTCCATCTTCCCTTCTGTAGGCTAAATAGATCCCAGGCTTTTCTCACTGGGTTTTCCCCATAATATCATTTGACTAGCTTGTATTGACGTATGTGAGACAATTTGAGACAGGTTGAATGTGCAACCAACATTTTATTATAATCGTGTTTTCTATGTAC
This sequence comes from Aspidoscelis tigris stejnegeri, assembly GCA_023333525.1. Lineage (NCBI taxonomy): Eukaryota > Metazoa > Chordata > Lepidosauria > Squamata > Teiidae > Aspidoscelis > Aspidoscelis tigris. Next base: position 16,366,222 of record JALMGA010000007.1, read on the forward strand.
ATAAGTGCATGTCTCTCCATGCTTAAGGGCTGAATTCGCACTTCAGCCCATAGCATACAATTAGGCAACATCTGGGCAAATGCATCTGCACTGTCAGGAGGCGTTTACAGCCTAGAAACACCCTCTGCCTGCCTAGAGGTTGCCTGATTGCATACTTACTGCGGAGCACGAAATGCTAACTCTCCCCAGACATTTACGTGAAGTGTCCAGCCGGTGAGTATTTGCACCTCTGCCGGCTGGGAAGGTCATCGGAGATGCCACGCAAGCATGCTGGCCGCTCCAATGACCTCCTGACGTGACTACTACTGCGCAAAGTGTCAACGACATCAGAGCAACAGAGCTGACATGCGCAGTTGTGGAGGGTGCCCCGCTCAAGAAGGCGGTGGCCAGAAGGGGATCGGCCCGGGGATTGATCACAGGTAAGTGATCTATTGCGCGGGGGGTAGGCTGTTGACTAGCGATCGCAAGTGCAGTCTTTCTTCATTTGCAAAATAGTCTTTCTTTATTTGTAAAAGCTGTGTTCTGCTAAAATGTCATGGACCCAGAAACTGGAGGATAACAAGGGACCAAGAGTGAGAAAGCAATGTTGTCAGTAAAGTGTGTGTGTTTGTGGAAGTGAATGTGTCAGTGTCAATTTCTCGTCCTATCTTGCAGATCTGTGACTAATGAGGGACTATAAAAATGGTCCCCAGGGGTATACATCCTCTGTAGTTACCAAGTCTCATGAGTATTGTGGGTTAACGGTACAATGTAGGCATAACAAATATGTACGGGGGCAAAAATGTCATAAGCTCAACCACGGAAAGCAGAGCTTCCCACAGAAAACAAAATCCATCAGCTTAGTATCACTGATACATACACAGTAGAGATGGGCACAAATATCTTTTGGCATTCAATTTGAAACAAATCAAATTTTTGAAAATCTGTATTTGTACAAATAGGTCGTGTTTGAATGTGGTTAACATTCTCTTCGATACAAATCTATTCATGTGTATTTGTACGAACATTCGATACATATCTGATACGAACAGATACATATCTGAGATGAACAGATACATATCTGATATGTATCTAACACAAATAGATACATATCTGATACAAATATATGTATGAGCTGAACAGATACGTACCTGATACAAATAGCTACGTATCTGATATGAACAGATACGTATCTGATACAAATAGATACGTATAAGATGAACAGATACGTATCTGAGATGAACAGAGATATACCTGCCACAAATAGATACGTATCTGATACAAATATAGGCATGAGCTGAACAAATACGTACCTGACACAAATAGATACGTAGCTGATATGAACAGATACGTAGCTGATACAAATAGATACATATGAGATGAGCAGATATGTACCTGACACAAATAGATACGTATCTGATATGAACAGATACGCAGCTGATACAAATAGATACGTATCTGATACGTTTCCCCAGCTTAACGAATGTCCGAAATATGCAAATGAATGTCTGGAAACATTCATATTCATTTGAATGTTAGCATATGAATATCATAACATTCGATTTGAGTTTGAATGTCCAAATTTGGCCGAATTTCGAATGTTACAAATATTCATGCACATCCCTAATACACAGCTCATCTTTTCCACCATTCCTAAGCAAACAGCTAGATTTGATCAAACTCCTCTGCTGTGACGGATTCCCGTATAGTTCCATAGGTTCTCGAGGGAAGAAGAAGAAGAAGAGTTGGCTTTTCTATCCCACTCTTCTCACCCATTTAAGGGGACTCAAAGCGACTGACAAAGCTTTTCTATTCTTCTCCCCACAACAGAACACCCGGTGAGGTAGGGTGGGGCTGTGAGAGCTCCGAAGAGAGCTGTGACTAGCCCAAGGTCACCCAGCTGGCTTCATGGGGGAGGGAGGAATCGAACCCGGTATTCCCAAATAAGAGTCCGGCTCCCTAACCGCTAGACCAAACCACCACCTCCTCCATCCTTGTGCAATAGCTAGGGAACAAAACGGGGACCTAAAGAGATGAGGGTTTCAGTTCCCACCCTGTCAGTTGCTTCCTCTCAACTTAACCCAATGGCAAGAGGCTTTTACATGGATAAAATGGGTGACTAGGAGTATGATGTTTGCAATGAGAAATTTGGGGGAAGAAATGCTGCAAATGCTCTGAGATGTGGTTATTTGTGTGAAAATTCTGCAGCATTCCTGGAATGCAAAAAATGATTGCTATGCAGCTGCTTCTGAAATGAGAGGTGCTTTTGCACTTGGCCCTGTTGTCAACGATCCAATAACATCTGGGCAGGTCCATCTGCACTTGCAGGAGGCATTTACCACTTAGAAATGCCTCCTACCTGGCCAGATGTTAACCTGTTGTCAGCTAGCAGTGGTGTATGAGATTGTACACCATGTGCCTACAAGCCTTTACTTAAAACTTACTAGTCCATTTCTGGTGTGAGGGGTTATCTATAGTACCATGCAAGCACACTGGCACCTCAGATGACCCCAAACACGATATACAGTATCAGCGCACATGAAGTCTTGCTGAGCTCCACAGTCAAGATGGCGGTGGCCTGTCAGTGATCAGACACGCGCCCAGACTAGGGGTATGCCCAAATGCAATTTCTGGGATTCAGTTCGATTAGAATATCAGAAAATTCAATTCAAACCATTAAAATCTGAATTTAACCAAATTTGATTTGAACTAAGCAAATTCAAATCTATCTGTTCAAATTTTTTATTCGAATTTGCACTTCCAAATGTCGGCAACATTCATATGTGCCTGTACACATTGTTACGCATCCTGTATGCATCCCATAGTTATCCCGTATGCAACCTGTTTTCATCCTGTACGGATCCATAAAAATGTCCAGATCATTCGAACGAAGAGATTGAAATTTGAAATTTATTTGAATCTTTAAATTCAAATGTATGGACATTCGATTTGAATTCGAATGTCAAAATTCAGATGAATTCGATCAAATTTCAAATACCGTCAAATATTCGTCCACACCCCTAGGCCAGACACAGGTAAATCTCTGGGTGTGTGGGGGTGAATCTAATGTGTACTAGGATTCCCAACTGCGAACACTAGTACATGTTAGTCGCTAACACACTTTTCCTGTCCAGCGGATGGGAAGCCAAGGGCAAAAGCAGCCCGGTCTTGATGTCTGGTTCAGCTAAGTCTCTTTAATTCTGTAGTTCTAGGATATGAACATGCATGTTATTCCAACAGGTATTGTTAGCATCCCTGTGATCCTCCAGGATGAGAGTTAAAACAAGCTCTGCTGGATCAGGCCACAACTCATCTAGTCCAGCATCCTGTCTTATACAAGGGCCCAATTGCTTCTGGCCATCAAAGTTCCCTGCAAATGGTCATTAGAGGCATCCTGATTATCTCTCCAACCTGGAGATAGTACCCAGGGCATCCATTTTAGTAGCTATTTATACTCCTCCATAATTTCTCTATAAGAGGAGCCCTGCTAGATTGGGCCACAGCTTGTCTAGTCTGGCATCCTGAACCACATGATGGTCCACCAACTGATTATGGGCTTTTCAAGCAGAAGATGAAAACAGTCTCTTCACCTGGGCTGAATTTGCACTTCAACCCATAGTATGCAATTAGTCAACATCTTGGCAGGTGCATCTGTACTGTCAGGAGGCGTTTACAGACTAGAAACTCCCACTGTCTGCCAGTGGTTGACTAACCCTTCCCAGAGATTTACCTGAAGTGACCATCAAGTGACCATCTGTACTTCTGCCAGCATGGGAGGTCATCAGAGCTTCTGCACAAGCACGCTGGTAGCTCCACTGACCCCTTGACATGACTGTGATAGTGCAGAGTAGCCGCATCATAGCTGGTGCATGCGCAGTTGCAGAGGGCACTGCATTCAAGATGGTGGTGCCCAGAAACGGAGCAGCCCAGCGATTGAACACAGGTGAATGTTCGATTGTGTATGAAGTGGGCTGTTAGCAACAGTCAAGATTAGTTGATTGATTGCACACCTTTCCAGTCCAGGAGACGGGAAGGAAAGTGCAAAAACTTTCATTTCCAGTCTCCAAAACTCAGCCAGGATGGGATATACATAACATGGAAGGTTCTTGGCATGGGCTCCTGATCGCCCTTCTGATCTTGGACCGGATTGCTTGGTCTAGCTCAACATTGGTCCTGCGTGGCGCAGAATAATGGGCGCCATGTAGACCTTTGTCTGCAAAGAATCTTCTCAGCCTCTTAAGCCAGAAGAATGTTGTTGTAGCTTGTTGAAAACAAACAGTTTATAGATGAGCTAACTACTCCCAAGAGTTATAGATGAGCTAACTACTCCCGAGAGCTACCGAGTATCGTACTGCCCCAGGCGGTAAATAGTGATTGGTTTTAGATTAATTTGATTTAATTTTCTGGAAGACCAATTTGATCATACTTTTCTGCTAAGGAGATGGCAAATGAATGACTTAGCCGACAGTCTTTAACCTCACTTTCCTGCACACAAGAGTAATAGAGCACCACGGGATTTACGCCTAGGTAGATTGCACGGTTAAATCCATGTACTATTACAGGGCCCTATCACAGGCGCGTGATGCTTCTCAGGGGGCTGGGTGGTCTGAAGAAGCGAACCAGTGCACTGTGGTTGCACCAGATAGCATGCAAGTTCCCCACTGTTCATACAAATACCTTATCTTGCCCCCTACTGCTTGCATATTTCTCAGGGCTTGTGTGTTTGATGCGTTGCTTGCCATTTTAGCACTGTTGTGGGGTGACTTTGCATAGGAGAGGCGTGATTGAGACCAGGGGCGTTTCTGCATTTTGCTTCCTGTCTGTGGGATGGGAAAAGTGCATCTCCGTTGGTGTGCACTAGCATTTGCGTTTGCGAATGCTAGTGCACGCTAAACCAACTCCCAACACAGCGCAGACTTACCTGGGTCCGGATCTGTATCTGGGTGCCACCATCTTTTGTGCGGAGTCTGGTGCAATTGCAGGTGCACCTCAATGACAGTGATGTGCTGTGCATGCGCAGTAGGGCACGGATAGTCAAAAATTCAAGAATCCGATTCGAATCTGACGAATATCGACATTTGAATTCGAATCGGATTTGAAAACATTCGAGTTTGCACATTCGGACGAATTTCGGCTTTTCAGAAATCCGATATGGATATTTCAATAATTCGAATGGGTGGATCCGTATATATCGTATACGAATTTCTGAAAAAAAAATTATATGAATTTGCATTTATAATGTGGGATGAAAACTGGATGCATACAGAATCGAGAAAATTCATATAACGGGTACAAATGTTGCCGACTTTCGTATTTTTGAATTCGAATCGGATTTCCGAATGTGCGGATTCAGATAATCTGGATTCAAATTGGATTTTCAGAAATTTGGATTTTTTAATTCGATTCTAATTGAATTTTTGGATATTCGATTCAACTCAAATTTGAATGCAAAAAATACGTTTGTGCACTTGGGCTGAACTCGCACTTTGGCCTCTGCTGTGCAGTTAGGACAGCGCTGTCCTAATTGCATACAGTTGCATACCAGAGGCCTCAGTGTGAATTCAGCCCTGGACAGCCCATCCCATCTTAGGCTTCAGTGCTGGCCTTGAAAGCTGCAACCAGTGGAGCCTATGAAAGGCTGGAACAAAGGTTTCCAGCCCTTGCCGTTGCTGGGAGGGACAGTTTGGGCAGCACACCAACCTCCAGAATACTTCCAGTAGCAGTTCCTGGAATATCACTGAGATGGGTCCTCATCATTGAGGTCCACCAGTAAAGCAGGTCAGGGGGCCACTGTGGCCACCTGTGCCCTCCTGTTGCTTTGTCCCTGTGGATGGAACGTTCTAGGGTGTGGGGCCTGTGATGTCCTGGAATAGTAGGCGAAGGTGTCCTAAGCCACGGCCATTTCTTCACTTCAGACCTTCTTCAGGTCCGACTGCTCACACCTTCTCAGTTCTATCCCTTTCATTTGTGGACTTTCCACCCTCCATTTGGACTTTCCTGAACAGAAAGTGTATAAATAAAACGGATAGAAATTAATAAGTGTGAGCAGTCAGACCTGAAGATGGACTGAAGAAGGTTTGAAGTGAAAGTGTGACCACAGCCATAGATCTTTTTCCTGGAATAGGCTGTAGCTCAGTGCAGGTGATTTTGGATAAGCTCAGCTTGACCTTCTTCTTTGCTGGTTTGAGAATAAAATGATGATGATCATGAGGAAAATGTTTGTCACCTCTGGTTCTTTTGCAACAAGGAAGGCGATCAGTGTAAAGATAAGTTAAGTAGGGTTCTGATTTTTTTAAATGAACTTGATCTTTGACTTATATGGCCCTAATGAGTTGGTCCCCAAATACCTAAAGGAATACCTTCTTCCAGATCGACCTGCCTGTGCCTTAAGATCTTCAGTGGAGGTCCTCCTGGTTGCCGCACCACCCTCAGTTGTAAAAGCAGTAGGCACCTGGGACAGGGCCTTCTCAGTGATGGCCCCTAGGCTATGGAATAGTCTCCCCCTTGAGGAGCGCCAGGCTCCTTCACTGTATATGTTTAGGAAGGCAGTGAAGGTGCACCTCTTTGCCTTGGCCTTCGGTTAAATGGGAATATACTGTCCCTTCCCACTTTACAGACACTGTTACTGTTTTGATACATACTATTGTTTTAATATAATGTTTGATTTTAAATGTTGTTAACTGCCCTGAGGCCTTCAGGTCGGGGATGGATGGATGGGTGGATGGATGGATGGATGGATGGATGGATGAATGGATGGATGGATGGATGGATGGATGGATGGATGGATGAGTGGATGGATGGATGGATGGATAAAATTCTTTCCAAACATTTTTTTCTCTTGCTGGCATTTCCTGACCCTGGATGACACAGACATACTGGTGGAATTCTTTTTTATCAACCTTACTTGGACCATGGTGTTACTGGTTATAGTGGTCACACCTTCACTTTAAATCTTCTTCAGTCTATCTTCAGGTCCGACCGCTCCCACCTTTTCATTTCTATCTGTTTTATTTGTGGACTTTCCGCCTTCCATTTGGATTTTCCTGAAAGGAAAGTCCACAAACAAAACAAACAGAAATGAAGAGGCGCGGGCAGTCAGACCTGAAGGTGGCCTGAAGAAAGTTTAAAGTGAAGGTGTGACCACAGCCTTAGTCATTTAGTGAGCTAAGTAGCAGACTCCACTAAGTTAATCTTTCTCATAGCTGGAAACGTGCATTACAAGTGATAGGCGAGATGTTTTAGGTGACGAATAGACAAGCAATGGTTACTTTAAATTTGCTTGAGTAGTAAAAGTGAGTTCATTTAAATATTAAGTAGTAAATAATACTACAGGTGGTAGATGGATATGGCAAAATCATGAAGTAGTACCTGAAAAACTGAAGGTTGGAAAACACCGCACTGAGCTGGAACACTTGGGAAATCGTGAAGGGGAATGGTGGTTGTACACACTTCTGGGGCCTATTCGCACTTGGCCTTTTTCTGGAGTATATCTCAGGATAGGGGTCTGTGGTCCACATGCTAATGCAGTCTCTGGCAGACCTGACTTTGGGCCTGCTGAAGCCTACACTAGCATATGGACAGCAAGTCCCTATTCCAGGATATATTCCAGAATAAAGCCAAGTGCGAATAGGCCCCTGCTCTCTAAAACAGCTGATGATTCACTAGAACAGCTAGCTTTAAGAAAGCGTTAGAGGAATTCAAGGAGGAGAGGTCTAGCTAAGGCTTCAAGGATGGATGCCTAAGTACTGTGGCCTGAGGCCAGTTTGCACTTTGGCCCTTGGTTTACAATTAGTCAACATCTGGGCAGCTGCATCTGCCCTTCCAGGAGGTGCTTACAGCCTACAAGTGCCCCCTGCCTTCCCGGGCGTTGACTAATTGTAAACTAGTTGTGGTGCACTACAAGCAACCCAACCTTCCCTGATTAAAAGCTTACCTTACACGTCCAGTCACCAACCATCTGCGCTCTGGCCGGCTCAGGAGGTCATCTGAGCTGCCACACAAACTGCGCAGAAGGTCAGTGTTGCTGTTGTGTCAGCGCTGGTGCACGGGCAGTCGCACAGGGTGCCGCACTCAAGATGGCGGCGCCCAGGACTAGATTGGATGTGCGATGAATCTCAGGTAAGTGATTGATAGCATAGGGTCCATGAGACGGGAAGGGAAGTACAAAATCGTCCCTGGTTGGAGAGTCAGGCAGGACGCCTCCCAGGACCATTTGCAGAGAGTTGAGAACAAGTGAAGGTTGCTTGAGATACTCAGAAGTAATTGCTGGGCCACTGTGTGAGACAGGATGCTGGACTAGATGGGCTGTAGACTGATCCAGCAGGGTTCTTCTCATAAGAACATCAGAGGAGCCCTGCTGGATCAGGCCACAGCCCATCTAGTCCAGCATTCTGCTGCACACAGTGGCCCACCAGTTGCCCATGGGCATCTCAAGCAGAGTCAAGGGCAAACCTCCTGCTCTCGAATCCCAGCAAATGGCCTTAGAAGCATCCTGCTTGTTCCCTCAACCTGAAAGATGTACTTTGGCATCCATTCTAATAACCATTGATACATCCATCGTCCATAAACTTGTCTAACCCTTCCTTAACGCCGTCTAGACTGGTAGCTGTCACCACTTCTTCTGGCAGCACATTCCATAAGCCGATGACCCTCTGGGTCAGTGGTTCTCAACCTTCCTAATGGAGTTCCTCATGTTGTGGAGACCCCCAATCATGGGGGCAGAGCAGCTGGAAGTTGGGAGGGAAGGGCGGTGGGAGACTTGTCGTGACCCCTCTGAAAGGGTAGTTCGACCCCCAAAGGGGTCCCGAACCCCAGGTTGAGAACCACTGCTCTGGGTGAAGAAATACTTCCCCTTGTCAGATCCGACTCTCCTACCCATCAGCTTCATAGACTGCCCCCTGTTCTGATGTTGTGTGATAGAGAAAAGAAATTTTCTCTGTCCACCTTTTCTATACTGTGCATGATTTTATATTCTTCAATAAGTCCCCTCTTAAACACCGTCTCTCCAGACTGAAGAGACCTAGATGTTGCAGCCTGATTTTGTAAGGGAGGTGTTCCAGACCCTTAATCATTCTGGTTGCCCTTTTTTGCACCATTTCCAGTTCCACAGTATCCACAATTTTCCAGTATCCACAGAAACATGTTCTTATGTTTTTATGTTCTGTCTTTATCAGATGATGGATTATATGCTTCAAGCAATGGATAGAAAAGAAACCTCTCCAAGTTGAAGTGACAGTCTTCTCAGCACCGAAGAAGTAGATTAATCTGTTTAAGAAAGAGACTATGGTTTCAAATGCATTTTCCTGTACACAATAACTGATTAAAGGTATCCTTTATGTTAAGCAAGATTTTTCCTTTTGTGTAAGACATCTTGCTCACTTGTATTCTTAATTAACGGCTGCGTTCTTCAGCGCCTTTTCCCTTGCAAGAACTCTGTCCCCCTTTTGAACTGCTTTATTGTACAGAATTGTCAAAGAAGGGGTCTTCCAGTTCTCTGACTGTCCCTTCCCATTTCCTGTCTCAGATCATCTTGTCTTTTCTGTTAAGATCAATCAAGGCTTCAACACACAATAAATAAGTAAAACAAGATCTGAAAATAAAAAAAGAAGAGAGCAATTTTTATTGGTCCAAACTCTGGTTTTAAGGCAGGAATGGTAGTCACACCTTTCCTTGGTCAGTTTTCACCCTTGGCCAAATTCCATTCCATTTCCATTCCAGTTTTATTTATATACCGCCTTTCCAAAAGAAAAATTTTCCCCAAATGCTCCTCCCCAGGACTTAATGCTCAGTGTGGCCAAAAGGAGGTGTAACAAAGCATAACAGCCATTGAGAATGCCCCAGCTGTTTGCCAAGGCCCAGCCCAGAAGTGGCTCCTTCTGTCCGGGAGCATACTGCCAGAGACAGCCATTCATACCTATATGATGCTGGGCCCATCATCTGAGATGCCATGCAAGCACACTGGCACCTCAGATGACCCGAAATACTAGTGTGCGTTCATGATGCATTACCATCATCCCAGTGACGGCAGCAGCACTCTTGCAGTTGTGCCATTCTTCAAAAAGAAGATGGCGGTGCTGGGACACATATCAACACCTCAGGAGGGGTGGCATGCACTAGCACCCACAAATATGAATGCTAGTGCATGCCGCTGGAAGCGCATTTTTCCTGTCTCCTGGAGAGGATGGGAAGTGCAGAAAGGCCCCAGGAGTTGGACTCTGGGGCCCGGAATGAATGACTAGTTTTGCTGACAAAAACTAGATGATGAAGCAACAAGCAAGGCACTTCAGGTCAAGGCAACAAGCCTTCGGAACTTGGGAGCAAGTCCGGAACTGGGAGAAGCAAACACAGAGAGGATCTCCCTGGATCACAAAACTCTCAAACTTAGGCAAGGGTCTAAGGGCCAAGAGAAACTTTCTACTCTGCACAGGCAAAGCATCTCAGCAATTGTCTCCTGGCAGTATCCAGAAGCAGGTACACCACAATGAGCATGTTGCCCCCTCTGGGGCCAGTAGATGGAGCTCTCAGCATGTTGCTAGCTGTTTCCTCCCAGGGTTTTCAGATGGATGTTGAAATGCATGGGAGATAATGTAGGCCTGGTGGAGCAACGTCCAAAACCTCCCATTAAGTGGAAAACTGCGTCTCCAAGCAACATCACTGGAAGTTGCTCAAGAAGTAGGAACACAGCCATGGGAAATTGTACTTCCCACTCCTAATTCTTGAGGCCAGGTATAAAAAGTATGTCTAAAACAGCAGTTCTCAACCTTCCTAATGCCGCGACCCCTTAATACAATTCCTCATGTTGTGGAGACCCCCAACCATGAGGGTGGGACAGCTGGGAGGGAGGAGGGAGGGGTGGCATGAGACTCATTGCGACCCCTCTGAAAGAGTAGTTCAACCCCCAAAGGGGTCCCGACCCACAGGTTGAGAACCGCTGGTCTAAAAAGACCAATAGTTGCAGTTGGAGATCACCCATCCGATAGCCTGTCTGGGAACCACCTTGGAATCATCTTCCTCAACAGGGCCACCTAAGAAGTTTGTGACAAGCCTATAACTGCTTATCTGAGGGATCTGATGAACTGAGGGAATTTCTTCAACAGTTCTCATAGGACTGTCTCTTCCAGTCAAAATAACCATCAGAGATGCATTTATGATGTTAACAAGGTCTATTTATTCTTGGCTTCTGTATCATGGATTACAAAGATCTGGGCCAATTCATGGAAGTCAGGGCTATCGGTGGCTATTAGCCCTGATGGGAGGTGGAGATGGTCTGCTTCTGAGGGCCAGCTGCTGGGAGACTGAGCAGAGCAAGCTGTGTCCTCATGACCTCCTGGTGGGCATCTCTTTGCACCTGGGTGGCCACTGTGAGAGCAGATGCAGGGATAGATGGGCTGTGGTTCTGATCCAGCAGGGCGCTTCTTACATTTTGATGACTATATGCAGTTTACAAGCTGAAGCACAGAAAGAAACAAGCAAACAAACAAATCAAAGACATAAACACAGAAACAATACAGAAACCAACATTTATCATGATCACACTACTAAACCATTCCAAAAGCACAGGTGAAGAAATATGATTTGAGAGATCTTTAAAATGACATCACCCAGGGGGCCTGACCCTTGGGGACTTTTTTGCATTTTGTTGATGGTTGTAGCCCAGGGTGCTCTGGATCACCTCCTAGGGTGCCCATACATCCCCATCTTCAATAGCTGTGGAGAGTAAAAACTCTTCCACAACTATACTAGAGGCGCATCCCCATTATAAGCTTAAACCGGTTTCCCTAAACCGAAATAATAGAACCAGATGCAAACGCGAATTTGCCTGTTCCCATTACTTTCAGCTTAATCCCGTTGGATCCGGATTCTGAGGATCGTAGGTGGCGTACGTGAATCAAGGGGGGACATCTCGCCTATCACTTGTAATGCTGCCCTGTCCTCTTCCTCCTGGCGTGAACACGCCACCTATAACAGACCCCTTCATGGAGCCTGGCTGGGTGGCTGCCGCTTGCCTGGATGGAGGAAAACTGCCAGCGGGCAGCCAGCAATTCTTTCCCCTCTTCTCCCCATTGCCCAGGGCACACAGCAGCAGCGGCAACTCAAGCCCCCTTGCTTTAAACATTCACACATCTCCCAGAACCTGCCCCTGCTTTCCTTTCCCCTTTAAAGGTCAGAACTCCAAAGAACTAGAATTGTGCAAAATTGCAACATTGTTATCAGGTGTGAAGTGTTATCAGATTGCTACAGTGTAGCGGCTGCTGAGAAGGTTGAATTTTTACATTGACATCACTGTCTTTGGAAGCAAGCTATTGGAGGAGGGAAACCCTAAACATGGATTCTCATCCCTTAAAACGGTAGGGTCCCCAGAGTGAGACCTGTTGAAATGAGGGTTAACATTTATAACACTTTGGGGCAATTTAACACGCAGAAAGCGTGTTAAGCCAAACTGACGTGGGGTCTGTGAGAATTGAACCAGTATTGAATCTGAAATAAGCTTGCCGTGAGGATTCACCCTAGGAATCCTGATGGTGCTCCTAGTACAGCCCCAGACACAGCCTTTGTACCTTCTTCCATGAGGGAGGAGGAGGAGGAGGAGGAGAGTTGGCTTTTCTACACCACTTTTCTCACCCATTTAAGGGGACTCAAAGCGGCTGACAAAGCTTTTCTGTCCACCCTACAACAGAACACCCTGTGAGGAAGGTGGGGCTGTGAGAGCTCAGAAGAGAGCTGTGACTAGCCCAAGGTCACAAATCCAAAGAGCTCCAGGAAGGAGGGGCAGCAACTGAAAAGGGTCTCTTCCAGGCCCTGGTTCTTGATCCCTCAAGCAGGCCAATAATTTTGAGACCTCAAGGGTCAGCTGAGGGCACATGATAGATACTGGCTGGGTGGGAGAGATGGGTTCAGGTTTATATGTCAAAAGCAACTGTCTGAATTGGACCTGGAAGCAAACGTAACCATCACAGTGATCGAAGCCAGAATATCACCGTGTATATTTCCTGTAATTGGTTAGCAAACAGGAAGCTGCATTTTGGACCAGCTGAAGCTTCCAAATCATCTTCAAAAGGTCCCTCTTGGGACAGCAGATGTCAGTAGTCCAGGCATGGGATAAGAAGACCTGGATCACTGGGGTTAGAGCCTGCTGGCTTAGGAAAGGGTAGAGCCGCTCTGCCTGACTCCATCAGCTCTACCTATTGTTCAGACAGGAAAGATGGATCAATAAAAACCTTCCAGTGTCTGTACTCCATGTGGGAGCAGCCTCCAGCTTCCAGCCTCTTTCATTTCTGATTTGGTAAGGTGGCACCTTTGTTATTATTTTTTTTAAAGAGCCATTGTAGTAACCTTGGGTGACACAAAGTTACCAGCCCCTTTTGGGGCCGACAACATGTGCTCCAAGGGTGTAAGTATATCATTCTATTTGTGGGCTATCAAATGTGCCTGTAGATTCCTGGCAACTGGCAATTCGATTAAAATATTGACCATTTTACATTACATCATGATGTAAATTTCCAACATATTCCACCAGGTGGCACTCTTGACCAACATATCTTACTGGAATGCAGGCGTTAGGAGTTGGTTTTGCCCTGTCTCAGCAGCAGGGCTGAAAGATGGACAAAGTATAACTGGTTAATAAAGGTGCAAAGGAGTAGAGTGTCTCCCTTAGCAGAAAATAAAGATGTAGTAGTAGTAGTAGTAGAAGAAGAAGAAGAAGAGTTGGCTTTTCTACCCTGCTTTTCTCACCCATTAAAGGGGACTCAGAGCAGCTGATAAACCTTCTATTCCTCTCCCCACAACAGACACCCTGTGAGGTAGGTGGGGCTGTGAGAGCTCAGAAGAGAGCTGTGACTAGCCCAAGGTCACCCAGCTGGCTTGATGGGGGAGGGTGGAATTGAACTCAGTATTCCCAGATAAGAGTCTGGCTCCCTAACCACTAGAAGGCATTCCGTTCTTCTAAAATGGTGAAGGTGGATGGTGTGGTGTGGCTGATTTTTTAAAAAGTTATTGCTTTTGTTTATTTTCACTCTTGTTAATGTTTGTTTCGATAGTTAAAACTTCTCAATAATAATGACTATATTGCTAGATCTCAATACTAGAAATCCAAACCCGCATTTCTATGAAACAAAAATCAGAAAAGAACATAGTCAGTGGTGCTTTATGCCATCCTAGTTAATACATGTGAACATCATTAGTCTAGGGCCATTTCCACACGGACCCTTAATCCAGGTTTCATCTGCATTATCTCCACCCTCTTGTCTATATACCTTGTTTCCCTGAAAATAAGACCTATCCAGAAAATAAGCCCTAGCATGATTTTTCAGGGTTTTGAGGATGCTTGAAATATAAGCTCTATGTAAGTGTTATATAAAACATCATCTGAAAATAAGCCCTAGTGCGTCTTTAGGAGCAAAAATTAATATAAGATCCTGTCTTACAGAGAAATTCAGTTAAAATCTTTAAAATTCGAATTAAACCAAATTCGAATCAAATTAAGCAAATTCGAATCTGTTCATTTGAATTTTTAATTCGAATTTGCACTTATGAATGCCAACAACATTTGTAGATGTCTTTACTCATCTCTCCTGCATCCGTATACGTCCATATGCATCCCGTAGTTATTCCGTATGCATCCCATTTTCATCCTGTACGGATCCGTACAAATGCGTACTGATGCAGGAAAGATGTGAATCTTAAAGTACGCATCGTGTACAAACCCTTACACATGCAAAGGTCCGGATAATTTGAACGAATAGATACGGAATTCAAAATTTGTTCGAATCTTTAAATTAGAATTTATGGACATTCGATTCCAATTTGCCAGATTCAATCAAATTTCAAATACTTTTGAAGATTCTTGCACACCCTTAGGCACAACTCCATCAGTTTCTACCTGGAAACTCCCTGTCACAAGTCTTGGGCTGAATCCCCAAACAACTTATTTGCCTCTCTAGCTTCCCTCTACTGTGACTGTATTCAAGCGGACTTTAAAAGTGCCCTGCACTTCCGCATGAGGCTCAGCAAAACGCATGTTTAAAACGCACCTTCCGTCCCCACAGAAGCGTGTTTTCTTTCCACGCATCTTTTACTCTCCGCCCCCTCTCTTGTTCAGAGGAAAAATAGCCAGATCTCCGTCCCCCGAAACGGCTTCCCGTGCCGGCAAAGGGAGTGATTGCTCGCTCATTCACTCTCAGCACTTACTTTCACTCTGTTCTCTGTTCGAAATGGCTTGGCTGCAGCCATTGGCCGCGCGATCGTGCGCTCATTTACTCTTAACACTTTCACAGATCACCCACTTCACACCTGATAACAGTGTTGCAATTCTGAGCAATTCTGGCTCTTTGAAAGTTCTGACCTTTACAAAGGAAAGGAAGGGAAGCTGCAGCATTTCTGGGAGATGTGTGAATGCTTTATGGCTGTGTGTGCAGGCAGCAATCCCCGCCCCTTTTGCCACGGAGCGTCCCCAAGGTAAATGTTGCGAGGAAAACCCGCGACTTCCAGAAAGAACACTGAAACTCTTCTTTAAAGGGCACGTATTTTGTCTCGGGTTTTCCTGCTTTTGTAGCGCTGGAAGCCCGTTAAAAACCCTGGCATGGGGGCGCTCAGAGGCAAAAGAAGAGTTTTAGCAGACATTACATTGCTTGGGGACAGGCCCTCACTAACTTTTGGAAGAACTATTTTATTTGTTTACTGTGGCATTTATCTACTGCCTTCCTACCAAAATGACCACAGTATTCTTTTCCCCTTCCCATAGTTATCACGGCAACCTCCTGAAATAGCTTAATGCTGGGAGGCAGTACTTTACTAAAGTCCACCTAATGAAGTTTCATGCCTGGGTTAGGATTTGAACTCCCAGATAGTAGTTGAATACACTCAGCACTGTTCTATGTTGGCTGTCAGTGCAGCGTGGTTGGAAAAATGGTGCCTGACGAGTCTAGACCTTGGCATAAAAGATGCACGCTGTAGGGAAACCAAATGTCCTCCTGACCTTGGTTAGTTCAGCTTAGATTAATACCTTAAAGCTACTTTCCTCCTCTTATGGTTCTTAAGAGTTCATTATCTTTGTCTTATTCTATGTCGTAGAGAGATATCTTTCCTAAATAAGAGAAGCAAATTTGTCTAAGATGGCTGGATCCAAATGAATGTGCCCTTCCCAGCATATTTCAGGGGTGATCTCAAGTCAATGTGTCTAAGATACTCTACTCTAAGACATTCGTACCTTTCATGTATACATGGTAAGAGATGAGCACGAATGTTTTTTTGACATTCTATTCGAATTGAATCAAACACTCAAAAATCCAATTAGATTAGAATCTTTAAAATTCAAATTAAACCGAATTTGATTCGAATTAAGCAAATTCAAATCTACTTGCTTGAATTTTCCATTCGAATCTGCACATAGAAATGTCGACAACATTCGTATGTGAACGTACGCATATTCCCCGTATCCGTACACGTCCATACATGTCCGCATGCATCCCATAGATATCCCATATTCAACCCGTTTTCGTCCCGTATGGATCTGTACAAATGGGTACGGATGCGGGAAAGATGTGGATCTTCAGGTATGCATTGTGTACAAACCTGTACGCCTACAAATGTCTGGATAATTCAAACGAATAGATCTGAAATTCAAAATTCAATTCGAATGTTTACATTTGAATTTCAGAACGTTTGATTCGAGTTTGAAGTCAAAATTCGGCATATTCAATCAAATTTCGAATGCTTATGAATATTTGTGCACAACCCTAATATGTGACTTACTTCTATTGCTTCCTTTCAGGATTGTCTTCTGTGGTTGGCTTGATAGGAGAAGGGAAGAAGAGCAACCCACCTCGCCCAATGGCTGTCATCAACTGCCATTTCATAGAATTGCAAAAGGCTTAAAATGGACCTGTAGGGCCTCCACATCAGATTTATTCAAATAAACTTTCCATTCACTGCTTCTTGAAGTCTTTCCACTCTAACTGCTCCAGTTCATGAATCAAATATGGCCCTTGTTTCTCAGATTTGAATCACACCATTTCTTGCTGAATGGTCTGAGAGCCTTGTTGCAAAGGTCAGTGTGGGGAAGGCATAAGAATGGACAGATCCCAGGGGTGGCCACCCCCCCCCCAAAGTCCTGAGGGAGGTGGTAGTTGACTGTCAGAGGTGTCTAAAGTGCAGTTCATAAGGAAGAAGAAGAGTTGGCTTTTCTATCCTGCTTTTCTAACCCATTTAAGGGGTCTCAAAGTGGCTGGCACAGCTTTCTGTTCTTCTCCCCACAACAGAACACCCTGTGAGGTAGGTGGGGCTGTGAGAGCTCAGAAGAGAGCTGTGACTAGCCCAAGGTCACCCAGCTGGCTTCATGAAGGAGAGCAGAATCAAACCTGGCATTCAGAGATAAGAGTCTGGCTCCCTAACCACTAGACCAAACTGGCACCAAGAGCACCAAAGAGGCTATTGCATACCCGCTGCGCCAAAATGGCTACTGCCAGCTCAAGATTGTGCTGGTGCATAGAGGCTATCACCATCTCCTCTGGTAATAAATAATTCCATAGGCTTACAAGGTGAAAAAATACATTCCTTTATCAGTCCTAAATCTCCTGCCTCTAAGATCCACTTTCAGAATGAGAGAACACATCAACACAATGGCAGTTTTCTTTCCTCTTTAGTGAATGGAACAGTGGCTTTTTGGAGTCAGTCTGACTCCAGGTGTCAACCCAATGTAACGATAGAAAGCAATTATTTGGGGTTTTGTTCCTCTGCTCCTATTGCCTTCTATCCTGGCAGCACTGGCTGCAGTACTACTGTCTTTCTGCATTTTGCTTACATGCAATCTGGGTAATTCAACTGCCATCAGATTCGCAGATGGGCACATGACGACCACCATGTTGGGTGTTTCAGCCTCCAAGCGTGCATGCTGGATGGAGCTCCAGTTGTGCTGCGTCCAGAAAAGTAAGTCTGTTGCTGGAAGACCCTCTATCAATGCTGGGTTTTCCAGCAACAGTCTTTAGCACTTTTTAGGGATGAAATAGCAGTACTATGGTGAGGTTGCCTCCGAAACTTGATGTGACCCCAACCATACCAATCCCATAATGGTGCTATTTTTTCTCCCACCTGCCTGTACACATGCTTACATAATACAGTAGCAAAACTACTTGTCCCTTTGCTGTTGTGCTATATCACTGTGAATGTGGATTGATGATGGATGAAAATGTCCTTTATATATATATATATATATATTTCTGCCTTGATTCTTAGCAAGTTTTATTCCTCCTTTAGTTTCAAACCATTGTGCTTGCTATAAGCATCCACACCTGAAAATCTTGTCCTCTTTGCTTAAATTTGCTTTAAGTAAAGAGGAAACAAGTAATTCCAGGAAAGAAAAGCGCTGATTTAAGAGCCTTAGTGAATTTAGAGTAAAGAAGTGGTTAAGGATCCAGATGATTTAATCCAGTTTTCAGAAAAGGTTTTACAGTGAGCAATTAGACGCTGGTTAAGGAATTAATCACTAATGGGTCATTAACTTTGACTGCCATTGTACAGTTAACAAGCTGAGGCAGGATTAATAGACTCAGCACCCAATTAAGAGGCAGATATTTACAAAAATAAAATTAAAAAATCCTCTACAATAGAATCTTAAAATGCAGCAGGGCTCTGTGGGAGAAAACTACATGAGCCGGTCTGATAAACATGCAGATATAGTAAAGAGAAGGCAGAGGGATTTTATATTTATGTCCCACCTTTTTGCCTCTACAAATTTGCTTGAATTTATTCTAAAGGCCTCTTTGCGCTTAAGTGTTCTTGGCAGCCTGGCATATTCTAGGAAGGAGTACGAGATTTATATCGGATATTTGAACGAATAGATATGAATGTATTTGTATTGGTTTGAATGTCCAGACATTCGGTTTTCTTTATTTGTACGAATTTGGATATTTGAATATTTGATTTTAAACAAATCAAATGTCAAAAAACTGCACGGGCACAGCCCTAGTTTGTAGCTGGGTAGCCACTGATCTCTTCAGTACCTTTACCAGAAAAAAGAAGAAGAGAATATTAGCAACTGGGTGATAGTTGTTTTAACACTTCAGCATACAGCCCCTAAGCAGGGGCTTCTTTAAGCAGTCAGTGTGATGCTGTCAGTGTTGGACACAACCATGTATGCTCACCAAGTGATGGTGAGCCAGGTTGGGTGCTTCCACATTGGACACTAAGTACACATTAAGGACCCATTAAGGACCGGTTTCTAAAGCCACGTCCACACTGCAGCACCCATTAGAGACACATCGGAGAGTACGCTTCCGCATTGGCTCCCACAAGATGTGTCGCTAATGTGTGCTAAGTGCCCCTTAATCTGGATTATCAGAAGACTACATTGAAGGTAGTATTAATGGGTACCTAGATGTGTCCTTCCGCAGTTAAGACACCTCCGTTTCGGATGCGTCCACACTGCGAAAGTGTCCCTAACTGGGCCCTCCCCCGGCCCACCATGATTGGCTCCTCTGGAGCTGAGCATGGCGAGCCGGGGGTCTCCTGTCTCGTGACTGCTGATATCAGATGAATGGCTGGAGTTCTTGCTGCACTTCCTGTCCACGACCGGAGTTCTGGTCACTTTTTGTTGCTCCTGTGGGCAGCATTCTGCCTGCATGTTCGCTCTGGCAGCGGAAATGGCTGCTTGGAGGTGTGGACAGGTCTTCCACCCGATTGGTGGTTCACGTGGAAGAAATCTTGGCCTCTGCAGCTGAAAGGAACTCAAAATCCATTTGCATGTAGATGAACATAAGCTGGCTTGATTAAAAGGTATGTATCTTGTAATTTGCCCTTAAAATCAGTGCCCAGATATAAGGCATGTGTTGACTGTGCACGTCTTGGCACATGATGGCTGTATCCTGAATTTGCAGTGAGTGATTGGGAGATTTCCCAGTTGCTTCCCGCAACTCATGGGATGTTTATTTATTTATCTCAGGTTGGATCACATACCCATTAAAATCAAGAAAAATAAATAAAATATAAACAGAACATGGTATCTCCTCTTGCTCCTGTGCAGCACAACATTGGGAAGGATCTTAAACATCAAAGGCCTGGGTGAAGATTTAACAGGCACTGAAAACAATATAACGGTGGTGCCTGGTTTACCACACCAGGAAAGCTATTCCAAAGTCTAGGGGCCAACTCCAAAAAGGCCCTCTCATATCCTACCAGCCCCCCTGAATTTGTTGGTGCCATTCTCCCAGGAGACAGCAATGAGCAAAAACAATTCTGTCACCATTAATCTGTTGAGTTTAACCTCCAGTTTTGTGTTTAACCTCTCACGGCTGTGGTTACGGGCCGTTGAAAAGATCCACTATAGGTTTTGTTCTTTGAGGGTTTATGATACTGTAAGCTCATTTTATAAGTTGCCACGGACCCCAAAAGCTGAATAAAATCCGCTCGGGGACGCCTGTCTCGTAAAGGCTGCCTGAAAAACAAAGCTTATCCTAGAACCATTTTCCAAAAGGCCGGATCCTGTTTTCAGGAGGGCCCCACACGCCAATTTTTTCCCAAGTACGGCCTTACTGTTGCAAATTTTCAAGCCCCATCCCCAAGCCGTGGCGCATTGTCTCTCAGTCTCCGCTGGTCCCCTGCGCTTGTCAACTTGGTTACAATTGAAAGCAGAAAGCCGAAGAGCTTGGAAGGAGAAGGGAAGAGAAGAGAGGGCTGTTTTCAAAATACAGTGATTCCCATTATTATCTGAGAAAGAAGCTCTCAAGTCGGCAAATCGGAGAGCCATTGTTGAGTCGCCCCATCAGTGTAGGATGTTGAGAAACTGCTAAGGTTAAAAAGCCCCCTGAAATGAAGCCGAACAAAGATGACAAGCTTGTTTCTGACGGCCTCCTTAAAGATACGCACAGATTGTGAAAATATAATTAGAGGCCTCTCTTTGTCTGCCCACAATGAGTGGGAAATGTTGAAAGAAGAGGTCTCCCAGCCTTTTATTGAACCCTCCCCCCAGGAGACAATAAAGAAGCCTGTGAGCCAGGCTCCTTCTCCTAATGAGAAACGTTAATTGCCACAATTTCCAGAGTGTGTAAAGCACCCGGTGCCCAAGAATGAAAGAAAAGGGTGTGGGTGGGGAGGGAGTGTTTTATTTAAATGGTTCTCAGACCCATTAAAGGTGGTAACAGAGATAATGGAAAATAAAAACGCTGCGTTTTAAAATTCTGCAGTGTTGGACAACGAAAAAGGCCGGGCCCAGAGGCCTAACTGCAGCCGACTCTCCGCTTTCAGTCAGCAACATAGGCCGCCACTAGAAAATGGCGCCTTTGCGTGATATTCCAGAGTAAAGTTTCTCCAAAATAATCGCTTGCTGCCGAAACAGCTGGGCAACAACATGGGGAAAGCAGCGTCTTCTTCCGTGCTGGCATCAAGTCTGAGTATTTTCATGGGGTGAAATCTTCAGAAGTCTGCACATACTGGCATGCTGCCCCCCCCCCCGACCCACATACACGTGCAGCGGCCATTTTCACCTCAGATTCGACAGTCCACATGTGCAGGGGTCCATTTTATTCAGCAGATTGCATTGCTGGGGTATTCACTTTAGACCTTCTTCAGTCCACCCTCTGGTCTGACTGCTCACACTGTTTCTTTTCTGGGTGCATCCGCATGCAAGCCAGCGGATGCCATTTGGACACGTGTGATAAAAATCCGTGTTGTAAAGCGGAACAATGCATCCCCATGTGATTTGGGGCAATGCAGTTCGAAACCATAACTGCCTGTCCCCATGGAACGACAGGAAAGGCGGTGGCGGTGATGGCGGCGAGAGGAGCATTGCAGAGCAAGCGAGTGAGGTTATTTTCCCATTCATCCCCTTAGCCCCTTATTTCGCATGCAAAACACTTGTGAAGTGGGTTTTTTTTAAACACGTATTGACTCCTGTGTGCCACGTATTAGGGCTTTGTATACGGATGCTCCCAAGGCAGACATGGAATCCTTTCAGATTTATTTTTACCATGCGGACGAGCCCTCTATCAATTTCGTTTGTGGACTTTCTGTTCAGGTAAGTCCAAATGGAAGGTGGAAAATCCACAAATAAAATGGATAGGAATGGAAAACTTGTGAGCAGTCGGACCTGAAGAAGGTTTAGACTGAAGGCACGACCACGGCCTGGAAAAACCCATCCCAAGTCAAATATTGGATTTTCCTGGAATAAGAAAAAGTATGCTTTTACTCCATCTATTAGGGCTATGTGGGGATTGCCACTGATACTTGTGACAATCCTGACACAGTTACATCATAATAACCCTTTTTAACCCCTGTCTGGACGCAGTTACAGTCGTTTCAAGTCTGCTCACTGCTCAGACAGTTTATTTATTTATTTACATTTTTATCTCACCCCATACTCAAGGGTCTCCAGGCGGAGACAATGTTTTAAATCAAACATTATTGAAACAATAGGAGCACGTATTAAAACAATAGTATCAACAAGTTGTTGGCTAACAGGAATTTTCTAAGAAACGTGAGGAGAAAAAACCTGT
This sequence comes from Aspidoscelis tigris stejnegeri, assembly GCA_023333525.1. NCBI lineage: Eukaryota > Metazoa > Chordata > Lepidosauria > Squamata > Teiidae > Aspidoscelis > Aspidoscelis tigris. The sequence continues at coordinate 16,388,682 of JALMGA010000007.1, forward strand.
CAGAATCGTTCTTCAGTTCTAGGGAACATAAAATGCCACCTACCCTCCCACCCACAGCCAGATCAGATTAAAGGCTTGTTTTCCCCAGCAACCAATCGGATGCGCAACTGATTTCTTTATAGGTATTTATTTAAAGTCGTGGCACTTCCGTTACTGGAGGTGGTTAAGTGTCATTGTGACTGGCAGCCAATGTCAGCCTTATCAACTCTTAATTTGTGTAATCCTCCTTAAAGTTTGGTGGTTTACTTACATTTCTTTTTCACCCTATGCCAAAAGGTCTCAGGATCGTGGAATTAAGAATGAAAAAGAATTCAAGGAGAGTCAGAAATTCTTAGAGATAACTCAATGTAATTTTGGAATTTTACCATAGAGTTATGTATATTTCACATCTACAGAGACAGAAATTAAAAAAAAACAAAAACAAATAAACATAAGAAACTGCTAAATGATATGCTGATCACAGCCAAACAAGTCATTACAAAAAGCTGGAAGAATAAATAAAATCTAAACTCTGTATTCATAGTACCACAAATTAACAAAATTGGCAGTTTTGGGTAGGATTACTTGCCAGATAAATGTAATGAATGAAATATCTAAAAATCCAAATGCTTACATGCCAATCCTCTTATTTATAGCCTACAAATAGATAGCAGGGAATTATGCTACCAGCATTTATATCAAGACTATATCAATTATATCAAGATTAATTAAGTAGTAAATATGATTCTTAAAGTGAACAGTGTGAGAAATGAGAATCAACTTACAATGATTAGAATGTTTTTCACATCAGTCTGCCACATGCTTGTACTTTATATTAGTAAAATAATAATAATAAAATAGTAAAATAATAATAATTAATAATAAAGGTTTATTTCTAGCACCCTTTTCACCAAAGGATGGTACAGAGGTATAAAACAAAGGTTAAACATAAAACGTAATAAGTAACCTTATTACATATTTTAAAATGCACCGAAAAGAACTTAAGCATATAAGGTTTTAAAATCTATCCTTTTGACAGCTCAGATTAAACATTCACTCTGGAGAGAGGAAGGAAAGGTCTTTAAGCCCTTCCGGCAATGGGCTAAGTCTTCCTCTAGTCCAGCAGTTCTCAACCTTCCTAATGCCACAACCCCTTAATGGAGTTCCTCATGTTGTGGAGACCCCCAACCACAGGGGCAGAGCAGCTGGGAGGTGGGAGAGAAGGGCAGCGGGGGACTCATCGCGACCCTTCTGAATGGGTAATTCGACCCCCAAAGGGGTCCCGACCTCCAGGTTGAGAACCACTGCTCTAGCCTGAGATCTAACGGGAGGGAGTTGCAGAGCCATGGAACCAGCGGCCTTTCTGCACTTACCTGATTAGGCTGCCATGAACTAGGGTGGGTAAACTTCTGGTAAACATCTGGTCTTCGAATGTGCATTCAGTCATCTGAAGCAAAGATGGTGGTGTTTCATTGAGCCCCTCTCGGTGTGGATGGACAATGTCATGCCACTGGTGACCACTTGTCTCATTCTTCATAACTTGTGTAAAATACATGAGCTGCAATGGGCCCCTCAGGACCCAACCCAGTCCATGTGTCAGGCGTGGAGTTTATGGGATTGCCCATCGATTGGGTGAGGACAGCACAGGGTAAGGCTGTTAGGAATGTGGAGGCCTGCTACCACTGGGACACATCTGGCACATGGTGAGCCATGACAGGGGGGACTGCCCTCATGGTGAGAGGGGGTGGCTGCAACCTCATGGAAATGGGGTAAACACAGGTGATAGTGATTGTGGCCCTGCCAGTGTCACTCAATCCTTTGTAGTTGCAAGCTTACCATAACATATCTCTGCACTTGCTTAACATTAGAGAGGAGTGCAATAAACACATGTCACTGCTTCAATGAGGCGCGTTGGTCAGTCACAGTATGGTTCTATGTTGGGCCTAATGGAAGCCTGGCGACATAGCGGAGGTGGGGCTGTTCTAGAGGGGTTGCAGTGGGTGTTGGCACCTAGGGATCTGTTCCAATTGTCCCCAGACCCACCTGGCACCCATGGCAGTGCCTATGGCCATAATGAACATTTGCAGTGGTCATCCCTTCTGGCTCACCATCCCACAATTGAATGACCATCCAGGAAGAGTAACAATCCTGTGACTGGATCCCCTAATGTATTGTCAATGCTCATTGCTTCAGCTGTGGCCTATAGAGTCAGGAGTGTCAGGCACCCCAATGCACACCTGCTGTCTTTCATGTTGTGTGCATGCAAAGTGAAGGCTGGTTGTGCTGGTTCCCAGGCCATGTTCCAACCATGCTGGTGGTATGTGCCATTCAACGGCCCACCACTGGCCCCTGGGGATAAGCATCTGAAGGCAAGAGGCCCATTCCCTACACCCCTATCTGTGTGCATCACCGTTGGGGCATTCTGCCTATCCCCTTGGCCTGGAGGACAAACAGTCCCCTCAGTAGGCATTGTTGCACTTGTGCACCATGCTCCAGTTGAAGAGATCATGAAGGCCATCCAGGCTGGGAGCTGTCCCTGTGTTCCCTGGCACCATGGACCATTGTCTTATCCTGTTGGAAATGCCATGGGGTTAAGGAATTGGAGGTTGCATGCTCCATTGGTTCTGCCCCTATCCCTGTGGCCGGCCACTGAATGATTCTGTCTTGACACCTTGGGAACTGACATGTGGGGTTGCTCAGGGGTCAATCATATCTCCCATGCTCTTTAATATCTATGTAAAGCTGCTGAGAGAGGTCATCAGGAGATATGGAGGGAGGCATCATCAATATGCAGATGATACCCAGCTGTATCTCTCTGTGCCATCTGAATCAGGAGAGGGAGTTAAAGTGCTTGGCAGGTGTTTGTAGGCAGTAATGGGCTGGATGTAGGACAATAAATCGAAGCTGAATCCAGACAAGACAGAGGTGCTGTGTGTCATAGGGTCTCAGGTCTGTATAGTTGGGAGACACCCTGTCCTCAGTGGGGTTATAGTGCCTTTGAAGGAACAGGTGCAAAATGTGGGAGTGCTCTTGGACTCTGCACTGATGCTTGAAGCTCAGGTGGAGGCCATGGCTAAGAGTGCCTGTTCCCAGCTATGGTTGCTGCATCAGTTGAAGCCCTTTTTGGACAGAGATGGCTTGGCCACAGTTATCCATGCTCTGGTAACATCCAAATTGAACTACTGTAATGTGCTCTACATTGGGCTGCCCATGAAGATGATTCAGAAGCTAGTGCAGAATGCAGCTACTAGACTGCTGACTAGGACAGCTGGCCAGCCGCACATCACGCCGGTCTTAAAAGAGTTGCATTGGCTGCCAATTTGCTACCGAGCCCAATTCAAGTGTTACCTTTGACTTATAAGGCCCTAAATGACTTGGGCCCTGAATATCTAAAGGAACACCTTCTCCCATGTCAACCTGCCTGTGCCTTAAGATCTGGAGGAGAGGCCCTCTTGATTGTCCCACCACCTTCAGTGGTAAAAGGGGTGGGCACCCAGGAGAGGGCCTTTTCAGTGATGGCCCCTAGCCAATGGAACAGTCTCCCCCTTGAGGTGTGTCAGGTCCCTTCACTATATATGTTTAGGTGGGCAGTGAAGACACACCTCTTTGCCTTGACCTTTGGTTAAATGGGAATGTACTGTCCCTTCCCACTTTAGAGACACTGTTATTGTTTTAATATATATCTGATTTTAAATGTTGTTACCCACCCTTTGGGTATAGGGCAGGATAGAAACACAAATAATAAATAAATAAGTGATCCATGCTCTGTTCCAGCTGGCATATTGAAGTATGGCCCATGTACATACAGCATGCAGGCTATGGTCTGGTAAGCAAAACTCAGCACCAGTTTACTGAGCATTTGGAAATAATGCTGGAAGTGTGTGCTGTTTCTAGGCCCCTGGCTAAAACAGCCGTGGCCTGCAACCACAGCATCCAAATTTAGCCTAGTTTCCCTGCAGTGCAGGTGGCCTTTGGGGTATGTCAACAGCAGCCTGGCCCATTATGACCCGGATTTCCTGTTTCAAGACATTTAAAGCCCATGCCATGCAAAAAGGCCATGAATCCACCTTTAGGAAGGACTAGTAAGCATTGCCCAGATGCCTGTTTTCTGGAAGCCTCTTGTCTTTTCTGGATAGGGTTATGGCTTCTCTTAAATATGTCTGTCTGTCCGTCCGTCCATCCATCCATCCATCTTCAGTGAAAAATAGATATGCCAGAAAATGTGTTCCTTAATCTCAGAAAATGTGTTCCTTAATCTCAATGAGTAGCTTTCACTTACCTAGACCTCTCCATGTTTGTGACTGCAACTTTTCTTAAACCAGCCAACTTTAGTGCCACAAGATATTTTTTCCCAGTGATACCCAGTGGCAAAGTCCAATGAGCATTGTCTAAAATCCGATGTTATATTTTGTTCATTGGTTTTAATGATTTAACTTTGTTAATAAAGAAAAAAAGCGATTGACTCAGTGTAAAGACGGTCTCAGCTCTGTCTTGTCTTCCGTCTTGCACTGCCAACCTCATAACTAGTCTTGTCTGATTGGCCCTGTGTTTCCGTAGGATAGAGAGAGGCTACCAAATACCATCTTCCAAGCATGGCTGTTACCATTGAGGAAGAAGAGTTTTTGTTATAGGGAAGTGCATGGATATTCAAAAATCTGATTTGAATCCATCAAATGTCAACATTTGAATTCAAATTGGATTTTTGAAAATCCAAATTTATACATTCAGACCAATTTCCGATTTTTGAAAATCCTAAATGGATTTTCAAATCATTCTAAAGAGTAGATCCGTATCTATCGCATATGAATGTGCACAAACATTATATGTATTTGCGCATATAATACGAGATGAAAACAGGATGCATACGGGATGCATACAGGATAAATACGGATTTGTGCGAATTTCGAATAACAGATACTAATCTTATCAAAATTTGTATATTCAGATACAAATTGGATTTTCAAAAGTACAGATTTTTGAAATTTGAATTGAATTGAATTTTTGAATATTCGATTTGGCTCGAATTCGAATGCAAAAAATACATTCGTGTACAGCCCTAGTTTTTTATAGTCTGGTTTTCTCACCTTTAAGGGGACTCAAAGTGGCTGACAAACCTTCTTTTCTTCTCCCCACAATGACACCCTGTGAGGTAGATGGAGCTGTGAGAGGTCAGAAAGAGAGCTCTAATTGGCCCAAGGTCACCCAGCTGGCTTCATGGAGGAGTGCAGAATCGAACTGGGAGACTTCCAGATAAGAATCTGATACTCTAACCACAAGACCAAATTGCATGTAAGCGAAACTTTGTGATTAAGATAAAACCAAATGCCCCCTTCAGCTTTCCCCAAACACAAGTCAGTCTGAGGCTGTTTCCACTCTCCTGGCAAAGCAGAGGTGCGCAAGAGAGGAGCCCATGATTGCTGCTGAGAAAGACGCCTCTTCCATCTCTATTTTTGAGCAAGGAGGCATCTTTTCAATATTGATGAGAATCCCCTCCATTCAGGGTGCAAGAAATGGGATGGCGTGGTTGTGGAGAGATGCCTGCCACCACTGCAAATGGAGAAGCGTTGGCAGGAGACACCTCCAATGGCAAGAGGAAACGTAGTCTGAGATGTGAACCAAAACATCTGTGTGCTCCCTTGGGGCAGCCATCTGGCTTCCTTTAGTCAGGGGGCAGAACACACCCCGTTTCCCAGGTGCAGGGAAGGATTTTTACCCTATCCATTGAAACCATCTCATACTAAACACTTGCATGGGAGCTATCCCCTGCTCAGGTGCTGGAGGGTTTGATGTGATGATAGCTAGGCACTGTCCTGATTTCTGATGTGAAGATAAGGAACACCTCTGGCACCATGGCACGTATTACACTGTGCCATGCTAGGCCAATCCTGGTTTGCATTAAGTGTTCTGGCTTAGGATAGGATGGTCAACCAGCAGGGCCTTGTTCCCCTTCATTGACAGAGGAAATCCCAGTATGCTGCAGCAATGGCATATGCACTGCATGCTAGGGCATGCACACTGCATCCTCCGCGTGCAGCACACAAACTGTCCAGCCACCACCTAGCGTAGCCTGGCACGGCCTCATTTGCATCTCTTCTGGGTGGGCGGAGCCTGAGGCAGAGCGACACAGCTGCAGTTGCATGCTGCATTGCCTGGGTGCTGCAGCAACAACACCCTGCATGTCTGTTGCTTTGATGAGGCAGTCCCAGCAGTCACATTTGCCCAGCCCTTGGGGAAGCGCTGGGTAAGTTCTGGATGCGTCGGACATCGCGAGGTGTGGACGCCCAACATATCCCAGAAGTTCACTAGCCGCATGCCTAAGTAAGGTGCTAAAAGTCCCTAAGTTTCCAGCCCCCTTTGTTGTTTTAGCAGGATGCCCAGAAGCAGCCCACTTTACTGTCTAAGGCTGCATCTCATGTTCCTACTGAATTATAATGCCTACTAAAATGGATGCCTAGGTACCACCTCCAGGTTGGAGAGGCAAGGCATCTCTGAAGGCCATTTCCAAGGAGTCGAGAATAGGGGCTCTTTCAGTTAACTTCTGTGAGATGATATCCCATGGAAGTTGACTTCAGGTATGGTAGCTGGTGGCCATGTTTGTACAGCAAACACCAGCCCATCCCAAACTTCACCCAAAACTACCTGGGAGCTTCTGAAGTGCAGACAGTCTCGACCACATCATTATATTAACAGCTATGTAAACTAGGCTTTTGCTATGGCAACTGGCAACACAGCAGGCCACCACACCACAGCAGCTACTCTGTACCGCCCCCAGCCAGTGTTTGCATAGGGAAGTACTGTGAATGCAGCCCGTGAGGGTAGGTCTGTGGAGTTGTTACTGCTCCAATAGCTAGCAGTAACCAGGGTGGCTATGGGTCCGGAGTACGCCGGACTGTCCTGATCACCTTTGGGCAAGCAGATCCTACGTGAAGGTTTTGCCCTTGTCTTCGGCTTCTGAGACACCAGATTGGACTAGATAGGCTGTGGCCTGATCCAGTAGGGCTCCTCTTATGTTCTTATAATAATGAATCTAGAACTTCTATGCAGATAATTTGCTTTTGGGAACATTGCAAAGTGGTGTGCTAGATGATCTTTAGGTTCCCTTTCAAGCTCCACAGAACTATGACGCTATAAATTGGTATTTACACAAATTTCATGCAAATCCATGGCCTTGTCATTTTGCACCATGTAAGTGACCATCCCGAATTCTCTTTTTGGCCTCTACTATGAATCTTTTCACATTTAAGAGTCATTGTAGCAAATGAAGATTCTAAGACAACATTACAAACATCATTCATTTGGCAATGGAATTAACAAACCTAAGATACGCTCTGAAAATATTTGTGCTTTAATGTTACAAAATGCCCCTAAGGAGGATACAACTGATTTTTTCTTCAGCACTACTAGAACGGATGCCTAGGTACTGCCTCCAGGTTGGAGACAAGCAGGATGCCTCTAAAGGCCATTTGCAGGGAGTCCAAAACAGGTGAAGAGTTTGCCTTGTCTTTGCTCAAGATGCCCATAAGCAATTGGTGGGCCACTGTGTGAGACAGGATGCTGGCCTCGATGGGCTGTGGCCTGATTCAGCAGGGCTCCTCATAAGTTCTGTAATCCAGGCAACGAGCCAGGGATATCAAAAGAAGAGATTGTTGCTTTTGTGGCTGGAGTTGTGTCTGTTTGCCTTTGTTTTATTTAAGAAAAAAACAACAACAAATAAACCGGTATTTGAATCAAGCCCTAACATTTCTGCTGAGAATGGGAACAGGCATAGATAAATCAAAGGCTATGCAGGAAAGGTGATGTAGTGTTAAAGGTTAGGGAAGGTCCAAACTTGACTATAACTCCCATGATGCTTAGCTTTAATAAGTGGCCTATGTGGCTAAGAACTAGGGGAGCTGTAGAAAATAAAAGAAGAATGTCTTTTCTTTCATAAATTCAAACTCGTCTACCACACAGGAGGATTATTCACAGCCACCGACGCCTTGACCCCATCTGTCCAAGAGAAGATCTAACGGATAAGATCTCTTTGCAAAGTCGGTGCTGGCCGGGTCTTTGAGGGAACGGGCTCATATTGTCTGCCATGGCTTCCCAATGGACTGGATATGCTCCTTTGCTTTCATCCTCAATGCAGCTATGCTGGTGTTCCGAGGGTCAACTTCTTCCAGTGGGAATTTATCCACAAAGTTGGTCCCACACTGATACGGTGGAGGTGGACCCATGGTTCCCAGAGGCTGCAAGGTGTGTCCCATGGAGGGAGAGTTTAGGAAAGGAGGAGGGGTGTAGCTGCTGGGCAGGGTCTGGGGAGAAGCCACGAAACCTGGCAAAGTCTGGAGGGGGCTGCTGTTGGAAATAGGGGGGTTCAGCCAGGAATCCAGGGGCAGGTTGCTGCTGATGGCTCCAATGGCGGAAGGCTGCGGGGAGCGATTGAAGGAGAGAATGGGAGAGTCCTGAAGCTTCATGGATGTCACCTCCAACTTCTCCTGCCTCCTCCACTTGGCTCTTCGGTTCTGGAACCAGACCTAAAGAAAATGCAGGTCAGGATTAGCCAGTCAGTCCCAGTAGCTTGCTAAACAGCATCTTCCATTTCCACAAAAATACCAACTATGTAGATGGAAGGTGAAAGGGTCTGTAGGTTATAGTGACCCATGGAGGAAAACTGTAACATCTATTCATGCAACGGAGAAATAATTTAGAATCCTCACTTTAGGGCTGCCCTTAAACCTCAGCAACCAAACCATTTGTTTAAAAAGGGAGTGAGCAAGTTAAATAATGATCAGGGACAATTACAGTTACAGATAGGCAAGTGCAGTTTGATGTTTGCTTGATCCAATTCAAATGGGGGGAGGTTCAAAATTTTCAAATTCGAACTGACAACCCTGTGGAAGGAGGCAGCCCTACAGGTATTGGGGGTCCAAATTCTTCAGAGACTTCCCTGTCTTTCATTGCTGGGAGTGATTTCATGCCCCCCCCCCCCAAGGATATGCTTCTGTTTGCTGAAGAAAAGGAGATGGAGGTGGTGTGTTTTACAGTGGTGGGTCAGGGTGTAATGAAGCTGCTTTGCTCCATAAGTGGAGACCCAGGAGAACCTGTTGAGGTTCTACTAATAGGCAGTATTCAAGCCTTCCCCTGCTGTGACGAGGACTCTCCACAATATTTAATTCAATGTGGATTTTCTGAATTAGGCAATGTTGAAAGAAAACAGCCTGTCACTTTGCTGATGTGTTCTCTCACTCTGAAAGAGGACTAAAGCTGGACGAAAAGTTAGGTGTGAATGCAAGTGACTTCTGTTCAATTGGACACAGAGCAGATAGTCACTTAAAGTGGAGGACTCTTTCAAATACTGTAAGACATCTGCCATTTGTAAAGGACAGGATACGGCCACTATCAGATCAGAGGCCAATTTGCACTTGGCCTTGTAATTTACCACAGGTGAATATCTGGGTAGGCGCATCTGCACTTGCAGGAGGCGTTTACAGCCTAGATATGCTCCCTGCCTGCCCAGATGTTAACCTATCACGAACTAGTGGTGGTGCATGAAATCATGCACCGCAAGAAACTAACTCTAACCAAAAGCTTACCTAAAGTGTCCAGTGGTGGGCATTCACACAATTTCCAGGGCATGGGGTCATTGAGGTGCCATACAAGTGTGCTCAGATAACGCCAAACATAACTGCACGTGAGCACAGTGTCACCACTGCCATTGTGCCCGTGCCGCAATCAAGATGGCGGCACCCTGTCAGCAATCAGACATGCACCCAGACGAAGGTACGTTTCCAGACACGTGGGGCTTAGGCTGACACATACTAGCGTTCCCAGGCATAAACACTGTTCATAATGTTCAATATTTGTCTGAACAGGGCCCAGTTTTCACATTGGAAGAGGGCTTATTTTATTTATGTATTTATTTTATTTTTTATTTATATCCCTATCCCGCCCTATACCTGAAGGTCTCAGGGTGGGTTAACAACATTTAAAACCAGATATCTATTAAAACAATGACAGTACATATTGAAACAGTAACAGTGTCTGTAAAGTGGGAAGAGACAGTATATTCCCATTTAAGCAAAGGCCAGGGCAAAGATTGTCCCCTTTTTGTGGTCCATGTTTAGTGGAACCACAGCTAAAAAGCCTGCTTCCCATAATCCTAGCTGTTTACAAATGTTTTGCTCTGGTTGATGATAAAATGCAGGAGTGTTTGTTTTGCTTTAGCTGTACTTTGAGTAGATGTGAAAGGAACCAAAAATAAATGCTCAAAACCTAAATCATTATAAGAGACTTTTAAGATTTTGTTCCCCTTTAAGTAAATAAGGCCCTTTATCCCGGAATAAAGCAAAGTGCGGAAAGCGCCAAAGATTCCAATGGTACTGTAAGAAAAGAAGTTTATTTTCTGGCTGCCTTTAGAGTTTTCTGAAAGGAACTAATGCTATTTGGTTGTGACATTCTAATTATCAAGAGAAATAGCTTCTTTTGCTGAATTTTCCCAGTTTGTGGCTGGCGTGGACTCTCAAAACCTGTTTCGAATCCTGAGCTTCCAAGTTTGATCTTTTTAAAGAGAAACCCCTTCTGGGCAATTGTGTCTCACGCTCTCCATCAAACAATTTCCTTTAGCCCATAAACTCCAATCTGTTCTCATTACTCACTAGAAAGGATAAAATTAATACTGTTTTTCTTTCCACAGCTTAAAAAAAGAAAAGAAAAACTAACTCATTTTGGAAGCCCTCCCAGAATTATTTTACAGATGACCAGCAAACACTTCACGTTCTAGAAAGACTTTCATGATCTAGGAATTAAAGATCGTTCCATGCTAATTAAGCCTAGTTAGGAAAATAAAGGCGCTCTCATTTGCAGCTAATGGAGGAGAGGGGAAACTTTGAAGGGTGCCTTCAGAGGCAAGTTAAAGCCCGTTTATTCTTCCGTGATTATTTTGGGAATGCCACAGATTCCCAGGAAAGGACACCTTCAGAGGCCACCCCAAAATTGTACAAACAAGTCATATTCCTGGGTGCATTCCCATACAAAATTAAATGTGAATCCAGTCCATTATTGGAATCGTGGGATCCCATTTAAATTTTTATTCCCGGACTTTAGAAGGACTATACTGCTAAAATCTGCAGAAAAACGTCCTTGGAAAAACTGTTCTCGGTCCCATTTTGGTGGCTAGCCGGCTCCCCCCCCCCCCCGCCGCCCTTTGGAACACTACCAGACTATTTGGGGAAGAGATTGCCTTTCAGGCTGTCCCCCCCACCCTGGCCTCATATCCTTCTGGCCAATGCTTGCTGCCAATAGGTGGGATTTCACATCTGGGAAGGTCTGCCCCCCTATCCTTCCCAGAGTACTGGAGATCAAAAAAAGTAATGGATCTTTGAACATAGATTTCCCCTTTTTGTGAATGCCATTGTACCTATGAGAGATACATTACATTGTTACTGCAATCAGCAGAGAAAATATTTTTTTATCCTGCTAAAAAGCACCCTTCTATAACACAACCCCACTTAGCCACTAGCACTCAGCAGGACCATGGTACCCATAGCAGTAGCAGGGAAGAGACTTTAGTTGGAGAATGTTGTGGTTAGAGTGCTAGGCCAAAACCTAGGAATCACTTGATGACCCTGTTAGCTTAACCTACCTCAAACAAATAACAGTCTAAAACAAATAACAGTACGCACCATCTTAGGGTGAATCCCCACGGCTAGCTTATTTTGGATTCAATACAGTTTCAATCCTCGCAGTCCCCACGTCAGTTTCGCTTAACACACTTTCCACGTGTTAAATTGCCCCAAAGCGTTATAAATGTTAACCCTCATTTCAACAGGTCTCACTCTGGATCGTGCGCTTGATACGTGTTACATTTTTTACTGTGGGGACCGTACCGTTTTAAGGGATGAGAATCCATGTTTAGGGTTTCCCTCTCCCATTAGCTTGCTTCCAAAGACAGTGATTTCAGTGTAAAAATCCAACCTTCACAGCAGCCGCTACACTGTAGCAATCTAGCCACTTTGCACCTGATAACAATGTTGCAATTTTGGGCAATTCTAGCTCTTTGGAGTTCTGACCTTTAAAGGGGAAAGGAAAGCAGGGGCAGGTTCTGGGAGATGTGTGAATGTTTAAAGCAATGTTGAGTTGCCGCTGCTGCTGTGTGCCCTGGGCAATGGGGAGAAGAGGGGAAAGAATCGCTGGCTGCCCGCTGGCGGTTTTCCTCCATCCAGGCAAGTGGCACCCACCCAGCCAGGCTCAGTGAAGGGGTCCATAATGGGTGGCGCGTTCACACCAGGAGGAAGAGGGCAGGGTAGCTCCGAAAAGCAGCTTTTAAAAAGTAGCCACTTGAGTCCCCCCTTGAGTCACGTACGTCCTCAGAATCCGGATTGAACACGATTAAGTTTAAAGTAATGGGAACAGGCAAATTCGCGTTTGCATCCGGTTCTATAATGGGGATGCGGTCTTAGGCTCTTCAGAGGAAAGAACAATTTATCAATACCAGAACCAGTTGAATGGTATCTCCAAACTGTGCTTTGATCTGCATCAGCACTCTGCAAGCCATTGCATCTATATCCTTTTCTACTATTTCAATTGCTTTTTTAGATCTTATCGTCAATGCAATGTGGTCCCATGCACAATCTAACCTGCAAGTCCAAATTCAGGTTAAGGCCACTGGGCCATTTGGAACCCTGCAAGATTAGGATTCGAATTGTACAAAGAATCCTGGAAGCCTAAGTGTAGATGCTCAGCTGCAGACCTGGAGAGAAACCCACAGGCCAGGAAGCTACTTATGCCTTTACAAAGAAGAGGTCACCGATTTGCCTAAAAATCGTATTTGTTCAGTCGGTATGGACAGATGCAATAGGAAAGGAAGCAAAAATAGAAGCATGTGATGATAGCCAGAGAAGAGGGGAAAGCAACTAAACAGAAGAAGATCTGACTTTTATACCCCGCTTTTCTCACCCTCAAGAGGACTCAAAGCAGCTGACAAATATTCTGTTCTTCTCCCCACAACAGCCACCCTATGAGGTAGGTGGGGCTGTGAGGACTCAGAAAGAGAGCTGTGACTAGCCCAAGGTCACCCAGCTGGCTTAATGGAGGACTGCGGAATCAAACCCCATGACTATGAGATACAAGTCTGGCACTCTAACCACAAGGTCACAGTTCTTGGTGCAAATATGAAAATGGAAAGGCAGTCAGGCAACAGAAGATGGAAAGAAACTTAAGATGAGCAAGAGACAAACACTCCATGTGTGGTGCAAAGTGTTAAGGCTCCTTCTTCCGGGCAGGATCAGCTCTACACTAAGTTCACAGGGTTCCTCCGAAAGATATCTAGAATAGAGGTATGTGCAACACACACCCTACCATACCCCCTCTAAGCTAGCCAGTTGAGCTCAGCTGTGGCAATCGATGCTAGGCTGAACCATTAATCTCATGATTAATGAAATTTCTCACGCACATGAGATCGGGAATATGTTTTCTTTCACCTCAAGAAGAAAAACACCCGCAGCTTGTGTGACTAGTTCAGTGAAACTGCGTGTACATACAGGACAATGGAACATCCCAGAATGATCCGCAAACTGGAAAGAGGAGGGCGTAGAGTCCTGCTTGGTGTCGTTCCACTGGTCCTTCCAAACAATAGTCCGATGCACAGTGGACTTAAGCATGGTTTGCACATTAGGAAGACGCGGAACACTGTGTCACTGGCCCATGGGCGTGGTTCTGCCAGGTGTCCTGCTCCAAAGCACTAATGGTGCCTCTCACACCTACAGGCTTTGAGCAACAGGCATTGAAGGCATCTGAGAGATCTTCCACTTGTTTGCTTCCCAGCTCTTTCACCTACTTTCTCACTTTCCTGTGCATGGTCAGCCGATAGAAGAAGAAGAAGGAAGAAGAAAGAAGAAGGAAGAAGGAAGAAGGAGAAGAAAGAAGAAAGAAGAAGAAGGAAGAAGGAAGAAGAAGAAGAAAGAAGGAGGAGGAGTTGGCTTTTCTACCCTGATTTTCTCACCCATTCAAGGGGATTCAAAGTGGCTGCCAAAGCTTCTATTCTTCTCCCCACAACAGTCACCGTGTGCGGTAGATGGGGCTGCGAGAGCTCAGAAGAGAGCTGTGACTAGCCCAAGATCACCCAGCTGGCTTCTCAGGGAAGTGCAAAATCAAACCCGGTATTCCCAGATAAGAGTCCGGTTCCCTAAACACTAGACCAAACTGGTTAAGGTTAAGATCAGGCAAGGCAGGGCAGGGTGGGGCAGGGTGGCAGATGGGCATGCAAGCAGGCAGAGAGGGAGGGAGGGAAGGAAGGAAGGAAGGAAGGAAGGAAGGAGGGAAGGAGTTAAGGGGGGAAGGACATGTGTGGACCTCCAAGTTAGCAATGGACATTTAAATGATTTAAGCTACGTTATTTCCACGGTGCCTAAGAGATCTCTGCTTCTGCAAAGATCCAAAACAAGGCAACTAAAATGATCAGAAGGCGAGAAGTTCCCCATGAGTAAAAAGTATGCAAAATGGGAAGATTCTGAATTTAGAAAGAAGGTGGATGAGAGAGTCATACTACTAGAGGCATGTGCAGGGTCTAGGCAGAATGAGTAAGGAGACGCTTCCCCTCAACTGGCACTTAGATGCACATCGCTCCTTCTGCTAGAACAATCGCGTAGACATAAGGGCTTCTAGTAGCAGCTGACAGAACTGTCCCCCATAGGTTTACTAAAGCTTCCTTTTCAAGCCATACTAGCCGGTCAACAGTGCTACTTCTCATGCTAATGACCTCCCTAGTTTAAACAGCTGCCCATTGTATGAAGATTCCCCTTTGTGCTGATTCTTCCAAGATTCACTTTGACCCCTCATTCTGGTATTTTACAAAAAGGGGGGGGGACTTGTGTTGTACACAGGTCTCCTTCTGGGCCTTCCTATGCAACTGGGTGGCCCCCATGAAAACAGGTCAACGCGCTAGATGGGCTACTGTCTTGATCCAGCAGGACATTTTGGATGTTCTGCAAAGCTGACTCCCCTTACAGAACCCCTTATTACATCTCCCCACTATAGCTGGGAGAAGAAGCTTCCAAGTTGGCTTGAAAAATAGCCAAGAAGGGATAAGCACCAACCTGGAGGGGTCAAGCAGCTGGGAAGGAACACCATTCACCTCTTCCCAGTTGCACTGAAAATTTCAGCAGGTTCATTTGGTATTAGGGGTGTGCACAAATGCAATTTTCGGGATTCAATTCGATCCGAATCCCCCGTAATTCGAATCAATTCAAATCTTTAAAATTTGAATGTATTCAATTGCGATTCTAAATTGATTCAAATCTATTTGTTCAAATTTCTTATTCAAATTTGCATATACAAACGTCGACATTTGTATGTGCCCGTACGGATCATTACGCATCCCAAACGCATCTGTACGCATCCCATATTTATCCTGTATGCGTACAGATGGGGGAGAGATGTATACATTCGAGTATGCATCGTGTACATACCTGTACAAATACAAATGTCCAAATAATTTGAATGAATAGGTCTGAAAATCTGCAATTCTTGTTTGAATGTTTAACTTCGAATTGATATTCTATTTGAATTTGAATGTCTAAATTCAAAAAAAATTGATTGGATTTCAATTATTTTGAATATTTCTGAACATCTCTATTTGGTATCAGCAGGGAACAATTAAACTGCATATGTACACAGTGAAAACAGCACCTCTGAAGTGGGTTAAAAGTGGATCGCAGGAGGGAACATTCACAAACCAGTCTACAGCTCCCCTATCTCATGAATACTCTAGGCTAGAGAAGATGGATTAGAGATGGGATGAGAACACAAGGGCCACATGCTACTGTCTCCAATGTGCTTCTGAACCAATCCCTTTGCTAAGTGTAAACACCGCCTTATACTCTCCCGTTCATGAATGGATGGAAGTAAATCTCTATTTTCCAAGCCCGAAGTACGTAGGCATGTCTGTATTATCTCTAAGGGATTTAAAAAGTAGCAGAGCACCTTCAAGCCATCCATGGCAACATCAAAACCAAAATCTTCAGCTACTGGTACAGGCTCGACTCAGTGGCCTTTAACAGACTGCCCAGAACGTGCTTGGAAAAAATATCAAGATCAGTAGCCAAATCACCACGGTATAAACACCTCAACCAAAATATCAGTCACGCAGGCTTCTCCATCAAGGTTTTAGGTGAATCTGCAAAGGTTTTCTTCTGACATGAAAGGCAACGGTATCAGCTCACAGAATGACACAACTAAACTAGCCCATGATGAGTCCCTGAAATGGCCGGCACAAACCAAGCGGATATTGCACAAGGAGAAATAGCTGGACACCAAGACCCTTTCTGCACTGAGCCTTATTTTGGAATATATACCTTAAAAAGGATATTGTGGAACTAGAGAAGGTGCAGAAAAGGACAACCAGAATGATTATGGGTCTGGAACACCTCCCTTACGAAACCAGGTTGCAACGTCTAGGCCTCTTCAGTCTGGAGAGATGGCGTTTAAGAGGGGACCTGATTGAAGTATATAAAATTATGCATGGTATAGAAATGGTGGATAGAGAAAATTTCTTTTCTCTATCGCACAACACTAGAACCAGGGGGCCCTCTATGAAGCTGATGGGTAGGAGAGTAAGGTCTGACAGGAGGAAGTATTTCTTCACCCAGAGGGTCATCGGCTTATGGAATGTGCTGCCGGAAGAGGTGGTGATAGCTACCAGTCTAGATGGCTTTAAGGTAGGATTAGACAAATTTATGGATGACAGATGTATCAATGGATACTAGAATTAATGTCTAGGTACATCTTTCAGGCTGCCGGGGGGGGGGGGAGCAGGACACTTCTAATGCCATTTGCTGGGATTCAAGAGCAGGAAAACGTTTGTCCTTGTTTCTGTTTGAGATGCCCATGAGCATTATATTTGGTGGGCCACTGCGTGCAACAGGATGCTGGACTAGATGGGCTGTGGCCTGATCCAGCAGGGCCTCTCTTATGTTCTTATATACCAGAATAGGGGCTTGCGGTCTGCTAGAACAGATTATGGCCTTGCCGTTGTCTGTATTAGCACGTCGATAGCAGATCCCTAATTTTAGAAGAATTTTTACCGGCATGCATGTCAAACAATTGGACTTCATGGCCAAAGCAGGAAGGCTCCAATGCCTCCGATACAAGAAAACACTGTTTCTATGGAGCCTCAGAAATTAAAGACATTAACTTGTAACTTGTACACTTCTGCAGAGAAAAACATCTAATTAAGGGTAGGCCTGGGTTTTTTTGTATTCGATTCCTAACGAATCGAATGCAAGAAAATTAGTATTTGTTCAAAAAGATCTCCTTCGAATGTGGTAGGAATCATATTCGATCTGAATGTTCAGTCCCACACAAATCCCATACGAAGCTTCATACGAATGTATCAGAACATTTGATTTGAATTAAAATGTCCATCTGTGAATGTGCCAACATTCAATTCAAATGTCCAAATTCAATTCGAATGTCCGAATTCGGCCAAATTTGTACAAATTTCGAATGTTACGAATATTTGTGTATATCCCTACATCCAACACTTGGAAAGTTCACATTTTGCTTTCTGTCCCTGGGAAGCAAAGGGCGAACTTGCCAGCATGTGTATTAAGCATCTGCATTAAGCATCTGTAGTTCGCATAAAGCCTCCCCCTGTGTGTCTGCATACCTACCTGAAATGTGAATGAGTGTCCGGGCGCTGCCATCTTCTTTGGCCAATACTGACACTGGCGTTGTCATCAGGACAACTGTGATGTGCCACGACAGCATGCTTGTACCCCGCATCACTTGACATGCCAGGACGCTTGCGCATTGCATCATGTGATGCAGAAGCACCACACCAGGTGCAAACAGGTCTGCCCAGAGCCTGCCTGGGCACTTAAATGGTGCCCTTAAATGTGCAGCACACACAGTTGCCACGGTGGGAGTTTCTGCATGGAAGGAGTTGGCTCCTTTATGCGCAAATGCTCTGTCTTGGAACTCCCCTCACGGCAACTACAAGACCAAGTGCGGAAAAGCCCTCTGTTTTTGGGGGTGGGTGGGTGGGATTATGGGACCCTAAAGCCAAACTCCTTCTCCTTTTGCAGGGATCAAATCCACATGTAACTAAAAGAAAACTTCACCTCAAACAGACTGGAATGGATTGCAATGGAGAGGAGTTTCTTGCGAACATCGTTATGCGCTACTTCAGGCGGCTTCTTCCAAATTCTTTTAACTGTGGCTGCATCCAGATGTCAGGTACTTATTCCACTACATTTGGATATTGTGGAATAAAAGTGTGGATATTCCAGAATATCCATGTTTTAGTCTGGAATATCCAAGTATAGCAGAATAAGGGTGCAGCCTGTGTGTAGCTTTTCGTTTCTCTTGTGTCTCCTTGTGCGTGCGTGTCATGTTGCAATATCTGCTACATCCAGATAGGGAAACTACAGCACCACTATGGATGCGCTGTGGAATGACCGCTATGCCTATCTATGGCAGCCCACATCGTACATAGTTCCACTGTATTGCCTCTAAAACACGCAGCAGCCTATTGAGGGAAAACCTAGTGGAAGTGGGGCATTTTTCAGTGATAATAATAGTGGGGAAATACTCTGGATTATCACTTGGTAGTGGGATATTCAGCTGACATCTGGAACCGGCCATGGACTTTGTACTAATCAATAAAGTCCATCAGTCTGTCCGTCCATCCATCTCAAATAAACAGAGCATGAAAAAGGTCCCAGTCCATGTACTAAGGTAAACCAACTGGCACCTCTTAGACATTATGAAAGGAAATACCTGGCCAAATACGCCTGAGACCACAACTGCATTTTCGTCAAAGGCATCCATTTACATATTAATTCATTTACTGGCTTCAGTGTGCATTCTAAAGGCACAACCCCCATTTGAATTTTGTTAGTAACACTGCAGCTGTTATTATGATGTTCAAAAGAGAGAGAGTGAAATAACTGCAAGGAAGCTTATTAAAATATCCTGTACCAGGGGTCGGGCTTTTATCGCGTTACCAGATCTTCGACTTTGGTGCAAGCTTTTTCTGCACTCCTTAGATTCTGTCCTGCATAACCAGACTTAAATGTTTGCAGGCTCTTAACAGGGGGCATTTTCACAAATTCATGGGGGGGGGGGAAGGGTAAAAATTGTACAGTCCTTTTTCATACAAATACCTAGAAAAAAGTACAGTATATTCTGGCGTATAAGACTACTTTTTAACCCAGGAAAATCTTCTCAAAAGTCGGGGGTCGTCTTCCTTTACAGCGAGTATATCCCAAACTCTATATTTTAACTGGAAAAGTAGGAGGTTGCCTTATACGCCGGAATATACGGGTAGGTATTTTGAGGAAGAACAGTCTTCGCTGCCCAAAGCCTCTGGAAGCTGCCTCAATCCTCCACAACTGTGGTGAAGTATAACCAGATACACCGGGAGTAGCTAATATGCTCCTGGTCAGCAGCATCTGCACCTGCCTTCCGGGTGCAAAGCTGTAAGGAGGCAAGTTGGCATAGCCTTGGGTGCACAACTGTGCTCTGCATTGCAATTGCCGTGGCAATGTCCAGGCACACAATAGAAGATACTGCAGCCATTGCCATGGCAATTCAGACAGTCTGGGACAGACCATCTACACTGCGAGTGCTGGTGGTCCGGTTGAGGACTACACTAGTGCTCACAGTGCAAACATGGTTGTCACAGCTTAACTGCAGTGGAACAGTATAACAATATCAGTTAAGTGTGAACAGAAACTAGACAGCATTTGGGGGACGACGACTAGTTTTCCTCAAAGAATAAATATCTGCTCCTGTTGCTGCTTGGCCCTTTAGATCAGAGTTGCTTTTTTGTGATTAGAGGGACATATTTATGCCATTTTCCTGGCAGATCCAGAAGTAGTCTGCCATGACCTTCTTTCGGGGAGACACTGCGGATTGAACCTGCCACCCTCTGCTTCCCAGGCAGATGCTCTGCTGCTTTGCTATGGCAACTCCCAATGAATCCACGGGGAACTTCAGTGAGTTTAGCCTTCACCTATCCCTGTAAAAGATCTTTGCAAAGTGTGAGATCTGATTTTTTTTCCCTCCCAGGGCTGGAGGTGGTGTGAGTGGGAGGAACCGCAGTTCGAGGGTCTGAAACTAAATACTAATAATTAGAGGGAGATTACAGTACGAAATGTTTAAAAGGGCAGATTAAGGAAAATCCCTTTACACATCATTTAGCATGTGTGCAAGGCTGAAACTATCTCCCAGAGGGGGAAAAAAAATTGAAAGAGAAAGAAAGGAATCCTTAAACTGGATTAGCAAGCGAAGGCTGCTTTTGGGTTGAGCGAAACGAGGACACAGCTGAAGTTTTCATCGTGGGAGTAAAACAGCGATAGAAAGAAATAGCATTCATAACATAATCCTGGTGTTTCCTGTAAGGTCAAGGAAACAGCACAGGTATCTTCTGTTTTTTCCTTTCCTTTTGCAAAGTCCCACTGGGACTGCACTGGCCCTGATTTCAGATTATATCCAACGACAGGGGTCTGCCATCCAAAAACTATGGTATGCAGAAGGCAGGCTCCTATTCTGGGATATAATCTGGAAGAAGACTGCAGAAAGGGCCCTCCTGAAGAAGAAGAAGAAGAGTTGGCTTTCTACCCTGCTTTTCTCACCCATTTAAGGGGACTCAAAGCAGCTGACAAACCTTCTGTTCTTCTCCGCACAACAGACACCCTGTGAGGTAGGTGGGGCTGTGAGAGCTCAGAAGGGAGCTGTGACTAGCTCAAGGTCTCCCAGCTGGCTTCGTGGGGGAGTTCATAATCAAACCCAGTATTCCCAGAGAACAGTCTGGCTCCCTACCCACGATGATGCAGGATCAGTTCGGTTAATCCTCCCACACCTTCTCCATACCTCCCCCTTTATTTTTTAATAGGATTATATCGGTTAAGAAAACATATGGAACTCTTACAGGGATACTAAGGGGAAGTAGTGTGGACCCACTGGGGAATTACAGGACCCAGAGTGCCTCATCTGGACTTTTCAAAAAGGAGGGGATGTAGTGGTCCCAAATGACCCATCAAGCATCCTTGCGTTTCTTACCTGAACCCTCACTTCAGGTAGGTTGACCTTCATGGCCAGCTCCTCTCGGCTATAGACATCAGGGTAGTGAGACTTCTCAAAGGCTCGCTCCAGTTCGTGTAGCTGGTAGGTGGTGAAAGTGGTCCGATTTCTCCGGTGCTTCTTCTTGGGCTGGTCTTCGTCGGACAATTTCCCATCACTGTTGTTACAGGTGGGCAACTCTGGGCTCAGGCTCTCCTCAGAGTGCTTAGGGCAGTAGGAGTCTAAGAAGGGAGAAAAAAAGGGAGAAGTGGGTAAAATTGGAATTCAATGCCGCACATGGATATGCATTTACCTAGGCATTACTTTTCATGGGAACCAAATGCCTCTGAGTTCACCTATAGGAGATGAGTCTGTAAGATAACTTACCTGGCATGGTGGGTCTGTCCTAAGTTCATTTTCATGAGCATCATGTATAACCACTGATTCCGAGTTACGGTACTTTGGTTCCAAATCCATCAGTTCAATCTCACTGCCTTGGGCTTAATATTCCGAGTTGGTTTTGCAGATATACAGACTTTGGTGGCTTTTACGGTGCTGAGATACTTTCATACCAAATATATATCTAAAGGAGTGCATTATTATTCATTCACCATCCTAACTGTCCTACTGGATTGGCGAGTTTCTTGTGCGTGCTGCTACGTGAACAAAACAAATGTATGTACTGTAAAAGTGAACACATGCCTGTTCCTGCTAGAAGAAGTACTGTCGGTCTCAATAAAGGAACCCAAAATGTATTATATGCAGAATGTATCATGCTGATTCTATCTACTCCTGTGTGTTTTCTTCAGATTAAATAATCCTGGATTCCAAGGCAGTTCATGCCCAGCTAAGGATGGTGCAGGTCTGTGGTCTTGCTTTGTTTATAGAAGTCAGCTGATGTTATTTTGGTGCAATTGAAATTAAGCCAATTCACAAACTTGCGGCGATTGCTGATATGCTTGTGGTTCACTATTAGTGGTCCAATGTGCAATCTCCCTTGTGCACGGCTCACTTTGTTTTGCCAGATTCAAGCCGTGCCTGTGAGAACTGTAGCCCTCTGGAGTGGTATTTGCCACTTCCACAAACGGTGATCTTATTTTGCAGAATTGTCACCCAAGTTGGAAAGATTTGAGGCAATATCTTATGAATTCAGCCAAGGTTCACCTAAAACCCACCAGTTTCCCATGTTGACCAGATATAAGCTGACAGGGGGAGAGTATTATTATTTACATACCGCATGTGACGCCTCAAAGGGTGGATGAGAAGTAGTAGCTGACGCTAACTCTGAACTTGTGGCTCTGCTTTTCTAAAAGCAAAGGGTAACATTACCACAATGGTGATGTCCGTAACATTGTCCCACCAGCATCGAGATACTTGGCAGTCCCAATCTTCATAACAGCAAACTACACTCTGAAACAAAACCCATCGGTTTCTTGGCCGTGGTGGCCAAGAAAAATCCCTCATGTTCCCATGACCTTAAGCTGGAACCAAAGGTTTATTAGCTAGTCCAGACAGTGCTTCTACACTAACCAACCATATGCTGGTCGAAAACACAAGAAGCAAAATATGGGATCCTTCCTCACCAGCATCCCCCCAGCTGCTATCACACAGAAATACGCCACGTCTGATCTTGGAGTTACCAAGCACAAGACACAACCATTGGGACAGCAGCCACGGAGAACATTATTTTTCACATTCCTGATAAATGCGCTTTCAAGGTCACCAAGGGTTACGGCCATCACTGTATCTTGTGGTAAGAAACGCTACCGTTGAACAATTCACCACGTGGAGATATTAATGCCTCTTCTCAACTGTCCAGCATTCGCTGCTGTCGGTTTCATTCATTGTGAGCCAGTTTGTTCTAGCGGTTAGGGAGCCGGACTCTTATCTGGGAATACTGGGTTCGATTCCACCCTCCCCCACGAAGCCAGCTGGGTGACCTTGGGCTAGTCACAGCTCTCTTCTGTGCTCTCACACCTCACAGGGTGTTCTGTTGTGGGGAGAAGAACAGAAAAGCTTCGTCAGCCGCTTTTAGTCCCCTTAAATGGGTAAGAAAAGCGGGGTAGAAAAGCCAACTCTTCCTCTTCTTCAATGTAAAGTGGAGGACACAGCCAAGAGAACGTCTCCCCTTCTTCCCGCTTTCAGGGTCCCATTAAGCAGGACATACACTTCTTTGCATGTTTCCCCCCTGATATTAAAATTCCTTTGAAGGGAATCCAAATATCTGATTCTCAACATCTTTTTTGTTTCCATTTCCTTTCATACCTTCGCAGTGCAATAGCTTTTGTTCCTTAAGATGTCCACAGCGCCCATATTCAACATGAGTGAATGGGAGACGGCTGGACCTGATTTGAATGGCCAACGGACAACCGAACTAGCCTTCCATACTGATTGATCGCTGTTCAGTTGCCAAGTCGTGTCTGTTTCCTCATGGCCCCAGGAACCATAGGGTGTTTTTCCACTGTCACTAAAAGTACCCATTAAGTACCCATTAATGGGTACGTAATGGCATTTTTGTACCCATTAATCGGTACTTAATGGGTACTTCTAGTGACAGTGGGAAAACACCCATGTCACCCAAAGTCTGCCCAAGTTCACGTTTGCTGCTTCCATGCCTCTATCTACCCATCTCAACCTCTGCCGTCCCCTTTGCCTTTTGCTTTCAAGCCTTCCCGGCATCAGGAGTCCTTTCCAGGGATTACTGTCTTCTCAGTACATAACCAGAGTATTTGAACTTCGGCTTCAGTATAGGGCAACTCCAGAGAAATGAAAGCATTAATGCTGAAAGACCATAAAATGTTCCTCCTCCTTGCTGGCACTGGTCTGGAGAACCTTCCGCTTTGCCACTCTAGCTGATTTGCTTGCAATAATCAATAGGATGGCTTCCTTTCAAGAAAATATATTTAGGTTAAGAACCTCTGCCCTCAGAGTAAACATCTCAATTATGAATAAGGAGACACAAAGCAGCTGGCAAGCCTTCTGTTCTTTCCCCACAACAGACACCCGCTGAGACAGGTAGTCCATGAGAACTCAGAAAGAGAGCTGTGACGAACCCAAGGTCACCCAACTGCCTTCGTGGAGGAGGGCGGCGGACTCAAACTGGGAGACCTTCGGGTAGGGATCTGTCCAACCACAGGCTCAAAAAAGGGGGGCAAAAGATTGTGAATTTAGTTTGCCTACAATCATAATCGGGGAAATATTCCTCTCTTAAACAAACAAAAGTTTCCCTTTTTAAAAGTGATATTATTTATTAATGTTTATATTTCTATCCCGCCCTTTGCCCGAAGGTCTCAGGGCAGGTAACAGCATTTAAAATCCAATACATTAAAACAGTAAACAACCGATATTAAAACATTAGTGTCTGCAAATAACTACCAGTCGTTACAAGTGGGAAGGGGAAAGTGTCCCCATTCAGCCGAAAACCAGGGCAAAGAGGTGCGTCTTCAATGCCTTCCTGAACATATACAGTGAGGGAGCCTGACGCATCTCAAGACAGATATTATTCCATAGATATAATTCAAGGCTAGCTGCACTCTGGGCGGATGGGTTGCTCAGAAGAACATGTAAAGGATCTATTTGCCAATTACGGTCACAGATCTCTTAATGCTTACTTGCCCCAAGGGTTCAAAATGCTCCGGCAGAAGAGAAGCAGCACTCAGCCGCGAAGCAAAACTTATTCATCTTTGACGCATGATGCTCCCTCCCATGCACTGAACTTTTAACTCCGCAAAGGAACCTCAAAACTCTTGGGGCGATACTGGACTAGGTGGATGGGCCACAAGTCTCACTTGCTGCTGTTTTGGGGTTGCTATGCCATGTTCCATAGTTCTTCTGTGAACCTGAGCTTTTGATATAGCTACGATTTCCATCTTCAGAAGATCTGACTTCTGTTTGGTCTAGTGGTTAGGGAACTGGACTCTTATCTGGGAATACCGGGTTCGATTCCGCCCTCCCCCATGAAGCCAGCTGGGTGACCTTGGGCTAGTCACAGCTCTCTTCTGAGCTCTCACAGCCCCACCTACCCCACAGGGTGTTCTGTTGTGGGGAGAAGAATAGAAAAGCTTTGTCAGTTGCTTTGAGTCCCCTTAAATGGGTGAGAAAAGCGGGGTAGAAAAGCCAAGTCTTCTTCTTCTGGAAAAAGTCAAACGCTACTGATGCAACAAGTGAGACTGTCACCTGCTTTGAAAACCTACAGGGCCCAAGTCTGCCTCTCTGCAGTTCGGATACAAGAAAGAATCCGTCCGATCTGTGTGAAATTTCTCATCCGATACCGCTGCGACTGGGGATTATGACAATAAGAAATCCCAATGAAGGAAATTTTATTGCTAAGAACCTAAGTTTGTTCTAGTGGTTAGGGAGCCAGAGTCTTACCTGGGAATACAGGGTTTGATTCTGCACTCCTCCACGAAGCCAGCTGGGTGACCTTGGGCTAGTCACAGCTCTCTTTCTGAGCTCTGACAGCCTCACAGGGTGTTCCGTTGTGGGGAGAAGAATAGAAGCTTTATCAGCCACTTTGAGTCACCTTAAATGGGTCTGAAAAGCGGGGTAGAAAAGCCAACTCTTCTTCTTCCCCCATGAAGCCAGCTGGGTGACCTTGGGCTAGTCACAGCTCTCTTTTGAGCTCCCATAGCCCCACCTACCTCACAGGGTGTTCTGTTGTGGGGAGAAGAACAGAAGGTTTGTCAGCCGCTTTGAGTCCCCTTAAATGAGTCCGAAAAGCTGGGTAGAAAATCCAACTCTTCTTCCCTGCTGGATCAGGCCACAGCCCCTCTAATCCAGCATCGTGTCCCCCACAGTGACCCACCAGCTGCTTCTGGGCATCTCAAGCAGAAGGCTAAGGCAAGACCTTCACCTGCTCTCCACTCCCTAGCACGGGGCCTTCAGGAGGCCTCTATTGTCATTGGTGACTATTGTCTACAAACTCGCGAAAGGCGAGAAGCCATGCCAAGTGCAACCCACCTGCCCTGACTGCCTTGAAGGCCCAGCGCTTAAAGGTTTAAAGGCGCCGTCTAAGAAGCGACCCGACGGGCGCCCTTCTGCTTCCACAGAGCCAAGGCGGTCTAAGGTGGCAAGAAGGTGCATATTATGGGGGGGCCCCGATCGCCGCCCGTCTCTCACCTTCGAAGTGTTGCTCCGACGCAGCTCCCTCCGGCTCCTGGCCGGGCTGCCCTTGCTGCGGCTGCTCGGCTGGCATAGCGGGGAAGCAGGCCCTGGGGTTCCGCTTTTCGGCCTCCTTGCCGGGCCTGGCATCGCCGCCGCCGGAGTCCTGGCCTTGGAAAGGGCCCAGGAGGGGGTCTTCTTTGGTAAATCCCAAAATGGCTTCGATGCTGTGCAACCTCGAGGGCGCGCCGCCGCCGCCGCCGCCGGGGCTGCGGACCAAATGCCCCGCTAGGGAGAAGCCACCGTCGGTCATGTTCAGGAAGGCGCCTGGCTGCAGGTGCATCGAGCTCGACGGGCGGGCGGGCGGGGCGGAGGAGCCCTCGAGCCTCCCCTTCGAAGGCTCCTGCCCCGCGGCTTGGCTTTCGGGGACTCGGCGGCGGGTCCCGGCGTCCGGGCGCCGTCGGGGGCGCCTCCTCTGCCGCTGCGGTCCCCGAACCTCTCGCCGGCGCCGGCAGCCGCCCTTCCAGGGGCCCGAGGGAAAAGCTCTGCGGGCGTCCCGCCTCAGCCCCCGCCGTCGGTGGACCGGCCCGCCTGCCTGCCCGCCCGCCTGCCTGGGCGGCCCCTGATGTGACCAAGTCCCCTTAGTCGCCTTGTGGGAGTTAAGCCTTCCCGACTCCTGTCCTCGACGGGCCGCGGATCAACGGGCGGGACTGAATGACCTTCCGCGGGGGAGCGCACCAAGCCGGGCAAGGAGGTCCCTCCGTCTGCCCGTCCGTCCGTCTGTCCGTCCGTCCCTCCGCGCAGCGGCCGGGGTTGCTTCGTCTGGATCCCCCGACGACGCCCGCCGCGCTCCGGAACCTTCCCCACCAGCTCCCAGGGCTTTTACGAGGCGGGACGGGCAGAGGCACCAGGGTTAAGGGGCCAGGACCCCCGCCTATCCTTCGGCCTCAGACTCCTCCCTTCCCCGTCCCGAGAGAGACCTCCCACTTCCTCGCGGGGGCGGACGGCGCGCACGGCGCACCATCGCCGGCAGCCGCAGCCGCAGCTTTGGGAACCGCGCTAGAGGAAAAGCGGCCGGCGCCGAACGAGGAGTGGAGCCGGATGGACCTGTCGGCGGCTGTTGCTGCTGGCGAAGGGAAAACGGGATGACTCCTCGAGGAGGGTTCTCTGCTTGGTTCCCCAGGCTCTTAAAACGGAAGGGAGCGCCTTTTGTTAAGTCAGACGGGAGAGTTTTGTTGGGCTTCCCTTTAAATGCGCTAGAAAGGCTCCAGAAAAGGAAACGAAGACGGAAGGAGGCGCAGCAGCAATTTGGGAACTTCGCCGCGGCTGGGCTTTCTTCCCCCCCGCTCCCCTCAGTCACCCCCTTTCTAAAACAATAATTTAAATAAAAATCTATAAGAGGAGCCGGAGATTTAAACCTGGATCCAGTCGCTCTCTCACGCACAGAGATTACTGGAAATGAGAAATTCTGCTGGAAACTTGGTCGGGTTCCGGCCGTCGAGGGGATGATCCGATCCGATCCCGCAATCGCAGCGGACGGGAAACGGATTATGGGGGGGGGCAGCAGCGTGGGAAGAGGGGTGGGGATTTCCCCCCCCCGTGGCTTTTCCCGTCGCAGCGAAAACGGGAGCAAAGGTGCCTTTTCGGGATGGGGAAGCATTAAAAGGGGAATTTGAAGCGATTAAAGGCTACTTAATTGCTTATCTGGTTTCCTTTGCGGGCGGCGGGCGGGGGGGGGGGAGGTTAATTAATTAAGAAGTAAGTAATCATGAATTGCGATAAACATAGCAAGGGGCTGGAATGACCGCGCGAGGAAGGGGAGGATGGATTTGCCCTCAGTAAAAAAAAAGTCTGGGTCGCCTTTCGAAGTTCTTTCTGGATCCTCCAAAAATCAGACCGAGTTGGAGCCCCTTTTCCAGCGAGACTTTTCTCTCCCCCGGCCGGATAATCGCTCCCACTGAAAATCCTACCAACGCGAACGCTACACGTTGCGGCTGAAATGCGCAATAAAAAAATCATAAGGTTTTTAATCCGATTCGATGGAGCAGTTTTGCCTTTTCGGGGTTATTGCGGCGTCTACACACCAGAAGAAAAGAAAAGAAAAACCCGGTTTTATTCCTGGCAACAGAACTCCCGCCGGGGCCACAAAACCCCCACCGCAGAATCTGAATCGAAAAGGCGGACTCTGGAAACGGTCTGCAAACAGGGCGCCAGGGTGGCACGAAGCCCTGCGCTAAATCCTATTTAAAAAAGCAACTTCTTAATCTTAGGGCACCGCATGGATCGATTGGCGTCAGCGATAACGCTGCCTTTTTAACCTATTGGGGGAAGTAAATCGACTTTTTTTTAAACCTATTAGGACAAGATTTTGCCCAAGAAAAGTCTCCTTTCTTTCTCTTTCTTTCTCTGCCCTCTTTTTGAAAAACGAAACGAAAATATAAGTTTTGTGCCCGGGAGAGAGTCGTCTGCGATGCTTTTTGTCTTTGCTCTTTTGCTAGAGTTTCTCAAGGAAAAATAATTTATTTCTCCATTTCTATACCTTTTTTCCAATCTACTCTTTGACAGAAGACATAGATATCCCTCCTTTAGTGCGCACAAAAGTCTAGATAAGGTATTTGTTTACCTGTTTATTTGTCCCATCCTAACTTGAAGGTCTCAGGGCAGATCACAATACATTGACCCTGCCTGCTGTTTTACACCGGTGTTTTATCAACTGCTGATGGGTGATCTCGCTCTGTATATCCTCAGAAGCAGTCCCACCGTGATTATTGCTAACGGAGGATAATTTTCCGAACACTGCATGGGTTAATCTCACAGATTCTGGGTTTATTAAAATTAAAGAGGCCATTTGGTCAGACTGGACTCCTAGTGCCGCCGTGGACAGACTGCTGAAGTTTTCTTGGTTGCAGCATGGAAGCTGTTTATTTATTATTTATTCGTTTGTATTTCTATCCCATCCTATACCCGAAGGTCTCAGGGTGAGTTACAATATTATATTAATCTTAGGTCCCTGCCTTCAGGCTTACAATCTAAAGAGACAAGAAACAAAAGGAAAATGGTGTGGGAGGGAACAGGGAACAGCAAAAAGCAAGCACTTGAGGTCAGTTGCTGTTGCCTTCTCTGTTAATTTTCATCTCACCAGTCTAGCCTAGAAACACTTGGTATTTCGTTGTGGTCTCCCATCCAAAGACAGACCAGATCATCTGACCTGCTTAGCTACTGAGATCAGATAAGATCACTGCAGGGTAGCTTAAATGCTGAAGCTCTGGACTTTTAAACACTGGCTCAGATTATGTCCTTGCAAAGGGCGGTCAGACACTATCGGAGCGGCTGTGTCCTTCACTTTTCCTTGCCGAATCAGAGTGGGAGAATCGGCATTAAGTATATGAATGATGGCTTTTCTTTCTCAAAGATAACTGAGCTGTATATCGTGCAAATACGGCACAAGACAACAATTATTAAAGCTCACCAATTAAAAAACAAAAATATTCTAAGGATAAAACAGATTAAATGACTAAATTAAAAAAGCAAAGAAAAAACTAATGGCAATACCTTGCTATTTTAATAAAGTTACACATCAAGTTATGAAGTTTTGGATTGTCTGTTCATTAAAGAAATGGATTATTTGTCTTAAGGGTGGGTGTTGTGGTCCCAAAGATGTAATTCCCCAGGTTGTAAAAGAAGAAGAAGAGTTAACTTTTCTACCCTGCTTTTCTCACCCATCTAAGGGGGTTCAAAGAAGCTGACAAAGCTTCTGTTCTTCTCCCCACAACAGAACACCCTGTAAGGTAGGTGGGGCTGTGAGAGCTCAGAAGAGAGCTGTGACTAGCCCAAGGGCACCCAGCTGGCTTCATGGGGGAGGAATCAAACCCAGTATTCCCAGATAAGAGTCTGGCTCCCTAACCACTAGACCAAACTGCTGTAGTCCTTCCTAGGTTCTAATCCAGCTTCAGTCCATCTTTGGTGTGAGAGAGGAGATCAACAACATGACTAGTCATTTTATTTCCACATTAACTCCCCCAAAGGTGAATTTCCTGGGTTAGAGAATGCTGAAAGAAAACAGAGGCCTTTTCGCACGAGGGGTTTTCGAATGCGTGTAGAACACGTTGGGACAGAGCATTTGCTCCTGTGGGTCAGCGGAACCACCCCAGCCTGGCCCAATGCATCTACACATGTTTGAGTTTCAGAGCACAAAGACGTGTTCTGAAAGCCTCCGGGTGCATTTGGTGCATCCCAGCGCGTCTCCAGCCATACTGGAGGGAAGTGCTCGCATGCTCGCCCTCCATGACAGCTGGGCCCCTCCCCCGGGCTGCTCCCATTGGCTCCCATTGAGCCAGGGGTGGGCAGCCCAGGCGCTTCCTTTCCCTTGGTTCCCGCTTGCTCCAGAAGCCCACATCGGGCTCCTAGGGGCCAGCAGGACCCACACCCTACACGCCCCCACCCCACCCTGGGGGCGCACGTGCGCAATTGCTGCTTACCTGTTCGCCGCCAGGTTGCAAGTGGTGCGAGGAGGCTGGCGATGTTCTGTGCATGTGTGCGGGGCAGTTCCTGATTGGTCAGGCGCTCACCTGGCTTCAACTGGCCATCTGCACAGGCGCAGGTGCCTGGCGAATCAGGAACCGCCCTGCGTGCAGGCACAGAGCGTCGCCAGCCTCCTTGCGCCCGTTGCAACCTGGAGGCGAGCAGGTAAGCAGCGATTGCGCACCCGCACCCCAGGGTGGGTTAGGCTGGATTGGGTTGGGTAGGGGTTATGCTACCTGCAGGGGCCCAATCTGGGCCCCTGGAGATCGCACGGCCCCAGGGAAGGCGCCAGACAAGCCTCCACATGCCTGGCACCACAGGAGCCAATCAGGGGAGGCTGGGGGAGGCCCGAACGCATGTAAGACACTTTCCCGTCCACACGTAGGAAGGTAAGGGACGCTTTGAGAACAGCTCCCTTACCTGCCAGTGCGGATGGGAAAGCGTCTTACACTCATTTGGGCCGAAGCATTTATGCTGTAGTGCAAAGAGGCCTCAGCTTTTCGCTTTGCTGATTTGTTATCTCACTCTGAAACTGGACTGAATTTGGATTAAAACTCAGGTATGAATGCACCCCCAGGCTCTGATCAGTATGAATGCACCCCTTCTTTCAATCGGTGTTTCCCGTTTTGCAGGAACCCTGGCCAGGTTGTGGCAGTGGATTGGCTGCCCTGTCCCATAGTGGCAGAATGAGCACAGCACCTTTATGATGCTTTGAATGCACCATGAGGTCCTGATGCCCATAGGCTCTGGTCAAAAGGACTTACTGGTCCCCATGGGCGGTTCCACGCCGGCCAGAATACAAGTGAGCATACTAGGGCTGCTTCCAGATGGCAACCAGAAAGCCTACTAGGGATAACATCAGAACATCAGAGAAGCCACAGGCCATCTGGTCCAGCATCCTGTCTCACACAGTGGCCCACCAACTGCCCATGAAGACAGTGAAGATGTGGGGTACTGCTTCCTAAAACACAACAAAGATCCTACCCCAAAACCACAACTGACATAAAATATAGTCAGTTCCAGAAAATATAACATGATAAATATATCAACATAAACTATTTTAAAATCCCGTATAACATTTTAAAATCATTTGGTCCGTGTCACTTGGCGTACATGGCTCAGCCTTGGATCACCTGTCCATTCTCAGCGTGCATAGCTGTACACCAGGTGGCATGGACCAGATGATTTAAAGATTTTACATGGGATTTTTAACTTCCTATTGATTAGGGCTGTCCATGAATATTTGTAACATTCAAAATTCGATCGAATTCGTTTGAAGTTGGACATTCAAATTCAAATTGAATGTCTATACGTTTGTTTAATATCCGAACGAATTTTGAATCTTTCGAATCATTCATACAAATAATTTGTACATTTGTAATGTATACACATTACATATGTATCCATGCACATCTTGTTTGTATCTGCATGCATTTGTACAGACACATACCGGATGAAAACAGGATGCTTACGAATGCATACAGACACACACGAATGTTGACATTTGTATCTTCAAATATGAATCAAATTGAATGTGAATACATTCAAATTGATTTGAATCTTCGGATATTCAATTCTACTGTTGATATACTTAAAATGTTATATCTCCTGAAACTTATTATATATTCGGTATTGCTTCCTTGCTTTTATTGGGTGTTTTTCCACTGTCAGAAAGTACCCATTTTTGCACCCATTAAGGACCCATTTGGGTGTGAGCCGGATGATCCCATTTCCACCATGGCACCCATTTGGGACCCAATTGGTTTGACTGCTGTTGGGGAAATCCGGATCAAATGGGTACTTTCTGGCCTTTAATCTGGATTTTCTGTAGACCCCATTAATGGGGTCTTCAGGCAGAAAATCTGGATTAAAGGGAGCCTGTTTCTACGCTTGTGTGGCAATGGGGTCTAGAGGAGGCTAGGGGAAGCTTCAAAGTCATTTTGAAGAAACTTCAAAGTCTGTGCAAAATAGCTCTGGAGTGTCTTTGAAGTCTGTGATGATCTTCAGAGTGAACTCCAAAGTGACTGCGAAGTCACTTTGAAGTTCACTCCAAAGATCAGCACAGACTTCAATGGAGCTGTTTTGCACAGACTTTGAAGTGACTTCGAAATGGCTTCAAAATGACTTCGAAGCCACTTCAGAGATTGTACGCCCTGTCCCCCTAAACACCTGGGGTGACAAGCAGACCCCTCATGGGTAGATCCGGATTTCCAAATAGGTGCTCCGGGTTTTCCACGGCAGGGAGGCTAGCACCCATTGCTATTGGGTGCTAGACCACCCATGGAAACACATTGGGTACTTCCCTTAATCCGGATCTACTAGATCCAGATTAAGGAATGTACCCATTCCTTAGATCCGGATTAAAGGAGCGCGGTGGAAAAACACCCATTGTTTCCTCGTCAGACAGTGCTGTGTGCACTGCTACCACTGCACCTGTGCGGTTGTCAGTTTCAGCGGCCCCTGTGCTTGTACAATGAACAGAGTAACAATGGCAGCAAAGGGTGGAATTAAAGGGCTATTACTGGAAAACCTGTGATCATTGCTGAGTTTTCCAGCAACAGTTTTTAGCACATGTTAGGGAAACAGAGCAGGCTATGGTGGGGCTGCCATGGTATGGTGTGGTGACCACACCATAGTGATGCGATAGTAGTGCTATACTCACCCTGACTGAAACAAATTCATCGTCCCTCAAGTCTCATATAAAGTTATACTGGTTGCAGATAGTCAGCTTATTTTTATCCGTCCAGCTGTTCGCTATTATACAATTTACAACTATTAATTTAAAAAATACGTGAGCTTTTTTACCAGCTGCACATGAAAATGAGTGAAAGTCACATGGTTGGGGATATTGGGTGTTTTTCCACCGTCACTAGAAGTACCCATTAAGTACCCATTAATGGGTACAAAAATGCCATTACGTACCCATTAATGGGTACTTAATGGGTACTTCTAGTGACAGTGGAAAAACACCCATTGTTACCTTTTTTTTACAGTTTATTGATTTTATCAACAATACAAAGGTGATATAAAATTACAACATATTCAGCAATAACCAGATATTCAACATAAACAACAACAACTAACTTTCAATAATACAATAACAGAGCCACAGGTAGGTCTAACTAACTTATTACATTTTCCATTTAACCTCTTAAAAGGATGCTAGAGCTCTAAGCCTGGAAATAATGATAATAGTTTGAACTTCACAGGTAAAATAGTATAAGAGGGGGTTGGTTTAAAGGAACTGTTTGTGATAAAATAACCAAAGGCAACCATTTTTTCACAAATTCTGTTTGACGTTCCTTTGAAATGTTTTTGATTAAAGGTGAACACCTTTAATCAAAGACCAGAACCACTGCATATTAAAGTCTTCAGAGCACTATATAATAAGTTTAGAAACCTTTTTTCATGCCTGCCTGCCAACACAGGGGTAAGAAATTCAGCATCATGTGAGATAACAGTAGTATGAGACTTCTATAAACTGTTGTTATAGTTTTCTGCTTTCCTGGGTTTTTTGGAGAAATCAACTATAAATTGATTCAGAGAAGTCGCTTCCCTGACTCCCACCTGTTCCGTCCATCAGGGTAAGGTTCTTGAGTTTCACACAGTAAAGCTACATTAATGCAATCCTTCTTTACTTGTTTTCCAATTAGCCTAATTGAATTCAGATTGCTTAAAAGTGGGCACCCGGAGACGTTTATCTTGATGGGATGATGGCTCTGAGCTCTAGCGATCCTATTAGCTGTAAGAAGAATGAAAATCCTGCCTTGTGTGGTTCCTTTTGCAATAGCGGCAGTTCCCATGTGATGGGACTCCAGTTATGAGCTCCTTTGCTTCTGTGCTCTGCTCATGGATACCAGGGGTTGCACTTGACAATACACCAGCCATGTTTGGAAAAAAAGAATACTATGGGCAACTGTTGCTTTACAGGAACATTTTCTTGCCTGCTTTCCCACTGGGTATTTTTCTACCAGCATGCAAACACCAGGCCTTTATTCCAGAATATACCCCAGATTAAGGCCTTAGGTATGTGTTTATATCAAGGAAAGAAGGTGGAGCGTCTGTTTTGCATTCAATCACTGGCATCTTCCAGCAGATGGCAATAGCAAACAACTTCAGATTTGCTGCCAAGAAAACTGCATGGATCTTTCCATGTAGAGACTGTGCACTGAGCTCAGCTTGAGGGCTTCTCCACCTTTTATGCCAAGGAAACAGCTAAATTTCTGACACCGTTCAGGGTAGTCTTGTTTCCACTCAAGGATACCTCCAGACAATAAGTGAACAGTGAGATGAACCCAGCATTGTGCTGGAATTTCCAGACATCCGTGCAGTCTTTCCAATACAATGCACAGAAAACACACTGCATTTAAGATGTGCATGAATGTTCTAGACATTCTAAATTCAATCAAATGTGTACATTTGGGCCGCATTCCCATTCGAAGCTTAATACGGTTTCCCTAAACTGAAATAATAGAACCGGAGGCAAACACGAATTTGCCTGATCCCATTACTTTCAACTTAGTTGTGTTCGATCCGGATTCTCAGGATCATACATGGTGTACGTGACTCAAGGGGGGACTCAAGTGGCTACTTTCTAAAAGCCGCTTTTCGGGGCTGCCCTGCCCTCTTCCTCCTAGCGTGAACGCGCCACCCATAAGGGACCCCTTCATGGAGCCTATCTGGGTGGCTGGGTGGCTGCCGCTTGCCTGGATGGATGAAAAATGGCACCTGGCAACCAGCAATTCTTTCCCCTCCTCTCCCCATTGCCCAGGGCACACAGCAGCAGTGGCAACTCAAGCCCCCTTCGCCTGCTCACCGCCATAGCCTTAAAAACATTCACACATCTCCCAGAACCTGCAGTTGCTTTCTTTTCCCTTTCTAAAGGTCAGAACTTTCAGAATTGTGCAAAATTGCAACATTGTTATCCGGTATGAAATGGGTAGATTGCTACAGTGTAGTGGCTGCTGTAAGGGGTGGATTTTTACAATGAAATCACTATGTTTGGAAGCAAGCTATTGGGGGAGCATTCTCATCCCACTAAAACAGTACAGTTCCCACAAATAAGAAATATAAAACGTTCCAAATGCACAAACTGGAGCAAGACCTGTTGAAATGAGTGTTAATATTTACAATGCTTTGGGGTGATTTAACATGCGGAAAGCTTGTTAAGCCAACCTGACGTGGGGACTGCGAGGATCAAAACCATTTCGAAACTGTTTTAAGCTTGTAATGGGAACTCACCCCTGAATTTGAATAGAATGTCTACACATTTAAATTTAAACATTTGAACTTCAAATGTTCCAAAACATTCGTTCAAAGGATTCAAAACATTTGAAAGCACATATGTATCTGTACACATTTGCACTGATAGTACGGGATGGAAACGGGATGCATATCCCTAATTGCATTACTTCCTTGGGAAATCCAGCAGTTGCTCTGAGTTTCCCACAGCAGCATCAATGTGGCAAGTTGCCTGTGATATCAGCTTGTAGGGAAGTTTTGGAAGCCAAGCCCAAGCAAAAAGCAAAATAAAGCGGGTACTTGGCTGGCTTTTGAAGTCTCCAGTGAGCAAACTTAAGCACCATCTGAACAGGGAATATGGTGCCGTTATGCTGGAGTTCCCACATGAATCTGAGGCAACCCTACTGTAGTCTGGCTTCCCCTCCCACCCAAAAACATGCTAAAACCCCAGCAACTCGTCTTTCTAAATGGAGCCACCATAATTGCCCCACCCAGTGTGCATTCCTGGGGGCTGAAACAGGTGTCTACAGATGTGCGGAGGTGGCAACAAGGGCACTAGGGCATTCCAGATGTGCACATCAATTAAAATATGCAAAGGCTACAGCACTGTCTAGTGAGAAGATGAGGAGAGGATTTCCTGCATTATTGCCTTCTAGTGGGGTATCTGGCTGCTATCTAGAGGTCTTCCCATCTTGTGCAAGTGACAATAAGGACAATCCCTCTGGACTGTGACAGCCCTTAAGATACTTGAAGACCATGATCATGTCTCCTCTCAGTCTTCTCTTCTGTAGGCTAAACGTTCCTAGATCCTTCAACCTTTCCCCATAGGACAAGGTTTCCAGACCACTAACCATTTTGGTAGCCCTCCTTTGGACTTGCTCTAGTTTGTCAATGTCCTTTTTGAATTGAGGAGCCCAGAACTGGACACGGGACTTTAGATGAGGTCTGACCAGGGTAGAGTAAAGAGGAATAACTACTTCTCATGATCTAGACTCCTCTTAATGCATCCTAGGATGGTGTTTCTATACATTTCCATCCATCCATCCACCTATGAGGAATCGATGCATGTCCATCGTCACAACAGAAAACATTGCATCAGCTGGAATTTCAGCCCTCCAAAATCTTTCAGTGGAAGAACAAAGCATATATTATTCCCTGCATTTTATTATATTGCAGCCATGTCAACTTTATGGTCAACTTTATGGATATATAGATAATGCGACATTAACCAGCAAGGACCTCAGCTCACCAACGCTATCCACTTCCTGGCCTCACCACAATGGTTCCTATAATTATATTTCAAACCTGTTAACTCCTATCAGGTCTTACATTTGATGGAATCTCATTAACCACTTGTTTGGGGATTCTGATTGTACTTTCTCCTTTGACCTCTTAAACCACGAAAATGCTGATCCTATATGTGCTGACGAATTTAATTAGCTCCTCTAAACCACCAGATGCTTTCAATAAGATTTTCAAGATGTTCTTGTCACATTTTAATTCAAAGGTCAAGAGCTTTAGGCTTGTGTAGTGCCGTGTTTTTTAGATAAGGTGCTTTGCTCCTTAAAGTAACACAGGGGTTTTGGAGATCTACAGTCAGTTGTTAGGTGCTAAATGTAAATTCATGCATTTATGGAAAGGAACTACAAAAAGAAAGGTCTTGAGTCAGACAGAAGCAGAAATTGCATGCTGTAATTTTTTTGGTGTATTGACTCTCCCCTACCTATAAGGAGGGTTTAAGTGTTTCCTAAAAAGTGACGGAGAATTAAGAGTATCTAATGGCCACGAGGAAGAAGGAGAAGAAAGAATTTTCAGACTGCTACATTATTATGCAAGAAGGGGGGGGTTGCATTTGATTTATACTGAATTGAATGCAAGATATTTTGTATTTGTTCAAATAGATCCACTTCAAATGTAGGAGGATTCTATTCTATTCTAATGTATTTATATGAATTTGTATGAATATCTGATACGTATCCAATGTGTATCCCGTAACATATCCGCTCTGAAAGTGTGAAATCTGCCCTGAATCCACTTTGAATCCACTCTCAAACCATGTCAAATTCAGTCTGGATCCATTGCAGATGTGACTGGTGCAGCCACTTTCCCAACTCCCCATTTCATGAATGTTTGAAAGCTTCGTACGAATGTCCCAAACATTCATATTCATACAAATGTCGAGGTACAAATGTCATAACATTTGATTCATATAAGAATGTTCAAATTCATACGAATTCATACAAATATTGAGTGTTACGAATATTTGTGCACATCCCTACAAGATATTCGTCGTCAAATTCCCTTTTATCCACAACCATCAAGTGTGAAAACATTCTACCCTCTGTGCATCTGAACATCCGGATTCTTAATCCTTTGGTTTCCAAGGGCTGGTCCTCCAGAGTTTAGAATAAAACCACCTTCATCCCAAGTAGTCATCCTTCTGTGACCAATGAGAGGTCAGTAATAATAGAAGTCCAAGTGAGCTGTAGATCTCCTTAAGGTTTGTTTGTTTAAGAACATTAGAGGGGCCCTGCTGGATCAGGCCACAGCCCTACTAGTCCAGCGTCCCATCACACCCGGTGGCCCACCAAAAGTTCATGGGAATCTCAAGGAGAGACAAGGACAAACCTTTTCCTGCTCTTGAATCCCAGCAAATGGCCTTAGAAGCCTTATTTGTATTTCCATCCCACCCTATATCTGAAAGTCTCAGGGCAGGCAACAATATTATAATAATCTTAGACTGGTCCCTGCTCTCAGGCTTACAATCAAAAGTTTTAGCTTAAAACTTGAATACCTCTCCCCATCCCCAGGCCTAAAAGGCTTGAAAGAGGCTTGACAAATGTTTGACAAATGTGGCTTTACTTAACACTGAATGGACTTCCTCTATATCCCCATAAATATAGTTAATGTGGGGACGCAGAACAGCTCTTTGCCGGGAGTAGACAGGGAAGTAAAGGGTAGACGTTTGGGTCCCATTTTGCATGCTATGAGTCACCCAACACTTTTTTTCGGACAAAAGCCCAATCCATCTTGGCTACACTCCAGTGGGGGTTATCCACGGCACCTATCCCTGAAGAGTTTGGAAGCATGCATGAATTCCCCTACTTGTTCATCCATATTTGGGGAACAAGTGGAAGAGATTCCAAGGATGGGAAACAGCACATACCCAGCAGCTTTCTGGCATGGTCCAAAGGCACCGTGCCGATACTAGCATAGGGACCATTTTAGCAATTCGGTTGGGAAAGATCTACGGATGGGCAAAACTGCTCAAAACACTGTTCAATCATTGGAGAAGCTGGTTTCAGTGCTCTTCTTGGGGGCCTCGGGATTTCTGATGCAATGGCTGGCCAGCTATGTCCCTAGAACAGCATTAAAACGAGACCCCTTACCAATTCTTCAAGCAGTTTTGATCTTCTCTAGAAAGCGTGCAGGTTAAGCTATCTGGCTGAAAGTTGCAGGGATAAGAAATGGGGGGAAATTGCCTTCAGCATTCAGTTGGATGGAAGTTGCAAGAGCATTGCTTATTCTTGATCGGCTTCTCTAGCATAAGCTGTCCATGACCTAAGGACGATGGGAGATGTAGTGCAAAAAAGGAGCTTTCCCAAGCTCACAATTTTCAACAGGGCTATTAGCTGTTCCCTGTGACTGCTAGGAAGGACCTACGGGGAGCAAAGGACAACATACAACTCTTGTTCCATCCATGAATTTGCATTAAAGAGGCCTCCCTATGAAGGCGGTTCATTTTTGCATCTCTCTCTCTCTCTGTGTCTTTGGAAAAGTCTATCACGTCAACAGTTTGATTTTCATGGGAAAATATTGCCTAGCATTGCTGAGAGGTGAACGACAAGATTTCTAAAAAGGATTAGTAAAGGCTTAGTCGATAATCAGAAACTCCTCAAGGCACCTAGTAGATTAGCAGGTCCTGCTTCTTTAATAAAAGAGTTTCAGGGATAATTATAGCAAGACGCTGCTTATTATAATAAAGCTACTTGGCGGCAGGCACAAGGCAAAAAAAGAAAAGGGGGGGCAAGATTCAGTTGGCATGAATTGCTTTTTGAAGTGTGTTTACAGCATGTTACTTATTTATTTATTTATTTATTTATTTATTTATTTATTTATTTATTTATTTATTTATTTATTCATTCATTCATTCATTCATTCATTCATTCATTCATTAATTCATTCATTCATTCATGAACTTGCTCCAGAGGACGTCTGTTGGCATGCCACGCTGCTTCCGCCAACTCGGCGCTTCCCAGAGTATCCAACGGCTGCCTCGATTGTCGTGAACGAGGGATGTGGGCATGAATATTCGTAACATTTGATATTCGTCCAAATTTGTATCAGTTCAGACATTCGTATATAAATAGAATGTTATGACATTTGTACATTGACGTTCATATTCGTATGAATGCTTTGGAACATTTGTGAACCGCCGGGGAGGTGGGGAAGCGGCTGCGCCAGTCACATCTGCAAGGTATCCAGAGAGCATTCGATATGGTTGGAGAGCAGATTCAAAGTGGATTCAAGGCAGATTTGATGCTTTCAGAACTGATGTTTTACGGGATACGTATCAGGTACATATGCATTCGTATCAGATATTCATATGAATTTGCATGAATACATTCATATCAAATAGAGTCCTACCACATTTGAAGGTGATCTATTTGAATGAATATGAATTTTCTGACCTAGCTTCCCCACCATTATTGCTTCTTGACTAGACCATGACATGGCCGGTTATTTTGTACATTTTAAAATCATGCGGGCATCTGCAATGCCTGCAGTGGATACCACCACTGCATATATGTGGCCAGCTGTTTTGTACTCTAAACAATGGCAGTGGGCAGAGCAACAATCACCTATCCCACAGCTGGAGGGGAAAGCAGGGATATGGTGGGGTTGGCACAGATATGTATGGCAACCCCCCACAGCAGCACCATACTGGTGCTAAGTTCCCCCTATCAAGGCAGGGCCTGGGTCCCCCTTGTGCTGCATTTTGGTTGGCAGAAATGAGAGAAGGCTGAGTAAACAATGCAGGAGGATCCAAGTGCTCATCAATGGCTTAGAGAGATCAATTTGATCAT
Organism: Aspidoscelis tigris stejnegeri; assembly: GCA_023333525.1. Lineage (NCBI taxonomy): Eukaryota > Metazoa > Chordata > Lepidosauria > Squamata > Teiidae > Aspidoscelis > Aspidoscelis tigris. The sequence continues at coordinate 16,429,652 of JALMGA010000007.1, forward strand.
GGGTGGGGTGGGTGGGAGTATGCATCTATTGATCCCGGTACGTTTTTCCATGACTTGCTATCCAAGTCTGATGACTGGATACAATGTGCAGATGTGGTCTTTGCCAATAGCTTCATATTTTCTGCAGGCTAATTTATACAGATTCCTGGCGTTGTACTAGAGTGTGGTTCCAGGGACAACATTACACACTGTGCTTCGTTTTTATTAGAACTGCCAAGGGCACCTACAGCTTGTTGCAATAGCATGGTTTATAGAGAATCCCTGGAAAACATGTCTGGCTGCTGCATCGCTAGTTTGGTGTTGTGGCTAGAGTGCCCGCCACTTTGAACCTGGCAGCGACAAGTAAGTTGTGTGCACGCGCGCATCTCTGCCAGGCCCCAGCCCGGGGTGGGGGTGCCTGAGGGGTGTGTCCCTGAGGGCTCTAGGTGACACAATCGGGTCACCTAGAGCTCACAGAGGCTGAAGATCTGTCCCAGTGTGCTGGCAGCTGGGGCGGCCCGGATTGGGCTGTCCCAGCTGCCAGGGCCCCCCTAGGTACCCACCAGCACTCAGGGAGATGGCATCCTCCCCCCAGCAGCTGACCACTTACCTTGTCATGGTGGTCCCGTGGCCAGCTGGGGTGATGTGCCACTCCGTATGGTACACTGGCCCCACTCTGTCAGCGCCTCCAGTCTGAAGCATGAGTGGGCACCTTGGGATGGGCTGGGGTGGTTCTGAATGGACCTGCTGGCCCAGCAGAGTGACTGCTCCATCCCAGGGGGTCCTGCTCACATTCCAGGGGCCCTCATGCAAATAGTGCAGGCTACAGCAGGCCTCAAGTGCAGGCTACAGCAGGCCTCAAGTGAGAAATGGCAGAGTCTGCATTAGCATGCAGACCACAGACCCCTTTGCTGAGATATATTCCAGTTTATGACCAAGTGCGGACAGGCCCATGGTTTTCCTCTGAAGGCCAGCGGAAGGAAGACAGCAAACTGAGCAAACTGAAAGCTCAATGCCTGCTGGGGGGCATCCTAAGAGAAGACTGCTGGACTAGATGGGACATGGGTCCCATCCAATAGGGCACTTCTTGTATTCATGGAAGCCAGGGCTATCCATGGCTATCAGCCCTGATGACAGTAGGAGTCAATATGCCTTCAAAGGTCATCTACTGGGAGACAGCAAGCAGAGAAAACTATGTCCTCATGGCCTCCTGATGAGTTTTCATGTGCAGCTGGCTGATCACTGCAAAAACAGACTGCTTGGATTAGATGGACCATGAGTCTAATCCAGTGGGGCATTTCTTATAGTCTTGTGTTCTAAACCAAGTAAGCTAGGCTCTTGAATAAATATATGCAGGATGATATATAATTATATATATCATATAATCATATTGGGGAACTGGGTTGGCAAATTTTCTTAGGCCGCAACCAGCTGTTGGTTACTTATTCTGCTATAGTTGAATATTCTGGCACAAAGCATCCTGGCGCAGTGTCTTCTGAAGGTGGAAGGCAGGCATCTCACCCTAGGCCACAAATGACAAAGCATCTTGATCTAACCTCGCTTGCCAACCCACAAGACCAAAACACTAGATTAAAACTAAATTAAGAGCACATCCTGGAACGTCAAGGCAATAAAAACTGGAATTTGAGTCTGGAGATTTTTCATTTTTTTGGAACTATCACTTCCAGGAACCTTAGCCACACTAGCCAATGTGGAGAGGAAGGAACAGGCGGAGGCCCTATCCAAATAAGCACTATTATGTTGAGGCTATGGTGGGATTATCTGTGCCAAGCACAACATAGCCATTACCTCCCTCTGATTGTGGGTTTTCCCAAAATAGTCCTAGAACTTACCTTCTGGGTGGGGCTGCCACCCCACCCATGGCCTTGCAGTGTGGGGCCCAAAAAAGATGTCCACACATGAGTGGTGGTTTAACAGGCATCTCACGCCATCAAAATATCCAGATCCGTGTGTGAGGAATATTTTCATAGTGTGTTTGCCAAGAGACATGATATATTTTCAAGGACAGTGTGTTTGCCAAGAGACGTGATAAGATGTCTTCAAAGAGTAACTGGTCTAAACCAGTCAGATATGGACTTAGTTTTTACTGCGCATGTCAGAGAAATCTAATATGTATGGGTTTTTTTTCTATATAGGCGTTACGGGAATATTATAATCACCGGCCGTGGTTTCAGGGTATAAATTGTGTTCTAGAATGTGGGAGGTTCGAAGTTTGTCTTGATGGGGTTATGGAGAGCAAGCTTCCTATGCTGCAGCATACAAAAATAAAACGGAATCTTTTTCTCTCTGACTCATCTGCTTATTAAGAAACTAATATGAAATAGCATTTGCTGATAGAGCGGCAACTTGTTTTCATAGTGGTCTGGAATTTTCCTAACACATGTGTCACTATATTGTGCACAGACAGGGCCAGCCCTGAACTCTCTAGCCAACAAGTGATCATTCTGGAAGGGGTTTTCTCTGGAATATTGCTTGGATTAGCATTGGTGGTGGCCGTGCTGAATTTATGATTACTTTAATTTTGAGGCAGTTTGGTCTAGTGGTTAGAGAACCAGACTCTTATCTGGGAATACCAGGTTTGATTCTGCCCTCCCCCATGAAGCCAGGTGGGTGACCTTGGGCTAGTCACAGCACTGAGCTCTTACAGCCCTACCTACCTCAAAGGGTGTCTCTTGTGGAGAGAAGAATAGAAAGCTTTGTCAGCTGCCTTGAGTCCTCCTAAATGGGTAAGAAAAGCTGGGTAGAAAAGCCAACTCTTCTTCTTCTTCTTCTTCTTCTTCTTCTTCTTCTTCTTCTTCTTCTTCCTCCAATGGAGGTGGTCAGTTCCAAAATATCTGGCATGGCATCATGCTTGGTCACTGACAATTTTCATCCCATTTTCTTGACATAGGGTCACAGAGATGCTGGTTATTAATGCCTGCTTGAGGACTCTGTACATAGGCTAGGAGTGGCTAGGTGTGGAATTTTCCCAGCTGCAGTCCCGGAAATGTCTGGGAGGCTCCAGTTTTCCCATTTGTTTTTGGTATTAGTGGTCCCCTCAGGCTGCAATAATGAGTAGGTTCATCAGAAACGAAGAACAAGGCTGTGCCCGTTTAATAATAGTGTTGGAGAAGACACTCTGAGTAAGGATTATGGGCACTGGGATCCAAAAATGGTCCCAGGCCGTTTTCAGGTTTGACATTCCACACCGACTAAGGCATTTCCATTGTTATGCTAACAGATTATTTCTGCAAAATCTCTGAGATATTTTCAAGCATTAATGTCACAACTGGAACCCTTGATCTCAAGGGTTGATCACCTTGAGAAATGTTCAGTAACACAGTGCCTGAAGCTGTTGTCTTTTTAAAATAAAGCAAATAAGGTCACTAGCTCTAAAAAAATCCATTGGGGGTGTCTATAAATTAAGCAGACAAAGGTTTTTCTGGTCACTCTTGAATATGCAAAAGGAGGCTCAACTGCACACTTCCAGATGTTTCTGAACTCCAACTCCCAGCATCCCATTCCCAAATTTTGGGAATTAAATGCTGGGAATCTGGAGTTCAGAAATATCTTGTGGATCACAATTTTGCTCCCCTTCTGTACTAGTTGCATCTATCTTGCTAAAATTCTAGATGTAAAAAATAGGGATAGTCCCATGAACTGAGTTACTGGGGTCAGTAAAATAATAGCATTTTATATAAAGCATAGCCTAACTATTAGACAGTGTCTGGTAACTTCCCCCCCCCTTTTCTTCCTTAAAAAAAAAGAAAAGTTTTCCACCTTTTAAGTGGATAAGATTTACAAACATCAAATTCCAGCATGACATTGTGCAAGAGTAAAGATGGACATTGACTCTTTTGCACCAAAGAAACAACCATTTTGTACCTTTCCCTCCACTAAAAAGCAACAGGTACAGTTTGGTCTAGTGGTTAGGGAACTGGAGTCTTATCTGGGCATACTGGGTTTGATTCCACACTCCTCCATGAAGCCAGCTGGGTGACCTTGGGCTAGTCACAGCTCTCTTTCTGCGTTCTCACAGGCCCACCTACCTCCCAGGGTATTCTGTTGTGTTCTTCTTCTTCTTCTTCTTCTTAATCAATGGTGAAATTCATAAACAGACACAGTGCAACATTTTTAGGTAGGAAAGTCTGCTTTAATAGCCCCAGCTGAGAACTAATGCAGCCTCCTTAGAACCTGAGAAGTGAAATTAGTTGCTGGAAATGCTTCCAATCTCTTATGAACAAGGTCGATCTCAGGTCATGAAATCCAGAACTTTGGAAGCATTACAGCTCTTGATTGGAGATTTAATGGGACCAATGACCATCAAATCTGCATCTACTGGCCTGGATAATTACCTGCAGATTGGAATCCCACTAGCTCCACCAACATCTGTTCATCCCGTACATATATCATAGTGCTTTTACATTATTGGATTTACAGGAACACCAAAACACCTTTCCTCCTAGAAGGATAGGGAGCTTGCCCCCAGAGGCAGCCGTAGCCATCTGCTTCTGTAGGGCTTCTGTACACGGATTTGGTCAATGTCTCTATTTACATTACAGCACATTTCTGTTCAGCTGCCTGCTTAATATCAGTGAAGGTTGCTTGAGCTTTCTCTTTTATGGCATCCATGTCCATGTTCTGGATGTTTTGGAACTGCCCAAGAATAGAATCTTTGTCTTCTTCTTCTACTTGGTCTTCCGCCACCATTTTCCTAAGGTCTTCTGGCAAATCCACGTCATCTCCAGCCATCTGGATCTGATTCTCATCCATTTCGCTCTGAGTGAAGAAAGAGGGGAAGGGGAAGCCATTAAAAACATGTGCTAGGAAATTGATTGTACTGTAGTTACAAGTCATTAACCCTGTTGAGTTCTCTGCGACAGATAGTCATGCAGGCAGAATGTTTGAGCCATAGCCGATTATCGATGGTTTGCATGTGGAAGCAATGTGGAAGAAACCCGGGAAAAGGTGGCAGGGTAGAGAGAACTAATATGTCCAGAGGAGGGATGCGCATGAATATTCGTAACATTTGAAATTCGTATGAATTCATATCAAATTTGCACATTCAAATTCAAATCGAATGTGGGCGCATGTGAATACTGACATTTGAATTTGAATCAAATGCTTCAGAACATTCATGAAATGGGGTAGTGGGAAAGCGGCTGCGCCAGTCGCATCTGCAACAGATCCAGAGTGGATTCGAAGTGGACTGAGAGCAGATTCAAAGTGGATTCCGGGCAGATTTGATGTATTCAGAGCAGATACATATCAAATATGTGGGGGATCCATAGGGGATTCATATGCAATTCGTAGCTTGGATTTGTATCAAACAGTCATCAAATTTGACTCCTACCCCATTCCAAGGGGATCTATTCAGATGAATACAAATTTTCTTGCATTAGATTCCATATGAATCAAACCCCCCAAACCATTCGGGAACATCCCTAGTCCAGAGGGTATTCGTGAAACATGTAAGAGGATCAGGCAATGTTTTGAAGAAGAGAGAGTAGCAGATAAAGCATTTTAATGCTGCTGGGGGCATGGATAATGCATTTCCAGTTCCCTTTCTTCCACTTGGGATGTTTTAAAGGAAGTCACAATGATCTAGAAGAAGGGGTACGTAGTAAAATAGCAAAGTTTGCTGATGATACTAAATTATTTAGGGTAGTAAAATCTGAAAGAGATTGCCAAGAGCTCCAGAGGGATTTCTCAGCATTGGGTGAGTGGGCAGCCAAGTGGCAAATGTGCTTTAATCTTAAGAAGTGCAAAGTAATGCACATCGGGACCAAAAATCCAAATTATGTCTATAAACTGATGGGGTCTGAGCTTTCTGCAACACACTAGGAAAGGGATCTTGGGGTTTTGGTGGACAGTTCAATGAAAGTGTCAACCCAGTGCGCAGCAGCAGCAAAAAAAGCTAATTCAGTGCTGGGAATAATTAGGAAGGGAATAGAAAATAAGTCAAAAAGTGTCATTTTGCCTCTTTATAAATCTATGGTGAGGCCACATTTGGAATATTGTGTACAATTCTGGTCACCACACCTCAAAAAGGATATTGTGGAACTAGAGAAGGTGCAGAGAAGGGCAACCAGAATGATTAAGGGTCTGGAACACCTCCCTTACGAAACCAGGCTGCAACGTCTGGGCCTCTTCAGTCTGGCGAGACGGCGTTTAAGAGGGGACCTGATTGAAGTATATAAAATTATGCATGGTATGAAAAGGTGGATAGAGAAAATTTATTTTCTCTATCACACAACACTAGAACCAGGGGGCACTCTATGAAGCTGAGGGATATAGGAGTCGGATCCGACAAGGGGAAGCATTTCTTCACCCAGAGGGCCATCGCTTTATGGAATGTGCTGCCAGAAGAGGTGGTGACAGCTACCAGTCTAGATGGCTTTAAGGTAGGGTTAGACAAATTTATGGATGACAGATGTATCAATGGCTACTAGAACAAATGCCTAGGTGCATCTTTCAGGCTGGGGGGGGGAGGGAGGAACTGGGGCGCTTCTAAGGCCATCTGCTGGGACTCGAGAGCAGGAGAAGGTCTGTCCTTATCTCTGCTTGAGATGCCCATGAGGATTTGGTGGGCCACTGTGTGCGACAGGATGCTGGACTAGATGGGCTGTGGCCTGATCCAGCAGGACCTCTCTTATGTTCTTATGTTCTTACATCAGGATAGTACACTGGGCCCGCCTCCAGATGGCCACTGGATATCCCACTAGAAATGATCATTCATTAGTGCCTCCTAGCTAGACAGTGTTGACTTTGCACATTTTTGTGACACACACATCTGGGCATCTGGCTGGTACTTAGGGATGGGCGCAGATATTTGTAACATTCAAAATTTGTACAAATTTGGCTGAATTCACATTCAAATTGGATCAGACTGCTGGCACATTTGAAGATTGGCATTCAAATTCAAATGGAATGTTTTGACTTCTTTCATATGAAGCTTCGTATGGGATTCGTATGCTATTCATATGAGATTGAACATTCGTATTAAATACAAATCCTACCACATTTGAAGGATCGTATGAATTATATCAGTGATGGCCAACCTATGACATGTGTGTCACAGGTGACCTGCCAAGCCCTTTTGGGTGACCCACCTGGTCACCCTGGTACCTGGGCGTGTAGTGCTTGCTTGTTCTTGAAGTGTACAAAATACCAACTTTCAATTGAAGATTTAGCAAAAGAAATTCAGCAACCAAAGTCACTAATGTAAAGAATTATTTGTTTTTGGTTTTAATAAAATACGTATATCAAAATTATAACTTTTTTACTAGAGCTACAAATATCACAAAATTATGGATATTTCTAGATGTGACTCAGCACCCGAGTTAAGCTAGGTTTTCTTGTGAATTTTGACACACCGAGCTCAAAAGGTTCACCATCACTGAATTATATTAATCAAATGCAACCCCCCCACACACATTTGTGCACATCCCTAGTTTGTATGGAATACTCTGAAGTGGGCATCCCTGCCTCCACACATGTGAGGTAGACAGAGTGACAATAGCCATTCCATCCCCAAGAGAAGACACAGTTGTACTGCTGGAAAACTCCTGACCAGAGCTGGGTTTTCCGACCATAGTTTTTAATGCTTCTTTAGGGAGGGCATAGAAGGGCTATGGTGAGGTTGCCACAGATACATGTGACGACCCCACTATAGTGGCGCCATAATGGTGCTAAATTCCCCCCAGTGTGGAGGAATCTGGTGGAGCTTCCATTCAACCTCTCTCTGGAGAAGGCTTAACATGTAATGTCTGTACGTGCCTCACTTGGCAGTGCCTCCAGAATGGCATTGGGGGCAAACATTGGAGACCTTATTCACCAGAACAAGCAGGGAAGCTTGACACAGTGTGAAATCACAAAAGAAACACAAATCAAAAGCTGGAGAGTTGAGAACCACAAGGCCGCCATTTTATCTGAAGAACTTATGGGACTTGCTCTTTCCAGGAGGGTTTGGCACAATTTTTTTTCCTTTCGAATTCGATTTGAATGTTTAGAATCCAAATGCAACAAAATCCTATTCCAATAGAATACATTCAAAACTATTCATTCCAATATTAGATTCGAATCTGAAGATATGAATGTCGACAACATTCGTATTTGAAGATACAAGTGTTGACAACTTTTGTATGTGTTATATGCATCTGTACACATTTCGTACGCATCCCGTTTTATCCCGTATCCATCCCATTTTCGTCCCGTCCTATAAGTGTAAATGCGTACAGATATGCACGAGATCTGTACTCTTCTTCTTTGGAATGTTTCAGATCATTTCAACAAATGTTTTGGAATGTTTTGGAACATTCAAAATACGTTCGAATGTTTAAATTAGAATGCGAAGGTATTCTATTTGAATTCCAATGTCCACATTTGATCAAATCCAATTGAATTTCGAATGTTTAGATCATTCCTGCACTTCCCTATTGTCTAGTCTTTTGCATAACTCCAAGCAGAGGAGATGGGCACTCAGTTTTGTTGCCAATGCAATGCCTTTCCTGGTGAGATGGAACAGCGCAAAATGGCGGCAGTGCCTGGAATTGCTCCTAGCCATTCTTACATGCTCCCAGGCCCTAAATTAGAAGCACCTTGAGATGCTTTTCTAAGCCCCCCTTTCATTCCAAGTCAGCCTTTACTGCCCATTCCATTTTTGTTTCCACTACGTCATGGCTGCCAGACTGCTACTTCTGCGTGCCAGAGAGGTAAAATAAAATAAAAGAAAAAGAATAAAATTAGAGAGAAATGTAAATCTGGCTTACTCGCTTATATTTACTGTAGACGCCGAGAGCAAAACTGCTCTCATTGTTATGCCACCTGCTTAATAGGGAACATATTTTCTCAATATATAAATGAAATTATATCCCCATAAAACATTGTTAACCATGGCTGTTGTTCCAGAGCGTAAGAATGTAAGAACAGCCTGGCTGGGTCAGATAAGACCTCTCAGCTTCTGTCCACAGGGAATATCCCTTCATGGCAAGCCTATAACCAGGTGGCAAGGTTGGTTACAGACCTTTCCACCCTAATCATACAGAGAATTTACACCAGGGATGGTTCTCCAAATGTTAATGCAGCTGAATTCCCAGCTCCTCCGCCCACTGGCTATGACAGCTGGGGCTAGGGGGAATTCGAATCCAAATATGTGTTCACCTTTCCTGGCATCACAAGGTCCCTATCTTGGACCAACATGCTTCCAGCTGCAGATGGCAGATCTTTGTCTTCTGTCCAATGCATGCCCAAAAACAAACAAGAATGAGTCTGTTCTCTTGCAAAAGATAAACAAGACGAACATTTGGCTGCTCAGTCCACTTTGCTCTTCAAGGACTATGGCTATATATGTACGGAAGACTTATAAACATCCATGACTGCTTTCCTCCTCTCCATAGTTCTTTCTTAAATTCCAAAACATCTCCTGGGCCCTGATCACACCTTTATGAGATAGGACATCCTGATTCATAATTCAAACTGATGTTGTACCAGTTCTGTTTACATGTAGATCATTATAGGTTGTGCTCAGACCATCCTCGCTCTGGGCTGCATCACTAGCACCTTTCTTCACGATCAACCTGAGCCTCCTACATGGAACTCTTGGCTCTCTACCACTTTTCCTGTGTCAGTTCTATCTCCTTTCTTATTGGATGCCCTTCTGTCACTCAAGGGAGGCGAGGGTGTGTGTTTGTGGTTCTTTTTTAAGCCTGCTCCCCCACCTTCACACCCCCTTCTATTTTATGTGCTTTTCTTCTCTGTGCAATTAATAACAACAACAACAACAACAACAACAACAACAATAATAATAATAATAATAATAATAATAATAATAATAATAATAATAATAATAATAATAATAATAATATGCATAAAAACACTAGATAGAGGAATCACACACATAAACAGAGTGAACTCCATATGTGCCGCCCTCCCCTAGACATTGGCCAAAAGGAAAGACTGGACCCCACCCACTACAACACGGTTCAGCCTCCTTTAGCCCAACCCCCAGCTCACACTGAGGAAGACAAGACGGCCTGGGATGTCAGGATGGGCTGAGTCCTCTAGAAAAGAGGACTCTGGTTAGAATGATCTAATGAGGTCAGAGTGGCTTGGAAAATGAATTGAATAAACATAATGTGAGACCTGACGGTGACCTCAGTCTGTCTTAAACTAAAGGTGTGACCAGGGCCCTGCTGAGAGGACTGATGGTCATTCCTGCAGCCTTTAACTGCAATTGAGCATTGATGCTCATTTTTTATGTATGAACTATTTTTTTTAAAAAATTGCTGTACATGCGAAAGTTGTGCATGCCTAAACAGCCATTGTCACATCACAAAGGGTTTGCAAAAAAAAAAAATCACACCAACAATTGCAAATTTATGCAATATTTAAAATACTACGTACCATACAAAAATGAAGTTAACCCTGACCACAGACTCACAGCAGGAAATGTAAAAAGTAACTAACTACTATCAGGTGTTTTGGTGCCTTCTTTATTTTTTGCCTACAAATTCTTCAAAATAGTAACTTCCAGGGTACACAAGAAAAGAAAACAAGAGAAAAGAAAAGAAAAGAGAAAAGAAGAAAATCAGCGTCACTGCTTCAAATAATTTCCAGTTGGGCAGATAATATATAAATAGATGAGAAACTCGTAATCCTTCCAAATAAAATTTGTGGCTGTTGTTCAGACCACAGCATTCATCTTTAGGCAAAAGATTAATATTTAGGGAGCTAGGGAAGTGAGTGCGAAACCATCCTCCACCACTAGGTGGCATTGTGGGTCTTGAGCTCTCATTTGTTGCATTTCAGCATTGTTCATATTGCAAAGAGAAGTTAAGTTCAGGGACTGTGACGGCCAGTAGTTGCATTGTGAGCACCGGTGCCACCCCAGACTTTACCCTGGGCCTTTCTGCACTTAACTGATTAGGCTCCTGTGAACTAGGGCTGGTAACCTTCTGGTAAAGGTGGACCATTCACACTTGTCGTGAGGAAAGCTTCCCCAAAGCGTCCATTATCAGTCAGAAGTGCAAATTGTCCTCCGGTTCACCAGCCCACACTGCTGCATCCAAAGCCGGAAGTCCCTCCTCCTCGCTGCTGTGGTTGGTCCTTCCGTTACATGCTGAGACTCCATTGCAGAGGGGCATGTTTAAGCAGAGGGACGTGTTGCGGCCAATCACGTCGGTGCCCGTGATCAAACACCTCTCTTGAGACTCTATGACCAGACGCCACTCCCAGGGATCGGTGGTCCGGTCACATCAGAGGTAGGCAATTGATCAAGGCCACCAACGCCAACACCTAGTGTCTCTTTGAAATTGCCCAAGAGCTGCCATCAGTATCTCCCCCTTGCTCTGGCCATTATCCTGTAGTCACTGTTTCAAAACTGAGCTCCCTTGTTAAAATTAGTGGAGTAACAGAAGAGATAAGTTAATCTAAAGGAACGTCTACCCCCATATTGACATGCCCGTGCCTTAAAGATCTGGAGGGGAGGCCCTCTTGGTTGTCACGCCACCCTCAGTAACAAAAGGGGTGGGCACCCAGGAGAGGGCCTTCTCAGTGATGGCCCCCAGGCTATCGAAGGGTCTCCCCCTTATGGTGAGTCAGTCACCTTTCAGAAGGCAGTGAAGACGCACCTCTTTGCCCTGGCCTTTGGTTAAATGGGGATACACTTTTCCCTTCCCACCTGCAGATGCTATTGTTTTAATGCAAACTGTTAGTTTTAATAATGTTTGATTTAAAATGTTGTTACCTGCCCGGAGGCCCCTAGGTATAGGGCAGAGTGAGTGAGTGAGTGAGTGAGCGAGCGAGCAAGCAAGCAAGCAAGCAAGCAAGCAAACAAACAAACAAACAAACAAACAAACAAACAAACAGACAAACAGACAAGCAAACAAATCCTTCCAGAGGAAAAAAGCACTGAGAATGACTCTTCCATCAGCAAGGTATGCAGCTGCCATTAAGTACCACACTGCGCGTGAACACAACTCCAAAATCCCTGCTCAGGTGAAGATTTCAGGTGTTTCAGATCTCTTAACAGAGGCCCGTTCGGCACTTACAGATCTAAACCAAAGAGCGCCTTGTCCAGATCCTGGCCTGCTCATCTTTACATTGAAGCGAATCAAAGAGGCCACACACCCATTAGTTTGTCTCTGTCTACACAAGATAGAGCTAAATTCGGATCAAGAGGCCCTTAATCTGGATCTGCTGTAGACTTGATAAATTGGGTCTGTAACCAAACTAAGGGCCAATCCGGTTCACACACCTCCATGATCCTCCACTACCACTGCTGCTATTTGGTGGTGTGCCATGGCACACTGCTGAAAACAACTCTCCCACACATACCCCCATGGCTAGGAGCAGAGGTTCCTACCCTTGGGGCTTGAGGGGAGTGTTTTTCAGTGCAGTGGGGATCTTCACAGCCTTTGGGATGCCCGGGGTGGATCAGTGCCATGATCTTGGTTGAAGGTACAAACTAAGGGCCACCTGAAGCATAGCTGCCTTAATCTGATGTCTCTGGCTGTGAATTCCAAATAATTTTTTTCTGTGGGGCGGTGTGTCAATTTGCAAAAGGGATTGGATTAGATGAAGTTCCCACATCTCTTCTGACCCCCACATACAGTATTGTATTGGCTGGCAGTAGTGCCCCTGGGCCCAATTCAGGTTGATGGTTTTGTCTCTGGACCTTGATCTCCCATAAGAACATAGGAGGAGCCCTGCCGGATTGGGCCACAGCCCATCTAGTCCAGCATCCTGTCTCACACAGTAGCTCGCCAATTTGCTTATAGGCATTTCAAGCAGAAGGCAAAGGGGAAACCTTCATCTGCTCTTGAGAGGCATCCTGCCTGCCTTCCTGGCCTGGAGGATGTATCTAGGCATCCACTGTGGTAGCCACTGATACACCTGACACCCTGGCACTTGAGATCCTCCAGCCCACAGTTCCATCTGTTCAGGACACCATTGGGGAAGGCTGTTCATTGTGGCCCATTTTTGCTGTAGCATCAACAATTAGGCTCCTTCCAGACAGCAAGGGGAAATACTGTCTACAAAGAAGAAGAGTTGGCTTTTCTACCCCGCTTTTCTCAAGACACCCTGTGAGGTAGGTGGGGCTGTGAGAGCTCAGAACATAACTGTGACTAGCCCAAGGTCACCCAGCTGGCTTCATGGGGGAGGGCGGAATTGAACCTGGTATTCCCAGATAAGAGTCCAGCTCCCTAACCACTGGACCAAACCGGCTCACAGACCAGTGATTCTGCACTGTGGCCTGACAGTAATGCACAGTGTAACCTCCAGCATGGTTTTTACTAACAAGATCCTGTGAGATTATTTTGCTAGCAACATCTGGGAGTATACTGTGCAGCCACCTCTTTGCTGTTAGACTTTTTTTGCATGCTTGGTGAGTTCCTGGAAACTGCCAGAGATGTTCATCCCACACACCATGTTGGCAAATTAAGAACGGCGCAGACTGTCCATCATTATTGTTCCTGCCAATTAAGCAGTCAATAGACAGTGATAGTCCCATCATGCAATGCCACTGAGGCTCTTTTGCAGTCTAGATATAATGCCAGCAAGCTGTTGGCATTAGAGATGTACATGAATGGGGGTTTTGGCATTGGATTTGTAATGAATGTAATGTTAGAAAATGTGTATTCGTTCAAATAGACCCCCTTCGAATGTATTCATACGAATATCTGAATGCATATGTATTCTGGATACGGATCCTGCGTACAGATCCTATACAAACACAAACATATCGGATACATATCCTATACCAATGCATATGTATCGAATCTGTAGTGGATTGGAGATCTATTGCCCAAGGAGAGAGAAAGACCGGTAGAACCAAACTGACTCCATTTTGTGAAGGGGAAATCTTACTAGTATGAGAGTAAATGTAGGCGTCACAAGAAACAACGTTATCACTTTAATGCAATGCGGAGAAGAGACCATCTGGAATCCATCTGGTTGCTATGGTCTTTGCGTGTACCTCAAACAGATTCGAGAACCTGTTAATTAGAGTCTCGGACTGGTGAGAACTCCATGAGTTTGGAATAAAGGAAACTCCGAAAGAAGAAGAACAGTTGGCTTTTCTACCCCACTTTTCTCACCCATTCAAGGGGACTCAAAGCAGCTAACAAAGTTTTCTATTCTTCTCCCCACAACAGAACACCCTGTGAGGTAGGTGGGACTGTGAGAGCTGAGAAGAGAGCTGTGACTAGCCCAAGGTCACCCAGCTGGCTTCAAGGGAGAGGGCGGAATCAAACCCGGTATTCCCAGATAAGAGTCTGGCTCTCTAACCACTAGACCAAACTGGCTCACTTGGACCCTGCCTATTGGACAATCAGCTGATTTTGGGGTTGTCAGCTTGGGAGAGTGGGACGGTATCTCTCCCTCTTCAAAATTGGTGTGTGTCCCACAGCTTAAAGCTGAGCAAACTATCCCAGTGTCTATAATTTTCATACAGTGAAAAGGAAGGAATCCAAGGAAGGGAGGAAGGGAATCTGGATTCCATCCCCTAGCTATGACCTTCCTGACCACATCTAGATGTGGCTTTTTGGATGGCTTTAAAAATGACCAGAAGTTCTTATTGGGTACAGTATTGATGGTTACTGGCTGACATTACAGGAGCAACTTCAGAAACAGCTGTTGCCAATATAAGAAAATCCCCAATGTACAGCCTTGAATCCACAGTCCATAAATGGGATCCAGGTCAATGTGCTTATAATTGTTATGTACAGGAGGAGGAGGAGGAGAAAGCTGGCTTTTAAAGCCTGCTTTACGCACTCTTAAAAGGATTCAAAAGTGGCTGACAAACCTGTTCCCCTTCTCACAACAGACAATGTAAGTCAGGCTGTAAGAGCTCAGACAGAGACCTGTGACTAGCCCAAGGCCACCCAGCTGACATGTCTAGGAGTGTGGAATCGAACCAGGAGGTTCCCAGATAAGAATCCAGCGCTCTAACCCACAAGACCAAGAGGAGATCTTCACTTGTGCATTTTGTAATGGAAGCATGACTTGCTAAAAAACCCTTCTTCTATATAGCTGTAAAAGACCACAGGAGCCCTGATTTGAATTCTATATTGCAACCCTGCCTTCAGAGTTGTCAATCAGATCCTCATAAGCAAGAAATTAGGGCAATGTTATGCTATTTCCTCATGGTCTCCACCAGCTACAGGATCATCTTTGAATGCAAAATGTATGCCATGTTAAGGGTTTTTTTTTTCATAAGAAGCAAGAAAATGTTTAGTTTTTGAAATG
The DNA here is from genome assembly GCA_023333525.1 of Aspidoscelis tigris stejnegeri. NCBI lineage: Eukaryota > Metazoa > Chordata > Lepidosauria > Squamata > Teiidae > Aspidoscelis > Aspidoscelis tigris. The sequence goes on from JALMGA010000007.1 coordinate 16,444,880, forward strand.
TGCTAATAGTTAGCATGGTCAATGGATCATGTTAATATGCAAACATCGAAAAACTGCAAAAGGACTATAAAGGAGCACAAAGTTACCGTTTATATCAAGTCTTATACTAAGTGGCCCCTTAAAAGTTCTCTTTCAGTTCTAATGAAACATTTCAGCTCATGCGCAAACCATAGGATGCATGGATGAAAACATCTTTTCAATGACAAATCTACCCTGACAATCCCATTAATAGGATTAAGGTTCATTAAGGACATGTTTTGTCATATAAGTCTGTCCCAAATACTCTTGGAGCTTTATGCCTAGCACCAAAACCTGGGGCCTCTTGTGTATCAAAATCTTAAGGACATCTTCTGAAGGACATGTAAAAATTTTAAATGGGCCTCATTTTGACAGAATATGTTTGTAGTTGGGAGGACCACATCAGTATCCCATTTTTCTCCCAAGAAACTCCAGGCAGCCTAAAGGGTGCATTTCATTTGATCTTCCATAACAATCCTGAGAATGAAGTTAGGTTAGAACTTTTATAGTTACAGAGGAGAAAGGTAATTCAGACTATGGCCACACTTAAGGTTTAATCAGTCTGCTTTCAGAGTGAGAGAATACGTCAGCAAAGTGACAAGCTGTTTCCTTTCAGTGTTAAATGATTTAGAAAATTCACCTTTGGGATAGATAATGTGGAAATAAAATTACTGGTCACTTTGCTGATGTGTTCTTTTGCTGTGAAGGCGGACTGAAGCTGGATTAAACCTTAGGTGTGACCACAGCCTCAATCTCAGATCTCCCTACTCCAAGTTTCTTATATTATCCACTATAGTGCATCTGATATACAAGTAAAACTCTGGCACCATCCACACGTGAAATTTTGGTTAGACAGAGGATGAGGTGAGCAAATATGCTGGCCTCCTATCTCTTACTTTGGGACAACCTTTTCTTAAGCCAAGAACATAAGAGGAGCCCTGCTGCATCAGGCCACAGCCCATCTAGTCCGGCATCCTGTCTTACACAGTGGCCCACCAATTGCTTCTGGACATTCTCAAGCAGAAGATGAAGGCCAAACCTTCACCTGCTCTTGACTCCTTGCAAATGGCCTTTAGAGGCATCCTGCCTGTCTCTCCAAACTGGAGACAGTACCTAGGAATCCATTCTAGTAGCCATTGATAAATCTGTTCTCCATGAATTTGGCCAGCTCCTTAAAATCATCCAAATAAGAACATCATCATTATCATGTTTGCTTATGACACACCTTCCTCTCTAGCTATACTAAATTAACACCCTAGTTCTACACCAGATGTTTCACATCTCCACAGCTCTATGTCTAGATGACTCACTGTGGTAAATTGAAAAGGAAGGTCTTCAATCCCTTCCAAAAATGGAAGAGATCCTCCTCTAGCCAAAGGTCCAAAGGAAGACCATTCCACAAATGTGGGGCCAGGTCTTGAAAGGCTTGCAACTTTGAGTTGGCTGTACATGTTGGTAGAACAGCCAATAAACCCTTGGCTGTGGAGCACAAGTTTCTGCTGGATCAGGCCACAGCCCATCTAGTCCAGCCTTCTGTTTCATAGAGTGGCCCACCAATTTCTTATGGGCATTATCAAGCAGCAGCAGCAGCAGCAGCAGCAGAAGAAGAAGAGTTGGCTTTTCTACCCCACTTTTCTCACCCATTAAAGGGGACTTAAAGCGGCTGAAGAAGCTTTCTATTCTTCTCCCCACAATAGAACACCCTGTGAGGTGGGTGGGGCTGTGAGAGCTCAGAAGATAACTGTGACTAGTCATGGCTTCATGGGGGAGGGTGGAATCAAACCCGGCATTCTCAGGTAAGAGTCCAGCTCCCTAACCTCTAGACCAAACTGGCTCACAGAAAACAGGAGCAAAATCCTTGCCTGCTCTTGATTCTCTGCAAATGGCCTTTAGAGGCATCCTGTCTGTCCCTCCAATCTGGAAGCAGTTCCTAGATATCCATTCTAGAGCAATCTTCTAGAACAAGCCAAGAATAACAACTCTCAAGTTGCCCATTTCTTGTTCAATTTCCTTTGCTGTCGTAAGAGTTCCACTCACAACAGTGACTATTCAGGAAGGAAGGCCAAAGTGAAGCTCGGTTTGTCAAGGCCTGTAAAAACAGCTAACTGTGTTGGGAAAATATTCTGCAGAATAAAAGAACAACAGCTCTACAGCTGTATTGTCATCTCTGATTCTAGCCATAACAAGAGTATCTTTCCCATTGGGAGCATAGTGGTGTTTTGAGTAGTGCAAGCCATTGCACTACCAAGCCTGCATCCACCAGGATAGGCCAAGTGTACGCACATGGTTCTGTCTCTCTCTATGACATCACCAGCTTTCCATGAGTATAATTGCTTAGCTATGTAATGCATAGTGAGAAGTGTGTATCCATGTATCTACTCTTTTCATAGCCAAGACGTAGGGGCTTTAGCTATGATTAGCTGTTAACCTGTTAACCTGAATTATTTTACTCAGCATTTATCCAAGCATGTTATTAGTCAGTGCTTACTCTGCAACTGCTAAGAAATAAACCTTCCTTCTTGGAATGCAACAGAGTTCCTGTCTGCTCCTGTATGTGATTTCCAGGGAACACACACTGCCTCTGCACACTTGCCTTGTGCAAGCTCTGTTTTCCTTATCCATAAAATCTCACCACGGTTAAATAATGGAGCTTCTTCCACCCCTCTGCCAGTTGTTTTATCATCTTGCTCCATCCAGTTTTCACAAGAAGCTTTGTCTCTATGCAGCTTCTGTTAGCCCTTTGATTCAGATTTCACTTCTACTTCTCTTAAGAAAGCTTATTGGTATATGACACTAATTGCATTTGGGTGCCAGTTTCTGCACTTGGATTAGTTCCAAAACCAGTTCCAAAAAAATTCCCCGCCCTTCTATTAACCCTTTGCCACTTGGATGAACCCTGACATGCTGCCATTGGAAAAGTCCTCTGTGCAGAAAAATCCTCTTCACCGCAAATGCTGGCAAGCAAGTATGAATCAATGACTTCATTGGCCTAGCCGTAGCAAACAGCACCAGGTCCAGAAATAAGCCAGAACTCTTTATTCATTATTCACGTTTTAAAAACTGTGTACATTAACTACATTCATGGAATTAATACCATACCTTGCTTGGCCCAAAGCTGCAAGTTGGAGAAGCAGGGTGAAACAACCACATAATTGAATAATTTACACTCTTGGCACGTTGGCATTTAACTCATGGACTGGAAGTGATGGTCAGGATTTAATCCACAGGTAAGAAGCAAAACTACATAGTGATGAAGGTGAACCAATAGCTCAGTTCTAGCTCAGTCCTAAGGACACTTTTAGAAATCCACCGACTAGCTTTCTGCTTGAATGATTTTTTTCTTTTTGTAGAAAAGTCCACTTGTGTGGATTTCTGCTTTTAAATTCAAAAGGTTCAAACCCAGATGTATTTCCCTAGTGTGCACTTCACCTCAATACACGAAACCACACAGTTATGTGCTTAGGCAGCTATTATATATAATGGCAACCTAAGCAGGCAAATGGCATTCATACTTAAATACATATATTGGGATCAGAGGTGTAACAGCCACTGAGCAAGCCTGGCTTTGTGCCAAAAAGCCAAGAAGCAAAGGGGACCTTTGTGGAGGACTTGGCTGAATGTTGAGATTTCCATTTCCATGTTTCTGGTCTCAGTTTGCGTGGTATGAACAGCACATCTTGCTTCCCCCTGCCCCCAGGGTCCCTTCTTGATTAGGATTGTCAATCAATTGGGGGGGGGATTGTTAATTCTCTTTTTGTTAGTTCAAATGGAACTGGAAAAATAAAATGAAAAAACTCAAATTCCCTCCCTCCCTCCCTCCTTCCCTCCCTGGAGTGATTTGCAGCTCAGAGGCAGGAAAGCAAAGGGTTCCACCTTTGAAGGGAACATCTGCATCTTTGGCAAGAAGATTGCACCAAGATGTCTAAGGAGCAATACCAGTGCAATGCTATATACAAATAACAAGTGTCTCCTGGACTGGGATACTGTATTGGTGAGAATCATGCATTGAGCAGAGAATTACGGCCTTTCTGCACTTGCTGATATGGGGAAGCCCTGACCACTGCTGCTACACCCCATTTGTGCAGGACACGGCATGATCTAGATCAAGGGACTCTTGATCTTCATCATCAGTAGACCTCAGTATTGAGGTTTACCAACATATCAGCCCAGCCCAGTCTGGAACATGAAGGCATGCAGAAAGTGCACACCTCCATGTTCTGGTTATGGGGAAACCGGTTCAATACTGCACCTTATTGCACCAGTGAAATGAGTCTGCCAGGGACTCCAAGGCCAAGAATACACATTCCTGGCTTTTGGAGCACATGTAGTGTTTCAGCCAGCTCCAAAGCTTGTGGGAGCTGGGCTGAAACACGACGTTGCTGGGTCCATAAGAACATAAGAGGAGCCCTGCTGGACCAGGCCACAGCCCGTCTAGTCCAGCATCCTGCATCCATGGGCATCTCAAGCAGAGACAAGGGCAAACCTTCTCCTGCTCTCAGATCCCAGCAAATGGCCTTAGAGCTGTCCTACCTAGGGATGTGCACAAATATTCAAAAATCCAAATATTCGATTTGAATCCGACAAATGTAGACATTTGAACACGAATCAGATTTTCAAAAATCCAATACAGATTTTCAAATGATTGAAATGTGCAGATTCGTATCTTCCATATGCGAATCCACAAGAAATTATATGCGTCTTGCGCTTAAAATGTGGGATTAAAACGGGATGCATATGGGTTAATACGGGATGCATATGGGTTAATACGGGATGCATACAGATTTTTAGGGAATGCACACAGATACGAATGTTGTTGACATTCGTATCTTTAAATACAAATCTAAATGGAGTGGTGGTGGTGTTCCCATTACCTAAATATTCAGATTTTAACAGGATTCCACTGTGAGTCATGTTAAAATCCAAATAGCGATTCCCTGGATTTTCAGACCTTAAGCCCATAGAGACAGGGAATCCTGTTCTTGTGTCTGGACGGTGGGGCCTCGAGCCATATTCAGGCTGGACCAGAGGGCCAGTGGAAATGCCGCCTGAAAGAAAACTTCTTGTCACTTTGTTGGTGTATTCTCTCACTCTGAGACTAGACTGAAGCTGAATTAAACCTTAAGTGTGACCACGTCCGTTGTCTCTCTTTTAAAAAACCTGAAAGCAGCTTGAAAGCAACGTTCAGATAAGCTGAAACATAACTAGGTTTGAGGGTGGGGAAGGGCCTTATTGTCTTACATTGTTCAAGTTAATATCATCATTTGAGTCTGTCAGGCTGGTTTGGAAAGGAAATAGGATGCCAAAGGTTCAACTCCCTTCATGCACCCTGAGAAAAATGGCTCCAGCCACATCGCTTGGCCAAAATGAATGTGACAAGACCTGACAGCTCCTGCGAAGATTTCTCCCCCCTTAACTTTATTTTAAGTTAAGCCTTAATAAGTTGCCTGCCCGTCAGTCCAAGGTTAACTCTTTTTTCCCTGCTGTTCCATCACCTCTGTGATTCTAACCCTAAGCAATTATGAATGAAGGAGCCCAAGGCCTCAATAATTGGTTACTGAGGGTATTTTTGAACGTTTCACACTCCCTGCAGATTGTTAATATCATTACTGCACCTTCATTTGCACAGGAACTAAAAAGCGACCCAAAAACTTCCAAGCCTTTCAGCTATGGATAAATGATATTAGTTTTGTTTGATTTTTATATAATAATCTGCGGATGAAAAAACAAATCAGGACTTTCTCTTACTCTTACACTCCTGGATCATCATTATCATCTCCAGCATTCTATATAACATATGAGTTGATCAAAGGCAACCTGAGTTAGATTTTGACTTGTGTTGCACCTTCAAAGCCGGTTAAGTGGCCATCTTTGCAATGGGAATGGCCAGTCCTACCACAGGGCCCAGAAGAGTGTCTTTTAAAGAACTGGTGCATATCAGCCTTACAGGCATCAAAGTTGCAGAAGAAAAAAAAAATTCTGCAGTCTCAAACGCCCTGGTCACACCTTTCGTTTGAGTCGACTTCAGATCATCTTCTGGTCTGGTTATTCACATTATTTTTAGTCATTTAGTTTTCCAAGCCTGCTTATCCCCGTCAGATTGTTTTAAACAGAGTCCTCTTTTCCAGAGGACTCAGCCCGCCCTGGCATCCCAGGCCATCTCTTCCTCAGTGCAAGCGGCTGAATGGGCTAAAGAAGGCTGAACTGTGCTATGGTGGGTGGGGTCCAGTCTTTCCTTTTGGCCAATGTTTAAGGGAGGGCGGCACCTCCCCTTCTCTCCTCAGTTTATGTGTATGATTCCTCTATCTAGTATTTTTCTGCAAATTTATTTATTTTTTCCAAAAAATTAATCGCACGGGGAAGAAAAGCCCATAAAAAAGGAAGGTGTGTGTGGAGGTGGGGAAGCAGTCTTAAAAAGGAAGCACAAATATACACCCTTGCCTCCCTTGAATGGCACAACGACATCTAATAAGAATGGATATAGATTTGATGCAGCAAAAGGGGTGGAGAGCCAAGAGGTCTCTGGAGGAGGCTCAGGTCGATCATGGAGAAAGGTGTGAGCAATGCAGCCCAGAGCAAGGATGGTCTGAAGACAACCTATAATGATCTAGGTGTAAACAGAACTGGTATGACCTCAGTTTGAATTATGAATAGGACGTCTTTCTTATGTAGGTGTGACCAGGGCCTAAGTTTCCACCTGGAACAGTCAAGCATTAGCAGGAAATGGCTACAGAGGATGGTCACGCCCTGCCCTGCACTTAATCATGCCAGGTGGAAAATGACCAAGGAAAATCACCTCTATCACCAATGTCTCTCCTGATGGTAATGGCTGAAGCACATATGGGTGAAATCAGCCCTCAGAGTGCTTTGCCAAGGTTTACTGCAAGGAATTTCCCACCTCAGAGGCTGTTTCCAGGACCACCGGCAACTCTGACCTTATTTGTCACTATTGCCAAGGCAAGACTGCACCATCATAAATTATGAACAGATCCTGTGACAGATACTGTAGTCTCAGGCTACATCCACACAAGGGCCAAGGGCACCTGAGGGAATCATTGGGTATAGGCCAATCACACAGGTGTACATACACGCAACCTCATTCCTGTCTCATCAGGCCCAAGAGTTGCCCTTCCTGCCGGGCAGGAAAAATGAGGATGAAGGCTGATGGAAGGGGTAAGGTTGCCCTACCCTTGGGTGGAAATACAGAGGGGAGGTGCATTTTGCCTTCTTCTGTATCCTTGCCAGTCAGTCTTCCAACAGACTGGAATGATAAAATTTGGCACATTCGATCAGATTTTGAATGCTTACAAATATTCGTGCACATCCCTAGCTAAAAATACCAACAACAGTACACTAAAATAGATGCTCTTTCCATCACCCTTTAGCCAGCTCTATCTGAACAAAGAGGTCTGTATTCCAGACTCTGGAGCCCGTGCAGACAGTAGCCTGAAATCCTCTGGGGCAGCGGTTCTCAACCTGTGGGTCGTGACCCCTTTGGGGGTCGAACTACCCTTTCAGAGGGGTCACGATCAGTCTTCCACCACCCCTCCCTAACCCTGTCCCCACCATGCGGCACCCCTCGAGGAGGTCAGCAGCAGGGTTGCCTCGCCGCCCCACCATGCTGCCATAATAGCTGATCGAGGCTTAGGTAGAGAAGGCAGCGCATAGGCACGGTGAGATGCAGCTGAACATGTGGGCCCACGTGGGCTGTACAGCATCAGCAGCCCCACCCTGTGACCCCAGCAGCCCTGCCCCATGACCCCAGCTGCCTTGCCCCTGCGGTTGGGGGTCTCCAAAACATGAGGAACTGCATTAAGGGGTCACAGCATTAGGAAGCTTGAGAACTGCTGCTCTGGGGGATTGTTTTCAGTGATGCTCCAGGAAGCAGCACTGCCGAAAGTGTCATTTTGCTTCTTTATAAATCTATGGTGAGGCCACATTGGAATATTGTGTACAGTTCTGGTCACCACACCTCTAAAAGGATATTGTGGAACTGGAAAAGGTGCAGAAAAGGGCAACCAGAATGATTAAGAGTCTGGAACACCTCCCGTAGAAAATCAGGCTGCAATGTCTAGGCCTTTTCAGTCTGGAGAGACGGTGTTTAAGAAGTACATAAAATTATGCATGGTATAGAAAAGGTGGATAGAGAAAATTTATTTTCTCTATCTCACAACACTAGAACGAGGGGCATTCTATAAAGCTGATAGGTGTGAGAGTCAGATCTGACAAGGTCATCTTCAGTCAGAGGGTCATCGGTTTATGGAATTTGCTGCCGGAAGAGGTGGTGACAGCTACCAGTCTAGATGGCTTTAAGGAAGGGTTAGACAAATTTATGGGTGACAGATGTACCTATGGCTACTAGAATTAATGCCTACGTACATCTTTCAGGCTGGGGGGAGGGAATGCAGGATGCTTCTAAGGCCATTTGCTGGGATTCGAGAGTAGGAAAAGGTCTCTGCTTGTGACACCCATGAGCATTTGGTGGGCCACCATGTGTGACGGGACGCTGGACTAGATAAGCTGTGGCCTGATCCAGCAGGGCTTCTCTTATGTTCTTATGTTCAGTGAAAGGCAGGAATGGAAGTTCCCAGCTTTGAAGGCTCCACACCAGGCAGCTAGGACTGGTCTGTAAGAGGCTGTCCAAACGTGAACAGCCCTACTCCAGCATCGTCCACACTCACCACACTGTGCCAAGTGGTCTGGAACAATCCAGAGAGTGCAGAAAGGGACAGATAAACAAGTCAGTTGCCCAGGGATGGGAAGGAAATCTTTGCTGACTTCCAAAATGTATTGAGCGGAATAATTTTAGAATTCTCTGGGCCAGTTCTGGGGGATTCCATAGTGCAGTATATAAACACCACACTGCATTATTTGTTTAATTTTGTATACCCTTTAACATGAAGTACAACTCACATTTCTCTCAATGGGACTTAGGAGAAATTCCCAAATGACTGTAATTCTTGCAGATAAGAGCCTTAAGTTGAAATCATGTTGTGTTAACAGCCTGTCATCAGATTAGCCAAGCCGTTTCAAAAAACCTGGAAAACACCTGCTGGTATTGTGTACACTTAGAGAGCAATTTCACACTGTCTGGTAGGCCAAACTAGTAAGCACACTAGGAACGTCTGTTGGGCATGATGCTTGTGTGGTCTAAGGGAGGTCCTAGGTGGCCAGTGAAGCTTTTTAAAGAACTGTGTGGCGTGCATCCATCCAGCAGTACCAGCTAACAGTGTCACTGCTGGATATAGATCTACCTGAGTACTGAGATCTCAAGGAGAGACCTTCTTGTAGATTCACCTCTCTCGATGGAAGAGGTAGGGACACATGAGAGAGCCTTTTCTGTGGTGGCCTCCAGGCACTGGAACAACCTCCCTCTGAAAGTCTGCCAGGTGCCTACATTACTTGGTTTTTGGTGCCTGGTTATAGCAAACCACTTCACCTAGGCCTCTGATGCTTAGAAATGGTCATTATGCAAATAGTCCAAGTGGCAACCTCATTGCATTACGCATGGCATTGGCTACAAGAGATATGCACAAATATTTGAAACATTTGAAATTTGATCGAATTTGGACATTTGAATTCGAATAGAATGTCTATACGTTCGAATTTAAACATTTGAATGAATACTTCAAACAGTTTGTACAAATTATTTGGACACTTACATACGTACGCATCTTATTCGTATCTGTACGCATTTGTACGGATACGTACAGGACAAAAACAGGATGTGTACGAATGCATACAGACACATATGAATGTTGTCGACATTCGTATCTTCAAATACGAAGTGAAAATCATACAAATAGATTTGAATGTATTCAAACCAAATCAAATGTGAATACATTCAAATTTTAAACATTCTAATTGATTCAAATAGCCAAATATTCTAGTTGAACCAAACAGAATGCTGAAAATTGAATTTGTGCCCACCCCTATCGGCTACAATCACGTGGACTGATAATAAGGAGGTTTTTTCCCCCAAACCATTCTCTTTTGCAGGCACTCTTTATAAACTAGTGGGTCCAGCCCCTAGGGTGGGAATACTGTCCCCTGCTACCATTACCATCCTCAAGACTGATCTTGGCATAAAACACTAGCTTGATTGTAACACAGGGCCTTGCTAAACCAAAGAGAAATCTTGTGCTTTGAAACAGGATCTGCCATCATGGCCGAATTTTGCTTGAGCACAGTTGCAAGGCACAACTGGACCGCAATGCGCCCTCAATCCTCCCCATTCCACAGTCGTACCCCAGGCCATAGTGCATGATGAGGGAACTTCTGGGGAAGGGCAGCTGCACTTGGAAGAGGCTGCTACAGCCTTCCCAGAAGTTCCCTAATCATGTACTACCTGTGGAGCATGAAATTATGCTCCACATCCCCCCTCCTCAATCTTCTCCAACCACTTATCTGTTGTGTCCAGCCAGGGAGCATTTGCACCTCTGCTGGACCAGGAAGCCAACAGGGCTGCCGCTCTTTTGATACAACTGTATATCCCGGGGCTATGTTGAGATTGCCAAGAACATGTGTGGCAATCCCAATATAGTTCTGGGATAATCCCAAATTTTAGTCTCTTTCTGGACACAGCCTATATTGGGAGTCCCTAGGCTACCTCTGGCATTCTGAAAATAGAACCGAGAGGGATATATATCTTGGGTCTGGAGGCAGCCTAAGAATTCTGAAAATTCTCATCTACTGCTGAATGTAGTTACGTTGTACCCTACTTCCCTTCAGAATCAGAGCACTCTTATTCCTAGGTTTCAGCTTGTGGTATGGATAGGCACATTTACTGCAACGAGAAGTAGGAAGATGAATTTGGTTTAATCTCCAATTAAACTAATGTCCCTGTTTCCTAGCTTTGGATGCTTCTAAATTTTGTGTCCATTAGTGCTGGATTATAACTAACAGTTGCATTGTGGGAAGAAAATGTAAAACACATCCCACTCATTTATCTGAGTGCTTTGATGAAGGCAACATTTGAAGAAGTAAATGCTTATACAATCAACAGCAATGCTCCACTCTAAATATTAATAATTTGATGTTCTGTAATTTGTAACCAGAGCCTATCCACTGTCTATGCATAATCTTGATCTCCTGTAAATCATTTCCCCCCATTTGTTATGTTTGCGAGGTCTTTAAAATGTTCGGGATGTCCTGTGTTTCTGTTCCAATCTGTTCATAAACAGATCAGAAAAACAAAATTGGCAAATTCCATTGAATTTAACCTTGTCAAACTTTTGGAAAGCATTATGTAGCAAGTGTGTGAAGAAATGTATTTTTCCCTCAGATAACGCAGGCTGCCTCAACAAAAATGAGGTGTTCTTAAAAAACAACAATTTTATTCAGTCAGTTTTAAATTTCAGTCCACATATATCCCTCAAGTTTATTGTTTTTAGTGTAATGCTTGTAGATTTTGTTTTTATTGCCATAACCTGCCCTGAGATATTTGGCAATAGAGCAGAGGGCTATTTGCACTACAGCCCGTAGTGCATGATCAGGGAACTTCTGGGGAAGAGCATCCATACCTTTAGGAGTCTGTTACAGCCTCCAGGCATGCCCCGCTATCCCAGGCGCATCCAGAGGCAAGCATCCGCACCTCAGACGAGGACCACAGATGCAACTGCATGTTCATAGAGTGTCAGCATTGTCATGGCAATGGAGGGCAGTCATGGAGTCACGGAGGGCGCCATAACCAAAATGGCGGTGCCCCAAAGAGGACTGGGCCTGGAATCGGTCACAGGTGAGTGACTGATCACACGGGGCTTAGTCTGTGACTGGTGCTCAAAGGTTAAAGCGCTAGTCAACATTGGGTGATTACATTCTTTTCCCATCCAGCAGATGGGGAAGGAAGTGTGAAATCGCCCCAGGATAAAAATGTTCTCCAGGTGTGATCTTGATGGCTGGAATTGGGCAGGGAGTTGAACAAAGAAAATGCCTGAGAACCCTAAATCTGGCTTTAATGGCAGCCATTCTGTGGAAGGAGTCCACAGCACTGTCTTAGGTTGTGTTCAGACCTAACAAAAGAGGCACCTCAGGGGCACCTCAGAGAGATGGAGTGTGGCCCTCAGATTCCCAAGATTTCTCTAATCCACCTTTTCTAGCACAGAATGTTCAGGAGATGGGGTTGGGGGCAGACTGGTGGACGAACAACCTCATCCCGAAACTGTCTCTGAGTGGTCTCAGAGATGCTCTTCCTTGCTGTGTCTGATCACGGTCCATCATGCAGGGAACATCACAGCCCCCAAAGATCAGGGAATCCCCCCTTAAGCTGTGTACAGCTTTATGCATGTAAAATCTTAAATGCTCTGGCAAAATCTCCACACATAAATGTTCAAATCCATCGCTGCTGGATGTAAACATAATATTATTGCTGAAGGGAGATGAATTATTTATGGGACTGTGGACAGACTACGGTGGCCTCATTGGCTTTTGGTCCAGTTCGTTGTGAATCATGGGCATTCCCTGCAATCAGCTTATCTGTAAGCGTTCCAAAAGGGAAAGAGAGCTGGGAAGATAACTTATCCCTTTGCATTTTATCTGGTTAAGTGCCCTACAGTTTTGGAATTAGGCTGACTTTATCTGAAAGAGAATACACACAGAAAGACACAGCAGCTCTATCTAGGATGCTTGTGGTTTCCCTAGAAATTTGCTAGGAGACTGTATTTACTTGTACTCTGTGTCTGTGAGCGTGAGGGACACAAAGTACAAGTAAAAATAGGCCGCATCCCCATTAGAAGCTTAATCCAGTTTCCCTAAACCGAATAACAGAACCGGATGCAAACGCGAATTTGCCTGATCCCATTACTTTCAGCCAGAATCACGTTCAATCCAGATTCTGAGGACATACGTGACTCAAGGGGGGACTCCAGTGGCTACTTTTTAAAAACTGCTTTTTGGGGCTGCCCTGTTCTTTTCCTCCTGGCGTGAACTAGGGAGCCTAGTTGGGTGGCTGGGTGGCTGTTGCTTGCCTGGATGGAAGAAAAACAGCAGTGGACAGCCAGCAATTCTTTCCCCTCCTCTCCTCATTGCTCAGGGCACGCAGCAGCAGCAGCAACTCAAGCCCCCTTCGCCTTAAACATTCACACATCTCCCCAAACCTGCAGCTGCTTTTCTTTCTTTTCCCTTTTTTAAAGGTCAGAACTTTCAATGGCAAGATTGTTATCAGGTGTGAAGTGCTGGATTGCTACAGTGGATTGCTTGGATTGCTACTAGGGCTGCTGCTTTAAGGGGTGGATTTTACAGCTTGCTTTGGAAGCAAGCTATTCGGGGAGGGAAACTCTCATCCCTTAACACGGAATGGTTCCCACAGTAAAAAATGTAAAACGTTTCAAGTGCACAAACTGCAGTGAGACCTGTTGAAATGAGGATTAACATTTACAACGCTTTGGGGCGATTTAACACGCGGAAAGCGTGTTAAGCCAAACTGACGAATGCCTAGGTGCATCTTTCAGGCTGGGGGAGGAGGGGACCAGGGCGCTTTTAAGGCCATTTGCTGGGATTCTAGAGCAGGAGAAGGTTTGTCCTTGTCTCTGTTTAAGATGCCCATGTGCATTTAGCGGGCCACTGTGTGCAACAGGATGCTGGACTAGATGGGCTGTGGCCTGATCCAGCAAGGCTTCTCTTATGTTCTTATGTTCTTGAGGTTGTAATGGTGATGTGGCCATAGTGTTTAAAGTGTGCTTAAAGTCCTTCAATAAACATTCCAAAAGTGACAGGTTTCAGAGGAAACCCTGGAACTTCTGAAATCTTATCAGAGTGTAAAAATATTTTCTGAACATAGCTGAACTGCAGATACAACAAATTACTTGTGTTTTAGGCACTGCTGAATGCTAAACTAAATAAAGACAGAAAATAAAATAACCAATCCTTCTATACTTAGAAACTAAGTCCAGCTGCTAAAACCTAATAATCATGCCTTAACTTCAACTGCAGACTGCAGTCACGCAATGTTTTGCTTTCCTGACATAAAATACTTTAAACTTACATAAATTGCTTTAGACTTCCCATGGAAAGGCATCAGGGTCTGGGGTTTCCATTTTTAGCCACCATTAGTGTTAAGACAGACAGCTTAAGACATCGCTGTCCCAGAGATTATTTGACATCGGTTGGCTTTGCTCCGTTTGACGGAGAGTTGCAGAAACTACATGAGACTTCAGTGTACAGCCAGAAAAGAGTGAACATTGAGCATTGTTCAGAGACCCTGTTCTCTGTAGGTAACAGCTGAAGCACCTGTGGCCAGGTGTCCCACTTTACAAAGGGCTGACCTCTATTCTGAGCGGGATGTTAGTGAGCCAGTCTGGTCTAGTGGTTAAGGAGCTGGACTCTTATCTGGCAATACCGGGTTTGATTCTGTCCTCCTCCATGAAGCCAGCTGGGTGACCTTGGGCTAGTCACAGCTCTCCTCTGAGCTCTCACAGCCCCACCTACCGCACAGGGTGTCTGGTGTGAGGAGAAGAATAGGAAAGCTTTGCCAGCCGCTTTGAGTCCCCTTGAATGGGTGAGAAAAGCAGGATAGAAAAGGCAACTCTTCTTCTACTACTATTCTTTGTAGAGAAAAGATGAAGCTTCTTAAGAAAAAGCAAGAGATCACCATGGGATCACACAGGTGGTGCCTTGGCTGTACTTAGGTCTGGCCCTACCACGGCACAAGGGTACTCCTACAGTGCAGGATATGTGCAGCCCTTCATCCCTGCTAGTGCTCCATTGAGTAATGCCGAAACAACAGAAATATCACATGAAATAAGGTTTCTTTGCTCTGATTCAAGCTTACCTTTGGAAGTCTGTACTTCTCCCGCAAATGAACCCTCAGGACAGCTCTCTCGGCTTTTTTCTGCGCAAAGGCTGCATCTCTCTCCATCCTGAAAGTAGAAATGGAGGGTCTTCTAATTGCCTGTTGGGCATTTCCAGCGATGTGCACAGGGCAGGTATAAAAAGGCCCAGTTAACATAGTGACCAGAAGGTCTCCAAACATAGCTAATTTGGCTTATCACATTTTGAAGTTACTGACCACATTGTCTAATTACATAAAGATGGGTCTCTCCTGTACAATTGTTTTGGACCAATTCATGTTTACATCATGTGGTGCAAAGATTATACCAATATCACATAATATGTTCGTGGTACCTGCAAAGATCTGTGGGAAACACCCCGTCCATGGTTTGCACATTTGGCCAGACTTCCGTCAAACTTGGAACGGTCACACACGCCCCTACAAACCCACAGTTATGTTCACAAGACCCTCTGTTGGCCTCTCTCTCTCCAAATCCTGAGTTCCTTTGGCCCTAAAGCCATCCCAGCTATTCATCAATGGGCTTTGGACATTGCAGCACAAACTGACCTAGCTGCCATCGCTCAGGCCACAGCTACACCATATTTGGCCACACATAAATGCCAGGTTAACATAGAGACATGCCATACTTTCCCAATGCCATTCCATCTTCACAAACTATTTACTAGAGCGAGATTTGAACAACTGCACATTATGACCAAACTGGGCCGTTATCAGGGATTACCTTATGATAAGAGAATCTACGTATGCGGAGAAAATACTGTTGAAGACTTGATGCATCTATTTCTGAACTGTCTTCTGTATGAGAAAATCAGGAGCCACTACATAGCCCCTCTTCTAGATAACTATAACCTTCTGGATGACACTGGGAAACTTCATGCACTGCGTAGGGACTCGGATAGGCAGTCCGTTTTAAAAGTTGCACTTTTTACCCTGGTGGCAATGAAGACCCGTGCAGATTTTTATTAGATTTTAAGTTCATGTGTTGTGTATTGCACCTCTGTATTTTGATACGGTATAATGAACTAATCAATAAATGTTTATTAAGATGAAAATGAAGGAGGCACTCTATGAAGCTGATGGGTAGGAGAGTCGGATCAGACAAGGGGAAGTATTTCTTCACCCAGAGGGTCATTGGTTTATGGAATTTGCTGCCGGAAGAGCTGGTAACAGCTACCAGCCTAGATGGCTTTAAGGAAGGGTTAGACAAACTTATGGATGGCAGGCATATCAATGGCTGCTAGAATGGATGCCTAAGTACATCTTTCAGGCTGGGGGGGGGGGGACAAGCAGGATGCTTCTAAGGCCATTTGCTGGGATTCGAGTGCAGGAGAAGGTTTGTCCTTGTCTCTGCTTGAGATGCCCATGGGCAATAGGTGGGCCACCATGTGTGACAGGATGCTGGACTAGATGGGATGTGGCCTGATCCAGCAGGACTTCTCTTATGTTCTTATGTTAAAAGGTAAGGGACATGCTTTTGGTGCAGAAAAAAGCTCTTTATAAAGAACACAAATTACAGGGGCCATTAGATTTTTGCTGTCAGATTTCGCCTTAGGTGTGATATTTTCTGCTGTGGAAACTGTTCAAATCTCCCTTAAAAGCCTCTGTGTAGCAAACTGATAGTATATAAATTGCAGCCGTGAAACCAAGAGATGCTTTCTTAATGGGAGAAAAGTTATGGTAAAACCATATAAGATCTTAATGTGTAGAGGAATCACATGATCAGCAAAGGTCTGTATTGTTAGAAAAATGATCTTCCCAGTTGTGAGCTATGATAATGAAAGCTGGACCATCAGAAAGGCTGAGTAGTGGGAAGTCCTATGCCTTTGGGGATCACCGATGGGGGAAACTCCTGCGAATTGCACAGGTTTAAAAAAGAACAACCCAGTCAGTCCTCAAGAAATTACATTCGGACTGCTCTCGGGAAGGACTGAGACTAAAATCCATTCAGCACTGGGCCTTATTCTGGATTATATTCTGGAACAAGGGCCTCCCATCTAGGGGTGTGCACGAATGCCATTTTCAGATTCAATTTGGTTTGAAATGAATATTCTAATGTTCGAATTTGAACGAATAGAGAACAAATGAATGTATTCAAATTCGAATCCAATTCAAAAACTTTCATATCTATTCATAAGAATTTTCAATTTGTATTTGAAGATAAGAATGTCAACAACATCAGTACAGTATATTCTGGCGTGTAAGACGACTTTTTAACCCTGGAAAATCTTCTCAAAAGTCAGGGGTCGTCTTATACGCTGGGGGTTGTCTGCTTATACGGCGAGTATATCCCAAACTCTGTATTTTAACTGGAAAAGTTGGGGGTCGTCTTATACGCCCAGTCGTCTTATACGCCGGAATATACCGGTATGTGTTTGTATGCATCTGTACGTATCCGTATGCATCCCGCTCTCATCCTGTTTTTATCCCGTATGCATCCCATTTTCATCCCGTACGTATCCGTACAAATGCATATGGATAGGAATAAGATGCATATGGAAACATATGTAATGTATATGTGTCTGTACACATAATAATTCGTACGAATGATTCAAAACATTCAAAATTCATTCAATTGTTAAAAAAATGAATGTATAGACTTTCAATTTGAATTCCACCGTCCAAATTCAAACAAATTCCATCAGATTTTGAATGTTTCGAATATTCTTGCCCATCCCTACTGCCATCTCTATGCTAGTGCAGACTGGATCAATGCATTCAATTGGGCGTGGCAGTAAATGTGATGACACACCCACTGAAGGGGCTGGAAGAAGTAATAGAAAGCAGATTAAAAGCTAGAAGAGGTATCTGTGCCAGAATATACAAGCTATTAGTGAATGATACAGACCATAGTTTGTACCTGATGGATATATGGAAGATGGACTTCCAAGTAGATCAGAAGACTATGAGATTGAAAGTTAAGGAAATTAACAAATTACAATATACTAAGATTAAAGAGTTGACTATGAAGATTTTATATAGATGGTACAGGACCCCGATCCAGCTGTCTCATATGATTCCATCCTTTTCATCCTCCTGTTGGCACTCATGTGACAACAGGGGAACATACTTCCACATGTGGTGGACATGTAATGAAGTAGCAAAATTTTGGGATGAAGTAATGCTGGGCATGCAAAACGTTTTTGGAATTAATATAAGGTCCCATCCGGGATTGTGTCTCTTGCAAGTTTACAAAGATCATTCAACATTGGTTCCAGATAAATACATAGTAGATAGAATGTTATGGGCAGCCTTATTAGTTATAGCTGCGGGTTGGAAAGACAGAACAAAATGGTCTCGTGAGAGGTGGTATAGTAACATTCTTGATATATATAAATTTGATGCCCTTAGACACCAGCGGCTCTTCTACTCTGGAGAAAGTCATCGCCTGGATTTACAAAATGCTTGGAGCAAATTATATACAGCTTTTATTAATGACATCTTACTTACGGAAATGAAAGAAGGATGACTGAAACTGTGGACATATTTACCCGTGACCTCTGAGGAATAAAGGAGGGAGGGTGGGGTTGACTATGTGGACTTAATGTGTAACTGAGATGTGAGAAATGAGGGGTGTTTTTTTTCTGTTTGTATTCTTTGTTTTTTTCTTTATAAAATTATTAAATATATATATATGTTCAGCCAGTACAGATCTTTAAAGGCAAGCATGATGTGTGTCTGGCCAGAAACTCCCATCAGCAGTCAAGCTGCTGCAGTCTATCACACCTTTTCTCCCAGCAGCAGATAAGCTACGATTTTTCCTACAACTGTGGATTTATTCCACTAACCTGGAAGGAGCCCTGGGCATGACAAAGTGGATATGACAAAGTATCCAATGATATGGCAGGGCAGAAAATCCACTGAGGGGCCTCCCATGTCATGCAGAAACACAGAGGCTTCCCAGACACCATCATAGGGAAGTGAGGGTGGGGGATAGATCCAGTGTCCACACTTCAGGATGCTGGATCTATTCCAAACCTCACCAGCGTCCCCCAAAGTTCTGGTGAGGTGTGAATCACAGTGGTTACCTCTACGCTAGAGGCAAACGCAGTGCCACATCAACAGCACCGATGGGCATGCGCAGTGCTGTTGCTGTGGTGACCAAGCAACGCAGTGCACAACCGTGCCTGTGCCGCCTGGTCACACGTTCCATTTGCCCCTTTTCTAGCCTGAAGGGCTGCAAATGGAGCGCACCGGGCTGTCTCAGTAAAAATCACTCTAGTGTTATACACATGGGTGATGTTTCCACACAAGTGGAGCCGTTTCTAGTATGGAAGCTGCTTTGTGCAATACAGATGCACCATGTATGCAAGCCCCGTCTTCACGTTTTCGCCTAGTGTGAAAAGACCAATAATGTCCCATCAGAGGAGCTTTTCTGGGAGTGTATGCCGCCCATAGGTAGGACCAACAGTGTGAGGCAACGGATCTTTATGACCAATTTGCTATGTAATTATATCAGTTGCCTGATCATACAGCATTCATCATCATACATGGATATGCCTTACACAAAGGTATCATCTTTCATTTGCTGTTAGTGTGCTCCCATAAGTGACAGCTTGTCAGTACTGCTGTGCTGTGAACATGGACAATATATTAACTGCAAGAAAAGAGAAAAATAGAAGAGTCACATGGGATTTAATCCATCTTATCCACTGACTCACTCAGTGACCTTTGGCAAGCCATTTAACCTTCGTGAACCTTGGCTATTCAGCTGAAAATTTGAGAAATTACAAAGAAATTTTTTTTAAAAAGATGAATCTTCAATATTACTAAATTTTCTGTAATTACTAGAATCACCAGCGGCACCAATGGCTGCTTTTGTCTCTTGGGTTACATCTAGACATTGCTTACTTATTCCACATTTCACTATACTTGGATACTCTTGAATAAACCATGGATATTCCAGAACCCCATGCTTTATTCCAGAATATGCAAATATAGCAGAATAAATAACCACTGTCCGGATGCAGTTTTGGGTGAAACACTTAATTTGAGTCTTGGAAGATACAGTAATTCTCTGTTTTGCCAAAAAGCAAAACTGAAGGGTTAATCCATTTGATTGTGAATGCTACCAAGGTTTTTATATACTTTCCAAGGTGTGAAATTGGTGGGGAAGAGTTGGTTTTTTGCTTTTAGAAAAGATTTTGCATAAGGTCTAATAAGGATGTAAACAGGAAAAGAGCTGCATTTAAACTCCATATGTTTAGATGTTCCATGTCACAAACATGGCAGCATCTAAATATAACTCTGGTCTGTCTTAAATTCCACTGGTCATTAACCTTTCACCCATAATCATCTTAAATGTGGGATTTAGACAACCATTATGTAATTGATCATTAGTGAAATGATGGACTGAAGATTTCAACGGTTCTGGTAGCTGCAACTGTGCCTGATTTTACTGATTTTCTGATTAAAACCTTTTATTTTGATTTGCATAATTTTAGCTATCATTGCTACTGATGCTATCAATATATATAATAATTATCCTTTGCTTGAAAAACTTCCTCGAATCCTGAAAACTGCCACTTTAATTTTAGTGTGAATAATTCTTTATACAAGAATGTTTATTCCCCCCAATTTTCATTTTTAAAGTGGAATCTCTTTTAAGGAAAGACAAATTATAGCAGCCTGTACAGGGTTTTTTTTGCATGATTTATTGACTCATAGTGCCAAATAACCCAAGAAGGATTACTTTAAGGATATTATTCTGTGCTTTTAAAGGAAAGGAAAACACAGCAATGTGTACTGAACGAATGTGATTTTTTTTAAAGTACACTTTTGCACCATTAGTTCATAGAAGCAGAATTAAAAACCAATTAACCAATCTGTGCAAAATTCAAACTAAAAACCTAAACAGGAATTCACTCTCAAATTATGTTTGAATGCACTAATAATGCGTGGAAATTGAAACACCAATAAATTCATTATTTGAGATACAAGGGGAAACTTAGGATTTCCTAAGGATTTATTGCTTGCTCACTTTTTTGCCTTCCTGGGAATCTAGGTGGAGAAAACTCAGAGGCAACAGTATAACATTAATAAATTAGTGGAATGAAACAGTAGCTTTTATGAAGCAGCATTGCACTTCGATGCTCTTGTGAATGAGTCAATACAAATCAGTACATGCCAATAAGATGGGAACATTTACTCACTTCTCCTCTATCACTTGTTTTTGGTATTCTTCATATTCTTCCCGGGTCATTCCAGCGGCTGCAGCTGGATCGGATGGCGCAGCTTCCTCTTTGCTTTCTTCACCCCCTCCACCAAGACCCAAATTTTTCACCTGGCTGCTCAACATACTTTTCATTAGGAAAGCCATTTTCTTCTCCGGTTCCCCCCAAAAATGCACCAATTAAAAAAAAAAACCAGTAAGAGAATAAACAGCTCTGCAAAACCAATTTCTACTCCACAGTGCAAAGATCTTGGAGGGCACAGTGCTAGCAAAACTCTATGCCAGAAACACTTTGTCAGCCATAATCTGGATTAAGGCAGTGAACTCCTTAGTATCCAAAGGCAGATGGTTCAGATTACTCAGAGGAAAAATCATTAGATGCAGCTACCTACTTTTTATATTAATACCTTAAGCCAATTTACAATTTTCAGAGCAAAAAGAAAATTAATGACAGCGAGACAATGTGAAGATGTCCTTTCTTTAAAGTTTTTTTTTCCCCTGAGCACATGGCATGCCTTTTGGGAGCCCAACTCTTAAAATTTAAACATTTGGGACCTAGTTGGATTACATGCGTTCTGTGATGCAAATGATGCAAATGAAAAGCCAGGAACAAAAGAGATTTGTAGCTGCGGTAGAAAGAGGAATAGGATTCTTCATCAAATGGAATCAATCCTTTTATTCCTTTATCCCACTGGGCGCTGGGTTTGAGCCTGGTTTGTCTGGTGACTGAGCACTGCCACATTAAATGAGATATATATATATAAACAAAGTTAAAACTCTCATTGCTGAAGAAGTTTTCAAGAAAAAAATTACTGACGATGAACCAAGTATCAGAATTACGCGATAACGAATGCAACATACACAAACATAACAAGACACAAAATGTTTCAGACTGCTTGGTGATAATTTCGCAGCAGGTAAATCTGTTTCTAGCTTTGTACACATCACCAGTTTTACTATGGCTGGGTGGATATGGGACCGGGGGGGGGGGGTGACCCCTAAAAGTCAAATATTTTGTCCATCAGTAAAATAACCCCACTTACTCCTTTTGAACCAAAGGGAGGGGAAAGTTCCCACCCACATCTTTAGCAACCAAAACATTTGACATTGGGCCTTTTCCCACTTGGGCTAAGACACGATTAGGAACCTGATTGGTACCTGATTGGTACCAATTGGGAAGGCCCTGTCCCCACCTGGACCCCATTGAAGGCACCATCTGCAAGGCTCTGTCCCCATGAGAGCAGGGGAAATCCAAATTTAATGGGTCCTTCAGGGCCTTAAATCTGAATTTCGTGTGGACCTGATTAAAGATGTCCACAATCAGGTCTTCAGGCATCTTAAGGATCTGAATCTCCAGGAGGACCCCATCTCAAAGATCTGGATCTTGAAGATCTGGATCTTTGACTGTGCGTGGAAAAAAGGGGGAAAAGAAGTCTTCCCCACTCTCTGGAATAGTGGAAAGGAGGGTCTGATTTACAGAGCAGCTAAAAGGATGTCCCTCTAGTGCTCTACACCATGTAAATCATCATGAGAACATAAGAGGAGCCCTGCTGGATCTGGCCACAGCCCTCTAAATGAAATGAACTTGATAGATTAGTCATTTGAGCATATCAAGTTTTAAGTGTACAAAGGATAAAATCATGTGAAACAAGGATGAAACATACAAGGATAAAATTAATATATATATATATTTATCATTATTTATCCCCCAACACCCTTACAAGGCACCCCATTCAACTCAATGAATGGTTTCCTAAGTCGGGCAGCCTTAACAAAAAACAAAGCTACCCTATATGTCACCTGGACGTTCTCTGCCTGCAGAAGGTAAGTCACCTTATGATCTGCATTCCGATGGGACACGTTTTGTAAAAAGGGGCCCAAACAAGATGTTCTTATTAAAGAATACAAGGGACAGATAAGCTCTGAGAAAGATCTTCAACCGTTGCTGCACCACAGACACACAGTCTTTCTTCATAAGATACCTGATGGTATCTGCTGTACTTCACCATGGAGTCAGTAAGTTCAAAATAAATGTAAGTAAATGGGACATTTTGTAAACTAGATATTTTTCAAGTTGGAAAATAGATTTCCTTTGTGCTAGGCATTTTAGTGATTTAATGTCAGAGAGGCTCGCAGTCATTTTGTGCACTAACGTGCATTACACAGTGCTTAAAGATCTCTTTAGCTAAATGGCTGGTATGCCCTAACATTTGCAAAGTGAGCACAGGCCTTCTAGTCCACCATCCTGTCTCACACAGCGACCCGCCAATTGCTTCTAGGCATCTCAGGCAGAAGACAAAGGGTCTTTTCACACTTGGTGTAAAGGGGAAGCCTGGGTATGTTCCCACATGGAGCATACACACTGCCAGACTGGCCCCTGCCCAGATAATGTACTCCACTACTATACTAGCTGTGGGTTCGTGCAAGTTGGCACACACCCATTTTCACCTTTTCTGGGTGATGAGTGCTTGGGGTGGAGTGGCGCAGCCACAGTTGTGTGCTGCATTGCACAGTCACTGTACAGGGGCGATCACACTTACCTGGCACTTAGTGACATATTGGGTAAGTTTGGGATAGATTAGGTGTTGCAAAGTGCAGACACCTGATCCATCCCCTTTCTTCACTTCCCTCAATGATTTCCAAGGGAAGTGAAGGTGTGAATTGTCCTGTACCAAGCAGGCATTGTTCAGAAAGCACACACATACGCTTATGTGCCAGGCTAGCGACAGCAAGCAGCCAGTCCAGGTTTCAGAGTTCTTGGAGGATAAAGAGTTAATGCATGGTCAGGAATGCTGGGGTTGAATTACCAAATAGTTTTCGTAGCCATAAATCAGTCAGAGTTCAGGAACACAGAAGTACAGGAGCCGAGGTTGCCAGAAAGATCCTATGTCTGCAACAGTGTTTGCTGGGTTTGGGCATTTCTTAATTAGGGCTGGGAGAGCCGTTCCCTTGGCAGTGCAGCTGTTTGGGATGGAGAAGTGCTAAACATCATTCCTGCTTGAGAGTGTTCTGCTCGGGGGGTTGGCCAATGTCTGAGTCTGACCTGTCCCCATCCTGGAAGACTGAACCAATGTCCACATTTAGCCACTGAGGCGCATCTTCCTCGCTTTGGCAGGCAGGGAAGGCTCTGTCGTCTTAGCTGGCATGGGCAATAGCCTCCTCATCCAAGGAGGAGGTGCTGATGGCACAAGGCATGACATTAATTCTCCCAAAGGCAAAACCTTCACCTGCTCTTGACCCCCGGAATATGGCTTTAGAGGCCTCCTGCTTGCCTCTCCAACCTTGAAGCAGTTCCTGGGCATCCATTTTAAAAACTAGTAGGGGCAGCAGCAACAGTGTTTGTTTAATCCAATCAATCAATCAATCAATCAATCAATCAATCAATCAATCAATCAATCAATCAATCAATCAATCAATCAATCAATCAATCAATCAATCAATCAATCAATCAATCAATCAATCAATCAATCAATCAATCAATCAATTAACTAATTAAGAGACCTTCAATACCTCCACCAGAATCCCAGGGCCACAAGATCCAGACGTGATGATTACCCATAAAAGAAAGAGATTGAGATAAATAATAGCTAAAAGAATGGATCCAATCAATCCCCAACTGAGTGAACAGTTGTGTTTTAACCAGATGGGTGAAAGATGCTCAGGTGCTTGGCTAACATCCAAGTACTTGGAACAGGAACAATCATTGAAGGAGCTGGCAGACGGAGGTATAAGTTTCCCGTCTCCTGCAGGGACAGCGAGAGGCGATTGCCAGGTCTAAAGGATATCCCACAACTGCCTCCTACCATCTGGAGGCAACCTGAGATGAGTAAGATCCAAGCTCCCATTTTGAAATTGCACCATCTAACCAAACTTTGCCACTTTAGTGAGAAATAAGTTTCTGTTGAATTCAGGAAAATTATCCAGAAAAACATAGCATGAAAGTTTCAGTAGATCTGGCTAGCAGCTTATTTTTCTTCATCCATGCCTTACCTATCGTTAGTTAAACGTGTGTACTGCCACTCTCTAGTAAAATAACTCTCAGTGAGGCATACGGGCTAATTGAAAAAGGGAAGAATCACTTAACAAAACCAACAAAGTACAGCAAATGCGTCATAAAGCACAGTGGCCTTAAGTCCAAGAAGCAACTGAGTAGAAAGGTTTTGGCCTTCTGCCTGAAAAAGGAGAAAGTCAATGCCAAACAGATGCCACAGGTGGGGAGATTTTCTAGATTGGGAGGAAGCAGAATATATGTTCCCTAAGTGGTTCAAGTGACGATAAGCCGAAGCTGCTTTCACAAAGAGTAAGAAAAAGTCCTAGTAACGTGCCTTGGAGATGGTTTGCAGGTAAGACGGTTCACCTCCTTCTCATGAACATTCTAGGCTAGAAAGCGTAAATCAGAGATGGGATGAGAAGGCAAAGGCCACACACTACTCTCTCTTGTCTCAAAGGCAATTTTTGAGCCACTTTCTTCGCTAGGTGTGCAGTCTTAGAGCCTTCTTGCACTTAAGCAATCGCAGCAAGGAACATAGCTGGAGGCACCGCTTTCCCTGCTTCTTATTAAAAAAAAAGAACATGTCATACATGTGACATTCAGAGATGATCCTGAAGTCATATCCTTGCTAAGAAAAGAGGCCTATTTGCACTACAGCCTCTAGTGCATGATTAGTGAACCTCTGGTGAAGAGCATATGTACATGGAGTAGGCTGCTACAACCTCCAAGCATGCTCTCCCTCCCAGATTAGGTGTGGAGCATGAAATCGTGCTTCACACACTAACCAATGTTAACCTGGGACTTAACTGAAGCGTTCAGCGACGTGGCCATTTGCTCTTGTTGGTGCTCTGGGGTTGTTTGGCACAAGCACTTTGGCACCTTGGACAACCATAGATGAGATTGCATGTGCGCAGAGCGTCAGCATCATCAAGGCAACGACGCTGACACACACGCAGTTGCGGAGGGCGCTGCAGCCAAAATGGCAGCATCCAGCAGAGGACTGGGCCCCGGATCGAATAAGGTGAGTATCCAATATCAGGGGAAGGGAATGGGCAAAGGTGACTAGCACTCAAATGTGACGGGAAAAGTGCAGAACCCACTAAGTGCAGTACTAGTGTTCACACTTAGGAACGCTAGCACAGGCTGAACTAAGCCCTATATCCCCGGAGACCTACCTGTGTCCTGGTCCGGGTGCCACCATCCTCTCCGCACCGGCCAACGCAAATGTATGTGTGCTGGCACCACAGCTACAGTGATGCTCCATGCACGCGCAGTCACGTTTGGGGTCGTCTGAAGTGCCAGCACAAATGGTCAAGGTTCTGGATGTTCAGGTAAATCTCTGGATTTTTTGCACCCCTGCTAGTTGACGATAGGATAACATCTGATAAGGCAGGAGACGTTTCTGGGTTGAAAAGGCCTCCCACAAGTGCAGATGCTCCTTTCCAGATGTTGCCCTAAAGCAGTGGTTCCCAACCTGGGGGTCGGGACCCCTTTGGGGGTCGAACTACCCTTTCAGAGGGGTCGTGACAAGTCTTCTGCTGCCCTTCCCTCCCACCTCCCAGCTGCTCTGCTCCCATGGTTGGGGGTCTCCACAACATGAGAAACTCCATTAGGAAGCATTAGGAAGGTTGAGAACCGCTGCCCTAAAGTCTACTATGGGGCCAAGTCCAAACTGGCCTCAGCTATTGGAGACCATGGGCAAACAGCATAACCTTGCCCTAATTTCTTGCTCATGAACTTCCTTATGAGGATCTGATTGGCCACTCTAATAGCAGGGTTGCAACACAGAATTCAAATCAGGACACCTGTGTCTTTTACAGCTATACAGAAGTAGAGATTTTAGCAAGTGATTCTTGCATTATAAGATGCACAAGCTAAGATATCCTCTTGATCTTGTGGTTAGAGGATCAGACTCTGTCCTGGCAGTCTTCCGGTTCGATTCTGCACTCCTACATGAAGCCAGCTGGATGGCCTTGGGCTAGTCACAGCTCTCTTTCTGAGCTCTCATGGCCCCATCTACCTCACAGGGTGTCTGTTGTGGGAGAAGAACAGAAAGTTTGTCAGCAACTTTGAGACCCCCTAAGGATGAGAAAAGCAGGGTATACAAGCCGGTTTTTCTCCTTCTACCTGCATCACCACACAAAGGCTTGGCTTGCACCCATCTGCTCCCCAGGTCCCAGGTGCTTATCACTAAACCTATATTCATGAGTGAGGGAGATTAAAAAGTACGCAGGAGGAAGAAAGAAACATATTATGAATGAAAATGATAATACAGAATGATACATATATTGCCAAGGTAAGGATCTCAAACAATCATTAAAATATGTTCAATGCTGGTTAAATAGGAGTAACTATTGCGTATCGCTTTTAGGGATGTGCATGAATATTCGTAGGCATTCGAAATCCGATCGAGTGTTGTGAATTTCGACATTTGAACTTGAATCGAATGTCCCAAAAATTGAATGTAAGCATTTGAATCAAATGTCAAATTTTGGATCTATTCGTTCAAATTATCCGGACATTCCTATGCGTATGGGTTCGTACACAATGTGAACTTGAAGATCTACATCTTTCCCACATCCGTATGCATTTGTACGAATCCGTACGGAACAAAAACGGGTTGCATACGGGATAACTATGGGATGCATACGGACGTATCCTGATGTATACGGATGTGGGGAGGATGTGTACATGCATATACGAATGCTGGAGACACTCATATGTGCAGATTCAAAAAAAAATCAAACAAATAGATTCAAATTTGGTACATTTGAATGAAATCTTGTTAAATTTGAATTTAAAAGATTTTAATCGAATCAGATTCTGAGGTATTCGATTCGATTAGAATGTCAAAAAAAATTCCTGCACACTTCCAATCTCTTTGCAGTTTTTAATCTGTACATAGTTAAATAGGTGTAAATGTGTAATCTGAGAAAAATTTTAATGCATAACCAATGAGGATTTCTATCAGGGTTTGCCACATATACCTTGAGACAGTTTTACTATAACATGCTAAGCAAAGGACTTCATTGTCATCTCTCTCTCTCTCTCTCTCTCACACACACACACACACACACACACACACTTCCATGTATATACATACCAACAGTGGTTCAGTATAGTTTTAATAACTATTTGAATTATTTCCATATGAACAGGCCTTCCAACTGCAAAGCTGTTTCTTTGGACATATGGGAGGAGTCATTCTTGGCTAATCCTTTAATCCACCTTACTACCTTTCTAATTAAAGCACACCCTATTCCTTAAAAAGAAAAAAATAGGTACAGGATGTTCTGTAATCCAAGCTTATTGGTTAAGTCAAAAGGAACTTTCTTTTTGAAATACGATTGTATCTTAGGCTTAGTTAACACAAAATACTTGATTTGTTTTACATAAAATTATGAACCATGGTGTTTGCCTCTTGAAGGGCTGTATATACAGTTAAAAACCTTCCAACGCCTATGTATGATGCCCTGTGAAGAGGAACAGTGTCGATCTTGCAACCATTACTTTGAAAACTGTGGAAATAATTTGCAATGTATACAGATGATGTGTGTATTCATGTGTGTGTTTTATATAGCCTAATGTACCCATTCACTCATTGGCAACAGTGGCAGATATGTACTGTACGTAGTAGGCCCCATTGCAGCCATGTAAACTCAGGATTCTATCTTCCCCCAAATATCTAATATCCAGATAAGATGCAACTAACATTGGGCACTTACCTTTGTGAAATGGTCCCAGAATTCCCCAGTTTGACCGGGAACAACTAGTGAGCTCCTGGTCTGCAGCATTCACACTCTCTTCCAGGTGTAATGTTGCAAGTGGGTCGATCACCACGGCAAGGTTCAGGCCCAACCTGGATGTTGCTGTGGCTGCTGCCATGGCAATCCAACCTGCCAAGGTCAGGCCATTCACACTTCAAGAGTTGGTGGTCCTGTTGGGGACTTCACCGCCACTTGAAGTGTGGATGGCACCGTCCACGCTTCATCTTGAGGGTGTGTCTAGACTGGGAGATACTGTGCATTCTGATGCACAGTCGGTGCATGGGTGTCACACCTGATGCTTGATACTTTGTGGCGGCGGTGCATTATGCTGCCGCTACTGCGGATTTACCTGCTGCGGAACGATCCGCACTCGCTCTGCAGTGTCAGGTAAATTTGAGGTTTCCTACCATTCTGACAGGACAGCGAGAAACAGCCAATGAGAGCTGAGCCTGCAGCTCAGCTCCCATTGGCTGCCCCATCCCATGGGATGCACACCTCACCACGTGCACCACAGAAGTCTCGCAGTTGACGAGGAGGAAGCTGTGGACCTCCGTTTGGAGAGGGGACAATCAGTCATCGCTTTGCAGCCAGGTAAGCTGCAAATTTTTATATAACTGCAGATTTTTATCCTTAGTGTCACTGGAATGGTATTATAGCATTAAGTCAGGGAAGAGCAAACAGACACATTGAAAGATTAAACTCTTGGACGCTGTCCATCTCTTTCACCTTGAAGCAGTAAGGCTGTGGTTACACCTGATGTTTAAAACAGGCTCAAGCAGTCCTTCATTCTCAGCTATCACCCCAAAATGCCCTGATTTTTATATGAGCCACCCCACCAATCTGATTGATTCAGTAGTTGGCACCCTTGAGAGGTGGGGATGCAGAAGGCTGGCCCCTCCCTCCACTGGGAAACCAAAAATAGTTTGGTAAGAGTGCATCCCATCACAGGACAGCAGAGAGGAGAAGGAGAAGGAGAAGGAGGAGAGGGGAGGGGAGGAAATGAACTCTGTCACTGGACTGAGGAAGTGGGCGGAGAACTGAGCAAGCACCATGTTTCATGGATGTGATCAAGATAATAATGAACTAGGACAGTGATGGTGAACCTTTTGAGCTCGGTGTGTCAAAATTCGCAAGAAAACCTAGCTTAACTCGGGTGCTGTGTCACATCTAGAAATATCCATAATTTAATGATATTTGTAGCTCTAGTAAAAAAGTGATATTTTTGATATATGTATTTTGTTAAAAGCAAAAACAATTATTTACTTTAATGACTTTTGTTGCTGAATTTCATTTGCTAAATCTTCAATTGAAAGTTGGTATTTCATACACGTCAAGAACAAGCAAGCACTACACGCCCAGGTGCCAGGGTGGCCATGTGTGTCACCCAAAAGGGCTTAGCATGTCACCTGTGACACGTGTGTCATTGGTTGGCCATCACTGAACTAGGACTTTGTGGTGCAGCACAACAAACTGTACAGGTGAGATGCAAGCAGGCCGTAAGTGTAACATTTGGAAAAACCAGGAATTTTCATTTGAATACAGTTAGGGGGGGAAAGAGCAATATAGACTATACAAAACATCTTGTTTCCCACTCCCACCAATAATCTGTTGTCAAATTACAAATGTTAATAAAAGTTGCTGAAAATACTTTTATTCAAATCTGTTTCTCATTCCTTCAAGTGCTTGATCTGAGACAACGCACAGCAGGTTTTAAAAGATAGAAGAAATGCAGTACAATTGTCTTGATGTTTCTAGGAAACAGCATTTCATTTCATCTGTGGAAAGTGATGAGCATTCTGCACTTGACTTTCCCCATCAGCAACTCCCATGGCACTGGTGATAATTACAGCGCTGCTCTGATTCTTGATGCTTTTTGTCGAAAGAAGTGAAATGGGAATGAAAAAGTATGTGTCCCTACAGACCACACTCAAGTATAAAGAAAAGTACATCGGAGACGTAATGCAATGTGCTCCATTTATATGCTACTGAACCCCTCAAATGACTTGAAATAAGCTTAGAGAGAAAGGTGCATCCAGACAGGGGCTGCGTCCAGGCAGGTCTCATACTGTGAAGGAAAAGCACATTCCCAATTGATTGATCAAACTGATCTACCAATTCTTTGTCATCACTCCGTGGTATACATGTGTTACAGTATGTTTTAGTTCAGGTGGAAGAAAGGACTTTCGCTGCGAAGTATACCCTTAGAGTGCAGAATCGTGCAAGCGCAGGTGGAACTACCAGAATTACGAACAAGAAAATGCTAAATCCTGGAAGTGCAGCTCAAAAACTGATTGGATCTCTGAATCGCGTGTTGGGAGGGATAGAGCACATGGCACCTAAACTGTTCCTTCAATGGTTTGAAAAGAGGAAATTGCGGAGTTAATTTGTTGGTTGGTATGATCTGATTTCCCTTTGCAGTAAGGCAGTGTTTCCAAACTTTGGACATATGTGTACCCCTTCTATAATTTTCTTAACGCTGAGTACCCCTCATAAAAAACATTAGGGATAAAAATTGTATTTTATAAAAATAATCAAAATCAGTGGAACTTACTAAAGCACGATAACAGGCACCCGGAACTAACTATTAAAGAAGTAAGTTGTCTCTGTAACGAAGTGCAGTATATTTGCGCCGTGTCATGCCTCACAAGACCGTTAGATAACACTGCAATTCTCCAGCGTTTAAACTGCTCCACAGCGCAACGTCAACTGTTAATGTCCCCCCAGTTTAAAAATGGCTGAAGCCGAGCTGCGCGAAGGATACGCAGAAGTTCCCGCCATAATGAGTTGCAATACAATGTACGATGGCCCCAGTTCCCGTGTAAAAACTGTGATACACACCTATTTCTTTCCTTGTTCTGTGGGTGCAGCTAAGCACGGTGCAGTGGATATTCCCACGTGATCCCCACCAAACTCCGGTGCAACGTGTACCTCCGCCAAACTCTTCCCGTACCCCTGGGGGTACACATACCACACTTTGGGAAACAATGTAGTAAGGATAATTCAGAGTATCGGTAAACTGTGAATTTAAGCAGCACTGTCTGGAGGCAGCCGAAGTTAAAAATGTCTGTGTAACCTGCATCAGCTTTCAATTCAACAAATTTAAAGATTCTCCACAGTAGCTGCATATTATAACCCAATATTCCAGGTTTTAAAAATAGTACTTTTAAGGACTTTCACTGTTGGATCATTTTCATGTGTTTGGACAATCTGTGAGAACTTGCCTTCATCTAAGAACATGTTGAACAGAAGAATCCTTGCTGTTGTGATGTCTAAAATGTAGAGGATCCATCTATAGGTGGGTGCGAAGTGTTTTCCCTCTAGAAGTACTTTACTTTGGACTATTCGTAAACCACATGTTTAACAATAATGTCTGGAGGCACCCTAGTAAGCAAAGTTAGTTTAGATGCCTGGAACTAGGTAACGGGTTCCTGAATTATTTTGTAGGGGGTGATAACAAAGTCAAAGGAAGCTTGGTCTAGTGGTTAGGGAGCCGGACTCTTATTTGGGAATACTGGGTTTGATTCCGCCCTCCCCCATGAAGCCAGCTGGGTGACCTTGGGCTAGTCACCGCTCTCTTCTGAGCTCTCATAGCCCCACCTACCTTACAGGGTGTTCTGTTGTGGGGAGAAGAATAGAAAAGCTTTGTCAGCCACTTCAAGTCCCCTTCAATGATTGAGAAAAGGGGGGTAGAAAAGCCAACTCCTCTTCTTTTGAAAGGAACTTTTGTTAAGATTTTTTACAAACTGAATTCAGACAATGGCCAAAATGTTACTATTTTTTTTAAAAAAAATCTTTACTGTGGTATTGACTCCGGTCTACAGGTGCATAAATCCTTGGTTTCACTTTATCTCAACACAAGATGCAATGCCACCAATTGCTTCAATATTTTAATTCTTAAAACCAAAATGATCACAGCCGGGAAGATGCACATTATACTGAAAAAGGACAGAGGTGTCATCTACAATCAGATCCTCATTGCTCTGAGTATATTCAAAAGGAAAACATCCCAATGGAGTATTTTAGTATTAAAAAACACCCAAGAAGTCTTTCTGCTGTAAAAGTTGTGTTGTCTTTGGTGCTGGTAGGAATAAAGTCAGGGTAATAGATCAACCCAAACAGCTCCATTTTTAGAACTGCCACATCTGTGTATTCCTTTAGTATCCAAGGCACCTTAAAAACACTTGCTGGTGTGAAATTGAGCAGCCTAGATACTCCCTAGGGAAAGAAAACCATGCTACACTTTATTTCTCCTTATCTATAAATTACACATTGTTGCACTTCAAGCAGCAAGCTCTTAAATAAGCTGTAAATAAAGAAAAACTTGAAGAAAAACTTACTGCTAGCCATTCAGAACGGACATATGCTAGGAGGAGGGCAGTTTTATTTGGGAAGCAAAATTTGTTTAATTCTTCTCAGTTCTCAAAGATTAAGTCCTTGATGTAATGTAAGACTGGATGTGGAAGATGACATTTGCCCTTTGAAGGACTACCAGGGAGGGCTTACATCCAAGGATGTTTTAGTCATATGTAGCTGTTTGGCCACCCAGAAACCTCTGGGTGCAAGAAAGGAAAAGCAGATAATTTTTGCTGCAGTTCAAAGTGCCAAATGCCTACCAAATTCTGCTCCTAATGGCAGAGAGTTTTGAGTACAAGAAAGAGCTATGAGAAAGGTGGAATTCGGAAAATAATATTATTTTCTGTCTTTTCTGTGCAAAGATAAGTTCTTTCCCTGAACAAAAGGCCAGTATTTGAGATACCCCTTGATTTATGGCAGTGATTTCCAACATCTGCTCCTCCAGATGTTGCTAGGCAAAGGGTGGGGTGCCATTCTTCAACGTTTGGAGAACATCAGAACAGACACATGTAATTAAAGGTGGGGTGTTGTTGTTTTTAAAGAATACCTCTAAATTTAAGGAAATTAGAGAGCAGTTAAAATCTCCATGGAACTTAAAAATAATTTGAAGGCAGCCAAAAGGAGAAAAGTTACACATGTACACAAGGCAAAGTATATACATATTATCAGTTATGGAGATTCCCCAAAAACGTTTGCATGGCTATGGCGTTGAGAGACACAGAAAACTTTAAGTGGTTAAGTAAAACTGGGGAAGTTTATTAGTGTGAAAGTTTGAAAAAGATGCCATGAGCAGGGACACTATGTTTTTGGCTGAAAATGAACACCTTGGTAAGAGTTGCGCTGCTGTGATATGTTCGTTGCCAGGTCTACCTGCAACAACGCTGAGCAACTTCTTTAAAAAGGCAACCAGTATATTCTCTCTTGTCGGATCAATTTTAAGACACGCAAGCTAAGATCTCTTCTCTGAAGAGAGATTAAGAACACTGTTACAAAACATAGTCAGTGTCAGAAATACAAAGAATTATACCAGAACAAGCTTGACATGGACTGTGATTTTCTGTTGCCTTATTTTCTCCTGTTCCGAGAAAATTCCACCAAGTGTTCTAGACTCCTTTGTTAAGTGATTCTGAGCTTTATTACCCTGCAGAATTCTTTTTTTTTTTACCTTTTTAAATGACAGAATTGCAACAGTATTATATATTAAAGTGATTTACCCACAGTGTAAATGAAAGCAGTGTAACTTCTTTTCATAAAACAAAGGGGAATGGAGGTTTATGATTTCGGCCTCATCATCTAATATACTTCTGATATGTAGCCACTTTTTTTGACCACAGATCTTTCTGTAGTCCTCTATGCTCCCAAAATCAGCTACGGTAATAAACATAATCTCTATCTTAGTTCTCCCTGGGAAGTTATTTTGAGAGTAGACCTCAAGGAGTGCGTTCCAGGTTCTCCTAGCAACTCAAGAACAAAACCTGTCTCATTGTGCTGTCCGTTTTATCAGCAATTCAGTGTCCTCGGCAAAAACTCAATAATTTAAAATATTGAAGCATTTTTAACACTAAAAATTCCGTCATTCACAAATCATGTAACACTCTGCATATGGGATACACACATGCTGGCCATCAAAAGAATTTCTTGGCTGCTGCTTCTTGCTGACTCCTGCATATGAAAGAAAAGGGAGAAATGAATGAGGTCAGTGGAACGAAAAGGCCGCAAAACAAGGCAGAGCCAGTTCGAGTGCTGTTTAGCTTCGGAGAAAGACGCAAAGCTTAGCCAGAGTTCAGCGCCATGTGCTCCATCTATATCTGACAGCAATAAGGAAAAAGGTGCAGGAAAGGGCAACCAGAATGATCATGGGGCTGGAATATCTCCCTTACGAGATCAAGCTGAAACATCTAGACCCCTTAGGCCTTGAAAGACGGCGTTGAAGAGGTGACCTACTGAAGAATATAAAATCATCCACGGTATAGAAAAGGTGGATAGGGAAAATTTCTTTTCTCTGTCACACAACACTAGAACCAGAGGGCACTCTATGAAGCTGATGGGTAGGAAAGTGAGATACAACAAGGGGAAGTATTTCTTCACCCAGAGGCTCATCGGTCTATGGAATTTGCTGCCAGTAGAGGTGGCAACAGCAACCAGCCTAGATGGCTTTAAGAAAAGGTTAGACAAATTTATGGACAGATGCATCAAGGGCTACTAGAATGGATGCCTAAGTACATCCTTCAGGCTGGAGGGGACAAGCAGGATGCTTCTAAGGCCATCTGCTGGGATTCGAGAGGAGAAGGTTTGAGATGCCCATGGGCAATTGGTGAACCACTGTGTGTGATGGGATGCAGGAATAGATGGGCTGTGGCCTGATCTAGCAGGGCTCCTCTTAGGTTCTTAAGTTCTTATGATCTGAAGCTGATGGGCAGGAGAGTTAGGGCTGGCAAGGGGAAGTATTTTTTTCATCCAGCAGATCATTGGCTTCTGGAATTTACTACTAGAAGATGTAGTGACAGCAACCAGCCTAGATAGTTTTAAGAAAGGATTAAACAAATTCATGGAGGACAGACATTTCAATGCCTAGTAGAATGGATGTCTAGATAGTATGTCTGGGTTGGGGAGACAGGCAGGATGCCTCTAAAGGCCATTTGCAAGGAACTGAGAGCAGCTGGAGGTTTCGCCTTTGCCTTTGCTTAAGGATGCCCAGAAGCCATTGGTGGGCTACTGTGTGAGACAGGATGTTTGGTTGGATGGGCTGTGGCCCAATCTGGCAGGGCTCCTCTTACATTCTTCTGATGGAGGCAACCACTTTGCAGTGTAAGCATGAAAAACCTCCAGCGTAAAGTGAAACAATTAAGCTGACTACAGTCCTTATACTTGCAAGTTAAATGCAGTAAAGCCAAACTCAGTTTTTAAAATCGTTCAAATTGTCGTAAAGAAAAAGATCATGAGAAGTATGTCCATTTAGAGTCCAAGGACTGATAGGAAAAACACCTAACATTCCTCTTTTCAACTCACCTCCCTTACATGCAAATTCAATGCATGAAGCAGGAAACCTGTTTCTTCCACACATTCTTGTTGCCATTACAGAGCTCTTCATAGATGGGTTCAAAGCATGCATGCAAGTGACATTGAGCTAGTTTGGTCTAGTGGTTAGGGAGCCGGACTCTTATCTGGGAATACTGAGTTTGATTCTGCTCTCCCCCATGAAAGCCAGCTGGGTGACCTTGGGCTAGTCACAGCTCTCTTTCTGAGCTCTCACAGCCCCACCTACCTCACAGGGTGTTCTGTTGTGGGGAGAATAAAAAGCTTTGTCAGCCACTTTGAGTCCCCTTAAAGGGGTGAGAAAAGAGGGCTAGAAAGGCCAACTCTTCTTCTTCTCTGTGCATGCGTGCTCACTCAAAAAGAGCCAGGATTGTTAGGGAAAGCACCGAACAGTCCTTGGCCTCTAAGTGCCATTTGCAGTTCAGAACATCCCTAAAACCAATTTTATTTCCCACTTCATCACTGTTTCAAAATAAGCTGCTGCTTCCTGGGGGTCACTTTCCTGTTGGAAGATTGCAAGCAATCTTTCAAGTTGAAAAGCAAAGAAAAAAAGGCAGATGAATATTTAACCCTTCCCCTGCCGCTCATTTCTTTTCTGAAACCACCCGTTCCTTAAACCTGACAAAAGGCCAGCTGTCTTCAGGCTCTGCAAAAGGATGGTTGCATAAAAAGTCTCAGTGAAATCTGGAGAGCAGTGCAGTGCATTCTGGTTTTAAAAGGCTCCACACCAACGCTGAGTGATATCCCTCCATCTCACTTTGTTACCTAGCTTAGAACAGGGAGGAAGACTAAGACACTCGTTCCACAGTATTAAACCCCGAGCATCTCTGCAGCTCAGGATGGCATCTATAAAGATTACCCTGGAAGGTAAAGATTATTGAGAAAATCCCTAATATCTTCCTTGGAGTACCAGTTTCAGGCATCAGATATTTCACGTTTCTTTAAAGCAACTAGTATCTGCCTGTCTGGTCCTGAGGCCAAGCTGGGTGGGGCTGAGTAGATGCCGGCTGACCATCTCTACCATCATCCGGTTTGTCATCAATGAAGGGAAAATTCAAAGTAAAGAGAATAAGAAAATTCCAGCAATAAAAAACAAACAGAAGACCTGGAACTGAAGAGCTCAAGTGCTTGCTTTTTGCAGTTCCCTGTTCCCTCCCACACCATTTTCCTTTTGTTTCCTGTCTCTTTAGATTGTAAGCCTGAGGGCAGGGACCTAAGATTAATACAATATTGTAACCCGCCCTGAGACCTCTGGGTATAGGGCGGGATAGAAATACAAATAAATAAATAATAATAATAGTTTGTTTCATTACATTTGCAGTCTGCTAAAAGGGATTTGGAATGGACTGGCACAATATCCAAAGAGTCTGCAGATCATGTTTGGAAAGTTACCCACCTGTACATTATATAACCGATGAACAGTATTGTTTGCACTGCTACGAAGATAAAGAAGTGGGTCGTAGATAAACACGATGGGAAGGGCGGCAACTCCGGGCATTTCAACTTTTCATTTGATGGCTAGGAAGCAAAGTAGCAGAGTTTTCAAGCAATGTAAGGCAGAAACGCATATATCGTGCCCAATTTCGTTTTCCCAAATGAAACTTACAGCGGATATTGGAAACAACGGATAATATGAACAACTGCACCAGCCTCCCCCCCTCCCCCCGCAGAGGGCCACCATGATTAGGGGTGTGTATTCAGGCTTCGTCAAAGCTTCACAGAAGCTTCAATGAAGCTGGGTCTCTTCCACCCCCTCATCTCCCTTCCCCCACGGCTGCCCCCCTTACTGTGAAGTCTGGCCGCCGCCACCACGATCTCTGGCATCACACCCTCCTCAGACCCTCAACCAAGGCTTTCCTGAGATGTGTGTGTAGCTGACGTGGTCACCCCCAGTCAGGAGTCGCATGAAATCTCATGATTCACTTTTCCTAACTCGGGGTGGGGGGTGGGCTGAGTTGAGCCTCTGAGGAGGATGCAATGCTGGAGGTGGTGGCAGGAGCCAGACTTCATGGTAAGGGGGCGGCAGCAGTGGGGAACAGGAGGTGGGGGGGTGGGCAGATCCAGCTTTGTTGAATTGTCTACAAAGATTTGACAAAGCATGGACACACATCCATGCAGGGGAGGAAAGAGGCTTGTGTGGCTGACTGAAGATGAGTGGGTTCACGGTTCCTGGATCAGCAGATACGGAGGCATGCCTGTACCATCAACTATGTCTTCAGCTACTCTGCAAGAAAGCGACAGGGGGCGCTCCAAGCTATAAATAGCCGTACTTGGCGCCCTTTTGACAGTCCTTCTGGAGCCCCAAGGTAAGTAAGAGGTCCAAAAGGTAAGTATTGTAGTACAAAAAACTCCCTAGTCGATGGGAGGGACGGCATTCCCTCTCTCTCCGTCCTCTAGAACACCACCCTACGGTAAGTACCGGTGTTCTTTTCTCCGAGGATGGAACTGAGAGGGAATGCCTAGACAGGTGGGATGTACCAACGATTTGATCACCTGGGAGGGAGACTAGGCAGTTTTTTGCTCTTCATCTTCCTCCAATATATGTTGCAAAATTCTTCTTCCAAATGCTGCCTCTGCTGATCTAAACAAATCAAGTTTATAATGTCTTGTGAAAGTGGAAGGATTTTTCCAGGTGGCAGCTTTGCAAATCTGTTCCCATGAAGCCCTATTGTGGAAGGCAGCCGAAGAAGCTGAAGCTCTGGGAATGAGCCCAGATCTTTTTAGGAGGCGTTTTGCCTAAGGACTTGTAACACGTAGTAATGCAACTCACTATCCATCCTGCTATGGTTTTGGAGGATGCCTTTTGACCTTTTCGAATATTATTCTGTAAAACAAATAGTTTCTGAGGTGTGCGTGTAGCTGAAGTGGCCACCCCCAGTCAGGAAGTGCAGGAAATCTCACGATTCACATTTCCTAACTGGGGGGGGGGGGGGGCTCCAGTCATACGCATGCTTCTGGGAGGCCTAGGTTGAGCCTCTGAGGAGGGTGCAATGGCGGAGATGGTGGCAGGAGCAGCCAGACTTCGTGGTAAGAGGGCAGCAGCGGTGGGTAACGGGGGTGGGCAGATCCAGCTTTGTTGAATCATCTACAAAGATTTGATGAACCCTGGACACACATCCCTAATCGTAGTGGACATGCTGCTGGGGCAGGGGAGGAAGGAGGCTTGTGTGGCTGACTGAAGATGAGTGGGTTCACAGTTCCTGGATCAGCGGATACGGAGGCATGCCTGTACCATCAACTACTCTTTAGGGAGTGGTAAGAAAGCTTAGAAGGACTTCCAAAGCCTTAGCAGAGCATGCTGTAACTCAGACCTCACTGGATAAGGGTCTTTCAGTTTCCAAGGCAAAACTGCTTGTCTAGGGGGAGTGCATTTTCCTGAGTTGATCACAGCTAGGGTATGAATACTCTAGGGTGAACTACTTCACTAGTAGCTATGTT
The DNA here is from genome assembly GCA_023333525.1 of Aspidoscelis tigris stejnegeri. Classification (NCBI taxonomy): domain Eukaryota; kingdom Metazoa; phylum Chordata; class Lepidosauria; order Squamata; family Teiidae; genus Aspidoscelis; species Aspidoscelis tigris. Next base: position 16,484,437 of record JALMGA010000007.1, read on the forward strand.
ACCATGTTCCTCTGGACTAGATGCTCAATGTCCCTCTTGACAACGTGGAGATGTTCTTTGATGTCATTGAAATGTTGGGTTGTCTCATAAATGCCTCCAGCAGAGCCCGGGTGTTGAACGCTGCTGATTAGCCTCAGTGTTTCTGACATGGAGTTTCTGGAAAAAAATAAGTCAATTCTCAATGATGAAGCATTCTTCCCCCCCCCCCAATAGTTTCAGGCTCTGAGACTTCCTTTGCAGGAAAACAGAACTTTATGGAGTCCCTCTGTATTTGAAAGGCTTATATACAAAGGCAAGCTGCACTCTTAGCAGGAAGCGCTAGGACTGTGACGGACTTTGGCCCGTCTGAACAGCACAGAGAAGCTATGGACTGTTGGGTGTTTCTCTCTGTAAGTCATGCCTCTGTATGATGGCGAAAGGTAGGTAAAATGTGGTTGGGCCCAAAGAAATTAAGCTGAGGACTCACATGAACAATCTCCGTGCAGCAGATGGGTTTGCAGACACCTTCAGCATGCAGGGACAGTGGGGTTCTCTGTATCTGCATGTACAAAGGGGTCAGCAATGGGAGCCGCTGCATCGCAGGTGAGTCCCCAGCTTGATCTCCTCTGGTCTTATCTGTGTTTCATGTACCTCTCCCAGTCACAGAGAAGCTGGATTTGTTAGGGTGAAGCACTGAACCGTCTGTAACTTCTCTAATCGGTTCAAATGGTTAAACAAAAATTCAGCACAGGCCTAACAGATGCATGTGAAGAACTAAGAAAAGCCTGGCTGCAACTGACCCAGTGGCTGATCCTTCCAACAATCTCTGCTTACAGCGACCAGCAAGCCTACAAGTGGGACATGAACACAGTGGAGTTCTTAGCAGGGGAATACAAAAACAACTCTGCTTGCTGGTGATTGGGTGGAAGGTTTAAATTGTTGCTATGGGAATAGAAATGGCGGCTAAAACTATTTTGCTCTACCTGATAAGAAAACATGTGAGACGTTTGCACTGTTTAAAGGCTGTCCTGAGCTCCGCTGATTCTTAGTCAGTAGCGAATGCTGTCCTTAACAAGGACAGTCCATTAAGAAACTGGACTGAGCTTAGGAGTATATATGGCTGCGTGGTCAATGCACCAATACATCTTTACTCAGGTTTAAAGTACATCCAAATCCAATAGGGGCTTATTTTCCAAGAAGTGGAGCAAGGATTGAAGCCTTACTACCCTTACATTTTTCCTCCACTTAAAATTCCATGCATAATGTTGATGAGGAAGCGGAACTTTTCTACGCAGAAAGTATTCTGTATTTCTGAGGGTTACCACTTGATTTCCAATATGGATATGGACACAAGCCTCCCAAAGCTTTAAATAATGTCATAATTCTAAGGAAGCTAAAATCCGTTTCAAGATGGCAAAACAACCCCCACATGCTTTAGGGATAAGCAAAGATTTAGAGTCTTGGCTCATGATTACCTTTTACATGACAAATTTCATTCCTCTTGTGCATCAATGCAATACACAGTATTATCTTGGCAGAAATTATATTTCTGCTCTTACAGAAAAGAAAATTAAAACCATAAAAGAGTGCAGATGCTGTAACTGGTGATATTACACGTCTAAGCTGATTGGATAACATCTTCCTTAATCAATATGTTCATATAGGTTTTTCTGCGGTGATGCCTCTTTCCAGTTGCAAGAGGATTAATGCCTTTGGCTAAATATTATCACGTGCATGATAATCTCTTTCATTGTTAACAGAATAATCAAAATCTATCTCCCTTTATTAATTTGCCTGAAACACTGTTGGGACAAAGATGGTTTTGTTGTTACCCCTTTGTTCAGTGTCTTACTTCACCGTCTTCAGTGCTCATTATTTGGTCATACAGTAATCAGAATTATGACTTTAAAGTAATTAGAATGAGTTCAATCACTATTTTGATGAATACATCCAAAGGATTATTTTTTAAGTATCGCTATGTAAAGATACATTCAGCATAAATACTTCACATTTAAGCAGGCACTGTTGTGACGTAAAATTGGCAGAAACTAATGTCTGCCCCTTTCTAAGCCTCATTAAATTTATATTTGCAGATCATTGGTCATCTCAGAGATTTCATTCCACAATAACAAATGAAAGTGTTTTATAATATTTGTGCTTAAGCTATGATAGCCATCTTTTTGAACTTCCTTGAAGTCCCAAGCCTAATTATGGAGAAAACTGCGCTACAGTGGACAGACTTTAGAATCTAAATAAGGTTTCCAAGCACATATTTTTCAACAAAGACAACTTCAAGCCCTGTTTAGTTTTAAAGGTCGCTACATCATTCGGGTTAAAATTCTTAGTGATCTCCTTTCCTACACAATATTATTTCGAGAGAAAGGGGTGTACTTGTGCATATACAGTTGAGGAACGACAATTGTGTTTTTGTTGTTGTTGTTGTGTACCCCCAAGACACGTCCAACCCTCGTTGACTGCATGGTAGGAATGTCCACGAATATTCGAAACAATGGAAATTTGATCGAATTTGATTGAATCCAGACATTCAAATTCAAATCAAATATCTCTAAATTCAAATTTAATATTCGAACAAATTTTCCAATCTTCCGAATCATTTGGACATCCGTACACAGTACATAAATATCCGTATGCATCATATTCATATCCCTACGGCTTTGTATGGATATATATGGGACAAAAATGGAATGCACACAGGATAAAAACGGGATGCATACGCATGCATACAGACACATGCGGACGTTGTCGACATTCATATCTTCAAATATGAATCAAAACTTCATATGAATAGATTCGAAAGTATTCAATAGAATTTTAAACATTCAAATTGATTCAAATCTTTGGATATTCGATTTGAATTGAATACCAAAATTTGTATCCGTGCACATCCCTACTGCATGGGCACCACTATGAAGGGGTTTTTGGTAAGTGCTTTGCCATTGCCTGCTTCCTGGGAGAGGCTGCGGATGAAACCAGCAAGCCTCTGCTTTGCAGGCGGTTTATCCCATCACTGATCTACAGTCACTCCCTGGGAAAACAATACTGTGACAATACACACAAATATAGGCTTTAAAATATGAAGCTAGACACAGCCGTCGCAGAAATGAAACTCGGTGTGCAAATATTTGCAGGCATTTGAAATCTGATCAAATGTGCCAAATTTCGCCATTCGAATTGAATGTCCCGAAATTCGAACATAAACATTCAAACTGAATTTTGGATCTATTAGTTCAAATTATCCAAACATTCGTATGTGTACTAGGTTCTTACACAATGCGTACTTCAAGATCCGCATCTTTCCCGCATCCGTACGCATTTCTACAGATCCGTACAGGACAAAAACGGGTTGCATATGGGATAACTACAGGATGCATACAGACATGTACGAATGCGCACAGGTGTGGGGAAGATGTGTACATGCACATATGAATGTTGTTGAGATTCATATGTGCAGATACAAGTAAAAAATGCAGACAAATAGATTTAAAAGAATAGAATCGTATTTTTGGGTATTCGATTCGATTTGAATAGAATGTCAAAAAAACATTTGTGCGCATCTCTAAATACAACAGGTCTACTCAAGGAATAATGCCTGGATCCAAATATTTCACAAGAAGGCTGTTTTAACATTTGAGAGGCACCTGTTAGATAGAAAGCTATAAATGCACATTTAAGCAGTAGAACGATGTACTGAAATAGTCTGTTCAAAAGGCAAACAGATAATTTGTTATATTATCCACATAAACAAAAACTTTTTTTCCAAGAAAGGGATTAGGAAAAATACAAATCGTAGTAGGAAAATTACAAAGACAATAAGCCCTTTGCCTACAAGGATGACCAGGAAGACAGGGCGCTGTTCATTGCTTCTCCTTCATCCGCAAGACATCCTTTAATCTCAAGCTGAAAATATTAAGATGCTGTTTCTCAAAAGCTCTCTTAATAAGTAGTCACTAAAGGGCTGGCTTCTGATGTTAACAAGGAAATCTAATTTACTTGTCCTGTATAAAGATTTATCAAGAATATTAAAGCAAAAGCCATCCTCAAAGAACAAGGGTGAAAATGGAAGTAGATCCTATAATCTTTATTCCATAAAAGCTGACCTACTTAGGGAAACAGAAGAAGCTGCCTTCCATCTAGCGATGCTGGCAAACATCATCGTTCAGAACTATTATAGGAAGTTCCTAAGAAAATTTCTAACAAGATCCATCCCAGTCCTTCTGTTCTATCAACTAAATGCAAAGTTGCGCGCAATAGATTCCCTTCTTTTTCAACCTAGCCATTTAAGCAGGCTAAAAAAGTAGAGGATTTCCAGTTCAATCCCCAAAGGTTGTCAATGGCAAACCACTGCTCAACCTCTACCAAGAAAACTGCATGGAGGTCCCCATGAAGGTCCCCATGCAGTCAACCAGGAGTTGGGCATGACTTAGTGGTACACAGCAGCAACAAGGGGTGCTTTTCCACTGTCACTAGAAGTACCCATTAAGTACCCATGAATGGGTACCCATTAAGTACCCATGAGTACTTCTAGTGACAGTGGAAAAACACCCAAGGATAAGAAAAAGTACAGTATATTCTGGCATATAAGACTACTTTTTCACCCAGGAAAATCTCAAAAGTCGAGGGTCGTCTTCTTATACGGTGAGTATATCCCAAAGTCTATATTTTAACTGGAAAAGTTGGGAGTTGTCTTAGGGTGTTTTTCCACTGTCACTAAAAGTACCCATTAAGTACCCATTAACAGGCACGAAATGGCATTTTTCTACCCATTAATGGGTACTTAATGGGTACTTCTAGTGACAGTGGAAAAACACCCTTATACGCCCAGTTGTCTTATACACTGGAATATACGGGTATTTCTATGTAGGCCTGGAGTGCTTGGGAGGTATAACAAGTGAGATCCAACAATCATCTTGTCCTGCATTTTCAATTAACATCATGTACAAACACCTGCAGAATTGGATCCAGTAGTGCAGCACCATTTGCAAGTTTTTACCTTGCAGGTTGTTTTAGGGATGCACATGAATGCAATTTTGGGGGTTTGATTAGAATCGATTATCCAAAAATTCAAATCGATTCAAATGTGTAAAATTCAAATGTATTCACATTAGATTTGATTCAAATACATTTGAATCTATTCGTACAAATGTTTGATCCATATACAATTGTCGACAACATTCATAGCAACCTGCATCTTGTTTTCGCCCCGGATGAATCTGTACAAATATGTACAGATACGAATAAGATGCGTAAGGAAACATACATAATGCATATGTATCCATAAACATATGGATATCCAAATAATTCGTACAACTGTTTCAAACCATTCAAAATTTGTTTGCGTCTTAATATTCGAATGTGTAGACATTCGATTCTAATTCAAATGTCCAAATTTGAACGAATTTGAACGAATTTCGAATGTTAAATATTCACGCATATCCCTAGTTGTTTTGCACATTGTCAAGAAAGTGCTTGTGATTATTTGAAGTCTTTTTATATTGCTTCCCACTAAAAAAAAATGTGCCACAATAAAAAGATAAAAACAACAAATGTTCTATAAAAACATAATTAAAAATCATGGGTTGGAAAGGAAAAACATGCATATAGGGAAGCAATGCTCTTCTGTTCTTCTTAAGATGTGCAAAAACTCACACATTTGGGATCTCATGGTGCCACCTCTAGTCCCTCATTATTCACAAGTTTCCGTATCTGTAATGCTGCTGTGCAGTTAACTCTCCTAAGCAATGAAAGACCACAGTCTTTGCAAATTTGGCCATATTTGACCTTCCAATGAATTTTGGGCCCATTTCCATATAAATATTACGCTGATTTGCATGGGTGTTCTTACTTCATTTCATTGACTTGTCTCAACACTTCCTCTTGAGTTTTTACAACGGTATCGAGTCCTTGCTGGGAGACCTAGCAACGAGAGCAAAGCCAATAGTATTAGCAGAGAATAACAAGATGGAGAACTGTGATATCTGGAGCAGTGTTCTTTGTTACCTGCCCTAGCTGGCCTGAGTCAGTAGTTCCCCTTTTGGAAATCTCTTCCGTTACTGCAGACACGTATCTTCTCTGTTCATCTAGGATCATGTCCAACTGCCTGTTGAGTTGCTTTATTTCAAGATGAATTCGGCTCTGCCCTTCAAAGATCTGCCTCAGCTCACGGTCACTAACTGTCTCATAGAGATCATCTGCTGCAGAATAAATAAAGAATTCTAGAGATGTTACCAAGCGGTTGGAATTAGGCATTTGCCAATATAGCCATTCTCTTCAAATTTCCATGGTCTAATTAATATCTATTTTTAAACATTATTTACACTTTAGTGCTGTAATGAGATAAAATGCCAGAGGGGTAAGCTGGGTGGCCAGCGAGGAAGGGGCTCCTGGCTTAGAATCCAATCTCCACATGCTCTTCTCATCATCAGCCAAATTGTCCACCGCATAGCAGTCACATGGTAGCCCACCTTGTGTCTCCAGCTGCAGAACAGCGATGGAGGCGGGGGGGGGGGGGGGACAGGGAGGGGGAGAGTGAGTGACAGAACTGGTGGGGGACAGGGAGACGGGGGGGACAGGGAAGGGGAGAGCGAGCAATGGAACTGGCGGGGGACAGGGAGACAGGGGGGAAACCTCAAGTTTAGGCCCTACCTTTGCCTGTCCCATGGCCACAGCTTGACTGGCTGGGGGCAGAGTCAACACTAATGTGCAGCACCCGCACGTTAATTTTGGAGGGAGGAGGTGCCTGAATGTTAGCACTGCATTGGTTTGATTGGCGTACCAAGGCAGTGCTAACAAATCACGGCTCCCCCAATCAACACAGAGGATAGTTACACCCTTTTCCTATTGGCTGTGTAACTATCCTCTATTTCTGACTTAATATACAAGGGGGCGGTGTGTTTGAAAGGGGCAGGGGTGACCGGCAGTACTAACACTCCAAAAGAGGCTCCGCCTTTTGCCTGGAGCCTATCCCCCTTGGATATGGGGATCCGACTGTAATTTATAGATGGTTCTCATGCTTAATATCAAATGAAAGTTAATGCCTGCACAGGAATACAAAATCCAGTCAAGTCACGTCAATCTCTTGGCTACTTACTAGGTTCCCCCTGAACATCAGGGTGCTCCTTCTGAAACTCCTCCTTCTTTTTATCCAGCTCTTCCTGGAAATGCTGGAACTCTTCCTGATATTTCTCTTTATCCTTCTCAGGGATTTCTGCATCAGGAGGCGGCTGTAAAACCAATTTTAGAAGAAATTTACTGGCTTTCCTTTCTTTTTCTTTTGCACCTGACACTGACTTTCAGAAAACTGTTTGTGTGTGCATTTAATAAACAAATAAATAATGACTATAAAGCATATGCTTATACTACTGGGGATGCATTTCTCTGCACAATGGGAGGAGGAAGCTATAGCCAACACAGATGGGAATGGGAAAAACCTCTTAAGAGTTCCCACAAACACGTTAAGGAAAAAAATGTCCAAGCTTGATATCTTACCACTACTTTGCCAGGTTCTGTCAGCTGGAAAGTCAGGAAGGACAAGACGTCGTGGTCATCTGGATAAAAAATCCAAAGATATTCATTAATTAGCTTTAACTGTTTAAACAAAGTAAAATAAGTTGTGAAGATAAAAGCAATTTCCTGTGGGGAAGTGTATGAGCCCATTTTCTGGGGTTCATTCCGGCTCCTTGCCAAGCAGATATCCTGCCTGGGCTTGACTCACTTATACAGGAAAAAGGGGGAATCTTTGGGCCCCTAAAATAGAGTGATTTGCTCAGGCCCAGAGATGGGGCTGGCAGGTGTCTGGGACACTTGGCTACTTGGCCTGTAGCTTGGAAAACGCTGAGCTTCAGAACTGCAAAGCTAGGCCACAGTCAGCATGTACCAGCAAGGAGCAGCTAGTGCATAAAGATCTTTATTTTATTTAAAAATTGATATCTCGCCCTTCATCTGAAGCCGCCAGGGTGAGTCAAGACAATAAACACATAGTTAAAACAATAATAAACACAAAAGGAAAAAGAAAAATAGATTCAGAGTGCTACATTTCTAAATTCAGAGTGCTATGCTGGATTAGAGATAAAAGGGGTACAATAGATTAATATAAATCAATTTGATTTTTTGAGCATTCTCCTCTTCTTGTTCCGCAAGGTTTCTGAGTTGTTTCTCCCCTACTACTAAATCTGCTACTTTTTCAAGGCTTCAGATTTTAAGTACTTGTTTACTATACACTGGACTAGGCAAATCTAAGCCTGAAGGGCTCTTAGGTATGCAGAACATGTTATTCCCTGATTCTCAGCTCCAATGCTCACTATATGCCAGTAACTCGGCCTTTTAATCAGCAGACCCACCGGAATATTAAACACCATGGCTGGAATCCAATGTACAATTAGTCCTTCATTCCCAAGAAAGCACTGGGTTTGGATCTGCTCAAACTGCAAATGCTCCAGCCACCATGTTACCTTGCAAACTAATTTTGAAATATATTTTTTTAAATCAACAGGGAAAAAAACATGAGATGCCTTGGAAAAATCTGCTTTAAAAAGTAACAAAATCGTTTAACAGTGTGGAAGAAAATACTACTGTACTTGGAGGATTTTCATTTTTTTTTAACTGATGAGTATATTGATAGGATACACTAGAGGTATGTAGAATGTTGTTCTGAAAAACAATGCTCTCTCTTAGAGAATGGTCTATGAAGATTGTGCTCCTTTAGGCCCACAGAGGGCCAGGGTCTGAAATATGACAGGTGAGCCCAGGTAAGGGCTGTTTCAAGCAACTAATGGGTTGGCAAAATACATGGATATGTAATGAGTATTAAGAAAATAATTGTGCCTTAAAATCTGGAGGGGAAGTCCTACTGGTTGTCCCCCCACCCTCAGTATTAAAAGGTAAAGGGCCTTCTCAGTAATGGCCCCAAGGCTATTGAATAGTCTCCCCTGTGAAGTGCATTTAGGAAGACAGTGAAGATGCACCTCTTTGCCCTGTCCTTTGGTTAAGTGGGAATATACTATCTCTTCCCACTTTACAGACACTGTTACTGTTTTAAGGCATACTGTCATTGCTTTAAATATGTCTGATTTTAAATGCTGTTACTCGTCCTGAGACATTTGAGTATAGAGCAGGATAAATCAATCAATCGATCAATAAATGGTTCATCTGCACCAGAAGGAGCACAATCAGCTTCAGAAGGCCCAGTCTGGTTAAAATCTGGTATAGAGATGGTCCTGATAAACAGGACCACTGGCATACTAGGTCCAGGGGGTACCAGTTTCGGTGGCATGCCTTGCTCTGATGCTGAAAAGGATTCCCAATAACCTTTGTTTCTGCCCATCAGCTCCAAACCCCAAACCAATAATCAGGACCTGTGCAGAGGAGTCCAAAAAGGCCCCAAGACAGTGAATTCAATGTGAAAGAATCTTAAATCACATCAGGTTGAACCTCCAACTTTAACTAACAACCCCTGAGCTTATCATTGACAAGAGAGAACACTGTGCTATACACACATCTTTCTCCTGAAGACAGCACTATTTATTCTATCCCTTCCAGTCTTGGCACTCACAAAGGAAGGCTTTTCCTTTCAGGCAGAACTGGCTCAATAAAGCACCAAGAAGCAGAGCTCATTCAACTGAAAGGAAAACACTGAAGTCAACTTGCATATCTTTCTCTGCACAGCCTTCCAAGAAAAAAGTTCAGCTAGACTCAGGCCCAGCTGATGGGTTATCAGCTACCAAACTTGTAGTCATTTAACACTCTATCAGAAGTTTTATGTGTGTGAGCAACTTTTCAGATATTTGGTGAGAACATGTAACATATCACTACTATCAAACTGGGAGGAACAGAAGTGCACATTCACCTGCAAGACCACCAGTTGCTGCCGAGATCCCAAAGTATCCCTGAGATGGGAGCACCATGTTTTCAACCCGGGCACAAAATTCATAGTCTTCTTTATTTGGAGTGAAGCCATTGTTGATCTGCACCTGAACATAAGACCACAAAAACGTAAGAAGACTCCTGCTCGATCAGGCCACAGGCTGTTTAGGCCAGCATTCTGTCTCAAATAGAAGACAAAAGGCAAAACCTTCATCCTGCCAGCTCCTCAAACCTGGAGGAAATTTTGGACTGAGATGCATGAACAAATAAGGCAAATGTTTGAAATAAACATCCCATTTCCACCAAATATTTACCTACTGCATGACATTACTGAACTAAATTTGGATATAAGTGTACAAACAAGATTACGTTATTTGATAGCTGCAGCTCAACAAATATTGGTGAAAAATTGGAAATATGCTGACAACCGAACAATAAGGGAGTGGCAAAACGAATCATGGGAAATGATGGGAAATGAATTTATCACGTGTAAACAATGTCAAATGGAAGATAACAACACTAATGAGCATTTTCACCACGTATAGACAGATTGTTAGCACAAACAAATACATGTATCCCAGAAAAGAATTTTCTATCAAAGTGGCTATATGCCTAGATTAAGGCATACTGAATTGGTCTATCACAAGGGAGGGGGGGACATATCGGTACATTTTGTGTTAATTTACTGTTGTTTTTACATAAGACATATCTATAGTATGTATGTATGTTAAGTATTGTCTAATAAACATGGAGGAAATACCCAGGCAGCCATTTTACTAGCCACTGATATGCCTGTCTTCCATGAAGAGAAGGAAAGCATGAGACCACATCTATGTTTTTTCACTCTGTATCTTAACTCAAAACGAAGAAAGTCATAAGAAATACATATTGGGGCAAATTGTTTGGTTCCTCCTGATACTGCCACATACTGTAACTAACCTTTTCATAAAAACAAACTTTGCCAGTTTTTGAAGCTACAGAAATTCATGTCTGTCCTGAGATCTGAGCACCTGGCAAGCTGTACACAGCAAAGAGTACAATAAGAGTTTAAAAGGACTCACTGTCAGTGTCTTTTGGTAGTAGGTGATCTTTGCTCTGACCGGGTAAGGCTTATTACGAAAGTCTCTTTGACATGATGCCAGCGCTTGTGTGGATCCATCACTTTAGAAGAGAGGGAGAATAGAGCTTTTTAGAAGCCAAAAACAAATACTGAACACACAGAGCTGACGTTACAAAGCATACAATGGATTTAAAAAACCTATATTTCATTTAAAAAAGACTATTTCTTTTCTCCATCTGTTTTCTTAAACAGCCACGTCTTAAAATGAGTTTGTAGATCTTGGTGAAGAAGGAGCAATTCAGTGCTGTTAACTGGGTTTCTCATCAGTTTGCACATGATAGGTGAACAGTTGTTCAAAGCGCACTTGGCAAATCCCAACACAGGTTTCTCAATGGAAAGATAAGTCTAGTGGACACTTTCCGGACAGGTAATGTTAGGCCATGCAACACCGGCTGCTCCTTGGGAACCTCTGAGGCTTGGTGGGCAAAGAGGCCTGTGGGCAAATGACTTACAGGCCATATAAATAATAATAGTGATCATGATGATGTGGAGGCCTATATAAATAATGATGATGATGATGTTTAAGGGATTGCAAGTGGGGTTTGAAGAAGAGAGCTGTTTTGTTCCTTTGCTTGCTTTATAAAACACTATGGGCTCGTCCCCATGGGGCTGCCACTGCCTCTGGGTGGATTCGAGGCAGCCTTAATGCAAATCTTAATTCCGTCCCCATGAAAACGGCGGTAAATCCCTGCATTGGGATGCCGCGGTTTCCTCCAACCCCCCTTTGCCTGAGAGCTTAATCGCCCAGGTAAGGGCTTGATTTACCCCAAACGATCACCTGACAGCTGCCCTGCAGTCAGCTGAGCAGCTGTCAAGTGGGTATAGGGGCTGTCAAGAGCAGGGCAGAGCTCTGGTAAGATGATTAAAACAGATGCGAAAGCCGTGTCTGTTTTAATTATTTTAGCGGAGTTCTGCTTGTGTCAGGCAATTGTTTGGGGTAAATCAAGCTTTTATGTGGGCGATTAAGCACTCAGGTAAGGGGGGACAGTTGTGATCAGAGCATTAGCAGCAGGGACAGCGAAGCCCTGCCTGCTAATGCTGTGATCATAACCCGAGAGTGACCCCATGCCCCCAGGATAACCCGTTCTTACCCCGTAATTCGGGGTGAGAACAATTATAAAGGGTGTTTTTGTTTCAGTTTTGAGGATTTTGTCGCTCATGTAGCCCAAATTAGGGCTTTGCATGGGGACTCTCTATGTTATCCATTATGCTTGTACTGATATGGGAGCAGAAACTACAGCCAGGCTTGTCAGGTGTATAGTTCATTATACATGTTCTGTTTCTCTGGGTTTGGGTCGGATAAAGCTGAAGTAAAAGCACACAGGTCAGAAATTTGCCATCTTTTCACCCCAGTTTATATTAAAAATAGAATTAAGACACACAGCTTACTTTTGGTGATCATAATGAAGTTTCCCATTGTTGCCAACAATAACTATGACGGGGTTGTTTTTCTAGGGGAAAAGTACAAATTAAAAAAAAGAAGAGTTGGTGTTATTTTTACACTGAACATTTTACGCTTAAATTTTTAGCTTGAAATATTGAAGTGGTTCTTCTCAGCAGTGATCGGAAAACTGGCTTTTCTTTTCAAGATGTGCTCTCAATTATTTTAAATAACTGAACCAATTACTAAACTTGTAAGAGTGTATTATGTGATCATAATAGATGCACATCAATATGAGCTCTTTTACTTGAAGTTAGTCTGTTTTTTCCTGTGCTTATCACTGCTACCTCCTTTTCATTTTAATGCATTTACTTCATTTTTCAGCACTAATACCTGTCATCACTATTCTTAACTATTTCTTCCTTGTATGGTCTTCATGTGTTTGAAAAACTTCATTCTCACATTCGTCAAAGACAAAACAAATCTTTAGTTTCATCCAAGGACTCCGGAATACTGTGTAACATTACTTAAATTTTCAACTACAGTTACTGAATTTATCCAGCTATACAATGCACTGTTCCTTGTACAAAGCAAAGCTGTGTACACAAATAAATATAGGATCTCATTCACACTACTTTTCTGATTTAAAAAAACAAAACTAAAATCCTTGGTATTCTCTTAGTTTTCTCTTCAACTAAATACATTAAAACAAGATTAAACCTTCGATGGAAACTTTGCACCTCTTATCAGAGAATACACAAAAGCAACTTTAAACATTAGAATTCACCCTTCTCTAACAGTGAAAGGCATTGTTTGAAGTGTAAGAACAGCCACTTAGCATATAGGTTAAAAAAACAGAACAAAACCAAAGCTAATCTGTTTTTGAGACTCGGCAAAATATTCAGTGTCCCTAATGTAGTAACTCAAAATCTGCCCAAGACATACTTTTTCACATTAAAAAAATACAACATAAAATAGGGATACTCCTGGAACAGACCATCTACGGTAGCAACTGTGTCCCAAGAATGACAAACCATGTTAATAAATTGCCTCCCAAGAAAGAGATGAACATCAAAATACTAATACTAAGCTTCTCAGACATGTCTAGACTTCATGAAAATAAGAGACAAGCCTTTCAGAAAATAGAGGATAGAGGTATTCATCAAGCCACGGCTTTTGATTACTCAAAACTGCCCCTCAGTCTCATCAGGAATCCTGCATTTCATGCAGGCTAGACTGTCGTTTCTACACTGGGCCTTATCCTGGATTATATCCCAGAACAGGGACTTGTCATCTGCATGCTGGTGCATTCTGCATCAGCATATAGATGGCAGGTCCCTATTCCAGCATACGATTCAGAATAAGGCCGTGTGCAGAAAAGGCCTGAATTTACCAGGCTTTTGGGAGAGGTCCCTGACCTTCTAGTCCTTGAAGAGGAAGAGCAAAGATTTGTCACTTATTACCACTTTGCCCTCCACCTCTGGCTCCTGGAGAAGCAGAGTTCACTGCTTAAACCCAAGTTCAGCAGCTGCGTAAACTCAGGAAGCTCCTCATGTATGTACAAATGTAGCTGCAAATATGCCACCAATGCAGTCTACCTGCTCAAGCCTGCAATAGCATTTCCCTAATGACAGTGAACAACAGCTTAATGGGGTGCCTTGTAACATAAAAAAGACTACACTTTTTTTTTGGAGGCCACCACTGCCATCACAAAAAGTTGTGGGTTTTTCCCCTATCCAAAACCAGTAATCAGCCTGCAAATATATGCAAAGATACTGAGCCTTCTCTGTGATGGCCCCTAGACTATGGAATAGCCTCCCCCTTGAGGTGCGTCTTGCCCCTTCCTTATATATATTCAGGAGGGCGGTGAAGACGCACCTCTTTGCCCTGGCCTTTGGCTGAGTTGATTATATTTCCCACCCAGGCCACACACTATCATTTTAAACATAATGTGTATTGTTTTAAAGTTGTTAAATTTTTAAAGTTTTTAAATGTATATTGTTTTAATCTGTTGTTGAAGGTTGTAACCCGCCCAGAGACCTTCGGGTATGGGGCGGGATATAAATGTAAATAATAATAAATAATGAATAAATATACGTAGTGAAATGATACTCAAAAAACCATCTTTAACCATGTGCTCCAAGGCAGATGCTTTTACACGTCATGCAACCAGTATCCAAACTCAAAATCCACGCTGGTGTCACATTTCCATCTGGGTCTTCTGGTGGAGCAAAATACCCAGAAGGATGTGCATGCTGAACATAAGAACGTAAGAGGAGCCCTGCTGGATCAGGCCACAGGCCATCTAGTCCAGCATCCTGTCTCACACAGTGGCCCACCAATTGTCCATGGGCATCTCAAGCAGAGAAAGGCAAACCTTCTCCTGCTTTCGTATCTCACCAAATGGCCTTAAAAGCATCCTGCCTGTCCCCCCCCCAGCCTGAAATATGTACTTAGGCGTCCATTCTAGTAGCCATTGATACATCTGTCATCCAGAAATTTGTCTAACCCTACCTTAAAGCCATCTAGGCTGGTTGCTATTACCATCTCTTCCAGCAGCAAATTCCATCGAGCAATGATCCTCTGGGCAAAGAAATATTTCCCCTTGTCTGATCTGACTCTCCTACTCTACACATGCATCGTGGTCATCTCCTGCCTCAGATTTGTCTATGGGCAGGGAGGCATTTTATTAAGCAAGAATTGTGTTGCCCAGTATCCTGGGAAAACCAGTGTTGATTTTTTCTGAAATAGGAAAAAATGTGCTTTTATCTTTATGTTGTAGGGCAGTGATGGCCAACCTATGACACGTGTGTCACAGGTGACACGCCAAGCCCTTTTGGGTGACACACATGGTCACCCTGGCACCTGGGCGTGTAGTGCTTGCTTGTTCTTGGAGTGTATGAAATACCAACTTTCAATTGAAGATTTAGCAAACGAAATTCAACAACAAAAGTCACTAATGTAAAGAATTATTTGTTTTTGCTTTTAATAAAATACATATATCAAAAATATAACTTTTACTAGAACTACAAATATCACAAAATTATGGATATTTTCTAGATGTGACACAGCATCCGAGTTAAGCTAGGTTTTCTTGTGAATTTTGACACACCGAAATCAAAAGGTTCCCCATCACTGTTGTAGGGGCATGTTGAGGTGCTACCAATACTTGTGGCAATCTCAACATAGTCACACCATAACTGCACATTTTAACCCCTGTCTGGACACAACCTAGGTTTCCATCTTTTAAAAACCCTGGCCAAGCCAAGGCTGCACACGCACTTTAGACACTTAGTACAAACACTTTCCACAAACCTTTGCATCATTGTCGAAGGAGTCAAAGAAAATGCCAACGCCGTTCCAACTATCAGCTGCTCCAAAAACAGGACCGTCTAAGCCCTGCCCTTCTGTAAACCAGACTGCCTGTGGAAACAAATTTAAACCTGATTTTTAAATGCCGCCCCTATACAGATTTAGACAGCTGCTGATGATCGATTTGCAAAGATGACCATGCTACATACCAGCCCGTCGGCTCCTACTCGGCCTCGTCCTGTAACTCGGAAGGTCACTTCAGTTTCCCAGTGTTCAAATACAGATTTGCTCTTCGTCCATACTGATCCCCGTTGACTTTTTAATGATGGAGTTATTCGTATTTGGTCTGCACTGGGTATAGCATCTAAGGACATTTGAAACAATTTTAGAAGTCATTGCAAGAATAATAAAGTCAATATTAATGCTAACATATAAAGACCTAAATGGCTTGTGCCCTGCTTATCTGATGGAGTGCCTTCTCCCATTTAGACCTGCCCATGTACTGAGATCTCAAAGAGAGGGTCTTCTTGTTGTTGTTCCTCTCTCAGAGGTTCAGGGGACAGAGACGTGCAAGAGGGTCTGTTCGGTGGTGGCTCCCAAACTCTTGAATAACCTTCCTCTGGAAGTTCAACAGGTGCCTATGTTATATGGTTTTCGGTACCTGGTTAAAACATACTTCTTCACCCAGGTCTTTCAGGTTTAGCTTCCTTTGAGGGTTGCTCTGTTAGGTAGGTAATTAGGTTATATTTTATCTTTTTATTACTGTGACTTGCCTGGGACCTTTTGGTGAAGGTGAGATATAAATTCTTAAATAAACAAAAACAGTCAGCAAAACAGCAACAGAGTTGGAACAGAACATCTTACATGGACAAGGCATTTCAGATCCGATTTTAATGGTTACATTTTAAATGTATTTAATATTCTGTCTGCTTTGTTTTATAGTACTTCTATATTTTTCTTTGTTCTTTTTATAGATCTACTTTGTTTGAAATAAAGGTAATAAATAAACGATATTTTGAGGGAAACTGGTTTGTTGATTTTCTGGTGTGTCTTTATCTAGCCTGCCTAAGCATATTCAGGATGAAGATATGCCCTCTCTGTGCTACTGCCAGCTAAGTGCATGTCTGTAAATGACGGATGGTATTACATTCTAGGCTGTGCCATGCTCCACATGTGGAAACATTCTAAGAAAATCGATAAGCAAACATTTGTTCAATTATTTTTCCCTTTTCATGCTTTACAAATTTAATGCACTCAAGGGAGTTTTTGTTCAGTCTTCATTTAATTTAATATCAGAAGTACTTGGCTTTATGTTTCAAGTACAGGTTTAATAAGTGACAAAACAGTCAACAGAGCATTACAAAATATCACACGCAGCAGGGTTAACCCGGTAGAAATAGAGACCAGGGCAGCGTTCACATTTAACTTTTAATCCAGCTTCAGTCCACTTTCAGAGTGAGAGAACGCATCGGCAAAGGAGCAAGCTGACTTCTCTCAGCGTTATCTAACTCAGAAAATCCAACTTTGACTTAGATATTGTGGAAAGAAAATGACTGTTTACTTTGCTGAGCTGTTCATACGCTCTAAAGGTATGTGGAAGCTGCATTAAAATTTAGGTATGGATGCACCCTAGAAGCAGTAATAATATGGGCTGTTTTTATTAGGGTCAACTCTTAATTAGGGGAGAAAGAGAGTATGAAACGAGCGCTATTGTCCAAGGAGAACATCATGAGCTTGTTCCTCATTTCCACTAGTAGTGACACATCACTGTACCAGTGCAAATGACTTCAGATTTAAGTCATACTTTCGCATCACGGTTTTACTAAAGGAAGCACCTGTATGAGAAATACCAAAGAACAAAAGCCTTTAGATGTTTTTGGAAGTTCATTCTTAAAACTCTATTGCGTTCCAGAATAATCAGAGTGTGCAGAACAAAACATAGGTTTCCATATGCTCCACAAAGCTTTCACATTTGTCTACACAACTTACACACCCTGGTGAGTCCAAGAAATGAAACACTGTTACATCAATTTGTTGTTGTTGAAGACCACCAAGTCGTGATGGGCATCTCCACATAGCTTTCTTGGCAGAGAGATAGTGTAAGTGGTTTGCCATTACCTACTTCCGGAGAGCGGCTGGGGATTAAACTGGCAACATTTAGCACAGAATATATGATCACTTCCTACATGCCTGTGCCTTAAGATTGTGAGCCAGTTTGGTCTAGCGGTTAAGGAGCCGGACTCTTATCTGGGAATACCTGGTTTGATTCCACACCCCTACACAAAGCCAGATGGGTGACCTTGCACTAGTCACAGCTCTCCTCACAGGGTGTTCTGTTGTGGGGAGAATAGAAAGCTTTGTCAGCCGCTTTTAGTCGCCTTAAATGGGTGAGAAAAGTGGGGTAGAAAAGCCAGCTCTTCTTCTTCTACAGTTGCTAGTTAGCCTCTTGACTAACTGTATTAAATTTGTCAATTTTTAAAGTGTTTTTAATGTGCATCTTGTTTTTAATCTGTATCTTGTTTTAATGTCTATCTTGTTTTTAATCTGTTGTTACTCGCCCAGAGACCTTGGGGCAGGATGGACGGACGGATGGATGGATGTTTAATAGAAAATCATAAATACTGTAACTACATTGTAAGGCAATGTGTGAACACGGGATCTTCAAGTTGAGTTCTGTTCTGTGCTAGCACTTAAAGGTATTCAATGAAGAATACAATCTGTTACATAGTGACACATACAGATCCATGAAATAATAACTAGGTAAACGAGGGTTGGTAGTAAAGGTCTGCTGCTTCCTTTGTGAATAAGAATCAGAACTGAAATCTTCCACGAGGCTGTGCACTTGTATGGGAGGGCTGGAGCTCAGTGGTAGAGCAGCAACTGCCTGGAAAGCAGAGGGTTGCTGGTTCGATCCCCAGCCTCTTTAGGGATACCATTTCTGTATCTGCTGGAGTCCATCAGGTGTCAGACACAACTCAGCGATATCCAACAAATGCACTTGGGTATTAAGAACTGGGCAGAGTATAGAGAATCAATACAAAAGCAACATTAATAAGAGGTGGGATTTATTTAGAAGCAAGACTTGAAAGGACTTTGTCTTTAAACTCATAACTTGCTGTGCTCGCAGCCGACCAAGTCGCTTCTATAAACTCAGATAACAAAGCATCTTGCATCCTATGTGTTGCGGCAAGTTGCTGGAGGTTGGGCATAAATATAAGACTCAAAACGGAGGCTGTAAGCTTGCATGAAAGAAGACAAGAAAGTGATGGCGGCCATATGGCATATAAACATTTTATTGCTTCAAAAAGCAAACAAGTAATTTGTACAGAGCTAGGGGACTTCTCTTTTCATTCAAACAATGCAGAAACTTAACATTCAGGCAAATACACTTGCTGATACTGCGCACCTTCATAGTTACAACTATACAAATGATTTGCGTTAACACAACTGTGCATTCAGGAGCAGCTAAGAACTCTTTCAGCAGATAGTCCGCCAAGGAGGAGCTCTCTGGGTATTTTAAACTACAATTCCCAGCAGTCCCAACGGGTAATTACACACTGTGGAGCTGGTAGGAGTTGTAGTCCAAAACATCTGTAAAGTGGTTAGTTTGCAAATGTTGCTCTCTGATCCTATTCAGTGGTTTCTTGCGGGGTTTTTTTGGTAACTAACTCAGCAATATGTTACGTACGGGTCTACCATTTATCTTCAGCAAACCACCCACGAGACAGGGCCACACAACTATATGCACATACAGACATAAGCAATTCTAAGTCTACGTGGAAGCCTCTTTATGTTTCGCACGGAGGACCTTTGGGGGAAAGTCCAGGACAATTACGTGGCATGCACACATACAGATAAGGAGAACAAATAGCAGCTAAAAAGGAGGGAACTCCTCCCCCAGTTTTCTTACTACCCCCCTCCCTGACTCATTACATCACGTGTTCATAGCAGAAAAGCTCCTTTAAAACAAAAAAAGCAAAAAAGCCCAAGAATGCTGGAGCCCTACACCTAAATGCACTGACCGGGCTGGACTGCTGCTGCAGATGCTTCTAGCAGACAAGGCAACTTTCCACACATGTCCAGACACGGGGTCTCTTCTGATACTCTTTGGCAGTGGTCACATTTAAGGTTTAATCCAGCTTCAATCCACATTCAGAGCGAGAGGATACACCAGCCAAGTGACAAGCTGTTTTCTTTCAGTGTTAAACAACCCAGAAAATTCACCTTTGGGATGGATAATGTGGAAAGAAAATCACTGGTCACTTTGCTGATGTGTTCTCTCGCTCTGAAGGTGGACTGAAGCTGGATTAAACCTTAGGTGTGACCACAGCCCAGAAAAAGGAGACTGTGGCTGTGGTCATACTTAAGGTTTAATCCAGCTTCAGTTCACTTCCAGAGCGAGAGGATACACCAGCCAAGCGACAAGCTGCTTTCTTTCAGTGTTATATAACTCAGAAAATTCACCTTTGGGATGGATAATCTGTGAGTGTGTGTGTGGGGGGGGGAATTACTGGTCACTTGAGTCATGTGTTATCTCGCCCTGAAAGCGGACTGAAGCCGGAGTGAGCCAAAAGTGTGACCACAGCCTTTGAAATGCTCCAGCTTCTCCAGTTAAGCCCCGAGAGTCAGGTAGCCCTGGCCCGCCCGCCCGCGGCTCTGCCCACTGGTACTTACTGCCCGTGTGCACCCAGAAGGGAACCGACCCGTCCCCCTGCACCAGGTGCGGCCCCTTGAAACTGTACTTATATTCGAACCGCCGGTGAGGCGCCACTGAGGCAGCAGCGGCGGCGGCGGCCCCGCTTTCCGCCAAGCCGGAGGCGCCCGCGACGGCCAGCAGGCAGCTGCCCAAGCAGAGCAGCCCCGCGACGGCGAGCCTCGCACCGGCAGCCTCTGCCAAACTCCCCTTCCTCGGCATCAAGAGCGCCGCCATCTTGGCTCCCGCTGCACGAGAGTTGCTAACCCAGCTCGTCGGCCAACAGGGCGCTCTCCGATTGGGCGATGGGGCTGAGGGGCGTGGCTTGAGGCGGCCCCAACGGCAAAAGGCGCAGTGCGCGAGCGACGCTTGGATTTGTGTAGCCTCCTTTCCGCCCTCACTCTGCCAGCAGCCTGGCCCCGCCCAGGAGGAGGAGGGAGAAAGGGGCGGCTACCCCCCCGCTCCGCGGGTGGAACTTGGGCGGGAATTTTGAACATCTTTCACCACATTCGCTGCTGCTGCTGCTGCTGCTGCTGCTGCCTTACGTTGGCAGCAGATGGTCAGGTGTACAAACCGCACTCGTTGATTTCTGGCAGCACTTGGAGACTAGCAAGGGAAGGGTTGGTGGCATGAGCTTTTGTAATGGGCCCCCCAGCATCTGAAGAAGGAGACATGCCCATTGGGCCCCCTAGCATCTGAAGGAGACATGCCCACTGGACCCCTGAGCATCTGAAGAAGTAGATGTGCCCATTGGGCGCCCAGCATCTGAAGAAGTAGATGTGCCCATTGGCCCGCCTAGCATCTGAAGAAGGAGACATGCCCACTGGGCCCCTTAGCATCTGAAGAAGACGTGCCCATTGGCCCCCTAGCATCTGAAGTAAACGTGTCTACGAAAGCTCATGCCACCAACCCTTCTCTTCTTAGTCTCCAAGTGCTACTAACTACCTTCCTGGACTTTTCAAACTAGACTAACACAGCTATTTCTCTGATAGTTGATTTCTGAACAAGGAGGAGGGTTTGGACTATCGGGCAGCTCCCCTTGCTCTTTAGCGTCAAAATTCAGCCGGAAAGCTCATCTCATGGGCAAAACAATGACAAAGTTGTTGGTAATGGATAAAAACACAACAAAACAGGAAAAATAGCAATGTGAAATAATATTTTGCAAAGTACAAGCAGACAACAACGTCGCATCATACCATATTAACAGAAATCTGGTGCGAAGTTTCGTTTCAGTGAAAGAAATAAAAAGCACGAGTATTTGGTCAACAGTTGTGTGAGGGAAACTTCATGCCAGAAGGGGTAAATAAAGCAATCTTGGTCAAGAAAAGTTGATTCAATGGAATGAACAAATTCTTGCTGTCTCTCTGTTGCCTCTGCTCACAGAAGTGGAATTTACATTCTGCTGAACGCCTTGAGGAATTTTGAGTGCTCAGAGGAGTTTCCCTCTCACCCTCTTTCTTTCAGTTACGTTATTTTATTCAAATTATGAATGTGACTTCAACCTCCGTCTCCCTTCAGATGAGTGAGAACCAAGCCAGGTGTTCAACCACTGGCACACATAGTATGTTCATAGTACACTTTTTCTGAAGACTCATCTTGTGCATCAGTGCTGGAGTTCGGGAATCAGGACTGCATGTATTACATATACTTTGCGCTCATACAAAATTTCCTATTAACTGTTGCTCAAGAGGAAAAAGAAAGAAAGAAACACACCTGGTGGCTGGTAATTGACCTGTCAAACAATGTGTGTGGCAGAAAGAAGACCTGGGAATGCTGGGCAGAATATGCTGGCCTACTATATTTAGGAAACTGAATTCAGCATGCAGTTACCACTGACTTGTGAACATTCCTGAAACGGATTGAGCCTTGTTTTCTTACTTAATGCAGATCCCGAACTTCGTCTGTAGGTGAACATGTTTGCATTAAACTTCAAGTACTGAGGCAGTTCTGAGTATGAATACCAGCCCTTGAAGTGCAAATGGTCAGAGCTGGACCGGCTGGATCGCCATGGCAACAGTCCCAGCACTTCCTTTTCCCATTTGGCACACGCTATTCCTCAACCCATACATCCAGACACCTACTTCCAGTGCAAGTGGTGTCCAGGTGCCCTGATACACTGTGCATGCATGCTCGCATGCCAGGTCACATGATGTGCCAGCACGCACGCACAGCACATCCGGTAACCCTCCAGCACCGGAAGAGGTGCAGATGGGCCTCACCAGAGCTGGGAAACATCAAGGTAAATTCACTTAATTGTGCTCCACATGCCACTGGCCCCCAGCACACTACTGCATGGAAGGAGCCATTTCTGAGTCGGAAACAGCTCCTTCAAGTGCAGATGCTGATGCTCTGTCCCGGAGCGCGCTGCATGGCGACCAATTAGCCGAGTATCGAAAGAAACATTGCGTGTGCTGGGACACTGCTACAACAACTGCAATGTGGCACACGATTGTGCAGCTCTATTGCCCCCTGGCAGCATTTGCACAGCGAAGCACCCCGGAAGACCATAGTTGCAACTGGGCATGCACTGAGCGTCAGCATCATCATGGCCACGGTGCTGATGCACACGCAGTTGCGGAGGGCGCCACAACTCAAATGGCAGTGCCCAGAAAAGAACCAGTCCCGGGATTGGTCTCAGGTGAGTGACCAACTGCACGTGACTTAGTCTGTTTTCAATGTTAGTTCATTGCGCTCCTTTCCCATCCAGCAGACAGGAAGTGCGAATTGGCCCCTGGTTAGCAGCCCTAGGCTGAAGGCTTAGTTTTTACTTGCCAAACTGGAATACAGTCGCCTCCAGGCAGAAATCAGATATCAGGCTAGGAGGTGATAATGAGGGAAATCCTCCTTCTGCAATTACCGCCTCGTAGATAGTACTGGGTTTTGGCCTCCCCATATATGCAAGGTTATGATGGAGGCTTGTCCTTAAACGCCACTATGGCTGGATAACCTGTGACCGGAGGTGGGTCTTCCAGCAATAGTTTCTAGTGCTTTTAAGTGGGGAAATAGCAGTGCTGTGGCAGGGTTGCCATAGTGATGCCTAACGGTGCTATATTCCCCTGTCTGAACAAGGCCTCAGTCTTTTTAGCATCCTGTCACAGTTCAGGCTGCCGAGTGTAAAGCTTTCAGTAGGGCCCTCCTCCCCTCTTCCTACAATTCAACCCACATGCTTACGCTAATTAAGTTTTAAAGATGATATAAATGAAATTTGTTCATCGCGCCTTCTGAGCTGCGGTGCTCCCGGTCTCTGACCCAGCAATCTGTTATTGACAACAATCCACAGAAAGAAATGAAAACTTCCTGCCCGGAGCCCCAAGGTCAAACCGTGAAAGCTCCGCTCTCCAATTCTAGCAAATAAATCCCAGACTTTCTTTCAGGAATTGTGTTTAATCCTGATCAAGGGGGTTTTAATCAGGGCCTGCCTTCTGTCAGACAACAAAAGAGAAGAACCAAAAATGTAATGTGACAGGAGGGCCACGTCAGCCTCCTACTGTGATTCTGTGTTTATTGCTCACAAAATGCTTTTGATACTGTTTCCTGGGAAAATTCACAAACAGCCCGTGAACGTATTGAAGCAAAGTGAGGGAGCAAAACAGTTGGATTATGCTTTTTCACACAACGTAACCTAGACCCATTTCACTCTGGATTCAGGCCCGGTAATGGCACAAAAACTGCCTTCGTCAACCTGGTTGATGACCTTCTCCAAGAGAGAGACAGAAGGAGTGCGACCTGGTTAGTTTTCCTGGATATCTCAGCAGCTTTTGATACCATTGACCATGGTATTCTTTTGGAAAGGTTACAGAGTTTAGGAGTTGGAGACAGTGCACTCCATTGGTTCCAGTCCTATCTCCATGGCCGATCTCGGAAAGTGGTAGTGGGAGTTTCTGACTCGATACTCAGGGGTCGATCTTAACTCCTACACTTTTTAATATCTATATGAAGCTGCCGGGAGAGGTCATTAGGAGATTTGGAGTGAAGTGCCATCAATATGCAGATGACACCCCGCTCTATCTTTCTGTGCCATCTGAATCAGGAGAGGCGGTTGAAGTGCTTGACAGGTGCCTGGAGGCGGTAATGGGCTGGATGGAGGCCAAGAAATTGCAACTGAATCCAGACAAGACAGAGGTGCTGTGTGTCACAGGGTGTCTGGTCCATGTAGTTGGGAGGCACCCTGTCCTCAATGGGGTTGTAATGCCCTGGAAGGGTCAGGCGAGAAATTTGGGGGTGCTCTTAGACTCTGCACTGACGCTTGAAGCTCAGGTGGAGGCCATGGCCAAGAACCAACTACAGCTGGTGCGTCAGTTGAAGCCCTTTTTGGACAGAGATGACTTGGCCACAGTTATCCATGCTCTGGTAACCTTCAGATTGGACTACTGTAATGCGTACTACATGGGGCTGCCCTTAAAGATGGCTTGGAAGCTGCTAGGCTGTTGACTCCAACAGCTGGCCAGATGCACATCATGCTGGTCTTAAAAAGAGTTGCATTGGCTGCCAATTTGCTACTGAGCCCAATTCAAGATGTTAACTTTGACTTATAATACCCTAAATAACTCAGGCTCTAAATATCAAAAGGAAACCTTCCATATCAACCTCCCTGTGCCTTAAGATCCCTATGCCACCCTCAATAGGAGTAAGGATGGGCACCCGGGAGAGGGCCTTCTTAGTGATGGCCCCTAGGCTATGGAATAGTCTCCCCCTTGAGGTGTGTCAGGCTCCTTCACTCTATATGTTTAGGAAGGTAGTGAAGATACACCTCTTTGCCCTGGCCTTTGGCTAAATGGGAATATACTGCCTCTTCCCACTTTACAGACACTATTACTGTTTTAATATATACTGTTGTTTTAATATATGTCCAATTTTAAACATTGTTACTGCCCTGAGATCTTTAGGCACAGGGTGGGATAGAAAGACAAATAAGAAACAAACAAACAAACATGACACACCACATCAGATACTGTCAATCGCTGTTTCCCTGTGAAGAAACAACCTGGTGAAAAGGTATTTTCTGGCTCTTTTGCCTTCTTACGATGTTATTCCAGGATTTATTTCTGCAGCATTATGTTTGTGGATTCTACACTGAGGGGAAGTATAGTAATATAAGGCTCCATTCAGATGCTACTCAGGTTTTTGTGCTGCTTAATTCTTCAGTACTGTCCACATGGCACTTTCTTTATCAAACTGTCCGCCTGGGTTTTTAAAATGAATCCAAATTTTCTCTTACCACATAAATTCCAGGACTGACCAATGTTTCTTTCTGTCTCAATGTACTGACAGGACTGGAAAAACCCAAATTCAGATTGGCACTGGGTCATGAATGATAATAAGCACAGTTCATATCAATTGCAGCAATATCATTCTATGAAAATGGATCCTTGGATCCTTTCTGCACTTACCTGTAGATCCAGATCTAGGGGCCTCTGGTCCGCATTCTGGGCCCCACCATCCTGTTAGGCCAGCTTTGTGTGCACAAGACAGATTTAGATCCAAATTAAGATGCTCTTAATCGGGATCTATTGTAGACCCATTTAACTGGGTCTACAGTTGGACTAAGGGTCTGGCTATACTTAAATTTCAATCCACATTCAATCCACTTACGGAATGCAAAAAGTCATCAAGAAAGTATCTTGTAGTTTTCCTTTCACAGTATCTAATCCAGAAAATTCAACTCTGGGCTAGATAATGCAGAAAGAATATTGCCTGTCACTTTGGTGATGGGTTTTCTTGCTCTGAAGACAGACTGAAGTATGGGTTAGGTATAGCTAGGCCCTTAGTGTTCATGTGACTGGAAAATATGTGTTTCCTCACTGTTGAACTTGAGCTCACATCAGCCAACCTAGTGTACAGGAATGATTAGAAATATAATACCTTCAGAACTGGAGCCCTGGACTCTCTTCATCTCATCCTTGGCTTAACCCATTGGCTCTGTTTTTTGTGTAACATTTATGCGTGCACTATGTTCTTTAAATAATAATAATAAAAAAATCTTGGCAACTCTGTGTATAGGATCCAGCAGATGGAAATATTTTAAGCACTAGGTTAGTTCCCTTGCAGGCAATTTAGAACTCAAAGGCAAATTAACCTTCCACATCAAAACTTCATATTTAATTCTAGAATTACCTTAATTTTGACAGAAAGCTTCTAACAGGCTTCCAACAATAATGTTTAACAGCAGCAGAGACTATAATATATAAATAATGGCCCAAGTGATGTTTCTCTTGAACCCTATCAGATCATCAGCCACCTATTCATAATATAAACCACTTTGGCATTGATTGTAAGGTGGGATTAAAATGTTAATAAAATACAGTCACAATAGCTTCTTTTTAATGGTACAGTTGAAGCAATTTAATCACAAATACCTATTAAGGATTATGGTGTGGCTGGAATTAGTCTTTGTATTGCAGTATAGTGAAAAACAACTGCTCATAGTGAGATTAACAATGTAATCCTATACATATCTTCTCAGAAGTAAGTCCCATTGAGCTCAATGGGGTTTTCTTTGGGTAGACCAGAAAAGGATGGCAGCATACATTTTAATCAGCTTGCTTTCATTTCTAAAAAAGATGATGCTGTTAAAATGCCAGCAAATTTGGACAATTCAGACAGTGGACATATCCGCACTACTACTTCTTGGGAAAATGTCCCAGAGAAGTGAAGTTCTGGAATGGTTTGGGCTTCCGCACTTTGGGATGCCAAACTGTTCAAAACATGGCCAGGTGCTGGCTAAGTGTGAATTACCACTGCAATGCAGCCAGTGCATATGTGTGGCGCCATTGCCTCAGTGACCTGATGATGTATTGTGCAACGACACCAGCATTGCCAGTCATGTTCTCCTTCTGCATCTCTTCCACCCAGAAGGGGTGAAGATGGAGCATGCCAGGGTTATCCTAGCCTGATGGCTAGTGTAGGGGTGGTTTTACACCTATACACTTGTGCGATGTGTCAGGTAAGTGCATGTGTGGAGCACATAATCACCTTCCAGTGTCCTCCTGCATGGAAGGAGCTGCTTCTGGGTCAGAAACAGCTCCTCTAAGTACAGATGCTCCACTGGTGCCATCACCCAGAGGTTTTTAGGCTCTTTTTTGGAAATGAAAGGAGGGCTATGGTGGGATTGTCTCAGATACATAATGGCACCATGTTACCCCCTTTGAATAGGGCCCAATAGTGACTGATGCAAATGTGGCACTCAAGCAAAGAACAGCTGTAGCACATGGTATGTCTTCGTTTCACCCAAACTAGTCATTGCTGGTAAAGGCCAGCAACCAATCTGGGTAAAACAAATGTGCAATGGAAAACCTGCCACTGCTTCAGATACCTTGGAAACCAATAATCAAACAGTATTACTCAGTCCAGAATTTCCCAAACTGTGTACCATGTTCACCATTTATGCCAGAGCTGTGTGTGACCCTGGGCCATATTATTCATTACTTAATATTAAAGTTGTCCAATTCGTTTTATTTATATTTATTGGATATGAAATGTTCATTCACATTTCACCTAAAATCATCTCACTTACCACCCTTTTTAATCCATGGCCAGTGATCTTTCTCTGACGCCGCTGCCAGTAGAGATGCTGGTTGAAATCTTTATCCCTGGAAAGCATTTCTTTTTCCACCAAAAGATGTTGATTCTCAAATTCTAAAGGCTTCATAATAGCCAAAAGAGAAAATCATATTGCATAAGAAACTGAAGGTTGGAAAGGAGATGATATAGGAGCCAAAATCTTTTGCATGACATATAAATCAGAGTTGTTAAAACACATACTCACAAACACGCACACACAAAAACCTCATCAGGCATTCTTCCTAAAGTCTACAAAACTTGCATTTTTCACATTGGGCTAAGTGGCAATGAAACAAATTATGTTCAACATCCCTGTTCTATCCACATTTTGCTTTCCTAAGTCCCTAAGTTAATTTTTAAGACACACAATAAAATGCAATAGCGGTACAGTTAGACAGATGTTTCTGTTGCGCTTTCATTGGCTGGCTTGTGATTGCTGGTTCAGGGCCCAATTTTTTTCTGGTTCATTGCCAGACTAAAGTTGGCCTCTCATTGACAAGGTTTCTTTCAACTCTTCGTAAAGTTGGTGGTTTATGCATGCAAGCCCTATTTGTGTTCTTAATGCAGGACTATAAATCTAAAAGACAGGAGGGTGAAGACAGAAAGTGTCCCAGTGAACTCCATGGCTGTTCCTACAGTCCCCCCCCATGGAGTAATCTAGGGCCATGGTCACATGCAAGTTTTAAGTCGACCTGC
This sequence comes from Aspidoscelis tigris stejnegeri, assembly GCA_023333525.1. Taxonomy (NCBI): domain Eukaryota; kingdom Metazoa; phylum Chordata; class Lepidosauria; order Squamata; family Teiidae; genus Aspidoscelis; species Aspidoscelis tigris. Next base: position 16,513,057 of record JALMGA010000007.1, read on the forward strand.
GTCGCCCTCCCCCTGGCCGTGTCACTCACATTAATTTTATCTAAGCCATATTCCAAGCCGGCCTACACCCATTAGACCGTCCTAAAATGTAGCTCTTTTTTACAGGACTGACACAGACTCAGACCATGTGTGAGTGAGGGAATGGCCTAAAGGCGGCAGAACTGTGCTGTGGTGGGTGGCACCCAGTATTTCCTTTCGGCCAATCGGCACACACAGAGTTCATGAGGAACCGCCCCCTCTTCTAAGTTTATGTGTATGATTTCTCTCTCTAGTGTTTTTACACAAATTAATTTTTGTTATTAAAAAATAATAATAATTGTAAGGAGAAGAAAAACACATAAAAAAGGAAGGAATTGGGGGAAGAAGGCTTTAAAAGGAACTGCAAACACACACCCTCGCCTCCCTTGACTGACATGAATAGATTCCATACACTTTTGAGGATGGATCATCTCCACAAGTCCTTCACTCTTGCAGTGAGGAACCATTGCTAAACTTCAACAGAAAATCATTTGTCCATGACAGCTGATTAATTACAAGTCCAGCTTCTAATGGATATCTATCCTCTTGTTCTGTAGCATAGATGTCAAACTCAGGGCCACAGGCCAAATCTGGCCTGCAGTGTAATTATATTTGGCCCATGGGAAAATACCAAATATCTATTACAGCTGGCCCATTGGTAGATAGCGCATGCACCCCTAATACTACAAATCCCAGAATGCTCTGCTGGCACATCAGCACATCAATCAGGACCCATAAGCTCCCCCTCCTCTGTTGACATTCATTAGTGACATCATGCTACCAGTCAGCCAAATGAAAGGTGGAAAACAGAAGCTTTCTAGAAAAATGCATGCCACAGATGTGTCTTTTATCTGACATTTGATTTCATGTGTGTTTATAGTATTAAGCTTTGCTTGTTCCAGATTCAATGTTTAAGCAAAACTTAAGTTTGTATCCATATGAAAAGGTTCATTGCTATATCTGATGAGAAGGAAAAACTTAGCCAATTGTAGACTTTTTTTCAATAAATATCAAAGTTGGCTTGTGGCTTCGTCCAAGTTTTTCAATTTGGCCCACTGTCTATTTGAGTTTGACACCCCTGTTCTATAGCAAAGAGTAGATTAAGAATATGACCTCTGGCATGAGTTGAGTTTATAGCTTACTGAGAAAGCCCCATGGTTTTATAATTATTGTACAAGGATATTTCTTTATTTCCATTTCTGTCTCACTTAAAATTCATTTTACAATACATTTGCTTTGACCTCAACATGCCACAAGACTCCATATTACGTTGCCCAACTCTTGTCCCTCTGTTGTCAAGAAGCACATGACATGATATAGAACCAACAGTGCTAGAAGGAAAAGGGGAAATCATATAGCTCAATCTTACTCGCTTGAATGTAGGATACATTGTATTACCCCTGAGACATGGTTTCGCAACCATCTTTAATCTGCAGGTTTCTGACACATGGTCACAGGTAGTTAACGCAAGAATGACAGGCATGATCTCATCTACTCAAACTTGTAAGACTAACAACTCAAGACCATGGGGCTTTTTGCACTTGCCTTTCTGGGACACTCTGAGTGGCCTGAAGCTTGCGAGAGCACCCTCAATCCTCCAAAGTTGTGGAGAAGTAAAAGCTCCATAGCTTGAATAGGAGCATCTGGTATGCTCCCAATCAGCAGCATTCACAGTCACTTCCAGCTGTGTCATGATTACCATGGCCATAGCCAGGTGTGTGGCAGAAGTTGCTGTGGCTATTGCTATGGCGATTTAGATGGTCCAGGATGGACCATCCACACCTTGAACACTCCTAGGTTACTTGAGGATGTAGCTCCAGGGCGCAATTGGTTAGTGTGTGGTACTTAGTACTTGTTCCGGCAATGCTGAGGTAAGTTGGGGATGGTGCTGTCCATCACAGTGTGAACACTGGCCAATGGCCCTGAACTTAACTTCAGTGGAATCATTTACTGAACCATCCCACGAAGTTACGTGTGAACTGGGCCCATAAATCTCTCCTTGCAACTACTTTACATGATGTTTTCTGAACTCCTCCTAAGATCTACTCAATCGGTATAGTTTGTACAGACTGCCCTAACAGGCTATTTTCCCCTGGTGTCAAATGAGTCTAATTAAATACCAACCTCATGTTGTACCAGCAATGATTGGCATTATGAGGGCAATGGGCTGCAACCATGGGAATTTGATCTCTGGCTTTGATCTGCATTTGATCAGAGGAAATGGTGTTTTGATATACTATGGGCCAATAACCTGGTTTGTGAAGCCCAAAGGCAGGGCATCCACTGACCAAATGCACATATATGCACAAAATGCATGCAACCATTATGGGAACCACTGTTTTCCCCAAATCACAAAACGCCTAGTGTCTGGCTGAACCAGGAGAACTTTCTGCCAAAAGAGGGAATTATGAATGAGTCCAACAAAGACTGACCACGAAGCTGCATTTAAAAGCTTCCTTTTGGAAATTCCTTGCAACTCCTTTTCTGATTTTCTTAACACCGATGAAAACAAACTCCCTATTGCTTCTGTATCTCATACAGACTTCAAATTTCAGAGGCTCTCTTTTGCTTAGCTTCCAAAAAACGCGACGTAGGACATATAAACACATTCAGCGTTGTGAATATACAAGACCAAGTATCTCGATTTTGATTACAGTGTTAATTGACAAAGACAAACGGACAATGAGTCTTGTACCGTAATTAATTTACCTGATATTTACTTAGTTAATTTGTTCAGGGCAGATTAACTCCGGGCTGGAGGAGCTTGACAAGAAAAGTGAGTGACAGGGACAGTCTCACGGGGAGCGGCCTCTCATGAGGAAAGTTCATCTTCCTTCTGAAAGAGACGCCTTTAAGGATCATGTATTTTGAATTCCCTCTGAATTTAGTGTCATCTTAGCTTGACCAGCTCTGGAAGAACATATTAACCTCCTCTTGTGATTTTTAGAAAACCATTCTAATTTAGCAAGTAATTAAGGGTCACATGTAGGATAAAGAGCTAGATAATCTTGGATTACGTACAGGAAGCTTTGTTTCCAAGGCAACCTCAGGGGAGGGGGACGTTAATGCTTAGGTCAGCCAGTTAATGAACTGGGAATGGTTACTGCCTACACAACATGTTAGAAGCATGGAAACTGAAATAACAATTACATGACCATTTAACGATTTGATAATGGAAAACAAAAGCTTACAGAGCTGGTTGCCACAGAAAAACATTGGCAACAAAAGGTTGCTGTCAGAGGGAGAAGGTCTCTGGGCTAGGTCAAATGAGAGTGAAAACAGTGACGCTGGACAAAAGCTTGTGTTTTTCAACTCAAAGCACGCTGTTCGTCATCTGCAAATTTCACCACACTCTCAGCGTGGACCTGGGAGAGAAACAATACCCATTTAAGCCAATATTGCCCAATACTTTATCTGCAGGATTCTTCTTTTCTTCATACCTCTTGCTCAAGGTTACTCTCAAGCCGCATGTTGCAGGATGAGCATTTAATAAGTTTGGGCCTTAGAACCAGGGGACCCACCAGTGCGATCCCGTAACATCCAGGCTGAGTCTGGAGGGGAAAAACTCTTTATTTATTTCAGTAATTTCTCTTGCAAGAAAAGGGCATCTCCCGTAAAGCTTTACTATGTGATCCTGCTGTTGATATATTACTTGCTTTTAATAATATAATTAATATAATAGAACAATACAATGCAATGCAATGCAATGAAGGCCGTGTCTTCACGGCAACCTTATCTCGCATTCAAAACGTTTTCAATCCTCGGAGTCCGCACGGCAGTTTGGCTTAACACACTTTCTCCGTGTTAAACCACCCCAAAGCGTGGTGAATCTCAATCCTGATTTCAACAGGTCTCACTCCGGATCGTGCTCTTGAAACGTTTTACATTTTTTACTGTGGGGACCGTACCGTGATAAGGGATAAGAATCCATGTTTAGGGTTTTCCCCCCCCAATAGCTTGCTTCCAAAGATAGTGATTTCATTGAAAAAAACCACCCTCAAAACAGCCACTATAAAAATCCAGTCCTTAAAGCTACACTGTAGCGATCTAGCCACTTCACACTTTAATAACAATGTTGCAGTTTTGAAAGTTCTGACCTTTAAAAAAGGGAAAGAAAAGGAAAGCCTTGGAGGTTCTGTTTTAAAGGCTGTGGCTGTGAAGGGAGTTTGAGTTGCTGCTGCTGCTGCTGCTGCTGTGTGCCCTGGGAAATCGGGAGAGGAGGGGAAAGAATTGCTGGCTGCCGGTGCCTGTTTTTCATCCATCCAGGCAAGCGGCAGCCACCCAGCCACCCAGCTAGGCTCCGTGAAGGGGTCTGTTATGGGTGGCACGTCCATGCCAGGAGGAAGAGGGCAGGGTAGCCCTGCAAAGCGGCTTTTAAAAAGTAGCCACTTGAGTCCCCCCTTGAGTCACGTACGCCACATACGATCCTCAGAATCCGGATCGAACGCAATTAAGTTCAAAGTAATGGGAACAGGCAAATTCGCGTTCTATTATTTCAGTTTAGGGAAAGCGAAATAAGCTTGCTGTGGGGATTCGCTCCCAATGTAATAAGAACATAAGAGGAGCCCTGCTGGATCAGGCCACAGTCCATCTAGTCCAGCATCCTGTTGCACACAGTGGCCCACCAATTGCCCATGGGCATCTCACGCAGAGACAAGGGAAAACCTTCTCCTGCTCTTGAATCCCAGCAAATGGCCTTAAAAGCATCCTGTCTGTCCCCCCAGCCTGAAAGATGTACTTAGGCATCCATTCTAGTAGCCATTGATAATCTGTTGTCCATAACCCTTCCTTGAAGCCATCTAGGCTGGCTACTGTTACCACCTCTTCTGGCAGAAAGGGAAGATGACCCTCTGGGAGAAGAAATACTTCCCCTTGTCTGATCCGACTCTCCTATCCATCAGCTTCATAGAATGCCCTCTGGTTCTAGGGTTGTGTGATACAGAAGAGAATGTTTTTCTATCCACCTTTTCTATACCATGCACAACATAAATAAATATCTAAAACATCTTTATTTAATGGATGGCTTTAGACAAACAGAAGACTTTCAGCTTCATCTGTAAAAATGACCTGTCAAATGTGTTGAAAGAATGATTACAAGGCTTTCAAAGACATAGCTAGTTTGGAGCTGGAACAATCCAGCAATTGTGTGAAAGTAGAATTTTCCATGCAAAATGTACTTAGATCTAAATTTTTGCATATTTCCAGTTAATTAAGTGCTCTGGAAATACGGACACTGCTGTCTAGCACTGATTGCCTCACTGTAGCAACTGCCATGCGTAGTAGGTCATGCTGTTCCACCCTGCCCCCACACATCCCTCACACAGAAGTAGTGCCAAAGGTATGTGGGAGATTTCTAGGAATGCGATAGATGCTCCTCGTACAGCTCTGGAGCATGTCTGAGTGCTCCGTAGCCTTTGGTGCTGAGGGGCGGCCCTTTATGCTTGGAGCTACTTCCAGATGAAAGTGGCTCCGTGCTGTGTGGAAGAAGAAGAGTTGGCTTTTCTACCCCACTTTTCTCACCTAATCAAGGGGACTCAAAGCGGCTGATGAAGCTTTCTGTTCTCCCCACAACACTCTGTGAGGTAGGTAGGGCTGTGAGAGCTTAGCTGTGACTAGCCCAAGGTCACCCAGCTGGCTCTGTGGAGGAGTGTGGAATCAAACCCAGTATTCCCAAATAAGAGTCCAGCTCCTTAACCACTAAACCAACCTGACTCCATGCCAGAGCGGCCCCAAACTGTTCCATTTGCCAAAGTGCATAAAGGCCTTTGTTCCATTATTTACAATGTTTGTTTTCCAGTGAAAATTTTAGCAGATGTAGCTTTGAAAGCAAGACTTGATGGTATTTATTCTTCCTATATAAAAATAGAGGATCCCCTGACTTTTTTCCATCAGAAAACCCAACAGTACAGTTCCTAGAGGAAGGAGTATGGACAGTTACTTTATATGACATTAGCCTGCCCCCAGTATTCCCAGTTAAGAGACTGGCTCCATAACCACTAGACCAACCTCTGGGCATGCAAGGGACATTTCTAGTTTGTAAATGTCTCCTAAATATGCAGATGCACCTTCCCAGATGTTGCCTAATTGCATACTACAGGGCAAAGTGCAAATTGGCCCATAGAGCAGTTACAAAAGAGAGAACTCCAGCTTGCACAAAGCCAAGCAGCTCTGTGCTGTGTGGATGCACCGTCTGGGTCAAAACCCTGGTAATTATTCTGTATTTGTAGCTGATTTGCCAGATGTGCAAGTGTGAGCTGTTTCAACCTGGAAGTACTTCACGTGATACTATTGTGAGGATCAAGTCACAACTGTAACATCACTTTGCTGCTATGAAAATGCTAAAATGTGGAGTAGTTCTGAATGCGATTTCCTTTATACCAGTAAATCAATAAATTGCAGAAGAAATAAGCAATGTCTGGAGGTTTCTCCTGTGAGTTTTGATTAATTTCTTTTTTAACTGAATAAAAATTAATTTTTTAAAAAATGTGACATCTGGAGAAAGCCAAAGCAATCACCAGTATAGTCACCAAAGCCACAGTACTGTAGTATTAGCCAGCTTTCAATCTTCTTCTCCTACTTTTGCATGTTTCTTGTTGCTTCTAAGCAAGAAAAATGAGGGAGATGAGCTCCCTGGCATCTGCTAGGCAAACACAAGGTGCACCTGCCAGTGCCTGCATTGATACAGCTGAACAAACAGTTTAAATTCCAATTATAATCTGGAATTGTGTCGCATGCTTATTGTCTCCATATTCGCTCTACTGAGAATAGTAAAACAGAGAGTGCACCTTCGTTCTGTCTGCAATGATCTGATCTTTTGTTTGGCTAATAAGCAATTCATTGTGTAGTTCAGTCACTTGGGAATCGGATTATTGCCCCCAAACTGTAGATCGTAATATGCCAAGAGAGAGAGAGAAAAAAGATTTACTAAGTAGAAAGTGCCATAAAATGATCTATGAGGCTTAAGAGGACTTCCATATCATTTGTCTTTTCTGATTGCTTGCAAAACAAAAGCACCCCAACTTTAGAGGACAAAACCAAAAGTGATTTATCTTCTTGAGGCTAAACAGGTCGGTTAAGGGAAGCATTTTGATGAAATTTCCTTTCAAGTATTAACTGCTCTTAGCTACCCTGTTTTATAGGATTATGAAGCTGCCGTATTTGGCCACAATTTGAACTGTATCAGATGCTCAGCTAGTTCGTCTGAGCGCTGTTCCTTCGCCGTGCTGGCAAAGCCTTTCAATTCTCAAGTGTTAGGCCCAGAAATCTATATAGATGATCTATATAGCTCATCTATATAGGCAGGTACTTTCCCAGCCTGTAGGCCTATCTGAACTTAACTCTCTGGCGTAGTTCTAGCAGCCCCTGGGGAGACTTGTGCCACCACTGCTACTACCATGCAGAGGTCAATTTGCACTTCAGCACATAGTTTACCATTAGGCAACATCTGGGCAGGTGCATCTGCACCTACAGAAGGTGCTTACAGCCTATAGGTGCCCTCTGCCTGCCCAGATGTAGCTTAATTGTAAACTAGCTATGGGGCATGACATTGTGCACCACAAGCAACCCAACTCTCTGCAATCACAACTGGGACCTTACCTTACGCATCCAACCAACGATCATGTGCTCTTTGACTGGCTGAGGAGGCCATCTGAGCTGCCATGCATGTGCACTGGCAGCTCTGATGACTCCCTCATGTGACGGCACTCAAGATGGCAGCGCCCAGAAGTGGACCGGCCCAGGGATCAATCACACACTTTCCCCGTCCATGGGATAAGAAGGGAAGAGCGAAATCGTCCCTGGAGCTTGCTAAGGCTGCCACAGTTTTTACTAGCTGTGGACAATTAAAGCATAGTCCCTCCACAAACTTAATCAGGAACAGCTAGTAAACAACCTCAGTGTTCACACCCTCCCCTGGAAGTGGCCATGGCTGTTTGGCTGTGGCTACACAATCAGGCTCCACATTCTGATTGCCATGGCAATGTCTGTGTGTGTGCTGGATGTTGCCCGGATGTTGCCATGGTGGTGTGGCCTGCCTCTTTCAAGTTCTGGTGGTCTGGTTCAAGATTACACTAGCATGTGGAATGCAGATGGCTCCCTTCATGCTTTGATCTTCTCCTCACTGGAGTGGTAGGGGAATCAGGGAAGTGCAAACAACCCCTGAGTCCAGGAGTCGCCAGCCAGAAGGGATCAATGTCACACGCCTAAATCTACTCAAGGATAAGATAGCTCCTATCTGCACTGGGTCTTATTCTGGATTATATTCTGGAATAGGGACCTGCCTTCCACATGCTCGTGCAGACTACAGCAGACCCTGCCTGAGGCCTGCCATAGTCTGCACTCCCTCATCTGGAATATATTCTGGAACAAGGCCCAGTGCAGAAAGGGTCCTGATTATAGTCTAGATGGTCAGGTGGATCTGGAGATGGATAAAGAAAAATAGAAAAGCAGAAGCAACGTCTAGAAAAGAAAACGGTGGATTATTCTAATAGGGATATTTTGACTCCCTGGCCATGGTCTCCTGAAGAATGTACAGGATATAATCTGGAATAAAGTTCAGTGCAGAAAAAGCCTATATCTTTGTTTGTGTACGGCCATGATCACACCTCCACTATAATCCTTCTTCAGTCCATCTTTCAGATCTGACTGCTCACACCTTTTCATTTCTCTCTGTTTTATTTGTGGACTTTCCATTCAGGAAAGTCTAAATGGAGGGTGGAAAGTATGCAGATGAAATGGATTGAGAAGATTTGAGCAGTCAGACCTAAAGGTGGACCGAAAAAGGTTTAAAGTGAAGGTGTGACCACAGCCAAGGTCAGGTATTGTCTACATTAGAAGCTTCTGCTGTTAAAATCTTACTTCAACATATCTGTAATTCCATAGTGGATCGGATACCACAGTTACAAATAGTCCGGAGGAAGCGTCCATTCAGTGCTTGCTGTTTTTACAAACAAACAACCCAGTGTGCATAAAGTCAACCCAATTCATATAATTTGAGGGAGAGAGGGGGATCAGCCAGACAGGGCCTATGTGATAGGGGTGTGCATGAATGCAATTTTCAGCATTTGATTTGAATCGAATATCTGAAGATTCAGATTGATTCGAATGTTTAAAATTTGAATGTATTCACATTCAATTTGATTCAAATACATTCATATCCATTCATACAAAGGTTCGATTCGTATTTGAAAATACGAATATCAACAACATTCATATGTGTTTGTATGCATCTGTATGCATCTGAACACATTTGTACGCATCCCGTTTTCGTCCCGTGAGTATCCGTACAAATGCATACGGATATGAATAAGATGTGAATGGATACGTATGTAATGCATATGTATCCATACACATATGAATGTCCGAATAATTTGTTATGAATGGTTTGAAATTCATCTGAATGTTTAAATTTGAATCTACAGACGTTTGATTTGAATTTGAATGTACAAATTCGAATGAATTTCAAATGTTTCAAATATACGTGCATATCTCTACTATGTGGTGTTTTGGTGGTGTGGAAGGGATGGGGTAGCACTAGCCCTGCTGTAACTGCCTTTTTCCTCACGGCCATTGAGAGGGAAGTGGAGGGGAGGGCAGAGGGAAGGGGTAGCAGTTGCTCCCTTCATGTATACCACACCTTTTTGTCCCATTGCCTACCAAGTCTGCCTCAACATTAGCCCTTCCTTTGCCCCTGGCTTCCCATAACGCTTTGTATCGTCTTTCACCAACTTTCACTAGTATTTTATCTTGCTTTGCTGCTGCCTCAGGGTCAAATTAGATTCGGTATTATTTCATGTGACTATAGTTCTCGTTGGACTTCCAATCTCCTCACCCACCATGTTCCCCAAGAGGTTCCTCAGCTTCCTTGAGAAACTCATCCGGTAGATGGTTAAAATCCAGACAGCCCATACAAGGCTTGGAATAAAGATGGAGAACACGGGCATCATTTATTACTACACACAAGTCTAATTTCTCTCAGAGCCTGCCAACAGTCTACAATCCAGGCAGAGCAAATGTGCCCGCCTAAGCTGGGTGCAAGAGGTACTATTTCACAGAAAATACCAGTATTTCTATAAAGCTATTTTTTAATGCTTGTGCAGATAAAAACTTATTTTGAATTAGCTTCTTCCCATGGTTCTGTGGTTCAAGTTCACAGGTATAGTCCCAGTAAAGAGAACTTCCAGACTCTTGAAAATAATTTCCCAACGTCATGAGCATTCTCTCCCTCTCTCTTTCCCTTTCTCATTTCTGGTCAGAGTCTTCCACCTGCTGGTCTAAAATCGTACCTATACATGTCCTCAGGGTTTACAACTCCTTGAGATAAAATGAACCCAAAGTCAGTTCTATAAAGCAGGACAGGATACTCCTTTTGAAACTTTTTGTATCTAATAGGATTCTGGGAGCAACATTTTTAAAAAGATGGTCGGATGGTATCAGAAGATCCACACATTAATCAGACAAAAGTTTGTTATGATCACAGAATGACACAGATTTTAATGGGCATTTCTGCACTTGCAGAGTGCAAAGAGGACTAACTTGTACTGCAATACGCTAACCCCCATGCTCCTGGACACACACCTGGGTTTCATTTATGTTTCATTTATAGCAGTTTTGGGGCTGTTATGCCGTGTTCCAGATTTCTTCTTCTGAGAACCTAAGCTTTTGGATATAGCTGTGATATCCACCTTCAGAGCCCTTTGCTCTTAGATGTGTGAAGGGTGACTGGTGTCTTACTAGATCTTGTTTCCCTTCTTATAGATGTCTGCTGTTTCTTTGTCAGCTCTTCCTAATACGGTGATGGCCAACCTATGACACGCGTGTCACAAGTGACACGCCAAGCCCTTTTGGGTGACACACATGGCCACCCTGGCACCTGGGCGTGTAGTGCTTGCTTGTTCTTGAAGTGTACAAAATACCAACTTTCAATTGAAGATTTAGCAACAAAAGTCACTAATGTAAAGAATTATTTGTTTTTGCTTTTAATAAAATACATATATCAAAAATATAACTTTTTTACTAGAGCCACAAATATCACAAAATTATGGATATTTCTAGATGTGACACAGCACCCGAGTTAAGCTAGGGTTTCTTGCGAATTTTGACACACTGAGCTCAAAAGGTTCACCGTCACTGTCCTAATAAGTCATTGGTCTTTCCCTGGCTGCACCCTGCTGGCATTGTTTCCTTGAGTGGAAGTGTTTGTTTGTTTGTTTATATTTCTATCCCGCCCTATACCCAAAGGTCTCAGGGCAGGTAACAATATTATATTAATCTTAGACAGGTCCCTGCCCTCAGGTTTACAGTCTAAAGAGACAAGAAACAAAAGGAAAATGGCGAGGGAGGGAACAGCAAAATGCAAGCACTTGAGGTCTTCAGTTCCAATTCTTCTGTTCATTTCTTACTGCTGGAATTTTCTTATTCTCTTTACTTTGAATTTTCTCTTCATTGATGACAAACCGGACGATGGTAGAGATGGTCAACCGGCATCTACTCAGCCCCAGCCTACTCGGCCTCAGGACCAGACGTTTTCTCAACTGGTGGATTGGCTGCCATAGTCTCTTTGCCATCTTGTGATGATGGCAGTTGGAAGAGGGAGGGGCACTGCTGGGACCTGTTAATGGCAGGTCATTGAGCCTAACTGGTTTACTATGTATTGGTATAATCCCTGGTGGTGAGTGACTAGTGGCTTGTGTGTTTGCAGAACTCAGGTGTGAATCTCTGTTTTTGCTGGTTTCTATATAGAGATTTCCAGATGTTGCTGAGAAACAGGCCTTGGTCCCTGTTAAAGTCGTGGAGATGTTGCTGTATTCACATCTCAGTCAAGCAAGGTAGGTAGGTGGGAAACAGGAGCAGGTTCTCTCTCTCTCTCTCAGGCAGAATAGGCTTTGTACAGGATTAGAGGTCAAAGCTGCCCAGCAGGCAAATGGCTGGCAGGTACAGTGGTTTCAGCTAATGATTCAGCTCATGGTTTAGTGATTTTCAGCAAGGAGGTTCCAGCTAGTGATTCAGCATGGCAGCAGAGTGAAAGTGACGGAAAAAGACTGCAAAAACTATTGGCTGAAAGAGCTGATTTTATACTCTTAGACTGTAGGGCTCAGCCAATGAGATTTGAAGTGGGAAATTTGAATCTGTGGAGGTGCAGTGCCATATTGTTCCTGCCTGGTTACTTGGTGGGTCATTGTTTGCTCAAGCACTTGACATAAGCATCTGCTTCTAGCTGTGCATCTTAAACAAAAGGCTTTATATCTGGCAAACGAAGATGCTCAGGTATTAATGAGTTCCCATTGAGGTGTACTGATCAGATCTGCATAAGTAAACCAAAGGAGTTGTCCTTATGTCTGTCTGTTCAGCATTTCCAGGAAGCTCTGCCCTGAAAGCATGCCTAAAGAGGCATTATTTCTACTTTGATAAGCCTAGCTTGGACTTACGATATTACTCATAACTCTTTGTGTCCAGCTTTATGCCACCTAATAAATGCCAACTATCACATTTTCCATAATGGTAGCATTGCCTTCAGAGAGAAAAGAGGGTCTTTGGGGGTTCATAGGCCTATAGGAGGTCTTTCAACCTCCACTTTATACCATGAATGATCTCACGCTAAGCCTATTTTAGAGATGTCAGCCACGTTGGTTCCACCAGCCGGTTTTTGTTCTTGCTTCCTTGGCTACCATTTATATTTGTTAATTGTAATTTATTCACGAAGAAGCTTCTGCCTCCGGACCCTTCACCCTTCACATCAGCAGCTGGTAGGAAATCCTCAATTTTCAGAACAATTAGAACAGCAAAAACCAAAGATTCAAAGGAATCTGGAGACAGCTAGCTCAGAATGGAGGCTATGAATAGAGGCTTGCAAATCACCCCATAAACATTTAGCCAGACTGGCTGCTTGCCAGCATGTTTTCTGTGCCAAGCTGGTCAATACGGAAGGCCTCCTTAAGTGGATATCTCTTCTCGGGATAAGCTAACTCAGTTTTGCTTTGTTTACAGTGATTCGCAGAGAGATAAAAGTTCCTTTACTAAGAGCCCGCCTCCAGGCAGAAGCCAGATATAGCGCATGGAAGCAATAATGCAACGCATTGCCCATCTACTAGGATTGCTTCCTGCATAGACAGCCCTGGCCACAGCGCTGTCTTCCTGCATTCTGGTGACGAACAATCTAGGTAATGCAGCGACTGTCACATTCCCAGATGCACGTGGCACAACTTCCACACATTCATGGTCAGCTGCTTTAGCTTCCACACGTGGACGCCGGACACAACTATGGTTGCTGTTTTGTCCACAAAGGTAAGCGGCTCCCTAAAAAGTGCTCCAGCTGGAAAACCCACAACCAGTGCTGGGTTTCCCAGCAACAGTTAAAGGGGCTATTTAGGGCCACAAGAATGGGGCTATGGTGTGGTTGCCTCAGATACATGACCTGACCCCACCATAGCAGTGCTGTAACAGTGCTATATCTGCCCCATCTGGATTTGCAGCCTCAGGCCTTAGGTACCCATTATTACACTTGCCATTCTAGTGTATCTGTTATGGGTTCGGAAGGGGAAAGGTGACTGCCGTATAACCGTCCTTTTGGCTGCAAATTGCACTTAGTGCTAATGTACTTGAAAGTAAGGCCCATTTAATTCAGTGGGACATGCATGGACTGCACTGCTGTTTAAACAGCTGGAGGTGTGACGAAGAAGAAGAAGAAGAAGAAGAAGAAGAAGAAGAGTTGGCTTTTCTACCCCGCTTTTCTCACCCATTTAAGGGGACTTAGAGGATGTGATGACCTTGATTCCATGCTCTGGGTTGGATGATCCTCAGTCTGTCCCTTTAGGCCAAGTGTGAAAAGGCCCAAAGACTAGATAAGTATTTAGTACATTTCTTTTGCTAACATGCTTTTTACTATTTTTGCAAACTATTTTGTTCTGCTTTTCTATTTGAATTAGGGATGTGCATGAATATTCGTAACATTAGTTGTTTGTACGAATTCATATAAATTCAGATATTCGTATCAGAACTGAATGTTATGACATTTGTACATTGACATTCAGACGAATACGAATGTTTCGGAAGATGCACATGAAGCTAGATTGCACTTAGGAACAATCATGTCAATTACCATGGAGATTGGTCAAGTCCACTTCATGAGCACCAGTCATATCAATCATAACACACACACCCCAAGAACTTTCTGGAAATCAAATGAATTCATTAGACTGCAGGGGCAGGCCACTCTAATTGGTCCGCCACCCCAGTTGAAAGGAAAAGTTACCAAGACCTTCCGTTCCAGAAGATGATGGTCTGTCTATGACAAAGGGCAGGAAGAAAATCCTCCAACTGTCAGTCCATCTTCACTCTGATCAGTAATGGTACCAAAGCTGAATGGAATGCTGGCCCATGTGACAGTGTGTAGTTGTCTAGTATATGTTCCTTATACTGTCTCTCCTTGAACCCAACAACATACCTCCCTCTGTTCTTGACTATTGCAGAAGGTGCTGCCCTACTTCCTCCCATAGAAATATAAAAAAGCTGTCAAGACGGACCTCTTCCGACAGGCCTTTCCAGATTAACTTTTCCAGATTACTCATCCCAGCTCGGCCTCTCTGACCCTCTCATTCCTCTCGTGGCCCCATCTTTAGTGATGGTTAAGGTGCTCGAGAGGGTCACTAGGGCTATTAGTCCTTTTAATTAAGTTTTTTTTTTGATACTGTATTTTAATTTGCCATATTGTTTAATACTTTTTAAGGGGGGGGAGGGACTATAATGTTTTATTCTTATGTTTTTATTATATTTATTGTTGTTAACCGCCCGGATTGGTTCGCCACAGGGCGGTATACAAATTATTATTATTATTATTATTATTATTATTATTATTATTATTATTATTATTATTATTATTATTATTATTATTATTATTATTATTATTATTATTATTATTATTATTATTCAGGACATTCGTGAAAAGGGGAGGTGGGAAAGCAGCTGCGTCAGTCACATCTGCAATGGATCCAGAGTGAATTTGACATGGCTCGAGAGCAGATTCAAAGTGGATTGAGGGTGGATTGGACACTTTCAGAGCGGATATATTACAGGATAGATATCGGATACGTAGTGGATTAGTATTGGATACTCATACAAGTTTGTACAAATACATTCATATCAAATCAAATCCTACCACATTCAAAGAGGATCTATTAGAATGAATATGAATTTTCCTACATTTCATTTGATAGGAAATGAATGCAAAAAACTCCCCATTTGAATAACCCCCTTTGCATTCTTCCTTCTTGTAAGACCAGCTTGAGTGTGAGATTTTTTCCACTCCTTATTCCAACGTAGACTTTTTTACTCTGCCAATGGACAGGCAACCATGGTTTTCCCAAGTATGTGCCAATTCCTGAAAAGGCGCCATCTGTGAAATCAACGTCTAACCACAGGGCCACATCAAGCCCTGGTTGTTCAAACATTATGCATTCTAGATACATTATACAAACTTTCTGTCTGGAGTTCAGAAGGGTGATCATATTTTGTACAAAGTATAAAAGGCCGCTAATAGAGAAGTGCAGAAATGAAAAATTCACCTTCAATTCCCAATCGAAATGGGGAAAAAAAGGAAGAATTCAAAGGGGTTTATTCAAACTAGGGATGTGCACAAATGGGGTGGTGTTTTGTTTTGTTTTGTTTTGTTTTTTGCATTTGATTCATATCAAATGGAAAGTAAGAAAATTAATATTTGTTCAAAAAAAGTAAGGGCCTTACTCTTGAAAAAATGGACTCACAAAAAGACCCCACAGCATTATCTTCTCATTTCTGGTAATCTCTTTATGCGTGCAAAGACAAAGTGTATTTTTAAGATAAAGAGGTGCGGGTGGGGGTGGGGGTGGGGTGGGGAACATGACTCTCTATTCTCTTGCTTCTGTTGTGTGTCTCCCCTTTTATCTGTGAGTGTTGCTTGAATTGTCCCTATATAGAAACATTTGTGGCAAAGAATAAAACCCAGCCCGTTTTGTGGCCTGTTTGAGACCAACGCTGCTCTCGCCATGTTATGTTTTGATCATATCTCTTACCAGACCCAACTGCCCCAAAAAGGGATGACCCCACTGCAAACATTTCCCCCTGGCTGTCTGCACACAAATACACCAGTCCCCCCCCAGCCCCCCCCCCCAGCAAACTTACTTCATCCTTTCCTTTGCCCTTTGAAAGATTCCTTTCTTTACTTTTTTTTAAAAAAAATATTTTCTCCCCCACTTCTTTTTTTTATACTTAAACCCTCATTAACTCCACTCACGCTGTCTCGCTCTGTTTGCCAATGCTTAAGTAGCACTTTTAAATTTTTCTTCCACCCCCTCTTTCTCTCTCTTTTTTTTAAATAATAAAAAAGCCACCAATTAGCACCTCATCAGCTTCAATTAGAGGAGACAAAAGCCGTGTAAAGATAACTCAATGAGAGGGGGGCGGCACATAACATCGTGTAATCGCTTAAGACAGCGTTGACCATTCAGGGCCCTAACGGAGCTGAGCCTATTCACTCTTTTCTCTTTTTCCCTTGGCATGAATTTTTGAGGACGGCTCCTTTGCTGGGAAGGCGGCGGCAGGCCTCCCAGAAGCTGGACCGTCCCACAATCGGGGGGCTATCTGTTTGCAGCTGACAGCGCAGAAGGGCTGAAACAATCCTATATTGTACGCTCACTGCTTCCTTAAACCTAGGCCTCCATAAAAGCCTGTTTTCGGTGGCTGGGCCGAGTAAGTTAAAGGCCGGCTTTCTACTCATTAAGTGCTCGCCCTGTGTACTGTCTCCTAATTACAGGGGAAAGCCAGCAATGTATTTTTTCCCCCAATGAGAGTTCCTTGGAGCAGTTAATTTGGTGACTGTACTAAATGCCTTTAAACATTAATTAGTGTGGAAGGAACCCTAATTTCCTCCGCAGCTTTCCTGTCCATTTACCTCCCCCTTGTTTTCACATAGGCTTGGATGAGCCTCCATAATGAAATTACCTCATTAATGCCTTTATTCTTGCACAGTAACTCATTCAGGAGTGCCCATTTAAGTTTTAATTTGACGCTGTCAAAAAAAGGGGGGGAAGGAGCGCCTTCGTGGTTTGATTACGAGGCTAAAAAGAAAAAGAAAAACCACCAGAAAGAAAACCAACCCCTGCCCCGTCCCCTTCTTTTCCAACAAGTGGACAGATTTAAATTATTAAGATGGCAAGTAGTGAGTTATAATTGGATACAAGCAGCACTTCAGAGAATATTAAATGCTTTCAAAGGCTGGCCTATGTAGTCTGTGGACTATTAACTGCATCCAGAGGGTTACTGCGGGCTTTCTTCTCTTCCAGAACTAACAGCACCTGAGCGCTGAGGAAGCCAATAGCTGGTCTTAATAAATAAGCCTTAAATAGGGGTACAATTAAATCAACAAGTTCTGCACTCCTTGAAGACGAGAGCTGCGGGCCCTGCTCTGGGGTCTCCTGCTTGTCCTCGTCCTTTGCAGCACCATGGTAATTTGTTGAGCTGTTGATACTATAGATATGTTAGGGAGGTTTGTGACGAAACAGGTAAAGGGCCTATTCGCACTACAACGGGTAGTGCATGATTAGGGAACTTCTGGGGAAGGGCATCTGCACTTTGAGGAGGCTGCTATATCCTCCAAGCGCCCCCTTGCCTTCCCAGAAGCTCCCTAATTGTTGATTTACCAACCTTAACTAGAAGCTTACTTGGCACGTCCAGGCAGTGGCCATTTGCACCTCTTCTGATGCTCCGGGATTGTCTGAGGTGCCGCATGTGTGCCCTGGCACCTCAGATGACCACAGACCCGACTGCGACTGAGCATGCGCAGAGTATCATTATCATGGCAATGGCACTGACACATGCGCAATCTCGAAGGGCGCTGCAACCAAAATGGCGGTGCCCAGAAGAGAACTGGCCCCCGGATCAGTCATAGGTGAGTGACTGATTGCGCAGGACTTAGTCTGTTAGTGACTGGCGCTCAGAAGTGTGAGCGCTAGTTAAGGTTGGGTCATTGTGCCCCTTTCCTGTCCAGCAGACAGGAAGGGAAGTGTGAAAACACCCCAGGCGTTGGAGGAAAAGGTTGGCAGTATGAAATCTGAAAGGGAATAAGAAGGCTGCATCCAGATGAGGTAAATATAGCACCATTAGAGCCCTGCTATGTTGGGGCCTCCTCACATGTTGTAGGCAACCCCACAATAGCTCTTCTTCTCCCCCCCCCCTCAAAAAAGTGCTTTTAATTGTTGCTAGAGAACCCAGCACTGGTCCTGGGTTTTCCAGCTGTAGCACTTTTTTAGGAAGCCACTTACCTTTCTAGATGGAGCCATGATTGCTCCAATCCAGTGCGCATGTGTGGAGGCCGCAATAGCCAACCACGCATGCCTGGAGGTGGTGAAGCACCTATCTGTGAATCTGACAGTAACTGAATTGCCTGGGTCACATGCGTTACCAAAATGTGCAAAGACAGCGATGTGGCCAGTGCTGTCTAGATAGGAAGTGATAACAGCAAGGGAGCAAGACCCCTCTATTAATGCTTTCTACCACTATATCTGTCTGGAAGCAGCTGAGCTTATAAGCGGTGGGAGAGAGCTAGCCTCCGCGTGAAGCCAAGGGCTCAAGGACCGGCCAGCAGGTGAGGTAGTTGGGTGGAGGGAGAGATTACTACATCAAGGCTCTGAATTTGCAGCCCTCTCCAGTGCGTAACCCATCAGCCCAAAGTTTGGATGTACTGTATTATACTTATTTTTCAGCAGCAACATTGGTTGCTAGTTAGTTCCTGAACGAGATTCAACGTTTTATACTTGGCATCAAGACCCTAAACAACATGGGACCACCAGGGGACTTGCTAGATTGTCTTCTTCCTTCTAGACTTGCAATCTCACCGTAGTGCAGCCATTATGGTGCTCTGTTTCCTCTGTCTGGATGGAGCCTCTGAGTCTAGAGCTTCAGAGTCCCTGCAGATTTGAATCCTCACTCAGTCATGGAAGCAGGCTGGATCACCTTGGACCATTCACTCCCCCTGAGCCCAGCTGACCTTTCAGGGCGGCATGAAGGTGAAAACAGAAAGGAGATTATTTAACACCTTGGGCTCTTTTTTCTTTTCCTTTTGTCCATTCACTAGATTTCAGAATGAGTCTACAAGTCCAGAAGGGACAACTGTTTATTTAGTGATTCTGCACTGGTTGCTATACTGGACCAGGAAGCTGTTATACCTTCCACAGAAGCAGCTACGAAGCCATGCCTCTAGGCCCCTCCTCTGTTGGCGGGCCTGCACCATGAGTGACGTCGGCGCTGGCCAATCGTGTCGTGCCACCTGTGGCCCTTCCGGCTCTGGCAAAATGGAGCATTGGAATGGGTGCTCCAGCATCCGCATGGTGCCCCGTTTAGCACCCATAGCAATTGGGTGTTAGAGAGCCTGTGTAGATGTACGAGCTCCTCACTAAGATTCAGATCTTTGAGGGCCAGATTCAAGTGAGGACCCCATCTCAAAGATCTGGATCTTCTAGATCTGGATCTTTGAAGGTAAGTGCAAAAACAGGGTAATTATGCAGTGTTCAAAATCCTACTAGTGTTCTTATTCAGGCACGCTTGGGGAGAATGATATTGAGTTACTTATTTTATATACTATCACCTTAGTTGGCATTTTAGAAAGAAATGGGAGAACAAGTTCCATCCCCAAAGGGCTTAAGGTTTAAAATCATTTGGAGGAGGACTATGGGGAAAGGCTGGCCTGCACCATAAATGATTTCAACCACAGATTCATAGGTTTGGTTCCAAGCCAAACATTAAAATAAACTGTGTTTAATGAATGAAATCATAGTGTGCAAGACATTTTAAAAGCTAAATTCAAGAAGAAAATTATAAAGATTAATGAGGCAACCTTGTGTTAGCTGGTTCAGGCCATTTGTTCACTTGAGAATGATTTTCGTTGCAAATTATTACTCCAATGCAGGTGCAGTTTATGAAAGTCCAACAGGCAACCTCTGTTCTAATCCTCAGTCCTCAGGGTGGTTTAGCTGGGTCTGAGAAATCCATGCTCCTGACCCGCCTCACAGGGTTGTTGTGAGGAAATAGTCAATACCAGACTGTGTGACGCTGGAAGATCTTTGGTACACCTATTCTGCATGGGATAAGGGTTGTTCTGGCCCAGAAGTGTCTTAAGGATCCTCTGTCCCGATTTAGTGGTGGGTCAGTTTCAAAAAGTCTGCAAGTGCACTGATGCTGTCTGTTCCGGTCCAGAAGACAGTTTGTACTTGGCCTCATAGTTTGCAATAGGTTAACATCTGGGCAGGTGCATCTGCACTTACAGGAGGCATTTGCTGCCCAGAAACGCCCCCTGCCTGGCCAGATGTTAACCTATTGCAAGAGCATTCCAGCCTTTCAGTGTGGGCAGCATCTGCTGGGCTTGGACTGAGAAAGGCTGGGCAGACTAATTAAACAACTCTGATGGAGGTAAATGCAGAAACGGTCTATCTCCCTTGCTGTCGTGTCCCAGGCAGGAGTGGGCAGCAAGGCAAAACACATGTGCATGCTTATGGCAGTCCTTTGAGGGCTCAGAAGTACTCAGTGTCAGTTCAGTCCAAAGTCAGGGGCGTCCAGAGATTCAGCAAGTACCAGCACGGTCAGTCAGTCCAAAGGTCGAGGTTTCCAGAGGTTCGGCAAAGTCACAAGGGGGTCCACGAGTCAAGACACACATACACGGTGGGAGTTGCACCAGAGTTGTCTGCAACACCGGCTCAGCGTGTGCTGCTCAATTAAGTAGGGGAAGCAGCACCATGCCCTTGCCAGCGCAGCTGGGTTGAATGCTCTGATCTACGCCTGATTTGCTTTTGCTGGGGAAGAAGGAGCAGGGAGAGGCGCTCTAGGGGTTCCAAGCTTTCATCTCCAGAGGAGTCTGAGAGTTCTCCCAACACTGGCCGCTGACTTACAACATCCGCGCTGCTAAGTCCTGGTTGCTGCCTCGGCTGCTGTGCCATTGCAGGTACACCCTGTTCCTCTGAGGAGGCTGGACTGGCAGGACGGGGCATGACACTTGCCAGGGAGAACCATGGAACTTACCTCTTGCTTAGGATTGCATTCTTGGTTGACATTGTGAATATCTGCTTAGGATTGGTTGTGCTGCAGTATACCACAGTCTGCTTAAGTAAAAACTCATTGCACAAATTTAGTAATTCTTTTCCAGATTTTGGGCAAACCATTGTCTTATTTCATGCCCTTTAATCATGTTTTCCCCTCTTTTTAGGCAATGTGCATAGAACATTTTTGTGTCTTGAAGGTACCAGAAAGGAGTGGACCTGTGAACTTCTTTAATCCAGACTGGGCATACAGATGAGATCCTTGATTTTATGCTATACTGGGGTCAAAATCAGGTAATAAAAAGATTTGAAATTAAGAGGATTCATATCTGAATTAATTCTTTTTCTCTAGAGTGAACACCATGATCTTGTATTTGTCAGAATGAACTGTGTTGTGCAAGTTGTTGCTGCCTGAAGGAAGCCAAGGGTTAAGGGAACCAGGGAGACAAAAGTCAATGGCCCTGGAGAGGAGAGTCTCAGGTTGTCATTGTAAGTTAATGGAACCACAGAGAACAGGTTGTGTTATTGCAATTTCCACATTTGCATTAAGTGCAGAAAGCCGCATTTTACTGACTATGTAAAGAGAAAATCTGCATTATACGAAATTGCGGTAGACAAGGGCAAACTGCAGTTTTCATTCTGGTTCTGGTTCTAAGATCAAGGGGGATTTCACACTTCCCTTCCCATCTACTGGATGGGAAAGGAATGTAATCATCCAACATTAACTAGCGCTTGTGCTTAGTTAATGTGCTAGTCAACTACATCTCACCCCACGCGTGACCAAACTCCTGTGTTCAATGACGCTGCAGCTCCAACCCTGGGTGCCGCCATTTTGTTTGCAAGTGCCATGCACAACTGCGTGTGTATCAGCGGGTGCTCTGCGCATGCACAGTTGCATCTATGGTCATCCCAGGTGCCAGCTCACTTGCGGGGCACCTCAGTCGACCCCAGAGCACCAGAAAAATTGCGGATGCTCGCTGCCTGGACACACCAGGTAAGGAGTTGGGTAATTTTAGTAAAGGCGTGGAGCACAATTTCATGCCCCACACCTAGCGCCTAATTAGGGAACTTCTGGGAAGTCAGCGGATGCATGGGAGGCTGTAACAGCCTCCTCTAGATGCGGATGCTCTTCCCCAGAAGTTCCCTAATCATGCACTATGGGCTGTAGTGCGAATAGGCCCCAGATCTGCTTTTGTTCATTTCGTTTTGTACAATATATATTTGCATAAATACAGGATTTTCATGTCCACACTTCAGTCGCATGCAATATATATGCATACAATTCAGGCATTATTTTAGTGATCTGTGAACAAGCAGGAACATGGCAGTATGTTTTATTGTGTCCATAAAAATAACCCAAAACCTAAAAGGGCTGTAGAACTCGGGGTGGAGGAATCTTAGCCAGGTTGCCTTTGTGGTAGAGGAGCAGAAACGGACAAACTTTATACTAACAAGAAGGAATGTTCAAAGAAATTGCTGGGAATAGTAGTGAATTCCTGGGAATTTCCTTTCACTTGAGCTTCAAGCAGGCAGAGATCTGCAAACTGCGCCTTCCTCTTCAGCAAAGTATAAAAATACTTGCAAAATTGTGCAAAATCCCCTCGCTTGCATTGTGAAAGAATCTGCAACTTAATGATGCCATCTTGTGGCCAAAGGAGGAAATGACTATGATTTATAGTTATGGTTTATTTTCTGGGAAGGAGACTGTGCCCTGCATTTCTGTTTACTATACTTATTTATTTAAAATATTTATATCCCGCCCCATATCCCAAGATCTCTGGGTGGCTTACAGTAAAAACCCATATAAAAGCAAACCATTAAATACATACCCCACTAAAACAGCAGTATTAAACAGCATAAATAGTTTTTTTTAAGGTAAAATAGTGCTAGAGTGAATTAGTATCCAAAGGCCTTAATAAAAAGCCAAATCTTTAGTTGGCACCTAAAAGTTAGATTTGGTGCTAACTGGGCCTCCAAAAGAAGGGCACGTCAGGACATTTCTACCTGTGAAATGTACTGGAAGGATCAGTGCTCACATCACTAGGTCCCAAGGCCAGTATATGCTGAAAAACAGCAGGTGTATAGCAATCAATCTGTTATTTTGTTTCCTGCAAGAATGTAGACATAATATTGTAACACTGTGAGAAATGTTTTTAGGGTAGTAAAATGATTTTAGGGTAGTAAAATCTGAAAGAGATTGCCAAGAGCTCCAGAGGGATCTCTTAGCATTGGGTGAGTGGGCAACCAAGTGGCAAATATGCTTTAATATTAATAAGTGCAAAGTAATGCACATCGGGGCCAAGAATCCAAATTATGTCTATAAACTGAGCTTTCTGCAACACACCAGGAAAGGGATCTCGGGGTTCTGGTGGACAGTTCAATGAAGGTGTCAACCTAGTGCGCAGCAGCAGCGAAACAAGCAAATTCAATGCTGGGAATAATTAGGAAGGGAATAGAAAATAAGACAGTAAGTGTCATTTTGCCCCTTTATAAATCTATGGTGAGGCCACATTTGGAATATTGTGTGCAATTCTGGTCACCACACCTCAAAAAGGATATTGTGGAACTGGAAAAGGTGCAGAACAGGGCAACCAGAATGATTAAGGGTCTGGAACACCTCCCTTACGAAACCAGGCTGCAACGTCTAGGCCTCTTCAGTCTAGAGAGACGGCATTTGAGAGGGGACCTGACTGAAGTATATAAAATTATGCACAGTATAGAAAGGGTGAATAGAGAAAATTTCTTTTCTCTATCGCACAACACTAGAACCAGGGGGCACTCTATGAAGCTGATGGGTAGGAGAATAAGGTCTGACAAGGGGAAGTATTTCTTCACCCAGAGGGTCATCGGCTTATGGAATGTGCTGCCGGAAGAGGTGGTGACAGCTACCAGTCTGGATGGCTTTAAGGTAGGGTTAGACCAGTGATGGCTAACCTTTTGAGCTCGGTGTGTCAAAATTCACAAGAAAACCTAGCTTAACTCGGGTGCTGTGTCACTTCTAGAAATATCCATAATTTTGTGATATTTGTAGCTCTAGTAAGAAAGTTATATTTTTGATATATGTATTTTATTAGAAGCAAAAATGAATAATTCTTTACATTTGCTAAATCTTCAATTGAAAGTTGGTATTTTGTACACTTCAAGAACAAGCAAGCACTACATGCCCAGGTGCCAGGGTGATCATGTGTGTCACCTAAAAGGGCTTGGTGTGTCACCTGTGACACGCGTGTCATAGGTTGGCCATCACCGGGTTAGACAAATTTATGGATGACAGATGTATCAATGGCTACTAGAACAAATGCCTAGGTGCATCTTTCAGGCTGGGGGGGGGGGAGGGAGGAACTGGGGCGCTTCTAAGGCCATTTGCTGGGACTCGAGAGCAGGAGAAGGTCTGTCCTTATCTCTGCTTGAGATGCCCATGAGCATTTGGTGGGCCACTGTGTGCGACAGGATGCTGGACTAGATGGGCTGTGGCCTGATCCAGCAAGGCTTCTCTTATGTTCTTATGTTTTTTGTTACTAGAACCAGGTCAGCATGATACTAGTAACAGTCCTACTCTAGGATTGGATCAAAGTATCCATGTGGAATAATGTGTTCTCTATATTCATGTGCATAATCTCCATATTGTAAGTTAGTTGAAGAAGCAGTGCTATGATGTGTATCTGTATGTTATCATTCAAGTTATATCTTCATTCATACATCTGAGTTATTTTTTCATATATCCATGCATTTATTCACATCCATGCAAGCATATATCCATGCAAGACTCTCCGAGTCTTCGGAGAGGAGCGGCATATAAATTGAACAAATAAATAAATAAATAATAAATAAATAAATAAATGAATATATCTTGTAGCTTTTGCATTAGGCAATAAAACCTTCCATTTGGTATATACTGAGGACTCCGTCTTTGTTGGGAACTTCACACACACACCTATCTGCTGTGTGTGTACTAGATGCCAACTCTGCTAAGCTGAAATGCCTCAACAGGGCATCCCACAGGTTGAGAAGGCCCCCTTCCATGTGTCAATACAGCGTATTTCTCTAATTGGTGGGGCATGGAGGAGTTCCCCTCCAGCAGATCTTAAACCTTGGACAGGCCTGCACGAGAGAGGGTGTTGCCTCAAGCATTGAGGTCCCAAGCTGTTCAGGGCTTTAAACATCATTACTGTCACCTTGAATTCGGATCCTAGTACTGTCCGTGGAACAAACTTTTTTTTTGCATGTAGTTTGGCCATGATTAACAAAGCATCTCCACTAAGCACTGGAAGTTTTATGGGTAAATAGATCAGAGTAAGGACAAATGCTTCGGAAATTCTCCTAATTTGTTACCATTAAGATAGGTAAGCAGTTAAACCGGATAGTGATATACTGCTGTGACACCAATTGCATCCAGGGTTCGGCTCACTCTGCAAGGGGTTTGGATTATAGTTGGTTTGACTTTCCTTTAACATTGTTAATGTACAACAGAAGAAACATCCTGCTGGATCAGGTCACAGACCAACTAGTCCAGTGGTTCTCAACCTGTGGGTCACACCCCCTTTGGCGGTCGATCTGCTCTTTCACAGGGGTCATTATGAAGTAGCAATGAAAATAATTTTATGGTTTGGGGTTAGGGTTAGGCTGGAGGTCACCACAGCATGAGGAACTGTATTAAAGGGGTGTGGCATTAGGAAGGTTGGAAACCATTGAACTAGTCTATAATCCTGTTTCATACAGGAGTTCACCAATTGCTTATGGACATTCACACGCAGATGGTGATGCCAAAATCTTCACCTGCTCTCAACTCCTGGCAAGTGGCTTTAGAGTCATCCTGCTTGTTTCTCCAACAGGAGGCAGTATTCAAGTAGCTATTGATACACCTGTCCTCCATGAATTCTTCTAAACCTCTTTGTAATCCATCCAGGCTAGTCGTCATCACCACCTTCTCCGAAAGTAAATTCCACAGACTGATGACCCTCTGTGTGAAAAAAATGCTTCTCTTTTTCTGTCCTAACTCTCCTGCCCATCAGCTTCATAGAGTGACCTCTAGTTCTAGTGTTTTGTGACAGAGAAAATTTCTCTCTATCCACCTTTTCCACATCATCCATGATTTTATACAATTCAGTTATATTCCCTCTTAAATGTCATCTTCCATGTTTTTGCAGCCAGATCTTATAACCGAGATGGTCCAGCCCCTTGATCATTTTGGCTGCCTTTTCCTGCAGGTTTTCCAGTTCATACCTTTCTGAGGTGTCCTATCCAGAATTATGAACAATATTCCAAATGTGGCCTTGCCAGTGATTTATAAAGAAGCATAATGGTGCTTTCCAATGTATTCTCTTTCCCTTCGTAATTACTCCAATTGAATTTGCTTCCCCCCCCCCCCGTTGCTGCTGTGCACTGGGTTGACACCCCCATTCAGCTGGGCACCAGAATCCCAAGATCCCTTTCCAGAGGCCTATTCACACTTAGGCCGGTAGTCAACAATTAGTGAACGTGGGGTAAAGATGTGGAGTAAACTGTTACAGCCTCCAAGGGTGCCCTCCCTTCCCAGAAGTTCACTATAAGAGAAGCCCCGCTGGATCAGGCCACAGCCCATCTAGTCAAGCACCCCGTCGCACACAGTGGCCCACCAAATGCTCATGGGCATCTCGAGCAGAGACAAGGATGAACCTTTGCCTGCTCTCGAGTCCCAGCAGATGGCCTTAGAAGCGCTCCGGTCCTCCCACCACCACCCCAGCCTGAACGATGCACCTAGGTGCCCATCACATGAAAACATGAAAAAGACTGCTCTTTATGGTTTTGTCTTCTATATTTCTCCTTTTGGTCATCAACTTGATAAAGGCCAAGGGGAAACTATTTTCAAAATAATTTCTGTCAATTTATTTAGGAAATGTATATCCCGCCCTTCACCGAATGGTCCCAGGGTGGGTTACGACGAAATTAAAACATATTGAATAGTAAAACATAATTAAAAATGTAACCCCCTTCCTCCCACCCTCACCCTCCCTCCGTAACAGGTCAGCACCCTGAGGAAGCTGTTTAAAAAGCGAGTTTGGTATATGGTTAGAGTGCTGGACTCTTAATTCGTAGTCACCTCTCCAAAGCAAGCAGGGTGATCTGGTGTGCAGATCTCGTTCTGAGCTCTCACAGCCCCAGCTACCTCAAAGGGTGTCTTGTGTGTGTGTGTGTGTGTGGTGGTGGGGAGAACAGAAGATTTGTCAGCCACTTTGAGTCCCTTTAAAAGGGTGAGAAAAGCAGGGCATAAGAGCCAACTCTTCTTCTATATGGCCAACAGCCACAAGTCTCCAGGATAAGATAAATAGGTTTAGAGATTCCCTAGGGCTCATACATTTTTCAAAAGCACTTTCAAAGGATGTATTTGCACATCTTTGGCAGCCTTGGTAGCCATCCTTTGCCTGCTGTCGGTACAGGCGGCTCTCATAAATAGTCCTACTGACTGAACCCACAGGTTTCATCTTTTGAGGTCATGCTGAAGTGGCCAAAAGGAAGCCAAAATTCAACCGATGGCATTTTTGTTCCGGACAGAACTGTTGAATCCCCCCTGTCACACAACTTTCAAGCACCATCAAGGGCTAGCAGAAAAGCATGCATCCTCTCCTAAGTAAATAAATGGGATGTGCACAGGGGGGAAAAAACCACACATTTGTTTCATTTCGGAATCAAACATTGGAAAATTTGTTTTGTGCAGATTCATTAAATTGAATATCTGGGTCTTTTCATTCTCTTACAAACAATTTTCTTTTTTCTTTTTGATTATTGATTGAAACAACATAAAAAACTTCTTACATTTTCTCATATCACATTGTTACATTGCCTTAATATTCTATATGACTTCCTCCGTTTTTCTGGCTTCACTTCTTGATGTCGCTTATTTCTTTGCTTCCCTTTCAAGTCACTTCTTGTTTTTCAGCTGAGCCCTTAATTTTTAGTTAATAAAGGGGTTCCAATCTTTCATAAACTTATTTGTTGTTCTGTCTTTTAAACAATTTGTTAGTTTGTCCATTTCAGCCAAGTCCATCAGCTTAACCAGCCGTTCTTGTCCTGAAGGTATCTCTTCCTCCTTCCATTTTTGTGCATATAGTGGTCTAGCTGTTGTCACCATATATACAATCAAAGAATTTATATTATCCAAAGTATTGCCTGCAATGCCCAACAGAAACAATTCCAGTTTGAATATAAAATGTCTCTTTAACATTTGTCTCATCAGATTATATATTTGTACCCAATTTTTTTTTCTTTTTCACATATGATAAAAAGTTCCCTCCACTTTTTTACATTTCCAACATTTCATACAAAGAATTTTCATGAAGTTTTCGGGACTTCTTTTCCATCGAAAGAGCACCCTTTTACGACCCAAACGTGGAAAAAATGAATATTCAATCAAAGTACGCATATTTTTCAAAAGAAGGCTTTTTCAGCTACCGATTGAAAAAAAGCTCCTTCTTTTGAAAAATATGCATACTTTGATTGAATATTCATTTTTCAATAGATAGCTTGATGAGACAAATTCTGAAGAGCAATTTTGAGTTTAAACCAGAAATGTTTTTGTTAGGAATTGTTGATGAATGTTTAAATGACATAAAGACTTTGATATTATATATGGTGACAGCAGCCAGACTGTTATATGCACAGAAATGGAAGGAAGAAGATTTACCTGCAGAGGAGGAATGGATAATTAAATTGGTGGAAATAGCAGAAATGGATAAGGGGAGCTAAGGGTTAAAAGAATATAAGCAGAAGAGTTTGGAGAATAGAGTAAGTCATATGGATAATACTAAAGCATTGTTATAATGAAATGTATTAAAGTTGTATATTGAAATGTGTATAAAACACTTTGTGAAAATTAATAAATTAATAATAATTTTTAATTAATAATAAATTTATATATATAAAGAAGGCTTTTTCAGATTGATCAATGCTCTGGACATTCAAATGGCCGGACTTTCTATTTGATGCAAATGTGTGTGAATTCAAAATATTCAGTAGAATTTGTGTGAAAATGTCGTTTAGCCCATCCCTAAACCAACAAATGCCACAGTGCAATGAAAGCTACAAAGCAGGAGAGAATATCAAATCCTTTCCTCAAAACTTGTAAAACTTTTTCCACCACTGGATGTCACCAAAGAGTTGAACATAATACTACACTTTTTATCTTTCTGGTTGCCCAAATATCCAAGCAAAGATACCTGGGCTCCCAGGACTCATCCCCTTCAGGCTGCCTCCAGGCACTGAAAACAAAATGTGAATAAAACCCCACAATTTGTCTCTTGTCGTTCCTGGCAAATAGCAGGGCAAAATCCCCTAACAGAGGGCAAGCGTGGGTCCTTACCTGCCTGGGTGCTTGCTTCTGTAATGGCTTGCCACTGTGATGGGTGGGTACTTCTGGGGCCTATTTGTAGGGCCTATTTGCACTACAGCCTCCAAGTGCTCCACACCTTAACCAACGTTTACCAGAAACTTACCTACTGTTGTCAGTTTGTTGAATTTTTAAAATGTTTTCAATGAATATTTTGTTTTAATCTGTTGTTTTAAAGGTTGTTACCTGCCCGGAGACCTTTGGGTATGGGGTAGGATAGAAATGGTTAGGGAGCTGGACTGTTATCTGGGAATACCAGGTTTGATTCTGCCTTCCTCCACAAAGCCAGCTGGGTGACCTTGGGCTAGTCACAGCTCTCTTCTGACCTCTCACATCCCCATCCACCTCACAGAGTGTCCTGTTGTGAGGAGAAGAATAGAAAACTTGGTCAGCCACTATGAGTCCCCTTAAATGGGCAAGAAAAGCCAACTCTTCTTCTTCTTCTTCTTCTTCCATGCAGTTTTCTTGGCAGTGGTACAGATGTGGTTTGCCATTGCCTCCTTCTGGGGGGATTCAACTAGCAACCCTCTGCTTTCCAGGAAGTTTGTTCCACCACTGAGCTACCGCTGCTCCATTGAAATTAGGTCCAGGCTGACAATCTGTTTACAGACAACACCTTCTTTTCCTCCTCCTTTCTTTCTTTTCCTCTATATTTGTATCTTACGCTTCATTCTCCAAAGATGGTGGCAACATCGAATCAGCTTTGGGTTGCTTTAAGTTTTAGAATCCAAGTTAAAATCAATCAATCTTTTGACTTATAAAAAAATTAAAGCAGAAATTAAGCAATCGTTGAAAAACAAGGCTAGGGTATTGAGGATTCTCCATTGGTTGCGGTTTCTCCACATCACTTTTAAGGGAAGCCCGTCTCAGGTGATATCCGAGGATCCCAGCTTGGAAGCGTGTGGTCCTGAGTATGTCCTGTGAATTTATTTCCTTGTCCCAAGCTGATTACCTGGCCTATTCATTCCTTCCAATTAAAAGAAGCCCGACATAATTGAGCATTTAGCTGAATGAGCAATTAATTTCTGAATAGCACAAATATTTGGATACAAGTGTGTGGTCAGTGGGCACTTCACTGATATCTCTGACAAAGAAAGTCCCCGTGGGAACCAAATGGATATAAAAGAGAAAGGCGGCCATTTGTGGGGAGGTGAGTCATTAGATTAAAAAAGAAGAAAAAGAAAAAGACAGGCCACAAAGACGTCTAACGGCTCGGCCCTCATACACAGATTATCTGAGCTGTCTTCTGGAGAAGTGGGCCTTACATGGTAGAAGAGCCAATTTAGAATCCCAACTCATTAACCTTTCTCTATCGTGAAAAAAGAAATTGAGAAAGGAGAAACTCCCCAAATTAGAAGGCTATGTTGTGACAACTATAGAGAAGGCTTGCCCATGTTTGGTAATACTGTCTGGGTCTGGAGAGTCCGTCTTTCCCCCTTGCTGGTACTTGGAATTGATAGAGGTAGAACAACTCGTGACAACCTTACTAGGTAGAATATTCTGTAGAATTCTCCATGTTGGGAAAGAAGGGAAAATGCCTTTGCTCAATAATACGTCTCACAACTGAGAGTCACCACAAAAGGTGGTTCCGGTTGCCAGCTTCAGCAGTTTCAAAAAACGTCTCTGGGCAAATCCATGGATGATTGGGGCATCATGGATTATTATGTACTTCCGATGGCTGTAGTTCTGGGCAGGCTGACACAGGAGACAGAAGGGCACTGAAAGCTATCTGCTGAGGGGCTTGCAAGCAGGACAGAGTGCATAGGTAGGTCCTCCTTGTGGACTTTGTCATGCAACCAGTGATCACAGGGAGAATGGGCTGTTGGATTGGACAGGGCTGATTCAGCAGGACATTTCTTATTTTTATGTTTGTAAGAACCTAAGAGGAACCCCTGCTGGATCGGACCACGGTCTATCTAGTCCAGCACCCTGTCTCACACAGTGGCCCACCAATTGCTTCTGGGCATCTCAAGCAGAAGAAAAAGGCAAAACCTGCTCTTGAATCCTTGCAAAGGCCTTTAGAGGCATCCTGCCTATATCTCCAACCTAGGGCAGTACCTAGGCATCCATTCTAGTAACCATCGATACACCTGTCCTCTATGAATTGGACCAGCCTCTGGATCAGGCCACAGGCCATCTAGTCCAGCTTCGTATCTCACACAGTGGCCCACCAGTTGCTCCTGGGCAGAAGTAGAAGGCAAAGGCAAAACCTTCACCTGCTGTGCACCAAGCCAGGATGATAAGAAGTCAAATTCCCTCACCTACAGTCAGCTTTCATATAAGAAGGGCGGGATATAAATAAATTTTCCATTCCATTTGTCATATGCATTTTAGATTATTGTTTTCTGAGCTATCAGACTGTTCAGGTGTATAGTTAGGGTGGAATAAGCCCCTGACAAGGGAAACAAGACTAGCCTCTCAAATCCTTTAGACCTGAGATCAAACTTGTGCAGAGGGCAGTTGTAAACACGAATCTCAGCAGCCAGCCAGCCACCCCCCCCCATGTTAGTTGTGCACCTTGTTTTGCGACAACACAATTTGCAAGAGAATTTGGTTTAAAAATATCCTTGGATTGGTGCACTGTTGGAAACAGAATGCTTTCTGCCTTTCCTTATATCATGGGACTAGGGCTGTGAACAAATATTGATAACGTTGGTTATTTGTACACATTTGTATGAATTTGGGCATTCGTACGTGAATCTAATTTTATGATATTTGTATACTAACATTCATATAAAGACAAATGTTTCCGGACATTCATGCGAATAGTTAGATTGGGTATGTGGAAAAATGGAGCGCCAGTCACATCCACAATGGATCCAGATGGCATTCGACATGGATTGACAGCAGATTAAAAGTGGATTCAGGTCGGATTTGATGTTTTCAGAGTGCGGATATGTTATGGATTCATATCGGATACGTATTCATTCATATTAGATACGTATTCATTCCTATCAGATACCTATCAGACATGCATTCATTCGTATCCAATACGTATTGAATATTCGTACGAATACGTACAAACAGATTCATATCAAATAGAATTTTACTCCATTCGAATGTGATCTATTCATATGAATACAGATTTTCAAACATTCAATTCGTCGCAAATCAAATGTCAAAAATGCATTTGTGTACATCGCTACATGGCACCCATGTGGCGTGTGTGTGGCTCCCAGATGACCAAGCCTCCTAGGGCCTTTCTTGGCTTCTGTAAGATGGGATCGTGGGCATTTAAGCGATGCCTTTAAACATTTATGGTGTCATGTTAAGAACTAGTTGTTGCTGGTGTGTGTCACTGGGGGAAACAAGTCAAAGCTTATGAAGTGTAGCAAATGTCAGGTCATCCAAATGTTGAATTCCGACTCTTTGTTGGTCCCAGGCTGGGTTGCTGTTGGATGTTGAAGTCCTAGGCTCCTAGTTCATCCAGACAGCACTTACTTAGTTTGAACAATCTGGAGTAAAGCATGCCCGGACACATTTTATTCTGGATTATTCATGCTTTATTTCAGATTATCGAAATGATGTGGATTGAATAAATGCTGTCTGGATGGAGGTAGGGGGTGTTCACATGCCCCTAACTAAAGCTAGCAATACAGTTGCTA
Source organism: Aspidoscelis tigris stejnegeri (assembly GCA_023333525.1). NCBI lineage: Eukaryota > Metazoa > Chordata > Lepidosauria > Squamata > Teiidae > Aspidoscelis > Aspidoscelis tigris. Next base: position 16,546,098 of record JALMGA010000007.1, read on the forward strand.
CTGTTGTTCAGTTACGTTTCTCTCCTGACTGGTGAATTGGAAGGAGCATGATGGAGAAAAGGTCAAGTGTTGTGTCAGTTGCCAGCTGTAGTCTAGACAGCAAAAACCATTTCTGGTCTGCAACAGATGAAAGTACAGTTGACTTTATGCGGACCTGTAAGCCCTGTATGATACAGCCCAGCTGGGCCAGGAGTGGGCCTCCATGTATATGGATGTCCCTGGGGTGGTATTCTTATATGAATCAACCTCCAAGTGGCCCCTCAACCAACCCATCTGTCAACTGACCTGACAGCCAGGTTGTCTGAGTCTTTGGGCAACTGAATGCCTCACAGGTGATTCCTCCCCCTTTGTGTAGAGAGATTTGGGGGCGGGGAGAAAATATCTCATAGTCTTTGGCAATTGGGGGTGGCTTTTTACATCAAAAACAACTGACTTCCTTGGCTATTTGCCGTCAAGTGCAAAAGTGCCCCTCCTGGAAACCTTGCGTCTGTGGAATTTTAGTATGCATCTGCGGAATCTCGGTGAACCTCTGTGGAACCTTGGTGTGCATCTGTGGAATCTTCATGTGCATTTGTGGAACCTTGGTGTGCATCTGTGGAATCTTCATGTGCATTTGTGGAACCTTGGTGTGCATCTGTGGAATCTTCATGTGCATCTGCGGAACCTCTGTGAACCTCTGTGGAACCTTGGTGTGCATCTGTGGAATCTTCATGTGCATTTGTGGAACCTTGGTGTGCATCTGTGGAATCTTCATGTGCATTTGTGGAACCTTGGTGTGCATCTGTGGAATCTTCGTGTGCATTTGTGGAACCTTCGTGTGCACCTGTGGGACATTGGTGTGCATCTGTGAGACATTTGTTCTACAGATGGAAGGCCTTTTGGGGATGGGAGGCCCAGTGCCTTTGTTCACTATGGCTCACACCTGCTTGGCATGACATGCCCCATCACCTGGCTGCATTCTGACCACATGTGGATTCATCCTGAATCTTGGTTACATCTAGCACTCATGGGACAACAAAGTGGTATCCAAAACATGCACAGTAAAATAGAATCTAACACTGTACACATGTCTTTAATTTTCTGCCATCCCTCTATATTCAAACCAGCACTTGTGATATTTGGAATTCTACAGATATGCACCCCAAGTCATTTTCCTTGTAAAATGGGGAAGGCAGAGATTTCTTGGGTGGGGAAGGCAGCCTTCTTCATGTCTCCTGGGAGGTACTTTCCTTGTCTTTTTGATATCCACTGGCCAACAGAGGAAGATGTGGAGGAAGAAAAATGTTAGACGTTACCCACCTCTTCTCCCACAGATCTTTCCACGCTTGCCTCACATTCCTTTCCAAGGTCACATTCCATCATCCACAAACACAGCATGCGAAATGGATTAGAATCTGAAATGTAGCCTTTCCAGAAAAAACCAAACTGAACTCATCTTTTTTTGCATTTCTGCTAAGGGCCAACCTGTGATGTAACCTTTGGCACTCCTGGAGTTTGTTCTGAAAGAGCGCTATGATCATCAACACATGGAGATGCCACCTCAGCACTTGCCAACCTCCACACTTTCCAGGGAGGAGGGAATCTTTTCTTATAATTCACTTGCGAGCTCGCTCCTGAAGATGTAGATGGTAACCAATTTTGACACGGCTTTATCAAGGATGCAGAAGAATCCTAGCATATCCAGTGTGGTGGCCGCTGCTTATGGAGAAATAAAGAGGAGGAAGATTTTTATCTCTTAACTAATACCAGAGTTGATGTATCCTTGTGGGGGTCCTGGCTAGATCAAGCACAGGCTGGGTCCAAACCTGAGGTTGTTGAGGTTTCAGTATTGTTCTGTGAACCAAGAACTGGCATAAAATCAAGCTGGTTTTTCAAAGAGGCAGAAGAATTAGAGAACACATTGCCAACATTTGCTGAATTGTGGGGAAAGCAAGGAAGCTTCAGAAGAACATCTACTTCTACTTCATTGACCGCGCTAAAGCCATGTGGCTTTTTTGCACTTAATGTCCATGGGATAGTATCCCAGGAAAGTTATGTTCAGGAACAATGGCTGGTGTTCACATTGCAAGCGCCAGCACCGTCCCCAACTTACTTGGGGGCTGTTGCAATGTAGATGGACCATACAGGATCATTCACTTTGCCACGGCAACAGTGGCAATGCCTGCCATGTGCCGAGCTGTTGCTATGGTGACCAGGATGCCCCACCCTGCCCCCAGATGCAGCATTCGCACAAGCATCTGCAAGCATTCGCATGCTGCATCTGGGAACTTATCAAGAGCATCCTAGGCACCCGGTAAATGCGTGGTGGTGTTTTTACTGCTCCACGGCTAGAGACGATCATGATGGCTGCACAAGCTTAATCTGGAATAATGGCCAATGCAGAAAGTGCCAGAGTCACAGGCTTAATTCTGATTGTCTCGATTCCTGTATCCTTCCTAAGGAAGCTGCGTGGATGTGCCCACATAAGCAAAGTTCTCCAGCTCTAAAAAAAACAAGGCTGCTAAGTCGATGGAGGCCTTTGTGCTTGACTTCCTTGAAGTCTCCAAGAAAGAGTTTAGGCTTCCACTAGGGCCCTGAGTCCAAAGATAGGATGGAGTCTCCTCATTATCCACCTAGTCAAAGAGGACCTCCCAGATAATTAGTCAAGGAAGAAAACAGTGTAGAAGCTCCTCTTTTGAGAAGAAAGCAAGCTGGAATATAACATGGACCCCAGGTGGATCCTGCATGGGCTGAAAGAGGATTGTTCCTGGGAGGGCTGTGGCAGCTTCAGGTGAGTCGCCATCGCTTCTGGGTGAGGATGGAGCTGCCCAGTGACTGCCCTGGATTGCTCCTCCACCAAACTGTGAATAGGCTCAAATAGGGATGTGCACAGTTTTTTTGTATTCAAATCAAATGCAAGAAAAGGTGTATTCATTCAAATAGATCCCCTTTGAATTTGGTAGGACTCAAATTCTATACGAATGTTCAATACAAATTCGATATATTAGATACGAATTGCATACGAATCGCATACGAATCGCATATGGATCTATAACGAAGCTTCATACAAATGTATCAGAACATTCAATTTGAATTTGAACGTCGATATTCAAAAGTGCCAATATTTGCTCTGAATTCGAATGTCCAAATTTGGACAACTTTTGGCTGAATTTCGAATGCTATGAATATTCGTGCACATCCCTAGGCCCAATGTTTGGGCAAATAAGGGTTGAGAGAAGGTGTCTCCACATCATCCTAGCCAGGTAAGTGTGAACAGGCCCCGTGATACCTATGTGGAGGTAGTCAAAGATTCTGTGTTTTCATATCTGGTGCCCCAAATGGACTGTGCATAGCTGGACCCTAAGAAAAACTGAACTCTTGGGGTTCAGATTCTGTGACCAAAACCTTCCCTGTCTGTCCAAAAGTGTCAACCTTTTCACACTTACCTTGTAAGCGCATGCAGGAGATACTCCAGCATGGAGCGCCAGCACTTCACGGCGCAATTTCTTTACCAGCCGGAGCATCCCCCACACAATATAGGTATGAAGCAGTTAAAACTACTTCACACCTATATCAGCAACTGGCTAAGTTACAAATACTTTAGGCATCGGCAAGCGCTTTGTCTCCCAGGGAAGGGAGGCGAAGTGCGAATTCACCCTTAAACAAGTTGAGATAGTGATCTTCAAGGACTTTTCACATGTCTTATAAAGTGATGGCTAAGGAGCCGTATTCTCTGTGAAATGCTTTCCAGCTGTTGTTTGCTTTTCAAATAACCTAGATCTAATTCAGGGTGTGTGGAACATCAGGATAGCTTTCAAGAAGCAAATCACCAACACATGCTCTTCTCCACCCGTCTTTGGCCTAGACGTATTTTACTGTGTTGTGCTGCATTGACTGTTTCACCAGCAGCCAAAAAGCAAACAAAGTGAATATGGACGGTGATTTACTGATTGCTAACCCTACGACTGGGAGGATGCGTGCAAGGGTAACCAAAAAAATCAGCATAATGAGGAAGTTATTGATGAAGAAGAATCCATTAAAGAAACTGGATTATGGAAGCTCAGCCAAATCAAAGTAGAATTGCAGACAATCACAAAACAATGCCCCCTTTCTCTTACTGATTGCTTTGGGTCCTCATTTGTTATTTATTTCACTGAAGCAGACGCTTTTCCCCGAGAGTCACTGCATTCAGCCTGGCAGAAACAGAAGACTAAATAAGCAACCGTGATAAGCTGCCATACTAGGCTGGTAAAGATCCAGCGCGGTGGTGGCCATTTGCACTTTGAGTGCTAGAAAAGCCCTGTACTGAGTCAACAGCACTCGAAGTGCAAACGGCCAGGTTAGGGCAGGCTGGATAGCCATGGCAACGTCTGATGCAACATCCAGAATGTACATGGACGTTGTCATGGTAATCTGGTGGATACATACAACTGTGCATCCGCAGTCATGCCACCTCACCCACCTACTGCTGAAACCGTCTCCCCAGGAGGGATACAGACGCTCTTGGTCAACCTTTTTAGCAGTCCACAGCCGGGTTGCCCCAGGGAGGGGTTATCCCACTCTGGGTGGCTGTGGCGGCAGTGGAATGTGGATGGGCCTGACCAGGAAATGGAGGGAGCTGCTCCAACCTGTAAGTGCGGACAGGCCCTTTGTCTTTTGTATGTGGAACACTGCTAGCTTAAATGCTATGAAGTCTGAGAATAGAATGTGGGATGTCACACTATTTGAGATGCAGAGATGACCCAACTCCAGCTGCTCAACTGACATTAAAATAATCTGATGTTTATGGCTGCTTTGACATAACGAATCGACAATAAATTACCTTCTTTATCTTCTTTATCCTCCTTTGGTTATTTTCGCTTCAACAGACAAAACTTCATGGAAACAAGTTATTTCAGTTATTCTCTCGTTTGGTCAGAGAACTCATGAAGCATTCATCTCTGGGCACTATATTTGTAATGTTTATTTGTTTACCCTAGTTGAATGTATATAACTTACTGTTGACTGTTCCTGGGCAGCTTGCAACTAATTTGGGAACTGTCATCTAATCCAGGGGTCTCCAACCACAGGTCCGCAGACTGGCACCAGGCCATAGGGTTTCTTTTGCCAGTCTGCGCCGCTGCCACAACAAGCTGCCCCGCCCCACCCCGCCCCGCCATGGAAAAGGAAGCCAGTCCCTGATGCAAAAAAGGTTGGGGACTCCTGGTGAACAGGGGACATCTGGGAACACTCTTGAGATGGACCATCCACATTGCATGGAGATGCTTCCATCCCAGAAGTATCCTCATACACCCTGGACCATCCCCTGCCCACAATGGCAGCGGAGCATGAAATTTCGCTCCACCATTGTACTAGCTGTGCCTGGGACGTGCCTGGCATGCTCTCACAAGCGCCCCTTCACATTTCTTCCACGTGAAGGTGGCAGCGCAATGCAGCCGCACTTATGCGCTGTGTCACCCAGTCACTGCAGCAACTCACCGCGCATGTCCATTGCTGCGGCAGAGCAACTGAGGAGATGGCCACTAGTTAAGTAGCAATCACACTTACCTGGCACCAGGGAAGCACTGGGTAAATTTTGGATACATCAGGTGTCACAAAGTCTGGATATGCAATGTTATCCAGCCTTCACACCTAAACTTGGTCCAAAAAGGCACAACGTTCTTGGAATGAAGTCCACATTCCCATTACTGTAACTTGTCCCCTATGTCCAACGTATCAAAACAAGGTTAGATCATCATGGCTCATCTAAGGATAACAGGCTTGCAAACTTTTGGTCAAAGTCAAATTGGAATAACAGAAGTTGGAGTAAACAGAGCTTGTTTGTGGCAATCACGCTGCACCAACCCTTAATTATCTATTAAAACGACGTGGCCAGATTCTATCCCCTTTGCAGCTTGTCTAACAGAAGCTGGCTCTGTGCTTTGTGTTTTTGCTCTGCAAGAACACTGCGGCTGTCAACAGGAGAAACGTGCAACTTCCAAGGAGAAAACAAACACTCTTGTGTGGCCGAAAACGTTTGACACCCATGTTGTACAGCCCTTTGCTGCCTCGTTGAACACCACACAATATTTTCAAGTACATCTTCTCCTGGGGTTATTAGCAATGCTCTGTTCTAAAGCCTGCTTTAATAATTTGAAGATAAAATTGCTCACCTTCATGCTGGGTCTGAATGCTGCTCCTGATGTCTGTACCTAGTGACATATCCAGGGAGCCATCTGGTCCAGTTTTATGGGACTGCTTTCAGTTTTGGAAACCCAAAGACGTGGCCAAGATGCTTAGGGCTGTCTGCTCCTCCACATGTGCTCCTGGTTCTCACCCATCTTGGCTCATTAGAGGGGATGATTCAGTGAGCTGGACAGATCTGCACAAATGGTGTTTTTTTTTTTTTTGGCATTTGATTTGTATCCCTAGAGCTGAATGCATCTTTGTGGGATGGTCACGGGCCTCCAGTCTTGAAAATGGTCTAGTGGTGGGTTCACCGCTGTAGGAGTCTTCCTTGGTACCGAGGACTTATTCCACCCACCACACAGTCGCATAACTCTAATGAATGTCAGCATTTTCTCTTCATGCAAACAGTTTATTAGCCTGCTTTTTCCCCTTTCCAACTGCAGTCTTATTATTCATTTCATTGACTTTCAGATCTGGTATTTTTTAAACAACAACAACAACAAACAGTTGTAACGACTGAAGAAAACCAATAGCAACTTAAGAAAAAATATTCTTCTTTATTTGCAAATATATTGTATAATTACAGTCACTTTTATGCAGTTTCTAGTAGATCATATATTTATTATAAATAACTGTGGGCTGCGGAGCTTTCAGGTCTTGTACAAAGGCACAAAGCTTCTATAAAATGGAGAAAGGAATGAAATTATGGGACAAGACACTTAACTTTACTCTGAAATATGATTCCAAAGAGGCACAAACCTATCACTAGGCAAGGAAAGGAGAGAATTGTTTATGTGATTTCAGACAACATTTTCCTTAGGGTCTCGAAGGCTATTTAATATAATTGCTTCCTTTTTGTGTACCTGCCAAATAGAAAAATCTATAGCAAGTGTTTGCAGTTCCTCCACTAGTGTGGGGAGACATAAAGCTGCACTCATTTATTGCAACCCTATGGCTGCATCCAGACTGAGGGGAATATTGCACCAGTTTGGTCTACTGGTTAATGAGCCGGACTCTTATCTGGGAATATCGAGTTTTATTCTGCACTCCTCCATGAAGCCAGCTAGGTGACCTTGGGCTAGTCACAGCTCTCTTCTGAGCTCTCACAGCCCCACCTACCTCACAGGGTGTCTGTTGTGAGGAGAAGAACAGAAGGTTTGTCAGCTGCTTTGAGCCCCCTTAAATGGATGAGAAAAGCAGGGTAGAAAAGCCAGCTCTTCTTCTGGTGCTGTTACGGTGGGGTTCCTTCATGTACTGTGGGCAACCCACCATAGCCCTGTTTCCCCCCCCCCCCCCCAAAAGTGATTTTTACTACTGCTGGAAAACCCAGCCCTGGTCACATGTTTTCCAACAACAGTGTTTTTTAGGCTGCTTCTAGATGGAGCCGCCATTGTAGCTCTGTCCAGCACACAGCCATGGAGGCTTTCCATGCGTGCGCAGAAGTGAAGGCCAGAAGCACATCTGGGTACTCCAGTGCCCAGAAGCACATGTAATCTAAAATGTGTGATAAGAGTGCCAGCTGTGGCGCTGTCTAGCTAGCAAGGGATAATGGTAGAGGATTATTTGGCAGTCATCCAGAGGTGGTCTATATATGCTTGCTGGAAGTTAGTCACAGAGAACCCCACAGAATGTACAACTCAGTCAATGTGCAAGGATTGGGCCACAGACCTCCCAAAGAAAGCCTCTCCATTAAAATCAATAGGACTACTTTTCCTGATAATGTTTTAATTAGTTTGGGATGGTGGCCTTTTGATTTTTCTAGTAATCAATATACTGTACTTTATTACATACATACTAACTTATAGCTCTTACAAAGCAAAAAATATATAGTTTCTGATAGCTGTAATATTTTCTTTGTATTAGTATTGCAAATAGCTCAGTTTGTACTGGTTTCAGTAATAAGCAATGGGCTCGATGCAGGCAAAGCTTATATTTAACCTCACTTCCACTTAAGCTCGAGGAAGTAACAGGTGCCATATTTCTTCTGGATCATTCCTGCACTGATCCATCTTGCCACTGTTCTGTTCTCCCCTTGCTGTTATTCTAACATTCACAGAGGCCCAAAGAGGTAGTCCACATGGCCCATTGCTTGCGTTTTTAAAAATATGTGCTTCTCTAGGCTTGCAGGATGCTCCCATGTAGAGCACTGACATAAGAAATGCTCAGCTTGATTGGCATCCATGGCCCATCTAGTCCAGCAACCTGTCTTCATCACAGATAAGCCCACCAGTGAGCAGGACATAGGTACATCATTTGTTCCTTTACAGTCTGCAGCAGAGACATACCATCTCTTACACCATAGGTAAGCATACTGCCATCAGCTTGCCTACTATAGCCCTGCCTTGTTAATTTCTGAAGGCACCCAAGCTGATGCCCAAGACTACATCTCATGTAGTGAATTCTATAGCTTAACTATGCACTGTGTGAATAAATGCTTAACTTGGTCCATCCTGATTCTTCCAGCTTTGAGTGGCCGCTGGATCCAGTATTTTAGGAAAAGGAGAACATCCATTTCCTATCTGCTCTGTCCACAGCACACACTGTTTCATACAGCTCTATTATTCCTCCTGTTGCTAGATGAAGGAAAGAGTACTGAGGACGTAGATTGCTCCTAGATTGACCTAGGCTCTTGTGTTTAGTCCTATGAAACAAAACAATTGGTTTTGGGCCCAAGGACATACTTGAGACTTGAAACCCATGAGACAGGATCCACCCTGTTTGGTTATTTCTTGTCCCAAAGTCACTTGCCCCTCCCCTTATGAGCAAATTACCTCCCGGTGTCTCTAAAGGCCTGTTTCCAATGGACAACAAGCAAAGAACATGAACCGATCTCTGGTTTGTGGGCGTGTATTTACAAGCAGAGTGTTTGGATGAGCTACTGGTCTAATTCAACCAGACACATTTTCACCGTTTTATAAAGATTCTCAGTGTTTTCAGGGTGACTGTTTGGAAGCTGGAACCAGCGGGATTAAAACAGGTTGGTAAAACAGAGATTTGATGGGATGCGGCTGGGAAAGGCTGAAGGCAGAAGAGAGCGGTCAGAGGATGGGGTGGTTGCTATCATACCTGTATGCCACTCCCAGTATGCACTGAAGAAGCAGTGGGGCTGCATGGAGGAAGTAGCATTGTGATGCCCGGCCCCGTCAATGACAGAGAATGTGACCAGGTGGACTTCTGAATGCAGTCTTAAACTGCATTTACTGCACGGATGTATTCAGACATAGCTTTGGGCCTTATTCTGGATTATATCCTGGAATAGGGGCCTGTTGTCCACATTCTAGTGCAGATTATGACCCTGTCCAGGGCTGGCAGTGGTCTGCACTAGCAGGCAGAGGGCAGGCCCTTATTCTGGAATATAATCCAGAAATAAATCTAGTGCAGAAAGGATCTACCTCTTGCCCAGATACTTATATCAGGACCTATACTGCTAGGAAATATTTATATTAAGAAAAGGAAAGTGGAAATAGAAACTTTGGACCACAAATATATATAGATATAGATATAGATTTCTAACTTTATACAATATCAGTGCATTTTAGAATACTGGATAACTTCCTTTAACAGTGCAATCTAGAATTAAACCAAAGCACAAGAACTTAAGCCATCCTGCCAGCAACTTGGCCAGAGAAACTTGTTCTGGGTGGATCTGCACTTACCTGCCGGGGGAATTCCGAGGACACTCCCAGGTGTTGCATCCGCATTACATGGAGCGGCTTCTTTGCCAGAAGTGGATCTGCACGCGCAGGCGTTCTCCCCACGTGTATAGAGGTAGAGCAGTTTTAATTGCTTTACCTCGGGACTAGTGGCAGGGCTGGGAATGCCCCGCACGCTCCCATTTGCACCACTCCTGGGTGGAAGAGGTACAGATGGAGAATGTGACCGGGCAGCACCGGTGCATTTGTGTGCTGCATCGTCCAGTCGGCATGACAACAGTGCCGCATGTTTGCATTCACATTGCTGCTCTGTAATGGAGGCAATTTGCACCTCATCAGGGCATAGGGTAGTACTGGTGAGGTTTGGGATAGATTCAGCGTCCCAAAGGGCAGCATCCTTGGGGAAGTGAAGGTGCAAAAACTCCCTCTAGTGCAACTGGGGAAGGTCCCAAAGCTTCATGACACCCTCTGCTGGAGTAATGAGATGCTCCTATTAATGCTAGGGTTAGATCACAGTATGAATGAACAACGTCCTGATGGAGGGAGAGGAAGGAACTGGCAGTGGACATGTTTAAAGGCAAACTACCACGTCCCACCTTCTCACCCTACAGCAAGCCATGATGGAGGCCCAGGACATGATCATCAGGGAGGTTCTCAGGGTGCAGAGTGTGTCTCCTTCAGAATTTAAACACATCTTCCTTAACCCTATCAGCCATTTGGAATGCCAAGTGCAGCTCTTGCTCTTGCCTAGGCAAAGGAAAATTAAATATATTCTGATGTGTCAGAAAGCTGAGGACACTTTCAACAGACTGTCTACAATGCAGAATGGAAGGAACAGGAGAAAAGTTGTGCTTGTGGCTGTTCACACCTGTTAGTAGCCATTCTTTTCAAAAGAAATGCCCTGCTGAGTTGGACAAATTGCCCCTCCGGCCCTGTAGGCTGTTCTCACAGTGGCATCCAGCCCCCCCCCCCCGCCCCCAGCAGTCTCTCAGCCACGAGCTTTTTGAAACACTACCAATGACACAGGAACCAAATGAGGACCCTCCACACTTCATGTTCTACCGTCTCTTTTGGCAGACTGATGGGGCGCCTTCCAAACAGCAGCACTGTGCAACAACATCTGGGAAATCGAGTATATGAAGGCACCTCACTGTAGAAGACAATCCCTACTCACAGAAGTTAGTATGTTAGGGGAAAGTCTAGTGTAGATTCATTCTTTGCAAGACGCTGGTTTTCTACACGCAGGGAAGCTTGTTTTTCTGCAAGGAAACCTTCAGATATGCATTTCCTGTTGGCAGAGTAAGCTGTTGCGTTCACATGTGTGCCGACAGTCCACCCTATAGATTTCCATGCTGGGATATGAGAAAGTATGCTAGCTTAAGTGACTCACGGTCCTTTCCCTTACACATTGTTAATTTTTCCAGGACCCAAACCCTTTTTAAAGGCTGCCTTCTCTACGTGTCCGGGAGCCTTTTGATGAAGTCCTTTCTTTGTAATCTTCTCCAGATCCCAGGTCCACCATGTCTTGATAGTTAGAAAATTCCTGAGGTAATGGAAACTCTTCAGCCGATGAATGAGTCCTGTGCCCAAACACCCTCTCCTGCAGCTCAGCAATGTCGTTTCTGATATCAGCCATCATCAGCAACAGGAAGTCAAAAGAACCCGGGGGACCCTGGAAGAAGCAAGAATGTGACCATCAAGCTGCTGGTTCTCCAAGTTGCTAATGCTTTCCAGCAGTTCTCAACCCGTGGGTCGCGACCCCTTTGGGTGTCGAACTACCCTTTCAGAGGGGAAGTGATGAGTGTCCCGCTGCCCCTCCCTCCCCCCTCCCAGCTGCCCTGCCCCTGTGGTTGGGGGTTTCCACACCATGAGGAACTGCATTAAGGGGCTGCAGCATTAGGAAGGTTGAGAACCCCTGCTTTATGCTATCAGAGAGTCACTTCTGGATATGTTACCACAACAATGGCAAGCAAAGAGAACTCAAGTTGAATAGTCTGGAAGGAATATTCCAGCTTGGAACTCCTCTAAATGCAAATTTCAAATGCAAAATGATTCAGTATGTCAGATTCTGATTGCTATTGCCAGATATCAGTAATTCTGTCCAAATGACATGAGGTAGAAAAGCTTCAGATTTGAAGAGGAACTGAAGGCAGATGATCGGGATTTTTCCCCACTCCTTATTAGTTTACAAACGTTTTCCAGAAATGTTCAGATGGAAAAGTCCAAATTGGATGTCTCGTCTCCTATATATGCATCATGACCATCGTTACTCCTGAGATAATATGCACTTAAGAGTAGATCTGTTGATTTTTAAAATTCGTATCTAATTTTGTCTTAACAAAACTTTGCAGTGCAGATGAGCCCAGTACACTCACTATACCCAAGAACTGTTGGTGCAACCATGCTTGTAGGGTGGCTGTGTGGTGGAAGCATTGCTGTGTGTGAGCTCCTTTCACCAATGCAAACCATGTTTTGATCCTTTACAAATAAAATGTGACTTTCTAATCACCATATGCCTCTTCTCCTCTGGGGTGTTTTTCCGCTTAGCACTAAAGGACCCATTAAGGGCCCTTAATGGGTCCTTAGCACTAGAGTACCCCATAAGGATCCATTAAGGACCCATTAGGGACCCTTAATGGGTCCTTAATGGATCCTTATAGGGTACTCTAGTGCTAAGTGGAAAAACACCCTTGGTTTCAGTTTGCTGTCTGGCCCTGGGCACAGCCTATGTTACATAGTTATCATGCTTGATAAACTGCATTTGAATCAGACTTAGTTGCAATACTTACAGGCGGCCCCTTCTCTCCTGGTGCGCCTCTGTCACCCTGCAAGAAATGCATATTTCTTAATCCTCACTGATTAAACTGAGACAAACCTCCTCCATACTGAGCCCCAAAAGACATTCTTTGTACATGTTCAGTTGATTTCAATAAGGTTTCCATCCAAAAACTGGGGAAACCTTATTATCATTTACCATTTTTTTGGGCCCTTTTTGTACTGGGCTTTATTCCAGATTATATCCTGGAATTAGGAGGCTTTCATCTGCATGCTGGTGCAGACTATGGCAGGACCTGCCTGGAGCCAGGATGCAGATGGCAGGCCCCTGTTTCATGTTATAATGCAGAATAAGAGCAGTGCAGAAAGAGCCTTAGGATTCAAAATCAAACTATTTCCATAATTTCTTTTCAACTCTCATTCAGACACATAGATTGCACCAGGCTTTGCAGATTGTCTGATCGTTCCAGAAATTCAAAAAAGAAACAGACCTGACTATATCAAGGATACTCAAACAGTTGCCAGATAATGTTTATTTATTCTTTCAAAAAAAACCTTTCTAGACCACTTTTTCATCAAAACTGTTTCTCACAATGACTTGCAATCAGTAAACTTTATAAAAGCAAACAATGGAATAGGGTCAGAGAACAGAATAAAGTCAAAAATAGAAATACAAGATTAGAACCGTATTCTGTTACAAAACCAAGCTACTTATTTGATGAGCTATGAACTTATTAAAATGTGCAATTGCTGTCTATAAAATAAGGGGTTGAGTTATTAAGGTCAGCCTGTAAGCAAAGAATCAGGGTGGAAAAGATATATTAACAACAGACTCTTCTTATAACACAGACTTGTAATTAAAAGTACAGACTTGTAATTAGAAGATACAGAATTTTCATCCTTAAAACATTTTAAGGCAAATCAGTCTGAATCCATGCTACAGGTTAAATTCTGCAATACTACTTTCTATTGATTTTAATTATGTGGAGCTTCTCTCCTGTTCCTGCAACAAACAGCCTAATTCCACCTTTCTTCACCCTTCACTCCAAATGTATTTAAAAATCTGACACATAACTGAACAGATTCCTAGAGAGGGAGACAGGCTCAAGTGTGGTGCTACTGCACTGCTAGTCCATGGCTCCACTGGGCTGAATCAATGAAAGTACAAGCACTTTCCAGGAAAACCTGGCATTTTCCTTTCTGGGCGTTATTTGGCATAACCTGTATTAGTTACCTTAAATGGCAGTGAGTGACTGTAAAACAGCACTAGGCCAATCTGATGGTCTCTTCAGAGAATGCAGTGGAGAACCTCCAGCGTTTCTGGAAAAGCTCAGTACTTGCTCTCATAATCTAGAGAGCCCCTTTCTCTCTCTTCCAAGGTTTACAAGGAAGTCCAAGTAAAATTTTTATCAGCAATAGGAAAGCTGCTTGAAAAAAAAAAGTTTGCTTACCTTTGCTCCATCTCTTCCTGGTGCCCCTGGAGGTCCCTGCAAGATATAAACAGAGTACTCAAAAACATGCAGTGATACAACTGATAGGGTATATACCTTTATAGCATGGAAGAAAAATACTGACCACAGGACCTCTTCTGCCCTGCTTAATATGGGACAAATCTGGAGATGGTCCCATCGGTCCCATTGGCCCTCTGGGACCTGGTAGGCCTGGTGGACCAGGAGATCCAGGAAATCCGGGGCTCCCTTTTGGACCTGTAGCACCTGCAAATAAAAGAAAGCAATTTTCAGAAAATGCACCCATTACTTTATGCTGTTTGTCTTCCTCTACAGTCAGAAAGTCTGATATAGAAGTTGTGGCACCGTCCATCCCCCAGCGCCAGCTGCCTTACACTCTTCACCCCTGTCTTTTATTCCTGTAAGGGGCTTTTATAATTTTAAAATCTTGGTGGGGTGTTTATATATTTCTGGTAGCGTGTTTTATGGTTTGTTCAAGCCTCGCGCCCACAAGCAAACACCAGCAATGCTTAATTCGTTTCCCCCACTTGCCTGCCACTCAAAATCTTGTCTCCAGCCTCCTGGCTGCTTATTTACTTTAACCTTGGCTTATAGAGAGAGGGAACTCTGTAACTGTAACCATCATTTAGCTTAGAATATAGAGAAGCTGGCAAAGTCTCTTCAAAGAAACAAAATAAAAAGCTTTATTCTTTACAACTGTGTTTTGAAGAAGAATACAAGTATTTCAGTTCACAGGCACACAACTTAGTTCCTTAACTTCACGATCCTTTCCCTCCTACCCCAATGGTTCTCAACCTGGGGGTCGGGACCCCTTTGGGGGTCAAATTACCCTTTCAGAGGGGTCGCGACGAGTCTCCCACTGCTCTTCTCTCCCACCTCCCAGCTGCTCTGCCCCTGTGGTTGGGGGTCTCCACAACATGAGGAACGCCATTAAGGGGTCACGGCATTAGGAAGGTTGAGAACCACTGTCCTACCCCTTCTAGCCTTATCCCTGGCCTAGAAGGTCTGGACCAATGCTGGGATCTTTCCCCTGAGGAAATGAGACAGTTTAACCCGCCTTCCCCCCAGAACCCCAAAGCACGGACAAGTCTCTCTTCTGGCAGGCGGGTTTTATACCCCCTCATCAGACGTAACTCGGCGCCTGATTGGTTGAGTGCTCTCTTCCCCCTCCCGTTATGCTAATAAGGGAGGTTTTGCCCCCTCCTTACCTGCTCAGGCTGTCTGTTTGAACTTTCTTGCTTATTCCGCATTGAATGCGCTTTCACTACACTTTTTAAATTACATCGCCCAGCACTAAAATTTAGTGTAGGCACCACAGAAGTCTATTTGCAGATGGTAAATTTGGTTGACTTAAGGCAACAATGACAAGAGAAAAAGTATTTCTAATTTCATTTTTATCTTTTCGCAGAATCTAAAACACACTGAAACAGTAACACCTAACTTACTGAATCAGGGCTCTTATGAGGCCTGCTTGAAACTTCACGGAAAGGTTTCCATTTAAGCTATTCGTAAGCGTTACTGTTTGGTGTTTATATGTGAATGGTAGTTTCAAGTATTTCCATAGGTGAATTAGAGCCCAATAAGTTGCTTTGGCACTCAAAAGTGTAAGCTCAGTTTAAAGCTAACACAGTTTACAGAAATCTGCTATACAGTATTTTGAATGTTTAATGCAGGGTTCTGATTACAAAACAGCAGCTGTCTGCTCAGACAGATGTACCTTTGTAAACTAATAAGTATATGGCTTGGGTGTACAACAGCTGATTTTCAGTTCTGAGAAGAAATTAAATCTCTAGCACCTTGGACAGTTCCTGGTATGGTTAGAAGCCAGATGGGGTTAGACGAGGAAGATATGTGAGCAAAGATAGACTTGAAAAAAGTTATTAGTCAATCTCTTAAGTGTAGAAATAGACAAGGCTTCTCTGCCTTACCTGGAGGTCCCCGATCACCTGGCTGTCCAGGAGGACCTGGGATATAAGCAATGGATGCAAGAACTTTTTCTCCTGTGATAGGTTTGCTCAGGTCAGCAGCATTATTTGGCAGCAAAGCAACCTGCAGGGAAAGATGGCCATCATGGATGAGGCAAGGTTAGCATGTTCCATGGTATCAGCTTCAGCACCAAACTCTCATTGTGATGCAACCAGTAACTGACTCAGAGGAAATTATGGGGGGGGGGGTTCCCAACCCAAACTGCTGTGTTTTGCTCACTTGTCACATGACGCATTCTCCAGTCCATAATTATTTCATTGCTTCTGCTTCATTTTTTCTAGAGAGTCCAGTTTCATTTAATGCCTTTTTAAATACTTGCCTTGTCTATTTCCCATTAAGTTCAACATGAACCAGAGATACAACATGATTATGATGGTTGGTGGGTGTGGCTTTGAGGCATCAGAACTGGCATGACGATCTCTCTCACTTTCGTCTTTCCCTTCCAGGGTTATCCTTGGCCAGGTGAGAATGAGAAATTGTACTTACGTGAGGGTTCATTTTCGACGGGGTCACGAAGTTGGCAAACATAGGGTTAATCTCCTCCTCCTGCCTCATTCCCCAGACCGAGAGGTGGAGCCTTTTTTAATAATCTATATAAGCTCCCTCTGCCCGTTTCCCCCCAGTTCATCTCGAGGGAAGACTCTCCGGTAAGTATGTACATCATGAATCCTCCCAGAGTAGTAACTTACACATCCAAGGGTGGGGGCCAACTTCGTGACCCCGTCGAAAATGAACCCTCACGTAAGTACAATTTCTCATTTTCCGACGGGGTCTACGAAGTTGGCAAACATAGGGACGTACCAAAGCAAAATGTCCCTTGGGCGGGCTCCTTAGGTATGCCCTTAAGCTAAGGTAGGATGAACTGATGTTCTCCCTGTTCCTATAACGCATGCTGCAGCACTCTTCGACCAAAGGCAGCATCCGCAGAACGAAGCTGATCCAGCTTATAGTGCTTTGTGAATGTAGACGGGGCACTCCAGACTGCAGCATTACAGATCTCCTGTATAGATGCTTCTCTGGCGAAAGCTGCCGTGGTGGCTGCACTTCGTGTCGAATGAGCCCAGATTCGACCCGGCACGTTTACATTCTTTGTCTGGTAAGCTAATAAAATGCAGGAACGAATCCATGCTGATAGAGCCCTTGGGGAGGCCTTTGTGCCAAGCGTCGTGGGATGAAATGATATAAACAAGGATGAGGTCTTTCGTACATCCTTAGTCCGGTTAAGGTAGGTCTTTAAGGCTCTCCTAACATCCAATGTATGCATGTCCTTCTCAATAGGATGCTTGGGGCCTGGACAGAGAGAAGGGAGGTGGATTTCTTGCGTTCGATGAAAAAGCGTATTGACCTTAGGCATGTACGTGGGGTCCAGACGTAGTACCACAGAATCAGGTGTGAATCTGCACAGCGGCTCCTCTACTGAAAGCGCCGCCAGGTCTGAAACCCTCCTGGCTGAAGTCATGGCTACGAGGAAGAGTACCTTGAAAGATAATAGTTTTAAAGGAATCTCCTTGATAGGTTCGAAGGGCGGTTTCTTCAGAACTGATAATACTAAATGCAAGTCCCAATTTGGATATCTGTGTATAACTGGAGGCACACTGGTCTTGACACCCTTTAGAAACTTCCGAATGTACCTATTCTCGGACCAGGCTTGCCCAGGAAAAAATTCCAACACTGCTTGCAAGGCAAAGACCTGCCTCTGCAGGGTATTGTAACTTAGGTTCTTCCGCAGACCGGCATTTAGGAACATAATAACATTAGTAGCCGTGGGATTGACAGGATCTATACCCCTAGCCATAGCCCAAGTAAAGAATTTTTTCCATGTGACATTGTAGATCCTATTTGTGGAAGGTCTTCTGGACTTTAACATCACCTCTATAATGGATGAGTCAAACCCCAGGGCCTGGAGACGCCTCCTTTGAGTCTCCAGGCCGTCAACGCAAGCCAAGCTGGATCCGGATGGGCCACTTGACCCTGGGTCAACAGGTCTGGTTTGAGTGGCAGAGTCACTGGCCTTGCAGTCAACATTCTTAGCAGTTGTGGGAACCATGTCCTGCCTGGCCAGAATGGCGCTATTAGGATCACCGTGGCCCTCTCGTCCTGTACCCTTCGAAGGAACCTGGACAGAAGAGGAAGTGGAGGGAAGGCATATAGTAGGCCGGCCGGCCATGGGGCTGATAGTGCGTCTGTGTCTAAGGCTCTTGGATCCCTGAACTGGGTCATAAATCTGGGAAGCAGATGATTTTCTGATGATGCAAATAGGTCGACCACTGGGATGCCCCACTGCTGTGTTATCTGATTGAAGACCTCCTGGTCCAACTTCCACTCGTACTGGGACAGCCTTGCGCGGCTCAAAGAGTCTGCGACGGTGTTGGTAGAGCCCTGCACATGAATAGCAGATACAGAAGCTATATTTACTTCTGCCCATGCAAAAATGGTATAAGACAATTCCATTAATGCCCTGGACCTGGTCCCCCCTTGCCTATTAATGTGCGCTTTTGCCGTCATATTATCAGTAGCTATGAGGACGTGACGGTTAGACAAGAGAGGTAGAAACCGTTGTAACGCCAACATAATAGCCTTTAGTTCTAACCAGTTTATCTGGTGCCTTAAATCAATCGGCCCCCATTTGCCCTGGGCTGTGCGACCTTCACAGTGCGCTCCCCAACCAATCAGACTGGCATCGCAGGTGACCAATATGCGTGCGGGTTCACCAATGGGTACCCCTTTTGTTAAATTACTCCCTTTACTCCACCACGAAAAGGCCTTCCGGATCTGCAGAGGTAGAGTCACTCGGGAAGAAGTAGACCTGGAAATGCGATATGCCCAGGGTAACAAAAACCATTGCAAGGGCCTGGAATGTATTCTTGCCCATGGTACTATTTGGAAGAAGGACACCATTTTCCCCAAAATGGATGCCAACTGTAATACTTTTGGTCGTATATTGCCCCTTAATCGTGCCAGGTCCATCAGGAACGACTCAATTCTCTCATGAGATGGGGCTACAAGGTCAGCCCGTGTATCTATGAGTGCCCCGAGATGGGTAAGAGTCTGGGACGGAGTCAAGGAACTCTTTTCCATGTTGATGACAAACCCATGACCCTGTAGAACCCTGAGAACTTCTTGGAGGTCCGAGGAAACTCTGGATGGAGAATCTGCCAATATTATAAGGTCATCAAGGTATGCATAAATGGCCACACCCCTGACCCTTAAAATTTGCACCAAGGATAAGAGGATTTTGGTGAAAATCCTTGGTGCGGCACTGAGCCCAAAGGGGAGAACTCTATACTGGTAATGGTGCTCCGCTACTTGGAAGCGGAGATACCTTCTGTGTGCTGGCAGTATGGATATGTGGTGATATGCGTTCTTTAAATCCACACTGACCAGCCACTGCCCTTTATGGATGGCCGAACGGATGGACGACAACGACTCCATTTTAAATTTAACTGGTTGAATAAATTTATTTAGAAATTTCAAATCTAGGATAGCACGCCAGGACCCATCTTTTCTGGGTACCAAGAACAGATTTGAATACACTCCTCTGTTTCTCTGATCAACTGGAACAGGCTCTATAGCAGCCATAGCCAACAATTCTTTAACTTCTGCCAACAGGGCATGCCTCTTAACCGTTTCTGCAGGAACCTTTGTTATAACAATCCTGCGAATAGGCTTCTGGGCAAACTCAAGAGCATAACCAGTGCTCACTACAGAACAAACCCAAGGGTCATGGACATCTTGATTCCATGCTTCCTGGTAAATCTGAAGTCTCCCGCCAACTGGTGGTGACGAGGATGCACTGTCAAGAAGAGTAATGAGACTGTTTGGCTCCTCGAAAGGAGCGCTGATATGACCCTCTGGCGCGCTGTGTCTGGGAAGTGGATGCTGTATGGGGGTAGGATCTCTGGTAGGGTCCCCCCCATGAAGATTGGGATCTATCTCGCTGCCTATAGCTAGGTCGCTGGGAGGTATTCGGCTGGCGTGAATATGATTTCCTGTAATAAGATCTGCGGTCTTTTCCCTTAGATGTTGTTTGAGTGGATGGGGTAGATGGCAATATCATTTTCTTACTCTTCGACTCTATTAAGAAATCTTTCAGAACTTCATTGCCGAAGAGCTGACCACCTCTGAAGGGCAAGGAAACAACACGCATCTTTGATGCATAGTCTATATTCCAATGACGAAGCCACAAAACCCTTCTGGCGGCGGTGGATGTGGCTAGGGCTTTGCCAGTGAGCTGGAATGAATCTAGTGATGCATCAGCACAGAATGCTAGGGCGTGCCTAATTTCTTTCATTAGAAGCTTAGAATCCTTAGACAAGGTAGGGTCGGCCAGGACATGGTCCGACCACTTCAACGCCCCTCTGGCAAACAGCGAAATACTAGATAATGCTCGTGCTGCAAGCGCAGATGCTTCAAAATTCCTCTTCAAAAGAGTTTCTTGCTTGCGTTCCACCCCATCTCTGAGGTTAGTTAATCCCTGCTGGGGAAAAACGTGGTTTGAGACAAGGGCGAGGACAGGCTGGTCAATTGTAGGCACCTCCCACATTTGTTCTGGTGGGTCAGACACAAACATCTTCACTAGGTATGGGGAGATCCTCTTTGAAGAGCAAGGAGACTCCCAATCTTTCTTGACCAGCTTCTGGAACGCTGCAGGGCAGGGTAATGCTTGGCGCTCCACAGGAGTAGGCAGCAACAAATCATGAGCTTCCTCCACTTCCTTCTGTTTATCATCCTTCTTCCCGACATCCAAGTGTAAGTCCACCACCAGGCTCTCAATGAGCCTAGAATATTGAGTGGAATCAAAAAGCTTTTGACCTGGAGCCCCAGAAGCTTCATTATCAGAGTCATCAGAATCCTTGTCGGATGGATTGGAGTCAAATTCAAGGGACTCCCCTTCTTCAGGATTCGCCTTGCCAAAGGCCCTGGCCAAATCTGCTTGAGCGCGTCTAGTTAACGGCTGTAAATCTTGAGATCCAACAGATAGCTGTTCTGAGGGTACATCCGACATAGGAGAAGGAGACCGGAGTCTGCGTGAGGTATGAGAAGACGTCTTCTGAGCTCTGGACTCATGCCTAGAGGTGTGGGCATGAGATGACGATTCGCCCTTTTTGGATTTCTTTGGTGCAGGTGCAGCCTCTGCTGTATCAAGCGAAGGTCTCTTGACTGGAAGTCTCTTGTCTAGCTCAGTCTGTAGAAAAGTCAACAGAGCTTGCTGCAACTCTGCCTGTTGAGTAGATGGAACCTCCTTGCTCTGGGAAGAAGATGTCTTCTTTGAAGAATCAGACTTAGATGTTCTTGAAGACTTTTCCGTGTGTTTCTTCTGAGTACGTTTGAGAGAGGTAGTTTGAGGTTTAGGTGATGCTCGCTCCTCAGGGGGGAGCTGTGGAGCAGACTTGTCTGTCTCCTGAGGATCCATATTGATCAAAATATGAACCTAGGATTGAAAGGAAAAGGTGCACTTTAAGGCCTCAGATCCTAAAAGTCAGGCAGCTAGAAACAGCAAATCCCCTTTTTTTTTTTTTTTTACATGGGGAAACAGCCTTAGTCTGTTCCATGTCATCGTATAGCTTTCTATCAGGTTTTACCCTGTGACTACCATCATCATTGTACAGGGGAAGGCGACCTTAGTCTGTTCCATAGAGTCATATATCTTCCTATGCGATTACCCTGTAACTACATCCAAAGGTTATACAGGGGGAAGCATCCTTGGTTTGCTTAGCATAGTTGTCTAGCTTCCATCTAGCCTACCCTGTAAGTATCAACAAACATAGTACAGGGGGAAGCAGCCTTAGTCTGCCAAACGGTCGTATAGCTTCCCCTGTTAGGGGAGGGGAAAGAACCGTGGCGTTCCCAGATAAGAGTCCAGCTCTGTTAGTATCCTCCGCCGAGTAGGGGGGGGGAATAAGCAGGGGCTGCTTGACCAGCACGCCATAGCCCCCCCTCACCATCAAGGCCCTTCCCGGGCAGTCCAAGCCCCGCCGCGAGCAACCGCGGTTCAGGGTCCTCCTGCTCGCGCTATTCCAAATAGGCGCGAAGGGAAAACGCTGAGCTAACGCTGCAGCGGACGGAGGCGCGGCGGCTATATATCTTCCTTTCTGCCGCTTGTTTCCCCTGTACAAGAACGCCGGCTTGAACCACTGTAAGGAAGCGGTAGCGGGCAAGTTTGGCGCGCGCACAGCCGTTGGCCGGGCTCTCACCATCTGCCGCCGTTTGAGCGGAACGCCGGCGTTAATCGCTGTAAGGCGATAGCGGGCGTTTGGCGCGGCCAGGAGTCTTGGGGAGGAACGCGCCGGGGAATAAAAGGACTCCGAGGTCCAGCCCATTGAGGAATAAAGCTTACCGTAGCTCAACAGCCGCGGTTAGCTCTGTGCTCCCGCGTTGCAGGCAAGCTGCGAGCAGCGTGGCCTGAAGCCTTTCGGCTCTTCTCTCCCTCTCTCTCTCTCCGGCGATGACGCAATTTGCAATTCTTCGACGGGGTGAGGCGAGACCGAGAGATGAACTGGGGGGAAACGGGCAGAGGGAGCTTATATAGATTATTAAAAAAGGCTCCACCTCTCGGTCTGGGGAATGAGGCAGGAGGAGGAGATTAACCCTATGTTTGCCAACTTCGTAGACCCCGTCGGAAAATGAATCAGTAGGATGGAAGTTGCACCTTTCTCTTATTCTTGATACCCAGATGACTCCCCACACCCTTTTTGGGACACTACTTCTCAGAAAGCTTTTTGATCGAAGCAGATGCGCTTCTGTGAAAGCCTCTTTTCTCCAGACGTTCACTTTTTGCTAAGTAGGGACTACCGTATATGGTTTTGTCTTGTGGTTAAGAGTGCCGAGCAAATATGTCGTAGTCACCATGTTTGATTCCACAGTCCTCCATGAAGCCAGCTGGGTGACCTTGGGCTAGTCACAGCTCTCTTTCTATGTTCTGACAGACCCGCCTACCTCACAGGGTGTCTGCTGTGGGGAGAAGAGTATAAAGTTTTGTCGGCCACATTGAGTCCCCTTAAATGGGTGAGAAAAGTGGGGTAGAAAAGCCGACTCTTCTTCTGTATTTTCAATTTTGCTTCTCCTTTGCTGCTTAAAATTTTTTTTTCTAAAAAAAATTAGACAAACTTTCCAACACTTGCTTCTTGCATAATAACCAATTATAACTTAGGCCTCCCACTAAGATCATAATATGGGGCTTGTCTTGGGCTCAGCATTCCAGTGTATCTAGTCTTCATGGAAGACGAAACAACTACTGTATTTTCTGGCATATAAGACTAGTTTTTAACCCAGGAAAATCTTCTCAAAAGTTGGTGGTCGTCTTATACGCTGGGGGTTGTCTTCTTATACGGCGAGTATATCCCAAACTCTATATTTTAACTGCAAAGTTGGGGGTCGTCTTATATGCCCAGTCGTCTTATATGCCGGAAAATACGGGTATTTCTTACTGTATTGTGTATTATCTTACATATATTTTAGTGATGTCACACTTCATCAATTAGTATGTTTACAGGGTTATGTTTGTTTCAATGCTACATTTTTCTTTAGGGTATTGCTTGCCACCCCTGTCAGACGGTGGGAGGCAATCCCAGGAATTTGCCTCTGTCTGCCAGCAACTTTTCTTATTGTTATTATTCCCCTTCCAAATACCTGGACGTTAGAGGATAATGTATCATAGGTGGCAGACTTGCCCCAAAGGAAAACAATTCTGGTCTCAGATACATGAGGAAAGGCAAGTAATGTTAACAGTACATTTAAGACTGAAACCCAAAATGTTTCTGCTACGTCTAATTGATAAGAATTTAGATGAATGGATGGCGTTTATACATTATATGGCAACTGCTGCCAGGCTTATATATGCACAGACCTACAGTATATATATTGGGACTATATTGGGAATGCTAGAATTGTGAGTTTTAACCTGCATCTGGAGGCACTCTTTTTTGAAATGTGTATTGTGATATAGGGTGTTTTTCCACTGTCACTAGAAGTACCCATTAAGTACCCATTAATGGGTACAAAAATGCCATTTTGTACCCATTAATCGGTACTTAATGGGTACTTTTAGTGACAGTGGAAAAACACCTATATACTGGGGCTTCCATGGGATGGAGGAGAGAAAAATGCAGAAAAGAACACATAAATTGTTTTTTCCTCCCAAATGTTCAAGGTTTTAATTAATAAGAATAAAATATTTTGCAGCCTGATCCAGATCCTTCTCCTTCCAGTTCTATAGTTTCCTGGGAGTGCCACCTCTTTCATTCTAGCTTTCTTTTTCTCAGGCTGTGGTCACCCCTTCACTTCAAACCTCCAGTCCATCTTCATGTCTGACTGCTCACACCTTTTCACTTCTGTTTTATCTATGGCCTTTCTATTCAGGAAAGTCCAAATGGAGGGTGGGAAGTCCACAAATAAAACAGATAGAAATGAAAAGGTGTGAGCAGTCAGACCTGAAGATGGCCTGAAGGTTGAAAGTGAAGGTGTCACCTTGACCTCAGTCACCATGCTACATAATAACTCTCTCTCTGAATTTTAAAACCCCATATTTTAACACCTCACTGTGCTCATTATTACTTATCATTTAGTGATTTTATTAAAAACTGAGAACAAAATAACATTTTAAAACTACTTTATAAATTGGGTAGCTTAAAAAGATGTACAATTTATACTTTGAATACTTGTGCAAAAAGCCAGGTCAAAAACTTTATATATCAGAGGGATATGACTTTATATATCAGAGGGGACGGCGCTAGCATCATTTTTTCCCCAGCTGGGAAGTTGTAGTTCATATATAGGTTCCAGTGTTACATAACTCCAACTTTATCATGGCATGTCTTACGTTCAGTGAATGTAATCATACTGCATGAGCAAACGAGATGGTCTATCATTTTATCATTTTTCTTACACAACCTCCACTCATTATCCTTTGATGTTTTAGCTTTTCCTTTTATAATGTTCATTTACAAGACTTTTTCTTATATGCGCACCAGAGGCCTTCTTTTTTTGAAAAAAAAATATTCTGTAAACATTTCCAGTAGTCCTTATCTACTTTTCTTTTATGGCTATCCAGTTGTTTTTCTTTCCAAGTTCCCAATGGATTTTCACGATTCCATTCCCATATTTAATTTGTAGTACCTGTTAGCAAAGTGCTAAGTAGCAAGTAAACTAAACATCACTTCTAAGATGTAACACAGATTTGCTGTCATAACCTTTTGTGTTTTTCAGGCCAATTAGATTCCGATTCAGCTTGAGTCCACTCAACTATTCCTGCATCACGGAACCACTGGTTCATGGACTTAACCGTATTTGCTTCTTCAAGATTTGATTTTGACATGTTATGGTCACTTTTTATAATTCAGCAGTGGACATCTATTTTTTTTAAATACAGATCCATGCTCTCATTCTCTTCCCCTCTTTTTTTTACCCCCACAATAACCCTGTTAAACAATATATTTGGCTTAAGCCACAGCAGATTTAATCTGCAGCTCTCCAGATGTTACTGAGCTACCACAAGGCACATGCCTGTCCAGAGTACGTAGCTCAACTTGGAAATTAACAACTACAAGATGTGGTCATTGCTGCCAACACACTCCTGTTAACACACTCCTGTTAAGCAGAGGAACTGTGGTTGGTCCTCAGTCACCCAGGAATCTTTCACAGCAGAGGTTCTAACCTAGCACTTTAGCCATTGAATTAAGTCCAATCATTTATATGCTGTCCTTAAGTCAGAAGACTATCAGAGTGGCTTATACAGTCTTAGAAAAGATCCTATCGTTAGGCTTACAATCTAAAGATACAAGAAACCCAAGGAAAAAGATCTGCGAGTAAGGAAAACACTCTGGGAGCAGCAGAGTCCATACAATGGCCAAAAACATTTAGGTTCCTTTTCTCTTCCATACTCTACTGGCAAGATGGCGGCTTTATAACCTGCATAGTGACAATTGGAAGGGAGGGCTCAATGCTAGGAGCTTGAAGGGAGGTGTTCACCTAGTTCCCTTCTCTCTTCCTCCCTCCACAGACAATTAGAGGCATCTGTCTTGGATCCTTAATGATAATCGTCTCCTCCCAGGGTCCATCATCAAAAGCCACATGAGTTGGCAGGAGTGCTCACATCTTGCAGCTCTTAAATTTCCAAGTTCAGCTATGTACTCTGCGAGGACATACAACACGATGCAGCTCAGCAACATCTGGAAGGCCACAGATAAAGCCCACCCTGGCTCAAGCAGTGACATCAAACTCTAAACTTGGCAATGTCTGCACTAGTGCTTGAGCAATGATCTAGTATTTTCACTTACAAGTGGTTGCAGTGCTTAATGGATGGAAGCATCAGTCTCTCTACTAAGTGTGCACAGAAGGGGAATTTAACTAAATTTAGGACAAAGCGTTCTCCAGCTTATGCAGCACACATCTTTCATCATTGCTACTCAGCAAGGCTGCCTAAAGGGCCACACAAAGGCCAAGCTATAACTAAACTGTAATCTGCCTTCAATCCAACTTCAGAGTGAAAGAACACATCAGCAAAGTGACAAGCGGTTTTCTTCTTAAATTATCTAACCCAAATGTGGATTTTCTGATTTAGACATTGCCGAAAGAATACACCACACCCTTTGCTGGTGCTGTATCTCACTCTGAAGATAGATCAAAGCACATTACACTTAGGTGTAGCTAGTAGGGATTTGCATGAATGTATCTTTTACGTTTGCTTCGCATCGAAGGAAATGTGAAGGAAATGCATATTTTATGTGAATAGAGCCACTCCAATTATGGTGGGATTCGAATCCCCTGAGAATGTTCTTTGAATCTTTGCCACCAGCCATGCTTCCAATCTCATTTGAATCCATTCTGAATCTGCTGTAAATAAGACTGGGCAGCCCCTTTGCTGCCTCCTCGCTTACCTTAGCAGATATAATGAAGCTTTGAACAAATGCACAAAGCATTCACTTTGTGTTTGAATGTCATTCTTCAAATACAGCCAATATTCCATTCAAATGCGAATGTTCAAATTTGTACGGATTCATACGAGTTGCAAACTTGATGCAAATTCTTTGCCCATTCCTAGTAGTTAGGGGCTTAAATAAAGAATGTGCAGAGGCACCAGTTGCCAACCTGCTGAGAAGCCTGCCTGGCTGTTTGCACAGCATGTGCTAAAGCCCCCTATTCCTCTTAGCCTGCTCTTCACTGTCTCCAGGAAAGCAACATCTGTCTCTTTCGGCTTTGCAGCCAACTCTTTTGTTATTCAAGAGCATTATTGTTTTAGCCAGACCCTAACGTGCCACTGACTGACCTGATTTTCATTCTGTTATATTTCACTCCATTCTGCCTTCTCGATTCAGGCTTGGAACCATTACTGAAAATGATCTCACTCCATTTTCCCTTCGTGCATGAAATTGTTTTTGGTGAAGATGTAAATACTTGCACAGAACAATTCAGGCAGTACATCAGGGAGGTGAGCTTCACCCCACACTGCCATCTGTCGGCCACACTGCTCAGGTTGCAATTTTGCAGGAGTCCTAAGCAGATAAAGGGTCCTATTGCTGATTTGGCCTGTAGATGGGGGAGTGGGCTCAGTCTTATTCTTCTTTCTAATTAAATACAACTTTCTCAATAAGTGCAAAAACACCTGAAACTCTTCCACACATACAACTGCTTGCAGGCAACAGCCTGGTCTTTTTTTTTGGGGGGGGGCAGCAAAGGGTTTATCTTGCAACTCTGTTAAGGGAATGCAAATACAGTGTCTGAAATGATCTACCCTGTGGCAACCCTTTCCCCACATCCCAAGTGTTTTGGAGGATCCTGAATAACATTTTAGAGCTAGCACGGAGATCACATTCCACCAGCTGCAGCATTACAAGGCTAGATGTTTCAGGCTTCTTCTTCTTCTTCACACTGGACCACCCAGTTCTTGGCCTACTCTCTGTCCTAAATCAGACAGATTATCTGAATTATCCAAATGCAAGCATCATGCATAGCCTATGTGATAACAGACCATGTAGTAATCACCATCAAACTATAAAAGGGGGTTAAATCTTTGTAGGACCGGGCTGTTGATGATTTGCACTGTTGGTTGAATCTTGGTATGTTCCTCTATGGACACTATTTATTTATTTATTTATAAATAAATAGAGCATCATGGGGAGTATTACAGCAAAATGGAGCGCAAGGCACGGCGACACTTTGCTGGTAGACTTTTATGGGACGTAGAGACCACTACTGGACATAAAAACTACACACAATAAACATGTGCTCTCAACCTGAGACCTCTGATCTCCTGGTCCGGTACTATTTAAACAATGGGCTGAGGGTTAAATTGAAATTTACCTGTTTGTACTCGCTGGGGTTGTTTCTTAGGTGGTTTTTGTACCTCATGTTGTTTAAATTTTGTTCTGTTGTCCGTAAAGTTCTCTGAGGGAAAGCAGTCTACTTCTGATTAGTGGTTGCTGCAGGGTGAAGGGCTGCTGTTATGCTGCCTGCAGGACTCCCACAGGACATGGAAGTTGACTGAACAAGGGCAGAGTGAATACTGCCTCACCACAGTTCTCTTTCTCCTTCAAGTGTGTGCCCAAAATGATACTGCTAGCCTTTCCAACATAAAATCATTAAAATGGTTGGCATGTACAAAATCTATTTTCCGAATTGAAAAATACCTGGTTTATAAAATACCCCCTCCGTTAAGACAACTCACTTGTGCACAATTTGAATTAACTGACTCCATGATGAAGTATGGTAGAAACCTTCAGATACCTTATGAAGACAGACTGTGCATCTGTGGGGCAACAGAGGTTGAAAATCTCTCACACATTTTGTTTACCTGCCCCCTGTACTCCCAAATAAGAACAACATGTCTGGATCCCCTTCTGCAAAATATGGCATACCGGAATACAGAGCAAAAAGTGAGCTACCTTTGGCAGGGAGAAAACACTCAGGCAACATATAAGGTAGCTTTATACTTGGTTAAGGCAGCCCATCTCAGGAATCTTTTCATTTGAGTTTAATGGAGTGCCTTGTAAGGGGGATGAGGATATGTAACGATAACATACGTACAGACCTGATCTTACTCTTGTTTATACTGATTTTATTCTTGTATGGTTTTATCTTTGCACACTTGATACTTGATATGGTCAAGCGACTAATCAATAAAGTTTCTTCTATTCTATTCTATTCCCTCAAGTGTGTTTTAACTCAATAGTCAGTTTATGTGGGCCTAAACCAGCATGTTCACCTAGGAGTGCAGCCGTAGCTGTGGTTGACGCGCATCAGGACTTGTGAGGCAGAGGGCACGGGAGCTGAAAGGAAATTGCATCAGGAATCAGTATGGGTTTAGCTAATTCCAGGAAAGACACCATAAGGGTCCAATTCTGTGCAGGCCTGCAGTGGATTAAGGACAAGCAGGATGCCTCTAAGGCCATTTGCTGGGATATGAGAGCAGGAGAAGGCTTGCCCTTGTCTCTGCTTGAGATGCCCATGGGCGGTTGGTGGGCAGGATGCTGAACTAGATGGGCTGTGGCCTGATCCAGCAAGGCTCCTCTTATGTTCGTATGTACATATTAGCATGAAGCGGAAAAGTAAAATGGGCTCAAGCCCTAGGGTGGTGGCTGCGTATGGGGGTAATGACTGTCCACTTGATTTGACTTTCTTTGAGCTTCCTTGCCCTCGGCTCTGTCAAGCCCAATGGGGCCCAGACACTGATGCTCTTAAGCTCAAATCATCATTTCTAAAGAAGTTTTCAAATTTCCATAAGCAGCAAATTCCATCACCCAAACTGTTCTCTCTGAAAAGATACAGAATTTTGTGTTCCGAAGACTGGCTCTAGGGATGCCCAGGATACACACACATTTGAAAAGTTTTATACCTTTTGCTTCAGTTGCAGCACCGTCTGCTTGATCTGATAGAACTCTTTGCAAGAAGCACAGCAGGCCCCAGGTTTTACCACGTTATCTGTCTTCTCAGAAAACCCTGCTAAAGAGAAGCAAATATTTGAGTCCAGGGGAAACAGGGCAAGGAAGAGGAAGGCCGATGAAATCTCTGCAGAGGCTGCAAACCTTTCATGTTTTTCTTCCTAGCTATTCCGTGAGAGGAAGAGATGCCATTGGTATTAACAGCCTTCTTCAGCTGTGACTCACTGCAAGGGCTGGACAGATCTACTGCAAGCTTCCTGCAAGCCGTCCTAGGAGGCATCTGTTTCCAGTAAGCAGGTTGAATGTTTCTCTCTTTCACTTTTTTTTTAAAAAAACTGTTTACCTCCCCATTTTTATCTGAGTCCTAATTGTACAGGAACTGAATGGATCCACGATGATTTATAATTCCCGGGCAAGGGCCAATTTTTGCACACTGTACGTTGTGCAAATATCCCATAAAAGGAGATCTTTTGCTTGCAATTTACTCAAATGTGGTCTCTATCATCCCTGACTACATGTGCTGAGGAACAATAGTTTTTTAAAACAGAAAGTCAATGCTAAGTGCTGCTATCACCAAGTAGTAGTAGTAGTAGTAGTAGTAGTAGTAGTAGTAGTAGTAGTAGTAGTAGTAGTAGTAGTAGTAGTAGTGGAATGTATAAAAGTCTCCACTATATTAAATTTTAAATATTTGCACCCTCAATCTGGTGAACAACCAGTAGGCATAAATGAACTGCCAAAGTAGTCCTGTTCATTCGATGTGGTTAGGGAGCTAGACTCTTATCTGGGAATACCGGGTTTGATTCTGCCCTCCAGCATGAAGCCATCTGGATGACCTTGGGCTAGTCACAGCTCTCTTCTGCGCTCTCACAGTCCCACCTACCTCACAGGGTGTTCTGTCATGGGGAGAAGAACAGAAGGGTTGTCAGCCGCTTTGAGTCCCGTTAAATTGGTGAGAAAAGCGGGGTAGAAAAGCCAACTCTTCTTCTTCTTCTTCTTCTTCTCCTTCTCTAATGCACCTTTTTATTATGGGTCGTCAAAAAACTAGTCAAAAGGCATAACTGGGATGTGGCCTTTGTGTTTTGTGGAGGAAACTCTGGCTGTCAAGTAAGCTCATGCATGCCCAGTGTTCACAGTCATCCATCCAACACAAACTGCCCAAAGAGGGGCTGGAATTGAAGGAATTCCACCTCTGACATTTGTGATTGTCAGAGAAAAGGGAGAGGAGGTGGTGAGTGAAGGGCGCATGTAGTAAGGCGTTAAAGGCCAAGCAACACTCACTGGCACTCACAGGCACTAAGACGTCTCTCTCTCTCTCTCCCAGTTGGTCTTGCAGCTCGTAGCGAGATGGCCCATAAGGTACCACATGGCCCACAAAGATCCTGCTTTTTGACAGTTTTCCCTGAACTCTGCCAAGCCTGAATGGGCCATGGGATGAAGTCTTTGCTGATGCCACATGGTGTATCCCTATTCCCTCCCAGACTCAAGGCCAGCTGGGGGATAGAGCACAGCCTCAAGGAAAGACAGGCCACATCCCCATTACAAGCTTATTTCGCTTTCCCTAAACCAAAATAATAGAACCAGATGCAAACGCGAATTTGCCTGTTCCCATTACTTTTAACTTAATTGTGTTCGATCTGGATTCTGAGGATCTTACGTGGGGTACGTGACTCAAGGTGGGACTCAAGTGGCTACTTTTTAAAAGCCGCTTTTCGGGGCTGCCCTGCCCTCTTCCGCCTGGCATGGACACACCACCCATAAGGGAATTCACCTGCTCCTTACTGGCATGGATGTTGCCATTTCTTCCACCTCTGTAGCGTAGCACTGTGCTTGCACAGATGCCATGATGCATAATGGAAAGGAACAGGTAAGTAGGGGCATTCGCCTGTTTCTTACTTGACCCTCTGTGCCAATGACAGCCTGGCACTGCTGGTGCTTCAACTAGTGGTCACAGGGCTTTTTCACCCTTCCAAACAGGTTTGAGCTCCTGTTCACACAAGTGTAGCACAAAGAAGAACCTGTGGAGCAGACAGTGAAGCTGTGCTTTTCTAATGCAACACTTTGACAGTTGATGGATCTGATGTCACAGACCAGTTTTATGCTATTGTTAGTTAAACCTTTGGGCTATCTTGATTAACTTCCTTTCTTTTTTAACCGGAAAATTAATAAGCCCACTAGTTGCAAAGACAATGCTATTTGGTGAGGTAGGACTTTGGTTTGAAGGTCTCTCTGCAACTGTGTAGGCTTGTGCAAACGGCGGTTCAATGTCACCAACTAGCAGCAAAGACTGCTAAGCACTTCACCGAGCAACCTAGGGGTAATTAGCAAACAGATGAGCACCATGGAAATAACACGGGGAACTCATCTGCTCACTTGACCACCCTTACTTCCTGGTCCACAGGTGAGGGGAAGATGGTTTGCATGGCATTCCCACTTTCACGCATTCCTTCTTTAATATATTATTTGTCTTATACTAGCTACCATGGCTTTTCACTTGATTATGTGGCTGTTTTTTCCTCTCCCTGTAATATTCAAGATAATATGCCAGAAAGATCCTGCATTCCTTTGGTACGTCTCTCTGCTCCCAAACATTCAAGCCTATAGGTCAAATCCACTTTCCGGCAGCCTTCGTTTCTTTGGCACTGTAGGATAAACATACTTAATTGCTTCCCTACATACTATGTATTATTTTTGGAAAAAGGGCAGAAGACTAGGATTTCTTTTATTAGTGTCTATAAGCAAGTATTTATCAGATTTGCTTTTGGGAGCTAAACGTCGGTGTAGCACCAGTAAGCTACTACCATGGTGTAGAAACTTAAATGTACCCCAAGATGGCACTCTAATGCAGATGGTTTCAGAGGGAGAAAATCTTGCTATTCTAAGAGATTCTGGCTAGAATTACAGCCAATCATGTATTGTGATTAAAGACCTATCGTCTTTATTCTTGTGACTACATCAGGTATAAATATATTCTGTCTTAGTTCGTGTGTGGATTTCATTAGTTCCCATTTATAGCATTTCCTCCAAATCAGTGGAATTGTTTGGGCTGTACAGTGGAACAGTGACATTACTTAAAGATCCACTGAAATTATGTATATTTTTAAGAATGCATCCTTCGATATAACCCTGGAAGAGCCCTGAAATCATCCGGATGGTCTTACTGTGGATCCCATGGAATACAGAATGCCACCATATGATTGCTTGCAGTTGGACCTTCTTAGTGGTGGCACCTTTTGGAATGCCTTCTCCTCCGCTGTTTCTGAAGCGCCTACACTTACAGCTTATAGGTGTCTATTAAAGACCTATCTTTTTACTCCAGCACTCCCTATGTGCAAGGTTGTTTCTTCTGTGGTTTTTATTTCATTTTTTTTACCTTTGTCCTTAATGTGTTATAAATTGCTTCCATAATTTTCAAATTGGAAAGCAGTATAGAAATGTCTTAAATAATGGACACAGAGTCCAAACAGGGCCAATTATAACCACCCATGTTTGCAGCTCCTTCGGATTGCCTGCAAGTAATCTACAGCCAATCAGTTCCAGCCTCCATCCTGATGCAATTAGTTAGAATCCTAAATGGGCATATTCTGCAATTAACTGATTGGAATGCAGCAGAACAGACGTTGACCCTGGGTACAATATCCAATCAGTCAAGATCTCAGTATCATCAATGATAAAGCCAGTTTCTGGCTCTTGTCTACACATGCTAAGCTTTAGCAGTTCATGAAATTGAGCTATAAGATGCTATATGCTATGTAACATCCCAGTTACTATAAGGCTATCCGAAGCAAGAATGAATTAATAATTTAAACCGTGATGGAAAGGTAGTAGCTCAGGGCATCATGGAATCATGAAAATGTCCAACTGAAGGCCGCCTCCAGACATCAATTATTTATTCTGCAATTTAACAATTTACCAGTATAAAGCATTAGATCGATGCTCTGGACATAAGCATTTCTAGATCAACAGAGTGAGGTTAGTTTTACCGGAATAATAACCTTGTAAATAGGGTCTATATTCCAGGACTTTATTGGGAGAACTGTGATCACGTCTGGCAAATCAAGTACAAGTACAAAATAATTATGGATTTTGGATCCTTTCTGGATGCAGTCTGAGAGGATTCTAGGACTTGTAGAAGACCTCCTGCCTAGGAAGCTGAGAGCTGCTGCTGAGCCAAATGGATAAAAGTGTGTGGGCAAGACTAAATTACTTGGTTTAAGCTAATTTCATATGACTGTCTGCACAATTCCTGCAAGTCACATAATTTGATCCAGATATTTCAAATCTATTCACCTAACTTGAATCATGAAGACATTATTATATTCTGCAAACGAAATAATTATTTTATGATCTGCAACACCTAGTTTGAGCACCCTCATCTGATGGCCTGTTCCTTTGCTTTACTTTTTCTGCCAAGTCCTGCTCACAATTACTGCAGTACGATGCTGTTGATTTGGAGTTAAGAGGCTCAGTTTAAAGAATACCCTGCATTTGAGACAATCTTTGGTGGTCCTTGAAGTACTATATCATTTGAATAGTTTTGGGGGTTTCTTTTACTCAAAACATACCACTTTAGCTCAGTACAAGGATGCCTTCAGACATGGGCTAAAATCCACAATTCTTTGAGGATTATATCAGGAATGCTGGACATGAATGCAGCATTCCCGATACAGACCTGAGATAGTGAGCTGCTATCCTGTAAAATTACCATTATGGGAAATCTGCCAATGCTACTGGGTTTCTGTAATTGTTCCCCTTAATACCTGGACATCTGCTTGAAGATTCCAAAATAAAGTCAGATCATATAACTGGAAGCCACATGAAAGACAACAAAGGAAGTGGCAGTGGGTCCTTGCCTGACTTTCTGGTGATATGATTCGACTTGATTTTGGCAGCCCCCGAGAGATGTCCAGGTAAGGAGAAATAAGCCCACAATTGTTTGTTACATTCGCGGGCGGTCTTCTTTAGATCCCACAATGCTTCCTGCTGTTCCGCGGCAGCCTAATTCAAGTAATACTGTTTTATACCTTTGTCTCCTTTGGTGCATGTTTTCCCATCATCTTCACGTATGTAGCCTTCGTGACACTCACATCGGTAGCTACCAGGAGTATTGATACAGATGTGGGGACAGAGGGGCTCACTGCTTGTAGCACATTCGTCAATATCTGAAATGAGAGAAATGTTAGAGAGGTTTGATTTTCAAAAGGTGGAAATGGAAGGATCAGCCAAAAAAAAAAAAGTTAATTGCTCTGGAGTTCTGGGTTTGTTTGTTTTTTCTGCAAATGCCTTACATTCTAGCTGAACATTGGTCATCCTGTTGGTCCTGCTTGCTAGGCTGGTCAGTTGCACCTGTGATGGCTATGGATGGGCCCAGGTAACAAACACGTTTGTTTCCTCCAAAGAGCCCCAACTGGGCATACTGTTCCTCCTCTGCCCCCCGTTTATAACTTTAAAACAACCCTGTAAGGCTGGTTAGGCTAAGAAGCTGCAACTGGCCCAAAGCGAGATCTTGTGGCCAGGAGGGAAACATTTATTTAGGGATTATTGGGATATTTAGGCACGGTGTGTCCTATTCCAAGCTGTTCCTGGGAACATGGGACAAGGACCGTCCACATTGTGGAGGCCTAGCCCAGTGGAGGCTAGGGATGGAAGTTTCTGGCTGGGGCTTTTCTGCTAGGCCATGAGAAGCAGCGCATTTCCAGGGCTGCTTCCAGGAATCTGGCAAAATGGTGCCAGGCTCCATGTGTCCAGCAGACTGGTCCAGCCACTCAATACTGTCCTCACACTAGCAGCTGGGTTGGTCTACCACTGGGGAATGCTGGAAGAGAGCTTCAAAGCAATTTGTCAAGGTAGTATGCTTCAGTGCCCTTTCTTCCCTTTTTTGCTGGAGCCTGCTCCAACAGCACATTCCACATGGACATGGCATTTTCACAGGAGGCATGGCCTCCCATCAGACTGTTCTGCACTGCAGAAGAGGCAGTCCCCGGGGACCTCAGGTTTCGTCGCCAGGACCCAGGATCCAAGGTAATGAAAAAGAAAATGTTGTAGCTGCCTGGCAGGAGCTGACTGAAGTTACGTGCCAAAAAACGCCAAGGCTACCAGAAAAGCATATGAAGTTATCAGTGGGCGCCTGCAGATCCCAGTTGCAAGCACTGCGAAGAAGGAGTAAGGCTCCAGTTAGATCAAAACTCAGTTCAAAGAGATCAAAGGCAGGCTTCAAAGAAAATCTCAGCTCCTCTCTTACAGAACTGCTTTACAGGCTGCCACGGGCTGCTCTACAGCATTTATTTAAACAATTATTTTTACTATTTGCTTATATATTTTTACTATTTGCCACATGCTTTAAGTGCAATCCTAGAAGCAAGTACAAATTTCACTTGGCTCAATAAGATGTACTTCCAGACAACTATGTTTGGAACTGCAGCCAGAATGTGTTGGAAACCCAGGCAGACTTCTAGGAGCAAGACCAAGGCCCTTACTGCACTGGGCCTTATTCCAGATTATATCCCAGAATAGAGGCCTGTTGTGGGCATCCTAATGCAGACTATGGCAGGCACTGGGTAGCACCTGCCATAGTCTGCACTAGCACACAGATGGTCAGCCCTTATTCCAAGATATATCCTAGAATAAAACCCAGACCTTTTCTGCACTTACTCCTCTTTCATCTGGATCTATGGATCCAGATTAACCAGACTTACTTGCAAAGGTTGTGCAAGCGTTGCAGCCACCGCCACCCCGACAGCTAGGAATGAAACTTACTAGCATTGGGGCTGGTGTGTGTGTGTGTGTTTTGGCAGCTCCCTTATAGTTCCAGATCACAGAGGCATGTCATCTGCATGCTCCCTGTGGTCCTGAATAAGATTCCTTGGTCCTCGTATGGACGCAATTAAATGGGTTCACAAGAGATCCAGATAAAGGGCCTTTTCATTCTTGATTCTGCTCCATCTATTGCAGGGGGAGCAGGTCCAGTGGGGACAAGGCCTCCTTGATCTGCATTAACATGTAGATGGAGAGTTCCAAGATCTGTTCTAAGAGGTTCTTTAGACCAGATCAAAGGTGAGTGTGGAAAGAGCCCCAAGTGTAGAAAGGGCTCAACTCCCTCCTCAGACACAGACCTAACTAGCTGACGTTGGGTTGGTTGCTTTCTCAGCCTAGCCTGCCTCAAGAAACTGTTGTGAGGGTAAAAATGAGCTTCGGAGGAATCCCCTTGTATTTATTGTTCCCATTATCACTTAAAACTGTTTAAAAACGGTTTCAAAATGGTTTGGATCCTTGTCGTTCCCACCCCCCAATCAAGTAAAACGGTTTAAAAATGGTTTGGATCCTCATTGTTCCCATTCACAATCAGTTTTAGGGCTATCTTGAAGATTACTTGGCTTTAAAACAGAATTAAATAAACACCTGATTTTTCAGGTGTTTTCCCAGTTTTGCTTTTAAAACGTTTCTTATCGCTGTGGGAACGCTACAGCATCATCGGGGAAAATCCGTCATGAAATGGGTGGGATTTCTCCCAGCAGGACAGGACAGCCCATGGCCAGATTTTTAAACTGCAGAGCTTCTTCAGCAGTTTCCTTCTCTCCCTGATCACAAAGTAACAGTTCAGGCAATACTCCTTAACACCCAGGTGCACGAATAACAATGTTGCCACATTGCCCGCAGTTTTTGGCTTCCCTGAAAGGCAAGAGGAAGGAGCCGCCGCAGCCGCCACAGCATGTGTGTGCGTGAGAGAGAGAGAGACAGGGAGATCAGAAGATTCTGCCTTTCAAGTTTCTCTTTTGCCTCCGAAGAAGGACTGCTCTCTCTCTCTCTCTCTCTCTCTGTGGGTCTGTGCTTGAAAGATCTTACATTGCTATAGCCTTTTTTAAAAAGGAAAGGAAGGCGAGGGGGCCGAATTGATTGTTTTAAAAAATACTTACTGCAATAGGGGCTGCATTGACTTGCCTTGCCTTGCCAAACAAGCTTTCCCCTTTCAAATGGGCAGGAAAAGGAGGGGGTGAGGGGGCTGGGATTCCCCACGTCATCAGATCAAAGCCAATGGGGAGAGAGGGGTGGGGAAAGGCTCAGGAGGGGAAATAATGCTTTCCCCAACACGTTTTTGGAAGCGTTTTAAATGGTAGGACAGTGGGGACAGAAAATCGGGGTTGAATCCGATTGCCAGATGCTGTTTGCTTCCTTTTAACGCGCTTTACATATTGATGCAAATCCCAATGTAAATCTCAATGTGTATTTCGTTTTATTCCTTAAATGGGAACTCGCCCCATAGACTTAAGTAGACCATAAATGTGCCTAGGAGTGCAAACTCATAAGCTGTTCCTGAATAGTCTGACTTACCAATCCCTTACTCTTGCATGCTTTTTCAGGGGTTAAGTAGTTTTGTTTCAAAAAAGGGGCACTCACTAGTAATGTTAATATTAGTCTGCTCCTTCAGCGATTAAACAGTAATGACAAATATGTCCACGCAAGATCTGCAAAACCCATACAATGGCACATTTGAAAAAGAACAGGAAATTCCAGAAGGAGTCACTTTCTTTAAATGATGTTCTGACTGAAATGGAAATTAAAAAGAGAAAACAAAACAAAACACGCACAAGGCAAAATTGTGCTGAAATTTCGCCTAAACAAACCAAAATGATCTCAGGAATTTCCTACACTGATGGTAGCCAACATCCAAGTTCCATATGCATTAAGAATGTTTAAAAATTCATCAATGTGTTAGGCAATCTTACTCCTTAAAATCTGCATGCCATCAGTTAAGGGGGTATGTTTAAATAATTATTTTACGCAAAATTTCGAAGCCTACAGCAGTCTCTACATTTTGACATTGCTATTTTGGATTAAGCTCATATGCAGTCCTTTCCACTTACCTAAACAATAGGGCTTCTCTCTGTTTTTATGTCTTTCACGGTCATACCGGTAACCAGAGTAGCAGGTACACAAGACACGCCCAAAATTATCAGTGCACTGTTGTTCACAAGGAGCGTCTGCACAGACATCATAATCTACAGAGACAGAAAGCACACTTGATATTAGCAGCTGTCTAGCACTGATAAATCAAGGAAAGGCAAATATTCCATTTATCCTTATGTTCTAGATTACAGTTTGGAAATGTACAACTAAAAATAGACTGCACTTGATTCTTATGTTTTACAACCATCCAAATGGACAAGAGCAAATGCTGCTGAAAAGAAAATAATAGCAACAACAACTTTTATTTATAATACCCCTTCCACCAAAGGGCGGAACAAGAAACACATAGTCAATAGAGAAACAACTGAAAACCTATATGTATATTTACAGAAAAACAGAATTCTAGGTATATAAAATCAGCACTCCAGCTGGAGAAGCTGCTTGCAAAAATGAATCACAGACAATTTTGAGGTGAAGCTGTTGCAGTGCTAACTCCAGGATTACAGGCCCTATGGAGGTTTTAAAGACACAGGGTGGGCATTCCCATGGTGAGGATACGGTGAGAAGAACGTAAGTCCACCTCGCAAGAGTCCCCATGCAAAGTCCTAATTCGGGTTACATGAGGGACAAAATCCTCCAAATCAAAGTAAAAAAAAACCCCACTTGATAACTGTTCTCTCCCTGAATTAAGGGGAAAGAATGGGTTATCCTGGGGGCATGGGGACACTTCCAGGTTACGACCGCCGCATTAGCGGGTGGCGTTTCGCTGTCCTCACCACTAATGCTGCTATTGCAACTGTCTCCCCTTACCTGAGTGCTTAATCACCCAGGTATGCCTGACAGCTGCCCTGCAATCAGCTGAGCAACTGTCAGGGGGTTATAGCAGCTCTGATGCGCACAAGAGGAGCTCTGCTAATGATTAAAAGAGAGACTGCGAGCAAGGAGCTAATTAATATGCACCTCTTTCCAAGGCTCGGAGGTAACAGGCAGCTAATTTGCTTCCCAACTTGCTTGTGAGCTCCGATGAGTCAGCCTCCCAGCAAGGAGCTAATTAATACGCACCTCTTTCCAAGGCTGGAGGTAACAGGCAGTTCCGAGCCAAATGATCCCAGGGTGCAGGATCACGTCTATCTTGCACCCTGGGAGGAGTCTTTGGATGTGGACAATGCACCTCAGTAGAGGCTCACGATGACTCAGAGGTTCTGTGTGGATCTTGCCTTAGTCCAACACTCTAGCCACTAAACTATGCTGCTTCTCATCACATGACACAACATTTTACTGGGTAAACTGGCCATGCCACTTTCAGTGGGCAAGATGCATCTTCAGTAGTTTTCTTTTCCAACAACAATCATAAAGGTTCATTGATGCTAGCTGCCCATTTATTTTGAGTTTTCTTCAAGAGAGAGGATCAGTAGCTCTATCCATCTACCTGGATCCCTTCATAGGTAACATTTTCTCTCATTTTTAAAATCTCTGTTTGAGCAATGAGGGAATGAGGTGCATACTTGTAAAGGGTAGCAAAAGTTATTTTGCTGTGCACAACCAAAATCAACTTTAAGAAATATAGACAGTTTGGTAGATGAGCCAAATGTATTTTGGATTGTTTATTGCTCAATAATTTTCTTTTCAGGACATCTTTCTTTGTTCATTGCCATAAACCATAAAGTAGTCCCATGACAACACAAAAATAAAAAAAATATAGAAACAAAACAAACACTTAAAAAGCAAAGTTAACTCCCATTTATTTAAAAGCATTCCAAACACTGCAGCAGTGGGGGGCCTACATGAAATCCCAGCGAAGATACTTTTGTGGCCAGAAACATTAGTACTCAAACGTCTTGGAAAAAACGAGCCATCCTTATGTGGCATAAAACAATAGCGACATAATTTCAGTGACTGCTTGGGCCCTCGTTATCTGAAGTGATGCCTTCTCCCATATTAGATCTGCCTGTGCACTGAGATCTCAGGGAGAAGGCCTTTTCTTCACAGGGTCTTTTTTGTGGTGGCCCCCAGGCTCTGGAACAGCCTCCCTCTGGAGGTTCGCTGGGTACCTACATTATATGGTTTTTGGTGCCTGGTTAAAATATCCTTCTTCACTGAGGCCTTTGATGTTTAGCTGCCTCTGGATGTTGCCCTACCAGGGAGGGTGGGAGAGAAAGAGGGTAATATCTTAGATGTTTTAAGAATACTTTACATATTTTATTTTTTTTATTGTTGTGACCTGCCCTGAGATGTTTTAGTAAAGGTTGGAATATAAATTCTTAAAATGAATTAAAATAAAACTTAAAGGAGAAAATTTTTATTAGTGGAGTCTTTTGGGCAGATGCAATTATAGAATCTGTGTATATGGATGCAATTATGGATAATGATCTGGTTTAGCACCTTCAAATGCATCATGACAACTGTCACTCAGTGCCTCCTTATCACTTCTGGCTTTCCAGGTTTTGTTGCATCAATACCAGTCAGGTCAGGGTTGATATTGTGTAAACAGAGATGAGGGGATGAGGATTTATGTATATTTTTATGCTGCCCTATATGCAAAGGTCTCATAAGAAGTTAGAAAAAAGTAAAACAATTCAAAAATAACCCATTAAGAACAATAACAGTGTCTGGAAGTCAGAAGTGGAAGCTGTTTCTTCCGCCAAAGGCCAGGATGAACTGATGCATCTTTGCCCATCTTGTAAACGTATACAGTGAAGAGTCCTGATGCAGCTAACAGGGGGAGACTATTCCATAGTCAGGGGCCACCACTGAGAAGGTGATTGCGTGTGTGCAGGAAATCACTGAGAAATTATTGACTCCTGTTTGTCAATTAATACAGTCCTGCCTGGCACTTATTCTCTACTTAAATCTTACATCACGTCTGCTTCCTCATTCCCACTTTCCAAAATAAAATGGACTAACATTCTGAACTGGATAGAGAACTCATTGAATCCACATGATTAGATTTTAGCTCACTTTTGGGAATTTTAGTCATGAAAAGGTACAGACTCTGAAATTACGGTTGGTATAAAAACATCTGAAGCCAGTCTCTAAACTGATTATTTGGCCTTTTGCAATGGGGTCTGTGTTGATTTATTTAAAATATTTGCATATCACTTCTTTAAAAATATGAAGCCGTTTGCAATAAACAGGCACTGCAGAATCCCCATTGCTAGTCAAGCCATTGGCATAAAAACCAAAACAATGGTTGTGGTTGCAAAACAGACATCAGAACTGCAACCACAAAACCAAGTGGCAGTGGCCTTTTAAACTCCCATGTATCTGCCAGTTATCATGAAACTACTGTCACAGGAGCTTGGCATTAAAGAATGTCTGTGTGAGAGGGTCTTCTCAGTGATGGCCCCCTACATCAGCCACCTTCACTGTGCATGCTTAGAAAGGTGGTGAAGATGCACCTCTTTGCCCTGGCCTTTCATTAAATGGGATATGCTTTATCGT
Organism: Aspidoscelis tigris stejnegeri; assembly: GCA_023333525.1. Classification (NCBI taxonomy): domain Eukaryota; kingdom Metazoa; phylum Chordata; class Lepidosauria; order Squamata; family Teiidae; genus Aspidoscelis; species Aspidoscelis tigris. Next base: position 16,588,344 of record JALMGA010000007.1, read on the forward strand.
CCCACTTTCAGACACTGTTATTGTTTTAATATATACTGTTATCATTTAATATACCGTATTTTCCGGCGTATAAGACGACTGGGCGTATAAGACGACCCCCAACTTTCCAGTTAAAATATAGAGTTTGGGATATACTCGCTGTATAAGAAGACAACACCCGGCGTATAAGACGACCCCCGACTTTTGAGAAGATTTTCCTGGGTTAAAAAGTAGTCTTATACGCCAGAAAATACAGTACACATTTGATTTAAAACGTTGTTACCTGCCCTGAGACCTTCAGGTATAGGGTGGGATGGATGGATGGATGGATGGATGATAGGTAGATAGAGATAGAGATAGATAGACAGACAGACAGACAGACAGACAGATAGTAGCCAAGAGCAAAGACATTTTCCAAAGGGGCACATGCCTGATGTAGGTCACTTGTCATGGATTTTTTAAAGGCTACATGTGCTACTTTGGAAAACATTTTTGCTCGATAGTTGCATCCACATGATCATTCTTGGATGACAGATTCCTGTGACAGTAGTTTTGCGATAGGGAAAAACTTTGTGAAACCTGCTGAGTTTGCAGCCTAAGATGTATGTGATGTAATGAGGTCCTTATGTTCAGTTTGCATTATATGCTGGCTGTCAAAAGCAAGCAGATATCAGGGAAACCTTCTAGGCCATCTGCGTGTGATCCTCACATAATAAAGTCCTTTTGTGAATAAGCACACAAGGTTGGGAATCTAGAGCAATGTCAGAAGATAACTGGGGGTTTTGCACATGTGCATATCGAACTATCTGTAAAGTACAAAAGTGAAAGGCCATTTAGGACCTGAAAGGTTAACAAGGTGAACTGAGCATGAAAATCAACCGACAGCCAGTACAGATCATATAAAAAATGGAGTGATAGACTCAGAATGCCTAATATCCATCAGTACATTTCTTTCATTTTTCAAGAGATGAACTTTCCAGAGCCGATAATGCCAAATATCCTCTCAGCATTGATGAAAGAGACAAGGTAGGTGAAGCTAATTGACTAAAATGGGTCCCCTCCTAATATTTCCCCCATATATCAGTTTTACCCCAACAGAATATCAACGTCGTGTCTGGCTGCCAAAATTTCCAAGACTTCAAGCTGCAAAAAATCAGCCCATCTGTGTATAATAAATCAAGGTGATAAAATCAAGGTGAGCCCTTTTGTTGACTTCAGCAGGCTTTGGTTTACAGCAAGAGTGTGTCAAGCTAAGCAGATGCATCTGTCTTGGCACGATAACCCTCATAATGGTAGAAGATCAACTCTTGACTGCCAAGACAGTGATCATGTGGCCTGTAAAATATTGCTGTTCTGAATAACACACAGTAAGTGCTAAGTTTGAATAAATGAAAGGTTATAGCTGGGTTTGTCTATGTAAAAGGATGCAAAGCCATTATCCATCAGCGCAGAATCCCTCAAAGATGGCACCTGATCGACAGAGAAAGGGCCTCCCATTGGGACTAGGATATAAGGGAAGGAGAAGATAGACAAATTTATGGACGACAGATGTATCAATGGCTACTAGAACGAATGCCTAGGAGCATCTTTCAGGCTGGGGGGGGGGGGAGGAACCGGGGCACTTCTAAAGCCATCTGCTGGGACTTGAGAGCAGGAGAAGGTCTGTCCTTGTCTCTGCTTGAGATGCCCATGAGCATTTGGTGGGCCACTGTGTGCGACAGGATGCTGGACTAGATGGGCTGTGGCCTGATACAGCAAGGCTTCTCTTATGTTCTTATGATACAATAAAAAAAATGGGATTGTTTGCTGTGTATTCCTAAATCTGTTATGCATATGGAATAGTAGTAATTACCATCACAGTCAGATCTTTGCTTCTGAAAAACAAGGATGAGGAGTCATTATCCCCTTCAGCAATGCTGAATTCCTCACAGGGGGAGGAAAGGAGGATCATGAGAGTTAGGGAAGGAGTGGCATTTAGGTGATAGATCTTGTTGGAAGACTTCCTGTGGGCTGGCAGATGGCATTCCCATAACACCAGAGGCAAATTCACACTTCCCTTCCCATCCAGGGGACCAACACATGTACTAGCATTTGTACTCACGAATGCTACTAGATGCCATCCCTCCCCCCATGCATCTGCAGAATTATCTTAAGCTGGATGAATGTCCGGGTGCTACCATCTTGAAGAAGAAGAAGAAGAAGAGTTGGCTTTTCTACCCTGCTTTTCTCACCCATTTAAGGGGACTCAAAGCGGCTGACAAAGCTTCTGTTCTTCTCCCCACAACAGAACACCCTGTGAGCTAAGTGAGGCTGTGAGAGCTCAGAAGACAGCTGTGACTAGCCCAAGGTCACCCAGCTGGCTTCACGGGGAAGTGCGGAATCACACCCAGCATTCCCAGATAAGAGTCCAGCTCCCTAACCACTAGAGCAAACTGGCTCGCTGCTGGTGCCACTGGGACAACAATGTCCTGCCACACATTTGCACTAACACACCAGGCCACATGACGCACCAGCCTGCTTGCACATCACATCATTTTACCTTCCAGCATCTGGAAGTGTTGCAGATGGGTCTCACCAGAGCTGGGAAAGGTTAAGATACATTCATGTGTGGAGCACTTAATTGTGCTCCACACGTAATCTGCTCCCAGGGCAAGTCCTGCGTGGAAGGAGCCATTTCTGATTCAGGTCTTTCTCAGAAATGATTCAGAAATGGCTGCTTCAAGTGCAGATGCTCTGTCACGGAGTGCACTGCACGGCAACTAGCAGGCCAAGTGTGGAAAGGCCCCAGGTCTCTTTGCTTGGGTCTCTACTTAGCCATGATGCTTCCTACAGAACTCTGGGTCAGACACTAGGGTAATTCATTGGAGTCTCTTCTTTCCTAGGCTGAACATACTTAGGTCTATTAAGTGTTCTCTGCAGGATTTGGTTTCCAGTCCTTTACCATCTCGGTAGCTCTCTTTTCAACCTCCTACAGTACCTTTTTTAAACTGTGATATCTAGAACCAGGTTCAGTAATCCAAGCAAGACCTGAACAAGGTAAAGTGGGATAAGACAGAGCACTGAGAGGCCCACAGAGACCTAGAGCAATGGTTCTCAACCTGTGGGTCGTGACCCCTTTGGGGGTCGATCTACTCTTTCAGAGGGGTCATTATGAAGTAGCAACAAAAATCATTTTATGGTTGAGGGTTAGGGTTAGGTTGGGGGTCACCACAACAAAAGGAACTGTATTAAAGGGTCGCTGCATTAGGAAGGTTGAGAACCACTGATCTAGAGAATGCACCCAAATTATGAAGGTATATTAGTGACTAGGGAGCTGACAGTAACCAATAGGCAATTTGACACTCCTTGCCTAGAAGTTTTTCCCACTGATTTCCAGGTAATTGAATTTGAAAGGCAGAGAGCAATGAATTCTATGCATTGTATGTAGCCCTATCAGCCCCTGCCAGGTGGAGTACTTTGGCATATTAAACCTGGCAGGAGATAATAGGTCTATTCATCTTGGATATCTGTCCTGAGCCAGTAATAGTTCACAAGACAGCACCAGAATCACAATGGTTTCCAGGTGGTTCTGTCAGGGTGAAACTATCCCAGGCCACCCAGCTCACAAAGAAAAGAGAAATCTTTCTCAGGGTTCCTGCTACCTTCTCCAGGATTAGGGATGCGCATGAACTAATTTATATTCAAAAATTCAATCAAATGTTTGAATTCACTTTTTTTTTCATCAGACTGAAAGTATGGATGTTCTAATGTCCAGTTGTTCAAACAAATTGAATAATGCTCATGGCTTACAAATAGGAATATTTAATCAAATGTTCTCTCTTTTGCTGTTTTTTACTCACAAAAATAATCTTTTTCATTAGTAAGAAAATTAGTGAAAATGTGAATGCAAATCTTTGAACATTCAAGTGAACAATTTGACAAACAAACACAACTTCGGACATTCCCTTTGACTGAAGAGCGAACATAATCTTTTTGTTCAGAATAAGTCACAGTACTGTATTGGACTCATTCTTTCCATCTGTTATTCCAGATTCAGAGAGCAGAACCCAACTCCCATTCAACAGACTGAGGGCAATTACTGCCTGACTGGGCGTGTCTCCAGGGTCTCTTTTTGCTTCCCTCTTGTGTCAGATTTTAAAAATGTGGGTTGTAATTCAAAATAAAGCATCCCCATGTGGTTTGGGGCAACACGGATTTAAAACGTACTTTCCTGTCTCCATGCAAACCGCTTTTTGTGAGCCCAAATCTTTTTCTTCCCACCCCCACCCCCTGCAACGATGACAGGCAAAAACCTCAATTGAACCTCCACAACACAACAGGGATCATCCCTTTACTTGGCTGCCAAGAGTTAAAAGCAGTTACAAGCATAACTGAAAGCAGCTCACTCTCTCCACAACTAATGCTTGCAACATAGTTACAAGCATAACTGAAAGCAGGCTCACTTCAGCTGTCAAATTCAGCTGCCTGCATTCACCTAATGGCAGCTGATTAGCGCAGAACCAGACCTGCGAAGTGAAACTTTGTTTCACTACGGAGGCTGCATTATTAGGAGGGGAAGAGAGAGACTTGCTTGCTGAGAAACAATCTCTGTGGTAATGATAATTAGCATCACCTTCCCCTGTTAGCAAGCACAAAATCTCTCTACCCTTCCAAACAATGTGACAGTTCACAGCTCTGCTTCTGCGCTGAAAGAGCTGAATACAGGCAGCTGATTCTGACAGCCAGTTCTTCTGCAGGGATCAAAAATACCTAAAAATTCAGTGGAATATGGGAGAAGATGTGGAGAAAATGTCTCCACGCTCCCAGGAAAACCCGTGGCTTCCAAAAAGTGCGGAGGTAGTCTTGTTTAAAGGGGTTTTTTTCTGCCGCGGATTTTCCTCCTTTGTGGCTCTGGAACCCCGGAGTAAAGCTCTGCATGGAGGCGCTCCGAGGCAAAATAAGCTTTTTAATGGATTTTTCTTTGCATGTAGACATGGCCTCTGTTCAAGAAGTGGTCACCTGTTTCTCAGGACTGATTGATCCATGTTCAACTTCTCCACTTGTCTTTAAAGTTGTTTACTACCCTCAAGTCCACCCATTCTCATCTTGTTTTGACACGCCATTTCTAAGGGTACTAGCAACACCATAGGCTGTAACACATATTCAGCAGAAGCTTTTGTGATGCTGGAGTCCAAATTGTTGATATCAATGAAGGGGTTCATTCTTCAATCTAGCACTGAAGATCTGGTGTGAAATATTTTATCCTCTCTTCACTAAAAGCACAGAAGGATCTTTGCTACTATAGCATCAAATGCAGAAACACATACCTTCAGGGATGCACTGCCCGAGAACAAACTTATAACCCTTGCAGCACTTTTTTCTGAAAAAGAAAAACAACGAAAATACTATGAATGAAACAGAAAATTAAGAGGCCCATCTAGACATCTACTGTATCCTCTTAAAGATCCACTGGATACACAGAACTGGAGTTGTCAAAATTAATAGCTATTTAGATATGTTTCAGAGAGATTAGGGATTTGGGTTACCGCCATGGCTACAGCAACCTCACTAGATATAAGACGGTAATTCCTTCTTTCTCCTCTAAAACTTGAGGGAAGCGTGGGAGGGTTCACACCTACCAGCATAATATGGTATAACAATACCATGCTAGGTATGGTAAAGAATAGCGCGGCAGTGGCCATTCGTACTTCACATGCTGGAAAAGATTCACAGTGGGCCAGCAGTATTCAAAGTGTGAGTGGTGAGGACAGGGCAGGCCAGGTAGGCATAGAATTGTCCAAGGCAACATCTGGCTCGTCCAATAATCTGCATGCTGGGCATTACTGTGCAGTTGCGGTAGCACCATAATGACCCACTCACTGTGTCACACTCAGTAAAGGGTCAGATGCTGCTGTCCGGGAGACACCTAGCCTCTCTTGGTCAAGCTGTGGACTGCTTTGGGTTAGATGAAGTGGAAAGAAGCTGACTACTAACTTTGCTAATATATTCTCTCACTTTGAAAGTAGACTGAAAATGGATTAAAACTTAGGTGTAAATGTAGTCACGCTTTTACATGTGGATCAGTGTGGCCTACAGCTTTACTACATGGGCCGGTAATCCTGGTTAAGGGCCTGTGCAGAAAGGGCCAAAAGCTGATTTGAAAAAGGCATAGTTGTTACAGAATTTCATCTAGGAATGACTCCTCTTTAGGTATGTTTTGGGTGCATTGGAAATGCCATTTAATTGACATGGTAATCTTATACTTGACTACTTAAGAAATAAGATCCAAAGAGTTGAGTGGGACTTATCTCTGGCCAGATATTTATATTAAATTGCACTGTTGGTGTATTTATTTTTCATAGGTCTCCAGTGGTACTCTTGTGGCTTTTTAAACAATGTTTTAGCAGATATAAATCTTTCTTTCCAATGCAAAGTGGACGGTATAAATGCAGTTGTGGTGATGACCTCCAGCTCACAGATGTAAACCCAAAGTAACCTCTTTAATGAAGCTTCTTCTTAAATTACGTCTGTATTTTTTTAAATCCCAAAGTGTGGTTTCAAAGGTTGTAGAGTCCAGAATCTTTTGCAGATGTGGTTAGTGGAATGAGATGTAAATTAAAGATGAGATGTTTTCCTTTTTTCTGCTCAAACTGTAAGTCTTAGGCTTGACGTGACAGGGTCTTATAAAACAGAGTACAGGGAGTTTCTTGCCCTCCCTAATAATGCTAAAACTTGGGGGTCATCCAGTGGAATAACTGGCAGGTGATTGAGGACAGACTGAAAGGAAGTAATTCCTCATCCAGCACATCATTAAGAATTTGCTGCAGTAAGATGTGATGGCCACTGATTAGATGGATTTAAAATGAAATTAAACTAATCCATGGAGACCAAAATAAATATTAATGGATGTTGTTTATATAAGCGTGAAATACCAAGCAAAGCATCATCAGGAGAGCTCTACTGTCTTCATGTTTTCTTGTTATATTTTAGAGACATCTGCTTGGCCATGCTCACTAGAAAACTGTGTTGTCCATTGTTGAATAACCAGGGCAGGCAATGAGTGCCAAAGGAACTGGTCAGGAAGAAATGGAAATGCTAGGATCCAGGCAGGAGAGTTTATCTTTGAGCTCACCACATATCTGCCATCATCACGACCACCAAAGTCTCAACATCGGGAAACTTTTGTTCCCGGACTTCGAAGTTTCTTACCAGGGTGCAAACACCAACCATTTTCTGTGTTCCTGAAAAGAGGGCTGTGCTGTTCAGCCAGAGGAACACAAACTATGGTATGTTGAATTTTGGGGGCCAGGTGGCAAGGAAACAACATGGTAGGAAGGGCTGTCAGAATTCTTCCTGCCACTCTGCTACTAAACGAATGCCTAGGGCACAAATGGTTTGCAAAGTGTGAGGTAACATGCAGTCCCACAATGCTATAAGAGTGCTCTGCAAATCTTGGCTAAGCTGGCAACCCGAGCGAACCTACAAAGTTCCAAGCCAGCTATAACTCTCAGCTATAAGAAATACCTCTTTTGCAAAACAACTGCAAACCGTGGAAGCTATTTAAAAAGCAGGACTCTGGCCACATGCATTCTACAGTTTCAAGATAAAGCAGAACAAAATTCTTAATGAAGGTAGGATGTTTGAAACAGCAGGGGGTGGGGAAAGGTTTGCCTTATTTTGCAAACACTGGTTTTCATTAAATCTTCTTGTAAATGCTCCTGTAAAGTTTTATCTACAAGCAAAACAAAGGAAGGGAGAAGGCAATCCAAAAGTGTAGGAGAACGAGAGTTGGCGTTCCTTTCCCCACCCCATAATATACTGTATAAATATATATATGAGAAAGGCATTTTTCATGAGCATAGTAATATCTCACATATTGTTTTTTAACCTCTACTTTTGTAAATTCTTTCAGGATTCTTTACTGATGATAACAATGAACGTACAGCTGGACGGAAGAACTCACCGAAGTCCCACACATCAAGCAGTAAGGCTGTGGGTACAGTTCAAGTGATTATACTTAGTTTCCCTTAAAGATTATTATTTCTATTAATCTTCTTTAGGGATACTGAAGAGCAAAAGATTCTTTTTTGTCCTGATCAGAAAAGTGAGATTTGAAGGATATTTGGTTCTCCTGCCATGCACGTAAGAACGCATAAGTACATTACGAATTATTGGACCTATTCCCTTAACTACAATATTAGTAACTTTTGGGGGGGGATATTATATTGACAAACACACACACACACACACACACGTTTTAAACTAGAACACAAAGATGGGTATCTCCACTCTCAGGGAAGTCAAGAAACATGCCCAGGGCTGCAGTCCTAGAATAGAGGTCATTTTCAGTACTGTGTGTGATTTACTTAATGAAAAACTTCCATGACAGGATATGCAGAATCACAGAGACCTGAAAGAGTATTATTGGTTTTCATAGATTAATTCTGTAAAGTTCTATACTCTTTGAAAGAAAAAGTTCACATTTTGAACTTGGAACAGCCCCCCCCCCCACCCTCTCCAATTTTCTAAAGTCGCCAAACATTAAATCATACGTTGATTGTGGAAAGAACTGCGATAGGTCATGTTTCAAGCACACAGAAAAGAGTGTGACTGCCCTGAAATTAATCTGACATATGTAATTCTAAATTGCAAGGCCTGAAGTGACCCCAGGAATTCTTCATGCCAATTACGTTTCCCAGAAGCAATTTATCAAAATGATTGACGCCGAGGCAGATTATCAGCAGGAGGATTTGACTTACAAAACCATTGCTGGATAAGCAGAACCGGCTCAACAGACATTTCGGCACTAAACTGCACAGCTACACTTTCACAGTCACAGGCAAGAAACTTCCTTAAGTACCACAAACAAGAATCTCTCATGTCCCCAAGCAACGGTATATACAGTCATGCCTTCTATTGTGTTGCTTTGGTGAGCATCGGTTTGTTCATACGTGGTCGCTAAAATACGACCATATGGTTGCGTTCACACCTAAGTTTTAATCTGGCTTCAGTCCATTTTCAGAGGGAGAGAACACATCAGCGAAGTGTCAAGCTGGGCTTTTTTGGCATTATCCAACTCAGAAAAGCCATACTTGGAAAGTGGCCTGAAACTGGATCAAAACCTATGTGTGAACGTAGCCTATTATGTGTCGATTGCAAAACTGTGCTAGCCAAAACGACATAAAGAGAAAGCATTGCTGCTTATGAAAAGCCAGCTGTTCGGGAAAGCAGCCATTGCTTCTGATTTCCCCGATGCAACCTGCATAGCCTGGTGGTTTCCAAGAATGGGACCACTGTGTGAAACAAGGTGTGACTCTATTTCTAAATCTCACTGACTTTTTGCATGGTACCGGGGATGGAACACTTAAATTATTTCAGTGGTTTCTCAGTAGTGACATCTTCTCTTGGAATGCCCTCCCTTCTGCTGTTTGTGGGGTATCTGCATATGGTTGCCCATTAAAGTTTTTTTTTTTTAACCCATGCATTGCTTGTGTGAATGTGTTTCTTCCCTGGCCCATCCAGTTTCCAGGGTGTTTCGAACTGGTTGTTTTTATTTTGTGTGTGGTTTTACTCTTGTTTCTAGTGTTTCTTGTAAGCCCCTTTGAGATTTTTTAAAACTGAAAAGCAGTCTTAGATAATAATTTTTTTTTTTACTGATGAGTTGACAATCTCTTCTGAAATATGTCAGTTTCTTATTATTAATATTGCACTAATGCATGAATGTCACTACAGCTAGAAGCCTGTTTTTGCTATCCCTGGGACCAGAGTCCACAAGGAGGTGAACCTAATCATTCATGTCTTCCTAACATGTTTGTCCATTTTATACACGGATGTTGAAATACATGGGACTCTATATTACATAGGACTCTCAGTAAGATGCCTCTGGAGGATCTTAGGGTTCTTCCAGGTTTGTAACAGGAAAGGCATCCTTTAAGGTACCATGGCTTTATATACCAAGCACAAAACCTTGAACCTGGCCTGGTAGCTAACTAGCAACCAGTGCAATTGCTTAAGCACAGGTGTGATGTGTGCCAAGCAGGCACCACAGTCAACAATCTGGTCACTACATTTTGCACCAACTGCAGCTTCCAAAGCTAATAGGCTTAAATGTGGAATGGACAACAGTGCATTTCATGCACTCTACAAAGCTGATGGGCACGGGGAAGTATTTTTTTCACTCAGAAGATTATCAATCTATGGAATTTACTACCAGAAGAGCTGGTGAGAGCAACCAATGAGAACATCGGCCAAAGGTGATGATAGGCATCTCTGGCCACAGAGGTCATCTGAGCCTCCATGGACAGAAATGACTCCAGGAACATCTCCAAACTACCTACATGTTTCTTCTGAAGCGGTACAATGGCAACTATTTCTGTACTTCTTCCAAGAAAACTGCACAGAGACTCCCATGGAAATGCCCATGCAGTCAACCAGAAGTCAGCCATGATTCAGTGGTCCCCAACAACAACAAGAAAAAAACAACTCTGAGGAAACATACAATGAATGGAAACTAAGCCTAAGAAAGATCCAAAGTAAAAGGGACTGTGAAAGGAATCTAATGCCCATACAAAGAAAAAAGTCAAAGGAACCATGTCAGGCGCCTTTGGAAAACACAACTTTTGCCCTGACAATTAAGCTGAAATCTAATTCACAATCGTTCCTATTTGTACACAATAAAAAAATCCCTTAAATTGTACAGTACTGTGTTGCTTTTACACAATCATTAAAATGCAACCTTCCCTTGGATAGACTTTTTTTGTGCTATACAAATCTCTCATTTTTGCAACCCAGCAATAGGGGGAAGCCGGCAGTTATTTGTCTCCTAAGATTATCTATATACCATGGTGGTGTCCGGAAATGGAACCCACATATTATATGAAGGATGACACTACTTCAGAGCATCCATTCCTTTGGTACTTTTGTTTGTACCAATTCTTTGATGTGAATATTTTTTAATATTTTTGAATTTTCAGAATTTGAGCTACAGCATTGCAAAAAGGCATTTACGTATAAGTTCATCATTATTCAGTGAACTGCAAGTTTAAAATATGTTTACTTTTTATCTGCATACTCACAAAATATCCCACTGATACTTTTGTCTCCTTGCCAAAATCCTAAATGGACAAATAGCGACCATCTGTGTTTGCAAGCATGTCACAGAACCCAGTAGCTGGTGAGCATTCAGCAATAATTCATACACAAAAAAGATTTCTGCTGTTTGAAATTACCTAACTGAAAGCACAACTGTGTATTTCTTTGGAAAGATACATCAAAGTCCTTATAATAACCGTTTGCTGTCAATCTGCACCCAGTGGGTTGTATCCAACGGTGTCCTTCTTCTCACAGATGTTTTTTTGATCCAGGAGAGGAAGGGGAGGAAATTTCTTTGTCCTCCCCATTCTCACTTTAGCCACCTGCACCCTCCAAACACTTGAGAAGTTTTTAAAACTGTATGAAGCAGCAAATGGTACAAAAATGGAACATATGAAAATCATTGTTCGGTTCTCAGATGTTTCTGGTGGGTAAATGCAAAAATAACAGAGGACATAAGCCGGCAGAGGTGGATGAACTGGAAGGGGGCAGGAGAAGGGGAATGATGGAACATCAACCTGACCCTTGCCTCTGATCTACACAAGGCACAGTTGGGCTGCAACCAAACGAAACACTTTCTGCAACATTTAAAGACAAAGCCCCAAATCCTGCCCCACTTCCATCCTCTAGGCCATAATCGATAATGGTCTAATGCTGCTTTTTAAGGGTGTTTCTGCACTGGCCGCGGAAACCTCATTAAACACACATCAGACACACATACAAGACACTTAACAAACTTACCTTCCGCACTTGAGGACAGATGAGGGACCCTTCCAGGCAGCTGCTTCCGCGCAGTGGCACGCGAGATCCGTCCTTAATGGGGTCTCGCTGCCAAAAAATCCGTCCTCTGGGAAGACCTGAAAAATCAGGTCTTCAATCCATCCCCTCGCCTCGATCCGTGCAGAAGCAGGACGCTTACACACATGGAGAGGCGAGGGGACGGATGTGCCAGCGGCCGCCATCTTGGGAGGGGTGGAAGCAGGCCAGTCTGCTTCTGGAGCCCCTCTCCCACGCACCGGCAGAAATGCGCAGTGACTGGCAGCTGAATGCTCCAGTCCCACAGCTCCGGGGGTGGCTCCAGGGACATTGGCGGTGGCACGGGAGGCCAGCTGCCTTTGAGAATGGGTGCCTCTGGACAGCACCCAGAAGATCCGTCCTGCAGGATCTGTCCTCCCCACATGTGTGTGGATGCGCGAGGCCTCTTCGGATCAGTCTCTATTTTGGACAGATCCTTCGGAGGATGGATCCCCAGGAAACAGATTTTCTTTAATCTATTCTTCAGCAGCCAATGCGGAACCACCCTAAATGTCATTGGATAGAGTAAAATATTGTATGAATGTGAAAATACAACAGGCCCCAAGCTTCCAGAGTCAGATCAAAACAGCTGATGGACTACTGAAGCACTCAGCATCCATGTATTCTTCAGATATTTTGGCTACAATTTTCATCACATCCAGTCACAACATCTGAGGGGTGGGGGCTACAAAGTCAGTGAACAATGACTAATAGAAGACTGAAACAAGCAATTACTCTGAGAGGTTATTTATTTTAGGGGTCAAGAACAATTGTCTCTTTAAAATAAATCTTGAGAAAATCATCTTTGTACAACAGCAGTACATCTCAAGCAACATTGTCAATGGAGTTGTGAGTTTCAAAATGTAAAGAAATACGCAGAAACTGACAAAAGTAACAATATCCATTTGAATTCAAACACATGAAACAGATGAAAGGATAAGAACATAAGAGAAGCCCTGCTAGATCAGGCCACAGCCCATCTATTCTGGCTGGTCCTGCACATGGAACAGGTAGCATTTCTGAGAATGCAACCCTGGATGTCCTGAACTTTAGTTTTTTACCTAACAACCTAAATTTGGCTTCCAGGACGCTCTGTCTCGTCTTCCCAACATCACTGATACCAACATGTACCATGACCACTGGCTCCTCCCCAGCACTATCTACTCACCTATCTAGATGCCGCATGATGTCTGCAACCTTTGCACCTGGCAGGGAAGTCACCATGCGGTCAATGTGCCCATCACAAATCCGGCTTTCTATATTCCTGATAATCGGATCACCCACTACAAGAAGCCCTCATCCCGCTACCCATGGAGGCGTATCCTTGGTGCAAGAGGATACAGGCACATCCACTAAGGAAGGGGTCCCAACTAAGGGAGCCTGTCCCTCCTCCTTGGCTTGATGTCCTCCCTGCCTGAGGCTTCCACTCTCCGAGGCAGCTGGAGGGCTGCTTGTCATGGAGTGGGATGCTCCTACTGCATCCCTGAAGGCCTGAAGTATAATATTTATACATTGTATTAGAGGAAACATAACAAAACTGCACATTTCCTCTCCCTGCATTTTTACTCTGTAGATTCTACTATGTATATAAAAAAGGATCTAAACAAAGAGACAGTTTTATTTAAAGTCAGATGACATATTTAACTGGGTATCTTGTCCTGTTGAAATACTTTATATCCTTCATTACACTTCTCTAAAAAGGAAGGAACATTCCTGCATTTCCACTGTGGACCATTTTAGTTTCTAGATGCATCCGTCTCTGCTGAGGGGGTCTCTCAAAGCTACATCCAGACAGCAGTTACTGTACCTATTCTGCAACATTTGAATATTCCAGAATAAAGCATGGATATTCTGGAACATCCATGTTTTATTCCAGAATACGCAAAGGTAGTGGAATCAGTCTAGCTGTCTGAATGCAGCCTCAGCAGGCTAGATGGGTGTCAGGAAGACAGCTGCTAGAGACTGTGATATGGAAATGTACAGTTTGGTTTCTGGTGCCTATGTACAGAAACACAAACTGTACAGCTTACCTTCTCTTCAGAGTTAAGAAGCTTCTCTGGGAGAATAGTATTTCTCACAATGATCTGAAACAAAACAGCAGGAGGCAGTCAGGTAGCCCTTCCCTCTCTCAGAAGGACCTACTGATTCTCTGAGAATCCTATGTTTCCTGATAAGGGTAAACTCTCAAAAGATTTTGTGAGATGTCTCCCAAACACCAGGAAGTGGGGAAATCTGAAGCCAATCCTAGGTAAGTCACAGTTTTTCAATGCTCAGCATTGGGCTCTACTTCATAGGGACTCCGGGGCTTCCTAAAAGCTGTGTGGCTCTTAACAGCAGCTCCAGAACCTCTGTGACGTATATGTCCTATCTGGGTACACCCAAAGTCTGGGATTGCTGCCAGACTCCTATAAAAAATTGTCAGGTATATTGCACGGGCACTGCGTTAAGAGATGGGGTTAACCACCTGCCAGTGTGGTGTTGGACCATTTTTCTGCTGCACCAGGTAAGAATAAATGCAGTAATTCCCATGCTCACCTGAAAAAGACAGTGTTCACCATTTTGGGCCAATATATAGCACAGTACCAGCTTGATTGGCCACATCTGTGGCCCAAAAGGGGACACTCCAGATGCAAAATGGGGCAGACCTCTGCTGTGGAGACCAGGACAATCTCATGGCCTCCAAAGAGGTCAAAATATGGGAAACACTGACTACAATGAAAGAGTTGGCATTTCGCCTCACTGTCTGGAAAGTCACCATCAGAACTGAATTTCTACGTTGCTCCTTAAAATGAACAGCTGTTTAGCACTGTAACAAATCAGAAGAAAGCATCAGTCAATGACACAGACTTTCATGTACCCCACTCCTAGTTTCTGCTGGGCCTCAAAGCAGATTTAATGCCAGTGAAGATAATAAAGGACATGTGCATTCATTTCACAGAATCTCAATTACTGTACCTATCTTGCATCTACATATCGATCAATCTGAAGTTTCTTAAAGGCAAGCCTTTCTGCACCACAGTAATGCAATGGGATCTGGTTTTACAATGACCAAAGCTAAAGTTGATCTGGATAGCTCAAAATGCAGAGGGACAATACAAATGTTCTTCCCACCATCCTCCAACTCCCAATTAGTTTTTTAAGCCAAGATTCTTTCCAAGGCTGTAAACTGACTGCTTTGCTGATGGCACATTGTCAGCTATTTGTCTAAACAAAGGTGAGCTAGAATCCTGTCCTAATTGCCACACATCTGTCCAGACTCTCTTGGAATTCTTAAACTTCCATGACTCTCTCTTATGTGACTCCTATTTCACACAAAAATGTATGCTAGATAGAAAGCCATAAATTCCTTTTCATTAACAAACTAACTGCCAAAGGAAGAATTTGGAGCTCATTAGATACTACGGCTCTGTTGCTACACCAACGGAGTTAAACAGCAACAAGTTGCTGGCAGGCGGCTAGATTTATTGAATCTACTTTGGTCCAGTTTAATGCAGAATCTTTCATCATCAAGATCACAAATGCACTATTCAAGCAACAGCTAATAAAACCTCTTTCAAAGACCAGTAAAAATCAAATCACACAATGTATATACAAATATCTATTATATATGGGCATAAAGAAGAGCAGAGGGAATTCCTATATGTAAGAGTATAAGATTGGCTGTTTTCCAAATCATTCATAAGCGTTTATCAATGTCAAATAACATTATTTGAAGTCACAGGCAAATAACATTATCATCATTAGTCACAGAATAATAATAATGCAGCATCGAATCCACACAAAGAGCGAGTCTTTGAACCATGGGGCTTACTCTGCAGATAGAGCTACAAAAGGGATGAGAATATTACATCATCATAAAACCAAGTCTGTGTTTCAAGAGACAGCATGAGAAGCAGCAAGATTTTGCAATTCACATATATGAACAAACCCAGAGATGCAAAGATGCCCCTTTGATCTCTCTGCAAAGGATAATGAGGATGTGCGTGGAATTCCAAAGCGCATTCCAAAATGCACTTCTACAGCAGTTGTCTTTGCCTCGCCTTTATACTAGGGATGTGCACACTTTTTCTTTTTGTATTCAATTTGTATTGAATTGAATGCAAGAAAATGTGTATGCACTCAAATAATCATAAGAACATAAGAGAAGCCCTGCTGGATCAGGCCACAACCCATCTAGTCCAGCATCCTGTCGCACACAGTGGCCCGCCAAATGCTCATGGGCATCTCAAGCAGAGACAAGGACAAACCTATTCCTGCTCTAGAATCCCAGCCAAGGGCCTTAGAAGCGCCCCGGTTTCTCCCACACACACACACCCCAGCCTGAAAGATGTACCTAGGAATTCATTCTAGTAGCCATTGATACATCTGTTGTCCATAAATTTGTCTAACCCTAGCTTGGAGTGATGTAGACTAGTAGCTGTCACCACCTCTTCCGGCAGCACATTCCATAAGCCGATGACCCTCTGGGTGAAGAAATACTTCCGTTTGTCGGATCTTACTCTCCTACCCATCAGCTTCATAAAGTGCCCCCTGGTTCTAGTATTGTGTGATAGAGAAAAGAAATATTCTCTATCCACCTTTTCTATACCATGCATAATTTTATATACTTCAATCAGGTCCCCTCTTAAACGCCGTCTCCCCAGACTGAAGAGGCCTAGACGTTGCAGCCTGGATTCATAAGGGAGGTGTTCCAGACCCTTAATCATTCTGCTTGCCCTTCTCTGCACCTTCTCTAGTTCCACAATATCCTTTTTGAGGTGTGGTGACCAGAATTGTACACAATATTCCAACATCCGCTTCGAATGCAGTGGGATTCGGATTCGATATGAACGTTTAATCCCATACGAATCCATTCCGAATGCATACAAATTCCTTACAAAGCGTCATACGAATGTGTTGAGACATTCAGCTCACATTCAAGTGTCAATCTTTGAGTGTGCCAACATTCAGTTTGAATACGAATGTCCGAATTTGGTCAAATTCGTATGAATTTCAAATGTTACGAATATTCATGCATCTCCATATTTTGTACCGCTCAAAAGCCAACAGGACCAACTGTAACAACAATTTGCAGTCACTCATAGCATCATCCCTGTGAAAATAGGATTAAGAGGGGAGTCCCAGAATCCCATCCTTGGAGGTAAAAGTGTCAATTGCTACATTCACCTTATCCTTACTCTTGCCAGGCGTATTTCGACTGGATGTCTTTCTCAACTGCAAAATATCTGTGATCTAGTTATTGTAACCAAGTTCTCAAACAGTCTCTTCATAAACTGGAAACACCTTTGGAACACTGAGAGCGGATGGTTGATCCAAGATAACAGCATGATCAAGCGATACGAACTAAACAATTTATAGGTTTTATATATGTTTTTAAAAAGGCTTTTGGACTTTTAAATTAACATACTTATAATTATATTCCTTGAAACTTATCATTAATATTGTGTCAATTGTGTTTTGGGATTTTGTTGTGTTTTGTTCACTGATAGCACCCACCACCCTCAGGTGCTGCTCCACCATTGTGTAAACATGTGATGGCCACTCAAGTGACTTATCTAGCCTGCCTCTGCACATGGAAATGCTTCCCACTTTAATGAAAACGGCTCACTTCTGGGGCCATTCCTAGCATGAGGGAAAATCCCCTGGTGACCTCTCTTCAAAGCTGGGAAATGAAAGTTCCCCAGCTTCAAAAAGAGCAATGAGGTGAGATGTGTTGGTTTCTAGACATCATACACACTTCTGTGAGTGGGACAAGTGTCCCTGCCCCTGAAGCTCTTGGATTCATTGCTTGGATTCTGCCTGAGATCCCTGGCTTGAAAAGATGTGTTCACAAGGCCGCTTAGCCTAGGGTGGTTTGCATCATTTCACCTGTCAGCACTGAAACCAGACTTATCCTGAGCTACATCTATCATGCAGATGCAACTCCAGAAACACAGTTCATAGATATACTGGGAAAGCATTTAAGGAAGCAAACAGACTTGGTGGCAGAAAGTGGAAAACTAAAAACATATCCCATGTTAACTTATTGCCAGTGACTGATCAGAATCTTTTACAGTTTCTCAGGCATTTCTGTATGCTAAACAAGAGGAAACATGTTCCAGACAGAGCCAAGACAATGCCAAGGCAAGAATATTTTTATGGCAATGAAACCTCACAAGTGCAGCGGCAATGTTTTCCTCCTGCCCTGAACCTTGTTTGATGCAGGATTTTAACTGCTTCATTCACTTGATCAAAAGGGATCTGCTATAGTACTTGCAGCCAATCTGATGTCAATAAAAGCCTAGGAGTTTTCAGGAATGGTTTCACAGTTAATTCTTGGTGGTGTCCATCAAATGCTTTGATCAAGCAAGGTCTGGACTAGGACCTGTTTGTACTTGGCTTCATGGTGTGGAAGAAGAACCAGGGGGCACTCTATGAAGCTGATGAGCAGGAGAGTTAGGACTGACAAGAGGAAGTATTTTTTTCACCCAGAGGGTGGAATTTTCTACCAGAAGAGGTGGTAACAGTAACCAGCCTGAATAAGAAAGGATTAGGTAAATTCATTGAGGATGGTTACCAGAATGGATGCTTAGGTACCACTGGAGAGACTGGTAGGATGTCTCTAAAGGCTATTTGCAGTTTTGCCTTTGTGTTCTGCTCGAGATGCCCAGAAGCAATTGATGGACTGCCAAGTGAGACAAATGGACTAGATGAGCTGTGGTCTGATCCAGCAGTTTCTTATGTTCTGAAGAGGCACCTGGCCCACAAGAACGAAGTGCGGAATTCCGTCCAAGCCCCCAGTTCAGAGCTGGCATCCAGTTTTCCTTTTCGCTTTACACACAATTGAACTCGGAACTGCCTATTGTGCACGTAATCCGTTAATTTTAGTAAGATCAATTTTCACATGAGTTTGCATAGGACACTGTTGTTTACCATTAGTTGTATTCTGAGTGGCTAAAGCTCAGCAGTACAGCAAAGGGTCTGGAAAGCAGACAACTGTGGGTTCAATCGCCAGCCTCTCCCTGGAAGTAGGCAAGAGCAAATCATTTCTGTATCTCTGCCAAGAAAACTGCATACAGGTGTCAACAGAGCTGCAGTAAACACCTCTCGCTAGCCACAACTCACTAGTACCCAACAACATTCTCTGATCTACTGTAGCATAGTGGTTAGGGAGCCAGACTTTTATCTGGGAATACCAGGTTTGATTCAATACTCCTCCATTAAGCCAGCTGGGTGACCCTGGGCTAGTCACAGCTCTCTTTCTGAGTTCTCACAGCCCCACCTACCTCACAGGGTGTTCTGTTGTGAGGAGAAGAATAGAAAGCTTTGTCAGCTGCTTTGAGTCCCCTTGAATGGGGATTAAGGCGGGGTAGAAAAGCCAACTCTTCTTCTTCCTTCTCTTGCTCCATCCTCTATCCCACCAGACCTAACGGATACCAGTCACCACTGTAAAGAAGCTAACAGCACGCAGTATCAACTATGGATATTATGTACTGCTTACCCATAATTTACACAGATCCTGCCTGCCATCCATATCCAGCCAGGCAGAGTTTATATAATTTTCATGCAAGTTGAGCATGACACCCTACTTCCACTACAGGCTCCAGGTCTATCTTATGCTCAATTTGCATGAGATTTCATACTACAAACCTTGCAATAGGAAAAGAAGGAGCTAGAATTTGAGCAAGGATCTCTGTTCATGTGTGCCCCCCTTAACTAGTGCCAGAATCATCACCCCAGCCCCCATTCAAGGAACACAGGCAGAGAGAGTAGCTGAACTATGTTCTCAAGCTTGATCTGATAAAAGAGTACAAAGATCCTAGGGCAGTACAGAGTAAGCTAAACATTTTATCCCCATTTCTATGATCAGACCTGTCTAACCATAAGTTCCCAATTCATCTAGTGGTTCCCAGCAGTATCTATCAACCTGTGCCACAAAACAGCGAGAAAACAGCATCGGTGATGAAAGCTAACAGAGATGGCTGTGTCTGGGACATGAACTAAGATAGCAGCACAGGGGACAAGTGGAAAGTGTTGAGACCAGGCCCTTCTTATGTAGATTCCTTCCCCACCCCCCCAAAAAAACCTTGAATCTCTTCTTTTAATGTTCCTGAAATGTCACCAATATTTGAAAGAGAGAGGGAAAAGGGGATACTAATCATGTCACATACAAAAAGAACTGTTGTTTTGATGCTATTTTATTCAGACACAATAGCAGCCACTGAAAATCTTCATAAAAAAATTTGGGAAATGAAAAACAAAAGTTGCAAGACCACACAAAAAATTCATTATCCCCCTAAGACTCCCTGAGTTCTTCCTTTCAAGGAATTCACTTTTCAAGTGCTTCAGCTGCTTATTCTGATGGTATAGTCAACTTCCATGCTTATCTAAAGCAAATACGCATATAACCATGAATCAGTGTGGCTATGAATGAAACATGCAGGCAGTTGCCCGTAACACATTGCTCTTTCTAAACCACAAGATGCCATTTGAAGGATCTATCTTTTCTCCTGAGAAAAGCCAACCGTCTCCTTCTGGATTCTGTTTGCTTACTTACAGTCTGCTGAAGTTACACTGTAGACCACAAACTGAAAAATGTGAAGTGGTTCATACTTTGTTAATGTCTCATTCAGTAACAGATAAATCAGATTTATTACAGACGTTAAGACACACACATCATTCAAGGGAAAGTTTAAATTCTAAAGCAGAGGACACAATAATTTTCAAGTCGTACTAGTTATGCCACAGATTTAGACTACAGAATGAAATGCGCTAAGTATGGCTTTGTTCTTTAGAATTTGGTACTGATTTTTTTGAAAAAAATCCCCCACATTATTTGCTGTTGGTAGTAGTTAGAAATGACCCAATTTGGTTGGTCTTCCTTGTTTTTCTGCCTTCTGGACAGACTGCATTAGGATCTGGGACACCAGCGTTCAAATTCAGGTTAGGCAGTCACTATGTCTCAGCCACTGAAACGCATCCCCTAGTGTTCTTGGGCAGGGCACTGGTTCCACTCGTAGGAACAAGGCTGTCCTGAATGGCATTATGTTCTATTTAAAGCAGATGGAGCTATTCAAAGCAACCTTGGCCTTCCAGGTTTATTGTCTCCATAACCATTTCAGCAATCCAAATGTGTGAGATCATTATTGGCTACTGGGGATTAAGAAAATTGCCTAACAGCTAGTTTGAGATACTCATTGAATGAATTATCCCATCTCCTCAATATGCATCTACGTTTTCCCACTAAGGCTTCCATGGCAAAAGTTACCTTTGGAAAAATTTCTCACTTTCTGAGCATCCCAACCTGCTCCTCTTGCCTATGGATAGTGGTATTTAGACTACAAGAAAGCAGACTGGGAGCATGTGCTTGCTATTGCAAATGTCTCTTTGAAGAGGAACTGATTATATTCTGTACAATGCACACATAGCAAAAAACAAAAACAAAAAGGGCAAAGCAAAGCCCTGCTGGGCATGAGGAATTACTTAAAAAGTTCTCAGCATTAGTGACTATAAATGTAGTGTTTCTGCCACATCACCACCATGTCAAAATGATTAAGGCACGTCTGGTCCTTTTATTTCTTAGGCTGTGGAAGCTTGCAGTGACCAGAGGTGATTTCATACTTTCCTTCCCATGGAAAGGAAAGGTGTCCAAGGACAGCCTAGCTCCCGCACGATTGATCACTTACCTGTGTTCAACTGCCAGGCCAATCCTCTGCAGGGTGCCACCATCTTGCACATGGTGCCCTGTGCATTCATCAGCACTGTTGCTACAGCGACGCTGATGCTTTGCACAGTCGCAGTCACATCAGGGGGTCATGTGAGCTGCCAGCACTCAGAAGACCTCCTCAGCCAGCCAGAGTGCAGGTGGTTGCCAGCTGGACATGTAAGCTAAGTTCCCAGTCGCGATTGGGAATGGCTGGGTTGTTTGTGGCGCACGATATCAGTTATTTTACAATTAGGCAACATCTGGGCAGGCAGAGGGCACTTATAAGCCGTAAGTGTCTCCTGTAAGTGCAGATGCACCTGCCCAGATGTTGCCTAATTGTAAACTATGGGCCAAAGTGTGACTTGGCACCCATTGCTGCCAATGCACTGGAGTGTGATGTATGGAAAAGGGCATCCCATGGATGCTCAAATGGATACCAAAGAGAGGGAAGCGTTATCAAAACACACAAAGATTGTAAAATCCCACACCTTCCTCCCTTGCCCTCTCTACAGCTCACAACTGAGTGCATAGGCGCCCTTTTGATACACACTGTGGAGGTCCACTCCTGCCAGTTTTAAATCCTACCTGATCACAACTTTAATGCCCATATATTCTCTGTATATAGGAATGATCACAGACTAGTGGCAAGAAGACCTGGAATTAAGTGATTGGGCCAGCAGTACATCTTGAGGTTCAGAGAAGTACTGTGACCAGTCATGGCAGCTTTTTTGCACTAGGCCTTATTCTGGATTCTATCCCAGAATAGGGACCTCCCAACCACATGTTGCTACAGTCTATAATGGTCCTTTGTGGTCTGGCAAGAGAACAAAACTTCCCTAGGTTGTGGTCGCACCTTCACTTTAAACCTTCTTTAGTCCATCTTTAGGTCTGACTGCTCATATCTTTTCATTTCTATTTCATTTGTGGATTTTCATCTCTCCATTTGGACTTTCTGAATAAGCAGTCCACAAATAAACCAGAAATGGAAATGGACTGAACCAGATCCTGAAGATGGACTGAAGAAGGTTTAAAGTAAAGGTGTGATGAAGAAGAAGAAGAAGAAGAAGAAGAAGAAGAAGAAGAAGAAGAAGAAGAAGAAGAAGAAGAAGAAGAAGAAGAAGAAGAAGAAGAAGAAGAAGAAGAAGAAGAAGAAGAAGAAGAAGAAGAAGAAGAAGAAGAAGAAGACTTGGCTTTTTCACCCCACTTTTCTAGTCTTCTCCAACAACAGACATGCTATGAAGAGAGCTGTGACTAGCCCAAGGTCACCCAGCTGGCTACATGGGGGAGGGAGGGCTCAAACTTGGTATTCTCAGATAAGAGTCAGCCTCCTTAACCACTAGATTTAACTGCCTTGACAGCCCGACTGATTCCCCACCTCCATGATTTTTTCCCTCTTAATCCAAGGGTCAGAGATGAATACTGAGCAAACCAATTGACCATTTCCTTCACATCATGCTCCAGGGCTGGCTCTGAGTGTGTGATCTGCAGATTCAACTCACATAGGACAGAGTTACCTTAGAAGCCAAGACTAGCACCAGTAAGTTTACATTATCAGGATGACTGATTTGTGCTAAACAACAGGAACAACAAATACATTGGTAGAGGCAAGGGCTTGGGAACACCAATGTCATGATGCTGTCAGTCAAGTTCCTGGTGCAGTCCAATTTGGAACAAGCTTTAAGGTGAAATCATTCTTTACACAGAACATCCAAAACTGATGAGGTCTTTGTTAAAGTAGTTTGCATTTTAACATCAACCTTACGAATGGTGACATAAGAAAGCTTAACTTTTTAATGTGAATCTTTAAAACGCTCTCTATAAAGAGACTCTCTATAAAGAAATACTCTATATAAATAGAGATCCAGATGTTGCTTGCCTTTTACATGCTTGTTTCATCATCATCATCATTATGTGATAAAATGGATTAGTTTAATAAACTGAACGACAGGGATATAGAGGAAGAAAGAGAAAAAGGATGACCAAAGGTTGTCTTGGAGAGAGAGAAAGCAAACGTTTCTTCTCAAGCCAGACAAATGTTTACATCTCATGGGAATGATAGCAACATATGCTGCAGATAGAGAAGTCATTACAAATGCCTTGTTTTCTCTATGAACAGCTCCCAAAATTGATGATATCTCTGCGATGATTATCTTAGGATGATAACATAATGAAGACTTATAGAGTGCTACAAAAGTGTGACAACCCAGCCAAGATTACATTCACAGATTCAGCCAGAGGTTGTTCATTGCTACATCTCATGCTATACATGTTAGAAAGATGCTAAAGGTGGGCGGGTGGGACTTAATTTGAAGGCACAGCACCAGAAGGAAATCAAGTAATGTCCACCTCCAGATGGCAACTGGATATCCTGCTAGAAGATGATAACAGGAGAAATGTTCCCTCTGCGATTACTACCTCCCAATTGGACAGCACTATCTTCATGCATTTTACTGTTGTCTGTATCCATGCATCTCAAATGCCCAGATGTGTGCCTTGGGACCTCCATGCGTGCACGGATGCCTGTTTCATCCTTCATACATGCGCAGTGGACAGAGTATGATGGCAGCTTTGACCAGAAGGTAAGTAAAAACAGCTATTGCTGGGAAACCCAAAACCAGTGCTGGGTTTTCCAGCAATACTATTTAGTACTTTTCAGGAGGGAAAAAAATAGAGAGATGGTGGGGACACCTCAGATACATGAGGCAATGACTATAATGCTCTGTATCCCCCCTGTCTTGATAGGGCCAAGGATTGAAACTGCCTTGACTTCAGACGATTACCATGGGGGTTCGGTCATTGGCTCTTAGCCTTACCTACTTCACAGGGTTAATGTGAGAATTAAAGCAGAGAAGAGGTGGATATTCGATGCACTGAGCTCTTTGGATGAAAAGCAGGACTGAAATGTAAAAGCAAGCAGGTGACTAAACAAAGGGCCTTTCTGCACTTTCACTTCCCTGGGAAATTGCCCCAGGAAAGTGAAGAGGCAGATGGATGCAGAGTTCACACTTTGGGATGCCAGATCCATGCCAAATCTGGCCAGTGCTTCCTTAAGCGCTGGCGAGGTGCAAATCTCAGCAATCACCACTATCCCTAGAGGTGATAACATTACTGTGGCAACAGCGCCAACAGGCATGTGCAACTGTGCCTGTGCCACCCATTTCCCCAAAAGAGGTGCAAATGGAGCATGCTGGGCTGACCCAGCCTGGCCACTAGTATAGTATTCTGTGCTGGGGGATCCTGGGAGGTCCCCACTGAAGCAAGTGTGGAGGGGCCCAAATATGCTTATGTAAAAAACAAATGAAAGAGTTGGTAGGCTCAAGTTAGACCATGGAATCCAACCTGCTATTTCTTCAGGAAAGCATTGCTGGAACATACTGAGTGGTGTCCTATTCAGTGCGTCATGCTAATCCCTATCTATGTGACACTGTCTGGATGTGTCATATAGAAAACAGGCTAGAATTGTTACCGGCCCACAAATAACCACTTGTATTTCTCTGTAATGTCTGAACCAGGAGAGGTTGTCCAGGTTCTGAACTGTGGTCTATAATCTTTAATGAATTGCTAATGGCCAAAAAAAACCCTGACATGGAATAGAAAACACAAAGGAGACATGCACAGGCCCAAGGGAGCAGCTATAAGCCACGGATACAGTGGGCTGGTCACGCTAGGCACTGATGGGGCATGTGATGGGAGGGGGGAGGGTGTGTGTGAAGAAGAAAGGGTGGAACGACTAGAGCACAATGTGCGTGTGTGGACTGAACTAACAAACTCAAGTTCTCTCCCTCCAGCTTGGTTCACATTCAAAATGAAACCTCTGAACTCTTAGCAGGGTTTGCTCCGATAGTGAATTCGTGATCTCACTGAGTTTGGTACAAAAGCTCAGCTCGTACAGAACCAGACTGGCACAACCATATGCACAAGTACAGGACCTTCATCAAAATGCTACTGACAGTATATAAAGTGCTAAAAATTCTTGGGGAATTCTGCATTACCAGTATACTGAACCAGCAAGCGTACTAGAAGCCTTCCGTCTGCATGTTCATTTCCCACACTTTTAAGGCCCCATGGGGATGCAGTTAATGATGGGGATTAGCAGGTTGAGGATTTAAAACTCTTGTAAGATGTTTTGCTTACGTGAATTAGAACCAGAACTGAAAGGACTTTTTAAATACGTGTACTCATTCTTTCTTCTTTAAAAAAGTAATCTGTAAGCTTTGGGGAGGGTGAGGAATTGCAATACAGCCTCTTGAGATCTCCAGCCAATTTATTCTTTAAAAAAAAAAATCACCCAGAATGGTAGGAAAAGTCATCGCCTATGTTCTGAGTGAGGTGATATTAATGGATCAGTGTTCACGGCAAGCAGCAAGTATCTTTGAAAACAAGTATATATGTAGCCAACCTTCAGAATGAAACTCAAGGCAACAAGAATTTGTAACTTGCTTGGAAGGTGCAGAGACAGTTTAGCATACTGGTTAGGGACTTGGACTCTTATCTGGGAATACCAAGTTTGGTTCCACCCTCCCCCATGAAACCAGCTAGGAGACTTTGGGCTAGTCACAGCTCTCTTCTGAGATCCCACAGCTCCACCCACCTCCCAGGGTGTCCATTGTGGGGAGAAGCTGCTTTGAGTCCTCTTAAATAGGCGAGAAAAGCAGGGTAGAAAAGCCAATTCTTCTTCTTCTACAGAATGTACTAGTAATGCTGAGCTACACAGCAGAACTGGCAGCAGTGAAAGAGAGGGGTGAAATTCCAGTCGGAGGGTTGCCTCTGGGCCACATTTTGATCTACTGCAGATGAAAAGATGGTTGAGAAAGGCCAAAAGATAAGCTCTGAGAGGAGCCTCTTCTAGCTCCTGGCTACCAGAATGGATGCCTAGGTACTGATTCCAGATTGGAGAGACAGGCAGGATGCCTCCAAAGGCCACATGCAGGGAGTCAAGAGCAAGTGAAGATGTCTTTGTCTTCTGCTTGAGAATGTCCAGTAGCAATGGAGGGTTACTATGTGAGAAAAAATGCTCAACTAGATGGACTATGGATCCTGTGTTCTTATGTCTGTTTGGCCCTCTGCTTCCACTGCATGAGTCGTTAAGAAACTAAGGGCCTGTTCATGCCTTCACTTCCAAGGAATGTTGTCCTGAGGAAGCGAAGATGTGGGATGGATTGGGCACCTGTCCTTTGGAACACCCAAACTATAACTAGAGGCAACCACCTTACTGCAGCAATGGCCTTGCATGCTGGCCACTGTCCTAGTGACCGGGTGGAGTGGTGCACAACTGCAGCTCTGCCACCCGAACTGGTGGACTGTTTAGTCAGAGAAGTTATGAAGGGTGCTAGGTGTTGGCCCAGCATGCATGGAACTGCTTCCTGAACAGTGGCTGGAACATCCTGGGACTTCCCTTGCAGGCCTAGTGCTAACAAGCCCCAAATAAGTTCAGAACTCTTCCCCCAACTACATTCAGCTCCTTTCTGCACTGGGCCTTATTCTGGTTTATATCTCAGACTAGAGACCTGCCATCCTCATGCTGGTGCAGAGTATGAGAGATCCTACTTGGGAGCTCCCACAGTCAACACTAACATATGGATGGCAGGTCCCAATTTTGAGATATCTGGAATAAGGCTCGGTGCAGAAAGGGTCATATTTTGTGCAGGAATGGTTGGTATCCACATGGTGTTTCAAAATAAAATTTAATGTCAATCCAGCGCAATACATTTTTAAAACACTGGCTGTTGTTCCACTGGTAAAAATAATTCAGCCAGTTTCAGTGCTCAGAAATCCTGACTCAGCCCTCCTAAAAATATATCAAGACAACTGCTTGGAAACAACAAACCATTCTTTAATGGAGCAAGTATGTGCTAGGTTTGTGTAATTTTTGTTTTTGGCTTACAGAAGGACCAGAGAAGATTACACTGGGGCCTTTTGGAAAAAAGTTAGGCTTTATTTCATAACCATGAAAAAGTCATTTAAAGGAGATTAAATATGCATCATGGGTTTTGTTTTGAGCGTCTACAGGGAACTGGCTAAGACCTGAACTATTTGTATTATAGTGACCACAAAACCATTGGGAAACTTCATGCCAGGTTCACCATTTGCCAAATTTCAATTTTCAACACCTGTATGGTTTTGGTGTCCTGCACAGAAATCTCTGGAAAACTATAAAGCAGCGCTAAATAGTTCAGCCACGGATGCACCAGCATGCACTAATTCAGTGTGTCTGGGAACAGTTCTCAAAACCGGTAATTGTGGGCTGGGGGGAGCGCTTTGTAGCATGTGTAAATTATAAAGAGGCTTTTTATTTCTAGCAAGTAAGTCTGCAGCGTTCAGCCAGACGAATTCATTTTGCAAAAACCAGCTGCCTCAGATATGTAATATGCCATAGCTGGTTGACTAGTTTTTAACTTCACTATTCAACCCCTACCCAAGGGGTAAGAATTGTGAAGCCATCTTCAAACTGCATAAGCTGGATCTAGCAGTGCTGATATATAACCTGAGCCTAGCAGTGATTCTGTCTAAATCCAGGAAATCCAAAATCTTTTTTAAGCTCTTGGGCTATGGCACTAAGTGATCCAGTGACAATAAGGACTACAACTGATTTCTTCTACCAAAACTTTCCAACTTCAACTGAAATTTCAAAATGACTGTGAGCCTCGAAAAGAGGGGTAAGAAATGTTCCTGGGTTCTTTACCCCCTTCCACATTTTTTGCTGTTTTTAACAGAAAATGGTAGGAAAAGAAAAACTAGTGAAGCAACACAGTCTGCACTGTATTCTCCCTCTTTCTTGAAAAGCAACTGCGAAGGAACGATATCAGGTATCATTTCAATTGGGAAGAACATGATATTTCCTTTTTCTGTCCCTTGCCTTATGTTGATTCTGATTCACATCAATAGTCTTATAATCTTATATTGGATTTGGTCACTAAGGTTGAATCTAGACACTACATTACCAGACATTTTTTCCATCACATTCCAACTGACCCTTTTCACTGAATATTATTTTTAATTTATTCTGAACGAATGTTTGCATAATGCTCTTCCTCCAAATGACCCCAGGGCTTAACCTTTAGACTGGGACCTTCTGCATGCAAATTACGTTCTCTATCCGATCTCTAAAATGCCTGTTTTCTACAACCGCAATGTGTTTCTCTGCTACATGTATTTTTTTTACTGTATAGCTGTATTACCATTTTATTGTGTGATAAACCAGGCTAGGATTATACTTTATAAAGTCCTATTGGATTAAGTTTGCTTTCCCATTTCTTAGAAATTTATGAATGTTCTCTTTCAGTTTAAAACTCATCTGTTAAACATTCAAGAATTTTGTGCACAGGATCTAATATCTGAAAGTTGAAGTACCATATTTCATATATTCACCCTTTGGATAAATGATCTTCGTTTAATTTTATTCTAACTTTGTAAAAAAAAAAATTAACATGCTTTTTCCAGCCCCAAATAAAACATATATCTTTGTCTAGCCCCAAACAAAACATGTATCTCTCCAAAAACACAAAGTCCAAATTTTAATACACTCATGAGTGAGGAGTACTAATTTAAGTGCTGGCTGAAACTCAAAATATCTTCTGCATTCCCAAACGCATAATCCCTGATCCAGTTTCTGCTCTTGTAACTTATGTACAGAGGAATCCATAACTTGGAAATTTATAAAAATTTCCATTTATATTTTCTTAGGTCCTGTGGTCAGCATAGAAACAATGCCATTGTAGAAGCCCTGGCACTGAAGTCCCATCAAAGTGCAGACTAGTGATAAAATAAGTGTCTTCCGTCCAACTCTTGTGGTAGAATTACCTTTCCTCCATAAATGGCCATACTGCCTTATATTGGATGTAATATTAAATAAAACAAGTCAGAGAAAGTCAACAAGAGAGACAATCCACTTGGACATGGTTTTAGATTTTAGATTTTTAAGACAAAGTCTGCCATGAGCAGGAATATGGAGCTCCAAAACATCCTCACCATTAAGGGTACAAATATTCTACTTGAAAGAGTAGTAAGATTATCTGTGACACAGATATACTTGCTGTTGTTATTCCAAAGGTCATTGGGGTGAAGCTGAGAGATAAAATCAGGGGCTTCTGACCCCTTGGAATGTATTTTATGAGATGCTAAAAGATTAACTTTATTGAGCTTTATCCTTTTTTCATTATATTTGGACATGTGTTATCTTTTAAAGGGAAACACAATTCAACTTCTCATTCTCAGAAAACAGTGGGATATTATTCACTTACTAGTTTATTGTTCATTGTTTCGCTCTGATTATGCTCAGGTTGTTCTACTTTCTTTTAACAGTTTGGTTTCTGATGGCTGGTTTTATTTCCACCCTACCGTTATTTCTGAAAGGAACGCTTGCTTAGATTGACACTTGAACTATATTTATTTATCTCTATGAGTTCTTCACCCATCTGTTTAAATGCTAAGAGTCCCATGAAAAAAAAGCTTCTCTTTGGAGCACTGAAGTTCCCTGTTTTCTTTTGATTAAGTAACTACTAGCTGTTTTCACTCTATCTCTTCCTCTCCCAGAGATCATGGTGGAATGTATCCAGGCTTAGCTTCAAGCAGAGGTGAAGAAAGGTCGCATCCAGACTCGTTTCCTAACCCCAAACCTGTTCATGCCCTAACCCTAACCTGTGCATGTTACTGAGACAAGCAGTGTGGACAGACACTTAACCTGCTTTATAGTCCTCTCTTTGAAGAGTTATCAAGCCAAACTCTCCATCTGAAGCCTGATATTTGTAGGGGCTCTCCAGTACAAACTTACGTTTTGAAGCAGAGCACTTGGAAGTAAATGTAATAATGGGATCTGCATAAAAAAGTTTCGCGATCAAATTGAACATCTAATGTTTCATTTCATCAGAGATTCATTAAATCAAACATCCAGACTTTTGCATTCATACCTGAACATTTTAAAGAAGTTTTCACATATTTTTTCCCACTGAAAAAGCCCTTTTTCACAACCAAAACATAGCAAAATATGAACATTCAATCTAAATGTTCCTATCTGCGACCGATAGACTTTTCTTGTTTCAAGTAAATTTTTAGACGTTTTAACATGCAGACCTTCAATTTGATGTGAACATTCACAAATTCAAAATATTCCATTGTATTTGCAAACGTGAATGACATTTTGCACATCCCTAGTGCAGAGGTCTTTAATCCTCCTATCAGCCACCCTAATGAGCAGTGTACTGAGCAGTCATTTGGTCATCTCTTCACTATGGTGGTGTGTGGTACCCGCTGCAGTTGATAGGGTAGGGAGCAATGCAGTTAAAAGAAAAGTGGCTCAAGTCTTGGGCTGTTTTTGGATACCAGGAAAATGACACTGGATTCTGCATGCTGCACTGGCTGCTGCAGCCATCCACATGTTGGACAGCTGGAGTGGCTCATGGGCCACGAACAGTCAGGTGACCACTTGAAAGTGGTCTTCCAGAAGTGCTGGAAGTCTTCCTTGGGTGCTGTTCCAGCAAGTGGATGTTGCATTCCCAGGAGCAGCTAACAGCATCCAAATGGACCATGCAGAAGCTGTTCTGTAAGGCCACCATTTTATGCAAACTCAAATGGAAACTGACTCCACTGAACGTAGTGGGTTATGCACACATTAGCCAACCCTGAATTGAAATATGCATACAAGAGAAAAGAAATCTGGATTCAGGTTGCAAGCTGCTAGATCTATAAGCAAGCTGCACACTTTGTCCTTAGAGGGCAACCACCCCTGGTGAAATTGTATTGTTCTACTCAAGTTCAAATTAACATTTCTATATCAATCTGCATATCTAAGATCTAAGTCTTCAGTGAGCTTTGCTGGTGACTCACAGCAGAAGGGCTTTTCTCAGGAGACATGCAGCTCCCAAAATTCTCTCGCAGTGGAGGTGCAACTTGTTCTGTCCCTCTTCATTATCTGGTACTCTTTGCAGCTTATATTTTAAGTATCATGACAAGGGGATCTGCACGAATATTCATAACATTTGATATTCGTACAAATTTGTACAAATTTGGACATTCATATACGAATTGAATGTTATGACATTTGTACATTGACATACAAATGTTTCAGAACATGTGTACAAATGCTTTGGAACATTTGTGAACCTGGGGAGGTGGGAAAGCAGCTGCGCCAGTCACATCTGCAACGGATCCAGAGTGCATTCAACATGGATTGAGAGTGGATTCAAAGTGGATTCAGTGTGGATTTGATGCTCCCAGAGCAGATATGTTACAGGATACATACTGGATACGTATTGGATACCTATGGGATACGTATGTGTTCATACCAATATTCGTAAGAATTTGTTCAAATATATTTGTATCAAATAGGATCCTACTACATTTGAAGGGGATCTATTCGAATGAATACAGTTTTTCTTACAATTTGACAAAAACAAAACAAAACAACATTCGTGCACATCCCTAATCATGACTGCTGTTCTTTAGATTATTTGATTTTTTTAACACAAGCTTACTGGTTTTACTAAGGCAGTAATTGTTTACTTATTTATTTCATAGACTTGTGATTCTTAGAATAAATATAAAAAATAATTTACTGAAATGCTGTATAGATCTATGCCCTCCATTTCTCTCTTTTTTTTTTTGCTGATGCAGATACTATCCTAGCTTGGATACCACTATAAGAAGTTTAGCAACAGAAAACGAATGTCTGAACTATGGCTAAAAAAAAGCACAAAACAAAACACAGAGGCTCTAAACACTGACTAATTCAAAAGTACTCTCCAAAGCCCTCAAAACACACTGAAGCCAATATGCACATACCACGGTGAGGCCCATCTGGGTATAATCAGTGTTGTCCTGATGGAAACAGTTAGGATAGAATCAAGCTGTGAAGCTTAATTTACCATTCAATAGTTACAAGAAGTAACTGTGTTGAAGTTCACACATTAGGTTGCATACCTATGCAGGAGATCAGAAATTGCCCCTTTGCCCCCCCTTGCCCCAGCCCCACTTTACATGAGTGTTTAAGGGAAGCTGGTAGTTAGCAAGAGCAGACACCAACATATATGAGCTCGTTTCCTGTATTTGTGGAGTGAATCAGGTTATTCAGTCAACTTCAGCAACATGGGTGAAACTGGGATGAAAGTGAGTAAAGGTGGAGTGTTGATTGGTGCAGTGCTTTTGATCATCCCAAACGGCATTCAGACCTGCTTCAGATCCAAACACAGCTTGGTCTGAACACCTGAATGCCAGCCAGTACTCCATCGCCTCCTCACCATTCAAGGACTGCTGGTTTGCTTGACACTGTTGGTCAAATTCCAATAATAAGTAATCAGTATTTGATGGAGAGCTTGTGATCATCTGAGGTGGCTGGAGGACATATCCCATCATAGAAACATAAGAGGAGCCCTGCTGGATCATGTCACAACCTATCTGATCCAGCATCCTGTCCTACACAGTGTCCCACCAACTGCTTCTGGCATTCTCACTTGCTATTGACTCCCTGAAAATGGCCTTTAGAGCATCCTGCTTGTCTCTCCAATCTAAATATCTAGGCATCCATTCTAGTAGCCGCTGATACACCAGTCCTCCATGAATTCGGCTAACCCTGGTTGCTGTCACCACTTCTGGCAGTAAATTCCATAGACCAATGCCCCCTGGTTCTAGTGCTGTACAGTATTTTTCAATCCATCTCTTCCATATCATGCATGATTGTATAAACTTCAACCAGGTCTCCTCAAATACTATATTTCAGGACTGAAGAGGCCTAGACATTGCAACTTGATCTCTTAAGAGACGTGTTCCAGTCCCTTAATCATTCTAGTTGCCCTTTTCTGATCATGCTGGTTTTCTCTTCCTTGACTGGAGGGCAAGCTGAAAGGGACTGATAAAAGATGGTGTCCACCAACATCTGAAGACCCACCACATAATAGGAAGTCTGGAGTGTCAGATGTATACTTCTCTCCCGATGTTGGTACTACCTCACATTACACAGGATTGTAAAGGCCCAAGATTAAGATCTTAGAACAAGATGTCTCCTTTTCAAAGGGCCAGTACAGGCGAGTCATCCTTTCCACAATTACAAGTGCATAAATCACTTTTCAGAAAATACATAACAGGAAGAAAGGCAGTTGTTTCAGGACCACAGTCATGCCAGATTAAGGCATTTTAAATCTCTACTGTGGTCACAGTCCACAGCCCCTAAGTACTCCCTTCCAGAAACCATACTAACTGACCTAGGTTGGTAGACTGTATGCAATGTAACAAATGCCCCCACCCCCCAAGCAAATGCTATGCTGGGCCCTCAGGGAGGGCAATTAAATTACCCCTCCATGTTTTTTTCTCAGAGATTTCAAGATCATTTTGTTAAAGACCAGTTCCAAAATTGCTAACAGGGCCAGCCTTTGACAATATTAGCCAATGGAGTTTTTTGGCACAGTTCTAACCATCAGATTTACACTGAAGTCCATTGCTTCTCTAATACATTTTACTCTAAGGTGATAATTTGCCATAATGGAACCCTTTCATTATAGGATAACTATAGTTAAATTGAAGTTCCTGAAAAGCCAGTTTTGCTGCTGTCCCGGGAGTCTCAAGGGCTGAAGTAGGCTGGAAACATTTGTATATCTAGCTTCCCAGAAGCCTGAAGGAGTCCAACTTTTGGCCATGTGAATGGTGCCACTGCCTTCTCTCTTCTTCAGACTTACAATTTAAGTTGTGGAAGTCTGATCTCTGCAAATAAATCAAAGTCCATGTGCATTCCACATTAAAGTAGCTGAAATCTAACTTTCCAACAGTACGCTGGAGAAATTTAAATTTGATAAATTGCAAGAACTCAGGGTTTCCAAACTTCCTTTCATAACAAGGCAAAAATAATACAAGGTATTAGGTAACAGGAAATTTTATTTAGATGAATAGTTTACTGTATATGTAACCTAGAGCAACCAAATTGACAATTCTGGCCAAAAGTATAAAGTTTTAAAATACTCAAAACTGCTTCAGTATGTGCAGATTTCTTTTCAATTCTCCACCTACGCATACTGCACGGTAAAGACTTTGATTATTATAAAAAAGAAAGAAAGAAAAATTAAAACAAAGTCCTGTTAAATCATTTAACATTTTAAAGAAGTAAGAAGTGCCATGTTGGATCAGATGAAAAACATAACAACATAAGAAACACCCCATAGGATCAGACCCATCATCCATCTAGTTCAGAAGTCTGTTTCCACAGTGGCCATCCAGAAGGTCATGAGTACACAGCTTATTCTGCCTCCTTTTCTGAACCACTCCAAGCCGGTAGACAGTACCACATCTTGTGGTACCAAAGATAACTATGTTTTCTGTTTTTTTTAAAAAAAACCTTTTGTCTGTCCATCCTGTCATCTCTTTAATTACCCCCCTCTAGATGTGCTCCGCAATCCTCTTAATTTATTATATCCCACCCCATATCTCAAGATCTCTGGGCAGCTTACAATAAAAACCCATATAGAACCAAATGTTAAATACAGACCCCATTAAAACAGTATGAA
This sequence comes from Aspidoscelis tigris stejnegeri, assembly GCA_023333525.1. NCBI lineage: Eukaryota > Metazoa > Chordata > Lepidosauria > Squamata > Teiidae > Aspidoscelis > Aspidoscelis tigris. The sequence continues at coordinate 16,623,357 of JALMGA010000007.1, forward strand.
ACAGCATAAACAGTTAAAAAGCTAAAAGCTAAAATAGTGCTAGAGTGAATTAGTGTCCAAAGTTCTTAATAAAAAGCCAGGTCTTTAACTTGGTGCCTAAAAATTAGAAAGGTGTGCACTAATCAGGCCTCCAGAGGAAGGGAGATCTATTAGTGAGGTGCCACAGCTGAGAAGGCCCTCCCCCATGTCTCAATTGGTGTGACATGAAGGAGACCCCCTCCAACCGATCTCAGGCAGGTCTGTATGAGAGAAGGCGTTCCCTCAAGTATTGAGATCCCAAGCCGTTTAGGTATCAGCACCTTGAATTCAATCGGAAACTTTTCCAGCTTTGCAATTATTTATATATTTGCGTTTTTATTCTGCCCTATAACTGAAGGTCTCAGAGTGGGTGACAGCAATAGAAAACAAAATATAAAATGAACAAAATAAATTATGAGATACTAAAATAATAACTGAATATGGGAAGGAAAAGATGTTTCCTTATTTCAGCCAATGGCCAGGATTCATAAGTGTGTTTTAACAATATTCTGAGTGATTAAGTGATGGTTCCTGGCATATCACAAAGGAGAGACTGTTCCACAATCTAGGGGCCACCACCAAGAAGGCTCTATCTCTAGTCCTTGCTCCCTCAGCTACTGAAGGAGGTGACACAACCAGGAGGTCCTCACCTACAGATCTTAAGACACGGGCAGACTGATATAGGATAAGGTGTTCCTTTAGATATTTGAGGTGTGGCAACCGAAACTGCATAAAGTATGTCAGATACAGCTGCACCATCAATTTCTATGAGCGTATTATAATATTGTCTTCAATACTATTTTTAATGATCCCTAACATTATATTAGCCTTTTTTTAGTGGAAGAATGCTGTATCAACACTTTCATTTTACTGTCTACCATTACGCCAAGATCCCTTTCCTGATCAGTTATGGACAGCTGTGATCCCATATCTCTATAGGAATAATTAGGATTTTTAGCTCCAGTGTATATCCTTTTACACCCGTTCATCTGTCATTTTGATGCCCAGTCATTCAATGTGCAGAGATGCCTCTGGAATTCTTCACAGACCCCTTTTCTTTTTACTACTTATCAGCCAACTTGGATATTCCACTGGTCATGACTGACTCCACTAAATATATTAAAAAGAACCAGTTCCAGGACAGAAACTTATGGGATCTAACTTATTACATATTTCCATTGTGAGAAATGTCTATTTACTTTTATTCTGTTTTTTATTCCTTAGCTAGTTGCCAGATTGTCCTTTTCTCCATGTCTGTTAAACCAATAGAAAAGTCTTTGACGATGGACTTTTATCAAAAGCTTTTGGGAAATCCAAGTAGATGATGTCTACTGGGTCACCCTTATTCACATGTTTGTTAACTCACTAAAACACTCTAGAAAATTAGAAACTCTAGAAAATTAGAAAGCATTCCCTTACGCATGCCATGAAGGCCATCTTTGAGGAAGGCCTGTGCCTCTAAATGTTTGGTAATTTTATCTTTAACAAAGGTTTCCACTGTTTTTCTTGGAAGAGATTCCCTTAAAGCCTTTTAAAAACTGGAGTTACTTAGCCACCTTCCACTCCTCAACTACAGAAGCTGAATATAATGAATATATATTTTGAGCTTTATTTTTTCTACAAAATCTACTACTTCTCTCTATACTTTATTGAAGTCACTTCCAGAAGACTTAGGCCGCATCCCCATTATAAGCTTAATCCAGTTTCCCTAAACCGAAATAATAAAACCGGATGCAAGCACGAATTTGCCTGTTCCCATTACTTTCAGCTTAATCATGTTCGATTAAGGATCGTACGTGGTATATGTGACTCAAGGGGGGGAATCAAGTGGCTACTTTTTAAAAGCCGCTTTTCGGGGCTGCCCTGCCCTCTTTCTCCTGGCATGAACGCACAACCCATAAGGGACCCCTTCAAGGAGCCGAGTTGGGTGGCTAGCTGGCTGCCACTTGCCTGGAAGAAAAACAGCAGAGGGCAGCCAGCGATTCTTTCCCCTCCTCTCCCCATTTCCCAGGGCACACAGCAGCAGCGGCAACTCAAGCCCCTGTCACAGCCACAGCCTTTAAAACAGAACCTCCAGCTGCTTTACTTTGTTTTCCCTTTCTGTCAGAACTTTCAGAATTGCACAAATTTGCAACATTGTTATAAGGTGTGAAGTGGGTAGATTGCTACAGTGTAGCTTTAAGGAGTGGATTTTTATAGTGACTGTTTTGAGGGGTGGATTTTTTCAATGAAATCACTATCTTTGGAAGCAAGCTACTGGGGGAGGGAAACCCTAAACACGGATTCTCATCCCTTAACACCCTGCGGTCCCCACAGTAAAAAATGTAAAACATTTCAAGCGCAGGAACCGGAGTGAGACCTGTTGAATTGAGGATTAACATTTGCAATGCTTTGGGGCGATTTAACACGCGGAAAGCGTGTTAAGCCAAACTGACATAGGGTCTGCGAGTATTGAAAACGGTATGAAACCGAAATAAGGTTGTAATGGGGATGCAGCCTTAGGCTCAAGAATTTGCTCCAAACCGCTTTTCATGAAGACAGATGTATACAAAAATCCATCCAGCTTCTCAACAGTTTCCTTTTCTCCTCTTAGAGCACCTTTGATTCCCTCACTGTCTAACAAGCCAATTGCTGCTTCTATTATATTTGACAGATCTTTTACTACAGTTTTGGAAATAAGCTTCTCAGATTGTCTTTTAAACTTGTCTCACTTTCTCTTTGCATTTTTTCTGCCATGGGTTGCCCTCCTTTCTGCTTTCAAATAGTTTTCTAGAGCATGCTTGTTAACTATGCAGTCCTCTTCTGGGCCTTCGAGATCCTTTACTTAATTTTAGAACATACTGTAACTGAAAATTACAATACAAGCTTTCTGGAGAGTTTCCCTCTTGACTTCCCTATGAGTTTTCTTTTCATCAGCCTTTTCAATTTGAAATAACAACCATGCTGGACTTGCTTTGTAAGTTTTCATTTCTATCAAAGTTGAATTGCATTGTATTACAATCATTTACTTCTCTTACCAAATTCTGAGTGCCATTTAAGAGAAAATCCAATATTGCTTCACTTCTTCTTGGTTCAAAAACCAATTCATTCCAGACCACAGCAATTTATAGTACCCAAGACTTTGTCATGGTGTGTGTGGGTCATTTAAGTCTCCCATTATTACAAGATTTCTCCTTATCCCTGTTTGGGAGAGGAATATTAGAGGGCATGGTAGTGAATTCGACACTATGAAAACGTTACATTTCCCACTTTTTCCTATCATGCATAGTGTACACATCTTTACTTTTTTTCTCAGTAAAAAAACACAAACCCTCAAACATTATAACTTTCTTTCCACTAGAGAGCTGCTCCAGTCCCTTCTTCATTTCAGTTGTCCTTTTCTTAATCTTTTCTAACTTTGCAATTTCCTTTTTGGGGAGCATCAATCAAGTCACACCACACATTCTGACAGGACCTTTCTCCCCAGTCTCATACCAAATAATCCCTGACATGGAATTTGCCTTTTTCACAGCCATTGCTTATAAGTTTAGACTTTCCATGGAGTTATCATCACAACTATGAGCGTTTCATGAATACCAGAACCCTGTGCGGGTATGTGGTAAGACAGAAGTATGATTCACATGATGGTAGACCAAGACTTGTCCTAGCTGTTCAGGACAGAGAGGGAAGGTGTTCTGTCTGCACACATGCCATCTGCAAACAAAAGCTCCCTAGCTTCAAAACTGCTGCCTGAGCCCATTAAAGGATGCCCAGGAAGTGCACCCAGAATCCATCAATTTCTGTAGGTCCTGGCCACCAAGTGCACAAGGTAAGTTGAAAGCTCTGCAATCCACTTGCATGGCAGCTGCAGGAAGGGGAAAGGGTAGCTCTGCATGAAGAATGCCAATATGCCTGTCAGCTACTATCAGACACCATTTTTACACCACATGGATCCTGCCAGTCTCAAGAAAATTATTATTATAGCAAATGTAGAATCTACTCTATGGAAAAAGGAAGGCTTCAACATAACAGGACAGGTAAAACAGAGCATTCAAAATACAACACACAGCAAAAGAAATATGAAAACAAGACTGCATCAGTGGCTCAGAGAACTGCTTGGCTCTTCTTCTTCTTCTTCTTCTTTCATGAGTGATCGAGGTAACAGTGGCCCAGTCCTGGCATATGTCACCAGGTCTGCACTGTTTCAGGGGGACACAACAGAAAAATTGTTCAATGTTACTTTAACCAGGATGTAATCCACTTAGGACAAAATCCTCTCAACGTTGCACAAGCCTCAACTAAGGAAGTTTTAAAGAAGGGAATCCCCACTGAATCGAATAACTGAATCCCAATACCAGACGAACACTGTGGACTTGTTGGAGCCACCTTAGATTCTGTCAGAGGACGCTGCCTGGCTTATTAAGCCCATTCCTTGCCTGGATTGATATAGCAGAATCATTGGTTCTTATCTCAGCTCCTGTAAAGTACCTCAACTGAGGAGAGTGTCTATTGAAAAAGAAAAGTATTGGTGGAATCCCTAAATTGCCATGCCATAGCAGGGCTGCAGGGCTCTATACACTCTGCTAGGACTGCCCACACGTGTCCTGTAATGCCAGGTCCCTCTGGGTCCAAGTATTTGCTGGTCGATGTGAATCCCTTGACTCAAATTCCCTGTGTCTCTGAAGCCCTATAGCATGGCTATGTAACTAGCACACATCTCCAGACTCCACACTCTGAGTCCTTGGACATATGCTTTCCCTCCCTCTTCCAGTATCCAAATTCCTTCATAAATTACAATCATTGCCTGGACTGTTACAACTGCAGCAGAAGAAAATGTACTGCTTAATCTTCTTCTGTTTCCCTTGCTTGTATGCAAAGGATTCTGTCTTTTCTCAAGAAGAAAGGGCCAGCCAAAGCCAGCTGGACTGATTAGATTCATGTTTGATTTCCCATCCTTTACGTGCTCAAATTCATTAGGAAAGAAGAAAAGACAAATTCGAGATTGATGACCTTCAGGGGTGGAGATTCCTTTGGGCTTCTCAGCAGAGTGGAATCCCTAGTTTTCCAGTTCCCTTGCACATGCTGAGGATACGTTAGCTGGCGTCCAGAAATCCGTATAGCTCAATGCATACTCCTTAATGTGGGCAAAGCAGTAATAACTTCCTGAACGATGTGGAGAATTTCTGCCTTTTCTGCACTTGTTAATGTGGATAAAGAAGGTCTGGTTCCATCTGCACTGGATGGAGCCAGATCCAGAATGAGGAGGCCTGCTTAATGAGGCTGACATCCAGACCAAGGACCTTCTCTCAGATCATGGGATGCATGTAGATGGCAGGGTGCTTTTGAGCATGCTGCCAAAAACATCCCCCCCCCCCCAGGCTCCAAGGCTAGCAACTATCACTCTTAGACAGGGGGAGGGGGCAGCTGTGAGGAAGCCTGGCACAGATCAGCACCCTCAGTGTAGATGGTGTTGATCCTGTCCACACCTGCAAGTAATCTGGACCAATGAGCCTCCCTGTAAACCAGATTAGTAAAACCACTGATCTGGATTAACAAAAGGTAAGCGCAGAAAAGGCTCAGGACTCTCCATGCGACCACTGTTAATTTACACTAACTATAGTTTGGTATAACTCTCTTTTGCCCTCATGCTTCGTGTTGCAGTGGGAAACTGGATACAAGGTCACATAAAAAAGTTACTGTAATGCAGGGATTCCCAGACTGGGGAATGGGGTATCCACAGGGATATGAACCAAGATATTTAAAGATGCCCGCACATATACACGCACACACAAACCCTGAATAAGTGTGGGAAAAGGCACTTAAAAGTTAGTACATATAAATTTTAAATAATAGTAATGATAGTGAAAGGTATAGTTTATAGAAATGGGCTGCCAAGGGGTACAGAAGTGAAAAAAGCTTGGAGATCACTGCTGTAGTGCTACCTTTCCCTTTCTATTTTTGTATTTCACAAATTTCTTGTCGATTTCATCCATTTTAATACATTTTTTCATTTCCAATTAGTTCTGAATGGTGCCAAATGTATTTACTGCATTTTATACCGGTGGGTTGTTTTGACTGAATCCTGATTTGCCCACTTGATGATTTTTTTTTTTTTAAATCTGCTTTGAAATGAAGCCTGTTATTGAGGAGTAAGGATGGGTTTTCCCTTCCCCACCTTTCACTAGACTTACTTCCTCAGCCACATGACTACTTCAAATCTTGATTTATCAAATTCCATGCAACCGCTAAAAGTGCTTTAAGATTTTCTATAATATTAAATATATACAAGCAATTTCTTAAAATTACGATCAGCACATTGAGCATATATATTAAAACACCAAATATAAGCATAATTTGAATTTGTAAAAGGATTTAAAGAGCATTCTTCGCTCAAAGAAAAGAAGGGAGTCATTCTTTTTATATTCCTCGCTTCCAGTCAAATCTTTGAGGTTTATTAACATTTGTGTTCTATGTAACTTGTACTAAAACCAACCTAACAGGCATAAGTGTTCATTTAGTTTTATGACTATGAAGTCTGTCATTTTATAAAAACATATACTCCAGAAAACATTATAGTTAGTTTGAGTATTATTTTTACATAGATCTGATCCAATCTGCAATATTTTGTTGAAGCTTAGCCATAGTGGATGAGAATACAGTGCAGACTGTACAACCTCATTTTTTTCAACATTCAGATGTAAAGAATTACAATGACGACAGAACCCTTGAAATATCTTGGTGTATAGATGGATTGATTGATTGATCCAATCAGATTAATGCTGATTTCAAATTCAACCTTTTTCAGCAAATAGCTGAATTTGCTGGAAATGTGTCCACAATTTATTTGGCTATGTCTATTAGAGTTCTTTATTGTTGTATCTCGTTTCCATTTTACCCAACAAATCCCTTTCTGAGATATAAGTGTTAAAAACTAGCAACAGTGAAACTATATGCAGTTCACTAAAATGCCTTGTGATATCAATTTGTGCTTGGAAATTGAATAAAGAACTTTGGCAGGATTCATTCATTTAGAGGAGTGAAGGAAGGTACAATTAATACCCTGTCTGGAATTGTTGTAAACCACAAAATTCAGTCACTGCAAAGGCAATGTGCACCGCCAATTGCTCTTTCGTCCTTTCTTGCCACCTTTTCACATGAACCAACATTGCTTTCTGCCTAACTGGTATCTTGCATTTTTCCCAAAAGCCTTATGGTAAGTTTAGCAACATAAGCAGAAGTTACACAAAGGTGTTTCTCAGTATGTTGCTCAAAGATCACTACTCAACAGGGGGAAAAATGTGTTTATTTTCATTACTTATTACAGTCAAAACTTTGCCATTCTTACAGACCACTCATTTATGTAACCAAATACTGCATAGCTCAAGTTAAATCTCCCAGAAAAATCTCCCATTTAAGGTAGAAGTATTTATATGTGGCCTGCCGCAAAATATTGCTATGGTATATATAAACTTTTTATACACCTTTTATTTGTTGTACCAAGTATCAGTTGACAAATTGTTTACAATTCTGGAAACATTCAATGCTTAAATAAACATCCCTGAAGATCTGATGAGGTTGCTAAATGCTTAATGAACAGAAATGAAGTCTAAAATTTATTTTGTCTTGGCCCAAAGCAATAAACAACATATATATTAGTATGTTGCTCACACACATACACAGATCTAAAGCAATTATTAAATGAAATGCAAGACAGCAGAATCTCAGGGAAAGAATGTCAAAAGATCTGTGTCAAAAGGCTTGAAGTGGCATCAAGAAACTATGATATCAGCTTGTAAGTGAAAGTGAGAATTATAGGAGAAAAGTGGTAAAAAAAATTCTAAAATTTTACAGTTTTCCAAAGGAATTCAAGATATCTAATCATTAAAAAATAAGATATAAAATTATCCAAAATTTATAATGGCATCGTATCATAGCCTTTTTTCCTCAGGGAAAAAGACATTCTTGCTACTGCTGAAGTCTGTCCTTTCAACAAATAAGCAGAGGGGAGAAGTAGTGGGTAATTATTTGCATATACATTATGCAAGGTTTTGACTAAGGAATGTGGGGGTTTTTTGCATTCGATTTTTATCAAATCCAAGAAAATTTGTATTTGTTTGAATAGATCTCCTTTGAATGTGGTAGGATTCGATTTGATATGAATGTTCCCATAAGTATCCGCTAGGAATGTGTCAAATCCACCCTGAATCCACTTCGAATCCACTCTGGATCTGCTGCAGATGCAACTCGGGTGGCCGCTTTCCCACCTCCCAGGTTCGCGAATGTAACAAAGATTCATATGAATGTTCCAAAGCATTCAATTCAAATTCAAATGTCAGCCTCCAAATGCACCAACATTTCATTCAAATCTGACTGACCAAATTCGGCAGAATTTGTAAGAATAATGAATAATATGAATATTCGTGCACTTCCCTAATCCTAACAGAAGATGTTAAGTGCCTATGTTTCAGAATTTGTCTTACCAGCACAAATAGGTTAACACCTGTCCATTAAAAATAAATAACACTCACAGACTAAAAGGACTGCAACTTTTATTACAGCTAGAAACATAATAATCCTTCAAGTAAATGAATAATAATTTAAGAAACTATCAGATTCCATGTGGAACAGTTTATGTGAAAAAAATAGGCCCTGTTCACATTTACCTTTTGGTAGTGGTTAAGTGCATCCACATGCTGCTGACATCATCCTGGAACTGGAGCTCATTCACCCCTCCCCGGAGGTCACTAGCTGTGGAGTACTAAAAAGCAGTCCACAACTTCACCAGGAGTGGCTAGGTGGCTTCCAGGCAGCAGTGTTCTTACCCTCTTCTGAGTGTGATGCTGGGAGTGCACGTGGTGGCATGAGTCCAGCTGTGCAGTCACATGCTGCATTCCAAGTGTATGGGCATGTGCCAGATGTTGCTGCAGTTGTTGCCATGGTGATCCAGCCTGGCGTGGCCTGGCCTACCTTGGCCATCTTCACTTTAAGTGCCAGTGGCCCAGTATGGGGCTTTATCAGCCCTTAAGTGTGGATGGCTCCTACTGCACCTCAACTTTATCAGCCTAGTATGATACTGTAATATCTGTAATGGCTGCTAAGTGTGAATAGGGCCTATACTTTAACCATGCAGTAATAAGTATTGTATGCAAGATATTCTCATAAACAGCTGAATGTTTGCAAAGAGTCCACAGCTTGTCTATTCCTGGGTACAAAGCATCCATAGGCCACATCCACATGCACCTTTTCACGCCAGTGTGGTTTCAGCATGGTCCCCAGTTGACTATATGGCAATCATCATACCTGTCCCTACTTAATCCTTCCCATGTCTCCTTAATTTCAGTTGGGATTGTGGCTATTCTAATGCCAAAACATTTACATCTGAAACCTAACAGAATGTTGATGATGATGACGATGGGTGCAACTGAGTTGTGGCTAACCCCTGGATGACTGCATGGACATTTCCATGCAGTTTTCTTGAAAGAGATACAGAAGCAGTTTGCCTTGCTTATTTCTCAGGGGAGGTTGGGGACTGAACCTGCAACCCTCTGCTCTCCAGGCAATTTGGTGTACCACTGAACTACAGTCACTCCCAATAGAGTTTTACAAGTATTGCAAATTATCCTTTAAATATAATTGCAGACAAGTTTCCCTGTGCCTTCATTGCTAGTGATTGACCAAGGTGTTGTCTCAAACCATGCTAAAGGAATTTCTCATTCATCTCCATGTTTCAGTAAAAAGAAAATTTTATATCTAATGTCAGTAAATCCATACTGAAGTTTCGTGTAGCAAAGGAAAGCATCTATTTTCTTTCAGCCTAAAGACAAGAGTAGGGATGTGCATGAATATTCGTAATATTCATTATTCATACGAGTTCGGACATTCGTACACAAACTGAATGTTATGACATTCGTACATTAACATTTGTACGAATAGTCCGTACATTAGTTAAACTAGGGATATGGTATAGGATACGTATCTGATATGTATGCATTTGTATAGGATCCGTATCCAGGATCCATACGCATTTGTATCAGGTATTCGTAAAAATTCATACGAATACGTTCATATCAAATAGAATCCTACCGCATTTGAAGGGGATCTATTAGAACAAATACAGATTTTCTAACATTCAGTTTGTGCACATCCCTAAGATGGAGTGCTAATAAACAAAAGAATAAAAATACTACCTAAAAAAAAAAATCCAAATGACTAATTTATGAACCATTTTTTGCCACTGCAATCAGAGAGCTACAGAAAAGGGGCATAAAATGGTTATCTCCCTCCTTGAAAACAAGCAGAAAAATTTCATACTCAGCTCCTATCTATGAATGTTTACAACTTGTTGCCAAAGAACACAACAGCCCCAATAGTCTCCCCCTCATGCTAATTTTTATCCTTGCAAACCACTGATTAGGCTGTTACCCCTTTGGATGTCCTTCTCTGAATAAACACTTTTTTTATAAACAAATCTTCAATTCACTGATACCAGAAAGAGAGCCAGATGCTTACTAAACCCAGGTCAGAATGGCAACCAGCTTCAAGTATGCTAATTATGCTGTTAACAAGCAATATTTGTGCGGTTTTACATGGCTATATTCCAAGAATACCTAAGAATATCTTGGATAAACAAACATAGGAAATGCAGACTTTCTGCAGATTCAGGCTCACTGTTATTTTATTTTATTCATTTTATTTGAGTATACGTATTTTATCTTTTATCAAAAGGTCCCAGGGCGGATCACAACAATAAAAGGATTTTTAAAAAAACACCTGTTAATACAAAAATACAAAGATAAAAAGCTGAGTTACAGCACCATTTGACACCATGCAAATCCTATTGCAGTTTACAACTGTGACAATGAGGCTGTGCAGGGATGGTCCAGTATATTAGTGTAAATCAATACTGCCTCATAGATCAAATTACATTACTGAAATTTACTAAGACTGTATTAAACAATGGAAGGCATATGGTACTAACCAGAAGAAAGAAAACTAGTGTTTTACAATCAGTACTCCTGGCTTAAAGCAAATTATGGGGCCTTTTCTCCACAGACCTTTAATCCAGTTCAAGGGTCCATGCACAACACTTTTACAGGCAATATACATCTGAACGATAATGCAAATCTATGAGACAATGCCCGCTAACCCTGCTCCATCTGCACAAGACAGGGCTAGGCCCTTGATCTGGATCTCTTGTGGACCCATTTAATTTGGTCCACAAGAGGACTAAGGGCCTTGTTCCAGATCACAGGAGGTATTCAGATGACCTACTTCCGTGATCTGGTACTGCAGGCAGGGGCTGATTCTCAGTGGTGTACAATAACACACCACCAACCCTACCAACCCCCAGGCTCAAAAGGGAGGAACTGTCCTTTCTAGCCCTTGGAGATGTGTGTCAGGGTTGCTATGAAGCTAATGCAAACTTCACAACCACAAGGAGGCATGGGCAGGATCAGTGAGTCCGGTTAATCCGGATCCACTGACCCAAATATAGCCCAGGTAAGTGCAGAAAAGGGATTAGAATCTTCTGAAACACAAGCTCTTCCAAGTATTAGCAATCTATGAAAAAGATGCTTGCCATTTACTGCTCCCTTCCATAAGCTAGTCAGAAGGAGCAAGATGTTCATCCAACCAATATCTCCCCAAGGCAGTCTTCAAAGTATAAAGCCCTCTTTGCTTGCTTCTGGTAAGTGATTACAGTACTACAACATCTAGGTGAAAATGGTTAGAAAGCAATTTGCAATTTTAAAACAAATTAGACCACCTAAGAGAATGCTAACAAGAAGCATAACCATATCAAACCAAACAAAGTCAAACAACACAGTTTTGCTTGGGGATGGGAGATTTTGAGTGTGGGCGGCGGGTGGGGGGATGACGACAAATAAATAAACTAAACCACACAGGTAGCTGGCATCTTGTTTCAGCACAGATATTTCATTATCCCCTCCCCAGATTTACCATTTTAGAGCACTTCACTGCATGTGAAAAACCTTTTGCATCTGTTTCCCTTACTGTAAGCTTTGATGCAAACTAACACCAATGTGTGTTTTTGCTCCTAAAGGCTCCTATGAAGAGGAGACCATAGTTTTTTGTGAAATATCTAGATGTGACTACAACAGAAGATTTTATTTTTTATAAGAAAATAAGAATATATGAGTATGCTTGCTGGATCAGGCCACAGCTGATCTAGTCCAGCATTCTGCCTCCAATTTCTTTGGGGCTTCAAGCAGAAGACAAGGGCCAAACCTTCACCTGATTTCAATTCCCTGCAAATGGTTGAAGAAGGATTCCACCTGTCCCACCAATCTGGAGGAAGCACCCAGGCATCTACTATAACAGCCACTGATACACCTGTCCTCCATGAATTGAGGTGCATCAATCACCTTCACTGGTCTAGTGCAGTGTTTCCCAAAGTGTGGTACGCGTACCCCCAGGGGTACAGGAACAGTTTGGTGGGGGTACACGTTGCACCAGAGTTTGGTGGGAATCACGTGGGAATATCCACTGCACCGTGCTTAGCTGTGCCCACAGAACAAGGAAAGAAATAGGCATGTATCACAGTTTTTACACGGGAACTGGGGCCATCGTACATCGTATCGCAACTCATTATGGCGGGAACTTCTGCATATCCTTCATGCAGCCCGGGTTCGGCCATTTTTAAACTGCGGGAACATTAACAGTTGACGTTGAGCCGCAGAGCTATTTAAACGCCAGAGAATTGCAGTGTTATCTAACGGTCTTGTGAGGCGTGACACGTCGTGAATATACTGCACTTCGTTAAAAAGACAACTTACTTCTTTAATAGTTAGTTCCGGGCGCCTATTATCGTGCTTTAGTAAGTTCCACTGATTTTGATTATTTTTATAAAATACAATTTTTATCCCTAATGTTTTTTATGAGGGGTACTCAGCGGTATGAAAATTATAGAAGGGGTACACATATGTCAAAATTTTGGGAAACACTGGTCTAGTGGTTAGGGAGCCAGACTCTCATCTGGGAATACCAAGTTTGATTCCGCACTCCTTCATGGAGCCAGCTGAGTGACCTTGGGCTAGTCACAGCTCTCCTCTGAGCTCTCACAACCCCACCTACCTCACAGGGTGTTCTGCTGTGCAGAGAAAACTAAAAGGTTTGTCAACTGCTTTGAGTCCCCTTAAATGGGTAAGAAAAGCAGGGTAGAAAAGCCAATTCTTCTTCTTTTTCTTCGCTGTACACATTTCAGAAGGCAGTGAAGATGAACCTCTTTCCCTTGGCCTTTGGTTAAATGGGGATATTCTTTTCCCTTCCCACTTGCAGATGCTATTGTTTTAATACATACTGTTACTGTTTTAATAATGTTTGATTTTAAATGTTATCTGCCTAGAGACCTCCAGGTACAGGACGGGATAAAAATGTGAGTGAGTGAGTGAGTGAGTGAGTGAGTGAGTGAGTGAGTGAGTGAGTGAGTGAGTGAGTGAGTGAGTGAGTGAGTGAAATCCTTTCTTAAAGCCATTCAGATTGGCTGCTACCATCACTTCTGGTCATAAGTGTTAATCACCTTCAACTTCATTCACAGTGTCACTTTCTGTAATTCCAAATAAAGTATTAAAAGGGGGGATTTTATTTTTGAATCTTTTTGCAATGCAGACTTGAAAACTACCAGACATGGCAAAAAATGCTGGAACTTTATGAAACTGTGGCTGGGCACCAATCAGCCTGAAGCTATGTTTGCTTGTTTAATTTAAAATATTTATATACCACTTCCCATTAAAGTATAATCTCAAAGCAACGTAGAAAGGGTTAAAAGCAGCTAAAATCATAATACGTTATTCCTTCAGGGAAGACCAGGTGTGAAGGCACCCTACTAATATTAGAGGGGAGAGTATTCCAGACTGTGGGTGCCACAACAGAGAAGGCCCAACTGTGGGTATCATAAGATGCCATTCAGTGATTCATGACACCTGTAACAAGACCTCCCTTGAAATTCTTAAGGCCTATAACAAGAGAGGCAGTATGCCAAGTAATCTGGTCTCAAGTTGTTAAGGGCCTTGTATGCCGAAGATAAAACCTTGAATCTGGCCTGGCAGCTAACTGGCTTTCACAGACTATCCAGCCACTTAACGCAGTCAAAATACTGCTATGAGATCTAGCACTATTTTTACTTACCCACCATGTAAATGATATACCAGCTGTCTTATGCAGGCCTTCAGCATAGTGTTGGGAAAAATTTCCAGGAGATCCCCCCACCCCCTGGAGGGGGGGACAAAATGGGGCTGGTGTAACTGAGCTCCATGAAGCCCCTTCTGACACTTTGCCAAAGGACTTCATAAAACAGCCAGTAACTCTTTTACATGCCAAGGAAACCCCACAAATGTCCAGGGGCAAACCTAGCTTCCCTTTAGCCATCTTACAGCCCCCTTGAAGTAAAGGAATATAAATGATGGACGCTTCTACCTGTTTTAGAAAGCAGGGAGGGTGTGCAATGTATTTTATGAAAATAATAATTTTTCCTCTCTATTTGCATAATGATTGATTGTGGAAGACGGTACGCTGAAAGCCCCTCGGGGACTGCGGACATTTCAAGGCAAGGAAATAACTAGAATGTTGATTTACAATGGACGTTGAATGCAATATCATATGTATATGTCTCATATTGCCAACACATTTTGACACAGAAATGAGGAGGCAGTGTTAGACAATGACCCAAGTATTTCTATGGAACAAAAGCCAAGGCTAATAATGAAATCTATAGGAGTTCTTTGTACATGGCAGAAATGATGTGTGAAGCTAAGAGCATAAGAGGACTACAGCATTATCTATTCATCTGGAATTTAGTTCATGGTGAACAAGTGGGGGAATATGGAACTGATTCAAACTCTAAATTAGCATTTCACCTTTTTCCTCCCTTTTTTTTGCAAAGTGCTGTTTATAACCTCCTAGAGCAGCTTCATACCAAAGGAGAGGTACTTTTGAGATAAATCATGAAAAACAGATATGCATCAGGCAACATTAAAAGCATTATTCATCTTATAAATGCAAGTACAAGTAGTGAAATGCTATCAAGCTTACAACTTTGAATAACCTTAGTATTAAGGATCTAGTACTTATTCATTTATAACAATAACCATGCCTACAGTAGCTTTAAAGGGCCATGTGCTGAATAGGTTTTTGGCGAACTCTGACCACCCCTTGACCATAGTGCCTCCAGTTACTCAGGAATAGGTGAGTCCAGTGCAAAAGGTGCAGGAAACTCACCTCTTTGGAAACACATCCACCACTATTTCCTCCCCCACCACCCCCCGTGGGCAGGACCACAGTGCACTTTTATGTGATATTTCCTATTTCCGCAGGGACAGAACCCACCTGCATGGCCCACCTATCACTGCACAAGGAACAGTGGTTCTCAACCTGTGGGTTGGGACCCGTTTGGGGGTCGAACTACCCAGTCAGAGGGGTTGGGATGAGTCTTCCACCGCCCCTCCCTCCCTCCCCCTCCTAGCTGTCCCACCCCTGTGGTTGGGGGTCTCTACAACATGAGGAATTGCATTAAGGGGTCGCGGCATTAGGAAGGTTGAGAACTGCTGACATAGAAAAATCTACCATTTTACATTCTTCCCACTGGGTCAGAGTCATCTGCACTCATCTTGGCTCTGCACACTGGAGACTAAATCAGAAGTACCTTTTATGCAAGGTGGAGGCAGAGGGGGTACCAGGATGTTGTCTTCGTTGGGGTGAGGTGCTAGGATGCCGGTGGTACCAGAAGCAGGGGCAGAGTACCAGGATGTCAGCAGCAGCAGGGAGTACCAAGTTATCAGTAGAGGCAGTGGCTGCAGGGTGTCAGTGGCTACAGCAGGGGTATTGGGATATTGGTAACTGATCAACCACCCTTTGCCTGGGTCTGCTTCAAGATAGTCTCATCTGAGGGACAAAGGTCATTGGAAAAACAGGACATGCCATTAGCAAGTGGTCTCCAAGGAGACAGTCTCAGTTCTTCTTAAATATAAGGTGTGAGCAAGATTGAGCCCAGACCCTTAAGAAGCAGATAGATAAATGCTACCAAGGTAAGAGTTACGATTAAGAGGAACCCTGCTGGATCAGGCCACAGCCCATCAAGTCCAGCATCCTGTCTCACACAGTAGCCCAACAATTGCCCATGGGCATCTCAAGCAGAGACAAGGGCAAACCTGCTCTCAAATCCCAGCAAATGGCCCTTGAGGGCCATTTTTAATTTTGCATGATTTTTCAACTAAAACAAAATTCATTGTAAAGGAACTTTCTGATTTCTTATATAAAAGTGGGGCAAGGCTGCATGTCATGGCTTGGCTTAACGAACGAAGATCAGGGAGGGCTCGACCCACGCTTACTGCATGTGTGTTGGTGGCTAAACAGACCAATGTGGGATAGACAAGTCCGGTTGCAGAAGGTATAGAGAAAGGTCTCCTTGGGTGGTACTGTGATGCCACGGCTCTTTCTGCGTTGTCTCTTCTCCTCAAGACTGGTTCTGTGAGTGTTCTCAAGGAGGCAGCAGTGTTTTGGATGGGGCGTCTCCATGGCTCGGTTTGAGGCCAGACTGGACCATTGATGGTGATCAATATGATCAAGGCTGAGGGACTGCTTCAGGGAGTCCTTGTATCTCCTCCTTGAGGCTCCTCTGTTTTGGCAGCCAGTGGTGAGTTTGCCATAAAGCACCACCTCAGGAAGGCGATGATCCTTCATCCTAGAGATGGGCCCTGCCCAGCACAGCTGTATCCTCAGCAGCATGGCCTCGATACTGGTGGCCTCTGCTAGTTCAAGGACAACAACATTTGTCACATAGTCAGACCAGTGGATGTTGAGGATTGTGCGGAGGCAGCACTGATGAAAATGTTCAAGGGTTCGCAGATGGTGATGACAGGTGACCCATGATTCAGACCCACATAAGAGAGTAGATAATACAATGGCTCTTTAGACCCTGATCTTTGTGCTTTTCTTCAAGTGTTTGTTACTCCAGACTCTTTTATGAAGTCTTCTGGATGCACTGGCTGCGGAGTGCTAAAAAGCAGTCCACAGCTTCACCAGGAGTGATTAGGTGGCGTCCAGGCAACAGTGAATGCTGTGACGGTGGCAGCTCATACACCTTCCTCCCCAGAGCTAGCTGGGGGGGGGGAGAGGTGGCTGCAGCGCCCAGCTGCCCGGGCCTTGGGCGAGCCACGCACCATGTGGCGATCCTCCGCCATGTAGATGACTGGTATATATGCCTCCCATGACTGTATCTCATGTTGCCCATTACAACTTAAATGGGGCATCCATGACTTCCCACTGCTGTATCACCCAGGCACATAACTCAGACGGGTATCAAACTGGCAACTCCCTGATTTCCATGCAATTTGCTCTACCACTGAGCTACAGCCACTCCTGAGTATGCCTTGTATATCTGTGACTATTCAGTGGAAATACAGCAGTCATCTTCTCATCCGCAACACTTAAAAGACCTCAGCAGGAATGGAAATCTAAGCTGTTTGTACGGCAGGCCACAGCTGCATTGTATCTTCAGATGATGATAAAGAAGGAGTTATGTTCTCAGGATAGAATGTGCAAAGACCTCATATCAGCAAGGACAAGAGAAAGTGAACCGCAAGGAAAGTATTCCTCCCCTGCATTCTTCTGACATGCTGTTTAAAGAAATCTTCTGCCAGATACACTCTGTCCACCTCAACAGTGACATATCAATAAAAAAACACAATGATGAAGAATTCAAAAGCCAAACCAGATCATACTGGAGCAATGTGAAAGCATTCTCCAGAGCTCTTTTCAAGCTTTAGATGGCAGTGCAAATGGAAGCAAGAGCAGAAAAGACTCATTATTTTTTAGTTTTTTCTTTTTTATTGTAAATATTTTAAAAATATATTTATAACATTTATAACAAATATGATAAATATAACAAATTTCAGAAATAACCATAATAATACAATAACAAATTAACTCAGAAAGCACACTCAAGAAACATGCATTCGTGAAAGGGAAATAAAGGAGTAATATCTCCAGAGAGCCATGTTCCTAGTAAAGATATACCAAAGGTTGGAAGTCTGACCCCAGAGAAAGCTTCTAATGATAACTTATTTCTTTCAGGATTAACAGAGCCTCCAGCATATGCCCCAAAATTTGGACAAACAGGTTCAGGTGGGAGAGAAGGAACGCTGCCTCCCCTCTTCCTTCTCTCCTCCAACTGTAAGCTGTCATTACCTGTACCTGTTTGCCGTATCTAATCACTTAACAGATCTGTTGGCCAGATGCTACTTATTTGTACCTATGGAGACTTTCATTCACTTTAGAAGCTGCTGTAGTTTAATTATAGTGTGTGTGTTTTATGATTAGAAAGAAGCTTCATTTAGTTCCCAGTACGTCCCAAGGAAAAGGTAACAGCAAGCCACTTCTGCCATGTTGCCAATAACATGGACTTAATCAGGCTGGCTACGTATAACACAGACATGAGAGGAACTAGTATGACTCAGGGTAATTGTGGCAGTTTAACTTTATTTTAAAGTGGGCTTACCACACTAGTATGAAATCTAGGGGCCTGATTGCACTTAAGTGTACAGCATGGATCAGGGTGCTTTGGAATGCTCTGTCCACACACCGAGGGGAAGTTCACACTTCCCATGCTAGTACACACCAAGCCACCCAACCCACACACCTGGACACACTGGCGTCACTGTGTGTGCACTGTCATCAGGACGATGGTGATGCTCTAAGCATGCACGGTGATGCCACCATGTCATGTGACACACCAGCAAGCTTGTGTGGTACATCATGTGCCCATCCATGCACCACAGAGGTGCGGATGGGGCTGCCACTGGCCGCTGCTGGGTGAGGTAACGTGTGGAGCACAAGAAATGTTCCACATGTACTTTGCATGCAGTACGCTCCTGCACAGGAGGGGCTGTTTCTGAGCTGGATACGGCCCCTTCAAGTGCAGATGCTCTGTCTGAGAGTGTATTGCACACAAACCACAGGGCAAAGTGCAAAAAGACCCCAGGTCACCTCCTTCATCCCATAGTGTCTGAGAGTATCCCAGGGTGCCCTGATCCTCTCTAGCTGTGGAGAAGTAAAACCTTCTCCACAGCTTGACTGTGAGCACTTAGCATGCTTTTGGTTGCTCCTGCATGCAATGTTTGCACCACTTCTTGGTGCAGTGTGGCTGCAGCTGTGCAGTCACGTCGCAAACATCAGCCAACACAACATCTAAAGCAAATTCTACAATTTGCTTTATTTTATTTTGTTTTATGGTTTTTATCTGACAGAGGTTACTCAGTCGGAGTGTACATGCTCTGCATGAGGACAGCTTCAATTTTAATTCCTAATAGGTCCCACTAATGAGAAGTAAACTGAGGTCTGGTCTGGTATAGTCAAGGGGAAGCATCTGCCTGAGATCTTGTAAAATTCCTGCCAGGAGGGGGTTATTAATGCTTTTGGGCCCATGGGCATACTTGTTACTTTGGATGCATGCAGTGGGATCTCTTTTCTTCAGATCAGTTCCTTTCCCCAGGCAGAAGCAGAGCAAAACCTACAAAAGTTCTATGCTTTCCCATACAAGCCGTGTAAGAGTCAGATCCAATGCAATTACCAAAGGTCCATTATTTTTATATCTGAAAGGCTGAATGAAGGTGAGGTGGGCCTTAAAATTCTGCAGTTTTATTGGGTGTGAAAGCTCTTCCAATTTCCAATTTTGGCTGTGACTGCCATTTTCTCTTTGAAAGGTAATCATATTTGCCACGTTAAAAAAGAAGTAGGAAGAAGACAGGAGAGAAATCTTATGGGTACCAAGGTACTATGCTAAACCCCTGTGCTAAATACCTGTGGAGGACAGGATATTGAACTAATTTTTGACTCACTCCTTGGCAGGTTTCTATGTTCACATGACGCAATTTCTTAACATATGGATAGAATTTAGTATATCCCAAAATTCTATACCTTATCCTAGAAAAACTGCATTAAAATAAATGATTGCATAAAGAGAATAAAACTTTTCTTGATTTGCCTTCTTGACCTCTGGAACAATTTCATATAATTTCCTTTGCACATACTTATTGAACTGATGGTCCATGTTTTACTATAAGCCAATTAAACCAAGTAAGAGAGATGTATTTTTCAAATTCCCACAGAGTATTAATATAGCCTTCAAAGCCCTACAGTTATCTTTATCTCTCCATTAGAAAGCAGAAAGAATACCATGTGGAATATATTCCAAATCCTGCAGATTTTTCTGAAGAAAGCCAATCCTGACCTTTCTCCCTCTCTAGGAAAATATTTTTGAAGCTCGCTTCCAAAAGAAAAGAAAGAAATCAATATAGCCAATAGCCATTTTGTTTATTGTTTTATTTGATAACTCATTCTCCTGTTTTTTTCTTTCTTTCTGGCTTAAGCCCTAAAGTGTCCATTCTAATTTTTAAAAGGTCCACAAAGGTTAATCACCAGTCCCTAGGAGCAAAAATTCTCTAATTTGTCAAGATATTGTGCATTAACAGACATACTTGCACATGTGTTAATGTTTATCTGACACTGTCAACACAACTATTCCTGGAAGAAAATTGATCAACTAAGCCTTCACCTAAAAATCCCATTCAAGTAGATGGTGAATCTTCCATTTTCTTTAGTGAATAAAAAATACATTAATATGCCCGAATCCAGTGATTTCTTGAAAGAGTGAGAACTCGGCTGCAGCCCTCTTCCACTGACAGAAGCCTTCCACACATACAACAGCTCAGAGTTTAATTCATTAGGATAGACGTGTGCCAAAGATAACTTTACTGAGAACAAACTGCCCAAATAGGACCAGGATTGTCTCATGCTTTACTTGGCAAGCCCTGTTTTCTTCAAAACCAAAGACAAGTAAGCTTCATGCAGTGAGATCATGTAGTTACAAGATATTGCCCAGCTCACTCACAACTGGCAACTACAGAATGACAGAAGGGAGCACAATACGGAACAGGTACATACCTTGCTTAGCTTTTCTCACATTTACTTGGCTTTCAAAAATAACAAGAACAGAAAATGAGCCCTGTTGGATCGTGTCACAGCCCATCTAGTCCAGCAGCCTGTCTTGCACAGTGGTTCACCAATTGCTTCTGGGCATTTTTACCTACTCTTGACTCCCTGCAAATGGCCTTTAGAGCATCCTGCCCCTCTCTCCAACCTAGAGTTGTATTCAGGCATCCAGTCTAGTAGCCACTGATACATCTGTCCTCCATGAATCTATCTAACCTTTTCTTAAAACTGTCCAGACTAGTTGCCGTCACCACCTCTTTTGGTAATAAATTGCATACAATTTCATTTTCTGATATATTTTCCCTTGTCAGTCCTAATTCTCCTACCCATCAGCTTCAGAGAGTGCTTTCTGGTTCTTGGGTTGTGCAATAGCAAAAAGAATTTGATGACGCCAAATTCACCAAAGAAGAATTTAAAACACTTATGGCAAACTTCAATTGCAAAATAAAAATTGCTCTTTCAAGATTCCTTAAGATTTTTACAGAAAGAGTGGTTGGTTGATTTCTTGGCAAAAAATGAGACTTTATCTATTTTACTTATTTAAGAAATTTATATCCCACCCTTCACCAAATGGTCCCAGGGCATTTAAAATGACTGTTTCCACCACATGCCTTTGCAAAGTGTATAATCTCAAAATTTGATACAAACTATTACAGATATGAAAGTTCAGAGTGTTTTTTTTTAAATTTAAAAAAACAGGTGGACCATTTTAACCATCTTTACAACATTTGATTCTTCAACATTTGAAGAATTCTTAGTGAACACTTTTATAATCCTACAATGTACTAACCACTCTCCCAAACAATAATAGAGGCATTTTTAAAATAATAGATAAAAATAAAATTTCATCTCAAAGGAAGATGTTCAGAAAGGTCTAAGAACTTTCAATTGTGTTTCTCACATAAAGGGGTTCTTTTCAGTGGAAATACCACAGTAAGGAGTTGGGGTGCTGTAATAATCACAAGACTGTAATGAAAGTATTATATGAATTGATTCCTGTGCACCAACGGTACCTTCTCCTGACATAGCCCACTGCGACACCTGTTCCTGGAAAGCCTTTCTCTAGATGTCTTTAGGTGTTCTGAGACACAGGGGTCCATATCTAGGTAGTGCCTCCAGGTTGGCAAAACAGAATGCCTTTAAGGCCATTTGCAGGAATCTGAGAGCAGGTGATTTTGCCTTTGTCTACTGGTTGAGAATGCCCAGAAATAATTGGTGGACCACATATGAGAAAGGGTGCTGGACTAGATGAACTGTGGCCTGATCTAGCAGGACTCCTTATGTTTTTACAAGTTCTCAAGTCTACTTTAATCAAATTTGTACCACTTAGCACCAACTGCTTGGGAAAAGGACTCTAATTCAGCCATTATACATTCAGGACGCAGAAGACAGATCTGCTCTGTGAACATTTTATTTTTATTTTTCCCTCCTAATCCCCTTTGCAATCATGTCCACTAGATTACAAGCCTGAAGGCAAGGATTTGCTGACATTTTGTAAGTTTCTCTGTGAATCTTTTATAGGCTTAAGGATGAGATAAAAGTTAATAACAAAGCACACACAACAGTGAAGGGTGAAATAAATCAGAAAGTACAGAAAGCGAGGAGGAGAATAACACAAGGGAAGAAGGCAATGATAAGTTTAGGCAAGCTCATATAACAATATTTCCCTGAGAAAAAATATCAGAATCATTTTAAAAAATGGCCTTTCCAGTTGTGATGGGTGGGTGTGAAAACTGGACATTGAGGCTGTTCAGACATCCATGAAGGTCACACTTGGGTCTGGGGTGAGGAGCACCCAGGGAGCAGCATTTATACATCTTCCCACATTGATCCTTTGAAGCCACATTGAAGGGGGGGGGCAGGGCATATTGACCTCAGAGCAAGACATGTCCACTCTGATGGTATCTTGTGCTCTCACAGCAGCTGTTTGGCCACTGCAAGTAGAACCAAGGATGAAGACTGTAACTGTGCCAGGCAACGAGCTGCCATGTAGAGGCAAAATATCAGCCATACTGGACAGGCCCCTGCATTACCCCAAACCAATTTGGTGACAGCCATATAAAGGGGGGCATGCCAATAGTGACTAGCTTCAAAGTTATCTTCAGAGGGGACATGTCTGAACACAGACTGAGAAAGAGCAATAGAAAGAAGGTAGATGCCTTTGAAATTATGGGTCTGAAGATAGTTACTAAGTATATCATGGACAAGAAGATTGCTCCCTTGAGGCAATGATCATCAAACAGAAACTTACATACTTTGGTCATGTAATGAGAGCAAATGAAGGGCTAGAAAAAAGCATCATCACTTGGCAATGATGCTTGAGGGAAGCAGAAAAAGAGAAAGACAACAAAGAAGATGGACAGATGTATGGGATGAAAGAGACTATGGCTGTCTTTGGAGGAGCCATAAGATATTACTAGAGACAGGTCAAAATAATGAGCATTTGTTCACACAACCACCAGGAGACGAGCACTCCTTGATGGAACCTGAGAAACAACAAGAACACTCTTTAAACAGTCTACCTGTACTGAGCACGGAGTTAAAAGCATGAAGTAAATGAATCTTTTCCCCCTGAATTAGGAAAAGACATTGCTTGGAACACAGGATGCTGCTTTATACTGAGTCACACCACTAGCCAAGCCAACTCATTCATTATTGTCTAGACTGAATTATTATTGCATATTTTGACTGGCAGCTGTTCCCTACTGAAGTGTTTTCAACCGTACCTGATTTACCATTGAGAGGTAGCTTCAAACAGCTTACTGAATCAAGATTTTCCCTTCCTGCTTGTTATCCCTGTAGGGAGACATAGATTGGCCACAAGCAGTTATCTTCTTCCACATCTGGCCTGGCCATACACATAAGTCTTTTTGGACCATGCCACTACTATTCTGGGTGCAAGGTGTCCATCGCTGTTGGGGGTATCAAAGAAGGGCCCCAACATCAATGGCAGACACAGAGCCCAGCATGCGCCACTTCTCTTGGGTAGGATCTGTGCCTGAGAGCATTCCACTACAGTCCTGGTAAAGGCCTGGCTGGGCTCCTGTTCCTCCCACTGCTGTACAGGCAAGCAACAGTGGCAGGACAGCCCATTCTGGAGTTAAGCTACAGAAGACAGTCCACTTCTGGAGTCATTTCTGGTGGCACAGATGGAACGTTCCCAGCCTGCCGCTACAAAACTGGGGCACTTTTGTTCCCCAGCTTAAAAAATAGGCTGGCTCAAACTGGCCATCAGGTCAACTGTCACCTGCCTACTCCATGCAGCCCTGACCCATTCCCAGCCCAGAATGTTTCCTCTGGGCCAACAATTATCTCTGTGGAGAATGCAATATGCACATGTGTGGAAAGTGCCCAGAACCGCATATACTACAAAGCTTTAAGGTATGATAAAAACTGTATGGAAGTGGGGTGGGTGGGTGTTTCATATTCTGGGTAAAGAAAAAATGAAGACACCCAATGCATTGGGTAAGTGCAATCACTGGAATTACCTCACCACAGCAATGGGTATGTGTGGCACCACTGCTGTGGCAACCAGGCAGTGCAGTGTACAACCACAGCAGTGCATGCTTTGTTCGCTTGCAAGAGGTGCAAACAGAGCCGTGCTGGGCTATACTAGCCAGCAACTAGTATAGCTGTAGAGCATGTTTTTTTTCATTTACAGTTATAATTGTGGAGCAGCTTCTAAGACAGAAATGGCTCCGCAGTGTGCATGCCCCATGTGAGACAAGCCTCTTTAATCTCAGCCATGCCTATTTGCCTTTCTTACTGAACCAGCTTTCCCTCCTTTTTGCTTAATTCTGATATGCAGGTAAGTGTCTAGGAACCTTAGGGTTATTTTAAAAACTACACTTGGTATGATGGCAAAGAGCTAAACTCCCAGGAACTGAGGAAAATCAGGGATGAATGGAAGTTTAATATAAGGGTTGACCTCTTCATGGTCCCTTGTGTTCTGTTATAAAACCAAGTGTGTCTCATTGCCTGGATTCTTCTGAATCAGGTCTGGAATGGTGATTCTGACACTGGCTGTCATCAAAGTCATACTCTACTTGGAGTGGCCAAACCTCTAAGTCTGCCTTGTCCCCAAGCACTTCGATTCTTCTTCTCTTCATCCCTCATCTACCAAGAACCTCCACATCTGTCTCCCACCCAACAAATAATCTTTTAAAAAACTGGCTCTACAGATGCAGCAAGAGCACCAGTAGTGTCTCTGGAACCCCTCTGCCCCACTCTGAGAGTGGAGTAAAGCATGGAAGCAAGGAGAAAGTTCCACAAATGTGGTCAGTAATGGGAAGGTGGCAAGACTGTACATCTGAACTGGATTAGCATAACACAAATCTCAACTACTGCTGTCAGGCCAATGTTTTAAGATGTCTGTAGAATGGAACATGCCAATACTAACATATCAGTATCCCTAGCTACCAAATATGTTTCCCATTGTACTCAAATCATATTAGGTAACTTCTAAGCACAAAGAAAGACCCACATTTTCTGCAGTTCGGAGCAATGATCATTGAAATCCAACCCCCCCAATCCAGTTTTCAGAGAAAGCTACTTAAACATTTGGAATATTTTTCTGAAATTTTCTCAAAAACTCTTCTGAGACCATTTTTGCCTTGGGTTACCATACAGAAAAGAGGTCAAGATTCCTGTTCATTTAATAACTGTACAAAAGAGAGAATTTAAGCAGCTGTTGCCTGCCTTATAAACAACACCTGCTTATAGCTTTAAAAGTTACAGGAGCTCTGACCTCTTTTTCATATGATAACCACACTTCTGAATACCTTTCTTGACAGCCAATGAATATCTTCAAAGGAACAATTACTCTGCCCTGTTGCCTTCCTCTACGAGCCAATGAGCTGTGGCTGCCAGTGCATGCTCAGGAAATATAGCCCACCTCTTCACTCACGGCACCTAATGCAATTTAAGAACAATGACAAAGATGTTCAATAACTATGGAATCCTGATATGTCAATACTGGCGCATTTCCATGTGCCAAAACCTTAAGATATTAGTGTGGCAGCAAAAGGTGAGATTTGTGTCATGCAACAGACTTTTCAAAGAGCAGGAATTTTTCCCTTTAAAGTGTAATTGCACTATACTCCTTTTGAACCTGCATACTAATAAAGTTTGCCAGTAACACTATCTTAGCAGCAAGAAGGGTGTATGTGACACAGGCCCTTTCTGCATTGGATTTAATTCTAGATTATATTGCAGAATAGAGACCTGCTATCCACATGCTATTGTAGACTACAGCAGGCCCCAATGGCTAGGGTATAATCTGGAATAAGGTCCATTGTAGAAAGGGCCTTAGAAAAAACCAGGAGGAACAAGAAGAGAGAGGATTTACATACTGTAGTTCCTTCTGGCTTAGGTTCCTACGGAACTTCCTTTTTGAAGGGAACCACTCTGCCCTTTTTTTAGTGACGTATCTGCTAAACTGGAGTAAGGAGGAAAGAGACCAAGTAAGCAAGTCTCATTCACAACACTGGTAGAGCTGTTATTATTACCATGGATTATTCTTCCCAAATTTGAATGAATCCGACAGCTTCAAAATACACCTCTGTGATGTGTTTGCACAGGGAAACGGGTGGTGAGTGTGTTTAAAGCCCCTGTTTCCTTAAAGCAGAAGCAGAAATATTTGTTAGTTAACAAAGAAAGGGGCAAACTCAATATAAATGGTTCACAATTTCCTGTTACTCCAACTCTAGCAATTCAGTGCTCACTTCTATCTCACCCCCCCCCCCGTTTGTCTTGCAATTAATCACATATGAACTATATATTCTTTCCAGTCCGTGACAATTACTTTCCTGAGGGCTGTTTGGACAATGGTTTCAAATGAACCATTTCTCATAAGGGCAATTAATATAAACTGGCACTTTTCCCAAGTTACGCACCTACAGTGATATCATATTACACTAATTCATTTTTCAAGAAATGTTATGTGAAAAAAAATGTCAAAATATATAACTTCTTGGATCATTTTTATCTTGTTCCACTTTGGCTGGATAAAAACAAATTTATTGCTGCTGAATACATTTTACAGTAAATGAACCAAACCGTAACATGAGTACTGCATATGCTTAGCTGTGCGAAAGAAAGAAAGAAAGAAAGAAAGAAAGAAAGAAAGAAAGAAAGAAAGAAAGAAAGAAAGAAAGAAAGAAAGAAAGAAGAAAGAAAGAAAGAAAGAAAGAAAGAAAGAAAGAAAGAAAGAAAGAAAGAAAGAAAGAAAAGTTTTTCTATTCAACCTCTGGCTAGCAAAGCTATGAAGTGATGGAATAGAATAAGATCTCGGTAACGGTGTAAACAGTAAAATATTCTGATGAAGATACCTAGGTGATGAGCTAGACTGAGCAATAACTTTTTAATTTTGATATTTTTCTTCATGACCCACTTGGAAAAAAATGCTAATTGGGCATGTTTTGCTATCAGAATTGTTAGTCATTATGGTAGTTTCTCCACAAGTGCTTCTGGCACATGCTTTCAACACATTCCTTGCCAATTGCACCAGCAACGTGATGGGGTGGCATGAAAAACACACATTCTCCAGTCTCAGAGCTGCAGTCCAGCGACATTTCCTGCAGTCTCAGAAGTGGCCCTGGAAGAGGTTCAGCTGCCAGAGCCGAGTAAAATACTGCTGGGCTCCAAAACAAGACTTGGCCCGTTCCTGTCCCCACTGCCTGTCTGCATTGCAATGACCAGAACAGGACTCACCATGTGCCACAAGGGAGACTATTTTAAAGTGGTCTCCCATGGAAATGCTCTTGGGCATAGCTCCATGCCCATTGGTAGGCCAGGCTTTGAGTCCATGTGACCAGCATTGGTATGCAGTCCCTGGAACACAGAACATAACAGGTGTGGTCCTCACAGCCCATGCAGACGTTGTTCATGCTAGTTGATGACTCCTTGTTTTCTGGGCAAGGTTAGCCATGAAACAGCCATTTTCCACTCATGTGCTCCACTGTATTTAATAAGCACTTTTTCATCTCCAGTTTATTTTCAAAACCTCCAAGTTGGACTGCAGAACACTGTATTACTACTCAAGATTCCAATGCAAGATTCCCCTCTCTCCCAACTGTCACCACACAGGCTATGAAGGAACCATCTTGGCTTTGGAGATTGGAGGAAAAAAAGAAAATAAAAGTATTTTACCATTGCAAAGATACTGTTGCTGCCAGAGTGTCCCTGTTCCCTCCCACACCATTTTCCTTTTGTATCTTGTCTCTTTAGATCGTAAGCCTGAGGGAAGGGACCTGTCCATGATTAATATAATATTGTAATCCGCCCTGAGGCCTTCAGGTATAGGGCAGGATAGACAGAACCAGTAATCAGTAAGATGAGAGCTGAAGGAAATCATCTCATCTATTTCTGCAGACTCTTCTCTTAAATACTCAGTGCTCTTCATGTAACTGAAGATTAGTTCAAAACATCTGGAGTATTATCAGATTGGCAAATGATGAAGACCAGCTAATATTCTACTATAGTTGTCCTTCACACAACACCTTTTTTAACGGAACAGTTTTTGCCTTTCATCTTACATTACCAGAAAAATGCAAATCCCCACATTTTATAAGATCCTGGAAATCTGTAATACAGTAATGCATTTTGGCCTCAGGGCACTATGTACTTACACTAGTTGACTTGGTCTCTCTATTACAGTGCCAATGATTTACACTGGCAACCTTAGTCCCTGTTCCTTATATTGGTAGACTGGACCTTCCCTCCACAGAACCCAATCTCCAGTTCTCCATACTGTCTCCAGGCCTGCTTCTAGTCCCATTACATCCAAAGCATGCTCCAGCTTTTTTATCCACAAAGGGTTTTTTTTCTTTGAATTCTTAGAATCCTCTAACTTTATTTCATGTCTTTACCAAATCTCTTCAGTGTTGAAACAGAGCAAGCCAATAGAATACAACAAACCGTAGAGCTCACTCCTATAAAAAGCTTAAGGGCTTAAAGAATTCACCAGCCAAAAAACAAGGACAGTGTCCTATGAAGAACTGATATGAACTGGTTTCAGATTTTTTCCCAACAAACAACAGATTCAAGCAAAAGGCTGGTTCAGAACAGGGTATCCTAAAATCTTATAAGATCCCTCTTTTATGTTCTTTTGTACTTCAGGAAAGTCAAAACAGAAGGTGGAACGTCCACAAATAAAACAGAAATGAAAAGACATTAGTGGTCAGACCTGAAGATGGACTGAAGAAGGTTTAAAGTAAAGGTGTGACCACAGCCTTAGAGTTTCATGTGATCAACCTTCACGTCTTACTACAGCTCTACTGTACAAATATCTTCCACATGCAACTAGAGGCTTTAGCCATATCTTTGTAATAAGGCATAAGATGAAAATGAATAATTTACAGTAGTCTATTTATTGAATTGAACTGAACTGGGTAAAATTAGATGTAATAGGCCTACAAAGTTTTGTTTGAAGCAATTCATTATTCATTTTTAGTGACATTATCTGCTAACCCAGAGGCAGGAATATCCAGCACACTCCCATCCTGTAAAGCAGTATTAAGAACCAATAAAAAAGATTCCTTTGGGTTAGTAATTGTCTGCTTTAGAGGTTCAGGTATTAGAAAGTAGGGATGCGGACGAGTATTCATAACATTCATTCATACAAATTCAGACATTTGTACATGAATCAAATGTTAGGACATTCGTACATTAACATTTGTATGAATACGAATGCTTTGGACATTCACACAAATAGTTTGGACATTGGTTAAACAGGGGAGATGGGAAAGCAGCTACACTAGTCACAACTGCAGTGGATCCAGATTACATTCGACCATCGATCAGGAGCGTATTAAAAGTGGATTAAGGTCAGATTTGATGCTTTCAGAGTGGATATGTTATGGGATACATATATCAGATACGTATGTGTTTGTGAGGATATGTATTTGTTCGTATCGGATATTCATACAAATTTGTATGAATACATTCGTATCAAACAGAATCCTACCACTTTCAAAGGGGATCTATTCAAATGAATACAGATTTTCTAATATTCAATTCATGACAGGTTGAATGCCAAACAAACAAACAAAAAACAAACACCTCAAAACCACAAAACCATTCATGCACATCCCTATTAAAAAGGCATATATACAATATTGTACGTTGAGAACAATGGGATGACGTGCTGGTTGGAAGCCTTATATCTAACTGGCTGGACCTGATTTGGTAATGAACTGAAGCAACCAGCCTGGATAGTTTTAAGAAAGGGTTAGACCAATTCATGGAGAACAAGTGTATTAATGGCTACTAGGCACTGCCTCCAGGTATTTGATGGCTGCTTGCTCCAGACATGCTCCAAGCGGTCTGGCAAAGACAAGGGTGGCATAGGCTCACCCCATTCTTCAGTCTACTGCGTCCACCATTCCCACAAATATGCCCTGTCTGTGGAAGCTAAAAGGGCCTTTCTCTGGTGGTGCAGCTAACAGATGTTGGCCTCAGAGCATGATACCTCCATCAATCCTATGTCTCCTCTCCAGTCTCAGGCATCCTTACTGCCGCCTGAAGTCCTTCAACTGCCTAACACCTACAATCTGGCATCCTGACCCAATTCTGCAAGGCTTAATATCCAGTGTCTACATGTTTTAAATTCTATCCTCTTGTTTCTCCTTGTTCCAATATGAATTTCCTTTTTTTTTTTTTTACTATCAATGGAACAATGGCCACCCTAGTTCGGATTTAAAAGTATGGATAAAGAAGAAATGAAGTGTGTGAAAGCAGATTTACCACACTTATGTTTAAAGCACCTGCACTGAAACTGGCCAAGTAAGCTATTTAGCACCACAGGAGTCTATTTTTGGATACTTTCCCAAAAGAAAATGACTGTGCATAATAAAAAAGAAACTTCAGGTGAGTGGGGCTAGAAGCCAGCAGCTCCTTTTGTGTGTTTTTTTAGTAAATGCAGGATTACATTGTTTATTAGCTGCACTGGTGTGAATGATTCCTGAGTAATCATCTAGTGTTTTAGTAAAAGCAAGATGGGCCCTCTACTAAGCTACTTCACTTCTATTACTTCCCCAGCGTTTCTTTTTGTTCCTGAATGAATATATACTCACTCAAGCTTCAAAGAACATCATCACCTTTGGAGGAAGACTGGGGAGAATGTGGCCTGTTCAAGCTCTGCCAGCTGTCTTCAGGGAGTTCTTTACAAAAGTCTGTCTCCCCTTGGAGAGGACTGTGCACCGGCTTTCAAGGTGGTTTGCCAGCAATTATTCCCCTAATATTCTTCCTTGCGAATGTTGCTGACATTGGCTGGCACATAAAGTAGGTTTTTAGATTAATTAAAAAGTTTGCTAATATATTAATGTACAACGCGAACATGTATTTGTTATTCCACATTTTCATGAACAATAATGAAAACTCTCCACAAGCCAGGAGTTTAAGCAAAGTGGACAATCCCAGGTCTGGATAGCTTTAAGCAAGGCAAAGGGAGAATCCAGATCTATCAGTTTTACTGACCTTGGGTCTACCCTGCTTTCAAAGTCAGAGCCAAGTAAGATTGCCTAGAGAAAGCTGGTTGTTAGGGACTGATTAACAGGCCCCAGATTTTCAGTATGGTTACAGCAGAGTCAACCATATTAAAAGCAACTTGAAAAACCAACTCTTTACGGGCCTGTTTCTCCTTTAATTTCTAAGCTAAAACAGACAAACAGTTTATTGGTAGAATCCCACTTTTAATTTCTACCTAAAAAGTTTCCTTTACAAAGATGAAGGATCCATCTGATGCATTTGTCTCACAAGGGGCTTGAGCCTGCCATTATGCATGCCTAACCTACCTGTAGGAAGCTGCTTTATACTAGATCAAATTCCAGTTGTCCATATGGTTTTGCTTTTACACTGTTGGTAAAAATGTGACTTTCCTTTTACTACAAGTTATTCTACACCACAAATTCACTTTGTGTGACTGGTATATACACAATGCTTAATGCAATCCTAGAAATTTTCAGTAACCTCTTTAGGTTCTGAGGCACTAATGGTTTAATAGACTGGCCTTTCTTTTCACAGGGCAGTCGACACTGATAGAGGGAATACTCTGGCTCTACTCTCTCTTATGTTGTTGACTTATACTGGTTGTGAGGAACTGTCTCCACACTGCAATCCATTAAGGCATCCCCTGGAGCAAGCCTTTAGAAGATGGTGTGGAAGCCTTGGCACACCTGAAACAAGAAACTTTGCACAGCTGTGTTGTTTCCCCTCCAACAGACTGAAAATGACTTAACAGTGAATACATGAATGCAGGTAAGGCATGGTTAAGAAGAGCTCTCTAGAACACTATAATACATGGTCCCATCTGTATGGAAGGAGGTGCTCCTGTATGTATTTGGGGCTAAAGCTGTGTAGGGTTTCATAACTCAGGTTAATGGCAAGTTGGCAATCAGTGCAGCTTCCAAGCCATATTCAGGGGCAGCCCCTTATTCAGTTCATTACAGTAATCCAATCTGGAAATTACCAGAACACGGACTACACTGGCCAAAGTTCTTTCTCCAGAAATGCTTGTACTGGGAAACCAGCTGAAGCAGAAATAAAGCATTGTTAACCATCAATGCCACCTAGGTTTCAAGTGATAGAACTGAATCCAGATATGCCCTCAGACTGCACAAACTCTCACTTCAAGGGGGGTGCAGCCCCATTAACAATACATTACTTCTCTACTTTATAGACTCAAGGGCATGTAACAAAACTACCTCCAACTTGTCTGGATTTGGCTTCAATTTATCAGTCCACAGTCTATTACTATTTTGAAGTAAGATTCAAGCATCTGAACTTCCCCTGAATCAGATGAAATAGTGAGAAAAAATGATTGCCATTAGCATACTGAGGCATCTTATTCCAAATCTTCTGATGTCTCCTCCCAGTGAGTTCATAGAGGTGTTAGAAGACATGGGAGAGAAGATCAGCCTCTGAGGAACCTTTCAAGGTGTTTAAAGTTCCCTGTTCCCTCCCACACCATTCTCCTTTTGTATCTTGTCTCTTTAGATTGTAAGCCTGAGGGCAGGGACCTGTCTAGGATTAATATAATATTGTAACCCGCCCTGAGATCTTTGGGTATAGGGCAGTATAGAAATACAAATGAACAAATGAATAATAAAGTCCCCTGTCACTAGTCTCAGGTGTTGATCTTGGAGGTAGAAACAGAATGACCCATAACACAGTCCCTCAGACTTCCAATCCTCTAACCTTTTAAGAATACCATGGTCAACGGTATCAAAAGCCACTGAGAGACCAAGGAGAACGAACCATCAGCTGAGATGGTTAAGGCAGTTTCTACACTATACTCAGACCTGAAGTCAAATGGAATCTGCTTCCTCCAGCCATGCCTGCAGCTGAATCTCCACCAGCCTCTCTGTAACTTTGTCTGAGGAAGTATGCTAGAAACTGGACACTTGTCATTTTGACACCCCTGGGTGCAAGGAGATCCTCTTAAGAGGGGCTGCGCCAATGCCTCCTCAAGAGTTTGTTGGACAGCCTCCTTCCTCAAAGACACATGTTAGACATTTATATCTCATATTTTCCAAATAAATAAAAAACAGTATGCGCTATTCTCTTCCATACTTAATCTGTCTTTACTGATTTTTGTTTTTCCAACTGAGGTGGGCAAAGTGTGTGTAAATGCATGAGAGAAAGAAAACGCAAACACAACAGAAGCATTGCTGGGAACCAGGTAAGAGAGTCAGAGCTCAGAGCTACTGAAAGCATCTGGTAGAACTAATGCAGAAGAGTTAATGTATTACATGCAGAACGCCTGTATATCTGTGAATGATTACAAAAATATTACAAGATGCTGTCCAAATCTCTAGCGGATGGAGGTGGTCTCTTATGTCTATAGCTCCTAAGAATTGCTATGCCTCCAGACAGAAAGGGAAAATTGTGCAATCTTGTTTGGATTTCACAGATGGCAGGTGCCAATCCTGGGCTCGTCTTTTGTTTCCTTACAAGATCACTGTTCTTGCAATAGTACCAGAATGTAGGAAGAGCCTACCCATTTCCCTTCTATTTTTTTTTTTACACTTTTACATCTGAGTACTTTTGCAAAGTAGTGATTTTGCGAAGAAGAAGCAGACAAGGGAAGCAATTCAGCATAAGGGAAAACCTGGCATCAGAACCAGATTTCCCATAATGCCTATATTTCACCTTTTCCGTGCTCTATTCCAGGAATATATTAGGAATGCCCCAGGTATGTGCGGCAATGGCAATATAGCCCAGAGAAAATTGCAGTTTTTAAACCTGATGGCACACTGGGGCTGTGTTCTCACCTGAGCTTTTTAAAACACTACAACAAAACCCGATTCAAACACGCACTCTGGCTAATCCCACTTCACTGACTTTAAATCGCTGTCAACCCTGATTCTGCTGTTCCCACAGAAAACGCTTCAAAAATGCATTGGAGAAAGCAGATTGTTTCCTCCCCACCCTTTCCCAGCTGGGGTGCCCACCCCTTTTTCCCGACTGGGTTTGATCCCACGATAACGTGACCAATGGTGCGAATGGTTCCCCTTGCCTCCCCCTTTTGCTTCTGCTAAAGCCAAACCTTCCAGCAAGCACAACTATGGG
This sequence comes from Aspidoscelis tigris stejnegeri, assembly GCA_023333525.1. Lineage (NCBI taxonomy): Eukaryota > Metazoa > Chordata > Lepidosauria > Squamata > Teiidae > Aspidoscelis > Aspidoscelis tigris. Next base: position 16,657,926 of record JALMGA010000007.1, read on the forward strand.
GATCGCTTCCAGAGCCCCCATCCTTCTTCCAGTGTTGCACAAAATTGCCTCCCTAAGCCTTCCCCTCACTTTTTCCTTTATCGCACCTTTCTCCTGCCCACCCACAAAGGAAAGAGCCAGCCCAGGAGAAAAAGGAGAAAGTGAGGGGAAGCGTAAGTGAGAAATGAAACTTTGTTATCAGTGTGGAGTGTGTGAATTGTTACTTGTTATCAATGTGAAGTGGCTGAAAATGAAACTGTGAACTGCTCTGCCGAGCGAAAAAGGCTTGAGCACTTAATCTCGCAAGGGGCTGTCCTATATGGTGAAATCCCACCCATTTCATGACGCATCTGCCCCAATATTGCTGTACCATTCCCAAAGGAATAAAGATAAAGCGTTTTAGCAGCAAAAACGGGAAAAAACACCTATATTTTCAGGTGGTTCTTTTATTGCTTTTTTAGCGATTTACTCCTTGGAAGACATGGAAACCCAATTTGTAATGGGGACAAAGAAAATTCAAATCGTTTTCAAACTGTTTTATAATGTGAGTGGAAACGCACCCTAAACGTAGTTACAGTACTCTCAGAAGTAAAGTAATCAGTTAAATTATCCTTTGAACCACTGTTATATCAAACAAATAATCACAAGATTTGGCTAATATATTGTGGCCTGTCCACTTTAGCACAATACATGCTAAGCAAGTTCTTTTAACACCCTGGGAGGAAAATACATTATAGCCTGATGAAAATTCATTTTGTGGGACTGCCATTTCTTTCTCCCCTTTCTAAAACACTCTCTGCAAAGGACCTACTTGCTAGATGGAAGTTCCAAATTATTAAACACCCAAGTTACACATTAGGGAAAGAGTGAGGAAATAACACTGGCCAGCTGAACATTTTCACATGGGCTCTGAAAAGAATAACATCCATGCCAAAAATAGTAACAGAAGACGTATAAATCTGCCATGGGAAAAAGATAACTGGGAAGGTTTTACCACCTGGAGTATAAGCATTTGGTTTCCTAAAAAACACACTGTGTCAGTGGCAGCCATGGTTCATAGTGTAAAGGTGTCAAAAACAGCAGCAGATGCTGATCTCATTTAGATGGGAAGGAAAGCCTTCTTTTTCCCTAAGGTCTCTTTATGAAGCATGTCAGGAAACAAAACCCAGTGATTCAAGTCCCCCTCCTGTTGCTTATCTGCCATTCATAATTCAGATCCTTTTGATAGGTTCATAAAGATCTGCCTACCTAGTCACATACATTTGCCAATGATTAAGTATTCTTTTGCCATTTTTCCATGTCACTCTTGAGTGAAAAACCTCTTAGCAAAACGTAAAATGTTGAAAGGGACACATATATAAAATAATAGAAAAACAAATCAGCAGAAACATCAACTGAAACACTGTAATATTAAATTAGAAAGCCATAAATAGCCGTAATCAAGCACATTTGCATTCCACACTGAAAGCAATGAACACATCTTTGTTTGTCATCAGCATAATATCAGCACTGGCTCTTGGTGACCCATCAACACCTTTAGAATTGCCTCTGGAGCATGAAACAGTTTGGGAAATGTGGAATTTAGAAAAATATATGAACGCTCCATTCCAAACAGGCTTCACACAGGAAGGCGTATATTCATATTGACCATGAGAAACAACATCACTTGGTGCATTATTCCATTTCAGTAACTGAAAACCAGACACATGGGGAAAATCCATGTCAAAGTAGTGAAGCTATGGCTTTCCAGTTACTGTCAAATTACTACACTCAATCCCCAGCCACTTTGTTCAAGGGCAAGGAACAATGCTATGGTTCCACAACATTTAAGAGGGCCATAATTTGGCCACCTCTGCTTATGCATACAAACAGCAGAAAAGTGTTAAGTCTGTTAAAAATAAAAATAAAAATCCATGCATGAAGGAGTCTTTAAAAAAACCCAATGAATTTACTTTCAGCATAAGCCACTGAATCGCCTCTCTCACATAAATCAACTTTATTATCTTTATTTTTTATTGTACAGTACTCCTGAGACACCGCATGGGCATCTTGATGGGCACCTATGCAGTTACTCCTGGGGAGAGGCTGGGGATCAAAACGACAACCCTCTGCCTTTCAGGCAGTTGCCTCTACCACTGAGCAACAGCCATTCCCTCTACTATCTTTAGATTGCCATAATTTGTTTTCATTTTCCACATATACTTTTCATTTGATGGTATGAGAGCCACTGCCCGGCCATACTTTGCTCTCACTAAAACCAGGTCTTCTCTTCTGGCTGGTCTGCTAAATTCTGTGTTTCCTTGGAAACCACCTTAGCTGTCTGTTCTCTCATACCACAGTGGCCTTGGTTTTAGGTGGGAAGTCCACTGGAACCAGATATGACTGCAGTCACTAGATACATCCTGTTCTACCTTAATTCCTTGTCTTCTGCTATTAGCTCTATAAACAGAAGAACCTGCTTTATGGCAGATGTGTGTATGTGTGAACTTCTTGCCTAGATTGGGGCTTGAAGGCAGCTAGTGAAAATTCTGACAGATATAATCTGTATCAGGTGTTATTTTTTTTTCTTTTTAAGGAGGGCAAGGATTTTTGAGAGACACAATTCACTGAAGAGAAGTAAGATGCTGAATATTTTATATACAGAATCTAACCACAATGTTCCATATTTAACAAAAGAAAATATACTTAAAGAGCTCCCACAATTACTGCAACCCAAGACCTTTACTGCACATCTGACATTCTTTTATTATTATATATGGTGTTAATTTCACTGCCTTCGCCTGGTTCTGACATGGCCAAGTTTTGGTTGTCATAACTCAAGATCCCCTTAAACTTTATTGTGGTTACCAGCCACAACATTTAACATATTATTTGGCATGGACCATTCTTGTGGCTTTTGGGGTCTGGTTTGTTTATTTCAAAAATCGTTTAGTTAAAAAGAAACCTCCTCTAATATGTATTGGGACATGGGAGAGGGGGAAAGTATTAAAAACAAGACCACTGTGGTGACACTTTAGAGACCACACAATCTAGAGAGACAGTTTCCACGTTAATACCATCTGCTTCGTGTACAAAAATGCAGTCAAATGAACATTTTAAATCTCATTTCCCTTCCAAGGAACAGAGCAGAGAAGAACAGCAAATGAGGAAGCCAGAGCGATCAAGAAAGCATGGTAATTCAACTGAGATTTTTCTTTTCTTACTAACAAATGTTGGGTAGTCCAAACCTTTAAGAATCTTTAAGAAGAGATAAGAAAGAATAGATAATAAGTATAGTTGGGCCCCCATATTAGCTGGTCTGGTAACCACGGTTTCACTTAGTCACCCAGACTGGCCTCCCCCTCACCTGCCAGCATCACTAGGCCTCCCAGAATATTCTATTTCCAATGCATTTTCAACAAAATATGAATTTTGTATACTTTTAATATACAATACACATATTATTGTGAACACTTCCCCACAGTCAAACTCTGTGATAAAATCTGGAGATGTCTATAATCCATCTGGGAGTTGCAGTCTGACCAGCAAGCAAGTTGAGGAACATGAGTGCATTGAAAACCGGGCTGAACAAATTCTTTCTTCATCTTGAGGGAAAACAGCTGTCATTTTGGTAAACTACAATCAAGTCTTTGCCCCCTTTCCCAGGCATCAGCTTCGAGAAAGAAATATATATTTGCTCCTTCTCAGAATTGCCCTTATACTGCACTCCAAATAAAGTGCAGCTACACAAATGAGTCTCAGCTGGTGGATCATAAACCACCTCTGAAACACAAAAACAGCCTTTTTCCTAACACAGAGGTTTTCATAACAATATCTAAGAATGTTTCATCCATCATAAATTGGGATTCCTCCCCCTTTACTCCCAACCTGACTCCTCATTTGAAATTTTGGGCGGTGGACATGATCTCCGGCCTGGTTTCTGGTGTAACTTCCAGTCAGGCACTAAAAGAGCAAGCTAGGAACGTTGTCTATGGAATGCAAGTTCCCTTGGCACAGATGATCTGGAAGTGAGCAATAGCACCACAAAGTTTGATACGTTTGCCTGTTGTGCTCTCACTCCTGAGCCAACATGAAAGCGCAATGGCTCCATCGTGCTCCAAAGATGACTACATGGGGTTGGAGCCCAAAGCTGTCTCTTTTGATTCATATAGTAGTGCTTTGTTCAATCCTAGTAGGGCATAAAAACTGAAAATAACTAACACACTGAAACATCTTATGAATCCTGCCTTCTCACAAGATTTCATTGTGTGAACGTCAACTGAGTTTGTCTCTTCTGTTACATGCTATACCATAAAGTTATTTTCCTGGCTTCAGTCTTGACATCTGAATCTTGATAAGTTTTATTTGTCTTAGAGAAGTTAAGAGGAAAACTAAATTCCAAGAACTTTAATTTGACAGTTTTTTATATGTGCTTTCATCAGCAGTCCTTTCAGCTACCTAATGAAGTAGACTTTTAGTAATGTTACTTGGGAATAAGATTGGGGCAGAAAAGGCAACTATTCCTTTTGGCTGTGAATTAGGTAAGATTTAAGGGCATCTCTATTCATATCTCATTTTAATTATGGCACCACTGGGGCTAATAAAATATACCTTACAGTCATACACTTCCAAACATTGTAATTATAAGATGCACACCATTGTGGGCAGAGGCATTTGTTTTTGATCTCTTTATTAAGATTGTGATGGTAAGGGCTGCTGAATACTTGAACCTTTTCCAGGCCCTTTTGCTTTTTAGAGCATATGAAAGCCAACTCACTGAATCTTTGTGTTCATACTTCTGTTCCAAGAGGTCAATACAAGAGGCCAATACAAACTTCATCACTCATCTGGCAGGTAAGCCCTGGTGACCGATCAGTGAAAGCCTATCGCTTCAAAGCAGCATTAGCAAGAAAGGCTCATGAACAGAAGAAAAATAAAATCATCTGGCATCATGTGAAAGGGAGGGGGATATTTAAAGAAGGCAAGAATGTCCTGGAATATAAAGGTGCAATCAGACATGTATAAAGAAGTGCCCTCCAGGGCAACTTGAGCCAAACCTAACAGCCTATTGTGCCTGCCTGGACTTGAAGCCTCAGAATGGCCAGCTCTTCATAATTCAGGATTTCATATCCCTGAAGTAGAGACGTGCACAATTTTTTTCATGTTTCCTTCACTTCACTTTGCACTGAAGTGAATGTGAATGTAAAAGAAATTTGCATTTGCACGAATGTAACCACTCTGAATGTGGAGAATTGCATTTGAGAATTGCATTTGGTTAATAACTGCTGCAAATGTTCACCGCAGATATGGCTGGGTGCAGCTGGCAAAAGCAGCCAGTTTCCAGGATTCAAATCATGTGATCGAGTGGCAGCACTTCCAGATGAGATTTGAATGTTGAATCTGTACATTTGAATCATGTCTGGAAATGCTGGCACCTGGTTGCATGATCTGAATGCTCTCTGGCAGCTGGCCACTTTTGCCAGTGGCACACAGTTGGATCTGAATCCACTGCGGAAGTGACTGGCCAGCTGCTTGCTACCGGTGCTGCTGAAGGAGGACTGCCACCCAAACGCTAGTGGACTGGCAGCAGGTCCTCACATTTGTGAATATAACAAAGCTTTGAAAAAAATGCACAAAAGCATTTGCTTCGCATTCAAATGTCAATCTTTGAATGTACCTCAGGCAAGTGTTTAAATAGCTATATACAATAGAGGGGCTAAAGTTCAGTGGTTAGAGCATCTGCTTTACATGCAAAAGAGCCCAGACTCAACCCTTGGCATCTTCTTGGAAAGAAGAAATGGTAAAGTACTTATATGTTATTGGCCAAAAAGTGCATTGACCCATCCTTATATTCACTTGGAGGAGTCAAGCTAATTTGAAGATGTCTTTATCCATACCTGCAAAAATCAAAACCTCCTCCATGGACAGTCTACAAAGCAAGCCAGCTGAGCGATGTCAGATGGATCAACCATCACCTAGCATTATTCTTTGTTAGCTATGACTACTATCCATTAAACAGCAGACTGATACAAAATACTGTATGAAAATTTTGACTGATTTATTCCTCTGAAAAGTTGCGTACCATACAAAAAGGAGAAGTATCTGGAAATCATAGTTTGAGATTATTTTAAAAAGAGGAGTTGCAAATTGATCTGGCAGTGCATTGAACAGAACGGAAAATGAACAAAGTCTTAACAGAAGCAACAGCAAATTATGATCATTATTCATAAAAGAAGTTTTACTTGTCTCCATAATTTTTTTCTGCAGTTTCCATATAGACTTCTGGAATCTCCCTATTTAGTAGTTTGCCAGCTGGTATTTTGACAGCTGTCACCTTGGCCAATAAAGCAAGGACTGAAATAGGGCAATCTCTGCAGGAGATGTAGGTTGCGGAGATTCAGTCATAGTGTATTTTGAGACCACATGTGGTAGATCCACACAAGTTAAGGGAAAGGAAGTTTAAGAGGATAGAAAGCTGATCTTGATTTTAAAGAGATGCTTTGTAACACCCCTCCCCACCAACTTTTCACACTCTGTGCCATTATCCTATTGCTTAAAATCTTTTGAAGACTGTCACATTGATTCTTTAAGCGCAGTGGACATTATTTTTAAAAAATCTTTGCAGTGCTTTTGCTTGTTGGAGACTGAGAAGAAATTTGCAATTGGTGAACAGGCAAAGATGGAGGGAACTCCTGAACAGGTAAACCTCATTGTGTGGAGCCATGTCTTAGCCAGGAGTGCGCCCCATGTTCTCCACATCTATCCCTACTTGCCTCCCAGTGTGGCTCCATTCACACCTTTTCCTGATGGAGGTTTGAATAAAGTCTAGGGAGAGGCAGCAACGCAGGCAGAGTTAGCACCGCGACATCTTGTCACCACAGCAATGGCATCACACAGGTGTGTTGTTGTTGTTGTCATCGTCAGGGTTCTACGATTGCCTCTGTAATGGTGGCAATTTGTACCGTGCCAGTACTTAAGAATAATTCCAGCATCCTGAAGTGCTGATGCTGGATCTATCCCCCACCTTTGCTTCCCTGGGAGGTTTTTTCAGGGAGACAAGGTGCAAAAATTCCCTCAATATGAGATCTAAATAACTGTAAAAAGCCAAGTAGAATCAGAAACAGATCAGAGGGCCTGGTGTGATCCAAATCCACTGACTGTGACTACAGCAAAAATGGAAAGGCCCTATACCTTGACTTGCCTTCAACTGCACTTTTAGTGGTCCTGGCTTTGATTGCAATTCTGTAGGAGTTTTTATGCTCTACTGCATAGTTCATGAAGGAGCCTTAAGTTATATAACATGCATGTGACCAGCAAATGAATGACAGTCACTGGAATATTTTGAATGCTTTAACAATATTAAACAAAACTTATTCTGGACCATGAATGCAAAAGCTTATATTTGGTGCAATTTGTAGTTGTACTTAGTTTGACTTTTATTTTTTCAAAAGACAATCTAATCCAAGACAAAAAAAAATCTGTTATGTTACAGAGGGAACCCCATAAAATGAAAGATTTATGTATTTTTGCTGAATTGTACAATTGACTGATAAAATAACATAAAAATCTGGATGGATTTTCTTTTTCTTTTTTTCTAAAACTAAACCAAGCTCAGCAGAATAACAACTAAAAAGGGACATAAAGCAGACATAAATATATGTCAGCTAATTCAAAATTGTTAAATTGAAAGTAGTCTTCTACCAGGAAAGCCCATGTTTGAGCTATTATTGTTCACAAGATTATTTCAAGAGTCTTTAAACAATTAAGATATAAAGAGAAGCTTTTTCTGCACAAGGAACTCCAAGAAGATTTGCTTCATGAAACTAGACTCAAAATTTGAGGAACACAAAATAAATATGATTTCCCATTTATTTAGTTGGTAAAATGTGACATCCCATGGCTTTTTATGATGTGATTTTGCAGACATTCAATAATATGATTTAACTTCTGAAGCACAATTTACTTCCACCATTAAATTGGATCTACCTGCGTGACCACTGTCTCTGATCCAAAATTGGGAGTCATATTTGTTCACTTTTGTTGCTCGGCTTCAGAAATCGGGACCATTGTGCAGCTGACACTGATCCCATCCATACCTTCTCCTGGGCAGAATCAGTGGACCTGACTAGTCCAGGCCCATTGATTCTGAGTAAATGCAGGTAAGTGCAGAAAGGGCCTCAGAGAAGTGCATACTGAACTGTCACCTGCATCACAAGTCAAAAACAATCCACAGCTGCTCAATATTCCTTCTGCTTTTGTAGACCCAAGCAAAACACCACAAAGCAACTTGAACAACAGAACATTAATATGGAGTTATGTATGATTAGGAAGCAGTTTCAAACATTTCTGTCCTTAGACAATTTATCAATTAATAATTAAAAAATTTACACATCTTTGGTGATGGTCTTTTCAGAAGTTAATCTTATGCAAAATCCACTACATGCAAACCTACACTTTTTAAAAAAACATGCCCCCTGATATTGTGGAGGTAGCTGCAACAAGACCGTCAAGGAGCTAGTACTATCATTTGGGCCACTCTACGAGGGATGTGCACAATTTTTTTTTTTGCATTTGCATTTGAATCGAATTGAATATCCAAACAGTCAATTCGATTTGAATGTTTAAAATCCAAATGCAAAATCTGATTTGAATCGAATACATTCGAATCTATTCGTTTGAATGTTAGATTTGAATCTGAAGATAGGAATGTCGAAAACATTCGTATGTATTACAGTATACATATCTGTACGCATTTCATACACATCCCGCTTTATTCCGTATGCATCCCGTTTTCGTCCCATACTATCAGTGCAACTGCGTACAGATATATATGAAATTTGTACAGATATGTACGTATCTGCACATTTGAATGTTTTGAATCATTCAAATGAATGTTTCTGGAACATTTGAAATTTGTTCGAATGTTTTAATTTGTTTGTATGTTTTAACTCAAATTTGAATGGCCACATCTGATTGAATTCAACCAAACTTCAAATGTTTAGAACATTCATGCATATCCCTACTATACCCAATGTCCACCAGCTGCAGCAGGAGAAAAACTAGCTTTAGCACTTAAAAACTGATCTACAACTGAATAAATCAAAGCAATTAGTTAGTTCCTCTCATGCTAAGTAGCATATCGGGCAATGAGATTATTCCAGCAAGTCGGATCAGCAGACAGATTTGTGGCTTCGTCCCATTATCTGTTCAACATCTTTTAGAAATGTCCGATGTCAGGTGTTATGTCACCTTCCTCTTTTACTGCGATCACCTGGTGGTACCCATGTGAAAGCAGCTGACAAAGCTTTCTATTCTCCCCACAACAGAACATCCGGTGAGGTAGGCAGGGCTGAGAGCTCAGAAGTGAGCTGTGACTAGCCCAAGGTCATCCAGCTGGCTTTATGGAGTAGTGCAGAATCAAACCCTGTATTCCCAGATAAGAGTCTGGCTCCCTAACCACTAAACCAAACTGACTCACTTCTAAGTAAGCAGGGCCAATGCTTGCTGAAAGCTTAAGTAAAGTGCATAATTACCAAAGATTTTTTTTCTTCAGTCTTAGGGTGTTTTTCCACTGTCACTTAATGCGTACTTCTAGCGACAGTGGAAAAACACCCTTAAGTGTTTCTCTAAAGCAGTGATGGCAAACCTTTTGAGCTCGGTGTGTCAAAATTTGCAAGAAAACGTAGCTTAACTCGAGTGCTGTGTCACCTCTAGAAGTATCTATAATTTTGTGATATTTGTAGCTCTAGTAAAAAAGTTATCTTTTTGATATATGTATTTTATTAAAAGCAAAAACAAATAATTATTTACATTAGTGACTTTTCTTACTAAATCTTCAATTGAAAGTTGGTATTTCATACACTTCAAGAACAAGCAAGCACTACACGTCCAGGTGCCAGGGTGACCATGTGTGTCACCCAAAAGGGCTTGGCGTGTCACCTGTGACACGAGTGTCATAGGTTGGCCATCACCGCTCTAAAGGAACCTCTCCTCCCATTTAGACTTGCCTGTGCCCTAAGATCTGCCAGTGAGGACCTCTTGGCTATGCCACCCCCTTGAGCAGTTAAGACATTGGGGGACATGTGAAAAGGCATTCCTGATGGCATGAGCTTATTGTTTTTGTTTTAAACAGTATTCTTAACAAATGTTTTACACAGGTGTTGTTTGAAAAACATTCGTATACAAGTAATAATAATATCAAGTCCCCCAGAAATCCACCCCTTGCCTTTCCTAACCAATCCACCAGTCCTATCACTAGATTTATCCACCAATTCTTCATCATCTGTTTACATTTAATGCCCAGCTAGACATACTTGTAATGTTTTATCTCCCAGAAAGTGGATCAGGAACAAAAGTTTCCTTTCTGTCAGGATTTCTTTTTTAATCTCTGAAGAGGTCTTATTGCAGCAGGAGATTGCATTCTCACATGGCTTTAATTCTGTTTGGAGTGGAGGATAAAAAAGTAACATGGAATATAAAATATAGTAGGACCCTGAGAGTCTGATAAATATCAGTTAGATATGGAACGGGATGATAAGCAGGGCTGGAATCATAGTATTATTAGGGAATACTCTATTCTTGATATTCTAAGAACCTCAAAAGCTCAATAATACTAATACTAACACTAACACTAACACTAACACTAACAATAATAATAATAACAACAACAACAACAACAACAATAATAATAATAGCTATATGTGTGCACACACTGGCAGATTAGACTTTTAAAAGGTTCATTAAAGAGCAAGTGACTTCTTGGAAAACAAACTGATTCTCACAACAAAAGAAGGATTAAATGTTCTAGCGTGAAGTCCTTTGGCATCCTAAGCACTGGAATTAGCCTAAACCCCAAAGCTGAATCTTCTCAGTGGACTTTAATTACACTTTAAGATGTACCTACACTTCCCCTTGCCGCTAATAGAGCCAGGAAAACCCTGCAAATTGCTTCACAACTCTGTTCCAACCTTGAGGTTCGACTCCATAAAAAAAGGCTTTGTGTGTGTTTTAATACTGTGGTCTCTGCAGAGCAGTAAAATGTGGAAGGGAACACAGAAGAGGTGATCTTCCATTTTGCTTGTTTTAAAATATGAAGCCGATGAATAATGTAATTCCCCCACCCTTAATGTTGGATTTCAATTTTTTACCTTTTTTCTGTGAGCTGCCACAACAACACTGACAAAAGTCCACCATGATGGACTTGCATCCCAAATCCCAAACTATGCCAGATTTGGTTCAGGACTTCTCATGATATATTCTCAAATGATGTCTTGCAATGGTATGGAAGAATATAAAATTAGTCTGTTTCATGTTCATATCCATCATAGTTTACCCACAAATCTTGTTTTATTATTCCACATTACCCTTCCTCGCTAAAACAAGCAGCCCCCCCCTCGTGCATACACACTTTTCTCCCTTTCCTTCTTTTTCTTTTTCTCCCCCCCTCTCTCTTCTTCCCTCCCTCACTTGCCCTTTTGTTGCTGCTGTTCTGCTTGGTCCTGGCAGTAGCCCTAAGCGCACATTGCCACAGTTCCTTCTTTTCTCAGTTAAGCAAGGCTGTACTTGGCAATTAATTAGAAGTTTGGATTAAAAAAAAGAGAAGAAATTGGGGAGGAGAGAGGGGCAGGTAATTTCTTTCCTCCTCTTAGTTTCTTACAAAATATTCTGTTTATTTTATTTTTAGTTAAGTCACAAATTGCTTTGGAACACTGATACTTGTGATCTGGAGCATAAGGAGATAAAAATACTGGGTTTAGGCTAGGGCAGAATAGAACACATCCCAGGAAAGTGAGAGCTGTGGAATGTTCAAGCCCTATCCTCAATGAGCTACCTCAAGGAAAAAAACAAACAATTTTATCTTCCAAGAAGAGATGGGTTTGGGTTACTGTCATGGTTTGTGTCCTCTCCAACTCTTCGGAGGAAGGTCCCGCTTTTACCAGCCAAAACAAGAGAGGTGCACCTCAGGAACCAAACTTGGAAACTGCTTCTGTCCCCCCAAATGGGGATGGTTCAGACTCAGATGATACACAACACCCAGAGCCGAGTTCTCTCCAGAGAGAACAACAACAGCTGTGCCGCTTGGCATGCCTCCACATGAAATAGCTGTGTGGCCAGGGGTGTGACTCTCTGAGTCCTACTTAAGAAACACCCAACTCTCCACCTGCCATTGTAAACAAAGAATCTCCTTGGCAGCCGACTCATGTGAACCCCAATTCTTGACTCCTGGCTGACTTCTCGAACTTACGGCGACTCTCTAGTACCCCGACTCTTGGTCTGTTTCACTCTGTGTACTCTATATCCCCAAGAACTGACTTGGTAACTGACTTGGCATCATGCTGTCACTAGCTGGGCACATGCATGTGTGAGTGCTTCACTGTTACCGCCTGCTCTGGGCACAGCAGATATATTATTGAAATTTGGGAGGATGACAGAGGAACAGTAACTCTCTCTCAAATATTGCCACCTTGATACTTAGACTAACAGGATGGTAGACTGAAGGTGGGAGAAGAGAGAGAGTTGCTGTGTTATTTTAAGAAAATAACTTTAACTGAAGATACTCTGCTTGGGACAATCCAAACTTTGAAGGTTTATTTGTGTTGGCTCAATGGGAAAGACAGGGACTTTTGTACGTGTACCATCCATCCCACTGTCCAAGAATCTCCATAACCAAGCTTACAGAAATTGTTTGGGAACTGTTGTTGGAATTCCTATCCTGAGGTAGCTGGCTCTGTGGATTGTGATTGGCCCAAACTGTGATAGACCATACTCTGAAGAATGAAGCTGGTCTCAATGTGGGGAGTTCTTCTCTTTTCTCATGATCTGACCACTACCTATAGATCCTCAAGACTACCAAACATTTTCTGTCTGCAGAGGTAACCCAAGAAATTGATGATTCTGAAGCATTTTCAGCAGGTTCACGGAAAGTTTCCTGGAGATATGGCTGATGTTCCTGTTGAAGCCCTAGACAACAGCAGTCTTTTCCTCACTGATGGATTCTGTTGTGTTCCGTGACACACATCTACACATCAACAACAAAGATGTTTATGGAGCACAGAAGGAAAAATATCTTGATGAACATAACTGAACATAGACATTAAGGGATCAAAGAATAGCTACCTTTCTACCTCTGTTACCTCGTCTATCACAAAACTGAGTCTTTGTGAACTCATATCTTTCTCTCCTTCCAAGCTTTCTACATGCATTCTGCTGTCTAAATAAGGTAACTCTGGAGCTTCTTTTTCAGGATGGCTAGAAACCAACCTTGACTAGAAGTCTCCCTATGCTAGAACAGGATAGGGGAGTAAACCTTTGGTCCCCTTGGATATCTCTGTAGCTTTTAAAAGCACTAACTATGTTATCTTCCTGAAGTAACTAACTGGGTTAAGAAAGAAGGAACAACATTGCAGAGGTTTGCTTCCTACCTAGATGATCATGCCAGATGGTATTACTGGGGAATAAACAGTCAACCTAATGGGCCCAAAATCTTTTTTCCAGAGAAGATGACCTTATCTCCCATGTTGCTCAATATCTACATGCCATTCACAGCAACACTCATCAGGATATTTGCAGTGAGTTATCATCAAAGGTCTCCTTTGGTATTACTTCTGTTGCAGAAAAACTTGAAAAGTAGCAATATGCACACAACATTAACATTTCCACTCTTCCCTTTTTATTCTATTTTATATCACCATCAATGTTAATTAAGGCTGTGGTCAATGGAAGTGCTGGTGGCCTGCCACCAGAATGACAAGCCTCTCCTGAAGCCTGTCTCCTCAGTCTGTTGTTTCTCCAACACTAGAGCATGCCACATGGCATTCTACAGCCACAAGTGCAGTTGATTCATCCACCAAAGATCAATCCATGGACATCGAAATGACACAGGAGGGAATACACACTGCAGGAATGCTCAGAGACTGTGAAATCCCACTCTCCTCCTGTGTCTTTCTATGGCTGTGTTATGGTGGAGTTGCCAAATGTATCTCTGGCAACCCCACCACAGCTCCACTATACCTCCTCGAAAAACTGTAATAGCCTATTGCTGGCAAACCCAGTGCTGTGGCAGATTTTCCAGCAGTAGAGCTACTACATACCTTTGTGGAGGGAGCAGCCATCATTTCTGTCTACTGCACATGTGCAGGAGCCAAAGTATATGGCTGTGCATGCCCTGTGGCGGTCAAGCACACTTCCAGGTATTCTGCACCAGCTGATTACTAGGACGTGCATGTCACCAGAACTCACAGAGACAGTGCCAACCACTACATTGTCTAGGTTGCAAGTGATAATGACAGAAGCAATACTCTGGATTATGGCTTATTAGTGGAGTATCTCACTGGCATCTGGAAGCAGCTTATTTCTCCACAGTGGAGTACTGATGGCAAGTATGCACAACTATACAGCATACATGTTGCAAGAGCATATGCTTATTGCTGCATTATGGCTCTCTAATCAATGGAATAAGATGGCTCATAATCTTGTTTTTTCTGAAAATTAAAAATATTGGCATTGGCTAGACGTATCCCTTCCTTGAAAAGAAGAATTCATTCATGTGTTAGGGCTGTTCTTCCCCCACCACATCCTTTATTACCCTCCACGTATTTGTCATTCATCCCCTCTGAACATTCATTTTGTCACTATCCAGCATCATTAAGCCTCCTACGCAGCTGAAGGTGCTGGTAGAAAAAGGTATCCATGAAATTCTGGCTGATCTTAAAGACAAGAATTTCTTAAGTCTGGTGAAAATCTGTCCAACCTGCATAAAAGCAAACATGTAGAATGTTACCACTGTATCCTAGTCTAGAGGCATATTTTCAGAGTCTTCAGGGTCATATTTCCAGCTGCAAAAGAAAAAAGTGGGCAGAGATACCCTGTTACATGAATGTTACTTGAACTTGTTCTGTTCACAGAAAGGAAATTAGGATTCTGGCCAATATTTTTCATTTTTAGAGCAAATGGCAAAACATATGCGCCATCTTGTTCCACTTTAGAGACAGCTCAACATTAGACAGTGATGATCTTTTTCCATCTAACAAAGGCTAAGATTAAAACCAATCATATGAGTGTCAATTCTTTCTTTTTCCAAATAGGAACTAATTGTCTTAATCAAAGCTTTCACGGCAACATAAAATAAGATAGAAGAAAAGCAAAAACACACATGAGTGCATGAGTGGAGAGAGGATATTTAATGTCCTGTGCACACTGCTACTCTTCTGAATCATATACTGAACTAAAGACTACCCAAGTAGACATTTGTGGTTTACTCAGTTCTTGGATAATTTGTGTTAACACTACACACACAAAGCCACAATGTGAGCCTAGGGAAATCATTGAATGAACATAAACCAACAGGGGTCTAATTCTCTTAATTTTATTCAAAACAGATCTGTGAAAAATATCCCCTCTCTTCCTGTTCTCCATCTAAGTGAAGAATGCCAACCATGTTTGTGGTCTGCTAGGTGGTTCATAATCCTACACGATTTTTGCAGAATTTAGGCTTGGCTGTCTTCAGTGTTGGGAACATAGGAAGCCAGGTGATAAGGGGCCTTCTGCACTGGCCGCCAAAAAAATGGATTTAAAAAGATCTGTTTTTCAGTGAACTGTTTTTTACAAGGATCTATCCCAAATAGGGACAGATCTTTGGAAGCCCCACGTGTCAGCACACGCATGGGGCAACATGGCCGGATTGCAGAGACAGATTGGAATGGGTGCTGTGCGGACGCCCAGAACCTCTGCCTGTCATCAAAGCTCCACTGGCGCAGAGGGGAGGGTGGAAGGAGGCAAACCAGCCTACTTCTGCCCTCCCCAAGATGGCGGCCGCCTCTCTGTGTGCAGAAGCGTCCTGCTTCCGAAACGGATTGAGGTAAAGGGCCAGATTAAGACCTAATTTTTCAGGCCTTACATTTGAGCCAGATTTCGGCGGCAAGACCGGTTTTAGAAACCAGTCTTGCATGCCAAAATGCAGAAGCGTCCTCTGCAAAGGAGCTCTAATAAGGTCCCCAATGCGGAAGCGTCAAAGATAAGTGTTCTTAATCTTACCTTAATCTGGCCAATGCAGAAAGGCCCACGATTTCTCTTCTTGAACTCAGTATTTTCAAAATAGCCAATGAATTTCTCTCTTCTATCTCCATTTAGATTTGGGTGCCCCAACGTTCCCTCATCATTAAAACAAACCTGCCTGTTCTCTTTTTAACTTCTTTTTATTCCTAATTGTTTTAAACCTTGTTTGTGATCACACACAGTGAAAGAAAGCTCCTTCTGGGGGCAGTGTACAGATAATTAGAGACTGTTTGCTGGTGTGACCGTTCACCTGCAAGTCTGTCCTTCCATATTGGGGTTTTAAAGCATGAAGCTGCAAGATTTGAGATCTGAAGAGATGTTATAGAATATAGCACAACATTCTGTGAATATCATATGGCATTCAGTGGAAAATCATTGTGTGCAGTTTACATAAAACGTCTTCCAGAAAGTAGCCTGAGCAGCCCTGTGTATCCTTTGTGCTTTAGAAGTTAATAGGAACAAATCATAAGACAAATGATAAATATCTTTCCAGTCACTTCTTCCTGATCCTGAAAAATAGAAGATAGAAAAGACTGGCACGGAAGCTTCTCTAAGCAAAATGTATACTCTGTTACTTAGGTTTGGTTTTTTCCTCTAGGCAGTAATGAGCTGCAAATACGAACTCAAAGGGACTTGGCCCTAACTTGGAATTCTTACTCCATCACTACTACTCTCACAGAAGTGCCCAACAATCACAACTCTTAGATCTGAAAGAGCACCAAGTGTTTCCATAATTCAAATAAGCAGGTCTGGAATTGGCTAATGCTGGATAAAAAGAGATCCGGACCCTTTTTGCATTAGGTCTTATTTCAGATTATCTGCATGCTAGTGCAGACTACAGCAAACTCATTATATTCCAGAATAGGAATTTGCCATCCACACACTCATACAATGTTCTGAGCCTCTGGAAGAAGAGCAAAGTACTAAATGTAGCAGGACAATCGAAGTTTAGTCTTTCCTACATTTTGAGTTAGGAGAGGAACATCTCAGTCACTGTAGAGAGGTAAGCCTGGGTACGTCACTGAGCATATGTTTAAGAGAGAACTTGATGAATTACAGCAAAGAAACATATGTTGCATTCACACAACATGTACCCAAGCTATAACCTAATTGCTGACAGACTAAAACTCCATTTAGGTTGGAATCTTAACCTTACTGTTTTGAAATAATTCACCACTGAATATAAAGGGATCCATTTCGAGTAAACATGTTTTGCTTGTTTTGTGCACCCTGGTGGAAAAACTGTTATTACATTACTGTTGTTGTTCACAATAATTTATAAGCTATCAATGTAATTCTTGAGGCAGCTTATAAAAAGCATCATTCTGTAATTAAAATACATAGTGCAATATTTAGAACAAAATTACTTTGCAATATGTAATGCTTCTCTTGCGTGTTACTGAAATAAGCAAAACTAAATAATGTTTAAAGTCTCTTTTAATTTTGATATGTTCAGCACACATTTTCAAAGTCGTATTTAAATCATACACATTGTTTTAAAATCCCCTCCCAGAATAATGTGCGTGACTTTTAACCATAATCTATTAATAAGTGTTCATCTGCTTTCAATTTGGCAACTAATTTTTTTTAATTTAAAGAGGATTTGATTTAATCGTGCAAAACTATTGTCAGGGTGTGGAACCTTTTTTTAAAAAAAAGAGCTATTGAAAGCTCTTCTCATTATAAGCCTTATAATTATACCATAAACTCTTCCAATTTTTGCATTTACTCCTCCAAACAGTTCTCCATGTCTTTAAACTTAAATCTTCCCTTGTCATAGGAGTCAGGATGACCTAACCCCCTACCAGTATTCATCTGCTTTGCTTACTCTGCTGTATTATCAGCAGTAGGGGGCTAAGACAGGGATCCTTATCCACATACAAAGAAACTAATATGGAGGGAAGCTGAAAGGAGTTGTAATCCTTTCATTTACTGAGATTTTTTTAAATCCTGACTTCTTTTTTGCTACGAATGGAATATTTAACAGAGTTCACAAACACAGCTAAACAGAAGGCTCATTTTAAAAAGCCCATCAAATTAACAATAATAAAAAGTCCCTCTCTAAAGTAATCTTATATGGGAGCTCAGGGAGGGGTAGTTGGGGTAACCTCATCTAAAAGAAAACTCTAAAGCTTTTAAACTAAAGGGTATTATTAGAATATTGTCCCTTTCCTTGCTCACAGATAGGTCCGCTTGGAACACTCAGGACCGCGGTCTAGGGACCACAATAGGGGAATGGACATTTTTAATTTCCAGCACTTAAAGGGCAAGAGACCAACAACCCAGGATATGCTTAATATATGGAACAAATGGCAGCCTTTATTATCCCAACTGCGTCTGTGACTGCAATTTCATCCCACTCTAACTTTCTGCCATTATTACATAAAACACAAAAAGAGGCTGTAATAAGAGTTTTTGCCTTTACAAGGGCTTGCTGCTGGACTGATACTGAGTCCTAGGCATGAACTGTAGAAGAAAGTTAATACTGAACATTCCTTTCTTGGAAAAAGGTACAAGGTATAATTTGTAAATTAAACATTTTCTGTAGAAACTAATTGAACATATTTATTGTTAGTCAAATCTGAGTTGATAATATAGTGTATATGAGTCTTATGCACATGCCAGATGGAGTGATCCAATGCAGCCACAGCTCACTTGGAGTTGCTTAGTTCCCCCCTGGAGCAATCCAACTGTGGTATCTGACCACTCTTGGGACAGTAGATATGCACCTCTTTCAGGTACTCTGTGCTGAGGGTGCGTGTGCTGCATGACTCCAGATCAACATGGCAACATCCGACCTTCCACCAGATGCCAGTTCAGACTTTGCCATGGTGATTCAGGTGGCCATTAGCACTGCTAGCGCTGCAAGTACTGACAGACAATGCTTGTAGTGCAAATGGCCCCCATCACACTTCAACTTCACCAATCTCATATGGTATTGTTATACCATACCAGTGCAAATCCAACCTATGTTTATTTGGATCGTATGAATATCTGAGTCTGCTATTTTTCAATGTATATTCTCTCATTTGTTTTTCTTTCTAATTAAAAATGTCCAGCATGCACTTTAAGGAAACCTAAAGTAATACAATTTTCATCTGGCATCTTAATGTATTTCATGTGATATAAGATGTTCTAAGGCACACCTATAATTTCCCAATGGATATTTGGGAGATATTTGTTTTTAAAAAATGGGATGCAGGATGATGTAAGGAGAAATTAGTTTTGAAAAAAATATGGGTTGTATGGCAAAAAATACAGTAAATGCAAAGAGTTCCAAAGACTGAGCAAATACTATATATTACATAAAACAAAACTTTGCTTTGAACAACACTAAGAATGTGAAAAATCCTGTTCTGTTGCTTAACCATTACTAAAGGATCATTTTACAAAAGGAAAATGTAGGTGCTTGAGGAAAGATCTGCTGAAGACATTTTCATTATTTCTTCATACATTCCATTTTTAAGTATTAGACACATTCAGGTCCAAAGTTCTGTAGACTCTGATTAAATACGGATATCAGTGGCTAACACTAATTTGTGAACTCTTCATCAATTCCTTGTGCTTTTAGCATGGACCTTGTGCAAGACTTTTACATGAAGTTAGCCCTATGCCAGTTTTCTTCTGCACAAAACAGTGAGCTATTATTTTCTACTGCAGTGTTATAAAAAAAATAGCTGTCAAGATGCAGCAGCCACATCTGCTTCTAAAGCTATAATAAAATTCTACATAATTTTCTATAAGATTTATTTAACATTTTGTTGTATTTATTTTTTTATTTAAGTCAACTATTTATTGTCTATCCTATTCATGGATTTTACACATTTCTGCCTCATAGTGTTCAGTGAGGTCTACTCCCAAGAAAAAGAGAATTGGGTTACAACTGTGAAAAATACAGTAAAGTCAGTATTCATAAGAGCTAGGTTCCCTCCAAAATTTTCAAAACTTCAGCCATGCAGATTTCAAGCAATAGAAGCCTATAGAGAAAACGAAACTTAGGGGAACAAACTTGAAGTCTCTCTTCACTGCTTTCTATCTCAACTCCCCTTTCACTTTCTTTCCTTCAAGATGGAAGGGGGAAGAAGGTGGGAACAGCACAAAGGCTATAAATCAAAAGAAAAGGCCTTTTCTACACTTACCTGGATCCTGGATCCGTCGAAGCTGAAGTCCTGTTCACGTCTTCTATCCATTTGCTTGTGTGGACTAGAGAGACCCCACACCCTGCAAGCACATTCCATCTGCACTAAATGCAGCCTAATCCAAATCACCACCTTCCTGATCTGGATTACTGGTGGACCAGCATACTAGCAGCTGGCAATCTGGATCGTGGAGTCATGCAGAAAGTACACACATCTATATTTTGGTTTACCAGGGCACCCATTTCTGTAGCACAAGGCACACTGTCGAAATGGGTCCTCCAGCAGCTCCAAGGCCAGAAACTTTCATTCTTGATTGTCAGAGCTTGTGAAGGCTGACTTTAAAGCACACCTGAGCTTTAGGGCCACCATGACAGCTAAACAAGAATAATCATCACAGTGCAGATGGTATTATTTCAGTCTGTGGTCCAGATCAGAGGATATCTCTTGATCTAGATTTAACCTAGTAAGTGCAGACAGGCCCAAAGAGTCCTTCTTGGATCAATCTTCTCATCTCTTTCTTTTTTGATGTGTGTTTTTTCTTTAGAGATGGACAGGGAGGGAACAGCACAACATCACCTAGGACATATCTTAGCACTTGTTTTCCATATAACGGCTCAGAATGGAAGGAGTTTGGAAGCTAAACTTTCCAGGTGCTAGGAGGCAACTTTCCGGCTCCCTTGCTTCAACATTCTTCATTCTCCAGGGAAGGGAAAGATCAGAGACTGAAGAGGGTGACAGTACCTCTTATCATTTATCTTCCCAATCAAACTAACATATTCATAAACTTACTAGTCACAAATTTTGAAATGACAGACAGGATCCAAATCACCAAGGCATGCAATACACAGGCAAAAGACTTGTGGGTTTCAAGGGACTACTGTGTATGAAGAAGGCATAAAACGATAACACCCCACAGACACACTTAACTTTTCCCTTCACAGCACACTGGTATTGAAGCAACCTTACATCTGTGTTAGATTAAAGTATTTATTTATGGCTTATTTTAATCCATGCATTAGTTATGGACATATGGAAGGCTACAACTACAGATGCGTGCACACATACATGAGCATTATTTGCCAGTGTGAGGTTTTGAACTGTGAATTCTAAAGCTAAGAAATCCATGGAATGATTCAAAAGCTCCTTGGTTCAAGCACATCTGAGGGAGGCACACATTTATCTCCAAACTTGTTTTCTTTTAGATCTGCTTGCTTCAGATGGTCCAAAGGGCAGTATTTTACATTTTGCTTTAGGCATATCTCTGTAAAGTCAGCATTATTCTCAACTCTATCCAGGCGTTACATTCTTCTGCTGAGGCCCTTTTTGAGGAAACTTAGAGGTAGAGAACAGTATATGATAAGAGCAGAAAAGGCTCTCCTGACAGTGACATCCAAACTCTGGAATGCTGTGCCTACAAAGGTCTGCCTGTTACCTGCAGTATGATCTTTTTGGAACCTGGACAAAATAGTTGTCATTCGCCCACTATTTTCAAATTATGCTTAAGACACTTTTAGTTGCTTCCTTGTTAACTTCTTGCTCGTATGTTGTTTTATTACTGTGATAAAGGATCTTGGCTTTCTGATTAGGTCTGATCATGAAAGCTAAACATAATGACTTTAGCAGCAAGAATCATCATTGCAACTAATTGGAAAGAACAGTCAACTCTGAATATAAATTGCTGGTACCAGAATCAATGAAATAGCAATCAATGAATTTAGCTAATGTTTCAGATGAAATTAGTGTATTTTTATGACACTTACCCAACTTATCAGATTAGTTCTGTCCTTCACAACATGGTTATTGTTAGAAAGTTGAAACCTTGATCCAGACAGCATTTACTTGGTCTGCATTACTTGGATAACATGGAATAAAACATGGATCATCTAGAATAAAATATGTTTGGATGTCATTTAGTCTGGATTATCCAAATAAAGAGGAATAAAGTAAGTGCTGTTTGGTTGAAGTTTTAATGCTGGAGGGGGAGTCATAAACAGTTTATGGTTTTGTTAGGGGTAAGTTGGGGGGAGGGAGGAAGACTTGGGATTTGTTTTTGGAGTGCTATTCTGTTACTATTGTTGTTTGTTCTTTAATGAAAAAGAAAGCTAAATAATGTTGTGCTTTCTAAATAACTGGGGTAAAAAACCTTTTAGGGAAACCAGATGCTGTAGGTTAGACTGAGAAGCCAAAAACAAAAACAAAAAGAACCAGAAAGCAGCAATAACACATCACTTCTCTATTATTGTCAAGTAGACTGCAAGGATTTATACATGCAGTTACCAAATTGTTCCACTTGGTGATACCTTTATCTTTGTCTCAATCATAGGATGGAAAAATTGTAGAACACTCACATATTCTACAGAATAAAGAGGGCTTCAATTAGAGCTTTACCTCTCCCTACATTATCCTTGAAGATGTAAGTTGCACGACACAGCTGTTTGCCAACCAGCATCCCCTTTCATTCTCCCTTTGGAAGAGAGAGTTGTGTATGCTGTTATAACCTGATTCTCCTTAATAAGCTTCCTCTGTGTGTACAGGAGATTAGAGCTAGTGTGTGTGCGTGATGAGGTTGGTTCCATAGGAAATGTAAGGCTATGACAAGGCTTAGCTTCACATTTTGGCAAGTGAAAGTGAGGTTAGTCCTTCCTCCAAGTTATTTATATAGTTATATATAAAGACTTTATCCAGATGGAAACCTAACTACAGACTTGCTGTCACTTCTCCTTGTCTGCTTTGTTGCATACATGTGTATCACAACAGTTATTACCCAAGAAAGACTGCTGTGTATTGAAGCTGCTCCATCCTCAGAAGGTAAAAAGGATGTCTTAGGGTGGAGTGAGGGCAGGACTCATATATGCCACCACTGATTCCCACTGTACTTGACTCTGCATCACCTGTGGGCTCATGTGGTCTGGAGATGCAAAGTGGGTTTTCAAAGTTGTCTCCGAATCCTACTAGGGGATGACCAGACAGTCACCTCTGTATAGTATTCTTGTTGTTCAGTCATTAAGCTGTGTCCAGTTCTTCATGACACTATGGACTATAGCATGTTGGGCCCTTCTGTCCTCTGTCCATTGTTTTCACAAGGTATGCGTCCCCATGGCTCTCTGGTGCGGTTCCAAAGGCAGGATCTGCAAGGGGCATCCCTATGCATTCTGGACTTGGCACGCGAAAAGCATGCCAAATCCCCCCAAACCATGCCCGAAGGATGCCAAATTTGATACCTGAAAAAAGAAGTCTCTACATGGTTTGGGGGAACCGGCACGCATTGCTCAGCGAGTTGGGAACGCACATTGGGACGATCACAGGCTAACGGGGAAGAGATTGGCACTCATGTCATTGGGAGCTGGGGTGTGCTTGCTGTCCCTGCCCTGTCCATTGAAGATCACAGCCGCTGACTTTTTAAAATGCCGATCGCAAAGACAGGCTGGAGAATGGCTTGGTTTTTAAAAATTTTCTGCCATTTCCACGGCAGTAATTCCAACCTCGTTTCAAGAATGCCAAGGCAGGCTGCATAATGGCTTGATTTTTGTTCCATTAGCAACACCCATTTCCCCAATCGTCAAGGCGATCATAAATTAAGGCTTGATTTTCTGCCTTTTAACGTTGATGGGCATTCTCGTGGTCCCTGATGGAGCGGAGGTGTGCAAAACTGCTTAAGCGCCTACTGCTACTAAACCTCATAGTGGCTTTCAGCATTTTTTTAAAAAAATTAAAGTTATTATTATGAATGAAGCTTTATTTTTACTTGTTTCTGTGCCTCCCACCCCAGTCCTGGCTTTCAGTGCTGCTAAGGGAAGGGGGATGCAGCACAGGGGTGGGTTGACATCCATCTGGCTTCCAATGAGGAGGGGGCAGAGAGGAGGGGGTGCTGCTCCCCTGTACCAGGGTTCAGCACAGTTCTCATGGGGACGCCCAACCCATACCTGTCCTGTACTGCCAGGAATGACATGGGGACACCCAAGATGCATTCCTGGTCCTGTGCTCAGCCCATGCCTACCCAAAAAGTGCCAAACAGCCAGCAGGCAGACGCAGCCAAGGTTTCCCAAGTTCATGTTCATTGCTTTCATGATACTATATATCTATCACACCCACTGCCATCATTTTCTCCTTTTGCCTTCATTCTTTCCCAGCATCAGAATATTTTCCAGTAAGTCTTGTCTTCCCATTATGTGGCCAAAGTATTTGAGCTTCATCTCCAGTATTTGTCTTTCCAGTAAACAGCCAGGATTGACTTTCTTTAGTATTGACTGATTTTCTCAAGCACCACAATATGAAAGCATAAATTCTTCACTGCCTAGCCTTCCTTTAAAAATATATATTTTATTTTCTCAACATAACATAAGTACAGCATTAAAATACAGTTGAGTTACATGACTGTTATCCAATTAACCTTATTATTGGCTCGCAGTCTCCATCTTGTTGTTACCAAATAGCTCTACAAAAACTGCTTCCCAAAAATGTCTTCTCTTTTTCTCCTTCCCTTTCATCTTTTTCAATATTAGTCTGCAAGACCCGCAATTAGTAAGTCATTTTCTTTTGCCGCCTAGTCTTCTTTGTGGTCCAATATAAAAATAAATAAATAAATAAATAAATAAATACTGAGAAAACCAAAGCTTTTACTAAATGGACATTTGTTGGCAGGATAATGTCTATGTAGTGTAGATGTGGCCAAATTCTATACTATCACCACTTTACTACCCATGTCTGCTTTTATATTGCACGCTTCAGGTATGTGAATTAATCTAATAAATATTCCACGACTTTGTATTTATCTAGAATAAAACAGATGAGAAAAAATATTCATTTAATCTTATACCCCCTTAAACCTTACTTCCCCAGGCAGCCATTGAGGGATTCCCTTAGTTAAAATGTTGAATTAATTCTGCACCTCAGTTCTATCACTTTCAGTATATGGAGAAAACACATCTTTCTGTTGCCTCAGGCAGTAAAATATTTTGGGCCAAGATTGTGTATTAATCAAGAAACAATGGTTACTGTGTTTGGGAAAGCAGAATCTTAAATTATGTTTTCTGAAGTGTGTTTAGTTTGATGTTTGTTCCAGAGCCTTTTCTGCTTTTGGTAAATAGAGTTTCCTTGTTTATAAGAAATGTAAATATATTATTAATCCTGGAAATCTTTAATCATTTTAGGCAAAGAAATCTGAAGTAATGGGTCAGCTGGGGAGAAAAGCATGAGGACCCAAGACTTACAAATATCACAGTGCAATAAGATCAAGTGTGCTAATATGAACCAGCCCATTGCCACAACCTAAACTCAAACAGCTGAGTTAGATCCACGCTCAAGTTCCACACTCACTTCAGACTGTAAAATGGGCAACACAAACAACAACTGGGATTCATTTCACAGGTTTTCTGTGATTTACTTGGAATGTCTGCATATGCTGCAATTATTTGCTATAATTATTTGTGTACTAGAGCAAGTTTATATTTGAATCTCTCCAAGTCTTATTCATCCTTTGTTGGTCTGGTAGCCCTGCTTGACAGGTTTACACTGTCAGAGCAATGGAGAATCAAAGGAGTTGGTCCTGCTGCAACATAGGGTGTTTCCACGCTCACCTTCTGTGGACTGGAAATGAGCTGGAGTGGTCTACATATTCTGGAACGAGGTCATCCACATTAGGACAGCTGTTCCAGGACAGTCCCTGTGCTGGCCCTTAAGCTCAGGTGAAATGAGTCCCCCAGTAAATAGGACTACATAGCCAACTGCCTTCTGCGCACTCCATGGTCCAATATACCACTGGCTAGAATGCTGATAGCCTGTTTAAACATGTATACTAGACTAGGTAGCCATTTTGAACCACATTATCTGATCCATCCAATGTGAACAAAATGTACTAACAAGGGTATGGCCTCCCTTGGACTGTACCAAGGTATGGAAGGGAGGCCTCTAGAGCACTTCATATACCAGCTTAAGGGTAACTGCAGAAATGGCCATAGCCCAGGGCATCTTAACCACAGGGCTCTGAGAAGAGGAAGGAAGAGATGCTACAAAAACAACTGACAAAGACAAGCACGTATAAAATAGGGCAGCCATTTTTTAACCAGAGCAAAAGCATGCCAACACTTATTTCTGATGAATTTGGACTGAGCACACACAGAAGAAACAACTTGTACTCTCCTTCAGGACTCTGAACAAGCTATTGCCTGTTTCCAATAGCCAGGTTATTTCAAAACTAAAGAATCCTATAACACATTCCCGCAACAGACCTTTTCTATTGTTGTTTTGTTTTCTAGAAGATTTGCTTGGTTCTGTATCCTGCATTAGTCACTGGTTGGGTGGAGGGAAGTATACACTTTGCCGTACAACAATGCTGCCAGTTGGCAACAGGAGAGTCCTGCTGTAAGAACAAAGAAGATGAGAGCAGACTATGCTAATCGCACGATCAAAATAACCTTCTAAAGAATGCATAGGCCATCTGGATTTCAAGCTTGCTTAAGTGTACAATTTCACAATGAAGAAAAAATGTGAACTAAGTGTAAACCAGGCACTACCTTTCCAATCCATGGGTGTGGACTTTGAGATGCATGTCAGGAATGAGAAGACAACCAAGAATGAAGTAAGGCATGCATATTTTGCTTTGGAAAGGGGTTCCTTCAACATTGTACAATTCTAGTCTTCTCAGTCTTTTTATACGGCAGACAACCTTGTCTACAAGCAACAAGTGTAACAGCCAAATTCACAGTTTCATAGCACCTTACTTTAGCCAAACACATTATCCAAAAGCTCCCAATTCCATGTTCCTTCATAAATGGTGTTGAACTATTTTCTTTGCATTATCTAAGTGAGAACCACACATTTAAAATATTTATATACCACTTCCCATTAAAATAATCTCAAGGCAGTGTACAAAGAATAAAAACAGCAGTAATCATAATAGTTGTATAAAAACATTTAAAATCAATCAAACAAACAAAACTCTACATAACTTTTTTTATATTTCTGCTCCTTCAATAGTTGCACAGAAGGGACATTTTAGTGGCTCATCCCTGCATGTCAAACCCTATATGCCACAGAATCCTTGTGCTTCTGTACTTCCAACCTCACCAACTACAATAATTCATGTGGATTGTTTTTCTGTAAGAAAACATGCAAGCTGTACCTATGCTTGTTGGATCAATGTAGCCTCCCTTCATTGGATCAATGAAAGCTCCTTCCTTAAACTAGATGCTTTATTGAAATCAAAGGAAAGAACTGATTGCTCGTGCATGTACTGCTGTTTCCTGTTTATCATCCAGAAAGAGGTTTTCTGTTCCTCCAAAAACCAAACTGTACAGTATTTTCTATTCATCGTTCCTACTTAATTGTGAAGAGATAGGATGTGATGAAATAATGATGCTCAAACTCATCTGAGCAGGCCACAGTAACTGCATGGGAGAAACAGGCAAGAAAAAGGTAATTTGAAGAAATCAAAAACAGATAAAGGTTTTGCCTTCACCTACTCTCTACAAATGGCCTACCTTCAGAACTCACTCCTCTTATGTTCTTATCTAGAATTAATGCCTAGGTACTGCTATGAGTTGGAGAGACAGACAGAATACCTCTGAAGGCCATTTCCCAGGACTCTAGAACAGATGAGGGTTTCATCCTTGTCTACTGCTTAAGAATGCCTAGAAGGAAATGGTGAGGCCCCCCCCCCCATGTGAGACAGGATGCCAGACTAGAGGAACTGCGGCCCCATCCAGCAGGGCTTCTTATGTTCTTTAAAAAAAATTAGGGATAGGCCACCATCAATTACCGAGCCGCATGCTGTCTCTTTTTTGTAACTGATCTGCTATTCTTTCAATCAATGAAGCCCAAAGCCTATGGAATCTCTACACTCCTCCTGCAGTATTTAAATATAGCACAACTGTCTGAGTTCACCGTAGCTCTTGTTTACTTTGCATTTATTTGAACAGATGAAAAAAAACAGTGAGGGGGCAATTTTCCATTAAGCAGAAAGGCAACACTCATCAGAAAATATTCCAAGATTACACAATTTTGTTCGCATTTTTGTAAGAGAGATAAAAACCAGATGTATCTACTGATTCAGCCCCAAATATTGTGCACTTACAAGTGCTGAAGTCACACACACACACACTTAAAACTTCAGTTTCTTCAGTGTTAATGTCCGTCCACAAAAATAAAAAATATATTTATTTTAAAAACAGCAGTTTTTACAATATAATAGTAATTCTGATAGGGATCCTTGGCAGAAGCATCCACTCCATGGGCACTGGAACAAATTTACAAATAACCATGAAACTCTAAGTGGTTCTCTCTGGGCCCTGTCAGCCTATTCCATCCACAAGGCATGTGTAAGGATGAAATAGGAAAGGAATGTACTTACAATCTCCCTTGAAGAAGGGATAAAGCAAACAATTATCTTGAAGTTACTGAAGTGCAAGTCTATGAAGTAGTCCTACCTTTGACACTGATACAGGACTTGTGCTCTTAGCTGCTCAAGCAGAAGGTTGTTTGGAGACCTGATTTAGGCTGAATAACCCCCAATGGGTTAAACAGGTGCTACAAGCACAGGAGCACTTGGCTCCTGGCTCCAGAGAAGGGTGCATGGTGTATTTATGACATGCACTTTACCCCCTTCCCCTTGTTCATGATAGACAGATGTACCAATGGCTACTAGAATGGATGCCTTGACAAAGGTAGGTTGCTCACAGAACCATCAAGTTTCTACAAGGTGGTTCTGCAAACATATGAGCACATCAGACACTCTTGGTGTTCTTCAACACATTTTGCAGGATGGACGCTTCCAGGGATGCTTGCCAGCCCTCAAGGAGCCTCGGAAGAGTGTCCTGTGCCATGTGCATGTGGCACAGAACACACTCTGGCCTGTACCTGGTACCTTCCATTGCCTGTATAGATGCACCAATGAAAGAACTAATTAAAACAGCTATGCTGTCTTCTAGTGTGCATGTTTGTGGCTGAATCAGCCACAGACTACAGCCAATTAATGTCTCTTATTACAGGTAATATGGAGTTTGGCTTTAATTAACCTTCACAGGGCTTTTGTGGTAAAGAAAAGGAATGTATTACAGGAAGAGGATAGTCAGAGGAACGTATCAGATAATCTCAGCATGTGAATAGTCTCCTGCGAAATCACTGCTGATATTTATTTTCCACAGATCTCTGGGGCAGAATTAGATAAAACAACTTTTAAAAGAAAAGAAAAAACAAGGATATCCTCTATGGGAAAATTAAGTAGTATGGGGAGTCAGGATGCCTCTAAAGGCCATTTGCTGGGATTCAAGAACAGGTGAAGATTTTGCCCTTGCCTTCTGCTTGAGATCCTCATAAGCAATTGGTGGGCCACTGTGTGGGATAGGATGCTGAACTAGACTATATCCTGATCCAGCAGTGCTCCTCTTATGTTATGTTCTAGCATGCCCCAAATAATGCACAGAAATTAAGATTATAAAGACTGGTACTGTGATCAGATCAAAGAGGTCAATCGTTCACGCTGTCTCCATATCCCATACACTTGTTCCTGGTGCATGCAACCATCACTTGAAAATGATGTAATTGCTGTTCCACTTGGATACCCAAGCTTATGCTGCATGCAGTTGGTTGTCACAGCAACATGTATGCAGACAGTCATGGGCTTTTTGCACTTAGATGACTGGAATGGCCCAAGGACACTCTAGCTTGGAGCATCCACACTGTGGAGTTGCTTCTGTTCCAGAGCAGCTCCAAGTGTTTGTGACCGTCCTTCATTGTTAATAGTTGTGAAGCAGTAAAAACTGCTCCACAGCTATACTAGGAGCACTTATGCCTCACTCTAGTGCAGCTAAAAATAAAACAGTTAGAAAATCTACAACATAGCATGATAGCTGCTTAACTTCTCCAACCATTACTGCCTATGTAGAAAGAAGGAGGTTATTTGTCCACTTTGCTTCAGGCCAGCATTAACCCCTGCCCTGTTTTCTCCAACCTGGCAACAGCAGCTACAGGTAGAGAGATGGGCTTAATAATTTGTTGATAGAAAGAGTGTTATTATTATGCCCATTTTGAAGCAGTTGTCACTCACCCCATTCCAATTGTCCCAATAAGGAACCAATATGATTATAAAGAAGTGAGGGAGAATCTTTTCCGGGTTTGTGGTTATGTTGTTTTTAAAAAAATAAAACATCCTGTACAAAGTTCATTATACAGCAATCATGGCAGTCAACTACTTCATATTTAGAAAGCAGAAGAGGAAAAATGTTTGCGGATAATTTCATATGATTTAGTAAACATGGTCTTACAATTTTGCTAATGGTTTGCCATTGTTCTTACATGCCCAGGTTTGTGTTTAGATTAGAAAACTGAATAGTTCAATCTCTAGGTCCCTTTTTGCACTGGGCCTTATTTTGGATTATATCCTGGAATAGGGACCTGCAAGCTGTATTCACCAGCATGCAGAGCAGGATGAAATTCAGAAGAAGGCCCAACGCAGAAAGGGCTAAAGTGATAAACTGGACCAGAATAAAAGTTTGACTGTCAATTCCATATTTTATATAAACATTACTGCACATGCTCACTACAGATGTGCACAGACTAAAACCATCTCTTTGATTCACCATCAAACCAAACACCTGTTTGTTCGGTTTCACAGCAAATCAATTAATTGAATAAATAGTTATTGGTGTTCAATCTCAAACTGATTTGAACCAAGAATTTTTTTTTTCCATCAGGAAAAGCTCTTTTCAAGAAAAAAACAAAGCAAATGCCAACTGTTCAACCAAATAATTCATGTTTCCATATGAGGGACAGGTTCAATTTGATCAAATTTTTGAATATTCAAAGAACTGAATGTTGAGTTGATGCGAATATTCACGAAGTAACTGATTCAGTGTGAATCATGAACCAACTGAACCAGTTTGGCACATCTCTAATGCACTTTCACTTTCATTCACACTATCAAATTATCCTAGGTATACATCAAAGGCAACAATACTTTATTTCAGACCACAGAATATCTCCGTACCTTTACTGCTAGGACAGAAAGGGAAAAGAACCAGTATACAGGTGGACGGTGATAGTGGCCTGGGGGCTGGGATCACAAGAGAAAAAGGAAGACTTCAACAGGATGCTCCCTTTTGATTGTCCTGAACTCCTTTCTGATCAATTATGTAAGTAGTCCAATGTGGATTATCAAATGTTACATTTGGGCAAGTTCAATGTGACAGGCAACACGAAACAGTCTCACTGGATCAGGCCTGACATATACAAGATTGCAGTATCCACACATCAACATAAGTCACAGGAGGTCACAACTTTGTGTGGAATGCAGTGGTCACAAAGGCTCCACACCTGGTCTATTCCCTGGAGCAGAAAGCTCCCCCAGGAGCACTCTAGAGAGAGGTCAGGTTAAAGTAGTTTCCTGTGTGGGATAGGCTGAGGTCCCATTCCTGTCAACATCATGCAGACATCCAGCAGCAGAAAAAATGGCCCAGGCGCAATTCTGAATTTTGCTAGGCTCTGAAAGATGGCCTAATTCCAGGTCCATCTGGAGGGGGGATAGGAGAAATGACCCTAGTCTGAAATTTTGAGGCCTGAGAACTTTTGTTTCCCAGCAGTGAATCCAAGTTGGTTTACACTGGCCAGTATGTCCATGCAGGTTACTGGTGCTGGCCTGAAGCATTTTACCCAGGTCAAGAGTGTTGTCAGCAGCACATGCCTATAGCATACATGCAGAAGTTTCCAAAGAGCCCAACATTGACAATATTAGTATATCAGCAGCTTAGGAACTGTTTACTTGGAAGCAAGTTCATCTGAGTTCATTGGGATATACATCTGAAGATGTGTGCAGAGAACTGCTAATTATGTCTTGGCCTCCACTATACAATTGTGTTGATAAGGTGGAATCTTAACAGCCCTGCAGAGATTTGCATGCAAGCCTGCTGATCCTGGGGAACAGGGTCCCTCTTCCTGTATAGTGGAGAGTTTTCTGGCACAAAGCACTCTGTGGAAGGATACAGACTGTAGCTTTGACGTTTCCTACATCAGAAACAGAAGCCTGGACCTACTAAGATAGCCCTCTGAAAGGATGATTTACTGAGAACTGAAAGGTAAATGCAGTGAAGAAAATCGTGACAAAAAAATTCACTCAGAAGCCAAGGTGACAAAGGAAGAACTGTAAACCACTGACTTCCCGTGGTTAGCAGAGAAGAAACGCAGGAGACTGAACGGTGATGACATTTAAAAAGTTGTGTGCTGATACTCACCAGAGATAAAATCATCCCATAATGAAGGTTGAAGCAAAATGGCTTATTGAACCAGTCTCCTATCGGAGTAAGTTCAAGATCATATGTCTCTCAGAACTCACAAGAGAATGGATAAGTCAATTGCCAAGCGGGATTGTACTCTTCCAGCCCCACAACTAATGACATCAGTGCATTGGTCACAGATGTTATAAGCTGTATATTTACATAAAGTTAAAGTACATAAGATGCCGCATTTTCATAAAACAGTTAATATTATCTATTCTTACTTATTGGGTACATTTTTAAACAAAGTCATGGGCTGGGGTGTTCTCTGTGGTCTCAATTTGTAGCTAGGCTCACACCCTTTCCCGACTCACATCTCTGACAGTGCTTAACCTATCCTAAACAGATCTTGATAAATAAGGCAGCTCTGGTTTTTCCTTCTCTATCTGAGGGACAAATGAGCTGGAGGGGGGATTCTGATCAAGAAAATGGTTTTAGGGAAGGATTAACACCCACCATAGCTCTAAAGAAACTGGCAGGGCTGCAATGAGGCTGAATGCAGACAGATCCTAAAATGTGGAATTATCTCAGGGTATACTGGGGTTGCTACATGTATGCGTGGTAATCAAAATACAGACCCAGGATATAAAGCGGAAATTCTGTTATTCAGGAGAAACGAAATTCCAAACTAGGTTTTCCCAGAATAGTGATATGGGTTTGGGGCAACAGAGGAGCCAGTTGCATTTGTTTGCCCCTCCCTGGTTGCCCCACTTATGGCTTAAACTAGTTGTTTGGATGGAGCCAGTTTGGTCTAGTGGTTAGGGAGCCAGACTCTTATCTGAGAATACTAGGTTTGATTCTGCACTCCTCCACAAAGCCAGCTGGGTGAACTTGGGCTAGTCACAGCTCTCTTTCTGAGCTCTCACAGCCCCACCTACCTCACAGGGTGTTCTGTTGTGGGGAGAAGAATAGAAAGCTTTGTCAGCTGCTTTGAGACCCCTTCAACGGGTGAAGAAAAGCAGGACGGAAAAGCCAACTCTTCTTCTATATATGAAGATACGCTTGACAGATTTGGCTACTGCACTGCTCATTCATAATTCCAAAACATTTAATAATGTGAATACCAGCAAAAATGATCCCCCTGACATTCTATTTACAACTGTCTCAAACTTTTAACTAGATTCACACCACAGCAAGCTTATTTCGCTTTCCCTAAACCGAAATAATAGAACCGGATGCAAATGCGAATTTGCCTGTTCCCATTACTTTTAACTTAATCGCGTTGGATCCGGATTCTGAGGATCCTACGTGGGGTACTACATAACTCAAGGTGGGACTCAATGGCTACTTTTTAAAAGCCGCTTTTTGGGGCTGCTCTGCCCTCTTCCTCCTGGCATGGATGCGCCACCCATAAGGGACCCCTTCATCGAGCCTAACTGGGTGGCTGGGTGGCTGCCGCTTCCATGGATGGAGGAAAAATGGCAGCGGGCAGCCAGCCAGCGATTCTTTCCCCTCCTCTCCCCATTGCTCAGGGCACACAGCAGCAGCGGCAACTAAAGCCCCTTTGCTTTAAACATTCACATTCAGCTGCTTTCCTCCCTTCCTTTCCCTTTTTAAAGTCAGATCTTTTAGAATTGCGCAAAATTGCAACATTGTTATTCCAGCCATCAAGATGTGAAGTGGTTCCCTCGCTACAGTGTAGTGATCGCTGTTAAGTGGATTTTTACACTGAAATCAATGTCTTTGGAAGCAAGCTATTGGGAGAGGGAAACCCTAAGCATGGATTCTCATCCCTTAAAACGGTACTGTCCACACAGTAAAAAATGTAAAACATTTCAAGCACACGATCCAGAGTGAGACCTGTTGAAATCAGGATTGAGATTCACCACGCTTTGGGGTGGTTTAACACGGGGAAAGGATGTTAAGCCAAATTGCTGTGCGGACTCCGAGGACTGAAAACGTTTTGAATCCGAGATAAGGTTGCCGTGAAGACACAGCCGGGGGGAATCAACTGGTATCACAGCATCAGGAATTGTCTGCATACAGTCCAAGGATGCGTGTGGACACTAAAGCTTGAGCAGTGCTTAGGCTACTATAGTTTGCATATAAAGCACAAATTGTCATGATGCTGTGATACCAGTATACAAGAATCACGGCAAAGTGTGGAGACTAAAAGAGATATCATGAAGATACTGCATGACCATGAAGATGCTGCATGATCACCACTTTATCCATGATTCTTCAAAATTCGTCCTACCCTTAACTCTTTAGAAATTTCCAAAAGACCCCAACAACTTGAAGATACTTTGATTGCTCAGACTCTTAGGGTCATTCCGCACTGGCCACTTAAACCCCATTGAAGACAGATTAAGGACAGATATAAAACACTTGCCAAGTTGCCTTCCGTATCGCAGCACACATTAGTGACACTTGGAGGAGTCCACTTCCGGACTGGCTGATGCGAGATCTGTCTCTAATGGGGTCTAGGAGCCGCTAAAACCGGTTTCCGGGAAGACCTGAAAGAAGGTAGTCTTAATCCTTTCTTAATCAGTCTTTGTGTTGTAAATCCGCATCAACAGAGGACGCTTCCGCACACGGGCGGGAAAGAGAACACATGTGGGTGGAACAGGAAGTCACCATGTTGACAGAGGTGGTGGCAGCAGCCCACCATGTTGAGAAAGGCGGGAGAAACACAGTCCAGCCACAAAGTCCCTCTCACGTGGGCTTCGCATCGGGCAGGCACCCAGCTACGGCTGCAGACGGACAGCAAGTCGGAATGTAGCGATTCCATGCACAAAAAGCAGGCTTCAGTGCCAGGTGGGCACGGTATCTTGGACACGACACTGATTGGTCCACGCACGGTAGGAAAGGAGCGGTGACTGATGGCTGAATGCTCCAATCACGCGGCTCCTGGGGTGGCGTGGCCTCTGGGAGGCCAGATCCGTCTGGAAATCTGTGCTACTGCATCCGCACTGCGAAGGCATAATGTGTGCCTCGCAATCAGTCCTTCCCAATCGAGTGCGGAAGCATGGGGCCTTACTTAGATCCGTATCTATTTGAGACTGATCTTGCTAGAGACACATTTCATAAAAACAGATTTCCTTAATCCGGGTGTCAAGTGGTAAGTGTGGAAACACCCTTAGTTCTGTCTGAAACACCCTTTTAAAGCAACATAATACATCCCATTTCTGTCTCCTTCATATTATTACTTACATTTCTCAGTGTTCCAAGCTCTTGAGTTAGGAACCTACTTTAAAGCACTATAAAAAAACCTCCTATCACAGAACAGTGTCCCATTAGTTGATGCTCGTTACCCAGTTGTGTGATGCTAAAGTAACTGGAAACTGTTATCCTTGATGACTAACTGTCTGGTTTCATTGGATAAGTTAGACCAGCCTTTCTAACCGGATGCCTCCCAAATATTACTGAATTTCTATCATCTGACCATGAGTCGTACAGGCTGAGGCTGATGGGAGCTGAAGTTTAACAACATCTGGAAGGCAGCTGGATTGGGAAACCTGAATTATAAGGTCACAATATTCCTTTTATTTATAGTCACAAGAGTATTTCAGAAATTCTCTTAACTAGAATGACAAGTTAGCTCTCACCCAAATCTCCCTATCAATTTCATTTTACAGACAACATTCCATTTCAAGGCAGCGGAGGCTTCAAATGCGACTTTTCCCATGTTTCATATCCCTAGCAAGTATTGTTAACATCTGCTTTGTGTAACCCCAACAGTGATTTGGATTCATGTGTGAAATAGCTGGGAGGGTGGGATATTAAAATGATGAATTCAAAATTATATAACCATTTTCAACCTTGTTATTCTATTTTGGATGTCTTAGTCCAGGTTTAGCAAGTCAGACTCTGAGACCACACTGAGATCCTCAGGTGTTTATTTTAATTACATTCTTTTTGATACTGGATTCCCTCACATTGAATCCTGGGAAACATAAGGGTATTTATATACTGGATCAGTCAGCTCATTCCATACATGTCTCCAAGGATCTATAAAGTATCTAGTATGTGGATGACTCACAGTTCTATCTCTTCTTTCCATCTGGTTCCAGGAAAGCTGTTGATGTTCTCAGTCACTGCTTGAAGATTGCAAAGGACTGGATGAGGAATAATAAACTGAAGACAAGACAGGGCCCTGCTCAGGAAAAGATCTGACCCTAAAACAGGTTTACACTGCAGCCACTTTTGTCTAGAACAATCCTTTCCTTGAAAATTAGGCTTCTACTATCAGAGTGTTCTTGAATACATCAGAATATTTATATACAAAACATACCTATTTATGCCATTTCTATCTTATCTTCATTTCCCAGAGATCAAAACAATGCATTTTATTCTCCTCCTCTTAATTTTAACCTCACAGTAGCCCTGTGAAGATCTCAGAGACAATGGCTGTTCTAGTCCAACTCCCTAGCCACTACCTTTTGCTGGTTTATAATTTAAACTAGTAGGGCAACTAGGACCACTCCCAAAAGAGTCCAAACTATTCCTTGTAATATCTCTTTGGTTACTTCTGGACTTTTTAGCCCTTTTGCAATGACCTCTCACGCATTTGGATAAATCCAGCATATGCCCTTGGAAAAATAAATATGTGCTCTTAGGCAAAAAGCACACTTAAAAATAATAAAAAGGGGGAGGGTTGTGGCTGGAAAAGTGGCACAGGGTTGAAATGTAAAATAACCACTTGATGGTAATAGATTTGTGAAAACAAATCAGGCAACTCACAGTATTCAACTACAGCTGTTTCTAGACTGGATTATTGCAACATGTTTTATACTGAGCTGTCTCTGAGAACTTTCTGGGACTAAAGTGGGGAATCTCTTGTCCAACCTTCTTTGAACATAAGAGAAGCCCTGCTGGATCAGGCCATAGCCCATCTAGTCCAGCATCCCGTCGCACACAGTGGCCCACCAAATGCACATGGGCACCTCAAGCAGAGGCAATGCATAATTGTCTCTTCAATGTGTAATTAACTAAACTGGAAACGGATTCAGCTCTGTAGGTGCTACTCTCCATTCTGTTTATATTCCAGAATGTACCTGTCCTTCAACATCTAAAGCAAAAGTGACAAAGATGGGAGAATGGTTTGCAGCTGGACTGAAGGTGACATTAGTTTTATCAGAGATTAGTTAGAATTATTTTCTTGAGCAGTTGAAGCCAAACGTCAGTCAAAGAAATAATCTCTTTCCCCCAGTCTTTGTTGATTCCAACTAGGTGGATGTGTGGAATACCAGAAACTTGCTTCACCTCACCCTCACTCCCACAACTTCAGCTCAACCACAGTTATTTTTTCTGGAAGTGCTACAGCAATGTACCACTTACATATTCCCACTGAGCAAACAGTTTGGATGGGTTTGCAACATAAAGAAAACATTTTAGAAATCCACTTCATGTCTCTGTGGAAATGAAAAGTACACTCCAAAATCACAACAAATATTTTTCTTTTGCATACGACAAAGAAGTGGCTCAGTAATTTAGCATGGCTCAGTACAACCAAATACGGTCAGCTCAGAAGTACTTGATGCTTGCGTTCAAAGAAAGTAATAGCTCCATTTCAAAATGCAGGTGCTCTGGAGGTGCCAAATAGCCAAATATTTTTGAATGAACATTTTCAGTGTGAAAAGTGATGAAGTATCAACTTAGTACTGGCAATCTCCCCAAGGCTTCTCTTTTTGTGGGTATTCAGTCTCTGCCAGGTGTCCTTGCAGCAAATATTTTCAAATACTTTGCTGGGTTGCTTCCTTCTCAAGTTCTGAGCAAAAGCAATCACAGATCAAGAGGCAAGGACTGCAAAAGAGCAACCAAATCTGCTGATGGAGCTGTTAGCTGGCAACTGGACAACAGCTCCATACTGTGGCTTTGGGAAAGGCAACTGAGTTCTGAGCTTCTCAGTATCAAACCACCATTGAAACCATGATCTCTGTGCCTTTGGATTTTGAGTGCACACTTTTGTATACATGGGGAGCCCTTGCCTCTCCCAAATGCTTGAATTCCTGCCTTGCCTTCTCCTCACTATACCCTGTTGTGAATTCCAGCTCTTCTACCTTGAGTTCAGGATTGAGTTACACTATTCTGATTCTCGGGTTGGCTTCTGGATTGTTTTTCAGACTGTTTTCTAGCTCCCATATCTGGCATAGTTACATTTGGAACTGTCTTTTTGGTTTTTGAACTCTTGGCTCACATAAGCACTTAGGTTTCTGGTTCAGTCTCTAAAAGACTTTTACTCCTGAGCAGACCACCCACCAACAAAGATTCCTACTCTGTTGTTCCAAAGCTCCTCTGCTCCTCTTTAGTTTCCTAGCTTCCAGGCTCCAAGGCAGCTTCAACACAGTCTATAAGACTGCACCAGCTGGTAACTACATTGACTGTATTGGCCTCCCCAGCGGAATGCTCCCCAGCATGAAAACGTTACCCAGAAGCACTCCAGTTTCCATTGTAGCCACTACCGCACAGGCAAGTAGCAGTGGTTGGAGGAAGACACATGGTGCATGAAGCCTGGCACCATGCTTCTATGTGCACCACAACATTCCCCTGGCCTGCAACTTCATGATGAGTAAATTTTCATTCCCCTGCCCCAAAGACCAGCCAGGATGGAGCAGGGCCCTGTGGACTCTATCTCACTCTGTTCCCAGTGCAATCGCTGAGGAGCAAGCTCCACATTACACACCAAGGTACATGGTACAGAGCTTGCCAAAGGCTCCAATGAAGCACATTTACCTCCAGTCTCCACAAACCCTGCACATCTTGGTTCCACCTACTGCTGGTTACTATTACTACTACTAACAACACCCATTTCACCAACGGGTGGAACAACAAATGTATATAATCCAGACAAGTGAAAGAAAAAATATAAAAATTGAACACTATATACAGTACCCAGTTCCTCACCAGATGCTTCACACCTCAGCAGCACCATACTTAAATAACTCAATCTTGTGAACCAAAATAGAAAGGTTTCAACTGCTTCCAAAAGCAGAGGTGAGCTTCCTCCAAGTGAAGGTCCACAGGAAGATTGTTCCACCAGTACAGGGCCAGATCTTGTCCTTGAGGTGGCTGTACACAATGGTGGAACATCCAAAAATCCCTTGACTGTAGAGCAGCGGTTCTCAACCTTCCTAATGCCACAACCCCTTAATGGAGTTCCTCAGGTTGTGGAAACCCCCAACCACGGGGGTGGAGCAGCTGGGAGGTGGGAGGGAAGGGCTGTGGGAGACCCCTCGCGACCCCTCTGAAAGGGTAGTTCAACCCCCAAAGGGGTCCCGGCCCCCAGGTTGAGAACCACTGAGTGTAGGTTTCTAGATGACTCATGCCATGTCAGCCAAGCTGCCAAATAACTAGGAAGATTAGAGCACAGGACTTACCACACCAAAACCAACAATTTAAAATGGGCCAAGCTCGAATTGGCAACTAAAGGAAAGTTCTGAAAGGTGTAGAGATATGTGACCCTTTATCATAATTACCAGATTATCAGCATATTTCCAATTTTTCAGGAATATTTGTTGAGCAGCAGCCACCAAGTAACGTTGTCTTGTCTGTGCATTAAAATCCAAGTTCAAAAATGTCACACAGAACATAAATATTTGATGAAAATGGAACGTTAACTTTAAACATTTGCCTTATTTGTGCATGCAATTAGTCCAGAACCATATAATATGAAAATATATAGGTGTTTGCTGGCATCCTATCTCGAAATCTTTATCTGTTCTTGTTATATTGGCAAGTCTTAGTCTTATGAGGTACCACGTAAATAATATTTTCATTTAGGTTTCTTTTATTTTCATTGATGTGCATCATATATATATTTTGTTAACCAGGTTATTTCATTTTTCTTTTAATACATTTATTTGCATATCGGTAGTAGTAGTGGTAGTAGTAATTTGCAATTTTATCCCGCCCTATGTCTCAGGGTGGGTAACAACATTTAAAATAAAATATATTAAGAGAAAGAGAGTATCAGTTGCCCATAGATCTTTCAAAGCTATCATTTGTGAAGCTCATAATTCTATCATTAGTTTACAGATCATTGCATGTCTTATTATTTGTTCAAATTTAATTAGTAAGCTGGAAACTGTTTTTAATTTTAGGTGAGTTCAAAAATCATTCCAATCCGTGTCTGATAAACCAGCTTGTCAATTGGTTAGTTACAGCCTGTCTTATACATAATGTTTTCAGTTGCCCTCTCTGTGAAGCAGTCCTGAATTGTTATTCCTCTAATTTTGTCCAGGTTTCTACTGAAATATATTTTAAGTTTTGGATGATGGGCTATTTTCATTCATGATGATACTGAAGGCAAACATTTACTTGCCATATTATTAACCATATCATATACTGATCTACAATTCTTCAATTTCAGAATTTTCTTCATGAGTGAATTAAGATAGGGGATAGTTGGGACTTCATCTTCTTGTATTTCCAACTGCTTCCACTTTGGTGAAGATTTCCTTAAGGAATGTAATGCACTTGCTATTGAAAAAGCTCGATAGTATAAAGTAAGATTGGGCATTCTCCATCCCCATACCTTACTAAAAACAATATTGCAAACCTTAGTGATAAAATGTGGGGAGTCATTGCCAAGGTCACATACAGGTAAAGTCTACCTCCCAAATTATGGAACCTATCCAAATACACTTCACTAAATTGGTCCATAATAAGGGTGCACAAAACACCATTTTGAATGCTATTTGAAACTTTGGGCCTGTTTGCACTTATCTGCATGAGATAATAGAACATCACCATCCCACTGAAGTTAAAGCCAGGCGAAGTGGGATGGATCTGCACTTCAAATGCTGAGACAATACCAAATCTTGAACTACAGTATCACCCAGAGCAATATTTGGTGAGTGCTGGGATGTTGACATGGTGATCCTAATGCAGCACGTGATTGTACAGCCACAGCTGTGCCACCCTCTTGCAGCATTCACATGAGGAAAAAAGTGTGAGTGCAGAGTCCAGGTGCTGACCAGCTACGAAGATGTTTTTACTTCTCGCAGTTCACAATGATAGGGGCAGTCGGTGGACACTCATGAACTTGGCAGAGGTGGAAGAGAGTTGAAGTGGTATGTGTATAAACTTTGCCAGGGGTGACTGCAACTGCTCCAGATGGGTAAGTACAAACAGATCCTTTATGGCTACAACCTCCTTACATGCAGATCAACATTGCTGGGTAAAACTAAGAAACTTGGCCCTAGCATAAGATGAGAGGAGTTACTTACTTGGTGTCAACATTTCCGACTTTCCTGGAGACTGAATAGGGAAACTCAAGCTGGCCCAAAATTGCCTCGGGTCACCTGAAGCCATCACTGCAAATTGTAACAGAGCAACAGGAAACCCTGGTCCCCTCTAGGTTCTGAGAAGGCCAAGAGGAGCAGCCAAGAGCAAGCCTAGGAGGGGGAAGTGCTTCACACAGGAAATTTAATCCCCATGTAAGCGGCATATGGCCACCCTCAATGCTTCCAACAACATTCAAAATGAGATACTACCCAGCAAACAAAGAGAGAAATAAGTTATCGAGAGTGCTTTAAAAAGGAATGGACAATTATTAGAAAAATGATGATTCCAATTAAAAGTCCAATGCTTTTTGCTGCATCTTCAGAAAAAATGCAAACAAATAAAACGCTCTTTTGTGATGATATCCTGTTTTTCTATTTCTCACATGCCTATGGTGAAACATTTTAGTGAAGTATACATGGATAAAATATGTATCACTTTGCACACTCCTTGCCCATTGTATTTTCCATCTCCAGATAAGGGATTAAGTTTTATTGCAGGCTTAAGCTCAACAGATTTGAGTGTGACAACTATCCTAGCCTTAACTATGCATTGTAACCGCAACACAGAAATATTCAATAATGATTATCATGTCAGCTTGCATGTTTATAGTATATTTCTTCACCACACATTCAGCACTGCCAAATTCATTCCGTCAAGGCAGAAAGGAAATGTATGCCTCCTCCAACAAAGATAACTGACCTATGGAGGTCAGGAAATATTATACACCAAAACAACTGTGTTTATACATCTATCTGAAATTATAGTGTATTTTCCAGTTGATTGAGAAACAAAATAGACAAGCATGGAATTACCACACACAGTAAACATCTGTTTGCGCTACAGTCAGAAATACTGAGAGATGTAGAATGGGAAGCAATTCAAGGTCTAAGGGACTCAGTCTGGCTCCAGTGAAGACAACAGGAATTTTAGTTACTAATACCCAGGCAAAGATTTAAAATACCTCCGCATTCAAACTCCTGTTTAGTACAGATTGCTTGCTCAGATGCAGATCATTTTATCTCTTGCTGAATCTCACACAGTTGCACTGATCTCTTTTTTTGTGATGAGACAGAGGATATATGATTAAATTGATTTCAGTATTATGTTTTCCATTCAAGGCTGCATTCACACCCATAATAGTGGCTGTCCTAGAGTGGTCCTAGTAATCTGCACTAGCATACAGATGGCAGGTCCTTATTCCAAGATATAATCCAGAATAAGGCCCAATGCTGAAAGGCCTAAGCTACTATGGCCACCTGAAACTATTCATTTTATTTTTAGTTTATCCCTTTCTACCTCTTCTAGCACACTGGGTAGTTTGCAAAATGAAAAGATGCATAAAAATAAAGTTAAAATACTGTTAAAAACATTTGAAGATTAAAAAGAAAATTAAGAACTCAAAACTCAGAGGAACATTTGGTTTCTGAGTGATCAGGTTAAAGTGAACCAGTCTGGTCTAGTGGTTAGGGAGCTGACCTCTTATCTGGGAATACTGGGTTTGATTCCTCTCTCCTCCATGAAGTCAGCTGGGTGACCTTGGGAGACTCAAAGCTCATTTCTGAGCTCTCACAACCCCTCCTTTGTGTCTATTGTGGGAAGAACAGAAAGCTCTGTCAGCCGCTTTGAGTCCTCTTAAATGAGTGAGAAAAGCAGGGTAGACAAGCCAACTCTTTTTCTTCTTCTAGATTACTGTCAGACGACTGATCTAGAATTCACTGTGAGGTACAGTGGTACCTCGACATACGAGTGTAATTCGTTCTGTAACCTTGCTCGTATGTCAAATTGCTCGTATCTCAAAGCATTGAAATTAACTGAAATGCCATTAATCCGTTCCAGCTCCCAAAACACCCCCTCATCCCTTCTTCCCTCTTTCTGTGTGCTCCTGTTCCACATTTCCCTCGAACCTAGGCAGCTGAAAGGACCCAAAGGAGGGCAAGGGGAAGGGGAAGCGCCCTCTACCTCTCGCCTGTAGGGCCCCTCGAGCGCTTGAAGATGAGAGACGGAAGGGAAAACAGACGCAGGGCGGCATCCCAAGGCGAGCGACGAGCGGTGGAGGGAGCGCGCGCGCGCGCTTGAGGATGAGAGACGGAAGGGGGCAAGGCAGAAGGGAAAACAGACGCAGGGCGGCATCCCAAGGCGAGCGACGAGCGGTGGAGGGAGCGAGCGAGTGCGCGAGCGCTTGAGGATGAAAGACGGAAGGGGGCGAGGCAGAAGGGAAAACAGACGCAGGGCGGCATCCCAAGGCGAGCGACGAGCGGTGGAGGGAGCGAGCGAGCACGCGAGCGCTTGAGGATGAAAGACGGAAGGGGGCGAGGCAGAAGGGAAAACAGACGCAGGGCGGCATCCCAAGGCGAGCGACGAGCGGTGGAGGGAGCGAGCGAGCACGCGAGCGCTTGAGGATGAAAGACGGAAGGGGGCGAGGCAGAAGGGAAAACAGACGCAGGGCGGCATCCCAAGGCGAGCGACGAGCGGTGGAGGGAGCGAGCACGCGCGCATTTGAGGATGAGAGACGGAAGGGGGAGAGGCAGAAGGGAAAACAGACGCAGGGCGGCATCCCAAGGCGAGCGACGAGCGGTGGAGGGAGTG
Source organism: Aspidoscelis tigris stejnegeri (assembly GCA_023333525.1). Lineage (NCBI taxonomy): Eukaryota > Metazoa > Chordata > Lepidosauria > Squamata > Teiidae > Aspidoscelis > Aspidoscelis tigris. The sequence continues at coordinate 16,702,153 of JALMGA010000007.1, forward strand.
AGCGCGCGCGCGCTTGAGGATGAGAGACGGAAGGGGAAGGGGGAGAGACGGATTCCTCGTATCTCAAATCTTGCTCTCATCTCAAAGCAAAATATCACTCGCTCGGTGGCTCGTATCTCAAAAAACCCGTATGTTGGGGCACTCGTATGTCGAGGTACCACTGTATTACAATATAACTGTTATGAAAACTGAGGGTCCTATCAAACAAGGCTTTTTCTCAGTCACCCCTCTTCATGAAGAAGTGCCCCATTTGCAGATGCACAAAAAAGGTGCTTCTAACAATTAACCAACGAGTGCCCAGAAGCCTTTCTCATTTTTCCAGTTTTGTCTTTATTCACCTTTAAGTCTAGCAACACCGATCCTGACAATGGGTGCTACTTGTTCCGATTGGTCGATTGCCCACAGCAGCTGTTTCCATGCTGTGATTTCCCAACTCTGGGTCTACATAGCTGACTACATAGACGCCTTCAGGCCGTGTCTTCACGGCAACCTTACCTCGGATTCAAAACGTTTTCAATCCTCAGAGTCCGCATGGCAGTTTGGCTTAACACGCTTTCCCCGTGTTAAGCCACCCCAAAGCGTGGTGAATCTCAATCCTGATTTCAACAGGTCTCACTCTGGATCGTGCGCTTGAAATGTTTTACATTGTTTACTGTGTGGACAGTACCATTTTAAGGGATGAGAATCCATGTTTATGGTTTCCCTCTCCCAATAGCTTGCTTCCAAAGACAGTGATTTCAGTGTTAAAAATCCACCCTTAACAGCAGCGCTACACTGTAGCGATGGAACCACTTCAACCTGATAACAATGTTGCAATTTTGCGCAATTCTAAAAGTGCTGACCTTTAGAAAGGGAAAGGAAGGGAGGAAAGCAGCTGAATGTGAATGTTTAAAGCAAAGGGGCTTTAGTTGCCGCTGCTGCTGTGTGCCCTGAGCAATGGGGAGAGGAGGGGAAAGAATCGCTGGCTGGCTGCCCGCTGCCATTTTTCCTCCATCCATGGAAGCGGCAGCCACCCAGCCACCCAGTTAGGTTTGGTGAAGAGGTCCCTTATGGGTGGCACGCCTATGCCAGGAGGAAGAGGGCAGGGCAGCTCCCAAAGGCGGCTTTTAAAAAGTAGCCACTTGAGTCCCACCTTGAGTCACGTACTCCATGTACGATCCTCAGAATCCAGATCCAACGCGATTAAGTTAAAAGTAATGGGAACAGGCAAATTCGCGTTTGCATCCGGTTCTATTATTTCGGTTTAGGGAAAGCAAACTAAGCTTGCTGTGGGGATTCACCCTCAGTGTTATGAAACCCTGAATAAGGAAGAGGTGCCCACTTCCAGCCTTTGATTTGGGGTAAGGTGACTGCAACAAGAAAGCATCTGACATACCAGACTCAAATTCTTCCAGAGAGCACTTCATTAAGTATGTTGATCACACCCTGAGTCTGTGTTCATGCTACCTTCTTCCCACTCCTGTATCTCAATCCTTTTGCACCCTCCTCTAGACTGGGTTCTCTTTTCTATATAAAATCTCTTTTGGTGTAACTTGAATTTGTTGTCTTTCTTTCAGCGCTCATGGTAAATATCTGCCCTAGAACTGCACTGCTTTCCCAGATTAATTCATAACTCAAGATACGGTTACGTTTGTGGTGGAGTCTCAGAACACTTTTATACATTTTGTAGGCTATTGTATATGACAGATGCCTTATCATGTTTAACTCCAACAGCTGAGCTTGCAAATAAGTTGGCAAAATTATATTCTGAACTTATTGCCAATAATACTGAAACATCCACACTGTACATAATATTTTAGACCCATAGATGGTATCATCTTCATTCTAAGATGTTTACAAACCCAACAGATTTTAAAATTCAATGGGATACATAGATAAAATTATTAGTTTAAAGGACAAAGGTCACTATTTTGGCAGAAGTGCAGTCTATAATATTATAGTTCTGGATTACATTAAAAGACAAAGTATAACCACTCTTGATTTCTTAGAACCTTCTTAAATTACAGCAAAATGTCCTTAAAAATAGTTTTTGTATAAAAACCCGTACCTCTGTTGGTTGTAATGAGCAAGAATACTATAGCAACTGCCTTCATATTAATTTTGCAACTGGAAAGTTTGCTGTTGGATAACAATTTGCTTTTTTATTATTTTGATTTCTTTAGCTGGTTAAGAAAGTTGGAAAGTTAAAAACAGAATATTTTATGTTTATGACTGCAGTCTTGTAAAAATTGGCTTGTGCCTAATTAAGTCCTAGGACTGCAAAGTCTTGGAAATATCCCCAGCATCCTTACTAAGAACTACTCTGAGCCAGTAACTATGGGAAATGCCTAACAGTTATTATAGATCCTCAGTGTGGCCCCTCTGGGCACTCATGTATCTGCCAAGGAATTCCCTGCCCATCATGATGCAGTGACAATAAGTTAGGATCAGGAACTGAGAAATCCAAGTTCAAATCTCTATTTGGTGCCAAGAAGCTCTGCTGGATCTGTCACAGCCCATCACACAGTGACCCAGCAATTGCTTCCTGACACTCTCCTTCACCTGCTCATGACTCCCTGCAAATGGCCTTTAGAGGCATCCTGCCTTTCTCTCCAACCTGGAGGTGGTATGTAAGTAGGTACCCATTCTAGTAACCATCTGTCTGTCCTCCATGAATTTGTTTCTTAAAGCTATCCAGGCTGGTTCCTGCCACCAACTCTTCTAGTAGTAAATACCATAATCACTGCTTTGCACTGTTCAGAAGAAAAGCAGTATATAAATGCCTAAATAAACAATTGGACCTTAACTCACTGGAAAGAAAAAGTTGATCAGAGAATTTAATTTCTGCTTTCCACAATCCAAGCATTCATCTTCCTATCTATCCTTTGCTTTTCTATCCTACTGAATGGCTCATCATTAGCACTAGCCAGACACAATGAAAATTCTTGACCCAACCTTTTTGCATTTTCTCATGATTCATAGCAGTTATTGCCACAAAAACAAAACTGCACCGACCGGGTGGCTTAACTTACTGTAAAACAGGTTTGTTATAAAAACAGGATTTCATTTGTATGGCTTTGTGAGTGGGGATGGTAAAGACAAAGCACCTTGGTGACCAGAGGAGAAGTTGACTATTATACCCCGCTTTTCTCACCCATTTAAGAGGACTCAAAGTGGCAGGCAAAGCTTTCTGTTCTTTTCTTCACAACAGAACACCCTGTGAGGTAGGTGGGGCTGTGGGAACTCGGGAGGAGATCTGTGACTATCCCAAGGTCACCCAGCTGGCTTCATGGAGGAGTGTGGAATCAAACCCACTATTCCCAGATAAAAGTCTGGCTCCCTAACCACTAGACCAAACAGAGGCAGTCCAGCAGTAGCATTGGGGCGTGAGCAAGGGACACAAGGTGGAGGAATGAGTGGAGGATGTGAGGTAGGTGGGTGGGTAGGTGGGTGGGTGGGTCCGCTGCAACAAAAGTTATGTAGAGAGGGTCTGTGCTGAAGGATAAGAACCACTGTATTACAACACTAAAGCAACACAAACCACAGCCCATCCCAAATTCTTATGTGCTCATCTTTCTTCCCCCTCTCTAATTTTTCCACCATTATATTGGATTTATTTCTCAGCATTGGGCTTATGTGTCTGCCCTTAAGTACTTTTCTATTAAATCTGACGTCCTTCAGCTCATATCTACCACCAAGCAAACTGCATAGCCAATATGCCACTGCAGGGGCTATGAGTCCACTGACATTGCGTATAACATCTCTCCACAGTTGTTGCATGCCAGTTCTTCCACTTCCATCAGACTGAGTCTGCCAGGTTTTGCTAGATCTTCCTCTATTAGCTTTAGCCATGCTTTTGGAGAGGCTGATTTTCCAATATACAGGGTGTGATCTCTACAGCAATCAGTAAAGGTGACATGGGTCCATAAGACAAACATATTCAAACCAGCATGTTTGATGCTTTCAACTCTCATCAGACACTATAGGTTGATTCCAGCACTATTCTGTGAGGGCCTTTTGTCATGAACTGAAATCCCCACATAGTAGCACTGATAGAACTAATAACCAATGTATATGTATTTTGGTAATAATACTTATGGTGCTTTTTCCTCTCTGGCATCACATCCACATTCCAAAGGCTGCTGCAGCCTGACGAATTTGACTGCTGAGATCATTCAATGCCAATGTGTTTTTGTCCTTGAAAAACTGAACTAAGATATTTGAACTGATTTATCTTTTTTAACACCATCGAAGTGTAAAGCTGCTCTAGAGTCATATTTTGTAAGCACTTTTGCCTTTGTCAGCATTTACAGTCATATCGTATGAATAAACAGCTTTCTTTTTTATACTACAGAGAATTATGGAGGTCTGCCGAAATCATACTGTCATCTGCAACATCAGATCTGTGATGTACTGTACTAGTCTTGCCCAAATTTACTGCCACAATTACCAGCAAGTGTTTTTCACATGACTGCATCAACCACAATGTGGATCACTAGTGGAGATACAATGCAGCCTTGTCTCATGCCAGTATACACTGGGAAGCCCTCAGGAATTTTGTCATTAACGTAAACAAAACTTTGATCTTGCAGATGCCTGTTACAAAAGATGTACAATTTTTTGCTGATACACTTTCTCCAGTGAGCCCTTCTGTAATACCAGCTGATGGAGACTCTATAATCCTAGGTAACTGAATGAAAATATTAGTACCCTGAGGTATACACTCTTAAGTTCCTGTTAGTACACATGCAAAGCTTCAGGTGTCTAGATTCCACAGTCCTAGAACCATGCTGCTGACAGACAACATGGGATATCAGCTGAAATGGAAGCATCTGTTTAAAGAGAAATGAGACTTCAAAACGGAATATTCTCATAATAGTGGGTCATTCCCCTTTCTCAATCTATTCCAAGAAACAATTTGGATGGATGAGAAAGTGTTTTTCTTTAGAAATTCCTGCCACCATTTTGGCACCAAATTTCAGATGAATGCAGGCCAGAATCAGTGAGAATTTTAAAATATATATATTTAAAGTCCTGGCAAATCATAGGTTCAGTAGTTGGCAGGATCTACTTCAGGCAGGATCCCTGAGCTCTCTCATATGAAACAAGAGGCTCTGAATGTGTCTCCCCACTGTTTTGGAAAAAAATACTTAGTTCCATGAACATCATCACTAACCATCCACTGCTGCCATCACCACCTCATATCAGCCACTAATAAGAACAGTCTTTCCCCGTGTTTCCCTTCAGGTGATTTTGACTACACCTCCCGTCAGTCACAGATCAGGAATGAAGAGGATTGTATACTTTATTATTATTATTATTAGTTTATTTCTAAAGCGCTATACATGTACTCAGCGCTGTACAAAGTAAAATAATCAAAGAGTAAAAAGTAAAAAGAGTAAAACCTGCCATTGGCGTACAATCTAAAAACAGTAATAACATACAATAACAGAGAAAATGATTAAAATAGACAGCAGAGCATTAATAGGCAGACTCTCCTGGGTGGGGAGAGTAAAGTCACATAAAGCCTGGGAATGCTTCCCTGAACAAGGTTGTCTTCAGCTCAGATTTGAAAGAAGAGAGTGAGGTAATAGTGCGTAATCGAGGGGGAAGGCGGTTCCAGAGATAGGGGGAGGCAAGAGTAAAGGGACGAATCCGAGATGGGGCGGTGGAAATTCTAGGCTGAGCCAAAAGACCTTGGTTACTAGAGCGCAGGGGACGGGAGGGGGCATAGGGAGAAAGAAGAGCAGAGAGATAAGAAGGAGTGAGGTTGTGAAGTGCCTTAAAAGTTAACAGCAACAGTTTATACCGGATGCGGAGAGGGAAAGGAAGCCAGTGAAGGGAGGATAGTAAAGGAGAGACATGATCAAAGCGACGAGCAGACATAATGATGCGAGCAGCTGAATACTGGATAGAAATTAACGGACGAAGATGAGAGAGGGGGAGTCCTGTTAGAAGGAGATTACAGTAATCTAATCGAGAGATAACCAAGGCATGAACCAGGGTCTTAGCAGTAGAGGTAGAGAGGGTCTGCACTTGTTGGTATACCAGACCAACAAGTGCAGACTCACCCTAAAAACCTCCCTTTGATCCTTTATGGATCAGGGAAATCAAAGGAAGGCTTCCAGATGTCTTGCAGCAAGAAGCCATATTATTTAAGAAATCATTACTGAAATTAATGACTCATGACTCTCCAGATAATATTGATTAAAATGATGAGCGATTTGTTCAATAGTATCTAAGTGACACATGTTAGCCATGCCTAGCAAAAAGAAACACCTAACTAGCTTTGGGAGGATGTTGAGGAAACTAAGGACAGGTTCACACTTTAGGGACCAGAACTGTCTAAACAGAAAATCCCAGGCTGGTCAAGGTCAACCTAGGTTGGAGCAATTCACATACTGCACGCACTGGAACTTCCCTGTTCTGTTCCAGCAGAATGGACTGCTAATGCAGAGTCTGAGCATCAGTTTCAGACAATGCAGGATGATCCAGAAACTACAAATCACTGTGCAGCCAGTCATTCAATCCACACCCTCTTGCCACACAGCATTCGGGAAAAAATAAAAATGCCGTTCCTGGACTGTTCCTCATGTTTCAGGTAAGCCTAAAGACAATTTTTAATTAGCAAGACCAGCCTGAGGAGGGCTCAGACAGCTTCAAGATCACTGTGATGGTGGCTGGTCCAGATCTGGCATTCCAGCAGACAGCGTGGGACATTCTTACAGGTAAGTGAAAAAAAGGCCCTAAGCCCCCTCCCCTTTTTGAAGTCTTCACCTAATAGCTTACTTTCAGGCTGCAAATCAAGTCATTTGGATGTGAGTGAGGTTTAGGCTGCTTCAGGAAACCTTGAAAAATAGGCACAAAGTGAGATTCATATACAAACCAAGGACACTCCCAGTTCATCGTCCAACTGCATAGTATCACACAAATTGAGAGCATAATAGCCTTTGGAGTAGTAATGCTTGAGAAATAGGTGAACAAATAGTGAGTAGTGAGGTGCTACAAACCACTTCCTCCTGTTTGTTCTAATCAATTACACCACAAAGTTCTGGTTAAATGAATTATATCTGCAAAATTTATTTCCTCCCTCCACTTTCATTGCCATAAATGGGGAAGACTGCTATCCTAGCGGGAAAGGGACATTTGTAAATATCTCCACACTCCAATTTAGTTCAACCCTAAACTAAATTATCTGGTAACGGTTCAAATAGAGCAAGCACAAGCCTAAATGTAATTTCAACAAGGTCTGGCAATATGAAGCAGAGTGAAGCTTACTGAAGATCGTGCGACAAAGCAAGCCTGAAATCCTTTGCGTATTTATACAGGAGGCCATTTTGCTGAATTCAGTGGGACTTGCTTCTGAGCAGACATAATCAGATTGCTGATTTGCCTGCAGTTATGCAGACAGTCAACCACTGATCCGACAACATTAGGAAGAACAAAACTCTGAGAAAATAAATTAAACCAGGTTGGCTCTTGACTCAAGTTGAAATCAAAGCGCTGCCAAAGGTTTCTCTGGGTGGCCTTGGAAAAGTCACAGTGGATCATCCTCAGGTCTTCATTTTTGAAGCACTGCAAAGGAATATCGCAAGGGGTTGTTGTGAGATAGGCTGAATGTGAACATTCTACCAGTCACCTTAAACTTTATTGATAGAGATTATGATCATATGGAAAGGTTCAAGAGTATTGTACAATAAGCCAAAGTAAGACAATGCTGCACAATACTGGCAGATGTAATAATGCAGAAATTTCCCTACATGTGGTTATTCTTGGCTACCATCCACAAGCCAGTGGAGCCAAGAGAATGCTTTAGCCCCAATGAAATGCAGATAGTTTAAATACAAATATGCACAATCAAAATGGTTTCTAGGGGGTACTCCAGTGAGTACCACTGCCCAAGTCTTTTTTCATACACAGATAGAGTTCCTTGTCAGCTTTTCAGCCGTGTCTAATGTAAATGCACCCTTATTCAAGTTTTTCCTATAGAAATATAAGTGGAAACGATACCAAAATCCTTTGGAGAAGATGTACTTGCAAAATCAATCCACAACCAGCACCTAAATGCTCACGTGTGAGATTAGAGCAACAACAACAAAAACAAAAACAAAACCCTGGATTGCAGCCCACTCCAAGCCGGAAGACAATTTAAAGCAATTCCCCGAAAAGCATTCACACTTACCTGACTGGTATTAACATATCCAGCACAGCTATAACCTTCCACACTTCGAATGATGGCTAACCGCTGTACCAGGCCAGCAGCACTCAAAAGTGTGGATGGGCAGGGCAGGTTGGATTGCCATAGCAATGTCTGTGGCAACATCTGGCAGGCCCCCTGCCTCACCATGCAGCTCCAAAGCTCACTCAGCTTCTGAGCCTGCAATGATGTCAGAGGCCTAGCAAGACTCATTTTGGTGGCCCAATCTTGTGCATCCCCAAAACTGGTCCTTCTGCTAAACCATGCCACGGAGGCATGGACCCTTCCACACACTTCTCCGACCTAGTCTTACTTAAAAAGAGACAATAGTGGATTTGTTTAAACAGCCCCACCACTGTCACAGTCTAGGCAGCCATTCTGGGCCTCCTAGACCAGTCTACCCTGCTGCATCCAATACAGATGTAGCATGCTAGCAGGGGATGGAGCCTAGAGTGGAAGAGAGGCCCAGAAGAGGGCTCACAGCCTTTAATAACAAGAGCCTCAGAAATATAATGCAAACGATGATAGTATATTATTATGTTCAAAGCGTAAAACAGAATGAGAACAAATCTGAATATAACATCTCTTTTGTTGTACTCTCTTCTACACCAGTAATATTATTTCACACATAATATCAGTGGGAGAGATGCGTAAGTGAATGTGTCATATTTGCATCAGTGCTAATCACAGTGCAGTAATTTCTGTGATTTATGTAATGTTTACATTAAACATTAAGTAAACATTGCTATTTATTTGGAAGGTTGATCCTCGCACCTGACCCGTTTCATTAATCTTCAGTACTTGGAAATAAGGCTAATATAGCCATTTATTATTTTTGAAAAATGGTTATAGAAAAATCTCTTTGGTTTAAACACATACTTCTCTAAATCAGTGGAAAATAAATCATATAAAGCCCAGGATGCTCCTCTGAAAAACTTCTGGAGGCTGTAATTACTGGTAATCATTGGCAAATGCTACACATTTTATAACTAATCTGCAATACGCACTAAGAGCAAATAACTAATTTTATGCTGCAGAAATGTTTCCCAGGAAATCACAGGGCTCTTCTACACTATGACCACTATGGAATCTTATATTGTATTTCTGCTTCTCTATAATCTGCTAGAACAGGAATTCAAGCCGCACTTTTGATACCCATCACTTGCATTTTTCAGCACACTCTCTCCGTGATTGATATTCTTCTATTATATGTTGAATTGCTGGAAAAAAATTGTTTCATGGGTTGAAATCTTTCAAAAGTAACATATGAATCTGAAAGCATATTAGCAACTCTAATCATCAGTGTCCTTCTAGCAACTTCTGTCTCGTTTCTTGCTTTGCATTTAAAACTGCAATGGATAATGTAAGATCTCCATATCAGTCCACAAATAAAAATTACAAGCAGAGGAGGAAGGATAAGAGTTTCCATTAGAAGCCTCACCTCTTCCTCAGTGCACTGAAGTCCCAGTCTCAAGGCTACTGCTATGAACCGCCATTCAAAACACCTATAGAATCCCAGACTGGATAAAAGTGAAGGCATTTCATTTTTCATTCACTCAGTCTTTTTCAAAACCTCAGATTAACTTGATAGCCTACATTTACGAAATAAACTCTCCTCTGAGAGCCCTCTCCATGGAGTAAATTAGACGGCCATAATGCAAAGGTGTGCTTTGTAGTGGCACCAACAAGGCCATGGTCACACTTCCACTTTAAACCTTCTTCAGTCCTGAGTGCTCACACCTTTTCGTTTCTATCCGTTTTATTGCTGGAGATTCCACCCTCCATTTGGACTTTCCTGAATGGAAAGTTCACAAAGAAAACAAAGAAATGAAAGGTGTGAGCAGTCAGAGCTGAAGATAAACCTGTTTTGTTTTGTTTTCATTAAATGGTCTTAACTATGTTGCTATTATACATTGTATATTTTTATATGCACACACTTTTTAAATATTTGTATGCATTTTTCCCTGCAAATACCTGAAGAACTTTTGGTTATTGAGTGGTCATGGTAAATAAATAAATATAACTCCTATAATGTAATCAAACAGTAGTATTACTGCCCAAAGGACTCCAAACAGCTGGCTCATCCCCATTTTCAAAATAAAATTCTGTTTGGACACATTCCCTTTAGAAGCTTAATACGGTTTCCCTAAACTGAAATAATAGGGCAGCCCTGCCCTCTTCCTCCTGGCGCAAATGCGCCACCCATAACGGACCCCTTCACGGAGCCTAGCTGGGTGGCTGGGTGGCTGCTGCTTGTTTGGATGGAGGAAAAACAGCACTGGGCAGCCAGTGATTCTTTCCCCTCCTCTCCCCATTGTCCAGGGCACACAGCAGCAACACCAACTCAAGCCCCCTTCTCCTGCTCACCGCCACAGCCTTAAAAACATTCACACATCTCCCAGAACCTGCAGCTGCTTTCTTTTCCCTTTCTAAAGGTCAGAACTTTCAGAATTGCACAAAATGGCAACATTGTTATCAGGTGTGAATGGGTAGATTGCTACAGTGTAGCGGCTGCTGTAAGGAGTGGATTTTTACAATGCCACCACTATCTTTGGAAGCAAGCTATTGGGGGAGGAAAACCCTAAACATGCATTCTCATCCCACTAAAACGGTACGGTTCCCACAGTAAGAAATGTAAAACGTTTCAAATGCACGAACCGAAGCGAGACCTGTTAAAATGAGTGTTAACATTTACAATGCTTTGGGGCGATTTAACACACGGAAAGCGTGTTAAGCCAACCTGACGTGGGGACTGCAAGGATCGAAACCGTTTTGAGACCGTTTTAAGCTTGTAATGGGAATTCACCCTTTAGCTCTTCACTGTATTCCAGAAAGAAGAAAAGAGAGAGAAGAAAAGATTTAGACCAGTGTTTCCCAACCTTTTTTCACTTGTATACTGCTTGGCACCACATTTCCATAAATTGTACCCTTCGTATAAAAATGTCTGTAATTAATATCATTGTCTTACACTGTTGACATATGTGCCTTTTCCCACTGTTATTCTATTTTGGGGGGGGCATATCCCTAAATGTCCTGGTTCGTATCCCTGGGGGTACATGTGGCCCCAGGTTGGAATCACTAGGTTAGAGGAAAGGCTTGCTTCCCTTTCAAACTCTCATAAACATTAGCATCTCCCCCGTTTTTCCATGTACAGTCAAACATCCGGATCTTCAAGATCTAGATCTTTGAAGATCAGGATCTTGAAGATGTCTGAAGACCCCATTGTGGATACCTTTAATCAGTCCACACAAAATTCAGATGTAAAGGCCTGAAGGACCCATTAAATCCGGATTTCCCCTGCTGTCTTGGGGATAGGACCTTGCAGATGGGCCTTCAATGGAGTCCAAGTCAGGACAGGGCCTTTCCAATTGGTACCAATCAGGTACTAATTGGGTTCCTAATTGGGTCTTAGAAGGGTTCTAAGCCCTAGTAGAAAAGGCCCCTCATCTCAAGCAGCATCACAGGGTCCACATTCCCTAGTGCAGAAACTACATCTGGGGGTGCTCCTGTTGGGTTCCTTTCCTGCCACCACTTTGTGCGGACAGGAAGAGGTGGCAGGATGGGTCCAGCCCCTATTTTGGACCCTGACCACATTTTGTGGGACTCTGGAAGACAGCCTACTCCTGGGGCTGTTTCTAGGGCAATGAAGAAAAGTTCTCAGCCTGCAACTCTGAAGGTGGGGAACATTTCTTAGCCAGAACAGGGCAACCTTCCTACGGACATCAGCCAGTGCATTCCATGCCACCCTGCCACATTATTGGCCCAACTGCCCAGTAGTTACCACAGCATGTGCCACAAAGGACATCTGGTAGCTGCCTTGTTGTTCAGAGGTGGCTCACTAGAGGGGTGGGGAATACACAGGAATCCGGGATAACCTTCAAGATGTTCAGATCTGTGTCTTCCTTAGACCTCGTGGTATCACTTCTAAGGACCAACAGAATTCCTTGACAAATCTCATTGTCTGAGGCGTGACAATGCAATGGTAAGAGAAAATGCTAGTGTAATAGGTCAGCATGGTTTCTTTGAGGTTTCTTCTGCTTGTGGCCAAAACTTGCTCATTCTTCAGTTTCAGTTATAAACTTCATACTGAAAAAAATCAGGTTGCCTTGTTAGCAGAACATATTGTTCTGGTGGAAACTCTCAAGAATACCTCACTTTTTAGTACAATTCTTCCATGTGTACTGAATGACATCAACAGAATTAAAGCACAGCAGCTGAGTTTGGAAGCTTTCCAAATGTCCTTTTGCATGGAGGCTGGTAGCTATGAAATGGGGTGGTCGGCGAATAGCAGACAAAACAGTAGTTCACTTCAGTAATTTTAATGATACTCCTTTAATCAGAAGCACCCTATAATAAAATGGCAAGTGGCATTTTAATTTTGCTGCATGCAGCTTTCTCCAAACATTAAAGGCCAAGAGGCAAAAGGAATTAGCTAGGGAAAATGACAGACCATTTCTAATGTTAATCATTGCTGCCTGCCTGGATCTAGTTAACAATTTTTATAAACAGCATGCAGCCATTTAACCGGTCATACATCTTCTTGATTGGCCTGCGGCAAATGTTTATATGAGCGGCACAATGAGATGCTCTTCAGACACACACTCTGACTCAATACAACACGTTATCCTAAAACTTTAGCACCAAGAACACACTGTTTGTGACAGCCGTGTAAGACAAGCAACTCACAAGCTATCTCTCAGGCCTTTTAGCGTCATTTTTAACATAACAGAAATCATCTGCTAGTCAAGCAGGGTACTACTCTGTTGACCTAGCACCAGCATCAGTTTAAACACAGTCAAGACTTCAGACTCTTACCCAGCAAACACAACAAGCTAGGATATCTTTTAAAAAGATATCACACTATGCTTTCTATTTATCTTCTATGGGGAATCTCTTAAAACCACTTAGCACAAATCCAGATTCTCACACTACTTTCTCAGACCCGGGAGCTTATCCTATCCACAGAACTATTTTTCTCCTAATCCTTCTTACATTGTTGCTCATCCATTCTGTTGTTGGTAATTTTAACTATACTTCAAAATAAACCTTCCCAAAGTTCAAATCTGTTATATTTGTTTCTGAAGTCAAGGCTCATATTTTATGGACATACTTCATGGACAGTAAACACCACTGAAAGGAATAGAACCTAGATCCAAATACAAATAAGTATTGTACTATAAGAGTGAAAGAAAACGTCTTCTTACTGGCCATTAATGCCCTTCTTAGTGTTATCAAATTTCCTAATATTATATAACATTATAATATGATGTTATAAATGAAAACACCACATGTTTAATCTGTTTTCCTATGTATTTCCACTAACACCAACAAACTGCCATATGTTTATGTTCCAAAGCACAGGGGATTTTTCAGCATTCTAGTCAAATTAATTTAAATATACCTTTCCATAAATGGCCATTTTCTCCCTCCAATTTATAAATCATACATTTTGTTTCCATAAAGCATAGCTATGCTTTAATGTCAATACCCCCGGGGGGGGGCGCTCAAAACAATGAACCAACTAGCATGTTTAGGAAATCACCAATCCTCAACTGCAGTAAAATCCAGAATTAGGCTTGAAGTCATTAAATTCAAAAGACTGCCACAGGAGAAAAATGAAATGGGTTGGCTGAATCAGGGCACACCACCAAAATAGGTCATGTTAACGAACTGGAAAACTGCACTCAGGAGCATTCCTGCAGATCATCCCTTTAAAGTGGTCTCCCTCATGGTCCAAGCTGGGTTCTGTTCTTGACACTACCCTGCAAGACTGTTGTTGTCAAGGAAATGTCCCAGGCCTGCTATTTCACTCTGAGCTAGACTGGGAAAGGGGCGCCTGTTGTGTAGATTACTGTCAGTACATACCATGCTGCCCCACTGCATTCTACAGTGTGGATCAGTGGCACATGTACAAAAGCTCCCTTACTTTCCATAATAGTTAAAAACATGCAATTTACTAAAGTAGTAATTCTAATAAAAAGGGCAAGAGCAAGCTTAGATAAGACCATAAAAGGCATTTCAATAAAAATCACTGAAGCATTTTTAAAATCCTACACGTGAACAAAAACCAAGAAGATAGAGGCCCTAAAATTATGGATCTGAAGACAATAACTTAAGGCTCCAGATGCAGGCCAAATATCCTGCTAACAAGCAATAATCTGGAGTATTGCCCCTCTGGTGTTATCACTTGCTAGCTAGACAGTGCAGAGGCCAGTACCGTCTTTGAGCATTTTAGTAACACACATCCAGGTATTCAGCTGGTGACGTGCACTTCCAGCTATCTTGCATCACCACTGCACACGCGTGGCTGTCTGTTTTGACCCCTGCACATGCACAGTGGATGGAGCAATGATGGTGGCTCCCTCCACAAGGCAAGTAATTGCTCTATTGCTGCAAAACCTGCCATCAGTGTCAGGTTTTCCTACAACAGGCTATCACATGTTTTAGGAAGGATATAGCAGAGCTATGGTAGGGTTGCCACAGATACATGTGGAAAACTCACAATAGAGCAGCAATAATGGTGCTATATTTCCTCTGTCTGGATGCCGCCCAAGTACAACACATGCTGAATTAGCAAAGTGAACTCACACAAACATTTCCAAGCTCTCCTGAAGCACCAATTAGCAGAAATTCACATACACCAAGTACCTGCCGAGAGCAGATGAAGAAGTAGGAAAAAATATGATGCTTTGAAATATTGAGGGAAGCAGAAGAAGGGGAAACAATGAACACAGTGGAAGGACAGGATGAAAGAAACTAAATTTACGGTAGGTCAAAGTGGGGAAGCAGTAGTCCATAGTGTCATCAGGAGTTAAACTCAACTTGATGACACCTAATAACAATAAAAAGGCAAAAGGGGAAATAATAGTTAACGTACAGTTACAATTGGGAAAAGGCAAAATGTTCAGTTATTTCTGTCCAAAAGGGCAGCATCTATTCCCCACAATTCCAGAGAAAACAGCTATAAACTTTTGCTGCTGAATTTTCAGTCCCAGATGACTATAGGTCATCAGGGAACTCTACAGCAATAAATCAGCACAATCCTTCAGAAACAAACTCTAAAAGTGCAGTTGTTAAGTACCATATATACAGATCTGTACTGCATATTACATAGAGCAGATATACACCAAGTAGGCAACTGCAAGCAATTCTGGTTTCAAGTATATGTACTTACACTGTATACACATTTGCAACACACATTCTTCTGGCATTCCCCATTTGTAGTTTAAGATGCACATCTGAAATACTTTTAGGTACCCATTTTAAAAACTTGATGTATACAGAATTCTTATTTGGAAATGCATATGAGTTAACACTTGCAGTCAGATCATAGCCACATTCTTCCATAAATAAATCACAATCACATCTCAGTGAATATACTTAGCAATGAAGCCTCTCTTCCAAATAGATTCATTATACAAGCTATCGCTATTGCTCAAAGATACCGGAGGGCTTTTGTATCAGCAGTAGCACTGGCGCTGTATAAACACTCAAGAGTAAAATCCCAGAGGCATTTCCCATTGCAGAGGCACCATCTCAGTAAACAGCAGAGAAATTTTAGTAGAGCAGCTAGCAAGATCCATCAATGTTCAAAGAATTCCCTTAGAAGCATTATAGATTAACAATAAATAGCCACATCGGAGCCACTGTAATATTTGTAGTGATTATTGTATTTCACTGCCCCGAAATGTAAACCTGGTACATACACCAAGATGCCATCCCGCATGAAGAAGAGCTGTGCAGAACAACTGCTTTAAAGAGACCAAACTGCTTACAACAGTGGAAGTAGGATCCTCACGCCTGGGTCGGTGGCTGTCATCATAAGAAATCTACCCAGGTTCAGAGTCACATAAAAGGGTCTGCGTTAAAATCTTACCCATCTATGTTGCTTCTTGATGTTGCTACCATCCTGTTTTTCTTTCAAATCAAGCAAACCATAACACTTTACTTTCTGCAGAGAAACAGCTCTGAAGCTCAGAGTTAATGACAGTGTGCCTTTCTCCAAGCAAACCCATATTCTTAAAACAAGGTTCTTATGGGCTCTAAATTTTTCAAAGCTGTCTAAGAACAAGAATCACAGGAAGTGCCACTGTACACATGCTTTCTAAAATAGAATTAACTCCCTGGTGTGGGGTGAATGGCAAGGCAGAGAGAAATCCCATACTTTTGGGTCTGAATGAAAAAGCAGAAGGGTGTGTTCAAATATGCCCCCAGTGAAACCTTTGATTTCTCTTCTGTGAAGAAATTTCCCTCGGTTCCTCTGGGGCACTGATTCACATAGCTCTGCAGATAAAAGAAGAAACAGAGCTCCCAGAGGACATTTTGCTGCCTGAGCAACCAAGGCCAGTCAAGTCATTTCAACAAGCAAAGGAGAAATATACTTCAAAACTTCCAATCCCCTCTTCACTACAACAAAATGGCATCAATAGAGCAACTTTCCTGAGCCCCAGCATCAGTATTACCACTACTTATAACTTGTTCCCACTTTCCAAAACAAAACAGACTGGGCTGGACTGGACTGGGAACTCATTTAATCCACATGAAAACAGTATACTTGTAGCTCACTTTTGGGAATTTTAGTCCACAAAAGGTATGGAATCGGAGACTATAAGTGCAAAGAATGCACAAGCCAATCTCTAAATGGATTAACTGCACTGTGGAAACAGGGCCTTAATGATGCTTAATTGCAGTCCGCACTGGCAAGAATACTGGACGAGCAAATGCACTACCGGTAGCAGTTCCTTTCCACATGCTGATGTGGTCTACAGGAGCCCTGACATGTGGAAGGGAAGTTCCTAAAAGGCTTGCTGGTCTGATATATTGACCAGTATAGAATCACCCATTATTTAGTTATGGCATCTAGTGAATTATGACACAAAAAAACTATCAAATCAAAACTCGGAATAAACTGAAGCAGGGCCTTTCTTAAGCCTCACCAGCATGAGGAAAAGAAGCTCCTGGTATGTTCGCTGGTCCCATATACAGGCCAGTGCGGAATTGCCCTATATCTAATGTACATGTTCTGCTCTCTCCAAACCTTGTATCAATTGCCTCAGACAGAACTTGACAATAATAAAGCAAATCATTAGATAACTTCCAAGGCATCCAATACTGGTTGTCTCAGGCAAAATCATAAGTAATAATAATAGAACAGAAAATTAGTTTTTGTGTCACATAATATTAGAATTATTTTTTTCTTTAGGAACTGACATTAGCATGAATACATTGAAGCAGCCCATTTTGCCTGAAGTAAGATAAGAAGTATGGCATTAATAGAACTGGTCCTTAAATCTAGCAACAACTTGAGGCAAAATAGTACTAACACTCCTGGTGGTGACAAAAGTGTTAAAAATTTTAAGATACCTAGTGCGAATAACAGTTATAAGAAATTATTAATGCTACTACTAATAAATTCAAAGCTGCCTGAGGCAAAATAATACCAATATTACTATTAAAGCCTTCAGAAAGCACATTTTGTGTTACTTGAGATAATAACCATAATATTACGGTGCAGGATAAAAAAAAACCATCAATAAAACCCCAAATAAACTCCTCCTACTAAACAGCTGCACAGTAATAATTCTATAACACCCCTGTATGAGTTCCTGGGGCAATAATAAGTTATAAATCATCCTTATCACCATAAGTTCAACCGTTTTCAGGACACCATAAAGAAGCGGATTTAAAACACAAACTAGCGAGAAATACTAAAAATAATGAGACAACTACTTCAAGTTGTTTATGGTGCAATTAAAACTAACAGAACATCATTACCCTCATCGTCACTACTATTACCATTATTCTCAGAAATTAGGGCCAGCACCCCGTAGTAGTAGTAGTAGTAGTAGTAGTAGTAGTAGTAGTAGTAGTAGTAGTAGTAGTAGTAGTAGTAGTAAATACAGTACAATCGCTTTCCTGAGATCCTCTCCCCAAGCGCACGACGACACAAGCAGCCACCAAGGTGCCTACCGCCGACGGACGCCCCAGAAGCGAGAGCCTAGCAGGCTGGCAGCGGCCATCCGTCCGGGACCAGGCGATAGAAGCGCCCGTCGGGTGGGGCCCTGACTTACCTGAAGCAGGTGGCGAGCTCTCCGCTGGGCTTGAGGCACGGATACTTGGTGGTGGCCACTTTGCTCTCGGAACAGACCTCCCTGCAAGGTAGGACGGGGATCATCAGACGGAAGCAGAGAGACCGCGTGGACGGGGCCGTCCGACCGAGCCTCCCCCCACGCAGCTTCCCATTGCGGGGAGGAGGAGGCGGCGGCGGCGGCGACCCTGGGCTGTCGCCGAAGAGAGGGCCGGGGCCGGGGCAGCCGCCGCCAAGAAAGGAGCCCAGAGGCCAGAGAGACGGTCGCCGGTCGCCGCCGCCAGCAGCCACTTCCCTTCTCCCCTGCCCACCTGCCTCCGCCGCCACCACCACGCACCCACCTGTCGCTTCCCTCGGGCTCCTCGCGGTAGGTCCACGCGTGGCCCCCGAGCGCCGCCAGCAGGAGCAGGAGCCGCAGCAGCAGCCAGAGGCGCGGCAGGCTCCGCGACGGCGGCGGGCAGCAGAAGCCGAGCAGCAGCAGCAGGCGCCTGGCAGCACCTCCCCCGCCGCCCGGCGGCAGCAGCACCACCATCGGGCGGCCTCTCGGCTCCCTTGGGCGGCGGCGGCGGCGGCTGCTGCTCGGGCGCTGCGGGGCTGGAGGGGCAGAGGAGAGGGACGGAGGGCGAAGAGGAGAGCGCGGCGGGGCCCCTCCAGCCGGCACGGAGGCGAAGGGCGATGGAGAAGGAGGGACGGGCGGCGGGGAGAGGCGACGAGGAGAGACGACAACCGACGGCCCTCAGTCAGTCAGGGCCACTCAGGCAGGCGAGCCGAGGAAGAAGGGGCGGTAGGTGGAAGGAGGAGGGCGACCAGATGCTCCAGAGGAGCGAGAGACCGTCGGAGTGAGGAGCCAGCAGATGCCGTGAAGCTGGGGGGGGGGGGGCAGCAGGGAGTGTGATGGGGGGGAGGGGGGACTGGGGTCGGTCGGTCGGTCGGTCGGCGTGAGGGAGACCGCCTAAGGGCCACCAACTGGTGCGGAGAGGGCCGCCGCCCCAAACCGAGGACCCACCCGGCCGTCCAGGGCAAGAGGAGGCTGGGGGGGGGGGTAGGGCAGCGGGGTCTGAGGGTGAAGAGGAGACGCCCCCCGTGGGCAGCAGATTCGAGGTAACAGCGAGGAAAGAGGGGCCAGAGGGGGGTGGGTCTTGAGGTCGACTATTGGGGTGAGGGAGGAAAGGGGGTCACCGGCGAGCCTGGCGGGAAGAGCTGTTGCTCTGGCCGCCGCTGAGGCGTCTTGAGGTAAAAGATGAGGCAAGAACTGGGGGTGGGGGAGGGAAAGAGGGGGGAAGGAATTTGCCTGTTTTGGGAAGTTTGGGAGCCAAAAACGGTGTGGGGGTGGACGGGGGGGGGCGAGAGAGAAAGCGAGGCTGGTCGTCGGCGTCGAGGAGGGCAACCAGCGAGCGCCGCCGCCGCCGCACGTGTGAATCAGAATGAGGAGCTGGTCACCAGTTATTTGCTGGGGAGTGGAGTGGGGGGGGGGGGGAAGACTTTATACGACTGTACCCAAGCCCTGTGGGTCAGACTTGTCTGGCATGACCCGCAGTTTTCCGAGCGGCGGGGGGGGGGGGGTTGAGGAAGCAAGGATGGGTGGGTGGATGCATGGATGGGATGGATGGGTGGGTGGGTGGATGGATGGATGGATGCGTGAATGAATATATGGGTGGGTGGGTGGATGCATGGATGGGTGGATGGCATGGATAGATGGGTGGATGGATGCGTGGGTGGGTGGATGGATGCGTGGGTGGGTGGGTGGGAGGATGGGTGGGTAGGTGGATGGATGCATGGATAGATGTGTGGGTGGGTAGGTGGGTAGGTGGATGGATAGATGTGTGGGTGGGTGGGTGGGTGGATGCATGGGTGGATGCGTGGGTGGGTGGGCAGATAGGTGGGAGGATGGTTGGGTGGGTGGATAGATGCATGGATAGGTGGATGGGTGGATGCATGGATGGGTGGGTGGATGGATGCATGGATAGATGGGTGGATGGATGCATGGGTGGGTGGGTGGGTGGGTGGGTGGATAGATGTATGGGTGGGTGGGTGGGCAGATAGGTGGGAGGATGGGTGGGTGGATAGATGCTTGGATAGGTGGGTGGGTGGGTGGGTGCATGGATGGGTAGATGCATGGATAGATGGGTGGATGGATGCATGGATGGATGGGGCGTGGAGAGCCAGGTTTAATAAACGGAGCGTGCCTTTGGACGGCCAGAAGTGGAAGCCAAAATCGGTGTTTTCTTTGGTTGGTGGGGAGAGAGGTTCACGCAAGGCTGGAAAAGCCCATTGCTAGGAAAGTCAGGGAGAAGTGATGGTGAAGAAAGCCAGCAGCTGCAGTGACCCCCAAGGGGATCTGGGTGAGGATGTTGACCATGAGGCAGTTAGAAAAAGAAGAGTTGGCTTTTCAACTCTGCTTTCCTCGCCCATTTAAGGGGACTCAAAGCAGCTGACAAAGCTTTCTGTTGTTCTCCCCGCAACAGACACCTGTGAGGTAGTTGGGGCTGTGAGAGCTCTGAAGAGAGCTGTGACTAGCCCAGGTTTACCCAGCTGGCTTCATGGGGGAGGGCATAATCAAACTCCATATTCGCTGATAAGAGTTCGGCTCCCTAGCCACTAGACCAAAGTGGCCTACTTGTTCAGGTGGAAGTAGATTGCAGAGAATAAAGTTTAATCCAGCAGACCACTTTAAGAGCGAAAGAATGCCTCAGCAAAGCAACCAGTAATTATCTTTCCAAATTATCTGTCCCAAAGGTGAATTTTCTGAGTTATTTAATACTGAAAGAAAACAGCTTGCCACTTGCTGATGTATTCTCTCATTCCAAAAGTGGACTGAAGCTGGATTACTTTTTGAAATATAGGCCTCTTCAGCCTGGAAAGACGGCATTTAAGAGGGAACCAGATTCAAGTATATAAAATCATGCACGGTATATAAAGGGTCGATAGAGAAAAATTATTTTCTCTGTCACACAACACTAGAACCAGGGGGCGTTCTAAGGAGCTGATGGATAGGAGAGTTGGATCAGACAAGGGGAAGTATTTATTCATGCAGAGGGTCATTGGTCTGTAGAATTTGATGCCAGAAGAGGTAGTAACGGCTACCTTGTCTCTGCTTGAAATGCCCATGGGCAATTGGTGGGCCACTGTGTGCGACAGGTTGCTACATTGTAGGCAACCCCTCCCTAGCCCTGCTATTTCCCTCTTATTGCTGGAAAACCCAGCATTGGTCACAGGTTTTCCAGCAATAACACTGTGTTGGCTGCCTGCTCACTTTCTGGATGGTACTGCCATGTTTGCTTCATCCATCGCACATCCATGGAGGCTGAAACAGGCATGTGCCAAGGTGACAGTGTGCATATCCAGGCATTCTGGCTGCCCAAGTTTGTGCATGACTTAAAACGCGCAAAGACAGTGCTGGCCACTGCACTGTCTAGACAGGAAATGATAATGGCAGGGGAATAATACCCCACATTATTGCTTCTTACCACCATATCTGGATGGCTTTTTGCACGGCCGTTAGTCTTCATAAAATTGTCCCCACCACAAGGGAATAGGGACTCATTATACTCTATTTAGGGGCCTAACCTGGCTTTTACCATGGGATCAATATTTTGGCACCTGCAAATATAGCATTTGTGATTTTTGCCAGAACCTGACCCATACATATGAGAAGAAACCGCTGTATTTCAAAGTAGTCTGGAGATGCCTCCTCCAAACAATGTGTTTTGTAACTTCCATTCATCGTCTTGAACTCATCCTTCCATGGGTGAGTTGATTCATTACCTTTGTTTTTAAAAATATTGCGTGCCAGCGCACCTAGATTGAAAACATGATTAAAATCAAGGATGGTGGAACAAACATACAAACAAGCCTTCACTCTGGAAAGGCCTGTTTAAAAAGATAAGTCTTCAATCAGCACCTAAAAACTAGAAATGTATGTGCCCTACAAACAGCAGATGGGAGACTATTCCTCTACCCCTTTTTTAAAAAAATCTTCCCTATCCAGTGTACAACAGCAAAAAAGGAAGAAACAATTCCGCACACTTTTCTTTTCTTCATTTGACTGCACATTTCCAATACAATTGTAAGTAAAGGTCTCGGAAGAAGTATAATTTCCTCAATCAAAGTCCGATTAGGTAATGAACTTCCCAGCCATGCCATGTTGTAAAGTGGATTGCTGCTTATGTGGAGGAAGAGGCTCAAGAAAAGTGGCATTCAAACTGGCTTTTACCTAGCTGATACAAAGGGCTTTTCTATTGCCTTATCTTAGATCCAGAACAAGAAATCCACTTCAGAGTCTCATCTGTCAGCACTGGATGGAGCATAATTCCAATCAGGAGGCCCTCTTTGGGTTTTATCCGTACATATTGACATTGATAACCCAGCATGGCCTAGTCTGGAACACAGAGGCATGCAGAAGGCAAGCCTCTATTTTCTGGACTACCAAGGGGCTCATTGCACAGCATCAAAATGCCCTTTCATTATGCTCTTTTAGAATGGGTTCCCTGGTGGCTTTAAGGCTAGTTCTTCAGAGCTTTCCTAAGCTCACATGAGCTTCACGGGCATGGCTGGTCTGGACCAGCACCATCATTCAGACAGCATTGATCCATGCCTTTTCATGATCCAGGCCAGGCCCACTAATTCAGAGCACAGAAAGGCCCACAAGTATGCTATTTGTACTGGTGAGTGCTCATTCTTAATTCATCCCTTCCCCTCTTGCAAAATACATTTGAATTAGGTTTCTTTACTTTCTCCTGCTAGCAAACACACCACTATCTTGCCTCCCAAACATTCTTCTCTGTCCCTAAAGCAGTCCCCATAAATATCTGATCAAGAGACCTACTGTACTTTGAATAAGAGATCGTAATGCTTTCTCCCTTGGATAGTTCCTGGATGAGTTTGTGAAACCTGCAACTATAAAATGTTGTCTTCTTTAGAACGTGTTCATTTCTAAGGATTGTGGAAGAGCCGCAATATCAGGAGGGGGTGAAGCAAAGGCATAGGTACACTTCCAGTTAACAGTGATGCACATGGTGGGGCAGGATTAGACTTAAGTCCTTAAACAGTCATCGAACTTGCATCACTTACAGAAAAGAGACAATCTATCAGTGGACATGCTGGGAAAGAAAAAGGAAAGAGATTTTATTCACAGATCCTCAAAAATCACCTTCTCCCAGCTGTTTTGAACGTCTGCTAGGAAGGCAACTTAGTTAAGGTGGTTAACTGAAGTGAGCTTTATCTGATGCTGGTTATTTTAGGGTTCCATGTGTCCTGTAGCTGAGATGAGGTGAACTATTAATGCCCAACCTGACACTGCAGCATTCCATGAGATTACAATAAAACCCATCCTTTTTTGTGAAGATACATCTTGTTCCACTGTATTCGTTACTGCTTAGAGCCCTCCTTAAGTATTATATTTGGTCAATGTCATTCCCATAAGAGGGATTCAGGCAAATCAGAAGATGTTAGGAGAAGGGCAACAAAGGGGAATTAAAAACAAAGCCCTACAAAGCGAGATTGAAAAAGCTAGGTATGTTTAGTTTTGAGAAAGGAAGTCTCAAGACTGAGCAGGGTATAATAGCAATTCTCTAATGCATGAAATGATTGTGATGTGCTCTGTCTTTTCAGAATGCAGAAGACATGTGCGAGTTAAACATCAGAAAATTAATCCTGTCAGTATCAGCTAGTCAAGAGTTGAACAGATTACCCAGGGAAGTGGCAGCCTACTCATTATATATGCTCACCTGGAGCCTGGACAGCCACCTGCCAGAGATACCTTCATTTGAATTCCCTTACAACAGAAAGATTTGATACAGTGACCTTAACAGCTGCTTTCAACCCTAGACGAAGAGCACACAGACTGTCTCCAGAGGTGGCCGATTATCCAGACAGCAAGGGATAATGTGTGACATTGTTCCTCTGACATTATTTCTTGCAAGTCAGACAGCACCATGGTTAGTGCTGTCTTTGTGTATTTTTGTGATGCATGCATCCCGGTATTTGGTGTGTCAGCATCACTGCGCATGTGTGGCCATCTGTTTTGATTTCCACACGTGTGCGGTGGATGGAGCAATGGTAGGCAAACTTGTCATTGCTGGGTTTTCCAGCAATAGTTTTTGTGCATTTTAGGAGAGAAATAGTGGGACTGTGGTGGAGTTGCCACAGATATGTGTGGTAACCCCCACTGTAGCGGTGCCATATTGGCGCTGTATTCTCCCCATCTGAATTACATTTTGTAATGTAAGCACATCTGAAGATATTTCGTGCTTAATCGCTGTGAGAATTTTTATCACAAAGGTTTTGCACCATGGCGGTTTCTGCTTGTAGAAACACTATTTTTGTAGCACACAGCAAAAACTGGCAAGTGTACTGTTCTTACCTATACCACAACTTCTTGCTGCTCAAACCCAGTATGTTTCTGTCTGGAACTGTTTTTTCATACATAGGGAATGGCCCAGACGTTAGCCATATTCTGTGTTTTAGAAAACAGCTGGCCTGTTTGACTTGAATACATACAACTAAATTCACACCTTTGTCACTGGTGAAGTGAAGGAGCTGGAGAAATTGCTTATAGGATGCTTTTTCCTGTTCTTTCATAAAAGCACTACTCACAGTGCCTACTGCAGGCTGTTTCCTGGATGAACGTGGGGTCATGTAGACCCCGTGTTCTTCAGGGGCTCCTGTGGTGCTATAAGGCTCCTATGCAGATCCTGACAAAATTTCCAATGAGAAAAAATGGTTCATTTGACGGGTGTGATCCTCCCTTCATGCAAGTTTAATAAAGATATGGACAAGACATTGGCCTTGTTCACGATTACCTCTCACTAGTAGGTAATCTGCTCACTAGCAAAGTCCATCCACACACCATTAGTGTCATCTTGGAGCTCACTTCTCCCTCGAATTAACTAGCCATGGACTGCCAAAAAGCAGTCCACAGTTTGACCAGGAGAGGCTTGGTGGCTCCTGGGCACGAGTCATGGCTGTGTCCTGGCATGCGCTGGATGTTGCTATGCTATTGCTGGCCTGGTCATCTGAATTTCAAGTGCTGTTGGCACATTACGGGGTTTAACTGGCGTGTGGCGAGCAGATGACCACTGCCATGCTTCAACCTTCTCAGCCTAGTATGGTATTATAATATATGAGGCTGTTAAATATGAACAGACCCTATGATCAAAAGTGTAGTGAAATTATTTTGGACCCTCAGTTGTGGTGGTGGAAAAAACAGCTTGTCCCTTTACGTTTTTCTTAGTTTTCTTCAAGTTCTGCTGTGTTGGGAGTCTTTTGCTTATTCTCCTAAAGGGAGTGGATTGTAGTGTCTTTCTGTTATAGAAGGGAAGAGTTGTCAGATTCCCTATTTTGGAATCTTGTTATTTTTCCATTTAAAAATCCCTTCATCTAGATCATTGCTTCTCTACTTAACCGATAGGGTTGTAAAGATTAGCACTGGTAGATTCTGGTAGAAACGTAGGCTTTCAAGGCTGGTTACAATCTCACTTGTTGCAGTTCTGGGGTTGTTATACTATGTTCCATGGTTCTTCTGTGAACCTGAGGATCTGAAGATAGATATCATAGTTATATCCAAAAGCTCAGGTTCACAGAAGAACTATGGAACATCAGGAGCCACGTAACAACACAAAACCTGCAACAAGGCCAGATAATTACTTTCCTTTTGCTGCCTGGACCTGGGTAACATATAATTCTGTCTTCTTGTGTAGAAGGGATACTGGAGAACCAGAATCATCATACAGTCCATAGCAAGTCAACTGAGATTAATAGCTTGGTAGATCCAAAACACAAAAAGGGAGGAAGATATGAGGGTTGAGGAAATTTTAAAAGCAAAGTTAAACATTTAGCTTGGAGATTGCATAATGTGAAATATAATGGGGGCATTAGCCGAAATTTAATTTATTTGGTCCACTGCATGAGAGTTTCTTTATCAGGACCAGATCTGAAAAGGCAGCTCATGATTGTGGAAAACAAAAGATACCCTGTAACATAATTTGTGCAGATTAGTGTTTCCTTCGCAGTTCATACTAGATTGAGTATGCTTATTTTTCCAGTTTCTTAAATGTTATGTCCAGTGTTAGATCCATGTGCCTTAAAATTTTGTTTCAGGTGAAACTGCAAATTAGAATCCTTCTTGAAGTGTATATACATCAAAATAATTATACTTGTGACAGGACTACAGTCTCCATTAAACAGTATTATGAATGAACAGAGTTTATTAGGGGAATTCCTACTTGGGTAGGAATTCCCCTAATAAACTATATCATGCACCATTGATATTCTGCATCATCTAACTGCATGTTGCAGAGAAGAGATAGGAAAGCCAGGCTAGGAAGGGAGAGAATTCTGAGACTGTCTGGCCCTGTTCTGACACAGGATTTAGGTAAGCTTTCTAACCGTCCCAACAGTTTCCAGGGGATCTCATGTTTCTGCAGACTGAATGTCCCCAAACATGGAGAAACCCTATTCGGATTAAAAGACATCTTGCTGCAATGCACACAGGGTTTGGGGGGAGGGAACCATGCTTTAGGGGTGTTCTTCTCGGTTTCCCCTGACCCAGTGAGAAGCTGTGATTTCCCCTGCCCTCATCCCCTAGTGCCCAGGCTGTCTGCCGTTACTGGCCAAGGGGATCATGCTGGCTGAACAGGAGATGGGGTGGAGGAGAGCCTGCAGCAGAGATACATATATCCAGGAGTGAGATGTAAAACAAAAGATACATGTATTGGGGGTGAGATGTATCAAGAGATCAGATGTATCGGGTGAAGTGGAAATGCCTGATTTTACAGATCAACAAGTGATAGTGAAAGCTGTCGGCTCTTGTGTAAAATCCTGCCTGATCTCTCCCTTCCAGTATCGCCTCAATCACCCTGTTTCACGCAGTCCTGATCCACTGCTCTCACGCAAAACAAAGGGAAGGTGATCTTCTGCTGCCTTTTTAACATGAGAGAAAGCTGTGCTACGGTGGGGGGCGAAGCAGTGTACAAAAGCTCCATAATCTCCTGGAGCAGCTTTATATAGGGGATAGGGATTTAATTACCCACCCCGATGTAGTCAGAGTATGACTGTGTCCAATTGCTGACTGCATGGGGAGGGGATTCTCCCCTCTGAGTCCACATTACAAGCTGACAGTGGGAATGCCAAAAACAGAAGTCTCTGCTGATTTAAAAAAAAAACAGATTAAAATCTGGAATAAATTGCCCAGTGGGAACCTAGCCTCTGTTGATCAATCGGAAGAAAAAGGGAGAAAATCCTCTTACAGCAAGGTGGAATGTATGGAAAGTGTTAAAGAGTTGGTGCTTCTTGCCTCACTTCTTAGCTAGGGAAGGCGAAGACACCTTCAAATAAAGACTGATCCCTGGGGACTACACAGACATAGCCTTTTCATTTTCTTGGTGGTGATATGGAAGTGGTTTGCATCACCATCTTCTGGGATACTGTCTTGATTTTCTAGTTAAGCTTAAAGGTACAATGTTCCCAGGTGGCCTTCACCCTATACTGATGAAGTACCTACTACACCTCCTAGGTCCCTGCAGCAGAAACTTGATGGCAAATTGCTAGTGTAGGATGGCATTACAGCTAACCTTCACAAAGCATGTGTTGTCAAGACACTGGACTACAATTCTCATCAGCCCCAGTGTTCATGAGATGACTGCAGTTGTGGCTGTATATCAACTCTGTATTTTTATGTCTATTTGAGTTTGCACATATGAACCCTATGCAGCTCTAAACACTAACCCTCCACTGAGTGAGGAACTAAGAGGCAAATGATTGTTTATCCTTTAAGTTAGATTATGAAAGCAAGTTAACTGTGCTAAAGGTGAGATGTTTGAGTGTTGGTTGGTAGTGCAGAAGTTTCATTCCACACATACTGCTAAATACTGCTGAGTAAGAAATCTATTGAGTAATGAACATGCTTGTTTGGTTGTACTATATTCTGAAAATGGTCAATTTGAATTGTGGAATTCACTACATATACCTGTGCTGCTTCTTTAGAGTTTGACAATTCTTAACCTGAATTTCCTCTTCAAAGGAATGAGTGATTCAAAGGAGGTAAGAGCTATCTTGTATTTGTCAAGATATTTGTCTGGCTGACTAGAGAAAAAAGATGCACATTTTTAAATTAAACAGTAGTTTGGAGCAAACAATAACATCTCCTTTCCTAATTTATTTACTTCAAAGTGATAAGAGTACAATTATACCTAATAGCAGTTGCATTGTATTAGTTATCAGCAATGCTGTTTACTTTGGTTTAATTAACAAATATCCCATGTCTGTAAGTGCTCTTGTTAATTACACTCCCAGGTAGTTAGTTGCCTTGGCTCCAGACGGATTACTGGAAATAATCCTCAAAGTAAAACATGCTGCAAAAACTTTTTAAAAATCAAAATCCTTTCTTTGGCAATAAGCTTCACCAGGTTATATAATGCAAGGCACTCCATTTGATTTTTATTTTATTCCCTCACCCACCCAAAATAGGACTTGGTAATCATATTACTAACACATGAAAGATGTGAGTCTGATCTTGTTTTATTTCCTTTGTAACGAATTGGCAGCCAAATCCATTAAGAGAACAGAGGTTACATCCTAAAAAGCATTACAGAACATCAGTATTCAAGGAAATATTAGAAGTTCAGTTGCTCCAGGCTGGAATAATCTGGCATAGATTTTTCTAGAGTAAATTTAAAGAAAATGTATCCTTCTGTGAAGATGCTTTCTTCATTGGGCTGAGACAGGTTTAACTTTGACTTGCTCAGTCAAGGAGATACAGTATAAAGTGCTTAAAGCTATGCATGAAATCTGGGAGCATTTTCAGATGAGCCAAAAAATTCAGCAGGGCATGTCAGCATTTCTCTCTGGGATTGTTTAAACAGAAACGGAACACAAAACAGCTGCATTGTGTATTTTCCTTCTTAATAGTTTAGACGGTGTTATGTCGCATGTCACAATTGTAAACTGTTCTGGGTACAGAAAATGGTTATTTATTTTAACTTGGCAGAGGAGGCTGCTCCTCACTTTAATGTTTTTTAAACAGCAAAATGGCTTACACAATAATCTTTGCTTGTGTGTACAAATGTATCATCTGTATTTCTGAAAGTCAATATGCTTGTCCCCAAAATCATCCAGAGTCATGTGGCGGAAAAGACCATGGTCCTTTCTGCACGGATGCTTAAGCTAAGTCCTGACTGCTGAAAGAGTTCAGGTTTTAACCTGGATTTTTTTTTACTTGCAGCTGTCCCAATTGCACTGGGGCACTGTTTTCCCCTGCCCCACTCCTCCATCTTTTATCGTTATCCCACTGCTTGCCTTCCCCACCATTTTCCAACAGATGGAGGAAAAGGGCAGGGGGAGGAAGGGGTAGAAGACAATGAAAGATGGAGAAACAGGGCAGTGGGGGAAGAGGCAAGAAACAAAGAAAGATGGAGAAACAAGGTAGGGGAATGGAAATGAAGAAAGTCAGAGGAACAGGGTGGGGGGAAGGCGAGAAATAACAAAAAGACAGAGAAACGGGATGGGGGAAATGGTGGGAGACTGACAGACGGAACGGGTGGGGTGGGTAGGTAAACAGCGGGGGACGAGGACAGAACAGGTCGGGGGAAAGTAAATGGCGGGTGGTTGTGGAGGAGGTTGGTGTGGCGGTGTTCCCATTACATAAATATTTGGATTTTAACAGGATCCCACAGTGAGTCCTGTTAAAATCTGAACTGGGATTCTCCAGATTTTCAGACGTTTTGGAATCCTATCCAAAGTGTCAGGATGGTAGGCCCTCGAGCCATATTCAGGCCGGAGCAGATGGCCAGTGGAAACGCAGCCTTAATTGGAAATTAAGGACTCCATAGTGCCAATCTGTGAAGTCCCTCCTCTTGCTATACATGATCCAGATTAGGGAGGCCTTGTTTGGGATCAACACTAGACTTGATTAATTGAATCTACTGGCGTACCAGAGGACCCTGATCCTAAACATGGAACGCACACAGAACGACTATTCTCTAGAGGGTGCATTTCAGTGGCACTCTAGGGCCTCCAGAGGCTCAAAACTCTCATGAGCTGGTCTGGATCAGCAGCCTCATGCAGATGGTGCTATCCCAGACTACAGCTTTCCATGTTCGGAATCAGCAGGCCTGGCTGTTTCAGACTCACTGATTCTGACCATGGAAGGATAATTATATCAAAAGTCTGTCCTTCACTCCTTGCATTGTAAGTCTATTGGCACATAAGGATTTCTCCAGAAGGGCAGTGGCACAAGTCCCCAGGTGACTGCTTTGCAAAAGAATGTAAAAAGGCAAGCAATGCTGGCAAGTGAGGATTGATGTAATGTCTTCCAGATTTGTGGCTCCATTTTGCAACTTTCAAGGACTGCCCACATAGAGAGTATTACAGTAGTCTCGGGCCCTTTCTGTGCTTGTTAATCCGAATCAAGGAGCCGCAAGAGACTAAGGTTAATCCAGATTAGATCCGTGCTAAGGGCTCAGTAATACAGATTGGTTGTAGACCTGAGAAATGTGGTCTACATCTGTGCTAGCAACATCTGAGCCAGATCAAAGAAGGGGCATCTGCAAGTAGAACAGATCTAGGAAGAATATTGGTGTGGTTTCAAGCGACATATGTGATTGCAAAGATGCCTCCACAGTGCCTTTGCAACAGTGGCCACATTGATCGCGATGGTGTCTTCGCAGTGCCTGCAGAATCACCTAACATTTGTAGCGATGTCTTTGCATTGCCTTTGAAGGTACCTCAGCACTGCTACCCGGATGCAGCATTTGATCAACAGGGATGTCAGCCAGTAGTATTGCTCCCAGTAGTGCTGTGCGGTTGCGTGCTTCATCACCCAATTGCCACAGCAGCAATCCAGTTCACGTGGCTGTTGCCATGGCAGGGCAGCCATTGCCACACAGGAACATTTACCCTGCTGTAGGTTAAGTTCCAGGCAGGCTTGGGACAGTGCCGGCAATGCAAACATCAGCCTCCATCTATCCAAAACAACTAAAAATGTACCCCAAAGCATGATTTCGCCTAACGTCTCAAACCTTCAACTAGCACTAAAACATGGCTGTCCACAACTGGGTTTCACCTTGCTAAGAGAACACATCTGCCTTGTACACAAGAGCCACAATCAGGGTGGAAATCTCCCAAAAAGAAAAAAAAAAGGATTTGAAAGCCTTCCTCTCCCAATCTCCCTCCACTTTAAGTAAGATACTTGGCCACTTCCACTGTTGTTGAAGCACTGTCTTGCATTTAGGTAGTCCTCACTGACTTATTGTCTGTGCACACAGGTGCTAGTGTTGTGTCTGTGCAGATGCGCAGACTACTGTACCTTACATCAGCTGGCCTCTACTGTGCCTCCCACACTGACCTCAGAGATCTACAGGAGCCCAAATGTGAGTATAAGCATGTAACTGCATTCAAGGCCTTGCAAGAAGTGGGAACAAGCTGCGAGTCACATCCCACTCACTAAGTCTTCTGGATGGACTTTTGGAAGTGGTTCCAATGGTTTGATGTGGAAGAGAATTGAACAACTGAACCATTCATTGAATTCCTTCCCTCCGGCTTGCTTCACTTCAGGACTGAACCCCAGACTTCTAGCTGGATTTGGTCCTATAGCAGCTCTTCTACCTCATGTTATGCTTAGCCATCAATGACTTTTTCTTAGCACGTCTATTTCTGTGCTAGGGGCAGCATATTTAAACAACTCTGTTTCTGATTTCACCTTCGGTCATTACAGAGAGCAAAAACAAAGATGGACTGATTAAAAATCCACTCCCCCCCCCCTTTAAAAAACTGGTGATAAAATGTATAAACACAGTTACAAAGGAAAGCATCTTTCCACAAGTATCTGTAGTGTTTTGTGTTAGTTGATTGTCAGCTGCAAAACAAATGCAGATGCAGAGAAGAGCCAACATCATGACGCTCAGTTTGGCTCTTTTATTTTCATTGGACCTTGTTTTGTTACAAAAGGTTCAAACTGAAGAATGTGAGACCTTTCACAGGATCCTGCTGCCTATCAGTCACCCAAAGGATCTAAGCTGTTTTGGCTTCATCGCTCTTGACCTCCTTGATGAGGATCAGGTCGCCTTTTTAAGCAAGAGAGAAGGAAGATAAACAGTCCCTGGGGCTGAGTAAACAAAGTATTCCTGTTTACACACACACTTTTCCAGCTCCCCTCAGGAACTAATACCTGTCTGTCCTCCCCTGCTCCTAAACACAATGGTCAGATCTGAACTGTGGCAGCTGGAGCAGGTGAGCACAGCTGGAAGTCCCTCTGCCTGCTGAAAGCAGGTTTGTGAGCTCCTTCAAAGCAGGGGAAGTGATTTCTGTAGAGACTCAACCTCTCTGGCCACCCCTGGATCTAAGAGTTTTAGCAACTTACAGAGGACATTTGCAGGGGCAGCCTTGGATGAGGAAAGTTCCCCACTGTAGATCCTAACAACATATTTTGATCCACTCCATATCAAAGGCAGGATTCACATATTGCCATAATCCACAGGGTACTGGAGGTGGTATGCATCCAAAGGCCAGGTGCTGGGAGAGTGCAAACAGCAAGCTTTATATTCACGTGCTGCTGGAGGGCTTCCTTGTACAGCTGGTTGGCCACTGTGAGAACAGACGAGTGGACTTGACAGGCCATGGATCCAGTCCAGTGTGCACTTCTTACATGTTTATGGCCATGTTTCCTCATGGTGTGTTCAGAGCACTATATAAGAATGGCGTCCATGTGGACTTGCACTCACCCTGCTACCATGAACAATAGAGTAGGGGGGAGAACTTGGGGAGCTCTTCCACTCAGTGCCAACAGCTCTGTTATGGCGGCGGGTCGAGGAAATTGTGCAGATCCCATGCTCTCTGGACCATCCATGCAGATCCTGCTTAAGTACACTGCACTATGCTTATAGTCAACAAGCTCTTTCACGTCAAGATGACCAAAAAAGGAAGGAATAATGGATGTGCCAAGAAAGGCAGGGGACATGACCAGCCAATTCGCTGTACCACCTGTGCCCTCTGCTTCCCCAAGGACAAGGCTATTAAGAAGTTTGTGATCCAGAACACTGTAGAGGCAGCTGCCATTTGAGATATCTCTGAACTGAGTGTCTTTGATTCATACATGCTTCCAAAGCTGTATGCGAAGCTTCGCTATTTTGTTAGCTGTGCCGTCCACAACAAAGTGGTGAGGAACCACTGCCGTGAGACCTGGAAGGACCATACTCTTCCACCCAGGTTCAGGTGCTGCACTAGGCCCATGTAAGGAGATGGCTTGAATTAAGCCAGTTTCTACTATTGACCAAATAAATAAATAAATATAGTCAACAAAAGAAGACAACGAAGAAGAGTTGGCTTTTATACCCTGCTTTTCTCTCCCATTTAAGGGGACTCAAAGCAGCTGACAAGTCTGTTCTTCTCCCCACAGCAGACACCCTGTGAGGTAGATGGAGCTGTGAGAGCTCAGAAAGACAGCTGTGACTAGCCCAAGGTCACCCAGCTGGCTTCATATAGGAGTGTAGACTTGAACTGGGAGACCTCCTGATAAGAATCCAACACTCTAACCACAAGACCAAACTGGCTGTTCATCTTTGAGGTACCATGAGAAGCCCGTAGAGAAGGGGTTGTCCTATTGAAGGAGAAAGTGGAAAGCCAATTTCTACTCATGCCATTTTGGTGTCAGACCAAAAATTGCTGGCGTCTAGGGCCATTTTCCATTCTGTGGCAAAAATGGCATGGTTGGAAATCTTAAGAGTTCTCCAGCTCTTAAAGGTTATGGAGACCATAATAGGCTGCAAAGTGTACTCAATTTTCAGGGATCTCCTATCTCCTGACCCTGCAGCAGCTGTAATCACAGCCATGTGATTTCAGCCTACATTCCCTCAATGGTTGTGTAAATGCAATGCAAGCAAACTGGATTTGTGACTTTAAAAGTCTGGTGATTTGATGGAGCGGCATTTGAAACTATACATTTTTAAGAAGAGGGTTGGCATCATCCAAAAGCTAACAGCAAACTATGGGTGTTTTTCCACTGAGCTCCTTTAATCCAGATCTACGAAGATCCAGATCTAAGGAATGGGTATTTCCCTTAATCCGGATCTACTAGATCCATATTAAGGGAAGTACCCAATGTGTTTCCACGGGTGGTCTGGCACCCAATAGCAATGGGTGCTAACCTGCCTGCTATGGTAATGCCGGAGCACCCATGTGCAAATCTGGATCTACCCATGAGGGGTCTGCCTGTCACGCCAGGTGTTTGGGGGGACAGGGGGTGCAGTCTCCATAGATCCTCCGGAGAATCTTCCAAGATGCTCAAGTGGCTCCATAGAATCTCCGGAGTGATCTGCCGCTAACTTCAAAGATCCTCTGGAGTCTTTGATAGCGGCATTGCTCTCGCAAGGGGTTTTTCTTCAGAGCCTGTGCTAATCTCCGAAGGCAACTTTGGAGGGACTTCAAAGTCTTGAATTTGGGGCACCCCCTCATGGGGGCCTCCCCCCCTGAGCCTCCTCTAGACCCCATTGCCCAATTGTAGTGGAAACAGGCTCCCTACAATCCAGATTTGATGGCTGAAGACCCCATTGTAGACCGCTTTAATGGGGTCTACACAAAATCCAGATTATAGGTCCTGTAGGACCCATATGATCTGGATTTCCCTAGCTGTGGTGGAAACAGATCAGTCTCTAAGGGGGTCTGTAGTGGAAATGGGGTCATCCGGCTCTCAGCCAAATGGGTCCTTAATGGGTGCTTCAATTGGTACTTAGTGCTGGTGGAAAAATACCCTACTTCTGTTATGTGATGATACCTAACAACATATTTTTCTCTATAAGATGGAAAGCGCTTCCAGTTTCCTCCTTTTAGCTTTGCATTCTTTCCTCCCAACTGCCACCAGACGGGCCATGAAGGAACCACCTTGCCTTGGGAGAGGAAGAGAGAAGGAAGCTGGGTGAGCACCTTCCATCAAGCTCCCAGCATTGGCCCCTCCCTCCCAACTGCCACCAGACGGGCCATGAAGGAACCATCTTGCCTGTGGGGAATGGAGGAGGAAAATAAAATAAAAGTTTTTACCTTTGCAAGGACTCTGCTGCCGCCAGAGCACCCCTGTTCCCTCCCACACCATTTTCCTTTTGTATCTTGTCTCTTTAGATTGTAAGCCTGAGGGCAGGGACCTGTCTAAGATTAATATAATATTGTAACCCGCCCTGAGACCTTCGGGTATAGGGCGGGATAGAAATACAAATAAATAAATAAATAATAGGGAGAAAGCTTATAACATTTGCCGTCTTATGAGGAAGGAAGCAGTGATGGTGGGTTTGGTAGTTTTGTGGGTCCTCGGAAAGTCACAGGGGCACCACTGGACTCTCCCAGGGGTGATTTTAGTGATTCTTGGTATATGGAAAGGGTTAGGAGAGTTGTTTCCAAGGACCTTTATGCCACTTGATACATTCCAGGACAGACGTCCCCCTCAACTGTCATCTAAGCAGCCATTCCATCATGCTGCTGTAGAGGAAGAGAGGATAAGGTGTGGGGTTTTTTCCTTTTCCTTTTTTCCCCTCCTAATTCCCCTTTCCTCTTGAATCACACCTTTTTACCTGTTATTACGTTTTGTAAGCTGCTCTGGGAACTTTTTACAGGCTCAATGAAGAAGTTAAAAACACTACAACTGTAAGCAAACCAGAGAATTTTGGAATGTGGCAGCATCTAACTTTCTTGAATAACTAGATGATATTTGGACGTGTAACCAGGGGAAACAATGAGAGTTATAGATAGGAGTTGAAAAACAGCATCCTAAGAGAAACAAATGGCGAACCACAAGGAGCTGCATCTAGTCAGCAAACACTGAGAGCCACTCAAAAGTATCTTTGCCTAAATTAGCAAAAAGATTGCCTGTGACTTTAATGAATGGAACCCACATGCAGCACTTACATTTGGAGGCGCCTGAAGGGAACGAAATGGCTACAGGGCTTAGAATGCTTTTAACGTAGGCTTAAAGAAAGTGGAAGCTTAATGCTGGAATGGTGTTTTGATAGAAAACATTCCGTACTTACCTTACCAGATAAGGAAGAAAATGGGTTTTCAGAGATGGGGGTTCATATTTTAATCTGGGAAAATTATCTTTCCCATCACAGAATGTTTCCTGACTCAAGTTCAATAAACTTTGAAGTCCTCACTGGTTCTTGGAACAGAATGTAAGCCGCCCCCCCCCCAATGGTCTTCCTGATTTTCCAAGTTCTATCATCCAAACCACTACTTTAAGTGTTCCTAACCTCAATAATTCACTGCAGAAAATTCAGGCCAGTAACCAAGTTAGCTATGAAAAAAAGAGATGAGTTTGGTTTGCTCCAGTCTGCCTTTACAGACTACAATCTCTCTTGCTGTTAGGACAGCTGCTCAGTTTAAGAGGACTAAAAACACTGTGAACAGGGCTGTAATTGAAAAGTTCTAGTGCTGGATCAAAGCAACTGTATTTTCTGTCTATAGGGGATAGGAAAGTTCTTTATTTCTTTCCTGTATAAATTCTTTATAGCAGTGTTGTATCTATTTTTCCCTAAGGATTCCAGTGTTAAATATATTTTTTTTCAGTTTACAGTTTGCCTAGCTCTCCAAGGAGTTTAAGGCAGTACACAGAGTCCACACTTCATTTTGCAGGCTGTTCCTGGCCCATAGTCAGCCAGCAAACCTCAAGACTGAAGTTTTGAAATCTGTTCCTCCATGTCCTAGTTCTACACCATATTGGTACTTCATTAAATCAGTTGGTTAAAACTGCTTGTTCTCAACTAGAAAGACATCCCAGTTAGCCATAGATTTTCAAAACATAGGCTGTGACCACTCGTATTCAGCAGGATACCCGTGGGGCACATTTGAGACTCAGACTGAAAAATTAAACTTACCGTGTCTCCAAGTCGCTTCCTTAGATGGGCACTATTAACTCTTCAGGGTGAGTCCCTGATTAGGGCAGGTTGGATGTAACCAATGGAAACAGCTGCTACACATGGCCAGGCAGTCGTGTCATAGGCAAGGGTAATGAGGAAGGGGCAAGATGCTCATGCATCTGATACATGGCTATTGGCCTGCCCCATTCCCTGGCCAACCAGCGGTTGACCAAAGATTCACTTATAGATGATGCCCCAGAGCCGCAGCATGTGCACATTGGCACACAGTCAACATAATCTTGCTTGAGTCCCTTCATCAGACATCACCCCCTTTGGAGTGAAGCAAATGGTTTTCCTGGAAAATGCACATTGTGTACGTTTCCATCATGTGGTGTTGCATGTAAATGCAATGGACTTGAATTTACTATCGTGCACCAATTGGGCCATCTTCGCATAGTAAGTAGTATGTCTGACACCATAGAAAGCCGCAGTCTGACACCACCAACATGGCTACAGTCACGCCTTCACTTTAAACCTTCTTAAGTCCATCTTCAGGTCTGGTTTATTTGTGGACTCTCCAAACAGAGGATGGAAAGTCCACAAATAAAACAGATAGCAATGAAGGTATGAGCAGTTAGACCAGAAGATGGACTGAAGAAGGTTTAAACTGAAGGTGTGACGGCAGCCCGTGACACAAACAAACTACAGTGGTCTCCCAACTTACCTGTGCTACAATCTTTCCAGCCCTATTTTGAATGATGCTGAAAACGGCTGATTTCTGGTGCTGCTTCCTGCACCTTTGGGAATGCAACCAGGCAGAAGTATCAAACAGGCCTGGATATTGATGTGGCCACAAGGGAAGGAGAGCATGCAAACAGCAGAGGGCTGGGACAAGCAATCTGTGCCTAAAGGCAGCAGAATCTGCCATTGTGTGGATCTTTCCATTGTCTTGTGTTACAAAAGACACTTAGACTGCAGTCACACATAGCCCAAGGCAAGTGCCTGAGAGATAGTAGTATGTGGCTCTCGTGTTCAGCTTTTCTATCCTAGAATGTTCATAGTGGGGAGCAGGGAGACCAACTGCCATGAAAATCATGCCTACCTGCAACCCATGTTTAAGGCATTTCTTAGCGGCCCCAGAGATACTTTTTTTAACTGCATGTGAATGCAGCCTTACTTGGCGTTATTGGCGGTTTCTTTATTCCCCCAGAAGCTGGATGTTGCAATCAATTTATGCTACAAGTTAACAAGCCTTATATACTGCAGATTACTTGCCAACACCTCCCTTCCCCCTCTTTGGCACGGTATTTTTGCAGGTGTACAACAGGTGCCACTGCTCCTAGTATGGATATGCAATAAAGCTTCAGCTATTGAGTTTCTGCCAGTGGAATCTGCAGGATCCCTGCCAAGGAAAACAAAGCAGGTTGGCATCCCAATTTGTTCCTTTTATGCCTCCTCTTGTCTCCTTGCCTCTTAATTGGCAAGAGTCTGGGTACATCTTAATACCAAAGCTGACCTTTCTCCTCAGTCTCCTCTTATTTTCCCAGCCTGGTGGAGTTGGACGTCTTGGGTTTCGCTTCTCTGTACACCTTTCTTGGAGGATTGTATTTGAGGCTATTTGGCTACTAACTGAATAGCTATTTTGTACTTCTAAAACCTTGGCAAGTTTTAACTGCCTGCTTTATTATTGTTACCAAACACTGTTCCTTCGCAGACGGTGCCACATAAAATCTTGAGCTGCCTTCTCTTCCCCATTATTGTAAACCGAAATGCACATAAATCCCTTCATTAAATC
This sequence comes from Aspidoscelis tigris stejnegeri, assembly GCA_023333525.1. Lineage (NCBI taxonomy): Eukaryota > Metazoa > Chordata > Lepidosauria > Squamata > Teiidae > Aspidoscelis > Aspidoscelis tigris. The sequence continues at coordinate 16,741,041 of JALMGA010000007.1, forward strand.
CACTGAATAAAGATCTGAAAATAAAGGGAAATCCCTGCAGTCTCAAATCTGTTTCACGCTAAGCCCTTTCTTATTAAAGTTCATGGGGATGGGAGCGGTCGTCACCACCAGGAACCAACCAAGGGCTACAGCTGTGTACTTTTAGCCTTCCAGTTCTCACACCAAGATCACCAGGAACAATTTCACACGGGTTTTCAAATCAATGTTAACAACGGCAAAGGCGGAAATTGCCCTAAACTGGAAAAACCTTCATCTGCTTTCGCGTGCACAGTGGCTAGAACGAACATGGGCATTGATTATTAATGAACTAATTACTGTGCAACAACAGAAAATGCAGGCGTTCGAGAACCATGAATGCTTCGTCAATAAATGGTCTTCTTTGCTGAACTTGGTTCGAAAGACTCCACCTACAGCTCACACAATCAGTACTCCCTTGGACTCATGAGGGACAAGATTGAATATTTTCCCACATTGGCCATAATCAGTTTATTGATAAGTGTATTTTGGAGGGCCTGTTTATTATGTAAATTTGGTTTAGGCAGCCCTTTTTGGTAAGCTTTAGATCTCGTTCAATAAGTCTGTTGGTTCATTGCTTCTTGCTATATGTTGTAGCGGAATCTGTTATACGTGTTTGTTAAAATTTATGAAATAAAATAATTTTAAAAATAAAATATTTAGTGGAGCACTATCCATTTTTGTGCTGGGGAACACTGTAAGGCTAAGCGTTCTCTGAGCAGTTGGCAGAAACTGCCTCTATCTATCTATCTATCTATCTATCTATCTATCTATCTATCTATCTATCTATCTATCTATCTATCTATCTATCTATCTATCTATGTAGATCTCAGGGCAGGTTACAGGTTTTAGAACAACAGATTAAAACAATAATATCCATGGAAGCACTTAATAAATCCTACATATTTAAAAACATAATAAATGTTAAAATACTAATATTAAAATACTAATTTTAATTAGTCCACTCCAGCCTGTACTGGTCCAAGCCCAGCAGGTACTGTTCACAGTTTGAGGGCTGGCATGCCATCATCTAGGTCCCGGTCCAGCACTGTCAGGAATGCAGAAACATCTTCCCTGTTTAGTCCAGGTGAAGTGTTCTGCAAATGCCACCCACCCTTCCTTCCAACTGGCCCAAGTCTCCATCACTCCAACATCACATCAGGCATGCAAGGATGGAGCTGAATTACCTTTGTGTTTGGGGCTTCAAAGACGATCTTCAAAACTTGCATAAGGAACAATGGGAAATGCCACAACCTCACCTGCAAAGCTGATGCGACGCTCAAGCATAGCATTTTCCTTATTCTGGTCCTGATGCAGAAGCCCTGACACCTGGACTGGAACAGACGGTGATGGAATGGTTTTTGCATCCTTTCAAACAGGTCCACTGCTAAAGCCGGATAAGGAGCCCTTAGGATGGACAATTCTGGACCAGATCACCACTAGTCGGAGGCACATCACGCCGGTTTTAAAAGCACTGCACTGGCTACCAATTCACTACCGAGCCCAATTCAAGGTGCTAACTCTGACTTATAAGGCCCTAAATGACTTGGGCCCCAAATATCTAAAGGAGCACCTTCTCCCATATCGACCTGCCCGTGCCTTAAGATCAAGTGGTGAAGCCCTCCTGGTCATCCCACCACCCTCATTAGTGAGACTGGTGGGCACCCGGGTAAGGGCCTTTTCAGTGATAGATCCCAAATTATGGAATAGCCTCCCTCTTGAGGTGCGTCATGCCCCTTCCTTACAGATATTTAGGAAGGCGGTAAAGACCCACCTCTTTACCCTGGCCTTTGGCTAAGACGAGATGATTATATTCTCTTCCTTCCCTAATCACAGGCACTACAAACAAGATGAGAACTCATGGGAACAATAGGGAATGTACTGTTCTAAATTTACTGAACTTTTAAGTGTTTTTAATCTATATTTTATGTCTATATTGTTTTTAATTTACTTTTCATTTTTAATGTGTATCTTGTGATTAATTGGCTGTTACCCGCCCAGAGACCTTAGGGTATGGGGTGGGATAGAAATGTAAACAAACAAACAAACAAACAAACAAACAAACAAACAAATAAATAAATAAATAAATAAATAAATAAATAAATAAATAAAATAGTCCAGTGTGGAAGGAGCGTACTAGCAAGATGCTTGTTCCAGTATACCAGAATGCCTAGTTCAATGGCTTTGCGACAGCAAACAGAGATGAATACAGGCTCTTTGTACACCTATCTGGCTCTAGTAGTGTCACCATGACTGTCCCAAAAGCATCTAGGGAGTGTTATGTGATGCTGAGAATTCTCTGAAGTCTCTTAACTCCATTTCCCCATGCTTTTTGCCCCCTTATTGCTAACCTCCACCATCTTTGCCCTAGATTTCAAATGGAGAAAAGAAATATAGAGCAAAATAGGTTGGGGAGAATCAAAAATCGGGCCTCTTCCTGAAACTGGTGGGAGTAATTTTCTGCTGTGCAAAGCAAGTGTAAGTCAAAGTGGCGCATCAGCAGACCCCATCCCTTCCCTGTGTATATTCACTGGTCTGCCAGTTTGACACACATTCACACTGTGACCTCCAGAGACTCTTCATGTGCAGCTGGGAACCCTGGAAAGGTTACTATTAGAGATCATTTTTCTACATAAGAGAGGAAACCCTCAAATAAAATCAAATGGTGCATATCTTGGCACCACAATGCTCTTGGCCCCCTGCTCCTTTGACTTGTTCGCTCTCCTTTCAAAAGCAACCTTTCCAAGTATTTTCCTGGACGACAGTCGTTGTCAACTTAGAAGCTATTTATAACCTGACAAGCCATATTTTTTTGGACTAATCAGCCCAAAGTGGCTGATTGCCACAAAAGCAGGCAGGATTTTGAATAGATTGCAAAGGCCATGCAGAAGAAATAGTGCGCTAGACAAATGGTCTATCTCCATAAAGAAAGGTCCACAAAGCACAGCCAAAGAAGCTCCTCTAAAATAGGAAGAAACCATCGCTTTGGAAGCTAGCTGGCATCAAGAGCTTCTGTGCTTGGCATCTGCTGAAGCCCCCTGCACCAGGAGGAATCCCATTGAAAACAGCTTGCTCTTCCACCTAATTCTTGAAGTCTTTCCTCACTTACCTGCTGGGGAAACTTTGGGGTAAGTCCTGCATGGACCTCACCTGGAGCTTATAGATGTAAAACAGTTCTAACGGCTTTACTTCTATGCTCATGCCCATTGGACCTGCTGGGCAGAGTGCCAGGAGTCAGAATAAGGAGCAATAATAGACATTAATGCTACAATTCTTCACAGCCCCACAATAAAAATGAATACCGGGCATAGTGGGTGACAGTACCCACTTTGCTTGTAGGAGTTGGCTGACCGCAAAGGGGAGAGTGAGTGGCTGCCAAAAGCCGAAGATCAGCTGTGGCTAGAGGCTCTGTCACTACTATCCCACCATTAGCAATGCAATAAAGGAGGTCTGGTGCTGCTTAATGGGCTATCCACCCAAATAACAGCCAAGCAGTGGGTTCCCCTTGGGATCAGACAAGGGGATATGGCAGAATCATGCTCACTCCTGTCATCCTCAAACTCTCCATCTGATGAAACAGAACAAGCAGAAGACGTTCTAGATTATCTGTGAGGAAATTTTCCTCAGACTCCGTATGGACATTGAAATGGTGCCATCAGCATTCACAGCCAAAGGAAGACTGGCTCTTGCATGACCTGTATGTTTATATATATAGAAAAGAAAGCCCCGTCTGTCATTGTCAGCAGCTGTCTGAGGGTATATCCAGTCGTAATACGTTGTCATCCCTCAGAGAACAGAGCATTTCATAGAGCAAACAATTCTTTCCATTTTAAAGTTAGGCCTAGGTCTGGCACTGGGGGTGAGGATATTTTCAGTGTTAGTGGTACTTGCATCTAACCATACCCACATCCCATCAATTATGTCTCTGAAAACTGGGCTCTGCTTTGGCATAAGCCCTATTGAATCAGATGGTGACCATCTTTCACCTTGCCTGTCATTTATTAGAATAATTCTGGCTCATGTGGAAAGGAAGGGGAGGACCCATGCACGTTGCCGAGATCTTGGAAAGCAAATTAGGATATCAACACTGGTGAAGTTTGGTAAATTATTTCAAATTTTGCATGTAATGGAGTCCCTCTTTAAAAGATACAATTATACAAGTATAATTTAGAGGTACTTCTTCCTAGTTTGTCTGGTGACCAGCTATATCGACTCTGAAGTCCTACTGTGACTAAGAGGTGTGAAGAGCTGACTTTTCTGCAGAATCTCTGGAGAGGGTTATTCTAGGTCTATGCTGTTTCCCTCTGGAACTTGTATCTCAGCTTCATCTAGACCAGCAGTTCTCAACCTTCCTAATGCCGCGACCCCTTAATGGAGTTCCTCATGTTGTGGGGACCCCCAACCACAGTGGCGGAGCAGCTGGGAGGCGGGAGGGAAGGCCGGCGGGAGGCTCGTTGTGTCCCCTCTGAAAGGGTAATTCGACCCCCAAAAGGGTCCCGACCCCCAGGTTGAGAACCACTGATCTAGACCAACTCTTGCTTAGCTCACTTCTCTACCTTGCATTAGCAGAAGCTTATTTTTAGCACATTAATTATCTTTCACTAACCCATGCTTCTTTTCTTCAGAATCAGCTGGGCTAAAAAGCCATCAGCGACTTCTGTGTGATATCTACCTCCTTGCAATAACACATTTGGCCATTGGGCTGATGTTGTTCTTGGAAGAGAAATGCCTTCCCAGATTGATGACATATTCATTTTGTCACACTGACGCCTAGGCTTCCTGTCAGATGCTGACAGTGGCGTGAATGGGAGGGGTTGATGTTCTCCTTTGGGTAGACTGGGCCAAAATGACTGAGATTCGCACCAAACCACCCACAGAGATGTGAGTATGAGCTGCTACATGACAGAAACATGGGAGGGATTCCAAGACTTTAAGGATGCATTTTGGATTGGAAGACTAAAACATTAGCCTGATAAACATATGATATCAAAATTGAGTGTTCCCTCTTCATAAACTGACAGCACAAAACTGTTGAATTTCCTCATGAGTACATCCATTAATTGTTACTTCTAACAGAGACAAGCAGATGCTGTCTTCTAAATAAAAAGGGGAAGAAATAAAAGTCTTTTCCTCACATCTTGGCTTTGCTTCACATACAGCAGCAAGGGTCAGTCCAAGATGTTGTGGTCTCAGGGGTAAGGAACTCCCAAGGAAATTCAGGAAAGAGAAAAGGAAATATGTGATCTGACTCCTAAATTAAATGATAAGCAAACAAATTAAACCACATATACAATTATTTAAACATTTACCTTCCAAGTTTGTGCCTAATAAATCAGCTTTACTGTTCCCCATATCAGTATTAAAATGTAGCCCAGTTCTTCATTTTTGGTGACACAGTGCTCCAGTCAAAGAGCACAATGTCTGCCTGAGGTGACTGGGGCCAAGGACACTAAAAATCTACTTACAAGTAATTCTTCTCCATGAGGTTCCCATGTGCACCAAAATGGAAACCAAGAAGCCCCTACTCCATGATATGGTTGTTCTACTACTTCTACTAAGGCACCCATCCTAGGCGGCTCCCATGCCATGTATGGAGACGTAGCCTTCATCTCCCTTCATATCATGCACGTTAGAATGCATATCAGTTGTTGAAGATTATGGGTCATAAGCAGTGTTCTTATTTTAACCCACAGAATATGCCAAGAATCCCCATCTTGGAGTCCATAGGTGCCTATGGGCCTCCAGGCATTTCTGAGAGAACCAGAACTCACTGAAGCAAATGGCCACCTGAGATACTCATTTTCTATTTTCCACACTCAGAGCAGTTGCTCTTTACCAGTGATGGATCATAAAGCTGCCAAGTTGACAGCAACACACAATCAAAATTTCATCCACTGGCACAAACATGTTTAGTGGACCCTTTCCCTTCGTTTCACAGTGGTATTCAAAGGTTGAAAGCAAGGCTCTCCAATTTTGTTTCTATGCTTTGTGCAGCTATTTTGTCACTACTATCCATGCATATAACATTTCTTAGAATGTGAAGAGGCTAAAACACGGCTTCCATCAAGTAATATTGCATTGGTTCCGCTCCTATCTCCATGGCCGATTCCAGACAGTAGTTGTGGGAGATTCTGGTTCAACACCCCGAGAATTCACTTGTGGGGTTCCTCAGGGGTCAATCTTATCTCCCATGCTCTTTAACACCTATATAAAGCCACTCCGAGCATGCATCCTGCATGGGCAGGCAGGTAGGGTTCCTGGGAGGCACAGCAGCAGTGATGGCTGCTGCTGGTCTGGCTTCTATCTCCTCCAGCCCACTTAATGCAGATGCCTTCTACTGCCGTTGATCCCAGACTAGCTAATCTGGATTCACTGAACTTAACTTTACTAGGATGGCATAGTGATATAGCATTCCATGAAGTTAAGTGCAAATAGGCCCACAGTCTCTTTAATTCACAATTATTTAAATCCAGCACTTTCTGTCTCCACATTCTGGAATGTGGGCAATTGCTGAGTGCCACATCTGTAGTTTCAGACACCTAAATGGCAAGATAATTTAGTTTATGTTCAGATCAGGCAACTGACTGGAATTGATTTCCATCAGATTCCCAAAGGAAGGAACATGGAAACTCACATTACTAATGAAGTAGCTAATGAAGAGGACTCCATTTACTTATGATGCCAGCAGTGGCAGTGAACAATCCTGCTAAGAATCCTGCTAAGAATGGCTCTTGTTGCTCTGTTTTTGACAAACTCTCTGAGAAGCAACAAGGGCTCTTTTAGGCATGCAGAAAGGAAAACATGTTTTGAATGCAGTGCATTTATTGTACAGCTAAAGCCTTTAGTTTTATGAAACGCTTATGTGTCATCTGGCCAGATTTTCCAGCATTATTTTTTTAAAAAAAAGAAAGATAGTAAACACTTGTGTTGGCCAGCCACGCCGTGGTAATATAGAACTTATCAGCCTCCTTATATGGTAGAAAGTTCTTGCAAGTGTAAGAATTTGGGCAGAAGAAGCCTATTTTATTTTTATTCTTACAAAACTACATATGTTTATCATATCTTCTGGTCAGGTTCCGTGAAAATCTGTATACAAATAAAAAGTTGTGGCTGTTTGGTACATACCTCAGGGAGAACCAGAGTCCTCTATAAATGGAAAGATTCACAGTAGGGATGTGCACAAATGGGTTCTTTGCATTCGAATTCAAATCAAATAAAATATCCAGTCAATCTGATTCGGATGTTTAAAATCCGAATGCAACAAAATCCTATTCGAATTGAATACATTGGAATATATTCATTCAAATGTTAGATTCGAATCTGAAGATACGAGTGTCAGCAACATTGGTATGTGTTATACCTATCTGTATGCATTTTGTACGCATTCTGTTTTATCCCGTATGCATCCCGTTTCCGTCCCGTACTATCAGCGCAAATGCATACAGATACATATGAGATTTGTACAGATACGTATGTAATACACACATATCTGTACATTCGAATGTTTCAAACCATTTGAACGAATGTTTTGGGACATTCGAAATTCATTTGAATGTTTAAATTCAAATGTGTAGACATTCTATTCGAATTCAAATGTCCACATGCGATCAAATTTCATCAAATTTTGAATGTTTAGAACATTTGTGCAGATCCCTAATTCACAGTGTTGTTGCTGAGCATTATTTAGTTATTTATTTAGGAAATTTTTATCCTGCCCTTCACCAAATGTTCCCAGGGCGGGTTACAATAATAATAAAACATATCAAATACTAAAACATAATTAAAAAATATAACCCCCTTACATCCATGACACTCCTTAAGTCACATGTGTTCCCTGGGTGGTGGTGTCATTTCAGAGCTACCATCTAAAACCTCAAAGGTGCTGCAACTAGATGATCTTAAAGGATCTCCTGGTTCTAGGACACTGTTTAAACTATGTGAATTTGTCATACGCTAAATAAATAAAGCAGAATATATATATATCCATACCTCTGCCTCATTTCTTGGCCTTATGTAATTTCCGATAGTTTCTGTGGTGATATTGAAAATCTCGCCTTTCTCCAGTTCTGTGCATGTTCTGGGCTATGCAGTATGCCTTGATCAATCCTGATTTTGGGGAGGAAGGCATAACCTGTTTCTTAGCTCCTAGTAAAAAGGTTTTTGGATCAAGCCCTGCCAAATGCTCGCATCTTTTGCTGTCCCAATCCCATGATGCTGCAAGATTATCAAAAAAACAAAGAGCAGCCAAGAAGAAGGAACGTAAGTTGCAACGAACCAGACCTGATGTGCACATAACTCTTCTGAAATCAATCAGGCTTAAAAGTGCATCGCTTTGGCTGAATTGGGACTATTGAATTACCATAATAAGACATTTAATCCACCTTGTGCATTGTACTTCGTTCTGGGTAATTATGCAAAGTCTGCTGAAACCACTGGACATTTTCAGGTTAACTTTGAGAACAAGTGAGTATTGTGTACATTGCTTTAGTTCAAAGGGAACATTACCCTCTTCAGGAAGCCAATAATCACATCAAGTGTTCCATTTTTAAAGTTTAACTTAGCTTAAACACGGTAAGGACTTCCTCTGCAAACATTCAGGTCAATTATTACCTCTGATCTGGAGTTAGCCATTAGCGTGCAAAATACCCATAAAAATATACCAGCATTTCAAATATCCTTTTCTGGGAGAGGGTTTTGCCTCTACATCTAAACACAAAGATTCTAGGTGGGTTCAGCAACCTGGCATGGGAAAAGAACGTTCTTGTGATACTTATTTTTGTTTTAAAAAAAGAGTCAATGTACATAAGCAAATGATAGACAAGTCTATGGGTGCCTCCAGATGCCATGTTGAAATAAAGTCTTTCTGAAGGGAAAATGGTTTGTCCCTTCATACTCTACTCCACTCCCAACAGTGAGGGTTCTTTCCTTCACATGTTCAGCCCTTCCCTGTCTAATGCATCTGTTGGTTCTCAGATGAAGGCAAGTTCTGCACAGTTCATCCTAACACCCAGGAAAATGCAGAGGAATGGAATACTCCGCAGCAAATGCGCTTGTAAGTACTATTTTTTAAACCTGGAGTATCTGGTTGTAATGTGCAGGTACTGTGGAGAAATATTTAAACCTGTGTGGCAAGTAGAAGAAGAAGAAGAAGAAGAAGACTCAAAGCGGCTGACAAAGCTTTTCTATTCTTCTCCCCCTAACAGAACACCCTGTGAGGTAGGTGGGGCTGTGAGAACTCAGAATAGAGCTGTGAATAGCCTAAGGTCACCCAGCTGGTTTCATAGAGGAGGGTGGGATCGAACCTGGTATTCCCAGATAAGAGTCTGGCTCCCTAACCACTAGACCAAACTGGCTCACAGTTGAAGGCTGCTGCATGTTCCATGCAGATTTTTGATCATGTCTGGATGCAGCCCATATGAAATGATTTGGTCCTTTAGTGCTATCGGCCAATGTTCAAGTCTTGAATTGAACTTGGTAGCAAAAGGCAAGCCATGCAGTTTCTTTAAGAGTAGGCTGATATAACATGTGACCTGCCAGGAGTAGCCATTTAAGTTCTAGAGTTCCTGGAAAGTAAAAATTATTCACACTCAAGAAAAATTGTCTTCAGTACATTATGGGGAACTGGCACTATTAATAACATAGGTATGGTGCTTCACAACACATCAGACCTACTTTTTTCTTTTTTTTAATCGTCAGAAAAGGTTCTGCTGGGGAACGCAGTTCAATCATTCTCACGTCAAGCCATGATTTAATCGATTTCGGTTTATGTTTATAGAAAATATGAACCCTTTCTAGACCCAAGGGAGCAAACCAAAACCAAAGGCTGAAGCTACGGCTCGATATTTCAGCAGATATCATATTAAAGTGGAATTTTACGAGTCTTTGGAGAGTGGAAGGGGGTTCATGATGATCGATGACCAACCTTTTTAAACTGTCTGTTTCTAGGATTTTTCCACCATTTGTATGACTGCACTGTTCTTTGTCTCATTTAATTTTGACGGGAAATGTTTTGGGTCAGCTATATGTAGTTTAAAAAGCCCTTTCAGGCTTGGGTCATTGAGATGAAAGCTGTTTATAGTAATGTTGAATCATTACTGTGGCTGCGGATTGCAAAGTGGAGGGAAAGCGAAGTTTAACAATATTTTTGTGCGGTGCGGGGAGAAGGAATAGGTGACCCTCCAGATGTTGCTGAACAAGTCATGGTAGACTGGGCAGATGAAAATCGTATGCCAACAACACCTGGAAAGCTCTAATGCTATTCTGGATCTCATTGCTCTTTTATTACACTAAATTTACACTCTAACTAGTGATCTGCAAGAATATTCGAAACATTCAAAATTTGATTGAATTCTATATATTCAAATATAACATTCAAATGACATGTTTGGACATTCCTATTTGGACATTTGTATGTGTACAGATACTTACACATTACATACATATTTGTACACTTATTATCTGTATCCTTACACATTTGTACAGGTACATACGGGACAAAAACGCGATGCATACGGGATAAAAACGGGATAGGTATGAATGCGTATGGGCACATTCGAATGTTGTTGACATTCGTATCCTCAAATACAAATAAAAAATTTGTATGAATAAATTTGAAAGTATTCGAATCAAATGTGAATTCATTCGAATTTTAAACATTCAAATCGATTCGAATCTTTGGATATTCTATTCAAATTGAATCCCGAAAATTGCATTTGTGCACATCCCTAACTCTGGCCTGTAGGGCATGGTATATACTGAAATAGAAGGGACAGAAGGCAAGGTTGCTAAAAGGAAGTGAGACCAGGGGCTGAAATTGGCACAACTGTGGCAACTTCCGCACTATATTGCACTATATTGCTGGCCCAAAGGGAATGCTGTGTTCTTGCTGCAGATCAGTCCACTGCGAGGCAGTGCTGTCTGGAAAAGGGCTTGTCATCACAGAACCAAATGTTCCTGATGTTCCTTGTGATGCTGGGCTGATCCACCCAGCATCACAAGCCCAGTGCTCTTTTGCCAGGTGGAACCAGCCCAAGAAGTGGGCCATTTCTGGGCATCCAGTGAAAACAACCCCAGTCAGCAACTTTGGAGGTTGAGGACTTTCATTCCCATTCTCTGGATCAGACAGAGCCACATTGCTCGGATCACCAATGCATACCATGTGGAAACTGCCTAGAAGACTGCAGTTCTTCAGAAATCCACCTGAAAATTTACCCTGTTGAACCTAGGGGACTCTATATACATTATTGAAGCACAAACTGAGATACATTTGAGGGAGAACGGGAGACAGAACTCAAGACACACCCAGACCAGTGGTATATAGTGCAATTCTAACTAGGCTATGATAGAACTGGCAAATGAACCTGTGGCAACCCCACCATAGGTCCATATATCATTGTGAATACCCACTATAGCCTATTTTGAGAAAACCTGACTCTGATGGTGACCTTTCCCAAAACAGTGCTATAACTTACCTTCTGGATGGAACTGAGCATCCTGACTGTGGCCAACACACATGTGCAGGCCCTGAAAAAGATGGCCATGCATGCCCAGTGGTGGGGATCATGCAGGTCCGGGTATTTTGTGCTGTCGAAATGTCCAGATGTGTGTGTTATGCACTGACAACGCCAGCCCTGTGCTGTCTAGCCAACAAGCAATTGTCCCGGAGGGGTTTTCTCTGGAATATTGCTTACTGACATGATGTCTGTTATTATTCTGATTTGTGGGGGTCATTATGAAGCATTTGGCTGGATGCTGATCTTACTGGGTTTTTTGTTTTTGTTTTGTTTTTGCAAGGGTCCCATTCCACCCTACCTATGCCCCTGGATATAGTTAAGGATAGCAGAAGGTTGTGTCCTAGTGAATAGATCAGGTATGTGTCAGAGAGGAGACAGTGGCAAGAAGGCTCGCCAAACAATGGAAAGATCAGCCAATGGTGGAATAAAGTGTGGTTTGGAAGAATTCAAGCTGTGTGGAGTGACCGCTGCCTCACCTAGCACCTCATCCCCCAGCCCTAGCCAATGCTTTCTCCCTGATGTATCTTCCAGTAGGGATGGGGCAGGAGCAGAATATGTGCGTGGGAGCGCCAGTTGGCACACTACCTTTGAGGTTTGCAGATGGCTTTCTCATCTATAACACATCAAAATGCAACATCCTTTGGATTGCCAAGATCCAGCTCAGTACTCCAGCTGGCACATGGCTGCCCAATTGCCGCTGCTCCCTTCCCAACAGATTTGTTTTGTTTTAATGTGGTCACTTTTCTTCATGGGCTGTAAGAAAAAACACTACCTTTCAGCTCTTCATCAATGCAGCTTAACCTCTCCAATCTTGCCTGTCTTATAACAGGTTGGTGCTTGACTGGCAGATCACGTGAGACTATGGTTTGCTGAGGTCCTGCCCTGACACCTCCTTGACCAGCTTGACTGAGGAGGCAAACTGTATTCAGCGCATCCATTTGAACATGTAATGGTTCCTCAGCTAGTGCTCCAGATCATACATATGGTTCCTCAGCTACTTCCTCAGAGCATCCATTTAATCATGTTGTGGTTCCTCAGCTGGTGCCCCAGATCATTCATTTGGTTCCTCAGCTACTTCCTCAGAGCATCCATGTGATTGTGTTATGCTTCCTCAGCTAGTGCCCCAGATCATTCATTTGGTTCCTTAACTACTACCTCAGAGCATCCATTAAATCACGTTATGGTTCCTCAGCTAGGCAGCACACATACAGCACAGGACATATCTGACAATCAGACAGGGCTGTCCTGTAATTGCTGGATGATGGTCCATCAAGGATGCAGACACCTAGGCTGGCCAGCCTTCTATAATCCTTCTAACTGATCCTACAGGTATCTATGGCATCATATTTGGATATACATATTTGGAATGTGGCCTTCCCTGGCTCTTGCAAGACTGCTTAAATTTACTACAAGAGAAAATGGCCAGCTGGAAGATTCATCATCTGTAGTCTGCATGTAGAATAATTCCTCTTCACTGTCTCTGGTCTCTGCATGAAGTTGGCGCATGCTTCCTCGTACCTTGGATGGGAAATTGAGCTTTACTTAGAGCTAGCCAGAGGTGAGAAAAAGATGTTCTTTTTAAAAAATCTCATTTTTACACATTTTGCAAAATGGCAGTCATACCTGTGGCTGTCACTGAATTGAGATCCAGAACAAACAAGAAAAGAGAGGGAAAGGTAAAAGCACCTCAGACTGAGCTCAGCTCCCAGTGATAAAACAGACATGAAGGTCTTGTTCCCATGCAGTATAAAATCCGAATCTAATCCAAATTTGGCAAGGAGCGTCCCCATGCAAAGCCCCAGATGAGGCTATATGCGGACCAAATAATCCAAGTCCATGCTAAAGTTAGTTCTCTAGAAAACTGTTCTTACTACTTTTTGGGAACTATGTCCACATTATTTTGGAGGCTTGAGTCTGCGCATGGGGATGCTCCCGGGCTATTTGGGGAGGAGACTGACACTCGCGTCATTAGCCGGCAGGTTTCATGTCTTGTGCTCGCCGTTCCTGTCCTGTTGGAGATCGCAACTGTTTTGGCATTTTTGGCAATAAATGGTGACTGAACAGAAACAGACCATTATTCCACCCACCCCCTTCCCCAATTGTCTAGTCAGGCAAATGTACAAGACAAAGAGCAGCTTCTGAAACATGCATACAATAATGGAGCACCCCAGTTTTACAGAGAAAGATGCAATTGTCTCTTTCCATGACCATTATTCCAGCCCCCTCTCCCCGATTGCCAAGCCAGGCATGATAATTTAATCTAAATTGTGCATGAGTGCTAAACTGCTATACCGGGTGGAGCAGAGGTGTGTGTCTCTGGTAAACTGCTGCCAAACCCCATAGCAGCTTTGCAGAACAATCTGGCTTTTTAATATTATTTTTATTATTATCATATTATTATCCCTGCCATCACTACAGCGGGCAGCATAGGGGTTGGTGCCGTGACTTCCTATCACGAGAGAAGGGGTGGAGAGGAAAAGATGCTGTTCCCACATGCAGGGATTTAGCACAGTTTGCATGGGGAACTGAGCCCGCATTATCAGCAAACCCATGGGGATGGCTCAATTCGAATTCAGCCGTGCATCCAGACTAAAAATAGTCCAATCCGCACTAAACGGAGTACATGGGGAGTTGGCCAAAGACAATTTCTAATTGCCTTTTTCCAGGAAGATGTCAGGAACTGAACTAAGTAGACACTCTACTATGAAGTGCACATTATGTTTTTGAGGCATGTTAGGGAACCTGAGAACATTTGTATGCATTTACCTCTTCCTGTATTGTTGAGAGGATCAATCAGCAGGGATGGATTGTATTCGGCATTTTGCATACGCTGTCCTAGAATTTTCCTCTTGAGATCCAAATGTCATATTATTGTTTTTCAACAGACCCAGAAAAGTCCACTAGATGGCACCACAACCTAAAGTACTCCTTGGTAATTTTCCTTGAAAAATACAACCTCTGGCCCACATCTGCAATATGGAAATAGACTGCTAACAAATAAATAAATAGATCTGCAATCTAGTACCTACCCCCATTTCTTTGGATCACTCCCAATAGTTCCTGCCATAATATGCACACCCCAGCAGTTTAGATTAATTCTGTGTGCAGCTTTTTCCCACACCAGGGCCTGGAATCCACTTCACAGACACCAACGATCAATGCCTAATATTTATTCCTCTTTTCTTTCTGCTTTAGGCAAAGATCTCCTCCAACTCCACACTTAGGACTTGGACACACTTCAGCTCCATAGTCCTTACTGCAGTACAGCGTCTGAATTTAATATTGACTTGTTCACACCCATTCTACACTGACGTTTCTGCACTTACCTTAATTCTGGACTACAGTTCCCCATAGTCTTCTTCATGGCCCTTGATGTCCACATGTGTGTGTGGACTAGGGAGCTCCCGAGGCCTATTTGCACGAGGACCTGAGGAACGTGTGCAGGACGCCCTGGGACGCAGCATATGCACAGCTGGGCTGGCGGTTCCGTTCGTAACCACCCCAGACCATCCTGGGGCACCCACTCACGTTCTGGGTGTAGAGCATGAAATTGTGCTCTACACCCGTCCCAGGACATCCCCAGCCATCCCATCCTATCCTGCAGCTGTTTGGGAGGGGGAGCATTTGCACCTACAGCCCACAGGACCCCCCCCCAGGCACACACACACACACCCCGGGCTGGGGGTAGTGGGGATACACGCATGCACACATGACTTACCCCATCACCACTGGGGTCAAAGTGGGAGGCCTGGCCAGCATCATTGTGCATCTTCATGCACCACCGGCTCTGATTCTTTTCCACCCAATGGCGGCAAGCCTGGGAGGAGTCTCCCACCCCCATGCCAGCCTTTTTGGGCTAGGCCACGTGGGGACAGATTCCCCTTTCGCAAAAAGGCAAGTAGGAACACATGCCCACGCGTTCCTTCCCTCCTTGCCTAGGTGTGAACGGGGAACGCATCCCCATGTGGCCTAGCCTTAGTTCACTACAGCCCTTTGGCTGTAGTGCGAAAAGGCCTCTGAACTGGACCACCGATAGTCCTCAGGATCAACGACTATTGGAGTAGGCTGGGATTATCCAAATGCAGAATAGGCCAGTCAAGGAAGGCAAGTCCCTGGCAGATACAGGATTGCACTTCGGCATCTGATCTCAGAGAGGACTGAAAAAAAGAGAGAAAGAGAGAAAAGAGCTGCATCTGTACAAAAAAAAAGCAGCTTAGAGATGATAGCATCCACACACATCTCCAATCCACCTTAAAGACCAGAAAATATACTTTTAAAGGCCTTTAACATGGATTAGAAGTAGCATAAGAACACAAGGGTGTCCACGTGTGATCACCTCTAAGCTGCTTTCAAGCCACTTTTTTAATGTGTGCGGATGGAGCCAGAATAGAGATCATAACATAACAGAAGAAAACAACAACACAGGGGTAAATGATTCAAAAGAAAATTAGAAATGGGGATGTCACATGTAGATGCACAAAAAGAAGCATCCACCCACTTGCAAAAGCCATTAGAACAGAGTCCCTGAGCACAAGGGCTTCTCTTCCTGGTAGCTAAAGAAATTCCAAGCTACACAGAAAGCTGTTTATGGAAAGAAGTAACAGGTGACAATCAAGATCATTTCCACTGCATTGCACTAATCAGGTGAGTCCCTGGCAAGCTGAGTCATAGTAGTTGATCAAGTCATGTGCTTGTGTGTCTTGTTGCTTTCTTTATCCTCAAAACAACTCAGAACGAGCAAACAGGAGTCAAAGGCAGCTGGAAAGTTCTGCACCTGTGAAAAGAGGGAGAGTGTGTCTCCATTCCACTGGCAAGAGATACCTTGGGGAGATCCTTCCAGCAGAGTAGACCCCCTTCTAGACTAGGGGTTCTTAGCCAGGGGTCCACCTGACTGGAACAAAAAAAGGTTAAGGATCCCTGTTCTAGACCAAGGCTGTCTTGTCCAAGTTCTCACACGCTGCATATAGGGAGGGGGGGCTTTTTACTCTCCACATGCAGGTACAGCATAACCCTTGGGCTAAATGTAGTACAATTCACCATGGCCCAGTTCAGTGCATGAGGAGCAGCCTCACAGTCCCTCCTCAGGCCCTGGACTTTCTGAAACACTGGGAACACATGAATAGGATTAGGAACAACAATAGTTTCTTGTTCCCTTAATGTGATATATACATCATGAGGTGGTTTCCGAAGCAGAAGCATTGCACTATATGAGGGTTGGTCACATACTTCTGCCAGGCTGGGGTGTGGAGGGATGGCTCAGATTGCCTTTTTTCAAAGGTCAGCATGCCCTGCATCCCTCAGAAGGAAACCTCGTACCTTGAGAGATGGACACACCTCAGATTAAGGATCACTGCTTCACTATTTGTGCTGCAGTCTCCCACTCAGCCCGCCCCCCACCATTTCTGTTGTTTATTCATGCTCAAATACTTGTGACCCTATGGACCATGGCACAGTGGGCCTGTCTCTTCTCAGCTGTCTCCCAGGGTTTGCCCAAGCTCATGTTCACTTCCTCCACAATACTGTCTAACGTATTGGAGACATTCTGACCTGAGGGACTCATTTTCCAGTGTCATATCTTTAAGACTTTCGTTACTGTCCATGGGGTTTTCTTGTCAGGGATACTGCAGTGGTTTGCCATTTCTAGTGGATCACTTTTGGTTTGAGCTCTCTGTTATGACCTGTCCATCTCAGGTGGCCTTGCACAGCATCACTCGTTGCATCATTGAGATGTCCAAGTCATTCTACCATGGCAAGTTGCAGAAACTTAATACAATATTGCTTTCTTTCCCTACTCTCCCTAGCCGTTGGGCCACTGTGGCAGAATCCCCTTAATTTATTTCTCAGCTAATTTATCTAACATCCATGACTAAAGGAAGAATTCAAGTAGCCAGCAAACTCTACCTGTTAGAAGCCATAAACCAAGACCGGGAGCTTCAGTTTTCCACACAAAATGATTCCTTGGGCATCCAGTGTCTTTTCTGTCCAATAATAACATACTGATGCGGTCAAGCTTTTCTGTTGTTGTTTTTTTGGACCTCATCTATATTGGCATTTGTCCCACAAGAGGAAGTGAGGAAGAATCGTCACTGACGTTCCCACAGACTTCTGAAAGGAGAAACATCTGTTGAAGCAATGAACAGCTTGCCTGCCTGTCTCGGTCAGCCCAGGAAGAAGAGCAGCCAACCAGGTTTCCACGCACACAAGTTCCATTTCTACTTGTTTGCAGGCAGCAAAAATGTGATGGATGGACGGTACAGGCCAGGTTGGTTCACATGCTTAGGAGATCTATGTGGAAGTCTCTCGGGAGCCTAGAGGAGAGATAACAGGCCTTTTCACATTACAGCCGAACAAGTTCCCCATTCACACATAGGCAGGTAAGGAACGTGTCTCCACGTGTTCCTACCTGCCTGGGTAGGAAAGGGGAAAGTATCCCCTTGTGTCTTAGCCTGAAAAGGCCGGCATGGGGCTGGGACCCCACTCCCAGGCCTGTCTGGATTGGGTCCGAAAGGACCCAAAGGTGGGTAGGCCTGTCACGTTCCTTCCCCAGGTTCCCATGGCTTCTAGGGACCAGATCAGGTCCCCTAGGGCCTGCAGGAACCCTCCCAAGCACCCATCCCCCCCCCCCGGGCCTGGGCCTATGTGGGGACGTGTGGAAGAGCGAGGTACTTCCCACATGCTCCCCGGGCCAGCGGTGCTGTTAGCCTGCGTGTGGCAGCCACTCTGATTGACTAGCTACAATGAAGTGCTCTACACCCGGAATGCGTCTAGAACGCCTTGGGACAGGCTGGGGAGGTTCCAAATGGAACCGCCCACCAGCGGAGCAAATGCTCCATCGCAGGGCATCCTACATACGTTCCGTTGGTCCTCGTGTGAATAGGTCTAACAAGTGGGTTGTAGCGTAGCATAGAGGTAAGAGTGCTAGGCTAGATCATGAATGCCTTTGGGTTTGAATCCTCACTGGGCCATGAAATCTCAGATGTGATCTTGGACCAGTCGATGTCTCTTAACCTTAATCTATTTCATAGGGTTACTATGAGGATAAAATGGATGTGAGGTGAATCGTGTGCCCTGCCTTGGGGTTTTTAGAAGAAAGGCATGAGGGGATATATACATGTTGCAAATAAATATTTAAAGATTGTTCAAGCAACTTTTTTTTTTCTAAGAGCAAATGTTATTGAAAATTCCAGACAGAGGGAACAACAGCCACATTTTATTGCTTCTCTGTTTTTATTTGTTTATCTAAGGCCACGTTCCGACACAGCAAAGATAATCCAACTTCTCTGCAAATGAGCACTCAGTACGATTTCAGACCTTTCCAACTGTTTCCTTATAACACAGGCTCAAAGCAGACATGCTCGTTCCCACTCTTCACTCTTCCATGCTCGGCATGGAGAAACGCTCCTTTTTCTCTCCTCCCCTATCTCCTTCCCTTACCAAAACCACATGCAGTCTATTCTCCAGACAATGAATTCATTGAGGCAGGAAGTTCAAACACACTCCATATTTACCTGCTGCTGCATCAGAACAAGGAGTTCTTTGGCAGCACTTTTCATTCACAATTTGTTCCCCTTCCCTGGGTGTTTCTCCACCGTGCTCCTTTAATCCGGATCTAAGAAGATCCGGATATAAGGAATGGGTACATTCCTTAATCCGGATCTAGTAGATCCGGATTAAGGAAAGTACCCATTTGTGTTTCCATGGGTGGTCTAGCACCCAATAGCAATGGGTGCTAGCCTCCCTGCCATGGAAACATCGAAGCACCCATTTGGAAATCCGAATCTACCCATGAGGGGTCTGCTTGTCACCCCAGGTGTTTGGGGGGACAGGGGGTGCAATCTCCAAAGTGGCTTCGAAGTCACTTCGAAGTCTGTGCAAAACAGCTCCATTGAAGTCTGTGCTGATCTTCGGAGTGAACTTCGGAGTGACTTCGAAGTGACTTTGGAGTCACTTCGGAGTCACTTCGAAGTTCACTCTGAAGATCAGCCCAGACTTCAAAGATGCTCCAGAGCTATTTTGCACAGACTTCAAAGTGATTTCAAAATGACTTCGAAGCTTAGGCTTTGGGGCTCCCCCCATGGGTGCCCCCTCCCCTTAGTCTCCTCTAGACCCCACTGCCACACAAGCGTGGAAACAGGCTCCCTTTAATCTGGATTTTCTGTCTGAAGACCCCATTGTAGACCCCATTAATGGGGTCTACAGAAAATCCAAATTAAAGGCCAGAAAGTACCCATTTGATCCGGATTTCCTCAGCGGCAGTCGAAACAATCGGGTCCCAAATGGGGGCCGTGGTGGAAATGGGATCATCCAGCTCAAACCCAAATGGGTCCTTAATGGGTGCAAAAATGGGTACTTTCTGACAGTGGAAAAACACTTCCCCGCACCCCGCCTCCATCTTGTATCCTACCCAGCACAACATTTCTTTAAAAATCTGTTTTACTCTTTGGCATGCTTAAAGTGACTGTCTTAAACCAGATTTTAACTGCTGGGTTTTTGCAAATTTTAAGCAGGCACTTTACAAAATGGATTAAACTATTGAACAATGCAGTCATGGCCTCAACAAGAGTCCAGCCTCTCTTCTTTTCCTCAAATGGTTCCAATCATCTAAGGCCAAAATGCCTGGAGAGGCCTAGTATCATCTCATTAAAATGACTAGATATCTGAGCAAGCAAATAAACAAAAACCACAGAGCTGATGTGCAGAGTTCACAGCTGTATGATGTGCTGATTCGGGGTTTTAGATGGCTTTAGGGCTGGATTAAGACATCCATGATGGAAACATTTATCAATTTTTAATAATGTTTTTAAATATAATGTTTTTCTGCTTTCTTTTTTTTCTGTGATCTTTTTTGCAGATCAACTTGAGCTTTTTTCAGGGAGGGTGTCGCACTAAAATAAAAAACAATAATAGTAATAATAGCATCAAAATAACAATTACCCATTGATAGCCTAATAGTTCTGGAAAATCTGAAGATACTAAAGAGGCTTGAGAAAGTTATTGTGGGCGCTATTTCCCTTGAGGCACTGATTATTTTGGCTATGGTTCATCAAAATTGTAGTACAAAACAGAAGGATCTTTTTTTGGGGGGGGGTCCATTAGCACTAAGTACCCATTAGGGATCAATTAAGGACCCATAAGGCTCAGAGCAGGAAGACCCCATTTCCACTGCAGACCCCATTAAAGGCACATTTGTTTCCACCAGTTCTAGGGAAATCTGGATTGAATGGGTCCTTCAGGACCTATAATCCAGATTTCCTGTAGACCCCATTAAAGGAGTCTACAATGGGGTCTTCAGGCATCAAATCTGGATCATACGGAGTATGTTTCCACTGTGATCAAGCAATGAGTTCTGGGGGGAGGGGGTCTGGGGAGGCACACCAATGGGTGGGGGTGCCCCAAAACCCCAAAATCAGAAGCTTGTACACAATCTCTGAAGCTGGCTCCAAAGCCGGCTCCAAAGAATAGCACAGGCTCTGGCTCTGAAGAGGACCCCACGTGAGAGCAATGCCAATCCTACGGACCTTTGTCAAAGCCTCCGGACAATCTTCAAAGTTTGCTGCAGATTGCTCTGGAGAATCCCCGAGGCTTAATGACCTGCACCTAGGAATAAAAGTTCTGAGCTGTGCAGTGGCGGGTGATTTCTGGTGGTGCGCTATGGCATGCCATCCTGAAAATCACTTCCAAGAATTCCAGACCATGGAGGCATGCTGTCTGCACACATCCATGATCCAGATTCAAGCTGTTAGGAGAGATTGTAGACCCCATTAATGGGTTGTCTGATAGACCAGGATTGAGGGCCTCTCTTTCTGGATCTAGCTCCATCCTGTGTGGACAGACCTGGCCTAACGGGGTGGTGGGGCCCTCCGTGATCCAGATTAATGTGCAGATGCGGAGGCCCTGGATCCAACATCTAGGAAAGAGTATCTGCATCTAGGGGAGGCTGTCATACCCTCCAGGTGCCTTCTGTCTTCTTAGAAGTCTCCTAATTATTGATTAGGTGTGGAGCATGAAATCGTGCTCCACAACCTTCCCAACCTTCTCCCAAAGATTACCCAACACATCCAAGATTCAGTCTTCTGCTGGATGAGGTCACAGGTCACAGCTCTGCTACCCTCCTGACACAACTGCGACTGTGCAGAACAGCAGCATCGGCATGACAATAGTGCTGATGCATGAGCAGTCACAGAGGGTGCAACATTCAAGATGGCAGCACCCTGAAGAAGACCGGCCCCGGAGTTGATCGTAGATGAGTAACCAATCACGCAGGGCTTAGGCTGTGACTAGTGCTCGCAAGCGCGAGTGCTAGTCAACGTTGGGTGATTGCGCTCCTTTCCTGTCCAGCGGATGGGAAGGGAAGTGCGAAAGTACCTTAGATCAAGAGGCCCTCTCATCCAGATCAGCATCCTCAGGCAGAAAGGACCATAGGTACATAAATCGCAATTCTGTTACGATCTCCTTTTGCCAGAATCCTATGATTCTAATTGAAATCTCAGTACAAAGAAGGATTTTGCTGGAGTGTTCTTGGGAAGTTAAAAGCAGGCTGCTATATTTACTTCACCTGTGACCTGAACTTCATTCATCATTTATATCCGCCCAGGGAAGGTTGGTGCATTGACCCATTGCAGTATCCAGGTCCCTTCAAGTATTTTACACGGGAAATCTTGCTGAAATGAACTCCCTTAGAAAAACAAGAATATTTATAGACCAGACTTCCTTATATCAGTTGCTTTCTTTGTGATGGCATTTGAGCAAAGGTCATTTAAAAGTAAGCAAAAGGTCAGTCATAGAAATGCACAAGAAAAAATGGGGGAAATAATCTTATTTGCCATTAGCACTAAAGTTCATCTGCCTTAATTTACACTCTCAGAAATTTTGGGATTTAAAAACCTTTAAAATGTTTCTCTCTCTTTCTTTTTGAAGAAGAAGAGTTGGCTTTTACACCCTGCTTTTCTCATCCTTAAGGGGACTCAAAGTGGCTGACAAACTTTCTGTTCTTCTCCCCACGTCAGACACCCTGTAAGGTAGGTGGGGCTGTGAGAGCTCAGAAAGAGAGTTGTGACTAGCCCAAGATCACCCAGCTGGCTTTATGGAGGAGTGCGGAATCAAACACGGTGACTGCGAGATGTGAGTTCAGCACTCTGACTGCAAGACCAAACTGGCTCAAAAGGACACAGAACAGCCGCAAAGTGGCACTGTGCATGGTTGTCTTTCAAAATAATATGCAATATTTTCTGAGGTGATCTAGACTGAATTCGCACTTCAACCCATAGTTTGCAATAAGGCAACATCTGGGCAGGTGCAGCTACACTGTTGGGAGGTGTTTACAGGCTAGAAATGCCCCCTGCCTGCTTGGAGGTTGCCTAATAACACACTAGCTGTGGAGCATGAAATTGTGCTCCACAAGCTACCAAACCCTCACCTGAGACTTACTTGAAGCATGCAGCCGGCAAGCCTTCACACCTCTGCTGGCTGGGAAGATCATTGGAGGTGCCGCATAAACACACTGGCAGCTCCAATTACCCTCTTACAAAACTGCGGCTGAGCGGAACATCAGTGCCGTCATTAGAATTCGAGTCTAATCGAATGTCAAAACATTTGATTCAATTCAAATGTTTAAAATCCGAATGCTAAAAAAACAGACTCAAATCCGTTACATTCGAATCTATTCGTTTGAAAGTTAGGTTTGTATTTAAAGATACGAATGTCGACAACATTCATATGTGTTATAAGTATCTGTACGCATTTCATATGCATCCTGTTTTCATCTTGTATTATAAGTGCAAATGTGCACAGATATGTATAATATTTCTACAGATACATATGTAATACATACCACACCTTCACTTTAAACCTTCTTTAGTTCATCTTCAGGTCTGACTGCTCAGACCTTTCCATCTCTATCCATTTCATCTGTGGACTTTTCATTCACAAAAGTCCAAATCAGTGGTTCTCAACCTGGGGGTCGGGACCCCTTTGGGGGTCGAATTACCCTTTCAGAGGGGTCGCGATGAGCCTCCCGCCGCCCTTCTCTCCCACCTCCCAGCTGCTTCGCCCCCATGGTTGGGGGTCCCCACAACATAAGGAACTCCATTAAGGGGTCGTGGCATTAGGAAGGTTGAGAACTGCTGGTCCAAATGAAGGGTGGGACATTATTTCCCACTTGTCTTGTTCCTGCTATCCCCTTCCCCTGACAGCTTGCGGTCACCTCCATTTATATTGATGGTCAGAGGAGCACGTGTGGTCCAGGACAGAACTTTGGGCAAGTCCACTTGTTGCATCTCTCCATGGTGAGTAATATCTACCCTTTCTCTGTTTTCTCTTCCTTAGCCAGTTGCTTGAAGCCTAGATATGAGCATGTGTAATTGAGAGACCCTCTGACCCTGGAGCATTCGCTCTAATAGTTGGCCGCTCTCTGTACGCAAGGCAGATCCCTCATCACTCTCTTTACAGCCAACTGATCTCTTCCTCTTTCTCTAGCTACGGACAGTGAGAGAAACTATCTGCAAAACGCTGCACGCGTGCCCAGTGCTCAAAACTCTTTCCATCTACGCCTCGCGATCCAAGTTTCCCCCTTCATGATGAATACCAGAGTTCTTTTCCTTTCCACAAGACATCTTGGGATCCATTTCGAATAAGGGTGAGGAAAAGGACACATTCTCCCTTTGACCTTGAACTCCTTCAGCATTCTGCAACCCCCTCTCCAGCCTACATTTTGGCAACTGTTTTGGTCATGCTTCTATTATTAACAAAGCAGTCTACAGGGAGAGGAGGGTGAAGATATTTGATAGATGGCAGCAAGAGGATTGTGTCTAAACACACAATGCTTCAAGCCTGAATGTGGTCAGGATTTATAAAAGGCAACACAGGAAATGGAAAAATACATATTTGGTTCTTTCCTTCTCCCTCTCCCTCTCCCTCTCTTCTACCATGTTCGTTTGGATCACGGTCTTCAGAGAATCATGGACATTTTATTTATTTATTTGTTTGTTTGTTTATTTATATTTCTATCCCACCCTATACCCAAGGTCTCAGGGCGGGTAACAACCTTAAAATCCACCATATCAAACAAAATAATATATATTAGAATAAAAACCATCACAGCATTTAAAATCCAACATGTGAAAAACAAAACAATATCAATTAAAACAGTAGGGGGAACATGACTGACATTTAGCCAAAGGCCTGAGCAAAGAGGTGCATCTTCACCACCTTCCTGAACATAAACAGAGAAGGAGCCTGATGCACTTCAAGGGGGAGACTATTCCACAGCCTGGGGGCCACTACGAAGAAGGCCCTCTCCCGGGTGCCCACCTGCCTCACTACTGAAGGCGGTGGGACAACCAGGAGGGCCTCCCCTCCAGCTCTTAGGGCATGGGCAGGTCGGTATTTATTTATTTATTTATTTATTTATTTATTTATTTATTTATTTATTTATTTATTTATTTATATTTATATCCCACCCCATACCCAAGGGTCTCTGGGTGGCTCACAACATTTTAAGACACACACATATCAAATCTGTATAAAACAATGCTAAAACCAATACAAGGTTTAAAATCCAACATAATAATAATACTAAAAAAGAGAGATACAAAAACAGTTTAAAAAACAGTGGAGTGTGCACTGGGGGAGGCAGGGGGGGGACTTTTAGCCAAAGGCCTGAGTGAAGAGGGTGTCTTCACTGCCCTCCTGAACATAAACAGGGAAGGGGCCTGACGCACCTCCAAGGGGAGACCATTCCACAATCTGGGGGCCACCACCGAGAAGGCCCTCTCCCGGGTGCCCACCCGCCTAGCTACTGAAGGTGGAGGGACAACCAGAAGGGCCTCCCCTCCAGATCTTAAGACACGGGCAGGTTGATATGGGAGAAGGCACTCCTTTAGATATCTGGGGCCCAAGTCATTTAGGGCCTTATAAGTCAGAGTTAGCACCTTGAATTGGGCTCGGTAGTGAATTGGCAGCCAGTGCAGTTCTTTTAGAACCAGCGTGATATGTGTCCAGCTAGATGTTCCTGAATAACCGTTCTGCTGAGTCAGGCCATGAAAAGACATTACCAAAGCAGGTAGCAGTAGAAGTAACAGATGTGGCACAAAGAGAAACTACAAATGTGATTGTGAAAGCAGAATCAGTTGAAAATACGGAGACCAAACCATTAGACACTACTGAAAAAGGCTGGGCAGATGGTGAAAAGAGAGATGGTCAAGATGCTGAAAAGCAGTTACTATCTCAAGAAGAAAAACAGCATGATATCGAGAAAGAAAAACAGGAACAAGAAACAAAAATGGTAGAGATCTCAACAGAAACCTATCCAGAGGAAGGAGTTACCTCTCCTGAACAGTGGCCACCCCAAATACCCACTGAAAGTATAAGCAAGGAGTCTGAAGTAGACTTGAAAAGGAAAAGGGACCAGAATTCTTCAAAAGGTTTTGAACACCTGCAAAAACAGTTAACAGAGATTGAATTTGAAGCAAAGACTTTGCTGGTAGCAGAAGGTGTTGATCAGAGATCCCTAAAAGCAACCATTGATGACGTCATTGAAAAGAAGAAGGAGTCGAGACAAACTGAGAAAGAACTTGTTTGTGAACAAACAGATGTCAAACCTAGTAAAGGCTGGCTAAAAGACACAGAAGTGAGCCATGAACTAAAGCTGACTGAACCTAGCAGTGGGGATTCAGCAGCAGCGGAACCTCAGGAAGGCATCACTAAAGAAGTTGAACTACTTTCATATCGAGGAAGAGACAAGATGCAAGGAGCAATCTTCAGTCGAAGAAGCAACGAACAGCTTTTGCATTGGACACTAATTATACAGAAGAAGCTCAACAAACCCATAGTGGCTGGGAGATGTGTGATGCAAAGAAGACTTGAAAGCTGTAAAATAAAGACTGTTAAAAGCATTTAAAGGACTTTAATAATAATAATAATAATAATAAAAGTTTGTTTATAGTTGTTGTTAGAAAAGGAAGATAAGATTAGTCAGAATTGTTTATAGGCAGGACTAGCCTATATAACAATTCTTGCCCTAAGGTAAAGGGGGAATGTGGTGCCCGCGAGGACCCCTCACCCTAAAATTAAGTTATTTTGGCAAAATTACAAAGTGTGGTGAAATTGTGATGTCTATACGTTTAAAAGTGTTGTCAAAGTGTGTTTTTTAGAAATGGTAAGTAGCTTAAGGGAGGGGCTAGTCAGGCTCTCCAGGAGGGAGTGTGAAATAAACTCCTGGCAGAGTCTCCACCAATCAGAGTGAAGCTAGCCAGCCAGGCCCATATTTAAGGGAGCCTGAGGGAATTGTTAGCGTTCTCTGCCTGGGGTTAACTGACCAGAGGGGGTTAACTAGGAGAGAAACGGGCTCTTGGACAAGGAAGCTGGAAGAAGGGTCCTGAGTCATTAGTGAATATATGGTGTTTAGAAAGTAAAAGAATTGAAATGGTTATACGTTACTTATGCTGCTGGCATTAATCTGAATAACTGTAGCTGTTTCCTCAACCAATGGCCAGGGAAAGTGTGTCTTCGCCAGTCTTCTAAGCATAGGCCTTTCCCATACTTACTGGTCATCTATTGTGGGGGTCCAGCCCTCTTCTGTGCCTCTTTCACTCCAGGGCAGTCTAGAGAGGCCCAACTTCCTGCTAGTACACTGCATCCACATTGTACATGGTGTGGCCAGGGGCCTTTTCGCACTTGTCGTTAGGGATGGCTTAGGGATACTGTGGCATTAAGCAACCACACAGTACCAAGCCACTTCCATTTAGGAGCAGCTCTGAGTGTGTGGGACTGTCCCCACTCTTCAATAGCCAGTTTGGTCTAGTGGTTAGGGAGCTAGATTATCTGGGAATACCAGGTTTAATTCCGTCCTCCCCCATGAAGCCAGCTGGGTGACCTTGGGCTAGTCACAGTTCTCTTCTTGCTGCTTCCCTCACCCTCACCCCCACCCTCACTCTGACCCTCACTCTGCCCTGGATTTGGTCTCCTGCTTGCGATCGCCACCAGCCTGCTTTTCTTGCTCTGGTCCGTGGCCAGTTTGGTCTAGTGGTTAGGGAACCGGACTCTTACCTGGAAATACCGGGTTCGATTCCTCCCTCCCCCATGAAGCCAGCTGGGTGACCTTGGGCTAGTCACAAGTTCTCTTCTGAGCTCTCACAGCCCCACCTACCTCACAGGGTGTTCTGTTGTGGGGAGAAGAATAGAAAAGCTTTGTCAGCCGCTTTGAGTCCCCTTAAATGGGTAAAAAACAAAAGGGGGTAGAAAAGCCAACTCTCCTCCTCCTCCTCCTTTGACATAGAATTTATATGGTCTTAAGTCACTTCAGCAAAATTGCTGCTTTTTCTTTATTAAAAATAACTCTGTTAAACTCTCCTGAGACCAAATGCAACCAGATTGGGCATCAGATACACAGATATCAAATATTTATACATAATCTTTCTCTTTCATATGAATATTCACAAGGAATTTCTGAAAACAAGTTTAATCACTTGTTTTATGAAGCAGTCTGGTCAAGTGTACATTATACAGATTGATTTGCAAATATTTGTATATCACCCTTCGTCAGACAGTCCCAGGATGAATCATGCCACTCTGCAAAATAAACAGTAAAATACAGATAAAATCACTAAAGCATTATTAAATAAATTTTAAAAAACACTTGAAACACACCTTTCTCACCCTGGCAGGACTATACGATGAAGAAGCTAAATGTCAAAGGTGCAGAAGAAGAGACGGTTTTTAACCAGGCACCAAAAGGCATATAACATTGGCATCTGACATACATATATCTGCTGGGAGGTTATTTTGCAACCTGGGGGTCACTGCAGAAAAGGCTCTCTCACATGGCCCCAAATCCTGAACCTCTAAGTGAGTGGAACTACAAGAAGGTCCTCCCCCTGAGATCTTAATACTGTGTGTGCATGTGCACTGTCATTAGAACAATGGTGACATGCTGCACACGTACATTCATGTTTTTTGTCATCTAAGATGCCTCCTGCTCAGCACCACTCAGCACCACAGAGGCGGGAAAAGGCTGCACCAGAGACTACAAAGGCTGCCTCTAGTCAAGGTAAGTCTGTGTGTGGTGCACCAAATCGTGTTCCACATGTAGCGAAGCTACAGTATGCTCCTGCATGGAAGGAGCCATTTCTGGTTTGGAAACGGTTCCTTGCAGTGCAGACGCTCTGTCTGTGAGCACTCTACAGCCTCACTAGGGGGCCAAGTGCAGAAAGGCAGAAGGTGAAGAAGTGTACTCCATGAACCCTTGATACAGGTTAAGTAGATTAAGTAGATTCTCCTGCTCGGAAGAGTAAATATAATAATAACACTTGGAAATGTCGCATGCATTTTGTTGGATTCCACCTGAAAACCAGAAGCGCGTGTTTGACATCTCAAAAACTGATATTCTTCTTTTCTTTCCTTTTCTTTTTAATTGATAAGCCTTATAGAAGTCTTATAGCATTCCAGCCTTTCACACTGCTGCTCTTTCCATTCACAGCCCTCTGTGGTTTGCCTGCAAACAGGGTTGGCTTGCAGATTGGAATTCAATCTCTTATTGTATTTTTTCCTCTTTGTATCCAAAAGCAATTTCGCAATGGGGCCTTGTTTTAAGAATGGACTGACAAGACTCAGGGGCAGCTTTGTCAGCAGGACTGGACATCTGTCAAGAAAAGGAGCCAATAAATTTCCATAAGCCCCAACCAACTGCGCAATCATTTATGATGACAGCCAAACGCCTTCAAGTATAGCATCTCCTTTTGCAATGTGGAGTTGGGCTGGCAGAATAAAGGGGATAAAATTTACTGCCTTTGAAATTCCTATTTTATGAGTTCTGCACCTTTAAAAAAACCGGGACTGTTGTTCCTCCACCAATAAATTACTGTGCAACCATTTTTTAAAAAATTAGGAGCCTAGTCTGTGGTCCTTTCTGCACTTACCTGTTAATCCAGATCAAGGATCATCCTAGTACACATTGTCTACATGGGACAAGTGCTCATCTGGATCAGATCCATACTAAGGCTTTAGTAATCTGAGTTAGTTGTAGACCTGAGGCCTTTTCGCACAAGGGGGTTTTGAACATGTGGAGAAGACACAGGGACACTGCATTCATACATCAGGGGTGGCCAGATTCGTTCCGGACCGCCCAAAGCGTCCCCACACGCTCTCCACGCGTTCAGTTTTCAGAGCAGGAAAAACTGCTCTGAAAACATCTCCATGTATTCGGCGTGTCCCCAGCTGTTCCAGAGGAAGAACAGCTGTGTACAAACACATGCATACATCCGATATGTATCGGATACGAATATTTGATACAAACACATACATATCCGATAACGTATCCCGTAATATATCTGCTCTGAAAGGATCAAATACACCCTGAATCCACTCTGAATCTGCTCTCAATCCATGTCAAATGCACTCTGGATTTATTGCAGATGTGACTGATGCAGCTGCTTTCCCACCTCCCCGGGTTCACAAATGTTCCTAAATATTTGTATGAATACTAATGTCAATGTACGAATGTTGTAGCATTTGATTCATATATGAATATCCAAATTCGTGCAAATTCATATGAATATCAAATATTATGAATATTCACGCACATCCATAACTCCAGCCCCTCCCTGTCTAATAGGTCCGCTGCTTCTTGGGGACTTCTCACAAGTTCATGCACACTTTGCCCAAATACTCTAGAAAATGCATTGGAACAAAATAATCTATAGGAAATGTCCTTGTAAGTACTAGAATGAATAACTAGGTCCTGCCTCTAGGCTGGAGAGACAAGCCGGATGCCTCTAAAGGCTGTTTGCTAGGATTCGAGAGCAGGTGAAGGTTTTGCCCTTGTCTTCTGCTTGAGATTCCCAGTACCATTGCTGGGCCACTATGTGGGACAGGATGCTGGCCAGCAGGGCTCCTCTGATGTTCTCAAACCCGGAATATTGAATTATAATACGCTAGTACTGCAGATCATCGTAACCCTGGTCAGGGAAGCTAAAAGCTGCCACACATTCCATGCGGGTTTTTCATTCTGTCCAGATGCAGCCCCTGGAAGTCCTCCATTTGGGGACAGCCGGAGGAAAATGTGCTATGCTTTTGCTTATAGAATTGGACTCCCGGCGTACGTGGGCGGGTTGCATCATTAAGAGGTGTTTCATGTACACAGAAGTTTAAATGCTACTGCTGCTGCTGAACGTTACCGCCTGCATTCCAGTTATGCGCAAAACAATAACTGGCTCTTATTCAAAGAAAGAAAGAAAAACTGGCAAGTCTCCGTGGGGTCAAAGAACAGGTCTGGCTGGTTTATTTCCACTATTTCGTTGGCAAGAGAACTACTAGTAAGGAAGCAAAGGGAGACAGAAGAGAACCATGTATAAAAAGAAGCGGGGGGAATTAACTTACTGCAAACATCTTAATCACTCCTTTGGCAATTCAGCCCATGACCCAAGATCAACCCCGCTAGAAAGAAACGATGGAGGGTCTTGAATGCTCCCTGCTGTTGGGAATGAAAACATGCAGTGGAAGAGTCATTAAACCTGAATAAACTGACCCAAAGTTCAACAAGCAAGCTGAAAGACTAGAGATAAGGAGTTAGAACAACCCAGAGCAAACAGTCTCTCTGGCCACAAGCAACCGAGGCTGCAAGACGTCTCAGGGACGAGGATGTTCCTCGCTGGATCAAACAGTGAAAGGGCAAATCATTGCAAACATTTCTTCTGGACTTTTTTCCCATAACAGTTGCCTGCTTTTTGTAGGGCTGGGCTAAGGTATTTTTCTGCTTGAGGGGGAAAACAAGAAGACGACTGAATTGTTGGTTAAACTTAGAGCCTTTCTGCAATTACCTTAAATCCAGGTTACAATCTCTCGTAATCCTTTTCTGGGCAGCATCGGTCCACATGTCATTGTGGATTAGTGAGTTACTGCCCACCACAGGTATGCGCCATCTGCCTTTGACAGAGTGTGATCCAGATCCGGAGACTTAGGAGGTATTTGCACTTTGGCCTCTGGTATGCACTTAGGACAGCTCTGGTACCATATTTGTCCTAACTGCATACCAGAGGCCTCAGTGCGGATATGTCCTTGATCTGGACCACTGGTGGGCTTGATTAAATACGTCTACCAGAGCCCAGCATGGCCTAGTTTGGGACATGGAGGCACGCAGAAGGCACCCCCCTCCATTTTATGGACTACTGATGGGCCAATTTAAGCAGCACTTCAAAGTGTACCACCAAAAGGTGTTCACCAGTGGATCAGGCCACAGCCCATCTAGTCAAGCATCGTGTCTCACACAGTGGCCCAACAATTGCTTTCGGGCTTCAAGCAGAAGACAAAGGGGAAAACCTTCGCTTGCTCTCACTTACATGTCCTTTAGAGGCATCCTGCCTGTCTCTCCAGCCTGGAGGCAGCACCAAGGCGACCATTTTGGTAGCCATTTACACGTCTGTCCTCCATGAATTTGTCTAACTGTTTTTTAAAAAAGCTATCCAGACTGGTTGCTGTCACCACCTCTTCTGGTAGTAAATTCCATAGACTGTTGGCCCTCTGGATGAGGCAGTCGAAGGGATGCTGATCAAATTTGCAGATGACACAAAGCTAGGAGGGGTTGCTAACACTATGGAAGAGAAGGAGAGGATTAAAAAAAAGATATAGACAAGCTTGAACAGTGGGCTGAAACGAACAGAATTATATTTAATAGGGACCAATGCAAAGTCCTACATCTGGGTAAGAAAAATGATAAAAGTGAATACAGAATGGAAGGAAACTGGCTGAGTATTAGCACAAGTAAAAAGGATCTGGATGTACTGGTTGATCACAGGTTGAATGAGTCAACAATGTGATGCAGCTGCAAAAAAGGCAAACACCATCCTAGGATGCATCAAGAACAGCATAGAGTCTAGATCATGAGAAGTAGTTATTCCTATTTATTCTACCTTGGTCAGACCTCCTCTAGAGTACCGTGTCCAGTTCTGGGCATCCCAGTTTTAAAAAAAACATTGACAAACTAGAGCAAGTTCAAAAGAGGGCTACGAAGTTATTAGTGGTCTAGAAACCATGTTCTATGAGGAACGGTTGAAGGATCTAGGAATGTTTAACCTGCAGAGGAGAAGACTGAGAGGAGATGTGTTAGCTGTTTTCAAGTATCTGAAGGGTTGTCACAGTACAGAGGGATTGTGTATTCTCATTTGCACAAGATGGGAGGACTAGAAACAAGGGGATGAAATTTCAAGGGAGTCAATACAGATTAGATATTAGGAAAAACTTCCTGACAGTGAGGGCAATCAGTCAATGGAATAGGTTGCCATGGGAGGTAGTGAGTTCTCCTTCACTGGAGGTCTTCAGGCCAAGGATGGACAGACGTCTGTCTGGGTAGTTTAGGAAATCCTGCATTGAACAGGGGGTTGGACTCAATGACCCTGGAGGTCCCTTCCAACTCTATAATTCTATTATTCTGTGATTCTAGGGATAAAAAAACCCTTCCTCTTGTCAGTCCTAACTCTTCTGCCATCAGTTTCATAGAGTGCCTCCTGGTTCTAATGGTCAGTGACAGAGACAATAATTTCTCTCTATCCACCTTTTCCATACCATGCATGATTTCATATACTTCAATAAGGTCCCCTTTTAAACATTGCCTTTCAAGAGTATGCATACTTAGCATGCCTTTCCTTGCTCCTTTAAGAAGG
The DNA here is from genome assembly GCA_023333525.1 of Aspidoscelis tigris stejnegeri. Taxonomy (NCBI): domain Eukaryota; kingdom Metazoa; phylum Chordata; class Lepidosauria; order Squamata; family Teiidae; genus Aspidoscelis; species Aspidoscelis tigris. Next base: position 16,774,219 of record JALMGA010000007.1, read on the forward strand.
TAGTGTCCTTGCTTGCATACAGCTGATTCGCCCCCCACCGCCCCTGCAGTTTGGAGTTTGCAAAATATGGTGGAGATCAAAGTTTCAACAGAACCACCATAATGATGGACCTTTCAGAGTTTCATCTTCCCCCAGGCAGGCTCCAGAAAGTTTCTTCTGTACACGTCTGCTCTTATAATTGTTTGGCATGGTCTGGTCTCCACATCCAATCCTGGCTTTGAAGGATGTTCTAATCAGAAAAATAAGAGTCTTTGTTTAAGCCACTAAGTAGATCATAAAGGAGTCAAAATAATGTGATGTCCATATGGTAAGATGGACAGTCAAGGAGTGGGTTTTAATCCCCATGTGTGAAAGGTTGCCTTGTAAATTTCCCAGAAAGAGAAACATCCATCATTCATTCACTGAGCATGCTGAAGCCAAGAATGAAAAATGCTGGACAGAGAGCTATTGGAGAAATTTCCATGGTCAAACAGCACCATCTTTTGGTCCTTTGTGTAAAAATGCATTTTAAATTTGGAAAGCAGGAAAAGGTACTGCCACGGTTGCCTTGTGGCTATAATAGAAATAGTGGTTGGGTCTGCATTACTCTGGCAATAAGTTCCTGTTTTAAATATATCTGACAAACATCAAATTCTGCAACAGATCAAAATGTGATTTGTCAAGCTCGAAGCAAGACATCCAAGCAGAGTCTTACTGGACCGTCCCCAATTCCCTGAAGTGGTCCACAAATTGGTGTTGGTGGAGAGAGAGACCAGTGGGGTCAGAGAAGATCTTGACAACATTGAGCATGAAAGGTTTTACTGTTTGTGCCCATATCTATTCCACTCCCTGGCTGACTTGTTCTGCTTGCAGAAACATTCTGGAAGCTGCTGAGATGTGGCCAATTCAAAGCTCCAGAGGTTTGACAAAGCCCCATTCACTTCCGTGCTGGATCCCAGGTCAGATATTTTCATCTAGCCCTACAAGATGCTTTGCGTGGAGGGAACCTTCAGATTAAAATTAGTCATTAAAAGGTTAAACTGGGCAAAAGAAAGGAAGGAGGGAAGGGGGAGGGAGGGAGGGAGAAAGAAACAATGGGAGGAAGGAAGGAAGGAAGGAAGGAAGGAAGGAAGGAAGGAAGGAAGGAAGGAAGGATGGATGGATGGATGGATGGATGGATGGATGGATGGATGGATGGATGGATGGATGGATGGATGGATGGAGAGAGGGAGGGGAGGAGGGAGAGAGAGAGAAAGAAAGAAAGAAAGGGAGAGAGAGAGAAATCAAGTAAGTCAGTTTGGTCTTGTGGTTAGAGTGTCAGCTGGGTGACCTTGGGCTAGTCACAACTCTCTTTCTGAGCTCTCACAGCCACAGCTACATCACAGGGTGTCTGTTGTGGGGAGAAGAACAGAAGGTTTGTCAGTTGCTTTGAGAAAAGCGGAGTTTAAAGAACTCCTCCTCATCCTCCTTCTTGTCATTATCTTACTGAAATTGGTAGGAGTTACCAGGGCTTAAATCCATTTGCCCTCTCTCCCTACCTTTTTATTGTAAGGCTAAATCTCCACTACATGATTAAAACACCTTTGCTGGCTCCTCAAGGTGGCCTGTCTCCACATCTTCCCCTATCAAAGGGACCTGAGGGAGCTGTGAAGCACCAAGGGTCCCATCAAACTTAGCCAGAGGTCATCGCAAGAGAAGCAACTTTCAAGTTGCTGTCACAGGCACTGATGTAGGGCTCCCCACCAGAAAATGGCCATGTTCATCCACCTTGCAGGGTAAGGATGCCCCTATGCCCAGGCATGGAGGCCTAAGTATGTGGCCTCTAGTGACAGTAGAACTGAGAGGTACTTCCTGAGGTGGTGAGAAGATCACAAGGATGGAAGTGCCTGCTGCCAGACCCCTTTCTCCATATCATGTGGAGTCAAATCTAAGACCCTTTTCAAAAAGGGGGAATATAGCACCATTATGGTGCTGCTATGGTGGGATTGCTTCACATATTGTAGGCAACCTCTCCATAGTTCCACGTTTCCCCCCTAAAAATGAAGCATCCTGTTGCTGGAAAACTCAACATTGGTTGCAGATTTTCCAGCAGTAGGGCTTCTACTCCCCATCTAGAAAGAGCAACTATTCTTGCTCCATCCACTGGCCACGCATAGCTGGCCATGCATGTGTGGTAGTGGTGACATGCACACATCCAGGAATTTGACACAGCCCAAGTGCCCAGATTATGTGTCACAATAATGGTGCTGTCCAGGCAGGAAGAAATAATGACTTGCAAGAAATATCCCCACACTCTCGCTTCCTACCACGATATCCTTCTGCTGTCTGGAGGCCTCCTCAGTTCATCCATGGTACCTCTGAAGATTAGATATCCAAACTGCAAACATGCATTCCTACACCTTTCTCAGACCCGTTTCATCCTTCTCCATCCCAAGCAATAAAATACCAAGAATGTATTCCATCTCGAGGAAGGAATGTGGGTTGATGGCATTCTCCGTTGACCTCTCATAGAGAGCTGCAACACGTGAGCTAATAAAAATGTGAAGGATTTATGTACGTAGTCATAGCCACCTAAGCCTTCATCTATGCACAGGCAATGAAAAAGCATCTCTTGTTACAGTTGTCAGGTTTCCCACTGAAATGGCACCATTCCAATGGCCTGGGTGATTTATCCCAGCTGAAGTCAAAGAAGCCTTCTGAGGTGGGTTGGAAAGAAGGCTGGGAGGAAGTTATCTCTTGTCCCTTGGTCTTGGCCTCCTTACATCTCCCCGTCTCCTGCCATTGAGCTCCAAGGGAAGTGAGTGATTGGTGGTAAATGCCTTCTACTGGCAGTTCCACACTGGAGGCAAGAGCAGGAAATGTTACAGGTCCCCTTTGAGCTAAATTTCCTGTATGGGTGGAGATTCTAGACCCTCAAGAGGTTTTTTCCCACTTACCTCCCTTTTTCCAGATCTAGGATGATCTGGATCTAAAAAAATGGGTCCTTCAAGTCATCTGGATTTAGAAGATCTGGATCTAAGGAAGTACCTGAAACGTCTCCACAGGCAGTGTGGCACCCAATAGTAATGGGTGCTAGGCAAGCTCACAGTGGGAACACCGGAGCACCTGTGTGGAGCATCCATCTGTACCCAAGGGGGAGACATCCATCACACCAAGTTTTTTTTCAGGGGATGGTGCATCTAATCCTCATGTGCATCTAATCTAATTTGATGCCTGAACCTATGGGACAACCAACCACCCTTACTGCATCTACTTCCTTTTGACAGTTAAGTTGCAGCTGCCTCCAGACTGTAACCAAATAACCCACTAGCAAGGGTCAATGCAAGATATGATCTCTTGCTGTCTTTGTGCATTTTACTGATACATGCATCCGGCTATATAACCAGCTTTGAATGCCTGGGTGTGCACATCAGAACTGCTCTTCTATTTCCAATTCAAGAATTCCTATTTTAGGCAACCACTCTGGCAGCCTCCTGATGGCAGCTGGATATCACGGTAGTTTTTTACCATGTCTGGAGGCACTCTATATCCAGGGCCTAAAATTACCTAGGGGCATATTCTGACATGGCATGGAAAATCCACATTGTGGGGGCATGTGTTCCCATCATTCCCACATTTACACTATAAGACGGACTCAAAACAAACTTGCTCATTCTCACCCTCCATTTTTCCTGGGCTTAGCATAAAGAAACCAAGGCTGAATTTGCACTTCAGCCCTTAGCATGCAATTAGGCAACATCTGGACCAGTGCATCTGCACTTACAAGAGGCATTTACATGCAAGAAATGCCCATTGCCCGTTCAGAAGTTGCCTAATTGCATGCTAGCTGTGGAGCACAAGCTTACTAATCTTTACCAAAGACCTAGCTGAAGTGTCCAGTGGTGACCATTTGCACCTCTGCTGGATGGGGAGGTCAACAGAGCTGTCCTGCGAGTGTGCTGGCAGTTCTACTAACCTCCTGATATGGCTGAGTCTGAGCAGAGCATCAGCATCATCATAGTGACAGTGGTGACATATGCGCAAGTGTGGAGGGCACCACACTCAAGATGGTGGTGCCCTGAAGAGGACCAGCTGTGGGATCAATCATGTGCATGGAGGTTGAAACAGCCAACGATGCATGCAAATTGGTCATGACATGAAGATCTGGGAATTCAATGGTGGCTGAATTGCACAGATTGCATGTCACAAAAATCCATAAAGACAGCGCTGGCCACAGCGTTATCCAGGCAGGAGGAAATCATGGTGAGGGAGTAATATCCTTTATTATTTCCTACCGTGATATCCAGCTGCCATCAGGAGGCTGCCAGAGTGGTTGCCTAAAATAGGAATTCTTGAATTGGAAATAGAAGAGCAGTTCTGTTGCAAACACAAACAAAAAGGAGGATAGCTAACATTCTTTTCCTATCCCACGCACACATTCCCCACCAGGTCTTTAAACTCTTGGAGGCGCATTCTAATTATAGATCAGCCACTAGTAGGTGCCTGCCTGAGTCCATCCCTTTGTCGGATGTTTGCTCGCCTTTGAACTCCACTGACAGTAGCTGACTTGTCCCACAGACCATGTGAACCTTTCGGTCCACCAGAAGGGGTGAGCGGTGCAAGCCAACATTGGTGCCTTCTTTGGCATAGGTAAACAGGAAAAGACCTGCTCTTTTCATTGGACTAATCCAATTAAGGCACAGGAAGGAACATTTCTGCCTAGCCAAGCAAGGTTAAAAAGCTGCAATTACACACTTTCTCTTTTATATTTACCCTTGGATGAGCTATCCATGTCTAGCAGCTACCCCCACCTACCTCACACGGTTTGTATTCTGAGGAGAAGTACAGAAAGCTTTGCCAGCTGCTTTGGGTCCCTTTAAATGGGTGAAAAAAAGGGGTAGAAAAGCCAGCTCTTCTTCTTCTTCTTCTTCTTCTTCTTCTTCTTCTTCTTCTTCTTCTTCTTCTTCTTCTTCTTCTTCTTCTTCTTCTTCTTCTTCTTCTTCTTCTTCTTCTTCTTCTGAGGAAAGCCCCGGGGGTTAGGGTTACAGTTTTTAAAAGCAGGGACATTATTCTGCTGACAGATGTCCATATAACCAAAGCTGTGGTTCTCCCCATAGTAACGCACAGCTGTGAGACATGGACTATAAGAAAGGCTAAAGAACTGACCATTCTGAATGGTGGCAGTGGAGAAGGCTTTTGAGAGTCCCTTGGGCTGTGGTCACACCTTTATTTTGAGCCTTCTTTGGTCTATCTTCAGTTCTGACTGCTTACACCTTTTCATTTTTACCCATTTTATTTGTGGAATTTCTGGCCTCCATTGGGAACTTACTGAATGGAAAGCCCACAAATAGAAATGAAACAGTGTGAGCAGTCAGACCTGAAGAGGGGCAGAAGGAGGTTCCAAGTGAACGTGTGACCGTGGCCTTGGACTACAGAGGGATTAAAGGCAATCAGCCCTGACTCCTCACTGGAAGGAGAAACCCTGTAGCTGAAGCTCAAATACTCTGGCTGCGTAATGAAAAAATAGGACTTGTTGGGGGAAAACCTGGTGCTGAGAAAGATTGGAAGGCAAAGGGAGAAGGGGACATGAGGGGATAAGAGGGAAAGATTGTGCCATGGAAGCCATGAACATGATCTTGGGGAAACGCTTGGAGACAATGGAGGACGGCCCTGGCATGCTGTGATCCGTGCAGGGGTATTTCACTTCAGGGATGTGCACAAATTTATTATTTTTATTTATTTATATTTATATCCTGCCCTGTACCCAAGGGTCTCCGGGCAGCTAACAACCTTTAAAATCGAACATATCAAAACTATATAAAACAATGATAACCAGTACAACATTTAAAAATCCAACATGATAAAAGCAATGCAGAAACAGTTAAAACAGTACTGTTTGCAGTGGGGGAAACGTAAGCAGCATTTAACCAAAGGCCTGAGTGAAGAGGTGCGTCTTCACCGCCTTCCTGAACACAAACAGATAAGAGGCCTGATGCACCTCCAGGGGGAGACCATTCCACAGCCTGGGGGCCACTTCCAAGAAGGCCCTCTCCCGGGTGCCCATCTGCCTAGCTGCTGAAGGCGGTGGGACAACCAGGAGGGCCTCCCCTCCAGATCTTAAGACACGGGCAGGTCGATATGGGAGAAGGCATTCCTTTAGAATGTTTTTTTTTTTTTGACATTGGATTTGTAACAAATCGAATGTCAGAAAATCTGTACTCGTTCGAATAGATCCCCTTTGAATGTGGGGGGATTCTATTCGATACGAATGTATTTGTACGAATTCGTACAAATATCTGATACGTATCCGATACAAAGAAATACATATCTGACACGAACAAATACATATCTGATATGAACCAATATGTATAAAATACAGATGAATATGTATCCGATATGAATGAATACATATCTGATACAAACTAATATGTATCTGATATGAACAAATACGTATCCAATACAAATGAATATGTATCCAATATGAACGAATATGTATCTGATACAAACAAATATGTATCTGATACAAATGAATACGTATCCCATATGTATCTAATACAAACGAATATTTATCTGATACATATCTCATAACAAGTCTGCACTCTGAAAGTGTCAAATCCGACCTGAATCCACTTTTAATCTGCTCTCAATCCATGTCAAATGAAATCTGGATCTGCTGCAGATGTGTGGTCCAGCTCTTTTCCCACCTCCCTAGTTTAACAAATGTCCGAACTATTTGTACAAACGTCTGAACTATTCATATGAGTGTCTCAAACATTCGTTTTTGTACGAATGTTAATGTACAAATGTCGTACCATTTGAATTGTCTACAAATGTCTGAATGTGGATGAATTTGGACGAATAACGAATGCTACGAATATTTGTGCCCATCGCTATTCCACTTCATACCTGAACAGCGCTCAGCTTTGGGTTGTATTACAACGAAGGTAAACCTTTATCTTGCCTGTAGGTGGCACCATCATTCAGTATTTGCAGATTTTCTTTGGTGTCACTGGAAATCTCAGCAATTAAATTATCTTTTTGGAAATATTAAATGCAGCCCCTGGTTGTAAGTAATTGGCATAATTTGCATATTGTTCCCTTTGCACAGAAATTTGGGTATAAAATATAACTGGTGGCTTGGTATAATTCAGCAAAACTCATTATGCTTCAAAGTGGAAGAAGTTCTCAGCGCAAAGGGCACAGTTAAAGCTAACCAATAAAGTTTGACAAACTTTTTAATTATTATTTTTTAAGTCAAGAAGAAATAAAAAGAATTAAATGCACACATAAAACACAGAAATTGTATTCATGGAATTAGCATGCTAGTCAAATATCTGGCTAACAAGCGATATTCTGGAATATAGCCCTTCTGGAACAATCACTTATTATCTACACAGTGCAGGGACAAGTTTTAGTGACATGCACATCCAAATATTTCACCAACATGAAATACCCAGAAGTGCATTGTTGCTACCACTGTGCATGCACAGCCATCTTTTTTGGCCCCCACATATGTGTGATGGCTACAAGGTAACTTATGGTGCTATGCCCTACAATAGGCTGTTGCAGGATTTAGGAGCGATATAGCAGGGCTATGCTGGGGTTGCCACAGATATGCATGGCAATCCCACAATAGTGCAGGCATAAGGGCATGTCCGCCCCTTGGCTGGACAGGGCCATTTTTTTTTTTTTTGTATTTTGTATTGAACAGCCCTCACGCTCTGCAAGAAATACATTAACAGGGGGAGCGACTACACCTCCACAAGATACAATCAAGAAGAAAAACCCAAAAGCCAGTAAGAAAGAGAAAGTGTGCAAAATAGAAGACGAAGATGACAACAACAACAACAAAGAAGAGTTGGCTATACCCTGCTTTTCTCACCCTTTAAGGGAACTCAAAGTGGATGAGAAACCTTCTGTTCTTCCCACAACAGTCACCAGGTGAGGTAGGTGGGGCCCGGAGAGCTCAGAAAGAGAGCTGTGACTAGCTCAAGGTCACCCAGCTGGCTTTGTGGAGGAGTGTGGAATCAAACTGGGCAACTACCAGTAAGAGTCCAACACTCTAACCATAAGGCCAGACTGGCAAAGGGCAAAGAAATAATGATGTAGACGTGAGCCAATTAAAGTTCAGGAGAACAACCCCATTTTTAATTGTCTAGTCTACCCAACATACAAGATTCTTTTGCTGTTGTTGGGTACCACTGAGTCATGGCCGACTTTTGGTTGACTGCATAGGGGCCTCCATGGGTGCCTCAATGCAGTTTTCTTGGGAGGGATATAGAAGTGGATTGCTATTGCCTACTTCTGGGGAGATGTTGGGGGTCGAACCAGCAACCCTCTCCTTTCCAGGCAGTTTGATCTATCTCTGAACTACAGCTGCTTTCTAATGCAATGCTTATGCTCCCAGCAATACTGACTCTTCCCTCTTGCCCATTCTGATAATCAGTGACTCTCCATGAGGTCAAACTCTTGCCTTTTGTAACTCAGATTAGCTTCTCCCCTTCAGGCACTGTTATGGTTTTAATATTTTTAAGATGCTATTGGTTTTAATGTGTTCGTTTTATATGCTGTAACATGCCCTGAGACATTTAGGTTATAGGGCAGGATAAAAAAATTAAATAAATAAATAAATAAAATAAGAGAAAACAACAAACTCCTCTTTTCATAACTGAGGGCTGATTGACTGCAGGTATACATTCCTGCAGGTTTTTTTTTTTTTTTTGCAAGGAAATTTGGCCATGATGTTTTTCTGGGGAGATGTTGGATTTGAACTTGAAATCTTCTGTTTCTTGAGTAAACTGGTCCACCACTGAACTACAGTCACGTCCACATCTATTACACCAAGGCAAACGCTGTGGTCACACCTTCACTTTAAACCTTCTTCAGTCCATCTTCAGATCTGACTGCTCACACCTTTTCATTTCTATCCCTGATATGGGGTAAAATGACACTGAGGATGACTCTTCGGTTGCTTCATAAGCACAGAGGAGGGAAATATAGCCAATCATAGCATGGGAACAAATGATGCTGTTGAGTGACCAGTCAGGACCACATAAAGCCAGGCAGGCGAGTGGCCAATCAGTGGTGAGCACTTGTGGTCAGAAAGGCATTGTGATAATTTGAGTCTTTTGTTAGGAAGGCATTGCTAGAATTTGAAGCAAAGGCAGAGCAACATGTGGAAACACGAAGTCAACTGATTTGTTTGGCTTAATAGCTGGTTTTTGTGCATCTAGAGAAGAGATGCATTTTCTAAAGGAGGCAATTGAAAAAAAGCCCTGTCTGATCAACATCCTTAGATCTAGTGTGGGAATGAACTTTGTAGAGTCACCCTTAGCTTTAGCATGGGAATGACAGTCATATGGTACCTGTCACTTAGGATCCTTTAGGGTGAGCTGTGTTTGCAGAGAGATTTTCCTACACCTGTCTGGAGATACGAGACAGTAAACTGGAGTTACGGGGGAGAGAAGAGACCTCCTTTCCTGCACCCTCTTCACAGCAATGCCTGTGACCCTGACAGCCTCTTTGTAGCCCCTGCTCCCTGAACCCTCATTGCATCCCAGATTCCAACAGAGGAAAACGCAGATGTTGCAACAGCCAGCCGCTTTTCAGAATCCCCTTGGTATGCAGACTATGAAGCTGCAGAAGAGTCCCTTTCTCTTAGTCAGTCCCTGTCATCGCTCTCCCACTCAAGATGCCAAACAGCGTCTTCCACCCCTTTTCCTCCTCCTCCCCTCCAGTTCTGTAGCTCAGCATCATACGTTTGGAGCAGTTTGAATGACTTATAAACCAGCATGCTGCACATGTGCCAGTGGGCAGCAGCAGGTTCTCTGGATCAGGTTGCCTCCACACCCTGGCGTGATCCTAAGTGCCAGACATAGCTGCCCCAGGGCTCACCCCAAGGGCCAGTGTTGTTTTGTCTTGGCTGGAGAAAAGGACCAGCTGTGCACAACACCTGTTAGGAGAAAGCTCCCTGGGCCAATTATGAAAAAAGGCCACACGTCTTTGTTGTATTGCCATCCTGCACACAGCTCCTTCTGGATAAAATGCTAGGTGCAAGTGATGTGTCCTTAATCCACAGCAGGCATAAATTAGTCCAGAGTTGGGCTAGTGATAGACCTCCAGAGGTTCCTTGCTAAGAAGCACCATTGTTTTGGCCACTCCCTGGTTAGGAAGAGGAAACAGTTGCTTTCTGCTGTGGTTTCCAGTGTCCGTTTCCTGCCACGATAGGTAGACCAAAGTCCAGTTGGCATGAAAGTCATTACCTTTCATACCTTCCATGGCTTTAATGTCTGCGATCAGGCATTTATTGAAAAGCAACAACCTAATAGTTCTAGGAATGTGCACAAATACTCGTAACATTCGAAATTTGTACAAATTTGGTTGAATTCAGACATTCGAATTTGAATTGAATGTTTTGACACGTTCGTATGAAGCATCGTATGGGATTCGTATGGGATTGAACATTCATATCAAATACAAATCCTACCATATTCAAAGGTAGGGTTGTGCACAAATGTTTTAAACATTCAAAATTCGATTAAATTCGATTGAATGTAGACATTTGAATTTGAATAGAATGTCTTCACAATCGAATTTAAACATTCAAACAAATTTCAAATGTTCCGAACCATTCATCTGAGTGATTCAAAACATTTGAAAGTACAGATACGTATGTATTATGTATCTGTACGAAGCTCATACGTATCCGTACACATTTGCGCTGATAGCAGGGGACGAAAACGGGATGCATACAGGATAAAACAGGATGCGTACAAAATGCGTACAGATACATATAACACATACGGATGTTGTCGACATTCGTATCTTCAAATGAAAAACATGTCCACACATGTGCAGAGGATGCAATGTAACTTGCCATGTGTGAAGACAGCACCGTGGCTGTTAATTACAAAGGATCAATATCCCTCTTGCTAGCGGGTTAGTCAGCCCATGTTACTCAAGGGCTAGCTGAACTCCAGTAATGAATGTGGCATCCTTCTAAAAGGCTAAACTATTGGGGGAACTGTGGGTAAAGGAGTGTTGTCGTTCTTCTGGCCTGGGTGTGGTCTTCCTGTGGGCAGCTGGTTGGCTGCTGTGACAACAGCTGGGTATTTTTGTGTTCTTATGAGAACACATGAAGAGAATGCCTGCAAAGGATCCATCTAGCAACGCTGGGAGTCTGCTGTCCTTCACGTGGTTCCACATCAGGATAGTTGAGTCAGGAATGCGTTACATGTTATTGCTTAATAGCTGGATCGGCTCTTATGAGCTTCCAATGACACTAGAGAAGGGACGTTCCATGTTTGAAAATAATGTCTGGAAGGCAGAGGAATGCTGTTAACATTCACAAGGTGACCCACTCATGCAAAGAATTCTAGCCTCCTTTCTCCAAATGTAATTTAAGCCAGACTGATAAACAGCAACCACAAATCAATAGTAGGTTACTATTTACCACCATGTTGCTGGATGGTGTCACTAAGGGCCGCTGGTTTAATACAAGCATGTTGTTGAGAAATGGGCCAGTTCTTGGAGAGGCTGTAGTTGTGGGCTAAAATGACAAACAATTACTTCATGCCCACTAATGGGGGAGGTAAATTAAAAACTCCATATAGACACATCTCTCTTCCTTTAATAGAGATGGTCAAAGAAGGCGAAATACTGTGAAACCCAGGCTGTGGTCACACCTAAGGTTTAATCCAGCTTCGGTCCACTTTCAGAGCGAGAGAATGCACCATTTTCTTTCCACATTATCTATCCCAAAGGTGAATTTTCTGGGTTATTTAACACTGAAAGAAAACAGCTTGTTGCCTTGCTGATGTATGCTCTCATTCTGAAAGTGGACTGAAGCTGGATTAAGCCTTAAATGTGACCACAGCCAAAGAAAACAAAAGGCCGTTATTCAGTATTATTATTTTGAAAATTCCAAGTGAAGAAACAGATACATTCTTGGAGAAAGCATTAACATCCTATGCAGGTTTAGATCCTGTCCAGATGGGGTAAATATAGTGCCATTATAGTGGGCTTGCTTCATGGATCTGAGGCAACTCCACCATAGCCCCACTTTCCCAGCCCCCCCCCTCCCCAAATGCCAAAAAAGCACTAGAAACTATTGCTGGAAAACTCAGCACTGGTCACAGGTTTTCCAGGATCAATACTTTGGGCGCATCCCCATGGAAGCCGGTTGCTTTGCTTGTGACGCATGTCATGAAAATTCACTTTGTATCTCTCAATAAAGCGTCCCCATGTGGTTTGGGGCAACGCGGATTCAAATCGTACGTGCCTGTCCCCATGCAAGTCGCAGCATGAACCCGCATCTTTTTCTCCCCATCCACCCTTTCCCCTGATAGGAAGCCGGGTTGACGTCACCATAACCCGCCCCGCCCGCTGCAGTGATGACAGGTAAACAGCTGCAGGAATGACAGGCAAACACCTCAGTTGCACCTCCACAAACACAAAGATCATTCCTTTCCTTGGCTGCCCCAGTTGAAAGCATAACCAAAAGTTAGTTAAAAGCATAACTAAAAGCAGATCATTCCTTTTCCTTGGCCACTACAGGTTTGCAGAGGTGTGCACATCCGCATGACAGCAAGCACCCCCCAATTGCAACCAGCTCAAACTTTTCTCCCAATTCAGGTCCCAGACTTGCTATTAGGGAAGGGGGGTGTAATATCTGTAGCCATTTATTTAAAGAAATCCCCAAGCGGCTGCTGATCACAGCGCTCATGGCAGGAACAGGGAGGAGAGGCAAAACCCTGCCTGTTAATACTGCGGCTGACAAGCTCCGCCCCAAATAACCCAGGAGCGTCCACATGACCCCAGGACAATATGTGCTAACCCCCTATTGCTAAGTGGTTTTTTTTTTTTTTGACATGTATTGTCTCTCATGTAGCCTGTATTAGAGCTTTTCATGTAGACACTCCCGAGGCCGCCTCAGAATAATTTCGGAATATTTTCAGCATGGTGAGATATCCACTCATGTGCAGAGGTGCAGACCAAATACCTGGATGTGCAGAGCAGTAAAATGCACAAAGATAGTGGCCAGCTACTCCCAGGCTAGCAAGGGTTAATTGCAGGGGATTGATAGCTCACATTATCTTTCACTAGTGGGTTATTCGGCCACTATCTGGAGGACCCTGACATCAAAAAAGCAGTGTCTTTGAAAAGCAGCGTCTGACCTTTTTTGCATAACTTTTGCACATTTTTGTAAAATGTTAATAGGCCCGAATAGAGGATTGCAAATTGCTTCATTATCAAAACAGGCCATTCTGGGGTGTTTGAAGCTTGAAATGAAGCACTCTTTGAATGAGGGGCCTGTTTTGTCTGTGGAGCAGAAAAGTCACTCTCTGGCACTGGTCACGCCTTCACTTTCATAGAATTATAAAATTATAGAATCATAAAGCTAGAAGGACCTCTAGTGTCATCAAGTCCAACCTCCTGCTCAATCAGGATTTCCTGAACCATCCCAGACAGATGTAGGTCCAGCCTCTGCTTGAAGATCTCAAGTGAAGGAGAACTCATCACCTCCCGTGGCAACCGATTCCATTGACTGATTCCTCTCTGTGTCAGGGAGTTTTTCCTAATATCTATTCTGCACTGACTCCCTTGAAGTTTCATCCTGTTGTTTCTAGTCCTCCCATCTTGTGCAAGTGACAATAGGGAAAACCCCTCTGCACTGTGAAAACCCTTCAGATACTTGAAGATCGTGATCATGTCTCCTCTCAGTCTTCTCTTCTGTAGGCTAAACATTCCTAGATCCTTCAACCTTTCTTCATAGGACTTGGTTTACAGACCACTAACCATCTTGGTAGATGTCCTTTGGACTCAGTCTAGTTTATCAATGTCTTTTTTAAACTTTAGTCCATCTTCAGGTCTGACTGCTCACATCTTTTCATTTTTATTCATTTTATTTGTGGGCTTTCCACCCTCCATTTGGACTTTCTAGAGTGGAAAGTCCACAAATAAAACGGATAGAAATGAAGAGGTGTGAGCAGTCAGACCTGAAGATGGACTGAAGAAGTGAAGGTGTGACCAGTGTCTCTTGTTTTGTTTCATCTGGTCTATTCAGGATCACCTGTACTACTGTTGGCTGGAAGATGGAATGAGGGAAGGTATCTAAAGGGGAGCAGTTGAAGGAAAAATCCTTGCCATACTTCTATAACCATACAGAAAACCCATGGAAATGAAGAAACCATCACCCCTAGGAAAAGGTCGTCAATATGAGAGAAATAGCTGTGTTAGTCTAATTTGAAAAGTCCAGCAAGGTAGTTGGTAGTACTAGGAGACTAACAGGAGAAGGGTTGGTGGCATGAGCTTTTGTAGACACGTCTACTTCTTCAGATGTCCCCTAGCATCTGAAGAAGTCAACATGTCTACAAAAGCTCACACCACCAACCCTTCTCCTATTAGTCTCCAAGTGCTGCTAACTACCTTGCTGGACCCTAGGAAAAGGGTGAGAAATAATTTTCTTCTTTTCCAGCCTCATTTGCCATGCTTTTAAAATGGCTGGTACATCTTTGTGCCTCATCTGTTTGCAGTTAGCTGTTGACTGCAAAGAACCAACCGTAGATCTTGGTGTGCTGGCTGCTCCAAGATATTTTTAAGCAAGAATTTCCTTTAGGATTCGAAAGAGAACTGTGTGTTGTTCCTGTTTTGAATCGCTTGAAGCATCTGGTTTTTATTCTTAACTGTTAAATGTTATTTCTATTGTTATAGTGTTAACTAAAGAAATCTGCTTGCTTTTTAAGTGTTTGCAGGTTTTATTCCACCAGAGCTCCTCATGGGCCCCATAAACAAAATGGTGACATAGGAACATGAGGTCCCTCTGCATATACTGGCAAACAAGCTAGGAAATCTTCTATTAGCATAGTGTTCGGCTTTATCTGAGGTCTTTTCTGCACTGAGCCTTAGCCTGGATTGTATCTCAGAATAGGGACCAGCCATCCACATGCTAGTGCAGTTTCTAGCAGGTCTCCGGTGGGGCTTGCCATTGTCTACACCAGCATGTGGATGGTAGGCCCCTATTCCAAAATAATAGCACAATTACCTTCAACCTTTCCCAGCATCAGGGCCTTTTTCAGTAAGTCCTGTCTTCTCATTTTGTGGCCTGAGTATTTGAGCTTCAGTTTCAAGATTTGTCTGTCCAATGAACAGTCAGGGTTGATTTCCCTTAGTGTTGAATGATTTGATCTCTTTGCAGTCCAAGGGCCTCTCAGAAGTCTTCTCCAACAGCTGCTCATCTCCTTTGCCTTGCTTTCAGTTGTTAGCTCAGTCCCTTTGTCACTCTGCGCATGCTCACTCAAAGCTTTTGAGAAGAAGAGTGCTTGTTTATTAGTCAAATCTTCAGATCTGTCCACTGCTGGGGGGGGGGAAACTTATGGGCAAGTGCACCTGCCCATAGGAAAGTACATTTTTTCCCTGTCCATCACGTGATGTACCCAGAGTGTCTCATTTTCATGGTGTCCCATTCAGTATCCAGTTTTTTTTTCACGATTAGGGGGCAGGAAGGGAGCACTCACGTGTGGTGGGCTCACTGACCTACTGGTACCCCATATCTAGTTTTTGACCCGTGTGTAGATGCACCCTTGCAGTTGTGTTTCTTTGGGATGCTCTGCCAGTATCAAGCAGTCTTCTGACTCAGGTTGGCAGCTCCTGCCAAGGAAGTGGCACAAGTTTTAGTAGCCTCTCTAGGAAGTGTAATGACAATGGCCCTGTTCACACTTCAGTGTTCAGGATGGCTCAGCACACTCTTTGGGATGGAGCAGCCACATAGCGTGGTGCTGCCTCCATTGCAGAGCGACCCAGAGCCATTCTGATTAGGGATGTGCACAAAGGGATTTTCTTTTCTTTTTTTGCATTTGATTCGATTTGTATCAAATTGAAGGTAAGAAAATTCATATTTGTTTAAACAGATCCCCTTCAAATGGGGTGAGGTTCTATTCAATACGAATGTATTCATATGAATTTGTGTGAATATCCGATACGAATGCATACATATCCTGTAACATATCCGCTATGAAAGCATCAAATCTACCCTGAATCCACTTTGAATCCACTCTCAAACCATGGCGAATGCACTCTGGATCTGTTGCAGATGTGACTGGCGCAGCCGCTTTCCCACCTCCCAATTCGTTCAAATACGAATGTCCAATGTATGAATGTTGTAACATTCAATTCATATATGTATGTCTGAATTCATACAAATTTGCACGAAAAATGAATATTACAAATATTCATGCACATTGCTAGTCCTGACTGTCAGTACCTGTGGAGTAATTTTACTGCTACACAGCTTCACCCCCAGAGAAAACATTCTCATTACTTATTTTATGGACTTTGTGTGGAGGCTGGGCAGCACAAGGCAGCTGTAGCCGGGCAGTTTGCAAACCATGATGCTGATTGCCATAGTAACAAGCGGGCATGGACATTACTACATAAGAACATAAGAGGAGCCCTGCTGGATCAGGCCACAGCCCATCTAGTCCTGCATCCTGTACACACAGTGGCCCACCAGTTGCTTATGGGCATCTCAAGCAGAGATAAGGACAAACCTCCTGCTCCCGGATTCTAGCAAATGGCCTTAGAAGTATCCTGCTTGTCCCCATGGCCTGAAAGATGTACTTAGGCATCCATTCTAGTAGCCATTGATACACCTGTCATCCATAAATTTGTCTAACCCTTCCTTAAACCCATCTAGGCTCCGCAAAGCCAGCATTTCCTGGAGGAAGCGAAGCCCTGAGAGATATTGAGAAATTTTCACTACAATTTTCCCGAGCAAATGATTTGTTGGAAAGTTTGTGTAAATAAGCATAAGTGAGATCACCGCTGTTACCACCTCTTCTGGCAGGAAATTCCATAGACCAATGACCCTTTGAGTGAAGAAGTACTTCCTCTTGTCTGATCTGACTTTCCTACTCATCAGCTTCATAGAATGCCCCTTGGTTCTAGTGTTGTGTGTTAGAGAAAAGAAATGTTCTCTATTCACCTTTCCTATACCATGCATGCTTTTATATACTTCAATTACGTCCCCTCTTAAATGCCTAGAGGTTGCAGTCTGGTTTTGTAAGGGAGGTGTTCCAGCCCCTTAATCATTCTCCTTGCCCTTTTCTGCACCCATGTGGATGGTCCCGCACAGGACTGTCCATAATTCACTGAGACCCAGGTATGTCTGGGTTAAGTTTGGATTAGGCTGGCATTCACAACATGGTTACCAGCCACCATCTCTGATCTTAACTGCTGTGGGATACTTTCCCACAGCCGTTAAGTGCACAAACGCCCAAAGGAAAACAGGTTGTTGTTGTTGTTGTTGTTGTTGCAATCAGGAAAAACGTGGCAGGTTTTCTAAGCCAGTTGAACATTGCTCTGCAAAGCCAGCATTCCCTGGAGGAAGCGAAGCTCTCAGAGATATTGAGAAAACTTCACTACAATTTTCCCAAGCAGGTGATTTGTTGAAAGCTTGTGTACATAAGCGTAAGTGAGATCACCGCTGTTTCTGCATTCTATGACTTCATAGTCCTCGGAGGTTAAATGTTAATTCCTTAAAAGGCTGGATGACTTGTATTACTGGAAAAGAAATGAGAGAATTGAATCATGCTTTTGTTTTGGTATAAGGATGTGGTAGAGTACTTTGGACTGTACAATCCCTATATATTGCCCGTAGGCAATTGCTGCAGAAAATGGTCCTGGCCTGGGAAAAGCATCCCAGACTTTTGTGGCTGACTTTACAGCTTTCCGGCCGCCACCCATGGCCAGCCTTGTAGCCTGTCGTCCCTAGCCTTGTAGCTGGGTGTGTGTGTGTGCTTTTTGGTAATGCACTATGGCATACCATGAAAAATCTCCCCCAGTAAGTTCCAGACCATGGTGGTGTGCTATGATCTGGAACAAGGCCCTTGGTTCATTTGTAGCTCTGATTAAATAGGTCTTCAACAGATGTGAATTAAGGACCTCCTTAATTCTGCAGCCAGAGCCGTACTAGTGGGGGGGCGGGGGCAAGACCTCCTTGATTTGTATTGATCAATTGTATTGATCAGTTTGTATTGATTGGTTTGTATTGATGTGGATCCGGAGGCCCATGATTAAGGAGCCCCTTAACCCAGATCACCAGTGAGTGCAGGAAGGGCCTCAGTTCCTTGCCTATCTTCAGCCAGAGACTTGGGGCTGACCATGGATCTCATGTGGGAAGTTCCCTGGGAACCAAAGGGTGAACTTGCTCACACATGCACAAAAGACCTGCACTGGTGGATGGTTAGTGCAGGAGAACCCTCCCCCTACACATCCAGACACTTATCAGAGGTCAACCGGGTCAACTGTGTGATGCACTGTGTCACTCACTGCACATGCACGGCATGTCATCTGACCCTCTTGCATGTCTTCCAAACCGGAAGGCGTGAGAAGGGAGCGTCTGGCGCCTTACCGGCTCCGGCATAGGTAGAGTAAGTGCAGGTGTGGATGCAGGCTCAACCTGCACCAAACATAGTTCACATGGGGAATGGTCCCACCCAGAAGGAGCTGTTTCTGGTCAGGAAATAGCTCCTTCAAGTGTAGATGCTCCATCTGGGAGTATTACCCACCTGAACTAGGAGACCAATATGGAAAGACCCACGGTGAGAGAACTACTTTTCTCTCCTTATCAGTGGCCCTAGATTGGGCAAGGATTGTTGTTTCTGCAATTTTCTCCCTTAAAGCAACCATGGGCCAATTCGCTCTACAGCCCATAGTGCATGATTAGTGAATTTCTGGGAAAGGGGACCTGCACTTGGAGAAGGCTGCTACAGCCTCCAAGTGCCCCCTGCCTTCCCAGAAGCTCTCTTATTGTTGATTAGGTGTGGAGCACAAACTCATGCTCCACACATTGACCAACATTGACCAAATGCTTACCTGAAGCATCCGGGCAGTGGCCATTCACACCTCTTTTGGTCCTCCAGGGAAGGCTGAGGGGCTGGCACCTTGGACAACCATAAACGTGACTTCACACACACAGATCATCATCATCATCATCATCATCATGGCGATGGTGCTGACACACATGCCGTTATGGAGGGCACCATAACCAAAATGGCAGTGCCCAGAAGAGGGCCGGCCCTGGGATTGGTCTCTGGTGAGTGACTGATTGCACGGGGCTTAGGCTGTCAATCCTTAGCTCTTGCAGGTGTGGATGCTAGTTAATGTTGGGTCAATTGCCCTCTTTTCCTGCCCAGTGAACAGGAAGGTAAGTGTGAAAATGCCCCATGTCTCAGTCTATTTCTGTTTGCAGTCAGAAATCTGTTTATGGTGTGGGATTGATTTGCACACTTGACTCCACTCTGGACAATTTGTTCATTTGTTTCCCAAAATCTGCTTCTTTATGTGCCCCAATGTCCAAATTCTGTTCCGCAAACTATGGCAGGATGGGTCCTACGGATTGCCCTTCCACCCTGCGGTTGCTTCCCAGAGTTTCTGATGAATCATCGTGCAGCTCTTTTAAGTCTAGAGAAGGAGCAAGAGAAGGTGAACATGAGAGGTGAGTTCAGTGGCCTATTCGCACTTGGTCATTTTCTGGAGTATATCTCAGGATAGGGGTCTGTGGTTTGCATGCTAAGGGAGACTCTGGCAGGCCTCCCTTGGGACCTGCTGTAGCCTGCACTGGCATGTGGACAGCAGGCCCCTGTTCCGGGATATATTCCAGAATAAAGCCAAGTGTGAATAGGCCCTAAGGCGGTAAAAACATCTGCAGTGAGAGATCTTCTAGTAACGCATGTACTCTGCTCTTCCTCTATCATGTTTTTTTTTTCAATCCAGGGTGAGGGAACACAAAAGAGGCATGCAAAATCATATGCAGTGCAGAGTGGATCAGATGCTTTTCCCCGTTTCTCAAAGCACCAGAACTAGGAGGAACCAGTGAATCTTGGAAGAGTTAGGACAGCAAAAGGAAATATCTTCCTACCTACCCACAAAGAGATTAGTTTAACTTTGGAATTCTCCACAATAAAATGTAGTGCCAATTATTACTAGCAATTAGTCCGATGGCCGTGTGAGGCTGAGGGGAAGTTTGAAATT
The DNA here is from genome assembly GCA_023333525.1 of Aspidoscelis tigris stejnegeri. Classification (NCBI taxonomy): domain Eukaryota; kingdom Metazoa; phylum Chordata; class Lepidosauria; order Squamata; family Teiidae; genus Aspidoscelis; species Aspidoscelis tigris. The sequence continues at coordinate 16,794,208 of JALMGA010000007.1, forward strand.
TGTTTCCCATCCGTGGGAAGCAAAGGGCACACTTGCCCACGCAAGAACTAAGCATCCGTACTGGTGGATCCTTAGTGCATGTAAACCCTCTCCCAACAAGTAAGGACACCTACCTTAAATTCGAATGGTGTCCGGGCACTGCCATCTTTCCTCTCTGATGGTGATGCCAGCCTGCAGGTACCATCACTGTCACCATGGCAACTGTGATATACTGTGCTAGTCCACTTGTGTGTTCCATCACATCATGTAATGTGGAAGCACCAGAGAGGTGCAAATAGGCCTGCTCAGAGCCGTAGTAGCTCCAGTAGAGGTCAAGGTACTCTTGGGGGCCTCAGTTTCTATTTATTTGTCAATACTTTTCAATCTCCCCTGTTCTCAGTCGGGGGAGACTACACTTTTCTCCTCTCCACATTCTCTGCTCCTTTCATCCTGCTCTTCCTATTCCCTTCTGTGATTGGATGAAATCCTGTCAATCAAATTTTGACTTCTCAAGGGAGAGGGAGGCCAGTTCCCTGCCTCCCTCCCTCCTTCCTGCTACCCTCCCACTATCCTTTTTGGTGGAACTTTGGCTTAGGGTGGCAATGTGCCAGGACTTAAACACCTCATCCTTTTACTGATCTCTGCTGGGACTCATACAGCCAGAATCAGGGAAAGGCTGGTGTGGCCGTCATATCTTGAACTGGGTCATATATTTGTCTGAGTGGAGTTCTTCCCCATGAGCATCTTCCAGAAAAACCTGACTTTGAGTCATCACCTTGGACTTAATCACCTTGCTTAAAAGCAGTCTGCTTAGAAATAGGCCAGTCACTGTCAAATGCGGTATGAACTAAAAATGTGTCCTCTTTTTAAGTAGTCCAACAATTACATCTTCCAAAGCTTGAAAAAACAAAGAGGAAGGAGAGAGCAGAGGAAAGGTGTCTGAGAAAGTATTGCCTCCAGGGACAAATTTGCTCTTCCCTTCCCATCCAGGCATCAGGAAAGGTGAACTTTGACGCATGTGTACTAGGATTTGCACTTGTGTAGGCTAGTACATGCCATCCCTCGCCTCCATCTGCAGACACGTATCTGGGCACTGCCATCTTGAGTCCTGATGTTGGTGCCAGTGCATGTACACCATCAGGACAATGAGGTAGCATGCACACACGCTTGCATCTCAGCTCTCTTGACATCCCAGCATGCTTGTCTGGCACATCAACTAACCTGGCCAACACCATAGAGGTGTGGATGAGCCTTGCTGGAACCAAGAAAGGCCAGGCCAGGTAAAGGTAGGTGCATGTGTGGAGCACTTAATCCTGCCCCACGTATCGTTGTCTTGCAGTGTGTCCCTGCATGGAAGGAAACATTTGATTTTGAAACAGCTCCTTCGAGTGCAGTTGAGCCAAGTGAAGAAAGGTCCCAAGTCGGAGAGACAGGCAGGATGCCTCTAAAGGCCATTTCATGGGAGTCAACAAGAGGTGAAGCTTTTGCCTTTCTTGAGATGCATGGAAGCAATTGGTGGGCCACTGTGCGAGGCAGGATGCTGGGCTAAAGGGGTTATATGACTAGGGCCTGGTTCCCATTACAAGCTTAAAACGGTTTTCCTAAACCGAAATAATAGAACCAGATGCTAACACGAATTTGCCTGATCCCATTACTTTCAACTTAATCATGTTCAATCTGGATTCTGAGGATCGTACGTGGCGTACGTGACTCAAGGGGGGACTCAAGTGGCTACTTTCTAAAAGCTGCCCTGTCCTCTTCCTCCTGGCGTGAACGTGCCACCCATAAGGGACCCCTTCATGGAGCCTAGCTGGGTGGCTACCGCTTGCCTGGATGGATGAAAAACAGCACCGGGCAGCCAGCAATTCTTTCCCCTCCTCTCTCCACTGCCCAGGGCACACAGCAGCAGCAGCAACTCAAGCCCCCTTCACCTGCTCACCTCCACAGACACAGCCTTAAACATTCACACATCTCCCAGAACCTGCAGCTGCTTTCCTTTCTTTCCCTTTCTAGAGGTCAGAACTCCAAAGAGCCAGAATTGCACAGAATTGCAACATTGTTATCAGGTGTGAAGTGGGTGGATTGCTACAGTGCAACCACTGCTGTATGGGGTGGATTTTTACAGTGAAATCACTATCTTTGGAAGCGAGCTATTGGGGGAGGGAAAACCTAAACACGCATTCTCATCCTTTAAAACGGTACCGTTCCCATAGTGAGAAATGTAAACGTTTCAAATGCACGAACCAGAGTGAGACCTGTTGAAAGGAGTGTTAACATTTACAACGCTTTGGGGTGATTTAACATGTGGAAAGCACGTTAAGCCAACCTGACGTGGGGACTGCGAGGATCAAAACCATTTCAAAACTGTTTTAAGATTGTAATGGGAACGCGGCCTAGATGATTAGATAAATTCATTGAGGACAGGTGTATCAATGGCTACTAGAATGGATAGGCACCTCCTCCAGGTTGGAGAGGCATGAAGGATGCCTCTAAAGGCCATTTGCTGGGATTCTAGAGCAGGTGAAGATTTTGTCTTTTGACCTCTGCTTGAGAACGCCCAGATACAATTGGTGGACCACCATATGAGACAGGATGCTGGACTGGGGTATATGGGAGAAAGCACACAGCATGTTGTTAAACCAACAGTCTCAAAAGGAAGATAATTTCATGATATAACTATCTATGACTTAAACAGTATTCAAAGTTCATTCTGTCTGATGTTGTCTACAAGTATCAGTCAGTTTGAAAAATGAATGAATGCCACAGCCAAGTCTAGGCGAAAGCTGTGGAATCCCCTGGCGCTAAGCCAAAAAGATCAACATCCCGGTTGCTCTCTCCCTCTTTCCCTTTCTTTGTCTCAATCCTGTTCTCCCTTATAAGGAGAAAAGACAAGGGCATTTGCCCAACATACCCCCAAAGCTGATAATAGAGAATCGGGTCCTCTTCACACCTTCACTTCTCTGGGAAATTGTCTCAGGGGAGTGAAGATCTGGGGCCTTTCTGCACTTGGTCCTATAGTTTGCGTGTGGTACGGTCCCAGCTCAGAAACGGACCCATCCATAAAGGAGGGCACCACACACAAGATGGCGGTGCCCTGAAGAGGACTGGCCAGCGATCAAACTGGAGGTAAGTGTTTGATCGCAGGGCAGGGTAGTCTAACGTTGACTAGTGCCCAAATGCTCCCAGCATGTTCCTAAAAATCCTTTTCCTCTCCTTTTGCCTATTTTAGGGTTGGTGAGCCAGTTTTACCTCCAGTGTGGTAACTCTGAGGCAGCCACAGAAGGAAGGGTGAAAAACCAAACTGGAGCCATTTTGCCTCTGGTTGCTTCTCCATTTTGACAGCTTTGTTGACTCAAGTTTGGTCAAGTGGTAAGAGAGCTGGACTCTTATCTGGGAATACAGGGTTTGATTCTGCTCTCCCCCACGAAGCCAGCTGGGTGACCTTGGGCTAGTCTTTCTGAGCTCTCACAGCCCCACCTACCTCATAGGGTGTTCTGTTGTGGGGAGAAGAACAGATGGTTTGCCAGCTGCTTTGAGTCCCCTTAAATGGGTGAGAAAAGCAGGGTAGAAAAACTAACTCTTCTTTGTCTTCTTTTTCTTACATCTGTCCCTCAGCGTGAAGCAGAAATGTGAGTTGGTCATTATAATATCTAGACAATGACTGTGCTTAATAACCACTGCATGCATCATAAGGGTTTACTCATCTTTTTTTATGTACGAATTCCAGCTTTTATATATGAGGAAAAGAAAGAGAAGAACACAAATATCACACATAAGCCAATGGCATTTCACTTCTCGCAAGAGGAGGATGTATTTAAGCCAAGAAGGAATAAGTTGGTCACCAAAAGTGAATTATATTTCACAGAAAATGAGGAACAAACAAATATTTATGAATTCTCTGGGTTCACCCCCTTGTTACAAAATGATGTATAATTTAAGGAAGTTGGCTGGGGTGGGGGAGGAGGAGAAGAATGAACGTCTTGTTTTGGTCAAGTGGTTAAGGAGCCAGACTCTTATCTGGGAGTACCAGGTTTGATTCCGCACTCCTCCATGAAGCCAGCTGGGTGACCTTGGGCTAGTCACAGCTCTCTTCTGAGCTCTCACAGCCCCACCTACCTCCCAGGGTGTTCTGTTGTGGGGAGAAGAATAGAAAAGCTTTGAGTCCCCTTAAATGGGTGAGAAAAGTGGGGTAGAAAAGCCAACTCTTCTTCTTCTTGTTTTGAAAAAAATAATCATAAATAAATAGACACAATTTAACAAACAAAAAAAGGACTGCTTTGCACAGGATTGTGGCGGTTAGTGAGGGTGGGCATAGTCAGAAGCTGTGCCACCTGCTGAAAGCTGATTTGTGGGTTCCATTTAAATTTCACACACAGGCTTCCAGCAAGATGAGGGGCTTCATGCCACATTCACCCATGTCAGCCACCACTTTTATGCTCTGTGCAGTTATTCACTGCAATGTGTTAAACTGAAAAGGGTGAGATGGGTTTTCATGGCATTACGACATCCAGGCGCAACTTTCCTTCCTGTCCACTGAATGAGAAAGGAGCACGATTAACCAATGTTGACTGGCGCTCGCACTTGGAGAGAGAGTCAGCTTTGTCCATTCCCTTCCTCCGTGATTAAATACTTAGCTTACTCAATCAGGGGACCGGTCCTCCTCTGGGCACCATGATTTTGGCTGTGGCACCTTCCGTGACGGTGCATGCATCAGCACCGTCACCCTGATGACACAGATGTTCTGCCATGCACAGTTGCGTCTGTGGTCATCTGTGGTGCCAGCATGACCCCGGAGCACTGGAAGAGATGTGGATGGACATGCTGCTGGACATTTAAGGTAGGTGCGTGGAACACGATTCCGTGCGCCACTCCTAATCAACAAGTAGTGAATTTCTGGTGAGGGTGGGCACACCTGGAGACCGCAACAGCCTACTCCATGTGTGGATGCTTTTCACCAGAGGTTCACTACTTCTTCATTAGAGGCCATAGTGTGAATAGGCCTCAGATCTCTGGCCCTAACAATCATAATTCCCAATCCATCCTCTCTGTGGCAGCCTTCAGACAGTGGCTGCATAACTCCCTAGGAAGCAATAATGCAAGGTTTGGCTCCCACCATTGTGGCATCCTATTCAGACAGTGCCACGGTGGCATTGCCTTTGCATATTTTAGTGGCATCTAAATCCAGCTATTCGGCTGGTACTGAATGCCCAGAGGTGTGCATCGTCACCACTGCACATGCTCAGCTGTCAGTTTCAGGCTCCACGCATGTGCAGCGGATGGAGCATTGATGGCGGGGCCATCCCCAAGTAGGACATGCACCATTACTGGGAAGCTCTTTGCAGTGCTGGGTTTTCCAGAAATGGTTTTTAGGAGTGCTTCTTACATGTAGCAACCCCACCATAATGGTGCCATAAATTTCCCCTGCCTGGACAGGGCCTGTAGCATGTTTTTCATCCTTCATCCAGTCACTGGCAGCCAGGGCCTAGATGTTGAGCCAAGACGTTTCTGCTTCATTTTCAGACTCTGAGCCAAGGGCCTGTCTGCACGATACATATTCCACTGCTGTGAAGTACTGGGCTGGTGGTCTGTGTTTGCTCCAACTGTAATACTAGTGCTTGCAGTGTGGACGAATCACCATGGCAATGTGTGCCCTATGCTCAGCCCCCTGCTTGGTGCTTGTGGCACGGTGCACAATTGCACCGCCGATCTTCCTCTCAGCTTTGCACCTGGAAGTGCCTGAAAATGCGGATGGCCAGGAGCATTTTAGCTGCTGCCGGTCAATCCGTGGGGAAGGTTTTACTTCTCAACAGATTCAGAGAATCAGAGCAGCTCCCGGACACATCTCTTGCAATCCCTGAGGCGCCACAGAGGAGTAGGCCATTATATAACCTGGGGGGCCACCCCTAAAGGGCCCTCTCATGTGACACCAACCCTTGAGGCTCAAAGGGCCTATTGGACAGTGTCTGGCTAGGACAGACTGAGACCCTTACAAAGAAGGGAAAGTGAAGACGCCCTGCAATGCAGAGCGCAGTGACATAAAAGCACCACTGAATAAATGGTTCAAGGCTGGGCTTCTGTAGATACATCAACCAAGGTCACAGGGAAAGCATGAAACCCTTTCTTCCCAGGGTAGATTTCTCCCTAGGAATAGATTGTGATGCCATCCTGTTGCCAGCAATCCAGCTACAGGTACTGGTAGATCAGCCCCCCCTTGGCATGAAGAATGTCTGATGGTTTGTATCCGTCCCGGGCCCATTTGGGGAAGATGAGAGGAAAATCTCGTTCGATTTGACTGTTAAGAGAAGCCCTGCTGGACCAGGCCACAGCCTATCTAGTCCAGCAGAGACAACGACAGACCTTCTCCTGCTCTCAAATCCCAGCAAATGGCCTTAGAAGCATCCTGCTTCCACTCCCCCCAGCCTGAAAGATGCACCTAGGCATTAATTCTAGTAGCCATTGGTATATCTGTCATCCATAAATTTGTCTAACCCTTCCTTAAAGCCATCTAGACTGTTAGCTGTTATCACCTCTTCCGGCAGCAAATTCCATAAGCCGATGACCCTCTGGGTGAAGAAATGCTTCCCCTTGTCGGATCCGACTCTCCTACCCATCAGCTTCATAGATGCCCCCTGGTCCTAGTGTTGTGCGATAGAGAAATGAAATTTTCTGTTCCCTTAAGACTGAGATGAACGAACGAACGAACGAACGAGGGATGCGTTCGAATGCACGCATTACAGGTATTCAGTCAGGTGCATTGTTTACAGCAGGAGATCAGGAGCGGGGGAAATGCGCCACCCAGCTGATGGCTCTTCACAGCCTCCGCCCAGAACGGTGGCAGCCTTTTGCTTGGCAGCCATGCACCTCCGGCCCTTCTGCCCCGCGCCTCTGGCCGGCACAGGGGCCGAGCGGCACCCAGGCTCCGACGGCGGGCTCCAACACGCCCCCGATCTCCCGCGCTCGGGCATTCCCCTGGCCAAGCGGCAGCCACTTGCCCGCGCTCGCCCGGGCATGCCGGCTTCCCATTGGACGCGGCGCGAAAGGCTCGCCAGGGAGGGCGGAGACTCCGCCGGGCCGTGACGTCACTGGGAAACCCCCTGCTCTTATACCCGCCCGGGCAAGAGGTGGCTGCTGGCAGTGCACAGGGCGCACCGGGCGAACGGGCGGCGGGCAGAGCGCACCGGTCTCGGCGGCTCCCCAGGCGCCAGGCGGGCAGGCAGGCGGACGATCGAGGCAAGGAGTCCGGGCAGCTCCCTTCTCGGTCTACGAGATGATGCCGGGCAAAACGCCACGCAAGGCAGCGCCGCCCAACCAGGCGCCCCAAGGTAAGGGCAGACAAGGACAAAAGAGCGCTCGCTCCTGCCTTCCCCCGCCAGGTTGGTGGCCATCGCTGCTTCCCCACCCCCCCTCACCCTCGCCCTGCCCCGGACTCGATCTCCTGCTTGCGATCGCCACCAGCCTGCTTTTCTTGCTCTGGTTGCTGGACACCCGCCTTCCCACCTCCGGGCAGGGGTGCGCGGGGCACCCACATCCCATGGGAGAGTCCCCTGGGGGTGGGGGCGGAAGGAAAGGGCTCCCTCTCTGGAGTTCATTGAAGGGGATCGCAGATCCCGGTGGGGGCCCCAGAGCTCATTCAATCGGGCCTCCAGGGAAATCCCCTCCTCTCCTCCAGCTGTTCGCCTTGGGTGAACAGAATGGCCACCCTCTCCCTTTCCCACTTATTGTGGGACTCTTCCTTGTTGAACCTCTGGATTCCAGGCAGGATCCAGACCCAGAGAACACTGGCATTGAATGGCCCATCTCAGCCCTTGCTAAACCTGTCTGGGATCCAAAGCGAAGCAGGGTCGGAACTGGTTAGGATTTGCCTGGGAGATGAAAAACTTCCCAACCAAAACAACTGTACCTGGATGGCCCATCAGACTTAGTCTGGTATTGGTGGCATTTTTACCTTACTTGGATCACCACAAGGGCTTTAGGGTCATCGTAGTCTGTGGACTTTGGCTTAACCGGCTGGATTGACTTTTCCAAGGGCGTTTCCTCTCTGCACCTTTGCGGTTGCCCCTTATGGATGTGATTGGGGGATGCAAACAATGCTGTACAAAGAGAACGTGCTAGTTCCATTTGCAGCCGTCACGTGAGTTTCGCCCGACAGGTTAATTGCGCTTTCAATCTGCAATCAATGCGGACGCCTAATCTGTCTTTATCTGTCTTGCAGCGTCAGCAGCCGTGGTAGAATGCGGCGTGCAACTGCGCAAAATTGGCGACAAGTGGAACCTTCAGCAGAAGATTCTAAACCTCATTGCAAAGTTCTTCTGCCCGGAAACATGAGGGATTTTTAAAAGAACGAAAGCGAAGGAAATGGAGAAAGCCGGGTGAAAATAAAACAATCCTTTGAAAGGTCTGATCTTTATTTCTACGGGAGAGAGAGAGAAAATGGAGGAAGGCTTGGATTCCTGCTGCCTGTCTTCTGCTGCCAAAGAAGGCGCTTGAAGTGTGATTCCTTCTTATAATATTTTTGGATGAAATGCTAGCAAAGGCAACTGGAGTGTTAAAACCGGAAAGTATTTATTGTTTACCAGCACCTTTGAGATGTGAAAAGACCCCGGAGAAAGAAGAAATCTGGGAGTGGTCATTTTGATTTCCACAGTTCCAGAAGTCATACGCTCAGCTGTTACGCTCTATAGAAAGCACATGGGATTCCACGCATAGCAAACAGCAACTTGAAAAAGAAAAGTCTGGACTTCCATATATAGTTTACATCCTTTCCAGCTTTTCCTTATTCTCATTTTCTGTAATTTTCTGTATACTAAGCTGGAGATAGGAGTCTTACGTCTCTGTGTTAGAATGTAATGAATGTACAATGTTACATGATAATAGATTATTTTTTAATTAATTAAAAATGTAACGCCATTAAATTGCTAATTTAAAGCTGTTCCAGCTGCAGGGCACGTATAGCAGTTCATGACTTAGAGGTGAGCTATTAAGTGGATATTTATTTTATTGAAACAAAACTTGATTTATTTTCAGGGTGTTCACTGAACCAAATACTCCAGATGAATGTTTAAAGCATGCAGTTAAATCTGTATCAGACGTCCTGTGAAACATTATTTTTCATGTCGGATGACAGTATTGTATTGTTAGCATTACAAAATGAGAAGCATAAATACAGGTCTGCATGGGTATTGAAGGTGACAGATATCACAGTGTTAGAGTGTTTTTCCACTGTCACTAAAAGTACCCATTAAGTACCCATTAATGGGTACATAATGGCATTTTTGTACCCATTAATGGGTACTTAATAGGTACTTCTAGTGACAGTGTAAAAACACCCTTAGAGGTAGTTTTTAGTTTTTTAAATAAGCTAACAGAAAGCAAAAGACAAACTTCAAAGTTACATTAATATGATTTTTCCCACTAAGGAAAAGGATGTTGTATTGTTTAAACCACGCCACCACCATGTGGAAGGGAGGCTCCTACTATGTTTGCTGGTCTGGAGATGCAGAATCTTTTTTGTCATTTTTACCTTTGCCATCATTACATAGATGCTGTTAGATTCTGGTTGAGTTAGGCGTCAAAATAAACCAAATGGCTGTGAAATACAATGTTTTATTTATATATGTATGTTTTTAAAGGTTACTTTTTGTGTAATGTTTTGAAGGTGGCGCTTGCAGTTCATTGGTTTTGCAAAGAACGTGTGTTTATATCGGGAATACCGTTTAGAGCAAAAGAGTTCCTACAAGGGTTCCACAGCCGTGTTAGTATAAGCTCTAGTTTATCTTTGTGGTGCTTTGGAAACAATGCACTCCTATTTTCTGTTCATGCCTCGCAAGCTGGTTTCTGTGTGGTTCTCGTCTTGCAAAATTAATAAACTTGATAACGTTTGCAAAAAAATAAATGACTTCAGAGTGTATTTTTCATCAATATTTTATCTGTCACACCACATCACTGCCTCTTCTGTGACTGGAAATATTGGACCTGTTTGCACTTGCCAGCCTAGTATGCTATAGCAATGCCCTACCCTGCCCACTTAGGATGGAGAGCAGTGATAAGCCACCCCTTACATGGCCAGCAACATTTGTAGGGTGAACTGTCTTCTGGGCTGTCTGAATCACCAAGGCAACAGCCAATGAGAGACTAGATAGATAGATAGATAGATAGATAGATAGATAGATAGATAGAGTAAATAAACAAATAATAGATAAATAGATGTTGCCATAGAGATCTGAAACTGCACAGCCACGGTTAAACAGCCTTGCCCACTCGCCATGCTGCACCCAGAAGTGGGGTGCAAAACTACCTCTCCAGGAATGATCCAGCCACTTCTGGGCAGGCTGCAGATCTCTTTTTGGCATGCCACAGCTGGATCACTCTGGGAGGGCTCAGCTCATTTCAGTGCAGCAACAGCTGCAGAGCAATGCAGACGTACCTGACTAGCGAGCAAATAGAACTGGTAGGGGCAGAAAAGCCCTCTATTCAACTGCAAATAATTTCAAGAAAACATCCCATCAGAATCAAGATGAAATGGGACCAGATTAGATTTCTATATGATGATTATTTTATTTAAATAATATAATTACAATGCAATATCAATACAATAATATAACATAAAACTACAGTATATTCTGGTGTATAAGATTACTTTTTAACCCAGGAAAATCTTCTCAAAAGTCAAGGGTCGTCTTATACGCCGGGTGTCGTCTTCTTATATGGCAAGTATATCCCAAACTCTATATTTTAACTGGAAAAGTTGGGGTTGTCTTATACGCCTTGTCATCTTATACACCGGAATATACGGGTAATAATATTGTAATGCATATAAAGATTGATATGTTTTAATCTCATTGTAACCCACCCTAGGGCCGCATCCCCATTAGAAGCTTAATCCAGTTTCCCTAAACCGAAATAACAGAACCAGATGCAAACGCGAATTTGCCTGATCCCATTACTTTCAGCCAGAATTGCGTTCAATCTGGATTCTGAGGACGTACGTGACTCAAGGGGGGACTCCAGTGGCTACTTTTTAAAAACCGCTTTTCGGGGCTGCCCTGTCCTCTTCCTCCTGGCATGAACGCGCCACCCATAAGGGACCCCTTCATGGAGCCTAGCTGGGTGGCTGGGTGGCTGCTGCTTGCCTGGATGGAAGAAAAACAAAGTGGACAGCAAACAATTCTTTCCCCTCCTCTCCTCATTGCTCAGGGCATGCAGCAGCAGCGGCAACTCAAGCCCCCTTCGCCTTAAACATTCACACATCTCCCCAAACCTGCAGCTGCTTTTCTTTCTTTTCCCTTTTTTAAAGGTCAGAACTTTCAAAATGGCAAGATCGTTATCAGGTGTGAAGTGCTTGGATTGCTACAGTGTAATGGGTGCTGCTTTAAGGGGTGGATTTTACAGCTTGCTTTGGAAGCAAGCTATTGGGGGAGGGAAACTCTCATCCCTTAACACGGAAGGGTTCCCACAGTAAAAGGTGTAAAACGTTTCAAACGTGAGACCTGTTGAAATGAGGATTAACATTTACAACGCTTTGGGGCGATTTAACACGTGGAAAGTGTGTTAAGCCAAACTGACGTGGGGTCTGCGAGGATTGAAAACGGTTTGAAACCGAAATAAGGTTGTAATGGGGATGCAGCCTAGGACTGTTCAGTGAAGGGCGGGATATAAGTTTTCTAAATAAATAAAATAAATCTGTTAACTTCTACCTACATCCTTATCTATAATGAAGTAAGATACATATATGACTGAAAAAGTCTACTAGTACATATTTGTATCCAGGCATCTATGTTGCCATTTTATTACAATTCTTATCAACAGTAGAATATTGTTTTTCAAGGGACTGCAGACCTGCTAAAGTCCACGTTGCTTTGTACAGACTGAATTTAGCAGGTAGAAGTAAGTAAACACCATTGTATTTAATGTCTGCTATCATGCTGCTCCACCTAGGGCTGTGGTAAAATGACATAATCCAAGGTCCTGGTCTCTTAGCCTTTTGGTACTTGGCCCTTGAGGATGGCTGAAGATGCACAGAACATCCCCTTCCACAGAATCTTTTCTGTCTTGGAGCAGGTCTAAGCATGCGCAGCCTCTCCCATGTTGGATACTGTGGAGCAATAAAAACCTACCTCTATGCAAAGGCTATGGAGGGATGGTCATGGAGGAAATCGACCCCATTAACAACAAAATCACACAGCCACATATGTAGGGTAGAAATGAACCTCATACACCAAAATTATTAATTGATCTTACAGCTTGAAAAAAAGCTAATTAACTTGCCTACTCAAGAGCGGCATCCTAGTTGGCCTTTGTGTAACAACCGTGTTGCTTTTACGCAGTCAGTAAAACTGTGCCTTCCATTATAAGCAATCTGCGGCTTCTGGGGCAAGGGGGAGCCCTGAGATAGGAGGCCCCTGGCTCGCCATGCTTGGCTCCAGAGAGCCAATTGGGTGGGCCGTGGGGAGGGCCTTCGGAGCACGGATCAGGATGGGTGCCGTGCATCCGCACAGCATGGACCCCAAATCCGTGTCTAAATCCATCCTTTCCTTGCAGGTGTGGAAGGAAGGGGTCTTAGTAGATCCATATCTAGTAGATACTGATCTACTAGACACGATTTCTGAAGTACGGATCCGTATTTCGGAGGGCCAGTGTGGAAAGACTCAGACTGTCTGCTGCAGGATCCTGTCTCACACAGTGGCCCATCAAGTGCTTATGGGCAACTCAGTCAGAAGACAAAGGCACAACCTTCACCTGTTCTCCACTCCCTGCAAATGGCCTCAACAGTCGTCCTGCCTGTCTCTCGTCTCCTCTCTGTCTGTGCACTAGCAGCACAGCACAAAGGGATCAGACCTCCCTTGGCGCTTGTTTCCTGGTTCGTTACCACTGCCAGGGTTCAAGGCACGATGGATACTCTGCAGTCTTGCTGTGAACGGGGAGTTCAGCCTGGAATGACCCATTTCCTTGAATCAGGTGAACTTCCTGTGCCCCAGCAAACAGCACACTTTCCTGTTTATTCAGACCCTGTGGTTCTCTTGATGACTCAGAAGAAGCCATGTGTTGCTTTCCCTAACAAGGTGAATCAGAAAAAAAAATGAGTGAGTGTTGTTGAGGGACACAGAGGGAATCCTACTATAGAAAACCACACCCTATACTAGGAAATATAAACATTATCTATCTACAGTATAGAAAAAATCCCCCTACCCGCCTGGCTAATTACAGCAATAAATTCCAGTTCTGATAGCGTGAAGAAAATAAAGAGCAGAGCTAAATCGAGACTGTGTAGTCATATGATGTTATTTATCATTCTATGTGGAAGGACTCCATTTAAGAAGACTAGAGATATGGCTATCATTGAATGAGAACAGCTTTCCCCCCAGGAAACCAAGAGGGTATATGGGAGCATTTTGTAGTTGTTGAACTTGATGCCTATTTACTTTTGTATTTTGTGCAGGCTTTTGATTTCAGCCTGCCTGTTGAGGGGAGCCTGTCCTCTGCTTGAGTTGCCCATAAACAATTGATGGGCCACTTCATGAGAGTAGATGGGCGGTGGCCCAATCCAGCAGGGCCTCTCTTATGTTCTTATGTTTACCAGCCTTTCTTTCTTTAATAGGAGCCCATCGCAATGTCCTTATGGCAGGATCCGCACAATACCACTAAAGGACTTTGATTGGAACATGAAGGCACAGTGTCTGCTTGACACTGGCCCCTCATCATGCATTTTAAAGATTGACATTTACACACACACACACTCACACACTCACACAGACCAACACTGCATGCATCATACATATTTTGACAGCAGAAGAAGCAACCCCATCTCCTTATCATCATCCCTGGCTTGGAGCTTGTCAGGTGGGCAGCTGGGATAATCTGAATACCATTTAGACTGGATTTGGGAGAGATGCTTCACATAAAAACCAGAAGGTGCGATCTCTGAGAAGGGACCATTCTAAATGTCAGGTGCATTGTCCCACCAACTTCAGTGGTAAAAGGGGTGGGCACCCAGGAGACAGCCTTCTCCGTGATGGCCCCCAGGCTATGGAAAAGTCTCCCCCTTGAGGTGTGTCAGGCCCCTTCACTGTATATGTTTAGGAAAGCAATGAAGATTCACCTCTTTGCCCTGGCCTTTGGTTAAATGGGAATATACTGTCTCTTCCTACTTTGCAGACACTGTTACTGTTTTAATATATACTGTTGTTGTTCTAATATATGTCTGATTTTAAATGTTGTTACCCGGCCTGAGACCTCTAGGTATAAGGTGGGATAGAAATACAAACAAACAAACAAATTCCAAGCCAGTGGTACCCACACACACATAGTGATGACCTCCAAGAGCCCCAAAGTGCCCCCCAAGATGTCTTTCCTACAGAGAGGGAAGGTTGACCTTGAGGGCACTGGCCAACCTGACTTGTGCCACTGGTGTGTAGACAAGCAGAAGTTCACCAAGTGACCTGCTTGCCCCCTGTGCCTGAGATGCTGCTAATCAAGGTCAGGAGCTGCACAACAGTCATTCCTGCCACTCCAACAGCAGAGCAAACAAATGCTCTTTATCAGAGCAGAGCGCATGCTGACCTCTTGCCCTCCATTGCTCCCAGCTTTGGAAAACATGGAAATCCGGAAGCTCCTGCATTTCTGGCCAGGACAAAAAGGAAATGGCTCTGTAAGTCAGCCATTTTGAGTGCCTCCCAACAATGCGGAATCAGGAAGTCCTGCCCATGTGACAATGTGCTGGTGGAACAGGAGAATGGGTGGAAGGAAGCACTGTGAGATTGCTTTCCTGAGGGTGGGATCTTTGCTTGATAGGTTCAAGGATGTGTGGTCCCCATGCCCTTCAAGTGCTTACATGGGGCCATCATGGCGCCATGTAGACCTTGCCAAGGAGAGAACTTGTAATTAGAGGTGTGCACAAATGCACTTTTGACATTCGATTAGTAAGGAATCGAATGTTTGGAAATCCGTATTCATACTAATAGATAACATTTGAATATAGTAAAATTCTATTCAATACAAATCTATTCGTATGTATTCATATGAATATTCGGTACTTATCGGATACGAATGAATATGTATCTGATATGAGCAAATACACAACCAATAAGTATCCGTAACATATTCGCGCTCTGAAAACGTCAAATCCGACCGGAATCCACTTTTAATCCACTGATGATCCATATCGAATGCAATCTGGATCAGTTACGGCTGTGACTGGCACTCCATTTTTCCACACCCTCAATCTAACGAACGTCTGAACCATTCATACGATGGTCCGGAAACATTCGTATCCTTATGAATGTCAACATAACGAATATCGTAACATTTGTACGAATTCATACAAAAAATGAATATTACGAATATTTGCACACATCCCTACTTGTAATGCCAATTCTTGATAAAGCCCAAATGTGTTTCCCACAGAAATATCTTTGCTGTTTCTGATTTTCACATATTGCCTTTGTTAGGTTACTATGTACCCTGGCTTTGTCATGAGATTATATTTACCATTTGAGGAAGAAGAAGAAGAAGAAGAAGTTGGCTTTTCTCACCCATTTAAGGGGACTCAAAGCAGCTGACAAAGCTTCTGTTCTTCTCCCCACAACAGACACACTGTGAAGTAGATGGGGCTGTGAGAGCTCAGAAGAGAGCTGTGACTAGCCCAAGGTCATGCAACTGGCTTTGTGGGAGAGGGTGAAATCGAACCCGGTATTCCCAGATAAGAGTCTGACTCCCTAACCACTAGACCAAACTGGCTCCCAGGGTAGAAGACAGGGTGGAAGAAGAAACACATTTTATTCCTGTAATAATTTAGTGCGTTCAGTGTCTATTAATACAGTTGACAACTTATACCTCTTCTGCACTGGGTCTTATTCCAGATTTCACCCCAGCTGGGCTTGGCCAAAGTCTGCACTCGCATATGGATGGATGGCACCTATTCCAGGACATAATCTGGAATATGGTCCGGTGCAGAAAAGAATTTAGTTCTTCTGGTCTCCCCACCCACCCCCAATCTGCTTGTTTATCTGCTGCTTCAGGACTCCAGACTGTTTTATTTCTTAGACAGTTTTGTAATCCACAGTGATTTCTGGTAACCCAACCGAGCATGAGGTGGTAGGACCGGAGTATGGAGAACGTATCTTGATTTCTTTATTGGAGGCCATTCCACCCTAACTGTATCACTAACTGCAGTAAATTGTTAACAATAATAATATAACAACTTTGATCTGTTGCTTTATCCTCTTTTTAAATCTAAGCTTCCCTCTTCTTAACCAGCTTTTGTTTTCATCATGTCACAACAATCCTTTGACTCAGCAGGGCTTTTGGAAAGTAAACATCTCACCAGGAAATGGTCGGTCGTCCGTCGGCTTTTCCCCTTGCTAACTCGGAGCTGGCTGTAGTAACCTTTGAACTGTTTCCGTAAACCTGTGACAGGCATGAATCAGCTCTGTGCATTCGAAAGTGCTCCACCCTTTCCCAAGATAAAGCACAACACTTTTTTTTGGAACAAGAGAAATGGTTCAGAGGGTTTTCAGCAAATTGGGACCGTCATTGTGAGCCAGCAGGTTTTGAAAATCTATTTATTTGGAGCACGGGGTTGATTTGTGCTGGATGATGTTTCATAGCACAATTACGTGCATGTTAACACAAGGGGGAAAGCCGTAAGGGGTTGAAGGAGGCTGGCATTATCTCGGGTTTCCACAGATTTATAGCCTTCTTGTGTTTAACTGAGCTTGAAGCATATCTGCCCTTCCACAAGTGCATCGCAAACTGGCTGGAATCAAAGGGAAGAGAAAGTCCTATAGTCCTACTAACCAGTAATCCATGATGGCAGGTTCTTCCCATTTTCAGCTTTATAGCCCAAAGGAAAGACTATAGGGCCGCATCCCCATTACAAGCTTATTTCGGTTTCAAACCGTTTTCAATCCTCGCAGACCCCACGTCAGTTTGGCTTAACATGCTTTCCGCGTGTTAAATCGCCCCAAAGAGTTGTAAATGTTAACCCTCATTTCAACAGGTCTCATCCCAGATTGTGCGCTTGATACGTGTTACATTTTTTACTGTGGGGACCCTACCGTTTTAAGGGATGAGAATCCCTGTTTAGGGTTTCCCTCTCCCAATAGCTTGCTTCCAAAGACAGTGATTTCAGTGTAAAAATCCAACCTTCACAGCAGCCGCTACAGTGCAGCGATCCAGGCACTTCACACCTGATAACAATGTTGCAATTTTGCGCAATTCTAGCCCTTTGGAGTTCTGACCTTTAAAGGGGAAAGGAAAGCAGGGGCAGGTTCTGGGAGATGTGTGAATGTTTAAAGCCCCCTTGCTTGAGTTGCCGCTGCTGCTGTGTGCCCTGGGCAATGGGGAGAATCGCTGGCTGCCCGTTGCCGGTTTTCCTCCATCCAGGCAAGCGGCAGCCACCTAGCCAGGCTTGGTGAAGGGGTCCGTTATGGATAGCGCGTTCACCAGGAGGAAGAGGGCAGGGCAGCCCTGAAAAGCAGCTTTTAAAAAGTAGCCACTTGAGTCATGTACACCACCTATGATCCTCAGAATCCGGATCGAACGCGATTAAGTTTAAAGTAATGGGAACAGGCAAATTCGCGTTTGCATCCAGTTCTATTATTTCGGTTCAGGGAAATCGAATTAAGCTTGTAATGGGGATGCGGCCTAGGTTACAGCCTTCCCTGTACCTGTATCTCCTTATACAAGGCACAGAAACCTCTGTAAATGCTTACAACCTGTCACAACTACTGTCCCATTCTCCTGTGGCCTGTCTTGAGACCTCGGCCAAGCCTGCACTTACCTGCTTGGAATTGTCCCTGAAGACAATCCCTGGCTAGTTTGCATCTTAGTTTGCATTTTATTTATTATTTATATTTCTATCCCATCATATACCTGAAGGTCTCTTATTTATTTATTTATTTATTTATTTATTTATTTATTTATTTATTTATTTATTTATTTATTTATTTATTTATTTATTTATTTATTTATTTATTTATTTATCAGTCCAAAACTGTACTACTTCTAGACATAACCACCACATGTGCAAGCAGGTTTTCCCGTGTCCACACATGTGCCAACACATTGGCAAAACCGCTCCTATCAAATACGATAAATGTGCAGGGGTTCTATACTACCTATGCAACATTTTACAATTCATTTCCTTTCTATGACAATTCCTGCTCTTATTCACCTCCAAAACTTTACATTCTCAAGTGGGTTACCATGACATGACATTAAAAAGAGATAAAAAGTTATCCATAAAACAATGCCAGGGTCTTGTATTGGGAGGGGTTTCTGTTCCCTCAAGCCAAAAGAGATGCCTCTTTACATGTCTTCTGAACATATACACTGAGGGTGCCTGAATATCCATGCTTTATTTGGTAATATCCATCTATAGCAGAATAAGTCCCTGACATCTGGATGTGGCTTGTATGTATTCAAAACTGTACAGAAGACACACTTTAGCAAGCTTATCCTGTGTCCGTGAAACCAGATCTCTATACCACAAACAGATAGAGACTGGGACTGTTATGAGGTTATTGCAAAATGACTCAGTGCAAAAACCACAGCAGATGACAAAGGTCCTCTCTTATTTTCCTTTACTGAACAAAGGAAACTGAAACCAAAATAACTGAACCACAACAAGACTCAAAATAAGTTTTTAGGCAACCCTTTCAAAGGCCCTCTTTGCACTTAGCCAATCTGAGGCCTTTTTGCACTTTGGTTGGTAGTGCATGATTAGGCGACTTCTGGGGAAGGGCCTCAGCACTTAGAGGAGGCTGCTACAGCCTTCCCAGAAATTCCCTAATCATGCACTACCTATGGAGCATGAAATCATGCTCCAAAACCTTACCAACCTTCCCCAATCACTTACCAGTTGAGCATTCACACCTTTGCTGGATGAGGTGTTCAAAAGGGCTGCTGTGCAAGCGAGCTGGCCACCCTACTGCCCGCCTGATGCGACTGCGACTGCGAAATCGCACCATGACAGCCCAGCACTGCGATGCTGCCTCTGTCCCAGAATGGCCAGGAAGTGTGCACAGCATCCTGATTCTCTGTATACGCCTGTACACGGCATTTGTACACTCCTGTGTCTGCACACTCCATGTGCGTGGAGAATCACCTCTGTAGTTGTGCAGTCATGCACTGCGTCACGATTGCTGTAGCAACAACTTGGCGCACAGTGGAAACTGTTGTGGCCATTGCTACAGTGTTTCAGACAGTCCTGGACAGACCATCCACACTTCAAGAGCCTTAAAGTAGGTTTGGGATGGTGCTAGCGCTCAAAGTGCAAATGCTGGCCACCATCCTTGAACTTAATTTCTATGAAATAGCATCACATGGATGCTAAGTGCAAAAGTGCCCTTACTCTGTCATTTTTATGTTCTTCAGTTTCAAATTTGTCAAAGTAAGTGTATGTTGGTTAGCCTTTAAAAGAAAAAACAAACAAACTCACCTACTGTGTCGGAGCAGTCCTTCAGGGAAGAGCACATAAAATTTAGTATGCTAAAATGAGACATTTCTTTTTTGATCCAGTATTTTACTATTTGTTTCTTGGGTTATTTCAAAAATGTCCAGGCATTTTCGTTTCACTCAGGTCTGAGGTAAGAGCAAAACATTATACTCTGTTCTATTCTGTTCTTAAAATATTTATATCACACCAGAGTGGATTACAACATTTAATAAAAACATGCAAACATCAACGGATAAACGGGGATATTTTAACCTGGGGTGTTTTCACACTTCCCTTCCCGTCCACTGGGTGGGAAAGGATCACAATGAACCAATGTTGACTAATGCTTGCACTTGGAGCGCTAGTCAACTTTGGCCGTTTCCTCCCCCCACAACTGAATACTTACCTTATGTGATCCTGGGGTCAGTCCTCTTCTGGGCGTCGCCATTTTGGCTGTGGCGCCTCTGTGACTGGCCGTGCGTCAGCACCGTCGCCTTGACCATGCGGACACTCTGTCCATGCAGAGTTGCATCTATGGTTGTTTGAGGTGCCAGTGTGCTTGCGTGGCACCTCACACGACCCCAGAACACTGGAAGAGCTGCAGATGGTCACGCCATTGAACACCTGAGGTAAGGTTTCGGTACACGTTGGTTAAGGTGTGGAGCGTGATTTTGTGCCCCACACCTAATCAACAATTAGTGAGCTTCTGGTGAGGCAGAGCACGCCTGGAGGCTGTAATGGCCTCCACATGCAGGTGTTCTTCACCGGAAGTTCACTAAGTCTTCACTAGAGGCTGTAGTGCAAATAGACCCAGGTGCTGAAAACTATAGTGTGGGTGCCTGGCGTACCTCCAGAGCCTGGGAGTCACCAGAGAAAAGGCCTTTTGTGTGCTACTGCCCCTTGTACTTCTGAGGGTGGTGAAACTACATGAAAGGCCTGTCCTTATGATCTTTTTTTTTAATTACTTTTTTATTACAATTGCTTTAAACCCCCCTCCCCCCTCCCCCCCGGGTAATACATAATTCCAAATTTTTAATACAATACATTGAAAAGGCTACACAAGCCATAATACTACACTGAGAAAATTAGACGTAACTTCATTTTCTCACTTTCACTCCTAAGCTTATTATCTAAATATATTTTAACTATCATCCATTTTTGTTTACATATTCTAACCCTATCCAAATTACTTATATTATTCATACGACTATTCGATATTTCTACTGCTATCACATTAATTATATAATTATACCATTTATTAATAGACCATTTCGTTCTATCCTTCCATCCACTCACTAAGACTATTTGAGCACATGTTAACAATTGTTCTACTATTTCCTTCCATTGGATAGTCGGAATGTTGTTTAACTCCAAATGTAATACTCCCATTCTCCCTGTTATTGTACATTGTATATTCAGCATATCACTGATTTCTTTCTCTATCTTCTTCCAAAATTCAGATACTATAGGCCATTCCCAAATCATATGAAAGAAAATACCTCTTTGGTTACAACCATGCCAGCAATTGCTACCTGTATTTGTAAAGAAGTGTGATAGTTGTGCTGGGGTTCTATACCATTTATGTAATATTTTCCTTCTTACTTCTTTAAAGTTATTATACTTCACCATTTTTATACATCCCATATGATCTTAATACAGAGACAGGTCTGTATGGATAGACACTCAAGGCCCAAGCCATTTAGGGCTTTATAATTGGACCCAGTAGCAAACAAGCAACCAGTGCAAATCTTTAAGTGTGTTGTGATCTGGTCAGAAACTCCCATTAACAGTCAAGCCGCTGTCTTCTGCAATAGTTTCAGCTTCTAGATCACGTCTGGATTTAACCCTCCAGTAAGGAAGAAGCCTCCTTCACCATCAGAAGATGTGTGGTTTCCAGGAAAGGAAAAATACGCCCAGCTCAGTGCATAAAAGTGAAATTGCTCCTCAGAGTTTTGCAGGTGCTAGGCACCACTGAGTCAGATCCAACTTGTGGTTGATTGTGTGGGGCCTGCTAGCATAAAGGGCTGGGAGTGGGAAACTGGGAAATGGATACTGAAAGTGGAAGCTTAAGAACTTCTGGAGAAGTGAAGCATTGCAAAGGATATGGAAATAAATGAACGAGTGAAACAGCTGTACTTGGTACAGTCCTGAAGTGTAGAAGTTATTGTAAATATTTTTTTTTAGACAAAACAAAGGAACTCCTGGAGAGATTCCAATTGAAAAATTCTGCATTACAGTTACCTGATAGGCACCTGCGAGAGGCCCTTCTCAGTGATGGCTCCTAGGCTATGGAATAGTCTCCCCCTTGAGGTGCATCTTGAGGCAGTGAAGACACACCTCTTTCCCTGGCTCTTGGTTGAATGGGGATACACTTTTCTCTTCCCACTGCCAGATGCTGTTATTGTTTTAATGGTGTTTGATTTTAGATGTTGTTACCTGCCCGGAGACCTCTGGGTATAGGGTGGGATAAAAATGTAAACAAATAAAAATAAATAAATATATTTCAAACTATATAAACCACAAAGATTTACAGAAGTAGCAAGTATCATGTTTATTGTCAAAAATCACTAAAAAAAAGACGTTTCGGGAAAGAGAGGGATTTAGTACGATGCTGATTTACATAAAGAAAACAAAACAACTTTTGGAAAACATACAGTTTAGTCCCTATTATTGCACTTTCCTTATTACAACAAGGCATTTTTTAAAAATGTTCTCAACATGAAAGGATAGCTTTATAAATAGTGATGCCAATATACAATATCATACAGAAAATAGTGTGTCACACTTAAAAAACACACCAACACACAAATGTGGCTAAAAAAACAGTGGCCTACTTCACATCAAGAGCAAATGAATGTGTAAAACCTTTGCCTTGATGACACCATTTAAGATAACAGGTGGTGGTGGGGAAACTATCTATACCAAGCCCATAGAAATGAAACATGTCCA
Source organism: Aspidoscelis tigris stejnegeri (assembly GCA_023333525.1). NCBI lineage: Eukaryota > Metazoa > Chordata > Lepidosauria > Squamata > Teiidae > Aspidoscelis > Aspidoscelis tigris. Next base: position 16,816,568 of record JALMGA010000007.1, read on the forward strand.
GACATTGGGATTTCTGAACCTGGAACTGATTTCTGGTGGTACTGCAATTTTCTTGACAATTATAGCAGTGTTTTGCTATCACCTTTTTTCAGGGAGATATGTGGGATTGAACCTTCCACTCTCTTACTTTCCAGCCAGTTCGGCTCTGAATTCTATAAACCCAATTTTTGTTATCAATCTGTCTGGAGATACTGCCTGAAAAACATTAGTTTGGTGGCTGTGGGTGATTCTGCACTGGCCAGTATACTGAACCAGCAAGCGTATTGGAAGTATCCCTTCTGCAAGCTGGTGTGATCTAATTGAGGCCTCGGTCCCTTCAACCCCACCCCTTTGACCTCCTCCACGGGTGGGTCCTCCTTTAGACCAGACACCAGCATGGGGAAGGAATCTTAGTATATTTGCTGGTCCAGTGTACCAGAAAGGACAGCAAAAAGGTCTGTAAATTGTTTAAGCATGTTGAAATCATGAGCTTTGTCACTTCAGTGGTACATGCAGTAAATATACCTCTCTATACATTTCTATTATCAAAGAAAACATCAACATAAAGGCCAGTTCTTCTGCACAGCTATATTTTTGCTGAACTTTCACTCTCCAATGTTCTCTATATTGTCATTTGTAAAACTGTATTTCCAATTTTATGCTTATTTTTATATTAGCTTAAATCTGATAACAGAAATCTATATAGAGAAATATATTTATACCACTGAAGTGATGGAGCCCATAATTTCAGAGGGTTTAAGTAATTTACAGATAGATCCTTTTGCTGCCTTTTCTGCAGATCTTTGGATCTATCCTCCTACCTGGTTTACGTACGTGGTTCAGGATACCAGCCAGAATTGCCCTGTTAAGTGAGTAATACAACGGCCAGAAAAAGGTCTTCCCAGGAGAAAGCAGAGCAACCTCTGTCCTTGCCAAGGAGTCCCCCAAGAACCAAGATGGTCAATGTTTTCTTTCATGGGACCTCTTCACCTGCCATCTTAAATCGGACACACAAGGAACAGGTTTCACTCATTCATTTATTGTGTAGAAAAGGCTGCTGCTGGAAGATTCTTCAGAACATCCTCCTAAAGTCTACCTTCATCGATAACATACTATACAAATCCAGTATTATTTCCATATCACAGATTTGAGGCTTCCTAAGAGATGATTCTCCTACGATATGATGAACTTGGATTCCACACAACTTCTGAGAAACTCTAATATGCATATTTCAACATGACTGAACTGATAAAAAGCATTCCACGTTTGATATGAGCCATCAAAATATTTATTATTCATCCATTTAAAACCTCAGCTATATCTAGAACAAGCTAAAAGACCAGCATAGAAATTAACTGTCATGACTTTTAAATTGCATTTAATATTTTATCACAAAATCCTTCTGTTCTGCGTTGGCTTGTGTCTAATAAACAGGCGGGTAATGCAAATTGAGAAGGTTCTAAATAATTCTCTTGTAATCACTTGTACTCTCAAATAATTTTTTACAAAAGCCCAACATATTGCATCTTGTTTTCAGGAGACGAGGCAAATTCTTGACGGTAATTATGTGAACCGTTTTCTTCCTTAAATGCCTCTTCATTAGGGATATTATAGCTTCCTGGAGGCGGCATTTTGATAACTGTAAATGCAAGGTTGAGGAATATGACAGTTCTAAAGATAGGGATTAGTTATTCAAAATTAGCAAACTATTAGTGTTGTAGAAAAGATCTTCAGTAAGTCAGTCCCAGTGTACCATCTTTCTTTGGCTTTATTCTGTGCTCTCACATTCAGCCTTTATCAAAGAAAGGAAATGCAGACGGCTGGTTTTTAGGAGAAATTGGTTGTGGCAGTGACTGAATGAAACACAGGAGCTAAAAAAAAAAAAGCCAGAAGACAGAAGGCCAAGGAGGACAGCCTAAATTTTCTTGATGTCCCTAGCTGTGAAAGTTCACAGCCCTTAAAGTCAGTTAGACCATGAGGTAAGATCCACATGGTCCCTACAGGGATTGGAGTGTGGTAACTGCACATCACTGGTGCTGAGTACACTTTGTGAGGCAGAATTCATACTTGGGAGTGCCCCATACATGCAGCTGATGGCAAAACCAGGCTACCTCTTCCTCTGGAGCCTGGTGGACATTCACAGAACCTGATGAAATGCCACTGGATATAAACTTTGATGCTGAGGAACTTTCCTCCCCCAGCCCTGAAATCAATATGGGCTGGAAAGCGCTTTCCAAGGTGGATGGCGACCCATCCCACTCCATTTCAGGAATGGCTTCCTTTGTGTGAGCCAAGTAGGGCGTGTGGACGTTGCCCAATAAAGAATTAGAATCTGATGTGGTTTCTATGTATGTAGGAACAGTGGTGGCTGGTGCCCACTATGGCTGATGGAATAGAGAGCTAAGCAGCAAAAAAGATGTGACTGCAGGGAGCAGATGGCAGGAAAGACACTAGAAAGCTCCAAGCCCTCAGTAAAAATTCACTGCATTAAATGCCCATGTTCAGATTCAAGCTCAGTGCTATGGGGCATGATGGGAAACACCATCCAGTTTGCCCTTACAGGGCAACCACACCTGTGCAACGACTAATGAAAGCCTCCATGGTTCCAACTGAATCTCCTACAGCAAGGTAACTTGGCTGCAATCTGGTACACAGCTGCAAGGGATTGAAGCAACCAAGCATTAGATCAGAGACATTACGGTTGCCAAACCAATCCTTTTCTTCCCCTTGGCTAGTTAGTTTTATAACTAGAGCAGCAGGAATGCAAAGTTCTAGATTTTGTAAACTGGTAACTTTGGTAAGATCTGCATGGACCACACCAGCAGGGTTCTGGATCCGTGGAGTCTGCTTTGTACTGCATGGCAAAAGAGGGCCAGACTTGCCTTGGGTGTGTGGGGATCATAGGTCACCTATACTGCCACCTCCACCCCTGCAGGCAAAATCCATGGCCGAGACCACTGTATTTGCAGAGCTGAGAAGCACTGCTGTACCAACAGAGTGTGGGTCATTTTGTTGCTCCTGCTGATATACCGAAAGGTGACAGATGTGGGACATGGAGATGAACCTTTTCTGGAGCTCGGTAATCATCCACAGTATGCGACTTTATGACACTGGGGTACTTTCGTTCCCTGGCATCAAAGTTACACACAGATAGGACAGCTGTCCAAGCAGCCCCCTTCTTCCTATTCCTGGCCTAGAGAAAGGGCTCCTGCCCAGGCTTGGTCCCCATGACACACACTCTTTCGTGGGCCCTTTCTGCATGGACATTAATTTGTATTAAGGGTCCATGAAGTACACATTTAGGTCTCCATATCTGCACGTTAATGCAGAGCACAGAGGTCCTGCTTCCTGCTGGTCCTGCTTTGTATGCGCTCAACGTAGACTGAACCAGACTAGGAAGACCTTAATCTGGATCACTGCTAGTCCTGTTTAGTCGGTACCAGCAACGGACTGGTGGCTCTGATTCAGAATGTGGGAGGCATGCAGAAAGCATGTCTCTGTATTATAGGATTACTGGGAAGTATTTTTCGGCAATTTACCACAGGTCCAAGGCTAGGAACTTTTCTTTCTAGCCCTTGGCAGTGGGGAGGTTGCTATTCCACAGCTCACATGAGCTTCAAGGCCACACAGCATGGGCGATCTGGATCAGCACAATCAGTGCAGACGACACTGGTCCTGCGCCTGTCTTCCACAATCTGCATCAGGGCCAAACTGGACCCACTGACCCAGAGTTCCTGTTGGTAGGTGCGGAAAGGGCCTCAGACTGGTTGACCCAAGCTGCTTCTTAAACGGCTAAGATGGCTAAGACATTAATGCTACCAGGAAGTACAGTTTGGCTTTGAGGTGCAATCGGAGAAAATATCCCAAAGCTCAGTTTTCCTCGCAAACCTATAAATTCAAACACAAACGCACAAGATAAGGCTGAAGTGCTGTAGAACCAACGTCGTCATCATTAACATGAACTTTATTTGGATTTCGGAAAAGAGCCGCTCCGCAGTGCTGGTGTTGGCTCCGTCTCCGATATTGGCACATTTAAGGCAATAGGGGCAAACTATTAATTTCTCTACCCTGTGTGATTGTGCTGGCACTCGTGTGCTGCCGATTGGAGCAAATAAAAACAACATTCCCTCGCCACAAGACTCTTTCTCTAGCCTTTTGTGAACAACTGTGCATTTTAAAACTTCCCCCTTGATACCAAACAATTCAGGTTCCCTTCCGGGCGGCAGCCCAATATGGCAAGAGAAAGCAATAATTCAGGGTTTTGGTCTCCCACTGTTAATGTTTCCTGCCTAGAAAGCATGGTCCTCAGTGCTGTCTTTTGTGCGTTCTGCTGATGTGCAAATCCGGGCAATTTGGCTGCCCTTGAATTCCCAGACGTGCCTGTAACCACCTCTACGCAAGTGTGGTCAGCTGCTTCAGCTTCCACGCAGGCGCGCTGGATGAAAGTCTGATTCTTGTTCCACCCAGAAAGGTAAGTGGTTCCTTAAAAAGCACTAAAGCTGGAAAACGTGCTGCCAGTGATGAACTGTCCAGCAATAGTTTTTAGCTCACTTTAGGGCAGTGGTTCTCAACCTTCCTAATGTCGCGCCCCCTTAATGGAGTCCCTCATGTTGTGGAGACTCCCAACCATGGGGGCAGAGCAGCTTGGAGGTGGGAGGAAAGGGTGGCCGGAGACTCGTCGCGACCCCTCAGAAAGGGTAGTTCGACCCCCAAAGGGGTCCCGACCCCCAGGTTGAGAACCACTGCGTTAGGGGCTGTGGTGGGGTTTCCTATGATATGTGAGTGACCCCAATATGGCAGCACCTTAATGGTGCTAAATTAGTCCACCCGGATGCAGCTTCCACATTTTGAACTACGTGGAGTTGCAATATGTACTGAAAGGGTGCAATAAAATAGCAAGTTCGGTGCATTGGTATTCCAGATGTTACATCAGGCTTCACCAGCAATGGTGCCACACCTGTGCCCACCAGAGCCATGGATATGGGTGCTCATCCCTCCCTGTGCACTGATGCGTTTGCTGCAACGCAAGGATGAATGTACAGCTCCACCCCCATTTTTAAACTACACTGGAATCTGCATCCAAAGGCAGACCTGAACTCTAGAACAACTTTCAAGGCATTCGACATTTTAGAACTGATTTGACAGGAAAACGTGACCACTAAGCATTTTTAAGGGCAGAATATCTCTGGGGCCATTCTTGTCACCTATCATCACCTGAGTATTTGGCAGGGATGCGCAGAAATATTCGTTAACATTCAAAATTCGTACAAATTCAGCCAAAGTTGGACATTTGAATTTGAACTGAACATTCGAAGGCTGACAATTGAGTTCAAATCGAATATACATTCGTGTATATATATTCATATGAATATGAATCCTACCACATTTGAAGGGGATCTATTCGAACGAATACAAATTTTGTTGCATTTGATTTGGTACGAACCAAATACAAAAGCAACAACAACAGCAACATTCATGCACATCCCTAGTATGTGAAGTCCTTGTGCTTCTCCTTCCTATCCTATCACCCCATGAAGAATGCGTTCAAGCAGATTACAAAAGCTCAGTTTGGGGACAGGTATGGTAACAACCAGGGCCCTTTCTGCACTTGGCCTTATTCTGGAATATATCCCAGAAAGGGGGCCTGCTATCTGCATGCTGTTGCAGACAATGGAAGGCCCCAGGTGAGGCCCGCCATAGCTTACATTAGCTTGTGGCCAGAAGACTGCTATCCCGAGATATATACCAGAATAAAGAAAAGTGCAGAAAGGCCCCAGGTCCTGTTTTAAGCGAATTTGGTTAGCGCCGTTTGCATTATAACATGATCTACTAACTGAGACCTTGTTTCACTGTTAAGCAGTATTAAAGCATCCCTGTTTCACTTCAATGTGCTTTCTCCAACTGTAAGGGTCATTACTCACTTAACATGAGTTTTGCTTTAAACCACAACTTGCCAGAACTTGCTTAGGTCTCTTGCATTAAATGGGAACCTACTGTATCTGGTCATAGTTCAGTGGTAGAGAGCAAACTTCCTGGAAAGGAGAGTGCCACCATTTTGATCCCCAGCTGCTCCATAGAAGTTGGCAAAGGCAAACTACTTTTGTGCCTCTGCCAAAAAAAATGCATAGAAGTGCCCACAGAGGTGTCCATTCAGACAACCAGGAGTTGGTCATAGCTCAGTGGGACCCAAGAACAACTATATAAAGAAGTTCTGAATGCCATATGAAGAAACCTGAGATATTCTAATTCTTCCAAAAGAAAAGTCAACTATTGTCCAGCAGTGTTTGGGAAAATATATATATATATATATTTTGGGTGAGGAGGAAGACTAAATCTGCTGTGGTCCTTAGCCACTGCCACCTGAAACCATGAGAAGCTGAAATGCTCCAAACTGTACTTTTATTAACTATAGAGGCTTGAAACCTGAGATCAAAATGGTGAACACTATTGAACTGCTCTCTAACAAAGTATCTTAGAAAACTGCCAAATGCAGATAAGACACTACTTCCTCCCTACAACTTTTTTATTTTTATGCCCAATCCCATTATGAAGACACGTATGCGTCCAGACTTGTTTATACTGCGCAGCGAAATGCACTGTCATGATTGGGGCGCCACCCATGACGATCGATGCATCAACTGGTGTTGCATCATCTGATCATTGTTGCGCGCTTACCTTAATGCTGATCTAAGGACACTCGCTGCGCAGTAGAAAAAAAAATTGAATTTTCCCTCCAGTTCGGCAAAACGGCAAGAGCGGCACGACAAGAGCAGGAAGGGCAACTCAAATCTGATTGGCTGCCTCAACCTGAGTGATGGCACGTGCCGACTCAGCTCTCGCAGCTTCTGATGGGAAGCTACAGAGCTGCGTTTTGGGTCAGGGTGGGCAGTCAATGTTGCGCAGCAGGTAAGCTGCACTTTTATCTTTAACTGCAGATTTATTCTGCAAGTCTGGAGGCAGCCTTTATTGCTATTCAATTACAATTCAGTTTGCATGTATATTTCTCAAAACCTTAATTCTGTGATGAAATCACTTGAGAGTTCTGTTTTCAATAGGGTTTTGTTAACTTACATACCTTTTCAAACCATTTCTGGAGAAAAAGAATTCAGAGGAACATGCGCAGGGAAGATGAGTAAGATTCTCTTGGCTGTTTCTCTCCTTTGGACAAGTGAGTGCTGGATCTCCTAGTCAGCAAAAAGCAATCCTATGCAGTAATGTGGCAAGAGTTGAAAAAAACCCTCTGCCATGAATAGAAAACACACAGCTTTCATCTTCTAGGTCTCTGGGTGTTTAAAAATATCAGGGTCAGAAATGCATTCTACCCCAATCTACTGTAGTGGTATCAACTTCTCCATCAAGAGTAAACAATGATAAAAGTTGAGCTCTGCATTTTTCCTTGAGCACTGGTAATGACACACATCGGTGGCTTAACAAGGAAAGGGAGTCTGACGATATCATGGTTAAACTTGGGATTGGATCCATGGCCAGGATCTCTTGTGTGACCTCCAGAACTTCCCTTGCACTAAATCAGGTCACTGGGATGCAGAGCCGTTCCCATCAGTCGCAGCAGTGTTGGCTTGGGTTGATGGGAAGTATAGCCAAATACATTTGGGACTGGCTTGGGAAAAGGTGATTGGCAGCCTCAGGTGGACCCTTCTTCTCTATCTAGAATCTAGAACCCTGGTGCCTGAGAGCTGTTAAGAAGGAGATGCCAGCAACTAAATTTGGGAGCTCATGCAGAGAAAGAGAACCCTGAGACTTAGGCAATCCCCCCCAAGCTGTTGTAGGAAATACTTCTGTGTAACCAAAGGATGGAGGACTATTGTGTCATTTGACAGCAACAGAAAAAAAGACTTCATGCAATTTTCTTGAAGATACTAGACCAGGGCTGCTCAGTTTGCAGCCCTCCAGCTCCCAGCATTCTAGGAGTTGTAGCACAAGGACACCTGGAAGGCAACCAACTGAGCAGTCCTGTACTCATCTATCAAGCTGTTCCACTCAATCCACACAAAGTACCATTTATTGTGCTGTCTATGAAGCCAATAATGCTGAGGTTGTTGGGTTTTGGTTTACTTCACAGTCACTCCTGTGACTCGTTCTTTTCATCCACAGCCCCCTCAGAGGTCTGAAAAAGGGTACTCCAGGTGATGTGACAGAAGAATGCTGGACAGGTTTCATGGTAGTCTTTTTTGCTTCACAGATTCGTAGCCAAGTTCTTTTGACCGTGAACACTTTTGAAGACCACTTTTCCTCTAGGTTGCTCCAACCAAACGATTCACTATAAGGTTTCCAGATTGGAGGAGATCTTTAAACCCATTAAAGTCCTTGCAGTCAATGGAGTAACTATGTGGCACTTTTAATTATTTTATTCATTAATTAAAATCCTTGGGGGGAGGATGCCATTTACAAAACAGTGGTACACTGATCGGGAAACCTTTCTGGCTTATGAATCTTGACCATCGGCAACGCTACTGAAGCTACCAAGCTCAGCTCCTGCAACGCTTCAATGGCACATCACTTGCAACGGTGTGGCCCAAAGCTAAGTCTGAGGGAACAATACCACCCGTATCATACTGGTGGCTGATGTTTTCTGATAAGCAATTGAACTGGTCCTTCTGGAACAGATTTGATGATGTTCCAAGCATCATAATGCATGAGTCCAAGCAGGGATTTCTCACCAATGGCAAGAATTTCATCTCCAGGTTCCAATATTCCAGCTTGTTCTGCAGCACCACCTGTTGGCAAATACATGAAGTTCAGGTCAGAAGGCAAAAATTCAAGTGAAGTACTTCTTAGAAATCAAACCACAGCTGTCTCTCCTATAATGTGACTTTCACACAATACAGGTTTGTTTACAAACACATAGGCCGCATCCCCATTAGAAGCTTAATCCAGTTTCCCTAAACCGAAATAACAGAACCAGATGCAAACGCGAATTTGCCTGATCCCATTACTTTCAGCCAGAATCGCGTTCAATCAGGATTCTGAGGACGTACGTGACTCAAGGGGGGACTCCAGTGGCTACTTTTTAAAAACCGCTTTTCGGGGCTGCCCTGTCCTCTTCCTCCTGGCGTGAATGTGCCACCCATAAGGGACCCCTTCAGGGAGCCTAGTTGGGTGGCTGGGTGCCTGTTGCTTGCCTGGATGGAAGAAAAACGGCAATGGACAGCCAGAAATTCTTTCCCCTCCTCTCCTAATTGCTCAGGGCGCACAGCAGCAGCAGCAGCAACTCAAGCCCCTTTTGCTTTAAACACTCACACATCTCCCCAAACCTGCAGCTGCTTTTCTTTCTTTTCCCTTTTTAGAAGGTCAGCACTTTCAATGGCAAGATCGTTATCAGGTGTGAAGTGTTGGATTGCTACAGTGGATTGCTTGGATTGTTACTAGGGCTGCTGCTTTTACAGCTTGCTTTGGAAGCAAGCTACTGGGGGAGGGAAACTCTCATCCCTTAACACGGAAGGGTCCCCACAGTAAAAAACGTTTCAAGCGCACGAACCAGAGTGAGACCTGTTGAAATGAGGATTAACATTTACAACGCTTTGGGGCAATTTAACATGGTGAAAACGTGTTAAGCCAAACTGACGTGGGGTCTGCGAGGATTGAAAATGGTTTGAAACTGAAATAAGGTTGTAATGGGGATGCGGCCATAGTAAAAGCATACACAATGAAACTGCAGGATGTGAGGTTGCCCTACAGAATCATCACTGGATAGGCACAGTGAGCTTTCAGGCCAGAGTGGAGACCACAACGGAGAGACTCCTGGGTTCTAGCCCTAACGCTCTTAAGCCCTCTGCCACTAGAGGGCCCTAGAGGCTGTGTTAAAAAAAGAAGTTACTCTCGCCTTCATTTCCAAAACCGAGTGTCACAACTGCACCTGCCAATGGAAAAAAGGAGCAAAGAACGAGCGCTCTGGAAAAGCGTTTTTACGTACCTTTAAAAATCCTTTTGATAAGCAAAGGCTTGTCTCCAGAGATTGACGCTTTTCCTCCGTCCAGACTGAAGCCCAAGCCAGCAGAAGTTTTCAGAAGCTCAACACAAATGGCATCACTTGGCTCTTCGCTCAGACCTTTTATAGAGAGTTAATCAAACGCACAGTGGGATCAGTTTGCTTTGTTCTAACAACCAAAGTTTGGGTTATTACTCATCAGAATACTCAGGCCAAAAGAACACAAGACAGTAGCCCCTTGGGAGGTATAAAAAAGGTCTTTTTTACCCTGTGTTATTTCCATTCCTTAGAGTCGAGAAGCAGTCAATTGTAATTGTCATTTTTTTCTTAAAACCTATTGGCACAGTTTCATTTATTCTGCTGGAACTGTTAGATCTTGGATTGCACGTAGACCTATAAATCCAAGAATTTCTGTCCTGGGAAATGAAGCTCTAAAATATACTAATCGATTACATTTTTTTCCCCATACCTGTATCTGAGAGGCTTGATCTAATTTCCAGTGAGTCTGGGTGGAAACGTACCAATTTAGTTCTACTTAGGTTAGACTTGGCCTGGAATATCGACATACCTACCTGCTACTAAGGACGTCATGAGATGGTTTGCACGGTTACAGCTCGAACTGGTTTTGCTTGCCACCGGATTTATAGCAATTGCTGCTGAATGGAAAGCATTACCTGCTTTTTTCCCTATTGAAGACACAGACGTTTCAGCTGCCGAGGAGCGAATCTTTCCTCCAGCGCTCTCCTTCTTGATGACAACAACGGCGTATTTGTGGAGTCTTGCCTGGTGAAGAGCGTTGAGCACGTCCCCATGCATGGAACCCGCAAGGCAGACCCCGTTGATGGAGAGCAGGAGATCCCCCCGGTGGATGATTCCTTGCCGGGCCGCCACCCCCTTCGAGAAGACCCGATGGACCTTCCAGGAGAAAGCATTGCAGTGAACATTTGTAATGAATGGAAGGATTGCTGGTTGGTCATTTAATTAGTTAAATGTAAATAAACCTGCAGAGTCATTTGTTTTCTTACAAATGTTTTGGAACATTCATACAAATACTTCCGAACATTTGTGAACCGGGGAGGTGGGAAAGTGGCTGCCCCAGTCACATCTGCAACGGATCCAGTGCATTCAACATGGATTGAGAGCAGATTAAAAGTGTGTTCAGGAAGGATTTGATGCTTTCAGAGCAGATATGTTATGGGATACATATCGGATACATATGTGTTTGTATCGGATATTCGTATGGATTTGTACGAATGCATTCATATCAAAATCTACTACATTTGAAGGGGACCTATTTGAATGAATACTCATTTTTTCACATTTGATTTGATACAAATCAAGCGCAAAAAACCCCATTCACGCACTTCCCTAATGATGTTATTTCATAAAAAGAATCTTGAAAGGAAAGTCAAGGCTTGATATTCTTATTTTCTGTATTAAATGCATTACGTGGTGAGCTGCAGACTGTCACAGAGTAGGGCCCTTTCTGCACTGGGCCTTATTCCATATTATATCTCAGGATAAGGACCGACTATCTGCATGCTAGTGCAAACTATGGCAGGGCCTACTGGGACTTGCCATGGTCTGCACCAGTGTGTGCGGATAACTGGTCCCTATCCCAAGATATAATCTGATAAAAGACCCAGTGCAGAAAGGGCTTAGGACTGCCACAGACGTTGGGGAGGGACCAGAACCAGAGGCCCTTTCGCACTTGGCCTGCCAGTGCACAGTGGGGTAGCTTCTGGGTTCTACCATTTGCACTTCCAGGAGGCATTTCCACACAGGAAACATCTCCTGCTATCCCAGGAGCTACCCCAGCGTGCACTAGCGGTGGTGCAGGTAACCCTGCACCATTTGTGTCCAAACCCTTACCCTTCCCAGCCATCAGAGACACCATTCACACCTCTTCTGGGTGCTGGGGGTCATCTGATGTGCCATGCAAGCACGCTGGCACCTCAGATGACCCAAAATGCACGTGCGCATGGACAGCATGTCACCACTGTCCGGGTGACAGTGCCAGCACATGCATAATTGGGCGTCTGGATCCAATGTGGCAGCATCCAGACTCAAGAGGTCAGCACCTGGAGACGCGTCTACACTTGGGGTTAAGAAGAAGAAGAAGAAGAAGTAGAAGAAGAGTTGGCTTTTCTACCCTGCTTTTCTCACCCATTTAAGGGGACTCAAAGTGGCTGACAAAGCTTCCTAACAGAACACCCTATGAGTTAGGTGGGGCTGTGAGAGCTCAGAAGAGGGCTGTGACTAGCTCAAGGTCACCTAGCTGGCTTCATGGGGGAGTGTGGAATCAAACCCAGCATTCCCAGATGAGAGTCCAGCTCCCTAACCACTAGACCAAAATGGCACGTAAGGTGCTATGCACAAGAACTTGTGTATAGTTGGTACCATGTGTGACCGTGGTTGTCACTGTTGTACACCTTGTGTGATCTCATGAGCTGAGGTCTATTCACCACTCGGCTCTGCGTCCCTCTCTGATTGCCTTAACAGATGGCACTTGAAATGCTGCAAACCGTCTTTTGCAGCAGGCCTTTATAGGTGGGAACTGACTTGATAAGCGAGCGCTTGATCTAAGTTCCAGCTGGCTTTGCAACACACTTTTGAGAAAGAATTCAGTCACTACTTACGATGATTGATTTTTGTTCCAGGTCTACTCCTCCAGCAACACTAAATCCCAGGCCAGAACCTTCCTCTTTGTTCAAAACTACTAAGTAAACATCTTCTTTGCTCTGATTTGAAAAAAAAAAGAAGAGGAAGAAAGGGAGAAGAAAGGTTTAAAACCCAGAAGAAATATTAATAAAGCTCACACATCTCTGGGAAATGTAAAGAAACCCATGTCCAGAAGTGTTTCCTGGATGTTATTTTCTTCAAAACTCAGATCGTGCAATCTTTACAGAATAAGAAGAAGAAAAAAGCAATCAGATGAAAATGTTGAAGGAAAAAATTGTGAAATATAATAAGAATTTAGTTATGGCATCTGGTGAGTTAGGATACCAGAAAAACAATCAAACCGGGGCTCAGAATGAACCATATCTTTTCGAGATTGAGACCTGCAGGCAATTTTTAGGCATGAATCAAATTAATAATAAATGCATCTTTAGTCACAGGAGGAAGTGGAAAGAGACGCTTATTCAGTTCCTGGGATTGCACAGGAACCCCAATACGCTCAGTGCGAAATGCAGAGAGACAAATAAGCACAACACAGGTTGCATCTCGGGCCGCGTTCCCACTGGGGTCTTATTACGCGTTGAAAACATTTTGAAAATTCTTTGTCCACATTAAAAATTGGCTTCCCACACTTTCAGAGGAGTAAATCGGAAAAAAAAACTGCATACAAAAACACTTGTTTAAACAACTCTCGCTCCCATTTTTGTTGCTAACATGCTTTATTTTTCCTTTGGGAATGCTACATTCGCAGTATCCTGCCCACTAGCCTGCCCGGTTGCCCTTTCAGCCATTGCTGCCGCATTGCCTGCCCACCTGCTCGCCCGCCCACCCACCCACCCTTTTGGGCTGCACCGCCACCTTGGCCCGCCTCACTGTGCTGCCACTGCCGCCTCACTCGCTCGCTCGCCTGGCTGCCTGCCCTTTCGGCCGCTGCTGCCACCACTGCCTTGCCCGCCCAACCACCTGGCTGCTCGCCCACCCACCCTGCTACCCTTTCAGGCTCCACCCTCACCTCACTGCACCTCCTCCTCACTCACTCACCTGGCTGCTCACCCACTTCGCTGCCTACCCTTTTGGCCACCGCTGCTGCGTTCCCAGGGCATGGGGAGGAGGAACGCTGGGTGGAGAGCGAGAAAGCCCTGCCCGCCCGCCATGGCCAACTTCTTAAAAGCGTAATTAACAACAACAACAACAAAGGGAACAGACAGAATGTGCATTCGCATCCGTTTTTCATTAATTCCGCTTTAAAAAGGTCAAGTGGGATCACGGCCTAGGTGTAATTCCCAAGCTGGAAGGTTAAAGTTTCTACTGCTCTGTGTTGGCATCAACCCCCCTTTTGTTTTCTAGAAGCATTATTCTTTTTTTTAATCTGGAACAGAGTTAAAAGTTTCTCTCCTGCTTGCATTATTCAATACAGTGGTAGAAATGGGAATTTCTAGTAGAATAAAAATAATTAGTTCTCAGTTTCTTTCCTTTATCCCACACCTGTAAATGCATGAGCTTCACAGCCATGCAAGCACGTTCAGGATTACGTCTTTGTAACCTTCTTCTTTTAGTCAGGAGAACACACCATGGTCTCAATAATATCACATCTAGCTGCCTATTCAACACAAGTGCTCCATCTCCCAAACTTGCATCAAACCCCTGACAAAGCCTTGAAGCGGGAAAGAGGGCACATTCCCTCTTTGATGACACCTTATGCCACTGAAATGGATAGATGCTGCCTCAGTCTGTGCTGAGCAGCCTCTGGAGTAAAGGATGAAAAAAATCTGCCTCCCTGTGCAGGTATTGGCACCCACCTCAGCTGGAATGACAACTATATAAACAGACTCCCATAATGCCTGCAGTGCACCTAAGAACAGAAGAGGAACCCTGTTGGATCAGGCCACAACTCAACTAGTCCAGCATTCCATCTCACACAATCACCCACTGACTGCTTCTGGTCCATTTCAAGCAGAAGACAAAGGAGAAACCTTCACCTGCTCTCAACTCTCTGCACATGCCCTTTAGGGGCAACCTTCCTGTCTCTCCAACCTGGATTCAATGCCTAGGCATCCAGTGTGGTAGCCACTGATACAAGTGTCCTACATGAATTCACCTAATCCTTTCTTAAAGCTATCCATCTCTCTTCACCTGACAGTAGGAAGAAACAGGAGTTGGCTTTCCCCCCTCCTGATCTCCTATTCTCTGGGCCAAAATAGTTCCACACTCAGGTTTTTCACTCTCCTAGCTAGAAGGAATAACAGTCCCTCCTATGCCTTTCCAAGCCCAAAGCTGCACTGATATGTACAGGAACCAGCCAATGCATTCTCAGAGGCCCTATAGCTTCTGGCAATACACAGTCAGCCCAGCAAGAGGTACCAATGGATGAGCTTTGGATTAATTTAGAAGCTGGACTCAACACAAGGGCTGTGAATTGCATAAGGTTTTCCAGCTCTTGTGCCACTTTGGACCGAAAAGCAGATGTAAGAAAAATATGCAGACAGAAAACATGCTCCAAGAAGCATTAAGTTTCTCAAATATTTGAATTCTTGAATTTTGCAAACCGACATGAATAAATAATCTCTCTTAAGAGCCCATGTGAAAACACTTAAAAGTGCATTTGATTACCTTTGGCAGGGAACAAAACCAAGCTTTAGGATTTCTGCAAACCTGCCAAACCCACCTGGCTCAACCAAACACTCAAGGCTAACAAGATTTAACCAGATACTGGAACAGAGTAACGGGGTCTGGGAGGTCTCCTTTCCCTAGGATTCATTTTACTGGGACCCACAGTCTTAATAAAGGAAAATCAAAGATCTTGAACTCATACAGGATACAGACTTGGTGGCCGAGGGGTGCTGGGCTGAAACCACAGCTGTGGTTTCTTATAAGTCTTCATTTTCTAATCTTGGGGGGGGGGGGGGAGACAGTAAAGACATCAGCAGGAGGAAATCTTTTGGGCTTTATGCGATATGGCAGTGAAATTTCATCTTCACAAGTATGGTGGTTTAAAGCAGAATTCAGAAAAAATATAAGATATTTTGTAACTCTCATGATCCTTCATTGAGAACAAAGGCTGTGGTCACACCTCATGCTTTAGATGATCTCAAACATGCCCTTGGGCCTTAGTCACATCTTCAATTTAAATCTTCTTCAGTCCATCTTCAGGTTTGAAGGACACAAGTCAGGTTCTTGCTCTCTGGTTAGGAGCCCACCATCAACCCCTACAGCACTTCCCTTCAATTGTGGTTTCAAGTGACGCTTTCCTACTCCTTTGGCCAGCCCAAGGGCCTACTAGCCAGCCATGTATACGTCTAGCTTTCATGTTTTCCGTGTCTGTCTCCAGTATTTGCACAAAGACATTTAAGGAACACACACACACACACACATAACCGACGAACAACCCAGCTTTTGCCCAGCCATCAGCCAAGAACTCTCAGCTCTCCAGACACGCTGAACTCCAACTTGCTTGGCTGAAGATGATAAGAGGAAAGAGTCCAAAAAACATCTGGAAGGCTGCAATTGGGAAAGGCTCCCTAAAAGCACAGCCCCGGCTTCCAAATGTGGTTCGGCACTGGAGATGCTGACTGGAGATTAGCTGACCAGCAGCTGCCCCAAGCCAGATGTGACGTGGGCTGCTCGAGTTTTGTAAACAAGTTCTCACGTCCAGACTCTTGAAATGTTCCTTCCATCCTTCATGCTTCCTGAAGGATCAAAACTCACTTTGCACTTCAACATTTCCTGAATTGAACAAGCATGGTCGGGAAAACAAAGGAGACTTCAGTGTCCTGCCCTTAAGTGCACAAGGCCAATTTTGATTCACAGGTGAATGTGGATCTCCAAATGTAGGGCCCTTTTCGATTCACCTGCAAATGTTGAAATTCGAATAGATTTGTACGAATTTTGAATAGCATGAATATTTGTACACTTCCCTATGCTTACAGTAAGTCTTCTTATCTAATTTTGGACAGTGGTTTGGCTGAAATTCCTGACATCAATCTCCCTCCCCCCCCCCCACCCCCCAAGATGCTGGAATGATGGTTTACTCAGAAACCTCTATCTCAGACAGGCCTGCCATTTGGGATTAGGAAGAAGAAGAGTTGGCTTTTCTACCCCACTTTTCTCACCCATTTAAGGGGACTCAAAGCTGCTGACAAGGCTTTCTATTCTTTTCCCCACAACAGAATACCCTGTGAGCTGTGACTAGCCCAAGGTCACACAGCTGGCTTCATGGAGGAGTGCAAAATCAAACCTGGTATTCCCAGAAAGGAGTCTGGCTCCCTAACCACTAGACCAAAGTATTGGTCCAAGATATTGGATTATGCAGCATTGTTTTAAAGAATGAGAGGAGAGGAGCATACAAGGATTAAAAATGGCATGCTGGACCATTCACTTATCTCGGGCCTTTCTGCACTTGGCCCTGTAGCCTGAATGCAGTATGCTCCCAGATGGAGCATCTGCACTTGAAGGGGCTCTTTCCGGCTCAGGAATGGCCCCTTCCATGAAGGAGCATACTGCATGCAATCTATGTGTGGAGCACAATTTTGTTCTCCACGGAGATGGCCTGTCCTGCCTCTGGCGCAGCCCATTTGCACCTCTACGGTGCTGGCTGGGTCAGCTGAGGTGCCGTGCAAGGGTGCTGGCACTTCAGATGACCCCAAACGCGAGCGTGCATCCACGGTGCACCACTGGCATCCCGGTGACAGCATCAGTGCATGAGCTGCCATGCTGGCCTCCAGGATGAAGATGGTGGCACTCAGACATATGGCTGCACCTCAAATAGGTCTGCGGATATGTCGGAGGAGAGATTTGCAAATGCTAGTGCACACCAACAGAATTACACTATTCCCATTCCCCAGATGGGATGAGAAGTGCAGAAAGGCCCCTAGACCAGCAGCCTGTAGCAACGAGTTGCACCTAGCCCACAAGCTGGGCATGTGTATCTGATTATTTACTTTATTTATATGCCACCTTACACTTAGGAAGGTTCTCACAGATGTTCACCATATGTTACCTTAGAGAAGTCGCTGCCCTCTGACTTACAATGTAAGCCGCCACGACTCAGAAGGAAAAGGAGACCAGCAAGGAAAAGGAAATCTTCCTAGAATATGAAGGGGAAACCAGACGGGAAAGGGAAGGACCTGATGGAACCAGTCTCTTTGCAGGGCTGATGGTTTGCCCATTGCACTGCTCAGTCGCCCAGCAGTTGGCCTCCAGAGGAATACTGCCTCCACACAACCATCAAGCCTGGTCCATCATGAAAAAGAACTAGAATGTAAGAATATAAGAGGAGCTCTGCTGGACTGGGCCACAGCCCATCTAGTCTGGCATCCTATCTCACAAAGTGGCCCACCAATTGCTTCTGGGCATCTCAAGCAGAAGACCTTCACCTGCTCTTCACTCCCTGCAAATGCAACCTGGAGAGACATCAATTCTAATGGCCATTGATACACTTGTCCTCTGTGAAGTTTTCTATCCCTTTCTCTTATTCTGTTCCATGATAGTCCACAATCCCAGTACATATTTTCAGTGTGAAGAAACCTATAATTTATATCGATTTCTGATTAGCTGTAACAGAAGGTAAATAGATAAGAAAACAGACATTCCATCAATTCCCCAGTACTCCTGGTTTGCTTTCCCATAATACCCTGCCTGGCTTCAAAGCTTGGGATTGACACTGAAATGTTCATTCCACTGAACACAATATAGCTTCTACAGACAGCATCTATAACTAAATGCACATTTTAGTGCTTAGAAGTGTGGATGCCTGACTTATGTTCAGGACTGCTGACCTAGCAATTGTAAAAATCTAGTCATGTGTGAGAGAATTGTTTTCTTCACGTTAAAAGCAAACTGAACAAAATACATACTTTCTGAACCAGCGAAGTGAAATAAAACATGCCTCCCAAATCCTCACTTATTCAAAATTCTGCAATGCAGTCCCACTCCAAAACAAATATGTATAGGTGTGCCCCTGTATCTGCTGAGTCAGTATATGCTGATTCACTCAACCATGGTTGAAAATAAAAGGGGCGTGTCCCATATCTGCTGATTCACTATCCACTGATCCACTCAACCATGGTTAACCAAAACAATATATCTATAGTACAGTAAATGTGTTCTTATCATCCACGGTTTTCTTTATCCATGGTAGGAGCTGGAACATGTCCCCCATGGATACGAGCGCTTGCCTGCATTTGAAAGAAAAATGCACACAAACATGCCCTTCCCGTGCAGGGCTACCACCTAAATACTATATAGATTTGACAAGCCCTGGGCAGGAACTGCTGTAGTCTGCACCAGCATGTGCATGGGGGGTCCCTGGGGGTACGCTTGCTGATCCAGCATGCCAGGCAATGCAGAATCGCCCTAAATTTAGGACTGCAACAATGAACACTGGGCTAGAAGGACAGATTTATCCTTTTCTCCTAATAGAGATCATAAAGTTTCATAATTCCAGAGAAATAAGCAAGACTGAGTGTGCAGCCCCAGGACCATCTTTGCTCTGACTGTTGGGGGGGGGGGGCAGGGGATCAACACCAACAACTTACCTCTTTAATGTTTCTGTGCAGTTTAGAGGAAGAACAAAACAGTTTTATAAAGAGCTATCCTAACCCACCCTGTGCTGCATGAAGGGAAGTTAAGACGTATGAAACACCAACTAAGTTCCTAGATGGGCATTCCAAAAAACAACGAACTACAGTTAGACTGTATTTTTGCATAAATCTGGCCCCATCCAGATGGGGGAAATATAGCATCATTATAACATCAGTATGGTGAAGTTACTACATACAGTGGACCTCTGTATCTGCTGATCCGGTTACCACAATTTCACTTTTCTGTGGTGTCCAGACCAACGTCTTTGTCCCACCCTAACCAGTGCCATTATGCCTGCCTAAGGCTTCTTGGAGGCCTGGGGCACTCAGGAAATTGCGTGAAATCACTCAAGATTTCCCTTAATTACTGTGAAATCCTACATGTGCCTCCATGGCACTGTTGGCGGAGTGACCAGACAATGCAGTGCGTAATTGCACTTGCACTGCTGGTCACATGCTCTCCTGACATGTCTTTGAACAGGAGGAAGTGCAGGAACGTCCCAGCTCTGCCACTGGTATGAGCATGGCGCAGTTTTAAATGCACCATGCTTGTACAGCGCAGGGAACACTCTGGCATGCACAGAGCTGCTTCCGTCTAAATAAAAATGGCTCCACCAAAGTCTGCACTTGCCTTCACTATACAGCTAAGGGTGAAAACACCCATGGCACTACTGAACTAGAAAACGATCATCGCGAGGGAGCAATATGCTGCATTACTGCTGCAGGTAGTTTCCTCAGCAAACAAGTTAGCTAAAAGGTTAGCACTAGGGGTGTGCACAAATAATAATATTTTTTATAATAATATTTATTTGTATACCGCCCTGTGGCGAACCAATCCGGGCGGTTGACAACAATAAATATAAAAACATCATATAAGAATAAAACATTATGGTCCCTCCCCCCCTTAAAAAGTATTAAACAATATGACAAATTAAAATACAGTATCAAAAATATAAAACAAAATATAAAACATAATTAAATGGGCTAACAGCCCTAATATCCCTCCGGAGCTCCTCAACCAACATTTATTATGGGTCCACGAGGGGAATGAGGGGGTCAGGAAGCCCGAGCCGGGATGGTTGATCTGGGGAAAATTAATCTGGAAAGGCCTGCCGGAAGAGAGCCGTCTTGACAGCTTTTTTAAAGTGTCTAGTGATGTCAACTGACGGATCTCATCCGGCAGGTCGTTCCAGAGTTTGGGGGCGACAGCAGAGAACGCCCTCTGGGAGGTCGCTGCAAGCCTGGATTTTAAAGGCTACAGTAAGTTCCTCCCAGAGGAGCGGAGAGCGCGGGGAGGATTGTACGGGAAGAGGCGGTCCCTGAGATAGCTTGGACCCAAGCCATTTAGGGCTTTAAAGGTAATAACCAACACCTTGTACCGGGTCCGGAAGCTAATAGGCAGCCAGTGTAAGGACCTAAGAACCGGAGTAATGTGGTCCCTCCTAGATGTACCGGAAACAAGCCTGGCTGCCATATTTTGTACCAGCTGAAGCTTCCGAACCAAGTACAGGGGTAGCCCCAGGTAGAGCGCGTTACAGAAGTCCAGGCGTGAGGTTACCAGTGCGATGCAATTTTTGGGAGTCAATTTGACTCAAATCGACTATCTGAAGATTAGAATCAATTCAAATGTTTAAAACTCGAATGAACAGCCTACATTTGTATCTGTTCATACGGATATTCAATCCGTATTTGAAGATACAAATATCAACAACATTTGTATTTGTCCATATGCATTTGTAGGCATCCCATTTTTATCCCGTATGCATCCCGTTTTCATCCCGTATGTAGCCATACAAATGCATACAGATACGAATAAGATGCATACAGATACGTATGCAATGCATAAGGATACGTACACATAAGAATGTCCAAATTATTCATATGAATGATTCAAGACTCCAAAATTCGTTCGAATGTTAAATTCAATTCGAATTCGGGTGTCCGAATTCAAGTGTCCATTGAATTTTGAATGTTTCAAACACTCCTAGTTAGCACAGGTATTATTAAACGGGAGCCCCTTTCCCCCTGCCAGAAAGGTTTAGGATTATCTCTGGTGTCATTTCGTAAACAATTAAAAACTTCTTTATGCCAGAAGGCTTTCCAATCCTATCCTTAATTCAATAGGTTGGCCTCTTTATATTTTAAATGAAGTTATCCAATACCCCAATAGCTTGTTGTATACGTTCGTATATGTATTATATAGCTTGTTTTATATGTTTTAGATTCTGTATTCGGATTTTCTATAACAATGTGGATGTTTGAATGTTATATATTGTATTGTATTGTTAATTTTTGCATGCTGCTTTGAGTCCCTACAGGAAAAAGGTAGGATATAAATAAAGTAAAAAGTAACAAGCATATCGTGTTGCTTATTAAATTTAAGGCTCTGCAGCTGCCGATATATACTTTGAATGGTGATGCATCCCAAATCGGCCGCAAAAAGCCCTTGCCGGATAAGGCATTTCTGAATGCCGAATGCTGTAATTTTATTGAGGCTTACCTCAGCCTGTGCCTTGGCTTCCTGAAGTAAAGAAGAAACGTCACATTCTGTTGTCACGAAAGACAAAACCGACTGCAATTTCTGCTGATCCAGAGTGGAGACCAAGAGCTGGTCCAAGCTAGAACATGCAAGTGCAAGACAGATAATTCAGTGTGATACAGGAGTTGTACTTAGGAGTATGGCAGAAGGAAACTTTCTGGGAAAATATTTCAGGAGATTGTAAAGTAAGAAGAAATAAAAGATACTACGGTGACCAGCCATCAGCCTTGAAGGCTCATAGCCCTCTTGTCAGCCTAGGTGCTTATGTCTCTCTGGGCCCAGCTACACTTAAGTTTTAACCCATCTCTGATCATCATCTTGAGTGAAGAGAAAACAACAAAACAATGACCCTTTTTCCTTCTGCATTATCTAACATAAAAATGGATGTTCTGGGCTAAATAATGAGGAAGGAAAATCGCTGGTCACTTTACAGATGAGTGGACCAAAAACTTAAGGTGGTGGGGAGGTTGACCAATGATGGATCGAGGCATAGGGCGTAAAATTTGATTCAATTCAAATGTTTAGATTTGAATTTAGCCAAATTCGATTTTGAAAGCTGTATTCTGTGTTTGCTTAGGTTGTCTTGTTTCATATTAAATTTTATTTGAAGATCCGGAACAAATGAAGTGTAACAAATATGTGGAAGGGGATAAATAATTTTTCATGGCATTGAGGTTGTTATTAACACAAAGGAATACCTGAAAGTCTGTCAGATATTGCTATTTACGCCACACAAACTGTTTTGGAATTTAAATAAATAAATAAATAAAATGTTCCCTTTAGTAAAACCAGAATAGACAATGCACTCTGTTTTTAAAAATGCAGAAGACAAAGCAAGTACAACAAATCAGATACTTTGTATAGCTACAGAATTCACATGAACAGAGTGCAGGATGTTAATATTTTATTACGTAGACACAATCTAGAATGCAGCTTTTGCGAATTTTGGCTTTGATGTTTTGCTATGTAGCTTTCAAACTCCATGTTTATTTATTTATTTATTTAATTTATTTATTTATTTACCTACCTACCTACCTACCTACCTACCTACTCACATTTTTATCTCGCCCTATACCCAGAGGTCTCTGGGTGGGTAACAGCATTTAAAATCAAACATTATTAAAACTACTCTTTGGACTGTCTTGATCTAAGACCAATATTAAGAAGTGTGTCAGACTAACCTGATTGACCAGCTTTTCCCAGAGTGCATTTTATTTAGGTTGGCATCATGCTGTAATGCCTCTTCATCAGATGCCGACCCCGGGGTACCAGATCCACTGTTCCATGGACTGCTTTCCTTTGAATACTGCCTGTCTCCTGCCACAGAATTGGACAGCTCTGAGGATTCGTTTAGATTAGAAACACTTGCATTCGGAAGACTGACATTTGTCGCCATGGGTGTCACTTCCAACTCCGTCCTGAAATGGGGGGACTGTGGCTCCACGGAGAAGTCCTCACTGCACAGTTTGTCAAGATCTGGCATGCTCAAGGCTCTCAGTTCCCGGATCTTGGAGCGAGTTAGGGGTGTATGCCTGATATGGCTACCAGAGGCTTTGCTTCTTCGGGGGGTGCTGGTAGATGACAACGTGGTATTTGGGCCACCCAAACTACCACGCTCTTTACTCTTTTCCAAGTGGGTATCGTCTTTGCTGCTCTCAGAGGAATTCTGCAGGTATGTGAGTGCTGTGACGGTAGATGATTTTGTCATCTGTGGGGATGGTGGCGTTTCACTTTCACAATAAGAACTTAAGCTTCTCCTTAGTGCTTGGCCTGTCTCATTCACGCTAGTAGCCGAAGTGGCAGAAACGCCCCCAGATAGCCTTCTACCGATGGGAAGCTTAGAACCAAGAGCTGTGGAATGTATGTCTATGGCTTTGACTGTAGGCCTATCGAAATTAGCGAGGTTCTCAAAAGATTTGATTCTCTGTTTCACAGAAAAAGATGAAATAGGATCATGCTGCGGCCAGTTAAGTTCATAATAGTAATAGTTCCTTCTGCATGGTTTTAATTTATCTGCAACGTGAGTGGCATTTTCATTTGGCAAGGGCACGTCTTGGCTGCTTGGTTTTGCAGTACTCTTGGGCATCTCTCTCCCATCCTGAGTGGTCTGGCCGTTCATCAGATTGAGGTGCACTACTTTCAGCATGCCCATGTCCGAGTGAGGGTGTTTCTCGTCCTGGACATGATGTGCTGGTGCAGTCAGAGGATGGCTCTCCCCTCTCAGATGACTGGATAACTCAGCAGGCATTGAATAAGTCCTGGTTACAGGTTTCAACGCACACTGTATGCTGTCTTCTTGAAAAGTACTTTGCCTAGCTTTCTGTATATCACCTCTGGCTTTGCCAGACATCTTACAGTTAGCTTCCACCTTCTCCAAAGACTCTTCTGGAACTTCTAGGGATGGCGTGGAGGAGGAGGAGGAGGAGAACAAGGATGATGATAGTCTCACCTCAATGAAAGTGCGTTGAATTTCCTGACTTGGTTGATCCTGTTGAGAGGTAGAGTAAGTTGGACCTGAAAGCTGCTTTTTATAAGGCCTGTCATTTCCAGATCCTAATGGCTTCGTTTCACAATCAGTGTGATTCATCAGACTTGTGCTCATTTCATCGAGGATTGAAATTTTGGAATCCATGTTTAGGTGGGAAGGACTTCCTTTAGTTTGGCCATTGTCAGTGCTGATCTTACCTCTGTTCAGGATCTGTCCTTCTTCTTGCTTTGTTAAATACCCTGCTAAGCCACCACAGCCATCTTTCTTATTTTCCATAGTCCTGCTCTCACCATTATATACAGGGGAAGCTACAGGAGAATCATGAGGGGCCATCAAAGGTGGCTTGGTATCCTCCTCCTGTTGAAGAATCCTGGAACCCATTGAGAGGCTCCTGCTAGGCGGCTCTAAATGTGTGGCCAGGTTATGGAGTGAGGTTCCTTTCTTTGGAGGAAGCCTGGGTGATAATTGAACAGGAAGAGAAGTTTTTTTCAGATCAAGACCACTAGGTTTTGTAGGAACAGCACAAAGTGCATCAGAATGGGTCTTCGACTTACTTTTAATGGTCAGTCCCTTTAACTTTGGCCCTGGTTTGTTTCGCTGATTAGTGGAAAGGGTTTCTGCAAGACCCTTTTGGGGAATCCCTCTTGTTTCCTGCTGAAGCTTTTTGGAAGAGGATGGGCTGTGTGGGGCTGTAATGACCTTGCATGGTCCAGAGCTCTGAACTTTGCCATTTGAACTTTTTGATCCAGGAACAGCATTTGCCTTTTCATTCTTTACTGCTACTTCATGAGTTGCCTTGCTCTGATCTTTTGATTTTGTCACCTGGGGAGATTTGGGGTTGCCGACTAACCTCTGTGAGGTTCCATTCACAGTGTGGCTTTCAGGTTTACTCAGGTGGGCTGCGTCACTGGTTCCTTTCTTTGTCAGGGCAGAAGGACACCCAACCAAATGATTCCCACAATCCATTACTAAACGGTTCTCTGTGTGCAATTCTTGCTTTTTATTCTGTTCCCCTTTGTTTAGCAAGTTACTATCCCAACCATTGACACTTTGGCTCAAGCATGAAGGCGTTCCTTGGCCATCCCTTTCAGATGTCCCACATGTTTCCACAAGCTGCTCCCTGCTCTCTAAGTTTATCCTGTCTCCTTTTCTTAAGGAACCACCATCAGAAAAAGAAGGAAATGCATTATGATCTATCTCTGGTGGAGAAACCTGGGAGGGAAAGTTAAAGGCTGTAGATGGGCTCACATCATCTTCATTAGAGAGCCTCAGTGAATGGCCTTCTTCTGGTGAAAAATGACCATTGGACACTTCCAGGGAACTCATTCCTGT
The DNA here is from genome assembly GCA_023333525.1 of Aspidoscelis tigris stejnegeri. NCBI lineage: Eukaryota > Metazoa > Chordata > Lepidosauria > Squamata > Teiidae > Aspidoscelis > Aspidoscelis tigris. The sequence goes on from JALMGA010000007.1 coordinate 16,842,109, forward strand.
TTTACTTTCTGTGTTCAAAACACTGTTGGAAAGGCTGCATTCTGTTGGATGCTGAAACACACGTGGAGCAGCAGAAACGGGCAGTTTCTGAGGGAGGGGCTGTTGGTCACTATTCAGACAGCAGAGTTCAATTTGCTCCTCATCTGACTCTATTGCTTTATGCGTCTCCGAGGGGTTTTCAGGAAATAAGACGAAAGAACTGCCTGACAGACCAGATGTTTCAACTATGGATTCTGCATCCGAACTGGAATCCTCTGCAGCAGCATACATAGATTTTATGACGTTGTGGTTTTTGTTTTCCATTTCACCCAAAACGTCTTCACTGTAACTGCTGAAATTCCGGGAGTAGTTACTCAAGCGGGTTTGATTCACAGTGAAGATCTTGCTTGTATTAATTGAATCCAGGATAGAAAACCCCAAGATTGTTTTGGGGTTAGCTGCTTCATGCAGAGTTCTGCACTGAAGGTCATTCTTTGAGGTCGTATCTGACCTAGAATTTACACCACTACTCTCTTCTAGCCCACAAGAGTTTTCACAGGCAATTCTGTCCCTATTTAAGCACCCAATATTTTTTCCTTCAAAGATACTCGCTTTACCAAGGAGGCCATGAGTGTCATTTAACGTTGCCAATGCATTGTTCTTATCAGCGCCGCTCTGCAAGGCATCTTTTGGTGTCTCCTTGGTCTTGGCATCAGATGGCAGTAATGTTCTTTCTGCCACATAATCTGGGTTATCTACAAGCAAGGGGTCTTTATGTTGAGCAAAACTGTTTTCTTCTTCATGTATGAGATGATGGCTTGGCTGTGCCTGGAGCACTGCATGTTCCTCTGAAGGTACACTGAGATTAGTGAGTCTGTTCATACCTGCAAAAAGAGAAGAAGAGAAACAACTTCATCCTTTTCAAAAGAGAAACATGAAAGCTGAAGAAGAGTGTATCTTTTACTTTAAGCTCCAATGATCGTTCAGAAGGTGGATAGGAATTTTTTAGTGAATTACTATCCTCCCGCCTAATTCCTAGCAGCAGTTACAGCCTCATGACAATATAGGACATTTATGGGTAAGCTAAACTGTATTGAGCTAAATTTAGGATTTGAAAAGTGTTTAGATTCCTTTCCTCTTTTACTTTGTTGCTTGAACTTCATCTCTTTCTCTTGCAAACAGAAAGAGGCAGACCTGTGGATTCAGAGGGGAGGAAGATCTACTCCGTCTTAATTATGATTCCTGTCGAAGTTTGCGAAACAGAAGAGCATTATTTGTATTTCAAAAGGTAACAGTGCAAGGGTCAAGAAGGTCAAAAAGCTTTTTGTTACAACGCACAAGCTTTTATGCTTCTCTAAACCCAGTGGCCATCTTAGCAGGGAATCAAGGCCTGAGGAGCAGTCTGCCGGCTCCTTGCATTATTGTTCCAAACACGCAGATGCTAACCAAGAATGGGGGAAAAAATCAAAGGGTGAGTCTCCATGATCAGGATACTCCAAGGCAAACATAAGTTCGCCTCAGGAGAGTCCCCATGCAAAGTCCTAATTTGGGCTACATGAGGGACAAAATCCAAAATCCTGAAGCAAAAAAAATAAAAACCTTTATAACTGTTTTTGCCCTGAATTAGGGGGCAAGAATGGGTCATCCTGGGGGCATGGGGACACTCCCGGGTTAAGCAGATTGCTGATCGCAGCATTAGCAGGTGGGGTTTCGCTGCCCCGAATCCACCCTGAGGTATTGGCAGCCCCATGGGGATGAGCCCAAAGGGTAATGGATGGGTTCTAGACATAGTTCGGACATCTGTTAATCTGAGAAGGTGGGAAAGCAGTTGCGCCACACATCCGGAAGGGATCCATATTACATTTGACATGGATCGAGAATTGATTAAGGTCAGATTTGACCCTTTCAGAGCGTGGATTTTTTACAGGATACATATCGGATATGTATTTGTTCATATTGGATACATATTTGTTCGCATACGATACATATGGGATATTTGTACAAATTTGTATGAATACATTCGTATCGAATAGAATCCTTCCATATTCAAAGGAGATCTACTCAAACGAATAAAGATTTTCTAACATTAGATTTGTTAGATTTTCTCACATTAGATTCATGCAGATCCCTTCCTGCAGTTGGTTCCAACTATCTGGTGTATGCGTAACATCTCTGTATAAGCTCTGTACAACTTTTCACAAAACATCTCAAAGCAGTTTCTAAAATAATATTAAAAACAAGGCTTAAACAGAGCCAAAACGGTACTGAAAATATTTATTTCCTGTTTTTCTTAAAATTAGATGTTTATTACATTTTTTAAATATTTTGCTTAAGAATGTTCTTCTTGGTTCCTTACTAAGATCTTTCTCCTCGCAGACTTACCCATGAAAACCTTAACAACTGTAACACCGTTTTAAAATGCTATTCTCGTTTTCTGGTTTGTGCTTTTAGCTTGGTCTGAAATTTTTTATCAGCTGAATTACAAACTTCTTTGGACCATGAAAAGAATTCTTGCATTTCCTTCCCCGCATTGAACAGTAGTGGAATGCTATGCTTCCTATTGGGATCCATGCCCAATAATAATTTTAAAAAACATTCGTATTTGAGTCACAGTTATAAACAACCAATATAGATTGGCTGGGTCAGAGGTATCAGCAAATCTCTTACCAGAAACGGTTTTTTGGATATCCAGTGTGATGGATGTGGGAAGACACCGCACATATTGGCAAACTTCCTCATAAGAGAATCCATGGATGGGGATACCATTGATAGAGATGATCTCATCACCCGGGACCAGTTTCCCCATGGATGCCTGTTAGGGTTTCAGTTTTTAAGTCACTAACAGCGTCCAGATAAAATAACCACAAAGGATTTCAATTCCTATCTTGTATCACAATAACATCACACAATATATGTAGGAGTGGAGGTCAAAGCAGTTGACTGATTGTAGGCCCAGGACAGACTAAAGAGGCTCCATGGTCAAATACTGAGTGAATGTCTTTTCTTTTTTTATGGCAACCATACAGAAGAAGTTTGCTAATGCCTTTTTAATCATTTATTTAATTTGTTTGTGTACTTGTATTCTACTTACGTCACTAGGACTTGAGATGGCTAACTTTAAAACAATTTTTAAAACCCCCACAAATATACACTAAGACAAAATATTAATGAAAACAGGTGGCGATACTTAAATTAAGGGAAGGACAGAAAGAAGAGGCGGGTCTTAAGTTGTTTCTTAAGCTGTGGCAATAACGCTATCCCCTGAAAGTCAGATGGCAACACCTTCTTCTGGGATACCTTCCTAGTTTAACTTTCAGCACCCACCATTCTAAGACTGTCTCCTAACCAAGTGCAAAAGGGCCTTTTCTGTGGTGGCCCCCAGACTTTGGAACATCCTCCCTCTGGAGGTATTGCCAGGTGCCACCTTTTGCTCTGTGGTTTTTTATTGTTGTTGTTGTGACCCACCCTGGGTTAGAATTACTCAAATAAATTAAAAAAGACATGCCCAGTATTGCGTGCCTTCTTGATCAAGTAAGACGTCAAAGAACAGTCTAAATGCGCTACAAAGAGAGCACTACAGAACTGCAATCCTTCACACTCTTACATAACATTTGTATTATATGAGGCTACATAACGTTTGGAAGTAGCTGCAACTGAATAGTAGAATATACAGTTGCCAGTTCAATCCACGGCCACTCTCCGGAAGTAGGCAATGGAAAACTTCTTCTGTATCTCTGCCAAAAAAACTGCATAGAGCTGCCCATGGAGGTACACATGCAGTCAACCAGGAATCTGTCATGACTCTGTGGTACCCAATGAAAACAACAACAACAACAAGTACTTTTGCAATAATCTCTCAGCCTTCATGAAGGTTCTCAGACTAATTATTTCACTTGCAAATACAACAGGAACTGACAGCAGGATGTTTCTGTGTGTGCATCAAGGTGACCAAAAACAAAAACCCCTTCATGGGAAGAATTAGTTACTGGGGTCAACTCATGGATAATCAAGTCATAAAGATGCCCTGTGTTATTTGTTAGGCAGACTGCATTCAAAACAGCAACGGTGTATTAAAATGTGTAAGTCATGGTCCATTATGTGAGCTTCAACTAAATTTTATTGTTTGGAGAAAGACAAATGGCTGAGTGCAAAATAAGGAAGAGTGAGCTACGTGAAACATTCCACTTGCGCAAAGGTGCAGTCTTTGTATGATAAAATATACATTTCACATGGTATTTGCACATGTGAAGAGTAAATGGGCTTGAATTGTGCACAGGTAGGTTGTCTCTGATTTATACTTTGTGTGATGTGGGAAGGGAAAGTGGATAAAATATATATATTTTGTTTCGCATCTGAGTCAATTTCGCATCTAAGTCAATTTAGGCTGGAATCTGTGTCTAACAGCAGTTTTTGGGAAGCTTGGAACTTCTAAAACTTTGGGATATACTTGCACTGAACATCACAATTCCTTTCCAAACTATCATGGACAGCGCTGTAGAAATAAACTAATAATAATAATAAATAAAGGAAGAAGAAGAGTTGACTTTTATATTACGATTTTCTCACCCTCTAAAGTGACTCAAAGCAGGTGACAAACCTTATGTTCTTCTCCCACAAGACACCTTTTAAGGTCAGTGGGGCTGTGAGAGCTCAGAAAGACAGCTGTGACTAGCCCAAGGTCAGCCAGCAGGCTTTGTCTAGGAGTATGGAACCGAACAGGGAGGCTACTTGATAAGAGTCCAACTCTCTATTCAAGACTAAACTGGCACCCTGAGATTCTGGGTATAGTGGGGGTTCTCGCTACTTTACCTCAACAGACCAGTGACTTCCTGGAAGCAAATCTCCCTGCAGCCAGAACAGGGCAGATTCCCTCAAGGAATCTGAGATCACTTGGATGAAGCTCAACCACTGTTTAATATTATACCCAAATGAATTCAATAAATGCCTTACACAGGATCAGGCTCTAGGTCAATTTAGGCTGGAATCTGTGTCTAACAGCAGTTTTTGGAAAGCTTGGAACTTCTAAAACTTTGGGATATACTTGCACTGAACATCACAATTCCATTCCAAACTATCATGGCCCATGGCTTATGACCTTCAGATGTGCCTTACTCTTTTCAATACATCTCTCTATGTTACTGGTCATTCCAGTATTTTCTGCCAATGAGCTACTGTTTGCTAGTTCCAGGATGATGGTTCCTTTATAATCTGAAAAATCTGAAGCCCAGGCACAAGAGATGAATAAATAACCAGGTGTTTAATTTTTCAAATGTCAATGGGTGTATAGTTGTTCTGTCCTCTCTAGAAGCAAACCTTTAAATTTTAATACTTTCTGCTTCTAAATGACTTCCACTTCATAGCTGTGCTCACTCTTTCAACAAAAGTAGTAAAAATCACTGTTGCAAACCCAAACATGGCTTCATTCAGGGCAACTCACTTTTCTCAGTGATTAAACCTGGTAGATTGCTGTCTGGAGCAGACCAGACTGCAGATCTACCAAGGAGAGCTCCTGTGAGCAACACTTCACTGAGGCAAGGGATGATGGGAAGTGCAGTTCAACAATATCCGGAGGGAAACCATTTGGCCATCCTTGTTATACAGTCCTTCGCTTGTTAAGTAGAGAAACTGCAAAGTCAGAAAACCAAACACTGCTAGTTGCGCTGCCGGTCAATACAGGCTTAGATGACTATAAGGTTTGCATCCACTGTTTATGGAGGTGATCCAAACAGAAAACTGGGGAAACAGGAGTTGGATGAAGATGACATGCCAGATCCAGTAAAAACTGGATCAGGTGGGGAGGGGGTCATCTGCACTTCAAGCGCTGGTGCAGTCCCTAACCAGACCACCAGCACTTGAAGTGTGGATGGCCCATCCCAGGCAGGGCAGACTGCCCAGGCAATGGCTGCAGCAACATCCAGCATGTGCCAGACACTGCTATGGTGTTTGCTGAACAGCATGCGGCTGTGCAGCTGCAGCCACCACATCCACATCTGCTGACCAGGAGCTCACTAGCTGTTCCATGTCAAGCTGTGGACAAGTTTTTACTTGGCCACAGCTAGTGCAGACTGGGGAAGCTGGGTCTTGCTGCTGCTGTGTATGGACAGGCCTTCCCAAGAGTGGCAGGAACTGCTCTGAAGAGGTAAATGCAAACGGACCCTTGATATCCTTGTAACGTGGATAGCGTAAAAGCCCACAAGAAACTCCTGAAAAAAGTGGTCGTTAGAATTCTATCTCATTAAAGAAAAGGCTTTGTGGGACGCCAGCGAGTCTTGCTTCCAGAGAGCTGGACGCTAACCAAAGGCTAACAGCCGACCAAAACAGCGGTGGTTACAGTCAGCGTGGGTGCAGACACCCTCACTCTGTATGCACAAACACATATAGAGCACTATTGTTTCCCAGGGTTCCTTCAATTAATAATCTGGGAAAGGGACGGTAAATGTCCTGGGCTGGGCAGAAGAGGTCAAGCTATGCCTGCTCTTTCTGTTTTTCTTGTTGTTGCTGCTGCTGTCCCAACAGATGGGCCTTAAGTAGTTGTATCAGGATATTCCAATACATGAACCTTTATAACTAAATCCCACTAGTTTTAAGCAAGTTTCCCTGAGGAATAATAGTGTATCATAGAACACAGGAGGAAAATGTCAAAGCAGATACCCTTTCAGCCGCTCCACCTGGCCGCAATCCTGTTACCACAACACGTAACGGGCTAGCGTGGATTTCCAAGTCCAAGCCAAATGATTCATTTTCATTCCGAGTTAATGTGACTGCTTCCATATGGTTCTGTCCCAGAAGACTTTCGCTTTTCCTGGCATGTGCGAACATCCTTCCACTGGGCCTGCTGCAAGGACCGTGTTCCTCATTCTTCTGCCTCGCAATGCCATGATACTCGATGCTCATGAGGCTTTTAACTCGGGTTACCGCCTTGTGTTCCAGCTTAGGGGATCTCTTGGATTCCAGCTGTGTCTCCCGAAACTCCTTCAAGCTGAGGTGGCTCGGGTGAAGTTCTGGCAGATTTGGGTAATCAAATGGTTTCAATGGTAGGAACGGGGAGTCCATTTTGTGTTCTGCAGCCTTCTCGGTTGCATCCTTAAAGCCACCAGCAATGGAGTCACCATGTACGTTTGTTGCAATTTCTCCCTCATGACTTGTATTGCTACCTTCTACTGAATGTGCTGTAGTGGTGACCTCAGTGCTGCTCTCAGCTTTCTTCTGGCCCTTTCTTAATGCCCTCTGAAAGCGGATCCCATCTTGTTTAGCAAAATCATCTTCATCACTTGCATCGCCATCATAGAAAGCGAGTCTTCTCTGCCTCTGGAACGCCGTGCGTGAACCTTTAGGGCTATCGCTAAAGGTGACGTGCCGAGCTGTGGTTTCTCTTTGCTTGTGGAAAGACCCAGGGGAGTTGTTTCCAGAACCTGGTGAATCATACAGGGTTGCTTCTTTGGTAGCTAGAAAAGAACATGTACATTTGAAAAGGTAAAAGAAAAATACCCACACAATGCAACCACTTTAAGGTTGTGGTCACCCCTTCCCTTTAATCCTTCTTCAGCCAAGCTTCGGATGAACTGCTCACACCTTTTTAGTCAAATCCATTTGATTTGTGGACTTTTCTCTCTTCAATGGAACTTTCCTGAGTTTTGATTCTTACAGGTCTCAGACTGTTATAGAGTGTTAATCTGTTTTCACTTTTCAGGTGTGATCGTGAAAGAGGACTAAAGGAGGCTGAACCGTACTATAGAGGGTGGATTCTGAATGAATTTGCCTCCCCTTTCACCCAGTGTGTGATTATATACTGTTGAGTGACAGAATTTTTATCCTATTAGAGTGCAGGGTGCATTCTGCCAGTGGAGAGTGGTGGAGATCTAAAAAAGTCTTGCAAAGGAGTCTCAGGATGGAAGAAGAAAGGTGTGAGCATAGCAACCCAAACTGAGGACAAACCAAGGAAGGATTCTCAGGTATTGGGTATGGTTGGAGTTAGTGCATTTTGAGTTCTATTTCTTAATAAGATGGACTATTTTAGTGTTAAATGTAGCACTGAAGGTTGCTGCCGAACCTCTTCACTTTTCTCTCCATTATTACTACAACTTACCTGGGATACCAGTGGAAGTCAAACTCTCATCTAAGGAGCTGCTTCCACTCTTTGGGCGGAGCTGCTCCTCATCGCTGGAGCCTGTGATTGTAGTTTCTGAAAGCGACAGCTGGCTCGTACCATCTTGCAAAAAATACTGTGAAAATTCTGTTTCAGAATTGATGGACCCCTGTTGAAAACCAATGTGGGGGGGAAAGTCCATCAGAGCTCTGTTGGACATTTGAAATCTGTGCAACTTTTTTTTTTTAAGTGGGATTATGAGGGGCATTATAAGATATAATAACATAAGAGGACCAGCATCCTGTCCAGCATCCTGTCTCACCAATTGCTTCTGGGCATCTCAAGCAGAAGATAAAGGCAAACCCTTCACCTGCTCTTCAAATCCCTGCAAACGGCCTTTAGAAGCATTGTACCTGTCTCTCTATCCTGGAGGAATTACCTAGGCATCCATTCCAGTAGCCATTGATACATCCACCATCCATGAATTTGTCTAAACCAGAGGTGTCAAACTCAATTTTGCAGAGGGCCATATATTAAATTTAGAATGTTTAGGCGGGCCGGATTCAAATAAAAAAAAATGTACTGAATTATTATAAGGAGCAAAGTGACCTCCCCCCCGCGACCCCTCCCCCGTCCCTCCTCACAGGGTGCTCAGCCATGCGCCTATATGCCCTCGCGCTACTCGGGAGCCCCCGCCCCATCTTCCCCGGGGCGTCTGGGCGCGCGCCCTCCGCCGCCGCTCAGGTTAACCCACTCGTGCTGCCTCCTGCTGGCATGGAAGGAGAAGGAGAAGGAAGCCGCGGAGACGACGCACGAGCGAGGCCTGCCCGCCCGCTTGCAGCGGTTAAGCCGGCTGCACTCGACCGGGTCGCACTGCCCTGCTCGCCCGCCCCTCACCAGGCGGCGCCCCAGGGGGCGGGGTTTGCCCTCCTTTCACGCGCTGTCAGGTAGACGGCACAGTCAGAGCTGGCGGGGAGGGGGGGCTTCTCCCGTCAGCGGCGGAGGCGCAAAAGGCGCCCCGCGGCTGCAGCCCTGTGGGTGGGGGAGTGGCGCTGCCGTTCCCAGCATATCGGGCCTCGCCTTCGCTTCACGGAGGAGGCGGTGCCGCGCGCAGGCAGCGGCCGAGAAAGAGCGAATTTCTACAGGCGCCGTCTCTGCTCTGCTGCTGCTGCTGAGAGAATTAATGTTGCTTCTCTCGGCAGCAGCAGCAGAGCCGAGCGCCGGTGCCTGTAGAAATTCACTCTCTCTCCGGTGGCAGCATGTGCGCAGCGCCTCCTCCTCCTGGGCGATCGCGGGCCCTATCAAATCGGCCCGCGGGCCGCATTCGGCCCGCGGGCCGTATGTTTGACATGACTGGTCTAAACCTTCCTTAAAGCCATCTAGGCTGGTTGCTGTTAACCCCCTTTTCTGGCAGCAAATTCCATAAACCGATGACCCTCTCAGTGAAGAAATGCTTCCCCTTGTCTGATCCGACTCTCCTGCCCATCAGCTTCATAGTGTTGTGTGATTGAGAGAATTAGAGATGAAGGAAACACCTTTCCAATTTTTGGAGCTGTAGCTTGCTTAAGTGCACAGAAATGTCTCTATGTTAACTCCAGAAGCCTCTGAGCCAAAAGAGAGGAGCTGGAGTGTTTAGAGGTAGATACAAGAATCACATTATTGGCATAATTGAATCCTGGCACATGAGAACGGGCAGAAAGAGAAAATTCAAGCGGACACAGAGACTGCAGAGTCTAAATGAATTCTTTGCATCTGTTTTTCCACCAGTAGCTTGGGGGAAGCAGGAGATATTTTGTTTACTGTATTTAGATTTATGTATTGCGTACTGTTAAGCAAACCTGAAGTGGCTTTAAAAACTACAGCTTCAAAACAAGGGTCAAGAGACGCACTCAACTTCCTCTTAGATGCCCAGTAAGTAACTTGTTTTGGCAGCAGTAAATGTGGACTCTCCACTATTTCGAGGAGCGTTTTGAGCAACTCTGCACACCTGTCTCCAATTATCTTTTGCAAGACAAACAGCTTTCTTTGTTTTTAGGCTAAATTTTTTATCAGCCAGCCCAATATCAGCTTTCTAAAATGAAAATTTAATCCTGAACTAGAGCCTTAAGGGGATCTCAGAGCTGTAGGTAGGCGCGTGCCCAAATTCGATTTGATTAGAATATTTGAATGTCTGAATTCAGATGAATAGAGAAAAGATTAATGTAGTAAAATTCGAACTGATTTGAATACATTTGTATCTATTTGTATGAATATTTGATTCATATTTGATGATACGAATGTCAACAACATTCATGTGTCCATACGCATCCCATTTTTATCCTGCATGCATTCCGTTTTCATCCCATATGTATCTGTACAAGTGCGTATGGATACGAATAAGATGCATATGGATACGTATGTAATGCGTGTGTATCCGTACGCACATGAATGTCCGAATAATTCAAAACATCTGAATTCATTTAGATGTTAAAAAATGAATGTATAGACATTCGATTCAAATTCGAATGTTCAAATTTGAACAAATTCGATTGAATTTCAAATGTTTCGAATATTCTTGCACATTTAGAGATAGGGATAGAGCCATCTAGGGCTATCTCCTTTTTAAGGAAAGAAACAGAGTTAAAACTGCGCAGACAGATGCTTATCCAAGATACTTATCCAACTTCTCCTTGGCAAGCTACCACTCCCATAATCCTCTCTGGCCTGCTATGCTGTTTACTCAGTGTGAATGCACCAATGGAAAGCAGCAAAACGCCACCTTCCTTGTCTCCATACCCCTTTCCTGTTGCTCCCCTTGTGGCACAAGGCCTTTTCTGTGGTGGCCTCTACACTCTGGATCAGCCGCCCTCTCGAGGTTCAACAGGCGCCTACACTGTACAGTTTTCAGTGGCTGATGAAAATGTATCTTTTCACCCAGGCTTTTGCCATTTACCGTATTTTCCGGCGTATAAGACGACTGGGTGTATAAGACGACCCCCAACTTTTCAGTTAAAATATAGAGTTTGGGATATACTCGCCATATAAGAAGATGACACCCAGCGTATAAGACGACCCCCGACTTTTGAGAAGATTTTCCTGGGTTAAAAAGTAGTCTTATACGCCAGAAAATACAGTAAATAGCTTCCTCAGGGTGCTGTCCTATTAGGGAGGGAGTGTGGGATTATATTTTTAATTATGTTTTAATATTCTTGTAACCTGCTCTGGAACCATTTGGTGAAGGGTAGGATATAAATTTTTAAAACAAACAAACAAATAAATACCCCATCAAAATAAGAAAAGGGAATGTGTGTTATGGTGATAGGTAGAGGTCTGCCTTTGAAACAGGTCAGGCTGTTGAATCTCCTCTGTCTTAGACTGTCTGCTACTGCTGTTTCATGTGCTTTTAGAGCAACAGAACTGTGTTTCAACGGTCACCTTCAAAACCCAAGAACATACTGTTACAGACTCTGAATCGCTTTACCCTACTCCCTGGCTCCAGGAAGCGCTTCATGGTCCAGCTCAAGGGCGAAGAGGCTTCTGTCTGTTTGGACTTCACACTAGGCGATGGACTTTTGGGCAGGTTTCCTGGAAGACACCATATAATTTGACGTCAAAGACTTTAGATTGTGAAGTCAGATGTGAAATGATTATATTACTAGGAAATCATTTCCAGTCCAAGCTTGAGATGGAGGGATGAGGCTGACAATGTACAACTGTGTGACTAGTAAGCAAAGCAAAGAGAAATACTCAGCACAGTAAGTGTAATATCCTGCCACTCATTTGGTGACTACTCGGAGGGAGATTCCTCACCTGGTCAATATAGAAATAGAGGCCCCATCCGGACAGCCTGCGTTATGATGGGATTGCAACATGTATCTATGGCAACCCTGCTAGACCCCCCCCCCCCAAAAAAAAAAATCCTGCTCTAATTTATTTCAGGAAAACCCAACTCTGGTTGTGGGTTTTCCCTAAATGGCCCAGTTACTTACCTTGTGGATGGAGCCTCTACCTTCACTGTGGCCCCATATCTTTGAAGGGGCTGAAAAGATGGCTGCGCACGTGCAGTGGTAGTGATTGCACACATCCAGGTATTTTGCACTGTCGAAATACAGTGTGTGGGCCACTATGTCACACACAGACAGCACCAGCACCATGCTGTCTGTTCAACTGGAGATTATTCGGGGGGGGGGGGGCTTTTCTTCAGAATATGGCCTGTTGGCGCAATCTTTGGCTAGCGACTAGAGCAGCGGTTCTCAGCCTGTAGGTCGCGACCCCTTTGGGGGTCGAACTACCCTTTCAGAGGGGTCATGACAAGTCTCCTGTCACCCTTCCCTCCCCCCTCCCAGCTGCCTCACCACTGTGGTTGGGGGTCTCTACAACACGAGGAACTGCATTAAGGGGTCGCAGCACTAGGAAAGTTGAAAACCGCTGATCTAGAGCCGGCCAGAACGCACTGGCATAGGGAGCCTGCGCACTTGATCTAAAGAGAGCATAGAAAGGAGAAAATATGGAGCAAGACACAACTTTCCCTTGGTGGGAAGATCCTACATGCAGAGCACCTTGTTCTTTGTTAAGGAAAGTTTTCCTATAAACGTGATTTCTAAAATTACACTTTCTAGCAGCAACAACAAAACAAGTGCATGTGCTAACGAACAGGGAAAAAAGTATGTGCAGAAAGTTAAATTATGCTCTTTCACACCTTGAAGTGCCTGTAGCTCAAAGGCAACAGCTGCTTGGAAAGCAAAAAGGTTGCAGGTTCCAACTTCATCATCTCTGCAAAATGAGCTACAGGGATCCTATTTCTGCCAAGACAACTGCATGGATGTGTCTATAAAGCCACAACCACTGGCATGTCCCTTATAGATTTACTCAGTTTTTAAAAACTCTAACCTAGTATGGATCAGTTAAGGTGGGGGAAAGGAGATCTGCCTTTGTGAGATACCTGGGTTGTTTCATGGTTATCATCATCATCATCATCATCATCATCATCATCATCATCATCATCATCATTATTATTATTTGTATTTCTATCCCGCTGTATACCTGAAGGTCTTAGGGTGGGTAACAATGCTTTTAAAATTCCAAATATTAAAACATAACAATATATGGGTGTTTTTCTACTGTCACTAGAAGTACCCATTGGGTGTTTTTCCACTGTGACTAAAAGTACCCATTAATGGGTACATAATGGCATTATGTACCCATTAATGGGTACTTAATGGGTACTTTTAGTGACAGTGGAAAAACACCCTATATTAAACAGTAATACCTAAAACGACATCCAGAATGTTAAAACAAACCAAATATATATTAGTTTGTAATATGTTCATTCTTCCTTCATTTCACAATATGAAAGGGGTGTTGCCCGAAACACTTGTGTTCCTTCATAAATAGCTAGATTTGATGACATGGAAACCCAACATAAAACTTGCTTGCGTGTTATATTGTAAATTATTGCATAATACAGAGAGGGAACGCTCGTCTAGGATGGTTCCATATTAAGAATATGCAAAAATATTAGAAATATTAATTATTCAATTGAATTTGCCGTATTTGGACATTTGAATTCGAATCGAACGTCCAAACATTCGTTGTTTAATATTTGAACAAATACAAATATTTTGAATCATTCGTTCAAATAATTCGGACATTTGTGGGTGTATGGATATGTACTCATTACAAACGTATCTGTACGCATCTTATTTGTATCCGTATGCATCCGTACAAATACGTACGGGATGAAAACGGGATGCGTACAGATGTGTACGGATACATACAAATGTTGTCGACATTCGTGTCATCAAATTCGTATCGAATATTCGTACAAATAGTATGAATGTTATGGATGTATTGGAACTGGTTTGAATTTTAATACATTCGTTTTTTTTCTCTATTCATATGAATTCGGACAGTTGAATATTCAATTCTAATTGAATCAAACATCGAAAATTGCATTCGTGCAAACCCCTGTTCCATATAACTAGCCATAACTGCGTATTAAGAGCAGATGAGATGATAGTGGCTATTTTAAAACACAGGAGGACTAAATAAACATCAGTGGACGCCTTTTTAATCACATAATTCCACCATCTCTTCTCAGAGGACCTACTAACATATTTATTGTATTTATTATTATTTTAATGCCTTTTAAGCTCATACGAGTATTGAGGATGAAGGTCATTGCACAAGTTTTGAAATGAAATGAAAAGAATTACGAAAATGAGATTCCGTGTTGAACAATAACTCAACAGATGCAGAAGAGCAAATTGTACAGCCTGGCCAAGGACCACGTTCGTTAGCCTAATTAATTATGGAAACAGGTTTTAAGACTCTTTTCTATGGCATCGAACCAGAGTTATGGATATTGTGGGAGGCGGCTAGAGCTGCCTGGAATAAAACTGCCTGGAAAGTGGAGGTCGCTGGTTCAATCCCCAGGTTCTCCCCAGAGGTGGGCAATGGGCAAACCACTTCTGTATCTTTGCCAAGAAAACTGCATGCAGTCAACCATGACTCTGTGGTACCCAGTATTTACAATAAATGGATGCGGCAGGAGTATATGATGTAATATTTAAAGCAAATGATCTCATACCTGCAGGGTGAAGGGAAGCAGAATCCTTGCTTTCTCTCTGAGTAGTTCGTGCTATCGCTTCATCCATCTCTTGTTCGGAAACCTAATATGAAGACAAGGCAATAAACTAACTTTTTAGTTGTTTTTCTGCTTTCGTTTTTAACGTACCTAGCAAAATACAGACACACAAAATGAGCATGTGCAAGATAGAGAAAACAAACTTCATAGAAATGTCTATTACATACAACCCTGAAGAAAGTCAGACCCTCGAAGAACAAAACTTTAAAAACTGCACATGAGGTAGGAGATTTTATTTAAGCCTCCATGGCGGAAATAAAGAGATCAGAAAAGAGGAACCATTTCAGTGGAGCTCAACTAGAAGAAATTCTGTATTTTAAAAGCTTCTTCAAGCAGCTGACAAAACATGTCAAGCCACTGAATATATAAAATCACAGGCTGCCAAACTGATAAAAACAAACACAACGTGTAGCTGGTAGGTAATTTTCTATCTTATAGCAAGTTCCCAAAGGCAGCTTGTACCAATGAGGCTTTTGCAAATGCTTCACATCTCCCCAAATCCCAGCAACAGCCAATTTAGCTACTTCAAGTATAAAGATCAATAGCGGCCTGTGTTTTATACCCACAACTGATTTATGCTAAAAAGAACAGAAGATGCTCACTCCAGGGTTTATAGTTCTTTTGCAAGCCCAATAATTTGAGATGTGTATTTATTTATTTTTTGCTTTGGCAGCATGTTTTCGGAAGGAATAACACAAATAAAATGCAAATGTAAATACAAGAATAAAATAAAACCTACAAGCAGCCAGCAGAATTAACACAGTGTGTAAAAAAGAGTAAAAAAAAAAATTAAAAAGGACCATAAACAAGGTTCCAGGGAAATTGATCTTTAAAGCTGAAGGATGAATCCCGTAGCAGGTATTCCTGCCCCTGAGTTTGAATAATGGTGCAGAAAATCAACCGATGGCTTCAAATAAGCCCTTGATGGGTTAATCTCATCTAACTCTTCAGTTTACTAGAATAGTTATTTGTTTTGAAAATATGTTTTTTTCTTAATTCTTGATATCTTGTAATTAAGAGAGTAAAAATGGGGCCATGGGGAATGTGGAAATGGGTGCCCCATGGCCCTAGTGCCACTAGACAGGTCGTCTTCTGGGCAGGCAACGTACAACGAAGCACATGCAGTCATGTGAGCGCGGCTAGTGACAGTCAGAAGCCAGTTCAGGTTGCAGAGTTCTTTGGGATAAAGAGTTTATAAGTCGTCAAAACAAGCCGGGGTCAGATTTACCAGAGAGTATTTGTAGCAACTGCAAGTTTGCTCAGGTTTTTCCACCAGCTTCTCAAGCCTCAGGGTAAAAGGAATCTCCCTGCTTCCACAAGCTTGCAATGCACACTCAGCACCAGCAGGGGCTGAACTCTTAGCCTGGGGGCAGAATGGCTGCCCAGCCGCATGGCCTGCGTAAAGAACAACCTTCCTCTTCCAGCCTGCCACAGGATGTGACATCAGAAGGACTTCTGACCTGCCTAGCTGATGCACTCTACCTATCACCTCCCGGGATTTTCTCCTGAGGTCACTTCCTTCCCCGCCTTCTTGTGGGGGCTATAAAAAGCTCTGCAGAGAAATAAAGTCTTCGCTTTCCAGCTCGTCTTGTCTCCTGCCTAACTTTTTTCCCCAGTGCTCTCTGCCTTTAACTCACCATAGGAGCACATGCTGATCTCTTATAAGCATGCTGGTGGCATATAAGGGATTTACTTTTGCAACACCCGGTGATCGTACCAGTAACTACTGGTACCAACTATCGTTGCAGCCCTTGGGTTGTAACCAAGTATCGCTGTGGTTCTCAGGACTGCAGCCACGATCAAGGTAGCCGTAAGCTGCCTCCCCCTAAGGTTTCCCAGAGCCAAGAATTCAGGTTGCAAAGCCAGATTGCAACATTATTCGAAAAGTCAGTCAGGGTTCGGAAAGCAAGGATTACATGAGCCAGAGGTTGCTAAGGAAGATCTTTTGTTTGCAACAGTGGTTGCAGAGTTGGGTTTTCTTTACATAGGACTCAGAGAGCCACGCCCTCACCAGCACAGGTGTTGTGC
This sequence comes from Aspidoscelis tigris stejnegeri, assembly GCA_023333525.1. NCBI lineage: Eukaryota > Metazoa > Chordata > Lepidosauria > Squamata > Teiidae > Aspidoscelis > Aspidoscelis tigris. The sequence goes on from JALMGA010000007.1 coordinate 16,858,827, forward strand.
ATGAAGGTGAGCCAAGCAGCACAGCTGTTGTCATTCTCTGTGGAGAGAACTCAGCTCTGGGCATTGCACATCATGTGAACCTGAAATAACCCCATTTGGGGGGACAGAATCAGTTTCCATGTTTGACCCTCACTTAGGCTGGCAGGGGAGACTCCCTTGTTTGGGCTGGCATGGGTGATACCCTCCTCATCTGAAGAGGGGCTGAGGGCACAAGGTATGGCAAGACATGTTACCAAAGTCTAGTGGTATTCCAGATCTAAAGCAAACGAGATGGCCATTTTGGATTCCCTGATCCAGATTATGCTCAGCCCTGTGCAGACAGAATTTACAAGTGGGGGTGAGGACTCTTTAGTCTGTATTAAAGTGCAGACAAAAAAGGCCCGGAAGAAGACCAGGATCTGGACTGGGGTAGGTGCAGAAAGGACCAAGCAGTATACTCAGAAGCTAAGAACTAAAAGTTACATTATACAGTAATGATGTAAGTAGTATGATTGGAACAAGATGCATGGCACTCCGAACAAGCAATTTCATCTCTTCATTCACTACAGTCAACTGATGTAAAACCAGACAGTCACTCTGGTGCATTTCTTACCTTTGCATTGGGATGGCGGCTGATGATGAGACTGACAGGCCCTGGGCCACATTCACTCAGAATGGCATAAGCTTCGCTCAGAGCTGCGTGGCGCAAGCTGACCGAATCGGCTTCCAAGATCTGATCACCCCGGCTAAGGAATCAAAAGACATTTCGTTCTGTATGTTCAATGGATATTAAGCAGAAATTTATAATATTAAAATTCTTGAGAGGTCAAAGTGAAAACCATAAGTGCTGTTTTATTCTAGGAAACGTGGTCCATGTAATACCACACTTACAGTATAGGGATGGGCATGATTTTGTTTTTGCATTCGAATTTGATTCAAATAGAATGTCAAAACATTCTATTTGTTTAGAATCCAAACGCAACAAAATCCGATTCGAATCAAATATTCAAATCTATTCGTTCGAATGTGAGATTCGAATCTGAAGATACGAATGTTAACAACACTAGTATTTGAAGGTATGGATGTTGACAACACTCGTATGTTTCATACGTATCTGTACGCACAAATGCATACAGATTTATGCATGAGATTCATACGTTTATATCTGTACATATATATCTGTACATTAGAATGTTTTGAATCATTCGAACGAATATTTCGGAAGATTTGAAATTCGTTTGAATGTTTAAATTTGAATGTGTAGACATTCTATTCAAGTTTGTATGTCCAAATTCAATCAAATTTCGAATGTTTAGAACAGCAGTTCTCAACCTTCCTAATGCCGCGACCCCTTAATGGAGTTCCTCATGTTGTGGAGACCCCCAACCACGGGGGCGGAGCAGCTGGGAGGGGGGAGGGAAGGGCCGCGGGAGACTCGTCGCGACCCCTCTGAAAGGGTAAGTCAACCCTCAAAGGGGTCCCGACCCCCAGGAAGAGAACCACTGGTTTAGAACATTTGTGCACTTCCCTATTACAGTATGCTTGTTTATTCATCAATTTGAGTTTTTACGGCCTGTGACCCATCTTGCCCAGCAGTCTGCACTAGCAGGATACGAGCACACAGCTCACCACGAGCATATTGGGGAACACATTTTCCAAACAAATAAAGACTGCATTAAATGTACACACACATACAGAGAGAATATAATAAACATATGTGGTGAGGAAGGGCAACTGTTTATCGCCTGCTGTTAAATTCAGGACATACCTCAACCTTCCATCCATCTTAGCCACTGATCCCGGAGCCAAGCTGTGAATATATATACCCGGAAGACTGTTCTCCAGCGTAAGACAGCAAGCGCCAATACCGAGGCCAACGCCTGGTTCTGTAATAACACGGAGTTGGTTGGTCGCTCTTTATCACAAAATCTTAAAGGGACACAAGTAGTTATCATAGATTGTTCTTCACGGAATTAGACTAAAGAAAAGCAAACTCAGTTCTTTCTCAGCAATTCAAGCTCACCATGGATCTTGGATTAGTAACTACGGCCAGACTCTTGTTCACACTAACTATAGTTTGCACAAGAGAGGTTTAGTGGCCACTTACTAAGGAGGCTGTAGAAGAAGAGTTTGCACGTTTTATGTTGCTTACCACCTCTACCGTTATATGAATGTATTTATTACTTATTTATTTATTTATTTACATTTTTATCCCGCCCTATCCCCGAAGGTCTCCAGGTGGTAACATCATACTGTTGTTATTTTAATGATGTTTGATTTTGTATGTATTAAAACAGTAGCATCTGCAAGTGGGAAGGGAAAGTGTATCCCCATTTAACCAAAGACCAGGGCAAAGAGGTGCGTCTTCATTGCCTTCCTAAACGTGTAAAGTGAGGGAGATAGACGCACCTCAAGGGAAAGATATTCCATAGCCTAGGGACCATCACTGAGAAGGCCCTCTCCTGGGTCCCTACCCCTTTTGTTGCTGAGGGTGGTGGAACAACCAGGAGGGCCTCCCCACCCAGATCTTAAAGTGTAATGAAGTCACATGGAAAATAATTGGTTTCTGCCATGAAGTCAGTAGAATGATGATGATGATGATGATGTTATCCTAACTGTATTACCTATACTGTGGAGCACCTTCTATAATGCTGTCCTGATTTTCTCATTCTTGAAGGCCTTTCAGTCAATGGCCAAAACATGGCCTTTAGGAAAAAATCATCAGGCTGACTCAATCTAAGCAAAGAATTTGGAGAAGGGGGGGGGACTTCTGTAACTGCTTTAGTTAGCATATATTTTTATGACTTCAACCAGCAGCTGGGTGTTTTATAGAAAAAACGGGGCATCAATATTTTAATGCAAGAAAATATCCTATATGATAAGCAATAAAGAAATAACAAAAGACTTATTCTAACATCTATGAAAACAAAGTTTATCGTCAAGATGTCCACCCCTGATTTTCCCACAGCACAGGGCTTCTGGAACATGAGAGGGAATGAAATAATCTCACAGAGGTCCATTTAAACATTTGATTTTATGTTCCTCTGTTTTCTCCCCAGATGTGTGTATGCCCCAGAGCAAACTTAAATATTGTAATAGAAATCGTATTACAAAGCCCTCTCTTGTCCATTTCCTATGTGAAACGCACAGCTCTAACTCCCAGGCCTTCAATAATTAAATGTCCTCTGGTACTAATGTGTATGCGTTTCCACTGAAAAGCCTCGGCGCAGGCTGAAAAGATATAAAAGGTTTTCATTCTCACAGCTTTGTTTCTTTGTTTACGAGATTTGTATCTGCCATTAAAAGAAAAAAAAATTCTCCAAAGCAGGACAGAACATTAATAAAATGCAACCATTTCATTAAAACAATGTTTAGAAAATAACACGCAAAGAGGCTATTTGGAAAGTGAAGAGGAGAAAAGGAGCGAGCTGAAAAATGGATTTTGGAATAATCAAACCGAAAACAACACAAAGTGTATGAACAAATATAAATAGAAGTAAAAAATAAAAATAAAACTAACACATGGACAATATTTAGTTCTTCACAACAAGAGTGAAGGAAGCCATGTTGAAGCTGGTATAGGATTTCTAGCTTCACTACTTCAGCTTTTACCAGCAAAAGGCAGTGAGAGTAGGGTCTCCAATTGGAAGCACTCCTTTCATCTCCATGAACTCTGCTTTCATTAGCTGCAGATCAAAACATGATTTGAGGAGACCAATAGGGAGTACCAGAAAGATCAAAGGGCTGGAAATCTCCCTTATGAAATCGGGCTGCAGTATTCAAGAGGTGGCCCGATTGAAGTATATAAAACCAGACATGGTGTAGAAAAGGTGGAGAGAGAGAAAAATCTTTTATCTAATGCACAGCACTAGAACCAGGGGTACTCTATGAAGCTGATGGGTAGGAGAGTCAGATCAGACAAGGGGAAGTAGTTCTTCACCCAGAGGGTCATCGGTCTATGGAATTGGCTGCCAGAAGAGGTGGTAACAGCAACCAACCTGGATGGCTTTAAGAAAGGGTTAGACAAATTCATAGATGACAAGTGTATCAATTGTTACTAGAATGGATGCCTAGGTACATGCTCATGGTTGGGGAGCCAGGCAGAATGCCTCTAAGTCCGCTTGCTGGGATTCAAGAGCAGGGGCCGATTTGCACTTTGGCCCATACTTTACATTTAGTCAATACAGGAGGTGCTTACAGCCTACAAGTGGCCCCTACCTGTCCACATGTTGCCTATTTGTAAACTAGCTGTGGTACATGACATTGTGCACCACAAGCAACACAACCCTCCCTAATCCCAACCAAAAGCTTACCTTATGTGTCTAACTGGCGACCAGCTGTGGAGGTCATGTGAGCTGCCACACAAGTATGCTGGCAGCTCACATGACCACCTGACGCGACTGCACGGAGTGTGAGCATCACCACAGCGATGATGCTGGTGTATGTGGATCAGCTGCGCGATAGTAAGTGGTCAGTCACGTGGGAACTAGGCTGTCATTGACTAGCACTCATGCCAATGTTAAGTCTCTTGCATAACTTTCCTGTCCACGGGATGAGAAGTATGAAATTGTCCCAGGTGAAGGTTTGGGCTTTGTCTTCTGCTTGAGAATGCCCATAAGCAACTGGTGGGCCACTGTATGAAACAGGATGCTGGACCTGATGGGCTGTGGACCAACCCAGCAGGGCTTCTTACATTCTTATGTTCTTATGATTTCCGAGTGGGGTCTTGGGCCATTTCCGCACTCATCTTTCTTGGAGTGGTTTAACTATTTGCTCCAGCCTGTCATAACTATATACAGCAGTTTCCATTTGCACTGAGACGTCAGTGATGCTGTCTGTCTTGGACCAATGCCAGAACCAATTTGTGGAGGCACTGTAGTTGTTCCAGTTCACACAACTCTTTCCCTGCCCAAGGCCACACCTACCCTTACAAGTGATTGGTCCACATCCATCACTTGTATATTTGGTGCACAAGGGCAGAGTTGAACAGAACAACCTTTGAAGGTAGCGTGCCTACCTCCATGTTGGGATTTCAGAAATATGTAAACTTCAAAGATAGGGCTGCAGCATTTCTCTTATTCTGGACCAGGTGTGGAAGCACCTAAAGCTGGACTAGAACAAGACACCTGGAGATGTCTACAGACCTCCTCAAACAAGTCTACAGCTTATCTAGAACAGTGACCTCTTGGGACATTTTTAACCATAAAAGCACTAGTTCCATATGGATAAAGCATACTAAGGAGCTGCTCATTCTGGGACTACAAACAAGTGCAGAAAGGGCCTTACTCCTCCCTAGTAGCCTAAGCAAAGACCCAAAGGCCATTGTTGATTGAAATACAAGGAACGGTTGCCATACCAGTCATGGTGCAATACACTTACCAAATTCTCTTTGGCTTCCTCATATTATTACCCCACAGGTGACCTCTCTTAATGGCCAGAAGTCTAGGGATTAGTGATGTCCATGTCAAGGGAAATTCTAAGCCTGCAATTCTCTTGACAAAAACTGCAACACAGTTTCACTAAAGCCGTAACTATTAAAACCTATTTTAATACCAACTTGGCTTGTGGCTATAGGATTCCAGAAACTTATAGCAAGGAACACCTATGGAATTCTGGGAAAGCACTGTAGAACCAGTCACGAAATGGCTACTGTGGGCCCAATACAAAAGCTAGATCAAAAACGATTCCCCTTTTAAATAATATGTTTGTAATTACAAGCTTATAAATCCATATTGTTAAGTTTAACTTATCAAAAAAGTAAAAGAAAACTCTTGCTCATCCTCTCCAGCCCCAAGGAGGCTACTTAAGATGTGCAGAGGCCATGGGAAATGACCAGTTTCCTTTTCCTTGTTTTCTTCAGCGGTTTTAGGAGTTTTTGCACGTGTCAGGGGAGGTTATGTTGGAGGTCATGTCCACCCACAGGAACTACAGTAACATTATAGTAACGTTGCTGCAAACTGCTTATCTTACAGTGAGGTTTACAAATACCACAAAAATGTTCCCTTCTTTTGTTTTTACTCCAAACCTAGACTTGGAGAGTTTTTGTGATCCCCTCCACTCTTTCGAGAAAGAATTCTTTGGCCGGGGGGGGGGGGGGGCAGTTATATCGAATCCAGTTTCCTCCAACCTTTGTTAAGAGTCACTTCCATGACGATTCTGTCCTTTGGACCAGGGCCCTTGCGACTTGAGGAAGCATCTGTATCTTCACAGGCCGACAAAAGAGTTCCTGCACTGGTACTGGAGCTTGGAGAACTCGATCTGCTCAGCAACGTAGGAGTTGGACATGGAGTAAGGCTTGGGCTGCGAAGTCTTGTCCGTACCGTTAGGGTCACCACACCTTTCTTGAGTTGCTAAAGAAACGACAGCAAACCTTGTTACATATATCCACAGTCCTTAACCTCTGATGATTTAGGCACACAGCCGACAGTTCACAAATGTAACAATGAAGTAATCCTGCCAACAAAGGCCTGGAAGCAAAGCTCACCCAGCAGGTGAAAGTGAGATTCAGTCATGTAAATGATAGCCATGGAATTAGGCCATTTCCACATTTAGCTGGACTAAACCACTTGAGTCAGAACAGTTCCCAGCTGGAGCAGTCTAGATGTCCCAGAGCACGGCTGTCAGCACTACCCCATGGTGTATCACCCTCAGGTGAGCTTTGGAGCCTGTTACAAGAGCCCTTACAATCAGGAACTAAGTTCTAAGCCTCAGAGCCTTAGGGGGGCTCATTACAGAGGTGCAATTTTGTGTGCTGCCAAAATGGGTCCATTGCTAAATTGAAACAGGGGGCATGTGCCCTTCAGCCCACCTCCTTGGGATGGTTTATTCATGATTAAGAGGGTGGAATATCTTTTTAAAAAGGCCTACTGCTGTCCCAGTCTAGGTTGCCATTTTGGGCTGCCTACACCGGGCTACACTCAGTCCAATATGGATGGAGCAGTCTAGCAGAGGGCCTGTGGTCCGTCTACTGTTTTAGCAGTTAAGTGCAGAAACTCCCTTAGACACTGAATAATATTTTACATGTTTGGATTTCAGTTACACATGGCATCAGCAAACAAAATTTTATCACTTGAAGTAAAGGTACCAACTATCACTGCATGCAGAGAAGTTGACTGCAAACATGTTAGCATCTTCTACAGTACTTGAAGTTAGTTTAGGGAAGCAAGGCAAGTTATTTCATTCATTCATTCATTCATTCATTCATTCATTCATGGCACTCAGTACACTGTTATTCCAAACAGCCTACAGAGGCCCACACCATTCTCCTCCTCTTCATTTTATCCTCTCAGTTAGTGTGAGGCAGTGAATGACCCAAGAAGAGCATCCAATGGGCTTTCATGGCTGAGTTGGGATTCAAACCTAGGAACTCCTAGGCAACGCCTCAAACATCCACACAGACTGTGCTATGTTGGATCCAGATATAAGCAACCCGGGGAATATTCTGCCCACCTGTGATTCTCACCTGGGCAACTCCTGGACATCAGGACCGTGCCTGTGAGCACTCCAACTGCAGATCAATTTAAACTGGCCTCCCTTGTGTTTCTGGGCTGAGTCTTGATCCTGCAAGTGCCATGCAGACAGGTGGTAGCAGCAGGAGCAGCCTAGCCCTGTTTTGGAGCCCAGCAATATTCTGTCAACTACTGGGGCTGTTTAAAAGGCTTCAGAGATATGTCCCCAACCTGCAACTTCAAAAACTAAGGAACTTTCTTCTCCTGACTCCAAAGGTAGGCCAGGACAAAGTGTCCGTCCTGCTGACAGTCACCAGCACACTCCATGATCCCTCACCTCAGTTCTGGCCCAATCAGTCAGTAGCAGTCTCTGAGGTCAAATGTGCCAAGTGGGAGTTACCTGTAATGCCCCCCGCCGTGTCTCCTGACTCCAGCTCCTCGGAAGGGGAGGAGGAGGAGGAGGAGGCAGGCACACCCACACCCATGCCTGCACCCCCGACATTGACGGGGGCAGATGACGCTGGCCCAAGCATCAAGGACCCTGCCCGTGAGGAGCGTGTGAACTCCTCCCCAGGTGAGAGCGATGAGGGAGCTGCTCGCCTCCTCCCACAGGTGTTGCGCAGGGAGAAGCAAGTCACGCGCCGCTCATCTAGGCTTAGACACCTGCAGAGGAGAGGGCGTGACACAGCTTCCCCTACTTAAGGAATTGGGCGGCGCCCAGACTCTGTTGCAGACAAAGCCGTGCAACCTCGCCGTGTTTCCCTGAGCTGTGTTTGACCCTGGACTGACTGGACTTCCCCGACCTCTGGACCGCCTCACCGACCTGCCGAAATCTGTATCCCCCTGAACTTGGACCGGACATTGACCCTGAGTAAGCTATTCCCGTAGGGCAGAGCTGCGTGCGTGTGTCTGCCTCCGCACCCTGGCCCCCCGGGATACGACATTACCCTAGTTTCTAGGCTTACATTTTAGCCACTGCAGTTCACACATTTTCCCCCATGATCTGTTGATACACTCCAACGACTATGCAAAAGACAGTTGGTCCACTTCCTCTAGTGATACGACCAGGCATCATTGAAACACTGAATATATAAAAAAGAGATCGTATCTTCTGTCAGGCCATTAGCAAAGGCCAGTTTTGTCTATTGTGGCCTTTGCTAATTTGGCAGATACCACAGTTCCCATAAACCCACAGTTCCCATAACATGGCTATATGCACCTGGATAGATGGCAGTTGCAGTAAAAAACATACAGAAGATACCAGATTAAGGCTGCGTCCAGAAGGGGGAAATATAGTGTAATTATGGGTTGCTGTGGAGGCCAAAACAAGCGGATATGCATGTGCAGTGGTCACAACATGAACTTTTGGGTATTTTGCACATGTGCCACTAAAATGCACTCAGACTGTTCCGGCCTCTATGCTGTCTAGTTAGCAAGTGATAATGCCTGAAGGGCAATACTCCAGGTTGCTGCTTGCTAGAGGGATATTCAGCCAGTGTCTGGAGCTGGCCTAAGAAAGGTTGGTATTCTCCAAGTCCTCAAGGGAGAAATTCTACTGTCCATATTATTAATTTAAGCAGCGGACCCAGAGAACCACTGACTTAACTCCTTATAACCAGTGGCTCTTGGAACACTTCCGTGAAGAAGAGAGGAAGGGTGAAGCTCTAACTCAGAGGTGTCAAACACTCAATTTTGCCAAGGGCCGGATTAAAAAAAAAATACTGTCAGGGCCAGGGGGCGTGGCCGGGGGCATGGCCGGGGGGTGGGTGGCCAGGGCACAGAGGAGGGGCTGGGCGTGGCTGGGGGCGTGGCTAGGGTACAGAGGACGGGCTGGGGGCATGGCCGGGGCGTGGCTAGGGCACCGAGGAGGGGCTGGCTGTCCATGGCGGCGCCCGCGCACTCGGGCAGTGAAGGGTCCCGCCGCGCGCTCGCTCGTCCTCACCTCGCCTCCTTCACACCCAAGGAGGACAGCAGCGGCAGCCGTGGGTGGCGGTGGCAGCCGCGGGCCGTATTCATATAGCCCGCGGGCCGTATCTTTGACATCCCTGCTCTAACTAGAGATCTCTCATTGAAGCTGGGTTACCTTGAGCTGGTCACAGCTCTCTGAGCTTTTACAGCCCCACCTTCCTCACAGTGTGTCCGTTGTGGGGAGAAGAATAGATTTGTCAGACGATTTGCGTGTCCCTAAATGGGTGAGAAAAGCAGCGTACGAAAGCCAACTCATCTTCTCTCCAACCTATGCTCTGATCCACAGTAGATCAAAATATGGTTTTAGAAGATCAAAGGAAGGCCTGAGTCAAAGCTAACCCCCCTACACGCTCCCTTTGCAGTCCCCATAACAAATTAAGACATAGGGGGAGAAATCTTACATTCCTTATCGAAAGCGACTGTAACGATTGTTAAAATGCTTTCAGAAGTGATGTTACTAAAGATATTTCTAGCACATAGTTTTGTGATGTTAATCTCATCCGTGCCACAGATAAAGCTGATGATTCATAAGTCTGTTCCCAGTGGCATGTTTTCTTTTGTCACATTTGGGGCTTTGACCTACATAGGCAACAGAGTGAAGAGGTAATGTAACTGAAAAAAAGCACACCATATTTTTTTTTCCTGCTGTACAATTTTCTGAATGAATGTTCTTGCTTAAAAATACATCACTTGTCTGTCAAATTAGCACATCAAGAGTGCAGGAGGGCAGAACCTTTCCTCTGATGTCATTTTACCATTATCATCTGCAAGCAAATGTTGCGCCATCAGTGTTCCGCAACAACATCATGCTGATAGATGTCCTTCCTACACCTTTTAATTTTTTTTCTTCCTTTAGGTCAGTCTAGAAGACAATATCCAAATTCCTCTGAAGCACTGTGGGTAATTATGGCCAGGGATGTGCGTGAGTGCTTGAATGTTGTATATTATATTGGATTGTTAATTTTTGCGTGCCACTTTGAGTCCCTTCAGGAAAAATGCAGTATATAAATAAAGTAACAAGTGACATTTGAAATTTGTATGAATTCGTATCAATGTCAACATTCGTGGATGAATTGAAAGAGGTCTACATTAGTAGGCCCTAATCATACGGATCTGGCGTTTGTTGGAGCTTCAGCGAAGCTTCAATTAAGGCCAGATTTGCCACCCCTTGCAATCCCCAGACGGGGACCTGTGCGCACACACCCAGAAGGCCTGCTTCGGATCAATGTTGAAACAGGCACCACCATGTCCCCCCATTCCGCTCCCCTATGCTAGAGCCCATCAGAGAGGTCAACAATGTCATGGGTATCAATCGTTTAAAAAAATTCTCTCCAAATTAGAACCAGTTTTGGTTGCCAATGTATCATTTATAGCTTGTTTGCTCTTAATTCTAAGGGCTGGCTTGTTGGAAGGTAGTAGGGATTGGATTTTAGAGGTTTCCAAGAACCTGGATCTGTTATATGTATCTAGGCTTCTCTTGCATTACATATTCCCCCATGTATGTATGTATGTATGTATGTATGTATGTATGTATGTATGTATGTATGTATGTATGTATGTATGTATGTATGTATGTATGTATGTATGTATGTATGTATGTATGTATGTATGTATGTATGTGTGTGTGTGTGTGTGTGCGTGTGTGCGTGTGTGCGTGTGTATGCGTGTATGCGTGTATGCGTGTATGCATGCATGCATGCATGTATGTATGTATGTATGTATGTATGTATGTATGTATGTATGTATGTATGTATGTATGTTTCCATTTTATCTGTATAGCACCTTTGCAAAAGAAAATTTCCCCAAGGCAGTTTACAACAAACAGAAAATACACAATGCAAAATAATAATCAAATCATTATAATAAAAATACATTATAAAAATTGCACATCATACAAAACATTGCAAAATAAGCCAAACACACACACAAACTGAGGCAGCTGAGGCCAAGTGGAATCCAGAGCAGTTGATCAAAGGCCCCAGTCCCACAAAGAGTTATATCCTCCATGATGTTCATGCCCAGCCAGGATGGAGAGTCACCGAGAGGACATAGTGGTATAAGTTGCCACTACTAGACCACCCCCAGGAGAGATGGCAAGGTCCTCTTCCTCGGGCAGGGAGGAGAATGGACAAGCAAAAAGAATGGACAAGCAGAAGCCCACAGAACTTTCTGCAAATTGCACTGATAATAAAGTTCTTAATATCCCAAAAACTTTCAGGAAATGTTCCTGTTCATACAAAATTGTGCTAAGCTCTACAGTGATTTCCATTTCTTTAAAAAATCAATAATTTATCACACATGTAGAAAGTCACTCTGGTTGTGTAACAACTATGCCTCTGTCCAGACACAGGGAATATAGCGCCATTACAGACCCCCTATTGTGAGGTTGCCTCACATATCTGAGGCAACCCCACCATCGCCTTACTATGTTACCCCTAAAAAGTGCTAGAATCTATTGGTGGAAAACCCAGTGCTGCTGGTGGGTTTTCCAGCAACAGCACTTTTTCCTTACCCTCTGGACAGAGTTGCAATCATTGTCCACCGCACATGCATAGAGGTGTCAACCCACACATCTGGGCATCTGAGACAGCTGAATGCCCAGACTCATGTGCCAGTAAAATGTGCACTAGTCTCAGCAGTGTATAGCTAGGAGGCTGTATGCTGGAGGGAGGATTCCAAACATTGCCTTCTACTGGGCTATCTTGCCGCTGTTGGGAGGTAGCCTGTCTTAATTAAACTGGTTTTGTGTTTTCCTTTGCATCCTAGAACCTCCAGGAGCCTTTCTCTGCAATGTCCTTACCTTAAATGTTTGAATTGCCTCCTGATGGGTAAGGCCTTGTAAAGATTCTCCATTAACTTCCAGGAGTTCATCTCCTGGTAACCAAAGAGAAAATGGACATCGGCATTTAGACAAGAGATAAAGTGCTGTTAGAAATAAGAAATTCTGGGCTTCCACGAAACTTTTTCTATCAATTTATCAATTAGAAAAAAGAAATAACTGTTTTCTGTTATTTTCATATTTTCACATTGCTCTGTGGTTAATTCCAAGGTGAAGTTGCATAAAATATTTCTCATATGTTATAGTTAATCTGGATTTCTATGAGAACACAGAAAATTAGAAGCATTTTACACAGCATTCTGACCACATTAATTAACATAGCTCACAGTTTCCTGCTTTCCCTCTGTTTGGCTAACTGAGGCCTGTACCTTCTTTAAGCCTTCCGTCAGCTGCTGCGGCGCCATTTGGGAAAATGGTCTTCACAAAAATGCCCATGCGGCCCCGGGCAGAATCCTGCCCTCCCACAATGCTGAATCCAAGACCCTGTTGGGAGAGGGATAAAAGGGCGAAACATCAGCCTGAATCTTAACTGTTTTGTTTTATACATAAAATAAATGAATGGTTGGTTGATCTGTGCTCCTGCCTTATGGGCTGCCATGTCTAGAACCCTTGAGGGAAACAAAAATCCCAGACAGCCAGGTGACTAAACTATAGCCACTGCTCAAAAGCTCATCTAAGGCTTGGATCCTGCTCTCCTGAAGTACAGATGGACCTTTCTAGATGGGCCACTGGGGTCATTTTAGGGGCTCCCACATGCCTCTCTGCCAAACTGCTCCTCACTAGCATCTCCAAAGGTATCTCCTAACAGCTTCAGCAGAGGAACAGGATAAAGAACTCTTGGTGCATCTCTCTGAGAGGAGATGACAGCTTAGGAGTTCTCTAGAGATTTATAATCATGTAAGTCCAATAAAAAGCAATTAACAGGGATAATAATCAAGCAGAAGACCTCAACTTCTCCATTGCTAACCTGGAGCTTGCACTTTCTGCCTGCATAGATACTATACTACACCCCCATGCATGGTAAATTCTCTTACCTTGCCTTGCCCCTTCATCAGGACTATGTTGGAGATGATAGATGGCTGGGTTAACCGCCATGGGTACTCAACTTGAGCGGCACTTAAGGAGCGGGTGGATTTCTTAACAATAGGGTATTCCTAGAGAAATAAAACAACTACAGTTACTTTATTGGCTACATCTACTTCCTTGGTGTGCACTTTGGGCTAAAGGCTGCACCCACACACAGAAAAGTAAGTGGTTCAAAAGTGGCTTTGAGGTGGTAGAATCCACAGGCAAGTGTATCCAATTCACATTAACAGCCAGAAAATGCACTTCCAGAGTGCACTATTCGGACTTTAATATGGATTAAAGATAGGATAAGAACACTAGCAACTAGGGATGTGCATGAATATTCGTAGATATTTGAAATCCAATTGAATGTGCCGAATTTTGACATTCAAACTCGAATCAAATGTCCTGAAATTTGAATGTAAACATTCAAATCGCTTTTCAAATTGCAGATCTATTCGTTCAAATTATCCAGACATTTCTATGTGTACAGGTTTGTACACAATCCGTACATGAAGATCTGCATCTTTCCCACAACCATACACATTTGTACGGATCTGTATGGGATGAAAACGGGTTGCATATGGGATAACTACGGGACGCATACGGACATGTACAGATGCGTACAGATGTGGGGAAGATGTGTATGTGCACATATGAATGTTGTTGACATTCATATGGGCAGCTTCAAATACAAAATTCGAACGACTAGATTCGAATTTGGTAAATTCGAATTGAATCGGATTTTCAGGTATTTAATTTGATTCAAATAGAATGTCGAAAAAGCATTTCTTCACATCTCTATTAGAAACCACATGCTACCATACCTGCTCTAAGTTCTTCCCAAAAACTTTTCGGCATGGATGCAGCCAAAGAAACGATACAGTGACTGATTTGCAGAACTTGCTAAAACTAGCATTTCATTCATCTAGAAAACTATGGAGGGGGGAATCACTTCTATTTAATGTGGCACCCCTTGAAGATGGCTGTCTTAGGCAACCTCTTAATTTACCTGTATGGTTGGTTGGGTCTGATGCTGCCTCTTCATATGGTCCGAAAGAACGGCAAATTAACAGAAAACAAAACTGATCAAAAGGAGGAGTAAAACGAGATGTGAAAACTACTAAAGAAAGGCGGCCTGTGTACAAACCATCTTTTAAAAGACCAGATTTATGGTTGACATTTGAAATAGGGATGTAGATCTCTCTCAAAGTCTGTTTTCATGATTTGTTCTTCTGAATTTAGTCTATTTTTAAAAAAGAATGGAATTCTGATGTAGTCAATAATGCTAATAATAATAATAAGTAGTAGTAGTAGTAGTAGTATTACATAATCACATGTCCATATGCCTTCCATACATTTTTACAAATCTTTATTTCCCTCTTTGATCAAATCTATTGATCCTTCTATGCCAATGTTAGTGAGACTAGGTAGACCTTTCAAAAGAAAGGCATTCCACATGACTGGCATCACTCTTAGCATGAGCAGACTAGCTTTGGAATCAATAGGGCAGAAAACCTAGTCTACTGTTACTAAGAATATAAAAATAGAACAATGTATTGTAGGTAACATGGTTTCTTAAGCAGGTGGTAGTCTAAGATTCTGGTCGGAAAATGTGGCTGCTTCCACTATAGGCACTGAAATTGAGAGTAGAAATCTCAGTGGAGTTCTGATCCATCTTGGGAGCCATCAGAATAGAAAGCATTTTCCCTCATTCCCAGAAATATACAGGGGTCTGTGTTGAGGGCATGCAGCAGCAAATTGTAACAGGTTAGTGCCAACCTCCTCCCACTTTAAACACCATCAAGAGCAGCCCTCAGAGCATCTCACAAGAGTAAGTTTTCAAATCTTTAGCAGTCAAGCGAGGAGCTGCCCGGGAGAAAAAAATATTGTCTCTTGGATGTCTTGGCTTTTCCTGCTCCTCACCACACCTCTCCTCATGAACACTACTTCCATATAGATTTATATTTCCTCCTCCTCCTTCTTTCAATTTATATCCAACATTATACTATAAGATCTTGTGACCGGTTGCTGTTGACTACCATTAAGTCAGATCAAACTCACAACTGACTACATGGGTACTGCCTCCAGGTTAGAGTGGAGGAAATGCCTCTAAAAGCTTTTTGCAGGCAGTAGAAAGCAGAGTCCTTTCTGCACTGAGCCTTGTTCCAGATTATATCTTGGAATAGAGATCTGCCATCCACATGAAGGCGCAGACAATGGCAGGTCCCACCAGGGGCCTACCGTAGTATGAACCAGCATGCAGATGGCATGTCCCTATTCCAGGATCTAATCCAAAATAAGGCCCAGTGCAGAAAGGGCCTGGGTGAGGTCCAGAAGCAATGGATGGGTCACTGTGTGAGACAGGATGCTGGACCAGATGGGCTGTGGCCTGATCCAGCATGGATCCTCTTACGTTCTTATGGGTTCCTCCATGTACTTTATGCAGCTTTCTTGGCAAAGAGAGTGAAGTGATTTGCTATGGCCTACTTCCTGGAAGTGGATGTTTTTTAGGCAGTTTTCTCTACTGCTGAGATACAGCCAGCCCCCAGAGTTAAAATCTGATTAAAGTTCTCAGAAGTTTAATCTTTAGTATCTTGCTGGACGAAGCAGGGGCAAACCCCTTCTGCACTATTTATTTAGTTAGTAATATTCCTATCCCACCATATACCCAAAGGTCTCAGGATGGATAACATCAGAGCAGATTATTAGCGACCAGCCTGGAGGCATCTTTCCTTTGTTCCTTTCTTCCAAAATGCTCGAGACGGTGAATATTAGTCCTTCTCCGCCCAAGCATTTTCTCTAGCAACTCTACCATGGCTAGGATCAGGTGCAGGCAGAGTTCTTTCATTTAGTTTTGAGGAAAGGATACCCCTTCTCATTTGATTCTTTGAGCAGAACAGGGGAAAAGACCAAAAATACAGCTAAAATGGAGGGTTCTTGTATTCTCCCTCTCTTTCACTCCTACCTGTCTACTTCCTGTGTCAAGATGCTGAGGAAGAGAGTGCTTCCGCCCTCCTCGGGAATATTTCATTGCTATTTCATAATTCACATCTCCGTTTTCCACTGTCAGCTCATCATCTTCTCCCACAGATTCTAAACGTGTTGACGCCCCTAAGGGATAACCCAGAAATGCCATTTATTACACACACATCAAAGAAGCTTTTAACAACTGCCAAACGTGATGGAGTCAAGTACATTACTTTCAATGTTTTGCATACACATTCAAAAACTGATGGGTGCATTCCCCTAATCATACAAACAATGACAAATACGCACATGCTCACACTTCCACACACAGAGAGAGTTCAAATGAACAGCAATAATTCATCAGAGGAGTGGAAGAGACATGCTGCTGTTGTAAAAATACTTTCCAGAGCAGAGCCTTAACTCTTGAATACCAGTGAAGTTAAGGGGTTGTAGCCAGAATTAGTATCAACAAAGTATGCTGTGTGGAGCTTAAAAGATTTAGGGCTAATCTCATATCAGAACCTCAGGCTGACAAAAGCTGTTTACCTTCACTGGCAGCAGCAGTTCAGGCTTTAAGGCAGATATGTTCCCTGCCACCTCTAACTTGATCCTTTTAATTAGAGATACAGGGGGCTGAACATGGGACACTCTGGAAGCAGATACCTTTCACCTAGCTTCAGTTCTCTCTCTGAAGAAGCTATATCGACAGGCACAATTACACTTGTAATTGCACCTTTTTAGGATATTAGCTCTGTGCTATAAGGATCGTGAGAATTGTAGGGTATTTTTCTTTTTAAGAAACCACTGCCTAGCTCAGGCCCCTTCTGCACTTACCTTGTTTTGATCCAGATCAACAGATTGGGAACAACCAGACCTACTCATCTGGATGATGTGGAGGTATGGGCTGGATCGATGTTGTCTGCATTGACAGTGTTGATCCACTTGACGCTTGGGTGAACTTTGCAGCTGCCACTGAGCAGCAGCCCCCAGGAATTCCAGATGATGGAGGTGTGCCATGCGCACACCTCTGTGATCCAAAACAAACCCCTTAGTCTGACTGTAGTCCCAATTAAACAGGTCTACAATAATGTCTGGAAGAAGGAACTCTTGATCTGGATTTGGCTCTGTCTTGGGCAGATGGAGCAGATCTACATTAACGTGCAGGTGAGGAGGCCCAGGATCCAGACCACTGTTTATCTGGTCCGGAAGGTAAGAGCAGAAAGGACCTCGGTTTCATAGCAAAGATTCTCAGCTTCAAAGCCCCAGGACAACTGTACCTGGAGAGCGGCTCTTGTATTTAAGTATCCCACCTCCCAAGGTTGGGCTCTGACAGTTCTCTTTGGATCCATCCGCACCAACAGGCTCTGGAGAATTACCTGCATTTGTCATATCTGCAGCCTGAAAGAGAAAGGAAGGAAAGAAAGAAAAACAGGGTATGAGCCTAGCAAGTTTGTTGGAACAAGTCATCATTTTTACAGCTGAAATATCTATTATTCTAAGGAAACTATAAATTAGCTCCCTGGGCGAAGTAGGACCTCTTGCTGTAACAAAATTTCATAGAGGACTTTTTAGCTGTTCAAAGAAGTCCTCCGTCCTTGTCCAGACCCTGACTTACTCTGCAAGAGAGCAAGACCAGCTGTGCACTTTCCCAGACGGGAAGATGAGGAACATTAAGCAATATAAACACAAAACAGTATCTGTGCTTTAGATGACTTTGGCTTCAAGCCAAGGTGAGCTACAAAGCAGTGGTGGCAACTGACAATACAGGATTTGGGCTGCATCCACAGACATTAGTGTTCCCATCCCAACTTTTAATCCACATTAACGGCAATATAGAGGCTTCTGAAAGTACATTTTCTGGCCTTTAAAGTGGATTAGAGGAACCCGTGTGTGGCTGCCATGACTTCTACTCTGCTTTCTGTGTGTGGACGCAGCCTCTGTGTCTATCTGGATCTCTCTGGATATGACAGAACAAGGGAAATGGGCACATTTTGAACATCACCTGCATCTTTTCGTTTTAGATTACAGGGCCTGACCACCCAAAATCATCTAAATCTTTTGCCCAGTTGCAGGTTCTTCTCTACAGGTTTGGTGGCTTGGGCCAAGCTAGTAATCTGAAACTGGAGAGAGACTGATGGGAATTAGACACTGGCAGTAGTTACTGCAAAGACATCTAAACATCATAAGAGTGCAGATGGTATCCCTCCATGGTCCAGTGTACCACAGGGAACTCTTTTCGGTGGTGGAACAAGGTGTGCCACCAAAATGCCTCCACTTTCAGAGGCCACCCACAGGGACTCCAAAGCTGGAGCAAGCTTTGGAACTGGCATGATGGCTGGTACAGAACAGGCAAACCCAATGCGGACAGTCTTTTCCTGGCCAGGAGCAATCCGTCCCAGCTTGGGCTGGAAAATTTATTCTGGACAGAGTGTACTGGTCTTGTCTGGAATACATGTATTAAATACTCGGCTTATTTATTAAGTGCAATAGTGTATGAAATCAATTTATATACATTCTCATTGTTTTCCAAAGGCATTCTATGCAGCAAACAAGTAAGGAGCAAACACTCCAAGAAAAAATTCTGCTGGATAATTTAGAAGAAGAGTTGGCTTTTCTACTCCACTTTTCTCACCCATTTAAGGGGATTCAAAGCAGCTGACAAAGCTTTTCTGCCTATTCTTTTCCTCACAACAGAACACTCTGTGAGGTAGGTGGGGCTGTGAGAGCTCAGGAGAGAGCTGTGACTAGCCCAAGGTCACCCAGCTGGCTTCATGGGGGAGGGTGGAATCGAACCTGGAATTCCCAGATAAGAGTCCAGCTCCCTAACCACTAGACCAAACTGGCTCTGCAGTTTAGTTATAGTATCCTGCTCTGCAAATTCAGTTATAGTATCAGGTAAAACAATCAGAAAACAAGAACCTAAGCATAAAAAACTCAAACATATTTCACAACATTTGCTACTCTGTAATAGCTGTCATTGGACGGTTGTGTCTGGAACGTAAGAACCAAAGATGTGATCTGTCGGATTGGATCAATGGTCCATCTCCTATAGTTACGTGTTCTCACAGAGGCTGACTAGATAATGATGAGAAGCTCACAGGAAGACCGTGACGTAAAGAAGGTCTGCTAACAGTCTCCTAACTCTGGGGAAGCTACCTTACAAACTGGACGGCATGTACAATCATTCTTACTAGCTTTGTCCTTCCATGCATGTTTAATCCTCTCTAGAAACTCTCTGGGTTGATGGCTATTGCCACTTTTTGTTGCACTGAGAGGTCACTCAGTTAAAACTGTCTTAAAAAAAAAAAAACTCCTTCTCCCAGCATTTGAGATTAAGTCCCTTCCTGCACTCACTCGTGATCTAGACTAAGGAGACCCTTAATCTGGATCACAGGTCTCCTGACCTGTACATTAATGCTGATCGAGAAGGTCCTGTCCTTGCTGGTTTTGCTCCATCTGCACTGCATGGAGCCAGATCTGGATTAAGGAGTCCCTTAATTAAATCCATTTAATAAGGTCTACAAATGGATTAAGAGTCTTGTTCCGGATCACAGGAAGTGTGCTGACAGGGCATGCCTCCATGACCCAGAATTACCAGTGGTGAACCATAGCACACAGCGGAAACACACACACACACCAGGCTCAAGGCTAGGAACTGTCCTTCCTAGCCTTCTGAGGAGTGGACGGGGCAGCTGCGAAGCTCATGCAAGCTTTGGAGGCACAAGGAGGCATGGGCCACATCAGCGCATTAGTGCAGATGCTGCTGCTCCAGCCCACTCATCCAAGTAATCCAGGTCAGTGGGCCTCCAAGTAACCTACATCAGTGGGACTCACTGATTTGGGTTACCAAATGGTAAGTACAGAAAAGGCTTAAGTCTGTGGAAGAGACAGCTTCAGTGTAGGTTTCTAAAGGAAAGTGCCATGATATTGAGAATTAGTACAATATATAAATATCTGAGATTTTAAAAAACATATGATGATACATTATCGTATCAAGAAGAATACATGGATTAGATACGGGTTTCCCCAGTGTTCCAGTTACTGTGTTTGGTTACCTACCTGTTCCTGTTCTCTAAGAAATAATGAGAAGGTGCAAAAGTAAGCAATATCCTGTGATGAAACACATTTGTGTTGTTAGAGGGAAAAGAACGAAGAGAAGAAATGATATAAGGACGCTAGATTTTAAAACTCACACCAGAGGCATAAAGGAGATCTTACATACTGTAGCTTTTTGACTTTCTAAGAGAACCAAAATCCATCCTGCTCTGCAAATAAACAGAAATTCTACCCACTAAGCTTCTACAAATTTCTCATGGTCCCCAGTTTGTGATCCTTGGCCACAGACACAAGCCACAGTGCCATAGTTCAACAAAATGCAACTCTTGTTCTCATTCTCTCAATCAAATATGAATGCAGTCTTTTCTAAGGGCTTTCCTTCTGCCAAAACAGTAACCCCACCATTCTACATTTTTCTAGCTTTCCAGGAAACTATGCTTATTTAGTTCAGAGTTCTTATGGCTGAAAAATAGGCCCTTTTTGCACTGCATTCCTGAGAACCGCCTTAGTAAAGGCAAGAAGCCTCCTGAAAGGTCAGTGTATGGTATATTAGAGCAACGAGCGGCCACAGAAACTGCTCAAGGGTGCATTCTCATGCAAGGCTTCTCAGTCAAGGCGAGATGGCATTTTGGTCAGCCCAAAAACAAGAGAAAAATTATCAAGAGTGCCCAATTTTATTCATTGCCAATGTGTTTGGAAAATGGCTATTTCCTTCTGAAAAGGAAAAACTCAGAGGTTCTGAAATGAAAAATAACCTCCGGTTATCACTGGCCCTTTCTGCACTTTCGGTGGTCTAGAACAAGGGGACACAAAGTCAATTTTGGGACTGCACTGATCCACATGTTAGTCCACCCACCACTGGTACACTCTGTCCATGCTGGATGGAGTATAACTCTGATCAGGGAGGCCATGACCAGGATTACCAGTAGACCTTGACATCAAGATCTACTGGCAGACCAGTGAAGGCTAGTCCAGAACATGGAAGCACACAGAAAGCACACTTCTGTCTTCCATGCTACTGAGGGACCTATCTCAGAAGCACACTAATGTGTACCACCAAAACGGGTTCAGTTAGAAATGCTCCCTTCCTAACATCCTTAGAGAACTTGGAGTCTGGTCCAAAGCTCATGTGAGATTCAGGGTCAGAACAGGGTCTGGACTGGACCAGCAACATCATGAAGACAGCACTCTTCCAGATCATACCTGTCCACCAGGTCTAACTAATCCAGACCTACTGGTTCAGAACAAAAAGAAGCGAGAGCAAAAGTCCCACTGTCTTCTCTACTTTTTGCTTTTGCTTTGTTCTTGTATATATATTTTTGACACTAGTTCCATAAAGTGTTATGTAGGAACTCTAGAAGAGGAGTCCCCAACCTTTTTTGCACCAGGGACCAGCTTCCTTTCAATGGCGGGGCGGGGTTGTGTGATGGGGCAGGGCAGTGGGGGCACTGCAGAACGGCAAAAATACCCTCTATGGCCCGGCGCCGGCCTGCAGACTGGTGGTTGGGGACCCCTGCTCTAGAAGACCGCCAGCTCCTCTACAAGCAGCACACAGGTCCCAAAAACTACTGTGAAATGAAAACTCATGCGAGTACTTGAATCTATGGGAAACTGGGGTTCAGGGAAACCAGAGAAATCCAATCTACATATGAAACCCAGACGATCAAAGCGAGTCAGTGGCTCTTTGGAGGGTGGGCCAAGACTACCAATATCTCAGAAGTTCAATAACATCAAGGAACTTTTCTCATTTTGCACTAAACGAAGGTAGTCAAAGCAAAAACACGATGTAATACCTATGTGCTACAAGGGAAGCCATATTTTGTCAACCATGTAAAAGTGAAAGATTTGCACAGCACATAATTACACTACAGAATTTGCCATCACAGAATTTTGGTGATGGCAAAAAGGGAACTAGAAACATTCTTAGCATATTATGTCTTACCCGTGGCTGCCACGCAGACCTACATTAGACAGTGGGCAGGGTATGGCAGGAATATGTGGCCTTCTTTTAATGACAATGAGTGACACTTAAGACTTGCTGAAGAGAAGCGTCATTCTTTGCCACAAAAACGTGGGCCAACTTGCCACGTGGCCCTGCCTTCTCCAGTCACCACTGCTATCACAACCTTTTGACTATAACCTCAGGAAGTGTCATGACTCTCACAACAAGGTGCTGAAGACAGCAAGTAGATAAAGAATCCAGTGTAAGCTCAGCTTTTATCAGGTTTTAGGCAATTTACTGGAAATTATGCATTATATGGAAAGGATCTGGGGTTAAGTGTACAAAATATAAATGTGAAATAATTAATTAATTAATATCCCACCCTATACCCAAAGGTCTGAGGGTTGGTAACAACTTTTAAAACCAGTATATATTAAAACAATAACAGTGTCTGTAAAGTGGGAAGAGACAGTATATTACCATTTAACCAAAGGCCAGGGCATAGAGGACAACCATGAATTGTGTTCATAACTGAATATGGCAAAGATTTTGCATTCAAGCACTGGAGCCCACTGCATCCAAAATTTCCCATACTGCCCTTGAAACCACTGATGAATTTCAGGCCCTTTCAAATCTTCCTTACACAGAAATGTTGCTCCGCTGAAATGGAAGCATGTGCAAACGCCACCTTGTTTCTCACCAACATGCATTACTCTGGCCAGTTTGGTCTAGCGGTTAGGGAGCCGGACTCTTATCTGGGAATACCGGGTTTGATTCTGCCCTCCCCATGAAGCCAACTGGGTGACCTTGGGCTAGTCACAGCTCTCTTCTGAGCTCTCACAGCCCCACCTAACTCACAGAATAGAAAAGCTTTGTCAGCTGCTTGGAATCCCCTTAAATGGGTGAGAAAAGCGGGGTAGAAAAGCCAACTCTTCTTCTTCTTCTGGCAACCCAAAAGCATCTTTTTCATACAGTTTACATTATGCCAAATAATGTACATCTACACTAACAAAATGTGTCAACTTTTTTTAAAAACAAAACACCAAACCCAAAGCCACAGTCAAGTTTGAAATCCTCAGGTAACTTGGAAATATTACATGCCTGTATTTCAGCCATTGAAAAACAGCAGAAATACTTTAAAACTGTGTGTGCATATTCTGGGAAACAGAGAAAGTGGTTTCTGTGTCAACTGGGAACTCTTTTGACATCTGTATCCCTACGGGAGAGTTTTGAAATGGCACATCAACAAGCACACAGTTTTGCTGCAGTTCTTTCCGCTACAGTGAAATATTTTCTCTTTAAATGACAATACACCTGCTCCTCCTTTTATAAGGTTCCTTACTAGACATGTTTGGACTGGCAGAGTCAAAAGCCCAAAGCAGCCCAGTCCATGGGCAAACTGCAGATAGACTCCCCGGTAGGTTCTTTTCTTCCAAAGAGCCGTTTCTCTTAGCCAGAATTACAATTTCATTTTACTTTTGAACTTATATCCCTCTCTTTTAAAAACTGCTAATAGTAGCGATGAATATCTTTTTCTTCCCCTTCATTATACGTAGAGTAATATTTCTGATTCTGAACTCTTCAAAAGTAAAATGGGATATAAATGCATAAATACAAAAACAATCAGTCCTTATAATAACCTTGTAATGAAGGTTAGGTTGAGATGTAATGACTGCCCTACAGTCATCCAGTGTCCATTCATCACCATGTGGGGATATGAATCTAGGGGTACAATCAGACATAGATTTTTTCAAGTCGTTCTTTTAGGAAAAGGTGTCCAGTAGTCGGACGCACAATAAAAATGCCTCCCAAATAGTTGTTTGTATATATAACCGAGAAGCTTCCTTTGCCACACTGCAGACCACATTCAGTTCCCCACCAGTGAGTACATCCCCTGACAATGGTTGATGTTCATTGATTGGCCATTGTTCTGCCCACCTTTCCGTCTCTGTAATTGATAGAATCCCCCTAGCAACTGTTTCTATTCCATGATTGGCTACACTTTCCATCACTTACTTGCTCATTTTTCCTTAATTTTAGATTTCTGAAAATAAGAATACAGTCGGACACCTGTATCCACGGATATGGTGACTCTGATTTCAGTTTCCCATGGTGACCGGATCAGCCCACCCCCCAATCCTCTCTGGGCACCATTAGGCCTACCTGAAGGTCTTCTGAGGCCTGGGACAGGCAAACAATGGCCCAAAATGGTGCATGGTTTCCTATAATGGCTTTGAAATCCCATGGGATTTACCAAGAATTATGGGAAATGGAGTGCATCTTGAGCGAGACTTCCCATGGTTCCTGTGAAATCCCATAGGATTTCAAAGGCATTGTGGGAAATGGAGTGCACTTCCCAGCGTTCAAATTATCCACATTTTTACCTTATCCACAGTGGTGCGTGGAACAGATCCCCTGCAGATATGGGGGTCTGACTATATTAGCTGTCTTTCCACCCCAATTGTCTTTTTACTTAATCGCCATGATACTACCATTGCTTGTCCTTCTGCTTTAGTTTTCCTGTACTATCCTCCTCCATCTGCAGATGTCCCTTGTTGCTATTTCCTCCCAGAACAAGGAATCACAGGTTTCCATAGTTTTGAATATAAGGGAACTTGGATATTCCAATGGGTATCCTCCTCCTAGGGCAGAACACTCCCACACGCTGATTACATAGTTTTCCTTCCAAAGAGTGTGGACTGACAAAAGGAAACAACTCCAGTGCTGAGAAATCCCGCTTATCACTGAAATGACCTTTCTGAGGATTCAAGACCCAAGGCGCTGCAGGATAATGTCTACCAATTAAGAACCCCAGGTTCCCAGGTTCCAATCCAAGCCTCAAGTAACAATGCTGACTTTCAAAACACATTCATTATGCCAACACTCACTGCGTGTATAAGGTCTCAGGAAACACGGGAATCAAATAGGCTCTAGCAGTTCTTAGGAAATACCTTTTAATGGCTTTGATTTGTTGACTTAGTACTTCCACCTATTCAGAAAACTACAAGGCGGTTCCAAGACTGAAGATTTATCTTACTTCCCAATCTTTCCTTTTGACATATTTGTAAATGAAAACTGCCCGGCAATTTACTTTTCTTTCTTTTCTTTTTTCCCCCCAAAACCGGAGATGATGTGTTTAATTCTACCCCAAAAAGCCCTGGGGAAGTTGAGACAGAGGGACAAGAGAGGCAGCCTATAGTACCACCAGGAGACATCTCCCCATGTACCTCTGGCTTTGGGAGCCTCTTCGAAAGCTAGAGCAAAGAATAAATATCACACTACTTTGCAAACATCTCCCTTGCATCTGCCGTGTCTCCAGCCGATGAGGTGCGGAGAGCAAACACACGCGTGCACAGAAGAGCAGCAGCGGCTACAGTCAGCAATCGGCAAAGTCCAATTCAAAGTACCTTGGGGGCTTTAGAGCTACAGTGGTACCTTGACATACGAGTTTAATTCGTTCCGTAACCTTGCTCTTATGTCAAATCGCTCGTATCTCAAAGCAATTTTCCCATTAATCCATTCCAGCTCCCAAAACACCACCTCAGTTGTTTTTCTTATGTACTGTACTGTATTTACATACTCGTATCTCAAATCTTGCTCTCATCTCAAAGCAAAATATCACTCGCTCGGCGGCTTGTATCTCAAAACACTTGTATGTCAGGGCACTTGTATGTCGAGGTACCACTGTACACGTGTTGTCAAGAGAAGTCCAGGGTCAAAGATCAGAGTGTTGAGCAGTAAATCAAGAAGCAAGGTCACAGAATGCCGGAGTTGCAGCTTTACGAGTGTTTGTCTGCAACAAAGCTCATCAGAATATTCTGCCTTAAATAGGCAGGTCAGAGTCATGCCTCCTTCGCGGCATGTGACGGGTGCGGATTCTGGTTGATTTATGCAGCTGTTCATGCTCACGTCTCAGACTGGCTGGCAAAGAGCATCTTCTGGTGTGCTCTGAGCTTGAGCTGCTGCCAGTTGGAAGTATAGGTTCAGCGTCCTCACTAGCTCCTTGCGGCAAGCATCCTTCATCCTGCCTGGCCGGGTAGCCTGCCTGAGCTTGGCTGGACATTGTGACTACCCCTTCATCCTCAGGAAGAAGGAGCACTGATGACAGGGGGCATGACAGCTTCATAATCCTTTGTGTGATCTGAAGTGGGCCACATGTTTGCAAGCAACTGGTAGAAGCAAATCAGAACATTCTTCCAAAGTACCACTGGTGCACAATGAATATAAGGGGCTTCTGATGTACCCTGCTCTGCCAGCTATTTCTGCCAAATATTCTGGTTCAATCAACCTACTAAAGGTCACCTCTGCTGCAATCTCCCTTTTTTCCTGACCTCCAAAAGGGTTCCTAAGCTTCCTGGAAGAGGAGCAGCAGTAGGTATGCTAGATCTCTTTCAAAAATGGGACAATCCTAGTAATCCCAGAGAGAAAAGGACACCAGTTGTATCCATTTATGCTGGGAAGGCCCTCCTTTAAAAAGCCGAAGGTTCAGACTTCAAATTCCTTTTGATTTAAGTCTACTCGTGACAAACTGAGCATGGTGCCTGTTTTCTGGATTACCGTTGTCCCTCGTCATGACGGAGAATTCAGTTCCACCAAAATGTCATAGGTACTGATTTGTGAATAGCAAGGATGTTAGCAAAGAGCATTTTCTGGCCTCAGTCCAGTCTAGAAAAGCCAAAGGAAGCAAGTGGTTTCTGGTGCAAAGTTCAAGAACTCACAAACGTTTCCAGACAGAGTATTAAATCCTCTTTTGCATGAATAGGCAAAACCACAAGCTTAAAACTCACAAGGGATTTTTGTAGCAGATCACGCCTTTTCCAGATCACCGATCAGGTCTAACATTTTGTTGAGTGTCACTTAGGCTCAGTGGAAACAGAAGCTTTCGTTCCAGTATCTGAAGCACAGGGGTTGTATTTAGGCCACTGGCTAGTGAGAGTTTCTTGAATTTCTTGTGAAGGGCCCTAGAAGCTAAGCTTACTTCTAGTAAGACATGTGGCTGGTCTTGTGGTCTTGTGGTTAGATTGTCAGACTCTTATCTGCTAGTCTCCTTGTTTGATTCTGTACTCCATGAAGCCAGCTGGGTGACCTTGGGCTAGTCACAGCTCCCTTTCTGAGCTCTCACAGCCTCACCTACCTCACAGGATGTCTGTTGTGGGGGGAAGAATAGAAAGTTTGTCAGTTGCTTTGAATCCCCTTAAGGGTAAGAAAAACAGGTTAGAGAAACCAATTCTTCTCTTCTTCCTCTTCTTCTTCTTCTTGCTGGTGCTTCCCCAGGACTTAAGAAATGAACCTTCTCAAAGAGGCACATGATATAGAACACAAGAAGCGTCCTCAAGTGTCCACCTAACTTGGTATTGTCCACATTGACTACAGCAACTGTGTAGGGTCTCAGGCAATGGTTCTCCTAGGCTATTTCCTAACCATTGGCTAATCAGGTGACTCATCATCAGAAGATGGTGATGAGGTGGGTGGAGGTAAAAAAAAAAAGGCCACCAAGATGGCTAAAGCTCCTTTGCTGGCCGCTGGAATGAAACTAGATTTGGAGCTCCAGCTGAGAGATACAAAAGTACAGCTGAAACTCTGTCTGTAGAACAAAAGGTGGCTGGAAAGGCATATTTAGGCTAGTGCCACATGCCGGCACCAACATTCAGAAGAGGAACTCCAAAGTGAAATTTCTTGCTCATTGGTTGCAGCACTCCATCTGGGTCTTGGAGCAAAAACCTGGGAGCATGGTTGTTCACTTGGCTTGGTCTCTGGTGGTTCTCCTTACAGCTGCATGTAAAGGTAGTCCTAGCATCACCTGGATATGTTAGATGTTGATCCAATAGTCTTCATCTTGTGAAGAGGTTCTACTACCAATCTCTGCCACTTCAGCAGAACACAAAGAGGCAAACCTTTGTCCACACTGGATCAAAGCATCTCTCCTTAGATGCTGAAGTCCCTACTTGCAGCTTTCACTTCAATTTGGTCCAGGCATTGAAGATTTTTATTTATATAGTGAAGGAAGAAGAACAATGATAGAGGAAGTAGTTCCACATAAACTAACCACATATAAAACACTCCTTTCATGTTATCAGAGATAACAAGAAATCCATTGACAAGCTATCTTTCTACATGATTCTCCCCCACCCCAATTCGGTTCATGTCACAATGTATTCCGAAGCAAACCTGCGGCAGTGCACACATTTTCCTGAAGTTTATAATCTTAAAACCACTTTTCAAATTATGCACATGATGCGTTTTGAAACCAAACATTTTTGAGGTTACTTTTTAAAAGTTCCCAGTAGGGATCAAATTGCACGCAGCTGCAATGCTTTTCTGGAAGAGCAAAAGGCAGATGTGACCTAGCCACACATCAAGCGGAATGGCACTGCTACAGTCTCTTTGTTATCATTACATTAACCACTTCCAAAACTGCAGAGCAACAGTAGGTCAGGTTGAGATGGAATGATTGTCCTATAAGGACAAAGAGGGCAGGGCCCCCACCACGCTGCATATTTCATGCATACTTCAGTTTAAGGTAAGTCAATGTATGCCACAATTCAGTATGTTCTCGGGGAGACACTCTCATATGGGTTTGTACAGAATTACAGTTTTATACTGCTTTATCTGCTGTTAGCACCATCTATTCTGAACCTTGGTTCCACATATTTTTCATTGCCTTGTACCAATGACCCTCAGGTGCCCTGAGACTGTGACCAAATATCCCACTAGCAAGGGGTAATTCAAGGTATTGCCCCTCTGGCATTGTTCCTTGCTGGTCAGACAGCATCATGGTCCCTCTTCCAGCTAAGTCCGATAAGCATTTTTGTGATAGGAACATCCAAGTAAGCAGCCAGCAGCAATCACCCGGAAATGTCTGTCATCACCATTGGCATGCATGGGCATCAATCTCAGGCCTCCAAGCATGCATGGTGGATGGAGTGATGATGGTGGTTCCATGCAAAAGGTATGTAAGTGCACTATTGCTGGAAAACTGGAGACCAGCATCCAGCAATAGCTTTTTGTGCTACAGATCAGCCGGAAGAGGTTGTAACAGCTACCAGTCTAGATGGCTTTAGGGTAGGGATGCCCATGAGCATTTGGTGGGCCACTGTGTACAACGGGATGCTGGACTAGATGGGCTGTGGCCTGAGCCAGCAGGGCTTCTCTTATGTTCTTAAGTTCTTAGAAATCCCTCCGAAGTGATCAGCAAAAGGCTCCGGAGTCTTGCCGCTGGTCTCTCCGAAGATCGGCTCAGACTTCGGAGGGATCTCGGAGCTCTTTCCCGCTGACATTGCGGGCACTCCGGGGGTCTTTTGTGCAGACTTCAGAGGTATTCTGAAATGATTACGGAGAGGCTTCGAAGTCTGTGCCAGTCTCTTTGGAGGGACTTCAGAGATCGCACCCCCCTGTCCCCCAAAACACCTGGGGTGACGGGCGGACCCTTGGGGGACAATCTGGATTCCCCTCATGGGTGCAAAGGTGTTTCCACAGCAGGGAGGAAACCTCCCGTGGAAACACATTGGGTGCTTCCCTTAATCTGGATCTACTAGATCCGGATTAAGGAATGTACCCATTCCTTAGATATGGATCTTCTTAGATCCGGATCTAAGGAGTGCGGTGGAAAAACACCCTAGATATCACTGGGCTTCTTGAAGTGCAAATTATCTAGGAATCTTTCTTTACTCTCCTGTACTACTCTCCTGTATAGGCCCTGTCCCCATGCAATTGAAAGTCTGCTGGAACTCTTCTTTTGCCTCTGAGCGGCCCCATTCCAGGCTTTACAAGGCGCTTAGGGAGCTTAGGAAAGTGAGACACCCGCGATAAAATACGTGCACTTTAAAGTAGAGTTCCAGCGCTCTTTTGGCGATTCGCGGGTATTGCTCACTATATCTGCCTTGAGGACGCTCCGTGGCAAAAGGGGCGGGGATTGCTTGCCTGCACACACAGCCAAAAAAGCATTCACACATCTGAGAAATGCAGCAGGTTCGCTTCCTTTCCTTTGTAAAAAGAGCCAGAATTGCTCAGAATTGCAACATTGTTATCAGTGATCTGTGAAAGCCTTAAAAGAGAATGAGCGAAGGATCGCGCTGCCGATGCCTGCAGCCGCTGACTTTGCTGGGGCAGAAAGCCTTTTCTAACAGAGAACTGAGTGAAAGTAAGTGCTGAAAGTGAATGAATGAGCGATCATCTGCCTTTGCTAGGGGCGGGAAGCCGTTTCAGGAGACGGAGATCTGGCTATTTTTCCTTTTAACAAGAGAGGGGGCGGGGGGGGAGATGCGGGGAAAGGAAACAGGCTTCCTTGGGGACGGAAAGTCCGTTTAGATCGTGGCTACCATGGGGACGCTTATTCCGGAAGTGGAGGGGGCTTTTAAAGTCAGCTATAACAGAGTGACAGCAGAGGAAGCTGAGAGGGGCTAATAAGTCTTTTGGGGACAGGGCCCTGCATTCACATTAGGGGTGTGCACAAATATTCAAAGATAGTCAAAATTTGATCGAATTCATCCAAACTTCAACATTTGAATTTGAATCGAATGTCCATAAATCTGAATTTAAAGATTCAAACGAAGTTCCAATTTTGGATCTATTCATTTGAATTATCCGGACATTCGTATGTATACGGGTTTGTACATGATGCATACTTGCAGGTGTGCATCATTTCCACATCCATACGCATTCATATGGGTCTGTACAGGACAAAAACGAGTTGCATGAGGGATAACTATGGGATGCATATGGATATGTACAGATGTGTATGGGATGTGTAACGATGAGTACAGGCACATACGAATGTTGTCGACATTCATAAATGCAAATTCGAACTGAAAATTTGAATGAATAGATTCCAATTTGCTTAACTGGAATTCAAATCTGGTTAAATTTGAATTTTAGAGATTCAAATCGAATCAAATTTTTGGATATTCAGTTTGAATCAAATCAAATCCTGAAAATTGCATTCATGCACACCCCTAATTCACTTACAGTTTGTTTGTTTTTAAGGTGCATCTGAGATGACTCAAAGGTGGTTCACAAGCAGGATCATTGACATTTCAGAGTAGAAAAGGTGGACTGGAGATCGGATAAGAACACCAGGACCATGCATGACCATCTCTAAGGCACTCTGGAGCTACTGTTTTTTGTTACATGAGGGCACAACTCAGAACTCGTTTCTTTTTTCTACTCGTCTTCTTTTCTTTTTAGAACTTAAAAGACGGTTAAAGCAACTTCCTGATGCCAGCCAGAGGCAGACAACTGTGCTTAAGCCTTAGACTATCCTTGGAAGATGGGTGTGAGTGCATTCCTAGCTGACCATGATTGTCAGAAGCTGAGCCAAGACACCACAGAGAAGAGAACTCGCACCAGGCCGGCAACATAATTTCTTATTATTCTTGCAATTATTAAGAAGTGCCTCTAATAATTAGATGCTGTACAGAATGGTTAGAAAAATAACAGCCACAGACTTGCCCTGTAAGCTTGATATCAAGAAACAAAGCTACATTTTAAGAGAGAAAAGAAAGGATGGAAGGTGGAAAAGTTCTTAGGTTACTAAGTCCAATCCCCTCTTGATGACACGTGAAGAAGGAGGAGTAGGAGGAGTAGGAGGAGTTGGCTTTTCTACCCCATTTTTTTCACCCATTTATTTAAGGGGACTCAAAGTGGCTGACAACCCTTCTGTTCTCCCCACAACAGACACCCTGTGAGGTGAGTGGGGCTGTGAGAGCTCAGAAGAGAGCTGTGACTAGCCCAAGGTCACCTAGCTGGCTTCGTGAAGGAGGGCAGCATCAAACCTGGTATTCCCAGATAAGAGTCTGGCTCCCAAACCACTACCAAACTGGCTCTATAAGAAATAGATATTTATTTATTGGTTCATATCCATTTTTATCCAACACCTACATGTTGAGGTATCAAAGTACCACTTACTAAACTGTAGTAAATATATAGTGCATAATTGGAAATATGCCTTGAATCTAAAGTAGAATGGTATAGAACAGTATGGAAACTCATGATGAATGGATATCTTTCAGTGAAATATTTGAGATTGGAGGAGTTGATAACATTCAACAATTTAGGCTGATCTGGAACCCATGTAATGAAGAACTGGAGATCTATTCTAGATTTGGCTGAAAATATATTTTTGAACAGATGTTTAACGTAAGGATGGTTTTTAAGGACATAACTTAAGGTTTATTTTTTAAAAATAAGGTAAGTAGAAAGAGACACTTGGATTAAGGTGATTTTGTTTTTCTTCAATTTTGTTTATTATGTTCTCTATGATTTGTATGGTTTGTGTTTCACTTTGTATATTTGGTTGTTGTTTAATATTTGTTTACATACTTATAGAAATAATAAAATATATTTTTAAAAACTGTGGTAAGTGCAGTGAAATGAGCCAGAGATTTGCAGAAACTCTACTAAATCAAGAACAAAGCAGACAGGCAGAGGACCATAATTATTACTGGTAGGATCCGCATGAGGCCTCAATGGTGCCATAGGCCTAGCATGATGGCGCATGGGCAGCACATCTGTGCACCACCTTGCACCACAAGAGGGCTCTGAGGGTGCACAATATGTAGTGTCCTGTGCCCTGGGAGCTCCCACTACACCATGAGTGCTCCTTAAGGTACCATAACAGCAGCACAGTGGAAAGAGCTCCCCCAAGTATTGTGCAAGCATAGGTTGCATCCAGATGTTCCTTATTTATTCTACTATATTTGGATATTCTGGAATAAAACATGGATATTCTGGAATATCCATGCTTTCTTCCGTAATATTCATGCTTTATTCTGGAATATCTAAATATAGGAGAATAAGTAAATGATGTCTGGATGCAGCCTTATCATTGCCTGAACCATTTCCTGTTTTGTGGAGCATACAAAAATGGCCGACCCCTGCAGACATTCG
This sequence comes from Aspidoscelis tigris stejnegeri, assembly GCA_023333525.1. NCBI lineage: Eukaryota > Metazoa > Chordata > Lepidosauria > Squamata > Teiidae > Aspidoscelis > Aspidoscelis tigris. The sequence continues at coordinate 16,891,978 of JALMGA010000007.1, forward strand.
CCTGTGCTCAGCACCAAGCCTTGGCTGAGAATACTGAACCAGGGAAAGAGTTTCCCATCTTTGATGTTCCCACTGATGCAAATGAATCACAGAGAGCAAAGATCATTCCAGGAGCTGCTTCTACCCACATGGGGCAGTGGATGCGCTTACAAACAACAATGCTTTGATCTGACGCAGTTAAAATTAATCTCACCCACACAATCTGGAGCAGGGAAAGGGGCACTGCAAAGCTCTGTGTGGTGGCCCTCCAACCTCCATGCTGGCTAAAAGATAAATCCGCTCTGCAAAGCCTCAGTTGCAGCTTTGTTTGGACGGAACCATATTAAACAGCAGAACAGTAATAGGTGTATCAATGGCTACTAAAATGGATGCCTAGGTCATCCACCACGTTGGAAAGACAGACAGGATACCTCTAAAGCACTGGTTCTCAACCTTCCTAATGCCGCGGCCCCTTAATGCAGTTCCTCATGTTGTGGAGACCCCCAACCACAGGGGAGGGGCAGCTCCGGGGAGGATGAGGCGGGAAGGCGGGGGACTCGTTGCGACTCCCTGAAAGGGTAGTTCGACCTCCAAAGGGGTTGCAACCCACAGGTTGAGAACCACTGCTCTAAAGGCCGTTTGCAGGGAATAGAGAGGGGGTGAATGTTTTGCCTTTGTCTTCTGCTTGAGATGCCCATAAGCCACTGTTTGAGATATGATGCTGGACTAGATGGGCTGGGGCCCAGGACAAGGGCAGTTCTGAAGCCCAAGTGAGACACCGTTTCATGTACAGTACAGCATGATAGCCGACCAGCCCAAGAAGCAATTTGAAAAACAAAACCAGCAGACACTGATTCAGTATTATCAAGTATTCGCAAAGAAAGAACCCATTCAGGCAAGAAGGAGTTTTTAGTGTGTGTGTGTGTGTTTTGCATAATGTAAGCCAAAACAGTCACTGATGTTGCAATACTTTAAAACTTCCTGAAACTCCGTTCCTCCTGTGCAAACAGATGGCTGTTATTTAAAAAGGGTGTTAGATTACAACCATATATTGGATTTTCATCACCTGCAAAGAAACTGCTTTCTTCTACCTCTTTGCTGCACTCCCCAAGGCAAAGAAGAAAAGTAAGAGCTGTTGTTTCCATTGGGTGTTGCTATCATGCTTTTCTCTGACGTAGTCCAAGCCACAATGCCGTTTAACCCATATGGATATTATAAACTTGAAGTAAAACACTAGCTGTTTTTAAAAACATGTCTCCATTGTTTACACAGTTGTGCTATATTTGGGGTGCAGAAATCCTACTAGGTTAAGATTTGGATCCATTCCTAATACCAGCTAATTAATATCAAGCGAAGCTCCAGACATTAAATTTGATAAGGCTCCTATGCCAGCACAGAAGCCTGCTTCCAATCAGGAAAAGGAAACAGAAGACATTAAATCCATATATAAAACCTGTAGGTGGTAGAAGAGTTGCAAAATAACGGATGCCTCGAAGACTCTATTGTAGATGAGTGGCACAGTCTGCACACCTAAAACTAGTCGCGCTGGTGGGAAAGTCATTTTTCAGGAAGTTTAGGATCTCTTGGAAGACAACAGTATGCTTCGTAATAGGTGGTCAGGCAAGACTTTCTCACTGCTAGTTCCTCAACCACAGCAGCAGAAACACCATATATACCTAACCCGGCCAGAAGTTACAATATTCCCGGTAGCACCTTCCAAGTAAGGAGGAGGAGGAGGAGAGTTGGCTTTTCTACCCCACTTTTCTCATTTAAGGGGACTCAAAGCGGCTGACAAAGCTTTCTACTCTTCTCCCCACAACAGAACACCCTGTGAGGTAGGTGGGGCTGTGAGAGCTCAGAAGAGAGCTGTGACTAGCCCAAGGTCACCCAGCAGGCTTCATGGGGGAGGGAGGACTCGAACTCGGTATTCCCAGATAAGAGTCCGGCTCCCTGACCATTAGACCAAACTGTGTAGGTTTCTCTAACATGCACAGTAAAGGCAAAATAAGAACAGTTCAACGTAATTCAAGTTGACCAACTCAGGCCAGTTACTCCTTTGAAGGATCCTTATCAGTCTTTAATGTTTTTGCAAACACACTGACCTTGTTCATTCCTTACACTTTTAAACTAGGCTGCTGAAAAGATCTCTTAGGAAATCCTGGAGCATTAAAAACTATGAGCTGAGTTCAGGAATTGAAAACAAACTTGTATGCTAAGTCGTGAGTGGCTCTGGCGGCTTGCTTCTTTCAGAAGAAATCAGAAGTCTGTCCATTTCTGGGCAACTCCTATAAAAAGGCCACCAGATCCTAATCTAACTTTCAAATAAAATAAAATCAAAACATAACATAACATAACATAACTAGAAGAGAATACTTTAAGTATGTTTTATGAGTGCTTTGTATATTTTATCTTTTTTCTTATAGTGACCCACCCTGGGGTATATATTCTTAAATAAATGAAATAAAATATCATACAAGTCATTACTTGGCACGTGGGTAAAAGAATGAGGCTTTTGGGCAAAATATTTCCTACTATGGTTAAAGAGAAATATACTAATCTAAATTGCAGTAGTTTTAGAACTGACTTAGCATGCATACATATAAATCAGGAGGAGAAAATGGTTTCCAGATTTGGTCAGGAAGTGGCCACTGGACAGCTTCCAAGAAAGGTCCCAACACAGCACAATGCAGTGTGGTGGCTTGAATGTTTCAACCATGACCTCGGAGATCAGGCCTGAATTTGCATGGCCTCTGGCACGCAATTAGCACAGCTCTGGTACATCCCTGGTACAGAATATCTGTACCAGAGCCGTCCTAATTGCATACCAGAGGCCTAAGTGTGAATTCACCCCAGGTTTAGACTTGGTTTTTTTCCCCACTGACCTCCCTTAATCCAGATCTAAGATGATCCGGATTTAAGGAATGGATCCTTCAACGAATCCTGATCTAGTAGATCCGGATCAAGGGAAGTACCCAATGCGTTTCCATGGGTGGTCTAGCGCCCAATAGCAAGGGAGGGGTTCTAGCTCGCTCGCAGTGGAAACGCCAGAGCACCCATGTGTCTAATCCAGATCGACCCACATGGGGCCCACCTGTCACACCAGGATTTTTGGGGGACAGGGAGTGCAATCTCTGGAGATTCTTCGAAGATTCTCCGGAGCGGCTCCAGATAATCTCTGGAGTGATCTGCCACAAACTTAGAAGATTCTCCAGAGCCTTTGACAAAGCTCCGTAGGATTGGCATTGCTCTCGCGTGGCGTCCTCTTCGGAGCCTGTGCTATTCTTTGCAGCCAGCTTAGGAGCCAGCTTTGGAGATTGTGCACAGGCTTCGGAGCTTTGCGTTTTGGGGCACACACCCCCAATAGGTGTACACCCCCCCCAGCCCCATTGCCCAATTGTGGTGGAATCAGGCTCCGTATAATCCGGATTTGATGCCTGAAGACCCCATTGTAGACTCCTTTAATGGGGTCTACAGGAAATCTGGATTATAGGTCCTGAAGGACCCATATGATCCAGATTTCTCTAGAACAGGTGGAAACAAATGTGGCTGTAATGAGGTCTGTAGTGGAAATGGGATCTTCCTGCCCTGAGCCTAATGGGTCCTTAATGGGTACTTAGTGCTAGTGGAAAAACACCCCTGCTCTTAGTCATGAAGTTCACTAAAGGATCTTGGATAAGTCGTAGCCTCTCCAATTAAAGTATCTTCCAGAATTGTTTTTTAGGATGAGATAGGGAGAAAGAGGACTGTGTTGGCTTCCTTTAGCTCCACAGAAGAAAGATGAGAATTAATATGTGAATATATAACATAAATATAAAATGGTAATAGCAATCTTCTGATTTCTGTCATCAGTATCTAGAACAGCTTCCACTAGCCACATATTGTTCCACTATTGTTTCCATAATCCTTTGCCACTGTTAACTAGGTTCAATAACTCCAATAAGCTCAGAAAGGATATTGGAGAATTGGAAAAGGTGCAGAAAAGGGCACCCAAAACGACCAAGCAGCTGGAACACCTTCCTTACAAAAACAGGTTGCAACATAAAGGCCTTTTCAGCCTTGAAACACAGAGTTTAAGAGGTGTATAAAATCATGCATGGCATGGAAAAGGTGGACAGAGAAAAATTATTTTCTCTGTCGCACAATACTAGAAATGGGGGTGTCCTCTGAAGCTGATGAACAGACCTGGGATGAACAAGGGGAAGGGTTTTATTTTACCATTTCATTGATCTATGGAATTTACTACCAGAGGAGGTGGTAGCAGTAACGAGTCTGAATGGCTTTAAAAAAGGATCAGATAAATTCATGGAGGACAGGTCCATCAATGGCTACTAGAACAGATGTCCATCCTCCAGGATGGAGAGACAGGCAGGATGCCTCTTGAGAACCTGAGAACAGTCTTCTGCCTGAGAAGCCCAGAAGCAATTGGTGGGCCACTGTGTGAGACAGGATTCTGGACTAGATGAGCTGTGGCCCAATCCAGCAGGGCTCCTCTTATGTTCTTAACCTTTGGAGAATCTGTACCTGTGTAGTGCTTCCTTCCACCTGCTCATAATGGATAGCTTTGGTTCACTGATGTGATCAAGGACAATCTTGCTGGATAAACAAAGGAACTTACAGACATTGTCTGGGAAAGGAGCAATTTCTTTTTTCACAGTACACACAGGAAAGATGTGATGGAAGGAATAAACAAAATACATTTGTTCGGCCTCAAAGCTAGGCTGGCTTCTACTATTCTGTTTCTGGGCCAACATAAGCCTTTAAAATGAGCCTAGTCACATTTAGTTTCCCATTTAAAATGACACATTAATGAAATATGGATGGCATTTTTATCATTCATGATCATTAATTATGGATTAATCTTGGAGATCCTGATCCTATTAGACACTGTGTTATCAAATATTATATGCATGATCAGACACCTTCATACACAGCTATTCCATTGTAGGACTGGTGGGATTTTGCTTCCCATTGTGGCACGACAAAGAAGGTTATACCAATAAAGCCATTTGGATGAAGAAATATTTCTCCTCTTAAAGAGTCCTTGTGGTCTTGCCTCAGTTGTCTCTTGTCTGCCCAGAACTGTGAACATAGGGAGCTGCGTACCCTCGGACCACTCAGCTCTGAGATACCTGAGGCTGACTGAGGTAGCACCCACTTGCAGTTTAAAAAGCCACTAAAAACAGCTCAGAGGTGGTAGCTGCGCCGTCCCTCATCAGTGTTCCCCTCCCACACCTAATCCACACTGAAAGCCAGAAATATTATTCCAGATGTCATTTTCTGGCCTGTAATGTGGATTAGAGATGGTACAAGAAATTTATTTATTTATTTATTTATTTGTGCGTGCGTGTGTGCTGCTAGGGTAAAGAAACAACTTACCTTTGAATCTATACTGTACAGAAGGGAAGTGATTCCATAGCTTGGGGGCTAACACCAAGAATGCCCTCCCACACATCCCTACCCCTTAATTCTCGAAGGGGGTGGCAGTGCCAAAATGGCTTCACCAGCAGATCTTACAGAACAGTCAGATCCATATAGGCATTCCTTTAGATAAGAACATAAGAACGTAAGAGAAGCCCTGCTGGATCAGGCCACAGCCCATCTAGTCCAGCATCCTGTGGCACACGGTGGCCCACCAAATGCTCATGGGCATCTCAAGCAGAGACAAGGACAAACCTTCTCCTGCTCTCGAATCCCAGCAAATGGCCTTAGAAGTGTCCTGCCCACCCCCACCCCCGCCTGAAAGATGTACCTAGGGATTCATCCTAGTAGCCATTGATTCATCTGTCATCCACAAATTTGTCTAACCCTCCTTAAAGCCAACTAGACTGGTAGCTGTTAACCACCTCTTCCGGCACCACATTCCATAAACCGATGACCCTCTGGGTGAAGAAATACTTCCCCTTTGAGATATTTGAGACTCAAGCTATTTACGGCTTATAAATTAATGTTACCACCTCTAAGCAACCTTTGAGCTAACTTTTTTTTTTAAAGAAAATGCATGTAAATGGAACCTGGTTTGAAACCGAAGTTTCATTCAGGCCACCCTGCTGGAGCCTTTAGCATACCACACATGGCTCTTCAACCATCTTGCTTTCTCAAACCATGTCAATGCATGCGATAGCTGTCCCTCAAAAAGCCACCCTGGCTACCTGCTCACTTAGATCCTGTGTCTTTACCTATGAAATCCTTAACCCTACTATATGTTATTAGATTTATGTCACTGGGGATAGGGACCATGGGAAACGAAGGCCATCTTTCCAAATTCTTCTCTTTTTCTTTCTGTTAGCTCCTGTGATTTCTCTTTCCTCCTTCCCAGACCAAAAACTCAACAGACTGAGAATTACAGAAACAGACCTGAAGAATTGCTGGAGATTTCATAGGCATGCTGTTGGCTTACCTGGAAGTTCTTCATGCCTCTATTTTATTAGCAGCTTTTCCTTTAAAAATATACACAAGACCCTTCATCTCAGTGATTCCAGGACAATTTGCATTAAGAATCATAAATGCAAAATTAAAACCATTTACTAAGAGGCTTTTTAACTACTCTAAAAGTGCAGTGCTTTTATTTGTCTTTATTACCGCTCTCTGTGAATGAAATTTTAATGAAGACCAATGTTCGGATATTGTAAATAAACAAAAGGGAATAAATATGTTGCATGTTTTTGACTTGTGGCTTTTGCTTTTGCAGCCTTAATATTTCCTATCTGTTCCTCTGTCCTTCAAGAGAGAAGGGAAGAGACCTGCAGTTCTAAATAACAGATGCAAAATGACCATAAGGGGGAAATAATGACATTGCATCTTGAGGGTTTAGAAGGCAAAATACCCTGAATAATGCAGGATACTTGAAACTCAGCACACCTTCCTATAACTCTGGGCCTGTCAAATTGTGAAGAACATAAGAGGATAAGGCATCAGCCCATTTAGTCCAGCATCATGTCTCACACAGAAGCCCATCAATTGCTTCTGGGCATTCTCAAGATGAGGATGAGGATGATGAAGAAGAAGAAGAAGATGATGATGATGATGATGGGTTGGCTTTTCTATCCCACTTTTCTCACCCATTTAAGGGACTCAAAGTGGCTGACAAAGCTTTTTGTTCTTCTCCTCACAACTGAGGTAGGTGAGGCAGTGAGAACTCAGAAGAGAGCTGTGACTAGCCCAAAGTCACCCAGCTGGCTTCATGGAGGAGTGCACAATCAACCCTGGTACTCCGAGATAAAAGTCCAGCTCGATAACCACTACCAAAGGGGCGAAACCCTTTCAATTCCTGCCAAATGGGCTTTAGAGGCATTCTGTCTCTTTCTCAGAATCACCCATCAGTAGTCCAGAACCCAAAACTAGGCAAACAGGGGACTTTTGCAAAAGTAAGTTCTTCTGTTTATTAGGCGGACAGCAGAAGACAAGAAGCTTTGGAATAACTTTCTCCCAGAGAAACGCCAAGCTTCTTCATTGCCCGCTTTCCAGCATTTAATTAAAACATTTCAGTCAGGTTTTTGCTAATTAGATTTCCCATTATTTTTACTTTGAAATTGTTCCTATGTTTTTATATTTTGTATTAACTACTGTTTTATTTCTCCTCCATTTTGATGTTCTCTATTACCCTGTTTTATCTGCATATTGTTGGTTGACTGGGACCTTAATGAAAAGGTGGTATAAAAATTATTAAATGCAAATACCTAGAAGGAATACATTCACAGCCAAAAGACATTCAGATCTTTGATCTCCCTCAGTCCAGGGAAGGAGCTTGACCCTGGGTTACCTGCTCTTCATACCTGGGACCTTTCTGCACTTGGCCTTACCCTGGAATATATCTCAGGATAGCAGTCTGCTGGCCCACAAGCTAATGTAGACCATGGCAGGCCTCACCTGGGGCCTTCCATAATCTATACTCGTATGCAGATAGCAGGTCCCTATTCTGGGATATATTCTAGAATAAGGTCAATGTAGAAAGACCCCAGAGATCCCACCTACGGTCACACAGCTGAAGCCACATTAGCCTACTTGCAGAATCCATCTCACATGCTTTAGCTACATCTGAAGACAAGGACAAGGAGGCTAGGATGATCCTAACTTTAGCCTGCTGATGCAAGTCAAGGCAGAGGTTTATAACCCATGTCTAAAGCAGGAAGTCACAGGAGCAACTAATAAAGCTTTGTTTCAAGTGGGATAGTTGAGGCCATACTTACAGGTTCCTGGACTTCTGGCACCAGTATCTTTCCTTTGGCATCTTCCTCTTCTGGTTCTTCGTTCTCCTTATTATCCGTCCAGGGAGCTGAATCCTGAGCTGAGCAGGTGCTAATTAAGTCTGGCAAACTTGTAGATGGATAGTTGAGAAAATCTTCTTCTGCTCCTTCCTGGAAGAAGATAAATGTTTGTTATTATATATCTCAGCCCAGAAAATAGAGACACATACACTGAATTGTTACATACATTAAATTATTTCTGTGCTTTGATTCTTCTCCCTCACCCCAGACCTGCCTTGTTTCATCCATAATTTCATTTAATTTCTTTTAGGGCACTTATTTTCTTACTCATACCTTCTCCTCTACTATCCACATAAATATAATCAATCCAGGTTCTCCAACCTGGTATTGATTCTTTTCATGTCTGGATTCCTTCTGTTTTTCTCTCCAAGTATGATTTGCATATCTGAACTCAACAATAAGGACAACAGCCCTGTAACTGTATGATACTATAGCGCAGACAGTGAGCAGACACAAAGAGAGGTGCTCTCTGAGGTATGTTCTAATCTGCTTACGAAATCCATTACAAAATCAGGCTGCAATGTCTAGGCCTCTTCAGTCTGGAGAGACGGTGTTTAAGAGGGGACCTGACTGAAGTATATAAAATTATGCATGGTATAGAAAAGGTGGACAACGCAAGAACCAGGGGGCACTCTATGAAGCTGATGGGTAGGAGAGTTGGATCCGACAAAGGGAAGTATTTCTTCACCCAAAGGGTCATCGGTTTATGGAATGTGCTGCTGGAAGAGGTGGTGACAGCTATCAGTCTAGATTGCTTCAAGGTAGGGTTAGACAAATTTATGGATGACAGATGTATTAATGGCTACTAGAATGAATGCCTAGGTACAACTTTCAGACCGGGGGGGGGAGGGGCGGAAGCAGGAGGCTTCTAATGCCATTTGCTGGGATTCAAGAGCAGGAAAAGGTTTGTCCTTGTCTCTGCTTGAGATGCCCAGGAGCATTTGGTGGGCCACTGTGTGAGACAGGATGCTGGACTAAATGGGCTGTGGCCTGATCCAGCAGGGCCTCTGGAACAAAATGTGGTTCTAATCATAGGCAAAGCTGATCCTAGTCATCCTGCCAACTTCATCGGTTTCCCTATTGGTTCAAGAAAAGCAAGCAAGGCAGGGTGGTATCACTCACACTAACAGTTTAGAAATATCTGGCATGTAGTGCTACAATTCAGATCTGATGATTACAGACAAATAAGATTAAGGAGAATAGGAATAAAAATGAGAAGAGCAACGGAAGATTTATTGAGTCTCCTAATAAGCCACGTTGACAGCAATGAAGCAGATATGGACTTAAAAGAGGAGATAAGGAAGATAATTAGGATCAGCTAAGAAACAAGGTGAATTGGCTACCAATGGCGGGAGAGGATTAGGGACTCGATGGAGTAGTATCACAACGACAATGTAGAAAGAAATATGAAATGTATTATTAGTTATTTTGGGGTTTTATGGTATATGTGTATTGTATTTTTCTTAAAAGTATTAATAAATATTATCTGGCATGTATCAGTCTTCATTACAGCCATGATCACAGTATTCAAGGGTGTAGTGTGCTTCCATAATCACAGTTCAAAAAACAAGGAATCCTGTTCAGGACTGCTGACCCCAGGGCTGCACCAGGGTGGTAGTGTTGAAAGGTCTTTGCCTCATTACTCTGATTGTGAGAAACCTGCAGATAGGGAGTCCTGCCTCCTCTCCGACTCTGCTTTCAAGCCTGTTGCTTTCTTAATGTTGCAATAACTGGGCCTGTTTGCACTTACCAGTCAGAGCGGTTGCAACGTCTCCTTGACCAGGCCTGTCTGCATGCTGCTGCCACCACTTCAAGCAGGATAAGCCCTCCCCAGGAAAACCCAGCCGTGGACTGCTAAAAAGAAGTCCATAGCTTGAGCAGGAGTATTTTGCACCCTCTGCCAGGTGTGGCATGGTGAGTAGCTGCGGCATCGCAATTGCACAACCGCAGCCACATGCAGCATCCAGATTACCATGGCAGCGTGAGAATGCACACCAGATATTGCCTTGGACTTCACCATGGCAATTTGGGCTGGCCTGGCCTGACCAGTCATATTCTGAGTGATGCTGGCCCAGTATGGACCTTCTTCAACACTTGAAGTAGAAATGGCTGCCACCGTGCTTGGTTATTACCAGCCTAGTATGGTACTGTTATACCACAGTAGGCTGGTATGGGTGAACCCATCCAAAATCTCCTTGGGCTTCCTCTGCTTCCTCCCATGCTTCTAGAAAAGGTGAGACTGTTGCCAGGACAACTGCCATTTTTCATCCCAAATGAGAACCTGTGATTTCTCTCCCAGCACTTGGTTGAAGTAAGTTCCCCTAGATTCCTGTTGTTTTTAACTGCTTGTTTTGGTTATTTTTATACAACAAGTAGGGATGCCTACAAATATTCAAAATATTCATTATTGGTACGAATTTAGACATTTGTATATTAATCGAATGTCTGGACATTCAGATTTCCAAATTTGAACAAATACTATTATTTTGAGTTATTCGTACAAATAATTCAAACATACATATCTATATGGTTACATATTCATCTCGTACGCACCTCGTATACATCCGTTCAGGATGAAAACAGGATGCGTACGGATGCATACAGGTACGTACGAGGTGCGTCTGTCCAAATTATTTGAACGAATACATAGGAATGTATTTGTATAGATTTGAATGACTGGACATTCATTTTTCCTTATTCGCACGAATTCGGATTTTTGAATATTTGATTCGTAACGAATTGAATGTCGAAAATTGCATTTATGCAAGTCATTTCCTGAGAATCTAATCATTCCTGTAATGTGACTCAGCTTCTGAAATGAGACTTGAGGCTTTTTCGCACCTTCGCTTCCATGATCAGGCGCCTGCAAGTTGCAATTCCTGATCTATCCCAAATTTGCTCGGTGCTTCACCAAGTGTGGTTGCCTCTATACTAGATGTGTTTACCTCACTGCAGCAACAGATATATATTCCACTGTTGCTGTGGCAACTGGGCTACACAGCACTTAACTATGACTGTGTTGGCCCACTTCATGGACCCTTCACCTGGAAGAGGTGCAAAGGTTGCATGCTGGACTATATCAGCCACGTCCCAGACATGGCCGGCATAGCTGTGAAGCAATCCAGCATGCACCGAGATACTCCTGGGAGGGAAGCATCTCCCCGTGGAGTATATGCTCCATCTCGGAGCATACCTGCCCTTCCCCTATTCACCAAGTGCAGACAGGCCGTTGCACTTGTAAAATGGGGCTTCACAGTTCCCCTAAGTCCCAGTTTTCCATAAATGGCAATTACTTCCAGAACTTGGTTTTACACTACAAAGCGGTCTGTGGGAACTTGATGTTATGCAAAAATCAACTGCATTATAAACAAGAATAATGAGCTAGAATTAAAAACAGCATACGTTTGTTTTTGTTAAGATTATAAAACTATTAGCCTCATGTAAGATATAGGCCAGGTCTCTGTTCAGTCCGATGCCAGATTTTTATTTTTTTTTAATGTTTAGAAGCTCCTTTGGTTTCAGGCCAAGGAAATCTATGCAAGCTAGAACCTGCAGAATTTTTCAGCACAATTCTCAGAAGTTAATCTCACTGTATTCAGTCAGACTTTCTCCTGGGAATATATCCTTAGGTCTGTGAAGCCTCATCTTTACATTCCCTAGACGCTTAAACTCCAGAAGAAGTGCAATCACAGCAAGGAATTCTGCCACTGACACATTTCATGCAGGCATATATGAATGCGACTGCTAGGTGACTGACCAGGACAGCTAGCTGGATGCACATCACGCCAGTCTTAAAAGAGTTGCGCTGGATGCCAATTTCTTACCGAGCCCAATTCAAGGTGTTAGCTTTGACTTATAAGGCCCTAAATGGCTTGGCCCCCAAGTATCTGAAGGAATGCCTACTCCTGTATTGACCTGCCTGTGCCTTAAGGTCTGGAGAGGAGACCCTCCTGGTTGTTGCACCACCTTCTGCAGTAAAACGGGTGGGCACCCAGGAGAGGGCCTTCTCAGTGGTGGCCCCTAGGCTATGGAATAATCTCCCCCTTGAGGTGCATCAGGCTCCTTCATCGTATATGTTCAGGAAGGCAGTGAAGGTGTACCTCTTTGCCCTGGCTTTTGGCTAAATGGGGACACTTTTCCCTTCCCACTTAAAGCTACTTGTAGCCACTGGAAGTCATTTGCAGATATTATTGTTTTGATTATAGATTCTTTACTGTTTTAATGTGTTGGATTTTAAATGCTGTTACCCACCCTGAGACCTTCGGGTATAGGACAGGATAGAAATATAAATAATAAATAAAATAAATAATAGAAAACAAATACATTTTTGTCCCATTTGCACGCTGAACACTGATTCCTATAAAGCTGTTGACGACACTATCTGAAGAAGAAGAAGAAGAAGAAGAAGAAGAAGAAGAAGAAGAAGAGTTGGCTTTTCTACCCTGCTTTTCTCACCCATTTAAGGGGACTCAAAGCAGCTGACAAAGCTTCTGTTCTTCTCCCCACAATAGAACATCTTGTGAGGTAGGTGAGGCAGTGAGAGCTCAGAAGAGAGCTGTGACTAGCCCAAGGTCACCCAGCTGGCTTCACGGGGGAGGGCGGAATAAAACCCAGTATTCCCAGGTCAGAGTCCGGCTCTCTAACTACTAGACCAAACTGACTCACCATCAAACTGTCATGCCTATCTCCCTGCTGTGTCAGAGAGAGTCATGCTCCAGCCTAACTCAGCAATCTTCTTCCCCATATCACCAAACCAGGACTCAAACATAAGGCATTTCCAAACCCAGAAACAGGATCAGGTCCTCATGCATAAGCTGTGTGGTGTTTGTGCAAATTGTGTGCAACTAGCTGTGTAACCTGCAATGTAAGCACCACCAAAGAGAGTGTGGTACATTTAACTCACCTGCTTAGTTGACAGCAGGGAGGTAGAAGTGAATGATGGTTTATGCATGGAGGAGAGGCGAAAATGACTTCCATTTATGAAACTGGGCACAGTCCAATATCGTGATAGGGAGACCCTCAGTTTGCCCTTCCTCGTGCAGGCCATTGTCTACCTCCATCTGCCTATTACTCTGATGTTGATTACTCTGATGTTTAATGCTCTTTTTCCTGATTTTTCATGATATACTGGAGCATCTGTAGTTGTGACCACTGAATGCTAACAGTATATGCTGGGACCCATTGCTGGATGCTGATCCTGCCGCAAAGCCAGAAGACTGCCATAGCAGGAGGGCAAACATGTCCACAGCTGCTGTAGTGAGCTGGATTGGTGAAAGAGCCACTCTGTTTCAGCCCCAGACTCAGAGCCTTTTCGTACCTGGTCTGCTGGGGAACTCCACGGGGCACCCGCCCTTTGCGGCTGTTTCTATTCCCACCACGCATATAGCGAACTGCTCTACCTCCATACTAGTGGCAGGGCTGGTATAACCCTGCATGCTCCCATGTGCATCACTTCCACGTGCAAGAGGTCCGTATGGAGCATGTGACCAGGTGGCACAGGCGTATTTGTGCACTGTGCCACCAGGCTGCCACGGGAATGGTACCGTACACGCACATTAATGTCTTAATGGAGGCGACTGGCGCCTCACCAGCACATAGAGAAGTGCGCATGCCAGATCTATCCCCCATCTTCTCTTCCCTGGGATGATTTCCCAGGGAAGGGCGAACGCAAAAAGGCCCTCGGAATTGTGTAGTCATGAAGAACTCTTGACAAATGAAGCGATGAGACATCAAGGATCAGGCACGTTATGCAAGAAACAGTCCTTACTTCGTCTTGTGAAAATGAACGTGACACAACCTTTAATTTATTTTGAAGCAGAGCTTGGCAGGATTTTCTCCAATGAGCATTCCTATCGGTTGTGCAGAAGCAGGTGTGGCACGGGCCAACACCCAGCTCGTGAAACACGCCCCAACTGCCTAACCCCAATGTAAAACACATGAGCATCTATTCCGCGTGATTTAACCAACAAGGTGGGAAAAACACAGCAGAGTTACTGCCAAATCCGGCTGGTATTTAATAACCCCAACAAGAATGCTGCAGAAGTCGCTGCAAATGTGTCCATTTTGTGACCTGCCTTGGTAAGTTTTAATTCATTCAATTTAGTTGTTTATCTCTCAAAGATCCCAGGGCAAGTTACAGCATACGATAAAAACGTAGATCACTGAAACATATTTAATAAATAATTTCCCACCCTAGCACGACTACCTATATGGTCTCAGGGCAGGTAGCAACACTTAATATCAACACATTAAAACAATAACAGTACATATTAAAACAGTACCTGCAAGTGAGAAAGGAAAGTGTATCCCCATTTAACCAAAGGCCAGGGCAGAGGTGCGGTCCTCACTGCCTACCTCAACATCTACAGTGAAAGTGATAGACACACCCTAGGGGCCATCACTGAGAAGCCCTCTCCCGGATGCTCACCCCCTTTGCTGCTGAGGGTGGTGGTGCAACCAGGAGGTAAGTATCTGCCTGTTGCAAATATATTTTTTCTTTTCGCACTAGCTGCAGTTGCCAGGCTGCCTCAAAATAAGGTTACTGTATTTCCAGTAGCATAGGCACTTATGAATACACACATAGCCCAAGTGAACGCACTATAGGAGAGGGACTTCCAGTTGTGATCACTTTTGCCAGTTACCTGTGCCTATTTCACAGTGATTGTAGTGGCAGCCAGCAGTCTGCATTGGTTACCTATTTGCTACTGAGCCCAATTCAAGGTGTGGACAATAACATATAAGACCCAGAAGTCTGGGGCCCTGGTTATCTGAAGGAGCACTGTCTCCCGTATAGACCTGCACGTGCACTGAGATCTGAAGAAGAGGGCCTTCTTGCAGAGGTACAAGGCACAAGGACATCTAAGAGAGCCTTTTCTGTGGTGGCCCCTGGACTCTGGAACAGTCTCCCTCTTGAGGTTCACCAGGTGCCTACACTGTATAGTTTTCAGCGCCTGGTGGAAACACGTCTTTCTACCCAGGCTTTTGCTGTTTAAATAGCTTCCTCAGGGTGCTGTCCTGTTAGGGATGGAGGGTGGGGGTTTAGATTTTTAATTATGTTTTAATATTTGGTATGTTTTATTCTTATTGTAACCCACGCTGGGACCATCTGGTGAAGGGCAGGATATAAATTCCTTAAATAAATAAATAAACAAAAGGGAAAGTCGCTTCCAGACTCTGATCTCGCTTTAGCCAATCTTCCGAGCGACATGATAAAATTGTGTGTGAAACATCACCTACCGTGCTGGCAACTACCAAGGACACGAGGCCTTCAGCAGATCGCAGAAGAGCAACGGCTTCTTGATGGGAGAGACCAACCAGAGACTGTCCATTGATCATTAGCAATTCATCACCAACTTTTAGTCTACCATCCCTAGGAAAACAGAGAGGAACCAAGAGTTCTTTGTAATTCCGGGGAGGAAAGGGGTTGCACCAAGTTTGGGAAACTTAATTAAGGGTTTTACATGCTGCATCAAAATGCTGGTGAAGAAAGATCTAGCTTTGACAAACTCATTCCCTAGCAACTGGATTTTTCCTTCATTCCAAGAGGAGTATGAATAAAACGCCTCTGCTTTCTTTGTAAATCCTTTTCCCCATCTACCTCCTTTCAGGGGAAAATTTCAAACCGAACATAGGAGGTACCGTCTGCCTTTTGTTAATAATGAATAATCAAGTCACTACACATTTACTTAACACCTTCTGTGAAGCATCTCAGAGCACTTTATAAACACTAACTATATCATTGGTAAGTAGGTCAGCTTTAATATTAAATTTTCTATGGAGCAGTTAACTCCACATGGCCTCATTCCACTAATAGCATCTCACACCGTATCAGTCTCACAAGAAGGAATAAGCTGGTTGCTGGCGATTTTCCCTTTGCCTCTTTTCAGGAGACAGGCTGGGGCATGTCTAGACTTAGAAAAGTTGTGCGTCGGAAGGCGCAGCTAATGTGCGGGCGTTACACCTGACACCCGATTCTGCGTAGTGGCGGTGCATTATGCTGCTGAATGATCAACACTTGTGCCACAGTATAAGGTAGATTTGAATGTTCCCGCCAGTCTGGAGAGGACAGTGAGAACAGCGAACGAGACCTGAGCCTGCAGCTCGGCTCCCATTGGCTGCCCCTTCCCATGTGATGCACGCCACACCGCGTGTGCCACAGAAGTCTTACAGCTGTCAAGGAGGAAGCTGCGGATCTCCGTTTGGAGCGGGGACAAGGAGCTGTTGCTTCGCAGCAGGTAAGCTGCGTGTTTTTATATAACTGTGGATTTAATCCGCTAATCTTGAAGCTGCCTGGTATGGTCCACCCTTTGATCACTGGAGGGCTAGGAATATATGACCTTTTTTTTGCACTTGCCTACCCATGCTCTGAACCAGTGGATCTGGAACAGCCACAACTGCTGTTTCAGAGCATGGAAAGGCATGGTCTGGAACAGAGTCGTCTGCACAATACTGCTGGTCCAAAGCAACTTCTGCCATGTCCGTGAAGCTCAAAGACATTTCCAAGCATGCTGGGAACAAAAGGTCTTGGCCGCAGATGGCACCAAACATTGGGCTGGGGCCAAGACCGTTTGTTCCCAGCATGCTTGGAAATGTCATTGTGCAGCACTGAAATGTGTTGCCTGCTAGTACTGAACATGGGAGGTGTGTCTTCTACTATGCACAAGTGAAAGGTAAAACAAAACAGATTTAAGGACAACTTAAAGTTGAGAACAATGCGACAAAGCTCAAGGCGCTGTTCTCCTTCAGTTCCCATCATTCCTCATCACACAAGCAGGCTGGGTATATGGAAGATAGAGACCAACAACCCCATGAGATCAGTATATTGACTACCTTTGGCTTTCTTGGTTCTCTTATTCCCATATTACCTGATTATGAGCTACTTGGAAGAGTCCGTTGCCACTGAGAATTAAAAGTATAAATAACATAACTTAGCACCTGCTACTTATTTTCATTTACCTTTATACCCCAGGTGTTATACATAAGCAGGATTATTAAGGTCATATAAACACTGTGGCAGACCAAAACAGTACCTGTGAACAGAGCCTCCTTCTTCCACTCGCGCGATAATAATGGCATGAGGAGAACGCCTAGATCCTCGACCTCCGGTGATCTGGATTCCCAGCCCGTCTGTTCCTTTCATCATGGTCATCTTCCATATACGGCAGCCTTCACGCTGGGAGGGAACGTTGAGACAATTCTTGCATTTTATTTGGGAGGCCACACAATATTATCTGTTTTCTCAATCTGACTGAGACCCTTCTGGTCAGTTCTGTGGTATCAGATGAAGCATCTGGTTTTTTAGGGGAAGGAGGAATACTCCATGTATACTTGGAGTCTCTTACTTCTCCACCACCAACAAATTTGTTGCACACAGGAGGCCTGGAGTTGCCTGTACACAAACAAGCTTAAGACTGACTGACTGACTGACTGACTGACTGACCCCACCCTATACCCAAAGCTCTCAAGGCAGGTTACAACATTAAAAACCAGCAAGCATATAAAATGAGCCTTAAAACCATGACAGTGCCTGAATGTGGGAAGGAAAGCCATTTCCTTGTTTAGCCAAAGGCCAGGGCAAAGAGGTGCGTCTTCACCACTCTCCTGATGATGCCTGACGCACGTCAGGAGGAAGACTATTCCACAATTTGGGAGCCACCACTGAAAAGGCCTTGTCCCGGGTGCCCGCCCCTTTTCCTTCTGCGGGTGGAAGGACAACCACGAGGGCTTCCCTTCCAGATCTTAAGGCACGGGCAGGTCAATATGGAAGTTCGGCTATATGGTGTTCAAGGTTACAAAAAGGGTCTCCAAGGGCTTTGCAGATGACTGAGAAGCTTCCAATGTCTCTCCCAACTCCTTGTCAGCAATAAGCAGGACTCAGCAGATGGAACCCAAGCACCTGATTAGGTATCAGTTCAAGTCAATGAGAAAAGCACTTGCAATAACTGAATAGAACATTTGCAAAGAAAGGAATTTCCTTTTTTTAAAAGGGAGTCCCATACAAACTGCTGAAGTAGTGAAGTTTAGTGTGCTCCATATTTATGTATCACACTGACTTCATTTTAACAATCCTAATCCCAAACAACTCTTTCACTTTATTAGGGCAAATTGAAAATAATACAATCACAACTTGCAGGAAAACAATTACGTTTTACATATCATGTGGTTGGTAAAATGTGACTTTGCTCATATAATGCAATTCTGGAAACCATGAATTTTGATTTTATCTTAGAGGCATCAATGAACTGCATTGATTAAGGACCCTTCCAGCCACAGCATGGCTGATTTATTGACAGTTTGCGTTTCCTGTCAGTACTGTCTTTGACTTACACTAACTGATTGAATCTTAACTCTGACTTATTTGTAGACTGGGTGTCTTCTCTATATTAGAACTGACTTAAGGTCTTTGTGCACCAAATCTGCAGTTCTGGATCTGTAGATTCAGATCAGGCAGGGGCTGGACCCAATCTGTTCTAGACCAGCCCTTGTGCCAGTCCCAAAACTCACGTTAACTTTGGAGCCAGAGCCAATGGCTAGTGATGAATGTTCCTGACCTCAAAACCCCCCCAAGGGACTCATTTCACCAGGGCAACCGTTGCTGAAATGGGTACCCCATGACCCTAGTAGACCTTGTTGGAAAGATTCTGGGCCAGAAGTGGACCAGGAGGACATTTTGGGCTTCCTACTTCAGATTCAGAATACGCAGACCAATAACAGCTACCAGGAGCAGGGACTCTCTAGCCCACATCAGTGTGTGGACAGAAGAGGCCCAGAAGAGGAATACCATCTGAACTAGAGATGAGTGCAAAAAGGCCTTTATACCAATAGAGTAGACCTTCATGATTCACAGCTGCCAATTTTTCACAGGTAGCAATTACTTCTTTTACTGCAAAGCAGTTTGTGGAAACGAAACAACAGTGTTTTATAAGTGATAACTGGATAAGGGGTTTTGTTATACCAAATCAAACTGTCCATCAGTTTTTTTCGCACTTCTTCCTGTAAAGGAAGTTCTTCCTCATCACCTGCCATGAAATCATGAGTTGCCAAGGAAACAGCCTCCTAGGGTCATCTTTTTTTTCCCCTTAGGCATTGCCCATCTGGTTCACCTTCTATCCCCAAGACCAAATATCGAAAGCCACTTACAGTAAAAGGAATAACATATTATTCCTTAATTGTTAGTAGCTTCAGTCTAAAAAGGATTCTGATAAAACGGAAACAATTCAAGAGGAAAGCAACAAACAGTGCAGAAACACCAGCTCCTAGGAGGAAAGACAGCTTGAGAGAACTATGTGTGTTTGGTCCTGAGAGAAGACAGTGGGGCCATTCCCATTACAAGCTTAAACGGTTTCAAAATGGTTTCGATCCTCGCAGTCCCCACGTCAGGTTGGCTTAACATGCTTTCCGCGTGTTAAATCACCTCAAAGCGTTGTAAATGTAAACACTCATTTCAACAGGTCTCGCTCCGGTTCTTGCATTTGAAATGTTTTATATTTCTTACTGTGGGAATGGTACCATTTTAGTGGGATGAAAATGCATGCTTAGGGTTTCCCTCCCTCAATAGCTTGCTTCCAAAGATACAGCAGCGGTGACTGTAGCAATCCACCCAATTCACACCTAATAACAATGTTGCAATTCTGCGCAATTCTGGCTCTTTAAAAGTTCTGACCTTTAGAAAGGAAAAAGGAAGGAAAGCAGCTGCAGGTTCTGGGAGATGTGTGAATGTTTAAGGCTGTGTGAGCAGGCGGCGGTGGCAGCAGAGCAAGCCAGCCATCCAGGGTGCTTTTTTTCGGAGGGAACCCCTGCTGGGGATGGTGGCTGTGGAGGTGAGCGGGCGAAGGGGGCTTCAGTTGCCGCTGCTGCTGTGTGCCCTGGGCAATGGGGAGAGGAGGGGGAAACGGTGCCGTTTTTCATCCATCCATGCAAGTGGCAGCCACCCAGCCAGGCTCCGTGAAGGGGTCGGTTATGGGTGGCGTGTTCACGCCAGGAAGGAGAGGGCAGGGCAGCCCAAAAAAGCGGTTTTTAGAAAGTAGTCACTTGAGTCACGTATGCCACGTACAATACTCAGAATCCGGATCAAACCCGATTAAGTTGAAAGTAATGCGATCAGGCAAATTCGTGTTAGCATCCGGTTCTATTATTTTGGTTTAGGAAAACTGTTTTAAGCTTGTAATGGGAACATGGCCTGACAGATATAGTGATATTGTACTCTTCAAATATTCAAAAAGTTGCCACACTGAAGAGGGTTATGACAAAACAATGAGCTTCAGTCCCAAGAAAATACAACCACTTCTTGAGGTCCCACAAAATACAGAATGCCATCTCATGACGGTACATAGTCAGACCTTTCCAGAGTAGCACTAACTTGTGGAATATCTTCCACTACTGCAGTGGTTCTCAACCTTCCTAATGCCGCGACCCCTTAATGGAGTTCCTCATGTTGTGGAGACCCCCAACCACGGGGGTGGAGCAGCTGGCAGGTGGGAGGGAAGGGCGTCGGGAGACTTGTCGCGACCCCTCTGAAAAGGTAATTCGACCCCCAAAGGGGTCCCGACCCCCAGGTTGAGAACCACTGCACTACTGTATTCATGAGGCATGCCTACTAAAGACATTTACCCAGGCATTCACTGTGTGAGTTTGGTCTTGTGTTTGGAGTGTTTGACTCTTATCTGGAGATCTCCCAGTTTGATCCCGCACTCCTCCATGAAGCCAGCTGGGTGACCTTGGGCTAGTCACAGCTCTCTTTCTGAGCTCTCACATTCCCACCCACCTCACAGGGTATCTGCTGCGGGGAGAAGAACAGAAGGTGTGTCAGCCACTTTTAGCCCCCTTAAAGGGTGAGAAAAGTGTGGTATAAAAACCAACTCTTTTTCTTCTTTTTAAATGTGTTTTAATTGGTTGATCCTTTTCAAGTGTTTTACCTTCTTTCTTTTTTGGGAAACCGTTTCAATTTTTTAAATGGAAAATAGTATAGAATACAGTAAATTAAATACAGTAAACTAAAACAGTAAACATGATTTTGTATAACACAGTTTTGTTTTTATACTGTTTGTAAAATGTGACTTTCCTTATTTATTGTAACTTCAGGAAACAATAATACAATTTGGCCTCTATGGCGGAAGGGGGGCTGTACTGTCATTTTTTATTACAATGAATTCATTTAACAGCATATGCCTTCCTAGCTATGAATATTACACAATCTTCATTCATCTGGCCAAACATTTGTGTTATTCTGCTGGTCAAGTTATAGGCAAAAAAAAAAGGAAGGAAGGAAGGAAGGAAAGGAAAGGAAAGGAAAGGAAAGGAAAGGAAAGGAAAGGAAAGGAAAGGAAAGGAAAGGAAAGGAAAGGAAAGGAAAGGAAAGGAAAGGAAAGGAAAGGAAAATCTGGACCTTTCTGCACTACCAGGATCACTGGGTCTGGACCTGTGAGACATTATGACACTATACTACACTGAGCAGAGTAAGTTTTTGGGTCATCCCTGAGAGCTCCAAAAGGCTTAGGATGAACGTTCCTAGCTCTGTGTAAGGAATAAACGAGGACAATGGGCGCGTCCGCATGCAAGACAGCTGATGCAATTTGGATACGTGTGATAAAAATCCATGTTGTAACATGGAATAAAGCATCCCCATGTGGTTTGGGGCAACGCGGATCCAAACCGTAACTGCCTGTCCCCATGGAACGGGAGAATGGCGGCAGTGGCAGCAGCGGTGAGAGGAGCACTGCAGTATGTTCATTGACATACCACCAAAAATTATTTTGCATGTCACATTTTGAAGAATCTCATAAATTTGTAGAGTAGCAAAGATAACTGTTGTATCACAAATTATTATGGTTGTTGTTATTGTTATTAAACTTTTTTTTAAATGGAAAATTCAACCCTATTGAATTGCAAATTAGAGACTATTTTAGCATAGGCTGCATTTTTTGCTTGAGGGGGCAAGGCAGTATTCCCTTTTGTTTCATTAATGATAGAATTTCAGTCTTTTAAATTATGAAGTTTTGTGCCACAGCCTTCAGTTCTGGCCAGATATGACCTCTCAACCACTGTACCACGCTGCCCTTGCAGTTCAGTACATGGATGATGGCTTCCAAAGATAGAAGTGTATTTCTGACGGTCAATGGCTTCCCTACGTCAGCAACTCACTCCAGGGATCCACATGAAATTAGGAAACATTATTCTCACTTGGGGTCTGTTATATAATATAGATAACCCATTTTCACACATAATGAGATAGAAAATGATATTCCTGCCTCTTTGAACACTTTAATTGTTTTTGTAACATATGCACACAGAGATTTATGCTCTTTTTAAATGCAAATTTCACCCAGATCTCTTAATATGATTTGAAATCAAGGCCAGGGGAAAGAACCTCATGTATAAGATGAGTGGGGAGACACGAAGCATGAAACTGCCCAGAATTAAAACACTTTCAGCAACACTCCTCTAGCTATTCGCTTGGCAGAGAGTTCTCAATGAATAACTTCTGATTAAATATATATGACACTGTGCTCTTACATAGAAAGATGAATTAGGTCCTTTCTTTACTCACATTTGATCTGATTGAAGGAGCCTCTTAAACTGGATCATGAGACTTCTCATCTGCACATTAATGCGGATCAAGGAGGACCTGCTCCCCTTAGTCTGACTCTGCACAAGATGTAGCCAGATCTGGATTAAGAGGCCCTTAATCAAGATCTATTGTAGATCTGTTTAATTGGGTCTGCAGGAGAACCAAGGGCCTTCTTTTGGATCATGGGAGACATGCACATGACACACCTCAGTGATCTGGAACTACTGGGGACTGCTTTTCATTGGTGTGCCATCACTGAAAACCACCACCACCCAGGCTCAGAACTAAGAAGAGGAGGGGGGGACTGTGAAACTCACACGGGCTTTACAGGCATGAAGAGCTATGGAGACCATGCCTACACAAGATCTGGATCAGTGGGCCCAGTTATTCCAGATCAACTGTTCCTGATCTACCCCAGGTAAGTGCAGAAAAGGCCTCAAATTGAGTAGGGAACCAATACTTTGCTTCGTTCAATGTCAGTAACTCTAAATTTTCCCCCAGTTGGAACTATCTAGTTATTTTGGACTATAGTTCAAAAGTGGGGCTGATCATGACCACTAGCATAAAAACAACGATGGTGTTTAACCCTCTTCCTTCTTTTATTTTTAAAATGAAAATAAATCTTCTCATTCCGGTACTTGCAGCTAGGGAATAGAGGACCTCTGGAATCTGAGTGGCTATTGCAAAAATGCATCTCCAAGGAAAGCAACTAGTGATTGGCTGATGTTACACCATAAATTTGTGGGCTCACCCAATTAAAATCCATGGGGAGGGGACTTCTGTTCATGGGAAAAGCATGTATTTTACCTGAGGAATATTGTGGCATCCCTACAGAAAAGAACCTTAGGTACAAGCTGTTGTGTATTGAGCCAATGGAGCATCCGTACCTGGGGAAATGACGTCTGTGGAAGTTGTGTGTATAGAGAGAGAGCGTTTGTATGAGTTGGGCATTGCTGCTATTGGGGAAAAGCTGCAAGATTACCTGAATAAAGAGGACTTTGGGTTATTATATTTGGCTTGTTTGTTGTGTTTGCAAGGACTCATTACAAGCATTATAAAGTACCTGTATGTTGGTCTTAAGATAACTAAGAGAAAAGCTAAGCTATTCGGACAATGACTTTGGATGACTTCTTTTAATCCTTTTCAGCATGGATTAAAAATTACGCCATCTGTGGATGGTGGGTATGTTTTATACCCCACTTGCTTTCAAGTCCTGCAACCTTTGGCTAAATGTTGGTTATGTTTCCCCTACAACAAACACTACTGTTTTATTTGTACATGTTTTGTTTTTAATATGCCAGATTTTAAATGTTGTGGTGGGTTTTATTGGTTCAATATATATTGTTTTGTTTGATGTAAACAAACAAACAATCTATGTTATTGATGTGAGTTTTACAGGATTACAGGATTGGTTCCCTCCCCCCCACCCCCGGCGTGGGGTGGGGGAATTTGTCCTAAAATTGCAAAAATTCTGAACTTCATACAAACCACACATCTACACTTTCACTTGGCTGGCATACCAAGTTATCCAACCATACTGATAAGGTTTAAGTAGTAAATAATAATAGAGATAGCATACAGATAAGACAGATGAGCCGTGGTCATACCGTCACTTGAAATTTTTTCAGTCCATCTTCAGGTCTGATTGCTCACACCTTTACATTTTTATTAGTTTTATGGACTTCCCTTCAGGAAAGTCCAAATGGAAGTTGGAAAGTCCACAAATAAAATGGATACCAATGAAAAGGAGTAAGCAGCCAGACCTGAAGATGAACAGAAAGGTTGTGACCATGGCCATGGTGATGGTGGCATGCAGCTGATTGAAGACAGGGAAAACTCTGCTATAAGGGAAAAGAATGAAGACTCTGAAGAGTCCTTACAGGATACCCCAATCCATTTCCAATATTTCCCAAATTCAGAAGATTCAGGGCCTTTCTACACTTCCCTTAGGAACAGATAGTGCAGGCTCTAGGCCTTGTCTGGGCCTCTTTTTCTGCATTACTGAAATGGGTCTGCCCAAAAGTAGGGTCCCCTGCCCAAACAGGATTACCTGAATTAATTGTGCCTTGCTATGGCAACTGTTCATAAAGCTGTACTGCATCTCTGCCAAGAATAAGAGGATACCAAGGAGAAAGAATGTAACACTACCTAGAATGGTGCATAAATTTCAGCAGTGTTAGAAGGGTCATGATAACACAAACAAACAAGCCAACAGTTACTCACTCCCAGGGATTACACCTATACACAGTAAACAAGTTAGCCTCAATGACCTGTCATTAACACTTCCACTCAAGGAAACAATGCCAACAGGGTGCAGCCAGGGAAAGACCAATGACTCATTAGCAATTCAAACAAAGGAAGAGCTGACAAACAAAGAGGAGACATCTACAAGAAGAGAAACAAGATCTAGTAAGACACCAGTCACCCTTGACTCAGCCAAGAGCAAAGACCTCTGAAGATGGCTATCACAGCTATATCCAAAAGCTTAGCTTCTCAGAAGAAGAAACCTGGAACACGGCTTAACAGCCCAAAAACTGCTACAAATGAGTCATGATAGCACTTATTAACATATCATATAGTGTGCCTACAAGCGGGCAGCTAACATGCAAATTAGGGAATAGGAGGGCTGTGCATCATGACCTAATACAATGGCCATGGATAGCAGAGCTTTGCTAAGATGACATAAATGTAACTAATCACATTGTCTGTAAACTATAATCATGTTTATAATTGTTTCTGTTAAGACTTAGGAAGAAATGTCTCCTGGTAACCCTTATTGCTAGCAATAAAGAGAGTTGCAACTCCTACTCCTGTGTATCTTTTTGGTATAACAAGCCAAGCATGAACCCAGAAATTGGGCTGCCGGGGCTTAAAAGATAGTCACAGCAGTCCCAGATGGACCATTCCATTGCTTGCAAGTGTAGAAGCAGCCTATATCTCAGCTTTAAAAACTCAGTCTCCCCTATACTCAATTAAAGAAACAAATCAGAAAGCCTTAATGGACTTGGTTAGAGGATACTAAACAAGGCAGGGTACCAAACTCAGTTTACAGGTGGCCGAATGGCCTGCTTTTTTGTAAGCTGTTAGCTGTAGTTGTCTAGCTCAAACATAAAGAGAAACCCAGCAACAGCTTGTGGACTGACAGGGTCTTCAGGGAGGGGCACTTCTCCAATTGGAAGCTGTGCTTTCATCTTTCTCATGCATGGATCAAA
The DNA here is from genome assembly GCA_023333525.1 of Aspidoscelis tigris stejnegeri. NCBI lineage: Eukaryota > Metazoa > Chordata > Lepidosauria > Squamata > Teiidae > Aspidoscelis > Aspidoscelis tigris. The sequence goes on from JALMGA010000007.1 coordinate 16,917,999, forward strand.
GCATCATTAATTATATGATAGTATAATTAGGAGACTTCCAAAAGAGCATTCATAACCCAAACCGATATTCTCAGCTCCATTCTGTTTTCTTACACTGCTGTATCATTTAGCCAACATGACTGACTGAATGCAGCTAAAGTGTACTTCCTCCCATAGGAACAAAAAAGGTAGACAACCATGAAATTAAAAAGTTTTCCGAAATCTTTGATGTAAACAGTTACCATTAGATTACAACTCTGTGAGCCAAGGCTGGTCCTCAGTTTTATTTGTTGCACGGAATTTTATTTCAGAAATCCTTGTCTTTAAAAAAGGAATACTTTTCCCCCCTGGAGACCAGTAGACTTATTTATTTAAGACTACTTAGAGAGTCTTTCTGCACCCTTTTGGGGAATAATTCTGGTTGATTGCTTGAAAATGTCATCTGCATCACAATCGACCTTCCCCAGTCCCTGGGGAATCTGGAGCTTTTGTATCTCTCCTAGGCCTTTCAGTTAGCCAGTCTGGTCTAGTGGTTAAGGAGCCAGACTCTTATCTGGAAATACCGGGTTCAATTCTGCCCTCCCCCATGAAGCCAGCTGTGTAACCTTGGGCTAGTCACAGCTCTCTTTCTGAGCTCTCACCCATCCCTACCTGTTGTGGGGAGAAGAATAGAAAAGCTTTGTCAGCCGCTTTGAGTCCCCTTAAATGGGGAACATCCAACATCAGGACGTCCCACCAGGAAAAGATAAGGAATGCTGCCATCCACACTGGAACAGCTGGATAGAACAGGATCCTGACCATTCCTGTTCTTAACCAGCCTGGAGTGACCTTCACAGACCATTCCATACAGCTAAGTGCGGATTCGTCCTTACAATCCCATTGTAGTTCACAATATGAAATGAAGGGGGGTGAACGATGTTTACTAATAATTTTTACATTAACGGCTAACCGTTTTCCAGAAATTGCATATATTCAACCACAGGAAAGTGATTCCCCACCTCAAATGAAAAGCTGAAAATGGCAGCCTTCCAGTAACTGTCTGTTTTGCTTTTTAAGGCATAAAGAAATAAAAACTGGAGGCAGAAATATGGCAACTTTTCTAGAATTTGTTGTGAACGCAGAAAACTTTCTTATGAGAATATATTTATTTGTTTGTTTGTTTTATTCCGCCCTATTCCAGGAGGTCTTGGGACAGCTTACAAGAGTAAAAAATAAATTAATACCCTGCTAAAAATTATAACAGTGCCTGAAACTTGAGGAAGAGGAAGCCAGCCCATTTAGTTGTCTTTGTTTTATTGTGATTCGTGGCAATTCCTGAGGGTTGAGTGATGGCATACTGTATATTCTACTGATAAACTAAGTCCCGTCCTTCTCATGTCACTATTTCATGGTAAAGTTGCTCCTGCTAGACACAGGAAAACACTGTTCTTTGTTCCATGTTACGAAGAATGACCACGAGGCACATGATGCACAAGTTAAAGAGGCCTGGCCCTTTGAAATGACCTGAATGGAAGATCATCTGGAAGCCATACGTGAAGTATTCTGCAAACAGAGTGCAGAGACTTCAATTTACCATAAGAAGCATCTGTGCAAGTTATTTCAGATATTCTATTTAAAACAATCCTCACAGAGAGCTTCCTCTGGTCTTGATTACAGCATTAAGCTTGAATGCGCAGCAATAAAATACCCTTGTGACCTGTAATGGGTACCAGAAGTGCGCATACTCGATAACGCCGTGATCTCCTGGTCAGTTCATGAAGGTGGGCAATTTCCTCATGTGATAAAAATCTGCAGTCTGTGAAAATGGATTAGGCGGTAAATTATTTTGCTAGTCTTGGGCCATAATAAATATTTCATTTTGCTGTTGAGTCTTTGAGGTTACTAAGATACATTTGCAGTTACCCAGTAAATCGTGTTACTGTGGCCATTCTGTGTTTTAATGGATGTCAAAGGAGCCCAGGATCAAACTCGGTTTAAGAATAGGGAAATAAGGCCATCGTAACTAAAACACACCAAAATAAACATTTTAGATGTCATAGAATCATAGAATGGTAGAGTTGGAGGGGACCTCCTGGGTCATCGAGTCCAACCCCCTGCTCAAGGCAGGATCTCCTAAACCATCTCAGACAGATGGCCGTCCAGTCTCTTCGACTAGAATTTAAGGAACACAGAGACTATCGCAATTTCCCTTACCTACTCCCACACAGCTAAAACTGGTTCAGTACTAAAAATGGATTCCTTTGGGGAATCATTTCAAAGCATTTTTATAAGATTATCATATGAAGACCAAGAGTTGCATATTTATTTATCTGCCTATTGGTGGCTCAGATCACAAGATACCAAAGACCTTCACACAGATGAAGGAGGCAGCTGTTAACTTTTAATAGTTAAAAACCCAGCGCAATGCCAGAATTGGTTTTCACATAGCCACAGGGGTCACAGATGTTACAGATGGACAAGTCAAATAAAGTTAGTTTCTCATCACACTTCTTTTCAAACACACCTGTGATTCCAAACTCAGTTTTATTTTTTCAGATTTACTTAGAATGCACACAAATATGAATCAAAGTATTGCCACTAGCTTGCGTACACAATTATACCGCAACAATATGCATTATGTATGTGATATGGATCAATCACATGCCTATTTCAGTTACATGCACTATTTTACAATGCACATAGGCATATGTGCATATATGCATATCCATTGTACACATAATTTCCCCACCACGCTGTATACAAATCTGCCTAAATCTAAGCCAAAAAAATCATTTTGGAATTCCATTCTAACCAGAAGTGTAACAAATCTCAAAAGCCCATCAGGGCAAATCCCTAAGCATGATTCAGATTCAGGTGTTGAGTCCAGATCCCTGCAAATCTCTCTTTTAGGCACCATAAACTTAATCTTCATCAAAAAGTAATCCATACATGACCATGGATGTATCGTTCAAGGAGGCAGGCTGCAGCCGCAGGGACGTTTTGTGGGCTTTTCGGCAGCCTGAGTGACAGCAGAGGCGGAGCAGCAGGAGGAGCCTCGCGAGCCTGCCAAAAATGGACCAATGGGAATCGCCGAATCACGGACTATAAAAGATAACAGCCCAGCGTTCCGGCCTCTCTCATCTTGCAGCTTTAGCAGAGGGGGGGGATCAAAGAGGGTTTGCTGTACCCTCGGAACATCTAATTCACTTTGTCTCGCGGTAGAGGGGAGAGGACTGGGGGGAGGTTTCGCCTCTGGAGAAAGGGGGATATCTTGACACACTCCTACTGACAGGAGGGTGCATGGACGAGCTACTTCAGTCGGAGCCAGGGCGGAGCAAGGGCCGGCAGGGCAATTAACACTGCCCTGAGCTTAGCTACTATTAGGGGGACTTATCTCACTGAATGGTGGAGGGAATCTGTAAGGGAAGGATTGAGAAGTGGAAAGGCTTACTGTAGAGTTTGTCAAGCACTGCTAGCTTACAGGGGAGCTCCTTAAAGGGAACAGGACATTATATTATTGACAGTAACCATCTTTTCAAGCAACTCTAGAACATTTAAGCTATTCACAAACCTTGCTCCTTTATTTGTTGTAATAATAAATTTTGATTTACAACAGTCTGTGCTTGCTACTTCAGGGAAGTCTGTCTCACAGACATATAAAGCAGGACGCCAGTGGGTTGGGGAAACTGGTTGGTATACAGCCCTATCATAACTGGCAGTGGGCCGTGGTGCGTGGCAGCCGCTTCCTTTCTGCGCAGCTCTGCAGAGGGTGGAGGGAGGGGCTGAGCCGGGTGGCCACAATGGACTTTCCACAAGCAGATCACTACTCTCCTGCTCTGTAGTAAAGTGCTGGTCAAGAATGTGTCCTGTAACAAGGGATGGACCTATAACATGCTGAGAAACCCTCATGGTTGAAATGGAAGCCATGATGTCCTGAGTTGGCCTATAGGAGGCATGCTTTACATGGAAATAAAAGTGCCCCAGAATCAGTCTGCAGGGAAGCTTCCAACACCACATCTGAGACAGCTTTCACCAAGTCAGACAGGGAAGCTGTTGGCCAGTAGGGCAACTGGTACACCAAAAACAGCCACATTCTGTTGCTAAGGTGAGAGGGATGGATTCTTTATAGACAATGGTGGCTCCCCTGTCCCACCAAACAAGTCTGGACTGATGCTGCACCAGATAACCGGAGTGAGCATGAGGCTGCCCAGATCATTGACTCAGGTCTCTGTGGTACATACCAGGTTAATTCTTTCATTCACAATCAGATTGTGAACAAGTGACGACTTATTTTGGGCTGATCTGGCATATAACAGCAGCAACAGCACCAAGTTAGGAGAGAAGGGCCACCTCAGAAAAACTTCCAAGAGACCACGTGGCCCTTGTGTTCCCAAGTCTTCTCTAATCCACCTTTTCTAGCACAGAACATTCAAGAGAGGGGGAGGGACAGGCTGGTGCGTGAACAATCCCACCTCATAACTTTCTCTAAGCTGCCTCAAATCACAATACAAGTTACTGTTCCATAGCTATTTGGAGCTACAATCGTACTGATATGTATTTCATTCTTTTAAGTAAGAGAGGATGCCTCATCAAGAACAGTAAAGAAATATAAATAATTGTAGTACCTTTAGGAGCAAAGATCATCTCATAAGCATACCAAGAGCACACCAGTTTTAAAGAATGCTAGCTAAATACACAGAAGAGAACGAAGTCAATGAAGTTACTGGATACCACTACACTGTGTCCTCTTCGGGATTTTCATCCACTCTATAATTCTTAGATTCATATATAAAGACGCCTGAATTTGCAGAATTTTCCTTTCTTCTATTATACTGCTGCATCATATTTAAATATCCTTTTGGTAGACACCAGCAAGAAGGAATTCCATGCAGGTGAGTGAATAAGCACTACGTTGAACCCGGCACAAAAACCTAGCCAATGGTTGTAGGATGGTTTTCCATCACAGCTTTGCTAACCTTGAGCAAAGTCATAGAACTCTGTAGTCAGGTAACTGTTGCATATTTTTCAAGGCTGCATTCTGCAACATATGAAATATTTATACAATTTAAAACTCCCCTTTCTCACCCACCCACCATACAAATGAACTTAGAAATACTGTCCCTGATTAAATATTAAGCAAACTTGCTCTCAATAAAGCAATTCCACCAACATTTTGTGAATGCTCATGGCACACTATTTAACCTCTACAACCTTTCCAGAATAATTATTATAGGACTAATATAGTGGCTATAACACTCTGACCCTATTAGTGTGAGGCTTTCACCGCAGCAGAGATTTACTCAAGTCAGGATTTGTTCATTTTCTAGCATTCATCCTAAAATGTTTTAAATCTGGAGCTGGGTTGGGTTTAGTGTGAGGGTTTTGGGGTGGGGATTTCTTTGGAGACGGTTGTTTAAGGTTTCACATAGAAGAAGGAGGAGGAGGAGGGTTGGCTTTTCTACCCAGCTTTCCTCACCCATTTAAGAGGACTCAAAGCGGCTGACAAAGGTTTCTATTCTTCTCCCCACAACAGAACACCCTGTGAGGTAGGTGGGGCCATAAAGCTCAGAAGAGAGCTGTGACTAGCCCAAGGTCACCCAGCTGGCTTCATGAGGCAGGGTGGAGTCAAATCCAGTGCTCCCAGATAAGAGTCTGGCTCCTTAACCACTAGACCAAACTTGCTCACTAACCACTAGACCAGTGATGGTGAACCTTTTGAGCTCGGTGTGTCAAAATTTGCAAGAAAACCTAGCTTAACTTATCTAGAAATATCCATAATTTTGTGATATTTGTAGCTCTAGTAAAAAAGTTATATTTTTGATATGCATATTTTATTAAAAGCAAAAACAAATAATTATTTACATTAGTGACTTTTGTTGCTGTATTTCCCTTGGTGAATCTTCAGTTGAAAGCAAGCACTACACGCCCAGGTGCCAGGGTGACCATGTGTCACCCAAAAGGGCTTGGCATGTCACCTGTGACACGTGTGTCATAGGTTGGCCATCACTGCACTAGACCAAACTGGCTCATAGTACATTTTTTCTTTGAACAGTAGTAAATTTACTAAGAACAAGGAAACCTCCAGAGAGAACATGGAAGTTCTCTGATGGCTCCATCAGAATACCATTGGGCATTCAAGCCATTCTTCCTCTGTATCACCGAGTTGGTTCATCTTCTAGAAGTGACTCTAGAGGAAGGAGACACACTCTATTGCACCATGAAAAACGATGGCATATTCATCATAGATCAGAATCACATGAGCATGATTTTGGAATTCATGTTAACAGATCTAGGAGGGGATTAACCTAAGGATTGATTCTTTTCCACTCCAAGTCAAGATATCTTATCAAGGGGATGGAAAAATGTTTGAGGAATCATTAGATGATTTGAATAAGGAGGAAACCATGATATGCTAAAGCATTATAGTATCATTCAGAATGCTGGCACCATTACAGTAATGTTCATAATGACAATATTTGATTGGTGCAATAATACAAATCTCCAGGGAGTTTATTTATTGGCTTCCTCACCTACATAGTTCTCCTAGGTGATGGATTGGCAGAAGAATTGCAGCAAACAGGAAGAATAGTTGATATAAAGAAAGAAAAGAAGATAAAAGAAATGTTTCAGCTGATATAAGGAAAAATATGATATGAATGTAAAGTTTGTTTACCTGCAGGGACAATTCACTTGAGTTCAGATCCAGAATGCCTCCATCTGAGAGGCGAGACCGGTACTGTCCTGACAGAAAAGGAGAATCCACTTTTGGAAGTCGATCTTCTGCTTGACTTTCTGGATGCTTGGTTCTGGATACTTCCGGATGAAGCCCATCAACTTCCATTTGGTTGCACTGTCCATTCTTGTGCTCAGTTCTGGGACTGTTTTTGCTGCCTTTGCTTTCCTTCCCACTAGGAGGAGTTCTGGTAATGACCCCAAATTTTCTAGTCCTTTTGCCATTCTGAGGAGTTTTCCCACTGGGTTCCGAGGTAGGCCTGACTCTGGGCTCGCTGCTGTTACTGTTATTGCCATTCGATGGAGGAAGAGGGGCTTTGCGCTTGATACGACGCAACATGATCAAGTAGATGAAGCCGCCATTCCAACACTGATCTGCAAGGTAGCTGGAAGGAAAGAAAGAGAATCAGAGATTTTAAAATTCTGCACCGTGAAAGGTGGCTACCAGGAATGAGTCACCTGAGCAAACCAGAACCAGGGAACATCGACATATCTGGTCTTTGTGTGAGTTTGTTTGACACTTCTGCCTACTTCAGAACACTTCCCACTTCTTTTTCTTTTCATTGAATCAGTTCCTCTAAATCTGATCTGATGGTTCCTTATGAACTATAGGACTCAAAGAGCTCCTTCTGAGACGCAAGACTCTGGCTGCATATAAGTAATACTAAAAGGTCAATTGGACGTCACAAAGGAGACCGCGCATGCAAACAGCCGATTTCCAGTCATGGGCAACTTCCACCTTGAGCACCTGGAAGGGATGCTGGTTTAAAAGAGAGAGAGACAGTGTGTGGCCCTCATGATCCTAACCCTTCTCTAATTCACCTTTTCTAGCACAGCATGTTCAGGAGAGAGAGAAGGAACAGACAGGTGTGTGAACAATCCCACCTCAGAGCTATCCCTAAGCTGCCTGAGGGGCATCTTAGGTTCCGAGGTGGCTTACAGGAGGTTTTGCGGTAGGATTGTTCACACACTAGAGATTTACACAAATGCAAATTCATTCGTGAACATCCCTACCATGCACCAGTCTGCCTTTCCCGCCCTCTCGTGAACGTTCTGTGAGAGTAAAGGTGGATTAGGGAAAGGCTGGGAATATGGGGGCCACACACTGTCTCTCTGAGGCTACATTTCTGCTGGTCAAAAAAAAATCTGGGTTTTAACTGGATTTTTTCTTACCAATGCCGAGGGCTCCTTGCAGCTGTCCCAACTGCATTGGGGTGCCATCTCCAGCTGTTTCCTCCCCACCCCATTCCTCCATCTTTCGTCATCATCCTTCTGCTTGCCTTCCCCACCACTCTCCAACAGATGGAAGAAAGGGATGGGGAGGAAAGGCAAGCACTGGAGGAGACGTAGAAAGACAGAGGAAAGGGGCGGGGAGAAGGTAAATGGAAGGTGGCGGTGGAGGAGATTGACGTGGGCAGCGTTCCCATTCATAAATATTCAGACTTTAACAGGATTCTGCAGTGAGTCCTATTAAAATCTGAACAGGGATTCCCTGGATTATTGGACATATAGTCTGCAGAAATGGGGAATCCCATCAAAGTGTTGGGACATCGGACCCTCAAGCTGGATTCAGGCTGAACCAAAGGGCCAGTGGAAACGCACCCTGATTTGCCTCTGAGGAGCCCCTGTTGTTATGTCTCTATACAGTCTTAGAGATTTTTTGGTCTGCTCTGTCTGATCACAGCCTTAGAGTGCTCCTTCTAAACAGAGAACCCAGGGCCAGCATGTGGTGCATAGTGCCTGCTTGAAGTTACACAGATAATCAGGGTTACAAATGTTCACTTGGTCCTGTGCCCAGAGATCCTGCAACACTTTCAGGCTGTTCTGGAACCTCAGCTGACTGAGATGCCTCTTTCCAGTCACCCAAAGAACATGCCCTACTTTTGCCTACTGGCCATCCCATTGGTGGCTCATGGAAATGCAACCCCTTATTGTCCCCCAGAAATGGTTCACATACAGTGCAAACCCTAAAGCAATATCACAACACAAATTTTACTGTTCTGGGTTGTGTGACGATGTTGCTGATGGCTCCAGATGTTGCCAAGCTATAACTCCCATCATCCCACTATCAGACTGCAGGAGAAAGAGAAAGGCCTCTCCATATGGTCTGCCAAGAGGTGTTTCCTTTTTCTTATTTTTCTTCCCTCTTATACCTCTTTTCCTCATGCGCCCAGTTTTTTTTTTTAGATTATAAGCCTGAGGGTAAACACTTGGCTAGTAATACCGTTTATAAGCTGCTCTGAGAGCTTTTTATAGGCTCAAGGGTAGGCAGAAGTGCAGTAAATAAGTAAACGGCAACCGTTTTTGCCTTTGTCAGACTAGCTGTGAGCTTGTGGAAGTACTAGCTGACAGGACATGAAGGGTGAACATTTGACCACCTCTGCTTCAATCTATTTGTACTTCAAGGACTCCAGACAAGACATCATATTCTCTGATCTGCTCTCTATAAGTTTTATGTGAGAAAAAAACACAACAGGATCTGAAATTACCTTCCTCATTCCTGTGCAGTTCCACCTTTTGGAGCCACAGGCCAGAGATCTACACTGCTGACCTCATATGGTGTACTGAGAGGCCCTCCACATCTGCATGGGATGAGGGGCTGGAGCTGGCCCTGGCACAAAACTTGCAGTAGAGTCCACTCCAACGAGAGACTTCTTCAAAACAGTCTCCCATGAATTCCACGTGAGACAGGCCCAGCCCTTCACTGTGTAAGATGGCTGGATTGGTCTACCAGTGCTTAATGGCCTTGGAAGTGGACTAGGTCAGGTTGGGCTGGGCTGTCTTAATGCAGATGGCCCATGGCACGTGCCAGGGGCCACCAGCCTCATCTTGGCATGTGCCACTTGCTTCACATAGAGGACCCAGCGTGGTTCATATAATAAAAAATGTATTGCACTATTTATTTATCTATTTTATTTAATCAATTTATATCCTGACCTTCACTAAATGGTCCCAGGGCAGGTTACAATAAGAGTAAAATGTATCAAATAATAAAACATAATTAAAATATCACCCCCTCCCTCCCTCTGTCCAATCCCCACCCTCCCCAACAAGACAGCCCCCTGAGGGAGCTATTTAAATGGCAGGCACTGAAAATTATACAATGTAGGTGCCTAGCGAACCTCAAGAGGGAGGCTGTTCCAAAAGGGGCCACCACAGAGAAGGCCCTCTTGTACATCCCTACGTCTTGTACCTCTGCAAGAGAAGTAACTACAAGAAGGCCCGCTCCTTGAGATCTCAGTGCATGGGCAGTCTATATGGGAGAAGGCACTCCTTCAGATACCCAGGCCTTATTCTGAATTATATCCCAGATAGGGCCCTGCCATCCACATGCTGGTGCAAACTACAGCAGGTCCAGCATGAGCCAGTTTGGTTTTGTGGTTAGAATGCTGCACTCGTATCTCGCAGTCACATCGTTTGATTCTGCACTCCTCCACGAAGCCAGCTGGGTGACCCTGGGCTAGTCACAGTTCTCTCTCTAAACGCTCACAGCCCCACTGACCTCACACGGTTTCTGTTACGGGGAGAAGAACAGAATGTTTGTCAGCTGCTTTGAGTCCACTTAAATGGGTGAGAAAAGCGGGGCATAAAAGCCAATTCTTCTTCTTCTGGTACATAATCCAGAATATGGGCCAGAGCAGAAAGGGCCACAGTGTATAAATTCACACCTCATCAACTGTTGAGTCAGAAAGAAAGAAGTCACTGGGGGGGGGGGGCTGATGGGGGAAGGATGTCTTTTTTCCCCCCTCCCTTTCTTCATGCAGGAGGGATTTTCCAGCGGCAGCTGAGTTTTACGCATTCACTTAAAAGCAATGAAACCCTAAAAGTAGGTTAGAACTACGCTGCTTTTGTCAGAGCTGTTTTCCAGCTACCTGCCTGAGACAGCATGCCCCTACGCGTCAGGGCAGAATTCAGAGTTGCACAAACCCTACGGCAGGACGTGAACCCTGCAGCATCCTGCTTATAGCGGCTGGATTCAATAAAGTCTGTGTTCTATGCTGGCAGCCAGAACGCCAAACAAGACCCCAAGCCCCTCTTTTGGCAGCTTATAAAGTGCTTGGAACCAGCCAGGCTTTCAATGAATCTGGCCTCAGAGTATTTAGAGGGTTTTGCCTTTTATATTCAATATTTAAAATCCCCCAAAACATAAGGGTTTCACTCTGAATTATAAAAGAATTTGCAGCGCGACCGTCTCTGTATATGTTCTCATCATTATTATCTTGGAAGCCCCGGGCACTCGTGGAAAGCTATTTATCTTTCAGCACTGCTTTCATGTTTCAAGTTTTTTGGAGAACTGGGGAAAGAAATAACTACTATTGCTAAACAGATTTCAGTTGAGCTGGAATATTGAAAACAGAAACCGCCGTCCCTGTTGTATAACTGGAATATTTACTCTACTTAAGGAAGGGTGGATTCAATTAAAAGCCTTGACGTTCAGGAGCAAGTGACGGATTCCACTTAATCAGCCAGTTTTCAGTAGCTCTGAGTCACTGATTTTTTTTAAAAAAAATCATTTTACTGTATAACAGAATCTTAACTTTTCTGCAGTTTGCCTCATTAAGACAAAGCTGTTAAGACAGCATGTTTTGTAGTGTCCTCCACATTTCAAATACAGAAATTGAATAGCGGTGTACATGAATGCAATTTTCAACATTAGATTCAAATCAAATATTTGAATATCCAAATTTGTACAAATAAGGAAAAACAAAATGTCTGGACTTTCAAACTGACACCGATACATTCGTATCTATTCGTATGAATATTCGATACGTATCTGACGATACGAATCTCGTACACATCTGTACACATCTGTATGCATCCCGTTTTCATCCCGTACGGATGCGTATGGATACGAACAAGACGTGTACGGATATGTACCTGTTGTGTATCTATCTGTACACATACGAACGTCCAAATTATTCGTACGAATAACTCAAAATATTTGTATTCTTATGAATACTAAAAAACGAATGTCCGAATTCATCTGAATTCATACAAATAACTAATATTTTGAATATTCCTGCACATCCCAAAAGATGATGGATCACACAGCTGGTAATCATATTCCACTGTGCCTGAAGCTGCAAACCAGATAAGAGCATAAGGTTTAAGGTCACAGGAAGGAGTACTTGTGGAGCAAAGGAAGGAAGGAAGGAAGGAAGAGGAAAAGAGAGAAAGGAGAGAAAGAAAGCCACAAACCTGTTCACTGACTGCTTGACTTTTCAGCTTATTCCTGTGACTTCTCATCTTTTAAAGCCCAGGGTGGGAGGTTGCTTGTCGGCAGCATAAATCTAAAACCTGCCATGACATCATCTATAACAGGCCATATGTTCAACTTGAATATGGAGAGCACACAGAGAGTGTGCCACACCCACTACGGCTACTCAAGTCATGCTCTAGTTGTCCTATTGCCAGCCCTGCATAACCCCAGGAATACCCTCTATCTATTAATAAGCAGATTACAGGCATCATCTTTCAGGTAGGACTAGGTAATTGGCTTCAATGGCATTTAGTTTTCTTCCTCGTCCACCCATCCTATCTCCAAACCACATCAGCTGTGGCAGATATACAAAGCTACACAGAACGCACATCCAGCACACAGCAAAGCTTTAGTAAAATAACTCTTGAGGCTCTGCTGTCCAGACAGTTTCTGTATTCTGGTATCCTAGGAAGCTATGTAAGCCTTCTAATTTATTTCGAAGCAGCTGGCTCAGAATAGCATAGACTTCTCAGTGGCTAAGTATGGAGCTGAGATGGAGACACAGGCCGGAAGCAGTGTTCAAACCCCACATTTAGTGACGGGAGGGAGTGTAGAGCCCTGGTCTCAATTCCAAAAACAGCACCAATCCTTTCCTCAGTTGCCATAAACATCCACCATGATGACTTGGGGGAAATCATCTAATTCTTTCCAGCACAGAACATTCAAGAGAGCAGGAAGAGGCAGACTGGTGTGTGGACCATCACACCTTGGAGCCTCCTCTGAGGCTGTGGTCACCCCTAAGGTTTTATCCAGCTTCAGGCCACCTTCAGAGAGAGAGAACACCTCAGCAAAGTGACCAGTAATCTTCTTTCCATATTATCTACCCCAAAGGTGAATTTTCTGAGTTATTGAACACAGAAAGAAAACAGCTGGTTGCTTTGCTGATGTATTCTCTCAACCTGATAGTGGACTGAAGCTGGATTAAACCTTAAATGTGACCATTTTTTTTCTTGCCGTGTCTGATCACAGTCTTTGACCGTGTTTACACATGGCTGAAAGAGCGGCCTTTAGTCACCTGTGGGATGGGGCAGATGTGTAACCCCATATTGTGAGCAACGGAAGGTGTGAATTTCCTCTAACAGCAGAAAATTGGCTCTTGGGTACCCTTTCCAATTGGTTATTCATTCATTTATTTAAAAAGTTGTTCAGTGCTCTTCTAAGGCTAAAATCAAAACCGGCAATGTCTGAAGCAGGATAATTAAGACAGGAGGGCAAACAGGCAAATTTATGGATGACAGATTTATCAATGGCTACTGGGATTCTTTCTAGTGCTAAAGTATTTTCTTTAAAGCAGGATGCTTCTAAGGCCATTTGCTGGGATTTGAGAGCAGGAGAAAGTTCACCCTTGTCCCTGCTTGAGATGCCCATGGGCAATTGGTGGGCCACTGTGTGAGACAGGATGTTGGACTAGATGGGCTTTGGCTTGATCCAGCAGGCCTCCTCTTATGTTCTTATGGTGGCGGTGGCAGTGGTGGTGGCAGGAGCCACCTGGGCTTGGAGGGCCGCTTCTCCACCTTAACAGTGTGGACAGGCTTCTCTCTCACAGACTGTGCCAGAGCCTCAATGCCAAGCGCAAGCTGCATAGCTGCAGCTTAAAAAATTAAATTACTTTCTTGCAATCGTAGACACACATGCTACAGCCTAACACAGTTCTCACGCATGACTGTTCAAGCCAATAAGTGAATGCAGGTTCTCATTGGAATGTGCCCACTTACAAGATCCCATGACAGTATGACCCAAGGGTTGCATCACTCCTTTGGACTTTGCTTTTAAAACCAATTAAGGCAGACAACTAGCACAACAGATCATGGGTGGATCTCCAGACATCAGATATAGTTTTAAAAACACACCCATCTCTGGTACTTCCTGGGATAATCCATTTGTCAGGAGATTATAATGTATTTGTAAGGAGACTCTATGAAGGCCAAAATGGAATGGACACAACCTTTTTTTAGAGCTCAGCTCCTGGGTACCACATGGACAAGTATACACTGCTATATACTTGAGATATTTTTCAACTTCTCAGTCTAACTGCTGCTCTGGGTTTTCCTAGTGGTCTCTCATCCAAGCACCATCTACACTTGACCTTTTGAGAAAAGGTTATCTAGAGGCAGTCTGTATGTAAGCCTCAGCTTGCTTGTGCTTTGAGAGAAAAAGCTTTCTGGTGTACCACCTCCATTAGTAGTTGAGATGGTAAGGATCCCAGATAGGACCTTCTCGGTGGTGACTCCAGATTATGGAGTAGTCTCTCTCCTGAGGTGCATGAGGCATTTTCAGTTAATACATTCAGAAAATTATTTTAAAAGCACATGTATGGCTTTGAAATAAAGAAACATCTCCTCCTACCCACGTTCAATTATTAATTTAGTTTCTTATTAATTTGTTCATTTTTGTTTTCTGTAGCTGTCACCTGCCCTGAGACTTTGAGGTATAGGGAGGGATAAAAATACACATAAATAAATACAATTAAATTAAATTATAAAGGAAAGAATATTAAGAATTCAGCAATTTAAAGAGGTCGTCTTGACGTCAGTGTGTGAATCCAGGTGATGCCGAAATCCAAACAATCTCTGGCGCAATCACAACCTCATACTAAAACTGCAACATAAAGAAAGAAGTCTTGGAAAACAAATAAGTTCAAGCTTTTGTTCAGCCAAAATCTTAAATAACAAGGCCATTAATGAGGGCATAGGTCTCCCACCATTGAAGATGAAATGTCATGTGGCAGATCTCATCAGACAAACTGGAATGTAGTCAGGAGCTGTTTCCTCACTTACTTGGCTGGCCTCGTCCAGCAGGTCATGGCAGGCTGGAGTGGTTCTGGCAGCAGGAAAAGTCCCAGACAAGGATTCTGCACTCAGGAACGTGTTCCAGGTCAGCTTCCATGCTGGCTCCAAACATTGCGCAATCTTGGGATCCAGCTTCCAGGTTCTGTGGTGGCAAGGAACTAAGGTTCTTAGCCTTGGAGCCTAAGGGGACTCATTTTGGTGGTGCAGTTTGGTCTAGTGGTTAGGGATCCAACCCTTGTCTGGGAATACCGGGTTTGATTCCGCCCTCCTCCACGAAGCCAGCTGTGTGACACTGGGCTAGACCCAGCTCTCTTCTGAGCTCTCACAGCCCCACCTACCTCACAGGATGTTCTGTTGTGTGGAGAAGAACAGAAAGCTTCGTCAGCCGCTTTGAGTCCCCTTAAATGGGTGAAAAAAGCAGGGTAGAAAATGCAACTCTTCTTCTCCTCCTCCTCCTTTTTCTGTTGAACCGGAACAGGGAGGCAAGGGCCTGTCTGCACACCTCCCTGTTCTAAGTACCGGTGGACTACAGCAACATGCTAGCAGGCCTCTGAACCCCTTCTTGGACTGGCTTATGGGTAGTATTTTAAATATCTTTTCATATTCTATATCTTTTTATTTTTATTATTATTGTGAAGAGCAGGATATAAATTCTGTAAAGGTCCAAACGAAAGGGGTTCAGTCAAGCTCCCATTTGGAAGCAAGCAAGAGTCACAGCAAGAGTATCAGCTAAGCTAAGTCAATAGCACACACATAAAATGATCTACATTGCCTCTATTGCACCTATTACGGTAGTTGCACTAATTTAACTGAAAGCACTCAAGTTTTTTTTTTAAATAGCTAAGTGGTGTAATTAGTTGTTTAATGTAATAAATCCTCCTTGTCCTCTTTTGGCTGAAAACAAGATAAAGAGAACATAAATTGCAACCTCCACTAAATTCCACTTATGACAGTCGTGTTTCCACTGCCAGCACATGTCTACTCTGCAAATCTATATCGGCTTTTGTTCTGAGAGAGCTTCCCTTCCACTCTGAGCCTTGGGAAATGTGGTTCTGAAATTAGTTGTCAAGGGCTGCTAGAACCTCAGAGAATTAAAGCTCCCACATTTTGTCTCTTGTAAGCAAAAGAAACTTCTAAAGGTGCTCAGAGATGTATACATCAAGGTAGGCCTCAGGAAACTAGTGGTTAGATTGTCTGAGATTATTTTAAAAAATAAATCAATAATTAGCAGTCTTGTGCATCTTATACTAAAGATCAGCATTTTTGCAAAGCTGCTCACTCCTTCTATTTCCTAACCTAAAATCACCTTCAATCGCAGTAGAAATAAAAACAAAATGGCAGCCTTCCTTTGCGTACCACAAAAGTTAAAACATGACTTCCCTTGCTTAATGGAATCTCAGAAATTTCCAGAAACATTGTCTGACCTCTCAAGCATCACTAATGTAGGCAGGACCCACAGAGGAGCTAGCACTGGTTAGTTGCATGAACACAGGAAAACGGCTAACTTCTGCAGCTATTTCATGTGTTTCTGAAAATATTCCAGGGGAACAAAAGTTCCCCAGCCCTGAAGTTTTCAGTGTTAGGATGGCGGCCAACAGGGCATTGCTATTGCAGTGTGCGACAGCTGGAAGGGTGATCTTCAACTGCTTTGCTCTGATCATATTCATGTGGAAGTTGCCTTACGTTAGTAAATGAAGTCCTCTCCAGGGATGTGCACAAATATTCGTAACAGTTGAAATCTGGCCAAATTCAGACATTCGTACTCAAATCGAATGTTACAATATTTGTATGCCAACATTTGAACGAATACGAACATTCGTACGGATAGTTCAGACATTTGTTAAACTGGGGGAAACATATTGGATACGTATTTATTCCTATCAGATAGGTATCTATTCATATCAGATACATATGAATATCAGATAGACATCTGTTCGTATCGGATACGTATTCTTTCATATCTGGTGCATATTGAATGTTCATACAAATACAAACAAATAGATTTGTATCCAATAGTTTTACCACATTCGAATGTGATCTATTTGTGTGAATACGGATTTTTGAGCATTTGATTCGTTTTGAACCGAATGCCATATATATAGTCCTCTCTGTAGCATCATCGGCTTGAAATGGTTGCCACAGATTCTCTTTACTGTGGCATTACTAAGCAACACTGGTAGGCCTGGTTTCCCCTCTGAGGTGCCACAAATTTACAAAGAAGTAGCAGAACAAGAGTTGGCTTTTATACCCCACCATTCTCTTCTTTTAAGGGAACTCAAAGTGGCTGACAAGCCTTCTGTTCCTTCTCCCCACAGCAGACCCCCTGTGAGGTAGATGGGGCTGTGAGAGCTTAGAAAGACTAGCCCAAGGTCACCCAGCTGGCTTTGTTGGAATAATTAGGAAGGGAATAGCAAACAAGTCAGCAAGTGTCATTTTGCTTCTTTATAAAGCTATACTGAGGCCACATTTAGAATATTGTGTACAATTCTGGTCACCACACCTCAAAAAGGATATTGTGGAACTGGAAAAGGTGCAGAAAAGGGCAACCAGAATGATTAAGGGGCTGGAACACCTCCCTTACGAAACGTCTAGGCCTCTTCCATCTGGAGAGACGGCGTTTAAGAGGGGACCTGATTGAAGTACATAAACTCATGCATGGTATAGAAAAGGTGGATAGAGAAAATGTCTTTTCTCTATCACACCACACTAGAAGTGAAGCTGATGGGTAGGAGAGTTGGATCCGACAAGGGGAAGCATTTCTTCACCCAGAGGGTCATCAATTCATGGAATTTGCTGCCGGAATTTCCAGCCCCTTAATCATGTGAAGACATTCTATTCGAGTTCAAATGTCCACATTTGATTGAACTTGATTGAATTTCAAATGTTTAGAACATTTGTGCATATCCCTATTCTATTGGCACCTCTAGCCATTTGTGTGCCAACTTGACTAGACAGTACAGTATAGCCGTCTTTGTAATTTGCTTCTTGCAGAGGCATAAGAAGTAGAAATATGCCTGATGGGGTTCTGCCATCTTGTGAATATTCATCTGATCACTCAGACATATGGCAGGGTGCTAAGTAATACTATATGCTTGCAAGCTCAGATTTTCAGTATGTTATTTTATTCATATGTTACTTGTTAAAACATGTATACACTTATTTATTAAAAGATTCCAAAGTGGTTTACAATAAAAAACTTTTTAAAAAATGTTTCCAAACTGGATATGGCAAGGAAATGGGCATTCATTCTACTGGTGAATAGGTGCCACATGAACATTTCAAGGTGTGGGCACCACCACAGAGAAGGCCCTGGTGCAGGACATTGCAAAGATGACATTTTGTAATTTGCGGTTTGAATTATATTTAAGATGTAAAATGCAGTGGAGCTACTTTTATGGCTAAAGAACAAAAAGGGAATAACCTCTGCCGTTATTTCCCCTCACTATACACAAGGGTTATGCCCTGGCTAAATGATGCATGAATCTAAAGCTTCATCCAGGCAGCACTTACTCAATCCATATTATTTAGATAATCTGGAATAAAGCATGGATAACCCAGAATAAAATGTGGATTAGGTAGGTGCTGTCTAGATGAAGTCTGAAAGAAGCTGGAAACCAGTAGCATTCAGCTAACTTCAGCTTTTTAAAAAACAACGTGGGAAAGTGTTCCACATTTATGACACAGAGCAGATGTAGGGTTATTTTTTACTCACAAGTAACAAGGGTGTGTCACCAATAACCCCCTCATGAGTAAGAAATCTATGAACAGGAAAGAACCATTGTATTGAAAGCTGGAAAAGTTGGAGACAAGTTAGAAAAAACACCCTTTTTTGGGATCCAACTGTTCCCACAGGTTTAAATTTACACTGAGTTGTAAACACTGAGCAGAATAGCCATTTCATCGCTCCTGACTAATGCCAGAGGACGGTCACACTGGAAGGACAAAGGACAGCAAACAGAGCACAGCGCTGCTAAGCACTGCGCTATCTCTGTTCTTCCACACCGGCTGGGTGTTAATTGATGCTTGTCACTGGCTGTAAATCAACATGCCTGCTTCACTGCAACCCCTTTTGGATTGCTAAATTGGAGCCGAAGGATGTTTACTTACAGTGACATTCCAGCAATTAATTCAATCTGTCAATTTCTGTTTCGTGGAGCTTGTAAGAACCCAGCTAGCAGGCAACACCTGTTTTTAAAGATAGTATGCACACACACTCTGAAAGGCAAATCAGTCGCTAATACTTTAGCCTCATGATAATTACTTTTAATGAATGAGTCACAGGACGGAGCAGTATGCAAGCATGGCGCTTGTTCAGCTGTGCACACAGACGCCTCGCTACATCCACACAGAAGGGCGTAAACATCTGTTTCGGAAACAGAGACCCCAACTGGCCCTTGTTAAGCACAGCAGCGATGTCTTCATCAACCACATCTCCGCTCACAACAGTCAATCAGTTTTGCTGCGGCTTCATTTTGCTCTCACAGATATCCTAGCAAGTCTGGACTTGACGATAACATCCAAGTTTCAATGCAACAGAGAAGGAAGTGATAGTCTTGCTACAGTCATCTGCTGGGTTGTGGAATTTATGAGGGCTCCATCACAGAAAGGTGTACCCAAGTGCTTGAATACTCCATAAGAACATAAGACCATAAGAGGAGTCCTGCTGAATCAGGCCATAGCCCATCTAGTCCAGCGTCCTGTCGCACATGGTGGCCCACAAATGCTCATGGGCATCTCAAGCAGAGACAAGGACAAACCTTCTCCTGCTCTCGAATCCCAGCAGATGGACTTAGAGGCGCCCCGCTCCCCCCCCCCAGCCTGAAAGATGTACCCAGGCATTCATTCTAGTAACCATTGATACATCTGTCCTCCATAAATTTGTCTAACCCTACCATAAAGCCATCTAGGCTGGTAGCTGGCACCATATCCACAGATGTATCTCTGCAAACAGATTTTGAAAAGTTCCCTTTCTGGACTACAACTCCAAAGCACCATGGGGACTGTAGTCTGGGAAAGTTCATTTCCAAACTTTTGACTCTGAGTTTCTCTGATCAAACTGTAATGAATATAGAAGCAGGCTATTTTTAAGAACTGGTGAAAAGCAGGAGTGTTTATGAATGCAATTTTCGGGATTCGATTTGAATCGAATATCCGAAGATTCGAATTCATCTGAATGTTTAAAATTTGAACGTATTCACATATGATTCAAATTGAGTACATTTGTATCTATTTCTATGAATATCGATGTATTTGAAGATGCGAATGTCGACAACATTTGCATGTGTCCATACATAGCCTGGTTTCATCCTGCATGCATCCCGTTTTCGTCCCGTACGTACCCATACAAATGAGTACGGAAACGAATAAGACGCGCACAGATATGTATATAATGCATACATATCTGTACGCATACAAATGTCCAAATAATTCCTACAAATTATTCAAAACATTCAAAAATTCGTTCAAATGTTAAATTCAAATATACAGACATTCAATTCAAATTTGAATGTCCGAATTCAGTTGAATCTGAGTGAATTTTGAATGTTTTGAATATTTGTGTACATCCCTAGTGAAGAGTCTTACTGAATACTCCAACGAAAGAGATTTGCAAAATCTTCACAATACCTATTCCAGACACAAATCCGTTCATTTTGTAACACAGAAGCAGAAGAATGCAAGTCCTGTTCAGTAAATAGAACTGGATTGGGTTTCATGGTAGTGGGAGGATTTCCTGATATCTATCGTAATTTCTCTGAGCAAAAATATTTATGCACCCTCTACTTTGACTTTCATGGACTAATCAAAGAAAGATTTTCTTGATTAACTCTGCCAGAGCAAAGTGAGGATAGGTTTCATGCAATAGACACTGGCTCTTAAGAAGAAACCAGGATTTTATTTCTCCTATGGAAACATCAAATAACCCACAGAATTGTTATTATTATTATTATTTTGTTATGCTTTTTTGGTCCCTTTAATTTCTTTGGTTTGGATTTGATCAGGGCTCTTCATCCTATTACTAGTCCCCCAGAGGATTTCAAACTCACGTTTCCTTTCATTTCCTCTTAAATACTTTTGTAAACAATGTTTCTGCAGTTTGAAAAAGAAAAGAAGAAAACTTCCAAAACTGACAGACATACAAGACAGAAGGAGCCAGTGGTGTTGTAGAAATTTAAATTATTTCCTAACATTTGCTCCGGATCAGTGAAATTAAACCGCTCGCATAAAACAAGAGAGAACTATCTGTACTTCCATTTTCTAAGACATGCTGTGCTACGGCCAACCCCGATGACCCTCTGGATGAATAAATACTTCCCCCTGTCTGATCTGACTCTCCTACCCATCAGCTTCATAGAGTACCCCCTGGTACCAGTGCTGTGTGATAAGAGAAAAGAACTTTTCTCTATCCGCCTTTTCTATACCATGCATGATTGTATATATGCATGGTTTCATAGGGTGGAGTTTGTTTTATGTCCTAAAAGTTTGCATTCTTGACTATAAATCCACCCTGAGGTATTTTAGCAAGGATGAATATATCCAACCTAGGGATGTGCATGGATTTTCTTTGGCATTTGATTTGAAACAAATTGAGTGTTCGAAAATCCGTAGTCGTACAGATTGATTGCTTTCAAATGTGGTAAAATTCTATTTGATATGAATCTATCTGTATGTATTTGTAAGAACATTCAATACATATCTGATACAAACAGATACCTATCCGATACATTTCCCCAGTTTAATGAATATCCAAGCTATTTGTACAAACATCCGGAAACATTCGTATTCGTTCAAATGTTAGCATACAAATACTGTAACATTTGATTCGAGCCTGAATGTCCAAATTTGCCTGAATTCATCCAAATTTTGACTGTTACAAATATTTGCGCACATCTCTAATACAACCATAACCACTAGCCAAGGTCTGGCCAAATCTGGGATCTCACCTAAAAAATTCAGAGGTGTTGCTGCAAACCTTAGTCATAGGCGCCGACCCATGACTTGCTTCATAGGCTCAGTGGACAGGAGGACTACAAGACTCACAGCAACATCTCTGCTCAAAAGACCCCATTATAGCAACCCCACAGTACCCCTAGCAGGCTAAATGAACATGCATTGGGGAGCTGTTCTTTCTCTTTTTCCTTTCTCTTTTTTGGAAGCAAAGGAGACTGTTGGGCTGCAATTGTCACTTCTCTTCAAATCAAATGCCCACCCCAGGAACAACAACCCAGTCTCCTAGACTGCCAGTATGTCTAAACCATCGCCCTCAGCAATCAGTGTATTTCATCAGCTCCCTACAGCACCCAGACAGCAAACACAAAATGAATCAGAGATCTTAAGTTTAAAAGCCTTAGGTTCTGACATCTATAATCTGGGCACAAAACACCAACATGCAGTTGATTGGCACCTTTCGAGGCCTGCACACCAACACTGCCAAGGTCTTAGTAACAGCTGCATGGAAGTCCTTGTGCATTGTTAAAAATGTAACCTAAGAGGCGGAAACGGTTTAGCTTTGCGTCTCATTGCTGGATAAGAGGACAAACCCCAAAAGTTCTCTTCTGCAATGATAGGAACATGGCCACGGAAACGATTTGCTGTTATTGGGTATTGCTGAGTCGTGGACGACTCCTGATTGACCGCATAGGCAACTCCACGCAGTTTTCTTGGCAGTGGCAGAGAAGCGGTTTGCACAAATAGATTCAAAGAATTGAAATTTGTTCAAATGTTTAAATTTGAATTTACAGACATTTGATTCAAATTCTAATGTCCAAATTCGAACATATTCAATCGAATTTCGAATGTTTCGAATATTCGTGCATTATAGGCACACACGCAGAAGTAAGACAAATCTCTTTTGAACTAGGCCCTGTTTGTTGCATCTATAAGCAAAACGGAGACTATCAGGAAAAAGAAACCTATGTTTTCAAGGAGGATTTTAAGGAATTTTAAAGTGCCAGTGACAAGCTTATATCCCAATATCTCACAAGAGTGAGCAAATAGCTAATCTGTAGCAGTGTGCATCACCAAGAAATGACTCTAGGTGATGTCTATAGATATTCCCATGGGATACTGCACCAATGTTGGTCTGTGCTGTTTCATCAGATGTTGCTGATGATGTAAGCTCTTGCCCATGACAGCTCATCCCACTCAAAAACCACATCACTTTTTGTCTGTTTGAATTATACAGTTTTTGCTTAAGGGCTGTACACTCAGATCTCAAGTACAAGGGAACAGCAGAGGGTTCTGACTCACATTCAGGTAAGGATGAAGAACCTGGCTGAATAATTCAAGGCAGCAGTTGAGAACTATGCAGAAGAAACATGCCAAAGCAAATAGTGTGTTACTCCCACAGGATACATGCAGGTGAAATGAAAGATTCTTACAAATTTCTGCCCAGAAGTAGGAATTTATTTATAAGATTTTCATCATGCATAAAGGAGACCTGAAAGGTGCAAAGAAAATGAAATCTTCTTGTAACATTATGTGGCTTTCAGCGCCTGGTTAGAACATAACCTCTTGATGTTTAGCTGTCTCTGAATGTTCTTCTGTCAGGAAAGAAGGATTGTATCTTTTAAGTATGTTTTATTGGTTTTATTATTGGTTTTAAGAACATAAAAATATAAGACCAGTCCAGTGGGCCACCTAGTTCAGCAATCTGCTCCCTTGGTGTTGAACTAGCTGCATAGGCAGGTCATCTGCAGGACTTGAGCTCACAGCTTGCTCTGCTTGTAATCACCCAATAGCTGACCACTGAAGGTAGACCACCTCCTATTGCCATCATGGCTAATAGTCATTGATAGCCCCAACTCCATGAATTGGCTCAACCTTTTTTTGGAAACCATTTCAGGTCAACATCACATTTTGTTAAATGGAATCCCAAAATTTAATGATGCATTGGTCTAGTGGTTAAGGAGCCGGACTCTAATCTGGGAATACCGAATTCGATTCTGCCCTCCCCCATGAAGCCAGCTAGGTGACCTTGGGCTAGTCACAGCTCTCTTCTGAGCTCTCACAGCCCCACCCACCTCACAGCGTGTTCTGTTGTGGGGAGAAGAATAGAAAAGCTTTGTCAGCTGCTTTTAATCCCCTTAAATGGGTGAGAAAAGTGAAGTAGAAAAGCCAACTCTTCTATGTGATTTATCCAGGATTTAGCTTCATTGGGTGACTTCTGGTTCTGGTATTATGGAAAAAGAGAGAAAAACTTTTCTGTATCCACTTTGGACACATCATGTATAATTTTATATCTAACCTCACATGTCTCCTTTCTAAACAAAAAAGCTCCAGATGTTGCAAGCATTCCTCATACAGAAGCTGCTTCAGCCCTCTGATCAACTTAGGTATCCTCCTCTGAATCTTCTCCAAGTCTGCTATATCCTTTTTGAGATGTGCCAACCAAAACTGCACATACAATTCGTATAGTGGTATGACAAATAGTTTTATAAAAAATTAATTTATTATGTTATGCAACCATCACCAAGCCTAGATATTACCTCACAGCAATAAAGGAGCCAGAGTTTCGCTAATGTTCTAATGTTCTTTTCCATTTGCCAGATGAAAATAGACACCCTTATTTTATTTAATGCAAGGGAATATCAAGCAACACCATGAAGCAGTCCCATCTATTAGTTTTGCCAATTCACATAATAAATTACATTTTGTTGAAAGCAGTCTTAAAGCCACATATTTTCTTGCCATCAAGGAGTATGGCCTCGTAGATAGCTGCTTTAATGCAGTTTGGAAAAAATAATCCTGTTTCTACTGCTCCCAAGAAGTTTAACCATTAAGTCCATAAGCCGCCCAAAAGTAATGGAGCTTTCCAAATTCTGCTTGGAATATTTGCACTTTCCGGCACTAGATCAGGTGTTAAGTCTGCCTTCACACATACGATACAAGGTTTGCTCTGAGCCATAGGCATGACTCAGCTTGCAAATTCATCCAGATGTATGAACAGAAGTATTGCAGAAATGGGGCAGTGTGTATTTACTTTGGTAAGTACATTTGCACCAGCTAGATATTATAGCTATGGGCAGTAGGGCATACAGTAGCCTACAGTAGCTAGCATGCATGCACACCTATCTAGGGATGTATATGAACGGATTCTTTTGCATTTGATTCGTATTGTTCTGAATGTAAGAACATTTGTATTCGTTCGATTAGATCCTCTTCAAATGTGATAGGATTCTATTCTATACGAATGTATGCATAAGAATTCATATGAATATCCGATACAAATGCATATGTATCTGATACGTATCCATACATATTTGATATGTATCCTGGAACACGTCCACTCTGAGAGAATCAAATCCATCCTGAATGCACCCTGGATCTGTTGCAGATGTGACCGGCGTGACCGCTTTCCCGCCTCCCCATTTCACAAATGTTCTGAAACATTCATACGAATATGAATGTCAATGTACAAATGTCATAAAATTCGATTCATGTACAAACATCAATTTTATGAATATTCATGCGCGTCCCTACACCTACCATCTGAACTGGTGAATGGTAGTTTATTTCGTCTTCCAGATCACATCAAAATATGAAATGGCAGTGTTGATCAGATCTCAGTGGTCTCTTAAGAAATCTTTACTATTGTTGAGTCCAAAATTAGAAAACGCTGAAATAAGTGCAGCACTGTGTTTACAATATATAATTCTTCCACGCCCAGGAATTGTCTTACATACTTCCATTTATCAACTGAAAGACTAAAGAACTGCATGTGCAGGAGAGACCCATGGTCAAACAGAACTTCTGTGCAGAGCCATGCTTCCTGCAAGTTCAGATATGACTTTACTGAGGCTAGCAGCTGACACTGCAGAACGCAAGCTTACACGCGGAAGGTAGGTCAGAAGTACCAGGTAACAGAGTCATTAGGGCAATCAGAGAATCTAGGGCAACCAGACTTGACAGGGTTGATAACAATAGGATTCAAGAAGGAAGGAGGCCGCATTAACTGTGAATTGCTCAGAGCAGGCAAAGAGAACAAAGTGTTGCATCTTAGCAATGAAGATCCACACAGCAAGAAGGCTCAAAACTCTATCTCCCTGGCTCCTGAACTTTTTTGACTTGCATACACCTTAGCAGCCCATTCCCATATAGCTGCTTTCATGTGTCTTTTCCTGCCATATTGATTTTTTTCCCATGTATCCCTAAATGCCCTCATCTGTACCCCTGGGAGTACGTGTACCCCAGGGTGGGAATCACTGTCTAAAATATTATTGTATGTCTGAACCTGTACATCTTTACATCTAAAATACAGATAATGACAACAGGAAAGAACTTAAGGGACACCAAGGACCACTGTCATGCATGTTTGGTGCCCAAACCCATCTCTTTCCCTTTCTTTTTCTCACTCAATTTCCCATGATTCTGATGAAGTTCCACAAGATTTCACAGGAATCATAGGAAAGTCAGCATGATTTCATGGTGTCTTTCTCCAGGAAGCCTCAGGTAGGTCTAATGGTAGCAGGGCATGGGGAGGGGAGGCTGGTCCGGTCACCACGGATAATTGAAACTACAGTTACCAGATCAGCAGGTACAGGGGTCTGACTTTATTTTCACCCCACAGAATTTTTGTGGCTTTTTTCCTGATTTTTTTCTTCTGTGATAATGTTTTAATTTCAAATTTTATTGCTTTATCTATGTTCTGTGTGTATCATTTTCAAAAGTGGGTTTTATACAGGTATGATAAATATATATCAATTGGTCCACCCATTCATGCTGGAAGTCATTTAGTACCACAATGGCTGCCATTTTAAGGTGTCAAGCTGGGCCAGAGATTAGGAACCCAGCTTCTAATTTTCATGGACAAACACAGTCTGGCTACTCTTTTTTGGGGTCACAGTTCCTCTCAGCCTCATTCATTTTGGATGATGGGAGCTGTAGACCTAAAGAATTAGGCTGTTTCCAGACAGCAGCCTGATAATATCCTGCTACAAGGCAATATTGTCTCCTAGCTAGACAGTGCCGCAGCTAGAACCGTCTTCGCATGTTTTACTCTTGTGTGCATCCAGGCATTTGAGTGTCCAAATGACCAAGACGTAAATGACTTGGGCCCCAAATATCTAAAGGAACACCTTCTCCCATATTGGCCTGCCCGTGCCTTAAGATCTGGAGGTGAGGCCCTCCTGGTTGTTCCACAGCCTTCACAAGCGAGGCTGGTGGGCATTCGGGAGAGGGTCTTCTCAGTAATGGCCCCCAGGCTACGGAACAGTCTCCCCCTTGAGGTGCATCAGGCTCCTTCTCTGATTAGGTTCAGGAAGGCGGTGAAGACACACCTCTTCACTGAGGTCTTTGGCTGAATGTTTTCTATGTTTGCCCCCCACTGCAAACACCACTGTTTTAATTGATATACTGCTGTTTTTTAACATGTTGGTTTTAAAATTTTTAATATTGTTTCTTTTGATATGTTGGTTTTTAAAGGTTGTTACCCACCCTGAAACCTTTGGGTACAGGGCAGAATGAATGAATGAATGAATGAATGAATGAATGAATGAATGAATGAATGAATGAATAAGTATGTTGGTACCTCTGCACATGCATGAACTCCTGTTTGGTCTCCACGCATTCACAGTGGACAAAATTATGATGAAGCCCCCATTTAGAAGGTAGGTGCTATTGCTATAAACTCACTACCAGTGCTGGGTTTTCCAGCAATAATACTTAGCATTGGGGGAGGGGGGGAGAAGCAGGGCTATGGTGGGGCTGCCTCAGATACATGAAGTATTCCCACCACAGTGATACCATAATGGTGCTATATTTCTCCCATCTAGATGCAGCTTTAGAGAAGATTAACTTAATAATGGTTTGACTATGTTTCAGACTTACAGAATCAGACAAGGAGTTACCTACTGAATATTCAAGACATGAACTTCAAAGGGATGCTTAATATCCATGGCCTCTTTATACAGGCATGGAGTTCTTCCAGGTCCATGCATAGAGCTGCTGCTGAACCTGCTAAGTTTGTCCCATTTCATTTTAGCAGAAGCAAAAGAAAATCAGTGCGCCCTTCGATCACATGTTGATATGCCTCTACCCACACAAACTGACTTGGCAGCCTTCTCACACCACTAACACTCGCTTGCTCCATAACACAGAGATTGAACTCTAGATCACAACACTCAATCACTGTGTGAACAGAGGATTCATTGGTTGCCTCTGGTTGCTCAAGGCACGCAATCCCCCTTAATAAAAATATCTTATTATTTAACAGAATGTTGATCATTCAAGCAGCAGGCAAAATGTGAGTAAAACCCATTGTGACACCACACTTCAGTAACTTAACACTTAATGGCATTTTTGTACCCATTAATGGGTACTTAATGGGTACTTCTAGTGACAGTGGAAAAACACCCAATATTGTATGCATAACTGTTTTCCTCCTACATTTAGACCCCTGCAAAAACAGAGATATGTTTACCTGGGCTAGGCAGGACAGGTATTACACCAGCTGCCAAAGAGCATAATTTGCAAATTACAATTTCATCTTTGGAATGCTTACTGCCCCTTCCTCTCCATGAAACTTTCGAGTCTAACATGGCTACTGCCTGTGCTAACAGCAGGTAGTATGCCTCCAAGGGTCAGTTACTGGAAGGCATCATGTGAGCACACTATGTGTAGATGTTCTTTTGTTAGTCTTCATTTTGCAGCTAGTTGTCTACTGGAAAAACAAGCTTGCTGGATGAGATGGGCCACCGGTCCATCCAGCAGGACACTGATGCTATTGAAAATTTTACTTTCCAATAGGGTTGCTACCCATGACAATGAATAATTCTATTTGTCCAGATAATGTTAAACCTTGGTTAACAGAACTTCTGTTCCATTTTCTTTTGGTTGATAGCTCTCTTTATTAAGGAGTCTGAAGAACATGAGAGAGAACCCTGCTGGACTGGGCCACAGCCTATCTAGTCCAGCATCCTGTTTCATACAGAGGCCCACCAACTGTTTCTGGGCTTCAAGCAGAAGTCAAGGGCAAAACATTCACTTGCCCTCAGTTCCCTGCAAATGACCTTCAGGGGCATCTTACCTGTCTCTCCAACCCAGAAGCAGTACCTAGGCATCCATTCTAGCAGCCACTGATAGACATGTCCTCCATGAATTTATCTAATTCTTTCTTAAAGCCACTCAGACTGGTTGCTGCCACCACCTCTTCTGGCAGTAAACTACACAGACCTATGATTATCTGGGTGAAAAAATACAGAAGCGTTGTCTGTCCTAACACTCCTTGTCATCAGTCATAGAGTTCTCCTGGTTCTAGTCTTGCTACATTTGTGCTCAAGTTTACCCTGTACTGGATATTACCAAAATATGTCTATTACTATATATTATACAGCTTCTTATTAGCTGATTTTGTATTTAATATTTTACGTACTCCATTGTGTTGTTTATTTTTATTTATTTAGGTCTTACTTATTATGATTACTGAATATTTGCATGCTATCATTTGTGGGAAGTATGATTTCTGCACTAAACAAGAATTAAAACATCCACACATTTCTCCACCTTGCCAATGCAAATTATTTGTGGTTTGGAGAAGCCCATGTGAATTATAGCCAATGGGAACCCGACTCCTGCCAGCCTATGAGTCAGTAGAGAATTTAACAGCTTCGTCATTTCCAAGGTTTTTAAATGCTATTCCACAATATCTATTACCTCTACTCTTGCAAAAAGATCAGAAGCTTCCTCCCATTGCCTATTATCTCTCTGGACCTGGGATTTTTCTACTATAGTAAAAGAAATATTAATTTGGAAGAATACAAGATTTATGGTACACGTATATGGATTTATGCAAGACTTAGATTAGTCATCTCCTGTATGATATCTTTTTGGTTAACCTCCCATTGTTCATTGTTGCTGCTGGGTACCAGTGAGTCATGGGTGACTGCTGGTTGAGTGACGGCTCCTCCATGGGCCCCTCTAGGCAGTCTTCCTGGTAGAGATACAGACGTGGGGGCATAGGTATAGATACTGCCATGAGCTTTTTAAGAAAGGGCAGCAGGAAGTAGACCTGTTTCTACCTTAACCTCCTCCCAGCCTTTTCCTGATATGTCAAAAGTAGTAGTAGGAGGAGAAGAGTTGGCTTTTCTACTCTGCTTTTCTCACCCATTTAAGGGGATTCAAAGCGGCTGACAGAGCTTTCTGTTCTTCTCCCCACAACAGAACACCCTGTGAGGTAGGTGGGGCTGTGAGAGCTCAGAAGAGAGCTGTGACTAACCCAAGGTCACCCAGCTGCCTTCATGGAGGAGTGCAGAATCAAACCAGTATTCCCAGATAAGAGTCCAGCTCCCTGACCACTAGACCAAACCGGCTCACCCTTGAAGTTTATGGCAATTCAGCATACTATAGTTAGTTTAACAATGCAACAGAATATTGCTAGGAACAGCTGTGTGCACTGGAGCTCTGGGTTTGTTTGTAGCCAAAACTTTCCCTGCTCCTAAGTTTAGCTTGCATTGAAACTTTCTGATTATGTGTAAATAAAGAGGTTGGTTACTTACTTACTTACATATGCACACAGACACAAATACAGACATGCACACACACTCTTCTTGCTCACTAATAAGAAATTTGGATTCATGAATTCACTTCTGCAGGCTACAAGTTATCTATAGATGAGGCAGTTTGGTCTAGAGCGGTGATGGCCAACCTATGACACGGGTGTCACAGGTGACACGCCAATCCCTTTTGGGTGACACACATGGTCACCCTGTCACCTGGGCATGTAGTGCTTGCTTGTTCTTGAAGTGTACGAAATGCCAACTTTCAACTGAAGATTTAGCAAATGAAATTCAGCAACAAAAGTCACCAATGTAAATTGTTTTTGCTTTTCATAAAATACATATATCAAAAATATAACTTTTTTACTAGAGCTACAAATATCACAAAATTATGGATATTTCTAGATGTGACACAGCGCCCCAGATAAGCTAGGTTTTCTTGCGAATTTTGACACACCGAGCTCAAAAGGTTCGCCATCACTGGTCTAGAGCCAGCTGGGTGACCCTTGGTTTGTAACAGCTTTCTTCTGAGCTCTCTCAGCCCCACCAACCTCACTGGGTGTTCTGTTGTGGGAGAAGAACAGAAAGCTTTGTCAGCTACTTTGAGGCCCCTTCAATAGGTGAGAAAATCGGGGTAGAAACGCCAACTCTTCCTCTTCTATAATGGACCACAGGGCAATTCTTCAATGGATGGTATATCATAAGAGCGAGCATATGAGGAACGTCCTAGTGAGACTGCTTGTCCAATCTACCAGCAAGTACAGAATGGCTTGTAGAATTGGACGAGACCTTTACGATGTCCAGCTTCTTCTGAACACATCCCGTAATGGAGGGAATCACCACCACTTCCAGACTGTGGTTTCTTGGGCTGGCAATGCAGAAGGTTTGGTTGTTACATTAGGTGCATATTATCTTATTTTTTAAGAAAAGGATATAACTGGATCATGAAGACCTCCATATCTTTAATGCTGTGTCTATACAATGTACTCTGGCGGAACTTACCCTATCAATTAATTAGCAATCTATGAAGCAATTATGCCCTCCCAGGACAAACATTACATTTTCTAACTCATTTCCACAAACTCTGAATACACTGTAAACAGTTCATATCACTTTAATGGAAGGTCACAAATGTACTATCAAACAGATTATATAGTAAGTTACTGCTTTCAGTTTGTTACGTTTGTTGCAAGATTTGTATATTGTATTATTATATTCTCAGAAGTTATTTTGTACAATAATTCACAACAGTTTTGTAATTGTTTATACATTTAATTTAATACAAAATAAACAACTTATGAGTTATAACACTACATCCCAATCAGCATGCATTATGTAGATCTGGAATGCATACCACAGCAAGTAATGAAATGGCAGAAACACTACAGTCAGACTGACAGATTTATTATCCCTGGAATCTGATATAATTAAATAAATAAATAAATAAATAAATAAATAAATAAATAAATAAATAAATAAATAAATAAATAAATAAATAAATAAATAAATAAATAAATAAGAGGAATAGAAGCAGAACTCTGCAAAGACCAATTCTTAAAAGCCTGCCAATCTCTTTCCTTACCGGCTTAAATTCATTTTAACTGGAAACAGCTGGAGCAAATAATCACAACTCCACAGACAGAAATTAATAAATTGTACTGTAATGCATTATTTGCTATGTCTTTAGGCTGCATCCATGAATTGGTTACTTATTCCACTGTATTTGAATGTTCCGGAATAAAGCATGAATATCCCAGTATATCCATGCTCTATTCCAGAGTCTCCAAATATAACGGAATAAGTAACTGACACCTGGATGCAGCATTAAATGAGGGGTTATAAATACATTAGACCTATTAAACCATACAACTGCACCTTACAAATTAATTTTACAAATACATCATTTGTATAATTTGTAGCCTCTTGCAAAGCAATGCCAGAAGTCAGTAAGTATCTCCATTACTGGGAAAGTCTATGAAATCATGTCATATAGTTCTTTTAAAATCTCAGCTTCACAATAGAGTAATAGCTCTGCTAGGTATAGAAACTTCATTTTTGTCCAAAGACTATACTAATTAAAATATGGAACTAACTTCTAATTCATTTGCACGGCTTCCAAGCTATGAAACATGAAACACTTGTCTTGGGCTCGCCTTTTTATTTGCAAACATTCTTCCCCAGAACAAGACCCACTGCCCTTCATTCATAAGATTCAGCTAAAGAAAAATGTGATGCTGCTTGTACCCAGGATACAAATTGAAGCATAGGAGTATCTTAGTTGCACATCTGTGCTTTTCCAGATTTCAAACTATATGTTCCGATTTCATCCAAAGCACGTTGTTCTTACTGTTGCATTATAAGATCGAGAAATTAAACAGAAGAAAAGTTCTCAAACTTATGTGGACAAAGCGTTCAAAAGCAAAGCAAAGCAATTCTTTTCTACACACACACACACACGCACACACACACACACACCACCATGACCTTGGTCTCTCAAAGACACACTAGGCTTAACTCCAGGGATAACACATCAAGTCCAATTAACTCCAGAGAAACCGAACTAATGCGCAACACCATTTCAAACTTCCCACAGATGAAGCTTCTTCCAATGAACAAACTACGAAAAGGAAAAGAAAAAGGAGATTCACAAACCTCGGCTTTTGCAAAGCCTTAAGAACTATCTGCAAGTTGCAACAAAAACCAGAAATGTCAGCAGGGCCTGCTTTTCCTTACCTGCTAGAAAACCACAATCTGTCAAATGTCCCGGCTTGAAATCCAGCTGTGTGAGAAAGGGGAAAAGAACTGCTTTTCATTTATCCTCATTATTCACCTGCCATTTTGGAAGTTTGCTTGCTGCGTGGTGGAAAAATGCTAAACATGCTGGAGTCCGGCCCCACATTTCCTGTTGATGACCCATACTCCGAGCACACGGCTGATTTTGCCTCCTCAGTCCTCCACCCCTCTCCTCCTTCACCTTTGGCGTAGGCTTGCCCCACCCAGTGCACTTGGAGGAGGTTCTATTTCAGCATGGTCCCTGGCAGCTAAACGGTGTTCATTTAGAGAGTTATTATCTATTGCTTTGGCTGCGCTCTGCAAAAGGAAGCGTTTGTTTCCAACTATTATTTGGCATGAGCACAACAGATGGTATTTTTATACACACACACACACACACACGAAAGAAACACACACACACACACACACAAAGATACATCCATATTCAAGAAGCATTGGGAACTATTCTGAAAAGGGAAGACAATAAATGAGCCACTTTGGTCTAGCGCGGTGATGGCCAACCTATGACACGCGTGTCACAAGTGACACACCAAGCCCTTTTGGGTGACACACATGGTCACCCTGGCACCTGGGCGTGTAGTGCTTGCTTGTTCTTGAAGTGTACGAAATACCAACTTTCAACTGAAGATTTAGCAACAAAAGTCACTAATGTAAAGAATTATTTGTTTTTGCTTTTAATAAAATACATATATCAAAAATACAACTTTTTTACTAGAGCCACAAATATCACAAAATTATGGATATTTCTAGAAGTGACACAGTACCCAAATTAAGCTAGGTTTTCTTGCGAATTTTGACACACTGAGCTCAAAAGGTTTGCCATCACTGGTCTAGCGGTTAGGGAGACGGACTCTTATTTGAGAATACCGGCTTTGATTCCACACTCCTCCAGGAAGCCAGCTGGGTTACTTTGGGCTAGTGACAGCTCTCTTGTGAGCTTTCACAGCCCCACCTACCTCACACGGTGTTCTGTTCTGCAGAGGAGAAGAACAGAGGGGTTGTCAGCCACTTTGAGGCCCCTTAAATGGGTGAGAAAGCATATTCTCATCTAACCAAAGGCCAGGGCAAAAAGGTGCATCTTCGCTGCCTCCCTAAACACATACCGTGAAGGGGCCATCACTGAAAAGGCCCTCTCCGGGG
Organism: Aspidoscelis tigris stejnegeri; assembly: GCA_023333525.1. Taxonomy (NCBI): domain Eukaryota; kingdom Metazoa; phylum Chordata; class Lepidosauria; order Squamata; family Teiidae; genus Aspidoscelis; species Aspidoscelis tigris. Next base: position 16,952,162 of record JALMGA010000007.1, read on the forward strand.
TGCCCACACCTTTTACTACTGAGGGTGGTGGGACAACCAGGAAGGCCTCCTCTCCAGATCCTTAAGCATGGGCAAGTTGATATGGAAGAAAATGACCAATGCCAGCCACCAAAGGCCATTTATATCATTTCAGATAGTAGATGGCATAGCATATGGTTGGGAGAGAGAAGAGATTCCCAAGCACAGAAAACTAGCATGGCAACCCTATGTGTATTTATTCAAGCCCACATCTGATTGTTTAGAGGACAGCATGGTCCCTGGAATGTCTATCCTGGATTGTGCTTGACATATAGAAGTGGACTATATTATTCTATTCTGTGAACAGTATTTGTATTTAGATGCAAGGCTAAACCATTACACTGAGACTTTGCTGCTTCTTTCCTGCTCCTTCTATTGCAGTTTGTTTTAAATTAGCCATTGTTTGGCAAATTATTTTTGTCAACATGTGATAGCCAACCTTAGCTATTCTTGAAAAGCCACGCAGGATCATACTTGTTTAGTATTTGGATGGGCAACCCTCAGGAAATCTTAGGGCTATAAGCTAATCTGGACATTTTAAAGCACCCCAGAAGGCAGGACTGTTAAACAACTTCTGTACAATTGCCAGGAAGAAGGAGGAGGAGGAGGAGGAGGAGGAGGAGTTGGCTTTTCTACCCTGCCTTTCTTTAGGGTGCCTACATATTTGAACACCTTAAGGGCTTGGGAACCCAGATGTTCCCACCCAGCCCCCAAACCTGACTGAAGCTAACTATGGGCAATCAAATTTAAAGAACTCTGAGGCATGTCTGTCAGGGCATCTGCCAGTGTGGAATTACTCTTTGGCTTGTTAAAGCAAACCACAATAATGATACATCTGCTCAGGTTTAGGAAAGACAGAAAACTGTGGCTATAGTTAACTCAAAAATGGAAATAGAAACTTCCAAAGCGCCTTCTTGGAGGACATGCCAAAGGAGAAGAGGACAGTGCCTGAGGGAAAGGCTGTTCTGGCATGTTCTTACAACTCTGAACTCAACTTTGGATGCAAGCCAATCTCTAAATTATATGATTACTGGGGCTCTTTCTATACATTTCTGCTGACGATCTTTATAAGTAGGTTTGGAACAGCCTGGCTCACTGATCTGGATTGCGGCGAGGTATGGGCTGGATCAGCCCCATCTGCATGAACAGCGCTGATCTGGATCAGCCCAGAGTTAAGCTGCAAAGTTCATGCATGCTTCATGGCAGCACCCCCTCCAAGCATTAGGAACAAATATTCCTAGTCTCCGGGCCTCTGGGGATGCCTTTTGTTGGCATGCTATGGTGTGCTGCTGAAAGGCTCCCCCAGTAGTCCCAAACACAAGAAGTATGATTTCTGCACTCCTCCCATGCTCCAGATCAGGGCTGGGCTAGTCCACTGGTAAACCCAATTAAACAGGTCTACTACTGATCTGGATTAAGGCCTCCCTTAATCCAGATCGCACTCTGCCTAGTGCAGACAGAGCAAACCAGCAGGGGGATGGCCTCATAGATCCACCTTAATGTGCAAATCCATGAGGCCTAGAAGCGAAGGACACAGACCCTTAATTTTTATTAAGAGACCATCCAGAAAAGCTGAGAAACATAAAGAAGCAGCCACTACCACAGACCGTCTAGCGTGGAAAGTCCCTGCAGCATCTGAACAAGCACTAAGCCTTTTTTTAAGCTTATAAGAATAAAATCTGCTAGTGCACTTGGAGCACTTTTCATTTACGCTACGTATTTCATCAGTTATAATTTATGCCCATATTTATTTCAGCAGCAAAGGTTTCTCAGGCTTAATTCAAAGGTTCATTTTGTACTTTGGCTGCAACTAAAAATCATGGCTCATAGGGCATTTAAGCGTCCTTCACACACACACACAAAAGTAAGTCTAGCTAGGCCACATTCCTCTGGGGACAAAAAATACTAAGATGGTTAATTACCACATAATCTGACAGAATCGCACCAGAGATTTAACTGTAATTACTGCTGCAAAGATCCCCTATCACACAAATATACTTTTTATTTAAAGCCAATGTGGAAAATTTGGAAATTGGCTTTCACGTAACTGTCAAAGGTAAACATCCTCCCTAATTCCCATCAGCCGCAGCTGTCACAGTTAAAACTAATGGCAGTTTTAATCCTGATCAGCAAGAGATGGCCAGGTGGACACTTGCAATTTAAATGGAACCTCCATCCAACCTACCCATCCCGGTGTGATAGTTCTAAGAGAAACAGCATTAAGTTATTGCTGGATCTTCTGGGTTAAATTGGAGGGTCAATTCTTCACTGAGTTTGATCTACGTGGTTAGGGAGCCAAACTCCTATTTGGGAATACTGGGTTTGATCCTGCACTCCTCCATGAAGCCAGCTGGGTGACCTTGGGATAGTCACAGGTCTCTTCTGAGCTCACACAGCCTCACCTATCTCATGGGGTTTCTCTTGTGGGGAGAAGAACAAAAAGCAGTGAGAAAAGCAGGGTAGAAAAGAAGAAAGACAAGGAGGAGGAGGAGGAGTTGGCTTTTTTTTTTTAGTCCCCTAAAATAGGTGAGAAAAGCAGGGTAGAGGAGGAGGAGGAGAAGAAGAAGAAGAAAGTTGGCTTTTCTTACTCCTACTCTTCTCCTTCTTCTTCAACGGAACGCCAACAACCAAACACCAGTCACTTATCTCTGCTGCAAAACACTAGCAGACAGATGTGAAGTTCTGGATAAACAGTGTGGCAGTGCCAGCCAGCCATTAAATCCGCATTTATCACCGAATAGAAAGCTGTTGATTGTGAATGTTCAGCAGTTCAGAACTGTCACCTCTCATTCTAACACACTATAGTTCTCCTATGTAAATGAGTAATTTTTCTACACAGCATCAGCGCAACCCTCTCATCAAACTAGTGACATTTCTTTGCGCCTTGCCTCTAGCGTTCTATCTCTCTCTGAATACTACATTTCCTCTTAAATCTCTGTCAATTCTAAAACTACTCAGGTTCAACAAAGAACAATTTTTCTTTGATTTCACAGTGTTCTGCCAGCACTAAAATATACCTTAGGAGAATAAGGCCTTTTCTGTACCTACTATTTGTTAGTCTAGATCAGTGGCCGCCACTGAACTGGATTAAGTGATTGCCCAATGATCTGGATTTCTTGGGCCGGATCACTGCAGTCTACACTAATGGCGTTGATGGTGCTGATTTGACCAATGCGTTCCTGGAGCTCTACAGCCACTTCTCTCTCTCTCTCTCTCTCTCTCACTCACTCACTCTCTCTCTCTCACACACACACACACACACACACCTCCAAAATCACCCCTAGTAGCTCCAGATCACAGAGGTGTGCTGTCTTCGTGCCTCCCTTGATCTGAAGGAAGGCCCTTAGTCTGGATGTAGACCTGATTAGACAGGCCCACAACAGATCCAGATCAAGGGGCTTCTTAATCCAGATATGGCTTTGTACAGTGCAGACAGAGCCAAACTAGCAGGACAAGTCATCTTTGATCAGCAATTAGAAGTCCCATGGTATGAATTAAGGGGTTCCTTAATTCGGATCACTAGTGAGTGCAGAAAGGGCCTAAGATTTCAATGATTTTTCTTTCGCTTGGTCGCTGATCCACACAATTCTGAACTGCAAGACCAGCAGTTCCCCCAACCAAATGTACCCTACTTGCCATTTACAGAGACTTAGCAACTGCTTTGGTAACCAGCACTGAAGCCACAAGACCGCCAAACCTGTGGCAGGACACAGAGCATGGATGAACACCTTGGTCAGTTACAAATAGTGAAAACGTCTCATATTTTCTTGCTTAACCCACACTTGACCCTCTTTTCCTGCTCTCTATGACTTCTTTCCCAACGTATCTATGTTTTTTAGGATGCGCCTTGCCTTGACGTAAGGGGAAATGCCCTTCGTGACAGCAGGCGCGTTCTGTCTGTAAACAAGATACTGCAAGCAGGTCAAAAGGACACACCACAATCTTGCTTTGAGCAGCCCTTGCTGGCACACTACCAGTTCAAAGGTCTATGAGATGTATGAATTTGATGCCAATTTGATCATTCATTGCCTTGGGGAAGTTTTGTAGCACAGCCCCACAGCCGGGTAGCTGGGCAGGATGCCTCTAAAGGCCATTTGCAGGGAGTTGAGAGCAGGTGAAGTTTTGCCTTTGTCTTCTCCTTCAGATGCCCAGAAGCAATTGGTGGGGCCCTCTTTGAAACAGGATGTTGGATTAGATGGGCTGCTGCCTGATCCAGCAGGGCTCCTCTTATGTTTTTTTATCTATGCAGACTACCGGTACAATTTCCTCTTTCTAACACTTGAGTTTGCATGTTTTGCTTACATAGGGAAAATGGCACCAGCAAGGCATTGGAGGGAAGTATTCACGGTACCCCAGGAGCTCTGAAGTTTGTAAAAGTGGGGAAGGCCTTGGAAAAGGAGAGCTCAGTGAACATTAAGCATGCTCAGTCACCAGTCAAGCACTGACTGGCCATCAGAAAGGAAAGACAACCCGGGAAACAAAGAGTAGACTGGAACCCTAAGAACTTTCTGCATTGCTCTTGTCTTGCTTCCCTGGGCCACTGGCAAGTAGTGGACTAGATGGACCATGGGTCTGATCCAGTTGAGCACTCCTTATACTCTTATGGTGTTTTGTTGTAGTTCATACACGTTCTGATCCATATCATTCCTGTACACAGCAAAGAATAGTTGGTCTTCCCATTGTATAGGGCAGTGGTAGGCAAACCACGGCTCGGGAGCCACATGTGGCTCTTTGGCCCCTTGAGTGTGGCTCTTCCAGCTTAGGAGTACCCTAATTAAGTTAATAACAATATACCTACTTAGATAGTCCAGCAAGGTAGTTAGTAGCACTTGGAGACTAACAGGAGAAGGGTTGGTGGCATGAGCTTTCTTAGACACGTCTACTTCTTCAGATGCTAGGGGGCACGAATGGGCCCCCTAGCATCTGAAGAAGTAGACGTGACCATTGGCCCCCCTAGCACCTGAAGAAGTAGATGTGTTTAAGAAAGCTCATGCCACCAACCCTTCTCCTGTTAGTCTCCAGGTGCTACTAACTACCTTGCTGGACAGCTCAAAGATGTACATCTGAAGATGTCTACTTCTTCAGATGCACCTACCTGTATAGTTTAAGATTTAAAAATTTGGCTCTCAAAAGAAATTTCAATCGTACTGTTAATATTTGGCTCTGTTGACTAATGAGTTTGCCGACCACTGGTATAGGGAATATTTAAACCATGTATGTTGGGCACCATCAAGTCATGGCCAGCTCCTGGGCACCTGTATGCAGTTTTCTTGGCAGGATTACACAAATGGTTTGCCACTGTCTAATTCCAGGAACAGGCTGGGGACGGAACTGGCAACTCCCTGCTTTCCAGACTGCTTGCATTACCACTCAACCACAGTCCTTCCTATCTAATCAATATTAATTTATTACTGATATTCAATATCTAATCAAAGAGTTTAAGACATCTAATAATTTTAGACTAGATATTCTGATCACTAAAAATCAAAACAAAACAGGTTTGACTGGCGACCATCACCCCAGCCGATGAGATATCATGCAGGGGAAAGAGAGGAACAGGCTGCCTGCATGCACTCCAGAAGCTTTGGCTGGCCACTGTAAGAATGATGGCCTCATTCAGCAGGGTTCTTCTTCCATTCTTATGTGGTGGCAGAAATGTCAGTAAATTAACTGTGCAGCCTGTGATGTACTGCTTTCATTAACCTGCCCTTAAAAGACAATAAGCTTAAACTTCCAAATCAGCAAGCAAAGTCCTGCACCCAAATTCACAGCAAAGGCATTTTGGTAAGTTTCACCAGGATAAACAATGCATCTTTTTATTTGCTGATTCTCCCAAAATGTGAATCTAGATAGAATCGTATGTTTCCCTCTAGTTGGAAGAGAGATGCCTGCCTGAACACCCCCATGGTGATAAGTACAAAGAGGATTATTATTATTATTATTATTATTATTATTATTATTATTATTATTATTATTATTATTATTATTATTATTATTATTATTATTATTATTATTATTATTATTATTGACATAAAACAACAGCAACACAGAGCAAACGAGATATTTATGCTGGGTTTGGTAGTCGTTATCACTAGTCGGGCCCTTCCCAAGCACCTAGGACTGAGTGATGTATCGGCGAATGATCCGAGCAGATCCCAGCAAAGCGGCTTTCTGTAGCTGGCAGATGGATGTTTTGTTATTGTTGTTGTTAATGTTTATTTATAATGGCCCTTTTGTGAAACAAGCGTATACAATCAATACAAACAAACAAAATAAAAAACATATAAAAATGGAACGTCATATATAAAACCAGCACTCCAGTTCCTTCACATCTCCACAGCTCCATGAATCAAAAAGGAAGGTCTTCAACCCCTTCTGAAAACGTGGGAGATCTTCCTCCATCCCACAGGAAGACTGTTCCACAAAGCTTTTTAATCTTAAAAGGCTCGCAGCCTTGAGGTGACTGTACGCATTGGTGGAACAGCCAATAATCCCTTGGTTGCAGAACGTACCACGTGAGCCGGCCTGCTAAATAACTAAGGCTGCATCCAGACAAGGGGAATACCTCACAGAAATGACACAGCAGCCATCAAAGCGCCAGACAGGTTTTGCAATGCTCCACAGTGCCTACGAAGTAAGCCCAATGCTGCGAAGTAAAAAAAAAAAAATGCTGCATAGCATCAGCTGCCGAATTTCCCTCCCCTCCACATTTTTCTGGGTGTTTGGCCAAGACCTCACAAGAGCTCATGAGAGCTCACCCTCACTCAAAAGAGCCCTCCTACTGCTTTGAAGTATCAGGAGAATGTGGGGTGGTTGTGCTCTCCCTGTGGAGCTCCTTTACTTTGTAATAAGCAAGCCTCACATTTTTAAGTTATGTATGGAGGCACCTTAGGAAGATTGGAACACAGGGCTTTAAACACCCAAACCAACAATTTAAAACAGGCCTGAGCTTGAATTGGGAACCAACGAGGGTATCTGCAATAAGCAGAGACATGTGAGTATTTGGGAAGATTTAAAAGAACCCAAATGGCATGTAACAAATCATTTCCCAAAAAATACTGGTTGATTTTTCATATGATTTGGGCATGCAAGCACTTGATTTAGGTGTGAAAGTAATACTCATGCATGACCACTATGAGATGGAAAGTCAACATGATACAGGAAGAGAAGTATTTTCAGTGTCTCTTCCTCACTGGAAGATGGTTGGGGTGATGGGAACAGAAGAGTGAAAAAATGATCTGGCATTGCACAGCTATGGGGACCCTAGAAGCACTTCTATGGGGACCCTAGAAGCAAACCCTCAGGAATAGCATCATCAAGATTGGCCCATATTAGTGTCAGTTTAACAAATATGACTAGCTTCATAATTCTCATAAAAAATATTTCCATCATACCTAAAAACCAGACTGTAATTATGTAAACTCTGGAAATGCTCAAAGATGCACTGTTCCGTAAGACATGCTCATAGTTTAGCAAGGCATGTTTAGGAAAAATAAATTTTAAGCAATCTTATAATCATATAGGGGCAACTGTGCATACCTTAAGTGTGGGTTACTAGTTGGCCACATCCCCTCTTGCTGGCCACGACCCATCTGTGAAGAAGTTGATGCAGATGTTCCAGTGCCACTGAGGTATGGCCCCACCCATCAGTGCCATAAAGGCAGCCTCATGTAGAGTCCAGTTGCCGGCAGTTAAAGAGTTAAAGGTAAATTGGGTATTGCACAGTTGGCTTCAGCCTTCCTTGGGATATGAAGGTGTGGTCAAAATTGTCTGAAATGAAGCTCACAGAGCAGTTTGGGACTTGAAAACAGCAAAGAATAAAGCAGGGTGGGAAAACCTTTAACCAGCCCTGAGCTCCTACCAAACCAGTGATGGCGAACCTTTTGAGCTCGGTGTGTCAAAATTTGCAAGAAAACCTAGCTTAACTCGGGTGCTGTGTCACATCTAGAAATATCCATAATTTTGGGATATTTGTAGCTCTAGTAAAAAAGTTATATTTTTGATATACTGGTATGTATTTTATTAAAAGCAAAAACAAATAATTCTTTACATTAGTGGCTTTTGTTGCTGAATTTCATTTGCTAAATCTTCAGTTGAAAGTTGGTATTTCGTACACTCCAAGAACAAGCAAGCGCTACACGCCCAGGTGCCAGGGTGACAATGTGTGTCACCCAAAAGGGCTTGGCGTGTCACCTGTGACACACATGTCATAGGTCGGCCATCACTGTACCATACACACTGTTCAAGGTAAAAGGTGTAGGGTGAATTTTAGAAAGCAGGGTTTTTTGGGGAAAGTAGTGGGTCTTGTGTGGCAAAAAGAAAACCAACCACATAACCCGTATTTTCCAGCGTATAAGATGGCTGGGCGTATAAGACGACCCCCAACTTTTCCAGTTAAAATATAGTTTGGGATATACTTGCCCTATAAGACGACCCCCAACTTTTGAGAAGACTTTCCTGGGTTAAAAAGTCGTCTTATATGCCAGAAAATACAGGTAATCAAAAAATTAAAAAGAGACCACTAGTAGGAGCCAATGGCCCATTGTGTCCAGCAGGCTGCATCAAATGTTTATGTGGGGGGACAGGACAAATCACATCAGCTAGTCTGCAAAGAAATGGTTCTAGGGTGAAAAGACATGACCTTGCTAAAAACAGAACAGGTTCACATCAACTCACTGCTTGGAATGATGCTCTGAGAACCACAAGTAAGCCAACTCAAGTGGAATGGTGGAAAAAAAAAGATGCTGTTCTTAGCTCTGAATAAAATCCAAACGACTGAATTGTTTCATTGGAATACCAGCTGAACTGGCTGGTCCAGTGAAATCAAGTTCTAAATGTTCTGAGTGTTCTGGATGTAAAGAGCAATAGGAAAACTCCACTCGCACCATTGTTCCACAGTGATAGCTCCCCAAACCACCCAAACTGGATGGGTATTAAGACATAGTGCGTGCTGCTCCCTATCACTCAACCTACAAAAGAAACAGGCGATTGGCTACTGGTTTTAAAAGATTTTTTAAAAAATATTTCCCTCAATCCTAGGCATCCCCAAATGTCTAGAAAGAAAGTGGAAAAGATAAACCCTGATTGAAGTATATAGAGAAAAATTCTTTTCTCCCATTACACAGCACCAGAACCAGGGGTCATCTATGAAGCTGATGGGTAGAAGAGTTGGATCAGACAAGGGGAAGCATTATGGAATGTGCTGCCGGAAGAGGTGGTAACAGCTACCAGCCTAGATGGCTTTAAGGTAGGGTTAGACAAATTTATGGATGACAGGTGTATCAGTGACTACTAGAATTGATGCCTAAGTACATCTTTCAGGCTGTGGGGCCATGCAGGACGCCTCTAAGGCCATTTGCTGGGATTTTTGAGCAGGAGAAGGTTTGCCCTTGTCTCTGCTTGAGATGCCCATGGGCAATTGGTGGGCCACTGTGTGAGACAGGATGCTGGACTAGATGGGCTGTGGCCTGATCCAGCAGGGCTCCTCCGATGTTCTTATGGTAACTCTTTTGTCATACACTGACAGACATCAGTTCTTTACACTTTCTTCAAATTTGAAGTCATCACCTGGCACAAAATATGGTCTTGGATCAAAAAGAAGGGGACTTGGAGTTTTCAAGGAACCACTACCACCTCCTTAGCGCATTTTGTTTCTCAAATATCTATACGTTTTGATGGCTATACAAATCTTTTGTTGCCTTCATTTCCCACAGCCTTCCATAACAATGAACTGTGTGTGATTTCCGTTTGCTTCAACCAGCTTGTGAGCCGGCTGAACTGGTAGTGACCTCAGGAACAAACAGGCCTCCTTTGCCAAACAAGGAGGAAATGCTGAAACCAGCAGGTTTTACAGTTGAATTCCACCAAGAAAAGTGCAGAGGTGTCTGTCACACCAGGGCAGCCTGCATTCTGTGCATAGGTTGATCCAGGATACAAAGGAATGAAAAACACATTAGGCCACATATACATATTACTTCCCTCACCTTTTCTGGCCTTCCTAACAGAAGATCATGACCATCTCACAACAGTTTGGCTCACAGTGGACATATGATTGCTGCAACCGAAATCAGAACAGGAAGATCCCACTCTGATATTCATTTGCCCTCTCAGAATGTCTTCAAGAAGACCTTAAGTTGTTGACTGTATAAACCCCTCACCTTGGGGGGGGGGGGTTTCAGCGCTTACCTTTTGTTAATCTGGATCAGGGGGTAAAGATCCAGATTCATGGAGGCCCACCATGTCATGCTGCTGAAAACTGTCCCCCCTGGTAGTTCTGGATCACAGAGGTCTCCTGGGATCCTGAATAAGGCTCTTGGTCCAGATGTAGACCCAATAAATTTGGATTAATGACATCCTTAATCTGGATCTAGCTTCAATCATTGCAAATGGAGCTGGACTAGCAGAGGTGAGGCCTCCTTGAACCTCATTAATGTGTGGATTAGGAAACCCATGATCCAAACTAAGGAACTTCTTAATCCAAGGCTGTGGTCACACCTAAGGTTTAATCTAGTTTTAGTCCACACTGAGAGCGAAAGAATACACCAGCAAAGTGACTAGTAATTTTCTTTCCACATTATCTATCCCAAAGGTGAATTTTCTGAGTTATTTAACAGTGAAAGAAAACTGCTTGACACTTTGCTGATGTATTCTCTCACGCTGAAAGTAGACTGAAGCTGGATTAAATCTTAAGTGCGACCACAGCTCAAATCACTAGTGAGAGTAGAAAGGGCCATGATCATGGAACTAACACCGATGTGACTTGGTCTACCAGATAAAATTTATCATAAATATACTGCTGTCCCCATTCCATTCATTTCAAACTTTAGCTTAGCAATATGTCTGCCCAAGGACTGTGATGAGCTTCTTTCCCCCAAAGAAACAAAGCCAAAGTTTGTTCTTACCTAATTCAGAAATCCAGATTGCAGGAGCAAAATAAAAACAAGGTATAATGCTAAGCCAGGTGGTCAGGTTTTGTTTCCCCTGCTTGCAGATCGCAAACAGCAAAATGATTATCTTAATTAACCTTCAGCCATGCCTTGCCATGGCATATGCATAAGCCAGCCGTTGATCTCCTGTTTGACAGTTCTCTGGAGAAAAAATGGACAGAGCAAAAATAGGCTTTGGATTTACACAGCCCCTTCCAGTCCCTTTTAACTGAATCTAATTGCCCACAAGAAGGAAAGATGCTACTTCAAATGGCCACAGATTTCCTACTATAGGGTGTTTTTCCACTGTCACTAGAAGTACCCATTAAGTACCCATTAATGGGTACAAAAATGCCATTACGTACCCATTAATGGGTACTTAATGGGTACTTCTAGTGACAGTGGAAAAACACCCATAGAGAGTCCAAAATATCCCATGGTCAGTGGTCTTTTAAGTAGCAGACACTCCTAGCAGTTGATTCTCCCCGTATATTCTTGCTCTTTAGAAGAAAACAACAAAGAAGAGTTGGTTTTTATACCCTGCTTTTCTCACCCTTTTAAGGAGACTCAAAGCAGCTGACAAACCTTCTGTTCTTCTCCCCACAACAGAGACCCTGTGAGGTAGGTGGGGCCTTGAAAGCTCAGAAAGAGAGATCTGAATAGCCCAAGGTCGCCCAGCTGGCTTTGTGGAGAAGTGCAGAATCGAGCTGGGAACCCACTAGATATGAGTCCAACACTCTGACCACGAAACCAAACTGCCTCCTTAGCCATATAAAAGCACGAAGTTCAGGAAGGAAGGCATAATGGAAGCTACCTTGATTACTGACTTATCGTAGCTCCTCCCCTTAACTTTCTCAGCTTCTCTGGGGACAACACAATGCACCCTTGCAGGGATGCCTTCGGGAAGCAAAAAGCATTGTGGGATCTCAGCAACATCCTGGTATCGCCTCTTACTGGCCCCCTCCCTACCAGAACCAAGTTTTGTCTAGTGGTTAGGGAGCCAGACTCTTATCTGGGAATACCGGGTTCGATTCCACCATTCCTCCACAAAGCCAGCTGGGTGACCTTGGGCTAGTCACAGCTCTCTTCTGAGCTCTCACAGCCCCACCTACCTCACAGGGGTTCTGTTCTGGGGAGAAGAACAGAAGGTTTGTCAGCCACTGTGAGTCCCTTTAAATGGGTGAGAAAAGCGGGATAGAAACACCAACTTCTTGTTCTTCTTCTTGACAACTGTCTACAGATTTCAGGATGGCGTTGATCATGGATACGAGAAGCCAGGCACGCACCTGCCCACTTCCTTTTGTTGTTCTTTGAGCATTTGGTTGACTTCCGGTAGCCCCAACTAGGGATGTGCACAAATATTCAGAACATTCATTATTTGTGCAAATTCATCTGAATTCAGACATTCATACATGAATCGAATGTTAGGACATTTGTACATGAACATTCATACGAATACAAATGTTTTGGACATTCGTCCGAACGGTTTGGACATTCATATGAATACTTTGGACCCTTGTTAAACTGGGGAGATGGGAAAGCGGCTGAGACAGTCACCTCTACAATGGATCCAGATTGCATTCAACATGGATCGAGAGCAGATTAAAAGTGGATTCAGGTGTCACGGCCGCTATCGTCAGCGCCTCTTCCTCCGAGGATGAAGGGGTAGTTGTGATGCCCAGCCAAGCTCCAGCAGGCTACCCGGCCAGGCAAGATGAGGAATGCTTGACATAAGCAGCCAGTGGGGACACTGAGCCTATACTTCCAAGTGATAGCAGCTCAGGCTTGGAACATGCCGGGCAATGCCCTTCACCAACTGGTCTGAGACATGAGCGTGGACAGCTGTGCAAATCAGCTAGAATCCACCTGCAGCAAAGGAGGCGTGACTCTGACCTGTCTACTTAAGGCAGAACATTCTCATAAGCTTTGTTGCTGACAAACTCTTGTAAACCTCCAGCTCTGGAAATCCGTGACCTTGCTTTGTGACTGATTGCTGACTGTCACGACTTCTAGCAGACCGTCCAGTGCCTGCCCTCCGAAAAGTAGCTGGGCACTTTTAGGTTGCTGGAAGCGTGCATCAGGCCAAGTGAGTACTACAGGACTAAAGCAATAAACGGGTAGCAAGCGTTTAACTGTAAACCAAAACAAGTTTATTTAGGATAACAACTGGAAAGGTAAAGGAGAAAATAGAAAGTTCAGATAAAGCAGGAGAAAGATCAGGAGTCTCTCAATATAGCTAGCTTCAGGCAAACACAGCTCTCTTGGCTAACAAGTCACCAGTTGCTTCTGAGCAGATAAGCCTATCCACTTCTCCCCTTTGGTTCGCTCAGCTTTACCCAAGCCTCCACAAAGAACAGCAACTCAGTCCTGGTTTCAGCAAGGCTTAGCACCTCCTTGCTAGGCTGTGGGTTTCAGCCTCTGGTCAGTTCTTAGTCTGAGCTCCAGAGAATCAACCAGGAATGGCTGCCTCCTTCAGCTCCCCTCCCCTAAGAACAGGACCAGTCTGTCAGTTCCCCTACTGAGAAAAGACCCTTGGTCAGTTGCTGGCAAAGTCTCCCTCAGAGACAGATCTCTGCTATCAGTCCCCTTCAGAAATTGCCCACTCAAAAGACCCAGTCTGCTGCCTTCTCAGCTTATTATACCCTTCAGCCTCTTGGGCTCCAATTGGCTGTAACCGCTGGCAACCGAGGGAAACTCCTCCTGCTTGTCTATCAAGCCCCCAGGTCCTTGGGCAGGTTTTCCCTCCAAATTGCCAGCAGCCAATCAATGCAACAGGGCCCGGGCAAGGTTTCCCGCCTTTTCTGCTATTTGCAGCCAAGGCTGGCAAATGCAGTTTGCAAGGGCTTTGCATAGGCAGAAAGCAATGCACTTTGCAAAGAGGCTTGCAAAGGAGCAAAGAAATATTACTGCCCATTGCAGTCTGACCCTGAAACAGTCACACTGACCGACTCTGACCTTCTGCTAACTTTGACCCTGGAACTCTTTTGACTACATGTTTAAGGTACTTGGACTTTCGCCGCTACTGGCTACTGTGACTGACTGTGGCTGCTACTCTTCTGTGCAAGCACTTGTGTTTGCTCTCCGCACCTCATCGACTGATGATGCGACATCAGGTTGGATTTGACCCTTTCAGAATGAATATGTCACAGCAGCGGTCCCCAACCACCGGTCCGCGGACCAGTGCTGGGCCGTAGGGGTATTTTTGCCAGGCCAGCCAGGCCTTGACTGCCGTTCCCAACCCGGCTTGTGCCCTCCTCTTACTCTTTCCCCTTACTGCTCAGCATGAAAATTTCAGGAAAAAGCAGATCCACGCCACGCCACGCCACGCCATGCCACCATGTCCTAGAAAAGGAAGCTGGTCCTTGGCACAAAAAAGGTTGGGGACTCCTGCGTTACAGGATACATATATCGGATATGTATCAGATATTTGTATAAATTCATAGAAATACATTTGAAGGGGATCTATTCAAACGAATATGGATTTTCTAACATTCGATTCATTAGAAATCGAATGCCAAAAATCCCATTCGGATACATCCCTAGCCTCAACTGATCCCACGACAAAAGCAGCAGACATACATCAAGGTAAGCCTGGCAATTATGAGAAAACCAGCATCATTGTTGCATTTCCCATACTAGTGATACGTCAGGCTTTCAATAGGCTAAATTTATGTACTTGTTTAAAGCATTTACATAATTACTTCTCATTAAAAACACACACCCTTGAAATGGTTCATAGAAAAAAGACCAAGAACAAGGAAGAGAAACACTCCAAATATGCAACAGTTAAAAACACATTAACTGTGTAGGAAGTTCCTAAAACCAACCATGCTTCAACCATGAGAAAATACAGGATAGGAATCTTTAAAAAAAGGAGATTTAATTAACTGCTCTGACTGACTGAAGAGCAAGAACAGCTTCTGCCAACCTTATATATGCAGCAAAAGAAACACAGAGCCTCTAAAATGCATCTACAGAGCTATTAAAGTCTACACACCTTTCAGAGGCCTATTTATGTGGACCCTCTTTAAAAATAATGAGAAAGAGAGGGACTAATTATTTCAGTTACGTTGAACTCTATTATACAGGGCTTTTATATATTTCTGTCAAGAAATTTTAAAAATTAGCAATGGCTGTCACCGCAAGATTGAACGCTAACCATTATGAACACTGGAAGCGTTTTCTCGCTGAGTTCTCAGGGACACCTTTTGAACTCATAGATGTTTTTAGTTTATTTATATTTATTTATATTTATATTTATATCCCGCCCCATACCCAAGGGTCTCTGGGCGGCTCACAACATTTAAAACAAACATATCAAAACTACATAAAATACTAAAACCAGTACAAAGTTTAAAAGTCCAACATAATAATAATAATTTAAAAAAAATACAAAAACAGTTTAGAAAACAGTAGAGTCTCCAGTGGGGAAAAGTGGAGGGAGCATTCAACCAAAGGCCTGGGTGAAGAAGTACATCTTCACTGCCTTCCTGAACATAAACAGAGAAGGGGCCTGACACACCTCCAGGGGGACACCATTCCGCAGCCTGGGGGCCACTACCGAGAAGGCCCTCTCCTGGGTGCCCACCCGCGTAGCTGCCATCACTGCAGCACTAATGACATCATACAGTGGATACAGTATTATGTCACTAGCAGCTAATGGATTGTCTGCTAGGATGCATTTCTGAGGTACGTCTCCTTTTCTGCACTTACCACGTTGTAATCTGGATTAGCGGGTCCCACTGATCTAGATTACATGGAGGCCCACTGAGCCAGACTATTTGGAAGTGTGGGTCAGATCAGTGCGGTCTGCACTGATGGTGCTGATCCAGCCTGCTTATTCACACTGCAGGCACTACAACAGTTCCTAGCTTCCAGGTCCGGGGTGGGGGTGGGGGGTTGCTTTTCAGGCACGCGTCATGGTGCGTTACTGAAAATCACCCCCTGGTAGTTCTGGATCATGCAGCTGTACCATCTGCACACCGCCCACGATGTGGAACAAGGCCCTTGTCTGGTTGTATACCCAATTAAACAAGTCTACAACAGATCAAAATCAAGGGCCTCCTTAATTCAGATCTAGCTCTGTCCAGCACAGACAAAGCCAGACCAGTTGGGACATGTCCTTCCTGATTCCCATTAATGTGTGGATGAGGAGGCCCATGCTCCAGACTAAGGGGCTCCTTAATCTGGATCATCAACAAGGGCATAAAGGGCCTTTGGCTGGGTCTCCTCAAATAAGGAAGACTATATATTTTCTGAACAAATGAATGAAATGAATTGATCCCAGATCTATGCTTGATTTGATCACATCATAAAGCATCCTTCCTAACTTGATATCTTGAGATCTACCAGGAAGGAAATGGTTGTTCTGCTCTAGGTAGATCCTAGAACAATGTCCAGCCAATGAAAGTCACGGGGAATGGACTAATCTCCAGCAGAGATTGTCTTCCAATCAGTTTCATAAACCTTTATATCTAATCAACTTCTGAATGCAAAGCTACAAATGTAAAACAGGAATGTCAGAACTGTTTCTTAAAGCGTTAATGCGAATGCATAAGTCTGTAGGACCAGCCTCCGGTGATTGAACCCCAGTTCTGCTTGTGTTGTGGTTGTCTGATCTTAGGCCCTCCAGAAGTTGCTGAGTGGCAACATCCCTTGGTTGGCCTACCTGATGCTCATGGCAGTTGCAGTTCAGCAACATATGGAGAGCCACAGTATAGCCAGACTGAAATTTGGTCAGTCAAGAGCAGGCAAAGGTTTTGCCTTTGTCCTCTGCTTGAGAAAGCCCAGACGCCATTGGTGGGCCATTGTGTGAGACAGGATGCTGGACTAGAAGGGCTGTGGTCTGATCCAGCAGGGCTCCTCTTGTGTTCTTATGTGGTTTACGCAGATTGGCAGAAACTTGTCAAAGCCTCAGGCATAACCACCAAAAATGCGCCGAGTATTAATTTCAAAGTGGAAATGCAGGAAAGGAACCTAGAGCTTCCTGCAAGCGACACACAGGCTCTCTCTCCTCTCCGAAGGAGAAAAATAACTACACTTGGAAACCCCAAAGCGCATGCTGCCAGCCCTTGCCAAATGCATGCACAATCACAATGAAAAAACCGGGGGTGTTGCCATGTAAAGCAGAGTGCCCTGAGCGAATCTTTGCTGGAATCCAACAATCTTGCTTTTTTCTGTCTTAGTGAAATAGGAGCATCGATGCCTTCCCAGATCCACACTAATTGCCCTTTTAATTTTCATGAATGGGATGCTTTACATACTTCAAACTCAGCTAACATTAACCAGCGCCGCTAACATTAACCAGCCCTGCTTCCCCGCAGGCAGTCTCAAAGAGCTTAGCTAAATGAAAGTTGTAATAGCTAGGTATTTGGATTACAATTTTCAAAGCAACCACACAGTCTCTCTTGGCCACTTATGTTGGTCTAGGAAGCCAGTCAGACAATAGCATTTCATTAAAACAGATACGTACTCATTCAGTTCTTCTGAACCTCTAGTATTTACCTTCGCTTTCAGACTTACCACGGGATAATAATTGCCCCCTCTGGGCAAAGAGGTGGATAAATACATTATTCTGGGTATGCTGAACATGGGATGGTACACAAACTCTAGTCGCTTAATTCTCAGAAGACGTCAGAAAAACGGGGATGTTCCTTACTTAGAAACGCAAGGACATTGGTCTATTTTGTTCTGCTTTGCAAAGGGACTGTCAGCTGCTCTGAAGGATCTTAGGGAAAATTCTTTCTCTGACTTACCTAGGCCCTCTGGCCATTCACCTTTATCCGACGTATGGAGACTCTTAGACTGATCCTGGGCCTCCTCATACACACATTAATGCAGAGTAAGGGGGGCCCACCACCCTTGGTCCTGCTCCATCTGTACAAGACAGAGCTAGATCTGGACTAAGAGGCCCTTAATCTGGATCTCTCATGGACCTACTCAATCAGGCATACAAGAGGACTAAGGGCCTTGTTGTGGACCAAGGGCACAATTCCGTGATCCAGAACTATAGGGGACTGCTTTTCAGTGGCGTACCATTGTGCTCCACCAATCCTTCCCCAAACATGATGCCAGCAACTTTTGTTCCTAGCTCACAGGGGTTGGTTGAGGGGGCAGCTGCAAAGCTCACACAGGCTTCACAACTGTGGGGAAGCACGGACCAGATCAGTGCCTCCGGTCATGCCTCCACACAATCCAGATCAGTGGGTCTGGTTAATCTGGATCCAGTGATCTCTAACAAATAAGTGCACAAAAGGATCTAGAGATGCAAGGAACTGAACCTGGGTTCTTCTCTAGACAAACCAAATGCTCTAGCTATAATAATTAATATTTCCCTTCTTTCTACAAGGCACCATAGCCTTAAGGCACAGTGAGATTGGGGTTTGAGTCAATCCACCATCCAAACATCTGTCCAGATGTTGAACTGCAACTCCCATCATGAATAGTCAGTAAGGTCAGCTGTTGAGGAATCATTCTGGGGATTATGGGAACTGCAGTCCAACATCTGAAGGGACCGTGGTTGACCAACACTAGACACTGGCACGAGTGGTGACTTCCTGTGAACTTCAGCCAGGTCTTTATTTGGTATCTATCTTATTTAACACTTTCCTATACCACTTCCCATTGCACAAAAGTCTCAAAGTGGTTTAGAGAAACCTAGCTTTGACTTTAACTGTCCACGTTTTGTGTCACTACAGATCAAAATACAGTTCAGCAGGACCAAAGAAAGGCTTCTGGGTAGATCAGTGGTTCTCAACCTGGGGGTCGGGACCCCTATGGGGGTCGAACTACCCTTTGAGAGGGGTCGCGACAAGTCTCCCGCCACCCTTCCCTCCCACCTCCCAGCTGCTCCGCCCCCATGGTTGGGGGTCCCCACAACACGAGGAACTCCATTAAGGGGTCGCGGCATTAGGAAGGTTGAGAACCGCTGGGGTAGATCCTCCCTCTTCCTCTGCTGCTCGTTTTCTAAAATGCAGGCCCAGTCACTCACATCTAATGCTTTTCTCCTCCCTCAATAGAATGATCAAGCACTCTGCACAATCTTAAAATTCTTAGTCTTGCAAAACCACTGTAATAATCAGGACCCAACCTAGATGGATACACAGAGGACCCACTAAGCAGGTGGCCATCACTGATAGATGGCCACTCAGTTTCTCCTCGGACATTTCTAAGATAAGGGAGACCGGAACTGCCCAAAGCTGGAATATTCCAACAATCAATAATGCATATGATCAGGAGCTTTTGTCTGATATTTAGCTCTTCCTTGCAACTGCTACCCACTGGGAGTAGTCCTGCTTCTGGATTATGGAAGCTGTGAAGAGCCTGGATTGCATAGTGGACTAAGTGTGGCACAATAGCTAGACATCCCGCTCTGGCTTGGGCCAGACACAACTTCTCAGCCTAACAGCCTTTTCGCACTTGATCAGAAAGCAAGACTGCTTCTTCTAGTGAACAACAACATCTAGACATGTGAATACTTCCTCCTTATCTCCTCCATTTCAAGCTAAGCTTCCCCAGCACTTCCAACGACACACCACACTACTTCTCAGACTCCCGCACCTTCAAGTTTGGTCTAGTGGTTAGGGAGCTAGACTCTTATCTGGGAATATCGGGTTTGATTCCGCTCTCCCCATGAAGCCAGCTGGGTGACCTTGGGCTAGTCACAGCTCTCTTTCTGAGCTCTCACAGCTACACCTACTTTGCAGGGTGTTCTGTTGTGGGGAGAAGAACAGAAAACTGTCAGCCACTTTGGGTCCCCTTAAATGGGTGAGAAAAGCAGGGTAGAAAATCCAACTCTTCTTCTTCTTCTACAACTGCATAAAGATGACATTTCGGCAAAGACACACTTGCTGAAACAGCCCCTTCTACACACCTACTGAAGGCACAGGAGCCCCATCCCTTCTTTCTGCTGGCCTAACCCAAGCTGTCTTCCTCAGAATGCAATTCATTTTGCTATAGTCCTCCATCAAGAATGGGACTCCTGCCTTCAGGTACAATTTAGCCAGAAAGCAGCCAGCAGAAAGCTGTGGCTCAGAAGAGAATTGTAATAGAAATAATATAAAAGATCAGTGTCAATTTTGTTGCTTTATCATTTGTGTGGGGCATCAGCCCCATGTGTCCGTCTGTTGTTGCCGGCAATAAATATTCTACCTTTACTGTGGAGTAAAGGGCAGCCTTTTGGGCACATTTTGCTCCGGTGGTGGGCCGGCAAAACCTTATTTCCTTCAGGCCCAACACTATTCTGCAAGGTGTTCAAATTCAGTCAACACATCCCAACATGTACTGCAGAGAAAAGCAAAGGATCTGCTTCTGAAAGCGCCAGTTTACCAGGAAGATACTAGCTTATTTTTCTTCTGCCAGTAGGGAAGAATAAAAGAGAATGGTAGCTAATTGCTTACCCTTGCTGAGAAGCAACATAGAAGCCCAATAGGTAGATAAGAACCCAGAGCTGCCTACATCCGTTCTGAAATTGTTGACAATGACAAAGGTTTCTTACAGGGCTGGGCAACTATTTCCTCCTCTTAAAAAGGCTGAGCAAGTGAACAGAATATCAAGAAGATCCCCCTAGCATGGAATTCCACTACTGAGGGACCTGCAGTTAATTAAACAAAACTGTCTTTGCAAGCACGGAGGACGCACCAATCAACTTCCCTTTGACAAGCATTTACAGAAAGATGAGAAAGACACAGGAAATCTCCCAATTAAAACTGAACCAGGGCAATTTCTTGGTGTTGTTTTTCTTTTAGGTATTATTTCTTTCTTTCTGCATGGCTCATTTACAAGTCATTCTCTGGGTGTTTTGCAAACAGAAGTTAAAAGGGCAAAGTGAAAAACAAGAAGAGGTGTTAACGCTGAAAATAGTTTAAACGGGGTTGGGATATAACATGCACACACAAAAGTGCACCAAAGTAAAACTAATATATGCCTGGGAAAATTAAAAAAGAAAGATCTCTTAACTAGAAGAAGAAGAAGAAGAAGAAGAAGAGTTGGCTTTTCTACCCCTTTTTTTCACCCATTTAAGGAGACTCAAAGCGGCTGACAAAGCTTTTCTATTCCTCTTCCCACAACAGAACACCCTGTGAGGTTGGCGGGGCTGTGAGAGCTCAGGAGATAGCTGTGACTCGCCCAAGGTCACCCAGCTGGCTTCATGGAGGAAGAAGCGTTGGCTTTTCTACCCTACTTTTCTCACCCATTTAAGGGGACTCAAAGTGTCTGACAAAGCTTTCTGTTCTTTTCCCCACAAAACAGCTTACAGTCATCCCTTCCTACATTGGACAACAAGCATTAGCTCTGCCTATTAGCTCTTCCTGCTGGTTCCACCTCCTGTTTTATGACATGTTCCCTGGACCACCCGTGGTCAACAGCCATCATAGCTCTCTTCCTCTTCTTAATCTACCAAAGAGGGATCAAGACCCACTCCAATCAAGGGTTACTACCCAAAGCAGCAAACATTTCTGGTCTTGAAATTCCCACTGTGGGATCCAACTGCTTGACTTGGTTCCTGGCAAGGAACAAGAACAAAAACATTTTGGTTCAGGAGATAAGGTAGCACATTAAAGTTTTCAATTATTAGTCTGCACATGGGCACATAAGATGACCAGGTGTCATATCTTTCTCACTTTCATGAGATATTCAGAGTTTCAGCCTGTTAGGGATATCTCTAAATATGCATCAACCCATTTAAATGTTCCCTTTTGGTGATACATTTCTTCCCCCTTGATAAGCCATAAACCACTCCAAACTGTAGACGGACAGCGAAATAATTCAAGATACTCTGAAGCTGAACAATGGAATTAAACTTGATTATTATCTTACTTTCAGCTTAAGTTATCTGCTGTAACATCTCCTGCATGGACCACTGCCAACCTGAGATTTTGCAACATGGAAATATGAAGAATTTTGCAGCTGAGGTCCAACAAGGCTCATTTCAATTAATTTGCATGGGAGATTGTGACAGATCCTTTTACAGGGCAGAGTCAGGTTCACCATGCTGATTTCCATGAGCCCATAAAAGTGATTTTTCCAGAAAGTCCCTTTTGAACTGACATTCTCAGCCCTAAAAAAGTAACCAGCCCTTTCATTTGGAGGCTTTAGCTGCATCCTTTGAAGTTGGACAGTTTATCCCAGAGGATAAAAGTCCATTCCAATCAAGCGTAGGTATTTCTGTATGTTTCTTTTGACATTTCACTGTATCATTTTGGACCACCAGCAGTAGCATTAGGGGTTAAGATATAAATGTGAAGAGGCTGAAGATCACATTTTAAGCTGCTTTCTCTCCCGACATTGCTAAGAACCTGAGCAGCAATGAAGCACTCTAAGAGGTTCTATATGGTTGGAGGAAACTCAAATGAAGGAGGCTTCTAATGCCATTTGCTGGGATTTGAGAGCAGGGAAAGGTTTGTCCTTGTCTCTGTTTGAGATGCCCATGAGCATTTGGTGGGCCACTGTGTGCGACAGGATGCTGGACTAGATGGGCTGTGGCCTGATCCAGCAGGGCCTCTCTTATGTTCTTATGCTCTTATGTTCTTCATCAGGTGATGACCACTTTGAGAAATTCACACTCCCCGACCTGTCCGGCAAAGGTGAACTTGACCACATGTGTTCTAGCATTTGCATTCATGAATGCTAGGACTCGTGTTTCCTCTCCCCACATGTCCAGTCACTTACCTGCAGTGTGGGTGTGTGTCTGGGTACCATCATCTTCTGTTCTGATGCTGGTACCGGTGCATATGTGGCAGCACATATGCACCAGTACTAGGACTAGGACAATGGTGAGATGTCGCACATGTGCTCATAATGCACCAGCATGCTTGCACAGTGCATCACATGACGCTCCTTGCACCATAGAGGTGTAGATGAGCTTGCTGGAGGATGGGACAGGACAGCAAAGGTTGGGATAAATCTATGTGTGGAGCAGTTAATCGTAGTCAACCCGCAGTGTGCTCCTGCTAATGGAAGGAGCCGTTTCTGAGTCAGAAATGGCTCCTTGGAGTGCAGACGCTATGTCCAGAAGCACACCGCAGGCCAAATACTGTGTGTAGAAAGGCCCCAGGAGAAATCCTGTAAAAATATTTCCTTGATGTAAGGGCTATAGAGCAGTAGATAAAGAAGGATGAGAA
The DNA here is from genome assembly GCA_023333525.1 of Aspidoscelis tigris stejnegeri. Classification (NCBI taxonomy): domain Eukaryota; kingdom Metazoa; phylum Chordata; class Lepidosauria; order Squamata; family Teiidae; genus Aspidoscelis; species Aspidoscelis tigris. The sequence continues at coordinate 16,975,224 of JALMGA010000007.1, forward strand.
TTTTGATGAGAACTTTGAATAATTTTCAGGGATAAGTCTTCCAAGAAAACCAAAGAAAAGGGAAAGGGTGGTCCAAATAGAAAGGCTATTTGCATTTTAATTTTCTTGCACAAAGAGCATTTCTCTCTTTTCTTTGCAGAAAAAAAAAAGAAATCAAAGAAATCTGACCAGTGACAGATTCTTGAAAACAACAATGGTTAGCCACTTCGTTTCATTTTTCTTTTCCATTCAGTACGTTTGGCAAATGTTAGCTTTTGAGTTTCGGGATTAAATTATCATCTTTTTGAGTTAGGGATTATATTATTTTAAAGACGAAGAAAAGTAGGTCAGGGGAATTTACCTCCTAACCTAATAAATAGCAATCCTCTTGGAAATCTTAAGCAGCAAGGCAGCAGGGGGTGCGGCAGAGGAAACAATCTTCAAACGGCAAAAAATGAGAAATGGATACCCGAGCAAAATCCCTTGAATGTGCAGAAAAACAGAGATAAAATGTTGTGCTTCCTAATCCAGAAGTTTATCATTGAGCACTTCATATAGACTGTGCATAAATGACCCACTACGTTCCAACTTTTTCATCTAGGATCTCTGGGGAAATGAATTGCTCAGAGGAAGGAGCTAAACTTGCCAAGAGGAAAACATTGCACAGATCAGAACAGGCAGTAGCAGCGCACACACGCACAGCAGAATCCACAACACAGAGATGGATCAAGCATTTTGAGACAAGAAGAATCGGTGTGCAAAATTCATTATGCGCAGTACGGTCTTTTTCAATATTGGCTCTCACAAAATGGCAGCATTTCCTGTTCTGACTGTGGTATCCATGGCTTTCAGCTTTCTTATTCTCCACACTATCTGCCACAGTGGGTACCAGTTATCACTGCCTAAACCTTTGCGTTTAGGCAGTGATAACTGCCTAACGCAAGCCTCCAACAACAGGATTTAATTCTCTGCAGATACAATATCAAAGGAAAGGAACAAAACCTAGTGGTAAAGAAAGGTTTTGCTTGCACATTGTCCCAGGTTCATTTCCAAGAATTTGTATGTGAAGGTGGGAAAATGTATGAAGAAGAAGAAGAAGAAGAAGAAGAAGAAGAAGAAGAAGAAGAAGAAGAAGAAGAAGAAGAAGAAGAAGAAGAGTTGGCTTTTCTATCCCGCTTTTCTCACCCATTTAAGGGGACTCAAGTGGCTGACAAAGCTTTTCTATTCTTTTCCCCACAACAGAACACCCTGTGAGGTAGGTGGGGCTGTGAGAGCTCAGAAGAGAGCTGTGACTTACCCAAGGTCACCCAGCTGGCTTCATGGGGGAGGGCAGAATCGAACCTGGTATTCCAGATAAGCGCCAGCTCCCTAACCACTGGACCAAACTGGCTTAAGAGAATACATCTCTTGAGAGATACAGGTAACAGTGCAGAGCTCAATAGAACCATGTCTCTGTCTCTCTCTCTCTCTCACACACACACACACACTTACTCACTCAGGGCAGGAAAGACATAGATGCATACTCCCTACATAAACTTGCTAACTTAAAATATTCCAAAAGTGTACCTCCTGTGACAACAGTTTCAGCCACATAATGTCTCCCAATGTGTTGGTCTCTCTATTTGTTTGTTTTAAACTGGCAAGATACTAGCTATAAAAACATGAAAGAAACCTCCAGTAAAAGCTCTGCAAGCTACATGCACACCTGTACAGAAAGCATAGATGTGTGTTGGATCTTCTCATCAGTCCAAGCCCCAATGAAGGAGTGATTTCCCTTTTATGCAATCTTTGAACTGGCCTACCTTAGGGCGCTACAATGTTTCGGGCTACAGTTCTCAGCCCAGCCAGCATGCTTGTGCCATAACCCATGGAAGCCTCAATGTACATAACATAGGAGAGGCCCTGTTGAAACAGGCCTCAGTCCATCTAGTCCAGCATCCTGCCTCACACAGAGGCCCATCAATTGCCCATGGGCATCTCAAGCAGAAGACAAGAATAAGATGCTCATGTGCTCTCAATTCCTCGCAAATGGCCTGTAGAGGCAACCTGCCTGTCTCTCCAACCTGGAGGCAGTACCTAGGCATCCATTCTAGTAGCCACTGATGTACCAATGCGATCCTCATTGAAAAATTGATCAAATATGGGTTTGACAAGGCAACTATAAGGTGGGTTCAAAACTGGCTTAGTAATCGTACTCAAAGAGTGGCTTTAAATGGCTGCACATCCAAATGGAAGGAAGTGTCAAGTGGAGTACCACAAGGTTCTGTCCTGGGCCCAGTTTTGTTTAATGTTTTTATAAACGATCTGGACGAGGGAGTTGAAGGGAAACTGATCAAATTTGCTGATGACACAAAGCTAGGGGGGATTGCAAACACCAGAGAAGAGAGAGAGAGGATTCAAAAAGATTTAGAGAAACTCGAACAATGGGCTGCAACTAATAAAATGGTATTTAACAAAGAAAAATGCAAGGTTCTGCACCTGGGCAAGAAAAATGAAAAAAGCACATATACAATGGGAGGAATTCGGCTGAGCAGCAGCACATGTGAAAAAGACTTGGGTGTCCTGGTAGATCATCAACTGAACATGAGTCAACAGTGCGAGGCAGCTGCAAAAAAGGCAAACGCAATCCTGGGGTGTATTAGGAGAAGCATAGAATCCAGATCACGTGAAGTTATTATCCCCCTCTACTCTACCTTGGTCAGACCTCATCTGGAGTACTGTGTCCAGTTCTGGTCACCCCAGTTTAAAAGAGACACTGACAAGCTGGAGCAGGTTCAAAGGAGAGCTACCAAGATGGTGAACGGTCTGCAAACCATGTCCTATGAGGAACGGCTTAAGGAACTAGGAATGTTTAGTCTAACAAAAAGAAGACTGAGAGGAGACATGATAGCTGTCTACAAATACCTCAAGGGTTGTCACAAGGCAGAGGGATCAGCCCTGTTCTCACTCTCTCAAGGAAGGACTAGAAACAATGGGGTGAAACTGCAGGGGAAAAGATTTAGTTTAGATGTTAGGAAAAAATTTCTAACAGTAAGAGTGATCAACCAGTGGAACAGGCTGCCACGGGAGGTGGTTGGTTCCCCTTCGTTGGAGGTCTTCAAGCAGAGACTGGACGGCCATCTGTCTGAGATGGTTTAGGAGATCCTGCCTTGAGCAGGGGGTTGGACTCGATGACCCAGGAGGTCCCCTCCAACTCTACCATTCTATGATTCTATGATTCTATGATTCTACCTGTCCTCCACGAATTTAGCTATTCCTCTCTTAAAGCTGTCTAGGCTGGTGGCTATCAGCCTCTTCTGGTAGTAAATTCCATAGACTGATGACCCTCTGGTAAAAAAAATACTTCCCCTTGTCAGCCCCATCAGCTTCACAGACTGACCCCTGGTTCTAGAGCTGTGCCACAGAAAAAAAAAGGAAAAAAAAAGAATTATTCTCTATCCAACTTTTCCACATTGTGCAAAAGAAGGAGGCTTTAAAAGATAGAGCATTCCAGTGCTTTGCTTTCCTGGCTTATGATTTCCAGCTATCAAAATCTGCCTTTTCAGAACAAAGGCTCTATGCAACTTTTGCAATGAATAGTAATGCTTTAGCTTCATGCTGGGACGCTTCAAGTGGGCGAATGTTATCTATTCCAGAAACCTGGATAATTTATTATCTTCCACAGTTTGATCTGAAAGATCTGGGGTGAAAGAATGGAGTGGAAGGAAAGAGGCCCAATGGCCACCCAGAAAGGCTGGTCTCTTGTGGCAACCTGTTTTGGTACAGGAAAAGCCCATGAAACACCCAGATTCTTCTGTCTCTCTCAGTTTTTTTGGCAAGACTGCAGCCCATTTCAAATCTTGCAAAATGGGAAACAGATGATCTGTAAGCATTCTCTGACCAGGACTTAGAAAAGTGCCTTGATTTAGGTTGAAGCATATGATCCCTGGTAGCACAGACAGACACTCAGGAAACATTTAACATCACCGTGGTGGAGGGAAAACCCCTAGTGTAAGATATCACAAAGTAATGCCCTGCAGAGTTTTGGGGCTTTTCTGCACTTTTTTTTTTTTTAAATAAACTTTATTTGGCATCAGAATACAAAAGTAGTATTGCAAACCAAATATTGAATTCTGCCCTTGTTTTAGATCTGGATTAAGGAGCCTCTTAGTCCAGATCATGGGCCTCCCATCCACACGTTGATGTGGATCATGGAAGGATAATAATTGACTTTTATACCTTACTATTCCTATTCTTTTGAGGGGACTCAAAGCTACTGACAAACCTTCTGTTCTTCTCCCCACAACAGGGACCCTGTGAGGCCAGTGGGGCTGCGAGAGTTCAGAAAGAGAGCTGTGACTAGCCCAAGGTCACCCAGCTGCCTTCATAGAGGAGTGCAGAATCAAAACAGGAGACTACCAGATAAGAGTCCGACCCACTGTTAGTCCTGCTCTGTCTGCACAAGACAGAGCTAGATCCAGATTCAAAGGAACTTAATGCAGATCTCTTGTGGATCTGTTGAATCAGGTCCACAAGAGGGCCTTGTTGCAGACCACAGGAGACATGCAGAAGGCATGACTCCAGATCCAGAACCATGGGGGGAATGTTTGTTCCTAACCATCAGAGGAGGTGGTGGTATGACTACCAAATTTAAACGACCCTTGTAGTTACGGGGAGGCATGAGTCAGATCAGTGCCATTAGACAGTAGGACGTCCAGCTAGCTATCTGCGATATAAACCAGGATAAAGCCCAGTGCAAAATAGCCAAACATTTAGTGCTATGGAATGTTCCTAGTAAAATCCTAGCTACTAGACATCCTTTGAGGCTACTCCATTCCATTCCCCCAAGCTGTAATCTTCAAGTCCTTGGTCAATGAGTTTGCAAGTAGGACAATATATAGCGGTGATGGCCAACCTATGACACGCGTGTCACAGGTGACACGCCAAGCCCTTTTAGGTGACACACCTGGTCACCCTGGCACCTGGGCATGTAGTGCTTGCTTGTTCTTGAAGTCTATGAAATACCAACTTTCAATTGAAGATTTAGCAAATGTAAATAATTATTCATTTTTGCTTTTAATAAAATACATATATCAAAAATATAACTTTCTTACTAGAGCTACAAATATCACAAAATTATGGATATTTCTGGAAGTGACACAGCACCCGAGTTAAGCTAGGTTTTCTTGTGAATTTTGACACACCAAGCTCAAAAGGTTCGCCATCACTGATATATAGCCAAGGTGGATAAGGCATGATATAGCAAACTGTTAAGAATAATGGAAGTTGCAGTGCTAGTGTAATGCCTGAAGGACCCTACAATAAGCCACTCTCTTGCATATAGGGCATTGCACCATTAATGCAGGACCCACGAATTTTGCCCAGCTAACTCAAGCAAGTAGATGAGGAGTAAAGCATTAACGCCTGGTGAGATTAAGAGACACTGGAGCCTACATACAACCAGGTGTGTTTTTCCACTGTCACTAGAAGTACCCATTAAGTAGCCATTAATGGGTACAAAAATGCCATTAAGTACTTAATGGGTACTTCTAGTGACAGTGGAAAAACACCCCAGAAGTGGGGATAGCAAATGATATTGTGAAAGACACAACAAGATGGTGAACATTTGTCCAAACACCCAGCTGGAATCAAACCAGAGTTGATCACACCTGGCAATGATCATTAAGCCTCATAAATGCAGGTTTAAAAATACACAATTTATGGATTGCATAATTCTTTTGGACTTCAAGTCATAAATACTATTGGCCTAATTTCTGCAGGGATTATTTCTCGTTGTAAAGATCATGTTTTTGAACTGCAAACAAAACTACATCTATACTTCACTTGACTGGGATGTAAAATTACCTTGTCTTTACAGATGAGAGTCAACATAATTCATATTAATAAAGTGAAAAGGTAAGGACTTCCTGTCTAGGGGTACTTAACTTAGGGGTAATTTAACAGTTTTAGACACAAATTGAAGAATGCTTCTTAAAAATAGAAAGTAATTCTTTATTCCCAGTGTGGGACCACCCTTCCTCTAGAAAGTGATAGTTTTCCACAAGTATAAGAAAAAATTCAGGAAGCTTGCATAGTTTCTACAAGGATCACTTTGTCTTTTTGATTAAGAAGAGCAGCATAAGACTGCAAGGAAACAACATTTATTATCAATAACAGAGTCTTTTAACAGTCCCCAATGGAGCTCTCCAAAATAATACATGGTTGACATTGCCAGAAGCTCTTACGAGGGATATAAGAAAAATAATAGGTTGTAAGTTTGTTCTGCTCCATGACTGCAAAAATTATTGCGCTTGAAAATTTTAAAAGTCACTTGCGGTTTGCATTGCTGGGAGTCTAGAATGCTGAGAAGTTTAACGGTAGCTTGAAGAGATAATGACTGCTTGGGAAACCAACCTTGAAACGAAAGAGCATAAGAAATGCCCCACTGGCTCGGACTCATGGCCCATCTAGCCCAGAGATCCACTTTCGCAGTGAACACTGGGAAACTCATGAGCAGGACGTGAGCACACGGCAGTCTCCCAGGAGTTGGCCTTCGAAGGCAAATCACCTCCCGCTGCCAACAGAGGTAACAGCCACTGATAGCCCTGACTTTTGGGAATTGGTCCAAAATAAGAACCTAAGAAATGCCTGCTACGTGGTGCATTGCCCTCATATAACAAGATGAATCCAAGACTCCAAGATGCTGCAACTAGATTACTAATTGCCTCTGCTGACTGGACACACATCATAATGCTATTCCTAAAAGAACTGCAGTGGCTGTCTATTGGCTACTGAGCCCAATTCAAGGTATTAACATTAACTTATAAGGCCATTAATGGCCTGGACCCCAAATATCTAAAGGAATGCCTCCCCCCATACAGACCTGTCCAGGCCCTAAGATCTGCCAGCGAGACCCTCATGTCATAGTTTTAGCTGATTTATCCTATCTTGCACTTCTTCTTGTTTTACTGTAACCTGTTCTGAGTCCTCTGGGTATAGGATAGGACAGAAATACAAATACATGAAGATTATGCATGCTATAATAAAAGGAAGGTATCACACAGGTATCTGGCTGCAGTACTGTCAAATGCCTGTAAAATATAAAATGCCATGAAGTATAAAAATGCTAGGATAGCTGCGAGCCATGCTTATGCTGTTCAGATGTTGGCTCTTTAGTTTAATTCTGTTTTATCTGGGGCTTATATGACAAAATATATAAATCTAACAAATAATAGTAAGACTGTTTTAAGGGTTGGGCAAATTGGCTAGGCCAGTGATGGCGAACCTTTTGAGCTCGGTGTGTCAAAATTTGCAAGAAAACCTAGCTTAACTCGGGTGCTGTGTCACTTCCAGAAATATCCATAATTTTGTGATATTTGTAGCTCTAGTAAGAAAGTTATATTTTTGATATATGTATTTTATTAAAAGCAAAAATGAATAATTCTTTACATTTGCTAAATCTTCAATTGAAAGTTGGTATTTTGTACACTCCAAGAACAAGCAAGCACTACATGCCCAGGTGCCAGGGTGACCAGGTGTGTCACCTAAAAGGGCTTGGCGTGTCACCTGTGACACGCGTGTCATAGGTTGGCCATCACCGGGCTAGGCCCATCAGCAGAGCAGAGCTGACTGGCCTTGAACTCAATGTACCAATGTGGACTCACCATCATGGACAGATCAGAGCCTGAACCCAAGTGCTGTTAACTAAGGATTCTGAACTGACCTCTTCAACTCATGGGGCTCGTCCCCATGGGCTCCATTTACTGCAGTGCTGAATCGGATCATCCCCAGTGAGCACTGTAGTTTGAATTACCACGTCCCCATGTGATTAAGGAGAGTGCGGGTTCAAGTCGAATCCACCTGTCCCCATGAAAACCGTAGTAAACCCCTGCACTGGGGAACCACATCCTTTTTTCTCCACCCCCTGTGCCCTGATAGCAAGCCCAGCTGACGTCATCATGCCCTGTCCCGCCTGCCGCAGTGATGATAGGAGAAACCCCTCCCGGTTGCACCTCCAAACCCACCACACACAGCTCAAGATAAGATAGAAAATGATAAAAGGGGTGCATAATAGGAAGAGAAAGCAGCTCAGTGCTTGAAGTGGCGGCTAGGTGCTTCAATCACTTTAGCAGAGGTGCACACCTCCGCTTGACAGTGGGCATACTTCTGCCTGATCGCAGTTGTGATCGCAGCGAGCACAGGCGAAACCCAGCCTGCTAATGCTGCGATCACCAATCCCCACCCCCAATAACCCGGGAGCATCCCCATGCCTCCAGGATAATGCATGATTGCCTCCTAATTTGCGGCAAAAACAGTTGGAAAGGGGGGGGTTTGCTGTGGATTTGTGCGATTTGTCCCACATGTAGCCCGAATTAGAGGCTTTGCTTGGGGATGTTCCGAGGCGGGTTCGCTGTGGAGTATGTTCAGCATGGGGACGAGCCCAGGGATTCATACTCCCATCAATACAAATGAAGCACCTATAGGGTTTTGCTGGTTAATGTGAAAAGGATGCTGGGAGTGGTCTTTCCTCTGTAGTGGAAGAACAGCATGGGAAGACTTTGGCCATATGGTTCAATCCCTTGAACCTCTCCAGAAGAAGGTAAGGGCAAAACCACCAAGAACATGGATATGTACATATATGTACCAGCATTCAATTCTGGCTTGACAGCAGAAAATTATAACAGCAGGTCTTGGAATTCAGGTCAGATGCAGAACCTATTCAGACAAGAATCTTTAACTGTAGAACTAAATCCTCACCTGCAGTAAGTTAAGGAAAAATTAGCATCAATTTTATGGCATTCTAGATATTGCTGAACTGTGCCTTTCATGTGCCCCTGTCTATCTGGTCAAGGGCAAGGAATAATGGGAAATGTAGTTCAGAAATATCTAGAGCAGTGGTACTCAACCTTCCTAATGCCACGACCCCTTAATGTAGTTCCTCATGTTGTGGAGACCCCCAGCCATGGGGGCAGGGCAGCTAGAAGGGGGGAGGGGGTGGGAAGGGTGATGGGAGACTCACCACGACCCCTCTGAAAGTGTAGTTCGACCACCAAAGGGGTCGTGACCCACAAGTTGAGAACTGCTGATCTAGAGAACCGTAGCTTAGTCATCCCTGATGTACGCACAGAAACTACATTTCTGTAAGTCAGAAAGCTCCATCCTTTTTATGATCTGGTTGATAGCCTTCAGAAGTTGGCTGCCATTGGGTGTAAAGTGTAGCTTTGTCTCATTTATCAAGCCAGTTCTTACAGTGTGAGCTTTTCTCTCTCTCTCTCCCTTTGGATTATGTGCTATGCGTTTAATCACTTCATACATACCTGTTGTGGGAAGAAATTATTACTGTTTTCCAGCCAAGTATTAAAAGCATTCCTAAAAGGACCAGACAATCTGTTTCTCATCTGCTTCAAAGTGTAATGATTCTACCTTTCGGTCAGACTCCAAAAATGTGATCCAAAGCCCAGTTATAAATACACTTGTCTGCAAAGCTCTATCAGTGACATAGCCTTGACCCAATGCCATGCCTTCCATGGAATTTGTCATCCAAAGCTTTACAAAATGATAGCGGGACTGTTTCCATTTTAAAAAGGACAACAGAGAATTGGGAAAGGGCATAAATTGAAACACAAAAGGCTTTTATTTATTCCACATTTCTAGATTTTTTTAAAAAAAGTCATAGTAGAACCATACTTGCAACATTCCAAAGGGTCTATTTTGGCTAAGGACCATGTGAGGTGTGGCCCCCACAAAAGGAAGATTTTCAAGCTCCATAGCAAACTGAAAATGTTGGCTTAGAATTTATTGGAGTATCTCCTCTCTCTGCCTTTTTTTTTTCTTTTTGAACTTTTGCACATTTGCAGCTTCATGGCTGAAGGCTCCCCCCCCCCCCCGCCGCCCCAGTCACTTATGATAAACATACCGCTCCACAATAGCAATTTTCTATTTGAAAAACTTCCTGGCCCAAGCCCAGTTTAATGATAAAGAACCATAAGACAATGCAAAGGGTGTGCAAAATATTTCTAGCTCAAAACAAAGCATTCCAGGCTCAAACTAAAACAGCCCTAAGTATTAGGTACTGTTTCAAGCTCAGGGGAGGAAGGGAAATATAGGTTGTTTTGTGCTAGTATTTTCAGTTATATTGAAGGCATAGATGTATGTATGTATGTGTGTATGTATGTGGATGGATGGATGGATGGATGGATGGATGGATGGATGGATGGATGGATGGATGGATGGACGGACGGACGGACGGACGGACGGACGGACGGACACCACCCTACTCTGGTGTTCTTAGGAACTAACCAAAGGAAACAATGGGGTGATTTTAGTTTTCCCATTGTTCTCCATGGCTGGAACACTTGATATGATTTGAATTTTATTCTGGCAGAATAGCCAGATCACTTTGATCTGCACTTCCTTGAACTGTTTGCACACTTCATCATACTCAGGTATAAGAAAGGGACCATGAAAGGGACCTCTTTTCCGCACCACTGGTATGGTCTTAGAGAGCCCCCCTTCTGGTACAATCCATCCACACAGGATGGAGCACAGACCAGACCACACTGGACTAAGAGACCCAAAATAGCCACCTGATCGAGTATACTGGCCGATCTCTTTCAAGAGGTCTACTGAAATCAACCTAGCAACGGTAAACAAAATCATGAAGCCATGCAGACAGTACAGACTTCTGTGGTCTGATTTATCACGGGGGACCCATCACAGCATAGAAACACCCCCTGTCTGCCCAGAAGTTGACTAGTTATCAACTAGTTACAAAATCATGCTCCACAAGCTTACCATCCTATACCAGAGACTTGCTTGAAGCGTCCAGCGGTGACCATCCATGCCTCTGCTGGATGCGGAGGTCAACTGAGCGCACTGGCAAATGCACTCGCAGCTCTGCTGACAAAGCGTTAGCATGGTTATAGTGACGGCGCTGACACACAAACATTTGCAGAGGGTGCCCCACTCAAGATGGCGGCGCCCAGAAGAGGACTGGCCCCCAGATCAATCACAGATGAATGACTGATTGCACCGGGCATGGTCTGTTAAGTGACCAGCGTGCACAAGTGCAAGGTCTAGTCAACGTTAGGTGATCACGTTCATTTCCATCCACACAAAGTACAAAAATGCCCTGTTTTTTTGACTCCATCAAAACACCACACAGGAAAATACAGCAACAAGCCACGGAACTGGTGGCATGACTTCAATGAGAGCCTTACTTTAAGTGTCTCCAACTGCTGGATCCCACTTGGCCATGGCAGAACCCAGAGAAAAGGCGAGAGGTTTGGTATCATTGTGGGCTATGTGATGACATCATCACTGGCACCACACAGTCCCGCCCCCTTGAACAGAGAGCCCAACCACAGGAAATGCAACAGAGCAATCAGGTAAGTCCTGCTGAGCCTTCCACATGGCCCTCTGTGTACCTTTCACTCACCTGCTCCCTCTCTCCCTTCCCTAACAGCCATGGACCTGAAGAAGAAGGAGAGTTGGCTTTTCTATCCCACTTTTCTCACCCATTTAAGGGGACTCAAAGAGGCTGACAAAGCTTTCTATTCTTCTCCCCACAACAGAACACCCTGTGAGGTAGGTGGGGCTGTGAGAGCTTAGAAGAGAGCTGTGACTAGCCCAGGGTCACCCAGCTGGCTTCATGCTGAAGGGCAGAATCAAACCCAGTACTGTATTCCCAGATCAGAGTCCGGCTCCCTAACCACAAGACCAAACTGACTCTATTCCTCATTTCTCTTTGAGCATGTGGATGGTAGGGCTTTGTTCCAGGATATAATTTAGAATAAGGCCCATTGCAGAAAGAGCCAGAGAGTATATGGTAGCTAGGAAGGCAAACACTGCAGATTTTAGAGTGAAATTATGAGAGGAGAGGAAAATCACATTTGTATTTTAAACAATATGATCTGGCCAATATGAAGTCTTTGCTCCAGGCTCAGTGATATGCGATTCCCAAGTATACTTAGATTAACCACATGGTGAAACACAGTATATTAAGATTTCAGAGGTCCTGGCTAACATGGCTGTTTTCAGTGCCAAGATCCACTCTGGTTTCTCACCTCATAAACAACCCCAAAAGCTAGCAACTTCTTTGAAATCAGGTCTGAAGGTAGATAGTTCTCCCCAGCAAGACAAAGTTCGGCAGAGCTGCGGCTATTGAAGAATAAGCTGTTTTCCACATAAAACCTTGCAAGAGGTCAAATAGTTCCCTGCCTCAGGGAAAGCCTAGAAGTTTTGCCATTTCCAGAGGGGGGCTCTATTAGGGGCCCGACTTCCTGATCTTACCTCAGTTGTGAATTAAGAAGGTGTTCAGGGGTCTCCCTTCTGTACATCAGTGTGGGAAAAGGAGAGTCTGCCCAGTCCGCATCAGATGGAGCATAATCCAGCTCAAGAGGCTTCCGATCTGGATTACTGGTGAACCTGATTAAATAAGTCCACCAGCACTCTAGCAACTGGTAATCTGGATCACAGAGACACGCAGAAGGTGTGTTGCCAGAATCAGTCCCCTGGGGACATTACTTCTTGGCTGATGGAGGTTGCAGAGGCTGGCTCTGAAACTCATGCCGACATGAATGCTAGACTGGTACAACCGTTGCAATACAGACGACACCATTCCGATCTAAGGGCAATCCATTCCTGATCAGGGACAGATAGTGTGCTCCTCACCAGCTGTTCCGGATCTGAACAAAAAGTGCAGAAAGGTCCTTACTCCCTTAGTGTTTCAGCCTTCTGGGCTTGGGAGCAAACAACATGGTGATGACACCACAACGCAGGCTGTTTACCCAGAATTTCATAGGACTGAGTCTGCCTGGCATTCAACATGTGAGATTTCATAAGGTCCCATAAGCAAGTAAATCTCACGAGGAGTCAAAGCCTTCAGGAACCAGACATGAATTTTCCTTTTTCCTTTTGAATTTTAAACTTGCATTTCATGACAGAAATAAGCAATTAAAAAAAACCCACCTATTTTATTGTTCCAAAAGTCTTCCAGTTAACATAATCCCAGATGCCTTCCCTGAGACCCTGAACGTCAACCATGCAAAGCGTATTTCCCATGTGGCAACTCAGTTCTTCGCGTTGCACATCTGTATGACCTTGAATCCCTCAGAACGGTTTCATTAATAATGACAAGTTCCACAGCTGTTTTTCTCATAGACGGTTCCCCTGGGAACCCATTTCAGCCATGACTGGCAGCTAAATTTGTCTTTAGTTCTCAGACCCATCTTCAGCTTAGTTTTGGGCCTCCGGTGCAGGGTATCAGACTGTTATTAGAGTAGAAGCAAAGAGCTTTATGGTGTATTAAGGCAGAGATATGTAGGTTTCAGTTTGATTATCCACTTAACTGCCTCTGTTTGGGAGAATATGGCATGACCCAAGCATCACACAGTCACACCTGGCACAAAGAGGGCTTAGTGCCAATTTTTACTATATGAACCTGGAAAGATGGCATTCAAGAGGTGACTTGATGGTGGGACTGCCCTACCATTAATGATTTTTGGCTTAAAATAGAAAAAGAGATAAAAAAAATCATAAACATACAATTTGATATGACTGCAGGAATGGCTCTCCTGCAAATAATAGACTCAACTGAAATCACATCACACAATAAAATATTACTACATTTTATGTTCATTGCGGCCAAAAAAATCATTGCAAAAAATTGGAAAACCCATGATACATTAAATATACCAGAGTGGTAACTTAAATTGGCTGAACTGGCGGTAAATGAACTAATTACCTCGCAATATAGAAACTTAAAAGACTTTGAAGCCCTATATGAATACAAAGAAGTGTGGTCCCCATTTATAACAAAACTTAATGACCTGAATGGAAACAAAATGATTCCACTCCAAATTGTGAAATTCCTGCTTGGTTAAAGTAATATAATGGTTTTTGTATTATACCTTGCCTCAAAAGTAAAGACAAATGAAGCTTAAGTGATTGAAACGATGTATAATAAAATACTGCTGCCGTTATGTAAACAGTTCATGTTTGCTTGTAGTTACGTATATTATTTCTATGTTTTATGAGAGAAAAACTTATTATATCATAACAGCTGAACAGAAATAAAACTTTATTTGGGGAAAAATAAAAAAAGATACACTATGTCTACAGTATTTCCCTGATCAACCCATCCAGTGATTTTGTCATAAAACGATATTAGATTAGTCTGGCATGACCTGCTTGTTACAAATCTGTGTTGGCTCTGGTTAATTACTGTATTCTCATCTAAGTGCCTGCACACATGTTGTTTAATAATTTGTTCGAGGATCTTGCCCGGTATTGAGGTCAGGCTCACAGGCCTGTAGTTTTTCCCTCCAAAAAAACCTCCACTCGCCTTTTCATTTTGCTAAATAAAGTAAAGTATTTCTAAAAAAAAAAAAAAAAGAGGCGACTTGATTGAAGTACAGTATATTCTGGCGTATAAGACTACTTTTTAACTCAAGAAAATCTCAAAAGTCGGGGCTTCGTCTTACACGCTGGGGGTCGTCTTATATGGCTAGTATATCCCAAACTCTATATTTTAACTGGAAAGTTGGGGGTCGTCTTATACGCCCAGTCGTCTTATGTGCCGTATATGGGTATGGTAAAATTATATGGGTATATAAAATTATGCATGTTGTGGCAAAGATGGACAGACGAAAATTATTTTCTCTATTGCACAACACTAGTACCAGTGGACACTCTATGAAGCTGAGGGTAGGAGAGTCAGATCAGACAAGGAAAAGTGCTTAAAAAAAAAGACGGTCATCATTCCATGGAATTTATTACTAGAAGACATGCTGACAGCAAGCACCCTGGATAGCTTTAAGAAAGGATTAAATAAATTCATGGAGGACAGGTGTATCAATGGCTCTAGAACAGATGCCCAGGTACTGCCTCCAGGTTGAAAGACAGACAGGATGCCTCTAAAGGCAATTTGCAGAGAGTTGAAGAAGAGTTGGCTTTTCCATCCCACTTTTCCCAGCCATTTAAGGTGACTCAAAGTGATTGACAAAACTTTCTGTTCTTCTCCTGACAACAGACACCCTGTGAGGTAGGTGGGACAAGAGCTGTGACTCACCCAAGGTCACCCAGCTGGCTAAATGGAGAAGTGAGGAATCAAACTCAGTATTCCCAGATCAGAGTCCAGCTCCCTTGGTCTTCTACAGTGGTACCTCGACATACGAGTGCCCCAACCTACGATTTTTTTGAGATATGAGGCGCCGAGTGAGAGATATTTTGCTTTGACATGAGAGCAAAATTTGAGATACGAGGAATCACACGACCGGCGCTCCCGCTGCGGGCTGAGGCTGAGGCGATGCGCTGAAGGGCGGGGGCTGCGACGCGCGGAGGAATAGAGGAAGCAGAAGGGCAGGGCTGTGACGTGCGGAGGAAAAGCCAAGGCAGAGGGGCGGGGCTGCGACGCGCGGAGGAAAAGAGGAGGCAGAAGGGCGGGGGCTGCGACGTGCGGAAGAAAAGAGGAGGCAGAAGGGCGAGGGCTGTGATGCGCGGAGGAAAAGCCAAGGCAGAGGGGCGGGGCTGTGACGCACCGAGAGAAAAAGAAGGCGACGGCTGCGAGGCGAGGGAGGGAGGGAGGGGGTGAGGAAGTGAGCGCCGAGGGCAGGCTGAATTTTGGCAGCCTCTGAGGCCTGGCAGCTGCTCCTGTAATCCAAACATAGCAGCTCCAGAAAGACGTAGGGCAAAAAATGGAGCTGTTATAGCTGCTGGCCGCTTTCAGGGACTGAAATTTGGGTGTGGAGCTGGAAGGTGAGGTGGTTTTTTGGGACCCGGAACGGATTAATGGAATTCCATTAATTAATTGCTTTGAGATACGAATGATTTGACATACAAGCAAGGTTACAGAACGAATTAAACTCGTATCTCAAGGTACCACTGTACTTGAGATGCATAGAAGCAATTGATGGGTCACTGTTATGAGACAGGATTCTGGAAGCAGAGTTGGCTTTTCTACCCTGCTTTTCTCACCCTTTTAAGGGGACTCAGAGTGGCTGACAGAGCTTTCTAGTCTTCTCCCGACAACAGAACACGGCTGTGAGAGCTCAGACGAGAGCTGTGGCTAGGCCAAGGTCACCCATCTGGCTTAGTGGGGGAGGGCAGAATCAAACCCAGTATTGGACTATGCCCCAATCTAACAGGACACCTCTTATGTTCTTATGATGCTCTTATCTTATCCTCACCTGCTGTTCCGCCAAGCCTCCCAAAGCTGGGTGGTCTGGTGTCCATCTGAAAGGAACTCTTGAGAATGATGCAATTTGTTACCCAGTAATAATTACCCAGTAGTAATTACGTTGCTGTAAGCAGCCATCAACAAAACATTTGTTTGGGATAAGAAAACCATCCTGGTATTGGTAAGGTAATTATTACATGTGATATTAGTTTTTTAAAAAAAAAAAAAACTTTACCCCAATTCAAAGATCATAAGATAAAAATTGATTAGCAGTCATTCTTCCCAGGATGCCAAATAAGCTGTGTGAAAGTTCCTCTGCAGCCTAGATTTCGGCCTCCCTATTTCTGTATTATGAATCTGCCAGTCAGGCTCACAGAACCACAAGGCTGATGTTGACTTGTGAAATTGCAGCTTACACATTTTTTTCTTACCCAATAAGTCTGTGATTATTTATTTTTTTTGAAAATGAAAGAAAACTTCCTCTCTCTTGAGGTAAACATTTAGGTGCTATCCACAAGGGGCGATTACAGTGCTATTAAGGCCGCGTTCACACCTAAATTTTAATCCAGTTACAGTCCACTTTCAGAGCGAGATAAAACACTGGTGGAGTGATAAGCTGATTCCTTTTGACTTTATGTAACACAGAAAACACACTTTTGGGGAAGGAAAATGACAAGTCACTTTTTCTGATGTGATCTTCCACTCTGAAAGTGGACTGAAGCTGGATTAAAATTTGCTGTGAATGCAGACTAATTATGGTAGGCTTGCTTGCCTCACATATCTGAAGAAACTCACCAGAGTCGCACTCACTCCTCACCCACCCTCACAAAAGAAAATTCAAAATACTGTTGCTGGAAAACCCAGCCCTGGTCGCGGATTTTCCAATAATAGCGCTTTTTTTTTGTTCTTGTGGTTAGAGTGCCAGACCAATACCTCATAGTCACCAGGTTTGATTCCGGAGTCCTCCATGAAGCCATCTGGGTGACCTTTAGCTAGTCACAGCCCTCTTTGTAGGCTCTCATTGTCCCACCCACCTCACAGGATGTCTCTTGTGGGGAGAAGAACAGAAAGCTTTCTCAGCCACTTTGAGCCCCCATAAATGGGTGAGAAAAGTGGGGTAGAAAAGCCAACACGCCTCTTTTTATGGACAGAACCACCAACACAGCGCCCTCTACTGCACATGTTCAGGGCCACCAACACAGCGCCCTCTACTGCACATGTTCAGGATGCCCAAATGCGCTCAACAGTAAGGCTGTGGTCACATCTTGCTGAAATAATCTGTCTTATTAAGAAACCAGGCTCAAAACGCACTTACTCCAATCACACCCCATACCTGATCTTCCTCAGTTTGTCCTCAGTTTGGGTCGATGTGCCACACCTTTCTGTTAGATCTCCACCCCTGACCGTCACAACACACCCTGGTTACAAGCCATTTCTGCACTTAACTCCACTGGACCACTCTGGTGAAACTGGATCAGCTGGAGCAGTCCACCAGCTGGATGGGATAAAACCCTGCCACTCAACAGCATAGAATCAGACACTGGGCAAATGGGGAGGCAACTTCATGCAAAATCCACCCACTATACTACAGTTCAGGCCCCTTAAGCCCTCTCCCTGAGTCACACCCAAAAAATGAAAATGGATTAACACACTAGACTGGCTTGAGACCTGTAAAAATCAAGACTCAGGAAAGTATGACTGAAGGAAATCAAGTAGAGACCAAAGACAGACTGAAGGAGGATAATTATCACCTCCTAGCAGGGTATCTGGTCACCATCTGTGACCAAGGTGTATTTATACACTCGGGAAGTAAGAATTAACTGTGCATTCTTTGTGCATTCAATGTGAAGAAGAGCTGGCTTTTCTACATCGCTTTCCTCACCCATTTAAAGGGACTCAAAGCAGCTGACAAGCTTTCCATTCTTCTCCCCACAACAGAACACCCTGTGAGGTAGGTGGGGCTGTGAGAGCTCAGGAGAGAGCTGTGACTAGCCCAAGGCCACACAGCTGGCTTCATGGGGGAGAGCAGAATCAAACCAAGAATTCCCAGATAAGAATCCGGCTCCCTAACCACTAGACCAAACTGGCTCACCAAAGACTCTGTTGCAGCATGAAATTGATGAACATATAAGGACAGAAACTATCCTAGGCCCCAGCTACATCTATGTTTTAATCCAGATTCAGTGCACCTTCAAGCCAAGTGACTAGTCATTTTCTTTCCACTCAACGGTAGATTTTCTAGGGCCCTTTCTACACTGGGCATGGCATCATAGATGCACATTAATGTACAGACCTATGAGGCCTAGAAATGAACTACACAGACCCTTAATCTGTATTAAGTGTCCATGCAGCGAGGCCCTAAAATGAAAATTTTACCCAATCTTAAAAAAAAAAAAAAAAGGAATGCAAGCATTAACTTCCTGTGCCTGGTGCCAAGAATTCTTTGGTGATCCCTGTGGCTTGTTTTTTGAAGAAACAATGAGCAATTGTGGACAAAGGGTCACCAAACCGAGGGAAGTCAAACTGCGAAGAATAAAGGCCGGCAGCAAGTCTGACTCACAGCCTCTCCCAACAGGAATGCCCACATCCTAGATGGCAATAATTCGATCCATGCCTGGCAAACTCAGCACCACTATTGGCCCCAAACCCAAAACAATATATTTAATTTAGCCACTTTGAACTTTCCCACAGATCTTCACATCTGATCTCTATGCTAGCCACAGCAAAAATACTCTCTTGCTTAGGGATGGCTGTAATTCTTTAGTCTACTAAACTGTGCTAAAACAGCTAGGAGCAAGTTAGTACTATCCAGGTATTTGAATTATCCTTACCAGATTAAGCAGCACATTGATGCAGAACACCTGGTAGACACCAGTATTCTAGAGATTTCATGTACGGTACATGATGAAGTGGATGGACTCTTGGGCCGTGCTCCCACCTCCACCTTAAAGCTTCTCCAGTCCATCTTCAGGTCTGCCTCCTCACACCTTTTCATTTCTATCCATTTTATTTGTGGACTTTCCACCTTCCAGTTGGACTTACAAAGAACTATCTCAGAATAATCTAGTTTATTTGCAGCTTTTATTGCACTAAACCAGCAACTAGCTAAAGATATTGTAAAGATCTGGTGTTGTGTGAAATTTTCTCTATCCACCTTTTCTATACCATGCATAATTTTATATACTTCAATCACGTCCCCTCTTAAATGCCATCTTTTCAGACTGAAGAGGCCTAGATGTTGCAGCCTGGTTTCGTAAGGGAGCCCTTTGATCATTCTGGTTGCCGTTTTCTGCACCTTTTCCAGTTCCACAATATCGTTTTTGAGGTGTGGTGACCAGAATTGTACACAATATCCCAAATGTGGCCTCGCCATAGATTTATAAAGACGCAAAATGACACTTGCTGATTTGATTTCTATTTCCTTCCTAATTATTCCTGGCATTGAATTAGCTTCCAATGAACTGTCCACCAGAACCCCGAGATCCCTTTCCTGGTGTGTTGCAGAAAGCTCAGACCCCATCAGTTTATAGACATAATTTGGATTCTTGGCCCCGATGTGCATTACTTTGCACTTATTAATATTAAAGCACATTTGCCACTTGGTTGCCCACTCACCCAATGCCAAGAGATCCCTCTGGAGCTCTTCACAATCTCTTTCAGTTTTATGAATCGCAAAGGTTAGAAACTGCATTCAAGTCAAATATTGGCTATATTGGAAGAATGACTTTTGCAGGTGAAGCGAAAGCTGTTGTGCCTTCATTCAAAGCTTCACAATGGTTTTGGCTTTGGAGACACAACTGGTGGCAGCAGGGAATTGAAGCAAATTTAAAAATGAATTCAAGACCCATTCACTTTGATGGAATGAAGGGGGGGGATGTGTGCACATCTCTATAAAACGATTTTTTAAGGTCCATAAAGGCACCCGGGGGGGGGGGGATATTATAAAAAAGATCAAAAGCATTCTTATGTGCTTTCAATTTTTTTAAATACCTTTTCTTCCAGGAAACAAGAGAGAGGTGGTTTTATCTAAATATTTCTGGTGCTTTTTGCTTTTCTGTGTCTGGACAGAAAACATTTCTCCCATTAACTTATATTAGGGTCCAAGTATCTTTTTCTTATTCACAGCTCTCCCATGTACAGACTGCAAAAAACAAAACAAAACAAAAAAAGGAGTCCAAAATGGATAATTAAGGATTAAACATCATGAAAACTACTGTATTTTCAAAGATACCCTTTCCGTATAATGTTTGCTAAATAATTGCAGCAGCATTACCCGAGACCATTATCGCTGCCTCAATACAACAAAGTCAATTAGCACGGCCTTTCATCTCAAGCAATTAAAAAGGGAGGATTTTTATTTAAAGGGGGGGGGGAAACACAACTCACCAAAAATGTTCCCTTTGGCTAGTCTGGAAATGATTCAGAACCACTGATTTGTATATAAATTTCCATAAACTCTGACAGCAAGTTGATTTTCTTATTTGTGTGTTCTGTCTCTCGGTCTCTCAGTCACGTGTACACACACACCACCCTCTCTTAACCTTACAGGATACTCATTACAAACACATCTATTCTGGCCAATTCTGAGGCTCTGCCACACGGAAAGGCAGCTGTCACGCCTGAGTAGCTAATACAGCGTTTGCTGCCACTGTGCTATAAGTGAATGACACCCCACAGGCAGCTCTAATCACCATCCTGCCAGTTTGGAAGGCACCGCTAATGGTGGAACATTTGGTGTTGGATTATGGCTACACATATCAAGAGCACAATGCTACAGGCACTAGTTTGCTTTTCCTAATCCCTAGAACAAAAGCAATTCTAAAACTCAGTTTCTGCAACGTAGGCTCTCGTACAATCTCTCCCCTTTTTGACATCCTTCATCACCCACACGCTCTGTGTCTGAAGTATGGAGAGTAGCAAAAGTGAACACCTGTCTTCAGAAAACAATCCACGGTTGATCCGGGAAATCGTAGAGCAGTTAGCTTAACGTCAGTCCCAGGCAAGTTGATGGAAGCCATTGCTAAAGATGAAATTAGTACCCATATAGAGGAGCAAGCATTGCTGAAGGAAAATCAGCCTGGCTTCCAGAAGGGTCATTCATGTCTTACTAATTTGTTAGTAATACTTTGAGAGTGTTAACACAATGTGGATAAAAGTGATCCAGTTGACACTGTCAGTCTAGACCGGGGTAGGCAAACCACGGCTCGAGAGCCACATGCGGCTCTTTGGCCGCTTGAGTGTGGCTCTTCCAGCTTAGAAGTACCCTAATTAAGTTAATAACAATGTACCTACCTATATAGTTTAAGATTTAAAAATTTGGCTCTCAAAAGACATTTCAGTCGTTGTATTGTTGATATTTGGCTCTTTTGACTAATGAGTTTGCTGACCACTGGTCTAGACTTTCAGAAGGCTTTTGACAAAGGCCTTCATCAAGGGCTCCTGAAGGAGAGGTTCTGTCCTGAATTGGTAACTGTCTAAGGGTGTTTTTCCACTGTCACTTAAAGTACCCAATAAGTACCCATTAATGGGTACAAAATGGCATTTTTGTACCCATCAATGGGTACTTAATGGGTACTTCTAGTGACAGTGGAAAAACACCCTAAAAGACAGGTAGGCAATGGAAAACCACTTCTGCATCTCTGCCAAGAAAGCTAAGCAGAAGGTCCCAGGAGTCAAACCTGACTCACTAGTACCCAACAGCAAGAAAGGATTACTTAAAGGCTGAAAGCTAAATGTGTGAACGTCAGAAGAGCCACGTAGATGTTCTTTTTTTCCTGAAGTAAGGTTATGTTATATGTTCAATATAGGCTATACCCAAATTTCACAGCAGGATCCACACGCCTCCACAAGGGTGAAATCAAGGGAAACAACTTGTCCTGCACCTGTGAGACCGAAGCCTTCACCATGCCCGACCCCAGGTTGGATATAAAGACGGGAGCTTGAAGTGTGAGATTGGAGCCTTTGCCACAGCCTCCTCAAGGTGTAAGAAAATCACCTGTGTTGGTTGTTCCTGCTTTGCTGCAATTCCTGTTTAGTTTCTCCTTTGAAATTTTTGAGTTGTTTGCATTAATTGGGCCTATTGTTTATTTTCTTATTTGATACTATGTACTGTAATTTCTTAGATTACATAATTTATTATTAGAATTCTGTACATTGCTTATGATATAGTTGATGTTTTTTGATTGAAAGGAATTTAGCTGCTGTATTTCACTGATGTGATGCCTGAATATGTTATTTTGTGCCGCCCTTTGGTGAAAGGGGCATTATAAATAAATGTTACGTATGTATGTATGTATGTATGTATGTATGCACGTATGCATGTATGCATGTATGTGCATATGTATCCCTACTCCCCCAACTATCTTTCCCTGAGGAACTCTGCGTCCTAATATGTTGGGCAATATAAGCGAAGCTCTGCTACTTCGTTTCCTAGGTACACTTCCAATCCTCCTCCATGTCCCACGTCCTAGGAGAGTCTGGAGGGAGAAACAGCTGGAGTCTGGAGGAGGAAAGATAGGAACCTCTTTGTCAAAGCTTCTTTGACCTGCAATTTATTTGGCACAGTTCCAAATTTGCAGTTTTTAAGCATGTACTTCATCACTTTGGCCTAGGGGCTGACTAATAAATACCCCTCAAGATGCAAAATGTCCAGTAATGGGAAATTCTATCTACATATGTTGAACAAAGTCAAACTGCTTTGGGATTCTTTAATAGGAAGTGATATATAAAGGCTGCTTATCATTATCACCATCATTGGCTCAGGATGTTCCTGGAACGCATGCACAGGGACACACCTGCGTTCACAGCAAAGATCCTTACTGTATGTTCTACGTATCACAGCATTGCTGTAGTATTACAGTGGGCATTGCTTCTCCAGCACAACTGCAATGGAAGCTTTCCTGTTTTTTTTTTCTTTCACCTTCTCATCAAGGGATCTGACTGCTTGGAACAGACAGCATCTGTGTGAACCACAACGGAGACAGCAGCCATGGCTTGGCACACTGGTCCAAAGTATTCTGCAAAGCTACTTTTGTTGATCTTACTGCTTCTGTGCCACTCGCATAGATGTTGCCCATGTTCTGGTCATTACACTACTTGAATGGACATGCATCCAACTTGTAGGGGGACCCAGGTAGTCTTTGGGCAATTGTGGATTGGCTGCTATACTGGACCAGTACATAAGAACATAAGAGAAGCCTTGCTGGATCAGGCCACAGCCCATCTAGTCCAGCATCCTGTTGCACACAGCAGCCCGCCAAATGCTCATGGGCATCTCAAGCAGAGACAAGGACAAACCTTCTCCTGCTCTCGAGTCCCAGCAGATGGCCTTAGAAGCACCCCGGTACCTCCCCCCCCCCAGCCTAGAAGATGCACCTAGGCATTCGTTCTAGTAGCCATTGATACATCTGTCATCCATAAATTTGTCTAACCCTACCTTAAAGCCATCTAGACTGGTAGCTGTCACCACCTCTTCCAGCAGCACATTCCATAAACCGATGACCCTCTGGGTGAAGAAAAACTTCCCCGTCAGCCCTGACTCTCCTACCCATCAGCTTCATTGAGTGCCCCCTGGTTCTAGTGTTGTGTGATAGAGAAAATAAATTTTCTCTATCCACCTTTTCTATACCATACATCTATTAAGAGCCTCCTTCGGCATGCTGATGTATTCTAAGTGGGGAGGGGGGGGGGCTCCTGGGGGACAGATGATCAATGTGTGGAAGGGAGTCTCCTTGTAAGCTTGTTGGTCCAGTATTTTGTTCAGAGCAGAACTGCCCTTTGTTTTGTTCACACTATTGCCTCCGGGTGAAATATAGGTTTGGACAAGGTTCAGATGAAGGAACAAGGCATGAAGAAGCAGAAGTAGGTCAGCACGCATAGCAAGCCAAGCAAAGTTTAAAGAACCTTACTAAGAGAGAAGAGGAGAAATCAAAGGTGAGATACTTTGGTCAGAAATTTATATGCATTAATTAACCGGACTAGCAATGAAAGTGTTAACACAGCAGTGAGTCTTTTAATGAAGCCAGTAAACTGCATCCTCTATTAAATGAAGAAAAACTGCCTTCCTCCAACATTTCTGGAGGAAAGCACATTCTTATGAATATTGCAATACTCTGGTTAAAGCATTCGCTTGGAGTAAACTGAGCATACGTTGCATACCAATAAGTTTTATAGAATACATGACATCACACATCAAAGTTCCACATGTACCTCAAGGGGCCGAAGGGCTTAATTTTAGGAACCTGAAATATTTATCCAATTCTACTCTACAAACAATGATGATCCTTCATAGTGGACATTCCTTCTGAAGGAAGTTCATGCAGATTTGCTTCATTAAGTGCCAGACAGTTCGTTTGGCTGTGAGACAACGCATGAGAAAAATAAGAAGTTAAACTCGCTTCCCAGTTTTGCATCAAAAATGCTTACTTTTGTAGAATGTTCTTTAAAAATGCAAATAGTTCTTATTTTGCCTGAATTTTTTCTCACTTCCAAGATTTAGGTTTCAAAATAATGTTGCACCCAGACATCATTTACCTAGAGCCAGTTTGGTCTAGTGGTTAGGGAGCTGGACTCTCATCTGGGAATACCACCAAGCCAGCTGGGTGACCTTGGGCTAGTCACAGCTCTCTTCTGAGCTCTCACAGCCCCACCTACCTCACAGGGTGTCTGTTGTGGGGAGAAGGATAGAAAGCTTTGTCAGTCGCTTTGAGTCCCCTTAAATGGGTGAGAAAAGTGGGGCAAAAAAAGCCAACTCTTCTCCTTCTACTATTACGCTAAATATGGATATTCTGGAATATCCAAGCTTTATTCTGGAATTTCCAAATATAGGGGAATGAGTAAGTGATGTCTATATGTGACGTTTTTCAGTAAACCTAAGAGAACAATATCCTAAGCAGATTGTTGCATCTAGCCATAGGGATGTACATGAATTGGGGGGAGGGGGAGGGGAGCCATTTTAGTTCATAAGAAACTTAAACCAACCAGGAGGCAAATGGTTTGGCTCCACACCTGGAACCAGTAACTCCTATAACTGTGTGGTAACCTGTCCCCCTCCCCTGACTGTGCCATACCAAGCCCTCATGGTGCTCCAGCCGGTCCCTAATTCCTGTTGCCTCCCAACCACCAATGACCAGTGCCCTGCCATCCCCTAACACAGGCCACACTGCCCTGCCATCACTGGTTGCACAATCTGGGAGAAGGACCACAAGACAGACTATTAGGCCATCTAGAACGGGCAACTAAAGTCCTCCTAGAAAGTCTACAATGTGGATATTTGTATATCCACTTCCTATAAAGGCCTCAAATGCAATGGGGAAGATGAGTGGCCACCGTCTGGACTTGACAAGGCGTAACTGCAGATGGAGGAAGGTCATAACGTAAGGGGGAAGTTGAACCAAACCACTTCTCGAACGCTTCCCAATTCAGTTCATTTTTTGATAGAACCCCATAATTTACCAAGGTTCTCCATGAACATCCCTGGGTTGTACAAACCTAGTTCATGCAGAACTCGTTTGGCACATTCCTACCTAGCTGATCTTGGCTAGCTTTTTAAAGCAAAGCAGGGTGAGGCCTGCTTAGTACTTGCATGTTAGGTCTCCAGGAAATTCCTGGGATGTAGGCTAGACTGATAAGTCTAAAAACAACCTGGAAGAAGGCAATGACAGATCATTTCTGTATAGCTGTCAAGTAAACTACAAAGATGGGTCATATAATCACCAGGAGTCAATCTCAACCTATGGTAATTAGGGAAAAATAATAGGCAAGAATAAAAGCTAGTGATAACTAGGAGAAGGAGAAAGCATAATGGAGCAGAGTAAATATCCTATTGGTCACCTCTGGCTCGGTTCCTCTCTGGGTCTAAAACTGCATTGGCCACTTGGTCTCCTTGCCAAAACCCACAAGGATTACAATCTAGGAATTCCATGTTTAGATTGAATACTGACTTCTATAGCTACAGAGGGAAACTGTACAGGTACAAAGGCCACAAATCTGAGTATCTTTTGATGAGAAAAAGGGTACATTTTTCTAACTTAGTTTTTATGTGTTTGCAACACCATGTCTGCAACTCCAAAGAGGAACAGATGTCAAGCTTCCAATACAGCCTACGGAGACCCTTGCAGCTGTACAACCATCACCCAGTCCACACTATATTTCTCTCTGGGAGCTCTTTCTGGATGTGGCAACTTTCACAGAGACAAAAATAACAAAGTGTTCTTTCTATGTTGGCATATCTGGATTGTGAGCCAGTTTGGTCTAGTGGTTAAGGAGCCAGACTCTTATCTGGGAATACCGGGTTCGATTCCGCCCTCCCCCATGAAGCCAGCTGGGTGACCTTGGGCTAGTCACAGCTCTCTTCTGAGCTCTCACAGCCCCGCTTACCTCACAGGGTATTCTGTGGTGGGGAGAAGAATAGAAAAGCTTTGTCAGCCACTTTGAGTCCTCTTAAATGGGTGAGAAAAGTGGTGTAGAAAAGCCAACTCTTCTTCTTCTTCTTAGCTAATGTTGCTTGAATGTCAGACTTGCCTGTACACATGTGATGGAGCAAGATGGTGGACATTCACATTTCAGGGCAAAATATTCCATTTCTTGCATTCTGTATTCAATCTTCACTCTCTTCCTCCATTTTCTGGAATTTTGCATGCAGTTTCTATTGGCCACACAAAAATCTCCATAGAACGTGACTTGGCTCTAAGCTGCTACTCCCAGAAATCAGTTACTATTATATACATCAGTATCTCATTACTGAGCTAGAAAACCTACTCCAGCCAAACATAATATGGAGCCTCTGCACATCAGATGTCAACCCCTCTGAAAATCAGGAATTTGGCAGATACTTCTGCAGCAAAACAAAAGTCCTCACTCTGCGCAATTCTTGAAAGCAAACATCATCCATTCACAAATATTCAGAGTTTAAGGCAGCCATTTATCATGCCTATCTGGGAGGAAGAGAGGTGATCATTGTTTCTGAGATAATTAAAGTTGTTACGAAGCATTCGTTCTGTGGAGAAGCAAGCCCGCCACCACCCACACTGGCATGTGGATGTCAGTCCTCTTGACCCTGTCATATTCCAGGACAACAGTAAGGGTGTGTCCTCATTGAAGATTTAAAGAGCTTTGAATTCGTTTTCAAAGCTGGCCATTCCCAAACAATAGGAGGAATCCACAGTTTCTGAGTATTAAAGGTCCCGGAACGAGGATTCTCTTTATTTGAATCAAAGGAACTCCTGCTGCGGGATTTACAAATAATCCTTATTATTTGTCAATGGGAACTCAAGCGTTTATTTGGAGGTGTGGAACCGATTTAGCAGTGATCACTTCACTTTCCCCTGAGCCAATAAGCCAGGATTTCCCCTCCGTTCCTCGCTGTTTGCTAATGAGATCTGGCTGTGCTGTGCTATTCAGCACTCCATCTCCCCTTTCAGCTGTAGAAGAGAAAACAAAGGAGGGTGGGAAGAATCCTATTGCCTTTTGGCTCCCATCCAAAGCTCAAATTAACAGCTACCACCACCACCCCTGGGGTTGCGAAAGTGTGTCAGCTCTTAAAAGGCTTCCTATTTTCAGCTTATCAGGTCCAATGATAAGCTGCAATTTCCTCCCCTTTCCTCCCTCTCCCCACTAAGTGCTTGGCTGAAAGTGAGCAGCTCGCAATGTAACCAGAGATCAGACAATACATTGTAATGAGGTATTAGAGTCTGGTTTTAATTAGGCAGGGATCGGAAAGACTTCAAAATGCCTGTCATTTCACGGTGTGCCAACGATGCGCAAAGCTGGTGCCTACTTTGTCTCTCTGATTGGTAAAAAGGGACTCTTCTGCCAGCAATCGAGACTTTGGAGGTTTCTGTCCTGCTGCCCCCCTCCTTCCTTCCTTCCACCCAGCCTTTTGCCTCACTCTCTGCTTCCCCTTGGCGATCTGAATCAGGCTTATATAGGGGCTTGAATTCCACCCAGTGTATGATGGAAAAGAGATGGGGGAGGGGGTTTCTCCCCTGCAAATCCACATCACAAGCTGCCAGTGGGAACAAGAAATTTCAGAGCTCACTGCTAATTTTTTTTAAAAAAACGGATTAAAACCCGGGGTAAATGGCGCAGCAGAAACAAAGCCTAAGTGTGGAAAGGGCCTGTATCTCCATATAATGTATCTTCAGCTATCTACCTTTCTATTGGTTTGTATATTATTTAACTTGAAACCATGACCACTGTTTGTGGCTTATTTACGTGGAGGCACTTGTTTAATGCCTCTTTTGGAACAATGAAGTATTCCTGAAATCATGCCACCTCAGGCTGCAACCACGGTATCTCTTTGTGATAATCTGCCAATTACTGAAAACACCTAAAAAAAGAAAAGTTGTCCAAAGCACAGTAGAAAGAGCCAGCAAAATGGACGCCTGGGATGCATCCAGACACATTTATATTGTGCAGCGGAATGCACAGTCACGATTGAGATGTCACGCACAATGATCCACTGATCGTTGTGATGTCGCATTATCCAATTGGGACTTCACACTTACCTTAATGCTGGTAAGAGGACACTTGCTGCACAGAATAAACAAAATCTGAAGTTTCCCTCAGTGAAGGCTGAGCAGCAAGAACATCAAACGAGAGCAGGAAGGGCAACTTAAATCTGATTGGCTGCCTCAACCCACGTGACAGCATGCACCTCCTTAACTCTCACAGCTCTGTTAGGGGAAACTTCAGAGCTGCCTTTCAAGTTGGGATGGCTGGTTGTCTCTGCGCAGTAAGAACTCTGCACTTTTATGTTTAACTGCAGATTTATTCCACAAACCTGAACGGTCTTCTTCTTTCTTCCTTCCTGTCCTTTTCCTCAGAGAGCTTTTAAAAGAAAGTGAACACACATTTTCACTTGTTTTGCTGGATTTTCCTCCCAGTCACCTGCTCAGGCTTTCTGGCGCCCTCGTGTACCTAGCCCATCCATTTGCTCATCAGTTTGTTAGTCTTGAAAGCTTCTGAATGGCAACAGACAAATAGGTAGAGAAAACCTTTAATTGCCTCCTTCCAAATTTTTTTTTTCCTGAAGGGTGTGAGTGACAGAGTGCATGAGCAAGCAAGGACATGTGCAAATACAGCCTAACGTCTTGGAGGAAAAATCAGGGCACCAGAATGCAGAAGGGATGTTCCCTGTACACCTGCTGGTCCAGTAAAGGTGGTAAGAACAACCAGCCTAGAAAGCTTTAAGAAAGGATTAGACACATTCATGGAGGACAGGTGTATCCAGGGCTACTAGAATGGATACCTAGCCACTTCCTCCAGGCTGGAGAGATAGGCAGGATGCCTCTAATGACCATTTGCAGGAATTCAAGTGCAGGTGAAGGTTTTGCTTTGTCTTCCAGTTTGGTCTAGTGGCTAGGGAGCCGGACTCTTATGAGGGAATACCAGGTTTGATTCTGCACTCCTCCACGAAGCCAGCTGGGTGACCTTGGGCTAGCTATGGCTCTCTTCTGAGTTCTCACAGCCCCACCTACCTCACAGGGTGTTCTGTGGTGGGGAGAAGAATAGAAAGCTTTGTCAGCCACTTTGAGTCCCCTTAAATGGGTGAAAAAAGTAGGGTAGAAAATCCTCTTCTTCCTGTTCCTTCCCCTCCACTCGAGAAAGCCAGAAGCAATTGGTAGGCCACTGTGTGAGAAAGGATGCTGAACAAGATGGGCTGTGGCCTGATCCAGCAGGCCTTCTTTTATATCCTTACATTCTTAGCATACCAGCCAGTATTTTTCCAAAGCAGACATTCTTGACTGCATAATAGTTGTGTACAGATGGCAGGCAAACCTGCCCTCAGAAAGGGGCACCCAGCACACACATCTCCACCTTGTTCTTTCATGTAAAGATGTCCTCCGAGCTCCTTCTGCCACTGGTTCTTTCATTTCCCATGAGTGGATGAGGCCTCCATCTTCCTAAAGCAGACCCTTTTAAAGCTTTATGGGGCAGAGAGAGGGCGAGGAGGAAATGAAAACAAGCCACTTCCTGTGCCCACTTTACCTGTCTTTTTACAGGAAAAAGGGGGAAGTAATGGCATCAGCACTGCTTCCTTCCTAGACTGCTAAGAAAGTGGGGGGAAAGTCACCAGGCCACAAAATGTGGATAGGAACTTTCTGCACAGTATATTGTCATCATACTTACCGGCCTTGTTAAAAGCAAACTTTTCAGCTGCTCTTTCTCATGCCTCATATAGATTGCCTAAGGAGAAGATGAGCAGAAAATGGCCCATTTGCTTTGTTCAGCCTTTAGAAGCAGCTACAGGCTTTTAGGAAGCTGGCATTATAAACACTGAAGATACCCAAATCTTACTCAACTGCAATCCCCGGCTGTCCTTTAAAAGCAGCTGGACCGCTTTCAACCTTGCACAACCCTTATTGCAGAAAATTGAATTTGCAGCTGTGAAGCGGGGGTACTCGGAATTCCTCACAGCTGCTGCTGGAAAACAACCGCAACACTCAGTCCAGGCTGTTAGAATGCATTTGGGGGGGGGGGGAGAGAGGTTGTGTGCCTTTTGAAGTAGACTCAGCAAGGAAAACTTCAGATAACACAACAGAGTATCACGCCTCCCCCTTTGGAAATTCAGATAACAACATTAGCCTTCTCCTCAACTTTTGACTTCAGATCTGGATCAAAAGAATTTCACAGCCTGCCATCCCCACCCACTGCCCATCAGCTTCTTGGAATACACAACAATTTAGGAGGATTGGTGCAGCTTTTAGGTGCACGAGGGACGTTCCCTATCTTATTCAAAAGAAAGGAAGTTTAGAAGCAAGGTAGAATGGTCTTTGTTGTCTTCTCCAAATCCCCTCCAACTCCCTCCTTCTCTGATTTTTATAGGACATTTTCTAATATCCTTTGAAATTCCTGGCTACAGCCCACTGGGAGTTAAATCAGAAATGCTTCTTAGCCAAAATATACCCAACTGAAAAAGCAGAATCTTTCTATGCGTCTGCGGCAACTAACAGCATACAAATAGGATTTCTTTTTTTAAATTTCCTATGCATAACATTTTGTACAGACCTTGGCAGGAAGTCTTAGAAATGGGAGGGTTCACATCCAAGCACCCATAATAAGGGCATGCATTTATCTGCCTGCCAATCAAATGCACAACTCACCTTTCCGCAGCATAATCGAAGCAGGATTTAGCACACGCACACCCAGACTTTAGCCTGGGCCCTGAAATTTGCACATTTTGAACAAAAAGGGTTCTGAACATTTTGACCAGGAGCAGCTGACAGCTTGCGGGACATTGGAAGTACCCGGGTTCATTAGCTACACCTGATCATCCACTCCAGATGAGCTTTCACTCACAGTTTTGAAAAGTTTGCCCGCAGATGACAACTGGATATAGCAGCAGGAAACAAATAATATGGTCTTGCTCTCCCACCATGATTGCTTCCCGCCTAAAAAACACGGTAGCCAACACTGTTTTTGCACAGTTTTTGTGATGCACAACCCCAGCAACTTAGCTGCCCGCAAATGACCGGAAGTATATGTCACAATCTCTGTGTGTGCATGGTTGGTTGTTTCAGCCTACACACATGCGTGCTGGAGAGTGTTACAACTGTGGCTCCATCCAGAAGGTAAGTGACAAGCTTTAAAAGTGCTATGGCTGGAAAATCTGCAACCAGCACCGGGTTTTTCAGCAATAGTATATAGTGCTTTTTTGGGTAGGGGTGCGGCAGATCCCATTATAGCAGGGCCATAATGGTGGTACGTGTCAAGTTGCATCCAGACAGCACTCCAAGGGAAGGCCATTCCATAAATGAGGTGCCACAGTTGAGAAGGCTCCCTGTGCCCCAACAGTGCAGATTTCTCCAACTGGTGGGATTCGGAGGAGCCCTCTCCAGCAGATCTTAAACCACGGGTAGACCTGTGTGAGAGGAGGCATTCCCTCAAGTATTGAGGTCCCAAGCCATTTAGGGCTTCAAAGGTCATTACCAGCACCTTGAGTTCAGAGTGGAAGTGTATAGGCATTTTAGCCATTGTTTTTATTATGGTTTTATTGTGACCTGCCCTGAGACCTTGGGGTATGGAGCAGGATAGAAATAGAAATAAATAAATCTACATAAAAGCATGTAACAGTGGAGGTGAACATACCAGACTACTCAAATTCTTCAGATAACCTTTTACTCCTATATTTTTCCAGCTTTATAGTATTCATTGACACCTAATGGCATTACTGGAGAAAACAAAACAAACATGAATGGAATTTGCTCCAGTGATCCTGTGGTTTACAGGGAAGAGTCCATAGGCATTTGGCCCTTCTCTGAACCAAAGATGAAAACAGTTTCATCTCACTTCATCTCGCTTATCTTGCGGTCACTGGCCAATGGCACCAAACCCAGGAAGTTCTAATGTTCTAAATAAATATTTACACTTCAAACGGATCTGGGAATCTTGAGAGAGTCCAGCAGTGTGTTTTTCCCTGCCAGATAGACAGCATACACAAGGCAGGGCATTTCACTCACACTGACTCATTAAATAATTCTGCTTTTCATTCATCATGGACTATGAAGGCTATGTTATTTCCAGCCTGCTGCACAGGGACTGTTGCCTTAGCACTGGTTGATGGAGGGCACTTCGTTTCATTATTTCTCCTCCCTTATTGGTCAAATGGAGGCCTAAGCAAAGTACAAATTGCATGTCACACAAATTACCCATCGTTAAAGATGGATGATTAGGGCTTCACTTCCACATCAGTTAGTGCCCAGGCTCAATACAATTCTAACGAAAGGAGGAGAACTAAAATGGGTCTGGATCAGCTAATTTAACTTCATTTGCTACCACAAGTTACAAAAAGTATCTCCAGCCAGTTTGGTGTAGTGGTTAGGGAACCAGACTCTTATCTGGGAATACCGGGTTCGATTCCGCCCTCCCCCATGAAGGCAGCTGGGTGACCTTGGGCTAGTCACAGCTCTCTTCTGAGCTCTCACAGCCCCGCCTACCTCACAGGGTGTTCTGTTGTGGGGAGAAGAATAGAAAGCTTTGTCAGCTGCTTCAAATCCCCTTAAATGGGTGAGAAAAGTGGGGTAGAAAAGCCAAATCTTCTTCTCCAAGTCCAGGAAGGCACAGAAGGGCGGAAGATACTTAACTGGGCACAGGAGAAAAACAAAACATGCAGCTGTATCATCATCAGAGCCCTTCAGATTTCACCCACAACACCAGATAAGCAGTAGGTACCCATTTTCTCTGCTTAGTCATTTTTACCTTACTGAAGTTATATGAAACCATGCATAGGATGAAAAAACTGCAGATAAAATTATTTTCTCTATCACACATACACTAAAACCAGGGACTCTATGAAGCTGATGGGCAGGAGAGTTAGGACTAGCAAAGGAAAGTGTCCTCAGTCTACGGAATCCTCGGTCTACGGAATTTACTACTAGAAGAGGTAGTGACAACCACCAGCCCAGACGGCTTTAAGAAAGGATTAGATAAATTCATGGAGGGAAGGTAAATCAATGGCTACTAGAATGGATGCATAGGTATTGACTCTGGGTTGGAGAAACAGGAAGGATGCCTCTAAAGGCCATATGAAGGGAACTGAGTAGGTGAAGGTTTTGCCTTTGTTTTCTGCTTGAGAACACCCAGGAACAATTGGTGGGCCACTGTAAGAGACAGAATGCTGGACTAGATGTGCTGTGGTCTGACCCTGCAGGGTCCATCTTATGTTCTTATGTCACCTCAATCACTGGTTCTCAAATGACATTCTTCCAATTGCTCCCAAAACAACAATCCGAACCATCACATTACTGGCATTCTGTGTCACTCAGTGGCCAAGAGTGCTGGGAGTTATATGCTAGGAGGTGCTTTTCATTCGTAAACCTATGTAGTCTACAGGAGGCCTCACCCCAAAGAGAAGCCCAAAGTGGCAGGACCTCCCTTAGACAATGTCAGGGTGCAGAATAGAGGTTCTTGATATGAATACTGGGCCAGTATACTGGCCAGGGCAGGAGTGGCTTTAGATACATCATACAGAAAACATAGGGTATTTACTGGAAGGAAGGAAGGAAGGAAGGAAGGAAGGAAGGAAGGAAGGAAGGAAGGAAGGAAGGAAGGAAGGAAGGAAGGAAGGAAGGAAGGAAGGAAACTAAGTTATTTGAGAAAATTAATTGTATTTTTGCTGTATTTTCATGGACTAATCGAGGCATCTATATGTAAGTCTTCAATGAACCCACTCAGACACTTTGGTTAACTAAAAACTGAAACATGAGTTAGTATTTGAAATAGAAAACATATTAATATATCAAAATGTTAATTGCAAAACTAAGTTCAATAGACAGTACCCTTTTAATTTCTCTCCCCTTATTCTGAACTACTTCAGTGTCTTAGCAAATAGCACTCAGGAAAGGGATAGAATTCTTTTTTTTCTCTTCCTTCCTTGTTAGTAGCAGGTCAGAGCTATATAAATTTTCACATTTCACCCAAATTCTTCAAGCTAAACATCTTGTGGATTAATGGAAGTGAAGATAAACAGCATGGTATTAAAAGAAAACTTGATTTTCCTGTAATGCAGGGTCACCTTCCAGCATGTTAATTTTTGTGTGTGTCAGTGTTAATATGTAAAACTATTTGAAAATAACAGGCAAGTAAATGCAAACAGGTACATCAAGCTGGAGGGGTGCTGATTAACACAGAGATATTATCGTTCAATATAATTTATACTGAAGAGATGTCACAGATCAAATGCCACATGTGGAGAATTTGGGGGAAATGCACTCAGTCAGGTCCTTCTCTTTAAATGATGAATAAACTAGTGAAATAAGGTGATGCACAGGGCATGTTTGTGTGAGTAAAATACATGAACTTTTAAAAAATCCTAGAGATCTACTAGGGAAAGGGAGCTATTTGTATGTTTCATCCGTGACAAGTGTGAACAAGCCTGAGAGATCATCTGTCTCAACACCAAGAACAGCTTGTGCATATTGTGATACCTATAGTAGGGTATTTATTTATTTATTTATTTATTTACATACCCTAGGGCCATCACCAAGATGTCCCTCTCCCAGATTCCTACCCCTTTTGCTGCTGAAGGTGGTAGGACAACCAGGAGGGCTTCCTCTCCAGATCTTAAAGCTGTATAGCTGTGTCTACCACAGCTTCCACAAGACTGGGAACCTCAGTTGTAAGACTCTGACTCTATGAACCCTTTGCAAATGTCCTTTTACTGTACAATCAAAAAGCCTTCAGAGGTTTTCACTGAGTAGGCAAAGGCAGCACAAAGCACCAATTGTCATGCTGGTTAAATGTGTAGGTGCCGTTCCTGAAGGAAGCAGAAAATGCCTGGCATCTTAGTGCCAAATAGTGTATACAAGAAGCTAAGAAATTTCTTTTCTGTGACTTGCTTGCAAATAAAAGGGTCTTTTTGCCCTTAACTGTATGGTATAATATAACTATACCGTTCCATTCCAGTTAAGATCAGGTGCAGAGGGATACACTCACACTGCAAGCACTGATGCAGTCTCCAACTGGATCATCAGTGCTTGCAGTGTGAATAGTCTGGCCTGGAGCATCTGGATAGCACGGTAATAGCCATGTAAACATCCACCGTGCACGCAGCTGTTGCCATGGCAATCATGATGCAGCACGCAGGTGTGTAGCTGCAGACATACCGCCACACCCACTCACAGTATCCTCCACCAAAAGAGATTGCAAACATTGCATCCCAGGAATTCACCGGCTTCTCTTGGTGAAGTTAAGATCAGGTGAAGAGCTCAGGCCAGCTGGAGGGAGGTCCCATATGCCCTGGGACACTCCAGGTTGGTAGAGACGGCACACTATGCATAAGGGGTGTTTTTCCACTGTCACTAGAAGTACCCATTACGTACCCATTAATGGGTACTTAATGGGTACTTTTAGTGACAGTGGAAAAACACGCAAGGACACTTCAGACACGTAAGTGTCTGGAAACATCTTCACGGTGTAAACAATAGTTGTTGAACAAAGGCATATGTGAACAAATACCAAAAATAATTGTTTCTGCACTTTATTTAGCTGCAGAATTCTGAGAATGAATGGAGCCAGAAAACAAATCTCATAGTCGATAATTCCACCACTTTTAAAGGTGCAAATGGCTGCTAGAATGGATGCCTGGATGCTGTCTCCAACTCGGAGAGCCAGGCAGGATGCCTTTAAAGGCCATCTGCAGGTTCATTATTTAAATTGCAAAGATGATATGGAAGAAATATGTAATATGTGAATAAGTAATTGGTAATTTTATTGTAATGCCATTTAAGTATTGCAAGTATTTCATTTAAGTATTGTAATTGCATTTAAGTATTCGATGTATGAAATGTAAATAAACATTTTTTTTTAAAGCCCATTTGTAGGGAGATGAGAGCAGATGAAGGTCGCCCTTGTCTTCTGCTTGAGATGCCCAGAAGCAATTGGTGGGCCACTGTGTGGGACTGGATGGTGGACCTCATGGGCCATGGCCTGATGCACCAGGGCTCTTCTTCTTATGTTCTTATATATTTTTAGTTTTGTAGAAGAGCTGAAGATGATTTCCTTGTTTTCAACACCCTATATTCACTTAAACACACGTGTCCTGTCCACCTTGGTCTGCCGCATCGTCAGTTTCAATTTATTTTTGCTTCCTCCATGCAAAGCAAAATACTTGCAAAAGGTCCTTTTATTTTGAAAATGGCAGTTTAAATTGACAAATTCATTTGTGGTAGTGGGAGTAAATTATTCTTGGCTAATAGGTGAGAAGCTCGCCTGGACTCCACTGGGTGGAGCAATATTTTTTCCAGCTGTGACTAAAAAAAAAAAAATCCCTGGGAAGGCGTGACCAACCTCCTAGATAAAGCAGTAAATCAAACGTTCATTGAAAAGGGGGAAATATTTCTAGCTCAAAGGGACCATCAAGCATAGGGCCCAGTAGAGCAAGAAAGGCTAGAATCCTACAGCACAAAAGTGGAGGATTGTAGCCTAGTCACCAAATGAATGAGGAACAAACAGACAGTTTGATCTAGTGGTTAGGGAGCCGGACTCTTATCGGGGAATACCGGGTTTGATTCCACACTCCTCCACGAAGCCAGCTGGGTGACCCTGGGCGAGTCACAGCTCTCTGCTGAGCTCTCACAGCCCCACCCACCTCACAGGGCGTTCTGTTGTGGGGAGAAGAACAGAAGGTTTGCCAGCTGCTTTGAGTCCCTTTAAATGGGTGAGAAAAGTGGGGTAGAAAAACCAACTCTTCTTCTTCAGGGACGGTCACCATATCTAGAAAATTGCATAATGTAATAATATTTCATTCAAGAAGTTCACACAAACATGCACATTTAAGTATATGCCTCTAAGTATTAGGCATACAAGGAGTGTTTGTAGCTCACTGGTAAAGCAAACTGTCTGGAAAGGAGTGGGCTGCCAGTTCCATCCCCAGCAGCAGGCAATGGCAAACCGCTTCTGTATCCCTGCCCAGAAAACTGCACGAAGATCCCCACAGAGTCAACCAGGAGACGATCACAATTCAGTGGTATCCGATAATAATACGGAGCACCACTTCTGCAAGCTGTACACAGAGTAATCATGCAGCTACCCTCCAAATAAGCATGCAAGTGGGTATTGGGTGTTTATAAAAGCTGCCACAGAAAAGCACAGTACCTTTCTATACCCTTGCATCTTTTTTTGGGGGGGGGGGAATGCCCCCAGGCAAGCTGATCTACACACCCTGTTCTCAAATTCCCCATATGCCCACAAACCAGAAAGGTCTGTGACCGCTGCTCCCAATAAATGAACTGCAAAATCTTATGGAGGTAGATAGACCAGATTTGTAACTCAGCCTAAAAACACTTCACACAGTCATCTGAATTTTGCAAACATGCACAAACATGTGCAGACTCCACCTTTAGCTGAGAATATTTTTTTTCCCCAAAGAATGGCTCTCTGCCATGCATAGCTGCGGTACACATAGCAGAGATAAAAGTGTAGGGAGGAAATATAAAGCGCTAGGAGGAAATAACACTTCTGAATAGGTCTAAGACTTACGGCTTTTTGTCATTTGATGTTCTTTTTAAAAGGGAATATTCTATTAATACATATTTGATGAGATGCTATTGACTGGTACCTAACAGAGATGGATGCTAATTGGTCTTCCTGTGTATGTTCCCTCCTCCTCCCAAAATATCCATCCATCCATCCATTCATTCAAGCAAGTCACATACTAATATAACTAAGGCATTTGCTGTTTCCAGGTCCATTCCATCCCCAAAGTGTGGAAAGCCATCTGTCAGAAGCTGCTGCATTGTGAAAGATACTCTTGAGCAATCTAATATTTAACAGTTCCAGCTGCCTCTTATTCCTAAACCATATTTTACTTATTAGTTTCATTTGCAGTATTACCACCACCCGCCCTATTCCCTCCAGCAATCTCCCTAGAAACCAGGACCCAGCCAAAGCCCCGATACTAAGCAGATATTTTTGCATGTGCGTCTCTTTAAAAAGTTTTCCTTAAATTAAAAAAGGGAAGGTTAATCACAGTGGCAAGCTAATCTCTTAAACAGTATAGCCTATAAAACGCTCTGACGAAATGCTCCATATGAAACAAAATCCCAGTTTACAGAGAACCTCTTTGATAGATCAGTTTAACTCCAGCAACTTTCCTATGTAGATAGATGCAGATACGGAATACAATTTGTGTGAGATTTCTGTTAACAACTAATCTGCCTGCAATCCAACACAGAGAAAGTTGCAGGAAAGGAGTTGGCATGAGTTACCGAAAAAGAGAGAGAGATGAAGACAACTGTTTTTTCCACTATGCAGAATTATTTAGGGGAAAATCCATTTTTCGTCTGGAAACCTTTTTCATGCTGGCATATAGGAAGCTTTTTGCATTCTGCTGAGCCCAGTTTTACAACATTTTCCTCCCAATAAAGAGTTCGGCAGTTCTGCACAACTAACTCTCTCTCCACCCCCAGCCAGAAAAATAATCTCATGTGAGACTGTAAACAGTGCGCTGTTCCAGAAGGCCGTCCAGTTTCACATTACTGAAAGCTCTGAATGCAAAAACCACAATGAAAAATCAGCGGGCTGATACAGCAACGCAAATCCCAGATCAACAGGGATTCCTCTTCAGTCTCTGCCCCCACACATTCTAAAGCGGGGCTTGTCATTACAGTCCGCTCAGTCTCTGCTGACTTTCCATGTTCGGGTTGCCAAGAGCATTGGGGGTGAATGCTCACACACCTTCCAGGTTTAATCTAGGCAAATTCACAGGGGTCATA
Organism: Aspidoscelis tigris stejnegeri; assembly: GCA_023333525.1. NCBI lineage: Eukaryota > Metazoa > Chordata > Lepidosauria > Squamata > Teiidae > Aspidoscelis > Aspidoscelis tigris. The sequence continues at coordinate 17,014,572 of JALMGA010000007.1, forward strand.
AATGGGTGTTGGGAAACTATTAATCAGGGGCTGCAGGGGAATGGCGTGCGAAGAGCAGCTGTATTCATGCACACACCTGTATGCTTTAAGAAAAGTTAACCTAAGTGACATTTCTGATGAAGCCCGATTTGAGAACCATGAGAAATAGCACATTAGCTACAAAGCACCAATCTTTTACGGCAACAGTGAGTTGTGTGAAGAGGGAGGGAAGGAAGGAAGGAAGGAAGGAAGGAAGGAAGGAAGGAAGGAAGGAAGGAAGGAAGGAAGGAAGGAAGGAAGGAAGGAAGCTGATAAGTAACAGCATTTTCACCCCATAACTTTTTGCCCTCCGGCTTCTTCCAACCCTGGCTCTTTGACAGAACCGACCCGGGCAGCATCTGCCGATTTATTTATGATCCCTAGAGCATGTTACTCACCTCTCTCTTAAATCCCCTTCCTGGATTTTTCTTCCTCCTTTCGTCTTCTCCTTTCTGAGAGACTTGCCTTCCCTGGAATTTCTATAAGGAGCAGCTGGTGTCTCTGGGTTAATCCATGAGCTGGTGGTTTAACAATCCCATGAGTCTGTTAATTAGTTTAATCGCTTGCCGGCGCCCAAGATGAAAGGCCACTTGAACACCCAAAGAGAAGTATAGTCCGGTCACGGCTACCGCTGGCCTTGCCTCTGTCCAAAACAGACTCCCCCTCACCCCGGAGACTTGTGTTTACCCCCCAAAAAAGCAAAGCCGTCTGGATCAGCAGCAGCAGCAGCAGCAGCAGCGCCGTTTCATGAGTTTCCAGAAGGCTGAGAGAGAAAGCGTGCTGCCGCCGCCTCTCTTTAACTGCCTCTGGCTAGAGGAGCATGAACAGTCTTTAGCGCATTCCTGATGCTGCGCTGTCAGTTGCAATGTGTTCAGCTGTCAGAGCTGCCCGGGCTGGCCTCTCTCATGCAAAAAAAAGAAAAAAGAGAGCCCAAACCACAGAAGAACATCAGCTGGCAAGAGAAGAGAGAGGACAGCTTAGCTAGACAGGTGAACCCAACGTTTATTCCTCCGGTGAGGGTGGAAGCGGTGGAGGACGCACAGTGCCGAAAAGAAGGCAGGAAAGCCAAAGGCTGTCAGGAAAGAAACTGTCCTGAACTGCAAAAATAAAAAAATAAAGTCATTCCTAGGTTGCTGCCAAGCTATAACTCCAGGCTCGGACAGCTCTCCATCCTGAAAGGCAGAATCCAAAACAGAGCAAGCTCTAAGGCAGAAAGGGGGACAGGAAACTGGGGGAAGCCAAACTCTGGAATTCCATTGTAGCCAGATCCTTCTCCTTCGGCCCTGCTGCTGGCTCAGAGCGCGATCTCTCTGACTGCAGAGCTCAAGCATTTCCTTTCTACCTTCTTGGGCCCTGCCAGTGGTTTCTCCCCCTCCGCTCACTCACTTCAATCAGCAAGGTTCTTCCCCAGGGACCAGGACGGCCTCTTAACTGCACCGCCAAATGTCCAGCTGCAAAGCGATTAGGAAGCATGACCCAGGCGGCTAAGCCATTTATATCACTCCTCTGGAGGGCTTCCTGTCTTAATGGGAATGTTAAGTTGACAAGAAAAGGCACTTTTCTTCCTCTGAACTTGCAGGGGCGGACAGGTTCTCCTGTATTTTTCTCCTGAGTTGGTCACTGGTGACATCCGTGTTTGACCTACCACCCTGAATGGAAAGTTTCCGTAACTATGTGACTTCCAAGGTTTATGTCATTTGCTCACAAGTGACTCCGCTCACTGGCTTCCATAGAATGACCCTGCAAGACATAGTCTGCAGACCACTACCATCGAAGTTTTGGCCAACCGCCAACCAACAGTAAGACTAAGTCACTTGGAAATGCGATAGAATTTCAGATACGAAATTTCAGAGAGACGCAGGATGCCTCTAAAGGCCGTTTGCAGGGAATCGAGAGTAGGTGAAGGTTTTGCCTCTGGTCCTTTGCTTGAAAATGACCAGAAGCAATTGGAGAGCCCATGTTGCTGGACTAGATGGCCTGTGGCTTGATCCAGGAGAGTTCCTCTTGTGTTCTAATGAAACTGTACCCCATAGTCTTCAGAGCTAAGGCCTTCAGACACACCATAATCTTTCCTGTTGTGTAATTTAAAGTCTAGGCCTGGGAATCTTCCCTTTGGTGCCCTTGAAATTTTAAAGACCAACTCTGATGCCTGAGTCCTTCTAAAACAAAACACTCTACTGAAATAATGACATTCTTTAGTGGCCCAAGACTCTCTCTAGAGGTTCACCAGGCACCTATATTATATGTTTTGGGGTGTCTCGTTAAAACATACCTCTTCACACAGGCCTTTGATATTTAGCTTCTTCTGAGAGCTGTCCTGCCACGCAGGAAGGGAGAGTGGGCTATATTTTAAATATTTAAACTATGTTTTAGAAATATTCTATATTTTTAATCTTTTTTTTCTCATTCTCGCCCCCATGAGACCTTCTACTGAAGGCAGGATATAAATTCTTAAATAAATAAAATAAATAATGTTGTGGATTGATTCCCACAAGCTATCATCAGTTGCAAAGACTCGTTATATAAGTAACAGCCACCTAAAGGGAAAACGCATATTGGTCTACTAGTATTAGTCAATGTTACTACACTAAGTCAGTAGTACCTAATCTACGTGTGTGACTTAATAGTGCCTGAAAGGCCTAAAGACATTGGAAGTTTCTGGGACTGCATTAAACAACTGAAGATGTATAAAAAATATAGTGCTATCTACACAGTATATTTGCCGTCACAGGGACAGCTGGGGGAAAGGGGGAGCCAGAGAGCTATGCTCCAGCATAACTTTCCAAAAAGGGGTATGTCCCAAATTGTTGGGGAGTGTCATGCCCCATCCTGCCAGTCCACCTTCCTCAGAGGAGGAGGGTGCGCCTCCAACGGCACCAGAGCCAGTGCAGCAACCAGAGCTTGGCAGCACGGACCCTGTGGGCCAGCAGCCAACGTTGGGGAAGCTATCGGACGCCACTGGAGATGAGAGCTCAGAACCCATAGCGCGCCCCTCCCCGCTTCTTTTCTGCCAGCAAAAACAAACCAAACGCAGATCACAGCGGTTGGCCCACCTGAGTCGGCAAGGGCGTGCTGCTGCTTCCCCCACTTAACTGAGCAGCACACGCTGCGCTGGCGTTGCAGACGACACTGATGCAACTCCCGCCGTGTGCATGTATTCTGACTCTTGGACCCCCTTGCGACTTTGCTGAACCTTTGGAAACCCTGACCTCGGATCGCCTGACTCTTGCTGTGACCTTGCCGTATCTCTGGAACTCCTGACTTTAGGACTGAACTGATGCTGAGTACTTCTGAACCCTCAAAGGACTGCCATAAGCATGCACGCATGTGTCTTGCCTCACTGCCCGCCCCTGCCTGGGACACCACAGAGGGGCAGCTCTGGCTGAGCTCACCCACTTGAGACAATTAAGACTGGGAGCATGTTATGCCCCTGCCAGATGGAACTTGAGTGGACCACATACAGCATACATGGTCCAACTTCTGGATTTATTTCTGGTCCCTGGCCTAGGTGCTTAGGCAGGAAGTTTGGCTTTGCACAGAGCATTCCATATAGCAGAATGGAGCTTCAGACTATGATCACACCCAGCGAAACACACACACACACACATCAGAGAAGGTTTCAAGGTAGGATTGATCACATACCAGTCTGCCCCCCCCCCCGCCCCGAACATTGTGAAAGGGTGGATTAGAGTAGGCTTGGGAACATGAGAACCACCACTGGCTATCAGAGGTGCCCCTTTTATTAGGTCTGCACATGGTCTCTGTGCTAGAAAAGGTGGATTAGAGAAGGCTTGGGAACATGAGGACCACATAGTGTCCCCCTGAGGCAACTCAGAGACATTTTGAGGTGAGATTGTTCACACATGTGTCTGCCCCTCCCCACTCTTCTGAACCTTCTGTGCTAGAAAAGATGGATTAGGGAAGGCTTGGGAACATGAGGGCCACACACTGTCTCTACGAGACAACCATTTTGTTATGTCTGAATACAGCCTTAGTCATTTGGCTGAGTCCTTTCTACCCCATGCTGAATGTCACAACTACTGCTCCCATCCAGCCCCAAATAGTACAGTCTATGTTACGGGGTGTGTGGGGGGGAGAGGAATACACAGGCAATGCATATTTTCAGCAGTCATGTGCTCAAAAGATTTCCAGATCACTTCTTGACCTATGCCTAAAGTTTAAGCACGCCTGCCCTCAAGGTTACCTCTAAGCCACACAGCAGATCCGTAGTCAACACATCAAAGAACAGGTGCCTGCTTTTCATCCACCATCAGCTCGCCCACCTGTAAAATCTCTACCCTTTCTTCCTCGCAAGAACTAAAAAAAAAAGGAGATTTTGCATGTGGGTGAGCTAGCAGGTAGGCGGCTGTTGTCCACGCTGAACGTCAGACCTCATCAAGTACCAGCTGTCTGAGTGCTTAGAGGAAACGTAGGTTTTCTCCCTGCTCTCACTCTCCTTCCCTTTTTATGGATAACCAGACAGGAAGAGCAAGGAGCTCTTAAATCCAACTTTTATGTTCTTTTCCATGTACCATGGAAGCCATTATATAACTAGTGACAACAGCAGATAAAAGCCAATGGGGATCTCTAAAAACTGTCGTCAGATCCTTTGAGAATCCCAACCACAGTTGCCAGATCTTGGGTAATTGGACATCCTAGCTATCCAACATCAAATTCTACCAAATATCCACAATTAAGGCAGTATATAACATCAAACACTGGTTCAAGTATCGCAGGATTTCCAGTCTTAGTGCTAATCTGAAGATGTTCAACCACTTAATAACAATATTTGCAAGGGGAAATTTTTCAAGATGATGCAGGAGCGTGTTGTGTGTGTGTTTTAGCACTAAAGCCAATCATGCAACTCTCTTGACGCATGGAGCTATGTTATGCTCTCAGCCCATCATTATTTAAACATGGAAATGGAGTGCAAAAAACCTGTTTGCTTGCATCAGACCTGAAAGAGCTCTGAATGCTATTTCCCACTTAACACAGTCCCTTGATAGCCGTATAGAATTGCAACCTTTAATTCCAGAGAAATATAAAATAAGCTTCAGAACTGTGATGTGACATGGGAAGGAAGAACGGGGGGTGGGGTGGGGGGAGGGTGAAATATACAAAACATTCCCACAGCATAACATAAATAATGCAATATTGTGTGTGGATCTTTCGAAAGATCTAGTGCCAATAAATTCTGAAAAGAAGCAGGCACCCAGTAACACTTTCTACGAACATATCTAGTCTCCCTGCATCTGGATTCAGACTGTGTTAACTCCCACATGCCAGTGGGAAGAAACCATGGTCCCATTGACTATAGCTATCCTTTGTTATTCATGGTTTTAATAACTCACGTTTGGGGCATTTGCAACTGCAGAAATTGCATACAGTTTAGGTATGTGCAAGTTAGCTACATAGGCTAGTAGTTATCCTTTCTTCAAGCGAGAGTAATTTTAAGATACCATTTTCTTCTTCTGTTGTAATTCATATTCATAGTAAAAGTGGTGGGCACCCAGGAGAGACTTCACCTTTTGGGGAGAAGTCAACAAAGGTCAGCTTCTCAGTGATGGCCCCCAGGCTATGGAACAGTCTCCCTTTTGAGGTGTGTCAGGCCGTTTCAGTGTATATGTTTAGGAAGGTGGCGAAGATGCACCTTTTTGCCCTGGCCTTTGGTTAAATGGGAATACAGTGGTACCTCGACATACAAGTGCCCTGACATACAAGTGTTTTGAGATACAAGCCGCCGAGCGAGTGATATTTTGCTTTGAGATGAGAGCAAGATTTGAGATACGAGTATGTAAATACAGTACAGTACATAACAAAAACAACTGAGGTGGTGTTTTGGGAGCTGGAATGGATTAATGGGAAAATTGCTTTGAGATACGAGCGATTTGACGTAAGAGCAAGGTTACGGAACGAATTAAACTCGTATGTCAAGGTACCACTGTATACTGTCTCTTCCCACTTTACAGACACTGCTGTTGTTTTAATATATGTTTTATTTTAAATGTCGTTACCTGCCTTGATACTTTCAGGAATATGGATGGATGGATGGATGGATGGATGGATGGATGGATGGATGGATGGATGGATGGATGGATGGATGGATGGATGGATGGATGGATGGATGGATGGATGGATGGATGGATGGATGGATGGATGGATGGATATTCACTGAATCCTCACAAATAGCAAAAAGGTCAACTAAAAGCATTGATATCCCTACCTAAAAACCCCAAGGCACTGGGGTCAAGAAAGATCCCAGGCTGAAATCATGAAGTCACGATTGCTCTAGTTGCAAAAGTAGACTAATAACCATATTCCTGTTGTCTTTTGTCATTGTTCTTTTTATTCTTGTTCTTTTAATAGCAAAACGTTCTAATGCTTATTGTTTTACCATTGTCTGTAAGACGCCCTGAAATATAGACATTCAAAATGTATGCATGTAGACAGGCAGACAGGCAGGCAAACATATACACAGGGCAATTTTGCTCCTCTACTTCCTTGAGAAAACCTCCCAAGTGAGTGCAGATGGGGGGCAATTCTGGTGTCTACACTTTGAGATGCTGGATCTATCCCTAACCTTGCCTGGGTTTCCCTAATCTGGCATGGAAAAAGAACCAAAGAGTTTGATGTCATAATGAATCAGTACCTGAATTGGAGAAATTCTTGGTTCATAATCTCAAGGCATCCATCAATACCCTAGGCAGCCTTAGAAAAACAGCTATTTCTGAACAGGCATCTCACCATCTATGACACTTTCATTAAGAAAAACAGACAGCTATTATGACAAAATGAGAGCTAGGATTGAACTCAACATGCAAATTTTATACAGCAAAAAGTTTTGAGAGATAATAATGTAAAACAGTCTGACTTCCTTATGTTTATAAATAGTTCACTATTATTTTAATTCTTCACTTTATTTTATTTTGCCTCTGATTTCTTTACAGATATTTTTAGGTATCTGCTACCAGTTGGCAATTCCCCTGCCCAAACAGAGGCCGCCAGCAGATGGCAGCATTTACCCAGCTAAACATTCTAATCAGGGGCAGACCTGATTAAGACCTGGATGGGATACCACCAGGAAATGGGAAAGGGTAGACGGGAATCTCCAAAGTTTGCCTGCATGAAAATAAAATGGATGTGTCCATGGAGTCACCTGTAGTCAACTTTGGCTCAAGACTGTCCTTACTCCTCCATCCCCCTTGAGCTGAAAATCATCAAAAGTTGCATGACAAGGCTTGTAAAACAAACTTCCAAGATCTAGATTTAATCTGGAGAAGCAGTACCTTGTTGCATAGAGACAGGGACCTCTTAAGGTACTTACAAACGGTGTGGGGAAATGCTGGCCCTTAAAAGAAACAAAAGCCCATGTTTTCCTGAAGCAGAGAAAAAGCACAATGCCAGATCTGAAGCTAGCCCTTTTTGCTTCATGTTCTTGGTGGCGGCAGCAGAGTTCCCAGGTGAATGACCAAGCACCGTGACAGCAAAAGTCACACCAGAATGGAGATATGCCAAAGCTTTTAAGAGAACAGGCGACCTCTCGCACTTTCTTAAATCTGGCCTTTTGGTGGGATATGCCAAGAGGAACCCAGTATGCCGTTGGGTCTCTTTGTTGGCTTTGGTGGGGCACTGACAGGATGCCAGTGTTTTGAACATACTTGTAAGTCTCTTATTTTAGAGCCTTTTAGTATAGTAGCACAAAGGCTAGAACCCTTCTGAGGCTCTCATTCTGTACCCTGGAGCAGAACAGAAGAGGCTACTCTGTCTGCATTGGATGAAGCATAGCAAGGTCTAGGCAACCATTTAGCAGAGGGATCCATTTCAGCAGTGCACCAAACTGGGCCTCCAAAATAGGTCTCCCTGGGGCTTTGAAGCAGCATGGGGTGGGTGGCCTTGTTCCAGGACAGCAGCTAGAGTTATTCCAGATGGAGTGGTCCAGTCCCCACAAGTGGGGAAATCTTTCAGGAACACCTATTTCATAGCAGCATGGCACACCCTCCATTGCCAGAGGTATCTAAGCTGAGGAAAGCTGAACGTGCACCTCAAATTATGGAACCCATCCCCAAATGAGGTAATTAGATCAGATGGCTACTAAGGGTGCCCAGCTCTAGAATTCTAGGGTTTTCTAAAGCTAAACTTTAGCTCTGCTGATGTCACTGACCTAGAGCTCATGTTATTCATTGGATCAGCTGCTAGGCTGGCCAGAGCTAAGGAGGGCCTCTTCTGAGCAACAGCTAAAGAGCTACAAGTTGGCTGAAATGAAATAAATATCCAACTATCATCCAAAAAAATCCAACTATTATATATGAATAACATAAATAAGTATTCCTGCAGTGGACACAGATCCTAGTTTAAAAAAACCTTGTAAGATCAGTAAATTAAGTTATTCCGCAGCTGTTTCAGAAGAGAAAATAACCTTTACAAAAGAACATATCAATTAACTTGACAGAATCTAATAACTTTAAGAAGGGGTCACAACCAGTGATTTAACTTTCCAAAAAGTCTTGATAAAGATATCTTGATAGAAGATAGTTAAGTTGTCCATGTGCAGAAGAAGAAGAAACAGGGATGTGCATGAATATTTGTAACATTCATTATTCATATATTTGTACACAAATCTAATGTTACAACATTTGTACATTTACATTCATGTGAATGCGAATGTTTCGGCCATTCGTGCAAAGCTTCGGAACATTCGTGAACTGGGGAGGTGGGAGAGCGGCTGAGCCAGTCACATGTGCAGTGGATCCAGATTGCATTCAACATGGATCGAGAGCGGTTTAAAAGTGGATTCAGGTCAGATTTGATGCTGTCAGAGCGGATATGTTATGGGATACATATTGGATACGTATGCGTTTGTGTCTGATACGTATCAGATACTTATGCATTTGTATCGGATAGATATAGGATATTTGGGCAAATGTGGATGAATACATTTGTATCAAATAGAATCCTACCATATTCGAAGGGGATCTATTCAAAGGAATACGGATCTTCTAACATTCAATTCATTACAGAGCAAATGTCAAAAAAACCATTCATGCACATCTGTAATAAGAAATGTTGGGGTAAGCAACCAAAGGCCTTAATGTCATACCATGCGGCTGATATTGTTGGAGATCTCCAGCTGATCTGTGCACAAAACAGACTTCTGGGCTACTTAGAACTCAGGCCAGAGTCAAAACTTTCATGTCTGGTGACAACTAGAGTAGCAGACAGGAGGCTTTCACTGGCAACATCTGAAACTGCTCCACCCAGATGTTTGTATCCATTTAAAACACACCACAGGATAACACAGACTTCTCTGTTTATATATCATTACTCTGTGTTAATCCAGAGTGCAGCTTCATCTATAACATGTCTAGTTTGCACGCCCACAGAGCATCTGCTAATTTTGCAGTACACAGGCAAACAAACACTTTTTGAATGGTTTGGCTCATTCACCCATATACAAAGCACGCAAATGCATAAGGAAGCCTTTAGGTCAGCAATGGGGAACACAAGAACTTAAGCAGCGCCTCATTGGGTTTCTGTTCCAAACATTGGCCAGCCAACTGCACAAGGAAGGCCACCAGCAGGTCATGAGATCCCCGTTTGCTTTGCTCCCAGCATTCCAGCAGCAATTTTCAAAGTTAAACCAACTCCCATTACAGAGCTTTTCACGCTGTCATCAAGGCTTAATAGCCTAAGGAAACCAATGGCAGTTCAGACATTTCTAGACTACAACTGCCATCACCCCTAAGAATTGGCTTGGCCCACTAAGGCTCATGGGAACTACAGTCTAATGGTATCTGAGGGCCAGTTCACACTTAACTTCATGGGATGGTATCACTATACCACCCCAGTGAAGTGAAGTTCAGAGACGGTAGTATACGCAAAGAAACAAAGAGGACGCTGTCGGAGAATGCTACATTAAAACATTTAAGGCCAAGGGAGTTAAGTATGAAACTATTATCAAAATGGTACAGGACCCCTGCCCAATTAGCTTATGTCGTCCCGAATTTCACCTCTAACTGCTGGAGAGGATGCGGAATGAAGGGAACTTATCACCATATGTGGTGGCTGTGCCCCAGGGTAATACCTTTCTGGGATCGGATCTTCAGAGAAATTAACAATATTATGAGCATCAACATCCAGATCTACCCAGAATTGGCACTGTTACAAATATAGCGTATTCTGGCATATAAGACTACTTTTTAACCCAGGAAAATCTTCGCAAAAGTTGGGGGGTCGTCTTATACACCGGGTGTCGTCTACTTAAACGGTGAGTATATCCCAAACTCTATATATTTTAACTGGAAAAGTTGGGGTCATCTTATATGCCCAGTCGTCATATATGCCAGAATATACGGGTATACAGAGAACAACATGTAGACGCAGGGAAAAAAATATATGTTAGACCAATTATTGCGCTTTCAATGATAATAGCCTTGTGGAAGGCAGTTGATAAATGTAATACAGAAACTTGGTATAATTATATAATAGATCAGTTTAGATTTGATGTGTTAAGACAGAAGAGGTTAAGATATATGGGGGAATATATTAAAATTCCCGTTGAAACACTACAGAAAGAATTGTATGTCTACATCGCTAGAAATGAGATAAATAATAAATTGAAGGAGGATGTATGTAAACTTCTGTTAAGTCTGAAGTAAAGTGGAGGGTATGTGTGTTAGCTTTATGTAATCACTTTGTCAATGTTTTCTTTTGTTATTGTTTGTTAACAAAAAGTTAATAATTTTTTTTTAAGTTCAGTGACACTGCAAGTACCAGTGCCATCCCCAACTTACCTTAGGGCAGTCAAGGTGCAAATAGGTTGCCCCAGACAGTCTGAATCACCATAGCAATGGCTGTAGCAACTTCCAGCATGTTTCTGGCTGTTTCTATGGTTACCACCACATACCACACATTTGTGGAGTCACAGCAACAGCCCTGTCCGCCCCCCCCCCCTGTCAACCAGGGGTAGACTAGACACTTCCAGTTAAGCTGTGGAGAGGAATTCACTTTTCCACAGCTTTGGAGCACTGGGGGGGGGGCGTTCTCTCACACACTCCAGGCAATTCTGGGATGGAGGCAGCAGTGCAGAGTGTGGATGGAACATCCCGGAGCATGAGAGAGCGTCCCAGACAAAGTAGGTGCAAAAAGGCCCTGAAAGGTATGCTTTTTCCCATAATGCCTAGGTAAAAAACTGAATCCAAAGGATAGAGAATGGATGCCATTCACCAAATAAGCTATATCCCAAATTGCTCTTGTTTTCTTCCTATTCTTTCGTCTTCCTACTTAAAATTCTAATTTATTTCCAAAATGAAACCATGCTTCCCCCAGTCTAGGGATCTGCATGAATATTCGTAACATTAGAAATTCTGCCAAATTTGACCAAAGTTGGACATTCAAACTTGAATCAAATGTCATAATATTCGTATGCTAACATTCGAATGAATACGAATGTTTATGGACATTTGTACAAATAGTTCGGACATTCGTTAAGCTGGGGAAATGTATCAAATACTTATCTGTTCCCATGCAGATACATATCTGTTCATATGCATATACATATATGTTTATATGCAGATACGTATCTATTCGTATCAGATACGTACATTTCATAGTAGATGGGTATTGAATGTTTTACGAATACATACAAATAGATTCATATTGAACAGAATTTTAACACATTCAAATACGCTCTATTTGTACAAATACAGATTTTTGAACATTCGATTCATTTCTAATCGAATGCCAAAAAATATCCGTGCAAACCCTACCGAAGTCCTCTAGAACTTTCCGATATTATATGAGTAACTCAAAATGTGGATTTTGTTCTGCCATGGGCTCCTTCCTGCATGCTTTCTTTCCTTGTCTTGTACAAAGGTTAACACTGCATAGAGTAACCTAAGGACATTTAATAATCTGGAGAGAAACTTCAACATAAAACTATTTTAAATTCTGCTTCTGTTTAATGTTAGAGGAGTAACACAAGAAGCACATATAATGTGAAAGGGTGAGCACCAAAAAGTTATGTTCCTTTCTTATTTTCTTTACGAGAATTAATATTTATGCCTTCCAGGAAAACATTCTGAGACCACACACATTTTCTGTCCTCTTTTTTTTTTTAAGATAAAAAGATAACTAAAAGTTGTTTGGTGAATTTAAACAACAGCATATTACATACACTTATTTCCCTTATCCAGATCACAAACATGCTTTTGGTCATTTCTGTTAAGGCAGCCCAAGAGAAAAGATCTTTTCGTAGTGCCTTTTCTCTTTTCACTCTGATGGTAATCAGAGATATCTTTAGGATGTGCTCCCATTTTATTTATTTATTTATTTATTTATTTATTTATTATTTATATTTCTATCCCGCCCTATAACCGAAGGTCTCAAGGCAGGTAACAACAGTGCATTGACCTGCATAAGAAGGGACTGCAGTAAATGGATCAGAAGGACCTCAAAGCAGAGGGAAGACAGCAAGTTGCAGCAAGCTTAGAACCTCTGCTTTTAGCTCTCCAAAGTCTGAACCACGCTGCAGATCAAAGCAAAAAGAAGGAAGACATCTCACAGTGAGAACCTCCCTCTACCCTGGTCTGATCCACAGGCTATTAAGCCATCATCAATATGGGTAGAGAGTATAATTTGTGGAGATTGGTTGTTTTGTAAATCCTACTTGTTTTCGATCCTTGCAGCCAAACCACATATGATAGTGGCCCGATTCCCAAAGGGATTTTTTCACGGCTGTCTTAAAATTTATAAAATGACAATACATAAGCATATTTTTCAAGCTCCATATAAAAAAATGCACTTCATTTTTACTTGGCTGGGGTACAGAGGTATCCCACCCACTTTGATGGGGGTTGAAGGTTTTCTCTATGGTTACTCTTAAATCTGTCTCTTTCGATTCCTCCATATGTACTTTTTGACTTACGCTACTTGTCAAAGGCTTCTCACAGTGTAGTATAACTGAAAATGAACCATCTAGTATGTTTCAGCTCTTGCTCCAAGTACTGTATTTTCTGGCGTATAAGACGACTTTTTAACCCAAGAAAATCTTCTCAAAAGTCGTGGGTTGTCTTATATGCCGGGTGTCATCTTCTTATATGTCGGTTATCCCACACTCTATACGCCCAGTCATCTTATACGGTGGAAAATATGGGTACATTAGTTTGATTATTCCAGGGCATGTTGCAGGTCGTCAACCTTTGTCTTCCTCAGGCTTAGGCCTTTTCTGCACTTACTGTCAGTAAACCCAGATCAGTGAATCCGAAATAACTGAACCCACTGATCCGGATTACTTGGAGGTGTAGGCTGGATCAACACCCCCTGCAATGAACGCTCCTGCAACCATAACAGTTACTGATTAAACAGGTCCACAAGAGATCCAATTAAGGACCTCTTAACCCATATCCTGCTCCTGCAGACGGAGAAGCGTGTATTGGGAAGTGGGGGCCTCCTTGATCCATCCTAATACATGGATGGGTAGGCCCAGAATCTAGACCAGAGGGCTCCTAAATCCAGATCAAAAGGAAAATGCAGAAACGGCCTTAAGTATTTTCTCTAAGGCCATTCCTATCATCAGCCAGGTAAGAAACAGGCCATCACCAGTTCAAGTTCTATCAGGAGGCTAGGAACTACACGTATTATCGGGCAGAATAAAAATGCAAATAATAATAAACAAACAAATAAATCCACTATTACCCAGCCACACTGCCTGAATTTTATTTTTGTGTGTTATCCAACACGTGTCCAAAATGTGCCATAAGCCTGTCACTTATTAATGTTTCAAGAAGCCTGGTTTAAATCAAATATGAGGATTTTGTTCCAGGATTTTCCCTTGATCACTTGCTCCTGTCACAAGTCTGGGCACTCTTTCAGATGTTGAATTTAATGTTCAAGAACAGATGGTGTCTGCATTCCCCCCCCCCCCCCGGGGACCTTTCCCCATCCCTCACTGATTCACCTCTGCCTTCGCTGGATTTACCATGCCTTTCCTCTTTCGCATGCACAGAATTCAATTCCTGAATCAAAAGCTGTGATTTGTTACTCCTGCTACATCAAAGTGACAGATCTTGATCAATAGTCTCTTCTTCCTATTCATGATGAACGTTTTCCCATCAGACGCTGATGTGGTTGTATATATACAGACACACTTTTTCCATTGCTGTTTATTCTGCAGAATGCTTGTTTATGACGTGACAAGCCCATGCTATTCCTTGTTCATGCCCTGCGCATGAATTTAACCTTACCATCAAGTTATTGCTTGTTGCACTCTTAGGCTGTGTTCACACCTCAGTTTTAATCCACTTTCAATCCACCTTCAGGGGGAGAGGACACATTAGCAGAGGGACCTGTCATTTTCTTTCCACTTTATCTAAACCAAAGATAGATTTTCTGAGTTAGATAAGGCCAAAAGAAAACAGCTTGTCACTTTGCTGATGTGTTCTCTCACTCTGAAAGTAGACTGAAGCTGGATTAAAGCCTAGGTGTGAATGCAAGACTTACTCTAATTAGCCCTGGCTAACAGAGTTAATGCTCAGAGAAGGTGCATCATATCATCTAGTAGCAACTAGGGAACTACAGTTTTCCCTGTCCTTGAGTTTCATAAATCCTCAAATATACTTAAAATTACACATGTTGTTATTTCTACTGCAAATAGTAATAACCAAGTATAGACGCAGGGCTGTAAGTCAAGGCATCTGTTTTTCATGCAGAATATTATAGATTCTAATCTCTGGCATCTCCCCAGATTAATTACCATACTACCATTATGCCCACAGCAGTCATCAGGAGTTAATAGCACCTTTACCTATACCAATATAGTACCGGATACATTATGGGATGCATTTGCACAAACTTTACAAGCAAAGCAATCTCCCTGGGCTGAGAGCTAGTAAAGCGAAGGCAACTGAACTCAACTCAGTAGGTGGTCTTGGATTCTGCTGCGATTCGTCCCGTGACAAACTGGATTGGCTTTTGTGAATCTATCGTGGGACAGCTAATTAAAGAATGCAAAAAGCCACATTGCGCTGACACTCGCTACATCTGCCTACCGCACCCTCTGTAGGCGTCTAAATGGAGGCAAACAGGTCATTTGACGTTTCCCCTTTTAAAGAAAGACAGCCACAAAAACGTCATTTTTAATAATCTTCCTCCATAAAACCAAAACATTGTACGATCCCAGTTTAATATAACACGAAAATTTACACACACACACTAAAGACAAAAGGAAGAAAAGCCGTTATTAAAAATATATATAATAGATGTCTTTAAAATAAATGATACCAGAAAACACAAAACACAACACAAATCATAAATTCAGGGGCAGTCCAACAAACAGGCCTATTAGTTTGGTGAGCGAGTTTGGTCTAGTGGTTAGGGAGCTGGACTTTTATACCAAGTTTATACCAGGGGGACTAGCCCAAGGTCTCCCATGAAGCCAGCTGGGTGACCTTGGGCTAGTCACAGCTCTCCTTCTCAGCTCTCACAGCCCCACCTACCTCACAGGGTGTTCTATGGTGGGGAGAAGAATAGAAAGCTTTGTCAGATGCTTTGAGTCCCCTTGAATGGGTGAGAAAAGTGGTGTAGAAAAGCCAACTCTTCTTCTCCTTCTCCTTCTTCCTCTTCAGTCAAGTGAAAAGGACCTAGTCGAATGGCCAATTTTACCTGGTACCCAAAAGTTGTCAAACATAACAAAAGGGACACTTCAGGGGTGTCCCAGAGAGTTTGTGGTTCTCGTGCTCCCACCCCTTCTTTAATCCACCTTTTCTAGCACAGAATGTGCATGAGGGGCAGACCGATATGTGAACAATCCCAGCTCCAAGCCTACTTCCAAGTCTAAGAGGTGCCTCAGAGATCCTTTCTGTGTGTATGTGCGATCACAACCAAAACAGGCACAAGGTGAGCCTCTTTTAGGAGAGAGAATTCAAAAAATAGAAAGTCACCACTAACAAAGTTTGATGTTTCCTGGCATCAGACAGAGGAAGAACACCTAGAAAAACTTCAAATGTTGACCCAATCTGTGTGGAATCAGAGTTCAAGTAATAAAAATGAAGAGTTGGCAATCTGACATGGAAAGTCTCATAGAGACTCTGTCCAAAAAAAAAATATTAAAAAATAAAAGTATGGACTACCAGTCCACTAGAAGTGTTACAGTGACAAATGCTGCTGCTGAAAACTTGCAAACTTTTTGTGTTTGTTTGTTTATTAACATTTCACAATGCATATCAGCTTTCCAATGGGCCAGAAATACATTATATAAATGGGTTAAACCAGTGGTTCCCAAAGTTGTCTGGGCTACGTCCCATCTAATATAAGTTTACCAACTCAGGACCCACCTCTAGGAAATTTAACCGTTACCACTATGAATAAAGGACTTTTCAAATAAACAAAGTTTTAATACAATTTTTTTATTACTTAATTCTACAGGCAGGGCCCACTCAATATTCGCTCGCGACCCACCAGTGGGTCCCGACCCATAGTTTGGGAAACCCTGGGTTAAACAACTAACTTGTATCAACGTCTGTGGCATCTATTCTCAATACAGTATACTCTGGCATATAAGACTACTTTTTAACCCAGGAAAATCTACTCAAAAGTCGGGGATCGTCTTATACACTGGGTGTCGTCTTCTTATATGGCGAGTATATCCCAAACTCTATATTTTAACTGGAAAAGTTGTGGTCGTCTTATACGCCCAGTCATCTTCTACGCCAGAATATATGGGTATTTTTCTTTGCCACTAGTGGTCCGTATTTGTGGCAACTATCTCAGTTGTAAAAAAGATGCTTGTTATATTGAGAGAAATATCCCTTTCAGTGATGTTATATTGTCTGGCATTACTGGAAAGATATCTAACAAAGGACTCCATATCTACAAAATTTTCTCTCTTCCTTCCAGATGTCTTATATAGGTGAGATGTGATACGTAGATTTGTTGGCCTCAAGCAACGATCCATAAGTTTGAGTACTTATTTTTGCTGTTGTAAAGTTCTCCCTCATTTTCCAGATTTTCACAATTGTTAGTTTGCTGTGACAAAGTCCATTAGTGTTTTGTTTCTGATTTTTCTTCTGATTGTCTCTATAAACTTGAAGTAATCCTAATATTGGTGTGAGGATTACTGTCAACTTAAGCATTTAATTCCATTCTTGGTTTATTTTAGACCAGATTGGTCTTATCTTTGGCCAGGGCCACCACATGTGCTACTATTTCTTTTTATCTGTACCAGCGTGGACCATTTTAAGGCAGCATTTTCTCATCCTGTCTATCCTGGCTGGCCTCCTTATTAGGAGATGGTTCATTCCTCAAGGTGAAACTGGTTTGTAAAACTGTTTTCTAGGTGTTTTTTTCTAAACTTAAGGGTCCTCTGTTTTCAGCTCTCAGCATCAGCTTGTATAAACAGACCACATGACCTTTTGTCATTTGTGTGATAAAAGCTTAAATTTTGCTCAAATTCCATTAGCGCTGTGTTGGCTGGTTACATACAGCCAAGCATAGGCCTGTTGCTAATGTTTGCAGCTTTAACCTACTTTTGCTGAACAGTAATAGAATTGCTTTCAGTTCAGCCATTGGCTTTGGGTTATTTATTGCAATTTCTCAACAATATCTGAGAAAACTCACATCTCCCTTTTATTTTAGCCTTCCTTCCTCCTGGTCACATATTTGTCAGCACTCACCACTAGATTTACTATTAGAGGGAATCATTATACCATGCACATATACGAGACAAAACCAAGTTGACCAGAGCAGAATTCAGGACAGATCTTGCTCCTGTCCCATAAAGGGCCACAATGAACTGCTGAAAGGGTGCTAATTCTTTGCATGCACCTTGCAGGTTTTCTCCATTTTTATAAGAACATAAGAGAAGCCTTGCTGTATCAGGCCACAGCCCCTCTAGTCCAGCATCCTGTCGCACACAGTGGCCCACCAAATGCTCCTGGGCATCTCAAGCAGAGACAAGGACAAACCTTCTCCTGCTCTCGAGTCCCAGCAGATGGCCTTAGAAGCGCCCCAGTCCCTCCCCCACTCAGCCTGAAAGATGCACCTAGGCATTATCACTTGCATGTGACTGTGAAAACTGACGCCACTGCAAAGCCACGTTTTCAATGAGGTGTAAGTTCTTTGAGTGAGGTTTTAAACTTGAAACAACCTGTTTGCCAAAAAAACAACAACCCTTCGAGACATCATATTGCAGTCATGCACAATTCAGTCAAAAGCCTTCATACTATAATCTGCTTATTTTCCTTTTGAGATCCTTTTCCATTCCTACAGCTTTACTACAGGGTTGCTTTCAACTAGTATTGGAATAGCAAAAAGGATTTTGTTTTCCTAAATAAAGTGGATAGAATTTTATCTAAAATGAATACATTTTCCTCTGTCCCAATGCTTATTTTTTTTCACGCATAAGAGCAGCACTCAATATGCAGACTTTATCCTGCAGGCTTCTGACTTGCTTACGCTCAGTGGAATAAACTAGCGTGGGCAGAGACTGTTATAAATATCATGAGAATCCTCTATTTTGGAAGCCTTATATTTCAAATGGAAAAGAGGCAGCTCCCACACTCCTTGGCTTTGAAGACTGAATTGACAGCACCGTAATGCCAAACCTGATATACATATTAGCTTGAGTAGCAAATGCACAAGAGCATGTACAGTATTTTGCAACATATTTGCAATAAACCTAACATGAGATATGGGCTGGAGTCAAAGAGAAGCCTTTTCTAAGTCATGGAAAAATAGAGTCCATCTCTTTCACAAAGTTTTTCCAACTCTACTCTCACTTAAATCAGTCTGAACAGCACAGGATTTTTATTATGTGAAAGACACAAGGAGCCAAGTTTAATTTTCCTCACACAGTTAGTCCCATAGATTATCCCAAAGCTTCTGATTTCGTTTTCCTTTTTAAAAAAAATATATATATATATAAGGCAACATAAGTTCATCTGACTTCCTGCAGTGCTCAAATGGACTTCTGGAGTTCTGACAGGTCTTGTATATACTCGTATGTACACAGCTACAGATAAATGCTGTGTATAATGTATACATAAAGATAGCATTCATATACAGCTGTAGCTGGAAGAAGAAAAGTTGGCTTTTCTACCCTGATTTTCTCACCCATTTAAGGGGACTCAAAGCAGGTGAAAAAGCTTTTCTATTCTTCTCCCCACAACAGAACACCCTGTGAAGTAGCTGAGGCTGTGGGAGCTCAGAAGAGAGCTGTGACTAGCCCAAGGTCACCCAGCTGGCTTCATGGAGGAGGGCAGAATTGAACCCTGTATTTTCAGATACGAGTCCAGCTCCCTAACCACTAGACCAAACTGGACACAGCATTTGAATAGTGCAGGAGTTTGGACGAGGACAAAGCTCAAATGGACCTCACTTCCAGCCCATTTAAACACATCTAGACGTTCAGATTCTTGTAAGTAACTCTCTTTCCTAGTGCTGTTTTTCTGACACTTTTCAATGGCAATAACAGGGATTGTAACCTTTTCTAAAAAGAAGGTTTGTTGATTTATTTAGTCATGGTACATTTTAAGTCCATCCTTCAGCTGACGGAACATTCCCAGAGTGGCTTACAAAAGTTGCTCGTCTCAGTCCTTTAGAATCTAAAAAAGGCACAATGCAAGAAGAAAAATAATAGAGAAATGGATTGACAGGCAGAAGTGTGAAGAAAAAGAATCATCATTAAATTGCACTCTCTGAATGCCAGATCTTTTTTGTTTATATTATATTATTTATTTATTATTTGCATTTTTATCTTGCCCTGAACCCAGCGGTCTCAGGGTGTCTTACATTAAAAACCAAAGAATAACAGTGTCTGAAAAGTGGGAGAAAAAGCTGTTTCCCCATTAAGCCAAAGGCCGGGGCAATGAGATGTGTCTTCAATGACTTCCTAAATACTTAAGGAAGACTGTTCCACAACTCGGGAGCCACCACTGAGAAGGCCCTATCATGGGTGCCCACCCCTTTGCTGCTGAGGGCGGTGGTACAACCAAAGGGGCCTCCCCTACAGATCTTAAGGCATGGGCAGCTCTATATGAGAATATTTAGATCCTACTATTGACTTTTGGAACCCCTGCAAAACTGTATGCTCTGTCCGCATGCTGTGGGGCAGTGGAAAAAGTATTTGTTGGTTATCACTGAGTGGTGACCAACTCCTGGTTGGTTACATGGGGACCTCTATGCAGTTTTTCTTGGCAGAGAGAATAGCAAACCATTTCTACATCCCTGCCAAGACTACTGCTTAGAGGCGCCCACAGAGGTGCCAATGCAATCAACAAACAAAAACACCTGGGGAGAGGCTGGGCATGAAACTGGCAACCTTCTCCTTTCCAGGCTGCTTGCTTTACCACTGAGCTATGGGCACTCCCAGAAGAAAGCATGCCTGATTGTATCTGCTGTAAATCCTGTGTTTCTCTACAACAGTGGTCCCCAATCTTATTTGCACCAGGGACTGGCTTCAAGCAAGCCCATTTTTCCATGGCCCGGCAGTGCAAGGTGGGGATGGGTCAGGGGCGGGGCTTTGGTCATATGGGGCAGGGTTATGGAGGGAGCGGCAAAAAAACCCCAACGGCCCAGTCCTGGTCTGTGGACCGGTGCTTGTGGACCCCTGCTCTGCAAGTATTCTTGTGATGCTCCACTTACAGTCACAAGCTGCTAAGAGTCAGGAAAAGACCTTTAAACTGAATTTGACAGGCTGATGCTCCCACACTGCATTGATTTTTTTTAAAAAATGAAATGCTTGACCTTCACAGCTCTATATCACCCTTGCGATTAGTGTTATTTATGATTTGTTGGGATGGCATCAGTTGGTAAGAGCCCCAGGGGACTCCGAATAGCACAGTGCTGATCAATATCATCATGTGCCACAATGCCATGAAGCTCAACCTTGCCTCCACGACCTGCAGAGAGGCCCAAAGAACTAAAACAAAGGTGCAGCTATGGCCAACAAAGAGCTTCCCCCTATTCCCAGGACGTCACATAGGGCACCACTGTTTCGAAACGCCCAGGACAGCCAAATGCACACCTCCAGTGCTTTCTCTTTTGTCCTCGTTTGTAACTTATGCAGTTGCTCAGTGCAGGCAGTGGTGCACCAGGGCTGTCTGCACTGAAGTGGCTGCATCCTGCCCTTCCTTGGAGGCCAACAAGTGAAAATTTCCCAGCCTCTGAAGCTGCTGGCCAGGGGAATTTCAGTAGCCCACTGCAAATGGCCCAATTTAGGGGCTGTTTCCAAAGCATGCTCCATGGGCTGCTCCAGACACCTGCATGGAAGAAATCTGGAGCACCTCATGGCCCAGGAACACTTAGAGGATATCTCTCATTAGAGTGCTTCCCAGCATGCCTTCTGTTCCAAAGACTGCTCTGAGTGAACGGTCTGTGGGGCCAAAGCATCCCCTGGGAGGCTGTGACACCCAGGAACCACTCTAGTAAACAAATGCCATGTTCCAAGGCAGCAACCAGCACAATCCAAATAACCATTCTGAAGCTTTTGAGGAGAAGGTAGTAAGTATCTAGTGACCTTATTCCTCAAAGTGAGGAATGTTAAAGCTGTAAACCTTTTTCATGGAGTTCAGTATTCTTTCACATGCACATGACAGCAACTTAGGTCTCTTGCCCTGTCTAGGGTCACTTGTGTGGAGCATTCTGGCCTGGAGTCAACTAAGAGGTTCAGAGGTGGTGCCTAAGTTCTATTCATGGAGGATAGGTGTATGAATGGCTACTAGAATGGATGCCTAGGTACTTCTTCCAGGCTGGAGAAATTGGCACGATGTCTCTAAAAGTCATCTGCAGAAATTCAAGAGTAGGTCAAGGTTCTACCTCCATCTTCTGCTTGAGAATGCCCATCAGCAGCTGGTAGGTCACTCTGTGAGATGGAATGATGGACAAGATGAGCTGTGGGGCTGATCCTATGTTCTTATACCTCTACTACTGACACAGCTAGATCAAGCCTGCCTTGCAGCAGAGCAGATGTGTGTGTGTGAATGAATGAGTGAGTGGACTATGGAAATTCAGAGCATCAGGAATCCCCCAGATGTTCCTCTAAGCAGATTGGAATGATCTTATGCTAATCTAAAGCAGCAGCAAAATCTAATTGTCTATACTTCTTTATTTAACAGACAGAGTGCATTTTGCATTTAAGAATCTCTGGCTGATGCTATGGATCTCACTATCTAAATACCAGAATACTTCGGCATCAATATAAATCAGTTTTATTACCTCTTTCTCTGTGGCATAAGGAGCAAGAGATTGAATTCCATTGTCCTTTAACTGCATTACCTAGTTCCATCTGAAGGAGGAATTATGACTCAGAACTTCCTGTTCTCTTATTCGTCATGCCTGTTTTTCTAAGCAGGAACGTCACACTTGAGCAAAAAGAAGCATGTTGATGGGTGTTGAAGGTGTCTTTTCCAAGCACATAAACAGCTATGAGGCCAGGACACATTCACAGCTTAAATCAGAGTATGTAAATTGGAGGAATGGGTTCAGACGGCTATGCAGCCATTCCTGGTGGTGATAAACTTGGCAATGGGAGAATGTGCCACAGTCAGGAACAGAGAAAGGTCAATACCGTGTCCTCCCCATCCTAATTTTGTTCTACCCAAATCAGGGAGTGATACATGTCATACCGGGCCCCCGCAAGCTGCCTCTGACTCTGATGCAGAATCTGTTTGCTCAGAGACGGTCTCTAAGCAGAGTCAGCTGTAAATCACACAGAGGCCAGAGTCAAAAGACCAAACAAACATAAATATCACAGAGGACAGCTCACAAGGCACGCAACCAGTACAGCCAAAGAAACGTGTGAGAGGCCTTTCCTGGCAGAACAACTAAGGAAAATTCAGCTCTGCATATATCAGATCAATTGTGCAGGAAACACCAAGCAATCAAACTCCGCCCCACTGGCCACCTAAGCACCGATGCAGAGGCATAAAAACAGTAGCAGGTCCCTAGGCCAGTGGTTCTCAACCTTCCTTATGCCGTGACCCCTTAATGGAGTTCCTCATGTTGTGGAGACCCCCAACCACGGGGGCGGAGCAGCTGGGAGGTGGGAGGGACAGGCTGTGGGAGACCCGTCACGACCCCTCTGAAAGGGTAGTTTGACCCCCAAAGGGGTCCCAACCCCCAGGTTGAGAACCACTGCCCTAGGCAAACCGTTGCTGGCAATTGTTCTTTCCAGATGTCTGCAACCTTCTGTTCATTTTCTGGCTCCTGACCTGCCTACTGGCTCCAGACTTTGCCTTTGGATTATCTCTGAACCTGCACTAGTAAGATCTAACTTCTGACTTTGGACTGTTGGATTCTCACCTTCTTCTTCCTTGCTCTGGCTTCTGACTTCAGAGTGATTAACCCTCACTTGGTTTATCCTGACTTTTGGCTCTGGACTGTCAACCTTGTTTTGCTTATTGTTATCACAGCAATAAACACTGGGCTTGAGGCCAAGTTCCGACTCAACTTGCCCTAGACAGTACCGTTAGCTAATTTTGTTCTTCTTGTTGGGTACCACTGAGTTTTGGCTGACTCCTAAAACTTCTATGGCCACCTCTATGGAGTTTTTCTTAGTAGAGATACACAGATGTTTTGCCATTGCCAGCTTCCGAGGAGAGGCTAGGAATCGAACCAGCAGCCCTCTACTTTACAGGCAACTTGCATTACCACTGAATTACATAATCAAATAATTTAGCAAATTTACAGCTGCTAAAAAGCAGGTGCAAGTAATGTATTTTAATTTTCTTTTCCTGTCAATAGCAACCTCTTTACTGGCCCAGATAGGCCTTGCAACAAAAAATACATGGAAAATTCATAAATGTTGTTGATGTTGCAAGCAAGTTTTAGGATTACAATGTTAGTCTTTTGCAGAACAAAAGTGAACTTCTAAACAGTTCAAGAGTTGGCAACTGTGCTTAGTGAAACCACTGAAGTTTATGGAAGCATTCTCTGGTTCTCAATTTCCTTGTGCTTCTCATTTATTACTGCAGTTATATTATGACCTTCCTGTAGGTAACTGCACTTTATTTATTTTGTGTTTTAATAATTTCTTTCTTTAATATAGTAAACAGTACGCATAAATTTTTTAAATAACTTATTCAAAACTTCAGTTAGGCTGCCAGATCTTCAGAACATAAAAGTGTGGATTATATACTGTCAATAATGAACTGTATATGTTTTTGTTTGTGTCGTGTTGCTTACAAAAGAAGTCTAAAACACAAACTTTTCCAAATTCTGGAAACAGCATCTTGGAAGGAGGGATTTTACTAAGAGCATGAAGCCACCAATTCAAAGTTAATATTAATTTACTGCCTCTGACATGCAGTCACCTAAATCTTGTGCTCTTCCAGATTTGCCCAGGGAGAACAAAGCGTGGAATTCGTCCATGCATTTAATATATCATATAGCTTGACTCACTGCTAAGAATTATTGGCCAGAACAAAATGCAGCAGCCTTGACTCTAGAAATGCTAGTGTAAACTGAGTCATGGTTAATCCTCCTCAAAACTCACAAGTATTGATGCCTCATGGATACAAAAGCTCCAGAGCACACACAAAGCTCTCACCCATAGTGATCAAGGCGCTCCAGTATGTTTTAGCACAGGGGACAGGACTGAAAACACAAACCACTGACTTGCCCCCCCCCCAAATCCAAAGGTATTCCTTCTCCCATATCAACCTGCCCTTGCCTTAAGATCTGGAGGGAAGGCCCTCCTGGTTGTCCTACCACCTACAGTAGTAAAAGGGTGGGCACCTGGGATAGGGCCTTCTTAGTGATGGCCCCTAGGCTATGGAATAGTCTCCTCCTTGAGGTGCACCAGGCTCCATCACTGTATATCTTTAGGAAGCCAGTGAAGACATACCTCTTTGCCCTGGCCTTTGGTTAAATGGGAATATACTATCTCTTCCCACTTTACAGACACTGTTATTGTTTTAATATATATTGTTGTTTTAATATACCTCTGATTTTAAATGTTGCTACCCTCCTTGAGACCTTCGGGTATAGGTCAGGATAGCAATACAAATAATAAATAAATACGGTAAATTAGGAACAGTCTCATCAGATGAAAGACACGACTGTGAGAAGGTGATTTGTCATGCATGCATGAAAGTTTTATAATGATGGAACCGAGATCTGGCAGGGTTCCAACTGATTCACTCTTTCATTTGCGTGATGCAATGGCCTACAGGCCAGAACTGAAAGGCACCAGGGGATGAGCATGCCTAGAGGTGATCTCAAAGAATCCCCAACGGCAGCTTCCTCTTGCATGTTAGCCGCCTCTGGGGAATGCAGCGTCTGTTCAATAGAGCAGGGCCCAAAGTTGAAGAAACGCTCTGGCTGCATGGGCGTTTGGTTTGGAATGGCTCCCTGGTGTAAGTGCTCTGACTGGAGACCAGTTTAAAGTGGCCCCCTGAGCATTCCTGAGATATGGGCCGGTCTAGCAATCCATTATGCAGACGTGGCGCTTCATCAGGCTCAGAAAACAACCCCAGAAATGGGCTATTTGTAGTATGCTGGCCTGCAGCTCTGAAGAATGGAGTAGTTTCACTGCCTGGCTACCCAACAAGGCACGAATGGGATCACAATACAATGGAGAGCTCATCAAGGCAAGGAGGATTGCAGAATCAAAACCAGTGACTATAAGATTTGACTCTGGCATTCTAACCACAAAACCACATTACAAAAAGTATGTAATGAAACTGCACTTTGGTCTTGCAGATTCACCACTAGAGGGAGATGTCAACTCAGAGACAGCTGCCATGGTATCACTCATGGTTTTGTTCCTCTACATACTGAAGAAAATGAGAAAGAACGGATGTTTTACACAGACTGAAAGGAGAGTCTTTGTGCATCCAAAAGAAGTTGTTGGAACAACATGGAAAACATGGACTTCTTTACAAGCATATTCTCTCTGTTCCTATAAATCTACCATCCTTCACTGATGGCACCACATTCTAGAACAGCGGCAGAGGTGTAGGTAGAGAAGGCGGCACGCAGGCATAGCAAGATGTAGCTGAACATGTGGGCTACCCTGCCCCTGTGACCCCAGCTGCCCCACCCCCATGTTTGGGGGGTGTCTCTACAACATGAGGGACTGTATTAAGGGGTCAAGGTTTTAGGAAGGTTGAGAACCACTGTTCTAGAAAGATATGTGATGCCATCAGTGAAGGAAGTAGCTAAGGCGGCAGGTGTCCTTCCTTCCTTCCTTCCTTCCTTCCTTCCTTCCTTCCTTCCTTCCTTCCTTCCTTCCTTCCTTCCTTCCTTCCTTCCTTCCTTCCTTCCTTCCTTCCTTCCTTCCTTCCTTCCTTCCTTCCTTCCTTCCTTCCTTCCTTCCTTCCTTCCTTCCTTCCTTCCTTCCTTCTGTAGCAGACGTGGCTAAACTACACACATTGCTGAACTACAACTCTCATGATACCCAGCCAGCAAGGAATAAAAGTTGTAGGTCAACAATACAAGTAGGGACAAAGATTTGACCAGCAGCTTCACTACCAGTGTTTCTGCTATCACTATCAGTTTTGGTTTTCTAAATAAGTATGTTCATCAGTGCTTGTGCTAGATGTAGAATTGTCCTTAAATTAAAATTGAAAATAAAAGTGTTGCTGCTACTTGGTCAAAGTTTAGTTGCTGGAGACCGAACGGACAAATCCATGGATTTTCTTGGCATCTAACCAAAGTGACTTGATCTTTGCCTACTTCAAAACCCCAATTTAGCCTACAATGCCTTGTATATAGCAAGGTATATATATCAAGTTTATTGTATTACGATTTAGCTTTTTAAATCCATGCCAAATTAGTGGCCCTTACAGCTGCTTTCACAACTAAGTTTTAATCCGCTTTTAATCCACTTTCAGAGTGAGATAATGCATCAGCAAAGTGTAAAGCAGTTCTCTTTCAGTATTCTCTAACTCAGAAAATCCCTCTTTGGGTTAGATAAAGTGGAAAGAGAATGGCTAGTCACTTTGCTGACTCTGAAAGTGGACTGAAACTGGATTAAAACTTAGGTGTGACTGCAACCTTTCTGTCACTAGTCTGAGATGCATTTTTGGGAAAATCATGTAATAAGGAGCTTTGGCCCCAAAACAAACAACTTAATTCTGCCTCTGAAGACTTCATGCACGCTTTAGGTCTTTCAGTTAGCATCAATTTAGGTTCACAGCTCTTAGATTTTGTTTATTACATTTGTATGTTGAAAATTCTGTACTTTCTTCAGGGATATATATAAGAACTATATTGCATCCTACGTTTTCCCCATGATTTCGAAGAGCCTTAATGCTTAAAAGTTAACAATTGCTCACAAAGTTTGTCCAGACAGTGCCCTCCTGAGGCAAGTTAGAGAAACAATGAAGTTGCATGTGATTATTTATATTGTGTGCGGAGAACCTATGTTCTGCATTTCCACTGAAACACATAATTTAAAAACGGCACACTATAAAAGCCGGAAAGACAATGAATAGGTCAGAGTTTCTTCATACGTTCTCCTACAATACACCTGATAAATTCGGGAAGCCGCAAATGGCACAGGTTTAAAACCATTCTGGACCCAGAGGGAAGTGTCAGGTCATATAAGCGCTAAGCAAAGCCCTTTAGGGGAAGCAAAAGGACTTCACCCTCACACGCTGACACACGCAATCTGCTCTTTTCTCTTTAAATCTCCGTGCTCTTTCAATCAGTTTCTCCCCCCCTCACATCTCACGGATTGTCAACAGCATTTATTCCTGTGTTCATATGCGTCAGTCAAATCTGCACGCAGGTGCAAGACCGCTGGAGAAGGGCATTTCCCACTCCAACAGAGCGTGCGACTTTAATGCAGCAATTCAGCATAGACCCAGCACAATTTTTGGGTTTCTGTTTTCTTTTAGGAGTTCCTTTTGTAAGCCGTGTTGAGTCTCCTGCAGTTTGCAATAGGACAATCAAATGAATAGCGAAGTGCCTTAAGAATTCATTCCCCAGTCTTGCAAGTAATCGAAGGAATTTCAAGGTACAACAGAAGAAGAGTTGGCTTTTCTACCCCGCTTTTCTCACCCATTTAAGGGGACTCAAAGCGGCTGACAATGCTCTCAATTTTTCTCCCCACAACAGAACACCCTGTGAGGTAGGTGGGGCTGTGAGAGCTCGGAAGAGCGCTGTGACTAGCCCAAGGCCACCCAGCTGACTTTGTGGGGGAGGGCGGAATCGAACCCCATATTCCCTGACAAGTTTCTGCCACTGTGAGTTTTTTCTAAACAGTCCACATTAGGGGCAGCCACGGGTGGCTGACAGAGCACCTAACAGTTTATGAAAAAGAAAAACACAGTATCGGCTTATTTTGAAGACTCGTTCTTCGCTAATGCGCAAGGGAAAACCAGCAGGTTCTCAGAACAACCAAGCAAAGAACGAGGCCCCAGTGATCCCCGTAGCTTTAGGCACTTTAAATACTTTTGCAAACAAGCACACATCAGGGATAGCTGCAGCACCACACTTCAGGGTTTGTTTTTTTCCAACCCTTTTTTGGCTGAGGACCCTCTGTTGAAAATCCCTGCAACAAAAGTCCTCTAATCCTTCCTCGTTCTGGTAAGCCTTGATATCAACTATCAGGATAATCTGTGGAGGGTTGGCAATTGAAAGCCCCTATTGGTATCCTGAAGGATCATTAGACTATTTCTCGTTCAACACCTGCAATCATCGGCGTGCACAATTTTTTCTCCATTCACTTTTCATCAAGGGGAAGGGGACAGAATTCCGCATTTGTGCAAATGGAGCCACTTTGAACGTGCCAGGCTTCGGATGTTCTTCGGATGTTCATCAATCCCTACCACCACCAGTCACACCTCCAAATCCATTAAGAATCTGCCAGGAATCCACAAATTCACCTCCACAGATGTAACTAAACTTCAAACTATTTGCTTCACGTGCAAATGTCTGCTTTTGAATACAGCCGATATTTTATTCAAATGCGAATATCTAAAGCTTTGCAATTCGTACAAATTGTGAAGCTGACGGACATTTTCCACCCACCCCTGCCCACAGTGACTTTTCCCCCCCAAAAGTTCAACACCATAAGCCAATGGCATGGACAATTTCACTACTGTCTTTCTTCTCCTTCTTCATTCTGAAGACATCTAGGGCGAATCCCCACAGCAAGCTTATTTCGCTTTCCCTAAACCAAAATAATAGAACCGGACGCAAACGCGAATTTGCCTGTACCCATTACTTTTAACTTAATTGCGTTCGATCCGGATTCTGAGGATCATACGTGGCGTACGTGACTCAAGGGGGGGACTCAAGTGGCTACTTTTTAAAAGCCGCTTTTCGGGGCTGCCCTGCCCTCTTCCTCCTGGCATGGATGCGCCACCGATAAAGGATCCCTTCACTGAGCTTAACTGGGAGGCTGCCGCTTGCCTGGATGGAAAAATGGCAGTGGGCAGCCAGCCAGCAATTCTTTCCCCTCCTCTCCCCATTGCTCAGGGCACACAGCAGCAGCGGCAACTAAAGCCTCTTTGCTTTAAACATTCACATTCAGCTGCCTTCCTCCCTTCCTTTCCCTTTCTAAAGTCAGAACTTCTGGAATTGTGCAAAACTGCAACATTGTTATTAGGTTGAAGTGGTTCCATCGCTACAGTGTAGCGCTGCTAAGGCTGGATTTTTAACACTGAAATCACTATCTTTGGAAGCAAGCTATTGGGAGAGGGAAACCCTAAACATGGATTCTCATCCCTTAAAATGGTACTGTCCACACAGTAAAAAATGTAAAACGTTTCAAGTATACAATCCGGAGTGAGACCTGTTGAAATCAGGATTGAGATTCACCACGCTTTGGTGTGGTTTAACACGGGAAAAGCGTGTTAAGCCAAACTGCCGTGCGGACTCTGAGGATTGAAAACGTTTTGAATTCGAGATAAGGTTGCCGTGAAGACACGGCCCTACTGGCTGATGTTCACCTGACTTATGTATCACAACATCTCTGCTTTTGATAGGGCTACCATATGGGTCAGAAGACAAGTGTGCATAAGATCAGCCCCATATAGTCCTGCAGCCTGTTTCACACTGTAGCTCACCAATTGCTTCTGAGCATTCTCTAGCAGGAAATAAAGGTAAAAACCTCACCTACTCTTGATTCCATGGAAACGGCCTTTAAAGGCATCCTACCTGTTTCTCTAACATGAAGACAATATCTAGGCACCAGTTCTGATACACCTCTCCTCCAAGAATTTGTCTAATCCTTTCTTAAAGCCAACCAGGTTGGTTGCTGTCATAAATTCCATAAACCAATGACACTCTGGATATTAAATACTTCCCCATGCTGGTCCTAACTCTCCTGCCCACCAGCTTCATAGACTGGCCTTGGTTCTAGTACTGTGCATTAGAGAGAGAGAAATTCCACTTTTCCGCACCACACATGCTTGTACATAACTCAGTCAGGTCACTTCTTAAACACCATCCTTCAAGGCTGAAGAGGCCCTAGACAACGCAGTCAGATTTTGTGAGGTGTTCCAGTCCCATCTAGTTGTACTTTTCTACACTTTTCCCACTTTCTCAATATCCTCCCAGAGGTTAATTTTACAGAATTAAACAATTAAAGGTGTAGTATTCTTGTCTTCTTTCCATGTGGTAACCCTAGTTTTTAAATCCAAAATATGACCTCATAAGACTTTGATTTACAGTGACAAAATAGGATTCAAGTCTTTTCATGGAACAGGATTCCATTAACCATACACTGTTATAGCTTAAAAACACTAGAATTTTTCTAGGCAATTCAAATCCACAGTGAACTCTTACCTTGCTCCACTGATATCCACCCCGACCATCAATTGTCCATTCAATGAAAGAATCTCATCTCTGAGGCAAACTTTCCCACACTTCCCTGCTGGGCTATTTTTCTTCAAATCTGTGATCCAGATACTTCCAACGTCAAGCACGGGACCTTTATGCCCCTTCCGTCTCTTCCCCACTCTCCTTTTTTCTCCATAATCCCCCAGAGCAGGAATGTTTCCAAAACTCAAGCCAAGGGATTCAGCTTTCTCCGGATTGTTCGTGAGGTAAACGGTACAGATTTCCATGTCCACAGAGCTGGTTGCATGTTGGAGTTTGCCCTCTTCTATGGGAAAGTTCAACTGGATGTACTCTCTCAACTTCTTAATGGCAGAATGGCAGAGTCTTTGTTCTGGTTCTTCTTCATCCTCCCTCAGGTGGTTTTGGAGCCAACGGTAAAGGACAGGAAGAAACAGCACCGCATTCTCTGGCGTGATGGGCATTATGGCCAGGACGGGGTTCCATTATGTGAAGGACCGAGTTGCAGGCTGGGTGATCAAAACTTGATGAACACACCTTTCAGGCTCAAGGTACCTGGGCCATTCATCAGCATGCATCATGACAAAAGAACAAGAACACCCAGGCGGCAGTAATGACAATAATCATAGAGTATTCACTCTTCTCCTTTGTTTGGTCAATGATAACAGGATGGCTTTGTGATGATGAGCAAAAACAACTGCTCTGGAGAATTCAACAAGAGGGAGGAAACCACAGGAACTCCGTGTTTGACTCTTTCCTCAAGCTGTCCGTACAGAAACCACTCAGGCGTCCGGTTAGCCGCCACCAGCAACTGTAATTGCTCTTCAACATTCAACACCTGTTTGACCTAGAAAGAGAAAACAGCACGTTAAAACCATAATTCACACTCTCAAATAAAGGATTTGAGAGCTGTCTGCGATACTCATCAGCAAGAAAGCTTCTCTGACCATTATCCTGCTCACTAGTTAATTCTGTAATGTTTTGTTTTGTTTCTCGTAAGCCCTTGATTTATCCTCTTTTCTGGACATGCTTTAGAAGAGGCGCAGGAGTAGAAATGAAAAACACGTTGATAACTACTGTGTCTGTACCATCATATAGTAAAGTAAAGTAAATATAGTACAGGCATACATAGATGCATGCATATGAAAATAGACTGACATTTCCTCCTCTAATTCTACCAAGACATACACAAAGATGAAATGGCACTGTGAAGGCAAATATCCCATTACTTCATGTATATTCTACTTTTCCTCTAAAGAGCTCAAATTGGCAGACATTCTTCTTCCATCTATCTTATCTTCACAAAACCCAAGCGAGGCGGCTTAGTCTGAGAGGTAGGGGACTCATCCAAGGTCACCCAGGGAGCTTTCCTGACTAAGAGCCTTTTCACACCTTTGCTTCCCAGGAAGAAGCTCCTCGGAAAGTGAAGACAGGGGAGAGTTCCGGTGTTTGCATTACGGACACAGCCTCGCCCCCTAACCTCAGCAGTGCTTCTCTGAGCACTTGTGAGGTGCAAATCGCTTGTAAGCAACAGCAGCAGCAATTCACAGAATTGCACAAGCAGTAACAACACACTTGCACAGCGCTGCGGCAGAAGTGACAGGGGGTGACACAGGACTAACGGCGCTTGCTCTCTTCTCGCCTCTCCCAGTAGGGGGCTATGCCTGGCAGCGTGGCATATAGAAGTAGAGCAGGTAGAACTGCTCTGTGAGCACTGTCTGCTGCAACCATGCAGCCATCCTTAGAACAGTAACTGTTCCTGGAAGTGCAGATGCTGCACGCAGGAGCGCTCCTGCTCTTCTCTCAAGAGGTAAATGCAAATTTGCCCTGAGACTGTTTTCACCCTTACCTCCCTTGGGGTGTGTCCCCATTCAAGATTTAAAGAGCTTTGAAATCGTTTTGAGCTCTCACTGTTCCCAAAGTTTTAAAAGAATCCGCAGTTTCTGAGGACTAAAGGTCCCAAAACACGGATTATCTGTATTCGGATCCAAAGAGGCCGCTGGATTTAGGAATACTCCACTTTGTTTAGCAAAATGGGAATGCAAGCAGTTTTTGGGAGAGGGAACCATGCTTTAGGGGTCTCCTCAGTTTCCCCTGATCCAATGATAAGCCGTAATCTGCCCCTTCCTGGCTTCCTTCCTTCCCTATCGGCTCTCCCATCCACGCCTTATGCCTCTCTGCCTGCCATTTTGCGCTGATCTGCTGTTTCGATCCAGCATAAAGCTCCATTATAAGAAAAGAGGGAAAGTGAGCATTGGCTCTGATGTAAAAGCCTGCCTGCTTCCTCCCTCCTTTGTTTAATTAATCCCTATACTCCCTTTTGCAAGAAGTATCAAAAGAAGACACTTGGGATGTGTTCCCAAATAGATGGGGAGAGGGAATATGCTGTGAACAAAAGCTGCTGCCAAAGGACTCTATGATCTGATGTGGGAGGGCAGGTTTATATAGAGGGTGAGGTTTGGATTGTCTGCCCCAGTGAAGTCAGGGTATGATGGTGTCCAGTTGCTGACTGCATGGGGAGGGGGTTCTGTTCCACTATGTTCAGGGAGGTCAGTTTTCAGATGAATTTTCACAGAATGGAGGCTTCATAGGCAGCTTCTCCACGGCCCATTTGGACCATGCTATAGCTGCACCTTGAGAGTGCCACATCCACTCAGCGGCATGGAAGACTGTGGCTGTGTGGCCTTTGGCTAAGAGTGCTCCCTGGTGCAATAAGGTTTCAACAGGAGATCACTGTGAAGAGATGTACTGAGAATTCCTGGGCTGCAGGTGGCAGGAGAGGCCTTGAGTAGCACGTGGAGCCCAGGGCTTTTTGCCGGTCACCTGCTTATCTGTGCTTAGGTGCTGCCTCCAGGATGGAGAGACAGGCAGGTTGCCTCTAAAGGCCATCTGCAGGAATTCGAGGGGATAAGATTTTGTCTTCTGCTTGAGAATGTCCAGAAGCAATTGCTGGGCCACTGTGTGAGACAGGATGCTGGACTAGATGGGCTGTGACCTGATCCAGCAGGAGCTTTCTTATGATCCCTCATATGTTCTGCTCCATTCTTGGCCTCAACAGAATTATCCTAGCCAAGAGCTGCCTCTCTACTGTGCAACACTCACCACTAGGACTTCCAATTGTGACTCCTGCTAACATATTGTCTTAGATACCTTACCCCCTCTCCCAAAAGTTCTATTGGATATCAGCCCACACTGCTTGAAAAATAAGAAGGTCTACAAAGTGTATATACATGGAGAACAATATGATCCAAATATACTTCATTTTGTAAATCCAGACTCTTAATGTTCTGGGATATCCCGATTACATGCAAACTTTAGTTTCACCCTAAAACAAATTGATCTTTTCCTTCTGTATATGTTCTTCCCAACAGAATATCTAAAGTACCCTCAAGACCCATTTCCTGGCTAAGACAAACCAATTTTTTTTTTAAAAAAAATGCAATTAAAAATGAAAAATGAAATTAAAATGTTATGTCACTGATTTTCAAAAGTTGGGCTTTATTTGCATGATTTCTTCAGGCACTGTTTTTTCGTTATAAAAAAAAAAGCAGACTGCATATCAAATACATTTAAAGCTTAACCCATCCTGACATTTTTAAATGTCTTGTTTTCCTCTCAGAAGGAGCCACTGTGGCATTTTAAAGCTAGCTGAAGTGCAGTTAGCAGCTGCATGAATAAGCTTTTCAAAACCGAACTGGAGGAGTGGGTGTGGTTGTTTCAAACTGGGCCCTTAGCAAGATGACGGGAATCACGTTTTAGTTTCTTTCCGCCATTCCACACTTCTTGTCTAGACTGGGCCTCCACAGCAATTTGGGTTAGAAAAAAAAAGTCCCACTTGGAGAAAAAAAGAATAAGAATTTCTGATCATTCGTTGATGCTATTACCATCTGGCTTTTTTTCTAAAGAGCCCAAGGAAGTGTACACAATTCTCTACTTCTCCATTGTATCCCCGCTACAACTCACTGAGGCAAGTTAGTGCGAATTTGCACTTTGCCGCCGTCCCTGGGAGGCAGAGTGCTAGAAACTGTAGGCATCCATGTTTGTGGATGCTGAAAGCATTCAAAACTTAACTACCGTATTTTCCGGCGTATAAGACGACTGGGCGTATAAGATGACCCCCAACTTTCTAGTTAAAATATAGAGTTTGGGATATACTCGCCATATAAGAAGACGACACCTGGCGTATAAGACGACCCCCAACTTTTGAGAAGATTTTCCTGGGTTAAAAAGTAGTCTTAAACGCCAGAAAATACAGTACGTGGCAGCTAAGCATGAGCAGCCATCGCAGAGCCCCAGTGATGGTGCCAGCACATCTGCATGAGTCTGTTGCTGAGGCAACCTGGCAGCATAGCGCATGGGTGTTTTTCCACGGGCAGTAAGTACCCATTTTAGCACCCATTAAGGACCCATTTGGCTGAGAGCCGGATGACCCCATTTCCACTACAGACCCCATTAGAGACACATCTGTTTCCACCACAGCTAGGGAAATCCGGATCATATGGGTCCTTCAGGACCTATAATGTGGATTTCCTGTAGGCCCCATTAAAGGGGTCTACAATGGGGTCTTCAGCCATCAAATCCGGATTATAGGGAGCCTGTTTCCACTAGAACTGGATCTGTGCTGCTGATCGCGTGCTCCCCCACACCCAGAATCTGAATCCCCAGAACTGACCCAGCCCTGCCACTAGTATAAACGTGGAGTACTTTGGAGTGTTCCACGCCGATACAGACAGTAAATAAACTGCTATGTAACGCCACCTGTGCTAAACCATGAAGTGTGAAGTAAAGTGTGAAAAGGCTCTTAGGCTGAGAAGTTGTGTCTGGCCCAAGGCAGAGCGGGATGTCTACCCACTATGCCATAGTTAGCCCACTATGCAATCCTGGCTCTTCACCGTTTCCATAATCCAGAAGCAGGCCTAGCCCATGTGGGTAGCAGTTACAAGGAAGCAGGTAAATACCAGTAGAAAGCTCCTGATCATATGCGTTATTGGATTGTTGGAATATTCCAACTTTGGGCAGAGCTGTGACTAGCCCAAGGTCACCCAGCTGGCTTCGTGGAGGAGGACAGAATCAAACCCAGTATTCCCAGATAAGAGTCCAGCTCCCTAACCACTAGACCACACACCCCAACAGACATCAAGTACAAGGACAACTTCAGTTTTAATTGATATCCTGGTTACTATTCTAAGCTAGAAGCTGGAGCCAGCGTCCTCTGACCTAATTTCATGCGGATGGTGGACAGAGGGGGTGGAGGAACAGGGATCCAATTTTAGGAAGAGGCACCCCCAAGCATCTTTTGCTCTTGTCCTTCCCCCTTCCCCAACTCTCATGTCATTCACTACAACTTGACAACAAAATCTCTGCTGTAAAACACAAAAAATTGCTAAAAAGAGCCTAGGAATCAATTCAACAAATGCAATATAATCCATCAGTCAATAATCCCTCCATCCTTAATTAAACAACATAATCAAAATTCATACCAAGCAGCTTAACATTAATTCACCATATTGTAACTGGAATTATTCCTGGAATAATCATTAGAACTCTGCAGCTCAGGAAAGAGCAAGTTCAAACCTGAACCCATCGCCGGCTTTTAGTTCTGCAATTCTGCTCCACAGCAATTCCAGGCGCCGCCATTTTCTCTATATGAAACTTTGTCTTTCATCCTAATAACTTACAAATTTGGCATGTGGATCCTGGGAGGAAGGAATGGAACTATTTGGAAGGGCCAACTTTGACACAGGGGCAGAGAAGAGAAGCTTCACTTTCCAACAACTACTTTTCCTTTCATTGCATCAATTGGTTTTTTTGCCCCTAAACATAAGCCTGCTGCTTCCTCTTTTGTTTTACGCAAAGAAAAAATTAAAAAGATGCTTGCGAACCCATCTACTAGTTTCATTTATTAATAAAGCTATGTGTTTACTAGTACTTATATGTATGATTTATAGGCCATAACTCTTCCAAAGAGTTCAATACAGCAAATATTATCATCTTCCACTCAGTGACAGGTCCAAAGTCATTCATTCATTCATTCATTCATTCATTCATTCACTCACTCACTCACTCACTCACTCACTCACTCACTCACTCACTCATTAAATTGGCTTTTCCATCCCTCAGGGTGGGTAACAACATTTAAAATCAAACATATCAAAACAATAATATATATATTACTAATCATAATTTAGTTTATTAATTTATTGTACTTCCTTGGCCTTGTGAAAATTTAAGCTCATGGATTCCCAGCTCTTGGTCTCACAAACTATTCCAAAGGTTTTCCATGTTATGATCATCTAGATATACCTGTCCATCACCCCAGGGAGTCGGCCAATGGCAACAACTGACGTGAACTTTAAAAGTGGCCTGACTGCATTTAACAGTACGGTAAGAACATAAGAGGAGCCCTGCTAGATTATGGCACACCATGCTGGCTTCAAAGCTGATGCAAATTTTGGAGGTGGTACTGGAGTTGGAACAGAAAAGGCCATTCAATGTAAGTGTCCTTGTTCTGTGCCAGGAGTCACCCATCCTAATGGGGTCAGGTATATTTAAAGCAGTCTGCTAGGTGAAGTCTACTGAACGCAAGTACAGAAATCCCTGTATTTCTTTCTTTGGAATTCCTTCTTCCTCCAAGCAACTGAAAGGACACTTTGCAAAGAAGAAGAATTGTGAATTAAATTAGGCATGGCATAATTAAAGCACAGCTGTGAACCTTACAAGGAGTGGCTGACCCCCAAATGATTGGCCGTAAGATTATCCGATAGCTGTATCGATTTGCAAGTTTAAATATCACTGTGCTACTAAAGGTCTGTGAAGGAACACAAAGAACTTCCAATAAAATGCAAACACTTGCATTTTGGCTGCCGGGACATCTATGTTTAAATGCCAAAGGTGTTTTACAAGTTAAACCTATGGAGGCAAAAGAAAGCACTGAAATGCAATGGAGCTGGCTCCTTGCAAACCGGGCAGAGTTTGGCACTGTGCTGATCTAAATGAATTGAACATCTGTAACATTATTTGGCTGTCACTGCTGTTGTTATGATCTCTGTGTCTCTGGCTGCAGTCACACCTGAGTTTTAATCCACTTTCAGTCCACTTTTAGAGTGACAGAACACATCATCACAGTGACTGACCATTTTCTTTCCCCTTTATTTAAACTAAATGTGCATTTTCTAACTAGAAAATGCTGAAAGAAAACAGCTGGGCACTTTGCTGATGCATTCTCTCACCCTGGACGCATCCCCATTACAACCTTATTTCAATTTCAAACCGTTTTCAATCCTGGCAGACCCCACGTCAATTTGGCTTAACATGCTTTCCGCATGTTAAATCACCCCAAAGCATTGTAAATGTTAATCCTCATTTCAACAGGTCTCACTCCAGTTCGTGCGCTTGAAACATTTTACATTTTTTACTGTGGGGACCATAGGGTGTTAAGGGATGAGAATCCGTGTTTAGGGTTTCCCTCCCCCAATAGCTTGCTTCCAAAGAAAAAACCCACCCCTCAAAACAGCCACTATAAAAATCCACTCCTTAAAGCCACACTGTAGCGATCTAGCCACTTCACACCTTATAACAATGTTGCAAATTTGCACAATTCTGAAAGTTCTGACCTTTAGAAAGGGAAAAGAAAGTAAAGCAGCTGGAGGTTCTGTTTTAAAGGCTGTGGCTGTGAAGGGGGCTTGAGTTGCTGCTGCTGCGTGCCCTGAGCAATGAGGAGAGGAGGGGAAAGAATTGCTGGCTGTCTGCTGCCGTTTTCCTTCCATCCAGGCAAGCAGCAGCCACCTAGCCACCCAGCTAGGTTCCCTGAAGGGGTCCCTTATGGGTGGCACATTCATGCCAGGAGGAAGAGGGCAGGGCAGCCCCGAAAAGCAGCTTTTAGGAAGTAGCCACTTGAGTCCCCCCTTGAGTCACATACGCCACGTACAATCCTCAGAATCTGGATCGAACATGATTAAGCTGAAAGCAATGGGATCAGGCAAATTCTGGATTAAGCTTATAATGGGGATGCGCCCCCTGAAAGTGGACTTGGAACTGGATTAAAACTTAGGTGTGAACATAGGCTCTATCTCTCTCTGTGTTAGAGTTTGCGTGCTGGTAAGAGTTAAAGTGGAGGGCCTTTTCACACTTAATTTATTTACAACAGAGACAAGAGTGTTCTCATTTATTGTTCTCCTCCTGATGTTTGTCTACATATGCATGTAGCTGTGGAAGAACCTATATTTCCATGGGAAGGTTTTGTCTTTGTCTTCTGCTTGAGATGCCTATAAACAATTGGTGGGCCACTACGTGAGACAGGATGCTGGAGAAGACAGGCTGTGGCCCGAGCCAACAGGGCTCCTCTTCTGCTCTTACTGAGGCTCTTGTGTCAAGTTATTTATGCAGCTGATGGGCAAG
The DNA here is from genome assembly GCA_023333525.1 of Aspidoscelis tigris stejnegeri. Lineage (NCBI taxonomy): Eukaryota > Metazoa > Chordata > Lepidosauria > Squamata > Teiidae > Aspidoscelis > Aspidoscelis tigris. The sequence continues at coordinate 17,053,728 of JALMGA010000007.1, forward strand.
TTAGGAGATCATCCAAAGCTGGTTGAGAACAGCTCTCAAGCACTTCCTGCCTGGCCATATAGGTCTGAGATTGGAGAACAAGAGGCGAAGAGAGGAAGAGACACAGAAAATTTGTAGGTCTGGTAGAACAAACAGAATCTCCAGGAAAAGGAAGACCGTGGGGGCCTGTGAGGTTTTTTTATTTGTAGGTCATATTAGGAAATGAGATTTCTGATGCGTCCAGCCCTCCGAGCACAAAGATGCTCCTAAGTCAGCTCTTAAGGAAATGCCTCCTTATAAAATAAGGCAATAAAAAAGTAGCAGCTGTTCAAAACGACTGTTTCGTATTCTGCTTTCTTGGTTGTAGATTAAATGTGAAGTCATCAGAAACGTCTTATACTTGGTGAACATTCCGAATTTATGACCTTTGGAAGAAATCTCTTAGGGTTTTTTTGTTTGTTTGTTTCCTGTGTAACTTCATTATCAGAATTTTTTTTCCCACAGGAAAAGCTTGGGAAAAGAATTAAAACACATTTGCAGATGTTCCAGAACCTTCCTGGTTCTCAGTAATTTAAGATTTCTCATGAAGCGCCAAGAATGACCACATGCAAATTATCTTCTATAGCTGTGAAATGTTTTTAAGCAAGTGAATGTGCTGTGGTGATTCAACCAGAGGCCTTTTCTCACTACAGCCGGATTCCCCATTCACACCTAGGCAGGTAACGAAAGCGTGGGCACACGTTCCTACCTGCCTACGGGCAAAAGAGGAACCCGTCTCCACGTGTCCTAGCCCAAAGAAGGCTGGTACGGAGCGGAATGCACTTCTCAGGCCTGCTGCCATTGGGTCAGGTAAGACGCAGGGCCGGGCAGGCCTGTCTGGTCCCTCCCCCGGGTTCCTGCACGCTAATCAGAGCTGGTGGAGAACACAGATGCACAATGCCGCTGGCTGCGCTGGCCACTTCAGAACCCAGCGACCATGAGGTAAATGCCTCTCGCATGCGTGCGTATTGGGGTAGGCCGTGCCCTGGGGGGGGGGGTACTGCGGGCACTAGGGGACTCGATCCGGTCCCCTGGAGTGTGCAGGAACCCAGCGAAGGGACCGGACAGGCCTGTCCGCCCCTGGGTCTTACCTGACCCAATGGCATTTTCAATTTTTCTGAAGATTAATTTGAATTTTTTTTTTTAAGACTATCATTTTCTCTGTTATCTTTTAAAATGCTGTATTCATAAACAACATAAACGATTGGGGAAAGAAAAGTGTAGACCCACACAGTATTATTCACGTTACAAAAGAGTACTGCACCTGATTTTGATGTTGTAATACTGATATAATTCAGACAACCCAGCTAGCGCATACCATATAATGATGACTGTTCCCACATGAGTTTTCCAACCAATATATGCCTGTGAGTTTGATACTGCTGTGTTGTATTACTCTGCTTATGGGATAAAACTTAGGGTGTAGACTTAAGAAAGCTGTGCATCGGAACACGAAACCAAGGTGTGGGTGTCACACCTGACGCCCGTTCCTGGGTAGCGGCAGTGCATTATGCCGCTGCTACTTCAAATTTACCTTACTGTGGGTTGAACAATATTCTCGCCACAGTATAAGGTAAATTCAAATGTTCCCGCCAGTCTGGACAGGACTGCGAGAATAGCCAATGAGAGCTGAGCCTGAAGCTCAGCTTTCATTGGCTGTCCCTTCCCACATGGGCCATGGAAGCCTCACAGCCGCCAAAGAGGAAGCCACAGGCCTCCGTTGGAAGTGGGGCCAAGGAGTCATCTCATTGCAGCAGGTATTTTTTTATATCTGTGTATTTAATCTGCTAATCTGGAAGCTGCCTTAGAAGTAAAAATGCAAAAATAGATTTAAAAAATAGATTTGCCACTCCAGGAATGGATGGGTGGGGCTACTGCTGACTTAACTGTAATATTTTTCTTTATTTACTGTGTTGTTTCAAGCACAAGCATCACCTTATATGAACTCAGGGTGTGAGTTTGCTGGGTGGCTTTCCTCTGGAAATCTTTACACCCACATTTATATGGGAAGCTGATAGTATCTCAAGTTGCTATCACGAGAAAACCATAAACAGGTCTCGGTAGATCTATTTAATGGGTAGGCTAAATCAAAGACAGCATATTTATCCAATTAACAAAGTCTAACCCTGAATGATCATTAAAGAAGAAGGTTACGAGGGAATATTTTGTCTCCGCTAGATTAATAGAGAATATAATCTTGAAAAGGAAAATATTGTTAAACTATTTTTAATTAGATCTGTCCAAGAGGAACCTACAATAGAAATGGCTAAGAACAGCTTTAAATATGCAAAATCACATTGTGAAATTAGTTATTATGAAATTAGTTATTAGTTATTACTAATCTAAGGATTTCATCATATGCACAATTACCTGAAAGTAGTCTGCATTAAATTAACTCACTCACTCACTCAATTTCTATCGCACCCTAGACCCAAAGGTGTCAGGGTGAGTTACAATGACATCCCATTAAAAACAGCATAGACAAAGCTGCATCCACTCCACTGTTAACGGTCAGAAGCTGCCAAGGGGATGGAGAGGGACACAAGTGAAATGATGGCTCCCACCCATCAAAGGAGCCTCAAAGTGGTAGGATTTCTGCCCCACATGCCTTGTGAGAGTAATGGAAATATGGCCAGAGATCAGTCACCTTCTATGCTCTGGTAAACAAATCCAACTGCGAGATGACATGAGATGACAAATGCTGAGTTCTGAGATGAGGTGTGGTGGACATTCTTCTTCTTTGGTCAGTAGGTAAGGGTCAAACACACAGGTACAGACCAAGGCAACACACCCAGCAGAACATTCCTTTTTTTAAAAATAATATTTTTCTAAGCATAAAGCATCCCAGTACATAGGAATACACTAAAAACACCAACTGGTACAATTTTTACTCTGTTTAATCTTCTTCTGAGTGATTGCTATCTCTGACTCTTCTCTCTTCTTGCTCATACTTTTACCACCTCAATCTCTTTGCCACTACTGAACACTCCTATATTTTAGGATTGCACATTCTCACCCCTCAAGTGCAAACATACTCTTTACTCAATGCCTGGATATGCACACAACAAGTAAGCGATCCAAGATGGGACCTCGTTTCATCCCGTATGAAAGAGGTGGCCAGATGTAGGGCCTTTCTGCACTTGGCAAGTGGGAGATCCCAGATGGTCATCTGCACCATGTGGGGCCATTTCTTAGGTAGAAACAGGTCCGCACATCCTGGATCATCCCCAAGTGTGTACAGGTGTGGAGAAGTTAAAACTGTTCCACATCTATACTAGTTGCCAGGCTGCGACAGCCCGGAAATCCCCCATTCATACCTCTTCCAGGTGGAATAGGTGCAGGGATAGCATGTGACCAGTGACACACATGCAATGATGAGCTGTGTCACCTGGTCACCCTGGCAACAGAACCACACAGAAGTGCTGGTGAAGTCAATGGGGTCCTGCAATGGTTGCCGTCAGGGCAGCCATTTGCACTGCAGGTAAGTTTAGAATGCTTTAGCCCTCCACAAGTGCGGATGCGTAGAACATTCTAGTGCTTTCCTCTCAGTAACGGGAGGCAAAGTGCAAATTTGCCCATGGTGTCTGGATCAACAAACCATATGTAACAGTATTCCGGCCCCAGAACAGAGGAGTCAAGGGTTTAGAGCAAGTAAATGAACTGAACACAAAGAGAATGACCCATTTCCTCACAGCAATTAGCATCCAGAAAGTAGAAGCTTCGTTTAGCTATAATCACAACAAAATTGCTGCTGTCACCACTATGCCCTATGATATTTCTTCTACTTTGGTCACTACCCATGAAGAAAGCGTGGAATAATTCACTAAAAATACTCCATACAAGTATGTTGTAGTAAGAGTGATGCTATAGGTTCTCCAGCTTTTGAAATTTGCCTTTTAGTCCTTTTTTCCCCCTGTTAAATTAACTACAACATGTAGTTTTAATTATGTAAAGCCACCCAGGGGCCTATACTGAGCAGATGCATAATTAGAAATCCAAGCAAGTAACAACAAAAGCAATACAAACGACACTGATGATTATACTAATAAATCAACTTCACTATGTTCTTGCAGATATTAGTGCTCTAAGCTAACATAGAAATACCCAAGCACCCCATGGCCATTTCTACAATCTTGGTATTGGGAAGAATTCTAACTTTTCTACAACTTTTTACAACTTGCATTTTCAAAACATAACCCTGCATGGATAAACTGTATAATATAACTCGGCTGTCACCAACATATTATTCTTCCTTCCACAGACGGCTATGGCCATTGAGAAAAGTAGGTTAAAGGAATTGCCTTGGGACAGAGAACAGAGGCCTTTCCGCACTACACCCAGAATGGATGTAGTGCACGTGGGCGTTCCTACCTGCCTGTGTGTGAATGGGTGAAGTGTCCCGAATTGACTTAGCTGAGAAAGGCCGGCCAGGGGCGGGGATGCCTCCTGCAAGGCTGCCTGCCATTGGGTGCGAGCACTCAGGGGCAGGCAGCCCTGTCAGGCCGCTTCCCCCGGTTCCAGCTGTATTCGATTGAATCCTGTACAGCTGGCATGAAGCCACCTGGGCAACCACCCACCCGCCCACCCCGGGGCCAACTGCCTATGGGGCAGGACCCCTTGGCAGATCGGAGCGCATGGCTCCGGTCTACGAAGGCTTCCCATCCCCCCCGATCGTGCCCATCTGCAGGGTGTAGGCGCCTCGATCCAGGCACCTACACCGCACAGATGACCCCCACCCCCCCCCACCCTAGGGCCCTGGGACACGCCTCTGCCGTCTACCAGGGTCGGCACGCCTGCGCGATCGCCACCCCAGCCTGCGCGATCGCCACCCCAGCCCAGCAAGGTAGGTAATTAGTGCGGCCCCCGTCACCTGTTTGGCCGATTTTCAGCCAATGGTGGCAGGGGTGTGTGCCCGCGGCTGTCAGGGAGGGAAGTGTGTGCTAATGCTTCCCTCTCCAAACAGCCGGGGACTCTTCGTCTGCGCAGGGACAGATGTAGAGCACTTTTAAGTGCTCTACATCTGGAACGCGTGGAAAACACTCTGGAACGGGCTGGAACACAAACCCAGCCCCGGCAGTGTGTGTTTTCCACGCATTCCAAAACCGCGTGTGCGAAAAGGCCTCAGGTCCCTTTTTCTCATTTCTAGATCCATTTATGGTTGTATGCCTAGAGTCCCGGACTAGAGATGTGTATGACCCGTGTTCAATTCACAATCAAAGCAAATGTCCAAAGATTCATTTGTTTGTCAAATTATTTGTTTGAATGTTCAAAATTTCAAACATTCGCAAACATTTTCATGTTTTTTCTTACCAGTGAAATAGCCTATTTTTATGAGTAAAATAGGGATGTACACAAATGTATTTTTGACATTCGAATCCGAGTAGATTCAAATGTCAAAAAATCCTATTCGATTCGGATATTTAAGATCCAAATGTCATAAAATCCTATTCAGATCCGTAACATTCAAATCCCTATGTTCGAATGTTAGAACGTATTTAAAGATATGAATGTCGACAACATTTGTACCTGTCATACATATCTGTGTGCGTTCCGTAATAATCCGTGTGCATCCCATATTGTCCTGTATGCGTCCCGTTTTAATCCCATATTTTAAGCGCAAGATAAGTATAATTTTTGTGCAGATTCATATACGGCAGATATAAATCTACACATTCAAATTATTCAAAAATCCATATTCGATCACATGTGCGAATACAGATATTCAAAAATCCAATTCGAGTTTGAATGTTGACATTTGTCAGATTCAAATTGAATTTTCAAATTTTGAAATATTTGTGCACATCCCTAGAGTAAAACATGCAAAAGTGCGAACATTTAATTAAATGTTCGTATTCACAAGCCAGGACCATTTTTGATTCATATGAATGTCTGGACATTCGAATTCTTGCCTTAGTATGTAATGGCAAGGGAGAAAAGGGAAGGAAATGAAGGTTTATTATTGGATCAGGAGAAACTGAAGAGAATGCCCCTAAAGCATGGTTCCCTTTCCCCCCAAAACCACTTGCTGTTCCCACTGCTAATTAGTGAGGATTATTTCTAAATCCAGCAGCGAGACCCCTTTTGATTCGAATATAGATAATCCATGTTTTGGAAACTTTAATCCTCAGAACCTGCAGATTCCTTTGAACCTTTGGGAAGGCTCAGCTCTGAAAACAATTTCAACGCTCTTTAAATCTTGAATGGGGGTGCAGCCATGGTTTTGCTAAGATCCTGAGAATTATAATCTGAAAGGGAAATGATCCAAAGGGGTGGGGGAGAGAATGAATCAATCTGTTTCAGATCTATCCCAATATCCCATTATCAGCTTGCTTACTTGTTACATACATGTAAACACAAGGTATTTATATATTATGTGGTTTTAGGGAATATCAGAATGTAGTAAGTTTGGCTTATTTAAAACAATAAAGTAATAAACAATTATTAAACAAACTGCCGTTAAATGTTTTCAAATCAAAGTTCACAGAACTTTCTAAAAAGGAGATAAATATTTTGAAGGCAATTTTCTCATAAAAGAGGAAGAGTTGGCTTTTCTACCCAGCTTTTCTCACCCATTTAAGGGGACTCAAAGCAGCTGACAAGGCTTTCTATTCTTCTTCCCACAACAGAACACCCTGTGAGATGCTAATTTCCTTACATTTCCCCCCATTTTGGTACATTCTTTAGATGATTAACGACAATATTCAGAAAAGTGTGACCCAAAATCAAAAGCATGTTCTTGTCTACACATGAATGTAGGCAAGTTGGGTCAAGTCAGTTTACATCAACACTCATGAAGCATGAATTCCTCAGATCATTTCTAGTCAGTGCAGGTTCAAATCTCCACTCAACTTGTGGCCATGGGGTAGCCAATACATCTTAACCTAACTCACCCTACAGGGTTGTTCTGAGGATAAAAAGGTATAGAAGGTATAGATGACACACCTTCTGTTTTTCTCCCCACAACAGATACCCTGTGAGGCAGGTGGGGCAGTGAGAGCTCAGAAAGAGAGCTGTGACTAACCCAAGGTCACCCTGCTGGCTTCATGGAGGAGTGTGGAATCAAACCCGGTGACTATAAGATATGAGATACAAGACCAAACTGGCTCATAGAAAGAAATAAATGTTGGGGTCTGTTGTTGTTTTTAGCAATTGCTTAAAACTTCATATACAGCAACTATAGCATATAAGCACCTATATCCCAGAAGATATTTTGCCTCACAGAACTAAAACCCTCTCCTGATTTTATACTAGTGAAAGCTAAGGAGTTGGTTTTTTAAAAAAATATACCGTATATATATTTTATATATATATATAGCCTTTGCAAATGACATCATATGCATATGGACTACACCCTAGCAGCAAGCACTTTAAAAGCAAAATTGCTTTGGAGAAACAAATAGCCACATCAAGAAAGCACTCCGTTTATGCTCAGAAACAGGATTTTCCCTTATAATTGCTTCTTTCATGTTTCAGGTAATTTCAGAATAGCACTCTGGTAAGCCCCAGTTCAAATTAAGCCCTGAAAAGCAGCCTTTTGATAACGTACAGCCAGCTGCAAAGCTTTGATAAGAAAACAGGCTTGCATTTCATGTATTATATTAAGCAGGGCACATGTCACCGCTTTTTTGGGGGAAAGTAACCAAAAAAGATACTATGGGATGGTACTTTATTATAAATGGTTTACACTTCATCAAAAATCGAGAGCCCCTCGATTATCTCTGCACTTACTATCCCTGCAGACTTGATAAAATTATGAAAGGAAACTCTTGATATCACAGAGACTTTTGGGTTCTCTTCTTTGCCAGCAGCTTCATCTTCTCAAGCCCCCCAAAAGATATAAAAGCCTACTTATGCATTTATGAATTTACAATTCCACCGCCACCCCCGCCAATCTTTTCCTTTAACATTAAAAATTAATTTGACTTCTTCAGACCTCGCAAAGAAATTAGGACGTAATCGAGGCTTCAAAACTATCAGGAGAATGGATAAAAATGCCTCGCGCTCAGGAAGAATTGCAGCTTAGGAAAAGACACACACACACACACGCTTTGCAAAAAGGCATGATTTAACTTTCATTTTGGTTTATGGAGCTATTGTCACTTTAAATTCAATTTCTCTTCCTTTTCTTCTGCATAACATTTGTTCTCCTTCCACATTATTCAAAAGCTAGAGAGTCCTTAATTTCTTCCTAATTCTCTTTGAACGTCTGCTAAAAAAGAACGACTTTCGCTTCTTCCTTTCCGGGCGTTTCCAAGTTTATAAATTCATCCCTTCAATATTTATTTAAGAAAAATGGTTTGAAAAATGGGAGTCAAAAGGCTTTGCGGAGCGACAAGGTAAAAGTTTTCCTTTCTTCTGATTTCTTTCAAACAAGGTGGCTCCAATTAGAACCTTAAGAGGAGCCCTGCTGGGTCAAGGCACAGCCCATCTAGTCCAGCATCCTGTCTCACAAGGTGGCCCACCAATTGCTTCTGGGCTTCTCAAGCAGAAAAGAAAAGCAAACCCTGCACCTGCTCTCAAATCCCAGAAAATGGCCTTTAGAGGCACCCTGCCTGTCTCCCCAGCCTGGAGGATATACCTAGGCATTCTATACGGTAGCCATTGATAGATACACCTGTCATCCATGAATTTGTCTAACCCATTCTTAAAGCTATCTGGGCTGATTGCTGTTGCCACCTCTTCTGGCAGCAAATTCCCTCAGAGTGAAGAAATACTTTTCCTTCTCTGACCTGACTCTCCTACCCACCCATCAGCTTCACTGAGTGCCTCCTAGTTCTAATGACAGAGAAAAGAAAACTTTTTAAAGCAAATCATGAATGTCTCCCCCCTGATCTCCCCCCAATAGGCCATGTGGTAGGCAAGGATGTCACCGCTCTCCTAGCCAATCCCCACATCAACCAGCCATTTTTTTTTAATAATTTAGATTTTATAGCAAATAGGCAGCCAACACAGATTTTTCAAGACCAGCGTGATGTGTATCTGGTCAGACTCCTTGACAGCGGCCTAGCTACTATATTCTTCAATAGTTCCAACTTCTGGATTATCATCAAGGGTAATTCTACACTGACCGCATTACAGCAGCCTAATTTGGAGATTTGGGATCATGGGGGTTTTTCCCACTAGCACTAAGTACCCATTAGGGACCCATTAGGCTCATACTCCGTTAGACCCCAATTTGTTCACATCTATACTAGAGAAATCCGGATTAAATGGGTACTTCAGGACCTATAATCCGGATTTCCTGTGAGCGCCATAAAAGGGGTCTACAATCCGGTCTACAGGCATCAAATCCAGATTCAAAGGTGCGTATTCACACCACAATTGGGTCACTGGGGTCCAGGGCTGGGCTCTGAGGAGCACCTTGGGGGCGGGGGCAGGTGCCCCAAATGAAAAATGAAAAACAAATGCAAAAATTGATTTTTTGATTAAATGATACAAGAACAAAAATGCTAACACATATGACCTACAACGGCAAATTCCATATTCCTTTTGACCAATGGATCTTCACTTACTTAAAGTGAAACCAATTCCATTCCCATCCAAACCTATGACCCATGGCAATTTAACTACTACTTTATTTCATCCGCTGAGACTAACCAATTGACATTCCTCACCCTCCACGGTGTGTGCGTGTGTGTATCTCTTCTTTCAGTAAACTCCTGAGTCATTCATGTCAGTAAGGATATACCCTATTAACTTCCTCTCTATCCAATATCAGCTGATGCTAAGACCCTTGGCAACCACCCTAACGCAGCTGTGCTCTTTCAGGACAGTCTAATTAATGTGTGTTGATATAGCATCCTACGCATTAAAGACAAGCCAAGGTCCAAACCACAAGCTTTAAACATTTGGAAATCTGCTTCCTCAGGGAATAAAGTGGTTACAATAGTAGTCTTTCTAGATATTCCTAATATTCCACCCAATCTCAGACTAGGGGTGATTTCACACTTCCCTTCCCATCCGCGAGATGGGAAAGGAGTGCGATGAACCGACGTTGACTACCACTCGCACTTGGAGTGTTGGTCAATGTTAGCCGTTCCTGCCCCTGGCGATCGCTTACCTTGATTCGACTGTGGGGCCAGTCCTCTTCAGGGAGCCGCCATTTTGGCTGCAGGGCCCTGCACGATTGGACATGTGTCAGCATAGTCGCAGTTATGTCAGGAAGGCAGCTTGTGCAGCAGCCCTGTGGACCTCCTCATCCAGCTCCGCTGTGAATGCTCCCTGGTTGGACGCTACAGGTAAGCAATTGGGGAAGGTTGGGAAGGATGTGGGGCACAATTTTGTGCTCCACAGGTAGTGCATGATTAGGGAACTTCTGGGAAGGCTGTAGCAGCCTCCTCCAAATGCAGATGCCCTTCTCCAGAAGTTCCCTAATCATGCACTACCAACCCAAGTGCAAAAAGGCCTCTGGGGCCTTTTGCACTTGGCCTTATTCTAGAATATATTCTGGAACAGGGGCTAGCTGTCAGCATGGTAGAGCGGATCATAGCAGTGCCCAGGCAAGGTCTGGCATAGTCTGCATCACCATGCAGACAACTGAACCCTATCCCAAGGTATGTTCCAGAATAAGACCAAGAGCAGAAAGGGCTCTGCTTACAAAGGCCCACACCTTGGAGCAAGCTTGGTTTTGCAGTTAGAGTACCAAACTCATATCTGGAGGTGTCCTGGGTCAGTTCCGCACTCCTCCTGCACAAAGCCAGCTGGGTGACCTTGGGCTAGTCACAGCTCTGCTTCTGAGCTCTCACAGCAGGCCCACCTACCTTGCAGGGTGTCTTGTTAAGGGGAGAAGAACAGAAGGTTTGTCAGTCGCTTTGAGTTCCCTTAAGGATGATCAAAGTGTGGTATAAAAGCCAACTCTTCCTCCTCTTCTAATCAAGTTGGAAAGTGAGAGAGACAAAATAATCAGCCTAGTTTGAAATGTGTTGCACGCATGGAGTATTAGAGGGACGCTGGTAGAGAGGGGGGGGGAGAACAAACAGCAGTAGCAGCAGCAGCAACTTAATGAAGCAGAAGAGGATTATTTCAAAGCAGCCAAGAGGATCTACATGATAAATGCTTTCTTAATGTTAATGAGAACTAGTGTCCAAGCCTGCAGGGAGCAGCTAGCCTTTTAGATGTCTTAAGAAATATTAAATCTAGAATGCAGGACTTCATGTACTACACAGAAAAGGCTAAGCTTCCAAGCATTATAGGATTTTAGCATTATTATCTGCTCTTGCCCTAATCACACTAAAAATGAGCAGGGCCATGACAGAGCGGTGCAGGATGAGTTATTCAAGGATGCTTATTTTGCCTTCACCTCCAGCCCACCCACCTTTCGTTTTCTGTCTTTTTTGAGCCATAGCAATCTTGCTTTTTCTCTCTCAGTCCTGGTTTGCACCGGCACCTTCATACATATGCTTTCAAAATACATAAACTCAACGGCGGCAGCAACGGCGAAATGCAGAGTGAGTCCAACTATACGAACAATAGTTGCAAAGTACCACATTAATTTCATTCACAGTAAAGAAATGCCAGCCTGGTCCAGAGGCACAGTGCTACTGAATCCAATTAACCAGTAGCATGATGCAATTAGGGCAAGAGCAAATGGTACAATGGAAAGCAAGAGGGGATTTGGGGGATTTCAATGCCCGGCCTTCTAGATATTCATCAGTGGCCACAAGGTGTTTAAGATTTCGTTCTTCCTAGCATGTACCCCACATCCATTTTGCTTGAGAAGAAGAGTTGGCTTTTCTACCCTGCTTCTCTCACCCACTTAAGGGAACTCAAAGCGGCTGACAAAGCTTTCTATTCTTCTCCCTACAACAGATACCCTGTGAGGCTATGAGAGCTCAGAAGAGAGCTGTGAGTAGCCCAAGGTCACCCAGCTGACTTCGTGGGGGAGTGCGGAATCAAACCCAGTATACGCAGATAAGAGTCCGGTTCCCTAACCACTAGACCAAACCAATAATTTTTGCTGAGACTGCACCCCAAAGGTACCAGCACCATACTTGAAAGTTAAGTCTTCGGCATCTGCACTTTCCAGTCCTGTGCTATTTGCAATTCAGCAGCTAGTAGTAAAGAAAAACAGCAGTGTCCTGGCTCATATGGCCAAGCTGGTCCCTATACGTACACGTGAGAAGCGAAGTACAAGTGAAAAGCCAATCCACTCTTTGATTACAAGCAGAATTCATAGTGTGCAATAATCCCCTGAAGCAGAAAAACCACTTCATATGCAAATATATCCCCCTGTTTTCCTTACAGGGCCAACAGCCAAATGGTACTTCCTTAGGCCCTGGTCACATCTATATGAGACAGGATGTCCTAGTCATAATTTGAACGGAGGTCGTACCAGGTCCGTTTACACGTAGATTGTTATGGGTTGTCCTATGTGGCCGGCGAAAGCGTTCCAGAACTCACAGGGTGTTCTGTGGTGGGGAGAAGAATAGAAAAGCTTTGTCCGCCGCTTTGAGTCCCCTTAAATGGGCGAGAAAAGCAGGGTAGAAAAGCCAAATCTTCTTCTTCATCTCTAAAGCACCAAAGTAATTATACAGATGAGTTATGCCCCAACCTCCTCACAGAGAATGTTGGTACAAGAGGGTTTTAACCACCTTCTCTCAGGATTTATAAACTCTCCTTTGAGTAATCGGGAATATAAAAAATATTTTTTTTAACTGCCAACAGTCCTGGCTGGTCCAAGGTGACTGACAGCTGGAACACCATTTGGGAATTCTCCCCTCCTCCAAGATGGAAGGCGCCCTTTCTATATTTCTTTTTGTGTCATGGCGAGCCATTGCTAATGAAATCTATTTTTAAGTCAGCTTTCTCAGTTGCGTCTCCTTTTCCTCCCGGTCCTCCAAGGAATCACAGAGGAATGGGTATCCGTACTACAATGTGCAGCCGCCTGCAACTTCTTTCCCTGCTGAATTCTACAGGAGATGTAAAATACCAAAAGGAATTTCCCTCATGGGAGTAAAAGAAGACTTTGATGAAACACAGAATTCCTGAAGGTCTTGAACATCGCACAGCTGCTCAGTAAAGATAAAATAGGCAGAATATTAACTTCTACTGATTTCTTCCTTTTTTTCAAATCTCTTAAATGTATTTTTAAATGCTCTGGGTGTGTATAAAGCTATCACTTTATAATTTTTTTAAAAAAAGATTACTGGATTAGTAAACCACCATATTTCACATCCTATCAATGATATCTGATTTAAAAATCTAGGTTATGCTTTTTTCTTTTTCTTTTCTTTTTAAACGCAGGACGTGTGTATAAAGAGAAAATGAGGTCAGGCCCATTCAGCATGGGGGAAAGAGTTTCAAACCCTCAGTACAAACCCCACCAACACAAGAATCCTCTGCAGAAATATTCTCCGATTTGCTGAAAAATTCACTTCCAAAATGCAGCCTTCTAACGAACAATAGCAGCATAATATCAAGGGGTTCTCAGGTTTAACATGATCTAGCATGTTCCTTTTCAATCTACAAATGGGCCAGATGTTATTTAATAAGTTTTTAAACAAAGCCATTTCGAGAGCAACAGCAAATCGCTGGGAGTGATCTGCTTTGCTTTGTTTTTATATTTTAATTATCCAACTGTGTTGCACCTAGAATCCATCGTAGTATTACAAACATAAGGGGTCTTTCTCACAAATTGCCTTCATATACACAGCTATGCGCTGAACATGTTGACAAAGCAAGGGAGTGTTTTCTTATCCAACCCCCATTGCTTCTCTTATTTCGTTTGAAGAAAGAGAAAACTGTTTTCCTTTAAAAGGAAAGACACTCATAAGGGGAACCTGCTGCTGAAAAAAACAATTCCCAACTTTATTCATTTACCATACTTATTTAGATTTTTATACTGGCCCCAGCAAAGTCCCATGCAGTGACAATTACAAAAATCACAAACAGATTTCAGTGTTTCTTTTCTACTTTTTCTTTTCCTTGCTTTTCTTTCTTTCCTCTTTTTTTAGTACACCCCCAAATATCTGTACAAGCACATAAGAACCTAAGAGAATACCTGCTAGATCTGGTTACAGCCCATCTAGTCCAGCATCCCGTCTCACACAGTGGCCCACCAAATGCCCATGAGCGTCTCAAGAAGAGACAAGGACAATCCTTTTCTTGCCCTCAAATCCCAGAAAATGGCCTTAAAAACGTCCTGCTTGTCCTCCCAGCCTGAAAGATGTGCTTAGGCATCCATTCTAGTAGCCATTGAAATATCTGCTATTCATAAATTTGTCTAAACCTACCTTAAAACCATCTAGGCTGGTAGCTGTTATCACCTCTTCCAGCAGCAAATTCCATAGACCGATGACCATAGACCGGTGAAGAAATGCTTCCCCTTGTCTGATCCGACTCTCCTACCCATCAGCTTCATAGAGTGCCCCCTGGTTCTAGTGTTGTGTGATAGAGAAATGTTCTCTATCCACCTTTCTGTATCCACTTATACACCTGTATAAGTACTGCAAAATGTCAAATACTGTATTGCTGGTAGCTTTGAACTGCTGTGAACCGCTGTGAACCACTGTGGGATCCTTGGACTAGACGCAGTATAAATAAATATAAATAAATAAATAAATAAGAAAAACACTTGTTCTCTCCCTCCTGTGTCACTTTAAGCATATATCTGACACCCCTTGCCAGCACAAAGATGAATTGATCGGCCATACCTGTGGCTATAAATCATACCATGCAGCCATAAAACACCCAGATGTGACAGGCAGAGTGTCAGGCTCCAAGAAGGACCTATTGCTTTAGTGGAAAGTCACTGTCACATTCAGCAGTCAGGTCAGCGCCAGAGTTTCTATAAAAGCCTAGGTTTTTGCAACCTATCATGGACATATAGAAGGGGGGCTTTCTACTGGGCCTCTTGGGTCTTCTAAAGACATTCATCTGCCTGTATCAAAGGTCAAGATAGCATCTCCTTGCCAATTAAGTTCTTCTCCTTTGATGCAATTGAAACTGCATCTAGACCTTGAAGAAGAAGAAGAAGAAGAAGAAGAGTTGGCTTTTCTACCCCATTTTTCTCACCCATTTAAGGGGTCTCAAAGTGGCTGACAAAGCTTTTCTATTCTTCTCCCCACAACAGAACACCCTGTGAAGCAGGTGGGGCCATGAAAGCTCAGAAGAGAGCTGTGACTAGCCCAAGGCCACCCAGCTGGCCTCATGGGGGAGGACAGAATCAAACCTGGTATTCCCAGATATGAGTCCGGCTCCTTAACGACTAAACCAAACTTATTCTGCTTCATTTGGATATTCCTGAATCCATCTGTGCAACTTGGGCTTTGTGTAACATCTGAAGAGGCAGCCAGCAAGTGATGAAAGAAAGAAAGAGAAAGAAGAACAGTATCAAGTGAGTTCCAGCAATAACCCCTGCATCCCAACTGTCACTGTGTGGTCCTCTGGGCTATGCCACTGGGGGGGGGGGGGGGGGCAGGGACAACCTCCCAGCAGTGTCCCCAAAGCAGGGAGGTCATAGGCTGAAGGTGAGATGCCAGAATAAGCCCTACCATCTACACTGGACAGTTGCAGAGTGATGGGATAGAATTATACACTGCACAGAAGATGGATTATTCCCACACAACTCTGTACCTCTCCCCTCTCACGAGCATTCTAGGTTAGAAAAGGTGGATTAGAGATGAATGATAATACAAGATATCCTTGCAGCACTTTTTTTGCTATGTGTGAATGCAGCTTAAGATATTCAGTTGATTTATGTATAATTTTTCCTTCTTAACTCAGTGATCTTCCTGCCAGAGGCAAAATCACTCCACAGCCGCCACCCTTAATTCTTCTGATTTAGCAAAAATTATCCTCAGATCCCTCCTAAAGACTTTTAACATGGAGAAAAGAGGAGGAAATATCTTCATTGTTCAATAAAGTTTTGTCCTGCATTCAAGAATCTTGCTCTTAATTTCCTTGCTCTACTGAGCAGTGCCTCTCACCTTCAATTCAAATTATGTGCCGCCGCCTCTAGGCCGGGCCCTTGGGGACAAAACTTCATGCACTGGGGCAAAGTTATTTCTCAAAGCAGATGTCAGAAGCACTCCAAAAAGTGGGCCAGAAGAAATAACAGATGTAACAGATGGCAGATGCCCCCTCCCATCATTTAAAAGTGTGGGTTGGCAGGGGGCGCTGAATCACAGGCTATGATAGGAAGTAAGAGAGGAAGGGAAAGAAATATAGACATCTCGAGATCACTGAGAAAAGTTCACTGAAGTTCACTGTTTTGACTACAACTTCCATGCTTTTGCAAAGGATTATGGGCTTCTTAGAGATCTTTAAATCTCTGGCACAAAGTAAACACTGCACAACTCCAGCCCTCTATAATGGGTGCTCATCTGCAACCCTTGTGAGCCAGTTTGGTCTTATGGTTAGGGAACTGGACGCTTACCTGGGAATACCAGGTTTGATTCCACACTCCTCCATGAAGCCAGCTAGGTGACCTGGGGCTAGTCACAGCTCTCAGGACTCAGAACTCAGAAGGGGGGCACAAAAGATAAATTGCCTAGATGTCCTAAAAGGCAAATATGTCCAAGAAGGATGGGAAATTTTGCAGTTTTGATAGATTACTTTTTCTGCTCTAAGCAAATAATATTGATAAGATCATCCACACAGTTCTTCTTGTGAGTGCCATAGGTTGATAAGTGTTATTTATATTTTATCCACAGCTGGGTCTTCTCTGTGGTGGCACCTACCCTTTAGAACACTCTTCCCTCTGAACTATGAGGCTTCTACATTACCATCTTCTAGATACCTACTGAAAATATTCTTCACCATGCATTCTCAGTATGGGTAGCTACTTTCCACCCATTGTTTTTAATTATTTTCACAGTATCTCATTCCAACTTTTAATACATTTTAGTACATTTAATAAATCCTGGATTTGGTTTCATTTTCTTGTCGTGAATTGCATCAAGATCTTTAGGTGGGAAATGATCTAGGAATATTTTAAGTAAATAAATAGGATAATTAAAAGAAGCATTTCCCTTTTTAAAACAGTACACATACTGCAGTCAGAATACAACGTGATGGGCAACTGAATGCAAATTTATTTTCAGCAGGCAATTTGTTATGTGCACATATTTCTTATATTATTTATCTTGGCAACAGTTCCAACTTAGAGTGTAAGTAATATTCCAACTGATGCAGCTATTTAATACATAAAATATCACTCTCAAGTTACAGAGAGAGAAACCTTAGGTCCCAAGGCTAGCTTAGTTCCCAGAAAACCCTGCAAAAGTGCCATAGTGATTCCTACAGCTGTGCTACAAATGCTGCACGATGCCTCTCAAGGCCATTTGCAGGGTTTCAAGAGCAGGTGATGATTTTTACCTTTCTCTTCTGCTTGAGAATATCCACAAGCAATTGGTGGCCCACTGTGTGAGACAGGATGGTGGTGTAGACGGGCTGTGGCCTGATCCAGCAGGGCTCCTCTGATGTTCTTAGCTGCCGATGTTATTTAGCATAAAAAAACCTGTGAGAGGCACAGAGGGAAATGCCAAATCCAACTTAAAATGCAACAGCATATTTCTAGTTTTCTTCCCCAAATGAAATGTGGTCAACGAAAGGTCATCCTGCCCAGCGGTGAAATTTCTGCCTCCTTAGCAGAATGCAGAATATGCTTACGGGCTTCCCAAGTACCGCGGATGAAAAAAATAAATCATGTTATAACGATATGTGGAGCTTTGCTGCCACTAGAGAGCAAAAGAAGACGGCTCTGCTTGCAGTCTTGTCAAGAGGCATCTTGGCATCCTAATCTCATTCAGTGAACTTAGGTCTAAACAGCAGTTTGCCATGCAAAAATGGTTAAGGGGGGCAGAAGGGAGGGAAACAGACTGGCACACTTAATGGAGACAGATAGACCATTCATTCTTCAAAGTCTTTTAGAAATACCTGCTATTTCTTCTGCATGTTTTGGAAAAGGGAAGAAGCAATAAAAACAGGCTTTGATCAGTACTTGGATCGTACACATATGCATCTTTCCCACATCCATACGCAAAATTTGTACGGATCCGTATTGGACAAAAACAGGCTGCATACAGGATAAATACAGGATGCATACAGGTGTGTATGGATGCATATGGGAATGCTGTCAACATTCGTAAGGGCAAATTCGAACCAAAAATTCAAATGAATAGATTCAGATTTGCTTAATTCGAATCAATTTGGGTAAATCTGAATTTTAAATATTTGGATCGAATTGAATTTTCGGATATTAAATTCAAATCAAATCATAGCTTGAAAATTGCATTCATGCGCACCCCTAGTGCATAGTTTCTAAACGCCACAGTGTATTGCAAATCTACGCGATGCAAAGTCATTGCCACTCATGGAGAACTGGCAGCTGGGGAAACCACGGAAACCATGTCTAACAGTGGAAGTCAAGGCACTACAGAGGCCTAACCACCTTCTTGAAAGATCCCAGAAGAACAAATATTTCAACAAGGAAATATGCATTTTACCAAACATGTAAAAGCAAAGCTACACCGTGAAAAAGTATTACAGAAGATACTATTGTATATCATATAGCATGCTTTATGCACTATCAAAGGACAATTCTGCACTGGCTCTTATGAAGAATAGTTGACTTTTCTGCCCTGCTTTTTTCACCCACTTAAGGAGCCTCAAAATGGCTGACAGAGCTTTCTGTTCGTCTCCCCACAACAGGCACCCTGTGAGGTAAGAGGGGCTGTGAGAATTCAGAAAGAGAGCTGTGACTAGCCCAAGGTCACCCAGCAGTCTTCATGGAGGAGTGTTCCCACAAACTGCCATGTAGTAGAAAGCTGTATTGGTGGGTGTCAAAATGTCCACCCTAGGCCCAGAGTCAGGAACAAGGTTAAGAGTTGGCTCAAAGCACGTTCTTCGCTTTATTTCAGTAACAGTAGATAGCAACTGCAAGCCAGCACTGAGCATATAACACAGCCAAGCTATCAAGTCTTCTCACACTCTCTTTGCATTCCAAGATCTTTTCAGCAGCACCGTTACATAGATAACAATTCCCAGGCACAGCTATCTATGCCCGGACCAGGGGGAACATGGGGTCAGTCAGGAATGCAAACAGGCGAGACTGAGAATGAACAGGAGAGGAACATGGCTGCACAGTGGCTATAGTTATGGTACTCACAGTGGGGTTGCTGTGCAGTTGAAGGTGCTCTTAGAGACTGACTATCTAAACCCAATTCACTTGGGGTTCAGGCCACCAGCATACAGGCAGCGGGTCCCTATTCCAGGATATAATCTGGAATAAGATCTAGTACGGAAAGAGCCATAGTCATAACTGGCATAACTTTTCTCTTCCCATTTTCAAATGCTATTGTTTTAATGCATACTGTTATTGTTTTAATAATGTTTGATTTTAAAAGCTGTTACTCACCTGGAGACCCCTGGGTATAGGGTAGGATAAAAATGTAAGTAAGCAAGCAAGCAAGCAAGCAAGCCTCCAAGTGAAGGTGGTTGTTAACTTGCCCAAAACCTTTACTTGCTGGAAGACTTCTTCACATACAAGGCCTCTTTATACCACCTTTAGCTAAACAGCAAGATTGCCCTCGCTACAACTGAACTTTTTGATAATACTGTGATGTTCCCACACTTCCCTGCTTCACTCCACATAAACATCTGCAGTAGGGTACAAATGTGATTTGTCACATGAAATGCTGCTGTTTCCAACCTGTTTCTCAAAAGTCAAGGTAGGCTTGAGTTGAGTTTTCTTTGCAACGGCATCCATCCATCCATCCATCCATCCATCCATCCATCCATCCATCCATCCATCCATCCATATACCCAAAGATCTCAGGACGGGTTACAATATTAAAAACCAATGACATGAAAAATGAACATATAAAAAACATAACAGTGTCTGAATGTAGGGAGCAAAAGCTGTTTCCTTATTTAGCCAAAGGCCAGGGTAAAGAGGTACACCTTCACAGCTCTTCTGAACACATAGAGTGAAGATGCCTGATGCACCTCAGGAGGGAGACTATTCCACAATCTGGGAGCCACTGCTTAAAAGGCCCTATCCCAGGTACCCACCCCTTTTGCTACTGAGGGCAGTGGTAGAACAGGGAGGGCCTCCCCTGCAGATCTTAGGTCACGGGCAGGTCGGTATTTGGAGCCCAAATCATTAGGGCCTTATAGATTAAGGTTAGCACCTTGAACTGGACTCGGTGGTGAACTGGCAGCCAGTGTAACTCTTTTAACACTGGCGGGAGTGGTTCAGCACCAAGAGACAACAGGGATTGAACTTAGAACTTTCTGTGTGAAACCAATGCTCCACCACAGAGCTATAGTAACTCCCCTACCAAACTGATACCAGTCAGATATTTTGGATCACTCTCATCCATCCCAGAGTAAACACAAGCTTCACAAATGTTTACTTGTAAGTCTTGCGAATCTCTGCAAATAAATCTTCATTTAACAGCTCAAATTTCATTGCTTATGTATATATGCACAGCATTCTACAAACTGCAGATGTCTGAATACGTTGCATGCAAATAACAGGATGAAGGGGATTTTAGGAACAATAACACTTAGGGCTGTTATGTATTTTTATAAACATTTTAAACTTATGGAAGGGTCTATGTAGACCCCACAATAGTGGTCTTGCAGTGACATGACTCTAGGCAATGTAAACGAGACACAGACACACATGCTGAGTGACCCTTTGTCCAGGATAACTTGAAACCTCTTTCTGGAAAGTTTCACATTGTAATCAGGGCTGCTAATGGGAGAGGACATGCGCCGAAGGTCCTGTGAACTTGGGGGGACATAATGAAGGGAGTGTTGATAAAATTTTTCAAACTCATCTTTGATAGAGACCTCATAGGGCCCTCTTACACTTTACTTTAGTAGGATAGTATCCCACCGACATTAAGTTCCAGGATAGTGGCCAGTGTTTGCACCTATAGGCTATTGCAGCGTCAACAACCCACGCAGCAATGGCTGCTGGGCCGCGCTGGGCTGTTGCTATGGTGATTGTGATGTAGTATGCATTTGTGCAGTGGTGCAAATGCTGCATCTAGGAGCTTACTAGGAGTGTTCTAGATGCTCCCAGTAAAGAGGTGGAACATTGGTTTATGGAATTTGCTGCCGGAAGAGGTGGTAACAGCTAACAGTCTAGATCAGTGGTTCTCAACCTGGGGGTCGGGACCCTTTGGGGGTTGAATTACCCTTTCAGAGGGGTCGCGACGCGTCTCCCACCGCCCTTCCCTCCCACCTCCCAGCTGCTCCGCCCCCGTGGTTGGGGGTCTCCACAACATGAGGAACTCCGCTGGTCTAGATGGCTTTACGGTAGGGTTAGAGAAGTTTATGGATGACAGATGTATCAATGGCTACTAGAATGAATGCCTAGGTGCATCTTTCAGGCTGGGGGGGGGGGGGAACGAGGCGCTTCTAAGGCCATTTGCTGGGATTTGAGAGCAGGAGAAGGTTTGTCCTTGTCTCTGCTTGAGATGCCCGTGAGCATTTGGTGGGCCACTGTGTGCGACGGGACGCTGGACTAGATGGGCTGTGGCCTGATCCAGCAGGGCTTCTCTTATGTTCTTATGTAAATAATCCACCTGCTGTGCATTTATTTTCTCCAGATAATAGCGTGAAATTGCAGTAAGTAAATTCTGAAAGTATATAGAAGGACTTTGTACAAAAGACAAAAATGCATTTTAGAATAGCTAGCAAAGACAAGTTCTGTCTGGGAATAAACAAATGTGGGGGGGGGGAAAGGCAGGCAGCTTAATTAAGTACCAAATAACATATTTTAGAGGCTTTTAAAATGAGAAAAGGTAGCTTTGACATCTGGGTGTGAAAACTAAAAGCCACTGATTGCCAGAAAAACAAGGATAGGAAGTCTGCAAGTTCAGGCAGTAACTTAAATCAAAATAGGAAACAGGAAACCTCGTTATTGAGATGACATAATTCCCTTAGTTACCTCATACATCTGAACAAACAGCTGTTGCACTGTTTTAGTTTCTTTATTGGAAGACAGAGGCAAACACGGCTGCTCACTCACCAAAACACACTGAAAAGGGAAGGACGACAACCAACGTTTTAACCTTGGAAAAATAATCCACACTCAGAGCAGCTGCTGAGTCTCGCATGGGACAACAACTGTATTCAAACTGATAAGGGACTTGTTATGGCTGAGAAGAATTGTATCTCAGGGTCACACTGCTGAATTGTGGGGGCTTTCCCGCTCAGATCTGTACCAAGATCCTACAGGTGTGAGATCCTTTGCACTGTGAGCAAATAGGGGAAATTTGCACACAGAGAACCAAGTACAGAGAACCCTTACAGTGCAACACTGGTAATGTGGGGATGGGCATCGTACCAACAGACCAATTTCCCAGTTTATTTGGGCAAAATAGAAATTGAACAGAGATAAGAGAAACAGGTTCTTGCTTCTCTCTGGAGTCTTTCCTTGTTAATCTTGACCAAGGAGCTGCTAAAAACACACCAACTGCACAGCAATCTCGATTAAGGAATGCTAAGAACACATTGACCGCATCCCCATTAGAAGCTTAATCCAGTTTCCCTAAACCGAAATAACAGAACCGGATGCAAACGCAAATTTGCCTGATCCCATTACTTTCAGCCAGAATTGCGTTCAATCCGGATTCTGAGCACGTACGTGACTCAAGGGGGGACTCCAGTGGCTACTTTTTAAAAACCGCTTTTCGGGGCTGCCCTGTCCTCTTCCTCCTGGCGTGAACGCGCCACCCATAAGGGACCCCTTCACGGAGCCTAGCTGGGTGGCTGCTGCTAGCCTGGATGGAAGAAAAACGGCAGTGGACAGCCAGCAATTCTTTCCCTCCTCTCCTCATTGGTCAGGGCACGCAGCAGCAGCAGCAACTCAAGCCCCCTTCACCTTAAACCAGCAGTTCTCAACCTTCCTAATGCCACGACCCCTTAATGAAGTTCCTCATGCTGTGGGGACCCCCAACCATGGGGGCGGAGCAGCTGGGAGGTGGGAGGGGAGAGCAGCGGGAGGCTCGTCGCGACCCCTCTGAAAGGGTAGTTCGACCCCCAAAGGGGTCCCGACCCCCAGATTGAAACCCACTGCCTTAAACATTCACACATCTCCCCAAACCTGCAGCTGCTTTTCTTTCTTTTCCCTTTTTTAAAGGTCAGAACTTTCAATGGCAAGATCGTTATCAGGTGTGAAGTGCTTGGATTGCTACAGTGGATTGCTTGGATTGCTACTAGGGCTTCTGCTTTAAGGGGTGGATTTTACAGCTTGCTTTGGAAGCAAGCTATTGGGGGAGGGAAACTCTCATCCCTTAACATGGAAGGGTTCCCACAGTAAAAAATGTAAAACGTTTCAAGACCACGAACCAGAGTGAGACCTGTTGAAATGAGGATTAACATTTACAACGCTTTGGGGCGATTTAACATGCGGAAAGCGTGTTAAGCCAAACTGACGTGGGGGTTGTGAGGACTGAAAACGGTTTGAAACCGAAATAAGGTTGTAATGGGGATGCGGCCATTATCCGCACACAAGTAGAATAGATCCAGAGCAGAATTCACTCATCTGGATTAATGGTAGACCATGGGCAATTTTTCACTTCCCTTCCCATCCACTGGATGGGAGAGGAGCACAACTACCCAACGCTGACTAGCGGTCACACTTGTGAGCACTAGTCACTTACAGACTAAGCCCCGCATGATCGGTCACTCACCTATGACCAATCCCAGGGCCAGTTATCTTCTGGGCACCGCCATTTTGGTTGCAGCACCCTCTGTGACTGCACATGTGTCAGCACCGTCACCACCATGACGCTGACTCTCTGTGCACATCTATGGTCATCAAAGGTGGCAGTACACGCACCTAGCGCATGATTAGGGAACTTCTGGGAAGGCAGGAGGCACCTGGAGGCTGCAACAGCCTCCTCAAGGTACATATTCTCTTCCCCAGAAGTTCCCTAATCATGAACTATGGGCTGTAGTGCAAATAGGCCTCAGATAAAAGTGGTCTACATCTGTGCTAGCACTCTTTAGCACACATTTGGTGTTCTAAACCTTACCCAGCACTGATGCCTCTGCTTGTGGATGATCCTGAACTAGCTCATGCAGATGAACCGAAGTAATGTCATGCCCCTGTTGTCAGTGCCCCTTCCTCCAAGGATGAAGGGGCAGTCACGGTGCCCAGCCAAGCTCAGGCAAGCTACCCGGCCGGACAAAATTAGGAATGCCTGACACAAGCAGCCAGTAAGCCTGTAGCCCAGGATGACAGCAGTTCAGAGTCAGAAGACGTCAGGAGATGCCCTTCGCCAACTGGGTTATGGCGTAAGCTTCGCAGATCAGAAAGAATCCGTGCCCATCACCTACGGCAAGGGAGGCGTGACTCTGATTAGGCAGCACATTCTGATAAGCTTTGTTGCAGACAAATACTCACAAACCTGTAACTCCGGCATTCATGACCTTGCTTCTTGATTGACTACTGAACACTTTGACCTTCGACCCTGGAACTCTTTTGACTACACATTTAACTCTTGAGCCCCCAAGGTACCTTGACTTAGACTTTTGCTACGGCTGACTATTATTGGTGACTGTTGCTGCTGCTACTCTTCTGTGCGTGCATGTGTGTTTGTTCTCCGCACCTCACTGGCTGGAGGCACGACAGGTAAGTGCAGACGGGATCTTTGATAATCACTGCTTCTGGAGAGTTAAAATAAAGCAAAATGAAAGTCACAAGCCCTGCATCATTTACAACTTGCTTCTTGGAAGCTGCA
This sequence comes from Aspidoscelis tigris stejnegeri, assembly GCA_023333525.1. Classification (NCBI taxonomy): domain Eukaryota; kingdom Metazoa; phylum Chordata; class Lepidosauria; order Squamata; family Teiidae; genus Aspidoscelis; species Aspidoscelis tigris. The sequence continues at coordinate 17,078,450 of JALMGA010000007.1, forward strand.
TGCATAGAATTTCGAGGTGTCATGGGAAAGAAAGCCAACTTCTGTTCTCACTTGGCTGCCGCCAGCCATTCAATAACCGCACTTTCCAGCGTTCCTCCCTCTGCTCCTTGTGGAAAGTTTTACCTACTAGAAATGCCCTCTGCATACAACGATGTCCCTGTTGGCATCAATGGGCAGACTTTCTACTGAAGTGCAAGCCAAGCTTACCGTCTGTGAAAAAGACTGAGCAGCCTGAGTGAATCTTGACGTGTTACAGGAGCAACAGACACGGCTGAAAATCCAGGAAGATAAACAGCAAGTGGAAGCCAGGATTCCACTCAGCTGGTGCAGACCAGAGCCAGGGGGCAAGGAAAAAACAGAGAACTGAAACGGTTCCTTGTTGTTCTGCAGGCCTTTTACTGTACTTCGAAGTCATTTTGGTATGAAATTTTAGCCGTGTTTTATAAAGCATAATTACTTTCCAGGGAAGGCACTGTAGAAAGCACTTGTTGTTCTGGAATACGTATTTGCAGATGCTGTATACTGGTAGAAAGACTGGGAAGTTGATTAGTTTATGCTGGTTAGTTCATCCCTACATAAAGCCCCAAAAAGCTGTGGGAGACCTTTCTGGGTACCGAAAAAGCAAGTGACCTTAAAAATCCAGGCTGCAAGTGTCTTCGGCATAAAGATAGACCAGTGGCTGCGTTTTAGAAGCCAGCTTGTTTTAAAAAAAAAAAAACAACTCACTTTTTGATCATGAATTAAGAAGTATGGAATGTTGCTTAGAATTCCAGAACTATTCTGAATAATTGCATAACCAGATAATAATACAAAGTAGAAGCTAGCAGCCAAGTACAAAGCAGGCCCCCTCCAGACTTACAGAATAAATCCACAGTTAAGGGGAAAATCGCAGCTTACTTGCTGCAAAGTCCCAACGTAAAATGCAGCTCCATAGGTTCCCATAGGAAGCTGCAAGAGCTTCGTCGGTGTGCACTGTCACATGGGTTGAGACAGCCAATCGGATCTGAGCGGCCCTCCCTGCTCTCGCTATCTCTTCTTGCCATCCTGCCCAGGCTAGCGGGAAGATTTGAATTTTGCCGCTTTCTGATAATGCTTGTGTCCTGATAGCTGTTGGTCCAGTTCCTCTAACACTTTTTATCTTATTTTGCATCCCAGCTTAAAAAGAAACAGTATCTTAATGCTGACTGCTCTAAGGGGAATTCCAGTGTTGGACCTCTCTGAATCCAAACACAGCTGAAAGAAGTCAAGGAGACTCCAGGGGAAACCTCACTGTGGACACCTTTAATCAGGTCCACATGAATCCAGATTTAAGGGCCTGAAGGACCCATTAAATCCAGATTTCCCCTGCCCTCGTCAGGACAGGGCTGTGCAGATGGGGCCTTCAATGCGGTCCAAGTGAGGACAGGGCCTTCCTGACTGGTATTAATCGGGTTCCTAATGGGGTCTTAGAAGGGTTCTAAGCTCAAGTGAAAAAGGCCCCTAGTCTTTTGAACCTTTTGTTTTCCAACCTCACTAGCTCTGATTTGTGATCTACTTATTGCATATTTAATTTTTTATAGTCATCTTTATACCACCCCTCACCTGAGTCCCAAAACGGTGTACAAGACAGGCAAAATAAGAGCAAAAACTAAAAGAAAAAATTAAATCCATTCACACAAAGAAGTCCTACAATAAGGAGAGGAGGCAGAATTAACCACAAAGTGCCTGGGTGAGTTTCAGCAGGTGCAAAAAAAGTACTTAATGACTGTAAGAATATAAGAGGAGCCCTGCTGGATCAGGCCACAGACCATCTAGTCCAGCATCCAGTCTCACACAGTGGCCCACCAACTGCCCATGAGTATGTCAAGCAAAGAGAAAAGCAAAATCTTTGCCTGCTCTCAAATCCCAGGAAATGGTATTAGAGACATCCTGCTTGTCCCCCCCAGCCTGAAAGACATACTTAGGCATCCATTCTAGTAGCCATTGATACATCTGTCATCCATGAATTTGTCTAACCCTTTCTTAAAGCCATCTAAGCAGATTGCTGGTAACAAATTCCATAGACCGATGACCCTCTGGGTAAAGAAATACTTCCCCTTGTCTGATCTGACTCTCCTACCCACCAGCTTCATAGAATACTCCCTGGTTCTAGTGTTGTGCGACAGAGAAATTTTCTCTATCCACCGTTTCTGTACCATGCATGATTTTATATATTTCAATCAGCGCCGCTCTTAAACTCCGTCTTTCCAGGCTGGAGAGGCCTATACGTTGCAGCCTGATTTCATAAAGGAGGTCTTCCAGCCCCTTAATCATTCTGCTTACCGTACCTGATGGATCACTACAGGGCAGCCCTTCTACCCCGGGTTACTATCCCTGCAGATAGTAAAACGTATGACATAGTTACTATAGACTTCCCTTCCTCGTAACTGCTCTCCGGCTAACATTTGGACTTTGGCTTTTACTAATGCCCTAGAAAATGTTCTGAGTTACCACTGAAAAGAGCATCCGCTCCTGAGGAGCCTTCTGGTCCGCAGATAATTAGCTCCCAAGGTCCTTTGCCCCATTTCTGCCAGTAAGTTCTTCTGCTACTCCTATCTCACAGTCATGGCTTCTTCTGCCTGTTTCCCTACTGCAGGCAAATGCCTTCATTTCCAGCCTCCAGCCACCTGTGTTCAAGTCCATTCCCAATTCTATTCCCTATTAGCTGGTCCCTACCTGCTTCTTCCCAGTTTCTGGTTGCCAACTACATACCGTTGTTGACAAAGCAGTGCTCTTACAGAAGTGTCTAACGTAGTACATCTTCTACTGAGATCTGGAGACAGGGAGAGACGTACAGAAGGTGTCCTTCAGGGTTCAGACTTGCTTTAAAAGCTCACAACACATTTCACAAATTGTAAGGCACGTAATGCAGAAAATACTTTGCGCACTCTTCTTTTGCTCCCATCATCAAAACCCCTTAAACTCAGGGCTTTTGCAGGTTCAGAAGGGCAAATGACCCCAGCAGACCTCAAGTTTAGAAGCGAATGGGGTCATGATGTCTAAAACCAAATATGACCTTCTGATCCAAGCTGTCAGGAAGAAGGATGCGTTCTCCCTGACATTCAAGGCAGCCCCCAAAGACTAGAGATGTTCATTTTGAACTTGACCAAGGAGAGATTCAGTAACAGTGGGATAACAAAAATGAATTCAGTAAACCAATCTAAATTTCAGGACAAGCTTCAGTTCCACAACACTTTTGCATTGCACCTGTAGTGCGATCTGAATGAGATAAACTGTTTACACAACTGGGCATCTCGGAACAAAGAGAAGGTCCAAGAACGGAGCTTTCAGCTAAAGGCACAATAGCTGGCCATAGAGGCTTCCATTTAACTTTGGGAATTCCTTTCCAAAATAACAATAATCTCAAATTAGGCTGGTGGGGAAGAACAGAAAACAGAATGTATCAAGATTTTAGATATAACATTGTCTGGATGCTTTAAAATTGCTAATTAAATAAAAAATGGCAACCATGTCCTACACCAGGCATGTCAAAGATACGGTCCACGGGCTGGATGCGGCCCGCGGGCTGTACTAATACGACCCGCCGCCGCCGCCGGCCGCCGCCTGCCGCCGCCGCCATCCTCCTTGGGCGCAAAGGAGGCGAGGTTAGGCGAAGCGAGGTGAGCGAGCGCACGGCGGGACCCTCCACTGCCCGAGTGCGCGGGTGCCGCCATGGACAGCCAGCCCCTCCTCTGCCCTAGCCACGCCCCAGCCATGCCCCCAGCCCCTCCTCTGTGCCGTAGCCACGCCCCCGGCCACGCCCCGGCCCCTCCTCTGTGCCCCGGCCACGCCCCTGGCCCTGACAGTACTCTTTTTTTTGAATCCGGACCTCTGCAAAATTGAGTTTGACACCTCTGTCCTACACTATTACTATAGAAGCAATCCTAGAGTACATATGTGTAGCCAAACACAATGGTAAGCACCACACCTTCAGGCTAATTGAGAATCATAGGCCCTTTCCGCACTTGGCCTTATTCTGGAATGTATCTCAGGATCAGGGTCTCTTATCTGCATGCTACTGCAGACTACAGCAGGTCCTAGTGAGACTTTCCATAGCCTGTATTATATGTGGACAAGAGACCCCTATCCTGAGATATATCCCAGAATAAGGCCAAGTGCGGAAGCAGCCATAGACAACAGCAACTAAAGGCTCCTCGTATATTACTACCACCACTAAAGTGAAGTCAAAGAACAAATGTGAGCAATTTCATCTACAAAGCACTTCACAAATATGTCACAGTGGGTTGCTTCCATTGTGGCCATGTCTGGCCTAATTCATTGCCTAGAAAATCTCTACAGGACAGCATTCAGCGGGTGCAATGGCGTTAGAGTAAAGTAAGAATTATTTCCTGCCACCAACATCACAGAGCATGAAGGAGATAAATGGCCTGTTTGCACTTACCTGTTGGGGAGGCTCCATCTGCACGCCATGGCGCTGCCTCCACCTTGGAGAGTCCCAGAGCGTCTCAAATTGTTTTTACCTCCCCACAGCTTTACCAGGAGCTCCTGGAGAGCTCCTGGTGAACTGCGAGACACTAGAGATGTTCACAAATATTCAAAACATTCAAAATTCGAATGATTCTTTCAAATCTCATTCGTATGTGTACGGATACATAAGCATTACATACGTATCCATAAACATTTTATTCATATCCGTACGCATTTGTACGGATCTGTACGGGATGAAAACAGGATCTATATGGGATAAAAACGGGATGTGTATGGATGCATACGGATACATATGAATGTTGGCGACATTCGTTATCTTCAAATACGAATTGAATATTCGTACGAATGGATATAAATGCATTTGCTTCAAATCGAATGTGAATACATTCAAATTTTAAACATTCAAATCAATTCGAATCTTTGGATATTCGATTCAAATCGAATCAAATCCCAAAAATTCCATTCGTGCAAACCCCTACTGGACACAGCATTCACACTTTCTTCAGCTGCAAATACTGCATGGGACTGGGGTGGCACAATTGCACTGTGCAAATGTGTGCAATGTTGAGATTGTCATGGCAACAGCTGGGCATGCAGAAGAAGTTGCCACAGCTTTTGCCATGGCAACTCAGCTGGTCTGGGACAGACACTCCACACTGCAAGCTCTGGTAATAAACTTGGAAGATACACCACTACTCGCAGTGTGGACACAGCCCCTCACCCCTGAACTTAATTTTGGTGGAAAGATAGTTGTATAATTCCATGCAGTTAAGTGCAAACAGGCCCACGATTGTTTAAAGGTTCGTGTATACACAAATACTTGTTCTGGAAGTCCCCAAATTAACCAGAGATAATCTTAAATTGAGAGCCCTTTAGCAAATAAATCACATGCTTCCCAGTGGCTGTATAATTTATGTATTTGTGTGTTTGAAAAGTCTTCCAGTTTCAGCCACCAACATGAACACTGGTGTAAACATATTCAAAACAGCTATACATTCCTGATGCCAAAGTATATAGTTCCAAAGACTGGGCTACGGCAACACAGTGTACATAAGGATTGTGGTTCTGCAAACATTTCCACCAGCTGGGAATGTCTATATCCGGCAAAGGATCTTGGGATTTTTTTTTTAACAAGCTGCCCACAATGGTGTTCAGTCATTCGAAAACGGACAAAGTCATCAGCAGTTCGACATAGGCAGCAGAATGCCTCCCACAAGCATTTACTGCACACCGCCAAATCCATGCTCCCTGCGCTTCGTTGCAGGGTGTAGTCTGGGAATTTGGCAATGCAAAATCTCCAACCAGTAATCAGTTTAGCTCCAGCTCTGCTCTAAGCTTGTAATTAGTGCTCAGAAGCTGTAATTTTGAAAAGATGGAACACAACACCACATCACAAAGGACGGGAGCATGTGCTTATGGGGTTCCACTCAAGCCTATAACAACAAGCCTCTTACTGCCAAGAGAAATCACTCTGAGCAAACATAACATTTGGGGTGGAAATGCCATCTCTCTCTCTCTCTCTAACACACACACAAATCTCCCACACACAGAGAGAAAGAAACTGGAAGAGACTTGTGAATCAATGCTTTTATAATTCCGACCTACTTCTAGGTAAAGAAGATTCTGGTTTTCAAATTGTCCACACTGTTCACCTTCACACCAGTTCTGTGGAGCAGCTTTTCTTAGAGAGGCAGGTAAATAAGAGAGAGCATGATATATTCTGGGCAACTTGCTAAGTCTGTGACAGAAGTAGGGCATGTAAAGCTGATGCAAAGAAAAAAAGAAACACCTAACACTTGAGGGCAGCTGTTTGTCGGATGCAATGGTGAATTGCCCAGATCTTAAATATTTTATTTATTTATTTATTTATTTACATTTATATTCCGGCCTATAGCCTAGGATCTCAGGGCAGGTAACAGCATATTGAAAAGACAAAAATACTTAAAATAAAACCATATATAAAAACAGTATAAGACAATAGTATGTGTAGTAGGGAAAAACTGTGCCACATTTAGCCAAAGGCCAGAGCAAAGAGGTGCGTCTTTACCCCCTCCTGAACGTATACAGTGAGGGGGCCTGACGCACCTCGAGGGGGAGGCTATTCCACGGCCTGGGGGCCATTACTGAGAAGGCCCTCTCTCGAGTGCTCACCCATCTTGCTATAGAGGGTGGTGGAACAGCGAGAAGGGCCTCCCGACAGATCTTAGGGCATGGGCACGTTGGTATGGGAGGAGGCGTTCCTTCAGGTATTTGGGACCCATGTCATTTAGGGCCTTATACGTTAAAGTTAACACCTTGAATTGGGCTCGGTAACGAATCGGCAGCTAGTGCAGCTCTTTTAAGACAGGTGTGATGTGCGTCCGGCCTGATATCCCTGTAAGCAGTCTGCGTTCTGCACTAGCTGTAGTTTCTGAACCGTCTTCAAGGGCAGCCCTATGTAGAGTGCATTGCAGTAGTCCAATCTAGAGGTTACCAGGGCATGGATGACTGTGGCCAAGTCGTCTCTGTCCAAAAAAGGCTTAAGCTGACGCACCAATCGTAGTTGGGAATAGGCACTCCTGGCCAAGGCCTCCACCTGAGCTTCAAGCGTCAATACCGAGTCCAGGAGTAGCCCCAAGTTACGCACCTTATTCACTTATTTAGAAAATATGTATGTCACCTTATAAGTGCAGCTTTGGAGCAACTAACAAAACAGATCAGAAAAATGCTAGGAAACCAAAGATAAAGAGGTAGAGCATCCTAAATAGGGATGTGCATGAATTTTTAGCATGTGTTTGACTCGTAGCAAACTGAACGCAAGAAAATTCATATTCATTTGAATAGATCTTCTAATGTGGTAGGATTCAATTCTGATATGAATGTTCGATACAAATTCAATTTGAATCCCCACCACAAATCGCCTACAAATCCCCTACGTATCTGCTCTGACCGTGTCAAATCCACAGTGAATCCACTTTGAATCTACTTCTCAATCCACTTCAGATCCACTCAGATCCAGATGTGACCGGTGCAGCTGCTTTCCCACCTCCCCGGTTCACAAATGTAATGAAGCTTCTTACGAATGTACCAAAGTATTCAATTCAAAGTTGAATGTCACTCTTCAAATGCACCAACATTCAATTAGAATGTGAATGTCTGAACAAATGTTGGATGCAAGTAAATCAGGAGATTGCCAAAATATTAGAAATACATATCAAATTTTCTCCATCCGTACTCATATTACATATTTTCCCATTAGAAAATATATCCAATAACAATGCCTATCTGTTACACTTTCAGCTATTAGCAGGACAAAATGTTATAACCAGAAATTGGAAAAAGTTAGAAACATTAAACATTCAGACCTGGTATAATAAAGTAGTAGAATATGTAATAAATGAGCTTATTACCTCTCATTACTGCAAATATACAAACAGAAAAGAACAATATATATTTCTAGAAGTTTGGAAACTGTTGTTAGACTTCCTAACATGCAATATGGAGGAGCTAACATTATCAGAAAATGCCATAATTTTTTTGTTGAAATGATATAGTAATACTATAAGATATACGTATCCCATGTAAATTATAGTCAGTGCCAATTCAAGATTTATAGAACTTCATATCTTACCTGTAACACAACTCAAGTTTTGAAATAGTTATTATTGTTTATTAGTTTATTTCAATATATGTAAATTTGTGCATTAAGTTGTAAATGGTAAATATAATTAATAAAACTGTTTTAAAAAATTTGAATGTCTGAATTTGGACGAATTTCAAATGTTATGAATATTCTGAAACATCCTTAATCCTAAACAATCAAAGATTAGGCAAATGTATTTTCCTCACATCCCAACAGCTTATAATATACTGTGATACTTTTTACCATTTCATACTCGGCCTCTATTCTATGGATGGCAACAGACAGCTTTACAATTTAAAAAATGAGTAAAAGAATAAAGAAACATGCAACATCTGACCCAGCCATCATCTATTGATCAAATTCAATAACCCTTCATTATTTACTAGGATTAGGAATGAGGGTCTTAGAAAAACCCATGAATTTCAAATTAGTGTATATTAAGCCATTGTGTCTGATGGGATTTGGGGGTTGGAAGAATCGCGTAGGAAAACTCTGCATAAACAAAATGTGAAACAGGCTGGCTCTTAATGCTTCCTAAGGCCATAAGAATTAATGCCAAATAGACCCAATTGACTTCTGAGTAGAGATGTGAACAAATATTCAAAACATTCGAAATTTGATCGAATTTGGAAATTCAAATTTGAATCGAACGTCTCTAAGATTCAACTTTAACATTCAAACAAATTTTCAAATCTTTAGAATCATTCATATGAATTATTTGGACATCCGTACATGTATGGATACGTACACATTACATAGTTACCTGTACGCATCTTATGTGTATCCGTACAAAGGCAATACAACACCTTCACATTTGTATTGTATTCTACTCAGGGTGAAGGTAAAGCGATACAATACAAATGCATATGGGACAAAAACGGGATGCCTACGGGGTAAAAACAGGATGTGTACGGATGCGTACGGACACATATTTTATTTATTTTATTTATTTATTTACATTTATATCCCGCCCTATACCCTAGGGTCTCAGGGCGGGTAACAGCATATTTAAAAGACAAGAATATTTAGAATAAAACCATATATAAAAACAGTATAAAACATTAGTATGTACAGTAGGGAAAAACTGTGCCACGTTCAACCAAAGGCCAGAGCAAAGAGGTGCGTCTTTACCCCCCTCCTAAACGTATACAGTGAGGGGGCCTGACGCACCTCAAGGGGGAGGCTATTCCACAGCCTGGGGGCTATTACTGAGAAGGCCCTCTCTTGAGTGCCCACCCGTCTTGCTACAGAGGGTGGTGGAACAACGAGAAGGGCCTCCCCCCCAGATCTTAGGGCACGGGCAGGTTGGTGACATATGAATGTTGTCAACATTTGTATCTTTAAATATGAACCAAAAATTCATATGAATAGATTCGAAAGTGAATACATTCAAATTTTAAACATTTGAATCCATTCAAATCTTGGGGTATTTGATTAAAATCAAACCGAATTCTGAAAATTGCATTCATACACACCCCTACTTCTGAGTATCTTAGGCCATATTTGGACTAATGGTCATTATTCTGAGAGAGGGGAGGCCTCCCTGTCCCAGAATTAGCTACCCTTCCCTTTTGCAACTAAAGAGAAGGGGAAAATCTGCCAAGGGTGACAACCACTTGCTTCAAAGTTAAGAGAGTCAAAAGAAAAAGTCATCTCGGCTAATAAATGTGGCCTGTTACCAAAACAAAAGAAGGAAAGACCCACCATGTACATCCAAATGATTTCTTGTCTGCAATTTTTCCAGTGCCCAGAAGCTTTTGATGAAAGTTGTATTAGGTCATCCTTTAAATTGGTTCCAGCTTTTGCTTGGCTGTAATTTGAAGAAGGGGAGGAGGGAACAGAGAGAAGTAGCTTAATAAGTAGATCTAGCCTTTGCCACAATAATATGAGCCCGATACGGAAAAGGAATAAGCTATCCAAATTCTTAGGGCTATATCAAACGTCCTAACATCTAGGCCCCATAAATCAGCTGCCTTTTAAGGTTACCTATTTAATGTAACGGAAATAGGTACACCTGGGCTCCAGTTCTCACAAAGAGAGGAGAAGCAGCATTTGAAGGCATTTCTCTTCTTCAGGCTTTTGATCAATACTGCTCGTGCTCCCAATTTTCTGCAAGGAGGAACTTCATCTCCAGTTGCTCCAGAGTTTCTCTCCTCCCTAAAGATGTGGAATCTCAGGACCTATTCACACCCCACTCACTGGAATGGTATGATAACACCATCCTAGTGAAGTTAAGATCAGGCACAGAAAGAGACATCCATGCTTCAAGTACTGGGGCAGTCCTGAACCAGACCACCAGCACATGAAGTGCAGACGGCCTGGACTGGGCCAGGCCGGATCACCATGGCAACAGCTGCGGCAACATCCAGTGTGCACCCAAACATTGCCATGGCGACTTGGATGTGGCATGCCGCTGTGCCACTACACTCACTCACTCACAGCTTCACATGCGAAAGAAAATGCAAATCCTGCTGACTGGGAGCTCATTAGCCAGGGCAAAGAGGTATGTCTTCAATGCCCTCCTAAACGTCTAAAGTGAGGGTGCCTGACACATCTCAAGGAGGAGACTATTCCATAGTCTGGGGGACATCACTGAGAAGGCCCTATCCTGAGTGCCCACCCCTTTTGCTGCTAACGGTGGTGGTACAACCAGGATGACCTCCCCTACAGCTCTTAAGGCACAGGCAGGTCAGTACAGAAGAAGGCGTTCCTTTAGAGGTTTGGAGCCCAAGTCATGTAGGGCTTTATAGGTTAAAATTAACACCTTGAATTGGGTTCAGGAGCGAATTGGCAGAGATCAAAGTCCTCTGCAGTGACAATCTGCAGTAGGGAATAAGTGCCCATCACTAGTAACTCTGCAGTGGAGCTTATTAGGCAGACAACAACACTTTGGAGAAGAGTGTGAATTGATCTTGTAATTTTGCTATTCTACTTTAGATGTTTGGTCAGGTCCATTCCCTTAAGCAGGGCATATTACTGAATCAGCAACTGTATCTTCTCTGGCAAAATTTCAGGAAATAGATGGATCAGGTTTTGGAGAAAAACCAGAAAGACCTTCATCCAAAGCCCTCCCAGGTCTTTGGCGAGCCTTTCCCCCTGCCTAAGCTATCTTAAAGGATTGTTAATAAACAAACCAAAGTTACTGAGTTCTTCAGAGGAAGGCAGTATTATAGACATGGGAAATTGAATAAGACAGGAGAGATAAGGTGACTTAATCTTTAATACTGCCACTGGAAGAAAGATGGGGCACAAAAATCTATAAGAACCAACTGTATTTCTACATATCAGAAGCTCCAAAGTCATCAGGGTGAAGGCAAAGCAACTATTCTAACTCACTTGTCCGGACAGACGACAAGACATATTTTCACAGAGCAACAGCAGCACTATAAAGGCATGTCATGCCGGCAAAGAAGAAGCTCTCCTCTTTGTTTGGAGGCCATGCTGCAAATGCATCATGCCTTTCAACCACTAGAATGCAAGAAGATCCAGGGGAGACCTCTTCAGTCCTCCAAGAAAGCCAGTAAGGCAGCTTACTGTGTTCCAGGCTGTAGCCAATAATAGACCCATCCTCCATGAAGTTACCCAGTCCTTCGGTTTGCTGTCCCGGTTAGTGAACCCTGCTATATCTTATGTCAGCAAATTCCACTGCTGAACTGTGGGCTGCGTGGTAACATGCAAAATGGCATGCCAGTTTGGCACCAGTTTGGGAACCAGCCAGCAAGCTTCTTGCAAGGTGGAAGAAGCCTGTATACTAGACCCACCTGTGTTCCAGGTGACAGATTTAGATGTTTCTTAAGGTTTTTTTTAATAAGATTTTTTTAAAAAAATTCAGTCATAATAACAAGCATTGTTAACTGGCTGATTTAAAGAAAATAACTTAATACCAAATTGATACATTCGAATGAAACATATCCTATTCATTTTTACCAAGTTAGATGCAGAGATTGTTTAAATATAATCCAAAACAATTATATCCTGTAATAGTAATTCAAGCAATGATATTATGAATTTATTTCTTTTTGCGTAACGTATAAATGATCTGTTGTGTAAAAATAAAGTTTAGAAGTTAGCCTCTCCATCATCACAAAAAAACAGATGCCCAGAAGCAGTGCTGGAAATACAGTAATCCTACAGTAGTCCAAGGGTGCTTCCGCACTTACCTCCAAAATCCGGATCTATTCAGATCCAAAAGCATAGCACCCACCTCAGTCCGGACCTCCGAAGGCCCTCCCCCGGCCTGCCATGATTGGCTCCTCCGGAGCCGAGCATGGCAAGCCAGGGGACTCTGATTTTGGGGCTCCCGCTTGGCCAGGGTCGGCACCTGTGTAGAGAGCCTCCTGAAGCCAGGCGCTGCCCTGGCCAATCAGGAGGCGCGCAGGACACAGGTGCGAAGGCAACTGGGACCTTGCAGCCAGAATCAGGCTGGCTGCATTAAGGTAAGGAGGGGATCCCGCTCGGTCGCCCCAGGGTGGGGTGGGGGTAGGTGAAGCTCCCCCTGGCTCCAGAAGCGACAATCCACCGCTTCTGGGTCGAGGGCGAGTCCCGAAATTGGAGTCCCCCAGCTCGCCATGCTCGGCTCCAGAGGAGCCAATCATGGCGGGCTGGAGGAGGGCCCAGTTAGAGACCCTTTTCACTGTGTGGACACATCCTTTTCGGATGTGTCCTAACAGCAAAAACACTAATTAAGTCTACCTTTTATATGGTCTTATGGGAAACCGGTTTAAGGGCCGCTTAACACCCATTAGCGACACATCTGGCAGGAGTCAACGCGGAAGTGGACTCCCTGATGTGTCTCTAATGAGTGCTACTGTGCGGACATGGTTTTCCCAAGAGTTTAAAATGTAGTCTTAATGGGTGTTAAAGGGTCAATGCGGAAGCACCCCAAGTGTCTAACAAAATGGTGCTGGGGTTGGTACACCAGATCATAGCCCACATACTGTTTGCACATGGACATGGTCTGTGCACTAGCACTGTTTTAATGCCACAACCCACTCGAAAGCTCCAGCCTGCGTGCTGTGTGTGTCTGAAAAATTCAGATTCTGTAAGAAATGCCCTCAGTTGACGATACTGAAACTGTTTCAGCCTTGAAAGCTCCATCTGAAACAGGATAATTAGTGTCACAGAAGTCTTGATATTTATATCTAATCTATTTTCTGTTGACTCCCTGCATCTGATTCATCTGGGTATAAAAGACAATGATAAATTGATACCAGTGGTGGGCGCCACTGGGAAGCCAGATCGTTGGTGTGATCCAGCAGGAGTCTTCTTGGGATCCTGTGTCTACAGTTCTGATCAACTTCAGCCTCCACACAAAAGCTGGAGATGAAAGGTACTGTTGTCCCAAAACATCTGAAGAAGGCCCCCTTTGTTGTCGCAGTTGGGGCTACCACCAAGTGGTCACTGACTATCGGTTGACTGCCTTACTCAGTCCAAAAAATCCAGACTCAAATCTAGAGTTTCTGGTTACTGTTTAAAGGTCTGCTGACCCTTCAGCCCAGCAGAACATAATCCTCCAGCAAGTTTATGCAGAGAATTGCAGGATTACAGTGAAATACTATACAAGTCTGCTTTGAGATAAATCCCCTTTGGCTCCAGGGGATGTACTCCCCCCACGGTAAGTGGATAGTTAGCAGCTTTAATCGGCTTAGCGAAGAGCTATAGTGTTGGAATAAAACAACTCTGAAACGCAGGAGGTCATACTCTTTCACTGATACACCAGTTCTGGTAGCAAAGTAGTGTTTTTTAATGTTTTAATTGGCTTGTAGAATATTCTAAAAAGAAATTTTATCCAGACGATTCCAAAAACAGCAATTCAGAGCATCCATTTTCCTAGGTCACAGGATTCTTTATCTTGCAGAAGGAAAGCATTACTAACAAGTAGTTGGGAGATGCCCTGTCCTTGATGGGGTTACAATATCCGGGAAGGGACAGGTACGAAATCTGGGGGTACTCCTGGACTCTGCGCTAACACGTGAAGCTCAGGTGGAAGCCGTGGCCAGGAGTGCCTACTCCCAACTACAGCTGGTGCGCCAATTGAAAACTTTTTGGGGCAGAGATGACCTGGCCACAGTTATCCACGCTCTGGTAACCTCCAGGTTGGACTACTGTAATGCACTCTACATGGGGCTTCCCTTGAAGACGGTTCGGAAGTTGCAGCTGGTGCAGAATGCAGCGGCCAGAGTGCTGACAGGAACATCTGGCCGGACGCATATTACGCCGGTTCTAAAAGAACTGCACTGGCTGCCAATTCACTACCGAGCCCAATTCAAGGTGCTAACTCTGACTTATAAGGCCCTAAATGACTTGGGCCCCAGATATCTAAAGGAGCGCCTTCTCCCATATCAACCTGCCCACGTCTTAAGATCTGGAGGGGAGGCCCTCCTGGTTATCCCACCGCCTTCAGTACTTAAGCAGGTGGATACTCGGGAGAGGGCCTTCTCGGTAGTGGCCCCTAGGCTGTGGAATGGTCTCCCCCTCAAGGTGCGTCAGGCCCCTTCTTTGTCCCTATTCTGGAAGGCCGTGAAAACGTTCCTCTTCACACAGGCCTTTGGTTAAATGTTCCCCACACATCCCCCACTGAAAATCACTGCTGTTTTTAACTATTTTTGTACTTTTTAAAACTGCATTTTTAAACTCCTTTTGTTTTGATATTCTTTTTATACGTCTGTTTTTAAATGCTGTGAGCCGCCCAGAGACCCTCGGGTATGGGGCGGCATATAAAGGTTAATATATATATATAAAGGTTTTTATATATATTTATTTATATATAAAAATAAATAAATAAACAGGCATGCACATAACCAAAACACCTCACTGTAAAAACAGAAACTAAGAATTGGCTAACTGCATAGATACATCCATGCAGTTTCCCAGGCAGGGTATCAAAGTGCTTTATGATATAGATGACAGGGATGGAACCTGCTCTACTATTACCTATAGGCACTCCAAAATCTCTTAAGAATCTAACAATGCCATGCCACCACCGTTAAGTTCTGGCCGCCTGGCTGCATTCACACTGTGAGTGCTGGTGCAGTCCCCAATTGGGGCAGGAGTGCTTGCAGTGCAGATGGTCTCTCCCAGATTACCTGAATTACCATTGCTGTGGCAATCATGAAGCAGCACATAACTGTGCAGCTGTGGCTGTACCACCATGCCTCCTCACAGCTTCACACCTGGAAGCAAGTGTGAATGCCATTGACCAGGAGTATACTAGCCACTCCTGGTCAAGTTGTGGAGACTTTTTTACTTCTCCACACTCATGGAGGATCGAGGCAGCTCTAGAATGCTCCTGGATGCAGCAAGGTGTGTGGACACTATGCCGCCTCCTTCAAGGTAGGGCAAACAGACCCAAAGAAGAAGAGTTGAAGAAGAGTTGGCTTTTCTACCCTGCTTTTCTCACCCATTTAAGAGGACTCAAAGAGGCTGACAAAGCTTATATTCTTCTCCCCACTACAGAACACCATGTGAGGTAGGTGGGGCTGTGAGAGCTCAGAAGAGAGCCATGACTAGCCCAAGGCCACCCAGCTGGCTTCATGGGAGAGGGCAGAATCAAACCCAGTATTCCCAGATCAGAGTCCGGTTCCCTTACCACTAGACCAAACTGGCTGATTAACATACATAGAAAAACCCTTTTAAAGATGAATCCTATACCAGCCTCTCTCAATTTGTAACCCTCTACCTCTGCTTGGACTGGAACTCTCACCAACTTTAGTTAGAACCACACATTGGTCAAGGAAGATAAAGCTTTTGAAGGACCCAAACTGCAGAATTTCAGCTTGTGTGTGTGTGTTTGGGGAAAGTAATTAAGATTCAGTTCCTGAGTTCCTCTGTGAATCAGCTTCATGGGACTCAGTGGGCTTTACTTCTTGGTAGATATTTACAGGTCTACTCAGTTAACGCTCAATTAAATATAAGACTGCAGGTAGCCCTAGCAGTGGGACAGAGCAGAACGCAAAATGCAATCTTGGATCCTTAGCTGGAGGGCATTATGCAATAACGTGATTTTCTTTATGGAAACTTTAATTAATCTGCCAGCAAGCAGGCAGTGAACTTAAGTGCCGTCACTTGCTGGAAATTTAATTAATGCGCTTTTGGAACATAATAGCTCCATGACTAGAGCACTGTTCTACAATCATGTGCTGAAGCAAGAGTTTGGACTAGCGAGTTTTTCTCTCTTTCCCCCTCAACAGGGAGATAAGCTTGTCAGGTTTAATTTAAATTTGTCCACTTCCCAAAGCGGGTGGGAAGCTATTGTGCGTCTAGAGACACTGGGAAAAAATACTAAACGATCGCCGTTTCCAAGACATGAAACACACAGTAAAAAGCAAAAGACACATAGTCAACTCTTGGGTTTATCAAAAGTCTATGAGATTGCCCAGAGTGGCACATTTCCCCCAGTGAAGGAGACTTGTTAATGAAAGGAAAGCTGACTTCAGGAAAATGCACTTTTGAGAACAGGTTTGCCTGGGGGCTCCTTAAATTGGGAGTGGAGGGAGAAAGGGGAAGTTTCCTTTTCAGATAAAAGTTACAGCAAAGGCTTGATCTCACTATTTAAGTGGTTTACAACGCACAGTCTGGATGAGGTCCAAGAGAGTGAATCAACACACCCAGCAGGGCTCCTTTTTAACCAGTTACACACAGATCCCTGGAGAATTCACAATCCATGCCTAAAACACTGAAGCAAACATCGTGTGGTTGTGTTATGAATTGCTTTGCAAGTGCACGCCTGCAGTTCGCATTTGAAACGGGCCATGTAAGGGTTCGAGCCAATTTGCGGTCTATTTGCACGTCTGGTATACTGTTATTTCTAATATTCTTGGCAAACTTGCTTTCACCCTAAGCTTTTGCGTATGGGGGTGGACTTGTATACATTGTTATACTGAGACATTCCCACTGGCTGCCTAACTGGATTCACCTTCCTGTGGCTCATCACAGCATGTCTGGGAGAGTTTGCAAAGCTTCCAAGGGCGATTGACAAGAAATAAGGAGTCTGTATGAAATAGGCTTGGTTCCCTTTCATAAACAGAAGCACCCTTGCCCCAAAACAGAAGCACCTTCCATCAAGCTCCCAGCACTGACCCCTCCCTCCCCACTGTCACCACACAGGCTATGAAGGAACCATCTTGCCTGTGGGGAATGAAGGAGAAAAAGAAAATAAAAGTATTTTACCACTGCAAGGACACCGTTGCTGCCAGAGTGTCCCTCTTCCCTCCCACACCATTTTCCTTTTGTATCTTGTCTCTTTAGACCAGTGGTTCTCAACCTGGGGGTCGGGACCTCTTTGGGGGTTGAACTACCCTTTCAGAGGGGTCACGACGTGCACACGCCTGCTAGGGGGGTCTCCCCTACAGATCTTAAGGCAGGCATGTCAAAGATACGGCCCGCGGGCCGGATGCGGCCTGCGGGCCGTTTTAATACGGCACACGGCCGCACGCGGCCCGCCACCGCCGCGGCCCGCAGCCCACCGCCGCCCACCGCCCGCTGCCGCCGTCCTCCTTGGGCGCGAAGGAGGCGAGGCAACGCAAGGCGAGCAAGCGCGCGGTGGGACCCTCCATTGCCCGGGTACCGCCATGGACAGCCAGCCCCTCCCTAGCCATGCCCCGGCCACGCCACCAGCCCTTCCTCTGTTCCCTAGCCATGCCCCAGCCATGCCCCCAGCCCTCCTCTGTGCCCTAGCCACGCCCCACACCACGCCCCCAGCCCCTCCTCTGTGCCCCGGTCACGCCCCCGGTCACACCCCCTGGCCCTCACAGTATTTTTTTTTTTAAATCCGGCCCTTGGCCGGATTGAGTTTGACACCTCTGTCTTAAGGCATAGGCAGGCAATACAGAAGACGTTCCTTTAGATATCTGGGGCCCAAGACATTTGGAGCCTTATCAGTTAAGGTTAATACCTTGAATTGGGCTTGGCAGCTATTATGCCTCAGTGTTTAGCACTGAAAAGGCATCCATCATGATTTATTATCGGTCTTTTGCATTTTGGGAGGCCAGTAATGACACTGTTTCATCTCCCTTTTCAATCTGCCCTAAGGATTAAACCCCTGCCATGGCTTTGTACTATTTTAAATGGCACCTTTTTCCTTTTAAGGTCTCTCCTGCTGTTTTTTAAAATTATTCTCTGCTCTGCTCCTATTGTCATTCTAGTCTAGTTTGCTTTCATGTGTTTTCAAGGCCAAAAGGTGGGGTAGAAGCAGTTAAGATAAACATGCATTAAGATATATTGTTTTCTGATATAAACATGAATTAAACGCATGGGAAAGAATTTGCCCCGTTGAGGCATTTCTGTCACAATGACAATATGCGCAGAACATCAGTGAACACGTCCTAATGTGCTATCTTGGCATTTACTGTGCTCCTTACCAATCCTGTCTGATCTCAGAAGCTCAGCAGGGTCAGGCCTGGTGAGAACTGGATGGGAGGCCACTTTGGATTCCCACCTGCTGTCAGCTGGGAAGCCGGTCATTACAAATGCAGTTTGATACAGTGGCATCTCTTGTTTCAGACAGCAATTCTCACCACTTTCAGTCAGGAGAGCATTAACGCTTACCTTGACTTTAGCAAGGAATGTTGAATACACAACCAACAAAAGGAGTCAGAGGACGGAAGAAATATTCAGAAAAATGGTATTAAGTAGGGATTGGTTTCTGATGTTTGTTGCTATATATTAATAATAATAAAAAATTTAAAATGTCCAGAAGTGACAGTTTTATCATGAGTCACATTGTTGAAACTGATGCTCTGTTGTCAAAATTAACTTTTCTGTGTAATGATTCTACAACAGTGATGGCGAACCTTTTGAGCCCGGTGTGTCAAAATTCGCAAGAAAACCTCGCTTAATTCGGGTGCTGTGTCACATCTAGAAATATCCATAATTTTGTGATATTTGTAGCTCTACTAAAAAGTTATATTTTTGATATAGGTATTTTATTAAAAGCAAAAACGAATAATTCTTTACATTGGTGACTTTCATTGCTGAATTTCAATTGAAAGTTAGTATTTCGTACACTTCAAGAACAAGCAAGCACTACACGCCCAGGTGCCAGGGTGACCATGTGTGTCACCGAAAAGGGCTTGGCGTGTCGCCTGTGACACGCGTGTCACAGGTTGGCCATCACTGTTCTAGAACTTGGCCTTTTACTGAACTAGTGGCCGGTGTCACGAAAAGCGTGGTTCGGAGGCTGACTACAGGGCCCAGGCAAGATTTGATGTGGCAGAGGTAAAACAGTTATTCACGGCAAAAGCAATATCTGGGCAAGCTGAGGGGGGAAAGTCCTGGACATTATTCAACTGAGGGCCTATTCGCACTTGCCAGCCTGGTATGGTATAATGTAAGATCCAGCAAGGCAGGACCCGTTTGCACAATGAGCATTAAACTAGCCCCACAGCTGCCCAGTAGCACTTGGAGCGCAAATGGACAGGCTGGGCCTTGCTGGATCACCAAGACAACATCCGAGGCAATGTCCAGTGCATGCTCAGATGTTGCCATGGAAATCCGGGTTCTGAGTGCAATTACACGCCACTGTCACACCCACTCTTCCACTCGGAAAAGGATACAAATGCTAGATCAATGAGCAATCTGGCCGCTCCAGGTAGGTGTGTGGACAGCTTTATATCAGTCCACACCTGGACTGCTCCCATAAAGGGTTATTCCACTTTGGGACAGTGGCAGCCGTGCTATAATGCAGATGTACCTGCCCAGCAAGTGGACTGGAATTCACAGAAAGGTAAGTGCAAGCAGGTCCAGGATTTGAAGGAAGGCGGGCCCCCAAAGCACACCAGGCCTTGCGCCTCGCCTAGCCATGCTCCTTGCCTTGCGTCTCACCACGTGCCTTGCCATGTTCCTTGTGCCTTGCCTTGCCTTGCTTTCATTTTTATCCCGCCCTACACCCAAAGGTCTCTACTTGCATACTGTAGAAGACAAAATTCCCTTTAAGGAAGGTGGATGTTATAGAGTTATTAAATGTGGGCTCTAAAAGCGCCCATGCCGTCTATAGCAACAGTTTCTACACCCCTCTGCTACTTGTTACTTGACTCCATCATTGTAAACCCCAAGAAGAACTGAGGATCTGGCCAGTGAAGGGTGACTCTAGTAACCTCCTGCCTACAGACAGAGGGGAACTGGGCCATTCAGAAGAATACTGAGCTCAGAAAATAGTGAAAGAGGAATGCCTACAGACTGCTGCCAGTCTACATATTTGACAGCTCTCCAAAACCACCCCCCTGGAAGGCAGTAAATTCAACGACCTGGGTCAAGAAAAAAGCAAGGTCTCACCTAAGGTTTAATCCAGCTTCACTCCACTTTCGGAGCAAGAAAACACATCAACAAAGCGACCAGAAATTTTATTTTCACATTATCTCAAAGGTGAATTTTCTTAGTTATCTAACACTGAAAAAAACAACCAGCTTGTCACTGTGCTGATGTATTCTCTCGCTCTGAAAGTGGACTGAAGCTGGATTGAAACTTAAGTGTGACTACAGCCATAGAGTAACACTTTGATTTGCGTGGAGGAGGGTCAGTTTCCCCAAAATTGTGCACAAACCAAAACTGTGAAAATCAAGCAATGAAAATCGATGTAAAATACGGAGTTTGGGAATCCTACATGAGGACAGTGGCTAACCTGGGGACAATCCAATCCTCAGCAAAAGCATGGAAGGCAGAGTTAGGAAGGGACCAGCAAACTGACCACTGCAAAAAGTGCATGAGAGACAGAGGCAACGGAAGGGAGCCAGAAACCCAACTGATGCAAACAGCAGAAGCAATGAAAGTAGATCGATCACTCACTCACTCACTCACTCACTCACTCACTCACTCACTCGGAGTTTGCTTTCAAGTTGATGACTGGCTAAGAGGGGCAACTCTGAAGTAGGGATGTGTACAAATGTTCTAAACATTGGAAATTCAATCAAATTCAATCGAACGTGGAATTTCGAATTCAAATAGAATGTCTACACATTCAAATTTAAACAAACACATTTCAGATGTTCCAAAACATTCGTTCGAATGATTCAAAACATTCGTTCGAATGATTCAAAACATTCGAATTTGCAGGTACAAATCTCATACATATCTGTACGCATTTGCGCTGATAGTATGGGGCAAAAACGGGATGTATACGAGATAAAATGGGACGCATACGAAACACGTACAGATACCTATAACACATTCGTATCTCCAAATAAGAATGTTGTCAACATTCGCATCTTCAGATTTGAATCTAACATTGGAACAAATAGATTTGAATGTATTTGATTCAAATCGAATTTTGTTGCATTCGGATTCTAAACATTCGAATCAAATCAAATGTTTGGATATTCAATTCAATTCAAATTCAAATGCAGAAAAAAATCCATTCACATCCCTGCTCTGAACCAGTCAGCAGCTCAAAACAGACATCCAGTGACTTCACTGCTCTTGCCGAGTGCGCTTCTTGCAACAACCAGATCTCCATCTCCTTTCTATTGCCTCTGTGTCCTGCATACTTTTTGCAACATTCTGAGCCACCAGATGAGGAGCCAAGCCCAAGACCGCATAATAGCGAGTAAATGAGTGTCCGCAAATGGAGGAAAGATCGCAATTGGGCAGACACATGGTAACGAAACTGTGCTAATCAAAACTGCGCAAACTGAGGTCTCGCTGTATTTTAAGGAAAATTTAAAAATTAAAGAGGGGGCTTGTCAGGGACAGCTATTAAGAGTCTAGATCTTTCTTCTATCTGGATCTCGAAGCACCTGGATCTTGTGGCAGGTTTAACCCTCACCAGCAGAGGTGAAAAATTATGCAGTTTGTCAACAATGGAACTGTTCTGCACCCTTCTTGCCTTGAATTCCTGAAGCCAAATCATATATGGTGTTGGCCTGATTTCTGCAAGAATTTTGTCCTGGGAGAAGATGCCTGAAAACTGTACTGCATAATCATATTTTCCAAACTTCATATGCAAACAAAAATCTGTATTTCCTCTTGGCTGAGATATAATGTTCCCCCACCTGTCCCGAGGAAGGGTGCATTTCCCATAGTGTTTTTGTTTGCACTTGGCCCCGTGGTCAGCATGCGATATGCTCCTAGATGGAGCATCTGCCCTTGAAGGGGCAGTGTCCAACTCAGAAACGGCCCCTTCCGTGCAGGAGCATACTGCGTGTGAACTTTGTGTGGAGCACAATTTCACGCTCTACGCGTAGACATACCTTCACCAGAGATGGCCTACCCCACCTCTGGTGCAGCCCATTCACACCTCTACTGTGCTGGTGGGACATCTGAGGTGCCACACAAGCATGCTGTCACCTCAGATGACTGAAAATGGGAGTGTGCGTTCGCAGCCCATCACCGGCATCCAGCCCAAGATGGCGGTGCCTGGACTCACATCTGCACTTGATGTGAAGATCTAGAAGTGTGGGGAGGGTGTGTGAGTGTGAATGCTAGTGCACACCAATTGGAAAGCCCTATTCCTGTCCCCCAGATGGGATGGGACAGGGGGTGCAGAAAGGTCCTTTATTTGATAGGACCAGAAAAGCTTAGCAAGACCCAAGGCCAGAAGGTTCATCAAAAAATCCTTCCCCTTGCACCTACCAAAGCATAACAGGACCCAAAATAACTCACAACCTCTAAGTAGGGCTATTGTACATAAAATAAATAGTCACCATCTTAAAACAACTTCCTCTGGTGTATTCATCAAAACATTTTCATTTAATTTATTCTCCATCCGGCATCACATCTTTGTTGCTTCTGTCTTCTATGTACACTTTTGTGAAATGTTACATGGATGCAAAAGGGCAGTGCAGAAGTTAGAACCAGCTACTCTTTCTATAAATAAACATATGGAATGGATACCATATGTGTCTAGAGGGTTTGCTGCACTTGCCTTCATCACTCAACTTAAAGCACACTGGAGAGTTCCCAAGAGCAAAAAAAAAATGTATAACTGGTGGCCGGCTGAATTTCCTGCATTCATACACACAGAGAGAAACCACCAGGACTTCTTGGCATAACGTTACCCCCAATTAGTGATCCCACTTGGCACGGAAGGCAAGTCAAAAATAGACATGGGTGGGAAAGCGAGCAGAATTTCATAGCTTCAAACTCAGCCGTTACTTATTTGTCGGCTGATCCTTGAGACAATGACCTTCTCGTGAAATCAAGGAAACTAGATAAGGCGCCTGGTAAAGATGAAAACCTCCATTAATAAGATGCAGATGGACTGAAATACTTCGCCCTAAACAGAAGATCTGTGAGTTGGCAACATTTTCAAGGCACAATCTACCCATAAGCTGGACCATTCAAATAAACGGGGGGTTCACACAGGCATGGAAACATAAGATTATGAAACAGAGGCCCTTCTGGCACTGGTCTGGCAAGGAGCCTGGACATCTTCTGGACCTGTTGTTCTGCACCCTGGAGTAAAATAGAAGACGTTCTGCTCCCTTCTAGTACACGCCATCTGCACTGGAGGCAGTGTGGGCCAATCTAGGCAGCCATTTATACTGGGAGACCTAGAGGTCTACCCACAGTCCAGGGGGTCATAGAACAGAACTGCAAAAATGGGTCTTCCTGGAATTCCATGCCCAGAAACTTTAATTCCTGCCCACTGGAGCCTTCACAGCAGCTTTTAAGGGCTGTGGGGCTTCACAGGGCTGTCCAAGTGCAGACAATTTTGTTCCAGGACAGATGACCCACTCCAGCCCAGGTAAGTGCAGAAACAGCCAGATGCAATGTCCCAAATTACATCAACAATAAACAAAACAGAAGAATCAAATCACTAATTCTCATGATAGAGCAAATATTTAGAAAGTAGAGGGTTCATGGAAGAAGGTCCAAGGGAACCGGCTTCGTACCAATGCACCAAGTAGTCACTAGAGGTTGACTCAGTGCTGGCAAACAATCTAGTAGTGGTAGTGGGGATGTGAGAGCTCAGGATCACCCAGGAGGAGTGTGGAATCAAACCGGTATTCCCAGGTAAGAATCTGGCTCCCTAACCACTAGACCAAACTGGCTCACAAAGGGTGTTTCTCCACTGAGCTCCTTTGCTAAGGAATGGGTACTTCCCTTAATCCGGATCTAGTAGATCCGGGTTAAGGGAAGTACCCAATGTGTTTCCACGGGTGGTCTAGCACCCAATAGCAATGGGTGCTAGCCTGCCTGCTGTGGAAATGCTGGAGCACCCATGTGCAAATCCGGATCTACCCACGAGGGGTCTGCCTGTCACCCCAGGTTTTTTGGGGGACTAGGGGCTGCAATCTCCGTAGACACTCCGGAGAATCTTCCAAGATCCTCTGGAGCAGCTCCATAGAATCTCTGGAACAATCTGCCACTAACTTCGAAGACCCCCCAGAGCCTCTGACAGCAGCATTGCTCTCACAAGGGGTTCTCTTCAGAGGCCATGCTAACCTCCAAAGACAACTTCAGAGGGGCTTCGAAGTTTTGTGTTTGGGGCACACACACACCATGGGAGTCCCCCCCCCCGAGCCTCCTCTAGACCCCCACTGCCCAATTGTAGTGGGAACAGGCTCCCTATAATCCAGATTAGATGGCTGAAGACTCCATTGTAGACCCCTTTAATGGGGTATACAGGAAATTCAGATTATAGGTCCTGAAGGACCCATATAATCCGGATTTCCCTACCACTGGTGGAAACAAATGTGGCTCTAATGGGGTCTGTAGTGGAAATGGGTTTATCCTGCTCTGAGCCTAATGGGTCCTTAATGAGTGCTTCAATGGGTACTTAATGCTAGTGGAAAAACACCCAAAAACAACAAAACAAAATCAACAAAAACAAAATCAAGTCCACTGAACGAGAAAGCAATGATTTAACAAAAGGGGCACACACAGAGAGTAAGAAATATTGCATCCGGCCAATTTTTTAAAAAGTTTTTTGATAGTCAGCACATCAAAAGCAACCTTATTGGGGGGGGGGGCAGAATTACCCAGAAGCCTTATTAAAAGCAAGTGCAGCAGAGGAGGGGGAACGCCAGACAGAACTGGGAAGATGAAAGTTCAGTACATGAATCAACCATGAACTCACATATCTATCAGTCATTATTCTTCATGCACCTCAGAATCCACCACCACCACTGGCCAAGCCAGCAGACTACAGATGCCTGTGGACATGCTGGCTTTTCTTGAAAAGCCATCCTTAGAACGTAAGAGGATCCCTGCTGGATCAGGCCATAGCCCGTTTCGACCAGCATCCTGTCTCACTCAGTGGCCCACCAATTGCTTCTGGGCATCTCAAGCAGAAGACAAAAGCAAAAGCTTCACCTGCTGTCAGCTCCCTACAAACAGCCTTTAGAGTCATCCTGCCTGTTTCTTCAACCTGGAGGCAATACCTGAGCATCCATTCTAGCAGCCACTGATACACCTGTCCTCCATGAATTTGTCTAACCCTTTTTTAATGCTGACCAGACTGGCTGCTGTCACCACCTCTTCTGGCAGTAAGTTCCACAGACTGATGAACCTCTGGGTAAAAAATAAATAAATACTTTCTTCTGTTGGTCATAACTCTGCTGCCCATCAGCTTCATAGAGTGCCCCCTGGTTCTACCTCTCCAGTGATAGAGAAAAGATTTTCTCTCTAGCTACCTTTTCCACAACACACGTTTTTCTTTGTGTGGCCCATTTAAGGCCATCAGGATCGCAGCACAAACTTTTACAAAACGGCCAGAAGTCCACCCTGCCAAGGCTTCCTCATGCTGGTGCCAGATCTAGTCTCTCTGAATGTACACAAATTAGATGATCTAAATTCAACTTGTGAAAAGGTACCAGCCAAATTGTTGTCTTCAAAACTTTGCAAACATGGCCCTCTTGGGTTAGCCTTTCAAATTTGGGACTAAGCCACCAAAAGACAAGAGATATTGTTAACACTTTAATATGATTCCATTTTATTTTGCTGGGGGAGGCAAAGTTCATGATTACAAAGATTTTTCTCTAGTGCTGGGGAATGGGAACCCTAAATTTTTTTCCTTTTTTTAAAATTATTAAAATCCAGTTTTGACATTAAACAACACATTCATGTATCATTTCAACATAAGAAAGGGTCCAGATAACTAATTCGGTCCAGGTAAGTAATTATTGGATTCCAAACTTCATTTAAAGAATATCTCTCTTTCCTCCCCATATCATGGCACTATTGGGAAGTAATCAATTCAGTTGCTACACAGTCCAATAATTTGTTATACCAAGCAGTAAGTATCAGAGTCAGGTTGTTGCTTCCAATTCTTAGCTATTACATGTTTACCTGCCAATAGTAAAAAATGTAACTGATAAACAGTGGGTTTTAGATGTGACAGATTCCAGGAAAATATGCAATATACTGTAGCTATTTCCAGTGAAAGGGAAATTGATATATTCTACTGCTCTCTTAATTTTTCTTCTAAAACATTCCAAAATTTTAAAACTAATGGACATGCCCACCAAAGGGGGAAATATGATCCAATTTGTTGCATCCATGCCTGCAGGTCGGTGGGTAGCTAGGTGATATACAACTAAGCCAGACTGGAGTCGCATATGACTTTATAAGGATTTTCAAATAAAATTCTCTACTATAAAAAGTTTCCACATGGATTCTTATTCTTCCAAATTGAGGTCCACTGATTTTTGGGAAGGTGCTACTGTAAAATCTACAGGCCAAGAATTCTGGAAACGAATTAAATTAGTGCCTTGTAATTCTGAAAATAAACTGTATATTATGGATGCAAAGTGTTTGGGAAACCTTAGAAGATATGAGAGAATAGCTTCAAATTTGGTAGGGGTTTCTTTTGTTAATTGGGCTACAATGCAAGGTGAGGAGAAAATGTTTGCTCTATGAACGTTTCTAAATACCGCTTCCAGAAGCAGCTAGAAGTAAAAAGAAAACACCTGTCAAGAAAAAGGAAATTGAAAGTTGTGCAGCTAATGTATGCAATCCTTTTTGCTACCATACCATGGCAAGTACCCCTGAAAGTCAATGTGACTTTCAAACTCTAATTCTGGATGTGTATTAAATGCATCACAACAGGCGCTGCATAATCTTGGTATACCTCCTGGATGGGTTTAAGATGAGCAATAGAGACAGGCAGCTCTATCTGTTAACAAAGGCAGCTTATTTAATCACACACCAAAAAAAAATTATTAAGCTTTCTACAAGACATTAATAATTCATCTCAGTAAAACAGGACACCTGGCTAAGGTGAAAGTCAGCTTTAAAAACTACACGAAACAAAAAGCAGTGTGGCAAGTCTTGAACAGAAATCATCTATAATTGCCAGATTCAGAGGAATGTCAGAATTAAGCCTTCCTGGAACTGCCAGCCATGTTATAAGCTTCACGGACTGCTTTCACACTTTGAAAATAGTTGGGGAGAAACAAGGGGATATTTTCATGAAAATATTTTATAAAGTTTGTCTTTTGAGCAGGGAACAAGCACCATCCTGAATAATACTAGATTATCTAAGAATCTATAAGAGGGCAATCTTTTTTCAACAAAATCAGGCTTATCACTTGGACATCTTTCAGGCAAACTATCTACTTTCCTAGGATCCAGAAAGCTATTTCAGGGTGAAAGTACCGAATGCACAAATCAGTTCCTTATTAAAGCTTTAATAACTAATGCAAAGATGGTCATAGCTCAACGCTGGAAAGAACATTGTTTTCAGTACAGCAGTGGCTAAACAGGGTCTGGATCAAGATTTTAAATGATAGCATAACTGCTCAACAAAATATAATGTTAGACGCCTCAGAACAGCTATGGTTCCAATCCAAGTGGTCTCTACGGATGTGCAAGAATATTCAAAATATTCGTTATTCAGTCAAATTCGGCCGAATTTGGAAATCTGAATTCGAACTGAATGTTGACATTCATTTTTTAATATTCAAAGAAATACAAATGTTTTCAATCATTCATTTGAATAATTCAGACATTCGTATGTGTACAGATACGTATGCATTGCATACATATCTGCACACATCTTATTTGTATCCGATAATGCAATTTTTTCTGAAATGTAGACTTACCGTTTCATGCCCACACCTGGCACGCCTCCTTGATACACGTGAACAATTACAAAATTAAATGACTCGTAAAGCTAGTTGTTCCTTGTTTCATTAGTTAAACTGATGAATGCACTTTGTTCACCAACAGTTTTATCTTTTTGACAATGTATCATGGTTAATGCATGTTCTTTGCCTATGTGTTTTGTAAAAGTTTATGTTGTATTATCATGTATTACTGCTAAAGTTTTAAATAAAATTACAGTTTAAATGTAAAAAAAAAAGCTAAACACCATCTCAAGGGGTGTCCACACAGAGCTAAAAGTCCTCATTACAGTGACATCTGTGTGGGTGCATACAGGCTCATTAATACTGTACATCAGAACACACAGTCAAGATGGAGCCATCACACCTGACGACCTATATTTTATAGCAGTGTCACATTATGGGGTGTTTTTCCACTGGCAGTAAGTACCCGTTTTAGCACCCATTAAGGACGCATTTGGCTGAGAGTTGGATGACCCCATTTCCACTATGGACCCCATTAGGGACACATCTGTTTCCACCACAGCTAGGGAAATCTGGATTACATGGGTCCTTTATGACCTATAATCCGGATTTCGTGTAGACCCTGGGGTCTACAATGGGATCTTCAGTCATAAAATCAGGATTATAGGGAGACTGTTTCCACTGCAATTGGGCAATGGGGTCTAGAGGAGGCTTGGGGGAGGGTCACCCATGGGGGGGTGCCCCAAAATAAAAAATCCGAAGTCCCTCCAAAGTCATTCTGAAGTTGCCTTTGGAGATTAGCAAAGGCTCTGAAGGGGTTTTTCTGCAGAGCCTGTGCTAATCTCCAAAGGCAACTTCGGAATGACTTCGGAGGGACTTCAGCGCCTTTGCTAATCTCCGAAGGCAACTTTGGAGATTGCACCCCCTGTCCCGCAAAACACCTGGGGTGACAGGCAGACTCCTTGTGGGTAGATACGGATTTGCAAATGGGTAGGTGTTTCCACAGCAGGCAGGCTAGCACCCATTGCTACTGGGTGCTAGACCACCCATGGAAACACACTGGGTACTTCCCTTAATCTGGATCTACTATCTCTGGATTAAGGGAAGTACCCATTCCTTAGATCCGGATCTTCTTAGATCTGGATTAAAGGAGCGAGGTGGAAAAACACCCATAATATCGTTACTGCAAATTTACCTTAGTGAGAGATGAAGAACATTTGCTTCGCAGTATAAGTGAAATTCGAATCTTCCCTGCCGGTCCAAGAGCCAGCAAGAACAGGGAGGGCAGCTCAGCTCTGATTGGTTGCCTCACCCCATGTGACCACATGCGCCGACTCAAGCTCCCTCAGCTTCTGGTGAGGAAGCGACGGGAGACTGCTCTAGTCCGGATGCTGCTTTGCAGCAGGTAAATTGCGATATTTTTCCTTAACTATGGATTTATGTCAATAGCCTGGAAGGGGCCTGCCTCCTTTATTTAACAAGATTTAAAAACTTTAAAAATATGAAAGAACAATGAGCATGCAACCTCAGCAGTGCAGCCACATAGTAGATAATTAATTCTAATTCTTATACCCTGACTCTGTCCCAGGTCTGCAGAAAATACTGTTAATGCAGCCAGTTTTGTATATACTTATTAGCTGGTAAAGCTGTTCGCATTTGCATGGTTCTTTAACAGTTTTATTTGATATGCAATAAGAACTTCAATTGCAAAGTCTCAAAGAGAGGCATACCACTCCCTGACTGACAATTCAGAACATGTTTTCCAGTGGCAAAGAACGAGTCATTTAGCCACGGTTACCATCGGTTTGATCAGATTTATGGGCCTCAGTGAAGGATTGTTTCCTTGAATGAACATAGGAAGACAAAACTCCGGTGTCAGGTTTTGTCCAAAGGTTTAAAACGTTGTTGAGTTCTTGTTCTACTTGTCTTCAGAATCAGCCAAAGGTTGAAATGAATACCATGTGCTGGGTATCATCTCCAAGAGAGTAGGGACATGTTAGCAATTATGTGAGCTATTCTTACTGGGCCATAACCACCAATGAAAGCTTTTCCAAGGAATAGCTTTAACCGTGTGGGTTAGTGAATGCAAGCCTTTAGGGAGGCCTTAAGCACTAACGCTGCTTGCTCTTGACAAATGGCTTACTTATGGGTGGTCTTTGGGGTTCTGCTAGTTTATTTCTGAGTCTTCTCAGGTTTGGAAAAAATCCCTTTTGAACTACAACTTCCATTATCCCAGGAGCCCTGGCAAGGGATCATGGGAGTTCAAACGTCTACCAACAAACCTTCCCACACGTTTTTTTTTTACACGGCTTTTGCTTTTATGTGGTTAATAAAATGTGACATGCATTATACAGTGCAATTTCCAATAAGATGGTTTGCTTTCTGTGGCACAACTGAGTTATACCGATAACTGAACCACTCTTTCATAACCCCAGCGACACACTGGTAAGACCAGGTCCCTTTCTGCACTGGGCCTGAATTACAGTCAGACCCTTGTATCCACTGATTTGGTAACCACCGTTTCAGTTAACCACGGTTACCAGATCAGTCACCCACAACCCCCATGGGCACCGTAAGGGTACAGCACCTAGAACAGAAAGGCCTATTTCGGCCTCCAGAAGGCCTATTTTGGCCTCCATAGCACGTTGGAATAGGCATGTGATTCCACTGGAGCCCATCCCAAAATGTAAGGGGGTACGTGGCAGGTGGGTGGGTCATTCGGTGGCGTCGCATGCCTGTTCCAACACTCTCCAGTAGCTGAAATAGGCCTTCCAGAGGCCAGAAAAGCACTTCCGGTTCTGAGGTTGCACTTCCAGTTCTGAGACTGTTCCTGATTATCCATGCTTTATTTATTTATGTATTTATTACCTTTCTATCCCTCCCCATACCCAAAGGTCTCTAGGTGAGTGTCCTTAAAACAACAGATTAAAACAGAATATACATTAAAAGACTTTAAAAATTCAACAACTCTAAAACAAATACACAATATGTTTAAAATGATGGTTTCTGTACTGGGGGGTGGGGGGGACATAATCAGCTCAGCCAAAGGCCAGGACAAAGAGGTGCGTCTTCACTGCCCTCCTAAATATATATAAGGAAGGGGCCTGACGCACCTCGAGGGGGAGGCCATTCCACAGTCCGGGGGCCATCACAGAGAAGGCTCTCTCCCGGGTGCCCACCAGCCTCACTACTGAAGGTGGTGGGACAACCAGGAGGGCCTCATCGCTTGATCTTAAGGCACGGGCAGGTCGATATGGGAGAAGGCGTTCCTTTAGATATTTGGGGCCCAAGTCATTTAGGGCCTTATAAGTCAGAGTCAAAACCTTGAATTGGGCTCAGTAGTAAATTGGCAGCCAATGCAACCCTTTTAAAACCGGCATGATGTGCATCCGGCCAGATGTTCTGGTCAGCACTCTAGCGGCTGTATTTTGCACTAGCTGCAACTTCCAAACTGTCTTCAAGGGCAGCCCCATGTAGAGTGCATTACAGTAGTCCAATCCAGAGGTTACCAGGACATGGATAACTGTGGCCAACTGTTTCAGGTAAACATGGTAGGAGCCAGAACGTATCCCTAGCAGATATGGGGTCCGACTGTATATCCTGGAATAGGGGGCTGCCATCTTCATGATGGTGCAGACTGTGGGAGGCCCCAGACAGGTTCTGCCATAACCGGCACCAGCATGTAGATGGCATTGCCCTATTCCCAGGATATAATCTGGAATAAGGCCCAGAGCAGAAAGGGCCCAGGTCTCCCAATAGCACTGCCACTGACTAATATGATTTGTTGTCAGTCTGCAGGGTGGAAAGTTCCTACAGATACCTTTCCCACCTGGAATAATGCCACTATCCCATCTGCACTTGAGACAGGATGTACTGCCCACTCTGAAGTGCCATATCCCCCACCTGGCAACACACCCCTCTGCTCTGAAGCTTGTGTGAGCTTCATTGGCCAGGAACTAAGACCTCAATCACACCTTATATTTAAGAATGGAGGCCGTCTTCAGTCCTTGGAGACCAGATAACACAGGCCATTTCTGGGTTTTTCCAAGAACTTTCATGCCTCAAATGGGACTCTCCTGAAATTGGATAATCCCAGCACTGAGTGTTTCAGTTAGAAACGGATCCCAGCAAAGGGCTTCTGTCTAGCTCAGTAGTGCTTTGGAGGGCAGCCAGCAGATTCTCTTGGCCCTCATGTCACTCTGAAGAGGCAACGCAGGCTGGTCATGGCTGACTGTATTCGTTCTGTGCTACCCACACAGCTGCCTTGCTTTGTCCCACCCCGAGAAGGGCCCAACCCATCACCATGGCCCCTCCACCTCCACCACCACTCTGATATCTCCCTGCTGACCAGGCTGTCCCAGGCCAAAAACGCCCTGAGTTCTCTGTCCATCCTTGAGACACTCCATCTTTTTAGAATGTGCCCATGGCTTGACCTTGGAGATCTAAGGGGACGCATTTCAGTGGTACCATTTAATGTGCCACCTTTCTGCATGCCTCCCTGACATGGTCTAGCTGCCTCTGAAAAATCAGGTCTACCAGCATCCTGGTTTTTGGCCCCCTTAGACTGGACTACACTCCTCAATGTGGAAATGAGAGGCCTAGGGGTGGAATACAGTCCTGCACTGACATGGGATACTGGTAAATGCAGAATCAGCAATAGTCACCTGAATCAATGGCAGAAGCTTCCACTGAAGTGAGATCACATCCGGTTGCTAAAAGGAGAACAGAATGGGCCAGTGCTAGCGCTGGCTGGTAAAGTGGCATGTGGCAGCATTTGCACCCACAGTAGGCCAACCAGTGAATTCAGATACTTTCTTTTTTTTTTCTTTTTTCTTTTTTTTGGCTTAAAAAGAGATTGAAGCTGCTCTCGTAAAAGTAGTGCACTGGTCCTTATTCTGGATTATATCCTGAACTGGGGGGCGGCCATCTTCATCCTGGTGCAGACTACAGCAGACCAGCCCAGGGCCTACCACAGACTGCACTAACACGTGGGTCACAGGTCCCTATTCCGAGATATAATCTGGAATAGGACCCAGTGCAGAAAGGGCTAGAGACCGGAGGGTTCTGCTAGTATAGTGACCATCAGAGGTAGGGCTGGTTGCTGAGGTAGCTCCCTCTACCCCCCCCTTCCAAAAACAATGTGACTAGCCAGGTTTGGAGCTTTGCCAGTTCGCCCAGGTGCACCTTTTACAAGCACCGGATAAGGGGGGGGGTCATCACGGGAGACTGGAAATCCCTTCATATTTAGATGCAACTGTAGTATGCCAAGACTAATCTCTTGAAGTTTTGATGCTGAACACTTTAGTCCCTTCCAGACTAGCAGATTAAAATCTGCAGTCGTCAGTATATTCGCAGCTTACCCGGCTGCGAAGTCACAACACATTGTGCCCACTCAAAATGGAGGTCCACAGCTTCCTCCTCGGCAGCTGCGAGACTTCCGTGGCACGCATCACGTGGGATTGGACAGCCAGTAGGTTGGCTGTTTCTTGCCGTCCAATCAGGATGGTGGGATAA
This sequence comes from Aspidoscelis tigris stejnegeri, assembly GCA_023333525.1. NCBI lineage: Eukaryota > Metazoa > Chordata > Lepidosauria > Squamata > Teiidae > Aspidoscelis > Aspidoscelis tigris. The sequence continues at coordinate 17,112,014 of JALMGA010000007.1, forward strand.
TCTGAAATTACCTGATACTGCGGAGCGAGTGTTGATTGTTCCGCAGCAGGTAAATCCGCAGTAGCGGCAGCATAATGCACCACTACTACAAAGTATAAGGCGAAAGGTGTGATGTCCACACACCGACTGAGCATCAGAATGCTCAGTATCCCCGTCTAGACATACCACTTGGAAGTAAAGTCCAGTGATGATTAATATGGGCTCCAGTTATGTGTGGTTGGAAAGGAGACAACTGTTGGCAATCCGTTTTAAAACCCATTGGTAAGAGGCAGAACACATGCAAACCTGAATAGCGCCAAATGGCAGGGAATGCCCTGATCATGAGTTCTGAAGTAAGCCTTTGTTGTGCTTTACCACCAGTATGGGCTTTTGCAGCTCAGATTAAATGGATTAAGCAGCTTAATCTTTGCCTGTGCAACAGAATAACTCTTTGTATGCATCAGGTGGTTTTTCATGCCACAGGTATTTTTAAAATTAGTCCTGTAAACTATTTAGCATTCCTCGTGAGCTAATTGACCCATTTTATGTGAAAAGTTTCAGGATCGGAAGACAGCATTAAATACAAAGGGTCTAAACGATTTCTTCCGGCTGTGTTCCCTGTTGCTGGCCTGGCTAATGGACAAACACAGGATGTTATAAAGGACGGAGCTGTTTATTCTGAGGCTGCCTCCAGATCTGTGTATTAGAAGAGATGGCTCTTATACCCCGCTTTACTCACCCTTAAGCGGACTCAAGGCTGCTGACAAACTTTCTGTTCTTCTCTCCGCAACTAGCCTAAGGTCACCCAGCTAGCTTCATGGGGGAGTGCAGAGTCAAACTCAGTATTCCCAGATAAGAATCCGGCTCCCTAACCACTAGGCCAAACTGGCTCACCAGTTTGAAGTCCTTAATGGCATCAATTTATAGTGCATGTTTAACTACACCTGCACTTTCAGCCTATGGGTATATGCGATTCAATTAATCAGCAAGATTCCAGCTCCCAAATAAGGTCAATATGACTCCTTTTCCAAGCTGAGATTATTAATTGCTCTGGGCATGTCCCAAAAGTGCTGAAGCAGTTACTTTGCCCTGCTGTATACCAGAGTGCCCCATCTGCCTCCATGCTGAAAGTGCTGGAAATTAGCCTAATTACATTAAACATGGCTGCTCCTTAGTTATTTCAGGTAGGCTACGAAAGTACGACACAGAAGGACTTAAATACTCCATGCCATCCTGTTGGGGGTACAATGATCACTTCTTTGTCGTTGCGGCCTGGCATCTTTGAATGGAGCTGGGCTCCTGAAAAGCCCATAGGTGCATCTATGCAGTTTTTTCTTGAAAAGATACATGGGCGAGATTTGGCAGGGCGCTGTCAGCATAAAAAGGCCTCCCTGTTAAGGTCACAGTTAAATGTTCTGTCAGCACAACAACGGAACTGTCAGATGTAAACCAGACCGTCGCAAAGTGCGCTCAGACACGCACATATCTTGTTCCAACACTCTTATCTGGGTGTTTAGGATGACAAGGACACAAGAGCTTCTCTCGGTCTCTCATTCAGTCCGTCCCTGTTCAATCCTTTTCAGCAAAATTCCAGAGATGCAGCAATGCGCACAAACGGGGGTTTTGAGACTTGATTCGTAATGCATTCCGATGCGCAGTCGGCGTGTTGGTGCCATGCCTGACACCCGATACTTCGCAAAGGCAGTGCATTATGCCGCCGCTACTACAGGTTTACCTGCCGCGGAACAATCAACACTTGCTCCACAGTATCAGGTAAATTCAAAGTTTCCTGCCGTCCTGAGAGGACGGCGAGAAACAACCAACAAGAGTTGAGCCTGCAGATCAGCTCCCATTGGCTGCTCAATCCCACGCGATGTGTGCCTCGCCACGCGCACCACCGAAGTCCCACAGCTGCCGAGGAGGAAGCCCTGGATCTCTGTTTCAAGTGGAGACAAGGTGTCGTGACTTCGCAGCCAGATAAGCTACGATTTTTCTACTAACTGTGGATTTTTCGAAGGGATCACCTTAACTGCCCTGTCTAAAAAGAATAAGGAAATTGCTGGCCCAGGGGGAGATCCAGGCAGGAGCACTTCTGTCCCTAGCCCATTGCCCTTTCTGCACTGGGCCTTATTCTGGATGATATTCAGCAATAGGGACCTGTCAACCACATTCTAGTTTAGACTATGAAACTGGCCGGGGCCTGCCATAGTCCTCCTCATTTTCAGATTACCATATTTGCATTGGCTGCCAATAAGGTGTTAACTTTGACTTATAAGGCCCTAAATAACTTGGCTCCCAAATATCTCAAGGAACGTCTTCTTCCATATCGGCCTTTCTGGTTGGACCACCACCACTCACAGCAGCAAAAGAGGTGGGCACTCAGGATAGGGCCTTTTCAGTGGTGACTCCCAGACCGTGGAACAGAATCCCTCCTGAGGTGCATCAGTCAGGCACCTTCACACTATGTGTTTAGACGAGCTGTGAAGACACGCTTGTTTACCTTGGCCTTTGGCTAAGTAAAGGAGCGACGTTTTCCTCTCCACATCCAGACACTGCCGTGGTTTTAATATGTTATTTGTTTTAATGTGTTCATTTTATATGTTGTAACCCATCCTGAGATCTTTGGGCGTAGGGTGGGATAAAAATGCAAATAAATAAATATTCCTGTTGACTGCAAGGTCACTTTCCCTGCAACCGATGCGCAAACTGCAAACATACTTGCAAGATCTCTTCCTGGGTAAACCATATCGCAACAAAATGCACCGGTAGGAGCAGAAATCTTTTACCACTTGCAAAAACACCAATGTTGCCTGTCTTATTACGTGCCCTTGTACAAAAACAAAATACAGAGGAAAGTCCTCTGGACTGTTAAAGAAATTAATAGAGGAAAATTAAATAGTATAAAATGTCAGAAGGTGGACGCCCACTTCACATGAAAAGCTCATACCTTTTCTGATAATAAATGCTGAGCATCCGATAAGATTATTCATAGTAATGACCAGCTGCTACTGAAGAGAGAGAGGTCGTTGATTTTGGGAGTTAAGACACCGGCTCCTTTAGGACTAAATGAACTCTTAGATTTGTCTCTCATGAGCTAATTAACTTCTGTTTCAAATGTCATCTTTGTTTCTCTTCTCTGTTCCACAGTACTGGAATCAGGGGACACTCTATGAAGCTGATGGGCAGGAGAGTTAGAACTGGCAAGAAGTATTTTTTTTCACATAGAGCAGTGGTTCTCAACCTGTGGGCCGGGACCCCTTTGGGGGTCCATCTACTCTTTCACAGGGGTCGTTAAGAAGTAGCAACGAAAATAATTTTATGGTTGGGGGTTAGGGTTAGGATTAGGTTGGGGGTCACCACAACATGAGGAACTGTATTAAAGGGTCACGGCATTAGGAAGGTTGAGAACCACTGACATAGAGGGTGAACCCCACCACAGCTGAGCCATATTGGCAACCCCCTATCTGCAAAGAGCTAAGTATTTTCTACCCCCCTTTTCTCACCCATTTAAGGGGATTCAAAGCAGCCGACAAAGTTTCCCATTCTTCCCCTCACAAGAGACACCCTGTGAGGTAGGTGGGGCTGTGAGAGCTCAGAAGAGAGCTGTGACTACCCCAAGGTCACCCAGCTGGCTTCATGGAGGAGAGAGGAATCAAACGCCCTGACTGCGAGGTATGAGAGAAGACCAGACAACCCAGCCAAATTTGTGGAACCTGCAAGTAGATAATTATGGTTTTACCATCACGATATTGGGAACGAGTTCTAAGCAAGACACTTAAATGCTCTTATTGGCTGCCTTCTAAGTACGGGAAGGAAGAGACACAGCACAGGGATGTGGTGTTTTAAGTTGCCCAAGAGCCAATCCACTCCCACAAAGAGTAAATGCTGCAACGGATCAGCATGAGAAGGAAATGTATTTTCATCCATCCATGAAGGAGCGAACCTCAGGAATCAACAGAGACCCCCAGTATGATCAAATGCAACCAGACAACTTCCATATGTGAGGTCTGTGAGAAGCAGTAAGTCACGAAGCAAAACCAGAAACGTCGGCATTTGTTTTAACACAGGCACCAGTAAATTGTGGCCAACTGCTGAGAAGGCACCGTTCCCCGATAGAAGCGGAATTGAGGAATGCTTCAGAAGAGTCATCTTCAATTTGGAGGATCACTCAGAATTTACTGATGAAAGTCTGACGTTATTTTTCATATCCCATTGCAACCAGCTCACCGCGTTCCAGTGAGCCTGCATCCAGACGTTGCTTATTTGTAACACTGTGGCTGCATCTAGACATGTTTATACTGCGCAGTGGAATGCGCAGTCCCGATCGAGACGTCACCTATGACGATCAATAGATCACTGTGGCGTTGCATTATCTGGTTGGGACTGCGCTGCGCAGTATAAACAAAATCCGAAGTTTTCCTCCAGTGAAGGCAGAACAGTGAGAACAGCAAAGACAAGAGCAGGAAGGGCAGCTCAAATTTGACTGGCTGCCTCAACCCACGTGACAGCGCGCATCTCCTTAACTCTCGCGGTTTTCGTACGGAAACCAACAGAGCTGCCTTTCGAGTCGGGATGCCCAGCCGTCGCTCTGCAGTAAGTATACTGCGCTTTTACATTTAACTCAGTGGTTCTCAACCTTTTTAAGGCCTCGACCCCAAAATGAAGTTCCAAAAGCCTTTGCGATCCCAGGGGCGGGCCGGGGGGCGGGGCGGGGCGGAGCCGGAGGCGTGGCGGGGCCGGGCCGGGGAGACGCTCTGGCTGCCTGTTCCTCCAGCCTCTCTCTGGTGGAAGTGGGAGAGCCGGCTGCCGGGGGCGTTTGTTCGTTCTTTGTGGTCAGCGGCAGAGGGACGTTGCGGGGCGGGCCGGAGAGGCAAGGGAAGGAAAGGGGGCAGAGGAATGTGCCGGGGAGCACCAGGCGGCGGCGGCCGCCGCCACCGTCGGGGGCATCGCGGGGCCGCGCGGGGGGGCCAGAGGGACATGGCGCGACCCCGGGAAAAGTGTGGTTCGACCCCGCGTGGGGTCGCGACCCACAGGTTGAGAACCACTGATTTAACTGCAGATTTATTCTGCTAGTCTGGAGGCAGTCTATATTTGGATATTCTGGAATAAAGCATGGATGTTCCAAAATATTCATGCTTTATTCCAGAATATCCAAGGCTACTTTCAGGCATCGGGCACTTATTCCATTATATTAGGATATTCCAGAATAAAGTATGGGTATCCATTCTTTATTCTGGAATATCCAAATGTAGCAGTAACTGAGGTCTGGATGCAGCCCAAGTATAGTGGAACAAATAAGTGACATCTGGATGCAAGCTGGGTCTCTCCCAAGTTCTCAGTTTCCAAAGCTTGCCAGTTTAACTTTGCATGCTAAACCCCAAGCAACACATTTAGCATAATCTCATGATACAATTCATCAAATTGTTTGTATTTGATATGATAAGAAGAGGAAGAAGAATTGGCTTTTCTACCCTGCTTTTCTCATCCATTTATGGGGACTCAAAGCGGCTGGCAAACCTTCTGTCCTTCTTCACACAACAGACACCCTGTGAGCTAGGTGGGGCTGTGAGAGCTCAGAAGAAATCTGTGACTTACCCAAGGTCCCCCAGCTGGCTTCATGGAAGAGTACAGAATCAAACCCAGTCTTCCCAGTTAAGTGTCCAGCTCCCTAACCACTAGACCAAGAATAAAAATGGAAGGAGCCTGGGTCAGCTTCGGGGACCTGGCTATTAAATAATATTTGAGACTAGACAGGATCAAGAGGGAAGGGAAGGGATAATAAGAGACTCCCACCCACCCAGCCCCGAAAAAAGAAATAATTGGAGAATGGACTGGTAGGGAAAGTGGGGGAGGGGCAGACAAAATATAAAAATTGGTTTACGGGGGGAAATTGTAGCTTGTATAAATTGTACCACACTGTATTAATTAAAATTGTTGGATATGCAGAAATTAAACAAAAATTTAAAAGAACAATTCAGCCCCTTCAAACTACAAATGCAGGGATGACATTTGCCAAAGACTTCTACAAATTTCATTGATTTTAAAATCCTCCCTTGCATGTAGAAAGGCAAGAGCTAGGTGAAAAACACTAGGGATTTGCACGAATATTCGTAGGCGTTCGAAATCCGATCGAATGTGCCGAATTTTGACATTCGAATTTGAATCAAATGTCCTGAAATTCGAATGTAAACATCTGAATTGAATTCCAAATCTATTCGTTCATATTATCCGGACGTTCATATGTGTACGGGTTTGTACACAACGTGTACTTGAAGATCCGCATCTTTCCCGCATTTGAACGGATCTGTATGGGATGAAAATGGGTTGCATATGGGATAACTACAGGATGCATACGGAAGCATGCAGATGTGGGGAAGATGAGTTATGTGCGCATACGAATGTTGCTGACATTCGTATGTGCAGATCTGAAACAAAAATTTGAACGAATAGATTCAAATTTGGTAAATTTGAATTGCATCTTGCTAACTTCGAATTTAAAAGATTTGAATCGAATCGGATCTTTGGGTATTCGATTCGATTCGAACAGAATGTCAAGAAAACATTCTAGAGCAGGAGTAGGTTTGTCCTTGTCTCTGCTTGAGATGCCCACAAGCATTTGGAGGGCCACTGTGTGCGACGGGATGCTGGACTAGATGGGCTGTGGCCTGATCCAGCAGGGCTTCTCTTATGTTCTTATGCACATTTGCACACATCTCTAAAAAACATTATCCCAGATGGCAGATTTCAACATGCAAGGAAAAGGGGGCACAAGATAGCCAAATACGCACAAACTGCAACCTATTGACCCAATGTGGAGCCTGGAAGTGATTACAGTTCACTAATTATGCTGCATTAAAATGCAGCTGAATGTGTTGCCTTTTGCAGTTGGTGCTATATATAAGGAGAAGAATTCAACATGGGAAATAGTATTAGCCAGTTTTGCATCACCAGGCAGTCACCAGTGGCTTACGTTTCAGTGCAAAGTGACCAGAGAAAGCAAAATACAAGGACAAGGAAAAGACTCTGGCTTTGAAGAAGCGAAGGCAAAGCGTCTCTTGAGTGTTGCTGAACAAACAGCCCTGAATAATGCAAGACAAAAACTAGTTCACAGATATGAACTAAGGACCTCATACTCCCTACACAACTAAAAATTACTCTTTTTTTCCCCAAAGCAACATCCAGATTTAAAGGACTAGAAAAGACTTCTCTCAACCTGTTCTAGGGTCTAATAACTAGCACACCAAGCTTTCACGGGCCGTGCGTGAATCTTCCCTGCAAGAGATGTGGAATTTCATCTCCATTCCAGGTACGCAAAACAAACCAGAGGATTTGCATTTGCTACAAAGAAAGCCTCTATGCTCTTGTCCAGAGACGGCACGATTTTGCACATAAATTATGTTTTCTTGTGCTAAGTGCCAGTGTTTGTTTACCTAGACTCATGCACAAAATCTTAGGGCCTTTTCACATTTATGTAATTGGTATGGTATATAATAATATGGTGGCCATCTGCACTTTGATTACTAGAAAAGCCCTGTACCAGACCAGCAGCACTTGAAGTGCAGATGGTCAGGGCAGGCTGAATTGCCATTACCAATGAATTGCCACAGAAACAGCCATCATGTGTTCAAATGTCCACTATGGCAATCTTGGGTGTTTTTCCACTGTCACTAAAAGTACCCATTAAGTACCCATTAATGGGTACGTAATGGCATTTTTGTACCCATTAATGAGTACTTAATGGGTACTTCTAGTGATAGTGGAAAAACACCCCTAGATGCTGGGTCTTGACTGTGCAACCACAGTCATGCCACCACAGCTTCTTGCTGCACTGCACTCGGAAGAGGTTGTTCCAGAAACAGTCCAGCTGCTCCTGGGGCCAGTTTGTACTTGGAGCCTTAGCGCATAAATAGGGAACATCTGGGAAGGGGCATTTGCACCTGCAGGAGGCACTTACAACCTGCAAGCATCCCCTGCCTCCTCAGATGTTCCCTAATCATGCAATAGAGGTGGAGCACAAAATTGTGCACCACCCATGTCCAAACGCAACTGGAAACACCTGTCGTGTCTGGCCGGCAAGCATTCACACCTCTGCCGGCTGGGAAGGTCATCGGTTCCGTGCAAGTGTGCTGGCAGCTCCAATGACCCCCTGACGAGACTGTGACTGCATAGAGCATCAGCGTTCTCGTAGCGACAGCACTGATACACGCACAGTCATGGAGGGCACCACACCCATAAAGGTGGGTCTTCGATCACACTGGCAGGGGCCATTAGCGACTGCCGCTCACAAGTCCTCAACGTTAGTTCATCGCACCTTTCCCATCTGCGTGCAAAAACATGTGGATTGCTTTTTCAGCAGTCCATACTGGATGGTTCCTGGGAAGCCTGGGACCGCTACTGGTGAGCTGCAGCAGCAGATAGGTGCGGATGCACGTGATTACTAACAGGTAACAGTGAACGAGCCAACAGAATTGTAGAACTGAAAGGGACCAAAAGGATAATCTACTCCGAGGCTGTGGTCACACCGAAGGTTAAATCCAGCTTCAGTCCACATTCAGAGCAAGAGAACACATCAGCAAAGTGACCAGGAATTTTCTTTCCACATTATCTATCCCAAAGGTGAATCTTCCGAGTTATTTAACACTAAAAAAAACAGCTTGTCATGTTGCTGATGTATTCTCATGCTCTGAAAGTGGACTGAAACTGGATCAAACCTTAAGTGTGACCACAGCCCAGCTGTCAGCCCAACCATCTATCTATACACAAGAAGACAATGACACAGGGACAAGGGGGGGGGGGGGTTAGGGAGCTGGACTCTTATCTGGGAATGCTGGGTTCGATTCCACCCTCCTCCACCAAGCCAGCTGGATGACCTCGGGCTAGTCACAGTTCTCTTCTGAGCTCTCACAGCCCCACCTACCTCACAGGTTGTCTGTTGTGGGGAGAAGAACAGAAGGTTTGTCAGCCACTTTGAGTCCCCTTAAAATGGGTGAGAAAAGCGGGGTAGAAAAGCCAACTCTTCTTCTTCTCAAAAACAACCCATTAAGGATGAACACATTAGGAACCAGAGCACAGGGCGTCAGAATGCACACACTGAAGTAGCACAAAGAAACGGAGTCCTGGTTGGCAGAAACGCTGAACTTGAATGTTCTACATTGCAATATTTTGCTGCTGGATTTCTTGTGCATTCTTCTAAATCAACTCTTGCAGTTTTTCTTCTTCTTCCTGTTAAGCCAGCTTCTCCTACAGAGGAATCTGCCCTTCAGGGTTAGGGGAAGTCACATCTGACAAGATGTTGCTTGATCCTAAGGCCATAGGAGTTATCGTTAAATAAATGCACCTGACTTCCAGGCACCTCTGCCTCTCTCAGATGTGCCAAAAACAGCAGCACCTGAACTCACAACTGTCCAAAGTCAGCAAGGTCACAATATCAGATATGCTACAGAGCAAGTCCTGGAAGCAAGGCTAGAGCTCTAAGCTGAACAAGGTTCACAATTTCAAAACCCATAGTGTGCAAAAGTGCCAGTCTTTGTTGCTAACTCATTAACAAGCAAGCCACAGATACCCAAACCCTATGCAAGTGTACAAGTGCAGGCATACGAAACTCACCAATATCGGAACTGAGAATGATGAGAGATGGTTGTATCATCATCATCATCATCATACAGATCGGCAGAAGCTTATGGCTGGTTTGGTACTCGGATCATCAGATCCTTCCCAAAGACCTAAGGTAATCAGATTTATGAGTGCAGAAGGCATGTTGTAAGGGTGTGTACAAATATTCGTAACATTCGAAATTCAGCCAAATTTGGACTTGAATCAAATATTATATTTATATATTTATATTTATATCCTGCCCCATACCCAAGGGTCTCTGGGCGGCTCACAACATTTAAAAACAAACATATCAAAACTATATCAAACAATACTAAAATCAGTACAAGGTTTGAAAATCCAGCATAATAATAATAATTTTAAAAAAGAGATACAAAAACAGTTTAAAAAACAGCAGTGTTTGCAATGGGGGAAGCGTAGGGAGCATTTAACCAAGGGCCTGATATTCATATGATAACATTTGAACAAACACGAATGTATCTACTTGTATTAGATGCGCATCTGTTCACATCAGATATATTTCTATTTGTATCAGATAGATATTGAATGTTTGTACAAATAGATATGAATAGATTTGTATCAAACTGAATTTTACCACACTTGAACGCAATCTATTCGTCAAGATGTTATAAGTTCTGAACAAAGTTTTTGGGTACGGTACCCAGTACGGCAATCACCACAGCTGACTTGTGTCACAGACTTTCAATTTCCATTATTATCATTATTATTGTTATTACAACGACAACAACAACAACAACAAATCCTTTCTTTCAAAAGATCTAACACATATCCGCAAAACTAAAACATACCACAGTTCAATAAGGAACGCCCTCAAGAACCTGGGAGTTAGCAGTGCCTTCAGTCAGCAGATGTCCTACAATGCCATCACTAACCCCTTTTTAGTGCCAAATGCCAGCTTTTTTCCTAGTCCCAGGAAAGTGCTACAGTGCAGGGAAAAGTGGAGTTGATACAGACCAGGACACTAGCAAAGACGCAAACCATCCCTCGCCGAGTCTTCAGATCAAGCATTTAATGATCTGACCAGCATGCGTGTTTTGTGTGAAGGTCAGGAATAGGTTTAGAATAATGGGGGGGGGGGGGGAGAACCCCATCAGACTCCACAGAACAGAAACCAAACCCATTTTTCTGTCTCCTTTTTCTTCAGTTCATAATCCAGGGATACTTAACTTGTATGTAGTCCTAGGCAACATCTGCGCCATCCACCAGCACAACACAAGATGTCATCCGGGTCATGGTGACCACTTGGGACACCATGTCTGGCCAACTCCTGGATGTGGAAACCATGCTTGCAGGCACCCATGCAGAAAACCCATCAACACTGTCCACACCTGGTGGGGGTTTCAACCATATTTAAGAACAGAGGAGCAGCCCTGCTGGATGAGGCCACAATCGGTCCAGTCCAGCATCCTGTCTCACACTAGCATTCTCAAGAAGAAAACAAAGGCAAAACCATTACCTCCTCTTGAATTTTCCTCTATCACCTTTCCAACAACACGAATTTCAATTATCATTATTATTCTCCCTTTAAGTCTGCTCCCTCCACCTATATGAGCAACCGACTGACTGGAAGAAATAAACCTTATTAAAATCACAGCTGGAATAGACAGTGTTTTAAGCTGGGACCTGAACAGATAGTCAGGAGTACAGAACCCTGCAGTGGAGGAGCACTGCATTATGGGAAATTTAAACTGGCAAGTGGTCCACAACTTCCTGGCTACAAAGAGCACCCTTTCTATTCCAAGCCCGAGGAAGCTAAGGTGGAAGAAGGGGTGCATTTATCGAAAAGCTCTCAGGTGACGTGTTTCCAGGTGGGAGGCAGATGAAATTAAAAGTTCATTTAGGAAGCTACAGGGCAGGGGAGGTGAAATCAAATCTCACACCCACTAGATGCCTGTTATTAAAAAATCCAAATAGGAATCTTGACCTTCTCAAAGGTCATCTTGAAACATGACCTCCAACTGCACCCCAGACAGCGGCAGGGCAGACTGGTACATGGTAACAACAGCAGGCAGACATGCCTAGGTAAGCTCACCTGTACACCTTGATGAATAATGGTTATCACAAACCGGAAGAGCAGAAACAGAGCCAAAAATAGCCCTGAGAAGCACCTAGAACGCAGGAGTGCTTTCACAGACAAAGAACAACCCATGATTCTCACTGTGAATGATAATACTGCAGTTTCTTCAAGGCAATCGTGAGTCACCACCTATTCAGGGCTCTCTGGGTACTTCTCCCCCCCCCCCCCCAATCACACAAGACTACACTGATTTTCACCAGGGCAGCAAAAAAGAAAAAAGAAAAAATAGTAAGAAGAAAAGAACAGAGAGCTGGGGTGTGAAGAAAGGTTTATACTTTTCCACCAGCTTAATTCTACTGGAAATGCAAGCAGATTCCCGGCTGATCAAACAGCAAGGAACTTTTCGCGCTTAACTTCAGTGCCAAACGGCGGTCACGGCAATTTCCGGCATGCGCCAGGCCGTTGTTATGGCAACTGTGATGTGGCACACAACTGCGCAGCCGCAGGTGCACTGCCCCACCTCGTGCAGTGTTTGCACCAGGAAGTGGTGCGAAGCTGCAGCCAGGCATGTACTAGACACTCCCAGTACAGAGGACTGGGATAGCCGCAGACGCTCTGGGATGTGCTGGGGCAGAGGCAGAACAGAGCATCTCAGAGTATGTCAGACCATCCAAACCAGGTAAGGCCCTAAATCTGTTTGCAATAACTCCTTCCCCTAATTATCCAGACATAACTGAGTATGCCTCAAGGAGTGTAGGGTACCCACAAACTCCGACATCACAAATCTCTTGGATGGTTGGCAAGGGGTGGACATGCAACCTTTAGACTGAAACCAAAACGTTGCTGTTGCTCCAAGCTGGTGTAGTTTGAGGGTTTCCAGATGGAGAAGCCTTCTTTAAATCCATCTTTCCATTCGTACTCAACGCACATGCACCTTTTTACCCTCCAAATCTCTGTACTTCCAGGTTTCAAGGTGAGTTTCTCTTGCTTCAGTTTTGACTAGTGTCCCTTTTATTGGCTTCTTAGCTCCTTCCTCCCAAACTCTTCTCTGACTTGCAGCGCTGTACTGGATATCAAAGGCTGAAGAGTGATGCATTTAATGACACACTGAACTACATTTTACCCATGAAAAAAAGCTGCCAGATGTTTCATGCTGTCTGATTTTATTAGATCGCTGCATAGAGAAAAGAACTCTTTCCTTAAGAAGAAGAAAAAATCCACCGACGCATTTTCTACTTGGTCATATTTCCCTTCTGTTCCCACTCCAATAAGATCCTCCATAGGTTCTAGTCAAGGAAGCAGGACTATACAGAGGGTAAATTACAAAAAAATTAATCCCAATCTTAACACCGTAAAAAAAGGAAAGTTTTCCAGAACAGAAATCTCTTCTTGCACTTTCTACTGCACTTGCATAAATCCTGTGGAAATGGAGGTAAAGAATAACCAACGGCTTTGCCCTAGGAATATCAACCACTCCCAAGCTGAGATGGGTTGCCCCTGGCATAGAGCAGGGCCCTCTGCCATGGGGAGGGACATCCTGTACCAGCCCCGGCCGCTAACTTTGAAGGCTGCGCCATCTTTAGAGGTGGTGCTGGACTCCCTGAAGACCAGGAATGAAAGGTCCCATTTCAGAGGCTCTTCTTCTGGGAGAAGATAAGGAGCACGCCAGTAGACCGTGATATTGAGATCTACAGGTAAAGAGGAATAGAGTGGCATTTGGGTAACCAGGTGTGCTCATCTGTTATCACAGACCCATCATGAATGGGCAAAACTAGGAGTCTGGACGAACTCAGGTTTCAGATTCAGCAAAGAAAATAGTAATTTTGGAGGATGGGGGAAGAGGAAACATAGACATGCATTTCAGTTTTTGTGCATTTGTGCCTTAAATGATCTTCCACATAGGATCTTGTCCCGTAAGAGGAAACAGTCTACTGACCTCCCCTCTGCCAAACAGTGCAGTATAGCAGAAGCCCCGCCAACCGGTAGTAAGCTCTACCCATGCAGGATGGAGCACGAACCAGGCTAGGCCACCCAAAATGGTACCCTAATCCAATTTACTGGATTGAGGTATAACGGGATGCTGTGTACCTGTTCCGGAACAGCAGGTCATGTGCGGGAGGCTCCCCTTCCAGGATACAGGTAGCCCATCCCATGCACGGTAGTTCCAGTGTGGTTAAGAAAACGACTAAAACAATGTTTTAAAAATAATGTGATATATCCCACAAAAACGACACCATACCCCCAAAAGTTAAAATAGACAAATGTTTTCAACCAGTTACTGCAATAAACTCAGTACTGATCTCTGGCGTCTCTCTCCAAGAGACTGTTCCAAAGCCCAGGGGCCACCACAAAGAAGACCCTTCCCCTAGCCTTCGACCCAGAACCTCATCAAGCAGCAGAACTAAAGGAGAACCTCCTCAGAAGATCTCAGCTGGCACAGGAGATGATGCACCTTCAAATATCTGGTTCCTAAAAGGGCTTGGAATGCCATAGTGAAAATTCTGAACTGGCCCAGAAGCAAGGCAGTTCTTTGAGGACTGTGTAATATGGGGCTTACGTACTTCAGCTGCAGTGATCTGTCTGAGAGATCACAAGAGTCTGAATTACTGTAGCCAAGTGGTCTCTGCCAAGGAAGGGCTTCAACTGTTTAACTAGTCGAAGACAGGAACAGGCATTTCTGGCCATGGATGCCATCTGAAGTTTAAGGAACAGACGTCACCCAAATCACAGACCCCGTCTTTCCAGGAAGTGATGCCCCGTCAAGGATAAGAAACCTCCTAACTTTGTTAAGTCAGGGCCCTGAATTACAGAACTTTCATCTTGGTCCGGATTCAGTTCCAGTCTAATGGAAGACTTCAATGAATTTAATGAAAATGATGGCTCTTTGGAGCAAAAGGTTCTGCACAGATAAAGATCTCCGCAGGATTTTCAATGGCGGGAAAAAAGTTACAAAGAGCAATCATTATTTCAGAAGATTAGACTAATCCACAGGACAGAGTCTGGGCTTGCGTGACCTTCCGAATGTCCTAATACCATACCAAGAACTACATAATTTCCCTGCGGTTTTTGTCTCCTGTTTGAAATCAGCATGCCTGAGCATTTAGGCTGTCCCTAATTGCCATTATCTGAGCTGAGAAGCTAAGCAGGGCCAGGCCAGGATGAAATTCGCATTTCCCTCCCTGTCTGGGGGACAGAAAAGGCAAAGTTGCCCAAGCGCGTACTCAGCATTTTCACTGGGGAATGCTAGGACATGCAATCTCCCCACACACATCCGGGCACTAACCTGAAGTGTGTCCGGTATCCGGGCATCGCCATCTTTCTGCCCTGGTGTCAGCTCTAGTGCACTGGCACCATCACCGGGGCAACCGTGATGAGCTGCGCATGTGCACTTGCGCAGCACATCATTTGACCTTCTACCACCATGGATGTGCGAATGGGCATGCCTGGAGTCTTACCAACTCCAACAAAGGTAAAGGTAAGTGCGTGCATGGAGCGCTTAAACATGCATTATGCATAGTCTCCTTGTGCTGCATTCCGGGATGAAAGAAGAAGGAGAGCTGGCTTTTCTACCCCGCTTTTCTCACCTATTTAAGGGGACTCAAAGCGGCTGACAAAGCTTCTATTCTTCTCCCCACAACAGAACACCCTGTGAGGTAGGCGGGGCTGTGAGAGCTCAGAAGAGAGCTGTGACTAGCCCAGGGTCACCTAGCTGGCTTCACGGGGGAGGGCAGAATCGAACCCGGTATTCCCAGATAAGAGTCCGGCTCCCTAACCACTAGACCAAACTGGAAGGAGCTATTTCTGGTTTGGAAACGGCTCCTTGAAATGCAGCTACTCCATCTCAGAGAGCACTGAAAGAAGACTCCTGGTTCAAGTTCTGGTTCATGGTTCATGAATGATTGACCACCAAGGGATACTTGGTGCTACAGGACAGAAAGGAATGTTTGTTTGTTTGTATTTTTATCACGCCATATACCCAATGGCCTCAGGGCAGGTAACAACACTGAAAAATCAAACATATTAAAACAATAACAGTATATATTAAAACAACAGCAATGTTGTTTCAATTGCCCCAATGAAGGCAAGTGCAAAACGTGTCTCTATTGTTCCCAGGATAAATGCATGAGTCTCTCCTGTCATTCACGAGGAATTTAACGCCACCTTAGCTATTTTATCAAATATGAAGTCCCCCTTCCAAAAAGGAGGATGTAAGCTCCATCTAGACAGGGGGAACACAGTGCCTTTATAACACTACTACAGTGGGTTGCTTACACGTATTTGTGGCAACCCCACTGTAGCCCCACTCCCCCCACAAAAAAAAAAAAGCTAAATGCTATTGCTGGAAAACCCAGCACAGGTTGTGAGCTTCCCAGCAATAGGGTGTTTTCTTACCCTGGGAATGGAACTGTCATTGTCACTCTGTCTACCACTCATGGATGGAAGAAGAAGAGTTGGCTTTTCTACCCCACTTTTCTTACCCATTTAAGGGGACTCAAAGCAGCTGACAAGCCTTCTGTTCTTCTCCCCACAACAGGCACTCTAAGCTGGGAGAGCTCAGAAGAGAGCTGTGACTAGCCCAAGGTCACCCAGTTGGCTTTGTGGTGAAGGGCAGAATCAAACCCGGTATTCCCAGATAAGAGTCCGGCTCCTTAACCACTGGACCAAACTGGCTCAGTTATGGCTGCAGGCACATGGTGGTGGCAACATCCACTTCTAGGTATTTGTACCACTAAAACACGTAAAGACAGCACAGTCATCATTGCTGTCTGACTAGGAGGTGAATATGGCAGGGGAACAATACCGCCATTATTGCTTCCTAGGGGGTTATCTGGCTATATTCTCTTATGCAAAAAAACTCCCCAGAAATCTAGGACACAGTTCTTTAACGAAAAATTTTAAAGGAACTTCAGATAGATCTTCTGTAACTAGAATTTTATCAGCCAGCTTGATTCTGGTTGGACTTTTATCTGGAGGCCTCCTGGTTCGATTCCACGCCCCTCCGTGAAGCCAGCTGGGTGATCTTGGGCTAGTCACAGCTCTCTTGCTGAGTTCTCACAGCCCCACCTACCTCACAGGGTGCTAGTTGTGGTGAGAAGAACAGAAGGTTTGTCAGCCGCTTTGAGTCCCAGTAAAGGGTGGGAAAAGTGGGGTATACAAACAAACTCTTCTTTGTTTGATGCAACAGGGGTTTGGGGTAGGGGGTTCATATGGAAGGGTGTCTGGCAAAGAAAACATGAAGGCTTCCCCTTATACCATGCAAAATTGAAACCAAGGCTGCATCCAGACGTCGCTTGTTCATCCACTATATTTCAACAGTCCAGATATCCACACTTTATTTCAGCGCATCTAAATATAGCAGAATAAGGACACAATATCTGGGTGCACCACAAATCAGTGCACACGATGCAATAACAACAAGTATCCAACCTCTCCAAATGCTATCCTATTTCCTTCCTGGGACTTTGGCAAAAAAAACTAGGCTTGCCCAAGGGCACTTCGCCCTTGCCCATTGCTGCTTCTTTGCTAATTCACCTCATCTGTGGCATTACACTCACAGGGCGGACCTCAGTGGTAGCCCAAATGGATGGCTGTAGCCCCTCCTTTGGCAAACCTGGCAGGAGAAGCCACCCTTCAGAAACATTAAGGCCTCCACGGCTCCCGGGAGGGAACAATTTGCAGGCCGTGACGTGGGAGACGGATGCTTCCGTAATACATAACGAGCTCCCGTGAAGAAGGACTGAGCTGAAGCCGAATCATTAGGCAGCTGCAAGCCCTTGGCTGCAGCTCCCCCATGCCTGCTGTTGTTTATCTCCTGACACGAAGGGGTTATTTTATTTATTTACTACATTAGGACTGCGCCCCCTTAACCGTACACAAACCTGGCACCCACCTATCCCTCCGTGTGCGCACCCTGCCTGGTTAAAGTGCGGCACAAAACTGCTGCTCGCTAATGAAGAAGCTAAAACCCAGCTGGATCAGCCACTGCCAGGGAAAGCGCAAGAGACAACGGCCCACGCAAGTGCTTTCTTAATTGCGGCACCAGCTGCGCAGATCTTCTTGTCGCTGGAATCGTCCACGGGGACTTCCATCCCTGAGCTTCATCACTTTCGACGGTTGCGCCTCTTCACACAGGAGCCTTCCTGGAAAACTTTCCCTGCCTGCTAATTAGTCCACAGCTTTATCCTCGCAGCCGGTTTGTTATGGGGCCTCTCATATACAAAGATGGCGCCCAGGGAACATCTCTCAAATGACCGTTCCGTAACTGAGGGTGACAACACCAAGTAGACCCTTTCCCTAGAGCAGTGGCACAGCCTGAACGGGGCTACGAAAGGAGCTCACTCGCTTGGTGCTCCCCTTCCAGGTAAGTTACATCAGAACAAGTGCTCACGAGGAAGGGCCTGCTATTCTCACTTTCTCTCCTGTTAAGTATTGCTAATGCCCAAGGCCAAAAATCACACACCAAAACCAAGGCGCCAAATATAGCAATTGGCTAAGCCAATCAAAATGAAAAAGAAGAGTTGGCTTTTATACCCTGTTTTTCTCCCTCATTTAAGGGGACTCAAAGCATCTGATAAACTTTCTGTTCTTCCCCCACAATAGAACACCCTGTGAGGTAGGTGGGGCTGTGAGAGCTCAGGAGAGCTGTGACTAGCCCAAGGTCACCCAGCTGGCTTCATGGAGGAAGAAGAGCTGGCTTTTCTACCCTTCTTTTCTCACCAATTTAAGGGGACTCAAAGCGGCTGACAAAGCTTTTCTGTTCTTCTCCCCACCAGAGAACACCTTGGGAGGTGGGTGGGGCTGTGAGAGCTCAGAATAGAGCTGTGACTAGCCCAAGGTCACCCAGCTGGCTTCATGGAGGAGTCCAGTAACTATGAGATGTGAGTCCAACCAGCACACTAACCACAAGATCAAACTAGCTCTTGGAGGAAAAATAAAAAGTCGGAGGAGAGAGACGGAATAAATGGGGACCTGTTCAGACATAACAAAAGGGCGCCTCAGAGGTACCTCAGAGAAACAGGGTTCTCAAACCTTCTTTAATCCACCTTTTCCAGGACAGAATGTTCAAAAGAGGATGGAGGGGCAGACTGGTGTGCCAACAATCCCACCTCAAAGCCTTCTCTAATCTGCCTCAGAGACCCCACAGAGAGACAGTGGTGTGGCCCTCAGGTTCCCAAACCTTCTCTAATCCACCTTTTCTAGCCCAGAATGTTCAGGAGAGGTAGAGAGGCAGGCTGGTGTGTGTGAACGGTCTCACCACCACCACCCAGCTTCTCCGAGGGAGCTTTTTTGCAGTGTCTGATCACAGCCAGAGTTTCCGCATTGAGCTTTAGGAAGCCACTTTAGGAAGAGCCAATGCACAGCACCAGGAGCAACAGCACTGCAAGAAGAAGGAGAAGAGTTGGCTTTTCTACCCCGCTTTTCTCACCCATTTAAGTGGACTCAAAGCGGCTAACAAACCTTCTATTCTTCTCCCCACCACAGAACACCCTGTGAGGTAGGTGGCGCTGTGAGCACTCAGAAGAGAGCTGTGACTAGCCCAAGGTCACCCAGCTGGCTTCATGGGGGAGGGCGGAATCGAACCCAGTATTCCCAGATAAGAGTCCAGCTCCCTAACTACTAGACCAAACTGGCTCACTGTTTAAAGACCCAGTTTTCCACCTCGGCAATGGAAGCACACCGCTTAGCCTACTTTCCAGGGTTGTTGTAAAGAGGAAATGGGATGTGGGAACAACAACAGGCATTGCCTTGAGCACTTCAGAAAATAAATGACCTGTGGAAACTTTGCCACCCTGCAGCTCTCTCTGAAGAGTCCCGGAGGATGGATGTGACCCAAGAGCGAGGCTGTGGTCACACTTAAGGTTCAATCCACCTTCAGTCCGCTTTCAGAGTGAGAGAATGCATCAGCCAAGTGACATGCTGCTTTCTTTCAGTGTTAAATAACTCAGAAGATTCACCTTTGGGAATAATGTGGAAGGAAAATCACTGGTCACTTTGCTGATGTGTCCTCCACCTCTGGATCGAAGCTGGATTCAACCTTGGGATGACCGCAGCCCAAGAGAGGCGCTCGGCCTATGCGCAGTGGGCGGCTTCACCCAGCAGACTCCGCCATCTCTCTCCTCCTCCTCCTGTCCCAGGGCAACAGGCAGACCCTCAAGGGGCAGCCAGGTGGGTCCCAGGGTGGGCACGGTGAGACCGGCCGGCCGAGCACTCCGCCTCCTCGCCGCCTGGGCGCTCCTGGACTGGAAGTCCAGCCGGAGTCCTGACGAGCCGCGGCAGCTGCAGTTTCCCTTTGGCTTCAGTTCAGGAGGCTTCGCCGGGGGGGGGGGGGGGGCTGTGCCCCCATGGGGACATTTAGGAGGGGAAGAGAGGCGCTTGTGAGCTCTGCACTTATAGTGACAGATCCAGACCAGGAAAGGTGGCTCATCCCCCCCTCCTCCTCCAAGGCTGCGTTCACACTAAGTTTTAATCCAGTCTCAGTCCACTTTCAGAGCCAGAGAACGCACCTCAGTTAAACGACGGGCTACTTTATCTACCCCGGGGCGAATATTTCTTGAGTTAAATAGCGCTGAACGAAAGCAGCTTGACACTTCTGGCTGAGGCGCTCCCTCACTTTGAATGCGGACCGAAACCGGATTAAAACTTAGGTGTGTGGACGCAGCCCAGCAAGCGAGTTCGCCCCGCATTTTCAACCCCCTGTCAAGACGATTACTCAGCACCCGCCCACCCACCCAACCCCGGCCTGTGGAAAACTTTTGGCCGATTCAGAAGTTTTTGCTTCAGGATGTCAGAGGCGGCGAATGGAGGGACCGCGGCGGGCAGGAGGCTGTCGGTATCCCCGCCAACCCCTCCGGTCTCTGGGGGACGGGAGCAGACAAGCCCGCCCGCCCAACCACCTATGATTGGTGTGGGGGGATTAAACTCTGAATGCAAAAGTGACCCCAGAAACACAGGACAGGACGATACCCTCCCCCCGCCCAAGAAAAGCAACGTTCACCCTGATAGACCTTCATTTCCGCGCCCCTCTCGACCGGGAGAACTGCAGCCTGCTGGGGGCTCCCTTCCCGCCTCTCCCCCTCCGGCTGCTGCTCCCCTTCGCGCCGCACAAAGGCTCGCGCGGGCCATGTGGACGGGAGACGGAGCCGCGGAGGCGCCGGCCGCGCGCAGCCTCCCCCGGGCGGGCGCAACTTTCGGGTCCTTCGCCTCCCTCCCGAAGCCGAGCGGTGCCGGGGCGCGGTGGGGAGGAGGATCCTCTGCCAAGGCTGCCGCCGCCGTCCGCCCCGTCCCCTGCGCCCACCCGCCCGCCCGTCCGTCCTCCCTCCCCGGGCAGCGCAAGCCTGCGCGCTCCAGGTGGCCCCGCTGCGCGAGGGGGTTCCAGACCGCGGCGCCCAAAGCCCATGCCGCCCAGGCTCCCGTGGCTGCTGCCTGCGCCCTCCTGCGCCCTGCCCGCCCCGCGCGCCGCTTCCCCCATCTCACCTGCTGCTGCGCGCATCCAGAAAGCCGCGCAACTCAGAGGAGCAGCAGCAGCAGCAGCCTGCCTGCCAGGGACGTTCCGCGCGGGCCGGGGAGGGGCGGGGCAGGGAGGCCAGGGGAGGGGCGGGGGCAGAGCGAGCGAGGCGCCGCCGCCGCCGCGTCCTCCCGCTACTGTTGTTCTCAATTTAGCTCCGGCGGCGGCGGCGGCGGCGCTGTCTCTGTCTCTCTGTCACCATTGGGGGAACGGCGCGGCGAGCGCCCGCCTCTCCTCGAATCCCATAGGCGGAGGGGGAGCAACGGAGAGCACCGATTGGCCGGTCAAAGTTCCCTCCACCGACCTCTCTCCCCTCGCTGCTACTACTCCTGCTGCCGCTTTTTTGGTCAGATGAAAAGCGGAGGAGCCTACGCTTCCCTTCTCGCCTTTGCATCCAGCGTTCATTCAGGTCCGCACTGCTCCGCCCCCTACTTAGCATAGGGGCGGGGCTAACGCCTTCATTTTGCCCCAGGCGTATGAGTGAGAGAGAGAGACAAGAGAAGTTCCCATTAACGCGGGGGAGGGGGGGGGAGGAGGAGGGAACCCTCTCGAGTGGGCAGGGATTCCCCGCTGCTGATTGAGTCGATGACGTAGTTCTGAAAGCCTCTGCGCTGGAGGCAGCAGAGGCCAATAGATCTCTATGTTACCCGCTCCTACTGATGGAGACATTTATATATATGGGTGTGTGTTATATATTTAATTTTTTTATTAATTATATTTTTCTTTTATAATTAATTATATTTTATATAATTAAAAATATTAATTATATTTTATTTCATATTTAATAGTTTTATTAATTATACATACCATTTACAATTTAATGCACAAATTTACATATATTGAAATAAACCAATAAACAATACAACCTATTTCAAAACTCGAGTTGTGTTACAGGTAAGATATGAAGTTGTACAAATCTTGAATTGGCTATAACTTACATGGGATACATATATCTCATAGTATTACTATATAATATAATATAATATAATATAATATAATATAATATAATATAATATAATATAATATAATATAATATAATATAATATAATATAATATAATAATATTTTATGGCATTTTCTGATAATGTTAATTCCTCCCTATTGTGTGTTAGGAAACCTAACAACGGTTTCCAAACTTCTAGAAACACTTATCGTTCTTTTCTTTTTGTGTGTTTGCAGTATTGAGAGGTAATAAGCTCATTTATTGCATATTCTACCACTTTATTATACCAGGTCTGAATGTTTAGTGTTTCTAATTTTTCCAATTTCTGGCTATAACATTTTGTCCTGCTAATAGCAGAAAGTGTGAATAGATGGGCATTTTATTTTTGGCATTTTTTTTTATCTCACCCTATACCCAAGGGTCTCAGGGCGGGTTACAACATATAAAAGGAACACGCTATTACACACAATAACAAATTAAAACCATGGCAGTGCCTGGATGTGGGGAGGAAAAGGTTGTTCCTCTAGGCCAGTGGTTCTCAACCTTCCTAATACCGCAACCCCTTAATGGAGTTCCTCATGTTGTGGAGACCCCCAACCATGGGGGTGGGACAGACCCAAAGGGGTCCCGACCCCCAGGTTGAGAACCACTGATTTAGGCCATATAGGGTAAAGAGGCGCGTCTTCACAGCTCATCTGAACACATAGAGTGAAGGTGCCTGGCTGATGCACCTTGGGAGGGATCCTGTTCCACATTCTGGGAGCCAACGCTGAAAAGGCCCTAGGACTGGACTTTTTGCACATGGACATGCACATTACAAGGCTCAGCCTCCTGCCACCATTATTTCCACTCACTATTGCCCTTTGCTCCCATTTCTATTACTCACTTACCTGGCTGCATCACCAGTTGCCATGACTATAGAGCAGTGGTTCTCAACCTGGGGGTCGGGACCCCTTTGGGGGTCGAATTACCCTTTCAGAGGGGTTGCGACGAGTCTCCCACCACCCTTCCCTCCCACCTCCCAGCTGCTCCGCCCCTGTGGCTGGGGGTCTCCGCAACATGAGGAACGCCATTAAGGGGTTGTGGCATTAGGAAGGCTGAGAACCACTGCTGTAGAGCCAACCTTAACATAAAGTGAAAATTGTTGCTCACACAGTAGGTTTTGAATGGGTAGATGTTCTTGTCTTTTATTTTTAAACTTCAGATATTTTTGTGCTTTCCTCTATGAAGTAGGAAAGACAGACAAAGCCTGCTGAACAGAACCCAGTGATCTATCTGCATGGCATGCCCAAGGTATATTCAGCATAAGCACATGTTATCAGATGGCCTGCACAATTGTATGCTTGGTAGAATTCATACTCAGGCACATACTTTCTCCCATTGAGTTTCTGACAGGCATGATTCCTCTAAGGGCAATGAGAGCAGGAGAAGGTTTTGTATTCGTCTTCTGCTTGAGAATGCCCAGAAGCAATTGGTGGAACACTGTGTGAGATGAGATGCTGGATTAGCTGGGTTGTGGCATGATCCAGCAGGACTATTGTTATGTTCTTATGGCACACTGATGAGATACTGTATTATGCCCAGACAGACCCTTTGTCTGTCTACTTGTTTTTGCTGTCAAATTATTTATCCCAAAACTAGGAATGTGCACGAATATTCGTAACATTTGAAATTCGTACAAATGTTCTTATGTTCTTAAATTGAATGTTGGCACATCTAAAGACTGACACTGAATCAAATATTTTGATACATTCATATGAAGCTTCGTATGAAGCTTCTCAAGAGATTCGTATGGGATTCATATCCTATTCGTATGGAATTGAACACTTGTAACGAATATGAATCCTACCACATTCAAAGGGGATCTGTTCAAACAAATATGAATTGCCTTGCATTCGATGAGATATGAATCAAATACAAAAAAAAAACCCTTTCATGCAGGTCCCTACCCAGGACACAATCTATTCCTCAGTTCCTATGATGAATCCTTATGACTCTTTGGCCTCATCTCAATGGAAACAAAGATTTGGCTCAAAGAAAAGGTGCAGGCTTCCCCCTAGTTCAGTGATGGCTAACCTTTTGAGCTCGGTATGTCAAAATTCGCAAGAAACCCTTGCTTAACTCGGGTGCTGTGTCACTTCTAGAAATATCCATAATTTTGTGATATTTGTAGATCTAGTAAAAAAGTTATATTTTTGATATACGTACTTTATTAAAAGCAAAAACGAATAATTCTTTACATTAGTGACTTTTTTTGCTGAATTTCGTTTGCTAAATCTTCAACTGAAAGTTGGTATTCCGCACACTTCAAGAACAAGCAAGCACTACACGCCCAGGTGCCAGGGCTTAGCGTGTCACCTGTGACATGCATGTCATAGGTTGGCTATCACTGCCCTAGTCACACTAAGTGCAGACGACGCAAACTGAATCACTTTCAGAGTGTCATAGTACTCTGAGGCTTAAAGCCTATCTTAAATCACTTTCCCTCCAGACATTCCCATAGGAATGTGTTTTTAAACAGATGCCTTCTAGGATCTTCACAGATGTGCATCTGCTCAAGCCTTCCCATCCTTCCACCCTCATGGGTTTAGCTCTCTTGTCCCACTAGCTTATTTGTGCAACGGGTCATACATTTCTTTGGATGTTTGAGTTTGTGAATCTGCCTCTTTCTACACTGTTTTACACAGCCAGTCATTTGCTTGTGCATTGCCGGCTACTTTGTGAATATAAATTTCAGAGATGGATACAGAGATAGAGATATTTGTTTCAAAACATGGAACTCTTTGAGCAGAATTCCAGAAATACAAAGTCCTTATGAAGCTCACTCACACACATTCTTTAGGGAAAGCTTAATACAGCCCCATTCCTATAGCCAAAAAGTGGTGGTTTCCCAAGTCCAGAACTGAGAGGAAAGGACTTGGGGCAAAAAAAAGATGTTAAAAACCTACATTCATCATAGGGGGCTGGAATGCTGAAGTAGGAAATCAGAAGATAAATGAAATCAGGCAATTTTGGCCTTAGAGTACAAAATGAAGCAGGCCAGAGACTAATAGAGATCCTTTCTGTACTGGGCCTTATTGCAGATTATATCCCAGAATAGGGGTCTGCTGTCTGCACCAGCGTGTGGATGGGAGGCCCCTATTCCGGAATATAATCCAGAGTAAGGCCAGAGTTTTGTCAAGATAACTCGCTGGCCATAGCGAACACTTTTCCCAACAGCCCCCAAAGGTGACTATATCTGCATCACATGGTTAATAGTAAAATCAGCCGCAGCCAGAGAAGCTCTATACCACCAGCAAAAGAAAGACTTGGAGCTGACCATGGTTCAGTCTATGAGCTTCTTATCTCAGAATCCAGACTTCAGTTGAATAAAGTATGGAAAACCACTAAACAATACAGTTATGACCTAAATATGATACCTTATGAATATGCAGTAGAGTTGATGAATAGATTTAAGGGATTAGATCTGGTAGACAGAGTGCCTGAAGAACTATGGATAGAGGTTTGTGGCATCATGCAAGAGGTGGCAACCAAAAACATTCCAAAGAAAAAGAAGGGCAAGACAACAAAATGGCTGCCTGATAAGGCTTTGCAAATAGTTGACAAAAGAGGCAATGTGAAAGGCAAGGGAGAAAGGGGAATATTTACTCGACTGAATGCTAATTTCCAGAGACTAGCAAGGAGAGATAAGGAAGCCTTCTTAAATGAACAATGCAAAGAAATAGAAAAAAAAAGCAACCAAACAAGAAAGACAAAAGAGCTCTTCGAGAAAACCGGCAAGATCAAGGGATTTTTGCATGAACAAATAGGCATGATGAAAGAAAAATATAGTAAGGAAGAGAATAGAGAAAGAAGAGGTGGCAAGAATACACAGAAGAAGTATAGAAGAAAGATCTAAACATCACTAACCATGATGGTGTGCTCACTGACCTGGAAAATGAAGTCAAAGGGACCTTAGAAAGCAATGCAACAGCAAGGCTGAAAGAAGTGATGGGATTCAGCTGAACAACTTAAAATCCTATAAGATTATGTAGTTAACGTGCCGACAAAGTTGGGAAACCCAACAGTGGCCACTGGATCAGAAAAATTCAATTTACATCTTCATGCCAAAGAAGGGCAATGAATGCCAGGGGATGTTCAGACAACTGAACAGCTGCACTCTTTTCACATACTAGCAAGGTTATGCTCAAGGTTCTGGAAGCTAGCCTTCAGCTTTATGTGCCCTGAGAACTACCAGAAGCGCAAATGTGGTTTTCAAAGAGGGTGAGGAACTAGACATCAAATCACCAACATTTGCTGGGTTATGGAGAAAATAAGGGAGATCCAAAACATCTACTTCTGCTTCACTGGCTATGTGGATCATAACAAAATGTTGTTAAAAGAGTTTTCTGCGTCAAGAACTGAACATGGAATAACTATATTGTCACCCTATTTATTTATTTATTTATTTATTTATTTATTTATTTATTTATTTATTTATTTATTTATTTATTTATTTATTTATTTATTTATTTATTTATATCCCGCCCCATACCCAAAGGTCTCTGGGCGGCTCACAACATTTAAAAAACAAAATTAAAACTGTATCGAACAATACTAAAAGTAGTACAAGGTTTAAAAAATCCAGCATAATATTAAAAAAAAAGAACGATATAAAACAGTTAAAAACAGTAGTGTTTGCAGTGGGGGAAGCATAGGGAGCAGTTAACCAAAGGCCTGAGTGAAGAGGTACATCTTCACTGCCTTCCTGAACATGAACAGAGAAGGGGTCTGACGCACCTCCAGGGGGAGACCATCCCACAGCCTGGGGGCCACTACCAAGAAGGCCCTCTCCCGGGTGCCCACCCGCCTAGGTTGCACTGGATGAATCCAAATCTGAAATTTAGATTGCCAGGGAAAATACTAATAACCTCAGATAATGTGGATGATACCACTCTGATAGCAGAAAGTGAAGAGGAACTAAGGAGCCTCTTGATGATGATTGAAGAGGAGAATGCAAAAGGTGGCTTGAAGCTCAACATTAGAAAGTCTAAGATCATGGCATCCAGACCCATGCCTCCTTGGCAAGCCAGGGGAAAGAAATGGAAGCAATGAGAGATTTTACTTTCCTAGGCTCAAAGGCCACTGCAGATGATGACTTTAGTCATGAAATTAAAAGGTGTTCACTCCTAAGGAGGAAAGCTGTGGCAAATCTGGTCCGCTTATTAAAAGCAGAGTCATCACCTTGCCAACAAAGCTCCGTATAGTCAGAGCTATGGTTTTCCCAGTAATAATGTATGACTGTGAGATCTGGACCATAAGGAAAGCCAAGCACGGAGTGATCAATGCTTTCAAATTATGGAGCTGGGGAACACTCGGAGCTCCTTGGATTCGAAGGAGATCAAACCTGCCAAAGTGAAAGAAAATCAACCCTGACTGTTCATTGGAAGGACAAATCCTGATGCTGAAGCTCAAATACTTTGACCACATAACAAGAAGACAAGATTCATCGGAAAAGACCCTGGTGCTGGGGAAGATGAAAAGAAACAAACAGAAGGAATGCCAGATGATGAGGGGGACAGAAAGTATCATGAAAGTAATGGGCAGACTCTAGAAGTCAGTAGAAGACAAGAAGTTCTAGCAAGCTATGGTCCATCGGTGTCACAAAGTGTGAGACATGACTGAAACAACAAAAACAACAAAAGAAAATTATTTCTCCAAACAGTTGTTTGGTTTTGTCTTGCTTCTCTTTGAACACAATGCTTTCCCTAGACTCTTAAGTCCTGCACCAAAATGTCTTGATGTATTTAGTGTTGCGTAACTAATTTAAAGACTACAGCTTAGTATGTATGCACAAAGATAATGTTGTCCTTAATCCAAAGATAATTACATGCCATAAAGTGTTTTACTATAATTAGCATTCAGTGCTGATCCCAAGGAGAAGATAGAAATTTGCTCATCAGCAGCACTGTGAAAAACAGTCTCATATCCCAAGTTTTGTCATATGTGGGGTGTGGAATCAGCTACAAAGCTAGCCCAGATCGCATAGCAAGCATCAAGCATTGGATAAGCCCCAAATCTTTGTTTCTAACCACATGAGACCACAACTGACTCCTTCGCTGCATGTGCAAATAATAACAATAACAACAAATGTCTGACAGTAGTAGGACTGAAGAAAACTGTTTCAAAAAGTTACTAAAGTCAAATTTCCCTGGCAAAGGCAAGTGACTGTTGTGCCAGTAATTATTAGTACCATGGTGCAGTTGCAAAAGAACTGAGCGCAATTCACCCTTGATCTTTTAGTATGCAATTAGTTAACATCTAGGCAGGTGCATCTCCACTTGCAAGAGGTGTTTACAGCCTACAAATGCCCCCCCCCCCCCGGCCTGCTTAGATGTTAACTAATTGCATTCCTTGCCTTTTCCATCCATGCGGCGACCATCTGCACTATCTCCTGTTGCCACCTGTGCCGGCACCTCAAACGACCCCTGATGTGACTGCGCAAGTGCAGTCATGCAAGGAGCGACAACCAAAATGGTGCCATCCTGCAGAGGATTGACCAGATCCAGGTGAGTGTCCGATCACGCAGGGCTTAGGCTAACGTGTTAGTCTCTAATGCACTCTTCCTGTCCAGCAGATGGGAAGGCAAGTCCAGAAATGCCCCTGGAGTGACACTTGAAGATCTTGGGCAGTGATAGACCCCACATCTATTATGGGCAATTATCTCTGGGCTATGGTGGGATTGTGCCACACATCTGTGGCAACCCCCACCATAGCCCTCCCAGATCAGTATGAACCTGCTGTTACCTATTTTTTAGGAAATCCTGCCTCTGATCGCGGGTTTTCCTGAAATAGTGCTATAACCTACCTTCCAGACAGAGCCACCGTCTTGGCCATGGTCACCACACATGTGCAGGACCCAAAAGAGACCGCTGTGCCTGTGTGGTGCTGTCAATTGAGCACCTCTGGATACTTTGCGTCATTGAAATATCCAAATGTGTGTGGGTCACTATCTCACACACAAGACAACACCAGCCCCACACTGTTTAATTGACAAACCATTATTCTGGAGGGCCTTTACTCCAAAATATCACTTGTTAGCACAATATTTGGGTGGCATCATCTCCAAAAGGTAATACTAGTAGGAACAGCACACATTCTGCCCCAATACCTCTGATGTGGTCAGAGTAAAAGTATCTTCTAGACTGTGTGATGCTGATGCTCACACATCATTATTATTACAATTATAATTATTATTGTTGTTGTTAATGAGGATAGCAGCTGCAGCCACCACCCAGATACAACACTCCTAGGTACTTTGCTCGTAATCAGATGCTACTCGTATAATCCTCAAACCCTCAGGTAGGACGTCAATCATGAAGCAGAAACCCATCCAGCATTGGCACCTGCTGCTGCCATATATAGGGACCTGCCACTGGAGGCAACACCTATCTGAATTTGCTTGTTCAGCCACCAGGAGTTGATCCTGACTCAGTGACAAGCCCCTGTCACTTCACTTGACTTGCTTGAAGTCTACTTCCTTTCATCTGGACGTGTTCTCAGACCATGAGTCTGGCCTGTAATCTGCGCGAGGGCAAATGCCGTAGTCAGGAAAACAAACTTTGCCCAGGTTATTTACATATATCATACAAAGATTTACTGATATCTTTTATTTCTAGATGACACCTGCTTATTCATGATGAACAGGTCGTCCTTTATTTTTTTAATGACCCACCATCAGGCATGTCTTAAGCTATATTAAAAGACTAGAGGGGAAGATACTTGAAATTACACTGACTTGCAGGAGACCGAAAGAAAACAGTCTGTGCCATTTGAATGTGGATGGAGGGAACAGCTAGTGAGGATGTGGTGATAAGAGATCTAAGCATTTTCTAGGCACCAGAATCCTTCCCCATGGGGAGGCCCACAGACACTGTCTTTAATTTATTTTCAGTCACAGGCAAAGAAGTGCACTTTCTCTGGTGGGGATTACTTCTAACTGACTATGGATGGCAGCAGTAAAGGTGAACAGATGATAATAAGAAAGGGCAAAAAATGTTCATCACAGTTCGTACATTACGAAGATTCGAAACTTCACATCTGGATTGAGTATCGGCTATATTCGAAGACTGACCTTCATGTGCAAAGTGAAAGCTTTTGTGCCTTTGTTTGAAGCTTCAGAGAAGATCTGGAGCAGACTGAGAGCAGGGGCGAATTCACACTGCGACCCATGGTCTGCAATTAGGCAACATCTGGGCAGGTGCATCTGCACTTTCAGGAGGGCTTTACAGACTACAAACGCCCCCTGCCTGCCCAGATGTTGCCGAATTGCAGACTAGCACCGCAAGCATATCAACCCTCCCCAATAATGACCAGTACCTTACTTTTAGCATCCAGTGGTGACATCTGCACTTTTTCTGCTAGAGGGGGTCATTTGAGGTGCCATGCAAGCACCCTGGGACCTCAGAAGACACACACCCTCGATGCGACTGTCCTTGCACAGAGCATCAACATCGCCATAGTGACAGTGCTGGCTCACGCACAGTTGGGCAGGATGCCAAAAACAAGATGGCGGTGCCCAGCAATGGATTGGACACGTGACCAAACACAGGTAAGTCTCTGTGCGTGGGCTAGGTTATCGTGGACATTAGTCAATGTTGGTCTCTTCTGCACCTTAGCAAGCGGTTTCACTTGCAGGAATGCAAAGTTCCATCCCATTTGCTTTGATGTGACGTTCACAACCCTAGATGCTAATTCAATACTGCAGCATTTATTGAGATGGGTTTCCATTCTACATATAAAACTTTTTCTTCTGTGGCCTTGCTGCTAACATGCTTTGGAGCCATCTTTGCCCATAAAACAAATCCCCCATCCTCCAAAAGCTGTTTTTGAGCAAGGAAAAATGCACACACAAAAATGGAACTTCTTTTTTACACAGGTTTCCACAAAAAGGCACGCTTACCACCTCCATTCACTCAGTCACCGGCAAATATGCTACAGCGCAGTGCAAAAGCCCACAGAGAGAGACAAAACTCACCAAAACACTCAAAACTACTCACAGAATGTGCACACCAATGATCCCCTCCATTCCGCGTGCACCACAGACCACACTTAAATGCACACACACAAACTCAAGCAAGTCAAAACTCACAAAAACATGGAGAGCCATACTCAGAAGTTGTGTCTACATAATCCTGCCAAGGGCAAGTGGAGAAATGGCTGCTGGATCAGTAAGAAAATCCGAACACACTGCAGGCTTTGCCTCCAACCTCTGTCTTTGTCAAGTCAAGGAGTAAAATGCATTCTGGCAAATCACAGAAATGTCTTAGTGGCTATGCAGCCCCTGTCTGGAAAGGCCCTCAATCTGGATTTAAGGGCTATTTATTAAGCATTTAGATCTCATGACTCTTCATCTTAATGCAGGTCAACTCTGTCTGCATTAGGCAGAGGCCCTGGTCACACCTTTAGTTTAGGACGACTCCAGGTTGTCCTCAGGTTGCATTGCTCACATTATTTTTATTCAATCTATTTTCCAAGCTGTCCTACTCCTGTTAGACCGCCTTCTCCAGAGGACTCAGCCTCTCTTGGCATGCTAGGCCATCTTCACTTCCTCAGTGTGGGTGGGGGGACGGGCTAAAGGAGGCTGAACCATGCTGTAGTGGGTGGGGTCCAGTCTTTCCTTTTGCCCAATGTCTAGGGGAGGACGGCATGTGCGGAGTTCGTGAGGCATCTCCCCTTCTATCCTGAGTTTATGTGTATGGTTCCTCTGTCTAGTGTTCCTCTGTCTAGTGTAATTATCATTATTTTTTTAATCAATTGCACAGAGAAGAAAAGCACATAAAAAAGGAAAGTTGTGGTGGTGGTGGTGAAGCAGGCTTAAAAAAGAACCACAAACACACACCCTTGTCTCCACTGAGTGACACAACAGCATCCAATAAGGAAGGATGTAGATTTGTAGGGTTGGAGAGCCAAGAGTTCCATGGAGGAGGCTCAGGTTGATCACAGAGAAAGTTGTGAGTGATGCAGCCCAGAGTGAGGATGGTGTGAGGACAACCTATAATGATTTAGGTGTGTACAGAGCTGGTACGACCTCAGTTCGAATTATGAATAGGACATCCTGTCTTATCTAGGTGTGACCAGGGCCGAGTATGATGCCCAACAGGTAGATCTTACTTGGTATCCCTGTCAGACCTGTTTAATTGGTGCTCTCCATGGGACTGGTGGCCCTGATCCAGGATATGGGGGATATGTAGAAGGCACTCCTTCCATGTTTGGAACCACCAATGATGCGTTTTGGCAGCATGCAAGGTTCACTTGCAAAACGCACTCCCCAGAGGCTCTCAGGCTACAGAGTGAAGTCGCAAAGTCTGCGTGAGCTTTGAGACCATGGTGTGGGGTTGGTTTGGACCAGTACCTTTGTACAGGCAGCGCTGATCCTGTCCACACCATCCTGTGTTTAGAATAAGCAGGCCTGGCTGTTCTAGACCCACTGATTCTAAATGAGGGCCTTTCTGTGCTGAAAGACCCACAGTCACAGTTGGTAAAATGTATTAGAGGAGGATGCACCATATTTTGAGAGAAAGAGAAAAGCCAAGTTATTTCAAACCATTAAAAAACACTTCTGTAGCTATACAGCCACGCAGCCATAAAGCTTTTTTCAGCTTTGCGACAAACTATTTCTAAAACATCCAATAGAAATAGAAATCTTTAGTAACAGAATTAAGTTAGTAATCCAAACTTAATTCTTTAGTAACAGGTTGCACTGAGAAAGGTAACTAATTATGGCCTGAACATTTGGCGTGTGGGTTGCTGGACAAAGATGCAACACAAGCGTCAACTCAAACGCACCTTGATGAAGTGCTTGATTTGATTTGCTTGCTATGTGTTGATACTTGTAAAATAGAAAGTGTGAAAACACCCTTGGAGAGCTGTAAAACTGGTGTGAGAAGAGAAACAGGTTTAGGATTTCTTATCACCTTAAATCCCTTTGATCCTTATTGAAATGAGGACTTTTTTTGCATCCTTACTAAAACTCCTTCGGAACAAGGACTTCCAAGTTTTCTGTATGGACTTGTCGAATTAAATAAAAGAATAAAGGCACAATGCATGCATGCTAAGGAGTAAAATCAACCATGATCTTGGGTTATATGCAATCAAATCAGGTGTGGTTGTGTTCACACCTCGGTTTGAATCTTGTTTCAGTCCACTTTCAGAGTGAGAGAGCACACCTGCAAAGTGACTAGTTGTTTCCATTTTTTCTAACCCAAAGGTGGATTTTCTGAGTTAGATAAAGTATAAAGGAAAACGACTTGTCACTGTGTGGATGTGTTCTCTCATTCTGAAAGTGGACTCACACTGGATTAAAACTTAGGTGAAAATCCAGCCTCATTGGTCTGACTGAAGGTCTTGTGGCAAGTCCAGGAATATTTCATTTTTGTTGGAGTCAGGTGATGCAACATGGGTAAGGCATTCCAAGTTGATGGGGGCGAGGCGATGGCAAATGGTACCAGCCCTCAAGGCACCCTAACCCGCTACCAAAACATCATTATCTGAAACCACTTCCAGGTGTTCCATGGATGCACAGACTGGTGGAGCTGAAATTGTGCCCGAAACTTCTGCCAGGGACTCAGAACTATAGCACATAAGAGGAGCCCTGCTGGATCAGGCCACAGCTCATTTGTCCAGCATCCTGTCTCACACAGCAGCCCACCAGTTGCTTCTGGGCATCTCAAGCAGAAGTCAAAGGCAAGACCATCACTTGCTCTAGAATCCTAACAAATGGACTGAAGAAGAAGAAGAAGAGTTGGCTTTTCTATCCCACTTTTCTCACCCATTTAAGGGGACTCAAAGCAGCTGACAAAGCATTTCTATTCTTCTCCCCACAATAGACACCCTGTGAGGTAGGTGGGGCTGTGAGAGCTCAGAAGAGAGCTGTGACTAGCTCAAGGTCACCCAGCAGGCTTGTGGAGGAGTGTGGAATCAAACCCGGTATTCCCAGATAAGAGTCTGGCTCCCTAGCCACTAGGGAGCATCTTGCCTGTCTCTCCATCCAGGCAGCAGTACCTGGGAAGCCATTCTAGTAGCCATTGATACACCTGTCCTCCATGAATTTATCTAATCCTTTCTTAAAGCTAAGGGGAAGCAGCTAGTGTGAAACAGGCTGTTGTCAAAGAAAGTCAAATAGGCCACTGATATTGGGCAGATTCAGAAGAAATACAGGCAAAGAGTGCAGTAATAAGCTCTGGTCTCAACAGCCAGCAAAAGACTCCTGAGGGGGGCTCTGCTTTCTGAGCCTCCAGCAAAATGCCAGGTTTGCTTAGTACTAGTTACACCCTTGCACAATTCCATATGTTAGCCTGGAATGGATTGGCTGCCACTCAAAGGCACCATCAGATCTGCAGAGTTTGCAGGCACGTACGCAGATTTCTATTTCTATTAGCTTTTATAGTGCACCTTTTCTCCAAGGTTAACAGGGCAGATAATAAAGTAAAAAGCAATTAAAAGAGATTTAAGAAGTGATAATCAGTAAAGCCCAGACTAAGCCTGGTAATTAAATTCAAAACAAGGCAGCATGACGAACAATAATGCAAACCTGAGACTGCAGGAAAGCAGAGAGATCAAAAGTTTGGGTGAAACCCATCTTGACCAGCACAGAAAGATGCACCTGTGGGGGGGGGGGGCATCATTCCATAATCTGGAGGCTACATGGGAAATTAACTCAGAATGCCAAACTTACGAGTCTGAAGAACTGCATTCTACACTTTCTGCCTGCTGACAATCTTGGATTTTCACCTTGTCTCCAAGAAACACAGGAGCAGATGCTACAAATCTTTTCTGGGAGAAACTATGACAGAAGAAGGAGGAGGAGGAGGAGGAGGAGATTTGGCTTTTCTACCTTGCTTTTCTCAACCATTTAAGGGGACTCAACATGGCTGACAAAGCTTTCTCTTCTTCTCCCCACAACATACCACCCTGTGAGGTGCGTGGGGCTGTGAGAGCTCAGAGGAGAGCTGTGACTAGCCCAAGGTCACCCAGCGAGTTTCATGGGGAAAGTGGACACAAACCTGGTGTTCCCAGATAAAAGTCTGGTTCCCTAACCACTAGACCAAACTGGCTCAGCGTTCTCCCATATCCACCACTGATTTACAGGATGACCAAAATAATTTTAGAAATTCAACAGGATACTAGCCTACTTAGCTTCAGGATGATGCTGGTGACTGCCATAATTAGGAAGGACAAACACTGGTAAATTTAAAAGGCAGCTCATAGATTGTGGGCAAATTCACACTGTGCCTCCTGTTATTAGAAGGCATAGCACTAGAATGCTCTAGGCATCTGCACTTGCAGATGAGTAGAGCATTCTAAACCTACCTTAAGCGTGAATGGCCGCCCAGATGGTGGCCATTGCAGAGCCCCACCTCAGAGGTGCCCGCCTTTGCTAGCATCTCAGATGACCCAAAACATGACTGCGCATATGTGGAGCGTCACTGTCACCATGGCAATGGAGATGTCAAACACACAGTCATGCCAGGCTCCGAAAAGAAGATGGCAGTGCCCAACATACTCCTGGGCACATGGGGCTTGGTGCAGCATGTACTAGCATTCCCAAGTGCAAACACCAGTACACATTCAGCAGAGGGGAAGCTAATTGCAGAAATCCCCTATTAACAAAAGTTGCATCACAGTTTAATAGAAGGCATCAGAAACACCTTTCAATGTATTTCCTATCAAAAGCTACTTTTAGTTACCACTGGGATAGTTCTAATTACTTCATTTTCAAACCCCTTGTATTTGACAGTTATTAACAGTGTGTATATATTCAAATCTCTCTCTTTTTATCTTATCTTTTCTTGTACATTTTATGCAAGTTACTTGTTACCTTGAAATGATAAAATTCAAGCTGAGGGACTGAGCAGGCTTAGAACATCATGGTATAATTTTTAAAAGGAGAGAAATAAAGATGCACAAACCTGAAAAGGAAAAGAGAAACAAAAAAAAACCCCAATGAATGTATTTCAATGCAAATGGAGTATTAGGAAGCAATGGGAGGGATGATGATTTGAAGATTTTTTTAAAAAAAGGAATGGGAAGAAACATTAGTTCTGTCCAGGATGAAGCTCAGGTATATTGTAAAAAAACCATGAAAAATTCAAAGCGCTGACGAATCACATCAATCAACCATAGTCCAGTGGGCAAAGGAAAAGGAAAGTGACCTATAAAAGGGGAACCATGACACTGCTCTTAAATTCTTCATCTCCTCGTTCCCCACTTACCAAGAAAATCTCTAATAAATACAACGCCACTTTCGTCATCTAGACAAGCTATTTAGGATTTCACTTAAAAAAAGCAAATTTGTGTCTGGCAAAGCTCAGGTCATGTTGCATTAAAATCCGTTTGCACCTGCATTGTAACATAGTTTTCTTGTTTTCATCATTCTCTAATCCAGGTAGATCGACATTCCACAAACACAAATCTGAGACAGTCAGATGCTTCACACAAAGCAAAGTGGAAGAATTCTGCTGCAGCAAACACTTAAACTTGTCTAAAAAGGGGAGGGGAGGGCAGGGGAAGGAGGAGAAATGGGCTTTTCAGTAACCCTTAGGGATGTGCATGAATGTTTGCAAAATCTGTTATTTGTACGCATTCATATGAATTCGGACATTTGTACAGGGATCGAATGTTACGACATTCATACATTAACATTCGCACAAATACAAATGTTTGGGAACATTCAAACAAATAGTTTGTACATTCGTTAAACGGGGAATACGTATCGGACACGTATCGATATGTGCGCACTTGTATAGGATAAGTATCCAATACGTATCCAATATGTATGCATTGCTATGGGATACTTATCTGATACGTATGCATTGCTATAGGATACGTATCCAATATGTATGCATTGCTGTATGGGATATGTATGCATTGCTGTGGGATATGTATCCAATATGTATGCATTTATATAGGATCTGTATGCAGGATCTGTATGCATTCATATCGGATATTCGTATGAATTTGTACTAATACATTCGTATTGAATAGAATCGTACCACATTCAAAGGGGATCTATTAGAATAAACTGGCTTACAAAGGGTTTCCAGAGCTGGGTGAACATCTGGCCTGCCACATTTACAGCTGGTCCTAAAGTAATAACACAGGCCTTCACCTCCCACCTCCTACATATAAGAATGAATCTTAAATTGCACTTTTCTGGTCAGTGCTGATATTCTAGACACAGGGGCTGCCTCCAGATATCCTCCTAGGACAGTGGTTCTCAACCTTCCTAATGCCACAACCCTTTAATACAGTTCCTCATGTTGTGGTGACCCCCAACCTAACCCAAACCCAAACCCCCAACCATAAAATTATTTTCGTTGCTACTTCATAACGACCCCTGTGAAAGAGTAGATCAACCCCTAAAGGGGTCGCAGCCCACAGGTTGAGAACCACTGTGCTAGGAAGCAACATGGCAGGATGTTGTTTCCCTGGCATTATCGCTTCCTGGCTAAACATCGCCAGCCGCAGCACTATCTTTGTCCGTTTTTGTGACACTCACATTTGAAAATTCAGCCAGCCCCAAACACACAGAGATGAGCCTTCCCACCACCAGTTTTGGCCTCCACCCATGCTCTATGGATGGAGCCACGATGGCCACTCGGTCACCAAGGTAGGTAAATGTACTATTGCTGGAAAACCCTTTGGGGGAAAAGTGGGACTATGGTGGGGTTGCCACAGATGAATGTTATAACCCCACCAAAGCGGTGCCATAGTAGTGCTATATTCTCCCTGTCTGGACAGGATCAGAGTTACCACGGGACCAAGGTGGGTGTTCCAATGCTCCCTAGCGCTGACTTCTCTGAAGACACAACCTTAGAACAGTTCAGTGTGGTTTAACAAATGGTTGCGTCTTTTGGTGGGAAGAGGTGGGAAGCCACATGTGGCCATTTTGCCCACACCATCCTCTAGCCAACCAGAGGTCAGAGGTCAGCCAAAAACTATGATCTAAATATGGGTTTTCTGGACTTGCCTCCTAACTCATCAGATTCCCAGAATTTTCTAATCACACTACAGGACTCCATTGGGTTGATTATCACGGCTCCCATTGTTCATTTAAAGCTCCAGTTTTGAATCAGAAGTAAAATTCCATCGTGACATTACAGAAAACAGACTATTTTCTCAGCACATCACTTGCAAAACAGAACACGGTGATGGGAGTGGCTCTGTGGCTCAGTGGAAGAGCAACAGCTTAGAAAAGCACAGGGTCGCCGGTTCAACTCCCAGCACTTCACCAGGAGACAGTAATGGTAAACCACCTATGTATTTGTCAAGGAAAATACCTGCATGTGGCCACAAGGACAGCAGGAATCGGCCTCAGTTCAATGATACTTAAAAACAATCAACTGATGATCAACAGCAAAGTGGTGCCAAAAAAATTACGCTTTTCAGTAGCACTAAAAAGAGGGCAGAGATAAGATCATGATCTCAGTAGCCCCCCTTCCTTAATGTGGGGACTGCATGAGGGAAATGAGACAATTTCAAGATAAAGACAGGAGTTACAAATGGCAAATTATCTCCGTTTATCCTCTGTCTGACACATTCTCACCAGGAAATCAGTTGATTACATCGGTTTATGTTAATTTCTTATTCCTCTGCAATCACTAAACTATTGTCAGATGCTATAAATAAGCCAGTCCCATGAATGTTCTAAATCGGTCTGGGATCACTCACTTCTCAAGACGAAGCTAACAGAGCAGAAACCATCCGTGGATCTAGAAAAAGGCCATGAAATATATGGTTTTTTGCTTTTGTTTTTGCTTTTATTTAGGAGGAACTCATGATAATATATTAATTTATTTACTCACTTCCTTAGATTTATGTCTTTCTTTTCTTCCATCAAAAAACTGCAGGCAGCGTATATTTTGGGGTGCTCAACTGCAGCCCTTTGGATACTCCTGGCATATAACTCGCAGCATTCCATGCTATCCACAATGGCCCTGGTCGCACCTATGAGACAGGATGTCCTATTCGTAATTCCAACTGAGATCGTACCAGCTCTGTTCACACCTAGATTGATATAGGTCGTCCTCAGGCCGTCCTCACTCTGGGCTGAATCGCTCACACACCTTTCTCTGCGATCGACCTGAGATTCCTCCAGAGATCTCTTGGCTCCCCATCCCTTTTGCTGCATCAAACTGGATGCCCTTCTGTCGCTCAAGGGAGGCAAGGGGGTGTGTTTGCAGTTCTTTTTAAAGCCTGCTCCACCACCTCCATGCCCCTCCTTCCTTTTTATGTGCTTTTCTTCTCCGTGCAATTAATTTTAAAAAATAATACATAAGAGAAGCCCTGCTGGATCAGGCCACAGCTCATCTAGTCCAGCATCCTGTCACACATGGTGGCCCACCAAACGCTCATGGGCAGAGAGAAACTTTTTCCTGCTCTCGAATCCCAGCAAATGGCCCTACAAGCGTCCTGCTTCCCCACCCTCCAGCCTGAAAGATGTACCTAGGCATTCATTCTAGTAGCCATTGATACATCTGTCGTCCATAAATATGTCCAACCCTACCTTAAAGCCATCTAGACTGGTAGCTGTTACCACCTCTTCCGGCAGCAAATTCCATAAACCGATGACCCTCTGGGTGAAGAAATACTTCCCCTTGTGGGATCCGACATTTGTGGGGAAGCACTAGATAAATCATTCACATAAACCGAGAAGGGGGTGTCCCTCACAAATTCCACATGTGCACATTGGCTGAAAGACTGGACCCACCCACCACAGCATGGTTCAGCCTCCTTTAGCAGGTCCTTCCACTCACAACTGAGGAAGTGAAGACAGCCTGGAATGCCAGGACAGGCCAAGTCCTCTGATAAACAGGACTCTGGTTAGAACAATCTAACAGGGGTAGGCCAGCTTGGAAAATGAACTGAATAATAATAATGTGAGTAACGTGACCTGAGGACAACCTGAAGTCGTCCTAAACTAAAGGTGTGACCAGGACCAATAGGAATTTTGGTAATTGAATGCTGGGGATTGTAGTTCAGGGGCTAGCACAAAATGCGAAGAGTTGGAGTTCAGGAACATTTATTTAATTTATTCAGTTAAAATATTTATCTACTGGTTCCAATTGAAATGTAATCTTGAAGCGGTTTACATAGCACACAGAATAGAATGAGCCAAATAAAACCCTTATTAAGATCAAGTATGAGAAAAACAAGCATTCCCTCTGGAAAGGCCTGGGCAAAAACATACATCTTCAGTCGGCAGCTGAGGACCAGAAGTGTAGCGTAGGCTCAGTGGACACCTGAAGGAGATGCTAATATGGGCTTTTTGGGAGAACATGACAACAGGCCCTTAACCACTCGGAACAGCTCTGCTGGATGGCTAATGGAGGCTACAAAGCAAGGCTTTTTACAGCCTTCATTACCACAGTGTAGCCATGATTATGTGCTGTCATGTGCTTAGTCACTTTCATGGCAAGTTGCACACCACCTGCTCTCTAGCTGTCTCTAGCCCTGCTTCATCACCTGAAGCTCCTCAGAAAACCAAGGGCACCATACTAGAGAGGGCACTTATGGGTATTCATGTTGGACACCCATTGTATCTCCATATTCTGCAAATCCACAAAGGCTTCAATAGGATCATTGGCTCTGGCCTCTATAAATTCTGCTAGATCATTCAGAAATCCATCAAATTTCATACATCTCCAAAGGTGGATCATCTTAATGCCCCCAACACCACTTCACTAGTGGTCTAATCATCTCCTGGGGTTATCTACCACCATACTACAGACAACCTCCACCAGCCCAGACAAGGAGGCTCTTGGGCAGTACACCAACATCCCCAATCTGACCTGTTCACCCAGGGCAAGGTAAAGGGCCCCAGAACCTCATCCCAACCTCCTAGCCTGGACTGATGCTGAACTGAAAACCTGGTGGGCAAGTTGGGTTAGGTCTATCTCACCCACTCAGGTTTCAGTAATACATTTCACCATTCCTGATATATAGGCTTCTTTGGTGCATCTCCATTCAGGCACTGAGCAGACCCAAGTCTCTTGAACTTCAGGAGGATCTGTACCATTGTCAAATCACTGTCACTCAATTAGCTTCATGGGCAATAGATTTTAATTGTTTTTCTTGGTTCAAGCTGGTTGTTCTATCCAGTGTATTAGGTAAAATGTTCCTGGTTCCATCTCATTTCAGGGATGTGTCTATAAAGTTTTCTTGGCATCAGTGGGAAAGTGGTTTGTCATTGACTTGTTCATGGGAGATGGCAAGAATTGAACTTGGGACCTTCTATATGCAAAGCAGATGTCCTCCTGCCCAGCTATTGACACTTCCATCTAATTTACTACTCATGGGGAATTTGTATTTGTGTAGATGTTGCTGGACTCCAGCTCCCATCATCCCCAACCAGGAGAACCAAAGAGCAAGGATCCTAGCTGTAGTCTGGAAGCATCCTATGTCCCAGAGTGGCTCATTTATGCATCTCTATGGCTGTCTGAGACATGAGCTTTATCAGCTATATGTTATTTTAAGATTTATTTTCCTGCAAAAAACATTGTGATTTGGAGGTTCATTTTCCTGCTGTTTTGATTTTCATAATGCATAATTGGAGTTGTGTTATCTCATGTCTCCTGCATCTCATGAAGAGGTGATGTACTTGTTAATGTCAGTATAACCATTTTACACTGACGTAAGCTGTCATTGCCTATAAAGCCATCCTCTGCTAAGTGCTTAATCTCCTGAATTTTTTATGCTGGCACAATCCATCTATGACTCAAGGCTCACAAAAAGATTTATCATGATTTTTTCAAAAAACAAAACCAAAGTTAGCCATTTTCCCTGTTGATTTGCTCCTGTATTATCTCACTTAAACCATGCTGCAGAGCTTGACCTACTTATAAGACTCCATTTATATTATAATGTTTTAGACCCTTATACTAAGTGCATTATTTTGCTTCGGAATACAATGAGAAGGGCCAAAGGCTTTGTATAAAAGAAACAGGACGCTTATTCAGAGAATTTGCCAGACATCGACACATTTTGGAGGCTTTTCACCTCTTCTATATTCTCTTGACTTGCTTGCAGTTTAGATGGTGGTCAGACTTTTTCAGA
This sequence comes from Aspidoscelis tigris stejnegeri, assembly GCA_023333525.1. Taxonomy (NCBI): domain Eukaryota; kingdom Metazoa; phylum Chordata; class Lepidosauria; order Squamata; family Teiidae; genus Aspidoscelis; species Aspidoscelis tigris. Next base: position 17,154,184 of record JALMGA010000007.1, read on the forward strand.
TGCAGATTTTGTGGATATCAAAAATGACCCAAAATGTACATAGTCATCAGCTGCTAACCTAGCCCAAATACAAAATAGTGCATCTATAAGCTAGTGCACATTCTTTAAGAACCTGATCCTCTGAAGATTTTTCTCCCTATAGGGTGTTTCTGTTTGAGGCAGAAGCCACAGACTTTGCAAAAGTCTTCAGTTCCACACTGCCTATTCCCTGCTGCTCAGCTATCAATCCTCTGCCGTGTGGATCCCTGAATGTACAGATCTGATGGGGCGGGCGTGTTAGTATTACAGAAGTAAACAGAAAAAAACACAGTAGCCCCAGAAAACAGCAAAAGAAAAAGAAAAAAAGGCGGGTTGGGGAGAGAGAAGTCTCAGCTTAGACCTTTTAATCTCTCACGCAATACTAATATCATCTCACTGGTCTCCTTGTCATCTCTCTCCCTGATCGTGAACAGCTGGCTGTTACACATTACATATTTAAAGGTTTCTCTGTAGTGCATTTCCTATCCACCTGTGACTCATTTTTAGAGCTCCACTTGCATGTGTTCTTTTTATATTGATATTAATGATAGACTACATTACTGTTAAATGCGTTGGGTCCTTTACCTGGGATCACAAACAGTATGGAGGGCCTTCTTTGTGTTAGCCCTCAGGCTGAGAAAACAACTACCTTTCCAAGATGGATTAATATTCCTGGTAATTACCAAAGCCAGATCTTTATACTTGGGCATTTGGGTATAGACTATTAATGTAAATAATACAAACACTCTGCACTACTAATTTGGCTTTTTTGGTTTTAAAAAGTATTTATGATGATCACTGTAGCAACAACAACAACAACACATGTGCTGATTTGGTGTTCCACTCACCCCGTTGCTTTTGCTAACTATGATTCCCATAGAAAGGGTTTACTAGCAGAGAAATCAAAATTGCACAATCCTGGCCATTTCATTAAAAAAAAATATTTGGGCCTTTTTGCACATACCTCTCTTAATCTGGATTAAGAGGATCTGAATCTTTGGTGTCCAGTCCTCATGGAATCCGGTCCTTGAAGTTTCACATCATGGCGAGGGTACCATGTTTCTGCATGGGACATCTAGCATCCAATGGCAATAGGTGCTAAACAGGGCTAATGCCGTAGCACCCATCCCAAGGCTCTGATTAGGCCTGATTAGACCCAAGCAGGAAGGTCCACTGGTGGTGCAGCATTATTGGCACACGTAGGCATCAATCAGGGGTCACTTCCGGTTACAATAGGCGTGCAAAATCTTTGTCAAAGAATGGCACAACTGCAGGTAGCAATTCCTTGGCAATTTGGGCTGCAAGGAGCCATGCAGGATTAAACCAAAGTCTAGCATCTGCTTGCCATGGTGGCCAGCCCAGGTTATCCTCCAGATTGGACTATTGTAATGCGCTCTACATAGGGCTGCCCTTGAAGACGGTTTGGAAGCTGCAGCTGGTGCAGAATGCAGCTGCTAGATGGCTGACTGGGACAGCTGGCCGGATGCACATCACACCAGTCTTAAAAGAGTTGCATTGGCTGCTCATTCGCTACAGAGCCCAATTCAAGGTGTTAACTTTGACTTACAAGGCCTTAAATGACTTGGGCCCCAAATATCCATATCGACCTGCCTGTGCCTTAAGATTTGGAGGGGAAGCCTTCCTGGTTGTCCCACAACCTTCAGTAGTAAAAGGGGTGAGCACCTGGGAGAGGGCCTTCTCCCTGATGGTCTTCAGGCTATGGAACAGTCTCCCCCTTGAGGTGCATCAGGCACCTTCACTGTATATGTTTTGGAGCGCAGTGAAAATGCCCCTCTTTGCCCTGGCCTTTGGTTAAATGGGAATTTCCTGTCTCCTCCTACTTTACAGAGCCTGTTATTGTTTTAATATATATTGTTGTTGTTTTAACATATGTCTGATCTTAAATGTTGTTACCTGCCCTGAGACCTTTGGGTATAGGGCAGGATAGAAATACAAATAATAAGCGGTAAATAAAAAAAATATAGCCACAACAGTTATCCCCTGTTCGGTGCCGTGATTCAGATCCCATGAACCAACGTGTGGAGGTAGTTGCCACCGGCAGGAAGGTAGGAGTTACAGAAGCGGGGGAACCCACTCCATTAACGCAGGTCCACAGCATGTCAGAGGCCATCTGGGATTGCAGGAGATGAGGAAGTTGCGTCCTAACAAGAGTGTAACAGTAAAGCCATGCTGGGAGCATCCTCATTGTGGTGTTATAGGGTACACAGAGTCAAGGGTGCTTGCTTCCACCCTTAAGGCAGGGCACATGATGGCCAAAGAGCCCACATCTCACCTTTCTGGTTTTGATAAATCAGCCTCAGATCTGCGCTGTCAGCTCCAAAGGTGAGGGGCGTCCTTGCATCCCAAAATATCCCAGAAGTGGGGCTTTTCCATGTCTGCACAGTGTGCACTTGATAGGTGTTGCTGAATGAAGGGGGGCACGATCAGTGTCAGTTTTCTGCCCCCCCCCCATTTGACCACTGTGCTCTGGGGCTCACCAAAGGGCACCTGCTGCGTATAGGTGTGGATGCAATCTATATCACAGGGGGGTTTCCTGTAGAGTGACGACAAGAAAGCATCAAAGAACAGTCCTAAAAGTCACCACGACTGCCTAGGTTGAGGAAGAAAAATCCCTAGAATAAAGACCCTCTACCTTCTGGGCTTCTTAACAGCTAAAGCACACATCAATCACGGGGAACACAGTTTGTTTTTTAAATATGAAGGAGGAAGCCAAAACAAATTAAACATGTTGCCAATGGCATATGGTACTACGCACATATAGTTTAGAACTGATCACGCTTTTATCTCAAGCAGCTGCCAACAGCATGCGGACAGGCTACGGCATGTACTGATCTGGATTCAAGATAAGTATAGAATGTTTTTAGAAACAGTTTTGTCGTGACTTACCCTGAGATCCTTTAGTACAGCTGGCACAGAGATACAAATGAATAAATTGAGGGTAGCGGTGGAGTTTGCAATTTTCCTCCAAAGAGCCCAAGGTGAAGACAACTAGCAACTAGCGGTGGGCACGAATGCAATTTTCATGATTCAGTGAGAATATCTGAAAATTCAAATATATTCACAGTTGATTCGATTCGAATACATTCGAATCTATTTGTGCAAATGTTCCATCCATATTTGCACGTACGAATGTTGACATTTGTATGTGCACACATCCTGTTTTTATCCCGTATACATCCCGTATGTATCTGTACAAATGCGTACGGATACGTATGTACACGTGCAAATGTCTGAATAATTCATACAAATAATTTAAAAACATTCGACATTTGTTCGGATGTTAAAATTTGAACTTGTAGACATACGATTTGAATATCCAAATTCGAATGAATTTGAATGAATTCCTAATCTTAAGAATATTCACGCCCATCCCTACACAGGCAACTTTAGATGGACCTTAGAATAACATTATTGAGACTATGGGTGTTTTTCCACTGTCACTAGAAGTACCCATTAAGTACCCATTAATGGGTACAAAAATGCCATTACGTACCCATTAATGGGTACCTAATGGGTTCTTTTAGTGACAATGGAAAAACACCCTATGACTTCAAAAATGGCTGAGGTTGGATGTGACCTCCAAAAGCCGTTGGGGCATCTTTCTTGCGTTCTCGTTGCTGGTAAACAACGTTGTGAGAGAGCTGTGACCTTAGAGTGGGCTTTTGAGCAATAGGCTTTCGTCTTGATCTAACAGGATTCTTTTGCTGCCATTATCAGTGCCCAACAGCTACTCAACCATAGCTGGAGGGGAAGAGACGTCTCAGTTGCTAGAGTCGACATGAACAGCGGAAGGCCGTATTTCATTGGCACAACAATCTGAATGCTGGAGATTCCAAACTCTCCTGCAGTTCAAGTGACAAAGAAGATAATCACAAGTAATAGAGCCAAGAAAAGGATTTTCTAAAAACTCTGGAACAGCAAGTGTAAGTAGATCTGGAAATTGCTGCATTCAACTGGCTTTGGTCTGGAAAACACATCTTCTCAAATTGACACCATCCATTCTTAACGTAGACTCCTAAGGAGATGCAGGCTAAGTGTAAAATAACAGCAAGAAATGTCACCTATTTTCAAGCTGCTACCTGTGGGAAATGGAGCATTATTGCATCTGTCAATCTCTAGTTTTGCCCAAGTCTCAAGAGAAAGGTGGTGTGTAATCTGCTATTCGGTGACCTACATTATACGGGTTTCCAAGCCTTAATCTATGCAGTGAGCAGGTGTCTACTGTGGGGGGGGGGGGGAATACAGAATGTTAATCAACTACTAAACCTCTAATGCTGTAAACTTGTGTAGAATGCAAAATGATCTCTAAAATCCAGTTTGGCCAGAATACACAAAATGTAAGCTACTTTTCTCCTTCAGATCTGGCACAACCGCCTGTCTTTCCCACAACTGTCACGCTACCCTGTGGATGAGGTTACAGCACTAACGGAGATTGAGGGATTTGACCGGTCAAGGCCACCCAAGCAATGAATTCATGTCTGAGCAGGCATTTAAAGCTCCAGCAAACATTCTGACTACTAAACCTTTGGATAGCTTCTTCTGTGACATGCTGTTGTCAGCGAGTGGCATAGGAAGCCTCAGCTAGCTGGCTCGCGAAGTAAAATTAAAACATCACTGTGGTGGTAACCTTAATTAAATGGGATTTCGATTTTAGATGCTCCTCGGAACGCCAAATACTGTCAAATCCATCTGCCAACAGGGTGTGTCCCCATGAATGGGTCTTCAGAAGCCCATTTCCTGTAATGGTAAATTCAGTATACGGCGATCATAACTAATGACCAGCCTGGAGACCTTCTGATGGGCAGGATATAAATTCTCAAATAAAATAATAATAAAAATTAGCCTGTCCTCCACTATCTTTGCTGGGTTTTCTACCTATCCCTTGCCTCATCTGGCAATTGCCGTGGTTCTCACCAATGGTATTCCACTTCTTTAGATCTCTAACTATGGGCATGTATGCTATGTGTGTATAAATACGGATTTACTGCGTGAAGGAATTCACAACATTGAGCTAAACAGAAATACATAAGAGGAGCCCTGCTGGATGGGGCCCCAGTCCATCTAGTTCAGCATTCTGTCTCACACAGTGGCTTTATGAGCCTTTCAAGCAGAAGCGCAAAATCTTCACCTGTTCTCAACTCCCTGCAAATGGCCTCGAGAGGTGTCCTGCCTGTGTCTCCAACCCAGAGATACTGTCTAGACATCCATTCTAGTACCCATTGATACACCTGTTGTCCTCCATGGATCTGATTAATCCTTTCTTAAAGCTATCTAAGCTGGTTGCTGTCACCACCTCTCCTTTGGCACCTAATGACTCTCTGGGTGAAAAAATGTCAGTCCTAATTCTTCTGTCAGGAAAAGGAAGGTTAGTGCATTTACCACTAGGCAGGGAAATAAAAAGGGGAAATGTGCTCATGGTTCATTTAAACACCAACTGCCTCTTGTACATCATCATCATCATCATCATCATCATCGTTGTTGTTGTTGTTGTTATTATTGTTATTGTTATTATTATTAAATGAAAGGACAGAATAAATGTAGCTAGGTTTAATTCTGTTCAGTGGAACTGGTTTCCTACAGAAGGAAAAAGTCTAAGCTCCTTGGTTCCATTAGCACAAAGCAAACCACTGGGTAAGCAGTTCATACAGGCAGCTATCTTATTTCTAAGCCAATAGGGTAAAGACCAGGGCTTTCTGGTGCCTGGCATTTTGTAAGACTCTGTGGGGACACAACTTTATAGGCAATCTTAATACATATCATATAGTCCAAGCATACTGCCAATAGTTTTCATGCCATCACACTGTAGTGCTATCTTGAAACCTTCCCAGTGCCTAATGTGCAGAACTCAGCTGAGAGTGCTTCAAAGGACTTCAGAAGACAGTAGAATGAGAATGCTAAGAACTTATAACCTGCCAATCTGTCATTCCAGGCATTTTGTCTTAAGAGCTACAATTTTTGCTCGACAGTGCTGCCTCCCTCCTCTGCAAAACATCTAGAGGCAAAGCCTCCTACAACTCATTCTTAGCTATCTTCTCATCTCGAAGGGCCAGGACAAAGGAAAGGGAAATTTATTCACATAATGCACAGTGAACTTTGGAATTTGCTGCCATGGGATGCAATGCTGGTCCCCAACTTGGGTGGCTTCCAAAAAACGTCTAGACAAATTAATGGAAGGCGAGGCTATGGCAGGAAGCAGGGAGGGGCAAAAAATGTTCACCATGACTGCAATTGGTATGGATTGCAAAGGTTTGAAACTTTGTGTTCGAATTGAGCACTGGCTGTATTGAAGGACTGGTCTTTGCATGCAAAGTGAAATCCTTTGGTTGAAGATTTGGAGCATCTTTGAGGGCGCAACTGGTGGTGGCAGGGATTTGAAGCAAACTTGGAGTCTACTGCAAGCAAAGTGGCCCCATTTGCACAATGTGAATTTCCAATTCGCTTCAATGCGAAGCAAACAAGGAAAAAAATTAATGTGCATTGCTGGTAGGCATGGCTACTAATCCTGATGGTAGTATGATTAGCTGTGGTGTAAGCCTTTAAAGATCAGCTGCTGGGAGACTTGAGCGCAGCAGGCTGTGTGCTCATAAACTTTTTGTGGGCTTCTATATACAACTGGCCAGACACTATCAGGAAAAACTGCTAGACTAGATGAGGAACTGATTTGATCCAGGAAAGCATTTCTTGGTCTCAAGACCCGAAACAATCATGTTAGTATTCACATGTAACTAGTCACTCTCTGGCTGATGTAATGCTATCAGTTGCATAATATGGTCTTGAAATGAACCAATGCCTTTCTCAAATATGACTAGGTGTCTGAGAAAGGCCCATATGGGTCTGAGGATAAGGTTTAGAAGGGGAACAGTAGATCCACCAAAGGCTAAATGACTAGAACTTTGGAAAGTCATGATATGCAGCATTATTTACCAGCAACTGGGACCTTAACTTGTGTGATCCTCTTGAAGAAGTCTATGAATCTGTCCAAGTTCAACAGCTAAAACACGTCACAGTGTATCTTTAAATTATCGTAGATACTGTGATTCTGAACAGCATGATTCAGAAGATATACTAAGTGAATTAAGCAATCCAAATATTAAATTTCAGAAACTGCCCCCACCAATAACTGAATCAAATACTCAGATACAGATCTGAATGAAAAAGTATTCATCCCAGGTAAAGAAGTAGAATAATGCTGTTTGGCAGCAACTGCTAAACAGAAAGTTTGCTTTTTTCTAAGTTATTTTTAAAAAGGCTGTACTGACATCCACAGTAGACCCTAGATATTGAAGAAGTCAGTGAATGTAACAGATTTTTTTAAAAAACTATCAGAACAGAACTACGAATATTCACCAATTCTTGCTCACAGCAGCACAGTAACTGTATTCTAAATTAAACAGTAAAAGGAATCCAGTTAAGACATAAGGAGGCTTCACTCTGATTCCTAGTACATTTTGTTAAAAGTGAGACAAGTATATTGTGTGATCCGCAAACAATACGAAATACCCTACATCTTTATTACATGTACACAAAATATGATCTAATCAAGTACAGGTAACCTGATCACCATTATACTTAGAAATGTTTTTTTCACAAATCATGGAAAATCACTGGTCAAAACACTTGCTAGTTTGAGACCACATTTAAGGCTCTCTTGGTGTCACTTACATTTCACAAACAGACGAGCACCTGAGGCTGCCGTCTTAAGAGACGTGCCATGGAATCAGTAAGGACATTGTGCAATGTCACGAACTGTGCTTGCCCTCTGAGCATCTACACACTCCCTTGAGCTCTGAAGGCGATGGATATGGAAATGAGCCTCCATTCAGCTTTGGATGATCCAAAGAGACATTACATGAGATGACATACAGCCTTTCCCAGCATATCGATCAGCATTTTACTTAACAAATCCTGTTGTCTCTCATACTAGGGAACACAAAATACAAAATTACATGCTTGCTCTGTTTCAGGCACTTTCAAGATCATAGTTTATTTACTGTAGGTAAAAAGCTAGTATACAGTTGGGGTGGCTTTAAATTTCAACTAGAGTTAGCCATTTAGTATTTTCAGCTTTCAATTTTAACAAAACAGTTTCTAGATACTTGCCCCACTATCAGTGTGTTCTGTTATTTGAAGCAAAAAGGAACAAAAAACCAGTTCTGAAACTGTTCAATGCATAATATTTACACTTGCATGGAACTAGAACAAGCAATGGTAAAGAGGTAATAAAACTTTAAAAAGCCAGTTTATATATATTACAATAATGTGCTAATCAGCATAATTGAATATAAAAATTAAAACATAATAGAGCTTCCTACTACAGAAGTCTGAATTGGTTGAACTGCAGTAATCACCTGGTAACAATTTACATGCAACACATGTTAAGATTGACCACTGATTTTCTTCTGAAGTGTTAGGTAGATTTATGACATGAGACACAATATTAACTTGTGTAGAAACAGAAACCGAAAAAGGTACCCAAGATTTATACTAGTTAAGGAAAGAAAAGATATGATAATAAAGTGGGCTTCTCATATAACCAACGTTATAAAGGCAACGCACTGGCAGAATGTACCTGGACAACATAAACTCCAGAAACGTCATGAAAGAAAAGTCTCTCTCTCTCTTACTACACGCACATATATATACATACGCACACACACACACAACTGACAGGCCTCTCTTGGCGGAAATAATGGTGCACAAGGCGTACAAATCTGGAATTTTACTAAAATGTGCTTGCATGTTAACAGAAAATTCATACCATATCTAGACTACACTGGAATGTAACCCATCCGCAATTAACTTTGTGAAAAGACTGGACCTTTCTATATGACCCGCAGGATTTAATTTTTCAAAAAAAAGAAACAAAAGTAAATACAAATTTACAAATAAAGAAAAAATGCATGGGACGTCTGCACTATTTCATGGACATGATGTGAAAATGAGAAGAGCACATTGCAACGGAATATACATTTATAGATATAGATATATGGGAAGAGTGCACCTAACAGGTATTGCTGTTGCCCCCATCCACACTTCACTAGGATTCTCTATGAGGTTATCAAACAGGTTTCAGGGACTTAATGGTGCCTGTTCAAACTGCAGTTCAAAAGACCGATGTTTGTGATATCAAAAGATCTTTATGCCTGAGATCTGGAGAGCAGATGCGTACATCTTTTCTGGGAAGAACTTCCTGTGTGAAGCTATTCCAATGGAAGAAAAGGGATTTCAATGCAAATCTGGGTGTAGACTTAAATATGGTCGAAAACAGAATGTCAGTTGGCAGGTCAAGTATCTCTCTTGTACCACCAGAACAGTGTAGCAGACGCACATACATACACACACAGACACACAAACAGAACACACCACCTACCATTCCCATGAGCAAGAGCCTGAACAGGAGCGGATTTTTATCACATGAGGAAAGTACAGATGACAGAAAACATGAATTGTCAATAGAAGAGAAACTGATTTACATGAAATGGGAGAAAAAGAACACTTGAACAGTCTAATTGCAGTTATTTTGTGAAGGCTGCTACTACAGCCCACAGGACCTCATTTGTGTTGGCCTTCATACATTCAACTTCAGGATCTAAATCCAGCAGCTGCCGCACCCGCTTTGTGGCGAGGTCATACTGCTCATCCAAAAGGGGGGCAAAAGCGTTCTCAAGGACATCAGACGCATGGGCTAAGTAAATGAGAGCCAGCAAGCGCTTGTCCATGCGATGGGGATCGTTCACCCATCTATCAAGAACGGCTTCTTGAACTTTCTTGATGAGGCGCTGTTTAATGGTGTTATTGGTGAGAGGGTGTGTAGTCATATCAAAGAGGAGAAAGTTCTGTTTCTCGGTAGTCAAAACCCCCTTTTCCACCAGGTTTTTGGCTAATCGTTCACGTACATTTCGTAACTGGTAGTGCAATTTCAGTGGATTCCAAGTCTCACCTAAAATAAGCAGAGATATAAAGTAAGACTTTCTCAAGGTTAAGTACAGGAACACAGAATAGAAGTCTTCAAGATAAATCCTGTAATGTTAAATAGGGTAATATTATCACAGGTTACACTTAATGTCTGAACTTCACAAAGATAATCTATAGAATAGCTTGCCCCAAAGTTTTGGTTGTGTGTAACATGGGAATGATTTCCCTAATTTCTCCTGAAGCAAACCTCACAAGTATCTCAGTAAATTTATTGCAATATTACATAACTGGCTGAGTATTTCAATATGTTTGTCACCTTTTTCAACATCAATGAAAATTTTCTTAACAAAGGTAGCCAGCTTGTTTCACGCTTGCTGACCATGTGAATATTTATGCTTGGCTAAGAGAAAAATATTGAGAATAATAATCATGATTAGAGCAATTCATGACTACTCTTACAATATTTCATTAAAAAAGTGCGATGAGCAGCTGACGGTTTAACGAGACCTGTGGTAAAAAATGAAGAAGCAAAACATTGATTCATTCAATTAGTCATCTGCTCCTTCTTGGTATGTTCTTTATGTTTATTATCAACCTGCCCTCATTCAGAATATTTAAGAGATGCCAATAAAATTTGTCTTTGTCCTATCTACAGCATTACAAAGACTAGGCATATGCAAAGTATTGTGCTGCCTGCCTAATAAATAATATTTATAGATGCTTTTTTCCTTGCGGTTTAAATGTGGGAAAAGTGAAACGTCTTGATGGCTGCATGGAGAACAAGGCTACTGCAACCAATACCTGTTGGCACTCTAAATGGCTACACTATCTGACTCAGTTCAGTACACCAAACTGGTCTGTAGAGTGCTTCACACTTGAACCCTCATCAGAACTCATGATGATCTATTTCACCTTGACATCGTAAGGCACAGAAGAACCCCAAGAATGCAACTGTGCACAACTGTGGTTGTGGGGTAGATTTGCACCCCATTTTAGTGTCCAAAAAAATTCACTATGCCCACAGGTTGTTCACTAGATGTACAGGATTAAACAGCACACAAACACTTGTTTAGAGACAAATGACAACAACAACATTGTTACTTTGCACTACTTTGGCTCCAATATGCCCAGAACCAAATTAAATGTGTCTGTCCTTTGAGCTTAGTTGGCTTTGTAAACAAAGCAGCACAATGGAGGAATTTAACATGGCGCATACGACATGGGAAGGGGGGGTCAATGCTATATTCCCACTGGATATGAATATGGAATGATTCTGTTTCCCAGTTGTTTTACTCCCTCATGGCTAAACCTCTTGTGACACTGAGATGAAATCTACAGGGTTGTCTCTGGGGAGCCTCAGAAAATGTCCCACACTGACACGACTGGTCAAAGACTGCCAGCATTTGAACCAAAATGGGATACAAATGTACCCCATAATTTATGTTGAGGGTTAACTTACATTTGTTACATTTCCATAAAGGTGTGTTTATGTACAGATATTAAAAACAAAACAGTCAGTTTTCGACAGAGCCAGCCAAAGTTCCAGCTGATTTACCTCAGCAATACAATACATATTAAATGCTCCTGGACAGATTTCACATTGTAAGGTGGCTCCATAGACAGCAAATTTTAAGGTCTCATGAAAAAGTTCAAAGACAAACAATGCCAAAGTCTTCACTTCAAGACAAATACGGTATTACAAACATTTAACAGAGAATTTGAAATCAATGTTGTCTTTTTTCAGTATCTTGGTGACACCTTGTGACCAAACCTCCTAACTACAGGGAACTTTAAATTGTTTCCACTGCCCGAATTCTATGGGCTCCACAAGCACTCATCTTCTCACAAGACCTCAACATAGTGTTTCATAAAGGTATTGATAAATGTTTTCTTACATTGTACTTTTAAAAATGACTCCCATTACCAAAAATTAGGCATCTGCAGTGGACTGTTTTGTTTTGTTTTTAACCCAGTCACTCATGCATCAAGAAGCAGAGAGAAGTCTTGGCACAATCTACTCTTGGGTCACTGTCAAGCCTCTTTTTCCATGGCTCAGTGATTTGGCCAGTCTGGTTGTCTGAACTTGACAGACAAAAGGATCAGCTGAACTGCTGAACCAGGGAGAGACAGGCTTGGTGCAACATGACAGTACATCAGGCCAAGCCTTACTTCCACTCCCTCGAGAACAAAAAAGCTGAGATCGTTCCAGAGGGCTTGAAGGAACCCGCCACACAAAATCCTTATTTTGGAATAGCAATTATTTGAAATCCACATATAATATTATATATACATATTGACCTCTCTGGAGGTACTTACAAAGAGCCCCAGTAATTAATACTACAACATTTTTCAAACTAACAGCATTATCCATATTCTGTAGCTCCCAATGCTGAAAACCTGACAAGGTAACACATCAAAATGGCTGACGTGGCTTTTCAAAAAGGGAGCAAGATAATACTGGCTTCAGTGTCTGTATGTTTATGTACTGCAAATAGCTTAGGCTATCTGATGTGAGATATTTATTCTGTGAACAGAAACTAGCCTAATCAGCTGTAGAATGCCACATATGGAGTGTAGAATCTGTAGGGACTTTGTCCCTTCAAACTGCTACAGATCAGCCGGCCTCCGTCAGAAGAGGCAACACGGAAATAGTATGGAGACGCTGAAAAAGAAGCATTAAAATGCAGTCCTGTCTATGATAGAGCCTGGGATTAACCAAATAATTAGGGATGTGCACAAATATGTGTAACATTCAAAATTTAGCCAAATTTGGACATTCGAACTAGAACTGAATATTACAATATTCGTATGCTACCAGCTGAACGAATACGCATGTTTCACGACATTTGTATGAATAGCTCGGACATTCGTTGAACTGGGGAAATGTTTGTATCAGCTACGTATCTGTTCATATCAGATACGTATTGATTTGTATCGGATATGTATCAAATATTCATACAAATATGTACGAATACATTCATATTGAATAGAATTTTACATTTGAATGCTATCTATTTGTATGAATACAGATTTTCAAACATTCAGTTCGTTTCGAACTAAGGCCAAAAAAAATTTGTGCACATCCCTACAATTATCTGCTAACTAAGTCTCATTTTAGCTGAAAAATATATTCTTGGAATTCTCTTTCACTGAACTCCATTCATGGCAGCCCAGAATCTGAATGGAAATGCCAATCATCTCTTTGTGCCTCTCCTCTGCACAGCCTGTTGTCTTGAGAAGAAAGAATGAAATCAAAGAGATCAAAGGCTGGCAGCAATGGAACTGCCCAAAAAGTGCAAGGAGCAGGCCCAAATGCAAAGAGAAGAAATATGAGAGCGAAAACAGAAATTGCTGGATACTACAGGTACTTCTGCTTTTAAACAATCAGTTTTGCAAAAAGGCAACTGAAAGTTTTCCAAAATACAGCAAGAAAAAAAAAATCCACATATGGCAATGGATGTTGCTGGGTGGGTTTCACTTTGCTGGGCATGTTAGTAATCTTTTTCTACCCACTCATTATAATCATTACAAGCTTGCTTTATTGAAAATCAGTATCAACCTGAAGAGCTTCTAAGGGCCAATTTGTACCTTGACGAGGCACAATGGTGAGGTAACTGCAGGAATGCCTCATGCATCTTGGCGCAATGCGTATGCTCCATCTGGGAGCAAACCAGGAATGTCCCTTTTTCCCCAAGTGCAAAAAGCCCCTAATGTTGTTCAACAGAATCTGAATATATCACAGATACAAACATGCAAACCCCTATGCTTGAACACACCAAAGTAACGCTTGAAAACTAGTGCTCTACGTGAACCCAGATTTGTTAGTTCCAATTCCTTATACATGTCTCTTACCACTAAGCAGCTCTATCCAATTCTGCACAGTTTCAGGAGGCTGCGTCTCCTTTATGTGCTTCAGAGCTTCATCAAGTAGAACATCACCTGTAGGAGCATCTGATTTGCAGATCACCTGAAAGAGAACAACAAAAAAAATTGCTTTTAACTTCTTAAACAACACAGTACCATTTCTTGGATTGGAGTCATACTTTTAGATATAAAATCCAATATTATAAAGAAGCCCACTAATATTATAAATAAATAATATTACAGCATGTATTGCTGTGCAAATGCCCAGATCCCTCTGTTTTTTCCTCTTCTTAACAGTATGTTGGCAACTCATCTGGGTATTATGAAGCAGCACACTAAGGCACAATTTCTGTTTACTGCTTTCGTGCATAAAGACCCTTCAGCGTTTTTTCGCCAATGAACATAAACGAAAAAGGCGACAGACATTTTGAAGCTATCCTTGGGTGTCCCCTCTGACGTATGCATGATTTCTTTCTATGACAGTGAAGAAATACTTCCTGTTTCCTTCTGAAACTGGTTTTTCCGGATTTCTTGGCTATTATTGTTTTGAGAAAACAACTAGGTTACTTTGGACTAGACAATAAATACAGCAATGAAAAGATTTCTAATTCAGTTTAATTTTACGAACTGTTTTCCTGACCTAAGAGTGTACACATTCAAAATAACTTTGCTAATGTAAATACAAAATCAGCACTGTTCTATCCATACGGTTAAGAAAAACAGAGTTATGTCAGCCTGCAAAGTAGCATAGTAGTGCTAGACTTGGGGTCGCTAAATTCAGCTTTCAGATGTTCCTGCACTACAGTTCCCAGCACTCCATGGCAGGTAAATGCTGGGAGAGGAATGATGGGACTTGCAGTCCTAGTCCCTTTCTGCATTTACCTGGTAATTCAGTTTAAGGAGTCTTCTAATCCATGTGGTCTGAATGGAACTGGTGCTAATCTGGATCAAATCCTAAGGCTGTGGTTACAGCCTTACTTTAATCCTTCTTCAGCCCAAATTCCAGCCTGTTTGGTTACATCCTTAAATTGCCAAGCTGTTTTTTTCTGGATTTTCTTCCCTCTTTGGATGTTCCTTCATTCAGGCCAACGCAGCACTAAAGTTGGCTTCATTCGGGCCAACACAGCACTCTTCCAGGAGGCCACCGTTCCGGCTTCCTGGCTGCCCAGAAAATGATACCTATGCAGGTCTCTGCTCTGAGCCTTGCCTCTCCCCCTCTGTCTTACCATGACAGTCCTTCCTCTGCCCCATTGTTGCAATCTCCCTCCCCCAGCCCCCTCTTGCCTGGATTTCATTTCCATGTCACCACTGCCATCGCAATGATCTCCCTCCACCTGCCCCAATCTTCCCCTCCCCTCCTTCTTGCCTTGACTTTCTCTTCCTGACCTGTCACCTTGCCCCCCCCTTACCCTCCCAGAATGCCTCCCTGCCAAACACAGCATTTCCACACCATCTCACCAGCTGAGGATTACCAGCTACAGCAGTAGGAAGATGTAAGCAAACCGTTCCAGACCAAAACCAGCTTGGATACGGCTGCATACCTGACGTGGATTAAAATGATAAGGTGTACTGCAGCCTAAGTGTGGTAAATGCAGAAAAGTCCCTAGAACATCTGGAGGACCACAGTTTGATACCTGTGTTCTGTTACTGATATTGTTGGGGGTTGTGGTTGATACATTAGTATATAGGACAACTCTGCAATTTGGTCCAAGAATGGTATGCAATTTCTTGACATTCTGGGCTTTGTGGGGCAGATGCAGGGCCAGGGAGTTTGACTGCAGCAGCATTATGATAATGATAAATTATTTTCCTACCCATAGTTATGGAAGAGGAAAGACAGAGAAATTCTTGTTGCTGCAGAAATGAACATTCTTAATTAATAAAAAATAAGTACCACATATCAGCAACTGAACTTTAGTTGCTATAAATATCAAATCATTAATTACTTAATTCTTTCATCACTACCAGCTCAAGATCAATTAACAAAGACAAAAAATAAGGCAATAACTTATGAAGGTTAAGATCTTTGTTTTAAGAAGGAACAGGGCTTTTTCGGAGTTATGTAGCAAGCAGAAAATCAAGAGCTTGTTATGTTAGCACTGAATATCTGGCAGACATCTGACCTGAATATCAATCCCCAAGAAGCCACCTGTAGTCTTAAATTCTCTCTGACAATGCTTGCAGCTTTATAGCTTCTAAGATTTTACGCCTACCCTCTTCTTATGGATAGGCAAGTACATTTTAGCAATGTAGCCAGCACTAAACAGTCACTCACTGAAGCTCTCTTCTAAACAAACCTTAGAAATCCGTCTCCATTCCATCTGGCAATCCTATCCATCTGACAAAAAATATATATTTGAAATGTTACAGAATAAATGTAAATGTTATGCATATCTTCTGCCACCGTTTCATATCACCTATCATGCACTTGACTTAAGACTGTCTTTCTGGCGCTTCAAACGTTCAGCTATATTCAAGATTTACATGGTCAGACTCAACTCCATAGGCAAAACCTGAATTACAACATTCAGTATTGTGTACAAGACACAATTTAAAAATAAAAATAAAAAGAAGGCATTCAGGAAAAGGAAAGAGGACAAGCAGCTGGGAGCTCATGCTCAGCAATGCAAAAAGGAATGAGAATATGGCATGAATGCTAATGTGGTGGCGAGTTTGTGAGGCCGGTTTACTCTGTACTCTGCCTGTATGTGTCTGACTGTGCCCATGGCTGATTGCTGCATACTTGAATATTCTTCTCTCTCTCTACTTCTGCAGTTTTATACCATTTTAAAAAGTGTTTTATATGAACCTGCTTTTAACGTTTTGCTTATTCTCTGCTCCATGTTTCTGTGGACTGCTTCAACACCATAGATAAAAAGCTGTAAGAATACAAAAAGGAAAATAACTAGAATAAATTATTTGAGTGGGAGGCTCACTTATCAGGTGCTCAGCCAGTAGGTGGAGCAAACCCGATGCAAACAGATACAGCATGCTTTAGGAGAACAGGGAGCTGGAAGATCATTACCAAGAACACAGACAGAGGTGAAGAAGCTTGGTTATGTAGACTAAAGAATGAGGGTGAGAAGAAACCTGATTCTGAGGAAATCGTTACTCTGCGTGTCCACAGTGCAACAGTAGTCTTCTGAAGAGGTTGACACTGCAGTTGTGTATCTGTTCCAACTTGTTCACACCAAAACAACAACAAAATGCAACCTCACCTCCCTCATTAGGGAAAGGAAAAACACAACTCACAAGTAAGCCCGAGCACTTTTTATTCAGCAAGCAGCACCTTCCTGACATAAATGGAACATCTACAGCAGAAAATGTACTTCATAGAACTTATCCTGTCCACTTTGTGCCTTTGTGCACTTACCTTAGATCTGGATCTATAAGTGCCATAATCCTCTTCTGGTTCTCTTTCATCTGTCATTAGTGCAGATTAGAGAGCCCTGCGCCCCAATAGGCTTCATCTGCACAACAAGGAGGGTATTCCGGATCAAGAGGCCTGGAATGGCCTCCTGGTCAGTTCCTGGGCTGGAATACCAGTAGTACCAAGAACATGGGGAGCGCATTTGGGCGTTGCTCAACGGAAATGGTCCTCCAGTGGCTCTGAAGCTAGGAACCTTTGTTCCTGGCCACCGGGGTCAGCTCTAAAGCACACACAAACTTCATGGCTTGGACAGGAGATGGTCCAGAACAGATTGTAGCCAGTCTTATCTGTAGCTCCAGAGATTCAGGCCTGCATAGAAAGGCCCTTAGTGTTGGTCAGCCTGCTTCTGAACATTTTATGACAGCATCCGCTGAGTTCAGCCCTAGTTCTCTGTAGCGCTGTTACACAACTCCCAAGGAGTTCAAGCATTGCAGGGAACTCACCCTTTTCCCAAAGCACAGCTACCACCGTTATAGGGGCTCGCTGTGAATGGGGCTACAGTGGGCATTGGTGTGGATCCACAGATATGTGTTGAGGTTCTCTGCACGAAGACGTTGCATACATATGAGCCAATGCATGCTAACTCCCATCCCAGCAGAGGGCTTGGCGGCAGCCCTGCTTTGTGAGCCATGCAAGGTGCCACAGAGAGTCAGGGCTGTTAGGTAGATCACTTGACAGTCCCAGGTCTCTAACTGCAGCTCACACTTTTCCCAGAAAGCCACAACAGAGTACAGCAATCTGCTTGTTCTCTGGCTAAGTCTGATGACTGTGTTGTCTTTTCACCCATGCCCCTCTTCTCTTACACCTACAGATTACAATAATTCCTCCTACAATATGCTTTTCTAAAGCAGTTCAAAGTGGTCACAAGAGTGATGGCATTTTCACTACCTTCTATCACATTTTTTCCCCTTTTTTCCATTCTTCCACACTATACTTGAGGGTCTCAGGGTGGGTCACAATAAAATCTGAGTAAAAACCATGACTGGATGCTTAAAGAAAAACTGAGCTACAGAAACAATTGTGGCCAATCATCGTTCTTTGTTACATGTAAGGAAAGCGGAGGAGTTCAAAGATGTCCGTTTGTGCTGAAGTTTGGCATTAGTGACACATAAAGAGGGCCAAAGTGCTTTACCTCACAAATCTGGCATTTATAGCGACAAGAGCAAGAATGCCTGCACAATGTCTGCATCCCCAAGCAATAAAAAGCTCGTTTAAAAGCTTCTTTTGCCACTGAGCATCTCCATGCACAGCTTTTCTCCGAGCTTCCAGAGGCACAAAAGGAGGAAAATGCGTGGAAAAAAAGTGCCCTTTAAACAAGACTACCAGAGCACTTTTTGGAAACCATGGGTATTCTCAGCAACATTGTGTGTGGAGATGCTCGGTGGCAAAAGGGGCGGAGATTGGCAGCCCAGATCTCCAAAAAAGCACCCTGGTTCTGCTGCTGCTGCCGCCTGTACACACAGCCTTAAACATTCACACATCTCCCAGAACAGCAGCACCTTCCCTTCCTTTTCCTTTCTAAAGTCAGAACTTTTAAAGAGCCAGAATTGCACAGAATTGCAACATTGTTATCAGGTGTGAAGTGAGTGGATTGCTACAGTGTAACTGCTGCTGTATGGGGTGGATTTTTACAGTGAAATCACTATCTTTGGAAGCAAGCTCTGGATCCCAAAGTGATAAATGGCTCTGGTGGGTTTTGCAGGCAGGAGAGACAAACAGAGAACTTGTAAATATGGCTTTTTTTCTTTTGGACTTGTCGGGGGTTGTCTCCCTGGTTGTGGCCGCGCAGATTGCAGTCCCTCCCCGTTCCCGCCGGCACCCTATCAAGCAGAGAGGGGGCGGGGAGAAAAAGATGCGGGCAAACAAAACACGCTTCCTTGGGGATGGTAGGTGTGTTGAAAATGCGTGTTTTACCAAACCTCATGGGGATGCTTATTCTGGAATTGAACGGCACTTTTAAAGTCCGCTGGAATAGAGGGACAATAGAAGAATGATAGGCAAATAAGTTGCTTGGGGACGTGGCCAATGACATTGCTCACAAGTGTAACCTCCTCCCGATTGTTTGGCCAGCTGGGAACCAAGAAGAAGCTGCAGAGAATTCACAGTACAGAACAGATGCATTCCTTTTATGTTCAATTTCTGTCATGCTGATCTGTGCCTCACCTTTCCACTGGTGAGTTATTTCTCTCATCCTACCCTTTTTAATGTGGAAGACTGCAGGGACTGACAGAATGGAAGCACTCTTCTGAAAAAGGAAAGTGACGGTGGCACATGACTAGAGGTGTGCACGAATGCAATTTTCAGGATTTGATTCAAACTGAATATCCGAAAATTCAAATCAATTCAAATGTTTAAAATTTGAATGTATTCACATTCAATTTGAATATTCAAATCTATTTGCGCGAAGTTTCGATCCATATTTGCAAATATGAACGTCAACAACATTCATATGTGCTCATATACATCCCATATTTATCCCGTATACATCCCATTTTTATTTCATACGGATCCATACAAATGAGTACAGATGTGAGAAAGATGCGTATGGGCAAGTACGCATCATGAACGTATCTGTACACATACGAATGTCCGAATAATTTGTACGAATGGTTCAAAAATTCAAAATTCGTTCAAATGTTTAAATTTAGATCCGGATTAAAGGAGCACACTGGGAAAACACCCTGGAAATGCACTGCTCCACATTTACATGCTTTCATGTTTATTTTGTTTTCACCTCCTCATTCTCATTCTTTACAACCATGCTGTGTTTACAACCATGTTAAACCAGTCTTAACATTTTTTGGGGGGGAGTAGTAGGGAGAACTTCCTTTTATAGGATTGATTTAAAAATAAAATGGAGGGAAGAGAATATTCATAATCTGATGCAATTAAATACATGCATACATAAATTTCACCACATTGTGACATTTATGACTTGTGACATGGATTCAAAGAACAATGATATAAAGTATTTTTCTTCCTACAAAGCACATGGGGCACCACCCACCTCAAGTTTCTTTCTGTACTTATAAACAGGAGCAGGTCTGATAATAGTGGGTTGAAAGTTCTGTATCCAAATAGTTGGTAGTAAACTTCAATTAATCCCTTGATATACTTTGATGATATAAACTAGGAACAGGTGACATTTTAGTATATGTGATAGCTGAAAACATGTAGAGTACAATGACCATAAATTCAATATAAGCAATTGCTGACTCTTGAATATCTGATGAAGTAGGCCTGTCTATGAAAGGGCATGCCACAATCTCTTTTGTTAGTCTTTTACATGCTAATGGGGTGTCATCACCAAGAGGGCCTCACTTGCAGATCTTAGGCCGGTGATGGCCAACCTATGACACACGTGTCACAGGTGACACGCCAAGCCCTTTTGGGTGACACACCTGGTCACCCTGGCACCTGGGCGTGTAGTGCTTGATTGTTCTTAAAGTGTACGAAATATCAACTTTCAATTGAAGATATAGCAAATGTAAAGAATTATTTGTTTTTGCTTTTAATAAAATACATATATCAAAAATATAACTTTTTTACTAGAGCTACAAATATCACAAAATTATGGATATTTCTAAATGTGACACAGCACCCGAGTTAAGCTAGGTTTTCTTGTGAATTTTGACACACTGAGCTCAAAAGGTTCACCATCACTGTCTTAGGCCATGGACAGTTCTATAGTTCTACAGTTTACTTCACACCAAACATGACATATTGCAAAAACTGCCGTGTAAATTATTGTCATCTATGGAAATCTGGGATTAGGGGAACCAGAGAAGCATCACAGTAACTAAACACAGCTGAGCATAAGTCAATAGCATCACAGATAATGACCTAGTGAATCATTATTAAGGTCCCAGTCTACCAACGTAAGTTAGTGGTGCATCGGGTCAAATCGCAATACTGAAAGTTGCATAAGCTGCACTGAATAAAGTCACATTTTTATCAACTGTGTAAAGACAAACGTGTGTTACACAAATCCATGTGCTAGAGAGGATAACTGTATTTTGAACATAAATGTGTTTTTAGCTTTGGGAAAAATAATAACAATGTTGATCCACTGTCAAGTCTGACTCTCAATGTACAGACTCTACAGAGCCAGAGCTCCACATTGTGCATTTTAAATAAAACACTGCCTGATTAATTGTACAAATAACATTGTTATTAAATAATGCATTTTATAGGTTATCATTTAAATTAAAAATACATTACATTAAAAATAAATTCAAAGCCAGACAAGCTAATGTAACTTTGGCAAAAGCATTCCTACATTTCTGTCAGACCAAAGAGTCCAGGAAGCTTTCAGGTTAAAGAGAGAGTATCCAATTCAAGCTAATCATAACTAAACACGGCTGAGCATAAGCAGTAAATGTCTGCTTACATAAAGATTCAGTTTTGAACAAGGAGGCACTGTAGAAACATTTCAAAGTTCCTTTGCAAATACTGTAGTGGAGCAAAGATAATATTGACAGGAGAGACCGCTCAAAGAACTGTTAGTGCAGAAAGAGAAGCATTTTCCCACAAGATTCCTTCAGGACAGAGGAGAGGGAGTGCTCCAAAAAGTACTGACAAAATTAACTACACAAATTACATTTTTAGTTCAGGATACTGTTTTTGAACAAAACTTCATCAACACTGCCTGAACTTTAAATACGACATATTCCACTTATCATTTGTAAATTTGATGGGATAGAAACATTTCATCCTCTCTTACCTTTCTAGTTAGCAGACTTTTGCGCCTCATACCAAACGCCTCCAGCTGAAGACGGCCTCTCAGTGCCAGTTCAATTAACATACAGCCACGAAGCCCAGAGGAAATGCAGTCATTCCAAAATGATGTATAACCCTGGTGAAGAAAACAGAATTTGTAAATTTTAAATAAGCTTTTTCCCTTAAATAGTATCTTCAGACAGACAGAATGAGCTGAATACCAACCGACCAACTAAAAATGTATTCCTTTACACTAGGCACACAAAGGCAACATATAAGATATGCATGAAAGGCAAAGACTTTTAATTTTTTCTTCTACTGTCAAAATCGGTGGGTCCTCTGGGAACTAGGCAAGCAAGAATAAAGGGCTCTAAACAAAAGTTTACCCATGCCTACTTTCAATACCAGCCTCTGAAACACAACATTTTCCACAATTCACTGTTTCCAGATGTAGGAGTTTCATATATTTATTTCTGGAATGCTCTCCAACTACATGCAAGGAAGTGACTCACATTTTCATAAGTAGGCATCAGAGACTGGCTGTTTTGGGGTGATGTGGGATAAAGAACAATTTTTTTCTGCCTTTCAACTGGCCTTTAGTCCTTCTGTCTGCAATTTCCAGCCCCAGGTAATGGTGGTAGTTAATGAAAGGTAACACAGATGCCTTGGGCCTACGGAAAATAAGGTGCTATTTCCTATAAGCCCAATGGCTAATATTCACATATTCATGAGGTCTTGGTAGAACCTGTCTCTTGCAAATATGGAAGGACTACTATGCAGTCAAACAGCTCTCTACTGAGTCTTTCATATTACATACCTATATATACATTTTACATATCTTTACATTTAAATATTCTGTTGCTCTCGCTAAAGATCTATGAAACAGAAAGTATACTCAAATGATCTGGAATTTCAAAATAACATGTTTCTTTTTTTAACCAAGTTTAGGATTATCAAATATAACTGTAAGACTCAAGATTTCATGTTCAATTATATCCCTATTTCCTACAAAATTATGATTTACAAAGCTCAGTTAATTAAATATATAGTTTGAAGTTCTTTATTGCAATTAAAAATAGTCGAAAACCAAGCACATCATCTTTCTTTACAGGAAACTTTCAGTAAACCCTTTTTCTTCCACGGGGGGGGGGGGGGGGGGGGATCAGGCCAAACATTTTAAATAAGCCTCTTTCAAAATAACTTCTTCTCAAATCAAAAGTTTCAATGCTTTGAATGTACTGTTTGTACATCTTCAAAACTATCACAGTAAAACCACACTTTCCCAAGATATATGAAACCTTTGAACCTGTCATCAAAAAGGAATCTCTGTTTTATTAACTGTCAAACATTTTGCTTTATAAAACATTTGAATTCTCAAAGTGGCTGATTTTAAATGCACTTGATGGTGTCACAACAATGTAAATCTCGTCAGTATGAGATCCAAAGACAATCTACTGGTCACAAAAATGGGGGGGGGGCAGAATGAAAAGGGAGCAAGTGCTCTGCCATTCCTCCTCCATCTAGGCTGGCACGCAGAATTATAATAACATTTTGACAGCTGAAATTTCTGGCCTAGGTCCAGAAACTGTGAGGACTGAGTAGCACTTCCAAATCACGGAAGAGTTCCTATAGAACCTTGGACGGTGCTGCTGCGCAGGGCTATAATCCCAACAGAACAATTTGGTGCTTCTGAAACTGCTACAAGTGATACACTTGCAACATGTATGTTTGCAAATCCAGTAGTCAGAGAACACATACGCACATCAGAGAACTATGAGAGCACTTCTTGTGCCTCTTTATAAATCTACAGTGAAACCACATTTGGAATATTTGTACAATATTGAAGAACTGGAAAAAGGACAGAAAAGGACAACCAAAATGATTAAGAGGCTGGAACACTGTCCATATGAAATGAGACTGCAACAAAAGCTTATCCAGTCTTGAAAGATGGTGTTTAAGGGTGTTTTTCCACTGTCAAAAGTACCCATTTTTGCACCCATTTAGGACCCATTTGGGTGTGAGCTGGATGACCCCATTTCCACTACGGCACCCATTTGGGACCCGATTGTTTCCACTGCCATTGGGGAAATCTGGATCTAATGGGTACATTTTGGCCTTTAATCTGGATTTTCTGTAGACCCCATTAAAGGGGTCTACAATGGGGTCTTCTGCCAGAAAATCCGAATTAAAGGGAGCCTGTTTCCACTGGAAACAGGCAATGGGGTCCAAAGGAGGCCAGGGGGAGGGGATGCACCTTTGGGACCCCCCCCAACATTGACTTCACATTCACTTCGAAGTGACTTCGAAGTCAGCTTCGAAGTCACTTTGAAGCATGAGCTCAACTTTGAAAGTTGAGATCATGCTTCAAAGTCACTTCGAAATCACTTTGAAGTTTCTTCGAAGACTGCCCCCCTCTGCCCCCAAACACACCTGGGGTAATGGACTGACCCCTTGTGGGTCGATCCAGATTCCCCAGATGGGTGCAAAGCTCCTCCTGCTGTGGAAACAGCTCCTGCTGTGGAAACAGCTCCTCCTGTGGAAACAGCTCCTGTGGAAACACATTGGGTGCTTCCCTTAATCCAGATCTATTAGATCTACTAGATCTGGATTAAGAAATGTACCCATTCCTTAGATCTGGATCTTCTTAGATCCAGATCTAAGGGCTGCAGTGGAAAAACACCCTAAGAGGAGACCTGACCTGACTGAAGTACATAAAAGCACGCATGGTGTAGAAAAGGTGGCTAGAGAAAAAAAATGTTTCTCTTTAGCACAACATTGGAACTAGGGGGCACGCTTTGAAGTGGATGGGTAGGACAGTTAGAATCAACAAAGTATTTTTTTTCTTCACCCAGAAGAGGTGGAGACAGCAATCAGCACAGAGGACAAATTTGTGGAGGACATGCGGATCAATGGGTTCTGCTGAGGTACTGCCTAGGTCGGAGAGACAGGCAAGATGCCTCTACAAGCAATTTGTAGGGTTTTCTTTCATCTTCTGTTTGAGAATGCCCAGAAGCAATTGGTGGGCCTCTTTGTGACCCAGGATACTTGACTAGATGGACTGTGGCCTGACCCAGCAAGGTTCCTTTTATGTTCTTATGTTTAAAACCAACTATTAAAGCATTAAATCATCTGCGTTATGAAATCTGCAAACCTAAACCCAAATTATAGCAGGCATTTCAAAAATATCTACTGCCATCTGTAATTACATTTTCTTAGAAGGAAAGGGACCCAATTATTCTAAAGCTTTCATATTCATTAGGAATAATCTGAAAACCAGATAGGAACACCAAGTCCAACTGATAAGAATAGGGCTTCAATGCCTCTTTTCTAAACTGCATCTACTGAGATTAAACAGCTCTCATTTCAGGCTATCCTTTTGTATGTACATATTAATACTTTTACTAGGCTGCAAAATACTTTTAATTTTTCTAACAAAGGTGATAATGATCTTGTTTTGTTTTACATTTCTATTTTCCCTCTTGCCTTTTCCTTCCAAAAAATAACAGTGAGCATTAAATTCAAATTAGACAGAATGCTAGAAGCCAGGGCAGGAGGAGTAACACTATCTACTACTTCCTTTCACTTGTGCTATCTGGAATAGGTGCCTCCATGAGGCGAAAGATCTTCCCAGAGTGAACATTTGTGAATCAGAACTTGCAAAAACTAGAGATAACTTCTGATGCATTTCAATCATTTCTGCAAACAGATTAAACATACTATAACTTTAATATTCAGAGCTGTATATTTCAATCAGAAGAATAATCAAGGTCTGTTTTGTATTATTTATATTTATTTCCTATCTTTGTTCTAAAGAGCTTTGGGCTACACATATTGTTCTCCTTTCATCGATTTCATTCTTACAACTGTTCTATAAGGCAAGAGTCCGGATTGGTTCGCCACAGGGCAGTATACAAATAAATATTATTATTATTATTATTATTAGTCACTGCCTCTCAGCTGAAGTCACACAATGTTCTGCCTTGGTAAAGTGGGGATTCAAGGCCAAGAAAGCTACCACACTACAATGATTCTCTTAAAAAGGCACATATGTTCTTATATTGAGTTGGAAACAATTACTGGGTTACTGGAATCAGAGCTGGTAGAAATGTACTGAGACTCCAACTAAACTGAAATTGTAATAAAATATGTTTTTAATTTTTTTCCTAGGAAGATTTCATTATGAGAGGCGGTATCTAGAGAAAGTGATGACCCTCCAGGTCCAAGTTAAAAGTTGCCTGAAGCACATGGATCCCTCCCTCATTGTGGACCTGTGGTGGCTAACTTTCTCAGATAATAGAAATTACTATATTTTGTGCCATGTAAGACACACCAACACATAGAAGAGTTAGAAGTACTATAAGCTGAGGAGCTGAAGTCAAAGCTTTTGTATGCTGACCCCACAATACCAATGCAAAGCAGCACTTTGGATCAACCACAGAGATCTTCCACCCTTTTAAGAAGGGTGCAGTTACTAAGAATTTAAAATGCAGCATGAAGTAATCTGATCACGACATGGGAAAATATGACAACTCCTCCATTTGAGATCACCTGTCTAGCTGAAAAATAAATAAATCCGAAGTGGGTTCAGGAGCAAGTATGAATCCAGTTAAATGTTTGGATAGCCGCTTAGTTGCCATGACATTCTGAACCACTCTTGATACAGATTCCTCAGTGTGGATGAAGTCACCCAGGACAACATCAAGTTCAAGACAACTTCTGTTAGTTCGTGAACGGAGATGACTGTGATGGGTGTGTATAACAGCAGAATCCCAATTCCAACTCGGCCTTGTATGCTCAACACAAGATGCAAACATTTCTACAAGGGGCCTGAAAAGGGAATGTCTACTGATAAGAGCAGCATCCCCACCGCAGTCTTTTACCTTAAGCTGAAGCTGCAGTAACTATTCCAGTGGACATAGCTAAGATAGACCTATCCCAGCTAGCTGTGATGTTTTTGCTTGACACACTACCATTTGCCATAACTTAAGACTCCATCATCAAGGGAGGAGTACCGTTTAGTCCAATTTTATTGGGTAAATTTCAATTATTAAAGCCTGAGGATGTAGACAAGACACTTGGATGAGACCAACCAACCACCAGTTTCATTGACCTTTCCTATCATCACTGATTAGAACTAGCAGGAAGACACTATCCATTTCAATTTAAGATATTTTAAATGCCTTACATCATCTTTTAAAGGTGCTGGAATCTGACTACTTCTGAATAAAAATAACCTGGACCTAGAAAAGTATCAATAATTACAAGCCTATGGTCAACATCTACCACTGAAAGTGTTTGCCCTACGGGGGGAAAAGCCTAGAAACTTCCTGTGGCTGGGGAAGATGGAGCTATGAAGATAAATATCCAGAAGTCCACCAGTACCAGGAAGTCACCTGGTTGGAAAGTGTACTGAATCACATCTATTTGAAGAACTGGACAATCCCAAGGTTTTTGCATTTTGTGCTAACTTTAGATACAAAACATAATACACCCATCATTCCCTGGAAATACTTCAATAGAGTAGGTGATGGGAGACAATCTTACAAATCATATTGTGATGGGAACAGTGTAATCCTAATTTTATCTACTCAGAAGTAAATCATGCTGTTAGGCTCAATGTTCATCTGCACAGGAATTAAGATTGTTTGCTTAGGAAAAGGTTACATCTGAAATTCTACTTCAATTATATATTTTCGCTTTAGAATATAACATAATACTAAGATACTTAGTGCATATAGTAGTGTTAGTGTGAGTTCTGGGTTTCTTAAGATATTTACACAAAGTACTTGGAGAGATAAACAAGGTCATAAAACCATGTTATCCAATAATACTTTGCAATCATCCAACATCTGCATATTTGCTGCACACATCATCAGAACATAGCAAGCCGGTATTCCCAGGGCTATTTGGGAAGCGTTATTTCAATTTATTGTACAAAGGTTATTATTTTCTTCCTTTAAATTATTCTTCTTCCTCAAAACAATTCTTTCTCTCCATAAATATCAGTACAGGAACAAGACATTTTGGTTTAACAGCAATAAGACAGTTCATAAACTGAAGCTAGTACAGTACTAGTACAATGAAAAACAGTTTCCTTCCTAGTCAATTCAGTAAACGGGAAATGAACAGTATCATAGAAGCCTACAAGAATCATTCTATACTCTTGAGGTACATAGTGATTCTACATTTAAGAAGAGATTCTTCCCATTTTTCAATCAGTACCTACTGAAATCCATGGGGATATGGAAGCAGCAAAACATCTGGTTCAAGGCCATATAGCGAAAAGATAGCCTGGGGCAGCAGTGTGATTGAAAATTATGCCTCCATCCCTTGAAATAAGCCACAACACTGCTCTTGCAACCAACCAGAGCAGAGAAAACCAAGGTTTCCATCTCACTGCAACCTTACCTCCCTCATGCTGCATCTTTGCACCGCAGGGAGACTTCAAGAACTAAAGAAACTTAAGTGCATGTAAAAGTTTCCGTGCATTTATTATGATAAAGTTCTGGCTATAAGCAGAACAAGAATTGCAATAAACTGAGCAAAAATATCTCTCTGATAAATAATATTTTCCTCAAAGTTTAGTTGTGAGAGGTGCATTTCTGGCCACTTGGTACTAGGGTGGATAAAAATCAATGATTTAAAAAAAAAATTGGATTTTTAAAATTTAATTCAGATTTTTTTATTTAAATCAGATTTTTTAAAAATAAAATGCTTTTTGAGGACAGTATTTAAGTTTTTCATGTGCAGGCTGGGCTGACAGTCTAAGTTTCTTAAAATATATATATATATATTGTTTAGCCAAATTAGTTAACAAACATGGATATTTGTTTAAGCAAATAACATATGCTGTAATGTTATTGTTTCAGTTGAATAAATCTATTTAAATTGTTATTATTAAGGTAATGATTATTTTTCTCCTTCCTAAGTACAACAGAAAAGTTGTGTCCAAATATGAATGATTAACCTATTACAATGGGGATAAAAAAAACTAATATAAAAAGTTATTCTAAAAATCTTCGTCTACTTGCATAATGAAAGTAGCAAGAATTAGTTTATGTAGAAACTATTATTTAAATTAAGCCTTACTGACTAGTGATTTAAAATGATTTAAATCTACCCTGCTTGGTACACATCTGTATTTACATAATTTTCATGGAGAAAGAAGCATTCGTCATTTTTTCAATAGTCCAGCCACTAGGTCAGTCTGTGTAATTTGTTAAAATAAAACAAACACTGGGGTAGTGCTTAAGCCCCACTACTCCTTTCGTTTTTCATCACACTATATATCTTCTTTTAAGGGTCACTTTTGACATTTTCTAAAAATGAAAAAAAAGCTTCTATTTTCATATTTTTTTTATTTCATTCCCCCTTCACCCAATGCCAAAAGGAATATGCCATTTATTGTCAACTTATGAAGTGTGTAATCCAAAGTTCCTGATCTGCTGGCCGAGTGTTTGGATTCACTAATATCCTCAGCCCTCACTTGAGCTAGATTTTGCACCCTTCACTGCAACTGTCTTAGAATGTGGAGTGGGAAAAGCAAATGAAGGACTGGGATTTGCCATACTTCAACTTTCTAAGTTTTCCAACTCTACTCTACTTATTGTCGAATCTAGGCCTGTCATCTGTCAGACTGGATGAGATTTGGAGAGTGTACAGGTTCCTAAACAGCATATCTGCACTGATAGTGTTACCATGGACAATGTGATCTCTTGCCAATGGCATGAAAGGAAGTGAGATTCTGCTACCATTCAAGTCATGTCAGTGGCTGAATCTGCTAAGTTCTAGTTCCCACAGAAGCATGATGGGAGTCAGAAAGACTATCAGTTACCTCAGGTCCATGATTTATGTCAACTAACCTGTTCAGAATAGGACAGCAGTGCCAGTAGTAAACTTAAAGCTACTGAATAGAAGAGGTAAGTAATTCCATGTTATGTTATGCTGCAGCTCCTTCAGTATCCTGAATGGATTTAGATACAGTGGTAATTCTGGAATTAAGAAGTACTGCTGCCATCCTTAGGATTTTCATGTTATTTATTTATTTATTTATTTATTTATTTATTTATTTATTTCCTGCCCTTCACCAAATGGTCCCAGGGCAGCTTACAATAAGAATAAAACATATCAAATAAAAACACAATTAAAAATATCACCACCACCCTCCCTAACAGGACAGCATCCAGTGGAAACTATTTAA
The DNA here is from genome assembly GCA_023333525.1 of Aspidoscelis tigris stejnegeri. Classification (NCBI taxonomy): domain Eukaryota; kingdom Metazoa; phylum Chordata; class Lepidosauria; order Squamata; family Teiidae; genus Aspidoscelis; species Aspidoscelis tigris. Next base: position 17,184,351 of record JALMGA010000007.1, read on the forward strand.
ATGGCAAAAGCCTGGTTGAAAAGATACATTTTCACCAGGCGCTGAAAAGTATACAATGTAGGCACCTGTTAAACCTCAAGAGGGAGGCTGTTCCAAAGCCTAGGGGCCACCACAGAGAAGGCCCTCTTGTATGCCCCTATGCCTCGTACCTCTACAAAAGAAGGGACTACAAGGCGGCCCTCTTTTTCAGATCTCAGTGCATGGGCAAGTCTATATGAGAGAAGGTGCTCCTTCAGATACCCAGGGCCCAAAGTTTAGGGCTTTACATGTTAGTGTCAACACCTTGAATTGGGCTCAGCAGTAAAGAGGTAACCAGTGCAGATCCTTTAAGACCAGCATGATATGAGCCCGGCCAGAGACTCCCGTTAGCAGTTTAACTGGTGCATTCTGCCCCAGTTCCAACTTCCGAATCGTTTTCAAGGGTAGCCCCACGTAGAGCACATTACAGTGTCTAATATGGAGGTTACCAGAGCATGGGTTACTGTGGCCAAGTTATCCCTATCCAAGTTAAGGCTTCACCTGGCATACAGAATGAAGGTAATGGTAGGCACTCCTGACAGTCACTGCCACATGGGACTCAAATGACAGTAATGAATCCAGGAGTGCTCCCAAGTCACGCACCTGATTTTTCTGGGGCAAAACAACCCTGCTAAGAATTAGGAAAGGAAAATCACTCCTGGGGGTATAACTTTTTCCACTGCCCTCTCCCCATTCATTCTGGTCAGAAATGTGTAGGGATAACATTTAAGTTATGCCAATGCATTATTCCCTGTGATGAATCTCTGAGACCAAAACTGCAGTTTCCATTCACTAATGGTGGGCTTGAACATTTACTTAAGTATACAGATATTTTAACAAATTCAAAAAAGCAGATTTCTGGGGGGAAACTTTTTAGAAAATTATAGTGCTTATAATAATCATGAGTGACATTTTGAAAAACACCATTTCAAAATGAAGGGAAATTTTTTGTGCGCGATAATGATAGCTACAGGTCTTCTCATTTAAAAAGGAAAGATAACTGCTACTTCTGAAATACTATTTTCACCAGCATATAAATTACTAAATTTGTGCGGCAACTCTTAATAAAACTTTCACAGCAATTTACAACCTGAGTGTCATGCCAGTTCATGGAAGAGTGGCTTCAAATCACGACCTAACCCTATATCACTGTCACTCAGGCAAATGAAAGTATAGCATTTATTCACTGCAATATTCCACAATGCAGGGTATTCCATAGTGGTACTTCGAGGTCCAGAGGAGAAAATAATAGTTGGTTTTTATACCTGACATTTCTCCCCCACCAAGGGCTCTCAAAACAGCTGACAAACTATTCTCCCCACAACAGTCACCCTGTAAGGTAGGTACGGCAGTGATTGCTCAGAAGAGAACTGTGACTAGCCAAAGGCCACCCAGCTGGCTTCAACCAGAGCCTCCCCAACACTAACAGTACTATTTCTGAGAAGACCTCCTGCTACCTCTCTGGCAGGGTCCTTAAAGCATCTGGGACCATTGACTATTCTCTTCATTGCCTTTGATCCATTAATAATGGCACTACCAGATGGCACAGGAAGTGCAGAGAACATTGAAAAGCCCTCCTTTCAGGATTCATTTTCAGAAGGTAGTCTTTCAGGTGCACTTGTTGGAGGCAAATTGTAATAACATAAGAAATATGGATGAGGCTGTCGAAGTGCTGCAGTCATTATGCCAGCAAATTTGGAAAACTCAACAGGGGCCACTGGATGGATAATGTCAGTTAACATTTCAATCCCAAAGAAGGGGAACAGCAAAGAATGTTTAAACTACCAAGCTACTGCACTGATTTCCTACACTAGCAAGGTTAAATAATATGCAAACTGAGAACAACCAGAGCTGCAAACTGGTTTTTGAAGAGCTGGAGGAAAGAGGAATCAAATTGGCAACATTCGCTGGATTGTGGACAAAGCAAGGGAGTTCCAGAAAAATATCTGCTTCTGTTTCATTGGCTATGTTAAAGTCTTCAACTGTGCAATAATCAAAACAAACTGTGGCAAGTTCTCAAAGGAACAAGAATACCAGAACACCTTACCTGCCTCCTGAGGAACTGGTATGTGGGTCAAGAAGCAATAGTTAGGAACTATGGATTGGTTCAAGATAGGGAAAGAAGTATGACAAGGTTGCTTATTGTCACTCTATTTATTTAACTTATGGGAGGAATACATTATGCCAAATGCCAGGCTGGATGAATCAAAAGTTGGAATTAAGATGGTCAGGAGAAATAACAACAGCTTCAGATATGCAGACCATGCCACTCTGATCACAGAAAATAAAGAATTAAGGAACCTCTCTTGATGAAGATGAAAGACGAGAGAGCAAAAGCTGGATTCAAGCTCAACACTTAAGAGAAAAAAAATGACGATGGCATCTGATCCCATCACTTCCTGCCAAATAGACTGGCTCAAAGATCATTGCTGATCCTGAAAATAGACTTGAAATTAAAAGATGCATGCTCCTTGGGAGGAGTTATGGCAAACCTGGTAGCATACCAAAAAAAAAAGGGTGATAGGCTTGCCAACAAAGGTCCATATTATAGTCAAAGCGATAGGGTTAGGCTGAGAGAGTTGGATCGTAAGGAAGGCTGAGTACTGAAAATTGACCTTTTTTGGACAATAGTGCTAGAAAAGACTTCTGAGAGTTCCTTGGCCCACAAGAAGATCAAATCAGTCTATACTAAAAAAAAATCAACACTGACTATTTCTTGGAAGGGCAAATCTTGAAAGTTAAGCTCAAATACTTTGGCCACATAATGTACCTGGCCACATGTGAGTTTTAGGACAACCTGAGTCTTCCTGCAGGATGTGTTGGTCAGATTAATATAAACTAAACTGAATTCCAAGCTGGACTACAGCCCTTAGTCCATCCTAAAATGCAGTCCTCTTTAAACAAGACTGACACGGACTGAGGCCGGCCTGGAGTTCCAGTCCAGCTTCCACTTCTTCATGTGTGGGTGGTGGGATGGCCTAAAGGAGGCAGAACTGTGTTGTGGTGGGTGGTGCCCAGTATTTCCTATGGCCAACTGGCACGTGCAGAGTTCATGAGACACCTCCCCCTCTCCTCAGTTTAGGGGTATGATTCCCTTCTCTAGGGTTTTTACACAAATGTATTTTTATTATTTTAAAAAAATTAATTTCAAGGAGAAGAGAAGCACATAAAAAGGGTGTGTGTGGAAGTGGGGGAGCAGGCTTTAAAAAGAACTGGAAACACACACCCTCGCCTCCCTTGAGTGACATAAACAGCATCCAATTGAAAACGAGATAGATGTGATGTAGCAAAAGAGGTGGGGAGCCAAGGGTTCCGTGCAGTAACACCAGGTCAAACTCCATAGAAATGTGTGACCAATGCAGCGGAAGGAGGGGTTGGCTCTATCAATCCATGTCTGACCAGCACTGGTATGAATTAAATTCAAATTCATTAATAGGCTGACCTGATTGGGACTTGTGTGACCAGGGCCAATGAATAGACAGGACTTATTGGAAAGGTCCCTGATGGCCGAGAAGAGTGAAGAGAAAAGGAGTAGGGGATAGTAGAGGTTGAGATGAATAGGTAGTGTCACAGAAGGAATGAACACAAGGCTGGGCAAACTCTGGAAATCAGCAGAGAACGGTCTTGTGTTCTAGGGTCCATGGGGTTACAAAGAGTCAGACATGACTTAATGATGAACAACAACCAAAGTATTTTGAGTTCTATTCTGAACTACAAAACTTCTTAGATCTTAGTTTCTGCCCTCTTTGTTCATTTTTTTGCAGGTTTCCTACAAATACATGAAAATGAGGTGAAATTGTTACAGTGATTTTTAACTATAATTATTCAGAATAATTAGAAAAACCTATTATAAAGAATAATGTACTATGGTATTGTAGAAGTCAGCTACACTATATTCATGTTTCTGGAAAGGGAAAACACTCAACAAATTATGCCAAACAAGAAAAACATGCCTTTCTACTGAACAAGGAAGTATTTGACATTCCTCAGAACAAAAATATGCGTTAAGGGCTATTGTTCTATACTTATTTATCTGGAAATCCAGAATATATTAAATCTATTTGACAGAGAAAGTGATGATTGTTCAATCTAGCTTTGACAAATGGAAACAATTTCCTAGGAGCCAGACACATCTTCTACAACAGTTTGAAATAACTCAAGATCAAAATTTAGATACCTGTACCCCCCAATAATTTTCTGATATGTAAATCAGAAAAATATAATTGCCTCCAAATCAGGACTGAAGGCAAAGAGCAATCTCAATTTCAAACAAATCAAACTACAGCCAACAAAAACCACCGATTGCCCTGTTTGGTTGGTATGGCAAACTAAATCTAACAGAAATAGGAAGGATGAATGTATTTGAGATAAATATTGTGTTCTCAGTCATGCAAAAGGTATGCACTGAAGATTGGCTGAATTTAGTTGATGAAGAGCCAACCTAAACAACCTAAGACTCTAAACAAACATGTAACATCTTTTTAAACATAGTTACATGGAAACAACAGCAGCGATCTCCTTTATCAAACTTACTTGTATGGAAAGTCTAAAGATGATAATGATAGCAATGCATCATGGCTAAACTGCAAGAAGGGTTTTCTCTAAGATGAAGGACTCTACCTACTCATTTGGGAAGCAGGCTCCATTTGATTTATGTTCATACCTAAGAGTTATAGCTAAAGCCTGTATCATGCAAAAAGTAGAATTAATTTTATTCTACAGGTGAAGAACTTCACACTGCATATTTTATATCTGTAAGGAATGCTGTTCAAATGCTGTACAAATCAAAGTAACAGTTCTAGTTCAACTATTATGTACATTATAGTTTAATTACTTCATTTCTTTCTTCCAGTTTTTTTGATGGGGGAATGAGTATAAAGCCTGATTGGCACAGTCTTAAGGTATGCAAAATCAAAGCTTGTTCTCTCTAACTGTACAATGAATGGAGTTGGCAGCTCCTGACCAAGTCCTCATGGGCCACAAAAAAGTATTTTAAGAGTCATATGTGGCTCGCAAGCCATACTTTGAGTACCTTCCAGTTTTTGAAGCATGCATCTTACTGCATTTTCCACAACGATAGAAATTGCACCCATACTGTATTATCTAGCTTTAGCAGCACCATACTTACTTTATTAAACCTACACATTCAGAGTGTGTTAAATGTCATAATATCCCCTTTTCCATGCTTTTCTGGATTTTTCAAATATTTTAGTTAGATTATCCAGCCCCATCAGTGCAGCTGAACAGGTCTACCAGCTTCCATCCTACAACTAGGTTTCTGATGGCAAGTGGATGCTGTGATACAATCTGAAATTCAGTGAAAATTTTATGGCCCAGTTTTAGCATTTCTCAGCATTGTCAAACAAATATTTAAAACACAATACATGACCTACGGCAGCACAACCACAGGTCAGGTATTGTGTTTTAAAACCCGCACAGACCAAAGAAGATTAAATTCCTGTACTCAGAAACTTAAGACTAAGCCTTTCTATGTAGCTTGCTTCTTCTCTCTTTAGAGGTACTCCTATCAAACCTTTCAAAAGCCTTTATTGTGAATTCCTATCTCCAATCTAATGTCAACACAACCTACCTTCTCCAGATCACTTCAGAATCATTCATAAATGTGCATTATTAAGTGCAGAATCATTACTCTAGCATCTTTTTGCATTTAAGAGAAAATAGGCCTTGGAAACACGGGCCGGGATGCTGCCTGCCAGTAAACGCTGCCATGGCCTCGCAACCTGTCTTTCTCAAGCCAAACCACAGCCTGGGATGCTGTCTGTGCATGTCTTTGTTCCACAGCTGTTTTATACCCCCACCCCCACTGGAGACTGTAGTGGCTGGCTTGCACAGAAGGCCTCAGCAGCGACAAAGGTACCCTGCAAGTCAAACGTCTGACAGTCTTCTGGCAAAGAAATAAACGGAATAAAGAAAGGAACCAAGGTACAAAAAAAGAGGCGCTTTCTTGTTCTCCTACTCTTGTTTACAGCACAGTGTTACTAATGTCGTGAAACTGGCAGCCGGTTGGGAATCCCTTTAGGACTTGAGAAAGAGTCCTGGGCTGCAGTCACACTTAAGGTTTAATCCAGCTTCGGTCCACTTTCAGACTGAGAGGATACATCAGCAAAGCGACAAGCTGTTTCAGTGTTAAATAACCCAGAAAATTCACCTTTGGGATAGATAATGTGGAAAGAAAATTACAGGTCACTTTGCTGATGTGTTCTCCCGCTCTGAAGGTGGACTGAAGCTGGATTAAACTTCAGATGTGACCACAGCCCTGGGCTCACCACGCACTGCATTCACGACCTTCGCCCTCGCTAGGTTACCTTTCCAGCTTGGCAAAAGCCCCCATTTCTCCTCCATGAAGCCAACTGGGTGACCTTGGGCTAGTCACAGCGCTCTTGTGAGCTCCCACAGCCCCACCTGCCTCACGGGGTGTTTTGCTGAGGAGAAGAGCGGAAGGTTTGTCAGCTGCTTTGAGTCCCCTTGGATAGGTGAGAAAACTGGGGTGGAAAAGCCAGCTCCTCCTTCCTCTATCCCTTAACCGCACACACCGACACGGCGCCTCCAAGCTGCCTTATGGTTCCTCCTCCTCGCGTTCCGCTTCGCCCCTCACAAGCCGCACCACAGCAGCCCCCAAATGGCGCCCCTTCCTCCCTTGGAAGCCATCCTTCTCCTCCTCCCCCTCACAAAGCCCCTCAAGGCAAGTCTTCCCTGCGTGCCGCCTTCACAGGCCGGGACCCCTCCAGCCTCTGCCCCCCTCCGCCTCTTCTCAGGTCCGGCTCCGCTCTCCCCTCCCTATATCCCAGACCCGACATGTCCCCCGCCCGCCGCCGCCGCACCTCTCGGTCCTTGAGGCCCAGCAGCAGCACCTCCTCCATGAGCGTCAGCCGCGTTTCCTTGGAGTCGCCCTTCTCATCGTCGCCCTGCTCGTCCCGCCGCCCTTCTTCCTCCGTGCCGCCGCTGCCCCCGCCGCCGCCGCCGCCGCCGGCCGCCCGCTCTTTGTCAGCCGCGGCGGCGTTGCGAGAGGCCTCGGTGCGGCGCTGCACCAGGCCCGAGTTTCGTTGGGTCAGCGAAGTCATGGCGGGCGGCGGCGGCGGCTCTTGCTGAGGCGGAGGGCGGCGAACCCGGCTGCCGGGCCCTGCTGGGAGGAGGGGAGAGAGAGCCGAGGGGGCCGCGGCCTACGGTCCGCGATTCCGTTGAAGCCAGGCTGGGGAGGGGGAGCGAGGAGAGACGGGCCGGGCCGGCTCCCCCTGCGGCGCCGGCGGCGATGAGGGTGATGACGGCGCGGCGGCGGCGGCGGCAGGCAGGCAGGAGCAGCTCCTGCTCCTCCTCCAATATGGCGGCACAAGCTGGCTTGGCCGCTGACGCGCCAGAAGCGGCGGCAGCGGCGGAGGATGTGGCAGGAGCGGGAGGAGGGAGGGGGAGGGCCGGCGGGCGGACGGGCGGGCGAGGGAGATCGTAAGGCGGCGCCGTCGCCGTGACGAGGGAGGCGGCGGCTGAGGTAAATTGTGAGCAGCCCGCTGGGCCACCGCCGCCTCTCTCAGGAAAGCTGGGAAGCGGGCTGAAAGGGCGGGTGACTGAGGCTGTGGTCACACTTAATGTTTAATCCAGCTTCAGTCCACTTTCAGAGCGGGAGAACACATCAGCAAAGCGACCAGTAATTCTTTCCACATTATTCGTCCCAAAGGTGAATTTTCTGGGTTAACACTGAAAGAAAACAGCCTGTCACTCTGCTGAGGTGATCTCTCACTCTGAAAGTGCTCTGAAGCTGGATTAAATCTTAAGTGGGAACACAGCCACAGTCTGTCTTTTCTGGGCTGTGGTCACACGTAAGGCTTAATCCAGCTTCAGTCCACCTTCAGAGCCAGAGAACACCTCAGCAAACCTACCAGTAATTCTCTTTCCACATTATCCATCCCCCCCAAAGGTGAATTTTCTGAGTTATTTAACACTGAAAGAAAACAGGTTGTCACTTTGCTGGTGTATTCTCTCACTCTGAAAGTGGACTGAAGCTGGATTAAATCAAGTGTGAACACAGCCACAGTCTCTCTGTCTTTTGTGGTCACACTTAAGATTTAATCCAGCTTCAGTCCACTTCAGTCCAAGAAAATTACTGGTCTTTGGACTTTCTGGAAGGGCCTGTTTCAGGTGTATGCTCCTTCAGCAGCGTCTCTTGTTGAACCATTGAAATGGGCCTTCTGCATCTTGGAACAATGAATAAGCTTGACTTCCACACGTGGCCCACTGTTTCGGGCTAGGGTCCGCACTTTGCTGGTATAGCAAGAAGTGTTAGCAGTGTTTATGGAAGTTATTTAATTTATTTACATTTCTATCCTGTCCCATACCAGAAGGTCTCTGGGCAGGTAACAACAGATTAAAACAGGATACAAATTAAAACAGATTAAAATGATATACAGATTAAAACAAGATGCACGTTTAAAAACACCTTAAAAATTCAACCAATTTAAAACCGTGCACTCCCTAGTGCATTAATAGTCATTGTAACTGGGGAGGGAGAATAAAACCTCAGCCAAAGGCCAAGGCAAAGAGGTCTTTACGGCCCTCCTAAATAAAAACAAAGAAGGGGCATGGCGCACCTCGAGGGGGAGGCCATTCCACAGTCTGGGGGCCACCGCCGAAAAAGCTCTCTTCCGGGTGCCCACCAACCTCACTACAGAAGGTGGCAGGATGACCAGGAGGGCCTCTTTGTTCGATTTAAGGCACGGGCAGGTTGGTGTGGGAGAAGGCATTCCTTTAGAAGTTATGGTATACTCCCTCATTAAGAGGAACTTCCTGGATCCATAGGTATTAAATAACTATTACCTAGTTGCAAATTTGCAGTTTTGGGGAAGGTGCTGGAGAGAGTGGTGGCTACCCAACTGCAGGCACGTTTGGAAGAAACAGATTATCTGGACCCATTTCAGTCTGGTTTCAAGCAGGAGTTTGGAACTGAGACTGCCCTTTATCTGGAGAGAGATGAGTATTGCCACCCTCCTGTTTTCCTTGGTCTCTCAATGCCTTTCAGTACACTGACCATAATATTCAGTCACTTCTGTCTCTTACACTGTTTAATATCTATATGTAGCTGCTGGAAGAGATCACCAGGAGTTCTGGAATGAGATCCCATCAATACACTGACACAGGACCACTTTGGCAGCATTCCACCAGAAGTGGGCCCACCAGAAAACTGGCCAGGGCCAAAGCTCCAAAAGCTAGGAACTTCAAAACTTTGCTGCTGCTTTTGAGGGCTCTCTGGAGGCAGTGACAAGGGCTGGAGTGGGAGAAGGCTGTCTGAATGCACATAGGAGGCAACCATCCCAGCCTGAGAGGGCTTGCTTTACACAAGTGTGGAAACTGAGTTAGTTAAGAAGTAGGGAAAGTGTTCATGAAATGCTTGCATTCCTAACTTTAAGAAAAGCTTTATTTGAATATAGGCTATAATATATGTCGGACTTCGGAAAGTGTAAATAGTACACAGCTGAAAACCAAACAACAGGCGTTGGCATTTATACCCCTCTTTTCTTACCCTTTTAAAGGGACTCAAAGCAGCTGACAAACCTTCTGTTCCTCTCCCCACAAAAGATACTGTGAGGTGGGTGGTGATGTGGGAGCTCAGAAAGCTGTGATTAGCCCAAGGTCATCCAGCTGGCTTTATGTAGGAGGGCAGAACTGAACCAGGAAACCTCCAGCTATGAGTCTAGCATTCTAACCACAAGAACAAACAGGTTATGTGATATCTAACAATCCCACTGAGGAGCAAAAACAGAAGACAACAGAAGAAAATCAAATTAAAAATGGTCTCTCTGGAGCTCTTCACAGTCTCTTTGTTTTTACTACCTTAAACATTTAGTGTCATCAGTCAATTTGGTCTTGGGGTTAGTGTTGGATTCTCTGGTAGTCTCCCGGTTCAATTACGCACTCCTACACAAAGCCAGCTGGGTAAACTTGGGCTAGTCACAGCTCTCTTTGAGCTCTCACAGTCCCACATGTAAATTGTTGTGGGGAGGACAGAAGGTTTGTCAGCTGCTTTAAAAGGGTGAGAAAAGCAGGGTATAAAAGTCCATCCTTCTTCCTCACTCACACTTCTTATCCCTGAAATGTTTCAACTTGAATATTACTGATGAGTTCCCCAGAGTCCGGCTGCTTATGTCACTGGATTTAAGTGTCTTAACTCTGCCTCAAGCAGATTAAAACATAAACATCAGTACCTCAATGATTTGGAATTCACTGCTTGGCTTTTGTTACAATTTTAATTGTAGGTATCTTATTTTACAAATACTATAAACTAAACTGAATTGGTTATGAGAGAATATAAAAGCTTTTTTTAAAAAAAATTCCCAGTAGTATCACTAAAAACAAAACAAAATTGTTAAACGCCAATGCTTAACCATTAATTCAAAGAAACAATTTTTCAAGTTAAAATAGTAAAAGTACACTTTATTATCAAACACATTTGTACAAACAGCCTACTGAAATCGCAGATTCTTCCTAAGTACTGTTAAAGCTAAGCTTGTGTTCAGTGTAAAAATTGGGAATTATAAACCAGAAACTTGTGGGAAGGTTGAAACCCAGCAAATTAAATAAGTTTCAATCCATATAGTATTGTGATCCAACCACATCCATGCTCATTTTCCTTAGAGCAGAGTAGTTCATATATATTATTTTTAAAAATCCTCCATACTTTCCTGTACATATTCTATACTTGACAGCATAAATATACATTTATATGAGCAATATATTACAACTATTAAGCTGTTTAAAATAATTCTTACCAATGTTAGTGACCACCTCCCCCAAATTAACTCAGTTATTCAAGCGGCTATGAAATACATGGTCTGTACTAATGACTGATGATCTGCTATATAAATGTTGACAGCATCCAAAGGGAAAATGTGCAATGCTAGCTTTCGAAAGGCTCATATACAAAGTAGGCTTATTGTGTTTCAAGATTCATAAGGCAACATGGATAGTGGAGATTTCCATTTGACATTCATCTAAATCAGCTTCCCTCCAACTTGGCACTTTCCATGAATTTTGTACTAAACCTTCCATCAACTGGAGCTACTGGCTGTAGAAGACCTCTGAACAGTGTCTGGACTAATGAATGTTGATATAAAGGCGTATAAAACAAGTTGGTGTGTAAGTATTTCTTTTGGAGCCTAACTTTAGCCCCAGAATACAAAGTACAAGCTTACTTGGCACATAAAAAATACAAGACAAAGCTCAAAAATTGCACCTATAACAACATATGACAGTACTATAATCACATTCTGTCAGTTACGTTCCAACCTTCCAAAAATAAAGGCTCTTAGAAGTCAGTTCTATTCTGCAGTTTATGCCTGTAAGACTTTGAGAAATAAGAGAATATAAACAAATAAACTTTAATAGGCATTTCCCATATGGCTTTATAAAGTGAGGTACTATTCTGACATCTTATAACCCTATTTCCATATAGAAACATCTTACATTCATAGTTGCTTTAATGCCATTTTTATAAAAACAGTAGTACTGGATGACAAAATCCAGTTTGATAGTGGAATATACTCTTCCAAACAGAAGAGCCTCAGACTCAGTGCAAGCTACTGGCAACAGTGTGGAAGCATCCTATGCAATCTGAAAGAACCATGCTTACTGACATCTTTAAATTCTACCATTTTCCATAATTAATAGTAAATAATGAAGGCAGCAGGGTGGAAATACAAACATTTTGGGGGTTCATGAAAGACAGCTTCCTCAAGTTACCACTTGAGAACCCATTTCTGCAGAAACTGGTGAAACACGTCCAGTATTTACAAATCTAGCACAATAAAGGTCGTCAGTAAGTATCAAAGAGCCTGGTTTTCTTTAGAAAATTTTGTGAAGCAGGGCAACTCTTTACATATACTTGGAGCTCTAGCCCTGTTCCTATCTGATCACAGTACTGGCAAATCATTATGCTTCAACTATCAGATTACATTATCTCTGCAAAATCCTTCATGGTTTTAGTTGTCAACAATTTAGATACTTGATCATAAATCATCTGAATATGTACTAGTGTTCTCGAGTGAAGATACCTTTCTGTTTATAAGGAGTCTCTTCAGCTAGCGCACGAGTGGAAGCGCATGGTCAGGAAAGTGATTTCACATGAAACAGGTGCCACTGTTCTCACCTTTCTTAAGAGCCAGTTCACATCAAACAGCACTTAAGTCAACATAGTCATCATCTCTGGTGACCAGGTCTTCCTCACTTTCTAAGTCTTTCCACATGCTTGTAGGCAAGACTGGTTTGAGGGAATGTCTTTGAAGTGAAGCAAACGGAAACAAGGAAGACAAGCGAGCTGGATTTCTCAGGAAGGGGGAAACTTCTGCACTGTCTTCAGCAATGATCTGGCTGCATCTTTCGTCCATTTTTTTCTGCAAGCCCTGAACATCTTCCATTACATCCAAGATATTTGTTGCAGTGGCAACTGTGCCACCACCAGGGAGCTGGGCTTCAGGGATCCAGCGTAAATACCTCTGTGCCCACACTTTGATTTCTGGCCCTTCTAAGCGTGGTAGCAGGATTCCATGGAGGTCAACTGGTTTGCAGTGCCAGCTGTCATAGAACTCTCTTGAGTTATTTTGAAGTTCATCAGAAGAAGTTATCAGTCTGCTGATTCTTTTGCCTAGGAGGTTTTTAATTAACTGGTCTGTTTCTTCTTTAAAAAACCCTCTTTTGGGAGAAGGCTTTGGCTGTGTCAGAGGCAATGACAGCTGCCGTTGGTGCTTGAAGAGAATGAGGGAGATAGATTAAAAGACAAGCTGCAAAACCATTGTGGTGGCTAGCTACACTGAATCTGAGATATGGTAACACAGATAAGGGACCCAAGCATGAACTCTCACGAAGTTCAAGGTAATCACTTTTTCTTTTGTAGAATTTATGATAAAAATGTTAGCATTTAACATTTATATCCTGCCCTTCAACAAATGGTTCCAAGACGAGTTACGATAAGGATAAAACATATCACAAGAAAAAAACTAAGTAAAAATATCACCCCCTCCCTCCCACATCCACCCCCTCACATAACAGAAGAGCACCCTGAGGAAGCTATTTGGATGGCAAAAGCCTGGTTGAAAAGATATTTTTTTCACCAGGCGCCAAGAAGTATACAATGTAGGCTACCACAGAGAAGGGTCTCTTGTATGTCCCTATGCCTCATACCTCTGCAAAAGAAGGAACTACAAGCAGGCCCTCTCCTTCAGACCTCAGTGTACAGGCAGGTCTATATGGGAGAAGGCGCTTATTGTATCTTCAATGCAGGGATAGAATCTTTACTGTTTACACTATGTCAGAGAACAGTGGGTTGGAAAAAAGTTCAGTTTGGCCTCAAGCCAGTGAACACCTGGTTCAGCTAACAGCAATTCCTGCAAACTCTCAATACCCATCACCTTAAACAATTGTTCGCAAGGATGGCCTATAGTATAAGATCCACTACTTAAAAAGAAACATGGAAGGTCATTATCTAATTCACAAATTGGATACTAATGCTATTTCATTTAGTTATAAGTTAACGATATAAAACTATAATTTAAGTCAGTAAGTCTATTCAGCATTCATCATGAATGGTCAGGAAACTCATCTACCTTAAGTATTAATGTCTGACAAAGTATAGGGGTGGGTGAAAAATGTTCATCACCTTCGCAATTCATACAAACTGCGAAGGTTCAAAACTTCACATTTGAATAGATTGACTGTATTTAAAGACTGACCTTCATACGCAAAGTGAAAGCTTTTGGGCCCTTGTTCAAAGCTTTGTTACATTTCCAAGGGTGAGAAACGGATTATGGGGGGATCTGGAGGGGGCAGGGATTTGAAGCTAATTCAAAGCCTAGGACATTTGAAGTGGCTCCATTTGCACAACTGCAAATGTCTGTCCCATTTGCTTTGGTGCAAAGTGGTATACATCCTTAGGGTAGCATTACTCCCCAAACTATAGAAGATTAGATTTGTTCCATAAGTTTCCATGAAAAATCACTGAATTTTAAATCTCATTTCACTCTCGCATTTCATTAATATCATTTAAAAACACATTGTTTCCTACAAGTGGCAATAATGCACATAAGCCAAAAGAAAGTTTTAGATTTCACTGGAAGACCTGAGACTCTTACCCTGAATCGTGCTGTTTTCCTTTGACTTTTATCCACTTTTGGCTTTTCTGCATAAAGCGGATTATTAAGCAAAGCTTGTGCCTCGGGTTCAAACTGTACAGACCAGTCCCAGACAGAAAGGAAGCTAAGTTTGCTGCCTTGGGTATCAAGGCTTCCTCCATACTGTGAAAAGAGAAGCTGCAATTAGGATCAATAGAAATAAGGTTTTAGACAAATGACATTTCATGTCAGTAGAGCAAATAAGCTCTTTACTTCAAATATTTCAGCACAACCAGCCATTTCTTTGAACGCAGAAACCCGAAAAACATTTACTTATTTAGTTTTGCATCAGAAGTCAGATCAAGTCTGCAAAGCTTTTCAAGAAAAATGACAATAAATCATAGCAAATCTCTTGCTTCACAATTCAGACCAGGTTGTGTTTTATAACGCCACATATGCCTGTTTTTTCTTACCGTAGTAGTCTCTCTTTGATGTTGAGAATTGAAAAAGAAGGTACTAAATATAGGTATGTACAAGCTATCAGACAAAACCGTTAGATAAGTCTCTGTAAACTCAAATGCTGGTGAGTACTGTTGAACCAACTGCCATACACAATCCAGGAAGAGCAAGAAAACAGGGGCCTGAGGAAAAAAGGAAACATTCAAATCACTGTATGTAACCATGGAGTAACCACCATATTCTTCAGTATGGCTTCGTTAAAATTGTGAATATTCACAACACTATATTTTCTCATTTAGTATTCTAAAACACATTCTGGGCAAATTTCATTTTCTTCATACCTCTTCTTTATCAGTTTGCCGCAGATGGTTACACCGATCTAAGAAAGCATGCCCTCCAATGACCCATTCCTTCTGAACAAGGCTCTGAAATCCCAGCTTTGTTCTGCAGTATGAATCCATCATAACTTGAACCAGGCATGATATTATACAGGAGAAGTCAGAAGCATGCTCTTCTAAAAAGGAATTAAAGAGAGACAAATGGAAGCATTTGAAATGAAGATGGTTTCTTAAAACAACTAGTAAAAGAGAGTCATTTTTAGATAAAGTCTGGAGTGGCCACTCTGGCCTGCTAAGATTTTAGACTTTTCTGTTAAAGTAGAATTATACTCTAATAAGAAATGACCCAATATCTAGAAGTACCACTGACCCAACATTATCACCCAAGAAATACAGCATTCTGATTATCTTTGCATTATAATACTTTTTACTAAAACATCAGACATTTTTCAGTGTTCTCAAAACTGTTAAACAAAGCAAGGAAACATAGTCCCAAAGCAGCATGCAAACATTATTTCGCAATAACTGAGGCAAATATTAGCGCCACAGCAATAAGACTTTAAAACATAACAGAAAATACTGTGGTACAATATACAAATAAGCAATGCATAAGAACACAGATATGCACAGGATATAGGAAAAAAGTTTAGACATTCTGAAAAAATATTCTATACAGGTCAAACTATTTTAAAGCCCAGCTGTGAAAGTTTTGAATCTGTTGAGTATAGAAATAGATGCCTATTGGTTCATATAAATTCAGAATAGCTTGAATAACTGGACGTACGATCTGATCTGTGAAGTTTAAAGATGCTAAGGAGCATATTTACGCATTTAAATGCGTATCTGAACAGACGACAATCCAAAATTTCAAGATGTGTGAAACTCAAAAAAGATAATGACATCAATTGCAAGTTAGTTGAACGGTTAAAACTGATTCGCAAGAAGCATGCTCAATACCAAGACTGCTAGTCTCCCCATCTGCAGGTCAGCCAACAGTACTCTACTCATAGGTGGAGAAAAATGAGACAGCAGAAGACAGGGTCTTCACTGAAAGGAAAACAAGGATATGAGATAGAAGGTAGATGCAAGTGTCTGGCCAGAATCAATCTCAAAGGAATACACTAAAGCTATCTTCAAGTAGAACAACGCTTCAAAACACAGTATTGGTTAAGTGATGTGCCTTAGCAAAGAACAGTCATTCACAAGCCTTAAGATATGTAGGCCCAGACAGCTCAAGAGAGGCTTATCCCGTTTGTTTTGAAACTAGTGTACTCTGAAGAAACTAAAGATAAGCAGACTGAACCACCATTTGCTGTATTCTCCTAAATCCACCATCCATAAACTTACAAAAGGTATAGTCTACAGCACCTAAAAAAGTTGATGGGATCAACTGTTCTCTTGCAGCCCTGGAAAACACACTATGGATGAGAAAGATGCTGAGGTAGCACAGGATTTAGTGAGTGCACTGAGTTTGCCTGGACTGGAAAGCCCTTGTAATCAGCTGCCTGGCCAATACTCATTTGAACATTGTTCATGTCCCAGGCACTAGCTGTAGCCACTATCTTGTAGGTCTCTCTTGTCAGGAACCTCTTTTTTGAAGTTGTTATTTATTTAAAATGTTTATATAGCTTTTTCATATTAAAAAGTTCACAAAAGGATTACAAAAATTCAAAACTGAGTTAAAATAATTAAACCCATCCCTGCATTCCCGCACTGCTTCAGGATTCTCCTGATTCTGATGTTAAGGAGAAATAGAATTGAGTTTCATCAGCATATTGGTGACACCTCACCCCGAAACTCTTGATGATGGTTCCAGTAGCTTGATATAAATGTTAAATAGCATTGGTGAAATAGCCAAGTTCCAGAGCACAGAGGCACAATTACTCAACACTACTTTCTAATATCCTCACTGAAGGCAGGAGCTGAACTACTGTACAGCTTCATCTAGGGACCTTCTGCACTTTCCCTCTCATCTGGGGGATGGAAATAGTGTACTTGCCCAACCGCCCATGCACCCAGACACTCACCTGAGTTCGGATACATGTCTGGGCGCCGTCGTCTTTTCTTCGCGTGCCAGCACCAGTGCACATGAGCCGTTGTCGAGATAATAGTGACATGCCGCACACATGCACCAGTTTCCCAGATCACCCAACGTGCCAGTGTGCTTACGCGGCACATCAGATAGCACACTTCCCCCAGCACGAATGTATTTTTTGCATTCAAATTTGAGTCGAATTGAATTTCCGAAAATTCAATTCGATTTGGAATGTTAAAAATCCAAATTTCCGAAAATCCAATTCGAATCCGGATTATCAGAATCAGCACATTCAAAAGTTCAATTCGTATTTCAAGATATGAATGTCAACAACATTCCAATCCGTTATATGAACTTGCGCACTTCTGTATGCATCCCATTTTATCCCATATGCATCCTGTTTTCATCCTGTATTATAAGTGCAAATAGATATACTTTTTGTGCAAATTCGGATATGATGAACACGAATCTGTATGTTTGAATTATTCAAATACGCATATCGGATTTTAGGAAATCCGAAATCCGTCCGAATGTCTACATTAGAATATTCTTAAATGCAATCTGAATTCGAATATTGATCTTCGTTGGATTCTAACTGGATTTTTGAATTTTGAATATTTGTGCACACCCCTAGTGGAAATGGGCTCTCTGTTGGCCAGGAAAGGTAAACGTTTGGATATGTGATGCATGATTTCCTGCACCATTGCTAGTGAACATTGGGGAAGATTCTGAGATGGCAGGAGCCATTTCTGGCTAGAAAATGGCTCCACCAAGTGCAGATGCTCCTCTCCAGAAGTTCCTCCAACATGCACTACTGAGCCAAGTGTGGGAAAGCCACATACGTCACCTACTTATTCTATTTGGATATTCCAGAATAAAGCATGTCTGGATATGCTTTATTCCAGAATATTCAAATATTCTGGAGTCTATGGTGTACTTAAACAAAAGCCACAGAAGGGATTGGGAGTGGAATCTGAACCAGCGGCATAGACCTACGTGGAAATAAAATTCTGAAATCCAATCTGAATTGGGCTAGAAAAATGGTGAACAGACACAAATCATTTAAAATCTTTTGCTCCAAGGGAAAAATAAAATCAGAGTATTAATAAAGGCATAGATGCACTGAAATCTAAGTGAGAAATAATGGACTAAAAATATGCTTTGACAAACCCCAACGAGTAAGGATAATCTTTGATGTATCTTCCCCCGAAAGATGATGGCCCTTAAAAAGTGATGTTGAGTCTGGAATTGGTGTTTAAATTGTGAATTGGGGTTCGCTTGCTCAGCAACAGTGTAAATGAGCATTAAGCCAAAAGTTGCATGGCATAAATGCTTGAACTGGCTGAAAAGGATCTGAGTGAGAAATTTACACATCTGGACGGAAAGGAATCTGGCATCAACTCATCCAAACAATTCAGAGCAGGCAGAGGAAAAAAGGAACACTGGCCCTACCTCTCAACATGTGATAAGTTGCTCTGACATTCTTCAAAATGGAGTCCATGTTCCCACTCATTATTTCATGCAAACTGCACTATGCACCCACAGAGACAATGGGATTTGACATCAAAGCAGCATTCGGAGAATCTACCAGTACTGCCCAAATGTCTTGCTCACCCCACACACAAATGTTTCACATGTGGTGCTAGGTTGAGGCCTTGGAAAAATCCTAGATGATGTCACATGCAAGGCTGGAATGGTCCCACTTGTCTTGGCTGCATAGCAGTCTGGAAATTAGGACACAGTGTCAAAGAATGAAACCGGAACATTAATCACCTGATTTATCTGACTCAATTCCTCCTCACCTGCCCTTATTGTCAAAGACATCTGGGCTTGCACAATGCAGCATCTAACAGACGCTGCACTCTTCAGGTGGTTTATGAAGACTGAATCACAGTTCAGTGTGAGTCTAGTCTTGTGAGCAGGCTAGATCAGACTGGAGGATTTAGGAGTAACCTACAGGCTACTGTGCTGTAGGAATATATCTGCTATTTTACATTACTGGTCACGGTCCCCAACTCTGTAAGGACTGCTTGCAATGGACTTCAACCCCTAGGCAAGCCTGAGTACAATGATGACTGTTCTTAAAAGACGTACAGCTCAGGGAGCTGTCCCCGTCCCTTAGTAGCTCTTTGAGCTATGTTTTCATTTTCACAATTAGGAGGAAAAGCAGACAATAGGGAAAAGGAGATGTAGGATTTGAGGCCTTCAACTACCAAATGCAGGAGGAAAGGTTCACCCCTGGGAGCCCTTGCTAATGGCCTGGTGTTCCAGTTGGAGGCCTCAAGCATTGACAAGCATTTTGGATCTTGCTGCAGAGGAAAACAAATGGATTTGTTTAGCAAATTCCTATGCGCCAGCACACCAACCAGTGAGGCTATGTGGGCAGTGATAAAAAAGCTTGAAAAAGCCAGAATAGCTATGGTGTCAAGATAAAAGCTGAGGGCATTGCAGAAGGCTGAAAAGCAGGAATGCTGAGAAAGGCTGCTGCAGAGAGAAGTGCATGATCTGCTGCCGGTGCTGTCACTCTCCAAAGCGGGGGATGCAGCCTCAAATGACAGTGGGTTATTCATTAGGTCAGGAAGAGTCTGAATGTGTTGGGAAGCAGTTGTGGCAGGAAGAACAGGAGCCAGACAAAGTGGATCTCCAATCCACAGAGCTGCACAGAGGAAGGTAAGAGGAGCCCTGCTGGATTGGGCCACAGCCCATCTAATACATCATCCTGTCTCATACAGTGGTTTTAGGCAGAAGACAAAGGAAAACTTTCACCTAGGTGGTGGACATCTTCTCTAACTGTGGAAAACCACAGCTCTTTGGATTTGATTCTATGCTCCATGTCTTGGTGCTACTAAAAAAAGTCCTCTAGGGAAGACTCTGCAGCAGAGAGAAGGCAAAGTGAGAAAGCGGACCTGGGCATAGAGAGATGTTGACAAGTCAAGTGCTATCTCCTGGTTAAGGATGAATCAATTTGGGATCAGCTGTTTGGGCATTTTTTCTGTCCCTTCATTTGGGAAGATGGTGGTTGCTGTCAATGTGTTCCCTGTGAGTGAGGAAAGGAAAGCCAAAGGAGGAAAAGAAAAGCTAGGATTTCTGCTTTAATCTCCTCCCTTTTTAGAAATTGCTAAAAGCTGGAAGAAAGGGAATTAAATTGAGAAACAGTCCAACAAGGTTCCCAGATGAGTACAAAAGGGGACATGGGCAAGTGTAAAACCCCCTCCTAAGGACCATAAAGCAGAAGAACGCTGTCTTCTAGAGTGCTACAGTTCAGTCGTCCAGGAAAAACAACAATATAGTATAAGTAACCAAATTAGTACTTTCAGCAATTCTTATATTGGCTTTCAAATGCCCCTTCAACTCTTGGTAGGAGCTAGACAAGATCTCAGTTGTCTATCAATCTATTTATGACTCAAATATGGGGGAAAATAATACTGTTGGTTTATTATACATCTTAAATCATTTATTAGTGTGTGAAATCATGTCCCATTATCTTGACTGATTATCCCAAATCAACCACTGCTTTATGTAGCAAGAAAACGAGGCAGTTTAGCCTAACAATTCCTACACTTGGAATTCTAGGAAAGATTCTAGAAAGCACAAGATGTGAAAAAGAAATTTTTGATATCATGAGTTTGCTGACAACCAAATCTAATACTGTAGGATCTTTCAAACACAAATGAACAAATAAGGGCTAAAATAATTAAGTTGTTAGGGTTTGATGAAAACCAAAGTAGGGGCATCATGTCAAATTTTGAAACCATTGATTATTTCTCTGTCAAAAATTTGGGAACCACTGATTATTTCTGTCTAGACTAACTTATTTGGCCCATCTGTCAAAATCATCTGTTTCAATAGCCACATTCTGGCCAGTTCCTAGAGATCTGGTACCCATGTTTGCTTGCATTCTTCTTCTCCTGCCCCGTCATATTTTTATAAATTTCTGTGCATAACCTCTCTTAAATCTTAGTAGAATACCTTGAAAGTGTAAGGTTTGTAAATAAAAATAATCAAATATGTTAGTAGCAATCAATATTTAGAAGGGTTTGCCAAAAAGTACTGTATATTCTGGCATATAAGACTACTTTTTAACCCAGGAAAATCTTCTCAAAAGTCGGGGGTCGCCTTATACAGCGAGTATATCCCAAACTCTGTTTTTTAACTGGAAAGTTGGGGGTCGCCTTATACGTCCAGTCATCTTATACACTGGA
Source organism: Aspidoscelis tigris stejnegeri (assembly GCA_023333525.1). NCBI lineage: Eukaryota > Metazoa > Chordata > Lepidosauria > Squamata > Teiidae > Aspidoscelis > Aspidoscelis tigris. The sequence continues at coordinate 17,205,511 of JALMGA010000007.1, forward strand.
ATATGGTACATACAAATTTGTGATGTTCTTAGCTGCCTGACTGACTAAAGCCCTTTCTTCACTTGGCCTTATTCAGGTTTATATCTCAGACTAGGGACATGCTGTCATCATGCTTGCTGAGACTATGGCAGACCCTGCCTGGGATCTGTTGTAGTTTGCAATAAAACATGGATGGCAGGTCCCTATTTCAAAACATATTCTGGAAGAAGGCTTAGTCCAGAACGGACCCAAGTTTATCACCCCAAGAGTGGCATTTTCCCCTAAGAATGTTAAACTGGGCAGGGAGAGAGAACTTGTAGTCTTCCAGCTGTCATTTCATTTTGGAAAAACAGCCGTGCTGACAGAATCAATGGAAATTAGAAGTTCTACACATGGAAGCCCACCAAATTCCAATGTTTTAGTACATTTCTCCCAGGAATTGATGAATCAACACTACAACTATGGAAGTTAATTAAGGTACATGTATTTGCATCAGCCACTGATTCTTCAGAGCAGTAGTGTTATAGCTAAAAGGAGGTGCTGTGAGTACATAAGCAAATACTATTTTGTTCTCACAAAGACCATTCAAGCTGAATTTATTCAGGAGGTGATTGTGATGACAAGGAGAAGTCACCTTAAGTTAATGTACTTACATATAAAAGTACAGCTAAATATGTATTACATGTGATGGTGAAAGATTAAGTACCTTGAATGGCAGATTATTTCTGCTGTTTGTAATAAATCTACATTTAATTGCTATGGTTTAATTGTGCTAAGAATACCATGGAGTAGAGGTAAGAAAGCATTCAGCTCTGCTGTCTTAAATCACAGCGACATTTTCTGTGAACAACAAGCTCCCAGAGGGAGGCTAAGTGTCAAAATGCAATATAAAAGAATCTAGCAAATAATATTTTGGAACTCTTAACTTGTCAAAAAAGTTTTTCTACTTGAGAATGCCATTATTTTCAGCTGCTTGGAGACAACTTTGTGGCGAAAGGGTGCATCTCCTTAACTCACCTATAAGAAGAACATTCGTATTCTGGGCTTCTAGAGATTCAACAACCTCTACTGCCTTTTTCAGACATCGTCTAGAAGAACATGGGAATAAAAGTTTTAGCATAATTGTCTTACATTTAAGGTTTTGATATCAAGCAGTTTTATTCAATAAATATTCTATACAGATGGTTAAACTATTTACATTAATCTAGAATTAAAAACTGCAGAGATAATGTTTTATAAATCATACAACTTCTTGAAGGCTAACTAGCTTATTATAGCATTATTTATTTTAGGTGTACTCTAAGATTCAGGTAATGAAATAAGGTTAACCCACCTTATGATTTCCAGCCAATTTGTACTCTCCAGTAATGAAAACCATTTTACATCAGTATCCCAGAAATCTGTACTATTATCTGTAAGGGAAAAAACAAAGAGGACTTCAGTATTTTCAGTGGCAACCTATGCACTATCATCGGCAGAAGAGTTCAGAAGCAATATGGTACGCAGGATACCTACTGTATTTTCTGGCGTATAAGACTACTTTTTAACCCAGGAAAATCTTCTCAAAAGTCAGGGGTCGTCTTATACGCCAGATGTCATCTTCTTATACGGCGAGTATATCCCAAACTCTATATTTTAACTGGAAAGTTGGGGGTCGTCTTATACGCCCAGTCGCCTTATATGCCGGAAAATACGGGTATTAATGATATGATTTCATCTTTTGGCCCAGACATATAGCAGAGTTTGAAAGAATGAATGATGGAAAAAGTAATATACAGTTGAACACACATCAACAACAGGTAGACGGTAAAAGAAAACCTTCGAACACTAAAGGGAGGTTTGAAAAGAGAACAAAATTGGAAAAACAACAACAATCAGCAGTAACAACTGCAGAAGAAAGATCTTGAGCTACTGAAGTCAGATATAGCTCCTCTTTGCAAAGTCCTATATACTGTTTTGGCTCTTCAGGGATGAAGTTTTGAGATTTCTATAGTCACTACAGCTTCTCTGGGCAGCACACGATAGAAATACACCAAAATACACACACACACCCGTAAGCACATGCACACTTAGAATTAACACGCAATAAAATAAAATTGGGCAACTAAAACCAGAACCTCTTTTAAAAAACCCAGAGCTCAAAAATAACTGATTGAATAAGGTCTTCTCCTGGTGCCTAAATTCATAACAACTTGGCGGTAGGTGTACCTCTCAGGGGAGGTTGTTTGAAGCCTGGGTGCTACTACTGAAAGGTCTTTCCTTTGTGGCCACCCACTTTGCTGTTGTTGTTGGAGGCACAGACAACAGGACTTCTTGTACCGATCTAAGGTTATGAGCAGGGGCATACAGTTTAAGAAGCTTTGTTTGGTAACCTGGTTATAGCCCATTCAGAACCATTTCCACACTTACCGAAGTTAATCCAGATTAAAGAGACCCGGATCTCCAAGATCTGGTCATCACTCAATCTGGTCCATCAAAGTTCTGGATCTATACAGAGACCCCATGCGTCCATAGCATGCATCCTGAGGCCCCAATTAGGCCTGAGGAGAAAGTTCTGCTGGCAGTGTGGTGTGATTGGCCAGTTAAATTGTCAATCAAGAGTCACTTCCAGTTACATGGATGTGACAGAGAGACATGGCTACGTAGTTGCCTAAGTAGCTGCTATGTAGTTTGCGGACAGCTTCGTTGACTTCTGCGTAGGATGCCCGGGCCTATATAAGGTGTGTGCAGAGGGGTGGAGCCAGAACCGCCCCGCTGCAAATGGTGGCCTCAGGCCTGCCCCCCTGGTCCCTTTTGGCCTGGCATGTGTGCGGAAGTGTGCTCCGAAATCCGGTCTTCATGGCACAAACCAGATTGAAGACACAATTAAAGAGGTCTACCAGTAATCTGCCTTTAAGGGCCCAAAGATCCCATTAAATTGAGAACTCTGCAATGCTCGTGAGGATGACATGATCCCAAAGGGGTTCTTAGCGGGTCCCTCAGTTCAGAAGGTATGTAGCAAATCCCTACCAAATGAGTACTTATCAGGTGCTTAATGGGGTCTATGAAGCCCGTGTGGAAACTGCCTAGGACTTTTAAAACTAGCACTTTGAATTAGGTCTGGAAACTGGGAGCCATTCAGAGTTAGCTCTCTTTTTTCAGGCTCTGTGTCTGTTAACCAGACAGAAAACACACTAAATGAATGTTGTTCAGGAAATCTGCAAATATTCTTACAACACTCAAGATAATTTTCACTTACCTATTAGAAACAACTGTTTAAATTTAGTATATGCGACTTGTATCTCTTGCAGAGATGGAAGACTGCCTGAAAGATCTTCAGTTTTCATGGCTTCATAAGGAGGTTTATCAATTGTCTTGTACATTCTGAAGAACACATTAAAATTATTCTGAATAAACAGCAACTTTTTTCAGTCCAACCTTTTTACATACTGGTAATACATATTCTGTGTGGACGCTGTAGTAGCTCATGGTTTAGTACTATGGGAAGAACACTGCACAAATCTCAGGCATTTCTCCCAACATGTGCCAGGAAAAGCCCTACCTGTTTTTGTTTTTAAATTACCCACAGGCTGTTACATGAACCAAGCCAAGCTGGCCACCTGAAGCCACCATTCAATGAATGCTATGAACATACCAAATCCGTTTAGTTGATAAAAGCTCAACCTGGCTAAAAAGCCTTGTAAGAACTGGATAGATACATGTCCATATGCTAGGTATTCTTCCACTTCAGAAGACCTAGTAGAAGGCCTACAAGAATGTAGGCCAGTTACGTCACAGTCTTTCCAAAACTGTGTGGCTGGTACCGCAAAGCAGGGACCAGAGAAGCATGCAGACGCAATGGGGAAATGTCAGACTGCAACCCAGAGAAGCGGTGGGTGTGAAGCGGCTAGGGTAGAAAGACTGAGGCATTGTGGGGGTAGTGAACTGTTTGGTGAACAGGCCAGTTGGATCTGAATTTAATGCTGAACAATTTACTTGGGCACTACTTTGTGTTTGTTATAAACCATTTTTTGTTTGTGAATAACCCTAATGAATACATTTTAACCACAGTTTTTAAACTTGGTTATAAGCTGTTATACCAACTTGTAATTTCAAAAACTTAAGATTATTCTTAAAAATCTGTCAGATGAAAATCGTTCACATTTTTTGCTTATGTTTCTGGGTCTTATAAAAAAAAATCATTTTTAAATGCTACGTCTATTTTATTATTTATTTGCATTTCTATCCCACCCTATACACCCTGCCCTATATCTCAGGGCAGGTTACAATAAAATCATTATAAAAACCAATAAAACAGTTTGGCTAAAACAGTGACAGGTCCTGAACAGGGAGGGGAATTACAACAAAGGGACAATTCTAAATTTTGACACCACAGCAAGAACAGGAGAGAAGTTAAATCCAGCTACGGAAAACTGCAGAGAGGGAATAAGGGGATTTTGTGTGTGTGTGAAAGGATTTATGGGTTCAGTTTCTTGACAAAGGAATTCAAGTTTTTAATTCTCAGTTTTACAGCAATTTAACTAAGCTGCTTTTCTGTGAATCTATTTGATTGATGGAAAGTGTTCTAGAGAAAAAGAAACAACAACGTTGAAATCCTCCACGATGCACCAATATTTATGGGAAGTTAATAAGGAAGGACTAATCCTGTCTTACTGTCTGTACTTCAGTGTTCTGTAAAAAAACAATAACTGTTTTTAAACTCATCTATACATTATGTCTATTCCTTTTATAGGTTGTTTGGCTGAATGCAATGCTTTTGACATGAAATAAATAGATGGTCTGTAAAATACTCTAACACATACTAAGGTACATTCTTTACAGTCTTATAAACCAACTGACCCCAAACAGTTTGACTTCTGAGCAGTGCAAATTTTGGGGATTGGGGTGACAGGACAGAAATATCACTAAAGAAGGCACTGCATAATATTAATCTTCCCAATTAGTTTACCATAGCTCAAAAACTCAATTCAAGGTACGTAATAACAAGAATCAGGAAGTTTCTTTTTAAACTAGGGAGTTTTCGACTCTTACACTATCTGAACTTCATTTGTTTACAATTCAAGGCCTCCCATGGTACAGCTAGTTTTAATTAAATATGGAATGAGCTGCTACTAACCCCTCCAAGAAGATTTTCTGCATCTGTGAACTGCTGTCATCTTGTTCTTTGGGAAAAGCAGACATTTTGAGTAGGGCAGCACCATTATGGCAAGACCAACACCAAATCTGGGGTGAACATTTACAGATTGGTTAGTACTAGTAAAAGGCCATTTGTTTCTGTATAATCACATCATGCAGTAAAAATGTTAAGTGACTCCTTGGGACACCAGATACCAAATGGCAGCTGTGCCAGAACAACCTTTAAAAGCACCTTGTTCATGAAATTCAATGGAATCAAAAACTGTCCACCAAATCTTATACAAATATACTTACAGGAATTCCTTTTCCTTGATATTGCACAATGTTCTCTTCCGTCACAGCCATGGGAACAACAAAGTACGCTGGCAGCCTAAAACAGGTGACAAATCAAAATATTATGATGCTCAATGTTATGATTAAAAAAAAAATTAAAGACAAGTGGGGAATTGTTCCTGTGGATAAATACTGGACAAAGGTACACAATACTGTTGGCATTATATGGAGGGAAATCAGACTTGCTATTTGCAGAATGGTTTTAAAAGCTGCCTCCTTCTAGAGGTTAACAATAATTTGGCAACTTTTCCAAAACAGAAATTAAGCTTTAAGTATAGTCAAGAACAAGAAAAGAGAAAATGTCACAAAAGCCTGTTGAGCAAACAATTATTACCTTCAGCTAGGAAGGAAGGAGGCGAAGCACAGGTAGATGGTATTTTCTAAATCCTTCAGGATTTATGTCTACTGAGCAACCTGAGGAACATTAACTGTTTGGCAAAAACCATTCATACAACTGTGCTTCCATGAGAATGCTAACCTATGGTCAAGTGGCAGAAGCATGAAAGTTAGCCCAACAACATCTCTGGGAGCTTTTACATAGGTATTGTTAGGCCACAGTTCATGCGTGCATACTACTTCACGTTGTTCCTGCTTTGTATTTTTCACAATTCAAGGCAGACAGCGAGCAAGCAAGCTTATCAACTAAAAGTGAGCACATTCTGAAGATCAGAACTAAAAGTAGGATACATCGTATATTTTTTAGGTCAGTTCCATAAAAAAAATGTTCACTACTTACAATACTTGCTTTTAGGGATGTGTATAAACTGTTTATTTAATACATTTATATTCACTAAATGGTCCCTGGGTGGCTTACAATAAGAATAAAACATATAAAAAGAAAAATAATTAAAAATATCACCCCTTCCCTCCCTCCCTCATCCACCCTCGCTCCGTAACAGGACAGCACCCTGAGGAAGCTATTTAGATGGGAAAAGCCTGGCTGAAAAGTTACGTTTTCACCAAGTGCTGAAAGGTATACAGTGTAGGCGCCTGGTGAACCTGCAAAAGAAGGAACTACAAGAAAGCCCTCTCCTTGAGGTCTCAGTGTACAGGCAGGTCTATAATTATAAGCATAATTATCAAAGAGGGAAAAGGTTTGTGAGATCTGACTCCTTGCAAGCCCATCATTCTACTAAAGTGAGGGAAGCTGAGGACAGGTGAATGTGTGGGAAATTGGAGGGCCACTATATGGGGACAGGATGCTGGACTAGCTGGGCTGCGAGCCTGATCCAGCAGGACTCTTCTTAGGTAAAATATACCTGTCCCCGCTGCCATCCCTTTTGCAGAGAGAAAGAGGCAAGGCCACGCACAAGGCCAAGGATGTCATTACAGGTTTCTGTTCAGCCGCTGCCAAGCCAAGATGTTATGGAAAACTTTTTCTGTCCACATTCAGGTTTCGCAGTGTCTTCTATAAAAAAAGTGATCCAGGGCTCCTTCCCCAAACCAAACCACCACACACTCCTAGACACCAGTCGAGATCCCCCTAGAAGTGTTGATTCTTAACAATTTAGCTGAGCTTCTTAAGACAAAAGCTTCATCCAGACATTTAATTCACATTATTTGAATAATCTGGAATAAAATTTGTCTGGATGTTCTTTACTCTGGGTTATCCAAATAATGTGGATTAAGTAAGTGCTCCTCTGAAGCAAACTCAAGAGATGGAATTCAACTGTGTACACAGACTTAGAAAATATAAGCTATTCTTACTTTTTTGACACCCTGTAGCCTTCGTTGGCACTCACAGCTTTGAATTTCAGATTTCCTTTAGTCCTCTCCAGCTCTTGACGCCAGTCCTTGACCGAGTCAAACATCACTGTCTGATTTTTTAATTCTGTTAAACATACAATTTGTTAGTTCTAGGCATTCTTAATCCTAAATCTTTGGCAGTCTAATGGAAACTCCTGCTTGTTCACACACAGCAGTTTGAGATATTCCAGTATGCCAAACTGGTCTTTAAACTTGAAATGGCTCAAGAGAATATTCTGAAGTAAAAAGCATCCTAAAACTACAAAACCAGAAATTCAGATGCACATGGGCTTTTGTGTGCCGTGGTTTGTAAGGTAATATCACTTCGGCTTCTAGCTCAAAGAAAACACGGCAAGGTTAAAGGTGAAGCACTGATTTTTAACAAGTTCCACAGTTTTTCTACTTAAACACATAAAATTATCAGCTCTCTGCCAAATATCTTTCCAGAGTAATGCCCATGTCCATGCAGTGCACCTGTTGGTAAATAGCAGGATGGGAAGATGCCAGAACACCACAAGTTAGGGTGGTGCTCTGGTGTGCTTGTTTGCCCTAATCTACTCACTAGTGAAAGAGGGAACTAAACATGAAGGTGAAGGACACAGCCTCAAGGCCCTACTGGGCCCACCTGCCCCATTAACCATGCTAGGGGGACATGTTGCTCTCCTTGTAGAACACTGTCTCAAGAGGAGCCTCCACAGCCTGGGGGAAGAAAGACTATAGCAGACCTGATTCCCTGTCCATCATGGCACTTGACAGCAAGCCCAAAGGCTGTATATGCCATGCAGTGCCAGTCAGAAACTCTGGTACCCCAAGAGATGCAGAAACCACCAGCTAAAACTGAAGTTCATTCAGTGCAGAGCCTTAGACCATCAGCACTGAGGATGTGCAGAGAAACTCCAGACACTACTGGGATCTTGCCTTCCTGTTGCACAGCTCGAACAGATCTGCATGTCAGGTGTTCTACTGTGCGCTCCAGATGGTATAAGCTTGGGCAGTATGCCTCACGTTGGGCAGCCCAAGCCGGTCCGAAGGACCTTTGCTCTGCTATGGATCAACTACGGGTTAACAGTTATTACAGAAATAATCCTTCTGTAAGTTTATATAACATATAAAATATTCATTTTTCAATAAGCAGATACATCATATAGCTGCTATACCACAGCACTGACGAGTTACACTAATAATTTTAACAAAGACCAGTTAAAATTACAAGATGTAATTTAGGAAGCTTTTCAATAAAGAAGTTACCTTTATAAATTCAACAGGTAATTCCTTTCTTTTCTCCTTTTCATTGAAACAATACCATGATTATAAAGTATATGACATAAAGGGGAAAAAGGATTAAAAAATGAAATGGGGGGAAGAAGAAGAACAAGGAGAAGGAGTTGGTTTTTATACCCTGCTTTTCTCACCCCTAAGGGGATTCAAAGTGGCTGGCAAACCTTCTGTTCTACTCCCCACAACAGACTCAGAGGTAGGTGGGGCCATGAGAGCTCAAAAGAGAGCTGTGACTAGCCCAAGGTCACCCAGCTGGCTTCGTGTAGGGAGTGTAGACTCGAACCAGGAGACTTATCAGACAAGAGTCCAGCACTCTAACCACAAGACCGAACTAGCTCACAGTTTGAGCAACACTGCTGGAGTAAATTCAGAAAATTCTGAAAACAAACTATTTTTCAAGGGTTAAAAGTAGGCTGGCCAGGATGATCAAGAACTAATCCACATATAATATGCTTGCATACAACAGTAAGGATTTCAGAAAAAGGAATACAAAAAAAATTGAATGCTCAGTATATTGTATATGTTTACCTGGAACATTTGGAGCAGCTGTTGCATAAGAAAACAGAAACAAGCGTTTAAATAGCTTAGGAGTCTGTGTTTGGTGAACTATGCCACTGACGATCTAAGAAAGGATCAACACATTTGTATACAAAGATTAGTTGGAAAAGGTGAATAGCTTATAACTTATAGGACTGCCATATCTTTCAAACTAAATTAATATAACTTTTTTATACAGTTACTCAAAAGGTCAGGGCAATGTATACTTTATTACTGTTTTCTATACACACTTCCTCAACGGTTTTAATAGCTCACTTCAACGGATAGTCTCTTAATTGGAGGAGGAGGAGGAGGAAGAGTTGGCTGCCCTACCCCACTTTTCTCACCCATCCAAGGGGACTCAAAGTGGCTGACAAACCTTCTGTTCTTCTCCCCACAACAGAACACCCTGAGAGCTCAGAAGAGAGCTGTGACTAGCCCAAGGTCACCCAGCTGGCTTCATTGGGGAGGGGAGAATTAAACCCAGAATTCCCAAATAAGAGTCCAGCTCCCTAATCACTAGACCAAACTGGCCTATGTAGAACTGGCTATGTGCCCTTGAGAAAAAAGCAAGTCCCAGGCAGCACCAGATCTAAACGACCTTTAAACATGCCGGCTTCTTGTTAATATGCAAAGGCTGTATAAACTAAACCATAGCTTAGCTGTCAGGAAAGTGTTGCAGGACTATAAGCTTCCTTCCTGTCATATCCTTCTCAATCTGCACAGAAGCAGTCCAAATCAGGCAACTCAAAGAATCTGACAATGTTGTCCATTTTCAAAGAAGCAGAAAGAACGTGGGGCTGTGGACTCACAGAAAAGATATAAAACAAAAATAAAGACACAGAAACCTTTTGGCCAAGATGAACGAGCACCTCTTAAAGGAGGTGTGGTAATTTACTGCTAAAAATGCATGGTGGTGTGCGCCTGTAATCCAACCATAGTGGAGGCTGAGGTTGGCCGATCACTTGAGTCCAGGAGTTCAGGGCTGTTACGGACAATGATAATTGTCTCCACTAAGTCTGGCATCAATAAGGCTTTGCAATTCACTTCTGTTAACAACTAAGAGGCAACTCCAGGCACTGTCAACAATACATGCTTCTAAAGGTGGTACCTAATGCTGGGCTCAGTGATGGATTGACAGGTCACAGGAATAGGTCCCAGTGACAGAGACATTGGGTGTTTTTCCATCGTGTTCCTTTAATTCGGATCTAAGAAGTTCCGGATCTAAGGAATGGGTACTTCCCTTAATCCGGATCTAGTAGATCCAGATTAAGGGAAATACCCAGTGTGTTTCCCATGGGCAGTCGAGCACCCAATAGCAATGGATGCTAGCCTCCTTGCTGTGGAAACAGCAGAGCACCCATGTGCAAATCTGCTGTCACCCCAGGTGTTTTGGGGGACAGGGGGTGCAACCTCCGAACTCCCTCTGAAGTTACCTTTGGAGGTTAGCAAAGGCTCCGAAGTCCCTCCGAAGGCAACTCTGGAGATTAGCAAAGGCTCCAAATTCAAACCCCTTGTGAGAGCGTGCATATTAATTAGCTCCTTGTGAGCAGGAATGAGTCAGCCTCATTAATATGCACCTCTTTCCATGTGGAAGGTAACAGTTTGACTTCAGAGCCTTTGCTAATCTCTGAAGGCAACTTCGAAGTAACTTCGAAATGGCTTCGAAATCACTTCGAAGCCTAGGTTCTGGGGCTCCCCCCATGGGTACCCCCCTCCTCTAGATCCCATTGCCAAACTAACATGGAAACAGGCTCCCTTTAATCCAAATTTTCTGGCTGAAGACCCCATTGTAGACCCCATTAATTGGGTCTACAGAAAATTCGGATTAAAGGCTGAGATGTACCCATATGGGCCGGATTTCCCCAGCGGCGGTGGAAACAAATGTGTCCCAAATGGGTGCCGTGGTGGAAATGGGGTCATTCAGCTCACGCCCAAATGGGTTCTTAATAGGTGCAAAAATGGGTACTTTCTGCCGGTCGAAAAACACCCATTATGCTGATGTCATTTGTGCAAATATCATCCTTGCATAAGCTTGCAAAAGGTAAACTCTGATAGAGAATTTTGAGGGGAAAACTATCCATGAACTATTGAACCCAGAGGGTTGAGTAGATAGCATGTACATAATGCTAACTTCTGGTACATCCTATTCAAAGTGATATTAATGCATAACATGACGTCTGACAGCAGCCTCTATAATACATGTATAGTTCAGTATTTTGTCTGATACAAATCTGCTCTGAAGCAATATTAATTTAACTTAGTAGCTGTGCTTTCAGCTCTGTGGAAATGAGGGTGCAGCAGACATGGTAGGATGACATAGACGTGGTAGTGCGAAAAGATCCTATTCCTACAAGTTCCCTTTTCTGCAAAGGCTGCCGCCAGTCTGCGTTTCCCTCCAGCTGAGGTCACTCTGCATTGGAGCACAGGAGGACAAATTCAGGGGCTTTGAGCAACCAAAGGAAGGTTGAATAATCCTTTCTTGCACTCGCTCATATAATCCCTTTCCAGTGCTACCTGAGACTCTTCCTCAAAAATCAGTCACTGTCCAAGCTTTGTATTTTGGAGAGAGTGAGATAAATAAATAGTTACCCTTTTTACTTCTTCCTCCTTGGTGTATCTCAAACAGAAGTGAAACACTCTAAGGTCTTTACAGTGGATTATTACTGTCTCTGGATATTTTCTCAGCTGACCATACAGAGATTTTTTTTTCTCATCATATACTACAAGAAAAAGAAAGCTAGGTTTTAACACTTCTACACACAGCTAGTAATCCAACATACATATTGAACACGTTAGAAAACTAAACATTACACTAGAACAAGCAGGGAGCTCAACATCCAACCTAATAATTAAAACGAAACTGAAGAAAAGTACCAAAAATTAGAGCTGAAATTATTAGGAAAAGGAAAATCATTAGCTGTTCTTTCAAGGACTGACTAGGAAGAGATGATGCTTGAAATCATATTTAATGGAAGGGCATGCAGATCCTGGACCTGTGTTGACCTACTCAATTCTGCTGTCTTTCTAGTATTACTCTTTTTTTACATCAGTCCCAATTCTGTCCTTTTGTGTCATCTTTTACTTGTAACTTAACTGTTCTTGAATGAAAAGATACCAGCACTCAAAACAAAGAAATTCAGATTTTACCTGAAAAGACTCACATTTCTGCAGATTGTTTAAAGAGATCTGAATACAATGATTCATAGTATCAGAGAGCTAAGGCACGAAACGAAAGAGGAATAAGTTGGGAAACAATGCCTATCAAGTGACTCCACTTCCAACTTTATACTACTCAGATGTTTTGGATTACAACTTCCAACCTCGAGGCTCAGCTACAGGATGAAGAGTTGCTTCCAGCAATATCCAGAGAACACAACATTACCTATTCCTGTATGTCTCTGGGTCTTTTCTCTTGTTGAAGACTGATTAGGAATAAAGATGGACCACAGGTTTTTATGTTTTAGGCAACAGCAGCCATTCAGAAAAAGATGGGGGGAAAACATCACTGCAACTTAAGTTCTGGCATACCTCCATAAAGCTGGTCTACACACTGAAGAGTAATATCATTCTCCTCTATGATTTTATTCTTAAACTGTGGTTCCTGAAAAAGAAAACAAATGCTTTAGCATTCTTTCAGGAGCTTTACAAGTCTTGTTTACTCTTTCTGTGTTGTGTAAACCACAGTAAATAAATCTTATGGTTTTTACTCTTGAGTCTTCAGATGATTAATCCAATTTTCAGTTAGAAGTTTGATTTGCCTTCTAGTACACAACCTGATCTTGCATAATCGAATACTGGATCATCCTGGTAGCTCCCAAGTATCTTTCCTAGGTCAATATCCCCTAAATGTATTTGAGGACAATTACCACGAACTCAGCCATTCCAGATAAGACCAGTGAAACATGAGTGTGCAAAGCATTCAGAGCCTTAGTGGCATTAGTGTGTAACGTCTATCAGCACTCGGTATAAATTGCTGAGTCCTTTCTCCTCGTGTCAGGGTCACTGGTTTCACTTTCACCACATTTCTTGAGATAAGCAAAACTCTGGTATGTATTATTATTTCCAGAGATACATCAACAAATCTTTTACACACCCTTATAATACAGTAAAAAAAAACCCGGACATCACCAGGATGATTATAGTTATTCAAGAGTTCCTGCTTTAGATACAAGACTTGATTTATTAAAAAGATAATACAAAAAATTAAATATTTTCATCACCCCAGGAATAATACACACACAGGTCAGATTAATGTTAGCTTTAGTTTCTTACATTCTCCTCCAAAGAGGATTCTTCAACAAGAAATGATATCTTGAAATTTGTGCAAATAAGTTTTCCATATGTACCACGATTTGATCCATCATCTTGTATGCATTTCAAAACCATGTTTGCTTCACAAAGCAGCAGTTCACCTGATGGAAATAAGCATTTTTAAAAATATATTTTGTAGATACATTCAGAATCTTAAAGGAAAAGACTCTCAAATATTATTGTGGTTACATTTTACTCCAATACCGAAAGGTTTTTATATAAATGTAAATTAGAAAACTCTATTTACGTTACTCCCTCAACATTCACAGTTTTGAGAACTGCAGCTTTTATGTACAGTATTCACCAAGTGAAAGGAAGAGGATCTTAGCAATTGAGATCTAGGTATGTATTTATTATTTCCTGACCTCTGTGCATTTTTCTTTGCTATTACCTCCCTTCTTATCTCCCACCTGCTTTTGTTTCAAGTAAAATGGGACAAAATTTGAAAACGTTCAAAATTTGAAAATTTTTGGTGCCCCTGAAAATCTACTTTGAGAATTAAGGTCATAATGCAGTTATTAACTCTATCTTAAAGCAAAGAAAGAGAACATTTAAAAGATAATTTTATTATTGTATATAGCTGGGAAACATAACATATTTTGTGCCATATAAGCAGCACAGGTGCACAAGATGCACCTATAATTTAGAAAAAAATTAAATTTTGAGCAAATGTTACAATCACACAGATACAACCACGCTTCTCTTGAATGAGGCATCTCTTCGAAATAAGTCAGCTCTGGGACCAGGTGAAAGGTGCTACAACAGCAGTTCTCAACCTTCCTAATGCTGCGACCCCTTAATGGAGTTCCTCATGTTGTGGGGACCCCCAACCACGGGGGCGGAACAGCTGGGAGGTGGGAAGGAGGGGCAGCGGGAGGCTCGTAGCGACCCCTCTGAAAGGGTAATTCGACCCCGAAAGGGGTCCCGACCCCCAGGTTGAGAACCACTGTGCTAGAATCTCTCCTGCCCAAGAGATACAGCTCTCCACCCTCCCCTCCCTGTATTGAGCAATTCTGCCTTCATCCTTCCCTTCTCAATTACACTGAAGGCCGCAAGGGATTCTCGCCTGCCCAGTGAAGCAGCTTTCCCTCCCTTCTGACACGGAGCAGCTGTGTCTCCACCCCTCTCATCCCAATTGCCTGGGAGGTTGCCAGAGATCTGAGAATCTCTCTCTCGCCAAGTGTAACCTTCAAGAAAAAAGGTACACAGTGGTTTTAGAAGAACTTCACAAAAAAGTGGGTTTTCCATGGCAAAAAGGATATAATTAGAGCAGCTCAGTAGATGCAACAGCAAGGAAGGATATCTAAAGGATACTTAATGCCTAAACAACTACTTGTCTTTCTTCTTACTAACCCAGGCTCATCTCTTTGACAGCGACCCTTTTCTCTTACAAAGAGTAAGAGAAATTGTTTACTGTGTGTAGTCTGGGCAATGGGACTTCAGTACCTTTGTAAGATGCACAGAGAGAGCAATTTGGCAAGTGCACCTCCTCATGCAGGATGAGAAAGTGTGGAAGGCAAAAGTTTTTTTATTTTATCCAGTATTCAAGAAAGCAACTCTTTCCCAACCACACCCTTCCTGACTTTTCATAAATAGAAGGAAAACAGTGTTGATGCAAAGATATTCTAATCAATTTCCTCATGAATCACTACAGCCTCTGATAGCTATCCTTTTCCACAGTAAGGCTGTTTGTTCTTCAAATCTCAGATATCAGAATAATTTCACAAGCCTGTTACAAGGCAACGCTGAAAGCAAACTGACAACCAGATTATCTAGATTATTACTGCATGTTGCAGAGTATGTAGCACAAGCAGGAGTAACGTTACCTGGCAGCAAGCGTGGCTCTATGTCTTTTTCAATGGGTTCTCTTACATGCACTTCCTAAAAAAAAAAAAGGAAAAAGCAAGACAATGCATTATACCATATATGAAACAATGAGCTCCATGTTTCAAGTATCAAGCTTAAGACACATATCACTTCTGGTCCTATAATACTTGTATTAAAAGGAATGTGGAATCTGCAGTTCCCCAGACACTGCTCCAGTCTGCCCATCATCCCTAGTTATATACTAAGTATGTCAAGGATTGTAAGTTTAACATCATCTGGAAGGTCTTAGGCTCTCTTGCTTTAGTTTAATCCATTACTTTAGAACGTTTCAATACAGTGAAAATTGCAAGCTTTTGTCCACATAACACAACGCCAGATCCATCTCCTGGTGATTAATACCACCTTCCCTTTAATACACACAGAATTGGGAGAGAAGGACAGTAATACATTGAGATCTTAAAACCAGAAGGAAGGCAAAGTGAGGACCTTCTTGTGGTTCCTCCCTTCTCAGAGGTACAAGGGATAGGGCCTTTTCTGGGGTAGACCCCGGATTCTGGAACATCCTCACCTTGGAGGTTTGTCAGGCATCTGCAGTATGTGGTTTGGTACCATTTGTGATTATTTATTTATTATTTACATTTCTATCCTGCCCCATACCCGAAGGTCTCTGGGCGGGATTAGAACTCTTCACCCAGGCCTTTAAATATCTTTTAAGAAAACTGTCTATTTTGTCTTTTTAATTATTGTGACTCCCCTTGGGACCTTTTGGTGAAAGGCACGATATAAATTCTTTTAAAAATTCTGGTGAAAAGGACACATTTCTTTTCCCAATCAGGGAAGACATGACCATCTCTCATTTCATTTACATACTTTCATATACTACTTTTCCATATTAATAACAGATGCTCAATTCTCCTTCCACTAGACTAGTGAAGAACAACAGCAGCTTTATATTATTTAGAGGGTTCTACGATAATGAAAGCTTATTTCCTATATACCCTAAAAAGAGTGCAGAATGGCTTTTTCTTTTTTACAGATGCAAAATATTGTTGGGAGAAGGGGATGGATAAGGCTAACAGTACAGTATCATCTGAAGGAGTTGAAACTAGTGGAACAGCCAACTGATGATACCAAAACTGTTCAAAGCGGTTTCAGAGCAGTAAAACAAAGGATGTGAAGAGCCACAAAGGGATCTCTGCACCCCGGGGGACTTAGCATCAAAAGGGCACATTCCATTTTATATGAACAAATGTAAAGCAAGGCTCATTAGATCTAACTACTTACATGCAGTAACTGATCAATGGGATTGATCAGGAAACTATATGCTCATATCGTGCTATTGGGCTCCCTGTGCAGCTGGTTGACCACTACACGAGTAGACTGCTGGTGGAGTAGATGGGCCACAGGTCCAATTCACTGAGGCATTTCTTAATGCTATTCTATTCTTGAAGCATATTAGGGCTAAAAAAAGTGGTTATCACAGTCTCAGTTGTTTTATTATAAAATTCAACAGACTAGCAAAAACTCAGAAACAGAAGGAGAGGATCCAGCATGCTGATAATACTATTAAGGGAAAAGAATACATAGTTATGGAGAGTTTGCAGAGCAGGCAAAACCGCAACAATTCGGAGACTGTGTTTCCTAATTTTTGCAGCAAGCAACAAGAATTTAGTTGCAGAAAAAGTCATACTGCTTTTTGACAGTTAAGTGCTCAGCGTGAAACAGATGATCAGCCTGGCAACAAGGTCAAAATGGGCTTGATTAACAGGAAATGAGCACAGGGTTAAAAACTTATAGGAATTTCAATATACAGGAGGAGCATAATGAATTAGCTGGTGTTTCAGTGTTATCCTCCCAAAACATTTGTTTAATATGGGCAAATGCAAAAGGAATTCCACCTCAACAAAACAAGAAGGTTCAATACCACACTAACACATTCTTGTTAACTATTATCATTGGCAAAAGTTGTCTTAGCCCTCAGTCGGGAAAACACATGGCTGATTTAGCAATGACAGCTTCAGCCAGAATTTAAAAGTTCTCTCATTTAGCTGTGCATTATAGATCCTAATGGCAGTAGGGGCAAATTGTTCTTCCTTCTCCCCTTGATACAGCAGTTCACTGTACAGGTAGACTACACAGAATATAATCCTTGGACGTCCATAGCTTGTATTATTCTCTAAAGGTTAACCAATCTGTTGTCAATTTTGATAAATGTATTTTATCTCAGATGCTAGGATTTTAGATTTAGTATAGTTTATTTTCAGGATGTTGTATTTCCAAGTACTCACAGTCCTATCTGAAACAGGATAAAAGGACTGATACAACAGACCACAGATCTTTCTGTCATTGAATTTTGTAAGATTATTCTCCCATTCACTAAACGTTCTATCAAAATAATTTAAAATTAACAGAGTTCTTAACAGAGTCAACGCTTACTATATATTTTAAAATGAAGCTTGCAGGCAAAAGAAGGAAGTTTGAACTATAAACTATTACGTACAAGATTTTAAGAAGGAATTTCTAGTATATTATTGACTCTATCCAGCATTTTTTTCCAAGGCATTTTATGAACATCTAGTGAAGTAACACGACTACATTACAGACTGCAGATTTTATAATCGTGGTCTTCAATGCTTTATCTATTAAGCTGCAAACTGTACAAAGAGACCAAGAACTTCCAAAGTTCTTGCATTGAAAACAGATGAAAGAAGTTCCTTCAGATACAAAGGCCATTTGTAAGGAAAACTACTTTTACTTCAATCAAGATTCTGTTGAATAATTTTAAGTATAGTGTGTTTTAGTGATTACACAAGTCTCATTTTTAGAAGGAAGGCTTACATTACCTGCTTTCCATATTCATATTTACCTTCATAAAAAAGAAATTTGGACATCTTATTTAGCAGCAAAGCAGATGCAGATAGGAAACTGAGTGGTGGTGAGAAATTAACGCCTTTTATTTAATGCTAGTAACCCATCTATGCTTTAAAATTGTCTTAAGTTTATTCTTGTTTTAAGTGTATTTTTAAAATACTCTTAAAGTATTTTACCATTTGATACAAGGTTTAAAAAGGAAAACAAAAATTGAACAGCATGTTTTGCCACATTAACTATGAAATGTGAATTACTGGCACAGTTAACTCAGTCTCTTCCATCTGTGATTGTTTGTTCAGTTTGGAAGACGAAAGTTCTCCTTTCTCAGCCCACAAATATTTCATCACTAAGAATGAATTAATTCAAATGAAAATTTGCTGCAGATCAGTGACAGAACATTTACTTGACATGCTAAAGGTCTAAGGTTCTATCTCTAGTACAGCGGTTCTCAACCTTCCTAATGCCGCGATCCCTTAATGGAGTTCCTCATGTTGTGGAGACCCCCAACCACAGGGGCGGAGCAGCTGGGAGGTGGGAGGGAAGGGCGGTGGGAGACTCATCGCGACCCCTCTCAAAGGGTAGTTCGACCCCCAAAAGGGTCCTGACCCCCAGGTTGAGAACCACTGCTCTAGTAACTCCCAAAAGGAGGCAAGGTTCCAAACCACATCTGTGCTCCAAAAAGGTTCAGACTTCTGATTGTCTCTCCAAACTGGCATGGAAAACACTATCTGGTTTGGAGTCTCGCCTCAGGTATGTACATTCACAGTACTACTGACTGTTGTTTCACCTCCCACCGCACACAATCTGTGAGATAAGGAAAGCTCCAGTAATAATATTTCATGGCCTTCCAACATCTGCACACCTCTAGGTGAATTTTCTTTTTCCTAAACATAAAAACCATCACTTCTTAGTTCCTGTACACTACACAGTAACTAATAGTCTGCTATTTTAGATTCAAGAGAAGGTTATTTTATTCCAAAGTGGGAAATTTATTATTCCAAAGAGTACCTGACATGTTTTTTACATACACAACACTAGTAAGCATTTTCTCTTCCTGGAAAAAATGAGACAATTAGCTGTTCCTGAGAACTGAAAACAGATTACACCAAGAGGAAGTATGAAGCTACTGACTGTGAAAACATTTTATGATTTATAATTGTCTGCTCGAGGACTAAAAGCTGTATTGGTGTAGTAGTTATATAGCAATTTTGTTTAACGCATATGTCCAAACTGATTTTCCTTCCTATTTCTTTTTGTTTGTCTGTTCTCAGCCAAACCTCTTCTATGGAGATTTATAAAACATGTAGCAAGTAACAGATTAGCACACTGCAACTATAAAGCAAAGTGTTGAAATAACTTTTACGTGTAATGTACTGAAGACAACTACTGCACTTCAAAGCCTCAGATTTTGCTTGGCTAATGGTTCTAATGCTAAATGACATCAACTTAGTTCTATCTAGAATTAAATGTCTGCACAGTCAATAAGAACATTACCTCAATCAGCCTTTACTCCTGTTTGGGACTACAACTCCCATAATCTATACAGCCACCATGGAAAAATATACTTGTTTCACATTAACTGCTTGCCATTTAGGGGAAAATATTAATTCATCAGTTGTTACATGAAAACCCCAGATAAGAGATAACAAAATTGAAGGAAAGAATCTGAAAAAGGTACAAGAACAGGGGGCAGGCAGACCGCAGCTTGATGTGACTAAGGGCTCGTTTGCATTTACCTTTCTGGTTAACATGGCAGCCACTCAGGCATAGTGTGCCCGCAGTTCCCACACTGTGCCAGAAATGCCTCTATGTGCAAGTCGGAGCCTCCACATCTAGGTATGGAGCAGTTAAAACTGTTTCACACCTATACTAGTAGCAGGGCTAGGAAAGCCCTTCACACTCCTTCTACACTTCATTTTGCTGGAAGGAGTGCAGGGGGAGCATGTGGCCAGTGGCACAAGAGTTGCTTACGTGCTGCGTTTCCAGGTCCCCTCAGCAATGGCACTGTCCAGGTGCCATTACTGGGGCTCCGTGATGGCTGCTGTAATGACAATCATTCACATTCAGCTGACAGTTAAGTGCTGGCTAAGTTTCAAAAGCATCCACAAATGTGGATGCCTAAATCGTTCTAGGGGTTCGCCTCCAAGTGACAGGAGGCAATGTGCAAATTCATGACAAACGACTTCAGGATTCTGGCTGCCCCTTGCTGATCCTATTCAATCTCAGAAACTAAACAAGATAGTACCAGCAAAAAAGAATTCAGCTGAAGGTTACTGCACCATAAACCTATGTACAATTGCCAATATACATAAATAAATCTCCAAAATCATAAATAAGGCACTGGGCTCAACTCAGTGGCACCTTAAACTTATAACTTAGTTATTTCCTAAAATATGCATATTAAATGTGTACAAGCTGCAAACTCACAAAGTATTATAACTCACCACACCCTTCATTGTGAGGGCCAGATTTGCTAGGTGCTTCAACCTTAATGTATTTTTAGTCTTTTATAGGTGAGGCAGGGAGTTGAAGCCCGTAATTATTCCAGGCTGCATAATCACATCATTATATGCCCCATTCTCTCCCTCAAGAGCCCTGGACTCAAGCCAGCTGCAGAAAAAAAAGAAGCCCAGAAAGGGAGAAAAAGATAATAAACCAGGCTAACAGATGTAAACAGTTGAGTGCTTCACTTAAATATGACCATCATGTAGGGAGGTGCAGCTAGCTCAAATGGTCTGACAAAGCATTCAGGTCAGTTTTTTGACTCCCAAGCTTCTTATATCATTAGCAGTTAATAACAAAGAAAAGGAAAACCAAAAGTTTAAATGTTTTTTTAAACAAGAAATCCCTGCACAGGGAAGATTAAATGCTTCCAGACAGGTGGGTTGTCTCTAGGGCCCCTTTGCAGGGAGTCAAAGAGGATTTTGCCTTTGCCATGTACTTGAAAATGGTCAGACGCAATTGGTGGGCCACTGTGTGGGACAGGATGCTGGACTAAATGGGATGTGGCCTGATCCAGTAGGGCTCCTCTTAGATTAAATTAAATCCAGAAGTGTAGATATTTTCCCCCATGCAAGCTTCTTTCCCTCATGCAGATAAATGGAAAGAAGAATTCAATTTTATGACTGACCTCCAGATCTGAATGTTGTTAAAAATTTGGCTGAATTCTAGTGAACATGCAATTAAAAACAAGTCAATTTTACCTGTAGCATTACCAGCTGAAACAGTAAAGTATATTTCATCAACTAAGAGCATGTTTAGAGAGCTAAGACACTGATTAGTACTGTACGCAGATTTGTCACCTGCAGTTGCAGTAGCAGGAAGCTACATTTACATCATGAACAAAATTTTACTGTCTGAGTTTATGGCATGCACATGTGTTTCCTCAAATTGTGGGTTAAAGAACAATGGCATGCACACTGTATTGAAGAGTACAACTATTGCAAGATGAAAAACTGTAAGAGCCACTGTGAACATTTAAGTGCAGCCAGTCTGAACACCGGTTAATGAAGCATGAAGATTTTGTGGGAAACTCTGAACTTCTATTTCTGGAAGCATTTAGGTTCTCCAGGGTCCCTCAGTTTAGGGGTAACAAACACGGTGACTTCCAGATATGAAAGAACTACAATCTAGATTATCATTCCGATATTTAGTATTCTATTTTGGGCAAGTGAAGATTATACCCTCCCAAATCTGTAAACAACACCTGCTATTCTTCCTTCCTTAACTGTGAATTAAGAACATAAGAACATAAGAGAAGCCTTGCTGGATCAGGCCACAGCCCATCTAGTCCAGCATCCTGTCGCACACAGTGGCCCACCAAATGCTCATGGGCATCTCAAGCAGAGACAAGGACAGACCTTCTCCTGCTCTTGAGTCCCAGCAGATGGCTTTAGAAGTGGGGGTATTCCTGGGCTTCGCACTGACACTTGAAATTCAGGTGAAGGCCATGGCCAAGAGCGCCTACTCCCAACTATAACTGGTACGTCAACTGAAGCCTTTTCTGGATAGAGATGACTTGGCCAGTCATCCATGCTCTGGTAACCTCTACAGTGGACTACTGTAACACACTCTATATGGGGCTGCCCTTGGAAACGGTCCGGAAGTTGCAACTAGTGCAAAATGCAGCCACTAGAGTGCTGACCGGAACAGCTAGCTGGACGCACATCACACCGGTTTTAAATTGGCTGCCAATTTACTACTGAGCCCTAAATGACTTGAGCCCCAAATATCTAAAAGAACACCTTCTCCCATACCAACCTGCCTGTGCCTTAAGATCAAGCGGTGAGGCCCTCCTGCTCATCCCACAACCTTCAGTAGTGAGGTTGGTGGGCACCCGGGAGACAGCTTTTTCAGTCATGGTCCCCAGACTATAGAATAGTCTCCCCCTTGAGGTGCATCATGCCCCTTCCTTACATATATTTAGGAAGGGAGTGAAGACGCACTTTTTTACCCTGGCCTTTGGCTGAGATGATTATATTTCCCAGCCCAGCACAGATACCATCATTTTAAACATGCTGTGTATTGTTTTAGATTTGTTGATTTTTTAAAAAGTACTTTTAATATATATTCTGTTTTGAATCTGTTTTAACTGTTGTTACCCGTCCAGAGACCTTCATGTATGGGCAGGATAGAAATGTAAATAATAAAATACTGCAAGCACTCAATGGGTTGGAATGAAAGTTTAATTTGAAAGATAGATTTAAAATAGATCTTCCCACTATTAAATGATCTGAACTTGAGGTTGCAATTTTTCTTTCAAATTCACAGGGTAAAACAAGGTCAGGTTCACTTAATAATCTTGGGTTAATTATGGTTCTCACATTCTAGCTCATCTTCTTATGGTTCTTAGCAGAAATAATGGGTTGCCAAGAAGTAATTCCTTTTTTCTTGAAGACAGGTACAAGTAGTCTGAAGTGCCCATAAAATCTATAGAAGCACCATTTTTTGGCAGGAGTTCTATAAACCCAGTACTTCAAATAAATATTAAAACAATAGATATTTTGTGCAATAGTTTCTAAGTGACATTATCTCAAATGTTGCTGTTTTCCTTCAGTGAACAGGATTTGACCCCAGATAACTCCCTCCAGATAAACCATCTCACATGATTCTGCGCGGGCCTTCAGGAAGCCTCAGGTAAGCCTAAAAGCACTGGGGGGGGGGGGCAGGGGCTGGTCCTGTCACCACAGATAACTGAAACCACAGTTACTGGAGCAGTGGTTAGGGCCCCCAACTATATTCTCTTCCCAACTCTTTTTCAGCTGGTAGTAAATATCAGCTTCTGAGAGCAGCTACTAAAATAAAGTAGATCATATTATACTAAAGCCAAACCAGTTCACACTAAATCTTTCCCTACCCACTTCCTGGTCTACTACATTTTTTTTTTACCATATACAATCAAGAAATTTACTTAAAGAGTTATGGTGGTCAACAACGGTTCAACATATTTTTATTATAGACTAATTTGAGGATGCCAAAAATATTTTTATTGCCCTTCGAACAACCTCAAAGCAGAACGAAACTAAAAACAAGTATAACCAGTATGGAGCTGGGCTTTAAGGACAAATTCAAGTACTGTATCTGCTTTCATTTCCTGCTCTAAGCCAGCTGGCAATACCAGCTACAGACCACAAACCACAACTAGATGATCTCTTCCCAATTCTAGTCATTTTTACCAAAAATTTAATCTTGTATTAGGTTCACCCTTTTTCTGAAGGTGATTTCACATTATAATTCTTTGTCACATTTAGCATGTAGAATGATGCTCAGTGATGTAGATTTGTTCAGTGATGGAGCAAACTCCCAGGAAATTAGAAGGTTACCAGTCTGACCTCTAGCCTTTCTTTGGAAGTAGACAATGACAAACCACTTCTATCTCTTTGCCAATAC
Organism: Aspidoscelis tigris stejnegeri; assembly: GCA_023333525.1. Taxonomy (NCBI): domain Eukaryota; kingdom Metazoa; phylum Chordata; class Lepidosauria; order Squamata; family Teiidae; genus Aspidoscelis; species Aspidoscelis tigris. Next base: position 17,229,421 of record JALMGA010000007.1, read on the forward strand.
AACAGCATAGAAGTGTCCATGGAGGTGCCCATACAGTCAATCAGGAATTGGACATGACTCAGTGGTACCCAACAACAGTAGCCATTGCCAAACCTTTATCTTGTGAATGGCTCTGATGGACCAAACAGGAACACACGTTTTTCTTTGCAGATCACTTGCTGGAGAACGGAGCGCCACCTTTTTCATTAAGGCATACAGCATAAACGAGAAGTATCTTTTATGACGTAATTTGCCTTAGCCATACTTTCATTTCTTAACTACGCTTTTTCAGCCTCATGCTGTTCTTTACAAAGATATTAGTTGTTCGGATATATAAATGCACGCTTACTTCCCAACACAGCATGGAATATATGACTGAAAATGATTTGCTAAACAAATAAGATTATGGCAGACACTGCTGAAGGGAAGAACAAGGAAAATGCTTACTGATCATATAACTATTTTTTATCTATACTAACATTGACTAATATTTCTAACACCAGATGGAGCCAAGATGGAACTTCCAATGTACCTAACCACTAACCATGCTGGCTGAGATGTACAGTACAGACATTGAATCCCAATGACGCTTAGAGGGTCGGAAGTTATTTCTTCCAATTTTATTTGAGCAAAAACCTACCACTTTTACATAACAAAGAGAAACTGGGAAGGGCTGCTGAACAAAATGCTTATCAAATGGAAAATCTGAACACCTCAGGAAGCAGCAAGGTTCTCATCAGTAATCTATAAAGTCAGGAGAACTTCTAGTACCTAAAACTATTTCCAGCAAGTTCGCCACATGCTAAAGTTATGGACACACAATACTATAGTAAATACATTTTGAACATTTGAGTTTTTCTAGTCATTTTAGGCTGCCCCTTCTATATGAAGGGAAGTTCTCAAAGTAAATGAAGAGACCTACAATAAGGAGCATCACACTTGTGTTCTCTCTTTCCTAATCCAAGACCAAAGCAACATGGTACCGAAATCAGGTATGGAAAGGGTGAAGCAGACCAGTTAACATATTTCATCACTTCATCCAAGTATTATTGAAACAGACACCCCTTTTCTCACCATTAAGATGTTGTATTAAGATGCTAGTAAGTAGGTCCAGGAAGTTCCTCTCAATGTCACCTCTTAGGCATGTACTTCCACTTGGCCTCAGCCAAAATTTTATTAACCAAACAGCATATTTATGTACTTTGTCAAATATCAACAAGGGTTCTATCAATCTCATCAGGCAGGAACAGCTAAAAATCACACGATTTGATCAAAAATCTGGATATATGTACCCAAAGTGGTGTCTAATTAACAAAAGCTCTGGCGGTGGTTTGCAAAATTATCAGAATAGGCAGCAGAGATTTCATCTATCCAGTGTAGAGCCGGGTATGTCAATCTATCCACCATCCTAACAAGGCATGCAAGACAGCTACAGAAAGGTACAAACAGTGGAGGAGTCAACTTTTTTCATTATGACCACACAAAGATTATATGCTTGTGTTTGCTACAACTTTCAATACTGTATTCCCATTGCAGTTATGCTCTTGCCTCCTTAAGCAATCAAAAGTCCCCAGGAACCAGTGTTTTTGATCTTCAGTGAAAAAGGAAAGCCACAATGAGTTGGACAACAGATACACATGCATCATCATGACTGGAGCGATGGACTAGAAGCCCAGCCAGCTGGAATAAAATCCCTACTCAGCCATGATTGATCCCAGGGGTCAATCTTATCTCCCATGTTATTTAATATCTACATGAAGCCGCTGGGAGAGATCATCAGGAGTTTTGGAGTGAGGTGTCATCAATACGCAGATGATACCCAGCTCTATCTCTCTGTGCCATCTGAATCAGGAGAGGTGGTAGAAGTGCTTGACAGGTGCCTGGAGGCAGTAATGGGCTGGATGAGGGCCAATAAATTGAAACTGAATCCAGACAATACAGAGGTGCTGTGTGCTACAGGCTCTCGGGTCCAAGTAGTTGGGAGATACCCTGTCCTTGATGGAGTTACAATATCTGGGAAGGGACAGGTGCGAAATTTGGGGGTACTCCTGGACTCTGCGCTAACACTTGAAGCTCAGGTGGAGGCCGTGGCCAGGAGTGCCTACTCCCAACTACGTTTGGTACGTCAACTGAAACCTTTTTTGGATAGAGATGACCTGGCCACAGTTATCCACGCTCTAGTAACCTCCAGGTTGGACTATTGTAATGCGCTCTACATTGGGCTGCCCTTGAAGACGGTTCGGAAGTTGCAGCTAGTGCAAAATGCAGCTGCCCGAGTGCTGACCGGTACAGCTAACCGGACGCATATCACACCGGTTCTAAAAGAACTGCACTGGCTGCCAGTTCATTTCCGAGCCCAATTCAAGGTGCTAACTCTGACTTATAAGGCCCTAAATGACTTGGGCCCCAGATATCTAAAGGAGCGCCTTCTCCCATATCAACCTGCCCATGTCTTAAGATCTGCAGGAGAGGCCCTCCTGGTTGTCCCACTGCCTTCAGCGGTTAGACGGATGGGCACCCGGGAGAGGGCCTTCTCAGTAGTGGCCCCCAAGCTATGGAATGGTCTCCCCTTGGAGGTGCGTCAGGCCCCTTCTTTGTTTACATTCAGAAATGCGGTAAAGACGCACCTCTTCACTCAGGCCTTTGGCTAAATGCTCTTTATTCTTCCCTCCTTCCAAACACCACTGTTTTAAACTGTTTTTGTATTGTTTTATTCTTATTCTTATTATCATGTTGGTTCCTAAATATTACGCTGATTTTATTATTGTGTGGTACAATTTCAGTGTGCTTGTTCTTAAATGTTGTAAGCCGCCCAGAGACCCTTGGGTATGGGGCGGGATATAAATATAAATAAATAAATAAAATAAATAAAATACACTGGGCGATCTTGCCCAGTCACCTCCTCCAAACCCTATGCGTGCAAGATCACTTTTTATTGTCAATACTTTTATGCAGCACCAATGCAAACACGGACTTCCTCAGAATGAAAAAGCTAAACAGCGTAGCCAAGATTGTCTCCAAGATTCAAGAGAGGTTTGCCCTTTGCTTCCCAACTGTGGGAAGCAAAGGGTGAACTTGCCCATGTATGCACTAAGCTTTTGCACCGGAGGATGCTTAGTGCACGTGAACCCCCAACATGTCTGGACACCTATCTAAAAAGTGAATGGGTGTCTGTGAGCCACCATCTTCACTTGTTGATCCTGATACCAGTGCACATGTGCCGTCACCATCACCAGGGCAACTGTGACAGGCCAGCACTGGAAATGGTGCAAACAGGCCTGCCCAGAAACTTACTGGCTCCTGTGCAGATCAAAGTAAGTGCACTGGTTTAACCTGCACCATGCAGTGTCACTATGGGAGGAGCTTCTCCACAGAAGGAGCTGTATCTGGTTAGAAATGGCTCATTTACATGTGAATGCTTCATCTCAGAGCTCACCCCATGATGCCTACTGGGTCTAGTGCAGAAAGAGCCACAGCATCCAGGGAACAACCGTTTCAGATCCTGTCTTGTGGGAAAGGTGGAGTTCAGTACTGCAGAAAACTCTCTAAATGCATCTGGAAAACTATAAAGCACAGTAAAAGTAATAGCTAGCAAAATGGGCTTAGAGCCAACTATAACTGATCAGACAGTTCAATGAAAGTGCCAAACAGTGTGCAGCTGCCATAAAAAATGACAATAATATGTTAGAAATACTATTTAAAATCCTAAAAGGTGATGCTGTGAACGTTCTACTCCCAATATGCAAGAAAGTCTGGAAAACTCAAGAGAGGCCACAGGATTTGAAAAGGTCAGATTACATCCCAATCCCAAAAAACAATGCTAAAGAATGTTCAAATTATCAAAAAATTATGCTCATTTCACAAGATCCTGCTAACTAGGCCTCAAAAATATGGGAACCAAGAAATGCCAAAAACACAAGTTGGTTTTCAAAGAGGCAGAGAAACTAGAGATCAAATTGTCAATATTTGCTAAATTATGGAGAGTCAGAGAATGCCAAAAATAGATCCTACTTCTGCTTCACTGACTACATTAAAGCCTTTGACTGTATGGATCACAACACACAGTTGCAAGTTCTTAAAGAGATGGGAGGACCAGACCACCTTACCTGTCTCCTTAGGAAACTATGTGGGTCAGGAAACAATAGTTAGGTCTCAACGTGGAATTACTGATTGGTTCAAAATAGAGAAAGGAGTGCATTTTCACCCTATTAATTTAACTTAGACACTGAGTACATAGGGTGAAAATGCTGGGCTGAATTAATTAAAAGCTGAAATTAAGATTGCTGAGAGAAAGATCAATAACCTCAGTTACATAGATAGTACTCTGGTAGTGGGAAGTGAAGAAGAACTAAGGATCCTATCAATGAGAGCAAAGGAAGAGATGCAAAAGCTAGCTTGAAGCTTGACATTCAAAGAACTAAGATCTTGGCATCAAGAACCCAGTGCTTCTTGGCAAACAGAAGAGGAAGAAATGGAAGCAGTGATGAATTTTATTTTCCTAGACCAGGGGTAGGCAAACCACGGCTCGAGAGCCACATGTGGCTCTTTGGCCCCTTGAGTGTTTCTCTTCCAGATTAGGAGTACACTAATTAAGTTAATAACAATGTACCTATCTATATAGTTAAGTTTTAAAAATTTGGCTCTCAAAAGAAATTTCAATCGTTGTACTGTTGATATTTGGCTCTTTTGACTAATGAGTTTGCCGACCACTGTCCTAGACAAAGACCACTGCAGATGGTGACTGTAGTCATGAAATTAAAGACGAAAAAGCAGAGACATCACCTTGCCAACAAATGTCCACACAGTCAAAATCATGGCTTTCCTACTGGTAATGTATGGCTGTGAGAACTGGCTGGGCCATACACACTTTCAAATTGTGGTGGTGGAATAGACTTTTGAGATTTCCTAAGACTGAAAGGAGTGCAGAACAGACAATACTGAAGGAAATCAACCTTGATTGCTCACTGGAAGGATTAATACTGAAGCAGAAACTCAGATAGTTTGGCCGCATAATGAGAAAATAGGATTCACTAGAAAAGACCCTGATGCTGGGAAAGATTGAAGGCAAAAGAAGAAAACAGCAAAGGATGAGACAGCTAGATACTATTTTGGAAGCAATGAACAGTGGCTTCGGCAAACCCCAGGAGGCAGTGGAAGACAGGTAGGTCTGGCATGCTGTGCTGATCACAACAACACAACAAAAACGCTAGGGATAATAAAAACTGAAAACAGAGCTGCTATTATGATAATGCCCTTATACAAAGTATCTGAAGTATTATGTGTGCTTATGGTCACTCCAACTCAAAAAGGATACAGCAGAATTGGAGAAGATTCCTTTCAGTGTTAAATAATTCAGAAAATTTGCCTTTGAGAAATGTGGGAAGAAAATCACTGGCCGCTTTGCTAACCTGTTATTTTGCCCTGAAAGTGTACTGAAGCCATATTAAACAGCAGGTGTTACCACGGGCCAGGACGCCTGATCCAGCTGTGCATTTCTTATGATCACGTGTGTTACGCTTGAGCCTCTTGGGCGACCTCCGCCCCAACACGCATCCCCGCCTCCTCATGGAGCCCAGCAGCACCGGCAGTGCATCCTGTTTCCCACAGGATGTCCCCTGAGAATCCCCCAGCCAGCCAGACGAGACTCTTCCAATTTGGCCCAGTGGTTAGGGAACAGGACTCTTATCTGGGAATACCGGGTTCAATTTCGCCCTCCCCCACGAAGCCAGCGGGGTGACCTTGGGCTAGTCACAGCTCTCTTCTGAGCTCTCACAGCCCCGCCCTACTTCACAGGGTGTCTGCTGTGTGGAGAAGAACAGAAGGTTTGTCAGCCGCTTTGAGTCCCTTTAAATAGGTGAGGAAAGCGGGGTATATCAGCTTCTTCCTCCACGAAGCCAGCTGGGTTACCCTGGGCTAGACACAGCTCTCTTCTGAGCTCCACCTACCTCACAGGGTGTCAGTTGTGGGGGGAGAAGAACAGGTTTGTCAGCCGCTTTGAGTCCCCTTAAATGGGTGAGGAAAGCGGGGTAGAAAGCCAACTCTTCTCCCTCCTCCTCTCCTGCTCCTGGGGCGGGTTCGACCGCCTCGGGAGTCGCCGCACAACCGCGGCTGGAGCTGCCAAGCAGAGTCGGAGCCTTCCCTCCCTCTCTCCCTCCCGACTCCTACAAGCCTCGTCCTGGGCCAACGGACTTCGACACATTCCCTCTCAGAGCCGTTTCGCCCCGTCAGAGGAGGCGGCGGCGGCCCTGAGGAGACTCAGCCCCGGCCCGGCCTTGAGGAAGCTCCGGCGGGCGAAGGAGCCCCGCCACGGCTCCTCTTAGGCCACCGCCGCCCGCCCGCCCGCCCATCTGCCGCGCCGCCTCACCTCAGGGCTGATGTAGGAGACGAAGGAGGGCTTGGCCGGCTTGGCCCCCGCGCCAGCCCCGGCGCCCAGCATGGCTCGCTCCCAGGCTCGCGCACTCCCAGCCCCCGCCGCTGCCGCCGCCGCCGCGCTGCCAGCGCTGAAGCCGGCGGGCGGGGGAGATGACGGCGACGGCGACTGCGGCGGCGTGGGCAGCTCCTCCCAAGAGGACTCCGCTTCGTCCGTCTCGTCCAACGCCGCCCTACTCCGCTTCACGTAGTTAATCCCTCCCATCCCAGCAGAACGAGCGAGCGCGAGAGGCAGGCAGGCAAACTCCGCCGCCGTCCAAGTCCGCGAGCGACTCCGCCTCCCGCCCCTCCTTCCTCCCGCCTTTATTTCCTAAGGCACCGCCTCCTCGCCTTCCGTCCATTGGACCCAGACGCCGTCAGTCAACCGACCCTCTCGTTTGCCCCCCCTCCCTTCCTAACACCTCCTCTCGTCAAGGAACAGTCACCGTGGGTGACGGCGCGGCGCGGTTCCTGAGTGGCCCGTCCTCCTTCCAGACGGGGGAAGTTGACAGGGGAGATAGCCAATCACAGCCCCCACGCCCGAGATAAGATTGACAGTTCGGATTTCCAATACGCGGCGGGAGGCGAGGCGAAAAATGACGCAGTCACCGACGTAGGGGGGAGGAGGACACGCTCTGCCGGCCCCTAGGGGTGAGCGGGGGGAGGGCTGTTTGTGCAGCTGCTATGGCTGAAGGCACGAAGTCAGGCTTGCCTCGATACCCTGAAACCAGGAAAATAGACTGATGGGGAACTTCTTTCTTCCTATTTCTTCTTAGGTTTTCCTTTGACATAATGGTAGTGGTTCTACTAGCCACTTCAGCTTGAAATCTTTAGGGATATGTCTTTTCTTTCAGGCAAGGATGTTTTTAGAAACTTTGCCTCCCCTTGAGTCACTAACTACTGGCATACCTAGTCCCTACCCTTTTTACTACCATTTTGAAATCAACAGCTATGTATTTTTCTGTGTCATGCCTGCTATTTAGGATTAGAGCCCACAACAGTTTCCCAGAATCCTATATATGCCCTTGAAGCCTGGAAACCTGTTGCAAAAGACCATGTCCTTATTTACTTAGCTTATCAAGTTTATGATCATTTTGCTAAGAAACTAAGTTAGGTATGACTCTAGTATACTTCTTACTAGTTGGTTTTCTTTTATAGAGTCTCCAGGATAACTAAACTAAATTCAAAAGTGGAGGTACTGTAGTTTAAAACTGGCTGGTTTCATTTCAAGCAACTGCCTTGCATTTTGGATGATTCTAAAAGTAACCAGAATGTCTTTCATTTCAAAGACAGGTTTCAAGCTTTAATTTGGCAGGTGGATAAAAATTGGAATTGCCAAGAACGTGAGGAACAGAGAAAATGGCTCTACTTTATATTGACAGTTTTCAAGTATCACCATTCCCACTGCCACATTGTTAAGTCATCATATAATACATATTCAGTGGTTTCTTGAACTGCGGTGGTTTGAAAATCATGGATCCAAGGTATGGATTTTTATCAATCCTCACTCATTTTAAAAACAGTCCAGTCAAAGACTTAAAATATTATGCAGAAACTATGAAGGCCTGTAAGAATCTATGCCTTAATCTTAAGCACAATCATACCTGTAACTCATGTATTATTTTATTGTGGAGTATGAACTGCACTATAAAACCAAGGAAAAATCAACTTGCAGCAACTTTCCTAGTTCTCTCTAAATGAAAGTGAAATTCCAAAACGTTATATGGTAACCAGAGGTGCGTGGACTCTGGAAATTTTGAAGCTGTGGAAAAACCCTCAGATGTAATACTTACCAAGCCTAAAGGTAGTCACCACTTGACCCTAGAAGAGATGATTTGCAACTCAGCAATGAATATAAAATTGATTTGGCATTTTTATGGTCAAGTTAAATTATGCAACCATTTAGCCCAATTTTCTCCTTAAGTGTCTGAAGCTGGTCAGAACGAGAGGCAAAACCTGTACGTGAAAAAAGATCAACTGCGGGGGGAGAAACCAGTCAAAGAATAGCTGAAGTTAGAACGTATGTGTTTCTTTATGCTAATTTTCAATGCAAGCCCTCAAAGGTGCTTCTTTAAAAGGAAAAAAAATCACCCCTATGTTTCTGTAAACAAGGAGTGAATGGTTCTTTCACTCTGGGCCTTTTGCACCTACCTCTCTTTATCCGGAGTAAAAAGATCTGGACCTTTGTTAGCTGGTCCTCATGGAATCCAGTCCTTGAAGTTCTGCATCATGGTGAGGGCCCCATGCATCCGCACAGGTCAGCCAAAGGCTCCGATTAGACCTGAGCAGGAAGGTCTGCCGGTGGCAAAGCATGATTGGCCCACTTAGCTGTCAATCATGGGTCACTTCTGGTTACAGTGGGCATGGCAGAGAGACACTGCTTCGTAGCTGCCTACGTAGCTGCTATGAAGCTTGTGCTCAGCTTTGTAGACCACTATGAAGGACGTGTGGGTCTTATGTAGTGTGTGTATTGAGGGGTGGGGCTAGAGCCACCCCACTGCAAATGGCAGCCTCTAAGCCCACCCCTGGATCCCACTGCCTTGGTATACGTACAGAAGCATGGCCTCTGATCTGGACTGAAGACACCATTAAAAGGGTTGTGCATTAAACTGGATTTTAGGGCCCAAAGACCCCATTAAATATGGATTTCAATGGCATTCATGCGGACATGTTCAGAATGACCTTAAGGGGTCGTGTGTGTGGAAGATACTTAACTGATCCGTACCAATTGCGTACCTATCGGGTTCCTAATGAAGTCTTCACCGCACATGCAAAAAAACCCCTCTGCTATCAAGGAAGATGCAACAGACATATCTAGCCTCATCACCACAAGGCTGATATTCAACCTCTGCAAAGTAAAGAGACCTAAGATGACACCAAAGCCTGCACTGCTATACATAAGTATCTTTAGAAACTCTAGTATCTCATACCCTATGAGTCCAATGTGTCATCCACATAAAGGACTTCTTATCATTTACTGACAACATGTGATTGAACCAATAAGCTGCTTCCATCTTCAAAGCTGTGAAAGAAGCACATCTAAGGTAAGGAGAAAGAACTTTATATGTATCCGGCACATGATGGCGCCAAAGATCTACTTCTGTCTTTTTACTGCTATAAACTCCCAGGCTGTCCATCTAGTTAACAGAGCACCTATTCCTTCATAACTATACCTGAGAATTATGCTGATGTTTAATTACATGTACAACCATTAGCATGAAAGTTATTTTCCTGTCTATACCAAGCATGGCATTTTGGCTTTTTGTCCTATATACCGAGTTTTCTAACATTAGACCTCTGCTAAGCTATTAAAAAAAAGGCCTTGATTCTCCTTAGGTGAATAATCAAGGCTTTTATAGGTTTTCAAGTACTTAATAACAGTCACATCAAGAATATTTCCCAAAATATGGCAGCAAATATTTCCCAACGCAGCTCTAGTAGTTTCTACCAATCTTTTACCTGCATTTTCATTTGGTGTGCTTGTTAGAAATAAGCCCAAAGGGCTCTGTGTATTGGATAACTTTCATGTGGCTTCCTCTTGTGTTATAGGGCTTCTGGAACAGATTTTATGGGCATTGCAATGGTACAAAGGGCAGAAGCAAAAGTGCAGTTGTTGCATCCATTTAGGAAGGTATGAAGTCCATGCTATAGAAATTAACATTAACTGAGAACACATCAAGTGCAAAATATATTCCAGGTGTACAGTGAGCATTAATAACTTAATAGATTTTAGTTTTATTTGTGTTTTCCACGGAAGTGCTGTAACAAATCACACCTGTGTACCAGAGCATACATCAACAGTCAGATGTAGACCTGAATTACAACACCGCTATAATATTTAGCTGTTTGAAGGAGACATAAGCGTACACTATGGCCACAAATAATTTTCTGCTATTTTCTTTTACAGCCTTCAATTTGTCAGAAACGTTATCTACCTTTATGTTTTTAGACTTAAATGGAAGAATAGCAAAAGGTGCTATCTCTCAGGCACTGATAGAGGAAACAATTACTTTGATTAAGAGCTAGTGGTATTGGTACCGTACGAACACAGCTCTTGAAAACAATTTGCCAACTCTGCCAAAATGGGGGGAAATGCCCTGTTACACTTCCAGCAAAATTTCAGAAAGTTATTTTTTGGCCTTGCTATGTCAAAGTCAATCATACTAGGCATAAAACCTAAAATAATAATTTTAAAAAGCCCTTCTATTAAAAACAAAAATCATGCAATTTTTGATCAATTATGCAGTTGCTAAAATTGCAGCAAGTCCATACTGTATAAGTCCAGCATTTATACTGCTAATGTATTAACAAACAACAAACCTGATTAGAGTAACACAAATCTGTCTTAATTACACCATTGTATCACTAAAGAGACAAATGCCATGGAATTGGCAGAAACATTTAATTGAAAGCACTTAAATAGCAGGATAAATGTATGTTAACGTTTCACATTTAGGAGAAATAATCCTGCAACTCAACTTTACAAAAAAGTGTTCTGCTATAAAATATTAAGCAATGGAGAAACTGTGTTTACGCTCTTCTAGTACAAAGCAACTTACAGCTAGTGTCAAAGATAACTTAAAATTCTAAACCAAATTGCGAAATACACAAAGCAACTGAAGCAATAGAAACACTGCATGAAATACAGTGGGGTTTAGGTAGACAGTGCACTAAGTTAACAAAAAGTCAGTATGTTAAACATAAAGACAATATGGAAAACAAGACAATATGTTAAAAACTAAACATATTGTAAGCGGGGTAAGTCAAAAAAATCTGAATACAGTTCCCATCTGTAATCGCCTTCTACCATAATTAGTCTGCCCATCCTTAAAACAGTGTGAATGCCACACAAAACTAATCTTCATAACTTTTGGGGCGATGTATTTAAACAGACATCAAGAAATCAGAGAACAGATGGCCTCTGTTATCACCTGTGTTAACACTGAACGCAGACCTCCTCAGTCTTTTAAAAGTTATCATAGTCTTTCTTGTCTTTTTTCCCTTCAGCTTCAAATCCATCGACGCCATCGCTGTCCCTTCTCCTTTTACGGTTGTTGTGTATATTGAAGCGCTGGTTCATCTGAGGCAAGGGATCCATCCCTAAAACTTTGTGTATCTGACGGAATGCAAGCAGCCTCAGTGCAAACTAGGAGAGAAGGGACAGGAGGAAAAAGGTCATACTGGCCGTATTTCAGTTTCTGAGATTAAGTGCCATTTAATTGTCAATACTTTCAATACTGTATTTAAAAACATTCATAGAACTCTTCTAGATACAACTTCCCATATTTTAGTTAACCAAATTCTATATTGGTTTTTAAGACAAATAGTTGGTTGCATAACAAAGGAAGTAAATCCGCTGTCAGCATTTACAATACAGATTTATTGGCATATCTCCATGGAGCAGAAGGAAAGACATAAACACTTTGCCTGCCATGTCTGGGAGGTGAGCTGCAGGAAAGCTTTAGGTGTTCACCACTTGTGGATACCTAAATCATTTGTAACTTAGCTGGCACTTAATTGTGCTAGATGTGGACTGATACCATTAAGATGGTGATCGTGGAAACCCTGCAACAATGCCAGTGCGCCATTCACTGCTAGAGCAACCAGGTGACACAGCACATAGCTATCATGGGTGCCGGTGTGTGCAGTGTGCAGCGCTATACTGGCCCTGTTGCTACTAGTACAGGCATGGAGCAGTTTTAACCGCTTCATGCCTATTCATGGGGGATGCTCCAGCATGCATAGAGCCATTTCTATTTAAAAATGGCTCCATGAAGTACAGATAGATCATGCCAGAGTATTCCCCGAGTTCAACGGTATGGTAAGTGCAAAAAGGCTCTATATTCCCTCCATCCCAGAAGGGTAGGTTCTCTTTAAAATCTAGTGCAGTAATGTGGTCCCAGCACTCAAGAATGACCATGCATTTTGCTGTAAACATAAAAGAATGAGAATGAAGACTAGGGCCTTAGAGTTGCACTAAATGTAAAGGTTGCCCACATATTTGCATTTGCCCCTGAAGTTTGCAAAAAGCTTCCATTACTTTCCCTTTGTTCCACTGATTTTCAAAGTTGCAGGAGACAGAGGCTCGGGTGAAAAACTAATTGTTAGCTCACAGTTCAGCTGAAAAAAACATAGTTCACTGTGTGGGGAAAATAAATTAGTTAATCATAAAAAATAATATAACAACTAATACTGCAAAATACATAACGTGCTACAAAATAAAGGGTTATATCAGTAAAAAAAACCTGGGGTTGATGAGGGGCAAATGGGAGGGGCAAAATGCCAAAAGGCCTGAAAATCAGTTTTCTACTTCAGTTGTGTATGAACAGTTTACATCTCTCATTTTATTGTGGAAGTTCGTGCATCAGGTATCAACCTGTGCTACATTCACTTATTTTATAATAGTTAGCAATTACCTGTGCACTTGAAGTAATGTCTTCTCGTTGTTGATCCGTCATTAAAGCAAGCGTATCAAAAGGGTCTTTTTCGCAAGGATCCAAAAGGCCTGGACCTCCTAGAAGTAGTAATACAAACTTTTTCCCAACTGATTTCATGTAGATAATGCTAGGTATGAACTACATTATCTAATAATTAAAGCATATAAATCCTGAACAGCTTTACAAATTTATTTATTTATTTATTTACATTTCTATCCCGCCCCATACCCGAAGGTCTCTGGGCAGGTAACAAAATATTAAAATAGAATATACATTAAAAGACATTAAAAATTCACACAAGGGTAAAACAATATACAATATGTTTAAAATGACAGTGTCTGTACTGGATGGGGGGGACAGACATAAGCAGCTCACCAAAGGCCAGGGCAAAGAGATGCGTCTTCACCGCCCTCCTAAATACATATAAGGAAGGGGCATGACACACCTTGAGTGAGAGGCTATTCCATAGTCTGGGGGCCATCACAGAAAAGGCTCTCTCCCGGTTCCCACCAGCCTCACTACTGAAGGTGGTGGGACAACCAGGAGGGCCTCACCACTTGATCTTAAGGCACGGGCAGGTTGATGTGGGAGAAGGCGTTCCTTTAGATATTTGGGGCCCAAGTCATTTAGGGCCTTATAAGTCAGAGTCAAAACCTTGAATTGGGCTCGGTAGTGAATTGGCAGCCAGTGCAATTCTTTTAAGACCGGCGTGATGTGCATCCGGCTAGGTGTTCCGGTCAGCATTCTAGGGGCTGCATTTTGCACTAGCTGCAATTTCCAAACCATCTTCAATAATTTCAGGTGTGATTAAGGAATACAACTTACCTTTAAGGATAATTCCTGAAGATATACACTCAAACACTCTTCTTAAGGCATCTCCAGGGCTCTGTGGTCCAGTTGCACTGCTAATAGCCTTCTCAACTAATAACTCCATAGCCTAAATTCAAAAGAAAAAAACCCTATATTTTTATTTTTTTAAAAAAACAATAGGATGCAATTAAGATATTGCAAGTAGTACAAAATGTGATGATCTTGTAAGATGACCCAAGAAAATAAATGGAGATGACACTCTGGTACAAATTTGATATGAAATATTGCAGCATAAAAATACCAAGGGTGAATATAAAAAGAAATTAAAACTAAAGACTTAGATTGTAACTAGTGGCTCTGAAACTAGAGTCATGTTAGTTCCTTCTTCCTTCTAGTGCCTGAAAGGACTAAAAAGAAATTGGTGAAATTTCTAACTTCACTACAGATGTGTAGCTACAAATCTTCTTAAATGTATGCATTTCCCCCCGCATATTAGATCTATGTGCCTAAAATCACGTCAAGAGAGACTTTGCAGATACTAAAACACTGATTTCCAATGATCTCTGTGATTCAGTGACATAAGGCACCTTACTACTAAACATATTCCAGACAACTTGGAATCCAGTCATAATTATATAACCAAGCATCTCCATGCAGTATTACTGTTCTGTAATACAGTCGAACCCCCATACCTGCGGGGGCTATGTTCTGGCTCCTCCCGTGGATATGTGAAACGGCAGATAATTGCGAACACCACTGCCAGGTTAAAAAAAAGCCACTGCCACTATTCGAAGCCGGCTGCCTGCCTGGTAGAGTGGTGGGGCCTTGCAGCGACCTGGTGAGGCCTGATGGTAGTGGCGGCAAGACCTGGCGGCAGTGGGGTGTTGGGGGGGGGGGCAACAGTGCCAAGACCTTGTGGTGGCAGCACGGCCTGGCAGGGCTTTATGGTGGCAGCAGCAGTGGAGTCTTGCAGTGGCAGTGGCCTCAGTTTCCGGCATGTGGCCTCAATTTCTGGGACGCCCCCAGCAACAGCCATCAACTGTAGTCAATGGCAAGCGTCTGCAGCAGGGAGCTGGTGGCGGTAACAGGGAGCTGGCAGCAGTGGCGTGGCAGGAAAGGTAGGGGAAAGCGCGGGCGCTGGTCAGTAATCGCTGATAACTGAAATCGCAGTTACTGAATCAGCGGATACGGGGGTCCGACTGTATTTGATTGACAGATGCTCTTTTAAAGGATATACATTCTACTAAAAATGTACAGCTGAGTCAAACTTCTTGCAGTGTACTTACAAAAAAAAAAAAAGCTAAGAAATTTACAGGAAAAGGCCAGAAATTTTAAACCATACCTGCAGGATACTGTATTAGGAATCTAAAAGAGATTAGCTCATAGCCAGTGTCTCTCAGAGAGACGGCAGCAAGCAGAACTCATTTTCACCTTTTTTAGTCTAAACCTCACCAAACCCTTTCTATAATGGAAGATGTGTCATACTGGGCTCAGGCTCTGCATATAAAACTGGAAGGTGGTTTTTTTGGGGGGGAGGGGGTGCCCTAATAAAAATGCAGAAATAACTATCATCTATTTTAAAAAGACATAAGTGTATTCTTGGAAATTTCAGGCATATTGTGAGAAGACAACCAATTTTTAGCTTAGGACTGCCATCCAGAAAAGGAGGTCAATACTTCTGCAACTTTAACAAAGAAGGTAGTACATAGCCAAACTCTTAATGAAATTCATTATTTTATGTGATTAAAAAGGCAAAAGCCCTTATTTCAACCTAGCTAATCTAGCTGAGGTCCCTTAGTTCCGGTCAAAATCTTACCCAATACCTAAGTCTGTACTGCCAATGCAGCACCCTAGCCATCATCACCAGCGATGAGACCAAAAGCTCAGAAAATTCTGACAGATACCTTTTCTACTCTAAGATAAATAATTTGCTTTGTTTTGATGTTATGTATCTTTTCATTTCTCATGTAAATTAATGACATCAGATGAAGTAACCCTCTGGAATCTTATTTTAAACCACTACTTACCCAGCTCGGAAAGTCAGACCAAGTGGGGACTCGCTGACACAGATCACGGAGAATACGTATGATAATGACACAGGACTGCAGACCATTAGCTCTAGCCTTGAGAGCAATACAAAATCACGTTAATCAGTCCCAGCACCAGTAGAAGAAAGGCCTCTTAGAATAGCTAAAACACCACTGTTCAATGGAAGCTCAGACACAGAAAAGAAACAAGCCACATGAAACATTCCAGGAGCTGCCATTTACAGAAGCGTTTTATGCCAAGGTTAGTAATTTAACAAGTCAAGGTGCACAGGTTATACAAGACCAATATCCCTTGAAATCCTGTGCACTTTGACAAGTGGTTCATTTGTAAACAGCAAGGTCAATTATCTTCTTCTAACAGAAATACTGTACAAGCGAAAAGAGCTAACAAGTAGAGAGACTGAAAGGCTATGGGAATCTGTTTGGTTTCTATGTTGTACCTTTGCTGGAGGGCAAAGTCACTGAACCAAACAGTTTCTCACCTTTCATTCCCTACACTTAATGAGCTTAAAGAAATAAAGAGTAAAAATCTTACATCTAAAACACAAAGCTTTAAACACGTGTTCTGTTATTTAAAGCAAAGATACTCTGCAGCCTTATGGAATACATTAAAAATAGAAAACATACGATTCTCCCAAAGAGAGTCAAACTTTCGCTATATCTCAATGGCCAGAAAGGCAAGTGGACGTCAAATTGACAAGAACTGCAGAAAACAGTTCATTTATATACTGGTCTTCGGAGATTATTTTCCCTTTGGTCATTTAGTTTTATAGATCTGTATACATAGATATAGATATTCCCTATGGGCAACCTTTATTTTTTTCCCCACAAAGTTTAACATCCAACTGAACAACTGAACTACTCTCTCTCATAAGGCTACAAGAAGAAAGTAAAATGATATTCCGAACCTGGAACCACTTAGCGTGGCGTAGAGCAGCCAGAGCGTCAAGGCATTTTTGCCTGTCCAAGACGTCCGGTGGGTCTTTCACCATACCCGAGGTTACATCTAAAATGGATTGAATTGGCAAAATGCAGTGAGGAATGGGTGTTTGACCAGGTGAGCAAGACACTTCCTTAAATTAGCTTCCATGTCACACATGCCATTTATATCATCATCCCTGTCTCCAATGTATTAGCAGCAGTAGTCAACTAAATCCCTTAAAACAAATAAGGGCATTGAATTAAATGTTCAAGAAAATTAAGAGCTTCATACAATCTTAGCTCTCAATTTTTTTCTGCTCATCTATTACTGAAAGACTTGCTCTGAAAAAATGAATTTCCCCTAAAATTAAAATGCTGAAGGAAGAATGGTTGGACACAGTGCACCAGCACAGGAAACACAAGACAGAAGGAACACAAAAATCCACTTGAATGAAGCAAAAGTTACAACAAACTACAAGCAAAATCAACTGTGATGTTATTTTGCACAAGACTCACTGAAATGTTTGGGCATCTGTGTTCAAGGTCCCACGCATTTAATGAAGCTTGCACACAAAAAACCTCACAGCAGATAGTGCTCTCTGTTTGTTGGGGCAACTTAAAATGGTCACATGCTATCTTATGACATAGTTCTATTTAAAGAATCACAACTCTTTCTAGGTATTCAAGACCCGTGTTGTGTTCGGTTACCTCATGTTTAAGATAATATAAAAAATTATCAAAGCAATCCAGATTATTTGCTTTTATGATGCCTCAAGGATTTGAAATATTGTGTGGAATTTGAATCCAAGAGTGTCTTTCTAACTTTGAAATTGCTTAAAAACACTAGGTTCTTGTTGCATCAATGTGCATGCCATGTATATCCATCCCAATTTCATCCACATACTAAAGAAAAAAAACTACAAAAAGATGTCTTTAGAGAAGAAATAAAAGAAACAAAAAACACAAAAAAGCGGAAACAATAGCAGTGCGATAGAAAGAAAACCACTGCATCTACTAACATTGTTTTTACTAAATAAGGGTTTTGTCAGTAATAATGACCATTTCTGACACTGGAATGGGTGTTACGTTCTACTGCAGCTCATCAAGGAAGAGTAGTTTATTTCTAGTTTGTGTTTAAATATCTGCTAATGTGTAGTTACAGCTCCAGTAAATGTTACATGTGCCTCAGTAAGCAATACAATCAGATTCTGCATAAATTATTTAGCAGATGGGACTGAACATTAAATGTAATCTAATGTGAGGAAACACACTAGTAACAGTTATTATTAAAGACTTGTGAAACACATCAACCAGGAAAATAATGAAAGCCATCAACAAATCAGGCCTGATATATATATATATGAAGAATGAATCAACTGAGTTTGTTTAAATATCTTTGATTTGTGCACAGATTTCAATTTATGTTATGTTCGAATTCTTCAAAGGAAATTTATTGGTTTCTATAAATATTTTTATCAGTGGGAATGATGAGAATTTTAGATGGTGGCTTTAAGGGCTATAAATATAGCAAAATGAGAAATGAATCACGTTAGTGAAATATATTATATGAAATAATAAATTTTAAAGGGGAAAATAGGGTAAACTGAGGCCAAACTCTGCAGTGTAATTTGGTAATTGATTTATTTCAAGTTCATAACACTGAATGTTGGCAAAAAAACATACAGCACTATATAAGACAACTTGTGGGAATGAACTTTTTTACACCAACTATTTATACTTCTAAAAAAGTATCTGCAAACAGTTAATCATTTCAGTTTTACTGAAATTCTGAGCAAAATAACAGTACTTGAAACTACAGCGTTCAAGATACTCCCATTAACAATGAGTAAGCTAGAATACAGGTGTGATCCAGCTCTAGTAAACTAAAAGTTTTTCATAGACCTCAATGGTAGATGGATTATTCCCATTTATGAATCCATCTTGAAGCTATCAGAAAATACTGAAGTAGCGACAGAAATTGGGAAGACATCTGGGCTGGATATCCATTAAATATATTTTTTTTTTCTGTGGATTTTTGCATCTTTTTAAGACTCCAAATGGATTAACCCCTTAAGGACTAGCCCTAAAAATACAATCACAAATGAAATATCCTGTTATCTTCAACCATAGTTTTCAAAAGTACAAATTATTTTTCTGGTGTTCTACAAATAAGGGGTTAATCTTCAATAAGACATGCTGTGTCCACACTATATCATTATTAAAAAGCAAAGAGATATGCTGTTGAGATTTCAAATGTGAATTATTAGGTAGTCAACTATTTCAAAGCTAGTGTGAACACTGCTTCATTGTAAAGAGAGAAAGAGACAAAGACAAGAAAAAAAACGACAAAACACAAAAGTAACAGTAAATGCTAGGACTATGCAACCAAACCCCCTCAAAAATATGGCAGGTGTGACACTGAGCTTTAGAAAACCTTGGTCAAAAATCCTTCCGATGTCTTGGCAGCAATCCCTGATAGGATTCAATTGTCTCTGCTAGAAGGCTTTGGACCGGGCTAATTAGCTAGGGATAAAAAACATACATAGAAATATACTCTGCTGAAGAAATGCATTCCACAGCACAAGTCAGAGCTTCGTTATAACCAGAGTAAATCCTCTAAATTTTACTAATAAATGCACAAAACTGTAAAGCAAAAGTCCTAAATGATTGACAGTGTTGTGCTCTATACCTTCTTTTTCTTTGCCCATCCCTTCACTTTGTGATTGAATAAAATTAAAATTACATAAGCTAATATGGCATTCAATGCTATTGGCAAGGGAAAAAGCATTCATTTAAAATTCAATTTTTCCAGCAAAGCCTTCCTTGACACCCAAATTCAGCTCCCAAAAGCCAGCTAGATTCCGTCAACCACATTAAGACACCGAGCATTAAGAGCTGCATGAAAAGTATACCATGTTTCGGGAAGCAAATAGGTAACAATCTTTATAAATATAGCTTTGTTTACTGGAAATTTGTAGTTAGAAGATCACTACGTATTTCAGAGGCAAACCTTTTTATATATGCATTTAAACTGCTCAGTGTCTTGAAGAAATAATTCAGTCAAAAGCTTTGCTTCCCTAAAATAACACTATCATACTTAAAACGGCAACTCGAACCCAGGGCTGGGTCAGATAAACATACAGCTTTGCTTTCTTTGGAAGGCAGAGAACCCATTATTCCAGGGTTCAAACTTTCCAAACAATGACAACAATCACATTGTTTAGCACAGTTTTCCTTAAAAAAAAAAAAGCACAAGGATCTATGTTTTAAAAAGCTTTTGTTTTTGGCCAAATCTTTTAAAATAAACTCAATCCATAGCTATTAAGAACATTGTTTTTTTGGAAGCCCAACAGTAAATATGAAGAAAAATCTTAGTAACATTAATTTGCAAACTACGAATTATTTAAACGCAACAGCGTTAAGAAGGCTTGGTGCTCGTGTATTTTACTTCTATGAAACAACTCGGGAAATTATTAGAATACTGAAAACAATGTTAAGAATTCAGCATTCTGTACAAATTTACACATGTATGCAACAAGTATTTACAAAATGAAGGCTTATAATACAACCTTCCATTCTGTGTATGTAGTTTCCTACCCAGCAGTAACACTGTGCCGGAAAAAATAAATGTTACAAACACATGATTGAAGAAAACAAAAGTGATTTTATCTGACCCATAAGATTCAAATGTATTGCAGACATCAAATTATCATGCTTGCTGGCTTCAAAACATTTGTAGCTTTTTCAAAGGAATTACAGAAGAGATTTTAAAGCAACACTGCTGGCACCAGTGGACCTGCACAGGTGATAAATACATATTAGGTTTAAAAATCCCAACATCTACTTTAACTGAAGCCAGCTTAACTTTATTGTAACGCATTCTAGGTATACTGTTCAATCAAAGCACTCTGATCTCATTATTAGGAGCGGGCACTGCACTTCAAACCAGGTCAACCTCAAGAAACTGGGGGGAAAAATATACATTTTTCTCCAAGCCATACCAACATAGGTGGAGCTTGAAAATAAAATACATGATTATGAACCAAAGCCATAAAACCGATGGCAAAACTGATTCAGTTTCAAATGTACAGCGTGGTATGGTTTCTC
The DNA here is from genome assembly GCA_023333525.1 of Aspidoscelis tigris stejnegeri. Lineage (NCBI taxonomy): Eukaryota > Metazoa > Chordata > Lepidosauria > Squamata > Teiidae > Aspidoscelis > Aspidoscelis tigris. The sequence continues at coordinate 17,250,131 of JALMGA010000007.1, forward strand.
TATTAGACAGGCAGCCGTCTTGATATTAAACCTGTAAGTACTTGCAACGGAACATTTATTTTTCAAAAGAGATTTTGGACATTTAAAAATGCCTTTTCCAGAAATCTGAGGTTGTTGGTTGCAGTGACTAGATCTAACCACTTTGGAAACATACATTCTGACAAAACTAGCTGATTAATGAAATGCTGTTAATTACGTCACATGCCAGCATGTTGCCTTCCAGGATTTAATATCGTCTAAGAACAGAATTGATGAGTCAAATAAAACAGAACATCTTTTAACAGATTTCGAACCTCCGTCCTTCATGTTCTCTTCTCGAATCACTGGCGATGTCAATGTGATGGTCACTTGCATTTTGGGTTCCACACATGAATTTAAAATGATTGCTGCTTCTTGCACAACACACTTTATTTCATATTTCTCAGGACTTATAACCTAAACAAGAGAAAATAAGTAGCATCTGCATACTTTTTTCACACAAAAAAAAGTGCTGAGGGGAAAGGGGGAGGAAATAAAAGGGCCAGTAAAGAGACCTGGAAACACATAATATGTTATTGACAGTTAGGTTGCATTTTACATCTCTAGCTTCAAGGCTGGTTGGTACTGACCTATCTTGACCAAGTATTAAATCCACAAATGAAGTACAAAGAACTGAAAAACTCCAGGTATTTATTGCATTTTGGCATTGCTGCATTTTTGAAGCAAATTTCGAAGGCTACAGTTGTCTTCTTTTACACAGTGGTTTCTGCATACTCAGGGAAACTCCTCAAATATAGTATGCAAAAATAAAATACTTAATAAATTAAAGGCTAGGAAAAAGCCCACAACATAGTATAGTGTCACTTATTTCCTTATATAGTGTGTTTGTTAGTCAGATTACACAATGGAAGACAACTGCAGAAAATGGAAGTGTGAAAAGTTAACACTGTAAGCTACTGAATAGCACAAAGATTAAGTAGGGATAAGTTTTCTGCGGATGGCAGTATCCTAACTGCTGGGATTTCCTAGCCTGCCATTTCACCAACGAATGACGAAGGGCGCCCCTCCTAATATAAATTTGTGTCCTGAGACTCTACCTCCAGTCTTCCTCGGTCGCATTCACCAATAATCGTTGCCGTTGGAACAACCGTGGGCTTGTTAGGCCCTAAGAGGAAAATGGGACCATAGCTTCCAAGGAGAGAAGCAAGGAGGATTATTTGGGTAGGAAAAGCTCATTAGTCCTCATGCTGGGCACACCCCGCACGTTTGCCTGGGGTGATCGGCTGGAGGCTGTTGTGGAAAGTTTTCATATCAAATGGTCCTTGGATAGCTAGGAAGTAACACTCTGTCAGGCCAAAAGTGAAAAAGCAGAAGGTGCATGAGGAAAGAATTGGCAGCTTTCTTCTGTCATTGTGAGGAAATTACACAAGTTATAATACCTAAGATCAGTATTTCCCTTTAAAAAGTGGGTTTAAGATACGTTAGCTGTTGAATCTTGCGTGTACAAATTCTTGAGATGCCTTCAGATTATGTCTATTCCAAACCTGTAACCGAAGCTTTTAAAATTAGTGTGGTTTGCTTTTCAGAGAAAAAACAATGGGCTGACCCTCCGTAGATTTTGCTGTTTCTAACATTACTTCTGTTTCAGTTTTTTTAAATACTTAAACAATTCGCATACCAAACATTACATTAAAAAATCTAGACATAAAATACATAAAACAAATACTGAGCAATATATGACTCTTCAACTTCTGGGTTGCTATACATTGTTCCAGGAGTCTTCTTTAAGTGGGCTGTAACTGGGGGTTGTTATGCCTCTGAATGCTGTTAATGTAACATGAATTTGCTCCAAATTGTAAGAATGCCAGTTCAGGGGAATGTCATTGAATAAAGTCTCTTTTGATGCTCTATGCATTCCAATATTGGAGTGTTTTACAATGTGTACTACAGTGACTGAAGTGTAGGGGGTGATTCTGATTAGATGCTATTATTTGCTTATTTGCTGGCTAATATCGATTAATGCTATCATTGGCTGACTGCACTGCAGTTTGTCACTGCTTCTCAACAGACACAAGTCTGCTGACCATTCTATCTTGCACTTCATAATAAGAGTGATTTCAGCCTGTATTAGTTTCCAAACTGCTTGAATTTGTTCACTCCCTCACCAATACAGAAATGAGCCTTTATAACCCACTTTTCTCACCCTTTTAAAGCGACACAAAGCAACTGACAAAGCTCTATTCTTCTCTCTACAACAGTCATCCTGTGAAGTAGGTAAGACTGTGAGAGCTCAGAAAGAGAACTATGAACCAGCCCAAGGTCACCCAGCTGGCTTTGTACGGAATCAAATCAGGAAGCTTCCAGATAAGCATCCAAAACCCTAATCACAAGACCAAACTGTCTCACTTTTTCTTTAAACAAGGAAAATCTTAAATTGCAAAGGACAAGCAAACAGACTGAAAGCCTACAGTGCACCATTTAAAAGCTCTGAAGAAAAGTCAGTCCTGTTTCAGGCTGAAGTAGAATGTTTCTTGTTTCTTCTACAGACATGGTAGGGCATTCAAACGAAGCTTACAGGTTACGGCAAACTAACAACTGCACCAGTGCACCTGCTGGTTACAAAAGCACCCCGGCTTTTCTTCTCAACAGGCAAGCAGGGAGAATAGATCCCATTCAGAAGATCAGGAGGAAATTAGTGTGAGGCTTGCGTTAAATTAAAGCTGTTCCTAAAGAGGTAAAAATTGGGGGACAAAGACAATTATTGCCTTAGCTTCCTTTGCTTTCCCCAGATCTCCAACACATTGTTTTTAAATGTTTGACTAGATATGTTCACTTGGCAGGTGTGTGGTACCACTTGTGCAAAAGTTTCCTAACATTAGTAAAATGCATGGATGGCTTCTGCATGATTATAGCTATTAGCGTACTTGTGGGGTCCGATATTTGTCTCTGTTGAACAACTCCATATTGGTTTGAGGATACTAATAAGGAAGTATTTGAGCTATTCTATCTAAGATGCCTATGGAGATTTTAAAATCTTATGCTAACAATGAAATGCTTGTAACTTATAACGTTTCACATCTGAATTTATTCCATTTAATTTGAGGGGGATTAGCTTTTCACCTTTTGATGTCATGGCTTTTGTTGAACAGATTTTGTTTGTTGCTGTTAGATCTGGTTTTAATTTCCTTTATAGTTTTTCCTTCTCTAGTCTCCCCCTCGCTATCATGATCATAATTTTTCCATCCATCTAACAGAATCTTTCCTCTTTATAACACTTTAATTAGCTGAGTAATCTAACAATCATAAGACAATAATAAGTACAAATAACAACAACATTCCTTATAGCAAACATTTCCACTTTTTCTGCTGGTTGAATAATCCAATAGCTGTAAAGAAAAATGCATACAACAAACACTAAAAAGGGGCCTAATATTCAAAAGCCCTAAAGCTTGAGGAGGCCATCTTGCTTGTACGACAGGATGGTCTGTGGATGCCAAATTGACAACATCCTCACAAATGCACTCCAAAAGGGACAGTGAGGTCTCGGTGTGTCATTTTTTGCTTTACTAATGATTCTTATTTTACTGGCTTTAAAACTCTAAATATAACCTTTTCTAATTTCTAAATTATTCATTATACAATCTAATAGCTTTTTTCCCCTTTGAGATGACCCTAGGAAACTTAATTTGGTTACAAAACACGATTTTACTTTGTTTTTGGGTTTTTTTCTGGGTGCAGTATGTCCATAACATATTTCTTTGAAGGTCCAGAGTTCTGGGGTTTGTTTTTAATAACCCTGATAAGCTTGCATGGGGTCTTGGGGTTCTGTTTAGATCTTTTCACTCTTTGTGGCATTGTGTTCCAGTCTTGTTGTAAGTTAATAGGTGGGCTCACTATTAACTTACAACAGGAAAAACTTACAAGTTCTGTTCCCATTGTGTCAATGGGTCTGGAAGCTGAGAAGAAGTTGGGCTTCCTCTTGCATGGAAGCTAGGACCCTTTTCCGTATGAGCATTGAATCTGGATATATACAGCAGAATATCCACTGAAGCCGTTGAGTGGCAGGCCTTGGAAGATTTCTCACGTGCAGCATACTTGGGGGTGGGTGGGTGGGGAATCTTGTAAATCTAGGATTTTTTTGTCCCCCGAGGGAGCACTGGGTGTTTTTCTGGAGTGCCTAGTATACCTGATCTTTCTTATAAAAACTTATAAAAGTGACAATCATATCTTATGGGGGTGAACCTGGGTCTGGTTTTCTCCTGAGGCTTCTGTGAGCTCAATGGATCTTGGATGCGTTATTTTATTTCTGGGATGACATGTCTCCAACGTGTTAGTAATGTGATCTGTGTTGTTGATCCCACAGTGTCATGAGCTGCTGCTTCATGATTTCAAAGTCATAAATTCTCTTTATGTTCTCATGGGTGCACAGCGTATTATATCATCGTGCAGAAGCTGCTGTTAATTTGGCTTCTTCTAATGTTTTAATAATAGCTATTTCCGTTTCATTTTTCCGTACTCTTGCAATGTACCATTGATGTCTGGACCCACCGTCTCTTTTTGGGTTTTTGTTGTTTTTCCAGCCATTTTCATTTTGTTCCCCAGTGAGCTCTCAGCTCTCCTTGGCACTGGAGCTTTATTTCTTCAAATATAGGTGCTTGGGGGCTTAAAAAAAAACTCCTTTGCAGACTCCTGATCTTATTTGTTTTGCTAGCATGGTGCGGATCTTACTTGAAAATTGCTATTACCATCCATGTGCACGCAAGACCCCAACTTCTGTCTCAATTTCAGGCATGCTACCTTCCATCCCTAACATCATCACTACATCTGTGGAAGCATCTCAAACTGAGTGAGGTATCACCTTACTCAGAAACCAAGAAGATGCTAAGCTAAACACAGCTGGGGTCCCATTCAAGACAATTAAATTCTCCACATACCCTGATCACATGGATACACTCTTCGGGACTATATAAAGGTTGTCAGGAGGTGTGAGCTGAGGCCTGGCCAGCCATCTTCCCTACTCTACCCCAAACTGTATTACAAGGATCCTGATACAGGCTTTTGGAGCACTATGTAGAAACAGCTTCTCACAATGAGATACACTACAAAACCCTGTTGCAGCTCCTTATTTATAGCTAAAAAGGAATCTAATGATCAATATGCCAGCTTCATTGGAAGAATCCAAATTTAACTTTCACAAAAATATCAACCAACTTCAAGACCATACATACAGCAAGTTGCTTGGGCAGACTTTCAGCAATACGACTTAGCAATGTCTTTGTAGGCTTCTCAGCACACAGCAAGACAAGGTTGACATTTCTGTCTCCTCGGAGAAGTAAACCCTTAGCCAACACTCCCACTCGTAAGACTCCTTTCAAAGCTCTGTGTGAAAAAGAAGTGTCCGTGAGAACGACATATGCCACATTTTAATTGTCACATTAAGAAGCTAATTATAATGCACTAAAACCTTTCCCATCTATTACTCTACATTAGACAGTAGTGAGGCCAGTGTTCCGCATTTTCTAAAAAATATTTTTACATCACGTGCCAGGTTATAACTCCTAAGCTCAGGCAGAAAGCTAGGCTCTAAGGAAGGACCCAAACAGTACATAAATGAAATACGTCAACACTCTTTCAATCATCAGCAAGTCAGTTGGGGATGTCCTCCTGTAGATACTATAAATTACCATATAAGATGCACATGCAGTTTGGCAAGGAATAATTAGGAAAAATAAACAAATATAGGCTGCAGGGTGATTATAGGACGGTGATGGCCAACTTATGACACGCGTGTCACAAGTGACACGCCAAGCCCTTTTGGGTGACACACCTGGGCACCCTGGCACCTGGACGTGTAGTGTTTGCTTGTTCTTGAAGTGTACAAAATACCAACTTTCAATTGAAGATTTAGCAACAAAAGTCACTAATGTAAAGAATTATTTGTTTTTGCTTTTAATAAAATACATATATCAAAATATAACTTTTTTACTAAAGCCACAAATATCACAAAATTATGGATATTTCTAGATGTGACACAGCACCTGTGTTAAGCTAGGTTTTCTTGCGAATTTTGACACACCGAGCTCAAAAGGTTCGCCATCACTGTTATAGGAGAATTGAAGTATATAAAATTATGCATGGTATAGAAAAGGTGGATAGGGAAAATTTCTTTTCTCTATCACACAATACTAGAACCAGGGGGCACTCTATGAAGCTGATGGGTAGGAGAGTTGGATTTGAGAAGGGGAAGTATTTCTTCACCCAGAGGGTCATCGGTTTATGGAATTTGCTGCTGGAAGAGGTGGTGACAGCTACCAGTCTGGATCACTTCAAGGTAGGATTAGACAAATTTATGGATGACAGATGTATCAATGGGTACTAGAATGAATGCCTAGGTGCATCTTTCAGGCTGGGGGGCGGGGGGGAATGGGATTCCAGAGCAGGAATAGGTTTGTCCTTGTCTCTGCTTGAGATGCCCATGAGCATTTGGTGGGCCACTGTGTGCGACAGGATACTGTACTAGATGGGCTGTGGCCTGATCCAGCAAGGCTTCTCTTATGTTCTTATGTTGTTTGGAAAAAAGTGTCTTATATGGCAAAAAATACAGTACTGAGTTCCATCTAGTAGCAACCCACACCTGATCTTCTCCATGGTGTTTGCTAACCTCTGGAATGCTCTTTCCATGGTATTAATGAGCATCCACTATTGTATCTTTTATGTGCTCAAGACTTCACTCAGTATTTCCTGTGTAAATTTTTGTCTGTTTTTCTAATCCCCAGATTTTAATTTTTAAAAAAATATTTTAATATAATTTTATTTTACTCTTTGTTTTTATATTGCTATAAACTGCTTCGGGATTTTTAAATGGGAATAAGTATAAAAAGTTTTAAATCAAATAAATAAGTAAAAGCCTAAAGATGGTGCAGCCACTACAAACCTCTGCTGTGTTCTACTATCAGGCGCTTTCTACAATTAAAATGACAGAATCCTAGACTCAGTTCCTGGACTTAGGCTTGGCTTAAACAAAAACTTCTAGCTGGTAAAACCAAATTATGGCCCCATTTTGTCTGCACTCCAATCTGGATTCAACAGCTGCTTGCAGACCTTTGAATGAAAAACAAATGCATCTCAATGAGAATAAGGCATACCTGTCTTTACTGCTCTCTTTTTTATCGTCTCCTTCTTTGCTCTTGTTTTTTTCATTGTCAGTCATATTATCAGATACAAGTTTCAGAGCACGTTCCGTGATAGAAACTATTTTTTGGACTGCCTGAAGCTCTTCTTCAGTTGGATAGATGGCAGCATGTTTGGTCATTACGTAACGGTCATCTGATGAATCTGGTCGACGCAGGGGCTACATAAAGGAAGTGAATTTTAAATTCAGGTTGTTTCAGAAACATTTTCTGATCTTTAACTTCTAAAACATGTAAATTATCACAGCATTTTTTTTATGAAAAGCATGATACAAAAACCTATATACAGAGTCTGAGATCAAAATAGCAATGACTTTAGAATTAATCTGTACCAGGCTCCAATAAAACTACACAATGACTGTACTATGCACCACTCTTAGAACTTTGAGCGGCAATACTTCCTATGATTTTACAGCAGAACTGCTGCCTCACTACTTGAGATAGTTCAGAGAATATACTCTGCACCTATGGCCTTCCATCTCTTTCTAAAAAGAACCAACCCATGAACACCACCAGTTTCAAAAACAAAACAGTTATTCAGGAAGGTAAACGCAAACTTGCATTTTTTCCCTTCAAGAAGACAGAGAACATTTTCTAGAAAATAGAATGTAATTATGTTACAATAAGTGGAACCTCTGGATGCCATCTTAGCTCATTCCACGAGATCCTTGGCAACTTCCTTGGCCTATGCGTCAGTGGTCTCCATGTAAGATATATGCAAGGCGGCTGTGTGGTCCAGTCACACAGCCTTTACAAGGCATTATTGCATGGACATTTGCAGATCAGAGGAAACCGAATTTCGGAGGAATGTGCTGTTACAAGTCTCTTCCATTACGGTAAGGTGTGGGGATAATTTGAGGTGACCCACCCTGGGACAACTAAGCTTTGGTACATCCCACACGTTAGATTGCCATCCACAGGTTCTTGCGGTTGGCAATCTACTAATGACCCTCCCTTACTAATATGTCTGTTTGTACTTTAGAAAGAAGTGTTCCAAGAGAACGCTCCCTTCGGAAGACTTGAGGTGGGGCTTGGAGGCTCAAATTTATATCCGGAGGGGCGCCCTCCATTGGTCATCAGTGATATGGCATGCTAGGAAATCCACATTAGTAGACTGCCATCCACAAGAACCTACCTACCTTCACATAAGTAACAACTCACTGTTCTCATAAGAAGGTCTTTCTAGCTCTTAAAGGACTCTTCTTTAAAACGCTATTCACCACAGGGCCCAGTTCAAGCAAAATAAAAAGTCAAGGGTTTTTTTTTTGAAGCCTTTTGATTGTTTGCAAGCTTGCACAAAGAGATGTATATATATGGTGTTTTCCCACTGTCACTAGAAGTACCCATTTAAGTACCCATTAAAGAGTACATAATGGCATTTTTGTACCCATTAATGGGTACTTAATGGGTACTTCTAGTGACAGTGAAAAAACACCCATAGAATAAGATCTGTTTATAACCTGAATATTATATATATCTTCTAAAATAGTATTGAACAATTACCGTATTTTCCGGCGTATAAGACGACTGGGCGTATAAGACGACCCCCAACTTTCCAGTTAAAATTTAGAATTTGAGATATACTCGCCGTATAAGAAGACAACACCTGGTGTATAAGACGACCCCTGACTTTTGAGAAGATTTTCCTGGGTTAAAAAGTAGTCTTATACGCCAGAAAATACAGTATTATATTTTGAATACGGAACAGGGATTTTGAGCTTCTCTGAATTACTCACAGCTGGGCCCTGGGGCTGAGGTGGCATCCCTGGTCTCACACCGAGTAGTCCAAGAGGGCCTGGAGGTCCATGAGGATATCCTCCATCGGGTATTCTACGGCGATCATCCCAGTGATGCTGTTCTTCTTCCATTCTCCTCCAGTACATGTCCTCCTCGTAACGCCTAAATTAGGAACAAATCACACGTCCATCCTTTTGATACTGAAACATTTTTAAGTACCTACACTATTTAGTTCTCTATTTCAGGTCCTGTTAAAATTTAGGTACTACAAAAAGCCAAAATACAACTGACTGGAATTTGTTATCATCCCATCTTATAATAAAGGCCTATTCTGGTACTGAATTCCCTAACAGCAGACGAAGATTCACAAAATGAATTCTCTCTTTTCACTCACAGAATATAAGACAGAAGATACTTCAGGTGAAGATAATATACTTTTAATTATTATTCATTTAAGTGAAATAGTACCTCATCTCTATTCTCCATCGCTCCTCTTCTTCACGCCTCCTCCAATATTCTTCTTTCTGCATCTGCTTTCTCATCTTTTCTTCTTGGATCTTCCTTGCCCGGATACTAGGCTTCACTTCAACTTGCAAGTCTGGATTTACTTTTTTCTGTTGAAAAGGAAAATAATTGGTAAATTTTTCCAAAGAAGTCAAAACCAAAACTGTAAAACTGAATACCTGGACACAAAATGCTTTCCATTAAAAATGTTATTTGCAGATCAAGCAGTCATGGCTGGGTGGACAGGTTGGGTGATTTGAATAATTCATAGTTTATCACTAGCATGAAGGAAACAATGGATTAAATGTACTGGAGCCTGGGATTTGTTAAAACATGCAGGTTTCTAATGCAGATTGTTATTTTGAGCGCTTTACCGGTAAAGAAGATGGATATGTTCTGGCAGCACCTGCTCACTTTTCTTTGAAGAAGCGATAACAGAAACGTCATCATGATATAATTCAGAACAGTTTGCAAGACGGCTATGTACCCATCTGCATCAACTTGCCTTATATTGTAACCTGTGTCGCCTTCCTTTTAGATGCATCTCCTTAGCATTAGGATCATTAAAGCTGCATTCACAAAGTTTACAGTGAAAGCGAATAACTTTTCCTTCATCATTCCGTACCTATTAAATAGAGAAAAGATGAGTAGAAAAATATGAACATATTATTTAAATATAAAATTAATACTGTACTGCAAAAGAAAAAAAATCAATCAGCCATAACACATTTACACTGGGCTCAGATAAACTTGCAGTTTATTTGATGCTTTAAAAAAAAAAAAAAGAAAAACCCTGATTACTCTGTTACATCGGACATCTTACTATGATAATCCAAAGACATTCTGGCTGAAAAAGCAGCTCTGCCTCCTCCAGCTGCCACCAAAACACCCAACTTGGCTGATGAGAGTAGACAGAGCAAGCCAGAAGGTTATTTCCATCAGTCATTCAGTAGCACGCCATGGAGAATGTATTTACATAATGTAATGTATTCCTGTTGTGTAAAGTATTCTGGAAATTCAAGGTGAAGAGTCGTATAAAAATATAAAAATGCCTATTCTCATTCCTGTGGGAAAAATTATTGTTAGAACATGATCTTTGCTGATGCATTATGTTATGATGGCATGTTCCTGAGCTATTCTCAGACAGCTCTCTAAGTTGGAGCACATGGGTTTAAATCTCTGTTCCTAAAAACCCCAAGACCAATAGGTGGTGCATCTTCCAGCTATAAAGGGTGCCCTCTCACCACCCACTCCAGTATTGTTACATCATTCCTAAGATCTCATCAAGAGCCTGTTTTCAAAAGCCTATGGCATTTAGATCCAGCAAGGCCTTGCCAACCTTGAAATTCAGTAAGGGAGCCTGTTGGAGCTCCCAGATGGTGTAGTCAGTTCTGGACACCCCCAGGAAAGATGGTGCCTCTAGCAGATGTGAGCCCTGCTTGTTCCACCCCAATGCTAGTGTAGAGCTGCAGTAGTACAGCGAGTGGCCCGATTAAGACAAAGAAATGGGCACCAGTCCTCTTTTGTTGCAAAGGGGAGCGTACCTCGGCCTTGCTTTTGTTTTTACTTGGCCATGTGGTAAGAAGTCCTGGTATGGAGGAAGGACCCTTTACAGTTAGATGCTTTCTTGCAATACTGAGGAGTCTGATAGCGAGAGAGGTCCCTTTATAGCTGGCTTTTTAGAAGCAGAGCAAAGCTCCAGCTTGCAAGCCAGTATGGAATGCATAATCACATGAGTCAACATCATTCTACTGTCTATGTCTGCTCTGCTCAGGAGTTCCAGAACCAACACAGCAGCTGGTAAATTTTGCATGGACGTCAACATCATTTAAGTTAAGCAAAGGACAGTAATATAAATCGATATTTGAGCAAGCTGCACAGGGCAGGCACCACGTAAACGGGACTCTAGTTATGCAAAAACACTTTGATGTTATGTGAAGAGGTGTAACTATCAGCAAGTTATAAAATCTATCACAACGTTGTCCTGCCTCAGTACTCCTTGATAGAGGAGTTTCATTCTTTCCGCTTCAAGAATGCTCTGAGAAGGCAAGTGATGGGAAAGTTAAGTTTGAGAAGCTTTTATCCAAGGAAGTTTTTAGAAATCAAAGCAAACTTTTTGTCATTTAGTTCATACTCGCTTGAATTTCTATAATGTATTACAGAACAGTTAAAGTACTGTACGAGGAAACAAATAAAACTATGGAAATTAAAATGAATAGTTCTCTGAAGCTACTGATAGTTTTATCCAGAGTACATAAATGTACTGTTTAGAAAGACTGTGAATCCTTCCTGAATAGAATATCATGTACTCATCTTCTTTCTTTTACTAGCTGGCAATTCATTACTCAGAAAGTGCACAAGAATGAACTCATATGCACAGATCGCTAATACATTGGGTCAACTTGCAACTAGTATAGTTCTAAGACCTACACAATTCAAGAAACTGGCAATATTAGGTTCCTAACATCAAATTTTAATTTTACTTTGGAACTGAAAATCTGAAGTGTCATCTTTGAATCTAGAATTGCTAAAGGCATAGTAATGCAAAGGTATTTTAAGGGTGTGGATTTAATAATTAAAGTTCTGAAAACCATACCTCCTCCACATAGTCATGACCCACTGGCTGAACCTCAGTTTGCATAAAAGCAGTAAGAGATGCAGGAGTTTCAGGTTCAGAAGCTGCATCAGGTTTAATTTCTTGTGTTTGCACTGCAGCAACAGAAGGTGTAGTCTTTGAATTTTCTGATTTTAATTCATCCACTTTGCTTGTTGTTGTTTGTAGCTTATTCCCACCTAATACAATGTATTTCAAAGCAAAAATAATTTTCAGTTTAAAGCTGTCATTCATATAATCTCTAGCCACAAAAGGGAAAGTAGGGAGCAATCATGCAGCGTAAAAAGTAGGCCTGTGTAGCAGACTGGTTCCCTCCTCCCCCAATCGGCCCCCACATTTGCAAGCTGGTTATGAACCTTCATATCATGCCAAGCCATTTTCCCCATCTAAGTAGTTTGACTGGTTCAGATCGGACTGAAGAAGGTATCTCTGAACTGAGGAGAGTGACTTGACCCAGGGGTAGATTGTGTTAAGCTTTCCTCTTCCCTCTGGCGCTGCATGCAACTGCAGAGCGAAAGGAAAGGTGGGGCAATTGAGATCAGGGGGTGCATTCTGTTGTACAGTACTTGCCTATTAGAAGGTCATTTCATAAATCTTTAAACATATTACGAAACATAAAAAAATACTAGTAGTAGTACCTTCCTTAATATGCAGCTGTATGACAGTAATACAATAAATTGTGAAATAAAACACAAGCATAGTATCTTCAGAACTGCATTTCTAAGAGTAGGGCTTTTTACCACTGGAATACTCAAGAAGGCTGAGCACTGGAGTAGAAGATGATATAAAGTCTGGCTAAAATATATTCTCATAAAATATTTCTATTTTAAGTATTTTATTATTTTTTATAATTTTACTTAGATTTTATTATTTTGATTGAGTATCATGACCTATGGATAAAGGATTGGATATAAATATTTGACTGAATAAGTAAAATATTTAGCAAGTGTTTTGAGTGGCAACCTCATGATCATGATTATTATTAACAAAGAAGGTATTATAGAATTTTTCTGCAACATTTGAAGCCTAATCTTTATGTATTACTTAAAATACTGGAGGCAACCTATGGAGTTTCCAGTGGTAGGTGGCAGTGGGGAGATAGGAAAGTTTTGTATTTAGAAACTGGTCAAAATCACAGCACAGCCATAAGATTACCTTAAAATATACACAGTTTGCTAAATTCTTCAACAAAGGCTTTTATACTTGCCAACAAAGTTAATTTTGGGTGTAGATATTTTCTTTACAGCAACATTAGCTGGAACAATGGCTGCTTTGTTGTTGGATGTTGTACTAAGTAGTACATTGGCAGAGGGAGTAAGAATTTTTACTGCCAAAGGTGTGATGGAGGAATTCACAGTGCTGCTGTTAGTTGTAATATTGGAAGAAACTGCCGTTGGTTTGGAAGCAGATGTTGCAGATGTAGCCTGGGTAACGACGTTTGGTTCAGTTGAAGGAATGGGTTTTCCAAGTTTGGTATGCAGTTTAACCACCTACAAAACCACCAATAAAACCATAATTAACAAGATCAAGAAATGCTAAATATGTTTATTCAAAACTCTGGGAGGAAAAAAACGAATTAATACACAGGCATGTTCCAATGTGCAGCTGTTACCATGAAGAGCTGCAGTGTGGCAGATTAAACATACTAATAAGAGACAGCATTCATACACAAGCCATGTCATTAGTATTGATGGCTGGTTATCATGAAAACCAGCTAAAAGGACTAAAAACTGGGGTTATTCCAGGACAAGTGGCCAGGTGATGAGCCTGGAGTGAAGTGCTAGCAAGTATAACTTACCCAGCTTGATGACACTATGTCTGAGCACCCCAACTGAATTCAACAGAGCAGATGTGCACCAATTCACTAGTCCAGCCAGCTAAATGTGGTGCCACGACTAAACACCATTTAGCGCTGGCAAGGCACATTTTGCAGGGCATTGGGGAAGGAAGATTTGAGTGCCTTCCATTTTTATAGAGCTTGGTACTGTGGCTTGAAGCAGTTTTGACACAGAGTCAGGCCCCTTCTCCCCCAAATCAAACTGGGCACAGTCTGAGAAAAAAGAAATCCCTGAGAAAGAAAAGGGAGGCCTACCTTTTGATGCTTGGCTCCTCGAATATGAGCAGCATAGGCATCAGCACCTGTGCACGACACATCACAGAGCTCACAGCGCAGCTGGTTCTGAGTTCCACGAGCAGATGAACTGTTGCTGGTGGTATTCTGTGATGCTTTCAAAGCTGCTTCTTTCTTTTTATGCTTCTGTCCTTCTAAATGCTCCTTGTAAGTCTGTTTACAATAAAATAAATCCACAAATACGCATGTTATTTCTGACGTTTAAAAATTAAGCACATAAACACAAATGAAGATTTCTTTTTCTTGCTAAGAATATAGATTGCTAATGCATCCCACAACTTTTAGGAAAAAGTACCTCTGGAATACATAAACTTATAGCTGACTGCAAATAATTTTAAAAAAATGTGATAAAATATTTTAGATGTACACATATGTATGAATCAAGTAAAATGAAGGCATTCATTTTAAATTCCAGTTCTGCCCCAATGAAGTTTCTTTCCTTCTTTTACATCCAACCATTCTTAACTAGACAAGTGGCATAGTCAAAAAACAAATTCCACAGAAAATCTATTATAGATGAAACAGTTAATATAGCAGTCATTTTGTCACAGATAGGCACAAGGGCCAAAACATTTAACATTTCCCCTCAGAACATCTGCAATATATGAAAGGTTTCATTTTACCAAATTTACAATGGAGAAGTATAATGGTACCTGTGGTCCAGCACAACTGATCTTACAAACATCACAATAGTGGATCTGGGGTGGTTTAGGAGGCTGTTTTGGTTTCAACTGTTTATTTTGGAATGGTGCCTTTTTAGTAAAGGTGGTCCCGGTCCAGGCGGCTGTTGCTGCAGCGGCAGCAGCAGCTGCCGCCGCCTGCTTCTGCTGCTGCTGCTGTTGTTGATAATAAGATGATGCAGCTGAATATACTGCAGCCTCATAGCCAGAGTACGATGTACCTTTGAAGGACAGAAAAGTAATTACGTATACACTGCCATTTGACAATTTATATTTTCATTAAGAGCACTTTTTTTTCTAAACACACACAACACTGGAAACCAAACTGGTGAGGAGACATATCTGAAAGATATAAAAGCAATCTGTTATTTTCCTATATTCACTTAACTCTAGAAGAATTTAGTTGGGATGGTCACTGGGTTTAAGCCCAACCTAACTCACAATTTGAGGATAAAAATGGAAAGGATGGAAATAATGTTTGATGGTAGAAGAAAGGCAGGATATAAATTTAGTAGTAGCAGTAGTAGGTAGGTAGGTAGGTCAATCAATCAATCAATCAATCAATCAACAATTACATTGAGTACAGACTCTAATTATCCTTAATGAAGAATACATATATGCCCTTACAGGTTTGACCTCTTTGTCTCAAAAGTTAAAGAGCTATTTTTAATCTGGAATATCCTTTGTTTAAAACATGACTTACCAGAGTATGTAACCGCAGTTGTGCTGTATGTAGCACTTTGAGTATAGGAAGGTACAACAGTGGCTGCAGCTGCAACTGGTTGCACAGTGGAAGATACAGGATATATAGAAAATGTGGTAGTAGCTGGGCTTGGAGTGGCTGGCTTTATGGCTGTCACTTGACGTGTTTGCTGGGCTTGAGTATACTGAGTTGCTCCTTGACTATAACCGGCTTTTGGAGCTAACAAAAAAACACAAAATTACATGCAGAAAAGCTGTAACAATTATAAAACCAATTCTAATTTAAGCCAGAATTTCACTTAATTCTACTTCATCTTATTTAGTAGATATCTTGCTGGGGAATTAGTCCAATTAAGAATGCAAAATATAAACACAGATAACCATCTACCCCATCATAAATAAGCAGTAAGAATGTAAATCTTATTCCACCTTCTAAATTTCATAAGTATGGCACTCAGTAGCTGCTAACAATAAATGTTATTGTTAACAGTTGGTACAGTTTTTAGAATGCGTACATACACTTTTGAGACATTCATACTAAGACTGTGCATGATTCAGTAGGCCCTGAACTGGCTAACTAAGTGAACATTGCCATGAAGCAGTTTGTCACAGAACTGCTAGTGAACATTCCAAGCTCCTTTCTGTTTGTCTTGGCTCAATTCGCTGCCATATTTTCCTGAGCCTTGGTATGTGGTTCCATAGATTATCAAACTGAACTCTGCAAAGAACTTTGTGTTAACACTGTGTTATGCGTGGCTAAAGTGGATGTCGCTTCAGACAGGAGAATCCTGGCAGCTCCTTCCAAGTTTTCTTGTTACTGTCTAATTCTACAAGATTTTCCTCCCCCACATTTCTCCTTAACAAGTGTGCTAATCAATTAGACGTATGGCTCATCTAGTCCAGTAGGATACAAGCATATGGCTTGCTTGCTCTGTTTACCTTTGAAGATAAGCCATCTACTACTACCATTAGGGCTAACAGTCATTCACAGATTTGACGTTCATGAATTAGTCCAAAGTTTTTTAAAACATCCACGGTGATAACCAATATCAAACTTTGTGGGAGAAAATTCCAGTGTTTGGGTTTTTTGTTGTTGTTTTTTTTAATATTTTGCCCTTCCTGATTTGTCCAGGATTTATCTTTACTGGGTGACATTTTTTGTACTGTTTTAGGAAAGGGAGAAAAATTTCTCTCTTACCACTCAGTCTACACCATACCCATTCTCAGCCAGCCCTTACAGTTGTAGCATCTGGGAGATTCTCTTCTGCACCCTCCATTCATGACTGCTAGGAGATGCACTTTTTTCTTACTATACAGCCTCGGCATCACTTGCCTGCTTCTCCAGTAACTTTTTGGTAGCTCGCTCCATTCAGACCAGGCCACGCATATGGAAGCGGGCCCCAACGACTGTTTCCAGTGAGCAGGCTTTTCCACACAACCATCGTGAGACTGAGAGGTCCCAGAGGGTATGTCCCAGATGCTCCAACTGGAAGGGCTGGCTGAGAATGGTACGATGAAGACCTTAGGGATTGTACATTCTAGTCAGCCCATCAGCTGGAGCCGCGCAGGAAAACTAATATGTTGGTTTTATTGTTTCAGAAGGTGTATTTGATGGGTTCGCTCACTCAAGATACTGGAGAAACAGTCAGGTGATGCAGAGGCTACACAATAAGAAAAAAAGTGCATCTCCTAGCAATTGTGAATGGAGGGTACAGAAGAGAATCACCCAGATGCTCTAACTAATGGGCTGACTAAAATGTACGATCGCTAAGGTCTTCATTATGCCAATATCATACATCTCGTGTCACAGAACTTTTTTTAAAAAAACAGTGAAGGTACATTGTGTCAATACTTCACTGTCTACAATTACTCCAAGACCCCCATTATGATCAGACCCAGTCAATTTCAAAACTATTAGTATCATATGAGCAGTCAGGATTTTTAGCTCCAGTATGCATCATTTTACTCTTGTTCACACTGACAGGCATTTTCCATGTTGATGTCCAGCCCCCACCAATGTGCAGAAATTCCTTTGGAAATATTTGTAGACCCTTTTTGTTTTTATAGCACTGAACAATTTGATGTCATCAGCAAATTTAGCCATTTTCTTCCATGACAGCTAAAACTTATGTTTTCCCAAATTGCATCTCTGATAGTAATTCTGTCAAATAATACCTGTGATTATGAAACTGTTTTGTTCCACACAGTCATTTCTGGACAAAAACTAGAAAAGTTGCTCTGTTGTATATTTTATGATTTTATACTGACTGACATTGAACTCAGATCTTTAGTTGTCATTGCGACTTTAAGCCCTACAGAATTGAGCCAGGATATAAATACTATACTATAAATAGATTTTTAAAAATTGTCCTTTGAATTCCAACCGTAGGAAGGAGGGCTCCAAGGACAAACCTTACGTCTCTGTGGAGATGGGATGCTGAGAAAGTTTAGCATTAAGCATCACACTAGCCTAAAAAATGAGAAATACTGCAAGTGACACTCTTGCTGCCTGAAAGTTACTACTGAAGTAATGTCTGTGCTCTACATAAATTTTTATTCAAGGATGAAAACACTACCATAATGTAAAAATGAGGCTTCATTTTCCTTCAACTTTTAAAGTTCAGCGTCCATAGGAATGCAGATTTGTGAAACTGCTAAGGGTTTTACAAACACTGCTGTAGTGTAAGTATTGATGCTTCTTTTAACGATATTCATACCACTAAAAATTCTTTTATAAGATTCAGAGTTTCTTGCAAAAAAAACCAAAGAAGTATTTACAAAAATAAAGCAATGGTCACAAAATTGTTTTGGAAATTTGAGAGAATTCTTCCCTCCAGGTGGCTCTCCCCACCCTTCAGATTAAACTTCTACACAGCAATGATTAAAAAGTAAAAAAAAATTAAGTTTAATAATTTGATTGAGGCAGCAAAAAGTGGCGTTATATATAAACAAGGAAGTCTTCTAGCGCTGGCTAACTGCATGGGCACATCCATACATGGACAAGGACATAAAAGTGGTTTGCCACACCTTTTCTCAGGAAATACAGGGGAATGAACATATGATTACCTGCTTTCCAGTGGCTGCTCTACTATCTTCCTACAGCCACCTTCCCTCTCAAAGAGGTAAGATGATTATCCTTGCGAAATTAAAATACATGAATTAAAAACTCAAAAGTGACTATCCAGAGAAGAATGCCAGGGGAAAAAAAATACATTTTCAGCTATTTTCTAAAACTAGGAGGCTTGCCTTATAGAAGTTTATTCCCCAAAGGTGATTTTACTATGGAGAAGGCTTGCCAATGAGCACCTGCTTCACCAACATTTTAAGTGGGTAAAATTGTCAGCAAGCGCACACTGTATGACCTGAGATTCCATCAAGGCTAACATGAATAAGGTGATCTTTCAGGTAACTAGAATCCGGAGACCTTTAGCTCTTTATATATTAAAACCAACACCATAAATATATATATTCAGACACACTTTAGAGCATGCAGCTTACCAGTTTGATAGTACGATTCAGCTACAGATGGCTGAGGCTGGGCTGCAGCTGCGACTGCTGCTGCAGTAGCTGTAGGTTGTTGATAATATTGCTTGCTGTCATAAGCTACAGCTGGAGCAGTGGATCTAACATACGAATAGGAATCCTTAAGAAAGGGGAGGAGGAAGTGTGTTTGTTAGTTTTTGCTTTGAATCCAGGGACTAATTCCAAACTATTTCCATTAATCTATTCATTTAACCTTTCAAATTAGGGATGGGCACCAATTAATTTTTTTGTATTCGATTCGTATCAAATCAAATGCAAGAAAATTTGTATTCATTCGAATAGATCCCCTTCAGATGTGGTAGGATTCTATTCGATACAAAAGCATTCGCACAAATTCGTATGAATATCCGATACGAACGGATACGTATCCCATACATATCTAATACGTATCCAATCCGCTCCTGAAAGCGTCCAATCCGCTCCTGAATCCACTTTGAATCCGCTCTCAAACCATGTAGAATGCATTCTGGATCTGTTGTAGATGTGACTGGCGAAGCTGCTTTTCAACTTCTCCATTTCGCAAATGTTCCAAAGCATTCGTATGACTGTTCCAAAACATCTGTACGACTATGAATGTCAACGTATGAATGTTGTAACGTTCAATTCGTATACGAATGTCCAAATGCATACAAATATTGCATGTTACCAATATTTGTGCACAGCCCTATTTCAAATATCAAAAAATTTAAAAGAACTTAAAAACTCCATTTTGAAAACCAAGTGGGTTTATCTCACTTTTCATACTTTCATTAGTGCACTAACTCCAGCATTATCTAATTCAACATTGAAAGAACAAACATTTAGTCTTTTATTCTCTAAAGGAGAAGTAGAAATGCAATAAGGAGGCAGCAAAAACAAGTATCAGAAGGTAGATAAAATGAAAATAAGAAATCCTGAATAAGTGAGTTGATGGAAGGATGTCTGTCCAAATGAGAAAATAGGAAGGAAAAGCCAACCCGTAAATTAACCAAAAGAAGTGCTTAATTATGTTTTCATTTAACAAAATTATTTATTAATTAGTTTGCTATTGTTAGTAGTTTCAAATCCAAACCAGTTGATTCCTTCTTCTAAAACTCAAAACTCCATGCTGGCTGCTTAATTTCAACATACCAAATCAAACACCAACTTTCATTGCAGATATATTTTGTGTATGTCCCAAGGCTTTCTGATTTGATATACTGAGAGCATAAAGATTTAATTCTTAATCAATGAGTAATATTTTCCTATCGCAGCCAATTAACACTCATCACTTTTAAAACAAACAACTGATAAGCCACAGCAAAAGTGAAATCACTGGAACGTTAACCATTAAGAAACTTACTTGGTAGTTTTGGGTAGTGACTGGAGGTGGTGGTGGCGGCGCTTCTTGTTGTCTCTGTGTGTAACCGTAATCTGTTGCGGTGTGTGCTGTAGGGTATCCTCCATAGGCTGCAGCTGTTGCAGCAGCTGCCACAGCCACTGGAGCAGGCCTTGCTACTGCAACTGTTGCTGCTGCTGGGGCATAGGCCGCAGTCACTGTATGTGCAGCTACAGGAGCCTGATGAACAGTGTAGCTTGCCACTGTAGTTGGATGGGAATATGCTACACCTGAAGCTGGCTGCTGGCTGAAATAGGAAGAAGACAAGAATTACCTCGATAATCATGGTGAGATTTCCTCACTTTTGATTAAGGTTCAAAGTTAGAAAATACAGTCATTTTGTTCACTTGCAGTATAGTGTAGGGGTAGTAGTAGTAGTAGCAGTAGTAGTAGTAGGAGGAGGAGGTGGTGGTTTTTATATCCCACATTTATCTCACTATATATTGAAAAGTTGGGTACCCACATTCCTATTACTCACAAAACATCATGAACAAAGACATGAGTAACAATTAGAAGTGTGGGTTTGAACATCCTTCTCAAGCCCAACAGTCAGCTGGGCTCCCACTGTTACAGAAGCCTTGCAAAAGCTAAATGAGCAAAGAACCCCATTTTATATTGCTGCTTCATATCAAAATCTCAAACTGGTTTACAGTTTAAAGAAAAGGTTAAAACAGTAATGTATAAAAATACTATTCAAATCTGGGTGGATGTCACGGGACAAACATTCATTCATACTGAGAATGCCTAAGTTTTCAGCCTGCACCTAAAAGATACAATAGTTGGCACCTCATGAACATCTTGAGAGAGCATTCAAAAGAGTAAGCATCACCACAGAGATAGCCCTACTGTGGGACACTACAGGATGACACTAAAGGGTAACACTGACTAATTTTTGCTACTAGCATCAGAATCTGACCAGACAACTATGATTATGTTATTTATCTCATACCAGGGAAAGTGATATTGCAAGCACCTAAGTATCAAGTTGTTATGGGTCTTATGCACCAAAGGTCTATTCGCATTACAGTCCAGGAATGCAATTAGGAAGTCCTGGGACAGAGCATTTGCTCTGCTGGGTGGGCGGTTCCGTCCGGAACCGTCTCAGGGTGGCCTAATTGTGTTCCGGGCGTAGAGCTTGCTAGTTCGGTCTGCAGCGTTTGGCACCTGCGCGTGCCGCAACCTGTGATTGGTCAGTGGTGTGCACCTGGGACCAAACCAGGCCTTCTGTGCAGGCGCAGAACACCGCAAACCGAACTAGCAAGTCCCGTCCCCGGGCTTGCCAGTCTGTTCTCTGGTGGCTACCAGGTAAGTTGCGTGCACGTCTGCAGGGAGGTGAGCAGCCTGGGGGGTGCCCAGGGCGGGCTTCCATGGGGTATAGCCACCTCAGTCGAGGTGACTGCAGCCTGTGGAGGCCCAATGCACACATGTCTGCCTTTTCGGGCTAGGACACCTGGGGATGGAAGCCCCATTCGCATCTAGGCAGGTAATGGATGCATGGGAACGTTCAGCTGTAGTGTGAAAAGGCCTCTTGCGGTGCTGTTTGTAAGGGTGCTGTTAACAATGGGAGTCCAGCTGATTGTCAGGTTTTAGGGAGTGGTCCAACCCCCCTCCACATCCCAATAAGAATACATTCCAGGTCAGATTTTGTCTGATAAAACGAAGTCCTCATTTCCTGTTTAGCCATTGGGGCATGCTTCAGAATAACCTTGGGATTAACACATAGCGTAAACAATATGGCTACAGCTAAGTAAAAACTGATCAAGAATCTTACCACTATAATAGTCACATGGCTATTAATGGATTAGTTCAAGCAAAAGTGGCTTTGCAGAAAGTAGGTAGCATCAAGAATTGGATTGTAAGGGGTAGGAATGTGCAGTGAACAAAGCAACTCCAAGAATTCTGCACTAATATCAAACTAATACCAGATGACATATGGTTCGAACGGTGCCCCAAACAGCTTTACCCATGGACTTGACTGGGTGGTCAAATAAAAACCAAAGATAAGGATCATCACTGATTCTGATATTGAGCACAATTTTCCTATGGCAACTATGAAAGTCAGAAACAGCAAGCACTGTTCTAATGTTTAACCTTAGAAGAACTCAAAACACCAAAAAGCTCAATTTGAAGCAGAAAATGAATCAGCGGGATTTAAGACACACACAGAAAACAACAACAACAACAACCCCATGGATATCTAAGTAGACACATTTCTTGAGGCACATCCAATGGAAAGTCAAGTGAACAGATTAAAAACAGATATATTCCAAACTGGTTCTAAACAAGCTAGTTTTTATTAATTTCCCCTCCCTGGCTCAACAGATGTGTTTCCAAATGGACCAATATGTGACTTGTTCAATAAACATATCAAACAAGCAGCTGGTTCTTCGATCAGTTCCATGCACCATTTTTGGCCTATCATAAAAGTATACAACCTTAACTATTCAAAAGCACTAAATATAATTTAAACACAATAGAGTGAAAGAACAAGAGAGGACCCCAGGTTCTGAATTGATCTGAAATAAGAACAGAGCTGGATTGGCTGATTAGAAAAAAAATACAGTAGCAAAAATAAAGTAGTGCAAAAAGAGCTTCAAAAGGATCTCTGCAAACTGTAGATCTGAGCAAAAAAATGGCTGTTGAATGTGAGCAAGTGTAATGTGATGCACACTTCTACAGATCTAGGCTATGTCTAAAATTGCAACTGGCCAGAAAAGAGATCCTAATATAGTACAGTGATAAGACAGTTCAGTGGAAGTTATCAACCCAGTGTGTCAGAGTCCTTTTTGTCCACAGCTGACTTAAATTCAGATCTTTTTACACACATGCCGTTACCAACCCATATAACTGCACCCTATATCTGAGTGGTGCAGCTAAATTTCATTCCACTGTTTTCAGCCCAGATCTCCAGTGCATTTTGATCTCCAAGGACATTTGCTAGCCTTCCCCTATGTGTCATCCTAAAAGTGTGATAAATTTACTGAAAGACTAAGTTAGGTAAAAGTTAGAGTTGGAACAAAGAGGCCTGTAGCAAGAGAAAAGGAAGGATTCTCCAAGTATAGGGAGTGAGAAAATGATAGAAATGAACCAATTCTCTGACAAGGTACGTTGGAGGGACAGAAATGATTTTTTTTTCACAGCTACTAATAATGTTTTGTTAAAGTGTGACACTAGACAATTCTTGTGTTTGCCTTACTTCTATAAATTGCTCAGTAGTGGCAAATATCATTTTGCCCTTAATATGTAAGCTTCCAAAATTTTTACACCTTGTTTCATAGATCTGCCTTTCAGGTGTAAAGAAGATAGAGATCTGTACCAACTTTTTTTAACAGGGTCACCGTTCTATTTCAAAATGAAATTTAATCAGGCATTCCTAATACAGTAATGTCAATATGCAATATAATAAAGACTCTTGAGCAAATGCAGAATGGGGCTTACTTCCCCCTTGCAAAGCACGTAACTTGCACCATCACTGCACAAATTGTACCTAACATCATGTACATATTGGGCACAGTTTATGCAAAAATATTTGCTAACTTCAAAATGTGTGACCAGACCTAAGCCTTTAAGACCACAATAAAAAAGCTAAGTTATGTTTTACCAACCATGCAAAAGCAAGCCCATGTTACAGAACGGATTACTAATATCTGAATTTTTCTGAACAATGTAGAAACAGCATGAGAATATAAGAAATCTTCTGAAGTTGTTAATAATAATTGCAATAACTATGGGACTAGAGAAATTGCTTTGGTTTTCTACAATTCAGACATGTAGTTCATGAAATGGAATATCTGATGGATAACTTTGTCAACTGACACCTCAGCCATGATGTTCACTGGATCATCTCAGGCTAGTCATATTCTCTCTACCAATCCCATATGGATAAGGGTGGGGAGATAAATATTTATACTGTTTTGAAAAGATGTACCAAATTGCTGTTTATCAGAAACAAACTATACAAAGAAGATGACAGAGCACCTGAATTGCTTCCGACAGTTTTGCACCTGTCAGAGAGGGGCAAGGAGAGATAGATGAAACGTGTACCCGAGAAATTTAAAGCAATACTTTTAGGACTTCACTGGGCGCTCTCTTTCTCAGCTTCCACTACAGCTGGGAGGGAGTAGGGCCATGGTGTGCTAACAATTATGTCACTGCTCAGCCCATTCTCCTTGCCCATTTCCTTGGTTCTGCCAAAGCCAATCAGGGCAAAAGTTTTTTTCAGAAAACTTTTTTGGAAAAAGGGCAAGATTTAAATGTACAAAATAAACTAGAGTTTAGAGTTCTTCCATACAGAATAAAATGCCATACATTACCACAAGATTTTGCCATTTGCATTCAATTCAAACGAAAACGATTGAAGGCTGAGTAAGTTAAGCTTCAAAAGCATTACATTTGTTTATTTTTATTATTACAATCAGAGTGTGAAGTGCTATATATAGCCTCACATCCATATAAAGCCTTTTAAGTTTCCTTTTTTTCTCAATAATCGCCTGAAAAGCTGCTCAAACTTCTGGGTGTTCTGCAGCACAAGATGTCATGAAAAGAAAATTACTGCTAATGCTTTTTGCAGTTTTCTATATCCAACCTCCACTTTCCTTCAGCAGTATGCATTAAAGAACTGCACACACAAACCTACTGTAAAATACAGAACTACTTTGAAAGAAGCAAAAAAGCCCAGCTGTTTTTTAAAACAAATGGCCAATCGTCAACCTTCAAATCTCATGACCATGGTTTACCTCTGAAAAACCTACAACCTCTGAAAAACCTACAACCTACAATTTCCTTCAACCTACAAATCTCATGACCAAGGTTTACCTCTGAAAAACATTACCTCTGTATGCCAATATTTATTATTACTACTGTACTTCTATTCCTCTCTGCTCTGTCACTATCTTACAACTCTATTGATAGGAGGGTTGGTTGTTAGCCTGTTGTCATGGACCAACCATTTGCTGGTGAGATCTGGTCTTACAGTGGCAGCTCCCCTCTGTGGGGATGTGGGACCTATTGAGATGATACGCCCTTGTAGACTTATGGAATCTGAGTGATTCCTGAATGCTCTGGGGGATTTTCCGGTTGGTGTGCCTGTCAAAGCTCTGGGCAGTCTTTGGAATCAGGAGATGAGCAGGGATATCAACATGCCTACCATGTGGCGGTGGTGGCTAAAGGTAGCTTCTTCTCCACATTGTGTCCTCGAGTAGCTGTCCAACAGAGCTCTTTATAGTGAATAGCCTTATAAAATCTAGCCCGATGAAGCGTGGGCAACGGCCATGTATTATCTGCTGTGACAAACTTTGAGGGCAAAGTTGCTCATATTTGTGGGGGATTAGATGTCACAATTAGGAACAGTCCACAGGAGATGTCCAGAGAACTGTCTGGTCCAGTTTTTTTGGATCAGTTTAAAAAAACCTGTGGATGTGGACAAGCTGTTTGTAGGGGTTCAGCTGATGATGTGCTCTCTCAACCCTTATCCCACCTGGCTGATAAAAGCTAGGCAGCAAGGTATGACCGGGTGGATTCAGGGAGTAGTGACGGCCTCCTTGAGGGATGCGGTGCTTCCACTAGCCCTTTAACAGGCAGTGGTATGCCCACTCCTGAAACGGCCTCTCTGGATCCAGAAGATCTAGACAACTATCGCTCGGTGGCTAACATGCCTTCTTTGGGCAAGGTACTAGAGAGAGTTGTTGCTGTTCAACTGCAGGCATGCTTGGAAGAAACTGATTATCTAGACCGGTGATGGCCAACCTATGACACGCGTGTCACAGGTGACACGCCAAGCCCTTTTGGGTGACACACATGGTCACCCTGGCACCTGGGCATGTAGTGCTTGCTTGTTCTTGAAGTGTACGAAATCCCAACTTTCAGTTGAAGATTTAGCAAGCGAAATTCAGCAACAAAAGTCACTAATATAAAGAATTATTTATTTTTGCTTTTAATACATATATCAAAAATATAACTTTTTTTACTAGAGCTACAAATATCACAAAATTATGGATATTTCTAGATGTGACACAGCACCCGAGTTAAGCTAGGTTTTCTTGCAAATTTTGACACACCGAGCTCAAAAGGTTCACCATCACTGATCTAGACCCATTTCAATCTGGCTTCAGGCCCAGTTATGGCATGGAAACCGCCTTGGTTGATAACCTTCTCTGGAAGAGAGACCCTGTTGGTTCTCCTGGACCTCTCAGCGGTTTTTGATACCATTGACCATGGTATTCTTTTGGAAAGGCTACGGAGTTTAGGTCTGGAGGCAGTGCATGGCACTGGTTCCACTCCTATCTCCATGGCCAATCTCAAATAGTGGTT
This sequence comes from Aspidoscelis tigris stejnegeri, assembly GCA_023333525.1. Classification (NCBI taxonomy): domain Eukaryota; kingdom Metazoa; phylum Chordata; class Lepidosauria; order Squamata; family Teiidae; genus Aspidoscelis; species Aspidoscelis tigris. Next base: position 17,276,877 of record JALMGA010000007.1, read on the forward strand.
ATGGGAGGCTCGAACTCGACAGCCTGGGAACTCACTTGTGGTGTCAATGGATGTTTCCCCACTAGCACTAAGTACCCATTAAGTACCCATTTGGCTCAGAGTAGGAAGACCCCACTTCCACTACAGACCCCATTAGAGCCACATTTGTTTCCACCAGAGGTAGGGAAATCTGGATCATATAGGTCCTTCAGGACCTATAATCTGGATTTGAAACCTGAAGACCCCATTGTAGACCCCAGTAAAGCAATGGGGTCTTCAGGCTTCAAATCTGGATTATAGGGAGCCTGTTTCCACTACAATTGGGCAATGGGGTCTAGAGGAGGCTCAGAGGGGGCACCCATGGGAGGGGGGGTGCCCCAAACTCAAAACTTCGGAGATTAGCACAGACTCCATAGAGAACCCCTTGCGAGAGCAATGCTGCTGTCAAAGGCTCTGGAGAATCTTCGAAGTTAGCGGCAGATCGCTCTAGAGGATCTTCGAAGATTCTCTGAACCATCTATGCACCCCCTGTCCCCCAAAACACCTGGGGTGACAGGCAGACCCCTCATGGGTAGATCCAGATTTGCACATGGGTGCTCTGGCATTTCCACAGCAGGCAGGCTAGTACCCACTGCTATTGGGTGCTAGACCACCTGTGGAAACACACTGGGTACCTCTCTTAATCTGGATCTACTGGATCCAGATTAAGGAAAGTACCCATTCCTTAGATCTGGATCTTCTTAGATCTGGATTAAAGGAGCTCAGTGGAAAAACACCCAATCTTAACTCCCATGCTCTTCAATATTTATATGAAGCCACTGGGAGAGGTCATCAGGAGACTTGAAGTAAGGTGGTATCAATATGCAGATGACACCCAGATCTCTCTCTCTTGCCATCTGAATCAGGAGAGGTGAAGTGTTTGACAGGTGCCTGGAGGCTGTAGTGGGCTGGATGGAAGCCAATGAATTGAAGCTGAATCCAGACAAGACAAAGGCGCTGTGTATCACAGGATCTCAGGTGTGTGTAGTTGGGAGGCATCCTGTCCTTGTTGGGGTTGTAATGCCCTGGAAGGGACAGGTGCGGAATTTGGGGGTACTCTTGTTGGACTCAGCACTTACACTCGAAGCTCAGGTGGAGGCTGTGGCCAGGAGTGCCTATTCTCAACTACCGCTGGTGCGCCAGCTGAAGCCTTTTTTGGACAGAGAAGACTTGGCCACAGTAATCCATGCTCTGGCAACCTCTAGATTGGACTATTGTAATGCACTTGATATGGGGCTTCCCTTGAAGATGGTTCGGAAGCTGCAGGTAGTGCAGAATGCAGCTGCTAGGTTGTTGACTGGGACAACTAGCTGGATGCCCATCACACCGGGTTTAAAAGAGTTGCACTGGCTGCCGATTCACTACTGAGCCCAATTCAAGGTGTTAACTTTGACTTATAAGGCCATAAATGGCTTGGGCCCCAAATATCTGAAGGAACACCTTCTCTTGTACTGACCTGCCCATGCCTTAAGATCTGGAGGGGAGGCCCTCCTGGTTGTCCCATCACCTTCAACAGTAAAACAGGTGGGCACCTGGGAAAGGGCCTTCTCAGTAGTGGCCCCTGGGCTATGGAATAATCTCCCCCTTGAGATGCATCAGGCTCCTTCACTATATATGTTCAGGAAGTCAGTGAAGACGCACCTCTTTGTCCTGGCCTTCGGCTAAATGGGGACATCTTTCCCTTCCCACTTGTAGCCATTGGTAATCATTTCTATATACTACTGTTTTAATGTAGATTGTTTACTGTTTTAATGTACTGGATTTTAAATGCCGTTACATGCCAAGACCTTTGTTTATTATATTTCTATCCTACCCTATACCCAAACAAACATCTACATCTGAAACATTTCACATAAATAAGACCAAATTTATTACAGTAGTGAAGAACCCAGAGGACAACTACTACCTTCAGCAAAAGACATGGACAAAGTATTTTCAACAATTATCTAATAGTATATGTTGTACTACAGAAAAGGTGCTAATATAACTATGGGCCAATATGGTCAAAAGCTTTGAAAAATATTAATAAATGAAAACAAACAAAACATTTATCTCTAGCAGATAAAACTGCTGCAGTTAAAATGAAAGTACTGCCAGCTTTACACTATCTTTTTAGAACACCACCTGTTCACATCTCACAAAACTTGAGATCTAAATGGGCTAAAAAAATTGATAGCTTTAGCTTTAATAATAAGAGGACCAGATTTTCTAAAATTATCCTAATGGGATCCCTACAAAGGGGTTGGGGTTGTCCCTCTCACTAACAGGGAAAATATATCACACTTTAAATCTCAAGGAGAAAGAGAACTATCACTTAAGGCATTGTTTGGGTGGTACAGGACCCCACTGTCTCTTCATCACATAACAAAAACTACCTCACCAATATGCTTGCATGGTTGTGAACAGGTGGGAACATACATCCACGCATGGTGGGATTGTCCTTCTGCTCAGTCCTTTTGAGGTACGGTACAAGAAACGATAACGGTTATTACACAACAGGATGTTACCCTTACCCCGACAATGACATCATTATTTTTATTTCAAGATACAAACGCTACACTTAAACATAAAGCTCTGATCAAGTCATTGGTGACTGCGGCTAAAGCAGAGATAGCTATGCATTGGAAAGTGGTAAATCTCTTACCAAAAGATAAATGGCTGGCATGGATTTGGACAACTGCCTTTAAAAACTGTTCAAACAGCAAGGATGATGGCTGAAAAGAAGCAATCACGGTTTCTGGAGAAATGGACTCCTTTGTTGGACAAGGCTAAAACTGAAAATCACTTAAGACCAAACTCTTCTTTCCCATCATCTTTTATGAACCATTATCTACAAAAGGTGTTCCCACACCTACTTCCAAATGATATAGCTATATTTTTCACACCAGAATGTTTTCTAGTTTTGTATTGTAATACATATTTTATTTGTTCAGAGTGTGATATTGCTATTGTTTTATGCTGTTATTTCTTTAAATGAGTAAATTTTTAAAAAAGAAAAGGTGCCATTCTACAGTAAATTATTTGAAAAATTCTTAGTACTACAATTAAAACTGTACTGCAGGCATGCTTGAAGGAAAGGTATTAGCTGGATCCTTTCCCCTTTTCAAAGCAAAACAGGTTCTCCTCAGTCTCTCGGCAGCTTTTGATACCATTGACCTGGACGGACTTTAGAGACTGGGACTTGGAAACACTGTTTTACAATGTTTTTCTTCCTATGTCTGAGGAAGGCTTAATCACTGCCTGTAAAAAGTAATGAACGTAGACCAGATGGAGGTATTATGTGTCATGGGATCTTGAGGCAAAGAGTATTGATTCTGGATGGAGCTGTTTTCCCCCAAGAACTGGTATGTTATCTGGAGGTATTTATGGATTATTTCTTGTTGTCTGAGGTCCATGAGGCAGCTGTATCCAGAAGGGACTACTTCCCTCTTTGACTGGTTTGGTGGTTTCAGTCTTTTCTGGATAATGCTAATTTGGCCATAGTGATCCATGCTTTAACTGCCAGACTAGTCTACTGTAAACGCTACCTTTAAAGACTGTCTGGAAGCTGGAACTAGTGCAAATGCAGCAGCTGGACTGCTAGCCAGACACACATCATGGTGGTCCTGAAAGATTTCCGTTTGTTACATGTTTGCTACGAAGCCTAATTCAAGATGTTGATTTTAACATATAAAACCCTAAATGGCTCAGGCCCCGGATATCTGAAAGAGTGCCTTCTTCCATAAAGTGAGGGCCTCTGTCCCACTACTCTCAGAAGAGTGAGAAGTGGTGACACTAGAAAGATTCTTTTCTGTGTTGCCGTCATTCCTTTGGAGCAATCATTTTCTGAAGATATGTCATGCCCCCGTGAAAATATGGCTTTCAGAGCCTAGTTAAAGCATATCTATTTACCCATGGCTTCTAATGTTTAGCGTCCTCTGAGTGTTGTACTGTCAGGAAGCGAGAGTCATATTAGGTTATCTTTTTATTGTTGTGACTCAGGTGATGGTGAAATACACACACACAAATAAAGGAAAGATTGCAAATTTCTACCATAACAAGCACAAAACTATTAAAAGTATATTTAAAATAAACTGGTGCTATGAATTTTTATTTACCAGAGTATGGGAAATAAACTAATCCTAGAGTAAGAGCTAATTAAAACATTAAAAGTTGCACAAAAAATGAAGAGAGCAAAAACCAAATAAATCTACAATAAACCACAGCTGTATAGTCCAGTGCAACAGCACGAAGGAGCAATTAGCTTAAGCAAGATCTGGATTAAAAACTGCTGCTTAGCCAGGCACCAAAAGGTGTGTAATGACAGAGAGGAAAATATTCTGCAATTGGGAGCAATCACTGAGAACATTCTAGAGAACAACATGATGAGAAGGGCCTCTCTGACATTTATTTTACTTTATTTTAGTAAAGCTTTTAAAGACTATTTTGGATACAGTACCTAGTGAGCCATCCAAATATATCATTATGTTGCTCTGGTGCCATTAGGCCTTACCTGAGGCTTCCTGGAGTAGTTGCAAAATTCTATAAAACTGCACTCAAGTGTCCCATGATGCCTGAGAAATCTCATGGGATTTCACAGGAGTCATGGGAAATTTCCCACAATTCCTGAGAAATCTCACAGGATTTCAGAAGAATTGTGGAGAATTGAGTGCAATTTCCCCATGTTTCAAATATCCATGGTTTTCAGCAACTGTGGTAGGACATGGAACCATTCCCCTGTGGATATGGGGATTCAACTGTCCACTAGTAAAAACTTAATTTGTAACAATTAAAAACATAATTGCTACATTCAGAAGGGTAATGGCCCAATTCCCTTCTTCAGTGGACTGTCCTCACACTGCAAATAAAAGGTACCTTCTGTCCAAAAGACTTTCCAGTCCAAATCCAGTTTAAAGACAAGAGTGAGAAGTATCTGAGTGCTCTGGAAGTTGCTCATCTATGCCAACATGCCTATACACTGACCTCCACTCAAAGGGGTCAGGAGCTAATCTAACCTACAGTGAAGAGTATCTTTACTGAAAACAAGCAAAGTCTACCTTTGACAACCAGGTAAAAGCAAAACATTGCAACAGGGAAAGCACGTATTAACAACAATGTATTAAAATGCAAAGCGGTTCTCCAAAGTCAGGACGTACGAGGGACAACAGGCGTGGGTGGGGGACACCTCGGGTGCCGGGTTTTAACCAAGGGTTGCAGGCGGGCAACTGCACGCCACCACTTCTCCTCTGCCCAGAGGGCTGCACGGATCCGCGCGCAAGGCTTCCAGCTCTGCCTGCTGTGGCCCCTTTCCTCTTCCTCCTTTTCCTCCTCCTCCTCCTCTTCCTCCTCCCAGACAGCCCTGTGTCAAGTCCCACAGGAGGTGCTTGGGGATGCTGGCTCCGCCTTTGGACGGGGGCGGGAGTGGCACCACCCGCCTCAATACGGCTACACACACACACACAAACACACACACACGGACCACACTCCGCACGCGCATGGGGAGGGAGAAGGGGAGGGGGAGGAAAACACCAACAAGGGAGAGGAGGGGGGGATAACTGACGGCAACGCGACTGTTGTCAATCCCCCCCCCGCCAGAAACGCCCGCCTGAAAGGAAGCAGAGCAGGAGAAGGAAATTTCCACGAACGCCGCCGCTCCCCCCCCCCCGCTCCTCCTCCTCCCCGCCCAGCCTCCCGTTTATTTACCTATACTGGGCAGCAGCCCCCGTGTGAGTGAATCCGAAGTAGTTGCCGGTGGCCATTTTGGCATCTTCCCCCAGCCGGCTGGGCACTGCAGCAGCGGCAGCGGCGACATGGCGTGATGGGGAGACGGAGAAAAAAAAACATAGGGAGGGGGGGAGAAAAAGGGGCCTAGTCAGAAGCAGCACCTGGCTGAGGTAACGCGTGGCCCCCGCTCCCCTCCCCTCCCCGCTCCCCCTCCCATCGCCAAGCGCACCCCCCTCAGCGCGGCAACGGCGGCTACTCACCATAGGTGAAGGAGACTACCGGGCATATGGGAATCATGGGGCCGGGCTGACAGAAATGGCGGCGGTTGAAAAACTCTCTGCAGCACACTTGTTTCCCCTCGCCGCCGCCACCACCTTCGCCGCCGCCGCCGCTGTCCTCGTCGCCGAGCCGCGCACACGCACGACCGCTCTCGGCCTGCCTCTCCTCTCTCCGCTCCCCCTCCTACACACGACCCGCCGCCGCCAAGGTCTCTCAACGGCGAAAACTGAGAAGCCGGGCCCCGCCTCCCCGCCGTTGCGCACGCGCCGCTTCGACTACGGGGTAGACGGGGCCACGGGAAATGTAGTTTTGCCTTGCGCCGGAGCGGCGGCCCGTTGGAGCGCCCCCCCCCCCCCCGCCGGGCGAGTGCGCCGTGCGTAAATATCGAAACCACATTTCCCAGCTGGGAACTCAGCAGTGCGGGCGGAGTAGCCAGATGGGAAATGTAGTTTCCTAAGAAAAAAGGGGTCCTTTTTCTTCCCCCCTTCGTTTCCAACCTAAGGAAGGTTTGCTGTTGCTACTGACGTAGAGTTTTAAAAAGAAAGATTAATTTAAGTTTGGAGAACCATTATTAACGTTGGACTCAAAAGATTTCTAGTCAGTGAAGTGGGCAGGGCTGTGGAGAAAATGGAGATTGCAAAATACCAACTTCCCTCCTGATACAGTACTTTGGCTGTCATCCATAGTACTAAAATACTTCATAAACATGAGGCAATCGCGAAGTCTAGAATTTCCCACTTTCTAATTGCAACTGTGCAGCTTTTGAATTATTCCTCTCCATCACAATCCCTAATAACGCACGTGACAAATGATCCTTATTGGTAGTGAAAACCCCTTTCTGCACTGGGCCTTAATCCAGAATATGGGTGTTTCCGCACAGGCCATTAGAACGCATTTAGAAACACATTAAAGACAGATACAGAACCCATTGGAACTTACCTTCCACATCAGAGGACAGATCTGGGACACTTCGCACAGGCTCGCGCGAGATCCATCTCTAATGTGGTCTTGGCGCCGCTAAAACCGGTTCCTGGAAAGACCTGAAAAATTAGGTCTTAATCCGTTCTTGTGTGGGAAATCCACATCAAAGGAGAACACTTCCGCACACGGACAGGAGAGGGAACTGATGTCCCTCCGGCCACCATGTTGGGAAGGGCAAAAGCAGGACTGCCTGCTTCCGAAACCCTGCCCTGTGTGCCGGGCGCCCCCGAAACTAAGTTACTGGCAGCTCACCGCTCCAGTCTCGCAGCTCTGGGGGCGGTGTTGCCTGCGCACAAGCTGGAGGACTTTTGGAATAGGTGCAGATGCGTCCGCACAGCACCCACTCCATCCGTTCTCCATAATCCGGCCTTCCCACGCGAGTGCGGAAGCATGGTACTTTATTTGGATCTGCCCGTATTTTAGACGGATCTTTCCAGAGACAGATTTGAGAAAAACGGTTTCCCTTAATCCGGATTTCAGGAGGTATGTGTGGAAACACCCTATATCCTAGAACAGGGACTGACCTGCCACCTTATATCCTGGTGCAGACTATGGTAGTAGCATGCAGATGGCAAATCCCTATACTGAGATAAAATTCAGACAAAAGGCCCAGTGCAAAAAAGGACCATAAAGGTCCACCCATCTTCTTTCCCATCTGAATGAAGTGTGCTAATTAGAATGGCTGCTTTTCACTTATTTCTGCCCACCTAAGAGACACATTTTAATTGATGTTGTCTAATTTTAGGATGTCTTTGCAATTCACATTTTTTTTTCTAATACAGGGTACAATCAAGATGTGGCAATATGTCAAAAACTAAGACAGCAATGAATGGATGCAGAATTCAAAGTACTATGGATTTAGTATTATAGGTGGTTTTTTTGTCAAATATATTGGAATAGGCATTTCTGAATTTCTGCCATGAGGAAGTGGGACTAAGTCTACATGAAGTAAGTCAAGAAATCTGATAAGGGCCAAGAATTGGCAAAATACAGGAATTAGAAAAGATATTAAAGTTGAATGAGAAGAGGAGATAAATACTGTAGAAGGGGGGAGGCATTCACACCTAAGGTTTAATCCAGCTTCAGTCCACTCTCTGAGCAAGGGAACATATAAAAAAAGTGAAAAGCTGTTTTCCCTTCACATTATCTAATTCAGAAAATTCACCTTTGGGATAAATAATATGGAAAGTGACTGCCTTCTTTGTTGATGTATTTTCTTGCTTTAGAGATGGGTTAAAATTTAGGTGTGAATGCAGCCACAGTGAGTAATAGTTATTGCTCTTCCTAAGGGGCTTTTTTCCACTTGCCTTGTGAAATAATTGAAGGTGCTCTCTGGATCATTCCAGCTCTACAAGGCCACTGCCACAGCTCACCTGGAGGTGCCTCAGCCCTCCCAGGAGCAATCCAGCTGTGGTCAACTGAAAACCACTCATGGTTTGGCAGGTGCTACACAGTGAAGGGCTGTGGGCTGTGTGACCTTGGCTGCACAGTTGTCTTCAGATGCTGGATCACTATGGGAATATCTGACCATGTACCAGATGCTGGTTTGGACTTTACTATGGTCTGTCCATTTCCACTGCACTGCGCTGGCCAGGTACTGTACGTGGCTGATCCAGCACATGCAGTGCAAATGGACACCAGTGCACTTCAACATTGCCAGCCTCAGTTTGGTATTATTACTATTATTATTACTCTACCAGTCTGATAAGTGCAAAAAGGCCCTCAAGCCAAGCAGGGGATGTCTGGAAGTTCACCTGCTTTTAATCCCTGCAGCTAAGCCACACATACTACTGGTTTGATTTCTGCAGGGTTTTTTTCCTTGAGGGGCTGTTTTAAACATGAAATAATAATATTTTTTGAACTGCATGCACAAAATATCTCATTTTATTTCAGTGAAGTTACTTACCCTGCCTATAGTGTTAAGGACCAGAATGTCAATGAATCTTAAATACAACTTACAGAACTTCTGTTGTGCAAGTGGTGTTGTTTTTCAAGAGAGAGTTATGCCTACTAGTAGTAGATGTAGAAAAGAAGAAGAGTTGGCTTTTATATCCCACTTTCTCATCATAAGAACATAAGAGAAGCCTTGCTGGATCAGGCCACAGCCCATCTAGTCCAGCATCCCGTCGCACACAGTGGCCCACCAAATGCTCATGGGCATCTCAAGCAGAGACAAGGACAAACCCTCTCCTGCTCTCGAGTCCCAGCAGATGGCCTTTGAAGCGCCCCAGTTCCTCCCCCCCCCCCAATTCATCCTTTTAAGGGAATTCAAAGCGGATGACTTTCTATTCTTCTCCCCACAACAGACACCCTGTGTGGTAGATGAGAGCTCAGAAAGGTCAGCCAACTGGCAACATGGATTGCAGAATCACACCCAGTGACCACCCAATGAAGAGTCCAACACTCTAAAGATACAACCAAATGGACCAAACTAATATTAGGCTGCGGTCATACCTTCACTTTAAACCTTCTTCAATCCTCCTTCTGATTGCAATGCTCACACCCTTTAATTTCTATTTGTTTTATTTCGGGACTTTCCACCCTCCGTTTGGACTTTCCAGGACGGAAAGTCCACAAATAAAACGGAAACAAATGAAAAGGTGTGAGCATTGCCATCAGAAGATGTACTGAAGAGAGATTAAAGTGAAGGTGTGACCGCAGCCTAATATTAGCACGCGCATATTTTCAAATTCCAAGGCTATGAAGCTTGAATTTGCCATAAAAAAAATCTGCAGAATATGCTTTTTCAGGAATGTCCTCAAAAGCAAGATGTATATAATATTCTGAAGATCATTCTAATTATTTTCCCAGTCTCTCAGAGCAAGACTTACTCTACTAGTTATCTCAGTACAGATTATTTGTTAAAAATGAAGAATAGGATGTACTCGCTCTGGCAGCACATATACTCAAATTGGAATGATACAGAGATTAGCATGTCCCCTGAGCAAGGATAACACAAGTTCATGAAGCATCCCATATTGTAAGAAAAAAAAAAAGAAGTATAGGACACCTCAAAAACAAACTAATTTTTTAATAGCAAAATCATTTAATCCCACTGCAGTGGCTGCTTTAAAAGTTATTATTAAACAAATGTTTCTCCTTTAAGAGCCGCAGTTGTCCTCAAAGCCGCTGCTGTCACCCTGACAGTGCAACCTAGACAGGATACTTTAGAAGACAATCACAGGGAATCAAGAACAGGTGAAGATTTATCTTTGTCTTCTGCTTGGTATTTCTCAGAAGCAACTGGCCACTGGCAGGGTGCTGGACTAGGCAGGCTTTGGCCTGATGCGGCAAGGCTCCTTTTACGTTAACTCCAGAGTGGTTCTACCCTCTCACACAAACCTGAAATGATAAAAATGTTCGAAAATAGGAAGTTGCACTGTAACATGAGAATGTAAACATAAGATTTAAATTCCCAAATGGCTTGGGCCCTGGGTATCTGAAGGAGCGCCTTCTCCCATATAGACCTACCCCTGCACCGAGATCTCAAGGAGAGGGCCTTCTTGTAATTCCTTCTCTTGAAGAGGTATGAGGCACAGGGACAGACAAGCCGGCCTTTTCTGTGGTGGCCCCTACATTCTGGAACAGCCTCCCTCTTGAGCTTCACCAGGCGCCTATACTGTACAGTTTTTAGCATCTGGTGAGAACGTCTCTTTTCAACCAGACTTTTGCCATTTAAATAGTTTCTTCAGGATGCTGTCCTCTTAGGGCAGGAGGGGGGTGATATTTTAAATTGTTTTTATTATTTGATATGTTTCATTCTTATTGTAACCCACCCCTGGGACCTTTTGGTGAAGGGCGGGATATAAATTAAAATAATAATAATGATGATGATGTGCAAAAAGCCAGAGCTCATTTTCAGTCTTTATTTATGCATGCTGCACATTGAAAAATCCCAGTTAGGAGTTGAAGAAATCGCACGACACACCCAAAAGGAAGGGACCACCCGCTCGGCCTGCCGCCTTTCCACCACTGTACATACAGCAGGGCGCTACAGAGCCTCCCACCCGCCCTCCGCGTGCCGCTCACGTGGATGGAGAGGAGCAGCGGGAAGATCACGTGGCGGTCGCGGTAGGCGGGGAAAACACGCCAGGCGTCGTCGTCACTTCCGCGCTTCCCTAGTGTGGCTGTGGCGTGAGCGGCGGCGGCGGCGGCGGCGGCATTGTAAAGCGCGAGAGAGGGACCAGGCAGGCAGGCAGGCAGGCAGGCAGGCGCGGCAGCGGGACAAGACAGTGAGAGGCGGCGCGAGCCTTGAGTGTTGGAACGTGAGTGCGACCTTTCCCAGCTAGGACCCTGTTTTCCCTCCTCCCCCGCCCCCCCCGCCGCAGTGCCCCTGCTCTGCTGGGTCTGGGACCCCTTATCCTGGAAGAGACGGGGAGGGGAGGGGAGGGGAGGCGAGACGGGGGGGGGGCGCTTAGAACGTTCACCGCCTTTGCGTTCTCTCTGCCAGCCACGCGCTTCTCGTTCCAGAGCGAGCGAGACGGCCGTTGGGGCGGCCATGTTCGGCTTTCTGGGCGGGCGAGTACCACCAGTCCCCTAGTAAAGGGGGGGGGTTGAGGGAAGGGGGAGGCAGCCCAGTGAAACCGCTCCCCACATAGGCGTGCGAGGCGAGGCTCTGCCTCCCGCTCAGCTCAGACTCGTTCTTTCCACCATGAGGAGAAGAGGGGGGGGGGCAGCCGGTCCAGGACTCGGGGGGGAGGGGCAGCCCGGAGCCTGCTGCCATGTTGTTGGGGATGGGAGGGGGCCGAGAATGCATCCGAGAGGGCGGGAAGGAAGGAGGGAGGGAGGGAGAAAATGGCGGCTGGGAAGTGCCCCATCCCCGCAGCCTCTTGGGGGATCCCCCACATAACGTCTCGCCTTTTCCGTCTGGGCTCCGGCTCCATACGCAGGCGGCTCTCTCTTCCTTCTCTCCTCTTTACCTCCTATCTTTCATCCGGGGGGGGGGGGATGGGGCTGCTCTTCGACCCCCCCCTCTACCCCCCACCCCTGTCATGACTATTTATTTGCATTTCTATCCCGCCCTATACCCGGAGGTCTCAGGGCGGGTTGCAATATTATATTAATCTTAGACGGGTCCCTGCCCTCAGGCTTACAGCGTAAAAAGACATGGTCCTGCACATTGTGGCTTGGGGGCCTCTTCTTTTCCCTCCCAGCTTTGCCCTGTCCTGACGATCTCCCTATTCTCCACCCGTGTTGAGAAGGGCCGCCTTGGATGCCCCCTCCTCAAGCCCAGGGACCCTTCCTCTTAGTTTGAATAGGTGCCTTTAATGCTGGACGCTCAGCCCTTCTGTACCGTATGGTCCCTTGAGGAGTACATGCATCTGTACATCCCCATGTTGGCGGAGAGCCACGTGCTATCCAGGTTTTAGGTTCATTGGAGATATGACAGCCTGCGCTGCTCAGCCTGCCTCTTCTATTGGTAAAGCTGCCTACTCACCAGCTTCAGAAAAGTCATTGTAGGTGGAGTGGAGCTGATTGTTACAGAAACGTCTCAGCTTGTGCTCCAGAACGCCATGGCTTTTACTTTCTATTCTTATTTTGATCCTGGTAGTTAAGAAACCAGCCTGAAGGTTGGTTTTCCCATGTTCATGCAGTGGCTGAGCTAATCGTGCATTATACCTTTAATTTCCTTTTCACCTTTCAGCCTATACATTCACAAACTCCCTCTTCACCGTCCTGGGTTATGCACCTTCATCTGGTCTTGCAAATATTTATTTTCTCCCACTTGTTTGCTTTTATTTTATTCCCTTGATTGATTTTGTGGTCGCGGTGTACAAGCCTCTTGCTCTCTGAACAGTTCACCAAGACAAAGAGTCCTAGATGCAGATGAACCGTGTAGTAGGTTTGCCTGGCCACAGCAAGATGGAAGAATTGCACCACGTGTATCTAAATTCAGGAAAAGGAAAAGCAACTGTGGGTAGAGTGATTGGGGTCATTCCCATGCTCATTTTTTGTTCAGTTTGGGTCGACCTTGGTCACACCCTTAAAGAGCTGAATAAAGGTAATGCTTTGAATATGGAGGCTGCAAAATGTTTAGGAAAGGATTGTGATTGGCCTTAGAATCTCTCTCAGAAACTCAAGGGAAACATTAGTCTTTATATATAGATATAGACATAGTAAGTTTTCCATTATACTGGCACAGAAAAAGCTAGCAGAAGTGCTTTGGGTAAAAACAAGGCCTTGTGTGTTTTCTTCAGGCCTGCAACAGTTCCCTGATGTCAGCATTATTTATGGATCTGGCAGCTGCCTTGCAATGTGTAACCTGTGTTGGTGTAGTGCATGAATGTAATACTGTACTTTATAAGCAAGTGCCCTCTAATATAACACTCTTGCATGTGCTTCTTGCATTTCCAGATATTCTCATTTGCATCTTAGGCCCTTTCTGCAATGGGTCTTATTCCGAATTAGATCCTGGAGTAGGAACCCTATTATATCCCAGAATAAGACGTCTGTGTACTGCTGCATGTATCTCTGTACTCTATAATATTTCAGTGTATCCTCACTGTGCATTTTAGGCCCTTTTTGCAATGGGCCTTATTCCATCAAATATCCCAGGATAGGGACCTATCATCCGTCTGCTGGACCTGCCATCCACATGCTGGTGCAGATATAATCCGGAATAAGACCCAATGCTATATATATAGGGTGCTTGCTTCAAATTGTCTTGTGATCTTTCTGTGTTTGCTCTGTGTTCTGTTGCTTGTTCTCAACAGTTCTCTATCCCCCTTCCTTTGTTCTACTTTCTGCCGTGTCAATATTTCTTATATGAAATGCAAAATGTGTATTTTTTTCTGCTGTCATTTATCTGTATTTGTCATAAAGCTAGGATAGCTACATCCATCAGTTTTATCACCCTTTTTGTGGTGAACATATCACGGCATTGCACGATCAATGATATCTGTGGACCCTTCATCCCAACCTACTGATCTTCTCTGATAGTTCCTTAGTCTGTAACGAAGAAGAAAGGAATGTTCTGTTGCAGGATTGGACCCATTTTCTGTTTGCATAGAGTCAAATGTGGTCGCTTTCCCTGATAAGGAAAACATTTTCAATGTTCTATCATATTTCTATGTCTCTCACACCATTATGGTGATTACTGACATTGTGATTGTAAGCTTGGGTTCCCTTGAAACAACGTTTGAATATAGGAATTGGCTATCATTGTTCTAAAATTCTCAGAAGATTGACTCACCTGCACTCATTTTTCCCATGTGACATGAGTACTGTTTTCTGATTGGCTGTGACAGAAAGGATTTGTTGATACTGTTAAGTTCTTCATAGAGGAGCTTATTATTTTTCACTACATTTTTTCTTCCTAGAATGCCTAAATCAAAAGAACTTGTGTCTTCAAGCTCATCTGCCAGTGATTCAGACAGTGAAGTTGATAAAAAGGTGATTTATTTTTAAACATTTTCTCCTGCTTTCCTGCTGCAGCTGTGTGCCTCTCTGCCTCCTTCACCCATAAGAGGTGTGGGACCATATTAGCATGCAGGAGCATATGAATTGTGGGACCATATCAGCCATGTCCCAGACTTGACTAGCATATTTGTGGAGCATGATTTCATGCACCACTGTTTCCCTGGGTGGGGGATGGTCTGGGGTGCACTGAGACACTCCTGGCATGGAAGTGTCTCTGGAATGTGGGTGTTTTGTCTCTGAGCCTCCTCAGACCTCCCCCGTTCGCCAAGTGAGCCTTCTCAGTGATGGCCCCTAGGCAGTGAGGTGCATCAGGCACCTTCACTGTATATATTTAGGAAGGCCTGGCAGTTGATTAAATGGAATACACTTTCTCTTGCCACTTTCAGACTGTTATTTTAATGTGTACATTTGATATTAAATATTGTTACCCGTCCTGAGACCTGATTAGGGTTCAGTCACTTTTCATTTAAACATTTTGGAAGCTTAAAGGTAACTCCTACATACTATGAACTCTTTTAGAAGTCACCTTTCACTGTTGATTTTGTGAAACATTCAGGGTTAGTAGTTTAGATTTGAACTTGAGTATACAATATACTGCTTTAAAATAAAGTCAGATTAGCATCCCTGTTGATAACCTTTTGAGCTCCTGTAAGTTTACTTGTGAATTTCCTGGATTTTATATTAGCTTAAACAGGTGGTATAAGAGACAGAAACACTTTAAACAGCTTAACATTTTTGGGGTAAAACTCTTTAAGTTCCATTTCAGATGCTTTTAAGTCTTGTACTGTCAGTGCAGTTCTTTTGTAGAATATCTTTTACCAAATTACAGAAATATTTGGTAAAATTCTATGCTTTTACTTCGTTAATATTAAGGTTGTTTATTTCATATGTGCATTGATAAACTGATATTAGAAACAGTTAAGTTCTGATTTCTGGAAGTGCACAACACAGGTTCCTGTTTGTTTGGCTAATTAAAGCATGAAATTTTAGTGGTAATGTTCAGACAATTCCTTGATTTTAGTCACAAATGCTCTTGAATATAGAAAGCCCCAATCGGACCCTTGAATTGGAAGTAGGCTTTCCTCAAAATGGGTGCAACCAGACAAGCAAATCAATTCATCATAGTTTTAAGACCCATCTACCATAACTGAAAAGTGAGCCAGTTGTGCCTTGTGCTTAGAGTGACAGACTTATATCTCATAGTCACAGGTTCGATTCTGCACTCCTCCATGAAGTCAGCTGGGTGACCTTGGGCTAGTCACAGCTCTCTTCTGAGCTCCCGCAGCCCCTCTTGTGGGGAGAGGAGTAGAAAGTTTTGTTAGCTGCTTTGAGTTCCCTTAAGTGGGTGAGAAAAGCGGGGTAGAAAAGCCAACT
The DNA here is from genome assembly GCA_023333525.1 of Aspidoscelis tigris stejnegeri. Taxonomy (NCBI): domain Eukaryota; kingdom Metazoa; phylum Chordata; class Lepidosauria; order Squamata; family Teiidae; genus Aspidoscelis; species Aspidoscelis tigris. The sequence goes on from JALMGA010000007.1 coordinate 17,292,651, forward strand.
CTTCTTTGTTCACACCCTCCCTGATTGATTCTTGCACTTGATAAATGCATTCTCCTTTCACTAGCAGTAAAGAGGCTAAACATTAACTGCATCTGAAGGGTGTTAATTCACAATACTGCTGTGGTGGAAGGAGAAGAGACTAATTGTAAACACTTTTTCTAGTCAGTTCTTAATTCACTTTGGTTTTTAAATGTCAAGGCAAAGAGGAAAAAACAAGCAGTGCCAGAAAAACCCGTAAAGAAACAGAAGACTGGTGAAAGTTCCAAAGGTGCAGCTTCTTCCAAGCAAAGTAGCAACAGAGATGAGAATATGTTTCAGGTAACTTGTGGTTCTTAAATGCTGAAAAGTTGGTGGGATCATCTGTTACAATCTGCTATAGAAGTTGGGATATTATGAATCCAGTGACCTAGCATATTGGGGGAACAAAATTTTACGCTTAAGGCCTGGAAAGCTGAGTGGACAATGAGTTAAGATTAGTTTGCAGCTATCTGGAACACAGTTCCCCAACCTTGATGCTCTTAGACGATACCGTGACTAATCGGAAAAAGTGTGGATTGAAATTGTAGTTTTTTTCACAATATAGTTGGACCTCTGTACCCATGAAGGCTACGTTTCAGGTCCTACTACAGTTAATGAAAAACTGCGGATATTTCAAACATTTGGGAAATGCACTTATTTCCCCATAATTCCTGTGAAGTCCTACAAGAATTCACAGGAATAATGGGAAATCTTGCTCAGTTTCCCATGATTCCTTTGAGATCCTGCAGATTTCATAGAAATGGGAAATCTTGCATTATTTCCTGTGATTCCTTGACTGTCTCAGGCCTTTGAGAAGCTCCAGGTAGGCCGGATGGCGGGGGAGGTTGATGTGGTCACTGCAGAAAACAGAAACCATGTTATTTCTCATTTGCTTCTGCTCGTGATATTTGTGCAAAAGAGAAAGTATTAGGAACTTTGATCTAGAAGTCACTCTTGTGAAATGGCGTTTAGCAACAGAAAAAAAAGCATGTGAGTGATTTTCCTGTCTTGTTGCCAAATTGGCTAAAGAATGCTAAAATCCAGATAGTGCTGGGAATAGGTTTTATATTCTGTGTCTATAGTGAGTTTGTGCACTTCTTTAGAAAAATTGTGGAGCATTTTTAGTTAATGAAGAATACTGAAGGAAGTATTAAACTTGAGAAATTTAGTTCTGTACATTAATTTGCAGTTCATAGTGACATTGTTCTTGGCAGTTGACTGGCAAGCAGTGCATTAAGAGCCTATACATTTATCAGTTTTGGATATTGGCTTCACTGGAATAAAATTGCTAGCCTACCAAGCTAGGGCTAAGCAGTGAGGCAGCAAAGTTTGCTGACAACAGAAAATTACTTGATAGCATTTGTCTACTTTGTGTCATGTTGTCCAGATGTAAGTGCTATAAAGAATTTTGTGAAAAGCCCATGTTGCGACACTACTTCTCCATTTTAGGAGTAAAAAGTAGTGTGGACTTTTAAAGAGATCAGAGGTGGTAATTGTAAACTAATTGCGTGAAGAGGCGTGAAGGTGAAGGTTGAATTTAGTAAGTCTTGCAAATGAACCTGAATAGGAAATATACAGGCCCTTATGATGGTCTGAGCAGAGGTATGTTTGGACTAATGCAAATTGCATAGTGCATCTTTAATAAGAGATGTAGAAATAAACATTCAGATCTGAAAGAGAACGCCTGGTGAATTCCTTGCTTTATTAGAAGTATTAAAATTATGCTACTGGTACAATATGTTCCTGATGCCTTCACTTATAGTTGTGTTTGGAATATCTTGAATATTCAAACCATAACAAACATATCAATGGCTATTGGAATTGATGCCTAAATACCACTTCCAGATTGGAGGAAGTGGAGAGCAGGTGAAAGTTTTGTCTTTGTCTCCTGCTTGAGACGCTCAGAAGCAATTGGTCACTGCGTGAGACAGGATGTTGGACTAGATGGGTTGTGGCCCAATTCAGCGGAGTTCCTCTTACCTTCTTATATTTTTCAGGTACCAAATTCAGCCTTTCCAGCAAATGGTCTCATAAGTCTTCAGGCAAATCAGGAATTATAGCAGAGAATTTTAGGAAAAATGCTGTCATTAAAGTTTGACCTTTTCCACACTTGGCCATATACTGGAACGTATCTCAGGATAGCTTTGTTTACATGCTTCATACAGACTATGACAGGCCTGAGGTGAAGCTTGCCATAGGCTGCATTAGCATGTGGATAACATGCCCCTACTCTGAGATCTATTCCAGAATAAGGACAAGTGGAGAAAGGACCTTTGATTCTTTTGTCAAATTAGTGTTGGTTCCCTAGCCCTGTTGTGTGATTTTTTTTTAATGTCGAGGTTTTCCTGTCAGCTTGCAAAGTAACTTAAGAACCAACTTTGTTCACATTAACTTTCTGTGAGGGTTGCAGTTTCCAGCATTAATGGTTTCAGGATGTTTGCTCTGTGACCTGAATTTCCTGAATACTAATCTCTGAAATACATACATCTTAGTTTGGTGCTACTGTACCGTGCTTGAATACGATAAGGCCTTTAGTTGAATCTTAGAATGTTCTTTTAAAAGTGAGGCGCTGGTGATTGTTTTCACAATGCCTAAATAAAAATATGCAAAATAAGACTGATGTGAGTTTATCAGAACTAAGGCAAAATATTTCTCTCTCTCTCTCTCTCTCTCTCTCTCTCTCTCTCTCTCTCTCTCTCTCTCTCTCTCTATATATATATATATATATATATATATATATATATATGCGCGCATGCTAGAATCAAAGGAAGAAAATGAGAAAACACAAAATGAAAGGGAGCATACCAATATTTTTTATGTCCCTTCCCTGCTCATAAGCTGGAGAATTCCTGGATTGCCTTGAATCAAAATTACTGTTTCTTCTGAGGGCTGAGAATTGCAGATCAACAAATCCATTTTAACTGTTTATGCTTTCCCTAAAGAAGTTCACACTCTAGTATAGCACAGTGGAAGAAAATCTTCCCGATTCTGCATTTATCAATCCTCTTTCTGAATTGAGCATTTATGGCTTTGAATGCCAGAGATGGAGGTAGCAGTTCTTTCGTCATTGGTCAAAGTAGATTGTCCTTATTTTACTTTTTAATATTCCTTGATACCCTTTTAAAATAATACATGTGCTTGTGAAGTGTGTTTTGGTTTGAGGTAGGGTCTTCTTCTTGGTAGCCCCTAGGCTATGAAACAGTCTCCCCCATGAGATGTGCCTGGCATCTTCATTTTAAACATTTAGAAGACTGGAAAAGAACCATGTAGTTACTCTGACTTTTGACTGAGGAAACAACTTCTCCACACTGTTTTTTTGGGTTTTTTAAAACTTTATTTATTACTGTTGTGACCCCCCCCCCCGAGATGTTTGGGTATAGGGTTGGATAAAAATACTAATTATTCTAGAGAAGACTGAACTGTCCTGCATAACAGGGTTGTTGTTGCTTGTCATCTGAAATACCTTTTATAAGAAGGTAATAGCCTTGTGTCCTACTGTATATAAAGTCTTCTTAACAGTTGAAAAAGGCTTCTGTGTGCTTGGTAAAATAATCACACGACTTCTCTTAATTTATTGGCAGATTGGTAAAATGAGATATGTCAGTGTTCGTGATTTTAAAGGTAAAGTTCTAATTGATATTAGAGAATACTGGATGGATCAAGAAGGTGAAATGAAACCTGGCAGAAAAGGTAAATATGTTTTGGTAATGATTATTGAAAGTTTTAGGTCATACTTTAGGGTCATTTGCTTTGCATCTGAATAGAACACTGCAGTTGGATTCATGGGGACTCTCAGTACCAGGTAGAAGAGTTCTGGTGCATATATTTTCTCGTAGCTGCATTACTAAAAGTTTGTGATTCACAAGTGGGGAAGTGTGTCATGGACTTTCCCCCTAAATCAGTGTCTTTTTGCACCCCCCTAATAGGTGCACATGGGCAGCACTTCTGTATGGTGTAAGAGCACTCCATGGTGCATGCACACTGCTCACAGCCGTGAGAAAAAATATGCACCAGAACTCTTCTACCTGGTACTAAGAGATTAATTGATCTAGTAGTAAGAGTTAAAACTGTTCCATGCCTATATGGGTGTAAGAGGCGCCTGGGGAGCATGTGACCAGTGGTGCAGATGTGATTATGCCGTGTGTCACCTGGTTGCCCTGGCAGTGGTGCTGTGCAAAGATGCTAAGCACCGTAATGGCAGCGATTAGCTTTTAACAAAGCACCAGCTAAGTTACAAGTGTTTTAGGCATCCTGCCCTTCTCCTCCCAGAGATGCTGAAAAAGTTTGGGAACTGAAATGGCAGGAAAAGAATTGTTCTTGAATATTTATATGAACATTTTTTTTTTCATGAGTTATTTGCATGGGCAATTATTTTGTCTGCCCTGAAATTTTGAGACAGACTGGTTAGAGATAGGTTTATTTGGTGGTGGTTGCTTTTCTGGCCCTGGAAATTCAAAGCTGCTGACATATTGTTTGTTCATCTAAGAAGCTTCTTTATATTACCCATTTTAAGAAGTCCAGAAGTAGTTCATCAACCTAATGGAAAAGATTAACAGAAGGAAGACAGAATCACAGTAAAATTATTAATTGCACGGTCATTCAGTGATTTCCTGAGCAGCCAGGAAGTGTTTGCTCTTTACCGAGGCGCTAAGAATTCTACAGAGTCAGTGCTTGTTACAATCTGGTTCAAATCAAAGTGGTTTCTGCAAATGGTAGAACAACTAGGGGAATACCAAGTGTGTACAGAAAAAGTGCAGTTGCTTCACACAGCTCTTTTAAGGGTGGAACCAGTCTGTGAATTGGATGCTACGTCAAATGGCTCTATATCTGGATTGACTAATAATATTCTGCCTTTGGCTGTACTTCTAGTCAGAGATGTGTGCAGCAGACTGTTCTGCTCAGTGCTGAGCTCCCTGTCTTGTCAGCAATCTGAGCCCTACAAAATGGAAGCTGTGCAGAAAAAGTTTCAAAGGTCTTGTGAGCAAGCATTTCTCTCATCTTTAAATTCAGATGGCATGTTAAGAAGTTGCCATGCCAGCTCTGCTATCAAAACTAGTGCACCTGAGGATTTAGTGGTGGTCCCTTGATGTCTCTTTCATTTGTAAATTTTATTACTTTCATGTCTGATTCTGACTTGTTTTTCGTCTCCGTTTTTGTGAGGTTACGACTTTTGTGTTTTATGGGATTTGTTGCCAGAAGGGTAAAGCCTGAATGGGTTTAATAAAAGGTTAGATAAATTCATGGAGTATAGGTATATCAGTGGCTACTATAATGGATGCCTAAGTACTTCCTCCAGGCTGGAGAGACAGATGGGATGACTCTAAAGGCCATTTGCAGGAATCCTAGAGCAGAGAAAAGTTTTCTTTTCATCTTCTGCTTGAGAATGCCTAAAAACAATTGGTGGGCCACTGTGTGAGACAGGATGCTGGGCTAGATGGGCCTTGCCTGATCTAGCAGGACTTTTCTGGTCTTCTTAAGACAGCTTTCTTTTCTTTTTTTAAAGTTACACTTGTCAGGATGGTTAATTCCAAATAAGTGCAATTAGATTCCAAAGCTGCATGGTACCTATTCATAGCTTGAATCTAAATCTGTGATAATCTTCCGGAGTATTTCTTTTGGTCTATTTTAGGTATCTCTCTAAATCCAGAACAGTGGAGCCAGTTGAAGGAACAGATTACTGATATTGATGAAGCAGTAAGAAAACTGTAAAGATGAGCCATACAGGAAACACTCCTGATAGAAGTTTAAGTAGTCTTTTTACATTGGCATTCATTTTCTAAACTGTTTCTTTTCCAGGCTATTGTATATTTGGATTGCAAAAACAATTTGTAAGATGAGCGCTTTTTTTAATGTGCATTAAAGTGTATTCTGAGTGAAGTTACATATGTGTATACTTTTATTAAGAAGGTGTTATGTTCTTCATTGTGTAAAATAAAACACATTCAGTTAATACTCTAAATATGATACAGTTGTTCTTGGCCTTCTTGATTGAATAGTGCTCTGATACAAGGGTGAAGTATTATTTGCTTTGCTTAACAGACCCAAACTGCTCACCTGGGGACATCATTAGTAAAGTGGTTTGGGGGCAGATATACCAAACCACATATTTGTATTTCTGTAGCTTTCTCTGAATGTTACAAAAAAAGGACTATGCAAGTTATTTATTGATGCATATCTTGCCCTTCATCCAAAGGTCCCGTGGTGTGCACGGAGCCATTTTCCATGGATAAATTTGGCTCTGGCCAAATACCATCCTCCCCCTCCATCCCCACCCCTTCCCCACTTACCTGACCTCGCCACCACTGCATCTTCTTCTGGCATTCTGGAAGGCCCAGAAAGAGGCCCAGGGCGCCCCCAAAGGTAAGGGAGCACTGGGGGTGGGGGTGGTCTGGAGCACTCCAGTGGCCCCCCGGGCCTCTTTCTGGGCCCTCCAGAATGCCAAACAGGCTTTCCGAACCTAAAGATAGGCCTTCTGGAGGGCCTGGAAAGAGGCCTGGGGCACCACCAGAACAGGTAAGGGCCCCCTGGACATCCAGTATCCATAGAAGCTTCGACCAAAGCTATTTGATCCATCCACGAGTCTTGGAATTTAGACATATTTGTCCAAATTCTGAATGTGCCAAATTATTCGTGTACATCCCTAGTCACAACAGTAAAAAGGTAAAATACAACTTTCTCCCCTCCGCACTTCTCGAGGTAAGACTACAAGGAAACTAACTGTGGAAGGCCTGGGTGAATAGATTTGTTTGAAAGATAGCATGCTAGGTTCCCCTGCTGTCTTTCTCCCAGTAGTGGCCCCTCACTCCTGCTGCCATCTGAAATCTGTGAACCATTTTTCCTGAGGCGAGTGGAAAAGGGGCAGCAGAACAGCTTTTTTTGCCATCCTGCTCCCAATGGTGGCTCATCTCTTCTTCAGCTGTCAGCAGAAAGCTCTGAGCCGTCTCGCTTGAAGGGAGAGGAGAAGGGGGGGGGGGCAGGAGAGCTTTACCTGTATTTATAGTGATTTTATTGTGACCTGCCCTGAGGCCTTCAGGTATAAAGTGAGATGAAAAAAAAATGACTTGCCTTGTACAATATCATTTTGTGTTGTTGCTTTGAATTGGAAAATGCATGTAGGCCAAAACAGATTTATTGGGGGATTTATTGGAAATGGGTCTGATTATTTCAAAGAATACATGGTAGGGTGTTGCACAGGTAGGTTTATTCCATATGCTTATTAATAATAGCAGCAGTGGAAGTGTGCAAAAGCACACTTTTGAAACTTAGATGTTGGAGACTTAATCTGCAGTCTGGACAGGCTACTAGGAGACATGGCAGCATAGTTTTAAGAATGATGCTCTTCAGAAAATTGGGGTTTTGTTTTGTTTTGTTGAGGAAAACATAGGTTTATTCATTCATACAGGCTGAGGAGGTAGATTTCGAATTCCAAACTGAGCTCACTCATCTAGTTTTATTTCTGGCTCTGTAAGCCAGTTTAGTCTTGTGGTTAGACTGCCGGTTTTGTATCGTAGTCAGTGGTTCGATTTCACACTCCACCATGAAGCCAGCTGGGTGACCCTGGGCTAGTCACAGCTCTCATCTGAGCTCTCACAGCCCCACCTACCTCATGGGGTGTTCTGTTTTGGGAAGAAGAACAGAAGATTTGCAGAAGAAAAATGGTATCATAGCCAACTCTTGTTCTAAAACAGAACATTCTGAATCTGCCAGTGTTCTTTTAGTAATTGGTGGGATGTCTAGGAATTACCTGAAACATTGCCTCTGCAGTTGGAATATACATAACCTGCATTGCTGCCTGGGAGCCCAGACTGTACCCAGCTTTTGATAAATAAGAAAAAGGGAGTTACATTTTTGGGTAACTGATAAACAGAACTAGAAAGGGGCTATGAAGAAGAACGGCTGTGAACACTGGTAGCTGAACAAGAGTAAAGCGCAAGTGCAGTGCCCAGCCCAGTGTTCATTTCTGACTTTTTCTGATAGATGATAGCTGTTTATTTCTACAGAAGAAGGACAGTTCTACATTTGGGTTCATTCTGGCAGTGCTGCTGTTCTTTCACCAATACTGGGTAAGCCATTACACTTGATGGTTTTTGCTTGGTTTCCACATGACAGCCCCACAACTTAACCACATGATCGTCAGAGCCCTGCAGTTCTGTCACACCATTCAAATACAGCTAATATAAGGATCATAATTTCATAAATGTTTCCAGTTCTTAAGAACATGGGAAACCTAAGAGAATGTAGATAATTCTTTATAAGGTCTTGGAAATCAGGCAGAATTCCCAGGAGCTGAGCATACATGGGATGCCTTACATTTTACCTATAGTCTGAAGTAAAGTGGTTGTGGAAGGAAAATGGTTTGGAGATAATCTGTGTTCTAGAATTTCCTTGACATTGCAGCAGCGAAATTCTCCTCACATGCTCAGACCTTCCCTACATGCTCAGCTCTGATGGCTGCCCTGCATTCTCAACTAGTCAATGAGAAAATTTATCAGACATTTCCCTTCCACGCTTTCTTCCATGCCTTGGATCTGGATCATTCTCCACCATAGGTGGCTATAAAGGTATTAATGGGATCTCTCAAGCTCAAGATGTCTTTGTTTAAGGCAGTAATTACATACTTGTTACTCACTTCTTTGTCATGGATGTTTTTTTCACGTTTGATTCAAACTGAATGCAAAGGAAATTCACATTCAGATGAATAGAGTACCTTTGAAAGCAGGATTCAAATCTGCAAATGTTCTTCAAACGCTATTCAAATCCCTGCCGCCAGTCACACCTACGAATCCACCCTGAATGCTTCAAATCCACTCTGAATCCACTTTGAAGCTGCTGAAGATGTGACTGGGCAACCCCTTTGCTGAATTCCCACGTTCATGAATATAATTATGCTTCAAAATGCACAACAGCACTTGCTTCACATTTGAATGGCATTCTCTGAATATAGTAAGCCATTTGCATTTTGAATTTGGTGAATGTTCATGCACACCCCTAGGCCTGAGCACTAGAAGATGTTTCTTTGAGTTCATTAAGCATTGCTGTCCTTTCACTAAGCCTTTGTTTCATACTCAAGGTGTTGACCTTCCATTCTCAAAGTAAATTGGTTTCAAGTTCCTCAAACTGCCAGTCTAATTTCTGACCTAAACCTGAGTTTGAGGTATTCTGTTTCCTCATCCAGTTCTATATTAACTCTGCTCACTTCCTTCCTATAATTCCCGGGCACTTATGTTTGCCAGAATTTCAATATATCTTGCCAGTTTTGATTACAAATTGTCAACCCCCTGTTGCTTGTTGTTTGATACCCCCCAAGTCCTGTATGACTTGCAGATGATTGCATGGGCACCTCTATGCAGTTTTCTTGTCAGAGATATAGAAATGGTTTGCACTTGCCTACTTCTAGGAGGAACTACAGATCAAACTGGTAACCCTCTGCTCTCCAGGAAGCTTCCATTCCTCTGAGTTACAGCCTCTCCCTTGTCATAGAATCCTAGAGTTGTAAGGGACCTCTAGGGTCATCAAGTCCAACCCCCTGCTCAATGCAGGATTTCGTAAACCATCTCAGACAGATGTAGGTGCAACCTCTGCTTGAAGACCTCCAGTGAAAGAAAGCTAACCACCTGCCATGGCAACCTATTCCATTATATTGTCCTTGGCTAAATACAGAGTTAACTGACTCTTAACACAGCCACTCAGTAGATCCAGCAATAATAACAAGAAGCTCAGATGTAAATTATAAACGATTTATTGAATGGATGGGAAAGAGCTGGAGAAAGGTCCAAGTTGTGCATGCTGCCACGAAGAAAACCAGCTCGGTTTGCATGGATTCAATAGGACCCACTGAGGCCTTGTTTCAGTATTAAGCGGTATTAAGCGCTGTTTCACTTTAACGTGTTTTCCTGTCACCAAGGACTTGTCTTTGTCAGAGAAGAGGGTTTCGCTTTATTGAAGTTTGACTTTAAGCAACCACTTGCTGGAATAGAATCCTTACATTAAATGGAGCCCTACTGTAGTCAAACAAAAGTTCTTCACCTGTCCATCAGCAAGGTACAACATCTAACAGGACCAGAACTTTGGAAGGTCATTAGCAAGACAAGTTGGTAGAAAGAACTCCAGGAAGAAAGGCAGTTTCCCCCAATCTCATAAATGAGATTTCAAAAAGTGATGCAAAATTTGTTACAGAACCTACTTGTACACTGTGCCTAAACTGAAAATTTGCGCTGAAACTGAACTCAGACTATTACAGTATATTTAATTTTTATAGTTTGCATGTTTTACACAGTTTTAGCAGCTTTGAGGCCAAAACTGCTGAATTGAAAACATACAAGAATTAGCAGAGGGTTGCTTTGTTTCGTTACCAGTGCTCACATGAAAATGCAGGGCTCACTTTGGCTGCACCCAGACAACGTGAAAAATGCAAGGTAAATTTACAGCAGCATTCGGTTTCACAAACATTTAATGATCTCCCGCTGTAACTGCATTATATACCAAATACTCTGGGTTTTTAAAAATAGTCATTTTAAGCACTCTTGTCACAAAGGATTGCATTATTCCACATTTTTCTGTCTATGTGGGCAAATTGAGCAAGAATTTAATGAGAACTTGCCTTCACCTGAGAACAATAGTTCCAAATTTAAATGGAAAATAATTGGACTTCGAAAGAACTCACAGAAACAACCAGCCTAAACCAAAAATTGGGCAGAAACCCCAAGAGATAGTTACTTCTGTTGAGACATATAGCAGGAAAACTGAGATTTTCAAGACTCTAAAAAAGATTTTTAAAAATTAACTTACAAATTAACTTACTTGTTTCTGTACCTGAGCATAAAGGATTATGGGTGTTTTTCCACTGTCACTAAAAGTACCCATTAAATACCCATTAATGAGTACGTAATGGCATTTTTGTACCCATTAAAGCAGGCATGTCAAAGATACGGCCCGCGGGCCGTATGCGGCCCGTGGGGCATTTTAATACGGCCCGCTGCCGTCCTCCTTGGGCGCGAAGGAGGCGAGGCGAGGCGACACGAGGCGAGCGAGCGCGTGGCGGGACCCTCCATTGCCCGGCGCCGCCATGGACAGCCAGCCCCTCCCTAGCCATGCCCCAGCCATGCCCCCAGCCCCTCCTCTGTTCCCTAGCCACGCCCCGGCCATGCCCCCAGCCCTCCTCTGTGCCCTAGCCACACCCACGCCACACCCACGCCACATCCCCCGCCCCTCCTCTGTCCCCCGGTCACGCCCCCGGTCACGCCCCCTGGCCCTCACAGTATTTTTTTTTTTTTAATCTGGCCCTCGGCCGGATTGAGTTTGACACCTCTGCATTAAAGGGTACTTAATGGGTACTTCTAGTGACAGTGGAAAAACACCCTATGTTTTAATAGTAAATACAACTGGTGATGGATGAACTGGGCTAAGATAAATATGGGAATCCAAGCGTCAGATTGTGTACATAACTTCTGAACAGTTAGCAATTATATAAGGTCAAAAGACAATATGGTCAATGTCCCCATCAGAAAATGCCGGTTGAAAATCCTTCACAGATGCTACTGAATACTGTTACTAATGTTTAAAATGAATGCTTCCCTCTCCCCTCAGTGCCAGAGGGGATGTCCTCCAATTGCTACTTAACTTGAATATATGGTGGGTAATATAAGGTGCAAAATTTTGGAAGGAAGTGAACACCTAAATTAATTTAGCCTTGGAAATGAATTTATTATTTTCACCTGAGATGTATCTGTTACTTGATTTTAAATCCTAGTAAAATAATCTACCCCCAAAAATCTTTTATTATTTATTATTATAGCAGCTAAGTTGGTCATAGCTTTGGCATGACTTTAAACATGTTTCTTTGGTGTTGTTAATTTTGTTTATGTGGATTGTTTTTGTCAGGTGTTTTTTTTTAAATTTTTCATTCAGTTCTGATACCTTTAAAATTTTTAGAAATATATATTTTTTTTGTTCTTGTTTTTTCTGATTAGGAAGTCTTTGTCTCTTAAATAATCTGAATTCCCCATGTCACTCCACTTTGAATTGGCACTTGCAAATATTTAGTGATTATCAGTGTTCACCACTAGGTTTATGTAGAGATGTTGAAATTGTAGATATCTTTCCATGACAGTCCCTGTGACCATGAGTCTAGAGACTCCAAATGCAGGAAGCAGCATTAACCCTAATCAACTCCATAGTGAAGCATGGGAGATACCTTCAGATACCTTATAAAGAAAGATTGTGTGTTTGCAGGATGTCAGATGTTGAAGATCTTCTCATGCCTTGTTTGCTGTCTGTATTCTTCAGTTTGAATAACTTGGCTGGACCTTTTTTTTTTTTTAATGTGAATCACTGGAACACAGAATGTAGATTGATTTATCTTTTCCAGGGAGAAAATGCTCAGGTGAGATAAAATAGCTTCATTTTTTGGCTAAGGCTGCCAGACTTAAGACATCAATTATGGTATTGATGCAGTGCCTTCAATTCAATAATTGCGGGGATAAATGATCACAATGTTATTTTCCTTGATGTATGATTTAATCTTTTGGGTGTTTTGTCTGATCTTGTTTTTTTAATCTGTAACGTTGATATGGTTGAATGACTGATTAGTAAAGTTGATATTGACTGCATGAACCTGTTAAGCACTGCGTGCTAAGCCCACATGCAAACAGATGTGGCCAGCAGTGTCAAAACTGCAGGCCACTTGCCCTAATGATTGCCAGAATGCTGGTGGTCCGTGGGATTGAGGTAGGTTTGATGCAGCCAACCCGGGGGGCTGTTGGAGGAAGGTGGCCCAGTGTGTGAGAGAGCACCCAGCCTGCATTGGCATCAAGTGGCAGGGCCCAAAGCTCCTAGGCATGAGGCCCAGGAGTCACTAGTGGGTGGCTGGGGCCCAGGCATTGGCTGGCAGGCTGTGGCAGCCATTTCATCAGGGTGTGAGGGTGGAGTGGAGGCACAGTACCTTGCCCAGTAAGCTGCTGCCTGCTCTGGGCAAGGAGGGTGAATGTGTTTGCTCTGGGTAAGGAGAAGGGGTATGTGGCCAGATGGATTTCAGGAGGCCAGCTAGTCACTCCCCATCCTCCTCCATCCCTTGAGGCTGTGTCTAATGGAAGGGGCAAAAACTCTCTCAGGAGCACCTCTCAGGTCCAGGGGGAAACCCTGCAGGGGGAAATCTAGCCAGTCAGGATGTGACTGCAGAAGGAAAAGTAGCCTATCGGGATGTGAGTGGTGTAGCAGCAGGGTGATACAATTTAGCCGTTTAAAGTCTGTGGTATATGGAAAGCTAAATTGTACCCTGAAGGTTTGAATGGTGGCTTTAAGCAAGTTAATCCAACTGTGTGGAAAGCAAAACTGCTATAGGAGGGCGACTGCTCTTCTTCAGGCACCATTGTGCATTTTATTTCTTTCTGATTTCACTATGTGCAGTTAAACCGTCACAGCTTATTTGCATGGCTTAGGATCACACTGCTGGATGCCAGTTTGGTGCCAAAATATCCTTTCCCTTTCTCATCCCATACCTGTTACTGTGTAGCCTTCCACGAACACAGGCCATAGAGGATTGGCAGCAGGTGGCAGCATTGCTCTTCAAACTTGCATTCCCAACTTATTTTTATCACGCGGAATAGCAATGTCCTAAAGTGGGACAATGAGAATATAATTGTTTTTCTAGGCTCTGTGTCCTTTAGCGAAAGCCTTCCTTCCTTCATTTTATGGGTCTAGTCTGGTGTTCCTTTTGCAAGGTGGGGGGGGGGGGAACAAGGGGGTGGCCAGCAAGGACGATACAGTAACCTTTGGAGTACATTTTTGCTTCCAGCAAAGAGGAAGACAGCAGGATGCCTGGAGAGAAATGGACTAGGGCAGAATGACAGGAAATGGCCATAGGCCTCATTTTGTCTTTTCACGCTAACAGTGGCTGCCTTCAACATTAGAAAGAAAGACTTGAGAGACAACACACTCTCATTCCGGAAGGGATGGGCCTCGAAAAATGGAGAATTCTTTCAATCCTCCCTCTGACCGCTTTGGGCCCTTTGTATGGTTTAGAATGCTGGCATTGTCCAGCTCCTAGGCTGCTTTGAAAGCCTGGTGAATGTCTAAGCTTGCTGCCCTCTGAAGATGGCCCCTAGTAATTTGGTCAGATCTATTGTGAAAGTCCACCCAATACCAAAGGGAAGAGGGAGTAATGGCTTATAGGTGGCAAGGGGAAGGGCTGGGACTTTGTTTTTTGGTCCACCACAGCTTGATTTGGGGAGCCAAAGGAAGGCTTGCACATGAAACAATCACCCCTCTCTTGCTAGGCTTGCCTAAATCTGCCGCTGGAACCTGTATGTGGCCTTGGAAGCCGGAAGTGTGCGTGGCACATTATAAGCAGTTTCTTAATGCTCTGTCTTGGTTAAACCCAAGTTGAAAATTGTGATGTCCCTCCTTAAATACTGGACTAGGCATGTGCACAAATGGTTTTTCTGCATTCGAATTCAAATCGAAACAAATATCCAAACATTCCATTCAATTTAAATATTTAGAATCCGAATGCAACAAAATTGATTTAAATCGAATACATTCGAATCTGTTCTTTCGACTATTAGATTCGAATCTGAAGATACGAATATTGACAACCTTCATATATGTCATATATATCTGTACGCAATTTGTACGCATCCCGTTTTTGTCCCGTACTATCAGTGCAAGTGGGTATAGATATGTGTGAAATTCGTACAGATATGTTTGTAGTACATACATATCTGTACATTTGAATGTTTCAAATCATTTGAACAAATGTTTTGGACCATTTGAAATTCATTTGGATGTTTAAATTTGAATGTGTAGACATTCAAATGTCTACATTCGATCAAATTTGATCAAATTTTGAATGTTTAGAACATTTATGGACAGCCCTATACTGGACCAGAATTTCTGTTATATGCAGTTTGGTGTCAAAGCAGTCAGGTATATAAAAGTATATAGTCTTTTCTCTGTCACATAACCCTAGAACCAGGGGACACTGTATGAAGCCGATTGGTAGGAGAAATATTTTTAGACCCAGAGTCATCAGTCTTTGGAATTTGCTGTCAGAAGAGATGGTGACAACCACCACCCTGGATAGCTCTAGGAAAGGGTTAGATAAATTAATTGATGCCTAGATAGTGCCTCCAGGCTGGAAAGAGGCAGGATGCCTCTAAAGGCTGTTTGTAGGAATTCAAGAGGAGGTGAAAGTTTTGCCTTTTTCGTTTGCTTGAGATGCCCAGAAGCTGTCTCCTTGCTATACTGATTCTGCTCCAAATATCCAGCTGCTAGGAAAGTGCAAGGAAAAAACAAAGCGAAGTGCATGGATGCTTAGCTAACATTGGGGTATTCGGAAAAGTAACAGTAACACGAGGAGCCAGTAGACAGAGGTCATGCCCTGGTATTTCTTCATGCCATTTCGCTGGGGCAGCGAGATGCAGTTGCACAATCTAAATTGCCTCCTGCCATCTGTGTTACTGAAGAGAGTCTTGGGGTGTTTCTGCACTTTACTTCCAGTCCACAGAATGGAAATAGCGCACCTCCACTGGCATACATTAGCATTCATACTTGTGAACACTAGTGCACACCAAACCAACCCTCCACACACCCAGTCACTCACCTGGGTCAGGATGCATGTCTGGACACTGGCAGCATAGGTCCGGGCACCGCCATCTCCGCAGAGCTTGGCGTGACTGCGTGTGTGCAGGGGTCATCATCAGGATGACAGTGAAGTGCTGTGCACACACAATTTTGTTTCTGGTCATCTGCGGTGCCAGCATACTTGCATGGGACCTCAGATGATGCCCACCTCTCTCCGCTGCCTGGAACAGGTAAGCTTGGGGGTGTGTGTACGACTGCTAGTGGATGCTGGGAATAGCTTCTGAGATAGCAGGAGACATTTCTAGTGTGGAAACATCTCCTGGTAGTGCAGAAGGTGCTTCCCAGAAGCGACCCCAGCATGCACTAGCAGGCCAAGTGCAAATTGGCCTATGGTCTATCCAGTGTAAATCAGTGCACAGTGAAAATTATTATTATTATTTTGCATGTGGTTCTCCCAATTGCAGGTTCTACATTAAAATAAATTGTTCCTTTTACAAAATTTCATGATATATGGTATGTTTTAGGAAACAGAGAAGACCATGCATTTAAAGACTGCCTTTGCTCTCATCCATCCAAGGAGGGATATACAATTCCATCTTCATCCTTTTTTTTCATTCTTCAAACTCGGGAAGACTGAGAGAGAGGGGCTGATATTGGGGCAGGTCCCAGAAGGTAGTAATGGGAGACCTCAGTTTGATGTCATGGGAGCTTTCTTGTGTAGTTCCCCAGGGGTCAGTCTTGTCTCCTATGCTCTTTAATATCTATATGAAGCTGCTGGGAGAGGTCATCAGGTGTTTTGGAGTCAGGTGCCATCAATATGCTGATGACACCTAACTCTATCTCTCCATTCCTTCTGATTCAGGAGAGGCAGTAGAGGTCCTTAATTGCTGCCTGGAAGCAGTAATGGGCTGGATGTGGACCCGTAAATTGAAACTGAATCCAGGCAAGACGGAGGTACTGTGTGTCACTGGGTCCCGAGTCTGGGAAATTAAGGGGCACCCAATTCTCAGCGGGGTTGTTTTGCCCCAGAAAAATCAGGTGCGTGACTTGGGAGTACTCCTGGATTCATCGCTGTCATTTGAGTAACATGTGGCAGTGAGTGCCAGGAGTGCCTACCATTATCTTCATTCAGTCTGCCAGCCAGCTGAAACCTTACCTGGATAGGGATAACTTGGCCACAGTGACCCACCCTTTGGTAACCACCAGATTAGACTACTGTAATGCACTCTACGTGGGACTACCCTTGAAAACGGTTTGGAAGTTGAAACTGGTGCTGAATATAGCAGCTTGTCTGCTGATGGGCATCTCTGGTTGGACTCCTGTCACGCCGGTCTTAAAGGATCTTCACTGGTTACCGATTTGTCACCGACCCAATTCAAGGTGTTGACTCTAACATTTAAAGCCCTAAATGGCTTGGGCCCTGGGTATCTGAAGGAGCGCCTTCTCCCATATAGACTTGCCCGTACGGTGAGATCTCAAGGAGAGGGCCTTCTTATAGTTCCTTCTTTTGCAGAGCTACAAGGCATAGGGACATACAAGAGGGCCTTCTCTGTAGTGGCCCCTAGACTTTGGAACAGCCTCCCACTTGAGGTTCGCCAGGCACCTACATTGTATACTTTTTGGCACCTGGTGAAAACATATCTTTTCAGCCAGGCTTTTGCCATCCAAATAGCTTCCTCAGGGTGCTCTTCTGTTATGTGAGGGGGTGGATGTGGGAGGGAGGGAGGGAGGGAGGGAGGGAGGGGTGATATATATTTTTTTCTTTTGATATGTTTTGTTCTTATTGTAAGCCACCCTGGGACCATTTGGTGAAGGGTGGGATATAAATTTATTAAATAAATAAATAATAAATATCTCCCAGTGAGCCCCATACTTAAGTACAGAACTGAGCTGAGAGTGTCCCTCCATATCTCTTAATCTCCAGGGCTGAAGTCTGACCTCAGGAATTCTGCCAATCGACTCCGCCACAACACCCCACAACCTATTCAACTGGTCTGCGTCTCCCCACCCTCCCCTCTGTGGTGGAGAGTGGTTCTCCTCTCCTTAACGATGTTTTTATGGCAGAGTTTTGAGAGTAGTTTAGGAATGTTTTAAAATTACCCATAATTACTGTAATTCTTTTCTTGCAACCCTTGGGCAGCTGGGATTATAGAATTATAAAGTTCAACATATGGAATGCATTTTGGAATTACTGAAGCTCTGCTGAAGGCATGGAGCAAAAATATTGAACCTGTTAGTGATGGGAAAGTTCACCTCCCCCTGCACTTTGATTTGGATTCAGCTAAGTATTATGACGGTCAAAGTCGCCAGATGCCTATCTGTTACACAGGATTAGCTGCTACTTCTGTTTAAAATAAACACATCAGCTTGCATACGTAGAAAAACATTAGAGGAGTCATGCATATCAAATGGAGGGATTGCCTTGTACATGGTCACCATTCTCACATGAAAAGCGCGGCAGCAGCAGTCTTCTACAGTCGTTGCTGCTCAGCAACTGATGTTCAGAGGCAGACAGTAGCTCTGGTCCTAGATGGGCAATGCATAGCCAGTATGTTCAGCAGCATTATGAATTTAGCTCATTCCCTTAAAAAATTTGGTGTTGTCATCAGTGCTAATGTGGTAATAAACAGGGTGAGATTAGACTGCTTTATTTTGTTTCTTTAGGAATAAGCATCCCATCCCAGATGCACGAAAAAATTGCCTTCAAACAATTATCTGAATGTAGAGCTGAGGACGCACCTTGTTTTTGCCATACTGCAGCTTATATTCACCTCCAAGTCAAGCAACAACGATTTGGACTGTTGGTGCTACCCACTTATTGGCCACTTGGCAGGAAACTTCACTTCTTTGTTAATGTCATTTTCTGCCCAACCTGGCTTGAGGAAAGAGTAATCTTCAGAACTGTATGAAGAGGTCATCTTTCTTAGGCCTCAAGATAGGAAAGGTGAATGTAGGGAAAAGGTGTATCCCTTACAGAACCAAATTCACTCAGAGGGCACCTCTTTAAGCGTGTTTGACCACACTGCTAGAATGGGACAGGTTCAAGTTTGCCTGGTCTATATTTTATGGTTCCATCATGGTGTTAATGGTTGCAAATGAGTTATCAGTGTTGTCTCCGGTGTCCATAATAGGAGTTGAAGCTCCTGAAAGAAACAGACAGATGGAGGATTCATTTCTGGTTCATCATGTGGAGTTTTGAGAAGCATGTTGACTTATCTGAGTGGTTTTCAAGCCCTCCTAGGAATGAGAGGCAGCAGGCCATTTTTACATCCAGATTGTGTGCTGTTTTATGCTCCACAGAAGCCAATTGGTACTTGGCATCTACCCATACCTGCATGCAAAAGGACTGGAGCCTCATTAAATCAATTTAGGTTGCTATTTTTTTATGTGAACACCCCTACTTCACAAATGGATATTAAACTGAAGAAACAAAATCTCTGTTCAAAATCTTACAAAACTGAAGAGTGGTGAAGTGGTGCTGAAGTGATTCTGTACATTATCACCAAAGAGTATCAAAGGCATCTTGCTTGCACATGGAGAATTGCATCCATCTGCACATTGTAGGGTGTTTTTCCACGGTCACTTAGTACTCATTTTAGCACCCATTAAGGACCCATTTGGGTGAGAGCTGGATTACCCCATGTCCACCACGGCACCCATTAGGGACACATTTGTTTCCACCACAGCTCAGGAAATCCGGATCATATGGGTACATCTCAGCCTTTAATCCGGATTTTGGGTTTGCATGTTTCATTTAGTTTCATTTCCATTTTATTTGTATACCGCCTTTCTATGTTCTGTTTTTCTGTGTACCACAGATGTATCACAAATGTAGTTCCTCTGTTTGGTCCTTGAATTGTGTCATCTTGGAATGGGAGGTGGTAACAGCAACCAGCCTAAATAGCTTTAAGAAAGGGTTAGACACATTCATTGATGGGAAACATTGCTGGCTAAAGAGACTCCTGGAAGAAGAATTCCTGATGAGTCTGTTGTTGATTTTTGCATGAAAGATGATACAGTTCAAGGACCAAACAGAGGAACTACATTTGTGATACACCTGTGGTACACAGAAAAACAGAACATAGAAAGGCGGTATACAAATAAAACGGAAATGAAACTGAATGAAATATGTATACCGCTTTTGGGCTTGTAGGTGCTCTGTCCACACTTCCTTTTCACTCTTCTATCTGTGTGCATAGGTGTGAACGTGCAAACAATACTACACAAACAAACACATTAGGGATGTGTGGAGCAGCCCAAAAGTACCTCTTGAAAAGGACCCTCAGCATTACAAGAGAGATTGAATCCATCAATGATGATACCCTCGTATGCGTTGGGACTAGGGATGGACATGAATGTTTGTAACATTCAGAATTTGGCCAAATTCAGCCTAATTTGGGCATTCAAATTCAAACTGAATGTTGGCACATTCAAAGATTGACATTTGATTTTGAATCAAATATGTTGATACATTTGAATGGGATTCAGATGGGATTAATATATGGGATTCGTATGCTATTCATATGCATTTGTGTATAGGATCCGTATGCCATTTGTATACATTCCTATGGGATTCATACGGGATTGGACATTCGTATTAAATACAAATCCTACCACATTCAAAGGGGATCTATTTGAATGAATATGAATTTTCTTGCATTCAAGAAATGGAAATACACACACACACACAAAAAAAAAATTGTGCACATTCCTTGTTGGGACACCACGTGAGAATGTAGTGGATTGTGCACAGGCGTAACTGATCATACTCCAAGAAGGGCCTGAGGCATGCAACATCTGAAAGGAGGAAAAGCATTCTCCTTGCATATGGATGGGAATAATCCCAAGCAGCTGTTTTGCTAGCAAGCCGTGCTTTGGTCCCTCTGAAAGAACTTAAGTCTCCCAACAATCGTTATTTCTGCTGAGGATTCCAGACTATGGAAACTGATGGTATCAGAGCTGCTTTTTTGTCACTGTCCAAATCTTGGCCTCCTGCAATGAACTCCGCTGAAAAACAAGTTCATCCCTGAAGCTGGTACTTGGCGTTATTTTTGATGTCTTGGTTGGAAAATGAATGCCGATGGTTTGACCATTTGATGACTTTCCAGTCACTTAGTTTATGCAGAGAAAGGATTTCTTAAAAAAAATACAATTATTGTGTTAGCGGCCAAGATTGTTTGTTCGTTTTCTGGCTGCAGCAGGTGCTGTGCTAAATGCCTTGAATATAACCGAAATTCCTGACTATTGTTTCAATAAAATCAGATAAATATCCACATTGGAGCTGGAGTGTAATTTTTTTGGGGGGGGGGCAGTTTTATTTATTTATTCTTTTTAAAATTTAGTCAAGGACATGAATCACATGCTTCCTCTATCACATCTCTTCAGAGAATTCCTAAGCGGCTTTGGGGAGCTTCTGAGAGATGAGAGAGCATTTTTGCAAAACATGTTTCAAACATTACCAAAAAATTTGTTATTAGAATGACTTAACTATGAATTCTCAGCGGCCTCTGTTGTTTCCAACCGAGTAAATGAGGGAACTTTTGAGCATCTTAGCAAGTTGAGTATCTGTCTAGTGGAGAGTCGCCTCCATCTATGGTTTGATTTCTGTTTTAACCAGGTCCACAGAGGGTACTTGGGGATACGCTGCTTTGGGCCAGTAGTGTGGAATCGAACCGGAAGACTAGCAGGTAAGAGTCTGACACTCTAAACACAAGACCAGACTGTATACATGGATACCTTGAGACTGCAAGGCATGGAAAGAGACTCTTAACACATAAACACATGAAAGAAGAATGAGTACAAAAGAAGAAAAGAACCTAAACATGTGAACCAGTTTGGTCTAGGTTTAGGAGCCGGGCTCTTATCTGGGAATACCAGGTTTAATTCCACCCTCCCCCATGAAGCCAGCTGGGTGACCTTGGGCTAGTCACAACTCTTTTCTGAGCTCTCATGGCCCCATCTACCTCACAGGTAGGGGAGAAGAATACGTAGAAAGCCTTGTCAGCCACATCGAGTACCCTTGAATGGGAGAGAAAAGCGGGATAGAAGAGCCAACTCCTCCTCCTCCTCTTCCTCCTCCTCCTTCTTCTAAATTTCTCTTTAGTACAGCAATGAAGAACAAAGGTTGTTTTTGTGCTGGGCCTTATTCCAGATTATATCCTGAAATAGGAACCTGCCATACCACAGTAGACCTTGGAGGGTGGGGGGAACAGGGGCTACTGTAGCCTGCACTATCATGTGAATGGTAAATCCCAAATCTGTTATTATAATCTGTAATAATGCCCAGTGCAGACAGGGCCAAATTGAACTCCAGGAGATACTGTAGTCCATTCCCTATAATATTTGGGCCTTGGCCACGTTTGTTGGTTCTGAAGTAGAGCAAAGTCTCCCTGTCTGAACTTCATTCCAAATTTAGGTTGAGCTTCTTGTTTTCAGAGGTGAGTTTGTATGAATGGTGAGTACGTAGCATGAGCCTGAACAGGCTAGATGTTTGTGGAACGTATGTTTTCAAATAAACTTTGGGCTGATTCAGACACCTGGATGACAGGCTTCCTTTGACTTCTGGCCCTGTTCAGATTTTGTGTCCCTCAGTTTCAGTAACTGCAGCATGTGAACATGGTGTGAACAGCACCGTTAAATTCAGTGGTGGGCAGAAGTGCGCACAGGGATCCCGTAAGCACAAAATGTGTGGCTGTGGTTACAGTTGTAAGTTTTAGTCTTTCTCTGGGATGGACAGGGGAAGAAGGCCATTTTCAGCCTCTTCAGGGCTGGTCACATCTACCAGGCACCTGTCGCTCTGTGTTCTCATGGGGGCTTCTGTGGGGGCTGGGCAGTGGGGGTAGACAACAGGGACTGGGGGTGGGCTGGATCAGTTGGGGGCAGGGGGTAGGAGGGGACAGCGAGAAAGAGGTAGCTGCATTGGTGGGAGTCATAAAGGGTGGTGGTGGGTGATGATGGCAGCAGGGGTTATTGGGGTCGGGAGGGCTGACAGCCACAGCTGCTGCCACAGCCACGACAGTAGGAGGCAGATGGTAAGCTTTTGCCTGGCTGAGTCCATTTCTTGGTGTAATGGACTCAATGCTGGGATTATCTGGATTTAGGATAATCCTCTTTCAGGCAAGAAAGTCCACAGAAAGAAGGAGGAGGAGGAGGAGGAGGAGGAGGAGGAGAAGGAAGAAGAAGAAGAAGAGAGTTGGCATTTCTATCTCACTTTTCTCACCCATTTAAGGGGACTCAAAGCGGCTGACAAACTTCGCCGCTCAACAGAACCCTGTGAGGCAGGTAGGGCTATGAGAGCTCAGAAGGAGAACTGTGACTAGCCCAAGGTAACCCAGCTGGCTTCATGGAGGAGAGCTGAATCAAACCGGGTATTGCCAGATAAGAGAACGGCTCCTTAACCACTAGACCAAACTGTGAAGCCACTTAGCATCTGGTTTCCAAGGGGTGAAGATGGCCTTCGTCCTTAAAAATCAGAAGTCGGGATGTGCATGAATATTCATAACATTTGAAATTTGACCGAATTTGTCCAAATTTGTAATTTCAATTTGAATTGAATGTTGGCACATTTGAAGACTGACATTCAAATTCGAATTGAACGCTTTGGAACATCATACGAATGTGAACCTGCAACAGAGTGGATTCGAAGTAGATTGAGAGTGGATTCAAAGTGGATTCAGGGCAGATTTGATGCATTCAGAGTGGATATGTAGGGGATACATATTGGACATGTATGGGATTCTTATGGGATTCATAGAAGATATGTAGGGGACTCGTATTGAACATTCATTTTGAGTTTGCATCGAACATTTTGTATTAAATGGAATCCTGCCACCTTTGAAGGGGATCTATTTGAACAAATACAAATTTTCTTGCATTCAATTTGATACGGATCAAAACCCACCCCAAATTAGTGCACATCCCCAATTAGAAGGTTTGACCATGGCTTGTGTTAGGCTCATTTGTAGAGCAAATGGCCAAGACTGGCATTGGAGTAGAAAGAAAGGGCAGATGTTTTCCCAGCACTAAACCATGAGATGGGATCAGTCTGACTCCGTTGTCATCTCTTACTTGGAACCTGTATCTTGAGCCTTATCTCCGTTGTGGCTATTCTTAAGTACCGAGTGATTTCCTATGTCTCCTAACAGAGATGCACATTACTTGGGGAATAGTCCAGCTGTAGCTTTTGTCCTGGAACCATAAGTTTTTCTACCTGCATCCAAGCAGAAAACATGGCTCACGGAAAAGGGATAGAGCTGCCAAAAAGCCCATTACTATATATTTTAGAAGTGTTGAATTCTCTTCTCTCTCAATTTTTATGGGCTCTTTACTTTTCTTCTTTGTCAAAAACAAATCTGCCAGGGACCAAAAGAACATGTAACGTGTTTATTACTACAGCATTGAAAGAGGCCAAACAGATGGGAAACTCAACTCTGGCTACTGCAGGGAATGCAGCTTGGGAGAAAGACGGCTGAAATACAGCTAAAGACAGGACTGTTACGAGTCATTCCAAGTTGACTTGTTCTGTCTGCTTGTGGAATCTCTTTCTCAAGGGTCTGGATACCAGCTGTCAGGCCTCGTGTCCTCTCCGACTGCTCGGAGGAAGCTCCCACTCCTGCCAGCCAAAGAGAGGGAGGCGCGCCTCAGGGGCCAAACTTGGGAATTGCTTCTGTCCCCCCAATGGGGATAGTTCGGACTCAGACAATGCACAATGGCCAGAGCCAAGTTCTCTCCAGAGAGAATGACAACAGCTGCGCCGCTTGGCTTGCCTCCATGAGAACAGCTATGCCGCCGGCGGCGTGACTCTCTGAGTCCGACTTAAGAAACGCCCAACTCGGCACCCGCCGTTGCAAACAGAGAATCTCCTTGGCAACTCCCAACTCGTGGGAGCCCCGATTCTTGCCTGACTTCCCAAACTTACGACTCTCTGGTACCCCGACTCCTGGCCTGTTTGAGTCAGCATGCTCTATATCCACAAGAACTCGGGTAACTGATCTGGTGTCGCTAGCTGGGTGCATGCATACGCAAGTGCTTCACTGTTACCGCCTGCTCTGGGCACAATGCCAGAAAAGCCATCTCTTCCTACGTGTCTCGTTGGTAAGACTTTATGGAAGAAAGTTTAATTTAGCAATTTTATGACTGGCTTGCAATGCGGTAGATGCAGAAAGTTGGGTACAATGTAGCTGTGCTTGGTTCTCACTGAAATCAGAATTAACGGTAGATCCAGACTGTGGGCCAATTCACATCTTCCCTGGGCGTGCTGGCGAGGTAACTCCTGGAACAGATCAGGCATCCATACTTTGTTTTTTAGTTTTTTAATATGTAAGATTTTAAGGGTGTTACTTGCCCTGAGACCTTTGGGTGTGGGTGGGATATAAATATAAATATAAATCAAACAAACAAATAAATAGATAAATAAACAAACATAGCAACAGCCAACTCTTGGTAACCATATGGACTCATGCCCTTCTGACTTTATGGTCTTGAATGGGTCTTATTCTGGATTCTATCCTGGAATAGGGAATTGCCATCTGCATACCAGGGATTTGGCCGAATCGCATTTTTTGAAATTCATTTTATATCAAATTGAATGTTAGAAAATCTGTATTCATTCGAATAGATCCCTTTTGAATGTGGTAGGATTCTATTCAATACGAATACAGATTTGTACAAATACCCGACACGTTTCTGATACCAGCAAATATGTATCCGATATCAACGAATAGGTATCCAATATGAACGAATACATATCCGATATGAATGAATACCATCCGATACGTATCCTGTAACAAATCTGCGCCCTGAAAGCATCAAATCCGACCTGAATGCGCTTTTAATCTGCTCTTGATCCATATCAAATGCAATCTGGATCCATTACAGATGTGTGGTGCAGCCACTTTCCCACCTACCCAGTTTAACAAATGCCCAAACTATTCATACGAATGTATGAATGTCGTAACATTCAAATTCATGTATGAATGTCCAAATTCGGATGAATTTGTATGAATAACGAATGTTAGGAATATTTGGGTACATCCTTACTACACACTAGTGCAGACTATGGTAGGTCCTGGGCAAGGCCTGCCCTAGTCTGCACTAGCATGTGGATGGCAGATTCCTATTCTGAGATATAATCCAGCATAAACTCCAGTGAAGAAAGGACCTTTTACTGCTTTCATAATTCAGTCTATCCACTTACTGTCTTATTTTTCCTTCAATAATGGGCGTTTTTCCACTGGCAGAAAGTACCCTTTTTTGCACGCGTTTGGCCTCTTTTATATATTTTATATATTTTATATTTTATTTCATTGAGATATTATTATTTTTATAATTTTTATTAAAACTAGTGGGGTATTGTTACCCTGTTAGAAATTGTTATTGCTTTTCTGTTTTACAGTTTGATATTCCTTATTACATAGGTGGTTGGGGTAGACATTGTCTTCATTTATTTTACTCTATTGAGGTGCTTCCTTTCTTTGGCAGAACCCCCCTGTCCATTTCCCATTTCCACCACGGCACCCATTTGGGACACATTTGTTTCCACAGCTGCTGGGGAAATCTGGATCATATGGGTACATCTCAGCCTTTAATATGGATTTTCTGTAGACCCCATTAATGTGGTCTACAATGGGGTCTTCAGCCAGAAAATCCGGATTAAAGGGAGCCTGTTTTCACATTAGCTTGACAATGGAGTCTAGAGGAAGCTAGGGGGAGGGGGCACCCATGGGGGGGGAGCCCCAAAACCTAGGCTTCAAAATAATTTCGAAGCCATTTCGAAGTTACTTCAAAGTTGCCTTCGAAGATTAGCAAAGGCTCTGAAGTCCCTCCGAAGGCAACTTCGGAAATTAGCAGAGGCTCCGAAGACAAACCTCCCATAACAAAGGGAGATCAAAGCAGACTGTTACCTTCAGGCATGGAAAGAGGTACATATTAATGAGGCTGACTCATCCCTGCTCACAAGGAGCTAATTCATATGCAGGCTCTCACAAGGGGCTTGTCTTCAGAGCCTTTGCTAATCTCTGAAGTTGCCTTCGGAGGGACTTTGGAGGGACTTCGGAGATTGCACCCCCTGTTCCCCAAAACACCTGGGGTGACAGGCAGACCCCTTTTGGGTCAATCCGGATTCCCCACATGGGTGCAAAGGTGTTTCCACGGCAGGGGGGTTAGCATCCATTGCTAATGGGTGCTATACCTCCTGTGGAAACACATTGGGTGCTTCCCTTAATCCGAATGTACCCATTCCTTAGATCTGGGATCTTCTTAGATCCGGATCTAAGGGCTACAGTGGAAAAACACCCATTCTCAAGCATCACCATGGAGTCAGGTCTTGTCATATACCTAAAGTATGACAGTTTAAGCCTTGTCATCTGTGCTTCTGATGAATGCAATGGGACAGGATATCGAGGAATGTTTTAAACGAAGCTGGCAACCAGGTATCCAGCATGAAACTACACTGGAGGTATTGTACTGTATTTGCTCTCCAACCAAGCAATTTCTGTATTATGGAATTTCTGGTAGGAAGAATTCCCCTCCTTGATCTCTGATGAAGAGAGTTAATAACACCTTCAAGTTGGGGGGAATTTTGATCGAGATGACAGCATTCCTTTCCTTACTGCCCTATCCTGATCTGAGTCTGAATGGTTTTTTGCATTCAAATTTGAGTTGAATTGAATGTCAAGAACCCAAATGCAACAAAAACCGATTCGAATCCAATACCTTCAAATCTATTCGTTCGAATGTTAGATTAGAATTTAAAGATATGAATGTCAACAACATTCATATGTGTTATGCGTATTAGTACACAATCCGTGGTCATCCCGTTTTATCCCGTATGCATCCCGTTTTTGTTCCATATTATAAGAGCAAAGATACATTCAAATGATTCACACCAATGGAACAAATATTTTGGAACATCCGAAATTCGTTCAAATGTTTAAATCCGAATGTCAACATTTGATTGAATTTGATCAAATTTTGAATGTTTAGAACATTCGTGCAATCCCTAGTCTGGGATTGCTGGCTTCTTCATACGCCTCATTTAAAGGACAAAATGCAGCTATTTGGGCTGTAACACAACTGACTTGTACTTAAACGGAGGCACTGAAAAGGTGCCATTGCCTTATTGAATAAGGACAAAGCCATGCACGCAATTTGTGCATGCAGGAAAATTGGCAAATGTTCCCACTTCCCCTCAAGCCAGGATCACCCTTTTTATGAGAAAGGATTCTATGCTCAGAAGATGTCACTGGGGTGCACATTGGGAACACATGGTACTTATTAGTTGCCTCTTTCATTTTGGGTCTTCAAAAAAGCCAATTCCCTGCCTCTTGGCTGAGTGGAGTTGGCTCCCTTACTTTTGTGTGGGCATTTCCATGGGCAACTCTATCCAGTTTTCCTGGCAGAGAAGCAGAAATAGTTTGCTATTGCCTTCTTCCTGGTAGAGGCTGGGGATTGAACCAGCAACCTTCTGCTTTCCCTCTGTTCTAGCACTGAGCTATAACCACTTCTCTGTATGCCATCTAGGCACAGTGAAATGCAGGATACCACATGCCCCCTTTGGGCTATGTAGATGGAGCCTTAAATAATAATTCTACAATTATTCTTCTGTCTCTGTCCTCACATCTGGAGAGATGGTTGCAATGTGGGGTATGGGGAGAAGGAGAAATCATCCAAACCAGAATGAAGTAAGAAGCATGCTGCCTATTTCCAAACTCATTAATTTGTTTTTAAGTGTTGAAACACTTGGGATCTGTTTTGTAATGTTCTGTTTCTGAAGGGCTGTCCAAAGTTATAAATTCTATCTTCTGCTTGGTGCCTTAAAAACAAGAACAACAAAAAAGATAAAGGGATGGACTTTCTTCTTCCTCTTCTTCTGTCCTCCTGCAGAATCCTTGGATAGTATCCACCCCTAACAACAACTACTCAGACTAACAAATAAGGCCATAAACCCATTTTTGACTGATAGACATGCCTTAACAGTATTTCCCAGTCCCAGCAGTGTGGCTTTCAGGTGTAGTGATACTATAATTCCCATCAGTCTCAACTAATGTTGTCAATGATCAAGGTGGATGGAAGATGGAAGAATATAATTTGGTGGGTACAATAATCCCTTAATTAGTATTATGGTTTGTTCCCATAAAGTACCAAGTAGTGCAAAATCAGCTTGAAGACCGTATTTACTATTCCTTATTGGGCTGTGTTCCCTCTTTGTTCTTTCATTTCATTATACACCTTTTTTTCAATTTACCTATCATAGAATATTTCAGTAATACATCAATATGACACATCCTACAATCTATACCATGTACAGCTTTATACATCTCTATCATGTTCCCTCTTAGGTACAGCTACACAAAAGATTCACCTTGCACTAGATGAGTTGGCTGCTGTGAAATCATACCAAAACATCAGATCACGTGTCAACTGTGCAGTATTTCTCTTTTAAACCCATTTTTTTTCACAGTGCTTTCTCTTTTTGATTATTTTTAAAAAGGTGTGCCCATGTTGCAGATTTATATATATCCCACCTTATACCCAATGATACAGAGGATAAACTGGAACTCTCTAGGAGAAGGTGGGAGCACGCTGCCTCAGTTTTTCCCCTTGTGGAGGGCACCAATCATTTACTGCATTGCAGGATCTCTGGCTAGAGATATGCACAAACCTTTTTTTTTGTATTTGATTCATATTGATTTGAATGCAAGAAAATTCATATTCATTTGAATAGATCCCCTTCAAATGTGGTAGGATTCAAATTTGAGAACGATGTTCAATCCCATATGAAGCTTCATATAATTGTATCAAAATCCTAGCAATGCCGACTGAACTGGGAGGGAAGGGTGTGTGCCCTTGTGAAGCAGATTCTACCTCCCCTCAAGCATAGGGAATAAAATATCAAATTATATTGACGTGAATATATCAATTGGATGTGCATAAAATAACATTCTGTTTCCTGTATCATAACCTGGAGCGGGGACTTTTCCTTTAGTGGCTGCGTCTTGACTATGGCTGCGTCCCCAAAAGACTTATTTGCCTCTCTACTGTCCCTCTACTGTCACTCTATTGAAGTGGACTTTAAAAGTGCCATGCAAATCAGGAATAAGCGTCCACATGAGGCTCAGCAAAATGCGCGTTTTTAACGCACCTTCCGTCCCCATGGGAGCTGTGTTTTCTTTGCGCGCATCTTTTTCTCCACACCCCTACTCTTGTTGATAGGGTGCCAGTGGAAATGGGGAGGGACTGCGCTCAGCGCGGCCACAACCAGGAAGACAATCCCTGACAAGTCCAAAGGAAAAATAGCCATCGGTTCTCTGTTCATCTCTCAGATCTTCCACACCCCCCCCCCCCGAAATGGCTTCTTGTGCCAGCAAACATTCACTCTCACCACTTTCCCCTGTTATTGCTGTCAAAATCCACCCTGTCCAGCGCACAATCGCTCATTCACTCACCATTTTCCCTTTTATTGCTGTCAAAAATCCACCCCTAGCAATAATCCACCCATTTCACACCTCATAGTGATTGCAACAATGTTGCAATTCTGTGTGATTCTGGCGCTTTAGTTCTGAGCTTTAGAAGCTGCTTGTGTTACTGCTGTGTGTGCAGGCGGCAATCCCCGCCCCTTTTGCCACGGAGCGTCCCCAAGGTAAATGTTGCGAGGAAAACGCGCAACTTCCAAAAAGAGCACTGAAAGTCTTATTTAAAGGGCATGTATTTTGTCGTGGGTTTTCCTGATTTTTGTAGCTCTGGAAGTTCATTAAAAACCCTGGCATGGGGGCGCTCAGAGGCAAAAGAAGAGTTTTAGCAGACTTTAAATTGCTTGGGGACAGGGCCTATTTCAAAGTACAAAAGGCGCTCACATTTCCCTCAGAAGCCTGATCTCTGAAGGGGAAAGAAGACGGCAGGGAAAACGGAGGCACACTGTCCTCTTTCCTCCTTGTTTACCCTCTATGCAAGACAAAGGTTCCCGAGGACAAAGGGTTGTGACCACATTCGATTTGTGTTCAAATGTCCAAATTTGGCCAAACTTTGAATGTTACGAATATTCGTGCACGTCCCAATTCTGCCTTTCCTTTTTGTTCTGTTTGCAGAGTTGCCCAGGAGTGCACTGACTTAAGCATTGAGTTCAGGCTTGTCTGTTTGCAGTTTTGCAAGGAGAACACACGAGGACCTTAGCAGCAAAATACTCCAGCTGTCAGCATTGCTTTTAGGCTCCTGTCAGCTATACAAACTTTATGCAGGACTCTTTCAATCATTTCATCACTAAATACTTTTGTAAAAAGTACACGGAGGAGAAAAATACAAAACAGTGGCGGGGGATGCTGCTGGGGACTGACAGGCTGAATTCTGATTGAGAATGCCCAGAAGCAATGCGGGGGGGGGGCACTGTGTGGGACAGCTGTGGTCTGATCCAGCAGGGCTCCACTTATGTTTCTGTTAACTAATTATAGTGGCAGGAAAGAGTTTTGGATGTGGTGTAGTAGGGGAGCAGAGCAGCTCACTGCACATGAAGAACAGTATTTAATTTGGTGTCTCGGGAGGACAAACACACTCCAGGTAATTTAATTATTTTTCTCCTAACTGAAACCCCATGTGATTTCATCCAGAATTCATGCTGAATTGAAAAGTGAGGCTTGTGTGTAGCTAGGGCCTTAGTCGTTCCTTTATAAACTAAAAAAATCTAAATTCTCACCACCTTTTCTCATAGAACTCCCCTAGTTGCAAGTTAATCTCTTTTGAATGTTTTCTAATTTCACTGCTCTTACTGTGATTGGCGACCAAGACTGTCCAAAGTATCCCAGTTTAATTTTATATACTGTTTCTTCCATTTAACAACATGCTGACCCTAACCTTAACTTTTTCCTTTTTTACACAGATGCATAATGGGTTGACTCTTCTGCAGTCATTCATACGATTGATGGGGGCTGGAAAAATACCTAGTATGCCCCAAAGTGTGTTGTCACCATGTGGCCTGATGCAGCAGCAGTTAGCTGTGCCTCATCCTGACTCCAAAGAGAGCTAGGAGGGACAGCTGAGAGCAAGCAGAGCTAAAACAAATATAAGAAGGGGCTGGCTTGTTTGGATGCTTTGTAAAGCATTCAAAACGCTGTTTTGCACATCCCTAGCTTTATTTAAAAGCAGTAGGAAGAAGCCCAGGTATCAGTAGAAAATTAATACCATGTAAGTCTTTAGGTATAGATAGCACCCTCTCTTTCAAGAAAATCAAGGTGAGTCCCCTTCCACTAGATACATTTGAGGGCTTTAAGGTAGTGAAGAATGTAATGGAGCTTGGGAGACCTACCTGGGGAAAGATTTCCAAAACGTAGGTGCTATATAAGTACAGGAAATACTTCTGAATATATATTAAACTCTGTTCCCACAAATGCACAGGATCTGTAGGTCTATGAGTTTGCTTTTACTGATAACAATTTGGAATCAATCTGAAGTGGAGACACTTAGTACTTAGGAGAGTATTTCAAGGGGAAGGGGTAACTGTGGCTCTGGCAGGGACACAGGGTTTCTAGAGTGCCAGGAACCAAGAATTGGCTTTAACTGCAGCCAGACATAATTTCCCACTGCTTCTCAGGTTTAGCACCAAGTACAGAGTGGGAAAGAGACACAGCAAGGCACACTGCATGGGGATTTTTCTAGCTAATCAGAAATTGGTTGATAGGCAGAATTCAGTGAGAAGATAACATTACATTCCAAGCATCTTTGCACCAGAGGAGAGGTGGTGCTGTGGTTAGAGCTCCTTGATTCAATGAACTCTTCCCCCATGATTCCTTGGTTTGAATTCTATCAATTGTTCCCCCACCACCACCACTGCACCATCAATTGTGCCCCCCAAATAGAATTGGGATAACCACACCAAACCAAAATTTCCCTTTTTCACTACAAGAAAAGTCTTTATAACCAGAAGGGTCGAGTTCCCACTGCACAGTTTAGCCCGTGTTTTAATTCGAGTTTTAATTCGAGTGAGCTGTTTTTTCATGTTCCCACTTATAGCTTATTATGCAGACTTACAGGGGAGGAACACCTCCCCCTTCTCTTTTCCATCATACCCTGACTTCATGGGGTGGGGACCCAAACCCCACCCCCTATATAAGCCTCATTCAGATCATCTTTTGCAGCAGATTTCGTTCACCTTGCCCCCCCATCTTGGCAGGGAGTGAGACAAATCACAATGAGGAAGCAGAGAAGGAGGCAAAAGGTGTGGAAGGAAGGAAGGAAGGAAGGATAGAAAGCTCTAACATCTCATGATCGCTGGCATAAGAGTCCCTCTTTGCAAAATCGGACACATTGGGTGTTTTTCCACTGTCAGAAAGTACCCTTTTTTGCACCCATTAAGGACCCATTTGGGTGTGAACCGGATGACCCCATTTCCACCACAGCACCCATTTAGGACACATTTGTTTCTACTGCTGCTGGGGAAATCCGGATCATATGGGTACATCTCAGCCTTTCATCCAGATTTTCTGTAGAGACCCCATTAATGTGGTCTACAATGGGGTCTTCAGCCAGAAAATTCGGATTAAAGGGAGCCTGTTCCCATGAGAAACAGGCAACGGGGTCTAGAGGAGGCTAGGGGGAGGGGATGCACCCATGGGGGGGGGGAGCCCTAAAATCCCAATTTCGAAGTGATTTTGGAGTCATTTCGGAGTCATTTCGAAATGACTCTGAAGTCACTCCGAAGAGATCGGCAAACACTTCGGAGAGGCTCTGGAGCTGTCGGCGCAGTCCATTCGCTATTAATGCAGACCGCATGGACTTCCCTCCAAAATCCCTCTGATGCAATTGGCAAAGACTTTGGAGTCTCGCCGCTGGTCTCTCTGAAGATCAGCACAGACTTCAGAGGCGGTCTGGAGTGATTTCCTGCTGAAATCGCGGGCGCTCCGGCCCTGTCTTGCACTGATTTTGGAGATGTTCCGAAGGGACTCCAGAGATGCTTTGAAGTCTGTGCTGGTCTCTTCAGAGGGACTTCAAAGGGTGCACCCCCCTGTCTCCCGAAACACCTGGGGTGACGGACAGACCCCTTGGGGGGTCGATCTGGATTCCCCACATGGGTGCAAAGGTGTTTCCACAGCAGGGAGGTTAGCACCCATGGGTGCTACACCTCCCATGGAAACACATTGGGTGCTTCCTCTAATGCGGATCTAGGTTATAGATTTGTGTTTGGATACAGAGTGAACTTTGATGATTCCAAAATAAATTCCCAATAACTATTGCAGGTGGTAGCAATTGGCTCTGTGAGCCAGTTTGGTCTAGTGGTTAGGGAGCTGGACTCTAATCTGGGAATACCAGGTTCGATTCTGCCCTCCCCCAGCTGGTTGACCTTGGACTAGTCACAGTGCTCTTCTGAGCTCTCACAACCCCACTTACCTCACTTTGTCTGCCACTTTGAGTCCCCTTAACTGGGTGAGAAAAGAGGTGTGGAAAAGCCAACTCTCCTCCTCCATGAATGTTTAGCAACTGAAGCACATATTTTGCGTTGCGTTATTCTGTCTACTCCTTAAGGCCAGTATGATTGCAGGAAGAAGAATAGCTTGGAGGTACTTGGGGACAAGGGAAGAAAAGAAGGCAGCAAATATGAATCTTGTACAGGGTAGCAAGTCCTTTCATTTGCAGTGAACCCTAACTCCTTCTACATTTTGAATTCAGCCTGTCAACTCCTCTTTGTCTCAAGTCACAGAATATGAATGCTTTTCTCCCCTGCACCAACCTCTGAGAAAACATTTGGATGGATGTTATTAATCCCTCTGGTGCCCAAGATGTCTAGGAGATGCAAATAGCCCTTGGAATGGATAGAGTAAAGCGTTTTGGTCCAAATAACAACGGAAGCCTGTCATGCACCTAAATAAACAGGCAGGCCTGCCAAGGAACACACTCATTTATCCCCATAGGTGGGGATGTGGGACTAGTGTTAGTGGTGGAGATTGGAGGCCATACCAAGCTTTGGAGAAAAAAATCTTTTTGGCAAAAGATCCCACTTTGCTCAGTTCACGCATCAGACGTGGGGCATTTCATAGGCACCCTTTTTTCTTTTAAAAAAACTGATATAGGTCAAATAGTTTCAGAATGTGGAGAAGGTAAAGGAAGGAGGGATGGGTTCGTTTTATGCTCATCGTGATCCTGATCATTTCCAGTTCATCCAGAAGGCAATACATTTCCAGCCATCAGTCTGGAAGTTAATAGAAACAGCTGTGGTTAGTAGGAGAATGAATAATATGATTTCCCGAGAAGGGACTTTGTAAAAAAAAAAAAAAAGTGCATTTTTCTCTGAAGCATGCAGCTTCAGGCTGAAATCAAGGTCAGACTGGTGCTGGTGGCCATGGATCTGGCTGAATAAATTTCAAGACCTCCTTGGCTATGGTCTTCTAGAGGGTGCTGGACTCTAGTTTCCACAGTTCCTAGGTCATGTGTAGGGATGATTGTGGAGATGCATTACTGCCCACTTCAGCAGAGGTAAGCTCACTAGGGCAGAGGTTGCATTCCAGGGCAAAACACCCATTTCATATCTCCCTTAAGAAGCCTAAACATGTAGTACGCAGGGACAATTTACGTAGATGCTCATGAGCTGTCCACGAGTGCACCATGCTCCAGCAGCAGGCTTCTAAGTGGTTTCTGAGTTTCCTGCCTAAAACCAAATATGGTTCTTCCTTAGCACCACCAAATATGTCTTTCCTGTAATATCCATTATAATGTATTTCCTGTAACTAAAGAGGTATAAGCAATTATGTGCCTTAGTAAAAATGAGCAACTCTGCACCATCAACATCTCCGTGTTGTTAGTTGCTACAGTCGTGGTCACTCCTTCACTTGAAATCTTCTTCAGGTGAATCTTCCTATCTCACTGCTTTCACCTTTTCATCTCTATCCATTTACGGTAATTTGTGGACTTTTCATTCAGGAAAGTCCAAATGAAGGGCAGAAAGTCCACGAATAAAACAAATGAAAAGGTGTGAGCATCCACACCTGAAGATGGACTGAAGAAGGTTTAAAGTGAAGGTATGGTCATGATGACCCTTATGACAAAAGACAGTCATTCACAGAATATTTAAGGTGTCCATACGCACATGCCTATACGCCCTAATGCACAAAGTGAGGAAAGGGCTGCTGGGCCAAATAAAATGAGATTTTAGCTGCTTGAGGAAGATGTCCTGAATCTTCACTCGTGTATTCTCCACAGGCAGGAAAAGGTATCTGTTGGGCCCTGGTCACACTAGTAGTTTAGGACAACCCCAGGTCATCTTCAGGCCACGTTACTCACATTTTTAAAATTCAATTTGTTTTCCAAGCCACCCTACCCCTGTTACATGGTTCTACCCTTAAGATCAAGCGGTGAGGCCCTCCTGGTCATCCCACCACCTTCAGTAGTGAGGTTGGTGGCACCTGGGAGAGAGCCTTTTTGGTGATGGCCCCCAGACTATGGAATAATCTCCCCCTCGAGGTGCATCATGCCCCTTCCTTACTTATATTTAGGAAGGCTGTGAAGACGCACCTTTTTACCCTGGCTTTTGGCTGAGATGATTATATTTCCCATCCCACCACAGATACCATCATTTTAAACATGCCATGTATTGTTTTAGATTTGTTGATTTTTCTAATGTATATTCTGTTTTTAATATGATGTTTCAATGATTGTCGCCTGCCCAGAGACCTTCGGGTATGCGGCTGGATAAAAATGTAAGCAAGCAAGTGAGTAAATAACCGGAGTCCTCTTTTCCTGAGGACTCAGTCTGTCCTGGCATGCGGGGCTGTCTTTGCTTCCTCAAGTATGGGCCAAGGAGGCTGAGACATGCCTAGGGTGGCTGTTCCAGCCCCTGTGTGGATGCAGCCATCTTTTTCTTACTTCATTAGCAAATTCCGACTATTCCATGAAGGGAAGGATACAAATAGAAACAACAGGCAAACTGAAACCAGTCAATAAAGTAATATAAAGAGATCCACTTCAGAGCATTTCTGTTGTGAGCTAAGCCCAGTTTGCTTTCTTGGATTTCATAGATTATGCTCAGCAGCCATCCATTCAATGCAGGTTACTATAATATCCTGCCAAGAAAACTGTCTGAGCTCCAGTGGAGCTGCATGGGAGATTAGGGGAGTTAAAATCCCTTTGAGACAAATTTAGAAATCATCAATTATTTTTAACACTCACTCCTTCTAGGCATACGTGCAAGGAAGTGTGACCCATTTGTGCAGCTGTGGTTCGAGTCAGGGTCTTTCTCTGTAATCACTCACAATTTGTGCCTAGTACGGTATACATTGCACCTGCACTTTAAACACTTCCTTGTCTGGCACATCTTGACTTCCAAACTTATAGTCCCCTAGTTGGATGTTCTGGACCACATTTGTTAGCTGCTACCGCGTCTACATATTTATTCACTCTAAATCCTTTTTAAGTCCGACTGTGGCTTTGCTGAAATCTTGCTGAGTTTAAATTGGAAACTTGGAAGCTTTACTCCGCAAGCAGACAGTGTGATGGTGGAAGCCACAATGCTAGAATTCTTTGCAATGATTTATATACAGATGCTTAAGCAAGAATACTTCAGCCCGTAGCCTAGCTTCTTAGGGCAACTTCGCTCTGCTGCATATACTGGATCTGCAAGCAGATTAGGAGCCTCTCTTCTGCATACTGGTGTGGTCTAAGGGAGTTCCCACCTGCGATGGGGCACCAGTGTCCTTAAGGGAAGTTCTTGCTGGTCTAGTATACTAGCCAGTGCAGACTTACCCTGAGACATTGTCTCCTGGAAGAAGGGTAGGAGTCCCTAAAAACAGAACTTTGTTCTATGTTTAAACTAGACCGGTGATGGCCAACCTATGACACGCATGTCACAGGCGACACGCCAAGCCATTTTAGGTGACACACCTGGTCACCCTGGCACCTGGGCATGTAGTGCTTGCTTGTTCTTGAAGTGTACAAAATACCAACTTTCAACTGAAGATTTAGCAAATGTAAAGAATTATTCATTTTTGCTTTTAATAAAATACATATATCAAAAATATAACTTTCTTACTAGAGCTACAAATATCACAAAATTATGGATATTTCTGGAAGTGACACAGCACCCGAGTTAAGCTAGGTTTTCTTGTGAATTTTGACACACCAAGCTCAAAAGGTTGGCCATCACTGAACTAGACAGTCTTCAGGCCTGACTGCTCACACCTTTTCATTTCTATC
This sequence comes from Aspidoscelis tigris stejnegeri, assembly GCA_023333525.1. NCBI lineage: Eukaryota > Metazoa > Chordata > Lepidosauria > Squamata > Teiidae > Aspidoscelis > Aspidoscelis tigris. The sequence goes on from JALMGA010000007.1 coordinate 17,330,415, forward strand.
CAGTTTATTTGTGGACTTTCCATCCAGGAAAGTCCAAATGGAAGGTGTAAAGTCCACAGGTAAACCAGATAGAAATGAAAAGGTGGGAGCAGTCAGATCTGAAGATGGGCTGAAGAAGGTTTAAAGTGAAGGTGTGACCACAGCCTTAGCTATATTCTGAAAGTGGTCATCAGTTCCTATGGATGAAACTGATGGTGTCATGAGGACGCAGCCTAGCTGTATTGGAACCTGGCCTTGGAGTTGTTGGAAGTTGTGGCAGGCATGTAAACATCCTGCCGCTGCAGTGCTGCTCATCAATGTGGCAAGCGAAGACTGCAGTAGCCTCACTTTTCACTATGTTGTGTCGAACATGCTACAGTTTACCAGTTAGTCTTGGTTCAACTGCCATCTGTCTAACCTATGACCCAACCTGAGCAACCACAAATCTCAGCCTCAGTTTGCTGAATGCAAGGTATACCAGTAATGGAGGAGAAAAGACTGCAATGTAGCTGCAGGCTTATCTCTTTCCTCCAACCCCATTATTACACAGACAATCTACAAACATGTGACAGAACACAAATAGAATAATTTCGGGTCAGCACATTTTATAAGGCTGGATGTGGGAAGGGACCACCCAAGGTGGTCGGTTCAGGCTGCTATAAAGGTGGCCAGGGTGTCAGTTGCTAAATTTAATACCGGGTTCATGTAATTCAGCCACAATTTAAACAGCTATAAGTGGATTAAGTCAAAATGTGAAATAAGGCGATAATGTGCTGTATATCTGGTCTTCTATTATGCACTTGTTATCTGTTATCAGAAAGATTAAAATCCCACATGAATCACAGCTAGACTCCCATCTCATGGGTAAGCTCTTATCTGAATAAATGTTTCCTGCTGTGTTTGAGTTCTCAGACTTTTGGGGAGGCCTTTGTGAATTCATTCTGGATCGGGTACCCAAAAGGGGGTGATTTATTATTATTGTGATTGCAAGGTCAGAGATCTCTTTAACCTCAATTAAACAATAGGTATAGTATAATGTACTAAGGGACAACAAAAAAAGGAAGACCTCCAAATAAACTTGCAGTCTGGACAATAGTGAAGTGAAGTAGAGCCTGACTGTAAAGTGTAAAGGACACTCAGGCCAACATCCAGTAACTTTCCCAAACTACCTAAGAACCCAAGAGAAGCCCAGCTGGATCAGGTCACAGCCCACCTAGTCCAGCATCCGTCCTGTCTCACGAGGCTGAATATTTTTGGGGAAGCCACATTTTCTAAAGCAGGGATCAGGGTTTGCAAGGAAAAAGTTCTTCTCCAGTGCCCCTATTCTAGGGACAGTGGGTGCACTTAAGAATAGATTTTTGGCTGTTATTCACGTTCATGATGGGAAGAAAAGCAAGAAGGCAATTTAAATGGAGATGGAATGCCCGGACTGGTTTTGACTTTATAGGTCAAAACCAGCAGAAAGGTAGCCAAGGCTCTTTGGAGTCATCTCAGGGCAGACGCAGGGCTGTTATTTAATTTGATGTGGGAGTCACACCTTGTTAATTTCCTTTTTGTGTGGAACTAAGAGGGAGAGAGGGAGGGAGGGAGGGAGGGAGAAAAAGACAAACCCAGTATTTTCTTAAGTACACTTCGAGGAAGCGTAAGTAAGTCACGTGTGTCGCAATATTCCCCTAAAAGCCTCCATGGTTATGTGTTGCAACCACGGGGGGGGGGGGGGAGGCAAAGCAGTGACAATGTTCATCTGGCAGGTCTGTGCTTGAACCTCATTTTCTCCCTCTTGTTTAAACTGGGGGGCAGATCCAAGGCACCGTTGTAAACATCTTTAGTATTTGCTGTCAAGCATCAAAAGGAGAAGTTGTAATAAAAAGGACCAGGCTGCTTTAAACTGTAGTGAACTGAAACAGGTTCTTGGGGACACAAGACAATGAAAAATGCATGAGTCTCATGTGAGTGCCTAGGTGAGCCTAGAGAATCACCCCACTGCAGGGAAAACATTTAATATGGAACTTGCTGAGAATAGATAAAAGAATAATCACCCTTGGAAACCAAGGGTGAGCAAGCCTGGAATGAAATACTGGCTCCATCTCACTCTCCTTTTAATCTCAAAAGAGCTTTGAACCCATGTGGAAGTCAGTTGACGTGAGTAACCTTTAAAATAATGATGGCTTGCTCGGATTTTATGAATTCATTAAGAGTGAATAATTTATTTGAAGGGAAGTCCAGCAAAGACAGGCAGACTCACTGGGGGATACTTTTTTGCTGCCAAATGAGCTGCTAAAGCAACCCTGAAAATAGGCAGGGCTTAAATTTTGTTCTAGACCACTCACTTGAACATCTCCACTATTAATTAAGGGACCCACAAGGACGTAGGAGGTGGAAGGTGACTGTCCAACAAAATTTCTCCCTCAGTGCCCTGCTTGTTCCTTTGGCTATTGACACGATCTCTTATAAGGGCATCTTTGAATTTTAGGTTCTGTTTACTATGTTGTTCACTGGTTATGTCTGATGGTAATGGGGAAAAGCCACTGTGGGACCTGGATGTGGTTAACATAGGAAACTCTTTGATATCACGCCAGACTATTCGTTGGTCTGTCCCAAGATTGTCCTTTTCGACAGTAGCCCTCTAGATGCAGGATTCCATATTCTACAGAGAGGAGAAAGTCAATTTACTTTATTTAGATACGCACATAGACAAAATCTGTACTTTGCAAAGTTGTAATTGAAGGCTGTTTCCGCACTGGGCCTTTATTCTGGGATATATCCCAGAACCTGAGGTAAGGGATCTGAGGTGTTTCTGCACTACCCTGGATGGCAAAGGAGCACGATGACTCGACATTGACTAGTCAGATTTACCCGCTTCCTCCCCCTGGGATCGGATACTCACTTTATTTGGTCCCGTGGCCCCGTCCTCCCCCCCACCCCAAAATGCATGCACTTTTATTATAATTAATTATAATTAATATTTGTGAAACTTGACATAATTTCATTCATAAGCCATCATACTGTGGGTGATTTCACTCCTTTGCTTCCCTGAGAAAACCTCCCAAGGAAGTAAAGACACAGGATAGTTCCAACCTCTGCACTTTGGCATGCCAGATCTATCCCTAACTTTAAGTGCAAATTGCCGCCATTACAGTAGCAATCACAGCACTGTGCCAACAGCACCAATGCACCTACGTGGCTCCATTGCTGCAGTGATGGGACAATGAAATGTTAACCGCACTTGTGCTACCTCTCCCCAGACTCTGTCTGAACCTCTCCCAGCATGGAAAGATGTAAATGGAGCCACGCCTGGCAGCAGGGAGCATAATTTTGACTCCTCTACATCTACACACTCCGGGGAAGTCCTGCACACGCAGAAGAAGCAACTCTGTGCAATGTGGATGGTCTCTTCAGAACCTCCCCTGGAGTTCCCCCAGCAGGTAAGTGTGGAAAGCCTCCATGTTTCATGACAAATAATCTTCTAGCTTGTAATCAGTTGAGATACTGTCGGCCCACCAGTGCTCTGCAGCTCCACAAAAGACGCACAGAGTTGGAAATCCCTTATTGGTTCTCATAATCCTTGCTGCCAACTCCAGTGTGCTTTGCCTCAAAGCCTTAATGATTCAAGTGCTACCTGTGTCTGCAGTAATGATACCTTTTCCTCTGCCCAGGCTTCAGATGCGGTAACAAATAAGATAGAATTGCCTTGTGGTTGTCTGGTAATAAGGAAAGGAAATGCTCGTAATTGTGGACTTCTGCTCTCATAAAACATTCTGCCCAGCTTTATAAACCCAGGAAGTTTGGCTACTTGAAGTCAGTTTTGGAGAAGCCCCAGAGCTTTGAATGCCTAAAGTGAGCCCAGAGTCCAGTCTGCGGTGTGAGCCAACTTGTTATAACTTACTTTCTGTCACTTCCTGCCGTTTGACCCTTTTTTCCATCAAAGCTTTGAAACACATTTCTGACTCTGCCACAAGGAAGGAAGTAAAACCATTTATTGCTTCTCCGTAGCTATTTCTACTGAACAAATAAGGTTGCCACCCAGTGGTCGGCCTTTTTCTTCTTCTTTAAATTAAGCATCGTCTTTTGGGCTTTAGTCTTTGGTTCTGAGTATTTACAACTTTAATTTTCAGTTTCTGTCATCATTAATACAAGGTTTCAGGGTGTGTCCAAAGGCTGTTATCTCTTTTTTATTTAGTAACTTGAATAGTTCTCATGCTCTAATCCAGTGGTTCCCAAAGTTGTCTGGGCTACGACCCATCTAATATAAGTTTACCCACTCGGGACCCACCTCTAGGAAATTTAACCATTACCAATATGAATAAAGACTCGGTCGGTTGGTGTGTTGTTCTACAGGCAGGGCCCACTCAATATTCGCTCGCGACCCACCAGTGGGTAGCAACCCATAGTTTGGGAAACCCTGCTCTGATCCAAAGATTTGGGTCAGGGTAAGAAAAATTATTTTAAAACTGGGAAGGGATCTTCTGTCCCCCTTCAGGAGAGCAGATTAATTTAGGGAACACTGCTTGGTATAATTTCTCCCTGTCCTGGAATAGCCAAGTACTGCCTATTGTGTGTCACAAGAAGGACACACAGACCTTCTTAAGAACTTCTTAAGAACTTAAGAGGAGCCCTGCTGGATCAGGCCACAGCCCATCTAGTCCAGCATCCTGTCCCACACAGTGGCCCACCAATTGCTCGTTATTCAGTCCATCTTCCAGTCTGACTGCTCATACCTTTCCATTTTATTTGTGGATTCCTATTCAGGAAAGGCCAAATGGAGGGTAGAAAGGTCCACAAATAAAACATATAAATGAAAAGGCGTGAACAGTCAGACCTGAAGATGGATTGAAGAAGGCCAAGGAAGCATCACTGGGATGTTAGTCTTGTTGCTTCCACACTAGGGATGTGCACAAATGTTTTTTGTGGCATTCGATTCAAAACCAATTGAATGCTTGAAAATCCGCATTCGTACGAATAGATTGCATTTGAATGTGGTAAAATTCTATTCAATATTAATTTATTTGTACGTATTTGTATGAACATTCAATATGTATCTGATATGAATGAATATGTCTCCTATACGCATCCCATACAAATGAACACGTATCTGATATGAATGAATATGTATCCCATACATATTCCATACATATCCATAACATATCCGCACTTTCCAAAGTCAAATCCAACCCGAATCCACTTTTAATATGCTGTCGATCCATGTCGATTGCAATCTGGATCCATTGTGGATGTGACTGGTGCTCTGTTTTTCCACACCCCCAATCTAACGAGTGTCCGAACTATACATACGAATGTTCGGAAGCATTCAAATATCGTAACATTCAATTTGAGTTCGAATGTCCGAATTTGGCCGAATTCAATCGAATTTCGAATGTTGCAAAGATTCGCGCACATCCAATGGAATTGGCTATTTCTCTTTGTCTAGCCTTTGTCAATGGCATTTCCCCACACGTGGCACGGCATGCATCATGCAAACCATTCCTGGGCTGAACTGCTTATATCTGTTTGGTCACCATCTCCCAACATTGAAAAGTCTTTTTGGAGGCATTTCACCAGGCTTAGAAAATGGCCCTAGAAGTCTGATGAATTTTGGACCTTGATGAAATGTTGCTGAGCTCTGGTGCAGAAGGCAGGCTATTCATGCTTCCCATGCCTTTCCACATGGCCGCAGCAGGAGGGAACCTGGCCTGTGCCATATCTGCAGAGGGAGCTTTCTCACTCTGCAAACGGTGAACTCTCTGGGGCGCCTGCGGATGCTCAGTGCATACTGAACTCTCCCCAACCTTTCCCAACCCTTCCCTTATGGGTAGATGGCTGCCCAGAGAGCAGCCATCTTTGAATTCTGGGGCTGGCACCAGAGTGTGTGCATGGCACCGTCACACGGGCAACTGGGTGACATGCCATTTCAGTGTGTGTGCACAGCATGTCACATAACCCTCCAGTACATCTTCCAAGGTGGAAGACATGTGAAGGGGGCATCTGGAACCACCCAAGAGGTGCCCAGTTGTGTAGATGCAATCTCAGTCGTTCCCTCTTTTCTGTTCTTCAAGCAGCATTAAGTGTAATTTAGAAAAAAAACAACAACCCAAATCTTCAAGACTTTCCCTTTCACCTCGAAAAATGTTTTCAACTGTTTGGGGTGAACGGTTGTAAAAACAAAAGCAGGGCTTTCTACTTAAATCTGAAACAGCCATACCAGTTTGAACTCTGGTACCATCCTGACCTCTGTGAATCGGCCCAAAATCAACACTTTCTGAGCAGGACGTCTCTTCCCATCTCTCTGACACATTGTTAAGCTGTGCCTTGGCCAGATTACATTCTGGTGTTAAGGATGGAGACAGATAGGAATGTCAGCAATGCCTGGAATTTTTAGACATTCCTATGCTAATTTTTCACCCACTCAACCACCAAGCCACATTATCCACTTGGGATCTCCTCACATATGCTGTGCTACACTTTCAGAATCAGCATATTTCTCCTGCATGCAGTGCAGACATGGTGGTAGTCCACAAAGAATTTTGTTCAAGGCCAAACCAAAAAGGTTGCTGCACTACTGTTGATACCTTGGACCTAAGACACACACCTAGTGCAAAATAAAATAAAATAAAATTCCAGAGATGACTCTGGGATCATTTCTTCAGAGAATGAGACTAAGAATATTATTATGGCTATCATTTTAATCTCCCTGGGTATTTTGTTCATCTGTAGATCCATTTTGATTGTAACTCTTTATACAGTGTAAGAATTTAGCAAACTTGTTTGCTCCTTATGGGCTGTGGTCACACTTGAGGTTTAATCCAGCTTCAGTCCACTTTCAGAGTGAGAGAATACATCAGCAAAGTGACAAGCAGTGTTAAATAACTCAGAAAATTCACCTTTGGGATAGACAATGTGGAAGGAAAATTACCGGTCACTTTATTGATGTGTTCTCTCATTCTGAAAGTAGACTGACACTACATTAAACCTTAGGTGTGAACGCAGCCATGGTGGTCTAGATGAAGGGCTGTGATAACAGTGAAGCAGTTGGTGTCACGTTCAGACTCTTGACTACATAACTTTGCCAAGAATCCAAACTCTACATTACTTCAGTGCACCCAGTTCCTTTCACAAAATGGCACCCAACCGTAGGCCTCATGTTGCCCCAGCCCCCATGATCTCTTTTGCACTACATTTCCCCCACCAAATAAATGTTTCAAATTTTATAATTAAGGAATTCTAGCTTTCCTAGTGCTTCTCACATTCAACTTTAGTATTGATTTTACACTTATTCCCTTCCTCTCTTGCTTCTAAAATGAAGTGCTTAAGGCAGGGATGATGACATAGCCTCACCTTAAATGGGTGAGAAAAGTGGGGTAGAAAAGCCATCTCCTCTTCTTCCTCAGGCAGACATTAGGCCTTTTTGCACCTTTCTTCCCCCAGGAAGCAAAGACGGGGGAGAGTTCCAGCATCCGCATTTTGGACACCAGCTCTCTCCCTAACCTTGCCAGTGCTTTGCTAAGCACTGGTGAGGTGCAAATCACTACCATTATGGTGACAATCGGAAAACCTGTGCCAACAGCGGCAACATGACTGCGCAGTGCCGTTGCCCCAGTGACGGCATTGAAAAGTGCAAAGGAGGCAGCTCCTGGTGGCATTGACTGTTGATGTAGAGCAGTTACAACTAGGGATGTGCCGGATATTTGTAATATCCAAAATTCATATGAATTCGGACATTCAGACATTCAAATTCACATTCAAAGATTGACATTCAAATTCAAATTGAATGTTTTGATACGTTCGTATGAAGCTTTGGTACAGATTTGTATGGAATTTGTATGAGATTCCTATGGGATTTGTATGCAAATTCATATTGAACATCTGTATCAAATGTATCTGAATCCTACTACATTCAAAGGGGATCTATTTGAATGAATACAAATTTTCTTGAATTCGATATTGAATACAAAAAAAAAAAAAAAAATTGTGCGCATCCCCAGTTAAAACTGTTCTATATCTATACGCTCCAGGAGCGCTATTGAATGCATGCAGCCATTCCTGGAATAGTAATTTTTCCAGGAAGCAGGGTGGATTTTCTGAATTGGATAATCTCAGAAGAAAACAGCTTGACATCTTATTGATGTGTTATCTCACTCTGAGTGTGAACTGAGACTGAATTAAAGCTTAGGTGGGAACACAGCGTGAATATTCCTATTATGGTCACCCAGGCTCCTGTTACTGACGTTAACAATGTTTCATTCATTGTTAATCCAGATCTATACGGCTATGTCCCTCATTGGTCTGTTTTGTTTGTTTTAGATGGAGCCTGATCCAGGTTTAATCTGGATCCCTGGTAGACCCATTTAATTGGGTCTATGAGTGGACCTGATCCAGAACATGGGAGGGCCAGGAAGAAACCATCCCTCCTGCGTCCAGGGCTTCTGGGGAGAGCCTTTCAGTGGTGCACCATAGTGTGCCACCGAAAAGCTGTCCCCAGAGGCCCTGGGGATAGGAAATTTGGTTCCTGGCCCTCAGAGGTGTGAAGGTATGGCTGTGAAGCTTGCTAAAAGCATTGAGGTTGCAGTGTGGGCTGATCTGGATCAGCGCCATCAATGCCTTCCTGTGGTCAGGATTAGTGGGCCTGGTTATTCCGGACTCACTGATCCCAACCAACCATAACCCCGCCCCCTTAATACATTGCAATATGGATTTCCACCATCATTGTTATCCATTTTTGATCTACATGTTCTAAAATTCTTTGTCTTGGGCAGTTTCCCCCTGTAATTTGCTGCAAGATTTTTATTTCAGCCTCCCAGCTGATTATTTCTGCTCTTCACCAGTCCCACCTCAGCTTACACTACTTCTTCTCTGCTTTCTCACACTACTTCTCTTCGCAATACGAGGCATAGGGACTTGCAGGAGGGCCTTTTATGTTGTGGCCCCTAGACTCTGGAACAGCCTCTTATGGCTCACACTGTATAGTTTTCGGTGCCTGGTAAAATCATATCTATTTACCCAGGCTTTTGCTTTTTAAACAGCTTCCTCAGGGTGCTGTCCTGTTAGGGAGGGAAGGTGCGGGTGGGAGGAAGGGGGTTATAATTTTAATTATGTTTTACTATTTGATATGTTTTAATTTCATTGTAACCCGCCCTGGGATCACTCAGTAAAGGGAAGGATATACATTTTCTAAATAAATAAAATAATTAAAAATAAATTGATCTGATTGATCCCATGGCAGCTAGGTGGCACCAGCTGCTATATAGTTCTTTCATATCTGTCTTTGCTTTTTTAAACCAATGCTTGTCTGAAAAGCTTTCCTGCTGATCTTTTCTCGGCTATTCATTTTGCCCAAGGCTACAGCTTTAGAGTGAAATGAAGACCATGAGTTTGAGATTATTATCCAGAAACCTCAAGGAAATTTGTTTTCTTATCAGTTCATCACTGATGCAAGATGAATTCTTATTGGGAAAGAACCCTAAAGAAACAAGGCTAGTTACACTTTCAGTTAGATGTTGAGCTTTCCAGCTTTAACAGATGGTAAATAAAACCCTATAAAAATAGCATATGTGTATAGTAGGGAACAATGCTACACTCCCTGAGAGGACAGTAGAAGATCGTGTTGGATTCCTTCCCCATGGCCAGGTGATGGAGATGCAGGATCAGAGGCCTCCTGCTTACAGCAGTTGAAAATAATTTGAAAATAAAAACTTAAATATCCTGCTGAACTGGACCCGTGACCTATTTAGTCCAAAAGCCTGTTTTCATAGTGGTAACAAGCTACACAATGGAAGTCAAGAAATGAGAGCTGGAACTGAGATAAAAGGGCCTTGAATGTGCAGAATCTAAAGTCTCTCCCATCCAGTTTTCCTACCACTCAAAATTGCTGGGGGAAAAAATCAAGGTGGGGTGCTTCCGGTTCCGGACTTGCCCAAAACCGCGCAGTCCTGCCGTTGCTGTTTCCTGCTTGACAGAGGGGATGATCGGAACGGAAGCCATGCTGCTTCCGGTCTGCCTGAGGGACTGATTAGAACAACAAACAGAAAACATAAAATGCGAAGTAATAATCAATACACTATAAAAATGAATGACAAAAACATAAATACCTCAGGAAAATGATTAATAAAATATGACATTAGCAAAATCAATATATCAATATATATGATATCAACAAAATCAACTATAAAAAGTAAATGCCATCAGAAAAAAAAAATAATGTATCTGTTGCCAGGACTGATAGAAGTTGTAGTCCACAATACATCTAGGGTTGTATGCTGGCCAGCCTAATATAAGATTGGATGTTGGATAAGCCTTAACTTGGACCTAAAAAATATCAGTTACTATGCTTGGTATGAATGAGAAGAGCTCAAGAAAGTTCTGGATATGTTCAAACTGGAAGAGTTATTTGATAACATCCTGTCGCACACAGTGGCCCACTAAATGCTCATGGGCATCTCAAGCAGAGACAAGGACAAACCTTTTCCTGCTCTTGAATCCCAGCAAATGGTCTTAGAAGCATCCTGTTCCCCCCCCCACCCTGAAAGATGCACCTAGGCATTCTTTCTAGTAGCCACTGATACATCTGTCATCCATAAATTTGTCTAGCCCTACCTTAAAGCCATCTAGACTGGTAGCTGTCACCACCTCATCCAGCAACACATTCCATAAGCTGATAACCCTCTGGGTGAAGAAATACTTCCCCTTGTCGGATCTGACTCTCCAACACATCAGCTTCACAGACTGCCTCCTGGTTCCAGTGTTGTGTGACAGGTCCCCTCTTCAACGCCGTCTCTTCAGATTGAAGAGGCCTAGATATTGCAGCCTGATTTCGTAAGGGAGGTGTTCCAGCCCCTTAATCATTCTGGTTGACCGTTTCGGCACCTTTTCCAGTTCCACAATATCCTTTTTGAGGTGTGGTGACCAGAATTGTACACAATATTCCAAATGTGGCCTCACCATAGATTTATAAAGAGGCAAAATGACACTCGCTGACTTGTTTTCTATTCCCTTCCTAATTATTCCCAGCATTGAATTAACGAATACTCAACAAAAGGAAAAAGCTAATGCCTTCTCACATGAAACCACTAGTAGACAGTAAACACAAAACACCAACTGCCATAAACATCACAAGTCAACATCAGCAGCAGATATCGATAAGAAGGGTAACAAGATCTAGGAGACCATCAGCTGCATTTGACTTTTCCAGAAGTCAGGTCCTATAAAGATGGATATTGTTGGTATATCAAAAAGCTCAGGTTCACAGAAGAACTATGGAACAAGTGACATTCTAGCCAGCCACACAAGCCTACATTTGAGTATTGCTTCTTCTGGATGGAATGTTTACCACGATGGGTGGTGAACAATCTAGCCATCAAAAGTCAACTTTCCCAGGCACTGATTATTTGGTCCTTGCGGGTTGTATAAAGCTGCGCCCCATTGCACACTCCTGTTGACTGAGCTCAGAGCTGATTAGTTGACCACTATAAGAGTCACCCAGACATTTCCATGTTTGCTACCTGAAGCAGCATTTTCAAACAGGGGAGAGAACCTCCCCCATTTTTTTTTTAAACAGGGCAGAAGAAAATGTTTCACCAAAAATATTTGCCAGAAATATATTTCCATGAGACAGAAATGGTCAGATTTTGCCCCTTCAAAATTATATGGTATGTGTAGCTCTAGCAATAAGTAGCCGTCAAGAGAAGAAAATGACAGGCTATAACTTCCTAGACGAACAAATGTTAATTTGTTAGATTTGTCTTTCCACAACCCCTTCCTCTAAAACATTTCAGAGTGTCATTCGAGGATGACCCGGTGAAGAAGGTTCAGTGGTGGAAAAGGGGAAGAGAAGAAATGTGCCCAAGGCCACCCAGAGTGCGTCTCATCTGGCTTTCTACTCAACACTCGTCCTCACCACCACACTAGTAGACATTAAACCTACTATTAATATAAAAACACTAGTGCTCAGCAGCTAGTGACACAATATTGGGAAAATTTGTACTTAAGCAAAAGCCACAGAATAGGATGATCTTCCCAACAAAAGTGAAGAAGCATCTGCTGCATCATTAGAGTAGAATTCCTCTCCAGCGTCACTCTGGTCCTCCTCAGTTCTAACCCTCACTCTTCCCCTGCTTTTATTTTCACCTGGGATGTAATCAAACAGGAAAAAAAAAGCATCTCTGGGGAGGTTAAGGCTCCAAGGTGAGATTGTTCTCACACCAGTCCGCCCCTCTCCCCTCTCCTGAAAGTTGTGTGCTAGAAAAGGTGGGTTAGAGAAGCCTTGGGCACACAAGAGCCTCACACTGCCTCTCTGAGGGAACTTAGAGAAGGCTTTGAGGTGGGATTGTTCACGCACCAGTCTGTTCCTCCCCCCTCATGTGAACATATTGTGCTAGGAAAGGTGGATTAGAGAAGGCTTGGGAACATGAGGACTGCACACTATCTCACTGAAAAACCTCTGAGGTGCCCCTTTTGTTATGTCCAAAGAGTTGACAGACTTAGTTTGTCACAAACAGAGCAGCTCCATCCCTCCATGAACACTTGAGCCCATGAGCCCAGTTCCCACTAGGACTTTTTTGAGAGTCGAAAACGGTTTCGAAACACTCTGCCTGGACTCAAAAGTGCCATTCTGCAGTAAAAACAGGAGCAAATGGCAAAAAACAAATAAAACACCCTTTTAACCAAGTCTTGCTCCCGTTTTTTTTTTTTTAAATAAAATGGTTTATGAGGTATTCCCACCCAGATAGAGTGTTTTGAAACCATGTCCACCAGCCTGTCCGGCTGCGCCCGTCTGCCAGCCCACCGCTGCCTTGACTAGGTAACCACCTGCCCGCCTGCCCTTTTGTCCCGCCATTGTGGCTGCTGCCAGCCACTGCCACCATCCTGCTCACTGGCTTGGCTTCCCGCCGCGCAGCTGTAGTGCCCCCAAGACGTAGGGAGGAGGACTGGAAAGTGGCAAGCGAGTGAGTTCCCCCTACCTTTTGGGCACTGCTGCTGCACCACCACCGCCGCGCTCCACTTTAAAGCAGAATAAACAAAAACAAATGGGAACACCCATAATGCGTGTTCCCTTCTGTTTTCATTAATTCCGCTTTATCTAAGCCAAATGGGGATTCACCCCAGGAGTTAAAATGGGCCAACTTGAAAAGTCAACAAAACTGTGGGTATTCAGCTCTACCCTACCTTTCCAGAAGTACTCTGGGAACCTAAACACTAGAGTGGTACTACAGTTAACTACCTACAACATGGCGCAAGAACTCAAGCAGGAATTTCAACCTACCTCATTTGCTTTTCTCTTCCGTTTTCAGCAGGCTTCTGTGAATTCTACTTTATCAAAAATCACACCAAGGCAAAATAAACACAAATACACTTACCTGTAGCTTTATACCCATCGTATAACCATATCGTGTCTCCTGGACCTTAGTGCTTGGTGTCTTACTCTGCAGTCCTGCCAGAGTACAATTGTCTCATAACAGACCACATCCAGACAGGGTGTATATAACACTATTATGGTCTGATTATGTTGGGATTGCCACATGTATCTGTGGCAAGCTTAAGACAATCCCATGATATTGGGGTGAAAACCCCATATATCCTATTTTGGAAAATCCAACTCTGAATGCAGAAGGTGTCCACTGTGTGTGTGTGTGTGTGTGTGTGTGTGTGTGTGTGTGTGTGTGTGGACTAGATGAGATATGGCCTGATTCAGCAGAGCTCCTCTTAGATTCTTAGTTTCTCTCATGTTATCCTTGAGGTAACTGATGTCTATATAACTGCACATTGAAATGTAATTAGTTCGGTTTAAAATAGCTGTTTTGGACCTTTCCTGTCAACCGTTGTGATCTTATGGGTCAGTAGCAAGCAAGCCTCACCTGAGGCTTCTAAAATGATCATCTTCCTATCTTCCAATTCTAGGCCAAAATGTTACTGCAAATTTATTTATTTATTATTTGTATTTCTATCCCACCCTATACCCAAAGGTCTCAGGGAGGGTAACAGCATTTAAAATCCAATACATTAAAACAATAAACAATCTGTATTAAAATGGTGGTATTTAAAACTGGTAGTTATTTGCAGTGACTATAAGTGGGAAAGGTGTCTCCATTTAGCCGAAGGCCAGGGCAAAGAGGTGTGTCTTCACTGCCCTCCTCAACATAAGCAGGGCAAGGAGGAAGGCTGATACACCTCAAGGGAGAGATTATTCCATAGCCCATGGGCCACTACTGAGAAGGCCCTCTCCTGGGTGCCTACCCATTTTACTGCTGAAGGTGGTGGGACAACCAGGAGGGGCTCCCATACAGATCTTAAGGCACAGGCAGATCGATACGGGAGAAGGTGTTCCTTCAGATATTTGGGGCCCAAGTCAAATGGTCTCCTGAAGATATTTCACTCAATTAAAGAAGGGTGTTGAACACAGTGGTAAAGGTCATTAAAGATGAGCAAGTCTTCTTATGCCAAAAAAAGAGGGGGGAAATCTAACTCATAGAAAGAAAACAAAAAAATGAGATGTGTGCGCATGAAAAGTCCTTTGTGTGTAAAGTCCTTTAATTTGGAAACTTTAACAGTATAATGCTACCCACTATGGAAAAGAAAAGAAAACAATTCATGGTGTCAAGGTACCATGGAATGCATATTTTTCTCACATATGTGGGTCAGCATTTGTACTGAGTAATTCTTTGCCGTGTTAATCACTGCGTTATGCGAGGAATTTCTGTTTCCTAACCAAAACAAGCCAGGGATTCTCTTTAGCCGCATCATAAAATTGTTATGACGTCTCTCTGAGTAGAAGAGGATACACACATATATACAGTCTTTGTCTGTTAATGATTCCTGTCTCTCATTGGGTTTTTATGTTATTGGCAAATGCAGCTGGAGGCACAGAACAAAAGCAAACACTGTCTTTGTATTTTCAACATGGACAAAAGATGGATTCTTCCATTTTGACAGCAAGAAAAAAAAGTGTGATACAGTCGGCTTGGAGCTCTCCTTGTTCTTTAGTTTCAGCAGCTGAAACGATCAGAGAAAAGAAACTCAGGCCCCCGATTGTCGTACTTTCCTTCCATCAACTGTTTTCCTCTGTTCAGTCCACCCTCAGTAGCTGGATTACAGCCGTCTGAAGTGATAAAAGCCCAGGAATTACTATACCAAGCAATATAATTTGTTTTGCTTTGCTTCACGAACATTTATTTATAATTTTGATTTATGACTGGGCCTTTGTAAAGGAATGAAGTACCTGAGCCCTCAAAACGCAGGCTTTTCTTCACTTAGTTTCCCGTCCACTGGATGGGAAAAGTGCATTTTTAATAATGTGTACAAGTGTTCGCACTTGGGAATGTGCTTTATTCCAGAATATCCAAATATAGTGGAATAAGTAAGCCATGTATGGGTGCAGCCTGGGGCAGCTTTGAGAAAGCTCAGAGGTGAGATTGATCATCACTAGTTTGCTCCTCCTCCCTCTCATGAACGTTCTTTACTAGAAAAAGTGGATTAGAGAAGGGTTGGGATCATGAGGGCCGCACAGTTTCTCTGAGGTGCCTCTGAGGCAGCTTAGAGATGTCTTGGAAGTGGGATTGTTCATACAGCAGTCTGGCCCTCGCCCCTCTCCTGAACATTCTGTGCTACAAAAGACGGGTTGGGAACATGAGGGCCACACGCTGGTAGTATCCAGATTAGCAGATTAAATCCAGTTATAATAAAATATGCATCTTACCTGCTGCAAAGCCATGATGCGCAGTCCAGATTCAAACAGCCTCCCCACAGCTTTCTCAGGGAAAGCTGCAATACTTCTGTGGCATGCATGGCGAGGCGCGCATCATGTGGGATGGTGCAGCCAATGGGAGCTGAGCGGGAACATTTGAATTTACCTGAAAGTGTGCCGCTACACAGTATTGGGCACCAGGTGTGACACCCACGCCCCGACTGGGCATTGGAAGGTGCAGTATCTGTAAGTTTGGACTCACCTACTGTTTGCCTGAGGCATCTCTGAAGTGCAGCTTTCATTCTGACTGAATAAAGTCCTAACTTACAAGCTTCAAATTGTGCATGCAATTATTCTGCAAATTCTATTTTGAAGAAGGATTTTAAAATATATTCATATGCCAACAAGAGGCAGTTGATTTTTCTTTATCATCACTATCCTGAAAGGCATGTTTGCTTCTAGATAGGTGTGATGATTTGGGAAGTAATTTGGGATTCCATTATTGAGCTATGGCTGCTTATATTCTCCTTTCAAAGAACCCCATTCTCTCCAAAGAATGTACTATGGAAAATAATTTCTGGAATAAGTAAAGATGCCTGCACTTAGAGCTCTGCTTTTGGTGACCATGGTAACTTCCACAGGGATCATGTTAGTGTGTTCCGTGGAAGGCAGCCTTGGCCCAAAATGAATGATCTGTGCCAAGAATGAAGTGGTGGCTTGTGGCACATAGCCAGGAGCTGTCTGCATTGCTGTGGCCTATCCCTGTCCATTGTGGGTGGCTGGCAACAAATGTTCTCGGCCTCCAAAGTTGTCAGCTGGGGAGGTTTTGACAGGTGTCCAGAAATGGCTCATTTCCAGGGATGGCTCATTTGGGGACTTTGGCAATTCATATCAGATTTCATGAACCAGTTAGACTGGCCCAGCCCTCAGCACTGCAGGCATCTAGTCCTGTGTACCCCTTGGAATGTTTGGGGGAATGCTTTAAAGAGGTTTCTTCTTAGCCCACTCCCTGGTGACAGTTATGAGCTGGGGAGCAGGCTAGACATCACTTGGGAACTCATCTGTTTTGCAGATGTGCCATTAACTTTAGCTTGCTGGTGCGGCCAGCAACTCAGGGTGTTTTTCCACTGAGCTCCTTTAATCCGGATCTAAGAAGATCCAGATCTAAGGAATGGGTACTTCCCTAAATCCAGATCTAGTAGATCCGGATTAAGGGAAGTACCCAATGTGTTTCCATGGGTGGTCTAGCGCCCAATAACAATGGGTCCTAGCCTGCCTGCTGTGGAAACACTGGAACATCCATTTGCAAATCTGGATCTACCCACAAGGGCTCTCCCTGTCACTCCAGGTGTTTTGGGGGGCAGGGGGTGCAATCTCCGAAGTTGCCTTCAGAGATTAGCAACAGCTCCGAAGTCCCTCCAAAGTTGCCTTTGGAGATTAGTGCAGGCTCTGATGGCAACTTTGGAGGAACTTCAGAGCCAGCTTCGGAGGGACTTCGAAGTCTTGAGTTTGGGGCAATCTGGTTGAGCCAAACTGGGCCATCTACACTTCAAGAGCTGATGGTCCAGCTGGGAACTTCCAGCACATGAGGTCCAGAGGTTCCCTCTGCACTTTACCTTCACCACAGTGGGATGGATTTGTTATACCATCCTACTAACTTCAGTGTGGACAGATCACAAAAAGGGCTTGCATAGAAATGGTCTGGCTAATTCCTGTTCACGCTTTCTTAATCCCCTGAGAAAACTTACCTTGAAACCACCAAGGGAACTGTTAGAAGTCCAGAGTTCATAGGCTGGGGATAGAAACCATATTGCCAAAATGCCGTGGTTGGAGAATTTCCAGACTTCCACAAGGCAGGGGTTAGGGAAGGCCTACAAGAAAGAGGGATAAGCAGATTTTTGAATGCCCGTGAAAAAAGGAAACTCAGCTTCTCAGTACTATTTCTAAATTGTTTACTTCCTATTTCGATGCCTACAGCAACAAGGAGGGGGGAGTGTCTAAGCTGGTCTTTGATTTGTCTTGGAATGTTTGTTTATACCAGGCTTCCCATGAGGAAGCAATTGTGATAAGCTCTGGGATTCTGTCCTGGAGGACTTTTCCACACTTTGTTATTGGCTTTTGCTGATAAAGTTGGGAACACAGTGCTCTATTCTTGTTCTGATTTATTAGGGAGGCTGGGCTGAGGCACCTTACTGTAACAACAAGTGCTTTTTCCGCTGAGAGAACAAGACAGGGCTGAAATAAAACTGCTCAACCTTTTGCTGTTGGTAATAGTCACATGATCAGAGTCCCCTCCCCACCAAAGGTGTATTTGCACTACCCTTCCCCTCCGCTGGACGGAAAAGGAGCACGATGACTCAATGCTGACTAGTGCTCACATTTGAGAGCTAGTCAACTTTACCTGCTACCTCCCCCTGGGATCAGATACTCACATTATTCGATCCCGGGGCCTAGCCATCCTCTAGGCACCACCATTTTGGTAGTGGCACCTCCATAACTGTGTCTGAGTCAGCGTCATCACCTTGATGCTGCTGTCACGTCTATGCTTGATTGAAGAAGAAGAGTTGGCTTTTCTACCCTGCTTTTCTCACCCATTTAAGGGGACACAAAGCAGCTGACAAAGCTTTTCTATTCTTCTCCCCACAACAGAAAACCCTGTGAGGTAGGTGGGGCTGTGAGAGCTCAGAAGAGAGCCGTGACTAGCCCAGGGTCACCCAGCTGGCTTTATGGAGGAGGGTGGAATCGAGCCTGGTATTCCCAGATAAGAGTCCGTCTCCCTAACCACTAGACCAAACTGGTTTTTGCGGCACCACAATGGACCCCACAGCACTGGCAAGAGTGAATGGTTGCACCACTGGATGCTTTAGGTTAGTAATTAGGTGATGTTGGTTATGCTTAGTGCATTTCTGCGGAGGGAGGGCATGCTTGGAGGCAGTAGCAACCTACTCAACATGCGTATGCTCTTCCCCAGAGGTGCACTAATCATGCACTAGAGGCTGTAGTGCGAGAGGGCCACTGGTGTCTGAATTTCTTCTTTCAGTATAGATCAGGGTTTCCCAAACTATGGGTCGGGACCCACTGGTGGATCGCAAGCAAATATTGAGTGGGCCCTGCCTGTAGAATTAAGTAATAAAAAAAATGTATTAAAACTTTGTTTGTTATTTGAAAAGTCCTTTATTCATAGTGGTAATGGTTAAATTTCCTAGAGGTGGGTTCTGAGTTGGTAAACTTATATTAGATGGGTCGTAGCCCAGGCAACTTTGGGAACCACTGGTATAGATGAAATGGATGTCCCTATAATTATCCCCTTTCCCACTGATTTTTTGACATTTTTAAAGTTTAAAAGCTAGAGTAGTACAGGCTGGGGTCTTCCGCATTGGAAGTACACCTTTTAAACACTTAGGAAAACTGTGTCCACACTGCAGCACCCATTAGAGGCACATTGGGGAATCTGCTTCCGCATTGACTCCCGCGAGATGTGTCGCTAATGGGCTAAGTGCCCTTTAAACCGGTTTCCCGGAAGACTACATAGAATGTAGTCTTAATGGGTGTTTTCGCAGTTAGGACACATCTGTTTCGGATGCGTCTGCAGTGCGAAAGGGTCCCTAACTGGGTCCCGCTCCTCCGGAGCCGAGCATGGTGAGCCGGGGGTGACGACTCCAATTTCAGGGCTCCCCCTCACCCCAGAAGCCATGGATCATGGCTTCTGGAGTCAGGGGGAGAGCGCGAGCGATCCCCTCCTTACTTTAGCGCAGCCAGGCCGATTCTGGCTGCAGGGTTCCAGTTGCCTTCTCGTGTGCATCCTGCATGCCTCCCGATTGGCCAGGGCTGCGCCTGGCTTCAGGAGGCTCTCTGCACAGGCACCAACCCTGGCCAATTGGGAGGCGTGCTTTTGTACTAGTGGAAGCCATTTTGTATGTGTGAGAAGACATTGTAAGAGTCAAGCAGTGCTTCCAGACTTACCTTATACTGTGCTGTTCTGTCGACGCTGCTTCCCATTGGTCAGACACAATGATCAGAAGCTGCGCAGGGAAAACGCAGTCACTTCTGTATGCCTGACAGGGCGATTGGAAGCTGTGCTGTTCCATCAATGCAGCTTCCCATTGGGCAGACATATCACTGAAAAGTGAAGTAAAAAGATGTTGATGGATCAGCATCTTTTTACTTTGCACCCTTCGATCAAGTGCTGTGTCGCTGCTGTGGACGGAAGAAAGCTGCCCTGCTTGGACATAGGTCTGGATGCAGCCAAAATATATTTTTTAAAGAAAATCTGTCATGATGAGTGATAGCTTATTGAGTGAAATCAACTATAGCAATGGTAGCTAGGTTGAGGGCATATAACTTTCCCTAGTGCTAGGTGCATGCTTTGCAAAGTTTTTGCACAGCTGTGAATCCCTGTTGAGGAAGCAGCTGTGAAACACCTGATCTAACAAGCAGAATTTCAAAGACAGGATGTTGAACAGCCTGACTGTAGAAAAAGGGGTGATTGTACAAAAACTGTTAGCCAACCCTTCCATTGCCCAAGAGAGTCATTTGGTTCCATTAAGTGTTTCTGGTAATTTGAAGCCAGAAAAAGGCTTGTGTAAGAGTACATTATCTGAAGAGAGCTTGTTGCTTTGCTAGATTATATTTATGCCCTAGCTTGGAAACTTCCAAACACGTGTTTCTTTTAAGAGGCTGGAAAAAGCATACTAGCTTTAATATATATCTGGTCCAGGATTTGTTAATTTATTAAAACATTCATAGGTGGTTTAGAGGAAATGATGTCACTTTGCTCAGAGTTGCCCTTAGAGACAGAAGGTTTTAGGGCCTTGAATGTGCTTTCAAGCACTGGCACATAAGAACATAAAAGGAGCCCTGTTGGATCAGGCCACAGCCCATTTGGTCCAGTATCCAGTCTCACACAGTGGGCCACCAATTGCTTCTGGGTATTTCATGCTGATGGCTGCTGCTCCAGTCTTGGTCCATACCACACACCAATGTGTCTGCATCCTTGAGATACTTGATAAAACATAAGTTTTGGGGAAAGACTAGAAATAGGTCCTGCTATTCTTACCAGAGCAAATGCACTTAAATGCACTCCCGCAGTTGATGTGGTGGTCCTAAAAATGGCAGTCTTGCAGAGCATTGGTGTTCCATTGCCCACACTCTCAGTTTGGCTGTGATTAATCTCATAAACCAGGAGAGATTTCCAAATCATCTTATGAGAAAACAACCTTACAATCTAGCAAGAAACATCTTTGCTTAGTAATCTACCTGTAGTTAGATTGAATCCCACCCCCACAGTTTTGCAGTGTATTTAATAAGTAGGTTATCTGCTGGGGGTTTATTGTACATTGTATTTGCTTTGCTTGCTTTATGATACTTCGTTATGTATATGTTTATGAATTAACTTCAAATAACAAAAGAAAGAAAATAAATAGGTTCCAGTGAACACTACCTCAGGAAATAGGTGCTTTTGCACCTGGCCCTGTAGTCAACAATAGTTTAATATCTAGGCAGGTGCATCTGCACTTGCATGAGGCTTTTACAACCTGCCCAAATGTTAACCTATCATGAACTAGTCATGGTGCACAAAATCATGCACCACACACACACTAACCTTAACATAAAGCTTGCCTGTCCTGTCCAGTGCACGTCATTTGCACCATTGCCAGTGCTAGGGATCATCTGAGGTGCTACTGGCAACTCAGATGACCCCAAACATGACTGTGCATGCACAGAGCATCATCATCACCACGACAATGCTGCCGCTACATGGGTAGTCGCACCAGGCTCTGCAACCAAGATGGCAGCACCCTGACAGCAATTGGACACGTGCCTGGACACAGGTAAGTCTCCAGGTGCGTGGAGGTTAGTCTAACATGTACTAGTGTTCCCAACTGGGATGGGAAGCCAAGCTCGAAAGCAGCCCATGTTAAAGACTTCTCTCAGAGGAGTAAGGTCTTATGTAGCTAGCTACCTTCTAGCCCTGCAGCAGATCTATGAGTTAGGAATGGAACTAGCATAAAATGATGCTTCCACTTCCTTGCTGCCAGAAGAACTCCAGTCCCAAGAAGAAAAAGAAGAGTAGTAGTAGGTGTTGGTTTTTATACCCCACTTTTCTCACTCTTTTAGAGGGACTCAAAGCAGCTGAGAACCCTTCTCTTCTTCTGCCCACAACAGATACCCTGTGAGCTAGCTGTGCCTAGCCCTAGGTCACCCATCTGGCCTCAAGTAGGGGTGCGGAATTGAACTGGGAGACTACTAGATAGAGGTTTTACACGCTAACCACAAGACCAAACTGTCCCCTGAACAATAGTCTCAAACATTGCATTCCGGAATCTGGCAACTGCCCTCCTGCCTTTCTCCCAGTAAAAACAACTGACCTGGATGATTATGACTTTTCAGTGTAATAGATAGTCTAAAACCTGACTTGGTTCCCAAAGAAGGTGTGAGAAGATCTTCCAGGAAGCCAGTGGCGACCTGGGATCTAGCTGTGCTGTAGGGCAATATTGCAACTCACCAAATCATTAAAGAACATATACTCTCTCTTCACACCAACCATTGTGTAAAGAAATAAAATAAAAATCTGTTATCTGCTGCAGAAAATTAGAATGTCTGAACCATCCTAAGAGTATGCCCACACGAAAAAAAAAACAAAAAAAACCTTACCACTAAGAAATATTTGATCATGTTTTCTGGGCTAAAATGACCACCCAGATATTGCTGCAGATCCACAAAACGCCAGATTGGATAGTTACAGCTAGCATTAAGTTGTAAAACTGCCAGGTTTGGATTCTGGTTGACCACAAAAGCATTCCACTTAAGCTAACCAATATTCAGCTTCTTTTAAGTTTGACTGTTTCAGAGCTATTCAGGATATAAAGCCATAAAGGGTAACCAATTCTGTGTAAATAAAGATGTGTGTGGTCATTGTCTTTAACAGTACTTTCAACTGGATGATGCCCAGCCCTTGCACAGAAGTATGATTCCCTTTCTTGTATGTTTATTTGTCTGCATTTCTATTGAGTCTTATCTGGAATGTTCACGGCGGGCTGCAAAGCCCTTTAAAAGGTTATTAAGAAGACAAAAATGAAGTTTCAGAAGTGTTGCACGTGGGTGAGGTTAGTGGAAAGGAGACAAGGAAGGGGGAACACAGAAGCTTTATCCTCCTATTTTCATTTGTATTTTTTTTTATAATGCCACCACTGCCACA
Organism: Aspidoscelis tigris stejnegeri; assembly: GCA_023333525.1. Lineage (NCBI taxonomy): Eukaryota > Metazoa > Chordata > Lepidosauria > Squamata > Teiidae > Aspidoscelis > Aspidoscelis tigris. The sequence continues at coordinate 17,353,262 of JALMGA010000007.1, forward strand.
GAACCTTACAAGGCTGCTGCTACATCACTTCTCTGGCCTTCATCACTGCTTGGTTGCTATGGTGATGGGCTTAGCTTAGGCTACAGTCCTGAGGCCTTTTTGCACGAGGGCCTGAGGAACACGTGTAGGATGCCCTGGGGATGGAGCATCCACTCGGCTGGGCTGGCGGTTCTGTTTGGAGCCACCCCAGTCCGTCCCAGGGTGCCCACTTGCGTTCCAGTGTAGAGCACGAAGTCATGCTCTCCACCCGGTCCAGGGCATTTGCAGCCGCCTTCGGCTGTCCCACAGCTGTTCAGTTGGAGGTGCATTCACATGCTGCCTCCCTGACAGCTGCAGGCCCACCTCCAGCTGCCTCCATTGAACAGGCCTGTCACCTTCCTCCTCCAGGCTCCTGCGGGTTCTAGGGGACCAGATTGGGTCCCCTACAGCCCACAGAACCCCCCCCAAGGCACCCCCCTGGGCACATGCCCACGCGTTCCTTACCTGCCTAGGTGTGAATGGGGAATCCATCCCCCACGTGTCCTAGCCTTACTGCACTACAGTCATTTGGCCTCTGGTCTAATGCTATCTTTCACCTGAAAGGGAAAGGGCCAGGCAAGCCTCACAATCTCCCAGTGCAGCCAGGAAGAGAGAAGGCAATAAAAACTGCCATGGAGCTTTTTGCACTTCAAAGATGGAGACAGCTAGGGAAGCTCTGGGCATGGAGCATCTGAACACTGCAGAGTCACTTCCCTCTTGAAATAACTCCGAGCACACATGGCTGCCCTCATCTTTGTTAGCTGTGGAGCTATATAGTCCTAGATACAGCCTTTGCACCTACTTCTGTGTGAAGACTGTGGGGGCTGGGGCTGGGCAGCTGCTGCTGCTATAGCTGTGCAGTTGTACAGCGCATCACCTGGTCACCGTACCAACGGCCCAGTGCACATAGCCTTTGCTGTGTCAAGGTGGAAACTCCCAGACAGGAGCATCCACACAGGGCACAAAGAAAGTGCAGGGTAGAAGAAGAAGAAGAAGAAGAAGAAGAAGAAGAAGAAGAAGAAGAAGAAGAAGAGTTGGCTTTTCTACCCTGCTTTTCTCACCCATTTAAGGGGACTCAAAGCAGCTGACAAAGCTTTATGTTCCTTTCCCCTCAACAGACACCCTGTGAGGTAGGTGGGGCTGTGAGAGCTCAGAAGAGAGTTGTGACTAACCCAAGGTCACCCAGGTGGCTTCATGGGGGAGGGCGGAATCGAATCTGGTATTCCCAGATAAGAGTTCGGCTCCCTAACTGCTAGACCAAACTGGCTCACAGTAATCCAGTTTGGATTTTAGGCAAGCTGAGTGAAGGAGGAGAGCCAGTGGCTGCAGTGAGCAAGTGTGCAGTGAGCAGGGGACACGGGGACAGCATTGGAGGTGACATCGAATGGGGGGGGGTGCGGGGGGCCCTCGAGTGCGGCAGCTTTGGACAGGGTATGTGTGGTGGGTATCAGAGGTGGCATCAGATGGGGAGGTGAGGCCGCAGGCACCTGAGGATCGGAGGAGGAGGCGGCGGCTGGTGGCTTCTGTCCAAAAAACGCTCCACCATCTGCTGGTGTGCTTCTGTGCACTTGCGGGAGCCATTGGGGAATATCCTGATGTGCACTCGGTGCTATTCCCAGTCTCCACTTCAAATCTGCAGCAGAATCCAGACCAGAGTAGTCCAGATTCGCTGTCGGTGGGAATGTGCCCTTGTGACATAATATATCTGCTGGAATCTCTTGTTGCTCAGCTTCATTGGATGAATCCTTTCATGTTTGTGGCATGCTCCATAATTACACAAATTTCTAGTATTTTTCCCCTTGCTTGTATTTTTTTTTCCTAAATTAAAACGCTGAAAACATTGTAACATTTCCTCTGGGAGCTGGTGGGTCTGCACGTCCATATTTATGTGACGTTGCACCTCCCAGGCAGATATTATTCAGACCTGGTGACTTTATTTAATTTGTTAATAGAGCCACTGTTGGCATCAGCATGTCTGAGAAAGATTGTTTTGGCTCAAAAATTTGTCCTAACTGCTTTCACCGGGAAAACAGGCAAAAAACCCCATTTAGCATCTCTGAAATTTCCATTTGCTCCTTTAGTACACCTTGCCCATGGTTACACCTTCGCTTTAGACCTTCTTCAGTCCATCTTCAGGTCTGACTGCTCACATCTGCGCATGCCTGTCCATTTTATTTGTGAACTTTCTACCCTCCATTTGGACTTTCCTGAATAGAAAGTACACAAATAAAACAGATAGAAATGAAAAGGTTTGAGCAGTCAGATCTGAAGATAGACTGAAGAAGGTTTAAAGTGATGGTGTGACCATGACCATTTTATGCCTGTTTTTGTTTATCTACTTTAGGCTGTGGTCACACCTTCAGTCCATCTTCTTCCACCCCAGTGTTGCCACTATAATTGGTCCCTTTCTGGTCTTGGGCTTAGAACTGGATCAGACGATTTCTTGTCTGGATAGGGGGCCTCCCCATTCACATGTTAATCTGGATTGAGGGGGCCCTGCCTAAGGTTAGGCAGGATCTGTCTGCATGAGACAGAACCAGATCCAGAAGCTCTTGATCTGGATCTAGTGTAGACACCATTTATGTGGTCTATTATCCAGCCTAAGGGCCTTAATCTGGATCATGGAGGCATGCAGATGGCACACTTCTATGATCCAGAATTCCTTGAAGTTGTTATCTGTGTGGCATGCCACTGAAAATCACTTTGCCATGCACTGTGGCTAGGATCTGACATTCCTAACTGTCGGGTGGTGGTCATGGTGGCTCTGAAGTTTGTTCCACAGATGGTGTTCATCCAGCCTTCGCCTCCCCATGATGAATTTATCCCAGGTAATCACAGAGTGTCTTTACATGTGTTAATTAGACCAAAATCTATCCAAACCTTCCCATATACCCTGTCATTTCTCTTGCTCTTCAGTACAACATGACTCTATCAAGATACACTTAGAGGAAAAAATTATCCATCTGTTTCACAGGCTTAATTACTGAACATGCAAAGAGTCACTTCTTCCTTCATCTTACTCAGACTAAACAACCTACTAGCACGTCACATAAAAATTCTATTTTAGATCTGCAGCAAAGACAGTTTACAATGTCTAACTTACACCTTATAAAGCCACGTATTTCAATCTTTTTTTGACTCGCTTGTCCTGTAGCTCATATATTTATTCAGTCCCAAAGAAGCATTCAAATGTTTGTCATTTTCCTGAAAAGCTCACCAAAGTGAAAACCTTTCAAGTTCTTTCTCTGCTGGCAATCTTTAGAGTCACTTGCCATCTTGAAATAACTCAACATGAGACTATTCATTCACCAGGAATATGAGGGGCTGAAAATTTTGTCCTATCAAGGATATATTATAGTGAACTGTATGGAATCCAGAGATAGTATCTTCTAATCACGGCATCCCTTCCAACAAAGGAAGCAAAGTGGGTCTCTTATATAATATATGCTGAGATCAGAAAATATATGCAGAGTCCAAGAATAAGTAAACATCAGATCCAGCAGTCAGCCAAATGTGGCAGATGTCCCCTTTGTTTCCTGGACTCCCAGTAAAAAAATAGACTCTTTTCAATGGTCCTTAGGTCCTTTTCTTTGTCCTGCTTGAGAGAAACCAAGAAATGGAAGATAGGATGCATTAAAGAGTGTTGCTATATTTGAAGGCATTCAAAATTCAATCAAATTTGTCCAAATTTGACATTTGAATTCGAATAGAATAACCATAAATTCAAATTTAAAGATTTGAATGAATTTCAAATTTCAGATATATTCGTTCAAATTATCCAGACATTCACATGTATATGGGTTCATACACGATGTGTACTTGTAGATACACATCTGTCCTGCTTCCATATGCATTTGTACAGATCCGTATGGGATGAAAACAAGTTGGAAACGGGATAGCTACAGGATGCATACAGATGCGTATGGGATGCATAACAATGCATATGGGCACATATAAATGTCGACATTCCTAAGTGCAAATTTGAATCAAAAATTTAAAACAAATAGATTCGAATTTGCTTAATTCAAATAGAATTTGATTAAATTCAGATTTTAAAGATTTGAATCGAATCCCGAAAATTTCATTCGCGCACAGCCCTAGTTGCTATGCCAGCCAGATTAGATTCAGGTGAGTCTCATTATTCTCTGTAAGGGGATATCACATAGAAACAAACAAACAAAAAAAGATGTATATTTCTGGGAAGGGATGGGTGCTTCAATGTCAGATTGGCACATGTCAAATTGGCATGCCCTTGTTCATGAGGTTGCAGGTAATGTGATGTGGCCCCTGGCACAGGGGGCTAACAATGGCAGCCAGATTTCCTGAACAGGTGAGTTCCTTGCACCTTTTACACAAAGCTCACCAAGTGCTTGTGAGTGCCATAGAAAGCCTGAGGTTGTTGGATGAAGCATCTGGCAATCTTGGGCCCTTCTAAGTGTTCAGAAGGTGTATTTTCAACCTCTCCAAGTAAGTATAATTGCATGTACAGTAAAAATTATGCATTTGGGCTACTGCCACAACTAATCTTTAATCTGTTTTCAGGCCATCCTCTGATCCAAAGAGTCACACCTCAAAATGCATTTGAATTATCATTTGAATTATCTTGTATTTGGATGACCTCAGCACTGAGATCGTTTTAGCTCATTAGTCTCTTTAAATGTGTAAATGCGATTACTGTGGGTCTCCTTTTGTGGGTGGGCAGAGAAGAAGAAGGGAAGAGCCGGCTTTTCCACCCCACTTTTCTCACCCATTTAAGGGGACTCAAAGCGGCTGACAAAGCTTTTCTGTTCTTCTCCCCACAACAGACACCCTGTGAGGTAGGTGGGGCTGTGAGAGCTCAGAAGAGAGCTGTGACTAGCCCAAGGTCACCCAACTGGCTTCATGGGGGAGGGCGGAATTGAACCCGGTATTCCCAGATAAGAGTCCGGTTCCCTAACCACTAGACCAAACTGGCCAATGACAGACGTTGTGGGCATTCTAGGTGCATGGTGCTACCGTCCCCCAGTTCCTCCTTGTCCCACACCAACAACTTCCTCTTTTCCTCTCCTTCTTTGGGTCACAGGGTTAGTTTTAGGAATGGGGTTTAAGGGCATCCAGGGATTGTTTGGGGGCAGATATGGTCTGTGGGTTGTTGTGGGTAAAGAAATCAAACATCGATTGCCCAGTGACTGTACTGGAAATATAAACAGACATTCAACATGTTTCTTTTGACTTGATGCTCCATCTTTTTTTTTTCTTTTTAAAGGCAGAAGTGCACAATTCCAGAGATGTGGCTCTTCTGCCACTGGGGGGCTCCCCTGTGATGCATTTTTGCAGAGGCAGAAAATAAACCAGCCCTGCCATTTGTGATTCAGTGGTTTATAACGCATTTGCTTCCCCGCTCGTAATACTAGTAAATGAGAAGGCATAAGCCAGGAGAGGTGCATGTCTCTAACCCCCATCTCCTCAGCACCCAGGATGGGGTTTCCCATGGTCCCCTGTGCATTGAAGCTAATTCCCTACAAAGGGAATCACTGTTGTGGCCCAGGGAAACCCCCCACTAGCAGAAGAGCAAATCTTTGGAATTGCATGCATCTGCCTTAAAAAATAAAAAAATAAAAGGAAAGATAAAAACTAAATGGGGCAGGTTTCTTTAGACCAAAAAGGGGAGGTGCCACGTCTTCTCCCATATCAACCTGCCCGTGCCCTAAGATCTGGAGGGGAAGCCCTCCTAGTTGTCCCACCACCCTCAGTAGCAAAAAGTGTGGGCACCATCAGTGGTGGCTTCCACACTGTGGAATAGTCTCCCTCCTGAGGTGTGTCAGGCGTCTCCACTTTATGCGTTTAGGAGAGCTGTGAAGACATACCTGTTTGCCCTGGCCTTTGGATAAACAAGGAAATGGCTTTTCTGCCCGCATTCAGCCATTGTCATGGTTTTGATGTACCCTTTTGTATGCTCACTGGTTGTTAATGTTGTAACCTGCCCTGAGACCTTTGGGTATAGGGCAGCACATAAATAAATAAATAAATAAGAAATCTAAGGCGCATGCTTAACCCTCAAGGATTAGTCAAGCCCAGTGTGTACTCACCTCAATCAGTCACTATTTTGAAATATCTCAATTTTAACAAAGAAAAAAAAGGGAGAAAAGAGCCAGAGGGTGAGGAGTGTTGGATAACAGAGAGGGTGGAAACCATTCCCTGAGAAGCCAAAACGTGGGCTGAATTCGCACTTAGGCCTCTGGTTTGCAATTAGGACAGCTCTGATACAGGTCTGGTACAGAATATTTGTACCAGAGCTAGTCTAATTTCATACCAGAGGCCTAAGTGCGAATTCACCTGTGACTGATGGATCTGTACCCAATCATAGAGAGGATGAGGGAGGAGAAGCATGGGAGGGAATGGGACAAAAAAGCTACCCTGAGACCAGGGACACTGAAATGTGTGGACAAAGAAAAACAATCTCTGTGAGTGTTAAATCATAAGACTGTGATCTTGTCAAAACTTGTCTCATGAAGTGGTCTAATGTTTGTGGTTTGAGCAGGGCCTTGAAATACAATGTGGGTCCAAGCACACAAAACAGACCAGATGTTATTTTAGACAAGAAAATGACTTGTTCTCTTTCAGGAATGTTCACATTCATAGTCGCTAGCCCGTGTCATGGCCAGTTTGGTCTAGTGATTAAGGAGCCGGACTCTTATCTGGGAATACTTCGTGGGTACAGATCCATGAAGCCAACTGGGTGACCTTGGGCTAGTCGCAGCTCCCTTCTGAGCTCTCAACAGCTCCACCTGCTTCGAGTTAGATAATGCAGAAGCAAAATGACTTCTCACTTTGCTGGATTGTTCTTTTAGCTCTGGAGATTGATCAAAGGTGGCCTACAAACATACGTATAGGCAGGCCATACGAGTCCTGATGGCCGTGATATTAACCTTTTGTAATGCCCTTCGTGTACAAGAGTTGCTGCTTGGTGTTCTTGCCTCTCTCAGTGCAAGTCACCTCTGTTTTCCTTTTACTCTGGAACGACAGCTGTTGGGGAAACCATCTGCAAGTAACACTATATAGGCCCGGCAGTTTGCCATGTCTCCATTATGAGGTGATTGTCATCTGTTTAATGAGAAATCCCAGTTCTTATTCCCTATGGAATTTTTGGTAGGTCTGAAGTATATCTTTGTGGTTAGGGTGAAAAAGACATTTACTAGGGAAGCAGTGTGTTATGACCTCAGGCGTTAAGCCAAGTGCAATAAAAGCTCACTTTTACATGTCATTTACGCATTCAAGAAAGATTTAGGGTGGTTCTGTAGTGTATCTCTTTCAGCATTTGCCAAACTTCTGTACAGTCTTATCCGCAAAAGATAATGAGGCAACATTTAATGCTTCTCTATGGATTAAAAGTCAGGGGCTTTTCCACCTAATTTACCACTGGATGATTTTTCCTCAGAACAGTGATGAATTTGGGGGTCTGCTATATTCCATTTTAAAACTTCTCCAACTCTTCGCCAAGTAACTCAGCTTTTCAGTTTGCTCCTTCGCCCCTATATGCTTCACACATAAGTTTTAATCCACATTCAGTCCACTTCCAGAGTGAGAAAACATGCAAAGTGACAAATTGTTTGGCATTATCTGACTCAGAAAATCTGCCTTTGATTTAGACAATGTGGAAAGAAAATGACTAATCATTTTGCTGGTGTGTTCTCTCAGGCCATGGTCACACCTTCACTTTAAACCTTCTTCAGTCATCCTCAGATCTCACTGCTCACACTTTTTCATTCCTGTCCATTTTATTTGTGTACATTCCTGAATGGAGGGCAGAAAGTCCACAAATAAAACAGATACAAATAAAAAGATGTAAGCAGTCAGACCCGAAGAAGGTTTAAGGTGAAGGTGTGACCACGGCCTCACTCTTAAGGTGGCCCAAAGCTGGATGTAGACACCCTTTAAGAGACAATACCCACTGGTCTACGGCTCTTCTCAGCCCTTTATTGAATCCCATGTAAGTGTTTTTTCCTCCCACATCTAGGGATGTGCATGAATATTTGTCAAGTTAACAAGACATACAAATTTGTAGGAATTTGAACATTCATATCTGAATTGAATATTGGTTACATTTGAAGATTGACTTTTATGCATTCATTTCAAGATTTGTTATATTTGTGAAAGTGAGGAGGCAGCAAAGCGGCTGTCCAATCACATCTGCAGTGGATTCAGAGCAGATTAAAAGTGGATTCAAAGCAGATTTGGCAGGGATACAGAGGTGAGACTGGGGCAGGGATTTGAAGCAGTTTGAGACCTGCTGGTCTGGGGGGGGGAGCAATTTCATTAAAGATGCAAAGGTTTCTTTGGCCCTTTCTAACTTAATTCGTATTAGCTAGATCTGTATTTGCTAGATTCGGATCTACCACCAGGAAAGACATCTGTACTGAGTAGGCTTTAGAACAGCACAAATGTGTGCTAAAGAGTAGGGATATGCATGAATTTTTTTTTGGCATTTGATTAGATTCAATTCAAATGGAATATCTGAATATCCGAATTCATACGAACAGAGAAAAAACAAATGTATTGAAATTTAAACTGATTCAAATACATTTGTATCTATTTGTATGAATATTCGATACGTATTTGGCGAAACGAATCTTGTATGCATCAGTACACATCTGTGTGCATCCCATTTTCATCCCGTATGTAAATGTACATATGTGTACAGATACAAATAAGATGCGGACAGATACGTATGCAATGCATACGTATCTGTATATATACACGAATGTCTGAATTATTCATACAAATAATTCAAAATATTCGTATTCATTTGAATATTAAAAAACAAAAGTCTGGACATTCAATTTGAATTCAAATGTCTGAATTTGACTGAATAATGAATATCTTGAATATTTGTCCACATCCCTACTAAAGAGTACTAGCACAGATGTAGACCAGATTTATCTGGGGCCTTTCCACACTTGGCCTCATTCTGGAGTATATCCTGGAACAGGGGCTTCTTGTACACATGCTAGTGCACACTATGGCAGTCCCCAGGTGAGGTCTACCATAGTCTGTATTAGAATGTGGACAACAGATACTTATTCTGATATATTTTCCAGAATAAGGCCAAGTACAGAAAAGGCAATAGTTTACCACTAGCATGGTTCTGATCTGGATCTTCTCTACTTCTGGGCAGATGATGTGTTCTTAGCTGCTCCTTGATTCAGATTAGCAAGTAAGTGCAGAAAGAGCCTTTGCCACTGTTTTTTCAGGATATGTTAAAGGGTGCAGTACGCACCTTAGACCAGATTCTAGACTGCAGATTGGTGTGAAAACTTTGATGTATCTATTATGTGGCCTAGGGAATTCAGAGCTAGTTGGTCCTCTGCAAAATCTCCATGAACGTGACTCAGAGTTTGCCATTCTCAACAACATTTCATGCAGAATTGTAATTTCCCTCGATTAGCGTGACTTTTCTATGTGTGTATGGAAAATACTCGGCTTAACAGTGAAGAATTTTAATGACCATCTGTTGTTTTCTTCTGCGTGTGTGTATTTTAGTGTTACTTTTGGCACATAAGGTTCTAGAGCGACTGGGAGGAGATGTTTGGAAAACGTACATCCACACTTGTACAACTGCCACTCTTTAGTAAAAGCAAATAGGCATTTTTTTTAACATCTGAGGTGGCGTGCTATCATTAGATCAACACAAGTCCAGCTTCTGCTGGCTTTAAGCCCAGTAAGTCATAGAAAGACTTGCTAGGTTGGGACTAGGCATCCTGCTTTCTCTCGGTTCTGAACTAAGGTTGTGGCTTGCTTAGGACATAGACCACTCTGAGCCTTTCCACACTTACCTCACTGGAGAACTCCAGGGGAACCTCTGCATGGTCCATCCACCTTGTGCAGACCTGCCTCTTCCCTAGACACATCTCCCCATGTGCAGGACTTCTCCCTACATGTGTAGATGTAGAACAGTTCTAACCGCTCTATATCTATGCTCCCTGCTGCCAGGCATGGCTCCATTCACACCTTTCCTGCTGGGAGAGGTTCCAACAGAACCTGAGGAGGGATGGCACAAGTTCACTTAGGACGATGTCCCATCACTCAGTACTAGGGATGTGCATGAGTGGGGTTTTTTTGTGTTCAATTCATGTTGAATCAAAGGTAAGAAAATCTGTATTCATTTGACTAGATCCCCTTCAAATGTAGTAGGATTCTATTTGATACAAATGTACTATATTTCTACTAATTTGTACGAATATCTGATACAAACATATACGTATCCATATGTATCTGATACATATCTGATACATATCCCATAACGTATCCACTCTGTGAGCATCAAATCCACCCTGAAACCACTTTGAATCCACTCTCAGTCCCAGTTGAATGCACTCTTGATCCGTTGCAGATATGATTGGCACAGATACTTTCCCAATTCCCCGGTTCCCGACTGCTCCAAAACATTCATATTCGTACGAATGTCAATGTACAAATGTCCAAACTTGCATGAATTCATATGAATATCAAATGTTACGAATATTTGTGCAGATCCTTACTCAGCAACACTGCCACACTGGCACATTAATCATGTTGCTTTGGTTCTGCAATTGCTACTGTAATGGGTGCAATTTGTACCTCAGCAACACTCAGGGATCTGGCACCCAACGTGCAGCTTCCAGAACTATCTTCCATCTTTGCTTCTTCTAGAGCAGTGGTTCTCAACCTTCCTAATGCTGCGACCCCTTAATGGAGTTCCTCATGTTGTGGAGACCCCCAACCACGGGGGCAGAGCAGCTGGGAAATGGGAGGGAAGGGCGGTGGGAGACTTGTCGCGACCCCTCTGAAAGGGCAGTTTGACCCCCAAAGGGGTCCCGACCCCCAGGTTGAGAACCACTGTTCTAGAGGTTTTCCTGGGGAAATGAAGGTGCTAATTCCCTGTCTGTCTATTATTCTTCTTTCTGAAACTTTCCTTCTGAGAGTCCTTCCCAGTTTGATCTAGTGGTTAGAGAGCCGGACTCTTATCTGGGAATACCGGGTTCGATCCCGCCCTCCCTCATGAAGCCAGCTGGGTGACCTTGGGCTAGTCACAGCTCTCTTCTGAGCTCTCACAGGGTGTTCTGTTGTGGGAAGAAGAATAGAAAGCTTTGTCAGCTGCTTTGAGTCCTCTTAAATGGGTGAGAAAAGCGGGGTAGAAAAGCCAACTCCTTCTTCTTCTTCTTCTTCTTCTTCTTCTTCTTCTTCTTCCCTTTCAGCCTGTGTGTATTAAAGCCTGTGAGGGTTGAAGGAGAAGTTATAATAGTTATCTGTAATAAATAAAATAAATCAGCGGTATTTTTTCTGGCTCAGTTCACCACTGAGTCTCCTTTGGATCACAGGACGCTTTTGGGGACCTGGTGAACAGAGTTCCTATGACCAAGCTGTGTAGGGGATAGCCAAACTTTTGGGTTGCCCGCTGGTGCCATGATTCATAATAGCCTGAAGGAGAATGACTCTATGTCCATTACGAAAACCCGGAGTGAACTGCCAGCCACCCATAAAGTGCTTGGGCCAAAGGTTCATAATAACTTTCATTAGTGAACATTTAATTTGCTTTAACTTCTTGAGCAGTTCTGCAGCACGCCTGTTGAATTTACCTCTAAAATTTCCCCGGATAAAACAATTAATTAAGAGCTTTGCAAAATATATAGTGGACAGACGCTTGTAGGCGGCTTTATTAGTCATAGCTGGGGGTTGGAAAGACAAAACAAAATGAACCTGTGAGAGATGGTATAGTAATATCCTTGATATATTATTTGACAATACGTTTGCTTTCCCATGGGGCATCAGTGACCATGCATAAACAAGGAGGGCGTCAAATATAAAGCCCATGAAGAAGAAGAAGAAGAGTTGGCTTTTATACCCTACTTTTCTCGCCCTTAATTGGACTCAAGGTGCCTGACAAACCTTCTGTTCTTCTCCCCACATTGGACACCCTGTGAGGCAGGTGGGGCTGTGAGAGCTCAGAAGAGAGCTGTGACTACCTCGAGGTCACCCAGCTGAGCTTAGAGTAGGAATGCGGCATTGAACCAGGAGACTACCTGGTAAGAGTCTGATGCTCTAACCAGAAGCCCAAACTGGCCCCAGCAATAACCCTTCCCTCCCAATAGCCACTGTATATACGGCTCAAGCCACAACTACAATACTGTCTTCTATTTTCTTTCTTTGCAGCACATTGTTATTTTAAATTATTTCTCTCTTGGCTCCTGTTGGTACTGCAGTAGCTTCAGGCATCTGCAAGGTTAATTGCATTCCATATACGTCCTCAGCATAAACCTAAGTGTCAAATACTTTGCATAAAGGAGTCGGGATGGTATGTACAGTATAAGCAATAATACACAGCATAGCAGGGGAGAAATTACTAGCCTTATATACATACTGTTCTCCTCACTTTAACACAAGCCACCCAAAGGGTGTGATGCCATTTGCAACTGCCTGGGCAAGAAGTAAAAGGAAGTTTGTTTTTTATGAGACTTGAACATAAATATGGCCTTAAAAACACATGTGTAGTTTAAATTACCTCCTTCCTCCACCCCAGTTTGATCTGAAGGAACTGAAAACCATTTCAATGAATAATTCAAGAGGTGTACTTTTCTGAACTAGTAACAAAACAGCATTATCCCATAGGGATGTGCATGAATGTTTGCAACCTTTGATATTTATTTGAATTTGTACCAATTTGGACATTTGTACACGAATCGAATGCTAAGACATTTGTACATTGACATTCGTATGAATATGAATGTTTTGGAACATTTGTATGAAGCTTTGGAACATTTGCGAAATGGGGAGGTGATAATTATAGATTTTTTCCCCATTTGTCCTCTGAGTAAAGGTATTCTGATTTAAGTTTTTGGTCCCTAGGACAGTGGCAGGAAAAGTATAAAAACATGATTTTTCCTTTTCTGATCACAGCATCATCTGTATAACTGTCACATCCTTGGCAGGGAAATAGTCTGGCCTCCATGAGTATGGAGCATGGGTGTTTTCTTTTGATGGTACTCTGTGTCCACAGACGCCATTCTTCTCTGAGGTGAAAACAGGCTTCATATGACTTTGTCGTCATTGGAGGAAACAGCAACGGGCTGTGAGATGTTACAAACGGCTCTCACTGATTTAGTTTTGTCCATCTAACAGCTGCCTTCCAGCCCTGTAGCCTTTATCCACGTCAGTGCTGCCGTCAGTTCAACTTTAAAAGGAAGATAAAGATATCTTTAGGGGGGTAAGTATTCAGTTCCAAGAGATGCGTGTATACATAGGATTCTGTCCAGTTAAAATGATGATTTCACCTTGGACAAGAACGGCCCTTTTCTCTATGTTTGAGGTCTCTAAAAAGTAGGGAAAAAAGGATATCAGTTAAAAACACTCTTCCCTGTGCATATGTGACTATGAATATACATTTACAGAATTTGTGATCTCTGGTCATTTGGGAAGTCTGGTTATTACACAGAAACACCCCAGGTATTGCAATAAAAGTGCAGATCAGGATATTTATTGTGGTCAATTTGGCAAGCATTCAGTTTGTGAAGCCTTTCTGTGTAAGAGAAAGTTGTTTGTTTTGTGCTGTTCTTCTGCACAGATAATACCAAAGCCGCAGAACATAAGGCTGTGTCCACAACCCAGTTTTAATCTAGCTTCACTCCACATTCAGAGTGAGAGAACAATTGAAACTGCAAAGTAACAAGCTGATTTCTTTCAGCATTATTTATCTTAGAAAATCCACCTTTGGGTTGGATAACATGCAAAGAAAATGACTGTCCTCTTTGCTGATGTGTTTTTCCACTCTGAAGGTGGACTGAAGCTGGATTAAAACTTGGGTGTGAACACAGCAATGTTTTGCTTAGAACAAAATCTATGGTTGCCGTAATATTTATTTTGCTAGCTCTGGACCTGATCTAGAAGGTTGCAGGAGAACCCAGTGGAAAAGCTATCTAAGATATGCATAGTTTAAATTAAATAGTTTAATTTATTTCAATAGCTATTTTTTCCTAGTCTACCTTAGATATCTCTAAGCTTGTTGCATCAATGCAGACCCAATTTGATTCTAAGATATTCAGCTGTTCAGGATCAAGTATGAAAAAACACAGCAAATTGATAAGCTGTTTTATTTCAATATGATTTCAGAAGATTCATTTTTGGATTAGATAATATGAAAGAAAATGATTAGCTGCTTGATGTGTTCTCTCACTCTGAAGGTGGGATGAAGCTGGATTAAAATTAAAGTGTGAACACTGTATTTTATAGTACTCTGTTCCTTGGCAGAATGAGGAAACCATTTTTCATTTTCATTACTCAATGAGCATATCTGATCCTCAAGACAAGTTTTGCACAGACTTGTGCTAAATGGCAAGTAAAAGATGGTACTCAGAGTTTGCTATTATTTGAATATAAATTGGTAGTTAGCAGAATTTTTATTGTCAATAAATAAACATTAGGGATGTGCAAAGTTCAATTCATGTTCAAAAATTCAATCAAACTGTGTGTGAGTGCTCGTCTTGAACTGAACATGTAGTTGTTCTGATTTCTGGAAGTGTGACTGAACCCAACCAGCCTGCCACTCACAAACATGGAAAAATCGATTGAACAGTTTGTGTGTGTTTTGTTTTGCCATTAAAAAGGGTGTTTTTCAATGGAAAAAATATTTTTGTTTGCAAACAAGTTCAGGAATGAATGTGAAGAATTGTTTGTTTGATTAAGTGGTTCACTATTGAACTGAACAAAAGGGTACTTAGTTCAGTAATGAACTGAATATGCATTTTTCATTTGTGGACATCCTTAATAAATACAGATATACATACACACTTATACACGTGCATAGAGAATTATCAAATTCCCTGTAAATCTCTAATATGCTGACTATGCATTTGTGGTTGTTTGATTTTTCCCATATGACCTCAGCTATTTCCTCCCGAAGTGTAACCTAATTGTCTCGTTTGTGCATTGCTAAATTTAGACAATTTCAAAACAATTACAATTGACCTGTTTGCTTTATCTGACTATTTTCTGAGGATTTTGGTTCCAGCTTTACTTTTCTTCCTTTTTGCAAAACTGTTTAGGCATTGGTCTACCTTATTTCCTTGACTGTATATGTCACAACAGGGTGGCGGCCGGGGGGTGGGGGGCAGAATTAAGAACACCACCAGAACTGAACACTATGGATGTGCATGAATTATTTTTGGCATTTGATTCAAAATGAATCAAATGTTCAAAAATCTGTATTTGGACGAGTAGATCACATTTGAATGTGGTAAAACTCTATTCAATGTGAATCTGTATTGGATACAAATGAATACGTATTTGGTATGTATCTGATACAAACCAATACATACAGATACAGTATGTATCTGATACGAATAGATATGTATCTGATACGAACAGGGATGTATCTGATACAAATATGTATCTGATACAAACAAATATGTATCTGATACAAATAGATACGCATCTGATATAAATGGATATGTATCTGAAACAAATAAATGTATCTAATACATTTCTCTAGCTTAACAAATGTCCAAACTATTCATACGGATGTCCAAAACATTTGTATTCGTTCGAATGTTAGCATATGAATATTGTAACATTCAATTCAAGTTCAAATGTCCAAATTCAGCTGAATTCAGCTGAATTTCGAATGTACGAATATTCATGCACATCTTAACATATGTTTTTAAAGTACATTTATGAGGCAAACATTATGGAAACACTTGCAAGATTTTGTTGGCTTCAGGAACAAAACTCAGCAGATCTGAATGCATAAATTCACCTGATCATTACTGAATTATTGGTAAATTAGTAATTTATCCTTGCCTTTTGTTCCAGCAGATCTGAATGCATAAATTCACCTGATCATTACTGAATTATTGGTAAATTAGTAATTTATCCTTGCCTTTTGTTCCATTTTTGTTTTTTTTAGAAACAAACAAAAATACACTCTTTTGCATAGCTGTTCTGTGTATTAATTGCCACTTGGCTGGAAATGTTCTTCTTTTAGCCAAGGAAAAGATGAGGAAAATGCTGCTGTATCAACTCTGCTGAAAAACAAGGAGTGTATCTAGATAGTGACCAGCTTACTTTTACCCTTACTCCTTGACGTAAGGGGAAATCAGCTTAAGATCAAGAAAAAGTACAGGATAACAATGTAGGTGGTTCCCATGAAGTTTGGCTTGGCAATCTGATGAGGAAACAATGAGATTGCTATTATGCAAGTGGTGCTGAAATTTGCAAGCTTTAAGCAACACCAGACATAACTAGCATGAGGACTAACTCCAATCCTGTGCTGGGTCTTATTCCAGATTATACCCAGAATAGAGGCCTGCTGTCCACATGCTAGGGCACACTATGGCAGGCCCCAGCTTCAGTTTATTGGGTCACATCCAACCCATTCAGCTCCAATCTTTTGGCCCTCATCAATCAATCAATCAATCAATCAATCAATCAATCAATCAACCCACCAACCCACCAACCCACCAACCCACCAACCCACCAACCAAGCAACCTGCATATTGTTGGCACCTCATCCTAAATCTCCCAATAAACTCTCCCAGTAGCAATATAGATGATAAGATCAATCTTTGGGGGACATCAGAGCTTAGTTCTCGGGGTATTTTCCCCCCCTAATGTCTAAAATTAGTTATTTTCATTTTAATATAACAATGCTTAAAACTTATGTTCAGGAATAATCTAAAAATAATCCATAATTAAATCATTATCCCAAACAATATTTGTTGACTCCAGTAACAACTAGATTTGATCCAAAATAATTGGATGTTTCCCTAGACCAGTGATGGTGAACCTTTAGAGCTCGGTGTGTCAAAATTCGCAGGAAAACCTAGCTTAACTCAGGTGCTGTGTCACATCTAGAAATATCCATAATTTTGTGATATTTGTAGCTCTAGTAAAAAAGTTATATTTTTGATATGTGTATTTTATTAAAAGCAAAAACAAATAATTCTTTACGTTAGTGACTTTTGTTGCTGAATTTCAGTGCCAGATCTTCAATTGAAAGTTGGTATTTCGTACACTTCAAGAACAAGCAAGCAATACATGCCCAGGTGCCAGGGTGACCATGTGTGTCACTCAAAATGGCTTGGCGTGTCACCTGTGACACGCGTGTCATAGGTTGGCCATCACTGCCCTAGACCCTTCCTTTAGATCATTCCCAACTATGGCACCCAGTCCCCCATGAATCTGAGCAACTCTGCCCTGGGAGTGCCTTGTAAGTGCTTGCCTCATTGTGTCAGCAAATAAAGTCAGCAGCAACCAGAAACAGACCAGAAGACCTGCATAGTGATTTGCAATTAAGATTTGAAGCCTGTAATGCGCTGCCAATTGCTCTTTGATCTGATGGACATAGGCTTCTGGGATGGATCAAAGAATAATTTTTCGCCTATTACAGACTTCAAAGACAATATCTGACTTTTCCAGTGTGCCCCTGGCTGCTGGATACTAATAAATAAACATATGAGGAGGACAATATATAACCCATTTACTATAATCCTATAGTAAATTATTATAATTTAAAGTGATCTGAACCGAAACCAGGAATAGAGACATGCAAAGTTCAGTTCATGTTTGAAAATTTGATCAAATGGTCCGCCCTTGTGGATGTTCTCTTCGAAGCAAATGTAGCGGTTCACATGTGCAGAAATTGGAATGAACCAAACCCATCCACCGCTCATGAACACAAACTATTCAGTTGAATACTTTATTTTTGCCCTTGAAAGGTATTTAAAAAAAAAAAAAAGGAAAAAGGAGGCACTAATTTTTATTTGAACAAGTTTGGAATTGAACGTGAACAACCCTTTTGTTCAATTAAATAGTCTGCTGTTGAACTGGAAAAAGGTGCTTGGTTCAGTTGCAAACCGAACACACAGTTTTCATTTAGACACAACCCTGAACAGGAACGCACCACTTACCTTATTGAAGGAGGCTGGAGAAACCAGGGGACTTTCTGCACTTGGCCCTATAGTGTGCATGCAGTATGCTGTGAGATGGAGCATCTGCACTGGAAGGGGCTATTTTCAACTCAGAAACACCCCCTTCCATGCAAGAGTTTATAGCATGCAAATTACATGCAGAACACAATTTTGTGCTCCACACGTTGACTGACCTTGACCAGAGACCCCTTGACCCCATTTTTGGTAAAGCCCATCTACACCTTTATGAGGCTGGGCAGGCCATCTGAGGTGCTGCACAAGCATGCCTCAGATGACCCCAAACACAAGTGCACGTGAGTGGCACATCACCGTCATTCTGGGGATGGCACCAGCACATGTGCAGTCATGCTGACCTCCGAGATGAAGATGGTGGCACTCAGACATGCATCCGCATGACAAGTAAATCTGCGGATGCATTTCGCGGGGGGGGGGGGAGGAGGGATGGAGTGAACTAGCATTTGTGACTAGCACATGCCAGGGCAGGTCCACCATTCCTGTCCCCCTGATGGGATGGAAAGTGTAAACTTCCCCCAGGTAGGCTATGCATCGATTCAGTCTGCTTATCCATTTCGTTGGCCTGTATTCATTTTTGTGGTTGTTTAAGTCAAGGGATCTTCACTTAGATTCCCTTTCCTTCCCCTGATCCCTTTCCTTTTGCCAGCTGATGGCACCTAAATGCTGAGACTGACAAATACCTTTGTTCTTTGGTGCTAGTTACAGTATAGAGACCGGGAAGTGGGAATAGGCACAACAGGAGGGCGCCCAGACACGTTATATACTGCGGAGGGAATCTGCAGTCCCAATCGTCCTATCAGACATGACAATCAATCTTTCGTCGTCACACCGCTGTATATGATTATTTCTGCACATTTACCTTAGTGCGGGAGTAAGAACTCTCACTGTGCAGTATGTAGTTACATCGTATTATCATATAAATGCAGCGGCATGACCAGAAGGATGGACAAGATGCCGCTAAACAAGGAAGTGCACCTCGAAAACTTATTGGCTGCCTCAACACACATGATTGCACATGCCGCCTACCTTAAAGAGGAAACTATGGAGCTGACTTTTAGTGGGGACAATCGGTTTTCCCTGAGCAGTGAGTATATCGCGATTTTTCATCAAACTGTGAATTTAAGCACCTCTGTCTGGAGGCAACCCAGTTTTCTTCCAACGCAGCATCTTTTAGTGAGACACTGGCTAAAAAATGCTGGAGTAAAGTCAAGTAAGTGGAAATAAAAGTTTCTTTTCTGCAACTCTGCAGAGCGCTGGATAGTTGATTGGACCAGAAGGATACAGTGCTGGAAATCAAAGGGAAAAGGAGATCAAAAAGAGGATGTGCTAGTATAAAAAGACCATTTGGCTCTGTGCCTGCTATCCAGATGCTCTCTCTGGATGGGAAACTTCAAAGCAACAGGATGCTTTTCCCCTGAGCTTCTTTACCTTTAAACCAGTTTTCAGCTGGAAAGCTCCTACATTAGGGATGTGAACAAATATTCGTAATATTCAAAACTGGTACAAATTCGGCTGAATTTGGACATTCAAATTCGAAATGAGTGTTGGCACATTTGAAGATCGACATCCGAATCTGAATAAAATGTTTTGATGAGGATTTGTATGGGATTCATATGGGATTGAGCATTCATATCAAATATGAATCCTACCACATTAGGATTCAATTCATATCTAATCAAATGCAAGAAAACGAATGTATTAGGTATGAATTAAATACAAAAAAAAAAGGAAAGAAAATTGTGCACATCCCTACCCTACACAGAGGATACTTTTCAAGAGAGGAAAAAAGGGACATCACAATAGTGAACTGCCTTAAAAAAAATAAAAGAGGGCCCATTTGACCGCCATATGTTGGATCAGGGTGATGAAGGAGCAGCAAATAAGTAGATGAATTAATAGATATTTGTTACATCTGGTTCTTTGAAAGAGGTGCTTCTGAGATTTTTGTTTGTTTTATTCATGTCAAATAAAAACTGAAATAAACACACACACACGAAGTCTAATGACAAGATTCTTGTGTTGCTAGAAAAGTTTGGATGACCGCTTGCTTCCGCTCCTCTGGGATGCCCAAATCCACAAAATGGACACCTCTCTCCCCTCCACACACACGATTATGGCTGAAATGATTTCACGTGAGTTTTAACAAAGACTGTATTTCATAGCTTTTCACCCACGCAAATATTACCTTGGAGCCTCAAAATGTATTAAAAACAAGAGACTTCGCCCCACGATGTGGGGAAATGATAAAAATTAACCTTTATAATAACTGTTTTCATAACCTTTCAAATATGTAAACTATATTGCAGCATTATGTATATAAGAAAGGGAAGCAGAGTTAACAGCCATCTGTTGAAAGCATGGATTTTGTATATTTTTCCAAAATGTGTTTCACTGAAATCTTTATATTAGTTTGGCCCCTCGACCCCAAACCCCCACACAATCAAAGTTAGTTGGGAAGATTGTTCATGAATATATAGCATTGTCTCAATGAACTTGGCCTGCTTGTGATTTTTCAAAACTGTAGCAACTAGTGGATTACGCTCCTTGTTGTGGATAGGACCTCCAATCAGTGGCTATCACCACTTTGACCATGGTGTGGCTGCCACCAGGACTTTGTGGTGTGGGAACAAACCTTCACTCTTCAAAGAATGTGATGAAGGCCAAGCTCCCATTCCCATCTCTTTTGCTGAAACACTTGACAAGTGTGGGCCTTTTTAGTCCAGGCTTCTAAAAAAGGAGATTGAATGAGCCCCGGGAATGATTGAATGGAGATGGGATATAATGACTATAATTTATTGAAGGTTGATTATTAGATATTCCAGTGAATATGCTAGATTTTCATAAATTAGATTTGATAGCGATGAGCCAAAAATGTTTGTCGAAGGTTTGAAATTTTGAATTCAAATTGAATATTGGAAGATTGACCTCCACATTAGGGATGTTCACAATTTATTTTGGTACTTGAGTCATATCAAATCGAATTCACGAAAATTTGTATTCGTTCAAATAGATCCCCTTCGGATGTGGTAGGATTCGTATTCAATTTGAATGCTCAATCCCATACGAATCCCATATGAATGCACATGAATGCATACGAATAGCATACGGACCCCATACAAATTCCATATGAATTCCTTACAAAGCTTCCTACAAATGTATCAGAACATTCAATTTGAATCCAAATGTCAATCTTCGAATGTGCCAACCTTCTGTTCAGTTTCGAATGTCCAAATTCAGCCACATTCGTACTAATTTTCAGTGTTATGAATATTCATGCACATCCCTAGTTCGCATGCAAAGCAAAAGCATTTATTGCTTCATTCAAAGCTTCAGAGCGGATTTGGAGGGAAAACTGGTGGCAGCAGGGATCCAAAGACATTCAAAGCAAATTTGAAGTCTAGTACATTCTGCGTGGCTCCATATGCACAAATGCGAATTTCTGTCCCATTCGCTTCAATGTGAATCAGGCTCTGCCACACATGACGTGATTGAATGAGAGAAGGACTCTTTTGCGATTTCCCCACTTTTATTATAAGCGTCGTATTTGCCAGTGTTATTAGTTCTTGTGAGCCAATTAAAAAAAAGACACTTTTTTGGTGCTTTTGGGGCATCAGCAAATTCCACAAGGTTTATGAAGGAGCTTATTTTTCCCACTTAATTCTTTGCATAGTTGGCCACGCACAATGTAGGGGGTGGGATGGGGTTCATTTTCTTTGGCAGGAGTAGGAAATGGCACTGCTGGAGCTCGAAGGCTTGTTGTGATTCCTCTGTCTGGAAGGGCAAATCGGAGAAAGACAGAGAGCCCCAGTTAAACTAGTATATACCAGTGGCGAGGTAGCATACTAGTGGCTAATAGGGATATGCACAAATGGGGGTTTTTTTGCATGCAAATTTGAATGGAATCGAATGTCCAAACATTTGATTTGAATGCACAGATTTTAATGCAACAAAATCCGATTCGAATTGAATACATTTGAAAGTATTCGTTCAAAGGTTAGATTCGAATCTGAAGATATGAATGTCGACAACATTCGTATGTGTCATACTTATCTGTATGCATTTCACACGCACCCCGCTTTGTCTCGTATGCATCCCGTTTTCGTCCCGTACTATAAGTGCAAATGCATACAGATAGATATGATATTTGTATGTTTTGAATCATTTGAACGACTGTTTTGGAACATTTGAAATTAGTTTGCATGTTTAAATTCGAATGTGAAGATATTCTGTTCAAAATTGAATGTCTACATTTGATTAAATTCAATCAAATTTGGAATGTTTAGAAGATCCATGCACATCCCTAGTGGCCTATGCTAGTGGCAAGGTAGTACAGCCCTGCATGGTGCCCCTACACTTCTTCTGCATGGACGACGAAGAAGAAGACCTGGCTTTCCCACCCCACTTTTATCACCCATTTAAGGAAACTCAGAGGGGTTGACAAAGGTTAGTTTCTATTCTTCTTCCCACACGAGGCTGTGGGTGGGCAGATCCGGTCCTCGTTGGAGCTTCTAAGAACAAAGGTGCTGAATGTTCATGCCCATCCCTACTTTCTACTGGTTGTCATAAACACCTGAGTCCCTCCTCTCCAAAAGCAAGAGTGCATGGCCATTGCATGCCCTCAGAATGCCAAATGTGCCTGTAGGCTCCCAAATTTGATAACTGTTGGCCTCTTTTGTCCAGTTTTCTACTGCTGTCCAGTTGAATATTCCTGGGAAGATCAAAACCAGGATACAGCAGTAATACCAGTTTGGTCTAGTGGTTAGGGAGCTGGACTCTGATCTGGGAATACCGGGTTAGATTCCACACTCCTCCACGAAGCCAGCTGGGTGACCTTGGGCTAGTCAAGGCTCTCTTCTGAGCTCTCACAGCCTCGCTTACCTCATAGGGTGTCTGTTGTGGGAGAAGAATAGAAATCTTTGTCAGACACTTTGAGTTCCCTTAAATGGGTGAGAAAAGTGGGGTAGAAAACCCAACTCTCCTTCCTCCTCCTCTTCCTCTTTGTGGACTCTAACAACTGGCACTCAGATAATACCAACGATAGTAGCATTAGCTAGACTCATTTTCCATGGGTTTGTTCAATCTGCTTTAAAGCTAGCCAGCTGAAGCCATTGCTACATTGTGCGCTATGTGAGGACGTGATTTCTTTTGTCCGTTCCGAGTCTCTTTTTCCTTGGATGACCCCAAGATTCTAGTTATTACGCAGTTCGAAGAAAAGGTTTTCTCAGTTAACTTTCTCAATACCACGCATAGTAATTTAAAACTCTGCAAAAGCCTTAACTGGAATGGCTTATGATGTCAAAGAAAACATCTCCTGCAGGTTTCATAATGTACAACACATTTATTATGATCATTGAGCAAAATGAAATAATGCAATTTTCAAAAACGGACTGCTCATAACCAAGATGCCAAGTGTAGTGTGTAGGTTAAAAACCGCCACTAAGCTACATGGACATTTTAGAAGGCAAAATTGTCCCAAAAATGTTAGAACCAGCAGTGGCAAGCTACTTTAGTTTACAGCAGCGGTTCTCAACCTTCCTAATGCCGCGACCCCTTAATGAACTTCCTCATGTTGTGGAGACCCCAAACCACAGGGGCAGAGCAGCTGGGAGGTGTGAGGGAAGGGTGGCGGGAGACCTGTCGCGACCCCTCTGAAAGGGTAACTCGACCCCCAAAGGGGTCCCGACCCCCAGGTTGAGAACCACTGGTTTACAGCATCAAAGGCAGAATCTGCATGATTCTTTATATCACCCTGGATGTGTCATAAGGGGATGGAGTTTGGATCCACATTGTGCATTCAGCATCTGCAGGATGCCACATTTGTTCAGCACAGTACCACGGCTGCAAAGTGGGAAAAGGATGGCAGTTTTGCAATTCCCTTCCTGCCCTGTGGAGAGAAAAGGTGTGCAAGAGATTAATGTTGACTAGCGCTCACTAGGGGTGTGCACAAATGGTTTCTTTTGCATTTGATTCATATTGAATTGAATGTAAGAAAATTTGTATTCGTTTGAATAGATCTCCTTCAAATGTGGTAGGATTCTATTCAATACGAATGTATTCATATGAATTTGTAGAAATATCCAATATGAATGCATACGTATCCCATACCTATTCCATATGTATCCCATATATATCCTGTATGTATCCCATAACATATCTGCTCTGAAAGTGTCAAATCTGCCCCAAATCCACTTTGAATCAGCTCTCAATCCATGTCGAATGCACTCTGGATCTGATGCAGATGTGACTTGCACAGCCACTCGCCCACCTTCCCAGGTTCAAGAATGTTTCAGAGCTTCATACAAATGTTCAGACACATTTGTATGAATATGAAGGTCAGTGTACAAATGTTGTAATATTCTATTCATATATGAATGTCTGAATTTGTATGAATTCATATGAATATAGAATATTACAAATATCTAGCTCCCGCACGATCGATCACTTACCTGTGTTTGATTGCCAGGCCAATCTTCTCCAGGGCGCCGCCACCTTGAGTGCGGCACCCTGCGTGCCTGTGCCTGCATCACTGCTGTTGCTACAGTCACAGTCATGTCAGGACTTGCATAGCAGCTCAGATGACCTCCTCATCTGGCCAGATGGATGCTGGCTGGAAGCGTAAGAAGAAGAAGGAGAAGAGTTGGCTTTTCTACCTGGCTTTTCTCACCCACTTAAGGGGACTCAAATCGGCTGACAAAGCTATTCTATTCTTCTCCCCACAACAGACACCCTGTGAGGTAGGTGGGGCTGTGAGAGCTCAGAAGAGAGCTGTGACTAGCCCAAGGTCACCCAGCTGGCTTCTTGGGAGAGGGCGGAATCGAACCCGGTATTCCCAGATAAGAGTCCGGCTCCCTAACCACTAGACCAAACTGGTAAGGTCCCAGTTGCAATTGGGGAGAGTTGGGTTGCTGGTGGTGCACAGTGTCATGCATTGCAGCTAGTTTACAATAGGCAACATATGGACAGGCAGGGGGCACCAGCTTGGATGTTGCCTAATTGTAAACTGCGGGCCAAAGTGCAAAGCAGCCTGGAGTCTCAGGACCATTGACTCCATACTCTGTGGCTGTCCAGCAGGACTTTCCTACATCATCTGTGGCTGATGTGCTCTGATGGCTACGTTTAAGGTACACATTATTTTGCTTCAGATATACCTCCTTCCTAGAGATGCACTGAATAGGATTCTAGGTGAACCAGTTCTTTTTGAACCCTGAAGTTTATAAGGCTGGCTGTCAGACTGAACCTCACAAAGTTTAGGATTCAGACAAGAAACAAGCCATGACACTATAACTAGGGATGTGCACGAATATTCGTAACATTTGAAATTTGTATGAATTTCACCCACCAAAATTGGTCCCCTTATAACCAGAACAGAGGTGTATGCTCCTTCTGCACACCTCATGTTGTGGATGAGGACTCACTAGTACACCCATTAGACCTTGATATCAAGGTCTTCCAGTGATCCCGTTAGGAGGTCTCCCTGATCATGCTCCTTTCTATGTGGATAGAGCATACTAGCAGTGGCTGGGGCCTCCTATATTTTGCGCTAATGTGTGGAAGGGAGGCCTTTAGT
Source organism: Aspidoscelis tigris stejnegeri (assembly GCA_023333525.1). Classification (NCBI taxonomy): domain Eukaryota; kingdom Metazoa; phylum Chordata; class Lepidosauria; order Squamata; family Teiidae; genus Aspidoscelis; species Aspidoscelis tigris. Next base: position 17,378,798 of record JALMGA010000007.1, read on the forward strand.
GCGCTTCCTGATGTGGAGGCCCAAAATGTGTTCCTTGCTTCTGCTTAGCTTAATTGCTTTGTAATGGGTGATAAATTTGGGTTGCGCACAAGTGATTGACAGAAATACACAATAAAAAGTAGTGCGTGGTTCTGAGTGTGTGTGTGGTGTGAAGGCAAAAAGATGTGAAATCATGCATGACATTATGGAATGGATATGGCCCACATGCTATGTTCTTAATAAGCGAACTTGCTTTTGGCTGTACTGAAACTGAAGCAGTGGCCTTAAAGAACACTGGCTATATTTCTCCTTCATAGACTTTGGCTCATATTTAGGGATGCACATCTTCCATTCCTATCACCAGGCAACAGTGCTCCATAGAGGATTCTTCACTGGAGATGAGCAAGTCATATGGGAAGGGAGAGGTAAAGATTATGTATAGGAGGTGATGAGTCAGTGCAAAACCAGAGAATGTCTGGGTGGGTGGCCTTTTGGGATCAATTTGGTGTATGTGTGGATTGTACACATCATCACTTTTCTGTTCCAGTGGAACAAGAGAAGATGTTAGGGTGAAAACAGAACCTTCGAAGGCTTCCATCTTCATCTCTTGCTTTTTATTTACCGTATTTTCCTGCGTATAAGATGACTTTTTAACCCCAAAAAATCTTCTGAAAAGTTGGGGGTCGTCTTATACACCAGTAATACCCTCACCCGGGTCCTGCTGGCCACAGCTGCCAGCACAAAATTTGGGTGCAGCCTAAACCGAGCCTTGGACTTGGGGAGAGACAGCAGCCTTACCTGCTAATCCCAATCATCTGGCCTGTAGCTTTCCTTCTGGCGCTGACATGAGGAAAAAACCTTGCTAAACGGAGCGAAATATGAAGAATCCTGCCCTCATTTTGCTTTAGCAGAGTTTGCCCCTCTAGCGTGAGATTCGTCTATGGTCCAGTAGGGGAGGGATTGAAAGCAGAGAGGCTTTTTTGGGTGGTGTTCCAGGAAGCCTCACCAGAAGAGGGGCTGCTGCAAAACCAGCAAGGCTAGAATGGTTGGGAACCTTTTATTCATGGCCTTTGAAGATTGCCTATGCCTATGAAGAAGGAGAAGAAGGAGAGGAAGAAGAAGAGCTGGCTTTTCTGCCCCGCTTTTCTCACCCATTTAAGGGGACTCAAAGCGGCTGACAAAGCTTTCTATTCTTCTCCCCAAAACAGAACACCCTGTGGGAGCTCAGAAGAGAGCTGTGACTAGCCCAAGGTCACAGCTGGCTTCACAGGGGAGGCCAGAATCGAAACCCAGTATTCCCTAACCACTAGACCAAAGGCTCTCTGGTGGCAGCGATGAGGGCTGGAGCAGGACAGGTAGCCTGCCCGGTCCCAGAACACCACACACAAGTGCAGAAAAGACCTATACTGGGGCTACGTGTGTGACATTCCCAACATACTTATGGGAAAATCAAGTGTTTTAGCACATGTCTGAAAGCACCTTAACTAATCACTGCATGTCAACAGTTGCTGGGAAGATGTATAGCCAAACTGGGAACTGTAACAAAAAACCCTCCATTTTTATACATCTGACTGTGAGAATATTGACATAAAGATGTATGAATATATAAGCAGGCCTGCTTGAGGAGGCCGCAACCTATCTAATCCAGTAACCTGCCTCACACAGAGCGTTTTTGCACTTAACTTCCATGTGATAGTGGGGCAATTTGCAGCTTTCTTCAGGGTAATGGTTGGGTAAGTTCTCGATGAGATTGGGTGTCCGCATTTCGTGATGCCCGATCTATTCCAAGCTTAGCCAGAACAGCGCCATTGCCGTGGATTAAGGGGCTTTTAATTTGGATCTGGCTCCATGTAGTGGTGACAGAGCTAGACCAGTAGGGGGTGAGACCTCCATGTTTCGCAGTTATATGTGCATTTGGGATGCATCCAAACTTCTTAATGTTGCGCATTGGAATGCACAGACATGATCGAGCTGTCACACATGGCGGCCAATACTTTGTAGTGGTGTTGCATTATAGTGACACTACTGCAAATTTACTTAATGGGTGGGTACCCAGGAGAGGGTCTTCTCGGTGATGGCCCCCAGGCTATGGAATAGTCTCCCCCCTGAGGTGTGTCAGACTCCTTCACTGTATATGTTTAGGGAGGCAGTGAAGACGAGCTCTGGCCTTTTGTTAGGTGGGAATATACTGTCTCTTCCCACTTTAACAGATACTGTTACTGTTTTAATATATACTGTTGTTGTTGTTTGAATATATGTCCAATTTTAAATGTTGTTACCTGCCCTAAGACCTTCGGGTGTAGGGCAGGATAGAAATACATACATACATACATACATACATACATACATACATACATACATACATACATACATACATACATACATACATACATACATACATACATACATACATACATACATACATACATACATACATACATACATACTACATGCACGCATTCCCTGCATAGCATTAAGAAAATTCAAATGTTCCCGCCGGTCTGGACTGGACGGCGAGAACAGCCAACAAGAGCTGGGAGGGCTGCTCAGTTCTGATTGGCTGTCTCATCCCATGTGACACGCACACCAACACAGACTCTCTCACCTTTGATGAGGAAGCTACGGGGAGGCTGCTTTAATGAGGATGGTGGGATGTCGCTTTGCAGCAGATAAGCTGCAAATTTCCCCACAACTGCAGATTTATTCCGCTAGTCTGGAGGGGAACATCAAAGCCCAAGATTTGAATTAAAAGGCTACTTAATCTGGATGTAAGGTAAGTGCAGAAAGGGTTAAGGTCCCAACATGTAGCATAGGAACCAAAATAATCTTATTTCTGAAACAAAATGATGTTGTGTTCAGTGTCATAATGTCTTTTGGGTCGTCTCTTGCTACTTAGGTGCTTTTGAGAAAGTGGCAGTCAGATGCTGTTCATCCTACCTGCACAAATTTTATGGCCACATTCGGAATCCATCTCCCCATAAATCCTATGCTTCAGAAAATGCTCTGAGTTCCTTGCCCCCAAGGGCAGGCCATTGGTAACACTGAACCCCTCTCTCCTTTGGTTAGTCTTGGAACAAAGTAGTTCTGAATTCCAGTTGTGAGCCGGTGGAATAATAATTCTCAGTCAGTTCAGAAAATAACTTTCTTTTAACTTACACAGAAGGAAAGGAAAGTGGAGCTTGTGTGAGTACAATATTTTGTACGAAAACGTAGGCGCTCTTTGCCTGCTTTTGACCACAGTATAAATCAGTGTAGAAAACAATGTAGATCTTGGCATTCAGTTCATGTTGGTTTTGAATGATGAACGTAGACTGGCATTGGGAATCACAAAAGCTCCTTGTGTGGTAAATTATGTTTTTTTCCTATTCTCACCCCCCCCCCCCAAGTAGATCTCCAAGAATACTTGGGCTGTCTCATGTTCTACATTCTGTATCATGCCCCTTGGCATGGATAACTGGGATTTCCCACTGAGGAGCAAAACCATAATTATTCATCGCTTGGATGACTTTAGTGAATATCATATACTGTGGCACTTCTGTTTCTTGGTCACCCTGAAGTCTGAGGTTTCTAGAGATAAAGCAGCAATCATGTTTTTTGCAATGGTCCAGGACATGCACAGCCAAGACTGAGGCAACAGTTTCAGGCGTAGACGCTGATGGGTGAGAGGATTAATGTAAGGATGAATCAGAAGGTGAAACCCTCCTGCTGTTTTAGGTCTCTGGGCATTTTATGGTCGCTCGGTGTGATTTATGGCCAACCGCTCCGACACAGGGCCGGCAAAGGTCATCAGATGGATGCTTGAATTGGTTCAAGAGGCAAAGAGTGTCATGAAGTGCTCAGAGAGTGCAAAATCTTGCACTTTTCCCTTCTGTGCCTTCTGGGTCCCCATAACAGAGTATGGAAGGCAGGTGCGTGAGATTGTGTGGCCCATGTGGGTTCCAAGACACACATTTTCCACTTTAATGAGGCCTTCTGATCATGGCCTAAGGCCTTCTCTGCACTAATCTTTCTTTAATCTGGATCAGTTAGTTTTGTTTTTACACAGTTGGTAAAACTTGGTTTTCCTTGCTGAATGCAATCCTAGAAACTCTCAGTTAATGTGATTTGGTCTCTGAGGCACCGCTTGCTTAACTCGGTAAATTTGAGTTTGAATTAGGGATGTGCATGGATATTCAAAAATTGGTTTCAAATTTGACAAATATTGACATTCAAATTAGAATCAGATTTTCGAAAATCCGAATTTTTGAATCTGGATCAAATTCAAGTTTTCAAAAACCTGATACGGATTTTCAAATAATTCGACTGAATTCGTCATCGTATATAGCATCCAAATATTGTTTCTATTTGCACTTATAATACGGGATGCAAATGAAACACAAATGTGATAACAACGGGATGTGAACAGATTTGAAAATCAGAAATGAATGTTCCCATCATTCGTATATTCGAGTTCAAATCAGATTTTCAAAAATGTGGATCTGGATAATCTGGATCTGAATCGGATTTTCAAAAATCTGGATTTTCACATTCGATTCAAATTAAATATTTGAATATTTGATTCAAATAGAATTTGAATGCAAAAAATGCATTGTGTACATCCCTAATTGGAAGCCCCTCCACGTTGCCATTGACATCCAGGCTGGGTTTTCCCCTGGTTGTCCTCCTGCCCTCAGTAGTGAAACAGGTGGGCACCTGGAAAAGGGCCTTTTCAGTAATGGCCCCCAGGTTATGGAATAGTTTCCCGCTTGAGGTGCGTCTCTACCTTCATTTACTATCTAGATCAGGGATAGCTACTTTATGGCTTTCTAGATGTTGCTGAAGTGCAGCCTGCTTTGGTTTCAATCACCATGGTAACAGCAAGGACTGATGGAGAGACATAATAAACATCAGATATGGTTAGCTTTAGGCAGCACTACCACCATTAACTCCACCTGATTTTTCTGTCAGGCATGGAGGGGGGAAATCACATGAAACTGCCATGAAGTTTCTTGTGCTTCTGAATATGAAGCAATTTGCTCCATCAACCTATTCTATTAACTCTGGGTAGTAGTTAACATGTTGGCTTCTCGTAAGAAATAGAACAAGGAAGTATAAAAGCATTTAGTCAACGGGCCAGTTTGTGCTTGGCCTGGTAGTTGACATGGAGTATGCTCTAAAATGGAGCATCTGCAGGTTCCTTCCATGCTGGAGCTAATCCCGTATCTTATCTTTACCAAGCAGTGGAACTGGTAAGGCTTTGATGGGCCCAGTCACACCTGTTCCGCTGCTGGAAGAGCATGTGATGTGCAAGTGTGCTGATGCACCATGTACTGGTGTCAACACTGAGCGTCTCAAGATGGTCCCCATGTCAGGTAAGTTCGCCCAAAGCTTCCCACAGCAAAAGGCCCCATGAAGGAAGTATGTACATTTGCTCGGATTAAGAAGAAGAACAAGAAGAAGAGTTGGCTTTTCTACCCCGCTTTTCTCACCCATTTAAGGGGACTCAGAGTGGCTGACTCAGAGTGATTCTTCTCCCCACAACAGACACCCTGTGATGTAGGTGGGGCTGTGAGAACTCAGAAGAGAGCTGTGACTAGCCCAAGGTCACCCAGCTAGCTTCATGGGGGAGGGTGGAATCAAACCTGGTATTCCCAGATAAGGGGTCCCATCCCCAAAAACATTTGGTACGGTTCCGAGCACCCAATTGGCACTGTGCGTCCCCATAGGCTTTGGATTTGGCACGCAAAATGCGTACCAAATCCCCCAAACAGTGCCAGAAGGGTGCCAAATTTGAAACCTGAAGAAAGAAGTCTCGGCACTGTTTGGGAAGCTGGCACACATTGCTCAGCGAGCCGGGACCACACATGGGGATGTTTGTGGGCTAACAGGGAGGAGATTTTAAGGTGTGATTTTCAGTTTATGGCATTCTCCATTGTTCCCATTTGAACAGAGGTGCGCAAAAGTCAGTGCCCCCTGTCAGCAATCAGAACTCTCAGCTGTCAAGCACCCACTGCCGCCATCAGCTCACCTCTCTGCCACATCCCCCCCACTCCCTTAGCTTCACGGACAGCCGGGAGGGGGGTGACAGATGTATCAATGGCTACTAGAACAAATGCCTAGTTGCATCTTTCAGGCTGGGGGGAGGAGGAGGAACTGGGGCGCTTCTAAGGCCATCTGCTGGGACTCAAGAGCAGGAGAAGGTTTCTCCTTGTCTCTGCTTGAGATGCCCATGAGCATTTGGTGGGCCACTGTGTGCGACAGGATGCTGGACTAGATGGGCTGTGGCCTGATCCAGCAAGGCTTCTCTTATGTTCTTATGAGAGGCACAAAAAGAAGCACAAATAAAGCTTCATTACTAGAAGGAACTTAAAAAAAATTTAATGACAAAAGCCGCAAAAATTTAGCAGCTGTAGGCGCTTGACAGCTGAGAATTTCGGCTTTCAATCCAGGTTCCAATGAGGGCAGAGGGGTCGGAGAGGAGCTGGTGCTTCTCCCCCATACCAGGGCTCAGCACACTTGTCATGGGGATGCCTGCATCCACGCCGAACCCCGAACCCGGCCCTCGTTGATGGGAATGACATGGGGACGCCCGAGATGTGTTCCTGGTTCCACGCCCTGCCCACGTGAGCCAAAACAGCGCCCAAACAGTGCCAGGTGGCCAGCATGGGGACGGGACCAGAGTCTGGCTCCCTAACCACTAGACCAAACTGGCTCACCCAGCCCATGATTTTGTTTCCATAGCAATTAGTTCCCTTTCTTTGGAGGCCTTCAAGCATCACATTAAAGGCAATGGTTGCCCCTGCTGTCACCAACGTCTCATACCGAGAGGTATACTTTATCTGAACATGGCAGTTCCATTAGACTCTCATGACTCAGGAAACACATGGTCTCTGTAGCACAATTACAAATTCTTTCTGTGATTTTTTTTTAAATTTGGTAAACAGGGCAAACAGAAGCTTAGTAGGTGCACTTAGTTCCAGAACTCTCTGCCAACTTCATGGCTATTATTCCCGGAACTGCTTTTCCCCAACATAATTTCCAAAGATGAAACCACATTGTTGGCAAATGTGTGTTTACCCTGTCTGCCACGTTACTTCCAGACATAATGTAGAAAGCTCAACTCCGATCCACAGTCTGGTTAAAGAGTTTCTCGAATGTTGATCTCAGTCTTGTTGAAAGGAAGAGCTGGAGATGCCAGGGAGACTTTACACCTGTGCCAGAGGGTGGAGAATGTCTGGAAGAGGTGAATACAGCAGACACAGCGTGGAGTAGAAATACTGTCCCCCAGCAGAGACGATCAGAATGAAAGCAAAGGCGTTCCCTCCCCAAATCTCTCATGCTGTCCCTATTGTATGACCAGGCCTTTTTTCCTGGTCCCTTTGGAGGAAATTCAGTGCTTAGAACCCATTCCTAGAAATGTTCAAAAATAGGGAATTTGGGTCACTTCCAGTCCCACTAGGAAGTGATAATGAAAGAAATCCTCCATAATTACTGCCTCCTAGCTAGATGCTATGGCTGGTGCTCTCTTCACACTTTTAACTGATGTGCACATCTGGGCATTCAGCCATCCTGGGTACCCAGATGTGCATGTTGGTACCTCTGCCACATACAGAGACACTTGTTTCAGCCTCCATGCATGTGGCCCAGTGCTTCTGCACTATATGGTGCATGTGTGGTGGATAGAGCTGTGATGGTGGCTCCATCTAGAACAGTGGTTCTCAACCTGGGGGTCGGGACCCCTTTGGGGGTCGAATTACCCTTTCAGAGGGGTTGTGATGAGTCTCCTGCTGCCCTTCCCTCCCACCTCCCAGCTGCTCTGCCCCTGTGGTTGGGGGTCTCCACAACATGAGGAACTCCATTAAGGGGTCGCGGCATTAGGAAGGTTGAGAACCACTGATCTAGAACATAAGTAAAAAGCATTATTGCTGGAAATCCCACGACGAGAGCTGGGTTTTCCAGCAACAGTATCTAACGCTTTTAGGGAGCCAGAGATGTGGCTATGGTACAGTTGCCCAAGACACAAGAGGCTTTCCCACCATAGCGGTGCCATAATAGCACTATATTCCCCCTGTCTGGTTGGGCCCTGAGTCATGAACTCAGGAGATTAGGGATGTACACAAATCTTTATTTTGCATTTGCTTGGCATAGAATAGAATGCAAGAAAAGTTGTAGTTGTTCATATACATCCCCTTTGAATGTGGTAGGATTCATATTCAATACGAATGTTCGATCCCAAACAAAGCTTTATATGAAGCTTCATACGAATGCACCAAGACATTTCATCTGAATTTGAACATCAGTCTTCAAATGTGCCAACATTCAATTTGAATTCAAATGACCGAATTAGGCCAAATTTGTATAAATTTTGAATGTTACATTCATTAACATCTCTACGAGGGATATCCTAAAGCAAATCAGAACTAAACACAGTGGTGAAGATGCTATTCCAAGTAATACATCCAGAGCATCTGTTTGTGAGACGCTTGGCTTAAGATTGCATTTTCTTAGAAGAAACGGTACTATCTGGTTTATGCCTACTCAGAAGTTACTCTCCCTGAGTTCAGTGAGATTTATTCCTACATATGTTTCATACCAGGTTTATATGTATCTCTTCCTAGGGACACTTTGTAGAGATAGGCCTTTTTGCACTCAATCCAGTAGCTGCCTTGTGGTGTGTTCTGAGATGGAGCATCTGCAATTCAAGCCAGAAATGTCTCCTTCCATGCAGCAGCGCGCCGTGAGGCAACTACTGCGATTGCACGCTTAAGTGCACCATGCTTGCAGTTAAGTTTACCTGTGCCAGAGCTGGTAATGCTGAGGGCACGCCCACTCGCCCTGTGCTGGTTGCTTCTGCATTATGTGATGTGATGCTCAACAGTTGGCCCAGTGACGGCGCCGGTGTACAGGCAGTGGTGTCAACATCAGGGGATGAAGATGGAGGCACTTGGGTGCACTTGGTCCGGATCTGTGGGGGAGGGATTGCATACACTGAGGATCTGCCAGTGAGAATGCTCAGTACATGCGTGGGCATGTTCGCGCTGTGCTTCCCATGGACAGGAAATGAAGTGCGAACTTCCCCTGGACACTCTATTAGTGTGGTTCCCAACAATCCACATTTGATATCCTGTTACCTAAGTATCCTGCTTCAATTTATGCAATGGAGACGAAGCGTTTATGTATCTATGTGTGTGTGCAGGCGCACACATTGGTAGGAGAAGGAAATTCAATCCATCCATGTGTGGGTAGAGAACACCCACCTTGAAATTTGGAGACACAAGTTTTCCAAAAACAAGCATTTGAAACCATTTTAAAAACACTGCCTTTTTTTGAAGGGGGGGGGAGATAGGTGAACAGATTTGAATTCTTTCCAGCAGTCTGAGTCATTTGGCCATTTGGGGGTTTCTCCTTATCACACCTTTTTTCACCCATTGCTAATTTTAAAGTTGGAAGGAATATGCAGAACAATGCAAGTTACATTCCTTAGCTGCACTTTTGAATGTATTTGGCTGATTCATTCCGGAGCTCTGGCTGGCAGCAATTCTCTATAATAGAAGAAATTGTTACCATCTTTCCCTAGGACTTAGAGATGCTAAAACTGAGCGTGCAGCCTGTGAAACTCATCAGTCTGTGAGGTGGCCTCCAGACACAGGTAAGAGTCTGTGATTATCCCAGAACTATACTGGGATTGTTGCACATATCTGAAATATTGGCATTACAGAAAATCCCTCGAGAAAGCCAAAGATCAACAGAATTGTAACCAACCACAGGAGAAATGTAGGAGAGAAAAAAAGCAAACCTAATCTCAGAGTGCAGGAAGATCAGAAGGATGTGAACTAGCTAGAAACACTCTCAATTCCCATTATGCCCTGAAAATTCGTATTTGTGGCGTGAAACTAAAACAGTTTCAACTGAGGTTGTGTTCCCACTGGGCATTTTAATCCAGTTTTAAAGCAGGGTTTTTAAAATCAGCAGGGAAGAGGGTTTTTTGCATTCCCGCTGTTAAGTTTATAGTGTGGATTCGTAGGGGAAAAGCCCCTCCTCCCCTCAGCAGAACCCCCTCCGCATGCAATCAGCAATTGGGCATCCTCATACACTGACTTCATCGGGGTTGGCAATTCAAACCCCACCCTCTGTATAAATTTGTGATTATGGAGTCCTTTGACGCTTGCTCCCCTCCCCCATCTTGTATCCACCATAGCACATCATCGTTCTCCTTTAACAAGGCAGTAGAACATTCAATATCACTTTCCTTTTTGTCTTAAAAGGATTATGGTGGGGAAGGGAGGAGGGAGAAAAACAGGCAGGCTTTTACAAAAGAGCCAATGTTGCACTGGATTGGCAAAGCAATTCAGTGTGAAATGGAGGCAAAAGGTGTGGGTCTGATCTCTTTTGTCTCATCTCTTTTTGGCTACATTGTGTTCTGATCTCTTGTTACATATGTTCTGATCTTTTTTTTTAGTTACACATTGTGGTCTCTCTCATCCTGAACCTCCTCCACCCACTTTCAGCCAAGCCCTTAGTGCATAATAGCAAGAGCCTGGGGAAAAGGGAACGACATCACAGCTTATCTTTGGATCGGGGGAAACTGATAATGCCCCTAAAGCATGGTTCCCTTCCCCCCAAACCCGTTTGCGTTCCCATTGCTAAATAGGATTATTTCTAAGTCCAGCAGCAAGACCTTTTAAAGTGAATAGGGATTCTCCATGTCTCAGCACCTTTAATCCTCAGAAACCGTGGATTCTTTTAAAACTTTGGGGATGGTCAGTACTCAAAATGATTTCAAAGCTCTTTAAACTTTGAATAGGAACACAGCCTGAGAAAGACTTAGCTGTTCTGGTCCTCAAAGAAATGCTGCTTTCCATTAAAGCATGAAATGTCATGCTAGACCAAATGTTATGGATCTGTGGTCCTAGAATACTGATATAGCCCTTGTAGCATTTAACTCCCAGCATTCCATGCCAGTCCCAGAATGCTAGGAGTGGGATGCTGGGAACTGTAGTTCAGGAACATTTGGCAGGCTGCTATTAAGCATCCCTATACTGTATGGATGCATGCTTTAATCCTATTGTATCAAATTTTACTAATGACACTCTGTAAACTGGTCAATATGACTTCAGGGAAGATGCATAGCATAAGCAGGAGTATAGGTAGGGTAGAATAGGGATGTGGATGATTTTTTTTTTTTTGCATTTGGATTCGAGTCGGATCGAATGTCAAAAAATTCAGTTTAATTTGAATGTTTTAAATCCAAATGCTAAAAACCCGATTCGGATCCATTACATTCTAATCTATTCATTCGAATATTAGATTCATATTTAAAGATACGAATGTCGACAACATTCGTATGTGTTATATGTATCTGTACGCATTTTGTATGCATCCCGTTTTCATCCCGTATTATAAGTGCAAATGCATACATATAATTTGTACAGATATTTGTAATACATGCGTATCTTTGCATTCAAATGATTCGAACCACATGAACGAATGTTTCAGAACATTCGAAATCCGTTCAAATGTCTAAATTTGAATGTGAAGACATTAGATTTGAGTTTGAATGCCCCCATTTGAATGAATTTGATTGGATTTCGAATGTTTAGAATATTTGTGCACATCCCTATGATAGAATTGGCCCCTGGCAACGAAAACAAGGTGGGTACCTCAAGCCACGCAGGCTGAGAACAAACCCACATAACGAATGCAGGAATGAATAAGTCCAAAAGCTAGCCAGATGCTCCTTTCTCTACCCACCAGGAAAAAAAAACACCAGGCTTGTCCTCTGGTAGTCGGCACCCCTGAGGACAATCTTCTCCCCATTTCTGAAGATGTGTTCCCTGTCTCCATGTTGTAAAAGACCCATACGGCCTTTCTGCACTTACCACAATTAATCCAAATTACCTAGATCCAGATGAGTTAGAGCCAGACCACCAACAACCAGAGGCATCTGCATTGAATGGGCTTTAGAACAAATGTGTCCTAAAGAGTGGTAGCATGGATGTAGACCGCATTTATCAGAGCTGAATTTTCAGTTCAGCCCATAGTGTGCCATTATGCAACTTCTGGGCAGGTGCATCTATACTTTCAGGAGGTGTCTACAGACTAGAACCTGCCCAGAGGTTGCCAAATTGCCTGCTATCTGTGAAACATAAGATTGTGCTCCACAAGAATACTAACTAAGGGTGTGCACAAATATTTGTAACAACCGTTATTCGTATGAGTTCAGACACTCATATACAAATCAAATGTTACAACATTTGTACATTGACATTTGTCTGAATACAAATGTTTTGGAACATTCATACAAAGTTTTGGAACCTTCCTGAAACCAGGAGGTTGGGAAAGCAGCTGTGCCAGTCACATGTGCAACAGATCCAGAGTGAATTCGACATGGTTTGAGAGTGGATTCAGGGTGGATTTGAGGCTTTCAGAGTGGATATGTTACAGGATCTGTACTGGATATGTATCACATACATTTTAGATCTGTATACATTCATACATACGTATAAGGAGGCCGGAACACCTCCCTTACGAAACTCGGCTGCAATGTCTAGGCTTCTTCTGTCTGGAGAGATGGCATTTAAGAGGGTACCTGATTGAAGTATATAAAATCATGCATGGTATAGAAAAGGTGGATAGAGAACATTTCTCTGTCACACAACACCAGAACCAAGGGGCATTCTATGAAGCTGATGGGTAGAAGAGTCAGAGCAGATAAGGGGAAGTATTTCTTCACCCAGAGGGTCATTGGTTTATGGAAACTGCTGCCGGAAGAGGTGGTAAATTAAAGGAAGTGTTAGACAAATGTATGGATTTCAGATGTATCAATGGCTACTAGAATGAATGCCTAGGTATATCTTTCAGGCTGGGGGAGAGAGCAAGACACTTCTAAGGCCATTTGCTGGGATTCAAGAGCAGGAAAAGGTTTGTCCTTGTCTCTGCTTGAGATGCCCATGGGCAATTCATGGGCCACTGTGTGTGACAGGCCACTGGACTAGATGGGTTGTGGCCTGATCCAGCAGGGCTTCTCTTTTGTTCTTATGTTCTTATATCACAGTGGTTCTCAACCTTCCTAATGCCGCGACCCCTTAATGGAGTTCCTCATGTTGTGGAGACCCCCAGCCACGGGGGTGGAGCAGCTGGGAGGTGGGAGGGAAGGGCGGCGGGAGACTTGTCGCGACCCCTCTGAAAAGGTAGTTCGACCCCCAAAGGGGTCCCGACCCCCAGGTTGAGAACCACTGTTATATCAGATATTTGTACAAATTTGTACGAATATATTTGTATCAAATAGAATCCTACCACATTTGAAGGGGATCTATTCAAACGAATATGAATTTTCTTACATTCGATTCGTTATGAGCTGAATGCAAAAAACCCGTTCGTAGAAATCCTTAATTACCCTCCCCAGACACTTACTTGAAGCGTCCAGCCAGCGACCATCTGCATTTCTGTTGGCTGCATGCTTGCGGCTCCTTTGACTCCCTGACACAATTGCACAGAGTGTTACTGTTGTTGTAGTGATGGTGCTGCTGACGCATGTGCTATCATGGAGCCACGCTCAAGATGGTGGTGCTCAGAAGAGGAGCAGCCCGGTGGTCAAACTTAGGTGGGTGTTTGATCTTGCGTGGGTGGGCTGTTAGGTAGTCAAGGTTAGTTGACTGCTCACCTTTCCTGTCCATGGGACAGGAAAGCAGAAGTGTGAAGACAATGCTGGTCTACTCTAGTGCAGATGGTATGTCCTTAGCAGCTCCTTGATCTGCATTAACAAGTAAGTGCAGAAAGGCCATAAACGAAGTTGTACTTTGATGGACAGCAGCCTTCCTACAAGCAGGGCCTTTTCCCAGCTCAGCTGTCTGAGATAATTTCACTAGAGATGCCAGAGGCTGAGCACATAAATCATCCTTACTGTGTTTTTTTTTTCTTGCAGAAATTAAACCCCCGATTTTTCTTGGCTAAGAATATTGCGGGATTTGAACCCATTACCTCACCAGCCTTGTAAATAAGCCCATAAAGTTGCCATTTTGCAAAATGAAATGAAACGAAATGAAAATTACTAGCCTGTTTTCAGGCAAAACAGAATCGTAAATGGTTTACACATTTTACTGACCATGGCTAATCCCTAAACACTGCGGGGAGGGGGTGTCAAGGGTCACTGCAGTGTTGCTGTTTCAGCATGGATGGATAGGGAAGAGGAGGAAAGGGAATAGAAGAGAAGCAAGGTAGCTCACATCCTTATGCTCTTCACAGCCTGCACAAAATGCCTTGTTGCTTTTGGCCCTTTCTGCACTCACTTTGGATCTGGATTAAGAAGCCTCTTAATTCAGATTATGGAGCTCTCATCTGCACATTTTTTTCTGTTCTCCACATTGATGCAAACCAAGGAGGCTCTGCCTCCCACTCTATGTCCCACTCTGTCTGCACAAAACAGAGCTAGATCTGGATTAATTGGGATCTCCTGTGCTCTGGATTAACTGAGCCTACAATTAAGATGGCATGCAGATGGCACACCTCCATGATCTGGAACTACAGGAGGCTCCTTTTCAATGGTACACCATAGCATACCATCAAAAAACAAATTCATGAAGAGCAAATGCATCAATGGCTGCTAGAATGGACGCTCAGGTACTGCCTCCAGGTTGGAGATATGGGAAGGATGCCTGTCCTGAGGTCAATTCGAAGGGAGCTGAGAGCAGGTGAAGGTTTTTCCTTTGTCTTCTGCTTCAGAATGCCCAGGAGCAATTGTGTCAGAGAGGATCTTGGACTAGATGGGTTGTGCCCTGATCCAGCAGGGCTCCCCTTATGGGCTGTGGTCACACCTAAGGTTTAATTCAGTCCACTTTCAGAGTGAGAGAGCACTTCAGCAAAGTGGCAAGCTGTTTTCTTTCAGTGTTACATAACTCAGAATATTCAGCTTTTGGGCAGGTAATGTGGAAAGAAAATTACTGGTCACTTTGCTGATGTGTTCTCTCACTCTGAAGGTGGATTGAAGCTGGATTAAACCTTTGGTATGACCACAACCATGTTCTCTTATGTTCTTATCCTTTGGAGGCAGTTACTTTACCACTGAGATACAGCTGCTGCTGGTGCTTAGAGTTGACAATTGTAATAATTAAGTTCATGGACAGGGGTAAATTCTTCTGTGTTTTGCTTTGCAAACAGCAGGTGAAAAACTGCGCCATGGGAGAAGAACAGCTCACAATGGGATGTACGGTAGGATGGTCCTGTCCCTCCTTGAAGATTCTGGGCCTCACATCTGCTCCTAGTATGGAGTGAAGTCTGATCTCCCCATACTTTGGCTTAAACTAACAGTTGTCTTTGGCAGAAATGATAACCGTTCAGCCGGTTTTATATGTCTGGGGTTCTTATTGTGGTGGAACTCCTATACACACACACACACACATGCACACACACACACATGTTCATGCTCACAGGCACACACAGGCACACACACACACACCAGTACTGAATGATTTTACAAGACAGGGAGATATATTTTCCCCCAGGGCTAAGTAGATGGCCTTAGAGTTTCTTAGCAACCTTTTTCAAGTGTAGGCTTGCCCATGTATCTGCTGCTCTGGTAACTGTGGGTCCTCTCATCCATGGTTGGCTGGACCAGCCTCCCCCCCCACCACCAGCATCATCATGCCCTAAACCTAGGCCTCTGCAGGTGCACCGCTAGTTAAGAGTGGCCACCTCCCATTTGGGAATCACAGGAAATTGCATGAGATTTCCAGGGAATCATGGGGAATCTTGCAAGATCTCCCACTGTTCCAAACATCTGTGATCTTCCATATGCATGGTGGGTGTTGGAACCTTTCCCCCCATGAATTATAGGTATGACCACAGCAATGTCTGCCACATGCCTGGCCATTGTTTTGGCAGTCATGATGTGCTGTGACAATTGAATTTGAATCAAACAATACATTCATATGAAGCTTTGTATGGGATTCTTATGCTATTCGTATGCATTCATATGGGATTGAACATTTGTACTGAATACGAATCCTGCCACATTCAAATGGGATCTATTCGAATGAATACAAATTTTCTTGCATTTAATTCAATACAAGTCAAATACAAAAAATATGTATACATAAAAATAAAAATCCGTGCCCATCCCTAGTACAGTGGCTATTATATGCCTTGACTTCTTCTTTACAAACACCTGTAAGTAGCTATTTGATGCAACCAAGAAGTATTTCTGTTTCTACATGCTTATTTTATACATATAGGCCGCATCCCCATTAGAAGCTTAATCCAGTTTCCCTAAATGGAAACAACAGAACCAGATGCAAACGCAAATTTGCCTGATCCCATTACTTTCAGCCAGAATCGTGTTCAATCTGGATTCTGAGGACGTACGTGACTCAAGGGGGGACTCCAGTGGATACTTTTTAAAAACCGCTTTTCGGGGCTGCCCTGTCCTCTTCCTCCTGGCGTGAACGCACCACCCATAAGGGACCACTTCACGGAGCCTAGCTGGGTGGCTGGGTGGCTGCTGCTTGCCTGGATGGAAGAAAAACGGCAGCGGACAGCCAGCAATTCTTTCCCCTCCTCTCCTCATTGCTCAGGGCATGCAGCAGCAGCAGCAGCAGCAGCAGCAGCAGCAGCAGCAACTCATGCTCCTTTCATTAAACATTCACACATCTCCCCAAACCTGCAGCTGCTTTTGTTTCTTTTTCCTTTTTTGAAGGTCAGCACTTTCAATGGCAAGATCGTTATCAGGTGTGAAGTGCTTGGATTGCTGTGAATTGCTTGGATTGCTACTAGGGCTGCTGCTTTAAGGGGTGGATTTTACAGCTTGCTTTGGAAGCAAGCTATTGGGGGAGGGAAACTCTCATCCCTTAACATGGAAGGGTTCCCACAGTAAAAAATGTAAAACGTTTCAAGCGCACGAACCAGAGTCAGACCTGTTGAAATGAGGATTAACATTTACAACACACGGAAAGCATGTTAAGCCAAACTGACGTGGGGTCTGCCAGGATTGAAAACGGTTTGAAATCGAAATAAGGTTGTAATGGGGATGCGGCCATATACTTGTAAACGTATGAAATTCAATTAAAACAAGAGAAAAAAATACTTCAGGGCAGGGGATGAGCTTGCGTTGCCCTTACTTAACGTCTAGGGTGAGTGAGAGGTGTCTGTGAGTGCTCTTTCTTTCATTTTATAGATGATCTTTGTAGCTGTGTCCTTTCTGGGTGGCACACGCTTCCTGAAATCTTTATGATGTTCTCATCCGCAGCTGCCGAAAAATGGTCAAGGGGAGACCTGCCCGCTGTGTGTCTGACAGCTGTGTGTTGTTGCTTTAAAGGCTTTAAATGGAAAGACTCGATTTAAAAACAACATAAGTGATCGCACCGCCTTGGTGGACAACTTCCTTGGCTTCCTGTTGTTCAATAAAAGCTGAAAGGAAGATGTTGTGATGTATCTTATTCCATGAGGAATTTGAAATCAGGAAGGACGGGCTGCTGGTGAGGCTGCAGTGTGATGGAGAAATATTTAATGGAAAACAAACACTTCCACCCCATATGCACACATACCACCCATAGGCACCATCTTATGGGCTCAGTCCTTCATGCACATATACACGTCAGTTCTGAAGTAGGGTGAGAAAAATAAGGTCTTTCACAAGGAGAGCATCTTGGGGGGGGAGGAAATGGAGCATACATTTTCACCTAGCATTACTTGTTTCTAAAGATTTCTTAAAGCAACACAAAGAACTCTAGCAGGGGTTTTGCACACAATTGCCACAACTTCCCTTCAGTGGACTATTTCGTAGCTTCTTTTTGCACTGGTGTGCTACATAAAGATTTCCTCCAAGCAGAAAGGACAACATTTGAGGCATCAGATTTTCAAGCTTCCCATATTTGATTAAAATAAATTATTACCTATATTTATATTTTGCCCCTTTGTGTAATATATTTTATCATAGATTTTGCACTATGCGGTCTATTGACATTTATTGTAATACGTATTGATCTTAGTGAGCCAGTTTGGTCTAGTAGTTAAGGAGCTGGACTCCTATCTGGGAATACCGGGTTTGATTCCGCCCTCCTCCAGAAAGCCAGCTGGGCGACCTTGGGCTAGTCACAGCTCTCTTCTAAGTTCTCACAGCTCCACTTACCTCACAAGGGGTCTGTTGTGGGGAGAAGAACAGAAGGTTTGTCTGCCGTTTTGAGTCTCCTTAAATGGGTGAGAAAAGTGGAGTAGAAAAGCCATTTTTTCTTCTTTGTGTTACACAGAATCAACAGGTAATTATTTTGCCCCTCTAATGAAGCTTTTAGCTGAACTATACAGTTTTTAAAAATATGGTCCTATGTTTTCCTTCACTTTCTTGTGGGAGCACGTTCCACACTTTGGGAATCAGAGATCTTTGGTATGTTTTTTTACTGACAGGTTTCCAGGACCTTGAAAATTAAACATCCAGATTGTACACGTTTATCAAGGAGAGCTAATCTGACTGCAAAGATCTCAATATTTTTCAAAGTACTGGATTTTGATATAGACTGTGTCCCTGCTTACCTGAATGAACCAGTTGAGGGAGGGAGCTGTGCCAATGTGGCCTGGCTCCTGTGACAGGCCACAGCCCTTTCTGCTGGCCAGGTCACACAACAGATGATGGACACTTAGGGGTGTGCCCGAAAATTTGTAACATTCGAAATTCATCTGAATTCTTCCGTATGCATCCCATTTTAATCCTGTATTTTAAGTGCAAGATACATATAATTTTCGCACAGATTTGTATACGACAGATACGAATCTACACATTTGAATCGTCCGAAAATCCGTATCAGATTTTCAAAAATCTGATTTGAGTTCAAATGTGCAAATTCAGATTTTTGAAAATCCAATTCAAATTCAGATGTCAACATTGAACAGATTTGAATCGGATATTCAAATTTTTGAATATCTTTGCACATCCCTACTCTCGTGAAGCTTCTGTGCTTGAAAAGGTGGATTAGGGAAGGCCTGGGAATGTGAAGGCCACGCACTATCTCTCTGAGGCACCTCTGAGGCATTTTCATTATGTTTAAACACAGCCATTCTGTGAGGTTAAATGTTTATTGGAGAAGGATTGGGAACATGAGTACCACACACTGTCTCCTTGAGGCTCCCCTTGTGTTATGTCTGAACACAGCCTAAGTAGCTATTCCCACACTTCTGAGGTGAGTGGATAGCAAGGGTCCTCATTAATCTTATTGAGGCCATCAATAGAAATGTGCCACTCCCAGGCATGGCAGAAGGGCATCTCCAGTCACGCCATAGAGACGTGGTTGTAGCTTTGTTCAATTATTTTATGAGTAGACGCTCAGCAACAAGATATACTTGTATTTTCCTCTTCCATTTGGGCTTCCCAGATATGATGGTGGAACCTTGCTGAGGAATTTGTGGTGGGCTTCAGTGGGTGGTAATGATGCAGCCAAAGAGCCAAGTACGGTATCCAGTAGCTGACCTTGGTGTTAAACAGATGTTTGGGTTGCACAGAGGTCTGGAAGCTGTGTTCCATAAGGTTGCAGTGTACTTTAATGGGTTTCTGAGTTTCTCTTGGGCACTTTGGAAGGTGGCTGCAGTTCAATGACTGGCAAACATTGACTCCCCAGCAAAAGCATAGAAAAAGAGAAAGAAACAGCAAACCGCTTCCTTAACTTTGCCGGTAGAATTGCATGGATGTTTCCATGCAGTTGGAAAGCCCTTAGTTAATGATTCTGTTCCCTTGGATGTTCTTCCATCCGAAAGGTGGAGTATAGGATTCTTGAATAATTATAGTGTACATTAGGGACTATAGACTATAAATGAGATTTTAGATGGATGATGAAAAAGGAGATATTTGTGAAGATAAACATGCCCCTCTCACACTTTCTTGACATGAATTATAGCCCACACTCTTTGCATGACATTGTGTAACAATATGAATTCCTGCAACCAAAAATTGTTCTCTTTGGTATTATTGATCCGAAAGGAAAGCCAACAAAAACCATAAAACCAAAGCAATATTTGAGCACAATTTTGCAGAACATTTGCGGTGCTCCTTTGCTTGTGCTTGCCGTCCAGCTACAGTTTTACCTCTTTTTCTTCCTCTTTCTGTTCCCATCTACTTACTAAATATTTATCCAAGGAAAGGTGAAAAGAGAAAGTATTCTCTTTGTAGTTTCCCCCAAAGTCCTGCAATCCCACAGCTGGAATGAATGGAATTCTCCTGCTCAGATTTTTTTTTTTAAATCAGACAGCAGAGACTATTTTAGCAGAATGTTATATAGAGCTTCATATTACTGAAAAGTGAATGATAAAATAATTAAAAACACTACTGTCGCTCCTGAAACTCAAATTACTATGAAAATAGCACATTCCTGCTGATCAGAACAGTGGAGAATGTGTTGCTGAAGATTTCCTTGACATGAACTAGTCTGTTTTTTTGTTTTGTTTTGGTTGCAACTTAATTCTTTATTTATTGTTAGGTGATCTTTATTAGGAAATTCTTTACATTCACAGTAGAGGAAACATCAAATACAAAAGCACATATTTTATGCCCATACACAAATGTACAGAAAGGAAATTTCAAGCTGTGATGATTTTTTTTCCAAGCTATAAGCATTGCAACATATTTCTAAGAGCCTGTCCCCAAGCAATTTAAAGTCCTCTAAAAATCTTCTTTTGCCTCTGAGAGCCCCCATGCCCAGCTTTTCAATGAGCTTCCAGCACTACAAAAGGAGGAAATTCTATGACAAAAAAAGTGCACTTTAAAGAAGAGTTCCAGCGCTCTTTTGGAAGTCACGAATTTTCCTGGCAGCATTTACCATGGGGACGCTCCATGGCAAAAGGGGTGGGGATTGCTGCCTGCACACACAGCCATAAAACATTCACACATCTCCCAGAAGTGCAGCACTTTCCCTTCCTTTCCTTTCTAAAGGTCAGAACTTTCAAAGAGCCAGAATTGTGGAGAATTGCAACATTGTTGTCAGGTGTGAAGTGGGTGGATTACAACATTGTTATCAGGTGTGAAGTGGGTGTATTGCTATAGTCATCGCTGCTCTACTGGGTGGATTTTGACAGTGATCTGTGAAAGTGTTAAGAGTGAATGAGTGAATGATTGTGTGGCCGATGGCTGCAGCCACTGCCTTTGCCGGAACAGGAAGCCATTTCGAACAGAGAACAGAGTGAAAGTGCTGAGAGTGAATGAGTGAGCAATCACTCCCTTTGCTGGCATGGGAAGCCATTTTGGGGGATGGAGATCTGGGAGACGAACAGAGAAGCGATGGCTATTTTTCCTTTGAACAAGAGGGGGGGTGGGGAGAAAAAGATGCGGGGAAAGAAAACACGCTTCCATTTTGCTGAGCCTCATGCTTATTCTGGAAGTGCACGGCACTTTTTAAAGTCCGCTTGAATAGATTGACGGTAGAGGGAGACTAGAGAGGCAAATAAGTCTTTTGGGGATGCGGTCTAACTCATTCTGTAGGGATGTGCATGAATATTTGTAACATTCAATATTTGTATGAATTTGTATGAATTCGGACATTTGTATATGAATCAAATACATTAACTTTCATATTCGTATGAATGTTGTGGAACATAAGAACATAAGAGTCCAGCATCCCGTCACACACAGTGGCCCACCAAATGCTCATGAGCATCTCAAGCAGAGACAAGGACAAACCTATTCCTGCTCTAGAATCTCAGCAAATGGCCTTAGAAGCGCCCTGCTTCCCCCCCACCCAGCCTGAAAGATGCACCTAGGCATTCGTTCTAGTAGCCATTGATACATCTGTCATCCATAAATTTGTCTAACCCTGCCTTAAAGCCATCTAGACTGGTAGCTGTCACCTCCTCTTCCGGCAGCACATTCCATAAGCCGATGACCCTCTGGGTGAAGAAATACTTCCCCTTGTCAGACCTTATTCTCCTACCCATCAGCTTCACAGAGTGCCCCCTGGTTCTAGTGTTGTGCGATAGAGAAAATAAATGTTCTCTATCCACCTTTTCTATACCAATACATAGAACATTCATGAAGCAGGGAGGTGGGAAAGTGGCTCTGCCAGTCACATCTGCAACATATCCAGAGTGCATTCAACATGGACTGAAGGCAGATGCAAAGTGGATTCAGGGCAGATTTGACGCTTTCACAGTGGATATGTTATGGGATATGTATTGGATTTGTATGTGTTTGTAGTGGATATTTGTACAAATCCATATGAATACATTTCTATCGAACAGAACCTTACCACATTCAAAGGGAATCTTTTTGAACGAATACGAATTTTCTTACATTCAATTTCATGCGATTTGAATGCAAAAAAACCCCTATCTGTGCACATCCCTACCATTCTGTTTTCCGACTCTTATTAGGAACATTGGTATGATTGGAGGAAAAAGCAACCCTATTATGCTCATGTTCTGAGCCCAATATCCCTGGTATTTTGAGTGCTGAGAATATTTACTTGTTGTTTGGTGAAGGAAAGAGGCACCATTTCAAATACATGGTCCCACGTCGTTCTGGGTTTTAAGTCATCCAAACCTTGGGGCTTTTTCACATTTTCACTTCCCTGGGAAAAAGTTCCAGGGAAGCGAAGATGGGTGATAGATCGGGCGTCCATACTTTGGGACCCTGAATCCATCTCAAACCTTGCCAGCACTTCCCTATGTGCTGGTGGGATGTGAATTGCCTCCGTTGTGGGGGTGGTCACACAGGCGTGACATTGGCGCCAAAGCGCTTGTATGGTGCTATTGTCATGGCAGCTGGACAAGATGGAGCACAACTGCACCTGCGCCACCTGGTCATATGCTCCATTTGTACCTCTTCCACGCAGAAGAGGTGCAAATAGGAGCATGCAGGGCTTTCCCAGTCCTGCCGCTAGCATAGAAGTGGAGCAGTTAAAATTGCCCTACCACTATACTTGTGGAAGGAATTCGTGTACATGCAGAACTGCATCTGGTAAAAAAAAGCAGCTCCGTGTAGTGTGGATGCAGCGTCTGGGACTACTGTCCC
Source organism: Aspidoscelis tigris stejnegeri (assembly GCA_023333525.1). Classification (NCBI taxonomy): domain Eukaryota; kingdom Metazoa; phylum Chordata; class Lepidosauria; order Squamata; family Teiidae; genus Aspidoscelis; species Aspidoscelis tigris. The sequence continues at coordinate 17,401,734 of JALMGA010000007.1, forward strand.
TGGAGTTCCCTCTGCAGGTAAGTGTGAATTCGCCTACGCTTCCAGAAGAGAAGTGGCAGCCAATGCAACTCTTTAAGCATTGGTGCTATATCAGCTTTGGTTGAAATGCCCAATAGCAACCTGGCTGCTGCATTTTGCACTAAATCTAACTTCTGAATTCTTCCCAGGTGTGCAGCAATACTCTCTTCTGCAGAACAGCAGTGTCTGGATCAACGTGATCAGGTGGTCCTTATCTTGGAAGGACTTCAGCTGTTAAATAATTCTCAAATAAGAGCTGTAAAAAGTAAAAAAAAAAAAAAAAAAAAAACAGCCCCATGGCACCACATAGAAAATCAAGACACTAGACACCACTACATTTAGTGAGAAAAACAGTGTTGGAAACACTGAGGAACAGAAACGGAAGGAAGGGAGGGAGGGAGTAATTTTCCCTTCCTCTTTTGATTTTTCAGATTTATTATATTTCAGTAGCAAATTTGAATCAAGAAAACAAACTTGGTTGGTGCTTTGGCACATTTGGATCTTTTCACATTTTGACACATTTTGTTCTCTTTCTAGAACTCTTTCTGCTTCTATACTCATAGCATTTTCACCTAAGTCCTTCTTCTCTCTTTGGCCCATAAATATAAAGCACAAAAAAGGTAAAGTCTGAAGTCCTGGGTATGTTACCAAACGAAACAGTTTTACTTAAAATCTGGGTTTTGCCAACATATTTTCAAGGTATCTGGACTGAAGTCTTAACCAAAGTGACTCTCAGCTGTGCTTCCTTTTTCTGTCTGCCCTGATCCTCAGTGTTCAAGGTGGGACATGGGTAGCACTGCATTTCAGTTGCCATGGCAACAACCCAGCATGTGCCAGAAGCTGTTGTCATATGTTGTTGCCATATGTTATTGCGACACAGGGCCACCATGTGGCCACCATAGTATCCACCCCGAGACACTGGTCTAGGCCCGAACTGGAAGATCTGCCGGTGGTGCAGCATGATTGGCCAGCGTAGACATCAATCGTGGTTTACTTCCATCCACAGTGGGCGTGGTGGAGAGATATGGCTTCGTAGCTGCCTATGCAGCAACGATGAAGCTGGACCTCCATTGTGTAGCTCATCTGCATAGTTCATTTCTGAAGGGGCTATGTAGCTGTGAGTGGTGGGGTGGAGCTGGAGCCGCCCCACCGCAAAGGGTGGCCTCTAAGCTCACCCCTGGACCACATTGCCCTGGTAAATGTGTGGAAGTGTGGCCTCTGATCCAGTCTTCATGATGGAAGACCAGATTGAAGACACCATTAAAGGGGGCTTGCACTAATCTGGATTTAAGGGCCTGAAGACCTCATGAAATCTGGATTTTGATGGCACTTGTGTGGACAGCACATTCAGAATGGGGACCTAATGGGGTCCTTAAGGGATCATGTGTGTGGAAGGTAAGTAACTGATCCGTATCAACTGCGTACCTATCAGGTTCCTAATGGGGTCTTCATTGTACGTGCAAAAAGAGCCTTAATTTTACACCGTGTGTAATTGCACCCTAAGTATAGAAGGTTTTCTTTCAAACTGCAGCTGGAGAGCCAACAGATCCCATTGCTGCCCATATCCCTGCAGCTGTGAGCAGGTGTCTGAAGGACAAATCTTGGCTGTCATGTCTCCATGCCTGGTGGCATGATGTAACTGCTGAGGAGCATGACACCCACTTAAGATGCCCAGGCACACGGGTACAAAATTGCACTCTTTGCCCAAGTGACTTGCCTTATGCTTTCCTGGGTATCCACATCTCTGGTTGTGAATTCTACAAAATACCTGGGCATGTGGGGGTACCTGCCCCCAGACACCTCTCACCATAGCCCTGGAGCTGTGGCCTCAGTTGTTCTGCTTTTTTCCCCATTTACAAAAGCTGGGAGGATGGATTCTCTCTCTCTCTTTTTATATGCTACTGTAAAAAGACCATCACCAGTCTCACCTTGGAGGCCGACATGGGTGCCACCTTTTAACCTTGGTAGACCAGGTACCAATATATTTTCAATCCAAAAATGAAATTCTGAATATATATATGTATATATATGAATGAAAACCCAAAGCCAATCAAGATTGCATTGCAAAATGTGTAGAAATGGGAAATGTGTAGAGATTATATTCTGATCGGCTACTCATTCGGGAATTGTGGATCAGTTCAGCTTATACTTAAATTCTTTGAAACCCAGATCCTTCAACATCCATAGCCACCTGATTCCCATGAAATATTCCTGAAGGTCTTTGTTTCTCTTGAAAGTCGTCCAGCTCCTGAGCAAAAAGCCTCAAAATCATTCCTAATATATCACTTCAAACCAAGGGTTATTCAGCTTGTGATCTGCCAAGCTGAACGCAATTTACCAGTCTGTCTGGGTCTGCAAAAACAGGGGAAATAGAATTGTCCAGAGCTGGTAGCTAGAAATGAGAAAGCTAAGAAAAAAAAGTTTACCCTGGGCCTTGGAGTTTTTAATAGGTTACTTCTTCTTGTTCTGTGCTTTTATATGCATTCATACAAATCTATACCAATGCATTTCTGAAAGTTCATTTACAGACTCGAATGTGTGCATATTTGTTTGTGTATCTTTTTTAACATAATTGGATGCAAATACCTGAAGGATGTTGAAGTTTAAAAGTATTCACATCATTGAATTGGGTTCAGACATGCAGAGATGTTAATCTCTGGGCCCGTTAGTACTTACGTCACAGTGATACTCACTGAACGCTCCAGAATGCTATGGAGCATACCTTGGACCTTTCTGCACTTACCTGATCAGGCTGCCATGAACTAAGGCTGGTAGACTTCTGGTAATGGTGGACCATTCGCACTCGTCATGAGGAAAGCTTCCCAAAAAAGTCCATTATTGGCCAAAAGTGCAAATGGTCCTCCCATTTACCAGCCTGCACTGCTGCATCCGAAGCTGGAAGTTCCACCTCCTCACTGCTTCAATTGGCCGCTGTTGCAGAGGAGCATGTCTGAGCAGGGGCTAATTGTGGCTGATCATGTCAGTGGCCATGACCAAACAGCTTTCTCACAACTCTATGACCAGATGCCACTCCCGTAGATTGGTGGTCTGGTCATGTCAGAGGTCAGCAATCGATCACGGCTGCCACTGCCACCGCAACTGTGCGGACATTGCCTCACCCGGCCACTGACTGTAGACAACTGGAAGAAGAGTGAGTGGTTGTGCCACTGGATGCTTCAGGTAAGCTCTGGTGAATATTGGTGGAGCACGATTTAGTGCTCCACACCTAATCAACAGTTAATGAACCATGGAAAAGCAGGACACGCTTGGAGGCTGTAACAGGGATGGGCACGAACATATTTTTTGCATTCGAATTCGAGTCAATTTGAATATTTGAATATTCAATTTGATTTGAAAATCGAAAATCTGAATTTTTGAAAATCTGATTCGAATCCGGATTATCCAGACCTGTATTTTTGAAAATCCGATTTGAATCGAATGATACGAATGTTGGGATGTCTTATAGCTTTTTATTTTGATGGGGCTATTTGGATAAGCTTGTTCTGATCAAAACATTGTGGCAACAGGGAAATGAGATGTTTCTTTGCAGTAATGTACAGACTTATAACATAGGAAGAAGCTTGCTGGATCATGCCACAGCCCCATCTAGTCCAGCATCCTGTCTCACATAGTGGCCCGCCAACTTCTGGGACCCATGTGAGTTGGCCACTCTGATGAGACAAAGCGAACGCTTATTGACTCCGAAATAACACATTTTGCAAGGAAGGATTACTCAGTCGTAATAAGCAGATTAAGAATTAGTGGATGTGTAAGATTCCAGGAACTGTTCCACTGTTACCAGAGTTTTTGGATGTGTGAAAATAAAGAATGCAAAGGAATGTGCCCATAAAGCCTTTCCAGATCTGAACGTTTTGTTGCTCAGCGAATGTTTGCTTTGGAAAATGACTAATTAGAAGTCAGCAGTGAAAAATGTACCCACATCTTCTTGTTATTCTGAAAGCTGCCTATAACAAAAGGGAGAGGAGGCAGTAAAGAGGGGAATGCAGGCAACCTCTTACCGGCTCTCAGCAGGTACCATCAATTATTAAATTCAAAGATGTAAAATGCCATCACCAGGGAGCATGACTGAGGTCAAGGGCCTGGCAGGAGGGTTTGGCCACTGCTAAATCAACAGCAATCAGAACTGGAAAACCAACATGTTTGCCACCATAAGATTTAAAAGAGAGCATATTATGCCTCAAACACAGCATCAGGTTTAAGAGAAAAGTAGGCATGTTTACAACACCAGATTTACAGGCTAGCTTATAAACACCTTACTGCCTAGAACTCTAGTCTGCTGCTGCCCTAGAAACGAAGAATGTGGCTTTGTTGAAAAGAAGGATCTGTTGACATAAATGCCTTGACTAAGTTTGCCATTGTGGTTAACCAAAATGCATTTACTATTAAGAAAGCAAATAAAAGCAAACAAGATGTCTCTTATATTACAATACAAGAAGGTTCAAATCTGACCAAACATAATGCTCTGACAGAAATATGCTTAATGTTTATGACATTTTTAGAGATCGTGTGCCAGACAAGAGCTTTGAATCTCAGGTGAGTCCAAAGGGGTCATGTAGGTTTAATGAATGACTAGGATCAGGTTTGAGGGAGTCTTGGGCTGTGATCAGACACAGTACAACAGGGAGCCCAAGGACAAATTTGAGATTCAAGGGATAAACATAAAATTAAAATGTACCACTTACAGTGTCCCAAAGCTTCTGATTATGTGTACCTTCCTCAGATGGAAATAATGACTCTCAGGGCGACTCACTATTTGAGACAGATTGGGAGGGAAGCTAGGAAGGCTCCCATCGCCAATAGCAGCCTGGAAATAGCTGCTATTGCCAGACAACCAATTAAGAATGTGGAATCCTGAGCCAGCAGCAGCCAATTAATGGTAAGCATGGAAGACAAAGATGATGAAAAAGGTAAACAGTGCACCCCCTCAGGGCTTTTCAGTGTATGTTTTTAGGCACTAATTTTTAAAACAGTCTGACACAGGTTTTTAAATGCATCTACAGATGGGGTGATCCTTTGAAAATGGGCACCCAAAATAGACTCTGAGTGATCACACCCTTGGCCTAGATCCCATTTGTTCCCTCTCACAGTAACTTGGTCCTCCTATTTCTCTATCAGCTTATGAAGCTGCAAACAAGCAGAACAAGATTCATGTGGGGGTAGTGCTGTTCCCTCTGCAGATTAAATATACCATCGCATTGCCCCAGGGAAGTTAAGATCAGCGATAGAGGCCAGTGTTCACACTGGAAATACTGGCCCTGTCTCAAACCTACCTTGCTCTACCCTGCAGCAGGGTAAGTATGAGCACTGCCATCTGGCAGCTTCAGCTTCACCACAGCAATGGCCAAGAACAGATGGCTGTTGCTACAGTGATCAGGCAACACACCACATGATTGCACGGTTGCAGCTGCCCCACCTTGGCCCCCCACAGCCTTTCACAGAAGTAAGCATGAATGCTGTGCTAGGAATGCCACAGTTGGACTCCCATATCCACTGATCTGGTAACCACTGTTTCAGTTAACCACGGTTACCAGATCAGTCCCCCTACCCCCCGCGGGCGCCATAAGTGAAAATCACCCAGAACCGGAAGGCCTATTTTGGCCTCCGTAGAGTCCTGGGATAGGCACATGACACCACCAGCACCCATTCCAAAATGTAAGGGGGGCATGGGAGGCGGGCAGGAAGTGTCCAGTGGTGTTGCACGCCTATTCCAATGCCCTCCAGAGCCAAAACAGGCCTTCTGGATGCCAGAAAAGCAGTTCTGGTTCTGGGGTTCCATGACCCCAGAATTGGATGGCCTCTTCACAATTATCCATGGTTTCAGGTAACCGCAGTAGGGACTGGAACGTATCCCCAATGGATACAGCGGTCCGATTGTATAGCTATGGAGTTGTTTTCCTGCCCCACAGTTACCAAATATGGGGATGGCCACACATACTTGGAGCCACTCTGAGACAGAAGTGGGTCTATAGTGTGTGGATGCTCCAAGCCACCCCTATGGCCTATGTGTGAAAAAGCCCAATGAATAAACAAGGAGGGTCTGTTTCTTGCTCTGTTTCGTAGCAGCTTGGGGTTAATGGATGACTGGATACGTCCTCCAGGCTGGGGAGACAGGCAGGATGCTGCTAAAAAACATTTGCAGGATTTGAGAGCAGTTCTGCCTTTGCCTTCTGCTTGAGATGCCCATAAGCAATTGATGGGTTATGGTGTGAGACAGGACGCTGGACTAGAAGGGCTGTGGCCTCATCCAGCAGGGGTCCTAGAATGTTCAAGAGATGGAGGAAGGGCAGTTTGGCGTTTGTATGATCCCCCTGCAAAGCAATTCAGAGGCACTGTCTTTTACTACGTGTGAATGCAGCCTCAGGTCAGTAAATGGAAAATTACTTGATAAAAAAAACATTGTTATCAGATGATGAATATGCATCAATTTCAGAAAATTAATCAAACCTTCTTTTTCTTTCTTTCTTTTGCTCTCATGCGAAATTATTAATAGTGTGATCTGGAGCTATGTAACCCAGGACTTGCAACATCCCCCTTTTTCCAACATGGCGAGTGGAGGGAATCTGTCCCTTCGCCTGGTCGTGTGTGGAAGCATCCTGCTTCTGCACACATCCAGGCGAAGAGACGTCTGTAAGACCTGATTTTTCAGGTCTTACATTTAAGCTGGATTTCGGCAGCAAAACTGGTTTTAAAAACCGGTCTTGCGCGCCGAAATGCGGAAGCGGCCTCCGCAAAGGGTTGCAGAAGAGGACTCCAGTGCGGAAGCCATTTAAGGTAAGTGTCTATTGTTTTTTAAGGCGGGGGGTTAAAGCAGTTTCCGCAGCTAGTTTGGAAACACCCTAAGCCCTAGTGGGAAAAGGCCCTACGATTTTTCCAAAGTGCGTGAACTTCTCAGAAACTGTGGGCAATCCTGCACTTCCTGGAATGTGGCCTTCCAAGGGCAAAGTTGACAGTGCCCTGATCCTGAAAATACTCTACTGTGGAGGGTTCTTGGGTGCTTTTGCAATTGGCTGGTCGGGAAAAGTGCACTAACAACTAATGCTAGTGCACGTTAAACTAACCCCCAAGCACCTGGAGACTTACTGGTGTCCAGGCATGTGTCTGATTGCTGGCAAGGGGCTGCCATGTTTGGATTGGGTCAGGGCAGGAGGCATTTCTAGGTTGTAAATGCCTCTCGCAAGTGCAGATGCACCTGCCCATATGTTAACCTATCGCAAACTATGGGGCTAAGGGTGAATTGGCCTCTGACTTTGATGAAAAAGAAAATCAACCAATATTTTGAATATTCGTGCACATTCCTAACATCTACAGAAGGGACTTTTTTCCTTTAACGGCAGTCAAAAAAAGCCCCATCTGATCGCACCCACAGATGATAAAGAGAGCCTGACAGGCTACATCAACCTCATGTAACTGTGAGTTCATCTGAACTCACAATACTGTAACAAATTTGCTCCTAAATGGTGAGCTAGGAATTGCTAGATTGTTTCCTACCTACTTCTTGTTCTTTAAAGAACAAGATAGAGCACTTTTGCACTCCTCCTCATGCTGTTTTTGCTGAGGTGTTTTGTTGAAAGCACCTTTTTTACCCAAGAGTCCTTCAGACAGTATTACAGACATTTCAGACTCTCCTCAGTGGAAGATGCCAAATTAGGGGAAGTTGATGGAAGACATTCCGGAATGACAAGACGAACAAAATGTTTTGTTTCATTCAGAGATGACCAAGGTGGCCTCGGTCCAGGTTACATAACCTGGACAGCCAGCTGCGCTTGAAAAACTAACAGGGCAATGTGTCATAGGGTGGTTCTGAATATTTTAAAATAATTCACCCCCCCCCCAAAGCAAATAACAGCATAGTTTATTTCAGTAAAATGCTCATTTTAAAATAACTTGATTATGTGTATGTGTCCGAGTAAGACAAAAAATAGCCCATGCCCAAACCCCGGGACATTGCGAGCAGGAGAGACTTGGCATTCCTGAATAGGCCACACTAGCCTCGTGGCCTTCCCGGCCCCACCAGGAGACGAGTACAGAGATTGTTCTGAGTACTTATAGCTATACTTCTGTTTGTGCTGGGCATTTAAATACAGGCAATCCTGTGAGTCAGAAGCACACTGAGAATGATCACTCTGTGCAATTAGATGGCTCTTCCCAGGGTGTCACAGGAGGGTGTGAGCACAGTGTGTCACACCCCCTTGCAAATGCTTCTCCTCAAGTGTCATGGAGATGATGGTTACCTTTCATCTGGCATCGCAGAATACAGAACGTCAAATAGTGGTTTTAGCCTACAGTAAGGATCCAACATAAGGTATTTGCTTTCTTGCACATCCCAGTCATACTACAGAGTATTAAGGAGTGTCCCGTGCTAGAAACCCAAATTCCAGCTACCGGAGATTTAGTTGGATTGATAAAGCAGGCCAGGTTGGTCTTGTGGACTCATATCTCCTTGTCACTGGGTTTGGTTCCGCACTCTTCCAGAAAACCAGCTGGGTAACCTTGGCCTAGTCGCAGCTCACCTTCAGAGCTCCCACAGCCCCACCTACATTGCAAGGCGGGGAGAAGAATAAAAGGTTTGTCAGCAGCTTTGAATCCCCTTGACTCCTGACTGACTTCCCGACTTATGATGACTCTCTTGGCCTGTTTGACTCCGCGTACTCCGTACCCCCAAGAACTCTGGAAACTGACCTGGCATCTTGCTGTCACGAGCTGGGCGTGTTCGTGAGTGAGTGCTTCGCTTTACAGCCTCCTTTGGACACGACAGGTGGGGCCATTCACCTGCCAGGCTACCACTCCCCCTCTCATGAACATTCTAGACTAGAAAAGGTGGATTAGCGATGGAATGAGAACATTAATTCCATCCACCGCTGTCTCTAAGGCCGTGTCCCCATGCAAGCCATTTGGCGCTGTTTGGGCCCCAATTGGACTTTCATGGGACCGGGTGTGGGACTGAGATCGAAATCTCAGGTGTCCCCATGCCATTTGCTCTAATGTGGGCTGGGGTGGGTGGGCTGGGGGTGGATTCAGCCATCCCCAAGCAAACTGTGCTTGGATCGTGAATTTGCTTCCTTTCCCAGGCATGCTGCTTGCTTGGCCCCCTGGAAAAGAGCCTCTTTCTGTCAGCAGATCGGAAAGAGGCTTCAGATTTCTCTCTTTTCCAGGGTGGCAACCTTATTGCCCCCCCTGGAAAAGTGAGAAATCTCAATCCTCTGCAACCCCCTCTTCCCATCTCAGCTGACAGGAAAGATGCTTCACTTCACTTTGGGAGTAATTTTCACAGCCATAATTGGCCTTAAAATACATCCTATAAATTGAGCTTCTGTCAAATGCTGGTCATACTTTTTGCAGCTTCTTCGTTTGTTTTCAGTTCCCCGTAGGAAGAAAAAAAGAATGTAAGACCGGGTTTGAAGATCCCCTTAGAGTCTGCCAAAACTACAATTTGAATTTCGGTGGCAGAAGGTAACTTCCTCTGGATTAAAACTGTGTCCTGCAAAATCTGAAGACGCCAGTGTTCAAACTGACTTTCTGGAAGACTAAATCATAACTGAATTTATTTCAGTATGTGCCTAGTTGTCAGTGATAGCAAGAAAATTGCAACGTCTGCACCACAGTAGTATACAATGCGGAAGCTTCTCCTTACCCCAAACTGACCAAAACATTGCATTAATTCCACCCTTGTGTGTTGCGCTCTAAGGTTGTATCCACACACATTTGAAAAAAGCAGCTTAGAGGTAGTGGCATGCGGTTGCTATGGATTCTAGTGTCCACATTAAAGGCCAGATAAGACATTGGCCAAGCGGGAATAGGTGCCTACACACAAAAGTCCTGACACTGTCCCAAATAGTGCCTTTGCATGGTCACACTTTGTAGATAGAAATGGAATAACAAGCTGAAACAATCTCAGTGCTGGAATTGTCTGAATATTTATTATTTATTTATTATTTGCATTTTTATCCTGCCCTATAACCGAAAGGCTCAGAGTGGGTTACAACATTTAAAACAAAATATAAACATAATAAAAGTGTCTGAGAAGTGGGGAGAACACGCTATATCCCCCTTTTGCCAAACACCAGGGCAAAGAGGTGTGTCTTCACTGCCCTCCTAAACCATGTAGACTGAGGGTGCCTGACGCATCTCAAGGGGGAGACTATTCCATAGTCTGGGGGCCATTACTGAGAAGGCCCTAACCTGGGTACTCTGCTGAGGGTGGTAGAATAATCTAAGGGGAGGGGATAGTTCCAAAAAGAAATATAAATTATCTTGGGGTGTGATCCCCAGGACAGAAGACGGCCGGGCATCTGATTAAATAACTTGTGTGGCTGCAGCCTTAGAAACATTTAAAAGTATTTAAAGTTGGAGCCTATAGTTGTGTACAACAGATTTGTCCTTGATCTACTCTTTGTGAACATTCTTGCAGCAAAGACTTCATCTCTGGGACCTCAAATTCTGGGTCTGGGAGAAACAGGGTGATGTCACCGGTGAACAGGTTACTATTATGAGAATTTCTATTTTCTTTTTTTTTTTTAATGAACATGAATAGATTTGTCAGGATGTTGCTTGGTGCCAAACAGGCTCTCTTCAGGGAGGGGTGGTGGTTCTGGCAGAGTTAGTTCCCCAGTGCGAACAGCTTCCTCAAGGGACATGAGAAACATCATTCTCAGTCATGGGATAAAAACTGGCCTAAAACAGGCATGGACTTCTGAACTCATGAAGGGTAAGGCTGCCTCTCCAAGTTTCTGGAAGAAAATCCTTCCACGCTTATTGCCAGTTAACAATTGCAGTTCCTAAGCCATTGTCTTCTTTCCATTTCAGCCTTTTTCCTTGAAGCCCTTACATTAATCTCTCCTTCTGGTCCTTTCTCAGTGGACATGGGGACATGAACAGTCACTGAAGCCCAGAAAGGATCACTCTAGCCTGTCCTCTGTGTGCCCTGGCCCTATGGGTTGTTTTTTGGCACAGAGTCCTGTGTGGTTCTTGAAGACAGTGTCAGTACAATGTTGGACCATGTCTGGCTGCAAAATCAGATGCAGTCTCCTCTTCCTCCTCCTCTCCTCCTGAGCATATTCTGGAAGTATTCTGACTCTGTGGGTGCTTCTGCATTTGCCCTTTAACACCCATTAAGACCACGTTGGGAAAGCTGTGTCCACACAGCGGCACCCATTAAGGACACTTCAGGAAAACCGCGTCCACACAGCAGCACCCATTAGAGACAGATCAGGGAAGCCACTTCCACACCTATCTGTCTCTAATGGGTGCTTTAAGGGGTTTGCCGGAAGACTACCTACAATGTGGTCTTAATGGGTGTTTTTCGCTGTTAGGACACATCCATTAGGACGCGTCCGCACAGCGAAAAGGTCCCTAACTCGGGCCCTCCCCCAGCCCGCCATGATTGGCTCCTCAGAGCTGGGCATGACGAGCCGGGGGACTCCGATTTCGCGGTTCGCCCTTGCCCCAGAAGTGGTGGATCACTGCTTCTGGGGCGAGGGCAAGCCGTGAAATTGGAGTCCCCCGGCTCGCCATGCTCAGCTCCAAGGGGCCAATCATGGCGGGCCAGGGGAGGGCCGCCAGAGCACAGATTTGAGGTGGGTGCTGTGCTGTGCAGGATCTAAATCTGTCCTTCTGTCCTTTGTGCGGACAGAAGGGGTGTGGGTAGATCCGTATCTGCTAGATACGGATCTACCTTAAACCGGATTTCCGAAATCCGGATCTACTCTAAAACAGATTTAGTAAATCCGGATGTAGTAGATCTGGATTTCCTGTGGTAAGTGCAGAAGCACCCTGTGAGCCAACACAGAGGTTTGATATCACGCTTAGTTCACCATCAAACCCATAGTGTGTTCTGCACAGGGCCATTGTGGCACATTAAAGATGCAGGGTCTCCTTGGACTATATCTTCATCATGCACTCTGAATGGATGAAAAATGCGATGTTCACTTGGAACCGTGTTTTGTCCCCAGAGCAATGCTATGAACTGGCATGTAGTGAAATCTCTGGCTCTAGGAAACACAGCCTGAACATAAGACTTGTCCACAACTTCTTAGATTTTTAAAGGCTTTACTGGTTACAAACACACATAACCTAAAATAATTTCTTTTCTCTCAACAGTCTTGGTTAAATATCTTGTTCTTTCTTCTTTGTGTGTTTTCTCTTTCTTCTTCTGTGAAATGTATCTTTCTCCTGTGGACTTTGTCTTTTTTCTGTGGACTTTGTCTTTGTCAAAGGAAAATGCTCTTTCCAGGTCTGACTTGGTTGCAAACTCACTACATACAAAACTGAAACTAACTGGAGGGGCAGTATAAGACCCTAGAATTTCCCACAATCCTTTTCTTTCTTAAAGCTATAAACATCTATTTCCCCTTCTAAACTAATACACAGAAAAGCCTATTATAATCTGAACTAAATATATGTCTCAAGAGCATCAAAGATGCTCTGGAGGCATGACAAACCGTATGGAAAAGAAGTCAGGAGTGTTAGATCTTTAATGGTTGCATAGAAGAGGCAATTTCATCAAACGTTGTTTGTAATCCAGGCAACGCTTGTTGCAACTGTCTGTTCTACCCTACCATAGAGACAGTAGGGATGGGTGAAAAAAAATTGCATTCAAGTTTGAAGCTTTGATGATTCGTGTGAGGATCGAAAGGGGCCTACATTCATTGAACCCCTTTTGCATGCAATGTGAATGTATCTGGACTTCATGGAAGCTTTGTGGAAGCTTTGACATGGCTGGACCTGCCCACCTCCTGTCCCCGACAGCCATGTCCCCTAACCTTTAAATCTGCTGGTGGCCACTGCCACCATCACACTCTCTTCAAGGTGTTAGCCTTAATGTATAAGGTCCTAAATAACTTGGGCTCCAAATATCTAAAGTGACAACTTTCCCCATTTCAATCCGCCTGTTCCTTAAGATCTGTAGGGGAGGCCCTCCTGGCTGTACCACTGCTCACAGTGGCCTTCTCAATGATGTCTCTCAGATTATGAAATAGTCTCCTCCTGAGATGCATCAGACACCTACATTTTACAGGTTCAGGAGAGCTGTGAAGATGGACTTCTTTGCCCCAGCCTTTGGCTAAATAAGGAATTAAACACTTTCAGGCACTGTTATGGCTTTAGTTTGCTCATTTTATATTTGTTGGAACTGGCCCTGAGACCTTTGGGCATAGGACAGGAAGGATAAAATTCCAAATAAATAAATAAATAAATGGATGCAAAACTTCCCAGAGTAGCCTGAAACAAAACCAGTGGTAAAACAAGCCCTTGTCCTTTGGCACAGTTTGGGAGTATAATATTGGCAAACAAGCTACCATGACTCCATTGACGTGCCTTGTAGCCAAAGTGAATACATATTTCATTCTTTTAACCATCCGTCACTGAAGTACCTTCTCAATATTATTTTTAATACCCCTCTCCAAACTTCCTCCAGACCAGTGCCAAAACCAGTCATAAGAATGTCTCCTAACCAAGTTGCCAGAATGTGTGTAATATTCCAGGTGTGGTCTGAACAAAACTTTGTAGTGAGGGATTATCACCTCTGCTCCATGACTTGATGTCTCCAGAGCCAAAAGCCTTTGGACTGCCATTGTATCACTACAAAGTCATGTCAGATTTGCAATCCAGCACCACCTCATAAGTTTCTTAATAATCTTTTTTTTTAATCATCAACGTTCCTCTCTATTTATATTTTTCTCCAGCCAGAAATGTTCAGGGTTGGAGCAGGTTGTTTACACCACTTTACTGGGGATTTTGAATACAGAATCGGAATCTTTAGTTGCACCATTTTGTGGATGACCCTTCCTGCACTGGGCCTTATTCCAGATTATATTCCAGAACAGGTACCTGCCATCCACATGCTAATGCAGACTATGGAAAGTCCCAGGTGGGGCTTGCCACAGTGTGGCACCAGTTCGCAGATGGAAGGTTCCTATACTAGGATATAAGTCCCAGTACGGAAAGGGCCAAGATCTTCCATCGAGGACTGTCTCTAGGCTGCTACATCAAATGTGGCAAAGCAGGTGTTTTCTAGGTGTTGCAGTAAATTGTGGTGGGGCTGCCAGGGATATGTGAGGCAATCCCACCATAGTACAGACACAGGACCATTCTGCACTTGGTCTTAGCTTGACTAGGAACCTGTAATCTGCATGCTCTGCTGGGTGGGACCTGCCATAGTCTGCGCCAGCATGCGCATGGCAGGTTCCTATTCCAAAATATAATTTGGAATAAGGCCTAGTGCAGAAAGGGCCATATTTGGTCTATAAACCTCCTGTCTGGATGGGGCCAAAATCTAAGTAGGTGTGCTTGGTGGCCTACACACTGTGCCTGGAGAGGGACCATCCGATTTGAAGGTCATCAGCCACTGCTGTATCTAAAAAGCTAGGGGCAAGGGTAGTGATGGATATGCAACATTTCTGAAGGTCTGGAATTCAGGAAACTGCATTATACTGAGGGCCTGTTCACACTTGGCCATGGGTTGTCTGCATGCTCCTCCAGAGGTAGAAACTGTCTCATTGGAGGAGCGGAATTGGAAGTTCTACATGTGCCTCCTTGGAAGGAAATGCATTCAAAGTTCCGTCTGACTGGTGGTGGTGGCAGCAGCAGTGTCAAATTCACTCAGGAAAGAAATACCCATCTGGGGAACAGGTAAGATTGGAGCAAAGCAGTGTGATTCACATGGCCTTTTTGCAACACAAATAGGTTTGTCTTCCCCTGATTTCTGTCAGGGCCGCTGCACATCTGTCCGTGCTAAAGTATAGCTTTCCTTGCTGGCAATTCCTCTTGAGGCCTATTCACTACACACTACAGCCTCTAGTGTGCATAATTAGTGAACCTCTGGTGAAGAGCATAGGCATGCAGAGTAGGCTGTTACAGCCTCCAAGCGTGCCCACCCTCACCAGAAGTTCACCAATGGTTGATTGGGTGTGGAGCATGAAATCGTGCGCCACACGTTAACCAATGGTACCCGAAAGCTTACTTCAAGTTTCCGAGGCAGCGACCGTTAGAACTTCATGCTCCGGCGTTCGTCTGAGGTGCTGCACAAGGTGCTGGCAACGTGGACGACCATAGACATGACTGTGTGTGCATGTGTAGTTGTGGAGGCCGCCATATCCCAAATGGCAGTACCCAGAGGAGGACAGGCCCCTGGACTGAATCAGGTAAGTATTTGATCGCGGGGGGACGGGACAGCTAAAGTTGACTAGCACTCCAAGTGTGAGCGCTAGTCAAAGGTGATTCTGGTCCAGAGGATGGGAAGAGAAGTGCAAAAACACCAGACCTGGTGTTTCCTTTATTTCCAGCGCAGACTGAGCGATGGATAGCCAAGCCCTGGGGACTGTTATCTCAGTAACGGTACTACTTGAAAGGCATTGAGTGATGTTGGGGGCTGTGGGGAAGCCTTTTGAGAGCCCCATTTGCTTAGCCAGCATACTCAGTCTTCAGTTATCGATATTAAACAGAGGAACTTGCTAGGTACCAACTGTGGTCTTGTTGTTGCTGATTTTCTAGGCCTCAGGTAGTGACTTTGACAATCTCCTATTTCTCGCAACTCCAGGGTTTCCCAAATGCTTTTTGCACGTGGGGTGTGTGTGTCCTAGAAGGCCCCCCCACATCTGTCTCTTTTTCCTGTATTAAAATGCACAGAGAGATGGGAGGTTGCAAGGAACCAGTTCATCCTACCATCCTAATTCGCTATATGTGAATTAAAACTAAACTTACATCTTAAGGCTGGCTAGAGTGGCCTGCATTAGCACAATTCTACTTTCTGTTAGCTGAGCCTGACAGCCCCCCCTCTTTCTACCCCCTCTCCTCAATACCCAGCTCTTGACACTTTTCACTTATGACTTCAGCAGACCCATTCATGATCTTCCCCAACCCAGGATATTTGGGTTTTGCTCTGCGGCTCCTTCAGCTAGAATGCTGCAATTACCAAGTACCAGGGTAGTGTTAAGTGCTGCATTCCAAGTGGATTATCGCCTCCCTGACCTCGTTTGCTCTGGCAGAGTTATGGAGAAATTGCTGCTAACCTCTGGGGAAAATGAGAGTATGGAGAATCTGGCTCCTGAGCTTTGGTTGTTCAGCTGGGACGTAAATGATCAGACAAGCCAGGATTGTATTACCAGTATTACAGGTGACTTCTCGGTGTGCAACCACGTGTCCACAATGACATTTTCATATAAAAATGTCATGCTTCCATTTTCTGCTGGATCCGATAAAGGCAGCAAAAAGGCGTGTGGCGCAACTTTGGCAGCAATGTAGGTGCTTTATAAATGGATAGATCTGGCACTCAGCTGCTCTTATTATTTAATCTGGGCTCTTAGAGGTTAGTCCTAGGTTTGAAAACACACACAGCTCCCGGGAGCCACAGACCCAACACAACATTAAGTATTCCTTCCTTGTCTGAGAAAATAATCAATGTAAATGTAAGGCTATGGAAATCAAGGTTCACACCCACTTAACCTGTCCTCCCAATATTACTCATGTGGCAAATCAAGGGTTTTGTAAGCCCTCTGGTGCATTGCATGATGGGAGATGGTTTTCTGTACTCTCCAGTCTTCGTGCTTTTATTTATTTCTCTCTGTTGCATGGTTGCTAAACAACCCTCTTTTGTTTATTTGTTGGTTGGTTGGTTTAATTTACAATTATATTCTGTCTCATGCTACATGGGCTGAATTCACACTTCAGCCCGTAGTATAGAATTAGTCAACATCTGGTCAGGTTCATCTGCACTGTCAGGAGGCCTTTACAACCTAGAAACGCCTCCTGCATGCCCAGAGGTTGACTAACTTCATGCTAGCTGTGGAGCATGAAATTGTGCTCCACAAGCATGCAGAACTTCCTCAGGGACTTACCTGAAGCATCCAGCAGTTACCATTCACATGGATGGGTAAGTCATCGGAGCAGCCTCCCAAGTGCACTGGCAGCTCCAATGACCTCCTGATGCAACTGTGACTGTGCAGAGCGTCAGCAGCATCATAACGACGGTGCTGACGCATGTGCAGTTGCTGCATTCAAGATGGTGGCGCCCAGATCACGTGGGACATAAGCTGTTAGCGGCTAGTGCTTGCAAGTGTGAGTGCTAGTCTCAGGGCAGGTTACTACAGCAAGTACCAGAGAGATGCTATTTAATTCATGGTTAGAAACACCCAGTAATCTTTCATGGCAGAGTGGAGACTTGGGGAGATCCAGTACTGGTTGGTATACCAGGCCAGCAAGTATACTAGGAGTGGCAGTGTGATTGAACACAGGTGAGTGTTGGGTTGCTCATGGGATGGGCTGTAGTTAAATAGAGTAGTTAACTACCTCTTTTCCTGTCCAGTGGACTGGAAGGGAAGGGTGAAATGACCCCTGGTCTGGTATACTGTCAGTGAGGAATCATCTTTGGGTGTTTTTCCACTGTCACTAAAAGTACCCATTAAGTACCCATTAATGGGTACATAATGGCATTTTTGTACCCACTAACGGGTACTTAATGGGTACTTCTAGTGACAGTGGAAAAGCACCCCTTGAGTTCTAACCTAGTGCTCCTAACCACGGAGTCACCAGATCGTAAGGAAACCATGGAGGGGCACCTTGCAATAGTGCACTCCCTCTGGCATGCACTAGCATTCACATTTGTGGATGCTAGTGCACCCCAACCCTCCCCACACACATCCAGAGTCCTACCTGAAGTGTGAATGCATAGTTGGGTGCTGCCATCTTCTTCCCAGAGGCCCGTGTGGGTGCCAGCACTGTCACTGGCATGATGGTGACACGCTGCGTGGGCACACTCACACTCACATTTGGGTTCACCTGAGGTGCCAGTGCGTTTGTATGGCATCTCAGATGACCCGCCCCAGCACCACAGAGGTGCGAATGGGCTTTCTCAGAGATGGTAAAGACATAATTTGTGTGCGGTACACTCCAGCACAGAAGGAACCATTTCTGAGCTGGAAACAGCCCCTTCAAGTGCAGATGCTCCATCTGCGAGCATACTACATGCCAACTAGGCAGTCAAGTGCAGAAGGGCCCCAGGTTTGGCTTATCAACAAAGATCTGGTTTTCATAATAGCTTCAATGGTTTATCTTCTCGCAGTCTGTCATTGGCAGCTTTTCCAAGTGCCTTTGCAAGTCTTTCCCCTTACGCCTGATGGGATGGCTGTTCTCATGCTGACCCTGATATGGTGTGCATTGGCCAGCTGGAGCCATCGTCCCCTACTGCCATCCAGCATTCTCACTGGAAGAAAGTGTGAATGCTGCATCTGGGTGATAACCAGCAGGCGTTTCTCAGAAACTCCTAGTAAAGCTGTGGTGAAGTTCTCCAGAGCTTCAGAGGATCAGCGATGTTTCAGGATGCTCTGGGACGAAGGCAGAGCTATGGTGTCTGAACAGAGCACCCCTGAGCATACTGAATTTGGACATTTGTACACAAATAATATGTTATGACATTCGGACATTAACATTCGTACAAATACGAATATTTCAGAACATTTGTACAAATAGTTCGGATACTTGTTTAACTGCGGGTACATATTGGATACGTATCTGATACATATGCATTTCGTATGCGATATGTATCAGACACATATGCGTTCATCTCGGATATGTACTGGATATGTATCGGATATGTATCAGATATGTATTAATTTGTATCGGATATTCATACAAATAGAATCCTACCACAGTCAAAGGGAATCTATTTGAACAAATACAAATTTTCTAACATTCAGTTCATCACAAATCGAATGCCCCAAACCCCATTCATTCACATCCCTAATACGGAGTGTTCTTATCCGGATAGGCAAGCGCAAATAGGCCCTAAGTAAGCAGATCCCAAATGCTTTCACCTTATGTCCTCCATTTTAGTTTTCACCCAACTCCCATTGCAATAAATCTAACCAACTGCACTCATATTTTATGGCTTTATTTGCTTATGTTATTTTGTATGTTATTTTGCCACAGCTTAATACAACCATATTTTGCTCATGAACAAGTAACTGCTAATGTTTTTGCTGGAGGTTTTCAGCTGGATTTAATGTGATTTTTTCCCCTCTCCCCGTGCCCCCAGTCTTTTTTCCTGGTCCCCAGAGCAACCTCACACGACAGGATTCCGGGAATTGGTAACTTAGCTACTCAGCAATTGGTTCTAGTGACTTCAGAATATTCCAATGGTTGCATAGTTCCAGTGAAACTGTTACTGTAAATTTGGTTGCATACATAAATCATGTAATATTTGGCAGAGTATCACTTTGTCAAGTCCATGCACAGCCAAACATAAGCATACCGTCAGAAAGCACAGTACATGTTTTACAAGTACGGGGACAATTGGTTGAAACTCACCCATGAATGAGTAATGTGGAACTCTATGGAAGGACTCCATTTCAGCACATCACAACTACCAAGGTGATCCTGAAACAGGGGACTTCTTCGCCCTTGAATTGGTAGTCAAGACAAGGGGAGCTTCCAGATGGTGAGCTAGTTTGGTCTTGTGGTTAGAGTGTTAGACTTATATCTAATAGTCATGGGGTTTGGTTCTGCACTTCTCCATGAAGCCAGCTGGGTGACCTTGGGCTAGTCACAGCTCTCTTTCTGAGCTGAAAATGACACTGTTACTGAAGACCTTTCACCAGCATATGGAAATGGTAAACTCCTTGTGCTGCTTAGCATGAGTCTACACTGGTTGGTAAGCTGGACCAACATACTAGAAGCCTTCCTGCTGCACATTGGTGCCACCCCCACCCCCCAGGTGGGAGCCTTCCTTGGACTACTGAACCAGTGTGCAGATGGGAGACTCTGGCCCTTTCTGCACTGGGCCTTCTTCTGGATTTTATCCCGGAATAGAATCCTGCCATCCTCATGCTAGTGCGGACTAGTGACAGGTCCCAGATGGTGTTGGCCATAGTCTACACCAGCATACAGATGGCAGGTTCCTATTCTGAGATACAATTCAGAGTAAGACCTAGTATGCATTCTAGTCCAGTATACTGGCCAGGGCTTAAAGTCAATGTACCAGTTTTGCCACCCCAGGTGCTTCATAACATCAAGCTTTGGGTTTCTGGATTCTTAATAATGACATGCTGAGGACTACAAAAGAACATAAGGACATTAGAGGCCCATCTAGTCCAGCATCCTGTCCCACACAATGGCCCACCAATTGCTCATTGGCATCTTAAGCAGAGACAAGGGCAAACCTTCTCCTGCTCTAAAATCTGAGCAAGTGGCCTTAGCCCAGCAACCCCTTCAATACTGTATAGCTATGTTAATTCTCAGAAGATCATCGTTATGCTGATTATTTTATGGTAACAGCCTGTTTTCTTTTGCAAACTCACTTTCCAAGATCAATGACTCAGTATCAGAATATTTCCATTTGCCTAGAAGTTAAAAAATTAAGGCAGAGTGCTTGTTTTGTGTGTGTGGCAAGAAACCCTTGCTGTTAAAGCGTTTGTTCCTGTTCCTGTTTTTGTTTTGCACTTACTTTTCATGAATTATGGCAGTAGGAAAGGTAACAAAAAATATCTATAGGTACAGATACATTTGAAAAGTCTGGGCTTGATCATAGATTTGCAGGCTTATCAGCTGATTATCATTATTTTGGTACTTTAATTGAAGCCACAAGGCCAACTGTCATTTTCATTGTGTTTGCACAACCCTAAAACATGCTTTGTGTCAGAGGCACAATTGTTGGATCCCTGCCCCAAATTTCACTACGGCCAGCAACAACCTGAAGAACGTTTGGCAAAGGCAAAGGCAAAGGCAGAGGAGGCCACAAGAAACTCTTTAAGTAGCAGCTCCCCTTTAGATGTCCCAAAGCCAAATTTTGGGGCCCATTTGCACCATTTGCAACCTTTGGAATGGTTTCAGCATCTGCACTTTGCACATTCCTGTTCCCCATAAATGAATTTGCTTATTGCCATCTCCATGTTTTTGTTTTTGTTTTAATGTAGGAAGCTAGTGAAGTAGTTGGGGAGATGGGGAGGAAAGGTGTACTGATTTATGCAGAACATTTGATGGTACCCAACTGGTTTCGATCCATAATGGATCAAAGCTGTGGTTAGGAGACTAGTTCATGGAGGTCAGGTGTATCAATGGTTACTAGAATGGGTGCCTAGGTACCACCTCCAGGTTGTAGTGAGAGGCAGGATGCCTCTGAGGGCCATTTGCTTGAAAATGCCCAAAAGCAATTGGTGGACCACTGTATTGTGGTGGTAAAGACCTCTTGTGCCACAAATACAGGCCCCAATCCAGATCAGTGCCTCACTTTTTTGCTAATATACATATATAGGGAGAGGAGAACCCTGCACTGGCAGTAATATGTAGCACAGTATCAGATATTTGCATTTGGCTTCAAATGTTGGCTATATTTGAAGACTGACATTCACATGTGAAGTAAACGGTTTTGTGTGTTTGTTTGAAACTTCATTACACTCGTGAAGGTGAGGTGGCGGCAACGTGGCTGTCCAAACACCTCTGGAGCGGATTCAGGGAGGATTCGGAATGGATTCAGAATGGACCTGGAATGGATTCGGAGGGGCGGCTCGCAACCTTGATTTGAAGTGAATCCGGAGAACATTCAGAATGAATTCAAATCCTAGCACATTCAACGTGGCTCCATTCACACAAATGTGAATTTCCTTCACGTTCGCTTCAATGTGAAGCAAATGGAGTGTGTGTGTGTGTGTGTGGGGGGGAAACATGCATATCCCTATAGTAATCCCTTTATGATCTTACATTCTTATTTGGAGCTGCATCTTTCTTCGCTATTTTTTTAAAATTCCATGCCAGTACTTCTTTTACCTACCTTCTAGATGAGTGTGTGTGTGTGTGTGTGTGTGTGTGTTGGATAACAACAAAACATGGCTGGATTATGTGCAAAAGCCAGATAGGAAGGCACAGAAGAATGGTTCCAGTCTTTGCTACACACACCTGCATTGCTTCCAGCTCGGGGCCAGACAAAGGACTTGGTGCTTGTAAGAACATAAGACATAAGCCATTCACTTGCAGAGGACAGAAGGAACCAGCAGAGGGAGCAATGTGGGTGAGGAGGATTCCCACCTAGCAAGAACAGAGGACTTTTTGAACAGGATATTTAAGCTGTGACTGGATTCAGCTAGAGTTACCTATGTGAGCACATGAAGAGCACAACTCTTTTCTAGTTGGCCCTGGATTCTGAATTTAAGGGGCTGGATATGGAATTTGCTGCTGGAAGAGGTGGTAACAGCTACCAGTCTAGATGGCTTTAAGGCAGGGTTAGACAAGTTTATGGATGATGGATGTATCAATGGCTACTAGAATGAATGCCTACGTACATCTTTCAGGCTGGGGGCAAAAGCAGGATGCTTCTAATCCCATTTGATGGGATTCGAGAGCAGGAAAAGGTGTCCTTGTCTCTGCTTGAGATGCCCATGAGCATTTAGTGGGCCACTCTGTGCGATGGGACACTGGAATAGATGGGCTGTGGCCTGATCCAGCAGGGCTTCTCCTATGTTCTTATGTTCTTATATGGCAGGGAAATAGACACACGACATTACTTCTGCAGTATAATTAAAAGTCATGCAATTATTTGGCTGCAATTTTAGCACTTCCGACATTACAGGAGAAAGAAATTCAGTGGAACCAGAGTGGTCTTCTCTCCTTCCGGTATCATCCTAGGGTTCCTTGCAATTCTCAGAGGCAGGGTTTGAGAATACAGAAGGGCTCATGGTTGGGGAAAATGCAGACGAAGCCCTAGAAGCAAATGGAAATTACCTGTGTGATGCATTTGTACTCATAAAATACCACTGGATAAAACCTCTCTGTCTGCATGACTTACCCATAACGTTGAACGTCGTGGGTGCATTTGCAAACAAGCTTTGCCACATTGAGGTTTTGAAAGAAAGGCAAACTGTAAAGCCATAAGCGAAATATTTCCTTTCTTAATAATAAAAAAAGAAACAGTTATGCTGGCAGGTGTACCTTTTTCTTAATCAAAGTTCTATCCTGTTTTGTCGGTTCCCCCGCCCCCCGGCCGACAACAGTATATGCAACAAAGTCACAGCCACTTGAGTTCCCTAGGGCATGAGATCAGCACTGGCTAGCAAACGGGAGCCGGCAAGATGATGGGGAAGGGAGTCACGTGGCAATCAGAAAGCTGCATTTCATCATGCTGAATTCACCTCTGAGCTGTAACAGATCAAAGCCCAGTGAGCAGAATGGAAAAAAGCAGAAATTGTGCCCCACCAGTGCGGTTTTATTGGCGGTCTCTGTGTTAGATGATATATATGGCTACTGCCTGGATATTGGTGACATCATTTAATATGACTGAGTAAACCACCGTGTCATACTTCCCAGGAACGTGACTCATGAGCATATCAGAGAAGTTAAACCAAGCCAGCACAGAAGACAGAATAAGAAACTGCTAATCCTAAGCAGCAACCCAAAACAACAACACTAAAAATTCATAGAATCATAGAATTATAGAGTTGGAAGGGACCTTCAGGGTCATCAAGTCCAACCCCCTACCCAATGCAGGATTTCCTAAATGATCCCAGACAGATGTAGGACCAGCCTCTGCTAGACCTCCAGCGAAGGAGAACTCACTACTTCCCATGGAATCCTATTCCAGTGACTGATCTCCCTCACTGTCAGGAAGTTTTTCCTAATATCTAATCTTTATTTACTCCTTTGAAGTTTCATATCATTGTTTCTAGTCCTTCCACCCTATGCAAGTGGGAATAGGGACAATCCCTCTGCACTCTGACAGCTCTTCAGATACTTGAAGACTGTGATCATGTCTCCTCTCAGTCTTCTCTTCTGAAGGCTAAACATTCCTAGATCCTTCAACCTTTCTTCATAGGACATGGTTTCCAGACCACTAACCATTTTGGTAGCCCTCCTTTGGACTTGGTCTAGTTTGACAATGTATTTTTTTAATTTGGGGTGCCTAGAACTGGACACAGTACTCTAGATGAGGTCTGACCAAGGCAGAGAAAAGAGGAATAATTACTTCTCATGATCTAGGCTCTATGCTCCTCTTGATACATCCTAGGATGGTATTTGCCTTTCCCCTGTTATGGCAGTAATGGAGAAGGGTTGCCAACCATTTTCTCAAGACTGAATTTCTCAGCCTTTCTCTTCATCTGTAGGACTCTGCTCTGGAGAACTTGAAGCCTGCATTGACTTATCCTAGATCTTGAGTTGGTTCTCATGTTCTTGTTATTCACAGGGCCCAGACAAAAAGGCTTACAGGATGAAAATGCAAGGAAGTTGCCATTGTCCCATCTTGTTCCAGAAGTAGTAATCTTCATGAGAGAACGCAGAGCCGTAAGACACAGACCTGCTGGATTGGATCTATGGCCAAACCAGCTGTACAAGGCCAGAAGCTGGGCTTGAGAGGAAAACTAGAATTACTCGTCAGGGATTAGAACTTCGCACAAAACAAGGCCACTGTCCTTTGGCAACATGGCCAGAATACTCAGTGTTAGGGAGGTGCACAAATGGGGGTTTTGGCATTTGATTTGTAATGAAGCGAATTTTAGAAAATTTGTATTCATTTGAATAGATCCCCTTCAAATGTGGTAAGATTCTATTCAAGACAAATGTATTTGTACTAATTCATACAAGTATCTGATACGAACAGATATGTATCTGATATGAATGGACACGTATCTAATATTAATGGGTACGTATCCTATACGAACGGATACGTATCTGATACATATCCAATATGAATGCATACGAATCAGATATGTATCCAATACATATCCAATACGTATCCCCAGTTTAACAAATGTCGTATTCATGTGAATGTACAAATGTCATAACATTTGTTTTCTGTATGAATGTCCAAATTTGTACAAATAATGAAAATACATGCTTTGTTATTAAAATTACTGGACAGACTGACCCACAGGTGCAATAATTTAAAGCAGCAGAATGCTGCATCTCCATTTAAAAAAGAAGGCTCTCACGGTAATTGAAGAAGGCAACTATGGATGCTGTGTCTTCTAAAGGATTGGACGGAGCCAATTTCGGTAGTGAGACTGGTGGGCACCCGGGAAAGAGCATTTTCAGTGGTGGCCCCCAGACTGTGGAATGGTCTCCCCCTCAAGGTGCGCCATGCCCCTTCCTTGTTATCATTTAGGAAAGCTGTAAAAACATACCTTTTTGCCTTGGCCTTTGGCTGAGGTGATACATTCTCCCTTCAGTTATAGTCCTTATGAATACACTATTGAGCGCACTGCTTATATCAGAGCTTTTAACTATGTACCTTGTTTTAATTTGTATCGTGCTTTTAATATGTTTTAATCTGTATTTTGTTTTTATTATGTTTGTAAATATGTTGTCTGATCCGTTGTTACCTGCCCAGAGACTTTCGGGTATGGGGTGGGATAGAAATGGAAATAAATAAATAAATAAATAAATAAATAAATAAATAAATAAATAAATAAATAAATAAATAAATAAATAAATAAATAAATCCTATTCCATCCAACCTACCATGGAGGTCAGTTGTTGAGTTAGGACATAAGCAGAGGGCGAGTTGCCCTTTGGCTCTGAATGGTCATTGGCTAACTTTGGGTCAATCACTTGGCTCAGTCTACCTCATAAAACTGTTGCAAGGATGAAATGATGGGGGGAATCATGGGCTTCATGAGTTTTTCAGAAAGAAAACTTCCAGAAATATATAGACATGATACAGGATCTTGGCTTTTTTCCGTCCGTCCGTCCGTCCGTCCGTCCGTCCGTCCGTCCGTCCGTCCATCCATCCATCCATCCATCCATCCATCCATCCATCCATCCATCCATCCATCCATCCAGCCAGCCAGCCAGCCAGCCAGCCAGCCAGCCATTCTCAACACACATCAATGCAAGGTTCTTGACATTTCATCCTCTGGAGACATGCTGGGGGTCGAACCAAAGAGCCCTTTGTTCTGAAACAGTTGCTCTTTCATTGACCTATGGGCACGAGCCTTTATCTACTGCCCTTCCAGCCCCGTTCTTGGGGCAGTTGATGCAAACAATAGAATCTACAATAAAGCTTTGAAACCAATTTACATGACTCCCCTACAGAGTAACAGAGAATTCCAAACTAGTTTGGCCCTGAATGCAGTATTCTAACTCAAGACTAATTCTAGAGAATTGTGAGTGCAGCCCTTGTGGAAAGAGATGAGTTGAATGTTTTATTCCATTGATCTGATGAGTTATTTTCCAGAAAAAGCTCTGAGCTCTTAAACATATGGACTTCTTGTTAGGATCACTTGACACCTCCTGGTCTTTCCTCCTTGGGGCGTAAACAGTTCTAAATGACCTGTCATTTTGCAAAATCACTTGTACCACAGCAAATGCAAATACTTTACATTTATGGAAGGTTTCAGCTACAATAATATTTACCTTTTACATTTTGTTCTATCTATAAATCCTTTTTATGGCAGGCTCAAAAAAAAAAAAGAAGTAAACCTTAGATGACATTTTTATTACCTATTTATTTAATATCTCAAATTAAATGCCCTGCTGCTGCAATGTGGGGGTTATGAAAATGTTGAGAAAGTGACACCCTGCAATGCCTGGAAGTTTCAGTCCACTCATTTAGAAATAGTCACCTCTGCCAGGAGCAGCCCTGTGGTGGGACTGGGAGCCTCTGCTATGCCATGGTGGAAGAAATGGTTTGAGAGCTGTATAACACACCAGCCCTAAAGGTGCACTTTAAGTCTGCAGCTAGTTATTGACCAGAGGGTTCCATGTTCAAAATTTGGCATCTCACCAGAAAAGGATGATGGCAAAATTCTTCTGTATCTTTGGCCCTTTCTGCACTTAGAATCATAGAGTTGGAAGGGATCTCTAGGGTCATCAAGTCCAACCCCCTGCTGAATGCAAGATTTCCTAAACCATCCCAGACAGATGTAGGTCCAACCTCTGCTTGAAGATCTCCAGTGAAGAATAGCTAACCACCTCCCATGGCAACCTGTTCCACTGACTGATTGCCCTCACTGTCAGGAAGTTTTTCCTAATATCTCATCTGTATTGACTCCCTTGAAGTTTCATCCCATTGTTTCTAGTCCTCCCATCTTGTGCAAGTGCGGATAGAGACAATCCCTCTGCATTGTGATAGCTCTTCAGATACTTGAAGACTGTGATCATGTCTCCTCTGCCTTCTCTTCTGTAGGCTAAACATTCCTAGATCCTTCAACCATTCCTCGTAGGACATGCTTTCCAGACCACTAACCATTTTGGTAGCTCTCCTCTGGACTTGCTCTAGTTTGTCAATGTCTTTTTTAAATTGGGGTGCGCAGAACTGGACACAGTACTCTAGATGAGGTCTGACCAAGATAAAGAGGAATAATTACTTCTCGTGATCTAGATTCAATACTCCTCTTGATGGATTATGTTAATCTGGATAATATGGAGGCCCACTGAACCGGATTACTAGGAGGTGTGGGCTGGATCAGTGCTTTCTGCACTGATGGTGCTGATCTGACCTATGCCACCTCATGCTCGTGAATCTCACAGGTGCCCCACATATGTTTGAGCTTCACAGGTACCCCACATGTGTGAAGCTAGGGACAGCAATTTCTAGCTTCAGAGTCTGATGAAGTGCTTTTTGATGGTATATTATGGCACTCTGCTGAAAAGCACCTCCACAGTAATTCTGGAACATGAAGGCATGCTTTCTATATGCCTCATGTCATCCAGAACAAGGTTCATGGTCCAGATGTAGACCTGATTAAACAGGTCTACAACAGATACAGATTAATGGCCTCCTTAATCTGGCTCTGGCTCTATCCAGTTGGGGTGGAAGCTGCTTGCCGGCAATCGGGGAGTGGGGGTGGAATAAGGGCTGCAGGAAGAGACTTGTGGGACAGCAAGGGCCAGATAACCCCCCTCATCACTGCTTCTTACTGGGGCGATCAGTTCTTCTACGTTTGTCTGGCAATCAGATCGCAGAGAGAAGAGGCTCGTTTCTGTTTGATCACTGTTTAATGCCCAGCAGTTGTGATCGGGGAAGGGGCGTTGTGTGGGATTTCCCTGCCCTCGCTCCTATCAGAAGAGAGGGGGCAGAGAGAAAAAGATGTGATTTCCCAATGCAGGGGTTTAGTGCAGTTTGCATGGGGACAGGTGTATTCAACTTGAGCCTGCACTTTTGTCAGTCGCATGGGGACAGGTCAATTTGAACTTTGACTCCATATTGGGAATACCCTGAATCCATCCAGCCGCCATTTCACTTTGGTAAACTTCAGAAGCTGCTTGCCAGCTAAAAAGCTAACCAAAGCTACAATGTTTAGAGGCAGTTTAGCAGAGAAGTGCCTCTAACTTCAGAAGCTGCTTGCCGGCAATCGGGGAGCGGGGATGGAATAAGGGCTGAAGGAAGAGGCTCATGGGACAACAAGGGCCAGATGACCCCCTTCATTGTTGCATCTTTACCTGTCAAACTGGAGCAATCAGTTCTTTTACACTGTTTGATTTTAAAAATGGTCAGCAGTTGCGATCCCCAATGCACAGGACAGGGACGGTGAGCACAGGACACGAAACCTGCCTGCTAATGACGTAAGTGCCAATCTCCTCCCCTAATAACCCGGAGCATCCCCAAGCCTCCAAAATAATCTGGGCTTGCCTTCCGAACCACAGCGAGAACAGTTTGCAAGGGGAGTTTATTTACTGTGGATATGGGTGATTTGTTCCCCATGTAGCCTGGTTTGGGGGCTTAGCATGGGGACGCTCCGAGTCGCATTCAGATTCAGTTTGGACTATAGAGTGCATGGGGACGCCCCCTAGGTGGTATTTGCTTCATTAAAAATGCAGCAAGATAACATTCAAGTTGAGGTGGGAAGAAAATATCTTTAAAATAGTGGGTGGAGTAATGTGTAGTTTGCTCTTTGTTTTGCAGAGGAATTTTAATTGGGCACAGAGAGAGAAGAGAGAGAGAGAAAACCTCTGAGATGTTTTCTTAAGTTAACCTGCTCCCTGCAACCCTGATCTTAGGTTTTTATGGCTCAATTCATGCCGTGAAGGAATGCTGAATGTCAGAAACTCTGTGTATTCTGCCCATTCTAACAACCAATCAATTTTTGTCCGTATATAAAATAATTATACTTTTATTTTCACAGAATAGCATTAAGCAAACCCACTTGGGCTACATGTGGATTCTGAAATTTCCAGAGATGATGTGTACATTTCCCCCCACTATGATGTATTCTTTTTCAAATTGCGGCAAAGTGGTTCAGCAATGCACACGCACCGTGCCTTCAAATTCCTTTGTTAGAATTTGGCTGCAGCTTCCTTCCTTCCTTCCTTGGGTCTAGTGGTTAGGGAGCCCGACGCTTATCTGGGAATACCAGGTTTGATTCCACACTCCCCCATGAAGCCAGCTGGGTGACCTTGGGCTAGTCACAGCTCTCTTCTGAGCTCTCACGGCCCCACCTACCTCATAGGGTGACTGCTGTGGCTAGAATAGAAAACTTCATCCCTACTTTGAGTCCCCTTAAATGGGTGAGAAAAGTGGGGTAGAAAAGCCAACTCTTCCTTCCTTCCTTCCTTCCTTCCTTCCTTCCTTCCTTCCTTCCTTCCTTCCTTCCTTCCTTCCTTCCTTCCTTCCTTCCTTCTGGCTTCTGGACTTCAGGAGGTGATCAGATAATAACTGACATCTATAATTACTTTTAGAGTGTGAGAGCTGGGCTGCATTTGCTCCCAGTTACTCCAAATAATTTTATTGACGTCACTAGGATGTCATTGAGGTTGGAATTTAGCCTACAGAGTTTAAGGTCATTAATTCTGATGATTTTACGTAAATTGCCGAGGCAAGGACGTTGTTTAAACTAACAGTATTGCAAAGTGTGAGGCCTGGTTTTGTGTATACAGCATTAAACATACATCTGGATTAAAGGCACAAAGCTAGCTTCATGTATGCAAAGGAAAATGAAGTTTATTTGCCACCAAAGAGACAAATATTAAGATGGAAAGTTCATGAGGGAGTGCATTTTTTGATGGAAGAAACTGAGAAAATTTCTGGTCGTAATTGTTGTGCCTTGTCTCAATGTCTGGATATTAATGATAGATTTTGCTACCATGGAGCAAGTCCAGGGGAACTTTCTGGTCTTCCCATCCCAAATGTCGACAACATTCGTATGTGCACATATGCATCTTCCCCACATCTGTATACATCCGTACACGTCCATATGCATCCCATAGTTCCTTGTATGCAACCCGTTTCTGTCCCATATGGATCCATACAAATGTGTACGGATGCGGGAAAGATGCGGATCTTCAAGTATGCATCGTGTAGGAACCTGTACATATATGAATGTCCGGATAGTTCAAACAAATAGATCTGAAATCCAAAATTCAATTTGAATGTTTACATTTGAATTTCAGGACATTTGATTCAAGTTTGAATGTTGAAATTCGGCACATTTGATTGGATTTTGAATGCCTACGAATATTCTTGCATGTACCTACTATAGTGGAGAGCATGTTGAAGAACAGACTTGAAGTGTACAACTTCTTCATTTGTTTCAACATAACTTTACTTAATTTGTGAGTCTTGTAACATATTTACACCAAGGCCGCATCCCCATTACAAGCTTAATATGGTTTCCCTAAACCGAAATAATAGAACCGGATGCAAACGCAAATTTGCCTGATCCCGTTATTTTAACTTAATCATGTTGGATCCGGATTCTGAGGACTTACGTGACTCAAAGGGAGACTCAAGTGGCTACTTTCTAAAAGCCGCTTTTCGGGGCTGCCCTGCCCTCTTCCTCCTGGCGTGAACGTGCCACCCATAAGGGACCCCTTCAGGGAGCCTAGCTGGGTGGCTGGGTGGCTGCTGCTTGCCTGGATGGATGAAAAACGGCACCGGGCAGCCAGCGATTCTTTGCCCTCCTCTCCCCATTGCCCAGGGCACACAGCAGCTGCGGCAACTCAACCCCCCTTAGCCCGCTCACCGCCACAGCCTTAAAAACGTTCACACATCTCCCAGAACCTGCAGCTGCTTTCCTCCCTTTCCCCTTTTTAAAGGTCAGAACTTTCAGAATTGTGCAAAATTGCAACATTGTTATCAGGTGTGAAGTGGGTGGATTGCTACATCGTAGTGGCTGCTGTAAGGGGCGGATTTTTACAGTAAAATCACTATCTTTGGAAGCAAGCTATTGGGGGAGGGAAACCCTAAACATGCATTCTCATCCCACTAAAACGGTACGGTTCCCACAGTAAGAAATGTAAAACATTTCAAATGCACGAACCGGAGCCAGACCTGTTGAAATGAGTGGTAACATTTACAATGCTTCGGGGCGATTTAACACGCGGAAAGCGTATTAAGCCAACCTGACGTGGGGACTGCGGGGATCGAAACCGTTTTGAAACTGTTTTAAGTTTGTAATGGGAATTCACCCCAAGATATACATGTCTAGAGATTCTGGAATTCATCTTTCTACTTTACTAGCTTGAGGGGAGGGAAAGAAAGCATGTGATATACGAACTGTTAACAGCAATTATCAGTGGCTCCCATACTGCAACTCTAATATACACAGAAAATTAACCCCTTGTCACGGAGATTCTCAAATTTCAGTTTATTCAAGGGCTTAGTCAATATAACGGCTATCATTTCTTCTAAAGTGGGTGGCTGCATCATTGCATTGCAGCTTGTGGGTTCGGTTCCATGTTCTACATCTGCAGAGCATGCACAGAAAATTAATTCCTTGTGATGTACGCTTGTAATAATATACTGACAAAAATGACAAAGGGGATTGACTGTCATTGCCACAAAATACAATTTCCCGATCTTGCATTGAGACTAAAAAAAGAAAAGAAATTGCTGCAAACGTTCGTATTTATCTCAATTAGCTATTATACCTGGATGCAGTGTGTAGTCTATTGCTCAGGGAAGTACTGGCATTATCTGGCCTGCCTGGAGAGAAATCTCTCTTCTGAGATGAACAAAGATATCTAATCTGCTAAGGAACAGAGCAGGCTGTTACAATCATCCTGTCAGTATGTCTATCAGTGTTTGAGACCATTGGTTTGAAATTATCAAGCAATCGCCACTGCCCAGAGGTGGAGGCTGTGATCAGACACAGGGGGGAAATAGCATCTCTGAAGCAGCTTAGAGAAGTGTTCGAGTTGGGACAGTTCGCACAACAGTCTGCTCCTCCCCCTTTCCTGAACATTCGTCTTCTGCGCAAGAAAATGTGGATTAGAGAAGGGTTGGGAACATGAGGGCCACACACTGTCTCTCTGAGGCACCTCTGGACACAGAGTGCAGTCAAAAGAAAGTAAGAGTTGCATCATCTGGTCCAGCATTTTGCTTTCCTAATGGGCAACCAGTTGTATG
The DNA here is from genome assembly GCA_023333525.1 of Aspidoscelis tigris stejnegeri. Taxonomy (NCBI): domain Eukaryota; kingdom Metazoa; phylum Chordata; class Lepidosauria; order Squamata; family Teiidae; genus Aspidoscelis; species Aspidoscelis tigris. Next base: position 17,434,030 of record JALMGA010000007.1, read on the forward strand.
TGGAGGGCAACAGGCAGATTATAAATGTATCACCTTGTCCTGCCCAGCGACTAGTCTCCACTTGCCTTTGTTAGCCCTATCCAGGAGGGTAACTATCATCGCATTTTCTTACCCTCCAACATTTGAAATTCAGAAATTGATGGATGGATGGATGGATGGATGGATGGATGGATGGATGGATGGATGGATGGTGGCCCACTGTGTGAGACAGGATGCTGGACTAGATGGGTTGTGGCCTGATCCAGCAGGGCTCCTCTTCTATTCTTTTGGTAACATTTTGCAAACTTTAAGAGAAAGACCTTTATTCATACCTGAGTGATCTAAGGGACAACTATAGTTACAAAGCATTTTTGAATTTTGACATCTTGATGTGAGAAAAGCAAGGTATAAAAACCAGCTCTTCTCCTCTTTGTTCAGGATTATGGCTTACTGGTCTACCTAGTGGTAACAGTTAATCATGATTACCAATGATGCTGATCAGGCCCTACCTGAGGCCTTTTTGCACTACATCCGGAACGGATATAGTGCACGAGGCCTAAGTAACTTCAGGGCACTTTAGCCATTCACACACAGGTGCGCAGGAATGCGTGTAAACGCGTTCCTGCGCACCTGTGTGCGAATGCTGAAAGCGTTCGGAAGTTACTTAGCCGGGAAAGGCCGGCCAGGGGCGGGGATACGGCCTGCAAGGCTGCCTGCCATTGGGTGCAAGCACCCAGGGGTGGGCAGCGCGGTCAGGCCGCTTGCCCCACTTCGTGCCGGCTGTACGGGGCCCTGTGCAGCTGACACGAAGCTACCTGAGCACCCGGGCACCCATCGTGGGGCCCGGGGCAAGCTCCCTATGGGGCAGGACCCCTTCGGAGATCGGAGCGCCTGGCTCCGGTCTCTGAAGCCTTCCCCCCGACCCCCCCACACCCATCTGAGGGGTGTATGCAGCTGGATCTAGGTGCTTACACCCCACAGATGACTCCCCCACCCACTGCACTTCACCCCCACCCCCACCTGGTAGATGGCAGACGGGACCCATTGAATCGTGGGTCTGCTCTACCATCGACCAGCGTCAGTGACCCTGGTAGACGGGACAGGGGACCCACGAATTGGTGGGTTCCCCGTCCCGTCTACTGGTGTCAGCTCGCCTGCGCGATCGCCAGCCTGGCCAGGCTGGTGATCAGCGCAGCTCGCGCCAGCTAGGAGGCCGATTTTCAGCCAATGCTGGGGGGGGGGGGGCGTGCCGACGGCTGTCAGGGAGGGAAGCATGTGCGAACGGCCTGGGGCGCTTCGAACATGCACGGACTTTAAAGTGTTCTGCTTGGAAGATAGCCCGGAACGGGCTGGGATGCAAACCCGGCCGCGGCAATGCGAATGCTGCGTTCCGGGCTGTCTTCCAAGCGTTCCAAAACCCCGTGTGCGAAAAGGCCTCTGGTTAGGATCATGCTGTGTGTAAAGCTGACAGGAGAGAGAGAGAGAGAGAGAGAAACTACTGAGATCCATGTTAATGTGCAAATCTATATGGCCTATAGCCTTTCTATGTGGGCCTTGATCCTGAATAAAGACTCATGCAGAAAAGCCAAAGTTTAATTATATTCTTTGAGTTAATTACATTCCTCCTCTTATTGTAAGGGCTGTTCCTCTTTTAAGTATGGTGCTAGGTAGGGTCTACAGTACATAAGCACCTGATTCTATCTATTAAGAGCACCTTCATCTCTGGACTGTATTTGTGTTGACGTTTTGGAGCATAAGTAATGAAAAGTTCCCTCTAAAATAAATTACTGTTGGCTTCTGATGTTGTACATATGTGAACTTTCTTGGATGAAGTGGAAGAAATATCTGGCCAACTTAAACAACAATGCGGCTATTAATTTTTACTCGGTTGCCTTTTTTGTAATTCTCATAGTTCAGAGGCTCCAGCTCATCTACGTTAATCTCAGAATTTGACAATGTATTTAGATGAAAGTACAAAGATGATTCAGGTGAGGTGAGGAGCTATACATCTATTATGTTTCAATAATAAAGAGAAGGTGACCCTTTCTGAACAGTGGATTTAAACTATTGCCCTGTCTGTGCTGGTCCTTATTCCAAAATAGGGACCTGCCATCCACATGCTGGTACAGACCACAGGAGGCCCTGGGCAAGACCTTCCATAGTTTGCACTAGCATGGGGATGGCAGGTCCCTATTCCAGGTTCCAATCTGGAATGAAGCCCAATGCAGAAAGGGACTACAGTCAGACCCCCATATCCACTGCGGTATGTTCCGGCTCCTACTGTGGTTATCTGAAACCATGGAAAATCATGAAGAGGCCTTCCGGTTCTAGGGTAGTGCAACCCCAGAACTGGAAGTGCTTTTCTGGTCTCTGGAAGGCCTATTTCTGTCTCTGGAGAGTGTTGGAATAGGCATGCAATGCTACCGGATGCCTCCTGCCTGCCTCCCATGCACCCCTTTACATTTTGGGATGGGCTCCGGTGGCATCACACACCAATTCCAAGACCTTCTGGTTCTGGGTGCCTGCCCTTTTTTTATGCCACCTGTAGGGGATGGGGGGGGGGCTGATTCAGTAACCGTGGTTAACTGAAACTGTGGTTACCGAATCAGTGGATACAGGGTTTCGACTGTATTTGTGTAAGACACACTTCTAGGCAGCATCCAGACAGCCAGAGAAAAGGCTGTCTGTCAAGCAGGAGACATGCTGATCACCCAGCAGGGAAAGTTCAGCAGCTGCCAAGCTTCTGCCTGTCAAAGTTTAGCATTGGACTGGAAATGGGCCTAAAGTCAGTCTTATTCAGTCTGATACTAAACCGAATCATATGGAAGTCACTCCAAGTAATTCATCTGCACCACTACCACCACACCATTCTATAGGGGGGTTTCCACTAGTACTAAGTACCCATTAAGTACCCATTAGGTACCCATTAAGGACTCATTAGGCTCAGAGCAGGAAGACCCCATTTCCACTGCAGACCCCATTAGAACCCGATTTGTTCACGCCTGTACTAGGGAATTAAATGGGTCCTTCAGGACATATAATCTGGCTTTCCTATGGACTCCGTTAAAGGGGTCTACAATCCAGTCTTCAGGCATCAAATCTGGATTAGATGCATCAACCCCTCAAAACATGGCGTGACAGAAGTCTCCCACTTGGGTACAAATGGATACTCCCCGTGGGTGCTCTGGTGTTCCCACTGCGAGCTTACCTAGCACCCATTCATATTGGGTACTACACTGCCTGTAGAGACACATCGGGTACTTCCTTAGATCCAGGTCTTCTAAATCCGGATTAGTTGAAGGATCCATTTCTTAGATCCGGATTAAGGGAGGTAAGTGGGGAAAAACCCTATATGCTGGAAGAGGAGGAAAATCCCATGATGATCTGCGCTGAATCATTCACCCTACCCTGAATATAGGGTGGCTCCAAGGGCAGATTCTTCACCCCACAGTAGTCTGTAGACTTGTTGTGGGCAGGAGCATTTGCCCACCTAATCATTGGGGTGCTCAAGCGGTACCCATTTTCCATTGTGTAGATGCAGCTGCCCTCATCCATTTTACGTTTGCATGATTGCTGAGAAGTAATTTTCCTTTTATAAATTCAAATTCTGTGGTACCTTGCAAAATGGTGTTATGTTGATCACAACTGTTTTACTAGCTATCTGGGGGAACTAGTAATTGCCTGCGGTTCTACTTAATGCAATTTGGATAATGCATTGGTTGCATGGAACCCACCCACTCCTGTGCAATGCAGTGGATGTCTAGATGCTGAAATGCTACCAAAAGTCCTCTTGGCACAAGGCATTTCTTTTGTTGTAGGGGAGTCATAGGCTTTTCTGCACTTACCTTATATTAATCTGGACCAATGGCTCCGGAATAACCAGGCCCACTGATCCAGATTACATTGAGTCATGGGCCAGGTCAGCCCCATTTGCTCTCATTTTCCCCAACCTGGATGTGTTTTACTGTTGTTCCTTGTATGTTAGTATTGCCACTTGCTTATTTTGCCACTTGCTTAGTAATAAATTTATTTCCTGGGTATCTTTCATAGTAAAGAAACTTTGTACCAAGATCTAGGGATGTGCACAAATGTTGTTTGTTTGTTTTTTTGCATTTGATGTGAAACAAATCGAAATTTTAAAATCCATATTCGTGTTGCATTCGAATTTGGTAAAATTCTATTCAATACAAATCTATTCGCATGTATTCATACGAACATTTGATACATATTGGATACAATATCCGCTCTCTGAAAATGTCAAATCCAACCTGAATCCACTTTTAATATGCTGTCCATCCATGTCAAATGCAATCTGGATCCATTGCAGATGGGACTGGCACTCTGTTTTTCCACACATCCCAACGTAACGAATGTCTGAACTTTTCGTACGAATGTCCGGAGATGTTCATATTCATTTGAATGCTAGCATACAAATATAACATTTGATTCGAATTGAAATGTCTGAATTTGATTGAATTTCAAATGTTACGAATATTCATGCACAATTAAGGGTGTGAACAGAGCCAATTTCCACATTCTATTTGAGGTGAATGGAATGTGGAACTATTCAGTTCTGGCCAAATATTAGCCCCCAAGGATGTGGGGGTATCTGTATCCATGCATGAATATTCTACAAATATCCATGCATGGAATGAATAAACCCTCCCACCACCCCTCCATTTCTACCTGTAGCAATTGCAAACTTGCCCAGGTTTCATCCACCAGCTTCTCTAGCCTCAGGGTAAAAGGATTGTGTACAGAAGCTTGCAGTATACACCCAGCACAGCAGGGTGCTGGACGTAGCCTGAGGGCTTAATGGAGGATGGCCACATGCTGCACGTAGAGTACAGCCTGTTCTCTTCCTGCCTGCCACAGGATATGACCTCAGAAGGACTTCTGACCTGCCCAGCTGATGGACTCCACCTATCACATACTTGGATTTTCTCTTGAGGTCACTTCCTTCCCCGCCTTCTGGTGGGGGATATAAAAAGCTTGGCACAGAAATAAATACTCTCTTTTCCAGCCCATCTTGTCTCCCGCCTAACTTCTTTCTCCTGTGCTCTCTGTCTTTAAATCACCATAAGAGCACATGGTGATCCCTTATAGGCATGCCGGTGGCTTATAAGGGAATACTGTCGTAACACCCGGTGATCGTACCAGTCTACTGGTACCACGATCGTTGCAGCCCATTGGGGTTGTAACCACGTATCGCTGTGGGTCTCAGGACTGCAGCCACGATCGAGGTAGTCAGAAACTACCTCCCCCAGGTTTCCCAGAGCCAAGGATTCAGGTTGCTTATCCGGAAAGCGACAACTGGCGCCCAACTCGGGGCTTCGAACCAACAAACAGCATCTTGAGGATCGAAGGGGCGGAAATACCAGTGAGAAAGTCCACATCTGAGCCAGCGGAGAGGTGGTGTGGCAGCTGCATCCCGTGGAAGGAACGACGCGGAAATTCCCTGAGAAACGGTGCAGTATAAATCAATCTTTCTATTTCTTTTCTTCTAATCGTTCCATCGCAAATGGGAAACCAGAAAAGTAAAACTGCCTGTCTTCAGCAAAATATAAACTCGCTGTTGCTAAGACATGAAATGAATATACCCTTATCTGTCCAGATTAAGCTAGCCAAGGCTATTGCAAAACGATGGCCAGAAATGCCTCAGAAAAACTTAGACCTCGCCACATGGGAAGTTTTAGAACACCAGTTCCGGACACATCCTTCCCAAAAACCGGAAATAATGCCAGCCTTGCAACTGTGCGGAATTGCCTTAAGATTAGAAGCACATGCAAAGCAAAGAGAGAAAACTGGCCACTCTCTTCCTGATGCCCTGCATACACCTATCTCTCCAGCGCTCTCTAGCAGCAATTTACCACAGTCTCAGTCTCCTCTTCTATCTCCTGCATGCAACCCAGTCTCTGATGACTCTCTAGGAGACCTTATGGACACTATGTCCCCCAACTGCTTAATGGCTGCTCCAGATGGAGGTATAATTCCAAATTCTACAGCTGCCTGTAACCACCTGAGTGACCTAGGCCTGGAATCAGGTGAAGCCTTTGATACTTTCCAATTACAGCGAGATCCAGCGCCATCCTCAATCAGTCCTGGAAAAATGGGGCCCCTCTCTTCCCAATCTGTTGTAAGGCCGGGAAATCAAGCTCCCAAAGGTAAAATTTTATGTCTCAGACCTTTTGCCAACAAGAAAGACTGCTATCAATGCAATGATTCCACATACCCTGCGCCCAAATCTCCCAGGGTCTGGAAAAAGCAATTTAAACCTCACGCTCTCTCTGAAGAGCCTTATACCGCAGGCCCGCATTGCAAGAAACCATTTCAATGGGCGAAAGAAATAGTATTTTTGATTTTTAATTTCTGCATGCATTTTTGGATTCATCCTTACTGCTGCTTCCCAGCTTTTTGAGCGCAGCAATTTTTTTCCTCAAACCGTCCCCATCCGAGTTTCTCTCAGATCAGAATTGTTTTTATCATATTAAAAATCCTGCCTCTTTTGTTTTTGCTATAACTCTATTCTACCCACTTCCTGGCCTAACCTTCTTGCATCACAGAGAATAACCATGTTTTTCTACTTGAGACAATTTTAAGCTGCAACCAAGCCTCATTAGCATTTGCCAACCACAGCGTCGCCAGACAGTAGAGAATCAACCCTTTGAACTTTCTATCAGCTATTCACTAGCCCTGGAAGAAGCTACTCAGAACTGCTGCAGTTTGCAGTTCCAAAACACCTGGACAGGCGGGCACCGCGGAATATCCTGCGCTGGACTGAGAAACAACTTGTAAGTGACTTGCTATGCTTCCACCATTGATCCCTCTTGTATCCCAGCTTGAAATTCCCAGCTAAGAACCTGCTGCTTGCAACCAGATTTATGCCCTTTGCGGGCTAGCATTTTGCAGGATCACCTTCCCCCCACCAGGCCCAACCTCCTCCAGGGCCGCAGAAAAGAACTATCTTTTTTTTTCTAAATTTTAAGATTTTTGCCACAGAGCATATTGATTGTTCTTAATTATTCTTTTTGTCTTTGTAACAATGCTGATCTAGCCCCCTCCTGAAACCTGTTTTTCTGGTCTGGCTGTACCCACCAGCACATTTGCATTTCTATATTGTTGGTTACCCTCTCTGCAGTGAGAAAGAGGGGACCTAAAAAAGCAAGCCTTGTTTTTTGTTTTGTTTTATATTGTTTGTCAAGATTTTTAAATTGTTATATTCATTCTCAGTTTAATTGCCTTGCAGTAGCAAAAGGGAGAATGGCTTTGAACTCTCTTCATACCCGCACACTTCAGGAAATGCATTTTTCTTATTTTTCTAATGGAACTCTGCACATGCTCAAGAGAACATTTCCCTTTTTGGGACCTCTACTGGCAAGTCTTTAGAATGCACCTTTTCTTTTTCTAATTTAGATATGTCCCTTTTGTTTTTTAAAACAGTTTTTTTCTTGCCAAAGTTTTATCTTTGATTAAGGCTTAATTTAGATGCTAAGAGGAGGAGCGAACTCACAAATCCTCTTGTTTACTGAGTCACAGATTTAAGCTAAATCTACAAGCGGTGATCTACCTTCTCTGAGTCTCCTTCCCAGCTCTTACCAGCTAATGATTGTGCATTCAAAGGACTGCATTTCTTACTACATCTCTCCAGCCTGCAGACAGAAAAATTGCCTTTAAGCAGCCATTCTACCTAGAGATACCAAGCATTTCAGCTACCAGCCTTTCCGGCCCTTCAAATGGAGGTACCCTGAAGACATCCTGCTATGTTCCATGATTGACATCATCCCAGCAACAACGGTCATCAACCAGCAGCCTGGCTCCAAGATCCTGGTCGAAAGGACGAGAACCACAACAATACCAGCGCTCCAATTCATGCATTAAGACAAGGATTCCTTGCTGCACGCCTTGGAAGCTACAGCAACCTGCCAAGACCTTTCAACAAAGGAAACCAGAAGGCAGACCCCAGAAGGATGTGCCAGCCTACTCCATCGCAAATCGTGTATTCCTCCAGCAGAACACCAAGGTACCATGTAAGCAACTTTCCATTGCCCTAGTGTAATGTGAAACAACATGTGATCCTGTCCACACTGTGCTCCTATACATTATTTTCCTCAAAGAGCTAACTCTGGAGATGTACAGTCATGCCAGCTCTGACAGATGGACACAACTTCCTGCCCAGAGCAGCACACATTCCTTTCTCCATACCTCTGACTACTCCCATGATCAATGATACAGTTAGGACCACTGCGAAACACTGTGCCAGCCATCCTCTGCCTCTGCTAAGCTTCGCCATCCAGGGAGAACACAGAGAAGCAAGATAGATTATAGCCCAGCCTAGTCAATTTGAAAAACTTTAGGACTTTTGCAATAATGGGACACTGAGTCAACTCCTGGAATTCCTGCTCATTCTGCAGACACAAGCTCATCTTAGCTGAAAGAACATTTTTGAAAAACATTTAAATCTATTAATCAAGAAGGAGGGATAAAGAGAAAAATCGTATCCAGTGTCAAAACACTCCTATTTCAAGATTCCCTCATTGAGAGACATTTTGGATAGGCAGTGGCAGACCAGCTCACTAGAGAATCTACGAGCACCTCTTGCCTGCATCCTTGGAGAAGAACCAACCAACATGCTCCTCACTAAAAATTTAATCTCTTTTTCTATCATTTTATATCTCTTGACTAATCTCACTAATTATAAACTTACCTATGGTAACCTTGAGTCTGTAACCTGGCTAAACAGCTGACAGTGACACCTTTGGGGAACCTCAAAAGGCACATGCCCGGAAATTACTCAGGAATTTTATAAGTGCCAGTCTGCGAAGTCGCTGCAATAACCCCTAAACACTGCTATTAAACTCAACTCAAGCTTCTCTCTATTTCTGAACAAGCTATTATTCTTGATGTATGTCTCCTATCCTTTAGTTTCTAGCTACTTCCATCTTGGTGGTAAGAAAACCTTTGAACTTTACCTACTAGCCTCTCTAAAGGCACTATTTGCTGTCTTAACCGGAAGGGCCACATCCAGCCCTGGAAGAAACACTTGGCCTCAAAGTCCTTTCACTTTCTATCCTCTCTCTCTCTCCTGACTGACCATGGTGCAAACCTTACCTTGCTCAAAACTCCATCTAAGTCTCTGATGGAAGTTCAATCTATAGAACTCTCTGATCTTTTGGCTACCAGATTTCTCCTAGTTAAATTTTGATAGTTTATTATGCTGTTACATGTTAACCTTGTCTGTCATATCTCCCACAGCATCCAGGAACCTTCTACCCTCTCTCCTTTGTCCTTCAACACATGACATTCACACAACCATATAGAGATGGTTTTGTCTAACTTATTTGTACAGTATTAATTTTTTTTGTAGTTAGAATTAGTTCAAGCCGGCTTGTAGGTAGTAAGATATATATAAGAACCGTAGATAGATATAAGTTTCCTTTCATTGGTGGCCACCAAACGTATTGTGTGTGTGTGCATGTGTGTGAGGCGCGCAAATTTTTGTTCCTTATTACATTCATTGTCTTCATTTGTTGCTATGGTCATTGTTTTGATGTGTCATTACTGTAATTATGTTAATATGCCATACACCTTATTGTCATATGTAAACATTTTCAAATTTTATATAAAACAGAAAGATGGTATGTAGCAATTGCAAACTTGCCCAGGTTTCATCCACCAGCTTCTCTAGCCTCAGGGTAAAAGGATTGTGTACAGAAGCTTGCAGTATACACCCAGCACAGCAGGGTGCTGGACGTAGCCTGAGGGCTTAATGGAGGATGGCCACATGCTGCACGTAGAGTACAGCCTGTTCTCTTCCTGCCTGCCACAGGATATGACCTCAGAAGGACTTCTGACCTGCCCAGCTGATGGACTCCACCTATCACATACTTGGATTTTCTCTTGAGGTCACTTCCTTCCCCGCCTTCTGGTGGGGGATATAAAAAGCTTGGCACAGAAATAAATACTCTCTTTTCCAGCCCATCTTGTCTCCCGCCTAACTTCTTTCTCCTGTGCTCTCTGTCTTTAAATCACCATAAGAGCACATGGTGATCCCTTATAGGCATGCCGGTGGCTTATAAGGGAATACTGTCGTAACACCCGGTGATCGTACCAGTCTACTGGTACCACGATCGTTGCAGCCCATTGGGGTTGTAACCACGTATCGCTGTGGGTCTCAGGACTGCAGCCACGATCGAGGTAGTCAGAAACTACCTCCCCCAGGTTTCCCAGAGCCAAGGATTCAGGTTGCTTATCCGGAAAGCGACAACCTCTCCCCACTTACCTCACTTCCTTGCTCCCGCACCGCAACTGCCACCACCACTGAGGGCCTGGGCCACCACTGGAGTGCCCCCAAAGGTAAGGGGACACCGGGGAGGTGGCCGAGAGCACTCCATTGGTGGCCAGGGCCTGTTTCCAGGCCTTCTGGAACTCCAAACAGGCTTTTTGTATTTGTGTGTCACAATTTCTTAAACGCATTCCATTTGTTCTGCATGAAGAGAATCCATGCAAATGAAGGTACAACTGTACATAATAAATCAAGGATCGATTTTCTTTGTTTCATTATCCTATTTTTTAAAAAATGGCTAAATGGAACTATGGCATAATTGTAACTGAAGCAAAGCAATTTGCGCAGTTAGTTGAACGGGAGAGCAATGCTCCTGAGGACGCGATTCAATTAATGAAATGATATTTTTGAGACAGACAAGATTTGCCAAGCCAAAGTGCAGCCACTGCTGAGGTTGGCTGGATGTGCTTCTCGTCACATTCAGAGTCGACTTTGCACGGGCAATGAAAGTAGATGCAGATCACAGAAGTTCACCAAAGAGCCCTGACTGAATTGCATTCATTTAAGGGTGTGCACAAGTGCAATTTTGACATTTGAAAATCTGAATTCGTACAAGTAAAGAAAAACTATTGTCTGGACTTTCAAATCAATACAAATACATCTGTATCTATTGATCAAATAATAAATATGTATCCGATGATATGAATCTTGTATGAATCATAGAATCATAGAATGGTAGAGTTGGAGGGGACCTCCTGGGTCATCGAGTCCAACCCCCTGCTCAAGGCAGGATCTCCTAAACCATCTCAGACAGATGGCTGTCCAGTCTCTGCTTGAAGACCTCCATCGAAGGGGAACCAACCACCTCCCGTGGCAGCCTGTTCCACTGGTTGATCACTCTTACTGTTAGAAATTTTTTCCTAACATCTAAACTAAATCTTTTCCCCTGCAGTTTCACCCCATTGTTTCTAGTCCTTCCTTGAGAGAGTGAGAACAGGGCTGATCCCTCTGCCTTGTGACAACCCTTGAGGTATTTGTAGACAGCTCTCATGTCTCCTCTCAGTCTTCTTTTTGTTAGACTAAACATTCCTAGTTCCTTAAGCCGTTCCTCATAGGACATGGTTTGCAGACCGTTCACCATCTTGGTAGCTCTCCTTTGAACCTGCATCCATACTCATCCGTACGCATCCCATTTTCATTCCATATTATGTGCAGATGCATACAGATACTTATATTTGTACAGATACATATGTACATTCAAATGATTCTAATCATTACATATGTATCTGTATGAATTTCATATGTATCTGCATGCATTTGCGCTTATAAGTACAGGACAAAAATAGGATGGATACGGGGATAAAGCAGGATGCATATGAAATGCATACAGATAGATACTTATAACACATTGGTATGTTGTCGACATTCATATCTTTGGATTCGAGTCTAACATTCGAATGAATAGATTCGAATGTATTCAATTTGAATCGGATTTTGTTGCATTCAGATTCTAAACATTTGAATTGAATCAAATGTTTGGATATTCGAATCAACTCGAATTCGAATTCAAAAAAAGAAACTATTCTAATTAGTGAAAACTGGAAGCAAATGAATGAACATTTTTATTTTTTTTTAAACTTAGCTGGGAATTCTCCCCAGACCTGTCAGCTGATATATTAATGAAGGTCAAAGTTTTTGGTTTTGGACTTTTTCCTTGTTCTATTTTGGTTTATTCATTAACAACACCCCATGGTTCATGCAAGGAGAAACTCTAACCCAGTAAACAATGTTTATAATTTGTTCCTAAGCTTTATAAACATGCCCTAAACTGTCTATTAAAAGCAGAGTTGGGTTGTGTGACATTTAGGTATAAAGCATCCAAGACATTAAAAAAAAAAAGAAAAAAAGATCAATCTCTTAATGCCTGTGTAGTTAAAAAAGAAAAAGGAAAGGATAATTAAGTTAATGTGCAGGAGACAAAGAGAACCCCCTCTGCTTTAGAATATGTCCCTCTTTGGTGTTCCATTTTTGATGCTTTCCAGATGGGTCCACCCTTTGTATTTTTAAAATGGCATGTTTTCCATAAGTTAAAGTCCTAAAAGACTTTGTAAGAGAAGCCCAGATTAGCTGTTTCCACGCTGCATAATAGACCCATTCCATGCATAGCGTGATTGGATGCAGCACAGATTTATTCATACATGATCAGTAAAATCCAACCTTACTCAGTTCATAGAATGCCAGAAACTTGAAACAGCGATGTCCACAAATGTGGTGGGTTTTTTTTGACATTCTATTTGAATCGAATCAAATACACAAAAATCTAATTCAATTAAAATCTTTTAAATTTGAATTTAACAAGATTCAATTCGGATTAACCAAATTCGAATCTATTCGTTTGAATTTTTGATTCAAATCTGCACATACAAAATCTTCCCCACATCTGTATGCATCTGTATGCATCCTGAAGTTATCCCGTATGCGTACGGATGCAGGAAAGATGCAGATCTTCAGGTATGCATCGTGTACAAACTTGTACATACAGTATACAAATGTCCGGAGAATTTGAATGAATAGATCCAAAGCTCGAAATTCGATTTGAATGTTTACATTTGAATTTCGGGACATTCTATTTGAGTTCAAATGTCAAAATTCAGCACATTCTATTGGATTTCGAATGCCTACGAATATTCGTGCACATCCCTAGAAATAATACACATTTGGCCTCAGTGACCCCCCTGTGTTAAAGAAGACAGGGAGCCTTTTCACACTATGACACTTGGGGTGGCCCAGTGATGCTCCGGCTAGAAACTCCATTACTGGTCATAGGTCTTCCAGATTTACAGCTCTTTACTTATCTTCTGGATGGAACCACCATCATAGTTCCATCCACAACGCATGCATGGAGGCCAAAGCAGATATCCATGTATGTATGTAGGTTCCAGCACGCATATCCATGCATATCCAGACATTTGGGATGCCCAAGTGTCTGAATGCATGGGAGAGTAAAATTTTCAAAGATAGCGCCAGGCACGGCATTGTTTAGCTAGGAGGCACCAATTGCGGAGGGAAGATTTCCTGCATTATTACCTCTTAGTGGGATATCCAGCCACTGTCTGGAGGCAGCCTAGATCAGTGGTCGGCAAACTCATGAGTCAAAAGAGCCAAATATCAGCAGTACAACGATTGAAATTTCTTTTGAGAGCCAAATTGTTAAATCTTGAACTATACAGAAGTAGACATCTTCAGATGTACATCTTTGAGCTGTCTAGCAAGGTAGGTAGTAGCACTTGGAGACTAAGCGGAGAAGGGTTGGTGGCATGAGCTTTCTTAGACACATCTACTTCTTCAGATGCTAGCCCCCTAGCATCTGAAGAAGTAGATGTGTCTAAGAAAGCTCATGCCACCAACCCTTCTCCGCTTAGTCTCCAAGTAAGTAGGTACACTGTTATTAACTTAATTAGGGTACTCCTAAGCTGGAAGAGCCACACTCAAGGGGCCAAAGAGCCACATGTGGCTCCTGAGCCGTGGTTTGCCTACCACTGGCCTAGATCAATTAAAAATGTAGATCTCACATCCTTTCATAGGTTAATGGTCATATTTTTTTCTCAGATCTGAGAAGCATACTCTGTAAATGCAGGTGTGATTAGTAAATTGGTTGTAAGAGTGCACAAATGTGCAATGATGTGACAAGCCACAGTTCTCCTGGCTGAAATTGGTTCCAGAAGTCTTAGGGAAGAAGTATAATAGCGGTTTTGCGATTATGCCATCTCCTTTCTAATGAGTCAACTTGGAGCCGTTAGAATAAAGGCCATATGGGCCTTTTTGCACTTAGGCATGCTACTGGAGAGCCTCCATCCCAGAGTGGCTCAGAGTGCATTTGGCTGTCTTAGTTCTCTGTGAGAACTGCTCAACAGCTGGTAAAGTCCCTGGCACACCATTTGCACTACTTCTTTATGCCATCACTGTGTGGGGGTGATATAGCTGTGACTGTGTAGTTGCATACCATGTTGGCATCACCATAGCAATGACCTGACAGGGGCGTGCTGTTTCTATGGCAAAGTGGATGGTCTGAGATGGACCATCCACACTTCAAGAGCCAGTAGGTAAGTTGGGGATGGTGCTGTGTTCACAGCGTGAATGCCCGCCACCGTCCATGATCCTAACTGCACTGAGATACTATTCAACAGCAATTAAGTGTGAAAAGGCATAGATCTGAAAAAGTTCTAACTGGAAAGTAAGTCTGGAAATTCTGGGATTGCTTGTAGGCAGGGAATCATTTCACGTGCTGGTGGCTGAGTATTCCTGACATTCTTTTTCCTTTGTTTCGGTGGGTGTTATTTTGAACACTGGTAGCATTCTAAGCGGTATGCAGAGTCATACAGCAATTTCACATCTTCCTGATGGATTGCTGTTCGGCCTGTGGAAAGAAAACATAATGCGCTGTGGTTTGAGGAATGAATCAGAGGTCACTCAAGCTCTGCAGAGAGGTTTAGATTAATTGCATTGGGGAACAATCCTGTATTTTAAGGAGATATAAAAAGGGATTAAATTTTGGCTTGTCCTTCTCTTGGTAACCAGCTGATATCTGGTCAGCTATGTGACTTAAGTGTGCCAGCTTTCAGCACCATCCATACCAGATCTTAAGGACAATCTCTCTGAACACAGATGCTTCCAACAGATATGGCAATGTATTCATACCTCAGCCCAGTCTGCTAATTCTACTTCCTCCCTCCATCTCTTCCTCCTCTTCCATCTCTTCTCACCCTCAACTTAGCAGCAACTGAATCCCAGTCCAATGTACACTCAAAATCTGTCCGTGGCATTACAGCCACCTCTTTGGCAGCTGGTCATTAATATAAGCAGAAATTGCATCACATGTTAACCATGTTGGAGCTGCATTGAGACACCACCATGGTATTTTAGAAAGAGGTATAGGGTAACCCTGTGAGCCAGCCTGCTCTTGAGATTAGAGTGTAGGACTCTTTAACTGGCAGTCTCCTGTTTTGATTCTACAGTCCTCCATGAAGCCAGCTGGGTGAACTTGGGTTAGTCACAGCTCTCTTTCTAAGCTCTCACAGTCCCATCCACCTCACAGGATGTCTGTTGTGGGGAGAAGAACAGAACGATTGTCAGTCACCTTGAGTCTCCTTAAGCGTCAGAAAAGGGGCATAAAAGCCAACTTTTCTGCTCTTCTTCATCAAAATACTATTACTACTGCTACTCCTACTACTGAATAATGCTGCAGCTCAGACCATATTATTGCTTAAGGTTGTTCTATAAGTTCTTTAGTTACAAAATTCCTTTCTTGATTTTTATCTAGGCCTTTCTAGGAGGAATATTTTCCTTGAAAACCCATGATTTTCACAGTGCCTTTATGTAATTGATTATTTGATCTGCTTTGATTGCAGTTTTCTGAGCCACTTCAAGATTTCTTTTTTATAAGAAGTAGCATGGAAATATTTAAATGAATAAATGAATGAATGAATGAATGAATGAATAAATAAATAAATAAATGTAAACACACCCACACTGCATTTATTTATTTACTTATTTTGCAAATCCTCAAATTCATCTGGGGAAGGTCTAAATAAAGCCAAACGAACCAGTTTTGAATCAGCTAGGGATGGCCACAAATATTCGTAACGTTAGTTATTCCTACGAACGCGTATGAATGCATACACAAATCAAACATCACAACATTCATACATTAACATTTGTATGAATGCAAATGTTTTTTGGAACATTTGTACAAATAGTTTGGAAATTCATTAAACTGGGGGGGGGGGGGAACTGAAGAGGGAAGCCCAATTGGAGAAACAGAGAGAGAGGTGAAGGGTGTCTGTGTATAAAACAGGAGGGGGATCCATATCAGTTATGTATGCACTTGAATAGGATACGTATCCAGGATACCTATCTGTTACTTATGCATTCATATTGAATAATTGTATAAATTCATACGAATACATTCGTATCAGATGGAATCCTACCACATTCAAAGGGGATCTATTTGAATGAATACAAATTTTCTAACATTCGATTCCTTACAAATCGGATGCCAAAAAACCCATTCGTACACATCCCTAGAACCAGTACCATAAAAGGGGAAATAAAATCAGAGACTAAGGTTTAATCCAACTTCAGTCCACCTTCAGAGCAGGAAAAGACATCGGCAAAGTGACTGGTAATTTTCTTTCCACATTATCTATCCCAAAGGTGAATTAACACTGAAAGAAAACAGCTTGTCACTTTGCTGATGTATTCTCTTGCTCTAAAAGTGGACTGAAGCTGGAGCCCTGGTGTATTCTTGGCTATATGGCCTTTTTTTTAGTCCTGTAATTAACATAAAGTACATTTCTGTTCAATGTTCGCTAGAGTATGGGGCATTATTATCATGCTGAAAGATATAGTAGAAAGCTGTTCAATGACCTAAGAAAATGCTTCCCAGTGATATGAAAAATCCATCATTTTACATCATGCGAGATCAGCCAACTTTTCATTTTACATATCATTTTTGGCTGATCCCGCGTGATATAAAATGATTGCGTTACTTATGTAGCGGTGATGGAGTTTTGTTCAGCCCTGCACAGATTAATGTGAGAACAATATCAGCTTCTCTCATAGGTATAGCTTGAATTCCCTCTTTTCCATTTTTAATGGTACAATTTTCAAATTGTTGTTGACCTGTGCTGTTCGGGCCTTCTCAGTCATTGCTTGGAAATTTCCTTTAAAGCAAAATGAAAATCCTTTCTGGGTGGAAAAAATTAAGATCAGGTTATACAGCTGGGATGAGTTTAGTGGAATGGGTTCAAGCCGACCTACCTAATCCTGTGGCTGATCCCAAGACAACGGAGCTCGTCTATCCTTAAAGCATCTTTTACACACACCCATCCAGGCATTTCATCAGTACTTCCAGCAAAGCAGATTTCAGAAAATGCAAGTGTAATTTTGTTCAGTCACTCACAGGGTAGCAAGAATGATTTCTGCTCAGCTGCACCCAGTGCCTTGAATATCCCAAGAGGCCTGAACTGTGGTTTGCCTTTTACTCTTTCACTTCTATAACACATGGCAAACCAAATTTTGACCCAGAGTAGAAGTGCTCAGTGCTGCGTTGTGTCAAAACATTATTTTGCCATTCCTTATGGGAATAAAAGTGTACTTTGCCACTGTCCAGCCCCTCCAATACCCCCCACCCCTGGACTGTAATTGCTACCCCTTGCCACCCTAGCCAGGTTCATGTCACTGGGCCCTTCCACACTTGGCCTCATTCTGTATTATATCCTGAAACAGACGTTGGAGTCAGCATGGGGGTGATGCCGTGGTGCGCACCTGCACAGAATGTGGCAGATCACTCTCAGAAAGCAGCAGGCGAACCATCCAGACCGGGCCATTGGCCCAGACAGGTAAGTGGGGCGTGGGGGTTGGGAGGCGGCACACATCCCTGGGTAAGGGTGGGCACCTGGAACATCCCCACTGGTTGCCGCTGGCCTGGATCCCAACACACCTCTGGTCCAGTCCGGTCTCGTCCCCAGAACCGGGCTACTAGCTAGCAGGCTGATAGTGTCCAATGGTGGTAGCCTAGGGGTGGGTTTTCTGTGCTGCCTGGCAGAAAGAATGTGAATGCTCTCCCTGCTGGATGGATAAGGTATGTCTGGGGATGGGTTGGGATGGGTGTGGAGCAGGATTTCATGGTTCACACCCTGGATGGAATTAGCACAGCTCTGGAACAGGCCAGGACACTTCTGGGCAGAACTGGCCTTCCCAGAATGCAAA
Organism: Aspidoscelis tigris stejnegeri; assembly: GCA_023333525.1. Taxonomy (NCBI): domain Eukaryota; kingdom Metazoa; phylum Chordata; class Lepidosauria; order Squamata; family Teiidae; genus Aspidoscelis; species Aspidoscelis tigris. The sequence goes on from JALMGA010000007.1 coordinate 17,452,061, forward strand.
TGGCCTGTCCCAGAGCTGTGCTAATTCTTAGCCAGAGACCTAAGTGTGGATAGGCCTCTAGTTCACGGCAGCCTAACCAGGTAAGTCCAGAAAGGCCTCTGGAGCGAAAGAGCAAGTCCTCTTTTGGATAAGCAATTGGTAAAGGAAAAGTAAGCAGAAGGTACAAATAAATAGACTAATACGTGGATAAACCATCTAATCTTTTCTCCAATGTGCTTCCCTCTGTTATCCATGAAGCGCCTCCATTAGCAATTGTCAGATGCTTGAGAAACAGCATAGTGTGGTATAGTAGCATGTCTTCCACATTCCCATTGCATGCGTCGCCTCCGCTTTCTCCCCCCAGTTTCTGGATCACATTTCATGGACTCAGCATCTCCAAATTGTTTACGCTTCCCCAAGACAAACACAGTAAAATAAGTAAATGTTCTATTCCTGTTGTGTAGGTTGCAGCACGTTACCGCCTAAGCAAGGCATTACTCCTGGAGCCCTTCCTGAATTACTGGCATTTCTGGTGAGTATTTAAAAAACACACACGAGGAAAAGAACGAAAAGAAATGAAAAAAGATGCACGTGAGATGCATGGCACGCACCTTTGGAAAAAAGAACATATTTGTTGTCGTTTCTTTCTACACACTCAGCAGGGCTGTGTAGATGTAAGCATAGTAATGTGACCTTCTGGGCCTGATATCCCATTGCCTTAAGACCCTGGAGAGTACCGGAACAGACCACCAGTGAAGAAATACAGCAGAGATGAGGAGCAGAGAGTTGCCGTTTATCGCTGCATCTACACACAGTAAATGAAAAGTGGCGTACTGGTGGTAGCATCTAAGGCACTTGCATTTAATCTGAAATATGACCCCTCCGAGTCTTCTTTTGGGCCTCATTGGTCCACAAGTCTTGTCCGAATCATTGCTGTCGTGTAGACAGTGCTGTTTCAGAACATGTCTTTCCGTGGTCTGAACGAGCAGGCCTACCTGACTCAGAGTCACTGGCTTGGGCCACAGAGAGGCTTTCCATGGGGATGCTCTGAGGAGAACTCAGGTTCACCTCAGAATATTTTGATCACAGGGACACAGCTGGGTATCTTCTGGAATATATCTCAGGATAGGGGTGTGTAGTTCACATGCTAATGTAAACTCTAGCAGGCCTCAGCTGGGGCCTGCTGTAGCCTGAACTAGCGGGCAGACAGCAGGCCCCTAATCTGAGATATATTCTGGAATAAAGCCGAGTGCAAATAGGCCCTTGTTAGTGTAAACTCTTAAGGTTTGATCGTAGCAGAAGTTCCACATCTGAGCTACCGGTTTACCATCCTACTTTAATAGACTGCAGATGCTGTTTTTTTCGTTTAGTTAGAATACTTGGACATCTTTGCACAGCATGGGTGTCCCATGCCACGGAGGCCTGAATCAAACAACCTAGCCCACAATGGACAAATGTTCCCAGCACCTGAAGCTGGTGGCTGGGGCTATTTTGTCTGGCTACCCAGAAGTGGCACAGTTTTAGTGCTGCTTCCAGATGTCGAGCAAAATGGCACCAGGCTTCCTGGGGTATTTTACCAAATCACCCACTCATGTGCCATTGGCACACGAGAAGCTGATTTGGCATACCAACTGGAACACTGTGTGGGGCCAGTTTTGCACCGCAGTCTGTTTCAGGACCTTGACTGATCTACAGCAAGTAGACCAGCCCTGCAATGTGGATCAGGGGTGATTTCGCACTTCCCTTCCCATCCACAGGATGGGAAAAGAGCATAATTTACTTATCTGATTCAATTGCGGGGCTGGTCCTCTTCAGGGCGCCGCCATTTTGGCTGCAGTGCCCTCCGCGACTGCATGTGTGTCAGCGCCATCGCCATGATGTCGCTGACACTCTCTGCACATGAAGTCATCTCTATGGTCGTCATAGGTGCCGGTGCGCTTGTGCAGCCCCTCATATGACCCCAGAGCACTGGAGGAGATGCAAATGGCTTCTGCCCGGATTCTCCAGGTTAAGCTTGGTTAAGGTGTGGAGCATGATTTCATACTTCACACATAGTCAACAATTGGTGAACTTCTGGGAAGGCAGGGCACGATTGGAGGCTGTGACAGCCTACGGAGAGTGCGGATGGTCTTCCCCAGACATTCACTAATTGATGACTACCAGCCATAAGTGTGAAAAAGCATCAGGTGTTCCAAGAGCTCCACTGGGTCAGTCTACCAACCCCATGTGGAAATGCCCCTTATATCACAAGTACTCAAAATGGTTTACAAAAGATTCTCCAATTGGGACGTGATTTAGGATCTTAGTTCTTCTCAGCTTCCTATCCAGTTGCAGCTTCCACTAGAAAGCTCTGGAACGAGAGAATAACGTCGAACACCTGGGACTCACTCAGACAGCTGGCAATAAGAAGTTGCCAAGGAAAATATTTTCTTGGGTTATGGCAGCTGTTTAAAACTCTCGAGCAGCAAGTGAGGATGTGAGGGACAGCTGTATAAAAATTGGTAGTTCTAGCTTTTGCTGTTTAAGAGGATTTCATTCTTAAATGCAGCTACCAGAGGCATTTACACATATCCTTACATGTATACGTGTGTGTGAGAGAGAGAGAGAGAAATCCAGAGATTAAGTACATTTGTCATGGCCTAACTATTGTATAATTTTGAAGAAATTGCTAACTAGAAATAGACGTTGGCATTTCTACCGGATGTATCTTCCAAAAATGACTTGGGCTGCATCTGGACGTCAGTCACTTATTCCACTATATTTGGATGTTCCAGAATAAAGCATGAATATTCTAAAAGACAGGCAGGATGCCTTGAAAGGCCATTTGCAGGGATTCGAGAGCAGGTGAAGATTTTGCCTTTGAGATGCCCGTAAGTAATTAGTGGGCCACTGTGACCCTGTCCCCATGCAAGTTTGGCACGGTTCCGAGCGCGGGATCGGTGTGGTCCATCCCCATGGGTTTTGGTCTGCGAAAAGCGTGCCAACCACTCCCAAACCTTGCCAGAAGGGTGCCAAATTTGATACCTGAAAAAATAGGTCTCAGCATGCTTTGGGGGACTGGTACGCATTGCTCAGTGAGCCGGGAATGCACATGGGGACACTAGTGGGCTAACGGGGAGGAGATTTGCACTCATGTCATAGGGAGGTGGGGTGTGTTTGCTGCACCTCCCCTGTCCATTGAAGATTGCAGCCGCTGACTTTTTAAAATGCTGATCATAAAGGCAGGCTGGAGAATGGCTTGGTTTTTAAATTTTCTGCCATTTCCATGGAGGTAATTCCAACCCCGTTTCAAAAATCCCAAGGCAGGCTGCATAATGGCTTGATTTCTGTTCCATTTGCAACCCCCATTTCCCCGAGCTGCAAGGTGATCATAAATAAAGGCTCGATTTTCAGATTACGGCCATTTTCACGGTCCCCAGTAGAGTGGAGGTGCACACAACTGCTCAAGCGCCTACTGCCGCTAAACCTTGTAGCAGCTTTCACCGTTTAAATTACTTTTAAAGTTATTTTTATGAATGAAGCTTCATTTTAACTTGTTTCCAAGCCTCCCGCCCCAGTCCTGACTGTCCGTGCCACTAAGGAAGGAGGGGATGCGGCACAGGGGTGGGCTGACAACAATCTGGCTGCCTATGAGGAGAGAGGGGGCAGAGAGGAGGTGGAGATGCTCCGCCATACTAGGGTTTGGCATGGTTCTCATGCGGACGCCACCTTCCGCACCCAACCCATACCTGTCCCGCTTTGCCAGGAATCTCATGGGGACGCCCGAAATGCATGCCCGGTCCCGTGCCTGGTCTATGCGTGCTCAAACAGTGGCAAAAGTGTGCCAGATGGCCAGCATGGGGATGCAGTCTGTGTGAGACAGGATGCTAAACTAGATAGGCTGTGGCCTGATCCAGCAGGGCTTTGGTCTAGCGCAGTGATTTTATCTATCTATCTATCTATCTATCTATCTATCTATCTATCTATCTATCTATCTATCTATCTATCTATCTATCTATCTATCTATCTATCTATCTATCTATCTATCTATCTATCTATCTATCTATCTATCTATATTTATATCCCGCCCCATACCCGAGGGTCTCTGGGCGGCTTACAACATTTAAGAACAAGCACACTGAAATTGTACCACACAATAAAAAAATCAGCGTAATATTTAGGAACCAACATGATAATAAGAATAAGAATACAACAATACAAAAACAGTTTTAAACAGTGGTGTTTGGAAGGAGGGAAGAATAAAGAGCATTTAGCCAAAGGCCTGAGTGAAGAGGTGCGTCTTTACCGCCTTTCTGAATGTAAACAAAGAAGGGGCCTGACGCACCTCCAAGGAGAGACCATTCCATAGCTTGGGGCCACTACTGAGAAGGCCCTCTCCCGGGTGCCCACCCATCTAACCGCTGAAGGCGGTGGGACAACCAGGAGGGCCTCTCCTGCAGATCTTAAGACATGGGCAGGTTGATATGGGAGAAGGCGCTCCTTTAGATATCTGGGGCCCAAGTCATTTAGGGCCTTATAAGTCAGAGTTAGCACCTTGAATTGGGCTCGGAAATGAATTGGCAGCCAGTGCAGTTCTTTTAGAACTGGTGTGATATGCGTCCGGTTAGCTGTACCGGTCAGCACTCGGGCAGCTGCATTTTGCACTAGCTGCAACTTCCGAACCGTCTTCAAGGGCAGCCCAATGTAGAGCGCATTACAATAGTCCAACCTGGAGGTTACCAGTGATGGTGAACCTTTTGAGCTTGGTGTGTCAAAATTCACAAGAAAACCTAGCTTAACTCGGGTGCTGTGTCACTTCCAGAAATATCCATAATTTTGTGATATTTGTAGGTCTAGTAAGAAAGTTATATTTTTGATATATGTATTTTATTAAAAGCAAAAATGAATAATTCTTTACATTTGCTAAATCTTCAATTGAAAGTTGGCATTTCATACACTTCAAGAACAAGCAAGCACTACATGCCCAGGTGCCAGGGTGACCAGGTGTGTCACCTAAAAGGGCTTGGCGTGTCACCTGTGACACGCGTGTCATAGGTTGGCCATCACCGCCCTGGGTGGTCAAAGAAATAAATAAGAGGAGCAGAAAACTAAAGACAACTATCAATCATTTGGAAGACGTTTGGAAGTAATCAATAACCAGCAATGAAAGTATAAAGCATACGTAATCTCTATGTAATAAGATGTTTTAATAAAAATCATTTAAAACACAGAATAAAAAATAAGCAATCGTTGTATTTGCTCAAACAGACAAACGGTCCATCAACGGGTATCTAATTTTCCTTTGTAAGTTCACTGTAATTGGAATTAAACAGCTAATATTATTTTCGAGTTCCATTTAGCAGCCTGTTTTGTGTGCCATGTCCTCCTTAGATTAACAGCACAACTGCAAAGCAGAGCTTAATACTGAGACCATAGTTACAAGCCACCCCTCCCCGCCCCGCTGTCCTGTGTTTCTCTTTCTTTTAATCAATCTCCTTTTTGGAACTAGACTTTTCATCTGCGAACAATAACACAGAGAATCCAATTCTGCAGGCCCACATTTCATTCTGTACAAATCCCAGCTATGTTGTAGGATTACAATAGCTTTTCCATTAGTTATCTCAGCTGAACTTGTAGCCTTTGACTGCGGCACCAAGGAAACTCGTACGAGCAACATCTGTTCTACATTTTCAAATATTTTCTTTTCAAGTGACGTGCGTATATCACCATCCAGTCTTCGGCTAAAGAGGACCCCCTTATTTACTTACCATAAAATGTAGCAAAATGGCATCCTGGATCCCTCTGTGGCCAAAAATAAAATAACACTATTATTTCTCAGGCTTTTGCTGTCGTTCCCAGAACAGTCTTCTTAATTAAAGTTGGGTGGTTTCTGCACTGATAGGCAGGAGATCCGGATCAGTACCAGATCTAGGCTGCGCCCAGACACGTTTATATTGCGCATTGAGACACGTTTATATTGCACATTAGTACAGCTCTGGTGAGGGCAGGCATGCTTCTAGGCTGTAGCAGCCTAGTAAGTGTCCATATGCTCTTCACCAGAGCTGGGCTAATTACTGACTAGAGGCCATAGTGCAAATTGGCCTCAAGTCACGCTCAGGGAAGGGGAAGGCATTTTTTGGAGGCTTATGGTTTCTTTTAGCAGATATAAACACAAAACAAGCTATTCCACTAAATGAAATGAATTCAATCTTTCTGAAAAAGCGGTCTATGCAATGTTCTCATTTGTTTCTGATTCAGCTTCAACAACGTAGGCTGCAAAAAAGGAAGTGGCTCAAAAGCAGCTTAGGGGTTGTAACACCAACATGCTAGTCCATTGCAAAGTACATTTTCTGGTTTTTAAAGTGGGCTGAAAACACTAGGGTCCACATAGCAGCACATAGTAGCACCTCTGGGCTGCCTTTGATCTACTATTTTAATGTGTATAGATGCAGCCTTAGATTCCAGAACGTTATGTACGTTGTTCCTTTAATTCCTGGAAAAATTAAATGGGACTGAGGCAGAGAAATCAGACATACCATAATGTCTGTATTAATAAGTGTGGTCAGCATGTTAATCTCACTGGATTTAATCAGCATCCCAACCAGGAACACATCAGATGGGCCACAGCCCATCTAGTCCAGCATCCTGTCCCGCACAGTGGCCCGACAATTGCCCGTGTACACCTCAAGCAGAAGATGAAGGCAATATATTCACCTGTTCTCAAGTCTCTGAAATGACCTTTAGAAACATTCTGAATGTTTCTCCATCCTGAAGATGGTACTTAGACATATATTCTAGTAGCCATTGATACATCTATCATCCATAAGTTGTCTAATTTTTCCTAAAGGTATCCAGGCTACTTGTTGTCACCACCAATTTTGTAGTAAATTCCATAGATCGATGACCCTCTGGGTGAAAACAATACTTTCCCTTGTTGGTCTTAACTCTCCTGCCCATCAGCTTCATCTGTCACCATCTGGTTCTAATATTATTTGATAGAGAAAATAATTTTTTCTCTATCCACCTTTTACACCATGCATGATTTTATATATTTCAAGTCAGGTCATCCCCTAAATGCTGTCATTCAAAGCTGAAGAGGTCTAGATGCTACAGTATATGTTTCATATTTTGGTGCTATTTTTCAAAGCACATACAGTACGTTAGGGATATGCACGAATATTCGTAATATTTGTTATTTGTACGAATTCAGACATTTGTACCCAAATTGAATGTGATGACATTCATAGAATAACATTCGTATGAATACAAATGTTTCAGAACATTCACACTAATAGTTCAGACGTTCGTTAAAAAGGGGATATGTATCGGATATCTATATGAACAGATACGTATCCAAAACAAATTGATATGTATCCAATACAAATGGATACATATCCAATACGGACGGATACATATCTGATATGACTGGATACATATTCAATACAAATGGATACATATCCAATATGAACGGATACATATCCACTATGAACAGATATATATCTGATAAGAATGGATACATATCCAACACCAATGGATACGTATCCAATGCCAATGGATACATATCTGATACGAATGGATACATATCCAATACAAATTGATATGTACAAGTATATCCAATACAAATGGATACATATCCAATACGAACAGATACATATCTGATACGAATGGATACATATCCAATACAAATGGATACATATCCAATACAAATAGATATATATCCAATACAAATGGATACATATCCAATACAAATGGATACTTATCTGATACTAATGGATACATATCCAATATAAATGGATACTTATCCAATACAAATAGATATATATCCAATACAAATAGATACATGTCCAATATAAATGGATACTTATCCAATACAAATAGATATACATCCAATACAAATGGATATATATCCAGTACAAACAGATACATAGCTGATACGAATGGATACATATCCAATACAAATGGATACTTATCCACTACAAATAGATATATATCCAATACAAATGGATACATATCCAATACAAACGGATACATATCTGATACGAATGGATTCATATCCAGTACAAATAGATCTGTATCCATTACAAACAGATACATATCTTTTGTATTGGATATACATATGAATTTGCATGAATACGTTCGTATCGAATAGAATCCTACCACATTTGAAGGGGATCTATTCGAACAAATACAAATTTTCTAACATTTGATCCTTTACGAATTGAATGCCAAAAACCCCCATTTGTGCCAAAAGACATTATTTTGAGCTGTGAATTGCAGTGTTACTTTTGGTGATTGGGACTGTAGCACAAAGAACTAGGCAGCTGAAAGAAAGTGATAGGATGGGCCAGAATTTACAGAGTAAATGGTAGATGTGCCAATCTTAAGGCAGTTTAAATACTTAATGTAAATGTAGCCATGTTAATGTGAGTTTGCACTCTGCATCCCTGTTGAGTGATTTATGACAGATAATGTTAAATGGTCTTCAACAAGCATCGGAAATAGCCCTGTTTCAGTTTTGTGGTGGAAACAACAGGCATTCCCCAAGCCCCCATATTTGGAAGGATTTGCGAATTTTTTGGAACTGTGGCATACGGAACATGTCATGTGTAATTTTTAACTGGATCTTGTGGAAGTGAATCAATCCAAAAATGTCAGAGTTGGACCTCTTGTTACATTTTTGTACTGAAGATACAATACTTCCAAAATAGAGAAGCCTGAAAGGGTGGGCTGGGTTTGGTTGGAAAGAATGTTTTAATAATGCAGCTGACCTTTGGGGTTCTGTAAGACTTGAACCTAAGTTCAGTGATGAAAGGAAAATGGATTTTTTGACATTTATTGAATTCATCCTCACAATGACTTATTCCGCTTAGGAGTTATTTAAAGAAAATATACGGGAATATGCTGGTTCTGTAAAAGAAAATGTCACGCAACAAGATTTCTTTTAGCTTTCCAGTTTACGTACTTTACACTGCCTTTTAATACTAATTATGAATAAGAGTAAAAAATAATTCCTGAATCTAAAACAAAAATACTGTACAGAATAACACCTGGCTTCTAAGAGTATAGAAATACACAACGGAATTTGGAGGACCAATTTACTGAAATTATCCATGTCTTTCTTACTCTGAAATGGTGCTCAGGAAAAATAAAAATAAAATAAATCTAACATTGTGTGCCTAATTAGTTCAGGTTTGCTGAAGTTTCTGTTTGGCTTGGGTTTTGTGGCAAGTCTTTCCATGATTTTTAATCACGGTTACTATGGCTAAAGATAATTTGAGAGGCTGTTAAAACACAATAAACAAACAAATTCTTTTCCAAAGTTAATATAGGCAAAGGGGAATGTGGATGAGGTTACTGATTCATTTTTGGCTCATTTATTTATTTGCACTTGCATATCTTACCCTATACTTCCCTGTCACAATATAATGCAACAAATAATTATAACTATTCCAAATGTCATCTTAGGATCTTGGGAAGACCCCGATGCGTTATGAAATATTGAAGCTGACGTGTTTAGTGTTGTGTTATATTGTTGTGTTTCTGCAAAAGATAAATAAATAATAATAATTCTGTGTCTTGATTAGAAGAAGAAGATTTGGCTTTTCTACCCCACTTTTCTCACCCATTTAAGGGGACTCATAGCAGCTGACAAACCTTCTATTCTTCTCCTCACAACAGAACACCCTATGAGGTAGGTGGGGCTGTGCGAGCTCTGAAGAACTGTGACTAGCCCAAGTTCACCCAGCTGGCTTCACGGTAGAGGGCGGAATCGAACCCGGTATTCCCAGATAAGAGTCCGGTTCCCTAACCACTAGACTAACAATGAGCAGCAATTCCAGTTATTACATCTGAGAGACTGTATTTCACAAATAATCATAATCAACAGAAGTGAAAACTTGTACAGATGACAATAGGAAGTTTAAGGGCATTTTCGCACTTTCCTTCCTATTCCAGGGACGCAAAGTTCTGGAATGCTTTAGGTGTCCACACTTATGGATTCCTTTACCAGGCACTGGCTAAGTATGAATCACCAGCATTATGGCAGGCATTGCTTTGCTTTGCTGCAGCTTCAGCAACCGCATGCATGTGCAGTGCTGTTTCAAGGCTGACCAGGGGACACAGTGTGCAATTGTATGACTGCTGCTGGTCACATGCTCCCGCTGAACCTCTTCCACCCAAAAGAGGGCGCAGATGCAGTGCGCAGAGCTGTGTTAGCCCTACTGCTGGTTTAGGTGTGGAGCAGTTTTAATTAGTTAAGAAGTGCCTCTGTGAAGTGCAGATGCACTGTGGGGGAGTTCCCTCCCCCCATATTTACCTGTAAGGTAAATGTGAAAAGTCCCAGACTAATGATGATTTCAAACTCTTCCCCCCCCCCCACAAAACCTGTTTCTTATTTTCCTGCATTTCACTGAGATAAAAGACGTCTGATGTTAAACTAAATTCCATACGATAGATTAAGTAGCATATGGTTCAAATGTCACCTCTGCACCATCCATAGGCCTGTTTGCACTATGGCCCAGGAATGCAATTAGGCAAGTCCTGGGACAGAGCAGTCGCTCTGTTGGGCGGGCAGTTCTGTCCAGAACTGTCCCAGCCCGTCCCAGGGAGGCCTAATTGAGTTCCAGGTGTAGAGCACAAAATCGTCCCAGGCCGTTCTAGGCTGTGCCCGTGGAGGCCACCCTGGGCCCCCACCCACCCGGGGCCGTGCGCCTCTCCATGGACGTGTGTTTGCGCGACTTACCTGGTTGCTGCCAGAGGCTGAACTGATTAGGCACACAATGTTAGATTTTTTTTCCTGAGCACCATTTCAGAGTAAGAAAGATATGGATAATTTCAGTAAATTGGTCCTCCAAATTCCATTGTGTATTTCTATACTCTTAGAAGCCAGGTGTTATTCTAGACCAGTGGTTCTCAACCTGGTGGTCGGGACCCCTTTGGGGGTCGAATTAGCCTTTCAGAGGGGTCGCGACAAGTCTCGCACCACCCCTCCCTCCCTACTCCCAGCTGCCCCGTCCCTGTGGTTGGGGGTTTCCACAACATGAGGAACTGCATTAAGGGGTCGCAGCATTAGGAAGGTTGAGAACCGCTGTTCTAGACAGCACTTTTATTAGATTCAGGGATTGGTTTTTACTCTTATTCGTAACTAGCATTAAAAGGCACTGTAAAGTTTGTAAACTTGTCAGTCTGGTGTCCGGTGATGACCAGGGAAGTGGCGTGTGCGCATGCGTCCACTGTGAGATACGTGGCTTTGGGTGGGGGCAGGGGGGCCTCCATGGGATGCAGCTGCCTCAGTCGAGCCGACTGCACCCTTTGGAGGCCGAATGCTGGCTGGACCCCGTCTGCCTACCCCTGGGTTGATTGCGACCCAATGGCAGCAGCCAAGAGCAGGGACTCCAGCCTGTGTGTCTGCCTTTTTGGGCTAGGACATGCGGGGACAGATTCCCTATCCACACCTAGGCAGGTAAGGGGCATGTGGGAACATGTCCTTACCTGCCTAGGTGTGAATAGGGAATCTGTCCCCGTGTGTCCAAGCCTAACTGCACTATAGACATTCGGCTCTATGGCGAAAAGGCATATTTGGGTTAGGGTATTGCCCAAGGACCAGACTTTCACATATGCAGTCTGTAATAGAAATAAATGAGTTGTGGGAGCCCTTAAAGGAAAGAATTCAGTATCAAATGTTCCAGTTTTGTGCGTTCAACATTCTGCTCGCTTCCAAAGGGTGGAGTGCATTCCTGCTGATCACTCATCAGGATTTGTGATCTGTCTGAAGGACTATTTTTCCGGTCTCCCATTTAATCCTCAGACAGGGTTTTACTAATAGTGTGTTGATACAGTTTGGAGCTCAAATGATCAGCTGCCAATGAAACCAACACAGCTAACATTATTTTCTTATTATAGTCATCCTGCATTTAGTGGAGAATTTCTCTCTTTGACAGAGAGTAGTAAAGGAAAAGACAGATGAATGAATGAATGAATGAATGAATGAATGAATGAATGAATGAATGAATGAATGAATGAATGAATGAATGATGGGCAAAGGATCACTGGAGATAGTGTGCTGTAGAAGGAAACTGCAGAATTCCTTGTAATAATTTGCACGAATCCAAACTTTAATTTAACCCATATTCACCATATTGGCAGGCTCAATCGGAGGTTAACAGGCACAACCCCAGCCTTTGAAAACCGAAACATTGTTGATAGGTATTGTTTAGAATATTTCTACCCCAGCCTACAGTTATTGAATGGCATCTATTGATTTAAAAAGCAATTATAGCAATCTGCTAAGTTTTACTCTGAGGTTCCTTGAGCCTAGGAACTTGCTCTGCATCTCTTTCCCATGACCTCATTCATGGGGAAAGGCTAGTTCCCTTGGCATGGTCACGACCCTTGGATGGATAGTGTGGGTGGCATACATCTCTTCCGGACCCATTTGTGCTCTTTGAGAAGTCCTGGGGCTACATAATGTGTTCAGGTCTCCCGTCTCTTGGGAGAATTAATTCCCTGTGGCTTTTAAAAGTGGAAAACCATACAAGTAAAAATGGAGTCTGTTCTCACCTGGTCCATTCTGGTATACCCCATGGTGCCGGCTCTATTCCAGAGTGGCCAAGAGCCACCCTGATAGCCACTTGGGTGCCACATCCAGCATTCACAGTGCATTGCTGCATGGGAGTGGGGCAAGGCAAGACAACAAGAGCTGTGGCTGTGTAATCACCCACCATGTTGCCACTTTCCATAGCAATGACCTGGCACATATGTCTGCCGTTATAGAAAGGCAATTCCAGTGGGGACTATTGGCTCTTCACCCAGACCCAGGTAAGCCTGGATGAGGTTTGGAAAGGACCAGCTCTCGCAATGTGAACACCAGCCAACGTTCCTGATCTTAACTGCTGTGAGACACTTCCACATGGAAGTTAAGTGTGAAAAGACTTTTAGTTCATTGCTCTAGCTTGGCAAGATCAAGGCCATGGTCACACTTTGTTGAAGTAGTCCATCTTACTAATAGGCTGGACTCAAAACTCACTAAGGTTGAGTTCCCATGCACTATAAAGTCCAAATCTAATTCGAATTCAGCAAGGAGCGTCCCCATGCAAAGCCCCCAAACTGGGCTACATTCAGACCAAATCGCCCAAATCCACGCTAAATTTACTCCTCTAGAAGACTGTTCTCGCTATGGTTTGGGAGTGAAGTTCACATTATTCTGGGGGCTGAGTCTGCTCATGAGGACGATCCTGGGTTATTTGGGGAGGGGATAGACTCTGGTGTCATTAGGAGGTGGGGTTTCACGTCCTGTGTTCACCGTTCCTGTCCTGTGCATTGGGGATTGCAACTGCTGGCCATTCTTAAACAGTGATCAAACAGAAACGAGCCTCTTCTCTCCACGATCCGATTGCTGGACAAACATAAAAAACTGATTGCCCCAGTTTGGCAAGTAAAGATACAGCAATGATGGGGGTAATCTGGCCCTTGTTCTCCCATGAGCCTCTTCCCACAACCCTTATTCCACCCTCCATCCCTGATTGCCACTAACCAAAGCCAATACAATGTTTAGAGGCAGTTTAGCAGAGAAGCTCTTCTCTGCTAAACTGCCCCTAAACATTATAGCGGCTTTGGTTAGCTTTTTATCTGGCAGACTTCAGAAGCTGCTTGCCGGCTTTCAGTTCGGCAAAAGGGAAGGCAAATTCTTGCAGTATCCATCCTCTATAGTATGGTTCAGCAGCCCCCTTTGGTCCTCTTCCAGTGAGCCAGTTTGGTCTACTGGCTAGGGAGCAGGGCTCTTATCTGGGAATACTGGGTTTGATTCTGCACTCCCCCATGAAGCCAGCTGGGTGACCTTGGGCTAGTCACAGCTCTCTTCTGAGTTCTCAGAGCCCCACCTACCTCACCGGGTGTTCTGTTGTGGGGAGAAGAATAGAAAAGCTTTGTCAGATGCTTTGAGTCCCCTTAAATGGGTAAAAAAAAAGGGGGGGTAGAAAAGGCAACTCTTCTTCTTCTTCTTCTTCTTCTTCTCTGATCACACCCAAAATATGGAAACTGATTAACACTCTATTGCAGCGCAAGGCCTGCAAAAATCAGGACCCAAGAGAGTATGCTTGGGGTGAAAAGGTGTGAGCATTGGGGTCCGAAGACAGACTGAAGAAGGATTATAATGAACGTGTGACCATGGCTCAAGTGTGGCATGGTCTCAGGCTTTGGCCTGTCACTGGCAGACAAGTCAGCGTAGAGGCAATCCTGAAGTTAACACAGTGTCCTTGGTCTTTGTTTTATATTGAACACAGTGTTTGAAAAGGATCCCGCCTGGATGTAAGTTGTCTTAAAGTATCTTTTCCAGGCAGAAGTTGGTGCTGTAACCTATTTCATTCCACCATCTCTGAGATCCTGTTAATCTTTTAGATTCTTTTTCACATCACAAAAGAGAAATGTGTTAATGTTAACAGGATTCACTGACGCAAGTTACCTTGATGGGAATATTGTGCTTGTTTATTCTGCCAAAGGAAAGGCTGGTGCTTTAAAATTTTCATGACATCAAAGAGAAGCCAGAGGAAGGGACTACAGCCTATCAATCATGTAAAATCCCCCCCCCCCCCGACTGTTTATAAAGGACCATGGGCAGCTCCTTTGTGTGGTTGTTATTGTAAGGACAGAGGCATTCCTTGCATTTCCAATATAGTCTGCTCAGTTCAATATTGACATTTCTGTGGCATAATTCTACATTTCTCTGTTGCCCAGTCAGCAGCATGGGAATAGTTAAGAGATGTGCTGTTTGCTGGACCTGATTTAAGGTGGCTAGCACTTATAATGGCTGCACAGAAGAACCTAAGAGGAGCCCTCCTGGATCAGGCCGGAGCCCATCTAGGCCAGCATCCTGCCTCACCTAGGCTTTCGAATTGAATATTCGAATATCCAAATTCGTACAAAGAGAGAAAAAAAATGAATGTATTGAAATTCAAACCGATTAGAATGCATTTGTATGTATTTGTACAAATCTTCCGATACGTATTTGATGATACGAATCTTGTACACATTCGTATACATCCTGTTTTTATCCCATACGTATCCGTACAGATGCAAACGGATACAAATAAGATGCCTATGAGCACTAGTGGAACATTAGACTCTTCTCATCTTTCCCATTCAATGGATGGGAAGGCAAGTGCAGAAACACCCCAGAACTCTGAGCCAAAACACACATCAGAACACACCAGAGCCCGGAAGACTGTTGCTGCTGAGACACAGAGCCCTTTCACACTAGCTCTGATGGGACAGCTGGAGGCTGGTCCTACATGAATCATCTGCACCCTGCAGAGCCACTTCTGTCCTAGAAGGTATTTCACTTCTGTCCTAGAACAGTATTTCACTGTTTCGAACCCTTTAAACCATGCAGGAGTTCCTACCTATCACCCTTTCTATCAGTGGTTGCAGTGATAAGTGGAATCAGGCATGTTCGAGGTAATCATGTGCTGGTGGTGCCGTTGGAAATCACTGATCCTTTATTTGGAGTGGTACAGAATTCTCCTCCTTGGCTGTGGTTGCACCGATGGCCTAATCCAGTGATTCAGTCCACGAAGAAGAAGAAGAAGAAGAAGAAGAAGAAGAAGAAGAAGAAGAAGAAGAAGAAGAAGAAGAAGAAGAAGAAGAAGAAGAAGAGTTGGCTTTTCTGCCCCTCTTTTCTCACCCATTTAAGGGGACTCAAAGTAGCTGACAAAGCTTTTCTATTCTCCTCCTCACAACAGAACACCCTGTGAGGTTGGTGGGCCTGTGAGAGCTCAGAAGAGAGCTGTGACTAGCCCAAGGTCACCCAGCTAGCTTTGTGGGGGAGTGCGGAATCAAATCCAGTATTCTCAGATAAGATTCAGGCTCCTTAACCACTAGACTAAAGGGACCAGGAGTTTTCTTCCAGCAAAGTGACCAGGAGTTTTCTTTCCCCATTATCTATGCCAGAAGTGAATTTTTTGAGTTATTCAACACTGAAAGAAAACATCTTGTCACTTTGCTGATCTGTTGTCACACTTTGAAAGTGGCCTGAAGCTGGATTAAACCTTAGGTGTGACCACAGCCAGTTGCTACCTTGTTGGTCTTAACATTTTTTTTTCCTACTGTAACCTTTGCTTGTTTATGAAATTGTAATTGTATTTCTACCTCAGGCCAGTGCTTGTTGTAACCCTCATTTTGGATATTGTTCTGCATTTGTTTATTTAAAAATAATTTAAACAATAGGTGGTGACAACGACGGTAATGATATAAGCAATTGGTTTGTTCCAGTGGACAAGGAATCGAAGAATACTTTGGGAAATTCTGAGGAATATAACTTTCCATGGTTTCATAGATGGTATTTTTGCATTTAACTGCCATGGGAAAGTATGAGACACTGGCTAGCATTCACACTGCAAACACTGTCTTCTCCTAGACTTTACCCAGACCTGGGTCTCAGTGTAGACTTATCTGGATCCTGTCCAGATCTCTGTAGCAATAGCCATGTGCTGTGGGCCATTGTTATGGCGATAGATGACACATTGTGTGACTGCACAGCCACGACCATGCTGCTTCACCCCCATGCGGTATTTGCATAGAAACTAATGCAAGGTTGCATCCTTGATCCTCTTGGTTAAGCTGTGAGCAGCTTTTACCGCTCCACAGTAGGAATGTGCACAGATATTCGTAACAATCGTTATTTGTATGAATTTGTCCAGATTTGGACATTCGTACAGGAATCAAATGTTACAACATCCGTACATTAACATTCGTACAAATAGTTTGGACATCATACAAATAGTTTGGACGTTTGTATGAATAGTTTGGACATTCATTAAACTGGGGAGATGGGAGAGCGGCTTCCAGTCACATCTGCGACGGATCCAGATTGCATCCAGTGTGGATTGATAGCAGATTAAAAGTGGGTTCAGGTCAGATTTGATGCTTTCAGAGTGTGGATATGTTATGGGATATGTATCGGATACGTATTCGCTCATATCAGATACGTATTCATTCGTATCGGATATGTATTCGTTCGTATTGGATACGTATTAGTTTTCATCAGATATTCGTATGAATACATTTGTATTGAATAGAATCCTACCACATTCGAAGGGTATCTATTTGAACGAATATGGATTTTCTAATATTCAGTTTGTTACGATATGAATGTCAAAAAACCCGTTGGTGAACATCTCTACTCCACAGCTATCCATGATCAGGGCAGCTTTGGGCTGGTCTGGGTTGGGGGTCGCATCGTGGTGTTCAGTATCTCCATCCCCCTGGTCACCAAAGTGCAAACAGGGCCAAAGATAACATGAACTGACCTGGAACATTGCTGGATCTAAAACATATACTCTCCTTATTTTATTCTCCTTTTCTTATTCACATTTTTATACTGACCCATACCTGACGGTCTCTGGGCACTTTACAATTATGGGGTTACATCTTGCCAAAGAAGACAGAATGCTAAGAATAGGTCAGCTAAATCAAAATTACCGAAAGCGTTTTGCAAAATGAGTCCCTAGAAACGCTCAAACAAGGAGGCACTTGGAATCTGTGCACATGAGGACAAAACTGAAGAAACCAGTAGCCATTGGTGCTCAGTCACAGTTCCGTTTAATTCTCTGCATAAATTATATAGCCAGCTTCTTATTTTTTAAAATACCTTTTAAGAAGCAAAGGGTTGCCAAAGCTGTGTGGTGTTTTCGCTTTGGTGTTTTATTGCAATGATATGTTCCTCTTTGATTAAAACATTATTTGTTGCACAAGGGGAAAAAGAAAGAAAGAAAGAAATCCTTCTAGACAAAACAGATTGTAAACATAGTCAAAGCTAATTTTCTGGAAGTAAAACTGTATGTGCCTATGGCGTGGTGCCATGTTTCTTTTGATTAGGAGGTTAAATCTGGGATACATTCTGAAAACAGGAAGGCAGAGCAAAAACTCACTTTCAATTAAATAGTTCCCATATAAACACAAGAATTCCACTGCCATCAATATCAGGAGTTGCAGGCAGAGCTAACTGGCCCGGTAACAAGATTTGCTTTCCTATGATTTAAGCGGGGTACTATCTGTCTTTCTGACCTGGACTTCTCAATACGATCATCTTCTGCCTGTTTTTCTCAGTGAAGAATATTACCCATTTTTTTTACAATGCCAGATTTCAATGAAAGGTTGTCATGAAAAGTTGTCACACCTGACTTCCGATTATACTGCCACTACTTCAAATTTACCTGCTGCAGAACAGAGCACTTGCTTCACAGTTTCAGGTAAATTTGAATGTTCCCACCAGTTCAGATAGGATGGTGAGAACAGCGAAGAGCTGCCCCATCCCACGTGACGCGTGCTTCACCACCCGCGCCACGGAAGTATCTTAGCTTTCCCTGAGACAGCTGTGGAGAGGCTGCTTGAATCCGGATGGCGCGTCATGGCTTTGCCGCAGGTAAACTGCATATTTTGTTATAACTGCGGATTTAATCTGCTAATCCTGATACTACCTTTCTCTGTCCCTTGAACCTCTAAGAGTGGAGGAAGAAGGTCCTCTTCTTGAGATCTGAATACATGGGCAGATCTTTAAGGAGGACGGTGTTCCTTCAGATAACTAGAATCAAAGCTGTTTAGGGCTTTATATATTAGCATCAACACCTTGAATTTGGGTCAGTAGTGATTCAGCAGTCAGTGCGGACCTTTAAGAAGGCATGATGTTCATCTGGCCAGAAACTCCCACCAGCCGTCCAGCTGCTACATTCTGGACTCTTTCCAAGGGTAGCTCCCCATAAAGCACATTGTACCTGTGCAATGTACCTGTAACCTGAAGGTTAACAGAGCATGGATTACTGTAACCAACACTGTAACCTTTAATAAGGGCAGGATAGATATATAAGCAAGCAAGAAAACAAACAAACGATCCAGACTCACTTGGCCCTGATACATTTTTAACCTTGCTGGAAATTGCTACAGGACTCGGCAAGTTAGTTTTTGAGTGGGATGCACGCTGGCCCCCCAGTTTGAACAGCTAGATGGGGCAATTTCATGCTCAAATTAGCTTTCATGCTCAAATTAGCAGCATTGTATTTTATGTGCTCTTTTTAAAAAGAGAGAAAATAAAGGAGAATCACATGCCTCATTTCATTCCTTTTAAATTGGCTGCAGTGAATGATTTCTACCACCAGTGCTGTAGCCTTAAAGCTGCAAGGTCATAGAGCTACAATTCTGGCTTTGTGCTGACACAGCTTGTCTGCTGGGGCAGCTGAGTTGGACACTCTCTCGTAGGATCTGGGATGCCCAGGAGGGTCTAATGTTCTTCCACGTGTCTGGACTCATCGGCACTAAATTTCCAGCCGCTGACACTTAAGAGTCACATCTGTGTGAATGTCTGTTCAAAAGTGCAGAGGGTTCAAGCAGCCCTGTGGACAGCTGCGCAGACTGGAGTCCATTTGAAATATTTTAATCCAAATAGCATCTGACACTTGCATAAAATACAAATGGGACCGTCTGCCAAAATCTGGGAGGTGGAGGAATTGGTTTCTAGAGTGAGCCAACTCACTGGATGCCTCCCAGAGAAATTCATTGTCTCTTCAAGATGATGGAGTCAAGATTCCAAGACGATTCAGATTCATCCCCCTTTCCTCTTTCACAAATTTATGTCAGCACCGACACACGTAAATCTTACCTTTTTATCCTCTGCAACAACTTATGGGGTGAATTTGCACTTACCTGGCTAGGGTAGGGGTGTGCTTGATGCCATTGCCCCACATTTGATTCGCAATGGATCGAATGTGGGAAAATCTGGCTTCGGACAACCCCCCACCCCCACGAATATGGGGGTATTTGTATTCGGGCACAAATATTCTTTAGCATATTCATGCACAAAATGAATACCCACTCCCTTACCTGTCCTCGCCGCCGTTGCTGCTGCTGTGCCTTCTTCTAGAAGAGTTGCAAGAGAATGTAAAGGGGCAGGATGGCTCCTCTGGTGTCCATGGGCCTTTTTCAGCCTGATCTGGCATCTGAACTAGGCCTCCTTGGGGCTAGAGAAGGCACTTCCTGTTCCTGGATGACCAAGGCCGGAGTAGGAAGGTCTGGTTCACCCCAGAAAAATCTATTTCCATGCCTCGATGGCACCAAAAATGCCCATGGATGCCAGATGAGCCAAAAGAGAAGGTAAGGGGGTACATGGGGGGGGGGGCAGGCTGGATGCATCCATTATCCGCAGAAGCTTCTACTGAAGTTTCTATGGATACTGGATAATCCAATTTGTGGACGAATACTCGTGGGGCCCTATTCGATTCATCTATGAATCTAGGAATTCTTAGATATTCATACAAATTCCAAATGTCATGGATATCTGTGCACATCCCTATGCTAGGGAACTGCAGGTATACTACCAGACCGAGCATGCATACTATATGGTAGGGGTGTGCACAAATATTTTTGCATTCGAAATTGAGTCAAATCGAATGTCAAAACATTTGATTTGATTTGAATGTTTAAAATTGGAATGTCAAAAAATCCTATTCAAATCCGTAACATTTGAGTCTATTTGTTTGAATGTTAGATTCATATTTAAAGATACTAATGTTGACAACATTTGGATCTGTTATACGTATCCATGTGCATTCTGTATCCATCCCGTTTTCATCCCGTATTATAAGCACAAATACATATAATATTGTACAGATACGTATGCAATACAAATGTATCTGTACATTCAAATTATTTGAAACGTTTGAACGAATGATTTGGAACTTTTGAATTCCATTCAAATGTCTAAATTCGAATGTTATTAAATCCGATTCGAATTTGAATGTCAACATTCGTCGGATTCAAATTGGATTATCAAATGTTCAAATATCCGTGCACATCCCTACTATGTGGAGCTGCTTCTACACCAGAAGCAACTCAGTACATGCAAGAGTTCCCCTGGTGCATATAGCGGTAGAGCAGTGCTCTACAACTATAGCAGCAGCAGGTCTTAAGGAAAGCATAGTAGAAAAGTGTTAAATGAAAAATAATAAATTTTACAGGTCTGCTTATCTGCAACAAAAAAGCCACTAGATTGCCTACCATTCTACCAGTTTGGTCTAGTGGTTAGAGAGCTGGACTCTTATCTGGGAATACCGGTTTGATTTCATGCTCCTCCTCGAAGCCAGCTGGGTGACCCCGGGCTAGTCACAGGGTGTCTGTTGTGGGGAGAAGAAGAAGAAGAAGAAGAAGAGTTGGTTTTTCTCTCCCATTTAAGGGAACTCAAAGTGGCCGACAAAGCTTCTGTTCTTCTCCCCACAACAGACATCCTTTGAGGTAGACGGGGCTGTGAGAGCTCAGAGGAGAGCTGTGACTAGCCCAAGGTCACCCAGCTGGCTTTCATGGGGGAGTGTGGAATCAAACCCCGTATCCCCAGATAAGAGTCCAGCTCCCTAACCAGTAGAGCAAACCAGCTCACGAAAGCTTTGTCAGTTGCTTTGAGTTCCCTTAAATGGGTGAGAAAAGTGGGGTAGAAAAGCCAACTCTTCTTCTTCTTCTTTAAAGAACAGCATATTTCTTGTCATAATCAATATTCAGTCATTCCAAATAGGTCCACATCTGTCTTTTCTGGCTCGAGGAGGAGGAGAAGGGGACGAAATCAAAATCAAATGAGCTGCCTGCTTGCTTTCAAAGTACTTTAGGTTCTCAAGAAGTTCATTAGTTCCTGAAATGACATTGCTGTTCCCTGGGGAAACAAAGTAACCAAATCTTTGCCCAAAACAACTGTCTGTCAAAATGCAGGTTTTGTGAAAACATCTCACTAGCAGCAGCAACAGAGAATCCCATCCAGGCCAGCTGCAGGAATCCTGAAGAAAGAAAGAAAAAAAGGAGGGTTTCCTTGCAGCACCACGAATACCCACTTCATTTGCTTTCTGCTGCTGGTGGCTTAATTTTGAGAGAACCCACATCTTGCCTGGATCTTATTCTTTGTACAATTTTCATCCTTTTCTTTAATGCAGACTAGGTTCTTGACAGCGGAATTACAGCGTTATGTGCCTACACTATAAAAGATGTTCCAGGAATTTGCTTTAAAATAAATAAATAAAAGCACAGGAAGCTTAATGTATGCGCTTGAAACACTTTGCATTAGAATGTGTTGCTAGTAAGGCTTTGAGTTGAATCCCATCTGGCATCCATGTGGCATCCAGGTTGCTTAACTGACAGCATATTCAAGAGACTTAAGGCCTTTTCTGCACTAATCTGGGTTAGATCTGGGTCAGTGGACCCAGATTAAGCAGACAAAACAGCCCTCATAGAAGAAGAAGTTTACAAATGTTCAGATCATCACATTGTCCCATAAATTAATGGGGTTTTTGTGTGTGTAAGGGATAGGTTGACATGCCCCTAATGAGGGGGTCCACTATTGCAATCCCCTAAGGAGGCATTTTCCAGACTATATAAAGAGATATCTTAAATGGCAATGCAGAGGATCTTCAAAACTACTGCGTCGTGTTTCATGTGAATTGCTCACACTGCAGCCTTTTAACCTGTGTAGATTGGTCCTTCAGAACATGGGTGGCCATAAAAATGTCTCATATAATGAATCTTCCATATTCTTCCCCACTGAATGTGCTCAAATGTGGACTCGATATTGGAGATGTTTATATATACATCCCTGTGTGAATCAGGGGGTTAAAGGCATACTTTCCATCTGAATGGTTCAGGGTAAGTGTTGGTCAAAGGCCTTTTCTGCACTTACCTGCATTAGATCCCGATCAGTAGATCTGGATTAACCAGATGTATTGATGCAGATCTTGAGGAGGTGTGGGCTGGATAAGAGTCATCTGCATTACCAGTGCTGAACTGGCCTATGTCTCCTTGCAACTGTGAAATTCACATGAGCTTTGCAGCTGTCCGTCTTTCCAAGCCTCCTTTATCTGGAACAAGGCCCTTAGTCCGGATCTAGACCCAATTTAACAGCTCTACACTAGATCCAGATTGAAAGAAAGAAAGAGAGAAAGGCTTCTTAATTCAGATTTGGTGCCATCTTGTGCAGATGAAACTGGACAAATAGGGGCTGAGGCCATCTTGATCCGCATTAACATGTGGATGAGGAGGTCCGGGATCCAGACCAGAGGCCTCCAGATCCAGAAGTACAGGTAAGTGCAGAAGGCGCCTTAGAATCTGTTGAGGAAATCCTGTCTGTGCGTAAATCATCAGTCCCAAGTAGCAATATGGAAGGTTTGTAGGACTGGCATCGGGGCCCTTTCCGCACTAGGCCTTATTTCAGATTATATCTCAGGATGGGGACCGACCATCTGCATGCTGGTGCAGACTATGGTAGGCCCTGGTATGGCCTACCATAGATAGGACCAGCATGAAGATGGCTGGTCCCTATCCTGAGATATAATCCTGATTAAGGCCCAGTGCGGAAAGGGCCCTGGATAAAAGTAGTGAGACCCTTAACTTTTTGTGCAAATGTTTTTTAACTACCCGCAATATTCTAATAAAACAATGGTACAGATTTTACATTCCTTGGCATGAAAATCAGGAGGTCATCGTAAACCAAAACAAACAAAACCTCCCCCCAAAAAAGAAAAGATGAAGAAAGGGAAAGGAAAAAGATGCTTCTGTTGAGCAAAACTCATTTATAGAGAGCCCCTTTGAAAGAATCTGGTCGCGTCCTACATATGAAAGCCGAAAGTAAACAAAGGGCCACTGCAGCCGTCTGCCCGGGTTTACAAGTTACTCTGAGTCCCTGGAGGGTTTGAGGGTTTGCTATAAACCTGCTTTAGGTACACAGAACTGCACAGTGTCCGGAGCAGTTGAACTGATAGCTCTCCACAACAAAGAATCCTCTGATGGAAACCATGGGCGTTTCTGCACTTGCTTTCCTGTCTGTTGGATGGGAAAGGTGCATTAGAGACTAACGTGTGCTACCATTCTCACTTAGGGACGCTAGTACATGATCAGGGACTTACCTCCGTCTGTTTGTGCGTCTGATCCTCCACAGGGCATTGCCATTTTGGTCACAGTGCCCTGCATGACTGTAAATGCGGATGCGTTGGCACCATTGTCATTGCGACGATGGTGCTCTGTGCTTATGCAGTCGCATTAGGGGTCATCTGAGGTGCCAGTGCGCTTGTGCAGCACTTCAGATGACCCCTTGGACCCGAAATGGTGCAGATGTTCACCGCATGGATGCAACTGGTACGGCTGTGGTCGTGTTTAGTAAGGGTTAGCATGCTTGTGCACCACTGCTAGTGTGCAATTAGTCAACCTCTGGGCAGGCAGGTGGTGCTTGTAGGCTGTAAACACCTCCTGTAAGTGCCTATGCACCTGCCCAGATGGTGACTAATTGCAAACTACAGGGCCAAGTCCAGAAATGCCTCATCTCCATCTCTGTCTATTTTTCTTTTCTTTTCTTTTGTATTGCTTTTATCCATTTGAAAACATTTTTTTCAATGAGTCTCTTTTAAAGCAAAAAGAACAACATCTCAGGCTGGTGTTCACGTTTGCAAACACATCAAAACAGTTACAGAATCGGGAGGACAGTGTAAAACTTTCATACAGTTCAGGCTGGTACAAAATCTTCTGCCATATTTAAATATGTACTCAGCTTTGCTGCTAACCTCGGGGTTGATGGGAGCGGTAATCCCGCAACCCTGGAGAACAAATTAAAGAAGTTTATGGATCTTAAGAGGTATCCACACTAATAGTGGTGCCCACTCAGAGATACCCAGGAGCATGGAGTTCAAACACCAGAGATGCCCACTCCCATAGAATGCTTTGAGAAGGGCGTGGGCCGTTTCCGCACTTGGCCAAATTCTAGAATGTATCTCGGAATAGGGGTCTGTGGTCTACATGCTAATGCAGGCTATGGTAGTCCTCCCCTGGGGCCTGCCACAGTCTGCACTAGCATGTGAACAAAAGCTCCCTATTCCAGGATATAATCCAGAATAAGGCCCAGTGCAGAAAGACTCCATGGTCTTCAAGGAACCTCTGCAGCAGCTGTTTTCAGAGCAGCAGAAACAACTTTGGGGTCACCCCCCACTCTCAGCGCTCTCGTTACTGCCATGTAGACACTTGAAAGGAGTGAGGTACATAATGTGCAGATGGCCCACATACCCCCCTCATCTGGGACATGAGCAGGCATATTTAAAGCTCCTTAGGCTGCTGAAGTTGATAATCTAGGAGCACTCTGTTTTCAATGGTATGGCCTCGCCCATGTGTGCTCTGGTATCGATGTTTAGGACTTTTCGAAATGACATTCTAACTGCATCTTTGACTCAATTTTTAACTGATTTGCTCCTTTCATAGCTGTGGCAAACTCATTTATCTTGGCCTTCGGCTGGGGAAACAGCTCCCCCCTCCCCCATTTTCAGCCCCTATTATTGTTCATGTGTTGGGCCTTTGTGCAGCTTTGTTTGGTGCAAAGGCCAGCAAATGTCTGGGATATATCAGGCATCCACACTTTGGGACATCTGATGTATCTCAACTTTCCCCAGAACTTCCCTATTGAAGTCAAATGCAAGAAAATTCATATTTGTTCAAATAGATCTTCTTCAAATGTGGCAGAATTCAATCTGATATGAATGCTCCATACGAATTGGATACAAATGTTAGATATGAATCGTGTACAAATCCCATACGTATCTCATACATACCTGCTATGTATCCCATATGTATCCGCTCGGAATGTGTCAAATCTGCCCTGAGTCCACTTCGAATCCACTCTGGATCCATTGTAGATGCAACTGGGGCAGCCACTTTCCCACCTCCCTAGGTTCACGAATGTAATGAAGCTTCGTAAGAATGTTCCAAAGCATTCAATTTGAATTTGAGTGTCAGCCTTTGAATATGCCAACATTCAATACAAATCTCAATGTCCGAATTTGACCAAATTTGGCTGGGATACTTGTGGACTTCCCCTTTCACCCAGGTGTGAATCATTTTGTTTTAACTGCTGTAACCCACCCTGAGACCTCCTGGTATAGGATGGAAGAAAAATGTAGACAAACAAACAAATTCTATAAACAGAGCCCCAAAATACGAGCAGAGAAGCAATTCATCCTACAGATGGACAAAGTCACAAAGACGACCGAACTGGGACAATTCTAGACATGAAGAAATTCCAAAGGCATTTTCCTTTCCTCTGTTGTCTATTTGTTGTTGTTTTTCAGATCATCTATGATAACCCACTGTTGCTATTTTTATTTTAATATCTTCCAGGAATGCACGAAAAAATAGCATCAACATTTGTCAAATGATAGTGACATTTCTCTTTGACATCCTCCTCTTGGGGTTCAGCTGAATTATGTGTGGTTGCGCTCAGCTGAAGTTGACTCTTGTTTTGCTAGTTTACAGATTTTTGGAAGGGTTTGAAGGAAGTGGTGTTTTCATTATGTTCTGATTGCACCATCGGTTGAGAACTGGGATGCTCTTTATTAAATGGAACAGATCTCAGGTCAAAAGCTTACTGGATCCAGCTACGCAATGAATTCAGCAACACTGCAGTCAGTTGTATATGTCCACTGGAAGACCACAGTGAGGACTTGGGTGCAGTTATGTCCTTTCCTCACCAGTGGTGAAAGGAAAACTGGAAGGAGTCAGAATGAGGGAGCATCTTTTAGCCCTCTGCTTTTGATCTTCACAGACAACATCTTGAACCTATTTGCCCTTAAATTCACTGGGGAGCCGTGGCATCTCACCAGTATTTGCTGCAGGCTTCTCTGGAGTCATCCAGTGGTAGACTGCTTAAAAAGCAGCCTACTTGCTTACCAGGAGCACCTACCTTTGCTCCTAGGTGCTGCATCAACACCCTTATATGGGTGCGGTGCAGCCAGTGGACATGGCAGTGCGCCTGTTACCGCAAGGTGATGTGTAGCATCCAGATCATCATGGCAATGTCTGAGTCCATGCCAGATGATACCTTGGACATTGCCACGGCAACCTGCCCTGCCCATTCACACTTTGAGTGCTGCTTTTCCTGCACCTGGGAGGAGCTTTTCTAGCAAATGAAGTGCAGACGGACACTGCAATGCTGGGTCTTTACCAGCCTAGTATGGCATTGTCATACCACACTAGGTATGTGCATGAATATTCATAACATTCAAAATTTGTATGAATTTGGCCAAGTTCAGACATTTAGATTCAGATCAAATATCGGCACATTTGAATTTGAATAGAATATTTTAATACATTCCTACGAAGCTTCATTATGGGTTCACATGGGATACGTATGGGATTTGTATGGGATATATATCTAATTCGTACCAAATTCAAATCCTACCACATTTGAAGGGATTGATTGGAATCAATATGAACTGAATACAAAAAACCATTCATACACACCCCTACAGCACACTAGCCTGGTAAGTGGAAACTCAGTCCTTGCTTCATGATGCCCTGTGAAAGTGAAAAACAGGGCAAAGGGAGATGTTTGCTTTTGATCACG
This sequence comes from Aspidoscelis tigris stejnegeri, assembly GCA_023333525.1. Lineage (NCBI taxonomy): Eukaryota > Metazoa > Chordata > Lepidosauria > Squamata > Teiidae > Aspidoscelis > Aspidoscelis tigris. The sequence goes on from JALMGA010000007.1 coordinate 17,479,413, forward strand.
ATACACTGTATTTTAATCTGCTGGTGACTGAAGCACATTAAAAGAGAAAATCCTATCAGACAGTTCGAGACTTCCCCAGCCAATTTGCTAACTGTGTCTTGCTATCTGCTGCTTCCAACATTTATTCCATCCATGTATATGCAGGTTGCATCCTTACTGCAAAAAAGACTTGGTGGGCAGGTGAGCAACAGGAAGTGATCAGGCTTGGTAATCCATGCATAAGCAATCTTTCCCCGTAATCTTTACTTGCAGAATGTGGAGAAGGATTCTCTTTAGCAATCCAACATGTATTCCAAATAGGCAAAAGAGAGAGCCAGAGCAGCCTAGTGGTTGGACTGCCAGGCTAGAACCTTAGAGTCCCTGGGTTTGAAGGCCTACTCTGCTATAAAAGCCTACAGCATGACCTTGGCCCAGTCAAGAGCACTCAGACTAACAGGGGGGTTGCCAAGGTGAAATGGGGAAGTGGAGAAAGGTGAACATTGCCTGGAACTTTTCACAGGAAAGATGGCCCTGGGAACTGCAATTAGACATTGTCCTGTGAGCCAGTTTGGTCTAGCGGTTAGGGAGCTGGACTCTTATCTGGGAATACCAGGTTCGATTCTTCCCTCCCCCATGAAGCCAGCTGGGTGACCTTGGGCTAGTCACAGGTCTCTTCTGAGCTCTCACAGCCCCATCTACCTCACAGGGTGTCTGTTGTGGGGAGAAGAACAGACAAGCTTTGTCAGAAAAGCCAACTCTTCTTCTTCTTCTGTGGTAAGAAAGGGACTAAAGGCCTCCATTCTGCATGCTAGTGTAGATTATGGGACCTATGTTTCCCTGTATGCTCCATCCACACAGATTGGAGTGCGGAGCAAGTGAGAGCAACCCAAATGGTACCCTAGTCTGACTTACCAGTAGTCCTCAACATTGAGGTCCACCAGCATGCTAAGAATAGTATACTGGGCCACAGAGGCAGGCAGATGGCATTCTTCCATGGCCCGGTACACCATGGGGAATGCTTCTCAGTGGCTCAACAGGGTGCATCACCAAAATGCCCCTCCCCCTGGGAACTCCAAAGTTCAGAGCATTTGGAGGACTCAGTGCCAGTGCCAAAACAGGTGTGGGCTTCAGAACTGGCACAGGGCAGGGTGCCTTAAAGCAGATTGTTCTGTGGCAGAAGCATCTCAGGACTGGGCAGCATCCCTATCACAGGACTGCAAGAGTCAATGTGTACTACTGACGCTATGAATAAATCAAACCATAGGATGCAATGACCTAATTTCTTTCTATAAAATAGAGATTTCACCACCAATAGCTTTTGATCCTAAAGCTGCTAAACTGAATGCAGACTAGGAATGTGCACGGATATTCGTAACATCAGTTATTCATATGAATTCGAATGAATTCGGACAGTCATACACAAATTGAATGTTACGACATTCATACATTAACATTCGTACAAATATGAATGTTTTGGATCATTCATTCGAATAGTTCAGATACTTGTTCTGAGCCAGTTTGGTCTAGTGGTTAGAGAGCTGGACTCTTATCTGGGCATACTGGGTTTGATTCTGCCTTCCCCCCATGAAGCCAGCTGGGTGACCTTGGGCTAGTCACAGCTCTTTTCTGAGCTCTCACAGCCCCACCTACCGCATAGAGGGTTCTGTTGTGAGGAGAAGAATAGAAACTTTGTCAGCTGCTTCAAGTTCCCTTAAATGGGTGAGAAAAGCAAGGTAGAAAAGCCAACTCTCTTCTTCTTCAGTTTTTTCAGAAAAACTTTTATTCAAGCACAGGTTTTGTTTCAATAGAATGTTTGCTCCTTGCATTATATTCGAGGTTTACACATTTGTGAAATCCGGATGGATGCAGTTTTGTTACTTCATTCTCCATGTTAATTTTGCTTGACAAATGAATACAAGTTGATTCCTCTTATTACAATTTGATCTTATGGATTACTGATTTGTTTTCTTGGCAATTGATTATTTAAGATTAAAATCCTAGACCAATATGTTTTGGTACTGCTATGCCACTGAGGAAGACCAAAAGAAAGTCAAAATACATTTGGCCAAAAATGGAGGAAAAAGTGTTTTGAATCCTGGAGTCTTGTTTGGCAGTGGAACTTGAAAGCTGAAAATTTTATATACCAGTAGGCACAACATCTTCCTGTTGAGTGTGAATGTTGTTGTTTAACCTTCAAACAAAGATTTTTAATGTGTTGGATTACAAGAAAGGGTTGAGAGATTCTTTTATGGACATTTAACTTGAATTGTCTCACATTGTTTTATTAAACTTGTTACATTGTGTGGGGGCTGTTTCCTTCCTTCCCTTCCTGTTTTTGACAACTGCTTGTTTATAAAAGTTTGGTCTTTTGGTGTCTTCATCATTTTTTTTTTTAATTCAGTCTGTTTCAGGGCGGGGACTGTGTTTTTTAATGACAGTCCCCCTCTAACATCTAACCATTCCAAGCATTAAGCAATTGGAATTTATGGCACTGGAAATTCTTGCCCCAGCAGATGTTGATCAAATGTTATCACCATATATATGGGCAATTGGTGGCAACAGCAGAGTTTTGTCACATTCAATGCTACAAGTAGAAAGTGCCTCAACTTGAAAATAACAAAGAAATTATTATCTTTTTAAAAAAGAGCGTCTTCCCCTTCCTCCAGTCATGCAAACTATCACACAACTTGTATCTGAGAGAAAATTCACTTAACTGTCAGCTTGTGGCTCTTGTGTGATTGTAGAAAGAAAAAGGTGAAATTTGCACAGGGACTGAACTGGGAGATTTAAATATATATATAAATATATATATATGGAAGACTAAAGCCCGCAAGCAAGTAAGCTTTGCCTTGCTTGTTCTTGTATAAACAGCAAAACACTGGTGTGTTTGTTTGTTTGCCTCCTTGGAAGGCTTTTATTTATTTATTTATTTTTAACTTGCCTTTTAGAGATTGTCCACACATCGGGAAGGAATTTTTAAACCTCATCCTTAATCTAGGCAGTGTTCCGTCTCTGCCCTGCCCTCCAGGCCTGCCTGCCTTCTCTAAGCTTCTCAACCTTCCTGGCTCTGGACGTGATTATTAATGAAGTCTTTTAAAGATATTTATTCTTGCGTGGTAACATACCGACCCACCAATAAACCTGGAAGGGACAGCAGGCTTTCTGGGAAAAAAACCCATGGCATCGTTGCTTGAATCTTCGATGGTATTTCTGAACTGCATTCGTAGTTCTCGCACATTGGGCTATTTACTGGCTTATGAAACTGCCTTCATCTAGATAGCGGAGAAAAGAGCTGCCTACGGCCCAGGATTTTCTGAATTCATTGCTGAGGCAGGAGGTATGTTATTGATGTGGCCAGAGCTTCCTGGCTCCCAAAAGTTCTGGAGCAATCAAAGTTTGGTTCACGATGGTTTAGAAGTAGCCATGTTCAGGATTTGCATTTGTTGGACCCAAAAAGGGGTTAGAAGCCAAAGACTGTTAGGACCTTTCTGAACTTATCTTTAATCTGGATTGTGGTCCTCTTTGGGTGTGCCCCCATGCATGTTTGGTCTGGTACCGAAATCGGGCTCAGCAAAGAGTGTCCCCATGCGTTTTAGATTTGGTCCAATTTCCATGGACCAAATCACCCAAACCTGTACCAGACCCGAAAAAACAAGCCTGGGCACAGTTTGGGGGTCCAGCAAGCATTGCTTTGCAAGCTGAGCCTGCGCATGGGGAAGGTCCCGGGCTATTTGGGGAGGAGATTGGCGCTCGTGCCATTGGAAGGTAGGGCATGTTTGCCGTTCCTGCCCTGTGCATTGGAGATTGCAACCACTGAGTTTTTTGGGAGTAAAAATATCCCAGTCGCCAAGGCAGGCAGGAGAATGGCTTTATTTTTGTTCCTTTTCCCAAATATTCCACCCCTGTTTTCTGATCGCCAAGGCAGGCAGGAGAATGGCTTGATTTTTCTCCCTTTTAAGCTTGCTGGGTGTTCTCGCAGTTCCCGGGTGGAGTGGAGGTGCACAAAACTGCTCAACCGCTCAACTGCCGCCAAACCTTGTAGTGGCTTCGGTTTTTAAAAAATTATTTTAAAATGTATTAAATAGCTTCTGTGCTACTAAAGGGGGGGGGATGAGGTATTTGCGGCTGGTGGCACAGGGGTGGGGTGACATCTATCCGGCTTCCAATGAGGAGAGAGGGGGCGGAGAGGAGATGGTGCTGCTCCACATGGTTTGCATGGGGACGGATGCATCCGCACCCAACCCACACCCAGTGCATGTTACCAGGAATGGCATGAGGACAGGCAGGATTCTATCTCGGACCCACTCCCGGTCCCATGGATGCCCAATCAGACCCAAAGGGCTTGCATGGGGACATGGCCTTTGAGACCTCTTTTGTCTGCACCTTGTTGCAGACTAGAGGCCCAACTCTCTGCTACTATGCTTCATCCGCACAGAACAGAGTGCGGTCAGGATCGGGAGACCGAAAACGGCCCCGTGATCCAGACAGCACACTAGGGGCTGGTAATCCAGACCATGGAAGCTCACAGACAGCATGCCTCCATGGTCCAGTTTACCTTAGGATTCCTGCCTGTTAGAGCTTTCGGAGGCCAGCTCCACAGCTCATGTTAGCATTGGGTCCAGGGCAGAGGATGAACTGGAATAGCCATATCAGTGTTCCAGTCCACAGCAGATCTGGACTAGCAGATTTAGATCACTATCAGGTATGGCAAGTGCAGAAAGCCTATTAGGTAGTCTCTATAAGAGTTTAGACTCCCTTATGTACATATGAGAAGATTCACAAAATGAGGAACTTTATTTCCTGCTCATGTTGTTGCCATCATTATTAGGACCTTTTTGTGGATGGGCCCTGAAGTGTGCAATGGTGCACATGTACGTAACATCCTTGGCCTATACACGGCACAATGATGCCATGTGCATGCACACCAAGAAAGGACAACATGAGCAGCTAGCAGTGAGGTTTTCTACTTTGTGGGATTTTCTTGTGTGCAGACAATTATGCTGAAAAATCCCAGAGCTACCAGGGCCTATAACACACTTTTGTGTTCAAATGAACAAAAGTTTGGAATATTCCTATATAGCACTTAACTGGACATTTCAATCTGGTGGTAAACTGAGATAGAAATTTCCCCAGTAATTTGTCTCCTCCTTCTAATGTCACTCTGCATGGCAGCAGAAGCTGAGTGGTGCTGGGCAAGAATCTGAAAATCCTGGGTTACCACTGTGCAGCTATTAGAAGTGTTAGTACTGGGATCAGAAATTCCTGGGTGATATTGGGCAGCTGATGGAGCTGGATGGTACTAAAGCCAGTTTGCTTGTGGTTAGGGTGCGGGAATCTCATCTGGGAATCACCGGGTTTGATTCTGCACTCCTCCATGAAGCCAGCTGGGTGACCTTGGACTAGTCACAGCTCTCCTTCTCAGCTCTCACAGCCCCACCTACCTCACAGGGTGCCTGTTGTGGGGAGAAGAACAGAATGGTTGTCAGCTGCTTTGAGTCCCCCTGAATGGGTGAGAAAAGCGGGGTAGAAAAGCCAACTGTTCTTTTTAATTGGAATCTGAAAATCCTGGGTGGTACTGGGCAGCTGGGGGAGCCGGGTGGTACTAAGCCACCTATTAAACCAAGACTTTTGCAACCAACCATTAGGACACACAAATAAGTAAAAGTATGGACTTGTTTCTTTAATGGGACCCATTTCTTATAATGCAAGAATATGCCGATCTGAATCTAACAGGAATGTTTACAAGAACATATACACACTTAATAGACAACAAAATATTTTAAATGAGCAACTTGTAAAAGAAATAATTAAAAAAATACATCACAGAATGGTTATGTCCACAGTCATGAATTCTGTCTCTACAGAAATGCAATAAATAAAATCACATCATATGCAAATATTTCTACTTACATCAGTACAATATACTTTGCAGCTTCCCATTTCCTTTTTAACTAAACCAATATTACATGTCTATATTATCCAGTATATTTTTCTACAATACAACGGTATTCACAATGACAGGGGAGGGGGAGACTGAGGTGAACCTCTACAAATCTCTAGCCTGAACCCTTCTAGTTTAGGGATAACTACATACGTTGCGCAAGGAAACACCCAAATCCACCACAAACCAAGAACTACACTTCGTTTCTGTTCCAAGGACCAATTAAGCCTGTGAACCTTTCATAAACTCCAGCAGTACTAAAGCAACTAGTTTACTGACTCGTGTAACCTCTGAATAGTCAGGGGGGGGGGGGATTTTGTTAAAAAATAAATAAATCTGAAACCCAAATACCATAAAGATCCAGTGCAGGAGCTGACACAAAATGGGATACAAGCTGATTTGCTTGATGTGTTGGGAATTAAATCACTTTCATGTGTCTGGATTCCACTAAGCTATTCTGTATTCAAACTAGTATGAAAAGTTCAAGCAGCTTCCTGTATTCATTCTTTGCAGCAGTGCCCTGCAAGTAAAGGATTTCGGAGAGTATGATGGTATAATTAAAGGGCCCAATTCTAGCCTTCTCTGTACTTACCTCCATTAGATCCAGATCCGTGGCTCCAGAACAAATGGACTCACTGATCTGGACTGCGTGACAGTGTGGGTCAGATCAGCACCGATGGCATTGACCCAGCCCAAGCCTCACAGCCACTTCCTCATGCCTCCTAAGGCCAGGAATGACAATTCCTAGGTTTGGAACCTAACTGGGTGGATGCTTTTTGGCACTGTGCTATGATGAGCCACTGAAAATCAGCACTCAGAATTTCTGGACTACAGATGCATGCCATCCTCATGTTTCTTGTGATCCAGAATAAGACCGATTAAATGGGTCCACAAAGGATCAGGGTTAAGGGCTTCCTTAATCTGGATCTGGCAGCGTTGACCAGCAGGAGATGTGGCCTCATAGATCCACACAAAAATGTACAGATCTAGGTGGCACAGACCCCTTAATCTGGATTAAGGCTCCTCTGGATTGAGATTTTGAGCACAATAGATTTGGTCTTGGTTAGGCAAGCAAAAGTGAGCTTTGAGTTGCCTCAATGATCTAGTCCACAGGGCACTGCAGATTCTAAAAACGGCACAATCCTCGCTCATTGAAGCTCCCACAAGAATATGGAAAGAGTGTGTTGATCCCAACTCTTATCAAGTCATTTGCAGTCAAGAAGAGATCAGCAAGGCCCCAAAGACCGTTTTGCTGAGGTGCTCCATTTTGCATGGGAAAACTTCCCTTTCCTCCTTCAATGCTGTTGGAAGAGGACTAGTTGAGGCAACAACAGCAACGATAGAAAAGGAGACTTGTTTTCTCTGTTGCCCTTAGAATGCCAGGGCACGATGACCATTGACAGATGTAATTCTTTGAAGAACCTTGCCAATGGAAAGTGGAGTAGCATGAATGAGGAATAACTGTGGAGGAAAGAGAAGTAGCAGAGATACATTATAAGCTATTCTCAACTTCTGAATTTTGATCCAGGAAGAAAAGGAAGTTTCAATCTGCAAAAACTCAACTGTTCTATTCAGATAGTTGGTTGTCTTTTTGAGCTTCGTATCATTAATTGTACTCTCCATTTTTGTCTGGCTTTTGAGACTAGGTTTGCTGCATCAATTCCCAGAATAAAAGAACTGTTGTTTAATATGTGATCTCAGTCATATCAATAAACCACTAGGATTAGAAGAATTTAGCTCATGGGGTAGAACATTAGCATTAGTGGTTAATGTAAAAGCTTCACTCACATGACATTGGCTAAGGTTTGCCCAATGTGGTCACGCCTTCAGTTTAAACTTTCTTCAGTCCATCTTCAGGTCTGACCAATCACACTTTTTCATTTCTATCCGTTTTACTTGTAGACTTTCCATTCAGGAAAGTCTAAATGGAGTGTGGAAAGTCCACCATTAAAATAGATAAAAATGAAAAGGTGTGTGCATTCAGATGGTCTGAAGAAGGTTTAAAATGAAGAAGGTGACCATGGCCCCAGAAGCACTAGCAAAAAAACCCAGTTGTAAACAGATCACACAAGGGGTTCATTTTATTACCACCCTTGGGGTAGATGAGCAAAGATCTTCATGATCAAGCTTAAGTAATACTCATTTAAAACAAGGCTTCTTAATAATCTTTTGTGTTTTTTCCTTTAGCACCTTCTTTTCATAGTGAAAGTTGCTGGCAAAAGTTAAGTTCTTTATTATATTTTATTTATTATTTTTAACACTCTTGAAAATGCTTTATTGAACTGTGTGTCTTATTGTAATGTGCAAATATGTGATCTGACTGGCTTGGATTCCAACTTCAGGATTCCAGCAGAGGATCCCAAACCTGTCCAGAAATCACACAGATTTCTCCTATGAATCTGGTCATGATTTGAAGAGAAACAATTTTTTATTACTTTTGAAATACGTTTTAAATGTCTGCTGTCTTTTGCAACAGCAAGGGATACAGTGAAACCAGTAACATGGGGAATTAAACAACTGTAATGAAATGAGTGGATGGAAAAGGAGAAATAAGATTCATCTCAGAAATTAAAAAATACATGCAATCAGTACTAAACTGTGTTTGGGGGACTCTCTGCAGAAGCATCAGTAGGGACAATGAAACTCTGTTCCCTTTCACGGGCAGAAACCTAACTGGTTTTAGCGGAGCTCACTGATGGATGGAGTGTTTGTGTGGTCTAGCTACTAGTTCTGAATTTAAGTTGAGCAGTTAATTGCCTGCTGTTACGAAACCCACTTCATTCTTTTTTAAACATTAAACTGCCAAGAATGCTTTAAAAGTGGGAGAACTGCTGCCAAATGATATGGTGGGAAATGCCAAGGCTTCCTTAACCACTTGATCTATTCATCCTATTAAGCTAAACAATTTGGTGGATGTTGGATTACTTCACCTGCCAGAAGAGCATCACTCCATTCATGTGTAAAGTGCAAGTCCAGGACTGCAACCAAAGAGGAAAATAAGAAGAGCCCTGCTGGATCGGATCACAGCCCATTTAGAACAGCATCCTGTCTCACACAGTGGCCCACCAATTGCTTATGGGCATCCCTCTTGCTCTCCTTCAGCTTCTCTTGAATCCCTGCAAACGGCCTTTAGAGGCATCCTGCCTCTCTCCCCAGCGTGGAGGAAGTGCCTAGGTGTCCATTCTAGTAGTCATTGATGCATCTGTCATTCATGAATTTGCCCTTCCTTAAAGCTATATACGCTGGTTGCAGTTATCTCTTCTGACAGTTAATTTTGATTGATTCAGAATGCCCATACAAATGAGCCCTTTGTTAAGCAAAAGATTTCAAAAGTAGGAAATTAAGTCCTGAGAATAGAATTTGGTACTTCTGAGCCTATAAAGTGAAAATAAAGAGCATTTGTTGTTTATGACAGGATGGTGGGATTCCAAAGCCTGCTTTGAAGCTAATGATGAGCTATTTCTTCATTTCGTATGATAATTGTAGCCTATGTCAACTTGACTGAACAAGTACATTCTGATTTTGAGAGCTGCATAACACAGTTCCTTGAAAATGAAGAAATTCTTTCTTAATTCTTGAAAGTTTGATTTCTCTGGAGCATATCTGAATACAAAGATGACTACCAGTTCCACCTGTTTGTTGTAAACCGCCTTGGGCAGAGTTTTCTTTTGGAAAGGCGGTATACAAATAAAAATGGAATGGAATGGAATGGAAAGAGCCAAAATGCAAACATGCTATGCTTGTACCAATTTTCTGAATCCAACTACGGAATGCAACAGGAGGTATAAGGTTATCATCTTTATTACTCTACTTTTATTGAGAAATGTGTAGATTTTAATACCCTGAAGGGCTGCATAAAGTTGGACAACACAGATATTCCCACCAACAGCTGCTGCTGGTTTCAGTGAATGGCGCATCCAAACTAATTTACTATTTTTCAGTTGACTGAACAAGAGCATTTAGATTCCTGCATAGACTTTAAAATAAACTTAAACACATCATTCTCTGTACTATTTGGAGATTTTTGCCTCAGTCCAGTCCATAGTTTAAGCAATCTTTGATTTTAAGTGACGAAAGCACTCTAATGCAGCTACTACTCCTTGCTGATATTTCGATGAAGATTTAAAACATGAAGGGGGAAAGTGAATCCGATCTAAATGCATTAAAAAACAAAACAAAAACTAAGACATTTGAAAAGTTGCTGTTAATCTAATAAACGAAACAGTAGTATTTTTCCTGTAAAAGAAAGTCTAGGGATATTAATGTGAATTATTTAGTTATCTATAATCCAGACTTTGAGGAACCCTCTCCCCCAGCCTTTTTTGGCATATAACTATATATTTTTCAAAAAAAGATCCTTTCCCACTGTGTAAGGAAAAGAAGGAGAAAATGGAAGGCTGGCCAAATATGCTAAGTTCAAAGATATTGCTTTTATTTACATCTAAGAATTTTTGTTTATTTTTTTCACACACATTTTGTTTAAAAAGAAAAAAACCCCTCTTCAAATGTGCTTTCGCCTTGCCTTTCAAAGTGAAAAAACCCCAATCCAAAATAGATTTTTTTTCATCTTAGAAAAATAGCAGACAAGGATACTGAAAAATTAAAGGGTTAACCCAGAATGTTATCTTTTATACAGCACCAACAAAAGTTTTGAGTTGCTTTTCCTGTACAAAACTGCTGATATTTTTTTATTTACACAGTTTGGAATGCATCTGATAGAGCTGGGGGCTGTTTACCTCTGACTGGATTCATGGAACCGCAACACCCTATTACCTGCTGATCCTAGATCATCCACCGGGAGGGAATGGCCACAGGAGGGAGTAACATGTACTGCTGAGTAATCAATAACCTACTTTATAGGAAGCCAATGCCTTGCACAGTCACCGTTATATGCTCTCCTCTGCCTGGCTGTTTTGCACATATCAGCACAGGCCAAGGTTCATCAGCCTTGTTCATCAGTTGAAATGTTAGCTGTAGCAAAAAAGGGCAGACACAGCAGCACCACAGCCTGGTGAAGCGGAGACAATCAGAGCAAGAGTCCAGACTTCACCTAAACATCCACAGTCTGGGTTTGTGTGTGCTTCTGAGCACACACAGACATGCACACAGATCAATGCAAGCTAGGATTCTTAGGCCTCGTCTAGACAGGATGGATATAGTGCCCTAGTGGCACTGCTATGGTGACATTGTCCTACGTACTTTAGGCACCCATACCACTCTCTTACTGTTTCACCCCTAAAAGACATTTTTAACTGTTGCTGGAAAACCCAGTAATGGTCATGGATTTTCCAGCTGTAGCGCTTTTTAGCAACAATTGTCGCTCTGTGCAACGTGCATGCATGGAGGTTGAAACAGCCGACCATGTATCATGGAAGTGGTGATGCACACACGTGGTAATTTGATGGCAGCCAAATTGCCTGGATTGCGCATCATCAAAATGCTCAAAGTGGGGTGGCCAGTGCTGTCTAGGCAGGAGCAATGAATTTGCCCTTCCTTAAATACCCCACATGATTGCTCCTTAGCACTGTATCTAGTTGCCATCTAGAGGCAGCCATAATTACTGTCCGTGGTCCAGTAATGGTAGTACAATCCTGAGAGAAACAGACTATACAAGTAGGGGTAGGAAGTGAAATTATATTTTTGAAAGCTTCCAATAGATACCCTCTTTTTCATCATCCAGAAAAGATATCTTTATGCTTTGATATACTTTTTCAGGCCCATCCAGACAGGAGATATATAGCACAATTATGTCTGTGCTACAGTGGGATTGTCACAGGTATCTGTGGCAAAGCCACCACAGCCCCACTATTTTAAGAAATAGTGCTATTACTTATCTTGTGGATGGAACCACCACCTTCATTGTGTCTTCTGCACATATGCAGGTCCCAAAAATGATGGCCGTGCCTACACAGTTGTGATGATCCCATACATCCGGGTATTTCGTGCTGTTGAAGTACCCGGATGTGCCTATCACTATATCACACACAGACAGTGCTGGCCTCACTACTGTTTGTTCAACAGGCAATTATTTTGGAGGGGCTTTTCTTTGGAATATGACCTATTAGTGTGATATTCAGCCAGTGTTTGGAGCCAGCAAAACAAACAAACAAACACCAAAAGACATCAAAGGAAATTCTAACATGCCACCCTATGCATGTATTACAAAATGGTAACGGCACTTTATCACCTCAGAATTTCACCATATGACTTTCTAGAAAAGATAAAAAACACCCTCAAGTTGAGCTTGATTCCTAGTGGCAAGGTGGAAAATATTGACACAGTTTTCTTGGCAACAATATGGAAGTGGTTTGCTAATGTCCTCCTTCTGGGCAGATGATGGGGACTGAATCCAATTGATGTTCTACCACCAAGCTATGGACCTCCAACTTTATATGTAAACATAGCCAAAGCCCCTGCCTTTCATCTGCCAGTAGTTTCTATGTGGACAAGACACATCAGAAGAATCTACAATGAAGAGAAAATGCTCTGTTATGGGATGGCCGTACGATGGAAATGGTAAAGAGAAGACAACTTCTGGGATTTAAAAAAAAACAATGGGCATACTCTTCATCCTAAAATTTCTTTTCTAAGACCAATGGCACACAGATGCTAATTTTCGTTGATTGCCAAAATATTTTTCAGAGACCACTACAGGAATGGTTGTTGGGTTAAGTAGGTCTTTAGCATCCAAATATGCCGTTCTCCAATGCTGCAGATTTCCATGTTCCATAAATAAATGCTCTTTCCCCCATGTATTATATTGTATTGTACTATCTCTATACTCCTCCTCTAGCCTTCCTTGTTCAACACTGAATAGATTTTATTTTCTTCCTATTAAGCAGCACCTGTGTCTACAAGATCACATTTCTTCTACAATCTGGTGTGAAGTGCAGGTAACCAAGGCCCATCTGAAGAACCATTCACATTTCCAAGAAGCAAAATGGCCGACCATACTGTCTTGCAATCCACACCGACATTTTAAAAGCTTCTTGCCAAGAAAAAGTCAGAGTTTCTGTCATTTTCCTTTCCATAAGATGGAAAGGAGCCGAAAGGCATAATGTGGCAAGTAAATCATTCCTGAGTTTCTGAGAGAAATTAAGACAAAGTTACTCTATTCTTGAGTCCTTAATGAGCTTCTTGCTTTCTCTTGCTCTTCTTTGGTAAGGGGTCCATTTGGAGATTGATTTCCCCCACATGTACACACACACAAAAAATCAACCTGTTTCACTCAGCTTCACGCAGCAGAAAAATGAGACCTTATGGAGTCTTCCCGCAGTTGCCAGTGCTTTCCAATGTTGTATTCTTCCAGCTGACTTCGCCTTTCAATAGTGATTTTGTATTTCTTTCTGCACAAAAGAAAGAGAATTTCCTTCAGATAAGAATATCTGCGAAGAAGAAATATCTCTGTAACTATGAATGAGACAAATGAATGATTACTGCTGCTAAAAGATCTGTGCCCTGGATGTTCTTGCCTACTGTTAAGTTAAGCCACATCCAACCATTTTTTCCTTTCCCACCCCTTAATTTTTATTGTTTTCTCAAAAGAATTTAAGACATACAGTATTTAAAATCTAAAATGGTTCAAATGTTGATCTCTTGATTATAGTTGTTGACTTCCCATCTACTTCTTAATGTTTCCTTGCACCAGTTACATTCAGCCTCCCAAGTTTTCTCTCTTCTTTTCCACAATTTCTTACTTAAGGCGTTTTCGCACGGGGCTGAACGGAACGCGGAAAAGACAGGTGAGGACACGTCATCCGCATTGGCCGCGCGCGGCTTGCGTTCCGACGTGTCCTCACCTGTCTTTTCCGCGTTCGAAATGTAGAGCACTTCGAAGTGCTCTACACGCGTTCCAACGCGGACGAGCCGCCGGCAGCCGTTCGGAAGAAGAAGCGTTCGCGCTTCTTCTGTCTCCCGAACGGCTGCCGGCGCGCCTCCGACGCCGCGCGGCTTTGACAATCAGCTGTTTTTCAAACAGCTGATTGTCGATCTGCCTCCGCGGCTGCCGGCGCGCCCCTGGCCGGCGTTTGCCGGCTAAGGCAGCTTCGGGCGCTTTGACCATTCGCACCCAGACGCTCCGGAACGCGTTTACACGCGTTCTGGCGCGTTTGTGTGTGAACGGGGAAAGCGCCCGAAGCTGGCTTAAGCTTTCCGCCTGAACGCGTTCCGTCTGGAACGCGATTCAGTGCGGAAATGCCTTTAGTCTCTGAAATCTGCATATTCAGGGATTTCAAACAAAATTCCCCCTCTTTCCCAAACCAAATTGAATATCTGGGAATCATTCATCTATATATACTTTAATTCATTTATATTTCTATCCCCCCCACCCTATACATGAAGCTCTCAGGGCAGGTCACAGTAAAATCACTCTAAAAATGGATAAAATAGATAATCTAAGTCAGTAACAGTGTTTGCATGAGGAGGAGAAGGCTGTTCCTTCAGTCAAAGATGAGGGTAAATAAGGCTTCTAAAGTCAGGGCTACAAATGCATCATAGCATACTAATGCCCCCTTATCTCTACTTAATTCCTGAAAACAAATCTTAGCAGAAAAAATCTGGACAATGAGAACAGTTACTCTATTTCAATGGGACAAATTCTAAGTCATTCTAAGCCCATTCCAAATTCACTCCAAGATCATCCTAAACACCAAGTACCATACAGAAAGAAGTTGTGTAACATGGTAAAATAGAATGAATAATTAATAACAAAATAGTGCCAAAAATAAAATTTAAGACGATAGGTTATTTCTCCACGTACTGTAGAGGTTGAGACCAGTGGATATGGAATAGTCTGCCCCACTGATCCCAACCATGCGAAGGTGGGATCAGTGCTGCCTGCACCAATGGTGTTGATTCCACCATTTCATCTCCATGACCTCAAAGCAGGCATACATTTCAAGGACAGACACGGAGGCCTCTGGGGATGGTATTTCGGGCACATTTTGATGCACCACTGAAATTGCCTCGTTTGAGACTAGGCCCGCTGGAATGCCCAGTAGGCATGATTAAATCCCTGATCAAGATCATGCTTTGCATAAAGCGGATGGCATGTTTCTGTGTGTGTATGGCCACTTAGATCGCCTTTACTGAGTGGATCTTTGTGGCTTACAACCTTTCTCCATTTCCTGTGATCACAGATATGTGCATAAAGGGCCAACAATTTAACAAAAGACTGAAGATTTAAGTTTGAATGAACTTACACATTTTGTTATCGAAACAAAATTATCAATACAGTATACAGTCTGTGATTCAGAAAAGTGGACTGCAGATCTTACAACTGAAAATTTTGGTCGGTTCACAAAATGGGACCATACTAGTTGCAAACCTTGTAAGGGAACACTAGTATAGTGAGACTGGCAGGTACAACTGTGCAAATATTTTAAATAAACAGTCTCTAAGTAAGGGAGGGTTGGAGTCCAGATTCAAGGAAATGAAAAATACAAAGATCTGTGCAATAAAAGCTACTTTTGTTTGATTTTCATCCTCATAACAGAGTCATAAATGTCTGATATATAGAGACAGTTTCCCTTCCCTCTCTTTTTTAAATATTGAAATTCATGCAGCAGTAAATTGCTTGTCAAAAGACTTTTATGAATCTGTGCTCAAAGTTAGTCAAAGGTCAAAAAAATTCAATTTCTAGTTACCATAAAACAAACCTAATCATAATTTAGCTGCATTAACCCTGGAAACAAAGGGTTCCTCTTGATGGGTCTCAAACTATCATCCCACCCTACATACTGCGCTCCTTTGTCTAGCTGAGGATACTGGCTCCATCACACTTTCATCATGCGTGCACTGTGACCCTTTTAGCTGGAAACTGCATTAATGCAGATGAAAATACACATTCATTAGATCAGTTATGAACAATGTTAAGTGTGGAAGGGGTCACCATCATTCACCAAGGAGAAGAAAAATGTTCATTAAAGATAGGGAGAAAAATTGGGCTCTCGCGCCCTCCATAATCATGAGAATCAATTTCAGTGTACAGACTGATTTCCACATTTCACTGTATTTTTAAAAAAGAAGACAGTCCAAAGTAATCTCAAGGAGCAAGAAAAGTACAGGAATCTACAGTGTCAGTTTCAGGCGAACTAGAATTGGAGTGGGGAAGGGATGCAGCTGTAGCTCCAGGGACTTGTGATGTTTATTAACATATATATTCTCCCTTTGTAATCACTGAAGCTCCGTCCATTCCTAACTTAAAAGCTACCTTGTGTTTTCCCTTTCATCCTAGGAATATGTATGGCCACCCTTGGTGCTTGGGATTGGGTTCTCATCTTTTCTGCCCCAGTAACCGCAGGAAAAAACTGGCAGTTCAGGTCCAAACCCCCAGATTCTGGGGGGAGTGGATGCCCGACAGTGCAGAGACCTGCTGTGACAGGTGTGAGAAATCCTTCTTCTTCTCTGAGACCTCAGATTCTAGCCTGAAATCAGTGCTGCATTTGCCCGGGCAGCAGAAAGTGTCCAGTGGAGCCCCCACAGCATGGAGTTTACACGCGTGAGGCACCCACAGGTGTAGGATGTTCTTTGAGGACACTGAGGACATCCATTGTCCTCAGATGTCCATGCCACCACCACGCGGATACATGACATCAGTGCAAGCAACCTGTTTGGCCAACTCTGTCCAATTATTTTACTTCTGATATTTATTTAAACTCTGATCATGAGTGGCTGATACAGTCTTTGTCTTCCCAGCTTTAGAATTACAGATTTTAATACTGCTTCCCCACAGTGCCCCAGAACTGCACCTGGGACCTGCTATAATGGGAGACCTCTTTGAAATGTTCCATGTGGTAGACCAGTCCAGTAGTTCACTATGCTGACAGCTGGGCTGGCTTACCAGTTCATGAAGTCCAGCACCATTTCACCTGATTTTTGGAAGGAGCCCCAGCGGTGAGCCATTTCTGTTTCCCCAGTAGAAAAGCCCTAGCCTCCAAATTTGGCCCATGCTGTAACATCACAACTTGAATGGATCATTTGATTTAGGCCACATTTTGGTCCAACATGGTGCACACCAACACATGCCACGCAAAGGCAGCCATAGTTTCTATAGCTAAGTAACTATAACAGTGGGAGTGTGTTCTACTCACATGAAAATAAGTATGTTTATATTGAATAAATCTTGGCTTTGCTTTGTGAGGCAAGAGAAGGCCAACATGTGATCAATATGAACCAAGTGTAGCCTTTAACTTTCAGGCATATATGTTCCTGAGGCAGAAAATTGGCATTGCCATCATCTTTAGGTACCCAAACTTTTGGCATTGCCATCATCTTTAGGTACCCAGAAGGGATGGCCCTCTGGAACCTTTCAAGAAGACGGGCCCTGCAAAACTAGAAAGTAGCTTTTCAGCACCATCACTCTCAAAAAAGGAAGCACTCAGTATCTGCTAAAAACTCATGAATATATGAATCTCATATTTTTGGAAGTCATGAACAGAGAAGGGCAACCTGTTCTCAAATGAAGCCAAGCTGAACAGTGTGTACAAACTGAATGGCATAAGGTGACTCTGGCAGCAAGCACAAAGTCTGAATGTATTTCTCCTTGGGTCTCTCCTCCTACAGTCTACAAAACATGAACATAGGCAGTGTTTCTACACACACACACACACAAAAAAAAAATCAAACTAACCTGAAAAAGTAGAATGCCATCAGCAATCCTGCTCCTAGTAAAGCGCCCACAACAATGCCTGTAACTGCTGACTCTCCAAGGCCACCTGCTTGAAAAATAGGGGAAGAAAGTGAACAAAAGCATCTCACAGAGAAATACAGGCTGGCCCTAGTCGCTGCCCAAATATGACGCTAACAGGAAATACCCTGGAGAAAAGCCTCCCCAGAGTAACTGCTTGTTGGCTAGACAGCATGAGGCAGGTGTGCTGTCCGTGCATGGTATAGTGATGTGATCACCATCAACACGTGACAGGGACCGGCCTTGGAGGAGGAACCTTTTCTGGCCTCTGCTGCCTTCTGACTGGCTGCTCCATGTTTGAAGAGGCTCCAGAAATAGCATCCCATGGTGACAGCATCAAAGCGTGACTATCTTTTTGGGGCCTTGCACATGCGTGGTGGGCACAGCCAGGAATGTGGTTCCATTCAGAAAGTACATTTTAGGGTCATTTCAGGAAAACCTGCAATCAGGGTTGGGTTTTCTTGAAAGAGAAGAACAAGAGTTGGCTTTTCCAACCTGCTTTTCTCACCCATTTGAGGCGACTCAAAGCGGCTGACAAAGCTTTTCTTACTGTGAGGTAAGTGGGGCTATGAGAGCTCAGAAGGAGAGCTGTGACTAGCCCAAGGTCACCCAGCTGGCTTCATGGACGAAAGTGGAATCAAACCCAGTATTCCCAGATAAGAGTCCAGCTCCCTAACCATTGGACCAAAGAAGCTACAGCAAGTTTACAATGATATAGGGGACTATGGTGAGTTTGGCACAGATACATATGGCAATTCCATCATTGCCATACGTATCATTGCCCAGGCATAACTAAGCTATATAGTCCCCATCTAGATGGGGGCATTGTTTGCTGAAGTTTAGAGAGGCTCCAGAAGAAAAGCTTGCCTTTGTAAATAAATGCATTCATTTTTGCAAGTGGGTTAAAATGCTGGAACATTCCTGTATGCATAGTTTGAGGCTATGGTTTCAAAACTGTTGTAAAATCAGGGAAATTCACTCACTGGTGGCCCTAACATGGGAGTATTATTTAGCAGGTTATTATTAATCTGTAATGCAAAACCTTCCTTTCAGCCAAAGTTTTCAGGGGGAGTAAACAAAATAGATCAAGGGGAGAGAAGGGCTTTGACTGGAAGGTTTCTTTTCATCTAATGGAACTGCAGATGGAATGGTATTAAATCAATGGGCATTTCAGGGAAATGACAACAAGACTCCTGACCTAAGCTTTCACATACACACACACCCCTCTCAAATAATCTGCAGGCCACTACTGGGACAAAAAATAAATAAATAAATGAATTAAAAT
This sequence comes from Aspidoscelis tigris stejnegeri, assembly GCA_023333525.1. Lineage (NCBI taxonomy): Eukaryota > Metazoa > Chordata > Lepidosauria > Squamata > Teiidae > Aspidoscelis > Aspidoscelis tigris. Next base: position 17,498,304 of record JALMGA010000007.1, read on the forward strand.
GTAGCAAAACTCCAGTATTAAATAATAATTAAACTTCTAAGTGCGCATCCCCATGCATTTTTGATTTGGTCCGGTTTCCACAGACCAAATCCCTCCAAACCATGCCAGACCAGGACCAAATATGGTATCCGAAAAAACAAGTCTGAGCACAGCTTGGGGTCCCGGCACTCACTGGTTAGTAAGCTGAGACTGCGCATGGGGATGGTCCCGGGCTATTTGAGGAGGAGATTGGTGCTCACCTCAGTTGGAGGTGGGGTGTGCTTGCTGTTCCTGCCCTGTGCATTGGAGATCGCAGCTGCTGACATTTTTGGGGAGTGGAAAAATCCTGATCACCAAGGCAGGCAGGGTAATGGCTTAATTTTTGTATATTTTTCACAGAAAATATTCCACCCCCATTTCCCAATTGCAAAGGCAGGCAGGATAATGGCTTGATTTTTGTTCCAATTCCCAAAATTTTCAACCCCCGTTTCACAACTGCCAAGGCAATGGCTTGATTTGCTCCCTTTTAAACCTGGAGGGCATTCTCGTGGTTACCGGTGGAGCGGAGGTGCACAGAACTGCTCAAGCTCCTAACTGCCGCTAAACCTCATAGCGGCTTTCAGTCTTTTAAAATTATTTATAAATTTATTATTAGCAGTAAGCTTTATTTTAACTTTTTTTCCGCACCTCCCAGCCCAGTCCTGGCTTTCTGTGCCGCTAAGGGGGGGGGGGTATGCGGCATTTGCACCTTGCAGCACAGGGGCATTTACAGCTGGCGGCACAGGGATGGGCTGACATCAATCCAGGTGTTTTGAGAGTGCAGGTGTTTTGGAAGGAGGTAGAAAACATGATTAATAATATATATGCACTTAATATTAACTTAAATGAAAGGATAGTAATATTTCAATTGGATCTGGAGAATATAAGGCCAAAAGAGACTAGGGAAGTAGTCTGTTCCATACTTAGGTCGGCTCAATTGGTAGTAGTAAATGGATGGAAGGATGCAACTAAATGGGAAATACAGAAACTGTATGAATATATAATAGCCTCGATTGCAGTAGAGGTTCGAGAATGTCGGGAAAATTTTGAAAATGATTTAGCAAAAATAAGAAGGTGTAAAAATAAATGGAGGGAGGTTAAAAATTACCTGGAAGCGAGTGTCAGAAGTGAATTAGTTAAATTACAGTTAAGAATTGTATTCCTAATGTAACCCTTAGCTCATAAATGTTATTGAATATTTACTATTTAGGGGTGGGAGGGGGTGGGGAGGGGGGGGGGAAAAAAGGGAAGAATGTATAAGTGCACAATTATGTAAAATATTTAATAAAAATAATATAAAAAAAAATAAAAAAAATCCAGCTTCCAATGAGGAGAGAGGGGGCAGAGAGGAGGGGGTGCTGCTCCCAAGTGCCAGGGTTTGTTGTGGTTTGGTTTGCATGGGGACAGGTGCATCTGCGCCCAACCCGCACCCAGCCCGCGTCACCGGGAATGGCATGAGACCGGGCTGGGATTGATCTCGGACCCGCTCCCGGTCCCATGCGTGCCCATTCCGTGCCAAACAGTGTGCATGGGGACACGGCCTAAGAAAACAATCATGCAGTTCTAATTCATTGACAGATTACAAACGTTGCAGCAACAGATAATTTATATTATATACAAACAGAAAACCTGTAAGAAAAACAAACATTACAACATACATAATGAAATATTCAGTTAATAAAATCCCATGATGACAAACAGAAACACTAGCAAAAAACCCCTAGTCAGCGCCTCAGAAAAACTGTCCATGGAAAATGGTTGAGTTTTTGAAACTATCCACAAAACCTCTGCTGAACTTATTAATGGGAACAGCTTGCTTAACTTGCTTATGCAACATTCCTAAAGGTACAGTTCTTAGTTAATAAATTATTATCAAATGGATTACAGTCTCACTTTTGGCGTTCATGGGTTACCTTTGGCCTTGAGTTTTGTGAATGATTTTTCATGGGGCCCAAATATTTTTCATGGGCCAAAACAGGCCATCCATGAAATCTGCTTGCAGAACCTCTCCTTGGTTTTATGAAAACTTGGGTTTCTACTTTGGCTAGAGTATCTGGAGAGCAATGTGGAAAAACAGGTGGAAAAACAGGTGGAAAAACAGGTGGAAAAACAGGTCATCTGTCACTTCCAAAAGCATGACCATCACATGCACACTACAGAATAAGGTCATGCCACCTGGCTTTGGCTGGGCAGTCCTAAGCCAAGATGGAAGGTCCACATTCACTGAATGACTGCTTGGCTAGTATTCAGGAGACCCCAAGATTCATACCTGGCAGTGATAGGAACGGTCAGGGAAAGCCCTAATAAACCTGGAATAGCCAGTGGGGCTGTGGGGACAAGCAGGATACTTTTAAGGCCATTTGCTGGGATCTGAGAGCAGGAGAAGGTTTGCCCTTGTTTCTGCTTGAAATGCCCATGGGCAATTGGTGGGACACTGTGTACAACAGGATTCTGGACTAGATGGGGTGTGGCCTGATCCAGCAGGTCTCCTCTGATGTTCTTATGTTCTTATTCCTAGGTAATAGTTCCCTCATAGGAAACGTTTTTATTTCACGGTGCTTTTGTACCCTGTATCAATGATTCCATCACACTGTGCTCTAAAACTAAGCAGGGACCATAGTTAGTGTCAGTACAGATACCTGTAATTATACATATGTCTCCCTCACCACCACCAAAAGACTTGCCTGCAATCAAAACTATATGAATGTCAGCTAAAATCTTCAGGAACAGTCATCCTGACTACAGCTCAGAACCCTCAGAAGTTAAAGGGGAGGAGATGTGTGAGACTGGTCTTCTTTGTGGTAGCCCCCAGATTATGACACAACTCCTGTATATTCATTTAGATGGTTCTCAAAGCCACAACTCTTTATTCACACCTTTAGATAGTCTCTCTATCCCTCCTGGACACTGTAATTCAAATTTAACTTTGTTTCTTTTATGTTTTTGAGTTTGATCTGTTCTAGCCATGCTTTTGCAATGTGTTTTAGATCTATTGTAATCCATCCTTAGACCATATAATAAAGAGAGGGAATTAAATATAAATGAATAAATAAAATAATTGTGATATCTAGGTGCATTATCTAGTAGCAGCATGGGGCTTTTAAAAAAGCCCTCCAATCAACACACCACGGTGGAGGGGATTTTGTGGGCAACCTCTTGACTATCCATGTCTGTCTGTTAGCAAATATAATTCCCAACAAAAAGCAACATAACCTGTAACAAGATGGGAGAGCAAATGTTAAGTGCCTTAAACTTACATGATTTGCAAGGTGTATTGCTTGGGTGCTCTAAACCACGGTTGTCATCTGTTCTAATTTTGTGTTCCCAGGAATAATTAGGAAGGATTTCAAGTCGTCCCTGTTTTCCGTAATAGTTTCCAATAACCTGTTTTTTTAGAAAAATCAACAATGTTCATCCAGCTTATTTTGGGGGGAGAAAGAAGAAACCTGATGGTACAATCTGGATTTGTCACTGCCTGCATTCAAGAAGTGCCTCGGAAGCACATTACAGACAGTAGTGTTTTCCCCTCCCCCATGTTCTCATCCCATCTCAAATCCACCCTTTCAACCTGGAATGTCCTGGAGAGTCTGGAAGGGTAGACTAGGGTTTCAACAATCCCACCTCTAAGCCATCTCAAGGAAATGACTGTCAAACCAAGCTATCTTTTTTTTTCTGTAAAGTTTTGTTATTCTTACTTAAGATTATATTGCACTCTAGTTTGACACTTCTTAATCTTTGCTATTTTGATTTTTAACATCTGTTCTTTAACATTGTTTTATTGTGTAGCTTTACTTTGCATTATATTTGTTCTTGTACGCCACTTTAGGTTAATGGGCTCCTGTGTGGTACAGTGGTTCCGGTGTCTCTACACCTAACCTACTTTACAGGTTGATGGGAGAGTAAAAATGAAGAAAACAATAATCATCTTTGGCATACTGAATTCACTGGAGAAAAAGTGAGATGTTCATAAAAACATATTCAAAACCTACTTTATGTCATTGTCATCCTATATTGTTCTGTCTTTCCTTGCGGATGTATTTGAGCTCTCCTAAACATCGTCTGTAGGTCATTTGAATCTAGTTTCTATTTATTTTTGAAAGTCAACTTTGTATTCTAAACACCGAGTTGTCAGATAAGGATTTGCTGGTCAAACCCAAGTCGGTTTGGCCGCATTCCACTGAGGAACTCAAGTTTTCATGACCAGCGGGAAGGAACCTAGTGAATAAACAAACACTGCCACCACTACCATCAAAGGGAGGTCAGCATTATAAATCAGGACAAGGGTAATCCCAGCAAAAGGATGATGTCAACAAATGCAAAAGGGAAAGAAACCAGAATCTGAAATGAGAGAGGCTTTTCAAGGGAAACGGAAAAGCTGTATTAAATATACAAAAAAAAGTTAATTGTGCAACCGCTGGATTTCCTGTCCTAGATGAGAACTGTGCATCGACATCTGCAGAGATCAGGGTCAGTCATGGCTGGACAATTTCTCTCTTTTTTTCTCCTTGGGTTCTGGCTCAATATGCTGTGTCCTTCAGCCTCTCCTCAGATGACTTCTGGATCTTTTATGATCAGTGTGGCTTTTCCTGATAGCTTTTCTATTTCAGTGTAGAGCCTCAACTATCACTAATGCTGTTTATATTAGTCAAAAGCATGGATCAACAAAATACTATAAACAATCTGGTATATAATGATTTGAGTTAATTTACTGCCTCTACAGCTTAACAAGCAGGAATCTGCATTTTAAAGCTCCATCTTTGCTATTTATACAGCAAATGGTTTTGTTCTTAGTCATTAGGGCGATGTTTCTTGAGCACTGGAAATCCAAACACAACATAACTTTTCCATCCCTGCCCTGAAGCCCCCTACATGGCCTCAAAATATTCTCTGAACTATCTTCTAATTCTACACTGATTTGGAGGAGAGTCTATAGGCTTTTCCATTCCTTGCTCCCTAGGGAACTCCCAGAATGCCCCAGCACAGAAATGGCTCTGCACTTGTTGGCATGTGCCCAACCGTATATCTGTGGAGAACTCAAAAGTGCTCTACAACTAGACTAGCCCCAGCCTAGAACAGCCCAGAACACTCTGTTCATTCACACCTCTTCAGGGTGAACAGGACAGTATTATGCAGCTGCAGGTGCTGCCATGTCACCTGGTCACCAAGCAATGGCACTGTGTATGCCTGTTGACGTGGCCCAGTGATCCTGATGAATGCACTTACCCAGAACTTAGGGAAATGCTGGGTAAGTTTGGAATGGATCTGGTGGATGCCAGATCCATCCCCCAACGTCATTTTCCTGGGATGCTTTAACAGAGAAGTGAAGATGCGAAAAGGTCCTATGGCTAAATGCAGGGGAACAGAGGAAGGTGGTGTTGACATTTCTACCACTGCTTCTATTTTGTCCACATTTTTCCGGTTGGCTCTTATCTCCTACATCTATATTGTTTCCAAGGATTACCTTCCTGCCCTTCACCCAAAGGTACCAGGGTGGGTCCAAACTCTCAGAAAAGACATCAATAAAAGCAATATAAAATATGATTAAAATAAAATGTTCTCTCTACAGCAGGACAATATTCGGTGGAAGCTAAACATTAAGGCCTGAGTTTGTGAGGTTATATTTTAACCAGGCACCGACAATCATATAATCCTTGGCTGTGCCCATACTGGGCTTTGGCTATCTATAGAGTGGTAAGGCTATGTTGGCACATGTGCAAGAAACTGAGCAGGGAATGGGTAAAAACAAGAGGCTGAGAAGAGAACCAAGGGAGGAGGCTGTCACTTCAGGACTGAGATCTGAACTGAGGGCCTTTTGGTGTTTACATTAGTGAGGTAATCCAACAGGAACAGCCCAGACGAATCTATTCTGGTGGCAAGAACGACTCCAAAGCACTGTAATAAGCCTTCCATATTCAGAAACTTATCTTGGTTCAAAGGTACAGGAATCACTTCCAGGTTTGCCTAGGGCAGTCATGTCAAACATACGGCCCGCAGGCCGCATAATGCCCGTGGGGTGCATCAAAACGGCCCGCAATCGCCTCCACCGCCGTCTCCTGGCACCCCCCGGCGACATCCGCTGCTCCCTTGTACCATCGGCTGCGCGCCAGTGCTTGCCGCCGCTGGCTGCTGGCCGCCGCAGGCCCGACCCTCGCCCTGGGTGCCGCTGCCTATCGGAGGGAGGGGGCGGAGCCAGCGTCGGCGAGGGGCGTGTGTCTGCCGGCCATGTGAGTGCCGAGAAGAGAAGATGGCGCTGCGCGCGCCGGGCCTGGGGGGCACAACCGGCGCCTCCTCCTCCTCCTCAGCCTTGCTGCCTGCGGCCGCGATGCCCCCAAGCCCCGCTGCTCGCCGCCCGGAGGAGGAGCAGCGGCAGCGGCACCCGGCAGGTACCGAGGGAGTGAGGAAGGCGCACTTCTAAGACCATTTGCTGGGATCCAAGAGCAGGAAGGAAGCAGAAGGGCTGAGACCTGATATGTAAAGTAAGATATGCTGACTGGCTGAAATGTTTTCCACACTCCTTGCATTCACATGGTTTCTCTCCAATGTGAGATCTGAAATGTGCAATGAGATATGCTGACTAGCTGAAGGAACTAGTATTAAGATTTTAACAACCGTATTATATACTATATAATTAAATAAATAAAATGTTATAATAATTCAGTACATTTTTTTTATTTGAATCCGGCCCGCCTACACATTCTAAATTTAATATATGGCCCTCTGCAAAATTGAGTTTGACACCTCTGGCCTAGGGGATAATTGAAATTGTGTCTCCCTATCAGACACATCTCATCACCAGTGGAACACAGGTAGGGCTGAAAAAAACAGGTCTACTGATGTCCTGGTATAGGCAGCCATTCTCTGTGGTGCCACCAACTTCTAGAAAGCCCACCCCTCTGGTGTCTGCAAAACACCTACTATCATAGCTTTTATGTGACTGATGAAAACCAAAGATATTATGGTGTTTGTATCCTTGTAGCACCACTCTATTATTATGTTTATTGCTCTTTTATACTCTTGATTTAATGGGTTTTAACCTCTATTTAAGTGACACTGTGCTGATGGCCACAACAAACTTCTGGAAGCCTGAGAGCACCATAAACTACCAGCATGGTTTTCAAGTGGAGTGCAACCCTATCAAAAGCAAGATTCATCCATAAGAGCCTAAACGCTGTATTATAATGACCAATAGTCCATCAACGCTCATAACTGGCTCTAAGAAGTCCACAAGTGAGGGATGTGAGAGCTAACAGTCTCCTTGCTCCTAATTCCCAGCAGCTGGCCTTTAGAGACATACCAGCTCCAATGCTGTAGGCAGCATATATCCATGGATAGCTCATACTGAAGCCAAAAAAACCTCCTGGTCATTGTTCTAGTTTAGCATTTAGAATAATGTTTATTCCTGAGCTTACCTGCTGTGTCCCAGTTTCTGGATCTGTCATCGCAATCACAGAGAAATCTCCAAATCTTTCTCCATTGGCATCTATGGATACTGGCCCTGCAATGCCTGAGGAATGGCATGTAAGAAATTTAAAAATTAATGAGCTGAAAATTCAGAACGCTTCCAAGAAAAACAGAAATACAGGAGAGGGCAGAATTTTTATAGACTGATATGGTCGAAAACTCCATCAGTCTTCCAACATGTCTCCTGGCATTCCAAAAGAAATGTTAATGTATCAATGTGTCTGCATTCCTGAAATTTCTAACATTTCTTTTTCAATATATATAAAATTGCCGTCTGATTGAGAGGACAAGTGGAAAAAATGAAAATCAAGCCCAAGTCCAGAACCCCAACTGAGCTGAAATAAAATTTAGAAAGGCAATGAAGAAATGTTAACATACACAGCATTGTCTAAGACCTGGTTCACAATATAAGACTATGGGTGTTTTTCCACTGTCACCCATTAATGGGTACTTAATGGGTACTTCTAGTGACAGTGGAAAAACACCCTATGTCTGATTCTGAAAAGACTCCTATGCACATCTGCACTAATCTTTGAACTGGTCCAAGGAGCCTTTTAGACCAGATCTTGGGCCTCCTCATCTGAACATTAATGAAGATCAAGGAGAACCGACACCTGTTGGTCCTACTCCATCTGCACCAGACAGAGCAGGATCATTCAACCAGTACTACCAGAGGGACTAAGAGCCTTGTTCTGGGACTACTGAGGGTGTTTTTCAGTGGGGTACCAAAGTGCGCTGCCAAAAACTATCTCCCTGGCCCTGAAGCTAGGAACTTTCATTCCTAGCCTTTGGTGAAAGGGGGCGGTTGCAGAGCTTATATGAACTTCGCAACTGTGAGAGGTGAGGGCCAGATTAACGCTGTCAGGATTGAGGGCAGGTAAGTGGAGAAAGGGCCCTAATTTGCTCAGCCTCTTAAAGCTGGTATGGTGTAACTGCAATGATAAAATGTGAAGAAGTGTAAAACCAGAAATCCTTCATGGAATCCAAGATATGGGGTGGGAGGCACAGGTCACATATGAGCTATTGCAGAGGCACAAGCATTCGAGAGGCCCTTGTGTGGATAGGCCTAAGCTGGTACAAGAGCCTCCTGAATGCATGTAGGGTACCCTGGGACAGAGCATTTGCTCTGCTGGGCCAGCAGTTCCATTTGGAACCACCCCAGCCAGTCCCGGGGACGCACACAGGCACGCAGGCACACCACTTACCTTTTTGTCACCGGGTTTGAACTGGTGCAGCCCGGCGTTGTGCATCTGCGCGTGCCACCGGCTCTAACTGGCGATCTACCCATGCCTGCGTGAACCCGGCAATGAAGAGTTAAGTGGCGTGCATGTGTGCATGTCCCTGGGTAGGCCGTGGCCAGGGGGCATGGGTGCCCAGGGGAGTTCCTGTGGGCTCTAGGTCACCCAATCCCATAACCTAAAGCATGCAGGAACCCGAGGAAGGGACGAGACAAGCCTGCCTGCTCCTAGGGTTGAACCTGACCCAACGATGATAGGCCTGGGAAGGGCATTCCGCCCCCGCACCGGCCTTTTCGGGCTAGGCCACGCAGGGGCAGATTCCACATTCACACCTATGGAGGTACAAACACATCCCCACACATTCGTTACCTACCTAGGTGTGAATGGGGAATGCGTCCCCATGTGGCCTAGCCTTCGTGCACTACAGCCATTTGGCTGCAGTGCAAAAAGGCATCTTGTGTAATTCACTTCCTTGTAGCTCCCATTCTTGTGGGAATTGCTGCTTTGAGGAAATTCCCGCTTTGAGGAAATTCCCCTAGTAGCAGTGATATTGTCACATGGGTTTCTTCTCAGATGAGAGGAAAAGTTGGCCATTTTTGGAGCTCTGGAGAAGCAAGTTATGTGGAAATTGGATTGGTAAGTCACTTTCTTCCCCTTCTGTGCCATTATACAGGGAGAAGTACTCCGGTCACTGGACACTGTCCTGGGAGATCTTCAAAGGCCTATGCTGGTAGGGGTAACTGCAGGGGCAGGTTTGTGTAGTCACCCAGGTCCCCAGGCATAGTACCATTTGAACCTTCACACCCAGAGGCAACCTCATGCTCATAAAATTTCAGTCTCTTTTACCTATCCAGGAGAGTTAAAAGAGCATAACAGAGTAGAGATGTCCATGAACTGGTTTTGGGGCATTCAATTCGTAATGAACTGAATGTTCAGAAAATTCATATTCATTCGAATAGATCCCCTTTGAATATGGTCTATTTGATATGAATGCATTTGTACGAATTTGTACGAATAATGAATTTTACGAATATTTGTGCACATCCCTATAACGGAGAGTTATCACACCTGAATTGCTCTGCTTAATCCTTCCAGAGAAGTGAAAGGTCAGAAAGTAGAATTTACAGACCCCAAATCACCTGCTTAGGTTGAAAAAGCTCTCAGTAATCCATCTTTTTCTATGTGAAATCAATGTGGTTGGGTACCACTGAACTGTGGCCAACTTCTGGTTGACCAAATGGGCACCTCTATGCGGTTTTCTTGGCAGAGATACAGAAGTGGTTCACCATTGCCTACTTCCAAGGAGAGGCTGGGAATCAAACTAGTGACCCCTCTGCTCTCCAGCCATTTTGCTCCACCACTGAGCTACAACCACACCCGTAGTTAAAGCCACTAAATCAATAGTCATTAGTATAAGCTGCTTGGCTTATGACACACTGAGATCTTAATTATGTGGATTAGTTTGTGGACTTTCAATACCTCACTGAAGCTGAGAAAGAAGCCCATTAATGCCTTCTAGTTTCTCTACTCACTGCTGGGTTTCTATCTAAATAAAATATTTCATTTAGCTTAAGAACTCCCACTGGAAATCTTTTAAATCTTAACCGTAAAAAATGACAGGCCAAGGTGTAAAGAGCAGCTTGGTCTTTCAGCTAAGATCATGCTGGCTTTGAGAGGTTTAATGCAGACTTTAAGCCCATTTGTATGTTCTGGTTGGGGGTGCAGCAGGGTGGCTTGAAAGACGGGTCACAAGGCGCTTTTTGCCAGACAGAATCAAGCGTACGAAATAGAGGTCCTGAAAGGTTTCTGACGTCACAGAGACCCCTAAGACACACAGAAAGCAATTCATAATCTAGCACAAGGCTGGCTAAAAGGGAAAAAAAAACATGGAAAGGAAGAAATAGGCATTTGTGTGTTCTTTTCCAATCCAATTGTGAGAGATAAAAAGCTAAATGGAAAAGACGAAGCAATTAACCAAGGAAGCCTCAAAAATAAGAACTTAACCCTAATAATAAGTGCTGTAGTTATTACTGCAAAACCTTATAGTAGAGAATTGGGGCCAGTAATGTTGTAAAAAGACACACAACAGCAGACTACTTCATGTAGTTTCTTAAAATATTTTGTGCATGTGTGCAATCTATAAACTCTGTTGAAACTAAACACGCCGCCGTCTTCTATTTCTGCATATGGTGTCCCAGTTATCTGGTTTGTCAGCCAGAGGCAGAAATGAGAATTCCAAACACAACACAAGGAGCCTAAGAGATGATAAAAGCCCTAACTATGAAAACTGAAATCTCCTTATCACATCCTTGCAAGTCACTCAGAATTATGCATCAGGCACTTTCCTTTCAAGGGCCCACAGTATTCATTTTTCTCTTTAATCTTCCTGCTTTTGTGTGGTTGTGAGGGAGGGGATATGCATCACATTTTTCTTCCAAGACACCCCGTTCGTCGGTTGCTGTGAGTGTGTGTGAGTGTGCGCGCATGCACCTACCCACCCCACCTTCCTAGATATATATAACATGCCTTCAACTGCTGGTTGTGCAGAAGAAAAACATCCCACTCATTTCAAATGGGAGTAATGGAACGCTGGGATTCCTATATGGGCAAGCAATTTCAATCCTTTGCTCCCTGTGTTCCTGATCTAAATTACAGCCTCCACCCCTGAAATTTCTCGATAAATAACGCTGTTAGCTTCAATGGAGGTTTCACTTCCCTGGCGAATTTCAGATGCAGGTTTATTCCACCCTCTGACAATAATTGAGCAATTGTCCTTGTAAGGCAGTGGTTCTCAACCTGGGGGTCGGGACCCCTTTGGGGGTCAAATTACCCTTTCAGAGGGGTCGCGATGAGCCTCCCGCCGCCCTTCTCTGCCACCTTCCAGCTGCTTCGCCCCCATGGTTGGGGGTCCCCACAACATGAGGAACTCCATTAAGGGGTCGCGGCATTAGGAAGGTTGAGAACCGCTGTTGTAAGGTATGCAACTGCGTATGTATCTCCTGAAACAGGAGGTCTCTTCTCATCCTTCTGGTTTCTTCTGCTGCTGCCTAACCATCCCCCTGGCTTACCTGATGAGACAAATTTTGAAGAGTTAAATTACTTTTAAACCAGAATTGTTTCTGTTGGGAATAGCTGATGATAGTTTAAATAGCATAAAGACTTTGACATTATATATGGTGACCACAGCTAGATTGTTATATGCACAGAAACAGAAGGAAGAAGAGTTATCTACGGAGGAGGAATGGATAATTAAACTGATCGAAATGGCTGAAATGGATAAACTGACAAACTTACTAAAGGACAAAACAGTGAATAGGTTTTTGGAAGACTGGAGTCCCCTTATTGAATATCTACAGGACTTGGAGGTGATGACGAAGGGTTTTGGCTAAGGCATATGGAAAAGAATAAAAGGCATATAAGGGGAGCATAGAATTAAATGATTATAAGAAGAGGAGTCGGAAGAACAGAGGAAGTCACACAGAAAATATAAAAGCATTGTAACAATGGGATGTGGGGAATATTTTTTTGAAATGATTGGAAAATGCTTTGAAAAATAAAAAAATTATATGGAAGAAAAAAAGGAGCTGATACGATGAACAGGAAGTAAGGAAAAAACCCAGGAGGGGAAAAGGTTGGTAAAATGAGGAGACGTCAATCAGAAGTAGACCTCATTATCAATAGATGTTTTCCCTTAGAGGGAATATTGCAGTGGGGTGCAAAGAGTTTAATCCTTTGTACTGTACTCTCCTCAAGACTGAGACAAGGTTGATCAGGGTTTACTCAATGACAAGACGCACGTGGTGCCTTTGTAGCATTTTGAATGCACAAGGAAAAGGCAGCGTCTGCATGGCACTTCCTACTTGTTGCACGGTAGAGCAAAGGTAGAGCATGGCTTCTGCACAGAGGCCATGCTCCACCCCCGTCATGCCACAACAAACCCATAATGGTACTTCTGTAGCAGAATGGTTTGAAGAGCTCCTAAAACACTTCAAACAGATCTTGGTAGTGGTTTCTTGGGAGGGTTTACTGGACTCCTCTCTGCTGCTCACAGATGGCATTGGCAAGGTTGAATAGGTAGCGTGCAAAAGTTACATCTGTCCAAGGATCTTCTGTCTTTGCAGGAGAAACTTTTGCTAGTATTCTTCATGGCAAGGAGTCAGCAGTTTTGTTTCAACTGACAATATTGTATATGCTAATCTGCTCTGGCAATCATCTTTGTCTTAAAGGCAGCATATAAACAAGACAAATACCCAAATCAGTAACCATACTGCCTTTCATTTTCATATCCCAAAGAGTAAAAAGGATGCCATTTTTTGCCAACCCAGATATACAACCAAAATTGTGTGAGACATTTAGCTGGTTGTACCTTCATACGTCCTGTTCCATGTCTGCTGGACAATCTTTTCTCCATCCTTCTTAGTGAAGCCGTTTTTCAGAACTTCCCGTAAAGCCAAAACGTAAAGGATTACAGCGTCGTGGAAGCCTTCCACAAACATATTTACCTAGAAGGGAAGCAAAACATTTGTTAACGGATTGAGCCGTAATAGTGGGTTCTTTGGCCAGTTCAGAAGAATTATACAACCTAGTTCAAACTGAAAATCACATAACCACTGTCAAACAGAACTAATAAGGTGGATCATGGGTACTGTTGGACACTGGGACTTTTTCCGTATTTACCTTGTGGAAAGCTCCATGCCTGTCTCTGGAATGCCACATTTGCACACAGACGCTGCTGCAGCAATCCAGAAGTTGTCTGAGCCCTCCCCCAAGTCTTCACCAGATTATGAGAAACCTGTGACTCTCTTATGCATCAGACAGCACCAGAGACTGTCCCAGGTTTGTCAGGTGAGGAGGGTTTAAAACTGCTGACAGAGGTCAGTTCAAGTTCTCACACTTTATACTGCTGACTTTGGTTGATTGTGAGTTGTGGCACTGTTGATTCTGCCACCTGGAGAGTATGAGAACCCTGGAAGTCACTTGCACCAATTTGGCAGTAACTCCTGTGGCCTTGAGAAGCACTGGATGCAAAACTACATCATTACTCCGTTATTTTTTCCTGTGGCATTTTTAAAAGCAAGTCTCCTTAACCTTCATTTCCCCATATGCACCATGATATGGTGTTTGAAATTTAGAACTTCATGAAGTCTTCTAGGACCTTAATTCTAGAGAATAATGAAAGGCCACTATATACTAGTATCAACCAATCATAATATTACTTAAATGTAACAGAATGAATCAACAGATTAAGAACTTAAGAGGAGCCACAGCCCATCTAGTCCAGCATCCTGTCCCACAGAGTAGCCCACCAGTTGCTACTGGGCATCTTAAGCAGAAGACAAAGGCAAAACCTTCACCTGCTCTCAGATTCCAACAAATGGCCTTTAGAGGTATCCTGCCTGACCACTCAGCCTGGAGGATGTACCCAGCCGTTCATTCTAATAACCATTGAGCCAAGTAATTATATAAAAACCAGATAGATGGAATTGAGAAAACAAAAGAATGCATAAGAGACAGAAAAGAAGTATATCAAATGCTTGTGTTCAAAAATATATCCTAACCAGGTGAAAAACAGTTCACCTGTAAAGACACACCTCGGAGGCAACTTGGAAAGATAGGCAAATGGCCATTTTTGTCCATGCGTCCAAATATTTCAACAAGTAAAAATCCATATATTTTTGGTTCAAGAACCAATGTAATAAATGAGTAATTTTTCCAATCATTCTAAACCTGTTTAAGAAGACCATGGAAATAACAACACTTATGGAAAGAACAGAACTGGCAAGAAAGTGTTTATATCCATCCAGCATTCCTCTAGTAACCTCAGCTAGGGCTGGCATTTGATCGATCAAATGTTCTCATATAATGGTCAAATATTTAAGGCATTCGTTTATTGGCACAATAAAAAACAAAACAAAAAGCCCCACTGAGAGAATTACACTAACTACAAAAGATGTTCTTCTAAGAACAAATGTAAAATGAGAAGTTAGTGCAGCATCAGAACGGATATAGGAGTCCCTGGGTTGGAATCCTCACCAAGACAGGGCATTACCCTGGATGACCTCTCAGCTTAACCCACCTATGGAAGAACATAATGGAAGGACATAATGGAAGAAAAGGATTGCTTTGTGCTGTTCAGAAGAAACGTGGAATATAAACACCAATCATATATGGAAGGTCGCCTTAGCCTCATACTAGTCACCCTCAAATCTGAAGTCATCTGGAACTGAATTGCTAAGAATTCCACTTGCCCAAAATGCTATGGGTCATACATCCATCAGTCTCCTTTGTAGTGGCACCAATCTTGTAGAACAATTTTTTTCCTCTCTTAAGGCATGACTAAAAATATTTTTGTTTACTGTTGCATTTTTCTGTGTTTTTTTCCTTTGGATTTTTAATTCTTGTATTTGATTTTTAAGCATTTAATTCTTTTTAAACTATATTGCTAAAACTGTACATTTTAGAGTTTTATTTTTAATACATATGGTGTTTAACTTGTGAACAATATTTCTGAAACTGTACATTTTAGGGGTTTGTTTTTAGTATGTTTTAACTGCTTGTAAGCTGTTAGGGAAGGACATGAAAATAAAATTTCCGATGTAGCAACGAACTGATTCAATGCTATTAATAGGTGATTTTACACTTGTCATTATAGCAGACCATGGTCTCACCCATTTAAGGGGACTCAAAGTGGCTGACAAAGCTTTTCTATCCTTCTCCCACAACAGAACACCATGTGAGGTAGGTGGGGCTGTGAAAGCTCAGAAGAGAGCTGTGACTAGCCCAAGGTTACCCAGCTGGCTTCATGGGGGAGGATGGAATCAAACCCAGTATTCCCAGATAAGAGTCTGGCTCTTTAACTACTAGACCAAACTGAGGGGGAAGTACTTGCCCCTCTTAGTATGCTCAATCCTGCACAAGACAGGCATAGATGGGATAGCCACCAGCCTACTGGCATATCAGGGGGTGGTATATCAGACCAAGGGAACCTAAATAAGATCCCCAAGAGCTCCAAAGCCTGGGAACCTTTGTTCCTGGCTGTCAAAGCTTTCAGAGCCCCCCACAAATGGCTTGGAAGTTGGCGTGAGCTTTGAAGCAGGCATGGAACAGGCTATCCCAATGCAGGTGGCCTTGTTCCACACCCTGAGCACACCATGTACTAGCATGACAGATTGCGAGGACTGGAACACCAGGACTGGACCATGGAAGGTTAAGTGTGGAAACAGACTATGATTCAGCCATGGCCTCTGGACTGGGAGTGTAGTACAAAGCATACATTACTTTCCCCTGCCTCAAGTGAGTCCTGCTGTCCTCTAATGTCTCCCGGAGTTTGCCAAGCTCATGTTCACTGATTTCACAACACTATCTGCCCATCTCGTCATCCACAGTCTTTTTTAGTGACTCCCGTCTTCTCATTATATGGCCAAAGTATCTGAGCTGAAGTTTTTTGTCGTTCCAATGAATAGTTAAAAGTGGATTGCCTTTAGAGTTTATTTGGTTACCTTGTAGTCCAAGATGTTCTCAAAAGTCTACTTTAGCACTATTAACATTTTTAAAGTCTTTTAAAACATATCTTTCACGTGTGCCCTTGGTAATGATGGATGGCGTGACCACGATAAGACATCATTTTTCTTTATCTATTCTGAGCCTTTTTTTTAAAAAAAAAACTGTAAACTGTGTGGATTTTGTAAATCCTCTACAAAGTTTATTTGTCAGACCAGAAATAAACATAACCAATAGTCCTTGCTGCACTGCATGGGCTATCCTACTTTGCATTGGGCCAGGTTACACAGCCAGGCTCACAGTGGGCTGGGCTATGTGTAGCTCACTTCAGATGCTACCTGCCTTGCAGGTAGCCTAGACCATGCAAACTCCCAATGTGCAAGGCTAGGCACTAAGTTCCCGGGGTTCAAAGTTCCCAGCTGACAGTGGCTGTTGCTTTTGATCTCCCAGCCAAAAAGGGCCCAGGCCTGGTATCCTGTCCCATGGGGTGTTCTGTTCATGCATCCTTTGTGGATCTCTAGACTTTCTGGAAAACACAGGGTCACCAGTTCAGTCCCCATCTTCTTCCCAGAAGTAGGCAGTGGTAAACTACTTCTATTATCTCTGCCAAGAAAGCTGTACGGAGGTGTCCAGGTAGTCAAGCAGGAGCCAGTGACGACTTGGTGGTAGCCAATAAGAAGAAGAAATAATGTTGATAGTCTGTTGGTGGACTGGTCTTAACAGGTTCCCGCAGCGGAGTAAGATTTAGCACCATATCTCAATCCATAGCTTTGTTCAGGGTAGACAAGGTGTCCTGAGGTCATATAGCCTCTGTCAGATCACACCAATGTGCAAAAGGCAAAGGCCTAGCATGTCCTCTAGGCTGACCCACTGGGCGATGCAGAAAGGGCCACTATCATTACCATTCAACGAGAGTGCAGTTGAAACCAGCAGCCTGGTATGGTTGGATAACTTTGTGCCTCAGCTGATTATTTTTTGTATACAGTTCAGAAAACATTACTGTGATGTACAGTTGTAATACCAGAAATCATAACCATAAATAACTGATAATAAATATTACAGGTTTAATAAATAAAACAAGCAGGAAACAGAGCAATTGGACTGCCCACATATCCTTTCAGCTCTACTGATGAGAGTTACTTTGGAAAACTTTCAGAATGTTTGGACTTCTAATGTGGATATTAGGAGCTGTTCAGTGACTGAAAGGAATGCATAATCAAGTTTATTAATTAGTCAAATAACCATACCATAATAAAGAAAAGTATAAGAACATAAGAAATTCCCATGGGCAATCCTGTTGGCTAAGTATCAGAAACCCCATTACTCCCTAAAACTACCAGAGTTAAACTGATGCTGCCTTTTCTTACAAAGCAGAAGACAAAAAAACCCAGATTCCTTCTGAAACTGACCCATGGCCCATCTAGTCTCATAGCTGCCATTCAACTGCAGAAGGAATTCCACCCACAGGATATGAGTGCACAGCTCACCTGAAAGCCTCCCAGCAGCTGCTACTATCATCTCACCTCCTACTGTCATCAAGGCTAACAGCCATTGATACCCTTGACGTCCGTGAACTGCTTTTTCTGGAACCGTTCAAAATGGTGGCCAAAATGTAGGCTCAAACTCACATTTCTTGTGTAAAACATACCTTGTGAAATCCTTTGCCACCCGAATGCATCTTTTATACATTATCCTTAACTCTCCTCTCAGGACTACCAGTTAGCACAATGAAACAGTGCACATATTGTAAATTGCCCTGGCAAAGGAACTTTCTCACCTGCCCAGAGCTTTCCAAATACCACAGTCCTGTTATCCACAGCTTCTTGGATTATATAGGACTTCCACCCAGGTTCTCACTAGCTCTGAAGCCATCTCTGGCCCATGCTGGTTGAGTCCAATGGAACCTTAATCCAAAACACGGGGGTGCTGAGGAGAGACAACCAGATTGCTAAGATAGCCTCAACTATCTCTGGACTATTCACCTTCTTTTCTTAATTCTAGGAAGCAAACTCATTTCATGTGATTAATTGGTGCTAGGGGGCCTCCTTTAAATCTCAACATCCGAACTATATTCATTATGGTCCAGCTGCTGGTTGTCTTCCCCATGCAGCTGAAAAAAAAGTACAAATTATTTCTGCCTCTAATCTGAAGAAGATCACTACAGATAAAATGCACAGCAGAAGATATATATCACAGAGACAAATTGTTTGCAAACAACAAAGCAAATTCCCTCTTTCAAAAAAAAAAGTAGTTCTTTTCAAAAGTTTCCCTTTCTTTTTTCTTCTTTTGGAATTACTATGCTCTTTTCAAAGTTATTAGCTGGAAGATAAATGACTGTAAACTCTTGGCGATGAGGGCCTGCCAACTGAATGAACAATAAGTCCTATAAATAAGCCCCAGTCCAGTCTAAGTTCTCCATATGCCTTACTCTTGTTGAAAACTAAACTGCCACTTCATCAGATTTAGGACTAGATACGAAGTCAATGTGAGGTTTGTTGCTGAGCATTTTCCTCCTTGGAGTATCTAAATAGGCTGTAAATCAAACACGAGAGAGGACAATCCTGTTGGCTCAGCCTCAGACACCCCATTACTCCCTAAAGCTACCAGAGTTAAATTGATGCTGTCTTTTCTTACAAAGTTACCCCCCCCCCCCGATTTCTTCTGAATGTGTTGATTCTTCTCATAATGAATAGTCATCTTGCTCAGCAAAAATTTCTGGTTATCGATTCTAAACGGAAGTAAAACAAAAAGAAGGAAGAATCATCAGAAAATGGTTTGGTGACCCAGAAATGCCTGGGAGTCAGAGCCCAGCATCATCTGGAAGGCCTTGAACTTTCCATTAGAAATGTGCAAAAGTGTCGTTTCAAAATATGAGAATCAGCCCATCAGAATCTAACTTCTATTTATCCTTCTTCCTGGAATAAGGACACATCTGAAAGCTAGTCAATGGTGTGACCCCGAACCCCGACCCCCTGAGCAGTTTTTGGGCGTTATTTGATCAGGTAATGCCCCATTTTCAGACACATTAAAAATAAGTGTGTCACACGAATTTAAAAAACGGATAAGCTGCTTAACTCCTCTCATTGCATTCTGCGCCTCATGTCCTTGCTTTCTAATCTGATTGGCTGCAGTTGGACAGGTTTTTCATTGAATTGATCAGTTGGTGGTGGGAGCAGGCTGCTATTGCCCACGAGAACCTTGTAACCCCCGACCCCATTTGTCTCAAACTGCAACTCACCCTGAGAGTCATTTTTTTCTATTATGGAAGAGACACACAAGAAGAGTGTTCATATTGAAGTAATGGGTTCTTTTATATTTTCTCTTTGCCCCATTGCTCTCAAAATCGCCCTAGGAATGTCCCAAAACATGTGCGTGATAACACCCCAAGTACTGATGGGACCCTGGGTTCAAATTCCCCCTCAAACCACAAAAGGTCCTTCTTAGGGAGCTGATACCTGGGTTCTGCAACTGAACAAAGTAAGAAGAAAGGGGGGGGGAAGTTATTTGCTCTTCCTCTAGTCTTTGCTATCTGTAAGTCAGCTGAAACACATTATTACGGTAAGCTCCCTTTAATAAATTTTTGACTTCTATTTTATTTTAAGATGTATAAATAAATCTTTAATTTTAATTTTATTTCAGGTTGTATAATGCTGCTATTCATTTTACAGTGCATTTTACACTGCCCTTTCCTTATCCTATTAGGCATTTTTAGTGATATTTGGCGAATCTGGTGGGTCTTAGAACAAAGTTTTGACAAATAAGGTAATTTTCAGGAACCTGTTAGGTATGGATAAAGGGAGAAGAGTATATTTTCTAGCTGGCAATGAAAACTGGCACTTCTCTGGCATTAGGAAGTTTTGTGGCACCCACACTAATTTTTACATTTTTAAGATCTCTGCTCTTTTGGGCAGATTTTGCAAACAGCGAGGGAACAGAATAATCCGGATCATGCAAAAACAGTTCTTTGTAAAGACTTATGGTGATAAAATCGAAGATAATGGTGTGAATGAATGTACAATACGTAGCTGATGTTAGGCTATCCATGTAGGACACCGTCACGATGGTCCGAATGTACTCTATTACCAAAGGTACGTGCTGTGAAATACTCTTTTGAATTCCTTAGAGAAGAGTTCCTGAAGTGTGCCTGGCATCTTCTTTATACATATTTAGAAGACTAGCATAGAAACATCTATTCATTCTAGCCTTCAACTGTGGGGATAGCTTCCCATCTCATATTCAGGCACTGATATTGTTTTTAGTAGGTTTTTAAAAATTTAGTTTTACTCTTGTAACCTGCCCTGAGACTTTTGAGTAAAGGGTATGGTAGGTTAAAAATACAAATAAAATGAATAAGCAGGGTTCAGATATGTCAAACGACTTTAGGACTGGTCTTTAGGGCACAAGAGCTAAATTGTATTTAAATGTGAAGTTTTTTCCCTTGGCTATGCTGAAGGGAATTCTTTTGGTTTTACAAAGCCTTATTCTAAATTATTAGGACATTTTGTTAATTGTTATGATCTGTTTGACTGTTTCATCAAAGCAGTCGACACTGTAGGGGACTGGGGATGTATTTAAATAGAGAAAGAGGACACAATGTTCGTGCGCTCCTTCCTACAATAATAACATCAATTTTGTTAGGAGTCTGGAATACTACACTTTTCCCTCCAAGATTTAAACCCACCAAGGCAAGGCAGGCTGGTTTTGGCCCTGCAAACATGCATGGTCTAAAGGAGCTTTTGATTGCCTTTAAACAGGATTGGACACAGTCACGGAGCATTGGGCAATCAACAGCTATTAGTCACGGCAGCTAAACAAATCCGCCACGTTCACAGGAAATGTGGCTGTGAATACCAGTTGCTGGGGTAAACCAACAACAATGAAGGGCCTTCCTAGTCTACCCTTGTGCTTCCAAAAAGCAACGGATTACCAGCATTAGAAACAATATGTTTTGGTTTGACATCTAGTGTGGCAGTTATTTCATGGGTACAGAGATGCCATAGCGACCCACTCAGCGACAGCCGATGCTCACGATCTATCAGAGGGATTGGAAGAACACTTTGATTTTTGTAATATGCAACAAACAAGACCTGCATCTATATACTGAAGTCTGATGCCAGCTTTGCAGCCTCCTAGGTCCATTACCAGCCACAATCAACACATACATATATACTCTCAGGAAGGAGATCTGGGTGCCAGGGACTCAGTTTTATTCCCAGGATACTTAGGCATGAAATGTGTTTTAGGAACCTACGAACATAAGAGGATCCCTTCTAGATCAGGCCATCTAGTCCAGCATCCTGTCTCACCCAGTGGCCAACCAATTGCTTCCAGGGATTCTCCAGCAGAAGACAAAGGCAAAAGCTTCACCTGCTCCCACACCAACCTAGCTGGAGTTCCAGCTGCTTCAATGGCAGCTGGATGCTGGTAGAGTTGTGTAAACACTACTGATGGAAGCCTTGAGAGATCTCATAAGTGTGCTGAGCAGCAGGTTATATAGAGCCAGGTGTTGAGAGGCAAATATTCACTACCTTTGTGTTCCACGGGAAATTATTGTACCATTACCATTACCTGACATAGATCTAACCCAGGCTTTGCTGTACCCTAGAATCAGTGCCTTCATGTTGCTTCAAAGTCAGGTCCACAGAAGTCAAAGGAAAATGGCAAACTGGTTTTAACAGCCCAGTGTACACTTAGCAATTGTTGCTCCTGGATCCACGTGCTACTTTAATGTGCCTCCTATGATCACTGTCCAACGGCCATGTAAACCAATTCTAATGGTACAGCTAACTGGACACACATTATGCCAGTCTTAAAAGAATTGCACTGGCTGCCAATTTACTACTGGACCCAATTCAAGGTGTTAACTTTAACTTATAAGGCCCTAAATGACTTGGGCCCCAAATATCTAAAGGAACATCTTCTCCCATACCGACCTGCCCGTGCCTTAAGATCCAATAATGAGGCCCTCCTGGTTGTCCCGCCATCTTCAGTAGTGAGGTTGGTGGGCACCTGGGAGAGAGCTTTTTCAGCAGTGGCCCCGAGATCATGGAATGGCCTTTCCCTCGAGGTGTGCCATGCCCCCTCCTTGTATTTATTTAGGAAGGCCGTAAAGACATACCTGTTTGCCTCGGCCTTTGGTTAAGGATTTATTCTCCCTCTGCAGCTATAATGACATCATTTTAATGCACTACGGACTGCACGGTTTTTAAATTCGTTGAATTTTAAGGTGTTTTTAAGTGTGCATCTTGTTTTATTTGTATTTCATTTTAATCTGTATCTGTTCTTAATTTGTATCTTGTTTTAATCTATTTTAACCTATTGTTACCCGCCCAGAGACCTTCGGGTATGGGGCGGGATAGAAATGTAAATAAATAAATAAATAATGGGAGCTGGAGTTTATTAGTGTTAAGTAGAGAATACAGCACTGGGCACTGAACATCCCTAGTTTGGTAGATCTTGATCCTGAACTCAGTACTGCAAATGCTAAGACAGCCTTGTGCAACTTTCAAAGGCTCAGCAAACATTTCCAGCCTGCACCAAATGACATTTAATCTAGGCAGTGTGTTTGGGAATTGTTGAAATGGCATGTGTTAGTTCTGCAGCTAAGCTAGTGCCGCAACTTCAAAACTTGCTATCTGGATTTAGCATCACTGATTGCTAGCAGAACTGACCTGCCAGAACTCTACAGGAAATGACATGAAACTGCTTTCATACTCACATGCGAAAAGACCTCATAAGGTTGATCATTATACATTTAAAAAGAAATAGGACTATGGGGGTCAAATGAGCTGCGATATGAAAAGCTACACGTATTTGCACGCAACACATAGGTTTTTCTTTTAAAACACCAATCTTAGGGTGTTTCCGCACTGGCTGTGGGAACCGGTTTAGGGACCCTTCCAGATGGCCGCTTCCTCATTTCGGCACGTCAGATCCGTCTCTAAATTGGGTCTCACCACTGAAAACCGGTTCTAAACGAGGACCTTAAAAATTAGGTCTTCAGTCTGTCCCTTCGCCTTGATCCATGTGGAAGCAGGACACTTCCGCACATGTGAAGGGACAGGTGAAGGGACAGATGTCCCTGTGGCCGCTATCTTGGGGAAGGCAGAAGCAGGCCAGTTTGCCTCCTTCTGCCCTCCCCCGCGGGCCTATTTGGGTCAGATTCTCGGGAGGATGGATCACCAAGAAACGGATTTACTTTAATCCATTTCTCGGTGGCAGGTGCGGAAGCACCCTAAGTTGCTAGGACAGTTTTGATAATTGTCAGACTCACAGTGCAATTTAATTTGTTTTCTTTCAATATGGTACTGACCAAAGTAATCTTTCTCAGGCTGCTTTTTTTCATTAAGAGAAAGCCCTTGTAGACATTTAAGGGTATTTCTTCCCAATAGAACAGCAGTTTCAGGTGTGCAAGATCCCATTTTTGAGAGTTAGCCGTTTATGGTTGTATCATAAAATACGGTAATAATAATAAAAAGAAACAGCAGTTCCAGATAAGTGACTCCCAAACCCCGAAGAAGGAAAGAATAAAGTTCACATCCCCTCTTCTGTGATCTTGATAAACTTTCACCACTCTCCATATTTTCAATGTAAAGCTACATTTAATCCTGTATCTAGCTTGGCCCATGGTTTCAGAAAAAGCAGCAGTCTGAAAAATGAGAATTATTTATGGATAGTTATAGTTTTTTTATGGGAGTATGCAGGCACTCCTATAACTCAGTGTAATGTTCTTCCAGACCTAACCTTCCTAAATATATAAGTTTAATCCCAGCTGTAAAAGTTCACAGGGCTCAGAGGGCTCATTGCCCTCAGGAGATTTCTCATTGGAACAGACTTCCTTAGCATTTAATGGAAACGCAAAACACACAGCTTTTCATTACAGAGAAGCAAGCCACAGTATGGCCTCAACTATCAATATAAGCTTCTTCATTTCAGGGAGAAACCTATTCAGTGCTGTGGGCTACATCTGAACCTTACCGTTCCCATTTGCATATATTTATTTTCTATGAATTGCATCGCTTGTGCATTTCCACAACATAACAACAAAACTATAATTTAAAGTCATGGTTGCTTAATCTGGTTATCCATCAAGCTCACCGTAAAAAGAAATTAAAACACAAACAATTCAGGGAATGCATAAGAATGCTTCCCTGGATTGGACTCATGGCTTGCTTAAAGCAGCAATCTGCCCCTGCAGGGACAAACGAGCTGCCCAGTGAAACCCACCAGTAGGCCATGAGTATGCAGTTGTTTGCAGGCTCCACCTCCTACTGCCATCAGGACTAATAGTCATTGATAGCCCCGACTTTCAAAGATTGGCTCAAACGGGCTCAAATCTTTTTTGAAACCATCCAACACCCACATCTCATGGGAGGGAACTCCAAAGTATAACTATGAATTGTATAAAACAGTGGTCCTTTCTGCATTGGGCCTTATTGTATTATATTTTGGAACAAAGACTGGCCATTTAGATGCTGGTGCAGACAATGGCAGGTCCTAGCCATAGTTCTCTTTGTGAGCTCTCACAGGCCCACCTACCTCGCAGGGTGTCTGTTGTAGAGAGAAGAACAGAAAGCTTTGTCAGCTGCTTTGAGTCCCCTTAAAAAGGTGAAAAAAGCAGGATATAAAAGCCAACTCTTCCTCGTTGTGTAAGCTTTCTAAAGGCCAAGAAACAAAAAGCCACATGCTGACCTCCATACATGCATAATGGTTCCTCTAGATTTCTGTCTCACCAGCACTAGAATTCTACATAGGACAGATTTACTTCTTAAAGGTTGTAGGAGGGCTTTAAATCAGCAAACGTCTGACATTTGGTCATACGAATTTACTAACAATCAGGTCATTCATTTGGATCTGTTTCTACATAGGTAAATGCTCAGGTAAACCACTTTTGAAATGTCAACTGGAACCATTTGTACAATACTTTGTGTCCCACTCCTTACAAGCAATTTCAGGCTAGCCGCAGGGCTTTCTTCCAAGAACTGGAACAAACACACAACCACTGAGTTAGTTGAGAACATTCAACTAGATCAAAGATAGATGCTTCTCTTCTCCCCTCCCTGTCTTGCAGTAACCCATGCCACAAAGTGAACCACTTGAAGTTATGTACTGCAAAGTCTCCCTATTCCGCAAACGATAATTACTGTAATGTTGCAAAGAAACTCATAACACAAGAAGTAGAAGAGTTGGCTTTTATACTCCACTTTTATCACTCATTCAAGGGGATTCAAAACAGCTGACAACCCTCCTATTCTTCTCCCCACAACAGACACCCTGTGAGGTAGGTGTGGCTGTGAGAGCTCAAAAAGAGAGCTGTGACTAGCCCAAGGTCACCCAGCTGGCTTCATGGAGGGGTACAGAATCAAACCCGATATTGCCAGATAAGAGTCTGGCACCCTAACTATAAGACCAAATTGGCTCACAAGTTATATAGCAGCAGCCACTGACGAGGAGAAAGGAGGACAAAGCATGGGACAGTCTCCTTTGGGTGTTTTTTATGGGGAACAGCATGGATGGAGAAAGAGGGTGGAGAAACAACCTCGATCCAATTATGGCTTTTCCCACCCTTTCTAAGGATTCATCAGGGCAATGGCCAGCAAAGACCAGAAGAGCCCAATTTTGCAAGAAAACATCCAAGGATTTCTGGATTCACTCTCACGTTCTGATATAGTTTCATATAACCTCTCCCTTGTTGGTGTTCCATAAGCAAACCAGCGTGTTTTGGTTCACAGGAATCCTGAGGATTGTGAGTTAAGAACACAACTGCTTGTCTGCCTCTAGATAGCTTTGTTATGTCTGATGCTACCAGTGCTTTTCTCCCAAAAGTGGATGCCTGCTTTGCACACTTTTGATTAATACTGTTTTAATAATTTTGAAACAAACAAACAAAAATGTCGTGGCACACATTTAATGAACTGTCAATGAAATAAATCAACTGAGCGTGCACAATATGAACCTATCCATCCTAAGGGTGAACCCTAGAGTATCTTATTTTCTGAACAATCCAATACACCACACTGGCTCTGAAGACCCCATTAGAAACCCGATAGGGACCCTTGCGGAACGGATCCTCCACCACTCTTCTGCATGGAAGACCCCATTAGGACTGCATGAGGGACACATCTTCTGCACAACGGCCTCCTCGTTCTGGTCCTCATGGGATCTTCAGGGTCCTTGATCCAGATTTCCCAGAGACCTCGTTAATGGTGCCCACTATCTTAAGGACAAAATTAGAGGACATGCATCCGCACAGCTGACTGTGCCGAAGGGGTCCAAGAGTGGATCGGTGCGCGCAGGTGGCACTGGCGAAACAGCCTCATCGGCTGGGCTGGCAGGCACAATCCCTGTCGCATTGGTGCCGCCACTGTCTGCCACTGATGGCCCACCGGCAAAACAGCCTCTTTGGGGGCATGGTGACTTCCACAGCTGCATTAATGCAATGGCGATCAGTGCCCACCAGGTTATGTGGGCAGCTGCTGGCTGCATGCAATCCACTGGTGCCACCCGTGCACACGGCTTTGATGCAATGGGGATTGCCCCTGCCAGAAGCTTTGTAGCTGCTGCATCAGCAGCTACAAAGCCTTGCTACTCTCCCATTCTCTCTATGACCGGAAGTCCATCTTGAGTGGTATTGGAGCTGGCCAATTGCGCCACACCATCAATGGACCTTCCGGCTCTGGCAACAACAACTGTGGGAATGGATGCTTTGGGCTGCTTCCGCACTTACTGTTTTAAATCCGGATCTCTTACATCCGGATTTACTAAAACTGGTTTAGAATAGATGCGGATCTACTAAATCTGGTTTAGAATAGATGCAGATCTACTAAATCCGGTTTCTGTAGATCCAGTTTTACTACATCCATTTTCCGGTAGATCCACATTAGATATGGATCTGCCAACACCCCTTCCGTCCGCACACGCGTGGGAAGGACGGCTTGCGAGGAACAGATTTGGCCCTCACTGTGTGGACACAGTAGCACGGACTTGCAGGCGGCTGCCCCAGGAGCTACGTGATTGGCGCTGGCCTGTGGCGAAACCCATCCGGGGGGGGGGGGGAGGACTTCATGGCCGGACCGCACTTGTCCCTGCCTTCTCAACATGGCAGCTCCGTGCTGCACCGCCACACTCAACATGGTGACTTCCTGTCCCGCCCCATGTGTTCTCTCTCCCATCCGTATGCGGACACATGCTGCGTTAATGCAGATCTAGAGGGAAAACACCCATTAAGACCGCCTTCAATGTGGTGTTCAGTTAAACCCCATTAAGCACACATTAGAGATGGATATGTGCGGACGCGCCTCACCGGAAGTGTGCTAAACAGGTCCGCCTATGAGGACGCGGGTTTCCCAAAGTGTGCTTAATGGGTGTTACTGCGCGGACACGCCTCACCGGAAGTGTGTTAAATAGGTACGAGTGTGCGGACGAGGGTTTCCCAATGTGTGCTTAATGGGTATTAAAAGGCCTGTGCAGAAGCACCCCCGGTGTCTGCACAGTGCTCCACTGAGAACCCATTGCAGTTGGGTGCTAGAAAGTCCATGCAAAGGCACGGAGTCGTCCTGAAGCTCTGGATCTTTGAGGAATGGAAGCCAGGGAGGACCCCAGCTCCAAGATCTGGAGCTTCAAGACCTGGACCTTTCAAGGTCAGTGCGGAAACACCCATTCACATTTTGCAGTCAGCAAGACCCCCCAGGGAAGTTTAACGCTGCTTTGCAGATCCTGCCAAAGGGCCTTTCTGCACTGCGCCTTATTCCAGATTATAATCTGGATTAGGAGAATGTCTGCATGCTAATGAACATTACTGCAGTCCCTGGATGAGGCCTACCGCAGACTGCACCGGCATGGGAATGGGAAGTCCCTATTCTGGAATATAATCCAGAATAAGGCCCAATGCAGTGTCCTGTAGTCCTGAAGGGCTACCAATGCTGGAAGGTGTACCACTCATTATTCCTGACTGACAGAAGTTGTATACTTACAATCTTTACCATATTAAATTCTGTTTTTTTAATCTATTCTAAATCTCTAAAACTAATAAAGAAAAATTAATAGGAAATATACTACAGTTGTAACACTCTAGGAATTATGTTAGGCCCCTTCTGGGCTTTATTCTGGATTATATCCTGGATTAGGGACTTGCCATCCACATGCTGGTGCAGACAACAGCAGCGGCTGCCACAGTCTGGATTAGCAAGTGGAGAGAAGGTCCCTGTTCTGGGATATCATCCAGGATAAGGCCCAGTGCAGAAAGAGCATTAGTGTGTGTCAAGTCCCATAAATAATACTCTTGGATTTAAGGAACGTTAGGTAGGTCATACACAGTTTTTATACACTGTTGTTCTAATTTGCTTTGAATTTATTCGTAAAGAACAGTATAGAAATGTTTTTTGTTTTGTTTTTTAATAAGTCGATGACAATGCTTGGCATTGACTAAGCCCTGGCTAAGCAGATGCTGCCTGCTGTCAAACAAAAAGACCAAAACCCTCAAAGAGATGTTCAAAGAGATGAATAAAGAAGAAAATCATTTTCTCATGTGCAGTACTGGGAGGCACATCAGAGGTCTTGGTCTGTTTCTAACCATCAGGCCAATGCTTGCTGTGGCTGTACGTCAGTCATGACCCAGAATTCTAATGAACTTCAGATCAATTCTATCAGTAAAACTTTGCCTTGCCTGACATGGGAATTAATTTTTCCTGACACCCAAACCAAGCCTGTGCTTTGCTTTTATTCTCTCCAGACAATTAGCAGAGCACTTGAGACTCTGAATAGACCTATTCATTTGTACAAATTATTCCCTGGCAGCCAGCCTTTCCTTTTCTTTCTCTTTGGATGCATTTAGAAGAAGAAACAAAAGCCCGGCTGCCATTCATTCCCTTTGGCTGGTTTGGGGAAAGACGGGAGTTGTATATATGTCACTAAACACATTACAGTTCTGCTTTGTCTTCTAGAGGTTTTCCTGAAACGCTCAAATGCGTCTCCATCATCTTCCACTGGTGCTGACTGCACAATCTCAGTTTGGGGATGGTTTGTATGTACGCATGCGAGAAAACAGAAAGTAGCAAGGAAAAACAAAATACCATAGAAAGAGGGATATTTTGGCAAGGCCTTTATGAATCAATTGACCAGGGTTAAGTTTTAAGTCTTTACAGATAATCCAATTTTGTAGACAGTCTAACTCGGTGATGGCCAACCTATGACACGCGTGTCACAGGTGACACACCAAGCCCTTTTGGGTGACACACCTGGTCACCCTGGCACCTGGGTGTGTAGTGCTTGCTTGTTCTTGAAGTGTATGAAATACCAACTTTCAATTGAAGATTTGGCAACAAAAGTGATTAATGTAAAGAATTATTTGTTTTTGCTTTTAATAAAATACATATATCAAAAATATAACTTTTTTACTAGAGCTACAAATATCACAAAGTTATGGATATTTCTAGATGTGACACAGCACCCGAGTTAAGCTAGGTTTTCTTGCGAATTTTGACACACCGAGCTCAAAAGGTTCGCCATCACTGGTCTAACTCCATTAGGAAGTTCCAGTTTTTAACTTGGTAGACAATCTAATGTTACGGAAAAGGATTATCTGAAAGTTCTTTCCATTCTTGCTGACTGACAAATGTTGCTTAAGTGATCCATCCATTTAAAAATAAGGGGGAGGAAGAAGGAGGGGCAGTATCTTGTTGAAATCACACCATTTTTATTATATTACTTCATGATTCTTAGGGCCAAATATATGCACAGTAAGAAGACCTGCTGTTCAGACTCACAAATGTTAATAACAAGTGTTGAGGAAAGGCCTTAGGACAACAGATGCTGTTCTTACCAGACAATATCTGCCTCCAACCAACCAACCTTGCTGGAATGTTTGTCAAATTAGTTAATTTTCCCCTGGCTCTTAAATGTGAAGAAAAAACAAGCCATGGGTGGCCTTGCTAAACCTCAAAAGGCCAAATTGCCAAGGTTAGAAAATCATCTCAGCTCAGAATACTGGGTCAGAAATAAAAGCAGCATTTATTAAATTCTACCCCCAAAACCAGTAACAGAGGTAGCATTAATAATTCTGAAAAGCATAGCCTAAGCCAATTTCCTGTGAGAGTGGAGAATTATTTAATAAAACGTGGACTGTGCCTGAACTTTAACTGAAAAACAATTTTTGGTAAACTAGATATATCAGGATCTATTTCTGTACAGTGGTTGACCTTAACTTTTTACAGGACTTGTACGCTATTATCTGTGCAGATCCGATGGCTAGAGTGTCCAAATAGGGTTATGGGTCTCTGGGTTAAAACACCCATCTCTTCAACCTCCTAGACTAAGCTACCTCTCAGGGGTGTTGTGGAGATAAAAAGGAGAGGAACAAAAGCAATGTGGGGCACTTTGAGCCTTTGGAAGAAGGGCAAGATATAAATGCCTTAAATAAATGAACTGTGTCAAAGTTCCTGCCAGTGGAGAGGTCTGCTCCTTTAAGAAAATACAGTGATGCATACTCTGTGCAATATACACATAAAAGCTTCCACATTTTCAGAGACTGTAACCTACAGTAACGTACACTGTTTCACTAACTCTGAAGCATTAGATCCTAGTGTCTGAAAGAACACCTTCTCCCATACCGACCTACCCGTGCCTTAAGATCTGTAGGGGAGGCCCTCTACATTGTCCCACCACCCTCAATAGTAAGACGGGTGGGCCCTCGAGAGAGGGCCTTCTTAGTGATGGCCCCCAGGCTGTGGAATAGTTTCCCCCTCAAAGTGCATCAGGCTCCTTCACTGTGTATGGCTAAATGTGGTATAGTCGTCCCTCCCCCCAACCCCCAACTGCAGACATTATTGTTTTATACTGTTTTATATATATGGCTTTATCTTAACGTGTCTGTTTTTAAATGCTGTTACCCACCCTGAGACCTTAGGGCAGAGGTGTCAAACTCAATTTTGCAGAGGGCCGGATTAAAAAAAAAAAGTACTGTCAGGGCCAGGGGGCGTGACCGGGGGTGTGACCGGGGGTGTGGCTAGGGCACAGAGGAGGGGCTGGGGCGTGGCCGGGGGCATGGCCAGGGCACAGAGGAGAGGCTGGGGGCATGGCCGGGGCGTGGCTAGGGCACAGAGGAGGGGCTGGCTGTCCATGGCGGCGCCCGCGCACTCGGGCAGTGGAGGGTCCTGTCGCGCGCTCGCTCGCCTCGCCTCCTTCGCGCCCAAGGAGGACAGCGGCGGCCATGGGCGGTGGCCGCGGGCCGTATTAATACACCCCGCGGGCCGCATCCGGCCCACGGGCCGTATCTTTGACATGACTGCCTTAGGGTATACGGCGGGATAGAAATGTAAATATAAGTACCGTAAGTAAGTAAGTAAGTGGAACAGGTAGTGCCACACATCTGGGGACATGCCCTCCTGCCTGATCGAAAGGCTTCTTCCTTTTGGCCCTTCTCTTCCTGCCAACAGGGAAAATACATGATTCTCTAATAACATCCATCATAATGAAAAACATCTGGATTGCTCCAGACTGCACGAAGTTCTTGTGGATAATGTCTTTGTACAGAAAGAGACAATGGCAAACCTCTTCTCCATCTCATGCCAAGAAAACTGCCTGGAGATGCCTTTGAAAGTGTCCATAGAGTTCATCAGGATTCAGAACCAACTCCATGGTACCCAACATTTTTTTTGGGGGGGGGGTCAGTTTTGACACCCACCAAGAAACTGGGGGGAATAAGGCTCCTGTACCTCCAAATTACTAACAATGATTTTCCTGCAATAAGCCTGAGCTTCCTTAAAATATTTTAAATCCATGCACTAGGCATTTACTTTAAAACCCAAGTGCTTAGCTGCTTTATTTTCTTAAATAAATGGTACAGGAAGCTGTGCAAATTTGCCAAAGTGAGAAGTATCTTCAGTTGGTACCTATTAACAAGCAAATTCGCCCTCAATTTTCATGATTCCCTATCAACATTCATCTTAGGTTTTTACCCTTAAAAAAGCAATCAATAGACCCTACAAAGACACCAACAACCTTGGCATAATTTATTCTGAATTAGCAACTCAAGCTATATCCAAGATCACATGCTATAGCAGAGAATATCTGTAGGTCAGAGTTAGTGCATTGCACTGTGGGAGTTCCCTGAGCCTGGTGGCAAAATGTCTGCAATACCAAGATCCAGCTCTAACTCTCCTCACCAAGTGAGATCATGTGGGCTGATAGTTTCCACTCCTGTGGACAGCATGCTGGAGCAGAAAACTCTCCTCAGAATCTAAAAACAAATAGCATTTCCCACTTGTATGGAGTGTAGAAAGACTGAATTGTATTCCAGTTTTTCTTTTGTTATCAGCCAGTTTGCTATAGCTCTGGAAACGACTGAGGACTTTTGTTTATGGGCTTCCTGGTCCTTTCTGGACTGCACCATATTTCAGATTAGATCCCAGAATACAGGCCTACTGTACTCGTGCTAGTACAGGTGGCCCTGCAGTGATGCTTGGGAAACTAACAAGGATACAAACCCTACAGCAAAGACAAAAACCTTGCTGGCAAACCTAAGACAGACTGTCAAAGTCTGGTCAGTCTGGAGGAAGTCAACCCATATGGTCACCAACACCTGACTATGTGCTCTGTAAATAGTCTGTGCTTTGATGGCATCAAGCACGGAAGGGGAGAGGTTGTGCTGGATGAAAGCTTTGCTTGCTTTTTTCAAAGAGACTTTCTGCACTTACCTTAGGGTGTGTCCGCATTGGCTGCGGAAACCGTTTTAACCCCTCATTTAAGCCCCATTTAAGCCCCTTGTGTACTACACTGCACTGGAGACCTCTTCCAGGCAGATGCTTCCGCATTTCGGCATGAGAGATCCATTTCTTAAATGGGTCTCGCCGCTGAAAAACGAATTAAAATGAAGACCTAAAAAATTAGGTCGCTTCCGCACATGGCCAGGTGAAGGCAGGGATGTCCCTGTGGCCGCCATCTTGGAGAGGGCGGAAGCAGGCCGGTTTGCCTCCTTTTGCCCACCCCCGCGTGCCGTGCGCCACTGAAAACACGCGGTGACTGGCAGCTGCCTGCTCCAGTCCCGCAGCTCTGGGGGGCGGTGTTGGCAGTGCTGGAGGCCGGATGCCCTTTGGGATGGGTGCTGCAGCTTCCTCACAGCACCCAGGCGATCCGGCTGCCCGATCCGGCCTCCCCGCAAGTGTGCAGATGTGGGGAGGCTTCCTCGGATCCATCCCCATTTGAGACAGATCCTCCGGAGGACTGCTTGGTCTCAGCAGCATATGTGGAGGTACCCTTAGTTAGGTACTAGAGTACTTCATAGTCCTTTCCAAGGCCTCATTGGTCTGCATGTTAGTGAGGAGCTTTGAGTCCCTACCCACTGCTGGTACACTCCATCCATGCCGGATGGAATACTGTTTCCGTCAAGGAGGATCTGATCCAGGTTCCTGACAAATCTTGACTTCTACCAATGGATTAGCAGGCCCTGGTCTAGAACAAGATGGTGTGCAGAAGGCACATCTCTGTGTTCAGGATACCAGGACCTATTTCAGTGGTGCACCAAAGTCCTCCACCAAAATGGCTCCCTGATGGCTCCAAGGCTGTGAATGTTTCTTTATTAGCCTTTTTGGGTGCTAGGAGCCCAACCATGAAACTCATGTGAGCTTTGGGGCTGAGACAGGGGCTGGTATGGGCCAGTGCTGTTTTACAGATGGCCCTGCTCTAAACCATGCCTTTCTGTGGTTTGAACCAGGAGGCCTGGCTGGCCCAGACATACTGGTTTGGACCACAGAGAGTCGATAAAAGCCAAGAGCAAACTGCTGTTCAACCACACCATTTCACCCCTCACTGTGGTTTTAACATTCTTATTTCACCACAAACAGGGAAGCGTCAACAAAAGCAACAGAATTTCAGGACAGAATTCATTTAGAAGTCCTGTCTTTTACTTGCCGCATTTTCCTACTGGTCTGGCTTTGATGAAGTCAAGATATATTTATGCTGTTTAATGCTTTAGAAACTGCTGCTGTGCTCACAAGATTTGCATTTAATCAGCTATAGTTTGGGGTAATGGTTTACTGGGTGACACTATGATGCCTGAAATAAATTGTGTAAATATTTCTAGAGAACAGTTAACACTCTTTGACCTCTGGACAGAATTCCCGTTCAAGGCCAAGTCTGTATTCTTTTGGCTTTAGGGTCCTGAAATGCAGGAATGAGGACAGGATGAAAAACAGTAAATCAGCTCTCCATGCCTTCCTTATCTGGACCTGACAGATAACATAAACATACAAACAGAAATATTACCAAAGGCAACAAACTCCTCCGTCAGTGTAAAGTCAGCTTCAGTCTTCCTTCAGAGTGAGATAATGCATCAGCAAAGCAACCAGCCAATTTTCTTTCTGAATTATCTAACCCCAAATTTGATTTTCTGGGTTAGATAATGAGGAAGGTGAACTGCTAGTCACTTTGTTGGCATGTTTTCTCACTCCAAAATGGATCAAAGGTGGATAAGAACTTAGATGTAGCTGGGACCGGAGAAGCAGTAACTGATCCATAACCTGCCAGTGAATCTCCCAAGTATGAGGGAGGATTTAAAATCCTGCTTTCCCAGGCATTATTCAACACATTAAAACACAGTGCACTCATTTAACAGAAATAAGAACTGAGGTCCTTTCTGCATTATGGATCAGTAGAACTGGATCAGTAGATCAGGATTTAAAGGATCTACTGATCAGGATCACAAGGAGGCAAGGGCTATATCCACACCATCTACACTGATGGTGCTAATCCAGTTTAAGCCTCCTTGAGGCTCTGAAGCTTACACAAGTTTGTAGCCACCTCCTGCCCCACCCCGAGATCTTAGTCTCAGGACGTGTGGGGAGGTGACCGTGCCATCGAATGACATCTCCCAGCAATTTCAGATCACTGAGGCATGCCATTTGCATGTCTCTGTGATCCAGAATACAGTCCTTGGTCCATATATATCAAGTCTACAACAGACCCGGAGGAAGGTCCTCTTGGTCCAGATACGGCTCCATCTTTTGCAGACGGATCTTGCCTAATGGGGGAGGGGCCTCTTTGATCCAGATTAACATGTGGATCAAGAGGCCCAGGATCTGAATCAGTGGCCCTTTGATCTGGATCTAAGGGCTAGTGCCCAAAGGGCCTCTGACTTCTAAGGATCAAAATTTACTTTTGTTACTCCATTTATACTTTTCTTCTGAAGAACTCAAGGCTGGACATAGTATTTTTCCCCTTTCAATTTGAACCCAATGGCTCTTCGGTCCTATTTTGGAACTTCAACCATTATTTGATGCTGCCATTCAGGTGTCTAGAATCCTAGAGTGATTCTGTATTGGCCTCAAATCAGGTCAACAAGAGTACCAGGAGCTTCCATTGACAGCCAGGACCTTCTTCAGATGCGGAAGGGACACTCCTAGATGCTTGCTGATCTGGTATACTGGCCAGTGCAGAATAACCCTTGTATTGTTTTGTAATGAAACACTGCTCCTATGCTGAATGAACATGTATTTTACCAGTCTTTTAAGGGGTTTTAAATTTAGCTGTCTAGAAGAGCTAGGGATTATTAATATTTTTGTGCTGTAAAAGCTAAAGTGGTCCTTAAGAGGATGGCTCTTGGGAACTCACAGTGAAATCAGCACATTGATTATTTCAAGATGAATAGTCCACTGCTTTGAAATCAGTGGCTTCAAAGAAATTATTTTTAGAATTAATGCAGCAGAAAATAAATAATTCCCTTTGTAATGGAAGAGTGTTGGAAGCTATCTGAACACTGACCAGACTAGGCCTGGGCAGCTTCAATGCAGATGTTCTCTTATGCTTCTAACATGCAACATCAGTTAAATATATTCACTTCTCATGACAGCTGAAAGATGTAATCTATGCAACCTAAAAAGAGAGCCAAAAGTCCGCTCCAAACAACTATGCTGAAAACTTGTCTGCAGACAAGTTTGAGCACAGCACAGAGAGCAGACAGTGACAAAGGCAGAGATGCCAAGAATCAGCATTTTGCCTATTTTGTTTTCCTGTTCCTGAAATTTCACACTTAAACTTTAAGGAGCATGAGAAAATGAATTAAAAAAATGGAGATTATGTTTATCTATTTTAGTCTGCTGCTTTAGTCCAGAAGGAAGAGGAGAAGCAGGACGAAAAGTAGTTTCTGCCTTTTGCTGTTTTAATACAGTTATCAGGGTTTATCAATGGCTACGAGGTACTTTCTCCAGGCTGCAGAGACAGGCTGAATGCCTCTAAAGGCCATTTATAAGGAGCTGAGAGCAGGTGAAGGCTTTACCTTGCCTTTGTCTTCTGCTTGAGAAGCCCATAAGCAATTGGTAAGCCACTGTGTGAGACAGGATGATGGACTAGATGGGCTGTGGCCCAATCCAGCAGGGCTCCTCCTACATTCTTATGACTATATACATAGGTATTCACCAATCCTTTTGGCTACATGGGCACATGTAAAACTGAAAACAACTTATGGGGGTCAGCTTGGCCACTATAATGCCGTCTTTGAATCTCTGTCACACTCACCCTTCTCTCCTTGCTTACATCAGATGCTGCATTTCCACTGCTTTATTGCTGAATGTAACTGCTGATACGACTATGCTGGTGGAAACTAACTGGGAAGCAGCGATGCCACAAGGTCAATTAACAGGCCTGTGAAAGGAGTTAACTTGTGCTGATGTTGGGGCTTTTGTTATGCCTGAACACAGTCCTAGTAAGCAGTTTCAAATGAAACTTCAGTACTTATGCTTGAAAGACACCTACTGACCACAGTAACATTTTTAGCTGTCTTACCAGAATAATGACAGCAAAAACAATAATATCTCTCTCCTTGAATGATCTAAAGATCTCTATATTGACAATGATTTTTAAGAGCCTGTATCCTTTGACTCTATGAAGTAGTTCTAATTTTTCTTTTCCTTTTTAGCAACATATTGGTAGAGAAAATAAGGATGCTTTTGCACCTGCCGCCAAGTAACATTTAAGAAAATCCGTTTCCCAGCAATCCGATCTCCTGAGGATCCGTCCGAAATAGGGACGGATCCTCGGAGGCCCCGTGCATCTGCCCACACACGGGGAGGACAGATCGAGCCGGCCGGATCCCCTGGGTGCTGTGCGGAGGCCACAGCATCCATTCCAAAGGGGATCCGGCCTCCCACACCGCCACCCCCACCCCCGGAGCCGCGGGACTGGACCATGCAGTTGCCAGTCACTGCGCATTTCTGGCGGCGTGCAGGGGAGGACAGAAGGAGACAAACCAGCCTGCTTCCGCCCTTCCCCAGATGGTGGCTACCGGCAAATCCGGCCCCTCGCCTCTCCGTGTGCGGAAGCGCCCTGCTTCTGACCAATCAAAGCGATTGCAAATTCCTGATGGCCATGTTATATTAAACCCATTGAATAAAACAGATTTCAGTGATTAAATATGGTTTGCATCTGAAGGGCATTAGCATCAATAGAAATACTTGCATCCCATTAACCATTTGTAGAGGGTCTGTATAAAATTCATTTTAGTTCCAAATGGCTGGTTCTACTATCAAGGAAGGACTTGGTAGGTTTTCAAACAAAGTTCTTTCACAGATCTTTTATTTCTAATGCAGCTCCAGAGAGGGTATTCTCAAGGAGAGAGGGAAAAAAGTGAAATAGCAGATGCTGCAATCCGCTGTTTCTGAACAATCAAGAACTCTGACAGGGTTTTCTTTTTTTGTAGGGGGTAAACCCTGACAGGCTGCAACTTGTATATAAACCCAAAGTAAATCTTGCCAATTTACTGAAGTGAAATAGTTTTGTACTAATAACAAGTGGGAAGTTGACCAAGTTATTTGTAAACTGTAATTTGCTGAAAGGTTATTTAAGGGAGCCCTTCAGTTTACATATTATATTTCACAGGTTTTAAATTTGCTGATTTTAATTGTATACTCAGTGTTGTTTAAGTATGTTTTTGTACTTCTGGTCTGTGGCCATAATTCATTAATTCATTCATTTGTTAATTAATTCGTTCATTCATTCATGGCAATGTTTAATTTTAGCTTTGACTAGAAAAAAAATTCTCTATTTCTTACAAAAAAAAATTCATGACTTTATTGCAACATTTCTTTCACGCTTTTGCAAGACAAAACAGGGCCAAAATGTCTAATTAGCCTCTCACATATAATTTCATTTAGTTTCAATTTTGATGTTGAAATATACAATTTTATTGTCAAACTGGAGTTTAAAAAAACAAATAAGGATTTTTATAATTTGTTTCTTTGTTTTGGACCCATTGAAGAAAGAGCTGGGGCCTGTTTGCACTTGGCTTTATTCTGGAATATACCCCAGAATAGGGGCCTGCTGTCCACATGCTAGTGCAGGCTATAGGATGCCCCAGGTGAGGCCTGCCAGAGTCTGCATTAGCATGTGGACAACAGACCCCTGTCCTGAGACAAATTCCAAAATACAGCCAAGTGCGAACAGGCCCCTGGACACAGAAAGCAATCCTATCTCTTCATAAGGCATGGAAACTCATGTGGGCATACCCTCCAGTATCTGAAATTAATAGTAAGTAAGTAAATTAAATAGATACTTGGTTTCAGATTATCCAGAAGTCATGAGTTTCTGCAAGTAGTGCTTTGTTGTCACTCTACTGTGTGTAAGAAGCTGAGAGTCTGTTTTTAATCTGAGCTTTTATATTGGTTTTCTTGTAAAGCGTCTTGAGACTCCAGGTAGGTAACAAGGTGGGATATATAAATAAATAAATAGCTCCTCTGTGTGGACACTTCACAGAAAGAATGTCCCTTCTGAATTCGATGGATAAAGAGGTTTCTTCTTCACTGTCTTGCCTCTTGCTGACTTTGTCTTAAATCTCTTTATCTATCTATCTGGGCAGGTCACATATAGCGCTTTTTCTGGATATAACTGAACCTTTCAGAGACAAGATAACCTCACAGCAAGAGTCTTGCATGAAGAAACAGTTAAAGCCATAGTTGAGCAAGACAACATGGTACTTTTAAAGTGGGATGACTCATGAATCAAACAAAGTAAACAAGGAAGGAACAAAGAGGAAATCAGTTTGGTGTCAGAACCTGGGACAGCAACTGTGGGAACCGGAGCCAAAATGGCAACTCAGTGGAGGGCCTGTGCCAGGAAGCCCTGCTCCAACAAGTGCAGAACATTAACTGTGGCTGAAACATGGCCAGAGCCCAGTTCATGACCAGGCCCTTACTCTCAGGGCCTGTCCTCTTAGCTTCAGAGGATCTTTGTTTGTGCAGCATTCATGGGATTAAAACTGCCACATCTTTTGTTGCCTTTAGACTGGCAGTGAGATGATGAGGATGACAGGATACAGAGAACACCGAGAGGCAATTTCCTCCGATATTCAAGGGCAGGCAGAAAAAAGAGGTACCTCCCTCATCTGTGGAAGGTTCTACCACAGCAACTGCCTCAACAGGTTGGCTTCTAAAACAGTACAGAAGGAGGAAGAGGAGGAGGAAGAGTTGCCTTTTATACCCTGCTGTTCTCATCCTTCAGGGAAACTCAAAGTGGCTGACAAATCTGTTATTCTCCCCACAACAGACCCCCTGTAAGATAGGTGGGGCCATGAGAGCTCATAAAGAGAGCTGTGACTAGCCCAAGGTCACCCAGCTGGCTTCATGGGAGAGTGAGAAATCAAATCTAGTGATGACCAGGTAAGAATCCAATACTCTAACCACAAAACCAAACTGATTCACTTAGGTGCATAACTTTGAAGAACTTCTGATACAGCTGTGTCTAAGCATAGGTCCTGGGTCTTGACTAAAGTACTCAAGCTCTACTAACTGCCAATACTTTTGGGTTCAAAAAAGTTCAAGTTATTTTAGTACATTGTAAGTTATTTCCTGTTAAGGAAGTAAAAACACAGATCCCACAAACTATGCCTGAAGATATTTTCTTTTTAAGTGAATGTTACTGCTTTGTCCTTAATTGGTTCTGTCTTTTTCACCCTGCTACCTACCAATTATCAAATCACTATAAACCAAGGCTGGAGAACACAGAATCCAGGTATTTTTCAGATACAGTTTCTATCAAGCTCCGACCACTAGCTATACAGGTTGCAGCTGACAGGAGCCAGGGCTCAATAGCATTTGGATGGGCAGAGCTTTCTCATCTTTGCCTATTAGTAAAAAAAGAAGCACAAACACACAAACAGAGGCAATACTATCCTGGCCAAATCAAGTTTTTTAATTAGGCCCCAAAGCTCATTTGGCTTGTTGCAGTCACGCTCTGCAACCTGAATCTTGTCTCTGGGAAACCTGGTTGGAGGCAGCTATGACTACCTCGATCTTGCCTGCAGTTCTGAAAACCACAGCGATGCTTGGTTACAACCCAAGGGCTGTAACGATGCTTGGTACCAGTAGTTACTGGTAAGATCCACCGGGTGTTGCAAAAGTAAATCCCTTATTAGCCACTGGCATGCTCTAAGAGATCACCATGTGCTCCTATGGTGAGTTAAAGACACAGGGGAAAGCACAGGGGAAAGAAGTTAGGCAGGAGACAGGATGAGCTGGAAAAAGAGAGTTTATTTCTCTGCAGAGCTTTAAGTGGCCTGCCACAAGAGGGGCGGAGAAGGGAGTGATGTCAGGACATCATCCAGGGAGGCGATAGGTGGAGCCGCGTCAGGTGAGCAGGTCAGAAGTCCTTCTGATGTCACATCCTGTGGCGGGAGGTGGGGAGGATCCTCAAACAGGAAGAGAAGCGTTGTTCTCTACGGGAAACATGCGGCCAGGGAGCCATTATGTCCCCAGGCTAAGAGTCCAGCACCCTGCTGGTGCTGGGTGTGTACTGCAAGCTATGGGACCAAAAATTATTTGCTCCTTATTCTTGAGGCTTGTCTTTTGGTCAGCAAGGGGCTTGGAAGCTGGAAGGGAATCTTAGGGAAACTTGAGCAGCTTTTTGTGATTACAACATTGGGTGAAGATAACAGCCAAAATCCTCCCTGATTAGTTGAATTA
Source organism: Aspidoscelis tigris stejnegeri (assembly GCA_023333525.1). Taxonomy (NCBI): domain Eukaryota; kingdom Metazoa; phylum Chordata; class Lepidosauria; order Squamata; family Teiidae; genus Aspidoscelis; species Aspidoscelis tigris. Next base: position 17,539,462 of record JALMGA010000007.1, read on the forward strand.
GGATCCAGCCAGATCCACAGAAAAAGAAGTGAGTAACGAAATGAATGCAGGAGACAATTTGTGATTTACTGTATGTCACCCAACATCATCTGCCGGCGTAAGTGGGAAAGAATGCAGCTTGCAAAGTAAATGCAATAAATCATTCAATTAAGGTGAAAACAGGACAAAGAGCAATAACTTGATTCTCAGGTAGAAAGGGTTTTGATAGAAATAGAGGGCACTTTGGAGTTAAAATGAAGAAATGACTGCTATAGAAAAGCTTTAAGAGTCATGGTATCCACCTTCCACTGGAAAGGAGGCTGAAGAGGAAGGAACTCTGTTTGAAATGTCCATGAACAGACAAATGAGTAATTTGCTCTTGCAAGGGTTTAGGAAAACACACACAGAAAGTGCTCCAAAAAAGCAACTGTCAACATCTAGGCAATTTAGACCAATTTAGGAAAGTCCACCCTGTCACTTGAGGTTTAATTAGCAGGGTGTTTTCAAGACGCTGAACGCTTTCGCCCCATCAACAGGTACTTACGTAATCGTCGTCATTGATTCCTTGCTTCTGGACAGAACTTTTCACCTCCATAGCAAACTTTTCAAACTCAGGTTTCACTGTCCTCAGTAGTGTGACTGTCTGGAGAGATGAGTATGCCTGCTTTGCTTCAAGGTCGTATTTGTCTCCTCTCTTCCATGAGCCATTTCCTAAGGGAGAAATAAAAATATTTACAATTCCACACCGGCTACCATAAAGAGCTTGCCCTCACTTTTCATTCTGCTGTTTTACTCTCCACGTGTTACTGGGGACAGCCAGAAATATGAAGCATGTTGTCCCGTTAAGACCCAAGCCACTCAAGGAAAAGTGTTTTGCAGTTTCTCTAACTTCAACAGGAACATTAAGTGCGCCGGTTCCAAACAAAATCACAATTTTTCAAGTTGGGTTATTGTGACTGAATAGCACTCTGTGCCATTAATTACTTTTAAAACAAAAAAATGAAAAAAAACCCACCCTGTATTACACAAAGGAAACATATGCTTTTGGAAGGGTCAACAGCTGGCGCTACCCGCAGGAAACTCAAAACAAAATTAAAAGCATATATGTCTTGCTAGTGGGAAATAGGCAAAAGGAGCTGGTAAAGGGGGACTTAGCTCCTCTAGGACACATAGAAAGAAGGAGGAGGAGGAGGAGTTGGCTTTTCTACCCCGCTTTGCTCACCCATTTAAGGGAACTCAAAGTGGCTGACAAAACTTTCTATTTTTCTCCTCACAACAGAACGCCCTGTGAGGTAGGTGGAGCTGTGAGAGTTCAGAAGAGAGCTGTGACTAGCCCAAGGTCACCCAGATGGCTTCATGGAGAAGAGCAGAATCAAACCCGGTATTCCCAGGTAAAAATCCAGCTCCCTAAGCACTAGACCAAACTGGCTCACAACTAGACCAAACACTGGTAAGCGGGCTATATTTTAAGTACCTGTCCCAATGTAAACTGCAATATTTTTCTCATGGTACTGCAGCAGCTTCAAAAACAAGGCTACCTGCAGGTAGAGTGTGTATTTAATAAACATCTGTCAACCTATGCTCCATGGGAACTGGGCTTCTGGCTCTGACCCCCTTCACCACACATCATGAGAAATATGTCTTCTAGCAAAAGCATTAAGGCAGAGGTTCCCAAACATGGTCTTACAGATGCTGTTGGGTGACAACTTCCATCACACCCATTAAGCGGGGCCAATATCAAAAAAGGATGGGAGTTGTAGTTTAACAACAGGTGGAGGCCATAGTTTGGCAACCCCTGCAATAAGCAATACATCATACCCTAATAATACAGGCTAGGGATGAGCACAAATGTTCTAAAATATTTGAAATTCGATTGAATTCGATTGAATGTGGACATTTGAATTTGAATAGAATGTCTTCACATTTGAATTAAAACATTCAAACCAGTTTCAAATGTTCCAAGACATTCGTTCAAATGATTCAAAACATTTGAATGTACAGATATGTATGTATCACATACGTACCTGTACAAATCTCATAAGTATCTGTACGCATTTGCGCTCATACTACGGGATGAAAACTAGATGCATATGAGGATAGAACAGGATGCGTATGAAATGCGTGCAGATATGTATAACACATATGAATGTTGTTGACATTCGTATCTTCAGATTCGAACCTAACATTTAAACAAACAGATTTGAATGTACTCGATTCGAATCAGATTTTGTTGCATTCGGATTCTAAACGTTCGAATCAAATTGTATGTTTGGATATTCAATTTGACTCGAATTTGAATGCAAAAAACCCCATTCTTGCACATCCTTAATAAGGCGGTCTCTGTCCTGCAAACAGAAGCAGTTGTTCTCTGCCTCACACAAAAGGGGAAGAAGTGGTAAATGGAAAACAGTGCTTTTCCCTGCAATAAATCTGGAACAGGGGCAGGACAGATTAATTACATGCTGACTGCAGGGAAAGGTATCCTCTTCCTACAGTTGATTCTTTCAGGTGTTTGCACCTGCCCCAGAGGCAGGTAACATTGTCAAGGCTATGAGTTCAGTCTCCCTCCACATGTTGAAGGATATAAGGCAAGCAACAGACAGACACAGAATACCTGCTGTAATTTCCTGATGAAAGTGCTTTTGATGGTGGAATTCTGTATTAACAAGTTTAAAAAACCCATAGAATGAAAACATTTATATATACATTTAGGAGGGCAGTGAAGACGCACCTCTTTACCCTGGCCTTTGGCTGAGCTGTTTATGTCCCCTCCCAATATAGACACTATTATTTTAAACATCTTGTATATTGTTTTATATTTGTTGAACTTTTAATGTCTTTTAATGTACCGTATTTTCCGGCGTATAAAATGACTGGCCGTATAAGACGACCCCCAACTTTCCGGTTAAAATATAGAGTTTGGGATATACTCGCCTTACAAGAAGACGACACCTGGTGTATAAGACGACCCCCAACTTTTGAGAAGATTTTCCTGGGTTAAAAAGTAGTCTTATACGCCAGAAAATACAGTATATTCTATTTTAATCTGTTGACACCCGCCCAGAGACCTTTGGGTATGGGGCGGGATAGAAATGTAAATAAATAAATAAATAAATAAATAAATAAATAAATAAATAAATAAATAAATAAATAAATAAATAAATAAATAAATAAATAAATAAATAAATAAATAAATAAATAAATAAACTAATTCTCCCTTCTGCTTCAGAAGTGGCATTTTCAGATACACTTGTCTTTCACGCAAGTCAGAAACTAAAGATCCTTTTTTATCTAAACTAGAAAACTGCTGGTTGAAATTGATGGGGTAGCCTGGAAGGCAATGGTTCGGCTAAGCCCAAAAAGTGACAGAAGAGTAGAATGCATGTGTAAACCTTCTCTGAAATCACATGCCATTCTAGCTCATTAAGAATATTTGTTTTTAACTATAGGCCTCTGTGCAAGTAATGGCACTTCAGCTTTTTTGTGTGGCTCATGGTGTTGCAATTCCTGAACAATAATCCCCTGTTTACCCCCCCCCCCCAGCCCCCGTCTCCATGCGTGTCGTCCCTAATCCTATTTATTTCTGGGCAACCAGACAGGCAGTTAAGAGCATGTTGTTCTAAAGACTGGAATACTATATAACAGGCACAAAAATTGCAGTATATTTTTGTTGCTCTTGTTGGGTACAGTAAATCTTAGTGCAGCCTTAAAGTAACACTTCTCAGGACAAAAATCTGTCAAACAGCACTACAGTGCACGGAGAAGCGAACATTTCAATCCTTCTATCAAGAGAAAGAGATTACTTTTTTGACAGACAATTAAGCCAAAAAAACAGTCGCTGAATTTACCCAACTTACATCCATGGGATAACTCTGAATGAAGCTAAACATTGAAATGGGGCCTTCAAAAATCTACCTTAAATGAACATGTAGGAGCCACGAGCCACATACACTTGGCTCAGCATCTCCTAGTCCATGGAAATCTTTAGCCAGGTCCACGTTGCAACGGAAAATGCTATTGTTTTACTATTCATTTATATTTTGTTTTCTTCCCCCAGGCGGATACAAATCCCACTGTGGCTGTTTCCACACCTACCTTGAGGTAGATCAACCCTACAAGAGAGGTCTACTACCTGGACATGTACACACGTCCTGGAACAATGCTAGTCAGGTTTGGACAGCTGCTGCACCTGCCCTAAAGCCCATAAAAGTTTTGGAGGTGGCCTCCAATATTTTTAATGGCCAGGAATGAAAGTTCTTGGTCTTAGACCCCCTGGGGGACCCATTTTGATATGCTGTTAATATAGATCCCTAGCTAAACGAGAACATGGATGCATGTACTGCATAGGTATGCCTCTGTGGCCTGCCAGTAGATCATTTTAAAAAGGTCTACCAGTATCCTGGACTAGGTGGCCATTTGGGCTAGATCTGAATCTAAACCAGGTAAGGGCAGAAAAGGCTTAATATAATATTTCTGACTTCCTAGTTTTACCTACAGTACTCAGTATTCCCAAAATATCTTCCATCTAAGTACCAACCAGGCCCAATCCTGCTTAGCTTCTGAATTTAGATTATTGATGACAAGCACTCCAGTACAGTGGTACCTCGACATACAAGTGCCCTGACATACAAATGTTTTGAGATACAAGCCGCCGAGCGAGTGATATTTTGCTTTGAGATGAGAGCAAGATTTGAGATACGAGTATGTAAATACAGTACAGTACATAACAAAAACAACTGAGGTGGTGTTTTGGGAGCTGGAATGGATTAATGGGGAAATTGCTTTGAGATACGAGCGATTTGACATAAGAGCAAGGTTACGGAACGAATTAAACTCGTATGTCAAGGTACCACTGTACTGTTTAATCCAAAAGGACTATGTCTGTCCCACCCTTGAGGGGAAAAAATGAATTTTTAATTGACTTACTCAGAGGCTAAAATGATCTTTATAATGCTAACATGTTCATACACATCTTTGTGACCCACCAGAGGAGGAAAAAATACATTACCATATGATGAACTGTTGAAGAGCTCAATATTGAAGAAAGCATAATCTCCATTAGTCATTCCTTGACGATGAGCAGCCAACATGATATTTCTTATTGCGTCGCTGCTGGCACACATGATCACAACTGGTGGAAATAAATGGAAAACACAGATAAGAAGATATTCCTCAAACCGTTGGGAAGAGGCTGACAGATTTTAAGATCTGCTGGAGACAATGGCATGAAATGTTGCTTTCAAAGCACAGATTTAAGGCTAATCGCACGGCAACTATTTGCAAAGGAAAATACAGCAGAGAAGCCAAAAGGACATATTTCACCGTCAGTCTCTGGGCCTTTTTGCACGTGGTCAACCAGGGGCGATTTCATACTTCGCTTCCCGTCTGCTGGACAGGAAAGGAGCACAATCACCCAACACTGACGAGCGCATGCACTTGCGAGCGCTCGTCACTTACAGACTAAGCCCCTCATGATTGGTTATTCACCTGTGACCAATCCCAGAGCAGAGCCGGTCTTCTTCAGGGTGCCTCCATTTTGGTTGCTTCGCCCTCCACAGCTGTGCATGCATCAGCACTGTCGCTATGACAACGCTGATGATCTGCACATGCGCAGTTGCATCTATGGGCTTGCACGGCACCTCAGGCGACCCTGGAGCCCCAGAAGAGGTGCGAATGGCCACCCCTTGGATGCGCCAGGTAAGCTTTCAGTTTAGGTTGGTTAAAGGTGTGGAGCATAATTTCGTGCTCCACACCTAGTACATAATTACGGAACTTCTGGGAAGGCAGGGGGTGCCTAGAGGCTGTAACTGCCTCCTCAAGGTGTGGATGCACTAATTATGCACTATGGGCTGTAGTGCATAGGTTTTACCAGGAGCACCTAGGGGGCTGTGGGGAGGGGCAGCTGTGCAAACATGCACCACATTGTGATTGCCATAACAATAGCCCAACATGCAATGGGTGTCACAGTCGCTGCTATGGCTGTCCACACTACAAGGCCCACTAGTGAAATTTGGGACGTTATTGGCACAGTTGAAGTGCAAAAAAGCCCTCTAACCCTTCCAAATTTCTTTGAAAGCAGGATCCCAACGTTAGTTACAGTCAGGGAACTGAATCATAAAAAGTTCACATAACTAAGCAGGAAAACTCAAGTGTTATTGCAATATCAATCATTTCTGTAAGATAATGTGATATGAGGGACATAGTTTGGACCGTTTTCAGTAGTGAAAGACTATTTTTGGCTTCTTGAAGAGACAATGTGAATACTGCCAACATTTAATAAGATATACAACAGTTGAGGGAATACCCAAACAACATTAAGTACTTTTAAATAACACTGACTTGAACACAAGCGTTAAGTTCTGCTAAGATTTCTCTCACTAAAAGTGGTTAAAAGGACTTAATTATATTTTTATATTTCTGTCGTGCAGGCTTTTAAACAGTTCAGCTGTGGTTAGATAGTTATTAAATCAGTCTCTCATTCATCCATTACCCAGAAGAAGAAGAAGACTTGGCTTTCTATCCCACTTTTCTCACCCATTTAAGGGGACTCAAAGCAGCTGACAAACCTTCTACTCTTCTCCCCACAATAGAACACCCTGTGAGGTAGGTGGGGCTGTAGGAGCTCAGAAGAGAACTGTGACTTGCCCAAGGTCACCCAGCTGGCTTCATGGGGGAGGGAGGAATCGAACCCAGTATTCCCAGATAAAAGTCTGGCTCCCTAACCAGTAGACCAGAAGGAAAACTGAGGCTCTAGGTGAGTTACAATTTATTGTAACTAAATCATGCTCTACAGCTTGACCAGGAGTGTCTAGTATGGTTCCCAGATGCAGCATTCACACCACCTCCTGGTTAAAACGCTGTGTGGGGGCAGGGCAGCCAAGAAGTTGCGCACAATTGCTCAGTGCGACCTGGAGATATTCTGGGGTGTGGCATTCAAATTGGCCAGCCCTGTGGGTGATCTAAACATAAGCTTCCAGAAATTACTTTCCATGTCGATGCATGGAGGAAGAGAGGTGACTCGCTAGATACAATTTCTTCCTAGATCCTTTCCATGCAGGGCCAACAATGGCAGACTTCCAGCCATCTTTGTGGTACCTCGTGCGTGGGACCAGGCAGAAATACTGCTCCTCTGAGCAGAGGTTCCACACTCATGAGCAAGCAGAAGCTGCAGTGAGCTGAACAGGGCTTGCCTGTCACCACTCCTTCCCCTGCACTGGATCCTGTCTCTCCCACCCCAGATCCTGCCCCTTCTAGTGTCTGCCTGAATGTGGTCCAATATTCTTTTGTCAGTTTCAGCAGGAAATGGCACAAACCCCATTCACTGCTTGTCTGGAGGCAGAAATGGGGTGCTACTTGAACACACTACTGGTCAGGATTTGGGAACCTTCCTCCTCTGGATGATACCCCTCAAAAGAGCACACAGAAAATTTGTTAACTTTCCAGGAATCCTTCTGTATTGCATTTATAATTTGCTTTGAAAATGCAACTGGTGCACAATGCAGCAGCCAGAGAGATCTTTGGACGGCAGGGACCTTTAGGCAGAACAAAGCATTCCCACAAAAGATAGCTAAACTGGTGGAGCAAAAGAAATCCAAGGAGGCCGAAAGGTTAGCTACTGATAAGGTTCAAAGGTTCAGGTTTCGGGGTCATGGCTGAGCTGGTGGTTTCAGCATTCCATCCTGGGCATTTGGTGGCACTCGTCAAAAACAGATAGTACGTAAGGATGATTCGTAAGGATGATTCCAGAATGATTCAGACAAAAAATGTAAAGACACTTTTAACTCACCTGCCTCCTCAAAAACAGGAAATTCCACTGATTGCCAACTTAAGGAGGAGGGGGCACATGGACAGGAGGAAAGCTCTGTCCCTTTCAGAAAATCCGGTCACCATGTGCAGCAATTCCAAGCTTAGTTTGCTACAAAGAATGACCTTTCCATCACCACTTTGCTCTTCTCACACTGTTCCTTGCCCGTGAACCTGTCTGCTCTCAAGGAAGCAAGAGAGTTAAAGTTACAGTGGGGACTTTTGTCCTGGGCCTTTTCTGCACTTGACAATCTGGATCAAGGAGCTTCATGGTCCACATCGGCTGCACAGGACTAGTGCTAATCCGCATAAGATTGGTACTAAGAAGCATTAATCAGGATTAGTGCTGGACCTGATACATCAGAACCACAATCATACTAATAAAATCTGATCCGGAACAAGATGTGGCATCTACACGTAGAACGAAACTAGGAAGATCAGAGTGTGAGACATCAAAAAACATGTGCTGTGACAGCAAGGTGCCAAAGACACCTTCACAGTCCCTTTGAAACAATGGCCACATTGAAAGCAGTGATGACTTTGCATTGCCTGTGAAGATGCTTCTCTCCCGCTACCGGGAGGTAGTGTTTGATCAATGGACTCATGGGCCAATTGCATCACATTTGGGAGGTGCCGTTGCGGGTTCTTCACATCTACTGATATGGAACAGGGCTCAGGCAAGAGTACTGTGCCACTCTGTAGACTGTGTTTTCCACCATCCAGTCCCCTTAAGGCACATTCCTTTGCCTGCCATTGACCTGGATCAAGCTAATCTGGATTAATAGAAAGCCCTGGTTTTTCCTTATACTGATGTTGGAATCTTCACTGAAAACGCCACAAAATATTAGTGCAGCAACAGGAGTTTTATACTGCTGCTTTGAGGTGACACAAGAATCTTACATCCTTCGTCCAGATTTTTCTGCACACATTCCAAGATGCAGCATTTACTTTTGGTCAACTAGTCTCCATTTCTTTTTTTCCCAAGTACTGATATAGTTTTCAACAAAATAACATTATTTGAAAGAACCAAAGTTATCTCATTGCTGAGACCCAAGGCTCCCGTCCTGTCTCAGTTCATGAACAGTGCTGTCAAATCCATATTCCCACATTTGGCGTTAGATTTATCGAAGGTATGGTTGCATAAACCCAAAAGATGATGACACAGAAAAGTCTTTTGCTTCTAATTGTTTTGTATAATGTTGAGTTATTCAATTGCTTTACTGTAAATGTTTACTGTGCATAAATTTTGCATTGTACTGTATTTAATTGTTACAAAAAATATATATATATATATTTAAAAAACCATCTCTTAGGACTTAAATGCAATATTTGTCCAAACCAAGAAAAAACTGTGATACTATTCTACAGCCCTGTTCAGACAGGGATATGCAGCAGCATTATGTCTGTTTCATGTATCTGTGGCAACCCTAAGACAGCCCTGCTGTGTCCCCCCTAAAACCTGCTACAGTCCATTGTGAGAAAACCTGATGCTGGTGGTGATTCTTCTTCCAAATAGTGTTATAACTCACCTTGTAGTCAGAGCCAACATCATTGCTGCGGCCACTGAACATGTGCAGGGACCGAAAAGGATGGGCGTGCATGCACAGTGGTGGCAATTGGGCACTTCCAGGTATTTCACACTGGCAAAATACCCAGATATGTGTCACTAAAACACAAACAGTGTGGACCCCCATGTTGTCTAGCTTACTAGCAATAATTCCAGGGGTGCAAGACTCCAGATTATCACTTGCTAGCAATATATTCAGCTGCCATCTGGAACTGGCCTGCTTCTCTCCACTGCTTTGAATAACCAATTTTGGCCTTGAAGAGTGACGTTTTACCCACTAGGACAACAGTTTGCATGAGTGTGTTTGTGGGTGGGTGGAGGGAGGGAAAATCAAGGTGAGATTTCTATGCTGTGTTCAGAGAGATCAGCAGATCTCTTGGGGCCAGCCAGGCCAAGTCCATAATTGTATCCGATTGTGAAGTCATACAGCATGCTTTACAGCTGGTTGCTCTGTCACTGTGCCAACATGTGCCATGGATGTTCCAAAAAAGCATGGTGGGGAAAGCACATCCAAAGCACTTGGAGAGTGTTTTCTCCCACACTCCCCTTCTGTCAGCATACCCACGCTTCTGGTACATTGAATGCTGGTAGGCATCTGCCAGCATTTGACCATGGTATTGCAGAAGCCACTGCATCTGAACACCGCCTAAGCTGGAGGCCTGCCCAGCTGGTCCGGTCCATGAACCACTGTGCTCAGGAAGTAAAATCTTATTGCATTAAGATTTCAACAAGACGCCTATCTACACCCAACTTGTAAATCTTTGTTAAGCAGAAAAGGTGGGGGAACTTCCACATGGTGCATCTCCATCACACAGAGTCATTTCTTTACTAGAAACAGCTCTCCATGTGCCAGAGTTCCATCCACCTGTATAGAGGGGAGCATTTAAACATGTTCCACACCAGATCTAGTTAAGCCCTATGGGATGAACCCCAGGTCTAGTTATCAGATTAGCTAGGGAAGCTGTCATGTCAGAGGGAGGTGTGATTTGCTCATTCCAGTTGGGAGCGGGATGTTCACTCTAGGAATAGCCAATCAGAGTTCAGCATCCATGGAGCGAGAGGCTATAAAGGCCTAGTCAGCGGTTGTTCTAGGTTCTCTGCCTGGGGATTAACTGACCACAGGGTGCTTAACAAGGGGGAATTGGGCTCTAAGCTATTCTGAAGGAAGCTGGGAAAAGTCCTGAGTTGGAGTTGTCAGTTTAAAGAAAAGAGAGTTCTGCTGTTTGTTTAAAGTGAAGTCAAAAACTGTGTGCTCTTCAAGAAGGCTGTTACAATAAAACCAGTATTTGTTTAATCTTTATAAAGAGTCCTAGACTGCTGTCTGTGAGTGGAAACAGTATCTGAGGGGACTCGCAAAGGAGTACTGTACCTTTAAAAGTGTTAGAAACAAAGTGGCAAGGCGAAGGGCCTGCCAATAAGAAAAACCTTTCTGTTTTAAGTTTGAAGACACAGAAAGGGGCATAAGGGGAGATTGAGTGCCAATGCCATGCCATAGCTTACAGATTAAGCGTATTACAGGATTAAAATACAATAGGAAAGGAAGGCGTTGGGCAGGGGTCTTCACACCCTGCACGCTACATCTGCAAGCCTTCCTGTTTGAAGATGTTCAGGGGAGCATATGCCAGGTGGCACATGTGCAATGAGATGCTACACTGCCCGGTTGCCTCAGTGACTGTGCCACACAGCTGCACTGTCACCATCACTGGAGCTCCACAATGGCTGCCATCCAGGAGGCAATGTGCAAATAGGCCCCCAGTTTCAGAGTGAAAAATGGCTTGTCAGTTTGCTAAGGTGTTCTCTCACTCTGTAGGTGGGGTGAAGATAAATCTTAGGCGTAGCAGTGCTCAAGGTCCAAAAGTAGTTCATACACGAGCGGAAGAAGCACTTTCACCCCAAATCAATTTTTTTGCATCTATCTACTTTGACTGCCTGGAAAGCAAAGGTTGCCTGTTTGATCCCCAGCCCCTCAACAGAAATAGGCAACAGCAAACCACTTCCGTGTCTTTGCAAAGAAAACTAGCTGGAGATTGCCTATACAATGAACCAGGAGTCAGCCACAACTCAGTAGTACCCAACAACATTTTGACCAAAATGATACATAGCAATACACCAGAGGAAGCTTGCAATTCTGCAGGAAAAAAAGATATCCCTTTTCAGTAATGTCTTGAAGACTGCAGCTGAGGACCCACGCTTCAACTCAAACTCTCTAATTCTGTCTAATTTCACAGGACCTCTCCTACGACTAGAAGTGCCAACTCCTGCCAATGCCATTCCAGACAATTCTTCTCACACAAAATAAATGTGCCTGGCACCTGAGTCCCTCTGTGTGTGCCTGTAATAAGGTATCAGTATGAAACTGTGCACAGTTTTGTATTCCGATTCAATGTTTTTCTGAAGTAAAAAATAAACTCATTAGCTGGAGACTATGTGTTTTCTTGGCAACCATATGGAAGTGCTTTGCCATTGTCTTCTTCTGGATATCTTCCTCATCCTTACTTCTCAGCTAGACTACCACCCTGGGATTTTCTGGTGGTCTCCCATCCAAGGACTAACCGAAGCCAAGTCCGTTTAGACTAGCCAAGGTCAGCAATTTCCAACGGGGGCGATCCAAATGCTCATGTTATGCAGGCTGTACCTTTATTAGCAATCATACCTGCAGAGTTTTTAAATCTGTCCTGTTAATTTCATTATTCATGAAATGTTTTAAAAGCTGTACGTAGGCCTCCCAGTTGACCGTTTGTTCAATAATGTGCTCATCAGTTTAGCCAAACACAAGGGTCAGGAATCCATGTGCTCACCCCACAGCTTCTTTCACAAAATGCCTTTGTGATTTATGCAATACTCAACGGGATCCTTCTAAGGTGGTGGGGGGGGGAAGGGGACTGTCTGTTCAGCAGGGTCAAAAGAAAACATCTCTTGGATTCTCAGCATACACAGAGTCACTACCAAAGAATGAAAGATTTCTTGCTGTCCATTCAACATTTCCTTTGGGGGAAGCTCATGGGTTTTTGCATTCTTAGAACAGAAGAGTCTGATTTCTAAAACACTTGTCCTTGTGAAGTGACCAAGAACAAAACAACAAACAAAAAATCCTACAGACCCACTACAAGGGGGGGTGGCTTAAAGTCACACAAGAGATTTATTTGGCTTGAACAAAGTTTTCGCTGCTTGCTCAGTGTATCACTTACCACTGCCGTGAGCTACAGTGATGCACAGATATGCATTTTGTCACTGCAAGGGGGGGCTGAGTAACCTTGTAGGTACCGATGGGAAACAGAACACTTTGCATTCAGCCAAGAATTATCTCATATGCACCCCATTTTAATCCCGTATTTTAAGTGTAACATATGTATAATTTTCATGCAGATTCGTATACAACAGATATGAATCTACACATTCGAATTATTTGAAAATCTGTATCGGATTTTTGAAAATCCGTATTCAAGTTCGAATGTTGATATTCGGCGGATTCAAATTGGGTATTTGAATTTTCAAATATCCATGCACATGACTAGCAAGCTAACACTTTCTCGGCTCCTAACATCCACCACCTCAGCCCACTCATGGTACAAAAATGTTATCATATGTCAATATTTCCCCTCACTGAACTCTATCTTGTAAGCTGCCTTTGGGTGTCTTTAGCTCATCTTGGCCTTTCAGAACTTGTCCAGATTATATCCCCAGAATAGGGACCTGCTGCCTGCACTTTAGCACCAGCATGCGAATGGCAGGTCCCTATTCCAGGATAGAATCCAGACTAAGGCCCAGTACTGAAAGGGTCCTATTTTGTACACAGAAGGTTCCAGGTTCAGTGTCTAGCTAGCATCTCCCAGAAAGCCTCTTGCAAATGAACATCTTCTTTCTTTTCACTCACTCTCTTTTTATATTGTCTTTACAAAATGTTTTATCACACTATAACCCTTCATCACAAATCACAATCAAAATATAAACAGAAGTCATGCCCACTTCTGGCACCACTTCCAGCAATGTCTCCTAGTATACCTCTGAAAAGGAGCATCCATGTATTTGCTAGTCCAGTTGTAGACCTCACTGTTGAAGTATTATGGTAGACGGGGTACCATTTTGACATACTATCCAATTCTCTCATTTCGTTCAGTGTGGACAAAGCATGCTAGAAGGTGGGGAGGCTTTTGTTATCCACACCACAGTGCAGAAGGCAAAGCCCAAATTCGCATTTGGCCTCTTAGTTTGCAATTCGTTAACATCTGGGCAGGCGCACCTGCACTTGCAGGAGGCATTTACAGCCTACAAATGTCCCCTGCCTGCCCAGATGTTGACTAGCAGCAAACCACAAGCAACCTAACCCTCCCCAATCCTGATCCAAAGCTTACCTGGTGCATCCAGGTGACAAGCATTTACACCTTTTCTGGTGCGAGGGGTCATCTGAGGTGCTGCTCAAGCGTGCTGCTACCTCAGATGGCTCCACATGTATTCGCTAGCGAGCCATCAGACGGGTGGAGTTGCAAAATGGCTGTCCTCATCACCCAGAATGCTTTGGGTGGAAAAGGTGCAGATCTGTCTGGAAAACTGAAGTTCCCAGGGTCGCCAGCCGGAGACTGGAAACTGACTCAGAATTCCAGCCATGTACAATGAAAGAATGCCAAGCTTTCAGCCTGCCAGCCTCAGACTAGTTTCTTCTATTCTTTTAAGAAGCTGCCCCAAACAGCAGTGCATGTGGAAGGCAGCCCTATGAGGGTGGAAAATAGCTGTGTACATAGTGCCTATGAGAAGTAAATTTGCATCTATCTTGCACAACAAATGCATCAAATGAAAATACATTCCCAGAGACTGCTTAAACAATCCCAGCATAATTCTTGCCAACACTTTGCTTGATGCTGATGTACTCATGATGCTGATTGATCCATGTACTCATGGATACCTCTTAAAATTCTCTGGATAACCCATGATCAATCAGTGCCTTTTAATCTAACTTCACTGATAGGGTTGAGGTAGAGATCAAATGAAAGGAACGGGATCAGCATTATTTCCCTTGCACTCTTTGGAACAAAGATGGAATACAATTCCAAAGTAAAATGAACTTGTGCGGGCAGGTTTCCTTCAAGTTCCTTCAAATATCCTGCCTTAAAACAACAGGAAATTGTCACAGTGATAAGATGACAGAAAACTTGTATTTGGGGCATACTTTTAAATTTAGTTTTTTTTTTCTGTTTCCAGAAGAAAAAAAAAAGCATGCAACAGCACTGCATTGCTTAGATGTTTTCAAAGCAGACAAGTGTGGAATACATCGAGCACATGATCAGGAATATGTTTAATGCATAACCCAGGGCAACTCTGCAGCCACCCTTGAGGTCTCCTTCAGGCTACAGATGACGAGCCCGTGAAACGAAGAGATCTGAAGTTTTTCGTGCAGCAGATCCCAACCCCCCAGTCATTGTAAGCATGGCTTCCTCGCCTCCTACGAGCCCCGCTAACCTTCCACAGGACAACTTCACCGCACAACCTTCCACAGAACAATTTCCTACCCTGCATCAAAACAGGAAACACCACAAAAGATCAGAATGGTGCTGATAGGGCTTTCAGGCTGACCCTGTTCCCTAAACAAGAACTATTTGCCACACAGGAGGGGGAAAACAACAAAAGAGAGACTTGGAAAATGTTGTTTCATTCATCATCTGCATGGATAGGTAATAAAAGGGCTGCTGAGCCAGATCTTAAGGGAAACACAGGAGAGAAAATAGAGGGAAATCCTGGCCAGTTCCTTTGAGGGCAAAGCCAAACAAAGGGCAGAAAATGGAAGGGGTGGTCAGGCAGAGAGGGAAATATAGCGTTTGAGGCTGCAGTGTAGCATGACATGAAACAGACCTCTTGCATTAGCTCATCCTTGCTTTGATTTCTAGGACTCGCTTTGGAACTGCCTTGGCTCCCCTTAGAGTAGGTACGCTTTGCGGGGTTTAATGACACAGCCCTCCCCATCAGATTTTGGCCTTCAGAAGCACAGACCATGGGCCCCTTCACAGTTACCTTTGGCTTGAGTTAGTAAGGGGTCCAGAGGCCCCCCTTCTGCACAATGGTGTGTTTTATGGGGAGACCATGCTCCCCACGCAGTGCACAATGCACCTGTACTGAACATAGTGTAGTCCAGTCGAATCAGCCAACCCAAAAGTCTACTGGATGCTAAACCAGCCAGGGGATAAGTGAAGGGCCAGTTCATCATGGGGGCTTATTTTGGGACTCCAAAGCTAGGAACTATACTGTAGTTCCTAGCCATCAGAAAACCCCAGAAAGCTGATGTAGATTTCACATGATCTTCAGAGCCAGTGCAGGGCTTGTTCCTGAACTGCCTTCAAGTGCAGAAGGGGCTTCCTTTTGGGACAACAGGAATGATCCCACAGCTGGAAAAGCTCCATCCTGGCCCAGCCCTGCTGGACTGCGCCGGTGAGGTAAATGCAGGAATGGTCCAAGTGTTGTTAACTGTTGTTTAAAAGGTTAAATAAGACCACAGGTTTCCCATCTTTTGGGGACCATGAGCACACCTGTTTTTCTGAGGGCACGGCATGGACTGTATTCCTTCTCATTGCTTCCTTCCTTCCCACAAGCTGTGAGTAGGAGCTTAAGAACCTATGGGGGCCTGAAGGCAAACTATGAACTTGAGCAAGAAGCATATTTATAGGCAAGGGCCACATGCCACACGGATGCACAAAGAGAGGACTTTGGAAGCCACCGGGAAGCTTCCTGATGCAACTTCATAAATACACTCCAATGGGAATGCTAGCTGCCACACTTGCCCACTTCTAAGCTGTTTCAAGTTGCTTTTTTAACACAATTCTAGAAGAAAAAGAATTGGCTTTTCTGCCCTGCATTTCTCACCCTTTAAAGGGAGAAACCTTCTGTTCCTCTCCCCACAACAGGCATCCTAGGAGGTAGGTGGGGCTGTGAGAGCTCAGAAGAGAGCTGCGACTAGCCCAAGGCCACCCAGATGGCTTCATGGAGGGGTGTGGAGATGGTTTGGCAGAAAGTTGAGACTTTGGCTGTAGCTCAGTGGTGGAATAACTAGCTGGAAAACAGAACATCACAGGTTCAATTCCCCCCATCTCTCTAGAAGTTAATAGTAATCCATTTTTTATTTACTATGAAGATAGCATGGCCCTGTCTATAAGGTCAGTGGTATTTAACATGAACCTGTATTCATCTTGCATCAAGCTGCTGCTGTCTAGATAACAACCCAGAATAGCAGACCAGGATTATTTTCTTTACAGAACAGATGAAGAACTGGAGCTTATAAATTTATGTCAGGCTCCCCAATAGCCATCTTCTGAGTTCATCAGAGCAGAGCTGAGATTCAAAGTTCCTGATCTGCAGTTCAGACTTTAGAGCCATTTCCACTTACCCCTCATGGGCTGATCTAGTGGGACTGGATGAGCTGGACTGGTCCATGTATCCCAGAACAAGGCCATCCACATGAGGATAGCTGTGCTGGGACAACCCCTGCACTGGCCGCAAAGCTTGTGTTCATTCCTGGCCTCGGAGTCCCTTAGGGACCTATTTCAGCCTCACATCCACCCCAGAATATGGAAGTGTGTGCCTTCCGCACCTCTGTATATCAGGCACTAGCTGCCAGCACACCTTTTTTAAAAAGTAGACTGGACTAGGTGGCCACTTGGTACCCACCTAGGAGATATATACAGACAGCGTGCAGATGGCAAGACCCTCCTCCAGGAAAGGTTCTGGAATAGTAAAAGGTCCTAATCTGGTCTAGGGTCTGTCCAAGAGACTTGAAGCATTCTAGCAGCGGGAGGGGGCTCACTTAAACTGCACTAGCTTGTGGAAGGGAAGCTGAACCACCTTTGCATACTGAACCACCCTAAGGCTGCATCCACACTGTTGTTAAAAGAAAAGCTCAAAAGTGATTTAGAGGTGGTACTTTTCCATACAGTAGTGTTTCCATCCCAGCTCAAATCCACCTAAGGGGCCAGATGTGGATTAATGTGCATTAGAGGTTAAAGGGAATACTTGTGGGGGGGGGGCATCACCACGAAGACGTTTCTGAGATGCTCTTTTTACAACATGTGGCAGCAGCCCTCAAGCACCGTTAGAGGAATGCTGCATGCCCAAGGTGGCCACCAGGATTTGGATATTATACTTCTCGAGTCCTTGCTGCGCATGACTGAAACCTGGCAAGGATGCAGCCCAATTCTGTGTCTATATATCATCAGGCAGGAAAACAGCCACTACAGTCAAAGGGTGTTTTTCCACTGTCAGAAAGTACCCATTTTTGCACCCATTTAGGACCCATTTGGGTGTGAGCCGGATGATCCCATTTCCACCACGGCACCCATTTGGGACCCGATTGTTTCGACTGCCGCTGGGGAAATCCAGATCAAATGGGTACTTTCTGGCCTTTAATCCGGATTTTCTGTAGATCCCATTAATGGGGTCTACAATGGGGTCTTCTGGCAGAAAATCCAGATTAAAGGGAACCTGTTTCCACGCTTGTGTGGCAATGGGGTCTAGAGGAGGCTAGGGGGAGGGGGCACCCATGGGGGGGAGCCCCAAAACCTAAGCTTCGAAGTCATTTCGAAGTCATTTCGAAGTCACTTTGAAGTCTGTGCAAAATAGCTCTGGAGCATCTTTGAAGTCTGTGCTGATCTTCAGAGTGAACTCTGAAGTCACTTTGAAGTTCACTACGAAGATCAGCACAGACTTCAATGGAGCTGTTTTGCATAGACTTCGAAGTGACTTCGAAATGACTTCAAAGCCACTTCGGAGATTGCACCCCCTGTCCCCCCAAACACCTGGGGTGACAAGCAGACCCCTCATGGGTAGATCCGGATTTCCAAATGGGTGCTCCGGTGTTTCCACGGCAGGGAGGCTAGCACACATTGCTATTGGGTGCTAGACCACCCATGGAAACACATTGGGTACTTCCCTTAATCCGGATCTACTAGATCTGGATTAAGGAATGTACCCATTCCTTAGATCCGGATCTTCTTAGATCCAGATTAAAGAAGCGCGGTGGAAAAACACCCAAAGTCTACAGTCAGGTTGTATCCTTGATCCTCATAGTTCGCTATATAACCAGACAGGTTCAGAAACACAAAACTAAAAAGAAACCCATTTTTACTTTTAAAAATGCAATTAAAAAAAAATAGGGAAGTAAATATCTGTTGGAAATGAAAACCAGCAAGTACACGTTTTCGGCTCCCACTGTTCGGAAAACCGGGAGGAGCTGCGGCTCAGTGTTAATGCAAGCAGCCTAGAAAGCAGAGGGTTGCTGGTTCAATCTCAAGCCTTTCTCCAGAAGTAGGCAATGGCAAACCACTCTTGTATCCCTGCCAAGAAAATGGCCTAGGAATGCCCATACAGTCAATTAGGAGTCTGCCACAACCCAGTGGTACCTAAGAACAACCACTCAGAAAATACCCAATGGAGGGCAGCGATGGTCAACAGCATCGCCGCAGACCAACAAAAAACTCCCAACTGCCCGGTCCTGGTCCGCGGACCGGTGGTAGGGGACCTCTTCCTTAGATCATACCAGTGTGTGGAAGGGAGTATCCTAGTACCCGTTGCTGGTCCAGTAAACCAGATGGTGCACAACTACTCTTGGGTTAAAGTTCAGGAAACATGAGTTCGCATCACTGCATCTACAACCTGACTTTGGTTCTCTCTTAATCTGAAAAATTAACTGTTTGCATCAACAATCAGATTTTTATTCTCTCCTGATCTTTCACGTAGGCTACACAAGCAATGCACAACGTTTGTTGCTCTCTGGGTGTCGTTCAAAGAGGTTATCACCTCATTGCTGTTTGAAGTAGGGGTGATCAGCTGAGGTCCCCCTGATGTTCCTGAACTACAACTCTCAGCATTCAGCTCCCTATGGGGATTGAACACTAGCACAGGGCCACCATACTGACAAGCTTTGCCTTAACCTGATAAAGAGTAAAGGAGACAGTTTTGAGATTATTCGGCTCCACAGAAAAGGGAAAGTGGAGTGCAAGTTTTACAGAATAAATATTAAATTTGGAGATGGTCAGTAACTAGTGCACTCCATGGACCTGACTACCAAGCAAGCTTACCTCACTTTTTCCTTGTAAAATATTTCAGCAGAGCTTTTCTGGGGTGGTGGTGTACATTTTAATTCCAAGTTAATAACAGTTTCAACTCCAACGGACAGCATAAACGAAGAGCATTACGTTCAGAAAAGGGGGGGAAAAGGCTACCTACTAGATTGCAACTCCAGAATGTACCAGCTTCACCTGATGATACTTGTTTCTTTAAAAATGCTCATATTACTGAAGGATACGGGAAAGTATGAAGGGGCACCTAATCTATCATCCTTGGCAGTTGATGAATGACCAGAGAGATGGATGGTTTGCCAGAAAAGGGGTTGGCTTAGATGCTGTTCCGCCCACAAGCTGACGCTCAGTTGAAATTAACTCTTCACACATTGACAATCTGACTTCTATTCTCTCCAAATCCTGAGATTAACTCTTTGCATCATCTTTTATATTCTCTTCTAATCTATCACTTAGCCCACACAGTGCAAATGCATAATGCGCCTGGGTCCAGGTTTTACAGCTTGCTTTTTCAGTTAGCAAAACCACTGTGGTTTTGCAAGGGTCGAAAAACTTTTCCCCAGCTAACAAACAAACTGAAGCATCACCATGCTTTAAATACAGAAAAACACCTGCGGTGCAAATTCTTCTTCCGTAGAAATGTTAGGGGATTTTTAGCATTTTGCTTCCGGGCAACTACACACAGCCCTTTATCACTCCAGGTTCTGAACTTCATCCTAACCAAAAGGAATATTTTAATGCCTTCTATGTATCTGTAGACTACATTTAGCCTATGTGAACAGAGACGCAGCTAAGCAACATACCTGCAGCAAGAACAGATTAAATGAGGATCCAGCGCCTACGGGGTATAAAGGTGTCTAAGGCCTGGATTCAAATGACATCTCGGCCAAAGTGAAACAGTCAACCATTGGCAAAGTGGCCCATTCCTTCCCAAGCTCAATCCGCATTCGAAAGCTCCAAAGCATGCAAGCAACAGAAGAAGCTACGGCTGGGTGGCAACCTACTTTTTGAAGCTGTTATTGAACTACAGGACCAAGTAAAGAGGACTTTGTAGCTAAGATATGCAAGGTGCTATTGTGTGTGTGTGTGTCAAATCAAAGCCTGGGAGATCCGAGTTGGGATCCCCACGCAGCCACGGAGGTCATGATCTCCTCGCTGCCGAACTGACTTCGCAGAGTCGTG
The DNA here is from genome assembly GCA_023333525.1 of Aspidoscelis tigris stejnegeri. NCBI lineage: Eukaryota > Metazoa > Chordata > Lepidosauria > Squamata > Teiidae > Aspidoscelis > Aspidoscelis tigris. The sequence continues at coordinate 17,560,048 of JALMGA010000007.1, forward strand.
GCAAAGATGACAGGTACAGAGAGACGTTGTCCCTGTTCTCTTAAACGTTCCTTGGAGGAGAATCGCATGTAAAACAACGGATTTACCCCCAAGCCCTCCAAACGGTCACGATCCAGGATAGCCAGAGCCCACCACACCTCGGGGGGGGGGGGCACGTCTGTTTCAAGAGATCTCTCCCACCCCCCACCCCACCCGAACGTCCTCTTTTCCGCTTTCGTCCTCCCTCCAAGCTACACCACCAGGCTCAAGAGGGGTCGTCCTTGGCGGAAGGCATCTTCACCCCACCCCCACCCCACCCCCCGTTCCACACCAGCTCGATCTAATGCCGGCGGCGGCGACTCATCCCACTCGCTGGCCCGCCGTCGAGCTTCCGAGGGCACCGGCCGAGATTCCTCTCCCTGCCCGCTAGGCGTCAGCTGGAACCGGCCCCGGTGGGCGCGGCGCAGTCCATGCGGCCGATCCCCCCCCCCCTAGCCTGCCGTCTGAGGGCATCGATGGCTTCCTTCCCGCTCGCGCCCGGGTCCCCGTCGGCTCGGAGCGGCTCCCTCACCTCTCTCGCCGCCCTGGACGGCGCGCACCACGTCCTCGGCGTACTTGCCGCCGGCGGCGCCCTCGTCGAAGGCGAAGTCGTCCATGTGGAAGCCGCCGGCGTCGCGGAAGGCCAGGTGGACGCCCTCGGCGGCGAAGTAGCAGCTCCGCTGCTCCTTGTCCTCGTGGTAGGCGAGCAGGACGCGGCTCCACTTGTGGTGGCGGAAGAGCGCCAGGAACGCCTCGCCCAGCTTGCCGTAGCCCGGCGAGACGCGCGTCAGGTGCGAGTACTCGCCCGTGCGCGCCGCGCCGAAGGCGGCGGCCAGCGCGCCCGCCGACAGCATGGGCACGTTCCAGTGGGAGGCGAGGCGCGCCACGGGCGCCGCCGCGTACTCACACACGGGCCCCAGCAGCACGTCGGGCCACTGCCGCCGCAGCGCCACCATGTCCACGAGGCCGAAGAGCGCGCCGTTGCCGCAGTCGGAGTCGTGGAAGGAGAGGCGGAAGCGGTAGCCCGCCGGCAGCAGCGTCCCGTTCGCCTCCAGGCTCCGCACGGCGTACTCGATGGCGGGACGCACCCGCGCCTGCGAGAACAGGTACGCGTTGTCGGCGGGCAGCAGCACCAGCGCGCGCAGCACCAGCGCCTCCGCATCGCCGTCCGGACCGCGACCAGGACCCGGCTCCGGATCGCCGCCCGCCTCCGAGCGCGCCCGGCTGCTGCTGCTGCTGCTGCCGGCCAGGAGCAGCCAAGCCGCCAGGCTGCAAGAGAAGAACCCCGCCGAGAGGAAGGAGGGCATGGCGGCGGCGGCGGCGGCGAAAGCAAGTCACCGGGGAGGGACGCGCGATCCTCCCGGCCACCGCCAGCCAAGAGGCGCTTCAGGGCGTCCTTGCTTCCGAGCGGAGCAGCCACCGCGGGGAAGTTTGCATGGATCCGGCTCGGAGGCGGAGGATCGTCTTGATTTGCCCCCCGTCCCGTCCCTTCCCTTGGATTCTTAGGAGGGAAACGTATGGTTGGGGCAAAGGAGAAAGATGTTTGGCGACTCAGCTACAACTCCCTCCGGCGGCTCGTCCCCGAGAAGGCGGCGGCGGCGGCATCTTCTGCCCCTTCCTTCGTCCGTCCTTTCCTTCTGCTTCTCCTCCTGCCTCCCCCCGTCCTCGGTCGCCCCCTCCCGCGTGCCCGGGCTCTCTCCCTCCGGAGCGACGGCGATCTCGCCGGACCTGCTGCCTCGCTCCTCCAGGGGCTCATAGCCTCTGTTTAAATAGGGTGGCAGCAGCCCGCGCGCGCCTGGTCGCCGCCGCCGCTGCACACATGGCGCTGCCGGGCCGGCCGGGGTGCTGCTGGGGGGGGAGGGGGAGGAGGAGGAGGATCCTGGACGGAGAGGCCCCTCCCTTCCCCGTGTTCTCACGTCCACACGCCCCCTTCTCCCCCCTCCCGCCCCCCTTTTTTTTTGTTCCGAGAGAGACCAAGGAGATCGGCGGCAAGAAAACGTGGGCGGTGGCGGTGCGCCTCGTCGGGTGGGTGGGTGGCTGGGTGGGTGGGGAGGCTGATGTTGCGCTGCGGAGGCGAGGTGGGAGCGGAGCCTCCGCAGTAGAGGCGCTTGGCTAGTAAGAATCAAGGTAGCCCCTTTCTGCACGCCCTCAATGCGGTCCCGGTTTTTTCCGAGCACCTGGAATGATCCGGCCGCGGATGAAACATCTGCACGGGGGTGGGTGGGGGACCTGCAAGTAAAGGTGCCCCTTACTAGCTGGCTGGATGTTGTGCGAGGCGCCCGGCGCGTTTCGTGGGGCTCCAAAAGAGGAAGAAGAAGAGTTGGCTTTTCTACCCCGCTTTTCTCACCCATTTAAGGGGCCTCAAAGCGGCTGACAAAGCTTCTGTTCGTCTCCCCACAACACCCTGTGAGGTAGGCGAGGCTGTGAGAGCTCAGAAGAGAGCTGTGACTCGCCCAAGGTCACCCAGCTGGCTGTGAGAGCTCGGAAGAGAACTGTGACTAGCCCACGGTCGCCCAGCTGGCTACATGGGGGGTAGGGTGGAATCGAACCCGGTGCAGATCGTCGGCATACATAAAAGTATGCATCGCCTTTCTTGACTAATTCAAGGTAATTTGCAAGCAGAAGAGAAATATGCATAACCAAAGCAAGGTTTTCCTTCATAAACGCGGGCGGGGTGCGTGTTAGATTCTGATCTCCCTCCCATCCTCTTTCCTTGAAAACCATCGCCTGTTTCTTGCGGGACTGATCGCGTTTTCCCTGCCCGCAAAACGTCTTCATAAACAAGCAGCCTACACGTGATGCTGGGAAAGGAACGTCCAATAAAGAGGCAAAGGCACAATGCGAGCGGCTGCCACAGATCAGTGGTAATATCCGGAAGTAAAAAGGTCAAGAGCTCAGAGGTTCGATCCCCAGCCCTTCTTCCCCCAAAGAAAGTAAAGACAAGCCACCATTGTGGGGAAGAGAAAACTGCAGAGCTGTACAGGAAGTTCCATAACTATACCCAAGTCAAGCATTTTTTTCTGTACCTTGAGGCATGAGGGCTAGCTACATGTTCTTTTTTTTTTTTAAGTATTTATATAAAAAGAATCAGGTACACAAATCCCTACATTTAAGTCCTGGATTGAATTAAGTGAAATGGACATAGGCTGAATCCCCAAAAGACTTATTTGCCTCTCTAGTCTCCCTCTACTGTCACTGTATTCAAGCGGACTTAAAATTGCCCTGTACTTCCAGAATAAGCGTCCCCAAGAGGCTCAGCAAAACACATGTTTAAAATGCACCTTCCATCCCCACAGAAGCGTGTTTTCTTTCCCCGCATCTTTTACTCTCCGCCCCCTCTCTTGTTCAAAGGAAAAATAGCCAGATCTCCGTCCCCTGAAATGGCTTCCCATGCTGGCAAAGGGAGTGATCGCTCACTCATTCACTCTCAGCACTTACTTTCACTCTGTTCTCTGTTCGAAATGGCTTGGCTGCAGCCATCGGCCGTGCGATCGTGTGCTCGTTTACTCTTAACACTTTCACAGATCACCCACTTCACACCTGATAACAGTGTTGCAATTCTGAGCAATTCTGGCTCTTTGAAAGTTCTGACCTTTACAAAGGAAAGGAAGGGAAGCTGCAGCATTTCTGGGAGATGTGTGAATGCTTTATGGCTGTGTGTGCAGGCAGCAATCCCTGCCCCTTTTGCCATGGAGTGTCCCCAAGGTGAATGTTGCGAGGAAAACCCGCGACTTCCAGAAAGAGTGCTGAAACTTTTCTTTAAAGGGCATGTATTTTGTCGCGGGTTTTCCTGCTTTTGTAGCACTGGAAGCTCGTTAAAGACCCTGGCATGGGGGTGCTCAAAGGCAAAAGAAGATTTTTAGCAGACTTTAAATTGCTTGGGGACAGGCCCTTACGGGATAAATAAGGACTGCTTTAGAAACAGCAACATGTCAATATAATAATATGCATGATTACTAAGTACAACTATATCTTCTGCTTCACCAAATGGACACAATTAATTGTTCAATTAACATGGCCTTATACACTTTAACCTGTAAGATTTCTGAAGTGGTGTTCAATATTATAAAAAGTAACGCAAAATGAAACATTTATTTCAAATCAGGCTGCATTGCTGTGTTTATCCCACAAGTGGCTGGTCTGAAGGTAGAGGGTTATTTCAATTTAAATTGATTGTTCACAGTTACAGATTGATCTCCTTGTTCCCACAAATGATTAACCATAAGACTATACAAGAAAAAACAGAGTGCCGGACTCATATCTTGTAGTCACGAGATTTGATTCTGTACTCCTCCACAAAGCCACCTGGGTGATCTTGGGCTAGTCACAGCTCTTTCTGAGCTCTCACAACCCTACCTACCTCACAGGGTGTTTGTTGTGGGGAGAACAGAAAGCTTTGTTAGCCGCTTTGAATCCCCTTAAAAGGGGGGGGGGAAAGCAGGGTAGAAAAGCCAACTCTTCTTCTTAACCTCCTGCAAGGAAAGTCCTGCCTCATTCAGATGGCATCAAAGATGAGGCTTATTTAATCAGCTAAAAACAACCTTGCTCAGTATTTTTGTCTTACTGTACAGCTAAGCATCAGCAAGGAGAACAGAAAGCTCAGCATTTCCGCCCTTCTTTAAAGCCGTTAGGAAGATCCACCAGACTTTCAGCTACGGCAGAGGTGCTCAACTGCAGCTGTCCAGACGGTCTTGAGCTATAGTTCCCATCATTACATCTCCCCAAGAATTATGGGAGTTGTAGTTCAGAATTCCCTGGTGCCACAGCTGGATACTTCTATGCTTTAACTGCAGATGAAGTTCAACGTCATAGAGCCCTACCCTTGGGAACACAGACCTATGTAATGTTCATGCTGCATATGGCAGTGCTTACATGCCAGACTGTAATGCGCGTGCTCACAAGGAAATGGGCAAACTTTTCAAAAGTTCAAAAAATCTTGGGAGGAACTGGGGATACCAAGTATGTGGCAATGACGGCAGTGGTGTGTAGTTCCGCTGACCTGTAATCTTGTCCATGCTAGGAGGAGCTGCTCTTTGAGAACACAGGATTGCAGGTATCCCCATCTGAAGTATTTGTGGCTACTTTTTAGAGGACAGGTAGTTTGCCAGCAGAGACAGTTCCCAAACACCCACAGCAGAAGGGGCCAGCTCTCCCCAGGTGCGGAATTTGCAATCTATGTAGGATGGGTGGAAAGGGGCCAGTGACACTGATTGCCTGGGGACCCAGATCACTATCAATCACCCTTGTTTGTCACAGTCATCCTGAATAACTCGGGAATAGGCAAGTGGCTCTTCCTGAGGGATCCATCCCAAACGTACCACCCGTTGCACTTCCAAATTTCCTAGTCCCATAAGAACTGTCAGGAGCAACAATTGTTGGCAGAAGGGTTATTCCAGACCAAATGGGGGGTGTTCCTTACTAGTTCTGGTGCAGAACCAGTTTGGAACTTTCAACTTGGTGGCTATGCAGATCCTGAATCCTCTTTAACCCAGGGGTTCTGGGCTCAGAATTGCACCACAGGGATCCTTAAAGGATGTGGAATGCCAGCCAAATATAGAGGCAGGGCAGTAGGACCGAATGACTAGAATTTTAAACACCTGCAGGCTGCGGTGCAACATTTTGTGGCTTGTTCTGTGTTTTTATAGGCAAATGAGACAATCCCACCTTTAATAAAATCACAGCATTTGGGGAAAAGAGGTACTGTAATTTAAGAAATGATATTATATTTGAATCATGGGGGAATGGAAGAAGATATCAACAGAATGTATATTTCCAAATACAGAACATCCTAGCTATAGCTGATGAAGAAATACTTCTCCAAACATTTCAGGTAACCTTAACACATTTAGAAATTAGCTCAGTCTTGTAGAGATGTGCAAATCTGGTTTGTGTTTGATGGGTTCCCATTGGACCAGTGGTTCATCTCAGTTCAAATTTAACTGAACACCCTCACTGGACCTTATGGGCATTAAAGAGGGAAAGTGCCATACTGCCACCTTCCTCCTTACCCCATATTGTTTATGGCTTAAAAAAAAACAAGTTTAGTGCAAGGGCCCAATTCTGCACTTTCTTAGGTAAGATTTGCACAATTGTTTTTTTGACCTGTTCTAGATCAGACTGAAGTCAAAGAGATTCGGTTCAGTTTGAACCAAACATGTGAATTTGAGTTTGTGCACATCACCACACTCCTGTCCACCTTGACTAAACGTGGCCCCTCCAGAATTTCAGAGGGGATACTTTTTGTAGCCCTACCTGAAGATACTGAAAACTGAACCCAAGATCTTTGCATGCAAATGCAGTGCTTTAACATCCAGCTATACATCTTCTCAGTAATTGACCCTTTATGGGAGACTCACGGCCGGTACTTGCCTCTGAGATTACTTCTGAATAACAGAGCTACTTCACCAAGGACCGTGCATCAAAGGGAGATCTGAATGGTTCCATATTTCCCAGAGCAAACTTGTTTCCTGTAGTAAAAAAGATGAGGGTTGAATGGCATTTTTCACATATTTTGCTATTGATGGTGCCTGAATAACATTTTCAGTATTTTCAGCAAATCTAATTAAAAACAGCTCAGAAATGAGTCTTCAACTGTTTCCTTTCCCAGTTGAAATAGGATGTGTTTTATTTTTAAATCAGCATTTTCCACAAAGAGAGAACATTTGGAATACATTTAGAACAATGCTGTCTAAGTGGCACTTCTGAAACTGATTTATTGAAAAAGGTTATTGTGTTACTGACTTCAGTTGGATATTAATTAAACCAGCTTTCTAATTTATATAAAACATTTCAGGCATACCACAACCAATATGCACGTCCATTTGGATTACCAAGGGTGCTTCCGCATTTGTGGCCAAGAAATGGCTCAAAGAAGAGCCATTTCTTGGCGATCTGACCTCCCGAGGATCTGTCCCAAATAGAGATGGATCTGAAGGGCCCTTGCATGTCTACACATGCGCAGGGAGGCTGGATCGCCTGGGTGCTGTGCGGAAGCCACAGCACCCATTCGAAAGGGCATCTGGCCTCCCATGCCACCGATGCCGCCCCTGGGGCTGTGGACTGGAGCATGCAGCTGCCAGTCACCGCACGTTTCCAGCGGTGCGTGGCGTGCGGGGGAGGGCAGAAGGAGGCAAACCAGCCTGCTTTCGCCCTCCCCAAGATGGCGGCCACAGGAACACACGTCCCTTCACCTGTCCATGTGCGGAAGCATCCTGCTTCCGACTGGATCAAGGCGAAGGGATGGATTGAAGACCTAATTTTCGAGGTCTTCACGAAGACCGGATTCTTTGGTGGAAAGACCCGGTTAGGGTCAGGTATTGTGCAGAAGTGGCCACAAGGAAGAATCCCGGTTTTGGCCTCCATTGTGTCTCGTATGTGTCTCTAAGGGCCTATTTGTCAGAATATTAATTTATTACTAAGGCTGTGTCCCCAAGCGGAAAGTGCTGTGCTAGGGGAATTGTGTAAAGAAGGTTCTGAGAACACTGGATACAGTTTGTGCTGGGTTTAAAAAAGCAAAGTGTGAATCCAGTGTTAGGCTCTTAGACAGGGGTTGGATGCCCATCTGCCATTCATGTGGAACAACTTTTAAAATCTGTGGAGGAGAGGCTGAACAAGGATGGGAGTAGTGGATCTATGACTGTCACCAAACATGCCACCCCAATTCCTGCTCTAGAAGTTTCACAGGAGTTTTCGATGTGCACCCAAGCGTCTCCTAATGACACAGGAGTGCTTTGAGCACTATTTTGAGCCGTGCAGCTGAGCAACTCAAAGTCTGCCCTTTGGTGGAAATGACGGTGCCGCCCAAAATGGTAGAAACTGCTACAAGCATCCTTGCGGAATGATGCTCCTGAGCAGCTGTAGTGCAGGATAAACAAGGAGATCTGCTACCAGACTGAGTAGGAAGGTGGGGTTTCCAGCAAGAGTAAAGCACAGAAGGGTTAGTAAGTCTTCCCAAACCTGTCAAACGTTGGCCCTGAACACACGTTGTTCAGGCTAAGTGCACCATTCTGATTTGGTTCCTAGAGCATGGTACCAAAGCAGGCACAGATGTCACACTCACTAATGCTGGGTGTCTGCATGGTGGTGGCAAGAGCACTCAGGATGCTGGGCATTCTCAGAGTACTTGTCCTCTACTCTGAGGAAGAGTGCTGCAAAGGGTGTTTCCAGGCCCTTCAGTGTTCTTGGAACACTCTGTGGTAGTGGGCATCTCTGATGTTTGGATGAGATGTCCCTGGCTTTAGGCCTCAGTTGAAGACCAGTCTGGTCTAATGGTTAGGGAGCTGGACTCTTATCTGGGAATACCAAGTTTGATTCCACGTTCCTCCACAAAGCCAGCTGGGTGACTTTGGGCTAGTCATAGCTCTTTCTGAGCTCTCATAATCCCACCTACCTCACAGGGTGTTCTCTTGTGGGGAGAAGAAAGCTTTGTCAGGCGCTTTAAGTCCCCTTCTTCTTCTTCTTCTTCTTCTCCTCCTCCTTCTCCTCCTTCTTCCAGGGTGAATGTTTGTTTGTTTGCTTTCCCCATCTTTGATTTTAATTATGTTTTAATATACCTATTATGACTTTAGCTGTTTTTATTCTTTGTACACTGCTTCAAGATTATATGGATAAACAGAGACAAGAAGAGCACCTGGGGGTGGTGAGCAGCCCCAAAGTTCATTTCATTCACTACAAGAAGAACAATTTGCCAATCCCCAGGAACCCTTGAAACAGTGATGTAGGCCCAGAGGCATCCCTGGTCAGGTTCTACCAGGCATGTTCAATCACCTGCTTGGATGCAGCTGATGATTGGTTTGGCTTAAGAAATTCACAATTCAGCTGAAACAGATGATGAAGACAAAATTATGGGATGGATTGGGCCCCGGACCAGGAAAGCAAGATGGGCCAACATTCCATGCAGAGTGAGGCCAAAAACATACACGGAGGCTGCCTCCAGACTAGGGTAAGATAGTTCCATTATGGTGCCGCTCCCACCATTGCCCCACTTCTCTCCCCTGAAAACTTCCTAAAAAACGTTGCTGGAAAACCCAGTGCTGGTCGCAGGTATTACCTTCTGGATGGAGCTGCCATAATTGGTGCATTCAGCATACATTTCTAGAGGCCAAAACAGGTATCCATGCATGTGTGGAGGTATGGCAAGCATATCTGGACATCCAGAATGCCTGGATGTGCACAGAACTTAAAATGTACAAATGCCATTTTAAGGCCACCAATAGAAGGCTAGTGCTGTCTACTAGCAAGGGGTAATGGGCGGGGATCAATATCCTACATTATCCCTTCCGAGTGGGTTATTCAGCCATCACCTGGAGGTGGCCAAAGTTAAAAATTAATAAACACCAAACTCAGCAAACATGCAGAGGTTCCAGAAGAGCTCCTCATTGCCTCCTGGACACCATGCAGAAACAAAGCCAGACTTGTTCAATGGTAGTTATTGTTCTGTAAGGCTGCCTTTTCCCCCACATTAAACAATTATTTGCTTGGAAGGGTAACAAAACAGCAACCAAAGAGCAATCAAAATGACTAGTAACACAGTGGAGGCCAGAAAAGTGTCTTTCCCCCCATTTTGTGTTTAAAACCAAGGAAGATTCATTGCACATTTTCTCATCACAAAAATTAAAGAATTCTTGAAACAAAACAAAGCAAAATACCATGACTTCATCCTTGGTTCCAGGTTTGTAAAATAAATAAATAATGAAAGTAGGGATGGGTGGTTCCAAATTTATGGGTTTGCAGATTGAAACATGTAATCCTGAGCTTCTGTGAGCTTCATCAGATTCCTATTTGTTTCCAGGAGAAGATCAAAGAGCAGGGCAAAGCCTCTAAAGGCCGAACCAGGTTACCGTAGGGACCAGGTTACCGAGGAGACAGACTGCTTGGGAATGAATATGTCAGGGGTTTTGCTCTCAGGGCCACCTAGAGAGATCCGTCAAGAAAGCATCAGAGAAAATGCACTTTCACAATGAGAATTCATCAAGCTCTCTCTTTGTTTATCTTTGGTCATAAAATGATGACACTTTTGACCACCAAAAACCAGAATACGCTAACACTTTGTTTTATCAATGCCAGTCATATGGATTATTTTACTCTTGCCACTGTTAAGAGAAGTTTTATTGGTTTGCCTTTTGTTATTTTTGGGTCCCACCGTGTTGTGGCCCACTCCTGGTTGGCTGCACGGGCAGCTCTATGCAGTTTTCATGGGAATCAAATCAGCAGCCCTTTGCTTTCCAGGTAGTTTTCTCTACCACTACCACTGAGCTATGTCCACTCTTTTTTCTTAATGCTTTCAGAAATTGCAGGGTTTAAAAAATACTTTAGTACTTCTAGGGTGTTTTTCCACTGTCATTAAAAGTACCCATTAAGTACCCATTCATGGGTACATAATGGCATTTTTGTACCCATTAATGGGTACTTAATGGGTACTTCTAGTGGAAAAACACCCCTAGTTTTTATGGATATGGAGTATGCTGCTCTGAAGACTTCTATCAGAAGGGTGCCGCTTAAGTAAGTATATGGGATATAAACTAAATGATTATATAACCATAGGTGCCTCCAGATGACAAGAGATAGTCATGAGATCCAAAAAAGATTCCAAGGACTGGTGACCTCTTGCTGCCCCTGCGAGACAAGGGAGCCATTTGTGTGCTTTTACACCTTAACTGCTGGCTCTTTTCATTCTCAGGGCTTGTTCACACTTCACAGAACTGCATCTTCACCAAACACAACTCCCTCTTGGTATATAGATGTAGAACAGTTAAAACTGCCTGGAGCAGTATGAAGGGAGCTGGGGACAGGGCTGCATAGGTATGGCAAGCACCACATCGCTGTGGCCACAGCGATCATGGTGATGCGATCATGGCTGTAATGGTGGCAGTTCACACCTCACCAGCACCGTGAGAAGTGCTGGTGAAGTTAGGGAGGGAGTTGGCATCAAAATGTGGACACCTGAACTCTCCCCTGTGTTCACCTCCCAGAGAGGCTCCCTCCAGGAATGAAGGTGCGACTTTGCCCTGCATCCCAGGGAAGTGCAAAACTCTCGTTCTCTTACAAATTCCCCAAAGCCAGGTAAGCACCTGGTTTTTGCAAGAGAAAAAAAATGGAGGGCGTCAGCAGACAAAAGGCAACCAATCACTGTTATGGGAACCTGGCATCACTGCAGTAGATTTCCTTTAAAAAAAAATTAAATTCTAAATATAAACTACAAACAGTTTAGGTAACATTAAAATAAATAATTATTACACTGACTTCTAGTCTTCTGCACATAATAAAACTTTGCTCCTCCAGCCCATTTTTTCCTCCTGATCTAGCTCTGACACTTAATCTCCAGTCCCTGTAATAAGTAAGTCGCTTTCCATTCTTTGTAGATAGTCGTCAATAAAAGGTTGCCAGTTCTTTAAAAAAAATGAAGACCAGCTTTATCTTGGAAAATATTTGTCAGCTTATCAATTTCAGCATTTCACTGCTGGATTCCTATAATAGCAATATTGTAGGGTGCTGCCTTAATATCCTGGCTCTCTGTTGGGAATGCTGCCATTATGTGTGGTACTCGCAATATTGTCCCAGGAGAATCATGGGTTCTAGCCCTTGTCTGGAGGCGCCTTTTTGTCACTCCATCTGGGATTTTTAAGAGTGAGGAAAATTAGACTGACTGACTGGAAACCAGAAGGCTGCAGTTATCTATCTGGAAAGATGTTATGTAAATGGATTCTGTATTGGCTAGAACAACCACATGGATGTGTCTTTACAGTCCCCTGGAATCAGATCCATGTCAATCTATCAATCTATCGATAGATATATCTGTCAATCTATCGATCTATATATATATATACTATCTTTCCAAAAGTTGCTCAGGCAGTAAAAAAAAAGGAATAAGAAAATAATAATTTATTAGTCCTAGTTTTGTTCAAAATATCTGTTGGGATCCTGGTAGGTCAAGGCTGATCTGAGAAATCTATGACTGCATCCAGACATCATTTGTTTCGCTATTTTTTGACATCGTGGAATAAAATACAGATATTCCAGAATATCTATACTTTATTCCGGAGTATATAAATATAGTGGAATACATAACTGATGTCTGGATACAGCATATATGAATGAACAATGTCACTATCTTCTGTATTAAGCATCCTATCAAGATGCTCAACTAGGGTAAAAGATCCTTTCCTAAAATTTCTGTAGATGGCCGATTTTGTAAAATTAAGTTTAATACACAGATCACAATAATAACATATAGGGTGTTTTTCCACTGCATTCCTTAGATATGGATCTAAGAAGATCCGGATCTAAGGAATGGGTACATTTCTTAATCCGGATCTAGTAGATCCGGATTAAGGGAAGCACCCAATGTGTTTCCACAGGAGGTTTAGCACCCATTAGAAATGGGTGCTAACACCCCTGCTGTGGAAACAGCTTTGCACCCATCTGGGGAATCCGGACCAACCCACAAGGGGTCAGTCCATTACCCCAGGTGTCTTGGGGGGCGGGGGGGGGGGCAGTCTTCGAAGCAACTTCGAAGTGATTTTGAAGTGACTTTGAAGTGATTTTGAAGTGACTTCGAAGCCAATGTTGGGGGGGTGTCAAAGGTGCATCCCCTCCCCCTAGCCTCCTTTGGACCCCATTGCCTGTTTCCAGTGGAAACAGGCTCCCTTTAATCTGGATTTTCTGGCAGAAGACCCCATTGTAGACCCCATTAATGGAGTCTACAGAAAATCTGAATTAAAGGCCAAAAAGATCCAGATTTCCCCCACGGCAGTGGAAACAATCGGGTTCAAAATGGGTGCTGTAGTGGAAATTGGATCATCCGGCTCACAGCCAAAAGGTACAAAAATGGGTGCAAAAATGGGTACAAGTGACAGTGGAAAAACACCCATAGATAACTTATAATATCATATACTCACATCATAATTCACCTTAAATTCTCTTCTGTATCTATATACCATATCATTACCTCATTCCATCCTATGCCTATTCCAAAATTAAATTATTGTACTGACCTTTTAACAACCTTCTACTACCCCTTCTCTTTTATTCTTGTAGCTTTCTAATTGTGATCTGTCTATAATGTCTTCTTATCCTGTCCCCTCCCCCATTCCTTATCCCACCAACATCTCTAATTCTTCAATCAACTGGATATTGGTTATATATATTAAAAATCTCCTTCCTTCTTTCCTTCCTTCCCACTTCGTATCAAGTTATACCAATTTTTAATAGTCCATTTAGACCTATCTTTCCAGCCCAAAACCTGTTTTTGTAAGTGCTGTCAATAATAATTGGTTTAACATATATTTTTTGTCTATCCTGCGTTTGATCCCTAATTGATATGAGTAGAGAAAATCATAGTCCTCCAAGAATCTCCAGTGTCTGTATCTGAAGGAAATCTGTGTGGATGGTTACCTGTTTTAGAACTCTACCTGGTTTTTAAAGCTGGCTGTGATCATTTTTGGAAATTTTTTTAAATCAGTTTTTTATATTTTTGTAAACCACTTCAGGAATTTTTAAAGAAGTAGCAGCCTGGTTTGTCCAAAGGATGTTTTCTGTCCTCCACTTGTACAGTTGTCATCAATCTCTCATCAAAGTTGAGGGTTAACAACAAAAGACAATGTCAGATTTCATGTGTAATTATTAGGTCCTCATTCCAAATGAAATCAGCAGATGAAGCTGAAAGCTAGAACTGAAACAAAAGTAAAAGTGTATTTCAGTGCTGCTCTAAATCAAATATTGAGAAAAGTATTTCCTTGTATATAGAACATAATAAAATTCCAGCAGAGTTAACAGATCATAAATATTTATAAAAAATAAGACCTAAAATAAGCCTTTGAAGAGCCAAGTTCAAATTAAGTCGGAGAAAGGACATTGCCATATTTACTACTTGGAATGATAGCAATATTTTTTGAAAAACAAACAAACCCTGAAATGAATAATCACAAGTTTTTATTTTGTTACAACTTATTTCATCTTTTGTCAAGTTTCCATGCTAGCCCAAAATATATAATATGAATGTACATTTATAAACCAAAATGTACATTGATACCAAATCAATACCAAATTATATATTGTTAGTGTTTTTGTCCAGACTTTTGGATTAGGAACATCAGGGATGTTAGGTTAAATCCCCAATTGACTGTGGAAGCCCGATTTGAGTGACTTTGAGCCTGTTACTGCATCTCATCCTAAACTGCTTTACAAGGCTTTCCTGAGAATAAAGTGAACTGGAGAAGAATATTATTACCATATTATGTTCTTGGGAAGCAGACTAGATATCAATGCAAAAATACAACACAATTCAATAGAATACTATTTAAACTTGTCTGGTTCCACATTTTTTTTTAAAAAAATCAAAAACAAAACTGAACCACCACCTAAAACACTTCATCTGTCAATTCAGCAGTGAAAAACTCAAGTCAAAAATCACCTTTGACTTGTTACGCGACAGATTTTCTCTTTATATTCTTCAGTATCTTTCTAGCTACGTAGACTTATTTATTTATTTATTTAGCATGTGGATCAGAACTAGCCCGGCCTTCCACATTCACCTAGGGAGTAGACCTCTGCACAAGGTCACAAATCCTTTTATGTAGGGTCCATTGAAATAACTGAGATGACCTTGGGGCACTAAGATTGCATCCACACACAGGGCCTATTCACACTTCCCTCACTGGTATATTACCATTCCAGTGAGGCAAAGCTGAGGCATGGAGGGAGCCATCCACACTTCAAGTGCTGATGCAGTAGCTGTGGCAACATCTGGTGCATGTGCAGACCTTACCACGGTGATTGGGATACACACTCGCAGCTTCGCATCCAAGAGGGTACAAATGCAGACACCAAAACCTTTGTACAAAAATATTTTATGTACAAAGTACCTGAGTAATTATACAAAATATCTAGCAAACTATTTAACCACTGACGACTGTGGTTAAAGTAGCTGCCCCCAGTCAAGCTGCAGACAGTATTGTACAGGGGCAACTCTAGTGAGTTCTGGCACACTCCGAGATGGTGGTGGTGGCATGGTTTGCAGATGCACTGCCCCTGGAGTGGCTGGAATTCTAATCTGCACTTCCAAAGTGCATATTCTGCCATTTAATGTGAATTAGTGGTGGAATGGGAATACTAACCTCTACACAGACAGCGCTATAGAAATAAACTACTACTACTACTACTACTACTACTACTACTACTACTACTAATACATACATACATACATACATACATACATACATACATACATACATACATACATACATAATTCCACTCCTAATCTGGCACAGCCTGGCTGCTAGAGAAGGCTGTTTACAGAGATAACACCCCCACCCCAATAAATTGGTTTGGGGCCTGCATGCTGAAGCTAACTTTTTGCTCTTCATATCAGGTAGCGTATCATGCAAATATCTGTCTCTAAATCAATGGTACAGGGAGGCTTCAGAGCAGACGTTCATGTGCCCGGTCCTCTTCCTCACGGCAACATCTCTCTGTGTATATGTGTGCATGTGTGCAAACCACTGACTCTCAATGCTTCTCTCCTTGGCTCTGAAAACATTCTCCATAGATGTTCTGGAACATGGCCATAAAGAAGAGATGTTGACTACTGACAAGCAAAATGTTAAAACATAACCCAGTAAGGGCGCATGCTTGGAAGTATTGAACATGGAAAGGTTTTGGTGTCTGCAGTTGTTTTCCTATTATTCTAACATGAGCCAGAGGTTTTAATATTAAGTGGAATGTTCAATACTGGCAACGTAATGAGTCCTGTAACTCTTCAGCTCTAAATTTTTGTAGTTTTCTTCAAGTAAGATTGGCAAGTGATTTGCCAATAGCTTGAAATTAAAAGAAAGGGTTTAATGAAAGTGGAGCTCCACCTAGAGGTCAAAAAGAAGGTTGGCAGAACTAAAGAATCAGATTGTTCTTTAAATACCTACACCCGTACATGATATGCACAGAGCCGGGCTGCCTCCAGACATCCCTGGAAAATCACCCTCTTTAGCAGTATTCTGGAATAAAGGTCCTCTGAAATTATCATTTGTTGCTCAGACAGCTGGGCAGGGAAAGCACCTTCTTGTGTGCTGGTGTCATATGCACATCTGGATATTTTGACGACACAAAACACCCAGAAGTGCCCGTGCACTGCCCCACATACATACACAGATTTATAAATTCTAGGGTTAGGGTCAGAATTGTTGCCCTAATTCAAAGATAAAATAGAAAAGCAGGGGATGCATTGATAGTTCCACTACAAGCTACAGTACATTGCTTGGTGTTCAGCATTTTGCAAGATCCTCTACAACGGCTCAACGGCTAAGCCAGATACAGTAGGTGGGGCTCATCAGAAATACGAGATAGGCTTCAATGAATTGGTTTCCTATTGTTTCAACCGCTTGTACAGTCTGAATGGGATAAAGCCGTCACTCTGTAAGCTGGTAGACTCCAACCCCGTTAAGCCAAACCAAATATTTCCAGGCACATTTGAGGTTTGTTTTAAGTTTTGGATTAATATTATTTGGAACCTGTTTTGCATTTATTCTTAGTAGCAGACCTGGGATATGTTAGCTTGAGACCATACTCAAACTAAATGCTTTTAGTTTTCAAAAAACAGCCATACTTCACATTAATTCATTATGCTGCCTCTAGAAATAAGGGAGAGGAACAGTCCTTTTCTAAGTTATCACATGAACATTTAAAATGACAACTGGCCTCTTTATTCCAGATTATAAAATCATTAATTGTGCATTGCAATCACAGCATGATCTGAATGAGTTTGGTGGGACTTTAACCACCGTCTTCAGTGGTTAAATAGTTCACTAGATATTCTGTATCATTACTCTGGTATTTTGTACCTAAAATATTTTGGGGAAATACTTTGTCCATCCCTCAATTTACCTAAAATTAACCTTCACTACCCTTTGGAAGGCAAAAGGAACAGTGTAAGTCTCATCACATCCCACCTCTAGACTTCAACTGATTTTTCAAGCCATTCAACCAGCAAAACAGATTTTGAAATCGTCTGGCTTGCTTTGGAATAGTAGTCTAAGAAAGTGAATGTGCGAGAAAGTATTTAAAAGGCTGCCCTGTGGAAAAGCATTCTGTGTGCCCACACTATCCAAACAAGCCTGAACTTTTTGCTTTGTCCTTAGAATTCAGACACAACAATGAGATTGTTATGAGCTGGAACGGCACACTGGGTCCTGGCACGCAGATGGCATCCCACATCACTCAAAAGTTCCCACGTCTGAAAAAATGTAGACATTTATCAGGCCACTTGTCCTTAGGCAGCCTCCACAGCGTGTAGCGTTCTGTAGATGGTTTCTGTAATTCTTCTTTCCCCCCAACCCCACTGCTCGCTTGCCTCTTAATTCTTGCTGAAATCCAGGTCAGAGTGAAAATAAGTTGTGGTGTTTGTCACGGAATCATTGATGTCATATATGGGAATGGAAATTGAAGCAGAACTATAAATACAGGAGGCATTGCTTAGCAATCCCCTGTAAATTTTTGCATTACTTTAAAGGCAAACAGATGTCTTCCAATAAACAAATATTTTCTTTCCCTTCCCTTTTCTTGGTTGTTTCTTAATTTAAAATGTTGTAGTAGAGGAGAAGGCAGGAGGGAATGACAAAGAGCTTCTCATAACACACACACATATACAATCAATCTATCAATCTACCTACCTACCTAAAAGTAGTGGTAAATACAACCAGTAGCATTCAGTACTGGGAGGTTCAGATAAGAGCACTTAGTGCCATAGGCCATGTCCCCATGCAAGCCATTTGGCACTGACTGGGCACCGATTGGGCTCACATGGGACTGGGTGCAGGACCGAGATCAAATCTCGGGCATCCCCATGCCATTCCTGGTAATATGGGCTGGGGGTGGATTCAGCCGTCCCTATGCAAACTGAGCCGGGATCGTTATTTTACTCCCTTTCCCAGGCAAGCCTCTTGCTTGCCTCGAAAGGGGAGTAAAGCTTACTTTCCCCCTTACACCCAGGGAAAAGGAGTAAGGGGTTGCAGAGGCTTGAGATATCTCCCTTTTCCAGGGGGGCAACCTTACTGCACCCCTGGAAAAGGGGGAACACTCAAGCCTCTTCCCCCCCCCCCACACACACACTTGTTCATAGCTCTGCAGGATAGAAGCTTCAGTTCACTTCAGGAGTAAAGTTTTACTCCCGAAGTGAACTCAAGTGTCTTTCCTGTCAGCCAAGATGGGAACAGGGGGTGCAGAAGCTGCAGTGTTCTCCCTTTTCCAGGGGGGCAACCTTTTTGCCCTCCTGGAAAAGGGAGAAAATTGAAGCCTCTGCACCCCATGTTCACGATCTTGGCTGACAGGAAAGAAGCTTGGCTTTAAAACCCAAGCCTCTTTCCTGTCAGCCAAGTGAAGTCCGGGACTGTCCCCGTGAGGAGGCTGGGCTTGGATGAAATCACCCAAATCATGCCCAGACTTATTTTTCCCGGTACCAAATTTGGTCCTGGTTTGGCACGGGTTTGTGCAATTTGGTCCGCGGAAATCAGGCTAAATCTAAAACACATGGGGACGGCCCTTGCCGAACCAGATTTTGGTACTGGACCAAACACCCATAGAGAGTCTGGAGCTTTTGTGTGAGGCCCCTGACAATCCTGGGCCTCCTCATCCACAGTGATCAGCTTCACCCATCTGGCCTTGGAGGGAGTTAAATCTTTCCTCTCCCCCATCCTTTATTTTCTGTCTGGAAATGCAGTCCTCCTACTGCACATTTGAAGCTGCAGAAGTGCTCATCTCAAAACAAAAACAAGGAAGTTGGAGACAGAGGGGAATGAGGAAGGCAGGGAATACAGTCGGCTGGCCTTTCCCTTCACAAAAGTTGCCTGACAGAAGTGCATCCAATCACATGGGCAGGGGGAGGAGAAGGACAGGAAGAGTGCAAAGAAAAGGGCACTCTGTCACCTGACTGAAGACAGAGAGAATGATAGGTGTGGGGGGGGAGGGGAAGAAAATTAATTGACTCAGACTCAGATCCCATTGTGGAGTAAGACAACCTATACAGATGGGGGTGACTAGGCCCTTGGTGTCAAAGACCATGTCTCCATATGGCATTCAAACCGCACTGAGGGGACATGAAAGGGGCTTGAGGGTACGTGGAGGGATTTCAATCTCCCTTCAAGATGCAAACAGTTGAGTGTGGGTGTTTTTCCACCGCGCTCCTTTAATCCGGATCTAAGAAGATCCGGATCTAAGGAATGGGTACATTCCTTAATCTGGATCCAGATTAAGGGAAGTACCCAATGTGTTTCCATAAGTGGTCTAGCACCCAATAGCAATGGGTGCTAGCCTCCCTGCTGTGGAAACACTGGAGCACTCATTTGGAAATCCGGATCTACCCATGAGGGGTCTGCTTGTCACCTCAGGTGTTTGGGGGGACAGAGGGTGCAATCTCCGAAGTGGCTTAGAAGTCATTTCGAAGTCACTTCGAAGTCTGTGCAAAACAGCTCCATTGAAGTCTGTGCTGATCTTCGGAGTGAACTTCGAAATGACTTCGAAGTGACTTCGGAGTCACTTCGAACTTCACTCTGAAGATCAGCACAGACTTCAAAGACACTCCGGAGCTATTTTGCACAGACTTTGAAGTAACTTCGAAATGACTTCGAAGCTTAGGTTTTGGGGCTCCCCCTCCCATGGGTGCCCCCTCCCCCTAACCTCCTCTAGACCCCATTGCCACACAAGCGTGGAAACAGGCTCCCTTTAATCCCGATTTTCTGCCTGAAGACTCCATTGTAGACCCCATTAATGGGGTCTACAGAAAATCCGGATTAAAGGCCAGAAAGTACCCATTTGATCCGGATTTCCCTAGTGGCAGTCGAAACAATTGGGTCCCAAATGGGTGCCGTGGTGGAAATGTGATCATCCGGCTCACACCCAAATGGGTCCTTAATGGGTGCAAAAATGGGTACTTTCTGACAGTGGAAAAACACACTGTGTGAGGAGCAGCACTGAGCCAGGCTCTTCTGGTGAAATGTGCCATGTTCATGCATGGGCTTCTGTGCCTCCATGGGCTCAATGACAGCAACAGAGACATCAAACACCTTGCCAAGGCCACAGGTCAGCCTGCTCGACTGGAGGTGCCTCCTTTAGGTGTGTCTGGCTGGCAAAGAAGCATCAGCCTTAACCCTTCCATAGAATTCAGCAGTGTTGATGTGCCCTCCTCCATCTGAAAGATGGACCAGCCACGTTTAACTTGGTGGCCAGTTGCCTGAGAACCGTCAGTGCCCAAACCTTTCACCAGATTATAGTTTTTCACACAATAAGCACTGCAATTATAATATTTTTTAAAATGCAGTCATTCTTTGTAAATGGCACATGAAAATCTTCTGCCCTCATTCCTGGTGACATATACAAACCAGTGTATATGCAGCTGTTTGCCACAATCCTGTTTGGCGGGGAAAGGGAAAAAAAAACATCTTCCATCCCTGTCAGGGGAATTATGCAAACACTTTCTGTTTTCAACAATTTTGCTGAAATCTCTATTAGGAAGATTTCCAGCGAGGAACACTAATCACATGGGGCAACGGAGAGAATTTCTTGGGGGCCAAAGTTCTGATTCTGGAAGTAGAAACAAAAAATCTGGATTGCACTTGGATGCTTTCACTGTGACCCTTCACCTATTCCTCCAGTATCAACTAGGTTTTTCAGTGGAACAAAAACCTTAACTTTTGCCACCAGAGCTACAAAAGTTCACTGCACTTTCTACATACTGTATTTAGGAGCATAGGTCACTCACTTTCCCCCCAGGCAGACCAAAAGGAAAGGGAGTTCTAGAACTGGCAATTAAGATTTGGGATGAATTTTAGTAATACTCCTCCCCCCGCTTAGCTGTGTGGTACATATACGCATATGCATGAGAGTATGTGTAAAGTTTTTTTCCCTTTTTTTAAATGCATTGCTTCACAGCCTAAGTGTAAGTTTACATTGTAGAACTGTTACCATCCAGGATATTCTAAAATCTCGACTTGGTTCACAAAGGTGCTTTCGGCTAAGAAATGGAAAACATTGAATTCTACCCTTCAAAAGTCGCAGTTAGGAAGGAAGGAAGGAAGGAAGGAAGGAAGGAAGGAAGGAAGGAAGGAAGGAAGGAAGGAAGGAAGGAAGGAAGGAAGGAAGGATGTTTTGCATATCATCATATAAAAAGATTCTGCTTATGCCTCCTGCCCATTCAGACAAGTGAAAATAAGATATGTCAAACAAGATATGTCAAATTTTATAAATGTAATATGCTCCACTTTCCAGTGCTAAACGCTAGAAATAATATAATTTAAATCATATTGCCCAAGAGTGCAGCTGAAGTGCTAGTCAGTTTGCTCCATCTGGTATCAAGGCGCTAACCCTGGACGGGCTATCACCGATCAGCCTGAAGTTTCTTGAGGTTCTCTTTTCCTTCAACCCAGGCTGCATCCAGATAGGCTGTAAAACTCAGGATTATTTCAGAACTAAATTGAGATTGCCTCTGTGGCAATCCCAACATAACCCCAGGGTATTGGGGTGATATCCCACAATTTTATTGAAGGGCAATGAAATCCTAACCTGGTTTTTACCTAAAAAGTGAAAGCTCTTACATGGTCTGGATGCCTGCTCACATGATCTGCCACTTAAGAGCCGAGCCATGCATGTGCACAGCCAAGCCAGGCCTAAATTGGTGGCTGCACATGTACACAGGGTGGCAATAGTGTAGTTTCAGATATTATACCCACATGGATGTGTTATGCCACTGCTAGAGTGGTGCCCAGACAGGTACGTCCTTTTGCTTACTCCCTACTATTGCCCATTCACCTAGGCAACAAGTGATTATTCGAGAATAGCTTTATTCTGGAAGCATGTTGCGCATTGACAATGTTCCTCTACCAGCCTCCATAAAATTTTGCCAAGCTATTTTTTATAGGTTCCCATACAGACCTTCCCCTGAATTAAGATCTGCTGTAGAAACTACTGAGGCAGTGCCACCACCATCAGAAGGTCAAGGGGTAGGCACCAATTAAGGGGGTCTTCTCTTTGATAGCTCCCAGGCTATGGAATGGCCTCACTTCTAAAGGACCTCAAGCACCTTCCCTCTCTTTACCTGGGCTTTTGACTAAAGAGGCAATCACCCTACTCCTTTGTGTTCTGTTGTCTGTGTTTATTTTTGTGTATCTTAATTGTTCTTATTTGCCCTTACAGCTCAGGGTATACGGTAGGATAGAAATTAACTAATAAAATGTAATTTTATAAACATCACTTCTAACAAAAGCATGAAACATAGGTCCTCTCTGCACTGGGCTTTATTCTGGATTATATCTAAGAACAGAGACCTGCTGGTGCAGACTACAGCAGATGCTGGGTGGGACCTACTGTAGACTCCACTAGCATGCAGATGGAAGCTCCCTATTCTGATATATAATCTGGAATAAGGCCCAGTGCAGAAAGGGCCATAGTATCTGATTTCTCGACAAAGGCTTTACCTTTTATCAGAGGATTTTCCTTCTGTTCCATTCCCTTTCCTTTTTACTATCCAAGCATCTTTCTAGAAGGAGACAATGGCAGCAAAAAGATCTTTGATCAATGTACACTCAGGATTCCAAACAGTTCCAGTGAACTGGTGTACACTAATTACAGGCTGATCCAGACTTGGTTTTCTTATTGCACTATATTTGGATATTCTGGAAAAAAGCACAGATATTCCAGAATATTCAAATATAGCAGAATAAGTAAGTGATGTCTCGATGCAGTGTTTCTGGCTACACTTGCTAATGTCGGGCACCATTTTCTGCGTGACAGCAATGAAAATTGTGTGTCTGTGTTCATTTTACTTGTTCCTCACCTTCAGAATTATAGCTTTCATCAACAATGCATTTATATCTAATTGCTATTCTCCTTCCAGCCTTCTGTACTGCATGTTTTCCTTTAGTGGCTGACAACATTAATTATAGCATGAATATTATTAAAACCTAGAATTAAAACTTCAGTTATGTGGCCCAATAAAAACAGACATTTCCCTCCACCCCCATGATTTCCATGAAGTTACTAAGCACAATTCTATGACAAATCCAACCAGCCATACCCCTTATAAATCCACAAATAAACCATTCCCAGTTTGCCCTTGATGTTTCTTGGCATCTCAGGGAACTTCTATACATCACAGATGGTCCAGAGCTTGCCTTACATCCACATATCCCAAGTGGAAGGCTGACACATCTTATCATAGAATCATAGAATCATAGAATGGTAGAGTTGGAGGGGACCTCCTGGGTCATCGAGTCCAACCCCCTGCTCAAGGCAGGATCTCCTAAACCATCTCAGACAGATGGCCGTCCAGTCTCTGCTTGAAGACCTCCATCGAAGGGGAACCAACCACCTCCCGTGGCAGCCTGTTCCACTGGTTGTCCTCCCAGAGCTGATGAAATGGACTCCCACAAAGAGGAGGGTAAGAAGGGGATCAAGAATCTAAAGTAGTATGTTATTCATACTGGGCCATGCAGTCAAGGGGAGTTCCTGCCCATAGGATGGCCTGAGTTCCCAGAAAAGGGATTAAGCACCTGCCACCTTTCTCCCCCTCCTAACACTATGTGATGGGAGCCTCCCTCCTATTTTTCTTCCAGGGAGACAGAAATCCAGCAAGGACCGTGTCATTTCTCTTTGGCTTGT
This sequence comes from Aspidoscelis tigris stejnegeri, assembly GCA_023333525.1. Classification (NCBI taxonomy): domain Eukaryota; kingdom Metazoa; phylum Chordata; class Lepidosauria; order Squamata; family Teiidae; genus Aspidoscelis; species Aspidoscelis tigris. Next base: position 17,583,700 of record JALMGA010000007.1, read on the forward strand.
TCTGCAGGCTTTCTTTTAAACTGGCAGAAGAAGGAGGGGTGGGGGGAGGAAGAGATGCGTCACTTAGGGCAAATCCCCACAGCAAGCTTATTTCGAATTCAAAACGTTTTCAATCCTCACAGACCCCACGTCAATTTGGCTTAACATGCTTTCCGTGTGTTAAATCGCCCCAAAGTGTTGTAAACGTTAATCCTCATTTCAACAGGTCTCACTCCTGTTCGTGCGCTTGAAATGTTTTACATTTTTTTACTGTGGGAACCCTTCCGTGTTAAGGGATGAGAGTTTCCCTCCCCCAATAGCTTGCTTCCAAAGCAAGCTGTAAAATCCACCGCTTAAAGCTACACTGTAGCGATTGAACCACTTCACACCTGATAACGATCTTGCCATTGAAAGTGCTGACCGTCAAAAAAGGGAAAAGAAAGAAAAGCAGCTGTCGGTTTGGGGAGATGTGTGTATGTTTAAGGCAAAGGGGGCTTGAGCTGCCGCTGTTGCTGCGTGCCCTGAGCAATGAGGAGAGGACGGGAAATAATTGCTGGCTGTCCGCTGCCATTTTTCTTCCATCCAGGCAAGCAGCAGCCACCCAGCCACCCAGCTAGGCTCCCTGAAGGGGTCCCTTTTGGGTGGTGCATTCACGCCAGGAGGAAGAGGACAGGGCAGCCCCGAAAAGTGGTTTTTAAAAAGTAGCAACTGGAGTCCCCCCTTGAGTCACGTACGTCCTCAGAATCTGGATTGAACGCGATTCTGGCTGAAAGTAATGGGATCAGGCAAATTCGCGTTTGCGTCTGGTTCTGTTATTTCGGTTTAGGAAAACTGAATTAGGCTTCTAATGGGGATGCGGCCTTAGATCAGAACATAAGAATATAACAGGAGTCCATCTAATCCAGCGTCAGATCTTACACAGTGGCCTACCAACTGCTTCTGGGCATTCCCAAGCCAATGACAAAGGCAATACCTTCATCTGCTCTCAATTCTCTGCAAAAGGCCTTTAGAGGCATCCTGAAGTTCCCTGCAAATGGCCTTTAGGTAACTGAATTTTCTATTGCCCATAACAAAACTTTAACTGAAGGCAGAAATACGGGTTGATTTTCTTGGGATGACTTTGGCTAAACTTAACAGTTTTACAAAAGACAGCTTATATTCAAGGGTCTTCAAAACTAAGTCCCCTTAAAATCTGAAGACCTTCTCAAATTTATTGGCAATTGCCTGGTGCACCATCTTCCATTTTTCACACTGTTATTTCCTTGGATTGTAGTTTCCTGGCTACTTTCTTTAGCGTCTGTTTTAAGAAGAATGTGAACCCAATAACATTCTAATTCCAGTCAATCTTTCCAACCACAATTTTAAAGTAAATTTAACATGAGACTAAATGGAAATGGATACAATTTAATATTTACACCAGTCTGCTCCCACTTAGGATTGGACCCAATAAATTTCACCTCTTCAGAGCTTTGCCCTTTCATTGGTGGGCAGCTGTGGTTTTATTAGACAAACAGTTTTGATTTTCTACTCATGATGCCATAAATAGGAGCCGGGGGGGGGGGGAGGGGGAATCTTGTAAATACTCAGGGTCCGTCATAGAAATCAGCACAGATGGATTTTTTTATTGCCCCCCCAAAAATAATAAACTGAATCCAATTCAGTCTCATATTCATAAACAGTCTCTGTTCATAAAACTGCTTCCTTTTCTTCTTCCACACAGATAATATTTACAGTCAGAAAATAATGAAATTCCTCCAACAGTAAGTTCCCTTCTACTTGTGGTATTATTCTGAAGTGAACTGGGGGTCTTTTCACACCTACCCAATCAGGATGGCTTTGCAAGCTCCCAGACTGCCTCCATTGCTTCTGTGCCACAAGGTTACCAGGAGCATCTAATACACTCCTGGTAAGCTCCCAGGTGCAGCATTCACACCACTTCCTGGTGCAAACACTATATCAAAGCAGGGCAGGGTGCAGTTGCCATAGAAATGGTTCACCAGAAGTTGCCATGGCTGTTGCTATGATGATATGGGCAGTCCAGGACAGACTGTCTGCACTGCAAGGGGCTCCAGGTAAGTTGGGGACGGTGTCAGTGCTCCCAGTCTAAATGCTGCCCACCATCCCAGAAGTTAACTTCAGTGGGATGGTATTTCACTGCAGTTAAGTGCAAAAAGGCTCTACCTCTAAACCAGTGATGGTGAACCTTTTGAGCTCGGTGTGTCAAAATTCACAAGAAAACCTAGCTTAACTCAGGTGCTGTGTCACATCTAGAAATATCCATAATTCTGTGATATTTGTAGCTCTAGTGAAAAAGTTATATTTTTGATGTATGTATTTTATTAAAAGCAAAAACAAATAATTCTTTACATTAGTGACTTTTGTTGCTAAATCTTCAATTGAAAGTTGATATTTTGTACACTTCAAGAACAAGCAAGCACTACACGCCCAGGTGCCAGGGTGGCCATGTGTGTCACCCAAAAGGGCTTGGTGTGTCACTTGTGACACGCGTGCCATAGGTTGGCCATCACCGCTCTAAACTGTATGTTTTTGGCAGCTCCAGTTAGTATTCAGGTGCATTAGCCTTTGCTGTCAGTACAACAGGAGCAATTTTGCTTGAGCTTGCAGAAGGGAATAAATTGTCTTTTCCCAAACGCAATTGTTTCACTCCTGCTTTTTATTTTTAAAATGTATGTTAATTTCCTTATCACAATGCCACTGCTGGTTTGGTTTTCGGATTTTCCTAACCCATTTTGTTGGAAGCTTTCAGAGAACTGACCCTACCTACTATAGGGTGCCCAAATGAAATCTGGGTCAGAACTGCTAGATACTTATCGAAGATTCTGGTACAGAAAACAGGTATGGCTACGAATGAAATTATCACTTGCCACAAAACTCTTGGTATACAACTTTTTAAAATTTCCAGGACCCTAATCTGCCTTCCATTTGGTATTCTTTAATATTAAGCAACTAACATCCTCAGTGAATTGGGAAAACTGTTACAGCTGATGGGTTTAGGGTCCATTTTCCCATGTTAGTCTCTGAATGGGATTAGGGGTAGATAATGTGGAGAACTACAACCATGGGCACACGCTATTGCCTGTTTTGCAGACTTGAGCTTACAGCTACCTCGATCTGGTGATGGTTGGTCCTGGAAACTCTTAGAATGGAAAAAGGTGCTGTTAAATGTTTGCAGTGTATAACTTTGCTGCCATCTCCTGGCTGTCTTTGCACATTGTTAACATACACACAGCACTATTTCTAGCACCAACTGGTCAATATCTTGTTACTGTTATGTACCACTAAGGCTGCGTTCCCACTTGACTTTTAAATACGAATTGGAGTATTTTAATCCACATTCAGGACCAAGTGTGCATTCTGGGTGTCCCCATTTGCTTGAGGATAACACAGGCTGAATTCGAATACTGCAGTTCCCACTCAAACCGCACAAATCCCTAGCATGGAGAAACAGGATTTTTTCATGTTAATTTCCTTATCACAATGCCACTTCTGGTTTGGTTTTCGGATTTTCCTAACCCATTTTGTTGGAAGCTTTCAGAGAACTGACCCCCTTTTCCAACCCCTGTAAGCCTGCCCCGCTCGGAATCAGCTGAGCGAAAGAACAGAGACAGGGAAATCACAAAGCAATTACTCTCCCTTTCAGTTTCCCCGGTGTTTTAAAAAAGTTTTTCCCTGCTCTGTGATCGCTAAATGTATCTTTCGTAATTGCAGTGTGTTCAAAGATACAAGAATTTTTTTGATCACTGGTTAGTTAGCATTGCAGGGATGGACAGGCAATCATTTGCCAGAAGCATACCGGGGGCGGGGGGCGGGGGGCAGTCCGAAAGGCTGATATCCTCCCTGATAGACCGGTAGCCTTCCCAGAGAAGAAGAAGAAGAAGAAGAAAAGCGGTCTGGGCTCCTAAATGGGACTGAGAACAGTTTTTCTGAGGACTTTTTTTTTGCAGATTTTAGTAGGATGGAATCATCCGATCCTGCAAATGGACTGAATTCACATTTAATCTTGTATGGGAACTCATCCAGAGTGGTAGGTAGCTTCTGCTTGACTCCATGGGCACCTCAATGCAGTTTTCTTAGAAGAGATACAGAAGTGGTTTGCCATTGCCTACTTTCAGGGAGAGCCTGGGGGTCAAACTAGCAACCCTCTGCTTTCCAGGTAGTTTGCTCTACTATTGCTACCCAGGTTGATATCTAATTATTCATATTTAACCAGGGCAGTGCTCACCTGATGTTAGCAGCCTCCTCGTATATTAGGCCTCCACAGTTGGTGCTAATTACAAACTTTGCTTGGCACTGCCACTAGAAAAAAAAAAAAGAGAGAAACTTTGTAATAAACTAAGTGGTACAGCAAATTCCATAGGTTACACCTTACCTCTTATCCAGACAGAGGCCGTCCTGGGTCTGGAGACATTACACTTGAAGGACTGCATCAATTTTCATGCAGATTTTCCTTCCCTGATTGGGACTATGCAGATTACTCTAACACTGACTCTGAATGAACAACCAGACTGAATAGGAAGAGACTAGAACCCCCCCCCCCCCCCAAGATTTGCCCATGTGGCAGATGAATGACCGGAATAAATTATGGAAAGGTTCTAGCACACAGAAATGAGGGGGCTTTCATCCAATAGTGGATCTTAAGTGGTGGCTGTTGTTTAATGGTGGGGAACAACACAGTACAGCTTTATTAATTATTCATAAACTTCACAAAGTTTAATTCATATTAGCACAAAGTTTTCAGTGCCTATGTGAGTTACCACTTCTACATTGATATAGAGTCTTACAAAATAAGTCTTAATGCCAAGATTCTAGCTTGCTTCCCGCTTCCTTATAGCATTTCCCCTTTCTCTATAGCAAAAAGGCTTTGGCTGTAGCTTCCAAATATTAGTAGAAAACATACACACAAGGAAAGAGGAGAGAAAGATGAAGAAAATACTACACATCATTTCATAGCACTTGCATTTCTCAAAATGCCATTAAAGAGTCAGGCACTTAGGTGCTTTTAGGTATGCATTTAGATGCTGGCTACTTATTCCACTATTATATTTGGATATTCCAGAATGTCCATGCTTTATTCTGGAATATCCAAATATAATAGCATTTTGAAGAAAAATTGAGGCTGGCTCCAGAAGCCAGACGAATATCATGCTAAAAAGTGATATTCTGTAGAAAAGCCCCTCTGGAATAATTGCTTGTTGAATAGAAAATCATGGGGCCTGTGCATGACATCAAGGTTTTTTAATGGCACAAAATACCCAGAAGTGTGTGACTGATATCATCATGCATATGCAACCGTCTTTTACTCCCTCCACGTATGTATGGTGGGCACAGCCAGGATGGTGTTTCTGTCTACAAGGTAGGTTACAGGGCTATTTTGGGAAAACCTGTCATCAGTCCAGTTTTCCTGAAATAGGTTGCTTCCAGGCGGCAGCCAGATATAAAATAAAACAATAATGCAGGTTATTTCCTCCCCCCCCCCCCCCCGCCATTGTTTCCTGCTTCACTTACTTTGTGCATTTTGGTGAGGCACAGTCCAGGCAATTTGGCTACCACTGAATTTCTTGATATGACCATCACTATCTCTGCTCATGTGTGATTGTGTTTCAGCCTCCTTGCATGTGTGCTGGATAGAGCTACAATTGCAGCTACAATTGCACCTCTGTTCAGAAAGGTAAGCAGTTCCCTAAAAAGCGCTACAGCTGGAAGAAGAAGAGTTGCCTTTTCTATCCCGCTTTCCTCACCCATTTAAGGGGACTCAAAGCGGTTGACAAAGCTTTCTGTTCTCCCCACAACAGGATACCCTGTGAGGTAGGTGGGGCTGTGAGAGCTCAGAAGGGAGCTGTGACTAGCCCAGGGTCACCCAGCTGGCTTTGTGGGGGAGGGCGGAATCAAACCCAGTATTCCCATTTACGAGTCTGGCTCCCTAACCACTAGACTAAACATGTGACTGGCGCTGGATTTTCCAGGAACAGTTAAAAGTGCTTTTTAGGGGTGAAAAACCAGGTGGGCTTGCCTATGATATGTGAGGTGATCCACCATAGCAGCACCATAATGGTGCTATATTCCTTCAGTTTGGACAGGACGAGCAGGGTTGAGGTGCAGTTGCCATAGCCCAGTAATGCTTCTATGTATCCTGTCTGGATGGGGTCTGTAACATTTTTTTGGGGGGGGGGTTCCACTAGCACTAGAGTACCCATTAAGTACTCTAGTGCTAAGTGGAAAAACACCTTGGTGCATTGCTAAAGAAATTACCATTCCCTAAAACAAAACTTTATCTGTAAATTGCTGCCTCTTGGCCCAGTTATAGCTAAAAATTCATTTTCTTCACAGTTATGAAACATATAAGAACTCCAGTCGGAGTCTCTAAAATATCAATGAAGGAAGGTAAGAAGCAGATATATATACTGCAAGCAGGCAAAAACATTTCTATTCCAGGAGACTTTTTAACTTTTGTCTTTTATCTTTGGTATCGTTTTTAATAATATGTTTTCATTTAAATCTACTGTATTTGTTGTTTTAATTTTGGACATTCCCTTGAGTCCTTTTTGAGAAAAACGTGGGATATAAATTAATTAATTAGTTAAATAAACCATAAGTGACCAAAGGGGGGGGGGGGAATTTCATGAGCTGCAGAACAGAAAAACGAAGCTTCCTCCACGCCGCCAAAACCCAACTTTCCAAAACTGTCAGGTTTCTTGGACTTCAACTTCCACAATCCTCAGCGGCTCTCGATAAGCATCACGGGAGTTGCAGTCCAGAAGGAGAACTAATTTTTTTTTCCAGAGCCCATTCTACAGTGTATTTCCCCTCACAGGGTGCTGCTGCTGCGGAAGAAGCGCTTGGCAGCCGAGCCCTCAGCAAGGACCAGCCGAGGCAGCCTTCTCCTTCCCAAAACCAGGGAGGTAAGGGCTCAGCGAGGACGGCTTGGGCCGCAGCGGCCACCCTCCATGCGTTCCTCGCCCAGCGCCGGCCGGCGTCAACTGTGCAAGTCTAGTTGACACTCGTCGACGTCGACCTTGTGGGTGGCGGGCGTGTGCGCATGCGTTGCCCCGCCCACCCGGGCCGGGCTGGGCCGGGCTACCAGCAGCAGCAGCAGCAGCAGCAGCAGCCAGCCCAGGCGCCACGCGGTAGGTGGGATCGCGCGCGTTGCATCAGCTGCCGGAAGCCGCCCGCCGGAGCCAGCGGAGGGGAGCTGCTGCTGCTGCTGCTGCCACCCGACCCGAGGGGGAACCTGTGGGCCTGAGCAAGAAGGGAGGCAGGCCGCCAAGCAGGCACCATGGAGACGACGGCGACGGAGCAGCAAGGGGTAAGGGAGAACCGGCCCTCCTGCCGGCCCTCCGCGCTCTCCGGAGCGGAAGGGCCGCCAGCCGGGGTCCAAAGCTGCCCTGCTCGGCAGGCTTCCCCTCCTGCAGCTCCCATCGCCCATCGGGTGGAGGAGACGCCAGTTTGGTCCAGTGGTTAGGGAGCCGGACTCTTACCTGGGAATACCGGGTTCGATTCCGCCCTCCCCACGAAGCCAGCTGGGTGACCTTGGGCTAGTCACAGCTCTCCGCTGGAGCTCACAACCCCACCCACCTCACAGGGTGTCTCTTGTGGGGAGAAGAACAGAAGCTTTGTCGGCCACTTTGAGTGCCCTTAAATGGGTGAGGAAAGTAGGGTATAAAAGCCAGCTCTTCTTCCTCCACGAAGCCAGCTGGGTAACCTTGGGCTAGTCACAGCTCTCTCCTGAGCTCTCACAGCCTCATCCACCTCACAGGGTGTCTCTTGTGGGGAGAAGAACAAAAGCTTTGTCCCCTGCTTGGAGTCCCCTTAAAAGGATGAGGAAGGAGGGGTAGAAGAGCCAACTCTTCTTCTCCTTCTTCTCCTTCTCCTCCTTCTCCTTCTTCTTCTCCTTCTCCTTCTCCTTCTTCTTCTTCTTGGTAGAAGCCTCAACTCTAAATCATAAGAAGAAAGAGTCTGGGGGTGAGTGGGAAGGGCTCCCCGTGGTATCCGGGCCATAAGAACTTTAGAGGGGCCCTGCTGGATCAGGCCACAGCCCATCTAGTCCAGCATCCTGTCGCACACAGTGGCCCAACAATTGTCCACGGTCATTTCAAGGAGAGACAAGGGCAAACATTCTCCTGCTCTCGAATACCAGAAAATGGAATTAGAGGCATCCAGCTTGTCCCCAGAGCCTGGAAGATGTACTTAGGCATCCATTCTAGTCGCCCTTGAAACATCTGTCATCCATGAACTTGTTTAACACGTCCTTAAAGCCATCTAGGCTGGCTGCTGATTGCCATATAGGCCAGTTTCTCTCTCCCAGTAATACTTCAGTAGTGCACCTGTTTGGAAAGTAGAGGGGGCATTGCCCAAGCTCTGGTATCTCCCCAGAATGGCTGTGGTCACACTTAAGGTTCAGTCCAGCTTCAGTCCACATTCAGAGTGAGAGAATACATCAGCAAAGTGGCAAGCTGCTTTCCTTCATTGTTAAATAACTCTGAAAATTCACCTTTGGGATAGATAATGTGGGAGGAAAAGAACTTTTCACTTTGCTGATGTGTTCTCTCGCTCTGAAGGTGGGCTGAAGCTGGATTAAACCTTAGGTGTGGCCCCAGCCAAAGTGATGTCAATGACCACTTCAGTCCCTGCCAAAAAAAATTGCCTAGAGGTGTCCATGGTTTACCAGGAGCTGGTCCTGACTGAATGTAGCAACAAGGAAAAGGATTCCAGGTTGGGTGGCTTGGAATGCAGGCAGACTCTAGGGAGGTGCCTACTCAAAGGGCCTTTCTTCACTTACCTGACTGTGATCCAAACCAGTGGATCTGGACCAGCAAGGTCCTCTAGTTCAGACCACAGCATGGTGTGGTCTGGAAAAGGGCTGTCTGTGGGCAACACCGGTCCAGACCAATCCCCTGCACTGGCCTCAATGTTTGCATGAGGTTCCAGCCACTCTCTGAGGGTTCTGACTGCTTGCAACTAAAATTTCTAGCCTTGGAACCCGCATCGGAAACCCATTTCAAACGTGCTCTTTGGTTTGCCAAGAAAATGGAGGACCTGTTCGTTCAGAAAACAGAGGTGTGCCATCTGGTCTGTCCTGAGTTGGCAGTACTCTGTATCAAGGGCTACTAATAATCCAGATCTGGACCAGCCTCCTCTGAATTTCACTTCAAGTGTAGACAGAATATACTAGTGGGGGGCAGGACCTTCTCTTATGCCACACTGATATGCAGAAGAGAGGTCCTTTGAGGTTCTGTTTCCCACTCTGCCTGTTTCCAGGCTTGTTATACACAAATTATAAGTTGTTTGATTATAAGGAATGAAGCTTTTTTTTCCTTTATGTTCTGGAAAGCTCATTTGAATCTGGTGCTGTATGAATGGTGTTGTGCGTATTGACCTTTGTGTCCTGCAAAAGGCTTTATGAATGAAAGTAATGCCAAGTATCTCAGTTAAATAAATTTTGCTCTTTTAGGTTGTTCTGGGGGAACAAAAGAAGAAAGAATCAGGAAAGAAGAAAGGAAAGGAAGGTGTCAGTGATGGTGAACTCTCAGAGGTGACTTTGCTTCATTTAACACATCCATAAAAGATGTTATCGCTAATTGTACACTAGTTTTACAGTTCCATAGTCATCAAAGGGTGCATCCCCGTGCAATTTAAAGCCCGCTGAAAATCTTCTTTTGTCACGGAGCACCCGCATGCACGGCTTTTATCCGGGCTTCCAGCGCCGCTAATTAGGAAAATGCTGCAAAAACCCAGCCCTTTAAAGAAGACTGCAAGCGCTCTTTCCAGGAAGATGCAGGTATTCAGAGCAACATTTTGCATGGAGATGCTCTGTGGCAAAAGGGGAGGGGCTTCTCTCTGAAGCAGCAAGCTCTCTCTCTCTTTTTTTGCCTCTCATCAACAGCCAGCATTCACGATATGAAAACAGTAGGCAGGCATTCCAATCACAAAGAGAAACAGCAAGATACATTGTAATGAAAGTGTATCAGGCAAGTGAAAGTGTATGAGGCAAGATTGCTGGCTGGGGGAGGCGAACAAAGAACTTGTAAATTTTTCTTTTGGACTTGTAAATGAGCGCACGATCACTCGATCACTGGCTGGGGGAGGCATTTTGGCAGCTGGAGATCTTGTACATAGCATGATGAATAGCTTCTGCCCGAGCACCCAATGAAACAGCGAGAAGCGGGGAGAAAAAGATGCGGGTAAGCAAAAGACGCTTCCTTGGGGATGGTCAGTGCATTTTAAATGCGCGTTTTGCTGAGCCCCATGGGGACACTTAATTCGGAATTGAACACGCATTTGTTAGATCCGCTGCAGTAGAGGGACAATAGTGACAGGAAAAAGTACCATGGGGATGCACCCAAAATGCGGTATCCTTCATTTAATAAATATTTAAATTGTCATGTTTAAACTGTCATGTTCTGCTGTAACTAATTAACGGCTGTAAAAGGCCAATGGTTAAGGGAAACACAAAATTATTTGTCCTCTGTGGTTTTGAAGTTTGAAATGCTTTATGGGAACTAAACCACCATGTTATGGCCTGAACTTCTTGAACATGTTCCTAAGAAGTGAGTTGTCTTTTTAAAGATGTCTGTTTTCAAGGTTTTAAGCTCTTTAACTTTTTCCCATTTTGCCACTCTGCAACCTAAAGGAATAATGATAAAAGTGGAACAAAGAACTTTCATTCTAAGGGAATATATCTTGATTTGTTTGATCGGTAGTATCCAACCTTTGAAATTGTATGCATGAAACATTTTAGAAATAATAATCTAATGAAACTGGAAGTAATTAATGAGACAAACCTCTGTAGAAATTACTTTTTCCCTGCCGTTCTTCCTTTTGCATAGTTGAGTCCATGGCCAGAGTACATTAATCAACGGCTTGATATGTACCATAAACTTAAAGCGGAGCATGATGCGCTTCTGGCAGAACGAGCTGCTAAAGGATGTCGGCCCATTAAGGTTACATTGCCTGATGGCAAACAAGTTGATGCTGAATCCTGGAAGACAACCCCATACCAAATCGCCTGTAGTATCAGGTACCTTGCATGTAAAGAACTTGTGTTTCTCCAAAGACTCTAAGTTTTCATTTAATTTTTAAATGCATACTAACCCTCGTCTTCCTCTATCCCGACATTGTATATAGCATTCTTTCTCACTATTTATCACAGGTACACTCTTTTTTATGAGGAGGTTAAATCAGCGTGAATGGTTTTTTTTTGCAATTTTTTATTTTATTTTTAAAAGCAACATAACATAAAAAAGAAGATGTATACATATATAGACACTTCTTCCGTTTTTCTATAACATACATTGCCTTAATAGTCTATATGACTTTTTTCTGGCTTCTCTTCTTAATTTTTGTCATTTGAATGATATTGTTTTATCTGATGTACGAGTAATTATCTGTCTCTTGATATGAGGAAACAGTGATTTGATAGTTTTTTTGAATATTTATTCCTTACAAATTGCATAAAACGTTTAATATAATCCCAAATGAGAATTTGATCCAATTGTCCTTAGTTACGCAAACTTCTGGTGTCCTAGGAACTTCCCTTATTTGTCTTCTTGCTTGCCTTTCTTATTTCCTCCATCTTCTTCCTCCTGGATGTCTTTATTGATACTCAAACAGGATGCTGGACTAGACCTGCTAGTCTAACCCACAATTCACAGCATTGAATGGAGGGATCACGACTGGCGTTGTCTAGATACGCCGCATGCATGGATGCCATAAAGCAGTGGTTCTCAACCTGTGGGTCGCGACCCCCCCCATTGGGGGTCACGCACCCATTTCGGCAGGGTCGCCGAAAGCTCCCGCAGCCCCCCCGCCACGCCCCCCCGCCGCGCCGCCGCTGCTGTGAAGAGAGATCGGCGGCGGCAGCGGGAGCATCCCCGGCCAGCGAGGCGAGGCGAGGAGGATGGCGGCGGCGGCGACTGTGCGCAGCCCCGGGCGGCTGGGCTGGCCGCTGAGGGTGGGCGCCCACCCGGTGCCATGCCTGCTTGCCTGCCTGCCGGGCGGCAATGGCGGCGGTGAAGGGCGCCGGACCCACACCGCCTGGTGCCTCGCCGCCCGCCCCCTCCGCCCGGTGGAATCCGGCGGTGGAATCAGGAGTTCGGGTCGGGGGGGGGACGAACGCGATGCCAGCGGCCCGGCCCCGCCTGCCCCGCCCCTGCCCCCGCCCCTGCCCCCGCCCCTGGGGTCGCGGAGGCTTGGGGAAACTCATTTTGGGGTCGCGGCTCTCCAAAGGTTGAGAGCCGCTGCCATAAAGATACCCAGACAGACATTCAGCACACACTTCTGTGAAACCCCCCAAAAGGAGGTTCTATGGCAAAGCTGCTAAACCTTTCCAGCTACCCAACAGAAGTCAGAAATTCCTGTGTAGATGTAATTTTGAATGAGAGATGGGCGAGCATCACCCTTCTCCAGGGTTCTATATGTGACTTTGACTTGGGAAATGTGTCTGTTGGTTTTTTTGCAATTATAGGCCGATAATTTACATGTCTGTTTATTGTGCCTTTTTAGTCAAGGTTTGGCCGACAACACGGTTATTGCGCGAGTGGACAAAGTGGTTTGGGACCTTGACCGCCCCTTGGAGGGAGACTGTTCCTTGGAATTGCTCAAGTTTGATGACAGTGAAGCACAAGCGGTAATCAACAAATAGTTCTGTAACTGATTAGCAAAAGCGCCTAAGCAGGTTGTGTGCGCAATTTGGAGGTGTAGGCATTTGTCGGCATGTAAGCTAAGCTTTCACTCTCACGGTGTTGGAGCTGTGATTATGTCAAGTGCAGATTTGCAGAGGTTCTTCCGTTATTCTTAAAATTATTAATTTGTAGAAAGCAAAGTGGTATGTTTCTAAAAGTAAATCTAATGTGCAAAAAACAAACGCATACACTAAGGTGCAGATATCTGGTTCTTGTGATGTAGGTATAAAGCAGACAACAGGGGTGCCCCAATGTACCCCTCTTTATGTTCCTGAACTACAGCTTTCAGCATTCCACACAAACCTCCTTGAGATCAGCCTTCACTAATCTTTTGTTTTCAGGCTAGTTTACCCTTGGGCACCCTTGATCCTTAGATGTTTGAGACTACGGTGCTCATGAGCCCAGACAACCCAGCTGTGCTTGTTGGGTCTGATAAGAGTTATGTTCTAAACCACCTGTAGGGTACCAAGTAGGAAGAGCCCATTTAGATTAATTCCTTAGTAAGTAAGCAAAGATTTGAAAAGTGATTTCAAGAATAATTGCATCAATATTCAAGGAGGATGTTGGAAATCAGCAATCAGTGTTCTGTGAGTGTTATACTCAGGGAACTTTCACTGCTGGAAAAACACGTCTCTGTTCAACTAGCTTTTCTTGGCCCATGCATTTGGAGACATCAAAGCAGCTGGGTGATTGGGAACCATAAAAGGGTATCAGAGATGGCTTTCTCCTGGTTGCCTCAAACTTACCAGTTTGTGGCAACCAAGAGAAAGCCATCTCTGATACCCGTTTTAGTGTTCTTCTAGACCAGTGGTTCTCAACCTGTGGGTCACAACCCCTTTGAGGGTCTATCTACTCTTTCACAGGGGTCGTTAAAATAATTTTATGGTTGGGGGTTAGGGTTAGGTTGTGGGTCACCACAACATGAGGAACTGTATTAAAGGGTTGTGGCATTAGGAAGGTTGAGAACCACTGTTCTAGACCCTACTTTCTTGCTCTTTGTGAAAAACAAGAGAGTTGTCAAGCTTTATTTAATGTTGTATGGTTCCTCTCACTGCTCATTATTAGATGTCAGTTTTAATAAGAGTCAAATGATTAAACTTATGGACTTCTCAGCAGGAGAGGGCAATAAATGCAATAGTGAAAATATAGCAGTACTTGCATCGGGTATACAAGAAAGAAAAACTTGAGTATAGATTTTTAGTAAACATGATTATATGAACTAATACAAAACAAGCATGATTGCCCTTCTTGGAGGCCTCTTGGAGAAGAAGGCAAGTACCATATTGTGGAGGGCGGGTGTCAGCCTGATTCTTCTTTCTCCACTCCTTTAGGTATACTGGCATTCGAGTGCTCACATCATGGGTGAAGCCATGGAGAGAATATATGGTGGCTGTTTGTGTTATGGGCCACCAATAGATAATGGGTTTTATTACGATATGTTTCTTGAAGATGGGTAAGTTTTATTTAGTTCTATTTAAAATTTGGGTTTTGATTTTTTTTTCTTTAGTGATAAAATGGAAAATAAAAGATACATTATTCTGGGACTTGGAATGAATAAAGTCAGTGCTTCAAATTTAATTCTTGGTTCAGCACTCATACTTATTTTTAGTTTCCTGAAAACAAAGTTTGGTATTGTGGTTAGAGTATTGGACTCTTAGCTGGTGGTCTCCTTGTTCGATTCCACACTCCTCCATGAAGCCAGCTGGGTGACCTTGGGCTAGTCACAGCTCTCTTTTCTGAGCTCTCATAGTCCCATCTACCTCACAGGGTGTCTGCTGTGGGCAGAAGAACAGAAGGTTTCCCAGCTCCTTTGTGTCCCTTTAAGGGGGAGATAATCAGGGTATAAAAGTCAACTTCTCTTCTTCCTCTTGTCAGCTGGTGATCAGTTTTCAATTACTATTATTTGTTTGGCAAGGTACTGGCTGTGATAGTTTGCTTTTTTGTGTGGAACGTATAATAATACTAGAACTAAAGGAAACAGCGTGTATTGTCTTTGTCATTATTTTGTTATCTGTTCTAGCGGCGTCTCTAGCAATGACTTCCCTGCTTTAGAGGGACTGTGCAAGAAAATAATGAAAGAAAAGCAACCTTTTGAACGACTGGAAATTAAGAAGGAAACTTTACTTGAGATGTTTAAGGTAAACTCCAAAATGTTTAGCTTTGATTGCTTATTTTTGGGATAAATATTCAGATTATTTATATAAATTCTATCCCACTCTATGCCAGAATATCTTGGGAGCTGTTACAATAAAATAAGTATAAACCAGGTGAAATAAGTTGGGCTACCTGGTCTTTTTTTCCTGACCTTGCTTGTCAATGGATGTTGTGTTCTTTAGTAAGCGGGAAAATATTCTTTTGTTCTTTGTACTCACTGTCTTTTTAACCAGATGAATGTGGTACATGTGCAAGTTGCATTACAGGAGTGTGCAAAATGACATTTTGATTGTTTTTGAGGCATTGGAAATGAGCATTCCCCTTCTTAAGTGGGAACTGAATTTGCTTACGTGATTCACCCTTACTTCTGGCTGCCTACCCCCAGGTCTTCTTGGAGTGCAGAGGGAGCAGAGCACAGCTTGCTATAAAGTTAGGAGAGGTGGTGACATTGTAAAAACAGAAAACAAAACAAACACACTTTTTCAAGTAGCATAGCCCAGTTTTGAATTTCAGCTTGCCTTAGCCCTGAGAATATCATGACTTAGCAAACCTGGGGCCTTTCTGTGCTTACTAGGTACCGTCTGTGGGTTGAAGAGATAGCTAGGATGCCTCTTGAGGCCATTTGCAGGGAATCAAAAGCAAATGAAGGTTCCGTCTTCATCTTGTGCTTGATCTGCCCAGAAGCGATTGGTGGATCAGTGTGTGAGACAGGATGCTGGACTAGATGGGCTGTGGCCTGATTCAACAGGGTTTCTGGTATGATCTTATATGACCTGAATTAGGAAAAGTAGAAATAATCTACTTTTGTTTCTTCCACACAGTACAATAAATTCAAGTGTCGGATTTTAAATGAAAAGGTCAACACCCCAACAACTACTGTGTACAGGTAAGAGTCTGCAGAATCATATGTAGCCGAATCGTGTACATTGTATTATTGCAGAGCGTTCCTGGAGTCTTAGGATTGTCTCTGTGTTTTAGGTGTGGCCCTCTGATCGATCTTTGCAGGGGACCTCATGTCAGACATACTGGGAAAATAAAGGCATTGAAAATACATAAGGTGAGAAATGATTTCAGTCTTTCAGTTAAAGCGAAATATACAAGATTCTCAGCGGTGGATTCTTAAGCTGCGTGTTCTTCTGTGATTCCAGAATTCCTCTACGTATTGGGAAGGGAAGTCTGATATGGAAACGCTGCAGAGGATTTATGGAATTTCATTCCCAGATGCCAAAATGCTCAAAGAATGGGAGAAATTCCAAGAGGAGGCAAAGAGCAGGGATCACAGAAAAATTGGACGGGTGAGAATGACTGTGGAGTTGGTGCCTTTGCTTGCTGTACTGTGAGTTTTGGGAGCCTCTTAATTTGCTTCATGCCATTCATTTGGGCTTGTACAGCACTCTCCCTAGGCTGTGATCCTTACTGATCCCTCTGTTCTGCTTCATCTGCGGTCAATGTGGTAAAGTATTGCATGCTCTACCTTCACAACCCACGGTATTGCTTCCCAGAATGGAAGCTGGCTGGGCTGTAAAGGAGGGCAAGCCACAAGACGTGACTGTGGCTGATCCAATTGGGAACAGTGACCACAATGCAATAACCTTCAACTAAAATACAGGGAGTAAGTTCTTAATAAAGTTTAACACAGAGACTTTAAACTTTCATAAGGGAAACTTCCCCAAAATGAGGAAACTAGTAAAAAGGAAATTGGAAAGTTAGAAGAGTTCAATCACTTCAAAATGCGTGGAGACTACTTAAACACAATAATGGAAGTGCAATTGGAATGCATACCTAAAAGAAGAAAGGGGACTTCAAGGTCCAAGAAGAAACCAATGTGGCTCATAAGATGAAGTCATTAAAAACAAGAAGAGTTCATTTGGAAAATGGAAGGCTTGTCCAAATGAGGAGAACAAAGAGAGCATAAACACTGGCAACACAAATGCAAGGTGACCATTAGGAGAACTAAGAAAGATTTTGAGGAGCACATTGCTAAAAACATCAAAAGAAATAACGAGAACTTCTATAAGTATATCAGAAGTAGGATTCCAACCAGGAAAGCAGTTGTACCATTAGATGGTAAAGGACAGAAAGGGATAATTAACGAGGACACGGAGATTGCAGAGAGACTAAATCGGTGATGGCCAACCTATGACACGCGTGTCACAGGTGACACGCCAAGCCCTTTTAGGTGACACACCTGGTCACCCTGGCACCTGGGCATGTAGTGCTTGCTTGTTTTTGAAGTGTACAAAATACCAACTTTCAATTGAAGATTTAGCAAATGTAAAGAATTATTCATTTTTGCTTTTAATAAAATACATATATCAAAAATATAACTTTCTTACTAGAACTAGAAATATCACAAAATTATGGATATTCCTGGAAGTGACACAGCACCCGAGTTAAGCTAGGTTTTCTTGTGAATTTTGACACACCGAGCTCAAAAGGTTAGCCATCACTGGACTAAATGAATTCTTTGCCTCCGTATTCATGGAGGAAGACAGAGGATACATGCCAGGAGCTGAGCCTGTATTTTCTGAAGAGTTACTCTGGACAGAAATAACCAAGGAAGAGGTCCTTGCATGGTAACTTATATTAAAGGGTACTATGTATCTCAGAATTAGGGATGTGTGCAAACTGAGCTTGAGCAACTTGGTTTGAAGGAAACCAAATCCCCTTGGTTCGGGTTCAGTTTGAAGCCTTTTTTAATACAATGATGTGGTTTGATTTGTTTGGATTTGTTTGAACCCCCTTCAATTCAAACTGGGGTTCTGCAAACAACAGGGCGGTTTAATTCACAGGCAAATCATCTTGTTCACTGAAAACCAACTGCATGAGTTTCGCATATCTATACTTAAAATATATAAATTATTGTGTGAAGTACGATTTGCACTGTGACCATTTCAGAAACATTTAAGCACTTTTTAAACTTACACCTTTGATTTGTCAGAATAACGTGGGGATTCTTGTAATGCTATGCTGGCATAATTTTTGCTCAGCCTTTTATTATCTTCACGTTCTGAAAAACAAACAGACCTATGTCTACGTCCTGCTTTGAGTATGGGCTATTAAAGGACTTGGGTTCACTTCAGGCGTCTTCTCCTTTGATGGAGAAGGATAGTCATGAGCCTTCAAAGTATCCATCGTTCTTACTTCCAGCCAGTCTTATTCTGAATATGGTTGTTCTACGTGTCCTTTTGTCGTTCCCTGTAGTGTACATTCAGGAAGTCATGACACCTACAAAGGGGATTTCTACCACCTTTCCAGTCTGCAAAGGGGAAGTGACCTATTGTGTACCTTAAACCCAAATTGTTTATATGCCAGGCATGGAACTTTGAATTTCCTTTTCATCTGTTTTCTTAAAATCTTATGTTTCACACTTATCTGATTATTTATTTGCTTGTATTTTATTTTTATTTTTTCCCAATGTTCTTTGATTTTTATGTAGTGTTTTGTTATAGCAGGGTTGCGGTCAGAAACAGCATCGTCATCCGATAATGTCTTTGCTTGTTTAACACAGTTAATTAAAGCAGGTAACTTCATTGCTAACTGTGAGCCAAAGTCTAGGGTACAATAGTTAGCTATCGTATTACAATAGCTACAGCAGAAGGCAATGCAGAAAGGAAAACAGTTTTTTGTTTGCCTTTCCAACAGGATCAAGAACTGTTTTTCTTCCATGAACTCAGTCCTGGTAGCTGTTTCTTCTTACCGAAAGGAGCTTACATTTATAATACACTGATTGAATTTATCAGGGTAAGTCAACATCTTTGCCAGCAGTCCCGTGGGCAGGGCAGCACATAGCTTGGGTGACACTTGTTGGGGTCTGTGATCTCAAGGAACCCATAATGGATATAGATTTGGGATCAGAATTCTTATGGATGGCCCTTTAC
Organism: Aspidoscelis tigris stejnegeri; assembly: GCA_023333525.1. NCBI lineage: Eukaryota > Metazoa > Chordata > Lepidosauria > Squamata > Teiidae > Aspidoscelis > Aspidoscelis tigris. The sequence continues at coordinate 17,602,412 of JALMGA010000007.1, forward strand.
ATGTGGGGATACACAAGGCAGTGTCTCTTTAAACACAGAGACAGTATCGTGGAAATTGGATTGGTTCACGTGCGGTTCTCGCATGGAGGATCTGACAGGTAAGAGGATTTTAATAAAAATGCTACCTGCCAGTAACAGGTAGGGGTGTGCACAAAAGCAGTTTTTGGGATTCAGTTTGATTCGAATCAAATATCCGAGAATTCAATTTGAATCTTTAAAATTTGAATTTACCCAAATTCGATTTGAATTAAGTATGTTCGAAGCTATTGTCTGAATTTCCAATTCAAACTTGAACTTATGAATGTCGACAACATTTGTATGTGCTCATATGCATCGTTACGCGTCCTGTACGCATCCGTACCCACCACTATGCATCTGTCCACAAGCATCCTGTAGTTATCCCCTACACAACCTGCTTTTGTCCCGTATGGTTCTCGGACGGATTCCAGCATACTACGGCTGGGTATATCCGAGGCACATATGCGTACATGCAAGTGCGCATTGTGTACGAACCCACACACTTACGAATGCCAATAATTCAAACCAAATAGATTCGAAATTCGTTCAGATGTTTAAATTTGAATTTATAAACATTCAATTCTTCTTTGAATGTTGAAATTCAGACGAATTTGGTCAAATTTTGAATGTCTTTGAATATTTGCCCACATCCCTAGTAACAGGAGCTCAGTGCGAGGTCTTTGCTTATTGCCTTATTTGATCTGGAAAATGTTTAGGTTGGGCTAAAGTATACTGTGAGTAGGGTTTGAATTCAAAGTGCTGATTATGCCTCTTCCCATATAATCCAGTACAGGTTATATATTCAGGTTCTGAGACCTCTCTCTGTGCCTTCCTGTTCCTTGCTGGTTGGGTGGCAGTGAGGGTCAGGGTATTTTTAGTAGTGGCTCCCCGATTCTGGAATTCACTTCCAGGGAGACTGCTCTGGTACTTGATAAGAATTTCTTCAGTCTCCAGATTAATAAGTGGCTGTTCTCTCAGGTGCTTTGTTTTAATATGGGTTATTTTAGGAAAACTTGGTGCAAGGGAGAGTGTACATGCGTGTTACCATATATTGTGGTGCACTGTAAGGATGCTTCTAATTATGCTTTTAGTAGTTGGTTTTTAAATATGCCTCCTTTTATGTTTTAGGGATGTTTTTACATTTTGTTATAATCCTTTGTAAATTGCTTTGGATACTTTAATAGAGGAAAAAACAAACACAGGTTGTGCTGACTCCACCTAAATCCCAGGGTTTTGGGAGAAATAGAGCAGGGCTGGCTATAGTTGGTATCTTGTACCAAGGGAATAGTCTTATTAGGTCAATAGTTCAGAAGTAATGCTGCTCATATCCTGGTCCAGTGCATCTCTGTTGATTTTTGTAGGGCCAAACTCAAGCTATAGATAATTACCTTTGTCCAGTTTGGACTTACGGTTAGAGTACCAGACTTATAGCTTGTTGTAACTAGGTTTGATTCTGCACTCCTCCACGAAACCAGCTAGGTGACCTTGGGCTAGTCACAGCTCTCTCTCTGAGTTCTCACATCTTCACCTATCTCACAGGATGTCTGTGGTGGGGAGAAGAACAGAAGGTTTGACAGCCGCTTTGGGTCCCCTTAAAAGAGTGAGAAAAGCAGAGTATAAAAGCCAACTCTTCTTCCATCTGATGCTTAAAGAAAGGAGTTGGTGAGAGTGTTGCTTTGCTTGTTTTTTTTCTTGAACAGAGATCTGACCTCTGATGTTTTGATCTTGTCTTTCAGAGTGAATATCGAAAGCGCGGGTTTCAGGAAGTGGTCTCTCCAAACATCTACAACAGCAAGCTTTGGGTGACATCGGGCCACTGGCAGCATTACAGCACCAATATGTTTTCCTTTGAGGCTGAGAAAGAGATTTTTGCTCTGAAGCCAATGAACTGCCCCGGACATTGGTATGGATTTAGGGTCAAACCAGGAGGAGCTTTAAGCTCACTTACTTACTATGTTCTTGGTGAATTACTCTGCAGAGTTTGCTTGCAGAATTGATTCTACTCTTTTACCCCATGACTTGAGATGAAGAAACAAAGGTTCCATTATGAACCTGCTGGAATCCACTCCTAGCATCCACTTACGTTCTGCAAATCTCTATCAGCCAGATTCCTATCTAGGTTTTTCTCAGGAGTACCAGTTCTGTAGATCATGATGAGTGTACATCTGGGGTTGTTTTCTTGCATCTGTTTGCATTCTCCCCCTTCAGTCAGAATTTCACTAACTTGTGGCTTGAAAGTCAGCTAAATTTCAAATGCTTCCAATACCAGTGACTACTTGCATCATAAAGTTATGGGCACCTTTTTGTTCAGTCTGGTGGAAGGCCTGAAGTTATTTTATTCTGTTGGAAACATGAAGAAACTTACCTTCTTTACCTTGGTTGTTTTTTATTCATTTGAGTTATTTTGATTCTGCCTAATGAATGTTTGTTCCAGGGCTGTTCTTTTTTGGATAATATACCCAGCATTTGGTGTTTAAGTTCTCTATTAACCTGCTCTTTTTAGATTTTAAATACAACTGTATCTCATTACTCATAATTATTTTAATCTTGGGTTTTGGGTATTTATGATCTCCAATAGCATTGGGGTGATGAATATACAAAATGAATTCATATATCTACATTTTTGTTGCAAGAAGCCAGTGGTTTTCCAGGGATGTATGTGAGGAGGGTTAGAAACACTATTATTTGGTTCCCTTTGTTATTTGTGAGTTCTGATAATCTATTCTAATGCATCTCAAATTGTTATTAAATAGCTATTCATTAAAAATAAATAACTTAGAGTTTTGCAGATGAATATTCACATGTCTCTTTATAAACACAGGGTAGCTAGACTGAAGAATCAGTCATGCACAATGTGTGAATTGTCTGGGGAAAAATCAGAGGAAACAAGTGGATTTCAGGCATGTTCTTTATTCTGTTCAGCCTCATGTTTGATCATCGGCCAAGATCCTGGAGGGAGCTGCCACTGCGACTGGCTGATTTTGGAGTTCTTCATCGTAATGAGCTGTCAGGGACCCTTACAGGTCTCACCCGAGTGAGGCGATTCCAGCAGGATGATGCTCATATATTTTGTGCTATGGAACAGGTACGAGACAGCACAGCTGGGACAAGGAATAACCTCAGAGGATTCTCTGACTTGAACTGTATCTGTATTCTCCTTCCACATGCAGATTGAAGGAGAGATAAAGGGCTGCCTGGAATTCTTGCGTGCAGTATATGATGTGTTTGGCTTTTCCTTCAAACTCAATTTGTCCACCCGCCCTGAAAAGTATCTGGGAGACGTTGAAGTGTGGAATCAAGCAGAAAAGGTAAGGAGTAGTTCCTCAGCCTGAAGCTGTTAAAATAAATTTGACTTCTCTTTGTTTTCTTTATTCAGTCAGTGAAAGTTAAAATGTTTCCAATGTTGCCTTCCCTGTCGTAGACCAGATTGCTGTGGGTACCGCCAATTTCACCTCCTTTCTGAGTCTCAGCCAGCATCGCTCTACATTACAACACTCTGACAAGTTTGCATCTCTGTTCACTCATAAAGATTGTTATACTGAACTTGTCACCTCATCACCACCTATAGTTTTCTTTCTATTGCTGTTCAGACACACAGCTTTCCTATATAGGGTTGGTAGGCACTTTACTCCATGCATCTGATGAAGTAGATCTAGTCTACAAAAGCTCCTGCTACCAACTTCTTTTTCTCTGTTAGTCTCTAAGGTGCTGCTAGACCCCCCCACCCCTTGCTTACTGATCGAGACTGATGTGGCTCTGCCTTTGAATTTTACAAGTTCTTTAATGTCATCTTGCAGTGTCCTGCAGCAAGGCTTTTTCTGTGGTGGCATCCACATTCTGCAGTGCTCTTCCTCAGATGTTCATGAGGCACCTACTCTATTTTGTTGATTTCTACTGAAAGCTTGTTCGCTCAGACACTGCACTCTGAATGAGTGTCTGTTATGCCCCATCTAGTTTAATTTCCAGTGATCCCACCGGAAACCAGGCCATCATTAAAGACCAGATCTTGTTTGGTATTCTCCAAAGGGCTTTTCTGATTCGCTTAGTGACCTCAGCTGCCAGAAAGAATCTGAGGATTTGGGGCGCTTCTTCCTTGAGTCGATTTCAGTGGGGCTCCTTAATAAGCAACAGGTGTAGAGTAGAGCAAAAGGGCGCATTTTAAAGAGGTGATGATATGGGTAATTTGATCTTTAATGATGCATTGTGCTGAAATTTTTAGATTTTTGTACCATGTCCAACTGTAATGTAACTGTTTTCTCGAATAATTAAAAAAAGGAAGATTTGAGAAATTCTCATTAATGGGATACAGAGGTGCTTTCAGAGGTGCTTGCATGATCTCTTGGATTTTCCAAATCATTGATCCTATTATCTCCATATCGTATCAACTGTACGATTCCCTAGAAGTGGAGGCACTGTGCCTTTCTGTTTGCTCTTTTATTCAGTTATAAAGCATTCAATGCAGAAAAGCGTTTGTTTTTTAAATGGAAATGACATCCTTTAAAAACAGTGTCGGTAAGTTTGTTTGTCTCAGGTGACTAGTAGCCATTTGCAGAAACATCACAAAGTAACTTTTCAAAAGAATTTAATTCAAGGGCCCTGCAGAGTATTGGAGAAATATTTAATGGAAAGTAAATTGCACCTGCATTTCCTATGACCTTGTTGAGCAGTGAAGGAAACTCAGTTCCATAAGCACTGAAAGTGTAAAGAAATTAGCAGCTCTTCTGAAAATGAGAGAAAAACAGGTGTGTTTTTCACAGGTGATACAGTGTTGTGAAGTTAGAAGAGATGTTTCAGAACAGACGTAATTTAAATTTCTTAAGCAGTAGCAGGTATATTCTTGTTAATTCAGCTGAGATTTATATATAACACAGTACAGCTAGGTCTTTTCTAGCAATTATGAAGATCTATTCAGATTGTAGAACAAAATCCAGTTATTTGCTCATTTCGGAAATGTATATCCTAATTTTTTGCTCTCTGTAGAGCAATCAGGCCAATGGAACAGCAAATGCAAATTGTTCCAGCTGCAGTGAAATGTCCAAGCTGTGCTGTACGGATGAGAGAATAGCAGATTAATTTTCCCAAGCACCTCCATTAACTTGTCTGTCCTGTTCCTCTAGCAACTTGAAAACAGCCTGAATGAATTTGGTGAGAAGTGGGAATTGAATCCTGGCGATGGGGCCTTCTATGGGCCAAAGGTAAGGACAGTGTGTCAGTGATGGCTTTGGAAAAGTTCTTTCAAAGAAACTCTGTGCCATAATTTTTTTTTTTAGTTCTATTCCTATTATAGTCTTTGTATAACACTGGTTTTGTTTACACAAACAACCATGTAGTGCAAACCCTGATGGAGTCTGCCGTAGTCTGCATCGGTATTTGGATGGCAGGTCCCTTTTCTAAGACATCGGCCATATCTGCATGGGCCTTGAAGATCCCATTAGGAATGGAACTGCCACGTACCTTCCTCATGGAAAACCCCATAAGGACCTCATGAGGAATGCGCCATCCGCACAAGCGCCTCCAGATTCCATTCCTAATGGGGTCTTCAGGCTCTTAGGTCTGGATTACCAGAGGACCCCTTTAATGGTGTCTTCAATCTGGTCTTTCCCCCTGAAGAGCGGATCGCAGAATGTGCTTCTGCATGCCTGCATGTCTGCTGGATGGGATCCAGGGGTTGGCCTAGCAGAAGCGACTCCTGAGTGACGCATACACAAGCCAATTGTGCCGTGCCGCTGGGGTGGAACTTCCTTATCATGCCCAATCGGGGCCTCAGGAGGCATGCTGCAGCATCTACACGGCAGCCCTGTTTAGCACCCATTACCATCTGGTGTTTAGCAGATGCAGGGAGTTTCAGTGGTGATCTGGAACTCCATAGACCCAATTCGGCAAGGACAGGTTCCCGAAGTTCTGGATCATTGTAATCTGGATTTAAGGAGGTAAGTACGGAAATGGTCATAATCTGGAATTAGGCCCAATGCAGAAAGGGGCCTTGTCTGTCACTGTGTTAACTGTGCCATGGAGGGGAGGCTGAGTCTATCAATGTGAAGTCAAGTCACATTATTGACAAATTCTGGGCTTGCATTATACAAAGAAAGTCACATTTTACCAAACAGCAAAACTGTGTTATGCAAGTGATAGTTGGTGTCTGTTTTTATGCGAGAGAGGAGAATGAGGTTGCGTGAAACATAAAGTTTAAGATTGATTCATGCCTGCACCATTGTGATGAAATTTGCATACGGTAGAGAGGTGTACAAAACAAACACAGTAGATAAAAATATGGTAAATATTAAAAGCAAACAATGTAAGAAGTCAGAGGCCAAATGATTATCTCCTAAGGTGTCAGGCTGGCAAAGAATAACCACGAGACTCTTTCTTTAAAAAGATGAACAGTGATATATTTCAGCTCAGGATCAAAGCAGGTTTTGTTGGAAGCAGCATTGACCAGAAAGCCCAGCATATTTATATACTTCATAGCTGGGCGGGGTTTGGCCCTCAACCAATGAACAGTAATTATTTTTCAAAACTCAGTTTAAACTTGGAGCCAAAATGTATCACTCGACCCCAGCAGGGAGGGGGGAGTTAACTGTCACTTCCAAACAACAGGCAGCTACTATATACATGTATACAGCATCACATAGATGGCAGAGATCTTACAGTCAAATATTATGTCAGGCAGCTAGCCCTGCCTGACATCAGGTGCCCAAGAATTGTCCATTTTGCACTGCACCCTTTCCTCCGCTCCCAGGAGAGATGGGTCAAAGCTAAAGGGCTATATTTGTAGAACACAGAGTCATGGGTATAAGTGTAACAAGGAGATACTGCAGCGGTGGGAAGGCAAACATTAATGTAATCCATTATTTAAAATAGTTGTCAACCAGGAATGAACTGTTTCATCTATAATCTGAAGGAAGAAAAAGAACATCCTTTGCTTTTTGGGTTGCTAGATTTTTCGGCTAACATTTCTTCCATCTCATCACTTTTCTCTTTCTCCAAAAGATTGACATTCAGATTAAGGACGCTATCGGCCGGTACCATCAATGTGCTACGATCCAACTTGATTTCCAGCTCCCAATAAGGTTTAATCTCACATATGTTAGGTAAGTGCAATTTGTCCTCTGTTTTACTCAGATAGCTTCTATCTTCCTATTTTACTAGGTTTCAGGTTTAACAAACTATTTTATTTTCTTCTAGTCATGATGGCAGTGACAAGAGAAGGCCAGTAATTATACATCGTGCTATCCTGGGGTCTGTGGAGAGGATGATTGCTATCCTAACAGAAAACTACGGTGGCAAATGGTATTGAAAATGTAGTTCTCGGTGCACTCTGAATTTAATTTAGCATACCTCTCTCCTTTGTCCATTAAACTTCAAGGGAAGATCTTTCCGCTATGCTTCACTTCCTTTTCATCTCAGCATTTCTGCCCTGATTCTTATATCAGATTTTCCCTGTTACATCTAAAAAGTGGACTAAAACAGAAGTGGGATCTGGAATTAATCCAATTTAATTGAATTTATGAAATGCAGACTTCTGATACAATAGTAGCCTGGGACTAAAAAGAGTATTTAACTTTATCCTGCAATCGTTTTCTGTACAGCCCATGTCAAGTGAAGAGAAGACATTAGTAGGCATAATTAGCCTTTTAAAGATGCACATGACAAAGCGATGCTGTGGTTAATATTCCCTCTCCGTTTCCTTTCTTGCCCAAGGCCACTCTGGTTATCCCCTCAGCAGGTCATGGTGGTGCCAGTTGGACCAAGCCTTGATGAATACGCCCAAAAGGTAGGAGCATTTTCTTCAATCTCTAAATTTAATTAACACAGCAAATTAAGTAAAAAATCGGTTGCATTTTTATACATTTTTAAAGAGGGGCCATGACTCCTACATAATTCACAACTCTTTTTGCTTCCCAAGGAGTTTTGTGCTGTATGGATTTAAGCTCTGCTTTCATTTTTTTAAAAAATCGCATCCAGAGGCCTCTGAAGATGTGGTGTAACTTCTTGCCTTGGTGTTTATTAATGTTTAGGTTCCTGAGAATATTGGGTGGGGAGATGGTTGGAGACTGTAGACCTCATCTAGAGAGACCCAGCATCCCAAAGCTAAAAGTGGAGGTTGCACAGGCAGATTGCAGAAAGCGTTAAAAACTATTGAAAGTGTTTCTTTTGTGGAAAGTTGGAATAGCACTTTTCCAGTGCAGCAAACAATTTAGTTAAAATGTAACATAAATTAAAGAATATTTGAATTCCATCTAACAGTTGCCATCATCTGCTTTTGCCAGCGAAGACAGGCAGAGTGCTAACTCTTCACTTGTCTTTAAAACTATAGCTCTTCTAATGTTGTTGGATTACAGCTCCCATCATTCCTTGCCGTTGGCTAGACTGACTGGGACATATGGCAGTTTGGCCATCCTAGACTTGAATGGATATATACATAAATATCTAAAGGAATACTTTCTCCCATATCCACCTGTCCATGCCTTAAGATCTGGAGGGGAGGCCCTCGTGGTTGTCCCACCACCTTCAGTTGTAAAAGGTGTGGGCACCTGGGAGAGGGCCTTCTCAGTGGTGGCCCCCAGGCTATAGAAGGGTCTCCCTCTTGAGGTGCTTCAGACCCCTTCAAAGTATATGTTTAGGAAGGCAGTGAAGATGCACCTCTTTGGTTAAATGGGTATATACTGCCCCTTCCCACTTTACAGACGCTGTTATTGTTTTGATATATGTCTGATTTTAAATGTTGTTACCCGCCCTGAGACCTTCGGGTATAGGGCGGGATAGAAATACAAATAATAATAATGACAAATGTATGTATGTGATATAGCATAGCATATGTTGTGTGCCACTTTGAATTGCATACCTGGCTGTATAGATTATTATATTTTTATCCTTATGAAGACTACTTGGCAAGATTGTTTCTGGTGCTCTTGAAAATTCTCAGCACCTTCTAACATTATTCTTCGGAGATTTCACTTGCACATAGCCTAATATTTTCCATTTTGATGTCCTCCAAGGTGAAACAGCAATTCCATGATGCTGGTTTAATGGCCGATGTTGACGTGGACGCCAGTTGCACTTTGAACAAAAAGATAAGAAATGCTCAGCTTGCTCAGTACAACTTCATTTTAGGTAAAGTGACCTTGGGTTAGTCACAGCTTTCTTCTGAGCTCTCACAGCCCCACCAGCTCACAGGGTGTCTGTGGTGGGGAGAAGAATGGAAGGTTTGTCAGCTGTTTTGAGTCCCCTTAAATGGGTGAGAAAAGCAGGGTATAAAAGCCAACTCTTCTTCTCCTATCCTAGCCAGCATTCTTGCATTCTATAAAGCAGCAATATTTGCTTTAGAGCTGTTGTTTGTGTTTCCTCAATAGCTGGTCCAAGCGCTGTCATTGTTCTGATTATGTCATTGTCACCCAGGGAAAACACTTAAATTGCCTTGCCCTTAGAACAAAAACTGAGGAAATTGACCTGGCAGCACAGAGATGCTCAGAAATGCATTATGTTCCTACTCTCACTGACTGATAGTTTTCTTACCGTTTCTCTTCATAAAGTTGACCATGGCATGGGCTAAAATCTAGTATCCTTCTTCCTTGAATTTTTGTTTTTGGTAGACTTCCCTTAAAATAACAAAACAGGCTCCTCTCAGCATGATGCTACTTTTCAAGTAATAGCAGGGGGCATGACTGTATCCCCTCCTTTACACATACTTGGTACCTCTGTGTGAATTCTCATATTCAACCAGTTATTTATTTACTTATTTAATTTATGTCCTGCCCCATCACCTATTTTTTAGTATCTGTTCAGTTTGGAAGATCAGTTGTAGATAGTGATGTACCACTTATTGGAGTCTTGTGCATTTCCCATGTTCTGAAACAAGACCCTTGGTCCTCTTGTGGACCTCATTAAACAGGGGCTTCTTAATCCAGATCTGAGTCCATCTAGGGCAGATGGAGACCAGCCAGTGGGGGCATACCCTCCTTGATCTGCATTAGTGGGCAAATGAGGAGGCTTGGGATATGGGTTAAGAGGTGGTTTAATCTGGATCAGTAGAAAGTGGAGCATCTCTTGGCAGAAGGACAGAGCTTTGTGGCTGTGTTTGAACAGAGAACTGTGTTTTGCTTTGGTGTCCCAAGCCATGAAAAGTCAGCCAATAGTAGATTGTAACTTTGTAGTGGCTAACAAGCATGCTGTACTTCAGAGAAACAAACCACAGTGCTGGATTTGGATTTGGGTATGCTTTGTTCCTGCTTGTATTGGGCAACTGGCTTGTTCTTTGATCCCAAGTAGTCATCAAGCATGACTTACTGGTGCAATGTATATGCATGCATAGAAGCAGTAAGATCCAACATAGTGCCTGTTTGCACTTAACTTTAGAGGAAGGTTTAGATGCTCCAGAAGAGGTCTGCCTGCACTCTATGCTGCTGCCACTGTCCTGGAGAGTCCAGGAGCTCCAGTAAAGACTTCTCCACAGCTTTATTGGGAGCAGTTGATATACTCCCAGTCGCAGCAATCACACTCTCTTCTGCATGCAAACACTGTGAGTGGGCAGGTGGCTGCGGCTGCGGCTGAGTAATTGTGCACCACATCACGATCACCATGGCAACGGCCAAGGGCATTATGGATGTTGCCATGGCTTCTGGAGACTGCACCAGCGCTTGCAGTGTGAATGCTCCCCTTCCAATCTTAACTGCAGGCCTATAGAATCTTGTGTGTTGAGCTGGGACCTGGGTTTCAGTCCCCACATGGCCTTAAACACTCACTAGGTGACCTTGCACATTGCTTCTCAGCCTGGCCTACTTTACGGGACTATTATGCAGATAAGATGGAGAGGAAGAGAATGCTGTGATAAGTAAGGTGCCCCACATTGAGTCCAGGACAATGGCAGCAGCGCAGAGTGGAGTGCAGTTTACGTTGCCTGGCAGTGGTTCCCCAGAATTTCACATAAGAAGATTTCCTAGCATTTCTGGAATTGCAAGGACTGAATGTAGTCATGCCTGTGGTGGTAAGAAAACAGAGGAGCTGAACTATCTTAAGATATTCACCATTCCAAACTGTCTGTCATGTGTACCTGTACAGCTGTGCTTCGAAAAGATCAAGGAAAGATTTCTCTCTGAGGAGGCAAATTAGTCATTTACTACCTCAGCACTCCAGATGCATCATTTCTTCCTGAGTATGAATAAATATACCTTTGATGGAAGAGGCTATGATAGAAAAGTAAGGCCAACGCTTTCAAAATTCATGGGTTCTCCCCTCACTTTGTTTTTTAGTTGTTGGAGAAAAAGAGAAGGCGAGTGGAACCGTTAACATCCGCACCAGAGATAACAAAGTTCACGGAGAGCGCACGGTGGCTGAGACGGTGGAGAGGCTGCTGCAGCTGAAGCGGTTGCGTTGCAGAAACGCAGAAGAAGAATTTTAACTGGGCCACACTGTCCCTCCTGTTTCTTCCCCCTGAACTGCTGGCCTCAGCTGGACGTCAAGCTTTGCACTGTACTGAATGTGAAACAGGATTTTTTTGTCAAACTGTTTTATATATTCAGAAAATCAAAATGTCATTTTGTATACAATCAGTTTCCTTGGTTGGCACAATAAGGGCAGATCTCAGTGGAATGACTAGATAAGATTTAAGACACCTTACCTAATGTTTTCCTTTGCGTAAAATAAATTTATAAGAATATGCCTCCATGTTTTGTGTGCCATGAAACAGAGTACTCTATGTCATTTGACGATATAACAGTTGCTGATTTTTATTTATTTGGGGTGGAATGTGTTTCATTCCAAAAATTGAATTAAAAAATTGTGCTGGAATTTAGATGCTCAGACTGTAGACCTAAAATAATAATGCATTTTGCACATTTTAAATATTAATTAATTTATCTATTGATTTATATCCTGCCCTTCAGTGAGCCAGTTTGGTCTAATGGTTAAGGAGCCAGACTCTAATCTGAGAATACCAGGTTTAATTCCACACTCCTACATTAAGCCAACTGGGTGACCTTGGGCTAGTCACAGCTCTCTTCTGAGCTCTCATGGCCCCACCTACCTCACAGGGTATTCTCTTGTGGGGAAAAGAACAGAAGATTTGTCAGCTGCTTTGAGTCCCATTAATTGAGTCTAATTAATTCCTGGGGAGGGGAAACAGTAAAAAAAATGTGTAAAAGGAAGAACAATTAAAATACCATATAAAATACTATCCTCCCTCTCTCTACCAAGCCAAGGCAGGACTACAGGGAAGGCCCAGTTAGAGGAATTATATTAATAAAAGTCATAATCTATCAGTAACTGGGCATGCAATAACATTTGATAGGAGCCCTTCTTAAAGGTTTTCATTCTAGTAAAAATTTGACACGTAAGAGACATTGGGAAATAACTTCAGTTTGATAACTGTATTGATTAAGGATATGCATACACAAATTGCATGTTTTGCTGTCAAAATGAAATTGTTAATTTGTGTCATTGTTGAATCATTTAATTGAAAAACCAGTTTTTTGCATTTGTTTTTGAACTTGCAAAGTGGGGGAGAGAGAGGCTATTACTCTCCCTTTTAGTTTCCCTCAGTTCCCCTCTGTAAAATGCAGGCTTACCACTTATCTTTCCCCTGCTGTGCCAGCCTTGCAACAGTGTATCACTTGAAGCTTGAGTTTTTTAAAACTTTTCCTGTCCCCAAACCTCTTCTAATTGCAGTGGGTTCAGAGGAGGCATGGCAAAGAGAGAAAAGGGGTAGACCTTTGCAGCTGCTCCAGAATTCCACCCCACATCTGGCAGCCATTGGCCAGAAGTATAGATCTCTGCCCCAAATAGTCTAGTAGTGTTCCCAAAGGCAAAAAAATAATGCGGTCCGGGCTCCAAAAGGGGAGTTTTTGTGAGGACTTTTTAAAAGCGGATTTTTGCAGCATAGTCCTCAAAAAGTCCAGGAATAAAAAATGGGATCTCCCAATCCCGAATGTGGATTCGATTCAGATTTAAACTTGTATGGGAATGAACCCTTTGAGTTATCATCCCTGCCTTACAGGAAGTGCCTAGGCAACATTTCTAGTAGCAATTGATACATTTATCCTCCATGAATTTGTCTCACGTTTTCTTAAAGTGTTGCTATGCAAACTTTATTGTTGTGAACCTAACATTTCGGTACAACACACACACTGCACACATTTTTTTCTGTGTGCATTTTGAACACACACACACAAGACTCAAACAGAATGCCTGCCTGGGTGTGGAGAGTTGTGTTCTTTTACGGATGATGTGATATTGGGTTGTATTGGTAAGGAACAACTGTTCATAGTTTATGCACAGCAGCTTAGCTTTCTGTATATGAACTCCCTGGTTTTCTCATTTAATCTGGAAGTCATCTAGTTTCCAATAAACTAGGAGCAGATAATGAAATGCAGGCAGAGAAAGTTAATTAATATTTTTCTAATTCACCCTATGGGCGAATCTATGAGTTCAAACTCACGTATCAGGTCTGACAGCAGGTGCCAGAGCACACCTGAGGTTGGTCTCAAATGTGTGTGCTTCAGCGGTCTGACGACTTGCTTAATTTGAGGAAGAATTTCTAGGCTTGCGTCCAGATCAAGGCCAGAAGCTAAATATCTGCTTTGCTGCCTTCCACGAGGTTCCCATTTTATACTTCACTCTTCGTAGGTTTCTGCAGTCAAGCATTTCCCACCACTGCCACCACCATGTTACTGCTTCAAAGTATCACCCAGGTATACTATGGCAGCCTTTGCACAGAGGTAAGAAAAAGGGCCGGTGAAAGGTGGGAGTGTGGGGTCCGTCAGAGGCAGAAGATGCGTTGCTTGCATGTCCCCGCCCCCCCCCCCCCCCGCCCTGGCTCCAGCCCAGGCTAACTTCAATGTTGAATTGGGATTGTTCATATCACCTAAAGCAGCTAATACTCAAATTAGCAACAAGGAGCTAATTAAACATATGATACATGGACTACAGAGAGTGATTGCACAAAATTGGAAGCCGGCAGATAGAACACTGGAAGCTGGTAAGGCCACAAAGGCCCAGTACACTGTATAGATGGAACCCAGGACGTGTGAGCAATTTGCAATCTATGCATGATGGAACAGGTCTGCAGCAAGCAGTTTATAACATTTATACAGGAAATGTAAATTGCAAAGAGAACTCAAGCAGCTCCCCAAAGGCAAACTGTCTTTCTTTATATGGCCAACAGATGGCAGCAGAGCTCTGGCAAATGGAAAGAGGCCATCAATGACAAGATAACTTACAGGAATGAAGGTCCTGTCTCCAGAGGCCATTCAAGGGTCACCCAAATCAACCCATCTACATGGCACCCCCGTTAGTGCTCCATTCAAGGCACAAAGGTTCCAATGCCTGTTTGCTGCTTGTTGCGCACTTGGCCATGCCCTGAAACACACAGTATTGACATGTAGGCCCTCTTGAACTATGGCTGCAGTTGTGGCAATGGAGACCTCATGCTCTCCTCCACAACTGCTGGGGAAAGGAGACTCAGGCTTGATTCTGGCTTCGTTCACACGGGGACAGAAGGCCTTGGGCAAATGCTGCTGCTGTAACAACCCCACAGTGTAGGCAGAATAGCTGTGGCGGACCAGAAATACTGGTGGAAGTATTGGTGCATTGTTAACCATACACTAAGCCCCCATTTGCCACATTCATTTATTCAGCAACCTGAAGTGAATCTGACAACTCAAGGGCAGTTCAGACTTCCCTAAATCTGCCCTTGGTGCTCAGAATCTCAGCACCCAAGAGAAGACTGAAGGGTTTGTATATCCGGCCAGTGGACTATGACTTTCCATTGTGTGAATGAAGCCACTGTCTGATTTTGAGGGCTTTTGTTGTCTAGAGACCCAGGAAATATCCTGGATTAAGGAAATGGCAAAACCTTTCGTCATGTCTGTCTAGAAATCAAACACCCTTGGGTGTTTTCACACTTGGGTTAGGCGGCAATACTAGTGTCAATCACCTTGCCACAGCAATGGCCATGCACGCTGGCCATTTCCATGACAACCAGGGCATGTGGCACCCATGCACTGCAACTTTTGTCCAGAAGAAGAAGAAGAGTTGGCTTTTCTACCCCGCTTTTCTCACCCATTTAAAGGGACTCAAAGTGATTGACAAAGCTTTCTATTTTTCTCCCCACAACAGAAGAGAGCTGTGAGTTGCCCAAGAACACCCAGATGACTTTGTGGAGGAGTGCAGAATCAAACCAGGTATCCCCAGATAAGAGTCCAGATATAACTGCTCCTTCAGCTCCTCCTTTATGGCTAGTGTAGATGCCATCTGAGATTGGCATGGGAGATAATAAACACTCCTTGTGAGTGTTTAAAGAGAGATGGGTTGAAAACGCACTTCCCTTCTGACTCGGTTGGAACTGTTCCCTATTCCATTGTAAAAATCACATAAGACTCTGCCAGGACACAATTCACTGTTCCACATAGCTATGCCTTTCAATGATGTTCAGCA
The DNA here is from genome assembly GCA_023333525.1 of Aspidoscelis tigris stejnegeri. NCBI lineage: Eukaryota > Metazoa > Chordata > Lepidosauria > Squamata > Teiidae > Aspidoscelis > Aspidoscelis tigris. Next base: position 17,617,859 of record JALMGA010000007.1, read on the forward strand.
GCACAGGCGTGCAAATTCATTTCTACTATTGACGGGCAGACCAGAATATTCTGTCCACCCAAAACCATTTTATATTATGTCTGGGTATGAAATACGGATGGAATAAGACGGCAGGAATCATGGCAACCAGAAATTCTAGCCTCCACTGAGAGCTGTTTTGCAGGTTTGCTTGGATGTCCATAGACAAGGCCTCTTTTGATCTGACCCATAATGGGACCACTCGAAGACGGATTTGCCAATGGCACATGGATGTCAAAGGAAGTTCACAAACCAGCTTTCAATGTGGGGAAGAGGTGGGGCGGGAATGAAGACCTATCAACAACTTCAGCTGCATCTAAACAACGGGCGCTTCAAAATGTGCAGAAATTATTTGTAAATAGTTGGTTCATGTGGTTGGAGCATCGGATTCTTATCTGGTAGTCTCCCGGTTTCGTTCCGCTCCTCCATGAAGCCATCTGGGTGGCCTTAAGCTAGCCACAGCTCTCCTTCTGAGCTCTCACAGCCCCACCTTCCCCACAGGGTGTCTTGAGTCCCATCGAAGGGTGAGAAAAGCAGGGTACAAAAGCCAACTCTTCTCCCTCTTCTTCCTCATTTCTCAGCTTTGTAGCAAACAGAGCAGAACAAAAAAGTCAGGAGGTGTGTAATTGATTCCAAAAGGGCATCAAAATAACAATACACTTTTTGAAGCTCCATTGCCCTCGATGGCTTAGAAATATATGCTCTATTGTTTATAACAAAATCTAAATCAAGGGCTGTTCTTTGTCATAAAGGTATCACTCTTCAACAGATGCTTTCAATATGTTCTATTTCAAGTTAGCTACTACCTACCTTTGTTGCAGTTTCTAAAGCAATTATTCTGAATGCCATGAACTTTTAAAAATGAAATGCTTGTAAAAGGTACTTTAGAGGCTGCAGTCTGACATGAATAAGTCTGTTCTTCAACTAAAACAGAGAGGCTTCCAGTGTTGAAGACAATATGTGCTACAGGCATGTCATCAAATCAAAGAACCACGGACTCATACAGGGTTTTCAGTCTTCTCTTTATAGTGCAGGCAGGAATGCTCTGGCACGGAGGGTCTACACTTTATAGAGCTGTTTCTTTACCAGAAAGGGCTCCGTGTGTGTTGTAGCGTCCCCATGGTTATACTAGCAGCAGAGCTGGTACAGATCTGCACACTCTGGCATGCTCCTACGGCATTCCTTCTAACTTATGCCACTATATTTAGATATTCTGGAATAAAGCAATCTAGACCAACATCCTGTCTTGCAAGTAGTCCTCTTGCTTTTGTGCATTCTCAAGCAGAAGATGAAGGTGAAAGTCTCACCTGCTCTCAACTCCCTACAATAGTCTTTAGAAGCTTCCTGCCTGCTTCTCCAATCTGGAGGGGGTTCCAGTAGGGATGCGCACAAATGGTTTTTGTTTTTTGTTTTGCACTTGATTAATAACAAATCGAATGTTAGAAAATCTGTATTCGTTCAAACAGATCCCCTTCGAATCTGGTAGGATTCTACTTGATATGAATGTATTCATGCGAATTTGTACAAATATCCAATACGTGTCCAATACGAACAAATATATATCCAATATGTATCCAACATGAATGCATACATCTCCAGTATGTACCCCGTAACATATCTGCTCTGAAAGCATCAAATCCAACCTGAATCCACTTTTAATCCACTCTCGATCCATGTCAAATTCACTCTGGATCTGTTGCGGATGTGACTGGCGCAGCTGCTTTCCCGCTTCCCCAGTAATGAATGTCCGAAACATTTGTATCCGCACGAATGTTGATGTACCAATGTCATAACCTTAGATTCGTGTACAAATGTCTGAAATCACATGAATTTGGACGAATATTCATGCACATCCCTAGTTTCCATGCATCCGTTCTACACTTCCCCTCCATGAATCTGTCCAACCCTTTTTAAAAGCTACTCAAGCTGGTTGCTGTCACTACCTCTTCCGGTAGTAAATTCAATAGACTGATGAAAAACAACCCCTTAACTCTCCTGCCCATCAGCTTCATAGAGTGCCCCCTGGATCTAGTGCTGTTTGAAAAAGAAAATATTTTTTCTTTATTCACTTTTTCCACAATGTGCATAATTCTATAGACTTCAGGTCCTTCTTTAAACCCTGTGGTATGGAATGCAAAAGATCATAAGGGGAGCCCTGCTGCATCAGGCCACAGCCCATCTAGTCCAACATCCTGTCTCTCACAGTGGCCAACCAATTGCCCATGGGCATCCAAAGCAGAAGGACAAAACCTTCACCTGCTTTAAGTTCCCTAAAATGGCCTTTAGAAATCTCCTGTTCCTGTTAGTGTGCAAAATGACTACCTGATTTAAGTATATAAAATTATGCATGGTATAGAAAAGGTGGATAGAGAAAATTTCTTTTCTCTGTCACACAACACTAGAACCAGGGGGCACTCTATGAAGCTGATGGGTAGGAGAATCAGATCTGACAAGGGTAAGTATTTCTTCACCCAGGGGGTTATTGGTTTATGGAATGTGCTGCCAGAAGAGGTGGTAACAGCTACCAGCCTAGATGGCTTTAAGGTAGGCTTGGACAAATTTATGGATGACAGATATATCAATGGCTACTAGAGTGCATGCCTGGACACATCTTTCAGGCTAAGTGTGGAAGGCAGGACGCTTCTGGGGCCATTTGCTGGGATTCAAGAGCAGGAGTGGGTTTGTCCTTGTCTCTGCTTGAGATGCCCACAAGCATTTGGTGGGCCACTGTGTGCGATGGGATGCTGGACTAGATAGGCTGTGGCCTGGTCCAGCAGGGCTTCTCTTATGTTCTTTTGTTCTTAAAATATTCAGCCATAGGAAGAAAATGTCCTTTCACGCAAAATTACAGCTCTTCCTAACATTGAAAGAAGCAGATATACTTTTATTCTCATGAAGGAGCATAAAACATTCTGTATTTTACATACCAAAGCAGCTTTGGAAATACATATCAGTTAACATCTGACAGAAGCTAAACAGTGGGCATTGCACAGCAACACCATACCAGAAAAGAATTTTGGATGAGATATACTGTATAGACCTCGTGTTTTTTTTAAATGTGCAGTTAAAATAAAATCAACTGGACAAATAAATCAGGCAGTGAGAAAATGTTTCAGTCTTCAGACATCTTCTGCAGTGGTCGTTACTTCTTAAACACAAACACAAGACTTTTATCCCTTAAACCCTTTCCTTTACCCTATGCTGATGTGCTTTATTTCCCTCTCCTTCTGGGTTAATGTCAGGCTTAGGCAATTCTATATGTCACGCTAATCAAGATTTCTATACCGCCCTATTAAGTCTCAGGATGGTAAGCAAAAATAGCAAAAGAAAAATAAACAAATCTAAATATAAAAATACATTAAAAGCCCATGAAAGACATAAGATAATGATATGAACAAGTATAGAATTATGCCAAGAGAGAGCTCAGTGGAGAAAATCCCACTAAACAGCAAATTATACAACTTCTTAGATTTCTCATCTGTTTCTTTCCACATTCAATGCTGCCACTTGTGTCTGCACTGATTTGCCTTGAAGCTTATGTCTGCAATGCACTGGTCATGATTTGGGCCACTGCCACACTCTCCCCACTATACTGGACAAAGGTGGGATGCCCAGCCCCAGTCCCAGAATAAACAGCCCACTGCATGCTGGGATGGATTGCTGCTCTTGTAGGGCAGGCCCAGCTGCTGCCTCTGAAGAGTCCTGCTTCAAGGAGAGCCCTTTTAGGTGGCATGCCACTTCTGGCATCATTTCTGGTAGTGCTTTCTGGCGCACCCAAAAAAGAGTGGCATGCCATGCTCTGGCATACTGGGAGAGGTCCACTTGTAGACCTCTTAGAAAAGATCTACCCCCTTTTCCCGCGCACAGTCAAAGATCTGGATCTTTGAGATGGGGTCCTCTTGGAGATCTGGATCTTGAAGATGCCTGAAGACCCCATTGTGGACACCTTTAATCAGGTCCTCACAAAATACAGATTTAAAGGCCTGAAGGACTCATTAAATCCAGATTTCCCCAACCCTTGTGGGGACAGGGCCTTGCAGATGGGACCTTCAATGGGGTCCAGGTGGGGACAGGGCTTTCCTGGTTGGTACCAATCAGGTACTAATCGGGTTCCTAATGGGGTCTTAGAAGGGTTCTAACCTCTATTGGAAAAAAGGCCCCTACTGGTGGATTGTGAGAAGGCATCATTTGAGCATCCTATCACGGTCCACGGCCTAGTCCAGAGCAGGCAGGCTGTATCAAGGCTGGTGGGGCCTTTACTGGTCTGCATCAGTGTGCAGATGGAAGGTCCCTGGACTGTACCTTTGCTCCTTGGATTCAGTATGACAAGTGGTGCAGAAAGCATCTTGATTGCCCAGTGCTTCATATCTGCAGGATCTTTCTTCACTGGTTTCCAATACTTTCTGCTTTCTACTTTTACTCCTTCCTTCCTTACTGAAGGAGCTAAGTATGGTAACAACACTTTCTTGTCCTGTGATTCTTATATTCCTACTCCCATTATTCATATGCTTATTTTTTTTTAACAACTGTTTGTTATTCTATGTAATGATCAATATATCATCGATGTATCTCTTATACAGTAGCACATCTCTATCTATAAAAATGTTCCCTATTTCATTCATGTACTCAACAGGCAGCCCAGGAGCAAGTCTATTTCCCATTGCTAATCTGTGCATTTGTGGATCGTATTTCCCATCAGAGCTAAGGACACTGCATTGTCAACATACAGCAATTAAACCACCAGCGTCCTTAACTGTCACTCCGTAATCCTTTACCTCATGCTAGTCTTCTTTGGTGCATATTTGTATACAATTTTGTAGGACTTTCAGTACTCTGCTAATATTCACAATGTGTGCTGGCATGTAAGTGCCACCAAGATATCAGCATGGTTGTCTATGCCCAATATATTCAATCTGTTGGTTAATCACATCCAGATACGATAGGGCTTACTTATACAACCTCAGTGTTAATACTTTTTTTCCATTTTCTGGAATGGTATGAATTTTCGCAAGATGCATCACTGGGCACTCAGTGTGATTATTATCCAATAATTCCTGAAACCTATTGCTTCATTTCCCCTGCCTCTTAACCGCTCTGATGTGCACCCTGAATTGCAATGTGGCCGGCCATTAATTCAGTTTCTGGTACCTCCTCATATGTACTATTATCGGACTGATGCAAACAACTGATTTCTTTATCCATTTGCTGACTCATAACCAAAAAAACCACTTTTCTTGTCACTAACTGATATTCTCAATGGCCCATCATCACAGCTTGTTTTTAAACAACAAAATGTATGGCTTGTTTGCCTGATTTGTTTGATTTTATTTAACTGAACAATAAAAAAAGGGAGATCTGAATTTCTACAAGACTCTGAGTATGCTATCTGCATCACCACATCATTTTCAGTGTCAGTGGGCCTGTTCATACTTCAGTGATCAGGATGACCTGGCACACTCTGGGAAGGAGCAGCGGCTGAGAACTGCTCTGATTGTCAATACCTATGGAGCAGTAAAAACTGTTCCACAGCTCAATGTCCACATTGTTTCCTATGTTAACATTTTGTGGGGGCGGAGTGTGGCTGTGCAGTCACGCACTGAGTTGCCAGTCACCATAGCAACGGCTCAGTGTGCATGGCTATTGCTACGGAGATCCAGATGGGACCATCTGCACTTCACCGAGACCCAGGTATGTCTGGGTGAAGTTTGGAACGGATCAGTGCTCGCAGTGCAAATGGCAGCTACTGTTCCTGATCTGAACTCCTGTGGGATACTTCCCCATGGCAGTTGAGTGTGAAAAGGTCCAATGTTGATAAGAATAACACCTGCAGATTGTACAGAGTATTTTAGACACCATGCACATTTCAGCACCACGTATGATAGCACCACACTTAAAACGGCAAAATACAATCAGAGGTATTTAAGTCAGTTATGTTGATATACAATAATAGGCACAGGCACCATAGTGGCAGAATATTTTTCTTCCATGCAGAAGGTCTGAGGTTCAGTTTTCCAGCATCTTCTCGGAAGAAGGTATAGACAAACTGCTGCCAAAGAAACTTCTTAGAGATTATCCCAAGAGCATTTTTACCTTTCAGCAAGGAAAGTCAGTGTGGTGTTTCCCGCACAAAGAAAATCCTCAGAGTTTGGTAGCTAAAGGTGGGGCCTTTGGGCACTTAGCTGATCAGGATGGCCTCACACGTTCTGGGATGCTCTTTTTGCATGCCGTGTGGTTGCCTTCATCCCAGAGCAGCCCAGAGCATTCATAGCCGGTCCTCTGCAGCTGTAGAGCAGTAAAACATGTTCCACAGCTTTATTGGGAGTGTAAAATCACAGATGTAGCATTTGCACTTCTTCCTTGGGAACTCTATGTGAGTGCATGGGAGAAGTTGCCTTGGCTGTTGTTATGGTGGTGCAGATGGTTCAAGAGAGACTGTCCACACTGCAAACGGCCATAGGTAAATTGGGGACAATGCCAGTGCTTACAGTGCAAGCACACACACCCAGGCATAAACATAATGTCAATGGGAACAATCACACTGGAGCTAAGTGCAAAAAGACCCTAAGACCTTTTCTACACAGGGCCTTATTCCAGAACATAACTTGGAATAGGGGTCTGCTGTTCACATGCTGGTGCAGACTATGGCAAACCCTGCCCAGAGACCCTATTCTGGGATATGTTTTAGAGTAAGGCCCTGTGCAAAAAGAGGCGAAAAGCATTCAATTTAAAATGTGTATTTTTTAAAATTGAAAATCCTAGAACTATTAATTGCAGAAAATAATTGCATTCCGATCACAATTCTTTCTAAGTTATCAGGTCTAAACCAGATGTTCCAGCCCAGCCCAGCCCAGCCCCTGCACTGTCCCCAAAGCCCAAATGAGCTTCAGATCCAGCCTTTGTTCCTATCCCCAGAGCCCCTTTTTTGGGGGAGGGCATTTCAGGGGACACTTTGGCATACTGACAAAATGGGGTCCCTGGCAGTCTAAAAAAGGCACACCTCCTTGATCCAAATTAGCTCACATTAGTCTGCTGGTAGATCTGTTTAATCAGATCTACCAGTAATTGGAATCAGGAGTTTCCTGATCCGGATTATGTTCCATCTGGTGCAGACAGAGCATACTAGTAGTGGGTGGGACCTCTCCAGTACACACCAGTTCATGGACTAAAGAGCCCCTAAAGATTACTATGGGATGCTTAAATCTGGACTACAGTAAGTGCAGAAAGGCCCTTTCTTTCTTTCTTTCTTTCTTTCTTTCTTTCTTTCTTTCTTTCTTTCTTTCTTTCTTTCTTTCTTTCTTTCTTTCTTTCTTTCTTTCTTTCTTTCTTTCTTTCTAGCAAGTCATAGCTTTTATCAATACGGCATCTAACTCTGAGTTAAAAAGACTTGAAAACACATCTGCCTGAGACCTTCAACTGGATCAGAAATGTGGCACCGCAACCATTTCTGAAAGAGAGAAGGAAAAGGGGAAAGAAAGACAAAATAAGAAAGTGTATAGAACCTTAAAACTTATAATAGACCATTCAAAACAACATGTGACTCCCATGCTGTAAAATAGGGCTGAAGGAAGGGGGCTGCAAGGCTTTGAGAAGTTTAAGCTGCTGCAGTATAATTCCAGAGATCACAGTAAAGGATACTCTATAGTTTCGAATTCTGGTATGGCAATAGTAGTCCTCAGTCAAGATCCTGTTTGATTAAGAGCCCGGGGTCTTTTGCACGTGGAGCAGCACTGATTCCGCACAGACGGCATCGAACATTTGCCAACACTCCTCACCTTCTCACAGAAGCTGGTGGACAGCCTGTCTTTACTGCAAGGAGAACCTACAATGGAAAGACATGCTCAGTCCATAGTGTGTGATGTCTACATAGGTGGGATGGGTATAATATCAAAAAGGTGAAGGAAAGAAATCTGTATACCATGCACACTTTCTTGGAAATAAATCCAACGCGTTCCCTAGCGTGGGTTTTGGACCATAGCCTAATGGCCTACCTACTCATTCATGCTTCAGGATGGGAATAAAGATGTACCTTTGCTCCCAGGCGGTTTGGCTTCATTGCACATGAGGTTTCATTGCTGCACACCACTGGAATTGGTCCCCTGGAGCCAATCAGCGATGGATTGCTAAAAAGCAGTCCTCACAAGTACTAGGAACAGCTAGCTTGTTCCTGGTTGCTGTGTCTGCATCCTTTTCCAGGTATGGGTGTGGCTGTGCAGTTATGCACAGCATCCACGTCACCATCAGAGTGTGCGCCAGGTATTGCCCTGGATATTTCAATGGTGATCTGGCCTACCCTGTCCTGCCCATTCATACTTGGTATGCTTCTTGCCTGGTTCGAGGTTCAACCAGCACTCGGAGTGCACATGACCACCATTCTGCCGGGTCTTTATCACGCTAGCATGATATTGTTACTGGCAGAGTCCCTATGCATGCAGAATTCTGTTTTCATTTTGCATTTCACTGAGTATGTTATGTTTCTTGCAAGTTGTCTTTAACCAAAGGCAACTTTTTCCTATTATAGCACAAAATCGTTTCCACTATTGTGGTTTTGAGGAAGGACAGAATGCCATTCTGTAGACCTAATTATTATTCCCTTTTCGTTTGTACCATGAACTCAAAGGTCTTCTCCATGCCAGTCAAGAGCACATGCAAGCATTTAAATTTCAAATGGCTTTCAAACTGGAGACATGGGACACATCTGTGTTTTTCTCTAGCTGCTTTAGGAAGTGAAAACAATAATGATAAAGGTCTAAAGATGTAGTTCTTTAGATTCTTGTCAGCTGCACAAGCAGTGCCGAAGAAGAAGAAGAAGAAGAAGAAGAGTTGGCTTTTCTACCCTGCTTTTCTCACCCGTATAAGGGGACTCAAAGCAGGTGAAAATGCTTTATATTCTTCTCCCCACAACAGAACATTCTGTAGGGTAGGTGGGGCTGTGAGAGCTTAGAAGAGAGCTGTGACTAGCCCGAGATCACCCAGCTGGCTTCATGGGGGAGGGTGGAATCAAACCTGGTATTCCCAGATAAGAGTCTGGCTCCCTAGCCACTAGACAAAAGCAGTGGCCCATCTAGCCGGGCCTAATCTCACAGCAGCTGAAGTCTAAATTTTGTAAAATCCAGAAGTGAGGCATAAGTGCAAAAGCACTCTGCTTGCTCACATGTCCCCGAGACTTGTCTTCAGAGAAAAAACACTTCTCATGGTCTGCTGAAAGGCACCACAGAGATGGTGACCCACCATATCCAGTAGTTTATGGAGTTTGAGTCCACTCCCCCTTTCTTGTTCATATACGGCTAATGTACTTAAGTAGGGATTGATTGAAGTTCAGTGGTCGAGCAAACTGCCTGGACAACAGAGGGCTGCTGGATAGATCCTCAGCCTCAAGCTGCATAGAGGTGCCTGGTACTCCATGGAGGTGCCCATGCAGTCAACCAACAGTTGGTTGCCGCTCAGTGTAATTTTCATGTGGGGCTTGCACAAAATTCCCCCCCCCTCAAACTGTTTCATCTACCTTTAGCTTTACTAATTCTAGCACCTGTTTCTCCTGTCTTTCAGCTGCCTTGTCTTCCACCAACCAGCCAAGATGGCACCCTGATTAGATCTAATACAAAACCTCACGACTAGTTGCCCTTCATAAACCTGGCTTTCATAAACTGGTTAAATCTCCTTTTGAAGATACCCAGGCTGCCATAACTGAGCCATTCATAAAACAGTCTGTTCACACCTAGATCGTTATAGGTCGTCTTCAGGTCATCCTGGCTTTGGGCTGCATCGCTCCCACCTTTCTCTGTGATCGACCTGAGCCTCCTCCATGGAACTCTTGGCTCTCCACCCCTTTTGCTGCATCAAATCTACCTCATTTCTGATTGGATGCTGTTGTGTCAAGGAAGGCAAGGGTGTGTATTTATGGTTCTTTTTAAGCCTGCTCCCCCTCATTCCCCTTTTCTTCTCTGTGAAATTAATTTTTTTTTAATAATAAATTTGCAGGAATACTCTAGATAGAGGAATCATACATATAAACTGAGGAGAGAAGGTGCCTCCCAAACTCTGCACGTGCACATTGGCTGACAGGAAAGACTGGACCCACCCACCACAGCATGGTTCAGCCTCCTTTAGTGTCCCCCCACCCCTCACACTGCAATAGGTATAGTGAAGACAGCCTGGGATGCCAGGATAGGCTGAGTGCTCTGGAAAAGAGGACTCCAGTTAGAATGGTCTAACAGGGCTAGGCCGGCTTGGAAAACAAATTGAACAGAAATAATGTGAGTAACTTGACCTGGAGATGACCTGAAGTTGTCCTAAACTAAAGGTGTGACCAAGGTCTTAGGGGTCTCCATGCAGATGTCTGAAACAAAATTGGCATTTTCTGAAGGATGCTGTTGAGTCAAACCCACCTTTGCTTAGCGCGCATCGCTGTAGGTTGCATTTCTGTGACCGGAGAGGCTTGGATGCTTGCTCACACATGCTTTCATCCTGTACAGTGTTGTCTTCCAGACTGATGCACTGCACTGCTCTTTGCTGAACACCTCCTCCGCATGAAGCAGAACACTGGAAGACATTATGGATGGCAACGCATACTCGTAAATGAACTTGCAAATGAAACAAAATGAAGAACAACAAAGCATGTGCTTTAGAAGGGATTATTAGTTTGCATTTCCTGTACAGAAGGGGGAAACAGGGACTCCTAAGACACAAGAGGAACCCGGTTGGATCAGGCCACAATTTGTCTAATCCAGCATCCCATCTTGCACACCAGTTGCTTCTGGGCATTCTCAAGCACAAGACAAAGGCCGCATCCCCAAGCAACTTATTTGCCTCTCTATAGTCCCTCTATTGTCTCTCTATTCCAACAGACTTTAAAAGTGCTGTTCAATTCCGGAATAAGCGTCCCCATGAGGTTCGGTAAAACATGCATTTTAAACACACCTACTGTCCCCAAGGAAGCATGTTTTGTTTGACTGCATCTTTTTCTCCCCGCCCCCTCTCTGGTTGATAGGGTGCCGGCAGGAATGGGGAGGGACTGCGATCTGCATGGCCACAACCAGGAAGGCAACCCCCGACAAGTCCAAAAGAAAAATAGTCATATTTACAAGTTCTCTGTTCGTCTCCCCTGCCTGCAAAACCCACCAGAAACATTTATCACATTGGGATCCAAAGCTTGCTTCCAATGATAGTGATTTCACCGTAAAAATCCACCCCATACAGCAGTGGTTACACTGTAGCAATCCACCCACTTCACACCTGATAACAATGTTGCAATTCTGCGCAATTCTGGCTCTTTAAAAGTTCTGACCTTTAGAAAGGGAAAAGGAAGGAAAGCTGCTACAGTTCTGGGAGATGTGTGAATGTTTAAGGCTGTGTGTGCAGGTGGCAGAGGCAGTAGAGCCAGGGTGCTTTTTTTTGGAGATCTTGGCCGCCAATCCCCGCCCCTTTTGCCACAGAGTGTCTCCATGCACAATGTTGCTAGGAATACTGGCGGCTTCCAAAAAATGCACGGGTAGTCTTGTTTAAAGGGCACTCTTTTTCCCATGCATTTCCCTCCTTTTATGCCACTGGAGGCTTGGAGAAAAGCCATGCATGGAGACGCTCCGTGGTGAAAGAAGCTTTTTAACGGGCTTTTTATTGCTTGGGGACGCAGCCAAAGGCAAAACCTGTATCAGCTTTTGACTCTCTGCAAATGGCCTTTAGAAGCACTCTGCCTGTCTCTGCAGCATCCATTCTAGTAGCCATTGATATACCTGTTCTCCATGAATTAGTCTAAGCCTTTCTTAAAACCATCCAGGCTAGCAGCTATCACCACTAGAGATGTGCACAAATATTCGTAACACTCAATATCTGTACACATTCATACAAATTTGGATATTTGTATATTGACATTCTTATTCGTACAAATTTTTTGGAACGTTTGCGAACCTGGGGAGGTGGTAAAGTGGCTGCACCAGTCACATCTGCAACAGATCCAGAGTGCATTCAACTTGGATTGAGAGTGGACTCAGGGTGGATTTGATGCTTTCACATCAGATATATTTCGGGATATATCTCAGATACATATGCGTGCATATTGGATATTCATACGAATTCGTACAAATTCATTTGTATCAAATAGAACCCTACCACATTGAAAGGAGATCTATTAGAACAAATACACATTTTCTTACATTCAATTTGATATGAATCAAATGCAAAAACCCTAATCACCACTCCCTCTGGGAGTAAACTCTATAGACCGATGACACTCTGGGTGAAAGAAATACTTCCCTTGTCACTCCTAATTTTCCATAGGCAGTGCAGAAACAAAGCTTCTTACAGAAGGAGGTCAGAGGAATCTTCTCCCTCTCCTGCCATTCTGCTTGTTCATCCATATAACTGTTTTCATCACTCTCATAGCTAGATGAATCATTAACTACAAAGTGTAACACAAAAATGACAAAGCTTGGTTCAGTCAGGTAAAAGCTCTCTATAGAGATGTGCATGAATGTTTTTTGACATTCTGTCTGCATCGAATCGAATACCCAAAAATCCGATTAGATTAGAACAGTGGTTCTCAACCTTCCTAATGCCGAGACCCCTTAATGCAGTTCCTCATGTGGTGGAGACCCCCAACCATGAGGGCAGGACAGCTGGGAGGGGGGAGGGAGGGGCAGTGGGAGACTCGTCATGACCCCTCTGAAAGGGTAGTTCGACCCCCAAAGGGGTCTCGACCCACAGGTTGAGAACCGCTGGCTTAGAATCTTTTAAATTCAAATTTAACAAGAAGCAATTCTTATTTACCAAATTTGAATCCATTTGTTTGAATTTTTATTCAGATCTGCACATACAGATGTCAACAACATTCATATGTGCACGCACATCCGTACACATCCGTATGCACCTGTACACGTCTGTATGTATCCCATAGTTATCCCATATGCAACTCGTTTTTGTCCTGTACAAATCTGTACAAAATGCGTATGGATGCAGGAAAGATGCGGATCTTCAAGTACACATCGGCTGCATCCCCAAAAGGCTTATTTACTTCTCCACGGTCACTCCAGTGTCACTCTATTGAAGTGGACTTTAAAAGTGCCATGCAAATCAGGAATAAGCGTCCGCATGAGGCTCAGGAAAATGCGTGTTTTTAATGCACCTTCCATCCCCATAGGATCCCTGTTTTCTTTGCGCGCATCTTTTTCTCCCCACCCCTGCTCTTGTTCATAGGGTGCCAGCGGGAATGGGGAGGGACTGCGCTCGGTGTGGCCACAACCAGGAAGACAATCCCTGACAAGTGCAAAGGAGAAACAGCGATCGGCTCTCTGTTCATCTCCCAGATCTCTCCCCCCCCCCGAAATGGCTTCTCGTGCTGGAAAACATTCACTCTCACCACTTTCCCTGTTATTGCTTTCAAAAATCCACCCTGCCCAGCGCACGAGCACTGACAATCCCTGACAAGTGCAAAGGAGAAACAGCGATCAGCTCTCTGTTTGTCTCCCAGATCTCTCCCCCCCCGAAATGGCTTCTCGTGCTGGAAAACATTCACTCTCACCACTTTCCCTGTTATTGCTTTCAAAAATCCACCCTGTCCAGTGCACGATCACTCATTCACTCATCACTTTCCCTGTTATCGCTTTAAAATCCACCCCTAGCAATAATCCACCCATTTCACACCTCACAGCGATTGCAACAATGTTGCAATTCTGCGTGATTCTGGCTCTTTAGTTCTGAGCTTTAGAAAGTGAAGCTGCTTGTGTTTCTGCTGTGTGTGCAGGCGGCAATCCCCGCCCCTTTTGCCACGGAGCGTCCTCAAGGTAAATGTAGCGAGGAAAACCCGCGACTTACAGAAAGAGCGCTGGAAGAGTTGTTTAAAGTGCATGTATTTTGTCGCGCGATTTCCACGTTTTGTAGCGCTGGAACCTCGTTAAAAACCCTGGCTTGGGGGCGCTCAGAGGCAAAAGGAGAGTCTTGGCAGACTTTTTATTCCTTGGGGACAGCCCCATCATGTATGAACCCATACACATACGAATGTCTGGATAATTCGAATGAACAGATCAGAAATTCAAAATTTGATTTGAATGTTTACATTTGAATTATGGGGCAGTCTATTCTTCAAATGGCGAAATTGGGCACATTCGATCAGATTTTGAGTGCCTACAAATATTCGTGCACATCCCTAGCTCTGTCTAGCTCAGCTTCCTAGCAGATGTATCTGGGAACTACAGGAGTCCAGTCAACAAAGCATGGCTGTAGTATTCCTTGGCTATTATGGATATCCAGTGGTTACAAGACACTGGAACAACCAAAAATCCCTAATAGAACCCAAAAATGCCAAAAGCAAAAAACCAAACAAGTTCAGACTTGCCTTTGCAAGAGAAGGTTTACACACAGCATTTTCAGTTATATTTTACTTATAGGCCACTGAGGAAGACTCCATAGTCGAAACGCGTATGGCCCATGTTTCTACATTTGTATCTGCTGCTTTATATTATATTTAGAGACAGATTTTTGCTGTGGTGTGTGTTTTTTAACTCGGTGTATTCACAGCCTATTATTTTTGCTGCTTTGTTTGCAGCTGGATTTTCTTCATTTTTCTTTTGGGTGCTGTGGATTTTAACTATTCATATATATTTTCTACCAGTGGGGTTATCTCAACCCTTTTAGTAATTGTTTTATTTTACATTTTGGATATAGTACCCTTGTTTGGTTTTTGCCAGTGGTTACAAGAGCCAGAGAGTGAAGCTACTGCACTATCAATGCCTCTTGTTTCATCTCAGACCTGTGCAACAGCTACATCTTTGCATTTTGATCAATTTCTCGCTTTTTTTTAAAAAAACTCTCCTACTAAATGTGACTCACTTTGGATTAAGATACTAACTGACGTTCAGTGGTCTGGAGGTCAATTAGATTGAGAGTGGGCTGGGCCCTCATTTTCATTTGCTCTTCAAATGCTTTGGAACATCAAAAGGTTATGTACAATTCAGATAATTATGCATTAAAAAGGCTCCAACCTAACCAGAAAGAGCCTGATTCAATAATATCTATGTGCTTTTCTCTGAGATTAAACACACATAATGCCACAATATGACATGGTTGTGCCAGCAACCGGCAGTAAATTGCTGGGTCTAATGGCTTGCTTTAGAGACAACGTACTTCATTCCAGGCCTTGGCACGCCATCCCAAACAGGGCTCTTCATTACAGATAATTTTCAACGGTGGCCTGCGTCCTACTAACTGGCAGTGAAACGGTCTCAGGATTCTGTTGTCACGAACCTCGAGGCAACTGACATCTCGGGTCTTGAAACCACCTCCACAGCTAGAAGAACACTATGGACAGAAGAAAAGAAGGAAGGTAGGCTCTGTTTGTAACTTCATAGCATCTCAGAGGGAACCTGTGGTCACTATCACAGAAGACGTAACGTGGTGGCCCGAACCCTTGCTTAACTATGAAACAGTAACATTGAGTCAGTCCCCATAGGCCTATTCGCACGAGGGCTGACGGAATGCGTGAAGGACACCCTGGGACAGAGCATAGACACAGCTGGGCTGGCGGTTCCATTAGGAACAGCCCCAGCGCTTCCCAGGGCGCCCACACGCAGTCCAGGTGTAGAGCACTTAATCATGGTTTACTGTTGGATATTTGTGGGCCTTCATTGCATGCAAGGCAAGTATAGAATTTTGTCGCCTACTTGGGTTATATGCCTTTGACAGTCGGGTGAAGGCCCTTGTGGGTGCATGTGTGATTTGGCGGCATCACATATTCTTTTGGGCCACCTCTGTGGGTCCAAAGGGGAGGCTGCTGCTACTCCATCTCCATCTTTGATGACAGTGGATGCCTTGCAGCAACTGAGTTGGCTCTTTTTCTGGCCCAATTAATGATGAAGCTGCCATCTTTACAGGTTTCTCTCACCCTGCATGGAGCAGGAGGCACAGAAAGGAGTTGAGGAGGGCACCTTCTTGCTGTGGCACCTTCTCTGTCCTCAGCACTTCACCCAGAAGCAGAGATATAGCCTTAGAAACAGCTGCCACTGTCTGATGCACAGCCTGATTAGTTTATTACGGTGAAGGAGCTATTTACACAGAGTGGCCGCGTTCCCATTATAAGCTTAATTCAGTTTCCCTAAACCGAAATAACAGAACTGGATGCAAATGCGAATTTGCCTGATCCCATTACTTTCAGCCAGAATCGTGTTCAATCCAGATTCTGAGGATGTATGTGACTCAAGGGGGGACTCAAGTGGCTACTTACTAAAAGCTGCTTTTCGGGGCTGCCCTGCCCTCTTCCTCCTGGCATGAACACGCCACCCATAAGGGACCCCTTCACGGAGCAAAGCTGGGTGGCTGCCGCTTGCCTGGATGGAGGAAAAATGGCAGCGGGCAGCCAGCAATTCTTTTCCCTCCTCTCCTCATTGCCCAGGGCACACAGCAGCAGTGGCAACTCAAGCCCCCTTCGCCCATCACCGCCTTTAAAACGTTCACACATCTCACCCAAACTTTGGCTGCTTTCCTCCCTTTTCCCTTTTTTAAAGGTAAGAACTTTCAAAATTGCAACATCGTTATCAGGTGAGAAGTGGTTGGATTGCTACAGTGTAGCGGCTGCTTTAAGGGGTGGATTTTTACAGCTTGCTTTGGAAGCAAGCTATTGAGGGAGGGAAACTCTCATCCCTTAACACGGAACGGTTCCCACAGTAAAAAATGTAAAATGTTTCAAGCGCACGAACCGGAGTGAGACCTGTTGAAATGAGATTTAACATTTACAATGCTTTGGGGCGATTTAACACGCAGAAAGCATGTTAAGCCAACCTGACATGGGAACTGTGAGGATTGAAAATGGTTTGAAACTGAAATAAGCTTATAATGGGAATGTGGCCACTGTCTGCAGTGGTGTGGTTCTGGTGTCTGCTGGATGAAGAGAGCCATACCATGACACACTACTTCCTGCAAAAGTAAAAAAAAGAACAGCTTTCATGGGCATCAGAAACTCCTCCTGTGGACACTGCTGTGCTGGAGTGCCAAATGACATCTGCACACTGTTTGCGGTGACTGGGCATGTGGACTGCCACCTTGACCATGGGTGAGTTTTAAAACACTCTCTTGCACCATCTTGAACTCACTTCATTGCTGTGCAGTCATGGCTGTATAATGTACTTGCTTGTAGATAAGAACATAAGAGAACATAAGAGAGGCCCTGCTGGATCAGGCCACAGCCCATCTAGTCCAGCATCCCGTTGCACACAGTGGCCCACCAAATGCTCATGGGCATCTCAAGCAGAGGCAAGGACAAACCTATTCCTGCTCTTGAATCCCAGCAAATGGCATTAGAAGTGTCCTGTTTCTGACCCCCCTCCAGCCTGAAAGATGTACTTAGGCATTCATTCTAGTAGCCGTTGATACATCTGTCATCCATAAATCTGTCTAACCCTACCTTGAAGCCATCTAGACTGGTAGCTGTTACCACCTCTTCCGGCAGCACATTCCATAAGCTGATGACCCTCTGGGTGAAGAAATACTTCCCCTTGTCGGATCTGACTCTCCTACCCATCAACTTCATAGAGTGCCTCCCGGTTCTAGTGTTGTGTGATAGAGAAAACAAATGTTCTCTATCCACCTTTTCTATACCATGCATAATTTTATATACTTCAATCAGGTCACCTCTTAAACACCGTGAAGACGCCTAGATGCTGCAGCTTGATTTTGTAAGGGAGGTGTTCCAGATCCTTCATCATTCTGGACCTTCATCTTTTCTGCACCTTCTCTAGTTCCATAATATCCTTTTTAAGGTGTGGTGACCAGAATTGTACACAATATTCCAAATGTGGCCTGACCAAAGATTTATAAAGAGGCAAAATGACACTTGCTGACTTACTTTCAATTCCCTTCCTAATTATTCCCAGCAATGAATTAGCTTTTTTTCACTGCTGCTGGGTTGACACCTTCATTGAACTGTCCACCAAAACCCCGAGATCCCTTTCCTGGTGTGCTGCAGAAAGCTCAGACCCCATCAGTTTATAGACATAATTTGGATTCTTGGCCCCAATGTGCATTACTTTGCACTTGTTAAGATTAAAGCACATTTGCCACTTGGTTGCCCACTCACCCAATGCTAAGAGATCCCTCTGAAGTTCTTGGCAATCTCTTTCGGATTTTACTACCTTAAATAATTTAGTATCATCAGCAAACTTTGCTATTTTACTATGTACCCCTTCTTCTAGATGCCTAAGAACGTTCTTTATTCTTTTGTATTAAGCACATGTAATATCATCTCCTGAATGAGTGAACAAACTGCACAAAGATACTATATTTGGAAGCATCCTTAATTGCCACAGGGCCCGTTTTGATTGCAGAAAGCAGAGATTTTAAAAATAAAAACAACTTAAAGACAGCAAGAATTTCCCAAGAGGTATTACCTCACTCCAGTTACTGGTTTTCCACTGGGCGCATGGACGCAGGTAGCACCTTCGTGCCGGGTCTGGTTTTTTAATGTGCTGGCAGTCAGATTCATTCCTGGTGTTGCACTGCACTGATCTCCAAAATCCCCCAATGCCGCATGTGGAAGAGCACTGCCCAAGGACAGGGAAAGGAAGAATTTCTATGAGACTTAGCTAATGACTGTGCCGGGGGGGGGGGTGTCTCTTCAGAGGCAAATTGAGCATCTCATTTGCTTCCCAAGAGGGCAGGCTTGCAGAAGCAGAATCTGATTAATTTCCCGTTGACTTGAACCATGATAGATTATGCCAGCATTAACAAGAAATCACATTTCAGCTGAGGCAGACATCTGCAGGTTTGGAAGCACAACTGTTGCAGTAGCTTGTGAACTCTGGCTGGATCCAGATGGTGAGAATATAGCGTCATTATGGTGCTGCTATGGCACGGCAGAATTGCCTCACATATCATAATCCCCCTTTCTCCTCCCCCACACCCCCATCACATTTTACTATCGCTGGGAAACCCAGCACTGGTTGCAGGTCTTCCAGCAATAGAGATTTTTCAGGTTGGCCATTTATCTTCTGGATGGAGTCGCCATCGTAATTCCATCAAGCACGCATGCGTGGATAGGGATGTGCACGGATATTCGGAATCGTAACATTCGAAATTTGGCCGACTTCAGCTGACTTAAGACATTTGAATTTGAATAGAATGTTTTGATACATTTGTATGAATCTTCATTTGGGATTTGTATGCATTTGTATGGGATCCGTACGCTATTCGTATATATACGTATATAGGAATCATAGGCTATTTGTATGGGATACGTATGCTATTTGTATGCATTTTTATACAGGATCCATATACTATTTGTATATATTTGTATGGGATCCATACATTATTTGTATGCATTCTTATATAGGATCTGTATGCTATTTGTATGTATTTGTATGGGATTCATATGGGACTGAATATTTGTATCGAATATGAATCCTACCACACTCAAAGGGGATCTATTCAAACGAATACAAATATTATTGCATTCGATTTGATATGAATCAAATGCAAAAAAACCATTTGTGCGCATCCCTATGTGTGGAGGCTCAAACAGACTTCCATGTGTGCATGGAAGTGATAGCCAGCACATCTGGGTGCATGCAATTTACCCCCCCCCTCAAATATGTGGCACTATTTAGCTAGCAAGGGGTAATGGCAGAGGATCAATATCAGGAAGATAATGTAGAATACCGTACACGCTACCCTTCACACAATGCATTCAAGAAGGTCTTTCCTAGCATTTCCAATTATTCCATTTGCCTTCCTTTCAAATGAATGCTGCTTCATAATATTGCTTACTTATTTTGCTGTATTTGGAAATTCTGGAATAAAGCATGGGTATTCCAGAATATTCTAGAATATCCAGATAGAGCAGAATAAGTAAGCAAGGTCTGCATTTAGCTGAAATAATGTACAGGCAAAAAATTACAAAAGAGGCTTCATGGCTGCTTTAAGGCTATGGGACCTGCAAATGACTATCATTTCTGCAGAAGTGTAGCAGGGAACACGCACCTTGCAGATTAGCTTTCTCCAATTTCAGTTTCCACCATCCCTTCTGGATACTGGCTGATCTAAGGGAAGCCCCATGTGCGGTTTCCCTTCGATCCCATCAGTGTGCAGAAGAGTCCCCTAGTACATTTGCTAATCTGGGTATACTAGCCAGGAGGGATATGCAAGAATATTCAAAATATTCATTATTTGATTGAATTTGGCCGAATCCAGACATTCAAATTTGAATCAAAGGTCCAGACATTCGTTTTTTCATACTCAAATGAATACGAATATTTTGAATCATTCATATAAATAATTCAAACATACGTACGTGTACAGATACATATGCATTACATATGTATCCATATGCATCTTATTTGTATCCATACACATCTATACGAATACACACGGGATTAAAAACGGGATGTGTACAGATACGTACGGATACATACGAATGTTGTCGACATTTGTATCATCAAATACGTATTGAATATTCACACGAATAGATACAAATGCGTTCTAATTGATTCAGATTTTAATACGTACTTTTTTTCTCTATTCGTACGAATTCAGACATTTGCATATTCAATTCGAATCAAATCAAATGTTAAAAACTTCATTTGTGCGCGCCCCTACTAGACACTGCAGAATCAGGTTTCCCAATTCATGCACTTCCAGGAATTTTTGTGCCATCGAAATATCCAGATACTGCATATATATGCACACAGATAGCGCCAACCCAGTTCTGTCTGTTCAGCAAGTCATTATTCCAGAGGGGCTTTTCTCTGAAATATCACTTGTTGGTGCTAATATTTGCCCGGCGTCTGGAACCAGCTTAAATGTGCCTAGTGGCGTACAAGAGGGCCTGACCCAAAACATGGGAGGCATGCAGAAGGCCTATCCAGTGGCAGTGCAAGATACATCAAAGTGGCCAGTGTCTTTAGAGTTTGTTTTGTCCTCAAGGCATGTTGCAGCCCTGAAAACACTGCTGGCACGCAGACAGCACTGCCAAGCTTTCTTCTGCCCATGTGGACACAGCCCCAGCCCCGTTTCCCCTCAACGCCTTAAAAAAAAATACACACAAGAGATGCTTGAAAATCTTCAACACAGCGCCCAAACAAACATAATTCCTGTTTTTAAAATGGGTGTTCTAGCAGTAGCACAGATTTGAAATTAAGGGAGATGGATAATTTTCACTGCTAAAGTGCTTTAAATGCCCAAACCATTGGCTTAATTGGGTCTGAGGAAAAAGAGGCATTCTTTCTCTCTCTGAAAATGAGATCCTTAGCTGACAAGTAACAGCTGTGGCCAACGGCTCCTTTATGCTGTTAGTGTCTCTGGGTTTTGTTCATTGCCTTGGCAATTTTATGATGAGCTGCAAAACAGGGAAACATTGATTCACTGCCTAACTGCATTCACAAGCTGTGATGGATGCCTTCCCTGCAGTGTCTTAAGAGTTCCCTGTGAGTTATAACTGGATGGAGCAACAAATACCTCTCAAGCAGGGTTTAAGTGAATTTTTCACAGATGTGACTTATTTTATTATAATTTACTTGTCTTTCCTTGAGCAAAAAAGCAACATGCATAGCAGCCAACCGGAGCCCTTTCTGCACTTGGCCTTATGCTGGAATATATCTCGGGATAGCATTCTGCTGGCCACAGGCTAATGCAGACTATGCCAGACCTCACTTGGGCCCTTCCATAGTCTGCACTAGTGTGCAGATAGCAGGTCCTTATTTTGAGATATATTCCAGAATAAGCCCAAGTGCAGAAAGTCTTATTTTAATCCCAGTGATGCAACCAACAGTGACAGGTGCCCATTAGAGTTAGTGGGGTGGAGGAAGACCAGCTAAGATGATGCTTTTGGGAGATGCTATAAGTATGCCACATGGTGCGAACCCATGTGAAAGCTCACCCCATGAAGCACAACCAATACCAAACTGATGCCATTTTCACACCTACCTTTGTTATCCTGGGCCAGGGTGGGGTGCACTGGCTGGGGACACAAACCCATCCCATGCTGGGACAGGTTGCCACTGATGCGGGGCAGAGTTGTCTGCATCAGTTCCCCCCATTCTGTCCCAGTCTCCATTGCTAGCTCCAAAGGCTGGATCAGGTTTGGACCCCCACTCCCCGATTGCCAGCAAGCAGCTTCTGAAGTTTGCTAGCTAAAAAGCTAACCAAAGCTGCTACAATGTTTAGAGACAGTTTAGCAGAGAAGCGCTCCTCTGCTAAACTGCCTCTAAACATTGTAGCGGCTTTGGTAAGCTTTTTAGCTGGCAAACTTCAGAAGCTGCTTGTCGGCGATTGGGGAGTGGGGGCGGCATAAGCTAACCAAAGCCGCCACAATGTTTAGAGGCAGTTTGGCAGAGAAGCGCTCCTCTGCTAAACTGCTGCTAGCAGGCGATCGGGGAGCGGGGGTGGAATAAGGGTTGTGGGAAGAGGTTCATGGGACGACAAGGGCCAAATGACCCCCCTCATCACTGCATCTTTACCTGTCAAACTGTGGCTATCAGTTCCTTTACGTTTGCCCAGTGATTGGATCATGGAGAGAAAAGGTTCGTTTCTGTTTGATCACTGTTTAAAAATGGCCAGCAGTTGTGATCCCCAACGAACAGGACAGGAACGGCAGCAAAGAGGCTCGCTCCTGTTTGATCACTGTTTTAAAATGGCCAGCAGTTGTGATCCCCAACGCCCAGGACAGGAACGGCAGCAAAGAGGCTCACTTCTGTTTGATCACTGTTTAATGTCCAGCAGTTGCAATTGGGGAAGGGGTGTTGGGTGGCATTTCCCTGCCCTCGCTACAGCGGGTGGCGCAGGGGTTGGTGATGTCAACCCACCTCCTATCAAGAGACAGGGGGCGGAGAGAAAATGATGCTGTTTCCCCAAGCAGTGATTTAGTGCGGTTTGCATGGGGACAGGCGCATTTGAATTGAGCCCACACTTTCGTCAGTCGCACGGGAATGGGTCAATTCAGACTTGCCTCCATATTTGGAATAAATATAGTCCAATTCGGACTAAATGGAGTGCATGGGGAGGTGGCCTTTGTGTCAAACTGTCTTTTAGAAAATCCATTTCTGCTTCTGATATGTGACCTGCCTAAAATACTTTAACTCTCCTGACTTCTGCTCAGTTCCTCTAGGACCTCTGCCAAATCCCCTTCTGTTTGGTGGCTCTGTTAACTTTTTTTTTAAAAAAGTATCTCTTGGAATTTAACAAAGCCATGCTCTACTTATGTTTTAAACACTGCAGGGAATTATAGCTCCTTCTAGTTCAAAGGATGACTAAGTGAATCTGCATGAGTGGGACAGAAAAAGCTAACAAAAATAAGTAGAGACATTTTAATTGCTAGGTGCATTAGGCAGATTTTGTTGTTCTTGTTATTTAAAAGGTTGCTAATGGATCTTACAACATATGACTGTAGAGGAAAAAGACCCGGCTTTGAGAATCGCAAATAAAACAATGAAAGCGCAATACTGACCTCACTCCAGCTGCCAACTAACCAGTAAGCATCAGTATTTGAGACCTCGGATTTCTCTGAATGTTCTGGGTCAGATGCATTGAACACATTTTTCTGGGAAGCTTTATGTAGACTCCTAGGCACACTCGAATCCTGCAGAAATGGATTTTCCGTGGGCTGCGTGGATGTTTCATTGACCGGAAGTTTTTGTTCTGTTCCATTTGTACAGTCGTCTGTTGATGTATTATCTGACAACCCCGGTGGCATTGTAATAGGTACCATTGTAACAGGTCTATTGATCTGTGCATGAGGATTATTAGAACCTGTTGTTGTCAAGGAATAATCTCCTGGAAGTGACGTAACAGAAACTTGGCTAAAAGTATCAGAGTGATACTTTGTTGGGAAGGTTTCTGATGTATTGTAACTACTGATAGAGATAAGCCCCCTTTCTGTTGACTGTCCATGCTGAGTTTCATTTTTCGTTCCACCATCAGTACCGTTAGAAACTGTACCAGATTCTCCAGCAGAAAAGTTATATCTCGGGGTTGTTACCCAAGATGTGGCAGTTGCAGAAACAAAAAATTCTCTATTTGTGAAGCTACCCTCTGAAGAACTGTATGTTTTTTTACTAGACAAAGTTGCCACAGTCTTAAAATCTAGAAAACTTGAATTATTTGTGATAGATCCCAAAGTGGAATTTTGCAAGGAACCGTGCTCACGCATTACATGGGAATGGTTATAGTGAATGGTGGAGACACTGGAAGTGGTTGGTAATATTTTTACGTTCAAATCATCTTCTTGAGAAGAATTCATAAAGCTGGAAGATGTAAGCATTGGAATAACTCCAGGGGACTTAGGCGCTATTGTGGTTATATGGATTTTTGGACTTGGTTTAGGAATAGGCAGATTGAGGTCTGGACGGTTTTTGGGGCTAGGTCCCATCCTCCTGATTATCTTCCCATTGTGTAGTTTGAAACTCGGTATTAACAATCTTCGGGTAGAAGGACACTGTTGGAGACCACATAGTGCTTTAGAATGGGGTCTCTTTGAACTGTCACATGGTTCTCCATTGTTTTTGGTACAGGAAACATTACGAGTCCGTATCCCTCCACCACAGGTAACTGTACACTGCAAAATAAACAAGATTTATTTTGGTAGGGCATCCATTTCCCTTTCATATAACTCTGAATGATAGTACGTGGTCAGTTTTTAGGAGCTGCTGGCACAGCAACACCGTGTTGTAAGTACAACTGCACTGTGCAGTGAGCCATCAGAATTGCAACTCAGAGCATCATGGATTGAATGGGGAACACCAAAAGAGGGACTAGAGTACACTCGATTATGAGTGGGGTCTATGCGCCATTGGCACCCGGCCTGCTACAGAGAAAGAATCTACTCCCAGGACAGCTCCTTCTGCAGAGCACTAAAAACTTATATGGCCAAGGGCACTGTTTCTTCCAGCCATGGCAATCCATGTGGCTGGTAGACAAGCCTACCTACTTGACTCTATGATGCAAAATGTGCCACTTCCAGAGATCCTTCCACAGCTTTGCCTTGTGTGCCTGGACAGAAACCTGGATGCCAGGTAAGTTTTGCTACCAGACCTTGAAGTCTGCATGGATGAGGATGCATGGCCTGTGCAGACAGCCCTCCAACTTGCTCCTGGGCTGGCAAGTGCTGTGGCCCAGTAATGGACCCCTTGTCATGTATCACAACACTTACCAAGATCTGCAATCCAATAAAATTCACGAAAACACTGATTCCTCACCATTGCTGGTAAAGAGCTGTTTGGCCTAGAATTCTATCTAAGCAAACAAAAACATCTTGGCTGTGGTACATTCCTTGGTTTTGATTAGAGATGTGCTGAACAGGAGTTTGTTGAGCATGAACTTGCTCCATGAAAGTGAAGAATTAGTGAAATTCCTTCCTTCACATCTGTGAGGGCTTGGGGGAAAGGGGCAAGAGTACAGGTACACGGAGAACAGTCTTAAAGTGACAGTGGCACTCACCTGCCTCTCTCCAGTCTCTCCTGTGACTGGGCTCCTTTCCCCAAATGACCTTGAAGCTGGGAGGAGGCAGGGCTGATGGTATCATCCCAGGACCTGCTGTGATGATGTCACCCCAGGACCTCCTGCCCTTTTCTTGGGCTCTGCCTAGCCCCAAGAGAGATTCTTGACATGGAGAAGCTATTAAGGAACAAGTGAGTGCCTTGAAAACCACGAGGGAATTCATTTGTTACCTGCTGGTACTGATGCTGCTTTTCTTCCATCTCTGTGAGCAGGACAGCACTGTGAATGTGCAGATATCACAACATGCTGGTGCATTGGACTGTCTCACCCACAGAAACAGAAGAAAAAACAGCATCCATGCTGGCGAGGAACAGGTGAGTTTCCTTGAAGTTTTCAAGGCATCTGTTCCTTAACAGCCTCCTGTGTCGAGAAAAGCTCTGGATTGCATCACTCACCTGTTCCTTAAAAGTCCTCCTAGGCCAAGCAGACTCTGGGATTGCTAGGGGCTTCATCTAGTATCTCAGGCGTCATTACAGCCCTCTGAGAAGATTCGAATGCTGTTTGCATAAGTTCACTCTGCATTTCTCACAATCCTTGTTCACAGTGGCAAAAGACCAATGGGAGCTATGTTCCAAAAATTATATCTTTCAAACTTTGGTTTAGCACTCTGTCTGTAGTTTATGAGAAGATGCAGGAATAGCATCAGCCTGAGGAACAAACTGCCCTTATCAAGTCCTTGAATAAGGAGATAATCTGTGACTTGGAAAAAAAGAATTCTTTTTTGGATGTCCTATACTTCAATCAGCAAAGGGAACAGTCATTTTCTTTCCCCATTATCTGGAACATTATCTCAATTTTGTGCGTTAGATAATGCTGAAAGAATACAGTTTGTTGCTTTGAGTAGGTGTCTACTCATTGAACCCAGTCACCCACACACACACAAAAGTCCACTTCAGGACACACAGGGCCCCCAAGATCATTGTGGCCCAGTTAAAGGATAGTCTCTTTCCCAGCGATTTAGTCCAGAAAAAGTACAGAGATGGATTTTTTTGGTGTGGTTGATCTGAACAAAAAGAAGGCCGGAAGTAAACTGAAGTGTGACTGCAGCCATTCAGAAGGTGGACTGAAGCGGGATTAAAACTCAGGTGAAGATGGGCCTGTTTTTAGTCCAAAGTGGGATGTTGCTTGTTACTTTATATATATCCTGCCTTTCCCCAGAACGGACTTAAGCAGCATAAAAAATTAGCAGTTATAACATTCAAACAACCACGTTGTTAAATAAAATCCAAATTTAGAGTCTAAAACATATAAAACAAGTTATTTGTGTGAGGGGAGATATCCAATATAATCTTGTACTCAGGACGTTTGGTATTTATGGTGCCCTCTGTTCTGTTTATCTTGTAGTGAAGATATGGTTGTTGTTGTTGTTGTTGCTATTAATTGACCCTTGTTTCAGTATTTTTTAACAGGCACAAACTCTCACAAGAGACTTAAAATTGTTTCACAAAAGAACTATCATGTCGGTCAGCTTTGAAAAGACAGCCATTAATACACACTTTCTGTTTCATTAAACCTTACCTGAAATTAAGCCAACATTTAATTCAATTACTACCAGCATCACATTTTCATTTAAACACAAATTAGGGGAGAATTGGGAATTGACAGGTACACAAAATGGTCAACAGAGGAATTTGGATGCCAGTAAATCAAATTTCACACTTCATTAAACTTCTCGCAGGAGGGGAAAAACAGCTTGAAGGCATTGTGTTGATTAGGGATAAAACCTCATATGCACACAGAAAAAATCAAACTAGATTTTTGCAATGGCACCATGCTGCAAAAGTTGACAGAGTGGGTTTTTTTAAAAATAAACTTTTAAAGAATCATATATTTTTTTCTTAAAGAAGAGAAACTTCTATGATCTTGTTCAACTCATCTCACTGTGTAATCCTAGGCTGTGTCCACACTTTACAGTTTGAAATCCAGATTTATTAGATCTGGATTGTTGAAATCCATTCTTGGTTATTACAGTTCACATAGGTCCAGATCAGTACAGAGACTCCCATGTCCGCACAGAGCATATAGTACCTGATGTCGATGGATGCTAAACTGGGAGGCTGTGCGGACGCCATAGCACGCATCCCTAGGCATAGAAGTAGACCATTCCGGAAGTGCTGCCCAGAGCGCCGTGCAATTGGTGAGTGCAGCCATCTCTTAAGCAGGAACCGAGTCTCTTAAGCAGCTACCTAACCACTGTGTAGGATGCAGGACTGCATAAGAGGTATGTAGGAGGTCAGTGCCGGTGCTGGCCTCCTGTGCATGGTGGTTTCTGGACCTGTATCTGGACTACATGCAGAAGCTCACTATGTGAACCAGTTTTCAAGACAAAAGCATGGATTGCAGACCCCTTTTGGGGGTTCTGCAGCTATTCCAGATTAGAGGGTCCTTGGACCCAACTGGATCCGGATCTCAGCTATGCCTGTTCAGATGGAGTGGGCTTAATGGGATTCACAGTGCAGAAGGTGCATACCATATACATACCTTATGCATATGTATTGGGTGTTTAATGGGGTCTACAGATGTTATTAGGTAGAAGAATGAAATCTAAGGCATCTAAGGTTACATTCTTGTAAGTGCTACCTTTTTCATGTCCAGGAGGAGATCAAGGGCTTCCGTTTATGGATGAGGCAATTTAGACTTGTTTGGCACCAGGGATCAGGCTCAAACAAGCCAAGCTTGTACAAAATAGATGGGTTACACTTGAACCAGGATGGAAGCAGACTGCTGGCACTTAACATTAGAAAGGGTGTGGAGAAGCTCTTAAATTGATCTTGGAGGGAAAGTTGACAAGAGCTAAGTAGCATCTGATTTGGGGAAATGCAAACTTGAGGGTAGCGGGTTAAAATCATGCAGACAGTCCTGAGCAGCTTGTGTGGTCTGGAACACAACTCTACGCATTGGATCAGCTGTTCCAGGCTAGCCCCAATGCTGGATGTGAAACCAGCCTCTGAAAGTTCTGATGGCCAGGAAAATACGTTCCTGGCCTTGGAGCCACTGGGGTACCCACTTTGACCGCATACTTTGTTGCACCACCAACTAGTCCTCCATGGTAAACAGAACCATGAAGGTGTGCCATCCATGTACCTCCATGGTAGGGTCTACTAGTGGCTAGCACACTGGTAGACCTTTTAAAACAAGTCTCCTGGTATTTTTGGCCTTCTGACCTGGACTACGCTCCATCCTGTGTGGGTGGAGCATACTAGTCGGGGGGGGGGGGGCAGGGTCTCCCTCAAGGCCTTCCCAGCATGTGGAAGGACTGCAAGGGTAGAATCAGTCTCTTCTCTGACTTATATCTTCAGACATCTGTGAAAAGCAGGGACCCATTAACAGACATGGAAGGCTGAAAAGAGTTTTATTTCCTCATGGGTGAAGCAAGCCCTGACATTAAGTAATCTGGCTAGCAAATGCAAGAGAAATAATTCTTATCTCTTCAAGAGGATTCTGAGCAAGCCAAAGACATCAGGACACAGATTAAGGAAGAACAGGAGAACTCACATCTCGTTATCTCAGGTATCTTTCTGATAAGAAGCAAGCCTCTCTGTGGCAAATATTGGGTGGTCACTGTAAATATATTAGCCAATGAGTCTTAAGAAATTATACTCAACAAACTCTGGGAATAAATGTTTTCGATATACAGAACTCTGTGCAACTAACAGTGAATATGGAGAGTGGAAATTAATAATTAAATACAAAAGGTTGAAATTAATAGAGGAATGGAATAAGGAATAAGGGCTCAGCATTAGCAAAGAAATTAATAAGGAGTCAGAGGAAGGGGATAATAATTTAAATCAAGGAATCAAATATGCATTAGATGAGATTTTTCTAAAAGTGCATTGTGGTGGGAACTTATATATTGGATGAAATATTGGTTTGGTGGCAACTTTTTTTTCCAGCCATTTTGGGAAGAAATATCTGTTCTTGGAATCTCCTTGACCTATTCATTTGCTTATTTGATTTATATACTGCAGATTTCTGGAAACTTTATGCAGTTTACAAAGAACAGGACAAGAAACAAGCATTACAAATGCAAATAAATACTGTATATTCTGGCGTATAAGACTACTTTTTAACCCAGGAAAATCTTCTCAAAAGTCAGGGGTCGTCTTATATGCCGGGTGTCGTCTTCTTATATGGTGAGTGTATCCCAAACCCTATATTTTAACTGGAAAGTTGGGGGTCGTCTTATACACCCAGTCGTCTTATACGCCAGAATATACGGTAGTGGTCACTCAATTTAAAAGCTGTCAAAAGCATAGGTGAAAAGGGGTGTTTTTAGTGGTTTTTATAAAAAGACCCCAGCAATGGAGTTGCTTAAATTTCTGTTGGTAGAGAGTTCCAGGAGAGCAGGGGCCGCAACTGAAACGGCTCACTTCCTGGCCCTGGTTCCATCTAGAGATCCTCTGGAGCCCAAAAAATGAGCCCTAGGTCCTCTGAATTCCATTAGATGAACTGAGTGCACAGGATAGGTACTGACTGGGTGAAAGAGATGGGCCTGGACATATCCAGGACCTGAATCCTGTAGGGCTTATAGGTCAAGACCAGAACTTTGAACTGTATCCGTAAGCACACAGATAACCAATGTGGTGACCAGAACAGGGGAGTCATCCTGTCATATCTTCTGTGGTTGGTAAGCACAGCGTGGGGTGATGTGATTTAGACCAAGTGAGGTATCCAAGTCATCTTCCAGAACAGGTGAACCCTGATAGGATTTATATGCTACATCTGCACAGGGAACGTGGGTGAGTGCCATGCTGGACTAAGAGTGGAGCAGCAGCATGCAAAGCATGTCATGGACTGTCTTCATTGTGATGAGCCAGCCTTACCCAACTTCAGAAGCCTGGTGCTTGCTTCAAAAATTGCTGGTAGAGCTTTTTCAGAAATGGACTGCTTCTGAGGTTGCTTTTTGGAGTCTGGCAAGATGGTTCAGGGCAGCCATATGCACAGTGAACAGCTAGGCTGGTCTACTGCATGGAATCCTTGGGAGACTGTTTCAAAGGAGCCTGCCATTGGAGTCACACTGGCACCATTTTCACAATGGGGCCCACTCCAAACCCCCATTCCCTGTGGATGTGGTGTGGCTAGAGGAACCTTCCATAGAGAAGAGCCTGTATCCTACCATGGAGAAGAAATGACTGATCATTTGGGAACAACCAAAGAAATTAAGAAGGAAAATACCAGACGAGGTTCATGAGAGGCTTCTAGGAGCTTCGCAACAGAAGGCCTAAAAATTCCAAATGCAAGTAGCTGTGCCATTTTTAAAAAGTCATAAAGTCCAACAGTATTACCCATAAGTAACACAAAGTTTACACTGAGCAGGGTGTGGCCTTACCTCTGTCCAGTTGCTTACAGTCCAGTCAGAAGGGCACAGGATATCTCTGTTGCATGAAAAGTGAGTCTTTGGTTTCAGCAGATGTTGACATTTTTCAGGAGGCAAAGCTTGTTCATCCAATCCCACGGTCTGAATGCAAAGCACAGTGCGTTTCTTCTCTCCTCTTGGCCCACAGGTGGTTGAGCACTTCTGCCATTCTCCTGCCCACCATCTGCAAAGAGAGCAAGCCAAAAGAAAATAAAAAATATGGAATGAGACCAGAGGATGGATGCCAACAAACAGTTTCCAAGGAAGCATCTAATTTAATAGAGAACCTTCAAAAAGATATTTAAAAAGGGTCATGAAACATATGCACATTGTTGCTTTTCTATCATATCTATTTTTCCGTACTACATGCTGTTTCCAGTGTTCAGGTATTTGGTATTGTTGCTTATATTGCAGACTTGAAAAAAAACATGAGGCGCAATGCTGCAAAACAAAAAAAGCCAAGTGTAAGAAACCTAAAAAGGGGTGGTGTGGTAAGTTGGAGTAGAATGGGGAATCAGGGGCAGGGGGTAGGGATGTGCACAAATATTAATAGCATTCGATATTCGTACAAATTCATACAAATCTGGACATTCGTATATGGATCAATGTTACGACATTCGTACATTGACATTTGTACAAATATGAATGTTTCAGAACACTGGTTAATTTTTGCTGCCCACCACAGAATTGTTATAAGTTAGAAATAGGCAGATAATTTAAATATAGGCAGATGGTTCCAGGAATTATTGTATAGCATGGTAAATGAGATAATGAATGATCAAGGACAATGGTATTAGAGAGATCTGGATGTTAACAAGACTCTGCATGCATGGATAATATGTTTTGATGGAATGTTAACAAGAACAAACTCAACATTACCAGAACAAGATTTTCTAATGAAATGGACTGGAAATACTACATGGCAAATTAAATTTCGGCGCTCAGGAAGGGATTAGGGGGTGGTACGGTGGGCGAAGGGACACAGGTGAAGCGAATATTGAAGCAAAGAAACCATTCATATGTTTACTAATGATAATTAGAACATGTACAAAAATCCAGTAAAGATATTTTTTAAAAAAGAACTCAAAATGCACTAATTCCGATGACACCCAATATGTTGGTTCATCCTCAGTTTGGGTTGCTATGTTCACATCATTCTGTTGCTGTCCTGGGAATCCTTTAGGAGACCCTTTTAGATCTCCATCCCTTTCCATGATCACAACACCTCCTGCGCTCTGATAGGATAACGGTTCTGTCGCTCAACAGTGTGTAATCACATATTGGGCAAAAGGGATGGCAAATTCATGCAGTATAGTAAGGTTCAGCCCCCTTTAGTCCTCTTCCCTGGTCACGCCCAAAAAATTAAAATGGATTAACACTCTACACCAGCTTGAGACCTGTAAAAATCAGGAAAATACAGTTGAAAGGAGGAAAATCCACAAATAAAATGGATAGGACTAAAAAGGTGTGAGTGGCGGGGACTAAGATGGACTGAAGAAGGACTGAACTGAAGGTGTGACTACCACCTAAAACACCAATAGTGCCTGCATGGGGGAGAGAACACCATATTTACAATATTTCCATTTGCAGGTCCAGATACATGGGTTTTTGGAAACCTTCTGTTCCATTTAGCTGATGGATCTTTTTCATTAATCAAAGTTTAGCTGATTAGTGATGAACATGCAAGCAAGCAAGCAAGCAAGCAAGCAAGCAAGCAAGCAAGCAAAAATGCCCTTATATTTACAGAAAAATTCAGTACAGTTGGGCCCCCATATCCTCTGGTTCAGTAACCACGGTTTTCCCCCACAGGCACCATAAGGGAAAAACATCCAGAACCGGAAGGTCTATTTCAGGCTCCAGAAGGTCTATTTTGGCCTCTGTAGGGCATTGGAATAGGCACGGGCTGCCACTGGAGCCTGTCCCAAAATGTAAGGGGTGCGTGGGAGGCAGGCAGGAGGCATCCAGTGGGGTTGCAGGCCTTTTCCAATGCTTTCTGGGAAATAGGCCTTCCAGAGGCCAGAAAAGCACTTCTGGTTCTGGGGTTGCTTGACTCCAGAACCAGAAGGCCTGTTCGCGATTATCCATGGTTTCAGGTAACCACAGTAGGAGCCGGAACATATCCCCAGCAGATATGTGGATCCGACTGTATATTAAAAATTCACTGTCGCACTAGGGCAATGGATTCATTTCTGAACGACAAACATTTTTTGCAGTGAGAAATTAAACATGGTCCTTTGCACATTCATTTAATTACTGTAGTCTAGCCCTTTGACATTTTCTGGAAAGCCTAATTAATCCTGTTCCTTATATTAACTGGGAGCTGGTAAGCCCTTTAATCCACCCTGACTGTAGGGACTACCTTTGCAATTACCTGTCTGGATGATACAAAGAAAGTAGGGAAGCAGCTATTATACTGGCGTTCTTTCCAAAACCATTCACAGGAAATTAAATTACATATTGATCTCTATAGCCCACAATGTGGATGAATATCAGTACACAGGGCTGGGGTGGAAAGCAGCTCCTAAATACATTTATCAGCAGAAGTGGTGTCACCTTTGATTATGTTTCCTGTCATGCAGACTCCCTCCATTTTTTGTTTTTGCTTTTCCTGCTGCATTTTGATAACTGCATTTGCAGCTGTTCTAGTAGCCTGTGATGAAGGGAGAAATCCTTCCAGAGCCACAATTACACAATCTTAATTCATCTGTGCGTTGAGGACCTCAGTCTGGGCACCCAAATGCACCCATTCAAGCCTCTCAAAGAGAACACACCTTCCCTATTCCACATCCTCAGAAGAGAGTCTTTTTGTTTGTCTGAACATATCCTTATGCAGGCTGGATAGGCATGGAGCATGTTAATGTGCACCACACCTATACTAGCACCAGAGCTGGTAAGGCTCCGGACACTGGTAAGGCTCCTGTTCAGAAGAGGCTCTGAAGGAGAATGGGACGGGTAGCGCATGTGTGATGATGCACTGTGCTACCCGGTTGCCCCAGTGACAATGCCAGGCAGGTGCACTGATGCTGTCACACTTAAGGTAAGTTTAGAATGCTTTAAGCATTTGCAAGTGCAGACGCTTAGAGCATTCTAGCAATGTGGCTCCTATCTGAGGGAGGGATGGTGTAAATTTGTTCGAAGTGCAGTTGTAGTCTAATTCTAAAGCAGCCATGGTCTTTTGTTCCTCAACAACAACTAAAATTAAAGCACTTTTATAGGGGTACCCTGAAGTTTCTGCTGCTTTTGAAAGGCTGTAATGTAGAGCAGCCCTTGGAGCCAACGTGCGCTTTTTAATCAGCTCATGAAATGCTTTTAAGCCTTTGGCTTAAGCTCAGATATTACAGAGGCCATTAGTTATCGAATCACATTATGCTGTCAGCTGCCTTTCTGGCAATTAGTTCTGAATAATCATTGCACACCGCAGCTCAAACTCTTAATTTCTTTGTAAATGGGATATAATGTCAATTCGAAATATCCCTCACAGCAATACTATTATTATAATAGTGCAAAGGAGACAAGGGGAAAACTGCAAATGCTTCTAACTAAAATCTGGCTGATTCTATAAAACCAGCATGACATGCCATAATATCCACTGGGGAAAGTAACACAACACTGTTTAATAAGGATGTGCGGATCACACCACACTCAAAGTATTTCAGCTTGTAATGGGTCATTGTGAGTAATCCAAAACAAAACCGACCTCCTTGTGAATTTTTCTTTCCTGTATGTTTTGGTCTTTATTTTGGAGGCCTCTTCTCCTGACTGCCAAACAAGCTCTTTTAAAATGTTGGTTGGGTGGCAGGTTTTACCCATCATGCCCTGCTGCACAACTCAGGGGGAATGAAGGCATTTGAAACGGCTTCATCCATGCCGGAATGGCTGCTTTAGATAGGTCCTTTAGATAGGTCCTTTAGGGGTTTTCCGCATTAGTCGCTGAAAAGCGGATCAAAATAAATCCGCTTTCTGGCAATCCATCCTCCCCCAGATCCATCACTATTTGTGACAGATCTGCGTGTCTGCACACGCATAGGGAGAACGGATCCGGAGGACAGATTGAAGTGGGTGCCCTCTTGGGGGTGGCCTTAGTGTCCCTATCACCTCTTAATCTGCTTTAAATGTCAGAACATGCTCTTTATGTTATTTAATCTACACTAAAGTTAGGATGGGAACATTAACATATGGTAGATACCACCTTTTAATTTTTTCAAATGATGGCAGTGGTGAAGAAGAAAGCTCCAAATGAAAGCCTCATTTTGATCTCCCAAAACTTTATTTGGATTTGCCATAAACTGGATCCAGGAAGATCAAAGAGAGACTTCCAAATGAAATCTCCTCCTTTGACATTGTGTTGTGATCTGATTCACAGTTGACCACTGCAGGAATCTTCCTCTTGCCCTCAGCTTTCTGACATTTCCAGTAATGTTTAGGGGTTGCTGGTAGACACCAGGGACACATCAGTAATCACAGAAGAAGGCCAGGGGCCAATTTGCACTACAGCCCGTAGTGCATGATAAGGAAACTTCTGGGGAAGGGCATCTGCGTTTGGAGGAGGCTGCTACAGCCCCCAAGTGCCCCCTGCCTTCCCAGAAGTTCCTTAATCATGCAGTACCTGTGGAGCACGAAATCATGTACCACATCCTCCCCAGCCTTCCCCAAGCACTTACCTGTTGCGTCCAGCCAGGGAGCATTCACACCTCTGCTGGACACGGAGGACAACAGGGCTGTTGCGCAACTGCATTGGTAGCCCTGCTGCCATCCTGCTGCGACTGTGATTGTGCAGAGCGTCACGATTGTCATGGCAACGGCACCGATGCACATGCAGTTGCAGAGGGTGCTGCACTCAAGATGGTGGCATCCCGAAGAGGACCGGCTCTGGGATCAGTCACAGGTGGGGTGTAAGTGACTAGCCCTCACAAGTGCTAGCGCTAGTCAATGTTGGTTCATCGTGCTCCTTTCCCATCTGGCGGACAGGAAGGGAAGTGCAAAATGGCCCCAGGCCTCCACTTAGGGAGAGAGGCAGCTCCACTGTGTGGGCAGACGGGGGAGGCGCCCTGATCCACCACTGAAATGGACACCTTCTCCTTTCCCCTTTTGAGCAAGGAGGTGACTTTTCCATGGTAACTGGAAATGCCTCCATTCAGGGTATGAAATTGCACCCTGCAACGGATAGCACTTCTGCCCAGAATCACACCTTGAAGCGGGGGACATGATTACAGTGAGGCGCAATGCTGCCTCTGCAAATGGAGATGTGGCCACAGCGGGTGCTTTCTTGAGCAGTGGCAGGCATATGGTCCTTTTGCAAATGGCCTAATACTGTGAGAAGCAACTTCACACTGCTGCTTCTCTGTCTTCAACATGCTTCCCATCAGCAGCAGCCTCCAGGTCAGGGTGACAAGGACATGTTGTGATTGAAAGCCCCATTCCTGTCCACCCACATCCAGAACCTAGATGTAAGGGCTCTGGCTAGGGCCACTGCATATCCATGCTGTTTCCTTGCTATGTTCAGCATTGCCTTTTTGCATTCCTAAAAGACCCTGGCTGCTACTAAGGGCAACCGGCCTGCTCAGAACGCTCCTGAGGGCAAGGGCTGCCAGTAGCAGCCCCAGCCGCTCAGGAGCCGCGCAGGACACGGGTGCGCTGCATCCTGGGCGAAGACCCTCAGAAAGACGACCACGCTGACGAGGTAAGGAGGGGATCGTCCGCGCTCCCAGCGGGGTGGGCTAGGGTGGGCCAGGGCGAGGCGATAAGTAGGAGCCCCCGGCTCACCATGCTTGGCTCCAGCGAGCCAATCATGGCGGGCGGGGGGAGGGCCCCCGTTAGTTACACTTGCGCCGTGCGGACGCATCCTAAATGGATGCGTTTTCATGGTGCAAAACCACTTGAAATGTGGTGTGTAACTAACACCCTTTAGTCACACATTAAGCAGGGATAGGTGCGGACGCACCTACCGGAAGTGTGCTTAATTGCCCCCTCTAATGCAGACGTGGCGGCGCCAAAGCGGTTTTGCTGTCGAAATCCGTATTAGAAAGGGACGCGCAAAGCGGACACGCGTGGCCGGAAGTGTGCCAAATAGGCACATAAATGCGGACGCGTGTTTCCCAATCCGTGCTTAATGTGTGTTAAAGGGCCTGTGCGGAAGCACCCCCTGTGTTTCCTTTAGTCTCAGCATAGATTGCCAGACTGAGGGAACTGTATTATTGGTAACAGTACTTCAGGAGGGACCTTGAGCAATAGTGGGGCGTGTGGGAGAATTTGCTGATAGCCTGTTTGATACCCTTTCTGCAAACCTGCAAACTTTGTCTTCTGTTATCAACAATAAACAGAAGCTCATGCTATGAACCAACCCTTGTCTTGTTACTGACTTTCGGGGCTGTGGGAGGTGATTCCAACAACTAAACACAATGGGCTGGAACCTGATTCATACTGGGGGGGGAAAATGTTTTCCATCCTCCTTCAAGAATCTTTTTGATCGTCTTGGCTTGGCTGCTGTTCTTTCATATTGTTTCTCAAACTCCCCACAGCCGCCAGAGGTGGCACACATATCACAGCTGCTGTTGAAGCTAACGCACAGTAATGTGTTTTAGCAGACTGCCCATTTGAGGAGCCCTGTTGCGAAGTGAAAGTAGAGCAGGAGATATTGACTAAATAGCTCCTTTTCTATCCACTCCAGCATGATGGCTTCATAACACTATTAAGGCACTTCATCAAAAATGTTCAACATATATTATTTTTTCTCTGCACTTTTGTCTTTTATTTCTGACTTAAAGAAAACCTAACCACAGAAGGAAAACAAAACAGATTACATACACACACCTCACACTTGTTGAATTGTATAGGCTGTATATACTACCTTGGCGGACAGTCTTTTTTGAGGCACTTCTTTTGCTTCACACTGGGTTGTGTTTCTGGATCACAAAACAGGTTCTTTACTGTGCTTTCCCCTTTTTTTACACAGTGGGCTGTCTGCTGCTGAAAACCTACAAGAAAGAATGGGTATATGCGAGGTTCAGGTCTCTGAATACCTTTAAAGCACACACACCTTTTGTACATGGTTTCTACTTAAGACTCCTGTGGTGTGTGCAGCAACCAAAGGATGGGTGGGAAAATAAAATATACTCCTCAGCAGTGGTGGCAATTCCTAGCTGCATGGGACTTGGATAGAAGCATCATTCCCAAATACACATTGGGTTTGCTCCCACCTGGCTTTTATTGAGGTTTGAAAATGATTTGAACTTTCTTTGTCCACACTATAGATAGGGTTCCTGGATTTTCTGAGGAGTGAACCGCTAAAAAAGCAATAAAAATACCTGAAAAACCAGCTTTCACTCCCATTTTTGCTGCTGAAATGCTTTATCTTTTTTCCTTTGGGAATGGTACCGCAGTATTGGGGGAAAATGCATCATGAAAGGGGTGGGGTTTCACCCTGTAGGATAGCCCCTTGCCAACCCTCCTTTGCAGAGGAGTTTAAAGTGTTAAAGCCTCCCCCTCCTCTTTTCCCCTTGCCAGGCCACTTCACAATTGATAAATAGTTTCATTTTCACCCACTTCACACTGATAACAAGTTTCATTTCCCACCCATGCTTCCCCTCACTTTCTCCTTTTTCAGCTGGGAAAAGATGGCTTGGCTGGCTCCTTCCTGCGTGAACCAACCACGGTGGGTAGACAGGAGAAAGGTGCAATAAAGGAGAAAGTGAGGGGAAGGCGTGGGCAAGGAGGCTTAGGGAGGTGATTTTGTGCAACATCACGGAAGCTATCCCTGTGGTCATGGGGGAATCACTAGTCTGAAATTAAACAGTTGTGCAAAAGAGGCTAGGTATAGGATCAAAGGATGGAGCTGAAATTCCCCACTCTCAGCCACGTCATCGCAGGATCAAACCCAACAGAGAGAGGAGTGGGCACCCCAGCTGGCAGGTCGGGGAGTAAAAGATTTGCTTTCCCCAATGCGTTTTTGAAGCGTTTTCTGTGTCTTTGATTTAAAATGGAAAAAAAAAAGGAATGGCCACAATACGTGTTTGCACTGGGTTTGTTTCATTTTAAAAAACTTAAGTGGGATTTCAGCTATTCAGCCATTTTTTTACAAAATAGAAGAGTTGGCTTTTATGCCCAGCTTTTCTCACCCATTTAAGGGGACTCAAAGCTTTCTGTTATTGTTCCCGCAACAGATACCCTGTGATGTAGGTGGGGCTGTGAGAGCTCAGAAGAGACCTGTGACTAGCCCAAGTCCACCCAGCTGGCTTCATGGAGGAGTGCAGAATCAAACCTGGTGACCACCAGTACCCTAAGACCAAACTGGCACCTTTGGGGTGGCTTAGAGATAGAGATGATTTGCAGAGCTGTTCTTCCACATGCCATTCTATCCTCCCCAGTCTCATAAACATTACAGGTTCCTAAAGGTGGGTTAGAGATGGGAAGAGAACACAAGGGCCACATGATTCTGCCTCTCAAGTACAAGTTTCTTTTGCTAAATGTGAACCCAGATTTAAAGATGAAAAAATAAAATGCGATTGGGCCAGTTTGAAGGTCAGGAAAGAAAGTTCTCTGCCTTCAGAGTTCTATGCCTTCTGCATGCCCAGAAGGGACACACTTCTGGGTGCCTGGTTGATGCAGTGCTGAGCGTGGTACACACTATCTGCATGCTGCTCATGGTCTGGTATGCCACCATAGCATAGCGCTGTAGCCCATTTTGACACCATGGACCTTTCTGCACTGGATCTTATTCTGGTTTATATCCCAGAATAGGGACCTGCCTTCTTAATACTGGTGCAGACTATGGAAGGTCCTGGGCATAGTCTGCACTAGCATGTGGATGGCAAACCCCTATTCTAAGACATAAACTGGAATAAGGCTCAATGCAGAAAGGGCTCTTATCTCACTCCACAGCCTGGTAGTGTGGACAATATGGATGGGGAGAAATGCCCCTGTTTCCCAAAATATTAGAATCAGCAATCACCCTTTATGAACTTGGGTCCTGGAAGAATGAGACATTTTTTTCTAAAAACACCCACAACTTATATTTATAGCTAAACATTGGTATTCATTGCCAAAAGAATTCCATTTGCATGACTTCAAAAAATTTATGAAAGCCAGGGCTATTGAATATGTCTTATGTTCCAAACAGCTCTTTCTCCAAAAACAGTTTCTAATCCAGATTTTTCATCCTCTTCTTACATTTGTGGTTATCTTTAAAATCCTCAGAATATATTGTGATTTTGCACACTATAACACAGCTGCGTAGAAAATGTTCACATATTTAAATTTAGGAGTAAAATATCTCTGTATCATATTCTTTTATGTGGTTGAACATGACAAGCTTACTTATTTTCTTCAGGTCCAACAAATTATCCATTAGCAGCCTCCCAAGATGACTTTCAATATGCTGGAACATTAAACAGCAGTTTATCCAATCATGCATTTCAAGCCAGGCGATAATAAAACTGCATTTGCCACCGCCGAGCAATTCATTTGTTCTTTAATTAGCATGGTGTTAGGATAATTAATGGGATGGTGAAATGGCTGGAACACATAGGGAAATGGCTGCGCTCCTATGGCTCACCTCTTCCACATGTGACACTACAACTTGTCCAGCTTCCATATTGCCAGAAGTACTCTGGATCCTCCACTTCGTTCTCAAAGCTCCAGTCTTTACGGACAGTGTATTCATATTCTATTCCAGGGTTGTTCTCCTGAAAAAGGAGCTGAAAAAAATGACTGTGAGTTTGGTTCACAAAATAATACCAACACAAATTCCTGATTAGTAGGAATATGAGAAGGAAACCCCTGGCCTTCTAGAAGTTTATGGGCTCCATCTCCCATCAGCTTCGGCAACACAGGCTCAATTTTAAAGGATGATGGGAGTTGGGAGTCCATCGGCATCTGGAGGACCATACGATGGTGACAAGAGTTTCTTGGTTGCGAGAAAAAGAAACTGATTTATTTCACCAGTTTGCTGGAAATGAATTGGGTGTATTCTGAATGTCATGAAGTTTCTGGTCCATACAGAATTCCCCCTGCCCCCCAAGCTTTCCTTGGGTGAGATCCATGTGTGTGTATTGTATCACCTTAGCCTACACGACTAAATATTGTTCACATGCCTGAATATTCTTTGCATTCATATGAATCGAAGTCAAGAAAATTCACATTTGTTTGAATATTTTTCCCTTTGAATGTGGTAGGATTTGTATTTGATACGAACGTTCAGTTCCGTATGACTCCCATACGAATAGCATATGAATCCCATACAAAGCTTCATATGAATATTTGACTCAAGTTCTAATGTCACTCTTTGAATGTGCCAACACTTGATTCGAATCTGAATGTCTGAATTTGTACACATTACAAATGCTATGAATATTTGTGGACATCCTTACCCAGCACCCAGATTGAGAAAAAAAAGTTGTTCCTATGATCCACTGCCATACCTGCAGCCATAAGGACTCATTTGTGGGTCCAGAAGCAGTGAGGTTTTCCAGATCTCCTTTTCTCCCATACTGAAATAGTGTCCCAGCCACTTTGTAATCACCATTCCACTGGATAATAAAGCCACCATTCAGGTAATATTTTTCTGGGTCTTCACTCCGCAGCGCAAGGAAGTTCCCTGCTTCTGCTACTTCTGTTACCTTGATGTTTCTCGCACCTTTGGGGATGAGGCCAATATCAACATAACCTGTGGAGGGAAGGCATTTGTCAATTTGGGCAGGAAATGTCAGTGCACCTTGCAGAACTCTAGAAGTAGCCAGGATGGCCCTGTTTGAACCTGGAAACATAAGGAACCATTTGCAATGTCTTGAAATAGCTGGTTTTCCATTTATGAATAGCTTCATGTATTTGCATTTGTACCTTTTCATACAAGCTACTGCATGGCGCTCATTACAGCTTACACAGTTTAAAATACTGGACTTTAAGAATATGGCAAAACAAAACAGAAGAGCTGGATGGTGTCATTTTAATTACCATTTGGTTTTTGAATGCACATGCGTGTGTGTGTGTGTGTGTGTCCATGTGCAAGTACAAGAGCACACATAAAAATGCATTATGGTTTATCAGACGATGGAAAGGAAGTCTTTCCCAATTTTTAATCTCTTTGTAGCACTAGCTTTTAGAATGACCATGACTCAGTGGCAGAGCAACAACCTGCAATGGCCCGTGTAGCAGGATCTATTCCCGTTACCTCTTTTAGAACAGAAGAAGAAGAAGAAGAAGAAAAGTTGGCTTTTCTATCCTGCTTTTCTCACCCATTTAAGGGGACTCAAAGCGGCTGACAAAGCTTTCTGTTCTTCTCCCCACAACAGAACACCCTGTGAGGTAGGTGGGGCTGTGAGAGCTCAGAAGAGAGTTGTGACTAGCCCAAGGTCACCCAGCTGGCTTCATGGGGGAGGGCGGAATCGAACCCGGTATTCCCAGATAAGAGTCCAGCTCCCTAACCACTAGACCAAACTGCTGGATCAAGCTACAGCTCGTCTAGTCCAGAATCTTGCCTCACACAGTGGCCACTAATGGCTTCTGGGCATTTCAAGCAGAAATGCTTGGAATTTAAAGGCATCTCCCCATCTCTGCAACCTGAGGTCCTTTTGTACTTGGCCTGCTAGGGCACTTTGGGGTAACTTTTTTTGGGAAGCACCATCTGCACTTGCAGGAGGTGTTTCTACACCAGAAATGTCTCCTGCTATCCCAGAAGTACCCCAGCATCCACTAGCAGTAGTGCATGAAATTGTGCACCACACATGTCCGCAAATGTACCTTTCCTGACCACCAGAGGGGCCATTCACACCTCTTTTGGGTACTGGGGTCATCTGAAGTGTTCCGCAAGCATTGTGGCATGTCAGGTGAGCAAAAACATGTGTGCACATGCCTGCCACCATTGCCCTAGTGATGACACCGGTGCACACACAGTTGCACCAATGTCTGGACCCAAGATAGCAGCACCTGGACCGCAGAGGATGGCACCTGGAATACGTTGATACGTTCAGTGGGCATGCACTATTCCTGTCCCCTGGATGGGATAGGACTGGAAGTGCAGAAAGGCCCGTGAAGCTTTGGAATGGGCTATGGTGTAAAAACAGCACTGTATCCCGTTCTGACCATGACCAAGCAGACCACAGATAATTCCTGTTCACATACTGGACCAGAAGTGCTTGTGCAAACAGTATACAAAGCCTGACGCCACTGCGCTGAGCACTCAGAAATCGTGCCAGAAGTGCATTGCTTCTGGGCACCCTGCTGAAGAATCTTTGACTGGTAACTTTGGAGCCTGGGAACTCTTGTTCCTGGTTTCCAAAGCTGATGGCCCTTGTTGTGGGTAACCAATAGCCTAGCCCACGATCGGGCAGGCAGGTTACCTAGAGCAGCCAATGATATCCCATGTTGTGCAGAAAGGCTTTGGGGGTCTGGTAGAACTAGGATGGGAAGATTGAGTGTATATGCGTAGCACTATTATGCTTTGAATTGCTTACTGTGGTCTCTTATCAATAAATTAACTTGTCAGTTTCCAAATAAAGGATTCTGTACTCTGCCATGAATTTGGCTTTGAGTTTCCTAGGGTACGGGTTGGTGGTCTCAATTATAGACAAATTTCAACAGAGTCTGCACAATCGGTAAGCATGCAGTTTTTACATACACCTATTATATTCATTTAAAGCTCTGTAGAAAAGCATTTGCATGCATCAGAGTAGAGTATTTGTAAGGAATGAAAAAAAAACAGTTAACGGCAGATGAGGAAATGAAACAAAATGAAAATGAAAATAAGATATGGAGGAATTTATATTCTGAATTTCCCATCTGAGAGGTGTGTGTGTAGATTTGATCTTTTTAGCTAATATATTCTTCCTAAAAGCACCAATTTGTTGCAGTTTTGGGTTGTTAT
This sequence comes from Aspidoscelis tigris stejnegeri, assembly GCA_023333525.1. NCBI lineage: Eukaryota > Metazoa > Chordata > Lepidosauria > Squamata > Teiidae > Aspidoscelis > Aspidoscelis tigris. Next base: position 17,661,553 of record JALMGA010000007.1, read on the forward strand.
GCCATGGAAACCTCTGTTCTTCCATTATATTGTAATCCTCAATACTGGCTTATACCACCCAAATCTAATCCTTTGTGCAATTTGTATTCTCGTTAAATTGCTACTAATAAAGCTTTGCTTTTTCTTCCAGGGTGTGTAACACAGTTGGGTTAAAGAGCTATTATGCTATGTGATGGGAAAGGAATTTGGAACAATGTTAACTAAAGCCTCTATCAACTAAGAAAGCCTTGCTGGTTACCCTTAGTATTTTTGGACACAACGCATGGAAATAAACTCCAGCGTGTTGGAAGACATACATAGGTTTGAAATACTATTATCTTTACTATTGTGTTTTGCTGACACAATTTTCAAATTTCTATCCTCTTGTTCCATCGAAGCTGCATCCAGATGTTGGCTACTTGCTTCCCTATATTTGGAGATTCTGGAATAAAAGCACAGAATAGCCAAATATAGCAGAATAAGTAACTGACGTCTGAATGCAACCAAAGGGATGTTCTAGCTTAGCATGAAATAAAATAAATCCACCATCATGGTGAAACAGAGGCCTATTTGCACAAGGGCCTCTCAAATACAGAAAGAGCCAGTTTCCCATAGGAGTAAAGTGCCTTATATATTTATATACTTACAGCTTTGGAGGATCCTAGCTCACAGAAATATAGGACTATTGTATTTCCTAAGGTAAATGAATCTCCTTTGCCTTTAGAATCATAGGAAGCCTGGTATTGAATCAGATCCCTTGATCACCGAAACCACTTCCATCGGTTGTAGTAGCTAAGTTAAGATTTTTCTGTCACTCTGTATGCAAAGTACTTGAGAACCAGGGTGAGAAACTGAGGGCGCTTTTGAAATATCGACTAATTTTATATGATAAAAGTCCACTAGGGGAAACCACATTTGACGAAGTTCTTCACTGCATGATTCAGTAGCTCCACAATCACATCTCCTCATGCAGTATTTTAAATGAAAGACTTATCAGAGGGGAACAGCTGTATTAAGTTTTGTGGGCACATTTAGATCACTGATGTATTTTCCTTATTACAAATTTGATCAGACACTTTCAGATTTATGCCTGAATTCATGTTCTGGTTCAGAGGTTTCTGCTAAAAATGCTCAAAGTCCTTAAAACTTACATACAGCCTCTGATTTCGTTATATGATTTTTCTAAAGTTTCCCCTCCAAGATGCATCAGGCACCTTAACTGTATGCCTTTAGATGTTTGATGAAGAAAGACATCTTCCCCTAAGCCTTCAGCAAATTGAGTTGCCTATCTTTTCCTCCTGGGGCCTGTAATTTTAATTACATACAAATTTAATAAAACAATTTAATAAATTTAATTTCAATTTTATTGCTGATTTTAATGTTTGAATGTTTCACTTTGGGGAGTTCCCAGATGGTCCATCCACCCATCACGGAGCTGTTTCTTCACCAAAAGAGACTCCACATGTGACAGAGCATACCCTGAGCAATATAGTTGTGGAGCCCTTAAAAGTACCTATGCTTGGGGTACTATACTAGAGCCCTGCACACTGCATCCACACTTCTTCCTTGTGCAGGAGAGCACATGACCTGGCCATAATGGTAGCCTTTTGCACTTAGTTAAGTCCTGGCTGAGTTCCGAATGCTCTGGGCATTCACAAGTGTGGACACCTAGGCCATGATCACACCTATAGTTCAAGACATCCTCCGGCTATCTTCTCTTTGCATCGCTCACATAGTTTTCCCTGGCTTCACGTTGGGAGCAGGCTGTGCCTCCCCAGAGTCTTCTCCAGAGTCTGCTTTTGCATAGGACTCAGTTCGTCTTGGGGAACCAGTCTGTTTTCAATTGTCCTGTATGAGCCCTTTCTGTACTGAGTCTTATTCCAGGTTATATCCAGGAATAGGGACCTGCCATTCACATGCTGGTGCAGACAATGGTAGGTTCTCTCCAGTGGGCGCCATTATCTGTACTACCATCTAGATGGCAAGCCCTTCTTTTGGAATACAATCTGCAGTAAGACCAATGCAGAAAGGGCCTTAGTTTGCTGACTTAAGGTTCTGTTTTTGCTATAATGTAGGCACTCCTCTGAAAATTGTTTTTGAACAGTTCTGAACCCTTGTATCTGAGAATGCTTCATCAAGCAGGTGAAATACATTGTTCATATAGGAGATATTACATTAGCTATTATTCTTCCAGGCAGTTAGAAACCCTAGGATAAACTTCATTTGGGTAAGAAATGGCTAAAGGTGACTCGTGGCTTACATGGTCCGCAGACCTCCAAAGATTAACTAGTTTAATAGCTTTTCCCACCATGAGCCTAACTATCACTAGGGGGCAGCAGAGGATTGTTGGGAGTGGAGTGGGGTGAGGCTCTCACTGGAAGATTCCCATTGATCTCTCTGAACATATTTTGATGTATTGCACATCAAATATGCCATTCCAAATCATGTGTTCCTTGGCAGCCCTGTGGATCTAAACTGCCAACACAGGAGAGGAGCAGTGAGGTTTTGTTGAACACACACACACACACACAAAAAAAAAAAAAAAAAAGAGAGAGAGAGAGAGGAAAAAAAGACCCGCTCTGGACTAATCCTGGGACAGTCATTTGATTGCACTGATACCTATGAAGTTGAACTGAGCATTGTCCTCAACCAAGTCCTTCTTGTATAAGAGGTCTGAATCTGTTTGTTTAAAACTCCAAACCATCTTTGTGGATGGAGCCCATCCTAGTGAAGTACTATGGTCACCACCTTCTAGGGATGTGCACAAACATTTGTAACATTTGTTGTTTGGCTGAATTCGGACATTAGTACATGAATTGAATGTTAAGACATTCGTACATTAACATTCGTGCAAATACAAATGTTTCAGAACATTCGTACAAATAGTTTGGAAATTTGGGAAACTCAGGATGTAGGAAAGTTGCTGCAATGGATCCAGAGTGCATTAGAAGTGGATTGAGAGTGGATTAAAAGTGGATTCAGGTCGGATCTCACACTTTATGTTATGGGATCAGGGGCCTTTCTGCACTTGGCCTTATTCTGGAACATATCTCAGAACATGAACTTGTTATCTGCATGGCAGTGCAGACTATGGTAGATGCCAGCTGAAGCCTTCCATAGTCTGCATTAGCATACGGACAACAGACCCCTATCCCAAGATATACTCTGGAGTAAGGGCTAGTGCAGAAATGGCTAAATCAGTGATGGCCAACCTATGACACGCGTGTCACAGGTGACACGCCAAGCCCTTTGGGTGACACACATGGTCACCCTGGCACCTGGGCGTGTACTGCTTTCTTGTTCTTGAAGTGTACGAAATACCAACTTTCAATTGAAGATTTAGCAAACGAAATTCAGCAACAAAGTCACTAATGTAACGAATTATTTGTTTTTGCTTTTAATAAAATACATATATCAAAAATATAACTTTTTACTAGAGCTACAAATATCACAGAATTATGGATATTTCTAGATGTGACACAACTCCCGAGTTAAGCTAGGTTTTCTTGCAAATTGTGACACACCGAGCTCAAAAGGTTCTCCATCACTGGGCTAAATATTGGATACATACTGGATATGTATGCGCTCGTATCGGATGCGTATTGGATACGTATCAGATACTTATTTGTTTGTATTCATACAAATTTGTATAAATACATTCATATTGAATAGAATCCTACCATATTCAAAGGGGATCTATTTGAATGAATACGAATTTTCTAACATTCGATTCATTACTAACTGAATGCCAAAAAACACATTTGTGTACATCCCTCTTTATATTCATTTTTAAACTCTTTGGGGAAACTGGGCACCTTCCTTTCAGTAAACATACTTAATCTCTCCCTGTAAATTTGTATCTCACAGCCTGAGTTGCATTGAATTTCTAGTATATATTTTTCACTGTAAATAAATATTTTCTTTTACCTTCTGAGGCTCCAAAAAAGTTAAATGGTAGTTAAATTGCACTGATTACTTCCCCATTTCCAAGGATCAGCTGTCAGTTGAGTGTCTGTTAAAACAAACTTTTAATTGTAAAGTTCTAATGTTCCTAAGCATGTGCAGAGTACCAGAGCAGTCTTCAAGATACTTTTTCTTCTGCCCTCCTTATCCCACTTTCCGTTTGTTACTGGCCTTTTAAAGTTTTAAGTAAAGGATAAAAACAAAAGAAATTAGCATTTCTGAAAATAGTTTTACTTGTTTTGGGAGTTCCTTGAATATAAGGGCAGCCAGTTTTTTTTACAACAGATAACACTTCAGTGTTGCTTGATATGATTTCTAGCAAAATGATATGAAAAATAAAAAGCATGGTTTACCTAATCCTTCTCTTTGGTTGAACATTATTTTCACAGTCTGGCAAGAGGAACCATCTCCTAGGCAAACTCCACATTGATCTTCAGTGGCATTGGATTCGATCTCGTAATCACAGCCGACAGTCTAGGAAAACACAGTTTCAGGGTAAACGTGTTCGTAATATACAAGAATGGGAATTTTAAGATTTGCTGATGATTTCCAAATCAAAGAAGAACCTAAACTCAGCAGTTTTATATGAAAATTCCAAGCCCCAAATGAAGCTACTGAAAGGATGCTGTGGAAGCCCCATAACTGTAACATACAACAATGTGAACTCAAGGCAGCCTCCACAGATATGGACAAAGCCATATTTGGGTACTAACCAGCCTTGGTGTGCAGGGCTTCCCTGAGCCTTGCCACAGTAGTGTGGCCTAGGTCAGTTTTGGGGTGGTCACCAGTGGTCCTTCATGACCATTTTGTGGCCCTTTATAGTCACAAGCCAAACTCCATTGGAGGTGGCCTTGAGTGGTGTGTAATATCTGGCCAAACACCTGAAGAGAGCTTGACAAGAGAGGGTGTCTTGAGAGCAGGAAATGCTGCTGTCCCATTGAGGCATTCTGGCTAGAGCTTTGGGACAGATTATGGGGTGTCAGGCTGGGACTAAACAAAGCCCCCACCAACCCCAAGCATCTCTGAGGCAGCTTAGAAAGGCTTCGAAGTGGAATTGTTCTCATATTAGTTTGCCTTCCCTACTAGAAAAGGTGGATTAGAGAAAGCTTGAGAACCATGAGGACCATATACTTTTCTCTGAGATGCCTGTGAGACATCTCTGAGGTGCCCCTTTTGTTATGTCTGAACAAAATGGGAAGAGTCTACATCAAGGTCACACAACCATTTGTCTACCCTAACCTGTGGGATCACCCCAATGTTGTGTACCTGTGGGCAGATTCACACTATTGGTTCACCTGTCTGAACCAATTAGCAGCAATTCTCTATCATTTCAGGAATAGGTAGAATTAAGAGTGAACTGATCGCAAGAGAACCACCATCTTTTATTTAAGCAATAAACACTTTTTGGTGATAAGGCCCATCCTCAAAGAATCACTTTTCTTCTAAAAGTAAGACAATGGGTGTTTTCCCATTGTCACTAAAAGTACCCATTTCATACCCATTAATGGATACAAAATGGCACTTTTGTACCCATGAATGGGTACTTAATGGGTACTTCTAATGACAGTGGAAAAACACCCAATAATAACCTCTGTTTGTTTGTTTTAGCACTGACATACCAATTTTTATAGCTCACAGGTATTTTGTTCTTTGCTACCCAGGCACCACAGTTCACTGCTAAGCTGCTGGTTTAGACTTAAGTATATTCAGGTATTTATGGGCCTGCTTGTACTTAAATGCATGGATTGGTATAGTTATACCATTCTGCTACAGTTAAGCAGATACAGAGGGACACTTTTCACACCCCAAGCAACTTTTATGGAAAGCAATATATAGTTGAAATTAGCCATCTGGAAATTTAGGTCCTTTCTGCACTGAACCTTATTCCAGATTGTATCCCAGAATAGGGACCTGCAGTCTTCATGCCATTGCAGACTACAGCAGGGCTTGGCCAGGGCATGCCATAGTCTGCACCAGAATGCAGATGCCAGTACCTATTCTGGCATATAATCTGGAAAACGCTCCAGTGCAGAAAGCGTATAATTACAAACTCTTCTCCTCGACAAGGCGTCAATTCAAGGTTGCTTTGTTCTCTCTTTATATTTATATCCTGCCCTATACCCATGGGTCTCTGGGTGGCTCACAACATTTAAAAACAAACATATCAAAACCGTACCAAACAATACTAGAACTGGTACAAGGTTTAAAAATCCAGCATAATAATAATAATTTTTTAAAAAATGATACAAAAACAGTTTGAAAAACAGTAGAGTCTGCAATGGGGGAAGCGTAGGGAGCATTTAACCAAAGGCCTGGGTGAAGAGGTATGTCTTCACCGCCTTCCTGAACATAAACAGAGAAGGGGCCTGACGCACCTCCAGGGGGAGACCATTCCACAGTCTGGGGTTCACTACCGAGAAGGCCCTCTCCCGGGTGCCCATCTGCCTAGCTGCTGAAGGCAGTGGGATAACCAGGAGGGCCTCTCCTGCAGATCTTAAGACATGGGCAGGTTGATTTTTCTCCCCACAAACAGTCATCCTGTGAGGTAGGTAGGGCTGTGAGAGCTCAGAAAGAGAACTATGATTAGCTCAAGATCACCCTGCTGGCTTTGTTCACCAAATGCGGACTTGAACCTGGAGACTACCAGATAAGAGTCCAATATTCTAACCACAAGACCAAACAGGTCCTCTTATCATAGTGTGAATAATAGATTGGCATTTATTTCTTTGCTGTCTGGGTTTCTAATGCTGATGTTTTTTTTTTTAATTTGTTAGCCAAAGACATAAAAGAACATCCAGCATTAGAGGACCATTGGATGCTCCTGAATTTTGCAGCTGGAAGAAATTTGAGCAACCTTCCCTATCATATAGCTGCTTTTTCTTTCTAGTCACCTTGTAGCAGTATAATTCGGCTTTTTCTGATAAAAAAGCAGCAGGAGATTAAACAAGAAAATCCTATTTCCCTTTTGTCAGAAAAGCACTGCCTGGAAAGAAATAGACTTTTTACTTCCCTTGAAATTGCTACAAGGATATTTTAAGGTCTCACCATCCTAGCAATGTCTTTTTAATGAATTATAATTTCCAGTCTAACCTCAGCTATGTACTATACCCATTTTACCACAGAATAACCGTGGGATTTTGATCTATGCTGCAGGGGACACACAGAGGGAGAACTGGATGCAGAACTGAACTGTTGTAGAGTGCCCACCATTAAGGAATTCAGAAAAGTAGAGTTTATTAAGTAACCCAGTCTTGGAGAGTAAAGCCTGGATGCTCACTCCTCTAGCTGACGTGTTCGTGAGGAGTTCCTGAGAATTATCCACCTAGCAATTAGAGACAAGCAAAACCCGGTCTCAACTCTCTGTAAATGGCCTTCAGAGGCATCCTATCTGTCTTTCCAACATGGAGGGGGAATACTTAGGCTTTAGGGATGCGCATGAAGCCAATTTCCCCCCTTTGAATTAATGTAAATTTCCCATGATTCCCAGCTGGGGGAGGTATGTGTACACCTCTGGAAGGCCTAGTTGGGCCTCAGAAGAGCTCACAATAGCAGTGAAGACCACAGTGGCCACAGGCGTGGTTTCATTTAGAGGTAAGGGGGCACGGCTGGAGGGGACAGGAGGCTGGGGTGAGTAGATCTGGCCTTCAAGGAAGTTTCTACAAAGCTTCAATGAAGGCCAGATCCATTCATTTCACAGGTGAATGTGGGACTACGTATTGCAACACTCACACCTTTTCATTTCTGTTTTATTTGAGAAGGGTGGAAAGTCCACAAATAATACAGATAGAAATGAAAAGGAGTGGGTAGGGATGTACAAGAATATTCAAAATATTCATTATTCGATCAAATTTGGCCGAATTAGGACATTTGAACTCGAATCAAATTTCCAGACATTCATTAGTATCCCAATGAATACGAATGTTTTGAATTATTTGTGTGAAAAATTCAGACATTCGTATGTGTACGTATACATATAATGTATGTATTGCATTGCATATGTATCTGTATGCATCTTATTCGTATGGATACGTACGGGATGAAAACGGGATGCATACAGGATAGAAACAGGATTTGTACGGATGCATACAAATGGATTTTCTATTCGATTCAAATTTGAGTGCAAAAACAAAACAAAACATTTGTGTACATCCCTAGCACCTAATGATAGCTAAAGCCCTGAGCTTCCCCATCTACTCCAACCAGCAAAGACTGCTCCGTTAACAGCAAAGGACCTTTCATCCTCTTGAGTTACACTATCGCTACAATGTCATGCTTCAAACCATGCAATACGGAGTACATCTGCCATAGCTGAACTGCTGTGCTTGTCATGGACATGATTCACTTTGTCTTCATTGTGGAAGACAGGCTGAAATCTTTGCTTTGTCAGACTTTGAAGAGCCTCCGCGATGGAATCAAATGACTTTCCAAAGACTGTCATCAACCAGCAGGGACAAATACGTCTTAAGTCATCATCAAGCTGATACTTTCAGGCCAAGCCCAGAAAAATTTTGCTGGCCAGTTTCTGCCAACAGAAAACTGAAGCAGGCTGACAGAGTGCCATTAAATTACTGTTCATGACTATTACTGCCTGATGAAAGCTTGAGCAGCTTTTTAAAGGCATTCATCCAAAAGAAAAACTTTTATTATTATTATCATCATTGTTGTAACCATGCTCTAGTAACCCTGAGGTTAAGCTCACACTAGGTATAATATAGAGCCATGATCAGACACAGCAAAACAAAAAACAAAAAACAAAACCACTCTGAGGTTCAACTGAGGCAGTTTAGGCTGCATTCAGACATCAGCCACTTATTTTGCCATATTTGGATATTCCAGAATAAAGCATGGATATTCATACTCCATTCCGGAATATCCAAATATAGTGAAATAAGTAGATGACATCTGGATGCAGCCTTTGAGAAAGCTCCAAGTTGGCATTGTTCACACTCCAGTCTGCTCTTCCCAGTCTCTAAGGATTCTCTGCTAGAAAAGCTGGATTAAAGAAGGCCTGGGAACATGAGGACTAAACATTGACTTTCTGGCTGTGTTCACACCTACATTTTAATCCAGCTTCAGTCCACATTCAGAGTGAGATAACACGTTGGCAAAGTGACAAGCCATTTGTTTTTGGTTTTATCTAACTCAGAAAATCCGCATTTGAGTTAGATAACATGGAAAGAAAACGACAAGTCACTTTGCTGTTGTGTTCTGAAGCTGGATTAAAATGAAGGTGTGAATGCAACTGAGGTGCCTCTGAAGTGCCTTTTTTGTTATGTCTGAACACAGCCTAGGATTGTCTCTTAAGCTGGTTTGGAAACTGAAATGAGCATACACTAGGGTATGGACTCATAACAAGGGCAGGGCTTTATATTATAATCATATTATCCTGGTCTTGTACCAGCAGCCCTTGGCTTCTGGTCCAACGCTGCTCTTAAAATTTAAAACTTCCCATGTAAGAGGACTCTGTTGAAAGGGATGCCAAAGGTGCCACAACATCCTGTGGTGAACTGGAGCTTGCACAAGCTCTGGAGTGAGATGTGAGAGCTCCAACAGGAACAAAACCTCCTGGATTCAGAAGTCAAGGCGGAACCGTTCTGGCAGTGCAATTTGGTGCACCTCCCAAATGTATCCCCATGCTAAACTTGAACAGTGAGTGTGTGCCCTTCCACATGTTTCCTTAGACATGTCTAGCCAAACCTGGAATGCCAGGTCTACTGGTGTCCTGGTTTAGGGAGCCATTTTGGCCACCTTAGAATGGGCCATGCTGTGTCCAGTGCAGACACAACATGCTAGCAGGGGGTGGGGCCTCTCTAGACCACACCACAGTGTAGAAGAGAGACACTCAGACGAGGGCTAGGCCTCACATTAAGTGCAAAAAAAGCCCTAGTCTATAAGCTAGGCCAGGGGTAGGCAAACCACGGCTTGAGAGCCACATGCGGCTCTTTGGCCCCTTGAGTGTGGCTCTTCCAGCTTAGGAGTACCCTGATTAAATTAATAACAATGTACCTTCCTATAAAGTTTAAGTTTAAAAGTTTGGCTCTCAAAAGAAATTTCAGTCATTGTACTGTTGATATTTGGCTCTTTTGACTAATGAGTTTGCCGACCACTGAGCTAGGCTAACAATTTCCAAAACACGAATTGACACCATCAATATTTTGTACTATAACAGCCCTTTGAGCTAGATCAGTGTTTAATCCCATGAAGTGTTCAGAGAAGGAAACATACCCAATACCTTACACATGCCATTAATACAGATGTCTCTGCTGTTATTTCCTTCAAAGCAAGGTGTACCGTCAATAACGGCATCTAGCATTTTCTCTGTAAAGTGGTAGTTTATAGGACGACACTGAAGCTCACAAGGATTGGCTAGAAGGGAAGAGAGAGAGAAAGTCAGATGAATGAAAACTAAACATCAGTTATAGGGTGCAAACACAAATAATGAAATATTTAAGAAATTTCAAATTATCTAAGAAAAAAAGGCACCTTGTCCACTGATGGAAGACAATGTGAAGTGGGGAGACAGTGTGGACAGAAGAGTTAAGACTGACAAGAGGATTTTTTTTTCACCCAGAGGGTTACTCGTTTATGGAATTTGCTGCCACAAATTGATGGTGACAGCAGCCAGCCTGGACAGGATTAGACAAATTCACGAAGGACAGGTTTATCAATGGTTACTAGAACAGATGACTGGGAACTGCTTCCAGGGGAGATTTCACACTTCCATTCCTGTCTGCTGAACAGGAAAGGAGTGCATTACCCAACACTGACTAGTGTTCGCACTTGTGAGTGCTAGTCACTTACAGCCTAAGCCCCGAGCAATCGGTCTCTCACCTGTGGCCGATCCCCGCGCCGGTCCTCTTCTGGGTGCTGCCATTTTAGTTGCGGCACCCTCCATGACTGCATGTGCATCAGTGCTGTCGCCATGATGATGCTGACTCTGTGCACATGCAGTGGCACCTATGGTTTTCCCATGTACCAGTATGCTTGTGCTTGTCTCAGACAACCCTGGAGTACCAGAAGAGGAACAGATGCTCGCCACTGGACCCTTCTGGTAAGGCCTCGGGTAAGGTTAATAAAGGTGTGGAACATGATTTTGTGTTCCACACCTACTGAATAATTAGGGAACTTCTGGGTAAGCGGGGGGGGGAGGGGAGTGCTTGAAGGCTGTAGAAGTCTCCTCCAAGTGCAGATGCTCTTCCCTGGAAGTTCCGTAATTATTCACTAGTGGCCTAAGTGTGAAAAGGTCTCAGGTTGGAGAGTCCAGCAGGATGCCTCTAAAGACCATTTGCAGGGGGTCAAGAGCAGGTGAAGATCTTGCTTTTGTCTTTTTTTTTTTGAGATGCCCAGAAACAATTGGTGGTTAACCATATGAGACAGGCTGCTGGACTAGATGGCGTCTTCCTGATCCAGCAAGGCTCCTCTTATGTTGTCTTGCTTTTATGATGACTGAAAGTGTCTGTCTCTCATAACACAAATATCTGGTAGGATTCTGAGGTGTGGAATGCCTTTTACGTGTGGCAATTATTCTGCATCTAATGCAAGTGACCAACAAGACTGGGGCCATGTTCCCATTACAAGTTAAAAACTGTTTCGAAACCATTTCGATCCTCGCAGTTCCCATGTCAGGTTGGCTTAAAATGCTTTCTGCCCCAAAGCGTTGCAAATATTAACACTCATTTCAACAGGTCTCACTCTGGTTCATGCATTTGAAATGTTTTACATTTCTCACTGTGGGAATAGTACCATTTTAAGGGATAAGAATGCGTGTTTAGGGTTTCCCTCCCCCAATAGCTTGCTTCCAAAGATAGTGATTTCATTATAAAGATCCACCCCTTACAGCAGCAGTTACACTGTAACAATCCACCCACTTCACACCTGATAACAATGTTACAATTCTGAGCAATTCTGGCTCTTTGAAAGTTCTGACCTTTAGAAAGGGAAAAGAAAGGAAAGCAGCTGCAGGTTCTGGGAGATGTGTGATTGTTTAAGGCTGTGGCTGTGGAGGTGAGTGGGCGAAGGGGGCTTGAGTTGCTGCTGCTGCTGTGTGCCCTGGGCAATGGGGAGAGGAGGGGAAATAACCGCTGGCTGCCTGGTGCTGTTTTTCATCTATCCAGGCAAGCAGCAGCCACCCAGCCACCCAGCTAGGCTCCGTGAAGGGGTCCCTTATGGGTGGCGCATTCACGCCAAGAGGAAGAGGGCAGGGCAGCCCCAACTTTAGAAAGTAGCCACTTGAGTCCCCCCTTGAGTCACGTACACCACGTACGATCTTCAGAATTTGGATCGAACGGGATTAAGTTGAAAGTAATGGGATCAGGCAAATTCGTGTTAGCATCCGGTTCTATTATTTTGGTTCAGGAAAACCGTTTAAAGCTTGTAATAGGAACTGGGCCTGGATTACAGAGCCCCACAAGTGCCATTTTAGGCAAGGAAAACAGCCAGCCAGCTCTCCAGACTGCCATCAAAGCTTACAATATGTGCAGACATTTGTAAATGGCTTCTTGAACAAATTCAACCTCTTTATTCTCAGCAGCTCTTTTATGGAATGAAAAAGGGAAGCAGACAAGACATACATCAGCTTTATGTTCAGGAAGTGAGCCTAACAAATATGCTGAGAGGCACCACCATCAACAGGAGGTAAACCAAATGCCTTTAAAATTGCTAGTTAGTTTTCCTACTTTGAAAGGAAAAAATGACGGTGGGCTGTTAACTAGTTTTGCTGGTGTCATTTCCCTCATTGTGAGACAGTGGGCGTTCTCCTGCAGTTTCACCACAAGGCAGGAAATAATTTTATTTACTTGACTCACTAGTATTATGTACATGTTTCCATCAAGAAGCACAGAAAGCATTACCTGTTGTTTTTAGGCAGCCTCATCAAAGCACTGACTTGCTTAGCTTTAATTACCACAGAAATCAAACCTAATTATTACAGTTTCAGCCCTTCACGTATTTGAAAGGACTAACACCCACAAACTACTAACTTCCCTCTTTTCCAGACTTCTTTTTAAAAGACGCTTGGTTGCTAAGAATGTTACGGTGCTCTGGGAATTCTGAGATATGTTCTCTGATACACAGTATGGACTCAATCAAATTACCTTGAAAGCTGTGGGAGAGCATGAATTCAGATTTTAAGACAATTTTTTTTCACAGTAATTAAACACAAGAGAACCTCAAAACCACGCACTGGATGCCCCACCATTAAAAATGAAGTGTCTGGCTAAATGTGAACACATGGGTGAAAAATGTAGTGGCCAGTCACATATGGCTTGCTAACTCCATGCCAGAGGGATAAGTATGAGGTCTAGGTTCACATGCATATCTCATGGGACCAAGGCAGTATTCTACATTGAGGGCCTTTCTACTTGCCATGATCCTGATCACTGGGCCCATAACTAGCAACACCCTCTTGTCCAGATCATAGCAAAGCATGGTATGGAACAGTGCTGTCTGCCAGGTTCCCACACCGCCCCTGAAACTCCCATGAGCTTCAACCTCCAACAGTTGTTGGAATGAAATTTCTGGCTTCTAATGGCTGTGGTGGCTAGCAACAAAATTTCCAACCCAGGAGCTCCAGGCGCTGAAATAAGTTCCCCAGGGATCTAGAAAAGGAAGGTCTGTGTCTTCTGCACATGTCTGTGATTCAGATTTACCCATATTAATATGCTGGCAGTCCTCAGTGTTGAGGTCTACCGAGGATCCAAATCAAGAGTCTCCTGATCTGGATTATGCTCCATCAGGTACAAATGGTGGGTATTAGTGGTGGGTGGGGCCTCTCTAATCTTTACCATTGCATGGATAAAAGAGGTTCTGAAAGCGACTATGGAGCCATTAATTCCAGACTATAGGTAAGTGCAGAAGGACTCTATGGCTGTGTTCACACAGCAGCAGCAACAAGCACTTCAAAGAAGAAGCACTTATTCCCATCCCAGGGCCAAGGCAGATGACACCCATGTGCTTTATGCCTTGCTTCATGCTCTCTTTGAAGCTGAGAACTCAATTTTGAAGAGAAGGCCTTTGCCATGCCAAAAATGGCCCATGAAGTGGATGTAAGGGGCACTGCACATTCATGTTGTTCCCTTGTTAAAGTTCAGACTTGCTGGCATTTCAGACTGTTCTAGAGCACCATGAAGATACCTCTTCTAAAACTGTGTTTTGGGTTGCTACTCATCACCCTTTTATGGGACAGTTGATCCATGCTTTTTTCTTTTATAAAACATAGTTGCTCACTACTGCCAAGGTACATGAAAACATCCCCTTTTTAAATTCTTCGCTGAATCATTCCTAAGCTTGGACCTTTTGGGGGCTTGGAGGTCTGCTGGTCTTCTTCTGCAATGAAAGAAAAGGTTTAAGGATGCTCACATGAACTCCCTCACAGGTTGGTGCTTTTCAATTTCCACCTTGGAGAGAGGAGACCATCTTGGAATGAAGATTTATAGCCATCTAAAGAAGGAACAGTTCCCCCAGTTGATACACTGCTGAGTATCACAAGGCTTCCAAATATTAGGGCTGTGGAAGTGAGATCACTCCTGTCTGGGAGTGATTGCTTCCCACAGCAATGGCCATGCATGGTAGGCTGTCGCTGTGGTGACCTGGCAATGCAGCACATGACTGTGCAGCCACAGCTGCTATTGTGCCGTCCCATGGCCACGCAGCTTTCACATGAAAGTATGTGCAATGGCTCCATGTGAGAGTTTACTAGGAGTATTAACAATGATGAGCGATGGCCCTGTGGGCTTGAAGCCACTCTGATACGGAAGTCGCTCTGCACTGTATGGATAATCCGTGGCAGAACATCTCTGGGCATCCCTCAATCCCTGAAGTGCAAAATGGCCCTTGACAGGTGATATTCAAAATTCACCTCCCTCTAATAACAGGTGAGGTTGCCCCATTCCTACCTGTGTTATAAACTGGAATCCACTGGTAGAATTCGTTTTTGTAAGCAACTGTATCGAATTCGCTGCACTGCATCTGGCGGAAATTTGGCGTCGTTCTAGGACACATCTTGACATTACACATTCGATAGCGCTTCCTTTCGCCTGTGCAATACTTTCCTCCAAACTGTGGTCTAGAAGTGGCAGAAATGCTTCTGAGCACAGGAATGTATTTAATTACATTTATATCTCTCCTTCTAAGAAAGCCTGAGGAAGCATATATTGAAACAATGCTGCTGACATGGGGCCTTTTCCCACTAGGGCTTAGAACCCTTTTAATACCCCATTAGGAACCCGATTAGTATCTGATTGATTGGTATCAATCAGGAAGGCACTGTCCCCACTTTAACCTCATAGAAAGTCCCATCTCCAAGGCCCTGTCCCCATGAGGACAGGGGAAATCCAGATTTAATGGGAAATCCAGACTTCAGGCCCTTAAATCTGGATTTCATGTGGACCTGATTAAAGGTGTCCACAATGGGGTCTTCAGGCATCTTCAAGATCCGGATCTCCAGGAGGACCCCATCTCAAAGATCTGGATCTTGAATATCCAAATCTTTGACTGTGCATGGAAAAAGAGGGATGAAGAAAACATGAAGGGAGAGGTACTAATGTAGGATCTAAACAAGGACCACTCAAGTACCTGCCCATTTCATTTTATTGTTTTTCATGTATTTGGCTGGCTTCCAGTAGCCCCAATTGACCTGATCGCAAGAGGTTCTTAACAAACATTGAGGTAAGTGGAACTATTAACAGGAAACTTGGGGACTTTCTGCACTGGCCCTAAAAACGGATATGGAGACAGATTAAGAATAGATTAGGAACACTTACCTTTGATACTACCGCATTGGGGAACTTATTAGAGCCCCTTTCCAGAGGCCGCTTCTGCATTTCAGCACGCAAGACCGTTTTCTAAAACTGGTCTTGCTGCCAAAATGTAAGACCTGAAAAATTAGGTCTTAATCCAGCCCTTCGGCTCAATCCATTTTGGAAGCAGGATGCTTCTGCCCACGGAGAGGCAAAGGCCGGATGTCCCGGTGGCCGCCATCTTAAGAGAGGGTGGAAGCAGGCCGGTTTGCCTCCTTCTGCCCTCCCCCGCACGCCAATGGGGCTTCGATGACAGGCAGGGGCGGAGGTTGCCTCCGCCCCCACCTGTCAGTTAAGCCCCTTTGTCCTTTCCAGTGATGGGGCATCCTTGGAAAGTGAAGGCAAACTCCTGCCTTCGGCTGCCAGGGATCCCTGATCACTGGAGAGGAGGGGAGGCGGAGGTGGCAGAGGCAAAGCCACGTTGTCACCACTGCTGCCACCTCCACCCCCCAGACGGGGAGGGGGTGCGGAGGGCAGCTACCTCTGTCCCCCCCGCCGCCACCGGCGCAGCCTCCTTGGGCAGGGTGACTCTAGTGGCGGCATAGGCAACTCTGCTGCGGTCCGATCCCCTCCCCAGGAGGCTGCTAGCTGTCACAGAGGGAAAGCATTCATATGCTCTCCTCCTCTAACAGCAGGCCCCTACCCCCAGCCTCCCCAATTGGCTCCCCAAGTGTGGGAGGCAGTCGGATGGTTTCCCTGGGGTCCCGCTCACCCCAGAAGCCATAACTGTGGGTTCTAGGGCCAGGGGAGCCTGCCCCCTGCACCCCCATCCCACCCTAGGTCATGTGCACATGCTCACGGCTGACCTACAGGCTGTCCCGTCGATTTTGCCTGCAGGGGGCATGGCGTGCTGTGCGCGTGCTGCTCTTTTAAACATTTTATCGGGGCTCTGGCAGCCCCTCTCCCCACCTGAAAGCTGACAGTTGCCCTGCATCCAGCTGAGTGGCTTTCAGGTGGGGAGAGGGGCTATTGTGAGCATGTACAGAGCACCACTAAAATGAGATCAGTGGCTTTCATGGCTCTTTTAATCATTTTGTTCGGGCTCTGACAGGGATTCCACCCTCTGTGGGTGTGGGTGTGGAGGAGGGAGAGAGAGAAAGAGGGGAACGGAGGAGGAAGGCATTCCTCCAGGAGGGATTCCACCCTGTCTATGCGTTTGTGTGTGCGTTCGCACAGTCAGGCAAGGGAGGAGGGGGTGGAGAAAACCGTGGTATCCTGATGAAGGGATTTAACGTGGTTTTAATGGGGACAGGCGGGTTCGCCTGGAACCCGCGTTGTCCTCCATTACCATGGGGACAGCTTAATGCAAATTAAGATTTGCATTAAGCTGTCTCGCTTCCACCCCGTGTTTTTTTTAACTCCACGGGGACACGCCCTAATAGCCCTTAACCCAAATCATACCTGCACACCTGGTACCCAGTTACTATTCTGCATCTGGCATTTGGTAGGCTTTAGAATCTGGGGAAATTTTTTTCTTTTTTTTCTCACCCACCCCTATAATTCCCATTATTCTTAATCAAAGTGGCCACTTTGGCTAAGCATCATGGGAACTGCAGTCTAAAAGGGGATGATGTTTCCAGACAATAAAAAGATCATCTTGGATGTCTGAAACCTGTCCAGATGCATTTTGGATAGCCCACACTTCTTCTCTGCCTTGGCCATGTAATCCAAAACAGTGAGAAGACACTATTTTGGTGACCACTGTCTAAAACAAATCAGTTTAAGCTATAATATTTTGAAACATCAGAACGCTTGAGCAAGCTGCCAGACATGAGACTCACTCTGGATTATTGCATTGCCTCTCAGCAGCTTGGACACCAGCCCCACAGGTCCGCGTGCAGTGTGACCATGATGACCACGATCCCCATCCGCCATTAACAGCTTCGGGGCTCTTGCCCACTATTATGCATTCACCTGTGAAGCACCACTGAACGATAAAGCAACAAAGAAAGTGAGCGGATCAGGCAGGAAACAGCACTTTTTCATTCACAGTTATTTGTTTTAGGTAGATGCTTTGCATGGTGCAGCTTCGTATGGGACTGTAAAATGATAAGTACTACTACTACTACTACTACTACTACTACTACTACTACTACTACTACTACTACTACTACTACTACTACTACTACTACTACCAGCAGTTGTAGGGATATGCACAAATTATTCATGCTATTTGGAATTCGGACGAATGTGTCTGAATTCCAAGATTCGTGGATGGATCGAATAGGGCCCTATCCGACCACAAATCAGATAATCCAGTATCCATAGAAGCAAACTACAAACTGCTTGGCAAGCAAGGAAGACACTACCAGGGTAATCACACCTTCTGCCAAGCCTTCCCTCCCTTGCAAATATGGCACCTCCTGGGAGTTCAGCAGAAGTGCAGAGGGATGCAACAATGGAGAAAAATTGTGTGGGTGCCAACCACAGGCAGGCATTAGGCAGGAGGGAAGGTTAGATCCACCTGCCTCATCCCAGGCATTTTCGCACTACACTCGTTCCATTTGGAACGGGTGTAGGACGGGAAGCCTAAGACACTTTAGGACGCTTTGACCATTCACACATAGGAGCGCAGGAACGCGTGTAAACGCATTCCGGCGCGCCTGTGTGCGAATGCTCAAAGCATTCTGAAGTGCCTTAGCCGGCAAACGCCAGCAAGGGGCAGGGAGACGGCTGCCGAGGCTCCCTCAGCCAGCAAGGCAGGCAATCAGCTGATTGTCAGCCAGCGCCAGCGGGGGAGGCGAGCCCGCGGCTGTCAGGGAGAGAGAAACATGAGCAAATGCTTCTCTCCCCGAACGGCTGCGGGCGCTTCGTCCACGCCGGAACGGATGTAGAGCACGCAAGACAGCTCTGGACACATCGGAGCGCAAGCCCCGCTGCGGCAATGCGTATGCCGCGTTCGAGGCTGTCTTGCACACGTTCGAAAACCCCGTGTGCGAAAATGCCTCCCTCTAGCTTAGTTCCCTGGTCACACAGGACAAGCGAAAATGGACTGCCCCCCCCCCCAAGACAGACAGCGGGCTCCAGAGAAGATGGCTTGAGGAAGCACAGCTTGTCCCCAAGATGAACCCAGGGGAAAAAATGCGAGCAATGCAAACAGATGGCTGGAGGACATCTTGAACTATGGGTAGTGATCAAGGCCAAATGGTTTCCTTCAGCGTGATCCATCTCAGAAAAAAAACATCTTTAGGCTAAATAATGCGGGGGGAAATGACTGGTCAATTTGCTGATGTTTTCTCTCACTCTGAAAGTGAGCTGAAGCTGGATTAAAACTTAGATGTGAACACAGCCAAAGAGATGTATTTTAGTACTGACATCCTCATTTGCACTTATCTGCTTGGGTAGAGTTGTACTTATGTTTTGATAGTCCCAAATCCTAACATAAGAGAAATATCATCTTTTCACTTTCATAATTTTCACTGAATGCTGTAAAAAATGTTTTGAGTTGCAGCCAAAGTACAAAAGATAATGGTGCACTGGGAATCTTCCTTCAAATCTGACATCCTTTTATTTTCTGAAAAGCAGACATGGGGAAGCCAAGTCCAACTGTAGATGAATAAGGGGGAAGATGGATTTAACTCTCTCTGAACTACTTGTTTTAGAATAACTCTGGAGTCAACCACTTACCCAGAGGTGATCTACAACAGAGAACTGGCATAACCATTATTGATCTTTCTTAAACCATGTGTAAGTGGCCTTATGTCAAACTTTACAGAAGATGGTTGTATACTATAAAATAGCTCTCCAGTTGTAGTAGTTCTTGAAGGAAGCTTAATCCACACCCCAGTGGAAGACAAGAGAAACATATAGTAGGATTTCCCATGTTCTGGGCCAGGAACCATGAAAAATAGCAAAAGTTTAGGGCTTGTCATGATAGTTTTGAGGACATTTAGGCCCTTTCCGCACTTGGTCTTATTCTGGAATATATCTCAGCATAGGGGCCTGTCATCTGCATGCTAATGCAGACTATGGCAGGCCTCACCTGGGGGCTGCCATGGCCTGCACTAGCATGTGGACAGGAGGTCCCTATTCTGAGATACATTCCAGAATAAAGCCAAGTGCGGAAAGGCCCTTACTTCACAGTCTAAGGGGGAGAAGGAACAGCACTGAAAGGCCAAGATGGGAAACTCCAAGATGTATGGTTGAGTTTTCCATCAGGGAAAGTGGAATTAAAATGCTTTCTAAAATCTATACTACAAGACACAAGTTGACCCTCTTCCCCATCCCCACACCAACTTGGTGCATATTCTAGTAGGTATTCTCCAAATTACTAATATTTATCTACATCATTAAAAAGAAGATGTCATAGCAACTGCCTGGAAAGTGGAGGACTGCTGCTTCAATTCCCAGCATCTTCCTGAAATAATGAAATAGCAGCCCATTTTCATATCTGCCTAGAAATCTGAATGGATGTCTCTGAGATATTTCCAGGAGTTAATCCTCCTAACTTGGTGATGCAAGCAAAACAACTTATACAGAATGAATATCCAACAATGCTTTGTGGACCTCCAGTACACAAACCATTATTTGTTACATTTTATGCTAGTGATGGGCTTTGCGTTGTAGGACTAAAAAAGAATGGGGGAAAGTTGCAGAGGCACAGGAAAACTCTGGATCAGCTCTACTACTGCAGCGGTCCCCAACCCTTTTTGCACCAGGGACCGGCTTCAAGCAAGACCATTTTTCCATGGCCCAGCAGGGTGGGGGTGGGGGTGAGGGCGATGCAGGGGTGGGGTTATGGAGGCAGTTGGAGTTTAGTGCATACTTATTGTTTATAATGTCTCCTGGCAGAGAACATTATGCAGGGTGTGATGGGGCAGGGCAGTAGCCTGCATCCACCCCACACAGAGCACTGAGCCACCACAGAGCAAAGCACACAGTCAGTGTTTAGTGCTGGTTGTGGCAGCACCATGGACTGGCACCCCCCCCCCCCCCACAACGGGCCGGTCCTGGTCTGCAGACCAGTAGTTGGGGACCCCTGTACTATTGGAATGGTGTGCTAGTCAATGATAGCCTAGTCCCTGCATGATCGATCACTTACCCAGGATTAGTCACATGTCCGATCTTCTGAAGGGCGCCACCATCTTGGATCCAGCTTCCTGCGTGACTGTGAGTGTGCCAGTGCTGTCGCTATGGTGACACTGATGCTTTGTGCAAGCGCAGTCATGACAGGGGCCATTTGAGCTGCCAGTGCATTTGTGCAGCAGCCCCAACGGCCGCTGGTTCCCGTGCACCACAAAAGGTGCAGATGTTCATCGCTGGACACCTCAAGCAGGCTTTTGGTTAATAGTCTGCGTGTGCACCATCACTAGTTTATGGGAAGTCAGAGGGTGCTTGTAGGCTCTAAACCGCTCATGAAAGTGAGGATGCACCTGCCCAGTGGTTGACTAATTATAAACTATGGGCCATTCGTAAGCTTTCTTTGAAGTCCACATTTCACAATACATGGACTGCAAAGGAAATTCATGAACCTGCTTTCAGAAGGGGGAGGAACTCTAAGCACACAAACTTCCTGTCAGTATAGGGAGGGACTTCCAGCTGCTCTCCCACAAGCTGGCTGCCACTGCTGCAACCACGTCATCGTAGTTTTCTTTCAAAAGAGAAGGCTCTGGAATGTTGCTGTTTTTTCATTCATCTGCCAACACCACCGAGAACCATCGGCGTTATATATCTGATCTGTGGTGGCTAAGCACCTAACGTCCTGCTGCTGAAGGGACTAGAATTGATTTGCGTGGAAACCAATTTCCTTGCCTTCCTGATTGGTAAAATAAATGCACATGAATGGAGATAACTTTCTGAAAGGGACAGATGGCTACATCCAGATTAATATCACAGTGAACGATTAGGAGTGTGACTGAATGCAAAATGTAGCAGCAAAATGTAGCCTCTTGGAACAATGATAAAAGAAGATATGGAGTAACATTTTCTTTTTCTGCCTATCCCCATGACAAAATTGTTCATTCACCTTATTCTCGCCACATCTGGTTCCATCTGCAACAGCATCCAGTTTAGACCGGCAGGATCCTTTCACAAAGCACCACAGTGTTTGGCAAATATTCTGCAACAACAACCTCAAATGTTGTGAAGAAAAAACAATTAAGATTTTAGATAATTTTGGTATGTTTTTATATTCTTTTTCTTTTGCACAGGTGTCTTAATTTGGAATGGTTTTCAAGAGGGTTAATGTGATTGTTGGAAATAATAAGATGCAATAGAATTGTAAAGATTGCTTCCCCCATCACTCCATCAGTTATGTGTTTGAATAATTAGTGTTGAATGGAATGAATTTTAACTCAGTCCTGAGTGATTTCATGATTAGAATACCTAAATTAGTAAAATCAAAATCTTAAATTGATCCTTCTGTATCCCATGGTAGCAAAAAAATACTGTCCTTCGTTGAAGTCATGGAGAACAGGTAATTTTCTCTCCAGTACTGAATGCTGCTTGCCAAGATGTATGGGAATAGGAGCAGCCCAGACTGAGGTTTATGATCTCGCTCAGTTAAACCACTAAAAACTAGGACAGTATGAGTTGAGGGTCCTTTCTCCACTGGGACATATTCCAGATTATATTCTGGAATAGGAACATGCCATCCACACGCTAGTGTAGACTAGAGCAGGTCCTGTGTGGTCCAGCAGTACCGGTCCAGCCTCAAGGTTCAGTATTAGAACCCATGCTTCTTAATTTATTCAGAAATGATCTAGAAGTAGGGGTAAATAGTAAGGCAGTAAAGTTTGCTGATGACACTAAATTATTCAGGGTAGCAAAAGTTGGCAGTGATTGCAAAGAGCTCCACAGGAGGCAGTGAGCTCTCCTTTGCTGGAAGTCTTCAAGCAGAGGCTGGACCTACATCTGTCTGGGATAGTTTAGGAAATCCTGCAGGGGGTTGGACTAGATGACTCTAGAGGTCCCTTCCAACTCTATGATTCTTTAGTTCTGACATTGGGGAATTGGGCATTGAAATAGCAAATGCACTTCCGACTTAGCAAGTGCAAAGTGATGTGGGCTGACCTGTCTGTGACTTAATAGGAGTGCCTTCTGATGCAAGTAAAAACTCATGATTCCCCCAGGACTATACTGGGAATGGCATGTTCTGGTTTACAAGGGCTGAGTCCCCAAAAGACTTATTTACTTCTCCACTGTCACTCTACTGTCACTCTACTGAAGTGGATTTTAAAAGTGCCATGCAAATCAGGAATAAGCGTCCGCATGAGGCTCAGGAAAATGCGTGTTTTTAAC
This sequence comes from Aspidoscelis tigris stejnegeri, assembly GCA_023333525.1. Taxonomy (NCBI): domain Eukaryota; kingdom Metazoa; phylum Chordata; class Lepidosauria; order Squamata; family Teiidae; genus Aspidoscelis; species Aspidoscelis tigris. The sequence continues at coordinate 17,684,529 of JALMGA010000007.1, forward strand.
GCACCTTCCGTCCCCATAGGATCCCTGTTTCCTTTGCGCGCATCTTTTTCTCCCGGCCCCTGCTCTTGTTCATAGGGTGCCAGCGGGAATGGGGAGGGACTGCGTTCGGTGTGGCCACAACCAGGAAGACAATCCGATCAAGTGCAAAGGAGAAACAGCAATCGCCTCTCTGTTCGTCTCCCAGATCTCTCCCCCCCTTAAATGGCTTCTCGTGCTGGAAAACATTCACTCTCACCACTTTCCCTGTTTTTGCTTTCAAAAATCCACCCTGCCCAGCGCACGATCGCTCATTCACTCATCACTTTCCCTGTTATCGCTTTAAAATCCACCCCTAGCAATAATCCACCCATTTCACACCTCACAGCGATTGCAACAGTGTTGCAATTCTGCGTGATTCTGGCTCTTTAGTTCTGAGCTTTAGAAAGTGAAGTTGCTTGTGTTTCTGCTGTGTGTGCAAGTGGCAATCCCCGCCCCTTTTGCCACGGAGCGTCCTCAAGGTAAATGTAGCGAGGAAAACCTGCAACTTACAGAAAGAGCGCTGGAAGAGTTGTTTAAAGTGCATGTATTTTGTCGCGCGATTTCCACGTTTTGTAGCTCTGGAACCTCGTTAAAAACCCTGGCTTGGGGACGCTCAGAGGCAAAAGGAGAGTCTTGGCAGACTTTTTATTCCTTGGGGACAGGCCCAAGGAGACACTTTTCAGTGGCAAGTCTCATTATTCTGCTGAAATGAGTTCCCTAGGGGCTCCAAGGCTAGGAATCTTTCATTCCTTGCTGTCTGAGCTTGAAAAGCCCAGCTCTGAAGATCACATGAGTTTCAAGGGCTGTCTGGAGACTAGTCAGTAAATGGCTGTCACCATGCATCCAGCATTGTTCCTATCTAAGGGCAATCTACCCCAGCTATGGGATGCATTATCTGATCCTGAATGTATGGACCAGAGGCCCTTTTGCAGTTACCTTGGTAGTGCATTGTACGCTAAGGACAGCACACTCCAAGGGCAGGAGGACCATTTGCATTTGCCAGGAGGAAAGCTTCCCCAAAGCATCCATTACCGGCCTGAAATGCAAATGGGCCTCCCATTTACCAGCCTGTACCAGTAGCTAAACCATAGTTCCAGTGATGAACATTAGAAGAAGCCAAAAACATGTGGCAGTTCTCTAGCTTGGGTCTCATATAAGCAGAGAAATGGAGCCAGGCAGAGTGCATCACTCCACTTATTCATGCTCAGTAAACAAGCACATAAAGCCAACCTTGGGTTACTGTGACCCATGAATAACAACACCTATCTGACAGCCACTCTCCAGGATTTCAAGCAAGATTTTTTCAGGCATATTGTGACTGGTGAATGCAGTCTATGGACTAATAGGTTTATTTGTTTTGCTCCAAAGCATGTTTCTTGTTCTCTTATATCTTCAGGCGCCTGTAAAAAATATGGATCCATTAATAGATTACGATGTGCCAAAAAGTGTTTTATTTCCATATGGGTGAACTAGTCATCTGGTTAGCAAATGCAAGAGATATAACTCTTATCTCTTCAGTAGGACTCTGGAAAAACCATAGGTGTCAGAAAAATATTAAAGAGGAACAGGAAAATTCACGTCTCCTTATCTCAGATAGCTTTCTGATAAGAAGCAAGCCTATCTGTGGTAGATACCGTGAGGCCACTGTAAATACAGTAACCAATGTTTTCTTAATAATGCTCAACACATTCTGGGAATAAATGCTTTCAATATAGAGTAAACGCATGTGGCATGGAATAAGGAATGTGGAAATTAATAATGAAATATAAAAGGTAGACATTAATAATAGAATGAATTAATAATAAGGTCTTGGCATTAACAAAGAAATTAATAAGGAATCAGAGTAGGGTGATATTAAGAGAAATAGCTTGCCTGCAACAGTTATTAAGCAGCAAAACCATCTGGTCTGCATACCTGTGGATTTCCCCACCTTTTGTAGTTTTCCGAGCAGAGGTTGAATGATCATCTGTTGGAGATGTTTTAGCAGATTCCTGCACTAAGCAGAAGGTTGGGCTGGACAATCTCTAAGGTCCCTCCCAATGAATGATTCGCTTGGCTGAACCACATTGCCATGCACAACTGATCTGGATCCAGGCTGGATAGGCAAACACAGTTCTGTTGCCTCACCTTTCCTGCTTCCAGCACAAAGAGGCCTTTGCTTTGCCTGTCCCTGTCTCGAAAGGTTTGATCACAGGAGAACAAGACTCTTGGCCTGCAGAAGTTTAAGTGTCCCAGGGGAAAGGAACAACACTTAACTTACATCCACTTGATCGCAGAACGTTGCATTGGGTCCATACTGCAACTGGCACTGGTGGTTCACATCATAAATCACTCCCGGAGCAATGAAAGGTGGCTTTAGATCTTTCTTCTTTGGTACATCATCTAGGCAGAAGCCCCATCCTCGGCTGAAACCAGCACATAAAGTTAATTGCTAATCTTCAAATGATTGATTGATTTCACAATTATATACCACCAGACACCCAAAAAGCTCCAGGCAACCAACAACAACAACAAAAAAAATAGAACAGAAAACAGAAAAATTAACTTTATAAATCCTAGCTTATTAAAAGGTTAATTCAGTTAAGAAGTCGAGAGGGAAGAATGTTCCACAGACTGGAAGCAACCATGGAGAAAGCTCCCTTGTGAACTCCTCTTCCTCAAGCATCTGAAAAAGATGGAATTGTCAAGAAAGCTTTTAGGGAAGACCTCAACTTTTGGCCAAGTATATATGGTGCCAGGACCTCTTTGACATAATTGGAGACAAGCAATTCAAGTCTTTATATCAACTTGTGTGTAATTCTTATGGACTAAGCCAGCTACTACCTGGGAAGATGGGATCTGCTTGAAATGCTCTAGCTGCAAAGACCGCACCCTTGGAGTGCTCACTGGTGTGAAAGTCATGCTGGAGAGCACTCCAATGGGAGACTACTTTGAGTTGGTCTTCTGAGTGCGCTCAATAGTGTATTAATAATAACTATAACTGAGGGGAGAATGCATCACCTTAGCCAAAGACCAAGGCAAAAAGGTATGTCTTTACAGCCTTCCTAAATGATAACAAGGAAGGGGCATGGTGCACCTCAAAGGGGAGACCATTCCACAGTCTGGGGACCACCACTGAAAATGCTCTCTCCTGGGTGCCTCTGCTTTGGATCTCAAGGCATGGGCAGGTCTGTATGGGAGACCTAGTCTTGAGCTTACCATGGCACAGGTCAAATTGTTTCTATTTTTGCTTTATTTTTTAATATTTCTATTACTATTACTAGTAGTAGTAGTACTAAACATTTTATGCTCTGATCCAGTAATTCATGTATTTGTTTCTCTTCTCTCCTTACTTAACTGCCTTGAGCGATATTTGGAAACACCGTATATAAATCAGCTGTCTGTCTGTCTGTCTGTCTGTCTGTCTGTCTGACTGTCTGTCTGTCCAGGAAGGGCCAAAGCTGGCTTGCAAGCCAGAGATAGCAAAGAACCCATGTGGCAACTGGTGCCACCTGACATTTAAGTGACATGACATCCAGGTTGTGGACTTGCTTTTCCAGAGAAGAATATCCCTTTTTATGAAGGTCTTGGTAACATCTCATTTTGTGGCAACTGCAGTGATGCACCAGATAATTTGAAGAGTAATTGTTTCAAATCCCAAAAAAGATGCAACTTTAAAGAGACTTGATTTTGAGGGAGTTCTCTTTCTATTTCAGTGACAATCTGTTAGGGTTAGAGCACGGCGCGTTGAGACTTCTCTGAGCTGAATCTTCTTTCTGCAGACATCTTACCATGTCAAAGGCAAAAAAACAATTGATATTTCAGCTCAACAAATATAAAAAAAGGTCTTTAAGGGGAAATGGGCACATCAGCTCAGCAAGAAGCTAGTGCCAAACTAAGGCGACTGCCAGGGCAAAACCACTGCCCAAGGACACATGGAAGAATTATTCATTCATCAGTCATACAAAGGACTAGCTACTAAATACACCACCAACAAGAAAGTAACAAAACACTTGCACTGATGATGCATTTGAGCCTGGTGGTGAAATATTTGCAGAAAAAAAAAGATTTGGTTCAGAAAACTTCTAGGATGCAGGACTCCTCTTCCCATTTTTTTTTCTTTTATGCTTTTAACTGAGGTCTTTTTCACCTCAGGGGAGGTCAGAGCTTAAAATGACACTCATGCTTTTTATTCCAATTATGGCAGGATCCAGGATCAGGAAAGTTAATAGAGGAGGATTCTCCATAACAGGAATGTGAATGCTGGCTATATAAGGCTATTTCCACAGAAGCAATGCCTGTGCCTATGTGTAGGCGGTGCAAATACTGCTTTGCTCAATGCTGGCCAGACATTGGCTTGATCACAGTATCCTGTTTGGATTGTTACATTTTCAGAAAGCTGATCGTCTGAAAAGATGATTCAGAAATTGACACAGACTGGTGACTTGAGACAAATGCCACAGGAAGAAGAGCTGGGGGGGGGGGAGGAATCAGTGTGTGCTTAGTGTCAAGGAAAACTGATTCACATTTTCAAATAACTAGAGCAAAAGAAAATCCTGCAAGACACTCCACTCATAACAAGCTACTCATAACAAAGCCATTTTTTTCTAGATGCTTCCAAGGCTAAAGTGGATAATGCTCTATAGACTGAACTGGAAAAGGTTCCTCCTTAGATTCTAAGGCCCTTTCAGCACTGGTCCACTGAAAACCGGATTAAGTAAATCCATTTTTATGAAATGTGTCTCTAGCAAGATCCGTCACAAATAGATACGGATCTAATAATGCCCCATGCTTCCACACTTGCTTGGGAAGGACCGATTGCAAGGCACACATTATGCCTTTGCAGTGTGGGTGCAGTACCACAGATTTCCAGATGGCTGACCCAGGAGCTGCGTGATTGGAGCATTCAGCCGTCAGTCACCGCTCCTTTCCTGCCATGCGCGGAACAATCAGCGGCGTGCCCGAGATCCAGTGCCTGCCTGGCGCTGAGGCCTGCTTTATGTGCATGGAATCGCTAGATACAGACTTGCTGTCCCTCTGCTGCCGTAGCTGGGTGCTTGCCCGATGTGAAGCCCGTGTGAGAGGGACTTCATGGCTGGACTTTGCTTCTCCCACCTCTCTCAACATGGCAGCTTCCTGCCGCTGCCTCACTCAACATGGCAGCTTCCTGCTGCCACCTCACTCAACATGGCAACTTCTTGTCGCATCCACATGTGTTCTCTCTCCTGTCCATGTGCGGAAGCGTCCTCCGTTGCTGTGGATTTACAGCGCAAGGATGGATTAAGTACCCATTAAGACAGCGGTTCTCAACGTTCCTAATGCTGCGACCCCTTAATGGAGTTCCTCATGTTGTGGAGACCCCCAACGATGGGGGCGGAACAGCTGGGAGGTGGGAGGGAAGGGCGGCGGGAGACTCGTTGCGACCCCTCTGAAAGGGTAGTTCGACCCCCAAAGGGGTCCCGACCCCCAGGTTGAGAACCACTGCATTAAGACTATCTCCAATCAGGTCTTCTGGGAAACCAATGCGGAAGCGGACTCCCTGATGTGTTTCTCATTGGTGCTGCAGTGCGGATGGGAATTTCGCAAGTGTTTTAAATGTGTGTTTAATGGGTATTAAGTGGCCAGTGCGGAAAGGCCCTAACACCCCGAATAGTCATGTTCACCAATGTTTCTTTCTTCCCAATAATACACAGTAGCATGCGTTACAAAGTTCAGATTCAGTTTCAAGATGTGGATTTGAAAGACTGGGATTCTGTAGAATAGGTAAAAACAATATGGAACATATATAAGGAGCTGGTTATACCAAATCAGACACTTGGCGTAGGTTCTCACTTACCAGGCTATACCATATTAGACCAGTAATGAACCAGCATGGTAGTGTCCATTTGTACTTTGTGAGTGCTGGAAAAGCCCTCTACCTGGCCAGCAGCACTAGAAGTGTGAATGGCCAGAGCAGGGCAGGCCACATTGCCATGGCAGTACCCAAGGCAACTTCCAGTGCATGCTCAGTTATTGCCACGGTGATCTGTATGCAGCCAGAGTCACTCCACCATGCCCACTTATTATTGACTCAGTTTGGTCTAGTGGTTAAGGAGCCAAACTCCTATCTGGAAATACTGGATTTCATTCTGCACTCCTCCTCAAAGCCAGCTGGGTGACCTTGAGCTAGTCACAGCTCTCTTCTGAGCCCTCACAGCCCCACCTCTCTCACAGTGTGTTCTGTTGTGGGGAGAATAGAAAGCTTTCAGCTGCTTTGTGTCCCTTTAAATGGGTGAGAAAAGTGGGCTAGAAAAGCCAGCTTTATTATTATCGTACTGCACCCGGAAGAGGGTGCAGGCACAGCTTCCAGGAACAAACTAGTCACTCCTTGTAAGCGTGTGGACTGCTTTTTAGGGTTAGGATTTTAGCAGTCCACTAGTGGATGGCTTCAGGGACGTTGCCACTTGTAGGTGGGTCTGAGCAGTGAGTAGACTGAAGCTCATTACAAAGTAAGCACATACAGGCCCTTTAGATAAGTATTGTGTGGATAGATGACCAGCAGGTCTTTACAATTTCAGGCAGCCCAGTTTAGAGAAGCTAAAGACGTAATCTGGGACCTATTGCATGCAAAGCAGCCATTCTACTCAGTAAAAGGTAGTTTATTAAGTCTGCAAGGAAAAAAAAAAGCTTGGTTGCACATATTTTGGTTTTATAAGCTGAGACAAAAAAACTTTTATATGGCTAGTGATCTGATTCTGCAGAACACTTCTCATAAACTGGTATAGATCCTGGAGGTGTTATTCTATTGATACTTACATTAAAGAAGTTTACTATATTTTAACTTCTTTAATGAAAGTATCAATAGAATAACACCTCCAGTCCCCATTTTACTTTTGCTCCAATATGGGATTCCAAGAAAGCATGTAGCAAGAACAAGTGTATTGTGTTGGGATCCCTAAGAGTTTAGTTCCAAGAATCAATCATCAGTTGTCAGCAGCGATATAACCTATATCACTTTACTAGAAATGAATCTCTGGAATGTTTTGTTGTTTTCTTTTTATACTTAGAAAATTATACTTTAGCAGAGAGCATGTTGAAGAACAGAGTTGATTTGTATCAACATAACTTTAGTTCAAGATATTAAGTGGAAAGATGGACTCTAGCATCTCTAAACATGTATATCTAATGTAAATAAGTTATAAGACTCACAAGTTATAAATAACTTATTTACATTAGAAATACATGTCTAGAGATGCTAGAGTCCATCTTTCTACTTACTAGCTTGAAGAGAACAAGTGATCATGTGACATTACAAACTGTTACAGCAGAGTTAACTATTCAGCAGTTCCCATATTGCAACACTAATATACACAGAAAATTAACCCCCTTTACAATGAAGTGAAGTACACGTGCAATAATATACCAACACATTTTATGGCTGTGCTTCTCAAATTTCAGTCACTCATGTGTCACTTTCACAGTATTTACTACATACCTGGGCCAAGTGTACTTTATTTATTGTTCTTTTTTTGGTTTGTTTTGCTTGTCTGGGATTGTAAGGGTCAGTACCTCACAATCCTGGTCCTCTATGCAGGTGAGGGGAACCTGACAGAAGTTACAGATAGAATTCAGCTGTCTCTCTCCTCACTCCCCCTCTGCTTCCCTTCATAGTCCTTTTCGCAACAGGAGGTCTTGGAATAGCGAGAGGGATAACCCATGGGTATTCTGCTGGGAGCCATCTGAGAACAAGCAGGGGCTGGCTCTGTGGTGACACCACTGTATGTCCCATTGCAATCCCAGACATCCTTACTAGGCTTGGGAGGCGCAGGAATCCAGGATTGTAATAAGCCATGTGAGGGCACCTCCATTAAGTCTATGCAGGACTGCCCCCTCCCAGCTATGGACTGGGAGAGGAAGCAAATGGAATGAGAACAAGGATGAGTACTACCTGTGATCTCACTGGGTCTTATTCCAGATTATATCTCAGGATAGGGACCTATCATCCACATGCCGGTGCAGACAATGGTAGATCCCAGCATGGCCTGTCATAGTCAAGCAGATGGCTGGTTCATATCCTATGATACAGTCCAGAATAAAGCCAGGTGCAGAAAGGGCCTCTATGGGTCCCTTGTCCTCACCTTCATAGAGGGCGATAACAAGCCTAGCAAAGAGGCAAAGAACTTCCTGTGCATCTCTGTTACAAGACTGGTATATCAACTCACTCCAAGAAACGTGTTATGTATTCCTTGCTGCAATGTGACCAGGTGAGCGGAGCAGGATCGTACTGCAGCTGGCGGGACATGATATACGGGCGTCTCCCCACGGGCTCACAGTCGTTTTCTTTCCCGTCATGCTGGATTCCAAAACTAGAAGGGAAAAAAATCCAAACCTAAGATATTGTCAAGACAGCTTATAAGGGGGGGGGGGGGGAAGGAAAGGGGGGGAAAAAAAAGACAGAGATATCTCAAATAACTTGATGTTTTGCAGTAAATCTGTTGGGAATTGCTTTGAGCTATCCGCTGGTGTAAAGACCATTATCACACTGACCTTTGTAAAAGTTCAGAACAGACTTCACCAAATGATAGAGCTGTATAAGACAATATTTTAGATTATAATGCCCCAGATGTGCGTTGTACTAGTAAATAGCAGTGGCTGGGACTGGAGGAATAAGCGACTATAGGAATGCGCATGATTATTAGTACCTTTCGATATTCACATGAATTTGTACAAATTCAGACATTTATACACAAATCAAAGGTTATGACATTTGTACATTGACATTCATATTTGCGTGAATGCTTTGGAACACCTCTTTGCTCTGGCCTTCATTTAAAATGGGTACACACTCTCCCTTCCCACTTGCAGACACTTTTGTTTTAATATATGCTTTTATTGTTTTAATATATTTGATTATGAATGTTGTTACCTGCCCTGAGACCTTCGGGTATAGGGCAGGAAAGAAATATAAATAATAAATATAAATAAATAAACATTTGTGAGCCTGGGGTGTGGGGAAGCGACTGTACTAGTCATATCTGCAATGGATCCAGAGTGCATTCGACATGGATTGAGAGCAGATTCAAAGTGGATTCAGGCAGTTTTGATGCTTTCAGAGCAGATATGTTACAGGATACATATTGAATATGTCTTGAATATGTATGCACCCATATTGAATAGAATCCTACCACATTTGAAGGGGATCTATTCAAATGAATACAGATTTGTTACATTCAATTCTATATGAATAGAATGCACACACACAAAAAAAACCCCAACCCTCATTTATGCAAATCCCTAATCCTAAGATATTTCTCCATCACTGGTGACCTGCAGATCAGGAGCCATGGGGCAGCAGAGGGAAGGTGGAAACTCCAAGTGGAATCTTCTTTTTGATTTTTTCTGAATTGCTTCAGTCTAGAATGGTCTCAAAAGATTGTTTGGTGAGACCAAAGTGAAGCTTCCAAGCAAAGCCTCACCATATTACCTCCACACTCCCAGAAAAGAACCAATGGCCACCGCTGGCCCCAGTTCACCCCCAAGTTAACTATATGCTGTATTACCCAAGAGAACCAGCAGTTTCTTGCAGTAGGCACAGAGAGGTTTGGAGGGAAAATATTTTCTTCTCACACTGCATAACCAAGTGCTAAGAGTGCTGTAGCATAAAGGCTATATACTTCATTACTTTCCAGAAAACACTGCATCATCTTAGGACCAGAACTACATGAAGGAAGCTTTCTGGGAATTCTTTCAGATAAGTTTCAGCCTGTCAAAAGTTTAAATCAGAACAAACTTTAACTGACTCACCCAAACACAGAACAAAGAGTCTCAGAAGTGGCTTAGAGATACCTAGCAGCAGGTATACTTGAAGGAAACTGATTACCTAAAACCATTTTAGTTTGGTTTCATACAGGGCTAAAACGCTGAGACTGCCTTTGTTGCCCTGACGAATGGCATTTATCAGAGGAGGGTGGGACAGGGGCCCTGTCCCCAAGCAATTTAAAGCCCTCTAAAAATCTTCTTTTGCCTCTGAACGCCCCCATGCCAGGCTTTTCAACAAGCTTTCACCGCTACAAAAGGAGGAAAATCTGCAACAAAAAAAGTGCACTTTAAAGAAGAGTTCTAGCGCTCTTTTTGGAAGTCACGGGTTTTCCTGGCAGCATTTACCATGGGGATGCTCCGTGGCAAAAGGGGTGGGGATTGCTGCCTGCATACACAGCCATAAAACATTCACACATCACCCAGAAGTGCAGCAGCTTCCCTTCCTTTCCCTTTCTAAAGCTCAGAACTCTCAAAGAGCCAGAATAGCGCAGAATTGCAACATTGTTGCAATTGTTATCAGGTGTGAAGGGGTTGCTACAGTCAGTAATGCTCTACCGGGTGGATTTTGACAGTGATCTGTGAAAGTGTTGAGAGTGAATGAGTGAACGATTGTGAGGCTGATGGCTGCAGTTGCTGCCTTTGCCAGCATGGGAAGCCATTTTGGGGGGCGGAGATCTGGGAGACGAACAGAAAACCAATGGCTATTTTTCCTTTGAACTTGTTGAGGGTTTCTTCCTGGTTGTGGCCACGCAGAGCGCAATCCCTCCCCGTTCCTGCCAGCACCCTATCAACAAGAGAGGGGGCGGGGAGAAAAAGATGCGGGCAAGCAAAAAATGCTTCCGTGGGGACGGAAGGTGCATTTTAAACACGCGTTTTGCTGAGCCTCATGCAGACGCTTATTCCGGAATTGCACGGCACTTTTAAAGTCCACTTGAATAGAGTGACAGTAGAGGGAAACTAGAGAGGCAAGTAAGTCATTTGAGGATGCAGCCAGGGTAACACAACCTTGTTGGTTCTTCTTGATCTCTCAGTGGCTTTTGATACCATTGACCATAGTATCTTAGTGATTTTGGGCTTGGGATTGGGAAGCATTGCTTTACAGTGATTCTCTTCTTATATCTGAGGTAGGCTCCAGAAAGTTTCCCTGGGGAGATTTTGTTCAACTTCTTGGGACTTCTCTTGTGGAGTTCCTCAGTGGTTGTCCCCATGCTCTTCAATATCTATATGAAGTCACTGGAAGAAGGCATCAGGGAATTTGGAGTGAGGTGTTGATGGCACCCAACTCTATCTCCAAGTCAAGGTAGTTCAGATATGACTGTTGCCTTGAGGCTGGATGTGGGACAATGAACTTAAATTGAATCCAAACAAGACAGAGGTACCGTGTGTCCTGGGGTCCTGAGTTCAGTAAGTTATGGAGTATCCTATTCTCGGTGAGGTTGTTATGCTCTAGAAGGAGAGGGTGCATGATATAGGAAGCTCAGGTGACAACAATGGCCAGGACTGGTTGCTACCATCTCAACTGGTTTACCAGCTTCGGCCTTTCCTGGATAGTGACATCTTGACCACAGCAATCTACACTCTGATAAGTTAAAGACTACTGTAATGTACTCTATAATTTTGAGAGTCCCTCAGCTCCAAGGAGATCAAATCAGTCAATGCTAGAGGAAATCAACCTTGACCTTTCATTGACGCTGAAGTTTAAATACTCTGACTCCATAATGAAGACAGTTAAACCTTAGCATTTTAATCGGTGTTAGGAAGGCAGCCATATCCAAGCTGTTTTTTGGCCTAAAACGGCTTGGTCACACCTACTGCTGCTGTCAAAGGGAATCACAGCAAGTGGGGGGCAAGGAGGCAGATCTGATGACAGAGCAAAGGGAATCACAGCAAGCGGGGGTGAGGAGGCAGAGGAAGGACTGTCATGGTAAGGGGTAGGGGGTAGGGGGAGGACGCAGAGGCTTGCATAGGAATAGTAGCCTTCTGGAAAGGGATTAAAACTTTAATGCTGTGTTGGCCCAAATGAAGGAAAGCCCAAAGAGAGGGAGGAAAATCCAGGGAAAAAAAGCTTAGCATTTAACTATGTAACCAAATGGGTTGGAATTTGGGCTGAAGAAGGATTAAAGTAAAGGTGTAACTGTGGTCAATGAGAAGATAGGAAACACTGGAAAAGACCCTGATCCCTGGAAGGACTGAAAGCAAAAGGAGAAGGGAATCTTTACTGCCCAAAACCACAGGTAAGTTTTTAAGCCCTAAGAGAGTAGAACAGAGAAACTTAATGCAATAAAGGAATATCTGGATAACAAAGAAAGTTTTTTATCCAAGGAAAATGACTAGTAAAAATTGGGAAGCTGACAGAAAATATAAGAAATCTCTTATGATATTCCTTCTAAATCCATAACCCAAAACAACAAATAGAATAGAATTATAGACATATTTAAAAGTAAAAATAAACATACATGGCATGAAGGGGAAAAGTGAAGGATAATAGAAAAGAACATAGGCATTGCCTTGAAGGCTGTATCGATCTGTTAGGACAGAGATTAATGAGATTCCATATACTAAAAATTAATTCAGAGTGTGCTAGGAAGAGAATATTGGATTAAGATACTTTGGTTAAGTTAAAGCAAGAGGTCTGAAGAAGGGATTTTGGACAGATAGAAGAAATGGAGCACTTACAAGTCCCCCCCCTATTTTTTCAGTCATGAGAAAGAAATGGGGGAAAGTTTTTAAGTCAGATATTTAAGTCTGAATAAAAGTTGAAGCATATTTACCTTTCAACCGGTCAACTGCAATAAAATGACACTGGAACTGAGAAAAGGTTGTTTGGTATAATTGATTAAAATGTGCAAAATTTGGGGGTACTCCTGGACTCTGCGCTAACACTTGAAGCTCAGGTGGAGGCCGTGGCCAGAAGTGCCTACTCCCAACTACGGCTGGTACGTCAACTGAAACCTTTTTTGGACAGAGATGACCTGGCCACAGTTATCCACGCTCTGGTAACTCCCAGGGTGGACTACTGTAATGCACTCTACAAGGCGCTTCCCTTGAAGATGGTTCAGAAGTTGCAGCTTTTGCAAAATGCAGCCGCTAGAGTGCTGACCGGAACAGCTAGCTGGACACATATCATGCCGGTTCTAAAAGAATTGCACTGGCTGCCAATTCACTACTGAGCCCAATTCAAGGTGCTAACTCTGACTTATAAGGCCCTAAATGACTTGGGCCCCAGATATCTAAAGGAGCGTCTTCTCCCATATCGACCTGCCTGCGTCTTAAGATCTGGAGGGGAGGACCTCCTGGTTATCCCATCGCCTTCAGCAGCTAGGCGGGTGGGCACCTGGGAGAGGGCCTTCTTGGTAGTGGCATCCAGGCTGTGGAATGGTCTTTCCCTGGAGGTGCATCAAGCCCCTTCTCTGTTCATGTTCTGGAAGGCAGTAAAGGTGTACTGCTCCCTACACTTTTAGTATTGTTTGATACAGTTTTAGTAAGTTTGTTTTTAAATGTTGTGAGCCACCAAGAGACCTTTGGGTACGGGGTGGGATATAAATATAAATAAATAAATAAATAAATAAATAAATAAATAAATAAATAAATAAACCCTACCATAGCAGGAGCATAAGAGCACTATATTTCTCACGTCTGGACAGGGCCACTGTCACACTTTCTCTCTCTCTCTCTCCCCTCCCCCCCCCCGTCTTTAATTTTCTTTTTTCCTTTCTGTTTACTAGATAATCTCTTGTATTCTCCTAGAAAATCATGTCATATAGTCCATTATATAATAAACCCTGTTCTGTAAATTCCATTTAATTCTATCCTTCCAGCCCCAGATAATCACTGATTGAGCTGCTGTAATCAGCATCTCAATTAATATATTATCCTAATAATTTATTAACATCAGTCTTGATACTTATTCTTTCAACCCATTCCACCAATGTCAGTATACATTCTTCTTTACCTCATTGTACTTTATATTTATTCTTCCTTTCTTTGTCTATTTTTATCTCCTTACTAAACTCATGTACTGCTTCACATTCCTCCTAAAGATGCATATTATTGTTATTCTTCTTGTTGTTGTTAGCATGTTTATCTCACCCTATACCTGAAGGTCTCAGGGCAGGTAACAACATTTAAAATCAAATATAAATATATTCAAGCAATAAAAGTATATATAAAAACAATAGCAGTGTCTGACGAGGGTGTGGTCATACCTAAGGTTTAATCCAGCTTCAGTCCACCTTCAGAGTGAAAGAACACATCATCAAAGTGGCCAGTAATTTTCTTTCCACATTATCTACCCCAAAGTTGAATTTTCTGAGTTATTTAATGCTGAAAGAAAACCGCTTGTCACTTTGCTGCTGTATTCTCTCACTCTGAAAGTGGACTGAAGCCGGATTTTCTGGTCTTTAATATTGGGTGTTTTTCCACTGTCAAAAAGTACCCATTTTTGCACCCATTAAGGACCCATTTGGGTGTGAGCAGGATGATCCCATTTCCACCACGGCACCCATTTGGGACCCGACTGTTTCGACTGCCGTAGGGGAAATTCGGATCTAATGGGTACTTTTTGGCCTTTAATCTGGATTTTCTGTAGACCCCATTAATGGGGTCTACAATGGGGTCTTCTCCCAGAAAATCCAGATTAAAGAAAGCCTGTTTCCACTGGAAACAGGCAATGGGGTCTAAAGGTGGCTAGGGGGAGGGGATGCACCTATTGGGGGGGGGGAGCTCCAAAGTCCCAGCTTCGGAGTCATTTTGGAGTACCCATTCCTTAGTTCCGGAGTCATTTTGGAGTATCCATTCCTTAGATCCGGATCTTCTTAGATCCGGATCTAAGGGCTGCAGTGGAAAAACACCCATAGATTAGCTGTGGGATGAAAACACTAGCTGCCATATTATATTCAGCTACTTTTCTTTACTATGTGTGGACGCTGCCCAGTTCTCAGTGCTTCGGGAACTGCGATTACTTTTAGTCACTCCTGGCTGAATAGGGTCTTTGAAAACATGTAAACACTGTTTCAGTCATTTCCCTTTATTATCCACAAAATCCAATCATAGGGCTGACAAACAGTTTTAGCAATTAGCTTAAGACTGGGCTCCTTTTCTTTATTATTAATCCCGTTATGCAGAATTTGATTAGCAAAACAGCTAACATAAAAATGAACCAGAAATTTAATTAAATATGGGGGAGTATAAAATCCCCCTCAAAATCTAAATAATTACCACGGATGTCAATCCAGTAATCAAATCTATGGAATTAAATAATAGAAATTAGGGCAAGTTATTCCAGTCTTTTTCTGAAGTGAATAGAATAACTGAAAGTAATGATTTTGTTGGAATTTCTATGGTTTTTTTCTTTTGATATTTATTAAATTAAAAAAAATTCTCTCCAAAAAAAGCATACAAATAATAAGTAAGAAAAGAAGGAAAAAGGGAAATAATCCTCAAACAATCATCAAGGTCAAATCCAACACATCCAAACCCAAGTTGTTATTCAATAACAATTACCGAATGGCCCTAAGGGCCTTTTTGAACTTATGTGCACAGCACAAGTGAGACCAGATCACCTGGGCAAGGCCACCTCCTGATCTGGTCCGCATGTCCCAGAACAAGTCTGTCTGCATTTGAATGGCTGTTCTGGGACATCCCCTGTACCAGCTCTGAGGGTTCAGGTGGCCAAGAACAAACGCCTTAGAGCCCCCTGGGGGACCCATACCAGTGATGCAACAAGGTACGCCACCAAAATGAGTCCTCCTTGGGAAACCAGACTATGAAAGCATGCTATGTCTGCAGCCACTTATCCCCAGTAGACCTTTTTCAAAAGGACTATTGGTCTCCTGGACTAGGCAGCCATTTAGGATGGCCGAGTCCAATCAACACTCCTTGCCCTCCATCCTATCAGGGTCAAGGCCTTCTTTGGATTATACCAAAGTGAAGCTTCTGGATGCCTTGCTATATTGCTTTAGTGGTAAGTATAGAAAGACCCTAAGAAGTCTATTATCATTAAGCATAACTATTTACACTCACATAGTCCATAATAGATGTAAACAGGTTTAGGAAATCTTGCACTGAGCAGCGGGTTCGACTTGATGACCCTAGAAGTCCCTTCCAACTCTATGATTCTTCATTTGCACCAAAGGAAATATCACATAATAGTGAGAAAAATTTGGTAATCCTCATCCTCCCATTCTTACAGGTTTTTGAACCAGAAATCTCATTGGCCTTGTTTTTTTAATCCAAATATGAAATAGTATAATAAGTTTCCCTACACTGTTACAATAATTTCAGCATAGTTACCATTCTTACTGCTTCTGATTTTCCTAAGAGAATCTTTGTTTTCTTTTCCCAAGGTTTTAGATTTTAAAAAATTCTTCTCCATAATGGCTAATAACTACAACATATGATTTTGTTTGGGTGGGGTAATATAATTCCTAAATATTTAATGAATCTGTTTTGAGTCCTAATACCTGACACTTTTTACACTTCTAGATATGTTTTAGGTGGCATATTTAAAAACATAAATTCTGATTTGGAAGTATTAATTTTCAGTCCTGAGATTTTTCAAAATTGGGACAACTTATGTAGCAGATTTTTAATTCTGTTCATAGAATCATAAAGTCGGAAGGGACTTCTTGGGCCATTGAGTCCAACCCCCTGCTCAATGCAGGATTTCCTAAACCATCCCAATGTTAACTGGAACCTTTGCAAGAACTGCATATCATCTTCAAATCAATTAATTTCTAACTGTATATTAGTTATTACATAACCTACAATGTTATTTGATAATCTAATATTTGCTCCAGTGCAATATTTAAAAGCATCCCTGTAGTGTGCCTTTCTCAACAGCAAGTTCCTCATTAGCAAAGGCTTCTGAGGAATGATAAAGGTGTTTCATTACTCATGTAAAATTTTATTGGAATTTATCTGATCTAATGTGGTTAATTAAGTCAGATATCTTAGAAATATCCAATGTGCTAAGGGATTTCTGTTATTCCTACTATATAAAAAATATTCATAATATTTCTTATTGGGTCTGCAATTGATCTCTTTTCAATAAAACCATATTGGTCCTCTTTGGATTATGGGAATGTTCACAAATTAAGACATTTTGTTCAAGAATAGCCAAGAAAACTGAAAACTCAGTAACCTAAATGTAACATTAGATCTTCACTTCAAAGGGTTGTTTCAAGGATAAAACTGAAGGGTAAGGAAAATGAAAAAGCATTCTAGAAGAAAGGAAGGAGTACATAAATGCAAATACATAAATAAACTCCAAACACTGCCTAATTTCAATATTCTGAGACTTAAGTAAAAATGAAAAATAATAAGCCAGTAATTCTGTGAATGCTTGCTGCCACCAGATTGTTACATTCCATTCCATTGATAATACTTCCATTGTTGGAAACAAAAAAGACTTGCAGATAGGGACTCATTGAAAATGAGGTGGAGATCCAAATAAAAGCCTCTTTTTCACTCTAGGTCCCTTAACTTCATTGGAAAATACAGACTGTAATTTTCCTCCCTATCCTTGCCAAGGAAACTGCATCTTTGTAGTCAGTCAACCCTTGGTTTCAAGGACAGTCAAAGTTTCCCTTCCTGTTTCTGCTCAGAATGTAAGAATTATTTCCATTGTTTCAGTTACAATTAATGCTAATGTTTAACATCTGTTCTGTTCATCAAGGCAACCAGTTTTGTCCTACCTGTGTCCAAGCTCGTGTGCAATTGTGAACGCTAAAGGTAGGCCAGAATCTTCATTGATGTTACAGCTCCGATGAGCTTGACACATCCCAGAAAGATGGGACAAACCTAAGGTTTCACATGGGCGATTCATCCCTGCACAGATATCTTTTCTGTGAAAGTAGCAGAAGGTACAGGATTAGAATGAGTAGTGCAATTTAAGGCTATGTTCAGACATAAAAAAATGGGTGCCTCAGAGGCGCCTGAGAGAGACAGTCTGTAGCTTTCTCTAATTCACATTTTCTAGAACAGAAGGTTTATGAGTGGGGGACAGAGATGCTTGCTTTCTTTTATTCTTTTTTTGCTGTGTCTGATCACAGCCTTATTCATGCTTAGGAGTAAATGTCACATTATTCAGCAGGGTTTGTTCCCAGTTGAATTCCTGACATGGGTCACAGCCTAAGGCTCTTTCTGCACTAGGCTTTATTCCAGATTGTATTCTAGAATTGGGGCCTGCTGTCCACATTCTAGTGGAGTCTATGGTAGGGCCCTCCTCCTGCTGCCAGATACCAAATATGGCCTGCTGAACTCTGACCTCCAGTCTCCAGGTCAATTGGCATTGGTGGGACTGCTGGCTGTGGAGGTTTGGTGCTTCTTGATTGGCACCACTTCGAAAAAGCCAGTAATTGGCCATGGTAATTCAGCTGTGTGGTGTTGATATATACAAGGACTGCCTGTGACAGGAACACAAAAGGGGGTCAATTACTGCAGCCTAGGGGCGTGCACAAATGCAATTTTCAAGATTCAATTCAATTAAAATTGAATATCCAAAAATTTGAATTGATTCGAATCTTTAAAATTTGAATGTATTCACATCTGATCCAAATTGAATACATTTGAATCTATTCATGTGAATTTCCAATTCGAATTTGCGCATATGAATGTCGACAACATTTGTATGTGTCTGTACACATCCATACACATCCGTACACATCCCGTATTTATTCCGTATGCATTCTATTTTCATCCTGTATGCATCCGTATAAATGCGTATGGATGTGGGAAAGGTACATACGTGCAAGTACGCATCATGTACATATCCGTACATATACGAATGTCCGAATAATTCGAACGAATAGATTCAAAAATTCAAAATTTGTTTGAATGTTTAAATTTGAGTTTATAGACGTTCTATTTGAATTTGAATGTCCAAATTCAAATGAATTTGATCGAATTTTGAATATTTCAGATATTTGTGCACATTCCTATTGCAGCTTGAGGATGTTTGCTTGCTGGGGTTTGGCCAACCACATGCCCTCTGAATCCTTACCCTTCTTGGCTAATAAGTAGCTAACTGGCAAGGTGTGACTGGGTAGGTCCAAGGAGTGTTGAAACCTCCTGAAAGATGTGGGGGTCCTGCCAGCTTTTAAAGAGTGGCGTGTCCCCTTCTCAAGAGAGTTCAGAAGATCTAAACAACTATCATCCAGTGGTGAACAAAACATATCCCTTTTTGGGTAAGGTATTGGAAAGATCCGTGGCTGTCCAACTGCAGGCAGGCTTGGAGGAAGCAGATTATCTAGACACATTTCAATCTGACTTCAGGTTCAGTTATGGCACTGAAAATGCCTTGATGACTTTTTCCAGGATAAAGACAGGGGCATGCAACTCTTGTGGTTCTTTGGGATCTCTTGCTGACTTGTGATACTTGTAATCAACCAAGGTATTTTTCTATGGAGTTGGAGGCACCACTTTGCAATGATAATACCAATGGCATGAAAGGATTTGAATATTCAATACTCCTTTTTTAAAAAATTACTTTGCCTTCTATGTCCATTTCTGTTCTTTTTGCTCCAATCACTAATTTTGTATGCACGATTCATTTTTCCTTTTAATTCTGCATACTGCTTTTCACACTACATTGTGATCAAATGCTGATTCATAATCTCCTAAACTAGAAATAAGCACCTAAAAAAAGAAAATGGCAAACAAAGTCTAGAGATTTCTGTTCATTACAGCAGCATTCAAAAGCGTGCAATTATCATTAACAAGCACTGTTGTCAGCAAAGTCAAAAGCAATAAAAAGCCCTTTGATTTTAGAACAAACATAGAGCATCAATAAGCACCAGAAACATTTGCTTTTCTATTTGTTCTCTTTGGAAAGTATTTGTTACAAAGTATGTCGCTGTTTTCAAATATGTTTGTTCTTTATTAATTTATTTTTGTTGGCTTCCATCTCTTTATATGGCATTTTCTTCACTCTCTAAGGAGCTTGAAAGAGTTTACTGCAAAATAATTACTAAAATAACCTAAATAAAAATTAGAAGATAATATCAGAAAATTTAGCAACCTCCAGTTGACCAATTCTGGACTCATTACAAGCCTGACTAAAAGAAAAAGTGTCTCTGAAAAGATAGAGGTAGATTTCAAATCTGTGAATAAAGAATTCCATAGGGTGCTACTCCTGAAAAAAACAAAAACAAACCTGCTTTGTTTTCTCCAATGAAGTTCTTTTGTGGAAAGAATGGGTGTTTCCGCATTTGCTGCCGAAAAGCCAATCTAATAGATCCGCTTTTTGGCAATCTGTCCTCCTGGTAAATCCGTCACTATTTGTGATGGTTCTAAGGGAACCCCACCTGTCCGCACATACATGGGGAGGACGGATTGCAGAGACTGATTGGAGTGGGTGCTGTGCGGACATACCAGCTTCATATGAATGTCAAAACATTTTGTCTGAATGTGAATGTCAATCTTTGAATGTGCCAACATTTGATTTGAATTTAATGTCCGAATTTGGTCGAATCTGTATGAATTTTGAACATTACGAATATTTGTGCACATTCCTAGTTGCTGGTCTGATCCAGGCATTCATTCCTTATGTTCCTGTTGGTTGTCTTGCTGTCTGCCCCACCATCTAAAAGGGACACCACCCTCCACTGGCATCTTAAGCTCAATCCTGGCTCCATCCCTCATACCTGGTTAGAAGGACTGCCACATCATGATGGAGAGGGCTGGCATCACTTTTGGGGTTGATGCTTTTTTGCCATTTGCAAAAGCTGGCTAGTGTCTTATCTGCATGGTGAACTATTTTCAGCCCTTGCTAAACACAGGGAAAGAAAAAACGTCATTAGATTGCCAGAACACCTACGGCATCAACATTAATTACTGAGCTGAGTAAAGTAATTTTGCTTCAACAAATGAAACTTGTGCTTAAAGCAAGAGAAAACATGACATCTGCTTACCGAGTCCTGAAATTTAAGATGAGATTGATTCATTATTGAAAATAAGTTATAGAGAACAAAATAAAATTGTTCCCAAAACGCTTTAAAGAGCAGTTTAATTTTGGTTTTTTTTGTTATTTAATTTGAAAAAAAAGTCCCTATAGCTGAGAATTTCTACAATTTAGGAAGAGAACATATTTTCTTAACAAACTGGATCAAGTCTCATCTAGACATCAGTTATTTATTTTGCTGTATTTTGATTTTCTGGAATATAGTGGGGTAAGTAACAGATGTCTAGATGTGTCTCAAGTTTCAAAACAAACCTATACCAAATAATATGACTATATGCAACCCTGAGGACGTATAGTCAAAAGCTAAGGAAAAATCTTCCTTTATATCATACTAATCCAAAGTATAATATGCAAATATGAAATCTAAAAATAATATCACTTAATTTCAACCATTAACAGTTTTATGGATGGGCAACAGGAAAATCCCCTAAATGGCAATGGCGCGAGTACCACCAGGTGGTCACAGGAAAAGAGGAAGACCTTGTAACACCTGGCATCAAACTTTTGTAAAAGATCTTGAACAGACCGATGTAAACTGGGACAAAGCTGAATATCTGCCCACCAACCAATAATCTTGTTGCCCAATACGGTATTAAGCATGGGAGGATCTAAGTCTAATTGCAGCAAATGCATGCACTTAGAATGTGTCAAATACAATCAACAAATCTCCAATCAGACCTCAATGATATACCGCTTGATGGGAAGGGTGATTCTATCAGAAGGGCACCTGCTCCTATTCTTTTCTTGAAACTGTATTGGCCCCAAAAAATAATTCTTCAAAATGACAATCCTTGCTCAGGATGCATCTCTTCCTTTGCCAAACATACATTTCGAGCTAGGAAGATCTTTAGTAGCAAAATAGGAGAAAGGGTTGAAATTAAAAAATCCTCTATACATCAGCACAGGACCTTTACAAAGCCATGAGATCACTCCAGAGGCATGCTGGTGGCATGGCTGTGTGGCCAAAGAATCCCCTTACGGTGTAGGATCTGTACACCTCCCATTTATCATGCTGGCAGGGGCTGATGGGACTGTGGTTCAGTAATACTTGGGGCTGGAATAGCTATCTTTGGCTAAACTAAAGAGAATTGGAATATCTGGTAGTCTACACTCTTGCCATCCTCAGGAGAGATTAATTTCTACTTTCCTTCACCTTTGAAATTTATTAAGCCTGTCCTTAATTGCCTTAGCCAATAAAAGTAGATACATAGTTTTACCTCTTCTTCCTCTAGGAGAATAAGACGAACCAGTACAATATGGATTGCATTACCAATGCTTGGATCGTGAAACAAGCCAGCCACCTGCAACACAGCCAGACAATATGAAGTTAATTTATTCATTTTCTGCAGCATTTTCCCTACAATGATGCTGATGATGCATTTAGTTTCATAGCAGCATCAGCGTATCTGGCACTTCACAGAGTAACACAAACAACATAAAGGTCTCCACCCCAAACCGTTAGGGATCTAAATTTAAATAGAAAAGAGACATCAGTGAGAAACAGAAACAGAACTGCAACCATCCAAATAGAAACTGAAGAGCTAAGAGGAGTGAAGAACAAATATGAGTGAATGCAAGGACATGCACTTGGGCTCCATTTTGGATTGAGTGAATCCAACTTTTTGCCAGTGGACCAGAAGACTAGGTAGTAGGCTTTTGAGGGCATTTGAGCATGACGCTTGTTTATTATTGGATTATATGCAGTTCTTTTTAAAACAAGAAACAAAAAAACTCAGTCTGCACAGTATGAAGAAGCCATCTTGATCAGCTTCTGTACTATGCACCTTGGTGTGTGATTTGGGGAATGTTCTCTGAATTGGACCAAGAACAGCCATCTGCTATATCTGTCTGAGAAATGTAGAGAAGAGACAGCAGGCTGGGTTGCTCTACCATCTTGCTCCCAGCCCTGGCCCCTCTCTCCTCCAACTGCCACCAGAAAGCTCTGAGCCATCTTGCCTGAGGGGAGTGGAGAAAAGACAGTAGGCTGGGTTGCTCTGCCGTCTTGCTCCCAGTGACGGCCCTTCCCTCCTCCAACTGCCACCAGAAAACTATGAACTACTTTGCTTGAAGGGGAGTGGATAAGGGAGCAGGCTGTATATATAGTGATTTTATTGTGACCCACTGAGAGATATTAGGGTTTAGGGCAGGAGAGACTGATAAACAAACAAACAACAAAAATATAGTTACTTGTCCCAGCCTACATTCAGAGGCAGGGGGTAGTTGTGTGGCATGCTCCCAGAAGTGGGGCTTTTGCGGATCACAGCAAAATGGACCTGGGGTCTTCATGGCACATGGCACACTCCAGTCATCACCACCTGTCTGCATGGAACTGGCTGGAGGAGAATGTAAGGTAGACAGCTTTAAAGTGATCTCCTAAAGTGCTCATGGACATGAATTGTACACTCAGAAGCCCTCCAGCTGCCCTGGTCATGCAGCTCGCACATTCCCTAGGACACCATGTGCCTTGGGGATTACTCTGGTGGGTAGATGCCATACTCCAGGATGGCAGCCAACATGTTCCAAATGGACCATGCAGAAGTTGCTTTCCTTTCTTTGCCAAAAAGCAAAGAGAGAGGGATGGCTTTTGGGCCATTTGGCTGGCTTTTGAGTTTGGCGTTTATTAATTATTGTACTCTGATCACTGTATGTTTTTTTATCTCAGTCTGCTATGTAGCAGAAGAAGTCATCATATTTTCTTCATCAGTTTTCCAGTCTAGGTACCACTCTGGCAAAGAGGTTACTTGAGGTTTGGGAACACAGCTGCCCAGTAACTTCCAGAGCAGGTCTGGATCAGATTTGGATTGGATTCAGATTGGAATTGATTGGATTTGGATTGGATTTGGGGGTGCCACTGGTGGTGCAGGAATTCAAAGAGAATCCAAAGCCTAACAGATTTGAAGTGGGTCTATTCACACAAATGTAATTTCTGTCTCAATGGCTTTGTTGCAAAGCAAATGGCGGGGGGGGGGGGGGGACTGTGAACATCCATAGTATGCACACACTAGGGATGTGCATGGATATTTGAATGCATTTGAAATTCAGTAGAATCAACTGAATTTTGACATTTGAATTAGAATCAAATGTCCTTAAATTCAAATTCAAAGATTCAATTCAAATTTTGAATTTTGGATCTATTCATTCAAATTATTTGGACATTTGTTTGTGTACGGGTTTGTACATGATTTATTTATTTATATTTATTTATATTTACATTTATATGCTGCCCCATACTCAAGGGTCTCTGGGTGGCTCACAACATTTAAAAACAGACATTAAAAAAATTATATCAGCCCTAAAACCAGAAACAAGGTTAAAAATGCAGCTTTAAAAGAAATACAAAAATAGTTAAACACAGCAGTGATTTTCAATGGGGGAAGTGTGGGGGACATTTAACCAAAGGCCTGCATAAAGAGGAACATTTTTCACCGCCTTCCTGAATAAGAACAAAGAACCTGACACACCTCGAGGGGGAGACCATTCCACAGCCTGGGGGCCACTACTGAGAAGGCCCTCTCCTGGGTGCCCACCCGCCTAGCTACTGAAGGCGGAGGGATCACCAGAAGGGCCTCCCCTCCAGATCTTAAAACACGGGCAGGTCGATACAGGGAGAAGGCGCTCCTTTAGATATCTGGGATGAAAATGAGTTGCATATGGGATAGCTACGGGATGCATACAGACGCGTATGGATCCATACAGATGTATACAGACCAGGGGAAGATGCATACGGGCATCGACGAATGCTGTCGTCATTCGTAGGTACAAATTCGAATGGAATAGAATAGAACAGAATAGAATTTGAACCAATAGATGCAAATTTGCTTAATTTGATTTGGATTTGTTTAAATTCAAACTGTAAATATTCAAATCGAATTTTCAAGTATTTGAATTCAATCCCAAAAATTGCATTCGTGTACACCCCTAACACATGCCTCCACAATCCAGTATACCAGAGGATCCAGTGTACCAGCGCAACAAAGCACACCATCACAATGGGTCTCCCGAGCCTTTAGAGCTCCAAAGCTTTGGCGATGGGGGTTGGATTGGAGCAGACCGGCCCAATATGGACCACTGTGGTCCTCACCAGGGACCATCTGTTCTCATGAGATCCAGTTTCCTTGGCCTGACTACTGAAAGTAAGTACAAAAGGGCCCATTTTCCTTTTGCAGTTCTAAGATGTACCAGCTCCCCCTAACCATTATTTCCCATAGGCACAATCACTTAAAATTTGCAGATTTGAAATCTACAGCATTTTCAAGGAATCCAATCCTCATGAAACTCAAGGACAAGTGGAGGTTTTCTTGGAAATTACCATCTTGTGGAATGTAGTTTTATGTACTTTTCCTTGATTCATTTAGGTTAATACTGAATTCTGAAATCACAATAAAATGAAACACTGCAGAGGGCAGTGTGGTTATATGAACAGACAATCTATAATAGCCTCAGTGGCAGAATTTAAAGATGCGCTGGCAATGACATATTGCTAGTTTAATTCCGAGTTTATTCATGTAAAAAGGGGCTGTTTCAGAACAGATTGCTTCCAGCACATAAAGTCCAATACGGCTGCAATCCCAAATTTGCTTTCCTATAGATTAAACACCATAGAGCACCCCTCAAGAGCAGCAAGCAGCAACCTCTAAGGATGCTAGAAAACAGGTGAAGATTCCAATCATCACTTTGATTCTACCAAACTGCATTTTGGACCACACTGCATCAAAATGCAATTTGTTAAATTCCAAACAAGGTTTCAGCCAAGGTTTTGTCCTCCCTAGCTACCCTCCTGGAAGCCCTCCATGAGCTTCTGCTGCTTTGAAATAGCTGTGATTAGGAGTACACTATAATAAATCACCAAAATCCAAATGGAGCAACCTACCATAACTACATTTGGGACTGTCCCAGTGCAACTGACAGCAACATTTGATTGTTCACTCCTTATCTTAAAATAAATAAATCATTCTAGAAGTTCTAATTATGATTTATGCTATTTTCCTAGTGTCCACACATTGCACTGTTTAATTGCTACAGGCCATTGCCTGCTTGTTTAAAGACAGAGGTCTGCCAACCATGTGCTTCGTTAGAAGAGACTGTCAAGTCATTATAATCTGGGAAATTCCAGGCAATGGAGAATCACTGAGTTAAGAATCAGGCCACATCCAGACGGTGGCCAGATACCCCATCAGGAGGAGAAGAAGAAGAGTTGGTTTTTCTACCCTGCTTTTCTCACCCATTTAAGGGGACTCAAAGCACCTGACAAACCTTCTGTTCTTCTCCCCACAACAAACACCCTGTGAGGTAGGAGGAGCTGTGAGAGCTCAGAAGAGACTGTGCCTAGCCCAAGGTCACCCAGCTGGATTCGTAGAGGAGTGCGGAATCAAACCTGATATTCCCCAATAAGAGTCTGGTTCCTTAACCACTAGACCAAACCATCTCACAAGGTGTGGCAAGGAGGTGATAATGTGGGAAATCTTCCCTGCATGATTAGTGTCTCCTAGGTCAGTGGTCAGCAAACTCATTAGTGAAAAAAGCCAAATATCAACAGTACAACAATTGAAATTTCTTTTGAGAGCCAAATTGTTTAAACTTAAACTATATAGGTAGGTATGTTGTTATTAATTTAATTAGAATACTCCTAAGCTGGAAGAGCCACACTCAAGGGGCCAAAGAGCCACATGTGGCTCCCAACCTGCGGTTTGCCTACCCCTGTCCTAGGTAGATAACACCACAACCAGTGCTGTCTTTGTGTGTTTTAACTGATGTGTACATCTGGACATTCAGGCATCCAGAATGCCAGATGTGCTCATCATCACTTCCATGCATGCGTGGTCACTCGTTTTGGTCTCCATCAGTGTGTGCTAGACAGAGCAATCATGGAGGTTCCATCAAGAAGTTAAGTAAATGTGCTATTGATGGAAAACCCATGGCCACCCATGGGTTTTCCAGGACTAGGTTTTAGCACTTTTTGGGGGGAGGAAGTGGGGCTATATTATCCCCATCTGGAAGGGGGCCCAGTCCCTCATTTCTGTAGTTCTTTTATCTGAATCAGGCTGCAAATGGGGTTTCAGTGATTATTCTGAAATATTGTATGCCAGCTTTGTCCCTCATCCCACAACTGGTGACCAGTGATGGAGTGTACAGTCCCAACCATCATACGGTTACCAGGTAGAGGAGAGTGGTGTATACTCATACAGGCAAAATTGCTACCCCTAAGCAGCCCAGGGGCTCAGCAGGTAAATGGGTCTGCCTGCAGTGGACCTATTAGGTCATCCCAGAGATGCAGAATCCATCCTCAGAGCCGGCCATAAGGGAAGATTCTGGCCAAATTTGCAGTGTTGGAGGAGTGAAGCAAATTAACCAGGGACTATTTGCATTTTGGCCCATGGTGCACGGTTAGGGAGCTTTTGGGGAAGACCATCTGCACTTGGTGGAGGCTGCTGCAGCTTCCAAGCAACCCCACCTTCCCAGAAGTTCCCTAATCATGCATTAGGTGGGAAGCAAGAAATTGTGCTCCACACCATTACCACCGTTAACCAAAAGCTTAACTGTTGTGTCCAGGCACCTCTTCTGGTGCCCCAGGGCCGTCTGAGGTGCTGCGCAAGCGTGCTGGTGACGCCCAAAAGAGGACTTCAGGACTGGTCACAGACAAGTGACCAAGCATGCAGAGCTTAGTCTGTAAGTGACTAGCAAGTGCGATTGCTAGTCAACGTTAGGTGATCCCACTCCTTTCCCCTCCAGTGAACGTGAAGTGCAAAGATGCCCCAGCTACTGCACCAGACCAAAAGTGGCTCACTGAGGGCTCTTTCATTCTGCAGCCAGGAAGATTCTGGAGGTCAGGAGATGCAGTCAGGCACCTCATGAGCCAGTTTGGTCTAGTGGTTAGGGAGCTGGACTCTTATCTGGGAATACCGGGTTCGATTCCGCCCTCCCCCATGAAGCCAGCTGGGTGACCTTGGGCTAGTCACAGCTCTCTTCTGAGCTCTCACAGCCCCACCTACCTCACAGGGAGTTCTGTTGTGGGGAGAATAATAGAAAAGCTGTGTCAACCACTTTGAGTCCCTTTAAATGGGTGAGAAAAGCGGAGTAGAAAAGCCAAATCTTCTTCCTCTTCTTCTTGTCTCTATGGTGAATCCCAGACCTTCCACCTTTTTCACAGCCCATTTAACAGTCATCTTTATGCAGCTAAGAACCATGTGGAGGAGGACGGGACTTGACACCTTTGAGACTTGTCATTCTACTAATCCAAAGTAAGCAGGAATAAAGGCAAAGAGAAATAAGCAGAACTCTTTTAGCCTGGCTTTATACAGCTTCAGTGGTCGTTGCTACAGGTTCCTGAAGCACAGTAGTTCTGGAGCGGGCAGACGATGTTTGCACACTGTTGCTGCTAACTGCGAACCTTCTAATTAGGATTGCACCATAGAAGGTCTTAAAATTCTAGCCAAACATACTGTAAGTAAACAGATTTTCTCCAGGGGCCTAGAGGTCAAAAGGCAGAAGAGTTCAAAAAAAGTCAATGGTTTGACATAGATTTTCCAGCAAAGACATCTGAGCAATTTTTAAACATACAAATATGGGTACAAAGCAAACCTTCCTAGTAGACATTGATGCTGATCCTCAAACTTTCATTTTGAAGAAATGGATGGGTAAGGACAAATCTGAACAAGTAATTTGTTAAGTATTTCTACAGAGTGCATTTTTAATGGGCATCTTATGCTGTATAGTTGATCAATAAAAGCAATAAAAACCATTGAGAAAAGGAGAATACAGAATCAAAGCGGTCAAGAACAGCATGGGTGTGATAGGAGACCCCAATGGTTTTAGGGTCAAACCAAGAAGTGTGCTTGCTGCTTTTGGAACCATAGGGGGATGTATATCATTTATATGACCCCCTTTTCCTATGGTCACATAAATTTAAAAAAAACTGAGGAACTTTATTCCCCCACTTTGACTCTTCTGCACAGTTGCACCTTCAAAGGAACAGGAAGTGGCCTTGGGAGTTGACCATTTCCTGTACTTTAAAAAAATGGTCCAGGCAGTGGAGCAAGCACTACTGGGTTCATCTGCATAGGGTGATGGGTAGGAGGATGGTGAAAAAGAATTGCCAGTGTTCTAGAGAATCCCACACCCTCTAGACTATCCCATGTTTAAATTTGGCATGTTTAAGCTTTCAACAGCAACCAGAGTGAGGAAGTTCTGTTCTGAATATGCAAAGAAGTAAAAATCCACCAGGCAGCCATTTTGTTTCTGTGAGATGCTCTTTCTGACATCATTGGCGAGCTTGGAAGCAAACTGGAAGCTAGTGAAACTGAAAAAAGTGTTTAGTACAAATAAAATCTGGACTAAATAC
This sequence comes from Aspidoscelis tigris stejnegeri, assembly GCA_023333525.1. Classification (NCBI taxonomy): domain Eukaryota; kingdom Metazoa; phylum Chordata; class Lepidosauria; order Squamata; family Teiidae; genus Aspidoscelis; species Aspidoscelis tigris. Next base: position 17,713,622 of record JALMGA010000007.1, read on the forward strand.
ACCATTTGTTCTGCAGTGCATTACATACCATGTTTATGATAGTGAGGATATAGGCTTCAACATTGTCACTGCCATGATATTCAATCATTTTGTTATCAGCCACGACCAGAGTCTCCACCCATCGCTCTTTGCTGACAGACCGTCGGGAGACTGATTTATCCTTTCTGTACTTCCTTTCCCAGGTTTCTCTTTGAAGCTCTTGCCTTTTAAAATTGTTGAATTCTTCTGAAAATAGGGGGCAAAAGACATTTATATTATTTTTGTGAAAGGGCTGTTAAATATAGAGTACTTCTCTTTGGCAAGAGGAATGTAAAAGAAAATTATTTCTCATACGATATTGTATGACACAATTTTCCTCTTATATAATCAATAAAATGTAACCTTCATTTGTTATGTTTAGACACAACCAATGACTCCATCCAAATACAGCCCTAATGGGGGCTGAAAGAAGTTATCCAACCTTCTGTTGTCTTGGAAGCGTGTGGGTGACTCTAGAACTTTGCTCACATGGACATGTGGGATGAGAAGTTGGGCCATGGGTCATGTCTGCAGCCTGATCTCCCAGACATCCTGAAGGGCAGAAGACCAGCACATCTGTTGCACCAGCATTTGACTACCCCACCCCTCTGGTTGGCCAAAATAACACACCATGGTCCCCCCAGATTAGCAGAATAAATCTGCAGTTGTGGGGGGAAATCCGCAGCTTACCTACTGAGAAGTGACATCTCTCTGTCCTCACTAAAGCAGCCTCCCTGTAGCTTCCTCATCAAAAGCTGCAAGAGTTTGTGCGCATGTCACATGGGATGAGTCAGCCAATCAGAATTGAGCTTCCTTCCTTGTTCTTGTTGGCTGTTCTCACCATCCTGTGAGACTGGCAGGAACATTTGAATTTTCTTAATGCTGCACCAGGAATGCTGTTACATCAGAATTACGGTTAGTAAATCTGCAGTAGCATCGCTATAATGCGATACCACTATGAAGTAGCGGCCACTGTGTGCGACAGCTCAATCTTGGCTGCACATTCCAATGCGCAGGATTAAGAAGTCTTGATGGTCCTAAAATGACCAAGTATTTGTCTTTCATTCTAGTTACTTAGAGGAATTCCTCCTCACTCCTTGATATACACAGAAAGCTTATACATTTCTTTCTAGCCTTAATGCCTTCTTTTCTTTTCTTGCCAGAGGCAAGGAAAGGCTCAGTTTCTGATTCAGCATCTAAATTATTTGCTACATCTCAGAGCAGGTATTTGGTGACTGGTACCCAAAATGCCTTTCCAGAACCCAACATATACCCAAGATCCACCCAAATGCGAGGACCTTTAAAATTTAAACACAAATACACACAGCAGCATCATTCAAAATGCCTCAATATAATGAAAGGGTCTAATACTTGGCACCTTACAACTGATTTAATTGGGTTTGGGTGAAGCATAGGGCTCAGCTGCATCTTGCTAAGGGAAAATATCCGCGAGATCAGCTTATTATAATGAAAGAATTTAATGATCACTAATGCCAGTTCTACAAGAGCAAATATTTCATATTGTACCCTTTCATTTCCTTGATCAGGATTTGCAAAGCTTTGCATATGCACCCACAACTTGCTGAACTGGAATTTGCAGAACAAATGTTGAAAGCATCCTTTCTTGGGATAGCCTTCACTCACAGGAAGAAATTTAAGGAATAGTTTTTAAGCAATCATGGAAGCTGTACCGCAGCATGGGATTTGAGGTGACACAGAGTTGCCCCGATGCTAGAAAGAACAAATTCCCCTGGGAGAGTAAATCCCACTCTGGTAGCATTTTGCACAGCAAGCTGATCCAAAGACAGCCCAAGAACTGGACCTCTGGTAGTGGACTTCTTAAGCTTTGGTTGCTTTTCTTTTTGCTCCTAAACTGGTGTTTCATGCAGAGGTGTTTCACAGGTTCCAAGGGTTATTATGAGCCAGAGAGTTAGGGGGAGGGGTTATCTTCTTGTTCCACTTGGCAACAGCTTACTGTTACCTACAAGCCATCATTGTGGTGGGAGAAGCAAGGCTTGTAAGCCATAAGAACCTATGAACCCTGCTGGATTGGGCCACAACCCATCTAGTCCAGCATCCTATCACACACAGTGGCCTATCAACTGATATAAGAGATCAAGAGCTAGAGTAGCTAAAACTGGGAGCTGTTGTCGACATTCATATGTTCAGATTCATATTAAAAATTCATACAAATAGATTTGAATTTGGTAAATTTGAATCGAATTTTGTTAAATCTGAATTTAAAAGATTAGAATCAAATTGGATTTTCATGTATTGGATTTTCAGATTCAAATAGAATGTCAAAAAAATATTTGTGCACATCTCTAGCTAGTAGTGCATTTCCAGTACTGTTACTAATGGGATGAGAAAGAGCTTTAAAAACAATGGGACATAATTCAAAATTGCATTGCTGTAGTTCCTTCATGGCTGGGCAATGCCCACCACAGGCCCATGTCTCCGTTTGTTTTTGACCCCAAAAAGGCATTATTGAGAGTATAATGCTAGGAATTTTCAAAATAAATTGGTTGTTCTCCTCTGTATCTAATAACACACACACTCACTGAAGCAAAACCTGTAGGCACAGGCCTTGCTCAGAGATAGCTGTCATGGCTTCTGTAAGGGAGAGTCCTATTTAACAAATGTTCTGGAGTTTTTAAGTATGTTAATAAACATGTGCATAAGGGTGATCCAGTGGATCTTTCTGCACTGGGTTTTATTCTGGATTATAATTTGGGATAGGGGCCTGCGCTCTGCATTTAATGCACAGTATGGCAGGCTCCGGGTGAGGCCTACCATAGTCTACACTAGCAGGCAGGCAGCAGATCCCCATTCCGGGATATAATCCAGAGTAAGATCCAGTGCAGAAAAAACCATAATCTACTCAAATCTTCAAAAAACATTGGATGAAGTCTCTCATTAAAGACTATTCTGGAGGCTTAACAGTCACAGAATAAAATGGCAGGCCCTATTATAGATAAGCAACTAGCTAAGAAATATAAAACACAGAACAAATGGAATATTTTTGTCCCTCAGCAAAGATCACTGAAAGGGCACATCTGCATGCAAGCCAGCTGATGCGATTTGGACATGTGTGATAAAAATCTGTGTTGTAATGTGGAATAAAGTGTCCCCGTGTGGTTTGGGGCAACGCGTAACTGCCAATCCGAACCGTAACTGCCTGTCCCCATGGAATGGTGGCGCCGGCGGCGAGAGGAGCACTGCAGTATCTCCTCATCCACCCGCCAGCAGAGCGAACGAGCGAGGTTATGTTCCCATTCATCCCCTCCTATCCTGCCGGCCATGGACAAGGAGGGGATGAATGGGAAAATAACTTCGCTTACTTGCTTGCTTGCTCTGCTGGTATTGTTACCTCCATTTACATTGCTGGGTAGGCAACAAGTTTGTGCTGAAGCAGATGAACTGTAGCCCCTTATTTTGCATGCAAAACACTTTGTGAAGTGGGGTTTTTTAAACACGTATTGACTCCCATGTGCCATGTATCAGGGCTTTGAATGTGGACGCTCCCGAGGCGGACATGGAATCCTTTCGGATTATTTTTAGCATGCAGAAGGGGCCCAAAGAACTTTACAAAGGTTTGGATTTTCTGTATTATATCCATTAAAATTATCTTCCATCAAAGAGCACACTTAGAATTTAAAAACAAAAAACCTCATGCCAAATCCTGTTGAAGAGCCCTTGCCCCTTGTTCTGAGGTAAATTGAGAGGCACGAAAGACACTCTGTACTTGTCCAGTGTCACTTAAAACTAATGAAATAGAATTCCTGAAGCAAAAGTTGACAATTCTAATTGGACTAAATGGAAGAATCACTTTTCAAATTAGCGTTAATGAGGTAAAGTGAGGTTGGTTCCTCAGATTTCTGTCAATTTTGGCCTGTTGATGGCATTTACTGATTATGCTCCATTAATTTCGGAAATCTGGGCACTTTCAACCTGTGGCTCCATTCCCTATAGCAAAATAATTAATGAAACTTGCTACCAGCATAGCATGCCTTCTTCTCAAGCTGTCTACTTGCTAACAACCTCATCAACCATACCAGCAGAGCACATCCGGCTGTTATAATTACTCACAAATACAAAACTTTAATACATGAACAACACCGAATGAAGAATGTAAGAGGCACATCACTAGGCCTCTTAAAAACTAGAGTAAAAAAACAGCATTCATCTTACTGTTTTTTTATTTAATGAACTAGTAATTATTTTTGTTTCATTTATGCCTCTCTATTCTTAGATGTCTGTCTATAAGGTTATCCTTTCCAAATTTGATTATTAAGACAATACATCCTAAGAAGAGAGAATCTGGAAGCTTACACATCTCTAGACTAGGTCTGATGAATTTTTTAAATGTAAAACATTTATTTCCTGTTTCTTGCTTCTTGACCTGGGATTTGTAGGTGACTTGGGACTTTATGGTAATGAAGTGGATATAATGCTTGTCTAATATTTATTTTTATCCCTCCCTATATCCTTTTATAACTTTACTTCTATATATTTCCATTACAATTCACAGAAATACATATGCAATTCTGATAAGACTACTACATTCATTAAGTATATCCCAAATCATTCCTCCATGGATTTCCTTATCATTTGCATTACAGAGATTCCAGGAAGGTATCAGTTTCTTATATTTGGTATGGCTTCAAATACAGGATTTCTGGTTTCCATATGTCTTTACCTTTTTATTCCTTATGTTAACAATATTTCATTTTTCAATTATTATATTTCATCAATCAGTATTTCCCAGATTTTACTATATCTTCAAAGTTAACTTATCCACTGTTTCCCACTGTTGGGCTATTATCATCTGCTTGATTACCATAACAAAAGTGATAAATTTGTTTTACAGAGGTTTGCTTGTTCCATGGTACAACTTAGATTACAGTTTATTCAAAATGCTCTGTTCAATTTTGTTTCTACTTTTCTCCAGAATTTTCTCACAGGTTTGCAATGCCAACTCGTATGAATATAATATCTCTTTTCTTTGCAACCTCTTATTTCTCCTTATATCCAAAGGTCTCAGGGTGAGTTGCAGTAAAACAATATACTACAAGATACTGTAATATAACGCGTTATACTACAATAACTTGTTAAAAGCAATAACAGCGCCCAAAAGGTTTAGGGGAAACTGTACCATTAACTGAAGGCCAGGGTAAAGATTATTTGTATGAATCTGTACATTTGTACACAAATGGAATGTTACAATATTTGTATAATAACATTCGTATTCTAGACATTCGTACAAGTAGTTCAAACATCCATTAGATTAGGGGTGTTGAAAAATGGAGCACCAGTCACATCCACAATGGATCCAGAATGCATTTGACATGGATTGATAGCAGATTAAAAGTGGATTCAGGTCAGATCTGATGTTTTCAGAGCATGGGTATGTTATGGATACCTATTGGATATGTATTGGTTCATATTGGATACATATCCATTATGTATTTGTTTGTAACAGATACGTATCTGATATGTATTCATTCGTATCAGATACATATTTGTTCATATAAGATAAATATTTGTTCATATCAGATATGTATTGGAAATGTATTCGTTCATATCAGGTATGTATCTGTTCATATCAGACACGTATTTGTTTGAATCGGATACGTATCCATTACGTATTCATTCATATTAGATATGTATTCGTTTGTATCAAATATGTATTTGTTCATATTGGATACGTATTGAATATTCATACAAATACGTACAAATAGATTCATATTGAATAGAATTTTACCACATTCAAATGTGGCCAGCTACCCATGCCTGCACAGAATGGCCGGGATTGAACTGTTATTATGAAAAACTCTTTTGAACCTTAACAAGGGACATACTCATCTGAGGAATAACAGTTGAGACTGCAAAGATTTGCAGGGAAGGCAGGCCGCATGGAAGGATTCATAAAGTTATCCAGTCCTAAAGAAGAACATGTCATTCTGGTCCATGACTGTTAAACCACATAGCCTCGAGTAAGGCCACTGAAGTTGCTGTAGTATTATGTAGTGCATGCTTTAATGATTACATGCCTTTGCTGCTGGATTCATTTGCCAAATGCTAAAAGCTGGACATGGAGATGTCTTTGTAGTCCTCTGAGGGTTTCTGGTGTTCTTTTGTGTCATATTTTGAAGAAGAATGTACTGAGCTTCCTAGTTCTGGCAATGGGAGATTTTTCAGAATGGAAATCATTTTAACATCTTGTTCATGGTGAGTCAGTATTGCAAGTTCAAATGCCACATGGTTTGGGTACAAAGAAAGAGTGAATTTGGAAAGTATGACTAAAGGCTGTGCCTTAAAATACCTAAGTGGGCAAAAAATTCTGAAGCATATTTCACATAGCTGCCTAAGCATGTGGAACACAAGAGAAGACCTGCTGGATCAGTCCACAGCCCATCTAGTCCAGTTTCCTGTCTCACACAGTGGCCCACCAGTTGTTTCTGGGCATCTCAAGCAGAAGACAAAAGGCAAAACCTTTACTTGCCCTTGAATCCCTGCATATGGCTTTAGAGGCATCCTACCTGTCTAGGCATGCATTCTAATAGCCATTAATAACACCCAACTTCCATGAGTTAATAGAAGGCCTGCTGGGTCAGACCATCATCCTTTCTCACACAGCAGCCCATCAATTGCTTTTGAGCATTTTCAAACAGAAGATGAAGGCAAAACTTTCACCTGTTCTTGATGTCCTGCAAATGGCCTTTAGAGGTATCCTATGATTTTACGTCAAGGTTCAATTCAAAATAGTTTTCTAATATAGGAAAGATATTCAGTTTCCTGCAAGAAAACACTGGTTTAAACAAACAAACAAACAAAATAGGTAGATTCTGTTCTACCTATGGGTGAAAGGCCATTATGAATTGTTAAAGCTGATAAAGCTGTAGATTTGCAGAGATAGCTAACTGCTAAGATCACAGCAGATAACACGTGAAGATGACATTCACAGGCATGAGAGCAGACATGATAATTCATTCCAATAAGGAAGGCTTTCACTGTCTTCATGGTCGCAAGATAGTAGCTAGTTAAATGCATAGTTGGTTACATGAGTGAAGGTATGAAAGCAATACATGGTTTAAAACCTATTCACTACGTCTTAGTTAGGAACATACAGATCAAAAAGCACACGTTACAATGATTATTAAGGCAGTATGAACTCTTGTGAGATTGTGTGATGTCACTTTGCCCGGCCCCCACATGTACAAATTTCAACTATCCGGAATGGAATTTTCCTCTCAAGAAAGTGGAGGCCTGGCTGTGATAAACATACCGTTCCCACAGAAAAGCAGAAACTTAATTGTGTCTATGTTACAGGAACAGAACATCTGCAGAATGTTCCTGGTGAGACAGATAGCTAAACAAGCATTTCCAGTTTTAACAAGTATTCCAACATGAATTCACCCTTGGTCCCTTCCAAACTGGGGGGAGGACCCTTACTTAGGGGGGCTCAATCGCAGCCCTGCAAATGTTCTTGAACTACAACACCTAGCATTCCACTTTCCCCAGCATTCTGTGTTAGCCCCAGCAATTTTCCAAACCACCCAGCTCACAACATTTACTATTTTAAGCTACTACAATATTAGGTACAATGCAATTTCATTTTCCCTGAATGTTGTCCTAAATAAACATTGCTTTTGTTTCATAGTTCTGCCCTAGATTGTGCAGGAACACCTGTCAAACAGAACAAAGCTTCAGCTTGAAAGACAGTATCCTTTGCTGAAAGCTGTTTGACTTACATCCATCTTCTCAGAAGCCCTGAGCCACATGGTGTGTTTCAAACAACATTTAAGTCTTGGCTACGAAGCATGGACAAAGTAATAACTGTCCTGAAATCCAAAATCTGTTCAGCCAGCTTTTGTGAATGTTAAATGTCACTTTCATTTTGGGAACCACACACACACACAAATGAGAAAATGATTACTGTGCTAGAAAAAGTGGTTACTGGAAAAATAATAGCTCCCATTGATACTAGTGACTCACATGAAAGTAGGAAAGGCTGACTTAGTGCCTAACTTTAAACTGCAAGATTTTTGGAGGCTGACCAGTTAGGCAATTATTCATTTTGTTTTGGACAGCAACCAAAGAAATTGCAATCCATTGATGGCAGTGTGGAAAAAAGCAGTGCAAGATTGTTGCTCCTTTATAGATCTAGTTACAAGATCTAGTGGGAGATAGCACAGCACTAGAACCAGGGACATTTCGTGAAGCTGATGGGCAGGAGAGTTAGAACCGACAAGGAGAAGTATTTTTTTTTTCATCCAGAGGGCCATCAGTCTATGGAATTTGCTGCCAGAAGAGGTGGTAACAGCAACCTTCCTGGATAGTGTTAACAAAGAGTGAGACAAACTCATGGAAGACAGGTGTATCAATGGCCATCAGAACTGATGCCCAGGGTGGATAGACAGACAAGATGCCTCTCAAAGCCATTTGCAGGTAGTTGAGAGCAGGTGAAGATTTTCCCTTTGTCTTCTGCTTGAGATGCCCAAAAACAATTGGCAGGGGACAGCATGAGACAGAATGCTGGACTAGATGGGCTGTGGCCCAATCCAACAGGGCTCCTCTTATGTTCTAAAGGGGCAAAACAGTGTTTAAGGCAACTATAAAGAATGCAGCCATTTCAGTTAACCTGAAACATTTTCTAGGAACCTACAGTACTAAGAATGGAAAAACTGGTAGGAGAAAGGATCCACATTTGAGGTATGATACAGCCAGGGAGCACCACAGAACATATGGAATGAAGCTGAATCACTGGATGTAGGATAAAAAATAACAGATGGACAGTGTGGTCACTGGGCTAATTTTCCTCTCCCTATTTGAATGAGGTTCCGGAATGACTGGTTCTTTAGCTGCCACAGAAAATCATTTATCTTTGAGGAGTTCTCAGAAACCCTTTCAAGTTCTTAGAAGAGAGTTTCCTTAACTTGGTTTCTTTGTTTCAAGGATCTACAAATTCACCACAGATGCAATTTAGGGCAGAGGAAACAGGATCCGGTCAGAGAAGCTACTTTCTCTAAAAGGAAGAGAGGAAGGGAGGAAGGAAGGTCTCTACAGGTGAATAAAAAATAATAATTTAGAGGGGTAAACAATCCTTTTAATGCATTGGTATTCAAATGAAGTCCACACCTATTTTTTTAAAAAAACATAGTGATGCCAAATTTAAACCAAACAGAAAGAACTGAAGAATCATATGTCACAGAAGAGCTGAATAAAATCAAGAGAACAGCATGCAGTGGTTAAGGAAAGAAAAAAGTGCAGTATAACAAAGAATAAAAAATAAAAGAAAGAGCCTGATTTCTTTTCTTTCTCAAGCACAGTGGTTCATTTTGACTTGAAGGAAATTTGTGCTCCGTCTCCACATATGGAATGAGGCAACTCTGTGCTGGGTGGATGGGGGAGGCGCCCCTGATCTGCTACAAAAGCATATTCCTCTGCATTTCTGTTTTGGAGCACAAAAGTACCACTTGCTTCAGCCAATTGCATTGCATCAGTGGACAGCCTGAAATCACATGCTCTGTGGTCGCACTTAAGACTTAATCCAGCTTCAGTCCACTTTCAGAGTGAGAGAGCACATCAGCAAAGTGACAAGCTGTTTTCTTTCAGTGTTAAATAACTCAGAAGATTCACCTTTGGGCTTGATGATGTGGAAAGGAAATCACTGGTCACTTTGCTGATGTGTTCTCCCGCTCTGAAGGTGGACTGAAGCTGGATTAAACCCTGGGTGTGACCACAGCCCCTGAGAACAAGGTACCAATTTCTCTAACTTTTCTTTTTGTGTCTTCCTTCGAGATTTCTGTGTTCTTGTTTCGCCTGGCAATGGAGAGGCACTCCAAGGCTGGATTTCAGCAGTGTCCTGTATATCTGACCACTGGATGAGTGGATGGAGGTGACAACACATGGCCTTGGGGCATGGAAGCGAGGTGATCCAGCCATGCCTTTCCCCACCATCCCAATCTGTTTGCTGTTGCTGCTGGCTCTGCTGCCAGCATCTCTCCTCCCGCCAGGCTGGTAGAATAGCTTTTCAGTGCAGATGCACGTGGGAGGACATTACATGGCCAGCCTGTCACTTCTGGCTTCCCCTTGTTTTCTTCTCAACACTATTCGCCCTCAGCCTCTTACCAGCTGAATCACTCTATTGGTTTTCCCCCCTCCATCTTATCCCTTCTACCCTGAAAGAGAGCTTGTTTTCGCAATCTCAGATCCTTATATTTGTTTTGGCAGGAACCTAGTGCTTAAGCTTAGAAAAAACAATCATTCTAAAAGATAGCACCTTACCTCCAGACATGTGGAATGTAGCACAGGTGCTCAAAATTCCCTGCACTCCCACCTGGATTCTGGTCAGTGGGAGGAAAGGGTCACTTCAGTTAGAGAAGCAGTTCTAAGTAGCTAGCTGTATTGTGCCTTTCCTAGTTGGGTTACTTTTATTTCTTTGGCAGAACCTGTCCCACTCAGTTTTGGTTTTGTACTTTGGTTGTTGTTGTTTTTGCTTTAGGGATTTGTGTAGGTTAATTTGTTAAGTGTGAAATTAGAATAATTCAAAAAGCTGACTTATATAGGGGAATCAGCACAAAGTTTCAGTCTGCTTCAATTTAGCAATCAATATGAAGCCATGTAACAATATAACATGAAGGGAATAGAATCTCTGGCCGCATCCCCATTATAAGCTTAATTCAGTTTTCCTAAACCGAAATAATAGAACCGGATGCAAACACAAATTTGCCTGTTCCCATTACTTTAAACTTAATCGTGTTTGATCCGGATTCTGAGGATCGTACGTGGCGTATGTGACTCAAGGGGGGACTCAAGTGGCTACTTTTTAAAAGCCGCTTTTCGGGGCTGCCCTGCCCTCTTCCTCCTGGTGTGAACGTGCCACCCCTTCACCGAGCCTGGCTGGGTGGCTGCTGCTTGCCTGGATGGAGGAAAGCCGGCAGCGGGCAGCCAGCGATTCTCCCCATTGCCCAGGGCACACAGCAGCAGAGGCAACTCAAGCAAGGGGGCTTTAAACATTCACACATCTCCCAGAACCTGCCCCTGCTTTCCTTTCCCCTTTAAAGGTCACAACTACAAAGAGCTAGAATTGTGCAAAATTGCAACATTGTTATCAGGTGCAAAGTGGCTAGATTGCTACAGTGTAGCGGCTGCTGTGAAGGTTGGATTTTTACATTGAAATCACTGTCTTTGGAAGCAAGCTATTGGGAGAGGGAAACCCTAAACATGGATTCTCATCCCTTAAAATGGTAGGGTCTCCACAGTAAAAAATGTAACACATATCAAGCGCATGATCTGTAGTGAGACCTGTTGAAATGAGGGTTAACATTTACAATGCTTTGGGGCGATTTAACATGTGGAAAGCGTGTTAAGCCAAACTAACGTGGGGTCTGCAAGGATTGAACCCGTATTGAATCCGATATAAGCTTGCCGTGGGAATTTGCCCTCTGCTGTTTAAATTTCAGGCAAAGCAAGCAGGACTTCCCTTAATCAAGCCTATTAGTTGAAGTTCCTACAAAAACACCTTCTTTTTCTTCTGGCTTAGTGCAGACACAGCTAAAGAGTTAACTAGCTCTGAAGCTTAAAAGGAAATTCAATCTCTGATGAAGGTGGCTTTAGAAGAGATATGAATGGATTTCTTCTGCTTTAGCTGTCCAGAAGAACATCCTGTTCACTGTCAATCAAGCTAATGAGGTGCTTGATGTTTGAATGCAACCAGGGCAGCAAAACTGAGGGCAGCAGCTGCCCTGCAAGAATTCATCACAAAATGGGAGAAGACGGTAGTGAAAAAACTCCCCTGTTGAAATTGGTCAAGGACATTTTCCCACCCCAGATGCCAAAGCATTTGTTGGAATGATGCTGATCTGTGCAGGTTTTGCTCACAGGGGAGAGGAGGAGGTTCTCTGAAAATGTCTTTAGAAAGCATGATTGCAGTATCAAGGACAAAAGAATAAAAGCATTTTTGACTGTCCCTATAATGATGGTTTAGAGCTTGTAGTTACAAACAGCTAGAGTGTTTTTCCACTAGAGATAAGAACCCCTCTAAGAGCTCATTAGGAACCCAATCAGTACCTGATTGTTACCAATTTGGAAGGCCCTGTCCCCGCCTGGACCCCACTGAAGGCCCCATCTGCAAGGTCCTGTCCCCATGAGGGCAGGGCAAATCCAGATTTAATTCAGGCCCTTAAATCTGGATTTTCTGAGGACCTGATTAAAGTTGTCCACAATGGGGGTCTCCAGGCTCCATAACCATCTCCAAAAACCAGTACAGGCTCTGTAGATGAGATGTGGTTACGTAGCTGTCCTCATAGATGGTTTTCCATAGTTACAGAGCTGCTACATATCCTCTTCATAGAAGGGTTTCCCTAGTTACATAGCCAGTACATAACCACTTTGTCTCCCATTCTTCCAGGCTCCAAAGTTGCTCCACAAATAACTATGAAGCCGTGGCTCCCCACTGCTCCCTCTCTGGGTAGAAGTAAGCCTTGAGCAGCATTCCTGCTGGCCAATCATGCCGCACCAGCTCAACAGATCCTCAGAAAGGGTTCCTCAGCGTCCCCATGGCATCCTGCTCAGCACCCATTACAATTAGATGCTAGTGGGCCCCTGGGGCTGTATGGGGTCCTCCCCAAGATCTGGATCTTCAAGATCCAGATCTCCAGGAAGACCCCATCTCAAAGATCCAGATCTTTGAATGTGCATGGAAAAAGGGGGCTATGCTCTTTCTACACATACCTGCAATCCAGATTAGGAGGTTTGGAAATATTGGGCCCAATAATCCATATCACAGGGAGGTGCCAGCTGGATCAGTACCATCCACACTGACAGGGCTGCTCCAGGCCATGAGTCCCAGTGTGTGTGTGGGTGCTTTATGGCAGCACACTATGGAACACTGCTGAAAAGCAGTCTCCAACAGTACTGAACATGGAGGCGTGCCATCTGCATGGCTCCTGAGTTATGGAACAGGGCCTTTAGTCCTCTGGTATACCTGGCGCCTTTCTGTACTTCCTGTCCTATCTGGGGGATGGGAATAGTGCACTCCCCCATGTGTCTGCAGACCTATCTTCAGTTCAGACGCATGGCCGGGTGTTGTTATCTTCTTTCTGGAGGTCAGTGCAACTGCATGTGCACCCGCGCCATCACTGGGATGATGGTGATGCGCCATGCAGGTACACTCAAGTTTCAGATAATCTGAGATGCCACCACACTTGCAAGGCACCTCAGATGACCTGCTCAGCCCCATAGAGGTGCAAATGGGCTTTACCAGAGACGACAAAGGCCATCTCTGGTCAACGTAATTCTACATGTGGAGTAGGGATGTGCACAAATATTCAAAACATTCAAAAGCCAATCAAATTCAATCAAATTCAGACATTTGAATTCAAATCCAATGTCTATACATTTGAATTTAGCATTTTGATTTTTTAAAATCATTTGTATGAATTTTGCAGACATTCGTATGTGTACAGATACGTATGTATTACATACGTATCCGTACGCATCGTTTCTGTACGCATTTATAAGTACAGGACAAAAACGGGATGCATATGGGATAAAAATGGGATGCGTACAAATGCGGACACATTTGAAATTAGTCGACAATCGTATTTTCCAATACAAATTGAAAATTTGTACGAATAGATTTGAATGTATTTTCATTGGAATGAAATGTGAATCTATTTGAATCTTTAGATATTTAATGAGAATCAAATTGAATCCTGAATTTTGCATTTGTGCACATCCATAATGTGGAGCATGAAATTATCCTTGGTGTGTAGTTTGCATTCCTGCAAAGAAAGGGCCACTCCTGAGATGGAAACGGCTCCTTCAAGTGCAGACACTCTGTGAAGAAAGGGCCCTGATGAAATAGATCTACCAGAGATTTGGATTAAGGACATCTTCATCTGGATCTTGGTCAATCTAGTGCAAACAAAGCCAGAAGGGAGGAGGGATCCATAATCTGCAATAACATGTTGATACTAAGGCCTCTGAGATTCTGTTTAAGGGACTCCTTGATCTGGATCTAAAGTAAGTGCAGAAAGTAGGTTCCATTGAATACAGCTGGGTTGACTTCTGAGCTTGCATGTATGAGACTACAGTCTTAGAGATTATTTTTTTCCCCTTAATCTTTTTATTGTCTGGGATTTGGGACTATTTCTGTGTACGTATTAGATTTTGGATGTTTTCTTCACCAGCTGTTGTTGATAGGATCTTTATTTCACTATTAGATTTGCAGTTGTGAGAACAGCAGATATACAAATTCCAAGTGATTAAAAACTGAGAGTTGTCCAGCTGAAATTAATCTTCTAATGTCCCATTAAATTCATAAAAGGAAATTTTAGATGTAAGCATATGATTCATTGCTTTAGTGGAAAGAAAGGAAATCAACGTTTATTTGCTTATTTATTTTAGTTTAAGACAACTTCAGGTGGCCTCCTGGTGGTCGCATTACTCACATTATTTTTATTCAGTTTGTTTTCTGAGCCACCTTATTCCCATCAGGTCATTCTAACCAGAGTAGGAATGTGCATGGATATTCATAACATTCAAAATTCGGCCAAATTCAGCCAAATTTGGACACTTGAACTTTAATCGAATGTTACACTATTCGTATGCTAACATTTGAACAGATACGAATGCTTCTGGACATTCATATGAATACTTTAGACATTTGTTAAGCTGGGGGAACATATCAGATACCTATCTGTTCTTATCAGATACGTATCTATTTGTATCAGATACCTATCTATTCCTATCAGATATGTATCAAATGCTTGTACAAATACGTACAAATAGATCCATATCAAATAGAATTTTACCACATTCAAATGCAATCTATTCGTAGGAATACAAACTTTCAAACATTCAATTCATTTCAAATTGAATGCCAAAAAAAAAAAGAAAAGAAAAGAAAGAAAAGAAAGAAAGAAAGAAAAGAAAAGAAAAATAGTGCATGTCCCTAAGCTGGAGCCCTCTTTTCCAGAGGACTCAGCCTGTCCTGGCATGCCGGGCCATCTTCTCTTCCTCAGTGTGAGGGGCGGGGGGAGAGGGCTAAATGAGGCTGAACCATAGGACATGGAAGTGGTGAAGCAGCCTTTAAAAAGAACTGCAGACACACATCCTCACCTCCCTTGAGTGACAGAACATCATCCAATAAGAAAGGAGGTAGATTTGATGCAGCAAAAGGGTAGGAGAACCAAGAGTTCCATGGAGGAGGCTCAGATCGATTGTGGAGAAAGGTGTGAGTGATGCAGCCCAGAGCGAGGACAGTCTGAGGATGACCTATAATGATCTAGGTGTGAACAGAGCTGGTATGACCTCAGTTTGAATTATGAATAGGACAGTTATCAAACTGCCTCTTTATAAATCTACACATTTGGAATATTGTGTACAATTCTGGTCACCATACCTCAAAAAGGATATTGTGGAACTAGAGAAGGTGCAGAGAAGGGCAACCAGAATGATTAAGGGGCTGGAACACCTCCCTTACGAAACCAGGCTGCAACGTCTAGGCCTCTTCAGTCTGGGGAGATGGCATTTAAGAGGGGACCTGATTGAAGTATATAAAATTATGCATGGTATAGAAAAGGTGGATAGAGAAAATTTCTTTTCTCTATCACACAATACTAGAACTAGGGGGCACTCTATGAAGCTGATGGGTAGGAGAATCAGATCTGACAAAGGGAAGTATTTCTTCACCCAGAGGGTCATCGCTTTATGGAATTTGCTGCCGGAAGAGGTGGTGACCACTACCAGTCTAGATGGCTTTAAGGTAGGGTTAGACAAATTTATGGATCAATGGCTACTAGAATGAATGAATGCCTAGGTGCATCTTTCAGGCGGGAGGGGGGCGAACAGGGGTGCTTCTAATGCCATTTTCTGGGATTCTAGAGCAGGAATAGGTTTGTCCTTTTCTCTGCTTGAGATGCCCATGAGCATTTGGTGGGCCACTGTGTGCGACAGGATGCTGGACTGATCCAGCAAGGCTTCTCTTATGTTCTTATGTTCATTCTGTCTCTTACAGGTGTGACCAGGGCCTTAGCGTTCAATTAATGCCAAGTCAACATACCCTATTTTGAGCCCTACAGAGGGCTCAAGTCAAGATTAAACATAGAGCACGTTGACCAATAAGAACATCAGGAACAGGTGCTAAAGAACTTACCCTGGCTCTGCTGAGTTGTCTATTAAATTTTGAAAACTACCAAGATGATTGTGCATTAATGGCTTTTGTTGCAATGCTCCACTTACTTTTTCATTACTTTAATTACATGACTTTGATACCTGTGATTTTACAATAGTTACAGTAAGCTCTTTGACATTCTCCACCAATATGATGAAAGGCAGGATTGTCTGCGACGTGCCAGGGCCCAAGGCAGCGGCAGATCTATTTCATAGGCAGCCCTTGTTGACGGCTGCACAAAAGAGCTATCGTTTTCAGAATTCCTTACAGAAACACAGCCGAGTATTGTAGCACCTGGCTGAATATTCCAACACCTAACTGGCTGTTTATTAAAAATGAAAATTCCCCTTCTGAAACCCTTTGATAACTGTACTTGGCATTGGTTTGCATTTGGCTGGGAGCCTATTTCTCTGTCCTTATATTAAGGACATGCCATACACTGCTTTGGGTGGCCATCCTCCAGAAGAATAAAAATGTTGCCTGCAAGAAATGCTGCTTTCTTTAAAATGTAGTAATAACGTGTAATGATTACCTTATGGTAGGGATGTGTATGAATGGTTTTTTTTGCATTTGATTCACATCAACTCTAATGTAAGAAAATTTGTATTCATTCAAATAGATCCCCTTTAAATGTGGTAGGATTCCATTTGATATGAATGTATTTGTATGAATGCGTACAAATATCTGATACAAACACATATGTATCTGATACATACCTGATACGTATTCGGTAACATATCTGCTCTGAATCCACTTTGAATCTGCTCTCTATCCATGCTGAATGCACTCTGGATTCATTGCAGAAGTAACTGGTGCATTTGCTTTCCCACCTCCCCGTTTCACGAATATTCCACAGCATTTGTATGAAAACGAATGTCAATGTACAAATGTCATAATATGCAATTCATAAATGAATATTAGTACACATTACACCAACCCCCACATGCCTAGAGACTTACCTATTTGGGGGCACATGTCTGATTGCTGCCATCTTGATTGCGGAGCCTGATATGACTGTGCATGCACTGGCACCATCACCACAGCGGCAATGATGCCCCATGCACATGCAGTTGCATTTGAGGTCATTTGAGTTGCCAGCATGGCACCTCAGATGACCTCTTGCACCGGAAATGGTGCAAACAGTTGTGGCGCTGGACATTTCAGGCAAGCTTTTAGTTAAGATTGGGTTCCATGTAGCACATCTGTAAAGCAGGAGGCTTTGGGGGTTGGAAACACTTCCTGCAAGTGCAGATGTGCCTGCCCAGATGTTGACCTATGTTTTTAACTGTTTGTTTTTCTCTTTGTGTGTGGTTTTTTACCATTGCTTTTAATCTTTCCTCTAAACAACCTTGAGATTTTAAATTAAGTGGTATATAAACTTTATAATTACATAAATATATAAAAGCACATAGACACAATTTAGCCAGTTTTACTGCAGTACTTCAACAGCTACATCTTGGTTCATAGAGATCTTTCTGAGCTAAGTGTCAACAGACCAGTATATTGCTCACTGACATTCCAGGAATGTCGTTCTATGTGATAAAAGGTTTTCCAAGACTGAGTTTGGAGAAACAGCAGATTATCTGGTTTAGTCCCAGCATGAATGCCCATGACATTTCTGAAGTACCTTTCATCTCTACAGCACTACAGACACATTCTGGTGACTTTCACTTTCTGTAACAGAAGCATGAAGCCATGCTAAGGTGGATGAGCTCTGCAAAAAAAAAAAAAAGAAAGAAAAGAAAGAAAGAAAAGAAAACCTAGCAAGAAAAATGTTGCCACAAACAAAGAGGTTCTTTTGCCATTTCTTTGCAGTGCAAACTAGAAGCCGGAAAGTGATCCGCAAAGAGAATATTCATAAGGATGAATAATTAAGGTCACTACATCACATTACATTTCAGCTATTTCGACAGCAAAAAAAGGAGCAACTTTTATAGCAGGCTCAAAATAAGTGTGGGCACAATATGCTTTTACTGTAGCTTTCCTCTCAATACAGCTAATTAAACTTAGCCATCAGATTTAAAAAAGAAAAGGGGAAAGATGAAAATGTATTCTTATGACAGCTCTTCCGGTTTCCATTCATTTATCACCTTTTCAGTTTCGAGGAAAATATTGCCTTTCCTCACACAATGTGAAGCTGATGGAAAGTGCTGGATGAGGGAGCTAACCCTATAAAGAGTATGGTAATTAATTTTGCAAGCAATCTTCTGAATGAGACATAAATACATACACATTTTACTGACTGAAAAGAGGGAACGCTCTGTTACCTCTGGTAGGCTATAGTCGTTCTGTACAGGCACTTGCGGGCCCTTCAATTCAGCTTGCAGGTGCTAAAGAGACCCTGTAACTAGGTGTGTGCACAAATGCAATTTTTGAATTTGATTCGTAATGAATTGAATATTCAAAAATTAGAATGTATCCGAATAATGAAAATATGAATGTCTGGACATTCAGTTTGATATGAATACATTTGTATGTATTTGTACAAATAATTTGGACATTCATATCTGTACAGGTACATATGCATCTCGTACGCACCCATACGCATCCTGTTATCATCCCATACAGTTGCTTACGAGATGCTTGTTTATGAATGTCCGAATTATTTGTACAGATAACTCGAGATATTCGTATTTGTTCAAATTCAGAAATCCAAATGAATGTTGGAATTTGTACAAATTTGTACAAATAACTAATATTTTGAATATTCGTTCACACCCCTACCTGAAACCAAATCAAGTGGACATGGCTACTTCAGAGTTGGAAAGTCCCATCTTGTGATTAGGATGCCCTGTTCTTTCTTAGGATTTCTTTGGGGTTTTCAGGACAGGGAGATATATAAACGACTCACCCTAGATGCTACAGCCTCAGGCCTGAAGAGGTTCTCTGTGAACATCTGATCAAGGTCTGAGTTGGTTTACAAAGAGGAACAAATCTCAAACCAGATAGGAACAACTTTTCATATCAGTCAACTCCACCTGACCCTAAGTAGCCCCTCGGCCACTCCACTTGCCCTGCATATCACCTTACTTTCCCGGCTCTTAGCATGGTTGCAAGAAGTTTCCTTCTGTAGATCGTAAGGGGCAGAGAGTGTCTTTCCAGCCAGCTTTCTGAGAGGAGGACTTTTGCATCAAACAAACTCGGCCAACTTTCTGGACCATTTCTGGTGTGCCATGAAAGAAAACTCACATGTGCAGAACTTTAATTCCACTGCCACAAGGCTGTGAAATCCAGGAGGTATGTTGCATCTGTTCACCACTTCTCCCCATGCCCCACATGGGGGATGCATTCTATGTCTGCCAAAATCAGGTTCTCCATTAGATGGCAGTGAAGAGGTACAGAACAGGCTAATTCTTTACTGTCATTTGTCTAGATTTTTGCTGCTAAGATATGGGGGCAATAACATGATCAAGTCCTATGATTTACTAATTTTTCACAAATAGCTAATTAGGCACTACATTGTGTACATTTGTATTGCTCTAGCAACAAATTAATGTGTATGCATGGTATACCAGTTCTGAACAATTCACATTTTTTATGATAAGCATTGGTCCCCATATTGCCAGAATATTCTATAATAAATGTCATCCAATTTAAATACTTCTGGCAATAAAAAACTGAAAAGTTTAGAAACCAGTGAGAAAATCACCAGCCTGTGCCCCCCCCCTGTATATCTAGTAGAGCACCAACCTAGGCTTGTGAGGGGGGGGAGTTGCCATAGTCCATAAAGAATTCATCTTTCTCACCAGACATTCTGTCCATTCTGTGATTGGGGTAGAGGGATTGTTTGTGTTTTGGGGCTAGAGAGCTCACTGCACTGTCAAACAGCTTCCCTGTCTAAGCTGCTGAGGGCTATCTCAGTTGTGGTATTGGAGATCCATTCCATGGTAGAACAGAGGGACTTCAATTTCCACAATTTCCACCCCCTCGCACAGATGGAAGAAGAAGAGAAGAGGAAGAAGAACAGAGGAAGAAGAAAAGACAAAGAAGAGTTGGCTTTTCTACCCCACTTTTCTCACCCATTTAAGGGGACACAAAGCAGCTGACAAAGCTTTTCTATTCTTCTCCGGTGAGGTGGGCAGGGCTGTTAGAGCTCAGGGTAGAGCTGTGACTAGCCCAAGGTCACCCAGCTGGCTTCATGGGGGAGTGTGGAATCAAACCCGGCATTCCCAGACAAGAGTCCGGCTCCCTAACCACTAGACCGAAGGAAGGAAGGGTTGGCTTTTCTACCCTGCTTTTCTCACCCATTTAAGGGGACTCAAAATGGCTGAACAAAGCTTTTCTATTCTTCTCCCCACAACAGAACACCCGGTGAGGTGGGTGGGGCTGTGAATGCTCAGAAGAGAGCTGTGACTAGCCCACAGTCACCCAGCTGGCTTCATGGAGGAGTGCAGAATCAAACCCGGTATTCCAAGATAAGAGTCCAGCTCCCTAATCACTAGGCCAAACAGGCTCAAGGAAGCAGTTCTGTGCTAAATTAGCCATCTTTTTTTAAATGATGGAGTAATAGGGGACCGAAGAAGGTTCAAAGAGTGTGGAGGGTAATGGGATGCAAGCCCAGTCTTCGCTCCCTCATCTGCAGGACTGTCTCTCTTTGGAGTCTAAGCAGGCATGCAAAATGCTTGGCATGGAAGAAATGGGGCTGGAGATGCTGTGGAGGAAGGGGTGGGATGTTGCCAACTCTGCAGATTGTCTACAGAACCAGATATTGGGTGATACAGAAGACAGCTGGGAAGCTGCAGCTAGTATAGAATGCAGCTGCTAGGTTGCTGACCGGGACAGCTGACTGAATGCACATCAAGCCAGTCTTAAAACGTTTGCACTGGCTGCCAATTCGCTACTGAACCCAATTCAAGGTATTAACTTAAAGGCCCCCAATGACTTGGGCACTACATATCTGAAGAAACACCTACTCCCATACTGACCTGCCCATGCCTTAAGATCTGGAAGGGAGGCCCTCCCAGTTGTACCACCAACCTTAGTAGCCAACCTTCTCAGTGATGGCCCCTACGCTATGGAATAGTCTCCGCCTTGAGGTGCATCTATCATTTTCACTGTGCACATTTAGAAAGGCAGTGAAAACACGCCTCTTTGCCCTGCCCTTTGGTTAAATGGGGATACACTTTCCCTTCCCACTTGCAGAAGCTGTTGTCTTAAGATATATTGTTATTGTTTTAATATTGTTATCTGTCCTAAGACCCTTGGGTATAGGGCAGATAGAAATACAAATAATAATTCATGCATTATCCACCTACAATATTACAGTTCAGTCCCCTTTAGTCCTCTTCTATGATCACACCCTTAATAATGAACACAGATTAAGGCCTTGTATCATTTTCAGTGCTGTGTTAGTCTGAGCAGAGGAAATTCCCAATGGAGGAAAGAAAAAATGGATATGAATTTAAAAGTGATAGTGATCGGAGTAGAAGAAGGATTAAAAGGAAGGTGTGGAATAGCAATAGACTGAAAATGCTCTTTTCCTAAAGGTCAAAAGCTCCTCCTATGATAGCCATTATTTTTCCTTTCAAGGGAGTCTCTGCTCTAACATTAAGCCTTTCTTCTGGCAACGGATCATTTTTAAAAAAGAAAAGAAGATACATCCAGTGAAAACACTGTGAATGACAGAGCTCCCATTTTCACAGGCAATTAGGAACAGAACAGCTGGTGCCAGCAAATGTTGTCCATGACTAAATTCAGAAGGAATCTGACACAGAGATGAAGATTCTTAGATGAACCAAATGTGCTGCACAGCCCAAGGCCAACATCAGGACAATTAAGTAGACGAAGGTTTAATTTTGTTTTAGTAGATCAAATAATGCAGTGAAATAAAGAGATTCTATTCAACTGGTTCATGATCGGAACTCGTTGTTCCGTGCCCCATTGCGAGCACGGAGCAACTGTGGGGAAATCCAACCCATCCACCCACCCATTGATGCCAGTAGTGACCCGCCCACCCAAGGTGCCAAGTAGAAGGTTGCGCCATGGCAACATCTAGCGTGATATGTAGCAAATTGTCACCCAGAGAATTAGATAGAGAAGCCATGCCCCTAATACCCCTGTGCGTCCCCAAGGTAAATGCTGCCAGGAAAACCCGCGACTTCCAGAAAGAGCGCTGGAACTCTTCTTTAAAGTGCATGTATTTTGTCGCGGGTTTCCCCGCTTTTTTAGCGCTGGAAGCTCTTTAAAAACCTTGGCATGGGGGCGCTCAGAGGCAAAAGAAGAGTCTTAGCAAACTTTAAATTCCTTGGGGACAGGGCCTAAGGCACAATTTAAGGCTGCCTCCAGACACAAGAGGCAACGTGGTATCTAAAAAACAACCCGCAGTTGCATCTCACTGTGGAGCAGTCCCAGCTAGGGATGGGCAAAAAACATTCGTCACCTTTGCAATTCATACGGCTTGCGAATGTTTGAAACTTCTCATTTGAATTGGGTATTGGCTATATTTGAGGACTGACTTTCGCATGTGAAGCGAAAGCTTTTGTGCCTTCATTTGAAGCTTTGTCTCATTCAAAGTGGCTGCCCAGTTGCTCCAGTGTGAATATGGATCAGATTTGGATCAGATCAGACTTGGAAGTGCGACTGGTGATGGCAGGGATGAGAGGAGAATTTGAAGCAAATCTGAAGCCTAGCACGTAGGGATGTGCACAGATATAGACATAATTTGGATTTTTGGCCACGATGTGCATTACTTTGCACTTGTTAAGATTAAAGCACATTTGCCACTTGGTTGCCCAGTGTGAGTTAATCTTAATTTGCAGTGCCTTTATTCACAGAAATGTGAACTTCTGTCCCATTTACTCCAACGTGAAGTGAACAGGAAAAATTCATGCAAGATGCCTGGTCTTACCTTCCACATCTGCTGGCCCATATTACCATTATCTCACATGGGGCTACCCAGAAACTAGTCCCCAGGCCCACCAACTTCCTTTTGTTGTTTTTCCTATGCTTGGCTGGCTTCTGATAATGGCCTATTTAGTTTTCAGGTTGCTGATGCTGTTTTAATATCATTTTCATGAACAGAGGAGATATCAAAGTACAGACAATGGTGCTCTCAGTCTGTCCCAGTCCTGCTCAGAAATTGCCCCTCTGATACAAAAGAGATCTGATTAAATCATGCAAGAGACTTAAAATGAATGAAATGTCCTCATTTCCCATGCTTTAGTAATTTTAACAGTATTCTTTCAGAGCAGCCCCTAGTAACCATTGGGACTAGATAATTATTTTAAACAATGCAAGAGGAACTCCTTGAAACTATGGCAAGAACTCTCCCAAAAGGACAATAAAGATGAGTGGACCCCAGACTCACTAGCCCACCCAGTATGACAAAGTCTTGCAGTTCAACCCCATTCTTTAAAAATCTTATGTGGAAGGATCAGTCTCTTTACTAGGGATGTGCACGAATATTTTGAAACATTCAAAATTTGATCAAATTTAATCAAATTTGGACGTTCAGATTCAAATGGAAGGTCTACAAATTCAAATGTAACATTCAAACGAATTTTTGAATCTTTTGAATCATTTGTATGAATTATTCAGACATTTGTATCCATACGCATTACATACGTATCCGTACACATTTGTATGGATATGTATGGGATGAACACGGGATGCCTATGGGATGCCTACAGACACATACGGACACATTTGCATGTTGTCGACATTTGTGTCTTCAAATACAAATTGAATATCTGCACAAATAGATTTGAATCGTATGTGCATTTGTGCCCACCCCTACTTTCTACCTCTCTATCAGTCTATGGCCTGCTCTGCACAGACCTTTGTTTGTTTATTTATTGTACTACATGACAACATTTATTGTACTATATGACAACATTATCTTTTACTTTCAATTCCCATTCATCTTACCCTCACAATATTTATTCATTTAAAGTATTTCTATATGCTGCTCTTTCAAAAACAAAAACAAAGGCTCTAAAGTAGTACACAAAGCAATTTTTTAAAAAGAAGCATGTCACAATAAATATATAAAATCAACACAATGAAAAACAGCAAAGCTGCTATTAAAACATAGACCAAGGCAAGACCAGGCACAGCTAATTAGCTTTTTATGTCTCTAAGAAACCAATTTATTTCTTCCTTTGCTGGATGAAGACACTATCCAGATTTGCTTCAATCTAGTAGTTTATTACACTACAAACTTTAAATAATATATGAAGCATCTTGTTTTGTTTTGCATGAAATAAGAAGCGAAATGTGGCCTTGTTATACATAGGCAGTTTAGATCTAGCTTTTGTTTTTAAAGCAAATTTTCATTGCCCATATTTTCAGGGGGAAACTATGTTAAATGTAGCTGATGGGCCTGCAATCATATAACTATCATCATGAACACCGGGGCCATGTTCAATTTTATTACAGATGTTCGGGTTGCGGATGATCCATCCCAAAACGTCCAAAATGCCACGGCAACTGCCATGGTAACGTCTACCACACACCTGGTCATTGCCATGGTGATCATGATGTAGCATGCATTTGTGTAGCTACAGTTATAACCTCAGCTGCTTCATCCTGCCCAGATGCAGCATTTGCGCTGGACACTTGTGGACACTTTGGGACAGAGGTAGTGCGGAGGTATGCGGACAGAGCGTCTGTGAGCATCCGTAAGTTCAAACAGGTCCAATATTGTTGTTGGCAAAACTGGTTTTACCAGGTGTGATAGTGCTGCAGGATTGGACCACCGAAACTTGGATTTTTTTCACCTTTCCCATTCACCAAACAGTGTCCTTATCCCCTACCTTGTAAGGTGCTTTTTATTTTTATTTTTTCCTTCTCTAAATCCAAATCCCCTCATTTTACCACATGGGAAACTATAGTGGGTTCAAGTTAATGAATCAGTGTCCTTAACTACATATCCAGCTCAAGAATCCTTGCTCTGAGGCTTTGGGGTAGCTATTGTATTTAGTTAGCACAACTCCTGAACACAGCTGTTGGGGAATACTGCCCTTTAGGGGTGTGCATGAATATTCGTAACATCCAAAATTCATAACATGCAATGACCAGAGGGTCATCGGCTTATGGAATTTGCTGCCAGAAGAGGTGGTAACATCTGTCAGTCTAGATGGCTTTAAGGTAGGGTTAGATGAATTTATGGATGACAGATGTATCAATGGCTATTAGAATTAATGCCTAGGTACATCTTTCGGGGGGGGGGTAGGACGCTTCTAAGAGCAGGAAAAGGTTTGTCCTTGTTTCTGCTTGAGATGCCCATGAGCATTTAGTGGGCCACTGTGTGCAATGGGACGCTGGACTAGATGGGCTGTGGCCTGATCCAGCAGGGCTTCCCTTATGTTCTTATGTCCAAATTTGGCCAAATTCATACATTTGAATTCAAATCAAATGTTGGCACATTCAAAGACTGAAATTCAAATTTGAATAGAATGTTTTGATACATTCGTATGAAGCTTCATATGGGATTTGTATGCGATTCATATACATTCCTATGGGATTTATTTATTATTATTTGTTTATTATTTATACTTCTAGCCCGCCCTATACCCAAAGGTCTCAGGGTGGGTAACAACCTTTAAAACAACATATATTAAAACATCGGCATATATTAAAAACAATAATATACATAAAAGCACTTAAAATATTCAGCATAATTAAAACTATATCCTAAATATTAAAATAATACTATGTGCAGTATGGGATTTATATGGGATTGAACATTCGTATTGAATACAAATCCTACCACATTCAAAGGGGATCTATTCAAACTAATTCAGATTTTCTTGCTTTGGGTTCAATTTGAATCAAATGCAAAAAAGCTTTCGTGCGTGTCCCCACGCCCCTTATGTTCAAGCGGAAACCTTTGTAAAAGCTGTAAATATTCCTGTGGTATGCATAGCTCTCATGGAATCTGATGGACTGAAACCAGGGGGTGAGGATGGTTGTACACAGATGTCCAGGAAACTGTCCAGGACCTCCATGAAGTGGCTTAATTGCACAGCAGCTGAATTGCAATTTTCATTAGCAAAATCTGTCTATTCAGAGACATGGATCTGTGCAAATCCATATGGGTAAGTTTTTTTTCTTTAGAAAAATCCAGTTACCAGGATAAACAGATCCTTGTATGCCAATATGTTTTTAATTAGCAAAATATGGATATCTAGACATACGGAATGTTGCAATATGACATCATGTGCATTTTTACATTAGTAAAATCCAAATATGTGGATATGTAGACATTTGTAGGTCCATATGCATTTACCTTTGCTCCATATGTGGATCTGTGAGGCCCCACCCACCACTTGTATGTTCTGTCCACATAGGGCTCACACCTTGATCTGGATCACTGGTAGACCTGTTGGGCCTAGTTTGGAACATGGAGGCATGCAGAAAGCATTATCTGTTTTCCTGACTATTGGGGGATCTAATTCAGTGGTACACCAAAGCTCTCTGCCAAAATGAGTCCACTGGTGGCTCCAAGGCTAGAAATTCTCATTCCTAACCCTTCAGAGCGCTTGGAGGCCAACCTTAAATTTAGATCACATGGGGGCTGCACCACTGGGCAGATGGTGCTGTTCTAGACCACATTATGCTGTGTTCCAAACTAGCAGGTCTCACTGTTTCAGACCCATTGGGCTGTAACAAGCCATGATAAGTGCAGAAAGATCCTAAAAATGAGAAAACAGACTGAAAAAGAGAGAGAGAAGTGAACAGGCTAAAGAAGAAAGAAGAGAGCAGGCAATCTTGCTCAATGAAATGTCTGGTGGAGATCCTCATTTCTATCTATTTTATTTGTGGACTTTTCATTAAGCAAAGTCCAGATGGAGTGGAAAGTCCACAAATAAAGTGGATAGAAATGAAAAGGTGTGAGTAGTCAGATCTGAAGATGGGCTCAAGAAGTTTTAAAGTGAAGGTGCGACAGTGGCCTGAGTCACCTAGGCATGGGACTGTGGAGGTATGAAGCACCTGCTAAGGAACTGGGGTGTACATTTGATTTTATATAGCTAGAGTTTATGTTTTGTACAAAATATATGTGTGTGTGTTGACTTATTGTATACTTTTGTTGTTCCACCCATTGGTGGAAGGAGTGTTATAAACAAACCTCATTATTATTGCTAATTTCTTTCTAATTTTACTGTTTCTATATTATTTGCTTTCTCTTGTAGTTCAAGGAAAATCAGGGAGTTGTGGAGAACTGACTAGATTTTCTACAGCACTGCATTTGCTCCTAACCCAAGCAGTCTGACGTAGGCGTTCTGTCTGGCGTTGATAAGGACATCTACTCTGATTGGCTTCAGCCGGAACAATGAGGTGCTGGCAATGTTTATCTAACTTTCTTCATTCATATCTACTTCTTCCAGGTGTCATAAGAAGTTGAATTAAATCAAGAAACAAGGAAGCTATTCACACAATATGCAAGAAGAAGACATTTGCTGGATAACACGGAATATGATGATAAACTTTTAGTCGTACAGAACAGATTTTTTTCCCTCCATAAAAACAGGCACATTTTTAAATCCACATTCCTTTTTGCCCCAATAGGTTTTCCTTGTCTTAAGCTCCAAAAGAAATTATGAAGCAGATGGTGCAAATGGTAAAAAAACCCTCAGCAATTCCAAAAAGAAGCTGTACAGATTACGGTTATGAACGAATATTAACATTTGTATGAATGTGAATGTTTTGGAATATTCATATGAATAGGTCATACATTAGTTAAACTGGAGATGCATATTGGATACTTATCAATATGTTTGCATTCGTATAGGATACATATCCAATATGTACCCGATACATATGCATTGGTATAGCTGGGGAATTTTCATTCCCTGATTTCTATTACTCTGTCCAGACCTGGGATTTATAACACTATGTCAAGGCTGTGGTGGGATTGCTGCTATATCCTTGTGTGGAATCCCGCTTTAATTTATTTCTGGAAAACCTGACTCTGAATGTGTTTTTTAAAGATATAAATAAATGCCTCTTCCTTGGTTTAAGTAGAATTCCCATAGCTTATTTACATAAACTCAGTAAAATGTGCCCAGACCTGCACTCAAGTCTTTAAGGATGGCTGTCTTTAAGCTCTAGAACCATATGAAATGGAAGCAAGGTGGCATCTAGAGACGAGGTGTACTTCACAGGGGCTGCAGAATAGCTGTCACAGTGCCAGACCACTTTTAGAATGCTTCCCAGTTCCTGAGAAGCAAAACCCAATGGCCTGCCTGCAGATTTTCCCTTTTCCTGAGTTTTTGAGTGAGATCTCATGAGATCTGGCGAGGCGAGAGTTCACCCTCACCAGGAAACAGCAGGCCTTCCAAAGAAGCAGTAGACCTCTCAGGGAAGGAGGATCTGACCTCATGATTATAAGAGTCTTGTCTGCTGCTTTGGACAATTGGGAGAGCATGAGGATGATCCATTCTCCCTGAGATCTATTTTACTTTGGAGAAAAGTTAAGTTTGCATTTTTTAAATTTATGTCCAGAGACACTCCAAGTTTCTTCCTGGACACCCCTTTTTAGACTGTGAACACAGTGCTCTGAAAATCATTTAAAGATATACCATTCACTCCACAAGACCGTTCCTTCTCCGCTGATGCGCCTTGCTGTTTCACTGGTGCCTTCCGAAAGCTGCTTGCCCTGTAAACTACGTGAGGTTGAGCTCCATCTTTAGAGTCATACTTCTTCACTGGTTCAATGAAATAATCTCCATCAGGCAGGTGAAAGTACCCAGTCTGAGGATAAAAAGAAAGAGCACACAGCGATAAAAGTGAGTATATGCAGATACAGGATCTAAGGCAAGATCAACACAGCATAGTAACAGTGCCATGGGACATTCACACACCCATTGGGCCATAATCTTGCACATATTGAATTGCCTGTGCTGGGTGATCACAAAGTGAGGGCTTTTTTACAGTTCTGTCACCTTCAAAAGTGTGAGGGGTTGTGGCACGAGAGGAACTTTTCTGTATTAGCCCCCACCCCCCTTGGCTGCAGAACAGCTTCCCTGTGGAGGTATGCTAGGCACAAACTTTATATGGTTTTTGCCACCTAGTTTAAACATACTCCTTTATCCAGGTCTTTGATTCATGTAGTTTCCTTTGGGAATAAAGCCAAACCTCTTTCCTGGCAGTTGAGATCGTGAACAGGGGGTACAGAGGCTTGAGTTTTCTCCTTTTTCCAGGGGGGCTGAACACCCCTTTTTTAGGAAAAGGGAGAAAACTCAAGTCTCTGCACCCCCTGTTCACAATCCCAGCTGACAGGCCTGCTTATTCCCTTTCGCAGGGAAAGGAAGTAAGGGGGTGCAGAGGCTTGAGTTTTCTCCCTTTTCCAGGGGGGCAATAAGGTTGCCTCACTGGAAAAAAGAGAAAACTCAAGTCTTTGCACCTCCTGTTCCCGATCTCGGCTGACAGGAAAGAGGCTTGAGTAAAGCCAACGCTCTTTCCTGTCAGCCAGGATCATGAACACAGGGTTCACTGTCCCAGCACGGTTTGCATGGGGACGGCTGAATCTGCTCCTAGCCCACCCCCAGCCCATATTACCAGGGACGGCATGGGGACAGCCAAGATTCGCTCTCGGTCCTGCACCCGGTCCCATGAAAGCCCTAACAGCACCAAATGGCTTGCATGGGGACGTAGCCATAGCCTATAAACACATGTAGCACTAATAATCTTTTCGGTCTTGTGGTATTGCTGCCCTTTTATGAAGGCCAGAAAAAGGCCATGTACATAAAGAAAAGAGCTAGAAAAACAGATCGGTGGTTTGTCTGGCAAGGCAAAATGAAATTGCTTTGCTGGAATCTCCGGGGAATCAGCAAAACACAAAAAGGGAGAGAGGGAGTTGGCTTCCAGAAGTCCATGTAAATCAGAGATAAAAGTAAGCCAGAGTTTGCAGCTCTGGGAGGTCTTCAAGCAGAGGCTGGACCTACATCTGTCTGGGATGGTTTGGAAATCCTGCATTATTGAGCAAGGGGTTGGACTCAGTGAGCCTAGAGGTCCCTTCCAACTTTATGATTCTATTGTTCACAGTTAAGTGCCAACAGACCCTTTATTTTTTTTAAAAAAGTCTTTTTTTGTCATCACATCTTCTGTTCTTGAGATAATTGTCTTCCTTTCTTCATATATTTTAATGGCCACTGTAACCATGCCTCCATTGAATTATATGACCTCCCAATAGATATTTCTGTTTCAAGCCCTGCATCATACAATTTTATATAAGAGCTTCAGGAAAATTACATTTATGCTCATCTGTTTACGTGCTGTAGCACTGGCCTTTCTTTCTACTCCTTTATGACAGTAGTATGCAAAAGAGCTTTGCTAAGAGTTTTGCTAAGATCCCAGAGTATTATGAGGAGATTAAAGCCATGAAATGGCTTTGAAGATGCTGGATGTCATCGCTGCTCCAGTTTAGAAAAGACCTTGAATTCCAACCACAGGAAATAAAAAGAAAACGGGGAGGGAAGAAAGATGTAAGGTCAGGCAAATGAACCCCTTCAACGTTTTCGTCGTGGCTAAAGTTACCTGGTATAAAAACAGCTGCTGGAAATGAAAAACAGAAATACGCAGTCAGTGATTCATGCCTCTTTATGTTCGAACAAATCAGGGTGAAAATTGGTGTGATTGCCCCCAGAAGTAAGCTTTCCATAGATGCGAGAGTTATGAAATATCCTCTTGGTTTTTTTTTCTAATTTTCACCTTACTTTAAAAAGAAAGGGGGTAAAAATCTCTATCTCAGTTAACTTCATTGGTTGAAAGCCTGTTGTGGTCCTTAACACGTGTTTTTTATCTCCATGGCACACTTTTTAATCTTTTTTGTTCATATTCTGCCAGTGTCCCAAAGAAGGTAGTTTCTCTTCCTTTTATCCTTTCAACAAAATTGTATTATAGGTTCAGGTGAAAGTTGAGGTCACCCAGACTGTGTTCACACCTAAGTTTTAATTTGATTTCAATCCACTTTGAGTGAGAGAACACATCAACAAGAAGACTAGTTATTTACTTCCACTTTATCTAATGACTAGTCCATGACTCACCACTAGTTGTCTAGAAGATGACTCATGTTAACATCTAACTTGAGGTTTCATCTAATTCTATCTATCTATCTATCTATCTATCTATCTATCTATCTATCTATCTATCTATCTATCTATCTATCTATCTATTTGTATTTCCATCCCGCCCTATACCCGAAGGTCTCAGAGTGGGTAACAACTTTTAAAATAACAAATTAAAACAACAAATTAAAACCAATAATATACATAAAAACATTTAAAGGATTCAGCATATTAAAATATTAAAATAATAGTATAATAATAGAACTGTGGGTGTGGCAGATTCAAGGAGGGCAGAAATAAATCACAACCCGCTGCTTCATTCTTGTATGCTACAACTTCACCCTTCCAGATTAAGTGGAATTCTGTTCAGTATTTTCATGATGAAAGCAGGCATGGGTTTTCTAAAATGGCATGCCCGTCTGCCAAGTGTTAGGCAGAGAGTCTCAGTCTCTAGTCCTTGCTCACACACAGTTTGTATCTCCACCTAAATGCAAAAGCACCTCCATGAAGCATCTGAACATATGAGGAGCCCTCTTGGATCAGGCCACAGCCCATCTAATCCAGCATCCTGTTTCACACAGTGACCTGTCAGTTGCATCTGGGTATTCTCAACTAGAAGACAAAGGCAAAACCTTCACCAGAGACGTTTTCGCACGGGGCTGAACGGGACGCGTGGGAGACAGCTGCGGACACGGCATCCGCATTGCCCGAGCGGGGCTTGCGCTCCGACGTGTCTGCAGCTGTCTTTCTCGCGTTCGAAATGTAGAGCACTTTAAAGTGCTCTACATGCGTTCGAACGCGGACGAGCCGCCCGCAGGCGTTCGGGAGGAGAAGCATTCGCGCCTGCTTCTGTCTCCCGAACAGCTGCGGGCTCGCCTCCGACGCCGGCGCGGCTTCGACAATCAGCTGTTTGACAATCAGCTGATTGCCGATCTGCCTCCGCGGCTGTCTCCGCGCCCCTGGCCGGCCTTTGCCGGCTAAGACAGCTCCCGGCGCTTTGAGCATTCGCACACAGACGCGCCGGAACGCGTTTACACGCGTTCTGGCGCGTCTGTGTGTGAAAGGTGAAAGCGCCGGGAGCTGTCTTAAGCTTTCCGCCTGAACGCGTTCCGTTTGGAACGCGTTGCAGTGCGGAAATCCCTCAGCTCTTGACTCCCTGCAAATGGCCTTCACATGTACCTTGCCTGATTCTCCAACCTGGAGGTGATACCTAGACATTCATTCTAGTAGCCATTGATATATCCTTCATTAATTTGTATATAAGAACGTAAGAAGAGCCCTATTAGTTCAGATCACAGCTAGTCCAGTATCCTGTCTCACCCAGTGGCCACCCAGTCACTTCTGGGTATCTCAAGCAGAGGACAAACTCAAAACGCTCACCTGCTCTCAACTCCCTACAAAAGGCATTTAGAGGCATCCTGAGTGTCTGTCTCTCCAAACTGGAGGAGTATCTAGGTGTCAGTTCTAATAACCATTGAAACACCCATCTTCTGATCATTTCTCAAAGCCATCCAGACTGAGGAATAATGTTTCCTCTCTTGGCAGCATGAAACACCTGCCAAAAAGCACCTTGCTCACCAAGGACCCTGGGGATGAACACATGAAACTGCAGCTTCACACTAAGCACCTTGGCCACTGCTTAGCGCCACCAAGGATACATGGAAGCATCAGGCAACATGACAAAGCAGGTGCATCTATAAAGACACTGGCCCTAAGAAGCTTGGGGTCTAGAGACATGGCCATACACATAATTAGCAGCATTCGTTTGCTCCACATTCATTTGCTTTTAATGCAGCATTGAAGAAAAAAAAACCCACACCAAATCACTAAGCACATCAAAGTTGTTTGTACACTTTGTGCAGACACGTTCCAACCTCACAGGCACATCTGTTACTGCTGTGTACAATTTTCATGATATATTCATTGCCTACTGTACTGCCCTTTGGGAACTGTGCAGGCTGAAATGGGATCCTTTTCATTGAACAGACGCAGAACTTAATTATCTGCCTACTCAAGTGTTGGCTCACTGCTACCAAGCCCAGTGCATTGTGGGTATTCCTTCAACCTTGTACCAACCATCTTTACTGTAAATTAGCAGGTGATCGTTACCGTATGCTTAAATTATGTCCTGTTTTTGAGAACTAGGAACCTGAGAACGCTCTTTGTATGTTCCATTAATGTAGCAAGCTTGGAAGAATGCAAAGCAAGCAAAAGAAATGAAAAATCAAGTCCTCATTTTTTCAAAAAAAATAAAGGATCCAATATACCATCCGATACAGAATGAATTCAGGTTTATCAAAATCAAGCATGTTCTGCATAGAGTTGTGCAATTTAAAGCATAAAATACACAAATCAGTCTACTGTGAATGTTTGGTGGATATGGTTGGTGTTCTTTCCAACTTCTGTCCAGTTGCACTTCACCAACCCAAAATAGATAATTCAACAAGGTTCTGGTTCATATGGCTGAGTTTGCTCCTTTGAACATGTGCAACAGACAAAGATCAAACGAGAAGACAATTTACTTCTTTATAGTGCATTGAATATCTTATGTCAACCCAGAGAGCAGACACTTTCCCACAAGCTCACCACATATGGAAATATTTATAAGGCCCTAAATGATTTGGACCCCAAATATCTAAGGGAACACCTTCTTCCATATCAATTTGCTTGTGCATTAAGATCTGGAGGGAAAGCCTTCCTGGTTGTACCTTCATTAATAAAAAGGGTGGGCACCTGGGAAAGGGCCTTCTCAGTGATGCCCCATAGACTATGGCAGGGGTAGGCAAACCTCGGCTCAGGAGCCACTTGCGGCTCTTTGGCCCCTTGAGTGTGGCTCTTCCAGCTTAGGAGTACACTAATTAAGTTAATAACAGTGTACCTACCTATATAGTTTAAGTTTTAAAAATTTGGCTCTCAAAAGAAATTTCAATCTTTGTACTGTTGATATTTGGCTCTTTTGACTAATGAGTTTGCTGACCCCTGGACTATGGAAAAGTCTCCCCCTTGAGGTGTGTTAGGCACTTGCACTGTACATGTTTAGGAAGATAGCCCTGGCCTTTGGGATGGACTTCCTCTTCCCCATTTCATACACTAGTATTGTTTTCATATATACTGTTATTGTTTTAATTTATATAAATTTGATTTTAAATCTAATTACTCTCCCTCCTTTGGGTATAGGGCAGGATAAAAATGCAAATGATAATAAATAAATAAATAAATAAATAAATAAATAAATAAATAAATAAATAAATCACGCACGCACACACACACACACACACACCCATTTTCTTGGCAGCGCCAAAAGTTAGGTGACAGCTCCTTAATAAAGGTTGCATCCAGACATGGCTTACATGTTCCTCTATTTTTGGATATTCCAGAATAAAGCACGGATATTCCTGCCGTGGTTCGTTTTATGATCCCAAAGGAAGTAAAACTACAGGCAGGTAGACAGAAGATACAAGGATGCTCATTTATTTTACAGTTGATTGTATATGACTCCTTCTACATACATTATTTACACTCATCTCACTCCTATACCTCACAAGAAATTATTTGGCTTGCTTTTCCACACCAGCTCTAGGACTTTGTTCTGATAAGGGCTGCGCTCAGCGTTTGGACTTCTCACCACTCCTCTGTCTCACAGGCTCCTTCCAGGCTGCCAATGTTTCTCCACCTTTTAATTCACTGGTCCGTCTCTGGTGCTCTGCTAACTCCACAAACTTCTTTCCAGTTGCACAGCACATCTACTCCTTTGCAAAAACAAGGGCCCTTTTTGTACTTGGCCTTATTCTGGACTATATCTTGGGATAGCAATCTGCCAGCCACAAGCTAATGCAGACTATGGCAGGGCTCACCTGGGGCCTTCCATAGTCTGCACTAGCTTGCAGATAGAAGGTCCAATTCTGGGTTTTTAAGCTTTAGCTTGTCCCACTGGTCAAAGAAGAGCATGGTGGTAGCAGTGCTAATGGTGAAGAAGAGGAGTAGGAGTAGGAGTTTATTATTTATTTATTTATTTATTTATTTATTTATTTATTTATTTATTTATTTATTTATTTATTATTTACATTTCTATCCCACCCCATACCCGAAGGTCTCTGGGCGGGTTACAACCTTCAACAACACTTTTCTCACCCATTTAAGGGGACTCAAAGCGGCTGACAAAGCTTTTCTATTCTGCTCCCCACAACAGAACACCCTGTGAACGGTCAAGTATTTCCTTCCATTTTTCCATATCAAAAGCATAGAAGTAGTTATAATGTTCTGCTTGCCAAACCGAACCTTTCCCAGTGGTGCAAACCAAGGGTACAACTGCGTATCTCTGTTGATAACCCCTTACATCTAAGTCTATCTTGGTTACAGGGTAGACTACACCATGTAACACAACACTACAGTAACTACCACAGGGGAAATATTAGCTCTTTTGGCACTCAGCTTTATTCTGGATTATATCTCAGAATACCTACTTTCTCTCTGCAAGCTCAGGCAGATTTTGGCAAGTCCCAGGCAGGGCCTCCTTTAGTCTTTACCACCATGCAAATGGCAAGTCCCTATTCTAGGATATAATCCAGAATAAGGGCCAGTGCAGAAAGGCCGTGAAACCAACATCTTTGGAAATTCGAAAGCCAATCCAGATCTATTTTCCCCACAATTGACAACAGGATTCCTTTTTCACACATACTCAGGCTGTGGTCACACCTAAAGTTTAATCCTGCTTCAGTCCACCTTCAGAACCAGAGACAGAACACTTCAGCAAAATGGCCAGTGATTTTCTTTCCACATTATCTAAGGTGAAAGCAGCTTGTCACTTTGCTGATTTATTCTCTCACTCTGAAAATGGACTGAAGTTGGATTAAGCCTTAAGTGCGACCACAGCCTAACTCTCTTGAGCAAATAATAGTGCTATAAATTAGAAGTATAGATGAAAAGATGAATATGGCGTTATGTGAAATAACCATCTACAGATTGCAAGAAGGTCCTGTATTAGATTTTGCTGCCCCAAAAAGTTGTAATGTAATGGAGAACGGATGTGCACAAATATTTGCAACATTTGTTATTTGTACAAATTTGTACAAATTTGGACATTCGTACATGAATGGAATATTATGACATTCATACATTAACATTTGTAAGAATGCTAATATTTTGGACATTGGTACAAATAGTTTGGACATTGGTAGGAATAATTCAGACATTTGTTAAAGTGCAACGGATCCAGATTGCATTCGACATGGATCGAGAGAGGATTAAAAGTGGATTCAGATCAGATTTGACGCTTTCTGAGCAGATATGTTATGGGTTATGTATTAGCAACTAATCTACTTTACTTCACGAATCGCAGACATTGTAACAATAAAGCCTGAAACTATTTATTTTACAAAGAAGAACTTTGCTTGTGTTGATTTAATAAAAAGCGGAAGAGGATTTTACCTTGAAAGGGGCAGCTACAGCTTTAAGAAGCAGGGAAAGAGGGAACCAGAGAAAGTGAACCGGAGGGGGCCGATTAGAAACGCTTACTGCTTATTTCAATAGAGGAAAAAGGAGGAGGGTGGTGCGCTCTCTAGCACAAGGCTGAGAAAGCATGCCTGGCATTGAGTTTTTTTCACTACCACATCTAAATAGATTCAAGTCTCTAAACAAAAGAGAGGGGCAGAATAAAACCCAGCTTGGGCTGGGGGTGGGGGGGCAGGCAGTGCAGCACCACAGTTTGTACAAATTTGTACAAATACATTCGTATTGAATAGAATCCTACCACATTAAAAATCAAATGCCAAAAAACCCATTCGGGCACATCCCTATAATGGAGCTTTTGACACTGATGGTAAGTTGAGAAAAAAAATATGTTTAAAAGTGAGAGAGAAACTGCAAGAAAATTGCTGAGAAACACTCTTTGCATTTTCCGTCTCATTGGGCAAAAAAATCTTCGCCCACCTAGAATTGTCAGAATGAAAAACCAATATTTCGCCTGCTCCATACCTCATCATTCCAACTATAATTTAATCGCAGAGCCTGTAAGAAAACTGTTTCACACTTCTTAATTGCAGCTTACTCAGTTTCCCAGGTGCAGTAAAGAAACAGCTGCCTAATCTGTGGCACATTCCATAATGCTGTGGGCAGGCTGACAATGCCAAAAGGTCAGAAATACAGCTTACTTTCTTCCACCCCTGGGAGGCAAGCGATGAAAGACAAACAGACACTTCAAACTGATGTTTCTGCCTTTGCCAAAAAGATTATCCTGCAAATGACAGAGACTGCAAGCTGGGACTACATCTGCTTTGGGATGGCATTCACCACCCCAGTATTGGCTGTTGTTATTGAATGCTGAGCTCAGCCTTTGAGGCTACCACTCAGTTTCCATCAGGTGCAGATGAAGCATGTAATTTGCAGTCTCTTGTGGAAGGGAGGCCCCTTCCTGGAGTGGGACAGTGTCCCATACGGAAAGGGCCTCTGGTGTAGAATTTATCTTTGGACTGACCCAAAAAGCTGATCTGGGGATGCTTCTGCAGAGAGCATACACACCGCGCAGAGCTGCTTCCATTCTGGAAGAGGGTTCATACATGCTGGACTGCTCCCCAGCCAGATAGCAGCGGAGCACTAAAAAGTACACTCTGGCACACACCCTTTGTCCTCTTCTGGGCAAAGGGGGCAGGGTGGTGCAGCCAAAGTTGTGCAACCGCATGACCCGGTTTCTGTGGCAATGGTTACAGTGGTATGGCTTTCGCTGCAATAAGGCAATCACTGCTAGAACAGCGGCATTCACACTTACTTAGCATTTAGTGAATTGCAGGCTAGGTTTGGGATCGTTGCACATTACCAGGGATGTCAAGGCATGAAAATGTCCTGAGTTTATATATTTCAATAGGGATGGCTGCAGATGTTGTTTCTGTTACTTCCAGCTAGGGATGTGCACGAATGGTTTTTTTTTTTGCATTTAATTCATATCAAATCAAATGTAAGAAAATTCATATTCATTCGAACAGACCCCCTTTGAATGTGGTAGGATTCTATTTGATATGAATGTATACAAACGCATACGTATCCGATATGTATCCATATGTATCCTGTAATGTATCCACTCCGAATGCATAAAATCCACCCTAAATCTACTTTGAATCCACTCTCAATACATGTCAAATGCACTCTGGATCTGTTGCAGGTGTGACTGGTGCATCTGCTTTCCCACCTCCCCGGTTCACAAATGTTCCAAACCATTCGCACAAATACAAACGTCAATGTATGAATGTTGTAACATTTGATTCATATACGAACGTCTGAATTTGTCCAAATATCAAATGCTACAAATATTCATGCACATTCCCACTTCCAAGGCCTTTCAAACCTGACAGTGAAGGTGGAGGTAGTAGCCAAGAAGCTTTGAAGGGCAACAAATTTTCCATCCCCTGAAAAAATCCCAAGCAGCCAATGCACGAAGTTCAGATGCCCTAGTGCTAAAGGCTTTTTCACTGTTAATATCTTCATCAAATCCACTGCACCTCCCTGGTGAGATAAGCAAACAGTGATAAGGAAACAGGGCTTTAGACAGGAAAATAATTGGAAATCTTTTTTTCAAGATTGTTACAGGAAAAGTGAGTGAAACAAGAAAATAAGAGAAAACCTGTGACCTGCAAAGCATTTGACACAGCAGTGCTGGCTAGAAATCCCTGTGGAGCTGTGATAGGCATGTTTGCTGATGATATCAAATTATTTGGACTGGTAAAAACTGCTCCAGAGGGAATTCTGCATTTCAGGGGACCAGGCATTAAAACTGCAGGTGCTGATCAATGGGAGCAAATGTAAAGAGATGCATGTTGGAGAGATAAGAGGAGGAGGGGAAGGAAAAGGAGTAGAAGAAAAGAGGAAAAGAGCAAGAGCAAGGGAAAGCAGAAGAAGAAAAAGGAAGGAAGGGAAGATCAGGAAAGAATTAACCCCAGGGATTATGCTAATACATAATAGGTAAGCCTCAAGGATTCACCATTAACACTTCCACCCAAGGTAACAATGCCAACAGATTACAGCTAGAAAAAGACCAATGAATGACTCATCTAAAACTCAAACAAAGAAGGGAAAGAAGATCTAGGAAGACACCAGTCACTTTTGTCTCTTCCAAGAGCCAAAAAATGGATATCACAGCTATATCCGAAAGCTCAGATTCTCAGAAGAAACCTGGAACAAGGCATAAGAGCCCAAAAAGTGCTACAAATGAGAGAGCCAAGAATCCAACTAACTGTATATCTCAGGCCACACTATTATCTACCAACACTTAAGGTGTGTTCATATAAGTTTTTTTTTAAAGCATGTCTGATGAGGCTGTAAGGATGGCCTTGGTCTAGCCATCGTGCTCTATGCAAAAGACTGTGGGTCTTTCCACACTTACCTCCTGCCTGCCTATGATATAGACTGCCTGCCTATGATATAGACTATGATTCCTTCTGCATCATAAACTGGTCCAAGGGAGCCCTCATCCATTGCTGGTACACTTCATCCACGTGCAATGGAGTCTAATCCAGATCGAGGGACCATTGATCTGGATCACTAGTAGACCTGATTAAATAAATCTACCTGCAAATCAGCAGGCTTTGATCCAGAACATGGAGGCATGCAGGTGACACCAAAGTGCACCGTTAGAATGGGTCCTCCAAGGGCTCCAAGACTAAGAACTTTCTTTCCTTCAGAGATCCTAGAAGCCAGCCCTAAAACTCATTCAAGGGAGTCACTGCAGGGGTTGGTCTGGACCAATGCTCTCATGCAGATAGTGCTGTTCTACACCATTGCGTACTATGATCTGGACCACAGGCCTGGCTGATCCAGGTCAGGGCCTTTGAGTGCAGAAAGGTCCTGGGCTTTCACTTTTAGCTTATATTATTGATCCTGCATTTTCCTAGCACAGGGAGATAAAAAAATCAGGCCAATGCTTGGCCCTGCATTTGATTCTGGCTGAAGCAGACTCAGTGCTAGTACTATCCAGTTACAGGATAGCCTTTTTCTGCCAGAAAAGTCCTCAGAAAAAAACAGATGCCCACTTTGGCATCTGGTCCCCCAAGGACTTATGATGACCTCAGACCTCCTAAAACCTGAGATATTGCCATGACCCACAAAATATCGCTCATTTTGGATCAAGAAAAGTTACCTGTATCAACTAGGTTTCTTAATTTGTCTTTAGTTTTCTGATTTTTTTAAAAAAATATAACAAAACAGAGTCTGCTTCTGTAAGCAGTTATTTTCAGGAACTGGCAAGCTGCAAAAACATCTGCACCATTATTTACCGCAGTTTAATTTGTAAAACTTGGAGCAGGTCAGGACATTTTTATTATTATTTTTATTTTTTATTTTTTACTTCAACATGATGACTTGATAGATCATATTCTTTCTCATTTATATATGCTCCAGGGGATTGCTTGAGTTCCAAGACCTGCCAAGTTCCTGTAAGTAAATATTTACCATTGCTTCAATAACAAAAAATACTGGATGAATCTTTGCTAATTCCCAAAAGGAAGAAAAGTACATGTTTCTGACATTAAGCTGCTCCAATCAGTTTGTACAACGGAAGTTGTGATGCTTTAATATTAGGATGATTCTGCATTTGCCAATAGACCAGACCAGTATTGGAGCCTCCCTTCCAGACACCAATGTGGTCTATGGAATATCCAGCCTGGGGCCTCCTGTGGACACAGTGGCATGCAGAACAGAGGATCCTAACAAGCTTGCTGGTCATGTATACTGGCCGGTGTGGAATCAAACTAAGAGTGTTTCTTACACCTTAGAGATCAGAGGCCTATTTGCACTACAGCCTCTAGTCAAGAACGAGTGAACTCCTGGTGAAGAGCATCTGCACTTCAAGGAGGGTGCTACAGCCTCCAAGCATGCCTGGCTTTACCAGAAGTTCCCTAGTTTGTGCTCCACACCTTAACCAACCTTTACCAGGAACTTACCTGGAGCGTCCAGTGTCATGACCATTCGCACCTCTTCCGGTGCCCCAGAGTTGTCTGAGATGCACTGCACTTTGGACGACTATAGGCGTGACTGTGACTGCGTGTGTGCAGAGTCAGCATCGTCATGATGATGGCACTAACACATGCGCAGTCACGGAGGGTGCCACAGCCAGAATGGCAGTGCTCAGAGAAGAACCAGCCCTGCAACCGCATCAGGTAAGCATTCAATGGGGGTGGGGCGGCCATAGTTGACTAGCACTCCAAGTGTGAGCAGTGGTCCATGTTGGTTAATCACGCTCCTTTCCCATCCAGTGGATGGGAAGGGAAGTGTAAAATCGCCCCAGGGCAGTCCCATGCTATTCCCAAAAACACATTTCCCAAGGAAATGGTGGCTCTTCAACCAGCCAGAACTTCCATTGCTTCTCCTTATAAAGAAATGGATTGAGAGTCCCTTATTCTGTCCCTCCAGCCAGGTGGCTTCTGCCTCTAGGGGAGCAGTTTGGAGTCAAAGGAGCACATGTTTTCCTCTTTAGATTGAAGCCTAAAAAGAATCAAAGTCCTGCGTTGTGGAAGGTCCCCAAGTATGCATCTTCCTTGCTTTGAACATTGTTCTCCGCCATACTGAGGACCAGAGCTTGGATGTTGTTCCAGCACCAGCCACAGAACAAGAAGGGGAATATTCTTGTCCACAGCTTCTGCCATCAAGGCAAACATTAATGGCTATTTACTATTTCTATTAAACTCAGAATGTGGTTAATTAACATGTCACAGTAACATCTCAAACCTGTATAGCATTTTAATGGAAACAAAATATACTTTTAATTGAAAAAGAAAGGCATTTTTAGTTCAATGAAATATACTGTCTGTTCTTGTTACTTCCTCAAATAGATTTCACTGCAACATCAAATAGCAGATTAGGTACAAATGGAAACAAAGCAAAATCCTATCCCAGAAGAATTACAATGACTTTCAGAACACACCAAGCACTTATGATTAATATGTTTTAATAAATGACTTACAAGAGAATTTGCAGCTTAAAACAAGAGCATGGTACTCTTCTACTCTCTCTTCTCTGCACTGGACAAAGCATATTGAAAACAACCAACTGATGTTTATCACAACTCCAACTCAAACAAAGGACTAACAATGAATACAATGACAAAAATGCCTATATCAAAGGATAACTATATCAAAAAATAACACCTGAAAAATAAACTTCTGAAGAATATAGCAAGACCTGAAAAGAGTGTGTGATAATATCGTTATTTACACATATAAAAAATCTCTACCAAGTTAATCACATTTGATCTAAAAAGGAAATGTACGCAAACAAACAAGTCTATAATCTATGTACAAAAAATATAACAGTATCGCGGCTGAAACAAAGTGACATAGACAAAAGAAAGACTGAAATAGCTGGCTTGATAGCTTCAATAAGAATGTTGACACTCACAACCCTGTAATCTAATGACTCCATGTATAATCTATAAGGCATGCACCTGCCATAGTCTGCACTAGCATTCGGAGAGCACTCTCCTATCCCAAGATATATTCCAGAATAAGGCCAAGTGCAAAAAGGTCCCTGGTCCTGTGTGCTCCCCAACTTTCATGTGTAAGACAGTGTTTAGCTTCATCCAAACAGTATTTTCTCAATCTGCATTATTTGCCTAATCCAGAATAAAGCCTGGACAATCCAGAATAAAATGTATCTGGGTGCACTTTGGATTATTCAATTAACACAGATTAAAGTAAGTGCTGTCTGGACTGAACTTTTTTCCGTGAAGTTTGTGCATGTATGCGCTTGTGCACAAAAGCATATTGCACAGATAAGCACAAGTGCTTCAGCAAAAAACAACCTCTTAAAATGCAGCAAGTGGAAAAACTGATGGTTTCCTGTGCCCTGTGTTACACGTAAGGTGTAAAATGAAGGAAAGCATAGAGAGAAAAAAATGGATTGGTCTCTGCAGGAAGCTAAATCAGCTGAAAAACAATTTGCTTGAAAGCTAATTCAGCTGAAAAGAGTGTGCTGCCATGATGATTTATCCTTTCTTCTTTCCCCTTTCCCTACAGTAGTTCATGGGTTGTTTGCACGCCACTTTAAAACTCAGTATTGCCACAGCCACTGCCTGCTTGCCTTGGATTACTTCCTAATGGTCTCTTCTTGTAAAACATAAAACATTTTTTTCTCATGCCAACTTCATTTTATATGTACATGTCCGTGTGAAAGAGGGATATTTTTCCTTCTTTCTAAGGAAGTTAGGGATAAGCACTTTTTTTTTTTTTTGCATTCACATTCCATTAGAATCAAATGTCAAAACAAATGTCGAGAATCTGAATGCAACAAAATCCAATCCAAATCAAATACATTCAAATCTGTTTGTTCAAATGTTGGGTTTGAATCTGAAGATAAGAATGTTGACAACATTTGTGTGTGTCAGATGCATCTGTATGCATTTCGTATGCAAATGCTTACAGATACGTATGCGTTCATGCGTATGTGTACATTCGTATCTGTGCATACATATCTGTACATTCAAATATTTCAAATCATTGAGATGACTTTTTCGGAACATTTGAAATTCATTGAATGTTTAAATTCGAATGTGTAGACATTCTACTGTATTCAAGTTTGAATGTCCACATTTTATCAAATTTGATCGAAGTTCGAACATCTAGAACATTCGTGCCCATCCCTAAAGGAGGCAAACAATCAGATATCAAAATCTTTTCTCAATATTAATGCTACTGCTGATCTCCCCACTGGCTCATTTTCTGCTTGAGTGAGCTGTTACATTTCTTCTCAGCATTTTAAACATTTCACACATATAATTTCAAAAAGTATTTCCAGAGTATAAGTGAAACAGAAAGATTTTGAGGATAATCTCATACAAGGACTTCAGCTTTCCCACACCATTCTTCTCCAGCTTTAGAGATGTCCCTTCCCACAACTTCCTCCCTCAGGTAGGACAAAGGTTTCCATATATT
Organism: Aspidoscelis tigris stejnegeri; assembly: GCA_023333525.1. Taxonomy (NCBI): domain Eukaryota; kingdom Metazoa; phylum Chordata; class Lepidosauria; order Squamata; family Teiidae; genus Aspidoscelis; species Aspidoscelis tigris. The sequence goes on from JALMGA010000007.1 coordinate 17,757,742, forward strand.
TGGAAATAAGAAATATTTGGAAATATTCTAATATAGAAATAGGAGCAGGCTACATCACAGGCTTCCTTTGCTCAAGGCAATCAGTTTTTCTACCAAATAGAAGAATAGTACAACTAAGAGACAACTCTCATAGTGAGAAATCCCACCCATCACTGTGCCAAACTTTCTGAGGATTCAAGACCCAAGAGGTCACATGCTAAAGATTGATATCTGCCAGATAAGAACAAAATTTGCCCTGAAGGCAACTCTTTAACGGTGCCTGATTGCACCTTTATCCTTTAAGCCCATATGATCTGAGACAGACATTCACTTGGTTGTTTCTTTAACAATCCCAAAATTCTGACCACATCAAGAAGTGTGGGACATTCTTGATGTCCCTCTTGAATGTTCCTAGAAGACCTCTAAGCAAGATCCAGTCCTAGATTTGGGCTGGAACAATAGCTAAAGATATTTTTCTGGCTAAATGTAGGATACTGCCGCATAGCCATTAGAAAATGTTTATAATGTCACGCATGTCTTAAGCAAACCTTTCTCCTGATGGAGTTGACATAATAATATTGTTATCCTATTGATAACACAGTTAATAGATATTGCTTCCTTCCATTAAAAGTATCCACAGCAGAATACAGTACAGTCAGAATATTGTGTTATAGAACCACTGAAAATGCAAGTGTGCCTCTAGAAATAAATTAAAAACCAGAGGCCTTTTCACATGAGGCATTTTGGAATGCATCTATGACATGCTGGGACACTGCATTCGCTCTCATGGGGTGGCTGGATCCATTCCAGACTGCCCCAAAAGCAGAACGTTCCAAAAAGCAGAACAGTAAAAAGTGCTCTCATTGTGCCCTAGCACATTCCGGCCATCCAGGGAGGGAAGCATTCGCACACCTCCCTCCCTGACAGCTGCGGGACATGCCCCCCTGCCATGATTGGCTCAAAATTGGCCCAACAGGTGGCAGGCCTGCACAAATCACTCACCTTGCCAGGCCCGGGGTTGCAAGCTGCTGTGGTCTGCGCAGGCTTGCGCACTCTGCTAGACAGGACCCAGACTGACCGGGTGGGTCCCGTCTACTGGGAGCGTGCATGCCTGCACAATCGCACCCCAGGCCTAGCAAGGTGAGTGATCATGTACGTGGGTGGGGAGGTGGCTCGCTCCCGGCTGCTGCAGTCCCATTTCCAGGGTGGGGAGAGGTCAATCTGCGGCTGTCTATGGGCCGGGGTGTGTGCAGCAACCCGGGGAAGGGCCCTGCCAGGTCTGCCTGCCCTTGGGAGTTAGTCACCCAATGGCAGGCAGGCCTGGGAGGGGTGTCCTGCCCCCATCCCGGCCTCTTCAGGCTGGAACAGGCAGGAACGCTTTCTCCATTCACACAGGGGCAGGCAGGAATACGTGCAGACACGTTCCTGCCTCTCTTCGTGTGAATGGGGAAAGGATTCCTGTGCGTCTTAGCCTGGCTGTAGTGCGAAGAGGTCTCTGGACTTACCTTTAGTGTTAAGTAAAAGAGGTCCTCAGGAAGAATGGATCAACCCCATGTTTTCCCAATACTTCCAAGCAGCTGGGAGGGCCCTTCCAACCACATGGCCAGTCACTCATTCTCTGAGAGGCTTGCTGCTTCTCTGACATGAGTGAATTCTCATAAGATCTTGCAAGATCTTGTCCCAATATCCAGAAAAGTGCAGAGGAAAGGGAAACTCCACAGCAACGGTGATGGACGTAGGACTGGGTTTGTTTGTTTCTACTTTGCAGCATTGGGTTTTACTTCGCAGGGATTGCTAAGCATTATAAAATGTATCTGGCATGTTAACAGCTGCTCCACAGTCCCCATGAAGTATTCCTCCTGTTTGGACACAGCCCAAGAATGGGAGAGAGGTTTTTTGTGGAAGGAGAAGAAAGGATCCCTCTCTTATTAAGAACTAAAGCAGAAGTGTCTAAGCAGCTCCTGATACCTCCTAAGGCAGTGGTTCTCAACCTGGGGGTCGGGAACCCTTTGGGGGTCAAACTACCTTTTCCTGCCGCCCTTCCTTCCCACCTCCCAGCTGCTCCGCCCCCACAGCTGGGGGTCTCCATAACATGAGGAACTGCATTAATGGGTCGCGACATTAGGAAGGTTGAGAACCGCTGTCCTAAGGTATTAGGTGGGGGAGTAAGGATCACAAAAATTGTCATAAGGAAGAGAAATCCAAATACCCAAAAATGTTTATAGTCCAGCAAACTTAGCTAGGACCTTACTACAGATCCTCCAATACCTGGGAGGTTATGATATGAGTTGAAGGAAGGTTAATGCTTCACAGACAAGATTCTTTTGGTTTATGCTTGGACTAATATAACCTTTAACATTTACATTTATGGTGCAGTAATGATCTTCTTTATGAGCTAGATGCCAATTCCTGTATAAATTTTCTTTCACGAAATGTCTTTCATAAACCGGGATTGGTACATTGAGAGTACAGAAGCCATCCATGATTCATCAGGGTAAATCAAAATGCACCTACTGTGTCAATGATTGATCAAGGGAGCCCTTGAAAAATTGCAGTGGTCTTAAAATAAAATAAATAAATAAACCATTGGAAACATTCCCTGGACCAGGGATTTCACAAATGGGTCTTTTTTGCATTCAAATTGGATTCAAATCGAAAGACAAAACATTTGATTCGATTTGAATGTTTAGAATCCGAATGCAACAAAAACCAATTCAAATCAAATACATTCTAATCTGTTCTTTCGAATGTTAGATTCAAATCTGAAGATACGAATGTCGACAACACTCGTATGTGTCATACATATCTGTACGCATTTCGTACATAAATGCATACAGATATTTTTGAAATGCATACCAGTACGTATGTGTACATTCGTACCTGTACATACCTATCTGTACATTCAAATGTTTCAAGTCATTCAAATGAATATTTCAGAACATTCAAAATTCATTCAAATGTTTAAATGTGAATGTGTATATATTCTATTCGAGTCTGAATGTTGCTCAGATTTCGAACGTTTAGAACATATTGTACATCTCTACCCTGGACACCCAAAAACTCATAGTGCTTGGGAAGATCATGTGGTAGTGGGAAGGGATTAAAATAAACTGGGTATATAATTCTAGGCAGAGAAAGAGAGGAACACAAGTAGACCAAGGAATTCCCAGTTGCCAAAAAGTGAACTCCTACAAATCTTTCCAAAAACTTTGGACTAGCTTATCAGATTCATCAAATAAATGATAGGTGAAAGAGCTGCAAATGAGTTGTGTCATCTTATTATACTTCTTAGGATGGCTATACCAAATGCTAGAGAAGCTAAGATTTATTATTTTTATTATTATCCATGTTTTGTTAGGTGCTATCAAGTTCAATTTCTATGAACAAATGTGTGCCGTTTTGATCTGACTCACAGAAACTCCAAGATATTCCAGCTATTGTCTTCAATTTCTTCTGCTTACCAAACATTGTCCTCCCATTACCTCAAGGGGAGGCCAGATTTTATTTGATCAGAAATATCTCTCTTTGCAGACTCTGCATGAGTGAGAGAGAGAGAGAAGCAGCAAACAGGCAAATATTCACCTTTTGCGCATTTGTATGGAAGCAGAAAAAGGAAATATGTATAAAATAAGAATCAAATCAACATGGACATTTATAACTTTGCTTAAATTTAAGTCTGAATTAAAAATCTTCACCATTCCACCATTCGATTTGAATGCAAATGTTCAAATGCGTAGAAATTCATATAGATTTCAAATGTGACCAATATTTGTGCACGTCCCTGGAGCCACTGCTGAGTCCTGGCTCAGACTGAGCAATTTGGCCCAAGACTAGAGATGCACACGAATATTCAAAACATTCAAAAAATCATTCAAATTTCTTCAAATTCGGACATTCAAATTTGAATCAAATGTCTCTACATTCGAATTTAAACATTCAAACGAATTTTGAATCTTTTGAATCTTCCATACGAATTATTCAGATGTTTGTATGTGTATGGATACGTATGCATTACATATGTATATGCATGCATCTTGTTTGTATCCATATCTCTTGTACAGATACATAGGGGAAGAAAACAGGATGTATACGGGATAAAAACGGGTTGCGTACGGACACATATGAAGGTTGTCAACATTCGTATCTTCAAATACGTATTCGAATCGAATTGAATGTGAACACATTCAAATTTTAAACATTTGAATTTATTTGAATCTTGAGATATTCTATTCAAATCTAATCTAATGCCAAAATTGCATTAGTGCCCACCCCTACCTACCCAAGGGACTGCGAACCAAGGTCAACATGTGGAATCTGCTTGTGTTTCTCTTGCTCTAAAATTCTTTGAACTCTTTAGCTGGAATTCTTGCTTTGCCTTACTAATTTTCTAGCCTGCCTCCTGGCCTGTTTGTTGGCTATTGGTGCTCTATTGATGGTCTAGGTCCTGCTTCAAGACTGGTTTCCTGGCTCTGGAGCATCTGGCTTACATAAGGACCATGATTCACAGTTCAGTGCCTGAAAGAACACAACTGATGAGACCTCCACTTTGCTGCCTCTTGCTCCCTAGCACGGATGTTCAAGAATATTCTAAACATGTGAAATTCAATCAAATTCATTCAAATTCGGAAATTCAAATTCAAATAGAATGTCTACTCATTCATTTTTTAACATTTGAACGAATTTGAACATTTTGAATTATTTGTATGAATTATTCAGAGATTTGTATGTGTACAGATATGTACATATTACATACGTATCTGTATGCATCTTATTCATATCCGTACGCATTCGTACGGATACGTATGGGACGGAAACAGGATGCGCACAGGATAAAAACAGGATGGGTACTGATAGTTACGGATGCATACAGACACATACAAATGTTGTCAACATTCGTATCATCAAATACGAATTGAATATTTGTATGAATAGATATGAATATATTTGAATACATTGATTTTTTCTCTATCCGTACAAATTCGTACATTTAGATATTCAATTTGAATCAAATTGAATGGCAAAGACTCCATTTGTTCATACCCCTACTCCCTAGTTCTTAGCCACCAATCCAACCCAGCACATATCTTTTTACTGGTTGGTCCTGACCTTCTGAGCCAGTCTGGTCTAGTGGTTAAGGAGCCAGACTCTCGTCTGGGAATACAGGGTTTGATTCTGCCCTCCACCAGGAAGCTGCTGGGTGACCTTGGGTTAGTCACGGCTCCCTTCTGAGCTCTCACAGCCCCACCTACTTCACAGTGTATTCTATTGTGGGGAGAAGAATAGAAAAGCTTTGTCAGCCGCTTTTGAGTCCCCTTAAATGGGTGCAAAAAGCAGGGTAGAAAAGCCAACTCTTCTTCTTCTACCCAGTTCCTGAGGTCACCCACAGACTTGTGCTGATGGCTACAATTACACACCTTGCAATTTGGGGAAATTAAACCATAGTGCGTGCTTATTTATTTATTTATTTATTTATTTATTTATTTATTTATTTATTTATTTATTTATTTATTCATTTATTTATTTATTTATATTCATTCATTCATTTTTATCCTGCCCTACACCTGAAGGTCTCTGGACGGGTAACAACATCTAAAAACAAACCTCATTAAAATAACAGCACTATGTATTAAAACAGTAGTGTCTGCAAGTGAGAAGGGGAAGTATATCCTAGTTTAACCAAAGGCCCTGGCAAAGAGGTGTGTCTTCACTACCTTCCTAAATTTGTACAGTGAACGAGATAGCCTATGGGCCATCACTGAGAAGGCCCTCTCCCAGGTCTCCACTGCTTTTGCTGCTGAGGGTGGTCAGACGACCAGGAGGGCCTCCCCTACAGATCTTAAGGTACAGGCAGGTCGATCTGGGAGATGGTATTCTTTCAGTGTTATATAAGGGACAAGTGGATTTCAAAATTCTTCTGAGATTTTAGCCCAGTGCAATTACAGGCTGGATAAATGGCAGCCCAGTTCTGCAGAGGGTGGCCATACTGAAAGGCAGAGCCTTGACAGGCTATTATATGACTGACATGCCATTCTGAAATGAGCTCCCAGCAGATCTTGACAATTCATCTTGCCTGCGCTAAGGTTAAAGGACCTCTGTGTTCACATCTTTTTTGAAAAACAGAAAACCTCACACAAGACTCTCCCTTTCCCAAAGGTTTTAGGGAAGAAATGACCCAATCTTAACACACATCAGAGGCTTACTGACAGGACTTGAGATTTAACTAGATGAGACACACAGAGATGCCCCTGATGTATAGCTCTTCATGGGGCTGAAGACGAGAAAGAGAAAAGACTGACATTTGCCCTTTGGTACAAGCATACTTATTATTTTAAATTGGGGCTGCATTAAGCCCCATAGAGACCTGTCTCTAGGTATCCGAAAACTTGGATAAACTCCAGGCACTGACAATATCACCGTTTTCCCTACGTTTCTCTTCAGAAAAGAAAAAGAAAATTATAGAAGAAACAGTAAAAAAAGAAAAAGAAAAGAAAAACAGAATGCTAAAATAACAGCACATAAATTATGTATATCTTTCTGCAAAATGATGGTCCTGTTCCATTAACAAACGTGTTTGGTGGTGTAGAGAGCATCCAGAACCAAAACAAAAAGAATCAAGCCTATGATTATACTTTGAAAGAGAGCCATTTAAGATAATGCCTTTTATTGCATGCAAGCTGTTCTCAGATTTTAAGTCACAATGCAGTTTATTTGCCATTCAGAGGCAGCTTATCTTTTCCGATGGTACAAAACGAGATACAGATAGCAAACTTCGAATCCTTCAGTTTGGTGAGTCTGAGGGTCTTTCCGCATTGGACACTAAATACCCATTAAGTACACATTAAGGACGGGCTTTAAAAATCACGTCCACACCACAACACCCATTAGGGAACCATGCATCTGCATTGGCTCACGCGCGATGGGTCTCTAATGGGTGTTAAGAGGCCCTTAATACATATTAAGGGAAGACTACCTTGGAGGTAGTCTTAATGGTTACTTAATGGGTACTTGTGCACTAAAACCACACCAATTTAAGATGTGCCTGGACTGCACAAGTGTCCTAAAGTAGGCCCTCCCTCCGGCCTCCATGATTGGCTCCTCCATACCCAAGCACAGTGACCTGGGGGCCTCCTATCTCAGGGCTCCCCCTCACCCCAGAAGCCGTGGATCCCAGCTTCTGGACCAGGTGGGCTTCACCTACACCCCCCACCCACCCACCCTGGGGTAAGTGTGCGCGATCCCCTCCTTACCTGCAGGCAGGCTGGCCAATTTGGACTGTCGGGGCCCAGCATGCTTTGTGCACGCAGGCTGCATGCCTCCCTATTGGCCAGGCCCATGCCTGGCTTCAAGAGGCTCTCTGCTCAAGTGTGTGGGCCTGGCTAATAGGGAGGCGCGCTGCGCGCACGCACAAAGCACATGAGGCCCTGGCAGCCAGAATCGGCCTGGCTGTCTGCAGGTAAGGAAGGAAATGCACACACTGGACCCAGGGTTGGGAGGGGTGGGGGTAGGTGAAGCCCCCCTGGCTCCAGAAGCCACAAACTGTGGCTTCTGGGGTGAGGGGAAGCCTCGAGATCTACCCCAGGGCCTTTCAGCAAAGGTGGGATATAAATTCTTAAGTAAATCAATTCATCAATAGATAGAAGATAGAAAGACAGACAGACAGTTATGATCTAATGGGGAAGGGCCACAGCTTGGAAAATGGTCTGCACTCCAAAGTTACACAGCCCAGCAACAGATACAAGACTGGAGTTCATGTTCTTCTCTTGGAACAGTCCCTATCTAGCAGTCCCCATCTGCAGTTTCCTCCTGTTGTTATAAAGTGTTCTTTCTGCTCTGACCCTTTTGAGGACAGCTCATGACCCATGACTAATAATGGCACTTGCTGCATCGATTCCTTGGTTGTCATAAATGGCTGTGAAAGGCTAGAGTGACACTTATAAGCACATTTGTTCCCTTAACTCTGGTGCAGAGTTTCCCACGGTTTAGGTTTCTCTGTGCTTCACTATTTCAGGGAAATGATGGCTTCCGGGTCTTTGTATCTCAGACAAAGACATATACCAGAGGAGTTTCATCTTCGAATCTTATTTTTTCCATAAACAAAATCAACTTTCTCTTCTTGTAATTACCACCCCAGTGCTAACATTAGGGCCGAAGCAGATGTTTGCTTACTAGACAGTAGGGGTATGCACAAATGCAATTTTCGACATTCAGTTTGGCCTCACATTGAATATTCCAATGTCCGAATTCGTATGCACAGAGACAAAAACGAATGTATTAAAATTCAAACCGATTCTAATAGATTTGTATACATTCGTATAAATATTCGATTTGTATTTGATGATACAAATGTCGACAACATTCATATGTGTCCCTACACATCTGAACGCATCCTGTTTTCATCCCATATACATCACATTTTTGTCCTGTATGTATCTGTACAAATGTGTATAAAATGTGTACCGAAACATGTCCGAATTTGAACAAATTTGATCAAATTTTGTATGTTTCAAATATTCTTGCCCATCCCTACTAGACAGCATTCAGATACAAAATGGGCCTGTCGTAGTCTGCACCAGCAAACGGATGGCAGGCCCTATTCTAGGATATAATCCAGAATAAGGCCCAGTACAGAAAAGGCCAATGATTACCAGCCATGAAAGATGTGTGTTAGTTTCAGTGTTAGAAATGCAGCTCTAGGGACTAGGTGCTCGAGCTGATGAGGAAAACGCAACTGGATTTGTAATCTGCTTGAGGCTTCCAAAACCATCTCTATGGCTACTGAGTCCATGGGTCTTCTCACACTTATCAGCCTAGTATGGTATTACAATATCATATTAGGCTGGTAAGGTTGAGGTGCAGCAGCAGCCATCCACCTTTTGAGGGGTTGATAAGCCGCCTATCAGGCCAACATCACTTGAACTGCAGATGGCCAGGGCAGATTGCCATGGCAATAGCTGTAGCGACATCTGGCATGTGCCTGGACATCGCCATGGTGATCTGGACATGGTGTGTGATTGAGCTGTCACACCCACGTGCACCTGGAATAGGGTACAGACTACATATGTCCATGAATATTAGTAGGCATTCAAAATCTAATAAAATGTGCCAAATTTTGACTTTCAAACTTGAATAGAATGTCCCAAAATTTGAATGTAAACATTCAAATCGAGTTTCAAATTTTGGATCTATTCATTCAAATGATCCAGACATTCGTATGTGTATGGGTTCATACATGATGAGCACTTGAAGATCCGCATCTTTCTTGCAGCTGTACGCACCTGTACGGATCCATACGGGATGAAAACAGGTTGTATACTGGATAACTATGGGATGCGTACAGATGTATATGGATGTAGGGGTGATGCGTGCATGCACATACAAATGTTGTCCACATTCATATGTGCAGATTTGAATAAAAAAATTCGAACAAATAGATTTGAATTTACCAAATCTTGTTAAATTCAAATTTCAAAGATTTGAATTGAATTGAATATTCAAGTGTAGTGGAATAAGTAAGTGACGTCTGGATGGAGCCACTGTGCTTAGATGGAGGTTGTGACAATGGGTTGCTGGATGGGATGGGCTATTGGTCTAATCTTAAGTTCCTCAGTTTTTTAAGTTTTCTAAACAGTGCTGAGCAAGTTCCTAAAGAGTGTGATGCTCAGTATCCTTTTCCATTTGTCTAAACACCCAAGACAGCTGAGCTATTCAGTTGCCAAAAAGTTGACTGCAATAAGGAACACCAAGAACATTTAGTCCTTTTTTCTTTTGGGATCTGACGTTCTCTTTATATTCCTCTTCCTAACCAAAATCTACATTTTAATTGCTAGGGGGAATTTTATAGCCTCATTTAATGCTTTGGATTGAAAGGTAGAGCATCTGCTAATATACCAAAAGGCCGGAAGGCACTAATTCCTTCTCTTTCTCCTTCCAATTAGTTATTTCTTTCCTTTAACTGCCTATAAAACCTGCTTCTATTTGGACTTTGGTGCTCTCGGGCTTGGATCAGACAGGGCAAAATTAGCAGCCCTGGGGCAAATTTGAGGCCTGGGGGACAGACAGAAAATGTCAAAACACAGTTTACCACCTCCCAAAGACTCTGCTTGTGTCCATTTCCCAGATGTTAAATCAGCACTCTTGGACAATTTGTAGTTTTGGTTGAATGCGGTGAGAGGGGACAGAGACTCCTGTATCCAATCCTAGCCTTGAAATGGCTGCTAAGGCTGGACAACCAATCAGGTCTGTGAAAACCTGGGCTGGTGGCAGCCAATGAGAGCTCAGCACAGAAGACAACAGTAAGGAAGATAAATGAAATAAGAAACTGTCAGGGGGTAATGGAGTGTCAGGTACCCCCGTTGGTAATAAATCTTCATCGCAGAGTTGCACGTCCGTGCTGAGGAAAAATAAACTTCTGCTGTCCCGGTAAAAGCTTGCTTTCTCCTGCCGCTGTCCAGTATTTCAGGAGGTTGGCCCCCCTTTCTCTGCCCACAGTTCAAGCAAACAGACTGAAGTCGTAAATTCTCTTTGCAGAGGCTTTTATTCGTAGCGGTTACATCTTAGCAGTTGCATCTCTCTCCCTCTCCAGCAATCAATCAACTAAGCAACACACAGCCGTGTGTGACCACCTTTATACAATTCCGTTATCACAAGAAGGTGACTCACATCCTTTGTATTACACAATCCTGTGCTTCCCCTGAACACTGTGTTGCACAAGCCTGTGTTGTAATCCTTACTTCATTTAGCCTTCAGCAACTTGTGATAGTCTGGTGATACTTGTGACTCTTAGTTACCTTTCTGCACACATCACTACATTTTCTTTATATGGGATCTTCCAGCCTAACAGAAACAGCCACTTGGACTTCAAAGGAACATCATGAACTGATTTTCAGCCTGCCTTGGCTGAAACATCCTCTCTTCAGGTGCTGGTGGTCTGGTTGGGAACTGCACCAGCATTTGAAGTGCAGATGGCTCCCTCTGCACCTAACTCCTCATCTCACTGGAATGGTATTATTATACCATTCCAGTGAGTAAAGTACAAACAGACCCTATGTTGAGGGAGAACAAGGTAACTTGACAAAAGACAACTGCTCTCTCCCTCACTCCCTAATGCATCTTTACCTAGCCAGCAGCCTTCACCAAGTCAACACCCACACCCAGATAGGATCTGGGCTTCAACATGGGGTGTTTTTCCACTGTCAGAAAGTACCCATTTGTGGACCCATTAAGGACCCATTTGGTTGTGAGCCGGATGATCCCATTTCCACCACGGCACCCATTTGGGACCCGATTGTTTCGACTGTGCTGGGGAAATCCGGATCAAATGGGTACTTTCTGGTCTTTAATCTGGATTTTCAGGCAGAAAATCCAGATTAAAGGGAGCCTGTTTCCACGCTTGTGTGGCAATGGGGTCTAGAGGAGGCTAGGGGGAGGGGGCACCCATGGGGGGGAAGCCCCCAAACCTAAGCTTCAAAGCCATTTCAAAGTCATTTCAAAGTCACTTTGAAGTCTGTGCAAAATAGCTCCGGAGCGTCTTTGAAGTCTGTGCTGATCTTCAGAGTGAACTCCGAAGATCAGCACAGACTTCAATGGAGCTGTTTTGCACAGACTTCGAAGTGACTTCGAAGCCACTTTGGAGATTGCACCCTCTGTCCCCCCAAACACCTGGGGTGACAAGCAGACCCCTCATGGGTAGATCCGGATTTCCAAATGGGTGCTCCGGTGTTTCCACAGCAGGGAGGCTAGCACCCATTGCTATTGGGTGCTAGACCACCCATGGAAACACATTGGGTACTTCCCTTAGTCCGGATCTACTAGATCCGGATTAAGGAATGTACCCATTCCTTAGATCCGGATCTTCTTAGATCTGGATTAAAGGAGCACAGTGGAAAAACACCCATGGTGTGTTTGCACCAGGAATATGGATGCATGATGCATACCACCCTAGGGGTGTGCACAGATGTGAGTGTGGGGGTTGCATTCAAATTTGAGTCGAATCGAATGTCAAAATATTCTATTCAAATGTTTAAAATCCGAATGCAACAAAAACCGATTCTAATCCGTTACATTCAAATCTATTCGTTTGAATGTTAGATACGAATTTGAAGATACAACTGTCGTCAATTTTAGTATGCGTTATACATGTCTGTATGCATTTTGTACGCACCCGGTTTTATCCCATGTGCATCCCATTTTCATCCCGTATTATAAGTGCAAATGCGTACAGATACGAATGATATTTGTACAGATACACATGCAATACATACGTATCTGTACATTCGAATGATTCGAATGATTCAAACAAATGTTTTGGAACATTCAAAATTCATTTGAATGTCTAAATATGAATGTGAAGATGTTTGATTCAAATTCAAATGTTCACATTTGAATGAATTTGATCAGATTTTGAATGTTTAGAACATTCGTGCACATCCCTATACCACACGCCAGCCTAGAGTCCCAAAATATCACTGTTGTGGTAGCCCAAAACACACCCAAAATTTCTGCCAGGGACTGGAAGTGTAGGCACTAAATTCCAGGTGCATATTTGGCTGTACAGCAGACCACTGGCCACTGTGTGCATCCAGGTACAGGCCAGGAGTCAAATCCCTCAGGGAAAGCTATTTCTGGGTGTTTTTCCACCGTCACTAGAAGTACCCATTAAGTACCCATTAATGGGTACAAAAATGCCATTACGTACCCATTAATGGGTACTTTTAGTGATGGTGGAAAAACACCCTCCGAGAGCTTCAGCTCACATCTGTCAGGGGTTGGGCCCAAAGGGGGAGAACCCATTTGTCCACCTGTCTCTTGAGCTGCCCAAAGGCTCCCAGAAAGAGGCAGTTTGTGGACAGTGACTGAATGTAGAAATGTCACAACAAAAATAAAGGACAATGTTTCTAAACATTTATTTCTTCAGTTACACTCCCATGACCCTTTATTTATTTATGTACTTATTTAAGAAATTTATATCCCTCCCTTCACTAAATGGTCCCAGGTGAGTTACAATAAGAAAACACCTCAAATATTAAAACATTAAAAATATTACCTACCTACCACCCATTCCCTCCCTCCTTCCCTAACAGGACAGCATCCCGAGGAAGCTATTTAAACAGCAAAAGCCTGGCTGAAAAGATACGTTTTCAGGCGCCGAAAACTATACTATGTAGATGCCTGGTGAACCTCAACAGGGAGACCATTCCAATATTATTAACCATGAAGACAATGTGGTTGCCCAAAGCCCTGCAAGTAGTTTGTCTATTTCCTCAGCTCAGACCACAACAATTGAACCTGATCCAAGATAATCTGATCAGACAGAGCTATGGACATCCCCATCAAACTGCTTCCAACTGTGGAATCCAGCTCCACGCGAATCTGAGCAACTTTGTCCCAAAAGGGCCTTGCAAATTTATTGCAGCGGGTTTCTGAAGGTGGCATGGGCATATCTTATAACCTGATATTTCAGCAGTCATGACTGAAGTATTACCTTGGGTGTGTCAGAAATAAAGTCTGCTGTAATAATGGTTGGGTTTCACTTCAGGTGCAAACACCCATAAAAGATGTACACATCTCTAATGCATTTGTTCTCCCAACACAGATAAAAGAAGTTGCAAATCAAACCTGAGGCCAGTACAAAACATTCAAACTATAAACACAAGATAGGCTGCTCTGAGGTAAGCGTTTCTACAAAAGGGTACAAAATACACTTACTGTACACAACACGCAAGTGTGTCAGAAAGAGTGTTCAACCCATGGGATTGTGATGGAAAGAACGCATGACGTAGTAGTCGAAATGCTTGTTTCTTATCCTAACTCTCGGTAACCAGGTGATTAGGAATAGGCAATAGGTTGATAGTTCACGCATGTGTGCTCAATGTTCATGCACCCAAGATAGTCACCTAACGGAGTTATCAGGGACAGATGTTAACACTAGGTGTGAATGTTCTCACATAGGGTTAAAGTAACACTAACCCCTTTGCAGTTTATATCTGAGGAGAACTATTTCCTACAGGAACTAATACACAAGAGGGATTTTTAAGGCATTTTCTGGTTTACAAAATAACATTTCTTTAGTCCTATATGTGGCTGTTATAGCTATTCCGCTGCAGTATGAAGCTATGCATTCATATGGGATTAAACATTTGTATCGAATACAAATCCTACCACATTCGAAGAGGATCTATTCAAATGAATTTATGAATTTTCATGCATTCAAAACAACAACATTCATGCACATCCCTAAGTGAGACCCTTAGTATCACAGAAACCCTTTCCAAGTACCAAGGGAGGGAAATCTCTTGAACTATTGTTTCCGTATATGTCAGCAGCAACATCAACCACCACCATTTTTGATCTATTGCTGATAAAGATTTCCAGATGCTCTTCCACAGTTCCCTTTCCTGAGCAGTGTTTTTGGTATCTGACTGCCTGGTTTGTTTGTTTTTTTTATTTCAAGCACCCATATGTTGAGATACCATATGGTGTTTAATTTCATTCTGCCCTCAGGGGAGGATCCATTACTGCCCCCGTTTTCGTTACGTAACTAGGCAGAGTGACAGCTGTATCACAAAAGTGTTCGTATGGAGGAATCTGAATCTGCAAATAGATTCCTAAAAGAAAGAGACTTTGGCTGCTTCCAGACAGCAAGACAAAAATGAAGGGTAAAATCACAGGGCAAATGAAGAAGAGTTGGCTTTTATACCTCACTTTTCTCACCCATTTAAGGGGACTCAAAGTGGCTAACAAAGCTTTCTATTCTTCTCCCCACAACTGACCACCCTGTGATATAGGTGAGGCCATGAGAGCTCATAAGAGAGCTGTGACTAGCCTAAGGTCACCCAGCTGGCTTCATGGGGGAGGGCAGAATCAAACCCAGTATTCCCAGTTAAGAGTCCAGCTCCCTAACCACTACACCAAACTGGCTCACGTGATGGCACAGCAAGCACTTCTGAGCATTTCAGCAGCACAACATACCCAGAAATGTGCGGCAGCCATTTTCAGCCTGGTTTCAGCTGTGCACATGCAAAGTGACCATTCTTAAGATGGAGGCTCCCAGGACCAACCCAACAAGTGAACGCATATTGCTATTCTGGGAAAATGTAGGTTGCAAGTTGTTTTTCCTGGAATAGGAATACCACAGGATTTCACCTCAGTATCCTGGGGCTATACTAGATTTGCCATAATTATTTGTGGCAATTGTGGCACAACCCCAGATAATTCCAATTTTATGCCTTGTTGGACAGGGCCTTCATTGCTCCCACAGCTAAGTAGTCAGAAAATTTCATTAGTATTATAGCACCTTTAATAGCAATGTTTCTTTTTATTAGCCTGCATAGATGTCAAGTTATATTTTACAATAGACTAAGAGATGCACTTCAAGCTTTCTAATCTCTGGAGCTTTACATTTGCAAAGGAGAAGTTAGGCTGCAGGCCAACCCAGGATCTGACAGAAGATTATGCCTTGAAGATCAATAAAAGTTTGGCTGAAAGCTCAGGAGATTAAAAAAAAAACCCCACAACTGACTCATAGATTTCTGAATATGATTATACATTAAAACATCATCATCACCACCAGCAACAATAGCAACCAAAGGCATCCAGGCAATCTTTGCTCACCCTCATGCAGCATTTGCACAGCTTTTGTCTGGGAGGGGTCAGGGTGGCTGCAGCTGTGCAGTCACGTGCTGTGTCACCACTTGTTATAGCAACAGCTGGGCATGGATCGCCATTGCTACAGTGAGGTAGACAGCCCCAGACAGGACTGTTCACACAACTGATGCAGGGTAGGCTCCAGTTAGGTTTGGGACAGGGCCAGCATGTGCAATATGAATGCCAGCCACTGTCCCTGATCTTAACTTCTGTGGGACATTGTGCAGATGCAGCATCTAGGGCCCTGGCCACACAGGTAGTTTAGCGTGACCTCAGATCCGTTTCAGGTCATGCTACTCACATTATTTTAATTTAATTCATTTTCCAAGCTGGTCTACCCCCGTTAGATCATCTTAACTGTAGTCCTAATTTTTACAGGACTAAGGAGGACTTCGTCTGTCCTGGCATCTCAGAATATCTTCACTTCCTCAAGTGTGAATGCGAGAACGGGCTAAAGGAGGCTGAACTGTGCTCTGGTGGGTGGGTCCAGTCTTTCCTTTGCCCAGTCGGCACGTACAGAGTTCGTGAGGCGCTTCCTCTTCTCTCCTCGGTTTATGTGTATGATTCCTCTATCTAGCATTTTTATTCAAATTTATTATTATTATCATTATTATTTTTAAAATTAATCACATAGAGAAGAAAAGCACATAAAAAGGAAGGGGGAGTGGAGGTAAGGGAGCAGGCTTGAAAAAGAACCACAAACACACACTCTCGCCTCCCTTGAGTGACAGAGCAGCATCCAAAATGAGAGGAGGTAGATTTGATGTAGCAAAAGGGGTGGAGAATACAAGACTCAGGCCGATTGTGCAGAAAGGTGTGAGCAATGCACCTCAATGCCGGGATGGCCTGAGGACGACCTATGTGTGACCAGCACTGGTACGACCTCAGTTTGAATAGGCTGTCCTGTCTTAGACTTGTGTGACCAGGGCCTAGGAGTAATCTAACCACTCCTGGTAAATGTATGGACTGCTTTTCTGGTCAGTTACCATGGTGCAGACAAGTGCAGTGAGTGGACTGGAGCTCACTTCAAGGTAAGTGAGAACAGAACAGGCCTAAAGGTGGTAGGATGTGGACACTAAAGCGGTACGAAAGTTTAAAATAAATACATTAAAATAAATGACAGTATTAATTAGAGGAGTGCATGAATGCAATTTTTCTGACATTCTATTTGTAATTCAAAAATCCAAATTCCTATGAATAAGGAAAAATGAACGTTTGGACACTCGAATCAATATGAATACATTCACATGTATCTGTATGAATAATTCAGACTTTCGTATCTCTACGGGTACATACACATCTCATAAAAACCCTTACGCATCCCGTACATATCCGTGGCATCTATACGCATCCCATATGCATCCCATACACATCCTGTATGCATCCCATTTTCATCCTGTACGGATGAATATGGATGTGTATGAGATGCATATGTACCCATACAGATACGAATGTCCAAGTTATTCGTACAAATAACCCATGATATTCATGCTCATTTGAATTTGGAAATCTGAATGTCTGGACATTCAATTTAAATATGGATGTATGAATTTGTACGAATTCATACAGATAATGAATATTTCAAACATTTGTGCACATCCCTAGAATAATTTTTGATTGGCTGCCTTTATTGGCTCTAGAAAAAGCGTACAGGAACACGCATACAAGGTGCTAGACGGTGGCATTTTCCAAGCAATTGCCTGTTATCAACATTTGCTCTAAGTTTGGCATCCTATCACGGCTAGAATCTTCCCCTGCAAAATAAAAGGTGATTACTTGAATGTCATCCCAACTACCTGAGACAGAGCTCAGATCTGCATCAAATTTGCTGCTACCAATATACTTATAGAGACAGTAACAGTTCAGTTCCTAAAATTTCCCATCATTTAAATGCAGCAGAGTATTTCACCAAATAGGAGAAGAAAATGTTCAGGCTTTCTTCCTGCTTACCAGATGTGAACCACTGCTTTCCTAGCTTTATTGTTAAACCAATTACACTTGAAAAATCAAGGCTTATCCTCTGACAGCCTCCTGAGGCAATAAAGTAACTGAAAGAACAGGTGGGAGATTTCTTGAGGGGAAAAAATATTCTAAGTCGTTGCTACTAAAAGATTGATGAAATCACAGTTAAGATCCTCAAGGCTGAGCTAATCAAGAATATTTGCTAATCACTGAGGTAATTATGTTTTGCAGACTCATGTAGTCCTCCGATCCACTCAGGAGAAGGATCCCACCAACAGCCATGGTTGTCTGGGCCTGCAATCACTTACCCGTATATTCCGGCGTATAAGACAACTGGGTGTATAAGACGACTCTCAACTTTTCCAGTTAAAATATAGAGTTTGGGATATATTCGCCATATAAGAAGATGACACCTGGCGTATAAGATGACCCCTGACTTTTGAGAAGATTTTCCTGGGTTAAAAAGTAGTCTTATACGCCAGAATATACTGTATATTTTTAAAATTTCCATCAACAATAGTAGAAGAAGAGCTGGCTGTTATACCCTGCTTTTCTCACACTTAAGTGTACTCAAAGTGACTGACAAACCTTCAGTTCCTCTTTCCACAACAGATACCCTGTGAGGTAGACGGAGCTGTGACGGCTAAAAGGGAGTCACACAGCTAGTTTCATGGAGAGGTGTGGAATCGAACCAGGAGACTTGCAGATAAGAGTCTGATAGTCTAGCTACAACTGAAATTATCTCAACTATCTAACAAAGGCGATTCTATTTCTTAATTTCTCAAGCACATCATATTCCAAGGAGCACACATGAGACAATACGGAAAATGGAATGAACCATTATAATTAGAATCGTGGAGAGGAAGAGGAAGAGGAAGAAGAGTTGGCTTTTCTACCCCGCTTTTCTCACCCATTTAAGGGGACTCAAAGCGGCTGACAAATCTTCTGTTCTTCTCCCCACAACAGACACACTGTGAGGTAGGTGAAGCTGTGAGACCTCAGAAGAGAGCTGTGACCCAAGGTCACCCAGCTGGCTTCACGGGGGAGGGCAGAATCGAACGCGGTATTCCCAGATAAAGAGTCCGGCTCCCTAACCATGAGACCAAACTGGCCTGGAGTTAGGGATTCTGGGTACAGAACTAAAAGTTTGAAATAGATTCTGAGAGACAGGAGACCAGGGCAGGCTTAGGGCATGTTCTGATGCCTGCTCCCTCAAGATGTCTT
The DNA here is from genome assembly GCA_023333525.1 of Aspidoscelis tigris stejnegeri. Lineage (NCBI taxonomy): Eukaryota > Metazoa > Chordata > Lepidosauria > Squamata > Teiidae > Aspidoscelis > Aspidoscelis tigris. The sequence continues at coordinate 17,776,549 of JALMGA010000007.1, forward strand.
ACAGGGAGAATTCGTATTGACATAGAACAATAACTGAGGGCGCCTGTTAATATTAAGGATGTGTACGAATATTCGGAAATTCAAATATTCCATTCAAATCCGACAAATGTCGACATTAGAACGTAAATCGGATTTTCGAAAATCTGAATTTGCGCATTCAAACTTTAATACGGATTTTCAAAAATCCAATATGGATTTTCGAATGATTTGAATGTGTAGATTCGTATGTGTCATATATGAATCTGCACAAAAATTAAACGTATCTTGTGCTTAAAATATGGGATTAAAATAGGATGCATACAGGATAGTAAGGGATGTATACGGATTTTTACGGAATGCGCACAGATACGTATAACAGATACGAATATTGTCGCCATTCGTATCTTTAAATACGAATCTAACAATTGTACGTACGGATTCGAGTGTTACGGATTTGAATCGGATTTTATGACATTCGGATCTTAAATATCTGAATTGAATCGGATTTTTTGACATTCGAATCTGCTCCGATTCGAATGTCAAAAATACATTCGGACACATTCCTAGTTAATATGGCTGACCCAAAATTGGCTTGGGGGCTACTGGTGCCAATTTCGTGCTCCACACCTAAACAACAATTGGTGAACTTCTGGGGAGGGGAGGGCACGCCTGGAGACTGTAACAGCCTCCAACACGTGTGTACGCTCTTCACCAGAGGTTCACTACTTCTTTAATAGAGGCCGTAGTGTGAATAGGCCTCTGGTCTGAGCCTCAGAGGAAAAAATAGACTTGGATGCCTAGGCAAGCTGTAAAGGGAACCGTGCACTTCCTACCCGACTGGAAAGGAGAAAGTTAATTATGTTTTTTGTTCAGAGACACTTAACTTTTTCCTCATTTTTCCTCATTGTTTTTATATGCTATGAGGATTTGTTTCTCCAGTTATCAGAGTAATGTTTCATGGAACAGAGACTGTAATCCTTGCCACAGTGTATGAGTCACAATCCAGTGATTGCCCATCCGTAAAAGTGGGGAGCTATTAACCTTTCAGAAGAAACATTTTCACCAGCAGCATCAAATTTCTCAGCAACATATCTGTGGAAGATGCCACAGGGTTTGTATTGAATTTAGGCACATTGATGCATAAATACATCCGTTATGTTCAACAGCAAGACTTCTCAGTGAGGGGGTAGAGGTTGGCAGGCCTAATCATATTAGAATTCCCTCTTAGGCTACATCTAAATGGGGACCATTTAGAGGAAAACATGGGAGCTGACTTTGAGAAGAATATTGCTGTTAGCTCTTATTATTCTGCAATTTGCAACCTAGAATGTAATTCCAATATGACGTGATGCATGATTAAGAAGTTTTTTCTTCTTCCCCAAAATCCAGAAATAGCGGGTGTACTGTTTTCTCCTCCTCCCTCCTGCTATATAATTAAACATTGGAGTTTGCCACCTTAAGAGTAGAGATGGGCATGAATATTTTTTGACATTCTATTTGAATCAAATTGAATTGAATAGAATCCTATCAAAGGGGATCTATTCAAATGAATACAAATTTTCTAACATTCAATTTGTTACAAACCAAATGCCAGAAAACCTATTCGTGCACATCCCTATTCATGTTACTTTTTTGCTTTTCTTACCATGTCGCACCAATTCAGAACTCTGCAGTAACAAGTCACCTCACGTCAACATCCCTTGAGTGTCCAGACTTCCAAATTCATATTGGCTGACAGATTCCAGCTTGTGCAGCACCTTAGACAACCCCAGTCCTGGCAGAGGTGCGATTTCGTGCATCACTTGGGGTAGACAGGAGGCATTTCTGGGTTGAAAACACCTCCTGCAAGTGCAGACACACCTTACCAGAATCTACCACATCGTTTACTGCGAGGCCAAGCAGCCTCTGTTCATACTTACTTTGACTGCTATGGCATAATAACGGTGTACCAGTCAAGTGAAGATCAAGGCCGGTAGGAGCCATCCAGACTTCAAGGGCAAGCAAAGCACTGAACCGCACCACCAGCATCTGAAGTGTAGATGGCCAGGGTAGGAAAAACCATATCTACGCAATGGCCATGGCAACTTCTGACATGTGCCTGGATGTTGCCATGGTGACCTGGAAGAGAGCTCAAACACTGCTGTCTGGGAGCCACCTAGTCACTTTTGGTCAAGCTGTGGGCTGCATTTTAGACATGCACAGCTAGTGAGGACCAGGGAGTAGCTGGTGAGTTTTGGGTCAATGGGGGCATGCAGACACATTTACCCAGTCAACAGACCAATGTTCACTAGAGCGGAAGTGCAAACAGGGATTCTTGTTTTGGAGCAAAGAGACAGCTGATTCATAATATTCACAAATGTCTTAACAACTAAAGAAGGAATAAACCAGGTGCCACCAGGTGAACACACCAACAATTCCCCCCCCCCCGGACTCTTTGAAGAGTGTTCAACACCCCTGTTGTCCCAGCGTTCAAAGAAAATAGCCTTGAGGTTCAACAGAAGAAATTCTGAACACATTTGAGAGGGGAAAAGTTCCCAAAGGTAAAAAGAAAATCAAAATGTTTGGTGAAAATATTTATGTTTCTCCAAGGCCTTTCCTAATTAGGCTTTGCTTTGTTCCCCCATCTGTTTTTTGGTGGATTTTATTTATTTATTTATTTATTTATTTATTTATTTATTTATTTATTTATTTATTTATTTATTTATTAGTTTTCAGTTGTTTTTTTATCTAACTTTGCTTTATCCATTCGCAACTCTGAGACTTTGGTGTAAGGCAGTATAAAAATAAACAAAACTAAAACCATCCATTAGTGAATGTGCTCAGCTAAAGGAAATGTTTTGGAAAGAGGAACCCAGGCCCTTCCTTCCTTCCTTCCTTCCTTCCTTCCTTCCTTCCTTCCTTCCTTCCTTCCTTCCTTCCAAATGCTTTGGAACATTTGTGAAACAGGCAGGTGGGAAAGCGGCTACGCCACTCACATCTGCAGCAGATCCAGAGTGAATTTGACGTGGTTTGAAAGTGGATTCAAAGTGGATTCAGGGTGGATTTGGTGGTTTCAGAGTGAATATGTTACAGGATATTTATCGTATACATATGGGATACATATGCATTCATATTGAATATTTGTATGAATTCGTACAAATATATTCATATCAAATAGGATCCTACCACATTCGAAGGGGATCTATTCAAACAAATGTAAATTTTCTTATATTCAATTCAATATGAATCAAATGCAAAACGAAAACACCAAACATCCACGCACATCCCTTCTTCTCACACCTTTTTGTATCTATTTGTTTTATTTGTGGACTTTCCATTCAGGAGAATTTCCAATGGAGGGTGGAAAGTCCGCAAATAAAAGAGACAAAAATTCCCCATTTTGTGAATTCCCCATTTCGCGAATGTTCCAAAGCTTCATACAAATGTTCTGAAACACTCCTGTTCATGCGAATGTCAATGTACAAATGCCGTAATATTCTATTCGTATACAAATGTCCAAATTTGTACAAATTTATGTGAATAATAAATGTTACGAATGTCCACACCCATCCCTAGTGAGGAGTCAGGCCTGAAGATGGACTGAAGAAGGTTTAAAGTGAAAGGATGACATGATCTGGGAGGTCAAAGAGTGTTTTACCCTATCATAATATCCAGACTAACAGACTAACATGTACTGACATTTGCATTTAGGGGGTTTTGTCCACTGACCTCCCTTAGGCCGGATCTAAGATGATCCGGATCTAAGGAATGGGTACTTCAACTAATCCGGATCTAGTAGATCCGGATAAAGGGAGGTACCCGATGCGTCCCCACGGGTGGTGCAGCACTCAGTAGCAGTGGGTGCTAGCCTGCCCACAATGGAAATGCCAGAACACCCATGTGGCAAATCTGGACCAAACCACGTAGGGTCCGACCATCACCCCAGGTTTTTGGGGGGACAGGGGGCACAATCTCCGTAGATGCTCTGTAGATTCTTCGAAGATCCTCTGGAGTGATTTGCCACAAACTTTGAAGATTCTCCGGAGCCTTTGACAAAAGTCCATAGGACTGGCATTGCTCTCACGTGGGGTCCTTTTCGGAGCCTGTGCTATTCTTTGGAGCCGGCTTCAGAGATCGTGCACAGGCTTTGAAGCTTTGGATTTGGGGGCACCGATCCCATTGCCCAATTGCAGTGGAAACGTGCACCATATAATCTGCATTTGATGCCTGAAGATCCCACTGTAGAAAGGGGTCTGTAGGAAATCTGGATTATAGGTCCTGAAGGACCCATTCAATCTGGATTTCCCTAGAACTGGTGGAAACAAATGTGGCTCTAATGGGGTCTGCAGCAGAAATGGGGACTTCCTGGTCTGAGCCTAATGGGTCCTTAATAGGTCCCTAATGGGTACTTAGTGCTAGTGGAAACCCCCCCTATGAATGCTAGTACATGGTAGCCTAACTCACACACACCCAGACACTCACCTGCATCTGGTCACATGTCCAATCACTGACATGGTGCTGCCATTTTCATCACAGCACCCAGTGCAACTGCACATGTGCTGGTGTGGTCATCATGATGACAATGACACTTTATGTACATGTAGTCATGTTTGGGGCCATCTGAGATGTCAGCACGCTTGTACAGCACCTCAGATGACCCCTCGCACCAGAAACTATATGAATGCTTACCAGCTGGACGTGTCAAGTTTCAGGTAGGGTTAGTTTGTGTGTGGTGGCCCGACCACCACACACAAACTGGGCACTGCAGGCAAGGGGGCATTTATAGGCTGTAAACACCTCCTGCAAGGGCAAATGCACCTTCCCAGATGTTAATCTATTGCAAATTATGTGGCCAAGTGCAAATTGGCCTCTGGATCAGCTGATCTAGTTTAGGAAGTCCTCTGGTCTGGATTATCCCCATGCTAGTCCCAAAATTCTCTTGAACCACTGTCTGAAAGCTCTGTCAGACAGGAACACAAATTCCTGACTTCTGAGATCCCAGGAACCCATTTTGGTAGTGTACTTTTTGTGTTGCCAAAATGGGTCCCTCTTGGCCCTAATATTTTCTCTTTAACATGGCCCTCTTTAATGAGGCTTTCCGGATCTAAAGCCAACTGGAAGATGAGATTTGGGCCTCCTGATCCAGACTTCTCCATCCTATGCTGGAGGAGTGTAATACTGATTTGAGGCTTCTCTAGTCTGCACTAAGGTTTGCAAAAAGGAGGACACAGAAGAGGATCCAGACAAGAGGGAGGTGCTGTGTGTCATAGGGACTCGGGTCGGTGTAGTTGGGAGATACTCTGTCCTTGATGGGGTTGCAATGCCCTGGGAAGGACAGGTGCATAATCTGGGGCTACTCCTGGACTCTATGCTGATGCTTGAAGCTCAGGTGGATGCCGTGGCCAGGAATGCCTACTCCCAACTACGGCTGGTACATCAACTGAAGCCTTTTCTGGACAGAGATGACATGGCCACAGTTATCCATGCTCTGGTAATCTCCAGATTGGACTATTGTAATGTGCTCTACATAGGGCTGCCCTTGAAAATGGTTTGGAAGTTGCAGCTAGTGCAGAACGCAGCTGCCAGGTTGCTGACTGGGACAGCTAGCCGGATGCACATCACGCTGGTCTTGAAAGAGTTGCACTGGCTGCCAATTTACTACAAAGCCCAATTCAAGGTGCTAACTTTGACTTATAAAGCCCTAAATGGGCCCCCAAATACCTAAAGGAATGCCTTCTCACATATCAACCTGCCCATGCCTTAAGATCTGGAGGGGAGGACCTCCTGGTTGTTCCACCTCCTTCAGAAGTGAGGCAGGTGGGCACCTGGGAGAGGGCCTTCTGAGTAATGGCCCCTGGCCTATGGAATAATCTCTCCCTTGAGGTGTGTCAGGCTCCTTCTTTGATTAGGTTCAGGAAGGCAGTGAATACACACCTCTTTGCCCAGGCCTTCAGCTAAATGTTGCTTATGTTTGCCCCCCACTGCAAACACTACTGTTTTAACTGATATGGTGCTGTTTTTTAACATGTTGGATTTAAATGCTGTTAATGGTCATTATTGTTTTAATATAGATTTCTTTTGATATGCTTGATTTTAAAAGTTGTTACCCACCCAGAGACCTTTGGGTATAGAGCAGGATATGATTGATTGATTGATTGATTGATTGATTGATTGATTGATTGATTGATTGATTGATTGATTGATTGATTGATTGAGTGAGTGAGTGAGTGAGTGAGTGAGTGAGTGAGTGAGTGAGTGAGTGAGTGAGTAAAAAACATGATCTATATTAGGTATAAGTGGAGAAAGGCCCTAAGACTTAACAGTCCTTTTGAAAAATATATTTGTTTCTTAAACTTTTTTTAAAACAATGGTGCAGCATGCTTTGTGTTCATCCATCCGTAAACACATTGTAGGATATTAAAGCCTTGATAGCAGCAATTGGGTGCTTAAAACGTAATAAATGAACCCCAAGTGCAACTTAACTGTGCATACATTTTCACATTGCTATTTATGCATAAATTTACCCCAAAGAAAACAAATTTTGTTTTGTACTCTAAAATCTCTTCTTTCACAGCCTGCTTAAATGTTACAAGAATGCGGGAGTGGAGAGGCGTTAATGAGATTTTAGCAAATTGGCTCCCATTGCAAAATGACTTAAGCAATGCTTCTTATTCAAAGCAATTCAGAAGTTGAAACAGTGGCAACTCATGCAGCAGTACACACAGTCAGCAAGAGCAGGGAAAGGGCTCTAACTTTCCTACAATCCCACCAATTCCACACTGTGAAACCTGTGCCAAGATGGCGTTTGAGATTACAGCTCCTATCAATCCCAGCTGGAGCAGGTTGTGTGCAGTTAGTGCAGGTCCTAAGCTGTGGTCAAACCTTGCTGAAATTGTCTTATAAATGCCCGCCACACCCAACACCTGATAATCCTTCCTCCGTTCGTCTTCAGTTTGGGTCATTATGCTCACCCCTTTGTGTCCCCTTCCTGAGACTCCTTTACCACACCTCCTACCCACTAATAGGACTAAAGTTCTGTGACTCATCACACATTGAGCAAATGGTAAGGCAAATTCATGCAGGATCCACCCACTATGGCAGTGATGGCCAACCTATGACACGCATGTCACAGGTGACCTTTTGGGTGACACACCTGGTCACCCTGGCGCTTGGGCGTGTATTGCTTGCTTGTTCTTGAAGTGTACGAAATACCAATTTTCAGCTGAAGTTTTAGCAAACGAAATTCAGCAACAAAAGTCACTAATGTAAAGAATTATTTATTTTTGCTTTTAATAAAATACATATATCAAAAATATAACTTTTTTACTAGAGCTACAAATATCACAAAATTATGGATATTTCTAGATGTGGCACAGCACCCGGGTTAAGCTAGGTTTTCTTGTGAATTGTGACACACCGAGCTCAAAAGGTTCGCCATCACTGCACTATGGTATGATTCAGGCCCCTTAGTCCTCCTCTCTGATCGCTTCCAAAAAATGAAAACAGATTAACACTCTATAACAGCTTGAGACCTGTAAAAATTAGAACTCAGAAAAGTACGATTGAAGGGAGGAAAGTCCACAAATAAAACAGATCGGACTAAAAAAGGTGTGAGCGGTGGGGGTCCAAAGAAGGACTGAAGAAGGATTAAAGTAAGGTTGTGATACATACATACCTATCTGTACATTCGAATGATTTGAATCATTCAAACGAATGTTTCAGAACCTTCGAAATCCGTTCAAATGTCTACAATTGAATGTGAAGACATTCAATTCGAGTTCGAATGTCCACATTCAAACGAATTCAATCAGATTTTGAATGTGTAGAATGTGCACATCCCTACTACAGGCATGTAGGAATGGGGAGGAGGAAGACATATGGACCGACTTCCTCGTCCACTTATCTCTGCTTCATGTCTTGGATTTAATTCTCTCTGCCCCTTGGTAAGAAGTTCTGATCCTATTTGCATAGCAAGTCCCTGGAGATATGATTTCAATGGTTCATCCAGCTTTCATGTGGTGAATTTAGAGGAAAGCATTTCTAGCTAAAACAGGCTGGCTTTCAAGTCTACAGTTTGGAGAGATGAGTGATATTTTGCAGGCCAGCAATGTTTCCAAAGCAAAGGAACAGAAGAAGGAGAAGGACAATGTCCCGCACATGTTTATATTGGCACCGTTTCTCCTTAAATGTGTAAATCAAAGTCAGGATTGAGAACACATTCTGGGCTTCAGTTCTGCAGATGCCTGCTACACCCTCTATCTCTCTTGGTGATTCGGGGTTAGGCCAAATATCCAGAAATTCCCTGGATTCCAGCTATTCTGAATGGCATCCAGCCAGCCAGCCAGCTATTCTTTTTCCTTGAATTATATAGACAAAAGATTTTTCACAATGTTAAAAGCAGCTTAGCATGTGAATAGTGTTAGCAAGATGGTAGAAGCCTAAATAACTTGGCAGTTTTGATGCAGAGTATATGAATGATTTCAATGAATAACACAAAACACACAGGTCAAATATCCCCTTATCTTCAATCTAGATGAGAAAATGAACCACAGAAATGGCACTCAATCCAAGAAAACACGGAGGAACACACACTGGCTGGGGAAATGCACACATTAGGAATTTTGAATAAAGATTGGGCTCTGGGTTTGAATCAGTAAACAGCTACCAGCTGTCAAAATAAAATGGAGCTTCCAATATTAGGGGCAGTATACCTGTTCATTATCTTCCTTGTGGACTTGGAGAAAGTGTCTGCAGGCCCTCCAGCCTTACTTGATTATCCAGGTTAAAAAAGAAGGCACTTGGGGACTTGAGCTCGCGTCTCCCACATCTTAGGCCATCGCTGCATGATGTGGACTGTCTTGAATCATGATGGCCAGGCTATTGAGTCTAGCCCAAACTGGGCTGGACTAGGGATAGCATGAGTTAAGGGCCTAATCCCAGCAGGCTGATGGTTTCAGCTTTTGAAGCTTCTAGCCCAGGCTTTTTGGAGGATACACCTACTTCCAGCAGCACTTCCTGGTGTGGCACCCAAAAGCCCCCACCCCATATACTAGTACAGTGGGCTGTGTGCCTCCTGTGCAAGGCCTATGGTTCCAGACTACTGGTATTTTGGAATAGGGCACCATTTTGATAGCCTACCCCTATCTGTCACTCCATTGATTGCACTCAGAGTGTGTTATGAATAAAGAAAAGCAAATGTCTGGACATGCAAACTGATACAAATACATTCATATCTATTCGTACATATATTCAATATATACCCAATGATATGAATCTCATATGCGTCCATACACATTGCATTTCCATCCCGTATGCATCCCATTTTCATCCCATACATGTCCGTACAGATGTGTACGGAAACACCCAAGATACATGATGTGTACCTATCCATACATATGGATGTCTGAATTATTTGTACGCATAACTCAAAATATTTGTATTCGTACGAATACTAAAGTACGAATGTCCAAATTCGTATGAATTTGTACAAATAACGAATATTTTGGATATTTGTGCATATCCCTACAAACAACCTCAATTCTGCTTTAGAAACAAAACAATACTGAGAAGAAAATGTCTCACTTACTAGCCCATTGCAAGTGCTGATGGCTGCCTTCCCATTGCTGGAATCTTCCTGCCAAACTGTTCCAATGAGATGACACCATGTTCCCAGATGTGGAGTCATCTTTGCGCCAGAGTAGTTGCCATGTCGTCTTTCCAAAATATAATTGCTGGAGAGTAATCCTTGGTGAAGTGTCAAGTTAAAGAAGAGATCTTTCTCTTTGTGCTTAATTTTATAATAAACTTTGTGGTCCTCCTTTCTCCTGATGATATCTCTCTTCTTTCTTATGCTTGAGGTGTGGTTGTGGTCCAAGTGGAAGGAGAGGAAATGGCCATTTGCATCCACTTTTGCAGGGCTGACCATTTCGTAGTCTTGCAATGTTTTGATAAACTCACCTAGGGAAAAAGAGTGTAAATCTTCATCTCTGTGCAACAGAATCTCTTGGTAACATGACAGATAATAATTTCCATGTCTGAATTATTTCATTGTATTCTTACAAGAACCCCATTTGGTAGCTATAAGGTTCGGAGAAGTGCTTTTTAAAATCATTCTCTTTTGTATGCATCAGTTTTTCAGTATAATCTCGGGATGTGCACTAACATTTGTAACATTCAAAATTTATACAAATTTGGCAGAATTCAGACATTTGAATTCAAATGGAATGTTGGCATATTTGAGGACTGACATTTGAAACTGAATTGAATGTTTTGATATGGGATTTGTACGGGATTCATTGTGGGGATTCTAATCAAATTTGTATTAAACATTCGTATCAAATTTGAATCCTACCACATCTGAAGGGGATTTATTTGAACAAATATTAATTTTCTAGCATTCGATTCAATATGAATCAAATACAAAAAAATATTTGTGAACATTAGGGGTGTAAATGAATATTCATTAACATTTGAAATTTAGCTGAATTCGGCCGAATTTGGGCATTCACATTCAAATTTTTTATTATTTTTATTTATTTATTTATATTTATATCCCACCCCATATCCAAGGGTCTCTGGGTGGCTCACAACATTTAAAACACACACGTCTCAAGACTGTATAAAACAATGCTAAAACCGATACAGGCATCCTGCCTGTCTCTCCAACCTGGAAATGGTACCTAGGCATCCATTCTAGTAAAGGATAAAGGGATCTCATCCCATCAATAACGTGTTTCCCTGAAAATAAGGACAGGGTCTTATATTAATTTTTGCTCCTGAAGACATACTAGGGCTTATTTTCAGGGCATGTTTTATATAACACTAAAATAGGGCTTATATTTTGAGCATCCTGAAAAATCATGCTAGGGCTTATTTTCGGGATAGGTCTTATTTTGGGGAAAACAGGGTAGCTATCTCTAACCCAGGATATCCACTATATTCTATTCACAGGAATCATTAACCTTTGGTGAACTGTGACTACGTTTGGAATGTTGAAGGTCTGCCATGACCCATCCCACCAGAGGTTACTTCTCCTCAAACAGTGAATGGCAGGCTCAGGAGGTATGTGGACCTTTGATGATACTCTCAGACACTACCCCAATGACCTTTGGCATATTCTCATGTTACAGTGCCGAATCTGTTGTTGTGTGTGCATGAATGCATTTCATTTTCCAAAATATCTGCTTTGTTAAAGAACAAAAATAGTAGCTCCTCCCAAGTTGCTTTTCGCCCTGACCCCCCTCCAAAGAATAACCAACATAATAGCATGCCATCACCTCTAGCAGTTTAAGGAAGGGTTAAAACGTTGCAAGCTTTAAAGAGCATTCAGACCTGCAACTTCACCAAACGGAATATATATATCGCAAGACATGCAGATTAAGTCTCAGCATTTCAGAAAATCATGTCCTTGGGAAGCATCTGGGCTCAGGCAAGGAAGCAAGGAGTTTGCAGAGTTGCACACACACACACACACACACAAAATGCATCCTAAGCAGGAAAGCTTTGCACACAGGGAAGAAGCGACTTTGATTGCTATTGTGCTAACAGTGAAATGTAGGTCTGCTCACAAGTTGTGCTCCTGTTGCACACATATAAGACCAAGGAAGGTGGGGGGGGGGTACAGAGAAGAGATGCCACGTCATATGCTAAATAGTAAGCCACTCTAACTCAAAACAAGAGAAGCCACTGACCTTGCCTCTTGTCAGGGAAGACAACAAATCTGCCCGGTGGTGGGTTTCTACCATAGCACAACGTCTGGATGTTAAGGAGGTGGACCAAGAAGGAAAAGTTTACAACAATCCAGTTTCTCTGGATGCATGACATGTTTTAGTTGCAAGAAAATGGGTGTCTCTTTATTTAAAGGCGCCTAGTTGGGGTGGGGGGGAAGCAGTCAAGCTCATGGCCAAGGGCCGGGAAAATTAATCCACAAAGAGAGAGAGAGAGAAAGAGAAAGAGAGAGGGAAGAAACCGCTCTCAAAGGGGAAAGGCAGAGAAGCTTTTCCTGAAAGGGAAGTGCTTACGAGTCCTACTGGTGTCTGGTTTCTAGAGGGGGGGAGGATGGAGAATTGTGTGGAGCTGAAGCAGTTGCTTCCAGGGAATCCCTCTTTCAGATGCAAAGATGATGGAAAGCAGCCGGACCAGGCCATAAAACGCCCTCCTGACTTTTCATATGTTTTTCTATCGGATATGGGACTGTCTGGGTTTGGAAACATCCAAAGAGGAGAGGAGGGAGTGTGTTTTAACTGAGACAACTGGCCTACATCTACTCAGGAGAAAGTCTCCCTGCACTGGAGGGAGCTGAATCCCAAGCACTCTGCTTGGATCCTGAGGTTTCTTTGATCACATTGTCATCTAGGGATGTGCACAAATATTCATCAGGTTTGCAATTCATATGATTTTGTACAAATTCAAATGTTTGCATTGGAGTCGAATATTAGCTACATTCAGAGGTTGAGATTCAAATGCGAAGTAAATACTTTTGTGCATTTGTTCAAACTTCGTTATATTTGTGAAGGTGGGGAGGCAGCAAATTGGCTGCCCAATCACATCTGAGCAGACTCAGAGCGGATTGAAAACGGATTTAGAGGTGATTTGGAAGTGTGACTGGTAACAGGGATTTGAAGCGGATTTGAAGAGCATTCATGGTGGATTAGAATTCTACCTTATTTGAAGTGGCTTTATTTGCATGAATGTGAATTTCCTTCACAGTTGCTTCAATATGAAGTGGACAGAGGGCCTGTCCCCAAGCAATTTAAAGTCTGCTAAAAATCTTCTTTTGCCTCTGAGCGCCCCCATGCCAGGGTTTTTAACGAGCTTCCAGCGCTACAAAAGCAGGAAAACCCGCGACAAAATACGTGCCTTTTAAAGAAGAGTTTCATCGCTCTTTCTGGAAGTCACGGGTTTTCCTCGCAACATTTACCTTGGGGACGCTCCGTGGCAAAAGGGGCAGGGATTGCTGCCTGCACACACAGCCATAAAACATTCACACATCTCCCAGAAATGCTGCAGCTTCCCTTCCTTTCCTTTGTAATAGTCAGAATTTTCAAAGAGCCAGAATTGCTCAGAATTGCAGCATTGTTATCGGGTGTGAAGTGGGTGATCTGTGAAAGTGTTAAGAGAAAATGAGCGCACAATCGCGCGGCTGATGGCTGCAGCCAAGCAATTTGGAACAGAGAACAAAGTGAGAGTAAGTGCTGAGAGTGAGATCTGGCTATTTTTCCTTTGAACAAGAGAGAGGATGGGGAGAAAAAGAAGCGGGAAAAGAAAACACGCTTCTGTGGGGACGGAAGGTGCGTTTTAAATGCGCGTTTTGCTGAGCCTCATGCGGATGCTTATTCCAGAAGCTCAGGGCATGTTTAAAGTCTGCTTGAATACAGTGACAGTAGAGGGAGACTAGAGTCTTTTGGGGATTCAGCCAGACACACACAAAATGTGTACATTATCATCCTTTCTTTAGCTATATTCAAAAGTATGTGCATATGCTTTATTATGTTCCAGGAAAACAAGCAAATACCTGTACATTCCTACCTGGCACAGTCTGAGGGCACATCCAGACTAGGGGTGTTCATGAATGCAATTTTTGGATTTGATTTGATTCGAATTGAACCACTGAATATTCAAATTTGAATGAATAGAGAAAAAACAAATGTATTTGAATTTGAATTGATTCAAATACATTTGTATCTATTCATCTGAATATTCAATTCGTGTTTGAAGGTACGAATGTTGATAACACTTGTATGTGTCCATATGCATCTGTACACATCTGTATGCATCCCATTTTATCCTGTATGCATCCCGTAGGTATTAGTACATCCCGTAGGTATTAGTACAAATGCGTACGGATACGAATAAGATGTGTACGGATGCATATGTAATGTGTACGTATCCATACACATATGAATGTCCAGATAATTGAAACACTCAAATTCATTTGAATGTTAAAAAACAAATGTACAGACATTTGACACAAATTTGAATGTACGAATTTGATCGAATTTTGAATTCCTTGAATATTCTTGCACGTCCCTAATTCAGACTTTCCACTCCCCCTAATCCTGAAAAGTCCACAAATGAAATGGATAAAAATGAAAAGGTATGAGCAGTCAGACCTGAAGATGGATGGAAGAAGGTTTGAAGTGAAGGTGTGCCCAGATACATTGGATGAGCCCCTAGGAGAGCCAGGCTCCAGGTTTCCCCTCACTGAGACTGTCATCATATACAGCCAAAACAAAAGTATCTTTGCAGTGTCTCAGTAAAGGTCTTGAGTTGGAGATTGTCCATACATCAGTCTGTCCCTCTAGAAAAGGCTTGGGAAGATGAATACCACTGGGAAGATGAATATCTCACTGAGGCACCTCTACTATTACGTTTAAACACAGCCTTAGTTGTCTTGGGATAAAGTGGTAGTGCCGTAGGGACCCATCAAAGGTACTTAAAGGTCAGTGCACAAAGGACAATATTGAAACAGTTACCTTGTGCACTGACAGGCCTGTCTGGCACAGCCTGGTTTAAGTGGCTGATGTGCTGGCACACAGAGGGCATGAACAGGTGAAGACTGCCTCCTAAGGCAGCTTGGCCAGCAAAAAATGGAGCTGGGAGGCACCTTAGTCTGGAGACATGGGCTCTTTCTGCCTTATTCTGGAATGTATCTCGGGATAGTGGTGTTCTGGCCACAAGCTAATGCAGACTATGGCAGGCCTCACTTGGGGCCTTCCACAGTCTGCACTGGCATGCAGATAGCAGGTCCCTATTCTGGGATATATTCCTGAATAAGGCCAAGTGCAGAAAGGCCCATGGTTTCTATTTCAGCATCGTGACTGGACCTTCTTCCCAACTTCCTGTCTCAGACAGGAAGTAAAGTGCACAAAACATGACTGCCTTTCCATGAATCACAGCAACTAATAGAAGTCCATGGCCACTCTCTTTAGTATCTTTTTAATGCCTTCAACTAAATATTTGGACAAGGAGCTATTAAAACAAAATGTTCGCTCAGAGAAGAGGAATCCCTGTGGGCTGATAAGAGCATATCAATCCAATGCAGTTGACCTTTATTACATTAACAAGCTGTTGGAGAGTACTTAGTAAGTATAAGTGACTGCTGTTTGTGTGCACTTCTGTTTACAGTGAAGCAGCTCTTGGCTCACTTTACTCATTTCGTAGTTTTGACAGAACATTAATTCTTCCCTTATTTATTCTCTGCATGCCATTCTTGGTGTCAGGATCGCCAGCCGGGACCCAGCGAGTCAGTAACAAGGCAAGAGTGGTTCATAACATGCTCCTCTGTTTATTGTCAATAACCGAAGACAAACATTTGCAGGTTTGCAGAGAGTAAATCAAGCAGACAACCCACAAGTAGTCCCACACCTCCACCACTGTTCAAGATCCCCCCAGCAGCACCAGTACTGAAATAACAGTTCCCATGGCCTGGCTATCTATGCTGAGATCTATGCTGTTTTGTTTGAAATAAACTATAAGGCCCGTATAGTTCACCTCCATCCTTTTTTCCAGGATCCGTAGTGTTAAAATTTTGCAAACCCAAATGCCTCCAGATGTCCTCATTTGGTCAACAGACCATTTCAAAGACTCCTGATACATGAGGCCGGATGCCAAAAACACACGGCGCTGCAACTTATTTAGCCAATTATAAGGCCTGAAGGAATTGATTATAAAGTGATTTTTGTCTTGCATAGGATCTCAACTCAGTAATAAAGGGCGGTTCTCAGATGATTTGCCAAAAAGATTACTTTGTTGTTCCTATTAAACCAGACTGATGGAATGGACGCATTCCCAGCACCTGGTAACAAAGCCTCTAATGCAGCCCTAGAGCAGACCCGGATAGGGACCTGCTATCTGCTCTTTGCTGAGCCTCTCACGTATTAGCTGACAGAAGGCATGAGTAATCCTCCAGCATCACACCTGGATGAATGTGATCCGAGTGAAGATCTCCAAGGCATACAAACAGCAATAAAAATAATTAGTTAATAGATTAATGTCAGTGGCGGCACATTAAGGCCATCTCCAGACGGTGATTGGATATATTGCTAGCAAGTGATAAGGAGGAATATTGTCCTTCTCTGCCATTATTGCTTGCTAGATAGACTTTGTGCATTTTAGTGACACACACATCTGGGTATTCAGACAGCGACAGATTCCCAGGAATATGTGTCACTACCGCTATGCATACTTGGCTGTCAGTTTTGGCCTCCACACAAGTGTAGTGGACTGAACAATGGCAGCTCCACACATAAGGTAAGTCAAACCCATTGCTGGCAAACCCACGACCAATGCTGGGTTTTCCAGCAATAGATTTTAGCATGTTTTAGTGGGGATATAGTGGCACCATAATGGTGCTGTATTCCACCACCACCTGGTCTGGCAATATGGCAATAGGAAAGCAACACTGGTTTCATTTTTGCTCATTTTAAGATTAGTATTAACTATTTGCTGTCAAACCCAATTCAAGGTGCTGAGACGGACATGTAAAACCCTAAATGGCTTGAGCCAAAGGTCTCTGGAGCAGCATCTTCTTCTATATGATGCAATTTTGTGTGATGCTGAAATGGGTCCTTCTGCCAAACTGGCCCACAGAGTCATGTGCCTTCCCGCGCCCTCCTGTATTGGTTTACTTGTAAGTAGGATGACAGTATACCCTCCTGATGAATCTCTGGGTGTTGGTCCTAACTCTCCCTGCCCATCAGCTTCATAGAGCGTTGCCTGCTTCTAGTGCTATGTGATAGAGAAAACAGTTCTTCTCAATCCACCTTTTCCACACCATACATGATTTCATATGCTTCAATCAGGTCACCTCTTAAAGTCATACCGCAAGGCTGAAGAGGCCTAGGCATTGCAGCCTGATTTCACACAGGAAATGTTCCAGCCCCTTTTTCGTTCTGGTCCCACTTTTCTGCAACGTTTCCAGTTCTACAATATTGTTCCTCAGGTATGGTGACCAGAATAGTAAACAGTATTCCAATTTCAGAAGCTGGGGGCATGTTAGATACAAGTAGGAACATGTAGTCATTATGTCCCAGTACTTCTTATCAGCACCCTTGATTCATCTTCTGGATGGAGCCTTGAAGGTTTCAGAATGAACGTAAGAAATGGGCTCTGTGGAGTTGGACCTGTAGCCCATCTAGCCAGCAGGGGCAACCAGTTGTATATGGAAACTTGCAAGCAGAGCATAAATATACAGCTTTTCCTCACAGAACTTCCAGCTAGGGATGTGCACGAATATTCGTAACATTCAAAAGCCATACAAATCTGGCCAAATTCAAACATTCATATTTGAATTGAATGTTGGCACATTTGAAGATCTACTGTACATTCGAATTCGAATGAATGTTTCAATTTGTATGAAATTGTATGGAGTTTGTATGGGATTGAACATTCCTATCAAATGCGAATCCTACTACATTTGAAGGGGAGCTATTCAAATACAGATTTTCTTGCATTCAATTCAATACGAATTGAATACAAAAAATAAAAAAAAAATCCATGAACATCCCTACTCCCAAAAGTTCACCTTCAGAGGCATACTGCCTTCTATGTACACCTCCCTGAAATTACAGCCATTGGAACTAATGCTCCATGATGGCCCTTCCATGAATTTGTCCAAATGTGTTTAGAAATAATCCATGGTGTTGCTCAGCATCTTGGAAATGGCTGCTCTAAAAATGCCAGTGATATTCTTCCCCTCAAGTCGCCTATGATTCATTAGTTTGACCAGTTTGGTCTAGTGGTTAGGGAGCCAGACTCTTAACTGAGAATACCGGGTTCGATTCCGCCCTCCCCCATGAAGCCAACTGGGTAACCTTGGGCTAGTCACAGCTCTTTTCTGAGCTCTTACAACCCCACCTATCTCACAGGGTGTTCTGCTGGGAGGAGAAGAATAGAAAAGCTTTGTCACCCACTTTAAGTCCCCTTACATGGGTGAGAAAAGTGGGGTAAAAAATCCAACTCTTCTTATTATTCAGCTTCAAAGTGGGCAGCATGTCCTGTTCTGCGTGGTTCCTGTTACATTTAGGGGAGAGAAAGGAGAAGGGGGAAAGGCTTTTTTGGACTTGGACATGGTAATCCTAAATTGCTATAACTCTGGCTTGGCTCATGATGTGTTACAGGTCTTTGCTTGCAGATGGCATGGCCATATGTTCAGAGTATAAAGAAGCTGAGGAGGGACAGAAAATCTGCTTTCTGCCAAAGATGCTCATTTACTGTGCCTTACCTTTAACACGGTCTCATATTTTTGCCAAGCGTTTTTCTAGCATGGTGTTCAAAATCCTTTTGTGCAGCTCAGGGCAATAACAGCATTCAATTGGTGCCCTTGGCAGCCAGCAGGAACTATCTATCCACAGCTAAGAGGAATCTAATCAGCAGCTAAACTTACTTACACTTACTGAGGAAGGTACAACAGTTCAGAATGAACCTTGAAGTGGAAACATGGGAAACGATGCCACTTCTCTGCTCTTAGATCTTCTCAGCAGGCATCTGCAGTAGTCAATGGCCCTCTCTGCACAGGGCCTTATCTCTGATTATGTTCCAGCATAGGAACCTGCCATCCGCATGCTGGTGCAGTCTATGGCAAACGTTACATGTCACGTTTGCAGACCCTTGGCACACTTGGTCCCATAGATCAATGGTTCTCCAATTGCAATCCTGCAGATACTCTTCAACAAAAACTCCCCGCATTCCATTCTCAGCTTTCAGAGCTGGTGGCTGGCATCAAATATGGGAAATGGAATGGTGGCCATTATTGTTCAGGGACATTTGGAAGCCTCCAGTTTGAGAACCACTTGGATAAAATGATGTCTTCTTGCACAAACATTCCAGCAGGCAGAAATAATAAATCACAGTCCTCTTTATGGCAATACACATCCAAAGTAACAGCTCTACTCCAATAGCAGCGACTATGGACTCATACCACACTCACATATATGCAACTCCCAATTACATACAGGAGCCCAACACACAACATAAACCATTTCATTTGAGACCGACTATGGCACACGGGACTGGCACCTTTCTACGGCCCTTTCTGCACTTGGCCTCATTCTGGAATATATCTTGGGATAGGGATCTGTTGTCCTCATGTTAATATAGGGTATGGTAGGCCTCACTTGGTTCCTTCCATAGCCTGCATGATCACACAGACAGCAGGCCCCTATTCTGGGAAACAATCCGGAATAAGGCTAAGAGCAGAAAGGCCCAGGCTCTGGTCACTGTTTGAACAGGCCAGCTCCCAAGACATGCCCATGTGTTGCAGTGGATGATATATGAATATAAGCAAATTATTGAATGAGCAAGGTTTGTGAGAACAATCAAGTGTTTTCAACCAGTAATTCTTGGCACTCTCCACACCAGGAAAGTTGGCCTCTAGCACAAATGGTTTTGTTTTGTTTTTGTATTTGATTCGTATTGAATTGAATGCAAGAAAATTGTTATTTGTTTGAATAGATCCCCTTGGAATGTTGTAGGATTTGAATTTGATACGAATGTTCAATTCCATATGAATCTCATACGAATCCCATAAATATCCCATAAGAATCCCACATGAATCTTCATACGAATGTATCGAAACATCAGATTAGAATTTGAATGTCAAGCTTCAAATGTACCAACATTAAATTTGAACTCAAATGTTCAAATTCGGCCAAAATTTGTACGAATGAACATATCGAACTGAATGCAAGAACATTCTCATTCGTTTGAATAATAATACCCTTGACCGAAGAACGGTACACTCCTTCTATATGGGATGGTCGTCTTCTTCCACTGAGCACACAGCTTCAGGGGGGACACCCATGGAGTGATGAGGGAGGAAGGGGACACCCACCTAGCTGGCCAGATCAGCCAAATCAAGCCTGGCCATCAATAGGCGGACAGATCGTCCTCACATCCATTCTTTCAAATAACTCCCTTCAAATGTGGTAGGATTCAAATTCCATATGAATGTTCCATATGAATTCCATATGAATGTTCCATATGAATTCCATATGAATGTTAGATACCAATCCCATATGAACGTCAAGCCCCGTCCTGCTTCTCCACTCTCCTCAGTGGTTGCAACAGTGAGACAGCCTGGGTAGCAACTAGGGCACAGCACTGCAGACACTGAGGGTCTGAGGCCACTTGTGGGGGAGCACACAGACAGCTCTGGGGATGGGAGCTCGAACAGTCAACCCCAAGAGCGTCCCTTCCCTAGGCTTCTTCGACAACAAAAGCAGGTGAAACGCCGTTCGCAGTGTTTGCTTCAGCTGTGCCAGCAAGGGCTTGGTGGTGACTCCCCTACTTAGTTGAGCAGCACAGGCTGAGCTGGCACCTCAGATAACCCTACTGTAGATATGACTGCATTTGTGCAGAAGCAGAAGCAGCAACATTGGCTTTTCTACCCCACTTTTCTCACCCATTTAAGGGAACTCAAAGCAGCTAACAAATCTTCTGTTCTTCTCCTCACAGCAGAACACCCTGTGAGATTGGTGAGGCTGTGAGAGTTCAGAGTAGAGCTGTGACTAGCCCAAGGTCACCCAGCTGGCATCAAGGAGGAGGGCAGAATCAAACCAGGTATTCCCAGATAGAAGTCCGGCTCCTTAACCACTAGACTAAATGGTGCTGGTGCATGCAAAGTTGCACAGGGTGCCGGATCGAAGATGGCAGCACCCAGAAGTGGACCAGCCATGTGATCAAAAACAGTAAGTGATCGATCGCAGGGGGTGGTGGTGTTAGGTTATCATTGGGACTAGTGCTTGCGTGTGCAAGAACTAGTCAACGTTAGTCTCTAATGGACCTTTCCCTTCCATGGGACATGAAAGGAAGTGTGAAAGTATCCCAGATGTGCATATCACATGGCAAATAATAATCCTGAAGGACCAATGTTCTGGGTTATTGCTTCCTAGGCCGTGGTCACACCTTCACTTTAAGCCTTCTTCAGTCCATCTTCAGGTCTGACCACCTACACCTCATTTCTGTCCATTCTCTTTATGGACTTTCCCATCCTCTGAATGGGAAGTCCACAAATAAAACAGATAGAAATGAGAAGGTGTGAGCAGCAGTCAGATCTGCAGATGGACTGAAGTAGGTTTGACGTGAAAGTGTGACAATGGCCCTAGCGTTATATCTGTCTGCCATCTGCCAGGTGGCCAAAGAATTATGCTATCCTGCAGACATTTAACCTGGTGGACCTTGACCTCAAAACTACTTTAAAATCATTCACTCAAAAAAAGAAGAAGCATAGTGATCTGAATCTTGAGTTGAGTCTTTCTGTACCGTTTGTTGCAACCAGCCCTTGGACCTTAGAGTATAGAGCAGGATGATAAATGCAATTAAATAAATAATGGCATCTACTCTTTTGTGATTTTGTGCCCTATCTTCAGTTTCAGAAGAGAAATGAAAATTTTTGATTTGTTTATGTCGTTTTTAGCAGACCTAGCACCTGTATCGTAGTCTAAAATAATAATAGGACTCCAACTGCATTCTTCTTCTTCTTCTTCCTCCCACATTTGTTTTTCAAACTGTCCCTGATCGAAATCTGTTGCAAATGATAGTTTTCCGTGCCATTCAACCTACAGGATGCCTGCAGCTTCTCATTTCCTTTCTGAGCCTTATTGTGATTGCAATGACTGCCAGAGCAGCTGTTATCAACTTGAATAATTTGGGGGAAGAAGAATTCTGTATCATTGTCTTCACTGTATAATTAATTTGGTGGGTGTCCTCCAAAGAAGATAGACATGGACAGGATGAAAGGCAATGAGACGATGCTGTCCTAGGTAGTATGAATATTTTTTTGCTACATCTCTATATTTTGGGTGAGTGGGCAATGAACTGGCAAATGTACTTCAATCTTAGTAAGTGCAAAGTGATACGCATTATTGGGGCAAAGAAGCCCAATTACACCTATAAACTGATATGGGCCGAGCTTTCTGATGACCAGGAAAGGGATCTTAGGGTTCTGTTGGACAATAAAATGAAGGCATCAACTCACTGTGTAGCAGCAGTCAGTATGCTGTCATCAGAAAGAATCAAGAATTTGCTCCATGTGTTTCCAAAATAATAATGACCGCTCAAAGGTTCCACATTTTAATTAGTCCAACCTTATGACTCACCTGCCACATTTCTCATAAGAACATAAGAGGAGCCCTGCTGGATCAGGCCACAGCCCATCTAACCCAACATCCTGTCCCCCATAGTGGCCCACCAAGTGCTTCTGGGCATCTCAAGCAGATGACAAGGGCAAAAACTTCACCTACTCTTGAAACCCATCAAATGGCCTTTAGATGCATCCTTCCTGTCTCCCCAGCCAGGAGGATGTACCTAGGCATCTCGATTTAATTTCTTTCTTGTGTCTCCCCAATTCTGAAACAGAGGGAGGGACAGAGGGAAACCAAACTTAAGTGAGGTATCACCCTTTTGCACCATCCTACCTCACCTCACCTGGTTTATCAATGTGCCACACCCTAACCCCCCATTTGATATTCTTCAGCAACATCTGGGCCCTGTATCTGGAAAAGTGGCCAGGTCTGGCTTTGCAGGTGTCAGTCACATTTGTGTACAGCAAGCCACGTATAAGATGGAGAAATAAGTTTTAGGAGGATTTATTTATAACTTTCAAAAAGCATGCTACATCCCACAGGTTCCCAGGTGAGTGTACCTACAGAATAACATCTTTTTTAAAAATTCCTATTGCATGCACTATAAAACCATAGAAACAATTCAGCAGTGGTGTTAATAATCACCATTCACTGACTTTCCATAGTGCGAGTGAAGAAGAACGTATTGGTGCGTCATGCCCAAAATCAAGGGCACCCGTGCGTTAAAGGTGAGCCTGTGACAATTCTGTCAAAGTACCTGAGCAGTGGAGGCTTAGGTTGAGTCATTCTTTTCTCTTACTCATCAGAAGCAGGTTCTCTTCGGCCTGAATGGCAGGCTGAAAGACACAGAGGTTTTTGACTGAGCAGAGATTTAAGACCAGGCCTTTCTGGATCACAGGCCTATTTGCACTATGGCCTCTAGTGCAT
The DNA here is from genome assembly GCA_023333525.1 of Aspidoscelis tigris stejnegeri. Lineage (NCBI taxonomy): Eukaryota > Metazoa > Chordata > Lepidosauria > Squamata > Teiidae > Aspidoscelis > Aspidoscelis tigris. The sequence continues at coordinate 17,799,516 of JALMGA010000007.1, forward strand.
AATTAGTGCGCCTCTGGGGAACAGCATACTCATGTGGAGTAGGCTGTTACAGCCTCCAAGCATGCCCACCCTCCCCAGAAGTTCACTAATCATTGATTAGGTGTGGAGCACGGAATTGTGCTCCATATGTTTACCAAAGCTAACCAGGGACTTACCTGAAGTGTCCAGCAGCACAGCCATTCACTCTTGCTGGAGCTCCGGGCTTGTTTGAGGTGACTATGACTATGCGTGTGGTGTGTTGCAGAGGGCACTGCAGCAAAATGGTGGTGTCCAGGAGAAGACCAGGCCCCGGATCGAATAAGGTGAGTATCCAATCCATGGGGGAGGGAATGGGTAAAGCTGACTAGCGCTCAAGTTAATCACGCTCCTTTTCCATCCAGCAGACAGGAAAGGAAATGCGAAAATGTCCTGGAATTCAGAAAAATACATTCCCTACCCTGCTTTGGATTAAACCTGCCATTTCTGTATTGAAATGTATTTGTTGTCTCATTAGAGACCATTTGTCTCCTGAACTATATGGATGTCTGCATGTTTCTTGCAATAACTGGTTTTGCACAGTTAAAATTTTGCTGGCACTGCACTTTCTGGTGCTGTTTATATTTTCTTGTAATGTTATAGTTGCAGTTTTATGTCAACATTTTAACAGATTTAGAAAGAGAAATATATATATTTGTATTATTCCAGCAACACAGTAAGTTTCCTTTCAAAGGGCTTAACTGATAGATCCTTTTGTTCTTCATCCTTCGGGGTTGGGGGGGGGCAGGGAATTGTCCACTATAACGGTCTTTTGGTTCACATATAGTTTTCAGTGGCCACTCTGGGTAAGAATTGTGGGAACTGTAATCCAAAAAATAATTCCTCCAAATTTCACTCTGGATAAGCTCTCTCCTTTCAGCTGGGAAATGCAGGATGGCAGATGCCCCCAGGAAGCTGAAGATGTAGCAGTTAAACGACCAGGGAATCTGCCTCTGAGGATCACCATGGGAAGGGCCCCAAAAGGCCTTCAGGGCCTCTCCAGCACATCACAGCACTGAAGAAACAAAACAAAACACTGAGGCAGTTTGGTCTTGTGGATAGAGTGTCAGGGCCTTTCTGCACTGGCCCTAAAAACGGATATAGACACAAATTAAGGATAGATTAAAGAACACTTACCTTTGACGCTTCTGCATTGGGGGCCTTATTAGGGCCCCTTTCCGGAGGCCGCTTCTGCATCCGCCGAAATCCGACCCTAATGTAAGGCCTGAAAAATTAGGTCTTAATCCAGCCGTTTGCCTCAATCCGTTTCGGAAGCAGGATGCTTCTGCACACGGAGAGGCGAAGGCCAGATGTCCCGGCGGCTGCCATCTGGGGGAGGGTGGAAGCAGGCTGGTTTGCCTCCTTCTGCCCTCCCTGGTGTTCTGCGCACCGCCAGAAAAACACAGTGACTGGCAGCTCCATGCTCCAGTCCTGCGGCTCAGGGGGCGGTGTTCATGGGATCCGGCTGCCTTCAGCCATGGGTGCTGCACCTGAGCGATCTGGCCGCCCTATCCAGCCATGTGGATGTGCGGGGCCTCCGAGGATCTGTCCCTATTTGGTACAGATCCTCGGAAAGAATGGTTCGCCGAAAAACAGATCTTTTTAGATCCATTTTTCAGCAGCCAGTGTGGAAAGGCCCTCAGACTTTTATCTGGTAGTCTCCCAGTTTGATTCCACACTCCTACATGAAGCCAACTGGGTAAGCTTGGGCTAGTCACAGTTCCCCTTCTGAGCTCTCTCAGCCCCACCTACATCACAGGGTGTCTGTTGTCGGGAGAAGAACAGAAGGTTTGTCAGCTAATTTGAGTCCACTTAAGGGTGAGAAAAGCAGGGTACACTGTACAACTCTTCCAGTCCTCCTCCTCCACCACCACCACCACTTCCTCTGCTGCTCAACATGCTCTCTGCCATTGTTAGGACAAACAGCAGCAGAGAAAGTGCCCCACAGAGCCATGATACCACAAACGGCCCACCTTAAGGAGAAGATCCCTTGCTTAATGTTGCCGAGGTGTGGATTCATTAACGTGTCCTGGAAATAATCTCCCAGGAGACCCAGAGAGGCAGTGAGTGAGGCCTTTGTGAAAAGTTGTTCCCCTCCATCTGCTGTCTTGTTTTTCTTTCTCTGCAGACGTCCCACATCTGCGAGGTTCCCATCTGCACCACTTTTCCGAAGAAACAGAAAGGGACCCAGAGATCTGCCATTTTCAAAGGGAAGCTTTGGACAAAATGGTCTCAAGTGCACTAAGCGTCCTTCATTTGCAGATGCTTAGTTTACTCAAACCCTCCCCAAAAGCTGCGTTAGAAGTGAAAGGCAGATGAAGGCAGCCATGTTTGCATCCTGGGGGGAGGCTCCATAACCAGGCAACCGTATCATTATCATGTCACATGTCACATGACATGTAGTGTGGGTGCATGACATATCACTGAACATGTCAGCGTGCATCACGCGATGCACCTTTCCCATCCAGACCAGCCCTGTGCGAGCGCAAGTGTGGAGCACATTTTAGTGCTCCATGTTTGTTCAGTGCATGATCAGCTCTGGGGCACTCCAGGATACCCCAAGCCATTTTCATTCTGTGATGTGATTTGCATCTGATGCATCTTGGAGCCGACTACCCCTGCACTACACAGCTAAGTGCAAAAGACCCCCTGGACACCGAAACAGAGACATAAGGACATACGAGGAACCGTGTTGGATCAGGCCACAGTACAACTAGTTCAACATCCTGTCTCACACAGTGGCCCACCAGCTGCACATGGGCATCTCAAGCAGAGATGCTGCTTTCGGGTCCCAGCAAATTGCCATAGAAGCACCCTGCTTGTCCCCCCAGCCTGAAAGATGTCCTTAGGCATCCATTCTAGTAGTCATTGATACATCTGCCATCCATAAATTTGTCTAACCCTTCTTTAAAGCCATCTAGGCTGGTTGCTGTTACCACCTCTTCTGGCAGCAAATTCCACAGGCAGATGACCCTCTGCTCTGGGTCAGCGGTAGGCAAACCACAGCTCGGGAGCCACATGTGTCTCTGGCCCCTTGAGTGTGGCTCTTTCAGCTTAGGAGTACCCTAATTAAGTTAATAACAATGTTCCTACCTATATAGTTTAAGTTTTTAAAATTTAGCTCTCAAAAGAAATTTCAATTGTTGTACTGTTGATATTTGGCTCTTTTGACTAATGAGTTTGATGACCACTGCTCTGGGTGAAGAAATACTTCCCCTTGCCTGATCCATCTCTCCTACCCATCAGCTTCATAAAGTGCCCCGTGGTTCTAGTGTTGTGGGACAGAGAAATCTTCTCTATCCACCTTTTCTATACCATGCATGATTTTATCTACTTCAATCAGGTCTTCTCTTAAACTCCATCTTTCCAGGCTGAAGAAGCCTAGACATTGCAGTTTGATTTTGTGAGGGGGGTATTCCAGCTCTTAATCATTCTGGTTGCCCTTTTCTGCACCTTTTCACACATGGCCTGAATGCAGCCTGAGAATAAAATAAACATAGAATGCAATAATAAACAAACCTGTAGTAACCAACTAAAATCTCCCCAAATCTTCTTCTTCCTTTGCTTCCTGGGCTTTCAGTAAAAAGCACCTTGTAATGATCTTCCTGATCATCTTGCTAGTAATTTGTCACATTGCAAAGGTTTGCAGAACCAATGGTATGCTTGAATAAAGACTGGCAAGAGGCATAAAAAGCCCTAAAATAATGCAAGTACCCGGGAGGGGTGAGTTGGTCATTTATGGTGATTCTAGCAGGTGGGCAGCTAAGGCCTCTAAAAACCATCTGGGCATTCTAATTTTGCACAGAAATCTCTGACCACGTCTCTGACTCTTCAGGAAAGCTGGTAAGGAGCAATGCTGAGCACACTGTGTTCCAATCTTCCTTGTACCTTCATGTCTGCCAGCTGCGTGCGTCAAGGGTCCCCAGTTCAAGAACTGTGGTGGAACTGTGATCGGCTTATCAGTCACTGAAGCTACAAAAGAACTGAGCAGCAGTTGAGAATCCATCCCCAGGGCGTTTCTCTATAGCATCTGCGACCTCTAGTGGCTAATATTAGAACATTGGGGAAAGTTTGCTAATCACAACCAAAAAGCTGTAGAAAAATCACTCCGATGTTGTTGTTGGTTTGATTCTGGCTGGATTTACAGACAAGGGTATTTTCTTTAAGTCTTCAAAAGTGGCATTGAAGTGGTAACATCCACACACTAGCGTGCCCATGCCACTTTTAATGCACATACCAAACTCATTTTAGGGTCTTTAATGTGGATTAGAAGTCGGATGGGAATGTGAGCGTCCACATGCTATCAGCTCTAAGCCACTTTTTATGCATGTAGATGCAGCCTCTGGCAATTCCAATTCCTGCTTTTCTTGATAGTATTTTAACTTCAGGAATTATCAGTTTGGTGCTTTTGAAGCCTTCTTTTTTAAAACAACCACCACCACTATTAGTCATATTCCTCCACTGATGATTAGTACTTTCATCAATCATGCCCCGATCAGCACTGGCCCTTATTCTGAATTATATCTTGGAATAGGGACCCACTATCTATGTACTAGCACATCCTATGGCAAGCTTTGGGCAGAGTCTGTTGTAGTCTGTACCAGCATATGGATGGCAGGACCTTATTCCAGGATATAGTTCAGAATAGGGCCCAGTGCAGAATGGCCCATTGATGAAGGCTGTTTCCTACAGTGCTACATCCTTAGAGCAGCTCAAAAACATATTAGAGGTATAAACACCTGTCCTAGATGGTAGTGTTTCCATCCCACTTCTAATCCACATTAAAGACCAGTGAATGTGTTTTGGAAGTATCTTGTTCTGCTCTTTAATGTGGATTAAGGCACTAGCATGTGGGCACTTCTGCCTCTAAGCTGCTTCTAACCCACTTCATTTTTACTCCATGTGGATGCAGCCAACTTTTCTTTTACTCCATGTCAGCATTGTTACCAAACCTTCATATGGAAACAACAACAACAGAACATCATTGATCCTTCAACACTCACAGAAAAGTCACAACTAAGTTGCCTCAGATATGGCAGCCAGTAAGGGCTCCATGTCCTGTCCTTTGAGAGCTAGAGCAAAGTCCTGCTGCCTGGCTCCTTATGGATATCAGAAGGTTTGACCATGGACATCTGAGCTGAGTCCTCCATGCTGCCTTCTCATACCAAAACGCTGTACCAAAAACTGTCTTTTATCATGCAGATTTATTGCAACTGAATGGAGCAGTTCTTTTTTCCATAGATTCTGTGACATCCTTACAGGCTGGATTTAAAAACAAACAAACCTAGGCAGCCTAAAAACATATTCACTAAAACCTCCTGCAGATCCAAAACAATCAATAGCCAATTTCATCCAGGCAAGTGTGGCCTCCAGTTGAGCTTAGCTCCTGAGGTCTGCTGGGTACGATTGTGCCGTGTTCTTGGCTGTGATGTGCAGGTGGTTTCCTGTGGCTTTTTTCCTACAGAGATTCCAGAAACAAAAACCCAAGACAAATCAGAGGCCCAGAGGCTGAACTTCAGCCTCCTAATTGAACTAAGGATCAAGTAAGATAGTATTGTGCTCACGGGTGTTGTATTCACACTTACGTTTTATTCCAGCTGTAGGCCCTTTCGGCACTGCAGTGCAGTAGATCCAGATCCATAGAATTGGAATTCCTAGGATCTAGGAGTCCAGATTACGGAGAGGTGAGGAGCAGCTCTGCACAGGTGGTGCCAATCCAGATCAAGCCTCCTGTGACTGTGAAGATCACATGGTGTGGTGCAGGATGATCTTTGCGGCCACCTCCCAAACCCCCACAACTAAGAATGCCAATTTCTAGCTGTGGGGTGGGAGGGGCGGGTTTTGGCAGGGTGCTATGGCATGCCACTCTGAAAATCACTTCGGGGAGTTCTGGATCTTGAAGTCATGCCATCTGCACACCTCTGTGATCTGGACTGAGACCCTGAGGCTGGAATGTAGACATCACTAATGGGGCCTAGAGTAGATCTAGTCTAGTGGTTAGGGAGCCAGGCTCTTATCTGGGAGTACCGGGTTTGATTCCACACTCTTCCACAAGGCCAGCTGGGTGATCTTGGAATAGGGGACCACTATTTATCTACTAGTGCATCCTATGGCAAGCTTCAGGCAGGGTATCTGAAGGTCTCAGGGTGGTTTCCAATAAAATAATAATAAAAGTAGACACAACAGATTGGCTAAAATAAGCTTTAACCTTTAAGACACATGTATCCTAAAATTCCTCCCAAGATCTGTTCCTTGTTTGCATTCCATCACAGTAGGAGTTAAGATTGCAATACAATATGCCACCCAGGTCCCAACATAGCACCAGGAAAAAATGATGGAATCCTGTGTTATTGCTATTCAGGGAACATGAGCTCCAACAGCTGGCTTTTCCTGAGCAGCAAGATGGGTTTACCTTTCTAGACGCTTGACATCCTGGGATCTTTGGTCTGGAAATGGCCACCACACATGTGCAGAGGTAATGCCAGGCTGAAAATGTCCAGTGCACAAGCACAGGTGCTGGTGCTTGCACACATCTGGGTATTTTGCACATCAAAATACATGGATGTACGCAGCATACCACTGCAGTAAGTTTCCACGCTAGCCCTGCAAGTTTGACGCACCATTTGGAGGAGATGTTGCATAAACAAGATCCTGCAGTCTTAACTCCTGGATCCATCAGATCATAAGGGCAAACGATTGTGCTTGAAGAAACAAATGGAAGAGATAGGACCTTTGGGCACTTTGACAATGGGGCAGCATGGAGATGCCTCTGCCAAAAGCTGCTTCCATTCCACAATGGCTCCCATCATGGCCAGAACATCACAGCTGTGGCTGCACAGTTGCACACTGTTTCACCTGAAATAGACCAATAGGCAAATTGAAATAGGCTAGGATTTGCTAACCTGTAGGAGCCTATGACCATGTTTGACATCTGCATGGTTGTGGTCTCTTCTTCCCTGAGCAGTGAGTGAGGCACCAAAGCTTTACTTGAGTCACAGGAAAGCCTGTGGATCTCAATGTGCCCTCAGACAACAATGCTGAGGACCCTTGAAGTAGATAGCTAAGTGGTTAAATGAAAAGGGGAGATCTAGGAGCACCCTAAAGATTAATAGAGAGAAATTGTGGCCTGAGCTTCTGTAGACAAGTCTCCTTCATGGGTTGCATCAGTTGAAGTAGACTTGAAAGCTCAGGCCACAACTTCCTCTCCCTGGCTGTGGTCATGTAGAAGGAGAGGGAGAGGAAGAGGAAGAGGAAGAAGAAAAGTTGTCTTTTCTACCCCATTTAAGGGCACTCAAAGTGGCTGACAAAGCTTTCTATTCTTCTCCCCACAACAGACACCCCTTGAGGTAGGTGGGGCTGTGAGAGCTCAGAAGAGAGCTGTGGCTAGCCCAAGGTCACCCAGCTGGCTTCGTGGAGGAGTGTGGAATCGAACCCAGTATTTCCAGGTAAGAGTCCAGCTCCTTAATCACTAGATCAAGCAGCTTCAGTCCCCTTTCAGAGTGAGAGAACACATCAGCAAAGTGACACGCTGTTTCCTTAAAGCTCACCTTTGGGATAGATAATGTGGAAAGAAAATTACCAGTCACTTTGCTGATGTGTTCTCTCGCTCTGAAACTGGACTGAAGCTGGATTAAACCTTAGGTGTGACCACAGAGTGCTCCTAGACCCCCACCCCTTTTAAACAACGATCAAGACTAACAGGGCCACAAGTTTGCTTTCCGTTATTTTCAGTGAGGAAAACCATTCTTCCCAATAAGGGGAACTTTTTCACGAAGACCAGAAACACGGCAGACGGGAATTGCTGAAATACTCGCGGAAAGCTCTCTGTGAAAATATTTGCAAATAAAGCCGCGGGCATTTCGCACGTTTCCACCGGACAGCCACGGTGCCGGCGGTGGCCGCGAACCAGAGTGCGCAATCGGCCTCGATTTGCACCGCTTGTGCAAGAGAATCTTTGGAGAGGGCGCTTTAGGAGAAGCAAGAGGAGGATCGGAGGAGGGTGGCGGGGAAGCGAAAAGAGAGAACTACTCCGTCTTCCTTCACATAAGGATCGCGCTTTCCCTGCCGCTGAGTTTGGCTGCGGAAGAGCGAGTGGGCGAGGGAGGGGCGGGAGAAAGGCGCGCGCGGCCAGGCGGCTCCACTGCATCAGCACCTTGGAGAGTTCTCGGGGCGCGTCTTTACGCGCGCCGCTTTAAAGCGGGTGGCCAAGGGGAGCGACAGCCTCCGAAAGGCGAAGCTCGGGGGGGAAAGAGAGGAGTCGTCCCGGGAGGCGTCGCATCGGGAGCCCCCCCCCCACTCTCGCAAGATAGACACCGACTCGTCCCGCGTCCGTCCCTCTTCGGCTGCGCGCACTGGCTCTGCAACCCGGCGGCCAGCTCTTGCCACGGGTTTCTGGACCACTGGCTCTCCAACGCCTGCCCGGTGGAGGCGAGGCGGGCGGCTCCGCATCCCCTCGCGGCTGCTTTAGGATCCGCGGCGTCTTTGGATGCGAAGGTCGTGCTTGGCCGCCTCGGCTATTCCGCGCTCTGCCTCTGGATCGGAGCCGCCCGTTTGGCCACCCGCTTTACCTGCTCTCCCTCCACCCCGTGGCCTTCCGAGGGAGACCGGCTGCGAGTGTCGCCCCTGCCGCCTTCCCCGGCTCGCTGCCCTACGGATTCCTTGCCAAGGGCTTCGGGACGCGGCGCTCCCTGCTCGAAAGGACCCGGGGCTGCCTTGGGCCCTGGACACACGGCTTGGCGAGCAGAGCGGCGATCGGAGCCAGAAGGGAGCTGCGCTCTCGCCTACCATGGGATGGCTGCGCTCTGTGAATACAGCTACTGCTCGCTGGCTGCGGGCGTGAAAGAAGGGGCGGCGGCGGAACTTCTGGATGCCTTTCCCGGCGCCCTGGAAGGGAGGCTCTTCGGCAACCGGTCCAACGACTCCCTGCAGGAGCTTCTGCGGAGCCTGATCAACCTGGAAAGAGCGGATGCCCTGCAAGGGAGCGGCTCCATCGTCCTGCGCATCTTCATCTCCATCATCTACTCGGTGGTGTGTGCCCTGGGGCTGGTGGGCAACCTGCTGGTGCTCTACTTAATGAAAAGCAAGCAAGGTTGGAACAAGTCCTCCATCAACCTCTTCGTGACTTGCCTGGCGGTGACCGACTTTCAGTTTGTGCTGACCTTGCCCTTCTGGGCTGTGGAGAATGCGCTGGACTTCACGTGGCTCTTTGGCAAAGCCATGTGCAAGATCCTCTCCTACATGACCGCCATGAACATGTACGCCAGCGTCTTCTTCCTCACGGCCATGAGCGTGGCCCGCTACCACTCGGTGGCTTCCGCCCTGAAGACCAAAAGTCAAGGCGGGCTTTGGGACAGCTGCTGCTCAGCCAAGTGGCTGTGTGTCCTCATCTGGATTGCGGCCATCCTTGCTTCTCTGCCCACTGGCATCTTCTCCACCACCTCCACCATCTACACTGAGGAAGAATTTTGCCTGGTCAAGATCCCGGACAGTCAAGGCAACAATACACAGTTCTGGTTGGGGCTGTACCATGCGCAGAAGGTCCTGGTGGGCTTCCTCTTGCCACTGACCATCATCACCCTTTGCTACCTGTTACTGGTGCGCTTTATCAGCGAGCGGCATATGGGGGGCAGCTCTTGTGGCCCCAGCATGAAGCGCCGGTCGAAGGTGACCAAGTCGGTGACGATTGTGGTGCTGTCCTTCTTCCTCTGCTGGCTTCCCAACCAGGCGCTCACCACCTGGGGGATCCTCATCAAGCTCAACATACTGCACTTCAGTGACGCCTACTTCCTCTCCCAGGCTTACCTCTTCCCCGTCAGCGTGTGCTTGGCCCACTCCAACAGCTGCCTCAACCCCATCTTCTACTGCCTCATGCGCCGGGAATTCCGCAAGGCACTCAAGAAGCTGCTGTGGAGGATCACCTCACCTTCGCTCACCACCACGCGCCCATTCACTGCCACCAGCAAACCAGAGCAGGAGGAGCAAGGGCCACATGCCTTGTTGCCCATGAACCCCATGGGCATATCTGACATTCCTCCTGTTGCTCCAGCCGCTCCTGCAGTCGCCCTGCCGGACATCATCTCCTATCCCCCTGGGGTGGTGTTGTATGGTAGCCGCTCTGACTTTCTGCCCACTAATGCCTCTGCTGAACTTCACCGCTAAGCTGATCGGGCTTGGCACAGGTGGTCCCCAGGGCTGTTCCCCTCCCACAGCAGGTCAATAAGTAGGGACCCATGGAGGACACTGGGATTCTCATATTTTGGCAGGAGAAGAAGAATGATGTACACAGGACCGTGTGCCTTACCTCGTCTGTTCCCAAGATGGAGAGGGAAAAGAGAATGCTATACAGCACTCTGTACCATAATTTAAGATCATAAAGCCATTTTAGAGACACACTTGCTCTCATTTTACCATGAATGTGAAAAAGTAAGTGACCTAACAGAAGTGTGTTAAAAAGAAGTCGGGAGGATATCAATCTTTGCACCGCAATTCCAGGAAGGGCACAGGGACATCGCTCTTTTAAATGGTTCCTTTTTCCAGCAAGTAGAAACTATGTGGTCAAAGGATTTCTCTTGGAACTTCCTGACCTCTTTGAGATGGGGAACAGCTGAACCAACAACGCCCATGATCCTAGATCTCATGGAGAGATCTATGCTCATCCAGGGTGCAGAAGGTACTGCCAGGGTTTGGCGGGACTTGGAAGGAGCCTCTGAATCAATGGAAGAGGAGTCCAGAGACTGCAGACTTTGTAGTTCTGTGTATCATGAAGCAGGACCTCATCCATGCTATTATACATCTCAATAAATTTGTTAGGTGGTAGAAGTGTCCCCTTTGTGTTTTGTTTTTGCTACGCTGGGCCAAATGGAGCTACGAAACTGAACACACCCATAGCTTTCTCTGTACAGAGAAAATTAGGCGTATGTGCTGCTTGCAAAAGGAGGAAGAGGATAATTCACAGAGGATAGATAGATGCTGTGCAGGAGAGGTGAGGCAGTAACATTGAATCGAAGGGGTGGTGCACATTCTTAGGACTGTTGTAAAAGGTCTAGAGACTGACACAGGCATAGCTTTTCTGAGCTTCAGACTGAGAAGCACTGGATCAGATAGCCAAATATCTTTCCAGGGCTGTGTTCACACCTAATCCAGCTTCAGTCCACTTTCAGAATCTGTACACTGACAAATTGTTTTCCTTCAGCATGATCCTGCTCAGAAAAATACACCTTTGGGCTAAATAATTGGGGGGGGGGGAGGGGGGGACAACTGACTAGTCACTCTGCTGATGTTTTCTCTCACTCTGAAAGTGGACTGGAGGTGGATTAAAACTTAGGTGTGAACACAATCTCAGTGAGCATTCTCTTTCCAAAAGAGAGGAAAAGGAAGGCATTTTTGAAAAGCCTCAAAAGGAGGTCTGTGAGTGAGTGATTGAATTCTTTGCTTTTGTCCTCTGCAATCCATATTCAAAAGATATACCTTGACTAAACATGGAGGTTTTATTTAGCTGTAATGGTAGAGTGCCAAGGCACACTGCACGTGGCTAAAATCGATATGCCTTCTGAGGAAATGCCATGAATTCATTTTGAAGGATAGGGGCATCTTCTGCATAAACTGATGTGAAGAATCTTCCTTTGCTGTATCTGAATGTGAGATTTCAGTCCATCTTTCATGCATTACACAAAACCCTAACAGAATTCATTTTCTCTAGATTCCTTTTTATGAAAATCCCAGTTATTGCATTCTTTACTATTATTTATTCCCCGCTGAGAGTTCTTCCCCAACTACAACCCTGACAGGTTAAAAACCCTTTGTTCATGTCTATCCCTGCAAGGAGTACTCACAAGGGCAGGATTCAATCAACTTCTGGATGTCATTAGATGTTAATCGGGGCAAACTCAGAACCAGGCTTGTGATGCAGGGTCGAAAACAATGGATGCTTCAAGGAAAATGGGGTGCCAGGGAAACATTTCTGCACCAAGAGATTGTACAGTAAGAACCTTGGGCAATTCAATCACAAGCGAAGGAGAAGGATGAGGAGAAGAGTTGGCTTTTCTACCCACTTTTCTCATTTAAGGGGACTCAAAGCAGCTGACAAATCTTCCGTTCTTCTCCCTGCAAAAGTCACCCTGTGAGGTGGATGGGTCTGTGAGAGTACCAGAGAGAGCTGAGACTAGCCTAAGGTCACCCAGCTTGCTTCATGTAGGAGTGTGGAATCAAACCCGGTATTTCCAGGTAACAGTCTGGCTCCCTAGCCATTAGACCAAACTGGCTCAAAGAGCCCAAACATGTCTGGCCAGGTGGGATATGGGAGTTGTAGTTTAGCCACATTGGGGTGTGTGTGTCAAAAATTTGGCACCCCTACAATGCAGGGTATTGTTGCTCCTTCACAAAGTACAGCCATCTTTTATTATCATGAACAATAATTATAAATTATCATGGGCTTTGGATATTCACAAGTGAACATTCGTTTTCCCCCTCAGTATTCACAAGAAAGAAAAGAACACAGAAAGCTCTGAGAGACCTTGGCCCTTTCTGCACTCAGCCTTATTCTGGATTATATCTTGGAACAGGAACCTATCTTTGACATACTGGTGCAGACTACAAAAGGCCCCAGCCAAGGCTTGCTGTAGTCTGTGCTAGCATGTGGATGTCAAGTCCTTGTTCCAAGATATAATTCGGTCAAGTGCAGAAAGGGCCCTTGTGCAGGTGGGATTGTTAACACGCCAATCTGCCCTCCCCCCCCCCCCCATGAACATTCTAGGCTAGAAAGGGTAGATAAGAGGTGAGATGAAAACATGAGGGCCAGGGGCTACCATCTCTAAGGCTGTGGTCACACCTTGGCTCCAGACCATCTTCATTCCACCTTGTGATCATACCGCTCATACCTTTTCATTCGTATCCATTTTACTTGTGGACTTTTCACTCTCCATTTGACAAGGAGTGAGTGTTGCGATCAGAAGGTGGACCGAAGAAGAGAAGGTGTGACCACAGCCTAATATGCCATTTTTGAACTGATTTTGTTTGCACCAGTATGTGGACGGCAGAGCCCTATTCTGGATATAATCCAGAATGAGGGCCAGTGCAGAAAGAGCCATATTTAGAAGGCCAGATATAACTGACTGGCTGGAACTCAAGTGAGATGTTGTGTGTTGTTGTTCACCTGAGGTTGTATTTATCCCAATTTTAAGACTTTCTGTAAAGACCAGATGTTTTTCATTATGTCCTGATGGAGCGTACTAGCATGGGTGTGCAGAAGGGAAGCTCTGGACCCCTCCCGCTGGAACCGTTTGCATAAGTTTAGAAGATGTGGCTGTGGTGTTTTCCGTTGTTCCTTATGCAAGTGTCAAAGATAATCTTTGAAAGCTCAACACAGAGATAGTTCAGTCCCGCCTTCATGCACCAAATGTGACATTGGAGTGATGGGAACATGGGCCAATTGCAGGGAAGCGTGGGTGGTGCTTCTGATAGAAGTATGCTTCACCTGGAACAGTACTGGAAGGTTGCTGCCACAGGGGTGGCCGGACAACAGGGCGTCCCAAGCCATTTTTAAACAAAAATTTAAAACCTGTGTTAGTCAAAACAACCTGTACAGTCATACTCTTTACTGTACTGTTGCAGCTGGAGTGTTTCATTAGGACTACTAAGGAATTCTCTGATATCTGCCCACAAAGACCACAGTAATGAAGCAATGAGTCTATGGGTGCATTCCCACTTGACTTTTTAAATCCAGGGTGGACTTTTAAAATCCAGATTCAGGACCGAGTGTGCATGCTGGCTGTCCCCATTTCCTTGAGGATAACACGGGCTGAATCCAAATACTGGCGTTCCCACTCAAACCGCAAGAAAACCCAGCACGGAGAAACAGGACCATTTAATCTCCACCTCTGTCCAACCCCTGTTAAGCCTGCCCTGAGAATCACTGAAAGCTTAGCCCCAACCAGTTTGAGGTTCTTTGCCCCATTTGCACCACTCTGCATTTACACTTAAGCTTATTTGTCACTTAGCTGCCCACTTATCAAATGCCAACAAATCCCTCTGAAGCTCTTTGCAATCACTTCCAGGTTTTACTACCCTGAATAATTTAGTGTTATCAGCAAACTTCATTAGCTCATTGCTTACCCTTACTTCTAGATTATTTATGAATAAATTAAGAAGTACCAGTCTCCATGCTGAATTTGGGGGTCTTTCCATTCTGAGAACTGGCGATTGATTACTACTCTGTTTTCAGTCCAGGACAGAACCTGTCCTCTTATTCCATGATTCATGGGTTTATTCAGGAGCCGTTGAGGAGGGATCTTGTCAAAGTCTTCTGAAAGTCCAGATAGACAATGTCAACTGGGTCATCTTTGTCCACGTGCTTATTAACACTCGCAAAGAATTAGATGAAGTTAGTAAAGCATGATATATCTTTTCAGAGGCTGTGCAGACTTACCTCCTGTATGCCTGCTAATTCAAGCAGTAGCTCCTTGTGATACCATTTAATTTTATTATTACAGTTGGACCCCCATATCCGCTGGTGATACATTCCGGCTCCTACCATGGTTACCTGAAACCATGGATCATCGTGAACAGGCCTTCCGGTTCTAGGGTTGTGCAACCCCAGGACCGGAAGTGCTTTCTGTCCTCCAGAAGGCCTATTTTGGCCTCTGGAGATGGTAGGAATAGGTGTGTGATGCCACCAGACACCTCCTGCCTGCCTCCTGTCCCTTATGCCCCCTTACATTTTGGGATGGGCTCTGGTGGCATCACATGCCTATTCCAACACTCTATGGAGGCTGAAATAGACCTTATGGAGGCTGAAATAGACCTTCTGGTTCTCGGTGTTTAATCCTTATGGCGCCTGCAGGGGGTGGGATATGCTGATCCGGTAACTGTGGTTAACTGAAACCACGGTTATCAAATTACTGGACACAGGGGTCCAACTGTTTTCTAATGTTCAGTGTCTTGTCATGTCTTTTGCAGTTTTCAAAGTGCATTTTATTTTTAATCTTTCTTTGTCATCTGCATTTTTCACCTTTGTTTGTAAGCCAGTCAGAGAACTTGGGAGCTATAGGAATTCAGCTAGTAAGTAGATGAGTAGATGGGCAGGTACCATAACTGAACACATATGTAAATAAATAAGGTTACACTTGCTCTACCAAGGAGTGTTCTTAAACTAGTTCATGTCTTTGGGGCCTCTTAGGAGCAATGAAGCCTTCCTTTGACTGTTTAAGAAAGCCTTAATGCATGTTCCTGCTTTGCAAATTTAAAACGCACATTTGGATTGAAGTTATACAAACGTTAAAAAACAAACCAAGCAAAATTACTTCCCCCCTCCTTATTAATGCTGCATTCACATTTTTTTTTAAAGGCAGCTGTTATGTGTCAGTGTTCCTATCCTGCCTCTAGCCCCCATTAAAGGCCAGAAAATGCAGTTCCTCCAAGATGCATTTTCTAGGCTTTAATGTCGATTAAAGGTGAGACAGAAATACCAGCTGTTAGGTGCTACCACCTCTAAGGTGCTTTTGCTTTTTAAAAATGTGAGTGGGTGCATACACATTAGACAGAGCTCCATTGCAACCTCTAATAGGAATATAATGTGCAGCATCCATTTTGAGGAAATTCTTCCTTGGCCAGTTCAGGTTGGAGGAAGATATATGCACAGACCCTTCCAGAAAAGCAATGGCCTCATATATATTTTTAGTGCAGGTATAACAGAAGAAAACGCTACAGAACAGATTGGTTTGGCTAAGGCATAATATTAACAGCACTCCACAAATGACACTTTCTCCCTTTAATGAAGGATCAGGCTTCCCCAGAGATCCACTATTTGTCGCTCTCTTCCACATAGCGGACAAAGAAGGCTACAAAGCAGCAGCCCAATAATGCAATCGCAGAAGCAGAGATGACCACCACCACCACGCTGCCGGCAGCGCTGACCAAGAAGCCCAGGCCAACGCCGACTAGTATCTGGGCCAGCTGAACCATACACGTCAGCGCGGCGCAATCTACACCTTTCCCTCGGCCATGACGGTTTCCTCCTCCTCCCTTCTGACTCTGAAAAAAAAGAAGAAGTGGGAAAGAAGTTCAGGCAAATTCATTCATTCATTTGTTCGTTCGTTCATTTTCATTTCATCTGTATCTCTATTCTGGCCTACATCCAAAGGTCTAAGGGCACATCATCATGTCTTCACCAGTCATCTAAATGCATACAATGAGGGTCAGAGAGGAGAGTCTTCCATAGCCTGGGGCCATCACCGAGAAGGGCCTTCATCTCTACCCCCTGACAGTTTGGTGCTGGCCTCCATTTGTACATAGGCTGTAATGTCAAGCCTCTGCCAGCCTGCCCTCTGAAAGGATAGGTTTAAGAAAGTAGGAGGGTTTCTGCACTCCTTCAAAAATGCCAGTAATTTGGGGTTGTTGTTGTTGTTGCTGTGTCAGCACCGGCAGTGTTTGGCTCAGCTTGTGACAGCCCCGTGCCTGGCTGATCATCTACGTACTTCATTCTGTGTGAGATACAACACCAGCTCTACGATTTCAGCTGCCCAAAGTGGAGGATGGGATATGGGTCGGGGGACGACAGTGCACGGGGGATGCTGGGGCCTATATGGGGAAAGCTTGGGCCTCCTCTCTGTCTTCTCCCGCCTCCTTTCGGCTGGAGCAAAAGGGCTCCTAGGGGGCACAAGGCACAAAGCCACACCATGCCATGTGTCTTCCTGTGCTTCTAAAGAAAAAGCAATCCAGAGGCCTCAGAATCCGGATTGAACACAATTCTGGCTGAAAGTAATGGGATCAGGCAAATTCGCATTTGCATCCGGTTCTGTTATTTCGATTTAGGGAAACTGGATTAAGCTTTTAATGGGGATGCGCTCAGAGTGATTTAGAATAACACTATAACAAGGAAGAACATTAAGAACCATTCATTCTAACTTACCTCTTCTTCCCTGTGGTAATCAGCAATGAGATTGAACGGTACAGTGTACAAGGTGCTGGACATGACACCAAAGAGAGAACACAAAGCCAGTGTTGAATATACCTTAGGAAACAGTCCAATAAAACCAGTTCCAAGTCCAAAAAGCAAATATCCAATAAAATAAAGTCCTTTTAATCCAATATAAGGTAGAAGGGCTTTCTGCAAATCTGTTGGAGAAACAGGGAAGGAAAGTAGTTAATTTGAATGCTCTTTGGTATTAGAGCAAACTGCCTGGAAAGCAGAGGGTTGCCAGTTCAATTCCCAGCCTCTCCCCAGAAGTAAGTAAACCATTTCTGTATCTCTGCCAAGAAAACTGCATAGAGTTGGGCCTGGGCCAACTCACACTTCAGCACGTAGTCAACAATTAGGCAATATCTGGGCAGGTGCATCTGCACTTGCAGGAGGCGTTTGCATGCTAGAAATGTGCCCTGCCTGCCCAGCGGTTGCCTAATTTGCTGGCTAGGTGTGGAGCTCCACAATCATTCTCCGCAACCTTACCAACCTTTATACCAACCTACCCATCATGTCCAGCTGGCGATCACTTGCACCTCTACTGGATGGGGAGGTCACTGGAGTTGCCGTGCAAGTGCGCTGGCAGCTCCACTGGCCTCCTGACGCGACTGCGACTGTGCAGAGCACCAGTGTTGTTGTAGTGATGGTGCTGACACACGCGCAGTCTCAGAGAGCGACGCACACAAGATGGCGGCGCCCAGAAGTGGACTGGCTTGCAATCAAAAACTGGGTAAGTGTTCCATTGAGAGGGAGGAGGTAGGCTAACTTTGACTAGTGATCACAAGTGCAAAGGCTAGTCAACATTAGTTGATCACACGCCTATTCCATCCACGGGACAGGAAGGGAAGTGCAAAAACGCCGCATGACTCTGTGGTACTCAACAACAACAACAATCATTGAGTAAAATGCTCACATTACTATTTAGAACTGCTTTCTCTGACCTAAAATGTCAAAACATCACAGATGCAGTGGCTGAAATTGAAAATGTCTTAACACGAATGTTGCCGACCACAAAATCAGCATGTTGCCTCTGCATTACCAAAAATAGGGCTACTTGGGGAAAAGGTGAAGAAAAGGGAGAGGGCTGGTGAGTGCCCATGTTGTCTTAACACTAGGGGTGTGCAAGAATATTAGAAATATTTGAAATTCAATTGAATTATTTCAAATTTGGACATTCGAATTCGAATCGAATGTCTATACATTTGCTTTTGAATCATTCGTACAAATTATTTGGATATTCGTATGCGGATATGTACAAATTATGTATGTATCCATACACATCCTATTTGTGTCTGTATGCATTTGTACGGCTACATACAGTACGAAAACAGGATGCATACGAATGGGTGAGTATGGACACGTATGAATGTTGTCAACATTTGTATCATCATATACGAATTGCATATTTGTACGAACAGATATGAATGTATTCGAATCGGTTTGAATTTTAATACATTCATTTTTTCTCTATTCTAATCGAATGCCGAAAATTGCATTTGTGCACACCCCTACTTGACACGGTCCTGCCCGTTCAGTACATCCCTAGCCTACATTTGGAAGATCTGCCTGCGAATTGTGATTCTGTGGTGGTTATCCAGTCACCATTCTTACAGCCCTAACGTAGCATCTGTAACGCAGGCAGAATAACTACGGGCTAGTTTGTGAATTGCAGTAATGCTGCTGAGTAAATGCAGGTGAAATATTCTGAGCACAGCTTGTCAGTGTGGGGGATATGAGAGGAGAGGTTAAATGTCAGTTTGCTGTTTCCATGTCCAAGCAAATTCTGGTTTGTCACAATTTTGAAGGATCAAAGATCAATGGCAAATTGCCATTTAGCTTCACCCTCACACACCTGCTTCCCCTAGCTGTGAAGAATCTAAGGAGCTTTCTCTGCTTCCCTTAATTCTGGATTATGGTCCTCTGTAGTTCTCCTCTGAGCTTCTGTGACTGGAAATGCCCTGCTGTCCCTGATATGCTCCATCTGCACCAGACATAGCATATTCCGGATCGTGAGGCCCAAAATGGCCTCCCGGTCCACTTAAAATCTGGAATATGGGTAAACCTCAATAATGAGGCCTACCAGTGTACCAGTATCATTTTAGCGGTGGACCTTGTTGTGCCAATGAAATGGTCCCCAGAGAGGTCCAAGGCCAGGAACGTTCATTCTGGACCTTCAGGACTGGCTCTGAAGTTCACTTGAGCTTCGGGGCCTCTGATCTGGGGCACAGGATTGCATAATAAAGATCGACAGATCAGTATCGCATCAGGTAAGTGCAGGAACACCCTAAAGCTATGTCTCTGTAAAGACATTTTATATTTCACCAGCCACACAAGAAACCAGCAGTGCATGGTCCACCAGAACTGCCTGGAAGTGCCATGTGAACCTATGTGCTGCGTGATAGGCCCTTTTGGATCCGTCCAAAGGCATCAACCACCCCTACAAAAAGACCACTTATTTTTGGTAGGACTCACAGGAATAGAGCGAGGAAGAAATTGCGTTTATGCCCATTCCCCAGCATCCGACCTCCACTCCCCTTTCATAGGTCAGGTAAGCTGTGGAGTTATGAGGCGCATAAGGGTCGCCATTGAAGACAATCTGTAATGTACCATAAAAAGGGAAGGAACACGGTCAGGCTGCTATTGTTACTTCTTTTCTGCAAATAAGACAAGATATGGCATCCCACATGCCCTGACGTGGAAAACAAATGGAACGAGAGAGAGAAAAATGATAGGACTACGAATTATCATAAATCTGATTAAAGATAAGTGTGAAAAGGCCCTGGGTGACAGGAGAGCTTCTATCAAGAAAGGCAGGCCAACAATAGAGGAAAACATGCTCCCCCTTCTCCTTCGGGGAGGATTTTCAGAATCCATAGCTACTATGGATCTATTCAAATGCTATAATCTGCGATGGCTTGCAGGCAAAATGTCCAACCCTTGGCCTGTAATTGATTTGGTATTAGCAGGGTCACCATATGAAAAGGAGGGAAAGGCAATGCTCACTGAAGTTTTCTTTCTGTACAACTAAAGGCATAGAAGACAGAAGTATCTACCCAGCTATATTTTTAAAAGCTTAGCATTGCATGACTTAACATTACAAGATGAGCTTTAGGCTCACTTATTTTCTTCTTTCTCCATTTCTAGTTTCTGCAAAATGACAGTTTGCTCACTGGAATACTGCAACAATAAAGCCAAGTACAGAAAGGCCCCAGGTGGCTCAAAATAGCTGTCTGGTCAAGTCTACCAGTAGACCTCTTTAAAGATGTCTACCAGCACACCAGCAGCAGTAAATCAGACTACAGAGGATAATGTGGTTAGTGCACACCTCTGGGATCCATTTTAGTGGTGCAAAAAGGCATGCTGCAGAAATGGATTCCCCAGGGGCTCAGAGGCTAGGTAGGATCTCTGAAGCTAGTGCAACCTTTAGGGCAGGCTCAGGAGCTGGGCCAGAACAGCCATCCCAGTGCAGATAGCCTTTTTCCAATACAGGATCCATCCACCCCTGGCATGGATTCCTTGGACCGGACCAGCACAGGAATGCAGTGAGCAGAAAGACTTGGAAAAGTTTCTTTTTTTTAGACTGAAGGCCACAGTGGCTAATGACAGGTTTATTGTTTAAAAAAAGAGTTTTTACCGAACTCTTGTTTTCAGCCTTGGTTTGAAAACAAAAGCTGTGGTCACACTTTCACTTCAGACCTTCATCAGTCCATCTTCAGATCTGACTGGTCACACTCTTTTATTTCTATCCATTTTATTTGTGGACTTTCCCATCCAGGAAAGTCCAAATGGAGGGTGGAAAGTCCACAAATAGAGCAGATAGAAATGAAAAGTTGTGAATGGTCAAATCTGAAGATGGACTGAAGAAGGTTTAATGTGAAGGTGTGACCACAGCCAAAGTGTGGTTTGCCACAAAATGGACCTGGAAACTATTGTTCATGAAAGCAGTATAAAGGAAGAAACAGAACAAGATACAAACCAGTATCTGTACATTCTTAAATGCTAAATTGCAGTGCTGTTAGAAGTTTGTGCATGTTTATTGGGTTTATTGGACTGCTTAGTATGTCATAGAATCATAGGGCCTGGTCACATAGGGCCTGAATTTTCTATAGGTTTTGCCCCAAAGTAGAACAACCTAAGTCGGTGATGGCCAACCTATGACACGCGTGTCACAGGTGACACGCCAAGCCCTTTTAGGTGACACACCTGGTCGCCCTGGCACCTGGGCGTGTAGTGCTTGCTTGTTCTTGAAGTGTACGAAATACCAACTTTCAATTGAAGACTTAGCAAATGTAAAGAATTATTCATTTTTGCTTCTAATAAAATACATATATCAAAAATATAACTTTCTTACTAGAGCTACAAATATCACAAAATTATGGATATTTCTAGAAGTGACACAGCAGCCAAGTTAAGCTAGGTTTTCTTGCGAATTTTGATACACCGAGCTCAAAAGGTTAGCCATCACTGACCTAAGTCATTCTGCAGGACATGTGATTCAGATGATTTTAAGCTAATACAAATTGCAAGCCGGACTACAGCCCTTAGTCTGACCTAAAATGCAGTCCCCTTTAAACAGCACTGACATGGACTGAGGTTGGCCTGGAATTCCAGTCCAGCTTCCACTTCCTCATGTGTGGGTAGTGGGATGACTTAAGGAGGCAGAAGTGTGCTATGGTGGGTGGTGCCCAGTATTTCCTTTGGCCAATTGGCACACGCAGAGTTCGTGATGTACCTCCCTCTCTCCTCAGGTTAGGGTATGATTCCTCTCTCTGGTGTTTTTACACAAATTTATTTTTATTATTTTTAAAAAAATTAATTGCAAGAAGAAGTGCATAAAAAAGGAATGGGACATGGAGGTGGGGGAGCAGGCTTTAAAAGGAACTTCAAACACACACCCACACCTCTCTTGAGTGACATGAATGGCATCCAATAGAAAACAAGATATATATGATGTAGCAAAAGGGGTGGAGAGCCAAGAGCTCCATGGAGGGGTGCCGGGCTGAACTCTGTAGGAATGTGTGACCAAACAGCCGAAGGAGGGGTGTGCCTGTATCGATCCACATCTGACCAGCACTGGTACAAATCCAATTTGAATTTGTTAACAGGCCAACCTGATTGCGACTGGTGTGACCAGGGCCATAGAGCTGTAGAGTTGGAAGGCACCTCTATGGTCCAACCCCTTGCTCAGTGCAGGATCTCCCTAAACCAACCCAGACGGATTTAACAGAGTGTCCAGTTTTGAGTCTCATCCAACACAGGAAGAGTTGAAAAAACACTGCAGTGCAAATCTTCAAATGTATAAATTTTCTCTAGGTTTTGCCCCAAAGTAATAAAGATTCACAGTTTCAAGGAAATGCAGCTATCAATGGATGAGTGCATTTATATGTACAACAAGCTCTTATATGGGAGCTAGAAACTGCAGGTTTATTTCTGTTAAAATTACCTCTCCCCATACTAATGTAGCAAGTAAACAAATGAACAAAAAAAATCTATAAAATGCCTCAGAGAATTCTAATTTTAAGGTTTACAGCATTATTGCCTATTCCCTTCATTCAAACTGTGAGCTGAATCAAATATTTACAACACAAATGGGAATTAATATTTCTGAGAGAGCAAGAGCTAGCTAGGCACCATCTCTTTAAAATATATATATATATTCTTTAAAATATATATATAAAATATAAAACATATATATATATTCAAATTTAACTTTTGGTGTATACAGTACAGAAAAAGAGAAGAAAGATTTTTACAAGTAACCCACTCACCCACCCCTAGATACACAACAGACACAGTCAATCTATAGAGCAGGCCTGGAGATATGAGACTTAGCTCTGTGGAATCTACCAAATCTTTTCTTGGCTGTTTTAGATGACAACAACTTGAATTGTGCAACCATGCCAGGAGAAGGAAGCAAGCAAGAGGATACAATAATTAAAGTCAAAGGGTTGCTCAAAGCCCAGGAGATATTGTTCCTTACCTGTCCCATAAAATCAGTGAAAAACAGCATGTTGGAAAGGAATGCTGTCCATCCCATCAAATGGCTCACACACAAACAGCGGTAATGTGAAGGCATGCTTAAGAGGACTTTAAGGAGAGACTTAATTGTCATCTGTGTTTGAACCTGCAAAGAAGAATTATCCTGAGTTTCAAAGCTTCCCAATATTATTGACAGGAAATAAAGAAAGAACAAGGTGGTACCACCGTCATCTTTTTTCTTTCACACATTTTAATCACAAGTATGATGTCTATATAGTTTACCAAAGACACTGGATGATAACAGACATGAAAGAGGAAAGATACTGTTTTCAGGTTCCTCTGATCCCATTTCATTTTTTATTCCCAGACTTTTTAAGGACTATCCTGTGAAAATCTGCAGAGAAAAGGTCCTCAGAAAAACTGTTCACAGAACCCTTTTGGAGCCCAGCCTGCTCCCCCCACACACACCTGTGGGAACTCTACCAGGTTATTCAGGGTGGAGATCTATCCTTCTGACCAGTGCCTGCCAGGTGTGGGTTGGGGTGGTGGTGGTTCACAGCTGCAAAGGTCTCCCCCCTTCCCTTGCCATGCCCAGATTTAAAAAGTCAAGTAGGAACACAGCCTTTGAATCATTAACTATTTTATACCGCAGGACATTTCGGTTGGCATTTGCAATATAGGCTATGCTTGTTGGAATCCCCAATTTTGATGAATATTGCCTTTTGAACTGGCTGGCTACACTTGATGTCTACTGCAGTATTTTTCTAAGTAGTAAAGAAAATGTGCCACCAAGCAACCTTTTAGGTTTTGCCTGAAAGCATGCAAGAATTTATAGCCCATAATACCACTCCTATGCTGCATTCAAGTTTGATGGGAATTGTTGACCAACTCAATTTAGACAGCAACCATTTGCCATCCTTGTCATAAGGATCCTATAACTGTGGTTGCCTCCGTAACTGAGGCCGGTGGGATTCATCTCCATGGAGGAGCTGGTCACCTTGGCTCTCCTGGGAGACTGTACACTTGGTACAATCTAGTTGGCATGGCCATTTTGTGGTCTTTTGGGACTATAGGCCACAGAACACAGTAACAATGTCAGCTGTTTGAGGTGGCACTGGGACATCATAACCTGATAAATAAGCCACCAAATATCAAATTGAATCGAAAGGATTCCCTGAGAGTTGAAAATGCTGCTCTTCCATTATGGCATCCTGTCTGCTGCATCAGGGGAGGTTCCAGAACTTTGGGATGGGGGTTGTTTGATCACCCTAAACTGTGGTGACCCTCAGTTACCCTCAAAGGTAAATCTGGGTGCAGCCTAAGTTATCTCTCAATAACTTAACCAAGCATGTAAATACATGAATCTCACAACATAGAAGATTGATTTAATTTCTCCTATATTTTTCTTCTCTTGATATTCTTCTCTTTCGAAGGCTGTTTCCACACCCTTCTCCACTATCCCAGATCAGGGTGGGATGCTCTGGTCTGGGATAGACACCCTGTCCTAAGCTGTGATGGATTATTCCAGACCCAGAAAAGGTAATCTATATTGGGATGGCCTGTTCCATGCCTGTACCCACAATTTCTCTAAAGCTCAGGCCAGTTTTGGAGCCAGTGTGGGATGGCTGTGATTGTTCCAAAGTCCAGGAATGAAAGTTCCTGGTTTTCAGAGCTCCCAGGAGGCCCATTTTCATGGTGAGCTTTGTTGCACCATTCACACATCTCCATTATCTAGTGTACCACCCCCTAATATGATAGTAGATGGGACACCATTTTGAGCTTAGTCTGGTCAACACTTTGTTCTGTGCAGACAAAGTGTACCAGAAGATGACAGGGCCTCCCTTACACCACACAAGATATGCATGCATCATGTAAGTTCTCCATTCCTGGTGAGTGGGGATAAGGCCCTCAGTTGCCTTTTCAAAAGGCAGACACAACCAGGGTTTGATCTGAGGACAGACGATTCATCAGCTTAACTGAATCTATACAGTTCTGGATGGGGTTAGTGCTCAAACAGAGGACACCTGGGATGTCCTTAGATACACAGATGAGCAGACAGAGATATACCAAATAATTAATAAAAAGGCAGCTACACTCCTGTCTCCAACAGAAAGTGAATAAACAGGATTGGATCTGAGTGGCCTCAAAAAGCTTTAGAAGTATGAAGCTATTCTGGATTACCTGGATAGTAAGGCTATGTTTCACACTGTGGGGATTGCCACTGATGGCTCAGCAGCTAATGAATTAAAGAAAATGTGTTTCTTGAGACATTCACTTAAAAAAAAAGGAAAAGAGAGAAAGAGGAAAAAGCTCACTTCCGTCTAGCCAGTCAGGTCCAGTGTAGGGGCGTGCACAAATGCAATTTTCAACACTCAATTCGATTCAAACTGAATATTCGAATGTCTGAATTCGTATGAATAGAGAACAAATATATTAAGATTTGAACAGATTCGAATACATTAATATCTATTCATACAAATATTTTATTCGTATTTGATGATACAAATGTCGACAGCATTCGTATGTGTCCATATCCATCCATACGCATTCATATACATCCCGTTTGCATCCCATTTACGTATGTAATGCGCATGCATCTGTAAACATACGAATGTCTGAATAATTCGTACAAATGATTTAAAACATTCAAATTCGCTCAAATATTTTAAAAAAATGAATGTACAGACATTCAATTCAAATTCAAATGTCCAAATTTGAACAAATTCAATCGAATTTTGAATGTTTTGAATATTCTTGTACATCCATAGTCCAGTGAGTACAAGCCTAGGTAGATCATTACACTGATAGAACTGCCTTAAGAAAATCAGAGGAGCCCTGCTGGATCAGGCCACAGCCCACCTAGTCCAGCATCCTGTTGCACACAGTGGCCCACCAATTGTTCATGGGCATCTCAAGCAGAGATAAGGGCAAATCTTCTCCTTGCTCTATAATTACTCCAGGCGTCCAAATCTAGTAAGGGACATCAACATCCAAAATTATTCTTATTCCCATGGAAGTAGATAAACATCTGGGATATAATTGGCATTGAAGCACCTACAGAATCCATCATAACATGAACTTTTTCATTGTTACTTAGCAACAGGTGATCTCTTTCCACCCATGCTCATAGTCATTATTCAGCAGAGCTTGGAAAAGTTTACAGAACGGGAGACGGTGAGCCTACAACCACTTTGAGATTATGTTTTTAATGGGAAGCACTGCATAAATATTCCAATAAATAAACTTCTACAGCACTTCAGCTAAGTAGCATGGGAGCCTTAGGGGAAAAAACACCACCACCAAAATTGCAATCTTTTATAGAAAATATTGCTCAAAGGCAATGCTTAAAGCACAGCAGGGATGGGTGAAAAATATTAACCAGCTTCAAATTGTTGGGTGGATTGAAAGGGACCTGCATTCATAGGCCTGCCTTTGCCGATGAATCAAACATATCTGGCCGTTGTAGGAACTTCGTAGAAGCTTTGACAAAGGCCAATGTGCCCATCCCTGGCCTCATGTGCCCCCGGCCACACCTCTTACCTGAAAATCTGGCCACAACCAGTGCCACACCCTCTGTCGCACCCTCCTCAAAGGCTCTACACCTTCCACAGGTGAGCATGCAGCTGGAGAGGCTGACCTCATCTGGGAACTGCAGGAAATCTCATGAGATTTCCCAGGAATTCTTGGATTGGGGCAACCTCTCCAGGTGCACATGCACTTCCAGAATAGGGGTGTGCACGAAGCCATTTTTTGACATTCTATTTGAGGTGAACAGAATGTGGGAAAATTCGGCTCCGGCTGAATACCACCCCCCACGGATATAGAATATCCATGCCCAGAACAAATCCCCTCCCCCTCCTTTCCCACCCTCCCCCCTCCTTTCCCCCCACCCCCCACCCCCCTGTGGAAGAGGCCTGGAGCACTGCCAGAGCAGGTAAGTGGGCCTCGAGGGGAGGTTTGGGGGAGGCCTGCCTGGTTCGGAGGGAGGCCCCAGGGTAATCCATTATCATTAGGAGCTTCTACCGAAGCTTCTACGGATACTGGGTTATCCGATTTGTGGACAGATAGGGCCCTTTGAATAGGGCCCTATTCAATCCATCCACGAATCTCGGAATCTGGACATATTCGTCCGGCTTTCAAATGCATGGATACTTCATGCACATCCCTACTCCAGCAGGCCTACTTGAGCCTTTGAGGTGGGTGTGGCAGTGGTGTCAATGGCAAAAGGTGAGTGGTGGTAAGGTGGGGAACAAGGGAGGGTATGGGCGTTCCCTTTGTGTGGGAAGGTGTAGCCCCCCACATTCACTGCGGGGGCTTTGCACAAAGTCAAACCTTCCCCCCTTCTATTTGAACCAAATCAGAGGAAGAGCACAATACTTCTGCAAGGGCACAGGAGAGTGGTAATAATCTTATTGGAAGCCTCCCCTTGATCTTCCTGAATGGCCTTTTTATTCATTGTGATCAAAACAGTGAGAGCAAAGGAAGGTTTTCAACACAAGCTTCATCACTCTCTACCACCCTGATGGTCCAAATTAATAAGACTGTTTTGTTTTTGTTTTGTTTTTTGCTTTCGTATTCCTTCTCTTTTAGGGGTGTATCAAACCAATTCTATTTAGGACTAGTTTAGCGGGAACTGGAATGGATTGTGGGACTTGAGATCAAACTGACCCTCCGAGAAAGTTCAAGGCATCAATTCATTACCAAACCAAAGATGATGGAGATTCTAACTAAACTCCATGGGTGTGTTCCCATTCAAGATTTAAAGAGCTTTGAAATTCTTCTGTGCAGACAGAGTGTTTTGGGGGGAGGGAACCATGCTTTAGGGGTGTTCTTCTCAGTTTCCCCTGATCCAATGATAGCCTGTGAGTTCATCCCCTTTTTCCTGGGCTCTCACCATTACATGCTAAGGGTATTGGGCTTCGCTGGAAGTGTGAGAGTGAGGAGAGAAATCAGACCATTTCAATGTAACGAGAGATCAGGCCATAGCAGGAAGTCAAAAGTGTCTAATCTTACTTAAACAGGCAGTGATCGGAGAGACTTTGGCCTCGAAGCCTGCCATTTTGCGCTGTGCCGATCCAGCACAAAGAAAAGCCTGCCTACTTCGCCCCTCGTCCCTCCCTCCCTTCCCCATTGCAATCAACCCCTGCCATTATAAGGAAAAAAGAGAAGTGATTATGTTTTACTGCCTTGTTAACAGGAGAAAGAAATTGTGCAATGGTGGATACAAGATGGGGGACGACGACAAGTGGTGAACAAAGGCTGACCCCTCTTTGGATCCATGATCTGATATGGGAAAGGTTTATATAAAGCACAGGGTGCCAAATTGCTGACTGCATGGGGAGGGAGTTTAGCTGAGCGGAGGAGGTTTCTCCCCTTCAAGTCCACATAATAAACTAACAGTGCGAATGCAAAAAACCAGACTCCGCTGCTGATTAAAAAACCCTGCTTAAAATCCGGATTATATTGCCCAGTGGGAACCTGGCCCATAATTCCTCCAGCTGGTGCTGAACCAGCACTGTATAGAACCAGTTCAGCACCCTTCATTGGAATCAATAGGAGTGTCTTCACTTCCATGTTGTGTGGATTTAGCACAGAACTTCATTATTGTCCATTGACTCTTGAGACACTGGAAACAATTATTGCTTTCCATTAGGGGAGGCAGATAACACAAGGGGGTGGGGGTTGACGAATTGGTTTGCAAACTGACAGACCTCTTTGCAGAACCAAGCAGGCATTTCTAATTCGTTAAGAACATGTTCATCCAGGGATGCAGTTTGGTTCAATGTGAATTGCAAAATAAAGTTTATGCACATCTCTAAATTCTCTTCTCCTTATTTTATTATTTATTCATATGTAAATAATTCATGACTGTGGGGCAGATGGATGGAAAATAGAACAAGGCTCCTGCTGCAAACTTAACAATTGAGTGAAAAAGGGAATTTCAGGAGACGATACACCAAACACCATCTGAAATCCCCTCTTCAAGACAATTTATTAAACATTCTGGAGATTTATCCTCCTTTCCATCTTGCACCCCAACATGCCTTAGCCTTATGTCTTAAAGCAATACCTATCTTACTAGATCACATGGGAAATCTTTTTACTAACAGGCTGGTTAAAAAAAGCTTTAAATAATGAGTCACCTAACCAAGTTCCTGTAACTGAACTGCATTCATATTTCTCATTCCATAGCATAATTCCTCAGTGCAGATTTTTTAAAAAAACACCACTATTTCTCCACAAGCTCTGCCATGGGTGCTTCTGTATACAATGTGGAATAAGCATGAGATACATCATGGAATCAGAATTGCCCTACCCCACCCTGAATCTCTGTGTCATGATCTGCACGTACATTTGCACAACCAAAATGTGGGGAATTACTGAAAGACATTCTTTTTGGGTTGCCTCCCTAGTTTCCTTCTCCATTTCCAGGTACCCTTAAGCATTTTGGTTTGAGAACAGTAATACACTCCAATGAAGCTACCTTTTCGATCCCCATATCCTTACCCACAGTGAAATGACAATTCTGACACAGTTCAATTCCTGTTCTCTTATCTCTTTTGTGCCAGCTACATTCTAATTATGACAAAGTTTATTCAATACCCCTCACGTTTCTTGCCCATCCTTACTCATACACCCATGAAAATCATAGAATCGAAGAGTTGGAAGGGACCTCTAGGGTCATCGAGTTCGACCCCTTGCTCAATGCAGGATTTCCTAAACCATCCCAGGCAGATGTAGGTCCAGCATCTGCTTGAATGATAAGTGGTTGAATTCTATGTTCCATCCAGGTTGGCCATTTGCGGGGAATCAAGATCAGCTGAAAGGACGGAGGTGCACAAATGGGGTTTTTGACATTCAATCCGTAATGAATCAAATGTTAGAAAATTAATATCCCTTTGAATAGATACCCTTTGAATGTTATAGGATTCTATTTGATACAAATGCATTCATATGAATTAGTATGGATATCCAATACATATCCAATACAGATACATATCTAATACAAATACGTATCTAATACATAACTGATATGAATGCATACGTATCCAATACGTATCCGTAACATATCTCCTCTCTGAAAGCATCAAATCCGACCTGAATCCACTTTTAAACCGCTTTCGATCCATATCGATGCAATCTGAATCTGTGACTGGTGCCTTGCTTTCCCACCTCCCCAGTGTTACGAATGTCCAGACTGTTCATACAAATGTCTGAAACGTTTGTATTCGTACCAGTGTTAATGTACAAATGTTGTGACATTCGATTCATGTATGAGTGTCTGAATTTGGACAAATCCATATGAATAACAAATGTTACGAATATTTGTGCACATCCCTAACTGAAAATGTTGCCTTTGCCTTCTGCTCTTGAGAATGTCCATAAGCACCTGGTGGGCCCTGTGTGAGGCAGGATGCTGAACTAGATGGGCTGTGACCTGATCCAGCAGGGCTCCTCTTCCGTTCTTCTGTTTACGATAGAACTTTGTATTCCAAACAGCACTGATTCAGATGGTGTATAAGACCTGGTGAGATGCAACACGCCTGCAGATCATAACACAGTGGTGGCAAAATCTTTGTTTTGACAGCAAAGCTGTGATAAAGGGAGTAGGATGCGATCTCCACTGATTTCACAGAACATCAGCTTGAAACCCAGTATCAATGCAAACAGATTTCGTTCTAGAAGCAATGCTTCAGAAAAGTCTGGACAAAGTATTGCTGCTTTTAGATAGGTCTGGACTCAAATACCAACTGGAGGGTGGCAAATTAGTTGTTCCTCAGCTGCTGCTTTACTTACTTTCAGGCAGTGAGATGTTTATTAACATGTACTTTTCCTAGACTTTAACTGCAGTAACGCCCCAGGCATGCATACTGATCTGGGAGTAAAGATCACCAAACACTGTAGTAGTTATGTCTGAAAATGCAGGTTAAGTATGTACGTGTATCTTTACATTATCTCCTGGTACACTTTCAAAGAACCTTTTGGAAGTTTCTGTGTAACAGACTGCACCAGATGCTTATGCTGATTTGAAATATTTGGGCAGGCGACGAAGAATCATGAAAATGCATTACTAGAACATCAGCAATGAATATAGCTTGTTCTCTTGATTCCTTTTCCCTGAATACACTAACCTGGCTAAGGATGCAATGAATCAGATTCATGCTTTGCCAGGATCATTGTTGGTTAAAGGAAAGATCCGAAGGAAACTTCATGGTCAATGAACCCAAGATAGTTGTGCGTAGCAATGCTCTTTGCATCAATTCCAGTACTTTATCTTTTAAACAATTTTTTTAAAAATCTTATCTACTCTTCTTAGAATTGAGCTGCAATTTTTCAGACAGCTGGAGGTATCATGTAGCATCGTAATACAACGGGAATGAACACAATGGTCTAAAACTATTTAATAAATAGCCTATCTATAAACTCTTTCATTAACTCATGCTTTTACAGGCAGATTGAGTTCTAGTATTTTTTTTTCCTCCATCAACAAAATGGAGCTTGGTGAGTCTGAGGAAATGGATGGGAGGTAAGGATCATGCCATTTTGGGGATGGATTATGGCCATGTCTCCACTAGGGGTGTGCACGAATGCAATTTTCGACATTTGATTCAAATATTCGAATGTCCGAATTCATATGAATAGAGGAAAAAAACCAAACGTATTAAAATTCAAACCGATTCAAATACAATCGCATCTATTCATACGAATATGATGATACAAATGTTGACAACATTTGTGCATAACTGTATACATCCCTTATCATCCTGTATGTATCCAAATAGATGTATATGGATACGAATAAGATGCATACAGAAATGTACGAATGTCTGAATTATTCATACAAATGATTCAAAATATTCATATCTGTTCAAATATTAAAAATGAACGTCTAGACATTTGATTCAAATTCAGATGGCCGGATTTGATCGAATAACCAATATTCCAAATATTCTTGCATATCCCTAGTTTCCACACCGAGGAGAGGGTCTGAAGGTGGGGGTCTTGGCAAAAATGCCTCAATCTCCATGTTGACAGGACCTCCACATATCCCTTTTGGAGAATACAAGTGCTGAATGACACAGTGATCTAGCTGTTTTCGACAAGGGCGGGAAATTCTGCCCTACACATGAAGGCACCTGTGACAGCGATTGCAGCTTTTGGGGTGCCTTTGGTACTGCATATGGAAATGCAGAGGTGCAGGGATGTAGCCTGCTGAATACAGTTCCCATTCAAAACCATAGGGGAAAAAAATTGCTCAGGAAATAATGACGTTCTATTGATTATAATGGGAAATAAGAGCATTTTACTTCTTGCAGCCTATGCTGTGTCCCAGTCTCTGCTTTTCTTTTTGACAACCTGATAGTCTGGATCACATAAATCAGTTTTTCAATGACAAGCGGTATTCCAGGATTGTCAACTCAAATGGTGCATTCACACCTAAGCTTTAATCTGGCTTCAGTCCACTTTCAGAGTGAGAGAGCCCATCAGCAAAGTGCCAAGTGGTTTCCTTTCAGCATTATCGAACTCAGAAAATCCACCTTTGGGTTAGATAAAGTGGAAAGAAAATGGCCAGTCACTTTGCTGAGGCGTTCGCTCACTCTGAAATTAGATTGAAACTGGATTAAAATTTAGGTGTGAACACAGCCAAGCATTAAATATAAAATGAATTACCTGAATGTCTTCTTTTACAGTTGGCTTCCCCTCCTGAGATGAAATCTTTATTTCATTATATCCGCTGTTGAAATAGCCATTTTTTACTTTTCCAATGGAACCATACTGATAATCCTGGGAGGCCTTCAGAAGAGCATCTGATTCTGTCTTAGCAGCGAGGGAGGTTTCAGGAATACTGCACAAATGCACCGTCAGGCAGATCAGGAAAACAAGGGCTGCATAAAAGAACATCACCTGAAATTCAGATCCCAGGTATTTTCCTAAGAGGGTATGTCCCCAATCAATGGCACCAGTGAAGTAGCCAAGGGCTCCTCCCAGACCTAAAAAGGTAAAGAAAAGAAATGCATTCCATTAATGGTTGACAATTAGCTAGTGAGCCATATTCAGACTCAAATTCGAATGCAAAAAAAACACATTTATGCACATCTCGAATGCAATGTTTTCATTTCATTCCTCCGGGCAGCCCTGGAAATCTTTAGCAGGCTGGATGTGCCTGTGGAACCAATGTCACTTGAATGTCAATTGGGCTGTTGAGAGTCACCACTAGGGATGCGCATGAATATTCAATAATAATAATAATAATAATAATAATAATAATAATAATAATAATAATAATATTTATTTGTATACCGCCCTGTGGTGAACCAATCCGGGTGGTTGACAACAATAAATATAAAAACATCATATAAGAATAAAACATTATGGTCCCTCCCCCCTTTAAAAAGTATTAAACAATATGACAAATTAAAATACAATATCAAAAATATAAAACAAAATATAAAACATAATTAAATGGGCTAATATCCCTCCGGAGCTCCTCAACCAACATTTATTATGGGTCCACGAGGGGAATGAGGGGGTCAGGAAGCCCGAGCTGGGATGGTTGATCTGGGGAAAATTAATCTGGAAAGGCCTGCCGGAAGAGAGCCGTCTTGACAGCTTTTTTAAAGCTGTCTAGTGATGTCAACTGACGGATCTCATCCGGCAGGTCGTTCCAGAGTTTGGGGGCGACAGCAGAGAACGCCCTCTGGGAGGTCGCCTCAAGCCTGGATTTTACAGGCTGCAGTAAATTCCTCCCAGAGGAGCGGAGAGCGCGGGGAGGATTGTACGGGAGAAGGCGGTCCCTGAGATAGCTTGGACCCAAGCCATTTAGGGCTTTAAAGGTAATAACCAACACCTTGTACCGGGACCGGAAGCTAATAGGCAGCCAGTGTAAGGACCTAGGAACCGGAGTAATGTGGTCCCTCCTAGATGTACCGGAAACAAGCCTGGCTGCCATATTTTGTACCAGCTGAAGCTTCCGAACCAAGTACAGGGGTAGCCCCAGGTAGAGCGCGTTACAGAAGTCCAGGCGTGAGGTTACCAGTGCATGCACAACAGTTTTGAGGTCCTTTACTTCCAGGAAAGGGCGCAGTTGGCGTATCAGCCGAAGCTGATAGCAGGCGCTCCTGACCGTCGCATTTACCTGATTTATCATCAGGAGCGACGAGTCAAGGAGTACCCCCAGACTGCGAACACAGTCACTGGAGGAGAGCGTGACCCCGTCCAGGACTGGAAGTTGCAACCCAATTCTTGGTTTCGGGGCCGCTACCGTGAGCACCTCCGTCTTGTCTGGATTCAGTTTCAATCTGTTTTTCCTCATCCAGCTCATTACTGCTTGAAGACATTCATTGAGCGAAGAGATGCCATTGGAATTCGAGGCCGACGAGCGAGACATGGAGAAATAGATTTGGGTGTCATCAGCGTACTGATAGCACCTATCACCATAACTCCGTATTATCTCACCCAGCGGCTTCATATAGATGTTAAATAACATCGGGGACAGAATAGCCCCCTGAGGAACCCCACAAGTGAGGTTCCTCTTACTGGAGCTACAGTCCCCGAGCAGCACCCTCTGGGACCGACCCGAGAGGAAGGACCGGAACCACTGCAAAGCAGTGCCCCCTATACCTAAACCCCTCAGGCGGTCCAAGAGGATGCCGTGATCTATAGTATCGAAAGCCGCTGAGAGGTCTAAAAGCACCAACAGGGTCACACTACCCCTGTCGATGCTCATGCGCAGATCGTCGGTCAAGGCAACCATGGCAGTCTCAACCCCAAAGCCTGTCCTAAAGCCGGTTTGAAATGGGTCTAGATAATCGGCTTCATCCAAGACAGCCAATTCATTCAAATTTGGACATTTAAATTCGAACTGAATGTCTATAAACTCGAATTTAAAGATTCAAACAAATTTGGATTTTTGAATCTATTAGTTTGAATTATTCTGACATTTGTATGTGTACGGGTACATACATGATGCGTACTTTCCCACATCCATACACATTTGCCCAGATCCATACAGGATGAAAAAGGGATGCATAGGGCCACATACAATGATGTTGACATTTGTAATGGTGCATACAGGCACATACAAATGTTTTCGACATTTGTATGTGCAAATTCAAATTGAAAATTTGAACGAATAGTTTTAAAGATTCAAATAGATTCTAATTTTTGGGTATTCGACTCAAATCAAACTGAATCCCAAAAATTGCATTTGTGCACACCCTAGTCACTCCTGGAGTGACTTGACCCACTCCAACGGGATTTTAGGGTGGAACCTGGCCTATCGGATGCACCAGAATTTGATTGACACTTCTGAACAACTTCTGGGTTCTGGAAAGCACCATGTAGATAACATTTCTCCTGGTAAAGATTGCATATATTATAATCCAGAACAAAATGCTGATAAATGCTTCAAAGAGCTTAAACTATATCAGCCAAGGGTACCAGGACATCACATTGTGGAGAAGCACTGAGAAAACAGATTTATCATGTGCATGTGTGAGTTTATGTTTACGAAATTCACAGGACTTCATTGGGGGATCTTTGAGACATTAGACTATCCCTGTGATAGCTGGAAAACAAAATAGGCTTTTTATGTAATGCGTGTTTGTTTCCCACATTCTTGATTTTAACCATGTTTTTGTATGATTATCATAACCTTTGATGTTTTTATTCTCCACGCTTCGTAAACAGCCTTGAGATTATATTTTAATAGGAAGTGGTATATAAATATTTCAAATTAATTTGTAAGCCAGTTTGGTCTAGTGGTTAGGAAGCCAGCTGGGTGACCTTGGGTTAGTCACAGCTCTTCTGAGCTCTCACAGCCCCGCCCAACTCACAGGATGTTTTGTTGTGGGGAGAAGAACAGAAGCTTTGTCAGTCGCTTTGAGTCCCCTTAAATGGGTGAGAAATCCGGGGTAGTAAAGCCAACTCTTCTTCGTCTTCTTCTAATTAGAATAATAACAATAATATTGATCATAGCAACATCAACAGCAGCAGGAATAATAATCCCAGAGCAACATGATTCACAGGCCTGCTTGGAAGGATCAACTCTCTAGAATCAAGAAATGGATTCAATATTATTGCTCCTTCTGTATTCTTCCTACTCATTTTGACGATTGCCAGAACACATGCATCCTGTGGTCATTCAGCTATGCAATGACTTAAAGGTCAATTCTATTTCACCAGTCTTTTAAATAACTCTTCAGGGGATGCTGACGTCACTGCTGGGAGGTTTATTGTACAATATAGCCTCCTCTTTGTTTTATGGTGGTGAAACTGGCTGGGGTACTGATCACATGAAGCTTCCTGTCATCTCACCATCTAGTCGGCCGGATATTCAAGATCAAACTGGAGATCATGGAGAGGCAACTCCTAGAGCATAAGAGCAGAATATATACAGTATATTCTGCTTCCTTTATAGCCCAGCTGCTGGGGGACTATGAGCAGGACAAGTTGTTGTGGTCACAAATGAGTTATGGGCTTCCTTATGCAACTAGTTGACCACTGTAGGAGTAGGATCCTAGTATAATACAGCAGGGCTAAGGATTTGCACAAATTTGTACGAATTCACATATTTGCATTCAAATCGAATATTGGCTATAGGCAAAGACTGACATTCGAATGCGAAGCAAATGCTTTTGTGCATTCGTTCAATGCTTTTTGTTATATTTGCGAAGGTGGGGAGGCAGCTTTTTCAGTCAGCTTTAAATCTGTAAGGCTTTTAATGTTGAAAGTTTCTTTTCTGCAGAGCAGAGGAGTTAACTACCATTTTGTTAAGGACCTCCAAAACATCTACAGTTGGCTGGTTAGCCCAAGCACCTCCATTTTGGCTAGCCGGCAAGTATGGTGTTTGTTTACAATTATGCTCTGGGCAGACATTTTGTCCCTGTGCTGAAATACCTTTGTATCTTCTGTGGTCACAAGGTAGCTTGTTAAACAATGCTTGTGACTGAAGTGCTGGGTCAGATGATCAATTCACTCAAAAGTTTTGTGTGTGGAAAGAAAGGAATGAACCCTAGGAAACAATTATCTCTCCCTCCCCCCATGGGCACGTCTCCACCATGCTCGTAAGAGGGCCTCACAGAGGCACCTCCAACATAGGCTATGTTCATACCCAAGTTTTAATCCAGTTTCAGTCCACTTTCAGAGTGATAGAATACATCAACAAAGTGACTAGCCATTTTCTTTCAACTTTAACTAACCCAAAGGTAGATTTTCAGAGTTATATATTTCTGAAAGAAATCAGCTCGTCACGTTGCTGATGTGTTCTCTCAACCTGAAGATGGACTGAAGCTGGATGAACAGTTAAGTGTGAATGCAGCCCTTGTGCGCTAGGCTTGTGGCTTCATTAAAGGCTGGTGTCACTGAGACCATGGTCCTCAAAAGCTGTGTTTCACCATAGCAGGCAATTGGCGGAGTCAGTGCACAAAAAGCCTCAAAGGCCATGTCTCCACACACCATCAAGACTCCTTGGAAGGGCCTTGGTATACCTGTCTCCACAGCCCCTCATGCCAAAGGGGTGTGGAGATAAATGGAAGGGCTTTAGTCCTCTCAGGCTCCTTCTCTCACACTGAGCCAGGCCACTGCAACTGCAAAACACATGATATTTTCAGTCAGGCCTGCACATGGAGATTATGAAAAGTTGAGAACAACAGCCTCAGAGATGGCAATGGAACCACCAAGCTCTTCTCTGAAATCTGGAAGAGAAGAAGCATTGATTTTTATATCTTGCCTTTCTCACCCTTAAGGGTATTTGAAGTGGTTGACAGACTTTCTGTTCTTCTCACCACAACAGACACCCTGTGAGGCAGGTGGGCAGCGAGAGCTCAGAAAGAGAGCTGTGACTAGCTGATGGTCACCCAGTGGCTTTGTGGAGGAGTGCAGAATCAAACCAGGAGACTTTCAGATAGGAACCTGGCACTCTAACCACAAGGCTAAACTGGCAGGCGATGCGGTGGAGGGGAGACATGTCCAGAGCTGCTTCTCATAAATTAACATCTCTCCTCACACCCTCAAGCCCCTTTGGGATTGGGGGAGAGTGCCACGGAGACCAATTTCAGTGCCTCCCCAATGTGTTCTGAATGAAGTCTGTTTCAGAGCGCTGTTTTACCTGTGAGGAGGGCATGATAATGCAGTCCTTTCTCCTTGTCTTGATGAGAGCAGACATCAAATAAATATGCCTTGATAGGGCCATCGATGAAGTCAGCTGCAAAATCAAAAAGCACAACGCCCAACATGGTGATCACGATAGCCCAAGTCCTCCGGGTGCTTCTATCAGGAACCAAAGCTGCAAAAGAAGAAACGGGTTCATTTGCAGACATCTCCTCCTAGGGATTTGCAGGAATATTGGAAACATTCAAAATTCAATCAAATTTATTCGAATTTGGACATTAAAATATTCAATTCAGATCGAATGTCAATAATAGCATTCATGCCCACCCCTGTTTCCTACACTTGGAAGTAGGGATGTGCATGAATATTAATAACATTCGAAATTTAAACGAATTTTGCCAAATTCAAACATTCATCTTCAAATTGAATGTTGGCACACTGGAAGATTGACATTTGTATGGGACTTCATATGGGCTTCGTATGCATTTGTATGGGATTCATACGGGATTGAAATTGAATCCTACTAGATTTGAAGAGGATCTATTCAAACAAATAAAAATTTTCTTGCATTCAATTCAATACAAATCAAATACAAAAAAAAAATCTGTGCACATCTCTACTTTGTATTGGTTCCGTTTGGTTTGCACTCTCGTGTTTTTTCTCAATCACATAGAAAATGCTATGATTGAGAAATATTTTTTCTCAGTCACATAGAAATGCTGCAGAGTTCTGGATCTTTAGTTCTGGCCACTTTTTGAAGACCATGTTTTCTCCATCCCCACGCTACAACCATTAGCCTTACACTTTAGCAGCCAGCTGCTCCAGCCTCTTTCAGGATTTAATATCAAGACAAAGGTGATTTCAGCTACGTGACACACAGAAAGAACAATGGAATGGAAAATGGTGAAATACCAGAAGAACAGAATAACTCGTTTTGCTCTCCCAATAAGGAAGCATGCATCTCCAATTTTCAGGCAAGTTTCAAGCCTCTCTTTTGAGTTCCAAATATCCCACTTATTATTGTGAGATTATTTCAGAACAAAATAGCACAACCTGTCCTTAGTCTGAAAGTCTAACGGACTACAGATGCATGTTCTACAACAGTACAAGCATTGTAAGATAGGCAGCAGAGTCTAGCAGGTTGACACACTAGAACTGAGTATAGAAGTTCCCTTCTATACTTACCTTGCCATGCCCGGGAGAAATCACTCTGGGCTGGAAGAAACATAAAGGTAAATTTGAATTTTCCTGCCAGTCTGGGCAGGACAGCGAGAAGAGACGAGAGCAGGAGAGCAGGAAGTGCACCCCAACTCAACTCTTGCACCTTCCAGAAGCTGCTTTTAGTCCATGTAGCAGGTTGTTGCTTCACAGCAGGTAAGATGCAATTTTCCCTATAATTGTGGATTTATTCCACAAGTCTGGGAGGGGGCCCAGACAGCACTTGTTATTATTATCCACATTATTTGGATAATCCAGAATGAAGCATGGATAATCCGGAATAAAATGTGTCTGGATGAGCTTTATTCTAGATTATCCAAATAATGTGGGTTAAGTGAGTCCCATCTGGATGAAGCTAATGACAAAGCAACATGTTTTCAAGGACCCTACTGTTTAGGTGGGTCAACAGTGTATTAAGGCTGCGGTCCATCTCTGCTTAGAAGTAAACCATATTGTATGCAGTGGAATTTAATCCCAGGAGAATAGTTAGGAGTAGGAGAACAATAACCCCTGGGCACAACTTACAGAACAATGTAAGGGAATTCCCAGACTTTCCACTCTGCCCTGTACCAGAATAAGCAATCTGTTGAAAGATAGGAGGGGGTGGATCTCCCTTAAATTGCCCAATGTGCAGCAAGGAAGCCTACAGACCCCTTACTAGTCCAGTCTACCAGCAAGTGCAGAAATGATCTAGGTTATCCCTTGAAGTAGGCAATGGAAAACCACTTCTGTATCTCAGCCAAGAAAACTGCTGCCAACCAGGAGTGGGCCATGGCTCGGTGGTGCCAACAACAACAACAGAACTAGTTAACAGCACTTTGCAGCATTTGGAAGAAGGATCTGCCTATTCCACCCAACACATGAATTTTCTGAGTGCCTTCACTCAGCCAGGTGCTCACAGCCTTACCTGAAACCACTGTGTCTCCGTTCAGGTACAATGCCATGCCCACGATCATCATCATGCCAAGAGCCAGGATGTAAGGTCTCCGCTTGCCCCAGCCAGAGGTGCAATGGTCGCTGGCTGAGCCTACCACAGGCTGTAGGACAAAGCCAAGGATGGGGCTGATGAGCCAAACTAAGCTGTAAAGGTTCTTGGGAAGACCCACGCTGAGCAACACGGGGGTAACGAAGGCAGCCTCCACGGCGTAACAGAACTCTCGGCCAAACATGGCCATGCTGTGCATAACCAGTCGCCTCGTGGCCTTCTTGGGGGGCTCCACTGGCCCAAAGGGGTCTTCGGCTGCCAAGGACTGCAGCATGGTCTCTTCTTTCCCACGGCTGCATTCCATGCTGGCGATGCCCAGCTCACGAGGCTGTGGGAGCAGCCCCCCCAAATCCTGCCTCACAGTCATTGGGCTGGCTGCTGAGAGAGTGCTCTCTCCGGCATGGGTCTTAGCTCAGTCTGAAGAAAAGAACTGGAAGGGGAGGAGGGACAAACATACTTTTCATGGTTCTGAGATCACAAGCCAAGCAAGGGAGAGAGATGAAGAGAGTATGAGCGTGTGTGTGTGTGTGTGTGTGCATGCGTGCTCCTTCTATGAAGATTAGCACAATTAGAGCTCCTAGCTAACTGGGAAGGCTCCAACTCTGAGTGGAGGATTATCTCCAAAGGGGGAAAAATGTGGGTCATGTGTGTATACAACCCTCACATGCCAGGAACTAAAGTCAGCTTGATGGCAAAACTATTTGGAACAGCAGAAAATATTTACAGGGTTCATTTTCTCTCATCCAGAGTGTGTGTCGGCTATTTATATATATATTTCTCACTTTCTCTATGGGTGTTTTTCCACTGTCAGTAAAAGTACCCATTAAGTACCCATTAATGGGTATGTAATGGCACTTTTGTACCCATTAATGGGTACTTAATGGGTACTTCTAGTGACAGTGGAAAAACATCCTATGTCAGGCTCTATTGAAAATATTCTTGAACCTGTGCAAAGAAGAGGGAATCCACACAAGACCTGCAAGGTACCCGTGTATTTAATTGTGTATGTTTGGATGCTTGGTTTTCTGGCTTGAGCAGCTTCAACAAGGAAAATTTCAAGCAGCAGTACTAAAAAATACAGAATTGTAGGATTTTGTTTTCACTTAACTTTATGGGAATTTAACAGCCTATCTGCACAAAATTATTATGTCTAAATTTGAATTACTGTATTTTCTGGAGTATAAGACTACTTTTTAACCTGGGAAAATCTTCTCAAAAGTCAGGAGTCGTCTTATACGCTGGAAAGTTGGGAGTCGTCTTATACGACCAGTCGTCTTATACGCCGGAAAATACGGTAATATTCTTGTTCTGATGAGCACCTTAATTTATGTTAAAAACTTAAGAACATAAGAGAAGCCCTACTGGATCAGGCCTCAGCCCATCTACTCCAGCATCCCGTCACACACAGTGGCCCACCAAATGCTCAAGGGCATTTTTCTATCTCTTTGAGATAGAACATAAGAACATAACAAGGAGCCCTGCCACATTAGGCCATAGTCCAGCCTCAGGCAAAAGAAAAGGGCCTCTCTCTTCAACCTGGAGGCAGTACTTAGGCATCAGTTCTAGTAGCCAGTGATACACCTGTCCCCCATAAATTTGTCTCTTTCTTAAAAACCCACTGAGTGAAAAAATATTTCCCCTTGTTGATCACAGCTCCTCTGCCCATCAGCTACACAAAGTGTCCCCTGGTTCTAGTGTTGTAGGACAGAGAAAAACATTGTTCTCTACCCTATTCCACACTGTGCATTATTTTATATAGTTCAAACAGGTCACCCCCTTAAACACCGTCTTTTAAGGCTGAAGGAACTTAGACATTGCAGCCTGATTTCATAAGGGAGATGTTCCAGCCCCGTGATCTTTCCGGTTGCCCTGTTCTGCCCTTTCTCCAGTTCCACAATATCATTTCTGAGATGTGGTGACCAGATTGTATATAATATTCCAAAGGTGACTTCACCATGGATCTATATTAAAGAGGCACAATGATGCTTGCTAATTTATATTCTATCCTCTTCCTAATTGCCCCTAACACTGAATCTGCTTTTTTCCATGCTCCTGTCCACTGGGTCAACGCCTTCGTTGAGCTGTCGGCAGAACCCCAAGATCTCATCTCTGCTGTCCTAGAAAGCTCAGCCCACACGTTCATAGACATAACTGGGTCTCTTTACTCTGAAGTCCATTATACTTACAGTACTAGACTAAGATTGAAGCACATTTGCCACTTTGTTGCCCACTTACTCAATGTCAAGAGATCCCTCCGGAGTTCTTCACCGTGTTTGTTTTTACTACCCTGCATAATTTAGCGTCATCAGCACACTTTGCTATCTAACTATTTTCCTTCAGCAGTGGTCGCTCCTCTATGCGCATACTAATCCTATCCTTAATGATGGTTTCCATCACCTTTCCTGGAACTGATGTTACATTTTGTAAGAGCCTGATCTCAGGGAAAGATTATATTGTATGACTAGAAGATCAGCAATTTTACATTTACATTCTTTGAGATCTCTTGGACGAATGCCATCTGATCCTAGTGATTTCTTAGCATGTAGCTTATTAAAACAAATGAGGACCTCCTCCCTGCTTAGCTCTATCCAATAATCCTGACTCCTTCCTTGAAAAGATATACCAGCTTCCTCCATGAAAAAAGGCAAAGAATCCATTTAGCCTTTCTGTAATTTGTGTCCTCTTTTATTATCCCTTCTTGTCTGTTGTTCTCTAATGGTCCAACTGTTTTCTTGGTTGGATTCTTACTTCTGATGTACTTATCTCTGAAGTTCTTATTCTCTTTTCATGTGTTCCTCAGAAATCTTAGCATTCCTGATTACTAGCTTGCCTTTGTTCCGAGAGAATTTATGTTCCTCCCTGTTCTCCTTAGGACAAGCCTTCCATTATCTAAGCCAGTGGTTCTCAACCTGTGGGTCGTGACCCCTTTGGGGGTCGAACTACCCTTTCGGAGGGGTCACGACGAGTCTCCCACTACCCCTCCCTTCCCCCCTCCCAGCTGCTCCTCCCCCGTGGTTGGGGGTCTCCACAACATGAGGAACTGCATTAAGGGGTCACGGCATTAGGAAGGTTGAGAACCACTGATCTAAGCAGTGAGGAGAGGGACATCTGCAAATTTGGAAGATGGTACAGGAAAATTGAAATAGGAGAGCAAACAACGGTAGCATCATGACGATTCAGAAACAAAAGGACAACTGGAAAAACAAGCCACATATATACTAATATCGACATTTCCAGAAATCTGAATTCAGGAAATCTGAAATTGAGGAAATAAGAGGAAGTGGGGTAGTGGAAAATGTAACCAATCACAGAACAGAAACCATTACTGGGACATTTTATCAATCACAAGAGAGGGAAAGGTGGACAGACCAGTAGCTAATCAGTGAATAGCAACTGTGGTAAGGGGAGGTGTATCTTGATATAGAAGCAACTGCAAGCTGCTGCGTGGC
Source organism: Aspidoscelis tigris stejnegeri (assembly GCA_023333525.1). NCBI lineage: Eukaryota > Metazoa > Chordata > Lepidosauria > Squamata > Teiidae > Aspidoscelis > Aspidoscelis tigris. The sequence continues at coordinate 17,843,227 of JALMGA010000007.1, forward strand.
AAAATGTGGTAGCTTCTCAGTCACACAGATGAATATTTGTATAGAAGGCACTTTCATTATGCATCTGATTATTGGATACTTTCCCCTAATGGAACAACTTGAAAAAGCCATGTCTAATTGCATCCCCCAAACATCATAAACTGAGATTCCTCTTAATTACCGTATATTCCGGAGTATAAGACGACTGGGCGTACAAGAGGACCCCCAACTTTTCCAGTTAAAATAGAGTTTGGGATATACTCGCCGTATAAGAAGATGACACCTGGCGTATAAGACGGCCCCCAACTTTTGAGAAGATTTTCCTGGGTTAAAAAATAGTCTTATACGCCAGAATATACTGTATTTGTTGGAATAAAAGGTATAATTACCAAATAGTAATAATAATGTAGTGAAAATTAATCAAGAAAGTACAGGATACAGCTTTGTCTAGTAAAGGCAGAAACAATTCTGAGAAACAATTCAGCAAATTGATCTTAAAATCTCAATTAGCAGAGATTTCATACTATTATGCAGTTCTGCACTCAGACAGTTCATTTAAGCCCACAGAGTTACACAAAGAGCAGTTGTTTTAAAAACTTCTTAAAGCTTTCCCAAAGTATACCTGCAGCTACGATTCTTAAAAGCAGCAAAACAGAACTCTTATTTTCTACAGAACAAAATAATTCTGAAATAACTGTCAAACTTCAAATACAGGTTTTCAATATTACTGTAATAGAACAATAAAATCCAGTCTCCAAAGCACAGTGAAAATTAACATTCCCTTTTCCAACCATACAAATAAAAGTCTAATAACATGTTTTATGAAAACTAAATTTGCAAACTCGAGCATTAACATTCTCTTGGTTAATCTGTTAAACATTTAGTTCAATCCATTTTAAAAGGTTTCTTTGATCTGCAACAGAGTTACACAATTAATTGCTAATACAAAATCAGAAGATAATGCTACAAAAGTTGTGTTTTATATATATTAGAAAAACTAATTAACGTGAAACACCTTATTTCCTTTACTCTCCCAGAACAATGTTTTTTAGAAATTTACAAGGCTGCACTTTTTTCTCTCAACAATAAGCTTATCAAAGGAAGGTGGAAAGAATTTTCATCTGTGCCTTATGAGCAAAAATATTCTTGAAAACAACAGGATTCAAAGCTTGAAACCCGGAGAAAGGTGTCATGCTTTAGTCTCAGTAGCAGGTAAATCTGCTTCAATTTGAAGTTCATCATGTTTTCATGTAATTAAAAAACACAGAAGTAGTAACCTCAGTCCAGGAGAACATAGGTAGCAGCTTGGACAGAGAAGGAGGGAAATTGGAGCCTTGCCTTTAATATGGTAGTTCTAGACTTCATTTTTATCTATTACAGATCACATTGATTTGGCAACATAATAGGTGAAACAGCAATTGCTGCCTGTCTCTCACTCTAGAACATGAGCTAGGGCTCAGCATGAGCAATAGTACTCAGAACTAGTAGCACACAGTATTCCACGTCAATCAGCTTGATCTCTAGCCAGGATTTTACCTCTGAAGTCAATACAGTCGGACCCTGTATCCACTGATTCGGTAACCAGTTTCAGTTAACCATGGTTACTGGATCAGCCCCACCCCCTGCAAGCACCGAGAAATGCACCGAGAACCGGAAGGCTTATTTTGGCCTCCAGAAGGCCCATTTTGGCCTCCGTAGAGCATTGGAATGGGTGCATGATGCCACTGGAGCTCATCCTAAAATGTAAGGGGGCATGTGGGAGGTTGCGGCAGGTATCTGGTGGCATTGCACGCCTATTCCAATGCTCAATGGAGGCCAAAATAGGCCTTCTGGAAGCCAGAAAAGCACTTCCAATTCTGGAGTTCCGCAACCTCAGAACCAGGGTTTCAGGTAACCACGGTAGGAGCCGCAACATATCCACAGCAGATACGGGGGTCTGACTGTAATAAACTACATCCTCCAGCTGTTGTTGAGCTACAAAATATTGCAGATCTTCAGCATCCAGAGGGGCCTAGTACAGCCCACCCTATCCCAAAGGCCTGGTTCTTTAGTAGTACTGGAGTAGAAAGCAGAAAGCCACCTTCGTCCAATGTCAGAGACTGGACAATTTATTTACATTTGAGTCATGCTTTGGAAAAGACAATAAGGAGAATAATACCCAAAGCCCTCTTCCAAAGAATATTATACCATTCAGGCCAAATTTTTAATCTGCCAATGAAGTATCCTTGGTACATAGGCTATTACAACTTAGCTTTTGGCTTACTGGACTCAATTACTTTGAGGGAGCAAAGGTGTGAAATCTCCTCCTTTGTAAAACCGTACTCCAAGAGGACATCTTCAGTGTGCTCTCCTATAAATGGATCTCTTTTTGAAGAAGGGGCTGCTGGAGTTCTGGATAGATGTGGGGATGGTCTGGGACTTATCTCTTCTTGATCATTTCTAAGAAAAGAACCACGTTCTTTGTTGTGTGGATGGGAGGCAGCATCCTCAAAAGACAAAACTGGTGTCACACAGGCATCTGTGTCATCAAATATTTCACACCACTGTGCTTGAGTCTTCTTCGCAAATATCTCTGCAAACGTCTTCTTCATTGCTGGCCAGTCAGAGAAACTCATCTGGCTGGGAAGATTATGGGAATCGAGCCCCAGACCTAAGACATTAAAAAAATAATAAAAAGAAGAAGAGGAGGAATTTCATGTGCTAAAGTGTTCAAAAAGGTTGTGTATATTATTAGAAGAGAGGAACAACATCAAGCTGAAGAATAAAAGAGGATGGCAGGCATATCAAATTCAAGATGTGTCTGCAAACTTTATGTTTGCCTACCAACCCATATACTGTACTGTACTGTATAAAATTTTTAGGCAGGCGTGAAAAAATTGCTGCATAGCAAGGATGCTTTCAAAAACAGAAGTTTCCGTAGTTTATTTTTACTAATATACAAAATGCAAAGTGAATGACCAAAGAGAAATCTAAATCAAATCAATATTTGGCGTGACTACCCTTTGCGCCTTCAAACAGCATAAATTCTTCTAAGTACACTTGTACATAGTTTCAGAAGGAACTCGGCAGGAAAGCTGTTCCAAACATCTTGGAGAAGTCACCAAGGATCTTCTATGGATGTCAGCCTGGTCAAAAACTTCTGCCTCCTCATGTAATCCCAGACAGATTTGATGACTTTGAGATCAGAGCACTGCGGAGGGTCTGAACCTCCTTGAGATATTTTGCAGCATTTTTCCCACACATGCCTAAAACATTTGCACAGTACTGTATTTCCATTACAAAGTTCTCACTGTAGACTCAATTACCTCTGATGAATTCTTCATAGAAATGCGGTTCAAGAGCACCAACAGCCATGAATTTCCCATCTGAGGTCTTGTATGTCTCATAAAAGGGGGCACCACTGTCCAGCAAGTTCTCTCCACGAGGTCTATTCCAAAGGCCCAAGGGTTGCGATTTCCACAAAAAAGAACTTAGGTATCCTACACCTTCTACCTTAAAGATACAATGTGAAGAAAAATGCAGTATTTCTCTGATTGGGTCTATGCCAGGCCCTGTTACCCCTCGTAACATCCTGCCCGCGACATCCTTATACCAAGGCCTGACCACAGCCTCACAGAATCCTATACAGAAGCTGCCACAGAAAGGAATGCTGGCACCACCAGAGGGTCTACTATTACACTGAGCCACGAATTCTGGCTGCTTCAGACACTGATGGACTGTCAGGGCTGATACATCCAGGTGCATCATTAGATACTCTCTGCCTGACTGAGGAAAGCACCCTAAGGCTGAATCCCCAAAAGACTTATTAGCCCCTCTCGGATTCCTCTGCAGTCACTCTGTTATAGCTGACTTTAAAAGTCCCCTCCACTTCCAGAATAAGCGTCCCCCTGGCAGCCGCGATCTAAACGGACTTTCCGTCCCCGTGGTAGCAGTTTTCTCTTTCCAGGCATCCCCCCCCCCCGCCCCCTCTCTTGTTAAAAGGAAAAATCGCCGGATCTCCGTCTCTTGAAACTGCTTCCTGCCTCTAGCAAAGCATATGAGCGCTCATTCTTAGTCACTTTCATTCACTTTCAGCAGTTACTTTCACTTTGTTCTCTGTTAGAAAAGGCTGCAGGATCGGGAGCGCGATCCTTCGCTCATTCTCTTTTAAGGCTTCCCTTGAAAACAATGTTGCCATTCTGAGCAATTCTGGCTCTTTTTACAAAGGAAAGGAAGTGAACCTGCTGCATTTCTCAGATGTGTGAATGCTTTTTGGCTGTGTGTGCAAGCAAGCAATCCCCCCCCCTTTTGCCACGGAGCGTCCTCAAGGTAAATGTAGCGAGGAAAACCCGCGACTTACAGAAAGAGCGCTGGAAGAGTTGTTTAAAGTGCATGTATTTTGTCGCGCGATTTCCACGTTTTGTAGCGCTGGAACCTCGCTAAAAACCCTGGCTTGGGGACGCTCAGAGGCAAAAGGAGAGTCTTGGCAGACTTTTTATTCCTTGGGGACAAGCCCTAAGTTCTTTTAAAAACTCTTTTTATATATCTTTTACCAAGCATGGCTTTGTGAGCATTTAAGTCAAGATGCTGAATATCTGGGTCCTGAATATCTGAAGTAATGTCTTCGTCCATATAGACCTGCCTGTGCATGGTCAATGGCTGAGAGAGAGAGGGTGAGTGTGTGTGTGTGTCAATGCACGCACATGTGTGTGCATGCATGTGCGTGTATAAGACACACAGAGAGAGGTTGTAGCATATGAGAGAGTATTTTCTGTGGTGGCCTCCCAGACTTTGGAATGCCTCATCCAGATCCCATGGACAGCATCTTGACAGATAAGCGCAGAAAGGCCCTGAGTTTATGTATATCTATGTCTCAGTATTGAGCAATGGCCAGAAATGGCAATTTAGGTGTGACTGAGGCTGCTAACTTCACTCCAAAGCAAAGTATCCAAAGGATATTATCCAGAATACAGCTCGTAATAAAAGCAAATGCATGAATACTTAAATAACTACAAATTCACCTGATGACACAAGACATCAAGAGACTTCCAAGACAGGAATCAATGTCAGGAGAGAAAAACCACCTATGTGACTAAAATGCTTGTTTTGACACTTGGTCCTCTGAATCTCAGTGCTGAATTTATCAACAAAATATTACTCATAAAAGGGGATGCAAGTCACACATAACAGAAGGCAATTAGGGCATTCTACATGGGCTGCCCTTGAAGACGGTTCAGAAGTTGCACCTAGTGCAAAATGCAGCCGCTAGAGTGCTGACCGGAACAGCTAGCCAGATGCACATCACACTAGTCTTAAAAGAGTAGCATTGGCTGCCAATTCACTACTGAGCCCAATTCAAGGTGGTAACTCTGACTTACAAGGCCCTAAAAGACTTGGGCCCCAAATATCTAAAGGAACGCCTTCTCCCATACCGACCTGCCCATGCCTTGAGAACTGGAGGTGAGGGCCTCCTGGTTGTCCCACTACCCTCAGTGAGGCAGGTGAGCACCCAGAATGGGCCTTTTTGGTAATGGCCCCAAGGTATGGAACAGTCTCCCCCCTGAAAAGCGTCATGCCCCTTCTCTGTATACATTCAGAAAGCCGGTGAAGATGCACCCCTTTGCCTTGGACTTTGGCTAATGTGACTATATTTTCACCCCACCATAGATATTAGTGTTTTAATATTTAGTATATGCTTTTAAATATATTGGATTTTTAAAGAGTTTTTAAATTGATATTGTTTTAAATATATATTACTTGTAATCTGTCATTTTTAAATTTTTTACCTGCCCTGAGACCTACGGGTATAGGGTGGGATAGAAAAAATGGATGGATGGATGGATGGATGGATGGATGGATGGATGGATGGATGGATGGATGGATGGATGGATGGATGGATGGATGGATGGATGGATGGATGGACGGACGGACGGACGGACGGACGGACGGACAGATAGGGCAGGATGAAGAGACAATTTGTTTTAAAGGTCACGTATGCTAAAGGCTCTTGATTCAAAATACACACAGTCCCACCTGGCCTGTCTTAAATATGCTGTGTCTTGCTTGTCTTAAACTTACCATGCTTGCATCAATGACTTGGCCTTTGCCAGATTTTGTACGTTCATAGAGTGCCATAATGATACCCATGGCACACATGACACCTCCACCAGCAAAGTCAGCCAGAAGATTGACTGGAGCATAGGGATTTTCATTTTTTCTTCCAAGTTTTGATAACACGCCTAAATGATAAGAGACATATTTTAAAAATGCCCCAGGCAGCACAATACTGGAATTTGTATCACTTCTCCCATGCATTTAACAATGTACTATTCACTTCTAAAATCTGTTCTAATTTTTCCTGGCTTTTTATACCATGGGCATGCAAATAAAAGTATTTTTCAAGGGGCCAAAGCAACTGACTAACAAATTGAAAATGTAAAATATAATGTATAAAATGCCAGAACATAAAATTAAAATTAACACCAACAGATGCCTCAATGGACAGATGGTTTTTCACAGGGTGATATAACTTAAGGAGGGATGTTACTACCTATCGCCCTTTCTGCACTAGGCCTTATTCCAGGCCTGTCCTAGTCTGCAGTATCATGCAGATGGCAGTTCTCTATTCTGGAATATAATCTGGAAAGAGGCCTAGTTCAGAAAGGGCCTATGTCTCTAGGGAAAACAAGTTCAACAAACAAGGTGCAGCGGTCAAGATGAATCTCCACATACAGTGAACTGCAGTTGCTTGTGTGACCACAAGAACACCAAGTTAGGGCAGCAAGCACTTTGACAAATATCTGAAACCCAAGTAGTTCTAGACTTGATTAATACAGCCAGCAAAGAATTCCTGAATCTGGCTGCAGTTATCTCTTATCTGCAGGTCCAGAGTTTCTCTTCAGGAGGACTATCTTACAGTGAGGCCTCAAATCATTGAGTGAAGGACAAAATACTCATGTAAGTTCTAACAAGCTATGTTTGGCAAGAGAACGTAAGAACATAAGAAGAGTCCTGCTGGATCAGACCACAGTTCATCTAGTCCAGCATTCTGTTGCACACAGCGACCCACCAATTGCCCATGGGCATCTCAAGCGGAGACAAGGGCAAACCTCCTGCTTTCGAATCCCAGCAAATAGCCCTAGAAGCACCCTGCCTGTCCCCCCAGCCTAAAAGATGTACTTAGGCATCCATTCTAGTAGTCACTAATACATCTGTCGTTCATAAATTTGTCTAACCCTTCCTTAAAGCCATGGATGATGGCAGGGTGCACCCCCTTACAGGTCTTGTCTGCAGCCCCAGGCCTCAAACGTCATCTCACCCACAATGAGACAGGAAATTCTCAAGCACTTTCTCCAAGACTGTATTAATAATGTCATTAAGGAATGAACAAAGGCACAAACTTTGTGCCCTCCAAACCCATCACAACAGGCTCAGGACATTTCACATGCTTTTTAACTACTGGAGGTCACAAGTTCTTTAACCACTATAAAGCACTCTGGGGGGAATAACTGCGGAAGTTCAGTGGTGTCAAAGAAGTACTGTTCTATTTTCCGAATGCTCAAAGCTGTTCAGAAAACCAAGCAAAATGTATTGCAGACGGCATTTGGAAAGATACAGTCACTGACAAGAATACCAGTCATGTAACCAGAAAACCCTCTAGGCATTCAGGAATCCAGTGTCTCTTAAGCCAGGTCAATCTATTGATCCAATGTCCCTATAGAGGAAGCTTGCAAACACCAACCCAAACATTATTAGGAAGTGGTATAATTAAGATAATAGTTTGTCCATTTCTGTGAAGTCTAACTAATTTGATAAGAGACAAGTCAGTGGCAAATTTTACAAAGAACTGGCAACACTTCATTGACTATCTTCAGAGACAAGGAAATGATATATAAATTAAAGGATTCAAGGACTAAGTAAAGAATTAGATGAAATGGAAGAAGAGAAAAAACTCTGGGAAGAAGAAGTTTGAGGTACAAAGAAAACACCAAGAAGGTGATGGGAAGTCAACAAATGCAATCATGAAATCAACAGTTGTATAATTTTAGGTTCTTAATATTGCATGATTTAAGTTATTTTAAAAAATAATAATAACTAAAAAGTATTAGTGACAATTATGTAGCAGTACCAACCCTAACCATAATAGAATGCACATTGAAATATGGCCTAAGCTAGTGATAAATTCAGAGGTCATCAAATATCAGATATTACCACAGCCTTCCAATAATTTTAACTAAATTAATTGCATGATTTTAAACAGATTGCTGTTGCATCTAGCAAAAAATAGAGCTTTTGTTTTTATTTTTAAAGAAATGAAGCTAGACAACGTACCTGATACTGCCAAATAATTGATATCATGGCCTGCCCGTTTGGCATACCTCCCCAACTGACCAAATCCAGTTAGCCTAGCATAGATGAGTTTAGGGTTATCTTGAAGGAGGACATCTGGACCAAGCCCAAGTTTTTCCATGGCACCTAACAGGAAGAAAAAACAATTAAACTTAAAAACTGCATCCATAAAAGCTCAGCAGCACAAATGCAGAATGAAGTCATGCCTAGTTGCTACTTAATGACCTATTTCATAGGGCTAGTTTTGTTATTCTGTTTCCTTTTTAAAGCTATGTTGAAAATCTAAGAAAAGGGAGTTTCAGATCTGACATTGACGGAGCAACACCGACATATTCCAGGGCTTTCCTTCACAGGTAGAGTGGAAAAGCCAAACAAACGTCATCCTACCCACCCACCTTGAAGAAACACAAGGCCTGTTTGCACTTGGCTTTATTCTGAAATATATCCTGGAACAGATGACTGCTGTCTACATGCTAGTGCAGGCTACAGCAGGGCTCAAGTGAGGTCTGCATTAACGTTAACAGAGTCTGCATTAACATGTGGACAACAGACCCTTATCCTGAGACATATTCTGCAGTACGATCAAACACAAACAGGCCCACACAATCTTCTGATGTGCCAAAAGCTTGCACAAAACTTCCAGAAAAAGACAGGTGCAAAATCCATCTTCAAATATGACCATGAAAGATCGGAACCAGAGTCAGTTCATTTCCTTGGTGCTCACTCTGGTCCTGTCCACAGTTACTTTTTAATGAGTGTAGGCCCATTCCCTAGGTAAGTAAAACCACATGCCACTGCCAGCAGTCCAAAGGCCACCAACCCCACCCTGACCCTAACTAGCTGTGGACAACTAAAATGCTAGGCAGCTCCAGGGCAGCAGCATTTGCGCCCTCTTTCTAATATGGCACCACATGTGGGTGTGGCAGTGCAGCTGCTGTCATGCATCATGTCCCAATCACCATGGCAAAGTCCAGTCATGCACCTTGGACCAGTCCATTTCTGGACTGTTCTCACACCCTTCGCCATTGCCATATGAGAAGGAAAACAGGGTGCTTCTGTTTCTACTAGCTATACACAGAAGAAGGCATTTCAGAGCTTTCCAAAGCAAACAGGTGAAGACCTCTCAATTCCAGCTCAGAACTTGGTGACTTCAGGGACATAGCCATGTGGGCATTTTCCCAACCTACACGAAACTTCTTTTCTCCTACTCAGGCCAAGTAAAGGCACCTTTCACCTTTGCAGAGTGGCCAAGTGGAAAATTACAGTTGCAATGACAAGAATTTCAGCAGAATCAGTGGAAGATGCAGACAATACCATCAGAAATTTGTTCTTCTGGGTTGCAATTAAAGGAGCAAAAATCCTGCCTTTGGACATTTCTGCACTGAGTGTTACACTGAATTATATCTTGCAATAGGATCCTGCCATCCACAGGCTGGTGCAGACTACATAAAGCTCTGAGTGGGGCCTACCTTAGTTTGCATTAGCATGTGGTCAACAGGTCCCTATTCTGTAATATAATTTGGAATAAGGCCCAGTGCAGAAGGGCCTTTTGTCTCCTCTTTGCCACTCTGCCATTAAAGGGCCTGCCTGCCTTCGGCCCTTTCTGCACTGACTGATGATCAGGATTAAGGAGCCCCTTCGTCTGGATGTCAGGCCTCCCGATCCGTATATTAATACATACCCCAGGAGGCCCCACTCCTGCTGGTCTGACTCTGTCTGTACTGCATGGAACCAGATCTGGATTAAGGAGGCCCTTAATTTGGATCTGCTGTCTACATCTGGATCATGGGAAGCATAATGGCATGTTGACAGCACGACTCCATGATCTGGAACTATTTTTTTTTGTGGCGGGGTGGGTGGGTGTTGCTTTTCAGCCATAACGCAATAGTCTTTGGTGGTTGGGGGAGGGGGCGCTGCTGGGTAAGGGCCATCAGTGCAGTGTTAAGAACATAAGAGGAGCCCTGCTGGATCAGGCCTCAACCCATCTAGTCCAGCATCCTATCCCACACAGTGGTCCAACAATTTCCTCTAGGCACCTCAAGCATCTCCTGCTCTTGAATCCCAGCAAATGGCCCTAGAGGCATCCTGCCCTTCCCCCCAGCCTGAAAGATGTACCTAGGCATCCATTCTAGTAGCCACCTTCCTTAAAGCCATTTAGGCTGGTTGCTGTTACCACCTCTTCTGGCAGCAAATTCCATAGACTAGGACCCTCTGGGTGAAAAAATGCTTCCCCTTGTCTGATCTGAAATTTTCTCTATCCACCTTTTCTAGACCATGCATGATTTTAGATACCTCAATCCGGTCCCCTCTTAAACGTCCTCTTTCCAGGCTGAAGAGGAGACGTAAGGGAGGTGTTCCAGCCTCCAAGTAATCCAGATCACTGGAACCCACTGATCCAGATTACCCAACAGTAGTAAGTGCAGAAAAGGCTCAAGTTTCCCACTCGCCATTGGCAGCCAGGTGATTCTATTTCTTATAACCTGCTACCAAAAATCACCTTGCCTAGGCACTAAAGAGGGAAGCTTCCTCTCTATAAACGCCCCTCCCCAAGAGTGAGGCAGCTAGGAAATCTTATACATCAGCTTACCAGACAAAAGTTTAGAGACCCATGCTAAGTTTCGTGCCAAAATCTTTTATATTTTATATATATGCCAGAAGAAAACAAGGGCCCCCGACCCCTAAGCCCCCTGCGACCTTGGCCCTAACCCCGTTTGGAGGGGGGGGGGAGCTTATGCCAGAGGGCATATTCCAAATATTCCGAAAAAGTAGACACCTGGATTTGGACTCCAACTCCCATCATTCCTTGCATACACCTCCCCCCCCCAAGCCAAGACCGATGGGAGTTGTAGTCTGCTGCTTTCCCCGGCCTTCCTTTGCGGCCTAGGGCCGGTAAACTTTCCTCCCCGGCCGGCCCGCGACCACAAGTGGTCGATGATGAGGAGGCGAGGGCCGCAGGGCGCCTTTCTCCCTTCAAAGCCCAGCGTCGGCGGCGGCACCTGGTCGGTAGGGCTCGATGAGCACGTCCGCCTTCTGGCAGAGCCGCCTCAGCGCCGCGGCGCCCTGCGGCCGCTTCAGGTCGAGCGCGAGCGAGCGCTTGCCGCGGCCTTGTACGTCCGTCGCCATGGCCGCGGGCGGCCACCGGTCCACTCTCACCACCTGCGCGCCGAAGTCGGCCAGGATGAGGCCGCAGAGCGGCGCCGGCGCCAGGCCCGCCATTTCCAGCACTCGCACCCCGCGCAGCGCCATGACGCGCCCTGGTCGAGAACGGCGGGCGACTGTCGGCTCTCAGGCAGGCGGAGAGGGGGAACCTGGTTGCTGGAGGCGACCGAGGGAGCCGCGCCGCGCCGCCGCCGACTCTTCCTCTTGCTCGACGGGGTGTGCGCTAGCTAGGCTGGGCTGCGTCTCGGAAGGGCGGGAGGGCCGGGCCGTCGCTGTGGATGCAAATGGTGGCTGAGCCCGAGGGCGAAATCCAAAGGTCGCTGGACAAGACGGGCCGGACTTCGCCTCGCCCACGTACTCTCCGGTGCTGAGCCTGAGAGAGGCAAGATTGGGGGGGGGGGATCCAAATATCTGACGGCTCTTTTAAGCATTGTTCACACCCGTTTTAATCCAGCTTCAGTCCACTTTAGAAGTGAGAGAACACATCAGCAAAGTGACCAGTAATTATCTTTCCACATTGTCTATCCCAAATGTGTTTTTTCTGAGTTATTTAGCACTGAAGGAAAACAGCTTGTCACTTTGCTGATGGGGTCTCTGGCTCTGAATGTGGATTAAGTGTGAACACAGCTGCAGCCTGTCTTTTCTGGGCTGTAGTCACACCTCAGTTTTAATCCAGCTTCGGTCCGCTTTAAAAGTGAGAGAACACATCAGCAAAGTGACCAGTAATCTTTCCACATTATCCTAAAGGTGAATTTTCTGAGTTAGCACTGAAGGAAAAGAGCTTGTCACTTTCTTTTAAAGTGGACTGAAGCTGGATTAAAACTGAGGTGTGACTACAGCCACAGCCTCTCTGCCTTTTCTGGGCTTTGGTCACACCTACGTTTTAATCCAGCTTCAGTCCACTTCGAGAGCGAGAGAACCCATCAGCAAAGTGACCAGTAATTATTTTTCCGCATTATCTGTCCCAGAGGTGAATTTTCTGAATTATTTAACACTGAAGGAAAACAGCTTGTCACTTTGCTGATGGGTTCTCTCATTCTGGAAGTGGACTGAAGCTGTATTAGACCACACCTTAGATGTAACCACAGCCTTAGGTTTAGGGTACACGCACACACACCAGGGGAGCCAGACACTGAGTAAGGAAGGATACACACACCTCCCTGGCCTTCCCACAAGGGAATAGAAAGAAATCAAAGTTTTTTGTTTGGTTTGTGCAGATCCCACTCCCGCTCCCTCACACGGAAACAGGGCAAAGTGTTCTCACTTGTTTGTTCTTAGACCCTTTCCACACTGGGCCTTATCCCAGATTATATCCCAGAATGGGATCTGCATGGTTGTGCTGATAGTGACAGGCCCTGCCCACCAACTGCTGTAGTGTGCCCGGGCATGAGGATGGCAGGTTTCTATCCCAAGAGTAAAGTCAGTTTAGATAGGGCCATACTCTTTTTTTTTTGCTTTCACAGCAGCTGCCCAAGGAAGGTAGATGGGAAAAGAGATCAAAACTCCTTTTTGGTTTGGGCCTTAAAGCTACAACAGAAGAGGGAGAAAGTTTTTGTCAAAACACAAGTTTGTTTTGGCTCTGGGGGATCAGGTAAGGGCACAAATCTCTTTAGACGTCCTTCTGAAGAAAGCTAGAGCCCTGAAGGTTGCAAAACTTTTGTGGGGTGGGATGTTGAGATACCACAAGGAGGCAAAGCAGGGCTCTTGGACAGATGCTACCCAAGGAACATAGAGCAACTAAATTAAATTATTTTACATCTATACCAGACACAGAGGACTTAAGTACTTTGTTTAACCTGCTAGTCTAAAATGGGGTGGGGAGCTACAGCTGCATCATTGGGCTCGCTGATCAGAGTTTCTGACACCAACATGGTCCACGCATCAGCTTATTGACACAGGCACCGAAACTGAATTCTGATGAGAGGACTGTAAGGCATTCTGCAGTGATACTTCTCCCACTTTAGTTTCTCTTCAGTGAAAAGACTCCAGCAGAGGCTTCTTTAAAAATCCCAACAGGCTCCAGCTTGGAACTGCTGAAACATTTGCTTAAGGGTATTTCTGTATACAGTGGTACCTCGACATACAAGTGCCCTGACATACAAGTGTTTTGAGATACAAGCCGCCGAGCGAGTGATATTTTGCTTTGAGATGAGAGCAAGATTTGAGATACGAGTATGTAAATACAGTACAGTACATAACAAAAACAACTGAGGTGGTGTTTTGGGAGCTGGAATGGATTAATGGGAAAATTGCTTTGAGATAAGAGCGATTTGACATAAGAGCAAGGTTACGGAACGAATTAAACTCGTATGTCAAGGTACCACTGTATTTATTTAAAATCTCAAAAACAGTTTACATGAAAAAGGAAAACTAACCCTTTGTTAAAAACAGATTTGTATAAACATCATTTGTATAAACTTGGGAGATGAAGAACCAAACCCACTGGGGAAGCCAGGATGAAAAGAAATATCTTCAAAAGACACCACAAGATAAGCAAGATAGGAGACCATTCCAAAGGGTGGGTGCTGCCAAAGAGAAGGTCAGACTTCTGGCAACTGCTAGATCAGTGGTTCTTAACCTGTGGGTTGCACCCCCTTTGGCAGTCAATTTGCTCTTTCACAGGGGTCATTATGAAGTAGCAATGAAAATAATTTTATGGTTGGGGTTAGGGTTAGGTTGGGGGTCACCACAACATGAGGAACTGTATGAAAGAGTCATGGCATTAGGAAGGTTGAGAACCACTGTGCTAGATAGTATGCTGGCATTTGTGAGATCCATACCAGGACAATTTGAGTGATCTGTTATTGCAGGTCTAAAGAGACTTAGTTATCTTGTCCCAAGTTGTTTAGGGACTTATTTATCTATCTATTTATTTGTATTTGTATTTTGTCCTATGCACAAAGCCTCAGGGTGGGTTACAGCAGTAAAAATGAAATTGAAAGAACAATATTACCTTAAATGTGGAAGGGAAGCTGTTTCCTTAGCCAAAGGGTAGGGTAAATAGGTACATTTTCACTAGACTCCAAACTTTATATAATGAAGATGCCTAAGGCATCTCTGGAGGGCGACTATTTCATAGTCTGGGGGCTATCCTCGGTCTCTTCCTCTTTAACTCTTGAAAGTAATGATACAACCAGGAGGATCCCACCTGAAGATCTTAAGGCATAAGTAAGTTGATGTGGAAGAAGGTGTTCATTTAGATATTTAGTTTTTTAGTCCAAAGTCAGCACCTCGTTAGTTAACTCTGTAGGGAATTAATGATTAGTTAGTTCAGTAGGGAATTGGCAGCCAATGCAGTTCTTTTAAGACCAATGGATGTACAGCTGGTGCCAAAGATAACAGTGCAGCTGCTTAAGGACATGTGTGGAAAGTGTGTGTAAATGGCTTTCCCACTCAGCAATCTTATTCTACGCTGATTGCAGTTTCTGAAGCAAGAACAATGAATGTCAATATAAAATACATTCCCTGTTCTCACTCTCTCAAGGAAGGACTAGAAACAATGGGGTGAAACTGCAGGGGAAAAGATTTAGTTTAGATGTTAGGAAAAAATTTCTAACAGTAAGAGTGATCAACCAGTGGAACAGGCTGCCACGGGAGGTGGTTGGTTCCCCTTCGATGGAGGTCTTCAAGCAGAGACTGGACAGCCATCTGTCTGAGATGGTTTAGGAGATCCTGCCTTGAGCAGGGGGTTGGACGCGATGACCCAGGAGGTCCCCTCCAACTCTACCATTCTATGATTCTATGATTCTAATTTAAGCTTGAGGTTACCAGCAGCTACAAACAGTGTTCAGAACATCTTCGTCCAGCTTGGGTGTAGCTGGTTAACCAACTGCAAGTAATAAAACAAACAATCTCCTAGCCATATAGGGTGTGCTGGTTGAACTGCTGGGTCCAAGGAAGGCCAGTGCAACACTTTATCATGCAAAGATAGAGGGCCTGCTCAATCCATCAGTTCCCTCTGGTTAGCTCTAATAAGCCAAACTGAGTAAGGATCCAAAGAACTTGTAAGCCAGACAAGACACACATGCTGTGTCCATGTCCTCAACCCTCAAGAGTGGAAGATCCCGTAAAACAGGACAGGAGGGTGCTTTAGACATCTCATAGAGTCCTCAAAAGTGCTCAAGTAGAAATGATAGCAAGTGATTTTATCATCAAAGTGGCTTGCGGATTTATTACCAGGAGAGATGACAGCAGCTTTTCACCGCTCAGAAAAGCTTTGCTGAGCAGTTACTTGATGTAAGGTTTCTTTGCAGCATTCACTGTCAAAGAGTAAACAGAAATGGAGCTAAAAATCGTAACAACTCTAACGGGATCAGAGCTGACTTGACTGATCAGAAAAGAGGTCTTGGAGTAATAATAGACAATTCAAGGAAAGTGTCATCACAGCCGTGCATCTGCTGAAAAAAAAAAGGGATAATAAAATATGGTATTGAAAAGAGATGGTAAGATTATAATGACCTCATACAAGTCAGTGGTGCAAGTGTATATGGAATACAATGTGTAGGTTTGGTCACCGCATCTCTAAAAGGATATTGATCTGGAAAAGGTTCAGAGAAGAGTGACTAATGATCAAGTGGCTGAAGAAGCTTCCCTATAAGGAAAGGCTGCAATGTCTGAGGCTTTTTAGTCTAGGAGGAGAGGAGGAAACATGATAGTGATGTATAAAATGACGCATGGTGTGGGCAGAGTGGATAGGCAGAAGTTTTTCTCCCTTTGCCCAAAGTATTAGAACCAGAAACCAACCAGTGAAGCTGAAACCTAGATGAATCAGGACTGATAAAAGATGGGTTTGGTGTTTTGTGTTTTTAATACAAGTTTGGAATATGCTACCATAAGCTGTGTTAGCTGCCAGTGTGGATGGTTTCAAGAAGTTGGATCAATTCAAGGAAGTTAGGGGCATCGTTGGCTGTTAGCTGTGATAGCATCTGGGAGGCTGCAAGTGTGCTGCTTGTGGGCTTCCCTGTGCAGCTGTTGGCGACTGTGAAAGCAGATTGCTGAACGCCATGGGTCTAGTCCAGTGAGATGTTTCTTATATTCATTGGCTTCATAGGATGTCACATGCTCCTGAGCCACCTCCCGACCATTTTCATCACTCTAGACTGTTTAGGGAACCAGGCAGTAGCTTCAATTCCACAATGGTGAGAGAACACTTGGAAGTGATTATGCCAATGCTCCTTTATGTTTCAGGGATCCATAAATCAGCAACAAGGGTCTCAACATGACCAAATAGTATGAGCTTTTGGAATTCCCCCTGAACAGTCTGAAATCCCAGAGATTTCATAAGTCTCTGAAATTATTACCTTAATTAATCCTCTGCTGTTGTAGTAGGAAGTGCTGTTTTTTAATCAAATTGCAGGAGATAGTGATCTGATTATGACAGTAGGATAACATTAGTCCCCTCTGATTTCCAGCTCTCCCACAAAACTTCTTTATGAATTAAGTCTGAAAAAGTAAGTGGGGGGAGGGTGTATAGAAATCCATTTGCGAAACAGTAGTTTTGCTTCCAAGATGGCTTTCAGGTATCTTCTATAGCAAGCTATGGTCCAAACTCTCATACAGCCTCACAGTACAAAGTCCTTAGATGGATGTGGTTATGTGTACACAATCCCTCTGCCTATTCCCAAATTGAATCTTAACGGGTGAAAATTAATATTTTTCAAATAATGTCTGCAAGATGTTTATCAAAAATTATCTTTAATTAGTGTTTAATTTACAGAAAAAGGCAAATGCTTAAAACACTTGTGACATCGAATGCAAGATTTCATATTGCTAAGAGTAAGGTCAAAATACAATGAGTAGGACTAAAGACAAATGTAATGCATGCCAAAGTTATGCTAAGACATTGTGAAAGAAGTCTGCCCTTCAGAAACAATAATCACTCTGTTTTGTTTATTGTAATGGAAAGTAGGTCAGGGCCCTGAATCTTTAATGGCTGTAATAAAAAGTATTTCAGCCAAAGTTTCTTGTGGTGTGGCCATCTGCTGAAATTTCCTCTCTAGTCTGGTTCTCATTTCTATATGGGAATGCTAGCTGTTCCTAAGCCATTCAGTTCAAGTTGTTAGAAGCAAGATTCAAAATTTGTTACAAATTTTGACAGAATACTGTGCACAAAACTGCTTGCACATGCATTTTCCCAAGCTGGATATGAGCCTATATATGGACTGGAAGTTCCTATGAATTCAAAAATATATAGGGAGGAAGGGGAGAAGCTGCAATACTGCACAAGGTTCCTAACAGTAATTGGAACATTGATTGCAAGTGAAAAAGCAGATTTACAGTCCCAGAAGTGGTCAAATTCAAAAAAGTATAGGGCCATACAACTTGAGGCAGAACCCTGGAATTGCCATAATATTACCTGGAACAGGATCTCAGTCACTCCATCCAAACGTTAGTGGTATGAGGGCTACAGAAAAGTAATGTGTTTCAAAATATGTAAAGAGGTATCTTCATGCTTAACTTGTTCTAACAGATTCCAAAGTTTTAAACTTCAACAAACTGGTCTTGTAAAAAGGCCCCGGAATTCTAGTATATTTACGGGTTGTGAAAAAGAACAGCAGTACTGGCCGGAAAAGGTGTTTGATCTATTTGGTTTCAAAAAGAAGAAACCCCGCAAAGGTGGAAAAGCGTTGATGGTCTCCATGCAGGGCGCCATTGCCCATTCGTAACCAAACTTCATCTCCCTTGGCAAGTTTCAGCACTGCGCTGTTGCTTGATGAGTCAGTTTTCCCTTTAGATTCATAACTGAGAATAAATTTACATATTATTATTATTATTATTATTATTATTATTATTATTATTATTATTATTATTATTATTATTATTATTATTATTATTATTATTATTATTATTATTGACAGAAGCACAACAATATAACACGACACTAAACATGTCGGCTTTGACATTTCATTACATAATATCGGGTCAGAAAATGTCAGGGTTAAAAAACAAAAGAGAAAAATTGAGCATCCTTTCCCACCATCAGCTAGCTAGCTAGCTAGCTATTTGTATTTCTATCCCAACCTATACCTGGAGGTTATATTAGTTATAGACAGGTCCCTACCCTCAGGCTTACAGACTAAAGAGACAAGATACAAAAGGAAAATGGTGTGGGAGGGAACAGGGACACTATTTATATTTTATATTTATATTTGCCAAGGTGCAAACTATTTCCTACTAGTCCTGCTTTTTAGCAGGAAAACAATGGACCAGGGTGGGCCAGCAAATAATATATAGCCCTTCCAGTCTTCACATACACTGTTTGTGCATGAATTATCACTTCCTTTTAGGTAGAAACCTATTCGGGAAGGCAGCAGTCTTACAGCAGTTTAGATTAATTCAACTATTCTCTCTTCTGACAGTGACAACTTTCTAGGGGACTTGTACACCATATGCAACCTATACATACAACACACACATTTGAGTTGCATTTTGGGAGATTTGGTAACCATTGATCAATGCTGTTTCCCATTTAGGAGAATTTGCATTGCCTTTAAAATACATATTAAACTTTAGGCAACATAGACTCACGGTACCTTCAGACAGGACCAAAGTTTCAGCATTCCTCTGCAGCCGCTGCTGAGCTGCCAGACATAGCAATTGGAAATTGTGGGGTCCTGTGGAGTCCCCGCACAGCTGCTTCCAGTCAGACAGACACATCAACTGGAAACTGTGAAGGGACTCCACAGCTTCTTCCTGTCAGCCAGACAGGAAGCTTCAGTCGCCCACAGTATCCAAGGAGTGTCCCTGGAAACTCCAAAGGATAAAAGCTGATGACGAATGCTTCTTGGATATTGCAAGCGACTGGACGTTGCAATGTCCTGCTGAAGTTTCCAACCCATCTGGAGGCACCCCCAGATGCAACAGTGAATTTGAGGTGATACATCTGGGCAGCTTGGAAAAATAAACATACCTGTAACTACATGGGGAAACGTATTATGGTAATTGCAAACGATGTATACCAGTACACCTCTAATACTTCTTTTAGGATCTAAAGAAGATGCCTTGACTGCCTCTCATTGCCCCTGCCAGATGTGGGAGACAGTTGCAGGCTCTTAGTGATATCTGCAGGCTCCTTTTCTGGTTGTTCCTCTTTCAGGCACCCAGATGTCAACCAAGCATCCAACCTCTTCCCTTTGTTTTTCCCTTTATGCCCAATTCCTCATAATATTGACATAACGAGATATTGTCTCCATACCTCAGAGCTATATCGGGAATGCCACAATTGCATGTGGCATTTTCAAAATAATCCTGGGGAAATTGTGGGTTTTAGCACCCCTGGTGTATATTTTTTATTCTGTTTTTATGTGATGTTGTTTCCATATAATGCTATAATGTCTGTGTGTATTCACACGGGAGACTGAATTTGGAAGGGCCTTTTGACATGCAAAATACATGCTGTAGCAATGAGGTATGGTGCCTCTGCAAAATATTTATAGCTGTTTGTAAGACAAAATCATCCAATGCCGCTTGACTCACCAGTATAAGCTGAAAACCGTATTGCCATTGTGCATTAAATAAACATACACTTCTTCCACATCCTCATGCTTCATCATATTGAAGGTAAAGAAATACACTCCTGGAAAATATTCATATACATACTCTGTGAATCTAAAATGGTTAAGGTATACAATTCTCTAGTGGGTGTCCTTCTGCCTTATTTCATATAGCCTGAATTGCAACACTATTTATATTGTGGAATATTCAATGAATACAACTGACTTAAGTGTCGCTAGGGAGTCTCCTACCCTGTTTTTGCACTTACCTTGGAGATGGGATCTCCCTGGAATTGGGTCCTGCAAGATCCAGATCTTGGGGAGGACCCAATATGTCCACATGGGCCCGCTAGCACCCAATTGCAATAGGTGCTAAGCAGGGTGCCGTGCGGACGCTGGGGCACCCATTCTGATGCACCGTTGAGCTGGAGCCGGAAGGACCACAGGTGGTGCAGCACGTCTGGCCAGCACCGCTGCTCAAGGCATCCTCCCGTCAACAGAGGGTGGGGCAGAGAGGCATAGCTTCATAACTGCTTACGCAGCAACTACAAACCCTGCAGGCCTCTGCAGCTGTGAGGGGCTCCTGCTGGACCCCATCTTCAGGTAAGTAGTGCGGACATGTGTCCTTTAATCCGGTCTTCAAGCTTGAAGACCAGATTGTGGACATATTTAAAGGGGTCCATAGGAAATACAGATTTAAGGGCCTGAAGGACCCATTAAATTTGGATTTCTCCAGTCCTCATGGGGAGAGGGCCCTCTAGATGGGGTCCTAAAGGGGTATTTTCCCAATCGGTAAACAGCTCTATATTCTGCCTTGAATGACTATCTCCTGGCTCCTCCACTTCTGACCCCTTCTGCTGCCAGAGATAACACCATGCTCTGCTGACACCCTACCACCAGGACCCAGGTACCCCCACCCTGATACCCCACCCTAGTTCTGGCTCCGGTTCCACTACTGACACCCCACCACCGCTATAGACAACACCCTGCCATTGCCATCTCGCCGCTAGCGGCAGCACCCAGGTACTTCTGCTGCCTCCCACTGCCTCGCCCCCATATCCATATCCCCCACCTACACTGCTGACACCTCTCTGTTTCTCAGACAACTCACCTGCCACATCATGAGTGTAACCAGGCCATTCCAGCCTGGAAATGGCCTAACTTCATGCCTGTCCCCCTGGGCGCGTCCCCATGCACATTTGGTCAGGTACCGAAATTGGGTTTGGCAAGGCCGTGTGTTTTAGATTTGGCCCGATTTCTGTGGACCAAATTGCCCAAACCCAGACCAAATTTGGTACCTGGAAAAATAAGTCTGGGCACGGTTTGGATGATTTGGTCCAAGCTGAGCCTGTGCTTGGGGATGGTCTCGGACTTCACGATCTTGGCTGACAGGAAAGAGGCTTGAGTTTTAAAGCCAAGCCTCTTTCCTGTCAGTCGAGATTGTGAACGGGGTGCAGAGGCTTGAGTGTTCTCCCTGGAAAAGGGAGAACACTGCAGCTTCTGCACCCCCTTTTCCCATCTTGGCTGACAGGAAAGATACTTCAGTTCTCTTCGGGAGTAAAAATTTACTCCCAAAGTGAACTGAAGCCTCTAAACTGCCGAGATCTTGAACGGAGGGGGGGGGGGGCAGGAGCTTGAGTGTTCCCCCTTTTCCAGGAGGGAAATAAGGTTGCCCCCCTGGAAAAGTGAGAAACCTCAAGCCTCTGCACCCCCTTACTCCCTTTACCTGGGAAAGGGAGTAAGCTTTACTCCCGTTTCAAGGTAAGCAAGCAGCTTGCCTGGGAAAGGGAGTAAAGTAATGATCTCAGCGCGGTTTGCATGGGGACAGCTGAATCCACCCCCAGCCCATGTTACCAGGAGTGGCATGGGGATGCCCAAGATTTGATTTCAGTCCTGCACCCAGTACCATGCAAGCCCAGTTGGCTCCAAACGGTTTGCATGGGGACGCAGCCCCTGAGTCAGACTAAATCTTTAAAGTATGACTGCAGCCTTTGTTTTTACATACTACTGATAATACCACTTTTCACCTTCCTTGCCTGTAACATTCTGCACAAACTAAATTATTTCCAAATAATTTTGAATCTTAGATGACCATCTAATCAAGTTATACGAACTGAATATGATGAGATATTGGGACTGCCTTTGAAGTTCTTTTTTTCCTCTCTGAATTCACAATCGTATATTTACTCAGATTAATATAATCATAGCATAATGAAGAAAATCTCTGCCCAATAATGTCTTCTCTACTTACCATTTACTGGAGCTCCAAATCGGCCGGTCATCACATCAAAAAAGTTTCCAACGTTGGTTTCAACACTACTGAAGATTATTCCACTGTTCTGATTACTGAAGTGAGTCGCCATCGAAGCCATAAATGCAACCTATACAAGTACAATTTAAGTGAAAAGAGCAGCAGCCAAGGACTGGGAAGACAGATTGGGTGACATCTTTGGAAGCAAACCTTTTCACTCGGGCTTCTCCCTCAATTTGTCTTGCTTTAATTTCCTAACTGTACTTTTAGGAACTGAGCCAGCCCTCTGAAAACTCCAGTGACAAAAATCCCAGTGATTGATCTGAAAGGAAGTACTGTGTGCAAGAACTAAATCTCTGTAGTGGCTGGGTCCTAAGAGAATTCGCTGATCAGTTCTTAGGAACCATCCCCCACCCTTATTTTCAATTACACAAATACAGATGGAAATAAATGAAAGACATGGGTCTTTATTTACTTGCTGGGGCTCTGAACCAGCAAGTGCACTCAAGGCCTCCATTCCATAAATTAGTGTTTGTTTGTTCTCCAGGCAGGTAACAACATCTAAAATCAACACCATTAAAATGCCTGACCCACCAGTAGTATGCTCCATTCACACAAGACAGAGCATAGTTCAGATCAAGAGGCCCTAATCTGGGACCCAGAAGCCTGCAGAAAGCGAACACCTCCATGTTTTGGTTACAGGGATACCCACTTTGGCCACTAGAACTCATGCCTGGATGGTCTCAAGAAAAGGTTAGACAAATTCATGGAAGATGGGCCTAGCAATGGCTACTAGAATGGATGCCTAGGTACTTCCTCCAGTCTGGAGAGACAGGCATGATGCCTTTCAAGGCCATTTGCAGGGAATCGAGAGCAGGTGAAGATTGCCCATAAGAAATTGGTGGGCCACTGTGTGAGGTAGGATGCTGTAGCCTGATTCAGCAGGGCTTTTCTTATGTTCTCATACAAGCCAGTTCTGGAATTTGTGTAAGTGTTAGGGCCACTGCAGGGGCTGAGCTGGAATACACTGTAGCCATGCAGACGGCGCTCCATCCCAGACGTGGAATCGATTGCTCTGTTCTTGCTCTATTACTCCCAACCAGAGAAGGTAGATATAGAAAGGCCTTATATATTCAATTCATAAATTCCGCCTCTGCAAAAGTGCCATGAAACAGTTGTAAAATCCCACAGCATCATTAGGGTCTCTGCTTGAGATGCCCATGGGCAATTGGTGGGCCATTGTGTGCAACAGGATGCTGGAGTAGATGGGCTGTGGCCTGATCCAGCAGGGCTCCTCTTATGTTCTCATAGGGGCACTTTGCAGCACTTTCATGGCTGAAGTGGTCCTTTATAGGTGCCAGAAAAGACTGCTGCTGCCACAAAACACCTGAAAAGTGCATAGGGCCCTTTTATAGTCATGGTGTCCCTTTATGACCTCTGCAAAGTATCATTTTAAGTGACCTTAAAGTGCTGCCATGGCATTTCATGAGGGCTTGCCTG
Organism: Aspidoscelis tigris stejnegeri; assembly: GCA_023333525.1. Taxonomy (NCBI): domain Eukaryota; kingdom Metazoa; phylum Chordata; class Lepidosauria; order Squamata; family Teiidae; genus Aspidoscelis; species Aspidoscelis tigris. The sequence goes on from JALMGA010000007.1 coordinate 17,866,936, forward strand.
GCTGGGTCATTGAGCCAGCTGAGGATCAGCTCACCTTCAAGGTAAGACTCAGAAGTCCTCAGCTGAGCATATCTCTATGTCTAACTAGACCCATTTCAATCCAGCATCAGACCTGGTCATGGCACAGAAACTGCCTTGGTTGACCTGGTTGATGACCTTCTCCAGACCTTCTCCTCAACCCCTCAGTGGTTTTTAATCCCATTGACCATGGTATCCTTTTGAAAAGGCTACAGAGTTAAGGAGTTGGAGGCAGTGCACTCCATTGGTACCACACATATCTCTGTGGCCAATTTCAGAGAGTGGTAGTGAGAAATTCTGATTCGACACCCTGGAAACTCACTTGTGGGGTTCCTCAGGAGTTGATCTTGGAGTGAGGTCCCATCAGTATGCAGATGACACCCAGCTCTATCTCTCTGTGCCATCTGAATCAGGAGAGGTGGTTGAAGTGCTTGACAGGTGCCTGGAGGTGGTAATGGGCTGGATAGGGAGCAATAAATTGAAGCTGAATACAGACACAATGGAGGTGCTGTGTGTCACAGAGTCTCGGGTCTGTGTAGTTGGGAGACACTCTGTTCCCGATAGGGGTTGTAATGCCCTGGAAGGGACAGGTGTGAAATTTGAGGGTACTCTAGGACTCTGCACTGACACTTGAAGGGTGAAGGCCCTGGCCAAGAGTGCTTATTCCCAACTACAGCTGGTGCATCAGTTGAAGCTCTTTTTTGACAGAGATGACTTGGCCACAATTATCCATGCTCTGGTAACCTCCAGATTCGGCTATTGTAAGGCACTTTACATGGGGCTGCCCTTGAAAGCGGTTCAGAAACTGCAGCTGGTGCAGAATGCAGCTGCTAGGTTGCTGATTGGGACAGCTGGCTGGATGCACATCACACCAGTCTTAGAAGAGTTGCGTTGGCCCCAAAAAGGAACACCTCCTTCTATGGGTGTTTTTCCACTGTCACTAGAAGTACCCATTAAGTACCCATTAATGGGTACAAAAATGCCATTACATACCCATTAATGGGTACTTAATGGGTACTTTTAGTGACAGTGGAAAAACACCCTATATTGACCTGCTCATGACTTAAGATCTGGAGGGGAGGCCCTCCAGCTTATCCCGCCACCCTAAGTAGTAAAAGAGGTGGGTACCCGAGAGAGGGCCTTCTCAGTGATGGCCCCTAGGCTATGGAATAGTCTCCCTCTTGAGGTGTGTCAGGCTCCTTCACTGCAAATGTTTAGGAAGGCAGTGAAGATGCACCTCTTTGCCCTGGCATTTGGTTAAATGGGAATATACTGTCTCTTCCCACTTTACAGAAACTATTACTGTTTTAATATATGTCTGATTTTAAATGTTACCTGCCTTGAGACCTTCAGGTATAGGGTGGGACAGGAATACAAATAATAAACTAAAATATAGAAGACTGAGTGAACTTGCAGGATCATTTGAGCCTGAGATTTAGCTATCATGGAATGAACCCATGAATCAAGGGGGAAGGAGAACTTGGGAGCATCTGTGCTGCTCACTATGACACTGTTGCTTCTCTTGATGATTTTCTTGCCCTGCCTTTTGCTGCTGCTTCTAGTAGCTTTTTCAACAGCTGCGTCCTCATCTTTTCCTTGCATGACTTTCAGGAGTAACTTCTACCTTTCCAACCGATTTCATCTTCAATGAGCTCTTCTCATTGCACTCTATGTTTTTCACCTCATTGAATGAGGAATCCTGTTCCTCTCTAGCTGTGCCCTCAATGGGCCAGATGAGGCAAATTTGTGTGATTTATGTAAGTGGCAGAACTGAAACGTCGATGTATGTGGTCGAGCTGCAGACATTTAACCACATCAGGAGTAGTGAAAAAAACGTGCAGTTTCTGGAGGGTGGAGGTGTTTTGTATCTCACTTTTTAAAAACCCCTACAGGCAAACTATGATTTCTGCAGAGATCTTTCCCCAGAGTGTCCTAAATCATGCAGGCTGGGATTTTATACTGGTACTTTGGTTTTAGTAAGGAACGTATTCCTTATAAGAGCCCTAGGGATGCAGATAGGAAAGCTATAAGGGGCTGCAGGAGGGAGGGGGCATGAAGAACGTCTCCCTCCTATTCCCATTCTCTGGGATCTAAAATGAAGGATTTTTACCTGGAGTTCTGGGGGTATGCCAGGGTAGCCCTTCTCTCCTTTTGGCCCGTGATGGCCCCTTTCTCCTCTCAGTCCCACGTCCCCTTTGTCTCCTTTATCTCCTTTTGCGCCTTCTGTACCAGGGGCTCCGTTGTTTCCGTTGTTTCCATGGTTTCCTTAAAACAATCAAGGTTTCAAGCTTCGTCTTTTAAAGCTTACGTGGCTCGACTTTCTCTTTTCTATCCAGAACAAAATAATTTGATTGCAGTTCTCCTCAAGCAGGGTGGACAGATGTCCTGCTTCAAAGAGGGCAGATGTCTGCTCTGAAGGACTATTCAAGAATAGTCCTTAACCTCTCTTTGAGAAATGAGGCCCGTCCAACACACAATTTAAGGATAAAAATCATATTATTGTTTCCTTATCTTCTTTAGAAATGATTACAGCAGGCGATCAGTTAATAAGATAACTTGAACCATATTGATATCCTCTATCAATTTAGAGTCGGCATGTAGATGGAACTAGAAATAAAGGATTTTATCACAGGGTGTTCCCTCATGTTGGCAGATGGCACTTTTGATCCACTGGCAGTAAGAAAGACATTTTCTTTTTGCCAGTTTATCTTCATCCTTGTAGCCTTCCACAAGACTTTCCTTTTTTTAAAAAAAATTATTTTCTTTAAGTATGTAAACAAATATTAAAAAACAACCAAATAAGCAAAGCGGAAAAAAAAGCATACGAATCATAGAGAAGCATACAAAGACTGTATCCAGAGGAGGTCTGCCTTTTGGGATGTCCTCTCCATATCCTTCTCCCCAGTGCCTGCTACAGCTGTCAGCATGGCAGTAGATGGGTGGGATTTCACATCTGGGAAGGTCTGCCCCCTCTCCTTCCCATCCCTGCAATGCTAGAGTCCTGGAGATCCAAAAAAAGTGTTGGATCTTTGAATGTAGATTTTCCCTTTTCTGGATGCCACTGTAATTACGAGAGATACATTACATTATAACACAGCCGGCAGAGGAAATCTATTTTTAGTCCCGCTCCATCCTGAGCAGCTCATTCAAAGCAAAGAGAAGGAAGGGAATCCTTTCTTCTCTTTTTGAACCTGTGCGGGAACCACAATCCTCCATTCTCCCCCCACCCCTCACTGATTTGAAAGGGAGAGGTCACTTTGCCCTGTCTGTTCTTTCACTCAGCTGATTCTGCGCAAAGCTGCTGCCTTTCCAGAAACATAGTGAATGGAGGGAGCATCCGATTTGAAAGGGATAGTGATCACTTTGCCCTTTCTGTTCTTTCACTCAGCTGATTCTAAGAGGGGCAGGCTTACAGGGTTTAGAGAAGGGGTAGAGATGAAAAGATCCTCTTTCTCCATGCTGGAGATTTGGGCGATTTGAATGGAGCCCGCATTATCTTCAAGCAAATGGGAACAGACAGAATACACACTTGGTTCTGAATCCAAATGAAAATAGTCCAATCCAAATTAAAATAGTCAAGTAGGAACTCACCCCAAAGGAATCAAGTGAGAGGAGATATGATAGACATATATAAAATTATGCATAGTGTCTGCAAAGTGAATAAGAAATTTTCTACCCTTTCCCAAAATACAAGATCCAGAGGCCACCCAACGAAGCTATATCCTGGACAATTCAGGACAGGCAAAATGATGTTCTTTCTTTTACACATCACATAGTTAAACTTTAAAATCCACTCTGACAAGCTTGTATAGCTTCCAAGAAAGAAAGAAAGAAACATTTGGACTTATTCATGAAAGTCAGAGCTATCAATAGCTATTAGTCCATTAGTCTGGGGCTATTGGTCCTGATAGCAGTAGGAGGTAGTATGCTTTTAAAAGCTAACTGCTGGGAGACTTCAAATGATGCAAGCCAAGTGCTTATGCCATGCTGGTCACTGTTTTAGCCAATTTATTTTATCTTTACTTATGGTTACTTTATTTTGACCCACCCTGAGATCTTCGCGTATGGGTTGGGATACAAATGTTTATTTAATTATTTAATTAATTACCTAATGTGCACCAAACAATTTTCAGACTTGTTTTCCCCGCCCCGGAGTCTGATCTTTGGGCAGCTTATGGTCTGCTGAATCAGAGCCTTAAGTTCATGCAAGACATGCTTGTTGGGCCCAGATGTCTTTAACTGAAGATCTGTTAAATGGGTCTTTACTTTTTATAAAGAAATGTAGGCCTTTTGGCTGTACCATCACCCATGGGTGTGAAATTGGTCTTCTCTGTGATAGCATTAACGTCAGGGATGGTGTGACATTAGTATCACACTGGTTGTCAATCAGCCAATCAGAATTTCTGATTAGGCGTGTGGTTGGCTATCATTGGCTGAGCGCGTAAAATTAACCTTCCTCCTGTTTGCTGTTTCCTGTTCCTTTGGCCAGTGAGTGGCTTGACCAGCAGTTCCTTCACCTCTCTGATCATTAAATCTGAGGCTGCCGTTCTACTGGCCCCCAGTCTACTGGTGAATTGTGGTGTGCATCCCAAATATTTTAGTATAACAAAATAACCCAGCGACATCAATATGTGCCGTAAATGCTGGAGGAGTAGGAGGAATGACAAAATCATTTTTAAAATTGTATTTGCCCTGTGGGAATGTTTTATTAAATTTAAAGCTAATTTAATTTATTCACATGCCACCTGGCTTTATCAGTTTTATATATTTGGCGTTAATCACACTGAGCACAATGGGACTTGTACGTGAGAAGACATAATGTAGTAATAGAACAATTGCTGTATGACGAAGAAGGGGTAGGGCTCTCTGACCTTTCCCTCCTCTCAGAAGGCTAATATATTTCTTGGTATTTCCATTAGATATTTAAAGGCTCTATTTTATGTCACTTTGTGGAGTACAATGATTCACTAACAGTTGGGAAGGTGCAGCTTCTATAGAATGATCTTGTGGTTTTCAGTGGAAGAGTAATGAAGACGCTGTATCCTTCTTTCTATTTAGCAGATGTACAAATGCATACAGAGCTGCTGAAACTGAGCTTGAGTGAACTTACTTGCATTCATGTGGACAGAGCAAACGTTTGCGTTGACCAGATTTTTAAAAGGGAAGACACGGTAATCTGAGGGGGATCCATTTCATACTGCAATCTTAGCTGCAATATGAAGCCGCGTCCCTATGGACTCCATTTAGTTCGGATTGGATTCGGATTAGTCCGAATATGGAGGCGAATTTGAATTGACCCATCCCCATGCAGTTGCTGAGAGCATGGGCTCAATTCGATTACACCTGACCCCAAGCAAACCACGCTAAACCCCTGCATGGGGAAACAGCACCTTTTTCTCTCCAGCCCCTCTCTCCTGATAGGAGCAAGGGCAGGGAAATCCCACCCAACGCCCCTTCCCCGATCGCAACTGCTGGGCATTAAACAGTGATCAAACAGAAATGAGCCTCTTCTCTCTACGATCTGATTGCCAGGCAAACGTAAAAGAGCTGATCAACCCAGTAAGATGCAGTGATGAGGGGAGTCATCTGGCCCTTGCTGTCCCACAAGCCTCTTCCTGCAACCCTTATTCCACCCCCGTTCCCCAATTGCTGGCAAGCAGCTTCTGAAGTTAGAGGCAGTTTGGCAGAAAAGCGCTTCTCTGCAAAACTGCCTCTAAACATTGTAGTGTCTTTGGTTAGCTTATTCCACCCCCCGCTCCCAACAAGCAGTTTCTGAAGTTTGCCAGCTAAAAAGCTAACCAAAGCCGCTACAATGTTTAGAGGCTGCTTGCTGGCAATCAGGGAGCGGGGTTGGAATAAGGGTTGCAGGAAGAGGCTCGTGGGACAACAAGAACCAGATGACCCCCCCCCCATCACTGCATCTTTACCTGTCAAACTGGGGCAATCAGTTCTTTTACGCTATTTAATCTTTAAAAATGGCCAGCAGTTGCGATTCCCAATGCACAGGACAGGAACAGCGAGCACAGGACATGAAACCCGCCTGCTAATGTCATGAGCGTCAGTCTCCTACCCTAATAACCCAGGAGCATCCCCAAGCCTCCAAAATAATGCAGGCTTGCCTCTCGAACCATCGCAAGAACAGTTTTCTTCAGGAGTAAATTTACCACGGATTTGGGCGATTTGTTCTGCATGTAGCCCCGTTTGGGGGCTTTGCATGGGGACACTCCGTGTCGAATTCAGATTCGATTCAGACTGTAGAGTGCATGGGGACGTGACCTAAGAGTTGTCATCTTGTAGTCCCAAGTTCTTTCCTTTCTTTCTCAGTGCCCAGTTTTCATGGTCATACATTACAACAGCCAAGATTAATTTTTAATGATTTTGATCTTTTTTCTTATCCTACATGATCAGTCCTAAGCCAATTTGTGACTGCCCATCCCCATATATATGGAACTGGGTAGGGGCCTGAAGTCAGTGGTTTGCATAATCCAATTGGATCATTATTTGTTAGGCTGCCAACAGTATCTTGGCTTTGGTCATAATTTTCCTAAGGTGTCTATGTGCGTCCAAGTGTGTTGTTCATTTATAGATTGTATAAGACATTCCTGTGCTGTTGACTGAAGTAATTCATGCTTCTCAGCTTTATGGAGTGAAAGGCTGGTGGCTGACTCACATAATCGGCTTTATTCATCACTGTGGGTTTATGCCAAAAGAGCCATGCCACTGGTACATTTTTGCTATAAGCATCCAGAGCTGCTTATAGAGAAGGACTTTATGCAGCTATGTCATACCTTCCTAACTGGAAATCCTTCTTAACCAGAATATTAACAAAAGTACTACAGAAAGTACGCTGTTTTGGATACAACCATAAACAGAACAGGGTTTGTTGGGGAGGAGGGGGAAATGTTAGAAAAACTAGTTGCTGCTTGCAGATCTTATCAAAACTTACTATTCTAATAATAAAACGCATAGGGCCAGACTGTTAATGTGAAGGCACCTTGTGGACCCAAGGTATTTGATTCAGAAAAAACAGCCTTGATAACTTTTAAGACAAATTCATGGATGACAGGTGTATGAATGGCTACTAGAATGGATGCCTAGGTACTGCCTCTAGGTTGGAGAGACAGGCAGGATGCCTCTAAAGGCTATTTGCAGGAGCTCAAGAGCAACTGAAGCTTTTGCCTTTTGCCTTATGTTTGAGATGCCAATAATAATAATAACAGATGGCTTTCCTACTCCACTTTTCTCACCCATTTAAGGGGACTCAAAGTGGCTGACAAAGCTTTCTGTTCTTCCCACAACAGACACCCTATGAGGTAGGTGGGCCTGTGAGAGCTCAGAAAGGCCCCATCCCCATGCAAGCCATTTGGCACACTTTGGGCACTGTTTGTGCAATGCATGGGCTAGGCACGTGACCGGGAACACATCTCGGGTTCCCCGTGGCATTCCTGGCAACGCGGGACAGGTACGGGTTTGGTGGGGATGTAGGCGTCCCAATGAGAAGCATGCCAAACCCTGGTACAGGGAAGCAGTGCCACCTTTTCTCCACCTCCTCTCCCTCCTTGGAAGCCGGATTGCCTTATCTCCAGATTTGCAAGGCATGGGTGGGTAAGGAAGGGCTTGATTTAGCTGAGTGCACTCAGCTCAGCAAGATCTGTCAAGCCAGCTGTCAAGCGAAGGAGCGCATCTCCAGTAAAATAAGGGAAAAACAGCCACAGCTTCAGCTGTTTTCAGGGGCTTCAGAGGCTTCAGGGGCTGTGGTATTCTCCCTTTTCCAGGGTGGCAACCTTATTGCCCCCCTGGAAAAGGGGAGAACAATGCACCCTCTGCCTTCCCCCTTCATGATCTGGGCAGGAAAAGGTTTTATTTCACTTCGGAAGTAAAACCAGAAGTGGAATAAAGCTTTTTCCTGCCCAGATTGTGAAGGGGGGCAGAGGCTGCAGTGTTCTCCCTTTCCCAGGGTGTCAACCTTATTGCCCCCCTGGAAAAGGGAGAACAATGCACCCTCTACCCTCCCCCTTCACGATCTGGGCAGGAAAAGGTTTTATTTCACTTCAGAAGTAAAACCAGAAGTCGAATAAAGCCTTTTCCTATCCAGATCGTGAAGGGGGAGGGCAGAGGCTGCAGTGTTCTCCTTTTTCCAGAGGGGTAATAAGGTTGCCACCCTGGAAAAGGGAGAACACTGCAGCCTCTGAAGCCCCTGAAAGCGGCTGAAGCTGCGGCTGGTTTTTTCCCTTATTTACCGGAAATCTGCTCCTTTGCTTGCCAGCTGGCTTGACAAATTTTACTCAGCTGAGTGCACTCAGCTAAACCAAGCCAGTACCTTGCAAATCGGGAGATAAGGCAGGGTGTGTGTGTGTCATGCTTGTAGCCTTGGCATTCTTGAAATGGGGTTGGAGTTACCTCTGTGGAAATAGCAGAAAATTTAAAAACCAAGCTGTTCTTCAGCCTGCCTTTGCCATCAGCATTTTAAAAAGTCAGTGGCTGCAATCTTCATTGAACAGGGCTGACAGCAAGCACACCTCACCGACCAATGACATGGGTGCCAGTCTCCTCCCCATTAGCCCGCAATTGCCCCCATGTGTGTTCCCTTCACGCTGAGCAATGTGTGCCAGTCCCCCAAACTGTGCCAAGACTTGTTTAAACAGGTACCAAATTTGGCACCCTTCTGGTACTGTTTGGGGGTGTTTGGTACACTTTTTGTGGACCAAATCCAAAACCCATGGGGACGGACCACACCAGTCCCACACTCGGAACTGTGCCAAAGTTTCGTGCGGATGGGGCCAAAGAGAGCTGTGACTCGCCCAGCATTAGAGACAATTACTGATTATGCAACTAGATTGATTTTTTCCCTCTCCCTCTCTCTCTCCTCCCCCTTTTACCTGGCATTCCAGGTGACCCTGGAGGCCCTGGTGGGCCTTGATAACTTCGAAATCCAAAGTCTCCCCGGCAGCCACATTCTGGTGGGCTTTGAGGTCCACTTTGCGCAGTCTGCAAGCATACAATTCAAAAGCAAAGCCATTCAACACATGTCTTCACATGGGCATACATTAAGAACACACAGCAAGGAACATATTAATCCTGAGACACTGCATTTTTATTGTTATACCCATGCTGTTCTGTTCTGCCAAACATGAGAGATAATCCTGGCTGTCTAGGTTTTTCTGTAGTGTACGAGTTAATGAATATCTGCTATTTCCTTTCAGACTGGCAACCAACCACCAGGGTCTTTATTGAAATTCACTTAAAAAGGCATGGGGAGATAACTGGGAATATATGTATATGAACTGAAAGGCATCTTAAACAGATAAAGCAAAAGAACAGCGAATCCCCACAGCAAGCTTATTTCGCTTTCCCTAAACCAAAATAATAGAACCGGATGCAAACGTGAATTTGCCTGTTCCCATTACTTTTAACTTAATTGCGTTTGATCCGGATTGTGAAGATTGTACGTGGCGTGCGTCACTCAAGGGGAGACTCAAGTGGCTACTTTTTAAAAGCCACTTTTTGGGGCTGCCCTGCCCTCTTCCTCCTGGCATGGACATGCCACCCATAAGGGACCCCTTCACCGAGCCTAACTGGGTGGCTGCCACTTGCCTGGATGGAGGAAAAATGGCAGCGGGCAGCCAGCCAGCCAGCCAGCTATTCTTTCCCCTCCTCTCCCCATTGCTCAGGGCACACAGCAACAGCGGCAACTAAAGCCCATTTGCTTTAAACATTCACATTCAGCTGCTTTCATCCCTTTCCCTTTCTAAAGTCAGAACTCCAAAGAGCCTAAATTGCGCAAAATTGCAACATTGTTATTCCAACCATCAAGGTGTGAAGTGGTTCCATCGCTACAGTGTAGTGATCACTGTTAAGTGGATTTTTACACTGAAATCACTGTCTTTGGAAGCAAGCTATTGGGAGAGGGAAACCCTAAACATGGATTCTCATCTCTTAAAATGGTACTGTCCACACAGTAAAAAATGTAAAATGTTTCAAACCCACGATCCGGAGCGAGACCTGTTGAAATCAGGATTGAGATTCACCACGCTTTGGGGTGGTTTAACACGGGAAAAGCGTGTTAAGCCAAACTGCCATGTGGACTCCAAGGACTGAAAAAGTTTTGAATCCGACATAAGGTTGCCGTGAAGACACGGCCGAAATGTTTGAACTCAAGCTAGCTGTGACAGTTTGCAACTTATTTTCCAAACAGCATCAACAGCTTTAGGGATCCTAGACTGCTTTTGTTACTTTGGGATAGGAGGGAGGTAAACTCATGTTTGCACTGATTTTACCCACAACAAAACTTGAGCATCTATAACTTCAGAATGACAAGAATGCCTGCATGTCCAGATGTCATGTGCAAGCATGATGACACCCCAGTCATGGATGTGAAAGTAATGGCAGTGTCTGTTAGGAGGAATGAGCAGGTGAGTTCTCCATGGGATTTCTGTGGTGCTCATAGAATGCCATAGAGTTCCTCAGGCCTCTTTGCCGCATTTGATCTCGTGAACAGAGATTCTGCACAAGTCTAGAAATAAAGAAGAATGTGGGCAAAGTTGCATGATGTTCTGGAATACCTTGGGCATCACTTGTAGATGGCCCAAAGCATTTGAAACTTAGCTGGCGCTTAACTAAGTGTGAGCAAAGTGTGAATCATTGCCATTATGGTGGTGATTACGGAGCCCCAGCAACGGCACAAGTGCGCCTGCGCAGCATCATTGCTGTGTCAACCAGGCAGTGCAGTACACAGTCATGCTTGGGCCGCTGGTCACATGGGCTGCCTCCAGACTTGTGCATTAAATCTTCAGTCAAAGGTAAAAGCGCAGCTTGCCTGCTGCGCAGCGATGACCGGCCATCCCGGTTTGATAAGCAGCTCTGTAGCTTCCCATCAGAAGCTGCGAGAGCTGAGTTGGCTGCCCTCCTGCTCTCGTCCTGCTCTTGGGGCCGTTCTGCCCAGTCTGGTGGGAAAATTTGAATTTTGTTTCTACTGAGCAGCGAGTGTTCTTAGATCAGCATTAAGGTAAGTGCGAAGTAGCGATCAGATAATGCGACACCACGACAATGCACTGATCATTGTGTGTGACGCCCTTATTGTGACTGGGCATTCCGCTGTGCAGTATAAACAAGCCTGGATGCAGCTCTGCTCTCCCTGCACCTCTTCCACCCAGAAGAGGTGCAGATGCAGTGTGCAGGACTGTGCTAGCCTTGCTGCTAGAATAGATGTGTTTTAACCGCTCCACTGGATGAATATGTGTGGGGGCTACTTGCGCACGCATGGTGCCATTTCTAGCAAGGAAATGGGTCTGTGACATGTGGATGCGGCATGTGGGACTTCCCCCCACCTTTACCACTCAGGTAACTGCAAAAAGGCCTTGTGTCTTGGAGAAGAAAATGCTTGATAAAATAACATGTTGGCTTCTTTTAACTGGATACACTTCTGTTCAGTATTAAGTAGTATCCTTGCGGAATAAATTTCAAGCCATCGAAAAGAAATCCTATGAAACCAAGGATGCCTTCACACGTGGACTAAAGCCATGATTCTCACTGGACTTTATTGGGCATTCTCAATACTGTATATTCCGAAGATCTCCAGGCGATATCCTGAAACATTGCTATTATGGGAAATCTGATTACGATGCTGAGTTTCCCATAATAGTGAATGCTGCTGCTTCCATGATGGTTCCTCTTGAAAATACCTAGCCAGGAGCTTGAGAAAAAACAGAGTGATGTGGATAGGTATGTGGCTACCATACAAGTATTTTCAAGGGAAGCAATGATGGAAGAAGCAGACAGACACAGCTAAGAGTCTGTGATTGTTTCCTGCGTCTGGCAGCAGCAGCAAGAAGCACTTGTGGGATTTTCTTTAGATCATGCGATGGCTTCCTGCCACCTGGAAGCAGCCTGAATAAACACAATGCTTTGAGCAGTCTTTAATGCCTGGGATAGAAGAAATGATCATCTGCAGCAGAAGAGGCTCTATGAAATCATAGCTGTGTTCACACCTAAGTTTTAATCCAACTTCAGTCCACTTTCAGAGGAAGAGAACACACCAGCAAGATGACAAGCTGTTTCCTTCCAACATATAATTCAGACAATCCACATTGAGTTGCATATTGTGGGACAAAAAAGACCTTGCTGATCTGTTATTCGGAAGGTGGACTGAAGCTGGATTAAAACTTAGGGATGAATGCAGCTCAGCTTGAATCTGGAACAGATATTTTTAAATTGGGATCCAAGTACTCTAACACGATACATGCTGATTTTTAAAGGGCCACTTACGTAAAACAGATGAGCATCGTGTCCTCTGGCTTATGTGTCTAAATGACACCAAAGCAAAAAAATTATACATCATCCTAGAAAGTGGTTCATTGCCACCACATTCAGACTGCGGGATTGTCTTGCCATCTGCAACCTCCGGGTCAAAAATGGGAACAATGAAATGCGTGCTCAGTGCTGTTCCCACAACCTGCACCAGACCAGGACCAGAATTTGGTTGTTCCTAGACCAGAATAATCCTGAAATGCACTAAGTGGGAACGCGCCCAGAGTTCTGTATGGAATCATTCCACGTAAGTCAACAGCAGGTATCACTGTTCTAACCCCCCCCCCCACTAATCTGGCAGTTGTCCGTCACAATTCATACAGTCTTCTCAGAATTTGCAATGGTGCTTATTCCTTAGACAATGCAAGTCAGATACTGCGAAACCCTGAAGCAGAGATCCAGCTCACAGAATCATACAACTATTCATTTTTGTCTGACATTTCCCTTAAAGAGCTCTTTCAAACTCAGAAGACACCATACCGACATTCAAGATAACCCAATATAACATAGTGTCAACTTTGTGTTTCTTATCTGACCGAAGTCAAGCAAACACTCAGGACTAAGGCCCTTCTGGGGTGGGTTCACAATCAAAGTCATAATTTAAAAAAAAACAAAGCATAGAATTAAGCTATTGGTGTACCCAAGAGAGCCTGACAGAGTAAATAAGATAAAAAACGACAAAGTTGCTTGCATGCAAAAACTAACAGTCCTACACAGTACTTTATACAGTCCTCTGCTATGTGTGTTTTACTCATCAAAGGAATCCATACATAGCATAATAAACTACTTTTATGTTTGTAGAAAAATAAAACTTTCTGAAGGTTGTCTTAAAAGTTTAATTCAGAGTACCTGGACTCTGTCTGAGGTAGTCTGGGCTATATCATCTACCTCCCGTTTCAAGGCATTTTGCTCAGTAGAAGGACTATTACCATCATTCTCAACCGTCCAGGCAACAAGCCGACTCCGCTGTCTCAACAACTCCCTGCTGCTGGAACCTTTGTGGCCACTCTGGTGGTGACTCTCCAATACTTTGGCCACTGGGCTATTAGATCTTCTGCTCACCTCCATGTATTCATCTTGGCACAGGCAGAAACGGAGAAAGAAAAGGAAAGCCAGGAGGCTCCAGTGGAGGAAATCCTTGGGTCCCATGTTACTGAGCATGGAAAGAATGAAGGAGTTCAACTGCCTGTACAAGGAAACGTCCTAGAGATGCTGTGATGTGGCACTTGCAGGCTAGTCCTTGCTATTAAGCCTGGCAAGAAAGCTCGGTGACCACAGCTTTATACGCCGTGAGCAATAAATTATGCCATGAAAATGTCAAGATGGCAGGAACCTTCATCCCAAATCAGTCATGCTTTTCTTAAAACAACTCAGTCATTATTCACCACAACCCCCACTGCAGGGAAAATTGATTTATATGCTGGAAACGGACACTGTATTTAATGGACAGCTGTGGTTCCCATCTGAGGGTATGGACAACAACTGTAACTCTCTTCTATCCTTCCTTCCTCCCTTCCTCTCTTCCCTCCTCTTCGCCTCCCACACTGCCCCCTTTGCACACTTTTTGACATGTTTTCATTTTAGTGTGAAGAAATAAGATGGGCATGAAGAAAATGTGGCAAGTGTTTTTAGGCTTCTTGATTCGCCATGGAAAAGCTGGAAATGCAGACTGTAAAATGGTGTTTGAGAGAGCTTAGCCACAGTCCCGCTGGCTGTTTGCCGAAAGCAAACACACCATATGCACACACATTTCCCCAAAACACAGACAGACATAAAGTCCACAGTGAACAAAATGGGAGAAGTGTCAATTAGGGGTGGGGGGGAAGCACCCAGGGAGATTTTTGCCTCTGACTTCCACCGGAAGATTGACTCTGGCTGTGCTCATTCAATGCAGAAAGACAAACAGGGGCTTGTGAACCAACTTTGGGAGAGACCTGGAAAACTGGGGTGAAAACAGTCAATTGAATTCTGCTTCATACTGAGGTCTCCGCGCAACTCTTGAGCCTCCTAGTCAAACATGTCCATTCCCTGCACACCTAATTCCTGATTCCTAAAGCCGTTGCCAAACCAAATTTGCTTTTCCTGCCAAGTAAAGAGAGACATGACCATGAACTCCCAAAGCCGGTTTTAATTTTTTACAAATGATTGCAACCCTCTAAAATTGTCCTGCCTTTGTAATTTGTACAAATTCCTTGAAACTACCCACAGACAACCAGCTAGGATACTAAAAATAATAGGAGAGGAACGCTACGGGAAATCCTCATAGAAATTTACTTTGATTTTACGTGAAGCAGGCCAACCATGGAAGTCAGTAACATATCCTGCAATCTATGCTCGCGTATGTACCCAAAAGGAAAGACTCAAAAGGCTTCAGACTTCCAAACACAGCAGATGCTGAATCCTTGGTGTTGCCTATTTTATTTCGGTGTCAAAAGTAGGGGTGGGCACAAATGCAAATTTCGGGATTCGACTTGATTGGAATCGAATATCTGAAAATTCAATTTGAATCTTTAAAATTAGAATTTAAACAAATTTGATTCAATTCTTTAAAATTCAAATCTATTTGTTCAAATTTTTTATTCAAATTTGCACTTACAAATGTTGACAACATTCGTATGTTCCCATACGCATCATTACGCATCCCATACACATCTGTACACATCCTTACACATCTGTATGCATCCCATAGTTATCCTATATGCAACCAGTTTTCGTCCCTTATGGATGAGTACAAATGCATACGGATGCGGGAAAGATGCATATCTGCAAGTACGCATCATGTATGAACCCATACACAATTGAATATCCAGATAATTTGAATGGATAGATTCGAAATTCAAAATTCATTTGACACTTTAAATTTGAATTTATGAACATTCGATTCAACATGCATCTCTCAAACAGGCTAATTTGTAGCCAGTTAGATAAAATCAGTTGTTTTGTTAGACTTCCATTAAGCAACTGGTGGTTTTGGTTTTATATTTTCTTTCCTTGGTTAAAATTGAAACATGATCATCTTATCTCCCACTCATTTTGAAGCTGATTTTCATTTCATTTCTTCAGAAATTTCCTACAGTCAAGCCATCTTTCCCCTTGCTCCCCGCCCATGCTTTCGCCTTGCTTTCTCCTTTTTCGCTTTTCTCCTCACTTGGGGAAATACATCTTGGCTGGCTCCTTCCTGCATGAATCAACCATGGTGGGTGGGTGGGCGGGAAGCGAGGAGACAGGTGAGAAAGGAGAAAGTGAGGGGAAAGTGTGTGTGAGAGAGGCTTAGGGAGGTAATTTTGTGCAATACTGAAGCATTATGGAAGCAATCCCTGTGGTCGTGGGGGAATCGCTAGTCTGAAATTATACAGTTGTGCAAAAGAGGCTGGGTATAGGATCAAAGGATGGAGCTGGAATTCCCCACCCTTGGCCACGTCATCATGTTAGCGAACCTAAACTTGAGAGAGGGGTGGGCACCCTGACTGGCAAAGGGTAGGGAGGAAAAGATGCATTTTCCCCAATGCATTTTTGGAGCATTTTCTGTGGGCAGAATGCGCATTCACATGCGATTTACATTAACTCTGGTTTTAAAAAGTGGGATCATGGCCTTTGAAGTAGATGGGGCTGTGAGAGCTCAGGAGGAAAGCTGCAATTAGCCCAAGGTCACCCTGCTGGTTTCATGGAGAAGGGTGGAATCAAACCCCTCCTCCAGGAAGTACATGTTATGATTTCACAAATCTGAATACACTGAAATGTTTCATCAGGTGAGTCGTAAATGGTTCCTGCTGATTGTTGGACAATCCCCAAATCAAGGTAATTTTGATCTTTTCATTAGTTTTATTGGGAAAACTTCAAATACTTTTCCACCATCAGCATGTCTTCTTCCACGACCTATATTAGGACCTGTTAGTGAGCCGTTGTCTCCTCAACAGAGAATTGCGGCCGCATGCGGCTGCTGCCCTGGAGTGAACTGACTGCTCCCAGGTGTGTGAACTAGCTGTGAACTACTAAAACATATGGGGCTTATTCAGCACTCCAGGTGCGGAAGGCCACCACTATGCTGACTGGTATGATAGTATTACACCATACCAGTAAGGTAAGTGAAAAGAGGCCCTTATTTTAATGCAGCTCAACAGGTGGAACCTTGTATGTAGTATCGCCTGTTGTATACATCAAAGCCCCTTTGATTTTAATGTATGGCATTTGTGTGTGTGTGTATGCACATGTGCACACCAATGTCAGTGAAAGAGTTGTTTGTTTGTTTTCTGTTGTCCTACTAAAATCTGTCCAGCTTTCAGCCCAGGTCTGAAAAAAATCATAATAAAAACAAGACTAAAACATGACTAAACCAATGACAGTCCCTGCATGAGGATATTGTTCCCTCAGCTGAAGGGATATAGATTTGCTTTTAAACCTAACTAAGAACAAGGCTTTCAGTGTCCTCTAGTGGCAGTGACGATGGCCAAGATCAAAGGAACCGTACCACTTTATTCTGGATGCCAGGATGCACAAATGGGAAAATACTACTGCCAGTCTCTACAGAGTTCTTCCTGTATGCTTAACAGGGTTTGGAGAATACTGCCTCCACCGGAAATCTAATCTGCCTCTCTGGTATAGTTCAAAAAAGGGCCTTATTTGTTCTTGACTTGGATTTTGCACTTAAGAAAAAGGGAGAGGGAAAAGCAGCCAATTTCAAACAAATCAAGATTTCTGAGAGTAGTCATTATTCCATTATTCCTTTGATGTTTCATGCCAGTGTGTTTTGTGATTATACTTTAGGTTATATTTTGACTGGGACCTTAATGTTGTGGGATATTTTATTACTTATACTGGCAGCCACTGATCTGAAATCAGTGGGGTGGTGAGGAACATAGAAGGGGCCTTTTTGATTTTGCAGAGAAGACCCCATTCTGACAGGCCAATTAATCTGTTTAGAAACTGGCTTGAAACCTCTTTATCCCAACAGTAATTTCAGATTTCCTGCTTTTTGTGGACTACTAAACTTCCTGAAAGCGACCTAAGGGCACATCCCAATGCATGTTTTGGTCCGAATCGAAATCGGATTCAGCAAGGATCATCCCCATGGACTTTTGATTTCAGACCAAACCCATACCAAACCTATGCCAAATTTGGTACCTGAAAAGACAAGTCTTGTCACGGTTTGGTGTCCTGGCATGCATCTGCTTTGCGAGCTGAGACTGATAGGCTATTTGGGGAGGAGATTGGTGCTCGCATCAGTCCTGTGCTTGCTGTTCCTGCCCTATTCATTGGAGATTGCAACCACTGAGATTTTTTGGGAATAAATGGTGTTAAAGCCAAAATGGTGAGGAGTTCAAATGGCCTTCACTGCCCCAAGAGACTCTTTTATACAAGTATTCCATCCCCCTTCCCTGATCACCAAGGCAGACAGGATAATGACTTGATTTTTCTCCCTTTTACATGGCAAAAATTCCACCCCCATTTCCTGATTGCCAAGGTGGGCATGATAATGGCTTGATTTTCTGCTTCCTGGGTGTTCTCGCGGTTCCTTGGAAGAGCAGAGGCACGCAAAACTGCTCAACTGATGCCAAACCTCGTAGCAGCTTTGGTTTTAAAAAATTATTATTTTTCCTGTTCGGTCCCACTAAATGGGGGGGGGGGAAATGTGGCATTTGCAGCAGGCGGCACAGGGATGGGGTGATGTCAGTCCGGCTTCCAATGAGGGGAGAGGGGGCAGAGAGGAGGTGGCACTGCTTCCCCATGTCGAGGTTTAGCACAGTTTGCATGGGGACAGCTGAATCTGCACACAGAGCGTGTTGCTAGGAATGGCATGGGGACAGGCAACATCCGTTCTCGGACCCGTGCCCGGTCACATGCATGTCCAATCAGATCCAAATGGCTTACATGGGGATGCAGCTTAAAAGTGTACTATTTCCATATAGATTAGATGGTTTTCTGTCCATTTAAGAGCATTAGTCTATTTTATTTTGCAAAGTGGGAACGGAAGGGATACGCTATAAGCAGCAATGTAAGAATTGTGAATTTATTGAATCAATATGTCCTTTTCTTGGAAGAACTTAATGTTCTTGGTAGCCAAAGGGGTTAAATTTTCAGTCTTTGGGGACAAGTGATTCAGAGAAAACATGAATTGCTTTGGCACTTAACAGTTTGATTCAGCAAATGCTGGGACAAATGCTGTTTTCAGCTGGTGATAGGGAATTCAAAGCTTGCCAGGCTGTGTTCTGGTGTTTCCTGTGGCATTAAAGTGGAAAATGTTTCCAGATGAGTAATGCACATTCATAGCACACAGCTACTGTGAAGGAAAGAAATAAACCAAAGGAGAAGTGATTTCATAATTTTCTTTCTTGAGGGGAAAAAAAACTGAAATAAGCACAATTTTGACCAAGAGCGCTTGATCTTCCCTGACCCTTAATTATAACCATGGCTTCCAAACCTCCCCTAGGTATTCAGAGTACCATCTTTCCAATTATTTAAGTCCTTTGTCAGTTTGTTCTATATTAAACAAAATAGAAACCAGCAATTAGGACTCCCAAAATAAGAGCTGGAGTGTCTTCCAATAGCACAGTTGTGTTCTTCAGCGGGTAGATGGTAAAACTGCCAAACACCATGCCTTTTATGTATTTGCTTATTCAACTCTGGTACTTAGATTCTGTATTGAGCATTGCAGTTTGTACAATAAGCAAAGCAACTTGAATTTAGGATTTTTTTTTTTTTAAACCAACTGATCCAAGTATTCTCCGGGATTTGCCCAAAATCTGATGTCATTACCAGACAGCCTTAGGTAGTCACTGGAACTTAGTGTTCTCCAACATCGCTGCTGTAAGTCCTTCCAGCAAAGCCCTTAAACTGAAGTCCATTCCTCCAAGCCAGAAATTGGAAAGGTCCACCCTTTAGACTACAGCAATCCATGATCCCTAACCAAAATAGTTCACGGCTTCATCGATTAAGGATCATAGGCTCGCATGCAGGAGTTTTCAAAATCTCTGTGTGGATCCACAGTATATCCGTTTGTATTATTCTGATGATTATATCTTTTTAAAAAAACATTGGGCCTTTTTGCACTTGTCTGTTTTTGAGACTAAAGAACCTCATAGTCCTCTTCAGAGCCTCTTTTGTCTGTGTGCTGGTGCAGACTACAGAGGCCCTGCCCGGCACTAGTACACTCCATCTGCACCAGACAGGGTGTAATCCAGATCAGGAAGCTCCCAATGTGGATTACCAGTGGACCTGATTAAACAGGTCCACCAGTATACCAGCGTGGTCCAGATCACAGAGGCATTGGATGACACGTTTTCAGTTTCTGAACTACCAAAGGACCCATTTTGGTGACACACCAAAGCACACTGCTGAATTGAGTCCCCCATTTGAGAGCCCTCAGAGTTCAGCTACAAATCTCTTGAATGGGGGTGGTAAGTGTTTGGGCTGGAACAGCAAGCCTTGCCGTGATCCGGACCAGAGAGTGTTGTGTGATCGAGACCCACTGATCCAGATCACAACAAGGTAAGTGTGCCCCATAGGCTGGATCCACGTGGCTACATAAAAGGCCAGGTGAGATCTGGGAATGGCAGCTAATGATTAACGATAATGACCTAGGCTTGGGAGGTGGGTCATTTACACAACTGTCACTTCCTGGTCTTGAAAGCATGAAGGTCCATTTTCCACCTACTCTAGTTTAGTGCCAAACAGGAAATGGCTCTGGCATTGGTCATTTTCTGTCCAGAGCTAAATTGGGCTGAGTAGAAATTTCCCCTGCTAATCTCCCTGGTAGCACTTTCACTCTAGATTGTGGCAGCAGAGGCGAATGAGTGTCTTACCCTAGGAAGTACGGTGATGGTGAGAGGAGCTTTGAGAAACTTACTTTTTTCTATTATAATTCTTAGAGAAGCTATATATCTACTGTGCCTACGAATGAGAAAATGAATTCCCCAAACGTGGGTGGAAAATCTAAGAATATGTGCTGTCCCTCGCTTGGGATCATAGATAACCTATAGAACACAAGACATCTGTACACAATTGAATCCTATATGATTACTAGCTGCAAAAGAAAAGAAAGAAAAACTATAATCAAAAAAGAGAGTAACATCTCTGCACCAAATCTTTGTGTTTGTGCTTAACAAACATTGTTTTTGCACTACCTAGATATTTCTCTGCGCTATCTGCAAAATGTGGTTAGCCTTCCCCTGAAACATGTGCTTAGATAATAATTCGTTGTTTGCTGTTTTTCGGTGATGAAGTTGTGGGAGAGGAAGCTATAAAATTTAAAACCTCCTGATCAAATTACAGCAGATGTGCTATAGCAATAAGAACCCAAGACCGGAGAGAATGTATTTGATTCTACCACCGTAGCTTTTCAGTTTCCGTTTAACATTTATGTACAGGTTTAATCCAGTTTGATCAAAAAGCTTTTTCCTTTCTTTTTTCTTCTCCCATCACTAGACGTCAATCGATTCTCAAACCTTGAACTGCAGGGCTTATTTTTCTTTTCTCAGTTCTGAGTCTTCACCCTTTGCAATAATGTAATCTTGTAG
The DNA here is from genome assembly GCA_023333525.1 of Aspidoscelis tigris stejnegeri. Classification (NCBI taxonomy): domain Eukaryota; kingdom Metazoa; phylum Chordata; class Lepidosauria; order Squamata; family Teiidae; genus Aspidoscelis; species Aspidoscelis tigris. The sequence continues at coordinate 17,887,773 of JALMGA010000007.1, forward strand.
TAACTGAAAATGTTTCCTACCTCTTGAAAAGTGTTGTTACACACACACACATATATTGCTAAAAAAAACACCTACAATGTAATTTAATAATTTGAATTGCTTTTATTATATTGTATGCTTGTGTTAAGCTGCTATTAAGAACAAAAACCTACAAAGGAAGGTTGATTTATATTTGTTTTCTTCCGAAAGAATCCTGCTGTCTTTAGTCACCTCACGTTCAAAAAGGCAAAGTTCAGTGATTCCTATTAATTGCATTTTTCTGCTACTGAAATATTTTGATGTTAAGGGATTTAACAGAGCACATATTTGGCTGTTTTCGTTTGAAAGCAAACAATACTTAAGTAGGCCAAATTCCAACCTGAACAAAGTTCTCATTTTTGTTTCCAAATTAGTGTGCCAGTTTGACTTCCACTAGGAAAGCTTGTATTGCCTCGTGTTTTATTTTGGCTGTTTGGTCTTGAATGGTTTTGTCCCATCAGAGTAGTGCTCAGAATTCACTTTTGGGAACTCTGGGAGGAAGGGCAGCAAACCCGTATTGCCTGTAGGGGAAATGTAATTTTTAAATGTTTTCAAAACACTGCTTTGCACATGCCTAGTCCTATCCTTTGTTCCTGAAACCCACTCTTCAGTCTTCAGCCCAGGGCTAGCCCACAGATCTCTAGCATAGTGGGAAAGAAAGTTGAACTTCACTTTAATCCTTCTTCAGTCTGTGTTCAGACCCCAACACACACACCTCTTTAGTTCAATCCACTTTATTTGTGGACTTTTCTCCTTTCAGTCATACTTTCCTGAGCCTTGATTTTTCAGGTCTCAAGAGTGCTAATCTATTTTCATTTTTTGGGGTGTGATAGGGGAAGAGGAGTGCTGAACTGTACTAGAGAGGATAGATGCTGCATGAATTTGCCTTCCCTTTTGCCCAGTGAGTGATTACATGCTGTTGAGTCACAGAACTTTCATCCTATCAGAGTGCAAGGGGTGTTATGGCAGTGAAGAGAGGTGGAGATCTAAAAAAAACGTTGTAAAAGGAGTCTCAGGATGGAAACAGAAAGGTCTGAGCAGAGCAACCTGAACTGAGGTGGCGCTGAGGAAGCATGACCAGGTATTGGGTGTGATCAGACTTGAGTCTGGCTTCTTAATAAGACAGACTATCTCAGCAATGTGATCACGGCCCATGTTGCACTTGTAAGGGATTTCTGCAGACAACTACAGGCTGTTTCTACACTTACCTGCACTGGATCTCTCCAATTGGAGCTACTTCAAATGGAACATCTTCCAACTGGCCCAGAACAAGGCCATCTACACCTGGATGGCTTGTCCCGGGACAGGCCCCACACTACTCCAAAGCTTGCATGAGCTTTGGAGCCTGCTTCAAGCGCTCCAATGGCCAGGAATGAAAGTCCCCTAGGTGACCCATTTCAGTGGTGTGCCCCAAAAATAAATCCCGCTGCCAGTGGCCCAGACCACCAGTAGACCTTTTAAAAGAGATCTAGTGGTATTACAGTTTAGGTACACCCTGTCCAACGCAGACAGAGCAGACAAGCAGGGAATGAGGTCTCTTCTGTTCCAAACCAGAGTGCAAAACAGGAGACCCAGTGGGGTTCTAGGCCTCAAAGTATATTATTTTGAAGGTAAGTGCGGAAAGGCCCAAAGATCCTGCAGATGGTGTTGGAGCCATGGATCATGTGCCAATTTGCTCAAAGAAGTATCACATAGGCACCACAAATATACATATCCCTGTGCCCAAGAACATCAGTGAAAGAAAACTCCATCGATACATATAGTACATCCATTTCATTAGAAGGGGCTGCTCACACTGAAATTTTGTCATGTGATTCCCCGAGGAAAATATTTCCTGAATGCAACAGTAGTCCAGCTATATTGCACAGACACCTGGCTTTCCAAAATACGAATTTCCTCAGTTCCTTCCTGAAACTATCCAAGCCACAAAATATGGGATTAAGTCCAAGACACAACACCAGAGTTCAGTCTCCAAAGGTAGCCTGGAGTCCCTCAAACAGCCAAAGTAAGCAAGACTATATATCGGTAAATTAACTTTTTTCCTATTGCTCACAGAACGGTTGCTGTCCTAGTGTTTCAAAGAAAGGATGGCCATATTTTATGAAGCTGAGATGATCAGGGGATGTTTCCTCAATGGGCAAGCTATGAAATTCAGGCTGGGATTCCTATATCTTTAATACCTATATCAAAGAAGGAATTTTAGCAGGTGTAGCTGGTAATGCTGCTGAAATTTCTTTTCTAGCCCTGACCTTACAAACTGACAAAGTTTTGGAACAAAGTGTCTCTTATCAAATTAGTTAATTTGTCCTTCTCCACAAATTCCATCATCTTAATGAACCAATACTCTACGGCTGGGATATCTTCCATTTCCTCCCTCTCAGCATTTGCAAGTCTGGCAGCAGTTACCATATTTTATATTAACACTATCCGGTCCATCCAAGTTTTCAATTAAACCTAGCAGAAACATTTCAGGTTTCATCCTTAAATGCACTCTTAACACTGCTTGCATTTTCCAACGTATTCAAGACCGAGAAATGCCTCGATTTTCCCCTCGAACTACACTTTCTCTCCAGTTTGTCAAAAAGCTGAACAGGGCAGCAGCTGTGGAAAGCTGAGACTCTGTCTGCTTTTCCCATCGCCATCTGTCTGCAGAGTGATTGTATTTAACTGCGGGGAGAATGGTTTAAAATGGGATTCCTGCTATGACATGGCCATGAGAAAATTTGTTGCATTAGGTTATAGAACTTCTAAATGATGTATACTCCTTCATTGTCACGTAGCTCCGCAACAAATCCCAGAGATGCAGATTAAAAAGGCATACCAAAAATCCAAACCTCGAAGGATGAGACTATATGCCATCCGCTCAAACAAAGAATAGCTTGATACTGCAACTTCAGACTTTATTATGTCATCTGAACATTTAATCACTGATGTTCTCAAGGAAACATCTATTTATTTGAGACATTTCAGTACCCCTCCCTTTTTAAAATACGTAATTGGTTTGCAAAACTAAAGAAGTAAAGGTGAACAGAAAACATAAAAACATTATTTAAAAGTCAGTGGACTATTATATATACAGTATATTCTGGCATATAAGACTACTTTTTAACCCAGGAAAATCTTCTCAAAAGTTGGGGGTCATGTTATATGCCAGGTGTCTTCTTATTTAGCGAGTATATCCCAAACTCTATGTTTTAACTGGGAAGTTGGGGGTTGTCTTATACACCCAGTCATCTTATAGGCCAGAATATACAGGTATATTAAAACATTAATAAAAACAGCAGATGGGAATACATATCTAGACCGATTCAGTCCTGTTCTAATTCTGTTTCTTTCTCTTGAAACCTATTGGGATTACACCAAGGGCGTGTCCGCATGCAAACTGGCTGATGTGCTTTGGACACGTGTGATAAAAATCCGTGTTGTAACACGCAATAAAGCGTCCCCATATGGTTTGGGGCAACGTGGATTTTAATTGCACGTGCCTGTCTCCATGCAGGGACAGATTTTAAACAGAGCTGCGGAGCCGTGAAGGGTCTCACGTCGATGTTTAAAATCCCTCCCTGCTCTTTGTAGCCCTTCTCCCACCTGTCAGTTGCCCAGCTGGGTGCCCCAATTGCCCAGCTGACAGCTGGGCAACTGGGGCACACAGCTGGGCAACTGACAGGTGGTAGAGAGGCTGAAAAGAGGAGAGGAAAGGTTTTTAAACAGAGACTGGGAGCTTCGTGGCTCCCTGTCTCTGCTTAAAATTCCTCCCTGCTCTTTTAGCCCTTCTACCCATCGTCAGTTGCCCAGCTGTGTGCCCCAGTGGTAGAGAGGCTGAAAAGAGGAGAGGAAAGGTTTTTAAACAGAGACGTGAGAGCCCTTCGTGGCTCCACGGCTCTGTTTAAAAACCGTCCCCCGGGTGTGTCTGCATGGCCCCTGGGCAATACATGTTAACCCCCTATTTCGCATGGAAAACACTTGCAAAGTGGTTTTTTTTTTATCACGTATTGCTTCCCATGTGCCACATATTAGGGCTGTGCATGCAGAAGCACTCAAGGCGAACACGGAAGCCTTCTGGATTATTTTGAGCATGCGGATGGGCCCCAGCAAGAAATTTGACTTGCAGTCTTCACATTATGAATTTTGTGTTCTGTACAACTGGCAGGAACCGGGGGAAGCCACCTGACAGGTCTGCCTGCCCCTGGGTGCTCCCACCCAATGGCAGGCAGGCCTGGGAGAGGCGTCCCCACCCCTATCCGGCCTTTCCCAGCTAGGACAGTTTGGGGTGGTTTCCCCGTTTGCACATAGGCAGGCAGGAACACATGTAAATGTGTTCCTGCCTGCCTACGTGTGAACAGGTAACTGTCCCAAACTGTCTTAGCCAAAGTGCATTACAGCTGTTCCGGCTGTAATGCGATAAGGCCTTAGATTCCATAGCAAATACTCCATAGTATTTAGTATGATTTACCCATAACTGAAACTGATCTGATGCACTTCTGTGTGGCTAGGCTCTAAGGCCCTTTCTGAAGTGCATGGGGTATGGTGTGGATCAGTCATCATGGCCAATGCTGGAGTGGGGTACTGGTAGCCTGCTCCAAGGGCTGTCCATGCTCACATATCCTGTAGTGGTCTAGCCCACAGTGCTGCCTCAAAGGACCAGGAATGGAAGTTCCCAGTCTTTCCAGTTTCTGGAGGAGGGTCTTTTCAGCAGTGCATCATTTCCAGTGCTGTTTCAGGCAGCACTTCCAAAAGGGGCCCTCGTCATATTCTGGATTATGAGGGCACGCTGTCTGCCTGCCTTCTGCACTCCAGAATAGAAAAGCTACCCCAGTTATGACCACTTTAAGCTATAAAGAGGTTTTGCTCCTTCTCTTCTTTTCTGTTGTTTGCTCCTCCACAAAAGTTTGCCTCCCTTTGTTTGTTCACAAAAGTTTGCCTCCCTTTGTTTGTTCACAGAAGTTTGCCTCCCTTTGTTTGTTCTCTGCTCCTGGGCATCTGTGCTCCTGTGCAAAAGTGGTCCCATGCAAATTTGTTCCAGAGCAGGATTTTTCCTGCACTTAGTTCTAGTCCCACACAATTTCAAATTTCCCCTGCCACCTTCCATGCAGCTATAGGTAGGTTTGCTACTCTGAGTTTTGACAGCTCCACAAAGGGGGGGGGGGAAGCTACATACTTTCTAGCCAGAAAAAAACCCAATCAGCATAAAACACAGATTGCAGGGAAAATACTGCACAGTGGACCGAGATCTCACATTTTGCTGTGATTTCCTCATAGCAGAAACAAATGCAATAAGAAGCAAAGGATTGAACAGCCTCTTGTTAGTCGTTAATAAAGATATTACCATAAAGACTTGGATCTTGCAGAATCGGATGTCTAATGATGCCATCTTAATTGAGGTACTTTCCTGATTGATTGTCCTCTTTGTTCCGGCTAAATATACGGCCTCTGATTACTATGCAAAAAAAAAACTATTAATGTTATCACCCAAACCCCAAATTTGTAAATGTGCTGAAAACAAAGCAGGGAGCTAAAACTGAATGGGTAACTTTGGAGTTGAGTTAAATGAAAACATTGCCATCTAGCTTTCAAAATCAGAGAAAACACCAGCACCAGTTCAGAGAACAAGGCGGAACAAACGTTATGCAGGAAAGATTGATTTCAAAATGATTTTGCTTCAGTGGGTTTTGAAATCCCCTTTTTCATGTCACCATGTATTGATTATCTTGTACTACAGTCTCTTATTTGCACCTGCATGAATAAATATAATACCTAAGAATCAACCTATGTGATTTATTTGTCAGGAATTTGGATTATTAAATGCCTGGGCAAATGTTCTTTGATTGTCTTGTAGCTCAGTGTGAAACAACTTCTAGGATCCTAATTTCACCCTTAGTACTGCGACCTAAAGTTGTGTCCAAAGGCAGACAACTGTAGATTTGTTGCCTGGAACAAACACACTCAATCAGCACACACTCATTCCAAGATGAAGGTCAGAAGATATTTATTTATTGACAAATAAAGGGCAAAAGAGGCCAAGCCACAAACTTACCACCAAAGAATCTTAGAAATCCCTTTGCTTTTGATCCTATGTGCTTTTCATATAGAGATGTGCACAAATATTCATCCCGTTTGAAATTTGTATGAATTTGAATATGGACATTTGAATTCAAATTGAATATTGGTACATTCAAAGATTGGCATTTAAATACAAATTTAATATTTTGATACATTTATTTATTTATTATTTATATTTCTATCCCGCCCTATATGAATGTATGTATACATTCATACAAAACTTTGTTGCATTCATGAAGCTGGAGAGGTGGGAAAGTGGCTGCCCCAGTCATATCTGCAACAGATCCAGAGTGGATTCAAAGTGGATTCAGAGTGGATTCAAAGTGGGTTGAGGGCAGATTTGATGCATTCAGAGTCGACATGTAGGGGATACGTAGGGGATATATATGGATTCATAGGGGATTCGTAGCAGGGATTCAAATCGGATTCGTATCCAACATTCGTATTAAATTTGAATCCTACCACGCCTGAAGGGGATCTATTTGAATGAATTATACAAAATTTTGCATTTGTTTCAATACAAATTGAACACACACAAAAAAACATTTGTGAACATCCCTATTCCCATAGCCTAGAACACACAATGCTCTTGGCAGGTTAACATCTGACCACAAGTGAGATGACAACATTTCTCCTCCACTTATAACTTCAAACGTCACACGTTCATGTTAACTACCTTTCACATATCACTGGTGTTTGGGTTTAAGCCCCTGGGCCCACATTTATGTGACTCTCTCCTCGTTCCATGTTTATGAACATTTGTCCCTTGTGACTTTTGTCTCTTGTTGCTTCTATACTTCCTTCTCTTTGTTGTTGTCTAGCATATTTGTGTAGATTTCTGCTTAGCTGTGCAGCAACTGTAGTTAGATCCTCCTGTTTTACACAACCCTGCATGTTGTGTTGGCTGTTCACTTCTAAGTTCCTTTTGAAGATTTGTGGCAGCTGTGAAGTTTCTATATAGCTAACAAATGACAGAAGCAGAATGCAAGGTTAGTTAACCCTTCACACACACACACACCGCTAAATTGGCATCTACCTGGGGAAAAAGCCATGTCTAATCTCGTCCATTTTGTTGTTACACAGTGATTGGGAGTTGAGCTCAACATGACAGCATGTCCCCCTTTCCTTACTGGATTATGGAAAAGAAGATTATCTGAACCACCGGTTCAGGCCTTGTTATTTGGGCGAAAACAGTGGTGCCAACATGAGTGAGTCCATCCAGAAGCCTTTTCCCTTGCTGAAAACCAGTTCATGAGCTTCCAAAGAAAGCTCTTGAGTTGGTTTCCAGTGAGAAGGGGATTCTCACCAGAGTTTGGGATCTTCCCTCCTTCCTTCCTTCCTTCCTTCCTTCGTTCCTTCCTTCCTTTCACAGTAATAACCTTGACTATAGATCATAGAAAATTCACAGGATTCTGGAGATCAAAGCAAAAGAACATTTATACTGCCTACAACTTTGGGATGTGGACAAATGTTTTTTTTTTAATTCGATTTGTGTTGCATTGAATGCAAGAAAATTTGTATTCATTCGAATAGACCTCCTTCACATATTCATATTTGATATGAATATTCAGTCCCACATGAATCCCATACGAATGCATACGAATAGCATACGTATCCCATACAAAGCTTCAAACTAATGTATCAAAACATTTGATTCAAATTCTAATGTCAGTCTTCAAATATGCAACTTTCAAATCCATTCAAATTCAAATATCTGAATTCAACCGAATTTGTACAAATTTTGAATGTTACAAATAATTGTGCACATCCCTACTGCAAGTGGTAGAAGGAGGTGCTTGTCTAGTAAATCCCACTAGAGGGCAGCCATGCCTAAAAATATCATTAGCAATAGACCTGTGTAAGTCTTCTTAGAAGCAAATAATGGTGAGCGCTGGTGTTGTCGTTATCAATCTACGCAGATATTTCTTAACAGTCTCTTGAGATATACTATATAAATTGCTTTACAGAGTTCTCCTATAACAATAACTAATTTCTCGGAAGTTTCATTTACCAAAGCCCTTACAGCATTCTCTTCCAAAACCTAACCCAGTTTGATCCCCAGCTTCTCCCTGGAAGTAGGCATGGCAAACTACTGCTGCATCCCTGCCAAGAAAACTGCATAGACGTGCCCATAGAAGTCAACCACACAGTCAACCAGGAATTGGCCACAACTCACTGCTATCTGACAACAGCAAGCAGGAACTCAGGTGGTTCCATGAAGTTTACTTGTCAAGGGCAGATGATTGCCATTATCATTCACCAGAGTGATCCTGGGAACTGAACCTTTTGAAGACAGTTGCGTTATCACTTTGCCACAGCCATGTCCCACTGCAGAGCTTACTGTCCAGCAAATCCGAAACCCAAACTTCAGCTTCCTCCTATATTTTTAATACATGCCCAGAAGCTAATAGGGGCTGGAAAGGTCACAGGAACGCCTTCTCCCATACCGACCTGCTGATGCCTTAAGATCTAGTGGTGAGGCCCTCCTGGTTGTCCCACCACCTACAGGGGTAAGGCGGGTGGACACCCGGGAGAGGGACTTTTTGGTGATGGCCCCCAGACTATGGAATAATCTTCCCCTTGAGGTCCATCATGCCACTTCCTTGTATATAGGAAGGTGGTGAAGACGCACCTTTTTGCCCTGACCTTTGGATGAGGTGATTATATTTTCCCCCCAGTACAGATACTATGATTTTAAATACAGAGTGTATTGTTTTAGATTTGTTGAACTTTTAAAGTGTTTTAATGTATATTTTGTTCTTAAGCTGTTGTTTTAAAGGTTGTTATACGCCCAGAGACCTTCAGGTATGGGGCAGGATAGAAATGCAAATGACGATGATGATGTTGTGTACAGATGAATTTTCATTCAAAAATTTGATCAAATTTGTAAAATTTTGCATCAAATCAAAAGCATGGCCATTCAAGTTTCCAAACTTTCAGACAAATTGAACAATGCTCCTGGCTTGCAAATTCAACCAAATGTTCACACTTTTGCAGTATTTTACCAGTGAAAATGGGCTTCTTCAACGAAAAAGAGAAGCCACAAAAATGTTTGGGTGTGAATGCAAAAGTCCAGACGTTTGAACAAATGATTCAACAGAGGAATGAATTTTCTGGTGTTAGTTTCAATTGTGAGTCAAACATGAATTTTTCATTTGTGCGCATCTTTAGTGACATGAATCAATCTTGTGGTGGCCCTTTCTAACAAAGTCGTACTGTTTAAGTTATGGAGAAGAAAAATTTGTGGTGGCAACTTCACCAAAATAACAGCCTGAAATTCAGTTAAGGCGCTGACCTCCTATTTCTCCGCTCAGGAGGCCTCTCCTTCAGAAATTAGATGCTTCTCTGTGAACACTGCCTGGTCAATTAGCCATTGCTCCAGGAAAATCATGTTTGCACAATATAATTAACCAGCTGTTTCACATTGAAAGAGTTTTACATTAGCGAATGCTAGCGAGGTTTCTTAGCAGCTGCTTTTCATTCCAGCTTCATCCAGCTGGAATGGTTGTCCTTTAGATTTCCTAGAGTCTTGGCATGTAACCCAGTTGATATTATTGTTGTTATTAATGAAAGAAAGGGAGAAAGAGAAAGCCAAGTACAGCAAAACTTCCTATACAGAGCTTTCTATAATGCTATGCTTTGGTTTCAATTATTTACATATTTGGTAGCCCAAATAGGAATAGTGTCAATCTCTCAAGACCAGTATGATATGCACCAGGACCGAAAGCCCCACCAGCAGTCTACCTGATGCCATTCTGAACTGTCAGAGCAACCAGTCCAACCTCTGGCCAGATAAAAATGGGTCCCTCAAAACACGCCTCCAGTTGAAAAGCCGCTACTACTTTCTCTTGCACCTTGCTGCAAAAGAGAGTATTGGCAACTGGATTCAGGGACATCGTTTTTAGAAGAAGACATACCACACCTTCCTTACGGGGTGTTGGGTGAGACAAATCTGTCCTGCAGTGAGACAAATCACTCCTTTGAGGTTAGCATTAGAAACGAACATTGACTACCTGTTTTCAATTGCGTGGCCTGTCCTCTGCAGGGTGCCACCATCTTGAGCACAGTGCCCTGCGTGACTGAACGTGCATCAGGGTGTCATGTGATTTGTCAGCGCACTTGCGTGGCAGCTCAGATGACCTCCTTAGCCAGATAGAGTGCAGATGCTTGCCGGCTGGACGCTTAAGGTAAGAATATGGTCAGGATTGGGGAGGGTTGGGTTGCTTGTGTTGGCACGATGTCATGCACCACAGCTAGTTTACAATTAGTCAACATCTGGGCAGGCAGGGGGTGCTTGTAGGCTGTAAGCACTTCCTGTAAGTGCAGATCCACCTTCCCTGATGTTGCCTAATCATGAACTATGGGCTGAAGTGCTAACTGGCTCATGGAGGAATGCCTCTGCACAGCATGCCTTCTTGTTAGAGATTGGGGCCTGGTTGTCCACCTGGTAGTCACACTCAGTTGTGACTACCAGATTCCCAATCAGGGCCTCCTTCATTGGAAACATGCTGTGCATAAAGCGGTTGGTGCATTTCAGTAGGGGACATGGCCACTTAACATGCAGATCTACATGGCCTACAACCTTTCTATGCAGGCCTTTAATCCTGAGTAAGGGCCAGTGCAGAAAGGCCTCTGGTCTGTCAACTCTTGAAACGTTTAAGTTCGTTACCTTTGTGTGTTTTCAAGGAAACCTCTGATCCTTGTTATTCATAATTGTAAGTAATGAGGGAAGATTTTGCACCCTTCTATATCTGCAAATCTGGAAAAAGAAAGAGGAGAAGGAGAAGAAGGGAAGTAGTAGATGCTTTCCTACGGATTTTTTACCCAGTAGGATGGAAACAATTTTTGGCTGCCTTGGAACTCATGAATTTCCATAACCACGAGAAAACAGCAGAAGTACAAATAATTAAAAGGCCTAGAAGAGCACTCATGTTTTCAGTCCTGAAGGAAGTACTATAGTTAGAAAGCTGCAGCAGAAAATGCCAGTTCGGTCTAGTGGTTAGGGATCCAGACTCTTATCTGGTTCAATTCACCCCTTCCCCATGAAGCCAGCTGGGTGACCTTGGGCTAGTCACAGCTCTCTTCTGAGCTCTCACAGCCCCACCTACCTCACAGGGTTTTCTGTTTTGCATAGAAGAATAGAAAAGCTTTGTCAGCCACTTTGAATCTCCTTAAATGGGTGAGAATAGCAGGGTAGATAAGCCAACTCTTCTTCTTCTTCTTCTTCTTCTTCTTCTTCTTCTTCTTCTTCTTCTTCTTCTTCTTCTTCTTCTTCTATACCATTCATCCAACCTAGTGCAATCCCTCATAGCCCTTCCTTTCAATTGGTTTGTCCTCTGTCCCCACAAGATGGCGGCCAGCTGTCACTGAACAGTGCCACTTTTTTCCCCACATAACCCTGTATATTTGACAGAGACACAACAGGAGAAATACTCCACATCTTTGCACTAAGAATGAACTTTTCCTGTTTCATGTGTCAAGCTGCTAAGAAAAACCTCACAGGATCAGGGTGCACTTAATAAGTAGCAGTCCTACCCCTGAGTAAATAGAAAACCCATGGAGGTTTACTATGGGTAGTAAAGGATTAAAAATGCTACCAAAAGGCCTCCCTACAAACATCATTGTGTTTATTTGCAGAGTTCTGCATTTTTGAAGTATTTCCTGGAGTAAAGACAGCTATTAGGGAAAGTGTGATAGTGGTATCTATTTAAAGTGTTTGTTCCTTCTCATTTAGAAATCGTCTTTCAGCGCTAAAATAATCCAGGGGAAAATGACAAAAGGAGCACCAGATGGTTAGGAAATCACCATGGAGATAATCCAGCAAAACTGTATCTAAGAAGAGTGCAAACAAGATTAAAAAGAACAGCTCTGAAATAGCAAAATTGTACCTTAGAAATAGCTTGATGAAAAAGTTTGATGCCTCCATGGATTACTCCACATCCAACTCAGAGACCTGAATGCTGTTACCGTTTGTAAGCATGAGGCAAAGAGGACAAGTGTGTGTGTGTGTGTGTGAGAGAGAGAGAGAGAGAGGAAGAGAACAGAAACATATTGTTGCTGCTAACTGCCCACACACAGTAAAAATTTGACAATACAATTTTTGTTTTACTTTTGCCACTCAGTTGCACACACACACACACACCCCAGAAATAGCTGTGGTTATTTCCTATTGACCTGTCCCTTGTATTCCTCAATAAGAACAACTTGTTTGGGCCCCTTTTCACAAAATACGTCCCGCTGGAATGCAGACCATAAGTCGACGTCCCTCCTGCAGGGAGAAAATGTCCAGGTGACATCTAGGGTAGCTTCGTTTTTTGTTAAGGCTGCCCGATATAGGAAATTATTCATTGAGCTGAATGAGGTGTCTTGTAAGGCTGATGGGGAGAAATAATAGTAACAATGTTATTTTTATTTTATTCTTGTTTTTTTAATCCTTCTATGTTTTATATGTTTTATATATGTTTTACATATTTTGGTATGGGCATATGACTAATCAATAAAGTTCATTCTATAGAATTCCTGTCAAATCCTACATCGAATCTAACATCGTGCCGGTTTTAAAAGGGTTGCATTGACTGCCAATTTACTACCGAGCCCCCAATTCAAGGTTTTGACTCTGATTTTTAAGGCCCTAAATGACTTGGGTCCCAAATATCTAAAGGAATGCCTTCTCCTTTTGATTGATTGATTGATTGATTGATTGATCGTAGGTCTCAGGGCAGGTAACAAAATTCAGTGCACTAAAACAGAACAATATATCTTAAAACAGTAATATCTAGAACATTTAAAAACCAACATGTTAAAACAAAACAAATATATATTAAAAAAACAGTACTACCTAAAAGTGGGGGGAGGGGAGAGTGTAACCATATTTAGCCAAAGGCCAGGGCAAAGAGGTGCGTCTTTACTGCCTTTTAAACATATACAGAGAAGGAGCCTGACGCACCTCAAGGAGGAGACTATTCCATAGCCCGGGGGCCATTATTGAGAAGGCCCTCTCCCGGGTGCCCACACGTTTCACTACTGAGGGCGGTGGGCCAGCCAGGAGGGCCTCCCCACCAGATCTTAAGGCACGGGCAGGTCGGTATGCTGCTGCTATGATGGGGTAGCCTCACATATCTGAGGTAACCTAACCTTAGCCCCGCTATTATCCCCCCTCAAATACCCAGAAACTATTGCTGGAAAACCCAGTACTGACTGTAACTCAGTGCAGAAAGCGCCGTGGATTAGGAGCAGCATATTCTGTCCTGTCATTTCCCCCACCTCTTCAGGGAATTACTGCAATCCTCACATATATTTCCTATAGCATCTCCACGTATTTTTATAAACTGAAAAATTCTGGTTAAAAACAACAACAACAGTATTTTTATGGGAATGTGCAGGAGTGTTTTAGGATTTAGGCTGCATGGTTTGGGCTTCCCAAAGGGTGGGGGAAGTGAGGCTGGGCAGAGAATGCAAAACATCCATCCAGATCTGGAAGTGATCACAGAGAGAAAGCAAAAGTGTAAGAAATCATCTTGCCAAATGCCTCGAACTGATCGTGGTAGCAGCGAAGCTGATTGCTAGTGTAGACGGACTGTATGCTCCCATTAAGGGCCTCACTACTGTATTAAGGCAGATTTAAACCACAGTAAAATCACTCCAAAGGGGAATTCTCTCTTTTTTTCTCCATATAATTTTTTTTTTATTTTTCAGAAGCATTTACCAATCATTTCAACAAATCACTCCAAAGGGGAATTCTCAAGGCAAATACGCATTATAGCTAGGGGCGTGCTCGGACGCAAGGATTTTACTGCTGCTTTTTATTCTGTTTTTTATTTACTCAATAGAATCATATAAATATTGTAAGCTTCCTGTAGCTTAGCAGGAGGAAGCTCCATGCGTAGTCTCTGATGGAAGAAAATGATGGTAAACCACTGCCAAGAAAAATACACAAATGAGTTTTGGTAGCATCCTGTCTCACATAGCATGGCCGACCAATTACTTCTATGTAAGAACATAAGAGGAGTCCTGCTGGATCTGGTCATAGCCCATTAGCCCAGCATTCCATCTCACACAGCAAGCCACCAATTCTTTCTGGGCAATTTCAAGCAGAAGATGAAGGCAAAACTCACCTGCTCTCGAATCCCTGCAAATGACCTTTAGAAGCACCCTGCCTGTCTGACCAACTCAGAAAAGGCACCCTGGCATCCATTCTAGCAGTCACTGATACACTTGGCTTCCATATACTGAGAATGCCCAGAAGCACTTGGTGGGCCACTGTGTGAGATGTGGACTAGATGGGCTGTGGCTTAATCCAGCAGGACTCCTTATGAATTGTCAGGCCCTCTCCTTAAGCCGTCCAAGCTAGTGATCATTACCACCCACTCTGGAAAGAGCCGAATGGGTTTCTTTGCTAATTTCAAATTCACCTTCCCATATCAAATGTGTGATCCATTATTATTTATTATTATTTATTGGGTGTTTTCCCACTGTCACTAAAAGTACCCATTACGTACCCATAAATGGGTACGTAGTGGCATTTTTGTACCCATTAATGGGTACTTTATGGGTACTTCTAGTGACAGTGGGAAAACACCCATTTATTTGTATTTCTATCCCACCCTATACCCAAAGGTCTCAGGGCAGGTTACAATATATGTTACTTAGGTTATATATTGTAACCAATTTGGATATTCATATATGAATCAAATGTTACAACATTCGTATATGGACATTCGTATTCGTACAAATGCTTTGGAATGTTCAAGAAATGGGGAGGTGGAAAAGTGGCTGCACCAGTCACATCTGCAGCAGATCCAGAGTGCATTCGACATGGTTTGAGAGTGCATTCGACATGGATTCAGGGTGGATTTGCCACTTTCAGGCCAGATGGGATACTTATTGTATATGTATCCAGTATTTATGCATTCATATCGGACATTCATACAAATTTGTATGGATACATTTGCACTGAATAGAATCCTACCACATTCGAAGGGATCTATTCGAACGAATACGAATTGTCTTACATTCAATTAGATGAGAATCAAATGAAAAAAACTCCATTCCGGCACATCCCTAATGTTACTAAATGCATTTTGGAAAATATCTCTTATGTGACACTTCTGCAGTGCGTACAAAATGACAGCTACACAATCATTTCGTATTGCACAGTATAGAAAAAGCTCCGTGGAGGAATATCACCTAATTCAAAGTTTCAGATTACGGCAGCAAAAAATCTCAAATGACTCCAAGGGTCTTTGATTTTGACGTTGCAAAGGAGAGAAGAAGAATGCTAAAGATAAACAGATGTAAACAAAACCTCAGATCCGAGCGCTATGAAAGACATAATAAACTTGCAAAGTCTGAAATGCATAAATCAAGTTAATGAAGTAATTGTTTTTGAGAAGGAAACTGGTGGATGGGTTTGAAGAATTTAACACAGTTGCTCTCGCTGCTGATGCAGTAAATCATAGATTTTTAAGAGGGATCATATAGCAAACTGCTGTACTGGAAACAAAGATTATAGTAATTAATGCACTTTACTGTAAGTCTTGATTAAAGAGATTCTTTTGCAACAAATCATGTCTGCAAAACCTGCCTGGCTTATACCAAGGGCTAACGTATAATTAAAAGCAAAGCAAAACCATATTTCTGTTAACACTTACATGAAGAAATATGTTTCCAAAATGGTTTCTTCGGTATGTTGGGAGGGGGGCGTACATATTTCACCTGATAGAAATTACTCTCATGCCGTCGAAGAGATTTTGGAACATTTCCAGATGGAATCTGGACTTTGAAGTAACAATATCCCCACAGGGAGAACATTGTACATCATGAGGTATTTAGCAAAAAGGGACTGGAAATGTAGTTAATAGCCCTCAGGGCACTCAGGTTCAAAGAAATTGGTTTTGTGGGATTCCTCCCTTCCCTTGTTTATTTTCCTTTTATGGGATAAATATAAAGTGAAAGGTAGCAAAAGCATATAGACAGGAAAAGGTTTGGGAGATGGAGAATGGAAACATTTTAGATAAATGCTTTTTTGGAGTCCCACACCACTGGCGCCTTACCTTGTACTTCAAAACAGAGGGACTTTCTGAATCTCCACTTCCCTGAGAAAATATCCCAGGGAGGTGAAGACGGAGGATAGATTCGGCATCCTCACTTCAGGATACTAAATCTACCCCAAACCCTTCTAGTGCTTCCCTACGCACCGGCAAGGTTCAAATTGCCTCCATTACTGAGGCAATCATGGAGCCACAGCAGTGCCTGTGCAGCGCCATTGCCGTGGCAAATGAATGATGCTGCAGCATGCAACGCGCCTGTTCCACCCAGTCACATGCTCCATCTGCACACCTCTTCCACCAGGAAGACGTGCAAATGGAGCATGCTGGGCTGTCACATAGGGGAACTCTTGCACGCACAGAGCTGCCTCTGGTAAATAAGTGATCCTGCATAATACAGATGCACCGTTTAGAGTGTCCCTGGAGTTCACTCTGCAGGTAGTTCCTTGTCTTGCAGAGGTACGAGGCATAGGGACATTCAAGAGGGCCTTCTGTGTGGTGGCCCCTAGACTCTGGAACAGCCTCCCTCTTGAGGTTCGCCAGGCACCTACATTGTATACTTTTCAGCGTCTGGTGAAAACGTATCTTTTCAACCAGGCTTTTGCCATTTAAATAGCTTCCTCAAGGTGCTGTCTTGTTAGGGAGGGAAGATGAGGGTGATATTTTTAATTATGTTATATTAATTCATATGTTTTATTCTTATTGTAACCTGCCCTGGAACCAAACCGACTCCTTCCACATTGGATGGAGTGCAGCCAATCTAGGAAGCCAAAATGGGCACCAATGGTGTTTTTCCACTATCACTAGAAGTACCCATTAAGTATCGATTAATGGGTACTAAATGCCATTAAGTACCCATTAATGGATACTTAATGGGTACTTCTAATGACAGTGGAAAAACACCCCTAGACTGGGATACCAATGAAAACTCTATGTAACTTCATCACACAACTGGATGGGGCAGTGGGCAACTCTTGTCTCCTCCAGGATCCAAAAAACACCAGGAGGGGCAGCTGGCAGAAAGATGAGCTGGGATCAGTTGTCACTTGCTCAAGATGTGGCACATTGCTCTAAAGACATGAGAAGGCTGTGGTCATTTCAAATATATCTAAAACAATGTTTTGCAGATTCTATACTTAGCCCATCTCTAGATGTTGGCCAGATATTCTACTAGGGTTGCGTCCATACGCACTATAAAGTCCGAATCAAATCCACATTTGGCAAGGAGTGTCCCCATGCAAAGACCCCAAACTGGGCAACATGCAGACCAAATCGACCAAATCCATACCAAACTTAGTCCTCTAGAAAACTGTTCTTGCTGTGGTTTGAGAGGGAAGTCCACATTATTTTGGGGGCCAAGTCTGCGCATGGGGATGCTCCCGGGCTATTTGGGGAAGGGATAGACTCTGGCGTCATTAGGAAGTGGGGTTCCACGTCCTGTGTTCACTGTTCCTGTCCTGTGCATTGGGGATCACAACTGCTGGCCATTTTTAAACAGTGATCAAACAGAAATGAGGCTCTTCTCTCTGTGATCCAATTGCTGGGCAAATGTAAAAGAACCGATCGCTCCAGTTTGACAGGTAAAGACGCAGCGATGAGGGGGATAATCTGGCCCTTGTTGTCCCATGAGCCTCTTCGTGCAACCCTTATTTCACCCCCGCTCTCTGATCACCGGCAAGCAGCTTCTAAAGTTTGCCAGACTAGCTTCTCTGCTAAACTTCTTCTAAACATTATAGCGGTTTTGGTTAGCTTTTTAGCTGGCAAACTTCAGAAGCTGCTTGCCTGACATAGTCTGGCAAACTTTAGAAGCTGCTTGCCAGCTAAAAAGCTAACCAAAGTCGCTACAATATTTAGAGGCTGGCAAACTTCAGAAGCTGCCTCATGTCGGATCTGATGTTTTCAGAGCGCAGATATGTTACAGATATGCACCAGGTACATATTCATTTGTATCCGATACGTATTCGTTCGTATCAGATACACATCGGATATGTATTTATTCATATAGATACGTATTCATTCATATCAGATACGTATTCATTCGTATCAGATACATATTTGTTCGTATCAGATACGTATTGGATATGTATTCATTCACATCCGATACGTATTGAATGTTCGTATGAATACATACAAACAGATTTGTATCGAATAGAATTTTACCACATTCGAATGCGATCTATTTGTATGAACGCAGAGTTTTGAACATTTGATTTGTTTCCTAGTCTCAATATTGCAAAAACCTTCGTGGCATAAATATCGGTACGAACAAACAATTCAGAAAGATTCCAGGAATTGACTTGCAGCATGAAAAAATGTTAAAAACCTACAGGAGAAGACACCACGAGAATTCCGTGCGCTGGTAGAGCGACACTGAAGAATGTTCTTTCATTTCCCCAACAAATGAAACAATGTGGTTGCAAGGGGAAACTGCAGACTCAATTGATTAAACCCACCAGCTGCCATTGCAAATCTCCAGTGGAATCCCACCTCAGCTGAAATTTCCAAACAGCCATAAGGTCAATCATGAGGTGACTGTGAGCAGAAATGCCCTGATAGGGGCACATGGCTTCATGTGAACTCCAGTTAACAAAATGTTAAAGAGCCTATAGCTTTTCTCAGGTCTTCTGGAATGTCTTTGCTGTTTTGAGTTTCTGAGATCAAATGGACGTGGCAGACCTTGACTGCTGCATTCCAATATAAAACTCCACAGACAGCTTCTCTGGAAATTGTTTTGCACTTTCCATTTTCATCTTTTCTAGCTGAGCCAGCTGGCAGTCTTGAAACTTCATGCCAACAAAGCCATAAAAGTAATAAGATGCTTTTCATTTTTAAAACAGGATGATACTTCCCTTTGTATTGCACATTTTGATTGACTGACTGACTGATTGATTGATTCAATCAATTTTATTTTTGTTTAGTTTACTTTAAAAACTTCCACATTGCCTTTAGTCATAGGTCTGGATATCCCACCGTTTAAGGCAAATGTTCAAAGTCAGCAAACCATTTGGATGTTCTGTCATCTCCCAAGATATCTTGCCACTGGTCAGACATTTTTTTAAAAAAAGTTTTAATTAATTTTCACAGACACAAAAAAAGAAATTACTAGACACACATGTGTCCCTTCACTAGTAGTGCACTCTGTTGACAAATCTTTTAAATCTTATTTATTTATTTATTTATTTATTTATTTATTTATTTATTTATTTATTTATTTATTTATTTATTTATTTATTTGTATTTCTATCCCACCCTAAACACGAAGGTCTCAGGGTGGGTTACAATATTATATTAATCTGAGACAGGTCCCTGCCCACAGGCTTACAATCTAAAGAGACAAGATACAAAAGGAGAATGGTGTGGGAGGGAACAGGAAACAGCAAAAAGCAAGCACGTGAGGTCTTCAGTTCCAGTTCTTCTGTTCATTTTCTTCTACTTTAGTTGGACCAGAGAAATCGTCTTCTTATTTCATCTCTCAAGAGTTCTGGTGCTTGGAGTCTCATTGAATAGTCCAGTAAATCTTTCCAATTGTCCTCTGTCCTGGAGCGTAGTTTCAGCACTTGGACTTTAAATTTATTTCCTGCATTTTTTCAAATTTATATTGTTCCATTAAATATTCATACCACTGAGCCAAAGATGTTCCTTTTTGCTCACCTGTGCTTTTCTCTGCATATGTTTATTTATCTCTCCCTCATTTTTTCTCTCTTTTTCTGTGTGTATTGTTACAGTAACTGTTTTGTACACATGTTCCCACAACCAGGGTTTTTAAGAACTAAAGGTTAGGTTTTTCTGGTGAGCAGATTGCAGTCAGTCCAAAGGAAGATGAAATAGCTTGGCTGATGTTCATACAAAGTGTGCTTAATGAAAAGTAAAACACACACAGGAAATAATGATTAGACAGCAACTAGGGCAAATTCGTCAAATAGTAACAGCAACCCAAAGAGCAAAATTCCCAAAATAAATAGGAAGGTTAAAAAAAGAATCTCCCAACTCAAACACCAAATAATTAGTGATGAGATATGTTAAATGAATCAGACAATGTGTACGTTAATTATATTATTCTTTCTATGTTCTCCCCTATGCTTTAACCTCCACATTCCTTTGGCACAGATAGTGATGGGTTTATATCCTACTCAAGGACAGGAAACATGCGAAGGAGGTGAGAAATTCTGCTTCCATTTCCATCGTCAGGGCAGAAGGGACAATGGATTGTTAGATCAACAAAGGAGATAATATCCCAAGGAGGAAAGTTATCCTATGTTATATCAATGGATGAATGTGCAAAGCTACATTCAACCCATAGTATGCAATAAACTAGCTTTACAGACCAGATGCCTGGCTTGTTCAGGAATGCAGGGTAAGTCTCACACTTCACTCTGCTGGATCTCTCTTCTGTTTGGGGACTTTCTGGGGAGAGGCCCTGGGAAAAGTCCTCCTTGCTGTCTGTCTGTAGACTCTGCAAAGCATACCAGCAGTGCACAATGGAGCGTAAATGGTCTCAAAATGCACCTTCTTCTGCCTGTGTTGCTTCCATCTCTGTGTAAATGACGCATATATGTGTTATTCTATGACAGAAAGCAAATTTTTGTATTAGTCTTTCCTATTTCCTGGTGCTAATACAACTATAAATGGGGTATTCATCATCATCATCATATTGCAAACGAAGAACTGCGCAGCCTAGACCTGACTTGCGCAGTATCTTTATGCAGCCCTGCTAATGATGACGGGATGCGAGAAACTGAAGTTAATATTTTGGTTAAGGATGTGCACGAATGCTTTTTTTACAATTGAGTCAAATCAAATGTCAAAACATTCAATTTGATTCAAATGTTTGGAATCGGAATGCAAGATTTGACTCTTAAGATACGAATGTCAATAACATTCATATTTGAAGATATGGGGCCTATTCGCACTTGGCTTTATTCTGGAATATATCCTGGAATAGGGACTTGCTGTCCATATGCTAGTGCAGGCTTCAGCAGGCCCAAAGTGAGGTCTGCCAGAGCCTGCATTAGCATGTGGACCACAGACCCCTATCCTGAGATATACTCCAGAAAAAGGCCAAGTGCGAATAGGCCCATGGTTGTTGACAACATTTGTATGTGTTATACGTATCTGTATGCTTTTTGTACGCATCCTGTTTTATCCCGTATGTATCCTGTTTTTGTCTCGTATTATAAGCGCAAATGCATACAGATACATATAAGATTCGTACAGATAATTTCTAATATTTCAGATCATTCAAACAAATGTTTTGGAACATTCGAAATTAGTTTGAATGTTTAAATTCAAATGTGAAGGCATTCTATTTGAATTTGAATGTCCACATTCTATTGAATTTGATCAAATTTAGAATGTTTAGAACATTCGTGCATTTCCTTACAGGATGCCCTGCATCCTGCCTTGACAGATTGATAAATGTCAGGGCTCTGCTTTGAGGCAAGCTCAGATCTTGCTTCCTTGTTGTGCTCTGGAAATTGGGTATGGTCAGCCTAGATCTGACCCACAAACCTTTGAATGTTTTTCTGATGACGGGCTTTTATAGAATGAATGCATCATGTTTCACAAGTGGATTACAACTTATGCCGTGTGGCCAGATATTCATCTAGGCACAAGCATGGAGCCCCACACCACTGACTGTGCTGAAATCTCCCTCCTCTCTGCTTCTGCCTTCTTCATCATGGGATTGCTGACTGTGCTGAGGTCCCTTGGTTTTTGTTTCTGTTTCATTTGGGACAGATTCAATCTGATAGCGTTGCCCACAACATGCCTGTTCCCTTAGGAAACTTGGAAGCCTTCCAGAGACCTTTATGGGTCACTTAACATGTTGTGCACAAGGCCGGCTTGACCGCACAAGCATTCCGAGCAATTACTTGGAGGTGCGATTGTTTTTGTAGGAACAGCGCTGGCTCTTGTCCAAGGTGGCCAAGGGCAGCACGGATAGAATATGATCTCAGCCCAACAACCTGGAACCCTTCAAGCATTTTAGACTGCAGCGGAGAAACCCATTCATGGCTGATATGCAATCATATGTAATTCAAAATGCCGTACTGAGAATTCCTTGGAACAAAGAATATTCTTCCTTGGCAGAAGATAAACACTCGAGGCCCTTATACACTGGCACTTTGAAATAGTCCCTTTGAAACATGGACCCTTTCTGCTCTTTCTGCTCTCCTGTAATCCAATTTAAGGAGCCTCTTACTCCAGATCCTAGTCCTCCACATCTGACCATTAATGAATATTAAGAAGACCCTGCCCCCCCCCCACTGGTTTGGCTCCTCCTGCACAGAATGGAGCCAGATCTGGATTATAAAGCCCTTAATCTGGATCCTGGATCCACATGAGGATCAAAGGCCTCATTCCAAAACATGGAGGGTGTGCAGCCAGTATGTCTCCACATTTTGGAACTAACGGGGGGTGGGGTGGGTGGGTGTTCAGTGGCATGCCATAGTGCACTGCCAAAAATCCTCTTCCTCCAGGCTCTTAGGCTAGGAACTTTTGTTCCCAGCCTTCAGGGGTGTGGGAGGGCAGCTGCAAATCTCATAAAAGCTTCACGGGCACATTGAGATGTGATCTATCCTACACCTTCATGCCACCTGGACCAGTGAGCCCAGTTGTTCCAGACCTGCTGATCCAGATCTAGTGCAGAAAAGACTATGGATGAAGAAAGTCTCCTATGGGTCTGACATGCATGTAGAACGTGGGACCTCTGTTCAGCACATGGAACTCCACCTTACAAACGTGGCGCCTCCACCAGTGATTGTATCTGTGAAAAGGGGGACAGCATGATCACCATAGGTACTTGCGAGTTGCAGTAGCAGCAGGCATCTTCTTGAGGACCTGTGGGTGCCTCCATTTGGAAGTGAGGATATGACCAATAGCATGTGGTTCTAGTGTTCTCATCCAATCTCCAGTGTACCTTTTCTAGCCTGGAATGTTTATAAGAGAGGAGAGGGGCAGACTGGCATGTGAACGATCCTATCTGTGAACCCTCTCTAAGCCATCTCTCAGCTGACTCAGAGATTCTTTCTGCATGGGGACTTATTCCAGATTATATCCCACATGCTGGTGCAGAATACAACAGGCCCTAGCATGCAGATGGCAGGGCCATATTCTAGGATATAATCTAGAGTAAAGCCCAGCGCTGAAAGGGCCATGGACCCAAGCATAATAGTTTCCTTGGCCTCATTTACTGATGAAGATGGCTGCAATTTTTCTAGGTTGAATGTTAACACCTCAGAAAAATTGCTTTCCCCAAAACTAGAAGCAACATTTTCTTAAGTACAATATTTAAGGGTTAATATTTTTATATAATCTTTTTCGTTGTTATAAAGAGGTATCATAAAAGGAATTCTAACTATAAATGCAAAAACGAGCCTTGAAGGTACCTCTTTGAGATGTCATAATATCATAAGTCTAAGGAGAAATCTATTTCGCGTTTTCCTTATTACATTGCAATTCCAACTTAAAAACCTCATAATTCACCAGTAATGCCTCATGGCTTATTTAAGTTCCAGGCAATCTAACCTCCCTTGTTCTCCACAGCCATCTACATGTGACGTCTCTTAAATCTTATGACAACTAATAAATCATTTGCAGCCTACTAGCTAATCACCATTCAAGATTCTGCTTGGCTGCTAGGATAATGTAGTATTTGGAGTATGAATGGGCACTGGTGCCTGTCAGGAAGGTCACATTTTGTCGAGGTTAATGGTCATAATAAATGATCTCTCTTGAGCTGAAGTGTAGTACAGCAAAAGCACTGTCCAGTAATGGTATATTGTGGTGCATAGGAAGGGGTAGAGCAAACTGCCTAGATAGCAGAGGGTTGCCAGTTCAATCCCCAGCCTCTCTCAAGAAGCAAGTAAAGGCAAACCACTTCTGTGACTTTGCCAAGAAAACTGTCTAGAGATACCCATAGAGGTGCCTGTGCGGGCAACCTGAAGGCCGCATCCCCATTATAAGCTTAATTCGGCTTCCCTACACCGAAATAATAGAACCGGATGCAAACGCGAATTTGCCTGTTCCCATTACTTTAAACTTAATCACGTTTGATCCGGATTCTGAGGATCGTACGTGGTGTACGTGACTCAAGTGACTACTTTTTAAAAGCCGCTTTTCGGGGCTGCCCTGCCCTCTTCCTTCTGGCGTGAACGTGCCACCCATATCGGACCCCTTCACAGAGCCTGGCTGGGTGGCTGCTGCTTGCCTGGATGGAGGAATACTGGAAGCGGGCATCCAGCGATTCTTTCCCCTCTTCTCCCCATTGCCCAGGGCACACAGCAGCAGTGGCAACTCAAGCAAGGGGGCTTTAAACATTCACACATCTCCCAGAACCTGCCCCTGCTTTCCTTTCCCCTTTAAAGGTCAGAACTCCAAAGAGCTAGAATTGCGCAAAATTGCAACATTGTTATCAGGTGCGAAGTGGCTAGATTGCTACAGTGTAGCAGCTGCTGTGAAGGTTGGATTTTTACACTGAAATCACTGACTTTGGAAGCAAGCTATTGGGGGAGGGAAACCCTAAACATGGATTCACATCCCTTAAAACGGTAGGGTCCCCACAGTAAAAAATGTAACACGTATCAAGCGCATGATCTGGAGTGAGACCTATTGAAATGAGGGTTAACATTTACAACGCTTTGGGGCTATTTAACATGCGGAAAGCGTGTTAAGTCAAACTAACGTGGGGTCTGCGAGAATTGAACCCGTATTGAATCCGAAATAAGTTTGCCGTGGGGATTCGCCCTTGAAGTAAGCTATGACTTGATGGTACCCAACAACAACAGCACGTATGGGAAAGTCTGATACAAATGATCTTCAGAGACACATGTCTCTGCCTGCCACCTGGAAAGCACAGGGAACATAGGAACTTCAATTTCATTCATTCATGCATACATGGATGCATGCATTTTAAATGTCTTCAAAGGCCAGAAAGGGTTGGGGGTCATCTGCCTAAATTTGGAATTTTGAAGGTGTGCTTCTTCCCATCTCCAAGCAGAGATGCTTGGAAGCTTTGCAAGCATTGGATTAGGGATGTGCATGAATTTTTAATTTTTGCATTCGAACTCGAGTTGAATAAAATGTCAAAACATTCAATTAGATTCAAATGTTTAGAATCCGAATGCAACAAAATCCAA
Organism: Aspidoscelis tigris stejnegeri; assembly: GCA_023333525.1. Taxonomy (NCBI): domain Eukaryota; kingdom Metazoa; phylum Chordata; class Lepidosauria; order Squamata; family Teiidae; genus Aspidoscelis; species Aspidoscelis tigris. The sequence goes on from JALMGA010000007.1 coordinate 17,913,031, forward strand.
TTTGAACTGAATGCATTTGAAACTAGTCGTTTGAATGTTAGATTCGAATCTGACGATACAAATGTCGGCAACATTCATATGTGTTATACGTATCTGTATACATTTTGTATGCATCCCATTTTATCCAGTATGTATCCCATATTCACCCCATATTATAAGTGCAAATGTGTACAGATAGGTATGAGATTCGTACAGATACACATGTAATTCGTACATATTTGTACTTTTGGATGTTTTGAATCATTAGAACAAATGGTTTGAAACATTCAAAATTTGTTTGAATGTTTACATTTGAACGTGAAGACATTCTATTTGAATTCAAATGTCCACATTCAATCGAATTAGATTGAATTTCGAATGTTTAGAACATTCACACACATCTCTACATTGGATAAGCCCTCAGGAGCAAAGTTGCCTGCTTGAGCACCGTGTTGGAGATTTCTGATGTGAAGGATTACAGTGGTGTAATGTGAATATGTTCTACGTTTCTCAGAGGTTTCCCCTTGACTAAGGCCAGTTCCAGATGCCAGCCGAATATCCCACTAGCAAGCAATATTCTGCAGTATTGCCCCTTTAGCATTATCACCTACGAGCTGGACAATGCAGGAACAAGTTTTATCTTTGTGCATTTAGTGCCTAGAAAGAAGAATATGGCTATTTTGGGAAAAAGAACACCTGATCTGAGTTTTCCCACATGGTAATACTACTCATCTTGTCTGGAGCTTGCTCTTAATTTTTTTCCTGAAAAAGATACCCACTGCACACGCACGAAAGTGAAATCTAGTCGAAAATACCCACTGTCCAGCACAGGAAGAATTGCTTGTGCAGTTCTGGGTATTTCACACCATTGGATGCATCATGGAAACTAGCGTCGGTCAAGGCAAGGGGCCAAGGCTTGCCCGACAATTTCACCCTGCTGTCTGGCATCGATGGTGAAAGGCAGTTGTGAGATCCTGCATTTTCCAATGGCCGAATGGACACAGCCTAAGTCTATCCGCTTACTGACTGTCCCTTTTACCAACTCCTATTCCATATTAAGCCTAAAGGGGCACATTCCAACATGGCAAATAATCAGCTTAGAGTCTGTATCCACATTTCTCTGTACTGACAATCATTGTGTTTCCGTACCTTTTGTGGACCTAAGTGCCGAAACCTGAGCTAAAGAGTGTTTGGATTAAATGAGTTTTCAGTCTAGTTCAGAGCAGTAGTCTTATTTTATTTGGAAAGTGAGAATAAGCAATAGGAGTTGCAGGCAGAGAGCTGTGTCAAGACAGCAGAAGTTGGACCCAGTACCTTCCAGGCTTAATCCAAGCCTTCTGTTATTGAAATGAATTCAGAGATCTCTGATCCTGTGGTTAGGGTGCTGGACACTTATTTGGGAATCACCAGGTTTGATTCCACACTCCTCCATGAAGCCAGCTGGGTGACCTTTCTCTTTCTGAGCTCTCATAGCCCCACCTACTTCACAGGGTAACTGTTGTAAGGAGAAGTCAGCCACTTTGGTGGGTGGGAAAAGTGGGGTAGAAAAGCCAACACTTCTTCTTCTTGATATAGCATCCAATATGGCCTTTAATAATAGACTATGGGTGCGTTCCCATGGTACTAATTTGTATCTCTATTGCCCCTCCACTGAAGTGGATTAAAGAAAAGCGGGTTCAATCCGGATTTAAGCGTTCCCAAGGGGGTAAGCAAAACACGCATTTAAAATGAACGGACCGTCCCCAAGGAAGCGTGTTTTGTTTACCTGCATCTTTTTCTCCCCGCCCCTCCCTGTTTCATTGGGTGATCGGGCGGAAGGAATTTCCAGCTGCCGAAACGCCTTCCCCCCAGCCAGCAATCCTGCGATCCTTTCCTTCAAAAAGACCAAAAGAAAAATTTAAAACTTCTCTGTTCATCTCCCCTGCTTGCGAAGACTGCAGCCGGCACTCTTTACCCAGCCAGCTCTTTTACACTTTCACTTTCGCAGAAGCAATTCATCACAATGTATCTTTGCTGTTACTCTTTGGGATTGGAAAGAGAAACAGCAAAGAGAAAATGCCTGCCTAGATCGCTGTTTGCATAGATTGCTGGCTGGATGACAGGCAAAAGAGAGACAGACAGAGAGAGATGATCTCTCCGGCTGGCAATTCCCACCTGGGAGAGAATCCCCGCCCCTTTTGCCACGGAGCGATCCCATGGAAAATGTTGCGCTGAAAACCCACGTCTTCCAGAAAGTACTGCTTTAAACAGGTATTTTTTTAAAGCGGGTTTTCCCCATTAGCGGCGCTGGAAACCCGGATTAAAACCGTGCATGGAACCGCTCCGTGGCAAAAGAAGATTTTCAGCAGACTTATTATTGGATGGGAACGCAGCCTAAGTATTTATTCCACTATCATATTTTTCAGTAATGATTTAATATCACGCAAGAAGACATAGAAGGAGAGCAAAGGAAATATCTGGGATCAGTGCTGGAGGACTCTCTGGAGGAAGCGGAAAGAAAGCAGTTTTCATTTGTCTTTCATCAATTAATCACATTCGTCCACACTCAATTAATTCATTAATGTTTTTTGCTCAGTAAAGGATATAAGCAAGGTAGAGTGGCCACAGAATTACAAGAGAGGTGAGGGACAGAGAGAGGCAAGAAAATGTACAGAAGGCAATAGAATAAAGTAAAACATTAAACTGAAAGCTATATTGACTATTGTGGGAACAGGTTTCACTTGATTTTCTGCTGCAGGCAAAAACTGAATGAATCCATGCAAATTTGCAAAAAATATTTTTAATTTGGATTATGTTGAGAAGGTTTGAGCACTCGGGCATTCTCTGATAAGAACCACAAGATATATCCCCATTGACAATATGAATTGTTGGCATTATTTAATTTAATTTGTTTCATATAACTGGCACTAAAATGGATTCCTTCACCAACAGATTTATTCCTTTGAAGGCATGTGGTTATCTTCAGAAGAGGGATTTTGTGCACAGATTTTTCATTTTATTAGGGATTGCCCAGTATGATCAGTTGCAGGGCTGTGAATTCCTGGTTTAATCCTCCTTTTATGGAAACCTATCTTATTGTATCTTATTGATTAGAATTGATGTGTGGAATTTGGGAGATAGCACTTATGCTTGCATCAAAATGATTCTTTCTCCAGATCAAGATGCTGTCTCTGCTGTATCACAAATTAATAAAAACCTGATGTTTGGATCTGCTTCTTTATTGCCAACTCAGAAAATGGAATGTACCACTCCGGTCCATGGACGATGGTCCTCAGGAGTTGAGTCAAGATTTATTGAATGTTTTTGCTAACTGTGCTGAATTGTTTAAAAAGGAGATGTTGGGCACATGACAAGGTAGGCCTGTATTCAGTGGCAGCTGGTGTTTATGGGGATCAGCAACAGCTTAAAAATGGCACCAGGGATCAGAACAGACACTGCTAACATTAGATAAGACACTATCTACAGAGCTTTTTTGGTGGTGGCCTCATGATTTTGGAACAGCCTTCCTCCAGAGGTGAGCCACACTTGTCAATTTGAATGTCATTTTGCACAAAGCTATGGGCCAATCTAACAATCCCTGGACCACAGAGAGGCCTTTTACAAGAAGCCTAATGGTATCTTGGTCTTGGTAGCTGTTTTGGATGCAGTGTGCTAGCTGGGGGTGAGTCTTCTCTCTACTACTACAGCATGTGGAATAGAGAGGCCCAGAAGTAGGATAGGCTTTGCACTATGGTCGCGTTCCCATTATAAGCTTATTTCAGTTTCAAACCGTTTTCAATTCTTGCAGTTCCCACGTCAGGTTGGCTTAACACGCTTTCCGCATGTTAAATCGCCCCAAAGCGTTGTAAACGTTAATCCTCATTTCAACAGGTCTCACTCCAGTTCATGTGCTTGAAACGTTTTACATTTTTTACTGTGGGAACCCTTCCGTGTTAAGGGATGAGAGTTTCCCTCCCCCAATAGCTTGCTTCCAAAGCAAGCTGTAATAATCCACCCATTAAAGCACCCGCTACATTGTAGCAATCCAACCACTTCACACCTGATAACAATGTTGCAATTTTGAAAGTTCTGACCTTTAAAAAATGAAAAGAAAGGAAAGCAGCTGCAGGTTCTGGGAGGTGTGTGAATGTTTTTAAGGCTCTGACTATGGAGTGAGTGGGCAAAGGGGGCTTGAGTTGCCGCTGTTGCTGTGTGCCCTGGGCAATGGGTAGAGGAGGGGAAAGAATTGCTGGCTGCTGGCTGCCGTTCTTCTGCCATCCAGGCAAGTGGCAGTCACCCAGCCACCCAGCTAGGCTCTGTGAAGGGGTCCCTTATGGGTGGTGCGTTCATGGCAGGAGGAAGAGGACAGGGCAGCCTTGAAAAGTGGCTTTTAAAAAGTAGCCACTTGAGTCCCCCCTTGAGTCATGTACATTCTCAGAATCCAGACCGAACGCGATTCTGGCTGAAAGTAATGGGATCAGGCATTTTCACATCCCAGAATAGGAACCTGCAGTCTGCATGTTAGTGCAGACTATAGCAGTTCCCATGAGGACAGAAAGCCCCTTTTCCAGAGTCCGATGTGCACTTCGGCCCATAGTTTACAATTCATCAATATTTGGGCAGGTGGATCTGCACTCACGGGAGACGCTTACAGCCTACAAATGCCCCCTGCCTGCCCAGATGTTGACTAACTGTAAACTACCTGTGGTGCATGACATCGTGCACCACAAGCTACACAACCTTCACCTCACACGATGGGGAATCTACCTGCACTTCTTCTGGCATCTGCACTTCTTCATGAGCTGCCACATGATCTCCTGACGTGACTGCGCATGCATAGAGCGGCAGATCAAGATGGTGGCGCCCAGGAGTGGATCAGCCGCACGATCGATCTCAGGTAAGTGCTCGATCATGTGAGAGGCTAGGATGCCGTTGACGAGCACTAGGCAACATTAATCTCTCACCCACCTTTCCCGTCCACAGGATGGGAGGGGAAGTGCAAAGTCGCCCCAGGATATAACCTGGAATAGGATAATGCGCAGGTAAATGTGGCTGGTCCCTTTGAAGAAGGGAAGTTTGAGTTTCCCCACTTTTGGCTTTTTATTTTTTTAATGTCATTTTTAAACTAACCTTCTCCTCAATCCTTGGGTGGTTTACAAAACAGATAGCTGATACAAAGCTAAAAACAGCAACTGAAAATAAAGAAAGAGAAGTTGGGGGGGGGGGATTAAAATCTACAGCAAAATCCAGAAATTTAAAAGAGAAAGGTGGGGAGCAGGGAAGCGAGGAAGATAAATTGTTTCTGCCAAAGCACCAATTAAAATAGTTTCTCAGTGGAATCTCCCCCAGATACATAAACAGCAACTTCCACAATGTGGCATCTGTCAGGATTATGGCAAGGGCAGAGTAAATGGCCTTTCCCTCCCAGACCCCCATCAAAGCTGTTCAGGCTTTCCCACAAATACTATTTATATATGTTTAAAATGCCATGTACATTAACTGTATTTATGCTAGTTAGGCCATAGAAGGAAGTGATAAGATGCTGTTATTTTGGTCTCCAACCTGACCGGGATGGTGACACTAGCCAGTTACGGTTTCAGCCAGATGATATGTATTATTATTGAATAATAGATTATAAGTGCAATTTCCTCTCAATTAATGAATATTTTTTTTAAATTCAGCAATGCAGCATATATGTTTTATTATTTATTCATTTATTTGCATTTTTATCCCACCCTACACCCAAGGGTCTTAGGGCGGGTTGCAACTTATAGAATGAACACATTAAAACCAATAACATATTAAACATATTAAAACCATGGCAGGGTCTGAATGTGGGGAGGAGAAACTGTCCCTTTACTTAGCAGCCAAAGGCCAGGGTAAAGAGGTGCATTCTAGTGCAGTGGTCGGCAAACTCATTAGTCAGAAGAGCCAAATATCAGCTGTATAACAATTGAAATTTCTTTTGAGAGCCAAATTTTAAAAACTTAAAACTATATAGGTAGGTACATTGTTATTAACTTAGTTAGGGTACTCCTAAGCTGGAAGAGCCACAGTCAAGGGGCCAAAGAGCCACATGTGGCTCTTGAGCCGTGGTTTGCCTACCCCTGATCTAGTGGAATCTCTCTAGTCCACTCTAATGTGCCTTCAAAGGAGGCCCAGAGGTTGACCATGGTCCATCCTCCTGGCAAGTGTAGAAAGGCCCACAGATTATGCAAACTAAGAGACAATGCTAGGCATAAACATTGTTCAGTCTTTTAGGCACCATCAGGTCACTTGTGACTCCTGTTGACTGAATGGGCAAATGCTTGCATCTTCATGTTCTTTAGTAATATATTTTAGCCCTTTCAGGGATGTTGTAAAAGTCCCTTTGACCCCAACCATCTATGATCCCAACCATGACTTCCTGTCTTTTGCTTCCTCGGCTTCCCTCAGTCTTGCCAAGCCTAATACTTCCTTCTCATCCTTCATTTGCTGGCATCAGATGCCCACGGTCGCCTTCCAACAGCATTTGTCACCAGGCTGTGATGAACTACATTTCCCTCCCCTCTGTTTATGTAGCTTCCTGCCCAATCTGGCTAAAAGAAAGAATCCCTTTGGATGTTATTAAACCCTGATTCCTAGGCTTTGGGGTGAAGTAAGGCAAACTGAGAAAGAACCTGTCTTTAGGGCCTCAAATTAGCCCAGAGGGTGCCTCTTTGGGTGTGTCTAATCACAGCCTTATTCTCACAGGTAAACATAATGTGGGTCTGGCCTTCTCTGTTGAACATGTGTGTGTTTTAATACACTGTACCCCTACAGTGAAAAAACCCAAAGCTGCTACATATGGCAGTATCATTCCTTACGTTACATAAAAATGTAAGGACATTTGGGTAGCGAGACTCAGTGCTTCCCATCCCACCCCACCTCTACCCTCTGCATTCCCAAATGAAACTATAGACTTCTGGTTACTCTGCCTGTATGAGAAATCCAGCAAGCCCTTTCCTGTCCCTTTGGAATAACTGGTTGCAATTACATATGCCGTGGTAAAATGACTTATGCAGAGCCTTATGAATAGAGAAGGATTACATAAGGTTTATATCTGTCCTCGCCCAACATGCAGACGTCCCCCAGGTCATATTTTAGATTGCAATGGCTCGATCTTGGATAGCATCCCAATCTCTGGTTCTTTGATCTTACCCTGTAATGCTTCAGAACATGTGATACGCATAATCCTCTCAGAAAGTTTTTTTCTTAAAAAAGAGGTTCTGAGTTCCATTTACATAAAACCCACCTCTTTATAACTCTCTTTGGCCCATAATGAAAGCAAGCTGTGTGGTCCTCCCTGGAAATGAGAAGCACAACTTTTCTTCTTAACTTGTTTTTGAATACGATGCTGGCATTATTCTTTTCTCCATCTATTTATTAAACATTTGACCATAATTTCCAGTTCACAGCATTATTGATGGTATCCCTGTCCCTGTCCTTTGCTAAAGTGAAGAACTTGATTGAGCCGCCTGTATGTGAATGGTAGCCCCCTATTGAAGAAGAAGAAGAAGAAGAAGAGTTGGCTTTTCTACCCTGCTTCTCTCACCTTTAAGGGGACTCAAAGCAGCTGACAAACCTTCTGCTCTTCTCTCCACAACAGAAGTTGCTGTGAGGTTGGTGGGGCTGTGAGAGCTCAGAAGAGAGCCTTGACTAGCCCAAGATCACCCAGCTGGCTTCATGAGGATTGCAGAATTGAACTGGAAGACTACCAGATAAAAGTTTGACACTCTAAACACAAGACCAAACTTGCTATAAGATAGAATCCTGAATAAGATCCAGTGAAACAAGGTGCTTCATGCTTTGGCCCTTTCTGCATGGGCTCTTAATCTGTATATTCAGGGTTATATCCTGGAATAGGGGCAAGCCATCCACAGCTGCAACTAATCCAGATCTGCCCATACCATCTCAAACCCAAGTCTGCAGGCCAGGCTATTCCATATCCACTGATCCTTGATTAAAGAAAAGCAAGTGCAGAAAGGGACTTTAATGTATTTCTGGGAGACAGCAGGACATGTGTTAAATTCCCCTATGGATCCATATGCTATGAGACTAATTCAAGAATGACACATGCTCGGGAAGAATCAGTGGGATATACGAGGCTGCAAAAGAAAGTATATTATATTACATCCCTCTAGAAGATTTTAATGGACCCTAGAGAGAAAATATATCAAACTCATGCTATTTGGATGTTTGCCAAAGGTCAATAATTGTTCCCCTTTCTGGCTAGCCCATTAGATAAAAGCAAATGTCTGCTATAACAACGATATAAATACAGCACATCTGTTTGTATGTGAATAATCTTCAAAACTTAAGGAAGGAAAGAGGGTTTATTGTTCACCAAAGCAGTTTAGAGGTGGTAGGATGGGGATGATGCTTATGTTCCCACCTCTAATGCACATTAAAAGCCAGAGAAAGCACTTTGGAGGACCATTTTTTGAAGATTAATGAAGATTAGGCCACTAGCAGGCAGACACAACCATCTCTAAACTGCACTCGAACCACTTTTTTCTTACTGTGTGCAGAGGCCGCCATAAAGAAGCAGAGCCAAATCCATTCCCCCTATGCACTGGTGAATGTTCTCTTTATGCTCAGTTCCTTTCTGCACTCACCTCTACGGGCTCCTGGGAGTAAGGACAAATGTTCTTTGGCCCTTTCTGCATGAGGCCTTATTATGGGTTATATCCTGGAATAGGAACCTACCATCTGCATGCTGGTGCAGACTTTGGCAGGCTTTCGCTGTGGCTTACTGCGGTCTATCTACTGTAGTACGTGGATGGCAGCTCCCTGTTCCAGGACATAAACCAGACAAGGCATTACATCCTATGTAAAGGTTGTGTGCGGGTGGCATGCTGCGTTGTCAGTTGCCACAGCAATGGCACAGTGCACATCCCCGTTGCTGTGGCGATGCAGACAGTCCCACACAGGACCGCCTACACTTCAGTGGGACCCAACTGGAGATGGTCTTGCTCTCTCAATTCAGACACCAGTCACTGGGCCTCTACTTAAGCTCTGTGGGGTAGTATCCCATGGACATTAAGTGTGAAAGGGCCCAGAGGGACTATTCACACTTACCTTGGACCTATTTTGCACTTAGGCCTCTGGTATACAATTAGGACAGCTCTGGAGCATTACGTCCACATGTCCACAGTCCTGGAACATTTGGGAGGATCCCAGAGCTGCCCTGATCCTCTGCAGCTACAGCAAAGTAAAAGCATCTCCACAGCTTGACCAGGAGCAGCTAGTTTATTCCCAGTTGGCAGCATTCACACCCACTTCCAGGCACAAGGCTGCAAGGAGGTGGATCAGTGTGGCACGATTCTTGCTTGGCACAGTGTGATTGCTGCTGCGATGGCCAGATGCATGGCAGAAGTTCCCAAGGTTGTTGCCATGGCAACTTGGATGGTCTGCGATGGACCCATTTGCGCCACGGGTGCTGGTGGGCCAGCTAGATGCAGACAGCACCACCAGAGCTCACAGTGCCTGAATAAGGTCCAGTGAAGAACTCAACAGTGTTGGAATGGTATTGTTGTGCCATTCCATGCAGTTACACGTGAAAAGGCCTAAAGACAAATTAAAAAACAAATCATCGAACAGGCTATGAAGAAGCCATCTTGCTTGTAGGGAGAGGAAGACAGAAGGAAACTGGGTGAGCACTTTCCATCAAGCTCGGAGCATTGACCCTTCTCTCCCAGCTGTCACCACACAGGCTGTGAAGGAACCATCTTGCCTGTGGGTAACGGAGGAGAAAAATAAAATAAAAGTATTTTATCACTGTAAAGACAAAGTTGCTGCTAGAGAATCCCTATTCCTTTCCACGCCATTTGCCTTTTGTGTCTTGTCTCTCTGGAGTGTAAGCCTGAGGGCAAGGGGCCTGTTGTTACCCGCCCTGAGACCTTCAGGTGTACGGCAGGATAGAAATACAAATAATAAATAATAAATTAAATGGAAGGCACAGAAGCTCCCTGGCTGGGTTTGGTACCTTATCTCTTACAGAAACAAAATATTACCTCTGGACCTACTCCTGGAATCCCTATTTGTATCTAGAGAGATATTACATCCTATGGCCAACTTCTCAGAATGCAATTTATCTTAATAAGATGATCCTTGAGGAATTTAAAGCTCTAGCTCCTCATATGCACACAGATGTGTTTCTTCCACAGAGGACAATATTTTGCAGCCAGAAATGGCATGCCAGTTTCTAAGAGACCTGGTTGCTATGGAGAAGAAGGAGGGTTTTGCTTTGAGTGGAAGAGGTTCGTATTAAATTCTTTCCTAGGAAATTAACATTTATCTGCTATGGCTCAAACACAAGCTCATTTGCTTGGTATGATCACTCTGGACTCATATGAAGTGTATGAAAGTGGTTGTCCTTTTGATAAACACAGGGCAGTCTGTGGAAGCAATTATTCTCAATTTTAATTTCTGTTTTTACACTTCCACAACCATAATTTGCTTGTGCTGATTTCGCCAAATTACTTCAAAAGTTAGTGAATTTATTGTTAAAACTGCTTTCCGGGCTTTTTGCTATGTTAAAACAAAGACTTAAAAACAAAGGAAAAAATCCAGAGCTCGAACTGGATAAATGGGTTACCTTCCTCATGTAGTTTATCATGAACAATGAGTGTTCACAATGGCTGCAACGTGTTATTATGTGCAAATTATTTCAAGTTAATTCTCAGGCCTCAACAAGGCAAAGGAAGACCAGGGGCTCAGAAGTTACCCGAACTGTGCTTCCTATGTCCAAATCTAACCTTTTCCCTAGGTGGCCACTTCAACCAAGCTTTTGCCACATCTACTTACAAGGGTTGTGGTCACACCTTTGGTTTAAAACTTTGTCAGTCCATGTTCAGCTCTGACTGCCTCGCACCTCTTCATTTCTATCTGCTTTAATGGTGAACTTTCCACCTTCCATTTGGACATTTCTGAATGGAAAGTCTACCAATAAAATGGACAGAAATGAAAAGGTGTGAGCTGTTAGGCCTGAAGATAGTCTGAAGAAAGTTTAAAGTGATGGTGTGACTATAGCCAAAGAAATGTAGTAAGAGCTCCTTCCTCTGCTGAATCCACTCCCACCATGGACAAGCTGTTGGGAGATGCTTTGAGGAGGTGTATGTGGAAGACCCCCATCTAAGACACCACTAAAAGGAGCTCTTCCATCTAGAAGTTTCCTCAGAGCTTCTACACATAAAGCACATGCTCTGAATTCTAAGTCCTCACCATGTATCATTCTTGGAACAAGTTCAGTAAGCTGAGGAAAGATGGTTGGTAGAAGTCCCGCCAGATGCCGTGGCCTGAATCTGTGTAAACGAATTAATAAGCTTTGTTAGTTTAGCAGTATTAAATTACCGTTCTCCTTCATTCCATTGATTAATAACAACTGCCCTGACAAAAAACAGGATAAGTGGCTTAAGTGTAATTGTGCAAGAGAGATAGGCCTGAGACTGCAGTTTTACATGACTGGGAAATGCAAAGGCCTAAATGTTTAATAGGTCTGCCCAATGATTGGCACATTGTATCTTCACATAAAACTAACAGCTTTGGCAGGGCTTCCATCCACTGATGTATCTCTATAGAACTAAAAGATGCTGCGGTTACAACTGGCACTTTATGGTACAAATGCCACCATTAGGGACCATTAATATTTGGCAAGACATAGGTGGGGTAGAGAACCAACTGAGCTCATAACAAAAGAAAAAAAATCTGCATCAGCCAATCAGGTGCTAGGACTTCAATATTTTGCCACACCATCCAGTTGTTTGTTTCTTTTAAGTCTGAATCCACCTATGCCTGTCCTCTGGGAGACTCAGTTTTTGCCCACTGCCATATCTAGACTGCAAAAATCTGGATGACCCCTAGATGGCAGTAGAGAATTTAATAGTGAGACAAAAATACTGTCTTGTACAGTTTAGGTGTATGGACATCTAAGGCTGCAAGTGCAAGGGGCTGCTAATGCCCTGTGGTGGATTGTTCACCTGACTGCAGGGCAGCTGGCAGGTGATGGTTTGGGGCAAATCAAGCCCTTACCTGGGCAATTAAGTGCTCAGGTAAGGGGGGACAGTTGCGATCACAGCATTAGCGTCAGGGACAGCAAAGTCCTGCCTGCTAATGCTGCGATCATAACCCAGGAGTGTCCCCATACCCCCAGGATAACCTGTTCTTGCCCCGTAATCCAATATTTTAATGACCAATCTACATGAAAAACAATGTGTACCTATGCACAGAGCTTTGGACAAAGTCTGTTTCTGAAAGGTAACTCTTATTATTCTTAGCTAAAATAGCCCATAGCTTTGGCTAAGGATTATAGGAACTGCATCCATAAAGTGAACGCTTCCAAATTCCATACATGTCTAGGACACAGGTTTAAAAGTCCTTGAAAGTACTATGATGCCGCATTGTGCAATCTAACAGACTGACACAGCTATTGGGAAAGGGTGTATGAATACATATTTGTGGCAGCTTCAGGGTTTGCAGAAGGCACACTGACTCAACAGTTTTCTGTGCTAATTGGGTACAGAAGATCCAAAAGAGTGGTATGAAAATTCTTGTTTTATGGACTTGTCTCAAATTGTAGTTTGTCAAACATGAACTGCTTAGATAGATCCAGAACTACCATCCAATGAAGAAGAAGAAGAGTTGGCTTTCCTACCTCACTTTTCTCACCCATTTAAGGTGAGTCAAAGCAGCTGACAAACCTTGTTCTTCTCCCTACAACAGGCACCCTGTGAGGTAGGTGGGGCTGTGAGAGCTCAAAAGAGAGCTGGACTCGCCCAAGGTTACCCAGCTGGCTTCATGGAGAAGTGCAGAAACAAATCTAGTATTCCCAGATAAGAGTCTGGCTCCTTAAAGATTAGACCAAACTGGCTCAATGACAGCATCTGGAAAACTTACAGAGAAGGTGATAATGGCAGCAGCGGCACTTCCAAGGAAGGTAAGTTCCTCTGTTATGGACACTACTCTGTACACATGTCAGAGAGTTTTCACATGTGGAAACTTGTTGTGAAGAAGGCAGTGCCAGACTCTGAGACTAAGGAAGTGCAGTGTATTTGTTAACTGTTTGAATGCCTGGTTTTTGTGTGTCTGTAAAGGGAATTTTTTTTAGGACGGGCAATTGAAAAAAGAAACTCTCTGGTCAGCCACCCACCCTAGTTTGCAGTGCCAACAGTCTCGAGGTGAGACATCAGAACCTGCAATCTCTGTCCTGTTCAGTGATTTCAGCCGATGCCAGTAGCAGCTAGAATACACACACTCAACAAGATCTTCTTTCTTGCAAGCAGAGAGACCTAGTGGATCCCTCTCAGTGAAGGGGCAGAGGCTCTACTTTTATATCCTACAGTGTATCTTGAGGCAAGTGACCAAGCCTCAATGGAAAAGCAAAGGGGATAAAACGTGCGACAAAAAGATGCTTAGACATTCTGATTTGCATGATGGACAAAATCTGAAGTTGTGAGTAAACAATTGTGTTACCAGATTTAGACAAGCAGATTTCAGTGATGAAATCAATCATTGCTTTGGGAGTCCGAATTGATGATCTGATACTGCAGCTCCTGCTTAAAGCAGAACTCTTTTATTGAGGCCAAATGCAGTCTTTCTGTGTCTCTGGTGTCATAAGAAGCAAACAGTAGATGTTTTCCAAAGCGGCCAAACAGGATCCAAGGTCAGGAAACCTGGCACTTAGTTATTCTAGCTGAAGAAGAAGGAGGAGAAAGCTATAGTTGGAGATCAGGCAGTCACAGTTTGCCCTTTTAAAATAGTCAGGTTTAAGAACAGAGCCTTGCACTAAAATAAGCCTTTCAGCTCCACCTAGGGCCAATTCTTATTAACATCATAAGCCCTCACCTCCCTGCGTGTCTCTGCAGGTGTCAAGGAGAATCTAGGGTGGGTTGCTGAGTTAGGCACTTGATGGTCCTGGACATCTCTATGAAGTTTGTGTTTGATGAACTGCCGCTTGTCACAGACCTAGTTCTTTGCACATCAAATGCCTTCAGCGGGTTCCATAGGTTAGCCAAATGGTAGGCAGGTTCCAGATTAGTGGATTAAATCCATAGTTATATAAAAATTCACAGCTTACCTGCTGAAAAGCAGAGGTCCGGCATCCAGACTTCTGCAGCCCCCATAGCTTCCTCCTGGGAGCTTCGATACTTCCAGTGAGGTATGTATCACATGGGAAGAGGCAGCCAATGGGAGCTGAGCTGTAGGCTCAGCTCTCGTTCACTGTTCCCGCCATCCTGTCCAGACTGCCGGGAACATTCGAATTTAGCTGATACTGCAGAGCGAGTGTTGATCATTCTGCAGTTGGTAAACTTGAACTAGCGACAGCATAATGCGCTGCTGCTACTGGGTATCGGGCGTCAGGCATGATGCACAGTTTTCCTCCGTCTGGACACACCCTTACATTTCATTGTCCTTTTTGCATGCTATTGCCAAAGCGGACAGACACAGCTGTTGTTGCAGATATACATCTTTCTGTTGTTTATGCTCGTTGTTGCTAGTTCTCGTTTTTGATTTGCTTTGGCTGGAAGACAAAGAGCAAATTGTGGCTCCCAGCAGAACATTTTTGTACAGGACGGCAGGATTTTTCATAACTTCTCCACTCCATTGTCTAAACCGCATCCTTCTTGCTGGACTGGTTCGGGTGTTCTTATTTTAAACCAAATAATAGCTCATCTTGTTAATCCACAGCTATTTTTCTTCAAGGACCCTGGAAAGAATGTGTACTTACTGGCCTGATTATGTTTCTTCTCTGGGTCCCATTGTTGCTGGGTGCTTAAGGGAAACGCTTTGGGTATTGTTGGATTTAACATTAGCAACTATGATGTGGGCTTCAGTGCTTCTCTCAAGTGCATTGTCAAAAGATTTGCAAGGGATTTATTTATTTATCTCACAGTAGACCTCGCGCCTTTTATAATGTAAATTACTTGCACTTCATTACTGGAAGCTTTATGCAAAAAAGAGGAGTGGTGAAAGTGTGACATCTATGCATGCTACTGCCAATCAGCACGTCTTGGTTTGACTGTCAGTTGCAGGCAGGAATGTTCACGAATGAAAAATGCACAGTTTTTTTGCAGTCAAAATGACAATGCAAATATTAGGTTGTCGAATCATTCTTTCAGGCATTCACATTTGCAGACAAACACTTTCACAGCATTTTTGTCCATTGAAAAAGCCTATTTTCTTCTGTTAAATACTGCAAAAGGGCATAAATCTGAGCCTTGTATAGTTCATTCCAAAGTCCAGGCATTTGAATGTTCATACTTTGATGCAAAAATTTGTGAATTTGAACATTTGATTGAATTTTTGTACGCAAATTCGTTTGTGCACATCCCTAGTTCCAGGACAGCAGCAAAAAAAACCTGAAGGATCTAGAAGCTAAACCCAGCAGGTCTCAGAACACTCTTCCTTTTCCTGGGCTGCCTCCTGATGGTGGCCAGATATTGTGGAAGGATGTGATAATGTGCAGTATTCTTCCTCCTCATTATTGCTTCCTGCCTAGATAGCACTGTGCCCCATGCTGTCTTTGCATGTTTTTGTGATGCAAAATACAGGCATTTTGGCTGGAGCCGAGTTCCTGTATATGCTTATTGCCACACCATGCTTAATTGTTGGCAGTTTCAGTCTCCATGCATGCATGGTGGATGGAGCAACAATCACTGCTCCATCTAGATGCGAGTAAAAGTGCTATTACCAGAAAACCCGTGACCAGTGTTGGGTTTTCCAACAATAGTATGTAGTGCCTTTTTGGGTGCGGGCTGGTGGTGGTGGAGCAGGGCTATGGTGGGATTGTCTACCATGTGTGAGGCAACCCCACCACAGCAGCAGCAGAATGGATTTATACTTTCCCCATCTAGATGGGATCCAAGGGCATGGTGTGGGATGGTGCAACAAAACCAGATGTTAAGGTCAGGGGATGCGGATGGGGTGGGTGCAAGATGGGTTGGGCAGATCTGGCCTTCATCAAAGCTTCTACAAACTGTTGATGAAGTCCAGCTACATTCACTTCACGTGTGAAGGGGAGGGGTTACAAACCTAGGCCCTTTTTGTTTTCAGTGCAGAGCACCAAAGCTTTGAATTTGAATATGAATTCAAAGCAGACAAATATTTTTTTGCCCATCCCAAGGGGAGGTACAGTCATAACAATTAAAACAGCTAAAAGTGAGCTATTAACACATTTTTAAGGGAAAATAATTCCGCTCCCTGAATCCTGCCGAATAATATGAGGGAGCGTTAAAAACACAAAGAACTGGATGGAAATATGCATCTAAACTAAGTGCCCTAGGATTATAATGTTGGTGCCTGGCATAACAAAGAGGAAAGGGCTAGCAGGGGGCCACCACAAATAAGACCCTTTCACTGAGACATTTGCCTCCAAACGACCCTGTCCTTGCTTCCTTGCTTCATGTTTGCAGTGCCCTTCAGTCACGTTCAACTGGTCCACAACAGCAGCAAACTTCCCTAATGCAACCCCTTATCAGATTTTTTTTTCTGAGTGGGAATTGTAGGATTTTGGGTGATTGTTTGAAGGCTACATGAACTCTGAGGATGTGAAGCAGGAGGGTCATTATTTGCAGCTTTTGCAACCTGCTACCCCAAAATATGGACAGACATCGGGCAATTTTATTTTCTGCATCATTTGTATGATCTTCACAGCCCATTGAGAAGAAACTTTGTAGCTTCCTCAGATCCTGATTTGGAACCCAATTTTCTTTTGCCTTAGCTCTCCTATTTGTCTTTTTCCTTAATAGTCTCCTGAAGAATCCTGCTTGCGCCTAGCACTGAAGTTCCCCTTCTAATGCTTTTGCTCTTCATTTAATTTGTCCTTTACCTCAGACTGTGACTCCTTGCCTCGGAACTTACACAACCTTAGAATTCCAAACTCCAGGAATCTCTTCCCAGTTATCAGTCTCGTCCTGTACAGATATGAATCCCAGTTGACAATTTGTTCCTTGATTAAACGGCTATTATGAGTAATCCCATCTGCACAATAAAAATGATTAAGGATTATTCTAGAAACAAATTAGTATAACTGTTCCATAGCATTCCTTTTGTCCCTTCAGTATTATCTTGTTTACTATGTAGGTATAATTTTCTGCACTAAACTGTCCCAAATTCTAGGATATTATATATATTCCCAGCAGGGATATTATATAGAAAACAAACAATGCCCACAATAAGCTTTGTTATTGGACAGGAATAGGGAGCAACCCACCCACCCCAAAGGTACAGTTCTGTCCCAAAATAGACTACTTGCTTGTTCTCTCTTTCCAAAATAAAATAGACCAACGCTCCAAACTGGACTGAGAATTCATTTAATCCAAATACACTTTAGCTTGCTTTTGTCAACGAAAGGTATAGAAACCCAAATTCTTGTCAGCATGGAAGACATTTTTAAACTCTAAACTGAATATTTGCTGTGTCAGAGTATGTCCAGAGAGAAAAAGTTACGAACAGCTCTCGTAGACTAAGCCTGTTCCATCAGATGCAAATATACCTCCTTTGTGAATACTGATCCAGACTAATACAGCTATATCCTTATATTCCACCACATAGAGCAGAGGCAGTGATGGCAGAGATTTATTTCTGCCTTATCCTGTTTGCGTGTAGAAGAATGTGTGTGTGTGTTTCCTTAAATAGCAAAAGGCGTTATTAACCATCTTTCTGTCATCCTTGGCTCTACGCAAATGTTTTAGCTCAAATCTCCCTCCCTTTTGACATTAAATGCAGGAAGGAGCCAGATTAGCCAAATGGGTTTGTTTATTGACTTCTATACCTACTCAGTATGGAGTTCTCTGGATAGCTAACCAACCAAGAAAAAATAAAATCTTTTGAAAAACTGATTTAAACTATAAATAGGGTAGGTGAGCTAGTGAGCAGAATATTTATTTACTTTGTTATTGTTGGGTACCAGAGAATCATAGAATCAGAGTTGGAAGGGACCTCTAGGGCCATCCAGTCCAACCCCCTGCTCAAT
Organism: Aspidoscelis tigris stejnegeri; assembly: GCA_023333525.1. NCBI lineage: Eukaryota > Metazoa > Chordata > Lepidosauria > Squamata > Teiidae > Aspidoscelis > Aspidoscelis tigris. Next base: position 17,930,981 of record JALMGA010000007.1, read on the forward strand.
GCAGGATTACCTAAACCATCCCAGACAGATGTAGGCCCAGCCTCTGCTTGAAGACCTCCAGTGAAGGAGAACTCACTACCTTCTGTGGCAACCTATTCCACTGACTAATCATGGCCAACTCCTGAGACCAATTTGCACTTGGCCCCATAGTACACAATCGGGTAACATCCGGTAAGGAGCATCTGAACTTGCAAGATGGATTTACAGCCCAGAAACACCTCCTGCCTTACCAGATGTTACCTTATCGTCTGCTAGCGGTGGTACACAAAATCACGCACAACACGCATCCCAGCCCTTATCAGAAGTTTACTTTTGATGTTCAGGGCTGTGACCATTCACACCATTTCCAGTGCTAGGGGTCATCTGAGATGCTGTGCAAGTGCACTGACCCCTCAGATGACCCCAAAGGTGACTGTGTGTGCACAAAACATCACTGTCACCAGGGCGCCAATCCTAGTGCATGCACAGTTGTGCTGAGCTCTGAAAATAAGATTGTGGAGCCAGGACATATGCCGGGTCATAGGTAAGTCTCCAGGAGAATTCCCACCCACCTATCCATCCATCCAATCTTAACTGACCAGCAACCATAAGCAGATTTGGTTACCAACACTAAAAACGCACACATTACTTCCTGAGCTTGCAGGAAAAAGTCAGTGATAAGAAAGAGTCTCTTTAGTTGGTTTCATTTCTGTATAGTCTTGAGCCAAATGCTGTTGTCATCTCATGTAGAGATTGCCTGCCTAGATAATCACACTTCCTACAAAAGCTGGCATGTGGTTCTTGATGTACAGTGTTTGTGGTTACTGTAATAACCACATGGGTGTCTGGAGGAAGTTTGTGCTTCCTCTGATTAGACTTCCACAGCAGGCGTGTGATCGAAATAGCAGACTGGCAAAGTATCTGGAAATCTTCTGGGAGAAACTTCTAGGTTTGTGCTTTAAGAAGGCAACAGATCTTCTGTGTCAAAGTATTAAAACCAAAGGACTTGTTGGAACTCTAAAACAAGGAGGAACATGCAGTAGAATCTAGCATAGAATATCTCTATCCGTTGTTTCCTTTCCCCCTCCTCATGGAAGAAGGAACAAGGGTTCACAATGAACGATTAATAGCAGTGATTCTGGCCCTTTCTACTCTGGTCCTTACTCTGGATTATATCCCAGGTAGGGCCTGTTGTGGTCTGTACCAGCATGCAGATAGTACACCTCTATTCCAGGATATAATATGGAGTAAAGCCCAATGCAGAAAGGGCCTCTGTGTGGTACATATAGCTGGTGGAGATTTTCTGATATTGAATTTGAGAGAGAAACTCACACACAGCTATTTGTGTATATATATTTTAATATTGGCCACTGAAGAAGACTTTTCTAGTCGAAACGCGTTTGGCCTATTTTTATCTATATTTTATCTATATTTTCTTTATTTTTCTGATTTTAATACATCTTTTGGCTGTGGCTTGTGGTTTACTTTTATTCCACTGTTTTTCTTACAGTGAGTTTTTAAATTTGGTGCTTTATACTATATTATTTGATTTAGTTTATTGATTATTTGCATTATTAGTGCATTTATTCTTTACATTATCAGTGGGGTCATTGTAACCCTTTTAGTAAATATCACATATATTTTTTGGGGGGGTATAGAACCCAATTGTTTGTTTTTTTGCTCACTTTTAGTGTGTTTGTTTGGGTTTCTTTTGGGATTTTTGGTTGTTCCACACACACACACACACAGAGCTGGTGCTTTCTCACTTTTCCGCAAATGCAGAAAAGTGAAAAAGGGGCAGCACGGAGAAGCTACATGCCCGCTTGCCTGGCTGGCTGCACATGCACACACTCAGTCACTAGTGGGGCATGGGGAAGAGGTGGTTCTCTCCTTCCCAGGGCTCAGCAAGGCAAAAGAGCCACCTCCAGTGTGTGATTCCCAGCAAGGAGAAAGCGAGGGGAAGTGAAAAATGACACTTTGTTATCAGTGTAGAATGTGGAGTAGGTGAATTGCTACATCTTTTCAGGCTGAATTGTTACTTCTCTGCTGAATATGGATCTGGTGCTTTAACAAATCTGTCAAGGGGCTGGTCTCTGTACAGGGTGAAAGCCACCCGTTTCAGGACATATTTGCCCAAATACTGCTGTAGGGTTCCCACAGTAGTAAGGAAGAAAAGTTTTTAAAAACAAAAACGGGGGTGGGGGGCTGAAAAAACAGGTGTTTATTTATTCCGTTTTTTAGCCAATTTATCCTCAAAATACCCCTGAAACTGATTGGGAATGGGAATGAAGAGGATCCAAACCATTTCTAAACCATTTTAAAATGCCAATGGGAACTGGGCCAAGGTCTTTATAAAGCCCACGTAGACTTTTTTCCCCTTAAAACTTAAGGCTGCTCGAAATTTCTTTGTTCTCCTGTAAGCCCTTGTTAAGGAAGTATCCATCTTATGCAAGAACTCAATGGGAATAAAATTTAAACAAACGGCAGTAAACAACTCCCACACCCCAAGTTTTACCTTCCATCCAAACTGTGTAAAACTTGATGACTAAGTTTGGTGATGTTTGCTGTTTCATGCTTCTGAGGAAATCTGTCATCCTTCAAAACCTACAGTTCCTTGAATCATGAGTTTGAGGAATATGTGAGCAATGTTTGTGACACCCCCTCATTATTTACAAGGCAAATGCCTCAGAAATGACAAAAGACATTATTTTCACCCTCTTGTTTCCATGAGTTAACAGCAGAAGCTGGTTCTTTCCCATAGATTGGTTGCATGCCAGCACTATGACCATACGATTGGGCAGTGCCAATTTGTGATTCCTTCTATATTCTTCTATATTCCCAGGTTTTCACAATGCCTGAATTCTACTACTGACACTATCTTGGTACACAGCTAATTTCTGGTCCCACATCAATGACCTTATGACTAGGATGCGTCTTTCGATGTTTTAAATCTTTTGAAATAGCCACGCAACCCCCCAAAAGGAGGCACTGGAAGGAGTGAGGAAGGCTTACCCCAAAACACGTGTTCTCCTCTTGCACGCTGTAACCTGTGTGCCATATGCTGGAGTGCACATTGGTGGCATTAGATCACAACTCATGCATAACTGGGCACCAGCTTCAGGCAGCAGAAAGACAAGAGGGGCCTATTCGCACTACGGACTCTAGTGCACGATTAGTGAACATCTGGTGAAAAACATATGCACATGGAGTAGGCTGTTACAGCCTCCAAGTGTGCCCGTCCTTACCAGAAGTGCACTAATTGTTGATTAGGTGTGAAGCACGAAATCATGCTCCACCAACATTAACCAGAGACTTACTTCAAGGGGCTGGGGCAGGAGCATTTGCTCTTCTTCTGCTCCACGATCATTTGAGGTGCTGTGCAAGCATGCTGGCACCTTGGAGAACGATAGATGCAACTGCGTGTGTGCAGAACATCAGTGTCATCAGGGCAATGGCACTTGACACGCATGCAGTCATGGAGGGCACCACAGCCAAAATGGTGGCACCCAGAGGACTGCGCCTGGATCAAATAAGCTAAGTGTTCAATTGAGGGGAGGGGGGCGGCCGGCCAAAGTTGACTAGTGCTACAAATGCAAGTGCTAGTCAATGTTGATTAATCATGCACCTTTCCTGATCAGCAGATGGGAAGTGCAAAAACACCCCAGGAGCACAAACATAAATATTCCACTTCCTCCTTTCAGGAAGCCAATAAAAGGTGCCCTGGTGCATCTAAACCAGTGGTTCTCAACCTTCCTAATGCCACAACCCCTTAATGGAGTTCCTGATGTTGTGGAGACCCCCAACCATGGTGGCGGAGCAGTTGGGAGGTGGGAGGGAAGGGCTGGGGGAGACTCGTCGCGACCCCCCTGGAAGGGTAGTTCGACCCCCAAAGGGGTCCTGACCCCCAGGTTGAGAACCACTGATGTAAACATAGGATTCCTATTAGACGTTGTGTGCCATATTGAAACATTCAAAACAAGCAAGTTCACACCTCTACAAGGACAGTTTGGAATGGTCCATTTCTTGGATTGCAATTCTAATGATCTATAATCACTTTGTAGCCTGAACTATCTACTTTTCCAAGCACTAGGAGTGCCTCTGGACATGTCCAGAATGGAAGGAAAGTACGCTTGAAGAAAGAGTGAAGGAAAAGACCAAAGCACCACAGTCTGAAAACATTCCATGAAGATGTCCTGGGGCAAAGATGAGAGAAAACGTAGGAATATATGTGGATACTTCTAACAGCCTACACAGAAAAGCACAAGTCCAAACAACAGGGAGGGAGACTGCAGATAATTGTGTGTGTAATTGCTTGCTTGGCATCCGTTGGGAACCAGATGGGAGCCCTCCACTCTCTACAAGGTGTTGTTACAAAGTCCCTGGGTTCTTTGACCATGGGGAGCCAAGAGTCACAGAACACAATAACCACACACAGTCACTTAAATGCTTTACTGAACATATACTGAAAGCAGTAACAAATATATTGAATGGAGAGGTATAAATAAACTGTCAGCCAGTTTGGTATTGTGGTTAGAGTGTCAGAGTCCTGTCTGATAGCCTCCCAGTTAAATTCCGCACTCTTACAGTAGTCCCTAACATGGGAAGCTTGCCTTCTGTCTGCCTCACATATTCTTGGTCAGGGCTGTGGTCCGCTGGTAGCCCTGATTAAATGGGTCTACTGGTGATCCAAATTAAAGGCCTCCCTGGACAAGTAGGGGGCATTGTAGGTCCACATTAATGTCTGGATTCAGATGCCCAGATTTTTGCTACATGGACCCTTAATCTGCATTATGGGTCAGTGCAGGACAAGCTTTAGACTTGTTGGTCCTTCCACGGGTGTTGGTTTATGAGGACTACTTCTTTTCATTTGATAGTATAACTTATATTTTATATTTTCTTTTGGCTTCTACTCTAAGACCACCCTAAAACAATTAACCATCACAATGCCCCTCATCTAGAAGCTCACTTAACATCCAGTTGTCCTGAACTCTGGCGTGAATCCAGTTGTCTGACATATCCAAGGGTGATCAACTGCCCACAAACCTCGCAATACTGGCAGTGGGACACAGGTGTCTTCCCTCTGCAATTTCTGCAGTGCTCAGCCATTCCCCACACCTTACTTAGGTCCCATAGAGAGGCTGGGCTTGTTGGGTAAACCACCTTATAGTCCTGGGCCTCTCTACATGGTTCACATCTACTGAACTTTGATCTGGTAAAAGCCTAATTTTAATCCAGAAACTCCTGGGTTCTAGTCAGGGATGGAACAAGGATGGAACAGGACCCTGGCAAAGAAAGCAAGATAAATCAGTCAATGGAATAAGTTGCCACAGGAGGTAGTGGGTTCTCCTTCACTGGAGGTCTTCAAGCAGAGGCTGGACCTACATCTGTCTGAGATGGTTTAGGAAATCCTGCATTGAGCAGGGGGTTGACTTGATGACCCTAGGGGTCCCCTCCAACTCTATGATTCTATGATAAATGGAGACCAAACCATGTAGACAGAATGGGATAAAGAATCATACAGAGCATACAATAATGACTGAACATCCATCTCATCAGCCTGCCAGAGCCCATCCTTGACAGCTTGGGCCCCTGGCAAAAAGCCCAAGTGGAGGTACATCCCAGTTCTGTTGGCGTTTCAGAATATTTACTTATTCAGATATTTCTAGGCTGCATGTCCTGAATAAAAGTGCTCAAAGACTGTAGCAAAAGCAACAGTTTCAAAAGGAAATTCAAGAGTACTGAAAACATCAGGAAAACTGCCTACAGACAGTTAACACTGAACACATTGGGGACTCAGTGAGTGAGTGTAAATCCTAGCCCGGGTTCCTATGGGAACTGATTGTTGGTTGCTTCCTAATTGAAGGGGATTCTAAATCAGGGGGGGGGGGAATCCTACTAGAAAAGGAACTATGGGGCGACACCTTCCCTCTACTGAAAGATGATCCTGGACTCTTGAGTAAGACGAAATAGGAACTGCGATTTGAAGTGAAAAGCGAAACAGACTGACAAGAGATATGATCTCAGTTTAGGCTGTTGTGGACTGTTTCTAACATGTGTCAAGTGCTGTGATTTGAAGGCTTGATGGAGTCTTTAAGCTGTTCTGTATACGATCACCATTCACATCTGCAAATAAACACAAATGTTGCACAAATGTTGCAAGTCTCCCAAGTCCTTCTTTCAAAGCAAAACTGGAAAAGCACCTCAGCCTGTTCGGGAAGGCAGGTGTAGCGCAGAGAGATGCCTGTCCAGAGCTTAATAAATTCAGAAGCAGCAATAACCTGAAAGGCATTTATGATTCCCATTAACTGCGGAAGAAGAAGAGTTGGCTTTTCTAACCCTTTTTCTCACCCATTTAAGGGGACTCAAAGAGACTGACAAAGCTTTTCTATTCTTCTCCCCACTACAGAACACCCTGCAAGGTAGGTGGGGCTGTGACGGCTCAGAAGAGAGCTGTGACTAGCCCAAGGTCACCCAGGTGACTTCATGGGGGAGGGTGGAATTGAACCCGGTATTGCCAGATAGAGTCCAGCTCCCTAACCACTAGACCAGTGGTTCTCAACCTTCCTAATGCTGCAACCCCTTAATGGAGTTCCTCATGTTGTGGAGACCCCCAACCACAGGGGCAGAGCAGGTGGGAGGTGGGAGGAAAGCACAGCGGGAGACTCATTGCGACCCCTCTGAAAGGGTAGTTTGACCCCCAAAGGGGTCCTGACCCCCAGGTTGAGAACCACTGTACTAGACCAAACTGGAAAGTGTCAGCTTCAAGGTGAATTATTATGCTGTTTCTGCACTGGGCCTTATTCTGGATTATAAATAGGAACCTGCTTGGGGCTTGCTGTAGTCTGAACTAGCATGTGGATGGCAGGCCCCTATTCTAGAATATAACCTGGAATGAGGCCCAGAACAGAAAATGGGTAAGTGGCACCAGCACTATAATATTTCATTTAGCTTTTTGTTGTTGCTGCTGCTGTTACACTGTCCAGACATGGTAAGTGGTAGACAGTCTTGCCTGGTAGACAGAACTGACACCACCTTGGGGCACTGCCAGCCTATATTTCTAAAATATTGATTGATCATTAGAATTTATCCCATACTTTTTTTCCACAGTGCCAGCATTGTGCCACACAACTGCATGTCTGGCTCAGCTCCTTCGGCACTCTGCCAAAGGCAGCTTCCAGGAGCTTAGTGCATACTCTGGACTGGTTTCCTCTCAGAAATATGCAATTCTTCATCACTGTTCACCTTTTAGCGTTTAGTAAGAACATTTCTAGTCACCCAGTCTGTTGATAACTGGGCTGTCTTCAGACATAACAAAAGGGGTGCCTCCAAAGAGACAGTGTGTGGCCTTAATGTTCCCAAACATTGTCTAATCCACATTTTCTAGCACAAAATGTCCAGGGGAGGGACAGACTGGCCTGTGAACAATCCCACCTCCAAACCTTTCTTGCTGTGTCTGATCATAGACTTAATCTACATATGCTTTTCCCAACAATGTTATCGATGGGTTTTTAAAAAACACAGCAAAATTGCCTTTTAAATTGTTGTGTGTGTGTCTGTGTCTGAGACTTCAGTGTAGGGCAGGGTGGGCTCCTGGATGTTGATTTTGGCATAGTGTTTAGGAACTCTTGCATGTCTGGCAGCCCATGTTTAAGGCAAATGCTGGCACTGTGTGAAGGTCTGGAATTACTCTGTGCCATCTGGTAAACACTAAGGATTGGTGGGGGGGGGGGGATTCTCTTCTCCCCTTCCAACATGGCTAGTCCAGAAGGACAACGTGGGCAGCCTCTCTCCTACTCCCAACAGCTCACAACCTGACTCTGCTCTCCCTTATACCGTAACTGCTGTTTCCGGATTTTCCAGTATGTGCAAAACAGAGGTGTACGGACCAACTCTGTGTGCATAATAGACGTATACAGACAGTACAGGCCAAATCTGGGATGGGTGTGCAAGTTCAAGGAGTTCAGTGCTGACCCAAACCTTGCAAGGAACTTCATACTGAACTGACCCTTCAAATGACTTTGGTTTCGAAACCCAATGGAACCAAGGGGAGTTCTACCTAAATGGTTCAGCAGTTCGAGTCCCTCACCCAGTCACGCTTTCGGCCCACCCAATTGCACCCTTGGCCTCCCTCTTTGTTCCTGTGATCACATCATGGCCTACTCTGAATGTGTCTGCAGCCTCTCTCATCACATTCATGCCCCCCATTCCCTTTTTATACCTCAGCTTCCAGGTGTCCCAGCGTGGGGCCCTGTCATCAACCATGTGATTCTCCAACAAGCCCATTGGCCTGTTTTCTGAACCTACCAGGATGGAGGGGCATGGGTGGGTCGTCCAGGCAAGCCAACATGGGGAAACTTGGCCAATCACATTTGATCCATGTTTAGCCTATTGGAAGGGCCATACTCCTCCCATTAGAAGGCCTAGTAGGTTAGTCAACCTGTGAAGAATCTCACAGCTGCCAGGAGCAGCCCAGCCCAGGCAACCTGGAAGAAGGGGTGTGAAAAGAGACATGGGCAAAATGGGGAGGCCACAGCTGTGTTTTGAATAGGCTGCTGGTGCAATCAGGAAGGCTGTGAACACGATGGAGGGATTTGTAGAGTTGGTTTGTGAACTGCTGAACATGTTCAATTAGAATCCGTTCATCTGAAGAAATAACAACTAAATAGTTCATGCACATCCCTAGTGTATAACTGTGAGCCAGTTTGGTCTAGTGGTTAGGGAGCCGGACTCTTATCTGGGAATCCCGGGTTCGATTCCGCCCTTCCCCATGAAGCCAGCAGGGTGACCTTGGGCTAGTCGCAGCTCTCTTCTGAGCTCTCCCAACCCCACCTCCCTCACAGGGTGTTCTGTTGTGGGGAGAAGAATAGAAAAGCTTTGTCAGCTGCTTTGAGTCCCCTTAAATGGGTGAGAAAAGCAGGGTAGAAAAGCCAACTCTTCTTCTTCTTCTTCTTCTTCTTGCTCCCTGTAATCAGTGATAGCCCACAGGATGTTTGTTAGGGAAGCTTCAGTTTTATATCCTCAAATCCCTTCTCCCCCACCACCCCGCTGTCTGATCCACTGAGTGTTGCTTCCTTAATTGTACATAAGATTACAACTTGATCTTAGGCCTTTTCTGCCCTTGGTGTGCTTAATCCGTATTAGTGGATCCGGATTAGCTTGATCCGGATCAATCACAGCGGGAGGCATCTGCATTAAGCAGGCTGGATGACAGCACATGTGGTCTATGGGGAGATGCAGTGTGGATGCCTAAGCCCTCTTGTCTATCAGTGAATGTGAATTACTGGCCACAGCACCTCCCAGACCCAATGTAATTAGCCAATGCGTGTATTTCCACTGTCACTAGACGTACCCATTAAGTACCCATAGAAGTACTTACTGGGTACTTCTAGTGACAGTGGAAAAACACCCAGTATCCCTTTTGAGCAAATGCTGCATCTGAGTAGAGGGGTAATGTGTCTTTCACTGGCAAGGAGAAGACACCATCACCCCAGGCACCACCTCCACAAGCAAATGCACATTGCCAGCAATTCAGCTGCTGTTCCATGAGCTAACCTGTTCCACTGACTGACAGTTCTTACTGTGCATAGCTAATAGATGACATTGCGATCTCCATCTCATCTGGAGTGACATAGCATGTGAAAGAAACCTTTCAGGAACACTTTCCTGTAAGCATGAATCATACAAAAGCAGGAGGTCTGCACAAACTGTTCTTGAGAAAAAACGAATATTGGCCTGTGTTTGTGCAAACGCTGCAGAAAACCTCACCGAACAAAAAGTGAACACTGGGCAGTGTTTGCACAACTTTTACACCAGCAGTAGCTCACCTACTGAGGCTGTGGTCACACCTAAGTTTTAATCCAGCTTCAGTCCAAGCTCAGAATGAGAGAACACATCAGCAAAGTGGCCAGTAATTTTCTTTCCACGTTATCGACTACCATGTGAATTTTCTGAGTTATTTGACACTGAAGGAAAACAGGTTGTCACTTTGCTGATATATTCTCTCATTCTGAAAGTGGACTGAAACTGGATTAAACCTCAGGTGTGACCATAGCCTAAGACCCAGAATGCAAAAGGAGACCAGTAGCCAATTCACACTTTGGCCTGTAGTCAACAATTAGGCAACATCTGGGCATCTGCATCTGCACTTGCAGGAGGCATTTACATGCTAGAAACAACCCAGAAGTTGCCTAATTGCTGACTAGCTGTGGAACATGAAATCGTGCTTCACAACCTTGCCAATCTTTGCCCAACTTATCTTATAGCTTACAGACAGTGGCCATTCGCACCTCTGCTGGACGGGGGTGGGGGTCATTGGAGCTGCTGCACAAGCGCACTGGCAGCTCCACTGGCCTCCTGATACGACAGTGCAGAGCATTAGCATCATCATAGCGATGGCACTGAGACATGCACGGTCACAGAGGGTGCCAAGATGGCAGCGCCCTGAAGAGGACCGGCCAATGATCAAACAGAAGTAAGTATTCAATTGTGTGTCAGGGGGAGGTAACATTAACAGGTAAGCTAACCTTAGTTGATTGGACTCCTTTCCCCTCCATGGGGCAGGAAAGGGAGTGAGAAAACGCCCCTGGTAGAAGGGAAAATAGAGTGCTTGTACATTTAGTAGCAATAGAGAGTAGGGGATTTCAGCAGATGTAGGTCATCAGGCATAGAAACACCTGCTGAAATTCTGCCAGCTGTGCATCCACAGTAATCCCTTAAAATCTGTGAGCATAATACAAATTTCAGGTATTTGCAACTGTTCTCTTTCCCATTCTTTGTTCCTTCTGATCATAAATACAAGGGTCAATGCAGATAACTCCACAAGGACACTTCAGTTGGGCATGCAAACGAAAACACCCTGCTTTCAGGACTTTCTATACAAGCAAGTGCTTATGTGTTCTCTCATTCCTTTCCCTTTCTCATTCTAGTCAGAAAAGTCCTAATAGTGGGTGGAAAGTCCACAGATAAAGCAGATAGAGATGAAAAGGTGTAAGCAATGAGACCTGAAGAGAAGGTTTAAAGGTGTGACCATGGCCAAGGAGGACTGAAATTCAGGCAAATGCATGCAGACTGCCTTCAGTTAGCAAAAGGCAAGGCAGGATATAAATTAGACCCCGTAGTTGTCTTTTGTACCCCTGCTTGCTTACCTGAGCCTACCGTAGAATCATAGAGTTGGAAGGGACCTCTAGGGTCATCAAATCCAACCCCCTGCTCAATGCAGGATTTCCTAAACCACTCCAGACAGATGTAGGTCCAGCCTCTGCTTGAAGACCTCCAGTGAAGGAGAGCTCACTGCCTCCCATGGCAACCTATTCCATTGACTGATGGTCTTCACCATCAGGAAGTTTTTCCTAATATCTAATCTTTATTTATTCCTTTGAAGTTTCATATCATTGTTTCTAGCCCTCCCACCCTGTGCAAGTGGGAATAGGGACAATCCCTCTGCACTGTGACAGTTCTTCAGATACTTGAAGACCATGATCATGTTTACTCTCAGTCTTCTCTTCTGCAGGCTAAACATTCCTAGATCCTTCCACCTTTCCTCGTAGGACATGCTTTCCAGACCCCTAACCATTTCAGTAGCCCTCCTTTGGACTTGCTCTAGTTTGTCAATGTCGAGTAGTGACTATGGTGAGTAGCATATATGATTGGCCCCAGAGGGACTACCAGGCTGCTGTCCTTTGTCTTTTGTTGTTCTCCATGTACTTGCTTGACTTCCGGTAGTCCCTCTTGGGCCAATTAGGGATTATTACAGGAAACCTGATCCCTTTCTGCAGATATCTGGTCATCTGCAATACAGAGCTCTGTAGTCCACATGGTTTGCACAGGAGCAGTGGTAACACATATCAAATCCACACCAAGGGCATAATAGTCTGTATTAGCAGCGGTCCAGATTAATTGGTACCACAACCATCTGATCCAGAATGATGGGGCATCCACATGTAGAATAGAACAGGAAACAATGTGGGCATGGTGTTAAGGAACATATGCTGTGAAGACACCTTCACAGTCCCTTCAGAACAATGGCTGCGTTGTCAGCAATAGTGTCTCCATATTACCTGCAAAGACACCCCATTTTCCATCACCCAAATGCACCATTTGATTGATGGGGACATGGGTCAGTTGCATCAGGCTTGGGAGTGATGTCACCAGTAGTTTGCATCCACTGATACGGAATAGCGTTGAGACATCCGCATTGAGTCTCTCCTTAGAACATGTTTGCTGCCATCCAGCCTGCTTAATGAAGATGCCTCCTGCTGCAGTTGATCCAGAACTAGTAGAAAGTGCAGAAAAGGCTCTGGTGTCATTGCTAGATTCCTCTTTAATTCCACTGCAACACATTTTTTTCTGCACTGCAATTGGCACTATACTGGGGAAGCTTTGGGAGTAATGAAATATATGTGATATTGCAGTCAGCTGTGTATTTATGGTCAAGAGAAAGTGATACAAGAAATAATCAACACAATCTCCTACCTGGAAAGTCATGGAACGTGATGGATAACAAAAGAGTCACCGAGACTGATCTACTCATTTAGGGTAAGGGAGAAGGGAGGTGTAGGTTATTTTCTTTTTGTAAACTTTTACCTATTATTGTACACTGTTTGGAAAATTAATAAAATGAAAGTTTTACAGAAATTGGGAATGCTCTGGGTTTGACTGGTATTCCCAATGTAGCACTAAGAAAATAGTGGATTTGACCTCATGTCTGCAGGCAAGCACAGAATGTTAGGCGTGTTCTTCAGAAATTGTGCATTAAAGTTCTTTCCACCATTCGTTGTCGTTGTTGTTATTAATAAGAAATAGAATGCCATTCTATCTTTTCACTAACTAGCCCAAGCTTTACAGAGCATTCTCTACCTCTCTGCCTTATGCCCACAACAACCCTATGAGGTAGGTCAGGCTGACTACCCCAAAAGTCATCTTGGACATAGAGTGGTTGCTCCTTTCAAAAGAAAATGTTTTCATTTCTGTCAAGGCATTTAAGGGAGGGGCGGTGGCTCCATGTTAATGCAAGCAGACAGTAAAGCAAATGTTTGCCAGTTCAGTCCCCAGCTTCTTCCTGGAAGCAGACAATAGCAAACCTCTTTTGTATCTCTGCCAAGAAAACTGCGGAGAGATGCCCATGGGAATGCCAACGCAGCCAACCAGGAGGCAACCACAACTCAGTGGTAATCAGCAATGACAACAAAAAGCATTCAAACACAAAAGGTTTTATAGACACATCCTAACTATGTTCACTCAAAAGTAAGTTCTCTTTCTTTAAACAATCCTAAAGTTCCTTTCTGCAGGGGACCTTACTCCCGATTATAGACTGGAATAGGATCCTGCCTCCATACAATGGGACATACTGTGGTGGACCCTGGGGAGGCCTGTCATAATCTGCACCAGCAATCTGCGTTCCAGATTATAATCCAGAGTATGGCCCAGTGCAAAACCGGCCTATTACAGAATAAATCTTGTATTTAGCCGGGCCAAACAATCCTTAGCATGCTTACTTAGAAATAAGCATCTTTGCAAGTGGCGATAGCACAGTATTTAGGCAAACTGCCTAAACGCAGGAGGTCATAGGTCCAATTCTCCAGTCTCTCCCTGGAAGTAGGCAATGGAAAACTACTTCTGTGTCTGTGCCAAGAAAACTGCATAGAGAGGTCCATGGAGGCACCCATGTAATCAATGAGGAGTTGGACCTGTCTGGCTGATACCCAGCATCAACAAGCCTCATTAAGCTCAACATTACTATACTTGCTGCAGGTATGTGTATTTAGGATTATAGGAGTCATATGATAAATAGTTTAGCCAAATTTCTAGCCAAATCTCAGTCCGTTTGCTTTTAAAAGGTCTTCAGTAAGGATTATTCCTACGTTACTGTGCAGTGCATCCATGTAGTTTACAGAAGCTTTAAATGTTTACTTTATATTTATCTTAAACAAGTTTAATAATATGACATAATCTTGGAGCAAAGACGTCTGAACGACATCATGTTTGGCTGCGTAAAGCTGCTTCTTATGTATGCATATGAGCACATGCATTTGATGCTGCTTACACGTGCAGATGAATTTCAGATTTCAGGGCTTTGAATGTGCACAGAGTTTTCAACACCATCCCCTGCAACAGCCAGAATAAATATTTTTGACACCACCTCGATGACATCATGTTCATCAAATGGCCGGCTCAGCCCCTTTTCTTAATTTATTCCAGAATCCCTTGCTGCAAAAAGTCCAGTAAGTAAAAATAACTCAAGGGGTCCCCACAGTGAAAGTGCCTGTAAGTTTATGAAAAGTCACCATAATTTGGCATTGCTGCTTGGGAGAAAGCTAGCCACTTTGGGGAGGGGCTGGACTACAACTCTTGTGACCTCAGCTTTGGCTGAGGCTCATATCGCCAAGGTAAAGTAAGTCTGACATGTAGACTCTGTCTGCACATGCAGAATATATCTCCATTACGGTGGCATTATGGTGAGGTTGCCTCATGTACTGTATATTTGGCAACCTCACCACCGCCCCCGTTTTTCTCCCTGAAAACATGGTAAAGACTGTTACTGGAAAACCCAGTACTGGTTGTGGACTTTCCAACAATAGCGCATTTGCTTATGTTCTGGATGGAGCCACCATCATTGCTAAGTCCAGCACACGTGTGGAGGCTGAAACAGGCATCCATCCATGCATGGAGGTGACAATGAGCACATCTGGGCATTCCAGGCGCCTATATGCCCAGGTGCACACATTAGATAAAACGCGCAAAACTAGCCCAGGCCATGGTGCTGTCTAGCTAGGAGGTGGTAACTGTGTGGGGAGAATTTCAAGTATTATCTCCTCCTAGTGGGATATCCAGCCACTGTCTGGAGGAAATCATAATTAAATAATTATTCCTGTTCTCCTTTGTATGATGGGGTCTTCTAAAGGATCCTGAACTATAAATCCCATCTCTCTGTGCCAGTTCCATGGGGTTTTCACCTGGTGCTGAAAAGCACACTGTGTGGGCTCCTATAGTATTTCAGAAGTAAAGGTATTCCAAAACTCCACAGCTAGCATAGGATGATGAGGGTTGTAGTTCAGGGACATCTGGAAGGCCACAGGTGAGCAGCCCTAAATAAGACCATTGGTTCTCAAACTGTGCTCCTCTTGTTCTATCTGAGCAATAATTTCTAGCATTCCATACCAATGCCATAGGGAGTGGAATACTGGGGCTGTGGTCACACCTAAGGTTTAAACCAGCTTCAGTCCACTTTCAGTGGGAGAGAATACATCAGCAAAGTGACAAGCTGCTTTCTTTCAGTTATTAAATAACTCAGAAAATTCACCCTCCGGATAGATAATGAGGAAAGAAAATTACTGGTCCCTTTGCTGATGTGTTCTCTCGCTCTGAAGGTGGTCTGAAGCTGGATTAAAACTTCGGTGTGACCACAGCCTTGGAGAGGCTCAGGGACTTCTAGAGAGCCACTGATTCAGACTGAGGCCTTCTCAGTTTAAACTTCTGGAGTCCACTTAGATGTGCAACTTGCTGTTCCTTTCCCCCAGTCCTTGTTTACTGACCTCATTAGTCTTGTAGTTAAGAGTGTCAAACTCTTATTTGGTAGTCTCCCGGTTCAATTCTGCACTCCTACCTGAAGCAGACTTAAGCCAAACTTTTGTTTGACACCTCTGAACTGGGAGGCGTAGAAGAAGAGGAGTTGGCTTTTCTACCTGCTTTTCTTACCCATTTAAGGGCACTCAAAGCAGCTGACACAGCTTTTCTATTCTTCTCCAAACAACAGAACACCCTGTGGTAGGGTGGGGCTGGGAGAGCTCAGGAGAGAGCTGTGACTAGCCCAAGGTCACCCAGCTGGCTTCCTGGGGGAGGGCGGAATCGAAGCCAGTATTCCCAGGTAAGAGTCCGGCTCCCTACTCGCTCGCTAGACCAAACTGAGGGTAAGTCTGGAACTCCCGAGGTCTCCTGCAGCAGCCTCCAGTGCCACCGTCCTTCCTCGGGAGGAAACCTCCCTCGACTGTCCCGAGAACCAGCTGGGAAGAAGCCCGCCGAGGGGGAGGCAGAGCGCACCGTGACGCACGCCGCGTGTCCCGCCGCCGGGGGCGCCAGAGAGCAACCCGGGCGCAGAGGCAAAAACGGAGGAGCGCGCCGTCGGGCTCGCTGGCTTAGCAGGCAGGCCGTGTGGATGCTGCCTCGAGCCAGGTAGGCGGGACTCGGGGGAGAACAAGGGAGGCCCCGTGCGACCGACCTCCCGGGTGGCTGGGCTGGACAGTTGCCCTCTCACACACAGACACACACAGAGTCGCTCTCCCGAGGCGGAGCAGCAGCGGCGGCGGCGGCGTTCACGTGGGCCGCTGATGATGTAATCTTCCTCCTCCTCCTCCTCTCCCTCCCCCTCCCTCCCCGTCGCGGCGTTGAGAATGTTGCCTTGTGCCGCCGCCGCCGCCGCGCTCGCTCGCTCTCCCGTGAATGGGCGCGCGGAGCCGCAGGTCGTCTGAACGCGGCGCGAGGGCGCGCGGCGGAGGCGGAGCAGCAACTTTGTTGCGCCGGAGGAAGGGGCGAGCGGGAGACACGCGTCCCGACCTGATCTTCGCCCCCGAGTCCGAATAGCCGGCGGCGGCGGCGGCGGCGGCGGCATCCTCTGGTGCCAGCAAGCCCGAGGAAGCTGCTTGCATGGGGTGAGTATGAGGAGGAGGAGGAGGAGGAGGAAAAGTGGGGGGGGGGCTTTTCTTCCTCCAACTTTTTGCCCATCTTTTCTTTGGCCGTGTCCCCTTCTCCTTCTCCTCCCTCTCCTTCTCTCCCTCCCCTCTCGTGCTTTCCCCCTCCCTGCGCCCTCTAATCCCACGACGCCCCCCCCTCCGCTCTCCCGCCCCCCCCTTTTGTTACCCTTTGCCTGATGGTCGTGGTGGACTCGGGGGACTCTTGGCTGCGAGCGAGCCGGGCGATGAATGGATGCATTGTCTTGCTTTCAGGGCTGGAGGGGGTGGAAGGCGATGGCAGGCAGGCAGGCAGGCAGGCAGGCAGGCAAATGCTGGCTTGGGGTGGTGGTGGTGGAATAACGGCGGGAAGGAGGAGGTGAAAGAAACCCATGTGCCTGCCTGCCTGCTGCTCAGGAGAACGCGAAAGAGCAGGAGGTCGTGTGAACGGAGCCCTCGCTCGCTCCCCGCGTGTTTGCGTGTCGTGCAGCGCGGGTGGGCGCAGAGCTGGTTTCCTTTCTCTTGCTTGTCTTCCCTCCTGTCGCGTCCCTGAAGTTTGCACGGGTGTCTGGAAAGGGAAAGCGGGTTTGGCGCGGCTCTTGTCGCTGGCGTTCGCTCTCGCGGGGCGATGGCGGCTGCGAGGGGCGTTCAACCCGCTCTCGCTCCCGCCTCTCCCCCATTGTTCACCTTGGCTTCTACTGCACGGTCGGCGGGAGGCTTCGTGTCCTGTGCGAAGGGAAACCGGGGCTGGGTTCATTCACCGGAGGGGATGTTAGAAGAAGGCTTTTATCTCGTCTCCAAAAATGCCTCTGCTCCCGATCCGTGTTCCTTTAAACCTCAAGATACCCCCGTCCTTCAAAAACCCCAAGCTTTCTTTCCTGTGACCCGGATTCACCAGGCTCGGAGAGGTTGAGAGTCCAGCACTTTACACATGGATCTTAGTCACTGGGTAAACTTCAAGGCTAAAGAAATCAGAACTTTTGGCTCCATCTCCTCTGCCAAGGTGGCCGGAGAGAAACATTTTCTTCCTTAAGTGGAGAGATCCTGCGGCCGGGAGCTCCTTAGAGTAAAGCCTGTGTACTTTTCACACACTCCGGGGGTGATTTATCCTTCGGAGATGTTTGGGCTGTGGAAATCCTTCTCTGCTAAAAAGGAGGGCTTTTCCAGCGTGTGTGCCAGTTTCTTAATATAGGGTTGTAAGTACAGAAGTGTGGAGCGTGGAGGCTCTCAGTTATCCCTCTTCCAGAGAGTCTAATCCAGATCGTAAGTGGTGGATCGTATGGGAGAGATATCAGAAGCTGCCTGTTGTTCCTTTTCCTGTAAGAAATAGAAAAAAGTTGCGTCCATGCCTAGGAATGTCAGGAAAAATGGTTCAGGATTGGAGCTGAGCCTTATCTCTTTCTGCTGCTTATTTTAAAACTTGAATCCATGGTAACCACTCAGCTTTTCTGCTCTTACGGTACCCTAAGTTAATCCAGAACAATGGGTCTGGAATAACTATACTCACTGATCTGGATTGTGTGGAGCAGTGGTTCTCAACCTGGGGGTCAGGACCCCTTCGGGGGTCGAACTACCCTTTCAGAGGGGTCGCGACGAGTCTCCCCCCGCCCTTCCCTCCCACCTCCCAGCTGCTCCGCCCCTGTGGTTGGGGGTCTCCACAACATGAGGAACTCCATTAAGGGGTCATGGCATTAAAAAGGTTGAGAACCACTGGTGTGAAGGCATGGGCTGGATCAGCACCATCTTGCACTGTCAGGGCTGATCCGGTTCACACTTCCCCTTGGCTGTGAAGCTCACGTGAAAAGCGGCCCCTGGTAGTTCCAAATCACTGGGGCGTGCCATTTGTACACTTTCCAGGATCCAGGTTGTAGGCCCGGTTAAATGGCTCTCCAGTAGATCCAGATTAAGGGCCTCTTAATCCAGGTCTGGCTCCATCTTGTGTAGCCAGAGCCAGGCTAATGAGGGGTGGGGCCTCCTCGATCCGCATTAATTTGTGAATCCAGATCGAGGCTGTGTTCACACTTAATGTTTAATCCAGCTTCAGTCCACTTTCAGAGTGAGAGAATACATCAGCAAAGTGACAAGCTGTTTTCTTTCAGGGATATCTTTGAGTAGCTCTTCATGTATCACCTTTCTTTCTGCCTTATATTTGAAACTCATTTCATCATGGATTGAGTGACAGAGCAACCAGCTCCGACTTATATTCTCAGGAAAATAGACTGCAGCCAGCTCTGGATCTTTTTCAATCAGCTGGTGGTCACTTTCAGCCATTTTAAGCCCTATATATATCTAAAATATGTTGACGTTTAAAAAAGGTCATGTTGTACAGTAGTTCCATGTGGAAATTGTTGGATGTTGAATTTAAAGGTCACTACCACATCAAGAAGCCCACACACTCTACAGTGTTTCTCTGGTTTATTAAAGGAAGAGTTGGATTAAGCTTTTTTTTTACTAGGGAGAAAAAGAGAACTGACTGTAAACATGGCATTGTGAATACAGTTTTAAGTGTTGTTCAGAAGAAGTTTGTGAAGAACCAGTGAAAGATGCGAGAAGCCTGCAGTCGCCTAATGAAACTGAAACCTTATCAGAACAGATGGAAGGAAGTATTTATTCACAAGCATATGGTTTAAAATATAGTATTCAGATTTTCAAGAACATGAGGAGCCCTGCTGCGTCTGGTCACAGCCCATCTAGTCCAGCATCCTGTTTTACACAGTGGCCCACCAATTGCTTCTGGGCATCTCAAGCAGAACACATGCTCTCAGCTCTTTTGGAGATGACCTTTGTTTCAGTGATAGCGTTATCATTTGTAGGGTGGGAAGAACTACAGCTTGGGTGTGTTTTGTCTAAAAATGTTTCAGGGGTTAAGTCCCAGCATCTCTTCTATGGGATGGAAGAGCTATCCATGTAAAATTTTGGACAGCTGCTGACAGCCTGTATAGGCAGTACTTACTGATCTAGATATATCAAGGATTTGATTCAGTACCAATCTGTGATCTTTGTTTCTTGGAGGAGCAATGCCACATCAAAAGAACATAAGAGGACCCCTGCTGGATTGGGCCACAGCCCACCTGATCCAGCCTCCTGTCATACTCAGTGGCCCACCAGTTGGTTTGGGGTGTCCATTCTAGAAGCTACTGAGATGCCTGTCCTTCATTAATTTGTCCAACCCTTTCTTAAAGCCAACTAGGCTGGTTGCTACCATTACCTGGTCTGGTAGTAAATTCCATAGACTAATGAACCTCTGGGTGAAAAAATGCTTCCCCTTGTCACTCCTAAGTCTCCTGCTCATCAGTTTCATAGAAGACCTTGGTTCTAGTGCTGTGCAATAAAGAATTGTTCTCTATCCACCATTTCTACACCATGCCTGACTTCAGTCAGGTCACCTCTTAAGTGACAATGAAGACAATGAATGGATTTTTTTCAAAGGCATTAAACAAGACAGTGAGGACCATACCACTGGGATCCTCATCAGTACTGACTATGGAATTGTATTGCTTTCATGTCCTGCTTCCCTTGCTTGTGTGACTGGCTACTGTGATAGCCCCTTGCAGGTCTAGATGGACCACTGGACTCTTAGGTCCATAACTAACTAGTCGGAGCGGCATGTCGTATAACTTTTTAAAAATATATAAATATACTGGGAAGTTCTGTATTGTTCATTAGATGCGGTAGTTGCCAAGCTCTTGAGATTGATCTTGGACACACTTGGAATTCCTAGGGCATTCATTGCTTTTTATCCCCCAGGCAGTGAAGGGTGGTCAGAAGCTTGACAGATACCAGCAGACCCCCAGGGCTCCATGTTGGCATCAACTGAAGTGACGCATACATTGGAAAATGAAAGAACACTTACTTCTTTCAAGCTGATCAAAGTTGTTGAAAGGGCAGATAAGATTCTGCCTAGACAGCAAGATTCTGGATAATTGGTGGGGTGCAGAAAGATAAGGACACTTGTCCTGGGTGGCTCTCAGCCATCCTTTCAACGTGTGTTCTGGTCCTGTGCCAAATGTTGCATTTCGTGTTTGCAAAGCACAGCAATTTATAATGAAAGTGAAGCTAAAAAGGTATATGATTGACAAAATGTTATTGGAACAAGACTGTTAATGGGAAGCATTAATCTTGGGATGTATCTGCACTGAAATAAGTTTGCAACTTCTGATAAACTTTTTAATACACACACACGTATATATATATATATATATATATATATACGTATATATGTGTGTGTATTATATTAAAGTTTATCAGAAGTTTTATCTCTACTGTATATCTACCTATCTACCATCTATTTACCATCTACCTACTATCTTCTTTCTGTCTTTCTACCTATGATTTCTGCAACCTCTAATCAATTTTTTTTTTAAAAAGTGGATTATTTCCTTTTCATAAGGACTCTGCTAATCTTCCTCTCTGTTTTCTTCCCAGTCACCATATTGGCTTGCGTCTTTGAGTCACCAGAACTGCTTATTATGAAAAAGCTTTTCTAAATTTAGACATTTAATAGAGTACTAGTAGACACTGTTCGGAAATACAAACTGTGAAATGTACCAGTTGGTCTATTAGTTCATAAGGTATGCATTAAATTAAAACATGCATCTGGTCAATTTTAAATGAGGAGAAAATGAAAAGGGAGCAGCTTCTAGGGCAGCTTCTGACTGTCTTAACCTCTTGGGGAAAGAATATAGTGGTGGTTGTCTGCTAAAGAGACTTAAAGAATTAGAATTACTCCTAAGGTTGCTCATCTGATTCTTGGGCCAAGCCTTCTAAAACCTGGCTGTCCAGGCCTTGTGGGTGATGGTACTCATCTGCGTGACAGTTGTAGGCTGATGTTGCTGTGACATAGGGCTAGAATCTTTGGAGGGCAGCAGCATAGTGAAGGATGCTCTAGGTTAGGCATGGTCAAACTATGGTCCTCCAGATGACACATCGTTCCTGCAAGCCCTGGCCAGTTTGGACAGTGGCAGGGAGTAATGGGAGTTAAAGTACAGCCATATCTAGACTAAGGCGGGGTGCTCCTTAGTTCTTCAGAATGTGGAGGAAAGGTTTGACATGATCTAACGTCACATCATACCAAGCTATTATCTGCCCAGTTTGGTGGTCCATACCCTTTGGCAATAAAATAGTCTGAAGACTCAGCAGTGAGAAGATATTCTACCTTCTGTCGTGTGCTTTATTCCAACAAATTAACTTCTCCTTCTCTTACAAAGTATCTGCTTCTTCTGTGCTCAATGATTGACCTTAAGTAACTTTGTCCAAAAAGATCAGTGACTAAATGTTGCATATTTTGATAGCTATGTTCTGTTTTTTCTCCAAAGAACCATGTTTATTTACAACAAGGCACTCTTCATGGGTTTACTCTTGAAGACAGTTCAGATGGTGCAAAATGCAATGGCAAGTTTGTTAACCAGAATTGCTGGCTGGACATGGAGCATGCTGGTCCTAAAAGAGCGTTCACTTCATTCCCGAGCCCAATTCAAGGTGTTAACATTAACCCATAAGACCCTATATGGCTTTTGCTCCAAATATCTAAAGGAACGCCTCCTATATTGACCTGCTGGTGCCCCAAGATCTTCCAGAGAGGCCCTCTTGGCTGTACCACCACCCAGAGTACTGGTGGGGAGATAGGAGAGGACCTTCTTTGTGATAGTCCTCAGATTGGTGAACTTCTCCCCCTTTGAGATGCACCAGGCACCTTCATTGTGTTAGATGGTTGGTGACGGTGCATCTCTTTTCTCAAGCCTTTCACTAAGTGACCTGAGTGAAGTATATAAAATCATGCATCTTTTCTTGATTGTGCAACACTCCTATGAAGCTGTTGGACTGAAAGGTTAGGTCTGGTAAAAGGAATAATTTTTTTCACTTAGGGAGTCATTCATCTATGGAATTTGCTACCAGAGGGAATAGCTACAATAACCAGCCTGGTTAGTCATAAGAAAGGGTTGAACAAATTCATGGGTGACAGGTGTATAAATAGCTACAAGAATGGATGCATTGGTACATTGTCCAGGTTGTTGAGACAGACAGGATGCCTCTGAAGGCCATTTGCAGGGAGCGGAGAGCAAGTGAAGGTTTTCCCTTTGTCTTCTGTCGAGATGCCCAGAAGCACTTGGTGAACCAATGTGTGAGACAGGATGCTGGACTAGATGGGTTGTGGCATGGTCTAGCAAAGCCCTTCTTATGACTATTCTTGCTTCTGGAGCACTCTAATGTTAGGTTATTTTTAATCTGCCATTTTTTCGTACTGTTTTAATCCATTTTGAATTGTTTTTATCTACTGTAAGCCCTGTCTCCCCTGGAAACCTTTGGTATAGGACAAGACAGAAATGTGAAGACAACCCTGTGAAGAAGATGAGCTTGAGAGGTAGCAACTGGGAACTTAATGGTTAAGTGCAGATTAGGCTCATGTGAAGTCCCAACACCTTCAAAGTGGGTAGAAGGGCTACAAACTGTTGGGTGCTTCCCTCTCTCAGTCCAGCCTCTACACTGGTAGAGAGCAAGAGTGACCCAAGGACATTAAATGGGAAACTCACTGTACATTGTGCGTATTCCTCCAACCATGAAGGGGGCAGAAATGGTGGCTGATGCAAGGACACTGGGCAGGTGTGTGTTCCGCTTAATTTTCTCTGCGCTCATCTGCTGTTTACCTACAGGTAGCCAGTTTGGTCTAGTGAGTAGGGAGCCAGACTCTTATCTGGGAATACTGGCTTTGATTCCACCCTACCCCATGCAACCAGCTGGGTGACCCTGGGCTAGTCACAGCTCTCTTCTGAGCTCTCACAGCCCCACCTACCTCACAGGGTGTTCTGTTGTTTGGAGAAGAATAGAAAAGCAGGTAGAAAAGCCAACTCCTCTTCTTCTACGCCTCCCAGTTCAGAGGTGTCAAACATAAGTTTGGCTTAAGTCTAGTGGAAGTTTGAACTGTGTTGTCCTGGGCCATGTCTGTGTTATCGATTTGGTGCCATTGAATCAAGTTTGACTCCTGAGCCTTTCTGCACTGGGTCTTATTCTGGATTATATCCTGGGATAGGGGGCCTGCCATCCATATGCTAGTGCAGACTGTGACAGAAATACCCATACTTTATTCTGGGATATTCAAATATAGTGAAATAAGCAACTGACATCTGGAAGTGGCCTCACTCACTGGATGTCATCACAGAAAGACTGGAACATCTTTTGTGTAGGGATATTCAGCTTTAGATTTCTCTTCCACGGAACAGGAATTTGCCTAAATAGTCTGCAGTGCTCTTCCCAGCTCTCTGATCTAAACTAAACCAGTTCTCTGATCAAGAGTTTTGAGTCTCCATAATGTCACTCAAAATCAAATCATTTTATGCATACAAGGAGGGTTGGATTATGGCTGTGGGGCTTCTTCTCTCTCCTTGGATGTTACATGGAAGTGAAAAATGAGCAAGGACTTTTAGTGCAAGGGGCTTTGTGCATTGCATCTGAGCAGTGGCTTTAGATGAATGGTTGTAGCTCCTTGTTAGAGTGCAGGGTAGCTGAGTGATGGATTTGACTAGACTTGGGTCTTTAGATTGTCTGTAGCACTGTACCAAATGGTGCTCATGTGAGCCTCTGGCTAGTTGAGGGAGCGGGCCAGTCTGTCAGCAGAACTTAAATTTGATGATAAAAACTAGGTTAGTGGCTCAGCAAGAATGTTGTCATTTTATGGACAAAAAGGAGATGTGGCATTAGAGGGACATAGAAACCGCTTAAAGTCTTTATTCTGACACCCTCTTTTTTGCCCAAGAGGATCCAGTTGTCTGTTGCTTTGAACAAACATCTCTGAGGTCGCATCCCCATTATAAGCTTAATCCAGTTTCCCTAAACCGAAATAATAGAATTGGATGCAAACGCGAATTTGCCTGATCCCATCACTTTCAACTCGATCCGGATTCTGAGGATCGTACATGGCATACATGACTCAAGGGGGGACTCAAGTGGTTACTTTCTAAAAGCCGCTTTTCGAGGTTGCCCTGCCCTCTTCCTTCTGGCATGAACACGCCACCCATAGGGGACCCCTTCACTGAGCCTAGCTGGGTGGCTGGATGGCTGCCGCTTGCCTGGATGGAGGAAAAACAGCAGCGGGCAGCCAGCGAGTCTTTCCCCTCCTCTCCCCATTGCCCAGGGCACACAGCAGCAGCGGCAACTCAAGCCCCCTTGCTTTAAACATTCACAGCAGCTGCTTTCCTTTCCCTTTCTAAAGGTCAGAACTCCAAAGAGCTAGAATTGTGCAAAATTGCAACATTGTTATCAGGTGTGAAGTGCATGGATTGCTACAGTGTAGCGGCTGCTGTAAAGGGTGGATTTTTACACTGAAATCACTATCTTTGGAAGCAAGCTATTGGGGGAGGAAAACCCTAAACATGCATTCTCATCCCACTAAAACGGTACGGTTCCCACAGTAAGAAATGTAAAACGTTTCAAATGCACAAACCAGAGTGTTAACATTTACAACGCTTTGGGACGATTTAACATGCGGAAAGCGTGGTAAGCCAACCTGACGTGGGGACTGCGAGGATTGAAACCATATCGAAATCGAATTAAGTTTGTAATGGGGATGCGGCCCGAGAGTCTTCTTGGGCTGCATTCAGATGTCACTTGCTTATTTAGCTGTATTTGGATATTTTGGCATAAAGCACTCCTGATCAGTGGAAGAGAAATCCATTCATTCCAAAGTATCCAGAATAGTGAAATGAATAAGCAACATCTGGATGCAGTCTTGTTTGGAATATATGAGGTTTTTAAAGAAAAGGTGGATGCAAAAATTTAATTGGTAAATGACGTTGAATTGAACGTGATTTTGTGATACTTTAAAAAGGTGTTGTTTCTGGATTATAATTAGAAAAGCATGACCTTTTGCAGGAATAACCAATATGTTCCTTTCTGGAGAACACTGTCCTATAGCACTGGTTGTGTTGACTATCATCTGTGGGTAACTAGCCTGTAGGAACCGTATCTTTCTTCCTTCCTTCCTTCCTTCCTTCCTTCCTTCCTTCCTTCCTTCCTTCCTTCCTTCCTTCCTTCCTTCCTTCCTTCCTTCCTTCGCTCAGGTTGAATACAAACAGAAATTACCTGGAATAAGTTCTGTAGAACAGTGGAACAGTCTGTTTACAGTTGTGGTGGGTTCTCCAGCTCTGCAGCTTTCAAGAAGATTCTGCGGAGAAAAAAGGTGGGAATTGGACTTTATAAAAAGCATCCATATAGCAAGATTGGTTTACTGTTCAGATACATGTATGTGATTTGGCAGTATAACAGCAGCATTTGATTTGGTGTATTCTTTAAATCAATCTTCCAAAGACTTACTAACTTGATAGAGTTCTTTGGATGTGTTAATAAAGATACAGATAAAGATGATCAAGTTCACATTGGCATTGTCTGTCTGGACTTTCTGAAGGCTTTTGACAAAATTCCTCAGTAAGGGCTCCTGAATAGATCAGTCATGGTAAAAGGGCACAGGCCCTGTCCTGGTTTGGCAGTTGGCTAAAGGGCAGGAAACAGAGAGTAATAATAAATTAACAATTTTCAGAGTGGAGGGAAATGAAAAGTGCCCACCCTCAAGGTTCAGAATAGGGACATGTGCTTTTTGATTTATTCATAAATGATCTAGAAGTAGAAGGAAGAAGTGAGTTAGCAAAGTTACTGATGACACTCAGTTATTGTTTTGCCTTCATCCTCTGCTTGAGAATGCCCAGAACCAATTACTGAGCCACTGTGTGAGACAGGATGTTGGACTAGATGGGCTGTGGCCTGATCCAGCAAGTCACCTCTTACGTACCATTGTGACTCACCTTAGGATATTTAGTAAAGGGTAGCAAATAATAAATAAATAAAATCTCAACTGTCTGTAAAAACATACAATATGTATGTACATAAGCTTGGCATTATATATAACACAGAAAAAAAAATTCATCAGTAATATCCAAGGGGAAAACTAGGTGTGTTTCCATTTGATTTACTGTATGCTCAATTAGCCCTCATCTGCCCCTCACTTTTACACTTTATGAGCAAGTATTCTTTATGATTCCAGGAGTAGTGCATAATGAATTGAGTTCTAGTGTATTGGCACACAAACAATCCTAACTACAGGCTGCTACATCGTAAGTATTAGTGGCATTCCACTGTCACCATATTATTGTAACATAATGTCTGGATTATTTATTTATTATTTATATTTCTATCCCGCCCTATACCCGAAGGTCTCTGGGCGGGTAACAACCTTAAAATCCACTATATCAAATAACAGTATATAATAGAACAGTAAAGACCATCACAACATGTAAAATCCAACATGTTAAATATATATCAGTCAATTAAAACAATGGTGTTTTACAGTGGGGGATACATGGCTGACATTTATCCAAAGGCCTGAGCAAAGAGGTGCGTCTTCACTTTCTCCCTGAACATGAACAGAGAAGGAGCCTGGTGCACCTCAAGGGGGAGACTATTCCACAGCCTGGGGGCCATTACCGAGAAGGCCCTCTCCCAGGTGCCCACGAGCTTCGCTGCTGAAGGTGGTGGGACAACCAGGAGAGCCTCTCCTGCAGATCTTAGGGCACGGGCAGGTTGGTATGGGAAAAGGCGTTCCTTTAGATATTATGTTTTACAAATGTTTCTAGCTGTAAAGAAAAGAAAGGTCACCACCAAGGAAGGCTCATATTGGACTGAAACACTTTTGGTAACAAATGACATCAGACTTGACAGAAGTTGGGTATAAGCTTATAGCTCAGCTTTTTGGGGGGAGGAGGAGGAGGAGGAAGAGGAGGAGGAGGAGGAGGAGAGTTGGCTTTTCTACCCTGCTTTTCTTACCCATTTAAGAGGACTCATAGGGTGAATTCCCATTACAAGCTTAAAACAGTTTCGAAACGGTTTCGATCCTCGCAGTCCCCATGTCAAGTTGGCTTAACACACTTTCCACATGTTAAATTGCCCCAAAGCGTTGTAAATGTTAACACTCATTTCAACAGGTCGTGCTCTGGTTTGTGCATTTGAAACGTTTTACATTTCTTACTGTGGGAACGGCACAGTTTTAGTGGGATGAGAATGCATGTTTAGGGTTTCCCTCCCCCAATAGCTTGCTTCCAAAGATAGTGATTTATAAAAATCCATCCCTTACAGCAGCCTCTACACTGTAACAATCTACCCACTTCACACCTGATAACAATGTTGCAATTTTGCACAATTCTGAAAGTTCTGACCTTTAGAAAGGGAAAAGAAAGGGAAGCAGCTGCAGGTTCTGGGAGATGTGTGAATGTTTAAGGTGAAGGGGGCCTGAGCCCTGCTGTGTGTGCCCTGGGCAATGGGGAGAGGAGGGGAAAGAATTGCTGGCTGCCCAGTGCCGTTTTTCCTCCATCCAGGCAAGCAGCAGCCACCCAGCTAGGCTCTTGAGTCCCCCCTTGAGTCATGTACGCCATGTACGATCCTCAGAATCTGGATTGAATGTGATTAAGTTGAAAGTAATGGGATCAGGCAAATTTGCGTTTGCGTCCAGTTCTATTATTTCGGTTTAGGGAAACCATATTAAGCTTGTAATGGGAATGCGGCCATAGTGGTTGACAAGGCTTCTGTTCTTCGCACAACAGATACCCTGTGAGGTAGGTGAGGCTGTGAGATCTCAGAAGAGAGCTATGAGTAGCCCAAGGTCACCCAGCTGGCTTCGTGGAGGAGTGCGGAATCAAACCCAGTATTCCCAAATAAGAGCCTGGCTCTCTAATCACTAGACCAAACTGGGAGCAATTGATGGCAACAGGGTGACAATCAGCTAATTATTAGCAACTGGTTTGTTAGGGGAATAATCTATTAAAACCTGGTGGATTTCTTGTATTATAAGGGTTCTCCCCCCCCCCCAATTTGACCAGCAGCATTCCTGTGTCCTGATAAACAGAATGCATGTGATAGAGAAACATTTTCACTGCCAGTGATGGTGTTTGTGTCTCACTATGTTTGCACTCTCTACAAACATATACAATCCATTCATTTATTTATTTAAAATACTTGCTACTGCTTCCTGTTTAAAAATCTCCAAGGAGTTTAGAGATATTAGAATGGTTGCTGGAAAGAGGAGTATATTCACACTATGAAGGCTTGCATAGGAAGATGTGTCTTCAGTGGAGGGCTGAAAGATGTACATGGGGGGGGTCGTACTGATGTCAGAATCAAGGTAGAGAAGGCCTGACCACAGGTAAATTGATGCATAATAATTTGGGTTCCTGCATTAATATAGTTGTATATTTCTGTGATGGGAGACAGAATACCTCAAGCAACCTTCTTCTGAGTTACTTTGGAACCTATAAGCTAATATCTTGGACCCCAGATAGCTGAAGCAGTGCCTTGTCGCTTATATACTGCCTGAATATTGAGATCACACACCACTGGCCTTCTTGAAGTTGTGCCACTCTCAGAGGTACAAGGGTACAAGTGTGGTGGCCCCCACACTTTAGAACAGCCTCCCTCTGGAACTATTCCGGGTGCCAGCATTGTACACTTTCAGAGCCTGGTTAAAACATTCATCTTCTCCGAGGCTTTTGATGTTTAGCTTCTTCTGAGTCTTGTCCTGCCAGGGGGTAAACGGGGGAGAGAGTGTTATATTTTAAATAGGTTTTAGTTTGGTTTACAGATTTTATCTTTTTATTATTATAATGCACCCTGCACGCTCACATGAAAGGTGGGATGTAAATACTTAAATAAATAAATGATTGAATTTTATCCAATAGCTTGTTGGCAACCCATGCAGTTGCTTAAGATGAAGTATGAACATCTACCCTATCCACCAAAAACCCAGGCTGCCTTCTGTTGGTTCTCTTAGTTTTGCTATCCTAGCTGACAATAAGTAGTACAGCTTGTTCCCTTTTGGTATGAGTTGATACCAGTGATGTATCAAGATGAGATAATATGTCTTGTTGGTCCTCATACTCTCAGACATGCAAGAGGGCCTTTTCTGTGGTGGCCCCCAGAATCTAGATTAGCCTCCTTCTGGAAATTTGCCAGGCACTTCATCCAGGAATTTCCCAGGCACTTCATCCAGGAACTTTCTCTGGGTGTTGTCCTGCCGGGAAGGGTAGAAGGAGCTTGGATCATATTTTAAATATGTTTTAATACTTTATATATATAATC
Source organism: Aspidoscelis tigris stejnegeri (assembly GCA_023333525.1). Classification (NCBI taxonomy): domain Eukaryota; kingdom Metazoa; phylum Chordata; class Lepidosauria; order Squamata; family Teiidae; genus Aspidoscelis; species Aspidoscelis tigris. The sequence goes on from JALMGA010000007.1 coordinate 17,960,734, forward strand.
TCTTTTTATTACTGTGAACCATCCTGGGACCTTTTGGTGAAGGGTGGGATATACATTCTTGAATGAATGAATGAATGAACGAACAAAAACAAATAAATAAAATAAGGGGGCTGCATTTAAATACCTCTACGTTTGCGTGTTCCTGGTGATCTTACTTTCTGTTTTAGAAATGTCCAGTCCTTGGTTCTTTTCCTCGGACATGGTTTATTGTTGCATTAACCCATGCTGTGCACCCAAAAATAGTCTTCGTGTTCAGTAAATTGGCTTTTGTCATCTTTAGGTTAGAACTCCCATCCATTTTGTGCATCTTTGCTGAACCTGGTTATGCATGTGAGTCACCATCTTGTCAGCTCAAAACACAGGTTTCTCAGCACATGAGTCATGCCAAAGCTCATTTGCCAGAAGCCCTGGAAAAATTCCCAATCTGGATTACGTTTCCTCTCAGGGTGTTTGTAGAGCACCCACATCTGAAAGGGAGTTCTGACTCCAGCAGCAGAATTAATCAGCCTTGGAAATGAGCCCCCCAATTTGCTCAAGGCAAAGCTTTTTCCTGCTTTTATTTGAACTTTCCAACAACTCAAAGTGGTGAAGTTGTCTTCACATTGCCCGTAAAGACAACCTGCCCCTGTTGCCTGCATTTGACTGATGGGGACATGGCCGGTTGCATCAGGTGTGGCCGTAAGAGGAAGAGGGTGCCTGCCTCTGAATCACCTAGTAGCTCCTAGATGTCACTTTCCAAGCATGGTCAGTGATGGAGGACTTGCTTTATACTCTGAAGGTCCCATGTCCATGCCCATGGTATCTTCTCTTAGCATTCTGAATAGCTAGTCTGGAAGATCTCAGTATACAAATCTTGGAGAGCTCTTAACTAAATAAAAGATACTATACTGAACAGTTTTGTGTGATGGTCTAGTTCAGTGATGGCGAACCTTTTGAGCTCGGTGTGTCAAAATACGCAAGAAAACATAGCTTAACTCGGGTGCTGTGTCACATCTAGAAATATCCATAATTTTGTGATATTTGTAGTTCTAGTAAAAAGTTATATTTTTGACATATGTATTTTATTAAAAGCAAAAACAAATAATTCTTTACATTAGTGCCTTTTGTTGCTAAATTTTCAATTGAAAGTTGGTATTTCATACACTTCAAGAACAAGCAAACACTACATGCCCAGGTGCCAGGATGACCATGTGTGTCACCCAACAGGGCTTGGTGTGTCACCTGTGACACGCGTGTCATAGGTTGGCCATCACTGGTCTAGTTTGAGGTAGGCCAGCTTTCTGTGCTCCTTCTGCATGCTGATATCATGTAAGCTGAAGGAAGAAGAACAGAGTGCTTTATATACCTCCTGCTAGTTCCTCTTTGTATTGCTTATTGTTGCCTGCGGTAACCAGGTGAGAAGCTAAATGCAATGTGGAGTTCCATACATGGTATTTATTCCATCTGTTGACTCTCGTATCTCAGCATCCCTGCAGTTCTGTGATTTCATGTTTAGCCTTCTAGTCATCATCTGCTATACAGCAGAAGGCATGTACAAGAATGAAAGTGTAAACAAGCTTGGAAAATTCAAAATATCTGCATTCTTAAAAACAGCCTGATAGGTGTGTAAAATGCTTGTTTAGTTTGCATGAAAGCCCCAGAAAGGCAACACAAAATGAATTTTCATACTCGTATATTCTGATTCTGTAAGAGTTTCCTTTGCCAAATAATACTTGTCTGTTTTTTTGGTGTGTTTAACTTAATGCAAGGTTTTGTTTTTGATGGACCAACAGAAAGAACTTCTTGATAAAGGAATTTGCAAGTTTTTGTAAGGCTCTGCTTGATTCTTTTAGCATGAAACTTCAGCCCTGTTACATCTGTGTGCAGCTTCTATAACTGGGGTACATTTCAAGTTATAATTCTGACTCTAGGGGGGGTATTCCTGTCTTTGTAATGGAGGTGCAAGATAGCCATGGTCCTTTGATAGTCGCAGTTTTGCACTGTGTTAAAAAATGGGCACATCTTTCTCTTCCTGTTCTGTGACTCCCCCATCCAACTACTCATCAGGCAGTATGGCACCAAATCTGTTGTGAATTTGGACTAAGGAAACAGGAGTTTTTCAGATGGAATAGTTATTTTTGGCTTTTCTGATATTTGCAGATTTGAGATTTTGACACGACCTAAACCCTAGTGAATAGTGAGCCCTGGAGAGAAGGATAATGGTGGTGGCTGTGTTTCATAGAAGGATGAGTTTCCCTGGATCTTTCAGGGGCTGGCCTACTCTTGAAGAGGCTTTGGGTGCCATAGGATGTCCAAGGCCTTGAAGTAAGGCTACGGACGGCCTGGGTCCTCTGAGCAGTTCATAAGAAACAAAGTTCTTATGAAATGCAGTATGGCACTTATTGGAGTAGCATCTACATGGCTATTGTTTCATATTCTCCAGTTCCAAAGAACCTGATTGCATTTCACATGCCATGTCAGATGTACATTTCACATTTGAAGTGTAGATAGCAACACATGAAGCCTATGTTAAAGGATCATTTTTCTGTGGTAGATTTCCATGCTTTTATTTCACTAAGGCTGTTATGTCTTCAGAAATAGCTAAAGGCGCCTCAGAGAGACAGACTGTGGCCCTTGTATTCCCAAGTCTTCTCTCATCCATATTTTCTAGCACAGAATCTGGGGGGGGGGGTGAGGGAGCAGACTGGCATGTGAACAATTCCACCTCAAAGCTGCCTTAGAGCTGCCATTTTAAATTATTAATCTGTGTCTGATCACAGCCAAAGTCCCTGATTTTGACCACAACATTTGCACTGGGGGCTGAAAAGGTGTGACTTGATTGTTGCCAATGTAGAGGCTCTGATAGGCGTTAATTTGGTTTACTGTTTTAATAAATAGCCATGGTTGGCTACACTTTCTCATTCAGTAAACTAGCTGAGGACAAGATTTGGCCTTTGGGATGTTGTTGGAGTCAAGCTCCCATTTGCTTTAGGTATTGATCAGACTGGCTAAAAATTCTGAAGCAACTCAAGCAGCTTCAGAGATGGTTTGTTAGTCAGGTCGTTCATGTGCCAGTCTGCCCTCCCTCCCATGAACATTCTAGGCCAGAAAAAGTAGATTAGAAATGGAACGAGACCACAAGGGCCACATGCTGCCACCTCTGAGACGCTTTTATGTCACTAATTTTGTTATGTCTGAATGCAGCTTTAATTGTGCTTCATGCCCAAGAACAGTCTTGTGTCAGTTGTTTTTGGACTCCATCCCAGTTATAAATTTGACAACTCCTTGGAATGTACAGTTTTTTTAAAAAGTTTTGTTGCCATTGTGGAAACCATTACCCTTTGTATCTTCTGTTTGACAAACACAGGAAATGTAATACACATTTTTTCTAGTCAAAGTGCTACGGATGGTCCTAACCCTAATTTTGCAGGCTGACTTTTGACCATTGGCATATGCTTTTTTGGGGCAGAAGAATCAGGTTTCCTCTGCTTGCTTCTCACTGATGTCATCTCAGAAAGGAAGTTTTCCTGTGGAGCATGTTTTTACAGTGAGCTTTAGCTTCCTTGTTTGTCCATCTAGTAGCCAGCAATTTCTTTTTGGCTGGAAGGCATCCTAAATGCCTTTTTTTTGTCCCATTTCTCCCTCTCTTGCATTACTAGATGCAGTAATACTACTTGATGTAAAATCATTTACTGACTTGTTTCAAGAGTGGCAAAAGCGTTGCATGTACTGCTTTTGGATAGGGAATTAACCCTAAGAACTTGGAAAGAGAGTACAAGATGGTTGCTTCCACATCCAGTAAAAAACCAGCAGCTCGAAAGTAGCAGAATTTCTGCTCGGTTTCATCCTTCATATATCCTTGGCAGAAGGGAATGGCAGACATATTTTACTGTTGAGAAAACTGGATGTGTCCAAGTTGTCTCCAGCTTAGAGATCAGTTCAAAGTCAGTTCCCACTTTCTTCTTGCCAGTTTGGTCTAGTGGTTAAGGAGATGGAATCTTATTTGGGAATACCAGGTTTGGTTCTACATTCCTCCACGAAGCCAGCTGGGTGACCATGGGCTAATCACAGCTCTCTTCTGTGGTCTGAACGCCCCACCTACCTCACAGGGTGTTCTGTTGTGAGGAGAAGAAGCTTTGTCAGCTTAAATGGGTGAGAAAAGCAGTGTAGAAAAGGCAACTCTTCTTCTTCTTGTAGTACTAGAAGTTTCCCTTTGAAGAATGATGCTACAAAATACTTTTCTGTCCTCTCTTTATGGTCTGAGGTCCATGTTCAGGAAAGGAGTGAAAACACACTTACTTATGGTGGCCTTTGGCTGAGGAAACAGCTTCCCGTCCTACATTCAGGCACTGTTGTTTTTTTGGTGTGTTCATTTTACACATTGGTTTTATTTTTGAGCCAGCAGCTTTCGTTCACAATTTGCCTGTCGCCATTATTTGTTTATAAAGATGGTCCTGGTGCTTATGTTTTTCATCTTCTTTTTTCTTTTCCAGGTGTTGAAAACATACAAGGTTTGGAAGTCTGAATGGAGTAAACATGAAAAGCTTAAAAGCAAAGTTCAGGAAGAGCGACGTAAGTATTCCTTTCTTCATTCTAGCTGACTCATTTTCTGTCCTCCTGTTTTGTGGAAACATTCCTTCACTCGCACCTTGATAAAGCTGTAAGTTAATGAACTACAAGGGCGGAAGCAGTAGCGCTTGTAAAATGCTGAAAGAGAACATTGCAACTTGCAACTCAATCCTGGAGTGGAATTAGTGTAATTTTCTTCGTAAGAAATTGAATAGCAACATTGCTGTCCAGATAAGGTTTTTTTTTTCATTATTGGAGATGAATGGATGTTAGCTGGAACACATAAGATCTCCGATGTGGGGAGATCACTTAAGGAGCTGTGAGCTATTTTACAACGAGAGAAGGATCTTCAGTATAAAAACTGCAACATTCTATTGTTCTTGAGGCCTTTTCAGTCCTAATTCCATTGCAGGGCACTTCTTGATGCTTTTTATTTTGGAAGTCTTGGAAGTAGGCTCTGCTGAACGCAACTTCTTGTTTAGCCTTGACCCTTTATGCAATTACTTGGTAATCCGGATCAAAGAGCCTCTTACTCCATATCTACACAGGACCTAGTGGTAATCCAGATCAGATCCATTGTAAGAGTATAGCAATCTAGCTTAGCAGTGAACCTGATAAATCGGTATCACATCTGTATTAGTGCCTTCTGATCCAGATCAAGGGAGGGACACCAGTACATAGACCAGAAATAGGAAGATCATGGGGGCATGCCATTGAAGAACATGTGTTGTGATGTTCAAGCTGTGAAGATGCCTTTACTGTGCCTTTGGAACAAAGGCCATATTGATAACATTGGTGCCTTTGCAGTGCCCGTGAAGACACTTTGTTTCTTTGGCGAAGGTGTCTTCACATTGCCCACAAAGAGAACTTGCTCGTTACCTGGATACAGCATTTGATTGATGGGGACATGTCCAATTGCATTTGGTGTGGGACACTTTGTCACTGGTAGCTCACATCCACTGATATGGGACAGAGCTTAGGTATCAGCAGTGCCCAGTTAATGCACATGACTCTACCTGCGGTTGATTCAGATCAAGCTAATCTGGATTCACTAATGCAGATTAAGAGCTGTAAGAGCCTCGACCTCCATCCATCCATCCTCCATCCAAACCCTATATCTGATGGTCTCTGAGCGGGTAACAACGTCTAAAATCAAACATCATTAAAACAGCAGTATGTATTAAAACAGTTGCATCTGCAAGTGGGAAGGCAAGAAAGACCCCATTAGGAACTCAATGGCCCTGTTTAGTACCCATTGCCATCGGGTGCTAGATGGCCCATGTAGACACATGGGGCCCTCACTCAAGGACCGGATTTAACGAGGACTGCATCTCAACGACCTGGATCTTCTAAATCCGGATTAACAGAGGTACATGCAAAAACAGCCTTACACAGTGGATTATGAGAGCCAAGCCACAGTTTTATGCAAGGGATAACTGCATTATGTATTTATGATATGAAAACTTTCAAGATCCTTTTTTTGCTGTTAAACATTCTCTGCTATCGTAGCAGAGAGCACAGTTGTGGCAAATAATGTATGCTTCCTTCAGAGGTCTATTTGATTAATTAGTGTTGCTGCCTAATTAGCCCAGTCCCACAGCAAGCCTAAACCTCCTTCTCCCCAACATTTTAAATACCGTACTTGATGTATTCCTGACTGCATCTTTTGAAATGTACTTCACAGCTTGGTTAATCCTGTGTAATTAGCATTTAAAACAACAATAACACCTGCTCTAAAAATTCAGTATATATTTGAAATGGTGCTTGTAGGGCAGGGGTAATCCCCCTGCAGAATGGTTGAGAAATTATTATTGCGTTTCACATTGGGTTTTGTAATAACCTTGTTAATTCAAGCCCCGCTTGAATTCTGAGTCATACATGTATACAGGTTGAGGCTGCATTTAGACAGTTACTTATTCTGCTATATTTGAGTATTCCAGAATAATTATTCCCACTTTGGTCCCTAATTTAAAGCCATGTTTGGGTCTCTTTTTTTGCAGTGCCACTGACTTGCATTGAGAACCAGGGTTTCCTTGATGCTTCTGACACCATTGTATTTCATATTTTTGCATTGTCCCTCCCTCCCTCCCTCCCTATCTATCTGTCTATCGATCTATCGGTTTCTGAGAGTGGCCACAACTCAGTGTTAGAGCAACTGCTGGGAAGACAGGAGATCACAGGTACAATCCCAGTCATCTTGAAAGAAGGCAGCAGCAAAGCAGTCTGGATCTGCCAGGAGAACTCCATGAAGCCGCCCATGTAGTCCCAAGGAGTCAGCCCTGACTTGCTGTTATCAAATCATAGCAGCATTTATTGGAAGTGACAATAGCTCAGTTGTAGATGGAAAACAAAATGTTGCAAGTTCAGTTTCTGACAAGAATAAAGTAATAGCAAACAGCTTCTATAGCCAACAAGAAGACTGCATGAATGTGTCCATGTAATAAGGAAGAAGAGGGAGAGTTGGTTTTTATACCCCTTAAGAGGACTCAAAGCAGCTGATGAACCTTCTGTTTTTCACCCCTGTGAGGTAGGTGGGGCCGTAAGACCTCAGAAAGAGAGCTGTGATTAGTCAAAGGTTGCCCAGTTGGTTTTGTGTAGGATTTCAGGATCTAAACTGGGAGACTACCAGGAAAGAGTCTGACATTAACCAAAAGACCAAACTGGCTCTCATCCCTGGAATTTCTGTGACATGAATTGAAGGAGTAATTTGAGAACATCTGCTGGCCTTGTGTCTTATGTTGGATTCAAGCCAGTGGCCCCAATAGCCTGTTTTACCTGTCTAGACCAGTGGCAGATTTCCAGAGTCTTATGAAGAACTTTCTGCCCACATGGATGTCTGATGCTCCATTTAAAGCACCTTCCTTGTTGTCAAATATTAGTCCCTGAACCTTTGCATGTAGCATGACTTGGGAATCTTAATTACTGTTGGACTACTGTGACACACTCTCCTTGGGGCTGCCCTTGAATGTTGTTCAGAAACTAGAGCTAGGGTCAAATGTAGCACTGATGCTTCTGAAAGGCACCCAGAAATTGGATCGATCCTCTCTTCTTACATGCATGGGTTTCCAAGTGCAATTTATGGTGCTCATTTTGACCTTTGAAGCTTTGCACATCTTGGGATGATGATAACCTGTTTCAGCACCTCCTCCCATACAGTTTAGCCCAGGCTCTGTGATCAGATCATGAGTCCCTTCTGCCTGGCTCTGATCTGTCCACTGCCACATGCATGACAGTGAAGGAGAAGACCTTTCAGGACTGGCTCTGCTGCTGTAAAACTCTCCCCCCAGGGAAGCTTGTCTGGCGCCTGATGTCATAGAATCATTTAGTCATAGAGTTGGAAGGGACCACCAGGGCCGTGGACCCGAAGCTCAGTGCAGGGTTCATTAAACCAATCCAGACACAAAGCTGTCTGCTTGAAGACCTCCAGAGAATGAGAACTCACCCTCATGTGACAACCTATTCCACTGACTGATCGCCCTTACTGTCAGAAAGGTTTTATTTCTAATATCCAATCTGTGTCTACTTCCTTGCAGTTTCATCATGTAGTTTCTTGTCCTTCCTTCCCTGTGCAGGTGAGAACAGGGCTGATTCCTCTGCACTGTGACAGCCCTTCAGATACTTGAAAACAGCTATCATGTCTCCTCTCAGTCTTCTCTTCTGCAGGCTAAACTTTCTTAGATCCTTTAACTGTTCCATGTAGGACAGTTAACAGACCACTCACCTTTTTGTTAGTCATCCTTTGAACTTGCTCCAGTTTGTCAGTCTGAGAAGGATTTGAGTTCCTTCAGGCATCAGTTAAAATGTTGGTTATCCCATGTGTTTGATTTGATTCAATATGATACTATTGTGTGAAAAACATGGTCCAAAACTAAGGGTATATGTGGTGTGCTGCCTATTTTAACAATACGTCAATGGGATGTTAAATATTTTAATTTAAATGTGTCTTGTTTATGCTTTGCTGGGATTTTTTTGTACATTTTTATTCTCTGTAAAGAAAGGTGATTAATAGAGAAATAAACATAGTATATTGAGCTGGAGTTGCCTTGGAGGCACTTCCATTTCAAAGTTGATTTCCCTGGTAGCTTTGAGAGAATGTGAATTTCTTGTAAGGAGAAATGGCCAGCTGGAGGATTATTTTCTCCTCTGTGCCCAGAGGAAATAATTCTTTGTCTCTGTGCAAACATTCAGCGGTACACCCTTGCCCACTAGCTGCCTCCCTCACATGGGAAAAGTAAGAATCTTCATTTGCTGTATTTTTTTGGTGTCCGGTGGCCACCATTTTGTGACACTTTCTATTTAGTAATTTTTATCTCTGTGTGTTTTGACATGTTTGGTATAGAGTGCTACTTTAGTTATATGTCTTGAGCCTGAGTATTGCAGGTAATTTTATTTCCACATAATTTTATATCCTTTAGAAATCAGCACAGTGAATTCCCAAGTCCATTCCTAGCTTGTTTCCCACTTAGCAAGTAACTTTTGTGCTATTCCTGAAGTTTTGGTGCAAGAACTGGTCTCTGTTGTAGCCAAAACAATGTCACCCCAAATACAAGAGGGCAAATGTCAGCAGCCCTGTGGAAAAATCAATAATTTCAGAAGTTGAGAAAGCTTTTTAAAAGCCCAAAGGTAGGAATGCCAACCTACCAGTGGTGAACAAGTCTTTGCATTTGCTTATTGAGGAGAAATGACTATTGAGAAATGGGAAATTAGTCAGGAATATGAAAGGATTGAGGAAAACAGGGATAGTTGCACTATATAAGGCCTCTAATGTTGGACTAGTTAATTGTCAAAGTCTTTTCTGACTCTTACGTTCCATGAGTTTAAGGAGGCATGGTCACTGGCTGGAGCACTGTATTCTGAGATGGCATTGTGGTTCCTCTTGTTCTGCTCATAAATCCCAAACAAAAGCCTACAGAGTTAAGTCCATTGAGTGAGTGAGTGGGCTGCATATTTTGTTCCTGGGCTGATGGATCAAGCAGTGGCCTAAGTTATTGGTACATTGTGCTCTTCATCAAAAGTCACGGCTTGACCCATTGGTGAGAGGGAAGGAAATTGTCGCCCACATGTTGTATAGGTTTTTTAATTGGCCCTTTGAAGTCTCTACTGAAAAGCATCATGTACTTGTTTATGTGTTTCTCATTCTTTTAAGTGTTTGAAAGGAAGAATTCTAGAACTTTTCCAAGTAACTCTTGGATTTTCATGCAAGTGAAAACTGGAGTTAGATAAGCATTTTTAATGAAGGAAATATTAACCTTATGTGTATAACAGTAACCTATAATAGAACATTACTGTACAATAATTGCATCATAAGACAACCTGTATGGACAAACATGAAGTCATGAAAAGGTACCTCAAAGGAAGGTTATTCTATAATTTGGAAGGTGCCATGAAAAAGACCCTCTCATGAGGTTCCATAACCTTAGCTTCTGAGGCTTGGGGAACTATTAGCAGAGTCTCTCCAGGTGAACTCAGTACATGGATGAATCTGTGGGGGAGGAGGAAATCCCTCAGATACTTGGTTCCCAAGTTTAGGGAATTTTAGGTCAACGTTAAAACCTTTAGTTAATGAAGTAGGGATGGGCAACTGTCGTAGACCTTTTAATGTCACTGTGATGTATATCTGGTCAGTATTGCCCATTAGCATCTTTGCTGCTCTGTTCTACTTCATTTAAAGCTTCTATATCTTCAGGGTCAGCCCCATGTGCAGCATAATAAAGTAGCCTGACTAGGAAGTTACCAAAGGATGACTAAGTTGTCTGTGTCCAAGAAGTACTATAGCTGGGAGGTTAGCTGGGCACTGAAGCCAGCCGAGGTTCTAGTGACAGAGGTGAATGCAGAAGTAACCCAGCCTAACATACCTGTCCCAAAATGGTGCAACCTCATCAGAAAAAAAAGTGTCATGGATTTGAGACCCCACAACTTAGAGTTCCTCTATCTTAGGATTCACTTTCAGTCAAACCCAATCTAGGCAGCAGTCAGATGCCTAGACTACCTCTCTTCATTGAGATGAAATGGACAACTGGTACTATCTCATTCCACATCTCCTGATGACCACTCTTAATGGCTACACTAAGAAAAGCATGGGAGATGAGACTGACCCCTGGGGATTCCTGCAAGTGAATTCCCAGAATGCTGAGCGATGTTCTCCTGAATTACTGTCTGGTATTGACTGTGCTAAAACTGTCTTGAGGGAACTTGAGGCCCATCAGAAGTTTATTAACCACTTATGTAGTAGATAAGCCAAACATGTCCTTGGGTTTTTTCCCTTTTAAATGATACAGAAAAAGTGTAACAATGTCTGTCTAGAAACCAAACTTGAAGGTAATACCTAGTGGTTATTTGACACACTGTTACAGACGACATCTTAATAACAGAGTTAAAACATAAACCAGCAGTCCATAGTATGGTGCAAGTCTGTGATCATCTCTGAAATGTAAAGCTTTGTTTTTATTTTTAAAATTATGACTCATCTAATTACAAGAATGTACTGCACATTTAAAGAGACAAGTGACAAAACATAATGAGTACAAATTGAGAGAACCAAAAACCTAAATAGAAACTTTGTTTCTAGTGTGTACAGTTCTGTGCCAGAATTTTAGACAGGTGTAGGGAAAATGCTAAAAAGCCCAGGAAGTGATGATATGGCCCCCACAGAGTCTTGTTTCAACATCGTTGAATCTGCCTGGGATTACGTGAGGAGACAGGAGAATTTGAGCAAGCCTACATCCACAGATTTGTGGTGACTTCTCCAAGAACCCTCCCTGCCAAGTTCCTTCAAAAATTATGTGCAAGGGTGTTTTTCCACGGTCAGAAAGTACCCATTTTTGCATCCATTAAGGACCCATTTGGGTGTGAGCCGGATGATCCCGTTTCCACCGTGGCACCCATTTGGGACCCGATTGTTTCGACTGCCGCTGGGGAAATCCAGATTAAATGGGTACTTTCTGGCCTTTAATCCGGATTTTCTATAGACCCCTACAATGGGGTCTTCAGGCAGAAAATCCGGATTAAAGGGAGCCTGTTTCCACACTTGTGTGGCAATGAGGTCTAGAGGAGGCTAGGGGGAGGGGGCACCCATGGGGGGGGGAGCCCCGAAACCTAAGCTTCGAAGTCATTTCGAAGTCACTTCAAAGTCTGTGCAAAATAGCTCCGGAGCGTCTTTGAAGTCTGTGCTGATCTTCAGAGTGAACTCCAAAGTGACTCTGAAGTCACTTCAAAGTTCACTCTGAAGATCAGCACAGACTTCAATGGAGCTGTTTTGCACAGACTTTGAAGTGACTTCGAAATGACTTCGAAGCCATTTCGGAGATTGCACCCCCTCTTCCCCCCAAATACCTGGGGTGACAAGCAGACCCCTCATGGGTAGATCCGGATTTCCAAATGGGTGCTTCGGTGTTTCCACGGCAGGGAGGCTAGCACCCATTTCTATTGGGTGCTAGACCACCCATCGAAACACATTGGGTACTTCCCTTAATCCGGATCTACTAGATCCGGATTAAGGAATGTACCCATTCCTTAGATCCGGATCTTCTTAGATCTGGATTAAAGGAGCACGGTGGAAAAACACCCCAAGTGTACCTAGAAGATGCTGTTTTAAAGGCAAAGGGTGGACACACCAAATATTGATTTGATTTAGATTTCTCTTTGGTCATTCACTTTGCATTTTGTAAATTGATGATAAAATATTTTTTTAAAGCATTCTTACTTTGCAGCATTTTTTTCCACACCTGCCTAAAACGTTTGCACAGTACTGTACATTTTAAATGGCTGATTTTAACTGATGGCAGGAAAAGAAAGAACAGCATTCTTTTTATAACAAATCTCTCTCCTTCTCTTTTTCTTTCTCTTCCTTCCAAGGCTTTCTTTGTAAGTAGGAGCCTGAAGGACAGCTTGCTTTGATCTTATCAACACCTCTTATAAAAGACATATTTTAATCTGGCCAGAATAAATTCCTTTGTTTGTGTTTATAGGAGGTTATGCTTTTGATTTATTAGTATAACTGAAATCCAAATAACTTTGTAGCTTGACTGTTGTGGTTGTAGAGTGCCCAAAGATGCTGTTTATGTCTGTCAGAAATGCCAGATCCTATATATTGCACTTTTTTTTTTCCTTAAAAGAAACTTTTGATCCCATTTTTGCTCATCAACCAGTTGTGATTTTGGTTAAAGCAAACTTTGCATGCTTTGTTTACACATACGCAACAGGTGGCGCAAGGGATGCTGCTCAAATAAACCAGATTGAACATTGGTCATGTCTTAAGTAATGCCGCTTCTAGAAGATTCTTTTTCCGCTTCTCTTAGAGTCTATTTGTTCTTCTGAATTGCATAGCTGTCATTTTGTTATCATAGGAAGTTCTAAACAGTTTATAGTTCCTTCTGCAATCATGCCCTTTCCGTGAGCCCTAGAGAAGGGAAATGGAGGGAATTTCTTCATGCCTGTTTTATTTCAAAAGATGGGGGCAGCCCAGGACATTTAACTGCTGAGTTGAAGGACAGAGTGGGGCTCCACATGCTTTCCTGTCAACCAAAGCCAGCCAAACCTGCCCTAGATTTTTACTTCAGCATTGATGGAGGGACAGTGCCGGTTAAAGGGTTGCCAGCCTTTCTGGATTATCGGAGAGCCTGTTCCCATCCCTGAATTGCCCCAAAAGCACCTGAAAGATGAGAACTGAAATGTATGGGTTCTTGTCCTCATCTCCAGAACAGCCTCAAGAACAATCGTGGAGGATAACCAAGGTGCTTTGGAGCTTGTTCTCATATCCAGAATTGCTCCAAGAGCAGTCCTAGAGGATGAGGACAGATTTGTTGGATCCTCTTCTCATTTCGAGAATTACTCCAAATGTAGTCCTAGGGAATGAGAATTGAGATATGCTGGAGATGCAGTGGGTGGGGTCTCCCTGTTCCACCCCAGAGTACAAAAGAATGAGGCCCAGAAGGGTTCTAGGTCTCACACTATCCCAGATTACCAATAGGTGTGGAAGGGACTGGGGCTTGTTCTGGTTCAAATTGTGATGTTTAGCAACTTGGTATATTAACCATGCTTGGAGTCATTAAAATCCTGCAGCTTTTATGTGTGGAGTAGAACTTCTGTACTGTTAGGGCAGCGGTTCTCAACCTTCCTAATGCCGCGACCCCTTAATGGAGTTCCTCATGTTGTGGAGACCCCCAACCACAGGGTCGGAGCAGCTGGGAGGTGGGAGGGAAGGGTGGTGGGAGACTTGTCGTGACCACTCTGAAAGGGTAGTTCGACCCCCAAAGGGGTCCCGACCCCCAGGTTGAGAACCACTGTGTTAGGAGTTCCTGGAGGAAAAATGGCAGGCACTTGTGCCGGTAAATAGGCTTTAAAACTGAATTAGAATTCGGGATTCTTGTAATCTTATACATCGGTGTTTGGATTTGTTTGTTTGTTTTATCCTAGAGGGGTATACAATATAAACTTGCTCAAAGACAAAGTGCTAACTGAAGCCATTTAAAAGATTGTCGTCATCATCCCCCCCAAGGTAGTTTTTCTTAGAATATGGAAATAATCAAATCATAGTGTAAGGCAATCCAGGTCTTAAAAGTTATCTTTGTTCACTGTCTGTGCTGTGTTTATTTAGAGGTCTTAAATCTCTCCTTTCAGCCAAGTGCTTCTGAAGGTAGCTACGTTTAGACCTGTGAGCCCTCTTCTGTCAGTAAAAGCGGCAGGAATGTATGCCCCTCAGCATCTGGAACAGATAATGCTTTGACAAGGGCCACTATAAATTCAGCAAGCGGGCTTCTGCTCTTGACCAAGCGGGCAATCCTTTTTGCCTGCATTTCAGCCAGCATCACAATTGATTAGAGGACCTTTGGGTTGAAGAGCGTCAGGTTTGGGCATGCTGCACACAGTTGTGTACATGTGTGGTTGCATGCTTATATGTTTGGAGATTGAGATTGTGGTTAAATACTTTATGGGTAGGGCACCCCTTAATGCAGTCCTTATGCCCTCCCCGCCTGTATGTAGTGTGGTTCAATGTGGGACCTACACTCTTTGGAGCAGCCCTGCATGTGAAGTCCATTTATTCATCTTGTTTATTTAAAAACTTTGTATACCGTTAGTTTCATTTAAACATCCATTTTTCATATAAACATTTTTTAAAAGACTAGAATTGTTTATAGTACATATTCATTATTTTTAACAAGGAAATATTCGTAGGAAAGAAAACATCCATTGGCATAAGAGATGCCTTTAAGCTGTAGAAGGAGGCTAAAAGATATAATGTTAAGGGCTTCGTGAAACAGCAGAGGAGAGATCATTCCAGAGGGTAGGTGCTACTGCAGAGGACTTTGGGACACTACCAGATGGCATTCAGAAATTTGTAGCTTCCTTCATTAGAGCTTTCCCAGATTATCTCAGGTGTGCCCATTACAAGTATTCCTCTACTTTTCCATTGCAAAACCAGGATATAACCATATTTTCTCTTCTGCCTTAAACCGATTCATTTTCTTTGTCCTAAACATAAAACTTACTATCTTTCTCAAGGAGATAATCAGCAGATACATATTTTGGGGTCAAGTAAAAAATAATCATGAAAAGGTGTTCAAGCTTGGCAGAGTTGAAAGAGATAAAACGAGGAAATGAAAGGCAAAATGCATAGAAGAAGAACAGTTGGCTTTTCTACCCTGCTTTTCTCACCCATTTAAGGGGACTCAAAGCAGCTGACAAAGCTTTTCTATTCTCCCCACAACAGAACACCCTGTGAGGTAAGTGGGGCTGTGAGAGCTCAAAAGAGAGCTGTGACTAGCCCAAGGTCTCCCAGCTGGTTGCATGGGGGAGGGCAGAATTGAGCCCGGTTTTCCCATAGAAGAGTCCGGCTCCCTAACCACTAGACCAAACTGGGTAGCAAAATGCTGCTAGAAGAGTTAGTAAGGATTTTTCCACACATTCACCAGGAGTCAAGTCCAGCTTTTTTAAAAATAAGTTTTATTGAAGTTTCCGTAAGATATTAAAGGATATAAATATAACAGTGGGTCCAAAGGGGAATAATAAAAAAGAAAAACAAAAGATATGGGAAGATCATAAACAAAGTCATAATGATAATGAGTAAAAGCTAAAAGATGACATCCACAAACAACCTATTTGATCAGGCAGATTGCCATGTTATTACTCTCAGAATAATTATATTAGAGCTATAACTGCAGGTATTTGTCAACTAGCTTATAATTCCTTCACCCTGTAAAACACCACGACAGTGTGGTCAACTGCTATTTCTAGTGGGTTCATTTTACATTTTGTTTGTCTTGCTGTAACCTGTCCTCAGACCTTGAGGTACAGTATATGATAACGTGAAGCCGTAGGGGCCAATCTTCACATTCGGTTTTGCATTTCAGTACATCATTTAGGGGTGAACAACAGAGGCTCTTTCCAGCTGACTTTGGTCATATCAAAGCTGTAATATTGGAACTTTTAAAAATATAGGTGCAAAGTTGAAATATTACCGTATTTGCCGGTATATAAAACACACTTTTTCCTGTTCAGAATACCCCTAAAATATGGGGTGTGTCGTATATGCTGGCAGAATGTGTGCCAGAATGTGTCATACTATGGCATTTTCTACCTGTTCTTCCCTTTGGCCACCGTGGCCGCCTCCCCAGGCAATATCTGCACGCCCAAGCAACATGGATGGGGCTGGGCAGGGGTACCTTTTTGTGAGTAGTGGCGCGAACAGCATGAAGAACACAGACGGACCTGGGTGAGTGTGAGGGTATTTTTTCCTTAAAAACCTGTGTAAAAAGGGGTGTGCTTTACACCCTGGTGTGTTCTATAGGCTGGCAAATATGGTATCCTCTGACATATACGTATAGAGTCCCGAATAGCTTGGCCACCAAATATCTAAAGGAGTACCTTTTCCTATACAGATAATCCCAGTTATTCTGCTGGTGTAGGAAGGCCATCCCTGTAATTCTGTTATCCTCAGAAGTTCAAGAGGTGGGTGGCATATGAAAAGGACTTTCTTATGGTATCCCTCTGGTTTTGGAGTAGCCTTTATGTTGAGGTGCACCAGGCACCAAGATCATAGAGTTTCAATGCCAAATTGAAACACACCTATTCATTTGTTCGTTCGTTCGTTCATTCAGTTTATTTGTATACCTCCTTTCTAATAATTTACTCAAGGCGGTTTACAGCAACTATGAATACACACACAATACAAAGTAATACACCATACATTAAATAAATACACTAATACATTAAATAAATAATATATTATAAAATTATCTATAAACAGAATAATAATATATTATGAGAATTATATAAAACCTTGGGGAAGGGGAAAAAGAGGCAACAATACTGGTTCCTCCTTTCCCATTTCCAAGCTCAGTCTTGTTTCTATCTACAGCCACCAACACGGGCTGGCAGAGATGGTACTTCCTTCTTCTTGCTGGCTTTATGGCTAGCAGAGTGGGCTGCCGACGGGTCTGGCAGGGATAGTACTTGCCTCTTCTGCCTGCTTTATGGCTAGCAGGGTGGGGCTGCACAAACACATGCCAGTGGGCCTGGCAGGCCTTTGCTGTTTTATTGTTTCCTGACATTCTCCTGCCTTGGGGTGGATGGGTGGGTACTATATTTTACTAATGTTTTTACTCTTCTTATGGATATTGTACTGTGTTTATTATTGGGTTTTTTTAAAAAAAAATTACATCCATTTTATCTTTTGTAACACAGCCTGAGACCTCAGGGTATGGTATGAATGGAAATAAACAAATAAATAGCAAATCTACGCCCCATCTACCAAGTACGTGTCCTTGGAAGCTACAGTTCTTGGGACAGTGGTAATTGTCTAGAAGAATTTGGGCGGCAAACATTGTTGTTGCAAAATTGCACTGCTCAGAGCATTTCTGAAATTTATCCTCAAGAAGGCAAGTCTTAAGAGTAGAATTGTCTTCCTGCCAAGGAACTTGGCCACCACTAACAGAACTTTTCTAGATCTGATAAGTGAAAGCTGGCCTTTTTCCTCCGGCCTTCTGTCAGTGCTGTCACCAGGTCTATTAACCTCATGAGGCACTTTGCGGGGATAACAATATAATGTGTCATTGCTTGGAACAGTTAATTGTGGTGCCTATTGTAAATGATAGCCAGTATGGGTATCCATCAGAATTTGTTGGTCAACAACTTTCTACATCTCTGTCCATTGGCTTTGCTAACTAGGGGAGATGAGACGTGATCAAGCGGTTGGAGGAACCTTTCCTGCTAGGAAAGACTGCAACATCTGGGGCTTTTTTTGGCTACAAAGGAGTGAGAGGAGACATGATATATAAAGTGGATGGGAAGGGTATTTTTTCGTTTCCCAAAAGACTAGAACCAGAGGTCACCCAATGAATCTGAATCCTTGACAAATCAAGATAGACACAAGATGTGCTGTTGGCTACCAGCTTCACAAAGGGTTGAACCAATTAATGGAAGCCAGGGTTATCAATGGCTGTAAGCCCTGATGGCAGCAGGAGGCAGTATGCCTTCAGAGGCCAGCTGCTGGGAAACTACAAGCAGAGCAAGCTGTGTGTTCATGTCCTGCTGGTGGGTTTCCTGTGCAGACTGCTGGACTAGGTGGACTATGGGTCCAATCCAGTGGTGCATTTGCTATTGTCCTGTAAGCTCCAATGAGGGTTCCATACTTTTCACATGTTGCCTCCAGGGTGTTAACACCTGCTTTTAACACTGGTAAAAATACTTATCACTCTGTGTTACTTTCTCTTGGCTTTCTCCCTGTTAATCAAAGAGGACAAAGGTGTAGAAAGGAAATGTTCTACCCCCACCCAGAAGCAATGCTACTGTAGATATCGCAGGCAGATTTCATCACTCAGATGCCTGTCAGAAAGAGTGATTCTTTGGGATTTCTGATGTCTGAATATTCAAAGCGACATGTGAGACAGTATCATATTATTGGTACAAATATGTTTAGTAATGTCGATCGAGTGCCCATTTATGAGGTCTGTATATTCAGAGTGTCACAGGAGAAGCTACATTATTGGTATAAAAATATTGATTGCAGCGAGAATTTTGCATGCTTAAAAATGGTTGGAGCAAATATACCAGTGACAGGTTCCTGCAGGACAAAAACGTGAGCCAACATATAAAAATAGTGTTCAGTTCAATACAGCAGAGGTTTTACAACAGAGCTGAGATACGTTTGCATTACCTACTAAGTAGTCTTCAGGAAAAGCCAGTCAACAACAGAACTCATGCATATGCATGATCTGAAGTCAGATTTTCTTTTTGTGAAGAAGGAAAAGAGCAAAATAACCACATGCATAGGCGCCAGGCTAGAACAAAGTTAGTGCTGGTGACGTTGTTCTTTTAAAACAAAACCCCAAACCCGGCACATGACTTTTTAATTTAGAATCTAAAGTTTATCTCAGATATCTCTTGCTTTAGCCTGCGTAGTTGAGTGAGTAGCAAACATGTCATGATTGTCAAGAGGTCGTTATAGCTTTGTTTCTACAGATGTTTAGCTTGGCTAACTTCCCTGGTTTCAGCTTCCCAACAATTTAGAATGGTTAAGTACAACACTTCATTGCAGCGTGGCTCTTCAGTTGTTATCATAGAATATTTTTCCGCTGTCACTAAAAGTACCTATTAAGTACCCATAAATGGGTACGTAATGGCATTTTTGTACCCATTAATGGATACTTAATGGGTACTTTTAGTGACAGTGGAAAAACACCCATAGTTTTGGTACAGGACTCTACACAGATATGGCTTGCAAAGGGTTTTATGCCCCTTCCTTATATATATTTAGGAAGGCAATAAAGACACACCTCTTTGCCCTGGCCTTTGGCTGAGGTGATTATATTCCACCACCACCACCACCCCGGCTGCCCCAGTTACAGTCACTATGAATGCAATATGGAGCGTACTGTTTTAAATTTGTTGAATTTTTAAAGTGTTTTAAATCTGTATTTTGTTTTTAATGTGTATCTTGTTTTTAATCTGTTGGTTAATCTGTTGTTACCCGCCCAGAGACCTTTGGGTATGGGGCAGGATAGAAATGTGAACAAATAAATAAATAAAATACAGTGAAAGTGTCTGATTTGCCTTTGATGTTGCATAACCAGCTCCTGCAGTTCTTTAAGCATCCCTCTAAATAGCGCGTGCATTTTCTCATAAGTAAAATGAGTTTGCTATTTGGTTCCGAAGGACCACCATGTAGTTCAAAAACATGTTATCCAAGGAATTGCAACTGGTGGAAAACTTCGGTTAATCTACAGTTTTAAGTCAATGGTACTGGAGGAGGAGAGTTCTACCCTGCTTTTCTCACCCATTTAAGGGGCCTCAAAGCAGTTGACAACGCTTTTCTATTCTTCTCCCCACATCAGACACCCTGTGAGGTAGGTGGGGCTGTGATAGCTCAGAAGGAGAGCTGTGACTAGCCCAAGGTCACCCAGCTGGCTTCATGGGGGAGGGCGGAATCAAACCCGGTATTCCCAGATAGGAGTCTGGCTCCTTAACCACTAGACCAGAGGTGAGACTCAGGCTGTTTTTGCACTTACCTTCCTTAATCTGGATTTAGAAGATCTGGATTTTTGAAATCTAGTCCTCGAAGATCCATATTATGGTGAGGGTGCCACCCCTGGCCGTGTTGGGGTGTGCAACCTCTGATACGGTCTCCAATGCTGTAGACCAAATTGAAGACACCTTTAAAGGGGGCTTGCATTAATCCAGGTTTAAGGGCCCAAAGACCTCTTTAAATCCAGATTTTGCTGGTGCCCGTGAGTACAAATGGGGTCCTTAAGGGTTTTGTGCACTTGGGTACCAATCAGGCTCCTAATGGGGTCTTCGTTGCTAGTGCAAAAACAGCCTCAGCGTGCTAGTGTGTCAGCTTTACCGGGAAAGAGAGATCCTGTCTTCCAAAGTAAGCCAAAGGCTCTCCAGGGACCAAATCACATTGCTAAAAATGTCCACATTGTGAAGTCCAGGTGCAAAGCAAAATTGCATCAGACAAAACTGTGCTATACAAGGGAAGGTTGCACTTCCAAAGAAAGCATACCCAAATATATGGTGCCCTGCCTCTCTTGAACCCATTGACAGATTTATGTTTGCCAAATGGCTTTCCAGGACATGTAGAGATGCTCAGGATCAAGAGAGGGTAGGAGCTAGGATTTGGCACAGTGTAACTTCAGGCGATGCTGATTAGAGAGTACAAAGTCCTCTCTATCTATATTCTGTGTGGTTTCCTGTCAGCTAGTTGATATGCGTGTTACTTAATAAATTAGATTTAGGCTACAAAAAGCTCAGAAAATGGCTTAGAAGTGATAAAGTGGATCCTGCTGTTCCCATCCTACTTCTAATCTGCATAAAAGGCTGGAGAATGCACTTTGAAAGTGCATATTCTGACCTTCAATATGAATTACAGTCACTGTGTGGATGCTACTACCTCTATGGGTGCATCCCCATGGTACTTTTTCCTGTCGCTATTGTCCCTCTACTGTAGCAGAAAGATCAAATGTGCGTTCAGTTCCGAATTAAGGGTCTCCATGGGGCTCAGCAAAACACGCATTTTAAATGCACTGACCGTCCCCAAGGAAGTGTCTTTTGCTTACCCGCATCTTTTTCTCCCCGCCCCTCACTGTTTCATTGGGTGCTCGGGCGGAAGCAATTCATTACGCTATGTACAAGATCTCCAGCTGTGGGTATCTTCTGGAATTGATGTATCCTGAGACCGTTAGAGACCTTCACGACACTGGAAAGTAAGCTTAAGAGTTAACTTGTCAGTGAAATTTTGGCATTTCTCTTTTTTTCTCTCTCTCCCCCTTCTGGTAAGTCAGGAATGCAATTGTTCAGCCTTTATGTATTTTTCCTCTGCATACCAGGGAATTTCCATGCACGGAAACTTAGAATAGTCTCATATTATGTCTCTCTGTGTGTTTCACTTTTAACAGTGAGTCATGCTCCTTGACCTTGTCATAACTCATCATTGGCTTAAAAAATGTCACCTCTTTTCCTTTGACACCATCTCAAAGAAAAATGTTTAAGCTGTGACTCTGGGGAGAGTAGCCATATAATGGAATATCTAAAAGTTCCTGTTTTTCAAAATGCTACTTAATGCTGCATTCTCTTTTTATCGTGAAAGCTTCCAGATGTATCGCTGGCTACACTTTGGGCGTTTCCTTACATTTTTCCAACCCCTCACATCAAAGTAAATCCTGCAATCAGTTTTGGATGGTCTTTCTTTTCTTCACACAGCATATGGTTAAACTTTACAATTCACTGACTCAAGATGTGATGTTAACCAAAAGCTTCAAAAGAGGTGGGGGCCCTTTCCTTGCTGGGCCTTATTCCGGATTATATCATGTCATCCATATGCCGGTGCAGACTACGGCAGACCCCAAGCACTTAGAAGTACCATATTGAGTGCTTGAAAAGTAGGATGCATTTCCTGGATCCACCCGGCCATAGCCCCCTGGTGAGCTTTAATTTTAAATGGAGGTCACCATTTGTTTTGGGTTGCAATTCATAGTGTTCCTGGACTTTGCTATATACAACCAAGCATGGTGTCCTAATTCAGTAGTCTTCAGTGAGATCCAAGCCTAAAACAGCTGGCCTCAGGTGTGACTTAGCTGTAAGTCAAGTTAAAGACATGTTGGGCAAATCCCCACGGCAAGCTTATTTCAGATTCAATATGGGTTTAATCCTTGCAGACCCCACGTCAGTTTGGCTTAACACGCTTTCCGCGTGTTAAATCGCCCCAAAACATTGTAGATGTTAACCCTTATTTCGACAGGTCTCACTCCCGATCGTGCGCTTGATACGTGTTACATTTTTTACTGAGGGGACCCTACCGTTTTAAGGGATGACAATCCATGCTTAGGGTTTCCCTCTCCCAATAGCTTGCTTCCAAAGACAGTGATTTCAGTGTAAAAATCCAACCTTCACAGCAGCTGCTACACTGTAGCAATATAGCCACTTCGCACCTGATAACAATGTTGCAATTTTGCGCAATTCTAGCTCTTTGGAGTTCTGACCTTTAAAGGGGAAAGGAAAGCACCTGCAGGTTCTGGGAGATGTGTGAATGTTTAAAGCCCCCTTGCTTGAGTTGCCGCTACTGCTGTGTGCCCTGGGCAATGGGGAGAAGAGGGGAAAGAATCGCTGGCTGCCCGCTGCCGTTTTTCCTCCATCCAGGCAAGCGGCAGCCACCCAGCCAGGCTAGGTGAATGGGTCCGTTATGGGTGGCACGTTCACGCCAGGAGGAAGAGGGCAGGGCAGCCCCGAAAAGCGGCTTTTAAAAAGTAGCCACTTGAGTCACGTATGCCACGTACGATCCTCAGAATCCGGATCGAACGTGATTAAGTTTAAAGTAATAGGAACAGGCAAATTCACGTTTGCATCCGGTTCTATTATTTCGGTTCTATTATTTTGGTTTAGGGAAACCAAATTAAGCTTATAATGGGAATGCAGCCATTGTGGTGGCTGAGTTGTCCCCTCAGCCCCAATGGAAATGTGGAGAGGGAAGGAACAACTTATTTCAGGCACCATTTCTGTCCAGGTACAGTCCCAACAGGCTTGAATGGCTGGCAGTTCTATCTCTCAGAGGCCTTGCTGGCATAGAAACCACACAGCTGCAGAAGCGTATCCCCTTGTGGTGACATTCTGGAACCAGTGGTGAGGTGAATTCCGTGGGGCCCCGTTGCCTTCTACCTCTGACAGAACATCCATGCTTTCTGCTCTAGTAGTGAGGTCAAATGGATCTCATCTGGTTGGCACCTAAGATTCTCCATGAATAGGATGTGCAAGATGGCCTACTTGTTCTGTTCTTACATTTCCAAAGACACCCAAATAACATCTGTTGGAAACTGTCTTTATCTGAGCGATATGGGTCACATAAGAAAACATTTATGTCAGTTGTTTTTTTTCCAGAGCAGACCACCCAGACCAGGGATGGGGAAACCCATGGCTTTCCAAAGATTCAGTTCCTGTTCTCATCAGCCCTGGTTTGACTTGCAGTGTGAACTTCAACATCTTCTGGGGCTGTTCTCCTGGTACAGATGATGAGTCTTGGCCTGTGCTGACACGAAAATCTTTCTTAAATTCTTACCTCTTTGTTGCATTGTTCCTTGGTTTGACAAATAACCTTCTTTCTGTGCCCTACATTTCTGACATTCCTTCCAGCCATCAAACAACAAAACTAGTTCATATTTAGCAGGGAAACATCTGTGGCCTAATCACCAACGGATCGGGGATTGGCTGATGCCATCTGTCCTTATGTCATTTTATATGAAGTGCAAAGGTATACAGGCTAGAAGGAGACAGGGTGCTGATCAGCTGCTTGCACAATCCTGTTTCAGCACAAGTTTTACCTCCGGGGTTCATTAGAGAACACTGTCTAACCCAAGCGTGATTAAAGATGGGCCAAGCTTGTAAACTGAGCCTTTTCCCAGTATGTGTGGGATTTCTGATGTGGTAGCTCCTAAGCAACAGAATCTTTCTTTCTTTCTTTCTTTCTTTCTTTCTTTCTTTCTTTCTTTCTTTCTTTCTTTCTTTCTTTCTTTCTTTCTTTCTTTCTTTCTTTCTTTCTTTCTTTCTTTCTTTCTTTCTTTCTTTCTTTCTTTCTTTCTTTCTTTCTTTCTTTCTTTCTTTCTTTCTTTCTTTCTTTCTTTCTTTCTTTCTTTCTTTCAGAATGTCTTTTGAGCAATCTGCAACGATCAAGCAAAAACAAAGAGGGAAGGAATGTGGTTTGGCCGTATGTTAGGATTGTGGCGACCCTATCTTTGAAATGAATCGGGTCTTTTGTCAGAAGACGCATGTCTGCAGAAGCGCCCAGCTTTGGCTGCAGACAGGAAATGCCCTAGTCTATGACCTTGTCTCTTGAGGAAAATCAAAGCACCCATTAATTCCTCCCCGGCCCCAGTAAATCTGCTCACAGGGTTAGGAAAGCAATCGGTGTGAGCTGCAATATTTCTTGTATGTAGCCTTGGGAAGCTGCTAAAAGGGGAGGACGCTGTGTTTGATGAAACCAGGAGCCACTTAAGTATCAGATGGGTGGGGTAGTAAAGGGAAAACATCTTTCCAACTTCACTGACTAACTTCCACAAAAGTCCCTATTGCTGCTTTTGGAAAACAGCGACAAATGCACTTCCAAAACCCCATGAGTTTGTACATTCTTTCTCCATTTCCTCCCTGAATCTTAAATAATGGACAGAGCCGTCCTCTTCCCCTGTTACATCTTCACATCATTTCTGTGTGGTAGCTTAGGCAGAGGATCAGTAACTTTTGTTTTACTGTAACCTGCCCTCAGACCTTCTCATATAGGGTAGGATGAAAATACAAATAAATAAATTGCATGTTAATGCCGTGTTTGCTTGTTCAAGGCTGCTGTTTGCCTGAAGTTTTCAGGGTGAGTCACAGCAATAATTAAAATCAATAAAAAGCGTTATTATACTCCCTACCTACCCAATGCAGGATAATATTGGAAGAAAGCGTAAACATCAAAGACCTGAGTGAAAATAGATATTTTTGACAGGTAGCAAATATATATATATTTGCAGAAAAGTTCTTGTCATGTGCTGTCATCCCTCAAACCTTTGGAGGTGGTGGAACTATAAAGGTGAGCCAGTTTGGTCTTGTGATTAGAGTGTTGAGACTCTTAGCAGGTAGTCTCCTGGTTCAGTTCCACACTCCTCCATGAAGCCAGCTGGGTGGCCTTGGGCTAGTCACAGCCCTCTTCCTGAGCTCTCATAGCCCCACCTACCTCATAGCGTGTCTGTTTTGGGGAGAAGAACAGAAGGTTTGTCAGCTGCTTTGAGTCCCCTTAAATGGGTGAGAAGAGCAGGGTATAAAAGCCAACTTTTCTCATCCTCCAGCCTTTCCCATCAGGATCTTAATAACTGGAAATGTGAATGGGCAAATGGATATTTGAGGCTCTTGGATATTTGAGGCCATACCATTTAGAGCTTTCTATGTAAGCATCAACACATTGAATTGCACTCAGTAGTGAGGGGAACAGGGAATCATTTGGACCCTTGAGAGGATGCATTAGCTTTGCTGACTGCATTTCAAGGAAGAATTCTTACAGAATTTTCAAAGCATTTGAAAGGCAAACTAGTGGTCTGAAGGAGGAAGGCTTTCTTTGGGCATATATCCCTGACTTATTAGAAGAACGTGGTATTGAATAAGCAAAGTATTTTAATCAGGATTTAGGATCAGCCCTTGTTTATTTATTGTTTCGAACAAGGGAAAGCAGAAGAAGAGCCTTGCAGTTTACAGAAGTTACATTTATGCAGTGGGATTTTGTCCTCAGCATCCACTTCTTCTCATTTGTTTGTGGCTGCTGAAAAGCGACCGTCTCTTCTTAGAATAATCTCCTTGTGTGTGCGGATTCTTGCAGTACAAAGGGATCCTAGCCCTAAAGCCTGGGAACTTGTAAAGCTGCTTATAGATCTTATGCCAAATCTGGGAGGCTACAAATGATGGGAATTATGTAGCAGGTTTGGATTTGTAAGCTCTAAATTAAAATATTTTGGTGCAAAATGTCAGGATTCATTAATAAACGGTTGGGTCAGATACCGTGGGTTTTTTTTTTGCAGGGTTTCCAAGTATCACAGAAAGTAAACATCTCCTTGTGGAAAAGAGTTGTTTGAAGGCCCCGCTGAACTCTCCTTAAGACCGGAATAGGATCTGCTTCAAAGAGTAATTGGAAAGAGAATCTGTAGGACCAGAATTTCTAAAACCCGATTGTCTCTTTCAGAGCTTAAGTCAGGATTAAGGATGAATCTGGCATTAGGGGGGGAAAACAAACTTTTTCTGCTTTAAGTGTTTTGTCTGGTGCGGTAGCGCCTGAATTCTGTTGACCTAACTTGTGTGATATAGGGAGCCATCGGCCAGGCGCATGGCTTTGTGTAACCTACAAAGTTAGCCTTGACATTTTCCAAGGGGATGCTTAGCTTCCCAGAGGAGTCAGATTTCAAGGTACCGCCTTGGGGGATAGAGGGAGAGGCCATGTTCTTAGCTGCTGCTTCAAGTTACTACTACCTCATATTATCACATGTCTATGTACATGTATATACTAATCCTTCATTCTTTGCGGTTTTAATAATTGCAGGCTTCTGGGGTTGTGCTGAATGCATGTTTGATGAATATGAACATGGTTTAAAAGCCCAGGACTGTTAGGTTCATTCTGTGTCTCTCGCTCACTTATTCAGAAGAAGAATCTCAAAGGGGAGAAGTTGCCCATTTTCAGCACATGTGTGTACATGCACTGAGGCTGTCTGCACATATGTGATGCTATCACATGCATGTGTGCCAACATGCATTGCAAACTCATTCACAGAGTGCCCTATAATGGTGGTGACAACAAGAGCAGATAGTTCTCCGCTTGGTGGTTGTATTTACAAGCTTTTCTTCACATCTTCACTTGCTTGGGACAGCATCCTGGGGGAGCAAAGGTGGGAAATAGTTTTGGCTTTAGCACTTTAGCACAACTATCCCTAACCTTGCCAGCATTTCTCTAAGCACTGGCGAAGTATGAATTGCTGCCATCACAGCAGCGATCATGGAATTGCAGCAATGGCACCAACATTCCTGCACACCACTCTGTTGCCAGGGTGACAGGGCACTAACCTCACCTGTGCTGCCTTTCCCATGCTGTGTTTGGATCTCTCCGAGTCAGGAGAAGTGCAAATGGAACCATGCTGGGCAGCAAGAAGAGGAAGAGGAAGAAGAAGAAGAGTTGGCTTTTCTACCCGCTTTTCTCACCCATTTAAGGGGTCTCAAAGCAGCTGACAAACCTTTTGTTCTCCCCACAACAGACACCCTTTGAGGTAGGTGGGGCTGTGAGAGCTCAGCAGAGACCTGTAACTTGCCCAAGGCTACCCAGCTGGCTTTGTGGAGGAGGGCGAATCACACTCACTGAGTATGAGATATGAGTCCAGCACTCTAACCACAAGACCAAAATCTTGTTCTCCAGACAGCCATCTGAAAAGGTCATCTACTTCCTAGGGTCTGGCCAGCCATCTAGCCCAAAGGTGAACAGTTGGAATTCTGTTTGCCTCTGGTTTGTGACTAGTTTCAGTTGCAAGTTTGAGTATCATCTGATCATCAATTTGGTTCTGACATTGGGAATGGCCAATCCAAAGCTGGGGTCATCTGAGCAGGCTTTTCATGCCCACCCAGAAAACTGCATTGAAGCTGGCCACAAGCTACCCCATCATCAGCTTCCATGGAGGTCCTTTGGTCCTCTGTGTGTGCTTAAAAAAAAATAAGGCTTTACAACCAAACTGGGTATGACTTTAGCCTACACCAAGTTCCTGCATTTTGCTGTGTAAGACCTTTTTCTCCATGGTGAAATTCCAGGATGGTTAGGAACTTTCTGGTTTCCTCTCTAGGTTAAAGACCGGGAAGACCCACCAGGCCACACAGCAGGTCAACCAGAAAGCCCTTCACCAACATGGAGGTCCAAAGTTAGGCAGGGAGACAGTCACATCTGTGACGGCATTTGAGAGGGGACCTGATTGAAGTATATAAAATTATGCACGGTATAGAAAGGGTGGATAGAGAAAATTTCTTTTCTCTATCGCACAACACTAGAACCAGGGGGCACTCTATGAAGCTGATGGGTAGGAGAATAAGGTCTGACAGGGGGAAGTATTTCTTCACCCAGAGGGTCATCGGCTTATGGAATGTGCTGCCGGAAGAGGTGGTGACAGCTACCAGTCTGAATGGCTTTAAGGTAGGGTTAGACAAATTTATGGATGACAGATGTATCAATGGCTACTAGAATGAATGCCTAGGTGCATCCTTCAGGCTGAGGGGGAGGGAGGAACTGGGGCGCTTCTAAGGCCATCTGCTGGGACTCGAGAGCAGGAGAAGGTTTGTCCTTGTCTCTGCTTGAGATGCCCGTGAGCATTTGGTGGGCCACTGTGTGCGACAGGATGCTGGACTAGATGGGCTGTGGCCTGATCCAGCAAGGCTTCTCTTATGTTCTTATGTTCTTATGTAAGCAATGTATACCCCCAGTGAAAAGGTCCATAATGTAGATTTCTGCCAAAGTTTGCTGACAAAGTTGAAGTTTGGCTGAGAGTACTGCTCTACCAAAGAGGAAGAATCGAAGGAATTCATTTATGTTTGTATGATTCCAGAGCAATCTGAACACGGTCAGTAAGTGAAGACAGTGGCCGAAGTGGAGAGAATTTACAGCATCACTGGTTTATGCTCACTCAGCAGGGGATCATCATCTTTTTTTTAAATTGTTTGCTTCATTCAGTTTGAACAGCAGGAACCCACCCCATGTCCATGGCATTGCAAATCGCTTTGGAAAGGCAGGCAAGGCAGATTCAAAAGTAGCTTGCTAAAAAGTGGGGGGAAATTACTTTTTGAGGAAAAGGTTACTCTCAAAGGCTTCTGGACTAACCAGAGAAGTTCTGCAGTCCCTTGGATCTTGGCCACTTTTGCCGTGCCAAACCTTCCCATAAATTGACAGCACATGTTGCAATTGTCAGAATGGCCTTCAGTCATCTATTTATTTCTTTATTTAGCCACCTCCCACAACTTTCCCCCTTCTGCAGATTTACCTTGGTAGAAATTTCCTTTTAACTCTTCTGGCATCTTTCTTTTGTTCCACAGTTTTAAACGCTTGCTAATACTTAAGATATTTTAGAACCTGATATCATAAAGCAGGCATTCGGACCTGACTACAGATGCCCAAGTGTACTGCAAACTACTGAAACTCAGCCAGTCAATATTAAGAATCTTTGCAAGTGTTGTGTTACAAGGCTGAAGCAGATTTTGGAAAACTTCCCTTTTGGACTATGTGTCTCATAACCCATGAGAACTGAAGGTGGGTTGTTGTTTTCAAAAAAGGACAATTTTACACCCTGTGCAGATGGTATACATACAGCTTAATTTTTATACTGTGTCATTCCCCACTTTCTTTCTTCAGCTATTAGCTTGCTTAGAGCTTCCCTTAGGAAATCTGACTGCAACATCTAGGCCTCTTCAGCCAGGAAAGATGGTGTTTAACAGAGGACCTGATTGAAGTATAGAAAATAATGCATGGTATAGAAAAGGTGGATAGAGAAGATTTCTCTATCACACAACACTAGAACCAGAGGTGAAGCTGATGTGTAGGAGAGTCAGATCTGACAAGGGGAAGTATTTCTTCACCCAAAGGGTCATCGGCTTATGGAATGTGCTGCCAGAAGAAGGTAATAGCAACTAGCCTAGATGGCTTTAAGGAAGGGTTAGACAAATTCATGGACAACTGACTAAGTACGTCTTTCAGGCTAGGGGGACACGCAGGATGCCTCTAAGGCCATTTGCTGGGTTTGCGAGCAAGAGAAGGTTTGCCCTTGGGTCTGCTTGAGATGCCCATGGGCAGTTGGAGGGCCACTGTGTGAAACAGGATGCTGGAGTAGATGGCCTTCAGCAGCAGGAATTCTCTTAAGATCTTATGTCCCATGTGACACCTTAAAGAAAGCATTAAGCATATGAATTTGCACACTATACATGACCATGTTTCAAAATGCTCTTCCAACTCAGAACAGAACTCAGGAAAACTCAAAAGGTTCCAAGTGTTTGCTGCCAGAAAGCAAGAGAAATTCCCCCCTTTCAGAAGCAAAGGCAGCTGCTGAAAAAAAAAAAACACTTCCCTTTCCGTCCTTTCCTTTAAGCAGCAACTGTTGCTCCAACAGCTGATTATTAGTCTTTTTCTTCTCCTTGAATTGCAGCAATTGGTTCTGAAAAAAGGAGGGGAAAAAGTCACCAGGCCTTTCCACACAGACCATGTAGTACCCTTCTGGACCTCAAAGATTTGCTGGTTAATGGAATCTGTGAGGCCAAGCCCCCTGCTGGTCCACTCTCTGTCTGCATTAGACAGAATGTGATACAGATCAAGGGAGGTTTTAATAGGCGGGAAGAAATGATTCCTTCCAGGAGCTTAAAGGAACGCAAAGTGAAACAGAACCTTGTTTTGTTGTAAACTCAGAAGAACCCTCTCACCCCAAGATTCAGAGAACATTTTTGCACTTACATGCAAGGGGAACTCTATGATGGTCCATCTGCATTGCATCATTAACTAGATTGGTCTCCAATTGTGCAGGAATCCCCCCTTTGCATGCTTGTTTGTATGCTAACCAGTTTGGTCTAGTGCAGTGGTTCTCAACCTTCCTCACGCCGTGACCCCTTAATGGAGTTCCTCATGTTGTGGAGACCCCCAACCACGGGGGCAGAGCAGCTGGGAGGTGGGAGGGAAGGGCAATGGGAGACTCGTCGCGACCCCTCTGAAAGGGTAGTTCGACCCCCAAAGGGGTCCCGACCCCCAGGTTGAGAACCACTGGTCTACTGGTTAAGGAGCCGGACTGTTATCTGGGAATGCCGGGTTTGACTCCACACTCATATGACAAAAAGTTGGTGTCCACAACTGGTGGCCTTGGGCAACAGTTTCAGACACTGGCTGATGGACCCTGTGGGATTAATTGGGGGGGGGCATTTTTTGCCTACAGCATAAAGATGCCCTACTTGTCACTTCTGAGATGTAAGAATGTCATGTTCTCGCTTGTCATGTTCTTCTGTTGTGCAGCTGTAGCTGTGTGTGGCTTGGAATCTTTCCTGAGTGTTTTTTAGATACTTTTGGGAAGAAAACTGAGAAGCACCTTTGGGAGCCGTCAGGTCCTGTTTGTTTGTTTTTTAAAAAATCTGTCTGTTGGCTGATTCCCGCTGCTCTGGTTTTCCTGTCTTGGCCAAAGAGTCCAGCAGCAGAGGCAAGCTGAGGGGTCTTTGGGTTCAGACTGCCAGTGAGCTGTTCCTACAGGATTCTGTTACCCACCTCAACATCATAATAAAGGCCAGTTGTACAGCTCAGCATTTCATTCGCATCTTTCCATTGAGTTTTTTCCCCTGGTTGTTGAGCAATTTGACCAAAAGGCATCTTCTGGGCTACCCTGAGAAGCACCTCTGGGAGCTGCATACTGCATGTTTGCCTGCGGCTTTCTGTCTTCAATCTTCCCAGCTAGAGGTTTGGGCAAATCCAGAGGGGGTTGCGCGTGGGTAATGCAACATACCTCTTAATATGTATTATGGTCAGCTCTGTGCTTGAATTCCAGCTATGCAGGAATTTGTTGCTGGCAGGGAGCAAAACCCAGTGTCATGGATTCCATTAAAAATACCCTGAAAATATTTGGTGCCATTCTAATAAGGGACCCCCAAGTATCCACATGCAGTGCAGTGGAGCTGACTCTTAATGCTGGTTTAGCTTTCAGTACAAAATGTTGGCTGCAGAAACAAACCTTTTTAATCAAAAGTATGATAGCATGGCTGTGATCCAAAGAAACTTGAAGCCAGTCAGACTCTACTGTCACCTATGGAAGGCAATGATTGGCAAGTTGGACTTGTTCTGTAGCCAGCAAGCATTACTTGGATCTTTACAAGTTAGTTGTTTATATATGCAGAATTAAGGACATATGCATAGCATTGGCTCCTCCTGCCCCAGTGGCTTTTGGCTTATTGATTCTCAACAAGAGAACGAGAGGATTTGTGAACACTGATGAGGATTTACACTGGTTTGTCCCAAGAGTATTTTAAATAGTATCTAGCAAATGTTTTAGATTCTGACTATACTCATGACGGTTTGGATGTATTCCCTCCTCTTCTTTTGCATGAGTATAAATCAACCATTTCTTCTAGAAATAAGTTACAGGCAATTGTGCATAAAAACAGTCCAGATTTAACAATTAGTTGAATTAGACCTCCTTCCTTCCTTCCTTCCTTCCTTCCTTCCTTCCTTCCTTCCTTCCTTCCTTCCTTCCATCCGTCCATCCGTCCATCCATCAGCTCTTCTCCCCTCCCCTCCTTGTTTTTCCTCATCTCAAGGACAGTTGGATACCTTCCATGTGACCTTCTAGGCATATAGCAGGCATTTCTTCAGAAAGGTTTTTACATGTTTGTGCGTACATTGCCAGAACCAGGGCTTGGATTTTGGCAAGCCGCCTCAAAGCTATCTCTTTAGGTACTTGTAGTGACATGCCATCATGCCCTTTCAAAAGTTTTACTGTCCTCTTAGATTTGTTGCTTTAATTGTGCTATACAACCAGGGATTCATTAGAAAAAAGGGTCTGATCCCAAGTAGACTAGTCTGTAAGGTGAGCTTTACCCAGGACCCTCTCCTTATAGTCCTAACCCTAACCTTATAGTCACACTAGCAATACATGCTATACTAATTCGTGTAGGCCCCAGGGCTATGAAGTCAGAGTTGGAAACCATTGGGTTACTCGGGGTACCTCCAGACAACGCTTAAAAAAAAAAATCACATTTTACCGGTAATTTGGAGTAAATTGGCCCCAAAGGGGAAATGCTTTGCCACCACCCCTTACAGGTGATACTCCATGTTTTACATTTTCTGTAGTGTCACAGTAGTAAAATTCTTCTTTTCACATGCTCCACCTCTCCCTTTATATCTGGTGTGTAGATATATAGTCCCTCCCCTACACTGTGATTCATTCTTTCCTGATCTATCTCCACATCCTCCAATGCATCCGCCATTTTCTCTCCACCCTCTCTGGGCTCCTGTGACATCCTATGACTGGATAATCACCAAAATGGTGCAAGCGGATCAAAATTTGAGCAAAGACTTGCTCTTGCATTCTCTGGGGAAGTGGACTTCTCAGAAGTTCTCACCCGCGTTTCCAGACTAATGAAAAAACACAGAGTAATGTGATACTCCACAACAAAAGTCCTTAAAAGTACTGTTTCTTAACCCTGCAGTATTGGGTACATAATGAGAGGCTGAAGTGCGGCATGATAACATTTTTTGCCCTTTCTGACTGCACCATTAATGGAAATTTTAATATATGGAGTTAAGAATATTCTCTAGGAAGATGACATTATCAGTGGGAGTAATCTAGAGAAAGTGACACCTCATCTCTGAATCTGAATATACAGTTCCTGTTCATTAATTTCTATATATGTCAGCTCCCAAACTATAGTAGATTATGATGTTAACAAGGCAGCTGTCAGCCTCTGGTCTCTCCTCTTTAAAAGTGCAAATGCCATAATAGTATTTTCTTTCACACTCTGACGCTTCAGATTGTTCCCAGCCAACAGAAAGGCTGCCATGGAAGGTCCCCAGAATCCACCCTTGAATTCGCTCACTAGCCTATGTGTCCATTCACTTTGAACCCTCAACCAGCATTTCTGCATTAAAGAGCAATATCTCATTCATGGTAAACACCACTCCTGGCCAGGTGTTGACCTTCAGCATCAGTCATGTTCT
Source organism: Aspidoscelis tigris stejnegeri (assembly GCA_023333525.1). Lineage (NCBI taxonomy): Eukaryota > Metazoa > Chordata > Lepidosauria > Squamata > Teiidae > Aspidoscelis > Aspidoscelis tigris. The sequence goes on from JALMGA010000007.1 coordinate 17,994,491, forward strand.
TAGAGATAGCAGGGCCCCATCTCTCAGAAGCATCTTAAGAGTCAGCTGCAAGGCCACTGTCTGTCTCAACTGTTATGCGGCCAATATGAGACCTGGAATCTCTCTTACTACATCAAATTCACGTAGTCACCAGTAGCAACCCACACATTTATAAACAGTGTGCCAGCAGCCATTGTTGCAGAGACTTTTAGATCTTTGTTTCAGTAGGGAGGTGCACAACTTTTTTATCCTTTTCAATTTGCATTGAAGTGAATGGGGGCAGAACTTCACATTCGTGCAAATGGAACCACTTTCTTTTTTTTCTTTTTTAAACAACATAAAAACTTCTTATATTTTTCTCATATCACATTATTACATTGCATCACAAATAACTGTGCCAACATATCTGACACCTTCTCCTTCCAATTGCAGTAATCTTTGATCTTTCAACCAAAACCATTTTGCAATCCAACCCAAACAGGTTGCAGCATGATATAGCTTCAGGTTCGGTAATTGCAGCCCTCCTCTTTCTTTAGAGCCTTGCATCAGCTTGAATCATATCCTGGGCTTCTTTCCCTGCCATAAGAATTTTGAAATGTCCTTTTGCCAGTTTGTAAAGTCTTTTATGTTATTTATAACAGGTAAAAACTTGGAATAGAAACATCATCCTTGGGAGTAAGTTCATTTTTATCACTGATACCCTTCCCATCAGTGATAACTGCAAATTGGACCATTTCAAGAGATATTGTTTAATCACTGACCACATTTTCAAATAATTGTTTTTGTACAGTGCGATATTTTGGTTGGTCAAAGTCACTCCTAGATATTTGATTTTCTTTTCTACTACATATCTGGATTTCAGTTGGAAAGTTTCTCGTTCTTCCTTTGACATCATTTGCTCTAGAGGCAGTCTGTTCCACAACACTTACAGTGCACTCACAAACTTGCCGAAAGGTTTGGGAAACCCAAAAGCTCAATTAATAGCTCCTCTGCCCTTGGAAGAAACGCCACTGAAGAAATTTCTTCCCCCCAAAAAACAGTTACTGTCAAAACAGGAAAGGACACATTGAAGATGGATGACAGTCTGCCTGGCTGAATTTTATCTCTCCTCCACATACATCCGGTCATTATATGAAGTGACACTACTTGGAAACTTTGTTACGGCCATCACAGCTTATTGCTAAATGCACAGAAGGCAATTCGGAGGTGTACTTCAGACCAAATATAAATAAGATTTAAATAAGGTCCCGGAATAAGACTTTTGGGAGATAGCACTCACAATTCTACCCTGCATATCAGTCCTTCTGCAAGATCATTACAAGGTCTGCTGGAGGTTTCAAATTATCTGCCTCCCTTCCAAAGCCTCTGCAAAGGGTTTACACTGGATTCTTTTTCACATTTTTTTTTAAGCAGACAAAAGCAGGCACAGGCATTTATTTATTTCAGCAGGGATTTTGTTCTGTATTAATCGCTGCTAGCTCTGCAAGTCTGTTCCCAGTTGCTATAAAATTTAACACGGGCATAAAGGACAAATCACCCCTTTCCACCAGAGAGAGAAACTGTGCAGGAAGGAGACAATTTGAAATGTGGAGAGAGTGCCCATCAAACTCCAGGTTCGTGTTCCTATTATAAGCTTATTTCAGTTTCAAAACGGTTTCAATCCTCGCAGTTCCCACGTCAGGTTGGCTTAACATGCTTTCTGAGTGTTAAATCGCCCCAAAGCATTGTAAATGTTAATCCTCATTTCAACAGGTCTCACTCCGGTTTGTGCATTTGAAATGTTTTACGTTTCTTACTGTGGGAACCGTACCGTTTTAGTGGGACGAGAGTGCGTGTTTAGGGTTTCCCTCCCCCAATAACTTGCTTCCAAAGATAGTGATTTCACTGTAAAAATCCACCCCTTACAGCAGCCGCTACACTGTAGCAATCTACCCACTTCACACCTGATAACAATGTTGCAATTTGCGCAATTCTGAAAGTTTTGACCTTTAGAAAGGGAAAAGAAAGCAAAGCAGCTGCAGGTTCTGGGAGATGTGTGAATGTTTTTAAGGCTGTGGCTGTGAGCAGGCGAAGGGGACTTGAGTTGCCGCTGCTGCTGTGTGCCCTGGGCAATGGAGAGAGGAAGGGAAAGAATTGCTGGCTGCCCACTGCCGTTTTTCCTCCATCCAGGCAAGCAGCAGCCACCCAGCCACCCAGCTAGGCTCCCTGAAGGGGTCCCTTATGGGTGGCGCGTTCATGCCAGGAGGAAGAGGGCAGGGCAGCCCTGAAAAGTGGCTTTTAGAAAGTAGCCACTTGAGTGCCCCCTTGAGTCACGTACGCCACGTACGACCCTCAGAATCCAGATCGAGTTAAAAGTAATGGGATCAGGCAAATTCACGTTTGCATCCAGTTCTATTATTTCGGTTTAGGGAAAGTGTATTAAGCTTGTAATGGGAATGTGGCCCTAGAGGAGTTGGTTGGATTCAAACTGAACCAGGGATTTGTCTGTGTTGGATTTTTTGTGTGTGTGTTTGAGAGAGAGAGAGTGCCCCTTGAAAGACCTTTTTTCAGTGTAAAAATTGGTGGTTTTGTCCAAACGTGTTTGAAAATGTTAAAAATCAGACCAATCCAGCCCATTCAGGTTGGTTTGAACTGAACATGCAGATCTCTAGTACACAGATGTGTCAGCTTTCCATGCTAGATCGAACGCCCTCTTCAGCAGAAAATAAAACATGGCTTGGCTTTTTATATCAGTAGCACTTTAAAGCAGTAGCCATTGTAATGTTTAGCTATTAAACAAAGTGATAGAAAGTAGGCATGAGTTGATTTAAATAAAAGTGGAGGGAATGTTCAGCTTTGTATGAAGACCTCCCATGAATGTGGGGGTGTTGCCTTCGTATGCAAACATGAGTTGAATGTTCACACGTGAAGAGAACCCCTCCCCATCCCATTCCACCTCACACACACCGCACACACTCACTTGCTGCTGCCTCTGTTCATGAGATTTTCCACAAGTCCTGGATGGGGGCAGCTTCTAAAGCTGTGCATGGACCTCCAGAAGGCCTAGTTGAGCCTCAGAGGAGGGGGCAGTGGCAGCAGTGGCAACAGCTGGATTTCCAGGTAAATGGGTACAGATGGGAAGCCAGGAGGTGGGGGTGGGCAGATCCAGCCTTTATTGAAACTTCTACAAAGTCCATATACATTTGATTCATGGGCAAAGAGGGGCCCGTGATTTGCTTGCAAATTGATGAAGCTGCGAATGCGAATTGGATGAATATTTCCCTCCCCTAATCCCTAGCCAGTTTGGTCTAGTGGTTAGGGAGCCAGACTCTTATCTGGGAATACTGGGTTCGATTCCACCCTCCCCCATGAAGCCAGCTGGGTGACCTTGGGCTAGTCACAGCTCTCTTCTGAGCTCTCACAGCCCTACCTACCTCACAAGGTGTTCTGCTGTGGGGAGAAGAACAGAAAGCTTTGTCAGCAGCTTTGAGTCTTCTTAAATGGGTGAGAAAAACAGGGTAGAAAAGCCGAATCTTCTTCTTCTTTCTTCTTTCTTCTTCTTCTAATAGAAGGCCGTTGACAGAAGGCTGAGTGAGCCCTGGAAGAAAATGGCTTGTGTGTGTTCAGCAAGTGAGCATCCCAGTTTATTAATGCCAGCTGCTTTTATGCCGAAAAGGTTGCAAAAGGTTATGACCCTTTTCCATGTGTGAGAACACAAAATGTGGAAGGCACCGCTGTCTCAAACTGCTTTTCCCTCTACCAGGGTGCATTTATACAATTGTATCCCATTCTCAGATTTGAGACATATAGCTGATGTCATTTGACTTCTTTGGAGTCTCTGTGGAGTCTTCAGTGCCTTTCCCTTCTTTCTTTTCTTAAATGCCTCCAAGATGTTCACAATCTGAAGTTCTGTAAACATGAGGACAGCGTACTGGTGATTTTTATTGGTAGATGTTATCCTTAATTGATAAGAGCTGTTTCTCCTTTTTCCTCTTCTGGATTTCAGCTATATATGGGCCTTGTGGAGGAGGAGGAGGAGGAGGAGGGAGGGAGGGAGGAAGGAAGGAAGGAAGGAAGGAAGGAAGGAAGGAAGGAAGGAAGGAAGGAAGGAAGGAAGGAAGGAAGGAAATAAATAAATCCTGACACTTTGGCAGATGAGTTAATCTCCCTAACATTGCTATAGTACTTCAAAACAGTACTGTCACTGTTTTAACTAATTTATTGTATCTGTTTTTATAGTGGTTTTATTGTGACCCACCCTGAAAACTTCAGATATTAGGGGAGGATAGAAATATAAATAAAAAAACCAATTGGCATTTGAGACATGACACACAGAGTGACTGATTTGTGCTCCATGTGTTTCATGCATTTTTAAGTAAATTAAAAAAGTGAAATCTAAGCATGTGCTGTAAAATGGTCCCCTTCGATTTAAGGTGTCTTTAAAATGTTGCATGCCTACTTGTGCAGTACCTTTTTAAAAATAACTAGGCAGCTGGCTTCCAGGAATTCTTGTCCATGTAACATATCTGACGCCTTTTCTGTCTCTTGAGGCCATGCTACATTGCATATTTTATGATTACAGCTCAGCTTTTTAATGGATCGCCGCCATATGGTTGAGTCATCTGCTCCATCTCTTGGTTTGGGAGGATTACACACAGATCTTCCAAAAATTATGAAATGCGTTTAAAATATATATAATTAAAAAGGCCCATGCAGTATGCAACCCTTAAATGGGTTTAACCCTTTGTGCACTTGGAACATCAAATCTATTTCATTGACCAAATATTTGCTAAAATAGAGTTATTTTAGTTGGATTGCATGAAAATCCAAAGCTAATATTTCCTAAGAACAAAGTAAAGTGAGCAGCTTTTTTGCTGAGGGAATGCTAACACAAGGACTTAGGAAATGTCTTGCTGGAATGGCCAAAAGCCTAGCTGGTCCAGAAACATTTTCTTTTAGTACAAAGATCAGGAAGCAGCACATAGAACATCTACAGAGAGGATATGGGTGTGGCAAAGATCATCCTTATTTGTGGTCTGCTGGCAGTTGTTCTTCAGAGGCACACTCCCTTCAATACAATTTTGTCTCTCTCTCTCTCTCTCTCTCTCTCTCTCTTTTTTTGTGAGGGTTAAGGAGTTTCCAAGACATCTTAAATTACAAATCTGATTTTTCTTTTTTTCTTTTTTTAAGAAATGCAAAATGGGGAGTTGGAATATTATTGTGGCTCTGAAGCAATTCAAGCACCATATTGGGAATCTGAAAAGGTTGTAGTAAGGTAGGGAAAGAGGAACTGCATAAATCCTGCTGTAGGACTTCAGAGAGTCTCAGTTCAGAGGCACAGATCCGGGAGAGTTAGGGGGAGAATGCAAGACAGACCTTGCTGACGTTGCCTGCCCTACAGCTGATAGGGCGGAATTGACAAATGGCATGGCATAGGCTGATTGGGGCAAAATCCCTGGGTAAAGCAGGTGCCATGAGCTGATTGGGTATTGTCAGCATGTAAACGCTATAAGTATGGCATTGGTACATGTCAGGGCACTCCTGACAAAACTTAAGATATTGAGCAGAAATCATTGTTCTGTAATAAACCAAGTACCTGCTTATTTTTGTGAACTCTGAATCCAGTTGTTATTTACAGTGACTGAGCTGAACATCACACCCAGTAAGTAGGACTAGCGCCCAAATTGGTCAACAGGGTTTGTCCTGCTTTCTTCCGCTGCATGAAAGGTAATAATTTTGGGTGTGACATGGGAGAGGAAGTAAAGGCAATTGCACAAAGTCTTAGGAAAACTGTGGATGTGGAATTCATGAATGCTGAGACCTTGTAAGCTTTCCCGGTCATGAAAAGGCTGAACTACTGTAGTGGCTGTGAGCGCTGGAAATGTCAGCTGAAGCCACTGTGCTGAATCGTTATCGCTGAGAGCTTTGTCCATCATAAATCTATCCAGGTTTGGATGAGCATTGTACTGTCTTCTGTGTGAAAAAAACCAAATAAACCAAACCTTCCTTTTAACTGTTTTTAATCTTTCAAGATTTATCTTCAGTAGATGACTCCCTCCTCATTTCCAGGAAAGGAAAGAAGGTTGTCTGTATAGACTTCTTGTGTACTGCAGATAACTTGCCTATCTTTTAAAATATTGAAAAATTGCAAATGGGAGCTGTTAGATCTTGTTCAAGGCCACAACGCTTTCAGATTTTGATGTCTCCCCCCTCAGCCTATTCTCCAAAGTACGCTTTAATTATTTCTTGAGTGGGAAGCCCTAAAATTAGTCACTGCCGTCCCCATCTGTTCCAGGAAACAGATTAGATATGCGAGTCTTTCAGGCATTTACTGTGCAGTTTGAAGGTAAAGAGCTTGGCCTTTGGGAAAAGATGTGTCTGGGCCTTATTCAAGATTATATCCTGGAGTAGGGACCTGCCATCTTCATGCTAGTTCAGTCTTCACCAGTATGTGGATGGCAGGTCCCTCTTTTGGGATATAATCTGAAATAATGGTGCAGAAAGGAGCCAACTCTGTCCTCAGCTCTCCAACCTTTGTGAGCCTGAGGCATTGAGGCCATGTATCATGCTGTATCACTTTGTTACAGACCTCCTTCTTTTATATAAAATATATCAGCTCTCCGTGTGAGGAAGGACAGGGTCTGCCTTGGCAAGAGGTAATGCTTATTAGCTTCATGGTATATAACAGCAATTGGAGTAGGAATAGCAAAGCCAAAGATGACCAGAGGAATCCTGGGACTTCAGACAAGCCTACTCCATCTTGTTTAAAAAGCCTCAACATGTTCATTGTAGGAGTGTTCACAAACGTAGGTGTTTTTTTTAATAATTTTATTTATTAAAATTTTACCACAAACTAAAAAAGAAAAATCATTTACACACTCTTCCCATCATTACATTAATTGAAATTCCCTTAACTTCCTCCGCTTGTCTGACGTCTATATTCTGTATCCATCCTTTACTGCTCCGCATCTTTGTCTCCCCTTGTTTCCTGTATTTTCTTTATCGTCACTCGAACCCATCTGTCGTTAATTGGAGCTCTGTCAGATATTCAATAAATGGGGACCAGTCTCTCGTAAATTTATCCGTTGATCTATCATTTAGTAAGTTTGTTAATTTATCCATTTCTGCCAAATCGGTCATCTTAATTAACCATTCTTCTCCCAATGGTATCTCTTCTTCCTTCCACTTCTGAGTATACAATAATCTTGCGGCTGTCACCATATACAAAATTAACGAATTTACTCTTTCTAATGTATTATCTACAATCCCCAACAAAAACAGTTCTGGATTAAACCTAAAGTTTCTTTTCAAAATTCTTGACATCAAATTATATATCATAACCCAATATTTCTTTGCCTTTTTACACGTCCACCACAAGTGGTAAAATGTCCCCTCGATTTTTTTACAGTTCCATCATTTAGTAGACACATTTTGATAAACTTTCCCCAATTTATGAGGTGTTAAATACCATCTATACATCATTTTATACATATTTTCTTTCAATAAATTTCATATCTTTTACCCATAATTTCTCCCATTGATCCATTTGAATATTATATCCAAAATTTCTGGCTCAGGTAATCATACATTCTTTGACCTGCTCATGTTCCATTTCAATTTGAAGCAATATTTTATACATCACACCAATCATACCTTTTTCAGCCTTATATAATTTTGTCTCCCATTCCTGCTTTTCCCATTCAGAATTTACACTCTTTATCTTTTCTATATATGGCTCTTACACAAATGCAGTTTTTGATGTTCAATTTGTTAACAAATCAAATATTCGAAGTTATTAATTTGTACAAATATAAACAAATGTCTTGACATTCAAATCGATACAAATACATTTGTATCTATTTGTACAGATATTCAACACATATCCAGTGATACAAATCTCGTAAACATCCCGTTTACATCCTGTATACATCTGTACGAATGCGTATGGATACGCACAAGATGCATACACATATGAATGTCCAAATGATTCATACATATAACTCAAAACATTTTTATTTGTACCAATACTAACGTACGAATGTTTGGACATTTGATTTGTATACAGATGTCCGAATTCGTATGAATAATGAATATTTCGAATATTTGTGCACTCTGGCTAATTCCCTGGTTTTAAAACTTGCTTGGCCATCAGATCCTGCTAAAGTCTTTGGGTGCTTCTGCATTGGACACTTAAGACGCATTAAGCACACATTAAGGATGGCTGGGAAAGCCCCTTCCGCACACAACACACATTAGAGACAGCCGTTAAACTGGTTTAATGAAAGACTACTTCTAAGGTAGTCTTACATGTGTGCTTAATGTGTCTTGTGTAGTTAAGACACATCTGTTTTGGATGTGTCCACACAATACAAGTGTCCCTAACTTGGCCCTCCCCCGGCCTGCCATGGTTGGCTGGAGCCAAGCATGGCGAGCCCGGGGTCTCCTATCTCGGGGCTCCCCCTCACCCCAGAAGCCATGGATCGCAGCTTCTGTAGCCAGGGGAAACTTCACCTATCCCACCCCAGGGAGAGCGTGAGCGATCCCCTCCTTACCTTAACGCAGCCAGGCCGATTCTGGCTGCGGGGTCCCAGTTCCTCCCGATTGGCCAGGGCCGTGCCTGGCTTCAGGAGGCTCTCTGCCTAGGCGCCGGCCCTGGCCAATTGGGAGGCATGCTTTGGCCAGGGCCATGCACCTGTGCAGAGAGCCTCCTGAAGCCAGGCGCGGCCCTGGCCAATTGGGAGGCGTGCTGGATGCACACGCAAAGCGAACTGGGACCCCGTAGCCAGAATCGGCCTGGCTGCGTTAAGATAAGGAGGGGATGACTCACAGTCTCCCCAAGGTGGCCTGGAGGGGTAAGTGAAGCCCCTCCCCCCCGGCTCAGGCTCCAGAAGCCGCAATCCGTGGCTCCTGGGGCAAGGGTGAGCCCTGAGATCGGAGGCCTCCGGCTCGCCATGCTTGCTCCAGAGGAGCCAATCATGGCGGGCAGGGGGAAGGCCTCTGGAGATCCAGACTGAGGTGGATGCTGTGCTTCCACACTGCACCCATCTCAAATCCGGATCTAAATTTGTCCTTCCGTCCCGTGTGCGGGCGGAAGGGGTGGTAGTAGATCCAGATCTACTGGATACAGATCTACTTACCACAGATTTCTGAAATACAGATCTAATAGATCCATATTTTGGAGGTCAAGTGCGGGAGCACCCTTTGTGCCTGAACAAGAGCTAGCTTCCCCAAACCAATCCAACCTAGGTCATGGCTCTTAACAGCTTGATAACATCATCACACAGTGATATATATTTGAGGGCCTGTAAGGACCTTCTTAGCAATCCACAGCTGGATTGCTCATGGTAGGGCTGCAACAGCTTCAGATGAGTTTCCGCAACTTGGGTGCAGACAGAGCAATCCAACAAATGGCCTGGATCCATCTGCTGCCAAAGTGAGAACAGTCCTTACTTTCCCTGTGCCCTCATTACACAGGCATGTATTATAATTTTGGTTTTTATTTGTACATACATACATGCATCAAAGAACTAGTGTTTGCATTTCTAATTAAACTGTTCACAAGAGCTTGGGAAGCAGCTAGTCTCTTAATGAGCATATCAGAAATAATTTCTAGTATGGTAACTTTTGGGAATAGGTATTTCTTGGTTCTAAATAAAGAAATAGAACAAACATACCCAAGTTGCAGAGAATTAGTCATATTTTTTTCAAAAAATCTTTATTAAATCTCTAAGAAATACAGTATTCAAATAGGGAAATCAACATTGTGCTCTTCCTTTTTGGTGGGTGAGGGGATTGTTTTTGTAAAGGTTAGATACCAAACCTTGCCATGCCGCTGCTGGTTCTGAATTTAAAAAAGGGAATAGAGTCTGCCCAGCCTGCCCTGCTAAAGCCAAGTCACCTTTTCCCTTTCAGTAACAAATAAGTGGAAACAGTGCAAACTCCAGCTTTTTATGTAATGACTTTTCATGACTGTCATTTTAAAGATGTGTGCTACCAGTGATACAAAGACGTGACAGAGAATGTGGTTTGCCTTGCGAATAAAGAGTGCAAGGGTATAATATATTTAGAGGTGTGAAAGAGTTATGTTTGAACATGAATAATGTGCTGTGTGGCAGTTAAATTATCCATATAAGGGGACATCCAAACTAATCTAAAGATTCCTTGGGAAATGTTCTCGGTTAACAGTTTGCTTATTAAAAGGCAGCTCTTGAATCCATAGCAAGAACCTGCATTATTTTTGTTCCATGTTGCATTTTTTGAGATGAGATTCAGAAAATAAATTCTTTAATACCTCTTCAGAACCAAATTTGAGAGACATGAGTATGAATTATTGTGAGCAAGAGGACAACCCTGTCAAAGCATTGTCCAGCCAGACAAGTAGTAAAAATGGAACCATTCAGATGAATGCTAAGTGCCAGATGCAATCTAGCCTGGCCTTGCATTCAGCCAATCTTTGACCAGCTCAGCAATTTGGGCAACTTAAATCTTGGGTAGTCCAAAGCAGCTGAACCACCCAGCATTGGTGCAAGGTTAGATTGTGCCAAGTTCTTCGGTTGCTCCCTGGCTTGGTATTTGAACCCAAGCCAGAGAAACATAACCATTACACATCCTAGAAGAAAACTTTGTGTGGGTTTAGAGCATGCCTAGTGTTATATTACAGCTATAGCCTTAGCATGCAGAATACAGCTGCATACGTGCATGGCTAGAATGTGGGGTCAGTGCTGGAAGGGTAGAGTGATTATGGGAAGCCATAGGATTGGGCCCTAGGCATCACATCTTGTTGTATAGCTCAAAAACATCATGGCTCAGACAATACAGTGGTACCTCGACATACCAGTGCCCTGACATACAAGTGTTTTGAGATACAAGCCGCCGAGCGAGTGATATTTTGCTTTGAGATGAGAGCAAGATTTGAGATACGAGTATGTAAATACAGTACAGTACATAACAAAAACAACTGAGGTGGTGTTTTGGGAGCTGGAATGGATTAATGGGAAAATTGCTTTGAGATACGAGCGATTTGACATAAGAGCAAGGTTACGGAACGAATTAAACTCGTATGTCAAGGTACCACTGTAGTTTACCTTCGGCTATTACCCTTCCCCTTCTCCCTCAGCCTGTTCAGACCTGAGCTATGGTCACACTTAAGGTTTAATCCAGGTTCAGTCCACTTTCAGAGTGAGAGAACACATCAGGAAAAAGATAAGCTGTTTTCTTTCAGTATTAAATGAGGCAGAAAATCCACCTTTGGGATAGATAATGTGGAAAGAAAATTACTGGTCCCTTTGCTTATGTGTTCTCTTGCTCTGAAGGTGGACTGAAGCTGGATTAAACCTTAGGTTTGACCGTAGCGCTGGTATTTACCCCCATCCTCTCCAGAAGGGTTCAGATGTGGTGTTGGGGGCTTCCTGCACAGTGGTGCTGGTGATGCCTCTAAGGGACCAACTCAAGGTTTCATGGCCTACATGGCAACCATGGATCTGTCTCAGCATGTTATGGACCCAACATGTATTGTGGGACACACTCTAAATCTGGTCTTTTCTACAAAATGGGAGGGTGGGGATCTATTGGTAGGTGGCCTTGTAGTGGTTCCATTTGTTTTTGTTTGGTTGCTTATATTTGCTCTTGACTTCCCTCAAATGACCTTTAGAAAGATCCTGCCTATCTCGTCAGCCTGTCAATAGGTTTTAAGCTACACTCAGCAGCATCTTCATGTTGGCTGAAGGGGCCAGTTGATACTTGCCATGAGCTGTTTTTCTTGAGATCTGACATGCTGAGGGCCACAAAAATCATGGGCAATGTAGTTCCACTCCACCTAAGAAGAGGGATATTATGTACTGCTGATGGGACTTGTGGTCCAAAGCTCCAGGTAATCTACTAGATACTAACTGCCAGAAAAAAGAGCCAAAAAGACCGTAGGTATATAAAGTACAGAATGTGGTGACTAAACTGTGGTTTACAAATGTACTTCAAACTGTAGTTTTTGATTCTAGGTTGGTAGTCCCTTACCATCTGTCAGGTGGTGGTGACTGGCATCTAAACATCCCCCAATTTGAAAGGATACTTTGTATTTTTACCAAGTTGAAAATTATTGTATTAACTAGTGGCTTGTTACCATAAGGACATAAGAGGAGCCCTGTTGGATCAGGCCACAGCCCATCTAGTCCAGCATCCTGTCACACGCAGTGGGCCACCAGTTGCCCATGGGCATCTCAAGCAGAGACAAGGGCAAACCGTCTCTTGCTCTTGAATCCCAGCAAATGTCCTTAGAAGCATCCTGCATGTCCCCATGGCCTGAAAGATGTAATTAGGCTTCCATTCTAGTAGCCATTGATGCATCTGTCATCCATAAATTTGTCCAACCCTTCCTTAAAGCCATCCAGGCTGGTAGCTGTTACCACCTCTTCTGGCAGCTAATTCCATAGACCGATGACCCTCTGAGTGAAGAAATACTTCCCCTTGTCTGATCTGACTCTCCTACCCATCAGCTTCATAGAATGTCTCCTAGTTCTAGAGCTGTGTGATAGAGAAAAGAAATGTTCTGCTTTGAAAGACTTCATGGACTGGCCTTCACATATGGGGGTCATTTGGGGGCACTTAAAAAAAAATTGCAAGTACAAAATGTTGAATTGAAATCGCTCCAAAGGTTTTGATAGCATTAATCCGCATGTCTCTGGTTTATGGAAGTTTAGACACAATGGTGGTCTGTTTCCAGTTGCAGAAAATCTGTTGAATCCATGATTTAATTTGATTGTGATCTTTGGCTTCTTCCACCGGGCCTAGCTGTGCGGTCTGCAAACCACTTAAGCCAAGTATTCCTTCTCCAAAGTCTGGAAAGGACTGCAGAAGCAAATATGCTAACAAGGAAATACTTGTGGCTTTAGACTCTCGGTCACTGGAATTGAATCAATGCAACCACAGCCTTCCTTGAACAAAAAGGAGCAGTTAGTTTCTTTTAAAAGTGTGTTGGTGTAAAGAAGGAATTTCTGCAAACACTTTTGTCACCAGGAATCATGTTGGATAGGGCTTTGCTTAGTGTTAAACAAATGTACCTATACCGGTGATGGCCAACCTATGACACGCGTGTCACAGGTAACATGCCAAGCCCTTTTGGGTGACACACATGATCACCCTGGCACCTGGGCATGTAGTGTTTGCTTGTTCTTGAAGTGTACGAAATACCAACTTTCAATTGAAGATTTAGCAACAAAAGTCATTAATGTAAAGAATTATTTGTTTTTGCTTTTAATAAAATACATATATCAAAATATAACTTTTTTACTAGAGCTACAAAATTATGAATATTTCTAGATGTGACACAGCACCCGAGTTAAGCTAGGTTTTCTTGCAAATTTTGACACACTGAGCTCAAAAGGTTCACCATCACTGACCTATACCTATACCTTTGGGTATAGGGCGGTATAGAAATACAAATACTGTATTTTCTGGCGTATAAGACTACTTTTTAACCCAGGAAAATCTTCTCAAAAGTTGGGGGTCGTCTTATACGCTGGTGGTTGTCTTCTTATACGGTGAGTATATCCCAAACTCTATATTTTAACTGGAAAGTTGGGGGTCGTCTTATACGCCCAGTCGTCTTATACGCCGGAAAATACGGTAAATAAATAAATATCTAGGCCAGGATCACACACAGTTAAAAATAATAATTAAGTAGCACAATAATTAAGTAGACAACTCAGAGCCTTTTTGCACTTTCACTTCCCTTGGATATTGTCCCAGGGAAGTGAAGATGTGAGATGGATCAGGCACCCACACTTTATAACTCCTGATATGAACTTTACCCAGCACTTCACCAAGTGCCAGGTAAGTGCAACTGCCACTATACTAGTGGTGATCGCCTCACTGTGGCAGCAGCCATGTGCACTGGCTGTTGCTGTGATGATCAGGTGACATGGGGCACAACTGGGCAATGCTGCCCAACCCCCATGCACCCTTTGCTTGGAAGAGGTGTGACAGGTGCTTGTCAGGCGGTACTAGCTGTATCCTAGATGCAGCTAGTGTAGCTGTGGAGTATTTTTTGGTGCTCCCAGGCTCTCTGGTTGTGAGATCATCTGCCACGCACAAAGCCACTTCCAGAATGAAAGAGGATCTATGCACAGCATCTGTGCTTCATGTAGGATCATTCCCAGACTGGACTTCTTGCCAAAGTGCAAAAAGGTCCACTGAGAGACAGCTTACACATACTAATTTGTGTACCCACCATGAAAACATTTTGGGCTGGAGAAAACGGTGATTAGAGGTGAGATGAAAACTCATGTGCCATATGCTACTGCATTATCTCTGAGGTCTTTGGAGCGACTGTTTTTTGCTACATGTGAACCCAACCCTGTTAGGCTTGAGGTATCTACAGATAGTGTTTCTATATCATCCTTGTTTTCTCTCACTGCAAGTAGTGAGAGATTCTTTTAGCAGTTAGGGTACCCATGAGTCATTGCCAGTAACTGATGCTTTCGTCTGAGGTTCTGGTTTGGGAGGCAGAGAGGACCATTCTCTTTCCAGATCTGTGGGGAAATGGTGAACCAGAACCCTAATTTCCAAGAACAGAGACAGGGAGTCTGTATCCCTAATAGCTCTTGGTTTACAATTTCCACAGCTGCTGCCCATTGGCCATGCTGGCTGGAGCTGAGGTCCAGCCGGATCTGGAGGGTTGGTGGTTTCCTGCCTTGTTCTTGCAAAGTCAGGATGATGAACTTTGGGTTTTCAGAGTCTGCACTGTTTTTATATAAGTACACATCTTTTAAGGCAGAGCATTTTCTTTTAAGCAAATGCCTTTTCTTTCCTTTCCGGCTTAGTAGCCTTATGAATTATTGGAATATTTGGGTTGCGTCAGGGGATAATAACGGCTCTTATCCTCTCTTGAGTATCAGTAATAAATCACTGGCCATTTATTGCTGACTTGCAGGTTTGCTGAACAACGAAAGGCAAGCTGATGTGTTGCCAGCCCAGCACGCTGCTGGTGATTTAGACTTCGGTTTCCATACTTGGTCAGAGGATTCATACTTCCTTGCCTTTATTGTTGCTCTCGAGGCTGGAGGTTCGAGTGATTCACTTGTGAAAAGAATGAAAGAAAGGAAAGGAGAGCTGTGAAGGATTTTTGTGTGTGCGGTTTTAAACTGAAAATTGCTTTTTTTCAGAAGGTAGCATGGCTGGCCCCTCATGGATACTTTGAATTTTAAAGCCACAGTTGGTATGCAAGTGCAGCCATAATAGTTCACACGTATGAAATGATTTATAAGACTTCAGCTTGGCTGGAAAAGATCTGCTTCATGGTTTTGTCTCTAGTGTTTCTAAACAGTTTATCAGAATAGATAAGGATGCAATTCGCATCTCTGTGTTCTTGAATCCAGTTCTGTGAGTTGTTGTGGTTTCTGTTAGGTACAACCGGATCAGGGCCAAACTGCCGGTTATTTCATGGACACAGATGCCTTAACCTCCTTATGGGAGAAATGGGGGGATTGAACTTAGAACCTCTGCTCACCATGTAGTTCCTGTACCACTGAACTATGGGAAACCGCTTTGTATAGAGTGCTTTTCATGTTTTGGGAGCAATACAAGGTAGTTGAAAATTTTTCCATGTATGATCGACTTTTTCAGAATTTCTGTGTCTTGAGACTCTCTTGTGAAGAGCCTTGTTGAAAATTCTTATCCTCTTAATTTTATCAGACAGAGATTTCTACTTCTGTGGATCTGAGTGCCTTAGGTGTCTTCATACCATCGTAGTTTCCTCATCCCCAGCTTCTGGCCTCTTACAGTCTACAGCTTACTTATTCCACCCTATTTCAGAAACGCCAGGGGTGCATCCCCATGGAGTTAAAAAACAAGTGAGGCAGAAGTAAGACAGCTTAATGCAAATCTTAATGCAAATCTTAATTCACATTAAACTGTCCCCATGGTAATGGAGGACAATGTGGGTTCCAGGCAAACCCGCCCATCCACACACACAGAGAGAGAGAGAGAGAGAGAGAGAGGGTGGAATCCCTGTCAGAGCCCCGATAAAATGATTAAAAGAGCCGGGAAAGCTGCTGCTCTCATTTTAGTGGTGCTCAGTACATGCGCACAATAGCCCCTCTCCCTGCTCAGCTGGATGCTTTCAGGCGGGCAGAGAGGCTGTCAGAGCCCTGATAAAATGTTTAAAAGAGCAGTGGCTTCATGGGGCTCTGACAGGGATTCCACCCTGTCTGTGTGCACAGGCGTGTGTGTGTGAGAAAAGGAGGGCTTGGGGTGGAGGAGGGGGAGAGAGAGAGAGGAGGGAGGGGAGGAGGAAGAGGTTCCTCCAGGAGGGATTCCCCCTGTCTGTGCATACCTGTGTGTATGAGAGAGGGGAGAGAGAGAAATTTCAAGCCCCTGCAACCCCTTGGAGCTGCCTGTTAATAAGCTCCTTGCCAGGAGGCTGATTCATCCAAGCGGAAAGAGGTACATAATTAATTAGCTCCTTGTTCAAGTCTCCTGCTCCTGAGAGCTGCTATAACCCCCTGACAGTTGCTCAGCTGATTGCAGGGCAGCTGTCAGGCTTACCTAGGCGATTAAGCTGTCAGGTGGGTATAGGGCACCCAGCTGGGCAACTGTCAGATGGCTATAGGGCAGTGATGGCCAACCTATGACATGCCTTACAGCTGCTCTGCAACCAAATAACCTGGGAAAATCCACATGACCACAGGATAATATGTGCTAGCCCCTTATTTTGTATGTAGTACACTTGCAAAGTGGGTTTTTTTAAAACATGTATTGTCTCTCATGTAGCCCGTATTAGGGCTTTGCATGGAGACGCTCCCGAGGCAAAGCAGGGTTAAATTCGGAATAAAAATTGCATGGAGACAGGCCCCAGGCCTCATTCAGAAGAATCAAGGTAGAGAGAAAGCATTGGTAACAGAATACAAAGACCAAGAAGTGGCCAAGGCGTAGATGAAGCTTCCATTCCCACCTGATTTCCCCCTATCATCCCAGATGTAGTTCTCAAAATGTCCTTCAGTTTCTCAGACACATTTAACAGCATAACACAGTTAACCACCCAGAGAGGGACGGCAGAATCTGTGAGAAACGCTAGCCTGCATGGCTGAGGCTGTGAGATGGAAACACAGAGGCTCGTTCTGATATCCCATTCCTTGCTGCACTCTTCCTACATGGCAAATCCACTCATAGCATCCTTCCTTGCCAGTGGAGACTTTAGTAGACGTCCCAATTTCATTTCCACAGGCCATCCTCTGATCCTCAGTCTAGATTTTTAAAAAAATTATTGAATTTTTATAAGCAAATACAACACAATGCACTTCTAACAAAAAAATAGTTATAAATATTTCAAAATATTATTTCCAGGTGGCCTCCCAAAACAATCTGCTGTATAGGCCATTCCTTCTTAATGATTTTTAACCAATATTCCACATAAAATTTCTTTACTAATTTTGGAGATGTAAGTTAGGTTTATAGTTCAATAGGAATTTCCATTTTTCTAGTAATTCTAGCAGCTTTATTGTTCCTGAAGACCAGAGTTTAGTTGGTATGCTATTATATCATTAATAGAAATGTTCCATAAATTATTGTACTAGTTAAGTTGTTACCGTGTTACCAGCTTCTGCACTATTAAATTGTTTAGCAGCCACAACTATCCATTTCAGTGCTTCTGATTGTTTTGTGGAATGCCAATTATCTCAATCTAATAAAAGCATACAAAAGTCTGAATTCATGGTGATCCTGTTGCCCAAGATCTTCCTGACCTCTGATTCCACTACCATCTAAAATGTATAACCTTTGTGGCATTTCTACCATAAGTGGAAATAAGAGCCCTTGGTTTCACATCCTCTCCAGCACTGTGGTGAGATGTTCATGTTGATGTGGTCTAGCTTCACTGGACTCAGATACTAACTATATACTGATTTAAGATGGATATCTAATAATTTAGTCTTGCTCGCCCATGTGCATACAGCCATCCATTCCCCTTACATTAGAGAGACTGCCAAGTTGGTCTTCCATGCTGTTTCTGAACCAGTGAGTGGGGAGCAAGCACATTCTTGGATTAAAACAGAGAGAGAGAGAGAGAGAGAGGAAATTTGGTTCTTTTACTGAGAAGTGAGTCCTTTCCGGCTTTTTTTAAATGACGTGATTGGATGTCTCCCAGATTCCTTTATTGGGGCTCCCATTAAATGTTTTTGTTAAGTATCTTTAGTTATTTGTGTGTGACTTTTCATTTAACATGGACACCTGGGCAGCAGGACATCTCTCTGCTTGATTACAATATTGCTGTGTTTTTTTAAAAAAAAACATTTTTAATACAGCCAGTATTAACTGGGGCTTAAGATGGGAAAATATAACTTCCCGAGTAATGATCTATGTGTTTCTTTTTTAAAAAAATTGGCTTTTATGCAACTGGAACAGATTATTTCTTCCCAGTCTCTCTACACTCCATTTTGTTGACAACAGTTAATCATTTCTAGAAAGTCCTGACCTTTTCCATACAGCAAAGTTAATGTCTGCAGCACCTTAAAAAAACCAAAACAAAACATGCAGTTTAAGCCTTTAAAAATTGTTTAAACGAGCTAATAGAAATGCCCAACAACAACTTGAGCAGAACTTGGAGTACATTCTACTTTCACCACTGTGTTTGTTTGAGGCTGTCCCGGTTCCATAATTCATCTTTTAAGGATGTTTCCCTTTATAAACACATTCCTTCCAGTCTTTGCTTTTGAAGTTGGAAGGAAATGTGCCATTTATAGTGTTCAGGAAATCACTACATTTATAGTATGGGAAATCATGCAACAAATATGGATTGGTTTAGGTCTTTCAAGGACACTTTCTCCTCACTTAAACTGAAACCCCAGTGTTCTATGCCTGTGTATAGTATTTGCGTTTACAAAGCAAGACTGTGTTATTCAGGAGAAAGGTGGGATGTAAATACAAAACAAACTTTTCCAAGTGATTGGAATTTGAACAGATGCTTGAGAACACAGGAAGGACATCACCGGATTAGTCAATGTGTTTTTGTAAGCATCACCTAGGTTTGACATCACTTAGAACCATTCCTGACCTTTGTTTGAGCTGGCTTGCTGGAGATTATGGAAGGGCCAAGAGTGGTCCATGTTCTCTGTTCTCTAGGCCATCATTCATCATTCTGGTGCTAGGCTGACTGGGACTGCAGATGGAATTGAGAGATGGAAGTAGTCTTCCTCAGATAACCACTGAACCCACTTTCCCTTGCCAGTATGGTTTATGGTAAGAAATGTTTCGAATTGTAGTTCAATAACATCTGGACAGTATCGTCTGGAGATCTCAGTGTAGGGAAAGAAACTTGAACATCAGCCAGAATACCTATGGCCCTTTCTGTGCTGGACATATTCTGGATTATATCTCAGAATTGGCCCCTGCTGTGTGCATGCTAATGCAGATTATGACAGGCCCCCTTTCTGGGTTATAATCCAAAATAAGGCTCAATGCAGAAAGGACCTAACCATGCTGCTAGGTAGCTTTCTGCGGATGTGATTTAAAGCTTCCATGTTGTGATTTAATACTATGCAGGCTGTATGGGTTGAAAATAATTGATCTGTACCAATAGGGCATTTCATTCCCAAACAAGTCGTAGCTACCACCACTACCACTGCTGAGATTACTAAGCTACTGCAGCTTCCCTACTATAATCTTTATAACTATCCACCTTCTCTCCTGTTTGCATTTTTAGACTGTGTGTGTTAATTGCAGAAAGGTTTGGCCCTGAATTTCATTGACTGTAGTGGCTCAGTGAC
Source organism: Aspidoscelis tigris stejnegeri (assembly GCA_023333525.1). Taxonomy (NCBI): domain Eukaryota; kingdom Metazoa; phylum Chordata; class Lepidosauria; order Squamata; family Teiidae; genus Aspidoscelis; species Aspidoscelis tigris. Next base: position 18,014,200 of record JALMGA010000007.1, read on the forward strand.
CTTTTCATACATCAGGACAAATTCATGATTTCACTTGGAATGGCTGAAAAATCAAGCCCTTCATTTGCTAGACTTGTTCTGCTTGCTGAATTGGGACTTGTGTGTTTTTTTGCAGAACTCAGTGTGCATTGCTTTATAAGTTCTTGTTGTAATTAACTCAATCATGATTATTGTTTGCAAATCTTTAAAAAGCTTTATAAAAGTGCTAATTGGCATGATAGTGTTTACCATGTTCTGTTTTCTGTCAGGAGGTGGGGTAGATCAGTTTGAATAAATACTGTGCCTATCACCAGCTGGCATTTCTTCTTTCCAGAGTAATGATTTTAATCACTCCACCATCACTTAGCTTTTCCTCAGGGATGCATCTTTTTTCTTGTCTATTGAGAAAGTCATTTAAACATTTCGTAGCAGAACAAAGCTTGTCCCAAACTTGCTTTAAAATGAACCTCTGAAACATGATCAGTTCAAATTTGTTCCCCCCCCCCCGTATCCTATATGTATCCCAAAGAGCTCAGAAATGGCCTCTCTTCTATATTTTACGCAGCAGTGGTTCACTTGGATCATATACGAACCAAAGTACCTTGTTTTGTTTTTTTTAAAAAACTGTTTGAAGCAAACCCAAAATGATGGGAGGTCACATTGAACCACTACATTTCAGTTTGTGCGCATCTCCATTCAGAGGTCATTAAGAATAAAAAGGAGATACATGTAGTTGAAATTAGCCTGCCTAAAATCATCTTCAGTGAGGAAACAACGCCGCTTTAGGACACACAAAAGAAAAAAAGGAAATCTGAAGCAACTTAGAAATAGCTTCAAGATAGCTTGCAAGTGGAATTATTCATGTAGACCCTGTCCCCAAGCAATTTAAAGTCTGCTAAAAATCTTCTTTTGCCTCTGAGCGCCCCCATGCCAGGCTTTTCAATGAGCTTCCAGCGCTACAAAAGCAGGAAAACCCGTGACAAAAAAGTGCCCTTTAAAGAAGAGTTTCAGTGCTCTTTTTGGAAGTTGTGGGTTTTCCTTGCAGCATTTACCTTGGGGGCGCTCCATGGCAAAAGGGGCCGGGATTGCCGCCTGCACACACAGCAGTAACACATTCACACATCTGCCAGAACTGCAGCAGCTTCCCTTCCCTTCCCTTTCTAAAGCTCAGAACTTTCAAAGAGCCAGAATAGCACAGAATTGCAACATTGTTGCAAGTGCTATCAGGTGTGAAGTGGGTGGATTATTGCTACTGTGTAACAGCTGCTGTACGGAGTGGATTTTGACAGTCAGAGGGAAAGTGTTGAGAGTGACGTCTTGAGAGAGATCGCATGGCCAATGGCTGCAGCCACTGCCTTTGCCGGGGTGGGAAACCATTTCGGGGGGTGGAGATTTGGGAGACGAACAGAGAACTGATGGCTATTTTTCCTTGTCAGGGGTTTCTTTCTGGTTGTGGCCGCGCAGAGCGCAGTCCCTCCCTGATCCTGCCATTTAAAATGCACGTTTTGCTGGGCCTCATGCGGACGCTTATTCCGGAAGTGTACGGCACTTTTAAAGTCCGCTTGAATAGAGTGACGGCAGAGGGAACCCAGAGACACAAATAAGTCTTTTGGGGATGCAGCCACAGTCTGCTACTCCACCTTTCACAAACATTCTAGGCTAGATAATGTGAATTAGAGATGGGACGAGACTAGAGATGCCCATGAATGTTTTTTTTTAAATTTGATTCATATCAAATGCAAAAAAAAAAAATCATATTTGTTCGAATAGATCCCTTTGAATATGGTAGGATTCGAATTTGATATGAATATTCCATACGAATTTGGTATGAATGTTAGCTACAAACTGCATATTAATCCCATGTGAATCCCATGCAAATCCATAACAAATCTTCCTATGAGTGTATCGAAACATTTGATTCAAATTTGAACGTGAATCTTCAAATGTGCCAACATTTAGTTCAGATGTGAAGGTCCAAATTTGGCTGAATTCATACAAATTTTGAATGTTATGAATATATGTACACATCTCTAGATGAGACATACTACTGTATCCAAGGTTCATCTGAACCTGCTTTTCTGCCATGTGCAAATGTAGTCTTGGACTCCACTGGCCTATATGGGCAAAGTGAACAACATGTGACTACAGCTAATAGCTCATAACTTACGTTACATTCCCTTTTTATTTTCTGCATATTTAACACATTAATAGGCACATACTTTGCTACTTGCTCTTAGTTCTACTGTTTCCCTCCCTGGTACCCTGTTACAACTTCCTCTTAGCTACCTGCCCTCCATCCTGCAAATTACAATGGGCACAAGTAAATCTGTTTCAGCAGAATTGATGATGAGGTAGGACCTGCGACAGAATAACCTTTTAAAAATCTACGTGGTTAGTCATAATTCTGTTTGCTTAACTGCATCCATGTATTTGTTTTAATAAATGCTTTAAGACGTTCTGTTGCTTTCTAAGCAGAATTCATTTATCATTCTGTGAACTCTTGTCCCCTTACAAAACAAATCATAATGTGTGATGGCCAAAGAAAGTTTGAGAGAGAGAGAGAGATTGAAAGAGCTGAACCCATTCTTATCCTTTTCTGTTTATTTTCCAAAGAAATTGGTTGGTTGACATTGTATAATACATTCAAATATGGGGAAAAGATCTCATTATGTATTGTAGATGAACTGTTGGGGGAACAAAACCCCTCACTTATAGCTAGGCTTGAAACCAGATTTTAGTGGGGTTTTGGCATCCCACTGTCCCTGTTCCTGGCAGGGTAATTGGAATACCAAACTTTAATTTCCCTTTTTGGTTCGAGGTTTGGCTAGTACTGCAGGTGGCAGCTGATGGTTGCCCGGGGCAGATGAGGCACCACTGCTGGCAACTGCTGGCACATGTACTCCAGTATAATGACTGCAAGTCCCATTCCTGCATTTACCTGTCTTGTAGGTAATGCTCAGAAGCACTTGGTGGACCACTGTGTGAGACATGGTGTCAGACTAGATGGGCTGTGGCCTGATCCACCTGTGTATACCTGGCATTTACAGCCAGGCTGTTTCAGTGGACTACAGAATATAAGTTGGCTTAAGTCTTCGACAAATATTTTCTTTTCTTCTGAGTCACAACCACATTCTGCCCTTATAGGGAGGAAAAGCAAGAATTTTTCTGTAGGTAAGTTAGTAAGTTGATCTTTTAAATAACTTTCCATTATTGCCATCTTGCCATTAAAGGCTACACTTTGTTCATTTTAGGGACTGCAATAATGTAGAAGAATGTAAGCAGTAGTGCATGTTTATATGGGGTGGATTTTCTCTAAGTACGAATCTTATTCATGAAAGCTGATGATGATGAAGAAGAAGAGCTGGCTTTTCCACCCCGCCTCTTCTCACCCATTTAAGGAGACTCAAAGCAGTTGACAAAGCTTTCTGTTCTTCTCCCCACAACAGACATCCTGTGAGGTAGGTGGGGCTGTGAGAGCTCAGAAGAGAGCTGTGACTTGCCCAAGGTCACCCAGCTGGCTTCATGGAGGAGGGCGGGATCAAACCCGGTATTCCCAGATAAGAGTCCGTCTCCCTAACCACTAGACCAAACTGGCTCATTAGTACTGTATCAAATTCTTTCCTTGTTTATTAATGCTTTTTGCATTAAATTAATTTCCTTTACATTGAGAAAAAAGAATGGGTGGCAGTTTGATAAGGACATGATGATGAGTATGAGATGTAGAAAGTGCACCTGAGTAAGCTGAGATCTGGATGTAGCTTGGAGAAGATATTTGGCTGCCAGCTAATAGAGTGTCATTATGCCTGCGCTATGGTGGAATTGCCACACATATCTATGGCAACTCCAGCATAGCTCTAATATATTCCCCCTAAAATGCACAATAGGCTATTGATGGAAAATGTAGAACTGGTGATGAGTTTTCCAACAATAGTGTTATTACTTACTTTGTGGAATGAGCTGCCATCATTGCTTTGTCCAGGGCCCATGCATGGGGGATGAAGAAGACTGCCACACATGCCCAGTGGTGGCAGTGTACACCTCTGGGTATATTATGCCAGACAAATACCCAGGTGTGTGTATCACAAAAACACATAAAGACAATGCCAGCCTCCCTGCTGTCTAGCTAGCTGGAGAGGCGATACTCCATATTATCACTTGCTGGCAAGATATTTGGCTGCCATCTGGAGCCATCCTAAATTTCTGCTTTGGTTATAAATCATGAGGCAAACATGGCTTGCTGCTGTGGCAGAGTGTCTAGTTGGTTACTACTGGAATTAACTCCTTTCTGGGCTTGGGTTAGACCAGTCTGTCAAACAGCAAGGTCTCTCTTGGCCGTGTGGGGAGTGATAGTGTAAATATTTGTGAATTCTGTGCTCTTGAAATATTTGTTTTACCTGCTGTTTACCATAAACCATAATAATGAAGCATACACGCTACTTTCAAAGAAAAGCTTAAGTTTTCACAAGACTTTCTGTTTGCTTTTGGTGAAGTAAAGATACTTTTAAGCTACCCGGTGTCTTTCCATGCAGACTAGCTTGTGATAGATCAGAATGCGTGAGAATTCTGTCCTTTCTAATAGCGCTTTGCAACCAATTTCCTTCAGACTTCACTGTACAAGAGAGAAAACAAATGTATCCTTAAAAGTTTCCTTGTATTGCCATATCCAAAAGACTTGCCGTGATATAAATTCTCGGTCATTTCCGCACCAACCACGAAAAGCCCATTAAGCACCCGATAGGTACACATGTGGTACAGATTCACTATGTATCTTTGCACTTCGGACCCCATTAGGAAGGCATTGCAGAGTTCCAGATTCAGTGAGATCTTCAGTCCCTTGAATCCGTATTAGCAGTAGACTCCTTTGAACATGTCTTCACTCCAGTCTTGTGCCATGAAGACTGGATTCCAGAGTGCACCTCTGCACGTATGCTGGGCCAGAGGGGTCTGGGGCAGGGCTGGAGGATGCCATTTGCAGCAGGGCAGCTGCAGCTCCACCCCTCTATCCACTCCCTACCAACTGGTATCCAACTCCATAGTTGCTGTGTAGGCAACTGCACAGCCATGTTTCTCTGCCATGCCCACTGTAAACAGAAGTCACCCTTGATTGATGGTTGCACAGCCAATTGTGCTCCGCCACCGGTGGCAATTCCTTTCCATGCCTAATCGTGTCTCAGGATACATGCTACAGCATCCACACAACAGTCCTGTTTAGCGCCCATTGGCATCAGGTGCTAAATATACTGTGCGGACACATGGGGTCTCCGCATAGATCTCTAACTCGAGGGACAGGATTGAGCGAGGACCAGAGCTCTAAGATCTGGATCTCCTTAATCCAGATTAACTGCAGTTAAGTGCGGAAACAGCCCTAAAAGGGTTACTCAGTCTGTTAGTAGTTTTCTGGCACCTTTAAAGGTCTTATTCCACGTTGGAAGAAAATAATAAAATGAGCAGAAATGCACAATGTGAGATATAGAGAGGGAAAGAAATAAAAGTTAACAGAGCGAGCCTAAAGATGGGCTGATGCAATAGAGGGTGATCACATTACTCTGCGGAACATGAATTAGTGGTCACCTAAACAAAATCCTCCCAGCTGTTAGCTACTGGTAATAAATTTGAGGACACCCGATATAGGGCAGTTGTTTTCTGTCATCCAGTGTGTCTGCTTCAGGCAAGGTCTTGTGTGAGTTAGATGGAACTAGAACAGCCCATTATAAATGAATCCACAGGCACTGAGGCAGAAAGCCTGTAGTGGAGCATTTCTTAGAAAACAGAGAAACTAAAGAACTTGGCTGATGTTTGCCTCTGATCTGCTTTTCTCCTTGGCCAGGCCAACGAGTGGAATAAGAATGATGACCGCCTTTTGCAAGCTGTGGAGCATGGAGATGCAGAGAAAGTTGCATCGTTGCTGGGTAAAAAAGGATCCAGTGCCACCAAACATGACAGTGAAGGCAAGACAGCGTAAGTAGCTAATCTCATTTGGTCACTGTTGTCATTCTTCACAAGCAGTGGCGACAGCAAAATCCCTTTGAGAGTGTTACTGCTTCGTGTCGTTGAGTGATTCAGTCAAGCTAGCTGGTTTGTTTCCAGATATTCTCCTCCCCTTTGTAACTGCTAGGAGATAACTTCATTTCCTTCTTGCACCAGGTACCAAGGCCTTTGACGCTCCACAGCTGTGGAAAGCTTATTCCACAGCTTTAAGGTTCCTGAGCTTGCCAGTTATACAGACCAGATCAGAAAATGGGAGGTGTTTCTTCACTCAGAGGGTCATTGGTCTATGGAATTTGTTGCCAGAATTGGTGGTAACAGCAACCAGCCTAGATGGCTTTAAGAAAGGGTTAAACAAATTAATGGATGACAGATGTATCAATGGCTGGAGGGACAGGCATGATGACTCTAGGGCCATTGGCTGGAATTCAAGAACAGGAGAAGGTTTGCCCTTGTCTCTGCTTGAGATGCCCATGGGCAATTGGTGGGCCACTGTGTTAGACAGGATGCTGGACTAGATGGGCTGTGGCCTAATCCAGCAGTGCTCCTCTTATGTTTTTACATTATGTTCATTGGGCTAAATACGGTGTCAAAACTTTCCCATATTCGGTTGAATGGATAACTAGCATAGACCAAAATCACCCCTGGTAATGGTGGCAAAGGAGACAGATGAGGACATGGTCCACTCTCAAGAGTTGTTGGTCACCTCCTGCAACTACTGTGCCTCTAAAGATGGAGGGAGCATTTGCCCACCAGGTCCCAAAAGACTCAGGGAGTGGACTTTATAGATTGTAGATCCAGCCAAACCTACATTTGCTGCCTGGGCTGGATTGGGATAGTAGATTGGTTTGATAGAGCTGTTAGGATGGTCATCCTCAAGCCCATGGTTTTATAAATGCAAAGTTTGTAAGCCAGCCCATAGATAATGACTTCATATTGTAATTTGTTGCTGGAAAGTATAGTCTTGTTCATTTTGCTAGAGTGATTAGAGATATTCAAACTAAACTGAACATTGACTAAATAAATCATATATTAGAGGTATAAAGCTTTCATGTGTATAGAATCATAAGGGAAAGGATACTTCTAATTTTTAAGATTCTCCTCTCTGTTACCTAAAGAATCTCATTCATTTTAAAAAGGGCCTTTCAACCCTTGCATGTGGGATTCTGTTACAAGGTGCCCCCCCCTTCTTAGAACAAGCAACCCATCCCAAGCCGGGGCTGTCTACATTTGAATATCCCCTTCTACTCCAGTCATTGCTAATGCTTCCGGAGAGCCCTAGAATGCAGTGGCAAAGCTACAAATGTTTCTGACGTTTATATCAATAGCTACAAGAATGGATGCCTAAGTACTGCCTCCAACTTGGAGAGTTAGTCAAGATTCCTCTAAAGGCCATTTGCAGCGAGTTAAGAGCAGGTGAAGGTTTTGCCTTTGTCTTCTGCTCGATGATGCCTGGAAGCAATTGGTGGGCCACTGTGTGAGACACGATGCTGGACTAGGTGGCTTGCGGCCTGATCCAGCAGGGCACCTATTAGGTTCTTGTGTTCTCATGTTTTTGGCCTGGCCGGTTTTGCAGTAGACCCATTTCCGGTGGCAGTTCCTGGAAGTTGCTAGAAAGGGTCTTCTGTAGTATACTGAACCCTCAAAGCATCCATGTCCACACAGTGCTGTCTGCATACTTTTTTGGACTGAAATATTAGCCCTGGGCTAACTTTGAAGATCTCAACAAGGGGCCAATTCGCACTTCAGCCTGTAGCCATCACTTAGGCAACATCTGGGCAGGGGCATCTGGACTTCCAGGAGGCGTTGACATGCTAGAAACACCCCCTGCCTTCCCAGAAGTTGCCTAAATGCATGCTAGCTATCTTTACCAAAGACTTACCTGGAGCATCCAGTGGTGACTGTCCACACTTCTGGTGGATGGTGAGGTCAGCGGAGCTGCTGCGCAAGCATGCTGGAAGGTCTGCTGGCCTCCTGACGTGACTGTGACTGTGCAGAACATCAGCATATCATGTTGGCAGTGCTGACACATGCACAGAAGGTGCCACACACAAAATGGCGGGGCCCTGAAGAGGTCTGGCTGATGATTGAACAGTAGATAAGTGTTTGATTGCATGGGGTGGGGAAGCAGGGCTTGGCCTAGTCTGCAGTAGCACGAGAACTGCCGCCCCTTATTCAGAAATTTGTTCCAAAGTCAGGGACAATGCCAAAAGGGTCAGTAATGCCAAGAACAGATTAGCCATCCCTGCTCTACAATGCAAACTTTGTAATATTATATGTGTCTTGTTTCACTTGGAATTCTGGTGCATCATGCAGAGGTTTTTTTTTTAATCTTTTCTCCCTTTTTTAAAATCACCATTAGACTTTTTGGCAGAATTTTTGATAGCTGCAGAGAGAATCAATTTAATGGCTGGTTGAAAAATAGCTTACTGCTTCATGTCCCAGGAGGAAACAAAAGGCTTTTATTGTGGGGAGCGGAAGCAGCCATAACTGGGGTGAGAGGCCGCTGGGCAGTTCCTGGCTGTCTATGGAGCTGAAAAAATGCAAGCTCCTCGCTTTGTTTACGGAACCATGCTTTTGACTTCTTTGCTTGGCTGTGTGTCATTTTGACACATTTGCTAAGCATCTGCTTAAATAAGCAGATAGAAGCAGGGGATTGTTTTCAAGCAACCTGAGCAGAGGTTTCTTTAAAATATTAGAATTGCACCAACAGGACTTATTTTGTATCTCAGATAGGGCAGTTTTGTTTTGCTTTTAAATCTCCAAACTTGAGTGAGTTTGGCACAGGACTAAAACAACAGTTAGCAGTAGGAGAAATAGGCTGTTGAAGGGTGTTATTCCACTGTCACTAAAAGTACCCATTAAGTACCCATTAATGGGTACTTAATGGGTACTTCTAGTGACAGTGGAAAAACATCCAAAGTCAGAAACAGTTAACTTCCTTGTCCCCCATAGAACTGTATTGTCCCTACTTCAAGTCCCTTCTCCATGTCTGTTTAGTTATTTTAAATGTGCCCAGCAATTAGGTATTCGTGATTAAGGTCACATCTAGCTTGACTGCAACCCTTTCCCTACATCCTGATGGTAATGATGAGAGCAGTTTAGGGAACCTTAGGTGGGATGGAGTTAAGATGTGCTTGTTAATTATCCAGAGCAAAATCAACCTGTACAGCTTCATGCTGTAGCAGCATCCTGTTAGCGTACAGTTCTCCCAAATTGTGTAACCAAATGGTGAACAAAAGTGTTGCTGGTCTGTAACTATGGGTTTGCTTAGACAGGCAACATATAGGCCGCATCCCCATTATAAACTTAATCCAGGTTCCCTAAACCAAAATAATAGAACTGGATGCAAACGTGAATTTGCCTGATCCCATTACTTTCAACTCAATCATGTTGGATCTGGATTCTGAGGATCGTACGTGGCATACGTGACTCAAGGGGGGACTCAAGTGGCAACTTTCTAAAAGCCGCTTTTCGGGGCTGCACTGCCCTCTTCCTCCTGGGGTGAATGCGCCACCCATAAGGGACCCCTTCACAGAGCCTGGCTTGGTGGCTGCTGCTTGCCTGGATGGATGAAAAACGGCACCGGGCAGCCAGCGATTCTTTCCCCTCCTCTCCCCATTGCCCAGGGCACACAGCAGCGGCGGCAACTCAAGCCCTCTTGCTTTAAACATTCACACATCTCCCAAACCTGCAGCTGCTTTGCTTTCCCTTTCTAAATGTCAGAACTCCAAAGAACCAGAATTGTGCAAAATTGCAACATTGTTATCAGGTGTGAAGTGCGTGGATTGCTACAGTGTAGTGGCTGCTGTAAAGGGTGGATTTTTACAGTGAAATCACTATCTTTGGAAGCAAGCTATTGGGGGAGGGATACCCTAAACATAGATTCTCATCCCTTAAAATGGTATGGTCCCCACAGTAAAAAATGTAACACGTATCAAGTGCACGAACCGAAGTGAGACCTGTTAAAATGAGGGTTAACATTTACAACGCTTTGGGGCGATTTAACACGCGGAAAGTGTTTTAAGCCAAACTGACGTGGGGTCTGCGAGGATTGAAACCGTATTGAAACCAAATTAAGCTTGTAATGGGGATGCGGCCATAGTGCAATTATGTCTGTGCTATGGTGGGATTGCCACATGTATCTTGTGGCAACCTCGCTATATCCCTGCCAAATCCTACCATAACCCTATTTCAGGAAAACCTGACTCTGGTTGCAGGTTTTCCGGTAATAATTCTATAACTTTCCTTGTGGATGGAACTACAATCTTTGCCCGGGCCACCTCACATGTGCGGGGACCAGAAAAGCCAGCCATGCATCCACAATGGTGTTGATCATGCACTTCCAAGTATTTCACATTGTTGAAGTTCCTGACGTGTACGTGAATCTATTGTGCACAGGCAGATCAGCCTCTTGTTGTGTGTTCGACAAGTGATTTTTGCGGAGAAACTTTACTACAGATTATTGCCAGTCTTTGGGGCAGAAGTTCTTGAATAGTTTTCTAAGTTTAAATGAGACAGTCAGAGATCACTGTCTAACTCCTCTTCTTGTGAATAGCCAGTGGCTAAATAACAAAGAGAAAGGTGTTGCTCTGTTTATTGTGAAAACTTCTAGAGTTCATGCTTTGCTAATTGATTTTAACAAGACATTATATTATTTTATTTGTATTAATATTTGAATTTTTATTATTGCACCTCTATATACTTTCCCCCTTCTTTTATAACTTTTTATGATATGGTCATTTGAGTAATTATTAATAATAAATTAAGCTATTCTGGGAAAATCAACTCCTCGTCCCAGTTTACACGAAATAGACCCATGACTAACCTTGACCAAATGCTTGCTCCTAGGATCCATTTTGAATAAAATGGCCGCCATGTGTATATGGGGGCAACACTGGGCCGGGAATGCCTGTTGTGCGTGCCTGAGGGCTGATGCTTCTAAACAAGATCCCTTTTTTTTTTTCTTGCTGTCTGGAAGCAGCCCTGGTAGTAGAGCCTTGAAACCAGAGGGTCAGAAGTTTAGTTCCTGGCATCTCTGTAGAAGAGGAAGGCAACAGTAAACCCATTTCTGCCTGAGGTTTTCCTTGTAGTCTTCATGTAGCCAAATCAGTGGTAGCGAGCAACAGCAAACTAGGTTGGGGAAAAAAATGTACAATTATTTGGAGGAGAAAACTAAAACCTTAGGAAGGAACATCTATAACTTGGCTCTCCAAGTTTTTGTGCTTTTTTTTAACTTGCAAAAAGCTTTTCTGTTTTTTTTTTTAAGTATCGTTTTCTTTTTCAAAGAGGTGATTATTGTGCTACAGCCTGAAATTATGCAGTATATTTCCCCTTTTTATTCTGCAGCACATTTTGGTTTAGTCAACCTGGACTGACACCTGTACTTTGAACATTTGGGGAAATAATAATGGCTTGAAGGAGGTGGGGGCGGAATCGGCAGCAGTCCCAGGAACCTTGGTACTTGAAGTTTACGCCTAATAGATGTGTAATAGTAAAGCTCTGTTCTTCCATGCACAAGTTCTTAGATGTTTCTGTTCCTGTTATCACCCTGGAGCAGTGAAGCCTCATTTCATCCCATACGGTAGATGAATGATTTATTGATGCTGCAATCGACGGTCTTTCTGATGCGTTGGTTTACATAATTAGCCTGGAGGTGATGGAGACCAAAAACGAGCAGCAGCCTGTTATGTAACTGCCCACTTGCCTCATGGGGTGTACCAAACATTTTACTGTGATGAAGCAGCAGTTGAAGAGTGTAACAGTCGCCTTTTTAATTGCATTCCGGCAACGGCAGACTTCATCCTTTGCACCACTTTAATTCTAACCTTGATCCAAGAGCTGCTTGCCTTCCTAGTCAGTCCCCCTTAATGGGATCAGAGTAGGAGGAAATAGCTAATGCTCGTGAAACATGCTTTTAATTCCCTTTTCAGTTGAAGGTTGTCTCTTTATATGATGGGAAATGCCATGCCAGGGGTTCGGTGTAACCAGTTGTCGGCATATTTGGATTAATAATTCATTTGCTTACTATATCCTTACACAACCCCTCAGCTCCTAAAAGACCCTCAAAGTGGCTTGCAAACTCTAAGACAGGTCTTTATCCTCAGGCTTGCAATCTATGAGTGGACACAGTTTATGAGGAGAGAAGAATATAGGGATAGAAAAGGAATAAAAGAAAGTGTGGTACACACACACACACACCTGTCAATCAGGATGGTTTATAGCAGTGGTTCTATATGTTCATATGTTCTCAACCTTGCTAATGCCGCAGCCCTTTAATACAGTTCCTCATGTTGTGGTGACCCCCATTCTAACCCTACCCCTACCCCCCAACCATAAAATTATTTTTGTTGCTACTTCATAACGACCCCTGTGAAAGAGTAGATCGACCCCCAAAGGGTTGAGAAGCACTGGTTTATAGTCTTGTGGGAGCTGAAGGACAGAGGGGCCACTTCTGGGAGCACCCCATCCTGCTGTCCCTTTTCCATTTCCCTCAGGAAAAATGGTCCACAACTTTCTGGTGCCAGTTAGAGGAGCAAAATGGCAGAGGAACCCTGCTGCCATCTCTTCTCTTTTTCCATAAGGCAAGATGATTTGCAGCCTTGTGGCAGCTGAAGGAGGGCAAGGCCAATGCTGAGAGCAAGATGGCAGAGCAACCCAGCCTGTTGTCGTTTCTCCTTTCCCTTAAGGCAACATGGTTCATTGCTTTCTAGTGACCGTTGAGGGGGAGGAAGGGACCATCATTGGACACAAGAGTCAGAGCAACCCAGCCTGCAGTCTTTTCTTCTTTCCCCTCAGTCAAGATGGTTCATCGCTTTCTAGTGGCAGTTGGAGGAGGGAGGGAGGTGGCATCGCTGGGAGCAAAATGGCAGAGCAACGCAACCTGCTCTCTCTTCTCTCCCCTCAGTCAAAATGGTTCTAGCTTTCTGTTGGCAGTTGAAAGAGGGCAGAGCCACCACTGACAGCAAGATGGGAGAACCCTCCAGCCTTCTGGGAGATCAATGCAGTGAAGCCATCAAGACTAGTAGCTGAATCTTTTACACTGTTAAGGAAACGGGATTCTTCACTACAACTGAGGGTAACAGGTTGGCATAGGGCAGGAGTCCCCAACATTTTTTGCACCAGGGACCGGCTTCCTGTTCTATGGTGGGGTGGGAGCGGGGGGCGCAGACCGCGTGGACTTCCCTCCGAAGTCCCTCCGAAGCGATCAGCAGAGACTTCGGAGTCTCCCACTGCCCCTCCCTCCCCCCTCCCAGCTGTCCCGCTCCCATGGTTGGGGGTCTCCACAACATGAGGAACTGCATTAAGGGGTTGCAGCATTACAAAGGTTGAGAACCACTGCTTTAGATATTTGGGGTCCAAGTCATTTAGGGCCTTATAAATTAACATTACTACCTTAAACTGGGCTCAGTAGCACTAATTAATTAATTAATCAATCACTCATGCTTACAGGCAGTGATGATGGAGGTATGAATGTCATTAGGCACTGAGTAAAGACAAGGGGAAGAGAGATATTTTTAAGTGTTTTGGTAGTACAGGAGAAGGATCCTAACTTGGTGTAAGAGCATATTCTTTGCAAGCGCAGTGTTCCACTTTAATTCCTAATATCTCCATATATACAGGTCTGGCCCAGCGCAGCCCAGTCAAACCCAATTTTGGAGGCTGGAAATGAACATTCTTGGTCTCTGAAGTTGCCAGCTAGGGTTATTTTTGTTGGGACTGTTTCTGGGAGTTCAGCAAAATGGTGCTGGGCTCTGTGCACTGGTGGTTCCGACCAGCTATCTGTACACCAGACAGTCTAGTCTAGTCTACCCCTGGGAATGCTTAAGAGGAGAGACTGCCATTTTCTAACTGAAAAGCTGCTCCAACTAAAAGTCCCACGTGGACTGAGAGGCACGTTCTCCTAATGTACGGCCTGACACATGGACAAAACGTTCCATTAGGGCCGCTGGTGCAGTTCCTGCCAAGTATTTCTAACTTTGTTCTCTGCAGTAAAGAAACAATTACTAGTATAGCACAGTTCTTCCAAAGCATGGGCAAATCTATCACATGTAGGTGTCCTAGAGATTTCCTATCTCCCAGTCTGTTACTCAGTGCAAAACCAGATCACCTGAAATTCCGCAAGCATGTGAAGAGTAAAATGTACTTCTGGTATGGACATATTTATCCCTTCCCATGACTTACTGTGTTAACCAATTACTGTTTATGAAATTGGTGTCTTTCAGTTTAGTCTGTTGTGAGTAATTTACCTATTTGAATTCCATATATACATAACTGTAGCTGTCATATGGATTGCTTATGAGAGGCAACCACTGATTGATAACACTGAATAATGTTGAGGTACTGTGATTGTACAGCATTTCCTTGTCTAAGTGAAGCAAATCTAAAAGCAAAAAGAGGTTTCTGAAAGAAATGACTAGTAATTTTTTTTCCTTTTGAAGAAAACGTACGACTGACAATTTATATGTACAACTCTGAAAGGGAACTAAGGTAGAAACAGACTGTTAAACCTATCAATGAATAAGGCCTTGGGTTCTGGAATCTATTTATTAGTAGCAAGAATAAAATTTAAAAAGAAATTTATTCTGAGAAGGCAGCAGCTTAAGAAGAACGTGTGGCAACTGCCTTTTGCAAACCTTTACACTGGCACATATTATCATTAGCAGCTTACACTTCACTGATGTGTGCAAATATGAGGATCTTGAAGGGCAGGTGGATCTGGTTCTTTCTTCATGTTGAGCCATGAAGAGACATTTGGATGTGTTCTGCTTCCCAGTGTCTCCAAAAGTAAGGTTGGGTTTTTGCCCTGCCCTGAGTTCACAGAAATAATGCAGAACTTCTGAGAGCTTCAGGCATTTCAGTTCACACTTCAGTATCCAAGAGCTGACAGTCTCCAGATATATATTCTGTGGCTTGCATTTGTGGCTCTCTGCCAAATATTTCAAAGAACAGTTTATAATTGTTGTTCTGGTGGCTGACAATTGTAAGCATAACTTAATCCAACTAAAACCCTGAAACACCCAGAAATGGGGTGTTTTCTGCATTATTTGGCTTGTCCTCCCTTCTTTTATTTTTCCTTTTGGTAGGTTTTATGAAGATCATGCCACCACAGTTACTCTTTTTTGAAAAAGCAAAATATTAAATGAAGAACAGTTAACATTCTTGATCTCTTAATAGTCAATAGTTGCTTAAGTAAAGGCTGTAACGTTTCACTAAAGGCAAGTTAAGACTAGAAGGAAGATTCTGCCCTAACCATGACAGAATAATTTCAGTAGTTATTTTTTAAATAAATAAATCCATACAAAGGGTTTTTTATGAAGCAAAATGCTGCTTACTATTTGCAATTCTTATATGAGAAACAAAAAAAAATAAACCCTATAGTTTTAGGTAAACCATATTTTTGACAGTACAAAGGTGCCGTCTGGGCCTCTTCAGCCTGGAACAATGACGTTTAAGAGGGGACCTGATTGAAGTATGTAAAACCATGCACAGTATAGAAAAGGTGGATAGAGAAAATTTCTCTATCACACAGCCCTAGAACCAGGGAGCATTCTTTGAACCTGATAGGTAAGAGAGTCAGATCAGACAAGAGGAAGTATTTCTTCACTCAGAGTGTCATTGGTCTACGGAATTTGCTGCCAGAGGGTCATTGGTCTATGGAATTTGCTGCCAGAGGGTCATTGGTCTATGGAATTAACAGCTGGCAGCCTAGATGGCTTAAAGGAAGGGTTAGACAAATTAATGGATGACAGATGAATCAATGCCGCCCTAAGTACATCTGTCAGACTAGGGGGACAAGCAGGATGCTTCTAAGGCTGTTTGCTGGAATTCAAGAACAGGAGAAGGTTACCCTTGTCTCTGCTTGAGATGTCCATGGGCAACTGGTGGGCCACTGTGTGTGACAGGATGCTGGACTAGATGGGCTGTGGCCTGATCCAGCAGGGCTCCTCTTATGTTCTTATGTGCTCCAATTGGTACTGCAATTAAGGTATCCTCAAAAGAACAAAGAAATAAGAAAAAGCTCCTGTTCATTTCAACAGTACCAATAATAAGTCATTTTATAATTGTTTGGGAAACTGTGACTCTCAGATAGCCTGGGTTCTGGATACAAGGCTATTTTGCATGCAAGATTCATATTACCTTCCCTTGGGTTATTATGACTGTCTCCTAATCTCATGCCAGCCTGAAAAATGTGTTCTAAAATAATTTGAATTCGAACAGGAGGGTGCATTGATACTTGTGTCTGCATTTTTAACCCATCCTTCTCCTAACCCTAGCGGTCTTAGATCGGGTTGTAGCACAATTTTATTTTATTTATTACATTTTTATCTGAAGGATCCAGTGTGAGTCACTGCATATGATAAAAATGCAAGCAGTAAAATGTATTTAAAATATAGTGCCTCCTCCTTCCTTCTCACCCTGGCAGGACCACATTCAGAAGAAACTATATAACATTATATGCATGTGAGTATGTTTCTCATACGATCATTTTATACAGTGCAATAAAGTGACAATATTAATTAAATAAAAGCAAAAGAGAAAAATAAATTGTTCTTGTGAGCTGGGTGGATGTACTGTACTGTATATGGAATGCAGTGACTGATGGCCCTTTCTGAACTGAGTCTTATTCTGGATTATATCCTGGAATACAGACCTGCTGTCCACATGCTATTGCAGACTTTCAGCAGGCCTCAGGCAGGGGTTGCCATAGTCTGTATTAGCATGCAGATGGCAGGTCCCTGTTGCAGGATGTAATCCGGAATAAGCCCCAATGCAGAAAGGACCCATAGCTTTTCCCAGAAAAGGGTGCAAATGGCAGGCTAGGACCCACAGGGGAAGAGCAATTTAGTTAAGAGAAACACTCATCCCCGTGGGCATGCAGTTATTGTGTTGCCTGCAATAAAGAATAAAACCAAAGAAGCACAACCTAGGTGCCTGGCAATCATGGAGCAGCCCTAGGTTATTTCCAAGCCCATGGCACTGATCCTAAGACAGAAAAAAAAAGAAGCTTTTTACCAGGCATCATGTATGGTGGCTTAGAAAACTTTTTCCTCTAGTTGTGTGCTACACTACATCACTACTGCTTTATCTCTTTTGTTCACACTATGCATATGGTGGCTTAAAATCTCCCTCTCCATACCTTGACTTCTGAAATGTTGCACCTCTACCCTTTAATTCCTCGTTCTTAAGAGAAATAAACTGAAAGAGATGTTGTGGACCTGGTTTGGGCTGTGGTCACACTTAAGTTTTAGTCCAGCTTCGGTCCACTTTCAGAGTGAGAGAATACATCAGCAAAGCAACAAGCTGTTTTCGTTCAGTGTTAAATTACTCAGAAAATTCACCTTTGGGATGGATAATGTAGAAAGAAAGTTATTGGTCACTTTGCCGATTGGTTCTCTTGCTCTGAAGGTGGACTGAAGCTGGATTAAACCTGAGGTCTGACCACAGCCTGGTTATTATGGCAGGGAGTGCTGGGGAACAGCCAGATGGACACCAATGGGTTATCCAGTGTGGATGAAAACTGGGCTATTTTCATCTATTTGAATTTTGATAGCAAGAAGAAATTTGCATTAAACAGAGAAGTTTGTTATAGATGGCCTTGTGCAGATGGTACGTCCAAATATAGCCTGGCCGTTTGCTGTTTGCTGTGGTGTCATGTGGACAGTGCTGAAAATGTGTATGTGCTTAAGCTGCACCAAAATTTGAATAATGTCAGGTAAACACACTTGAAAATGGAAAGGAGAAGGCTTTCTCTTTGGCCCTGAATCCATAAATAAATTCTGAAGCATCCCAGCCCATCTGAAATGTGATTTAACAGCTAAATCCAGTCTTACTGCACATGAAATGTCCTGTTTTGCCTGCCATAAGGGAGCCCATTTGGGGGCTGGAAGAATCTAGAAGAGAATTTGTTTTGTTTTGTTTTTTAATAATCTCCAATGCTTCTTCAGCTTTGTGATTGCGAAAAACATCAGTTCAAACAACAAAAGTCACCCTCCTGAAAAAATTGTTCCCTTGTAGCTTAGAGATACCAAGTGCAAGAACTCAAATGATTCCTTTATTATTATTATAGTTTATTTCTAAAGCGCTGTACATGTACTCAGCGCTGTACAATATTATATTAGTCTTAGACAGGTCCCTGTCCTCAGGCTTACAATCTAAAGAGACAAGAAACAAAAGGAAAATGGTGTGGGAGGGAACAGGGAACAGCAAGAAGCAAGCATTTGAGGTCTTCAGTTCCAATTCTTCTGTCCGTTTATTATTGCTGGAATTTTCCTATTCTTGTTACTTTGAATTTTCTCTTCATTGATGACAAATTGGATGATGGTAGAGATGGTCAGCTGGTATCTACTCAGCCTCGCCCTGCTCAGCCTCAGGGCCAGAGATTTTTTCAACTGGTGGATTGGCTGTCATAGATTCTTTGCCATCTTGTGATGGGAGCAGTTGGAGGAGGGAGGGGCACTGCTGGGAATAAGATGGCAGAGCAGCCCAGCCTGCTGCCTCTTCTCCACTCCTCTCAGGCAAGATGGTTCTCAGCCTTGTGATGATGGCAGTTGGAGGAGGGAGGGGCACTGCTAGGAACAAGATGGTGGAGCCCAGCCTGCTGCCTCTTCTCCACTCCTCTCAGACAAGATGGTTCCTAGCCTTGTGATGGCAGTTGGAGGAGAGAGGGGCACTGCTGGGAGCAAGATGGCAGAGCCCAGACTCCTGCCTCTTCTCCACTCCTCTCAGGCAAGATGGTTCTTAGTCTTGTGATGGCAGTTGGAGGAGGGAGGGGCACTGCTGGGAGCAAGATGGCAGAGATTCCTTTCTCACTCATTCACCGCTCATAGGCTTTATAAAGTGGAGCTGAAAGAATGGTTATTCCAGGAATCTAAAGACATGTTACTTCAGTGTTTTAAATGTGTTTGCAAGAAAAGAAAAATGTGTGCAGGGAGATTTTATTGGGGTGAAGCTGAACACTCTTATCTGAATTAGTATTTCAGTGCATGTAAAGCAGTTGTTCTCAACCTGTGGGTCGCAACCCCATTTGGGGTTGCGCACCCATTTCGGCGGGGTCGCCAAAGCACAGGCTCCCCCACGTCCCCCCCCCGCCGCGCCGCCGCTGCTTTAAGGAGAAAATGGGGGCGGCAGGCGGCGATGGCGGTGAAGGGCGCCGGACTGGTGCCTCGCCGCCAGCGCCCTTCGCCCGCTAAAATCCGGCGTAGCGAGAGGACTTCCGGGTCGGGGGGGGGAGCGAAAACGGCGCCAGCGGCCCTGGCCCCGGCCCTGCCCCGGCTCCGCCCCGGCCCGCCCCAGCTCCGCCCCAGCTCCGCCCCACCCCCTGGCCCGCCCCTGGCCCCGCCCCTGGGATCGCGGAGGCCTGGGGGATCTCATTTTGGGGTCGTGGCTCTCAAAAGGTTGAGAGCCACTGATGTAAAGTAAGGAGATTTAGCGTCTTTCTGCATTGGATGGTATACCGGACCAACCAATGTACTAGGACTAGGGGTGTAAATGGATGCAATTTCCAACATTCGATTTGGATCGAATGTGCGAATAGAGAAAAAACAAATATATTCAAATTCAAACCAATTTGGATTCATTTGTATCTATTTGTACAAATATTTGATTTGACTTTGGCGATACGAATGTCCGCAACATTCATATGTGTCTGTACGCATCCCATTTTTATCCCATATTCTTCCCATTTCCACACCACTGTGCTGAAAGGAGACTCCCAGTATGCTTGATGGTCCAGTATACTTGCCAGTGGAGAATCTCCCTCATTTGTGTCTCCCACTACTTGGTGTCCTACGCAAAATCCCCATGAGTATCAGTGGGTACTTTATTTCTGGGGCTAAGTGATTCTGGTCATTTGTTCTACAGGACTACAGCCGTTTGAGATAAGGATTAAAGGTTTTCTGCTGGCTTAAGATTTTCTGGGTTCTTCCAGCATCAGAGTTTTGGATGCTTTCAGCAATGCAAGCCATGAGGTTGCACTCACAATGAAACTGAAAGGTTAAATGCGGAAGGAGCCTGGGTCTCCATGTTACTACTGATTTGCATGGTAGATTGGTTCTGTGCAGTGCCATTAACTTGTACTGGGAGGTTAAGCCTTCCCTCCAGTGAACACTGTTGCTGTTCATTGGAAGACTGGTGGTCCTCCAAGTAGCCAGTCTGCCCCTCCTCCACAGCCATAGTTTCCAGGTCACCAGGTGACTCTAGAAAAGAGGATTAAAGGAGAGAGCTCTCAGCATGGTCAGGAAAAGAAAACATAGACAGCTTTCCATCTGACAGTGGGGTTCCCAAATGGCTACTGATATAGTACTCTGAAGACTTTCACAGGCTGTACATTCATCTGTCAAATGATTACCTAAGGAGGTGGTGACATTCACCCACAATGGACGGGTCCAGAGAGAAGCTAGGCTGTTGTACATTGAGGATGCTTTATCTGAAGATGCTTAGGGGAAGGAGCTGGACTTGTGGGCCCACATGGCCCTTTCCAGTCTGTTTCTAGTAAAGCAGGAGGTCTTTTTTTTCTTTGTAGTAAAATCCAAGTTCAAGAGCATCTTGCATCAGCTTCTGCTTCCAGAGCTTGGGTTTAAGGCCCTTTCTGCACAGACCCTTAATTTGGATGGAGAGCCTCTGTAGTAAGCACCTGGGCCCCATAGATCTTCATATTAATGTGGATCTATGAGGTCCTGGCCCCCACAAGTCCACTTCGTCTGCATTAGATGGAACAGAATCCAAATTAAGAAGCTCTTGATCAGAATGCAGGTCGCTATGATTAAACATGACTACCAGGAGAGCAGAGAGTCCTGTTCCCAAGCGGGAAGGCGTGCCATGCAGATAGCGTGGGGCTACCAGAGCTAAGCAGGGGACATAATTCAGGAAGCAGAAAAATGTAAAATGGAGGTTAGAGATAGATAGAACTGAGTTTTTAAGAAACATGGAAGTTGTAGCCAACTGGATTATTGTGGATATTGTGTGTGGAGCCATCTTGTTCATGACACTGGATTTAAAATTGGGTTTAATACGTAGAGTTAAGCTTCTTTGCTTGGTTCTCTGTTTGCATTTTTATCTTGCCCTATACCCAAATGTCTCAGGTCTGGTTACAGCATTAAAAATTAACATACCAGTCGCTTATTTGATTCATTTATTTGCCACCCTTTAGCCTAGGAAGATGCTCAGAGTGGCAGCAGGAGAAAGGAAAATGTCTCCATAACTGGCTAGTTGCAGTTAAGAAACAAAAAGCAGTTAGTTTCAACCTAACAGTAAATATGTATTTGATCTATTGTGTGTTCTGCCATCTGTTAACAACCCTGGCACATCTATCCCCCTTTTTCAGGGTTACATAAATTCTTCCTGAGTTGCTCTAAATGTTTGAGAGTCTGTCTTCACTGAAGAAAACTACTTGGCTTCTTCCAAATAGCCATACTCTTTGTTTTCACAACTCCTGCATTTATACGTGTCTTGTCTCCTCCCTACTTGTTGCCTCTCGTGTAAGTTAGTGAGAGAAGAAGTAACTCGTGAGCTTTTCTCTGCAGCAGCGGTTGAGTTGTGAGATGACTCATGTACATTTGCAGGCCATCCCTTGTCACTGTGGTCAATAAATGATGAATATTCACATGCAAACTTGTCCAATTCGTTTCCTCCGATGAAATGGCCAAGGCCATTTTCATTTGATTGCGGTCTAGTTTGCAGCTAGAATGTGTTCTGGCTTGTTGACCTAGAACCCGGAGGCAGAAGAGTCCTTGAATTTGGAACGAGGAAGGAAATGTAAGGTTTTTGACCTCTTCTTCTTCCACAGCTCTGCCGAAAGACCACAGGGTGATCCTTGGCAGCAGGAGAAAGGAAAATGTCTCCATAATTGGCTAGCTGCAGTTAAGAAACAAAAAGCAGCTTTCAAGAAATGTCTGCCTAGAGCCTCTAGTCTTGGGTTTATCATCACTGTCAGAGAGACAAGAGAAAGTAATATAACTACATCCTTATTCCTACCATTAGGATAATTTTAAAAATCATTGCGTAAGGGTCAAGCTTGCATTTTTTTTATTATTTTGTGTGTGTGTTTTTGAGAAGAGACTGAACTTTCACAGCAGGGAAAGGGCAGAGGGTGTGGAAAATTTAGCAGGGAAATTTTCAGACAAAACTTTGTATATAAGTTCAGTATGTGCTCCCCCAAGCAACTGTGTTGCAAATGCACAGCTCATAGAGTTGGAAGGGACCTCTAGGGTCATCGAGTCCAACCTCCTGCTCAACGCAGGATTTCCTAAACCATCCCAGTCAGATGTAGGTCCAGCCTCTGCTTGAAGACCTCCAGCGAAGGAGAACTCACTACCTCCCCTGGCAACCTATTCCATTAACTGTCAGGAAGTTTTTTCTAATATCTAATCTGTATTGACTTGCTTGAAGTTTCTTATCATTGTTTCTAGTCCTCCCATCTTGTGTGAGAATAGAGACGATCCTTTTGCACTGTGACAGCCCTTCAGATACTTAAAAGACTGCTGTCATGTCTCCTCTCCCACTTCTCTTCTGAAGGCTAAATATTCCTAGATCCTTCAACCGTTTCCCATAGGACATGGTTCCCAGACCACTCACCATTTTGGTAGCCTTCCTTTGAACTTGCTCTAGTTTGTCAATGTCTTTTTTAAAGGGCCTTTCTGCACTTACCTGTAATCTGGAACAGGATCCTTCACAGTCCTCTTTTCAGGCGCTTATCTGTCTGCACCAGTTGCAGCTTCTGAACCATGTTTAAGGGGAGTCCCACAAAGAGCTCACTACAGTAGTCAAGCCTTTTTAAGTTAATAAGGCATGGTAACCTTAGATTAAGTCAGAAGATTTGTCCAGCTAGCCCAGTTTAGAGAATGCTGATTGGCCAATGGTTATTCAGAATTTTTTGACCGAGGTTTTTCAATTAATTTTCAGAATGGAGATTTCTGCATACATAGAAAGAGTTCTAGAAGTAAACTATAGGTCAGCAATGGGGAATCTGCTTTGCATGTAGAAAGTTCCAGGTTCAGCCCGTAGCATCCTTCTAGAAGAAGGTTATGATGACCCACTTCTGTAGTTCTTCCAAGGAGCCCAAGTTCAACTCAATGGCATCTTTATATTTACTTAACATATTTCTTGGCATTGTAGCAAGAGGTGCTTATATCAGTGAAACAATTACATTCGGCACCATAACAAATGTTTGTCTTAGTACTGGCCTACAGGCCTCCCAAAAACTAAGCTCTACCTTCTGGAATAACCCCATCACAAAATCAGTAGTGAAAAAAACACAAGGGATAATAATTTAAAAAGCATACTGAGCAGGTGTGCATTTTGCTTTTTCCTGATCACACTGAGAAGAAACCAACCATGATCCTTGGCTTGGTGTTACCTCCTCCGTAGTGAGGAATACTGCTTTGGTTAGCTCCCGCAAACCATGATGAATAAGCCCAAAGCAAATTTCTGACATGGAGTTTTTGAAAAGGACAGATCAAGAAGAGACTGGACATACATCTGTCTGGGATGCCCTAGGGAATCATGGACCTTTTCTGCACTTGACCTTTATCCTGGAATATGGGCCTGCTGTTTGTGTGCTAATGCAGATTAAGGCAGCCCCAGGTGGGACCTTCCATAGTCTGTATTAGGATGTGGACAGCAGACTCTAGTCTTGAGATCTATTCCAGAATAAGGCCATGTAGTAGGTTGGACTCAATGGCCAAGGGGATCCCTTCCAACTCTAATCCCCAGCTCAGCTAATAATGCTAAACCAAAAAAATGTACTTTCTTTCCCTTCTAGCACTAGATGGGAAATAAAAGGTTGAGCAAAGTTGCAGAAATTTGCTTGCAATTCTACAAATGGTTTTGTATTTTGTCACCCTGTGTGAATGAGGCCCCTCTATTCTCCAGTGTTTTCTCTTTGTGTGATAAACGCATTTACTTTTCTGGAAATTTGTTCTCTCAACAAATGCAATATTCTTAATTTGCACAATGCCAACTAAAAGGTGCTGGAGTTTCGTGCAGTTTTTGCTGACGGCCTTTTCTGTTTGTCTCTAAATGAAACCAAATCGTTACAAGTGAAGTGTGTTACACTTGGCACAGTTTCTTATCCAAACAAAAGAATTGGCCATAAATTCTAATGTCATCGTTGTTTTAGCCAAATTGTTACTGTAAGTGTTTTAATTATTGCAAATACTGTTGAAGTATAAACTCCTCTGAAGTGTAGTTTGCACGTTTTCTACCAAGAATCTTTATTTTTGTAAACTACTTTGAATTTAATAGATCGGATTTTATCGTGAACATTTTCATCATGCTGTTTTCTAGCTAAATTAAGCACCTGCCTGTTGGCTTATTTCTTGCCCAGCTGTGTTTTAAAGTTTAGGGACTATTTCTCAGAAACAAACTGTTCATAAAGTTTGATTCATTGATACTGTGGAAAACAAATTTTAGTTATGCATACATCATTTCCTCAGGCTTTAATTGATCTGCAGAAACTGTGGTTGGCCTTCTTGAAAAGACTTGCATCTTGTGAGCCAGTTTGGTCTAGTGCAGTGATGGCCAACCTATGACACGTGTGTCACAGGCGACACGCCAAGCCCTTTTGGGTGACACACATGGTCACCCTGGCACCTGGGCATGTAGTGCTTGCTTGTTCTTGAAGTGTACGAAATACCAACTTTCAATTGAAGATTAGCAAATGAAATTCAGCAACAAAAGTCAATAAAGAATTATTTGTTTTTGCTTTTAATAAAATACATATATATAACTTTTTTACTAGAGCTACAAATATCACACAATTAAGGATATTTCTGGATGTGACACAGCACCCGAGTTAAGCTAGCTTTTCTTGCAAATTTTGACACACCGAGCTCAAAAGGTTCACCATCACTGGTCTAGTGGTTAGAGAGTAAGACTCTTATCTGGGAATACCGGGTTTGCTTCTGCCCTTCCCCATCAAGCCAGCTGAGTGACCTTGGGCTAGTCACAGCTCACTTCTGAACTCTCACAGCCCCACCTACCTCACAGGGTGTTCTGTTGTGGCGAGAAGAATAGAAGATTTGTCAGCCACTTTGAGCCCCCTTAAATGGGTGAGAAAAGCAGGGTAGAAAAGCCAACTCTTCTTCTTTTAAAAACACTAGTGCTCATTATTTTCAGAATCAGGTGCATGAGACTCAGACACATCTGAAAGCATAAACACATAAAAGAAGACTTCAGTCTTCTCAGCAATTCTCAGCACAGAACTCCAGCACTTTCTCGGTCAGCCTGCCTGGATAGCTTTAAGAAAGGATTAGATAAATTTCTGGAAAACAGGTGTACCAACGGCTACTAGACTGGATGCCTAGCTATTACTGCCTCCTAGTTGGAGCAACAGGCAGGATGCCTCTAAAGGCCATTTGTAGGGAATGGAGAGCAAGTGAAGGTTTTCTTTATTTTCTGCTTGAGAATGCCCAGAAGCAGCTGGTGGGGCCACTGTGTGAGACAGGATGCTGGACTAGATGGGCTGTGCCCTGATCCAACAGGACTTCTCCTATATTCTTATCTAGTATTGATGCCTAGGTACTGCCTCCAAGTTGGAGAGGCAGGCAGGTTGCTTCTAAAAGTTATTTGCAGGAAGTGGAGAACAGGTGAAAGTTTTGTCTTTGTCTCCTGCTTGAAATGCCCAGAAGTGATTGGTGAGCCACTGTGTAAGACAGGATGCTGGACTCGATGGGCTGTGGCCTGATTCAACAAGGTTGCCCTTATGTTCTTACATTCTTATTTTTCTACAGAACTCAAGTGTGAAATTCCTGAATGATAATTCACCAAGAAGTTCAGTACTGTTCATTTTGATTTGAACAGAACTAACATGCAGATCTCCAGTATGGTTTAAGTGATCACACATTTGGATAAATAACTAAAAAGGCATAAAAAGGCACAGAACCTTACTATAAATCCCTGCTCTGCATAATGAGACCAACACATGTGTGGGAGGATTAATGAATTGTATTCTGTCATTTCACAAGTTTTTTGCATCCTTTCCGGAAGTTAAGGAAACTTGTGCAATGATTGTGTGTGTGTGTGTGTGTGTGTGTGTGTGTGTGTGTGTGTGTGTGTGTGTGTGTGTGTGTGTGTGTAAGCGATCAGTAGAGAGTTTGGTGGGCAGATAAGTGGACTGTACATTGATACCTAGTTGTGTGCAAGGTATATAACTTGTATATGTACACCTGCTTTGCCAACTTGCTGTAGCAAAATCAGTGGAGTCCTTTTTCACATCTTAAAATCCAGGCAGTGGATTGTTATTAAAGGTGCCATGTGTGGTGCTTGAAGTGTCATTCACAATTAGCTATAAATATTCATGGGATGAAGTATTACAGGCATTGAGGTCTGAGGGAAATGAAGCATTAGCAATACAGGCAGTGATAATTCAGTTGGAGCAGAGGTCTTCAACCTCTGTGGCTCTTTGGACATCTTTGGCATTCTGATAATGTGCTGGGGATCGCTAGGGACAAAAAGTCCCATGCAGGATTGAGTTAGGCATTAAAGTTGGAAGAAAAAGGATGGGGGTCTTACTTCTCTGAAGGCTGGTATTCAGAAGAAAATAAGAGAGTGTCCAATCAGAGAAATAGGAAACACACTTTAACTTAATACATGGCCTAGAATATACTTGGGAGCATTCTGTGAATGGACAAATGCAGTAGATGAAGTCATTAAAAACAAGAAGAGTTCATTTAGGAAATGGAAGGCTTGTCCAAATGAGGAGAACAGGAGGGAACATAGACACTGGCAACACGAATGCAAGACGGCCATTAGGAAAGCTAAGAAAGATTTTGAGGAGCACATTGCTAAAAACATCAAAAGAAATAACAAGAACTTCTTTAAGTATATCAGAAGTAGGAATCCAACCAGGAGAGCAGTTGGACCACTAGATAGTAAAGGAGAGAAAGGGGTAATTAAAGAAGACACGGAGATTGTAGAGAGACTAAACGAATTTTTTGCTTCCGTATTCACGGAGGAAGACAGAAGACACATGCCAGTAGCTGAGCCTGTGTTTTCTGAAGAGTTAAACTGTACAGAAATAACCAAGGAAGAGGTCCTGGCATGTCTTAATAAACTAAATGTTAACAAGTCACCGGGACCAGATGGTATTCATCCAAGAGTCCTTAAGGAACTCAAATGCGAAATTGCCGACCTTCTAGCAAAAATATATAATCTTTCCCTAACATCAGGCTCCGTACCTGAGGACTGGAGGGTAGCAAATGTAACACCAATATTCAAAAAAGGATCCAGGGGTGATCCAGGCAACTACAGACCAGTTAGCTTAACGTCAGTTCCGTGTAAGGTGATGGAAACCATTATTAAAGACAAAATTAGTGTGCATATGGAGCAGCAGGCATTGCTGAACAAAAGCCAGCATGGCTTCTGCAAAGGTAAATCATGCCTCACAAATTTGTTGGAATTCTTTGAGAGTGTCAATAAACACGTGGATAAAGATGAACCAGTAGACATTGTCTATCTGGACTTTCAGAAGGCTTTTGACAAAGTCCCACATCAAAGGCTACTGAGTAAACTCACCAGCCATGGAATAAAAGGACAGGTTCTGTCCTGGATTTGTGACTGGCTTAAGGGCAGAAAGCAGAGAGTAGTAGTAAATGGCAATTTCTCAGGGTGGAAAGAAGTAAAAAGTGGGGTCCCTCAAGGCTCAGTACTGGGACCAATGCTTTTTAATTTATTCATCAATGATCTAGAAAAAGGGGTACATAGTAAAATAGCAAAGTTTGCTGATGATACTAAATTATTTAGGGTAGTAAAATCTGAAAGAGATTGCCAAGAGCTCCAGAGGGATCTCTTAGCATTGGGTGAGTGGGCAACCAAGTGGCAAATGTGCTTTAATCTTAACAAGTGTAAAGTAATGCACATTGGGGCCAAGAATCCAAATTACATCTATAAACTGATGGGGTCTGAGCTTTCTGCAACACGCCAGGAAAGGGATCTCGGGGTTTTGGTGGACAGTTCAATGAAGGTGTCAACCCAGTGTGCGGCAGCAGCAAAAAAAGCAAATTCAATGCTGGGAATAATTAGGAAGGGAATAGAAAATAAGTCAGCAAGTGTCATTTTGCCCCTTTATAAATCTATAGTGAGGCCACATTTGGAATACTGTGTACAATTCTGGTCACCACACCTCAAAAAGGATATTGTGGAACTAGAGAAGGGCAACCAGAATGATTAAGGGTCTGGAACACCTCCCTTACGAAACCAGGCTGCAACGTCTAGGCCTCTTCAGTCTGGAGAGACGGCGTTTGAGAGGGGACCTGATTGAAGTATATAAAATTATGCACGGCATAGAAAAGGTGGATAGAGAAAATTTCTTTTCTCTATCGCACAACACTAGAACCAGGGGGCACTCTATGAAGCTGATGGGTAGGAGCGTAAGGTCTGACAGGGGGAAGTATTTCTTCACACAGAGGGTCATCGGCCTATGGAATGTGCTGCCAGAAGAGGTGGTGACAGCTACCAGTCTGGATGGCTTTAAGGTAGGGTTAGACAAATTTATGGATGACAGATGTATCAATGGCTACTAGAACGAATGCCTAGGTGCATCTTTCAGGCTGGGGGGGGGGAGGAAATGGGGCGCTTCTAGGGCCATCTGCTGGGACTCGAGAGCAGGAGAAGGTTTGTCCTTGTCTCTGCTTGAGATGCCCATGAGCATTTGGTGGGCCACTGTGTGCGACAGGATGCTGGACTAGATGGGCTGTGGCCTGATCCAGCAAGGCTTCTCTTATGTTCTTATGTTCTTATGACAGAAGATACACTTCTTTACCTTGGCATTCTGCTCCAGTGGGCCCATATCTTCTTGCAGAAATCTTCTTGCAAAGGTGCACTGTTGGTGCCATCCTGAACGATAGCAGTTAAAGATGATCTCATCATCAGCTTAGCAGTCGTGAGCTAAAAGGTTTCTGTCGAGAGACAGAAGAACCTTATTCTATTGTGAAAATCCTAAGGCTGAGGACATACCAAGGTTCCTATTTAGAACCCTGTGCAATTAGGCTGCAAACCATACTTATCTTTAAAAAAGAGGTCCTTTCCAAATAAACCAGGATTTCATCAAGGTTTGCACATCTTGTACATTCTACTTCAAAATCTTATATATTTTGATCAGGATTGCCAAAGCCTTTGACAGTGTTGAAGCATTAAGCAATTAGAAACTGTTTTTGAAGCAAGAATAATATTAATATGCTTTGGTGGTTCTGGTGGTAGAGTTTCTAACATGAAATCTTTCCTCGTTCCCCTGGCCATGGTCAACAAGGAAACCCTTGTGTTTAACTTCCTTGTTACTTATAATGGAGTAATACCAAATAATCTGGAGCTATCTACGTTGCTGGTCCAGTCAGATGAGTTATAATCCTTTTTGTTTTTCAGTTTCCACTTGGCTGCCTCCAAAGGGCATGGAGAATGTCTCAGGATTATGTTGACACATGGTGTGGATGTAACAGCACAGGATGGGACAGGTACAGAATCTACTTTTTTCTTCCCCTTTTGTTCTCTTCGGTTTTCTTCCTTCCTTTCTTTTGGGCACCTGTAAATAGTTGAGCCGATTTTTTCAGACGTGACTTGCAGATACCATATGTTTCTTTACCTATTATGAGCAGTTTTGATCACCAGTGGCTGATTTCCATGGCCTGAAGTCGCGGTCAGGGCCTAAGATTGTGGTTTTTCAGATACTTTTCACTGGAAATGTGGGATCAGCATTTGATTGAATTGCATGTTGGTTTTACTCATCAGATACTCCTTGGTAAACTTGCCAGTTTTGGAATAAAAGGACAGTATGGATAAACAACTTGTTAAAACCAATGGTGAATTGACATTTCTACAGGGGAAAGATGTAACAAAGTGAAGTCTCTCAAGAGAGGATGGTTGCTTTTTAACATGTGTAATAGTCCTCAATTTTTATGGGAATTGGTTATACCAATATAAGACAAATTCTACAATTAATAAAAACTGAGGAAGCTGCTGAACAGCTGATTTATTGCCCTCTTATGCTTTTGAGCCTAAAAAAAAATCTATTACTGTCACCTTCTCTGAGAACTTTGGCTATAGGATGGGATAAAAATGCAATTAAACAAATACAGGCAGGAGGGAAGGACCAGAATGGACATTTTTGACCATCCCATCAGTTTCCTTTATGCAGGGTGTGGAAATCTGAAGAGGTTCGCCTTCTCCAATAAACCTGTTGTGCAGTGTTTCAACTCCTGAGAGTAGTTTCATGTTTGATTTTGGGTCTCTCAGTTTTCAAAGCACCTGAAGTCATTTCCTGTTTTCTTAGGGCACAATGCATTGCATCTTGCTGCCAAGAACAGCCACCCTGATTGTGTCAAGAAGCTCCTTCAGGTAGAAGTATATTCCCTTCGGCCTCACTTCTGCTCTGATAAATGCTTGAGTGCTTTTAAGTTTAAAGCTGCCGCCTGAGTGTAGTTAAGAATCCTCATTAGAATCCTTAATTCTTAGGTAGCTCTTTGCGCTTGGAATAATATATCTTACACTTGCACTGTAACTTAATAAAAGCTTGAGATGTATTGATTAAATTAAGATTTCTGTTGTGCCATTGTCACACTATGAGCGTGTGAACAAAATACACCAAAGCTTACAAAACTATAAACTATGGACAGTCACAAGAAACAAAATCTAAACTCATATTCAAACCTAGAAATATAGTATCCATAAACTGCAACATAAAATCAGTGAGATAATGTGTGACAGTGCATAACCCATTCTGCAGCTTTCTTCTTGCTCTAGTGATCTTGTGGACAGCCATTACATTTGATGGCATATTCTGTATATACAGAAAGTTTAAGCTTTTAATCTGGAATGCCTGGAGGGATTGTTTTGGTATACAGATAAAGTAACAAGAGCAGTAGTTGCCAAAATAAGCACAATGTTTGTTGTGGAAGGCATCTTAAATTAGCCAACTAAAAATAGTCCTTGTCTGGCTTTATCTATAGCTGCCTTTGATAGCATGTATTAAGTGAAAAATAGTGTGGTCCGTTCTGTGTACTCATATGAAAAGACTTTGATTGATTTCTCCCTGCCCACTTTACAGGATAAGTGGTGTGTGTGTGTTAGTTTTTGGTTTTGTTCTTGTTTTTAAAAGATTAGTTCTCATTCCCTGTTTTATTTTGCTTCACTTTTTGCAACTGCAGGACAAACTGTGACTCTTTGCCTATCAAGAGGCCTTGAAAATCAAAGTTGTAGAAGTCTGGGTCTACAGGCCTTGATTTTAGTTGTATCTCAGACATCTAAAAACAAAATGTCTGACCCTTAAAATCTGTTTGGTAGCCCTTAGGAGCAAAATTCACAAGTGGCTTCAGAATGTATTATGTCGTATTTTCCATATTTTCCTGTTTTGTCTTTTCCTGTCAACCTGCAGTCCAAATGTCCAGCAGACAGCGTCGATAATTCTGGGAAAACGGCTTTGCACTACGCAGGTGGGAAAACTCTCTCTTCTCTCTGCCTTCTTGTGGGCACTCATAGCCCTCGTCTACATGCATGACTGGAGCGGATGGTGAGCTCCCAGTTGGACCCTCTTCTTCTGGGTCAAAACATGACTGACTGCGGCAACATGGCGGCAACAGCACAATCACAGGCTGCACACCATGCAGCCATTGCCATGGCAACATCCAGGCTCATGCCGGATGTTGCCACAGACATTGTCATAGGCTGCACTGAGTACTGGTGGTCCTGTTGGGGACTTCCTCAGCGCTTGAAGTGTGGAGCACTTCCTCTGCACTTGTTCTTTGCCTCAGTGGGATGGTATTGTTATATTGTCTCACTGAGTTCAGTGCAAACCAGCGCTGAAAGCAGATATGAGGGAGACTAACAACTTTCTTGAGTTCCTTGAGGGGAAAAGCATAAAGGATAACTGCAAAATGTTCTTATGTTATGGGCCACCACAGGTTAATCCAGTCTTACTCAACTGAGTGCACTCCAGATGTTTTGGACTAAAATTTCTGTCAGCATAAGAAATATTCAGGGATGGTAGAATTTATAGCCTTTAACACCTGGAGGGTACCAAATTGGCTGCTTACACAACAATAAATGTGTTAGTCTTTTATGGCACTACAGGGTTCTGTAGAGTGTTTACCACTACAAACTAATGGCTGTTTGCACAGAAGACGTGATTAAGGAAATCTAATTCTGTCTAATTCTGCAATTTTCTCCACCCCCAACTTTTAGCTGCATGTGGTTGTCTTCAAGTGGCTCAACTCTTGTGCGAACAGAAATGTCCAATAAATGTCAAAGATGCGGTATGTAATTATTGTCTTCGTGCTTTTAAAAAACCTGTTGAGAGCATTTTAGAAATCTTATTTTAAGAATACTAAGCTGGACTGCTTTACAATTTCATGTAGTAAATAGTGTTCCCAGCTTTAGGGTTTGAAAAGTTGGTTTTGGGGTTACAGATCCCATGATCCTTTGGCAGAGTCACCTATGGAACCCACTGGGAAGCTGTGACTTTTCCCCCCAAATTTGTTCTTGTAATCAGTTCACATATTTAAAGAGAAATCCTAGTTCAGTTTTAAGTCTCCACTGCCTGCTTCTATGTATACATTTAGAAAACCTCAGTCCCTAAACTCCCACCAGAAGTAGTCAATGCCAAACTGCTTCTGTATGTCTGCCAAGGAAAGGTGCCCATGCAGTCAACCAGGAGTCAGTCACGACTCAGTGGTATTCAGTGGCAACAGTTCAGGGACATCAGGAGGCGTACAGATGAGCACTCTAATTGAGGCCTACAAAATAACCAGAATAATGCAATCTATTTCTCACCCACCAAGAATTTTTAGCACCCATTAAGGTAATATGTCGACAGCAGCATTTTCCCCATACATTTAAACAAGCAAATAAAAATTTTAACACCTTAAAAAACAGTGGTTTAAAAACTGTTTGAACAACTTTAGGAGAGTAGATAATGCTATTTGTTTTCTGTTTTTTCCTCACTCCCATCAGGATGGAAATATACCTTTGCTCCTTGCTGTACAAAATGGACACACTGAAGTATGCAAATACTTTCTGGAACACGGTGCGGACATCAATTCAAGAGACAAAAATGGAAGGTATAACTAAATTAATTTGGTGCTCTCTATCTTCTTCAGTATTAACAAACCACCTACTCTGGGACCAAAATTTGGAGAGATTAAGATATTTTTATTCGCCTAACCCAACTGATTATCTTGCATCTTAAATATTATAAATGCAGACTAAACTTCTCAGTTGTATTTTTCACCTACACGTAAGTCTCCACATAATCTGTGGTTAGGAGTAACACAAAGTAAATAAAAAATGAGGTGACACCTCATGAAGTCAGCGCATCCTCTGTGCTGCAGTTGAGATTCTGTCTAAAAACATGACCAGTCAGTAAATTGTTTCAAGTTTTCAGTATTTTGAGCACTGGTTTTGTTGGAAGCACAAGGGCCTATAATGCAAACCATTAAGATAGGCATGAGCAGCAGGAGGATGAATTTATATCAGGAGGAGTGTCTTCCCTTGGTCATCTAGCAACAAGGAGGCTGCAGGTAACCCACTAGTGAGCCTTCTGCCACCCACAGAGAACAGGCTGTTTTCAGGCATAGCAAAAGGGGCTCCTGGAGGTGCCTCAGAGAGGCAGTGTGTGGCCCTCCTGTTCTCAGACAGATGCAGCAGATTCACAGAGGGTAATTCCTTTCCATGTTAGCTGGCCATGACCACAAGGGGCAGCCCACCTTGATTTTAATCTTTTGCTGCCTCCTGGTGGGCTCCCAGTTCATCCTTTGGTCGTTGAGCTGTCTGCATCTCATCTGAGACTATCCACTGGATGTCCACTGGACTGACGGGGGAGAGGGGCATC
This sequence comes from Aspidoscelis tigris stejnegeri, assembly GCA_023333525.1. Classification (NCBI taxonomy): domain Eukaryota; kingdom Metazoa; phylum Chordata; class Lepidosauria; order Squamata; family Teiidae; genus Aspidoscelis; species Aspidoscelis tigris. Next base: position 18,047,978 of record JALMGA010000007.1, read on the forward strand.
CAACCACCACCCTCTCTGTTCTCTGTGGGCTTGGGGAGTTCAGGGGGCACCCATTTTACCTCGACACAACCTGGTTTTGAGTCTTGGAGAGCTCCTTTTCGGAGACTCCAAATCTTCTGGCTTCCCTGCTGAGGATTTTTCTCCTCCCTGGGCCCATTATGCCTGGCTTCTCCCTCGATCAAGGGATGAGCTGATGGGTGCAGAAAGCCATTTCATGGTGCAGGGCTTGTCTCAGGTAAGTAAGGACCTTAGCGGGTGTGAGGTAGGAACTAGTTCCCCTCTCTCTCACCCTCCCTGGCCCCATAATGCCTGGCTCCTCCCCCGATCAAGGGGATGAGCCGATGGCTGCAGGAGACCTTCCATAGTCTACCTTTTCTAACAGAGAATGTTCCTGAGAGAGGAGAGGGGCAGAGTGGCTTTAAACCAATCACTCTGTTCTAGTCTTCACTAGTCTAGTGTCTTCCAACATTTTTAGACTGGTACTGGGAATTGTAGGCCAGAACAGATACAAGGCATCCTGTTGGCCAGTGACTGCACTATTCTGTCCACAGATATATCCTGTAATCTGAGGACTGGATAAATACTCTTAATGAGCAGGGAAGAGGAACATAGTGGAAGAATAGAGTTTCTTCCTCCATAGCCTGTAGCCTGTGTTGTTGATCCAAAAGTCTATCAATGTTGGGAGAATGGAAGCAAGAAACACTTCAGTTGATAAAATGGGTGTTGGTGCATTCTGTGTTCTCTGTCTAGAACAAACAGTTGCTGCCAGAGCAGAATGTGTGCAGGGAGACTGGCTGGACTAATTAAGGCATACAAATCAGCAGTATTTGGAGAACCAAACACTAGGTGCTCCTCCATGCTTATAGCCCAAAGCTTAAAGGCTGGGCTCCATTATTTTAATTACAGTCCTTTACAGCTCCGGCTTATTGCGACCAGTATTGGAGCCTGGGGACTGTTCTGTCCATTCCCTTCACTCCTTAGCTTTTTAGCAATTAATAGAAACATTATTCTAACACCTATCATCTCTTTTTATTGTACTGTGAGGACTAGGCTGAGATAATCTCTCCTATGTTGTACTAACCGCCTACTAAAGATCACATTTTAGTAATTTTCAGAAGGAAAATCAAAGATTTTATCAGGCCAGCAACATGACTGAGAATTGCTAGTCACAGCAATGAAATGAGGCAGTTTCTTAGGCTGTGATCACAAGTATCAAAAAAACAGCAGCTCAGAAGTGCTTCAGGGAGTGTGGCATTAGTATACTCATACCATCTCTGATCCGCCTTTTCTTGCCTGGAATGGCCATGAGAAGGACACACTAGAATGTGCATAATCCCACCTTGGAACCATCTCTTGCTTGTCTTGGAGCCACCTCATGATACCTTTTTTGAAAACTGGATGTGATCTCAGCCTTATTCAAGGAGTGTTTGACTTTCTCAGTCTAATGAACTATACAGAACTGTGCATTGTGAAAGACCTGGAAGGTTTAGTCTGGAACCCACAACTGTAGAACTGAGGGATTCTTAATTTGCTAATTACATAAGAGAACATAAATACATAAAAATAGCCCTGCTGGACCGGGCTGCAGCCCATCTAGACTAGCATCTCATCTCACACGTTGGCCCACCAATTGCTTCTGGGCTTCTGAAACAGAAGACTGTACTTCACCTGCACTTGAATTCCTGCAGATGGCATTTAGAGGCATCCTGCCTGTCTCTCCAGGCTGGAGGAAGTACCAGGACATCCATTCTAGTAGTCTTTACTTTACTTTTACTTTACACTTTGATTTATACCCCACTTACCCCACAAGTGGGCTTTGGGCTCACAATTCAGAATATAAAATCCAGAATAAATGCAATACAGCATACAGCATAAATTATATAAAATCAAAAAATTGATAGACCTGTCCTCCATGAATTTATCTAACCCTTTCTTAAAGCTATCCAGGCTGGTTGCTCTTACCACCTTTTCTGGCAGCAAATTCCATAGACTGATGCCCCTCTGGGTGAAAAAAGTACTTCCCTTTGTTGTTTCTAACTTCCCTGCCCATCACCTTCATAGAGTGCCACCTGGTCCTAGTGCTGTGCAACAGAGAAAGTATTTTCCCTCTATCCACCTTTTTCTATACCGTGCATAAACATTGTTACTCCTTATGCTGCCTGTCTTCTGACTCTCTCTAGAACTGCTCTGATGCTGGCATGTGAAGCTGGAAATCTCAGCATTTCTGAAGTCCTTATCCGGAAAGGTGCTGACCCAAACTTGGTAGATGCACTTGGACATAATGCCCTACACTATTCCATGCTGTCTGAAAACAAAGGAATTCAGAGTCTTCTTCAGACTAAAATTTGTCAAGATGCTGGTATGTCAAAGCTGTTGAAATGTTCCTTAAAATATATAGTAGGACTCCAAAGGGATTGTCTTACGTTATTAAATTAGTTGAATGTACTCAAGTTTGGAATTCTTAAATACAAACTTTGTTGACATTGCTGGGGTAGTTTGATGGAGATAATAGTTGTTTTTATTGTGCTTGTCAAGCTTGTAACCTTATTATGTTATCTCATCAATTCTGTCTATTCCATTTTACTGCTGACTTGCTCTATCTGCAGTTTTTTGAAGAAAAATGGCACAAACATAGAATGAGGAGAAGCAAGTTCTGATACTATTTCTTAACTATAAAATTATATTGACAGTCAAGAATGATAAGAGTTAAGGAAAAGCCATCCAGATGTGGAGACTGGATGAGCCAATGAATGGTCTAGGATTGCTTCCAAATTCCAGACACCAGCATGGACCAAGGAGTGGTATTTCTGAATAAAACAGTTTGAGCCAGGATGGTAGGTGTGGTGGAGACTGCATCAATAGCTGTCTCCATGATGGCTGCTGGGCCTGGTCTAATTCTAGAGAAGAGGGAACAAAACTTCTGCACCCTCTGAAATTGTAAGCAAGGCAGATTTTTTGCAGGATGCAGTGAATGCCCCATTTCCAGGGCTCCTTCTGGGAACCAAGTGAAATGGCACTACCTGGCTCCATCCTGCCATCTGTATGGCTGATGACTGGTCCAGTCCACTTAGGATAATCACTTTTATGCAGTCTTCTGTTGGTATGCTTCCCAACATCATTTTCACATTGGAGAATAGACCAGCCACCAGCATCATCCAGCCACAGAGACCATACAGAAACCGTCTAGGTTACCATCCCTAAGGAATTGAATGAGTCCTTATAATAATAAAAACTGAAGGTGGTAAGCAGCAGGCTTTGTGGCACTGGGAAGAAGGAAATATTCTGCCATTTGTCCTAGCTTTCCTAGACTGGGCATGACACATAGCATGGTCTTTGGGATACATCATGCTAGATGTGCCCAAGGCCATAAGCTTGGCAAAAAAAATACCCTCAAGTCAAAAAAATATATATACCTGAAAATCAGAATCTTAAGAAAAAGTAGGGCTTCTGGACCAGGGTATTTATGAAAAATATGATTCCAAAAATGTTTATTGTACTGAAATTTCTGGAACATAGATCTTAATATAAATCAAGGATTTAAAACGGGAAGATAATATATTTCACATTCCCAGCACATAAAACACTACATTTTCTTACTCTCCTACAGATGCCAAGTCTCCAACCAAACCAAAACAGGTAAGAAAAGAGAAATCACTTATTAGTAACCAGATTTATGCTTTGGAAAAAGAAACAAAATGCCGAGAAATTATCGTGATTGTGATGGCAAAATATTATGAGGTTTTATGGAGTTTTCTGAAGCTTATAGTACTTTTGTTAAAATTTTGGTTGGCCCCTTAAAACCTGTAGCTGATAGCTGTGTTGAATTCAGGGTTGTTAACTTCTCCAACTGCAAAACCAAATGTTGGAATTTTATACTCTAAAGCAGCGGTTCTCAACTTTCCTAATGCTGCGATCCTTTAATGCGGTTCCTCGTGTTGTGGAGACCCCCAACCATGGGGGTGGGGCGGCTGGAAGGGGGGAGGGAGAGGAGGCAGGAGACTCATCGCGACCTCTCTGAAAGGGTAGTTTGACACCCCCCCAAAGGAGTCACGATCCACAGGTTGAGAACCACTGCTCTAAAGACTGAGAACATATTTGTTATTTTGGCCACATAATGAGAAGGCAGGAGTCCCTGGAGAAAACCTTGATGCTGGGAAAGATTGAAGGTAAAAGATGAAGAAACAACAAAGGATATGATGGATAGATGGTGTCATGGAAGCAAGAAACATGAGTTTGGGCGGACTTCAGGAGGCAGGGGAGGACAGAGTGGTTCGGCATACTGTGATCCATGAGGTCACAAAGAGTCACACATAACTAAACAACAATTTATTATTCCTTAATGCAATTAAAACAACACTATATAAAAGCAATATTAAAACTGTGTGGGGATCCAGAATGTAAATAAATCCAACATAGAATTTCCATAATTCGAGTGTGAATCATTAAAAGTTAGAAATAAGTAAGATAGGAAATTCAATCAGGCCCATAGTGTAAGGAAAAAGGTTTTGCTTTTCTCTGCTCATCCTTTTCCAGCTGAAATCCCACACCAAAAGCTGCAGGCCAAGAAAAGTTAGATAAAGAAGGAGCCAAGCGGAATTCATGTTTTCTTCTATGGGATGGCTAACTTTTAAGTATACTGTGCAGCTGTTTTTTCCTGTTTTTTTCTTCTTTGTTTATCTTAATGTGAGTTTTTGTGGGCATTATTTATTTATTTATTTAATTTGCATTTCTATCATGCTCTACATCCAAAGATCTCCAGGTGGCTTTTCAATATAATCAGTATACAAACAGATAAAATAAGTTAGCTAAAACAATATTCTTACAATGCTTCTAAGGACCTGTCTGCACACACCTTTCCAGAGTAGTTTCAACCATGCTAGGAAAGTCCATTCTCATCTTGACTGGGAGTGACTGGTAAGCTCCCAGTTAGCAGTGTTTGCATCATCTTCTCAATGTGAACAGTGTGGCTGTTGCTGCACAGTTGAGTGCCATGGGCTGATTGCCATGGCAAAGCCTTGGTGCAAGCCAGATGTTGTCATGGCCGTTGCCATAGCAATCTGGCCTGCCTGAGCTGGGCCATCCTCACTTTAAGTGCTGGTGGTCTGGTTGGGGAGCGGATCAGCACTTGAAGTGTGGATACCTACCTCTGCCCCTAATCTTCACCTCAGTGCAAACAGGTCCTAAAGCATACTGCCTATAAACTGTACGGGCTGTAAAAGTGTTGGTTCCTATAGATTTTTCAGGTGAAATTACCAATATTCTGTCGCTTTGAAAAGGAAATTCTTTCAGACAAGATTGGACAGAAACAGCTACCATATTTTCCGGCGTATAAGACAACTGGGCGTATAAGACGACCCCCAACTTTCCAGTTAAAATATAGAGTTTGGGATATACTCGCCATATAAGAAGACGAGACCCAGCGTATAAGACGACCCCTGACTTTTGAGAAGATTTTGCTGGGTTAAAAAGCAGTCTTATACGCCAGAAAATGCAGTATATAGTTCTTTAATTATGCCTTGGATTGCCAAGGTTTTCTTTTCTGCTGCAGTCAGAAGGAGGAGATAAGGAACACTTATTGTACTTCCATTTTTACCTTTCATATTTTGCACCATCTAAAATGCACTTTATGATTTGTCAAGGAACATTTAGGGAAGATATATTTCATAGCATCGGAAGAAGGATGATTTTAGGATAAATTATTTTGGAAAAAAGTGTGGGCCTTATACAGCAAAAAAATACAGCAACTTGATTTACTTGCTATATTTAAACTGACAAGCTGGGATTAATCTGAACTGTGGCTTTGGGAAACTTCTGACTTCAGACCAAAGTTTACTGTTTTGGCTTGTTTCCCTAGACTGTCATTAAGATCAACCTCAGTTTCGGGTAGGGGAGTAATGAGTAACAAGGTAACGGAAATAAAATATGAATCTGCTTATTCTCAGCTTAACGCCTATATTGGAACATTAGGGGGCCATGCTAATCCAGATACTGGCATACAGTATTAAAATGTCATATCTCTTAGCCACTGTAGTGTGATATCTAAAAGCCTGAAACAGTGGATTTCTTTTTTTCTTTGAGGTTTAATGACAAGAGCAGAGTTCCTACAGCATTTGTTAAACTTTGTCCACTCCCATTTTGGAGCAAGAATTATAGAAAAGAAAATGGATAGTGGTGCTGAGATTTGTGGGGAAGCAGCTGCTGGATACTCTGCAAGAATAATTTAGGATGTGTCTAAAAAGGCTGTAAAACAAGGTGATCTAATTATGGCCTTCCAAATGTTGCAGAACATCAGTTCCTATAAGACCCAGCCATTTGCCATATGGGAAATGGGGAAGGGTGGTAAAAGGTTATAGTTTGGAGTGGCTATGGAAGGGTGTAGTTGAGCCTGCTGTGTTTTATAGTATATAGAATTTGTGATCCTCCCAAAATTTCCAGACTCTTTATGACTGGAATTCATGGGAGTTAGAACCTCTCAATATCTGCTTTGCTCTAAACATCAACTGTCCTAGGAGCAAGTTATAAATCTTACTTGGTGCCTGAAAGTTTACATTGAACAGTAAGTGTTAACAAAGTGCCCCAGCCCATTCAGTACCAACATGTTTGAGAAACTTGTTCAACAGAGGAGAGAGTGTTCTTTCCTTACTTCATCAAATATATTGCATCATAAATTACAAGAGAGGTCCAAATGACCTAATAGGGTCTGCCCAGCAGGGCCTTGAATGAGGTGAGGCATTGTTTTTTATGTTCTTTTGTATCTTTAAAGCAACTTAATAACACAGACCTTACTAACCAAACTAACAACCTCCCTTTTCTGGCCTGTGAAACTTCTAGCATGATCAAGCCTCTAGATTAAGTTCAGAAAGAAGTGGAACTCCAAAAAAACGCAAAGCCCCACCACCTCCTCCTGTCAGTCCTATACAGGTAAAGAGCTTAAGTCCAACTTGAACACGTAACTATGTATAGATGGGGAGGGCTAGGAGAGGAATGCCGTGTCGGGAATAGATCTGATTTAAATTTGCTTTGTGCAAGTCCCTTTTAAAAAAATGTTTGTGTCTCAAGTATCACGAGCGAATTCTCATTTGGATCAAAATAGGGTAGCCTGTTGTGGGAAACCCATATTAGTTACGCTTTGCAGGAGGGCTACTTGGAATATGACAGCATCCTAAGTTTAGAGCGACGGATCATATAAAGGTGCTGCTGCTTTCATCTGCCACTGACAATCTCGCCTTTCTACAATTGGCTTAAGATCCCTGAACGCCTGCAAACAGCTTTGGCCATTGGAACACGTAGCATCTTAACAAGACGTTTAATATTAAGCCGAGCTATTGTGTGGGCGATTGTCTGACTGCATGCCTGCTTCTGGCTAAAGACGAATGCTGTGGGCCTTGCTTGCATTGGACTAATGGAGAGTGATGGCTGCTACTGGCAAGAAGCGGTTTGTGTCCCTCAAATGCATCCATCTTTTCCAGCTTAGTGACCCGTCTTCGCCACATTCAACAACTTCAACTCCAATGTCTGGGAAAGGCCAACCATTCTTTGCTGAACAAGGATCAAAGGTATTCTTAGTACAGAATTGGTATTTGTTGTGGGTTGTGTGCGGTCACAGGATATTGGCAATATTCAGACATAACCAAAGGGGCACTTGAGAGACAGTAGTTTATGGCCCTTATGTTCCCAACCCTTCTCTAATCCACTTTTTCTAGCACAGAATGTTCAGGAGAGGGCGAGAGGCAGATTGGTGTGTGAACAATCCCATTTCAAAGCCATCTCTAAGTTGACTCAGAGGCACCTCAGAGAGACCATATGTGGACCTTGTGTTGCCAGCCCTTGTCTAATCCACCTTTTCTAGCACAGAATGTTAAAAAGTGGGAGGGGCAGGCTGGTGTATGAGCAGTCCAGTCTCCTTGCTTCTGTGAGACGTCTCAATGATGCCTTTCTTTTTTTCTTCTGTGTCTGATCACAGCCATTATCAGTCTCAGTTAGTGGGTAAGGGTGTATAGCTCCCCAAAAAGAATCACGGAAAGAAGGAAGAGAGGAAGATGGAAAATCCTAAAGCATTTAACTTTCTGAAAGACTTCATGGTTTACTTGTGTACTGCCTATCTCATGCCGAGTTTCATAATTTTTTTTTTTTAGAATTGAGTAACAGATAATATTTGTTTGAGACATTTCTGTACTGTTTTCCATTTTAAAAACTCAGAGCAGTTTGCAGAGCAATTAAGACACATTAAAAACTGAGTAGGCCATGGGAGAAACTAACTATCACACTGGGAATGTCTGCATAAAAAGATAGGTATTTAATAGGCACCTATAAGTAATAAGTGTAGGTGCCTTGCAAGCAGCAGAGGGAAGGTGCTACCACTTCCTGGACTTTGAGCTGTTCTAAGACAGCATCCTGCATTACATGGAACCCCCAATGGCTGGGACTGCTTCAACGTTGTCTGGACTCTGACCCTGAGAAATTGTCTCCCAGCTGGAATTATTTGGTACTGGAAGCATGAACAGAACTCAGTTTCTTTGGGCAAAAGCAAGTTTTTTAACTGCCCTACTGCCACCACACCAGAAACATCCAATAATCAGAATTCCATTACTCATAACTGCTGCTATTTAAAATGCAACACCCCCCCCCCATACGACATATTTAATAATGTGTGTGCTTAAACTCTCTGTTAAAGTAAGTGCATGAGTTGTTTTAATTACAGCAGCAGATAATCAACTGAAGTCCAATTTGATTAACAAGTAGAAATGAATTGTAATCAGTGAGTTTATGGATGCGTTTGATGATATTCTGATTATAGATATGTGTAGTATTATTTAGGGAATAAATGAAATATTAAAATTTACCTTTCTTATAACAAGAGTAAGTAGTGAATTACGCTACTTCCATCAATAAATCTTAAACAGTATCTTTTGGGTGACCTTTCCTTTCTATTAAGTGTTTTTAGGGGGAAAAGGAACCCAGCTTTCTAAATGCAGTACATTAAGAGCTATATGTCTGCAAAGATATATTTACAGTTATACATCTGTCTTTTAACCAGTTAATAAGCCAAAACAATCCCACTTCAGCTGGTTGGCAATGCCGAGGCTCCACTACTTCAACTCTACCTATAAGAGAAGGTAGATTTGCAAGTATTTGTGTGCGGCATTGGAGAATGAAACAAGATTTTATATATTTTTTGATAATCAGAAATCTATATTTGTGTTTTAGCAGGAAGATATCAGTGCCCTTCAGTCTGATAAGAAGGACAGGATGAGTGATAGTACCCCAGGTAAGCTTTAGGAAAAATATTTAACCTTGGTTCTTTGATTCCTTTGTGAAATTGTGGAGGGAATATTTCCCACATTGTCACCAGCCTATTTGGCCACCATCTGGAGGTGCCTAAGTTACCACTGTGCATCGTGGGCTGAAAATAGATTTGCAGTGTTACAAAACGGAACTCTGTCATGAGAGAGGATCACTTTGCATGCAGAGCTTTCTATGTAGACACAGTGGACAGACAAACTAGTTTTCTATGGATTTTCATTCCATTTCACTAAATGTGGGGCTCTCCAGTAACAAAATATTTTGATCAAATATGCACAAAAACAGGGATGCTGATTAGTTGGAACAGTCTAGCCCAGGGCTCCTCAAACTACGGCCCGCGGGCCACATGCGGCCCACTGAGGACGTTTATCCGGCCCGCCGGGTGTTTTTGCCACCGTTGCCTGTCCTACATAGGGATTTGTTCATAGGGGGTTTTAAAACTATATTCTGGTCCTCCAGTGGTCTGAGGGACAGTGAACTGGCTGCCTGTTTAAAAAGTTTGAGGACCCCTGGTGTAGCCCATAAATTGAGGATGGCATACATTGTGTCCTCCAGGAACAGTTGCCCCATATATAGGATGGTTTTGTACAGCTTAGCTTTATTTATACATGGGAAGTAAACCACAACCTCTCTTGTATATCGTGAGAACACATTGTGAAAACCATCAACAGTAATGGAAAAGCACCATGGCAATTGCTTTCCTAACACAATCTCTATAATGCACTGGTGTTCCAAAACAGAAGCACTGCATGATCCCTGACTGTATTCTGAGCGACAGTGTCTATTATTCTTCATCATTGGCTGTGCTTTCTGGGCTGTCCAACATGGCTGGGAACAAGTCAGTCTCTGAAGACTGGAAGCATAAACATTCTCTCTTCTCTGTCTCTTATCACTTTTGAAGGGGCTGATAGTTTATTGGACATCAGTTCAGAAGCCGACCAACAAGATCTTCTTTTACGGTTGCAAGCAAAAATCACCTCTTTGACTTTTCATAATAAGAAACTGCAAGAAAAATTGCAGGTGCGTACTATGGCAGCTAAAATGGCAGTACTTAAGTTTAAAGCCTGTGGGGGAGAAACCAGTGAATTGAAGATGCAGGTGTGAAATCATCAGCTTCAGAGGGCTGATACTTGCACTGTATTCTTCTATTCAGGAGTCATTTGTGTTTTGAAAGAGATTTGTCGATTAAGAAAACAGTTCCGATGTGCACTTGTTTGGAAATACAGTACTGAAAATACCATTGGGACTTAATCTAGGCCTCTGATAGCTAGCAAATAGCTGGCAAGGAAGCGTCATTTATCCACTGATATCTGCAAATTGCTGGTGGCGTATATTAATAGCCCTTATAATGAATGGAGCAGGTAGCTGATAGGTTCAACAGCAACAAGTCTCAGTCTAAGGCTCAACGAAGTCAAAACCTTGAAATATTGTTATGAAGGCAACCAAAATGTTTGCAAAGAAAGGAGCTTGATGTTTAGAACTTCACATCTTCACATGAGCCTGAATGGCAAGGCTTTCTTGCTGCTATCAGGTACACCTATATGATTGCAAAGGTTACTTCAATTTTCTTTTTCCTAAATATTCCGTGCTAAATTGTAGAAACATCTTATGGCATGAAATATGGTAAATTATACATGCACATGGGAATTTCATGACCTTTCTGATTTTCCTAGATTTTATTTCTGTGAGCTCCATCCAGCGTGAGCAATGGTCAAAGTTTATATCTTGTTCTGGAGAATTCAAGGGGGCAAACTCCATTTTATTCCTTCAACGGTCCCCAAATGAACTTCCATAGTCAAATGGAGATTTTGTCTCTCGCATCCTAGTTTAGCAGCTCAACCGCAGCAGTAGAAAGCCGCTGTTTTTTCATCTCTTGCCTAGAGCATATGGTCCTTTCCACAACAGTAGCCAAAAGACGTGTTAAGCTGCTGGTATCTGGGGTACAGGAATTGCCCCTATTTATTTCTCCCTCCACAGTTCAAGCTGTCTGTCTGCCATTAGTGATTTCTCAAGCTGACACGTTTTCGGTGCATTTAACAAATTGTGGGGGTCATGTGAATATTTGAAGAATATTGTTAGAGATGGAGTTCTGGATTTGAAAGCACTAGCCTGACCTAGAAAAGATTATTTAATGTTATGGGATAAAATAATTTCTAAAGTCTTCGTTATAAGAAAATGAGAATGCAAATCTAGCTTTGGGCCTTAATCACTTGAGGTTTGCAGGCCTGCAAAAGCAACCAGATCAGATCACAGCCTTCTGCACTTTCAACAGGCTTCCTCTTTCTGTAAGCATCTCCTGTAGGCAGCCTCTCCTCTTGCATGAAATACTGACTGTCAGAAATGACTTCACTTGAGGAAAGCAGAGTCAGGTAATTTAGCAGTCTTGTAATCGATTCTACAGTCATCTCTTATACTGTGTGGTCCCCAGACAGTGCAGTTTTGCTGTAGTTAGGTTGCCAGAATGTTACCTTCTCTCATATAGTAACAGTTTCATCCTGTGCAATGTGGGATACAAATCATGGCTGTTCATGCAAATTGACAGTTAGGTAAGCTTGTGCCATTTCCTTTACTGCAGTCTGTGCAGCATAGGTGTTTGCAGTGGCATGAAGCTGCTGTCACAAGGTGTGTGGTGCTGGTCCCCAGCTTGGAAGGCTTCTAAATGGGATTCATAATGTCCAGGGCCATTAGTGGCTACTAACCCTGATGGGTACCTGACTTCCACTGACAGAGGAGACAGTATGCCTCTAAAGGCCATATTCTGGGAGACTATAAACAGGGTGAGGTTTGTATTTACGCACTGTTTGTGGACTTCCATATAGAACTTACTTCCACTGTGAACACCAAATGGGCCACTGGTCCAACTCAGCAGGGCATTTCTTGCGTTAAAATCAAGTGCATTTGTTTTAACACTGCCATCTCCTGTACCTACAGGAGAAAGCAATGAAAATGGAAGATCTGGATACCACGCTGGATTCTTTCTGTTCCACACAATCAGAGTTTGATCATTCAACAGAGAGGCTAAGTGAAAGGTCCGGAGCACAAGAGATAACATCCTCTTCCCTAAGTTTAGCCCAAGCTCAGGAAGAAGCAAGCAATAATGAAATAAGAATAAAGCAGTTACAGGACAACTTAAAGGAAGTGCAAAAGAGATTGGATAACTCAGAAGCAAAGAGGCGGCACTTGGAGACCCAGCTTCAGTCTGGAGCTCTGGAAGCAGTTCATTTACTAAATAGCTCCACTGTTTCAGAAAATGGCTCGGACCTCAATCAGAAGTTGAAAGAAACCCAAAGCAAATACGAAGAAGCAATGAAGGAGGTCCTGCATGTCCAAAGGCAAATGAAACTGGGCCTGTTGGCTTCAGAAAGCAAAGAGGCTGATTTGAAGGAGCTCAGAGCAACGTGCAAGGAGGTTGAATTACTGAAGGAAGAGCTGCGGAAAGTGCAAGAAGAAGGTGATAAGCTTAGAGCAAGAGTGAGAGAGTTGGAGGAAAAGCTGGAGGAGAGCGAAAGAAATGCGGCTGGTACTTTGTCGGCTGAAGAATGTGAAGAGATGAAGAGTTCCTATTGTTTGGTGATAGAGAATATAAACCAAGAGAAAGCTTTGCTGATTGAAAGGTATAAGGAAGGGCAGGAGGAGATCAAGAAGCTCCAAGACAAATTGAAGGCACAGATGGAGTCAGAACATAGTGAGGAAACAATGGAGATGAGAGATGCAAAGAACAAAATGATAAATGAGCTAAACCAGCAGGTCGCTGAGCTTTCCCAACTCTACAGAGAAGCCCAAGCAGAACTTGAAGATGTCAGGAAGAGAAGCGTTACAGAAGATACCAGTTCAGTATCCATACCTTTAGAGGAGCATAAGAAGCTGATGGAGGTCACTGCCTTACAGAGAGATCAAGCAGAGGATGCCTTGTTGGAGATGAAGGCTCAGTACTCAAAGGTGTTAAGTGAAGCAACCCAGCTCCAGAACTTAGTTGAGTCTCAGAAGAAGAACTCTGTCACCATTACTGAACACCTCCAGGTGGTAACTGCTCTTCGGACATCAGTAAAGGAAATGGAAGAGGAAATACATGAGCTGAAGGAGCAGCTTCTTCACAAAGAAAGTGAAGTGCAACGTCTGCAGAGGGAACTTTTAGAAGAAGAAGCTGCTGTTTGTGAAGCCATGGTGCCTAGAGTGCTGTATGAAGAACTCCGCGCTACATCCGAAGGGGAGGTCAACTCCTTGTCGTCCAAAATGAAGGACTTGATGAAAGAGAAGGAGAATTTATCCACAGACCTTTCACAGTTAAGAAAGGAAATATTGCAAGTGAAAGGGGAGAAGGAGGGTCTCAAAACGCTCCTCGAAGCCAAGGAGCAGGAGATCAAAGGACTGCTTCAGCAGTACCATCAAGCCCAGGAAGAGCTCCTTGAAATGAAGAAAGCTTCTGAGACTTCCTCAAAGCTAGAAGAGGATAAAGATAAGAAGGTTAGTCAGTCAGATCCCTTAAAGCACAGGTGATTGATGGTGTCTTCTGGTCCTGAGCTGGCTTTTGAAGGTAACTTAAATGAGATTTTTAAAAGCCCAGATTATGATATATGGAGCTCCTAGCTACCATCAGCATAATTCCTTCCAAATGAGCTTCTTTGAAGAGATTAGATTCTCTGAGCTGTGTTTGTTATGGATGCTCCTGGCATGGGCACAGAAACTGTTACCAACATTTTAAAGCAAACATATTGGAGAAAGTAGAATAGAGCCAGTTCCCTTTGTCCACCATTTTGTGATGGAATGGGAACAAAGCTCTGTCCAGATTAACTTACATGTTACATAAAAAGAAAAGAAAGCAGGTCTGTATCTTCTCATCATGACCTCCATGCTTTCAGTGAGAGTGAGGAAAGGAATTAATACCAGGGTGGTTTAACTACTGCTACCATGGAGTTGCAGTTTTAGGCTACTAATACAAAAGTAATTGTATTACAAGACTAGGATAATTTGAGCGTGCAAAATCTGCAATAGAGAGGTCTTGAACGTTTGAATACGTATTTGTTTGGGCAAGTAGGAAAAAGCAAAAAAGTTGCCTGTCTTGGAGTTTACAGATGCTTTGGACCACAGCTTCTTTTGAGCTTAGCCATCATGACCAATAGGCAGAGGTTATTGAAGTTCTAGTTAAAAATATGTGGACATTCCTATTGGGAAGCCTTGGTGTAGATAATAAATCCTTGACCGCAGGCAAAAATTAGGTCTAAATAAAATAACTATGAAGGTTGTCTGGAAGCTAAAGTGTGGAAATCAGTGAGTTAAGAAAAGTGAAACCATGAATGAAGTTAAGAAAACAACAGACAAGGCTATTTTCATACTTCTTGGGGCCTGTCCGCATGCTAAAAATAATACGAAAGTATTCTGTGTCTGCCCCGGGAGCGTCTCCATGCGGAGCCCTAATACGGGTTGCCTGGGAGACAAAACGTGTTGAAAAAAACCCACTTTGCAAGTGTACTGCATCCGAAATAAGGGGCTAACGTATTGTCCTGGAGGTGGATGCTCCCGTTTATCATTCATTAGGGCTGTCATTAGGAGGCTGTCATTTGCCTTCTCCTACACAGACACAAGCGCTCACGGGGCTGCAGAACGGGAGGCAAAAGGATTCAAGCTGCCTGTTGCCTCCGAGCCGTAAAGAGGCTTTCTCCTTGCAGGCCAGGCTGGTTGGAGGCTGACTCATCGGGGTCAAAGACAAATGCATATTAATGAGCTCCTTGCCAGCTGACAGAGAGGTGCATATGTAATTAGCTCCTTGGTCAGAGCTTACTGGTGCTGGGAAGTAAAAGGATCATCTTAGCGAAGCTCTGTAGGTGCGCACAACAGCCCCTATCCCAGCTGAAAGGATTGGGGGAGGGAGGAGAACCAAGGGAGAGGGAAAGGGGAGGAAGGCAAACATACAGAAGGAAGGAAAGAACATGTAGGAGGGAGGGAGGAGGGGAAGGCAAGTTCATTAGTTCTTTCATCTTGAAGGATTGCTGCTGCTCCATGCGGACAGGCACGTGCGTTTTGAATCCGCGTTGCCCCAAATCACTTGGGGACACTTTATTGCGTGTTACAATGCAATTTTTTTTCACACGTGTCCAAATCGCATCAGCCAGCTGCCATGCGGACACGCCCTTGGTGTTTGTGGAATTATCTTCTGGTATTCAGGTAACAATATTGGGGTTAAGGCAGCAAAGTTATCGTTAGCACACGCATCAGCATGATGTCCATTCTGCACCAAGTATTCTGTAATAATAATGAGAGGGGGAGTTCCTTTGCATTTTTCATGC
This sequence comes from Aspidoscelis tigris stejnegeri, assembly GCA_023333525.1. NCBI lineage: Eukaryota > Metazoa > Chordata > Lepidosauria > Squamata > Teiidae > Aspidoscelis > Aspidoscelis tigris. Next base: position 18,063,565 of record JALMGA010000007.1, read on the forward strand.
CACAGGCCTCTTTTTTTAAAAAATTCATCCCTCAACCAGATAACAGACATGACTAAGGAAGTTACCAAATTAAAGGAAGCGTTGAATAGTCTCTCCCAGCTTTCCTACGCAACGGGCACCCCTAAAAGACAGAGCCAGCAGCTGGAACTCCTGCAACAGCAAGTCAAGCAGCTGCAAAACCAGCTGGCTGTAAGTACAATTACCACTCCTTATGTATGGATTCAGTGCTATGGGTTTCATGTATCTGGGACTGCAAAAATGTATGTCGTTTTGGTATCTGTGTCCTGCATATTCCCGAGTTAGCCTCAGAAGCCATGGTCAACTTAACTTGAAGCCTTCAGTCCATCTTCAGGTCTGATTGCTCATACCTTTTCATTTCTATTTGTGAACTTCCCATACTCCATTTGGATTCCCTCCCACATGCCTCCCCCCCAAAAAAAGCTGTGTCTGTGTTTATTAAGTATCCCAGTGAAGCCCTGCTATGCTTAGAAAATCTTAGAATTGTACTAAGGATTGTATGTTGTTAATTTTTTATGCTTTCAGCTTTTCTGTATTCCTAAGGCAGACTGGGTGTGGTAATTCAACTTGAGTACAAATACATAAGAGGTTTAGAATGTTTTTATCAGCGGTAGACTGTAGTAGTGTCCCTCTTTGACACCAGTGATGGGTTCTCTGAGGTTCCTCTGTTCCCTGTTTACACAAGAATGGTGCGTCGTTTCCTGAGTATCCTGAAGCTGAGAGAACTTGGCCGGCTTTCAGCTTTAGTCCTTTTCATTACTTTCCAGCGTTGTTGAAGGTAAACACTGGGAGAGGTTGCACTTTAATCTCCTTGGAGGATAGGGAAGGTATAACGGTAATAATGAGATGAGACTAGCCAGATGCTGAATTAGATTATCACAGCCTGCTAGTAATTCAAGCAGCATAAGAAGGTCCTTTGTAATGTAGAAGCTCTCTCCTTAAGTGCTGGATTTTGTGCCATTGTTCTAAACACGTGAACATGAACACAAGTCCCAGAATCTTGTGTGAGAAAGCAGATTAGCTAGGAGAAGAGAAATCTGTTTGTAGGGAAGTGTTGGGGTTTGGGGTTTATTCATACTTGTTCAAAACTCAAGAGAGTTTTAATTAAGTGTGAGCCAGTTTGGGCTAGTGGTTAAGGAGCTAGACTCTTTATCTGGGAATACCGGGTTTGATTCTGCTATCCCACATGAAAACCAGCTGGGTGACCTTGGGCTAGTCACAGCTCTCTTTTGAGCTCTCACAGCCCCAGGGTGTGGGGAGAAGAAGAGAAAGCTTTGTCAGCCACTTAGGGTGAATTCCCATTACAAGCTTAAAATGGTTTCGAAACTATTTCGATCCTCGCTGTCCCCACGTCAGTTTGGCTTAACATGCTTTCCACGTGTTAAATCGCTCCAAAGCGTTGTAGATGTTAACACTCATTTCAACAGGTCTCACTGCGGTTTGTGCACTTGAAACGTTTTACATTTTTTACTGTGGGAACGGTACCGTGTTAAGGGATGAGAATGCGTGTTTAGGATTTCCCTCCCCCAATAGCTTGCTTCCAAAGGTAGTGATTTTACTGTAAAAATCTACCCCTTAAAGCAGCCGCTACACTGCAGCAATCCAACCACTTCACACCTGATAACAGTGTTGCAATTTTGCGCAATTCTGAAAGTTCTGACCTTTAGAAAGGGAAAAGAAAGGAAAGCAGCTGCAGGTTCAGGGAGATGTGTGAATGTTTTTAAGGCTGTGGCAGTGAGCGGGCAAAGGGAGCTTGAGTTGCCACTGCTGCTGTGTGCCCTGGGCAATGGGGAGAGGAGGGGAAAGAATCACTGGTTGCCCAGGGCCATTTTTTCACTCATCTAGGCAAGCGGCAGCCACCTAGCCACCCAGCTAGGCTCAGTGAAGGGGTCCGTTATGGGTGGTGCGTTCATACCAGGAGGAAGAGGGCAGGGCAGCCCCGAAAAGCAGCTTTTAGAAAGTAGCCACTTGAGTCCCCCCTTGAGTCATGTACACCACGTACGATCCTCAGAATCCATATCGAATGCGATTAAGTTGAAAGTAATGGGATCAAGCAAATTCGCATTTGCATCCGGTTCTATTATTTCGGTTTAGGGAAACTGTATTAAGCTTGTAATGGGAATGCAACCTTAGAGTCCCTTAAATGGCTGAGAAAAGTGGGGTAGGAAAGCCAACTCTTCTTCACCCAGGAGGTGTGAATCAGGCCAGAGGAATCAACATATCAACATGACAAGCTGAAAAAACAGGTTTATGGGGATGGGAGGTAGTGATGGTTTCTAAGTTAAATGGGATTTGGTTTACCTTCTGGACTTTTAAGAGCTAAAATGGCAGTATGTGCTCAGGTTTTGACTGACCATCTTAATTTATAGGAAACAAAGAAGCAACACCAGGAGATTGTATCTGTTTACAGAACACATCTGCTCTATGCAGTGCAGGTAAGGCAACCTTCCCAGATAACCCCTGTGATATTTATTTTAAGAATCTGGGGTGCATGTTACTAAAACAGAAGATAGGGTATGAATTACTCTTCCCTTGATAAAGCAATAATATCTATCCAGTTGATTTAAAATGTTTTTAATCTGTCACTATAGACCACTCTTCCCAAACTAAAGTGTCTTGGTGATCTTTTAAAAGAGTACCAGAATCCATCACCCCTAACTAGGGATGTGTACGAAATGATTTTTGCGGTTGTTCCAAATATGGGGACAAATGCGCAAATGACGAAAACATTTTCTTGGAACACTAGTGCAGGCCAGTTGTTCCGCCCAACAAAATATGTGGAGTTTTCTGACTTAAAAGAAACAATGCAGTTACTCAGAACACACCTTTGCTCCCCATGGGTAGCTGTTAAAGGAACCAAAGTGGGTTAAGGGGTATTAGGCGTGTTGGATGCTACCTGTCAATCAGTTCATAAAACAATGGGGCAATCAGGTAGGTTAAAGTTTTGTTTTTTAAAAAACCTTTCCACAATCCTATGAATATTTTGGGAATTTGCAAAAAGCAAAACAGAGATTGCCTGTTCCATTTGCAGGATTGGCCCCCATACACTTTGGCGTTTATAGGAAAGGGGGGAATATGGCATTGAGAATGCTGCAACAAAACAGAATGGATTGCTTGCTACCAGCATAAAGAAATCTTGTGCTAAAAACAGTTACAACTCAGTGTAGCTCATTTCTCATTAAATCCTATGAGCCCTTAATGGGTGTTTTTCCACTGCCACTAAAATTACCCATTAATGGGTACGTAATGGCATTTTTGTACCCATTAATGGGTACTTAATGGGTACTTCTAGTCTAGTGACAGTGGAAAAACACCCAGTATCTTGCCCATCCTTATCCAGAACCATTGGTTTTTACCCCCTTTCTTGTGTCTCATGCAACTGGCCATTGCTAATTTTTGTAAACAGTCGCAGTTGTAATTGCCGTCATTGTATCATTTTACAGTTTCATTTTGTAACCAGAGACTGTGTGGTAAATAATGGACTTGAAATGTCAATGCTAATGAAATGCTGACTAGGGTTGATGAGATTTACAATCTGTAAATACTGGGACCATATCACAGTTGGGAAAATCTGCTCTACACAGTCCATCGCCACTTCCCTAGTTTAATGCTGTGCTAATAGATGTTGTGCTGGCTGCTGCTAGAATCAGTAGTCAAGACGGATACCCAATTCAGGAGGCCCAATCTAAACAATCAAAGCTCACCTGTTTGGTTTATTTAAATGTCCATAGACAGTAGCATTTCTGGAAACATATCAGGAAGAGGGATGTTTAAAGACTGAGCTCACTAATTCTCAGTTAGATAGTTCGTGATGAAAATAATTGCAGTTGCTCCACTGGAAAAAGTATATAAACTGAATATTTACCTTTGCTTAACTATGATTTGATCTCAGCTTTCATAATATTTTGTCTTGTAAGTGTATGTTTCAACAGTAAGCCCATCAGCATTCTCATTGGGCAGAAGAACAACCATGAATGAATATTTTCTTCTCCCTTTTTTTAGGGCCAAATGGATGAAGATGTTCAGAAAGTGCTGAAGCAGATTTTAACCATGTGCAAAACTCAGTCACAAAAGAAAACTGAAACCATTTTTGCCGACCCCTGACGGTGCTGCTGTTGAGTTCGACACGAGCCTTAAACTGAAATCTCATTGGCAACCCTCCCCCCCCAAAAGGGAAGAGTCACATGTCAACACCACACTTTTTACTTCATTTTATGTCTTATGAGCTAATGTGTTGCCATGTTCTCCCTTGCCTTGGTAACTTCCCAGCGTGCTGTTTTGTGTATTGGATGCAATTGCACAAGTCTCCAGGAATTGCCATTATTTAAATCAGGGGTGGTCAGTACACGACCGGCAGTATTTGAAAGTGGCCTAGTGCTTCCTTTGGTTATGATCAATTAGATACACAGTGTGGAGGCTTCAGCATCCAGTGCCGTATATCTGGATGCGAATAGCTGCGGCTTTTAGAGATGGGAACAGAAATGTGATTTTCAGTTTCAGCTCATCAGAGGGGGAGAAACTGTCTTGTGTATGTTGTTGTTTTTTAAGAATCACCATTGTACAGTATAATGGTAGATGCAATTTGTTGATTCTAAGACATTTTGGCCTTGTTGTTCTAAAGGAGAAAGAAAGCCACTTTTCTTAGGCAAGGCCATGAACTGGCTGAAGCCAGCTGCATGGTTGTTGTTGCTGTCTATTTACCAAATCATGTATGGCCTACTGGACCACCTACCAGTGATATGTACTAAGTGACGTAAACCATAGTCATTCAGAAAAATGGATTCTGAGCACAGCTAATTCTGCTAAAAACTCAGTGTCTTTGTCAAGGAGTAGGTCAAGCTATCTATGCAAATTTCATGCAGTGCCAGTGTCCGCGGAGCTCAGGAGGAAGAAGAAAAAAATGCCGTTTTCCAAGCCGTAAACAAGGGATCCGAATGAACACAATGATGTTTACAGTGAGCTCTGTTGTCTCACAGTTCCTAACCTCACTTTTGTAAAAGATCTTCTCTACAATATATTTTTACTGGCCCTCAAACCAAGAAATGTTTTTTGTAACTAAAGCCATTTTCCTATATAATACTTCATTCTCCCGCAACCTTCCAGACTTTAATAGCAAAGAATTCCAGCAGTTGCCTGCTTCTTGTTCCTTCTTCCATAGCCAAACCGTTGTAAAAGGCAGTAGAAATACTCACTCATCCTGTAAAGGCATTCTTGAAACAGAATCGCCTGTGCATCTTTGAATAAAATATAGTATCTCACTGCTTATTCCAGTGTTTATTATTTTTATTTTGTCCTTTGGCCAAATGTGGCATCAACCTGAAGCAGGTGAATCCTTGCACTTTTTTGACCCTTCAGGATTGTCTGCTTGCAAGTACTTTTGTGTGATACAGGCATGCTCGTACAAATTACTCCTGTATCTAAAAATGACTTGATAGGAACAGCTGGTATTTGTTATCCCCTAAAGGATTGTGGGATCCAGGAAGAGTTCAGCAATGCTGAGGTCTCTGTTGATAACTTTTAAAAAGGAAAATATGGGTGATCCTATTTTGTCTGCTGCCTTTTCAGCCGAGCTTTGTACTTTTGAAACCAATTTCGAACTAGTGTAATTGCAATGGCAGCTTGCAAAGTGCTGAGAGTTGTAGCCTTCCAAGGATGCTTTGGATTCCAATATGGAAGAACTTCTTGCCAAACTGAGAGCAAATGTAAAAATTTGTTTACAGTTCTTTCTAAACACAACACTTGCCAGAAGCACTCCAGTGTCTGACAACCGTAATGGAGGAAAAATAGCAGTTGAGAATCAGGGAGTTTGCTCACGGCCTTGAAGTAGAACTGAAGATGCCATACTACTGCTCCAGCTGAAAGAAAGCCTGAGCAATCTGTATTTTATATAAAGGGAATAATTAGTTTAGTTGGGAATATGTATTCCACCAACAACATGGCTTTACTCCTGTTTGTAAAGTTTATACCTGCTGAAGAGACGCAAGTGGATACAGTAGCCATTGCCTGCCCGATGCTTTTCCAGATGACGTGGAATACATTACCCATCACCCCTAACCAACCAGTGCATGCTTAATCTGTTGGGAATTGTAATCTAGATTATTTGGAAAAGTAAAAGGTTGGCAAAGGATGCTTTGCGGACAGGGAATAAGTTTAGTGCCTTGGGCTTAGTGTGTTTGTTGTACACAAATTTTGCCTCTAGATATTCTTGGGTTTCTGCCTTCCGTAATTTATTTGCTAAAGTGTATGGAATAAGAATCCCAACAATATCAGAACTGCAGGTTGTCGATTCCCAACATAGTTTTTAAAAATGTAGTGTGAAAAACAAAAGTAGGGGCAAGATTGGTCTATTTCTGTTATGTCCAAACTTAAGTGAATTTAGCACATAGGTTTTCCTTGCTTTTTCATTTTGGAAAAACAAAAAACTCTCCTTGGATTAACTAATATTAATTTGGGCAATACTGTATTCTATAGTTAGACTCTCTTTTTCTTTTCTTTCTTTTTTAGTAGAATGCTCCAAAGAAATGTGAAAACTTTGCTATGGCACTTAACGAAAGGATTTTTAAAAATAACAAATCTAAAATATGCCAAGAAATGCTGCCAAGTATAAACTTGAGAAACCATTTTGTAGGTTGCCTGACAAAAATAAAAAAGCTTTTTACTTCATTTTGTTAAGTGTATTTATTATCATTGTGGAACTTTGAAAATTGTATACAATAGCATAGTAACTTGTCCTTTGTATGTAATTTTTCAGAAGTTTTCTGAAATTTCCTTATTCAGCAAATAAACTTGTTTCTTTTTTATATCTGCCACTTTGATTTTTTTTTAAAATCGATCTGGTGTTGAGGCCTTATCTATGAGAGAAAATTATCTTAGGAGAATGCATATTCTATGGGTTTCCATTTGCTGCTGAATCACAACTCCCATGAATCCTAGCCAGGTGGCAGGAAATTAGAGGAACAGTGTCGCAACTAGAAACAATGCTATGAAACTTAAAAGAGAATCAATAGTTATTAGATATTAGAAAAAACTTCCTGACTAGGGTGATAGTCAGTGGAATAGGTTGCCATGGGAGGTAGTGAGTTCTCCTTCTCTGGAGGTTTTCAAGCAGAGGCTAGACCTACATCTATCTGGGATGGTTTAGGAAATCCTGCATTGAGCAGGGGGTTGGAGTCAATGACCCTACAGGTCCCTTCCAACTCAGATTCTATGAATATTTCCTGGGCCATAATTTGGCCACTTGTACTCGGACGTATAGTCTGCCAATACCCACAGAGGCACACCTGGCATCAGTATACAGCATGTTCAGACGAATGCTAGAATCTCAACAGAGTCAATTACTATCTGTTATAACTATCTTAATTTACTCAGCTAGATGTGGAGTTCTGAGCCCATACAGCTTACCAGATTAATCATGCTGGCCTTATACAAATGCAGTGAAGGGGAAAAGTTAGGAAGATGACAACATCAGTGTATTTGCATGGAATTCCATTCAGCAACTCTGGACAGCCAACAGAAACAACAGGGTGATGCAGCAAAACTACAGGGGGAAAAAAGTGCTTTCCAAGGTAGAACAAAGCAGAGGACAAGGTGGATGAATGGGATCAAAGTGGCTGTTGGAATGGTCTTCGAAGACCTGAGTGAGCTTGCTGAAGACATAGCAAAATGATAACCACATGTCGAGATGGTAAGCACTAATTTGATTGCATCTAAGAATAGTTGGTGGTAGTAATGAGCAACATTCCAGCCCTATTTAACGTGACCAGAAATTGTCATTCTGGTAAGTTCAGGGCACTGTAAGTAAGGGTGATACTGTAACCTGATTTTTTTGTTTTTGTTAGACAAAATGCCAGCAATATCATGGCAGCAATATCAGTATCAAAGGAGACCAAATAGTTAAAGGATGACATAGCTGCATTATTATCTGAAACTGTGCCTCTGCAGGTTCACTCTGAGGCAGGGTCAAGGGTCTGGGCATTTGGCACTTAGAATCTGGCAGGAGTTGATGGAGAAACAGGAGAAAATGGGTGGTACCTGGATGATAGACTGAGGAAGCATGCCAGAGGAATTGGGTGCTGACCACCTTGAGTGTCAAGCAACAGCAAGCCATTAGGGGCTCATGGCTGACTTCTGTGTGTTTCAAAGATGCCATTTTGTGAACTTGGGACAGCAAATTCAGGAGACATTGGAAACGAACACGGTGGGGTGGGGACTGCTTGCACCTCAGACCAAAAATGATTGAAAGATCTGCTCACTTCATTAGATAGCCTAATGAACTGGATACAAATTATAAGGGAAGTGCACTGGGCAGCAATGCTAAATGTTCATTTTAACAGTGGCACAGTATTCATTTAGCACAGCGGTTCTCAACCTTTCTAATGCCACGACCCCTTAATGGAGTTCCTCATGTTGTGGAGACCCCCAACCACGGGGTAGAGCAGCTTTGGAAGTGGGAGGGAAGGGAGGTGGGAGACTTGTCGAGACCCCTCTGAAAGGGTAGTTGGACCCCCAAAGAGGTCCCGACCCCCAGGTTGAGAACCACTGATTTAGCAGCACATGACTGACAAAGTGTACCACTCATACTGCAGCATGAATCACTGCTGTTGTTTTTTAAGGTTGAAGTGGTTATAAATGGGTGAAAATCACTTCAGACTCCCATAGCAGAAAACTAGATTTCCTGGATGTGGCCTGGTGTGGTAATCCTGACATCAAAGCAGTTGCAGGATTGTTTTTGGTATTTTTGCTGGAATCTTTTAATTCATCTCCAAAACAGCCTGTTAATTTCATTAATGTATCTGTTGTTTAATGTGTGGAAATGATGTAATTCCCTTTCCAGAGTTCCAATGTTTCTTGATTAATGTTTCTTGATTAGGATGTTTCTCATCCTACTGGCTTCCGGGGGAAACTAAATTCATACTGTATTGCAAATTAGATCCTCTTCTAATTACACATTATTTTCACACTACCTTATATAATATATAGATAAAAATTCACATGAAATATGCCACACTGGTACTATTTCTGGATCCCAGGGCTTTTTTTTTTTTTTAGTGATATGAAGGAGAGGATTTGCTTGTTTGCATTTCTATCCTTGTCTATACCTGGGCAGGTAAGAGCAGTAGAAAACAAAATATAAAATGAACAAGTTAAAATAAGAAACTATAATAATGTTGGTAGGATGAGGATGTTTCGTTATTTCAGTCAAAAGCCAGGGTTCATAAGTATGTTTTAAAAGATTTTCTGAATGTATTAACCATAAGTGTCTGGTCACCTCAAGGGGGAGACTATTCCGCAGTTTTGGGACCACCAACAAAAAGGTCCTACCGTAGATTCCTCAGCCCCTCACCTACTGAATGAAGTGGTACAACCAGGTGATGCAACCAGTTATGGGTACTTTCCCAGAGTGAGCTCTTTGTTCCAAAATGAGAGGTCACATGGCTGTAACCTATGTGCGACTGGCTTGGATCTGAGTTTTACCAGCCAACCTCAATGAATGATTCAGGTATCTTTCTCTCACCTTTGGCTCCTTCAAAAGGGGATTATAAGCATAAAATGGTGGAAGTAGAGTAACACTAATTGTAGCCTTTTCCTTATCCATCCTGTGGTTCCCCAGCTATAGCTGAATTTTTGTTCGGCTTAAAAAACACACAAAATAATGTGATATACAAAGAGGTATCTTTTTGTCACCAGGACAACTAGGACACTGAATTGTCACCATAGCTACAGCTTGGGGAGAGGCCTTAATAAAACAAAGCACCATAACTGCCATTAAATGAAAGGCAGAACAAAAGAATGTGCTTCTCACCTGTACTATAGATATTAATACATAGAGCTGTAATGAAGTAATGCACATTTAGAGGGACAAAATCAATAAGAAGGTCACTTTACTTTGAACTGCAGACCTGGAGAGCGGGCCATGCTGAGGTAAGAGAGAGTCCTTGATAACTTCTGCTCCCCTACCCTTGTTGGAACCATAATAACTTGAGATGGATTTCCTTTCATCTCTTGGTCCTGAAATTCTGCAAATCCTCAAGGCTGGAGTGGTATTTAATTGTGTGTCGTTTTAACAGGAAAGGAAAGAAATATGGCAACAAATTTTGCATGTGGCTCAAAGGCTGCTGAGGAGAAAAATAGCTATTCCTACTATTACAGCAGCCTACCATATTTATATAGATCCTGATAATGCAGCCATGTTGAACTGCTTTTTTTTGGGGGGGGGGGTTGATCTCCATGTCATTGCAAGCGGCAAAAAGAGATGGTGACGCAGGGAGTACATTTTTGTAAACCTAAGATTATTTGTGGGGAGGAGAGCTTTATGCAGGTTCCACAGCTTGTATGAGAAGTGGTTAAGAACATAGGAAATAAGAGGAGCCCTGCTGGATCAGACCACAGCTCATCAATTGCTCATGGGCATCTCAAGCCAAAGACAAGGGCAAACCTTCACCAGCTCTTGAATCCCAGCAAATGGCCTTAGAGGCACCCAGCCTGGAGGAGGTACCTGGGCACCCATTCTAGAAGCCATCCATAAATTTAGCCATCTAGGCTGGTTGCTGTTACCACCTCTTCTGGCAGCAAATTCCATAAACTGATGACCCTCTTGATGAAAAAAAATACTTCTCCTTGTCTGATCTGACCCTCCTACCCATCAGCTTTAAAGAGCACCCCCTGGTTCTAGTGTTGTGGGATACAGAATATTTATCTATCCACCTTTTCTGTATCATGCATAGTTGGCACTGCCGTATAATGTTTCTTGCACACAGGACAACATAATTTTCCAAAATTCTGGTCCTAGTAGTAGTATGTTCTTTCCATAGCAAAAGTACAAAGGGCCCAGGGCCCAAATAAGTATCCAGTGTTTCTGGGTGGATATTGCATTGGGGGTAACTGAACAGCAAACCAAGCAGGCCAAATTGGTTGAGAAGATGTAATTTAGGAAGCTTGCATTTAGAAGTGATTGGGGTAATAAACACAAGAAGGGAAAATTTGGTAGATTTTGGAGCATGATCGCTTGGCTATGATATTTAAGGTTAATTTAACTGGAGATTGGTTTTCAGTGATGAGTAGGTATCAAAGGACTCAACAATTATTTTAATTGTTGAAATGTCATTGTACAGCACCTTTTGAATGACTGTAGAATACTTTGGTGCTCTTCAAGGCAGTAAATATATTGTCTTTATGTTAGTTTTGTTCTACAAGTGTTCATATATGCCTGGCATAACTATGGAACTGATATGAATCTTGTTCGGTTTATCCAATTAAATGGTTGATAAGGTGTAAGACATTCCTTCTCATTTATTTAATGTTTTGAGTATTTCATGGTAGGGGTGTGCACGAATGCAATTTTTGGGATTCGCTTAGAATTGAATATCCGAAAATTCAATTTGATTAAAATCTTTAAAATTCAAATTTACCCATTCGTTTGAATTTTTTATTTGAATTTGCACTTACAAATGTCGACAACATTCATATGTGCCCATACGCATCGTTACGCATCCCATACGCATCCGTATGTGTCTGTACACATCCGTCTGCATCCCATAGTTATCCCATATGCAACCCGTTTTTGTCCCTTATGGATCCGTGCAAATGCTTTTGGATACAGGAAAGATGCGTACGTGCAAGTACACATCATGTACGAACCCGTACACATACAAATGGCTGAATAATTTGAATAGATTCAAAAATTCAAAATTCATTTGAATGTTTAAATTCAAATTTATGGACGTTCGATTCAAATTCAAATGTCAAAATTTGGATGAATTCAATGGAATTTCGAATGTCTTAAAATATTTGTGCACATCCCCATTTCATGGTGAGGTTGTTTTCCTTCTGATGTAGAAAGAACATTTTGGAGTATTGGTAGATCTGGCAAGATAATGACCACCTTTTCTTCAAAGACTTGCTCATTATCCAAGCCAAGCCTGAGTGTGCAATGTGGACCCAAGGCAATGTCCATCCAACTCAGAGAACCACATCTGGCCTGCCAGTCACTTACTCCTTCTTTCCCACATTTAAGGAGCAAAGAGCAACTTTTCGGAGCCACTAGGTGAAATGGACTATAACAAGGAAGAAGAAAAATGCACTGAGCTGCTTTTCACACCAGCAATTAAGTTATCACAAGCCCAGGAAAGAGCAGAAAAGTTCACTGTAGCAAAAGAGGTAATGTTAGCATTTTCATTCCTTCCATACCTGGACAGAGAAAGAAACAAATATGTAAGGTTAATTTATAGCACAATATAGAAAGGGTGCTATAATTTTTTTAAAAATACCTGTCAACCTCTTATAGGGCTATTCTTAAATGCCAAGTCGGTCCAACAGAAGACATCAGTCGTCCATGACTTGATCCTGGATGAAGGGGCTGATCTGGCATGCATTACTGAAAACTGGGTGGATTACCTGGGTGAGCCTCATATCACCTAGCTCTGTCCCCCAGGTTACTCAGTGCAGCATTGTTCCAGATTGATGGAACCACAAAGGGGTGTTGCTATTGTCCATAGGAGTTGTGTTTCTCTTACCAAGCAACCAATCTGCTCTTTGCCCAAATTTGAGGGGCTATCTTCATTGTCAGGTCAAGAGAGACAGAATAGGGATGCTGCTGGTGAAACACCCACCCCTCTGCTCAGCAGCTTCCCTGCCTGAGCTGGCTGAGATAGTCCTGGGTGTGGTCTCAGAATACCATGCCACAATGGTATTGAGAGATATCAACATCCATGCTGAGTTGACCCTCTGTGGACAGGTCTTTATGGCCTCCATGGGGCTATCTCATTGTGTTACTGGCCCAACACATAACCTCATTCTGGTCTTTGCCACAGAGTGGATTGGTGAGAATCCATTGATAGGAGAGCTGGTGATAAGTCCATTATGGGTGTTTTTCCACTGTCACTAGAAGTACCCATTAAGCTCCCATTAAGTACTCTTGGGGGGGGGGTGGAAATAAAAAAAATGGGTGTGTCATTTGGTAAGCATCCACCTTTCCTTCCCAAATGTTTCCAAAGGTCTGTGTTTTGAAGAGCTTGTGATCTTCCTTGTGAATCTGTATTTCCTTTAGGCTGCGATCTGATATAGCAAAAGGGGCCCCTCATAGGCTCCTCAGAGAGACAATGGGTGTTTTCTACTGAGCTCCTTTAATCCGGATCTAAGAAGATCCGGATCTAAGGAATGGGTACTTCCCTTCCAGTAGATCTGGATTAAGGGAAGTACCCAATGTGTTTCCATGGGTGGTTTAGCACCCATTAGCAATGAGTGCTCGCCTGCCTGCTGTGGAAACGCCAGAGCACCCATGTGCAAATCCGGATCTACCCACAAGGGGTCCACCTGTCACCCCAGGTGTTTTGGGAACAGGGAGTGCAATCTCCAAAATTACCTTCAGAGATTAGCAAAGGCTCTGAAGGGAACCCCTCGCGAGAGCAATGCCACTGTCAAAGGCTTCTGAGGATCTTTGAAGTTAGGGGGGGGTGCCTCCTCCCCCCGAGCCTCCTCTAGACCCCATTGCCCAATTGTAGTGGAAACAAGCTCCCTATAATCTGGATTTGATGCCTGAAGACCCCATTGTGGACCCCTTTCATGGGGTCTACACAAAATCTGGATTATAGGTCCTGAAGGACCCATATGATCTGTATTTCCCTAGCTCTGGTGGAAACAAATGTGTCTCTAATGGGGTCTGTAGTGGAAATGTGGTCATCCGGCTCTGAGCCTAATGGGTGCTTCAATGGGTACTTAGTGCTAGTGGAAAAACACCCAGTGTGTGGCCCGCATATTCCCAACCATTCTCTAATCTGCCTTTTTTAGTACAGAATGTACTGGAGGCACTAAGGGGCAGACTGGCCTGTGAAGAATCCCACCTCCAAGGCTTATTTAAGGTGCTTTAGAGACACTTTTTTCGGCTGTGCCTGATCACAGCCTCACTGTGGCATCCAGCTTTCTTGAACCCAGCATTGATGATGCCTGTTAAAATTAAACTGACATAAGGATTTGGTAGTAGCACAGTTTCCGTTCACAGTGGGAAAGAAAACAATTGGCACACATCTTTGACTAGAAAATAAGCCAAGCAGACAGTGTGTCATCCATTTCAAAGACACCTGGGGTCGGACAGTCTTCAGCATGTCAGGGAAGATGGGAAATAGGAAGTGTGGCTGGAATGGAGTGCAGTCATAAAAATACTGTCCTGAACATGAAATGGCCTGAAATAATATGAATGCCAGATTGTGTCGTGTGCTCATATGGGTCGTTTTTAGATTTGTCTACTGATGTGAACTGATTTAAGGTTTGTGGCTGATGGGGAGGGATAAATATTAAATAAATAAATAATGGAATCGCCTTATTATTAACCCTTCAGGGGACTGTTGGCAGCTTAGATTTTAAGTTATGTTCCCATGCAGTGAAACCCCACACACACACACCTCTGAGGCAGCTTAAGAGATTGCTTGGAGATGGTTCACATGTGGGATTGTTCACATGCCTGTCCACCCCTTCCTCTTCCCCTTCTCCTGAACACTCAGGGTTTGAAAAGGCAGTTCGAGATGGGATGGGAACGCAAAGGCCATACGCTACTAGTTCTAAGGGCAAATTTACCCTTACTGTCCAGGGGAACTCTGAGGGTGCTCCCAGACGGAGCATATGCACTACCCAGAACCACTTCTATGCCAGAAGCAGCTTTGCACACACCCAACGAAGAAGAAGAGTTGGCTTTTCTACCCCGCTTTCCTCACCCATTTAAGGGGACTCAAAATGGCTGACAAAACTTTTCTGTTCTTCTCCCCACAACAGACACCCTGTGAGGTAGGTGGGGCTGTGAGAGCTCAGGAAAGAGCTGTGACAAGCCCAGCTGGCTTTGTGGGTGAGGGCGGAATCAAACCTGGTATTCCCAGATAAGGGTCTGGCTCCCTAACCACTAGACCAGAGTTCCCCCGCCACATATAGGAAGGGGGGAACACCTCTGAAAGCCCTATCTGCACCTATTCTGGGTGGAAGGGGGGGCACACGAAGTGTGTGATTGGCAGCACAGGCACAGCTGTACACTAAGTTGCCCGGTCCCCCTGGCAATGGCACTGCCTATGCACTGGTGACATTGCTACAGCAATGCGATAACTTACTGAACGGAGGGAATCCAGAGGCATTTTCGCATTACACTCATTCCATTTGGAATGGGTGTAGGACGGGAAGCCTAAGACACTTCAGGACGCTTTGACCATTCACACATAGGAGTTCAGGAACGCGTGTAAACGCGTTCCGGCGCGCCTGTGTGCGAATGCTCAAAGCATTCTGAAGTGCCTTAGCCGGCAAATGCCGGCAAGGGGCAGGGAGACGGCTGCCGAGGCTCCCGCAGCCGGCAAAGCAGGCAATCAGCTGATTGTCAGCCAGCGCCGGCGGGGGAGGGGAGCCCGCGGCTGTCAGGGAGAAAGACACATGAGCGAATGCTTCTCTCCCCGAACGGCTGCGGGCGCTTCGTCCGCACGGGAATGGATGTAGAGCACTTTAAAGTGCTCTACATCTCGAACGTGTGCAAGACAGCTCCGGACACGTCGGAGCGCAAGCCCCGCTGCGGCAATGCGTATGCCGCGTTCGAGGCTGTCTTGCACGCGTTCCAAAACCCCGTGTGCGAAAACGCCTCATATTTAGCCCATGCCTAATTAAGCACTAGCTAAATTTCAAATGGGCAGACACCCAAACCATTCCAGAATTTCTTCCCTGGGATGGTTTCCCAGGGAAGTCAAAGTGCAAAAAGGCTCCCAGGGACTATGTAGGAATTCTGTGTATGAATACAGCCTCAAAGGTGGCTTAGAGATGGTTTTCCCTGAAGATTATAGGCTAGAAAAGGCAGCCTCACATTACTATTTCTAAAGCGCTTTGAAGGCATTTCCTGTGTAAATGGCTAGATTGTGTCTTTTAAAATTATTTTTTAAGTAAGAATTTATACCTTGCCCTTCACCAGCAGGCCCCAGGGCAGACTACATTGTTATCCCACACAACGTGTTAATATCTTTACAGACTTTGTTTTCTCCATTGTTTTTAACAGTGCCTTAAAAATTATTTAGCTTTGGGATATTTTCATGAAAAGTGGTATATCGAGGTTTAAACTAAACTAAACTAAATAAATGCTGTGCTTCCAGGATCATATATATATATATATGATTCAAATATGTGCTATAATCATATCAGAGCATATTAAAAAGCTTAAAAATATACTCTGTAGATGGCCTGATGGAACAGCCTGGATTTTCATTTTCTCATTTTAAACCATGTAAATTTCCCAGGGCAGCTTTAAATCTCCTGCACAGTGACAAAAACATATCCAAAATATAGTTTTAGCATGATCTGCAGTGGTTAAAAAAAAAGCACCAGGTTTTGCATCCAAAAAGATGATTGCTCAATTATCACTGTAGAGCACTAGATTTGCATTCTATGCAATTTCTTCTCTTTTTTTTACCTTTTAGATTTTATGGCTCTGTTTTCTACCTACCTGGGACTTCACTTAAGGGCAGTATAAGAATCTGTGAGTGAGTGAGTGAGTGAGTGAGTGAGTGAGTGAGTGAGTGAGTGAGTGAGTGAGTGAGTGCGTGCGTGCGTGCGTGAGTGAGTGAGTGAGTGAGTGAATGAATGAATGAATGAATGAATGAATGTGTTCCCAGACTATGCATATACTACCTGGTTCCTTATTTCCTTTTTTAAACTGCAGCTATGTTGCATTTCCTCAACAGGTGCACAAAGCTCATGGGGAACTAATTAAATGTATAGCACTCACTAGAATCATCTATGGGAATGGACACTGGAGACTGGCACAAGCATTCTCCAATCTTGGTTACTGTTACCTTACACTTCAAGGTAAAGTATCTTTCCTCACTGACTACCAGGTGACAGTGAAATAAATACTGGGCTCTCCAAGCTTCCAAAAGCTGTGAGAAATAGTCAAACACATAGCAATTACCCTGCCCCTAGTTTTGCTTGGAAAGAGACTTACAGCATTTTGTAGTATTTATTGTCAAACAGGTTGCCAAACTGGTGATCTCCAGATGTTTTGGAAAGGAGCATCTGTGAGCCCCTTGACTGCTGGAGCTGATGACTGTTGTGGTCCAAAATATCTGGCAGTGTTGTGCTTAGCAACAGCAAGTTCATGTACTTTAGCAGATATCTACCACTCCCACATATGATTTCCAGGAAGTCCACATCACAGGATACTTATAGCAGGAATGGCCAAACTGTGATTACTATAGATTTTACTCCTTACCACGGCCCGATTGGAGGGGACTCAACGGGAGCCATAACTATAATGTAGCCAGCCCTGGCTTATAGATTGTTTCAAAATTCATCCTAGAGGCTGCATTCATGCCTAATTTTTAATCCAGATTCAATCCACCTTCAGTGTGAGAGAACCCATCACCAAAGTGATGAGTCATTTTCTTTCCTCACTGTCTAACCCCAAACTGGGGTTAGAGAATGCTATAAGACAATAGTTTGTCACTTTGCTGATGGCTTCTCTCACCCTGAAAGTGGGCTGAAGCTGGATAAAATATTAGATGTGAACACAACCAGGGCACCTATTGAAGTATATAGAATCACGCCTGGTATTATTTTCTCTATCACACAACACTAGAACCAAGGAGCATTCTATGAAGCTGATGGGTAGGAGAGTCAGATCAGACAAGGGGAATTATTTCTTCACCCTGAGGGTCATTGGTCTATGGAATTTGCTGCCAGAAGAGGTAGTAACAGCAACCAGCTTTAAGGAAGGGTTAGACAAATTTATGGATGATAGATTTATCAATGGCAACTAGAATGGATGCCTAAGTATGTCTTTCAGGCTGGGGGAACAAGCAGGATGCCTCTAAGGCCATATGCTGGAGAGCAGAAGGTGGTTTGCCCTGAGGCTTTTCCGCACTGCAACGCGTTCCAAACGGAACGCGTTCAGGCGGGAAGCTTAAGACAGCTCCGAGCGCTTTCACCGTTCACACACAGGCGCGCCGGAACGCGTTCCGGCGCGCCTGTGTGTGAACGGTAAAAGCGCCCGGAACTGTCTTGGCCCGCAAAGGCCGGCCAGGGGCGCGGAGACAGCTGCGGAGGCAGATCGGCAATCAGCTGATTGTCAAACAGCTGATTGCCAAACCTGCGCCGGCGGGGGAGGCGGGCCCGCGGCTGTTCGGGAGCGAGAAGCAAGCGCGAATCCTTCACCTCCCGAACGCCTGCGGGCAGTTCGTCCGCGCCCGAACGCATGTAGAGCACTTCAAAGTGCTCTACATTTGGAACGCGCGAGAGACAGCTCCGGATACGTCGGATCGCAAGCCCCGCGGCGGCAATGCGTTTGCCGCGTTCCGGGCTGTCTCCCGCGCGTTCCAAACACCCCCGTGCAAAAACGTCTCTTGTCTCTGCTTGAGAAGCCCATGGGCAATTGGTCGACCACTGTGTGAGACAGGATGCTGGACTAGATGGGCTGTGGCCTGATCCAACTGGGCTCCTCTTATGTTTTCATGTCGTTTTCCCGTTTATAGCTTTTGTAGCTCAGGTGAGCAGAAAGACCTGCCTAATCCATTTCTGACTGTTTTTCTCTCAATCTTGAGAACATTTTTCAGATACTACTGTAATCAAGAAGAAATTAACTAACTACAGAACTTGCCTGCAGATGGCAGGTCCCTTTTCCGGAATATAATCTGGAATACGTCCCAATGCAGAAAGGGTCAGAGTATATTTTGGTTCAGATCTGGTTTAGCCACCTTTAAACAGATCATTAACCCTTTCCCATACAGTTCCAAGATGTTGCTGTGAAGTAATTTGTCAACTTAAATAAAGGAAGCTCTATAGAGTGGATAAAATTCTGTCACTGCTCAGACAGAGGGCCTATTCACACTTACCCATCTGGAGCACCTGCAGCCGCTCTAGAGTAAGTGCATATGTGCAGTGCCCTGCCCTGCCAACTTGGAGCACCCCAGAGCTTCTGGAAGCGTCTGTTATCTGCCTTGATCTTTGTGGGCACCAGGAACATTAGTGAGCTCCTGGACACAGCATCCACTCTCTGTTCTGGGTGTGAATGCTAGAAGTGGGAGGCACGGCTGCAGTTGCACAGTGGCGTGTCACGTTGTGATCACCATGGCAATGTCCTGGCTTGCACCAAATGTTGCCATGGCTGTTGCTATGGAAATCGGGCTGGTCTGGGCTGGTCTGGGCTGACCACCCGCACTTGAAATGCGGGTGGACAGATTTGGAACTGCCCAGCACTTCTGCAGGTATCTCCACAATGTCTCCTTTGCGTCCTGGGTTCTGGTTGACAATCTGGTTGTTAGGATTTCTGTATTTTTAAGAGAAAAATTATTGAGGCAGTGCATGTGTGCCTCCTTATAGTAGAGAATATTTGTAGCCCAAGGGAGAGAATTCAGCCCAGAGAATCTACTGCAATGGAACAATGCTTATAGTTCTGTGTAAGCCACAAACTATTGGTGCTTGGATTTCTGTCTGGCACAGTGATTAATAGCAGATGATTAAGAAAGAGGGTTTTTTTGTGGGGATAGGAAATATGAGCATAGTAGAAGGCAGGGGGTACGAGCGAAGACAGGAATGGGATGCCTTTCTCCATGGCAGGCTTATAACTGAACCACAGATAAAAGAGAGAAAGCAAATATCAATGTATACATTGTATGTAGCAATTACTTGCAAGTTTTGTCACTTCTAGGTCTTCTTTTTCTCCATCTGCCACAGTTATTCATCTCCTTTTAGCAGGAAAATTAAAATGAGTGATTCTCAAGAAACTGAGGTCCTGTCTAGACAGGGGTGGAACTACAGTATAGTGCTATTATGGGGCTGCTATGGTGTGGTGGCCTCATGTGTCTGCGTCAACCCCACCATAGCCCCACTAATCCCCCCACCCCCCAAAACATGCTAAAAACTATTACTAGAAAACCAAGTGCCAGCTCTGGGTTTTCTAACAATAGCATGTTTATGTATTTTCTGGACAGAGCCAGCAAGATTGCTCCATCCAGCATGCCTGTGTGGAGGCCAAAAGATGTGCTCACACATGCATGGAGGTGACAATGAGCACATTCAGGCATTCTAGACACCCCGGCTGCATCCGGACTTGTTTATACTGTGCAGCAGAATGCGCAGTCCCAATCGAGCCATCAGGTACGATGATCAATGGATCATCGTGGCATCGCATTATCAGATCGGTACTGCACACTTACCTTATTGCTGATCTAAGGACACTTGCTGCGCAGTATAAAGGCAATTTGAATTTCCCCTCCAGTCCAGGCAGCATGATGAGAGCAGGAAGGGCAGCTCAAATCTGATTGGCTGCCTCAACCCGCGTGATGGCAAATGGCCGCTCAGCTCTCACAGCTTCAGATGGGAAGCTACAGAGCTGTGTTTCGGGTTGGGATGGGCGGTCGTCACTGCGCAGCAGGTATGGTATGCTGTTACCTTTAACTGCAGATTTATTCCACAAGTCTGGAGACAGCCCCTGACACCTGACTGCATGCATCAGTTAAAACGTGCAAAGATAGCTAGATAGCACCACAGCTGGTGCTAAGAGGCAGTAATCATTTTGGGGAGGATTTGCCACATTATCACCTCCTAGTGGGATATCCAGCTGCTGCCAGGCATTATAGTATATGAAAATTACAAACAGTGCAGTTCTGGACGAGAAAATAAATGCTAGGAAAGTGCTGCCATCTAGGGTTGATTTGGTAAATTGAGCAGGACTAGCTCTGTTGCTCTGGCACAAGAAAAACGGTAGTATTGTGGCATGTTAAAGACAACAGAACAGACTTCTTGTGCGGCAATAAATCTGTCTGTCTTTAAGAGACTGCAAGACTCCCTGCCATTTCCCCAGTGAACTAGAAATCTGTAAATGAAGGTTTTTCACCCTCCTCGCTGCCACCATTCTCGGCTACTCATTTATTTTAGAAAAACAGTGCTCTCAAGAGATTAGACTTCAAGATGAGTTATTATGAAAGAGGTTTTGGGAGCTATGGACGAAGTGTGACTTTATTGCCACCCCCAGACCAATAATTCAAGCAAGGCAGAACAGACGCTTGCTGTGCTCTCTCATCTTGGGTTGCCAGCCGTGAAGTGCCATTTCAAAAGCTGCACTACATAATGCTTTGCGAGCTGTGTGTATTTTTAATTGAACTAAATATTAACCAGCAAGAGCAATTCAGTTTTATTGAATCTGGTGCCCCCTAAAATTTAGCCATCCAAGGTTATCACCTAGTTTACCTAAGTAAGTGGACCAGACTGGTTCACCCCCAACAGGAAGCAGCAAACTGTGTACAGATATATGAAGAGCAGAAACAAAACAAACTGTTCTGTTTTACGAGGACTATCTTGCCTCCTGAGGCCGATTTGCACTACAGCCTCTAGTGCATAATTAGTGAACCTCTGGTGAAGAGCATTTGCACATGGAGTAGGCTGTTACAGCCTCCCATCCTCACCAAAAGATCACTAAACGTTGATTAGGTGTGGAACACGAAATTGTGCTCCACACGTTAATGTCACCCAAAAGCTTACCTCAAGTGCCAGGAGGAGCGACCATTTGCTCTTCTTCCAGTGTTCCAGCATCATCAGAGGTGCCGCGCAAGAGTGCTGGCACCTCACATGCCCATAGATGCAACTGCGTGTGTGCAGAGCAATGGCCGTGATGCATGTGCGGTCGCAGAGGGCACCACAGTGAAAATGGCGGTGCCCAGATGACCATCGCCCCCCAGATCAAATCAGGTAAGTATTTGATTGCAGGGGGAGAGGTGGCCAAAATTCACCAACACTCCAAGTGCAAGTGCTAGTGAACGTTGGTTAATCGTGCTCCTGTCCCTGGTCTTTCTACAGGTCTCCAGGTATGTTTTTTTTAAATAGGTATGCAAACCGTTTCAAGACTTTTTAATTAAAAAAATGGTACATACTGCATTTTCTCCCATATAAGACTCACTTTTCCAAAACAAAAA
The DNA here is from genome assembly GCA_023333525.1 of Aspidoscelis tigris stejnegeri. Classification (NCBI taxonomy): domain Eukaryota; kingdom Metazoa; phylum Chordata; class Lepidosauria; order Squamata; family Teiidae; genus Aspidoscelis; species Aspidoscelis tigris. The sequence continues at coordinate 18,085,500 of JALMGA010000007.1, forward strand.
TACTTGTAAACTCATCCTGCGTTCTGTTTTTTTATTTATTTTTCCTAAATATTCCTTGTCAAATTATAAGTGGCATCTTTATATGCCAGCAAATAGGGATCACAACCCTGAAAAAGTGGTAGAAAATGAACAAGCCAAAATATTGTGGGTCTTGCGTATTCAAACAGACAAGGTCTGACCATTGTTGAGAAGAAAAAGTAGTGGCTCCCTGATGTTGCAATACCTGCTGATAGTAAAGTCAATGAGAAAGAACATGGTAAAATAGCCAAATAGGAAGACCTGAGGAATGAAGTTCAGAGACTCTGTCAAAAGCCAGCAGTTGTGGTACCGGTAGTGATTATCACACTGGATGCCATGCCAAAAGACCTTGGGTAGCACTCAAAACAACTCAGTGTTGACAGAATCACCATTGGTCAACTGCAAAAAGCCAACTAGTGATCTGGTGGTTGTGCTAAACTGTTGTTTTGTGTGTTGTATAATAAGAAATAAGAATAATAAATGAGCAAGCGCTGATAACTCATTCTATATGCAAATGGACCTTTAGAGATGGTTTCCTTCCTTCTATGTTCTGCACTAATCTTGTCCATTCCCCTAGGTTTTCCAGCTCAGGCACTGCGCCATGCCACCTCTGCTGAGAATATCATTTTCACAGGGAGAGACAGTCCTTCTAAATCTTCAGAGGAAAGAGGAGAGATATTAAGCACCCTGGTGACAATCTACTACACCATGGGTGTTGCACATCTGATGCAGAAAAAATATCCTTGCTGTGACTGTAGTGATGTTCTCATGCTCAAGAACCCCCCAAATAAGGCTTTCTGCTTAATTCCAATGGGACAATGAGAATATGCTCAAACATACACAAAAGACTTCTTCAGGCCTAGGCAGGGGAGAAGGCATTCACACGATACATATTTGTTGGATACATATTCGTTCATATCAGATAGCCGTATGTATACATTTGTATCGAATAGAATTCTACCACATTCAAAGGGGATCTATCTGAATGAACACAGATTTTCTAACATTCGATTCCTTACAAATTGAATGCCCCGAAACCCATTTGTACACACCCCTACTCCCAAGGACTCCTGTAACATGAGGACCCCACGTTCCACAGGGGCAGCTAGCAGAACACTTAGTGGTAGCACTAATTTTGCAAAGAATGCTTCAGAAAATCATTGCAATTTGTGAGTATCTGTGTATTATTTTGTTTATTAAAATGTCCCCTTAACTTTTATACTAGTAGAAAATCTTACTGCAGTCTCCAAAAGGCTGAAAAGTTCATGGAAGAACTGAGGGAGTCGAAACACAAGGACGATTCTGAGCCTAAGGTGTCTGAAGGGGACCTTTTAGAAGCTTTGGGCAGGTAAACAAAAGCAACTGATTGATTGTGAAAACCAGTTCACACTTGGCACCAATTCCTGGGGCTGTCATACCGACTCAGGCCACATCCAGGCATCACTTACTTATTCCACTACATTTAGGTATTCCAGAATAAAGCATGCGTTTACATAGAAATCCCTGCAGTTTGTACAAATCTGCAGAAGTTACTTGCTTTGGCATCAGCTCTCACAGCAGGTTGGTCTAGTGGTTAGGGAGCCAGACTCTTATCTGGGAATACGGGGTTCGATTCAGCACTCCTCCACGAAGCCAGGTGGGTGACCTTGGGCTAGTCACAGCTCTCTTCTGAGCTCGCCCAGCCCCACCTACATCACAGGGTGTTCTGTTGTGGGGAGAAGACCAGAAAGCTTTGTCAGCCACTATGAGTCCCCTTAAATGGGTAAGAAAAGTGGGGTAGAAAAGCCAACTCATTCTTCTTCTCTGTATCTCAAAAAATCTATGCAGGGTTGCAATTTAGGAATCATCTGCTCAAGTATGCTAGTATGAACAAACCTTAAGTTGCCAAATAAGGACTCAATGACCTTCCGAAAAGCTGAAGTATATGTTCAGACTATATCCTTATGTTATATGGGAATGAGACATATTTCAAGAAGCTGAGACCTCATTCCCTGGCATGCAGAAGTATCCATCTGTCCTTTGCTGGAAAAGGCAAACCTGCAAAATTGTCACATATGCTTTTCAACAATCCAATCTGGCCATTTCAGGACCACCTGTAACCTCCTTAAAATTATCCAGCCAGATTCCAAACACTTATCCAATGCGCACGTAGCTCTAGCTAACCCCAGGAGGGTCCACACTAGTGACCTTTAAATTGTGTCTACAGTGCATGCAAGCATGACAACAATGAAATATTGAACCATCTGGTTTGGCGCTATTATTGCTGCAGCACCCACAGCGTTTTGGTTTCTGAAATCTTGTGATCTTGTGTCATTCTCACCCATGTGGTGCTGCATATTTTGTGATAAAGGAGAACAGCATGACTGATATCGTGTCTCCTACCAAGAGCACAATTTCAGCAGTCATTTGTGTGAATTGTACCTAGTGCAATGGTCACCCAACATGTTGTAAACACTGCATATAGTTTGCACAAGCATTGATCAAAGAACATAAGAGTGGTGTGCCAACACTGCATGGGGCTGTCCAACCTACACGCCAAAACTGTAAGGGGCAAATACAGCATTTGGCTTCTTCTGCAGTGTGCTGTGCTGAGTAAGCTGACAGTTGGCTACTCAACAACCAGCCTGGCCAGAAACAAAAGTTCCTTACAGGGATGGGCACAAATGTGTGTTTATTTGATTCATATCGACTTGAATGCAAGAAAATATGCATTCGTTTGAATAGATCCCCTTCAAATATGTTAGGGTTGTATTCGATACAAATGTTCAGTCCCGTATGAATCCCATACGAATCCCAACTGAATAGCATACAAATCCCATACGAAGCTTCATTCAAAGCTTCATACGAATGTATCAGAACATTTTATTTGAATTCAAATGTCCAAATTTGGCCAAATTTGTATGAATTTCTAATGTTACAAATATTTGTGCACACACCTAGTTCTGGGTTGCAGGCTGTTGATATTATTGCTGCAGGAAAACAGCACGGAAATTGGCTATCTTCTGGAGGTTGAAAAAAGGTCACTGGGCTTTTCCTGCCACCACCGCTTCTATACATGGTTGTGACAAGAACTGGGAGCCCGCCTGGACCAACTGAGACTACTTCCACATGGTCTCCTGCTGGAGAAGTCTCATATGTAGATTTTGTGGTCAGGAGCAGAGGCCACGCAGTCACTGCATGCCGCAGAAAGCTGTGTCCTGTGGTGGGCAGCCCCCCTCAGCCCCAGTGTGCACCTGGCACAGTCCAATTGGACCACGTGGATGTTGCTTTTGTCCCTTGGCAATGAAAAACTTAAAGGGAAATCATAAGGAAGCATTTTCCTTACATTGCATCCAGCAGGGAAAGCAAAGCAGCATTACGATGCATTATTTTACTATTTTCACCACCAACTGACGTGAAAAAAACTTTTGTTTTTTCTTAATGGGCTCTAGGGCAAGTATGGAGAAAAAGAAGGTAGAATTGGCTATTGGCTATTTTGAAAAGGCAGTCAATACTGTCATTTTAGCTGAAGGAGAAACAGCTCCAAAATTGATCAACCTCTATAAGGAAATGGCCCAAGCCAACCAAATCAGAGAAAACCATGAAGACGCCATAAGACACTTGTTACAGGTAAGAAACTCTAGATGGCCACTGTGAAAAGAGGCTGGTGGACTAGATGGTCCATTGGTCCAGTTCCACAAAGCATTTTTAAAATGATCTTTTCTTAAGTGCTTATGTTGTTATTGTGAAGAAATATCTCTCCCCGCTTGGTAGGCACATTCTATTTCACTGGCTCTCTTCAAGAAATATAGTGCCGAAGTTGCAACAACAGCATTATTGCTTGGCAAAGCTTATGCTGCAACTGGAGAAGAAAAGCATGCTGGTAAGTTGAAAAACATTGAGGTGAGTGTTTAATTTATTTTACAAGGCCTTATTAAGAAAGAAAAATACTGAATTCCTCCTTCTCTCTTGTTCTCTCGAGTCAATAAAGGGCCTTCTTGTACTTCCTTCTCTAACAGAGGTATGAGGCACAGGGACATGGCAAGAGGGCCTTTTCTGTGGTGGACCCTAGACTCTGGAACAGCCTCCCTCTTGAGGTTCGCCAGGCGCATACGCTGTATAGTTTTTGGCGCCTGGTGAAAACATATCTCTCACCCAGGCTTTTACTGTTTAAATAGCTTCCTCAGGGTACTGTCCTGCTAGGGAAGGAGGATGGGAAATAGGATAGGAGGGGGAGGGAGGGGGTTATATTTTTAATTATATTTTAATATTTGATATTTTATTCTTACTGTAACCCTCCTGGGACCATTTGGTGAAGGGTGGGATATAAATTCCTTAAATAAATAAAAAGACTGCTTCTTAGACCACACCTTCATTTAAGCCTTCTTCAGTCTATCTTCAGGTCTGACTGCTCACATGTTTTCATTTCTGTCCATTTTGTCTGTGGACTTTCCACCCTCCATTTGGACTTTTCTGAATAAATCCTTATCCACAAGCTAGATGACTGAAGACTGTAGAGATAAATGATCAATACACTTACTAATAATGTATTTGATACTGTGTATTTTCCATTGTACTGCTTTTGTAGAAGCTGCTGAAATGTATTTCAGCGACAGTCTTTCAGCCTACAAAGCAGCTTTGGGAACAGATCATCCACAGACAATCAGTGCACTGGGAGACTTCAGCACATGGCTTGGGCAAGTTGGCAAAAGAAAGGTAGGAGCAGAAGCCCAGTTTTCTTACTGTGCAGAAATGTTTTAAGACCCCATGATGCATGTTTTGCTCCTACAAAGCTGATGACAACAATCAGTTTGCAAGAGAGCAAAGTGCTCAGACCAGGAACCATGATCTACCTTTTCATTACAATATTTGCCATATATTTTCATTACTAAATATGGTGTGTGTGTGTGTGTGTGTGTGTGTGTGTATTTGTAACACTGTTTTGAGTTGTGTACTAGTTCTGGACAGAAGTTGAAACTAGAAGTGTGCATACATCAATAATAAGAGTTTGCCTTCCTTATTCTGCAACAATGGTTCTCAACCTTCCTAATGCCACAACCCTTTAACACAGTTCCTCATGTTGTGGTGAGCCCCAACCTAACCCTTACCCTAACCCCCAACCATAAAATGATTTTCGTTGCTACTTTGTAACTGTAATTTTGCTACTGTTATGAATCGTAATGTAAATATCTGATATGCAGGATATATTTTCATTGTTACAAATTGAACATAATTAAAGCATAGTATTTTCCAATGGTCTTAGACAACCCCTGTGAAAGAGTAGATCGACCCCCAAAGGGGTCATGACCCACAGGTTGAGAACCACTGTTTTACAATGAGGAGTAAGCTAGCCATGCAAAAAGATAAAATCAACTTACTCTGTTGCTTTGTCTTGTCTCTGCATAAAAAGAAGAGGGAAGTGCTCTTTGTAGCATGTATTTCCCTTTCACAGTATAGTGCTAGGAAACCAGGAAAGTGTAGGGATAGTGGGAGGAGCAAAAGATAGGTGAAGGGTAGGCTTGTGTGAACTGCTGTTCAATAGAACAAAGAGCAGCAAAGAGGCTTGGGCTTGAAAGGTGCTACTTAGAGAGCAAGTGCGTGCCACAAAAATCACAGTCCTGGGCCTCCATACTGCCATTTGATCCTGTCAAACAGCTGTTTAGCACAAGTCTAATGAAAGGTAATGGGAGAGAAGATATGGGGCCTTTCTGCACTTGGCCTTATTCTGGAATATATCCTGGAACAGGGGCCTGCCGTCTGCATGCTGGTATATTCTATGGCAGACTCCAGGTGAAGCCTCCCATAGTCTGCATTAGCATATGGACTTGGCCAGAATAAGGCCAAGTGCAGAAAGAGCCATGGTTTGGCATCAGTGCTAGAGTTGGGCTAGATTTGGCTAACAAAATGAAGGCCCAGGTTCCTTGGCCTAAGCCAAGTACTGGGTTTCAGGGGGATGTTACTGCTTCAAGTGTCTTCTGCGCTGAATGTAAACAATTTTACATAAGGGTATATTTGAGAGGTGGCAAGATTTGTCCAACAGAAGAAATCCCATTGGATTATTTCCCGTACCAGGTATAAGTTTTTAACCTTACTGGGTTTTTAATTCCAAGATCCAGCAGTTAGAAGTGCTGAATTTTGTGCCAGAAGCATACATTTTTCATTTGGAGTCGAACAAAGCTGTGATCATCCTGTGTGAAAGAAAATAATTGATACATAGTGAATTGTTGCCTGAAAATGGTCACACTCTTGTTGGAATGGAGCGCAGAAGAGACTATAACAGATTTGTCTTTCTCCTCTTTTCCAGCAAGCCTACGGCTTACTCAAAGAGTCATTTAAATCTCAACATGATCCCTGCAGTGATTTTAATGAACAAGCAGTTGAAAGATTATTCATTATGGGCTGCATCTGCCTAGCAGAAAAGAGGCTGACAAAGGCATTTCAGCTGCTCAGTAAGGTACTGAAGTTGGCTGCCACTTTCTAGAGTTGGGATAATGGGATAATGCCCTTGGCTGCATCTGAGGCATAGCAGATGAGTCCTTGGGGTGCAGGATAGGGACCATTTCATGTACACACATTTCTGCTCCAGGAAAAGGGTACCATTATAGGATTATCTCTACTGATAGTAGCTGCTTTCTAATGTTAGCTCTCACTTTGAATAAAGGTGAAACATTTCCATAGAAGGCTGATATCTTGGCTCCTTCTGCACTGGGCCTTATTCCAAATTATCTGCCATCCACATGCTAGTGCAGAATATAGCTGCATCCAGACAGGGCCTAACACCCATAATTATCCCAGACATATATTGAGGTTGCTACACATACCTGTGGCAATCTCAGCATCGCCCCGGAATATAGAGATTAAATCCTGGCAAATCACTATTTTGGGGAAATCAACTTCCAACCAGGGTTTTCCTAAAATAGCAATATGACTTGTCTGCATACTTGCTCCTTGGATCTTTCTTGAAACAGATGACTACTCAGCATGCGCGGGAGACAAGCCTAAGCTGAAAATGCTCATTGTGCCTGCATGTGTCAGGGTTCTTCATGTCATCGAAATACTCTGAAGTACTCATCACACAAGACATGATCAAATGCCAAATGAGGTATATGGCCCTTGGCTTGCTGCAGGATTTCACCCTGTCATCTGTTAGGGCCAGCAAGAGGAAATTTGGCACAGTCTGCACCAGAATGTAGAAGGTGAATCTTTGTTCCAGGATATAATCTGGAATAAGTTTCAGTGCAGAAAGGGCCCTTATTTCAAGCTGTAAGGCATGTTTTGGCTTAGCAGTTATAATTCCCCTGATCAGGCTTTTGTACAAATTTTGTAACCGCAGCAGATCAAATACATTCTTCTAGCTACACCAGTTAGGGAAGCTGATATTCTTTTACCCAGTACTAATAATCTCTTCTTGTTTATGTCTATCCAGTGTGCAGAGATCCAAGTTATTATTCATGGGCCGCATCATAGGAAATCTAAAAAGATACAGGAGCTCCTGGACATTCTAAAGATGTAAGTTTTATTAAATATTTTTTTAGTGCAATACTGGTGGATAAAAAACACAACCAATAAAACATCCTTGTTTTAAGAAAATGAGGAAGCCAAGGCCCTTTCTGCACTGGATCTTATTCTGGATTATATCCTGGAATAGGGGCCTGCCAGTACAGAATACAGCAGACCCCGTCAAGGACCTACCAGTCTGCATCTAGCATGTGAATGTCAGATTCCTATTCTGGAATATAACCCAGAATAAAGCCCAGTGCAGGAAGGTCCCAAGTCAGGAACTGGCCTAGGCCTGCAAAAAATTGTATAAATTAATCCCATTTATCCCTAGGTTGTTTAAGATGGCTCCCTGAGAAAGAACCACCATAACAGTAAGAGGTTGTTTTGCTCACCTGACATTTCTTAAATCTATTTTGCCTCCCTTGTTAAATAACTGACTTTCTGGTCCATTGTGTTAGGTTTAACTTCTCTCTCACAGATAAGAGCAAAATTAATAAATAAATAAAATCTGATTCTTACAAAGCTTCTAATTGGCAAGAGACAATAATTTTGTCTTTCCAAATGAGGTAACTCAGAAATGTTGAGTTTGCTGTTTCTTTGGTATCAATGTAGTATGACCGAGCAAAATTTGAGAATAAAATTAGAATCCTTTGGTTATAGAAGAAACCACCTTTTTTCTTTTGCAAAGATTACTTTTAATGTAAATGCAAAAATACTCTTGTTACTTCTTCTACAGGCTTCCTGCTGTACACAAAGAGACCAACCATGCAAAGCTGAAGAGACCACCAGTGCTAAATGACTCTATCCCAGATCTCTAGGCAAAAAACTGGACTATCCAGTAGCCAGGAAGAGATGTTGCTGTTGGACAATGAGAAAAGCAGGCCTTGTAGCAACCTGTATAGATCCTGACTCAGCACAGTTAACTTAGAACTAGTTTCCGTTGCATTATATCTGAAATCTGTAGCAAAACCCAACTTGATACCCTCATGGAATTTTCCCTGTATTGTTTATTGCTTTAAAAAGAGAGGCTAAAAGAGGGCCCCACCAGTGCAAATGACATTTAAGGAGTTCTAATGTGATCAGATCCCAACCTGGATCGAACCAGATCCCAACTGCTGGATCGAACAGTGGATCTCTTTGACTGTTGGTTGGTTCCAAGATGAACTTTCAAACCTATCAATCTGGAGAGAGTGTGTCGGCTCAAAGCCAACAGAAAGCATCACTGAACTAGTAATTGCTAGCCCAACCCTAGCTGAGTATCGATAGATGCTTTTCACTACTACCATTCTTTAAGGCAGTGGATATTCTGGAGACCAAATCATAGGCAAATGCCCAGAGATTTTGCAGTAAATTATCTGTGTTTTCTGTTGTTCCCTTTCCTACACACAGCAGTGGAACAGCTCGTAAAGAAATACGGAACTGCAGTTATAGTATTTCACAGAACTCAAACGGGAGGCCACACCCAATTGTTCACATGTGACATCTGAATGAAAGCCACGTATTGTAAAAGATCTCTTTGCTCCAGGGGTATGTGAAAGGCTGTCTCTGGTAAAGTGCAAATGTGGTCCACTAAGTTGTGTTCCACACACAGTTGTGTTCCTTCCAACTGGAAACGTCTCCGTTTGGGAGCCCACTGGCGGGCAACTCCTGGGCCAAGTGTGGAAGGCCCCTTGTCTCCTCTGCTTCAAGAAACCTATCACCTATTATGTCAGTCTATGAATTACGACTATGTCCCACTTTTAATCTCTGACTATCAATACTTCTGACTGGAAGCCACATTAAAGGCTTTTCATACAGAATGTTTTATGAAAGCATCTTCTGATAAGCTGAAGATGTGGTGAGAAAGGAGCATTTCACCTCTCAAAAAGTCCCGGCTTAGGGATTAAACATTATTCTACCTCAGCAGAACCCGACTAGGAGACATTGATGCTTCTGCTATGTGTGACAATATGAGACAGGCTACACAGCCTGAGTCCCTCTGCTTCCAAAGCCTTATTAACAAAGGTTAAAACAGTCACAAAAGTCACATGGCTAATCTGTATCGCTTCCATGGAATGTCAGGAAGAGACATTCTCCATGACTTCACCTCACACCCCACCTTAATGGCTAAAGAACACTCTCTTAGCGGCAAACCTTAATGCCTGTCCTTGCCCTTTTCCATCAAGCTCCCGTTTCTAACAACTGTGAGCAATTTGTGAAGATTGGCCCTACAGCTGATTTGTTCATCACCCCCTCCATTTCTCTACACCTTCCGGAAGTTGCTGATGCCTGATCCACTATCATAATTCTATACTGCATGTACAATTGTCTTTGAGGGCATGAACAGAGAGGTATTAATGCATTCTGGTGACATAAATTGCATACAATAAAAGATATCAAAATGTTCCACCTGTTTCACTCCATTAAATGGTTGCTACTGTTCATGGTGGCTCTTCCTAATCTCAACAAAAGGCCAGGAATGAGATGTCTGCTTACAAAGACTCCTGGATCTTTTTGTTCAGGTTTTCCTTAGAAAAACTCAAGACTCGTCTTCAAAGCTTGTGTTCAGAATATGCCAGAAGGACAGTTGTGAAAGGTAACAAATGAATAGTGTTCAGTGTATGGTTAAACTTCTTCTTCAGTAACATCCTCATCAGGGCAACAATAGTATTCCACAAAGCAGATCTGTCCATCTTCATTCCTGATCATGTACTGAAGTGAGAGAAAGCCCCGATTATCAGTTCGAATAGACACTTTACAAGACAGAGCTAGTGCTTTGATAGATGGCTTCAGTAATGAGATCTTATATCTGGAAAGAAGGAAATGAAATCAGTTATAGTCAAATTATCTACAGCCATTTGCTGTGAATATACACACAGAGTGCTAACAAATGAAAAGAGTAAAAGATCACATTAGGGAGCCAGACTCTTATCTGGGAATACCGGATTTAATTCCACCCTCCCCTGTGAAGACAGCTGGGAGATCTTGGGCTAGTCACAGCTCTCTTCTGACCTATCACAGCCCCACATACCTCACAGGGTGTTCTGTTGTGGGAAGAAGAATAGAAAAGCTTTGTCAGCCGCTTTGAGTCCCCTTAAATGGGTGAGAAAAGCCGGGTAGAAAAGCCAAGTCTCCCTTCCTTCCTTCCTTCCTTCCTTCCTTCCTTCCTTCCTTCCTTCCTTCCTTCCTTCCTTCCTTCCTTCCTTCCTTCCTTCCTTCCTTCCTCCCTTCCTTCCTTCCTCCCTCCCTCCCTCCCTCCCTCCCTCCCTCCGGTCTAGTAGTAAGGGAGCCAGACTCTTGTTTGGGAATGCTGGGTTTGATTCCACACTCCCCCATGAAGCCAGTTGGGTGACCTTGGGCTAGTCATAGCTCTCTTCTGAGCTCTCACAGCCCCACCTACCACACAAGGTGTTCTGTTGTGGGGAGAAGAATAGAAAAGCTTTGAGTCCCCTTAAATGGGTGAGAAAAGCGGGGTAGAAAAGCCAACTCTTCTTCTTCTTCTTCCTTTACACCATACCATTAACATAACTGTTCCTCTGAAAATGTCCAGAGGCATTTTTGCACTACTCTTCCCATCCGCTGGTGGGAAAGGAGTGCATTGACCCAACCTTGACTAGTGCTTGCACTTGAGCGCTAGTCAACTTGGTCCGCTCCCTTCCCCCCAGTCCTCCTCTGGGCGCCGCCATTTTGGGCAGCTGCATCTACGGTTGTCTGCGGTTCCAGTGCACTTCCGTGGGACCTCAAACGACTCCGGAGCGCCGGCAAGAGGAAATGATTCTGCCGCTGGATGCTTCAAGTACTTAGGTAACATTGGTAAAGGTGTGCAGCACAATTTCATGCCCCACACCTAACCAACGATTAGTGCACTTCTGGGGAGGGCACACTTGTAAGCTGTAACAGCCTACTCGACGTGCGTATGCTCTTCTCCAGAGGTACACTAATTATTGACTAGAGACCATAGTGTGAACAGGCCTCTGATAGAATCATAATGCTTTATGATCACCACTGATTGCTTATTAAAGAGGGTAAGTGATCTCTCTACAGACTCAGATCTTTTTTTCTGCCTTCTGTGCCTTCTGCTTTTGAATCAACTTTCCAGGTGAGTACCTGCAGCTTAGTTAATGTAAACAATCACCATACAGTTACTTGATTTCAAATTGTTAGGAAAATATTAGTTAAATCAAATAGACAGCCTACTTTCAGTAGTATATGCACTGATAACCTCCCAGTTGAATCACTGCAATACACCCCATGTGGTGTTGCCCTTGAAGATGGTCCAGAGATTACCCCTGGTACAAATTCTGCAGCCAGGGTAGTGTATGAGCTTGTGGCAGGAGAGTTAGGACCAACAGGGGAAGTATTTTGTCACCTACAGAGTCACTGGTCTGTTGGATTTACCGCCAAAAGAGGTGGTGAGAGCAACCAGCCTAAAAGGGTTAGACAAATCCATGGAGGACAAGTATATCCTCCTACTGCCTCCAGGCTGGAAAGATAAACAGGATGCCCCTAAAGCCATTTTCAGGGAGTTGAAGCAGGCAACGCTTTTGACTTTATTTTCTCTTTTGAGAATGCCCAGAAGCATTTGGTGGGCCACTATGCGAGACAGAATGCTGCATTAGGTGGGTTGTAGCTTCTCTTATGTTCTTGTTAGAGGAGTGCACATCACTCTTGCCCTGCAAGTACGGCACTGGAATGTACTGGAATCAATTCAAGGTGTTGGTTTTAATCTATAAAGCCCTAAGCGGCCCTTGATAACTGAGAGATCATCTTATCCAGTACCAGCCACAATAGAATCTGAAGTCCTATAGAGAGGGTTTGATGACAATTCTGCCCATCCACTATGATGTACAGGGCAGATGCTGGTCAGTTAATGTTCTCTGTACAACAGAGAACCTCATAGTATAGCCCTCTAGTTGATGTAAAGGAGGCCTCCTACTTAGCTGGTTTTAGAAGACAGCTGAAAACATCTTTGTTCACCCTGGCAGCTTTCCTCTCTTGTGTTTTCAATTTATGCTTTTTTTTAAATCAAGTTTTGTGGGTTTTAATACAGTCTTTTAATCTTGAAAGCTTCCTTGAGCACTGTAGATATGTATAAATATGTAAGTTACTGCATTCCTAAGAATGAATAAGCATTCTTGTTTACCTGTTTATCTGGGTTTGGTTACAGTGAAAAGCTTCAATTAGGTCAGAATCTTTCGGGTAGTCGAAATGGGCACTTCCAGCATTTCCAAAAGTTGATAGTCTAAAAAAAATAATAACAAAAATGCACTAGCTTTGCACAGATTATTTACATAAGCCTAGCCAGACAAAATCTAAAACAATAGATTGTATTACCAGACCTTAATTACATTGTATTTCATGTAAACAATTCCTTCTTAAGTGTTTGGAAGTATTATTTCACTGATAGGTCATTGGCCTGTGTCACTTAGCATCAAAGAAAATACACTGGGAAAAATACAGGTGTTTTTACCTTAGCCTTTGCTACTACAGTCAGACTTCCGTATCCACTGATCTGGAAACCACAGTTTCAGTTCCTAAATGACCGAAAACTGTGGTGACCGGACCAGCCCCCCCCCCGCCCCCCACAGATGCCATTAGGCCTACCTTATGTTCTTTCTAGGCTAGGGCGGGCAGAAAATGGCCCCAAATGCCACACAATTTCCCATAATGCCTTTGAAATCCCACAGGATTTCACAGGGATTATGGGAAAATCTCAAGCGAGATTTCCCATGATTCCTGTGAAATCCCGCAGGATTTCATAGTATCACCTCTAAATGTGTTGTGATATACTAGTGCTCAAATCGGAGGCAGAATCAGCACCTCCTCCTATGGCAGCCTAGTACACACCAGTCACAGAGAACTGAATCCTCATAATGTTCAAATAAAGGTAGATAAGCTCTCAACTCCTAAGCTAAGCTCCTAAGTAACTACATCAACATATCCACGAAATTTACTTAGAAAAAAAACATGGTTCTGATTTGCCACTGCTTTTTTCCCAGGGAAATCTCGGATTAAAGATGGGACCTTTTGCATGCATAGCAGATGCTGGCCCAGTCCATTATGACATGTTTACAGCTGCCCTGCATTTACCCTCCAGATTAAACGCACTGAATCAGTTCCAGACTTCCCTGGAATCGCTTCAGCCTCCCACATCTGCCTCTGTGAGAGATCCTAATCCAGAAGCTCAGACATGCCATTTTGTCCTTGTTGCAATGTAACGCTGCTTTATTCTAAATCAGAGCTGAGAACGTCTGCGTGTAAAGCAATGTGCTGCTACCTAACTTTGCTCCTTCCCCAAATGTGCCTCCTTCCATAATCAACACCCTGCTCTATAGCATTTATTCAGAGCGGCATGTCATCTCCAAATTTTTCGCTGTGTCGGTTTTAACTTCTGCTCCTGAGAGATCATTTAAGATGCTATGGACTGAGATGCTATAGACAAAGCATTTACTTAAACCTAGAGGTGGATACACACACTTAAAACGTGTGCCTGGAATAATTCCTACCACGCTTCTAATGACAACAGCCAAACCAGGGCAATTATTCCTTATACCTGAAATAAGGCTTGTCTGGAGACATTGTTATCTGCAGCACCTCGCTGGACAAATCCACTTCGGAAAATGCCTCTCGGAGACCCTCTGACTGCAGAATAATTTTGTTCACCACATTTGTGCTGCAGAAATCAAAATCAAGGATCTCCTCTGGTTCCTGAGTGTTGATTCGACACACTGTCACCACACCCCCTTCCTCCAAGTAAAGGGTCAAAGGATAACCATAACCGCGATAGCACATTCGAAGGGCTGTCTGAGTTCCTAGGAAGAGATAAGAGAATCGGCCTTATTAACTCAGAGAGGGACATGAAGAAGGTTCTAACCATGACCTGGATGTAGAGCACAAACCTGCCTGAGACTCTTCTAGTAGTCCCACTGTTACTCTCAAATGTGCAAGGGGCAATGGCATGTGAGACAGCCTTTTCTGTAGTGGCCCCCAGACTTTGGAACAGATTCCTTCCCGGGGTACACCAGGTGCCAACATTATATATGGCTTTTGGCACCAGGTTAAAACATCCCTTTTCACCTAGGCTTTTGATCTTTAGCTTCCTCTAAGTGTTTTTTTGTTTTATTTCATTATTGTGATCCACCTTGGGCTCTCTGGATAAAGAATGAGGTATAAATACTCAAATAGAAAAACATATATCTCTATATAACAATATTCAGCATATAAGTCACAGAGATAATACCTGGCAAAGAACTGGTGCCAAAGATGGTCAAGCAATCAAGAAGAACAGAGAGATTAATTCTGAACGTCACTGAATCTTCTTGCACCACAAATTCTTGAAAGATTCCTGCCTGAAAATGAAGAGAGTCAGGAAAATGAAGGTTCAAAAATGACTATCTGCACTCCTCACTATTAAATGGAAAGAAGATATGACAACCTGACACAGAGATGCCGCACTCAACAACTTGGCCTCCACATTTTGCACCAGTTGCAACCTCCAGACATGTTAAAGGGCCGCCCTTCATAGAGCATGCTGCCGTAATCCAGGCATGAACAACAGGGACCAGGGCTATCCCCATCCACATAGAGGCACAGTAGGCATATCAGCCATCGCTAGTAGCAAGCACTTCTTTCTTGAAGTAGTTCACAACAACAAAATACAAATAGAACAGTTACTCAATCAAGTCTCTCAGTTCATGGAAGTTCAGTAGGTATTCCCAGTTAGGGGTAAAATAGTTAGTCTGCACCAGCATGCAGATTTCAAGTTCATTTCCAGAATATGATCCAGACCAATGCCCAATGCAGAAAGGGCTTCAGTCCAACCTATCTCACCTTGTTCTTGCAAGGATAAAATGGAGAGGAGGGGGATGCTGAGTGCTGTTTTGTAAGTGTCTTGGGAAAAAAAAGACTGTGGGAGTAAACACTGAGAGAAACCTGGAACTGGAGCCTCTAAAGTGGTTGGATGGAACCACAAGTCATAACCTGCAGTTGTAACCTGTCCTGACACAGTCTTGTACTAAATATTACACTCCAGTTCCAATGCTGGGAATTTAACAGTAACAGTTGGTAGTGTGGAGCAATGTGTAAGCATCTGAGGCTGATGTGAACCAGTTCTGGGCATTCCTGCTTGTGCCTATAGGTGCAGACCCTAACTGAAATATACAAAATTGGGAATTCCTCTATTGTTTCCAGGCAAATTCAAGGCAAAAAAAGGGCAAAATACCATCACCTGACCTGTATAAAAGCATTGGCTTGCAAACACTTTGCATTTTCCACTGTAACCTTGAGTCCATTTGTAGTCGCAAAGCAAGTAGCATGATCCTTAAAATGAATCGCTTTCAGGATATTGGAGAGGTTTCTGACATTGTCAAGAGTTGCAACCAAAACATTCGGTTCTTCTCCCGATTCAGCTTGAGTTGAGAGGGGCATGGTTTTGGTCAACCAACCTACAATCCCTCCTCCACAGCCAGCACAAAGGACTGAGCAATTTCTAAAGGAACCTGCAGAAATGCAACAACACTGTCAGTTATAACACTTATGGTTTCCACAACATAATGAAACCAAACATTTAGACGGATAAATATGTCATGTACCGTATTTTAAAATAAGACCTTCTTGAACAAAGTAATTTCACATTTCTGCTCAAATTCCTGTTTGTTTTTTAATGAAAATCTTAGAGTATTTCCATTACAATTTTTAGATTTTCTTTTTTATAAATCAATATGATGGCTGTTCCTGCGAACAGTTTCAAGGTTTATTTATTACCTTCCAACACAACAAATACCTAGGAAGGAAGGAAAACTACGCATACTTAGAGGTGTGGAAGCCTTATTTGACTTTTTGTGGTCCAACACAGATGTACACTCCATATCAGAGGTGGCCATAAAATTCTTGCTAGTCTGAATGTAAATAATGAAAACAATTGGTGAACTCCCAGTCAAATATTACTTTCATCCTAAGACAGTAACCATAATTATAGATTTACAAACATGTATAGGTTAACATAGTATATATACAGCCTATCTTTGAACTGTTTTTAATTTTGAGAAAATTTAAATATTTAATGTTATTGGTTATCTATTTTTGTAAATAGAAATAAGTTGTTATCTGTTTAATTAAATAAAAATATTTAGAAAAAAACATAAATTCCTGTTTGTTTGTTAATGAAAATCTTAAGAGTATTTCCCTGTTATAATGTTTGGATTTTCTTTCTTATAAATCAATATGATGGCTGTTCCTGCTAAGAGTTTCAAGAGTATAGAAATAAATGGTCCCTCCATGTATCTGTTCAATCCTGTTTTGCCATCGTGCAGGTGAAGTTTCAAGAGGATACAGGGATTCTACCACAGCTAACATTGCTCTCAAGATGTCACTTCCCTTAAACGGCCTCTCATCTCTCACCCAGCAGGCAGAAATCCAACCGGTCAAGCTCCCGCTTTGCTTCCTCTCTTACAACACTTAGGGAACCATCTCCACAGCACTGTGTTCTAGAGAGCGGCCCTGGAGGCGGCCAGCCAGTGACGTCACGAGAAAACTTAACCAATCGCCTACTCGAAGAGCTGCTTTGCGGCACGTCGCAATTGACGCCGCTCACCTCCTCCCGAGCAAGGCAGGGATGGTGTCGAGTCTTCTGGGACGGAGCGTCTTCTATTTCTCGGCTCTGAAAAGCCTAGAGAGTCCTCCGAGCTGGTAAAGGGACTTCCGGTTGGGGGAGGAAGTAGCGTAAAGGGGAATGGATGCTTTTTTTTTGCCGGCAAGATGGCGGCGTCCACGGCGACCAAGCGGCAGCGTGGTGGTGTGAGCGGCGGGAAGGGCTCGAGAGGGCCGAAGAGGAAGCGCGCCAAGAAGACGCCGGAGGAGAAAGATGGCCAGGAGGCCACGCAGAACTCGTCGCCTTCGGTGGCCGGTCCTGGGCAGGAGGAGCACCACATCCCGCCCCCGGTCTCTCAGGTGTGGAAACCGGACAGGGATGAAGGGAGTGAGGATGGGCGGCTCTCCGTTGCTTTTTTAGGGGTCACACTTGAGGTTTAGTCCAGCTTCGGTCCACTTTCAGAGTGAGAGAAAGTGATAAGCCGTTTTCCTTCAGTGCTAAACAGCTCAGAAAATTCGCCTTTGGGGTAGCTGAAATGGAAGGAAAATTGCCGCTCTGAATGTGGACTGAAGCTGGATTAAACCTTAGGCCTGACCACAGCGTTAGGTTCTGAGCTGGTCTAGGGGCGGTTGGGTCGAGGTAATGGCGAGAGTGAAACTAGCATTCCGGGGCCATTCCGCACTGGCCAGTGGTTAGAGAGCCAGACTCTTTCTTATCTGGGAATGCCGGGTTTGATTTCGCCCTCTCCCATGAAGCCAGCTGGGTGACCTTGGGCTAGTCTCAGCTCTCTTCTGAGCTCTTACAGCCCCACCTACCTCCCAGGGTGACTGTTGTGGGGAGAAGAACAGAAGGTTTGTCAACCGCTTTGAGTCCCCTTCAATGGGTGAGAAAACCGGGGTAGAAAAGTCAACTCTTCTTCTTTTTCTGACTAGCAAGCCTAACAGGAGCCTTCCTTCCGCACGCTGGTGAGGTCTGAGGAAGGCCCCAGCAGGCAGGGCATGTCGAAGGTGGTTTCCTCCTACACTTGCTGGTCTGGTATGCGGGCCAGTGCAAAATCGCCCTAAAGGTCCCGATATTCAAATCCTCAGTTGGCCATGAAATCTTGAATGGCCATGGGGCAGTTAATGTTTCTCAGGCCCTTTCTGGGCAGTGGGCCTTATTCCAGATGTATTCCAGAACAGGGACCTGTAATTTTCATGCTTGTGCAGACATGGCTTCCATAGTTAGTCTGCACCAGCTTGCAGATTTCAAGTTCATTTCTGGAATAGGGTCTAGACTAATGCCCTGTGCAGAAAGGGCTTCAGTTCAACCTATCTTACTGTGTTCTTGCAAAAATAAAATGGAGAGGAGGAGGATGTTTGGTGCTGCCTGGTCATGGAGAGGGCTATAATGGTGGCTAAGCTTTTCAAAACAGATGTTCTGCACATACTGAGTCTCCTTGGGAGTGATATAAAGGTGCCAAGCTGGGGCTGTCAGGTAAAGCACCTGATAGTCTGTAATCTTTAACTGTAGTTTGTGCTTTGATACCCTAAAATTGTGCATACCTAGTATGTTTTTAAAGCCATCCGAGGTGAGGGCTCTCACCATCCTTGTAGTCACCAAAATAAAAATAAAAATGGATCCATAGAGCAGTCATCAGATCAGTAGGAATCTCAGCTGTAAACTTTCTGCCATCTGTGTCTGACTTGTTTGGAGCTTGTGAGCCAGTTTGGTCTTGTGGTTAGAGTGCTGGACTCATATTTCATAGTCACTCCTCCATGAAACCAACTGAGTGACTTTGGGCTAGTCACAGCTCTTTTTCTGCACTCTTGTGGCCCTGCCTACCTCACAGTGTGCCTGTTGTGAGAAGAAAATAAAGCTTTGTCAGCTGCTTTGAGTCTCCTTAAATGGGTGAGAAAAGCAGGGTTGAAAAGCCAACTTTATTTTTCTTCTGAAATGGATCACTGAAAAACTAAGTAAACAAATCATATTAGCTTTGTTTTCCCCAGTGTGATGGTAGCCCAGGATAGCTTAGGATATGGTGAATCGGTGTGAATCCTCCAGTGTAGGGTTCACCATATCCAGAGCTTCCTAAACCCATCAGATTTTTTTCTTAGAACTGCATTTTTAGATCATGTAACTGCAGTCTACATTGGTGACTTCTTCTGTATTTTGGTTAAGTGTTTATGATGCTGTTTGTAAAAGTCTGACAGGACATAGCTGAGCTGGCCTACACAGAAGTAATTCTTATTGAGGCCTCTAGGACTTACTTCCCATTAAGAAGAAGAGTTGGCTTTTCTACCCCGCTTTTCTCACCCATTTAAGAGGACTCAAAGCGGCTGACAAAGCTTTCTACTCTTCTTCCCACAACAGACACCCTGTGAGGTAGGTGGGGCTGTGAGAGCTCGGAAGAGAACTGTGTGTGATCTGACACAGAAAACAATTCTTAAGCCTCAGCTGTACCTGGGTAAATTGTCAAGTGTTTTGTCTGTATGTGTATGTTTTAATATGAGTGTCTGTGGAGGATTTTTAAACATATTCTTTTGCTTATAATAAAGTAGTTGTTTTTTGAAAAAAAATCTACAGTGCAGTAAGTGTATTTTTCTTAAGTTAAGACTGTTTGTCAATATATTTTCTTTGGCGTTTTCCTTTTATAAATAAATATGTGTTTGGGAGATGTTTAAAACTGTTATAGTGTCTGGGAAGGCTTATATTCTATCTCCTTTATGCTCAAATCTTATGTCTTTCAGGGTAAATGGAAAAACAAAGAGAGAGTGCTTATTTTTTCTTCCAGAGGAATAAATTTTAGGACAAGGCATCTAATGAAAGACCTGCGCACACTAATGCCCCATTCTAAAGCAGGTAATTATAAACTTTTATATGAATGTTCTTCCTTACTCCCCAGTAAATCACTATATGAATGTAGATGTTCAAAATGATTATATATTTTTAAAAATGTATAAAAATTATATGTAGACATTTGGCTGTTTTCTGTTTCTTTGCAGTTCCTCTTGTGCTAGTTGTCAGGCCTCTGGATGGCATCATTGTGTCACCCATCTGCTGATGGAGAGTACTGGTGCTTTCTGATGTGGCATATGACTCCTATAATGAAATGGGAAGAGTGCAGTGGGCATCAAAGTTCTTTATGTAACAGTGATTTGCATTTGCAGTTTTCTGGCTGCAGTAATTACATAATTACCTTTAATTTGTTTTCCAGATACCAAAATGGATAGGAAGGACAAGTTGTTCATAATCAATGAGGTACACTATCACATTCCTAAACCTTTTTTCCTGTGGATAATCACTGTCTTAGAATATTTGAATCTAACCTTAGAGCTATTTGCACGAGGGCTTTTGGAACGAGGGCTTAAAAGTGCTCTTCAGTATTTGGTGGGCAGGAGGAAATAGCTCCATCTTGGAGCCCAAAGGTCCTATTCAGATGGAACTCAAAATGTTACAGCAAAATAAGGCCTGTTTTATTCCAAATTCAGATTAAGCTTTTTATAAAATAGTCCTCGTACCCCGCCACCCCCAAATTCAGAAGACTAAAGAAGCCTTATTTTTGATGCATCATGTTTCAGCATGAAACCTTTAGAACATTTCTACTAGTTACCTAGTAGAGCCATCCAGAGTTTTCTTGACTACCTCCATTATGCTGTACAAAGAGAGAAAAAACCCAAACTTTTGGCTTATAAGGTAACTTCAAATACTACAGCTTTACTATTTTTTCTTTATAAAGGTTTGTGAAATGAAAAACTGCAATAAGTGCATATTTTTTGAAGCAAAGAAGAAGCAAGATCTTTATATGTGGTAAGAAAAATATCAGGGATTTTAAAAAAACTGTTTTCTAACTTCTGACATTTGCATATTTGTAGAGGTCAAGGGACAAAATCCTGGTCCTTTGTTGGGTTTCTTACAATTCTCAAGGGATTATAACTAAAATACACTAAAATGACTGGAAGGGATATGGGAAATTATGAAAAAATATTAGAATCTAAATCTGTATTAGAAGCAGCTAATTCATAGTTGCTGTCCTGTTCTCATTATGGCTTTCACTCCCCCATCCCTTAGCCTGTCAGAGTATGCTGATGTTCAAGGATATCTAGGGTGTTTTTCCCCTGTCACTAGAAGTACGCATTAAGTACCCATTAATGTGTACTTAATGAGTACTTCTAGTGACAGTGGAAAAACATCCCTAGTTTGGGTACCTTTGAATATTATGAGGGCCGTGCTTGGTTTTAGTGCCATCTAGTGTCTGCAACCAACATTTCCCGGTGCTTTTTCTTCTAAGGTGTGTATTCATTTTGCTTCGATAGGCTTCTTAATACAGATTCGTGTCTGTGTTCAGGGGAAGTTGAACCCCCAATCTGCACATGCCCAGTCTTAATACAAGTGAAATGGAGCATCTGGGTCACCTGAAATCAACTCTTACTAAGCCATGTGAATGTGACCTTTTCAAGTGACTCATACTGGACAAGAAGTTCAATTATTTTCTCTGACATTGTTAACTTCAGCAAGACTTGGTTCCTGTTATATATTTTGTACGGTTGTTTCAGATGATTTCTCTGATTTGTTTTAGGCTTTCCAATGTACCCCATGGACCATCTGCCAAGTTTTTAGTACAGAATAGTAAGTTCACTTACTCATCCAAATCGCCTTTATGACACTTGCGCATGTCCTAATTGCCTGTGACACCTTCATGTTGCAAGTGGTAATATGCTAAATTCTTTTAATGTTTTAAAAGATGTTTGCAGTTGAAGAGTGGAACTATGCCATAATTGCGCTTACTACTTTTACAGTCCATACGCTGGCTGAACTGAAGATGACGGGAAATTGTTTGAGAGGCTCTCGGCCACTTCTGTCCTTTGATCAGGCTAGTATAGATCTATAAATAATTGAAGTCCTTATCTTTGGATCAGAAATGTTTCAGAATTTAGCCAGAAAGATCAACACTTTTTTCTTTTACAGACGTTTGATAAAGAACCACATTATGCTTTATTGAAAGAGCTATTTATTCAGGTGAGCACATAGTTTATTTACTTTTTTATCTCTTCCTATACTTGAAGGTCTCAAGGCAGGTTACGGCATTAAAAATCAAAAGTAAAATGAATGTACTAAAACAATAACAGTGGGGAGGAAAGGCCGTTTCCTTATTTAGCCAAAGGCCAAAACACATGTTAAGTGCTTTGAATGTGTGAAGTGAGGGTGCCAAATGCACTTCAGGCTGGGAGCCATCACTGAGAAGGCCCTATCCTGGATGCCCACTCTTTTTGCTACTGAGGGTAGTAGTACAACCAGGAGGGTCCTCCCCTACAGGTCTTAAGGCATTGGCAGGTTGATATGGAAGAAGGCAGTCCTTTAGATATTTGGGGCCCAAGTAATTTAGTTCCTAGGTAGGCCAGTGTTTTTGCATTTTTTATATATTAGCAGTATGGTTCTTATCCCTGTTTGGCATGAACTTGGTTCATAATGAACCAGAGACATTTTAGAAGTTCACAAGTGGACGAATCCCTGTTCCAAATGTGGGGATCAGTCTGAGGGTATCAAAATTCTTATTTTCCCCCCTTTCCAGATCTTTAGTACTCCACAGTACCATCCTAAAAGCCAGCCATTTGTAGACCATGTCTTCACATTCTCTGTAGCAGACCGGCGCATTTGGTTTCGAAATTACCAGGTGAGTTATTTTTACCTAAGGGATGTAGTCCATGATTGTGAGCTGTACATCCTGAGATTTTTATAAAACATTCTACACAGACAAGTGTTTGGCTTGATCTCCTTTTCCCCAGATTTTCTTTTTTTCAAAAGATTCTTCTCAGATAAGGTACATGAAGCAATATAACAAAGTCATAGGTAGATATAATGGTGAACCACAGTGTTTGATAAAGGGTAGTGGGTGTACCACTGATATATTCCATCCCAGAACCTGTGTTCTACAGTCAAGGGTTTATTGGCTGTTCTACCAGTGGCCATCTAGTCAAGCAGCCCGTCTCAGTAGCCCACCAATTTCTTCTGGACATCTCAAGCAGAAGACAAAGGCAAAACCTTTGATCTAGTGGTTAAGGAGCCGGACTCTTATCTGGGAATACCGGGTTCGATTCCGCCCTCCCCCATGAAGCCAGCTGGGTGACCTTGGGCTAGTCACAGCTCTCTTCTAAGCTCTCACAGCCCCACCTACCTCACAGGGTGTTCTGTTGTGGGGAGAAGAACATAAAAGCTTTGTCAGCCACTTTGAGTCCCCTTAAATGGGTGAGAAAAGTGGGGTAGAAAAGCCAACTCTTCTTCTTCTTTACCTGCTCTCAAATCCCTGCATAAGGTCTTTAGAGGCATCCTGCCTGTCCTGCCCACCTGGAGGAATTACCTACGTATCTGTTCTAGAAGCCATTGATAGACCTGTCGTACATGAATTTATCTTATCCTGAACTACTAATACGTACCCAAAGATTTGCATATCTTGAATGCTTTAAGGTAGATTATTTGTATTTCAGCACCAGTGGCAAGGACATAAATAATGTAAACGCCATTTATGTAAACGTTGATTAAACGATCTGAGATACTTAATTTACAACTATGCATAACATATAAATTTCTTTTCTGTGCAGATCATTGAAGAAGATGGAAGCCTTGTAGAAATTGGGCCACGTTTCGTCTTAAATCTCATCAAGATCTTCCAGGGTAGCTTTGGAGGACCAACTCTTTATGAAAATCCTCATTACCAGTCTCCAAATATGGTAATGCCTGCTTTGGATGTTTTGCTAACCCGATACTAGTATCTCTTAAGACAGCTTAAGAGGTTTCTGACACAATACAGGTGTGCCCCGATCTCCACGAGGGATACTTACCCATTCATACTTCGGTTAAAGGAAACCACGGATATATGAATCATTGGGAAATCTTGTGGGATTTCCTATTTTTTGCAAATCCCATGGGATGTCTCATGATTCCTTGTAAATCCTGTTTACAACTGTGCCAGGCCTGCAAGAGACCTAAAGGTTCAGGGGGTGGGGGGTGGGGAGTTAATCCAGTCTCCCAGAGATGAGTGGATTCGCAGTTACTGGATCAGCGGATATGAGGGCAGACCTGTATTATCTGTCAGTAGTAACTTGTTTCCTCTATTAGCCTTGCATTCTCATCTTCACTGTCCAGATGCCACTGGCTAGTTTTGTGTGATGTTTTAGACATCAGATTTGTGTTTGAATCTCTATGGAACAAAGGGAATTTGGCTCTGTTCTGCACACTGAGATAAAAGTTGTTTAAGAGGAAGAAGGGATGTATAGATTGTTGACAGAGTATCTTAAGCTGGAAGGACCAGTGATCTGATTCTGACAGATTTGATGTACACTTAATCTTCACTGGTAGCCAAAATCTTGCAGTTTGATGTACTCACGTTTTTCTTGCACTTTCAGCATCGGAGAGTATTAAGATTGGCCACAGCTGCTAAATTCAGAGAAAAACAAAACATGAAGGAGCTACAGAAAATGAAGAGAAAAGAAGAGAATCCACTTATTCCTGAAGACCCCACGGAGCAAGTGTTTGAAACCCCAGCTGAAGAAAAGCCAGAGAACATAGAACTAGTAAAACCCGAGCCTAAAGTTAGCCTGAAAAAGAAAAAGAAACTGCATCAGCGAGAGAGGAAGTTGAAGAAAAAACTTGGTGGAATTGGAGCATAGACATTAAAAAATATCTGATGATGCAGACATGTTATCTTCTCTGACATCTTTTTGTAACTAATTTGTGTATAGCATTTTTTTAAATGGGACAGCAACAGGCTAGTTTTGTAATTTTTAATTTCTGTGGATGTCCTTTTATTAAATATGGCTGCTAAAACGTCTGATTTAGCAAACTGATTTATTTAACAAACCTGTGGGTAAGTTCGTAGTAGCAGTGAGTGCAATTAATAACATATTATAAAGCGCTCTATATGGGGCTGCCCTTAGACAGTTCGGAAGCTGCAGCTAATGCAGAATGCAGCAGCTAGGTTGCTGGCCAGATGCACATCACACTTGTCTTAAAAGTGTTGCATTCACCTCAAATAGAATGTGGAAATTAGCTCCATGCACAGCCCTAATTCCCAACAAGTTCATGGTCAGACTTAACTTTTAAAGCATACAGGCTTATAGGTGTGATCCAATTTGAAGTGTTTTTCTATTCTTTGCAAGAATATTGTACATATTACATTTGTCATATAAGACCCGCTCCACTCCAGATTTCACTAAAAACGTCATATGTCTTTAAAAATTTGTGTTTCCTAAAAAATCCTTGCCAGAATACAAGTACATTTTATAAAGCACATTATTTTACAGTATTTTGATTAGTTAGTTATAATGCAAAAATAGTGTGGTATAAAACTTGACTTTATTAGGTCTATGCTGGAGTTTGCATGTTAACTATCAGTTGAGGACAGAGAAAAAGGCTGTTGCTGTTATGGCTTAATCGAGGTGAGAGCAGGATGTTGTGGGGTTTTGCAAATTAAGATACCCGATGGCAGGGAATTTCTAGTATTCCCTGTCATCTTGTAAGGAAAACAGAAGGGGATGGAGAGACCAAAGTGCATTTCTAAAAGGCCTGGATTTTAGATTTTTGCCCCAGACAGCAGCACACAGTAATCCTGCTACAGGGTAAGTTCAACCTAGATTTAGGACAGAGATAAAGTTTTTGAGTGCAAAAACCCTTATTTACACTTACTCTGTGCCGCTCAGATTAGTGGAAAATGCTGTGTTTAGGATGCACAAAACCATCTGGATCAGATGAACTCCTTATGAAACCTGGGCTGGGAGCAGGAAAGGCCTTTCGTTTTGCTTTTCTGCACAATGTAAAACATTTCCCTTACGTTGCAGACAAATATTTGGACAGGGTGGGGGAGAAAAAACATTTTTATCCCAGCTCTGGGCCTGCGTTAGTGAAAAGGAACAAGAAACCTTCACCCAAACAAAGTATTTCTCCATAACATTTTTGTGCTTTCTCCCTCAATGTTGCATAGTACAGCTTTACACGCCTACCATATTATATAAAAACATAAGAACATAGGAGCCCTGCTGGATCAGGCCACAGTCCATCTAGTCCAGCATCCTGACTCACACAGTGGCCCACCAATTGTCCATGGGCATCTCAAGCAGAGACATGGGCAAACCTGCTCTTGAAGAAGAGTTGGCTTTTCTACCCTGCTTTTCGCAGCCAGTTAAGGGGACTCAAAGCTGCTAACAAAAGCCTTCTGTTCTTTTTCCCACAACAGAACACCCTGTGAGGTAGGTGGGGCTGTGAGAGCCCAGCAGAGAGCTGTGACTAGCCCAAGGTCACCCAGCTGGCTTCATGGAGGAGCTTGGAATCAAACCTGGTATTCCCAGATAAGAGTCTGGCTCCCTAACCACTAGACCAAACTGAATCCCAGCAAATGGCCTTAGAGGCATCCTGCTTGCCTCCCCAGCCTGAAAGATGTACTCAGGCATCCATTCTAGTACCCATTGGTACACCCATCCATAAATGTGTCTTAATAGTTGCCTCCAAATGCCCATGCGCATCCCCTAGACTTCGTCCCGTTGCCATATTTGCGTCCACAAAGACCACCTTGCAAAGCCACGTAACCAAAGCTGCCATATCTCCTAAGCAAGCTGCCCGCAGGGGCTTTGAGAGTTATCTGGATCTGGTCTGAGGCCCTTTCTACCCTTGGCCTTATTCTAGAATATATCTTGGAATAAGGGTCTGTTGTTTGCATGGTAATTCAGCCTCTGGCAGACCTTGCCTGGGGCCTCCCGTAGTCTACACTAGCATTCCAATAGCAGGCTCCTATCTTGAGATATATTCCAGAATAAGGCCAAGGGCAGAAAGGGCCTGAGATAAATACGCAGCGTTCACAAATCGCTCCTTTTCCCCTCCGGCTCCTTCTGGACAGCGGCGACTGCGCCCAGGGATGCCGCGCTGCTCCTCGCCGCCCGAAGGCCTCGTAGAACCTTCAGGCCGGCAGCGTTCCGTCGGGTCAAAGGCCTCCCGCCGGTCGCTCGGCAACCGCTTAGCAACGGCCGGGGCCTAAGCACCTCATCCCCCCTGGTCCTTAGCAACCGCGTCCCCATCCTACGAGTCGCTCTCGCCCGCCGCCTTCCCGCCGGCCTGGCCGGCCCTGCGGTAGCTCCGCCTCCCAACCCGGCAGTGGGATGTGGCTTGGCCTCCTGGATGGCTCCCGCGTCTTCCGGTCCCTCCCCGCCGGCGGCCGCTTGTACCGGCGGCGTTGGCTGTGCAGCGGCTGGCTGTGAAGACGGGGAGCCCTGACACGCGGGAGTCGCGCGGGGCGTCCCGTCGGCTCCGAGCGAGGATGAAGTGTCACTACGAAGTCCTGGGCGTCAAGCGCGACGCGTCCGACGAGGATCTCAAGCGCGCTTACCGGAGGTTGGCGCTTCGATGGCATCCAGGTATTTGGCCGGCCTGACCGGGCAGGGTGAAGGGAGCCCTCTCCCGGGCTGCGGTCACACCTAAGGTTTAATCCAGCTTCAGTCTACCTTCGGAGCGGGAGAACACCTCAGCAAAGTGGCCAGTAATTTTTTTCCACGTTATCTGTCCCAAAGGTGAATTTTCTGAGTTATTCAAGGTTGAAAGAAAACAGTTTTTCACTTTGCTGGTGTATCCTCTCACTCTGAAAGTGGACTAAACCTTATATGTGGCCACAGTCTCTCTGTCTTCTCTGGGCTGTGGTCACACCTAAGGTTTAATTCAGCTTCAGTCCACCTTCAGAGCGAGAGGACACATCAAAGTGACCAGCAATTGTCTTTCTACATTATCTGTCCCAAAGGTGAATTTTTTGTTTGCGTTATTTCACACTGAAAGGAAACCGCTTGTCACTTTGCTGATTTATTTTCTCCCTCTGAAAGTGGACTGAAGCTGGATTAAGCCTTAAGTGTGACCACAGCCCAGGGGACAGAAAGCTCAGAAAGCAGGCAAGAGATCTCCACACCTTTACCTTTCTAGGGCATGTCTTGCCACAGATGTCAGACCCCTTGAGCACACAAAAACTAAGACACCCTCACTTTTATAGCTGCATTCACACCTATATTTTAATCCACCTTCACTCTAGCTTCAAAGTGAAAGATCTTACGGCCCAATTAGTCCTTTTTCTTTCCACATTATTTAACCCCAAAATGGATTTTCTTGAGTTAAGTAAAGCCAAAAGCAAACAGCCCATCGCTTTGCCAGTGCCTCATCTCACTCTGAAAGTATACTGAAACTGGATCAAAATTTAGATGTGAATGCAGCCTTAAGGGTGAGTGGCCTTAATTTGAGGTTTTGGGTTCTTGAGGGGCTTGGCAGCTTCTCCAAGCCTGCAGTCCCTAAGAAAGGTAAAGGTGTGAATATTAATAATTTGGTAGCTAAATGCTATCTTCTGTTCATGACTTCATTTCCATCCAAACTCTAGTCCTACTCAGGGTCCTCAAAATAGTTTTTAAAATAAGGAGCCCTAAAGTATTTCTGGAGTTTGTAAGTGTCTTTGCTTATTGCAGGTAAGATTCCAGGAATACCTTTTAAAGATAAATAGATTTATTGTGGCGTTAGTTCACATATAATAAAAAGGCCTATCCTTTAAGATGTTGTGATGTCTTTTCACAGTTTATATGGAGACTCTTACCTCACCCCAAAACAGGAAGGCTGTGCCTGCATAGTTTGGGAGTGAGTCGCTTTTGTGAGGTCATAATAACCAGCCAGGAGCAAGGTGCTCCCATTGCAGGGTTTCTCTGATGCATGAACAACATTGTTACTCTTTTGATGTCAGGATCCTATAAAGCCATCTTAGCAGTAAATCCCTTTGCACCAAAACAAATGTCACAAGCTTGAGGTAGCCCCACACTTTGCTTAAGAGAACCGAACCCCTTTAGGAAACAAAAGCCTTAAGAGAGAAAAACCTGTGATAGCTGAGTGTTTGGAACCAAAGAAAACTATAGAGCAGGTTTTCAGTAGCAAATCCCAGAAAAAGTATTTGGTATTGGTGGATCCCCTGATCTAGAACACTCCATGCAAATCTGTTGTCTTTATTCCTTGTTCCTGAACAGTGGTATATTTCTTTATTTGTTTGTTTGCATTTTTATCCCACACTATACCTGAAGGTCTCAGGACTGGTAACATCAATAAAATGTAAAGTGAACACACTGAAAACAACAGCACTACTTGAAAATGGGGAGGAGAAGCTGTTTTCTTAGGCAAGGCCAAAGAAAATGAGTGTGTCTTCACTGATCTCTTGAAAATATATATAGTGTAGGTGCTTGGCACACCTCAGAGGGAGATTGTTCCATAATTTGGGGGCTACCACTGAGAAGCCCCTATCTGGGTCCTTATGGAAGTACAGCCTATTGAAGTCAATAGGATTAATTTCTTCACCAGTACAATTGGCATTCTCACACTTCTTCCTAAATTGGAGCCCAGTTGACTTCTGTGATGTGTGCATAAAGATTGCTAATTACCCGTATAGGCTTTTTAGGTCATACTGGGGCTGTGGTGATCTTGTTACCTGGCCTTGGCCTCAGATGAATTGTTTAAATCTATCTGCTGTCTCTCAACAGACAAGAACTTAGATAATGCAGAAGAGGCTGCTGAGCAGTTCAAGCTGATCCAAGCTGCATATGATGTGCTAAGTGACCCTCAGGAAAGAGCGTGGTAAGTCTTCCCATTAGGTTGCATTGGAGATCCCTGGGTCCAAATCCCCAAGGAAAGACACTCTGCACAAACACCTTGCACTTTAAACTGTGAGCACCATCAGAGTAGCAAGTGTTGCTTACCTAAGGTCATGGAGAAGTCCAAGATTGAAGTAAAGGATTTCTTGGTCTATATACTATGTTGTAGATAATTTTTATGTCACATCTGCTGTGGAATTTACTCAAAGTGTATGCCTATACCAGAAAATGTTAGGAAAGAAAAGGTTGATAGAGAAAATTTATTTTTTCTATCACACAACACTAGAACCAGGGGGCATTCTATGAAGCTGATAGGTAGGAGAGTCAGATCAGACAAGGGGAAGCATTTCTTCACCCTGAGGATCATCAATTTGTGGAATTTGCTGCCAGAAGAAGTGGTAGCAGCAACCAGCCTAGATGGCTTTAAGAAAGGGTTAGACAGGTTTATGGATGAGAGATGTATCAATGCCTACTAGAATGGATGCTTAAGTACCTCTTTCAGGCGGGGGGACAAGCAGGATCCTTCTAAGGTCATTTGCTGGGATTCAAGAGCAGAAGGTTTGCCGTTGTCTTTGCTTGAGATGCCCATGAACAGTTGGTGGGCCTCTGTGTGAGACAGGATGCTGGACTAGATGGGTTGTGGCCTGATCCAACAGGGCCTCTCTTATGTTCTTAGAAGTAATGAGGCTATGTTGGAACCCAACCATAGGGGTGACATAATGGCTCTGTATTCCCTCATCTGACTTTAATATTAGTTTTGCCACACATAAACAACTATCATCTGAGGAATGGAGGCTTGCAATACGTGTTCTCATGTCACTGTTTTGAGGTTGTTCTTGCTCCATAGTTCTGTTTCATAGATAGCCGTTACTAGCCTGAGATCTGTTTGCAATATGTATTGGTTTACAGGAACCAAATCAGAACATTGTATGAGGGATGACTGTAATTAATTGTTTTGCTTGGACTTCAGTGTTTTGGACGTTTTGTTTTGCTAGGTATGATAATCATAGAGAGGCCTTGCTGAAAGGAGGGGTTGATGGTGAATATCAGGATGACAGTCTAGATGTGCTCCATTATTTCACGGTGACCTGCTACTCAGGCTACGGAGATGATGAAAAGGTAATTCAAGTAATACACTTGCCCAGGAAACCTGGAGTATTTGCAGAGGTTCTGTAGTAGCATGTCTGGGATCTGCAACAGATTGTTGCAGCTTGGAGAGTCACTAGGCGTTTTCGCACACGGGGTTTTGGAACGTGTGCAAGACAGCCTTGAACGCGGCATACGCATTGCCGCAGCGGGGCTTGCGCTCCGACGTGTCCGGAGCTGTCTTGCACACGTTCGAGATGTAGAGCACTTTAAAGTGCTCTACATCCATTCCCGTGCGGACGAAGCGCCCGCAGCCGTTCGGGGAGAGAAGCATTCGCTCATGTGTCTTTCTCCCTGACAGCCGCGGGCTCCCCTCCCCCGCCGGCGCTGGCTGACAATCAGCTGATTGCCTGCTTTGCCGGCTGCGGGAGCCTCGGCAGCCGTCTCCCCGCCCCTTGCCGGCATTTGCCGGCTAAGGCACTTCAGAATGCTTTGAGCATTCGCACACAGGCGTGCCGGAATGCGTTTACACGCGTTCCTACGCTCCTATATGTGAATGGTCAAAGCGTCCTGAAGTGTCTTAGGCTTCCCGTCCTACACCCGTTCCAAATGGAACGAGTGTAATGCGAAAATGCCTACTGTTTAGGATGTGAGCCAGCCAAGCCTTTTCCCCAAAATTACTCCACTGTTAATGTAACTATGGCTTTGCATATATTGCTGAAACAAGTCATTTTGCTATTGGCTAGGCGGAATTGGGCTCATTGGAATTGTAATTCAGTAACATCTGGAAAATTGTAAGTTTGGCCACACTGGCTTATAATTCATCCTTCCACATCCACCTTCTTGTTTTTCCTCCTCATTGAATGTGTTCAGGCCTTACTAGGTGTTGTACATTATTCTCTCTCCTCCTACCACCTTTACTTTCTGGAAAGAAGCTACGTCAATCTTTAATAATCCAATAATACTGCTTTGTTGACCCTTGCTGGGATTCTGTTTTTGGAAATCCTCACAAATGCCAAACTCACAAATTTTGGCATTTATGAGGCTGTGTCACCACCTTCAGAAGCTAGAAGGGGTGCAGAGAGCACCTGCTTTGCGTTAGCTCCCAGGATAAAATGGCCTCCCTTCTGGGATGCATCAAACACCATCACAGTTCTTTTACCTAGGCCTTTGGCCAGTCTCTGCAAAAACTGCAAGAAACAACGGTCATGTCTTCCTGCATGGCATGGGGGGCCCTAGAGATAAGTAACTCTATAGAAGTGCCTCCCCTGCAACATCAAAAATGACTTGAATCTGAATGCAAAAAAGTCCATTTGCCCACATTCCTATGGCACAGTGCATCTGCCAAAGAGTCCACCCAAGGCGTCTTGGAGCAAAGCTCACTCAAGTCTCACCAAGAACCAACCTACCACATTCTAAGGGGATCTGTTTGAACAAATATGAATTTTCTAACATTTGATTTGTTACAAATTGTATGCCAAAAAACACATCTCTAATGGTTAATCAAGATGCTTCATGTTTCACAATGCCCCGTTCATTGATGAGTAAGACTCCCAAATGTGAACACGTGGCTGTTGAAATTCCCCTTTGTTTTCTCTTGTGTGTGGTGTTACTGTTGTGGCCGTTCCAGGCTGTGTGCTGAGAGAATGAATTTGGTTTATTTTTAATGTATAGCAGCCTAAGGTTTGGCTTTCCAGAGTTTCTCAGTTATAGCTGCCTTCCTTTCAGGGTTTTTACACGGTGTATCGGCATGTCTTTGAAATGATTGCAAAAGAAGAAATGGAATCCATGTCCGAGGAAGACCCTGAGGAATTTCCAAGTTTCGGAGACTCTGAGAGTGACTACGATACAGTGCGTAACAGTGGCTGCAAACCTGTGTTCAATTACACAGAAGGAACACCTTTTAAACTCTTTCTTCTGAATAATCCTGTAGAAGACTCATTCATTCATTCAGGGCAAATCCCCATGGGGCTGCCAATGCGCCATGGTGGATTTGGGGGAGCCTTAATGCGAATCTAAATTCGCATTAAGGAGTCCCCATGGCATTGGAGGGCAGGATGCGTTCAAGGCAAACCCACCAAGCCCCATGAAAACCGTGGCAAATCCCTGCATCAGGATTTCTCCACCCACCCACCCCTTGCCTGAGTGCTTAATCACCCAGCTAACTGCCGGACAGTGGCCGCGTCTGTTTTAAAAAATCTACCGGAGCTCTGCCCTGCTCTTGACAGCCCTTATACCCCCAATCAGTTGCTCAGCTGACTGCAGGGCAGCTGTCAGGCAGTTGTTTGGGGTAAATCAAGCCCTTATCTGGGCGATTAGGCACTCTTGCAAGGGGGGGGTTGCAATCGGAGCGTTAGCGGCGGGGACAACGAAACCCCACCCACTAATACTGCAATTGTAACCCGGGAGTGTCCCCATGCCCCCTTTATAACCCATTCTTGCCCCATAATTTGGGGCAAGAACAGTTATAAAGGGGTTTTTTAACTTCGATTTTGAGGATTTTGTCCCTCACGTAGCCTGAATTAGGGCTTTGCACGGGGACTCTCCAGAGGCAAACTCACGTTCGCCGTGCGATATCCTTGCCATGGGGATGAGCACTCAGTTTATTTGTATACCGCCTTTCTAAGAAATTACTCAAGACAGTTCACAACAACTATGAAAAGTACAATACAAAGTAATACAACATATATTAAATAAATATATATATTTTTAAAATTATATAAACAAAATTTGATGAGGATTTGATGCAACCTTACTTTACTAACCCCGTGGAAACACTTGTTTGCATTTTCACTCCAGTATCAGACGAGGGTTTTTCACAGACTGTAGCAGTGGAACACGGATGCCAGCAAGATGCCAGCATTGACTGCAATACTCTAGACAGGAATTCTCTGGCAAAACTCACTAGGAATGATAAAAGAAGACTGTTTCTTATCTTTATTGATTTCTGAAGAGGGTGAAAGATGTTGCGTAGGGAGGATGGAATGGCAACAAAGTCTGGGCACTCACTTAGGGCTGGCCATAATCTGCCCTAGTAAACAGAAGCCAGACCTCTATTCTGAGATATATCCTGGCGTAAGGCCCACTGCAAAAAGGCTTATGGCTTATGGACTTCTAAAACCACTGTTAAAATGTAATTACAGTCGGATCCCCCGTATCCACAGGAGATATATTCCCCACCATGGATATTGTAAATTGCAGATAATAGCAAACACTGGGAAATACACTCCATTTCCCATAATTCCTGCAAAATCTCATGGGATTTCAAAGGCATTATGGGAAATTACACACCATTTTGGGCCATTTTCTGCCTGTCTCAGGCCTCGGAAGACCTTGGTCGGCCTAATGGTGCCCACAGGAGGTGGGGGTGGGCTGATCCATTCACCACGGTAAACTGAAACCGCGGTTATGGGATCAGTGGATACGGGCATCCAACTATATCCTTAAACCTTTTAGAATTGTGAACACCTTTCCCCTCTAAACGCTGGTGTTTCCTTTTCCCTGTGTCCTGCCTTTCAAATCAGGTGGTGCATTGCTTTTATGCCTACTGGCAGAGCTTCTGTACCCGAAAAAACTTTGCGTGGAAGGAGGAGTATGACACACGACATGCCTCCAACCGCTGGGAGAAGCGAGCGATGGAGAAGGAGAACAAGAAAACCCGCGACAAAGCCAGAAAGGAACGGAATGAGCTCATCCGTGAGCTGGTCGCCTTTGTCCGGAAAAGGGACAAGCGAGTGCAGGCCCACCGGAAGCTTGTAGAAGAGCAGAACGCTGAGAAAGTGAGGAAGGCAGAAGAGCTCCGTAGGCAGCAGAAGCTGAAGCAAGCCAGGTACAGCTGACTTCAAGAGCAGGGCCCATTTTGTCAGGAGATTTGTGACTTTGTGCCAGATTCTGAGACTCCACAAAATTATTGCAGTCTTCAAATTCTGGATGTTGGATCCAAGAAGGGGAACAAGAGAGGACACAGGACTGAGGCAGTAGTTTATGAAAAGGAACTGGTTTGATAAGGTCATCTGGGTCTTTTAGTTATTTGTTTTATATTCATCTTTCACCCAGTATAAAAACACAAAAGTGGAATGGATGCCTAAGTACCAGGTAGGAAGAGAGACAGGTAGGAAGCCTTTAAAGGCCATTTGCAGGGATTTGAGAGCAGGTGAAGGTTTTGCCTTTGTCTTCTGAGTGAGATGCCCAGAAGCAATTGCTGGGTCACTGTGTGAGACACGATGCTGGACTAGATGAACTGTGGCCCGATCCAGCAGGCATCCTCTGATAAAGAGGTGTATTGCTACCAGATATGTGAAGATAGGCAGCGATGGAGCTAGGTGTACATCAGGGGAAGACCATTCTACAACCTGGGGCCTGCTACAGAAAAGGTCATGTCCTCTTCCCCCACATCTTTAACTGCTGCCTCTCTTACAGATCTTTAACTGAAGGACAGATATATATGGGAGCAGCCATTCCTTTAGGTGTTTGGAGCCCAGGTTGTTTAGGGCTTTGTAAGTCAGAGCTAAGACCTTGAATTGGGATGAAAAAGCATTTGAGAGGGCATTCTACATGCTTCTGGTTCTCCTTGTTTGGACAGGTGCACATTTTGCTATCCTTACTATACAGAAATTCAAGAAGAGTGTTTGTATTTTTCGGCTGGGTGAACTGGACCATTTTTACTAAGAAAGGCCCCTGAGAGCGGAAAGCATTGTAAAGATGGAACCTTTCCTTTTTTCTTCCCCTCCCCAAGGCTGGCTGAGCAGTATAAGGAGCAGAGTTGGGTCACAATGTCAGATTTGGAACGAGAGCTGCAGCAGATGGAGGCACAGTATGAAAAAGAGTTTGGGGATGGATCCAGTGACGAAGCAGAGAAGGAGGAGCAAGAATTGAAAGAAAAACAAGATGGTAAGGATGTGTGAGCAGTGAGCCCCTCAGTGGGGACTAGTAGCTTGTTAAATTTGGCAGCTTTTAGTCTGGGAAGAATTAGTGAACATTTGTGGGTTTGGGTTAAGATAAAGTATTACTTCTTTCTGAGTTTTTTACTTTCAGGAGGTCCCTTAGAAGGTTTGTGAGGTGGGGGAAATTTTAAGCCAGTCCCTGCATTCCCTGTTTCAGGAGTTGGAAGGAATTAAAAAAATGTAACCTGTGCCAACATCTGGGGTTGACTGTTTCTGTCCTGTTTAGCAACTAGTGACTGCTGAATTAGATTGCAGGCGTTTAAAACTTAACAAAAAGTGTGGTCTGTGACAAAATACTGCAGGAAGAAGTGGTTTCTTTGTAGGATTTCAATCACTCAGTTTCACTTTGCTTCCCTTTGATTTCCCCGTTTCTCTTTCTCTGGAATTTTTCAACTCTGCTGAGTCTCTTTTGAGGTGTGGTGAACAAAACCGAACACAATATTCCAGATGCTGCTGTACTAATGGATAAGGGCATTAGAAGATTAGCTTCTCTGTTTTCAATACCAATTTTTTATTATCCCTAGCAAGTTATTGGGTTTTTTTTACAGCAGATGCACACTGTGCCAACACTTTGATTGAGCTGTGTACCATTATTCCAAGATCTTTTTTCCGATCAGTTTCTGTCGGCTCCAGTTGGATTAATGTACATGAGGCCTTGTCCAGATGAGAGAAATGTAGAGCCATTATGGCATTGCTTTAATGTGGTTGCCGCACATAGTTATAGCAGCCCCACCATAGCCTCATTTCCTCCCCCCTAAAAAGCTGGTCACAGGTTTTCCAGCAATAGTGCATTTCCCTACTTTAAGGACAGAGCCACCATTGCTGTTCTGTTCACTGCGCATGTGTGAAGGCTGGAACAGACACAGGCAAAAAATAGCTCTGAGGGAGGCTTAGGGAAGAAGAAGAAGAGTTGGCTTTTCTGTCTCACTTTTCTCACCCATTTAAGGGGACTCAAAGTATCTGACAAAGCTTTCTGTTCTTCTCCCCACAATAGACACCCTGTGAGGTAGGTGGGGCTGTGGGAGCTCAGAAGAGAGCTGTGACTAGCCCAAGGTCACCCAGCTGGCTTCATGGGGGAGGGTGGAATTGAACCCGGTAGACTCTGAAGTGGGATTGTTCACACACCAGTCTGCCCTTCCCCTGCTCTCCTGAATATTCTGTGCTAGAAAAGGTGGATTAGAGAAGGGCTGGGAACATGAGGGCCACACACTGTCTCTCTGAGGCACCCCTTTTCTTATATCTGAACACAGCCCAAGATTCCAAGATGGAGCACTGGTTAGTTTGATAGGCTATCTGCCTCTCTGTTTCTGTGACAGTTACGGATTCATGCACATGGCCTTCTTAGTTACCATACCCAGGCTGTGAAACCTCCTTCCCCTTAAAGTTTCAGTTCTAAACACAGTCTTAAAAGCACAGCATCATTTGGTGGGTTACACAGTATTAAAGATGCACATATAAGGTGCACAGTGTATTGTAAAAATGCAAATTTTAGTTAGTGCAGAAATGCACACAATTTTAAAAAAGGTCCCTATGCATCTGCAAGGATGAGCCCTTGTATATGGCTGGAAATTCTCCTGGATGACAGGCAAACAGCTTTTTTCAACCTGGTCTCCCCCAGTTCTTATGGCAGTGATGGCGAACCTTTTGAGCTCAGTGTGTCAAAATTCGCAAGAAAACCTAGCTTAACTCAGGTGCTGTGTCACATCTAGAAATATCCATAATTTTGTGATATTTGTAGCTCTAGTAAAAAAGTTATATTTTTGATATATGTATTTTATTAAAAGCAAAAGCAAATAATGCTTTACATTTGCTAAATCTTCAATTGAAAGTTGATATTTCATACACTTCAAGAGTAAGCAAGCACTACATGCCCAGGTGCCAGGGTGACCAGGTGTGTCACCCAAAAGGGCTTGGCGTGTCACCTGTGACACGCGTGTCATAGGTT
Organism: Aspidoscelis tigris stejnegeri; assembly: GCA_023333525.1. Taxonomy (NCBI): domain Eukaryota; kingdom Metazoa; phylum Chordata; class Lepidosauria; order Squamata; family Teiidae; genus Aspidoscelis; species Aspidoscelis tigris. Next base: position 18,123,165 of record JALMGA010000007.1, read on the forward strand.
GGCCATCACCGTCTTATGGGCTGGTGTTTAGTGATGGGAGTTAGCTAACTAAACAGTGTAAAGTAGACCATAGCTAGTGCCATACTTCTCCATTTTTATTTTTACTTTTTGTTTTTTTCAGATAAACTCAGTGAAGAAGGTGATGTTCCCGATTTCTTTGATGACTTATACTGCCCTGCGTGTGATAAATCCTTTAAGACGGAGAAAGCGTGAGTTAAGATTAGAATTGCCTTGCTGAATTGAAAGGGCCCATCTTGTCTAAAAGCCTGTTCCTCCCACAGCCAGGCAGCCACATATGGAAGCCTGTGACCAGTATGACATTTTGTCCCATTCACTGTTTCTCCTAGCAGCCGGCCTAAAGAGCCATGGGTATTTTTCACAGTTAACTTCCGTGGAATATTGTATCCCATGGAACTTAAGTTTGCAGACAGTGGCCAGTCTTTGCACTGTAGGCCCGGCACCATCCCCAACTTACCTAGGGTCCATTGAAGTGTGGACAGTCTGTCTTGGACTGTCCATATGACCATAGCAAAGGCCACGGCAACTTCTGCCAGGCGCTGTGCTGTTGCTGTGGAGATTTTAGTGCACAACTGTGCAGCCATGATGCCCTGCCTCCACACAGTGTTTGCACTAGGAAGTAGTGTGAACGCTGTGTCCGAGAGTTTACTGAAAGTGCTCTAGGTGCCCCTGGTAAAGTTGTGGAGCTGGTTTTACTGCTCCACAGCTAGAGACGATCAAGATGGCCATCCATGCTCCGGGATGGCCGTCCATCCTCTGGGACAGAGGCAGCACCGCAGTGTGGAAATGCACCATCCCAGAGCATGCTGGGCCGTCCTTATTGCTTTAGTGCAAAAAGGCCCATCTAGTCTGTTATCTTGGAGGTAGCACCTGCTGATATGGCTGTCCTGCAGAAGTCTGCCCAAAATGTTTTGGAAGATGTACAAGCCTGTGGACGACACCTGTTGGCTTGCAAAAGAATGTGACTCTGTGTTCTGAATGGAAGCTTCCTCGGCCGTCGTGCATTTATCCCCTTGGGAGTAGGCCGGTGTTGTTTTGAGTTTGAATGGTGCTGCTTGGTTCAAGTAAACTCTTGGTTGCATCTCTGGTAACTCTTTGCAGCATGAAGAACCATGAAAAGTCCAAGAAACACCGAGAAATGGTAGCTTTGTTACGGCAACAGCTGGAGAAGGAGGAGGAAGACTTTTCTGTTACGACAGTTGATGACAGTGAACAGGAGGCCGAAGAGGATGAGGAGACAGAAGAAACGCCCAAGCAAAAGTAATAACTGCCATTTGGCCTTCTGCAAGTTCTTTATTTGCATTTTCATCCTGCCCTAAACCTGAAGATCTCAGGATAGATTACAACAGAATGCAGGAAAAACAAGATGGGCTAGCGCCTTATGATTCTCAAAACAGGCTTATATAGAAAATTGCAAAATGAGTGATTATGACCCAGTTTGGTCGAGTGGTTAGGGAGTCAAACTCTTATCTGGGAATACCAGGTTTGATTCCACCCTCCCCCATGAAGCCAGCTGGATGACCTTGGGCTAGTCACAGCTGTCTCCTGAGCTCTCACAGCCCCACCTACTTCACAGGGTGTTCTATTCTGGGGAGAAGAATAGAAAAGCTTTGTCAGCCGCTTTGAGACTCCTTAAATGGGTAAAAAAAAAGGGGGTAGAAAAGGCAACTGCTGTTGTTGTTTGTATAGCATGGTTTAGGCATACATATTCAGTTTCCTGATTACCAACAACTACGCTGTCTATTTAACAAGTTCCCACAATCCTCCTCACAGAACTCCATTTTGGCTTCAGTGGAGCCAAACAATATTCTCATAACATGTAATGGATCACAAAGAGAAGCTCTAAAACAATGTTCAGAAAAGCTCAATTTGTTTTGGACTGCAGCTCATTCCAGCAGCAACCCTCCCACCCCACCCCCACCCCCCAAAAATAATTGCTTTGTTTTAGACATATGCAGGTAATGGTTTGAGTCCCCTACCGCATTCTTCCTAAAAGCAGAGCTCTACTTCTCACACAAAACAAAAGCACCAGTAATCATTTCTTACAGGTACAAGATGGTGTTAAACCTGAGCACTGATGCTCAACGCGTGTTAAGGTAGCTAAGCCAGCAAGAAGTACTTGGGAGTGCTGAGTTCTGCTTTTATGGAACATTTGGGAAGAGAACCAATTCTCCTCCTGCCTCCATACCTACTGTGTTTAGATTTTTTTTATTCTCTCCCTAAGCCCACTTTTAAAAAGTTGGATATAACCAGGAATAATATTTTGATACTCTGTGTCATTTGGTATTTTACAGGCTGTCAAAGAAGCAGAGAAAGAAGCAAAAACCAACTACGGTAAGCTTGTGAGTCTTTTCCACCCAATTTCTGTTTGCATATTTTGTCTGCATTTGCTCTGGAGTTACGTTTTTGTGCTCATTTTATGTGCCGTGTCATGCGCAGCGTCTCTTGGCACATGTGGTGGAGGAGAGGGTATAGGTGTCAGCTGGTTGTTAGCCTGTGATGCTAGGAAATAGGCAGACTGGGCTTTGATGCATTGTGGAACCATTTGCTGTGATTTATTTAATTTTTTCAAATAGATGCAACAAATATACAAATCAAACAACAAATGCAACCATAACTCAACATACGATAACAATTGACAAATGAGCTGCAAATAACTATGCAGGAAATGCAACTATAACATAATATTATACCTCAAATGTAGTCATCTATGCTACATCAATTGGACCTGTGTCCTGTCCTGTGTTCCTGAGTGAACGAAACTAAGTAACTAATATAATTACTGCGTTTCCAAAAGTAAAATATCATCTGTTAATGATTTACTAACTGGTCAGGCTTGCTAAGACTGAAATTGGTTATTATTTGCCTTTCTATCCTGCCCTATACCCGCAGGTCTCAGGGCAGTTAACAACATTTAAAATCAAACATATTATAAAAACAGTATATATTAAAACAACAGTGTCTGTACATGGGTAGGGGAAACTGTATCCCCATTTAACTGAAGGCCAGGGCAAAGAGGGGCATCTTCACTGCCTTCCTAAACATGTGCAATTAAGGTGATTGATGCATCTCAAGAGGGAGACTATGCCATAGCCTAGGGGTCACCACTGAGAAGGGCCTCTCCCAGGTGCCCGCCCCTTTTATTACTGAAGGTGGTGGTACAGTCAGGAGGGCCTCCTAAGGCACAGGCAGGTTGGCATGGGAGTATCCTTCAAATATTTGGGGCCCAAGTCATTTAGGGCCTTATAAGTTAAACACGTTGAATTTGTCTCGGTAGCGAATCAGCAACTGTGTATTAGCCGTTAGTGAGTGAGTATATTCATTATATTCCTGATATTTTATCTTTGTATTTTGCCTGTTCCTGAACTGCTTTTTTGATGCTGAAACCTTGCCATTGAAACTGAAGGCTTGTATCTCATGCACTTTGCATGAAGAATTTCTTTTATTTGCCTGCGTCGTTTTATGTACTTTTGCTCAGTTTTCTTTTCTTTTTTTCTTAATAAACCAAATAATCCAACATTGTTTCTTTTGGTACTTGGAGTTAAGATGAGCCTGAGATAACATCTCAGATAAAACGGCTCGACCACACTTCCTGACATGGTTTCTATCTCTGCTCAGTCCTAACTACAAACCAGGCTGGGTGGGAAGTGGAATTGGTCAAAAATGCCCCATAGCCTTAGCAAGGTTAACCAGTGGTTAGCAATGTAAGATGGAGGTATGTAGTCCAGCAATATCTCAATGACCACAGATTACAATGCTTGATCTAGAGTTCTACAAATTGATTTTGCTGTCTTTTTCTGTCATTCATATTCCTTATGGTGGATAGAGATTTCACTCCCCCCTCTAACAAAGCACTTGAATCAGGGGCACTCTGTGAAGCTGATGAGCAGGAGAATTAGGACCAAAAAGGGGAAGTATTTTTTTCATCCAGGGAATCATGAGTTTATAGAATTTACTACCAGAAGAGATGGTGACAGCAACCAGCCTGGATTGCTGTAAGAAAGACAAATTTCTGGAGGTCAGGTGTATCAAAGACTATTAGAATTGATGCCTTCATGTCGGAGAGACAGGCAGGATGCAGGAAATGGAGAGCAAGTGGAGGTTTTTGCCTTTATTTCCTGCATAAGAATGTCTAGGATTAGTTGGTGGCCTACTGGGTGAAACGGGATGCTGGACCAGATGGGCTGTGGCCTGATCCAGCAGTGCTCCTCTTATGTTCTTATGGTTCCTGTAAATATATTTTCCTTACTCAAATAGGTACATGAAAACTCTTTTAGTGACAAAAGTACAGGGGACCCTGGGGATGAGGAAATATCATCTGATATCACCAGAGAAGATGGTGTGCCTGAACATTCAGAAGTGGTCAATGAAAACCACAATCTGGAAGATGCAGATGCCAGAGAAACCGTAGAACATACAGTGGAATCCAAAATGGAGGTGAAAAGGTAAATGTGTAAATTTTAGATAATACTGAACTAATGGGACTGCTTGAAGCTATAACCTGAAATATATGGAAGGCACCAGGCTGGTGAAGGCTGATTTAGCACAAGTGGGAGAAACCGCTGGCCCTCAAGATATTTGGATTCAGGCTCATTTGCATCAGTAAACATGATCAGGAAAGGTAGACAGTGTGGAGTGCCAGCACGTTTGCTTGGTTATTTATTTAAAATATTTATAACTTTAAATTGAAACCAGTGAATTTGAAATCAGTTGAACTACCCAAAATGTTAAAGACAGTGATAAAAACTGGGCGGGGTAAGAGATAATAGAAGACGTTTTGTAAACATTTGTAAGGTGCAGTTTCCGGAGAGTGTGGGCGCCACCACAGAGGAACCTTGGTATAGGACACCGCAAGATGAGAGGCAATAATTAGTGGTACCCATGGGCCTTCCCACCTTGATCCAGGACGGGATGGGATGCCTTGTTGCAGAACAAGCAACCCATCCCATGTTGGAATGGGTTGTTGCTGAAGCAGAACAGGGCCCTCCACATTTGGACAGCCCATTTCACTCCAGCCTCTGGTGCTGCCTCAGAGAGGCTCTGAGGGGAGGGGGCAAAGGTTCCCAGCCTTTGCAGTTCCCAACTTGGCTGTTTCAGAGCTGGAACCACTTCCAGAGTGCCAATAATATACTCATGATACACTGAAACCATGGGGACATGATGTCTCCATGTCTCTATTAGTCCATTATACCAACCCTGGGCGGGTTGTAGACCTTGATGTACAGGTCTACAATTATAGTGGGCTGGGGTGAACCCCTTGCTGACCTGGGCCAAAGGTAAGTGCAGAACAGTGCCTAGTACCTGACGTTGGAAAGACAGTGAAATAAAAGCCCTGTTACTTTTTATTTTTTCCCAGCAATCCCAAAACTAAAGGGAAGAAAGCAAAAGATGGGAAGAAAACCACTCCTGCAAAAGGTTCTTCAGAGCACCAAACAATGGTATGTAGAAAAGCTTTCAGTAGGAAACCACTTGAATAGCATAGTGCATTTTGCCCAATACAGCCTGCCTTTCAGCATCTTAGGATGTGCTGGTTTCATCAGAAAATGCTCCTTTGGTGGCAAAAAAGGAGCTTTGAAGCTTGAATTGAGTAGGGATGCTCATGATTATTATTTATTTTTTTGACATTCAATTTTGACAACCCATATTTGCTTGAATAGATCCCCTTCAAATATGGTAGGATTCTATTCAATACAAATGTATTCGTACAAATATCCAATACGTATCCAACACGAATGCATATGTATTTGATACGTATCCATAACATATCTGCACTCTGAAAGCGTCAAATCTGACCTGAATCCACTTTTAATCCACCCTCAATCCACGTTAAATGAAATCTGGATCTGTTGCGGATATGACTGGCGCCTGCTTTCCCACCTTCCCAAGTTAACAAATGTCTGAACTTTTCATACAAATGTCCAAAACATTCGTTTTCATACGAATATTCATGTACGGATGTCCAAATTTGTGCAAATAATGAATGTTATAAATATTCGTGCACATCCCTAGAACGGAGCCATTGTTCAACTTGAATATCTGCTTATGTGTCCTCTAGATTTTGCTGAGTCACAGTTCCCTTTCAGCACCAGCCACCATGGTGAATGGCAGGGGCTGATGGGAACTGGAGTCCAGATGTATCTGCAGGATGTCACTTTAGGTGCTGGAGTTCTGGAAGAAGCTGGAGCTTACATAGGCAAGGCTCTGGCAAACTGCAACACTTGGCTTTACGTACATGGATTGGTTGCCTAAATTTAGACCCTGTGCAATTAGCAGGTGTTTCTTAATTGATTCTTGAGGACCACAAAGCTTCAAGCCCATATGTTTTGTGCATTTCTGAGTCACTGCTTGCAAAGAGAAGGCTCCTGGAAGCTCACATATCAACTAGTTGACCCTGGAATGCACCTATTCTTCCAGAGGGTTTTGTGAATGGAGGGGGTGGGCTTCTTTACTGTTCATTAAATTCTCTATACGTTGCATTTTTGCAAAATCAAACCCTGGCAAGAAACAAGAGACTGCCACATTAAATGGAAAATGGTGTACTCAGGTTGCTTCTAGGAGGTAATAATGCAGGAAACCCTCCCTGTGCTGTTACTGCCTCCTAGCTAGACAGCCCCATGGCCAAAGCTGTCTTTTCGTATTTTAACTGATGTGCACATCTGGACATTCAGGCTTCTAGAATGCCCAAATGTGCTCCTCATCACCTGAGCACGTCCTTGGTTGCCTGTTTCAGCTTTCATGCGTGTGAGTCAGATGCTGCAATTATGGCGGCTGCGTCCAGAGGGTCAAAGCACTGTTGTTGTTGGAAATCCTGCGACAAGCGCTGGATTTCCCAGCAGTAGTTTTTACTGTGTTTTAAGGTGGGGGGAAGCAGAGCTGTTGTGGGGTTGCTTCAGATATGTGAGGGAGCCTCACTTTTAGCGGCAACATAATGGCGCTATATTTCTCCCATCTGGACAGGGGCCAAAGACAGAATGTTTTGAAGTGACCACTTCTGAATTAGCAGGCAGCAAATTTCAAAATTCCAAATAGCATACTGTAGAACAGCTAGAATGGATGCCTAAGTACATCTTTCAGGCTGGGAGGACAAGCAGATGCCTCCAAGGCCATTTGCTGGGATTCAAGAGCAGGAGAAGGTTTGCCCTTGTCTCTGCTTGAGAAGCCCATGAGCAACTGATGGGCCACTGTGTGAGACAGGATGCTGGACTAGACGGGCTGTGGCCTGATTCAGCAGGGCTCCTCTTCTGTTCTTCTGTTCTAGTTCTTCGTTGATCTACATTTACTATGTTTGGCAGTATGTGGAGGGTACGGCATCCAACTGAACCTGACTTTTCTGCCATTCATACTGTTTTGGTTGGGCATCTATGTGTGTGCTAAGAAAATAATGTCCTTTTCAATTTCTGCTCTTCCTCTTTCCTGCTAACCCTAGCATGAAGCACCTCTCCAGTGTATCACCTGCCACTGTGAATTCCGGTCCCGCAATAAACTGTTTGAGCATTTAAAAGCGACGGGCCATGCCAGAGCGGTGCAGACGCCAACTGTGAATGGAGCTGTGAGCACCAGCAGAAGCAAAAAAGAAAAAAGGAGAAACAGATAAGACTTGGTGGAATGTGCTGCTCCCTGCCCCAAATCGTCTGCACATAATTTGTGAAGCCCAAAGAGATAAAAGGACTGGTACAATGCATTCAACTCGCCTGGACTCAGAAACATTCTGTCAGAAATCTTTAAAACTTCTACAGCACCTAATATGATGTGTCTTTTATTTTTGATTGCATTTCTTTAATGCTGCATTGGACACAATCACACTTTCATTGCAAAAATCCCTTTCCCTTTCCATTCTCAAAGCAAAGCACAGATATTTGGAAAGAGGATCTCCTTTTCCTTACCTGGACTTGTAAAGACAAAGGTGTACAGGAAGAAGAAATAAATTATTTTACTCTATGTTGCAGGAGTTGGTTTGTTGCCTGGCCCCTCTGTATTCATGGATCTCCAAATGGTTAACGCTCTCAATGTCCCACTATACATTTGCTTCAAGTTATAACAACATTATAAAACTCCTGCCTGGAACAAAGCTGTGTAGGTTATTGACATATGGACTTCAAACATTATCTGCACTTTTGTTAAAATATGTTTATGGGTGTTTTCCACTATCACCTGAAGTACCCATTAAGTACCCATTAATGGATTAAAAAATGCCATTAAGTACCCATTAGATGTTACTTAATGGGTACTTCTAGTGACAGTGGAAAAACACCCTATAATGCAATTTAACACATATAATACATACAGGTTACTGGATTGAATATGCTAACATTATGTTCTGCTGCTGCTATTATTTGAATACAAATATGAATCAGCAACATCAAACCCACATGCTTGATTAGATGCTAACCACTATATTGCCCACATCTTTGGCACCATTTGCCCCTCCCCCAATATAACTAGTATTAATTGGGTTCTAATTCTGCATACAGTAATTGCTTGTGTGCTGACAGAAAACATCAATAGAGAAATCTTTCAGTTTAATTTGTTTTGTTTTTTGCATTTGATTTGTAGCAAATCAAATATAAGAAAATTTGTATTCATTCAACTAGATCCCTTTTGAATGTAGTAGGATTCTATTTGATACAAATGTATTTGTACTAATTTGTACGAATATCCAATATGTATCCAGTACGTATCCCGTAACATATCTGCTCTGAAAGAGTCAAATCTGCCCTGAATCCATGTTGAATCCTCTCTCAAACCATATCGGATGCACTCTGGATCCATTGCTGATGTGACTGGTGTAGCCACTTTCCCACCTCCCTGGATCATGAATGCTCCAAAGCATTCATATGAGTACGAATGTCAATGTACAAATGTTGTAACATTCAATTCATATATGAATGTCCAAATTCATACAAATTGGTATGAATATTGAACATTACTAATATTTGTGCACACCTCTACGTCCTGGTGAATTTGACACCATAAAGATAGGCATAAGATCCTAAAAATTACCTTACCCCATTTTGAAGCCTGCAAATGGGCACCTCTTCCTCATTGAAAATATCTCTTTTAGGGTGTTTTTCCACTGTCACTAGAAGTACCCATTAATGGGTATAAAAATGTCTTTACGTACCCATTAATGGGTACTTAAAGGGTACTTTTAGTGACAGTGGAAAAACACCCTTAGTTGCACTGGATAGAAGCTTCACAAGCATAGAAAAAGGAAATGTTGCCAGTCACAGCACAGGTACAGATGTTGTCAGTAAACAACCAATCAGTGCTATGGAAAGCCAGGCAGGCAAGTGGCCAATCAGTGGTAAGCACTTTTTAAAAGTTTATTTATTTAATGCTAACAAACATTACATACTTTCAATAAACTGATTACAGAACAAATAATTCAGAAGACTGCAACTAGTTAACAATACAATTAAGAACAAAACACTAGACTTCACACTAAACTCATAAAGTAAGGGAGAGTTACACATATTAGGCCACAATGAGCAGGTGAGTCGTGTGGAAAAGAAGTAGTAAGTCTATTGTTAGGGGAGATCAACACGTACGGTGGAAGGCAATGCAAATGAGTATTCATTTTGGATGAGTTCAGAGATGTTGACCATTTGTCCAGAAACCAGGTTTGTTCATAAGGTTCTGCGGTGTAGTAATGAGGTCATTGAGGGTGTTTGTCCAAATCCTTTGAAGCCAAAGTTCTATTGAAAACTGGGATTGTTTCCAGAACTGTGCAATAATCATCTTAGCATTTGTCAGCAAAGCTTTGATAAGTGATCTGTTTGTACATTCAGAATCCCCCCCCCAAAAAAATCAGAAAATTGGTGAGCACTTGTTGCCCCCAAGGCATTCCCAGACTCTGAAGAGAAGATCAAAGTCTGAAAAAAACGAGTTAGGCTTATTCTTTTGTTTGAAAATGCCCTTTTTGTGCATCTATGAAAGGGATGCCTTTAAAGGGGTGACTGAAAAAAACCCTTGTCTGATTGCGCTCTGAGACAACGTGACTGATTCTTTTTCTCAGATAAGGGCAGCTATCCTTCACACGCAATGCGTATCTTGAATTGTTCAAGATAAAAATGTAAAATAATTCACAGTGGAGTTCTCATTACAGCAGCAGATGTTTTGGGCCGTGAAGAGGATGCATTCATTTCAACTAAAGGAACATTATTTTCTACTTGATGTTCTTTCCATGTGTCTCTCTAAAGCAGTACGAAAAACTTTGACCGCAAAGTCAGCATCTTCCTTGGTGATGCACAACGGAGGTTTTATTCTAAAAGTCTTAGGCAGGGAAAGAAAGCAAACATTAGAAGATGAACATGAAGTAACTTCCATACAATGATCTGAACCTTTTAAGTTTGAGCCCTTGGTGGTTTGCGCTTCCTCGTGTAAGAAGATTAGGAGAGCATATTTGCATTTAATTGATAGGAGAACCCTGGGAGCATTCCTGGGACAGTCACTCTTCCAGAGGCAACTGCTCACATGGAGCAGTGCTCCCAGAGCATGTAGATGTAGAGCAGTTCTAGCCTGATCAGAAAGAAGAACTTAAACCATCTTTCTGCTTACCCAATAGTCCTCTTAAGAACATAAGAACATGAGAAGCCTTGCTGGTTCAGGCCACAGCCCATCTAGTCCAGCATCCTGTCGCACACAGTGGCCCACCAAATGCTCATGGGCATCTCAAGCAGAGACAAGGACAAATCTTCTCCTGCTCTTGAGTCCCAGCAGATGGCCTTAGAAGTGTCCTGTTCCTCCTCCCCCCAGCCTGAAAGATGAACCTAGGCATTCTTTCTAGTAGCCATTGATAAATCTGTCATCCATAAATTTGTCTAACCTTACCTTAAAGCCACCTAGACTGGTAGCTGTCACCACCTCTTCTGGCAGCTGATGACCCTCTGGGTGAAGAAATACTTCCCCCTGTCAGACCTTATTCTCCTACCCATCAGCTTCATAGAGTGCCCCCTGGTTCTAGTATTGTGTGACAGAGAAAAGAAATTTTCTCTGCCCACCTTTTCTATACCATGCATAATTTTATATACTTCAATCAGGTATATTGTTATCACATGAGAAAATAACAGGACTAGAGCACAGAACTATCTGAGTGCTGAAATAATCTGAGTATAGGAAAGTCCTAGAAGGGGTGGGATAGTTCAGAAAAAAGGACATTTTATTGGGAATTCTGAGACAGCCAGAGACCAACTTAAAATACAGGTGTGATCAAGTACCTAATTTCTGAGTTTGGAGTGTAACACAGACCCTAATATGGTACCAGAGGAATCTGCATTTATTAAATGCAAGAAAAATATATTATTGATGAAGAGGCTTCTATTTTATGAGTCTACCAAGAAGTTAACAATACCTGGAAGTACATTCCTCCTAATCCAAACAGCACCCCCATATCTTTGCAGTCTTCCCAGATCTGGCTCGTTTCTTCTGCTGGAAGTGGCTCACGGGTTTCCTACAAATAAATGTTTAAATTTCATTCTACTTTGTAACTGAAACGCATGGGGGGGAAAAAAGAAAAGAAAAGATCATAACATATCACAGAAATATAGGCCAGGATCATAAAACTATAAACATTTGTTACAAGACGCTACTGGAGTTGGAGAAAGTCTGGGAAATAAATAAATAAAACATTAGATACAATAATTATTTGGACAAGAAAATTATACTTTCTATATAATTTGATCAACAGATGCAAAAAGAGAACCACAGATATTATATATCAACTCTTAATGGCAGGCAAAGGTGATAATTGTAAAGAATTGGGGGGGGGGAAACCCAAGGAAAGAAAATTAAATTTTCAGGGTCTAGTTAAAAAATCTCTCTTTACCAAGCCCTTTGATGCTTAACTTCTTCTTGGTACCATCCTGTCAGGAAGAGATGCTTGGTGGGTTACATTTTAGATATATTCCAGTTGTAACTTGCCTAGGACCTTTGGGTCAAGGGCAGGATATAAGTTGTTAAATAAATGAGTGAATAAAATTGAACCCCTGACCTTATTCTTGACCAACTCTACTCCGATCATAAGTCCTTTGCCACGGACATCTCCAATGATCTCAAAGGTGTCCCTCAGCTTAGCAAACTCTAGGAGTGTGTGAGTTCCCACCTGCTCACTGTTCTTCAGCAGGCCATCTTCTGCAATTGCCTGGGAGTATAAAAGAAGCATACATAAAGCAGCAAGAAAACACTCTGGAAAAGCAGCTAAATCCAAAAGCAGTAGAGCATTATGTGAATTTAAGAACATATAACAGAAGTAGCAGGAGTATTACCTGCCTGGAACATAGAGGTGAGAAGGTGTTAAGTCTCTGCACAAAAGCAAGACTGGACCAGGCCCCATGGTTTTGCTCTAAAAACCTTTCTGGAGCTAAGCACCTGACTTTCCTGAAGCTAAGCACTGGCTTACTTTGCTGACACTAAGTGCCTGGCTTAGGGCCTTTCTACACTGGGGCTTAGGCAGCATCAGAAAGGGGGCTACAAGTGTCCCCTCTGCACATCAATGCAGAACATGGGAGGTCCTGCCCATTGCTTGTGTGTTCTGTCTGCAGTAGGCAGAAGTGGAAGAGGACAGGAGCTGTTTTTATACCCTGCTTTTCTTACTCTTTAAGGGGACTCAAAGGAGCTGACAACTTTCTGTTCTTCTCCCCACAAGAGACACCCTGTGAGGTAGGTGGTGGTATGAGAGCCCAATATCACTCAGCTGGCTTCGTGGAGGAGTATGGAATCAAACTAGGAGAATACCATATCAGAGTCTGACACTCTAACCACAAAATCCTTGGCCTGGATCACCAATAGAGCTCATTGTCAAGACCTACCAATGGACTAGCTGGGCCTAGTCCAGAACACTCGCCTCAAAGTTTCCATGATGCCAAGTGCACCATCATGTGGATGGCCAGTCCCTATTCTCAGATATAATCTGGAATAGGATCCAGAGGCTTACATGTTTGGGACTACCAAGGGATACATTATCTAGGAAAATGGGTCCCCCAGGGCCTCCAAAACATAAGCTTTGGGGCTGATGCAGGGGCTGGTCTGGACTACCACTATGGTGCAGACGGCGCTGTTCCAGCCCAGAGTGATCCACCCTAGCTTTGGGAATGATCACCCTGTTTCTGCTTCACAGGTAAGTATGGAAAGTCATACGTATATGGTGTAAGACATTGTGGATAATGAGGCTGTAGCATTTGGAGGGTTCAGGGTGAGCAGAAAGGCTGCTTTGATGAGACGTCTTATTTTGTCCAACATAAATGCAACCTCAATCAGGTTCTTGCAAATTCACTTTTTGCCTTGTGCATAGCCAGGGATACCCAATTCAGAATACATCAAATTGTCGTTAAATGATACCAATCCTGACACGACCCTTGAGGTTGCAAAGTCCATGGCCATAGCTATAAAAGTGGGGGGAAAGTTAGGAAATGAAACCCTGCTATCGAACAACCTTGAACAGAGATACTCTGGTTTATTGAAAATTATTCTTGTTTTTAATTTGACTTGTTTTAATTGTCTCTTATTGTAAATCATTTTTATCTGTTTTTATGTATTATCTTTTGAGTCTCTAGACTGAAATAAATTCGATTGACTTTTTGCCTACTGCGTCTCTGCATTTATGGGGTTGGTTAATGATAGGATGGAGAATCACCTTCCCTGAGACAGAAGGGGCATTGGCATTAAGAAAAAGTATTATAAATAAAGGAGAAAACATTCTTTTTCTGAAATGTTGTCAAGATTTGCTTTATGAAATGAAACACTTGGACATAGACATGTGCATGAATTTTATTTGACACTCTATTCTAATCAAATCAAATACCCAAAAATCTGATTCGATTTGAATCTTTTACATTCAAATTTAACAAGATTCGATTCGAATGTACCAAATTCAAATCCATTTGTTTGAATTTTTTATTCGAATCTGCATATACGAATTTGTATGTGCACGCACACATCTTGCCCACATCTGTAGGCATCCATACGCATCTGTACACATCTGTATGCATCCCGTAGTTATCCTGTATGCAACCGATTTTCATCCCGTCCTGATCCATACAAATGTGTACGGATGCAGATCTTCAAGTACGCATTGTTTACAAACCCTTACACATATGAATGTTCGATTAATTAGAACAAATAGATCCAAAATTCAAAATTTGATTCAAATGTTTATATTTGAATCTCAGGAAATTCAATTCATGTTCAAATGTTAAAATTTGGCACATTCGATCGAATTTTGAATGCCTACGAATATTCGTCCACATCCCTACTTGGACAGAACTGGTCCTGGGATGGATCACCCCATCTGGGCCCTTGATGCAAACTGCACCGTCATGCAGATGGCAGGTCCCTATTCTCAAATGCAATCTGGAATAAGGCCCAGTTCCTTGTTTATATAAAAATAACTTTCTTACATCCAGAACTGCAGACCCAACTGTACAAGCCACGGGGTTTCCACCAAATGTATTGAAGTGCCGGCTCTGAGCAAAGGAATTAGAAATTTCTGAAAAAGAAAGCATACTTGCGATAAAAGCAAAATATTAAATCACAAACACAATAAGAAGTGCTCTCATGCTTCAATATCCACAGGACCCTTTTGCAAATCTGATAGCACAGCGACTAAGGCTGTGTTCTCATGCTGTAAAAATAAAAAAGCTCCTCTGAGGTGGCTTAGAGACGGTTTGCAGGTTGGACTATTTCCAAGTCTGACTGCCCCTGCCCCTCCTTTGGACGTTCTAGGCTAGAAAAGATGGATGAGGGTTGGGGTGAGAACAGGAGGGCCACATGCTATTATATCTAATGAGCTTCTGAGACAGTTTCTTTGTTTTGCTGTGTATGAATGCAGCCTTAGCAAATCAGCACTCAGCAGCTAGAGAGAGACTGCTATCTACCAAAAGAAAAATATCCATCGACACTCAAGACATTCTCGAAGCCATTGATAAGTCTGTCCTCCGTGAATCTGTTCAACCCCATAAGGACATCAGAGGAGCCCTGCTGGATCAGGCCACAGCCAATCTAGTCCATCATCCTGTCTCACATAGTGGCCCAACAATTGACCTGGGCATCTCCAGCAGAAGACAAAGGGAAATCTTCACCTGTTCTCAGTTCCCAGTAAATGGCCTTGAGAGGCATCCTCTCTGTCTCTCCAGCCTGGAGGACATACCTACTGTAGGCATCAATTCTAGTAGCCACTGATACACATGTCCACCTTGAACCATGTCCCTCGACCTCTATCTTTTTATTATTATAATTTAAAATATTTTTAGTATAAAAACTGCTCGTACCTGCTGTAGTGACAACTGCACCCAGTGGGAAACCATTGCCAATGCCTTTTGCCATTGTGACAATGTCAGGAATCACATCATGTCCTTGAAACCCCCAGAAATGGCTGCCTGTTCGAGCAAACCCTGTTTGAACCTTTTACAAAAAAAAGAAACCAACACAACTGTTTTTAACAATTTAGAGCAGATTTATACGTGTTATTTGTATAACTAGACAATAAACCTAGACAATACACTTTGAGGGCAGACCCAAAGTATTTCCTAGGGCTTCCAGGGCACACACAGTGGGGCGCCTGACACATGGGAAGGGGCAGTCAACGAGAGCTCATTTGGTGTTCTCACAGTCCTGTCTGGACTGGTGGGAACATTCAAATTTACCTTGAACTGCAGCACCAGTGGTGCTCATTCCACAGTCGGTTAAATTCAAAGTAGCAGCAACTAATGCGCCACAACTATTGCTATATTTGAATATTCCAGAATAAAGCACAATATTTTGGAATATTCAAGCTTTATTTCAGTCACATGTTCCCCTTGCGCCTCTTCCACCCAGGCAGGGCTAATATAGGCATGGAGCAATTTTAACTCCCATGCGGATATGCTGAGTGGGAGTTCTTCCTGTCTTTACCTGTAAGGTAAGTGTAAAAAAGATCTTAGTATTAAGGATGTGTACAAATATTCGTAGCATTCATTATTCGTACAAATTCCTATGAATTCAGATATTCGTACATGAATCGAATATTACGACATTTGTACATTAGCATTCATACAAATACAAATGTTTCGGAACATTTGTATGAATACTTTGTGCATTCATTAAACTGGGGAGACGTATTGGATATGTATCAATATGTGTGTGTTGGTATAGGATACGTATCCAATATGTATGTGTTTGCATATGCAGGATCTGTATCCAGGTTCCATATGCAGGTTCTGTATGCATTCATATCCGACATTCATACAAACTTGTAAAAATACATTCGTATCAAATATAATCCTACCACATTTGAAGGGAATCTATTAGAAGGAATACAAATTTTCTAACATTCGATTCATTATGAATCAAATCCCAAAAAGCCCATTTGTGCCCATCCCTACTCAGTATGAAAATTCACCTCCATTTACTAGAGTGGTGCTATAAGCACAGATGTATTCAAAGACTCACTTCATCCATAATGCAGACTCCACCTTTTCCACGCACTAGATCACAAGCCTCTTTCAGAAATCCTTTGGGGTACTGAACTATTCCATTGACACCCTGCCAAAAGGATGGAAACAAAACAATATCAGCGAGTAGACACATTTATCTATATATACCTTCTTTCCACAGGAATCGCACAAGGCAGTTTTCTTTATAAAATTTGCATAATTACAGGAACAACAGGATTACCAAAAAACATTTGATATAACAACATAAGCTTAATACTAACATGGCTAAAGAATATGAGGCACTTGGCTCTCACAGACAGTCTCACGTTATTGCATCTGATTCCACTACTTCAAAAAGCAACTTTTTAAAAATGAGTCAAAAGTTTAATCTGTACAATACAGGTTGAACCATCATTTACACTTCCTGGAGAAATGGTTTCTACTCTTGGGCAAAGCTAAGACAAATCTTCATCTGAGACCAAATTCTTCATTCCCATCCTCTCTCCTGAATCAAAAATTACAAAGAATATTTCCACATTTGTTCCCATACTGACTGAGTTATACACATCACACCGGTATGTTTAATGATTTATTTATTGTTGTTGTTGTTGTTGTATTGGCTGTACACCATTTAATGACGTTTATTTTTATATTATACCAATCTAGAAGTTCAATAAAGCTATTAAAAGAAAAAGAAAATATACAATTAAACCCAAAATAGAACTGATGGTGTAATTATAATACTCAAAAAGGACTGAAAGTCAGAATCTAAGTAATGAATTTTAAATGAGAAAATACAGACATTCACATGTAGTTAAAGAAAGAAGACTAAAATGAGGGTTTTGGTCTAAGTGACATGTTTGATTTAGCCGCATTAATTAAAGGCATCCACTTTTTCGGGAACCAACATTTGAATGAGACGTCAGGGAGAAAAAAGCAGATGTACCAATTTGCATGAATGGAAATGCTTTCTTTAATGGCAATATTCCCCAGAGTTCAGCTATTTGCATACCACCTTCATAATATTTGCTATACTTGCATAGCACCTCCACTATGATTTGCTTCTTAATATTGAAATAAAGTCCATTTTATTGACTTAAATAAATGTATGTAAAACAAAATAAATATCTAAAACCAACTTGCACACCACAAGCAGTAGGTGTTATAGAAGAAGAGGAGTTGGCTTTTCTACCCGGCTTTTCTCACCCATTTAAGGGGACTCAAAGCAGCTAACAAAGCCTTCTATTCTTATCCCCACAACAGGCACATCGTGAGGTGGGTGGGTCTGTGAGAGCTCAGGAGAGAGCTGTGACTAGCCCAAGGTCACCCAGCTAGTTTCATGTAGGAGGGCAGAATCAAACCCAGTATTCTCAGATAAGAGTCCGGCTCCTTAACCACTAGACCAGACTGGCTCACACTTCTCAATAGCATGATCAGCTTTAGGTACCACTTAATCCACGGCTGAATTTGCACTTAGGCCCCTGGTATGCAATTAGGACAGCTATGGTACAGATATTCTGTACCAGAGCTGTACCAGAGCTGTCCTAATTGTATACCAGAGGCCTAAGTGCGAATTCAGCCCATTTCTGCACAAAGCTTTGCTATCCCTGAATAGAGCAGCCTACCCTATAACAAGAGAGACAATCTGTCCCAAGCTGGGATAGATTGTTCCTGTTGTGGAGCAAGGTCACCCACATTGGAATGCCATGTTCTCCACCAGCCCCCATTCTGGCCACAAAGCCAAGGGCCCTGTCCAGATGAGGAAAATACAGTGCCATTATGACAGCGCCGTGGTGGGCTGCCACACACATCTGTGGTAACTCCATCATAGCAACCCAAAAAAATCAAAATCAGATCAACTCAACAGAGAGAACACAAAAGATCTATCAAGGAGAAAAAACCAAGGTCCTTCTAATATGAGAAAACCAAAGAATTGCCCTGATACCAAAAAAGGGGGAAAGACAAATAATATACAAATAATAATAAATTTACTGGTGAAAATATAATATCTTATAAAAGTTTATAACAGTATACAAAAGACGATAAAAAGAATGGTGTATAAAAAACAAGAAAGGAGGTAACAAATAGCCAACCATACAAAGACACCAATCCGAGACTTCTCACATCATAGCTCCACTAAAACATATGATAGCCTATTGTGGGAAAACACAGCACTGGTTGCGGGTTTGCCGAAAACAGCACTATTATTGCTTACCTTGTGAAGGAAACGGCATCATTGCTTGGTCCACCATGCATGTACAGGGTTCAGAACAGATGACAATGCATGTGTGCTGTTGGGAACGCACACTTCTGGGTGTTTAATGCCAGCCGTATACCTGGATCACTAAAACATGCAAAGACAGTGTTGCCCCCTGTGCTTTCTAGCTAGCACCAATAATGTCAGAGGGGCAATGCTCTCGATTATTGTTTGCTAGTGGGATATTCATATGGCATCTGGACCAAGACACCATGAGCGTCCTAGCGTAAAGAATTCAAAAAGACTTCCTCCTAAAGAAACAGACCTGGGAGTTGGGTGCTAAGTTTTGCAGGTACCTTTCTCTTAAGAGAAATGAGGTTTCAAATGCAGAAACTAATTTGATGGGCAAATTACCAGATCACCAATGTTATTTGAAAAAGAAGGGATATTTCGTTCTGTTCCATGTGAAACACGTTGAACATCACTTACCTGAATTGGCTCTGCAATAAATCCAGCAATGTTCTGAGGAACACAAGTTCTGAGGGTGTCTTTGAACTGCTCAATATATTGGCCTTTTGCATTGCAAGAGCCTATATTGGGGTTAAACAGGTTAATGCAGTACAACGCATAGTCAGATTAATCAATGGTACATCATTGAGAATCAAATGGCCATGTTCAAAGGGAAGCAGACTTGAGTAAAATGCTCTTTTTTATTTAAAACATTAGCATAGCACATTAAGAGACCCCTACCAGTTGGCCATGGGGAACATCAGGGGTCATGGATGGAGTGAGTCAAGGAGGCCAGAAACCTGCCCCCATCCAAGCCCCATTAGTAATGCAGTTGTCCGATGGTCCTACCAGTGGATGTCTACCTGCTTTAGAAGAGGAGCAAGTAAATAACTGACATCTCCAGAGCAAAAGTTCTCTCGTGGTTGGTGATACCTATCTAGCAGGCTGCTTTCTTTGCATGCAATTGCACAAGTCTTCTTTGTCCTTGTTTTCCTTGGCATTGTCCTATTCCTTTCTGATCACTGAGGCTGCCTCCAGATGGCAGCCTGATACACTACTAGGAAGCAATAATGTGGACTATTTCTCTCCTGCTGTAATTGCTTTCTATCCTGTCAGTGATGGCCCCAGTGCTGTCTTTCTGCTTTTTGAGTCACATGCAGTCCAGGTAGTTCAGCTGCCTTGAATTCCCAGATGCAAACGTGACCGCCTCCATACATGTGTGATCAACATATATTCCAGAATAAGGCCAACAGTGAGATTACGGTCAGGCACAAAGTGCGGTCAGATACAAGTGCGAGATTATGGTAAGGCACAAAGGGATCACCTGTCAGGCTGGAAAAGAATGACCACTAGACTCTTTCTCTAAAAAGTTGAACAGTTATTTATTTCAGCTCAGCATTAGGACATTTATTGTTGGGAGCAACTTGGGACAGAAAGCCCAGCATATTTATATGTTTCATAGCTGAGTGTGGTTTGGCCCTTAACTAATGAACAATAACTATTTTTCAAAACCAATTTAAACTTGGAGCCAAAACCTCGAAAAACAGGTGTATCACTTGACCTCAGCAGGGAGGGGGGGGGGGGAGTCAACTGTCAGTTCCAAAACAACAGGCAGCCATTATATACATATATACAGAATCCCGTAGGTGGCAGAGATCTTACATACAAATATTATGGCAGGCAGCTAGCCCTCCCTGACATCACCAGCACTTGAAGTGTGGATAGCCTAGCCTGGCCTGGCCAGATTACAGTGACAATGACAGCAGTGCAGTCCAACCCCCATATCCACTGATTCGGTAACCACAGTTTCTGTTAACCACAATTACCAGATCAGCCCACTCCACCCCCCACAGGCACCATAAGGGAAAAGCACCTAGAACCAGAAGGCCTACTTCAGTCTCCATAGAGCACATACCAAAATGTAAGGGGGCACCTGGGAGGCAGGCAGGAGGTGTGCGATGGCATCGTATGCCTACTCCAACATACTCCAGAGGCTGAAATAGGCCTTCCTCAGAGGCCAGAAAACACTTCTGGTTCTGGGGTTACACGAATAAAGTTATAGGATTATCTGTTGCATTAGAAAACCTCATATAAGTAATCAGTTGTTGATTTCTGATTTTGTGGTACCACAGGGCAGCAGAGTACATCCATGGACCTTTCCACACTTGCTCTTTAGCTGATTCAGGAAGAGGTCCAGAGGCCTCCATTCCACGTGGTGGACCAGGTTAAGAGGCGACCGCACCCCCTGCTGGCACATTCTGTCCATACTGGATGAAGAGTAGCCAGGTCTAGGCAGCCAAAAAGGCTGCCTGCCTAGAGTGGGTATCAATGGACTAATGGGAGCTAAACCAGCTCAGGAGGTGTGTGGAAGGGTGTACATCTCTGTGGGCTGGTTCAGCAGGGGGACAAATTTCAGCAGTACACAGAATTGTGCTGCTGAAATTAATCTCCTGGTAGTTCCAATGCTAGGAACTTTAGTTCCTAGCCATTGGAAAACTTGGAGGCTGGCACCGAAGACCACATAACCTGTGGAGCCAGTGCGGGGGCTATCCTTCAGCAGCCTTCTACAGTGCCTGACAAAAGTTCTGTCACTTATCCATGTTGTTGAAACCAAAGCCTATAACCTGACTTAAAATTCATCCATTGGTTTTAAAAATGACTCATATGAAAGCTGAAACCCTCCCAAATGAGCTTTTTAAAAAGAAAATAAATTTGCTTCACTGCTGAAATATTGATCATTTAATGAACACAGAAAGGTCAGATTTTGGCTAGACAAAAGTTTTGTCACCCACAAAAAGTAATGTGAAAATCAAACAGATAATTCACTTCAAATACAAAGATATGTTTCATAACATTGGTGAATGACGTTGTGGTGCTATTAGAGCCATATTTAATATTTTGTGTGACTTCCATGAGCCTGAAGGACTGCATCCATGCGTTTCGGCAATGATTCATACAATTTATTGATGAAGTCATCAGGAATAGTAAAGAATGCAGTTTTACATGCCTCCCAGAGTTCATCAAGATTCTTTGGTTTTGTGTTCCAAGCTTCCTCTTTCATCCTACCCCAAACATGCTCAATGATGTTCCTATCTGGTGACTGGGCTGGCCAGTCCTGGAGCACCTTGATCTTCTTTGCCTTGAGAAACTTTGATGTAGAGATGGATGTATGAGATGGAGCACCATCCTGCTGCAAAATTTGACCCCTTTTATGATTGGGAATGTAAGAGGTAGCTAATACGTCTTGATATTTTAGGCTATTGATATTGTCTTCCACCTTGCAAATGTTTCGCACACCCCTATACTGAATGTAACCCCAGACCATGATCTTTCCACCACCAAACTTAACTGTTTTCTGGGTATATCTTGGATCCATACGGGCTCCAGTAGGTCTCCTGCAGTATTTGCGGCAGCTGTGGTGTAATTCAACTGAAGATTCATCTGAGAAATCCACCTTCTGCCACTTTTCCAGCGTCCATCCGTTTAGTAGGCTGTGGGCCTTGGCAAATACCACACGGTTTTTTAATTGCCTTTTGTTTAGTGCTGGCTTCTGGGCACTGATTCGACCATGGAGGCCATTTCGAGACAGAATCCTACAAACTGTTCTAGTTGACACAGGGACTTGAGGTGACCAGGCCTGTTGGAGCTCTGCTGCAGTGGAAGAAGGGCCGGCTTTTGATTTTCGAACCAACAAACGTTCCTCCTGAGCAGTCGTCTTGCGGGGTCTGCCAGACCTGGGCTTGTCAAAAACATTTCCAGTCTCTTCAAATCTTTTTGTAATTCTTTGTACTTGACGCTGAGACACATTAAAGGTGCCAGCTACCTCTGCAGAGGATCTGGTCTTCAGTCTCCTGATAATCAAGGCTTTGGTCGCAGGGTGGATTTTTGGCATGTTGTCAGAGGTCAAGTTGCAGTTCAAGTGAAGGTCTGGAGTGCTGGAGTTCTTTTTATACACACCCACTAATTATCTGATCAATTAGTGAGCACAGGTGAGGCTGTAAACTAGGATTAGGTGCATTATATGACAAGGCAACAAAACTTTTGTCTAGCCAAAATCTGACCTTTCTGTGTTCATTAAATGATCAATATTTCAGCAGTGAAGCAAATTTATTTTCTTTTTAAAAAGCTCCTTTGGGAGGGTTTCAGCTTTCATATGAGTCATTTCTAAAACCAATGGATGAATTTTAAGTCAGGTTATAGGCTTTGGTTTCAACAACATGGATAAGCGACAGAACTTTTGTCAGGCACTGTACATGAATAAGGCTTTTCCAGGACATTAGGAGCAGCCCAGCAGCAGGGACTTCTCCAGCTTGGCCCAATCCTTTATTTTCCTATTTAACTCACCTGGAGAACAGGTGCATTTGCGGATTGTTTGCACAGGAGAGTCTCGACAATGGCTCCCTCCCCAGGGACCACGAAAAACATCAGGCAACATTGTCTGGAAACGGAAAGGAATAGGTGTACCTGCTGACTTTCGGAAGTTATTACAATATGTTACATTTCACCTGGGATGGAACAAAAGTGGAATGAATCCGAAGAAAAGCAAGCATGAGACTGAGGGCCTTTCTGTGATCCAAGCCAGTGGGTCTGAAACGGTGAGGCCTGTTGGTTCGGATCATGGCAAAGCATGGTCTGGAACACCATCATCTGCATGACATCACTGGTCCTCACCAGACCCTGCACTGAACCCAAAGCTTGCATGAGCTTTGGGGCTGGACTCCAAAGGCACTGAAGGGTTAGGATCAAAAGTCCATGGGAACCCATCTCAGCAGTGTGCATTTTTGCTACACCAAAATACCCCCACCACTGGTAGTCTGGAATATGGAGGTGTGCCTTCTGCATGCTTTTATGTTCCATGCCAGGGTCTGCTGGATATTGAGGTTTACTGATGATCCTCATCAAAGTCCTCTTGATCAAGATCACACTCCATTCTGGACAGATGGAGGGTATTGCTGTAATGTGTAGACAGGAGGTGGATTTTAAAGGTTGTTACCCACCCTGAGACCTTCGGATATAGGGCGGGATAGAAATATAAATAATAAATAAATAAACAAAATAGTGCACTTGCTGGTAAGGAATGCCAGCAGGTGCAGAAAGGCCCTGAAACCAAAAGCATGCACAGATTGCAGTGAAAAAGAAAGCCAAAAGACAAGATCCACATGCGTGCCACAAGGCTGGCTCTAGAATGGGATACAGCACATTCTCTGGCCTAGTAGTGGGTAGAGATGTGCACAAATGATTTGTGCATTTGGAATTCGGACGAATACGTTTACATTCCGAGATTCATGGATGGATCAAATAGGGTCCTATTTGAAGGGCCCTATCCGTCCACGAATCAGATAATCCATTATCCGTAGAAGCTTCGGGCCAGCAGCACCCCGGGCCTCTTTCCCGGCCTTCCAGAACGCAAACCATGCTGTCCAGAAGCTGGAGACAGGGCCTTCTGGTCCGGGATGCTGCCAGAGTGCTCCTGCTCACCTGCCCACCTCCCACTTACCTTTGGGGGTGCTCCAGTGGTGGCGTGGGCTCTGGATGGAGGCAGCAGCAGTGGCAGCAGCACGGCTGCGAGGTGAGGTAAGTGGGGAGGGGGTAGGAGTGGAGGGATTGGTGGGTGGGATTTATTCAGGAGGGGTTATTCAGCTGGAGCCGAATATTTCCACATTCACCTTGAATAGAATGTGGAAATTGGCTCCATACACACCCCTAGTAGTGGGCTGGATGCCCATCCAGATATTTCTCGCTCTGCAAATAGAGCATTTCCAAGCCCTTTCCGGGGCCAGATTCCACTCCCAGAAGCGGGAGGTGGGGGTGAACTGAGTTCACTGCATGCCAGAGGTGGAGGATGACCTCTTTAGTCACGCAATGCTGAATGGACATCGTGTGTCCAAAGACCTGCTGACATAGACCAAGAGGAATGTGCCAATCATAGCTAATGCTTCAGAATAGTGCTCTTTGCTTCCTAGGACTCGAGGAAAGAGCTGGGCTTGCTTCGTAGGTTGTTGAAATTTAACCCTGCATTTAACTTAAGCAATAGCAGTATCCTCTGGAATAAGACTGGTTGATGTTTTACTGCATCCGCACTGCCATTGGCAAGGACCTGCCACCACTACCAAACAAGGAGTGGTTGAGCAGCATCAGTCCACGCTCAGGATGAAAGGAACGTGGGTGTAGAAGATCCCATTGTGCCACATGCTTACAGGAATACCCTGTTGCCCGCTGATACACCTAGAGTGCTGGGCTGGATAGCTGTTGTTCCAGTCTCAGCATGAAATGAGCCTAATGTGACAGCAGCCATTCATAGCCTGTGCCTTTGGCAGTATCCAAAGTGTGGCAAAATCCAGGGATGCTTGATTCATAAGAGTAAGTTGGGCAGCACCCACTATACTGCATTAGGGATACGCATGGGGAAAAAAAACCTAAGGTTTATTTTGCAATCAAATATAATGTCTGAAAATGCATTTCATCATCAAATATTTCATTTGAACTTTTGCATTTGTGGCTGTACATTTTTCAAAGGATTTTTTTTTCTTATTGCAAAAGCTCATTTTTGCCAGTAAAATACTGCAGAAGACTGTGCATGTCAAAGAAATCTGATATGTGCTCCTCTTCCTTATTGTTAATAAATTAGATGCAAATTAACCTTGGAAGGCGACATCAGGAATATCGTAACTTTGAAGCTTTAATCGTGTCTGCAGGCACTAAGTGTTATAGAAGTGCAATTGCTTCTGTCAGGGAGCATTCACCTCACTGCAGCGACAGCCATGCATGCAGGGCTATTGCAACAGCCATGGGTGATGTGGCACGTGGTTGTGCTCCCCTGCTCTGCCCCCCATGCACTTTTGTGCAAAACATGGGAAGGGTGCATGTTAAAGATTGCTAGGATCACAATAGAAGCTTTGAAGCTTGTCTTGATGGGGTTTCTGGAAGGCAAGTTTTCCTACGCTGCAACATAAATGAAAAGGAATCCTTTTCCTCTGACCTTTCTGCTTCTTAAGGAACTTACATGGGGAGATTTGCTGATGGAGTAGTGACATTTTCCTAACAGTGCAGCAGCTGCAAAGCTTTCCCGTCATGTCAGGGGGCATCTTTAATTCAGTTCTGGGAAGCTTTGTGACAGGAACACATTCACAATGCAAATGCCGGCCTCCGACCCTAATTTAGGGATGTTCTAAACATTCAAAATTCAATTGAATTCAATCAAACGTGGACATTCGAATTTGAATAGAATATCTTCACATTCGAATTTAAACATTCGGACGAATTTCTTCAAATGATTTGAAACATTCAAAAGTACAGATATGTGTACAAATTTCATACATATCTGTACACATTTGCGCTTGTAATATGGGACGAAAATGGGATGCATACAGGAGAAACGGGATGTGTACGAAATGTGTACAGATACGTATAACACATACAAATGTTGTCGACATTCGTATCTTCAAATACAAATGTTGACATTTGAATCTTCAGATTCAAATCTAACATTCGAACGATAGTTTCAGATGTACTCAATTTGAATTGGATTTTCTTGTATTCAGATTCTAAACATTCAAATCAAATTGAGTGTTTGGTGTTCAATTCAATTTGAACTCAAACGCAAAAAAAAATTCGTGCGCATCCTTACCTGATCTTCCGTTCCCTGGGATAGCGCCTCAGGAAGCCCTAAAAGTGTTTTGTGTTTAATTTTAGAAAAGCTAAGCAAGCAATACACTGGCAGTACCACGTATACTTTACAAAAGCATGAACCTCACCGCCAAACAGCCAAACCCATTGGCGACTCTGTGCTTGTAAGTTCTGATAGCCGACAGGCCCATGGTGGAAAGGGTGCCTCCGTGATAGCCGCCTCTGTTGAAAGAACATGGTACCCTTTTCAAGACTTTTGTTGAATCTTTCTGCAGATATTTTTACAGATCATTTATTAGCCATTGTGTTGCTTCCAACCCAGAAGGGATGGTGTGATCTTCAGAGCCAGCCCAGGGATCTGTTCTGGGGCAGACTTTCAAATGTAGAAGATTTATCCTGGGACTGTGGAGCCAATTCTGCCACCAGAGGGCCTGATCCAGCCAGGCTGGGCCAAGAAGATACATGCAAAAATAGCATAAGGCTCTATCCAGAGGGGCGGTGGCAGAATGCATCACCATTATGGCTGTGCTGTGATGGGGTTGCCACAAGTATCTGTGGCAACTCCACCATTGCTTCCCTATATCCATCCCTGAAGATTATGTTAGCCTATTGCTGGACACTGGTGTGGGTGGCAGGTTTTACAGCAATAGTGCTATTACTTAGCTTGTGGAGGGAGCCATCATCATCGCTCTGTTCACCATACATGTGCTGGGGCTGAAACAGACAGCTGCCTATGTGCAGTGGTGGTGATACACACTTCAGGGTATTTAGTGCTACTTGAATACCTGGATATGTGTGTCACTAAAATACTCAAAGGCGGCACCAGTCCTGCACTATTTAGCTAGCAAGCAAAAATACCGGAGAGGGGTATCCTACATATTATGGCTTGCTAGCAGGATACTCAGCTGGTATTTGGAGCTGGCCATGTTCTTCACAAACAACAGCAGGGTGGGAAAGTTGGGGAAAGTGTGTTGGCAGTTCTTTCTCCTAGCGGTGTGCATGAATGGGGAAAGGAGTATCTGCTCATCTCAATATCAAACATAGAAGAAGATGAATAAAACACAATGGCTACTTGAGGCAATGGATACTTAAAATAATGATTGAATGTTATGAATGGAATCTTTGAAAATCCTTATTTGTATGAATAGATCACATTCAAATGTGGTAAAATTTCTATGCAATACGAATCTATTTGTACGTATTCGTACGAATATTCAATACGTATCAGATATGAATGAATATGTACCTGGTACAAATGAATACATATCCAATACATATCCGGTATGTATCCATAACATAACATATCCACACTTTGAAAATGTCAAATCCGAACTGAATCCACTTTTAATCCGCTGTCGATTCATGTCGAATATAATCTGGCTCCATTGTGGATGTGATTGGCGCTCCTTTTTTCCGCACCCCCAATCTATCAAATGACCAAACTATTCGTACGAATGTCTGGAAACATTCATATTCGTACGAACGAATATTGTAGCATTTGATTCATGTATGAATGTTTGAATTCATCTGAATTCGTACGAATAACAAATGTTATGAATATTCGTCTGCATAGCTACTTTCTCCTGCCCTGCTCTCAGAGTACTGCTGATAAAGCTTACAGTGGGATGTGTCCTCAATAGATGTGAGAAGAAGTGATCCTCATGTAGGTCCTGCTACTGTTATACTGCACCTGACGCTTCATGAATGCGGAACATTTTGTCCCCAAGTATTCCATGACAAATGGAAGGAGGTATAAATTTCCACTGAGCAGAAATATTTGCAAGCTAACAATATTCCAGGATAGGGGGAAAGAGTGTGAATGCATAATCAAACCACATTTATTTATATTGGAACTAAGCGGAAACTTACAGGAAGGTCACAGAAATGTCCCCAAAGTATTTATGGGGAAAGGAGTATCTGCTCATCTCAATATCAAACATAGAAGAAAATGAATAAAACATGCTGTTCGAGGCAATGGATACCTTAAACTAATGATGTCAAAGTTTCCTGTGTAAATCCTTGCCATTAGCATTGCCAGGTCATTGGCTTCTGAACCACTATTGGTTAGATAAATCACCTAGAAGAAAGATATGATTAGAAGGTAGCCAAAAGTCTGAGGTTGGACCAGTATTGGCAGGTGGTACAGATGAACTCAGGCAGAAAACTCTCCCTTTGTTGTGTGCTGGTCTAACGTCTTTGCTTGAAGTCCTTACTCAGCTGGCAAATCTTTCTTTGATCTAGGGATGTGCATGAATT
This sequence comes from Aspidoscelis tigris stejnegeri, assembly GCA_023333525.1. Lineage (NCBI taxonomy): Eukaryota > Metazoa > Chordata > Lepidosauria > Squamata > Teiidae > Aspidoscelis > Aspidoscelis tigris. The sequence continues at coordinate 18,151,677 of JALMGA010000007.1, forward strand.
TTTTTTTGGCATTTGAATTCGATTCAAATCAAATATCCAAAAATTCAATTCGATTCAAATCTTAAAAATCTGAATATCCGAAAATCCGATTGAATCCAGATTATTCAAATCTGTAAAGTCAAAAATCCAATTTGTATTTAAACATACAAATGTTGACAACATTCATATCGGTTATGCAAATCTGTGCGCATCCTGTTTTATCCTGTATGCATCCCATTTTCATCTTGTATTATTAGCGCAAGTATGCATAATTTTCGCACAAATTCGATAGATACGAATTTACACATTCAAATATCCGTATCAGGTTTTTGGAAATGCGAAAATCTGTTTGAATGTGAAAATTCAAATATTGTTAAAATCCAATTCGAATTTGGACGTCGGTGTTCCTTGGATACAAATTGGATTTTTGGATTTTTGGATATTTGTGCATATCCCTACTTCAATCCAGTCAGACCAAAGAAGATTTGCTGGTACAATGCAAATGAAGCGCGCAACGTGGAAAATGTTTTTGCCAGTGCTCACCCTCACCGGCTGCTACTAGATTAAATGCCATTATCTATTTTAATCTATAATTAAGGACAGATGAGAACAGAAACATAAGAAATATCCCACTGAATTGGACTCTTGGCCCATTGCATCCAGGGCCAGGGCCTTCTTCTTTTGCAACTGGGAGTTTCAGTTCAGGAACATGAACAGGGTCACCAGTAGAGATGTGCATGAATGCATTCGAAATTTGATCGAACTGACCGAATTTCAACATTCAGATTCAAATTGAATGTCCTTAGATTCAAATTTAAAGTTTTGATTCGAATTTAAAATTTTGGATCTATTCGTTCGAATTATTCAGACATTTGTATGCGTACAGGTTTGTACATGATGCGTACCTGAAGATGCGCATCTTTTGCGCATCCATGCGCATTTGTACAGATCCGTATGGGATGAAAACAGGTTGCATACAGGATAACTACAGGATGCATACAGACGTGTACGGATTCGTAGGGATGTGCATGATCTCAGGAAGATGTGTACGGGCATCTAGGAATGTTGATGACATTCGTAAGTGCAAATTTGAATAAAAAATTCAAACAAATAGATTCAAATTTGCTTAATTCCAATCAAATTTGGTTAAATTTGAATCTTAAACATTCAAATCAAATTGAATTTTTGGGTATTTGAATAGAATTGAATCCTGAAAACGACATTTGTGCACGCCCCTAGTCACCAGCTGAGCAGCCCTGCTGTATATTCAAGATTTTCAGGCATACCTTTAAGGGATCCGGGAAGAGTGAAGTCAGTTTCTCAGCATATTCGTGGATTGCCGGGTGCAAATAGATGTTGCTTGTGTGAACCAAACGACCTAGTTGTTTCTGGGCAGCTGCTGTTACCTTGCTGGATAGAGTAGAAAAAGCAACAAGTTAAATTGTGATACTGTTGTACATTCACCTCGAGGAAAACACAGTAAAAAAAAACCATCTCTAAGGTGGTGCTGTGGCAGCTTCAAGGTGGGATGGTTCACATACCAGCCTGCCCCTCCATCCTCTCCTGAACATTCTGTAGTAGTAAAGGTGGATTATAGAAGGGTTGGGAACACAAGGGTTATGCACTGTCCCTCTGAGGCACCTCTGAGCCAGTTTGGTCTAGTGGTTAGGGACCCGGACTCTTATCTGGGAATATCGGGTTCGATTCCACACTTCCCCATGAAGCCAGCTGGGTGACCCTGAAATAGTCACAGCTCTCTTCTAAGCTATCACAGCCCCATCCACCTCACAGGGTGTTCTGTTGTGGGGAGAAGAACAGAAGGTTTGTCAGCCGCTTTGAGTCCCCTTAAATGGGTGAGAAAAGTGGCGTAGAAAAGCCAACTTCTTCTTCTCCTCTTTTGTTATGCCTAAATACAGCTTTTACTGTTCCACAGCTTTTGAAAATTGAGACAGACTCACACAGTCCTCCATCCCAATCTCCTAAAGCTGTGGAACAGCAAAAATTGCTCTACAGCTTGACCAGGAGCATCTGGTATGCTCCCAGTTAGCTTCTGCACACAAGCCCAATAAGAACAGAGTGCAATAGGTTGCCTTAACATCAAAAAACAAAGAAAGAAAGAAAGAAAGAAAGAAAGAAAGAAAGAAAGAAAGAAAGAAAGAAAGAAAGAAAGAAAGAAAGAAAGAAAGAAAGAAGAGTATAGAAAACATAATAATAAAAGGAAAAAGGTGAAATGGGGGAAGCCATGCAGGATTCTCCTAATGCTTTGGCCGGAGTTGCTGCTGCTGAGTAAATTATTATTAGTAGCAGCAGGAGCATAGCGACAAGGCTGGATGCCAGTTCTCTGTTCACCTCTGTTTGCCTTTAAAGAGCAAAGAACTATCTTGGCTAGAGCACAGCACTGCCTGTAAGCAAAAATGATCACGTTTTTCCGTTTGTTGGACTCTTGCAGCAAGTTCTCAAGTTACCAAATCAAGGCTACGCAGACTGTCTGACATCAGAGCAGCTAAGCCAATAGCAAGAAGGATAGCAACATCTTCCCTCATCCTGATGCAATGGCACCTTCTACACACATCTGGCAGGAGGTCCAGGCCAGAATCAGTGTCAAAATTTCCATGTGGGGGTCATGAAGCCAGGTGCTAGAAATGGTACCTGGAGTTGCTCATTTTTGGAGCTTTGCTTAATGGAGCTAGGCAATGAAGGCTGCAGGTGGATCACTCTTGGGCCCTGGTCACACCTCTATGAGACAGGACGTTCTGGTTGATAATTTGAATTGAGGTTGTACCAGTTCTGTTTACATGTAGATCATTATAGGTCATCTTCAGGCCATCTCCACTCTGGGTTGCATCACTCACAACTTTCTCTGTGATCGGCCTGAGCCTCCTCCATGGAACTCCTGGCTCTCCAACCCCTTGCTGCAAATCTACCTCCTTATTGGATGCCATTGTGTCACTCAAGGGAGGTGAGGGTGTGTGTTTGCGGTGCTTTTTAAAGCCTGCTCCCCCACCTCCCCCTTTTCTTCTCCATGTGATTAACTTAAAAAAATAATAATAATAAATTTGCAGGACACTTTAGGAATCATACACATAAACTGAGGAGAGAAAGGGAGGCGCCTCACAAAGTCTGCGCATTCACATTGGCTGAAAGGAAAGTCTGAACCCACCCACCCACCACAGCACAGTTCAGCCTCCTGGAGCCCCTCGCCCCACACCCCTCGCTCACACTGAGGAAGTGAAGATGGCTTGGACAGGCTGAGTCCTCTGAAAAAGAGGACTCCGCGTAGAACAATCTTTGATGGGGATAAGCTGGCTTGGAAAATGAATTGAATAAAAATGATGTGAGTAACACGATCTGAGGACAACCTCAGGCCATCTTAAACTGAAGGTGTGACCAGGGCCATGAAGCTGCCATAAATCCACACATTCCCTCTGCAGAGTGGCTTTTACCGCTCTGCAAAACTTGGGCTCCCAAGAGAAATGCCACCCTCAGGAACAGGGGCAAATTCACACTTCCTATCCAATATGGGGGACTGGAAAGGTGATTGTACTAGCGTGTACTAGCATTTGCACTTGCCAACCCCCTGCCCCATGTGTCTGGACACTTACCTTGGTGCATACTTGTGTCCAGGCACTGCCATCTTTCCTCTGTATGCCAGCGCCAGTGCATGTGCACTAGCACCATCACTGGGACAACAGTGCATCATGTGCCCCCCCTTGCAACATATCTGGGAAAGGATGGGATTGGTCAAGGTAAGTGCTCCACATGTACTTTATTGTGCTCCACATGTACTTTATTGTGCTCCACATGTACTTGACCCCCAGTGCGCTCCTGCACAGAAAGAACCATTTCTGAGTTGGAAATGGGGCTGTGCAGTGTAAATGCTCCATTTGGGAGCAGCACACTGCGTATCGACTAGTGAGCTAAGTGAGAAAAGGCCCCAAGTTGGCTCCTGGCTGGGTGTATTGGGTGCAGTCCCTACACTTCTGGCATACTTTTGCCATGTCCCAATTCAGCCTTAAAGATCCTGACAGTCACACCCAACTAACTTGCAGCTTCCCTGCAGACAGCACAAGCTGCCAGGGGGCGTAATCATGTACTTACGGGTGGCAATGGCCCACATTGACTGTGGCAATGCCAGCAAAGAAATCGAGGTAACGCCGCCCTTCGAAGTCAAACAGCCACTGCATGTGTCCTTGGTGAAGTAGCAAAGGCTTCTTGAAGCAAGTGATCAAGGCCTGGGAAAGATTCTCTTTGCGGATCTTCAGCACATGCTCGTAGGAAGAGGACTGCAGGCAGGAAATTAGACAGGAAACCAATTTTACAGATGTGGATCTAAAGTCCTGTCATGTTTGACTGGGAACCAGTTGCTAGGAAAACTTTGAAGCCTCACTTGCTGAGCATGGTTGGACCAAAAGTATCTGACCCTAACTCTTCCATAGAGAAGATAATGAGGAAATAGAAGCCTATGAGCAATCACTCCATAACTGTATTAGGACTATCCAAAGTTTTCATACATAGCAGCCAAAATGCCGAATCAGTGAAGACTCCCCTTCCAGCCTGCAGGAAATCCCTTTAAGGGGAAACATGAGGCTTGCAGTATGCTTCTGAGTACCCCTTAGTTAAATCAGGAATCAAGGGAGGTGGGACTCCCATTGGAACTGTCCCTTTGGTTTTCCTGGATCTGAACCACATTTTTAATATGCACTCGATTAAAAACATGTTTAGGGGGCTAGAAGGGAAGCTTCCAACCGGAACCTCCCTGCTCTCTGGTTTTCTGATCCATAGGGCAATGCTAGTTAAATCCACATTACCATGACTGTCCATTTTTATGGGAGTGAGCAGGGAGGTACATAGGATAAATAGGTTATACTGAGGCCCTGTTCACACTTAACTATGGGGAATGGTATAAGGATACCATTCAGTTAAATTCAGGGATGGTGACCAGTGTTTGCTCTGTGAGTGCCAGTGCTGTCTCCAACTTAACTATGGGTGGGTGCAGTGTGGACGATCTATCGTGGATTGTCTAAATCACAATAGCAACAGCCATGGGCAATTTTGGAAGCTATGGAAGATTGGGGCTCTCTGGGATGCTCCAGGACTGAGGTGGCACCGTAGCATGCAAATGGAGAATCTGAGAGCAGGCCCTTAGATTTAACTGAAAGCAATAAGATTACCTTTTCCATCCATCTCTCAGCCCTTTTTGATGTTTTCAGGGTGAAATACAATACAGCACTTTTATTTTCTGCTGTTTTTTTTACTCAGATCAGTTGTTATTGCCTTTTTAATATTTTATGTTCTCTGAAACTACTTGGTGAACTTGAGTGATGTACAAATCCAATAAATGAATAATAACCTATAGTACAAAACACACTTGTCTCCTCAGTGGGCTCAATGGGATTTTCTCTTAGGCCAAAGTATGCCGGGTTCAACCTTAGAGATCATGTCCTCTCATTCACTGGGGATGTGTTCCCACTTACAGGCCAATCTGGAGCAATCCTGGATTACTCTGATCCTCCTAACATCCTCGGCTGCCTTCCTTCCTTTTCCCTCCCCCTGTTTCACGAAAGAAAAGAGAGACTTTTTAATCTGGATCTAAAGCTAGTCGAGAAAGGGTCAGAGGTGGTAAAAGGTGCTTCATGACCCCACACATTGTGGGATAAACCAAGCAAGATGAGCTCTGGACACATCAACAAGGCAGCTGGAGACTCCAGGCCCTGGAGATGCTGGGGTGTGTGGACATCACTACAATGCACCAAAAACAGTTCATCTACACAAAACAGAGTGTATGCCTACCTCATATTTTTCAGGTACAAAGTCACAAGGAGGCATTTTTGGCTGAGAGCAGAAAGTTTTCTGCAATTCTTGTTGCCTATGTATGCCTATTTAAAAATACAATAATGCATAGAAATAGTTTAAATTAATGAAAGCAGCATAAATGATCTGGGCAACCAGTTTAAGGCAAAGCTCATTTCAGAAGCACACACTACGACTGACTGAACAGTATTTTCTGCTTTGCAAATCTAAATCACCTGAGACATCTTCTGTCTGAGAAACATTTTACACAAACCCGAGTGGAATGTGGTCTGGGACACCCCTGCATAACGTTCCAGCAGGCAATAAATGGAAGATGTTTACTGTGTTTAAGGAGCACCCTTTGAACTCTGATCGGTCTCCTGAGATCATCTATCAGGTCCCCCGAAGAAGATTTGAGCAGTGCATCCAAAGAACATATTATATTCCTAAACAAATTCAAACGGGGAAACCAATAAAAGTGCCACAGCTACATTTCACACTATTGATAGCTGCCTCATTGAACTAGAAGAGGAGTTTGAAATTTCTTTCTTCCATCACTGAACCCAAGAAAACAAGCATGTTGTATTCACATGGTCCCTTGTTTAGGCAGCAGATAGATTGCTTAACTTTGGCAAACCTCCATGAAAGATGTTTCCTGGGGGTCTGTCAAGCCTGTTTAAACTTTGTCTTCCCCGGGAAAAGGTCCCAGGGAGGTGAACATGTGGAGTAGCTTGGGCACATCTGGACTTCAGGAAACCCAAACCATTCAAAACTTAGCTGGTGCTTAACCACATGCAATCTAAGTGAGAATCACCTCCATTAAGGAGGCGGTCACAATACTGTGGCAACAGTGCCAAAACACCTGTGCAGCGCTGTTGCCATGATAACTGGGCAACGCAGCATGCAACTGTGCCTGCACTGCTGGTCACACACCCCATTTGAACTTCTTCCACCTCTCCCAGACCATTTCCGCATTTGACTAGAGTTCCCCATAGACTGGATAGGTGTGGAGCATGTTAACAAGCTCCATACATATACTAGAGCTGGAGCTGGAGCTGGAGCTGGTAAGGCTCCAAAAGCACTGTTTGGAAGAGGCTCAGGAGGAGCACAGGATGGTCCATGCAAGCACAGTGATGTGGCACAACATCCAGTTGCCTTGGTGATGGAACCATGCAGGTGTCCTGGCGCCATCACTGGGGCACTATGATTGCCACCATCGAGGTAGCCATTCGCGCCTACGGTAAGTTTAGTATGCTCTAACCATCTACAAGTGTGGATGATTAGAGCATACTAGTGCTATGCCTTCCAGCCCAATTGAGGCATAGTGTGAATTGGCCTCCAGCCCAGCCACTGATCTGGTATAGTCGATGAGTGAAGTTGGGAGCACTCTGGCATGCCTGGAGCCACTTGTGCTAAAAAAGCAGCCCAATGTGGAGTGGATGCACCATGTGAGAGTGTCCCTGGAGTTCCCCAGCACACCGGGGGCCTTTTTGAATTTGTCTCAGTAATTATCTTGCGCTAGCACTGGAGCTAGTCAAGTTCCAGACACCCCATCCATATTTCCATGCACTCATGTGACACATCACATGATGTGCCACATGACACGGTTGCCCTTATTACAGGACATGCACTCAGTATCCAAACATGGTTGCTATCTGGCAGCCATTCATCTTTAAGGTAAATTTGGGGAAGGATTGGAGAGGGTTTGAATGCACTTAAGAACAGTTGGGGCTATTCCACCCAAGGCTTCCCACAGCCAAGTGGGGAAAGTCCCCATGTGTGACTAGACTGGCACTGGTTCATTTCACTTGAACACCAAACCAGGGGATGTATGAAGACCTTGCCAAAATCTATCCTTTCTTTGCATCAAGTTTCCCTCTGCTCAAGCTACTAAGAAGCAAAGACCACTGTGGCACAAGGTACAGACAGGTAGTAGCATGCTCTACATACATTTCCCACCTTGGTGACAGCCAAACCAACCTAAACTGAACCAGTGTCTTATCAGGCTTATCAAATCTTTGCCATACAAAAAGTAGATACCCTTCAGTCCAGTGGCTTATTTGACAGGTTTACCTGCATAGGTTATGAATATTACCTGAAATCTGCAGGTATCCAAAGCATATGAACTTTTCTCATCTTCTGTCTACTTGTGCTTCACCTCTACGGTCAAACATACTGCTCAGTTCACTTTCGCTGAGAACGCTTTTGCACAGTGAAGGGGATCCCATGCCAGAAAGTGCTGTCCGGATCAGAACCCTGGCTCAGAAACAGCTCTGCTCTTTGTTTCCCCAAATGAAGGAAATAGAGGCATAGAGCACTGGTTTATGCTTTGAGTAGGGATGAGCATGAATGTTTTTTTAAAATCAATTAATATCAAATCAAATGCAAGAAAATTCATATTCATTCAAATAGATCCCCTTTGAAGGTGAAAGGATTCAAATTTCATACGAATGTTCAGTACCATATCAATCCCATAGAAATGCATACAAATAGCATTCAAATCCTATACAAACCCTATATGAAGCTTCATAGAAATGTATCAAAACATTCTATTTAAATTTGAATGTCAGTCTTCAAATATGCCAGCATTTGATTCGAATTTGAATATCCAAATTCAACCAAATTCATACCAATTACAAATGTTATGAATTGCAAATGTTATGAATTTCAAATGTTATGAATCCCTACCTGGCAGTGATTGTGGGTGTTTCCGCATTGGCTGCGGAAACTGTTTTAACCCTCATTTAAGCCCTATTTAAGACCCTTGTGTACTTACCTTCCACAATGGAGACCTCTTTAGTGACCCTTCCAGGTGGCTGCTTCCACATTTTGGTGCACAAGATCCATTTCTAAAACAGGTCTCACCACCAAAAAACAGATTAAAATGAAGACCTCAAAAATGAGGTCTTCAATCCATCCCTTCGCCTGGATCCGTGTGGAAGCAGGATGCTTCCGCACATGGCCAGGCGAAGGGATGGATGTCCCGGCGGCCGCCATGTTGGGAGGGGCGGAAACAGGATGGCCTACCTCGGAAACCCCTCAATTGCGCACTGCACACCGCCAGAAACATGCAGTGACTCGCAGCTGCCTGCTCCAGTCCTGTGGCTCCGGGGGTGGCATCAGTGGCGCGGAAGCCGGATGCCCTTTGGAATGGGTGCTGCGGCTTCTGTGCAGCACCCAGGTGATCTGGCCACCCAATCCGGCCTCCCCACGCATGTGCAGATATGCAGGGCCTCTGAGGATCCATCCTTATTGGGACAGGTCCTCTGGAGGATGGCTCGCCGAGAAATGGATGTTCTTAGATCCATTTGTTGACAGCATATGTGGAAACACCCTTTGTTTGAATAGCTGCTTTGCTACAGAAATGTATTGTATGGCCTCGAGCCATTCATGGACTCTCACTCTAACCTCTGGCAACATAATGATACGGTAAGTCAGGGCTCACCGGAAAAGATCCCAGTGCTGGGAAAGATTGAAGGCAAAAGGAGAAGAGGATGAGAGGAATAGATAGCAGAATGTAGGATTTTTGTGGCTGGTTATTCTCTTGCTTGCTGCAGTTTTTGGGTTGCTATTCCATGTTCCACAGTTCTTCTGTGAACCTGAGTTTTCACATATAGCTACAGTAGCTGTATCTGAAAGCAAAGGTTCATAGAAGAGCTATGGGACATGGCACAACAACCCCAAAAGTGCAACAGGGGCAACAAAGGTGAGCTTTGACAAACTGTGGAAGACTCTACCTGGCATGCTATGGTTCACAGAGTCACAAAGGGTTGGACACAACTGAACAACCACAATCTCAGCTTCCATGTCTGATTAGACACTTCCTGAGCCTGCACCCACAGACAGCAAAAGAAGCAACTTGAAAATGGTTTTTGAGTAGTGGCATCAGCCCACTAGTGTTTCTAATCTGCATTAAAGGCCAAAAAATGCACTTTAAAGGCCTTTAATGTAGATATGGGAACACCAGCGTCCACATGCTTCCACCTCCAAACAGCTTTCAAGTGGATGCAGCTTAACTCACAGGGGCTGTGGTCACACCAAAGGTTTAATCCAGCTTCAGTCCACCTTCAGAGCTAGAGAACACACCAGCAAAGCGACCAGTAATTTTCGTTCCACATTATCCATCCCAAAGGTGGATTTTCTGAGTTATTTAATAACTGAAAGAAAGCAGCTTGTCACTTTGCTGATGTATTCTCTCACTCTGAAAGTGGACTGAAGGTGGATTGTACCTTAAGTGTGACCACAGCCAGCGTGGGCAGCATTCAGGAGGGAGATGGGTGAAGCAAGGAGTTCTGGCCTCTCAGGCTAACATCAGGCCGAAATTAAAGAGCACTTTAGAAGAAGAAGAGTTGGCTTTGCTACCCCACTTTCCTCACCCATTTCAGGGGTCTCAAAGCAGCCGACAAACCTTCTGTTCTTCTCCCCACAACAGAACACCCTGTGAGGTAGATGGGGCTGTGAGAGCTCAGAAGAGAGCTGTGACTAGCCCAAGGTCACCCGGCTGGCTTCACGGAGGAGAGCGGAATCGAATCTGGTATTCCCAGATAGGAGTCTGGCTCCCTAACCACTAGACCACTCTGGCTTTAGCATGTGTGATGCCCTTTGAAAGGTGGTGGTGGGTGAGGAGAAGGCCAGATGGCAGCTAGAGTGGCTCTACTTTGCAAGGTGCCCTCCAGCAGCCTGCCCTGCAGACGGGGCTGACGCACCCAGCTCTGGAGAGCCCTCCAAGTCTGCGCATTCCCAGTGATGCCTTTGTGACCTTCACTAGGGGAAAACATCTGCAGTCCTGAGCTTAAAACACCCACCCCTACAGAAACACATATCTGTGAACACACATGTGTGTGCGTGCACAAGGAAGTAGGCTGTGTCAACTACAACCCCCCCTCCCCATGTGCTTTCTTGGCTTAGTGACACACAAAGTGGCGAGCAGCAGTGTCTCCTGCTTTGCACATCACACACACACACATGGCCCCAGACCAAGCTACCTGCTGCTGCCGCTGTGCCGGCTCTCTCCCCTGCCCGGATCCTGAGGAAGTGGCCAGTAATCACCCTGCTGTGCCTTGACATCTTCATCATCCCTCCGCCAGCCATGGCTAAGCCTGACAAAGTGAAGCAGAGCAGAGTGGACTTTCGCCCCATCGCCAGCTGTCGCCAATGGGAGACGGGAGCAAGGCAGCCGCCTCCTCTGTTGGCAAACGTTGACCTGAGGCCTCAGCTGCTTCACCCTGGAAAAGCCGCCGCCTGGAGAGCAGAGGAGTCAAGGGCTTTGGGATGAATGACATTTGAATAATGGATATCATCTTGCACCCGAGGAATCGTTTCCTTCTGCCTGAGCTTCTGGTGGAGTCTCACAGAATCCTGGCATCTCCCTGGAAGAAGGTCATGGGAAACCATCACTTCAGTATCTGCTAAGAAAACTGCATGGATGCAGTTAGGGAGTTGGCAGGAATCAGGCTTAGCTCCATGGTACTGGACAACCACCCTTACTCACTGATAGCACCCGTTCCTAGCCCGAGGCCCTTTCTGCCCTTGGCTTTATTCTGTTAGACAGCTCTCAGAACAGGGGACAGCTATCCGCATGCAAGTGTAGACTATAGCAGACCTCAGATGAAGCCTGACATAATCTGTATTAGCATGTGGATAGAAGCTCCCTGTTCTGAGATACATTCCAGAATAAGGCCAAGGGCAGAAAGGACCCAGATCTCCTTAGCTGTGGCACACAGTGGGTCCCAACTTCAGACCCTAAACTGCCAGGCAAGATGAAGTGGGCAGAGGGGCCTAAATCTTCAACAGTTGTATGGGAGAGGAATCCCTGAAGGAGGAGGAGGAGAAGGAGAAGAAAGCTTTTCTATCCCACTTCCATCACCCATTTAAGGAGACTCAAAGTGGCTGACAAAGCTTGTCTAAATGGCCAAGCACCAGAGCATGAGAGGGTTTTAAAGATCTCATGTGGGCAGCATCTTCATACAGTTAAAAAAAAAAGTGATTGGCAAGTGGCATAGAGGTGGTGGTGCCTCTAACCTAGAATATGCACTTTTAGAGGACTTTAATGTGGATTAGAGGTGGTGTGGGTGCTGCACTGTGACATCGAGGTGCAGGGCCATGGGGAGCAGATGATTTTGATGTTTTGCCCATCCACAGCAAGCTTTTCCACCCACCCCTCTGTTCCCTGGATGGGGATTCAAAGTGGCCCACAGCACCTTTTTTGCCCTTTGCCCCAGATCGGGCACCCTTTGTGTGGTGGGTGGCAGTGCCATGCAAGCCCAGGAGGAGTGAGCTGAGACCATCCCAAAGGGGGGCATGGTGATGAATCAGTTCCCTATGCAGCGGCCAAAGGTGGCCCGGGGACAGACGGCCACCAGGAAATTCCTCCAGTAAACAAGAGGGCTGGCTTTCCACTCAGGCAGTTCCCTGTATGGGGATTCCAAGTGGCTACTAATGCTTCCTTTTTTCCCATGCCTCAGACTAGGCACTCTTTGCATGGTGGGTAGGTGGTGATACAATGGGAGACCAGGGGCAGCCTGCTTCATGATGGGAAGTGGAATCTAATCTGGAATTTCCAGATAAGATTCCAGTTGCCAGGATAGTAAGGCAAAGCGCACCATGGATAGGTGACCACTAGGAAATCCAATAGGGCAGGATCAATCGTGTCCCAAAATCCTGCACTGCACTACCAAACCTGGCCATGGGTTAAAATGGATGCCAACCTGAAAAGTGGCTAAGGGTGCTTGCAGAATTGTGCATGAATTCTGAAGTGCCATTCTCCAGCCATGGTGCAATGTGAGTGCAACACCCACTCATTGCCCCCTTGGACTGCTGGCCACCAGGTGATCCCTGACCCTTCACCAAAGCAGAATTAGAAGTTGGCTTCTCCACCCACCTGGCTGTTCCCAGGATGGGGATTCCAATTGGCTGTCAATGTTTTCTTTGTTCACCCATCCCAGATCAGGTGCTCTTTGAGTGGTGGGCAGCAATGTCTTGTGAGCCTGGGAGGAATGAGCTGCGACCAAGTCAGGTAGAAGGTGGAGGGCTGCGGCCACAACAATGCTGGGAGTGCACCTAGGAGAATATGTCTGGCCTTGCTGCCTTCTATTGGGAGCACCCCCCCAAGTCAGGACAGTCAACCATGTGAAGCAGAACTGGCAGAGCACAATTTGCCAGAAGGAATTTCCACTGATGGGGACATGCACTTCTGCGCAAAAGTCCCACCCTGATCAAACGGTGGAGCTGCGTCTCCCCAGCCCGGGCCATGTCATGTTTGAGTGGCGGGTGTGAAGCCAATCAGGGAGAGGCATGGGAGGATCTACGGCTAAGGGAAGGAGAGGAAAAGATCCTGTTTCCCCATGCTGGGGACTTGAGCGACTTCAGCGGGAACTGCAGTATCCAAATTGAGGCTCTTTTATCATGGAGCAAATGGGAATGACCAGAGTGTGCACTCAGTTCTGAAAGAAACTCAATCCAGATTAAAATAGCCCAGTGGGAACATGCCCTTGGTGCTTGGACTTAAGTTAATGTGAGGAGAGGGTGGAGATAGTTCGCAATTTTTCAGTGAAAAAAATATTCCAGAAATATTCTGCATTAGTTTTGGTTTTCAATTCAGCATTATTTTCATTTAAAACCTTTTTTCAGTCCCTCTTTGCACCTCACTGCTTACATCTTTATCGTTCAATTTGTTTTCTTTGTGGACTTTCCTCCCTTCAAATGTACTTTTCCAAGTCCTATTTTTACAAGTCTCAAGCATTAATCCATTTTTTGTGTTTGATCGGAGAAGAGGACTAAAGGCGGCTGAGCTATACACTAGTGGGTGGATATTGTGTGAATTTGCCTTCCCTTTCACCCAATGTGTGATTACACGCTGCTGAGTGACAGAACTTTTATCCTGTCATAGCTCAGGGGGTTCTTTGGTGGTGGAGAGGGGTGGAGACGAAAAATCTCACGAGGTGAGTTCCCATTACCACTTTAAAATGGTTTCAAAACAGTTTGGATCCTCGTCATTCCCACCCCCAATTCAATTAAAAGGGTTTCAAAATGGTTTGGATCCTCTTCATCCCCATTCTCAATCAGTGTCAGGGGTATTTTGAGGATTATTCAGCTTAAAAATGGAATAAATAAACACCAGAATTTTCCAGTGTTTTTTCCCCGCTTTTGCTTTTAAAATGTTTCTTCCTTAGTGTTGTGGGAACGCTAGAGTATTCCCCTATACAGCAGACTGTTTCATTGTAACAATTCAGCCGCTTCACACCTGATAACAATGTTTACTTTCCCTTCCACGCAAGCCTAAAGAACAAGGAAAGAGGCAATCCTGCTCAGTTCTGGCTGTTTCCCTCCTTCCTTGATTTTTAAAAAGGGAAAGGGGGGAAGCTGCTGCAGGAACTGGGAGATGCGTGTATATTTAAGTGTCTGTGTGTAGGCGGTGGCAGCAGCAGAGCGAGCCAGCCAGCCAGGGGGCTTTTTTCAGGGTGAAGCTGCTGCAGGAACTGGGAGATGTGTGTATGTTTAAGTGTGTGTGTGAAGGTGGCGGCAGCAGCAGAGACAGCCAGCCAGCCTGGGGGCTTTTTTCAGGGTGAAGCTGCTGCAGGAACTAGAAGATGTGTGTATGTTTAAGTATGTGTGTGAAGGTGGCGGCAACAGCAGAGCCAGCCAGCCAGCCCGGGGGCTTTTTTCGGAGGGAACCCCTGCCGGGGATGGTGGCTGTGGAGGTGGAGTGGGTGAAGGGGGCTTGAGTTGCCGCTGCTGCCGTGTGCCCTGGGCAATGGGGAGAGAGGGGTGAGGAAAGGCTGAGGAGGGGAAAGAATCACTTTCCCCAATCCGTTTTTGGAAGCGTTTTAAGTGTTTAAGAGTGGGGACACAAAATTGGGGTTGAATCCGATTGCCAGATGCTCCTTTGCTTCCTTTTAACACACTTTACTTATCGATGTAAATCCCAATGTAAATAGCCTTGTATATAGCACTTTATTCCTTGAATGGGAACTCGCCCATAAAGAAGTCTCAGGGCAGAAACAGAAAGATGTGACCCAAACTGAGGACAGACTGAAGGAGGCTATCAGGTATTGGGTGTAGACAGAGTTAGTGTGTTTTCAGTCCCGTTTCTTAATAAGATGCACTATTTCAGCAAGGTGTGATTACCATCATTATGTGCTTGCGTGCGGGTTTTATTTAGGGTTGAAAAGTATCTTTATCTATATTTGTAAATGTGCTTCTGATATTTTACCTTTTAACTGCTGCTTTTGTTTTCTTCCAAATAAAAGAAGAACCATTTCATTTTTTAAAAAAACAGTGTATTCCCTCTTTCCACTTAGCAGTTCATTTCTGAAAAACAATAGCTACTGCAATATTTCACTTAAGAAACAAGTTTATTAAATTATGTATGGCAACAAAAGGCAAACCTCACAAACTACAAAATGAAAAAAACGGCAGTGAGGACAATGGAGGAGTTTTCAGAGAAAGGCACATAACACCACTGTAATGTTTAGGAAAATGAGAGAGTACTGGTAGACCTTTTAAGTGACAATAATTTAATCAAAACAAAAGTCTATCCACTTATTCTCCACTAAACAATTTGTCCTCCAAATGCATTTAACAAACAATGAAGAATTCCTGAGCATTTTTACCAGTGTTTTCCAAATAATATATTAATTTATCATATCCTTTACCTTACAGAACAGATGATTCAACTCATCCATATAAGAACTAACCTATGCAATCTGGAATATTCTGAAATCTGCAGAAGAGGAAACATACTGATTGCTTAATAAAATAAAACTAGCTTCAGAAAATTAGGCAGTATAAAACTGCCTCTTTTCCCCCCAAAGGAATGACATGACTAGAGTGTATTTGATTCAGAACATATAAATGGATTAATATATGTGGCTTTAAAACAATTCCTTAAGAAACAATCAAATTAAAAAAACCCTGTGTAGATTTTTTGCAAACTGAAAGGAAATACATAGTTTGATTTGCAATATACTTTAAGTGCAACAATGAGAAAGAAAGAAAGAAAGAAAGAAAGAAAGAAAGAAAGAAAGAAAGAAAGAAAGAAAGAAAGAAAGAAAGAAAGAAAGAAAGAAAGCAGCACATCACCAGACCTTTCTTAGAATTACAGAACATCAAATGGGATTTGTAGGCATAAATGTACAGCACTTTTTGCTGTATGGAACAAACGAACCAAAACCTCACAAGGTAGAGATTCAAAACCAAAGGGATACAGAAAAAGAATTTCCCAACACATATAACAAAATTGATACTACGGTAAATTCACAAATCGACCCTGTATGTGAATACTATAGTTCCTAAAAACAGATCCAACAAGAGAATAAGCTTATATAATCATTTAAATGTACTTCAATTCATTTAAACACACCAGTATATTATAAAACTTGCATAAATTTTAGTATATATTTGCTTTATTCATGTACTTCAGGTGTTCGCTGAAGAAGACCTGGAAACAGTTGTGCTGAAATGTGTCTAGCCATGGAGATGCTGAGCTAAGGATCCCATAGATTGCTTTGTTGTTTGTCTACAGTACCCACCAAGGACATTTTTACATGCTGGCTTTATTATGAGTTTTTTTATATTTAGTCATAAACCTTTATATGTATTTATTCCGTTGTTAGATGTATATTTAGGAATTGCAATATCCACATGTAGTGTCATTTTGTGAATTTACTTATTATATTACCAATTTTGTTGTTTGTGTTGCAGCACTTAACTATACCAGAAAGGTAGGGTCAGTAACAAAGATCCAGAAGACCCTAAACTAAGAATTGGACAGTTTCATTAGGACTTCTCATTTTGAACCGTTGAAGCTAAGGCCCTGTCCAGGTGGCAGGAATACAGCGCCATTCACTTCTTCACAGCTATGGAGATTCTTGGACACTCAGAGGTGGCAACATGGCATGTGGACAGAGTGTCCTAGAGTGTCCTCGTGTGCTAAGTGCAAGCAGATTTGGGACAATGATCTTACAATATTTTATTCAAAACACATTTTATGCTAAAGATTTGCTTGTTTGCTTGTTTTAACAGAGATCGTCCTCCATGGAATATTTTCTGAGGGGATACTGATACAGCTTGTTTGAACTTCACACATTCTTCTGATTTTGCTAATGCTGGCTAAAATACAGATAAGAAATTGAAGGACTCTTCTGGGACATGCCTACACAAAGCCTGACCCGCCATGCTGAATGAAGCTCCCCAATCATTAGAGGTAGTTCCCTATTGGGGCCTTGAGGATCCTCCTTTCCCTGAAATCCTAATGTGACTTATTCTGGCCTCTCACTTCAGCAGGGTCTGCATGGTGCCTCTATGGCACTGTGAATGCCCCATAAGAGGTCAGGGCCTGTGTGGCCACACTCTCCCTTGGCATCTTTGTGCACTGGATGAGTATGGCATCCACTTGCCTCTAACTTGTCCTGCTGCCAGAAGAACCCCTAAGGGCACTGAAATGGCAGAGCAGGAGGACTCTTCCTCCCCCTTGGCATCAGCCTTGTTGCTGCCATTCTCCTGCCAGCGCTTAGGGCTACTTCCTTGTCTCCTTGGCAGTCCTGAGACGTTTTCGCACGGGGCTGAACGGAACGCGGAAAAGACAGCTGTGGACACGTCATCCGCATTGCCCGCGCGCGGCTTGCGTTCCGACGTGTCCGCAGCTGTCTTTTCCGCGTTCGAAATGTAGAGCACTTTAAACTGCTCTACACGCGTTCCAACGCGGACGAGCCGCCCGCAGCCGTTCGGGAGGAGAAGCATTCGCGCCTGCTTCTATCTCCCGAACAGCTGCGGGCGCGCCTCCGACGCCGCGCGGCTTTGACAATCAGCTGTTTGTCAAACAGCTGATTGTCGATCTGCCTCCGCGGCTGTCTGCGCGCCCCTTGCCGGCGTTTGCCGGCTAAGCCAGCTTCGGGTGCTTTGAGCATTCGCACCCAGACGCTCCGGAACGCGTTTACACGCGTTCTGGCGCGTCTGTGTGTGAACGGGGAAAGCGCCCGGAGCTGGCTTAAGCTTTCCGCCTGAACGCGTTCCGTTTCGAACGCGATGCAGTGCGGAAATGCCTCTGGCTGGGATCCTCCTGACAGCCATAATAGTAGCCTTTAAGGGGCATCCCACTACTCTAGTGCTCGATTTGCAGGTGGGAGGAAGTGATCTGATTTCCCCATGAGGATCTTACCTCCATGTGCTCAGGCATAAAGGTGGAAAGGGCTCCTGTACCTTTAGATAATTTCACAGAAGAAGGAATTTCAGCCTCTTGCTTAAAACTTCCTCTTCTGCCCAGTTATTGAAGGTGTAGGAGTCCTGGCATCTTTCTCCACCTGGGCATTCTCAATCTAGCAAAAGGTGACTCTTCAGACCCAATACAAAACTTGTAGAAATTCCAGCTATCAGGGAACCTTTCTGAAGACCAGTGCATCTGCAGAGACAGTTCAAAACTGCTGTCCTTCTTGCAACTCTTTGTTAGCTCTTATCTAACACGTAACTTGGTTTGACAGACCACAACCCTCCCCCCCCCAAAAAAAAACAATTACACAGATTCCATACACTTGGATCTAAAAAATGAGAAAACAGATACATGGGCAGTGGCACACAAACATATTCAGAAGGAGCGTTTCAGATCTCAGACTGGATATATGGAAATTAAGTAAAAGTACAATTCTACTCCCATTAGCGATGTGCAAAAATTCACATTCATTTTTGCAACTGAAACAAACATCCGAAAATTCATTCCTTTGTAACTCTTTTGATTTAACCCTTTTACTTTTGCATTCGCGGTCTATCATTTTTGCAGCTTTTACTTTTTACAAAGAAAAAGCTTATTTTTGTCAGTAAAATACTGCAAAAGTGAGAAAATCCGATTGAACTTTTCGTATTCATGAGCCGGGAGCATTGTTTGTTTTGTTCAAAAGTATGGACGTTTGAATGTCCGGACTTCTGTTTTGATGCAAAAATTTGTGAATTTGAGCATTCAATGTAATTTTCAAATGCAAATTCGCTCATACACATCCCAAAGTTCCAGCCTCATGCATTCAAATAACTCTATGTATTTATACAGCAGGTCTAGAATGAACAGTGAACTTTGCAAAAACAAAAGACTCTAAATTCCCCATCTTATGGATACTAAGGCAACATCCAGATGGGAGAAACATAGGGCCATTATCTCTGTGCTATACTGGGATTGCCACTCATATCTGTTGCAACCCCACCACAGCTCTGCTATATCCCCCCTAAAATACGCTGCTGCAGAAAAACCCAACACTGGGGGCAGACCTTCCCAAAACAGCGCTATAACCTATCTTCTAGTTGAAGCCACCATAGTTGTTCTGGCCACTGAGCATGTGCAGGAACTGAGAAAGATGGCTGCGCATGCATAATGGTGGTGACACACACAGACAGTGTGAGCCCCCATACTTTCTGTGCAGCAAGCTAAAATTCTGGAAGGTTGGGGTGTGCACAAATGTTCTAAACATTCAAAATTTGATCAACTTTGATCGAATGTGGACATTCGAATTCAAGTAGAATGCCTTCACATTCGAATTTAAACCTTTGAACGAATTTTGAATGTTCCAAAACATGCGTTCAAATGATTCAAATCATTCAAAGGCGCGTATCTGTACGAACATCATATGTACAGTACCTGACAGAAGTTCTGTCGCTTATCCATGTTGTTGAAACCGAAGCTTATAACCTGACTTAAAATTCATCCGTTGGTTTTAGAAATGACTCATATGAAAGCTGAAACCCTCCCAAATGAGATTTTTTTTTAAGAAAATAAATTTGCTTCACTGCTGAAATATTGTTTAGTGTTGGCTTCTGGGCTCATGGAAGTCACACAAAATATTAAATATGGCTCTAATAGCACCACAACTTCATTCACCAATGTTATGAAACATATCTTTGTATTTGAAGTGAATTATTTGTTTGATTTTCACATTACTTTTTGTGGGCGACAAAACTTTTGTCTAGCCAAAATCAGACCTTTCTGTGTTCATTAAGTGATCAATATTTCAGCATTGAAGCAAATTTATTTTCTTTTTTTAAAAAAACCTCATTTGGGAGGGTTTCAGCTTTCATATGAGTCATTTCTAAAACCAATGGATGAATTTTAAGTCAGGTTATAAGCTTTGGTTTCAACAACATGGATAAGCGACAGAACTTCTGTCAGGTACTGTATCTGTACTCATTTGCGCTTATAATGCGGAACAAAAATGGGATGCATACAAAATGCGTACAGATACGTATAATACATACGAATGTTGTCGACATTCGTATCTTCAAATCTGTATCTAACATTCGAATGAATAGATTTGAATGTATCGGATTTGAATCGGTTTTTCTTGCATTTGGATTTTAAACATTTGAATCCAATAGAATGTTTCGACATTCAATTCGGCTCGAATTTGAGTGCCAAAAAACATTTGTGCACATCCCTACTGGAAGGCCTTTCCCCCTGGAGTATTGCTTTCCACCACAATATTCAGCTGGCATCTGGAATTGGCCAAAGCCTCTGACTTGCCGCTTATACCTGAAAGGCACTG
Source organism: Aspidoscelis tigris stejnegeri (assembly GCA_023333525.1). Classification (NCBI taxonomy): domain Eukaryota; kingdom Metazoa; phylum Chordata; class Lepidosauria; order Squamata; family Teiidae; genus Aspidoscelis; species Aspidoscelis tigris. The sequence continues at coordinate 18,171,965 of JALMGA010000007.1, forward strand.
CAACAGGTTCAGTCTACTTTCCCTGCTGAAATTAAATGGGAATCTACTGTCCTCCTCTTCTTTTAATGTGAAGAGGAAATATGAGGTAGTATAAATTGTCTGGAGAAAAAAAAGAATGAAGAAAGAACGAAAAAGAACCGTTGCACTCCCACTTCTGTTTGGTTGTAGCAGGACTATAGGGCTTGATAACGGACATATACTTTGCTGGTTTACGTTACTTTGGTTTGTCTGCATCGTATGCGCAAGCGACACTAGCACAGTGAAAAATGAATTTTCTCATGCTCCCTGCTACCCAGAAGAAAACCCTATTGAATTCCATCAGACTTGCACCTTAGTACGTGTGGCTGGGATTGCAGCTGGAAGATGGTGGGTGAGCTTGATTGCTGTGAACACTTTGTGCAGAAGGCTTTAAACACGGTCATAGAAAAAGGTGCAGAGTTTTTAAGAAACTGTCACTGCTGGCAAGCTGCACATACAAATGACACACACAAAAGGTTATCCGGCACAATGCTGGGTCTACTGCGGTTTGGATGGTGCAGTCTGGCCCATGATTATTGGAGCACATGGCAGCATAGGGCTGTGCATGTTGTGGCTTTTACAGGAATGGATCAATGGAAGCTTTCCATGGTCCATGTTTCCCAATAAATGGTGCTAAAAATCTTTGTGATCTTCTTCTTTTATTAAACTTAGGGTTATGACTCACATGCCAAAGGGGCTTTTCAGTAGGATTTGCTGGTTCATCTGAATAGAGGCTGCATCCATATGCATGGTAGAAGGTGCCAAGAAGGAGGAGGAGGAGGAGGAGAGTTGGCTTTTCTACCCTGCTTTTCTCACCATTTAAGGACTCAAAGTGACTGACAAAGCTTCCTATTCTTCTCCCCACAACAGACACCCTGTGAGATAGGCGGGGCTGTGAGAGCTCAGAAGAGAGCTGTGACTAGCCCAAGGTCACCCAGCAGGCTTCATGGAGGAGGGGGGAATCAAATCTACTATTCCCAGTTAAGAGTCTGGCTCCCTAACCACTAGACCAAATTGGCCCCAGCAGAGTGCCACCTAAATGCCCGGGGCACTTGCCACTGACCAGCACTCTGAGAATGGTGCTGGAAGGTCTGCAACAGAGGAGAAGCACTCCAAAGGTGCCCACCACCCCCAGGAACTCTCACTGCCTAGGTGGTGCTGAAAGTGACTAATGTGACTACTTTGCACAGGATCATTTCCAGAGCTATTTATGGCTTTGGTGCACCATTAAAATGGGTCCCCCATTAAACTGGATCATGGAGGCATGTGCTGCGTTTGCATGTCTCTGTGATCCACTTTAGCATCTGCTAGTTCCCCTGGCAGACCTTGAAAGGTCTATTGATATCTTGTACTAGATGGTCGTTTGGGGTTGCATGGATTGGTCTATGCTCTGTCCAGTGCAGACAAGTGTGCTATCAGTGTGTGGAAGGAAGGGCCCTGGACCCCTTTGTGGAACGGTGCATACTAAGTGTGGCATGGCCCTTGGCCCTACAAATTAGATAAGCAGTCAACTGAGCTCACCCTGCTCCTGTGCTAGTTTCATGGACCTTCTCAAAGCCTGTCATTTTGTGGAGACAATCTTGTTTTCACTACACAGCCCCCCCCCCCCATGCAGATTAAACCCAACTTGACTAGAGGATAACTGATGGAAAACTGATCCTCACTGAGCATGCCAATGGCATAATATCAGCTTGAATGGCACAAAACAAAATTTAAACAACAGCCCCTAAATGCAAGAGTGCTGGATAACAGCACACAAGGACATGTGAGTCCCAAACACTATGCAGCAAACCTCAGATGCCTTTCTCTCTCAAAAGAGGTACAGTAGATATTCGTAGGCTTGAAGACTGAGCATACCTCATGCTGGTAATGCTTTACAGCAATCATGAGCATGGAGCCAGAAATGGACTTAACTTCATAGTGCAGGCGAGTATGCTCAGCACATTAGGGCAGTTGCTCTTTTCTACTCAGATAAAAACATGCCTTCTGATTTGGCAAGACTACGGACCTGAGCTGCCAGATGAAAGAAGAATGGGGCTCCTACATCTGTAATAGTTACATGAACAAGGTGAGTCAGCAGGTATAGATCAACATGGGGCTTACCTTCAGCCTGGAGATTTTCCTGAACTATAATTCCCAGCATCCCATTCCTGGCACCCAATGCCAGGTGAATGTTGGGAGAGCAATGCTGAGAACTGTAGTTCAGGAGAGGGGTGTACATGAATATTCGTAGTATTTGAAATTTGTATGAATTTAGCTGAATTTGGACATTTGAATTCAAATCAAACGTTAGCACATTCAAAGACTGAAATTCGAATTTGAATCAAATGTTTTGATAAATTTGTATGAAGCTTCATATGAAAATTTTGTATGGGATTCATATGCTATTCGTATGCATTCATATGGGATTTGTATGGGATTGAGCATTCATATTGAATACTAATCCTACCACATTCAAAGTGGATCTATTTAATACGAATCAAATACACAAAAAACATTCTTGCACACCCCTAATTCAAGACCTAAATTTGGAGAAGACCAGTTGGGCATTCTTGTTTTAGGCAACCCTGATGAAACTCCTTCTTCCATGCAACTGTTAAAGGATCAGGAGATCTCTCTTCCTTTTTATGTGGCCACCATCATCCTACACAGCTCTATACCACTTCACCATTAATCTAATAGCAAAGGAGTATCATTTTGAAAATAGCATCTCTTCCTTTTTCTCTCATTATTAGCTCTGAAGAAGAGTTAACACTTTTCTGGTTACATAAATATCTCTAGGGAAAATCAGAAAATACAGAACTTTTGTTTTTTATAGAAAAATATCCTGCAAAAATACGTAGGGTTTGTATTAAAGTGGACTCTTTATTATGTACAATAAGGCAAGGTAGGAAATTGAGTAGTACTGCTATGGGATAATTCATTATCATAGAAACAGAGAAGCTTAAACGTTTTCCTCTCCCGAAATGCTGGAATCCCAAACTTACTTTCTTGTGATAATTTTATCATACAAAAACAGGGATGCAAAATCTGGGGACTCTCCAGATGTTGTTTAGTAACAACACCCATCAGCTCCAGGAAAGCTAGTCAATGCTCAGGAAAGATGCAGCTGCCTAGTGCAGGGATGCTCAATTGTGACTTTCCAGGTGTTTCTGAACTACAGTTCCCATCATTCCACAACACGCAACATCTGAAGGGCTGCACCGAATGCCTCTGACCCAGCAGTAGCTCATGAGAAATATATTGATCATCTATCTGCTAAAGCAAGCCTGTGCCCAGACTTGATCGGAAACAGCACAGCTTCCTTCTACCCGCAGCAGTGGTGCAGCATCTGATCTTTACTTCACTTTTTCGGGAACATGCTGCGCCCCCGCTGCGGGCAATGGCAGCGTATCCCGTCTGACTGACGGGAAGCCACTTTGGCGGGACAGCACAGCTTCCAATTGCCCTGTCAGGCGCACTGTAAGCAACTGCGCTGTCCCTTGTGGCTTCTGATCGTCGTGGTCTGAAACTGATGGGAAGCGGCTTCAGCAGTGTAACGTGAGTTTGGAAGCACCCCAGAGCAGAGGAGTGAACTCAGAAGATTTTATTTCCTGGTTAAGAATACCTTCAATGCACCAGATGTAGTATCTGTACAAAACTTTTAACACCTTTTTTTAAAAAAAAAATGAAAGTAAACCCACAGATTCCATGGGCCTTTTTGCACTTTGATGATTGGGATGGGATGAAACTGCTCCACGGTTGTACTAGGAGCACATAAGGTGCAGCCCTGGACACAGTCTTTGCACTTACTTCCACGCAAACACTCCATGGGGATGGGGCAACCTCCATTTCTGACCTTAACCTATTTGGGAAAGTGTTCACACTCACTCTGCTCTGCAGTAAGTCCCAGTTAGGTGGGTTCCCACTGAAGTTAAGTGCAAGAAGACCCTCCACTGCTCTTGTACATTTTGAGCAATTAACCATAGTGCCTAATGGAAGGCTATTGCCATTACTGACCACCTCTGATAGGCTTGTCCCACTCTTCACATTTGCACAGAACCAAAGCTGCATCCACAAGGAGCCATTACAGCTGGTTCCCAAAGTCAGTGCCCTAGGAGTCAGTGCGAAGTCAGAATCCATGCCGGGCCCTCTGAGGTTCCTAGGCTTGCTGCTGTGAGGGAAATCCTCTTGTGGTTTTGAAGGAAATCCCCCACAGTGCAACATGACTTCTGCACGTGTCCAGAGGTCAGCCATGTTCAATCCACCAAAAAGCAGACTAAGGCTGTTTTTGCACTTAACTCTATGAATAAGAATTTAGAAGATCCAGATCCTTGAGATGCAGTCCTTGTTGGAATCCAATCTTTGCAGTGAAGACCCCATTAAATCCAGATTTTGTTGGTGCTTGTGAGTACAGCAGGTTCAGAATGTGTTCCTAATGGGTTCCTTAAGGGGTCTTGTATGCAGAAAGTATGTAAGAGATCTGTACGAATCGAGTACCTATTGGGTTCCTAATGGGGTCTTTGTTACTAGTGCAAAAACAGCCTGGGTTGCAATTGGACTTGATGATTCACTCTGTCTCCCCACTGCTATCTGCATGGCTGTGTGGACAGGACAAATCAGACGTTACAAAAATCCATGGGCATTAACTCTCATGGGCATTGAGGCAGCCAGTGCCTACCCAGTGGGCTGGTGTACGTGACCACACGGCGTCCAGGGCACCCAGTATTATGAACACCAAGGTTCTAAGGGGATCTATTAAGGTCCTACATGAGTGCAGTCCAAGAGAAGATGGGAAAAGCCATTACTATGTCAGCACAGGAGAAGCCAATGCCATGCAAGGGGTTACCAGCAGGATCCCTTTGAAGGCTTCTCAAACCTGGGCCAGGCTGCAAGTATTATATAGCAATTTGGGCAGGAAAGTCCCAGGTATGAATACAACACAGAATGGCATCTGCATTCCTGCCTATTTCTCCCATATTATGGCCTCTTCTGTGGCTTCATGAATTACAGAACAAACCTTTATGCTTTGGTACAGTTACAGACAGTAGGCTGGACACCAGTGGCTGAGGTTAGGAACCCAATTACAGTGTAATTTTTCACAGTACTTTCTAAGATGTGCTGCCAGTGCAACATTTGCTAACTTTCTGAGATTCCTTTCACTGCATTGGTGTACAAATCTCTTATCAATCACACTAGTCAAGCACAGGGGCGGGTTGAGTTTTTGAAAAATAATGACAGTAGGTACTCTTAGTATTAAGTCACTTTTCACAAATGAGAACTCTAAAAAAAAAAATCACAGTTTGGAATAAAAATGATCTGCAATCAGCTACCAGCATGTTCTTAAGTGATTGAATATAAAGCATTAAAAGGCATAAGCTACAACTGAGCTAAATCAGACAATGGGCAGCATTTCCGTTAACATGATAAAAGCACCTCAATTAAACCCTCAGTGTAGCTGGTCCCCCTTGGGAATAATGGAACAGGTCTCACTTAAGGTGCCTTTGCTAAGTAATGGAGACCCAGGGCCAATATGCGCTTAGGCCCGTAGTTGATAATCAGGTAACATCTGGGTAGGTAACATCTGGGTAGGTACAGCATAGAAATGCCCCCTGCCTGCCCAGAAGTTGACTAATTTTCAGGTAGCTGTGGAGCATGAAATCATGCTCCACAAGCTTACCAACCTTTACCAAAAACTTACCTGAAGCATCCAGTGGTGATCATCTGCACCTTTGCTGGATGGGGAGGTCAACGGAGCTGCCACACAAGCACGCTGGCAACTCCGCGGGCCTCCAGATGTGACTGCAACTGTGCACAGCGTTCAGCAACTTCATGGCAATGGCGCTGATACATGTGCAGCCACAGAGGCAGCACCCAGAAGAGGACTGGCCCCCAGATTGATCATAGATGAATGACCAATTGCACAGGGTGTGGGCTGCTAGTGACTAGCACTTGCGACTGTTAGCACTAGTCAACATTAGGTGATTGCGCTCCTTTCCTGTCCATGGGATGGGAAGGGAAGTGTGACAACGCCCCCAGATGTGTTCTCATGTAGTCGTGAGGTCATCATAAGAAACAATCAACAGCCAGCCAAGAACAAGCAACATGATGGGAAGTGCTCTTCAACCATTTCTGCGTCCTTCATCACTTTTTATAGTCTGGAAGCTAACAGCAAGCTTAGTGATGAGCGAGAATCAGCTCTTAATGAGTCACAATGGAAGCTAAGAACATACCTCGGGGTCTGCTCCTACCTTCTTTTGGCATTTATCACATGCAATGCTTAGGCAGATGCCTTCCAGTTTGCTGGACCACCCAAAGAGGGATGGGGTAAGCACAATAGAAAAGTTTGCTGCTCATTCACAGAATGTAGAGATGTGCAAAGTTCAATTCAGGTTTGAAAATTCAGTTGAATTGTTCACGTTCGCCGATATTTCCATTGAACCGAACACGCGGTTGTTTGGATATCCAAAGGTTTGACTGCACAAACCAACTTCCCACTTGTGAACATAAACAATCAGAACAAACGTTTGTGTTTTCTGTATTTTTGCCCATGAAATGGGCTTTTATTAATAGAAGAAAAATGTGTTTTTGAACTAGTGTGAAATTGGGTAGAAACAACCGTTTGTTTGACTGAACGGTTTGCAAGCAAACAAACGGAAGTTATGTTTCAATGGTGAAATGGGACACATCCCATTTCTTCATTTTCTGCCTTGCTGTAGCTTACAAACCAAGCCAGTTTTTCTTTCTTTCTTTGCTACCTGAAAAACAACAGCCAACCTTTGGATTAATTAAACCTGCACATAAAATTGTTTGGATCCATGTAGTCTAACCCACCAGTCTGCATTTTGCATGCGCTTGGAGTGGTGAGACAATAGTTTAAATTTCTCTCTTCCTGGCTTGGCTGACAGTTCTGGGCATTTTCCTTTGGTAACTCTGGAAAGGAAGCCAAATCCTTCTCTATGGAATCTGGGAATACTACTAAAATCTGATTAGATACAACCGTCGAAACCTTGCTGTATTCGCTAGTATCTTTGGAGATGGGACTCCTTTCAGTTTTGCTGACATTCTCCTTTGGTATTACAGCCAGGGCTCCATCATGATTGACTTTGTGAACTTCAACATAATCCGCTGGCTTTGTAGGCAAGAATGGTGGCTGCTCTGGAGGGAATAACCACACTTCCCCTTGGTCACCCTGGGCATTTAAGGATAAATCCTTGGTTTCCCCCATTTTGAGTGTTTTTACTGTGCTTATAGCTCCAATGGATTTCGGATGCTCTTCACATTTTGTTAAAACAGACGGCCTATTTATATTCATGGCACTGAGAGCCTTTTTACATATATCCATAGGGTCATGATAGGAGCATTTAGGAGGTCGACAACTAGGAGGTTGAACTCCAGGCCACGTGGATGCCAGTGTTCCAGAACCTGTGCACTGAGGGGGTTGCCCCTCAGGTTTTGTGCTTGGGGCTTCCTGTGTATCACTTGTAGCAAGGTTCTTTTGTTGTTCAGTTGTCTCTGGTATGTTTGCTTCCAAGAGCAGCTTTCTGGTTTCTTTGTGCTTCTCTGACAACAGAGAAGGACTCTCACAGCTTCCCCTTCCCGAGTCGCTGTCTGTTTCTTGATGCGTCAACCTGGCGTTTGTTTTATTAGGGTGGCTCTTTTCATCACTTGGCATTAGCTGCTGATCTTCGCTGTCATTGACTTCCAAAAATTCTACCAGCAGCTCCTCATTGTCTGGCGTGGGAGGGAAACCCTGGCATCCAAGAGCGCTCAGCAGCTCTTCTGTTTTCCCCGCCTTTATGAAGACACAGAGAAACAATGATATGGATGCAAATATTTTCTAATTAAAAAAAAAAATCAGAGGAAGTTAAAAGACGTATTTTTTTTTTAAATAGTGTCTCACCTCTAGTAAGCGAGCATCAACACCTTTTATCTTTGGTCCTGGAACTGGTGGCAAAATGCAGACTTTCATGCTGAAAACAAAGTAGAAACGGAAAGGCAAAAGTGAGCCAGTAACCCTTTGAGCCTGCAGTTTTCTCTCCTTGTGGTATTTGTGGCACTGAATTATTCCTTCCAGGACATTTTCTGGAAGGTGATTCTCTATGACACCCTTGAGTGTAAAATTGGCGATGAATGCTTTCAATACTGTTGCATTTGAAACAGCAGAGAAAAAAAATTTAATGCCTAATTCCCAAAAATTAATTCCCAAATTCTCAAAGACTGTTATAATTCTATTATAAGGCTATTATAAGGCCCTAAATAACTTGGCTCCCTAAATATCTAAAGGAATGCCTTCTTCCATATCAACCTGCCCGTGCCGTAAGGTTTGGAGGGGAGGCCCTCCTGTTGTTGTACCACCACTCACAGCAGCAAAAGGGGTGGGCATTCGGGATAGGGTCTTTTCAGTGGTGGCTCCCAGAATGTGGAATAGTCTTCCTCCTGAGGTGCATCAGGCACCTTCACTCTATGTGTTTAGACGAGCTGTGAAGACGTACCTCTTTACCCCGGCCTTTGGCTAAGTAAAGGAACAGCCTTTTCCTCCCCACATTCAGACACTGGCATAGTTTTAGTACGTTCAATATGTTATTGGTTTTCATGTGTTCATTTTATATGTTGTAACCCGCCCTGAGACCCTTGGGGATAAATAAATAAATAAATAAATAAATAAATAAATAAATAAATAAATAAATAAATTCACCAAGCACTGGGAAAGTGCAATTGCCGCTATACTAGAGGGGATCACCTCACCACAGCTCTGGCAGCAAGAGGCATGAGCGGCTCTGTTACCACGGTGACCAGGCAACATGGCGCACAAGCACGCCTGCACAGCCCTGCTGCACATGTTGTTCACCTGGAAGAGGTGCAAACGGCGTGTGCCTGGTCAGCAGCTAAGTATAGCTGAGGAGAATGTTTTCATGTTCCACCATTATCCTGGGCGAGGGACACTCAGGCACGTGTAGAGGTGCTTCCAGGATGGAAGTATCACCAAACAGTGTAAATGTTTTTGCAAAGTACGAAAAGGCCAATGGCTTTAATAGTTTTATTCTGGTTTTATTCTGGTTTTGAATGTTATGTGTAAACTGCCTGGAGATGATATGAAACAGTATTGGAAAGTCCTATGTAAATAAGAGCTCAAACAACAGTCGCCACCAGGCCTTGTAATTTACAGGCCGCCTTGCTACTCCCTTCAAATATATATGACAAATAAACAAACCAAAAGTTTATTTTTTAGAGACAGCAAGTATCGTAAGTTCTGGTGTAACAACTTACTTGATCTTTTTCAAAGCTAGTGTCCAGATCATGATCAAACATACAACAAGTGACAGAATAGCCACAAAGATCCACACCAACATATCCTTCAGCCTGAACTCTAGAAGAAAAGAACAAAGATTCATCTCCCATGTACTTATATTTCCTTTTTCCTTTTTCTTTTTACATTGTTCACCTTGAGGCAAGTGCCATGCTATACCCATAAACCCCCTAGGAAGTGGTTTTATATTTTAAATAGCCCAGGATGACCTACCAATCTTTCTGTTAGGATCTGGGTATCACCAACTCTACATGGCTTGGTACAGCATTGGGTGGCCCTGTCCTCTCTAAATCTGAGAAAGAAGTGGCCATATTTACCTTTCCAGAGATTAATATGAGCTTCAGCACTCCAATTGCTCCACAATCCATAGTCTGCACGGCAGCGGACCTTTGCAACATACCTTTCCCCTGGATTTATACTAAAGGTTTTATATGTTGTTCTGTGACCAACAGGAATTGTCTGAAAAAAATATCAAGAAAAGAGACACTGAAGAGATACGTTTGTCTGTTATATAGTACAGGCTTTTACTTTCAAGCACCATGAAAATGTAGCTTTCCTTGTACAGTAATAGAAATCATAATGAGGAATGCAATCTGTCTAAACACAACAATTTCCAGGAAAAAAAACCCTGCATCACATAAATAAGGGTGAACTGTGCTTGCCAATATAAGCAATAGTGAAAAATAATTTTGCTTTGGATAAGAAAGGAAACCAAAAACATGTAGTGCTGGGGGGGGGGGGGGGAGGAAGAAATTTAAAAAAATTGTTCCTGTATGATATTATATGAAATTGGAATCCACTGGATCATGGGTTCAAATTGAAATCAGTCTTACAGATCATTGATTCAAATAAAAGGCACAGAACAAGAAAGGACATTTGCTTTATCCCAGTACAATTCTTTCCTCTTGCTCAGAGGAACAGTCTAAGGCTGTGGTCACACTTAAGCTTTAATCCATCTTCAGTCCACTTTCAGAGTGAGGGAATATGGCCTTTCCACTTGTGCCGCCGTTTTCCAGCGGAACATTTTAAAAAACAGAGTCAGATTCTCTGAGGCCCTGTGCGTCCGCACACACGTGGGGCGGCAGCAGCAGGGCTGGATGGGGAAATGGATCCCAAACCAGCCCTGCCGGTGCAAGCCCAGCTGTCAAACAGGGAGAGCGCGTGCTCTCCGTTTGACAGCTGGCCCGCCCACCGACCTGCGCCATTGGCTCCTTCGAGAGCTCCCATGGCACAGCCGGCAGCCAGCTTCCCTGGCTTCCCCTTCCCCCACCCTGCCCAGGGCTGCGCACTCGCAATCGGGGTCCTACCTGGTTGCGGCGCGTCAGCTTCTGGAAGTGGGGACCCATCTTCCACTGCACCTGCGTGTGTCATAGCCGGCATCGGCCAGCTGCCATCATGAGGGTGGCTGGCCCCTTCCCATTGGCCAGCCACCCTCATGATGGCGCCTGGCCAATGCCAGCCACGGTGCATGCAGGTGCAGTGGAAGCTGGGTCCCCGCTTCCAGAAGCCGCCGCGCCACAACCAGGTAAGACTCTGATTGCGAGCGCGGGACCCTGGGTGGGGTGGGGTGGGGTTAGGCTTCAGCTTCCCCTGGCAAGAGAAGGGACGATCGCCCCTTCTCTTGCCAGGGGGAACCCAGGAAACCCAGCTGCTGGCCCCGCCCACCTGCCTCTGCGACAGCTGGGCATGTGCCGGCAATCCGGCTTTTCCCCTGCCACTGCGGAAGTGTTCACTTCCAAACCGGTTTAAGGGGAAAAGCCAGATGTAAGACCTGATTTTTCCGTTCTTACATCTGAGTTGGATTTTGGCGGCAAAACCGGTTTAAGCAACCATTTTTGCATGTCGACGTGCGGACGTGGCGTCCTCAAGGGGACCCTAATTGGGTTCCCTATGCGGAAGCCACTTCCAAATCCTTCCCACATCTGGCTCTAAATCCGTTTTTAGAGCCTGTACGGAAAGGCCCTATATCAGCAAAGTGACAAGCTGTTTTCTTCCAGTGTGAAATAATTCAGAAAATTCACCTTTCACAATGTGGAAAGAAAATTACTGGTCAATTTGCTGATGTATTCTCTCGCTCTGAAGGTGGACTGAAGCTGGATTAAACCTTAGGTGTGACCACAGCCTTAGGAAAAAGCCTGATGTAAACCAAGGTTTTTCTCAAATTAGCCAAATTAAGATGGAGTTTAACAGGTGACACGATTGAAGTTTATAAAACTATGAATGATGTGGAAAAGCAGGATAGTGATCCCCCCCCCCCCCCGCTTTATCACAGAACACTAGAACCAGGGGGCACTTATATACATTTGAGGGATATAAGACTGAGAATTGACAAGGGAAAGTATTTTTTTTTACCCAGAATGTCAATTGCCTATAATAGCAGTTCTTAACCTGGGGCCTGGGGACTCCCAGGGGTCTGCAAAGGCCTCACAGAAGTCTGCAGTAGGCCAGCAGTGGTGGTGGGTGGGTGGTGGGTGGGTGGGAGGGGGACACAAGGGGGACACACAAGTGATGGACGCAAGGTGAGGGGCAGGGGTCCACAACAACAAAAGTTATGTAAAGGGGGTCTGCGGTGAAGAAAGGTTAAGAACTACTGGTCTATGGAATTTACAACTGGACCAGGAATTTACTACCAAGGGTAATTAGTAAATTAGTAAATTACTACTAATTCAGAGAGGACAGGTGTATCAATAGTTACTAGAATGGATTCCTAGGTGCCACCTTCAGGTTGGAGAGGCAGGCAGAGTGTCTCTAAAGTTAATCTTCACAAAGTCAAGACTAGGTGGGTCTTTTCTTCTTGTCTTCTAATTAAAAATGCCCAAGATCAGATAGTAAGCCCCTGTGTGAGATGGGATGGTGGACTAGATGGGTTGCTGCCTGATCCAGCAGAGCATCCCTTGTGCTCTTAAGGCAGGCAAAAAACTATTTCCTATAATGGCTACATTATAGAAGCTCCGTCTGTTAAGGTGCTCAGTAAGGGCCACTCAATAAGACCACAGCTTTCAACAGCCGGTTTGGATAAAGAAGAGGAGGAAGAAAAGAAAGCGGACAAGGACAAGGACAAGGACAAGGTCTGGAAGCAGATTATGTGGCAGATAAGAGCTGCTGTTCCTTACTTCCCATTCTTTCTCACTTTCTGGTTTTATCTGTAACTCATATTCCAGGGTTAGCCAGCCAGATCTGATGTCACCCTGTGAAGGTGGAGACCAGCTGAGTAGCAGATATTTTCCATATACTTTTTCTTCTAATTGCAGTGACAGGTTTTCTGGAGGGTCTGGCTGAACTGAAAGATGAACAATGGGAAAATATTATTACTACATATTAAATAACTTTAGCTGCTCATCAATTAAGTTCCCTGGGTAGGTCAGAAAGCACAATCAACACAGTATAATATTTAACAACTGCAAAGTCATTAATTAATCTGTTGTATCATCAAGAACAAAATCAATAGAAATAAATCCATTTTTAAAAAGGAGTTCTTTCAAGGAAAGTAAAAGAAAGCTCCTTCGTTTGCCTAAGTCCACGCAAGATTGCTCTGCCTCACTAAATACGTGGAGGCTGCATTCAGATGCTGCTTATTTATTCTGCAATATTTGGATCTTCCGGAATAATGCATGGATATTCCAGCCTCAGGGCTGGTGGTGGCTACTCTTCTTCCATTCTGTATATGCTGACACCTGGCAGGCTGCTCTTTAGGTGCCTTGGGGACTGGCAAAGTCCATGGGATCCCCTGTAACTCCAGCAGGTGATCCTTGCCCATGCGAAGGAGGTTTCCATGGAGGGCGTGGAAATGGCTCCTTCTGTGTGGTAGCTTACCACATGCGCACTACACATGGTGCAGATTTAACTGCATCATGCTTGCACTGAGTGTGCACTAGTACGAGAACCGATTAGGAAGAGGCACAAGAGGGACCCGTGACACCACATGCAAGTGCACTGACAGGTCACGTCACCCAGTTGCCCTGGTGACGGGGTCACACAGGCACACTGGCACAAGCACCAGTGTTTGACAAGGGCTGCCTCCAGATACCCATCCACACTTCAGGTAAGTTGCAGATGGGTTGGGGCAGGTTACACAAACACTAAGTATGCTAGGTCCACACCAGAACCATTCCTTCCTTCGATTCCCAGTCATGGGAACCAAAGTCTCCTCCAATCCAGTGCTTGCACTAACAGGCAGAGAACCAGCCAAGGGGACCTTCATTGTCTTGCCCAGAATTTGCACATGTGCACATCCATGATATCTATGCAAACTGTGATAGTTGCCCATATCATAAAAATGTATTGTGGAAATATTTCAGAAAACCCACACTCTGGGATTACCAACATCCATAGCTATGAGAAGATTCTGGCATGCTTTCTCATTGAATCACATTTGCATTGCATACCTATATATGCCACATCCACATAGTAAGGCAGAGACTCATTACTCCCCATCTCATTAGTTGCCTTTAGGGTAAGATTGTAAGTTATCCATAGTGAAGTATGTTTTTTATCAAAATAACAAGAATTGGGTCCTGCAGTTGTATAGTCAGGGCATTCATAGTATGTCTCCTCTCTGAAAAATACAAAGGTTCAGGAAACAAATTGGAGGTGAAATACAAAACATGCTTATAACTGTTACTTTGAAAATAACAATTCCCTGTGTTGCGCTAAAGCACTTCTTTAGCATAGACAGATAGCTGTAGAACATTTAAGTGTCTGATCAGAGTAGCGTCTCCCATATTTGTTCAGTTGCACAAAATATGCACAGACTTAATGCTCACATAATGTCAAGTGCATTTTGCATAATGACTGTATCAACTGTCCATTTTGTATAGTTCATACGTGCCATCTAGCACTTCTGACAATCCTCATTCGTCAAACTACAAAGCTTGCAAGAAGAGATAGCGTGTGCTCAACAGAGGCTGTTGAAAAGCATTTCTGAGCAAGCAAGCCCTCTCCCCAAATCTGTTTTGTTCTGTTTTGCAATCAGCAATTACTCACACCAGGGACAAAGGACCATATACGGCTGTGCTCTTACAGCTCTATGGGTGTGTTCCCATTGGGACTAAAATTCAGACTGGATTTGGACTCGGCATCCAGAGTTCCCATTAAATTGCCCAGTAGTCTGAATCTGGGAAGTCCCATTCCCATGCCAGTTCTTTTCCTCCGGATTTTCTGCAGAAATCCCCGCAGAAATCAGGGGGGGGGGGAGAGAGGAAGAGACCTCTGCTGAAACAGGACTTCAACAATCCAGTCTTGATTTTCGTGCCCGAGAAGCCAAACGAAGGAGGAAAGCCGGCAGCTGGGGCAAGCAAGTGAGGAATGAGCGGAGAGTGCAGGGAGAGGAGGCCACCCCTCGGATGCCAGAAAAGGCGAGCAAAGGAGAACTGGCAACCAGGGCAAGCGAGCGAGGGGTGTGGGAGGGAATGCATCGTCATTGGACGGTTGCAGAATTGGAGGAGGAGGAGGAGGCCGGCAGTGGTGGCGGCAGTGGTGGCTCCTGTCTTCAAAAAACGTTGTGCTGCACCATTCTCAGGTGTGCTTCTGCACACTTGCGGGTCCAGTGTGGGAACAGCCCGATGCGTGCTCAGTGCTGTTCCCAGCCTCCAACTAAAACCGCAGCAGAACCCGGATTACTCCGGACCAGAATAATCTAGGTTCACAGTAGGTGAGAACACGCCCTATATGGAAATCAACACATCAGTATGAACTCAATTATACCTACACAGAAGCTTTGCTTACCGTTCCTTGTTATAGAACAGAGTGTAATTAACAGGGAGACCTCCATCAGGACTTGCCCTCCACCAGCAAGTAAAGGTTTCTTTTTCAGGAGAGCGACATTTTATAAACTCTGGCCTTCCTGGAGGTTGACCTGCAGAGAAAGAGACAGATCTACCCTTTATGCATCCCCAAGCAATTTAAAGTCTGCTAAAAGTCTTCTTTTGCCTCTGTGCGCCCCCGTGCCAGGGTTTTTAATAAGCTTCCAGCACTACAAAACGAGGAAAACCCGCAACAAAAAAAGTGCCCTTTAAATAAGACTTTCAGCGCTCTTTTTGGAAGTTGCGGGTTTTCCTTGCAACATTTACCTTGGGGACGCTCTGTGGCAAAAGGGGCGGGGATTGCCACCTACACACACAGCAATAAGCAGCTTCCCTTTCTAAAGCTCAGAACTAAAGAGCCAGAATCCTGCAGAATTGCAACATTGTTGCAATTGCTGTGGGTGGATTATTGCTACTGTATGGGGTGGATTTTGACAGCGATAACAGGGAAAGTGGTGAGTGAATGAGCGATTGCGCGGCCACTAGCTGCAGCCACTGCCTTTGTCAGCACGAGAAGCCATTTTGGGGGGCGGAAGATCTGGGAGATGAACAGAGAACTGATGGCTATTTTTCCTTTGGACTTGTCAGGGGTTGTCTTCCTGGTTGTGGCCGCGCCAAGCGCAGTCCCTCCCTATTCCCGCTGGCACCCTATCAACAAGAGCAGGGGCGGGGAGAAAAAGAAGCGCGCAAAGAAAAAACAGCTCGCATGGGGACGGAAGGTGTATTAAAAACGCGCATTTTGCTGAGCCTCATGTGGACGCTTATTCCTGATTTGCATGGCACTTTTAAAGTCCGCTTGAATAGAGTGACAGTAGAGGGGAAGTAGAGAGGCAAATAAGTCTTTTGGGGACGCATCCTGAAATGGGTGGAAATTTGGAGACAACAGCAATTGCCAGAGACTGAATCTAGTTGGGGTTGGGGTTGAGCAGTGTGGTTTGGGAACCAAGCCAAATCGGCAAGAGCTGAACATACCTCCTGGAGACAGTGCTACCAGCCTTTCAGTTATACATCTTTTTTGAAAAACCAGCCTCTCTTACTATTCAAAATTGGGAATTTTCTAGCGACTTACTCACCCCAGTGAAGCTGCACGTAACTTTCACGGCTCCATTCACTTCTTTCACCACGATCTGTTACACAGCGAACCTGTGCGGTGTATTTTCTTCCTGGGCGCAGAGGAGTCGTTTCAAAGTGTGTTTGGACACCAACAAAATGAGTCTGGGAGAGAATATAAACAAGTGACGCTGTGAAAATGATATGGTATCCGTCTTTTGAAAGGACGACATGGACTTGGCGGTAACTATTTTGGTGTTCACAGTTTACTAGTGAGTAGAGATGTGCACGAATATTTGTAACATTAGTTATTCCCACAGATTCGGATATTTGTACACAAATCAAATGCTACAACATTCGTACATTCTTTGTACAAATACAAGTGTTTTGGAACATTTCTAACAACAGTTCGTACATTCATTAAACTCGGGACACATATTGGATACGTATCGATATGTATACATTGGTATCGGATACTATTCAGTACTGTTGTATTGAATAGAATCCTATCACATTTAAAGGGGATCTATTTGAACAAATACAAATTTTCTAAAATTTGATTCATTTCGTATCAACAGCCCAAAGCCCCATTTGCACACATCCCTGCTAGTGAGTGTGCTTTCAGTAAAAAGTCTCCCTGTTCAAAATTTCCTAAGAAAGGGCAACATAGATATGACTTAAATGGTTTTAGCAGTCTATTGCACAACAGATCACCACTACCTTTTGTACTTTCATTATAATTTTAGCTAAGGGCTTTCCTGTACATACCTCTGTACATACCTCCAGATCAGTTGATCAAGGGGCCTATTCGCACTTGGCTTTATTCTGGAATATATCCTGGAATAGGGGCCTGCTGTCCACATGCTAGTGCAGGTTACAGCAGGCCCCAGGTGAGGCCTACCAGAGTCTGCATTAGCATGTGGCCCACACACCCAATTCCTGAGATATACTCCAGAAAAAGGCCAAGTGCTAACAGGCCCAAGATCTAGCAATCCATCCCTAAGCTGGGATAGATTGTGCTTGAGCTGGAACAAGGCTATTTTCTTTGCAACAGCTGTACCATTCAAGCCCCAAAGCTCCAATAGTCAAGAATGGAAGTTCCTGGCTTGGAGCCTCCAGGGGACCCACTGCAGTTGTGTGCCTTGTTGCGCTGCCAAAATGGTTCCCCCTGTATACCAGACCACAGAAGCATCTGTTCCTACTAGCACTGTGTTTGAGATGATAATTGGCATTGCATCCCAGACAGAGTTATGGTTTGCTTGATTTCGACAACCTGTGATTGTTAAACTTGTCTTCAACTACTGTTAAACCTAGTTACTGTGGGATCAGAGATTGATCTGCAGTTGAAGCCAACAATAGCATGCAGTTGAAAGCCAATGAGTATCATGGATTTTGAGCCGAAATAAACCATGCTTCTAGTTTAGAAGCAGGACTACATTATTCATCTTTCTTTGCCGTTCAGCCCAGAGGAAAGAAAGAGTAGGTTTATCATATTTAATGCTTGCAGACCAAATTGTTATTTGCAATCCAGTCACACAAAAACAGAGTTTTGCTATTTGAAGAAGGAATCCTCCATTATACTACTAACTTCAGCCATCCATTTCTGGCTTTTAATGTGGATTAGGGGAGGAATGGAAATACTAGCTGCCATGGGCAACCATCTCTAAGCCAGTTTTGAGCTGCTTTTTTAATGCATGTGGATGCAGCCTAAAATTATCTAACTGAACCACTGATCTTGCCAGCCTCTGCAGACATTTCACTGGACAGGTTTGGCAATGTTTCCTCCATTTCACAATTTACAACCCACTGTGCTGCTGCACAACATATGAACTTTTAAAATTCGCAGCTGTGCCCCTGCTGACATTTTCTTTGCTCCTACCAGGAGATGTTCCTATTTATTTAGCAATTCTTAGAAACACTGCATATTTTAACTACTGTTTCTAGCTTATTGTGCTTTCCTTGCTACTTAGTGCTAACATGACAAATGAAGTCAGTGGCTCACATTAATCTAAACACTTTTATTCACAGGACCAGTGTAATGAAATGGGCTCTTTTCCCATAGCAGTTTCCATGAGAAGTATATTAATCATTGCCACTTTGGCATATTCCTTCAGTAGTATTTGAGTCAGTTCTTTGGACTGGCTGAAAAACAAGATTATTCCTTTTTTCCCTAGCCTAGAAACAGAATTGCATTCAAGAATGGGCCTTTCCACACTTGGACTTTTTCTGGAATATACCCCAGAATAGGGCCTGCTGTCCATATTAGTGTAGACTATGGCAGACTCCAGGCAAGGCCTGCCATAGTTTGTATTGGTATGCAGACAACAGACCTCTATCCCAAGAGACACAGTATATTCCAGAATAAGCCCAAAGGACCTGTATTCAGGTTAAGAGCATAAGAACAGCCTTAGTGTATTGGACTAATGATCCCTCTAACCCCACAATATATTTTCACATTGGCCAAAAGGATGCCTAGAAGTAGCCAAAAAGGGCTGCTGTTTTAGCAGGACCCCCTTCAACTCTCATCATTCCAGTAGCTGATCATTACATACTCTTTCTAATATTGTACATTGTTATCCATTTCTGCCCATATTTGTGGACTTTCCACCCTCCATTTGAACTTTTCAGGGTGGAAAGTCCACAGATAAAATGCATAGAAATTAGATGGTGTGATCATTGCAATCGGAAGATGGACTGAAGAAGGTTTAAAATGAAGGTGTTACAGTGATAATGGTTTGGGATAGCACTTCCTGAATAACAGCATTGGACCAGAACCCGCACTGGCCCCAAAGTTCACATGAGCCTCAGGGGCTGGCCTTTGAGAACTTCAAAGGGCTAGGAATAAAGTTCCTAGCCTCAGAGCCACTGGGGCCCATTTTGGTGGCACACCATAGTGTGCTGCTGAGATGAGTGCCCTGGTGGTCCAGGAAACATAGGCGCGCCTTCTGTAAGCCTCCATGATTCAGATCACCCTCACTGGTACTCTGGTGGACCTATTTAAACCGATCCAATTCAAAGGCCTTTTGATCTCAATCATACTCCATCTAGAGCAGACAGAGGACCTTTCTGCACTGTGCTTTATTGCAGATTGTATCTCTGAATAGGGAACTGCCATCCATATGTTAGTGCAAACTACAGCATGCCCCAGGCAGGGTCTGCTGTACTCTGCACCAGCATGAGGATGGGAGATCCCTAGTGTGAGATATATTGTAGAATAAGGCCCAGTCCAGAATGGACCAGAGGGTCCCAAAGATCAGCAAGGCCACTCTGTACTTCACCAAAGTGAGCACAGATGAGACCTAGAAGAGGACTACCAAGGCTCGCATTCCCGAATAAAGGAAAGTACAAAAATGTCCATAACGAAACTAATCAAAAGCTTAGGAAATGAATTCAGAATTGAACTTCTGGGCTTGTCCTGTCTTGTCCTTAGCAAAAGCATGTAACATGCTTACCTCCCATTCCTTCTCTTCTGTAGGCTTCAAACGCAATTCATAACGACACTTCTCCCAGTTTGATGAATTGACGTGCAACGGAGGTGGTGACCATTTTGCCCATACGTACATTTTCTCTTCCAACCTTTTGAGAGCCAGAGACAGGTCAACAGGAGGCTCTAACTTGTCTAGATAAAGTGGAAGTTCAGAAATCAGTAAGACAGCGAAACAAGATAGAAGGAACTTATCTTGGTTCCTCTTGCTCCTACACTGCCCTTCCTGATTTTCTTGACACAACATTGCTCAGACCTACCTCTTCCAGGCTCAAAGAGGTCAGAAGGGATAATGGGATTTAACATGTATTATGTAACAATCAAAACAGTGATTTGTACATCCCTTTTCCCTAGCCTAGAAACAGAATTGCATTCAAGTCTCCATTGAGAGCAGCAGTTCTCAACCTTCCTTAATGGAGTTCCTCATGTTGTGGGGACCCCCAACCACAGGGACGGAGCAGCTGGGAGGTAGGAGGGAAGGGCAGTGGGAGGCTCGTTGTGACCCCTCTGAAAGGGTAATTCGACCCCCAAAGGGCTCCCGACCCCCAGGTTGAGAACCACTCATTTAGAGTAAGGTGCAAAGTAGTGGTAGCACAGTTTCACTTTGATTTTGCTCTTACCTAAGGCTCTTATATCTACATAGTGAGAAACAGAAGTGCTTCTTCCAATGTCATTGGCAGCCCATACTGTGATGTTATATGCTTTCCACAGCCTAGTGAAATTTGAGCCAAAATAGCAAGAATTGGGACCTCGAGATATGTAGTCTGGACATCTGTAGGACTCTTTTTCTCTAAAATTAAAAAGAAAAGAAAAAAGAAAATGTTACTAGAAATCTCTCCATACATACCAAAAGGACCATGCATTTGAATACTTAGCTTGTTGCTAGCTTTTGTATAATACCTTCATTTTGTGTACACAGAAATAAGTCCTCTTTTGTTCTGACCCTAGAGCAGTGATGGCGAACCTTTTGAGCTCGGTGTGTCAAAATTTGCAAGAAAACCTAGCTTAACTCGGGTGCTGTCACATCTAGAAATATCCATAGTTTTGTGATATTTGTAGCTCTAGTAAAAAGGTTATATTTATATGTATTTTATTAAAAGCAAAAACAAATAATTCTTTACATTAGTGACTTTTGTTGCTGAATTTCGTTTGCTAAATCTTCAATTGAAAGTTGGCATTTCGTACACTTCAAGAACAAGCAAGCACTACACGCCCAGGTGCCAGGGTGATCAGGTGTGTCACCCGAAAGGGCTTGGCATGTCACTTGTGGCATGCATGTCATAGGTTGGCTGTCGCTGCCCCTGAGCCATATTGGGTTCAAAGGAAGCTAACAAACAGGTGCTAAACATATGTGTGGAGAATTTCTGAGTGCCTTTGGGAACTGGTATGATGGAGGACACAACTGACAAGAGGAAATGCCCTCAAAGAGAGGAAAGGATGGAAAGATCTAATATGAGTTGAAGGTGTGTCTCTATTAAGTAGCAAAGGCACCTTAAGTGAAACTAATCTCCATTACTCCTAGTGGAGATGAGTTCCCCAGAGGGCCTCATAAAGATGTAATGGAGATGCAGCCAGGTATCCTAAGGCTACAGCCCTGTGAAAATCCAGATAAAAACTGAACTCTCTGAATGTAATGAATTATGCACACATTAGACAACCCTGCATGAAGAAGAAAAGGGCAGTTAGATTCAAGCATTGATAAGGTAGGGTGCTGTCCCCTTTGATCTTTTTGGGCCAGCTGGTCCTGTTAAGAGGAGATTTCCTACCCTACTGGGTTGTACAGCAGAGTGTAATTTGTAGGAATTCCACCATCTGAGCCAGGTTTCCACCAACAAGCAAATGTTTTCTCTCCAGAGGACCGGCAACTTATTATTGTGGGTGTTCCAGGAGGCAACTGACCTGAGGAAATCAATCAGAAATTCAGTACCCCTCCAATGCATTCACACATATATTTTAATACAGCTCCACTCCACTTTCAGAATGAGAGAATCCGCTGGCTTGTTTCTGACTTCATCTAATTCAGAAAATCCATCTTTGAGTTTAGATCAGAGGTTCTCAAACTGTGGGGCGCAGCCCCTTTGGGGGTCGAACGATCCTTTCAGAGGGGTTGCGACAAGTGTCCCGCTGCCCCTCCCTCCCCACTCCCAGCTGCCCCTCCCCTGTGGTTGAGGGGTCTCCACAACATGAGGAACTGCATTAAGGGGTCACGGCATTAGGAAGTTTGAGAACTGCTGGTTTAGATAATGTGGAAAAGAAAATAACAAGTCACTTTGATGATGTGTTCTCTCACTCTGAAAGCTGCCTGAGTGAACGCAACATGACCCTTTTATCTGAGTAAGTGAAGGCTTAAGATATGGTTCTTCTGAAATGCCTTCTGATAGGAGTGATACTTGACAGTGTAATTTCATTTCTTTTTGGAGAACCGGTGTTGCAGGCTTAAGGCACTGGTCTGGGCTAAATAAGGCATGTACTAAAGATCTTTAACAGGCATGACTCATTTAACCCTTATCAGTATGACTGGGATAACTTTATGCCTCAGACAAGTAGAAGTGTATGGGCGCGTCTCCATGGGAGGTAATTGCTTCGCTATTGATGTGATTTTTAAAAATCCGGGTTGTAACTTGCAATAAAGTGTCTCCATGAGGTTTGAGGCAACGCGGATTAAAATCGCACTTTCCTGTCCCCATGAAATCCGCCTTTTGTAAGCCCGCATTTTTCTCTCCCCCACCCCCACCCCCTGCCAGCTGGAGCGATGAGAGACTCTGTTCAGCTGTCAAATTCAGCTGCCGGGATCCACATAAAGAATGGCAGCTGCTTTAAAGCAAAAGCAAGCCAGCCACCTCCTCTTTCTTTCACAGCGTGTGTGTGTCTGTTTCTTTCTCTGCCTTCCCACTCTTTCTCTTGATTTCTTCCTCTGTGGGTTTTCTCTTCTGTTTCTACGCCCCCTGTAATATTCACACGTGTGTGTGTCTTTCCCTGCCTTCCCTCCCTTCTGCTTCTCCTGCCCTGTAAACTTCACTTGTGTGTGTGCTTCCTTCTCTTGTTTCTCCGCCCCGTAAACTTCACTCGTTTTCTCCATGTGGTTTTCTCCCCCTCCCCCTCCCCCTCCCCCTCCCCCTCCCCCTCCCCCACCGAATGTCTGAGCCTGCAATCGCTCAGGCAAGGGCTTTCTTTAGCCCAAACGAGCGACTGACAAGTGACTGACTAAAATCATTAGAAGCAGCCGCTTTCACTCTTCTCACCATTTTAGTGGGTCTCTCTCTCTCTCAATCCCTCTCCTAATAGTGTAGCCTCCGATGATCAAGGCTCTGCTTGGGCGCTGATTCAGCTGGCCTTCCGTGAACTGAGGAAGCTGAATCTGACAGCTACAGGCCTGCAAGGAGTGAGTTGCTTTTAGTTCTGCCTGTAAGCGTCTCCATGCTCCCAGGAAAACCCGCAGTTTCCCCCTAATGTCGGATGTAGTACTGTTTAAAGGGGTGGTGGTTTCTGCCACAGATTTTCCTCCTTTACGCCTGATGTAGCCTGGAGTAAAGCTGTGCATGGAGACGCTCCGAGGCAAAACAAGCTTAAATCTGGATATATTTTTTTTGGCATGGAGACAGGACCTACATGTTTTGTTTTGTTTTTTGTAGCTGGTTCCAAAACTATGATTATGTAACTTTATTTTAAGACAACGCAAGGAGAAAAAATCCTGCAGAAATCAAGCTATCTATGGTTTGGCTGCAGAGATTAAAGACAAGGGGAAGGCAAAATGATTCTACTGTTTGCAACCACCATGATTTTCCATTTTTACCGATCAGGCTTAAGTTATTAAATCAACTGATTTGCATACTAGGATTAGAACAGAAAAACAACTGTGTGTTTCATAAGTGTAATGGGTGCTAGCAATGTTTTGAATACTCACCCTTTACACACCAATTATTCAGAGAAAGTAGAAGGATAAATACACCTGAAGATGAAGAATCAAGTCGCATGATGACCTCCCCTTCCTTGTGTTCTGGGAAGGAAGGTTCACTAGGGATCAGTAAAATAAGTACTGTTTACTAAAGGTTACATGTGCATTTCCAGAGTTTCTAACAAATGGATCCTTTCCATGCACCAAGTTCATATTTTAGGATTATACCGTTCAGAATGACATCAGGAAGGTTCAGATCTGAGGCCCTTTCCAGAGAGGGGGGGGGGATATAGTGCCATTACGGTGCCACCATGTTAGGGTTGCTTTCACCCTTGGAATGCATTAAAAACTATGGTTGGAAAACCCAGTGGGGTGTGTGTGTCATGGTTTTTCCAACAATAGCAGCCTTACCTAACTTCTGGATGGAGATGCCATGATTGCTCCATCCAGTGTGTATGTGAGGAGGCCAAAATAGACATCCATGCATGAACGGAGGTAACAG
Organism: Aspidoscelis tigris stejnegeri; assembly: GCA_023333525.1. Classification (NCBI taxonomy): domain Eukaryota; kingdom Metazoa; phylum Chordata; class Lepidosauria; order Squamata; family Teiidae; genus Aspidoscelis; species Aspidoscelis tigris. Next base: position 18,196,004 of record JALMGA010000007.1, read on the forward strand.
CAAGCAGTCGGGCATTCCTGATGCCTCGGTGCACGCATAACCTAAAGCTATGCTTCTGCCCATTCTACTCCAGCTACATTCCTGGTGTTTGGGATTTCTGACCAGGTTGTTTTTACAGCAGACTCATTTCTGGCAGTGCTTCCTGGAGCACCACGGGAGCAGCACCTGGAGCACCACGGCATACCAGATCACAAGGGCAACCATGATGGTGTGCCATCTGCAGGCCTTTGTAGTCCATTATACTGTCCCTAGGCCAGTTGTAGATCTCATTGTTTCTTGTCTATGGCCATACCAAGCTGGGGTGCCATGCTGGTCACCCTGGCCCATTCCATGTGTCATGCAATACAGACAGAATGTGATAGGGCTACAACCAGCCTTAGTCTGCACTAGTGGCAGACAGCAGGCACTTTTTCCTGAATCTGTTCCAGAATAATATTGCATGTGGAAGGGCTAAAAAGAGAGAGGTGGGAGAAGAGAGAACAAATAAGTATTCTCTTATTAAAACTAGATTAGGTTGGCAACAATCACTATCTTCTGAATTCCATTGTTTAAGTATAAGTTGTGTGAAGAAATATTTCATTTCATCTGCCCTGACTTTTCCAAGATTCAGCTCTATTAGATCACTGAGGTTTATGACTTTGGCTGCATCCCCATTGCAAGCTTATATCGAATTCAATACGGTTTCAATCCTCGCAGACCCCACGTCAATTTGGCTTAACACGCTATCCGCGTGTTAAATCGCCCCAAAGCGTTGTAAATGTTAATCCTCATTTCAACAGGTCTCACTCCGGTTCGTGTGCTTGATACGTGTTACATTTTTTACTGTGGAGACTCTACCGTTTTAAGGGATGAGAATCCATGTTTAGGGTTTCCCTCTCCCAATAGCTTGCTTCCAAAGACAGTGATTTCAGTGTAAAAATCCACCCTTAACAGCGATCACTACACTGTAGCGATCGAACCACTTCACACCTGATAACAATGTTGCAATTTTGCACAATTCTAAAAGTTCTGACCTTTAGAAAGGGAAAGGGAGGGAGGAAAGCAGCTGAGGTTCTGTGTGAATGTTTAAAGCAAAGGGGTTTAGTTGCCGCCGCTGCTGTGTGCCCTGAGCTATGGGGAGAGGAAGGGAAAGAATTGCTGGCTGCCCACTGCCATTTTTCCTCCATCCATGGAAGCAGCAGTCACCCAGCCACCCAGCTAGGCTCCGTGAAGGGGTGCCTTATGGGTGGCACATCCATGCTAGGAGGAAGATGGCAGGGCAGCCCCAAAAAGCAGCTTTTAAAAAGTAGCCACTTGAGTCCCCCCTTGAGTCACGTACGCCACATACGATCCTCAGAATCTGGATCGAAGGCGATTAAATTAAAAGTAATGGGAACAGGCAAATTCACGTTTGCATCCGGTTCTATTATTTTGGTTTAGGGAAAGCGAAATAAGCTTGTAATGGGGATGCGGCCTTTATGTCCTTTGTCTCAGGAGATCTTCCAAGGGTGAAAATGAAGTAGAAGCTTTACATTTCATACACAGATTAAAGGCTTCTTGTGCTACCTTACAGATGCACAATGGAGGTAATATTCATATTATGACTTATAGGTTTAATGTAACCAAACACAACACAAAGTCTGCAGTGCCCCAAAACACAACTGACACACTATATAATAACGTTTCAGGGAATATAAGGTGTTAAATATATTAATATAAACGTAACTGAAACTATTTTAAAACCACATATGAAACCTTGTTGCTTGGGTGTAGAGCTGTGCATAGGTATTCCATTAGCTGTAGACATTATCATATAATTGCCTTGGATCTGTCATTCGTTCTCAGTGTCCTGGATCAAGTCATTTCGTTTTATTTCATTTCCATTTTATTCATATACCACCCTTCCAAAAGAAAATTTGCCTGAGGCAGTTTACAACTAACAGAAAATGCACAATGCAAAATACTAATCAAAACATTATAATAAAAATGCATTATAAAAATTGCACACCATACAAGGCATTGTAAAATAAGCCAAACACACACACACACAAACTGAGGCACCTGAGGCCAAGTGGAGTCCAGAGCAGTTGACCGAAGGCCCTAGTCCCACAATAGTGCATTTACCTTGGAGAATCATCTCTTCCAAGACGTTTGTGCCCAGCCAGGCTGGAGAGTCACCCAGAGGGCAGAGTGGTCTAGGCTGCCACCACTAGACCACTCCTAGGAGAGATGGAAAGGTTCTCCTCCTCACACAGGACTTCACTGAAGTTGTTGTATCCAACATGTCCTCACTCTTGCCAGACACATTTCGACTTAAATGCCTTTGTCAGTGGCTTGAGTGTATTAGAAATATAGAATCTCACAAAGAATAAATAAGATATATTACACATATAAACAACTCACCAAAGTAACTGTGATCCAGCTGTTATCACAAATATACTTGGGCATTTTCTTCATGGCGGCCCACCAAATCAGGTGATGACCTAGAAAGAAAAAGGAAAGCTTATTTTATTTTTATAAGACATATAAAACAAAACAAAATAAAATAAAAAATATATGGTAACTCCACTGGGCTTGTATAAAATCTTCTGCTCGAAATGACTCAAGCTTTTACATAAAAAGGCAATTATGTTTTATGTATTATTTTATCTAAAGTGCCACTGGATTCAATAAGGCTTCTTAATGTACTTTGTTTCATTTTATTTCTTAATGAGAGGGGAAACTCTAGGATCAGAAAAAACTGTGAAATCAATATACATTACGCTCAACTACATTTGGGACTAATCTGATTGTTCTAATTAGGGAACAGTGAAAACTAATCTTTGTTAATCCTACTAGTCATATTCATTATTAACCAGCCTTTAAAATACTGAGTTTATCCTCTTGCTCCACGCATATACAGCACTGATCCATATATGTAAATGGATACTTATGAAATCAAGGGCTTTTTCCTTCTGATCTTTAGAAGCACGAGATCATACAATGCAGGTCATATCACAATTCTGGCAAGACAATGAAATTTCACAAAAATGCTGATGAACCATGGGGATTTGTGGACAATTAGGGCAAAGTGCAGCTGTTTTTGTACAAACTATGGGTGTATCCCCATGCAGGAATTTTTAATCCAAGCTCAGTGCTGTTAGGACTATTCTGGGAACTATTTTTATTCTGAATTGAGTTCTTGTCAATTAATCAGAATATAGCTGTCCCCATGCAGCTTTTTTAGTCCTGGTTTGGGACTATTTTAAAATGCTAAAAACAAGGCTTTTAACCCCTCCCCTGTGCAAACTCTGCCTGCAATAAAAGCTGAAAAACGGAAGTTTTGAGAATAAATTTTAGCCACAAACACTTTTTCCACACTTCTCCCCTTTTGAGACTACTGGCAAAAAGTGCGCTCATTCACATCTCCTAGACAATGTAAAAACAAGGCTTTTAAATCACCCCCCACCCCCCCGCACGCAAACCCTGCCTGCAATAAAAGAAGCAAATGCGAAGGAAATTACTTTCTTTTTCACACCTTTGGCAATTACTGGCAAATGCGCAAGATAAAACACATCATTTCAAGCGTTCTTAAGCTTCTGTCCTTTTCAAAAGATATATGTTACCAGCAAAAATGTTTTTTTAAGGCCCCTTTAAATAAAAAGGATAAAAGCAGACTTGGCTCCAAAAAGGGGACTCAGTTCTGTTTTCATCAGGACTTCTTTTTCTCTGGATTTAGGCAGGATAGTCCTCATAAAATCCAGGAATAAGGAATTGTATGGGACGCTGGGTGCCAAATTCAGAGTCGATTCGGATTAATTACAGTAGCCATGGGGATAATCCTTCCCGGATTTGAATTGAATTTGGATTAAAGTGCCCATGGGGACACAGTCTATAGGTGGCAAATGAAGAAGATAGCCCACAGAGGTGATATAAACTGCCCCTGATGAATGCAGAAGCTTTATTCAGTTCCTGCATAATGAACACAACAACAACATAGTATGAACAAGCCCACATATTGTGACCCACGCTGAGACCTTCAAGTGTAGGGAGGGAACGAATTATAAACAAACAAACAAACAAAAGCCATTTCCCCCTCATTTGTTTAGCTACTGTGCACTGTGTTCTCCTGACCACCAGAGGGCATGGACACACCATTAGGGTTGCTGCTTCTAGTGTCATGTCACTGTGCCAGAGTGACCTGAAGTAATCTTAGACGTTTTCGCACGGGGGAAAACGGAACGCGAAAAAGGCAGCTGCGGACACGTCATCCGCATTGGCCGCGCGCGGCTTGCGTCCCGACGTGTCCGCAGCTGCCTTTTCCGCGTTCGAAATGTAGAGCACTTCGAAGTGCTCTACACGCGTTCCAACGCGGACGAGCCGCCCGCAGGCGTTCGGGAGAAGAAGCGTTCGCGCCGCTTCTGTCTCCCGATCGCCTGCCGGCTCGCCTCCAACGCCGCGCGGCTTTGACAATCAGCTGTTTTTCAAACAGCTGATTGTCGATCTGCCTCCGCGGCTGCCGGCGCGCCCCTGGCCGGCGTTTGCCGGCTAAGCCAGCTTCGGGCGCTTTGACCATTCGCACCCAGACGCTCCGGAACGCGTTTACACGCGTTCTGGCGCGTCTGTGTGTGAACGGGGAAAGCGCCCGAAGCTGGCTTAAGCTTTCCGCCTGAACGCGTTCGGTTTCGAACGCGATTCAGTGCGGAAATGCCTCTTATCCCTCACCTTCTTCTCTATGAGCCAGCAGAAGCTGGTCATGACAAGAACTAGATCCAGGAATTCTTGTTTTTTAACCTTTGCAGTGGGCTGTGTAGCAAAACAGTTCTAACCACAGCTATTACTAACAACTCTTGTGTTGGCTTCTTTAATTCTTTGTACATAAGGTTACTAGGGCTGTGTACAGACACATCAAAAGAGACAGTGTGTGGCTCTTGTGTTTCCCAGGATTTTCTAATCCACCCTTTCTAGCTCAGAATGGTTAACAGATACAGCAAAAGAAGAAACATCCCTGAGATAGTTAGAGAAGGCTTTGAGGTGGGATTGTTCACACACCAGTCTGGCCCTCTCCTGAACATTCTGTGCTAGAAGAGGTGGATTAAATAAAATTTAGGAACATGTGGGGCACACACTGTCTCTCTGAGGTGCCTCTTTTGTTATGTCAGAACACAGGAAAAGGGAGAGGGGTAGGCGTCTGTGTGAACATTCCCATCTTGAAGGCTTGTCTAAGCCACCTCAGAGATGCTTTCCACCCGTATCACGGCTTAAGATGTCGTCTGCTAGTGGTCATCTGGTGAACACAGAAGACATCCTGTGGGCAGGGACTCCCTGCCCATAGAATGGCTTTCACAGCAAGGAAGCGGCAATATTTACTGCTTCTCCTCACCTTAATACAGTGACTGTCAACTTGAAGTACTCCTACCCCCAGAAGTACCAACCAGAACATTTAGGAGGGAGGGAGGGAGGGAGGGAGGAAGGAAGGAAGGAATAATGGTGGGAAAAGGCATAAACATTAGTGTCAGGCAAGATACAAGCTGAAAGTTGTGAAATTAATTGAACATTATGACTATGGCAGAGTGGGTTTCCTTTGTTATTTAACCCTGAAAAAGCCCCTGTTCCCTTAGTCGAGACTCCCTCCCTAAACAATGTGCTGCAAATATACCACTACAGTGCACATGTTCAGTAATGTGCCCCTCACAGGCTCAGCTTCCAACTTTCTCTGCTCTGCAAACCAAGTACCAGCAACTATATTGATTACACACATTTTGCTAATATGAAGGGTACAGTTTATGGAAATGGGCTTGCAAGGGGATACCAGTAAAGAGAAGGTTGGGAACTAATGCTTTAATAGCTGCCTGGAAGTGGCACAATCACCCACAGTCAAAAAAGGGCACAAATAATGATTTTTTTTCATTATTTACTTCAGAATATTACTTCAATCTTACCTCATTCCTACCCCCTCAAGCAGTGTTCCACCAAAATGCAGAAAAAAACTCCACTGCATATACCTTTGTGTTCTGCACATTTTAAAATGCATGGATTATTATTATTAATTATTATTATTATTACCACTACTACAAATATTTCTATATTCGTTCCTTTAAAAAAAATCTCAAGGCAATGAATAAAAATATATAAAACCATCAATTCCACAAAAACATAATTAAACATCATACCAGAGAGGCCTGAGTAAAAAGGTACATCTGAATTAGCTGCCTGAAAGCTGGAAGTGTAGATGCACCATGAATATTAGAAAGGAGACTGTTCTAAAAGGTAGGTGCTACCACAGAGAAACCCCAACTGTGAGTAGTCATAAGATGGCATTCACTAATCTGTGGCTCCTGAGCAGAACCTTCCCTGATCTCATAAGTCTATGGCTGCATCCCCTTGGTGATCAGGAAATGGGGGTGGAATGTTCTGGAAAAGCAACAAAAACCAAGCCATTATCCTGCCTGCCTTGGTGATCGGGAAACGGGGGTGGAATACTTTCCATGGAAAAGGGACAAAAATTAAGCCATTATCCTGCCTGCCTTGGTGATCAGGATTTTTCCACTCCCAAAAAATGTCAGTGGCTGCAATCTCCAATGCACAGGGCAGGAACGGCAAGCACACCCCGCCTCCCAATGATGTGAGCACCAATCTCTTCCCCAGATAGCCCGGGATCGTCTCCATGTGCAGTCTCGGCTTGCTAAGCAATGCGTGCTGGGACCTCAAACTGTGCCCAGACTTGTTTTTTCAGGTTCCAAGTTTGGTACCGGTCTGGAATTGTTTGGGGTGATTTGGTCCGTAGAAACTGGACCAAATAAAAAATGCATGGGGACAACTCTTGCTGAACCCAATTTTGGTACCGGACCAAACGTGCATGGGGACATGCCTTATAATGACCAAGGTTAACTGCAAAGTAACTTGGTCCCAAGTTGTCAAGGACCTTGTGCACCAAAAGGATAAAGCCTCAAATCTGGCCCTGTTCCTCTGTGTGACATGGCTGGAACTGGTCTTGTAAATTACCTGTGAAAGAATCAGTGTATAAATAAAATACACTGGAGAACAGCTTGCTTTTTGCCTTTAGCCATCACTTTAGCCCTCGAGTAAAAATCAGTTTTTATAAGTTCTCTGGAGAGGCCATGTGAGGTAACGGGATGGGCTGCTCATCTGACTTCCTGATCAGCAGTGCTGCAATAAGCTTGGTGAGAATGATAAGAAATTCAGACCAAACTGTAGGAAAATAAAAAAAAAAACCAGAGGAACTGTAGTAGCTGGCATGAAGACCCATAAGAACATAGGCAATTTCCCACTGGATTGGACCTGTGGTCCATCTAGTCCTGCAGCCTGTTCAGAGAAGCCCTGTGTGCAGTCTCCCAGGCTACTTTTCCACTGGTCAAAAAAGTCTGAATTTTAACCCAGATATTTTATTTTAAACCAGAGCCAAGGGCTCCTTTCAGCCATCCTGACTGCATTGGGGTGCCATTTCCAGCCATTTCCCCGCTGCCCCATTCCTCCATCTTTCTTCATCATCCTGCTGCTTGCCTTCCCCACCATTCTCCAACAGATGGAGGAAAGGGGTGGGGAGGAAAGGCAAGCACTGAAGGAGATGAGGAAAGATGGAGGAAAAGGTGGGGAGGAAAGGCAAGCACTGGAGGAGAGGAGGAAAGATGGAGAAAAGAGGCAGGAAGGAAAGGCAAGCACTGGAGGCAACAAGGAAAGACAGAGGAAAGGGGTGGGAGAAGGTAAATGGTGGAGGGCGATAGGGGAGATTGGCACGGACAGCGTTCCCATTAATAAATATTCAGATTTTAACAAGATTCTGCATTGAGTCCTGTTAAAATCTGAACAGAGATTCCCTGGATTATTGGACATATAGTCCACAGAAATGGGGAATCCTGTCAAAGGGTCAGGACATTGGACCCTTGAGCCAGATTCAGGCCAGAGGGAACCCCACTCCCAGTGGCTGGGCTTCAGAGGCTTATCACAAGCATACATTTTAAAGTTTTCAGAAAAGAGAAATACTGAGTGTCTAACACTGAGTTTCCTTGGAGCCTGAGTCCAGGCCAAGACCAAAAACGGTTTTCCTTCTTCCCTCAAACAGACCTCTTGTAAAAACATAACAATGTAAGAATGGCCCCAGTTAATTGGATCTATGGTCCATCTAGCCAGCGGTCTGTTTTCACAGTGACCAAGCTGTGGCACAGTTAGGCCTAACAACAGAAAACAAGCACACAGCTTCCTCTGCTTGCAGCCTCCCAGCAGCTGGCTGTGAGAGGCAGATCACTTCCTGCTGCCTTCAGGGGGGGGCGGGGAACCATTGGTAGCCATGACTTCCATGAATTAAGTCCAAACCTTTGCTGAAAGCATCCAAGCCAAGTTCAACTATGGCCACAGCTCCAGACGCCAACCAAAAATCATGCTAGCAAGCAGTATTCCAGAGTTAAGCCGTTCTGTAATAATCACTTGGTGACTTAACTGCGTGGGACTGGGGCTGTCTGTGCACAATATAGTGGCACACACATCTGATTTCTTCGATAGTGCAAAATATCCAGATGTGTGTGATATCACACATGCACAGCCACCTTTTCCCAGTCACTGTACTTGTATAGTGGCCATGTTCAAAATGGTGGCTCCCAGCGACAGTGTCCAGGCAGGTAGGATATAGTACTGTTTTGGGAAAACCAGCATTCAGAGTTGGGCTTTCTTGAAATTAGATGTAGCAAATAATCACCACAATATTGCAGGGTTATGCTGGGGTATGACAGTGCTATATATACGCCATCTGGGTGCAGTCAGTGTATTATGTAAAAAACAAACATCTTGCTCTCTGTCCTAATCCTCCTAGAATTCATCTCATAATGAGAAACTCGCTAAGTGCGTTTCTCTTGCACACGCAGCCAGTCTCTTTGGGTGTCACGAATGCAATAAAACGAAATACGATAAACAGTGTTTATTTTAAAAGGGTAACAAAGGCTTGAGCCATCTGTCTGGAACGGAAAATTACCTGACATGGAATTCAGACAAACAACACTGGACTGTCTGAGCTGCCAACTTTCCTTTGGCTCACACGGTACTTCTAAAGTGCAAAATGTATTTACACTATTCATGGGTTCATGCCAGGAATTTGGATTCTGACTCTTATCAGGCTGATGGGAGTTATAGGTTGCCTCCAGAAGATGTCTGAATAACCTGCTAACAAGGGATAATGTGGGATACTGGGCCTTTTCACACTGGGCCCAGCAGTTGCCTCGTGGTATGCTCCAAGACGGAGCATCTGCATTTCAGGGAACTGTGTCCAAAACAGAAATGGCTCCTTCTGTGTGGCAGCACACTAAAAGGCAACTATAGCTAGTAAGGCTCCATAGCTAGTAAGGCAGGCCCACTCACTCTGTGCTGGTGCTTCTGCCTCATATGATGCACCGTGGAAGCATGCTTCCATGTCATGCGACACACTGCGCAATTGCACGTGTGCAGCATGTCATGGTTGCCCCAGTGACGGTACCAACGCATGCACACTGGTACCAAAACTGGCAAAAAAGATGACCGTGCCTGGACACCATCTGCACTGCAGGTGAGTATCCAGGCGCATGGAGGGAAGGTTCATGTGAACTAGCATTCACCAGTGCAGATGCTCAGTGCATCTGAGAGCAAGTGCAATCTTCCCCCTTAACACTTGCTAGCCTGATAGTGTCAGCTATGGCACTGTCTTTTAGGAGAGTGCACAAATTCAATTGTCGGGATTCGATTCCAATCGAATACCTGGAAGTTCCAATCGATCTGAATGTTTAAAATTCAAATGTATTCACATTCCATTCAAATACATTCGAAGCTATTTGTGAGAATTTTCAATCCGTATTTGCAAATATGAATGTTGACAACATTCGTATGTGCCCATACGGATCTGTACGCATCCCGTAGGCATCTGTAAACATTCTTCTTCTTTTTTTGCTATCCATTTTTTATTTACTTTCATTAATACATTTCCATACATAATTATATACCATTACAATAATTTTAGTGAATTTTCCATGTGATTTCTTCCATTCTTCAGATTTCTAATCTTTTACATTTTGCTCCCTACTTCTAATTGTTGCTTTTTCTCCTAGAGGTCAAAGTCCCCAATCTTCTATAAACTTGTTCACTGTTTTATCTTTTAGTAAGTTTGTTAATTTATCCATTTCTGCCATCCCCATCAATTTAATTATCCATTCCTCTTCTGTAGGTAAATCTTCTTGCTTCCATTTTTGTGCATATAACAGTCTGGCAGCTCTTACCATGTACAACATCAAAGTCTTTACTTCGCTTAAACTTTCATCAACAATGCCCAATAGAAATAATTCTGGTTTAAACTCAAAATTAATGTTCAAAATTTGTCTCATCCAGCGCCTTATTATTTTCCAATATGTTTTTGCTTTCTCACATGTCCACCACATATGATAAAAAGTACCATCTACCTTTTTACATTTCCAACATTTTGTTAACATATGATACATTTTTCCAAGATTATACAGCGTTAAGTACCATCTATACATCATCTTGTAAATATTCTCCTTCAATGTTACACAAGCAGTAAATTTTATGTCTTTAACCCAAAGTTTTTCTCATTGCTCAATTTGGATATTATACCCAAAGTTCCTTGCCCACATAATCATACAGACTTTAACCTGATCATGTTCCATTTCTATTTGAAGTAAAACTTTCACACATTCATACACATCCAGTAGGCATCCCATTTTTGTCCTGTACAGATCTGTACAAATGTGTACGGATGCAGGAAAGATGTGTGTGGGCAAGTACGCATTGCATACGTATCCGTACACATGCAAATGTCCAAATAATTCGTACGAATTATTCAAAAATGTGAAATTCGTTCAAATGTTTAAATTTGAATTTATAGACATTTGATTCAAACTCAAGTGTATGAATTCTATCGAATTTTGAATGTTTGGAATATTCATGCACATCCCTACTGCCTGCATATGTTACTGACATGTGCATCTATTTGACCGGCACCAAATGCCCAGATGTGCGCGTTTACACATACATGGATCTCTGTTTGGTCTCTATACATACACCATGGATAGAGCTATGATGGCATAGAGTAAATGTAAGCAAAAAGTGTAGGCGCATTCCTTTCCTGCCTACGTGTGAATGGGGAAAGCGTCCCAGAGTGTCATAGCCTAATTGCACTACAGCCTCAGATCAGGAAGAAAGTGGTTGTGAATCATGGCTGCTGGTCCCAGCCTAATTTTGGAGCCCGTGAATGAAAGCTCCTCCAGCCTCTAGTTATAGACTGGGGAGATTTGGGGAGCAGACCACAAAAGGTCAATTTCTGCGTGTTGCTTGACCCAGTACAACTGTTCAGCTGGACCAGTCCACAGCTGGAAATGCTCAAGAGACTGATTTAAAGCAGTCTTTCTTTGGAATGCTCTCTGGTGTGATTTTTGAGCAAGTACTGTTCCAGGGATAAGACTCATGTGGCTAGAGCATTCAGGAGACCACTCTGATGCTGAGTGGATTCTGCATTTCTGCTGGAAAGTAGCCCTGTCCATGAGGAACATGTTAATATATTGGCAAGGCTTGTTTGGCTCTTAACATTTAGCACACATTGTTATCTTTGCTTCATTGTGAAGGAAAAAGAAAAGTGCCACTTAACCATTTAGATTGGTGTCAAGATGTTTGTGTTTGCCTATCATGGCAGCTATGGGCTTTAAAGTCAGGGGGAAAAATATATATTTCTAGTTCTGACGCAAGTGTTGAAACAGGAGCACTTCAGATCACAGGAGGTCCATGTGCACATGACCTCCTCTACTCTTCAAAGTGCCCTGTCCTCCTTTATTTCATATTCCCACCACTCACTGTTAGCCAACAACCCCTGAAAGGTTTAGGAGATGCCATAGTTTATATGAACACAACAGTGGTTCCATCCAACAAAGGCAATTATGATATTTCAAGTAAAGATGGGCAAAGCCTACTCAATACACATGCTCCATAGCTGCTGGGAATCCTTCATAAATTTTACCACTGTATCCAGGAAGAGGGCATTATCAGAGCAAAGGGTTTTCCTGAACTCAAAGGCCAAGATCTGGATCGGTGGGTCTGGATCAGCCAGGCCCCCTGGTCCAGTCACGACACACAGTTGTCTGAAACAGCACCATCTGCATGACGGTACAGGTTCAGACCAATGCCCACACTGGCCCCATGGGATATGACAAGGGACCCTTTTTGGTTGTGCTCCAGGAAGCACAGCTAGAAATAACAACAGAACTGTGATGTGTTATCAAAACGTGGCCAGTTCTTGGAGCAGACTACTGTGGACTAGTGTGACCTTTGGTTACAGTTTTGTGCTCCATGGGCCAGAATAGAAACTAGTGTGGAAAGGGCCACAAATAATGGGTTTCAATCACAGTTATTGTTGCTTTCCAGAATGGTTTGCTGTTCTGGCAGCTGTTTGGAAGATCATCTCCATTTTATGAAATATGAAATTGTATGCCACTTTATGTTTTATGAAGTAAATTGTGAGATACCATTAAAATTATTTATTTCTCCATTCCATTTTTTGCAATAAAGAAGAGAATGCTGGCACAATCTTAGCTGGAATATCTTGCACATGCTAATAATATGAACAGATGTGAAATTTCTATCCTCTTGGCTGGGACATATTTGCATAATTTAGCTCTCTAACACTGACTTGTAGCAAACAGTTCCACAGTTGGTTGGGAGTCCTTGCCAAAAGCATCCAGCCTCTTAAACATTGGATTAGCAAGAGCGAGAGAATGCTGGAAATTAAAATAAGCCAAGTTAGCAAAGGCAAACACAAACATCATTTGTAGTTAGCAATATTGACAAAGCAGAGCTAATGAGGGTCCAAGGCAAATGCTCTTTGTTCAAACATTCCTTAGGTGGATTTCTGTAGCAGAGATGCACACGACTTCTTCTCTAGTTTACTTTGTACCAAAGTGAGGAGGGCGGAACTTCACATCCGAGCAAACAGAGCAACTTTGAATGGGCTAGGCTTTGAATTACCTTCAAATCCCTGCGGCCATCAGTTACACTTCTAAATCCATTCTGAATCCACTCCAAATCAGCCCTGAAGCTTTGAATGAAGGCACAAAAGCTTTCACTTTGCACACGAAGGTCAGTTGTCGAACATGGCTAACATTCTATTCAAATGCGACGTTTCGAACCTTCACCATTCCTATGCATTGCGAAGGAGACAAACATTTTTCGCCCGTCCCTGTTTTGTTGTTGGTGGCTAATGCTCATTATAGCTTGTAGGGCACAGAGCAAGGCGGCAAAAAGGAGGTGTTGCCGGGTGTCAGAACAGAAAAAGCTAATAGTAGATGAAAATCTACAAGGCTGCCATTTTATGAAAACTCACAAGAAAACGGATCTCACTGATTGACGTACAAGTTAATCTTACAGCAGTCAAACTGGTGTTTATAAAGAGGCTACAAGCAGAAATAGGCAGCCAAACACATCTGCACCGCCCTTGTGCAATATTGGTAGTTAGAGGCAAGCTATTCCTGATCTCATGGGTTTCATAAAGCTATTAGGTCTAGCAGGCATAGCAGGCCTCATCCTTCATAAATTTTTATTTCCTAGCAACGCTGCCCAAATTAATATCCACTGTCATGGCTTTGTGGCACAGCAGTCCCCACTGTTTTGATTACTTGCTCTGAGAGAAAGTACAGCAGCTTCCAGATAAGCGGATTAAATCCGCTGCTATTCAGAAGTATGCAGTTTACCTGCTGAAAGGTGACGATGCTTTGTCCGCACTCCCACCGGAAGCCTGCAGCTTTTTCTTCAGCGGCTGCACGACTTCCGTGGCATGCACAATGAGGCGCACATGACATGAGAAGGGGCAGCCTATGAGAGCTGAGCTGCAGGCTTAGCCATCCTTCAGTTCTCTCACAGTCCTACTGGGACTGGTGGAAACATTTGAATTTACCTTATACTGTGGCGCGAGTGTTAATCATCCCACAGGAAGGTAAATTTGAAGTAGTGGCAGCTAATGCACCGCCACTACACAGGGTCAGGCATCAAATGTGACACCCACACCTTTGTTAAGTCTGGACACAGCCTACATTGTGTTTGCAATACTGAGGAGGAAATTGATCAGCTGCTGACCGGAGGAACCCAACTACCTGAATCCACTTTATAAACTTACATAGTGGTTCAGCTTATTTTTGTTTTGTTTTTCTGTACATTTAGCACTAACAATTTATGTTGCATCTGCTCTCTTCACAATACCAAATGTCCTTGATTTGCTGCATTTACTGCTCAGGCCTTTTTTTTTCCCGCAGTCTTTTGCCCTTTGAACTCCAATCTCAACCCAGTAGAAATGAACTTTGGTCGAGACAATGTTTATCCAAGATTTATAAACTCTGCCATAGCGACAAGTGAGTCCAAAGTTTAAGGAATGCAGAAAACACTGCTAGTCAGGAAAGCTATTCTTTTGAGTTATGAGTTCAAGAAAAACACAACGATGTAGCTTAAGGCCACGGTAAACAAGACGTTTTACACTGGAACAGTTTTATTAACGCTCAATAACCAGATCAGGAAATATGCCCACAAAATGAACAACACAAGACCGGAGGCTTTCACGTGATACGCAGTCACATGGAGTTTGCTCTCCCTAGCATTTATAGAAGCTATAACCTAAAACAGAAAGCTAAAAGGTGTGGTAAGGATCTTATTTTATTTTTTTTAAAGGAAGGGGCATGTCCTTAGGTTGCCTCCAGTCCAGCTGACAAGAGAATCCATGAGATCTAAATAAGATCCTGCAATATCCTCTCAGGCTGTGATCAGTCACGGTAAAAGAAAGTATCCCTAAGTGGCTTAGAGAAGGCTCTGGGGTGGGATTGTTCACACCTCAGTCTTCCCCTCCCCTCCCTCATTAACATTATGTGCTTAAAAAAAAAAAAGGTGGACTGGAGATGGGATGGGAACACAAGGGCCGCACCCTGTCTCTCAGTTGCCTCAGAGTATCCTGCTAGACATGAGGAGCAACTCCCTGCTTACCTTGACATCAAATGGTCAGTTTTCCCAGTGGGAGTGGTTGGAGTTACCAGAAGCCAGCCATGAGACCACCCAATGTCTTTTCTTGTTTTTCACACACTTGGCTGAAATCTGCTAGCTCCAACTGCTCCTATTGCAGAAGCTGCTGACAGACACCAAGGTAAGCACTGCTATAATGGGAGTTTTTCCTGGATCTCCCCAAACAGCTGTTGATTGGATTTTTAGCTGCTTAAATCAGGACTATATTAGGAATGCCAGGAGAATGTCTGGCATTCCCAGTATAGTCTTGTGAAGACGGTTTTACAGCACATCTTGAGGCAACCACAGTATTTAGGGCTGAATTTGAACTTCAGTCCATAGTGTGCAGTTAGGTAACATCTGGTCAGGTGCACTAGCACCATCAGGAAGCACTTACATGCAAGATCCCCCTCCCTGCCCAGAAGTTACCTAATTCTGAGTTCTACAAGCTTATTAACCTTTCCCAAAGACTAACCTGAAGCGCCCAGCGGTGACCATGCACACCTCAGCTGGCCAGGGATGTCATCGGAGCTGCAGCATGTGATGTTCCTCTCACAGACAGAGCGGCTCAGATTAATTAGTATTGTGGTGAAATTTAATGATTAAATATATCTGTCTTTGTTAAACTTTGTGTGCTGTCTTTATTTTGTTGGTAGCGTGTAATATAGCATTAGCCTGGCCGCTTTAACACTTCCTGCTGTGAAGGTTTGTCACTTTCCCTTTATAATCCCTTAACTAGGTGTGAAGTGGTTCTCAGTTTCGCCAACAGTGGCACCAAACTACCTTTCCAACTTCACCTCCTTAAGAGCAGCTGTAGCCTTAACCGGCCTGTCTCTCAATTGCAGCTTTCAGAAATAAATGCTCTTTGATTCAATGGCCTTTGGGAGTCAACGTTAATGATTTATAAATTCAACTGCAAATGGAACGCCAGATAAGTCTCACACCCGTTTAATGGTATAGACTGCCTCTGGTTACAAAAACGTTTTAAACTCATTTTTAACTCAACTTTCCTTGAATATACATTGAAATAGTAGTGGGCACCACACTGCACAAGCGCACTGGCAGCTCTCCTGACCCCCTGATGTGACTGCAACTGTGCAGAGCGTCAGCATCATCATATCAACGGTGCTGACGTACATGCAATCGCAGAGGGTGCCACGCTCAAGATGGCAGTGCCAGAAGAGGACCAACCCAGGGATCGCTAGTCAACGTTAGTTCATCACATAGCTTTCCCATCCACGGGATGGGAAGAGAAGTGAGAAAACATCCTAGATCTGTTATGCTCAGAATAATGAGGGTGAAAAAGCTAAAGAAAAGCCGCTATAGGGAAAGATTCCCCCCTGATTGTTCACTACTGGCAATGTTCGCTACTGTTGGATTTTGTAGAGAAAAGAAACTTAACTGAGATCACAGAGATCTTTTGGGGTCTAGAAGAAGAAGAGAAGTTGGCTTTGATACCCTGCTTTTCTCACCCATTCATGGGGACTCAAAGCAGCTGACAAACCTTCTGTTCTTCTCCCCATAACAGACACTCTCTGAGGTAAGTGGGGCTGTGGGAGCTCAGAAGAAAGCCCAAGGTCACACAGCTGGCTTCATGGAGGAGTCTGGAATCAAACCAGATAAGAGTCCAGTGCCTTAACCACAAGACTAAACTGGCTCAGCCCTTTCTCTGGATCATGGGACTGCATCACCTGCACTTATGGCACTGATTCATATAATTCATGTCACACAGTCTTGAAGCTTGTACAAGCTTCAAAGCCACACCCTTAAACCTCCAAAGGCTAGGAATGAAAGTTCCTAGCTGCAGGTTCTTTATGGATGGTTTTTGGTGGTGTTCTATGGTGTGCCACCAAAAAGCACCCATGGTAGTTCCAGAATATGGAGCCATTAAAGGCAAAGGTAGCCTTTCCTCACCTAGATCCCATAGACCAGAGGTAAAATCTAGGAATGAATGCCTGTAAAAGGCAATTTTATGTGCCATGAACACAAAACTGGGATGCCTGCCAGCAGAAGAAGACAAAATGCATTCTTTTTTTATAATAATTTTTTTATATCAAGTGAAAAGGTCGGACAATTACTATAACTGATTCAAGAGCCAATATTTTGCTTTCAGGGCTGGGCCCATGCTTCCTTTATTATTTAGTACAAAACAAACGAACAGTTTTGGAGATATTCACCTCATGCTTTACACTGAAGCCGTGTTCCCATTATAAGCTTATTTCAGTTTCAAAATGGTTTCTATCCTTGCAGTTCCCACGTCAGGTTGGCTTAACATGCTTTCCGCGTGTTAAATCACCCCAAAGCATTGTAAATGTTAATCCTCATTTCAACAGGTCTCACTCTGGTTTGTGTGCTTGAAACGTTTTACATTTTTTACTGTGGGAACGGTACCGTGTTAAGTGATGAGAATGCTTGTTTAGGGTTTCCCTCCCCCAATAGCTTGCTTCCAAAGATAGTGATTTTACTGTAAAAGTCCACCCCTTAAAGCAGCCTCTACACTGTAGCAATATACCCACTTCACACCTGATAACAATGTTGCAATTTTGCGGAAGTTCTGACCTTTAAAAAAGGGAAAGGAAAGGAAAGCAGCTGCAGGCTCTGTTTTTAAGGCTGTGACTGTGGAGTGAGCAGGCAAAGGGGGCTTGAGTTGCTGCTCCTGCTGTGTGCCCTGGGCAATGGGGAGAGGAGGGGAAAGAATTGCTGGCTGCCCACTGGCATTTTTCCTCCATCCAGGCAAGTGGCACCCACCCAGCCACCCAGGTAGGCTCCGTGAAGGGGGCCCTTATGGGTGGCACGTTCACGCCAGGAGGAAGAGGGCGGGGCAGCCCTGAAAAGCGACTTTTAAAAAGTAGCCACTTAAGTCCCCCCTTGAGTCACGTACGCCACATACGATCCTCAGAATCCGGATCGAATGTGATTAAGTTAAAAGTAATGGGATCAGGCAAATTCGCGTTTGCATCCGGTTCTATTATTCTGGTTTAGGGAAACTGGATTAAGCTTATAATGGGAACGCAGCCTGAGAGAGGTAGTATCTATGAACTAAACAAATCAGCTGTCTTCAGACATTTGAATAAATTGGCTTATCACTTTGAGATAAGCTGAAAGAAACACAAAGTTCACAGGGGTTCCGCCTCTTGCTTTTTTCCCCAGGAAATGATTGTTAAAGTTAATAAATGTTTGCTAAGCAAAGGCATAATGAAAACCCACCAGTTTCCAATTTCCCTTTGGTCATTAAGAATGCTCCTACATCTGACTGGATAGTCAGATATACACGCCTCAATAGCATATTTCCCTTTTAAAAAAGGACAACGTTTTCGCCCATCTTTAATTAAGAAGTGATGGAACATAGCCGTATGGCAGAGCATCTGCCTAGAAAGCAGAGGCTTTGGAAGAAAGGGTCCTAGTACACTTGCTGATCTGGCATACCAGCCAGGGAAATATTGCTGTAGCATCATTCCAGTTTCTGACAGTTCTTGAAGGAAGAACCGAAACAGAGATTTCTCTCATTGTATTTCTGTGACCGTAAATGGTGTAGGGCAGATGCAAGATCATATGCTATAGGGTAATATCAGGGGAGGCACGAGAAACTATGTTCTTAGAGTCTCTCTCTTCATGGCCCATAAACAATTGCAAAGGCTTATGCAAAAACTAAACGCATAGCTGACAATGAACTTTCTTCTCTTTGAGGTCTTTTGTTTAACCAGCGTAGCAAACAATGCAATTTCAGATCCTATCATGCAATGCATTTAGCCATAAAACCAAGAAAATGTTATTATGAGATGAAAACAGCTTACAATAACATAACTGCAGGCAAACTTTGTTCTTGGCCCAGGACTTGATTGAATAATCGGTATTCCTGCGTAGGTCAGAAAGATCAAAATCTTATACTGGATCTGATGCAATTCTCCAGAGTGAATCAATGGGTGTTTCCACACTAGCTACAGAAACCAGTTTAACACACACATCCCTTAAGTAGGATTGAAAACACTTACCTTAAAACGGCTTCCGCACTGCATGCGTGATTGGAGACTCTTTGAGGATGCCACTTCCGCATTTCGGCATGCAAGACCGGTTTTTAAAACCGGGTTTGCTGCCAAAATCCGGATTAAATGTAAGACCTGAAAAATCAGGTCTTACATCCGTCTCTTTGCCTAGATGTGTGCAGAAGCAGGATGCTTCCGCACCCAGCCAGGCATAGGGACGGATGTCCCTCAGGCCGCCATGCTGGGAAGGGCGGAAGCAGGACTGCCTGCTTCCAAAGCCCCTCCCCTGTGTGCCAGGCGCCGCCGGAAACACATAATGACTGGCAGCTCACCGCTCCAGTCCCACGGCTCCGGAGGCAGCGTCAGCATTGCGTGAGCCGGAGGACTTTTGGAATGGGTGCTGATGCGTCTGCACAGCACCCACTCCATCCGTTCACTGGAATCCAGCCTCCCTGCACATGTGTGGACGCGCAAGGGCCCTTCAGATCCATCACTACTTGTGATGGATCCTCAGGAGGTCGGATCGCTGAAAAATGGATCTTTTTAGATCCGTTTTTCAGCGGCCAATGCGGAAGCACCCAATATTACCTGCCTTTAATTCTGGCATTCCATACAGAGCTGTTAGGACTGTTTCTTCAATCTCAAGGAGGCCCTGATCAAGATTATTGGTAGGCCTCAATATCAAGGTCCTGGTCCAGAACAAGAAGGCATGCTAGCGTGCTTTTGGGTTATTCGCAAAAGCATGCCAAAGCATGTTGTTACCTGCCCTGAGACATTCAGGTGCAGGGTGGGATGGAAGTAAGTAAGTAAGTAAGTAAGTAAGTAAGTAAGTAAGTAAGTAAGTAAGTAAGTAAAAGTAAGTAAGTAAAAGTAAGTAAGTAAAAGTAAGTAAGTAAGTAAGTAGGGTTGTGCACGGACTGAAAATCCGAAGATTCAAATCGGTTCGATGTTAACATTTGAATGTATTCACATTCGATTCAAATCAAATACATTCAAATCTATTTGTACGAATTTTTGATTCATATCTGAAGATACAAACATCAACAATATTTGAAAGTGTCTGTACGCATCCTGTTTTTATCCCGTATGCTTCCCGTTTTTGTCTCATAGGTATCCATACCAATGCGTACAGATACGAATAAGATGCGTACAGATACGTGAGTAATGCATATGTATCTGTGCACATACGAATGTCTGAATAATTCATAGGAATGATGTGGAAGATTTGAAAATTCATCCTAATGTTAAATCCGAATGTATAGACATTCAGTTTGAATTTGAAAATCTAAATTCAATTGAATTCAGTCAAATTGTGAATGTTTTGAATATACGTGCACATCCCTAGTTTGGGTAAGAATGGCACACACAGTAAGTACGTAGTGCAGCACTGTGTTTGTTAAAACTGTGTTGCCTGTAGAGCAGTGGTTCTCAACCTGGGGGTCGAATTACCCTTTCAGAGGGGTCACGAGTCTCCCATTGCCTTTCCCTCCCATTTCCCAACTGCTCTGCCCCTGTGGTTGGGGGTCTCCACAACATGAGGAACCCCATTAAGGGGTCACGGCATTAGGAAGGTTGAGAACCGCTGCTGTAGAGCTATGCCGGAACAGGAGGCCAAGAGCACCCGTATCTGCAGTGCAGGAGTTAAGTGGAGATTTGCCACTATCTCTCGATGTTTGGAAGTGGAATGAATCTTTTAAAGAAAGCTGAACAAATTTATCCCATCCCTAATTAGAATTTCCAGAACGAAACTGAGTCATCAGACCTAAGGGCTGTGTATGATACTCTGTGTTTACTCAGCAGCAGCTACTGAGATCAGTTGCGAACAGTTGCCATGTCTTGGGTAACACCATGCTTTGCTGTCACAATCCAAGCAGAATAATACTGTGTTATGTGAGTAATTGCCACCTACAGGCAAATGGGTGTTTGGGGAACCTTGAAGGCACAGATTACGAAAGTAACTCAATGACACAATAGTCTAAAGCCCTTTTCCACACTATGATTTGATCTTGACCAAGGGCCTCCTGATCCAGATTAAGGGCCTCCTGATCTGCATGTTAATCTGGATCAAGGAGGCCACACACCCCGTTAGGCCAAATCCATTTGCACAATACGGAGCAGGATCCAGATCCAGAGACCTTTGGATCTCAGGGGAGGTTCAATTAACCAATGTATGTCAATGACATTGCAGAGACAAGCCAATCTGTCAATTAATCAGAATGGAAGCTTGTTCTACCAGTTTATCAGCTATGCTATGGAAGAAATGCCTAGTATATCAGTGGGCCAGAAAAGCCAAACAATATTATTCAAAGTTTCTGAGTTTGCACTCGCTTTAGAAAATGTAAAACAAAGAAATGCTGCAATAAACCAAGTTATGCAAAAGAAACCACATTAACTAACTGCACATTCCATGCATTCATATAGAACTGGGAAATAAATATCTTATATGCTGAAAACCTCTATGTGTGGGATCCATAGACGTGCCTGGCTTTAAAACTGAATCATTCAACTGGCATCACATTGTAATGACCAATCATCTAATTCTAGTCTATTGAAGCCTGCAAAATAGCTGATACTCAAGAAGACTACTTTCTCCTCTGGCAAAATATATATTTATCATTCTACTTATTCTAGGAAAAGCAAATTCACAAATTTATATATCTCATGGTAGCAACACACGGACTAACAACAATTTAAATCAGAAGTTAGATTTAAAGGGACCCTATATAACAATATCAAGCCCACTTGTCCATTGAAGGACTGTATCTGTTTCTTCAAAAAAGTCTGACACCAATCCTGTAAAGACCCTCATTTCACAGCTGGTCACAGTATGGTCAACACTCTGATGTGCAGCTCCACAGTCACAACAGGGGGAAGATGTTTTACCCCATTTATACAATGACTCCTGGCAGGTGTCATGAAATGTACAGATTTCACAAAAAGGTTCTGTGATGTTCTCATTAAAGGAGGCAGAAGGAGGAAGACAGCGAAAAGTATTGTGACCACTTGGTAGAGTCTGGTAGCCCAAAACCATGGAAATAAAGGTGTTGACTGAAGAGGCTGCATTCCTTTCCTGATCATCAAAAGCTGCAGTGCCCTTTCTAAGGGCAAAAATAAGGACACAGAAACTAAGCCAAACAGTGCTCCAGTTTCTGAAAGGAATGCGGAAGGGACTTCAAACCGGATGTTAGTGGAGAATCATATGGCGGACTCAGTTGAAAAATCAAACTGCAATTCTGGCAGGATAACAGAAATAATGAAGATATTATTCTTGCACATTTTCTTTCATGTTGAGTGAGCATGGCAGCTTGTGATTTTCTTTTTTGAAATCAAATAAACCTTCCGGAAGTTTTGCTTCCATGAAATGAGGGAAACAGTTACTGATTATAATGAACAATTACCATCCTTTTGGCTATGCTGCTTTTTCTTAGATGATAAAATCAAATAACTAGTAGAGTTTGTCAGACTGGCTTCTCCTTCCCACAAAGAAACCAAAGACCATTAAGCACCAATAATTAATGGGAAGTGAGTAAATTCGAATGTCATATAATCCGATTCGAATCCGTAACATTCAAATCTGTACATTCAAATCTTAGATTCGTATTTAAAGATACGAATGTTGACAACATTCGTATCTGTTATATGTTTCTGTATGCATTCTGTAAAAATCCATAAGCATCCTGTATTATCCCGTATGCATCCCATTTTAATCCCGTATTTTAAGCGCAAGATACGTATAATTTTCACACAGATTCGTATATGACAGATATGACTCTACGCATTCAAATTATTCGAAAATCTGTATCAGATTTTAGAAAATCCGATTCAAGTTCGAATGTCGACATTTCTTGGATTCAAATCAAATATTCAAATTTTCAAATATTTGTGCACATCGCTACTGTGAGGTAGGTGGGGCTGGTGAGAGCTCAAAAGAGAGCTGTGACTAGCTCAAGGTCACCTAGCTGGCTTCACTGGGGAGTGCAGAATCAAACCCGGTACTCCCAGATAAGGGTCCTGCTCCTTAACCACTAGACCAAACAGGCAGACCAAAGTCTGTCCAGCAGCCATTCTTTCCATCCTAAAGTCTCTGTGCCCACAGGAAGGGACTGTCAATCATAGTTCACAGAAGGGATGCCATCCCTGACAAACCAGAACACAGTTCATTTTCTCCCATTTGAAATCCTGCCCCCCAACCCCAAAGCAGCCAACTAGGGCATGGTCGGATTCTGTTTCTTCTAGAACCCAGAAAATTGTGTCCACCATCAGCAATAATAGCAGTAAGTGAGAACAGGGAGAGGTTTCTCTTCTAATCCCCAAATACTAAAAATTATCTTACGCGGTTGAATCCTGGAAGGATCAAAACACACAGTACAACAGTACATGACAGTAAAGCTAGTGGTTGGCATGTGGCTGAGAACATTTTGTGGTGCCAATGGCAAATTGATGGTGATGTAGGTCATTGTTGGGGTTAGGGGAATGTGCCCCAAAAGGCACAGCCAAAGCATGCCACAACCAGCATGTACAGTACTCCATCCCCTGGCTGTTCTTGAAGAAGATGGAAGACTGTTTTGTGGAGAAGTCTCCATGGAATGAAAATAAATGTGATTTCCCTTGTGCATTGTCAAAGGAAAATAGAGGATACAGTGTTCTTCTACTTCCAGATATAGGAAAGAAAGAAAAATGGAGGATATATCATCCCCCATAGAGGAACAGTATGTCATGCCTCGTGCCATCAGCCCCTCCTCCTCCGATGAAGAGCTATCTGTTGCCTGGGACAACAAAGCGAGCCAAGCTTCCCCGACAGTGAGGGCGAGTGAGGTGTGGCAGAGGGGCTCAATGTGAACGCTGACCCTATAGCCCAAGATGGAGACCACTTGAATGAAGATGCCGGACAACATCCTTCACCAAATGGTCTGAGGCAAGAGCGACAACACTGAGTTGGCCAGCGTGTCTGCAGGCCAAGCACCTACGCCGAAGGGGGCGTGATTCTCCTCGCCTACTTTAGCACACCCGACGCCTGCAGAACCTGTTGCAGACAATGTCTCTTTATCCTGCAACCCCGGTTCATGTGCTCTTTGTATTTCTGATCCTCGGACTGATACCTGACATCGCAGATGCTCTGGCATCTTGGAACTTGGAACATTTGACTACGCTTTGCTCTTGGTCTCCCAAAGAACTTTGAAACTTAGCTGGTTGCTACTACTGAGCGTGCGCATCTGTATTTGCTCCCTACATCTGGATGGCTTAAGACATGACACAGTAGAGAAAGGAGGAAGCAGACAAAACACAGCTTCTACTGGAACCATTCTGACACAGCTTTGAACATGTCTGCCTAGCCAGTTCTTCTTTCACATACCAGACCTTTAGGCACATCTGCAGGTTCCCAAAGACATAGATAAAAATTCATAAATGATCTAAATTCTCGTAAATAACCATTCGCTGTTGGCATCAAACTACACCGAACAAAGTGCCAAAACTGCTGCCTGCAGCCACAAGCCCAGTCTGTTGCAAGGAATCTAAGGGTGGGTGCAGAAGACCAGTCCACTGCCTCGCCTAGCAAATGGCACATCCCCAGAGAGTTAAGTTGCAGGATTGAAGCATACTATCAGCCTTGGCAATCAAGTGCAAATTCCACTACTTAGCCACTTTTCTTCCAGCATGTAGAAATGCACTCAGATAAAAAATCTAATGGAATTATTAACAACACCTGGACGATTGCAAGGCCAAGTGTGCATAAATCTGGGCAGGATGGAAAACCCGTTTTTACTGCTGACTGCAGCACTTCAGTCTGGAGCCGCTGATAACTATATTCTGTCACAATCAGAGAGATGGGAAGATGTAGTGAGGTGAATTCTATAAAAAATGATTCAGTCTGGATGCTGTTTATGTGGCAATCACTAATGCGGGCTGTTTTAACTGGGTGAACCGGTTTACTGAAGACACACCCACAACAACTGTTTCGTTTTTCTTGACTTGAACCTTGCCAACTTAGTTCTTCTCCAAACCAATTTTGCAGATGGAAGATTAGCCAGATGTTTATCCTTGTTGGCATCTTTGTAAAAGCCGCAGCTCCAGATTTTGTCAAAAAATAATTCTGGAAAAAAGGAAGTTTCTCTCATCCTTCTGCTCCTTCTTCCTGGCATAAAAACAAATGGGACACATCTCCATTGTCTCTTTTTGCTTCTCTCTTGCATCAGGTTTAATCCAGCTTCAGTCCACTTTCAGAGTGAGAGAATACATCAGCAAAATGACAAGCTGTTTTCCTTCAGTGTTAAATAACTGAGAAAATTCACCTTTGGGACAGATAACGTGGAAAGAAAACTACTGGACAGTATGCTGATGTGTTCTCTCGCTCTGAAGGTGGACTGAAGCTGAATTAAACCTCGATCATGACCACAGTCCTTTAAAGAGGTTTTCAACTCCGCCAATGCTAGCATACTGGACCACAAAAGTGTGCAGGTAGCACACCCACAGGATCTGGTATACTGCAGGGTTCCTTTTCAACAGTGCTCCAGGGAAGCACTACTGGATGTGGGCCGATCACAAAGCCATCCAAGCCACAAACCTCTGGTCTTCAGAATCTTGCTGCTGCTTCTGAGGGCTCTTTGGAGGTCATGGTGAAGACTGGAGTGGGACTCAAAAGTACTCCACACCTATATTAGTGATAGGGCTGGAACAGCCTTGCATGCTGCATAAGCACCTCATCTAGGTGGAAGAGGTGTGGGGAAGCAGATCTCTGGTGGTGCAGGTGTGATTATGCACTACATTGCCACGCAGGTGCACTGGCACCATTGCCAGCATTCTGGGATGGCAGCCATAATGGCGGTCATTTGCACATCCACAAGTGTGGACACCTAAAGCATTCTAGTGCTTTGCCTTCCAGTGACAGGACATAAAGTGCAAATTCGTGCTAAATTCCAGAAACAACAAGGAATATTAGGGTTTCCAACCTTTCCAAAGACATCAGTATCAGAAATCTAGCTCCTTTGGGGTTCTCTTTGACTGGAGGTCTTCAAGCAGAGGCTGGATCTACATCTGTCTTGGATTGTTTAGGAAATCCTGCATGGAGCAGGGGGTTGGACTGGATGGCCCTAGAGGTCCTTTCCAACTCTATGATTCTATGGGTGTTTCCGCACTGGCCGGGGAAACCAGTTTAACGACCCATTTAGAACACATTTTAAACCCTTGGGTACTTACCTTCTGCATTACAGACCTCTTTAGGGACCCTTCCAGGTGGCCGCTTCTGCATTTCGGTGTGCAAGACCCAACTCTAAATCAGGTCTCGCCACTGAAAACCAGGTCTAAACAAAGACCTAAAAAATTAGGTCTTCAGTCTGTCCCTTCACCTTGATCTGTGTGGAAGCAGGACGCGTCCACACGTGGACATGCAAAGGGACAGATGTCCCTGGGCCACCATCTTGGGGAGGGCGGAAGCAGGCTGGTTTGCCTCCTTCCGCCCTCCTCCACGCGCCGTCCCTAATGTGTGGTGACTGGCAGCTGCATGCTCCAGTCCCGCAGCTCCAGGGGCCGTGTCAGCGGCGCGGGAGGCTGGATCCCCTTTGGAATGGGTGCTGCAGCCTCCACACAGCACCCAGGGGATCCAGCCAGCCGAATCCATCTTCCCCGCCCCAAGGACCCTATTTGGGAAGACGGATCGCCGAGAAATGGATTTACTTTAATCCGTTTCTCAGTGGCATGTGTGGAAACACCCTATGGTTCTAAGATGTCTCTTCTCATCCAAAGGACTGGGTTTGGCAAATACAAGGCCTGGTTTGGTTATACCCTTATCCACGGCCCTTTCTTAATCCAGTGTACACTGACATTTCTTTCCCCCTACCTACACAATGGTCAAACAGGTTGCGTGAGTTTTTGAACCACCAAACCTGTAGAACCTGTTTACACAAAGCAAAAATAGGGCGCGTCTTCATGGCATGTGTTATTTCAGTTTAAAGAATTCGAAATAAAAGAAACGGAACAAAGCTGTCCAGACGACTTGCAAGTTGATCCGGTTCCGATGGCAGCCTTAACGCGGGATCAATACTCGGAGTCCACACGGCAGCATTGTCCTCCTGCCCACTGCCCACACTCTCTCCTGTGATTGGTTTTCCCTGCCAGGATCCCACCCTCCCTTCTCTTTGCGTCATTCCCTGCCCAATCCACCCTCCCCCTTCCCAGCAGCAGCAGCAGCATCCATCCATCCATCCACCCACCCATCCATCCATCCATCCATCCATTCATCCAGGCGCTGCGGCATGAGGAAGATGAGGATGGGGGGAGAGGGGGCAGCAGCAGCTGGGTGGGGGTGGGGAGGGGAAGGGAGGCATTGCTAAGGCACCAAGGAAAAGAGTCTTGGGGGGGACTAGCAAAGGGGGGGTGTCGTCCTTGCACAGACGGGATTCTAAAGTGAGAGAAGCCCCCCTTTCCCAAAAAGAGAGAGGGAGGAAGGAAGGAAGGAGGGGTATCTGAGAAGCCCCCCTTTCCCAAAAAGAAAGAGGAGAGAGGGAGGGGTTCCTAAGAAGCCCCCCCTTTCCCAAAGAGAGAGAGGAAGGGGGGGTATCTGGGGGGTGGGAGACATTGCATGAGCATCTCACGTCTCCCGCCCTCCCAAAGCCGGTGTATATGGTACACTCCTGATTATCAATGTTGCAAATTTCCGCAATTTCAATACAGC
This sequence comes from Aspidoscelis tigris stejnegeri, assembly GCA_023333525.1. Lineage (NCBI taxonomy): Eukaryota > Metazoa > Chordata > Lepidosauria > Squamata > Teiidae > Aspidoscelis > Aspidoscelis tigris. The sequence goes on from JALMGA010000007.1 coordinate 18,223,634, forward strand.
TCTGTATCAAAGGACCGGGGCTTTAAACATTAAAGAGGCATAGGGTGGGGTGTCATTCATTCATATTTTTATCCCACTCTATACACAAGGCTCTCAGTGCGGGTCACAACACATTGGTTTTAATGTGTTCATATGAAACATATTAAAGCCATAACTTTGCCTGAAGGTGGGGAGGAAAAAGCTGTTTCTTTAGTCCACCCTCAGAGCGAGAAAACATGAGCAAAGTGACCAGTAATTTTCTTTCCACATTATCTCTCCCAGAGGTGAATTTTACCCTAAAAGAAAACAGCTTGCCACTTTGCTGATATATTCTCTCACTCTGAAAGTGGACTGAAAGTGGATTAAACCTTAGGTGTGGCCACATATTCTCTCATTCTGAAAGTAACAGAGATCAGAACTTTCCCCATGCACAGAACTTTATTGACCCATGGCCAGGCCTGGTAGTGGGGTGCAGGATTTTGGGACATGATTGATCCTGCCCTATTGGATTTCCTAGTGGTCACCTATCCATGGTCCGCTTTGCCCTAATATCCTGGCAACTGGAATCTTATCTGGGAATTCCAGATTAGATTCCACTTCCCATCCTGAAGCAGGCTGCCCCTGGCCTCCCATTGCATCACCACCCACTCCTCGTGGGCTTGCATGGCACTGCCACCCCCAAACAAAGGATGCCCAATCTGGGGCAGAAGGCAAAAAAAGACACTTCTTTTTTTAACTGTATGAAAATGCTGCCCACATGAGATCTTTAAAACACTCTCATGCTCTGGTGCTTGGCCATTTAGTCAAGCAGAAGTGTTGTTAGTCATGGCTCTCTTCTGAGCTCTCACAGGGTGTGGGGAGGAGAAGGTTTGTCAGCAGCTTTGAGCCTCCTTAAATGGGTGAGAAAAGTGGGGTAAAAAAGCCAACTCTTCTTCCTCCTCCTCCGTGAAGCCAGCTCAGTGGCCTTGGGCTAGTCACAGCTCTTACAGGGCATCTGTTGTGGGGTGAAGAATGGAAGCTTTGTCAGCCTCTTTGAGTCACCTTAAATGGGTGAGAAATGCCAATTCCTTCTCCTTCTGGGAGGTTTGGTATGGGGTAGCATTATTATAAAGAGGTATAGAAATCCAAGTCAAGGTTCCTATCTTTTTTTAACAGTTGTGCAAAGCATGGAACTTCAGCAAGTGCATCCTTCCTTCCTTCCTTCCTTCCTTCCTTCCTTCCTTCCTTCCTTCCAGCCTTGCGCCGAGGGAAGAGCAGCCGGCGGCGGAGGCGGCAGCGGTGGCATCCATCCATCCATCCATCCATCCATCCATTCATCCAGGCGCTGCGGCGCTGCGGCGCTAGCGGCTTCTCCCTGGGGCTCCGCTGCCGCTTTTCCCCCGCTTTGCCGCCACTTTGCCCCGCAGAGGAGGAGAGCCAAGGGGTGGATAAGAGGGTGAAGGGGGCTCCTCGCTTGCTCTTCCCCCCGTGGCCGGGAAGGAACTCCGCCCCCCACCTCACAGGGACCGAAGCTGGATTAAAACCTTGGCTTGTGGTCACACCTAAGGTTTAATCTAGCTTCACTCCACCTTCAGAGTGAGAGAACACATCAGCAAAGTGACCAGTAGTTTTCTTTCCACATTATCTAGTCTAAAGGTGGATTTTCTGAGTTATTAACCCTGAAAGAAAACCAGCTTGTCAGTTTGCTGGTGTATTCTCTCACTCTGAAAGTGAACTGAAACTGGATTAAACCTTAGGTGTGACCACAGGCGAAGTAGCCTAGAGGGGGCTCAAAGCGGTTGACATTCTGTTTTCACCCTTCAAGGGACTAAGTGGCTGACAAGCCTTCTCACCCTTAAGGGGGCTGAAAGCAACTGTTCCGAACCTTCAAAGGTCTGAAATTGCGCAAAATTGCAACATTGTTTTTAAGGTGTGAAGTGCTTAGATTGATACAGTGTTTCAGCTTTAAGGACTGGAGGTTTATAGTGGGTGTTTGAGGGTGGATTTTTTCAATGAAGGAAACCCTAAACATGACGTGCTTCTAATACGTTCAGCCATTGGTTACAGTGCGATTGGGGGGGCGGGACAGCCTTAACACTGAATCTCATCCCGGAACGATACTGTCCACACAGTTAAAAAGGAAACACGTATCAACGCACGATCCGGAGTGAGACCTGTTGAGATCAGGACTTATTTCTAATCGGGATAACGTCCTTTAACACGGAAATACCGTGTTAATCCGAAGTGCCGTCTGAACTGCGCAAACTCAAAACGTTTTGAATTCGAGATAACTATGCCATGAAGACGCACCGATAGTCTCACAAGGAGCAATTTCTTTAAATCCCCCCTTCAGCTTATCAAGAGCAAGTATCAGAATGAGATTATAATATAAAACATCGTACCTATATCCAAATTTCCTAGTAATATTGAAACCTTACCTTTTCATAGAAACCTTACCTCATTTTCAAGTATCCACATGCCAAGGGACAAGATTTATTATCTGTTTTTAAGAACAAAGTGTCTTCTATAAAGAAAGCAGGTGAAAACTGACGTTGCCTAAAGCCAGCAAAAAGACTGAACGTTTGCTACTGCATATATGAAAAACTGCATGCATTTTACATAACATGCTGAGAACGAACTCTATTATATTAAAACACACATAGCTTTTTCTGTGCTTCCTAATGGCTGAATCAACCTTTATTGCTCAGTAATTCATGCCATTCAACATGACTTGACAAAGCAAGGCAGGATTTTCTGGCTTTCTGACTGTTCCATTTAATGCCACTGAGAATTACAATTACAGTAGTCCCTCATTATTTACTGGGATTAGGTTTCTAGACAACCTCATTCGTTTAAAATTCACAAATATCAAATCATTATGTTTATAGGTACATTAAGATTATGGGCTCCACTTTTGCAACAACACAGGAAGGAAACACTCAAAAGATACAGTTTGCTTCTAGTGCCTTTCAAGACCACATTAGTTACTGTCAAACAGGTGCAACTGATTTCCATGTGCAACAGACTCTTAAAGGTGCAAAAATCAGTAGTGCCACAACTCACAAGTGACCAACATGCCACCAATAGGTAAGTGCCTGAAATCAGATCTGAACAATGTATCAGAACTCAAAACTGATCACAGTTCGACGTTTTAAATCCTTTCACCTAGAAAGTTACAAGTGCCATCTCCAGTGGTCACTTTTGACTATTGTGAATTACAGATAACAGAGCCCAGTACACTTCTACAGTCACAAGTACATAAAACTCATTAATTACAAATTATGTCCATCAATATTAGTGCCTACAGAATATATACAGAGCAATGGACTACACAATATTCTGTAAAACAACTAATTTAACCAAACTTTTCATATCTTTTCGTAACATTATGCTAATTTTGATTACGCCCTACTCTATGGCTACGTTCACACTTAAGGTTTAATCCAGCCTCAGTCCACTTTCAGAGTGAGAGAACGTATAGACTAAGTAGAACGTCGTTTTCTTTTGGCACCATCTAACTTTGGGTTAAATAATGTGGAAAGAAAATGGCAGCACATTGCTGTTGTGTTGTTCCACCTTGAAAGTGGACTGGAGCTGGATTAACATTTAGGTATTAATTTACTCTCTATTCCTTCTTATTTCTGAGGTTTAAGCCAGCTTCAGTCTACCTTCTGAGTGAGAGAACACATCAGCAAAGTGACCAGTAATTTTCTTTCTGCATCATCTATCCCAAAAGTGAAATTTTCCGAATTATTTAACTCAAAGTTTGTTACTTTGCTCATGTATTCTCTCACTCTGAAAGTGGACTGAGGCTGGATTAAACCTTAAGTGTGACCACAGCCTGAGTTATGAGAGACAATTCAGGTGTTCAGTAGCTGGATGTGGACCGATAAATTGAAACTGAATCCAGACAAATGGAGATGACCATAGGTGGCCAACCACAGCAAAGTCAACTCTGAACTAGATGGACCAGGGAACAGGTTCAGTATAAGGCATTTTCCAGTGCCTTTATGTTTCTCCTGGATGTGGCCAGGTGGAAAGAAGGACAGAGTTCTTTTGTCTTAAAGTTACAAAGGTTGTAAAAGGAGTTCTTTTGTCTTAAAGTTACAAAGGTTGTGAGAGTGTGTCTTGTGCTGCCAAAATGGGCCTCCCGTGGTATACTACTGTAGGTATCAAGTGTGATTACAGCTCTTCATTATGCCCTTGGAGACAAAGTGAGGCTGCATCCACACACATTTACAAAAATAACTCAAAAGTGGCTTAGAGGTGATAGTATCTACATATCATATACCCATCCCACTTCTAATCCACACTAAAGGCCAGAGAATCCCAGAGGTGAATGTGCAGGGGCTATCAATGTGCAGAGGCTATCAGCTTTAAGCCACTTTTAAGCTGTTTTTAAAACTATGTGGCCTTGGTCACACTAGTAGTTTAGGATGACGTCGGGTCGTCTTCAGGTCATGTTACTCACATTGTTTGTATTCAGTTCATTTTCCAAGCCGCCCTACCCCCATTAGATTATTCTGACCAGAGTCCTCTTTTTCAGAGGACTCAGCCTGTCCTGGCATTCCAAGCTGTCTTCACTTCCTCCATTGTGAGCGGGGTACGGGCTAAAGGAGGCTGGACTGTGCTGTGGTGGGTGGGTGGGTCCAGTCGTTCCGTTCAGCCAATGTGCACACATGGAGTTTGTGAGGCACCTCCCTTCTCTCCTCATTTTATGTGTATGATTCCCCTATCTAGGTTTTTTCACAAATTTATTATTGTTTTTCTAAAAATTATGGGAGGGTGTGTGGGGGTGGGGGAGCAAACACACACCCTCGCCTCCCTTGAGTGACACAACCGCATCCAATAAGAAAAGAGGTTGATTTGATGCCACAAAAGAGGTGGTGAGCCAAGATTTCCATGTAGGAGTCTCAGGTCAATTGTGGAGAAAGGTCTGGCCAATGTGGCCCAAAACAAGGACAGCCTGAGGACAACCTACAATAACCTAGGTGTAAACAAGACTGGTATGACCTAAATGTTTAATAAGTGTAAGTTTCTAAATATTTGTGATATTGTTGTTAAGTGTATTATGTAAATAAATAAATAAATAAATAAATAAATAAATAAATAAATAAATAAATAAATAAATAAATAAATAAATAAATAAAGGGAAAAAAGAGACTGGTATGACCTCAGTTCGAATTAATGAATAGGATGTCTTGTTCTAGACAGGTGTGACGAGAGCCTGTGTGGATGCAGCCCGATGGCCCAACATCAGTTTAGAACCGATCTGAATGCAGAACAAAATTCTAGTTTCACTCAGCTCTGACAGAATGATGACCTAAGTCCATTTAGTATTAGAAGAATCAGTTCAGACTGGCAGATTCCTACATTTTTACACTTATGTGTTAACCATCAAAGAGCTGTTATTACCATTTGAGAACAGTTTAACTTTTGCATCATTCATCACATTATGAATCACCTTCGTTCAAACGTCTCTCCCACCAAACAGAAGTTGGGCAGGGAACTCCTGAAGAGACAGTGATGGATGCTGAAATGAAGAAGAAGAAGAAGAAGAAGAAGAAGAAGAAGAAGAAGAAGAAGAAGAAGAAGAAGAAGAGTTGGCTTTTCTACCCTGCTTCTCTCACCTTTAAGGGGACTCAAAGCAGCTGACAAAGCTTTATGTTCCTTTCCCCTCAACAGACACCCTGTGAGGTAGGTGGGGCTGTGAGAGCTCAGAAGAGAGCTGTGACTAGACCAAGGTCACCCAGCTGGCTTCATGGGGGAGGGTGGATTCGAATCCAATATTCCCAGATAAGACACCAGCTCCCTAACCAACTAGACCAAACCGGCTCACTTGAATGAAAAATGATATTCGTCTGTTGCACTAATGTAAACACTGCCTGTGCCTTGCAGTTTTCCTTCAAATGTCAAGGAAACACTGCAAATATGTGGAGTGTCTTCCCGGAGATGCTGTGAACCGATTGCATGACTTTTACTGGGAATATAAAAACTCATTTTAAATGCTGAGGTTTGCTTTTTCAATTTGCAAACGCTCACATCAAGACGGTTTTCTCGACGATTCCAAAATAAGAGGTTGATACGAATGAAATGGAGGAATTAGAGCAGCAGCAAGTGCTTTCCAACAAATTAGTTTTATTTTGGAAACCAGAGATGTGTCTACGCGTGGACAAGAGAATTATCTGGGAATTATCTCTTTGCACATTTAGTCCAGAGGTCTGCTCCAGCATGTTGCTGGCATTCATTCCTTGGGGCTGACCTAGGCTCTTCTCTCCTTACTCAAGTGTCACTGTGGTCTGACAAAAATCACATACCATTTTGGCTCTATTCTGGGTAAGAAGGTCAAATTCATCAAGGTGTAATGGCAGTTGCATGCATTATTTTTTTAAAAGGACAGATTACTAGCTCTATAAACCTTGGAAAAAGGGTTGAAATAGGTAAGAGCAGATACTGTAGTACTGATGGCGGCCATATATCCTACTCAGAAGCAATAAGTCAGAGTACTGCCTTGCCAACTTTATGGCTTCCTAGGGAACTGTCTGTGCATATTTTTGTGACGTCCCTGTTTTTTGTGACGTCCCTGTTTTTTGTGACGTCCCACCACTGCACGTCAGTGGCCAGGTTTCAGCCTCCAAGCATGTGCAGTGGAGAGAATTACAATGGCCACTAGGAATGTGCACAAATGGGTTTTTGGGCATTCAATTTGTAACAAATCGAATGTTAGAAAATCTGTATTCATTCGAATAGATCCCCTTCAAATGTGGTAGGATTCAATATGAATGTGTTCACATGAATTTGTATGAATATCTGATACAAATGCATACGGATCCTATACAAACACATACATATCAGATGCGTATCCTATACCAATGCATATGTATTGGATCCAAATTGGATAGGTATTCTATACAAACACATACATATCAATACGTATCCGATACGTATTCCCAGTTTAACAAATGTCCAAACTACTCGTACGAATGTTCCAAAACATTTGTATTCGTACAAATGTTAATGTATGAATGTTGTAATATTTGATTCATGTACAAATGTCTGAATTTGTATGAATAATTAATATTCGTGCACATCCCTAATGACTGCTCCATCCTCAAGGTAAGAAAAGGCACTATTGCAACGAAACGTGTGACCAGTGCTAGGTTTTCCAGCAATAGTTTTAGTGCTTTTTAGGGTGGAAGTAGCAGGGTTATTTATAGCAAGATGGCAATCCCACCATAGTGACACCAGCCAGTCCCAATGCTAATGGCTTGGTTTCACACCAGAAACAATCCGTCTCAGCCTCAGATTGGCTGTGTATCCCAGGAAGGGGTGGACCTCTCTGACTCCAGATTGAAGAGGTAAATGCAAACCTAACTCCATGTCTAGAGGTACCGTGAGAAGTCTGCTTCACTTCCAAATCTGAACACCAGATTTTGAAATCCATCTGGACTGGGCAATTCAATTGACCATTCAAAGTTCTCATACCCCTCTTTAACACAAGTTGTTCAACAGTCTGATTGGCTGACTCAATACACAAGGGGTTCCCTGCATCTCAAAGAGAGTTCCATAATATAGATCAGGAGGGTCATGATCTGGATCACCTGTAATTCTTGACGTTGAGGATTACCTCCATATTAACATGGATCAGTCCAGATCACAGAGGCATGCAGAAGGTCCATGCCTTTGTTTTCTGGACTATTCTGGGACTTATTTCAGCAATGCAACATTGTGTCCACAGGGATTCCAAGACTAGGAGCCTTTGGTCCTAGCCTTCAAAGCTGTAGGAGGCTAGCTCCAAAGCTCATGTGAGGAGGGACTGGGCTGAAACAGCTGTCCCTAAACAGATGGCATTGTTTCTAGCCAAGACTTGCTGTGATCCAGATCAGAGGGTATCTCTAGGTACAGACCCACTGATCAGGATGGTGGCAAGGTGAAGTGCAAAAAAGTGTCTTGTCCTTTTCAAAGACCAGTAAATGCACTTCCAGAATGCTACCATTGCTAAGGCACTTCTGAGCTGCTTTTGTAATGCGAAGGTTGCAAGTCACTGACTTGCAGCCTAGTGCTGATAGAAGCCATGGTCCACATTATGACTCTTTCTCTCCATCAACACAGGCAGCGTTCAGACATAACCAAAGGAACACCTCAGAGGTGCCTCAGAAAGACAGTGTCTGGCCTTTGTTTTCCCAAGCCTTCTCTTACCCACCTTTTCCAGCACAGAATATTCATGAGAGAAGGGAGGGTCAGACTGACATGTGAACAATCCCATCTTGAAGCTGCCTCAGAGGTGCCTCAGAGATGATCTCTACCCCATGTTTGACCACAGCCATAGGAGTGCCTTGGCCTTTGTAATGGCTGTAAAAACCCTGCAGTTTTGGGAGCCTTGGAATCTTGTTTTCAAAGGAAATGTAAACAGTGCACAGCTTTTCTTGACAGTTTCACCACCTGTTCACATTCCTGCAAAGGTTAACAAGACTCAACACATCTTGAAATGACAAACTAAGATAATATTATTACGGCTTAGTGGTGCAGAAGCCAGCGTTCCTTCCTTGGTATTCCTTTAAAATTCTCCAGCAGGATACATTTTTTGATGTTTTTAAACACATTCCCCATTATAATCTTTAGATGTGCTATGGCCCCAAAATCCATGGTTTCTATAAATACAATAACAATGGGACTTAAGTCTGCATTCTCTAAGATTCCAAGCTGATGGAAAACAAATGGCAACTATACTTAGCTCTTTAAAAACAAGTGAAGGACAATTTTGGAGATCTATCCTCTGATACATTTTTCTTTTAATGACATTTTGGTTAATACTAAAGTCAGTTTACACCACTGCAACAGTAGGGTGTGTTTCTCTCTGTGTGTTTCTCTTTTCAATACTCTGAACAACGACTTATTTCCTGAATACAACCCTGATAATTTCTTATGAGACCAGAAGAACATCTATGGCACTACAGATGCCCAAAGACCTCTGGTGATGTTTATACTTATCTCCATGGGACAAGAAGCAATTGCAAATGCCTTCAAACAGCAAATCCCATAGAAAGAGGAGGGTTCATATGAGTCGTTCATGGTATTATTCATGGTATTCTTTATTATCTAGATATATGTTTGTACTGTACTGTTTAAATTTTGGATTTTGGCAGTATCATTTGACGTTCATCAGATTAGTTTTACCTGGACTTTTTAAACCTCACATTGAACACACCTGCCATAGGTAAGAATGTTTAAAAATGCCCCGGTGTATTAGCCCCATGGCCCATCTAATCCAGCAACAGCCTGTTGTTGCTGTAGCAACCAGTTACAACAAGAAGACCACAAGGAGGGCATGAGAACACATGACCATGCTCACAGGTCTATCAGCCACTGGTTTTCAGAGGCATACTGCCTCCTGAGCATGCTCCCATGAAGTCACAGAGCCATCAGAACTAATAACCTACGGTGGAGCTATTTCAAGTCTTGCATTAAGTCAGGCTGGGTGGAAATTTTGGCTGCCTTCAGGCATAACAAAAAAGATGCCTCAGAGGCAACTCATGTGTGGCCCTCATGTTCCCAACCCTCTTCTACTCCACCTTTCCTAGCACAGGATGTTCTTGAGAGAGGGAAGGGACAGCCTGGGGTGTGAACAATCCCATCTTGAAGCCTTCTCTAATCCACCTCAGAGATGTTTCCTCTTGCTGGTTCCGATGGCATCTTTTCAAACTTCAGGACTTTTGTTCTTTAGATTTGAAGTCTTTGAATCCATAGGTGTTACTTCTGTAAAGATGCACTTCTTTATCCTAGCCCTTGACTGAATAAACAACCTCTGCACTCCTTTCAGGTACTGTTGTTCTACTCAGTTCTTTTTTAAACTGTGTTTTGAATTGGTTTACTGTAACCTGCCCTGAGACCTTTGTGTATAGAGCTAGATAGTAGGGGTATGCATGAATATTCATCACATTAAAAATTTGTATGAATTCATCCAAATTCCAATATTCGTATTCAAATTGAATGCTGGGACACTTGAAGATAGACATTTGAATTTGAATTGAACGGTTTGATACATCTGTATGAAGCTTTGTTACATACGTGAACCTGGGGACGTGGGGAAGTGGTTGCCCCAGTCACATCTGCAACAAATCCAGAATGGATTCAAAGAGGATTCAGAGTGTGTTCAAAGTGGATTGAAAGCAGATTTGACACGTTCAGAGTGCATACGTAGTAGATACATAGGGGATTCATAGGGGATACGTAGGTGATTCATAGCAGGGATTCGAATCAGATTCGTATTGAACGCCTTGGTTATTTCTCGATTAGATTATTGTATTCTCCTTCTAACAGGACTCCCCCTCTCTCATCTCCATCCGTTAATTTCTATCCAATATTCAGCTGCTCGCATCATTATGCTTGCTCGCCACTTCAATCATGTCTCTCCTCTATTATCATCCCTTCATTGGCTTCCTTTCCCTCTCTGTATCAGGTATAAACTGCTGCTGTTAACTTTTAAAGCACTCCATGAGCTCGCTCCTTCTTATCTCTCTGCTCTTCTTTCTCCCTATACTCCCTCTCGTCCCCTGCACTCTAGTAACCAAGGTCTTTTGGCTCAGCCTCAGATTTCCACTGTCCCATCTCAGATTCGTCCCTTTTCTCTTGCCTATCTCTGGAACCACCTTCCCTCTCAAGTGCATGCTATTACTTTGCGCTCCTCTTTTAAATCTGAGCTGAAGACAACCTTGTTTAGGGAAGCATTCCCAGGCTCTATGTGACTTTACTCTCCCTATCCAGGAGAGACTGCCTGTTGATGCTTTGCTGTCTATTTTATTCATTGTCTCTGTTATTGTTTTGCTATTATTGTCCTTTTAGATTGTACACCATTGGCAGGTTTTTACTCTTTTTACTCTTTTTTCCTCCTTGATTAGTTATTTTGTACAGCACTGAGTACATGTACAGCGCTTTAGAAATAAACTAATAATAATAATAATAATAATTGTATTTAATATGAACCCTACCACATTTGAATCCTATTCAAACGAATATGATTTTTTTTGCATTTGATTCAATACAAATCAAACACAGACAGAAGCATTTGTGCACATCCCTACTAGACAGCAATACAGATAGTCACCTCTATGGTGAGATTAGAATATTTTGCTTCAGTGGCCCTTTCTGCACAACACAGGCTTATTGCACACCATGCTGGCCTGGACTATGAACCACACTGAGCTGGGTTACAGGTCACCAGCTCCAAGGCATGCCTGGATTGCATGGAGCTAGCCCCAAATACTTTGAAGTTTCCAGGTTGTTGTTGTTGTTGTTTTTCATCTGTGTGCTCAGGAGTGGCATATTTCTGGCAATGCTTCTTGGTGCATGACTGAAAAGGATCTGGGCTTGATATACTAATCCATAAGCTGTGTTGTCCACATGCCTCTTTGTGGACTGGTATACTGTCAGTAGTCCACTGGTGGACTACATTTATCAGGTCCACCAGTGGAACAGGATGCAACATCATTTTATTACCATATCCTGCCCAGCAGCCTATTCCAGTGCAGACAGGAGGCTGGGCCTCTGCTATTCCCCCCCAGCATACAGAAGATCTAGTAATATCTTTGGGCTGATATTCCAGCCCATGCAGAAATGGTCCACAGTCCCAACCTGCAGAGCAGCTTAACCCAAATGCACTGAATTTGAACCAACCCTCCGAGGAATCAGATAAAATTATCTTCTCAGGTTTGAGCAAGTATTTTGTCCTCATACTTTTCTCTCTGCAAGTAACATTTTCATAATTTATTGCCTACCACGAGCTATTTAGGAGCTACCCTGGAGGAATAACACAAGCATCCTATTATTTGGGGAAATTATATATCCGCTTTCACTAATCTTTCTGAATTCTAGCACTTAAAAGCAAAATCAGAAAGGCACGTAAACACTCAAAATGCTCAAAATAATATAAAAGTCCCCTTCATTTTCTGCCAGTTTGAAAAGTTCCACAATTTGTACTTGATTACTAAATAGACCTTCATCCACCCAAACAAGACTGCATTCATATGCATTGAAAAGACAGCTGTAAAGTGGCTTAGAAGGAGTGGCATGTGGATGCTGGCGTTTCCATCCCACCTCTGTGCCACAATAAAAATTGGAAAACACACTTTGGAAAGTCATTTTCTGCTCTTTAATTCAGAGCCCCCCCTTTTTTTTTTACTGTTTGGGGATGTATTTTGCCTCAATTTTTGACTCTTCATCCAAATGAACAGACAGAACAGACAGAACAGAATGAAACAGAAGAATGAACAGAAGAAATATCCTGAAAAAGAACTTTGGAGACACTTGTTTTGAACAGTGTGAAGACCTGAGTTCTACTTAAGACAGGATAAGGACATGACAACAACGATTTTATTTATTTATTTAGTTTTGCTGAAAAATAACCATGCTGTGTAATTGCAATTACAAGACACCAGGATCCTGCCTCCATTCCTAAGTAGGAATGTGCACAAATGGGCTTTTTTTTCATTTGATTTTTATTGACTTGAATGTAAGAAAATTCGTATTTATTCAAATAGATCCCCTTCAAATGTGGTAGGATTCTATTCAATACAAATGTATTTATACAGATTTGTATAAATATCCTATATGTATCCTATAGATATCCAATGCAAACACATACATATCTGATACATATCCAATATATATCCCATAATATGACCGCTCGGAAAGCATCAAATCCACCTTGAATCCACTTTGAATCCTCTCTCAATCTGTGTCAAATGCACTATGGATGTGACTGGCAACTTCCTGTTTCACAAATGATGTGAAGCATTCATATGAATGTTCCCAACATTCATACGAATACAAATATCAATGTATGAATGTCATAACATTCTATTCATACACAAATGTCCGAATTTGTAAAAATTTGTATGAACACTGAATGTTACAAATGTTTGTGCATATCCCTATTCCTAAGCTTTCAGCAACATTCCTGCTATAGACCTCTAACTGCCACCCTGTATCACCTGGTGCCATTAGAACCCAGGGACAATGATGCAAGCCATCAGACATGGGACAACTGTCAAGATGTACCAGGAAGGCAAAGCTGCTGGCATCTCAAAAAACAGGTGGCTCAAATTACCATGTGCCCATCTTAAATATGGCAGAAAGTGAAGAAGAATTAAGAAGCTTTTGGAGAAGAGTGGAAGAGGACAACGCAAAAGCTGAGGTGATCCATGTTAGGTTTCAAATCAGGGCTTAGTCTGATCCCTTAAATCTTATGAGTCTTGACCAGAGCTAGTGATACTGCAAAGGCGATGATCAAGGCAACAACTTCCCTGTGCTCGATGGTGGCTCTGACTTCATTCCCAATATTTATGTAAGCATTTCTGCCTTGCCAAAGATGGAATGATGTGGTCTGAATGGCTTCCTGTCAATCCAAATATGTGAATCATGAACAGGGAGGTTTTGATGAACCACAGTGTAGCAGGTTTGGTCACATTTCAGAGGGGCTGTACTCAGTGGTAGAGCAAACTAGCCTGGAAAGCAGGGGGTTACCGGTTCAATCCCCAGCCTCTCCCAAGGAGGTGGCAAGGGTAAACCTGTTTCTCTCTCAAGAAAACTGCCTACAGGTGCCCATGCAATCAACCCAGAGTCATTCACAACTCAGTGGTAGCCAACAGCAGCATCAACAAGCTCACATTTAGCACCTATGCATTATTCAAGAACTCTTTGATCCTTTCAGCATCCCCGGAGCTATCTCATGTTACAGAGGGCTGACATAGGCAAGTATTGGCAGACTATCCCACTATGGCAGACAATACATCCCAGCTCAGCTTCAAAGCCTGAGTTTGAATGTTGCTGACCACAAAAGCAGCACACTTGCAGCACTGCTGCTAAGTGCCTAGCCAAAAAGGAGCCAGGCATGGTATAGCGAACCATGGAGGCATGCTGTCCACATGGTTTCCATGGACCAGCATACCAAAGTAGTCCACTTGTGAACTATTTCAGAACCGTTTACTGATGGAGCAGGATATGGTGCCATTTTGGACCCATGATCCCACCCATCAGCCTGGTCCAATGCAAACTGGCTGGTCTACTGGGGGGGGAGTGGCCTCCCACTAAACTGAGCCATACTGGGCCAGTCTAATGGCCCAGTACAGAAAAGGCTTTTGTTAATCCATGTAGAAAATTCTGTACTCCACACCTGACGAGAAAGTCAGTAAGAACTTTAAATATACTCCTAAACTGGCAGCTCAAGGTCAACATCTTGAATCACCGTATCTATTTTTATTGTGGCCATTTTGACTCTTTTTTGAATCCGAAATGCTATAGAAATATTTCAAATATTGTAAGTAAGAGCACCAATAAGCTAAGCATGACTCTCGATAATGTAGAAAATTCCATAAGGTTTCCTTGGCAACAATACATAATGTTCGCCTTTTAGCTACACTTGCTTGCTTTTTTGCACCATTTTTAGACTTTTGTTCACAGCCTGGGGTCAGAGCAGTCCTGCATTCCCATGTGTGCCCAGGAAACACACAGAAGTTAAGCAACATTTATCCAGTCTCTTCAGACTTTCCAGTCTTCTGCCCCCTCCCTAATCCAGTCCTCACTCTGTTTCCTGAGCTGCTGAACCTGGGGAAAAGTCAATATGCAGCCACAAGTTTCTGAAAGGGAAGCTTTTTTGGGGTGATACTCTACACATCTGAGAGAATTGCAGGGAGCCCTCCCAGACACTAATGAAACAAGTGGCTCCATTAATTTTTTACTCTTCATTAACTCAAAGTAATTTGGTTGGTTTGCAATCCATAAGGATGTCCTTGGCTTTGCCATCACCATCTATCTTTCCATGCCTGTCCTGTACTTTGCTTTGCCTGGTGGAGCTAACTGTTATAAATAGATCAAAAAATGGATAGTAAGATTGTGGTCACACCTTCACTTTAAATCTTCATCTCCTAATCACAACACTCAGAAGGGTGTTGCAATCAGAAGTTGGACTGAAGATGGTTTAAAGTGATGGCGTGACCTCAGTCTAAGATAATATCCTGTATGGTTGCTAGAGGGATAAACAGTCAGTGGACCTGATCTTGAGTTCCAGAGACCAACCATTCCACAGCAATCTGAAATGCATGCAAGACCCAAACATCTACAATAACACATTTGCACTATACTTTTTGGCTGCGTTCCCATTCAAGAAAAAATTCTTATCCAGTCCGTTCTGGAAATTGTCCATTTCCATTCAAATTTTTATTCCCAAACTTTACAAGGACTAAATCGCCAAAATCCGCAGAAAACCTCACTTTTTTTTCCCTTTGGGAACAGTACAGGACTATTCAGGGAGGAGATGGTGCCTTTAGGGCTGCCCCCCCATATCTTTCTGGCTAATCCCTGCTGCCATTGTGGAGGCACCATTAAATGGGTGAGGTTTCACACTTGGGAAGGTCTGCCCCCTGTCCTTGCCATCCCGGCCATGCTAGAGTTCCCCTCGTCTTTTCGGTACGGAGATCAAAAAAGTGTTGGATCCTTGAACATAGATTTCCCTTCTTGTGAATGCCACTGTAATTATGAGAGATACATTACATTGTAACAGCAGGCAGAACGTGGCAGTCGGTGGAGGGAATTTTTTTTTAGCCTCTCTTGGTCCTGAGCAGCTCATTCAAAGCAAAGAAGAAGGCAGGGAGAATCCCCTCTTCCCTCTTTGAATGTGTGCAGGAACCACAATCCTCCCTTCTCCTCCCACCCCTTGCTCCTTTAGTGAATGCAGGGAGCATCTGATTTTAAAGAGAGAGGGATCGGTTT
The DNA here is from genome assembly GCA_023333525.1 of Aspidoscelis tigris stejnegeri. Lineage (NCBI taxonomy): Eukaryota > Metazoa > Chordata > Lepidosauria > Squamata > Teiidae > Aspidoscelis > Aspidoscelis tigris. The sequence continues at coordinate 18,239,357 of JALMGA010000007.1, forward strand.
GCCCTGGATGTCTGTTCTTTCGCTCAGTTGATTCTGCACAAAGTTGCTGCCTTCCTGGTAACATTCTCTTTGGAGAAGCTGCCTTGCTGGCAGGATGCATAAATGGTTGTTTCCACTTGCTCCCTTCCCCGTAATGGTGGCTATTAATCAGGGGTAGACTTACAGGGTTTGGATCCCCGCCCCATAAAGTCAGAGTATGATGCGAAAGAGAGGGGAGAGGGGTTTCTCCCCCCTTGTAAATCTGCATAAAAAGCTACAAATGGGAACAGGAAAAAACGGAGCTCAACGCTGATTAAATTAATCTGGATTTAAAACCAGAACGTTTTATTAAAAGGGAACTCAGCCTTTGAGGCATAAAAGATGGGGATTTAGACCAGATGTGTGCACTAAAAGATTGGGACATTGTTGCTGAGTATGTATGCGCACTCACAGTTCCTAAGGGCTGAACTCCACTAGCTGAAATCACAATTTGGAGATGAAGAAGGATTGAAGCCATCTCTCCCTGAATGTTAGACTTGTGGGCTTTCAACTGCTTCAGAGATTTGGGGCATCCCAGCCTTTCAGGGTCCACTACCATCAGAACTTGTTGGCTTGACTGGGATGTATTAATCAGTTTATTATTTATTTGAATCTGAGAAGATATTATTAATTGATCATCACTTTTTTCTGGACCATCTGCTGACTTGCATCTGAGACAGCCCATACTTTCACATTCTTCTACTGCATCTTCTTTTTTGATTTTTTAAAAAAATCTAACAGTAAAAAGCCAGACCGAATGGAGGCATGGAAAGAGGTAATGCAGCGGAAATAAGAAAATATACGCCAGATGCCATGTTTTCTTACCACCTCAGTAGTGCTGTTCTCACCCGCCTGAGTACTACACCTACAGTGGAGGCTGTCATCGGATGAGAGGAAATGGGGGTCTCCCCCTCTGCTTTCCCAGAAAAGTATGGTTACTGCCCAAAATAGTCTATTTGCGTTTTCATTTTGTGAAATAAAATAGGCTAAGGATAGGAAACAGACTCAGAACTCGCTCAATCCAAATGCAGAATAGTCAAAATTGGACCTATGTAGTCCAGGGGGGGGGGGAGTGGAATGGAAAAGCATTATTTTGTCAGGGTAGTCAGAACTGAAAACAGTCTGGAAAGTGATTAAATGTCGAGTTTTAATAACTGGTGTTGACTGGCTTTTGAAGAAATATATTCCCTCCTTGTTCTTAATAGGGTGGTTAAGCTGAATCTCTGCTTGACTAATAAATCACTTCTCTTCCTTCCACAAGTCATGCTCCTTTGACATTACCTCCCACAATTACTTCGTAATCTTCTAATAAGGATTCCTTGCTGAGTTTTCTTTTAAGCTTCAGTAAAATAAACATTGTAGCTAAATGAGCTTGTTCTGCCCCCCCCCTTCGTCAAGGATGAGCTTTCAGATGAGTGGTTGTTAAACCAAACTTTTAGTTTTAAATAATCTGTATCTTTGAACCCATCCTGAGTACCAGAGCAATTTTCACAGCACAGTATTCCCATGGGGACAGACTACTCAAGAATGAGATTTGACAGCTTTATGTCTTTGAGATAATTTTAAGGGCATGTGGATGGAAGAGAATGTTGGGCAATAAAGAATGTTACAGGAGTTAGATTATGGACCCTAAGATGGTTTCTGTTAGGGAGGAGCTACTTAGTATAAAACCTTATAGTGTTATTAGACAAGTATGTTATTTTATTAACTATACAATGTGTCTGCTTTTGAATAAAGTAGTAAACATGTTCTGTGGGAATTGCAGGATGTCCCAGGTTGGTGGTTCATACACCTTCCAATAGCTAATTTTCAGATGCTGGTGTGTGTGTGTAGACCTTGATATTGAGGTCTACTAGCAGACCAGCGCGATCTAGTCCAGACCATGGAGGCATGCAGAAGGCACACATGTTTTCAGGACTACCAAGGGATCCATTTCAGTGATGCATCAAAGCACATGACCAAAATGGGCTCTTCAAGAGCTCCAAGGCTAGGAACATTTGTACCTAACCCCTTGGAGCTCTTGGAGGCCAGCCCTGAAGCACATGCAAGCTATAGGCTAATGTGGGGAGTGATCTCAACTAGCACTGTCATGCAGATGGTGCTATTCTAAACCACGTTTGGGCTCCTGGGTCCTGACTCACTGATTTGGATCATGTCCTTTCAGTGCGGACAGGCCCTTAATTATATATGGGATTTGGCCTAAAGATTCTGAATCTAATCTAGTGTCTTTCATTTGTTGAAGTTCTTTCTTCTTACACTGTACTCCATTGTATTTTTTTAAAAAACAGATAAATTTCAGGTTAGCTGTTAGAACTCTTAAGGGGTGGTAAGCTTGTTGAACAAATAGTAATCTCTTTAGTTTCTTGCTACCCAAACCAAGAGAAACTGTTAGGAAGATACGTTTTTCCCCTTCTATGCAATAGGAAGTTAATGTTTGTCCCGACTTCTAGCGGACCGTCCAGTGCCTGCCCTCCGAAAAGTAGCTGGGCCCTATTAGGTTGCTGGAAATGTGCATTTGGCCTAGTGAGTACTACAGTTCTAAAGCAATAGACTGGTAGCAAGCGTTGTAACAGTAAACCAAAACAGGTTTATTGTGAATAGCATTTAGAGAGGTAAAAGAGAAAAATAGGAAGTTTAGATACTGCAGGATAAAGATCAAAAGTCTCTTAGTATAGCAAGCTTCTTATAACAACAGCAATCTCTGCTTAAAAGTAAATAGTTTGCTCCTTTAAACCCAAGCCTCTCTGTTGCAATTCTGCTGTACAGTACATTGTAAAGGCCACCTCTCAGTCGGGTAGCGGTTTTATATGTCTTTGGTATTGTGGTAGCGTGTATTTACTTTTTAGATTAACACTCTGTTATTCCCTTCCAAGAGACACGCCTTTCATTTCCCTTTCTCTGCTATTAAGTTTGATAATAATGTTGCCTCCTGCCTGGGGCTGCAGCAGACAGCTCCTTCCCCCCCTCTGCCTCGCTAGCAATGGGTTAAAGATCCAGTATCTGTTCAGAACTCTGGCCTAACTTGGCTCACTTTGAAAACAGAGTACTCAGTTGAAGCTTCTTTAAAAATAACGAGAAAACAAGTTTATTGTGTACAGGTTTCTTAATAACAGGTAAGTTCACTATATCAATCACGGGTCTATTCACCCTTCTGACTGAACTGTCCCAGCTTCCTCACTCAGCCCAAGGACTCCAATCCTTTTCAGATTAATGCCAGCAGCATAAGTAACATATAACCATTTCAATTCTTTTACTTTCTAAAAACCGTATATTCACTAATGACTCAGGACTCTGTTCCCCAGCTTCCCTCAGGACAGCTTAGAGCCCGTTTTCCTCCTGTTAACCACCCTCTCTGGTCAGTTAACCCCAGGCAGAGAACACTAACAACTCCCTCAGGCTCCCTTAAATATGGGCCTGGCTGGCTAGCTTCACTCTGATTGGTGGAGACTCTGCCAGGATTCTATTTCACACTCCCTCCAGGAGAGCTTGACTAGCCCCTCCTTTAAACTACTTACCATTACTAAAAAACACACTTTGGCGACACTTTTGAACGTCTGGACATACAGTGTTCACCACACTTTGTATTTTAACCAAAATAACTTAATTTTGGGGTTGAGGGGTCCTAGCGGGCATCACAGGATATTGCAGGATAAAGATCAAAAGTCTCTTAGTATAGCAAGCTTCTTATAACAACAGCAATCTCTGCTTAAAAGTAAATAGTTTGCTTCTTTAAACCCAAGCCTCTCTGCTGCAACTATGCTGTACAGTACATAGCTTCTCCTCCTTTAGCCAGCTCTGCCTAAGCCCAAGCCCAGCTAAAGAACAGCAACTAAATCCCGGTTTCAGCAAGGCTTAACCCTTCCTTGCTTGGCTGTGGGTCCCAGCCTCTGGTCAGTTCTTGGCAAAGTTCCTTCAGAGAAACAACCACTCACGGTTGCCTCCTTCAACTTCCCTCCCTTAAGAAAAGACCAGTCTGATCAGTTCCCCTTCAGAGAAAAGACCCAGTCTGCTGCATTCTCTGCCTATTATATCCTTCCTTCCCTAGCATCCTGATTGGTTGTTACTACTGGCAACCAAGGGAAACTCCTCCTGCTTGTCAATCAAGCCCCCAGGTCCCTGGGCAGCTTTTTCCTCCAAATTGCCAGCAGCCAATCAGTGCAAAATGTTTTCTGCCTTTTTTGCAGCTTGTAGTCAGGGCTTGCAGTTTGCAAAGAGGCTTGCAAGGGAGCAAAGAAATATTACTGCCCATTGCAGCCTGAACCCTGAAACCATCACAACGTTGAATCATAAATCTGATTATCTTTACAGAACAGGCTTAATTATCAGCCTTTTGCTGTGCTCTCTGAAGAGTGCACTTTGCTAGAGCTCAATTTCACTTTCTAATTAGAATGTTATTTACAAATCTGCCTTATTTTCTGAGTGCAGCTGGTATATCAAGGAACCCTTAATACGATTGTCTCTTTCTAATTTGTACTCTATTTTTTTTTTCTGGAAATAAATGAAAGCATCCAAAAATGGTGCATTTCTTGGACCCTATTGAAATGGCGTCAGACTCCTGGTGCCTGCTGCTGTCTGTGAGCGAGCACTGGACCAGACTGTGAATGGGGAACACTTAGGAAACCACTTTCAAACAATCTCCCATTGGAGTGAACTATAGCACCATCCCCCCCCCCCCCCCGTAGTTTTGTCCAATTGGGGTGCGCATGAATATTCAAAGGTATTTGAAATTCGAGCAAATCTGCCCAAATTTTGACATTCGACTTTGAATCAAATGTCCATAAATTCGAATTTAAAGATTCAAATGAATTTTGAATTTTGGATCTATCTGTTTGAATTATCTGGACATCCACATGCGTACAGGTTCATACACGATGCGTACTTGCAGATACGTATCTTTCTTGCATCCATACGCATTTGTATGGATCCGCACGGGACGAATACGGGTTGCATATGGGATAACTAGGGGATGCATACAGATGTGTACAGATGCATATGGATGTGTGTGGCATGCGTAACAATGGGTATGGGCACATACGAATGTTGTCGGCATTCGTAAGTGCAGATCTGAACCGAAAATTCAAACAAATAGATTCAAATTTGTTTAATTTGAATTGAGTTTTGTTAAATTTGAATTTTAAAGATTCAAATCGAATTGAATTTTCAGGTATTCGATTCAAATTGAATCCAATCTGTAAAACTGCATTCGTGTACACCCCTGTTGTCCAACACTCAGCATCCTAGTAGATCAGTCCACAAGGCAGATGTCTTTCTTCTGTGAGGACCCAGACACAGGTTTTTCTTACCCACTCTGCAAAACTAATCAATTTTAGGGATTCTTTGTTTTTAGAATTTCTTGGCCCTTTCTGCACAGGCCTTTAATCCAGAATAAGGGCCCACATAATTTAGATATAGGCCTCCAAATCTGCACGAGGCAGAGTGAGAGATCTGGATTAAGGAGGTCCATAATCCAGATCTCTGGTAGGCCCAATCCTACACACTTGCAGTAGGAAAATTCACGGAGGCTGTACAAGCATCTTTAAACTTTGCCCCGAATCTGTGAGCCAGTTTGGTCCAGTGGTTAAGGAGCTGGACTCTTATCTGGGAATACCAGGTTTGATTTCTCCCTCCTCCACAAAGCCAGCTGGGTGTCCTTGGGCTAGTCACAGCTCTCTTCTGAGCTATCACAGCCCCACTTACCTCACAGGATGTTCTGTTGTGGGGAGAACAAAAGGCCTGTCAGCCACTGTGAGTTCCCTTAAATGGGTGAGAAAAGCGGGGTAGAAAATCCAAACCTTCCTCTTTGGGTTCAATATAATGTGGTCCAGTGTATAGGCTGTGCTATCCACAAAGATGGGACGGTGGAGCAAACTGCCTGGAAAACAGAGGGTTGCCAGTCTGATCCTCAGCCTTTCTAGAAGACAATGGCAAATCACTTCTGCATCTCTGCCAAGAAATAGCATGGAGGTGCTCATACAGCCAACCAGGAGTCTCCCACGACTCGGTGCTGCCAGAAACAACTGGCAATAACACCGAAAGCAAATGGGACTTTGGAGTCAAACGTATCTGCCTAACTGGTTTGGAGACTCTTTAATAGTGTCTCTCATGACCAGCAGAGCACAAGGATACCAACAGCCTTTAATTAAAACAAAGGTTTTCTTCAAGGGATTCCAGATGGGGAGAAGAAGCCCAACCACAAGCCTTTTTGTTCAAAGAAAGAATTCTTTGTAAAAGCGTTAGTTCCTCCAAAGGTGAAACAGACAAGTCAATTCCAGGTTCATCAGCAATATCTGAGGTTGAGTAATAAAACACATTACAAGACTCTTAACACTCTTTAGGAAAGTTTGATGATATACAGCAAAAGGGTAGTGGTACCCCACCACTACCCCCACAGTCCAGCCTTCCTTCAAGTACAGAAATCAATGTGAGAGAGCTACCAATTTCCAGATCATTTGATTCTCCTTCCAAAACAAACACTGTGGTCCTGTTTGCGCTTATCCTCTCTGCTCACTGGGTAAGTATATCTGAATGCCGCTGCCCCTGTTGGTCTGCTCACTGGGTAAGCACATCTGAATGCCGCTGCCACTACTACCATCCCAGAGCTCACCAACCTCTCCCTGGTGCCAACCAGCTCTGGACAGACAAAATGCAGTCCATAGCTTGACCGAGAATGGCTAGGTGGCTCCTGGGCAGAAGTGTTTGCAACCTCTTCCAGGTGCAGTGCTTGGAATGGGCATGGCAGTGCAGTTATGGCTGCACATTTGTGCACTGTGTCTTGGTCATCATGGTAACATCTGGGCATGCACCAGATGTTGCTGTGACTGTCGCCATGGTGATCCAGTTCGAGGCTTTACCAGTCCATGAAGTGTGGATAGCTTCCTCTGCACCTCAACCTTACAAGTCGAGTGTTAAGTGCGCACAAGCCTTGAGATGTCCCTCAAGAGCCTGTCTTATCTCCCTCCATTTTCCTCTGTAAACCCTACCATACTCCACAGTCCACACTGAAGCCTGTTTCTTTCTCAACCTTATATGAAACATTTTGCAAAACAGACTCAGACCTGGAAGAGGCCCTGTTCTCCCATGGAGTGGAACATGGATTGCCCTTCCAGATGTTTCTGAACAAATGCCATCATTCTGAACTTCAGTAGACTTTTAGTTCAGAAACATCTGGAAGTCCACATACACCCCTGCTCCACTCCATGCAAGATCTTCCAGCCAGGGTGCAGGTGGCCATGCCCGTCAGATGGTCTTAGGCTGCATTCACACATAGCAAAAGAAAAGTATTAGAGATGGAACTGTATGGCATCCATGGGACATTTTTGCATGGGGCATACAGAGTGCACGGAGCCGTTTCTATTTATTTATTTATTTATTTATTTATTTATTTATTTATTTATTTATTTGTATTTCTATCCTGCCCTATACCCGAAGGTCTCAGTGCGGGTTACAATATTATATTAATCTTAGACAGATCCCTGCCCTCAGGCTTACAATCTAAAGAAGGGATGCTCCCGGGTTATTGGGGAAGGAGTTTGGCAATTGGAGCATTAGCGGGCAGGGTTTCGCTGTCCCTGCCGTGTGTGCTGCATTCGCAACTACTTGGGTAAAGAAATTAAGGCAGCGAAGAAATTAAGCTGAAATGAGCTCTCATTTGCCCTCTCCAGCTAAAAGCATGCCGCCCCCCCTTGCCTGATCGCCTGATCAGCAAGGCACACGTGAGTAAAGGAGCAGATTTTCCACACAAGTGCTGGATCATTCATTCTCTGCCCAAAGCGATGCTTTTCATAGCCAGGTTTTGAGACTGTTCATGGTAGTAGCTGGAGGCGTGGGGGACCAGAAGAGCATTGTTGAACAGAAGATAAGAAAATGGAACCGAGCTGCAAGGGTTTAGAGCGAGACTGATGTGAACACGAGGCTCACTGTCAAGTGGAGGTGTGCGCTTGACAGAGTCATGAGGATGTGCGCATGTCCACTGAAGTCAGAGCCGTGGTGTCAAGCTATGAGCCCTTTTGCCATCCTGTTATGCCCCCCCTTTTATCTTTTTTTTTCTTATTTATGATGTGTGTTGTGTTTTTGGAAGTGCAACCTGGACATGTTTCCCAGGGATTTCTCCTGTCATCACTGCACCGGGCAGGACAGGACATGGTGACGTCAGCCGTGCTTCCTATCAGGGTAGAAGGGGTGGAGAAAAAAGGATGCGGTTTCCCCGATGCAGGGGTTTACCGCGTTTGCTTGGGGACAGGTAGATTCTCCTTCAACCTGCGCTCTCCTCAACCGCATGGGGACATGTTAATTCAAACTAGAATACGGATTAAGGATGCCCCGATTCAGCAGTGAAATAACTGGAGCCCATGGGTACGCAGTCTTAAATGTACTTTCTGTCCCTCATGTCTTTTTCTCAATCAGTTCTTTCCACATTCAAGTTACTGCATGGCTTCATGTGGCAACCAGTGGCCCAGCTCCAAGAAAGGGCTAGAGGAATAGCCAAGAGCAAGAAGAGCTGAGGGCCAATTTCCTAAGCATTTCAAATGCAGCTCTCTTATAAGTGGGGTGTGGCTAGTTTGAATGCCTTATTTAAGGTTGAAATACATGTTTTGCACAATCCTCCCTACGAAACAGTAAACAAAAAGAACAGCATCATAACCCATGATTTGTTGCTGGCTTCTTTCCACAAATCTCAGATAAAATGAAGCTTTCTTTCATTTTGCTTATAATTTTACAGGAACAAAAATGGCATAAATGTGGCACCATGTTCTTCTAGGTTGGTGATGGCCAACCTATGACACGCGTGTCACAGGTGACACACCAAGCCCTTTGGGGTGGCACACATGGTCACCCTGGCACCTGGGCGTGTAGTGCTTGCATGTTCTTGAAGTGTACGAAATACCAGCTTTCAATTGAATATTAGCAAACGAAATTCAGCAGTATAGACCCTACTAAGGTTGCTTCCAGACAGCTCTTGTCCATTAGATTCTGCGTGTACTATATTGTTCCATTTTGTCCTCCTGATGGTCTGTGGCCTTACTATGATTTCCTAAGTTCCTATGTGATTTTCATGAACCTAAACAAACCTAAACATAATCTTTTACATAAGAGTTTGGTAAAGAGGCTGCTGTGGTCACCCTGACAAATGACTTCTATGAGAAAAGGGACAGGTGTAATGTCACTCTATTGGTTCTGCTTGATGTTTCAGTGGCTTTCATTGTATTCAACCATGGTATCTTGCTGGAGCAACTTCAAGGATTGGGACTTGGAGAACTGTTTCACAGTGGTTTGCTTCCTATCTTTCAGGTAGGCTCCAGAAAGTATCAATGGGGAACTTGTGTTTGATGGCCTGGAACTCTCATATGGTGTTCCTCAAGGGTTGGTTTTGTCTCCCATACTCTTTAAAATTTATATGAAGCTGCTTGGAGAGATCTTCAAGAGTTTTGAAGTCAGGTGTCATCAGTATATTCCTTACATCCAATTCTACCTCTCTATTCCTTTTGAGCCAGGACTAAAAAAACCCAAAACTTAATCCAGACAATATGGAGGTACTGTGTCTCATGGCGTCCCAAGTCCATGAAGTTAAGGAGAAAGCAATTCTGGATGAGGTTATTTTGCCTCAGAAATAATGGATGTGTGATGGTGGTGCTTCTATGGCCTTTCCGCATTTGCCGCCGAAAACAGATCTATAAGATCCGTTTTCCGGCGGAACGTTTTTTAAAAAGAATCTGTCTCAAACAGAGACAGATTCTTGGAGGCCCCGCATGTACGCATACGGCAGCGGCGGCAGGGCCGGATTTGGAAACGGTTTGGGGTGGGTGCTGTGCGAATGCATCAGCACCCATCCCAAACCGGCCCTGCCGGTGCCTGCCTAGCTGTCAGAGAGGCAGAGCGCATGCTCTGCCACTCTGACAGGTGGGCGAGTCTGCCAGCCAGCTTCCCTGCCTTCCCTGTGCCAGAGAACCAACGATCCTCGGTTCTCTGGCAAGGGTAAGGCACCCCCTACACCTACTCTCACCCCCAACCCCCCCAGAAAGACCCTCCGACTTACCCAATCGGCTGCAGCTCAATTCTGAGGCTGGCAGCGTTGGCGCCAATCGCGCATGCGCACGCCGCAGCCCTGCCGGTCCCAGCACCCCAGGAATAAATGTCCGCATGAGGCTCAGCAAAATGCGCATTTTTAATGCACCTTCCGTCCCCATGGGAGCTGTGTTTTCTTTGCGCGCATCTTTTTCTCCCCGCCCCTGCTTCTGTTCATAGGGTGCCAGCGGGAATAGTGAGAGACTGCGCTTGGCACAGCCACAACCAGGAAGACAACCCCTGACAAGTCCAAAGGAAAAATAGCCATTGGTTCTCTGTTCATCTCCCAGATCTCCCCCCCCCCAAAATGGCTTCTCGTGCTGACAAAGGCAGTGGCTGCAGCTAGTGGCCGCGCAATCGCTCATTCACTCACCACTTTCCCTGTTATCACTGTCAAAATCCACCCCGTACAGTAGCAATAATCCACCCACTTCACACCTGATAGCGATTGCAACAATGTTGCAATTCTGCACGATTTTGGCTCTTTAGTTCTGAGCTTTAGAATGGGAAGCTGCTTGTGTTATTGCTGTGTGTGTAGGTGGCAATCCCGGCCCCTTTTGCCACGGTGCATCCCCAAGGTAAATGTTGCGAGGAAAACCCGCAACTTCCAAAAAGAGCAATGAAAGTCTTATTTAAAGGGCACTTTTTTGTTGCGGGTTTTCCTCATTTTGTAGCGCTGGAAGCTCGTTAGAAACCCTGGCATGGGGGCGCTCAGAGGCAAAAGAAGATTTTTAGCAGACTTTAAATTGCTTGGGGACAGGGCCAAAGTTCAGCCCCCATCAATGTAAAGGTACAATTGAGATTCTTTGCCCCAGTGTGCATCACTTTGCACTTTCTAAGACTGAAGTGCATTTACCACTTTGTTGCCCACTCGCCAATGTCAAGAGTTCCCTTTGGAGCTCTTTATAATTACTTCCAGTTTTTACTACTCTGAACAATTTAAATCATGATGGCTCAGTTCTGGCTTTGCTAACACAAGAGTACAGCAGAGCCTAATTCAAGAGCATGTGTGAGCATGTTGCTTGTTCATTATTAGCCTTGGTATGTGACTTAAAACCATGCGCAAACACGTAGTTGGCTTATTAGCAGGCAATATATCAGGAAACAGAAAGGCAGGGACTTTGAGATGAGAGGAGAAATTTGGGGTTTTCAGTACTCTGTTTTGTGTACCACTAGCCTATAACCAGAGGGAGTGCCTGTAGCTCAGTGGTAGAGCAAAGTGTCCGGGAAGCAAAAGGTTGCCAGTTTGATCCCCAGCCTCTCCCTGCAAGTAGACAATGGCAAACCACTTTTGCATCTCTGCCAAGAAAGCTGCATAGAAATGCCCATGGAGGTGCCCTTATAATTAAACAGGAGCCAGCTTCAGCTTGACAGTACCCAAAGACAAGTCTGTAACTGATATTCTTCCAAGAAATTCTACTTTTTCTTATTTATTCACCAGCTTTCACCTATAGGTTGTTTATGAACAATGCAGAGTGCAAAAGGAAAGAAGCTACCCAAGAGTTTGCTTTCATTAAACACATTATAGCTGCATAAGAAAACATTGTTTATTTATATTTGTTATTTATATTTCTATCTAAAGGAATGCCTTCTCCCATACCGACCTCCCAGTGCCTTAAGATCAAGTGGTGAGGCCCTCCTGGTCATCCCATCACTTTCAGTAGTGAGGCTGGTGGGCACCCGGGAGAGAATCTTTTTGGTGATGGACCCCAGACTATGGAATAGTCTCCCCCTCGAGGTGCGTCATGCCCCTTCCTTACATATATTTAAGAAGGTGGTGGCCTTCATCTGGCCTTTGGCTGAGAAGATTATATTTCCCATCCCAGCACAGATACCATCATTTTAAACATGCTGTGCATTGTTTTAGATTTGTTGATTTTTTAAAGTGCTTTTAATGTATATTCTGTTTTTAATCTGTTGTTTTAACTGTTGTTACCCGCCCAGAGACCCTTGGGTATGGGACAGGATAGAAATGTAAATAATAAATAAATAAATATCCTGCCCTATACTCGAAGGTCTCAGGGTGAGTAACAGCATTTAAAATCCAATACATTAAAACAATAAATAATCTGTATTAAAACAATGGTATTTAAAACTGGTACATTATTCACAGTGGCTACAAGTGGGAAGGGAAAGGTCTCATTTAGACAAAGGCCAGGGCAAAGAGGTGTGTCTTCACTGCCCTCCTGAACATATACAGTGAGAGAACCTGGTGAACCTCAAGGGGGAGATCATTCCAGAGTCCAGAGGCCACCACTGAGAAGGCCCTCTCCCAGGTGCCCACTCATTTTACTGCTGAAAGTGGCGGGACAACCAGGTGGGTTTCCCCTCCAGATCTGAAGGCACGGGCAGGTAGATATGGGAGAAGGCGTTCCTTCAGATATTTGGGGCCCAAGTCATTTAGGGCCATATAAGTCAAAGTTAACACCTTGAATTGGGCTTTGTAGCAAATCAGAAGCCAATGCAATTCCTTTAAGACCGGCATGATGTGCATCCAGCTATCTGTCCTGGTCAACAACCTAGCAGCTGAACAGTTAATAAGCCAGAGCCTATGGTCTCCAGTCCCTGCCTCCTCAGAACACTGTACAACTTATCAAAATATTCTGGTGTTACATTCTTTGTAGAGAAATCACAATGCTGATATTCAGCTTAATGAGGAATAAACACATTCCTTCAGACCATGGTCCACAATCAACTGCACAACAGAACCTCAAGAGCATATTTTCTCAGGTAAGAGACATGGATTTGCTACAGTGGCACCCTTCATCACGGATCATCATGCTTACTTAGTTGTCACAGTGATGAGATGCATGGATGCAACTCTAGATTGCAGATTTGCCCTTGTCTGGGCTAAAATGCCCATGGGCAATTGGTGGGCCACTGTGGGAGACAGGATGTTGGACTAGATGGGATGTGGCCTGACCCAACAGGGCTCCTCTTATGTTCTTATGTTTTGAGATTCTGCTTGGCACGACTGAAGAAAACAGAAGAAAAAGAGGAAGAAGAGGAGGAGGAAGGAAGAAGAAAAAGAGGAGGAGGAGGAGGAGGGAGGAAGTAGAGGAGGAAGAGGAGAGGGAGGAGGGAAGAAGAAGTCACAAGATGAATAGATTTGATTAAAAGGGATACTGAAATGTCCTTGGAAGAGTTAAAAGATATTACTAGATATGGGTCAAAGAGACCCTCATCTGCCTGTAACCAAAAGTTAAATCTATCTGGACCAAGATTCTCAGCAAAGCAAAGGAGCTGTTTAGAAAATGAGATCTCCTCACAAATTAGCAGCTTATTTTAGCATTCACACTGTTTGTGGCTGTTCTTTAAAACCACAATAATAGATGCTCTGTTGTTGTCAAGATCACTTCCCAAGCCCCAGGTCAAGAATATGGAGAGCAAGTTCAGCAGCAGCATTGCCATCATTTATTTGATAAAAATTCACACAGAGCAGAGCATCAAGCTTCCCTATCTGATTCTCACATGTGGCTTTCACGTCAAAACACCCAATTAACACCCTTCTCTTTCACAGGCTACTAACTGGTCTTGAGACATTTCCACTTCTCAGTTAGTTCCCACCAGCATACTCTTATCAGAGTTCAGAAACAAAGCAAATGCAGCATCTGTTATGTAGACCAGGAGAGAGGGCTGAATACGACATAAAATCAAAGATGGCAATGCAGCTACAATGTATTTCTAAAACTAGGAAAATGATCTTGAAGGACAAGAAGAGGCCTGTGTGGTTATCTAGCATAGTCAAAGAAGCTATTTGGTTCAGGAAAGCATCCTTCAAAAAGTAGAAGGCTTCCCCTAAAGAAAAAAACAAAGAGGAATGCAAACTTTGGCAAAAGCAAAATTGAGTGGTACTGTATAGCTAAAAATGTTCAGGAGAGGGGAGAGGGGCAGACTGGTGTGTGAACAATCCTACCTGAAAGCCTTCTCTAAGCCACCTCAGAGATGCTTTTCTTTCTTTCTTTCTTTCTTTCTTTCTTTCTTTCTTTCTTTCTTTCTTTCTTTCTTTCTTTCTTTCTTTCTTTCTTTCTTTATTTATTTATTTATTTATTTATTTATTTATTTATTTGCTGTGTCTGATCACAGCCTAAGCCTCCTCAGAAGTACTTCCTTTTACTTCGTGTGAACTCACCTTCAGTGTGGCATTAGGGCACAGATGGCACATCATATAAGCCACAAGCTGGTTGAAAGACACTTCTGGCAAAAAAGACACTCCCTGACTAATTTATCCACCTCCCCACATTCCATAGAGCAATTTTTTTCCAGCTCCTTTAAGGCAGGATGTGGCTCTAATGTCCTTCAAATGCAGTGGGCAAAAAAGGTGAGCGCTACACATAAACAGCCCTTTAGCCTCATAGGATGCTGGTTCTGTGACTACCTGTCTTTAGGCCACCCGAATGTCACACTGTCTTTGGGTCCCCTTGGATGTCAAGATTTATAATCCTCTGGATGTGATACCGACACCTCCTCCTCAGCATATGAACTCATTTTTCAAGAGGTATGCTTAATTACAGGGTGGACGCCCAAGGAATAATTCCGTATCAGCTCAATCAAGAAACAGGGCCAACATCAAATGCATAGTAGATGCTGAGAGTTATTGTGCACTTGCAATGCCAGAAGTGGTTTACTGATTAGACTTGCCTGGGTTGTATAAGCAATGTACTGATGTTCCCTGGAGCAAAGGAGTGAATATGCATTGCATGGTCCAAAACAAGAAAGCCTTGTGACTTTCTATAATTACGAGGCCTCTGTGTGGAAAAGGAATATTGAGGATGTGGTGTATTCTGATCACGCCCAGGAAAAAGAGGCTCATCCACATAAACAAGATGTACTCCATGCCAGAGGCTACCAGACATGGTTCAAGAGTGATGCAAACCTAGACATATCCAGCATTTCTGGTCTCTGCCTGGGATTTATTAGGTGAATTAAGTTGCTCCCCATCATTAGTAATAAGAAGGAAACGATACTGCCTTTTATTTTTGCATATTATAAAAAGATTTTTTAAAAGCTAAAGAATTACTGAGACAATGAACAGGAAATAATCAGATTATACCAAACCCTGGCCTTATTCCCATTATTATCCACCCAGAGGCCGCATCCCCATTACAAGCTTATTTTGCTTTCCCTAAACCGAAATAATAGAACTGGATGCAAACGCGAATTTGCCTGTTCCCATTACTTTTAACTTAATCATGTTTGATCCAGATTCTGAGGATCGTACGTGGCGTACGTGACTCAAGGGGGGACTCAAGTGGCTACTTTTTTAAAGCCGCTTTTTGAGGCTGCCCTGCCCTCTTCCTCCTGGCATGGACACGCCCAGAGTGACCGGTCACAGCCCTGTTCTTGACCCAGTATTCTTGATCTGCACAGATAAGTGCAGAAAGGTTCAAAAAGACTACCTCTGGTGCTGTTTTTTCCTTTTGATTTCTAATGGCTGTCCTGAATTTTTGTTATTACTAACACAAAGTTTTCTTCTTTGTTAAACCACCTCGAGCAATATTTGGAATGATAATATAAACTGATTGCATGAATATGAATTTCACTGTCCTTCAAAAGCCTTTGCATACTTGGGGAAAGAGAACTGCCTAGGATCTGAATAAAGGTAGATGAGATTTTGTAGATTAACACACGTTGTCTTTGGCAGGATCCATGCAGCACTGACGTGGCACTGTGACAGTGCCCTAAAAATGCATGGACTGCGTGGCCTGACACTCATCCAGCAAACAGCCTGTAATAAGCTTTCTTAGGAGTGCTATAAAGGCAGAACAGGTAAAAGCCTTGTGACGGCACTTTCTCCTGATCTTTCACCTGCACCTGCCGCCAACAACACTGACTTACCTGTTCTGCTTTCTTTGGGGTGGATAGACCAACTGAACTTTTCTGAACACAGAAAATGACCATCTTCCAGGGCCATTTCCCATGCTTAGGAAAACATCCCCAGTCAGAAATACTGAAAGTGGGAAAGGAAAGTCCCCAGCTGTGATGTTTGCACAGCCAGAACAGCAGCAGGTGTTGTGAACAGCATGGTGAGACATTGTGAGGGGTGATATATTAGTAGTGATCTCCTCGGTTGCACTTCATGCAGATCTTGCATGATCCTGCATGCAGATCAGCCAATATAACTGCAGTGACAAGGCTGGTGACTTTTAGTTTACCTCCCCTGAGTCAATTCTGCTGGACCGATGTCATTCTTCACCTAGGTTTCGGAGCTCGGTCACTACAGCTTCTCAGCAAGTGCCAGTATAAGAAAGGCAGACCCAACTGGGACCATGAATCATGACTGCCATAGACGCGGCACTTCTGCTGTTGATAGGGACGCACCCTAAGTGGGGCACCAGGTGTGGAGTTAATCTTCTTGAAGCTTACCTGTTATTTGCTTCCAGAGCCAGATGTGAAGGTTTGGGAGCTGACTGTGGGTTGGCGAATTTGTACACCATACCCCTGGAACTCCCAAGGTGATGTACCTTCTACTCCTGTGGATGATGCCATGGGCTCCAGTCCAACTCATCATGGTAATGTATGCAGCAACTGACTCAAGAGTTGTAGTGATTTTTAAAAATATTTAATGCATGTATATTTTATGGTTTTACCTTTAAATTTCTTTGCATCTCCTAATATTGCTCTTGGACTGTAAATAAAAGCTTCCTTGTTCTTTCAGAGCCAGATGTTTTCCCAGCCCACTAGACTCATTATATATCCCCCAAAGAGAGGCACAAGCTTGCCTACCAAATTTGATAGGCAGCCTCCCAAGTCTCAAGAGAGCATAAACCAGAATAATACGCTTTCTCTATGAAGGAAGCTGTCTGACAAGACCTTTAAAGCTACCAGGGAGAAAATGCATTGCAAGGGAGGTGCACCAGATTGGAGAAAATCTTCCTCCCACCCTCTGAATTTCCCACATAAGTCCTCATCCACCTGCTTTTCTAGACAATATATCAGACTGATATTTGGAGATTCAGAATGCTGGAAGAAGAAATCTGCAGCATTGTGGGGGTGTCCCAGGGATGAGACTTGAAACCAGCTTGTGTACCTGTTCTTCTACCTTCTATCCATTGCCTTAAAATATCTTAATACGATCATCTGCAGGAAAACTAGGGCAATAATAACAGAACATATCGCAATGGCATAAAATCAGCACAATGCAACAACAATCCAACACCAGCCAAAGTGACTTTGCCATGTTTGGGGTTGCATCCACACCATGGTGGAATACAGTTCCCTATCTTTGAGGAAGCAGCATAGGGGGATTTTCTGTCACGACACATGTTGCCTCCAAAGCCAGCCATTTTCTGCATGAAGGAAAATATACCCAGCTAGATGAGTGGTTCTCAACCTAGTGGGTCGATCTTCTCTTTCGCAGGGGTTGTCTAAGACCATTGGAGAACACATAGGAACTGAGACAACGCTCCTCTATCCATCTCTAGGCAGGTTCCAACCACATGCAGATACGCTCACATGTGAGTACCTGGCATGATGACATCATTGCACCAATCCCATCACATACACCCCATATAAATACAGAGAGCATCCTGCCATTGTCCCATTTCCTCTTTGCTTAAAATGCACTAGATACTATTGCTAGGAAACCCTGGATAGAGCTTACCATCTGGATGGAGCCACCATCAAAGCTCCATCCGTCGCGCATGTGTAGACGCCAAAACAGGTGACCATCCCTGTTCCAAGGTGCAGATACACACTTCAGGTGACCAAATGTCCAGATGTGCCCATCAATACAATACTTAAGGACAGTGCTGGCTACAACTCAGGGTAGAAGGTGGTAATGGTGGAGGATTGATTTCCTGCATTATGGCCTCCTAGTAGTAATCTCTGGCCACCAACAGGAGGTGGCGTAAGAGACAGCAAGGGTAGGTCTTTGATTATTCAAGTGTGACATTTGAGATGACCTTGTTTTTAAAAGTAGGAGTCTACAACAAGCCTTTGTTCTCTTTTCTTAAATGGCCAACTTGCTATTGTCCAAATCTCTCAGTCATAATATTCTGTTCATCAGCTTTTCTGCTAGAAGATTCCACTGAATAAATTCAAAGCCAGTATTTCAGTGAAGTTAAACCTTATATGTCATGCAATGAGTTAATCCCACATCAATATCAAAAATCCCTAGTAAAAGATCATCCCTAGTGGGACTGTACCACCCCATTTCTGGGCGCAGGCATCGATCCTGGTGCCATTGTTGGAAGGCGCAACATTGCACCCTGAACAGAAGTTCCAAAAAAGTCACTGAAAATGATGCCTCGATGCTCACAACTGGAGATGCAGACGTGTCTTTTTCTGCAGCGGGTTGCACTGCTCCTTCCGTGCACCCAGAAAACAGATGCCTCAGCTGGTAAGTGGAAACCTGGTCTCAATAGCCTGGGAAACAGCCCTGATACTGAACAGTTGCCAGCCCTGGGAATGGCCTAAATTCAGCTCCTGAAAAGCAACCATCAGGATGGCTTTGGACGCTGTTTTGCTCCCTTCCCCTCTTTGCAGATGCATGTAGGGAGAACTGAAATACCAGGCATGATCTCCACACAGGCTGCACTTCCAGAGCCCTGAAAATGGCCAACTTCCATGGACTTTTCCATGCTTTGGAAAGGGTCCCGACAGAAATCTTGCTGCTGTAGGGAAAGTGCCATTCCCAGCAGCAACTGGGGGCTGCAGGGAGGCAAATGGTGCTTACCCACTGCCACTAAGTTCCCTCTCTACTCCAGATCCATGCTTCCTGCCCTGGACCCAGCAGCATCCTTCACCTGTATGGACAGGGCCACAGATAAGATGTACATTTCAGCCATCTGGCCCACTGTTTGGTCTTGAGTGACCTTGGCCTGCCCTGAGTGCCTCTCTATGCACAAACATGTCTGAAGCAACCCTTGAAAATGGCAAACTCCAGACATTTTGCTCACAACTGTCATCAAAATTATGGGCATGTGTATCTTGGAAAGATTTTGCACTAATTCCATGGGCATTCATTGTTCATTGCTGTTTTTCTATGCGCCTCATTGGTAGTATCCTTAAGGTGGTAGTCAAAACTTGGAATGGCAATTAACATGCACACCGATTTGCCTCATCAAAGCCGGACTCACCAATACTGGTTTGGCTTGTTGGCACAGATGGTCACCAAGATTTTGCACAGGCACTATAACTCCCATCAACCAATATGATCATGGGAGCTGGAGCCCATTGGCATCTGGAAGTTTACAGGCTTCTTACCCCCGATTGAGTGTTGAGATGTAATGTGGCCAAACCTATACTGTATTTAGATTCAGTATAGTCCAAATAAAATAGCAGAGGTGAGGCAAAAACTAAGCCACAAAATTCAAGAGAAATGCCAGCTACATGCTTACCAACCTTAAAAAAATAAAAAGTTTTATCTTTCCTTGAATGTCAAATGGCATCAGATGTAGTATCACAAGAGTTTATGTATGGATCATATCCCGGAAATAGAGCACCAGTATTAAACACACAACATTCTCACTACCAAATTTCAGCTGGTCGGAAAAAACCGTGGCTGTGATGTTTATAAGCGCAAGCAAATCCATAGGGCAGAAAGCAGCCCTTAAGTTTGGAAAACCAGTTGATTCTGGTTTTTTTTCCCCTCATTCACCTTTTCTAGGTAACCCAATACTTCAAAGAAACTTTTAAGCTAGTTTGACTCTGCCACTGGTGTGAAATCAAGCAGATAACATCAAGTGAACATCAAAAGGGATAGACGCTATATTAAAATGCTCATTTTAAGACCCCATGGCTTTAACATAATTAAAGAATACACTCAACAGGTCCTTTGTTCATGCTGTTTTTAGAGCACTAACCAAATACCCATGACTACATATGCAACCAGCTGGAACACACATACTGTGCTGTTCTCTAATGCTGTCATTAATTGTAAGAATGGACATCGCTTTCCCCACTCTGCCAGTACAACCAGAATCCAGGCAACACATCTATTTGTTAAGTACTTACTCTTAGGGAGCAAGGAAGTCTGGCGTGATCCATGTCAGCTACATCGGGCTTCTCGGAAGGAGCAAATCAGAAACCAGATTTGGAAAGGCTGTAAATCCAGAGAGTAAACAAAATCCAAGGGGATTGTAACAGGAAAAAAAGGGGAGAGAACCAATAACAGAAGGTGAAACTCCGTATGGTTTGGAGCTCAGAGCCTGGGAGACATTCAGCCAGCTGATATTCAGTGGAAATGAGCTCGCTTCTTGCATGCGCTTTCTACAAGAGGAGGAGCCGGAATTGCAACATTAATGTTCCTTGCTTCAGGCAAAACAACGATTTTCTTCCCGACACAAAATGTCCTGAGACTGACAGCTTTACAAGGTTACAAAGGTATACAATTATACCCATAGAGCAACAAGGACATATTTCAGACTTCAGATTTACATTCTTCAGAGGCATGTTCAGAAGGGAAACTTGTGCATGCTTTTAAATTCAGCTCATTGTGCAAGAAAGGGCTTGCAGATCAATGGGTACTGCAGAAAGAAAGAAAGAAAGAAAGAAAGAAAGAAAGAAAGAAAGAAAGAAAGAAAGAAAGAAAGAAAGACCACATACGTGTTATTCCAAATTGCCAAGAAATAACACTTTTCTTTTCAATCCAAAAGAGATAGTTGTCAGTTAATTAAATGCCATGCTACACGAATGAAAAAGCAGCAAAAAATAAAATAAAAATAAAAACAAACAGGCTTTATCGATAGGCTCAGCCCAAACTCTGTTAGTATGAGAAATAACATAGCTGTCAGCACGGAAAGTAAAATTACAATATTGCAATAGGAGTGAGCAAATATTCTGCTTTGCTTCCACCAGTTTTCCACCAGGTTCTACAGTTTTCCAACCTTAAAGCTAGCTTGCAATTTATTCCCAAAAGCCTGCACCAAAATAAATCAAAAAGATAAACAGAAACCCCATTATTGTATAGCAATTACACATTTTTGTACGGACTTTTGCCCAAAACGATCATTTTCATTTCTTAAACGACATGTCTCTTGCAAGGAGCTGAAGGCAATGTGAATAATTCCCTCTGTGTTTTATTCTCCCTCTGTTCAGTCTTCACAACCATCCTCTGAGGTAGGTTAGTCTATGAAGCAGTGAGTGACCCAAGGTCACCAGTGAGTTTCACAGCTCACCAAACCCTTGGGGCCATTCTGCACTTTTCTTCTGCAGACTGTACCAAGTAGGCTGGACCAGGTAGATCAGACTCCACTTGGACATATGGCTTCTGGTGCAGAACAAGGCTTACATTGGGACTGTCCTGTTCCAACCCCTTGGGGGCTCTAAAGCTCATACCAAGCTCCAGAGCTAGCAAAAGGGGGTTCTGAAAGCCCCAAGGGCCTGGGAACCCACTGCACCCCACACCTCTGTGATCCAGTATACTACTGTTTAGTACATTGGTAGACCTGGAAAAGAGGTTTAGCAGTAGACGGGACCAGCCTGTCATTTTGGGCCTCTTCTTTTGATCTATGACCTGTCCTGTGCAGACAGAGCATAATAATAGGGGAAAGGATTACGCTTAGACAACACCAGTGTGTGGAGTCTCCTAGTATGTTCAATGGTTCAGTATACATGAAGCCTATTGGGTGATCTTGGGCTAGTCACAGCTCTCTACAGAGCTCTCACAGCCCCACAGGGGAGAAGAACAGAAGCTTTGTTAGCCGCTTTGAGTCCCCTTAAAGGGTGAGAAAAGTGAGGTATAAAAACCAATTCTTCTTCAAAGCAATTCAAATATACATGACAACCATGTTTAATTACTATGTTTAATTACTCCCACTCTGTGTGTCCAGTGCCTTCTACTGGCATCCCAAGTAAGGAAGGGCCAAAATATCAATTTGCAAGCTAGAAAATTTTAGGAGGGCCCTTTGCAGCAGCAGCAGGGCACTCCCAACAGTACTTCTTAGAATACAACAGAAAAGAGTTCCCTATGGCCACCAGTAGACCACAGCCACCCCAGAATGGCAGCCAGATATCTCACTAAAAAACAATAATGTGGGAAATCTTCCCCGCAAGATTACTGCCTCCTACCTAGATAAGTGCTAGATAGTTGTCACCTTCGCACATGCATGGATGCCTGTTTTGGCCTCCACGCATGCACGCTAGACGGTTCAATTCAGAAGGTAAGTTAATACGCTACTGTTGGAAAACCCGCCACCAATGCTGGGTTTTTCAGCAATAGCTTTTAGTGTGTGCGTGTGTTTTTTGGGGGGAGCGAGCAGGACTATGGTGGAGTTGTCTCAGATATATTAGGCAACCCTACCATAGTAGGACCATAATGGTGCTACATTCCCTCAATCTGTATGGGGCCCTTAGTATCAAGATCTCCTGCTAGAGCAGAATACGGTACCATTTTGTGTGCTCAGGACTTCTTCCTATGCTGACAGAACACTTCATGTGAGCCAGTTTGTCTAGTGGTTAGGGAGCCGGACTCTTATCTGGGAATACAAGGTTTGATTTTACTCTCCTCCATGAAGCCAGCTGGGTGACCTTGGGCTAGTCACAGCTCGCTTCTGAGCTCTCACAGCCCTACCTACCTTACATATTGTTCTGTCATGGGGAAAAGAACAGAAAGTTTTGTCAGCTGCTTAAATGGGTGAGAAAAGCAGGGTAGAAAAGCCAACTTTTCCTCTTCATGGGAGTGAGCCCTTCAATATCCCGCAATAGTTTGTGGAAGGGAGGCCCCTGGACCCTAGCACAAGATAACATCCCACGTTAGAAAGGGCTTTGATGCTGCACTGCAGGTATTCTAGGCATCCTGTTGCATTGGGTCATCTTTTGGAAAAGAAAATTGGTTGAATAAAAGAGGCAATTTCAACAGATGTAGGTTGTAATTCAGGCAACATGGGCTGAAATTGCCTCTTTTACATGACTGTTATGCAAGACTTCAGCCCTCTTTTCTGTATGGTAACCCTATTGTAAGTTAGTGTAGGGACTATAGACAAAGAGAGAAAAACCTATTTATTAAAACCAGAAGTCTTCTCCAATCCAACCAGCTTTTGATGTATTTTTAATTGTTTTTATCCTGTGAGTATTTTATAAACCATTTAGATTTTTTAAAAATGAAAAGTGGTATAGAAATGCCTTAAATAAATAAAAAATAGTCATGTTTAATAGAGCAGAACTAATTGTGCAAGTCGCAATCCAAGTAAGCATAAATAATGCAAGCAGATAAAAGCACCAGCCTCTCAACTATGCTATATTGTGTCTTATTTTTTCTGTTGTTAGTCGTAAACGTTAAGCTGTGTCCCAGTATACTCCAATGGTGTCAATGGTGTTTAACTACATAACTTAGCAGTGTGATGATTTCAAAGCTATTTAAAATTTCCCTTTAATTGCTCTTATTCTCTCTCTGCTGCTGACCTGGTAAATTCTATTTTCCAGAAAACCCACAGATGTCTTGCAGGCTCCAGCATCCATCCTAAACTTCAGGCTTGGATGCTTGTGTCCCCATGTTAGTTCTGATCCTAACTCAGTGATGGTGAACCTTTTGAACTTGGTGTGTCAAAATACGCAAGAAAACCTAGCTTAACTTGGGTGCTGTGTCATATCTAGAAATGTGATATTTGTAGTTCTAGCAAAAATGTTATATTTTTGATATATGTATTTTATTAAAAGCAAAAACAAGTAATTCTTTACATTAGTGACTTCTGTTGCTGAATTTCGTTTGCTAAATCTTCAATTGAAAATTGGTATTTCGTACACTTCAAGAACAAGCAAGCAATACATGCCCAGGTGCCAGGGTGACCATGTTTGTCACCTAAAAGGGCTTGGCATGTCACCTGTGACACGTGTGTCATAGGTTGGCCATCACTGTCCTGTTACAGCACCTGTTTTTAGTGCCATCTAGTGCCAGCAAGAAGCACTTGCTACACTTTGTGCTTTGCAGCATTTGATTGCATCACAAGGGGAAGAAGTGATCCTTTGTCTCAGGTCCTTTCTGCACTTAATTTAATTCTGGATCAGATAACTTTGCAGTTCTCTCCTGGGCTTCCTTTGTCAGCATGCCCCCTGCTGTCCTGTTCCATCTGCACCAGACGCAGCATAATCCAGATCAAGAAGAACTCGATCTGGATTAGCAGGAAGTAATCCATCTTATGGAGGCATGGAGAAGGCACACACCTCCGTGTTCCAGTTTAGCAGGGACTCATAGTGTGCCTTCTCATGCTGCTGAAATGTTCCCAAAATGGGTTTCAAGGCCAGGAAATAAAGAGTCATATACAGGAGACTTGGGCTGGTAATATAAAGTTGTGAGCATAGCAACCCAAACTGATGATGACCTGAGGAAGTACTGCAGACATTAGCTGTGGTCACACCTTCCCTTTAAACCTTTATCAGTCCATTCTTCAGACCTGACTGCTCATACCTACTCATTTTTGTCCATTTTATAGAATTGAAAAGGTGTGAATAGTCAGACCTGAAGATGGACTGAAGAAGGTTTAAAGTAAAGGTGTGACCATGACCATTGGGTGTCCTCAGAGTTAGTACATCTTCAGTCTATTTCAGCAAGGTGTGACCATGGCCCAGGCTAGGGAAGTCAGGGTTCAAATCTTTGTTCAGCTAAGTGATCATCCATTCAGTAAAATCCACCTCACAGGGTTGTTGTACAGGTAATATGAGGAGGAGAATAATACGTATGTGGCTTTTTTGCAGTACCCATAGATAGAATCTGCAAGCTCTCTTTTGTACACTGAGCAGAATATAAATATCCATGATACTAGACAAAAAGTCCAGTTAACCATTTATGGAGGAGAGAAAAGAAATCCTGCTCTCCTTTAATGTTCTTCAGCTTCTTTCTGGGAAGCAGAAGGAAAGGGAGTTTTTCTGGTTTAAGAACATTTTCTTTATGGACTCTGCCTTGAAATAAATCAGAGTTTTGGGGACCCCAGTTCCCTGGACACATCTGTACTGAGCTAGAAAACCCTTTAAGAAATAGCTGAGCTGATGTGACAATGGAGAAAACAAGTTATATAATCTCTTCATTGGACTTTTTTCATTATTTAGATAATGACCATATTCCTGTTTCCATGTGCTACAGATGTAAGAATAAGTGGTATTTGCTGATACTTTGCCCAGCATTAAAAAACAATTTTCTTTCTGAGAGGAATTTCAGGAGGCAATTATTTTTCAGCAGAAAGCTAAGTGCTGTATAAGCTATTCATAATTTCACAGTGTTACAATTAGTTCTACAATGAGGAAAGTATGAGGAGAATGGAGGAATGGCTTTAGGTCATATAAGGTGGAGTATGTGTACTTTCTGAGGCTGGACCTAATGATGCCCTGATCTGGATCATAGCAGAGCTTGGACTGGAAAAATACCATGTGCATGGTGATGGCTTTTCCAGCCCAATCCATGTGCCACCCCCAAAGCTCACATGATGGCTCTGATGGTGAGGAACATCATTGGAAAGGGTCGACCAGTAGTCCAGAAGGATTCTGGACTTACCCATAGTCTTGATGTTGAGGACTACCAGTGATCCAGATCAAGAGTCTCCTGATTTGGATTATGCTCCATCAGGTGCAGACAGAGCGTACTAGTGGTGAGCAGGGCATTCTAATCTGCAGCAGTATTTGGACAAAAGAGACTCTGAAGATGACTACAGAGCCATTGATTCCAGACTACCAATAAATGTAGACAGGTCTTCTGTAATGGTGCTTGAATGCTTCGCCCTTCTTTTTCCAACATCGAACACATTTTCATGGGTGGGATCAGCAGAGTTGCAGCCCACAGGGTCCACCTGCGTCGTGAGGTCCTCCTATTCTGATCTTTGATACCACATCTTTTTAGCTGCCTTGTCTAGCAACAATGTGCACCAGGCAATCACAGCTGCCATGGAAAACTATAGACGTGCTGTATTGGATTTTTAAAAATGGCCTCTTTGGAGGCCAACTGAGGGTAGGGAAGGATTGGCTTCAATGAGAAGGTAAGGGAAGAATGTTTAAACTTTGTGCTGGCAACAGAAGGGGAGCAAGAACCCTCTGGCCCCATCTTCATGGTACTTGTTTGTTTCTCTATTGTCCCTCTATTGCAGCAGACTTTAAAAATGCCGTTCAATTCCGGAATAAGCGTCCGCATGAGGCTCAGCAAAACGTGCATTTAAAATGCACCTTCCGTCCCCACGGAAGCGTGTTTTCTTTGCCCGCATCTTTTTCTCCCCGCCCCCTCTCTGCTCTCTGCTTGATAGGGTGCCGGTGGGAACAGGGAGGGACTGCGCTCTGCACAGCCACAACCAGGAAGACAACCCCCGACAAGTCCAAAAGAAAAATAGCCATCCGTCCGTCTCCCCCACCTGCAAAGGCAGAGCCGGGCTGCAGCCAGCGCTCGAGCGGAAGCAATTCATAACGCTATTCACAAGATCTTTACCTCCCCAGCCAGCAATCGAGTGATTGTGCGCTCATTCACTCTCAACACTTTCACTTACGGGCAGAAGCAATTCATTACACCGTATCTTATGTGACTGGAATGCCTGCCTACTGTTTTCAAAGATCTTGAATGCTGGCTGTGGATTAGAGGCAAAAGAGAGAGAGAGATGATCTCTCTGGCTGGCAATCCCCCCCCCCTCCCCAATACCTCTTTTGCCACGAAGCGCCTACATGCTCCATGTTGCTAGAAAAACCTGCGACTACCAAAAAGTGTGTTGGTAGTCTTGTTTAAAGGGGGGGGGTGTCTTTCTTCTGCGCATTTTCCTCCTTTGTGGCGCTGGAAGCCCGGAGAAAACCCGTGCATGCAGACACTCCGGGCTTTTTATTGCATGAAGATGGGGGTGGAAAGCAAAAGAAAATGCTCTCCTTTTGCTTATTATTTATTACTTCTTATCCCTCCCTATCCAACATTAAAAATCAAATATAAAAAATAAACATACTAAAACAATACAGTGCCTGAAAGTAGGGAGGAAAAGCTGTTTCCTTATTTAGACAAAAGCCAGGGCAAAGAGGTACGTCTTTGCTGCTTTCCTGAACATGGGAAGTGGATGTGCCTGACACACCTCAGGAGGGAGACTATTCCATAATCTAGGAGCCATCACTTAGAAGGCCCTATTCTGGGTGCCCACCCCTTTTGCTAATGAGGGCCAACACGCTGGGTGCCCACACCCTTTTACAACCAAGAGGGCCTCTCCTACAGATTTTAAGGCATGGACAGGTCAATATGGAAGAAGGTATCCCTTTAGATATTTGGGGCCCAAGTCATTTAGGGCCCTATAAGTCAAAGTTAACACCTTGAATTGGGCTCGGTAGTGAATGGGCAGCCAGTTCAGCTCCTTTAAGACCAGCGTGATGTTCATCCATCCAGCCATTCAGTTCAGTAGTCTAGCAGCTGCGTTCTGCACCAGCAGCAGTTTCTGGACTGTCTTCAGGGGCAGCCCCATATAAAGTGCATGACAACAGTCCAGTCTAGAAGTTACCAGAGCACTGATAACCATGACCAAATCATCTCTGCCTAGAAGGGGCCTTGTGGATATTGGGAACAACAGTATAACAACGTATAACTCTACAGCACGTGGAACCAAAGCTTTGTAGTTGGTATTACAGACCATCTAATCCAGCTCCTGTGCATGATACTTCCCTTCCAGATGGCATCCATCCATATGCAGAAGTAAATGTTACTCTCATTGTCATGGGAACAATCACTAAGGTAACAGCAATCATAAGTAACCCAACAGCCTTTTTTTTTCTTTATATACTCACAGTCTGTTTGCTGAATGTTTATGCAAACACTATTTGGCATTCATATTTTGCTAGGTAGAGTTTGTGTAAAATTCATGCTTCCAGATCATTTTCAATTTATGAGAATGAAAAAGCTCCAGACAAATGGGACACCAGTTCTTAGCAGTAGCGGCCTGAAATTAATCATCTAGCTGCACCTTCACTTTAAAATTTCTTTAGTCCATTTTCAGAAAAACACACACACACCAATACCCTGAGGCTAGGAACCTTTGCTCTCAGCTGACAGTGTTGTAAGGGGACACTTTGAAGTGCCAGCACACTTCACAGCCTCATGGAGGCTTGGGGTGTTTCTGCACTGGCCGCTAAAACCCCATTAAGCACCCAATAAGGACAGATATGGGGCACATGTGCAAGGTACCTTCTGCACAGTGGGAGAGATTAGGGCCCCTTCGAGGACACCGCTTCTGCACAGCCTCATACAAGATCTGTCGCTAACGGGGTCTAGGCACCGCTAAATCCGGTTTCCAGGAAGACCTGAAAATTAGGTCTTCAATCTGTTCCTGCGTGGAAATTCCGCATCAAAGGAGGACACTTCTGCACACGGACAGGAGAGGTAGCGGATGTGGGTGGGACAGGAAGTCACCATGTTGAGTGAGGCAGCAGGAAGTCGCCATGTTGAGTGAGGCAGCAGGAAGTCGCCATGTTGAGTGAGGCAGCAGCATCACGGCAGCCATGGGATCTCAGGCATGCCACTGATTGGTGGGCAATCTGTCCCTGACATGCCCATGCACCGAGGGGGGGGGGGAGGGAGGGAATCAAGTGGTGACGGACAGCTGGATGCTCCAATCACGTGGCTCGTGGGGCTGCGGGGCCTCAGGGAAGCCAGATGCTTCTGGAAATTGGTGGTGTGGTGTCCATACGGCAAACACATGATGTGTGCCTCAGTATCCGTGCTTCTCACGTGAGTGCGGAAGCATGGGACCTCATTTGGATCCATCCCTATTTCAGATGGATCTTCCCAGAGACGGATGTCAGAAAACCGGATTTCCTTAATCTGGCTTCCAGGAGGTAAAAGCGGAAACACGCTTGGATCAGGTCAGCACCATCAATCCAAATGGTGTTCAGCCATCCCACACCTGCCCATGATCTGGATTAGGGATGTGCACAAATGCAGTTTTCAGGATTTGACTCAATCCAAATCATATATTGGAAAATTAGAATCGAATCTAATGTTTAAAATTTGAATGTATTCATGTTCATTTTGAATAGAATACATTCGAATCTATTCGTATGAATTCGTATTTGAAGATGCGAATGTCAACAACATTCAAATGTGTCTATACACATCTGTACGCATCCCATTTTTATCCCGTATGCATCCCATTTTTGTCCCGTACGTATGTGTACAAATCCGTATGGATACGAATAAGATGCATACAGATACATATATAATGTGTATGTATCCATACACATAAAAATGTCCGAATGATTCGTACGAATGATTAGGAAGATTCAAAAATTCATTTGAATGTTAAATTTGAATTCAAATGTCCGAATTTGATCAACTTCGATCAAATTTCAAATGTTTTGAATATTTTTGCATATCCCTAATCTGGATCAGTTGGTCTGGTGAATCTAAATCAGGTAGATGCAGAAACGGCCTTGGTTTTCCAATCCTTTTCATCCATTAAAATTCCACTAAAGAAATTTTCTACATAAGGAGAAAATATTAATCTGTCTGCAGAGTTCTACTTCATTGTATTTTTTCAAAATAACTAGAACAAAGCAGATAGATTTTAACATGGGAAACAGAAGCAGGAAATCTCAGATTAGCAAAGCCTTCAACTTCATTTTCAGTAACATTTGATAAACTTGTTTAGATGTTGTGAAATGCTTCAAGAAAAGCCTTACAGGATCTTGTCTTCTCCGTTAGCAAAGCAAGACCTAGATGATTGTGTTTTATACAAAAGCAACCTTTTCCTATATGTTTATGAATGAGTAATGCAGCCCAAAATCATTGAGGGCATTGACTCTGATCCAGAAAAGAAAGCTTTCTCTACTTCACCTCCACTTTAGAGATGTGCCAAACCAGTTCTATTTAGAACCAGTTCAGTATGAACCAAAGGGTGCTGAGAGATCCAAGATTGACCACTATTCTAGTCAAATAGTTCATTGATTCGATCCCTCACCCCATCACATTTCTGACCTCCACTGATCACATTCACTGCCTTCCTGATGGCCCTCTGACCTTTTTGTTCCTCACTGCTGCTAGCCACACAATTATTGAGCGTCCCATCAGCCTGCTTTCCTGGCCTACTAGTCCTTCAGAATGTAAAACCATGAGTCCTTTCAGAAGGTCAGGTGTGTGGACATGTGAGCAAACTTGGCCCATTGCATTTGACCCATACTTGGCCTTCTGGGATGATCATGGTCCTCCATTCTGGAAAGCCTGGTTCACAGGGAAAAGAAGCCAATCAGCTTGTTGAAGGACTATGTGATGAGTAGTAGTGGCCTAGCTCAGTGTGCTTGGAGGATGGAGGACAAAAGGTAAGAGGACAACTATGAATGTGATGGGGAAAACCATGGATGCAGTCAGGGAGAGGCTGTGAATCTAGGGAAACAATAAATAAGAGGGTGGTAATGCAAACATCCAAACCTGATTCAAGGTTCATTAAGAACTGGTTCATCCCAGGACACAGTTTGGTTTGATGCCAACCTAACCACAGAAACAGTTCATGCTCATTTGTATTCCTTTTTTCAACTGGATTTAGAAATAATCCTTACTGTTTAGCAATGGGAACACAAGCAGTTTTGGGGGAGAGGGAACCATGCTTTAGGGGTCTTCTCTTCAGTTTTCCCTGATCCAATGATAAGCCATGATTTCCTGTTCCCTAGCTCCCTCTTCACCATCAGGCTGCCTGAAAGGGAGGGGAAAGGTGAAGAATCGACAGAACCTGGCACTTGTAACATAGTAACAAGAGATTAATTTTTAAAAAATATTTTTAATTTCAACCATCATTAACAACAATAAATGAACAATAACATAAACATACATATATCTCTGAGGATCACACAATATTAAGAGGTCAATCAAGGATCATCACAAGCAATTCAGAATGGAAAATCTGGGAAAACTTCACTATCTTTTGCTTCAGGAATGACACTGATTTTTTTTATTTATTTCTTTTAGTTTGCAAAGACTGGAAAGAGAGATAAATAGAAGGTACCACAATTTTGTTTTTGTTTTAATACAAACTAAACATGAAAAAACATCCCTATTTCAATAAAAAATTTTCCACAAGTTCAGGAAGAGTGTTTTAAAAGCATCAAGTTCTAGACATTTAAAACCTACCCCGCAATCCTTGTAAGTGGTAAAGCACTAGTGAGAATTCCTTTTGGTGATCATGTACCAAAAGAAAACATTCTATGCATACCCTTTATTACATTTTTACAGCACCACAGAGAAAAAGGTAATGTTGATTTTCAAGCAACAACACTTCCAGACCAGGGTTGGATAGGTCGTGTGATCCCCCCAGCCCCGCTCCCCGCCCACAAGGGATGAAGAAATATCCTTGCCCTTGAAATGTTTGTCTCAGTTTGGGTTTTCCTACAGGCTCCTGAACCCATGCAGCTGAAAAGGATAATTCCACTGAGATTCCATGCAAAAGATTAGTGTAACAAATTGGCAGCTTCCGTCCTGGGGTTGTGAAAGTATGTGTCGGCTCTTGTGTAAATGCCTGTGTACTTCCTTCCACCTTCCTTCCATTCATGCCTTTTGCCTGCATCCCTGCTATTTTGTGCTGATCTGCTGTAACAATTCAGTGCAATTCTGCACAAAACAGAAGGGAAAGTGATCTTTAATCTTCTACTGCCTTGTTAACATGAGGCTGTGCTACGGTGAGGGAAAAAGTGATGAACAAAACTGCTGCCATGATCTGAATAGGTGGTGGGGTTTGAATTGCCTGCCCTGATGAAGTCAGGGTATTAGGGTGCCCAATTACTGACTGCATGGGGAGGGAGTTCTGCTTAGGGGAGGAGGGAGGGGAGGGGAGGGGGTTTCTCCCTTGTGAGTCCGCATTATAAGCTAACAGTAGGAACACAAAAAACCAGACCTCGCTGCTGATTTTTTTTAAAAAAACCTGGTTTAAATTCAGATTAAATTGCCCAGTGGGAACCTGGCCAGACAGTAAAAAAAAACACCCACCTTCTTTTTTTAAGCAGCACAGTTTTGCAATTAAAACCTATTATAACTGAAAGCTAATTTTCCTCTGTGAATATGTCAAAAGTAGTGTTCTGTAGCTAAATATTCTGTACAAAGATGGTCTATGCTTTGTACAGCACGAAAGAACTGCTCAAACGCAGTTTAATACTGAATAACAAAAACCTGAGATGCAGAGGAACCAGCCTCTCAAATTGTTGTTCCAACAGCCGCAGTTTCAAAAGCTTCAGGCTAAAAATGCAGAAAATTATATTTCTACCAATCTAAAGGAAGACTGGGAACACCTGGCCAAAAAGGATAGAAGAAACAGCTGTTTCTGATGAGGAAGGCAACAGATCCCAGAATGCTTTGGGCTCAGATGGCCAGAGGCTCAAATTCTTTGCTCATCTACGAAGCTCAGTGGCTCAATGTCCACCAAGCTATCCTGCAAGGTTACTATAAGGATAAAACGGAGGACAACAAATGACATACATTGAATTTTGCTCCTTGAAAAGTAAAAAAAAAATGCCATATAAATAAAATTTTAAAAGTCACGGTAAACCTGCTCTTGAGTAAAGTGCAACCCCAGGTGACTACACAGACATATTCATGAAGTCTTACCATCAACAACACAAAGGTGTTTTGAAATGGCTTTTTCCAAAGAGGTCCTAAGGATCGAGCCCTGAACTTTGTTCATGCAAAGCAAACACAATAAGTCGGGCAGAGAAGAGCTGTTCTATAGTCCCTGCTAGAAACTATTTTTCTTTGTTTCTTCCCACCATTTATGGTCTGAATTATCACAGTCTTGAATAGAAATCTTCTTTCATGCCTTTTCTGAATGTGCTGAAGACCTGTATAACTTTGTAAAATATTTGTACCTCTTACTGAAGAATTTTTAAAGCATGTAAATTAACATTTTAATGCATCTCCATGGCTAGCTTTGAAAATGAGAATAATTAGAATTAGCTAGAGACATACTGAGAATTACACTGTTCCACTGTGCAAAACACTGTGGGATTCTTATTCTTCATTGTTCAAAGAGAATTGCTTGTTATTTACTAAGCAAGAGAGTTCTACTGGAAAATTGCCCTGGAGAATAACAATTATGCTTGAGACACACAATTACACAGATTAGACACAAAATTATTTATTGTCTCCCTTTGCACTTCATCTTGGTGTCTCTTGTGGGTCTGTTTTTCGTGTCAAGAGGTCAGAACCAACTATCAAAATGTGCCTTCTGCAACAACACACCCACACACACCTCTGAAGTAATTTTTGTTCTTATGCCCTAAAACGATGCTACTGAATTTCTGTGACTCTGGCTGCATCCCCATTATAAGCTTAATTTGGTTTCCCTAAACCAAAATAATAGAACTGGATGCAAACGCAAATTTGCCTGTTCCCATTACTTTAAACTTAATTGCGTTCGATCCGGATTCTGAGGATCGTATGTGGCGTACGTGGGGTACATGACTCAAGTGGCTACTTTTAAAAAGCCGCTTTTGAGGGCTGCCCTGCCCTTTTCCTCCTGGCATGAACACGCCACCCATAATGGACCCCTTCACCAAGCCTTGCTGGGTGGCTGCTGCTTGCCTGGATGGAGGAAAACCGGCAGCGGGCAGCCAGCAATTCTTTCCCCTCTCCTCCCCATTGCCCAGGGCACACAGCAGCAGTGGCAACTCAAGCAAGGGGGCTTTAAACACTCACGCATCTCCCAGAATCTGCCCCTGCTTTCCTTTCCCCTTTAAAGGTCAGAACTCCAAAGAGCTAGAATTGCACAAAATTGCAACATTGTTATCAGGTGCAAAGTGGCTAGATTGCTACAGTGTAGTGGCTGCTATGAAGGTTGGATTTTTACACTGAAATCACTGTCTTTGGAAGCAAGCTATTGGGAGAGGGAAACCCTAAACATGGATTGTCATCCCTTAAAACGGTAGGGTCCCCACAGTAAAAAATGTAACACGTATCAAGCGCACGATTCGGAGTGAGACCTGTTGAAATGAGGGTTAACATTTACAATGCTTTGGGGCGATTTAACACGCGGAAAGTGTGTTAAGCCAAACTGACGTGGGGTCTGCGAGGATTGAAAATTGTTTGAAACCGAAAAAAGCTTATAATGGGGATGCGGCCTTAAACTACTTCTGCCTCAGTCTTGGTCTCAGTGCCTTCCTGATGGCTTCAACAGCTCAAACTGGATGATTCCCCGTGAGTCTCTTCCCCCTGGTGCAAACCAAGAATGGGAAATATGGAAATCCCTAAATATTTATTTTATTTATATTTATATCCCACCGCATACTCAAGGGTCTCTGGGCAGCTAACAACCTTTAAAAACAAACGTATCAAAACTGTATCAAAAACAATAATAAACTAGAAGCTACTTGTCTAGGAGCAGGGGTGGAATAAGCTAACAAAAGCAGCTACAATGTTTAGAGGCAGTTTAGCAGAGAAGTGCTTCTCTGCTAAAGTGCCTCTAACTTCAGAAGCTGCTTCCTGGCAATCGGGGAACGGGGGTGGAATAAGGGTTGCAGGAAGAGGCTTGTGGGACAGCAAGGGCCAGATGACCCTCATCATCACTGCATCTTACTGGGTTGATCAGTTCTTTTACCTTTGTCTGGCAATCAGATCGCAGAGAGAAGAGGCTCGTTTCTGTTTGATCACTGTTTAATGCCCAACAGTTGTGATCGGGGAAGGGGCGTTGGGTGCAAGTCATGAGGGTTCAGAATTATGTCATCTAATTACTGCTATTATTATTGTTGTTGCTGTTGTTGTTATAGTTTATTTCTAAAGCGCTGTACATGTACTCAGCACTGCACAATACTATATTAATCTTAGAGAGGTCCCTGCCCTCAGGCTTACAATCTAGAGACAAGAAACAAAAGGAAAATGGTGTGGGAGGGAACAGGGAACAGCAAAAAGCAAGCACTTGAGTTCTTCAGTTCCAATTCTTCTGCTCATTTCTTATTGCTGGAATTTTCCTGTTCTCTTTACTTTGAATTTTCTCTTCATTGATGACAAACTGGATGATGGTAGAGATGGTCAGCCAGCATCTACTCAGCCCCACCTTGCTCGGCCTCAGGACCAGACACTTCCTCAACTGGTGGATCAGCTGCCATAGTCTCTTTGCCATCTTGTGATGGGAGCAGTTGAAGGAGGGAGGGACACTGCTGGGAACAAGATGGCAGAGCCCAGCCTGCTGCCTCTTCTCCACTCCTCTCAGGCAAGATGGTTCATAGCCTTGTGATGGCAGTTGGAGGAGGGAGGGGCACTGCTGGGAACAAGATGGTGGAGCCCAGCCTGCTGCCTCTTCTCCACTCCTCTCAGGCAAGATGGTTTGTAGCTACAGCATGAGACTGAATCACAAGACTCTCATCTGAATCACAAGACTCTGACTCATGAGTTGCTGACTCATTGTGTCTCTTCAGTTCCTGATAAAAAAAATCCTAAACTGTTTGACAATATATTCTAGTGGCCATTGATAGACCTGTCCTCCATGAATTTGTCTAACTCTTTCTTAAAGCTATCCAGGCTGGTAGCTGTCACCACCTCTTCTGGGAGGGACTTCCATAGAGTGATGACTCCATGGGTAAGAAAATACTTCCCCTTATGAGTCCTAGCTCTTGTGCCTGTAGTTTCATAGAATGTCCCCTATTCACTCCACCATATTTATATCCCTAAACTGTGCTGCATGGCCATAAAACATGCTAGAGGGACAGGCCCAAGGAGGGTCTCTTGCTTCAGCAATCGGTACTGCTGCTTCCATCAGTTTGTCTATTCAGAGCCTTCAGAAACCAATGCTTGTTCTTTGCATTTAAAAAGAGAACAAACTTCCATAGTCATATCCATCAAATAATAATAGCAAATTGATCATGCTCAATAAAGCTGTAGGATGTTTCTGACAGTGATTTTTTTTAAAAAAGAGAGAGGGCGCATTCCTATAGGGGGTAAAATCTGGGGTGTATTTGGATTTTGCATGGAGGGTTTCCATTAAATCCCCCAGTAATCCAAATCCATTCCAGATTTTAGCTCTCTGTCCCCATGCTAGTTCTCTTTCCCCGGATTTTCCAAAAACATGCTATTATATAATTTCATAATGAGCTTGCATAGGATCAAGTGGTTTAGAGTGGCTTAGAATCTTTGGTAGCTTCTTCATGGGCACCACAGATGCACGTTGTGGAAAATGCCGGCAATCAGGGAATGGGGGTGGAATAAAGGTTGCAGGAAGAGGCTTGTGAAATAGCAAGGGCCAGATGACCCCCCTCATCACTGCATCCTACTGGGGTGATCAGTTCTTTTGCGTTTGCCTGGCAATCAGATCGCAGAGAGAAGAGACTTGTTTCTGTTTGATCACTGTTTAATGCCCAGTAGCTGCAATCGGGGTAGGGGCGTTGGGTGGGATTTCCCTGCCCTCACTCCTATCAGGAGAGAGGGGATGGAGAGAAAAAGATGTGGTTTCCCCATGCAGGGGTTTAGCGTTGTTTGCTTGAGGACAGGCGTAATTGGATTGAGGCTGTGCTTTCAGCAGTCGCATGGGAATGTGTCAGTTCAAATTTTGCTCCATATTCGGACTAATCCAAATCCAATCCAAACTAAATGGAGTGCATGGGGACGCGCCCCTTGTCAGTTGCAACAGAAATAGGGCAAGGTGTCCCAACCTAGCTCCAAAAGGTTTCCTGGTCTCAAAGTTGTGGACTGGAGATATTTCCAGAAATGGTCCACAAGAGGCCAGGACACATCTGGTGTGGTCTCCAGGGACCATGTGGATGTTGCCATAGAGCTGGAGGATGCTTGCTGAATCATCAAGCCCATCACTTATTCTATTTCTGTTGCTGTTAAATGCCAAGCAAATCACTTCTTGGTGACTGTATGGATTAGGGATGCACACAAATACTTGTCACATTCGTTATCCATCTGAATTTGTCCGAATTCAGACATTTCTACATGAATCGAATGTTACGACATTCGTACATCAACATTCGTACGAATAGTTTGGATATTCATTAAATTGGGGATGTGGGAAAGCATCTGTACCACACATCTGCAATGGTTCCAGATTGCATTTGACATGGACTGAAAGCAGATTAAAAGTGGGTTCTGTTCAGATTTGATGCTTTCCGAGTGTAGATTAGTTACAGGACATGTATCGGATACATATTAGTTTGTATTGGATATTCATACAAATTCATATGAATACATTTGAATCGAATAGAATCCTACCGCATTTGAAGGGGATCTATTCAAATGAATATGGATTTTCTAACAATCTGTTCATTACAAATTGAATGTCAAAAACACACACCACATTTGTGCACATCCCTAGTATGGATAAATGCTCGCCATCACGCTCTCCCCCTATCAGTGACTCTTGCAGGGACGTTTCATTACTCTACGTTTGAGTCAGGCCACGACAACTAAATATAGTTGTGAAAGTGTGTGCTGTTTCTCAGTAATAAAAAAAAATCCTTCATGCCTAAACCTGCCCTCTCCCTACTCTGATTACTCCTAGCTTATAAGGGAGCATTGCCCTAATAAGAATCTAAAATGCTACTAGCATTGTTCTCAGTGTCATTGGAACTAATATGTTTTCTCATAAAAGCAATGTGATAAATTCTAGGAAAGCCTGCTCCACAAAGGAATCCAGATTAACACCCCATCAACAGATGGTTGCCCAGTCTCTGTTTTAATCCATCTCATGAAGGGTAGAGCATCAATCCCGCCTTCACAATTTTTTTGTACAGTTCCAATTCTACAGAGGTTTCTCTTGCTATTAGAACATCTGTAGACAAACTTAAATTGGCTGTTTGGTTTGAAGCATGAACTTTTTTCTTCAGAGATGCAGGGTTTTCAGTTTGATTTTAATACGCTTGAACCCATATCAAACACCCTTTAAGATCACAGCAACACATAACAGCACAATTGATCACCCATGGGGAACTTCTAAGGACTTGGGGTCTTATTCTACCTTTCTATTTGTGGTAGTCTCAGAGCAGTGCCTGATCCAAGATGGGCAACTTTGCAAACAGTCCGTGTTTGGTTTGGTGCTAAGCCTAAACCTGAGGTTCAGTAGCTGACATACGAACATAAAAAGAGCCCTGCTAGATCAGGACACAGCCCATCTAGTCCAGCATCCCGTCCCACACGGTTGCCCACCAATTGCTTATGGACATCCCAAGCAGAAGATGAGGGCAAAACCTTCACATGCTCTCAAATCCCAGCAAATGGCTTTTAGAGGCACCTTCCTTGTCCCCCCAGCCTGGTGGATGTACTTAGGCATCCGTTCTAGTCGCCATTGATACACCTGTCATCCATGAATTTGTCTAACCCTTTCTTAAAGGCAGCTAGGGTGGGGCTGCTGTCACCACTTCTTCTAGCAGCAAATTTCATAGACTGGTGACCCTCTGAGTGAAGAGATACTTCCCCTTGTCTGACCTGACTCTCCTACCTATCAGCTCCATAGCGTGCCCCCTCTCTATCCACCTTTTTTCTCTATCCACCTTTTCTACACCATGCATGATTTTACACACTTCAGTCAGGTCCCACCTTTTGGTTTTTAGTGGTGGTTTAGTTAACTCACTAGGTTCATTAGTTCATTTATCACTTTGCTGATTGTGCTTATCAACCAGTGGTTTGGAATAACCTTAAATTATTTTGGTCTAAAATTGTCCTTTTCATCTATATGGCAAGACCTATTGATCCAGCTTGTCACTAGAACTGCCTTCATATTGAGACAAGGCACCTGCAGGATCAGTCTATGGCAGTGGTTCTCAACCTGGGGGTCGGGACCCCTTTGGGGGTCGAACTACCCTTTCAGAGGGGTTGTGACGAGTCTCCCATCACCCTTCCTTCCCATCTCCCAGCTGCTCCGCCCCCGTGGTTGGGGGTCTCCACAACATGAGGAATTCCATTAAGGGGTCATGGCATTAGGAAGGTTGAGAACCACTGGTCTATGGCATGATCTTTGGGCTGACATCACTGTTGTGCAACCATATCTGCAGGCTTTTTAAACTCCTCATAGTTTCAGTTTCATCAGACACATCTCTCTGTCCTATGAAGACTGTGGTCAGGGCACTCATCCTACTTAAACTGTTCACTGGATTTTCTGCTTTCATAGATCCAGTCACGTTATATAATAGTTCTCATAATTACTATGGATTAGAGCAACTGAAGCATTAAAAATAAGCTAAGAGAAGAAGATGGAGTCTGACATCAGAAAAAAAAAGATAGACTCTGCCGTAGGACTATCACCTAGCCCACTTAGTCACAGGCAGCTTCTGCATGGTCCATTGAACCATGCTAGCTGCAGCTAGGGAATTATGGCTGTGCAATGTAGAATGTTCCCTAGGAGTCACGGCTTCCCAGAGAACACTTTTGTTTCCCGGCCTCCAAAGGTAGTTCAGGATGGGCACTCTTCTTGCAGATGACAGCCAGCACACCCCATGGGACCTCTGCCATTCCTGGCCCGAATCATTTGGTCTAAGGCATGCAGTAAAGATGTTACCACAATGGCTTCCACCTTCTACAGTGACTGACAGACAGGCAATATTCTCCTACAAATTATTTTATTACTTTATCTGTGGTTATAGACGCAAAATGACATATTTAATCAAATCACTGTGATAAAAGAGCTTGAAATCCACTTCAGCTCAACAAACAATTAAATGATTAAAAGCCATAGAAATACGTTATTTTAACTGTTGCTGAGAATTAAAATACTTTAAAGGTATCAAAAGTAGATTGTTTTATTACAACAGGGTAGAGGCGAAATGGCAACTCACCACTAAGCCATAGATGCTTAAAGACCATGGCAAACCAGCCTTTTTCTGATACAGATTAAAGGTTGGCTTCTTAACATCAAAGGCTAGGAGGGGGTTGTAATTTAATCCCTCAACTGTACAACACATATTAGGTTTTGCTAGTTCTAGGTAAAGGCACCAATGCGCAAGAGGAAAAAATCTGCATAGATTTTAAAGAAAGTAATATTTGCACTTTCAGTTGAATCACCTAGAGCAAATTGTGATCAATTTATGTAAATACCAATCAAAATGACTCAAGAGGGGGAAAAAACTAAATTGCTAAATGTGACATCCGTAATCATAGTACGTACATGAGTGACTGTGGTTTATTTTGTTTTCATTTTTGAAAAGCAGGGATGCTTTTCAGCCGCTCTTAACAAGGAAAAAACAAACCCTTTACTTCCACTTTCTAGTAAGAAATATTCAAAGGTCAGAGTTGTTGTTTTTTAATCACATTTCCCCTATTGAACATTGTATATGTAATTTCCTTTGAAAAGTACAGCAATGGAAATGTCTGATGAGCCAGCTTAATTATGATCCCTCTACAGATGTAAAAAAGAAATGCTGGATTCTTCATTATGTCAAAAGTTTGAACATTATTTAGCCAGTATATGTAATTACCTGTTCCTTAGGTTTATTGTTCTAAGAAGACCTCTTTGGACGTAATTGTGCGTATGTTGTTAATGAAACATTGTAGCAGAAATTTTGTCATGTGGCCTTTATCATCAGCCTGAACTTTCTTTATATATTCCCCTTTGAGGAGCAGAAATATTTTTTCCACGTAAACATTTTCCTGAGGACATGTGAATTAAATTCTCCTGGCTGTGCCACTACTTGAAGAAACGAGTTCAGCATCATTCAGGAATAGAACCATTTCCGCTATGATACCTCATTTGTGGAATTATATTTCTCTCTGAAATATAGATAGTGCTTAAGAACGTATAAAACTTTATAGAAATCATGCGTGGTGTGGAAAAAGTGGATAGAGAAAAAAAACCTGTTCTTTACTGAAAAGTATTAAAACCAGGGGATACTCTATGAAGCTGATTGCAAAAGAGTTTACAAGGGGAAGTAGTTTGTCACCCAGAGGGTCATTGGTCTGTTGAATTTACTACCAGAATAGGTGGTGACGGCAACCAGCCTGGGCAGCTTTAAGAAGAGTTTGGACAAATTCATGGAGGACAGGTGTAGCAATGGTTACTAGAAGATGCTTCGGTTCCACTATCAAGTTGGAGAGACAAATAGGATGGTTGACAAAATCAAATCCATTTTATAAAAGGACTAACTAAAATTCAGATTTGTCATGATATTATCTAACTAGAATATATCCAATAACATCCTGTATGGTCTTGTTCCCACTGAACTTTTAAAATCCGGGTTGGACTTTTTAAATCCGAATTCAGGACACACTGCGCATTTTGAGTGTTCCCATTTTCTTGAGGATAACACGGGCTGAATATGACTGGCATTCCCACTCAAACTGCAAAAAAACCCAGCACGGCGAAACAGGACCTTTCAATCTCCACCCCTGTTAATCTCCCCTTTCAGTTTCCCTCTGTGTAAAATACAGGCTGTCGGCTGCTGTTGATCTTTGAAACAATGTATTGCTTCAGTCTTTAAAACGTCCTGCTGGTGTATCTTTCCTAATTGCAATAATTTCTTTGCTACAGTCAAATCTTTTGAGGCTGACTGGTGCTTTCTTCTTCTTCTTCTTTCTCCTCTTGCGATCCAGAACAGGCATGGAGAGGGAAGCGGTTTGCAGCTGTGAAATCCCAGCCACATCTGGCAGGAATGGGCCAGAAGGATAGATCCCCACCCCAAATAGTCCCGTAGTGTTCTCAAATAATAATAATAATAATAATAATAATAATAATAATAATAATAATAATAATAATAATAATAATAATAATAATAATAATAATAATAATAATAATAATAATAATAATAATAATAATAATAATAATAATAATAATAATGCGGGCTAGCAGCAAAAACAGGTGTGAGAGGGTTTTGTTAATGCGTTTTTTTGGGTGATTTACTCCTCAGAAAGTCCAGGAATCAAAATTTAATGGGGACAAAGGATTTCCAAAGGATTTCCAAGATGTTTTAAAACTTGAGTGAGAACTCAATGTCAGTCACTTGTGAACTGAAAACCAACAAAAATACCCTCTTTCTGCTTACTTTTGTTAATACATTTCAGCTTTAAAACTTTAGTAACCTTTATGTGGCTAACTCCAGCCTACTCTGGTCTCTTGCTTTTTGCCTTTCATTTGACACTTCCCATCTCATCTTTCTAAAGGCAAGAAACCTAGCAACAAGCTAAATTAAAGCAATTAAAATAGCTTTTATAGAGTCCACAACTAAAAGTCCAGCAATCATCAAATTCACTAAATTCCCCAAAGGTTCTGATGAAAAACCTGAAAGAAACAGAAGTAGATAGTCAATTGCATTCAGTAAGATGTTCCATGGAAGGGGAGCCACTGCTAAGAATGCCCTGTTCCTAGATCAAGGGACAGTATAAACTTCAAGACCCAGAAAGCTCTTCTTGAGCATGTGAACCACAGTCTCTTTGAGTGTGGGTGGAATCTTACCTGCACCCAACAAGGCATTAATGTGTTGATGGATCCAGCTCAACATTTCTCTGCTACATGATCTAATAAGCCATAACAAAAAGGCATGAACTCCTGCAAGCAGTTTGTTTGCATCATCCACCTGCAAGAGTTGAAACCAATCCTATACAACACAATGGTCTTTCTCTAGGGACCTTGAAGGCTTTATTCTCCAAAACAGAGCGTGATTTCAAGCATATCTGAGAGATTTTGTCACCACAGTCCCTAGCAAATTTGCCCATGTAGTCCAACACCCTGGCAGCCCTTGTAACTAAGGTTGTTTTTCAAAAGGGAGGAAGTAAACACAGCCAGTAACAAACATATTTAGAACTGAGCCTCTACTCAAAGTAATTCACCCATGAGCAATAGCTGATAAATCCTTTCTGTTTTTCCGTTTCTCTCCCTCGCTCAAATAAGACATTTTGGAAGAAGAACAGAAGGTGTGTTAGAAACCATTTCTTTTTAACCAATCAGCAGCTGTTGCCCCAAGGTATTAATAAAAAAGACAATTATTCTGCAGTGAAGTTGAGAACCCGACCAGAACCACGTAGGGATCACTCAGAAAAGCAAGATGAGTAGATGAAAGGCGTCCCATGTGGTAATATTTTTTTAAATGACTTGAAAAGAGAAAGTGCTCACTGAGAAATAAAGAGAAACTCATTAATTTGAAGCAGCATGGGTTGATAAGGGTGACCAGCAGCAGCAACCATATTAGTTAGAGCCTAGAGGAGAGATGTGGAAAGCTGAGCAAAAGATGGAGTCAGTGAATAAGAAACACTTATCCTTCTTCCTCTTATTATTATGTAAACAGTGGTTGAGGCTCCATGGAAGTGCCACCCCTCATGTTAGCAGAAATTTCATAGGTCTACTCCCAGTGACAAGTCACACTGTGAAGTGGCAAGCCAATTTCATGACCTCACCTCCAGGGGGCCTTGGGTGGATGTGGTGCTCCTCAATGGACAAATTTTGCTGTCAATGTGGAGACACAACATGCAAGACTCACATTTGGTCATGGAGACATGGCCTGAGACTACCTTCACGTGTAGCAAAAGCATCATCTCAAAAGCACCTTAAGGACTTGTCTTCTTATTCTGCCTCTGATCTACCTTTCAAGCTTAGAATGTTCATAGGAGGGGTGGCACATGGTATGTGAGCAATCCCTTAGAAGTGTTTTTTTATATATAAACTGTATGCAAATGCTGCCTGAATTTACACAATTAACTTCACTTATAGGAGAAAAAGTGCTATAAGGCTTCCTTTGCATAATGCCTTATTGATGGGCATGAGTTCTCAGAAATCTATCTTACTAATTACGGCCAATCACTTACCTAATCTGCGCCTCTCTGGTTTTAGTCTAAGGCCATTTTTGCAGTGTGGACTATTCCACACCATGTGGCCCATGTTACCTAGCTCAGCCCAGACTACCTCTAGGGCTCCATCCATCATTTTCAAAGGTTGGATGCAGCCATTGGGAATTGGGAATGAAAGTTCCTGGCTTTTGGTGATTCTGGCTAGGGCCATTCCGGGCTGATTAGCCAGATGATAGGGCTGTACTTCCTGCATGTTGCTCATGGTCCAAAACCAACAATCATCCACTTGCAGACTAGCTCCTCAGATAAACCAGGTTGGGGTGTCAAAATGGTGTCCTATCCCAGTTTGTTGCTTTCTCTGGTGCAGCAGAGCCTGCTAGTAAGGGATGAGGTCTGCAATGTTGCATACACTCCTGGACCCCTTTGTGTGCTGGGATTACATTCCATCAAGAAAGAACTTAATGGTTTAGCCATTACACTACAGTGGAAAGGTAAACATGACTGCACATATAATTTCGTAATGTACTGAGTCTAATAGGGTTGGATGGAGCCAGCTCACTGGACAATCAGTGATTCATGGTGCCCCTAGGCAGCTTCCCAATTGTCTATGTGAGTGGACCACCAGTCATACAGATGAGTCCCCTGGCATGGCAAACTGGTCAGAAATCAAAAGCTCTACTGGATGTTGGGCTGAGTAACCAATACAGACACACTTTAGCCTACTCAACCTCACAATGCTGTATTTAAGTGATGGTTGGATTCAACAGGGCTGACAGTAATCAAGCCCTGGCATGCCTGCTGTTATTGAACCCAATCATTAATTAAATTTGGGTTTGTTGGTTGACTAGGTAAGAGGGCAATTATTTTTTTTCACATGAATGATGTAGGGGTTGAATAACTTTTTCCCCTTTCAATAAA
Source organism: Aspidoscelis tigris stejnegeri (assembly GCA_023333525.1). Classification (NCBI taxonomy): domain Eukaryota; kingdom Metazoa; phylum Chordata; class Lepidosauria; order Squamata; family Teiidae; genus Aspidoscelis; species Aspidoscelis tigris. The sequence goes on from JALMGA010000007.1 coordinate 18,283,908, forward strand.
TGAAACAATCATTTGAAGGCCTTATTTTGTGTTTACTCAGATTCTCTTTATTTCATATTTAATTTTGTCTGAGAATCTGCAAAAAAGGAAGAAATTAAGGAGAAGGCAAAATACCTTTTAAGGTCACTGTATGGCAATGCAACCATTCTCCAGCAACTGCAAGTACTTGCATTCCCATTGCTAAATAGTGCGGATTATTTCTAAATCCAGCAGCGAGACTTCTTTTGATTCAAATATAGATAATTGCCATTTTGGGACCTTTCATCCTCCAAAAACTACAGGGTGTTTCCGCATTGGTAGCGGAAACCGGTTTAAACATACATTTAGGACACATACAAAACACTTTCATACTTGCCTTCTGCACTGGAGACCTCTTTGCAGACCCTTCACGGTGGCCACTTCCGCATTTCGGCACACATAGATCCGACTCTAAATCGGGTCTCACCACTGAAAACCAGATTAAAATGAAGACCTCAAAAATTAGGTCTTCAATCCGTCCCTTCACCTGGATCCGTGTGGAAGCAGGACGCTTCCACACATGGTCAGGCGAAGGGATGGATGTCCCAGTGGCTGCCATGTTGGGAGGGCTGGAAGCAGGATGGCCTGCCTCAGCAGCCCCTCCGCAGCCCACCGTGTGCTGCCGGAAACACGTGGTGACTGGCATCTGCCTGCTCCAGTCCCACAGCTCTGGAGGCAGTGTCAGCAGCGTGGGAATTCAGCAGACTTTTGGAATGGGTGCTGTGCCTTCTGCACAGCACCCAGACCATCCGTTTTGCCGGATCCAACCTCCCCATGTGTGAGGACACATGAGGGCCCTTCGGATGTGTCCAAAATAGGGACAGATCCTCAGGAGGTCAGATCTCCAAAAAAAACGGATCTTCTTAGATCAGTTTTTCAGTGGCAAATGCGAAAACACCCACAGATTCTTTTGAAACTTTGGGAGCAGTGAATGTTCAGAACAATTTCAAAGCTCTTTAAATCTTGAATGGGAATACAGCCTAAGTCAGGGAACAGGAAGTTGCTCGTGGTGTGTGAATTCTTCTGCCAGAAACCACAATGGTAAGGCAAGCAACAGTCATCATGGCTCCACGTTGCAATGGACATGACTGTGCCATCCCCCACTGTAAATGGAGACAGGTCCTATATTTTCTCAAAGTGTTAGGACTGCCTCAAAAATAAAGTCCTCTTCATTTTTCTGCAAAGCTGCAGATGCAAAATGGTGACAGGAAACTCAAAGCAGCTTTTAACAATGTCCAAACTAGTGAAAACATAGGAATTTTCAAAGTTTTTCTGTATGAAACCTCCTTTGTTGTTGTTGTTGTTCTATATTGTCATGGGGGGATTTTGGTACATTTTAAATAAAGCCTCTTGGGAAAACATTATTTGTAGCAGTAAGATGAGCAAAATTAGAATTGCAATTTTAATGAGATTTGGGCGTTCAAATAAATGAAAGAAGACATTTTCGGCAATCGGAACCTACATGTATTTATCCTCGGTAATATTGTTTTCAAATGGAAAGTACAGCCAAGCGAACATGCTTAAGATGTCAGTCCAAGTGATACAGAATTATCATCAAGGGGAAAGCAAGTATCAGAAGCCCTTGCCAAACTAGATGCAAAACTGCAAACATAGTTACTTGGCCCTCATAGGTACTTTACATATGCAAAATTATCTCTCAGAAAGAAAAATGAGCTCCTGTAGCTACGAAAGGCAGCTGAGACTTTTACTGATTAAGAATTTAGACTTTCTCCCCGCTGCTGGATCAAGTATTGGCGCTCCAAAGGCCTCCTACATGAATAGTAATAGTCTATCGTCTCTGCATTGTTACTGAAATATAGTGGGAATCATGAGACCACAAAGGACATCTGCTGACTGAAGTTCATCTGCTGACTGAAGACACCTTCAGTGGATTTTTGGGGCATTCGATTTTTAAGGAATCAAATGTTAGAAAATTAATATTTGTTCGAATAGATCCCCTTCGAATGTTGTAGGATGCTATTTGATACATACGTATTTGTGTGGATCTGTATAAAAAAAGAAAAAAGAAAAAGAGATAGCCCAACTTCTAAACATATTTCTGAATGGTTGCAAGCAAACGTATGCCCTGGCGTGTGTATTAAATATGCATCCCAGGGGAGAGGGTCAGAGTGAGCACTGCATGCAGCATGCATGCTTACAAACCCACTGCCTCTGGCTTTGGAGCAGCACCGAGGTGTGCTGGGGCAGCTTCCTGGAACAGCTTTTCAAAGCGTGGTCACCCTTGTTCCCGGAAAGCTAGACTGCTCCAGCTGGGAACTGTTCATGCACCTTCCTTACATATATTTAGGAAAGCGGTGAAAATGCACCTCTTCGCCCTGGCCTTTGGCTGAGATGTTTATGGGTGTTTTTCCACTGTCAGAAAATACCCATTTTTGCACCCATTAAGGACCCATTTGGGTGTGAGCTGGATGAGCCCATTTCCACCACGGCACCCATTTGGGACCCGATTGTTTTGACTGCCGCTGGGGAAATCCGGATCAAATGGGTACTTTCTGGCCTTTAATCCGGGTTTTCTGTAGACCCCATTAATGGGCTCTACAATGGGGTCTTCAGGCAGAAAATCTGGATTAAAGGGAGCCTGTTTCCATGTTTGTGTGGCAAAGGGGTCTAGAGGAGGCTAGGAGGAGGGGGCACCCATGGGGAGGAGCCTCAAAACCTAAGCTTCAAAGTCATTTCAAAGTCATTTCAAAGTCACTTCGAAGTCTGTGCAAAATAGCTCCGGAGCGTCTTTGAAGTCTGTGCTGATCTTCAGAGTGAACTTCGAAGTGATACCAAAGTGACTCTGAAGTGACTCCAAAGTCACTTCAAAGTCACTTTGAAGTTCACTCCGAAGATCAGCACAGACTTCAATGGAGCCGTTTTGCACAGACTTTGAAGTGACTTTGAAATGACTTTGAAGCCACTTCGGAGATTGCACCCCCTGTCCCCCCAAACACCTGGGGTGATAAGCAGACCCCTCATGTGTAGATCCGGATTTCCAAATGGGTGCTCCAGTGTTTCCATGGCAGGGAGGCTAGCACCCATTGCTATTGGGTGCTAGACCACCCATGGAAACACATTGGGTACTCCCCTTAATCCGGATCTACTAGATCTGGATTAAGGAATATGCCCATTCCTTAGATCCGGATTATAGGAGCGCGGTGGAAAAAAACCCTGTATTTCCCCTCCCAGTCCAGATATCATCATTTTAAACATGTTGTGTATTGTTTTAGATTTGTTGAATTTTTAAAGGGCTTTTAATATCTATTCTGTTTTTAATCTGTTGTTTTAATGGTTGTTACTCGTCCAGAGACCTTTGGGTATGGGGCGGGATAGAAATGTAAATAATAAACAAACAAATAAACAGTTCCTAGTAGGGATGTGCACAAATATTTGTAACATTTGATAGTTGTACGAATTTGGACATTTGTATATGAATTGAATGTTACAATATTTGTACACTGACATTTGTATTTGTATGAATATTTCAGAATATTTGTATAAATGCTTTGGAACATTCATGAACCGGGGAGGTGGGAAAGTGGCAGTGCCAGTCACATCTGCGACAGATCCAGAGTGCATAAGATATGGATTGAGAGTGGATTCAGGGTGGATTTGATGCTTTCAGAGTATTGGATATGCATTGGCTATGTATTGGATATGTATACGTTCATATCTGATATTCATATGGATTTGTACGAATATAGTCTTATCAAATAGAGTCCTACCACATTCGAATGGGATCCATTCGAATAAATATGAATTTTCTTACATTCCATTTGATATGAATCTGATGCAAAACCAAAAACCAAAAAACATTCATGCACATCCCTAGTTCCTAGCAATACAATTCAGCTAAATGCAGAAACAGCCAAGTCATGGGACAAGGGTGTGTATAAAGAAACATTATACAGGCATGTAAAGTAAAGAAGAATGTTCAGTTATACATCCAACAGTTGATTTAGCTGCCCTGGTTCAGGGCTGCCAGGGAGCTAATTAATGTGCATGAAGAACACAGACAAAAATACAGATACATTAGAAGTTCATGATATTATTATTAATGGAGTTCAAGTGACATACACAGAGAGAAGCACTATGCTACTTTCTTTTAGAAGCACCTCAAATTTACTTCTGCAATTAAAATATTGTCCACAAACACCGATAGGAGACATCTATCCCTTAGGTAATACATGCATCGTTAACAGATCGTTCAAAACTCATCTTGACAAGAGTATCATGCTACAATCTCTGGGTGTTTTTCCACTGTCACTAGAAGTACCCATTAATGGGTACTTAATGGGTACTTTTAGTGACAGTGGAAAAACACCCTCTGTCTTGTATTGCCAGAGATGTACAAAATATCCACAACAAGACATGTGTAAGAGCACTAGTAGGAGGGTAAGGTAAAGTGAGTACAGTACTGTCACTCTATGAAAGCAATCCAACCAGTTTCAAGCCCATGGGGACAGGTGGATTAGACTTGAATTTGCACTGTCCTCAATCACATGGGGACGTGTTAATTCAAGCTAGAATGCACATTGGTGCTGCCCCAGTTCAACACCACAATAAACGGAGCCCATGGGGACTCACCATCACTCGCTTTGGATGAACGTAGCTGTAAATTCCCATGCAGGTAGATTTGATATTAAGTCTCAGAGGCCATAGTTCAAAAGCAGCTAATGTGTTTGCATGCAGATGCTAGTATTTTCATCCCACATCTAATCCAGCTTTAAAGCCAGATATAATGCATTTGGGAAGTACACTGAAGGCCTTTAAGGTGGACTAAAGAACCAGTTCATTGAAATCTATCGAACATGAAAGTACTAGGGGTGTGCACAAATACAATTTTTGAGATTTGATTCGATTTGAAGATCCAAAAATTCAATTCGAATCTTTAAAATTTGAATTTAACCACATTCAATTCGAATTGAGTAAATTTGAATATATTTGTTTGAATTTTTAATTCAAATTTGCACATACGAATGTCGGCTTTTGTATGCGCCAGTAGGCATCCGTAGGCATCCTGTATTTATCCTGTATGCATCTCATTTTCATCCCGTACAGATCTGTACAAGTGCATACAGATACAGGAAAGATGCATACAGGCAAGTATGCATCATGTACATATCCGTACATGTACGATTGTCTGAATAATTTTAACAAACAGATTCAAAAATTCAAAATTCATTTGAATATTTAAATTCAAATGTATAGACATTCGATTTGAATTTGAATGTCCAAATTTGAATGCATTTGATCAAATTTAGAATGTTTTGAATATTCGTGCATATCCCTATAAAACACAGAACATTTTTACATCCTGATACCTCCATTATGGTTTATCTATATAATTTTTGTGCTGCTTTTGTGCTAATTTTCATTCCGCCTCACATTAAATCCATAAGTAAAAATAACAGAGCAACGTAATCTAAAGATCCTGTAGCTCATAAAAGAGTACTTAAGTACAGATAAACTGAAGGCATCACCAGATATAAACCAATGGCACATTGACAATGTACTAATTTAGAGATCTCTTGGTAATACCAAGAATTTTAGGTAGACTGCAGTCCAGAAATGGTTCCCTTCATTATTACACACCACAGTGGCACAAGATGAATGCACTTTTTAAAAGACCCAGAAGGAATACAGTCAAACAAAAGTGAAGTCAAAGACAGTGTTAGACATGTGTTGACTCATTTTGCAGTATCAGAAACACTTGGATCTTTCTTTACTTTAGAAGATACACATTTCTGTTATGAGCTTATTGGGAATAAACTAGGATTGATCAGCTATGTATTTAAGGCTGTCTATGCACTTAGTCAATAGTCCAGACCAAGCAACTTCCTAATACACTTTGGATAATGTCTGGGCATGTGCCAGATGTTGCCACAGCCATTGGCTACTCCAAGTACTGCTGACCTGTTGGTACCAGCCCTTGTACCTTTTCCAGTCTTTGAAGTGTGAATGGCCACCACCATGTTAGGTCTTCACCTGACTGGTACAATATTAGCATACGTCTGTCAGGTAAGCACAAACATGCCCTTTGTCTGCATGAATCTAATATCAATATGGCCCAGAACTGTAGACCTTTTTGAAGAGATCTACAATTGTCCAAAGTCATCTTGTTCTGGTCCAACTTCTGCCCCTGGTCCAGAACAATGAAAAATGCCACAGCCCTGTTTTCAAAACTCATGCAAGTTTGAAGGTTATATTTGAAACCCCAGCATGGAGGTAGGCATGCTACTTTTGAAGACTCTCCTGTTCAGCTCCATCTTTGGTGCACCAGACACAACATATGAATGGTGGGGCTTGGACCACAATTGTTGGCAGATGTGAGTGGTCCCTTGAGCGAGGAGTCAGCCGTGCGGACTGGAACAGCTACAGTGTACCTGCAGTGCTTCCAGTGTTGGTCCAGGACATCATCCCTGCCCTGGCAATGTGGATGGAGCCTGTTGTGCTTGGTCCAGAACAGGTCAGAGCAGTACAGTTAGATTGCTCCAAGCAAGGAGAGCACAGCCAGTTCTGGTATAGACATATAGATAAGTCCCTATTCCTCCAAACCAAAGGTGGGGAAAACTCTTCTAGGAATAAACTCATAGCAGTCCTGGGATATATGCTTATGTATCAGTATTGCATAATTTCCAGTCAATACCCTGAAGCAAAAAATCACAGATAATCCTCTCAAAGCATCTCTGTGCTCTTGGGCTATTAAACTGTTATCTCTATTCCAGCTGCAGTGCAAGATTGCAAGATTCAGCCTAATGCTTACTGCAACGAATTCAATTTCTGCTTCACAAAGTTCATAAAAACCCAGCTCTTAAAGGTATTGATTACTTTGCAAGTTATACGCCGCTATCACCAACCCTTTCTTTCAGGCATTAGCAGGAACAGCATTTAATGCAGACACACTCATTCCTCCGAGTTTACTTAATGATCACTGCCATTTATAGCAGTGCTTTACTTACAAAAAAATCTGTCATCTAGTCCATCTCAACTGGAAGACGAGATGTTGGAACAATCCAGCCCCAACATTTCAGAGCAGAATATAAAGCAATAGCATTTTATCTTCTCTGGTCATAGCTTTCCTTCTTCGTCTAGTGGGATACCTGGACTGAGTAGATCACACTCACAGAAGGAGGGGGAGAAAGGCTGAGTGGTCAGGAATAGTAATAAAAGTAGTAGGGTTTTTTTTTAATGTTGACATCAAACCTTGACATCACATGTGTCCAAGGATGCTGTAGCAACTGGAAATGGTGTTGTCAAGGCAACAGCCTTGTGCTCAGCTGGCGAAACCAATGAGGATTAAGAATTGCTATATTCTATCTAAGCTTCCCTGACCTTATCTGAAAGGAGCACAATTTTACTTACTGATTTTCTCATGGAAATGGTAGCAGTCTTATTTGCATGAAAAACACATGGCAGATGTGAAGCATGTTGCAAGCAAATAAATACACATGCAGGGAACATAACATGGTTCACAGTTAAGTAGAATATCCAAGTGCATGGCGTATCTATATGTATATATTCAGATATGACCAAGAGCCAAACCAGTGCTGCAGTTCCCACAATAGGCTCAGAAACCAAGTCCACTTGGTGAGATGGCAGCAATCTAGGGAAAGTTCTTCTGTGTCTACAGACCACTTTTGGCTATTAGAAGGAGGAGGAGGAGGAGGAGGAGCTGGCTTTTCTACCCCACTTTTCTCACCCATTTAAGGGGACTCAAAGCAGATGTGAGAGCTCAGAACTGTGACTAGCCCAAGGTCACCCAGTTGGCTTCGCAGAGGAGAGCGGAATCAAACCTGGTATTCCCAGGTAAGAGTCAGGCTCTTTAACCACTAGACCAGGTGATGAGCATTTGATGCAAAGACTCCAGCTTAAAGCATGAACAGCTAGATAGACGATTATTTTAAAATAGACAAAACCTGATTTGCAAAGCCCTTCTTAATTCATTTTTATTTTGTATTCATATTTCTATTTCTATCCCACCATATAGCAAGAGATCTCAGGATAGTTACAATGAAACCAATTTAAAACACAATTAAGAATGAACTCACTAAAAATCACAGATAACACTGGCTGAAAGAGGAGAAGAAGGTTAAGGAGAAGTATACAGTGAAGGTGCCTGATGTACATTGGGGGGGTTACTAAAAATGGGGGAATTAATAAGGGAAATAATGATATATAGCATGTCTTGTATTACTCCAACCCTGAAGCCAGAACCCGGAGCCAGCAGCTAGCCTCCCCACACCATTGGGACTTCTCAAGCAGAGCTCAGCGGCGGTGGTTCTGGCACAGGGAGAGTTGTGGACGTAGTGGTCTCCCTTGAGGGCCCAGGGAACATCACCACCCTCCCAATTCAGTGGGCTTTGATCTCTCACCTTCTCACCTGAGGCCAGGAATGTGGCGGGGGCGGCCATTGGAGTTGTGCTGGGGAATGGGAGGTATGGTTGTAACAGAGGGAACAGATGTTACAAAAGAAGACGGGATCGCTGTCTGAAAGCTATCCCGTCTTCAGTTCCCTCTGTCTCCCAGAATGGCTTGGAGAGCAGACCAACCATTCCACAGAACCTCACTCTGCTCCTTTGCAATGCCAGGTCGGTAAAAAACAAGACCTATATCATCCAGGACCTCCTCCTGGATGAAGATGCCGACCTGGCTTGCTTCACAGAGACCTGGCTGGGAGAGGATAGCACTGCCATATGGGCGCAGGCCCTCCCAGCTGGGTACTCTGTCAGTGAGCAGGTGAGGGGAAGTGGGCGAGGGGGCGGAGTGGCTCTGGTTTATAAGAACACCTTAACCTTGACCAGGATACCTGTCCGGAACACAGTACATTTCGAGTGTATGTACCTCAGCCTGAAGACCAGGGATAGTCTGGGGATTTTGCTAGTCTACCGGCCACCCCGTTGTCTAGCAGACTCCCTGACTGAGCTGACACAGCTGGTCTCTGAGCTGTTGTTGGAGACCCCCAGACTCTTAGTTCTGGGGGACTTCAACATCCCGCTTGAGACCAGTTTAACAGGTGCGGCTCGGGAGTTCATGGAGACCATGACAAACATGGGCCTATCCCAATTGGTCACAGGGCCAACACATTGTGCAGGTCATACACTCGATGCGGTCTTCAGTACGGAACAGGAATATCCGTGGGCGGAGGTGGTAAGTACCTCCGCATTGTCATGGACGGATCATTTCCTGGTCAAGATGAAACTTAGAGCCAATATCTGCCCCACCGGGGGTGGCGGACCCACTAGAATGGTCCGCCCTCGAAGGCTGATGGAGCCCATTGGATTCCAGACAGCCTTAGAGGGCTTAATGGTTGGGAATGCCGGTGACCCTGTTGATGCTCTGGTCAATACCTGGAACACCGATCTTACCAGGGCTATCAACACGATCGCTCCCAAGCGCCCTTGCCATCCCGCCCCAAATCGGAGGCCCTGGTTCACGCCAGAGCTGAGGAAGATGAAGCGGGTTGGACGACGGCTAGAGCGCAGGTGGCGGAAGACTCGACTCTTATCCGACAGAACTCGCCATAGGAACTTTCTTCGTTCCTACCAGGAGGCAATACGTGCAGCGAAGAGAGCCTTCTCCTCTGCACGTATTGCGTCTGCAGAGTTCCGTCCAGCAGAGCTGTTTAAGGTGGTGAGGGAAATGACGCAGGTGCCCCCTGCGCCAAATCCCTTACTTAACCCGACGACGGCCTGCTGTGACGCGTTTAACAACTTCTTTGCAGACAAAATCTCTCAGATAAGAGCCGACTTAGATGCCACCGTTGAAACAGAGTCGACAGGCGAGGCGTCCAGTGACTCCGCCGATGTAGTCATACTGGATCAGTTCCAGTCTGTGAGTACTGATGACGTGGACAAGCTGCTTGGTAAGGTAAGGAAGACAACTTGCCCTCTTGACCCTTGCCCATCATGGCTGGCCGTCCAGGGGGGGGATGCATTGATGAGATTCCTCACGGTTATCATCGGTGCATCCTTCAGGGAAGGATATGTTCCATCTTGTTTAAAGGAAGCGGCGGTTAGGCCGCTCCTGAAAAAACCTTCCCTAGACCCCCTGGATATGAGGAATTATAGGCCAGTGTCATTGCTGCCATTCTTGAGCAAGGTGATCGAGAGGGCGGTTGCCCTTCAGCTCCAAGCTGTCTTGGATGAAACCGATTATCTAGACCCATTTCAAACCGGCTTTAGGACAGGCTTTGGGGTTGAGACCGCCATGGTTGCCTTGACTGACGATCTGCGTCTGAGCATTGAAAAGGGGGAGTGTGACCCTGTTGGTGCTCTTAGACCTCTCAGCGGCTTTTGACACTATAGATCACGGCATCCTCTTGGACCGCCTGAAGGGGTTAGGCATCAGGGGCACTGCTTTGCAGTGGTTCCGGTCCTTCCTCTCGGGCAGGTCTCAGAGGGTGCTGCTCGGGGACTGTAGCTCCAGTAAGAGGTACCTCACTTGTGGGGTTCGTCAGGGGGCTATTTTGTCCCCGATGTTATTTAACATCTATATGAAGCCGCTGGGTGAGATAATACGGAGTCATGGTGCTGGGTGTTATCAGTACGCTGATGACACCCAAATCTATTTCTCCGTGTCTCGTTCGTCGGCCTCAAATTCCGATGGCATCTCTTCTCTCAATGAATGTCTTCAGGCGGTAATGGGCTGGATGAGGAAAAACAGACTGAAACTGAATCCAGACAAGACGGAGGTGCTCATGGTAGCGGCCCCGAAACCAAGAATTGGGTTGCAACCTCCAGTCCTGGATGGGGTCACACTCTCCTCCAGTGACTGTGTTCGCAGTCTGGGGGTGCTCCTTGACTCGTCACTCCTGATGACAAATCAGGTAAATGCGACGGTCAGGAGTGCCTGTTATCAGCTTCGGCTGATACGCCAGCTGCGCCCTTTTCTGGAAGTAAGGGATCTCAAGACTGTTGTGCACGCGCTGGTAACCTCACGCCTTGACTTCTGTAATGCACTCTACATGGGGCTACCCCTGTGCTTGACACGGAAATTACAGCTGGTTCAAAATATGGCAGCCAGGCTTGTCTCAGGAACATCTAGGAGGGACCACATCACTCCCGTTTTGAGGTCCCTCCACTGGCTGCCTATCAGCTTCCGGGCCCAGTACAAGGTGTTGGTTATCACCTTTAAAGCCCTAAATGGCTTGGGTCCAAGCTATCTCAGGGACCGCCTCCTCCCGTACAATCCTCCCCGCGCTCTCCGGTCCTCTGGGAGGAACTTACTGCAGCCTCTAAAATCTAGGCTTGCGGTGACCTCCCAGAGGGCGTTCTCTGCTGTCGCCCCCAAACTCTGGAACGACCTGCCGGATGAGATCCGTCAGATAACATCATTAGACAGCTTTAAAAAGGCGGTCAAGACGGATCTCTTCCGGCAGGCCTTTCCAGATTAACCATCCCGGCCCAGATTCCCTGATTCCTCCCGTGGCCCCATCTTAGTGATGGTTGAGGATCAACAGAGGGACATCAGGGTTTTTAGTTTTTAAATTATTGTTTTTATTGTTTATGCATTGATATTGTGTTTTAATATGTTATACTGTTTAATACTGTCTTAAGGGGGGGAGGGATAAGGTGTTTTTAATTGTTATATTTTACATTTTACTGCTGTTAACCGCCCGGATTGGTTTGCCATAGGGCGGTATACAAATAAATATTATTATTATTATTATTATTGTACTTGAAATTGTATAAATAAAGATCTTAACAAAGAGAGATAGAGATAGGTTTACCAAGAAAAGCTCTTGGATCTTAACAGAAAGATCTCTATGGGAGGAGGTACTCTTTTATATATTTGGGGCCCAAGTTGCTTAGTGTTTTATATATCCATATTAGCACCCTCAATAGGTATCAGTAGCAAGTTAGCAACTAGTACAGGTCCTTTAGTATTGGCCTGATAGGCATCTGTCTCAGATTATGATTTCAAGAGGCCCTCCCTACACCAACGTACTGAATAACTATTGTCTGGTTGCTAATATAGCCTTCTTGGAAAAGGCTACCCTTCTGGTTCTTCTTGATCTCTTGATGACTTTTGATACCATTAAACCATTGCTGCTGCATCCTGCATCATCCTCATGGGCAGCATCACATAAAGCACTTTGCAGCAATCTAATGTGGAGGGTACCAGATCATGAATCACTGTGGCCAAGCTACCTCTGACAAGAAAGGCTCATAGTTGGTAAATAAGCCTGCTGGGATTAGGCAGTTCTGTCTAGCACTGTCACCTGAGCCTCCATAAACAGTATCAGGTCCAGGAGTACTAAGCACCTGTTCCTTCAAGGTTCATATACTCATCAAGAACAGAATGTCCACTTCATGGACCTGAGAGCCAATGACATATAGTATATTCATCTTGCTTAGATTCACCTTCAATTTATTGGTTCACCTCCAGACCATTACTGTCTCCAGGCAACACACAAGCAGCTGAACTGCTTCTTCTGACTCAGATGGAATGAAGAAATAGAGGTGGGTGGCATCCTGGTGTGACCTCACTACAGATCTCCAGGTGATCTCACCCAGAGGCTTCATGTATATATCAAAAAGCACAGAGAATAGTGTTGCCCCTTTGAACAAAAATCTCCCACGGCAATGCAACACAGTGCCTCCAACTCTCAGTCTCCAAAATCATTTGAGATCAATGGTATCAAAAGCTTTCAAGAGATCAAAGAGAACAAGCAGGGTAGCCTTGCCCAAGAAGGCTACCTGGGGAACCAGACAATAGTTATTAAATAATTGTGGGTTCACAGAGGGCCTCTCAAGCTTGGAATGCAGCACCACCTCTTTTAGAGCCAATGGAACTATTCCTTTCTCCAAAGAGATATTTTCCACACTTGCCTAATTGAAGCAGTTTAACAAGACAGCTCCAGGGTGTTCCATTCTATGGGCAAGAGTTGCCACCCTCATTCTGAACGGTGGAATGCCACTCTTTTAGTGCTATACTAGGGATATGCACAAATATTTGTAACATTCAAAATTCATATGAATTTTGTCAAATTCAGAATGTTGGCACATTCGATGATTGACATTCAGATTTGAACTGAATGCTCTGGAACATTTGTCTGAATATATGTTACATTTATGAACCTGGGGAGGTGAGAAAGCAGCTGCCCCAATCACATCTTCAATGGATCCAGAGCAGATACGTAGTGGGTACATATGGGATTTGTATCAAATTCATATGCAATTTGCATCAAACATTTGTATGGAATCTGAATCCTACCACATTCAAATTGAATGCAAAGAAAACCATTCACGCACATCCCTGGTGGCAATGCAAAGATGCCCACCCTGTTCTGATTCAGGCAAAAGGTGCTACTGTCCTTGTTGTGCCATGCATGAGGATGGGTTGTTGGTTCCTCCATTTCTGGCTATGAAGAGAAACATTGAAGCTCCCATTGGGAACAGTGGGAATCTCTGCAGTCTCATCTCTGAAGTTCATGCAAGCTTCAAAGATGGTGATGTAGAAGTGCAGAAGCTACACTGCCTGGACCGGAACAGGGAGCACTGGACACAGGTGCACTGCTGGGTCAGCCCAGAGAGCCCAAAGAACACTTCTGTAGGCCACACGAGCAATTTCTACGTGCTGAAGAAGTGGTCCAGAGTTGTGTTCTGGTATATGAGGCAAGTACAGAAAGGCCCCTTAACTCTTCCCAAATATCAGCCATGGTATGCAAAGATCCAGGGCAGTGGTTTTCAACCTGTGGGTCTCAACTCCTTTGGGGGCCAAACTACCCTTTCAGAGGGGCAGCGACGAGTCTCCCTCTCCCCCCTCCCCCCCAGCTGCCTCCCCCCCCATGGTTGGGGGTCTCCACAACATGAGGGACTGCATTAAGGGGTCGCAGCATTAGGAAGGTTGAGAACCACTGATCCAGGCAGTATGTGATTGACCAAACTCCTGCAAGCAGCTTGTCCCCATGACCTCAGACCTCGGTCATGGAAAGTGATCCTTAATAATGGGGCTAGATGGTCTTCTAGAACCTCTATCAGGCTATTCTTAACTCTGGGGTCAGATTGGTATGGATCCTAGCAGCTTTATTCTAAAAGTGCCTTTCAAATTTATCACAGCGGGCCTTCAAAAGCCACATCTCCTCTTCCTCCAGGCCTGGTGTCACTAGACTGTTACCTGAAAAAGATCTTGTTGGGTTGAGAAATATTAATTACAGACTCCTTTTCATATGGTTTCTCTCCAGAATATTTACTGTGTATGCAACTAGAAAAAGCTAAAGCCTGCAAACACACAAACAATTCAAGATCTAGTATGCTTTCTTTCTAATATGAGCTTCGAGAGGTTTGCCCCATATGAAGTGTCTACACACTGCCTGGTTCCTGTCTTTACCTTTATCCTTTTGTTGACCTTTCTCTCCTCTCCTCTCCCTTCCCTCAAGTACACATGTGACCTCACTTGACTGCAATTTCAATCCTGAGCTGGCATTTCCTTGTCCATCTTCAATATGTATTGCTTAAACCTTGCACTGAAATACAGTTCCACTCTTAGAACTTGTGGAAACGTTCCCTGCATAATTAGCCTGAATTGTCCCAGATAAAAATTCCTCTCTTTATTGCACCAAATGTCCAGAATTCTCTTGGGTTCAGTTTGTTCCAAAACGCAGTAAGTTGATATCCGTACCGTTTGAAAACAACATGCAAAAATCTATCTACTACTAGGTAGACGATATAATTTTCCAATATAAAGTAATATCCATTTTGCAACAAAATAAATAATACCCCTGGCAGAAGAGTTTTGCAGTAACAGACATTTCTGTTCCACAGAGTTATTGAATTTTAATCCCTATTGTGCTGCTGAAACATAACTATAAGGGTAGTAATTAGGGCCTACTGAGATTCAAGATTTATTTTGCAACATCTGGTGCAGGTCTGAGAAGCATCTGCACTCTACAATACAATAAGACTGTATGTTAAAACAGTGTGACAAAAATAAAACAAATTTATTTTCTCTATCACACAACACTAGAACCAGGGGCACTCTATGAAACTGATGGGTAGGAGAGTCAGAGCAGACAAGGGGAAGTATTTCTTCACCCAGAATTTGCTGCCAGAAGTGGTGGTGACAGCAACGACCCTTTAAGAAAGGGTTAGATGAATTCATGGATGACAGGTGTATCAATGGCTACTAGAATGGATGCCTAGGTATATCCTCCAGGCTGGGGGGACATGCAGGATCCCTCTAAAAGCCATTTGCTGAGATTTGAGAGCACATGAAGGTTTTGTCCTCATCTTCTGCTTGAGATGTCCATAAGCAATTGGCGGGCAACCGTGTGGGATGGGATGCTGGAGTAGATGAGTTGTGGCCTGATCCAGCAGGGC
The DNA here is from genome assembly GCA_023333525.1 of Aspidoscelis tigris stejnegeri. Classification (NCBI taxonomy): domain Eukaryota; kingdom Metazoa; phylum Chordata; class Lepidosauria; order Squamata; family Teiidae; genus Aspidoscelis; species Aspidoscelis tigris. The sequence continues at coordinate 18,299,252 of JALMGA010000007.1, forward strand.
TCCTCTTATGTTCTTATGTCAGCTATTGTACCTCAGGTTTAGGCTTGGCACCAAACCAAACACAGACCATTTGTGGATGGCAGATGTATAAATGGCTACTAGAATGGATGAGGCTGAGGGGGAGACAGGCAAGAAGCCATTTGCTGGGATTTGAGAGCAGGAGGAGGTTTGACCTTGTGTGTTTTTCCACTGTCACTAGAAGTACCCATTAAGTACCCATTAATGGGTACAAAAATGCCATTTTGTACCCATTAATGGGTACTTAATGGATATTTTTAGTGACAGTGGAAAAACACCCCTTGTCTCTGCTTGAGATGCCCATGGGCAATTGGTGAGCCACTGTGTGAGACAGGCTGTGGTCTGATCCAGCAGGGCTCCCCTTATGTTCTTAGTTATAATCAATGACAATATATATAAGGATGGGAAAAAGAGGATATTTTTATACTTTTGTTATAATCAGTGGTGACTCACGAAACAGAAGTTGTGTCTCTACTTACCTAGCAAGGTACCAGGGCATGGGGGAGAAGTGCCATGATGTGCCACCAAGAAAATACTCTCTTCCATCTCCATTTGTGAGTGCAGATGCATCATTCACAGCAGCAGACAGAAATGCCTTCATTTGGGATAACACTCTATGAAGCTGATGGGTAGAAGAGTCAGATCCGACAAAGGGAAGTATTCCTTCACCCAGAGGGTCATCGGCTTATGGAATGTGCTGCCGGAGGAGGTGGTGACAGCTACCAGTCTAGATGGCTTTAAAGTAGGGTTAGACAATTTTATGGATGACAGATGTGTCAATGGCTACTAGAATGAATGCCTAGGTGCATCTTTCAGGCTGGGGGGGGGGAAGCAGGACGCTTCTAAGGACATTTGCTGGGATTCTAGAGCAGGAATAGGTTTGCCCATGAGCATTTGGTGGGCCACTGTATGCGACGGGATGCTGGACTAGATGGGCTGTGGCCTGATCCAGCAGGGCTTCTCTTATGTTCTAATGGCATCTTACAAAAATGGAGATTCCATTGGTGATCATATGGAGAAATGGGATGGTGTGACTGCCAGGGAACACTTTCTGCTCCCAAATGTGAAGACATGGAAGCAGAAGTCATTTTTCTGGGTGCTTCCATGGGTAAATGGGCATGCTCCTAGAACCTCCCATACAAAGGGGGAGCAGCTAAACACTGATTGGAGATCCTCCATTCAATTGTTTGTTGCATTTCTCTCCTTCCACATATCCGGAGGTGTTAATATAGGTTACAAAAATTAATGTTAAAAGCAATTAAAAATTATGGATTACCCAGAAGAGGAGAAGAACTGCCTCTTCAGCTGAAAGGGAGGATAAAGATGTTCATTTTCACTGACCTAAAATATATAGTGTGAAGGCACCTGACCAAACCTCAAAAGGGAGGATATTCTACAACCTGAGGACTATCACAAAAGACCTTCATTTGATTCCACCCCTTTGACATCTCAGGATAATGGGTGGTTACATGTTATTGGCATTTCCAGTCCTCCTTCTCTTCACAAGTACCTGGTGACATGGCTTCTGAGTTCCTTTACCTGATGACTCTGCTGATGAATAAAGGAACTGACAAAAGCTTTTAATAAGGAGATTCAATTACCAATAGATTCCCCAGACAGGAAACACTGGAATTAGAAAATAAAAAAGATCTCAGATGGGTAGTGCCACGATGCCCAGCGATCCTGTAAGTGCCTGCCCTCTCTGAGGAGTAGCTTGGCCCTGTTAGGATGCTGAGTTCGTGCAACGGCCGAGTGAATACTACAGTGTGGACACAAAACACTGGTAGCAAGCGTTTCAACAGTAAACTAAAACAAGTTTATTATTATACACAAGCAATACTAGAAAGAAAGAAAATAAGGTTCAGGTATTTGTTGGTTTAACTCAGTAAGTCTCTTAAGGTTAGGAGCTACCCCTTTCCCTAAAGGAAAATAGTTCCTCTTTTAAAAGACAAACCTCTCCACGTTCCTCCCCCTCTGGCTTGCTCTGCCACAGCCCAAGCCAAGCCAGTGTACCAGAATGTGGCTCCAGATGATCACAAGGCCCAGTCCGTTCTTGCTTGTCCGATCATCCAGCCTGGTCAGTTGCTATTGAAGTCTTCCTTCAAGATCTTCCAGCCAAAAGACCACTGGTCAGCTACTGGTTCCAGCTCCCTCAGGATTCAGCTCTTCTTCTCCTTTCAGCTCTTGTCCCAGCATGAAGACCTAGTCTGCTGTCTGCTGTGTTCATTTATACCCATATCCCTGACCCTGATTGGCTGTAACCTCCTGGGGAAAACTGCTGTCATAAAATGCTTCTGGAAACTCCTGATTGGTGGGAACTCCTGCTCTAGCCCCTCCAGCACTCAGATCCCCAGACAGCTTTTCCCTCCAGAAAGCAGCTTCAACCAATCATTGCAGCAGGGCCCGCACAGGATTTCCCGCCCTTTTTGCAGCCTCTGCTCAGGTCTTGCAACAAGCTGTTTGCAACAAGGCTGGCTATTGCAGCTAGCTAGAAGCCTGCAAGGCCAGAAAGCAAAACAGTTTGCAGCCTGTATCCCTGAAACCGTCACAGGTAGTCTATTTGGATATTAAAATGTCCAACAGTGCCTAAAAGTACAAACCAAATAATATTTAATTATATTTAATATACAAAGTGAAAATAAAATCAGCCCTGAGAAAACAATACACTCCAAATTAATCCAGGACTCTCAGCTCCCTTAGAGCCCAGATGGCATCCCAGAGAAACTTAGAACTTTCTGCTTGGGTATATCAGACCCTACTTGCCCCTGGGTATTCCTCAGTGGCGGCTTGATTTATGTGAAGCAAACAAAAACAAAGGGCTTTATACTAGGGATGTGCACGGATTTATTTATTTTTTATTCAATTCATATTGAATCGAATGCAAGAAAATTCATATTTGTTCAAATAGATCCCCTTTAAATGTAGTAGAATTCCAATTCAATACGAATGTTCAATCCCATACAAATCCCATCCGAATGCACACAAATCATACGAATCCTGCACAAGCCGTGTTTTTTCCTGTACTGTACATGGGAACTGTCCTGGGCTTTGTGAGGTGGAGCTGCAGCCTCCTGCCAGCCACATCTGGGCAGGGTCAGCCACATGCCAGCCACATCTGGGCAGGATCTCACAGCTCGCCATGCCCGTGACGCCCAAGAAAAGGCAAAAGGCTAACATTTAAAGCCAAACGAGTCAAGCCATCCCCCCCCCCCCCCGCAATCTGCTAAAATGTTAAGAATTTCTGGTTATTACATTGCTGAAAGCACCACCATACAAGCCTCGTGTGGATCTGAGCTCTAGAATCCTTTGATCTGCTTGCGTGCACATGGCAAACTAGGAGAAAAGGGGTGCCAGGCTCACTACCATGAGCCACGGCTTGGCCAAGTAGATGGGGGGGGGGCACCCAGGCAACATTGAGCTCACCGGCGGCAGTGGCAGCGGTGGCTCTTTCCTTCACCTCTCTTCCATTTCCCTACCCAGAAGTGAAAATCTACTTTGCCCTAATTCCCTCTCTTCACTGCGACATCTCCTGCCCTCTCCTTTGAGAAAAACCACCATGCCATTTTAAATCTCCTGATGTGCTTGTGCGTACTTGCGGGTCCAGTTTACAGGCAAGTAAATGGGAACAGCCCAATGCATGCTCGGTGCTGTTCCCTGCCAGAAAGTCAAACCCACGCCAGGCTTTTTTCTGATCCAGACCAGAATAGTTCAGGAATGCACTAAGTGGGAACGCGCCCCCAGAGAGGTTATTCACATTTATGTATGCAATACAAACCTTTAAATCTTGAATGGGACCACAGCCACATTAAGCTTCATAAAAATTATCTCCAAGTGGTTCCAGCTGAAAAGCAGTGGTTGTTCTCAGATCTTTAGCTCAATAAACTTAGTTAGGGTAGGAAAATACTTCTCAAAAATGAAAAAATCTTAACTTATCTTTTCTCTATTCATTCCTTTTTTCTCCACTTACTATACATTTGCTGATGATACGCCATCTGTTTCTGAACACCAAGTTAACCAATGCAATCTAATTCTATGAAATGCTGGCACAGATTCTATGTTGTGTTGACTCATAGCAACTATAAAATACAAAATAGGTTAAGGCTTTATTAACTTAATGGGTTTTTTAATGTGTCACTGAGCCAACAGTATACCCGGGAACAATTTTGTTGTTAACAAAATGATCCCAAAAATGTATTGGTTACAGCTCTCGGAGAACATAAGAGGATCCCTGCTGGATTGGGCCACAGCCCATCTAGTCCAGCCTCCAGTCTCACACAGTAGCCCACCAATTGCTTCCAGGCATCTCAAGCAAAAGACAAATGCAATCCCCTCACCTGCTATCAATCCCACAAACTGATTTTAGAGGCATCCTACTTGTCTCTGGAGGCAATATGTCAGCATCAGTTCTAATAGCCATTGATGCACATGCCTTCCATGAATTTGTCTAACCTTTTCTTAAAGCTACCCAAGCTAATTGTTGTCTCCACCTCTTCTGGTAATAAATTATGTAGACTGATGACCCACTGGCAGAAAAAATACTTCCCCTTGTCAGTCCTAACACTTTGTCCATCAGTTTCATAGAATGCCCCCTGATTCCAGTGTTGTGTGATAGGGATTCTTTTCACCACACCATACTATGGGGTTTTTTCCACTAGTACTAAAGTACCCTTATGGGTCCATAATGGGTCCTTAATCGGTACTCTAGCGGCTAGTGGAAACACACCCATTATGGCCTTTAGAAGAATCCTGACTCTAATCTTTCCAACCTGAAGGTATTCCATTCCATTGATCATTCTGGTTGCCCTTTTCTGCGTTTTTTCCAGTTCCACAATATCCTTTCTGAGTTGAGGTAACCAGAATCATACACAATATTCCAAATGTAGCCTCACCATAGGTGTATAGGTTTTGATTCCTTTCCTGTTTTCATCAGCACTGAATTTGCTTTTTTCACTACTGTTGCTCAGTGGTTCAACATCTTCATTGAACTTTTCTCAAGGGCCTCTTTGCACCTTTTTAGGTGCAAATCCCAGAAAACCCTGGGATGGATCAGATGTCCAGACTTTGGATCACCCTATATATCCCAAAGTTACCCAGCACTTCAATACGTGCCAAGTAAGCATGGACGCTGCTATACTAGCAGCATTCATCAGATTCATCATGTTGTTGCAATGATGCCAATGGGCATGTGCAGTGCTGTTGCCACATCAACTGGGTGACACAGCACATAACTGTGCCTGCACCACCCACGGCACACTCCATTCTCCCGTGCCAGGCTTTACTGGCCAGTGCCTAGTACAGCTGTGGAGCATGAAAACATGTTCCACAGCTATCCAGGCTGGAGGACAGTCCAACATGCGCAGAGATGCTTCTGGGGCACACACGAAGCTACCCTTCTTGCAAAGTGTGAAAAGTCCCTAAGAATGAAGCAGGTCCCACTGACCTGGATCCTGGAGGCAGGGGCCGAATCAGCACCATGTGCACTGATGCTGCTGATCCAGCTCATGTCTACCCAAGGCTGTAAACCTTGCACAAGCTTTGCAGCTGTCCTCCCCATGCCTTCAAAGACTAGGACTAATAGTTCTTAGACTTAGAGTCCGGAGGGGTTGTGTTTTGGTGGTACACCATGCCATGGTGCATCACTAAAAATCACCCCCCAATAGTTCTGGATCATGGAGGCATGCTGCCATGGAGGGCCTTCTTTATCTGGATCTGTGTCTGCTGCAGATAGATCAGACCGGCAGGAGGTATGGCTTCATAGATAAACATTAACATGCAGATCTATGTGGCCTAAAAGTGTTGTACACAAGCCCTTAATGTCGATTTAGGGTCCGTGAAGAAAGGCCCTCTGTGTTCTCTTTAATCATCCTTTTCTGTCACCATCTAATGGTCCAACAACTTCCAGTCCTGATGTACTTAAAGACGTTTGTATTATTTCTTTTGACATTTTTAGCAGTGTGCTTTTCGCTTTTTTGGCTTGTGGAGAATTGTAGCAAGATTTCAGAACAGCTACGTTTGCACAGACAATTTCAAATTAAGAAGCAATAAAACATGATTTCTTTTTCTCCCCAAGGACCATCTCCTGTTAGTTTCAAGAGAGAACCTCCCAAACTAGAAGAAAGGCATTTCCCATATCTTTAATACTAAAAGTTAAAGGAAAGCTGTTGCTAGATATTACCCTCTCCTCTCTCACGCATATGTTGACCCATGGATATTTCATCATCTGATAATGTTAAAAGGTTACACGAGTGTTGAAAAAAGGGACAGAAGTAAACATATTTGTGCCTGAGGCAGATAAGAACTGGACTTTTCACAATCCTGCCTTGAATGTGTTTAAAATGAAAAGGTTAAAGAGCTTTTAAGGTCTTCCTAGAGGTGTCTGGACAAGACAAATATAGCACCACGTAATGGAAATAGCTAAATCCACCTATTGCTGTACGCAAACTGAAGAAGAACTGAAGAAAGCTATCTTATATCTATAGGAAAGGGAAGTGTTCCTTTAAAATGATTGAAAGAACTTTACCACCTTCCTAGCCACCAGAATATGCTCGGGATGTAACTTGCCCTAATTGTTGAGACTTGTGATAATTATGCTTGAGATTTTGTTTTCTGACATCTGGCTTATTAAGCACATTGATCCCAATTGATTGAGTGCATTAGAAGTACCTAAAAACCTGCTAGCTTCGAACAGCTGACATGCTAGTTTTGGAATAAAGGTAGACTATTCTGTTAGTTTAGTTATGATTTGATCTAATCAATTCACCATGAAACTCTGTCATTCGTTATGATTTTAGGAGGCCATGCTGGTATGTAAGACTGGAATGCTTTTTATGCTACTAGAGCTCTTGTGTGCTGTTTGCTCATTTGTTTTGTTCCTGTACTTCTTAAATTTTCTTTTTAAATAAACCAACGTAAAAAAGGTCCTAGATGTCCTTGTTTTGTGGCTGGTCTGAAAGCCTGAGGAAGATGGGAGGTAAAAATGGTAAAACAAAACAGCGTTTTCTTGAGGAGAAAGAAGGTATAGGTCAGTCTGGTGGCGTAAGATAAAGGGTGAGTGAAGAGGAAGAAGAAACACTACACACCATTATAGTGCTGCTATGGTAAGGTCACCTCATGTATCATTGGCTACCCCACCATAGCTCACTTTGTCTTCACTTATAAACATGTTTAACTTTTGCTGGAAAACCTGGCACTGTTTGCTAGTTTTCCAGCTGTAGCGCTCTATAGCGAGCCATTTACCTTTCTGGACAAAGCAGTGATCATAGCTCTGTCCAGCGCACATGCATGGAGGCTGAAACAGACAACCATGCATGCCCAGAGGTGGTGATGTGTCCATCTAGGAATTCAATGGCAGCACTGCCTAGGCAGGAACCAATAGTAACCAGGGAGCAAACCCCCATGTTATTGCTTCCTGCCACTATGTCTGGGGGCAGCCATAGTCTCTGGTCCTTTCTGCACTGAGTCTTATTCCAGATTATGGGTGTTTTTCCACTGTCACTAGAAGTACCCATTAAATACCCATTAATGGGTACATTAATGCCATTAATGGGTACTTCTAGTGACAGTGGAAAAACACCCTATATCCTGCAATAGGAGCCTGCTGTCTCCCTCTAAAAGACATTTGTAGGTAAGGATTTCTCCCTCATCTCCAATAAGCACATGCTCAGAAAGAAAAGGTGGATTGCTAGAGAGGATGCTGGACACCAGAGGCCTTTTCGCAGTAGGCTTTTTGTAACGTGTGGAGGACATGCCGGGATGGAGCATTTGGTCCTCTGGGCTGGCAGTTCCATTCAGAACTGGCACAGCCCGTCCATGTGTGTCCTACATGCGTTCCAGGTGTAGAGCACTCTGGGTAAGTGTCCCAAAGTGTCCTAGCCTAAGTGCACTACAGCCGTTCTGGCTGTAGTGGGGAAAGGCCCCTTGTGGCTTGTGGCTTGGTCCATCAGAGCTTCTGTTATGTAGGTTGAAGTTGAAGGAGCTTGTGCTAGAGGTACCATTTTCCAGCAACATGTTGGCACTTCAAAAAACCCACACTATCTTTAGCCTAAATTTGGGGTGCAATATATTGTTCGTGGCCTGACATGGTGGTGCGACAGCAGGACGGCCTTCCAGTCCTGTTGTGATGCCAACAGGATGCCAGTATTTGAAGAACAACTGAACATTGTCAGAGATTCCATTAAAGGCTCTATGAATCCCAAGACATTGTTCTTTTCTCTTTATGGAAATGTATCAGCATGAAGGGCTGTTTTCCCTTGGAGTTTTTTTCTGAATATATATCCATGAAAATAAAACAAGGCTGTCGGCCAAGTTCTTGTTAGCAAAGCAGCCCTGAAAAAAGAGAGAGAATACACTGTTAACAAAAACTAGCAATATTCCCCTGAGGGCTTCCTCTGCCTTCCTCAATCTTTGGAATACTAACATTGCTCACAAGTGTTTATGAATTATTCTGAGCTATGTCCAAAGTTTAACAATGTTCTCTGTTTGAGCCACAGCGGCCTGGTACTGAGACCAAATGGCTGAAGATCATTACAGCTAGAGATTATGGCTGTTGTCCTAATTCTTTGTAATACCTGCCAAAAAGGATATGGCTTTATGCAGGGTATGGATGTGGTGAGAATTTCAGCAGAGGTAACAAGGTTGACTCCCTCCCTAGAAAGAAAGGCTCAGCTGCAGGCAAAGGTCCATGTACCAAAAGCCACTGAGAGATCAAGCAAGATTCAAAGAACTGAGGCCTTTTCGCATTGGCCTTTCCGGAACGCGTGGAGGACAGCTCCGGACGAGGCATACGCATTGCCCGAGCGGGGCTTGCGCCGCCTCGTGTCCGGAGCTGTCCTCCACGCGTTCCGGATGCAGAGCACTTTAAAGTGCTCTGCATCCGTTCGAACGCGGACGAGCCGCCCCGGCGCGTTCCGGGAGAGAAGCGTTCGCACGCTTCTCTCCCTGACAGCCGTCAGCACGCCCCCAGGGGCCGACTTGCCGGGCCGGCGATTGCGCCGGCGCGGCGAAGCCGGTAGACGGGACCCACCGAATCGGGGTTCCCCTTTCCCGTCTGCCAGGGTCAGTGACCCTGGCAGATGGCACAGGGGAACCCCGATTCGGTGCGTCCCGTCTGTCGCCTCCGACGGCCGCCGGGATGTGGCTCCTTCCCGGGTCCGGCAGCCCCAATGGCGCTGCCGGACCCGGGAAGGAGCCACCAGCATCGGCGTCCTGTCGCCCCTTTCTGGGGTGGCAGGAGGTCGATGTTGGGCTCGCTGGGGGCGAGGAACGCCTTGGGCGGCCGGAGCGCATCGCTCCGGTCCCCCAAGGGTCCCCCCCGCCCCCATCAGGCCCATCTACGGGCTGCAGGCGCCTGGATCTAGGCGCCTGCAGCCCGCAGATGAGTCCCACCCACCCCCCCAGTCCCCAAAACCCCCACCCCCAACCACCCTCCGGCCCGGATCGGGCCCATCTTGTCCAATAGGGGGACTAGGTGGGCTGCGTCTTGCGCGCTCCCACAATGCCACCCTCAGTTCGACGCTGGACGGCGACGAGGTAAGTCGTTCCTCGCGCGCGCGTCCTCCCAGGGCCCTGGGGGAGGGGGGGAAACATCTTCGCTCTCTGGGTGCCCCGCTGTGGGCACCTAGAGAGCGTAGATGGGCCCGATCCGGGCCGGAGGGTGGTTGGGGGTGGGGGTTTTGGGGACTGGGGGGGGGGTGGGACTCATCTGCGGGCTGCAGGCGCCTAGATCCAGGCGCCTGCAGCCCGTAGATGGGCCCGATGGGGGCCGGAGGGTGGGGGTTTTGGGGACTGGGGGGGGTGGGACTCATCTGCGGGCTGCAGGCGCCTAGATCCAGGCGCCTGCAGCCCGTAGATGGCCGCGATGGGGGCCGGAGGGTGGGGGTTTTGGGGACTGGGGGGGGTGGGACTCATCTGCGGGCTGCAGGCGCCTAGATCCAGGCGCCTGCAGCCCGTAGATGGCCGCGATGGGGGCGCGGGGCGAGTCCTTGGAGATCAGAGCCAGGGGCTCTGATCTTCAAAGGGGTCCGGCCCCATAGGGGCCTTGCCCCGGGCCCCATGATGGGTGCCCGGGTGCCCGGGCATCTTCGTGCCAGCCCGTAGAGCTGGCACGAAGCACGGGGCGGGTGGCTTGACAGCGCTGCCCGCCCCTTGGGTGCTCTCACCCAATGGGCGGGCAGCGCTGCGGCCGAATCCCCGCCCCTGGCCGGCCTTTGCCAGCCAAGACAGTTCCGGGCGCTTTTACCTTTCACACACAGACGCGCCGGAACGCATTCCGGCGCGTCTGTGTGTGAAAGGTAAAAGCGCCCGGAAGTGTCTTAAGCTGCCCGCCTGCACGCGTTCCGTTTGGAACGCGTTGCAGTGCGGAAATCCCTCTGCACTCCGACTTTCAGCCATCTGCTCTCCAGGTAGGTTTTGGCGAGAGTTGGGGAAGGGTTGGAATACATTAAGCATCCAGGCCATTTTGCCCAAAGCTTCCTATGGCTGGGAAATCAAGTGGGGAAAGGCCCCTATTTACCTCTCCAGGCCTCTAAAATTAATATTATCCCAGAAAATTGGACAAGATGACAAACTGGACATCTTACTATTTCAGAATGCCTTTCCAGTATATTGCAGCATGCTTTCAAGTACTCCAACACCAGAATCTCTAGTGCAGATGAGAACAGCCCCTTTAGCATTCAGAAGATATCTGCATAGTAACTATCTGAAGATGCAGCAGAAGCTATAAAATAAACTTTATTTGCAGACTTCACTGTCATGCAACATGTACCACTGAGTGCACTGCATTTTAGAGCAAAGGGGAATTTGCCAGGTCATTCTGGTTTGAAAGAAGCCCAGTGGTTCTCCCTGGGAACTTCTGGATGTGACCATGAGAGTCAGTCAGTACAGGTAACAGTGCAATAAATGGTACTGTTGGGAACTCTACCACAGTAATACACACCAACATCTGTGAAGGATCTAAGGGCCTTTCTGGGCTTACTGGTAAGACAGAAGAGCAAGGGGTCCAGAGGCCTCACTTCCACATGCTGGTGCAGTTTACAGAAGACCCAGCCCCCTGCTAGACTGCTTCATCCACATGGGAAAGAGTATAGCCCAGCCTAGACCTCTTTGAGAAGGCTCTACCGACAGTCTAGGGGCTGCTAGGACAGAACAGGAAGGCATGTAGAATGGTGCATGTCTTCTCTTTCTGGCTAAGCAAGGGGAACCCATTCCGGCAGCACAACAAATTGCATTGCTGAAATGGGTCCCCCTAGAGCTCTGACGCTAGTAACTTTCCTTCTTGGTTGTCAATAGCTCTCAGAACAGTGTCCAAAGCTCTCACAAGCTTCTGAGTGGCAAGGGTGATGTAGGAGCTGTCCCAGAACAGTGTGGCTACCTAGTAGCTCCAGGACAGCTGGACCACTCCAGCTGGGAACCGTCCCAGTGGGAATAGTCCCATCTGGAGTACTCCACCTCAGCTGAATGTGGAACCCCTGTAAGTGCACTTGATTTAATGGATAAACCAGAGGCCTTTTTGCACTAAAGCTGAACAGCTGTAGTGCACGAAGGCTTGGCCACGCAGGGATGGATTCCCCATACGCATCTAGGCAGGTAAGGAACGCGTGGGGATGTGCCCCAGAACTGGAAGGCCTGTTCGCAATTATCCATTGTTTCAGGTAACCACAGTAGGAGCCAGAATGTATCCCCAGTGGATACGGGGGTCCAACTGTATTGTAAATCACATGTGTTATATACACATATATAACAGAGATAAACAATACAACATGTACATCAGCGGCTCTCAACCTTTGTAATGCCACGACCCCAAACTGAGGTTCCCAAAGCCTCCATGACCCCAGGGACAGGGCCAGGGGTGGGGCGGGGGTGGGCCAGGGGGCGGGGTAGGGCGGGGCCGGGCCGGGCCGGGGCCAGGGCCGCTGGCGTCGCGTTCGCTCCCCCCCGACCCGGAACTCCTCCTTGGGGGGCTGGCAACGCCGGATTTTAGCGGGCGAAGGGTGCTGGCGGCGAGGTACCAGTCGGTGCGGGTCCAGCGCCCTTCACCGCCATCGCTGCCTGGCGCCGCCGATCTCTCCTCAAAGCAGCGGCGGCATGGCGTCGGCACGGCGGGGGGGACGCGGGGGGGCCTGCGCAGGCTTTGGCGACCCCGCCGAAATGGGTGCGCGACCCCCAATGGGGTCGCGACCCACAGGTTGAGAACCACTGATGTACATGATTAAGATGCAAGCAGTAACTAATGAGAGCGAGAATATCGCAGCCAATATGCAAATATAGGAGTTAGGTACGGATAATGAACAGCTGAATAACGTATGGCAACATATGACACCAAATTACTAAAAATGTCTCATGGCAGCCAGCCCAGGCTGGCCAGCTTCTACAGCTGAAACCAGTATTTGTAGGAAGGAAAGCTGCCGACGTCTAATTACTATTAGAGCCTTTCTGCACTTGGCCTGCTAGTGCACGCTGGGGTAGCTCCTGGGAAGCACCATTTGTACTTGAAAAAGGTTTTTCCACATCGGAAATATCTCCTGCTATACCGGAAGCTACCCCAGCAGCTACTAAGAGTTGTGCACAAAATTGTGCACCACATGTGTCCACAAACTTACTTTTCCTGGCCACCAGGGAAAGCATTCACCCCTCTTCTGGTGCCGGCAGTCAGCTGACATGCAGCACAAGCATGCTAGCATGTCAGGTGACCAGAAACATGCACAGTCGCGCCAACCTCTAAGGCAGCAGTTCTCAACCATCCTAATGCCATGACCCCATAATGGAGTTCCTTGTGTTGTGGAGACCCCCAACCACAGGGGTGGAGCAGCTGGGAGGTGGAAGGGAAGGGCGGCAGGAGGCTCATCGTGGCCCCTCTGAAAGAGTAATTCGACCCCCAAAGGGGTCCCAACCCCCAGGTTGAGAACCACTGCTCTAAGGAGAAGATGGTGGTCCGCAGCCCCACACTGTCAAAAAATGTTTAAAAATAAGAAGCTTAAACTCTTGAAAAAAATAAGAAGTTTATTCTCTTCAGGCCCAGAATGAACAAATATATTTTAGCTTATTTTGTAATGCTCACTGACACATTTTGTGGTAAATGGTTTCTGAAACGTAATATATCCAGCACTCTAAATTGCATTCTGTTCTGTTCTGCTGCAATATAAATTTATGCACCACCCGTGTAAAAGCAATATGCTTCTCACAGCTACAACTTCACCTAAACTACATATCATTGTTATAAAAATTAAAATGCCTAAATCAAATATTATTCAGCCTGGGAAGGAGTTGTCACACCAAAGGCATCTACATAAAACTAGGAATGGTGTACTGTAATAAAATTGGCAGGTGTGGAGAAGTCGTCTGAAAATCCTTTCTTTTGAAGTGCTAAATTTTGCACCCACAGTCTCCACATTTTGATTTACATACGACAGCAGTTATACCAATGATGGTCTACTTCACCCCTAGTTTTGCGTTTTATAACAAAGAAAACTGAAGGGGATTTGGAATCACAGGAAGCAGGCAGGAAAGAATGTACTGAGAAGAGTTGGGTCATGAAGGGTGAATAGGGGTGTTTCCACACTGCTGCTAAAACCACATTAAAAACACATACAAGACACATACAAGACTTACCTTCCGCACTGGAGGACAGATGAGGGACCCTTCCAGGAAGTCGCTTCCACACAGCGGCATGCGAGATCAGTTCTTAATGGGGTCTCGCTGCCAAAAAATCCATCCTCTGTGAAGACCTGGAAAATTAGGTCTTCAGTCCGTCTCCTCACCTTGATCCATTTGGAAGCAGGACGCTTCCGCACATGAAGAGGCAAGGGGACAGATGTGCCGGTGGCTGCCATCTTGGGAGGGGCGGAAGCAGGCCAGTCTGCCCCTGGATTCTCTCCCACACACACCACGCGCTGGCAGAAACACGCGGTGACTGGCAGCTGAATGCTCCAGTCCTGCAGCTCCAGGGGTGCCGTCATTGATACAGGAGGCAGGCTGCCTTTGGAAATGGGTGCTGTGGCCTCCGCACAGCACCGAGAAGATCTGTCTGGCAGGATCTGTCCTCCCCATGCATGTGCGGATGCACAAGGCCTCTTCGGATCCGTCCCTATTCTGGACAGATCCTCTGGAGGACGGATCGCCAGGAAATGGATTTTCTTTAATCCATTTTTCGGCAGCCAGTATGGAAACACCCTAGAAATTAACACACTGTTTGCCTTTTTCCACTAGGGCTTGGAACCCTTCTAAGACCCCATTAGGAATCCAATTGGCACCTGATTGGTACCAATTGGGAAGGCCCTGTCCACACCTGGACCCCATTGAAGGCACCATCTGCAAGTCGCTGTCTCCACAAGGGCAGGGGAAATCTGGATTTAGTGGGTCCTTCAAGTTCTTAAATCTGGATTTTCTGAGGACCTGATTAAAGGTGTCTTCAAAATCCGGATCTCCAGGAGGATCCCATCTCAAAGATCCAGATCTCAAAGATCTGGATCTTTGACTGCATGTGAAAAAAATGGGGGGTCAGTTAAGACTATTATCTCCTCTTGGTTTAAAGCTGAGAAGAGTTGATACCTTTAGGATGGAGACAATTTTCTCACAGTTGCGCTTGGTAGCCCAGTCTCTGCTGAGCCAGCTAATGGGCTAAGGTCCCTCTGCATGCTGAGTGGCTTCATCAGGCTGCCTGATAGTATCAGGAACCAGATAGTATTACATGGTTTGTATGGGGGAAATTAGCTTCCGATTCACACAACTGAATTCACATGACTTATTAAGATGTTCATTCAAGTGAATGGGGCTGGTTTAACAGTAGATGACGTGGATTTTGGAAGGAGGGAGCCAAACACTTGTCTTGAGTTTGCAATATAGAACAATTTTATTGAGAAAACTATCAAGAAAATTTTTATCTCTAGGAAGCACCATGAAAGCCAATACTGGGATATAAGCCAGGCATTGTATACAGCAGTTTTCATAGGCAGAGAGAAGAGCCTATAATTAAGCTGTTAATCAAACATTGCTTAATATTTTTCAGTGCGCTAAAGTGTAGGCTGGTAATTCAAGTGGCTGCTTTGTATCAACAGTGACAGTGGAGGGAGACACTGACCACTCTCTCCAAAGAGAAGGTGTCTGAGCAAGGCTGCCTAGACAATTTGTCTTAATTAAAAGTATTGCTTATCAACGCAAGGTGATGGGAGGCCAAGAACCTGGACTCACTTTTGTTGTTGTTTGGTCCTCACTCCTGACTCTCCTTCCCATGCTACCTTTGCAACAACCACCTGTGGTACCTGTGCTTCATTGCTTATTAAGTTGTCCCTAAAATTAATTGGTTCTCATATTTCTTGGCTATGTATTTCCTGTTCCTCTTTGATCACTTCACAGTTAATTTAGATGTTCTGAGTTTTTCTTTCTGATTTAGCACAGTGCTGCAAGTTGTTTGGGTGGGCATGCGAACTGTTTATGTTCTCAATGGATAACAAAACAAGCATTATTATTTAGGTCTGTATTGGCAAATATGGACCATAGTGCTTGGGCATCATTTTTCCCCTCATAACACATTGGGCTCTGGAATTATTGTCTGCTTTGATCCACCTGGATGGAACTGCCTCTTTTCAAGAATTTTCTGTATTGACCTGTTCTGTGCTAAACATAGTTTCAGTATGGATTGCCTATAAGCCTTCACCATTTTTCCTAATAATCTTCAGACCCTTTCAAAATCTTCATTACTTCTTCCATGCTGTTGCCTTTCCCTTGTGTTGATTGTTAGCAACTGCTGTCTCGGTAGTTGCAAGGGAAAGTATCCTACAAAACACATTAATTTGTCATTTATTTCCAAAGGGGAACCAGGTTCAAGTTTAGAGCAATTCTTCCTGTCATATCTGTGGCAGAATAATCCATTATTGCACAAGATGGTTGCAATGGGATTTGGTGTTCAAATGCATCTTTGCTTCATCTGCATCTAGCAGTGCTATTCGATCTGATGAAATGGCATCCCTAGAGATAGAATTTCACTCTATAACTAAAAGAAAACATAAGGCTAATTGCTAGTGATGCCAACTCTTCTTCCTGTAATACATTCAAGACTTAGGCTGTGTTCAGATGTAACAAAAGGGGCAGTTTGGAGCCTCCACACAGAGACAGTAGTGTGTAGTCCTCGTGTTCCCAACTGTCCAGTCCACCTTTTCTAGTACATAATGTTTATGAGAGGTGAGAGGAGCACCAATGCCATCTTCAAACTGTCTCTGAGCCCCCTCAGAATGCTGCTTCTATTTTTCTTCTTTCTTTTTGCTATATATGATCACAGCCAGCATCAAAACTCAAGTGTTAAAGTAAATGATTGTGAAAGCATGGATAAGTAAATATCTTTCCGCATGAACCAGAGGTAGGGATTAGTGGAACTAAATAAACATGACAAAAATATTGAATTAGTCTGTATTCATACACAGTCTCTGAGGGGGCTTAGAGACTGTTTGGAAGTGGAATCATTCATTTGTCAGTCTACCCTTCCCTCATTCTGTGCTAGAAAAGGTGGATTAGAGAGGGGCTAAGAACATGAATGGCACATGTTACTGTCTCTAAGGTAGTGTTTAAACACTCCCCCCCCCTTTTAAAAAAAAATTTCTGTGGCTCCAAATCAGGACACAGGGCAGCGGGAGAAACTTCTTTTCATGGCCACTGATAAGATTTACGGGTCCCGTGGAAAATGTTGGTGTCAGGCTAACCTCTCCTTGAAAGATGTGTTCTGGATATAACCCATCCTGAGTCTTTTGGTTGGAGAGCAGGATAAAAAATATGAATAAAGTAATATGAGAATCCCTCCACTATGGAACACCTGAGATCATGAGGCTTACGCCTTTGAGCACCCTAAAATCATCATCATCAGTTTATTTATATGCCGCCTTCCCACAAAGTGGTTTACAAGAACAAATACAAGAACAAAGTACACATAGATGTAAAATCCAAACAAAAAGTTCTCAAACACCCACACCCACATCAAGCATAGCTGTTCACCTAAACAGAACATCTGGCAGGCTTCAGGTCTGTTCCCAAACAATTTATTGATGCAGAATCTTGAGTCTCCTCAAAAGTAGCAGTGCCCAGGCAGTCAGGAGGAGGCAGCTCAGAGGACAGGGTGGCCTAGGCCGCCACCACTAACACTAAACCACCCTCAGGAGTGATGACGCGCTTCTTCTCCTCACGCAGAGTTTCCAGAGGCCAATTCGCACTACACCCACTGGTATGCAATTAGGGCAGCTCTGGTGAAGAGCATATTAATGCTCACTAGGCTGCTACAGCCTAGAAGCATGCCCGCCCTCACCAGAGCTGTCCCAACGTTTACCCCAGCTTACTCAGAACATCCAGTGATGAGAGCAATCACTCTTCCTCTGGTTCACTGCAGGAGTCCCACTTCCTGGCTGCCACAATTGGCCACTGCCAGCCGTGTCACCCATTCCATGACAGCCGATGTAGGGGGGAGGAATCAATCTGACCCGGCGTGTTGCGGTGGCATGCCTCACAACCCCTGGATCACCACCCCATGCCACCCTCTTGCCACAGCATCGCCCACGAATTGACAGCTGACGCAAGCAGGAGGCTGGCAGGGGGTGATCTAGGCACACACCCCAGGTGATGAGGCATGCCAGTCTAACATGCCAGTTCAGATCAATCTCCTCCCCCCCCCACTGGCTGCCTGCCAGCCAGAGCACCACAAAACATGTGGCATGGCCAGTGACCACCAATCGCAGCAGCCAGGAGGTGGAACTCCCAGTGTACGAGGCAGCGCTGCAGCCCAGTATGCTCGGGTACAGGAGGAACATTCACATTTCTGGCCAGTGACAATGCATATGGCATATGGCAGTGTACCAGATTAGTGCACAACACACTAGAAAGGTAAATGCAGAAACACCCCAGTTTGAAAAAGGGGATGCCTCACATAGGTCACTTTTAACCTTGAGGTCTGAGACTAAAGGACTGATGGAGCAGGTCCAGGCACTCCTGGGAGGTCAGTCCACATGCTGCCACCACTGCTGATGCTCCAGAGCTCACTAAGGCTACTCTAGCCTTCATTACTTTGGACCACTAAGACGTTACCCATAGCTTGACTGGAAGCGGCTAGTGACCTCCGTGTCAGCAGCATTTGCACCATCTTCCAGATGTGGTGTTGCAGATGAGTATGGTGGCATGACTGCGGCTGCACAATCACAAGCCACATCCTAATTGCCATGTCAATGGTCATTGATTGCCATGAGATCTGGCCTGCCCAGGCTGGGCTACCCACATTTCAAGTGCTGGCAGTCCGGTCTAGGATGATGAATTACATAGAAGTAAATCAAGTAGGTGAATGTGTGGTGAGTGAGTAGCTTCCCTTCCCTTCAGTCATTGGGAACTCCGGACAGCAAGGTATGAATGTTGGGCAGATGATGTATGTAATGAGCATCTGAAGCTGAGGTTCAGAGAAAAATTAGTGTCCCACAGACTACTGAAGGATGTCTGCTTCTCTCAAAAATTTCGAGTACAAGGTAAACAGCAATTTCATCCTTCTGGAAAGAACCGGACTGTTTCAAGTTCATAATAAGGAAGCAGAAATGCACAGGCTGTGACAGTTAATGTTAATAATTAAACTTAACAAGCCAGCATGAAGTAGACCATGGTGTGTATTCAAACAACATCACTAACTGACACCTCAGAATAATAGGTTTTTCACCATATTCCCCTTGTTCTAAAATGTTTCTCCCATGCAACAAACTATGGCCAGCTCCTCAAACCATAGCATCGGGCATGCAGGGAACAGGAGAAAGGCTCCTCACAGCCTTTGATGGAGGTAAATTGTGGCAAACTGGGTTTTCTTTCTGCCATCAAAACCAGGGGGTTTGTTGCAATCTATTGACATCAAAGGCGAATACTAAATAATTGCTTTGTTCTTCTTCAAGACCCATGTGCCCACTACTGTAAGTTATACATATTAGATAATGAACACAGCATTTTCAGAGTTCTCTGTTGAACTTGGATTTGAAAGCAGGTGAAGGTTTTCCCCAGGAGCAGTTGGTGGGCTGCTCTTTGAGACAGGATACGGCCTCCAGTGCATAATAAGTGCACCTCAGGGGAAGAGTATACACTAGGGATGTGCACAAATATTCAAAACATTCATTATTTGGATGAATTCAGACAAATTTGGACATTTGTATATGAATCAAATGTCTGGACATTTGGATTTCCGAGTTTGAACGAATATGAATATCTTGAGTTATTCATATGAATAATTTGGACATTCATATCTCTACAGGTACATATGTGTCTCATATATTCCCATATGCATCCTTACCTATCTGTATGGGATGCATACCGATGCATACGGATATATATGGGATGCGTACGAGATGCGTATGTACCGGTACAAATACGAATGTCTGAATTATTCGTACAAATATATACAAATGTACTCGTATTGAATCAAACGCCCTCCCTCCCCAGAAGTGCACTAATCGTTGATTAGATGTGGAACAACGTTACCGAATGTTACCTAATTACTTACCTGAAGCATCCAGTGGCGCAACCATTTGCTTTTGCCAGCACTCCCGGGTCGTTTGAGATGCCGCACAAGCACACTGGCACCTCGACAACTGTAGACATGACAGCGTGTGCACAGAGCATCAGTGTCAGCATCATCAAGGCGATGGTGCTGACATATGCGGAGGTGTCACTGGCAAAATGGTGGCGCCCAGGGGAGGACTGGGCCCTGGGATTGAATAAGGTGAGTATCTGATCCCGGGGGAAGAGAGCGGATAAAGTTGATTAGTTCTCAAGTGCGAGCTGTAGTCATTGTTGGGTCATTGAACTCCTTTCCCGTCCAGCAGACAGGAAGCGCCTCTGGACTAGTAACGTGTACTAGTGTTCCCAAGTGCAAACGTTAGTACACGTTTGTCTGTCATGCACTTTTTCCATCCAGTGGACGGGAAGCCAAGTGTGAAAGCAGCTCTGGTTGGCCGCCCCATGTGGGTGTTCGTTCCATCTGCATGCCCTCTCCAACACTAGCAGGCATTTAAACAGCCACTGCTAGTGCAAGCAATGTCCTGGTGAACAATGATCATTCAAGGACCAATTCCTGTTGAGGTTGCAGGTTTCACTGTTGTGTGGAATCTGACTATGGGTGTTTTTCCACT
The DNA here is from genome assembly GCA_023333525.1 of Aspidoscelis tigris stejnegeri. NCBI lineage: Eukaryota > Metazoa > Chordata > Lepidosauria > Squamata > Teiidae > Aspidoscelis > Aspidoscelis tigris. Next base: position 18,319,396 of record JALMGA010000007.1, read on the forward strand.
GTCAAAAGTACCCATTTTTGCACCCGTTTAGGACCCATTTGGGTGTGAGCTGGATGAGCCCATTTCCACTACGGCACCCATTGGGGACCCGATTGTTTCCACTGCCATTGGGGAAATCCGGATCTAATGGGTACCTTTTGGCCTTTAATCCGGATTTTCTGTAGACCCCATTAAAGGGGTCTACAATGGGGTCTTCTGCCAGAAAATCCGGATTAAAGGGAGCCTGTTTCCACTGGAAATAGGCAATGGGGTCCAAAGGAGGCTAAGGGGAGGGGATGCACCTTTGGGAACCCCCCCCCCAACATTGGCTTCGAAGTCACTTTGAAGTTGACTTCACATTCACTTCGAAGTGACTTCGAAGTCAGCTTTGAAGTGACTTTGAAATCGCTTTGAAGTTGCTTTGAAGATTGCCCCCCCCCTGCCCCCCAAAACACGTGGGGTAATGGACCGACCCCTTGTGGGTTGATCTGTATTCCCCAGATGGGTGCAAAGCTGTTTCCACAGCAGGGGTGTTAGCACCCATTTCTAATGGGTGCTACACCTCCTGTGAAAACACATTGGGTGCTTTCCTTAATCCAGATCTACTAGATCCAGATTAAGAAATGTACCCATTCCTTAGATCCGGATCTTCTTAGATCCAGATCTAAGGGCTGCAGTGGAAAAACACCCCAAAGTTGCTGAGACAGTACCCATTCCAGCTACTCTGTTGACCCAGGACAGTCCATTTACAGCAAAAAAAAGAAGTTTTGTATTTCTCATAGTCACATATTTCTTGGTATAAGTTACCCTAAACTCAGTGAAGCTTACTTTCACATAGATGTATATGGATTAGCACTGTGCATTTCGCTACTGGTGTAGTTTAGTTCTGCATAAAGGGATATTAACTTGGCATGTAGTGAATGAAAAATTATAAATGTCAAAATATTGATGAAATTATTCAGTGTCTGTAAAGAAACACTTTTATTTGTAGGGGAACATATGGGCTTTCAAGCTGGCACAGATGTTTTCATTTCTTGGGCTTCGAAGCTGCAATTATAAAAATAACAAGTCTGTGTAACTATAAATGCAGAAGAGAAATCTCACCTCAGGAGGAAAAAAGCACGCTTTATGAAGATTGTGTAGAAATGTAGAAATATGAAATATACCCAGATTGTGCCGTACTGCTTAGATATGTGCTGAATCACAGTTCATTGATCATGAATTGTGGTGAGCAGTCTGGGACTCTCAAGAACCTCACCTGACAACCTTGGACTACACTCAGCACTTGCAGTGAGTTGGACAGCCCTATCAGGAAGAGGATGAGGAGAGTTGGCTTTTCTACCCCACTTTTCTCACCCACTTCAGGGGGCCCAAAGTAGCTGACAAAGCTTTCTATTCTTCTCCCCACACCAGACACCCTGTGAGGTAGGTGAGGCTGTGAGAGCTCAGAAAGAGAGCTGTGACTAGGCCAAGGTCACCCAGCTGACTTCATGGAGGAGTGCAGAATCAAACCAGGTATTCCCAGAGTCCAGCTCCTTAACCACTAGAACAAACTGGCTCACTTCTTCTATGCTTCTCCCCACAACAGACACCTTGTAAGGTAGGTGGGGCTGTGAGAACTCAGAAAGGGAGGTGTGACTAGCCCAAGGTCACCAAGCTGGCTTCTTGGAGAAGTATGGAATTGGACTGGGAGACTACCAGATAAAGAGTCCAACATACTAACCAGAAGATGAAAGATTTGTTTGTGGGTTCTCTTTTTGCAGAAAGCATATGACCAACATTACTGGCCTCTCTGCAGGCAGGGCAGAATTGTGCATGCATGCAGCAGCATCACACACATCCGTTTCTGACAAAAGATCACCCAGTGCATATAGATATGGAAGCTCACATTCATAGAGCGCTTCATGAAAAGCTTCATTTGTTTCATTTTGTTTGTCTTGGGTTTATATACTTCTTTATTTATTTATTCTGTAGCCTAGTGATAGGTGGTTTCCTTCTAGGGCACAGTACTGCAGCATCTATTTTGTTTCCACAAGGCTCTTTTTCTTTCATTACATACTCTAGGACCAAAGTGAACGCTAAATCTTTTTTTTCTGGTGATTTGAACATGAATTGATGTCCTGTCACAGCTGAGATTCCTTCATGGATCACTGCCTTATTGTGGTGGAGGGGCTTGCATATCTTGGTGAAGCTAAGAGCTATGCCCTGCAGGCCCACACAAGGTGGATAGGTAAGTGCGTAAAGCATTTTATTGACTAGTCCATATGACCATATCAAAAACAGAAATATAATACACTACATAGGTGATAGCAGAGAGCTCAGACCAAATGAGAGCCGCTGGATAAGAAACTGGCAAACCACTCCAGGATATTTGCCAAGAAAACCCCATGATCAGTAACAAAAGGCTAAAAGATATCACATAAGAAGATGAACCCTTTGGGAGATGTCCAATACATTGTTGGGGAACAGCAGAAGACAATTACAAATACTCTACCTCATGAAAGAGTGAAACTGAAAGGACACTCAGCTATGGGTGTGTCTGGTGATGCAAATAAAATCCAGTCCTGTAAAGAACGATATTGCATAGCAACTTGGACTATAAAATCTATAAACCAAGGGTAAGCTGAATGTGGTCAAACATAAGATGGCAGGATTAAACATTGATTACCATTATGCCTACTACTGCAGGCAGGAGTCCCTCATAATTCTTTTGACTAAGAATGCCCATAAGCAATTGGTGGCTCCCTGTGTGGGGCAGGATGCTGAACTAGATGAGCTGTGGCCCAACACAACAGGGTTCTTCTTATGTACTTATGTATGAAATGGATTAGTCAATATGGTAAAATAAAGGGAAATGTTTTAAAAAAAAGGACTGAGTTAAAATCTGGGAAATAACAGAATGATCTCTGTTTGAATCTATTTAACATCACATTAAGCCAGATCTAGGTCCAACCACTGATGCTGAAGAGGCTGAAATTGACCAGTTCCATGAAGACCTAAAACAACTTCTAGTACTAACATTAAAAAGTCACTTTCATCATAAACAAGATAACTGGAATGACAGGTAACTTTGGCCTTGGGCTGTTTTTCCACCACACTCCTTTAATCTGGATCTAAGAAGATCTGGATCTAAGGAATGGGTACTTCCCTTAATCCGGATCTAGTTGATCCAGATTAAGGGGAGTACCCAATGCGTTTCCATGGGTCGTCTAGCACCCAATAGCAATTGGTGCAAGCCTGCCTGCTGTGAAAACCCAAGAGCACACATTTGCAAATTCGGATCTACCCACAAGGGCTTTGCCTGTCACCCCAGGTGTTTTGGGGAACAGGGGTACAATCTCCGAAGTTGCCTTCGGAGATTAGCAAAGGCTCTGAAGTCCCTCCGAAGTCATTCCGAAGTTGCCTTTGGAGATTAGCATAGGCTCTGCAGAAAAACCCCTTTGGAGCCTTTGCTAATCTCCAAATGCAACTTCAGAATGACTTCAGAGGGACTTCGGAGTTTTGATTTTGGGTCACCCCCCATGGGTGCCCCCTCCCCTGAGGCTCCTCTAGACCCCATTGCCCAATTGCAGCGGAAACAGGCTCCCTATAATCTAGATTTTATGGCTGAAGACCCCAATGTAGACCCCTTTAATGGGGTCTACATGAAATCTGGATTATAGGTCCTGAAAGACCCATATGATCTCGATTTCTCTAGCTGTGGTGGAAACAGATGGGGTCTGTAGTGGAAATGGGGTCATCCGGCTCTCAGCCAAATGGGTCCTTAATGGGTGCTTGAATGGGTACTTAGTGCCAGTGGAAAAACACCCTTGGAGTTCAAAATGAAGTGGAATAGGGTAGAGTTTTCTCAAGACAACTCACTAACCATGGTAGGCACTCTTTTCCAACATCTGAAAAGGCAACTTGACATATGGATATTGCCAGATGGTCAAAATCAGATTGATTATATATTTTGCAGCCAAAGGTGAAGAAGTCAGTAAAAATAAGACCGGGGTCATTTTTGGACTTCCCTTCATGTCCGCTGGACGGGAAAGGATTGCAGTCACCTAATATTGACTAGTGCTTGCACATATGAATGCTAGTCGCTAACAGACCACACTCAGTGCAATTGATCACTCACCTGTGATCGATCCTGGGGCCAGTCCTTTTCAGGGCACCACCATCTTGTATGCGGTGCCCTCTGCGACTGTGCGTGCATCGGTGCCATTACCATGATGATGATGATGCTCTGTGTAATCACAATTGCGTCAGGAGGTCAACAGAGATGCCAGTGCACTTGTGTGGCAGCTCCATTGACCTCCCCATCCAGCAGAGGTGTTGATGATCACTGGCTGGACTCAATTAGGTAAATTGGGGTAAGGGTTTTTAAGCTTGTGAGGCACAATTTCATGTTCCACACCTAGTTGATAATTAGTAAAATTCTGGGCAGGCAGGGGGCATTTCTATGCTGTAAATGCCTTCTGCAAGTGCAGATGCACTTGCCCAGATGTTGCCTAATTATCAACTATGGGCTGAAGTGCAAATTGGCCCCTGGAGTTGACTGTGGCTCAGAATGTGAGCTTTTTATTGCAAAATCCAGGCTTAAATTGAAGAACGTTGGGAAAACCACTAAACCATACAGGTATGACCTAAATATTATCCCTTAGGAATATGTAGTGGAGGTGAGGGTTTTAGGGCAGTGATGGCCAACCTATGACACGCGTGTCACAGGTGACACACCAAGCCCTTTTGGGTGACACACATGGTCACCCTGGCACCTGGGCATGTAGTGCTTGCTTGTTCTTGAAGTGTACAAAATGCCAACTTTCAATTGAAGATTTAGCAACAAGTCACTAATGTAAATAATTATTTGTTTTTGCTTTTAATAAAATACATATATCAAAAACAGAACTTTTTTACTAGAGCCACAAATATCACGAAATTATGGATATTTCTAGATGTGACATAGCACCCAAGTTAAGCTAGGTTTTCTTGCGAATTTTGACACACCGAGCTCAAAAGGTGGATTAACTCTGGTAGATAGAGTGTCCGAAGGACTATGGACAGAGGTTTATGACATTGTACAGGCGGCAGCAACAAAAAAGATCTAAAATAAAAATAAGAGCAAGAAGGCAAAATAACTGGGTGCCTCCAGACATCCTAATGCTTCACAGTCCCTGTGCAGGTGGGATGAACAGAAGCTACACAAGGAGGGCAGAGCTGTTGCGGAGCTGCTTCCCATCGTCCAGACTGGATGATTAGTACTCTGCAGTATCTGCACAGTGTGCGAGGGAAACTATGAAGAAAGAAAATGCTAATTAATCCGCAGTTTTTTCCCTTGCAGTTTGCCTGCTGCTGTACTGCTGCCGTGGACAATCAATTGACTAGTGGCAGTGCAGCAGCTGCAAAGTATTAAGGGTGTGTAGAAGCACCCACTGATGACAAATGAAGGAAAGCGAAAGGCAGAGGAGAAAGTGAAAGACATTCCCAAATGAATGCAGAAGAAGGCCTTCTTAAATGAGAAATATAAAGAAACAAAGGCCATTTCTGCACTTACCACAGTTAATCTGTGTTAACTAGATCTGTATTAGCAAATCTGGATCGACCACAGGCAGAGGCATCTGCATTAAGTGGGCTTTAGAACAGCAAATGTGTGCTAAAGGGTGCTAGCGTGGATGTAAACCATGGGCTATTTTGCACTTCGTCCCATAGTTAATGATTAAGTAGCATCTGGGGATGAGCATCTGCACCTAGAGGAGGATGTCACAGCCTCCAGGTGCCCCCCGCCTTCACAGAAGTTGCCTAAAAATCGTGCTTCACACCTTTACCAAACATCCCCCGAAGGTTGCCTTTTGCACCCATCTGATGACCGTTGGCACTCCTGCTGGATGAGGAGGTCAACAAAGCTGCCGCCCAAGTGTGCTGGCAGCTCTGCTGGATCTCCTGACATGATTGCGATTGCACAGAGCATCAGCAGTCACGGAGGGCGCCACACTCAGGATGGCGGTGCCCTGGCGAGGACCAGCCCTGTGATCAAATGGAGGTAAGTATTCGATCGTGGGGCGGGGGGGGGGGGGGAGCCTAACATTGACTAGCATTCCCAAGCGCAAGCGCTAGTCAGTGTTAGTTACAGATGTATCTCTGGAAATCATACAAAATTCTACCTTTTCCAGCTGCCAATCACAACTGTATTTGCTTTAGTAGAAGCAAATGTAATGCTGACAGAGGTAGGTGGGAGAGATGAAGTGACACTTTGACTCTTTCACATTGTATTAACGTTTTTTTTTGCCTGATGTTTTCAGTTGAAAATGACAGGCAAGTTGAAAGCAGCAATGCCATTGCTATCCGTCCATTAAGCAGTAAAAGGCAAAAGTCCCCTCTGGGGAGAGATGGAGATGAGTCATTGCCATTTTCATGCTTAACTAAATGGGGACAATTTTTTCTCCCTGGACAGTGTTGGGCAGAGCTGGGAAATATTTTCACTCTACAAGTTTTGATTTTTCATCTATTCCCTCAGGGATCGTTCACATTGTTGATGCTTTAATGTTCTTAAAATCATTTATTCATTGTTGTGCTGTGGATTTTACGGCATATAAACTAACCAAGGCTAAATGGATGATCTAGAAATGCATTAAATAAACAAAAACAAAGCACGTAAAATTAGTCATCCTCATTTTCATGATCTCTGAAGCTGTCTTGATCTTGAAGGATCTTGGGTGTTCTTCCACTTAGCACTAAAGGGCCCATTAAGGGTCCTTAATGAGTACCCTAGTGCTAGTGGGGAAAAACCCTAGTACTAGAGTACCCATTAAGGGTCCTTAATGAGTCCTTAATGAGTCCTTAAAGGGTACTCTAGTGCTAAGTGGAAAAACACTCCTTGAAAGCTAAACAAGGCTACTTTCTGCACTAGGCCTTATTTGGGATTATATCCCTGTATAGGGTCCTACCACCCTCATATTGATGCAGACTAGGGCAGGCTTTGGGTCGGGGTGGGGGGCTCTCATACTTGGCAGCTATGCAGATCGCAAGTTCCTATTCTGGGATATAATCCTGAATAAGGCCCAGTGCGGAAAGGGCAAGACCTGACCTGTACTTGGGAGTCTGTTAGAAAATTTCAGGCCTATACTTCGAAGTTTAATTGCCACTGAATGAACCCAGCTTTTTGGATGGGCCATGGAAGGAAAAGGTGCTTGTGGAGCATTTCTCTGGGATATCTGTCAAGATCAGTTCACTTTTTTCATGGTGCCTGGCTCTGCTTTGGTACGAAATAAAAATGTATTTCTTTCTTTTTTGCTAAGCCCCAGGCAGCAAATAGGAAATGAATTTTCTATTTAAAATATCTAGGTTTTTTATATTCCATATACTTGTCAAAATAAATGGCATGGATAAAACAGGAGACTTCAAACCACCTTTATTTTTGGTATAATGTTTTTCCCCTTTTTGTGTGTGCTATACCTACAATTTGGCTTCTATTGTATCCATTAATGTGTACTGCTGCTGTTGCTATTTCTCCCATTGTTAACACTCTGATTCTCTCTGGAGCATTTTAAAAAGATCTCATCACGTTATTTAAAAAAAAACCCTCGTTCTTGTCCTAGGGCTGCCTTCACACCTAAGTTTTAATCTGGTTTCAGACCACTTTCAGAGTGAGAGAACCCATCAGCAAAGTAACTAGTGGTTTTCTTTCCACTTTATGCAGTTCGGAAAATCCGCCTTAAACAAGATAAAAGCGGAAGGAAAACGACTGGCCACTATGCTGATGGGCTCTCTCGCTCTGAAAGTGGCCTGAAACCGGATTAAAACTTAGGTGTGACCACAGAAGAGGAACCGCAAATGAATTATGCGCCTCAGGAGTAATTCAGGACTGCGTGTCCATCACTTCTCAGTCCAATGGAAGGGATGACGGGAAAATCTCCCCTGTGGGTGTGCACCCCTCCCCCCAGGCTAATTTTGACAGGCCTCTTCAGGAGTTTTTTTTGGGGGGGGTGCGGACCCCTGCTGGAGGGGTCCGACAAGGCGCACGCGCAGTTAAGCCTCCCGGCCCCAGCCAGCCCCTCATGTTTGAGTCGGGCAAGCGAGCCGGGCGAGAGTGAGGCGACGATGCGGCCGGTCCGCCCTCGTTCCTCGCCGCCGCCTCCTGGGCCGCGCCACCGCCGCCGCGTGCTAGTTGGTCTCCATGGCGACGGGACGCGGAGCGGCGGCGGCCGAGCCCGAGCTGGTCTCGAGGCGCGTGCAGAAGACGAGGAAGAGGAAGAGGAGCGCCAAGAGCTCGCGATCATGACGGACATTCTGTGCGATTGGCTGAACCGAGAAGTGAAGCTCTCGAGGACAGTGGGTGAGTGGGTGGGCGTGGGGGTCCTTGGCGGGGAAAGTGCGGGAGAGGGAGCTAAGGCTGTGGCCGAAAGGAGCAGGAGCAGCAGCAGCAGCAGCAGCAGCAGGAGGCATCAATCGCCTTGGTCGAGGAATGCCTCCTGTTCTTCCAGGCAAAGGAGGGAGACGCCACTTTGCACATGCTCGGAGATGCTGAGCACTTTAGACATACTCGGAGACACCGAGCTCTTTGGATATGTTAGGAGATGGCACTTTAAACATGCTCGGAGATGCTGAGCACTTTAGACATACTCGGAGATGCTGAGCACTTTAGACATGCTCAGAGACACCGAGCTCTTTGGATATGTCGGGAGACGGCACTTTGGACATGCTCGGAGATGCTGAGCACTTTAGACGTGGTCAGAGATACCGAGCTCATTGAATATGTTAGGAGACGGCACTTTAGACATGCTCGGAGATGCTGAGCACTTTAGACATGCTCAGAGACACCGAGCTCTTTGGATATGTTGGGAGACGGCACTTTGGACATGCTCGGAGATGCTGAGCACTTTAGACGTGCTCAGAGATACTGAGCTTTTTGGATATGTCGGGAGATGGCACGTTAGACATGCTTGGAGATGCTGAGCACTTTAGACATGCTCAGAGACACCGAGCTCTTTGGATATGTCAGGAGATGGCACTTTAGACATGCTCGTAGATGCTTTAGACGTGCTCAAAAGTACCAAGCTTTTTGGATATGTCCAAGACACGAAACCTGACACATGTATTTACATTTTTACAGCACAAAGCACCACAGCTGTACAGCCTTTGAGCTTGACCCACCAGAATTTTTCATTTTTGCTAAGCAGAGACGGGAAAGAGGAACAAAGAACCAGAAGGACAGAAGAGTTTGTAGTTGCAAGATGCAACTGCTCTGCTCCTCAGGAATACAGATCTCAAGGTGCAATTGGGCCTCTCACAATAACCCTGGCTGTGGTCACACTTAAGTTTTAATCCAGATTCAGTCCACTTTCAGAACGGAAGAACACATCAGCAAAGTGACGAGCGGTTGTCTTTTGGCATTATGTTACTCAGAAAATCCACCTTGGCGTTAGATAATGTGGAAAGAAAATGACTAATCAGTTTGCTGTTGTGTTCTCCCATTCGGAAAGTGGACTGAAAGTGGATTGAAACCTAGGTGTGAACACAGACAACCTGTGAGGGTGGTTAGGCAGAAAGGCAGTCTCAGGGATCACAGGAGGAGCTCTGCTGGATCAGACCACAGCCCGCCTAGTGCACCATCCTGCCTTGCACTAGTTGCCCACAGATTGCTTCTGGGCATTCTCTAGCAGAAGAGAAAGGCAAAACCATCATTCCCTGCAAATGGCCTTTATAGGCATCCTGCCTGTCCCTTCAGCTTGGAGGCAGTACCTGGGCATCCATTCTAGTAACCTGCCCTTCATGAATTTGTCTTTCTTAAAGCTATCCAGCTGCCCCAGAGTCAGCCAGGGAAGTTTGGTGGCTATGTGGAGATTTGATCTCTCAACTTAAGCCAGTACTGTAGCTGCTTCACATCAAATGCTCTGCAAGACATGATAAAAAATAAACTGACCTTGAGGCGGTTCCAGAAAAGCCCTATAGCTGTTGCTCTTGTGCATTGTGTTTTAATTTTTCCCACTTGTCCAGATGATACAGATGGTCTACTAAATTGGGGGGGGGGGGAGGAACCATTGCCTTTCTTCTTCAATGGAAAGTGATAGGATTATAACTGTGGACCATCTTTGTGCTGTTGTAACTTTGCAACCTGATCAAGTTTACATAGCAACGTCTGCAATCTAAATTTGTTTGTATATATCCGTCCTGCACTATACCCAAAGGTCTCAGGGTGGATCACAATACAATCACTATATAAAACAAACAAAATAAATGCTAAAACAATGACAGCGGTAGAAGGGCAGGGTGCTTCCTCTGCCAAAAGTCAGCCCTTAAAAGTTTTGAGAGGAGAAAAAGGGATGTGAGTGTATGATAACTCCATGACAGTAACATGGTTAATGTGTCAGTGCGCCTAAAATGTGGGGTTTGTATGGAAAGGGCTCTGGGGGTCCACAGCAAAGTCCATCAGTAGGAACAAATGGTCAGGAATACATGCTTGTTGGCAGAATTCCGTGAAATTCCTTTATTTTGAGACATTCTGAATTTGCATTCATCTAATGATGGGAGCATTGTTCTCAGTTCTGAGGTAGGATTTACATATTAGGAATAGTATTTATATATGAGATATTGAAGACATGAACAAGTTTTGTTAGATCATAAAATAATGCAGTAATGCTTTCTGGAAATAAATCAGTCTTTGAGCATTTGATGAAATAATGCTTGCTTTTTCGAATTGATATTGCAGCATCAGGGTCTACACCAACTGTAGATAGGCACAACATGGTATTCTTAAAAATTGCTTTATTAAACTCACTTCATAAATTACAATCATTTCAATACGTATCTTATAAGTACATGTGGTTCCCAAGTGACAGGGGATTCACAATGTGGCTTTTTTAATAATGAAATTGATTATCTATTTTATCCTCCACGTCATCCACCTGATTAATGTCTAAGTATATTATATTGCATAAGTGCTTATTTGCACCTGAGACGCTTAAAGATGGAGAACTGAGAAACAAGGAAGACTGGATTAAGACAAGGAACTAGAGGTGTTTTCGAATTACTCTTCCCGTCTGCTGGACAGAAAAGGTGCACGATGACCCAACGTTGACTAGCACTCACACTTGAGCACAAGTCAACTTTACCCACTCCCTCCCTCTGGGATCAGATGCTCACCTTATTTGATCCTGGGGACTGGTCCTCCTCTGGGCGCCGCCATTTTGGCAGCGGTGCCTCCGTGACTGTCTTGACAGTGCAGATGCTCTGTGCATGCGCAGTCGTGTCTACGGTCATCTGAGGTGCCAGTGTGCTTGCATGGCACCTCAAATGACCTTGGAGTGCCGGCGAGAGCGAATGGTCGCACTGACAGACACTTCAGTGAGCCAGTTTGGTCTAGTAGTTAGGGAGCCGGACTCCTATCTGGGAATACCGGGTTCAATTCTGGCCTCCCCTGTGAAGCCACAGCTAGCCTTGGGCTAGCCACAGCTCTCTTCTGAGCTCTCACAGCCCCACCTACCTCACAGCGTGTTCTGTTGTGGGTAGAAGAATAGAAAAGCTTTGTCAGCCGCTTTGAGTCCCCTTAAATGGGTGACAAAAGCAGGGTAGAAAAGCCAACTCTTCATCTTCTTCTTCAGGTAAGTGTTAGGTAAATGTTGATAAAGGTGTGGAGCACGAAATTGACAATTAGTGCACTTCTGGAGAGGGCAGGAACACTTGTAGGCTGTAACATCCTACTTGATGTGTGTGTGCTCTTCCCCAGAGATTCACTAATTATGCACTAGAGGCCATAGTGCGAAAAGACCTCAGTACTCCTATCTCACAAGGGAACAAAAATAGATTTATAAAGAGTTGTTTTGGCCTTGGCAGGAACATACACACACATTGAACTGGAGCAACTATCTCCACTGGAGCATCTTTCGTGCAGCTCCACTTGGGTCGCATCAAGGCAGGTTCCTGGTTCTCCTTTCACCACACGAGACCCTGCAGGACACCTTCTGCACCTGCAGATGGAGACCAGTCACCCAGCTAGCTTCATGGCGGAGTGTGGAATCAAACCTGGTATTCCCAGATAAGAGTCCGGTTCCCTAACCACTAGACCAAACTGGCTCTTAGGCCACATTCACTGTTAAGTTTGTTCCAGTTTCATTCCACCTCCAGAGTGACAGGATGCATCAACAAAATGACATTTTCTTTCCACACTATCTCACCCAAAGGTGGGGTGTTTTTTAGTTAGATTATGCTGAAATAAAGCAGCTTCTCATTTTGCTCATGTGTTCTCACACTCAGAAAGTGACTGAAGCCAAATTAAAACTTAGAAGTAAACGCTGTCATTTCCACCAGGTGACTTGGCCTTGACAGCATACAAAGAAAGGTCTTCGTTGTCATTTCTTTCACAATGAAATTTATGCACCTTGATTGATCCCATGGGTGCTGCAACAGACCCGCTGGACATCTTGGAGACTGGTTGCCCCTGGGGACAGTCAAAGGTGTCTTAGCTGTACTGTATGATGGAGACCTAACTATGCATGACACACATAAAGGGTAGAAGGTAAAGGGGGAGAAGAAATTGCCCTCTATCACTAGGTTCTTGAAGCAGCTTATTCGTAGCTCAGGCTGCAGCCTTTAAGAAGTTTGTTATTGAATGGTATTAAAAAATTACATGACTAAAGTGTTATACAATGATAGGACAGGGTGCCAATAGGAATTAAATAAATAACTAGGTAGATAGGCAGGCAACTAGATAGATAATTGAATAGTGAATTTATTTTAGTATTGTGCAATGTTGATGGAAAATAATGGATAGCAGGCACCATCTTTCTTTTTTATCATATAGGGGTATCTGCTGTGACAACAAGTCATATACAGTTTACGCTTAAAACATATAACTATATAAGAGGCGTCCTCCTAGATTGGGCCACAGCCCATCAAGTTCTGCAACCTGTCTCACACAGTGGTCCATCAATTGCTTCTGGGCATTCTCGAACAAAAGACAAAGGCAAAACTTAATGAAGGTGTTGACTCTGTGGTTAAAAAAAAACCCTAAATCAGTGCTAGATTTACTTCAGAAGGGAATAAAAAACAAGTTTGCAAGTATTATTGTGCCTCTTTTGTGGCCATATTTGTGGCCACCACACCTCAGAAAGGATATTGTAGGACTGGAAAAGGAGCAGAAAAAGACAACCAGAATGATCAAGGGGCTGGAACACCTTCCTTCCTTATTAAATGAGGTTGCAACATCTAGGTTTCTTCACCTTTGAAACACAGTGTTAAAAGGTGACGTGATTGAAGTACCGTGCGCGGTGTGAAAAAAGTAAAAAAAAATTACCCCCTCTGTCACATAACATTGGAATCCAAGGGGCGTACTATGAAGCTGGTGGGCAGGAGAGTTAGGACCGACAAGGGGAAGCATTTATTTCAGCCAAAGGGTCATTGGTCTATGGAATTTACTGCCAGAAGAGGTGGTGACAGCGTGGATAGCTTTAAGAAAGATTAGACAAATTGATAAAAGGACACGTTCATCAATGGCTACTAGAATGGATGCCACATTGGAGAGACAGGCAGGATGCCACGGAAGGCCATTTGCAAGGATTTGCAAGCAGGTGAAGGAACCCTTTCCTGGTATGTCACAGAAAGCTCAGCCTCTATTGATTTATAGGTGTAATTGGGATTCTTTGCCCAATATGCATCACTTTGCCCTTGTTAAGATCGAAGTGCATTTGCCACTCTGTTGGCCACTTACCCTATGTCAATCTTAATTGCATCAGGAAGGAAGGAGACAGACTGTAGGTGCTCTTACATAATATGTAAACATCAGATGTCCTTAGATGATTTAGAGTTGATAAAGGGACCACATTTAGCGGGGGGGGGGGGGGGGAAGGGAATAGAAATAATACTAAAATTTACTAGTCATTTTTGGTGCATTTTCAGGTTTATTAGCTTCTTTTCTTATGCCCAAAGTTTTTAGAAAGAAAGTTCTTTTGTAGCATTTATGCAATATGCAGGTCCCAGCTAGAGTTTATTTGGGATTGCTGCATATCTGCATATCTGAGGGGTGTAGGGCTATAGTAGAAGTATGAAAATAACTAAATTTAAAAACCCCAAATCCTTGAAATCAACGTAATGCAACTGTATGAAGTAAGTATGTACAGTGTATTTTGAGCACACACACTTTTTTTTTCCTTTTAGTGCTATGAGTCGCAGGAGTTGTATTTGCTTTTGTGGCTTAAGAATTAAGCAGGCTTGGTGTGTGCAGACTGGGTGTGCAAATTTTATCAAGTGGGGAACTTCATGAGCAAGCCCTTTTTTCTAGATGATATTAGTTACAGAAGAGACACATCATATCCTTGAAATTCTCATAGGCCAAGCATTTTCATCACGTAAGACTCTTATGTGGATTTAAGGGGACAAAGCAATAGAGTTTCCTCAATTAATAAGGACTCTAGAGGATGGACAGCCCTCACAGGTACATGTTTATCCAATAGTCCCTACTGTTTCTGCTCTGAAGGCTTTTCTCCAAAGGGAAATAACATCTATGCTGGGAGATGAAATCCCCCTAAAGAGAAGCAGAAGTGACAAATTTCTGTTCCTCCTTGGATTGTTAGGAGAAGCAATTATAAACTCACAAATTAGAAAAATATAATGGTATATTGCAGTATACGGTTACTGCACCTAGGCTGATATATGTGTAGTAATAGAAAATGCCAAAAATTCCATTAGCAGATATCTGTTATTCTATCTAGGTCAGAGGTGTCAAATTCAATTTTGCAGAGGGCCGGATTAAAAAAAAAAAGTACTGTCAGGGCCAGGGGGTGTGACTGGGGGTGTGACCGGGGGCGTGGCTAGGGCACAGAGGAGGGCCTGGGGCGTGGCTGGGGGCGTGGCCGGGGCATGGCTAGGGCACAGAGGAGGGGCTGGCTGTCCATGGCGGCGCCCGCGGACTCGGGCAGTGGAGGGTCCCGCCGCGCGCTTGCCTCGCCTCGCCTCCTTCGTGCCCAAGGAGGACAGTGGTGGCGGCGGCGGCGGCGGGCGGCGGCGGCGGGCCTTATTAATACACCCCACGGGCCGCAACCGGCCCGCGGGCCGTATCTTTGACATGGCTGATCTAGGTAGACCTGCAACAAAGGGGTCCGCCTCTGAATGCTCAATAGGCTGCACGCTTTTGATTAACAGACTTTGTGGGTAATAAGCAGTTCATACTTCATTTAAGTATTAGAACCATATTTATAAGAATAAACATGATTCGTTCTGATGCTCATCTCTGATATTAGAGAGAGGACAATGTTGTTTTCTCCCTCTAGATGTAATCTATGTGTTCACATTTATTTCCTGCCCATCATGTTTCCTGCCCTGGGACCATTCTGAGACCTTTCGATATACCACCCTATGCAATTGCTCTCTGGTCAGGAGGCATAATAAAAAGCCAGTACAAGGTTAAAAATATAGGTTAGTAAAACATTATAAATAACAAAATTCAGCAGACCAGTAATGTTGTTGAGATCCCCTATTCTCTCCCAGTCCCACTTTCTTTGTGTGCTGTTTTTTTAGGTTGCAGGTTTGAGAATATGGACCTGTAAGCTGCTCTGAGAGTCATTTTAGGCTTAAGAACAGCATATAAATCATCTAAATAAAAACTGAGTGCAGGAGAAGGGAGGATGAATTTCGTGTTAAAAATAGTGGTGAGGCTATTTTTTTCTTGATTTGTAGAGATCTATCATGGTAGAGTTTGATGCATCTTAGAGAGAACCTCATTCTACAACTTGAGGGATGTCACAAAGAACGCCCTCTCATGAGTGTCACACCTGTCAGGGGCCCTTCTGAGGTTGATCTTAGACGTAGGCAGGTCTATATGGGAGGAGGTGCTCTTTTAGGTATTTGGGACCCATGTTCCTAAAGACTTTCTAAGCCAAAGTCAGTACATTAAATTGGACTCATTGACTCAGTGGACAATTGGCAACCAGCCTGGTATAATATGTGTCCTGCCAAGAGTGCCCATCCACAGTCTCACTGTTGCATCGTTTAAATATAGGCCAATTCTTAAATAAAGAACATTGGACATAGAAACTCAAAATGACCTGGCAGTCATCTCTCAAGCTGGAGCACCCCCAGTCTGGTTATTTTTAATCTATCTACTTATCATACTTCTGCCATTCCATAACATTTGAGAATAGCCTCCACAAGAGCTAGATTTGACCAACTTGACATCATGATGAGACTGGGTCAATACCAGAACATTCCTTGTGACAAGAGACTCTGTATACTCAGGAAGATACTACACATTTTCTGCTGGAATAGATGACTCCATCAGGGATCACTATCTAACTGCTCTTCTTCCAAATTGTGAGAGGCTAAACAGCAAAGTACACTGGTTTTTAAGAGGCTCTGAAAATTTTACTTCAATAGGTGTGGCTCTGTTTATTGTGAAAGCTGCCAGAGTTCGTGCTTCACAGATTAATTTTAATTAGATATTTTATTATCATTCTAATTGTATTCATATTTACATTTTTATTACTGGGTTTGTATATACTTTTTATTGTTTTATAAGCTTTTTTGATGTGGTCATTTGACTAATCATTAATAATAAACTCTAAAACTCACTCTAAATACTGCTGCATTGTGCCCTAATTGTAGCTTCCAAACCATATTCAAGGGCAGCCCCACCTACGGCACATTACAGCAGTCAAGTCAGGAAATTATTGGAGCATTAACCACCACTATGAGGGAAACAGCTTTACAAAAGTTTTTTTCTGTGCCATATATGTGTCCCAGCTGGGGGACTGAGTGGTTAGGAAACAATCTAGGGTGTCAGGATCATATGAAACCCCCCATTCAGAAAAAAGATAGGATACAAATATAAAAATAAGTATGAATTAACCTTTTTGTCTGATCTTTTCCTCCCTAGACCCAGAATCTTTCTCCAGAGAATTTTCTTCAGGTTATTTGATAGGAGAACTTTTACACAAGTTTGAACTTCAAGATGACTTCGATCAGTTTTCGCAAAGCAGGTTAATAGTTTTTGTTGTAACGTTCATGATCTATGCTTCTATTGATATAATCAACAGGCTTCTGCCCTGTATGCGGGCCACATGTTCATCTTTTGCCAGCTCCATTTAAAACTGAGCTGCTCCATCGTAAGAAGTGAGAAGGGAATTGGCTATTTCTCCTCTCTGTTCTTATTCTGCTGGTTTAACTGGAGTAACCAAATGAGCAGAGAACAGCGTTAAGGAGGGGAAACACCAGAGATGCTGTTTAGATCTGACACAGGAGTAAGTTTATGCTTAACCAGACTAATCCCTGATAGGGGTAAGATTTTATATGTTCAGCTAGGTTGAAATGATGCCTTATTTTGCCAGTTCGTCCAACTTTCAGTTCCCCGCAATGCTTAGCAGTTAGTGCTCATGGATAATGAGTGTGCTACAGAGCCTGAGGTTAGCCTTACACTTTTGAGGCCACTGTATGCCCCAGTCACGTATCTGGCATCATCTGAATCTAGACAAAAATGCCTTTTATGTGCATGTGGTCTCTAATAGGAATCTTGATTGTCCGTTTTCCTGTTACTATAGAGAAAATCCTACGTGCCCTGGAGCTTGTTCCCTTTGGCTAAATGAGAGAACATGGGTGCTTCTCTGCTGACTATATGTTCAGGAATGAGCATCACAATAGTACTGTTATTTCTAGAAAGTGCACCTTTTGGCTGGCTATACTGGGCTCCCCTTTGCTTTCCAGCACTGAGGCATGAAGACACATCATTGCACAGTGCCAAGGCATATTCTGTACATGCCACATATAGCATTATGACTTTTATACCTATTTGGAGAAGGAGGAAATGGTGGCTTTCCAGTCATTCTTGTCCAAAGCCAGATGGATGCTGTAGTTCAGTGATGAACTCTGTTTTTTTCTGCATAGGTAATCCTGAACTCTTGATCTTATTATTTCAAAACATTGGTTATACTTACTTATCCACTTACATCCCCTCCCGACATTGATTTTGGCCGTTACTGCACTTACCTCATTTAATCCAGATTAAGGAGATCCAGATTTTGGGATCTGGTCCTCAGGGAATCCAGTCCACGTAGTTCCGCATCATGATGTCTGCACGGGGTCTATAGCACCCGGTGGCAATGGGTGCTAAACAGGGCTGCCATGCAGATGCTGTAGCACCCATCCCAGGGCTCCGATTAGGCTCGAGCAGGAACGTCCGCCCGTGGCACAGCGTGATTGGGCCACGTAGCCATTAATCCAAGGGTAACGTCCGGTTACAGTGGGTGTGGCTGAGAGACACGGCTTCGTAGCAGCCTACGAAGTCACAGCAAAGCTTGTGCTCAGCTTCATAGGCCGCTACGCTGGACGTGTGGGCCTATGTAGCATGTGTATTGAGGGGTGGAGCTGGTGCCGACCCACTGCAAATGGTGGACCCCATTGCCCCAATATATGTGCGGAAGCACAGCCTCTGATCTGGTCTTCATGGCACAAGACTGGATTGAAGACACAATTAAAGGGGTCTAGTGTTAATCCGGATTTAAGGGCCCAAAGACCCCATTAAATCCGGAATTTGATGGCGCTTGCACAGACAATGTGTTCAGAATCGGGTCCTTAAGGGGTAGCGTGTGCAGAAGGTATGCAGAGGATCCATACCAAATGTGTTCCTATTGGGAACCTAATGGGGTCTACAGGGCCCATGTGGAAATGACCTTTGTTTGGCTCTGATCCTTTTCCCCTTAGAAAGGATACTGGTCTCTCAGCTTTTGAATTTGAAGGATAAAAAGCATTCGAAACGTCATGTTCTGTTCTGTACATTTACAGGCTTGCCAATGCAAAACTTAACAACTTTTCTCGTATGGAACCCACACTTCAACTTTTGGGTGTGCAGTTTGATCAAAATGTAGCCCAAAACATCATGACAGAGCAGCATGGAGCAGCCACCAAACTCCTCTATCAACTCTATGTGGCTCTTGAGAAAAAGAAGAAAGCAGGACTCACCGGAGTTGCCATGGATGCAATGCGGCCCTCAGCTCATGCAAAGCTTAAGTCTGTGGGAACCGATATGTATCGAGAGGTGAGCTTAGTCTTTGTGAAGGTGTTGTTTCTATCAGTGAGTTCATTTTGAGGGAACGCAGCTTACGTTGACTATGTGCCCTGAAAAGAAAATGCATATTAACCATATTTTCTTTTTAGTCTACTTGTCTTTTACGTGAAGCGTGCACTGTGTATAGTTAGATTTTATAAGGTCATAATATGAAAAACTAGGGCTGCGTTCCCATTATAAGCTTATTTCAGTTACAAAACGGTTTCAATCCTCACAGTTCCCACGTCAGGTTGGCTTAACACTCTTTCCGCATGTTAAATCGCCCCAAAGCGTTGTAAAGGTTAATCTTCATTTCAACAGGTCTCGCTCCGGTTCTTGCATTTGAAACGTTTTACATTTTTTACTGTGGGAACGGTACCATGTTAAGGGATGAGAATGCATGTTTAGGGTTTCCCTCCCCCAATAGCTTGCTTCCAAAGATAGTGATTCTACTGTAAAAATCCACCCCTTACACCAGCCGCTACACTGTAGCAATATACCCACTTCACACCTGATAACAATG
Organism: Aspidoscelis tigris stejnegeri; assembly: GCA_023333525.1. Taxonomy (NCBI): domain Eukaryota; kingdom Metazoa; phylum Chordata; class Lepidosauria; order Squamata; family Teiidae; genus Aspidoscelis; species Aspidoscelis tigris. The sequence goes on from JALMGA010000007.1 coordinate 18,338,904, forward strand.
TTGCAATTTTGCAAAAGTTTTGACCTTTAAAAAAGGGAAAGGAAAGGAAAGCAGCTGCAGGTTCTGTTTTTAAGGTTGTGACTGTGGAGTGAGTGGGAGAAGGGGGCTTGAGTTGCCGCTGCTGCTGTGTGCCCTGGACAATGGGGAGAGGAGGGGAAAGAATCACTGGCTGCCCACTGCCATTTTTCCTCCATCCAGGCAAGCGCCAGCCACCCAGCCACCCAGCTAGGCTCCGTGAAGGGGTTGGTCATGGGTGGCACGTTCACACCAGGAGGAAGAGGGCAGGGCAGCCCCAAAAGGCGGCTTTTAAAAAGTAGCCACTTGAGTCACCCCTTGACTCATGTAAGTCACCTATGATCCTCAGAATCCAGATCAAGTTGAAAGTAATGGGATCAGGCAAATTCGCGTTTGCATCCGGTTCTATTATTTCGGTTTAGGGAAAACAAATTAAGCTTATAATGGGAACGCGGCCTAGATGAGATAATGGATGAATACATGCATGAACTAGAGGAATGAGTCCTGTGATGACCATTCTAGCTAAAAACTGATGAATCCATGCCACCACTATCCTCAACATTGTTTTTAATCATGTATGATTGTTTATATCCATGATGGCGAACCTATGACACGCATGTCACAGGTGACACTCCAAGCCCTTGTTGCCATTCGTTATCTCATGGGCCACAGGCTGCTTCTGGTTTGCAGCCTACAGGATACCGGAAGCACAGAGACACTGTCTGTTGCCAGCATAGGAGGCGCGATGGACTCATGTCATCACACCACCAGGTCACGCACAGTGAATCTATGCTTCCGGCGGCTAGAGGACTGAAGACCTGTGTGCAGCAGTGATGGCTTTATTTACAATTTTTCCCTGTACGTACTTTTGTGAGACCTTATTCTCAGAATTAAACAGTATTAAAACCAATAGAAGAAGCCGACTGACAGATGTAGTTAGTAGTGCTTGCTTGTGCTGGAAGTGTACGAAATACCAACCTTCAATTGAAGATTTAGCAAATGAAATTCAGCAACAAAAAAGTCACTCCTGTAAAGAATTATTTGTTTTTGCTTTCAATAAATAAATATATCAAAAATATAACTTTTTTTTTACTAGAGCTGCAAATACAATGGTACCTCGACATACAAGTGCCCTGACATACAAGTGTTCTGAGATACAAGCTGCCGAGCGAGTGATATTTTGCTTTGAGATGAGAGCAAGATTTGAGATACGAGTATGTAAATACAGTACAGTACATAACAAAAACAACTGAGGTGGTGTTTTGGGAGCTGGAATGGATTAATGGGAAAATTGCTTTGAGATACGAGCGATTTGACATAAGAGCAAGGTTACGGAACGAATTAAACTCGTATGTCAAGGTACCACTGTATCACAAAATTATAGATATTTCTAGATATGACATAGCACCTGAGTTAAGCTAGGGTGTTTTTTTTTGCCAGTTTTGACACACTGAGCTCCAAAGGTTCACCATCACTGGTTTTATATGCTGCCCTTAAGCCAGAAGACTATCAGGCCGTGTCTACATGCGAAGAAAAATCTGGAAAAAACTTCTTTTGCTTCTGAGCATCTCCATGCAGAGCTTTACTCCGGGCTTCCAGAGCCACAGAGGAGGAAAATCCGCGGCAGAACACCCCCCCCCCTTTAAACAGTTCTACATCTGAACTTTTGGGAAGCCGCTGGTTTTCCTGGTAGCATGGAGACGTTTACAAGCATAACATTAGGAGGCTGTCATTTGCCCTGCATACTTGCTGGCCGGATGACAGCTGAAGGGAGAGAGAGGAAAGGGAAACGCCAAGAGAAAACGGAGGGAGAGGAAGACACACACACACACATGGGTGCACCTGGAGGCAAGCAGCAGGGGAGAGAGGGGAGAAACTGGCAGGTCTCTGCTTTACTTCTGTGTATAAACAACATGAATGAACGGAGCTGGATTACAGCTGAAGGGAGAGAGAGTGTGTGTCTTCGCCTCCCTTCCCTCTCTGCCCTGCTGCTTGCCTCCAGGTGCACCTGTGTATGTGTGTGTCTTCCTTACCCTCTGTTTTCTCTGTGTTTCCCTTTCCCCTCTCTTTGCCTCCAGGTGGGAAGGAGGGAAAGAGACAGGCACCACTGAAGTTTACAGGGATGGGGGCAAATAAGGGAGGGAGAGACAGACACACACACACTGTGAAAGAAAGAGGAGATCGCTCGTTTGCTTTACATGGATGCTGGCAGCTGAATTCGACAGCTGAACGGAGCCTGTCATCGCTCCAGTGGGCGGGGGAAGGGGGGAGAAAAAGATGCGGGCTTACAAAAAGCGGTTTTCATGGGGACAGGAAAGTGCAATTTTAATCCGTGTTGCCTCAAACCTCATGGAGATGCATTATTGTGAGTTACAACCTGGATTTTTTAAAATCGCATCAATAGGAAAGCTATTAGTTCCCTTGGAGACGCACCCTCAGAGTAGTTTACAGTATTTAATATGAGAGAAGTTCCTGCCCTCAGGTTTATAATCTCAAAAAAATTGATACACAAGGAGAAAGGGGATTGGGAAGGAAGGAGAGGGCTACAGTGGTTACCCATTTGTTACTGAGCAATAGAGAAAATACAGATTTAACTCAAAATTAGAACACTTTGGAGTTGACTGAAGTCTGTATTGGAGCCTGAATTCCAAATTTGTTTACCATATTTTGGGAATCTTCTAATTTCAGCGCCTTAAAACCCTAGTGCCTCGCCAGGTGGACCTATCACTTCAGCAGATTTCAGACAATTTTCATAACAAAACAAAGAACCTTGAAAAGAAAATTGCTCAGATGCGATTTGTAGAGCAACAAGAGGCAAAGAAACTCCAGGAAGAGAAAAAAGTTCAAGAAACAGAAAAGGTGAAAAGCTTTCTTTCTTTTTTCCTTTTTAGTCCCAAGATTGACATGAAAATTCATAGGTTTTATTTTTCTGCAATCTCAGGCCGCTTGAAGGGGGACCGGAGCTGAATAAATATGCGTAAAACTGCTCTTGTTAGAGGCTTATTTCTTCTCCTTTGCCGATTTACTAATCTTAATTGTTGGGTTTTACGCCTGAATGGTGGATTTAATCTTTGTTTCATGAGCCATATTCAGCTTATTGGAGGAAAGGGAAGGTAACTGTGTGGAAGTAATCAACAGCTTGCTTAGCACAGGGTAATAAAAATCTCAAAACATTTTTGCCAAATAAGGAAAAAGCTTGTTTGAAAATACTAACATTGAAGCCAGTTTCTTCCAACTGCACACTTATATGGACTTTCAGTTGTGCTGTTCTCGAGTTTCAGAGAATGTTGAATTTCTGATCATGGCATTCCAAACTAAGTGTCATCGAATGAACTTGTAGGGCACCTTTCTATAGCTGCAGCATGGCTTTTCAAAGTCTCCAGCTGGGGTGAAGAACTTGTGACATTTTGGGAAGCATACAAAAACATTAAAAGTACAGTGTAGTGAATTAAGAGGTACAGCAATTCTTAGCTTTAATACACGGCTGCGTTCACACCTACATTTTAATCCACCTTCATTCCACTTTCAGAGCGAAAAAATGCATCAGCAAATTAACCAGTCATTTTCCTTTCCGCATTATCTGTGCCAAAGGTGAATTTGCAGAGTTAGATAAGGGCAAAAGAAAATAGCTTGCCACTTTGGTGATGTGTTCTTTCACTCTGAAAGCGGACTGAATCTGGATTAAATATGAGGTGTGACTGCAGCCCCAGGGTTTGTTCAGAGTTAACTGCAGGAGCATGATGTCATGTAATGCAGTTCCGTACCAGAAAAGTTTGGCACCATGAGAAAATGCTATTAACTGCTTGCAACGGACGTAGTGCAAGTGCTGATCAAAATCTGGAGGATTCATGAAGATATTTTGCAGATTTTGTGTAAACTCTTGCCAGAGAAATGAACGCCAGGAGCCTTCGAGCCAAAATAGGGGAGCTAGAAAGCTTAGTTATGGAAAATAGGATTGATATTATTGGCATAACTGAAACCTGGTGGACCAGCGAAAACCAATGGGATGCAGTCATCCCAGGATACAAACTGTACAGGAAAGACAGGGAAGGGCGACATGGAGGTGGTGTAGCCTTGTATATTAAAGAAGAGATAGAATCTTATGAACTGGAATGTCCAAGTGAGTCTGGCTCTTCCACAGAAGCAGTGTGGATAAAAATACCAAGCCAAAAAGGAAGTCTAACAATAGGGACATGCTACCGTCCTCCCAACCATACGTCCGAAGGAGATGAACAATTGGAGAAGGAGGTAAAGGAGGTAGCCCATAAAGATAGGGTAGTTATAATGGGGGACTTCAATTATCCTCACATAGACTGGGTGAACTCCTGTTCAACTCAGGAAAGAGAGAGAAAATTCCTAGACCTGCTAAATGACTGTTCCATGGAACAAATGGTCATGGAACCAACCAGGGGAAATGCAGTCCTGGACTTGATCCTAAGTAATGCTCAGGACCTGGTAAAGGATGTCACTGTAGCTGATCCAATTGGGAACAGTGACCACAATGCAATAACCTTCAACTTAAATACAGGGAGTAAGTTCTTAATAAAGTCTAACACAGAGACCTTAAACTTTCACAAGGGAAACTTCCCCAAAATGAGGAAATTAGTGAAAAGGAAATTGAAAGGGAAAGTCAAAAGAGTTAAATCACTTCAAAATGCATGGAGACTACTTAAAAACACAATAACGGAAGTGCAACTAGAATGCATTCCTAAAAGAAGAAAGGGGACTTCTAGGTCCAAGAAGAAACCAATGTGGTTCACAAATGCAGTAGATGAAGTCATTAAAAACAAGAAGAGTTCATTTAGGAAATGGAAGGCTTGTCCAAATGAGGAGAACAGGAGGGAACATAGACACTGGCAACACGAATGCAAGACGGCCATTAGGAAAGCTAAGAAAGATTTTGAGGAGCACATTGCTAAAAACATCAAAAGAAATAACAAGAACTTCTTTAAGTATATCAGAAGTAGGAATCCAACCAGGAGAGCAGTTGGACCGCTAGATAGTAAAGGAGAGAAAGGGGTAATTAAAGAAGACACGGAGATTGCAGAGAGACTAAACGAATTTTTTGCTTCCGTATTCACGGAGGAAGACAGAAGACACATGCCAGTAGCTGAGCCTGTGTTTTCTGAAGAGTTAAACTGTACAGAAATAACCAAGGAAGAGGTCCTGGCATGTCTTAATAAACTAAATGTTAACAAGTCACCGGGACCAGATGGTATTCATCCAAGAGTCCTTAAGGAACTCAAATGCGAAATTGCCGACCTTCTAGCAAAAATATATAATCTTTCCCTAACATCAGGCTCCGTACCTGAGGACTGGAGGGTAGCAAATGTAACACCAATATTCAAAAAAGGATCCAGGGGTGATCCAGGCAACTACAGACCAGTTAGCTTAACGTCAGTTCCGTGTAAGGTGATGGAAACCATTATTAAAGACAAAATTAGTGTGCATATGGAGCAGCAGGCATTGCTGAACAAAAGCCAGCATGGCTTCTGCAAAGGTAAATCATGCCTCACAAATTTGTTGGAATTCTTTGAGAGTGTCAATAAACACGTGGATAAAGGTGAACCAGTAGACATTGTCTATCTGGACTTTCAGAAGGCTTTTGACAAAGTCCCACATCAAAGGCTACTGAGTAAACTCACCAGCCATGGAATAAAAGGACAGGTTCTGTCCTGGATTTGTGACTGGCTTAAGGGCAGAAAGCAGAGAGTAGTAGTAAACGGCAATTTCTCAGGGTGGAAAGAAGTAAAAAGTGGGGTCCCTCAAGGCTCAGTACTGGGACCAATGCTTTTTAATTTATTCATCAATGATCTAGAAAAAGGGGTACATAGTAAAATAGCAAAGTTTGCTGATGATACTAAATTATTTAGGGTAGTAAAATCTGAAAGAGATTGCCAAGAGCTCCAGAGGGATCTCTTAGCATTGGGTGAGTGGGCAACCAAGTGGCAAATGTGCTTTAATCTTAACAAGTGTAAAGTAATGCACATTGGGGCCAAGAATCCAAATTACGTCTATAAACTGATGGGGTCTGAGCTTTCTGCAACACGCCAGGAAAGGGATCTCGGGGTTTTGGTGGACAGTTCAATGAAGGTGTCAACCCAGTGTGCGGCAGCAGCAAAAAAAGCAAATTCAATGCTGGGAATAATTAGGAAGGGAATAGAAAATAAGTCAGCAAGTGTCATTTTGCCCCTTTATAAATCTATAGTGAGGCCACATTTGGAATACTGTGTACAATTCTGGTCACCACACCTCAAAAAGGACATTGTGGAACTAGAGAAGGTGCAGAGAAGGGCAACCAGAATGATTAAGGGTCTGGAACACCTCCCTTACGAAACCAGGCTGCAACGTCTAGGCCTCTTCAGTCTGGAGAGACGGCGTTTGAGAGGGGACCTGATTGAAGTATATAAAATTATGCACGGCATAGAAAAGGTGGATAGAGAAAATTTCTTTTCCCTATCGCACAACACTAGAACCAGGGGGCACTCTATGAAGCTGATGGGTAGGAGCGTAAGGTCTGACAGGGGGAAGTATTTCTTCACACAGAGGGTCATCGGCCTATGGAATGTGCTGCCAGAAGAGGTGGTGACAGCTACCAGTCTGGATGGCTTTAAGGTAGGGTTAGACAAATTTATGGATGACAGATGTATCAATGGCTACTAGAACGAATGCCTAGGTGCATCTTTCAGGCTGAGGGGGGGGGAGGAAATGGGGCGCTTCTAGGGCCATCTGCTGGGACTCGAGAGCAGGAGAAGGTTTGTCCTTGTCTCTGCTTGAGATGCCCATGAGCATTTGGTGGGCCACTGTGTGCGACAGGATGCTGGACTAGATGGGCTGTGGCCTGATCCAGCAAGGCTTCTCTTATGTTCTTATGTTCTTAAGGTGATTTGGACAGTTTACTTGCTGTCACCCTTTCTGCACTAAGCCTTATCCAGATCATATCCTGATCATATCCTGCTGGTGGGCTTTTCTGTGCAGTCAGGTGACCACTGTGAACATAGACTGCTGGACTAGATGGACCATGCGTCTGATCCAGTGGGGCATTTCTTACACTTGTTTGACAAATAGAAAGCAGGTCCGTGTGTGATTTGCTCTACAGGAAATGCCTGACTCTGTGTTTGCCCATTAAAAACACCTTTGGTATACAGGGGTTCCATTTACAGGTGCAAATTGTTCTGTTTCCGCCAACGTCTGGTAAATCTCAGAAACCCTTTTAGAGCTCATTCCCCTGTTCTATTTTATAACATTTTTAACAACAACAAAAATTTACTCCTCCAGTTTTGTAAAGTGTTCCTGATAATTTGGGGAACTTTCTATTGGCAGAAAGTTACTGAAATTTGTGGTATTTTGTTAAATAATAATATTTCTTTGGTACCCAGTTTAACATTGTTGCTTACTTTTTTATTGAATGTTTAGAAAATGGTGGAAAAACGAAGGCAAACTGAAATCATGGCTAAAATTCAAGCAGCAATTGTTCAGATTCCAAAACCACCACAGCACACTGTCAAGGCACTTGAAGATCAAAAAGTTCTGAGAAAGAAGAAAGAAGTAGAGGTGACTTTTGCTCTTCTGCAAAATACATAGAATCATGAAGAACAGAATGTACTTCATATTCCTTGATCTGATGGTACAGGTAGTAACTGGAAGGTAGAGGCTTCCTTGAATAATGCAGAAGAGACCATTCTGCTTTAAGATTTATTGTGTCCGAGTAAGCATGGGCAGAATTCTTATAAAGTGTAGCTCTTTATTAACAATAGATGGGAAAAGATAACTTAGTGTGTTTTTGAGTCCTGTTGTTAAACAGAAACCTGTTGCAGAACACTTCAACTTCCCAGGACACTCAATATCAGACCTCAGAACTGCTGTCCTTGAACAAAGGAATTACAAAGGGAGATTTGAAAGGGAAGCATGGGAGCTGGAATTCATCCACAAATTCTAGACCACAGAGAAAGGACTCAACAAGGATAATGGTTTTCTCTTACATAATACATATTTCAACACTAGCTAGCTACTTGACTCAATCACTCAGCTACAGCTCCTTCCTCCAGGCTATCCCCCACATCTGAGGATTTAATCCCCTCCACCACATTTACATGTCCTTTGTCATCTCCTCCATTCAGTTTCCTATAAGTCTGTTCCTGACATTGGGTCCCCTAGCATCTGAAGAAGTAGACATGTCTATGAAAGCTCATGCCACCAACCCTTCTCCTGTTAGTCTCCAAGTGCTACTAACTACCTTGCTGGACAGTCTTTTCCAGTGTAGGTGGAACATTGTGAAACATGGGGGCTCTGTGTTCTAGGTGCCCTGTCATTTGCTAGGTCAGTGGTTCTCAACCTTCCTAATGCTGCAACCCCTTAATGCAGTTCCTCATGTTGTGGAGACCCCCAACCACAGGGGTGGGGCAGCTGGGAGTGGGGAGAGAGGGGCGGTGGGAGACTTGTTGTGACCCCTCTGAAAGGGTAGTTCGACCCCCAAAGGGGTCCCAACCCACAGGTTGAGAACCGCTGTGCTAGGTGATGAGTGGCCCCATTGACTTCAAGAAAGTTGGGAGAGGCAACCAGGGGCCAGTTTGCACTTTCGCCCATAGTCAACAATTAGGCAACATCTGGGCAGGTGCATCTGCACTTGGAGAAGTCGTTTAGACGATAGAAACATCCCCTGCCTGCCCAGAAGTTGTATAATTGCTAATTAGGTGTGGAGCATGAAGTTGTGCTCCACAACCTTACCAACCTTTACCCCAACTTACCTGATAGTGTCCAACTGGCGACCATTCACGCCTCTGCTGGATGGGGAGGTCATTGGAGCTGCCATGCAAGTGCTCTGGCAGCTCCAGTGGCCTCCTGATGCGACTGCAACTGCTCAGAGCATCAGCGTCAACATAGCAATGGCACTGACACACTCAAGATGTTCGACCACGGGTGTGGGGGATGTATGCGAATGTTGACTAGCAATCACAACATTAGTCAACATTAGTTTATTGCTCTCCTTTCCTGTCCATGGGACAGGAAGAGAAGTCCAAAAACACCCCAGGTGAGCACTTACTTGACTCCTTGGGCCAAATTTGCTAGGTTTTGCATGTAGCAAACTCAGTCCAGGGTTGTGGCCATCTAGAATACTTCAAATAGCATTTGGGATGGCTTTTTACACATTCCTACTTAGTAGATTTTGTTGATATTTGGGCAGGCCTGTTTTAAAGCAGATACCTTAGCCAGGTAAACATCTTCTTGAGTGGTAGGCTTATCTCATTAGCTGTTCAACTTCTTGTTAAATCATGGTGAAATACTGTAAAACATTGAAAGGTGTTACTTATTATTTTCTAGAATACATACACAGAAATTAGGAAGTTTGAAAAGCAAATGAGGAGGGAAAGCGCCATGCCAACTGTCACGAAGCTCACTGAGAGGTAATGTTTGAAATAAGTAATTTCTTAGTCAATTTAAATTCATTTCCCTGCTGCATTGTGTGAAACAGAAGCAAGAAATCACCTTGCAGCTTTGAATATAGTTAGTTTATTAAAAAAAAACCCAAAGGCACTCCTGCTTGTAGGATATATACTAAGAACTCTTGCATTCATTTTTCATTGGAGATACTACCAGCTGCAGTGGTTCTGCTTGCTCGCTGTTCAGGTCCATCTGCATTGCTGTAAGACTACCAAGCTTCCATTGTCTTGAAGATTTTCCTCAGAAAGGACTGTTCAACTTGCTGTCTTCCAGTTGCTTCTGAGCTACAACAAAGTTGGCTACAGGTTGAGCAGCCCCACAATAAGCAAGACTTGTGGTGATTCCTGTGGAGTTTAAAAATCCTCTGAAAAGGAAACAAGTTTTATTGTCCTGTAGCTACCACATAGCCAGCTTAAAGATTTTCCGGCAGTGTGGTCCAAGTGGGCAGTGTAGCTCAAGAGGTAATCCCTTGGGCACAAGAGGAATTCCTTTATTCCTCTTTACTTCACCTTGGTCAGACCTCTTCTGGAGCAGTGTCCAGTTCTGGGCACCCCAGTTCAAAAAAGTCATTGAAAAACTAGAGCAAGTCCAAAGGAGGGCTACTAAAATGGTTAGTGATTTGGAAACCATGTACTATGAGGAAAGGATCTAGGAATGTTTAGCCTACAGAAGAGAAGACTGAGAGGAGACATGAGAGCAGTCTTCAGATATCTGAAGGGTTGTCACAGTGCAGGGGGATTGTCCCTATTCTCACTTGCACAAGATGGGAGGACTAGAAACAACGGGGTGAAACTTCAAGGGAGTCAATACAGATTAGATATTAGGAAAAACTTTCTGACAGTGAGGGTGATCAGTCAGTGGAATAGGTTGCCACGGGAGGTAGTGAGTTCTCCTTTGCTGGAGGTCTTCAAGCAGAGGCTGGAAACTACACCTGTCTGGGATGGTTTAGGAAATCTTGATTGAGCAGGGGGTTGGACTCAATGACCTTAGAGGTCCCTTCCGACTCTATGATTCTATGATTCCAATAGAAAAGTAATGTCTTGTCCTAATTAGTAATATCTGCTCAGAGGCAGCAAATTGAGCAAACCTTTCGTAGAAAAATCTTCAAGACAATGGAAGGGTGGTAGTTCGAAGGGTGAAGGAAACTGTGCCACTGTAAGGTTAGGACTGCTGTGATTCCCCCCTTTTGTTGCTCTGTAAAGCACTGTGTGCATTGATGGCATTGTAAGTAGTAATTTTTAATCGCAATACGATGGAAGATTTTTGTCAGAGGTACTGAACCAAACTTAATTTCTGTAGCGTGCTGCAATCCATCCTGCAAGTTCAGGATCTGAAATCTTCCACACCAGCCATCACTGAGCTACTAAACACCTATTCAGATGATGAGTACATCAGGAAAATTCAAAAACGTCTTGAGGAAGATACCTTTGCACGGGAACAACGGGAAAAAAGGCGTCGGAAGATGCTAAGAGAGCAACTGGTAGCCCATGAAGCACAAGAAGTGAGTTAAATTCTTCCTTTGGTTTTTGGATTATGTGTCAGTGATATGTTAGTGAATTCCCAGTTTGTGCCAAGATCTACAAAAAAAAACCCTAAATAATTTAGTATCATTGGCAAACTAATGGGTTAAATCATGTGTCTCTCCAGCCAACGACTGACAAAAGTCTCTCTCAGTGCCACTAATTCCCGTTCTCCCGCCTAAATTCCCAGTATCACTCGGTTGAACAAACAATTGACATTAGCCCCTGTGGGGGCTGTCTCTTTCAGGATCCCTTCAAGGGATTTTCGCTATTGAATAACTATTAATTACTTAGGGTGATAGACCTATGGCAGTGGAGAGCCTGAGAAAGAAAAAGAAGATTAAAATTCTTCCAGAGGTAAAGATTTTCGGCTTAGAAAATTTACCTCAAGATTTGGCTCTCTGGGCCTTTTTGTGCCCTTCACACCTGCAGGTTAGAGCATTAAAGACACTGGCGGTGCGACTCAAGGCAGCTTGGGTTGGCTCACCCCTTAAGAGGGCAGGGTTCCCCATCCACCAGCCAGTCCACATGGATGAGGAGAGAGGAGCAGCGATGGAAGGTATCTCTCTGAGGCAGCAACTGTCTCTCTGAGGCACCTCTGAAGTACCCCTTTGGTTATGTCTGAACACAGCCTTAAACTGGGCTGTCGCTTTTCTCTTTCACCAGCACTAAAGATCTGAATAATTTTACCTTGTTTACAACTAAAAGCTTGACATAATAGCTTCTTTTTTAAAAAAAAAATTATTTTAGGAAGCATATCGGGAGGAGCAGCTTATTAACCGGCTGATGAGACAGTCCCAACAGGAGCGGAGAATTGCCGTGCAACTGATGCATGTCCGGCATGAGAAAGAGGTTATGTGGCAGAACAGAATATACAGAGAAAAACAATTTGAAGAGAGACGACTCAAGGAGTTCCAAGAAGCCCTTGACAGAGAAGCGGTAAGTTTTACTTCTCCCCTTCCCCACGTGCCTCTTGGTTGCCTTTAAAACCAACAACAACAAAGTATATTTATTATGCTCCTTGATTGTCCCTTCAAGAGCTTTCAGGATGTGCAGTTAAAGGGCTTCAGTATGATGCCACAGAAAGTAGCAAAAATGATAGAACAGAATCAAACTAAAGTCTGGAGAACATTGGTCCTATGAAAAAATAAGGTGATCACATTCAGCCCAGCAGAGAATCTTTTGCTTGGTAATTTTTTTTAAAGATTTGAGGATGCAAATCTGGAACAACAACAAAAAGTAGCTACACCCTACTTTTTTTTTAACGGAGTGATGCAGTTTGATTGAGTACAGAGCAAGATGATGATGATAAAAATAAGAACAACAATATAATATCCCTTTCACCAAAGAACAGTGACAAATATATCAAGACAGTGGTTTTTGAAACATGGTTCTCTAGATATCCCTGAAGAAGAATTCTTAGTGAAGTGCTGGGAATTGTTGCTTAGCAACATCTGGAGCCCCATAGGTTGAGAACTACTCTGGCACGGGATTCTGAGAGTAGAATGCATGGAGTTGTTGTTCAGAAACATCTGGAGACTTTTGAGGTAGCGTTACTAGTGATCTGTGGTTTACAGAAATCTCAGTCCTGAGCACACTGATGCCACATGAGATTCCCCCACATCCAGACAAAGGTTTTTCCACAGGTTCCAGTGCTGGATACACTGATTCCATGCAAGACGCCCAGCTCCCCACACCCAAACAAGGCTTTTTCATAGGCTCCGCTGTTGAATGTACTTGTGCCACATAGGATGCCAATTCCCTGCATCCAAATAAGGGATTTTCACAGGCAGCAGTTAGGAAAAACACAGATACCAGCTGGTTTTAAACACCAACAGTTTGGTCACCACCAGCTGGATACTGATGCAGAGTGAAATGCTCTATCCTGTTCGTAGGCAACAATGCTGGCATATCAGTGATGCTGGAGCAGAGGACCCAAGGTGAGCAAGTGCAGCTACACTGGTAGTGGTGGCTTTCAGCTTTCCATATATGGCATTTCTGTTTGTCCTGTGTTCTTGGGGATGGGGGACATTACATTATTACAGAGTGTTATTCCAGAGGACATCTGGAAAGTATAAATTACAACCAAGAGGGTACTGCTGATGTGAATAGTGCCATAGCAACATAACTGAGTGGGCAACTTTCCAACCCATCCGTATTTCTTGTCCTATTTGTAGCAGAACATTATACTCACTGTAGATCTTTTTATTTAGCTTTTGGGGATTTGTAGAACATTTTATTTAGTTCTTGCAGTTGTGTTCAAAAGTCTTTGGGATTCAAGATTTCTGTTTATACTGTACCAAAACTTTGATATTGTGTATGATCAAGTTTATATGGATCAGGCTCTTTAGATACATAGGGTGTGTCCCTGTGGCCATTTTAATCTGAATTCGATTTGAATTTGAGAAGAAGTGTCCCCATGGCCACTGTAATTAATCCTAATCAAATCCGAATTTGGCACCCAGCATCCCCATGCAATTCCTTATTCCCAGATTTTATGAGGACTATCCTGCCTAAATCCAGAGGGAGGGAAAAGGTCCTGATGAAAACAGGACTGAGCCCCCTTTTTGGAGCCAAATCCACTCCCCCCCCCACACACACACATGGGACGATGCCAGGCTATTTGGGGTGGAGGTCTGGCTAATGGCAGCTAGCTGTGGGTGGTTTTTTACAGATGTAAAGCGCCCCCTCCCCCCCCCACTTGCCATGCTTGCAAATGCTCCATACAGTACAAAAAGCAGGAAAGGGGGAGAAAGGCCTTTTATTTTTCTTTTATTTAAAGAGGCTTTTAAAACATTTTCGCTGAAAAAATGCTTTTAGATTTTTGCTGGGAACATGTATCTTCTGAAATATGTATCTTTTGAAAAGGACAGAAGCTTAGAAATGCTTGAATCGATACATTTGTAAATCACAAAAGGGAGAGGTGTGATAAATGAAAGTAATTCTGTTCGCGTTTGAAGTCTCTTCCTTTCCCTTTTGCTTCTTTTATTGCAGGCAGGGTTTGCATGGGGGTGGTTGATGTTGCCTCGTAGATGTGCATGAGCTCAATTTTTGCTAATAATCTCAAAAGAGGTGTGAAAAAGAAAGTATTTGCAGCTAGAATTTATTTTTAAAACTTCTGTTTTTCTGCGGACAGGATTTCCCCGGGGGGGGTGGGGAGGATTTAAAAGCCTTGTTTTTAACATTTAAAAATAGTCCCAAAACCAGGACTAAAAAGCTGCATGGAGACAGCTATATTTGGATTAATTGACAAGAACTCAATCCGGATTAAAAATAGTCCCCCAAAATAGTCCAAAAGGGACTATTTCAGGAACTAAAGTTCCTGCATGGGGATGCAGCCATAGTAGATTTTCCAGAAGTGAAGATTCACTATTTTGTGTTTAACAAATAATGACAATGCCTCCCGGTAAAGATTGTGTGACTCACTATTGCACATCTAGTTGCTGAAAGTCTGAAGCCAGAGGTGAAGCGTGCGGCATGCTGGGACCTTATTCCCCCAGCCATTTTCCCACTTTACAGAGTGAGGAAAATACTCAGCATGACTATTTTTGAAAAAGAAACAGCCACTTCTGAGTGTGGATTTGTTTCTTTTGGTGAGTTTTGAGTGCTTAATATTACTTTATGTTTTTGAGTGTGAAGTGTGTGGAGTACAGTGGATCATTGTTATTTTAACTGCTTTCTGCTTTGATGTAATGAGAAGGTAGCATTGGACAATTTCAGGATTGCAGTCAAAGGGTGTTTCCACACTTACTGCTTGAAATCCAGATTAAGGAAATCCAGATTTCTAAAATCCGTCCCTGGGAAAATGTCTGAAATAGGGATGGATCCAAATGAGGCCTAGTGCATCCGCACATGCATTTGGAGAATGGTTACTGAGGAACGCATCACGTGGCTGCTGTGCGGATGCTGCAGCACCAATATCCAGAAGGATCAGACATAATTTGGTGCATGTCCAATGTAAAGCACCAGTGGGATGGACTATGTAGCTCAAGATGGCAACTTCTGGTCCCGCCCACATTTGTTCCTATCCTGTCCCAGTGTGGAAGCGTCCTCCTTTGATCTGGAATTTGCAAGCAGGAGCGGTTCGAAGACCTAATTTTTCAGGTCCTCCCCAAAACCTGATTGGGTGGTCTCTAGACCCCATTAGAGATGGATCTCGCACGAGGCCATGCGGAAGTGGCGTCCTTGGAGGGTCCCTATTCTGTCCACTGTGTGGAATGTACCTTGCAGATGTGTGCCATATGGGTCCTTATCAGGTGCTTAATGGGGTCTTGAGGGCCTGTGCGGAAACACCCAAAGGTCTGGGCCTTAATGTGGAAGTGGCTGGAATTTGTATATTCAACATTGTAGTCATTGAAAATTTCTTTTCTGGTTGTGGGTGAGGAGATGTTATCTTGCTTGACATCTGAAGATTCTTCTCTGGGATGTGTGTGAGTACTGATGCAGGCTTCTTGACTGGCATCTCTATGGTAGATGTCTCAGGCATGGCATTTGTGTGTTCTAGTGTTGCCTCTGTGGTAAATGCTGTACTATGCCCCTCTCAAGAGAGGTTCCTGTTCTCTGTTGACTTGCATAGGGAGCCCTTAATGTCAGTGAAATTTCAAATAGGGCCAGTTAGTCACGATGTAGTGATTCTTCTAACCCCCAGATTTATACTAAAATACTAGGAACAGAACCCTAGTGTTATAAGAAGGTCTACTGTATTGTTCAAAGTCCTGGAGACTATATTCTTCTCCACTTACAGCTTCATGGTTGTCTTCTTACATAGGTGCAATTAGCTAAACCTGAGGCCTGTTTGCACTTAGGCCCATAGTGAAGAAGTAGTGAATGTCTTGTGAAGAACATACACATGTCGACTAGGCTGCTACAGCCTACAGCGTGCTCGCCCTCACCAGAAGTTCACTAATTGTTACCTGAAGTGTCCAGCAGCACAACCATTCACTCTGGGTATGGTTCCCTGCATTTGGTGGGCAGGGAATGCATTGTCCACACAGGCGCAGTGGCGGCTGTGATCGTTCGCTCACCCATGCTGTGATCAGACCATGAGGAACTGTATTAAAGGGTCGCGGCATTAGGAAGGTTGAGAAGCACTGCTATAAGGTAACTGCAAACGTTGGCTCACTGGTGTTATCTGCCTCCACTCTGAAGATGGATCCAATCTTCATGAGCACTTTTCCCCAGTTATCTGCCATTAACATACTATCCCTTTGATTTAGACTATGTAGTTGAGAAATAATTTAAATAGTAGTAATCCACAGTCTTAATACGTTTTGTGTTGTAAACGTAAAGAGAAATTGACCATTCTTTTCTCCTACTTCTGTTAGGCTCTTGCAAAACAAGAGAAACTGGAGCTTGAAGAACAGGCCCTTAGAGAAAAACAACTACATGCAAAGCTTGCTGCTGAAAGAGCAGAGGCTCGCTATAGGAAGCATTATGAGATGTGCCGGGAAGTTGTTGAACAAATGGTTGACTTGGCAACTAAAATAGGAGAATATCGAGCACTGACCAACAAGTAAGTTGTTTTCTTTTTATTAGGTTTGGATTTGCTGCTAGCTGAGAAAGATAAATTATAACAAACTTGGGCTCTTTCTGCACTGGGCCTTATTTCAGACTATATCCCAGAAAAGAGACCTACCACCTGCATGCTTCTGTAGACTAGAGCAGGCCCCAGGTGGTTTCTACCATAGTCTCTGAGCTAGTAAGCAAACAGCAGCCCTCTATTCCAGGATATTCCATGGGGGTCTTTTCACATCCTCTGGGATGCTCCGTCCACACACCACAGTTCTGCCTTCATCCCATGGGAGCATTCCCAAGGCCTTTCCGTACTTTGGCCTCTAGGACATAATTAGTGCACCTCTGGGGAAGAGCATACGCACATCGAGTAGGTTGTTACAGCCCACAAGTGTGCCTTCCCTCCCCAGAAGTGCAGTAAACATTGACTAGGTGTGGAGCATGAAATTGTGCTCCACACCTTAACCGATGTTACCTAATTACTTACCTGAAGCGTCCAGCAGTATGACTATTCACTCGTGTTGGTGCCCTGGGGTTGTTTGAGGTGCCGTGCAAGTGCACTGGCATCTCAGGCAACCATAGGTGCAACTCCTCGTGTGCAGAGCATCAGTGTTGTCAAGGCGATGGCTCTGATGTACATGCAGTCACGGAGGCACCCAGAGGAGAACCAGGCCTGGGATTGAATGAGTATTTGATCCCGGGGGTAGGAGTGGATACAATCGATTCACGCTCTAGTGTGAGTGCTAGTCAGTGTTGGATCATCACGCTCCTTTTCCGTTCAGTAGACGGGAAGGGTACTGTGAAAACGCCTCAGGTCTCTGAAGCCGTGGAGCAATTTTTACTGATCCACATCTCCACCAGGATTCCACTGCTCCCACAACTACTTCTGAAGTGAATGCCGTGTGAGACCAGGGCACCTGCAGCTGCGCAAATGCATGTCGTGTTGCCATTGCCATAGCAGTGGTCCAGTGTGTGCAGGCAATTGTTAGGGCCTTTGCTATGGCAGTTCTAATGGCTGATAAGGAATTCTGCGTGATTCTGGCTCTTTAGTTCTGAGCTTTAGAAAGTGAAGCTGCTTGTGTTACTGCTGTGTGTGCAGGCGGCAATCCCAGCCCCTTTTGCCACGGAGCGTCCCCAAGGTAAATTTGCGAGGAAAACCCGCGACTTCCAGAAAGAGCGCTGGAAGTGTTGTTTAAAGTGCATGTATTTTGTCGCGAGTTTTCCACGTTTTGTAGCGCTGGAACCTCGTTAAAAACTCTGGCTTGGGGGCGCTCAGATGCAAAAGGAGAGTCTTGGCAGACTTTTTATTCCATGGGGACAGGCCCATAGTGTGATATCCTGTTATTCCATAATTGTAGTTCTGTCTGTATTGTTATGGAATATGTACAATAAGATTTGCGACATGAGCTGTTGCCATCCAGAGGTACTTCACTTGATTTGAGAGGGTTAGGCCATGTGGGAAAAAAAACACCAGAGTTGTAAAGTTACTCTGCTGCTCAGGGAATGCTAAAACTCAGAGTATCAATCTAATGTCTAGACAGTGAGTGATGGTTTCAGATGTACTTTATACTGGTAAATCAATTAATTGTGCAATAAATAAGTGATGTCTGAAAGCAGACAGAGGCTGCGTCCCCATGCACTATATAGTCCGAATCAAGTCTGAACTTGGTAAGGAGTGTCCCCATGCAAAGCCCCTAACCGGACTATATGCCGCCACCATTATTCCACCCGCCTTCCACGATTGCCAAGCCAGGCGAATGTGCAAGACAAATAGCAGCTTCTGAAATGTGCATACAGTAACTGAGTGCCCCAGTTTTACAGTGAAAGATGCAATCGCTGTCCCAAGAGTCTCTTTCCTTGATCATTATTCCATTCTCCCCGCCCCAATTGCTAAGCCAGGCATGATAATTTAAATTGCATACGAGTGCTAAACTGCCGTACTGGGTGGAGCGGAGGTGCGCACCTCTGGTACACTGCCGCCAAACCCTGCAATGGCTTTGTAGAACAATCTGGCTTTTTCTCTTTTTCTTTTCTTTTTTTTTTTTTACTATTATAATTTTATTGCCTTTCAACCCTATGGGCCACTATCAGGGGAGTGCTGCGAAAGGGGAGAGTTGTGTTGGGTGGCACCTCCGCTAAACTGCCACCAAACCCCATAGTAGCTTTGCAAAGTGATCTGGCTTTTTCATATTATTTTTACTATTATATTATTATTGCCTTTCGGACCGATGTGCTGCTATCAGGGAAGGAGGTGTTGGGTGGCATTTCCTTGCCATCACTACAGTGGGCGGCATAGAGGTTGGTGACGTCAGCCTGGCTTCCTATCAGGAGAGAGGGGGTAGAGAGAAAAGGATACTCAATTCGAACTCAGCCCCGCATCCAGACTAAAAATAGCCCAATCCACACTAAACAGAGTGCATGGGGATGCTTCCTAAGACATTATCTACATTGGTGCCTGACAACAGTCTCATGACATGGCAAGTTATTCCATTCTAAGGCAGGGAAAACATTGGATGCGTCCAGACACATTTTATACTGTGTGTGGAATGCGCAATCTTGGTCGTCCCGTCACATAGGATGACTGAACTTCCATTTCCTGTCCGCTTTAAAGAACTGTTACTGCGCACTTACCTGAGCGCAAGAGAAAGAACTCTCCCTGCACAGTATCTAGTTAAACCGGAGTGTCATGTAATGCAAGCAGAACAACGAGAATCACCCCACGAGAAGCTGCCTAACCAGGAAATGCAGCTCAAAACCTGATTGGCTGCCTGAATTCCCATGACACTAAACTCTCGTAGCTCCATAGACTAAAGTAGAGAACTGTATGGACTATCTGTTTTCCCTTCGCAGTGAGTTTACTGCACTTTTTGATTTATTTGCGGATTTATATAGCTAGTCTGGAGGCAGCCATTGATGCTGAAACTGTATGCATAGAGCAATGAATGTAGAGGGGTGTACCTGCTGACATGCAAAGATTATGCTTTCCAAAACATTGTTTTTTATAAAAGCTTATATTGTTGAGTTGTATGCTTGATGCACATTTGCAGTTGATCCAAATGATTCTTGAAAAATCTGTAACTCGTCTGACCACAGATTTATTTGATTTCCTCAGCTTAATTCCAATAAAACTGATGCGTGACTGGAAGGAACTATTCTTGAAAGGGAAGCCAATTTATGAGCAAGCTGAAATCGAACCTTGGCCAGAGGATCCAACTCCACAGCAATTCATAGAACAGGACAAAATGAATTTTCTAGATGAAAAAGATTATGATGAATATAAGGTACTTCCAACTGACACGGCCTAGTAGAAGAACGCGCACTTCATAAAATCATTACTCTTGACTACCACCATTTAAGATGCTACATAGATTCCATGTGACAGTCTATATATTATTTTAACCCATACCTGCACAGCTAAGTGTGTAAACTATTCTGGTTTAGAGAGCTCTGTAATACTAGAATCACTGCCATTTGGGGAGACGTTGCTATCATTAACAATTTTGCTATAGCAACATCAATATGAAAAGCCACCAAGTTATGATAGGAGAGAATACGATTATTATTGTAGTAGAAATTAAGCAATAGGTACATTCTGGTGTGCTATAAAATGTAACACAAATAGATCACAGAAGCTAATGCAAAAATAAACACCATGTCTGTCATAAATGAGTAGTCCTGTTTCATACAGCACAATATATATATATATTTAAAAGTTGATGGATTAGGATCTTCCCTCCCCCCCCCCCCAAATATAATTCTTGGTATTCCAAGATCATCCAGTTCATTGTGATGACTCTTATTTAAGGCAGTTCTGAAAAAGAAGTTTTGTCATTATATCTATTTAGGGCCCTTTCTGCACTGTGTCTTATTCTGAGTTATATCCTGGAATAGGAACCCGCTGTCCACCTGCTGTCCACCCGCTAGTGCGGACTATGGAAGACCCTGGGTGGGGCCCACATTAGCATGAGGGCAACAGGCCCCATTTTGGCAGCGGATTCTCCGCAACTGTGTGCCTCAGCACCGTTGCCTTGATGACGCTGACACTCTTGCGTGGGACCTCAAATGACCCCAGAGCGCCTGCAAGAGTGAATGGTCGCACTGCTAGATACTTCAGGTAAGTAATTAGGTGACACTGCTTAAGGTGTGGAGCACAATTCCATGCCCCACGTCTAATCAATGCTTACTGCACTTCTGGGGAGGGCAGCCACGTTTGTAGGCTGTAACAGCCTACTCTGCGTGCATACGCTCTTCTCCAGTGGTGCGCTAATTATGCATTACAGGCTGTAGTGCAAAAAGGCCTCAGATCTTGTAGTTGTTTAAAAGTTATACTTAAAAGGACCACAGTACTATTTCAGGTTGCTTTTTTTCACCCTAACATCTTCTTGGAAAAGGATAATTGCAAACCGCTTCCATGTTTCTGCCAAGAAAACTGCAGGGATATGAGCCTTTTTGCATCTCTGCCTGGCTCACTCCTAGGGTGCATCGGATGTCTGCACTTCACAACATTTGGTGTATCTGAAACTTACCCAGCATTTCCCCCAAGCACTACGTACGTGCAATTGCCACGATTCCCTTGCTGTGACAATGGGGATGTGCAGCGCCATTGCTGGGGCAACTGGTTGACTGTGACTGCACCATTCTGCCCATGTTTTGTTCGTCGGGAAGAGGTATGAAGAATGGATCATGCAGGGCTTTACTAGCCATGACACTAGTAACCTTTTAGTGCTCTCCAGCTATTCGACAGGAGGACACATCAGCATGCATGGCACGGTTTCTGGGATTGGAGCAGTTCCACACAGTGTGTATGCTCTGTGTGGGAGCATCCTCCAGCTGTCCCACTGGAGCAAGTGCAGAAAGGGCCTGTCTCATCTAGTCACTATAAGGCAAACTTGACTTGAGGCATCTTTTTATCTTTATCTCAGAAAAAACTACCAGTAATTTTCTAACACACATTTTTCCCAGACCAGATCCAGACATCCATGTCCATAAATTAAGGGCCAAGTGAATTCTCCCATTTAAAAAATAATAGTTAAAAAAAGAAGAAGCACAGATTCAGAGTTGGGGTGTATAAAACTGCATAGAATGCTGTACTTTTGAAGAAATATACGTACCTTGTAAAACTCAAAAGCATAAAAAACCGTAATTGAACACATTATCAAACTGATTTTCTTAAATTACAGTGAAGTCTACAAGGAAAAAAAATCCCTCACTGGTTGTGTGCACAATGTCTCTGTCACTCTTGGCCATATCTCCAGATTCTGCTTATGTAGGTTCCTAATTTTAGAAGAGTGATAGCCCCCAGTCTCCATTTTAGCACACATGAGTGCTAGATGTAGAAGAGTGCACCTCTGGGGAAGAGCATACCCACGTTGAGTAGGCTGTTACAGCCTCCAGGCATGCCCACCTTCCCAGAAGTGTGCTAAGCATTGATTATTTATTTGTATTTATTTATTTGTATTTCTGTCTACACCTTAAAATTGTGCTCCACACCTTAACCAACATTACGTAATTACTTACTGGAAGTGTCCATCAGCACAACCATTTGTTCTTGCCAGTGCTCCTGGGTTGTTTGAGGTGCCACACAAGCATGGTGGAACCTCATCAAAGTGCTGGTGCTAACGCACACACAGTTGCAGAGTCACCACTACCAAAATGGTGGCATCCAGAGGAGGACCAGCCCCTTGGATCTAATTAAGTATCTGATCCCAGGGGGAGGCAGCGGGTAAATTGATTAGTGCTCAAATGCAAGTGCTAGTCAATATTGGGCCAATGCCCTTCTTTCCCATCCAGTGGAATGGAAGAGTAGTACAAAAACACCTCTAGTTGTGGCCTGGGGGAAGATGGTTTTCATTGGCGTAGCACCTGCTTTTCTTGTAAAAGATACCAGGTTTGATCCCTGGCATCTTCAGGTGAGATTGATTTCTGTTCCAGGTTGGTGTTGATTGAGATAGAAGGGTAAGTTGTGTGAAACAACATGAAGTGACTTTCTTTTTCCTCTGTACAACTTAACACAGTGTTCAGAGCCTTTATCAGGCAATGTTCTGCTAAAATTAAAATGTAGTTTCTGCAAATTGTAATATCTACAGGACAGAGCAAGCTTAAAAATAACTATGAATGGACGGACCAGCTACATAAATCTCCTTAAATCCAATCAACTTTGGCATCTGCTTTTAATGCAGTTTTAATAGCACTCTCTCACTTGAGTTCTTCTGCAATGGACATTCCTGGTGACCTTCCAGGAGCTATGAAGCTTTCTTGGAAAAAAAAAACCAGAACTGGATTGCCATGGATTCCTTCCAGGAATTGAATCTGGACTGTCTTCACTTAGAGCAGATACTCTATCACTGAGTTAGAATCACTTTTACTGAAAGGCATGCTGTCACTGATAATTGCAGTCATTGGTTAAAAAGGTAACGGTTGCCAGCCTGCAGAGTAACTTGAGAAATGTGCTATTCATTGCTATTATTATTCACAATTCCAATTTGAGGATATGGTTTTTAAACAATATGTCGCACTTTTAGCCCATTGTTGAGGATCTGAGCCAGTTCCAGGACTCTCATAAAATAAAATAAAATAATACTCAAACGTATTTAAAATATAACCCTCACTCTGATCCATCACCCTTCCTAGTAGGACAGCACCCAGAGGAAGCTAGACATCAAAGGCCTGGGTAAAGAGGCCTGGCAAACCTTGAGAGGTTGTTGGGGGCCATCCCAGAAAAGGCCCTCTTACATATCCTTACCCCCTAGCACCTCTGAGAGAGGAGGAACTACAAGAAGGCCCTATCCTTGAGATCACAGACAGGTCTATATGGGAGAAGGCACTCCTTCAGTTATCCAGGGCCCAAGCCATTGAGAGCTTTATATGTTGCCATTAGCACCTTATGCAAATAGTTATGGGCCATTCACAGATTGTACAGGTTTTTGAAAGAATATAGGTGAGGAAAACAGAGGCCTCTTTGCACCTAGGCTACTAGTCAGTAATTAGTCCAGCACTGCTACAGGCTAGAAGTGTGCCTGCCCTCATCAGTGGTGTACTAATTGCTGCTTAGGTGTGGAGCACTAAATCGTGCTCCACACCTATCCAAACCTATACCCCAGACTTACCGCAAGCGTTCAGCAGCATGACCATTTGCTCTTCGTCCATCTACCTATGTGTGGTGGGCAGGGAGTACATCGTCTGCGCACCCGCAACCACATTTCTGGTTGGGATCAGTCCCCGGTGTCCTGCGCATGTGTAGTCATGTTGCCAATGCTGATTGGTTGCTGGCTTTGTGCACAGGCACAACACAGCCACCATCGGGCAGGTCCCTGTAGGCCAGTACCACAGCAGCAGGCTAGCTGGGGACCGATCCACAGGGGTTGGTGCGGCACGTGCCCCCAAATAACATGAGGATCGGTCCCACCCCTCTGCATTGGCCTGCCGGCGCACCATGGACCATGTGACGTGGCTGGCAGCAGCTGATCAAGTCTGCGAGGAGGTGGGATTCTGGTTTTCGCAGTGGCAGCATGGGCCCCACTGGGAATAATTTAAGTTACATGAGACCTTGATGGATAATTGTTTTACATTATTGTAATCCTTGCGATCTGCCCTTCTGTTGAAAGTTCCACCTGCTCCTATCCAAGTTTGAGGGATGTGCACGTTGCTCCTATGTTGCATCCCAGGTGCAAGGGCAGGGCTGAGCAGTGCAACATCTGGACCTATCTGGACCTAGCATTGCAGGACCCAGGCCTGGAAGCAGTTTTGCAAGCCTCCAAATCAGAGTGAGCCAAACTCTGGACCCAGCCATCCCCACCTCCAGATTCCTCTGCTCTTACAGCACTCTGTGAAAGTTCCAGAGGCTCACTAAGTTGTTCTGGAGTGAGCTTCAGAGGTCACATGTAGGTCTGGAGCAGCCTTCTTAGAGCAGCCGCAGTGACACAGCCCTATCAGAAGTTGTGCAGAAGCACCACTCCTGAACAGTCCCTGCTGCTGCAGGTATACTTTTAGCCAGTCCACAGATGGACTAGAACAGGAAATTCTTAGGAAGCTTCTGGACCACTTCAGCAGGTGACACGTGTGGAAGAAGCAATCCAGAGATCCACTTGTTTCAGCATACCAAGTAAGTGTGAAAAAGACCCTATAAAGAATCAGTTTAGAAAAGTTATTTGAAACTTCTGGCACTGGCATTCTAAGTACCTTTGGATGTGAGAAGTTCTATTTTGGACATTTGCGATTATTTGGTAGGAGCTGCTAACATTTGAGGAAATGCAACCAAAATTATATTTCCTGTGATGATTTGTTTCAGTTGCCTTTCTTTATTACGATTGTCCTTTTTACACACACACACACACACAAACACACACACGAGTACTCACTCCAAATGTGATGCCAGATGAAGAGGATGAGATGAGGGAACTTAATGTCTGATCAATTAGTCCTCATTAGGGATGTGTTCAGATATTCATAACATTTGGTATTTGTGGGATGAATTCAGATGATTTTGGACATGCATACACTAATCGAATGTTACGACATTCATACATTAACATTTGTATGAATATGAATGCTCCAGAATAGTTTGGATATTCATTAAACTGGGGACACGTATTGGATACGTATCAATAGATATGCGTACGTTTGGGATACGTATCCGATATGTATAGGATATGTATCTAATACATACGCATTCGTATTGGATATTCATACAAATTTGTATTGAATAGAATCCTACCACATTCAAAGGGTACAAATGAATACAAATTTTGTAACATTTGATTCATTACAAATCAAACTCAAAAAAAAACCCCAAAAAAACATTTGTGCACATCCCTAGTCCTCTCTGACTATTTTTTCCTCAACCAGGAGTTAACAGAATTTTGCTTTTAATTCTGGAAAACACAAACCATAGTTGACCATAGTTGACCAAGTCAAACTGTGGTTTGCTTTAACTGGAAGTTATTAAGACAGGAAGGATTGTAATGTAAAAGTTATGACAATCCAAGCAGGTATAGGGTTGCTGTAGAGCGGTGATGGCCAACCTATGACACGCGTGTCACAGGTGACACACCAAGCCCTTCTGGGTGACACACATGGTCACCCTGGCACCTGGGCATGTAGTGCTTGCTTGTTTTTGAAGTGTACGAAATACCAACTTTCATTTGAAGATTTAGCAAATGTAAAGAATTACTTGTTTTTGCTTTTAAAAAAACACACATATCAAAAATATAACTTTTTTTACTAGAGCTACAAATATCACAAAATTATGGATATGTCTAGATGTGACACAGCACCTGAGTTTAGCTAGGTTTTCTTGCAAATTTTGACACACCGAGCTCAAAAGGTTTGCCATCGCTGCTGTAGAGTTACCACCTGAAAAAGAAGATACGAGCCTTGTATTTTTAATAGTTGGGCAAAATAGCTGGACCACATCTGCTTAAATCCCTTCATTCTTCCATTTAATTGTAGCTGTTATCTGTTTTTATAAACATTAATTATAACATTATTTTCCATTGCAGGCCTGAAGGGTGGGATTGAAGTTGGAACCAATGCTTCCCCCTTGCAGGAACAAATAATTTCAACCTATTTTTCCCTACTTTTGCCACCCCTTTCTTTAGCCAGGGAGAGCTAAGAATGGATAAAACTTTAAAATTTTGGGATTGCTCATTTATTAATGCTATAGGGCATGTTCAAACATTCCACATTCTTCAGAACCGCCCCCCCCAAAAAAAAAAACCTTAATACACAGTTTTTAAAAATTATCTGTTGTATTCTTTTCTAACCAATTAAATATTATTTGTTTATTCTGTTGACCCTGTTTGATGAATGCTAGGACAATACGGGTGTTTTTCCACTGTCACTAGAAGTACCCATTAAGTACCCATTAATGGGTACAAAAATGCCATTACGTACCCATTAATGGGTACTTAATGGGTACTTTTAGTGACAGTGGAAAAACAGCCTACATGTACTTTGAATAGTGATCAGAATTTTCTAAATGGCAGCAATGAAAATTGGACATAATTTTAGCAGAAACGGGATACAGATTTATGATTGATACTACAGTCATCCTGGTTGATAGTTGGTCATCTTATTCAGTTTTTCTTGAGTTAAAAAGGTCAGTACAAAATAAATGTTTTCAAAAAACCAAATAACACCAGGGCATTTGTTTTGTATAAATTGTAAATATGGTTTTAAAGAAAAATTAAGTCTGAAAGAGTAGATCTGCTGTGAAATACTCTCCTTCACAGTGCACCAGGCCCCATAAGTTTATATATTCAGAAAAATGTTTAAAACACATTTATATACCTTGGCTTTTCACCGAAACATCTTCCCCTCCCCATATTTACTTATTATTTTAGTATCTTATTTTAATTTGTTAATTTTATTTTTTGTTTTCTATTGCTGTCACCACCCTGAGACCTTCAGGTGTAGGGTGGGATAAATGCAAAATAAAAGAAAATAAATACATCTGACCCAGGCATGTACTGCAGACTAAGCATGTATGGCATTACAGTTTTAATTTGATTTCTTAATATTTGCGATTTGTCTTGTTGCAGGCTATGATTGAAGAATGGTACCCACCTGAGGATATAAAAGCAAATAAACCTCCACCCAGTAACCCAATACTAGGCCATATAATTCACAGACTAATGGAAATCGTGTATCCACCTGAGCCTGAACCACCACCTCCTGTATTTTCTCCTTTTTCTTTCAAGGGATGTGTATTAGGAAAACTTTTCAGTGGAAAAACCACCTGTTTAAAGTTCTTGAAAGAAGGTGAGGTTGTTAGCCCTCCTTATAATTCCTCATAAAAACACACCTTTTTCACCAGGCCTTTCCTGTGTGAATAGTTACATGGTCTAATTGTATCCCTTTTTCCATCCACTATTTTAACATGATTTTAAACAGGTGGTTTTTGGTGTTTAACCCTTTTTTTATACAGCTATGAGATATTTTATAAGATACAGTATACAAATGCTTTATATAAATAAGTTTATTATACATATTATTGTTTATTGCCTGACTCTGGGATGATACCACAGATTGACATATTCTAGTAGGAGCATCATTTGCACCATATATATATGGTGGCCCCTTTCAGGGGAGGAGCAAGACCAGGACAGTACTGCCCCAGTGTTTTGCGGGCTCTGGCCAGCCCAACTGCGCCGGTGGGAGCCCATAGGGATTCCCTAGGGCCCAACCCCACCCAGGGGTCTGCAGCACCCCCCAGCCTCCAGGCGCACCTTACCTTTTCAGAGGCCGGCTTCGAACTGGCAGTCCCCTTACTGGCCAAAGTGTGAATGGGGGATCCATCCCCGCATGTTCCAGCCTAAGTGCACTACCAGCTGTCTGGCTGTAGTGAGAAAAGGCCCCTCTGTTCCAGCTACGTAGTCCTTGGGATTTTGTCTCGTTTGGTAGGAGGTGCCAGTGCTTGATCTCTTCTGGGCAGTTCTTCCTGGTTTGCCATTTGCCATAGTATATTGGTAGGTCTAGTTCCAGCATTTGCAAAATATTTTCTTCACATTAGAAACCACCTAGAAACCATCATTAGCAAGTATTTGATGCAGATTCATCAGTGTTTTCTTACCTTGCTCTAAAATATCAGTTTGTGATAGCCAGGATCTTTGTTACAGCTTTCAATATTCATGTGATATCAGCTGATAAACTAGTCGCAGAAGCAATCAATGCCTACTATGAGAATGAAATGGGAGATGAACTCAATCTGAGTCCGTCCAAAGAGGAAATGGATCAAATTGCAGTAAGTATCTAAATACTCTGGTGGAGCATAGCAGCAAGCTCATTTAGTGGAGAGTTGAGGCTCCACTTGGAGTCTTTCCTTCAGTGTTCCTTGTCTAGACCTCCAGAAGCTCCTTAGCAATCCAGGACCTCTTTAACACAGGTTGATCCTATTGAACAGCAGTTCACACAAGCCTATTTATAACACAAAAGTTGATGGCATAATCTCATGTCGCAAGCTTTGTGATATGGGAAAATGTCACAGATCTGTCTCTCAAGAAGGCTGGATCTATAAATGACATGCAAATCACAAGTGACACTACAGAAACTCCACAATGCAGCCAACAACAGAATTTTTCTCAACAATCAAGAGTTGAGAAATTTAAACTGCTGGGAGTCTTTGTGCAAGCTTTGTGCAAACTGAATGCTCTGCAAGCCAGCCCTCAGTTTGCTGAAAGTTGTGTCAGCTTGTCCGCTGTGCTGCCATCTTGTTTACTTTCGCATATGCAACCTCCCCTTTTAACCTATATAACAGATGCTCCTTTTCCTTTCTGTTTTTGTTGGATTCCTTGTCAGCTGATAGCACTGCTGGGAACTACTGAAGTGTTGTATGGGTTCAAGACAATGGAGTAGGGGTGTGCACAAATATTCGTAACTTTCGTTATTCATATGAATTTGTACGAATTCGGACATTCGTACAAAAATTGAATATTACAACATTCATACATTAACATTCATATGAATACAAATGTTTTGGAACATTCATACAAATAGTACGAACTTTTGTTAAACGGGGGGTACGTATTGGACACGTATCAATACATATGCATTCGTATAGGGTACATATCCACTGGTATAGGATGCGTATTTGATATGTATGCATTTGTATAGGACCCATATGCGGGATCTGTATACAGGATCTGTACACATTTGTATCAGATATTCATACGAATAAATTTGTATCAGAATCCTACCACTTTCGAAGGGATCTATTAGAATGAATACAAATTTTGTAACAATCAATTCATTACAAATCGAATGCCAAAAACCCATTTCTGCACATCCCTATAATGGAGCTTTGGATTACCTGTAGAAATTGGGTGGGAAATGCTGACAATAGCCCCTGTTGTGTTCTTTGTGATCTTTTATTAATAAAGCCTTGCTAGAAGGACTAAGCTATCTCTGCTGGTGTTTTTGGCCCAAGGTCTGGGAAGTAATCTTGACAATATGCTTCTGTAACTTGTAACCTTCAGAGGTTGGCTCCAAATACTGTGCTAACAAATGATATTCCAGAGAAAAGCTCTTCTGTAATAATTGCTTGTTGACTAGACCATGTGGAGGCTTGCTCTGTCTGTGCATGATGTAGTGATGCACACATTTATGTACTTGGATGGCACAAAATACTTGAAAGTGCACAACTGCCACCATCACAGGCAGGGAGAACATCTTTTTGGACCCCACACATGCAGAGTGCATATGGGCAGGACGATGGCTCCATTCAGAAGGTACATTACAGCACTGTTTTGGGGAAGACCACAGTCAGAGTCAGGGTTTTCCTAAAATAGGTTATAGCGAGTTTTCACAGTGATAAAGCAGGGCTATGTTGCGGTTGCCACATATAGCCCAGACCTAATTGTGCTGTATATCCCCTGTCTGGATGGGGCTGGAGATAATTCACCTCATGCTAGGTGCTTGGGACAAAAAGCCTTGTGAATATCTCCATGAATATCTTTTGCTAGGCTTTTTAAAAACCAAGTACCAGATAATGCACAACTTTGGTGTGGCCTCATATAACTATTTTGTTTTTAGAATTAGTGGCACTGCTGGGAGAAGTCATTGGGGATATGAGCAAGGTGGTCCCTAAAAGCAGCAGTACGTGAAGTTAGAGAGATTGACATCTAAAGAACATCCCCCTTCCCTCTACTTTGTGTCTATAAAGTTTTCTAACTGAAGGAGTGCTACAATTGTTATAAAAATTGCAGTCTTCTTCCTTGCAAAACTGTGCTCCAGAAGCGGATTTCTAATGGTTTGTTTGTTTCCTTGCTTGATTAAAAAGGTCATGAAGGAGGCTTCCAAGGCATCACTGATAGCTTTAAAAACATATGACACAACAGAAGCAAACATCAATGTGTTGTGGGAAAAAGACGCCAAAGGTAAAAAGAAAAGAAAACAAAAGTGGACTAATCATTGGGGGACTTCATTGAATAATACTGAATTGCCGAGGAGTGTATGGATAGACATGGAGTTAGAAGGGGCTCTCATGTGTAACAGAAGTTGAGCTACTTCTTTTGTCAAGGTGGGGCACATGAGATTCCAAGTCTAACATGTCTTAATTGTTTTAATTGTTGTTAAATCTAACTAATGGCCAGGTAAAAATATCAGAATGCCATCTCCTTGCCACTCACGTTGTTGAACTTATTATTTATTTGTTGCTGATGCTTTTCAAAATAAATTCCAGAACACTTGATGTTTTATTCCTGTATCCCTCGTCTAAAAAATGATATTGGTTTATTTATATTTCTGATAGACTAAAACCCAGTGTTCTCCTAGATCTGCTCCTTTTATTGGTTGTCTTCACATTTTAGGTTAATCTGATTTATGAACTGTATATTCACTTCTGAACGCATCAGACATTTTATAATTTCAGTATGCCCATTTCTACACTCAGTTGTTAACCAGATTAAGGACATCACCAGCCTTCTGATCTGCGTGTTAACATGGATCAAGGAAGCTCTGCCCCCACTGGTCTGGCTCCCTCTGCACTGGACTGAGCCAGATCCAAATTAAGAAGAGTCTTAATTCAAATCTGTTGTAGGCCTGTACAGCTGAACCAAGGAGTTTGTTCTAGATCATGAGAAGTGTGTAGATGGCACACCTCGGTGTTCTAGAACAACCAGTGGGTTCTTCACTGGCATTCCATAGCATGCTGCTGAAAAGCACCTTTCCCCCAGGCTCCGAGGCTAAGACCTGTTGTTTCTAACCTTTAGAGGCATGGGTGGGCACTGACGGCATGGGTTGGATTGGTGCTGTCAGGGCAAAAGGCACTGATCTGGTCTATGCTTCTATGTAATCCAAGTCATTGGATGGCCACGTAATCTGGATTAGTGGTGCCCACTGATCTGGATCAGCACTAGGTAAGTGCAGAAAAGGCTTTTAGTTTTCTGTCCTATTTTAGGCTAGCCAGCACTTTTCATTTCTGATTTTCCAACTTTTCTCTCTCTCTTTTTCTTCTTCACAAAGTTTTTCTTTAGCTTCTCATTTTTAACAATATTATGGAGACAATTATTATTGATGTAGTTGTGAGGTCATGAATAGCTGGACATGACTATATGATTAAACCACAAATAAGAACCACTTCTTGTAGGCATGTGCAGGACAGACTTAGCTGGGAGGCTCCCTTGGTTTCCCCAGATGAACTAGACATCAGATTCTAAGAATCTAGTTTATTACGGTCTACTGACAGAACACAATTTTTCAGGCTTACCCGGTACTACATATTGTTACAACTTTTGAATTTCCCCCTTGATCATATTTCCCTTGTTTCCCAGGGCACCATTTGTCCCCTCTGCTGTGACAGAGGAGGCAGACTTGGGATAATACCATGTTGCCTTCCTTTGGTGCTAGAATCTGGGACAGAAGCTGCCGCAAATGAAGGAAAATGTTCCAATTTTCAAAACTCACCTATGCTTTTTGATTTAAATGTAGAACTGATGGTGTTTCAGCGGATTCAGATGACTCAACTGCTGGAGGATAAATTAATTAGCAACCATGTGGACTTTGGGCCCTGGTAACACCTTCATTTTAAACTAGAGATGTACACAAATATTCGTAATATTTGAAATTCATACGAATTCAGCCAAATTCGGACATTCAGATTTGAATTGAATGTTTCAGTACATTCATACAAAGCTTTGTTACAGATTTGCGAATTTGTACTGAACATTCATATCAAATTTGAATCCTACTACATTCTAAGAGGATCTGTTGGAACAAATATTCATTTTCTTGCATTCAATTCGATAAAAATCAAATACAAAGGAAAACATTCACGCACATCCGTATTTTAAACCTTCCTCAGTCCATCTTCAGGTCTGACTGCTCACACCTTTTCCTTTCTATCCATTTTATTTGTGGACTTTCCATTCAGGAAAGTCTACAAATAAAGCAGATAGAAAGGAAAAGGTGTTGAGCAGTCAGACCTAAAGATAGACTGAAGAAGGTTTAAAGAGTGATCACAGCCTTGGGGTCTACTACATACTTCAGAAGTAGTGAACATGTATGCACTACAGAAAGTAGTACACCATGAATGATGATGACTTATTGGTCATAGTTTGGCTACCGGATATAATAGAATTCTTCCCACATCTAGGAGATGACCAAAAACCACCCCCTGCTCAGGATGATCAAGGAGAAGAAGTGATTGCTCAAGAACTGGAGATAAAAACTGACCAAATTCCAGAGGAGCCAAGTGATGCTGTGGATGAATTAGCCAAAGTAAGTAATTAAACGGGTGATTTCCACATTTTAGATTAGAGGGCAACTCCTTGGGTAGCTTACTTTTTTTTTGTCTTTTGCCCACTGTTCTCTCTATTCAACCAGGTTTTGCAGATATTTAATATACTGTAAATATTGGAGTTGAATGACAGTAATGTTTCTGAAACAAATTGTTACCTAATTTTATAATTAATCCATTTATGAGATTACCCCCCCCCAAAAAAAAACCCAACACTCCACCTTCTTTTTCTCTGCTATGATTGTACAGATTACCAAGTGTTCAATAGAGTACCTGTTTTGTGTATTCCCAAAACCTAGACTCTATTCTTCCCCTAATGGTTGCCAAAAGAAAGTGATGAAGTAGCACTGAACCTGTTTTAAATCATTGTTAATTTTTTGAAAGAAAAACAAAAGCCAGCATCATATCTATTATTCTTCATTATTTTTTCAGTATTGCAGGATTATTTTCGAGAAGTAAAACAACCATTGAACAACTCAAAATTTTTGAATTCCACAAATTTTTAATGTTTCTCATTTGCTGTATGCTATACATGGGTGTTTTTCCACTGTCACTAGAAGTACCCATTAAGTACCCATTAATGGGCACAAAAATGCCATTACGTACCCCTTAATGGGTATTTAATAGGTACTTTTAGTGTTTTAGAAAAACACCCCATGATTGCTTTTAAAAAAATAAAAAAATGAAATTTTAAACAATGCAATTTTAATTTTAAAAGCAATTTCTGAGATACTAGTAATTGTAGTGATAGTTTGTACAATCTTTAAAAAGAACAACCAGCTGAAGATGTTTATCTCAATTACAACACAAAAAAGTGTGGACTCACAAGGATGTGCATGAATGGGGTTTTTTGGCATTCAGTTAGTAATGAATCGAATGCTAGAAAATTAGTATTCGTTTGAATTGATCCCCTTTCAGTGTGATAGGCTTCTATTCGATACAAATGCATTTGTACGAATTCATATGAATATCCAATACAAACAAATATGTATCCGATATGACTGAATACGTATCGGACACAAATGCATAGGTATCTGGTACGTATCCTGTAACATTACGAATGTCCAAACTATTCGTGCAAATGATCTGAAACATTTGTAATCATACGAGTGTTAATGTATGAATGTCGTAACATTCTATTCATGTAAAAATGTCCAAATTCGTATGAATTTGTATGAATAACAAATGGTATGAATATTTGTGCACATCCCTACTCACAATGTATATAATGACAAAAATGCCTGTATCAAAGGATAATTATGTCAAAAAAATAACACCTGAAAAATAGTGTTACATTCTTATTGGAGCTATCAAGCCAATTATTTCAGTTTTCCTTTTGTCTATGTCACTTTGTTTCAGTCAGGATACTCTCACATTATTTTTGTACATGGACTATAAACTTGTTTGTCCATGTAAATTCCCTTTTTAGATCAAATGTAATTAACTTGGTAGAGATTTTTTATATACGTGAGTAAAGATATTATCGCACACTCTTTTCAGGTCTTGTTATATCCTTCACAAGTTTATGCACAGTATACAAAAGGTGGATAGAGAACATTTCTTTTCTCTGTCACACAACACTAGAACCAGGGGGCACTCTATGAAGCTGATGGGTAGGAGAGTGAGATCCAACAAGGGGAAGTATTTCTTCACCCAGAGGGTCATCCGTTTATGGAATTTGCTGCCGGAAGAGGTGGTGACAGCTAACAGTCTAGATGGCTTTAAGGAAGGGTTAGACAAATTGATGGATGACAGATGTATCAATGGCTACTAGAATTAATGCCTAGGTGCATCTTTCAGGCTGGGGGGAATAGAAGGATGGTTCTAAGGCCATTTGCTGGGATTTGAGAGCAGGAAAAAGATTGTCCTTGTCTCTGCTTGAGATGCCCATGGGCATTTGGTGGGCCACTGTGTGCAACTGGATGCTGGACTAGATGGTCTGTGGCCTGATCCATCAGCGCTTCTCTTATGTTCTTATTTTTCAGGTGTTATTTTTTGATACAGTTATCCTTTGATATAGGCATTTTTGTCATTATATACATTTGTTTGTGTTGGAGTTGAGATAAGCATCTTCAGTTGGTTGTTCTTTGTTGCTTGTTTATCTCTTTGGGATTTTTGCTGTGCAATTCTTTAAAAGCCCATAAACAATTTTGAGACCAAGAGAACAGTTCCAACAGGCCCTTGGAATGCGGATATATGGAAGGGGTTAAAATATTCAGGTGGAAATCTTGAGATAATTCCAGACTCTTACCTTGCCTGTCATTCTTTGTGGAATTGTTGCTCTTGCAAAAATACCTGGATGTAGAAGGTGCCTGCCTATTTCCCTTTGGCTTTTTGCCCACTTCCTGCATATGGGGACTTTTTCAAGATCAGCAATGCCATGATGAAGTGGAAGACAGGGTAAGCAATCTGGTGGAAAAAACACAGTATCAGAACTGAACTTTCTGTCATTGTTATTCTTAAGTGCACTATCTTGGGAGTATATCACATTGCTGCAGGTATATGTGGTAACCCCAATATAGCCTGGGAAAATCATGTTTTTAAAACTTCTCCAGGAAGTATCCTTAGCTAAATATCCTCCTTTCTTTTGAGGTTAAGCCTCCCAAAAGAAGAACTGTGTATTTACCAGGTTTTTGCAACTCCGCTTACATTTCTTTTATAAATTCCACAGCTTTCTATTCGTGCTCAACTCGGTGCAGCAGCAGAGATGATTTTAAAAAAAGGCAAAAACATTCCAGATGAATTGCTAGTTGGAATCTTGGTGGAATCAATTAGGTATGATAGAATTGAAGGGACTACTTAACCGTAATGAAATGTGCTTAACTCCGATACTCAAATCAGATTTTGCTGTCGCTGCTCATTTTTGGAAAACTAAATTGCTCTGGGAAAATGTTCAACATGAATCTCTGTCGTATTTTCCTTTTCTTATTAAAGAAAAATATAGAAGATATAGAAAATATAGAAGGCCATCTGCTGGGACTCGAGAGCAGGAGAAGGTTTGTCCTTGTCTCTGCTTGAGATGTCCATGAGCATTTGGTGGGCTGCTGTGTGCAACAGGATGCTGGACTAGATGGGCTGTGGCCTGATCCAGCAAGGCTTCTCTTATGTTCTTATGTTCTTATGTAAGATTATCTTCTCAGATTCTTCATATGTTTTGTATTTTATTTATTCTAACTTTCCAATCATTCTCCTCTGTTGTAAGGTCTTTCAAAAACATTCTTCCTTTTTTTTTCTTTTTCTTTTTTGGTAAAAGTCGATTACCTCCAGAAAGTGGTTGGATCTTAGATGGATTTCCAATGACACTGAATCAGGCCACTTTGCTTGAAAAGGCACTGACTGGGCGAGATCCTGACCAGACAGCAGCAACGACTAAAAAATTTAAGAAGATGACTTTGGTTATAGATCCATCAGCACCAAAAGAGCCACCTGTACACCCCTCTGCTCTTGACTTCGCTATATTGTTAGAAATTTCAGATTCAGCTGTCCTGGATCGAATAGCAAGTAGCAGATGTAAGTTTTAAATATCATACGTGCTAATAAAAAAGCCATACATGCTGATAAAAATCAACTCATAGCTGATGGATTCATGCACTAACTCCAAAATGTATACCCCACAGCATTTTGCATTTTACAAAGTTGAGAAGCAAATGTAATTCTCGCATCTATAAGTGATACAAACAATGGAGAAATTAGCTTGGCCTACTTTTTGAAGCAAGTCAAACTGATCTGGAATCAAAGGTTTTCTGTCGCTACTACTTATTCTTCCTTTAATAAATAATGGCAACTCAGTCTCTGAATATGATGAACTTAATTCTTCAGAAGCCTAGCTGATGATGGCCAAATGTTTGGAATTATAAAGCGGTAACATTTAATAAGGAAAACTCATTTTCCTAGTCCAGTGAGTAAACCCATACACGAAGCACATACTAAGGCATCAGGAAATTCCTTTCCAGGGACAAGTTGGTCCACACACATTCACACTCACAAATGCTAGGTACTTCCTCCAGGTTGGAGGGATAGGCAGGATGGCTTTGAAGGCCATTTGCAGGATTTGAAAGCAGGTGAAGGTTTTGCCTTTATTTTCTCCTTGAGAATGGTGGACACTGGGTTAGACAGGATGCTGGACTAAATGGGATGTGGCTTGATCTAGCAGTGTTCCTTTTATATTCTTAAAGAAGCCTCAGCCTCTCCCAGTATGCTCTATCTGCACAAGACAGAGTGTAGACTGGGCCTTGCTTCCTACACTCTCCCCCCAGGGAACAGGAGAGCCCTCCATTTTTCCATCTAGCAAAGAAAACTCAGAAAGTTTTGTCCACATCCCTAAAGTAGATTAATAAAAATCCATAGCTCTCAGAATATTTGACACTAGCTCTTAATAAACTTTCCATCGGTCATCTCCTCCTTATTCCCAGTCTTCCTTTTTTCTCAACAATTGTGGGGAGCATCCAAGTGCATCAATGTTATGAGTTTTCTTGGCCGATTTACAGTTTAAAAAAGCACCACCAGTCAAAAATAAACCTTTGCATGTGGCTACAGTGCAAATGAGGACGTGACCTTGGGCCTGGGTATCCACGCAGTGTGGTTATGGTTAACACAACTAAAACTTCCCACTAAAAACTAACTTGTTTTTTTCACTCAACAGCTAAATGCTATCAGAGTGGGCAAGAAAAAGGTGATCGAATCCACGCTGAACTCCAGGAAAGAAAAAAGCTAGAGTCTCTGTGGGGCCAGATGCAATACAGGTTAGTTATGGAAAAGGAGGTGCCTATTTGCATCTGCTACAGCACTGGAAGTTCAGATCTGGCCTTTTGAAATGCTTTTTCTGAATCCTCTAGGCTTGGGATGTACATGAATGAAAAATCCATGTTCGACTCGCTGTCAGATAAAATGTCCAAAAATTCATTTGTATGTCAAACCATGCATTTGAATATCTCAATGTTCGCATTCTCAAACGAATAGATTTGCACCATTTTCTACTATCGAAAAAATCTATTTTCACAAGCAAAATACTGCTAAAGTGTAAACATTCGATCAAATGTTCATATTTGCATGTCAGGAGCTTAGTTCGATTTGTTGATCACTTATGATCAGAATTTCTTATGATCAGAATTTTTGAATGCAAATTTGTTTGTGCCCATCTCTCCTCTAAATAATGGCCCGAGACCAGTATCATTAAACTGTGTAACTCTAACCTTCCTCCTGTTGGAAAGATTTGTTTGCAGCCAATACAAAACTGCACAAGTGAACGCCCTTCTCTTGCTTTTCACAAATTTGTGATAAGTATTAGAACAGGGATTTGGTCATAATTCACCTCACTGGACAGGCAGGTTGAAGAGTGAGGGGGGGAAAAAAGACTGCAAGTGCAAACAGTACTTTGGGACATAGGAAGATGTATCTTGGAATAAGTGGAAAAGACAGGAAGCCAAACTTGTGCATCAGAGAGATGACTAGAGTTACAGAAATGATTTTCAGAATAAAAGGGCATTGGGCTGGATTAGTGGATGGCAGAAATACTTAACTAGCTATTGAGAAATCAGAAAAGACAACATGAGAGATGGGTGGATGAACTAAGCAAGGGACTTGTAGAAGGAACTTAGGGAGGCCTTCATCATCCAGCAGATGTTGATGGTGGTGGTGGTGATTAATGAGAACCAGAGGCCTGTGCACCTAGTATTCACTCTTATAAATTTGCCATTTGCAGAAAAGATGGGGAGGAAAGAGGGTGTTTTTTTTATTTCAGAGCCATGATCACAATAGGCTATTTCTGCAATATGCATAAAAGTTAAGTGGTAGCGTATCACAGCAAGAACATTATCTGCAATTATTGAGAGGAACTGGGGTTAAGTATGCAAGAAAGCCATGCCTGGGTCAGGAAAATTGGCAGAGTCCCTGTAGAGTAGCGTGAGTACCTCCAATTGGTAATGGCTACAAGAAAATCTGGAGGCAAATAGAGGATAACTTGAATGCAACATTCAGTGGAGGCTTGGACGTTGCCATGGCTATCTGGATGTGGTGTGTGACTGTGTGTGAGTTGCAATGCCACAACCATTCACAATGCCACATCCAGAAGAGGGTGCAGATGCTGGTGTCGGGGAACCACCTAACCTCTCCTGGATAGCTAGTTAACTCCAGGGAAGGTTAGTGAGCTCTGGGACGGTGGTGATGGCATGTGGATGCATTTGCTTAACGAGCTTGCCCACTGCTCACTAGAACAGCGGTTCTCAATCTGTGGGTCGGGACCCCTTTGGGGGTCGAACTACCCTTTCAGAGGGGTCACAACGAGTCTCCTGCCACCCCTCCCTCCCCCTTCCCAGCAGCCCCCACAACATGGGGGTCTCCACAACATGAGGAACTGCATTAACGGGTCATGGTGTTAGGAAGGTTGAGAACCACTGCATTAGAAGGTAACTGCAAACAGAGCCCCTTACTCGGTAAAGGTTGCATGTAGAAGAAGTGAGAAAGGAGTGAATGAAGGATTGATTTAGCAAAAGAGAGAAAAGAGAGAAAGTACCTTCAGATTTCATATAGCAGCTGCACTAGGCTACTCTTTTGTTCTTCCCACTAGAGATATGCATGAATATTTGTCAGGTTCACAATTCATATGAATTTGTAAGAATTCAGACATACTAGGGATGCACGCAAATGGGTTTTTTGTGTTCAATTTGTATTGGATGCAAGAAAATTTGTATTTGTTCAAATATATCCCTTTGAATGTCGTGGGATTCGAATTCGATATTATGTGCCATATGAATTTGATACAAATGTTAGATACGAATCCCATATGAATTCCATATGAATCTCATACAGATCCATAATGAAGCTTCATATGAATGTGTCAAAACATTCTATTTGAATTAGAAATCAATCTTTGAAGGTGCCAGCATTTGATCAGAATTTGAATGTCCAAATTTGGTCGAATTTTGAACGTTATGAATATTTGTGGACATCCCTAAAACGTATGTATTTGAATTGAATATTGGTTACATTTGAAGATTACCACCTCCTGGGACAACGAAAAGAAGTAGCTCTTTTTTGCAATCTGATTCTTACAGATTGCAGAAATTGATCATTGCAATCTGATTTCACAGAATAATGGGCTTCCTGGAAAGCTGGCCCAAGCTGGAAACCTGGTATTCGAAGCAGCACAATATTTTAATAAAGGTTAATGCAGAAGTGGAAGAGAATAT
This sequence comes from Aspidoscelis tigris stejnegeri, assembly GCA_023333525.1. Classification (NCBI taxonomy): domain Eukaryota; kingdom Metazoa; phylum Chordata; class Lepidosauria; order Squamata; family Teiidae; genus Aspidoscelis; species Aspidoscelis tigris. The sequence goes on from JALMGA010000007.1 coordinate 18,378,809, forward strand.
TCTGTGCCAAAGAATAAAAGATGTTTTAACAGAAGAAATAGTTAAAATTCAAAATAAAAGTAAGTAGCATTGTTCAGTGTTTTCAGTTTTATTTATATCTGAAAAGAATTTCAATAACTGAGCTGACTGTTAATGGGGAAAATTACTGGATCATAAATTCCCACAATATAATCTGTGTGAAATTACAAACCGAAAGAGAAATACTGAAGACACTGTTCAACTTCTTCAGTAATCACATCCTGAAAGGATATTTCCTATCCAAAGAATAAAACTCACCGTTGTAACAACATTCATGGGGTTGTCTATATTCCAGATAGGCTAGAACTGGGAGCTTGGTGCCTTCCTCCCAAGAGTAGCTACTTTGAGTGCAGAAACAAGAAGTTTTGGGAGTTTCCCTAAACAAAGTACTGTACCTGCAAGTATTTCTTTCTAGTGCTAGATCTTGCTAACAGTGGGCATGTCATTCTGAGTCTGACAAGCTCACAATTGCCAGATCAACATGAGCCCGCTCAGCAAACCCTAAACACAGTGCCCACATTCATCTGTTCTTCTAGTACCAACAAGAAATGCTTACTGGAGCTTTGTGTCAGGGAATTCCAATAACTTCCTGCGTTCGCATCACTAGGTTCTGCACTGAAATCAGTCAGTGAGGGATAACAGCAAGGTGCCAGTTCCTGGCAAATTTATAATTTAAATAGGTTCCATTATAGTTCTGACACTCCCAGATGTTCAAGGGGCAGCAGCGTAAGAGAGGGCTTGCTCTGTGGTGGCCCCCATACTGGAGATAACTCTTCTTGCTGCCATATGCCAGGTACCATTAATCATTGATAAAAATAATTTCATGTTTACATCTTTATTGTTGGTAGTGACATACCTGGGAATAATTTTCAAGGTGTCTGTAGGACATGTGTTAGAAAGATACAGGTTAGAGGCCTTGCAGTCAGGCCCTCTGATTGATCTGATGAGGCCCAGACCACTTCACATTGTGAGCTGCCTAATGGTTTAGGAAGGGGGTAAAAAGATAATTTAATATGAAGAATGTCATGCAAAAAGAAAATATTCATAGAGTGCATGGTGATATGGTGAGGCCTAGCTTAAATATTCCTTCTGATCCCCCTCTCATACATCTTACTTGAAGCTGATTTTTATAAGTCCCCCCCCCCGCCCCCCATTTTGCTTTGCATGTGAAGAAAAAGAAGAGGAGAAGAGGAAGGCTGAGAAATTGCAAGAGGAACTTCAGGCTTTAGCACGAGAAGAGACACAGGCAGCTGTAGCAGAAAAGGTGGAGGAAACCGTGCCTGCTGCTTCCCCAGAAGTAGCAGAGTCACAGCAAGTAGCAACACCTAAAGGTCGGTGAAACCTAAATCCTTTTTTGGGCCTGTTTCCTCTGAACCTGGCCCATGTGTGTTGTGGTGGCTGAATTCCAGGTGTAACTAGGGGCCCTTTCTGCAAGGACCCTTAATTTGGAATAAGGGCCTGTGTAGTCTGGCCCCCATAGATCCGCACTTTAAAACAGATCTATGTGGTCATGCCCCCTGCTGGTCCATTATATCTGCATTGGATGGAGCATGATGCCGAATGAAGGGACACTGCTCAATATCATAAGAACACATATTTAATCATATCTCCTAGTGTACCAGAGAGCCTGATCCCAAACACAAGAAGTGTGCAGAAGGCACCCCTCTTACCTTTGGAGTACAGTCAGACCCCCCCCCACACACACACACACACTAGACCACCCCCAGGAGAGATGGCAAGGTTCTCCTCCTCAGGCAGGGCTTCTGGTAACTGAAAACTATAAGCAGGTGTCCTTTATGGTCTCTAGTGTAGCTGAGACCAGGTGGAGTCCAGAGCAGCTGAGAAGAAGGACCCTGGTCTCGTGGTTAGGGAGCTGGACTCTTATCTGGGAATACTGGGTTAGATTCCATCCCCCCCACATGAAGCCAGCTGGGTGACCTTGGGCTAGTCACAGCTCTCTTCTGAGCTCTCACAGCCCCACCTACCTCACAGGGTATCTGTTGTGTTGAGAAGAATAGAAAAGCTTTGTCAGCTGCTTTGAGTCCCCTTAAATGGGTGAGAAAAGTGGGGTAGAAAAGCCAACTCTTCTTCTTCTTCTATATTAAAAGATTTTGATAGGTGATTAATTCCATGGAAACTTTTATTTATTTATTTATTTATTTATTTATTTATTTACTTACTTACTTATTTATTTATTTATTTATCTCCCTCCCTTCACTGAATGTTTCCAGGGAAGGTTACGATGAGATTAAAACATATCAAATAGTAAAACATATTAGTTGGTTTGGTGTCATTTTTCAAACACAGGACTATCTTCTAGCTGATCTTTAAAAGCCACAACTTCCAAAGCACTTTTCCATTGCTCTTGACTCTGGATAGAAGTTGGACTTGAGAGGGGTAACAACCCAGCTAATATATACCAGAACATTTAATTGATGTATACTGAATTTCCCCACAGAATCTCCTTCACCTGATTCACCCACCAAAGGTAAAAAAGGAAAAAAAGGGGAAGGAGGTAAGGGAAAGAAAGGTGAAAAAAGAAAAGAATCAGGAAGTAAATCAGGTAAAGTAGCATTGTGGGGTGGTGGTGTTACTTGTGGTGTTTCACTAATAACCACCAAATTTGATATTTTTTCACTTTCAGTTATGCACTTTCTTTCAGCAACAGCATCAGGCTACTAAAGTTTTAATTTAGCAAAGAAAATACTAGCCTTGTTTTTACCTAAAAGCATAAGACCATAAGAGGAGCCCTGCTGGATCATGCCACAGCTTATCTAGTCCATTATCCTGTCTCACACAGTGGCCCACCAGTTACTTCTGGGCATTCTCAAGCAGAAGACTGGCTCTCAGTTCCCTGCAAATGGCCTTTAGAAACATCCTGCTTGTCTCTCAAACCCAGAGGCAGTACCCAGGCTTCCATTCTAGCTGCCATTGAGACACCTGTCCTCCGTTAATTGGTCTAATCCTTTCTTAAAGCTAATAAGAACAAAAGAACATTTCTAAGTCTACCTCCAGATAGTGACCAGATATCCTGCTAGTAAGCAATTATGTGTATTGCCTCTCCAGCATTATCGTGTGGTGGCTAGACAGTGCCGTGGCAGGCACTGTCTTTGCACATTTTAGTGATATGCCCATCCAGGTATTTGGCAGTGCAGAATACCCAAAAGCATGCATCACCATACCATACTTGTGTGGCTGTCTGTTTCAGCCCCACATATGCCCGGTGGCCACAGCAATTATGGTGGCTCATTCCAGGAGGCAAGTAAACTGCCTGGAAAGCATGTTCAATCCCCAACCACTCCTTGGAAGCAGGCAACGGCAAACTGTTTTTGTGACTCTACCAAGAAAATTGCATACAGGTAGCCCTAAAGGCACCCATGCAGTCAGCTGAGAAACAGTCATGACATGGTGGTACATAACAACAACAACCTGATAGTTAAGAGCTGTCGTCTTTGACAGTGGAAGAAGAAAAATATAGCGCCAGGTATGCAATGATCCGAGGACCTAGTTCAGCCTGCAATAATGGAATGGGTATCTTTCAGAAGACACTTTGAATATCTGGTCACCTTTTGGTGATGCTGTATATAAAGCATAATGTGAATTTCTCCGCACCATCCTTCTTTTTGTAGATAGAAAAAAATGAGGAAGAATTAAACCTATGAGCATCTATGAATTGAACTCCAGGAAACCTTTTTGATCTGTTCATGTGCACTCAATGCTCATGGATGTTCCATTTCACCTGTTCAGAAACTAAAAACTGTTTATGCTCTTGGGCAAAAAATCCCTAAGAAATTTCTCACAAGCTCACTAGGGTGCAAAAATGTCCTTATAATTTATGATTGCAGATGAAGAGAGAGCATCACAATTATTCTCCCACAAATATGTGACCCTTGCAAATAATAAAATTTCGCATTTAAAGGAATTGTTGTGTTTTCCAAATATTAACAATGCATTCCTATTTAAGGTACCCCACGAGGAAAAGGACAGGGCAAATCTTTGTCACCTTCTCCTGAAGTTGCATTGCCTCCAGCTCCTGTAGAGCCACCACCAATCAAACCTGGATCAGATGAATGGGTTTATGTTGATGAACCACTTCCCCCGGTATGATAATGGAAATGAATTAATTACCTATCAACTAAAACTACTCCAGGGTCAAAAATTCATGATTTCATTGATGAATATATGGGGTCCTTATTTGTCTTATAAAAAGCAACCACTGTCAGTGTGTGACAATCTAAACTCATCTCTAGAATTATTACTAAACTGAAAATAATCTATATAATTATCTAGTATTATATATCCCATGGTTACTTATGGAGATAAATTTCAATTTTAGTCAAATTAATTAAGTTTTAAACTGTTTTAAACGGTTTTTGATTATTTATTTTATTTTATATACTTTCTATGTATGATTGCGTAACAAACATTTACTTATGTTTATATTTGCTTGTGTTTGTATTTGCTTATGTTTCTTTCTATTACAAGTGTTTTTGTTTATATTGATATTTGCTTATGCTTATATTTGCTTATGTTTGTTTCTGTTACAAGTGTAGTACTAAAATTTAATTTTTTAAAAAGGGAAAAATATATAAAATCCCTGGTTTTCAAAATTTAACAGGAAGTCCCTGAATTTCTTGTACCTTATTGGGAAACTGTGGAGAAAACATATGCAGATGATATCAAAGTTGCGCTTCGACAGCTCCGAAATGAACAACATAAAATTATTTTCTATCTCTCGGATATAAGGTAAGAGAAGAAGATTTTATTGCTCAAAGGCCCTGTCTGCACTGGGCTTTATTCTGGATTATATCCCAGAATAGGGGCCTGCCATCCACATGATAGCGCAAACTACAGCAGCCACTGCTGTCTGTACTCTGCCCCAGAATCAGGATGGCAGGTCCCTATTCCAGGATAAAATGCATGATCCTAACCCCCCATCCTCTATTTATTGAACTCCTTGGTTTATTTTCCTTTTGCTGTTTTCAGAAACCATTTTAAGGAGTTCTTGGAACGCCCTGACCACAAGCAGGAGTTTGTCACGCAGTGGCAAGCTGATTATAACTCTGTGGCAGACGACCTCTGGGAGGATGAAGAAACAAAAGAAGAATTGCACCAAAGAGTCACTGTAGGTGTTCTCTTAAAAATGACAGTTGTGGATCCAAGCTATTCTAAGAAATCAATATGGTGAAAAGGAAATAGACTCATTCAGCCTTTAAATGTCAAGCATATAACTCTGAAATAAGCCAAGGCTACCTCTAGATGGCAGCTAGAAAATCTGCTAGGAAGTAGTAATGGTAGTAATGTGAGGTATTGCTCCTCCACCATTATCACGGCTTTCTGATGCGCCTGTATGGTATTCAGCCAGCCTCGTCTGCACAAGACACAACAAAATCCAGATTAAAAGGCCCTTAATCCAGATCTCTGTTAGTACCATTTAATTGGTACTAACAGACGGACCAAGGCTCTGACCTGGAACAAGGGAGGTGTCTAGAAGGCACACCTATGTGCTCTGGGTCTACCAGGGGGTGCTTTTCACACACGCGACAGGCCCCAAGGCAAGGAACTTTCACTTCTAGTCTTTGGAGGCACGAAAGTGCAGCTGCAAAGCTCATGCAGATGGCACTGATCCCACCCACACCTCCCTACAATCTGGGCCAAGTTATTCCAGGACCACTGTGGGAACTACCACAAAGAAGGCCCTCTCTCATGTTCTTGCACCTTTAACTCTTGGCAGAGGTGGCACTACCAAGAGGATCTGTCCTGCCAGTCTCATGTGATGCGACACACAAGGTGTCAGGAAGATGGATTACAAACTAGGATCATGGAATTTTGTAGGGCAAATAGTGTTGTCCCTAAAATCTTGTGGAAGGAAGGAGACGTTCGAATAACAGAGTTTATTGAATATGAAAGCCTAATGCATTTTGCACAAGAAGACCGGTGTAAAAGTATATATACAAATACTATTTCCAGCAATACAAAATTCAGAAATCATATTTGGATTATCCTAAGACCACCAGTGCGTGTTTGCTTTTCATGCAAAAGTGAGCCAGTTTGGTCCAGTGGTTAGGGAGCCGGACTCTTATCTGGGAATACCGGGTTCGATTCCTCCCTCACCCACGAAGCCAGCTGGGTGGCCTTGGGCTAGTCACAGCTCTCTTCTGAGCTCTCACAGTCCCACCTACCTCATAGGGTGTTCTGTTGTGGGGAGAAGAATAGAAAAGCTTTGTCAGCCGCTTTGAGTCCCCTTAAATGGGTGAGAAAAGCGGGGTGGAAAAGCCAACTCTTCTTCTTCTTCTTCTTCTTCTTCTTGTTAGGCTTTTACATTGCATTGTTTCGCCATCACAAGAGCCTTACATAAAAAGAAAGCACAAGATCTAAAAGAAAACACAGGCACATAGCTAAAGTGGCTGCTGACCACACCACCTGTTTTAGGTTGCTACAGTCAGGAAATGTATGGTATCCTCTTCTTTATCAGCTTGGTGACTCAGATGATAGAATATTGGTAGAATAAGCAATCTAAAGGAATAAAAACAAGACTGGTTTAGCTGGAGGAAATAATCATACATGCTGTGGTCAGAGACACCTGTTTTTTTCTAAAATATGCCTTTTTCACAACTCATTACAAACCGCCAAGATGAAAACAGTTAAAAGTCATATCCATTGACAACTGAATGGGAAAACATATATGTGCCATGGTTTCTGAATTTTTAGAGTAAATTGTTGACGCAGAAAGGGTAACAAAACAATTATTTTTTTTCCATCCTACCTCCGCCGGGACAGTTATTCATTAGTTTATTTGCATTCTTATCCTGCCCTATACCTAAAGGCTACCGGGGAGGTTACAGCCATAAAAAAATACAAAATGAACACATTAAAAACAAAAACATTGCCTAAAAGAGGAACAGGGGAGGGTAAACTGCTTCCTCGGCCAAAGGCCAGGGTAAATAGGTGCCTCTTCACTTATGTCCTGAATGTATATTGAAGGTGCCTGCCAGTTAGTGACTTCTTCAGCACTAAAGGTTCCAGTTGGATGGACTTAAAATCTTAGCTGCAAAAATTAAAACACATGGCTTTTCAAAAGAGCTTTTGATCACCCAGGTTCTTGATGATGCTGAGCATAAAAAATGACTTAGATTAAATCTGGTGGCCCTATGTTAGGCCTTAAACTAGCTTTTGGCAATGCATTTTTGATATTTTGGCATCTTTTTCTTCCTCACTGTTTCAGGATTTAAGAGACCGTTTGTGGGATATTTGTGAAAACAGGAGGGATGAAGCTGAGCAAGAACGTAGTGATATCATAAACGATGGTTGGCTGCCGGATCGACTAGCACTTCTGATGAACCACATCTTTTCACTTATGCAGGTCTCACACTATAATGTGGCTTTTGTAGTGGGTGTTGTTGTTTAAAAAGAAATCAGTGGTCAAAATGGTTCAGCTGACCTTTGCCTTGATATGTATTATGAAACCTCATTTAAAATATTCAGTAGTTTGGCAATTAGAAAAATAACTATAGCCAATATAATATTCCTATTTTGGTCACTCAGCAAACCTTGACCTGTTTTACTCCTGCCTGGTTTAGCCTCCTTTGGCTGCTGAGGCTGCATCCGGATGTGTTCTTGCTTTTGCAGTTTGGAACTCTTGTCATCTAAAGGAACAAGAATTAGACTTGTAACTCCTGAATAAGAATTACTGGCAGTGAAGCAGGGTTGTACTGGTGCAACTGCTCCTGATAGCTAGGTATACCTTGACCAATCGTCCTTGGGCACTAACGTGGACTAGTACTCACACTCGCACTTGCAGCTGCTAGTTAATGTCAGCCTACCCCCACGGGAATATTTGCACTGTTTTCAATCTCCAGCCGGCCCTCTTCTGGCACCGCCATCTTGTGTGCGGCGCCCTCCATCAGTGCCATCGCTCTGACAACACTGATGCTCTGCACAATCGCAGTCATGTCAGGAGGCCATTGGAGCTGCCAGCGCGCTTGCACAGCACCTTCTATGACCTCCCTGGCCAGCAGAAGTGCAGATGGTCACTGCTGGATGCTTCCAAGTAAGTTGGGGTACAGGTGGGGAAGGTTCATGCTCCACACCTAGTCTGCAATTAGGGAACTTCTGGGAAGTCAGGGGGCATTTCTATGCTGTAAATTCCTCTTGCAAGTGCAGATAGCCCTGCCCAGATGTTGCCTAATTGCTGATTACAGGCCAAAGTGTGAATTGGACCCTTGTCTAAAATTTTCACTAGTTGTTCCATAGAAGAGTTAGCACATGAACCAAAGCCCAGCTTTGCCTGTTTCAGATCTGGAACACTTGCAAGGAAGTTCTTTGGCCCTTAATAGCAGCAGGCTTCCTGTCCATGTGCACACCTTCACTTTTTGTGGCAAAAAAAACCCACAGCCAGGGAAATTTTGTTTGACAACTTTGATGTTTTTTGCTGGCACTGTTTTAGAAAACACAGGAAATGGCACCTTTTTCCGATGTTTGGGGAAAGAGGGTTGGTCTATTCTGTATTATGAAGCATATATAAAGCCCTTTCAGGATGCCCTTCTAGCACACTGTTTGTACAGGACAGAGCAGAGACCCAGCTAATGTACCCAAAATGTTACCGTAGTCCAGTTTCCCAGTAGATGTTTACATTGAGGTCTACTACTATGCTAGGAGTAGTATACCGAACCATGGAACTGTGTAGACAGCATGCCTCTGTGGTCCAGTATATCACAAGGGATCCAATTTTGCAGCACAAAAGGCAAACTGCTCCAGGCACCTTGAAGGCCAGGTATTTTTATTCCTGATTGTCAGGGGCCTCTCATGCTAGCTTCAAAGCTGGAACAGTCTTTGAAGCCAGTGCAGGGACTGGTGTGGGAGAGGCCGTCACAGTGTGGATGGCCATGTCTCTTTCAAGAAGAGGTTGTTAATCCCAGGATATGGCAACCAGATTTGCACAAGACTGAGACATAAGTGCAAATATGGCCTAAAGTAGGTGTGGTTCAAACCTTTAAGGAACTGCTATCAGAATGTCACTTCACCATGGTGTTCTTATGACAGAATGCTTGCTCCATGAGTGTAGACCACACACATGGCATCACTTGAGCACTCACATGGCATCACTTGAGCACTCACATGGCATCGTTATGGCATTATGCTGATCCTGCCAATGTTCCTTTGCTGGTGTTGCAGAAAGTTAGACTCTGAGGGTTCATCTGTCCCTGTCCCTGAACTTAAACCCAGGAACTTGATGCCTAAGCGCTTAGGAAGTGTCTGGAGAAAATATGATTTGTGTGCCACTAGTACATTTTGAAGAAGCCAGGAAGCAATAGACAAGCAAAAAGCTTTAGGGGCAACAGATTCTCCTTGTTCCTCAACTGAAAAGAGTAGGCTTAACCTAGAAGATGCTATAAAAATCAAGCAGTGTCCTGACCACTGTCCAGCTTGTGTCCTTCAAGATGCTCTGGACAATAGTTAATTCCACAATTAATATAGTTGTATTGGCTAAGGCAGCTGAGAGTAGTCCAAAACATCTAGAGAACATTAGGTAGGCACTGTCTCATAAGCTCAGTGACATGCTCTGTCCTGTTTTTTTGCTTTTATTGCTTTGCCTCAATTTACCTTCACCTTCCCTTGCTCTTCCCTTCTGTTGCTTTTGTTTCATTTTGCCAGCCTTCCCTCATATAGTTTATGTCCCCCTTATTTAACAGAAGCTAGTTAACAGGCTTAAGAGGCTCAGGAATAAACCACTTGCCCAAGGACTGTTTTATACAATTTGTCAGCAACACTGCAGTGGTTTGTTTGGGTTTCACACTCACCTCATCCCTTTTGAGACTGTGGTTTTGTGAATATTCCCATGTATATACAAAACCTCCTTTTTCAACTATATTTTTAGCAGCATCTGTTCTATTAATAAATCAAGGATATGACAGGTGCACAGTGTTTCTCACCTTTATTCTAAAGGTATAGATACTCTGAATGTGGCAAAATCCACCTGACCTAACTGTTCTTTCTGTGTTTGATCATATTTATAGACTTAATTTAAGTAGTTAGAGATAACGACATTTGAAGCTCAACCAGACCTTGTAGTCATGTCTGGCCAATAGGGAAGTGTTGGGGCAGCCATTGGCAATGTTAGAACATAAGAAATGCACCAGGGGATTGAACCCATAGGCCATCTAGTCTAGTCCAGTGGCCAACAAGCTGTATAAGGAAACCCATTAGCAGGACATGAGTATACCGCTTACCTTGCTCACAGTCTCCCTGTAACTGGTCTTCAGAAGTGACCAGAAGGTCATTCTGAGTGTTTCCGCACAGGCCCTTAAACCACAAATAAACACACATTAGACACACATACAGACAACATATACTGGTAATCTTACTTTCTGCACTGGAGGCCAGATCTGCGTCCCTTTTCGGTGGCAGTTCCACACATCGGCAGGCAAAACCCATTCTTAATCAGGTCTTGCCGCCAAAAGATCCGGCCTCTGGGAAGACCTGAAAAATTAGGTCTTCATCTGGCCTTTCGCCTCAATCCGTTTTGGAAGCAGGACACTTCCGCACATGGAGAGGCAAAGGCAGGATGTCCTGGCGGCCACCATCTGGGGAGGGCGGAAGCAGGCTGGTTTGCCTCCTTCTGCCCTCCCCGGTGCACCACGCGCCACTGGAAACACATGGTGACTGGCAGCTGCATGCGCCAGTCCCGCAGCTCCGGGGTGGCGTTGGTGGCGCAGGAATCTGACCGCCTTAAGCCCTGGGTGCTGCGGCCTCCACACAGCACCCGGGCGATCCAGCCACCCGATCCAACCTTGTCGTGGCCACCCTGCTTATGTGTGGATGTGCAGGGCCTCCAAGGATCTGTCCCTATTTGGGACAGATCCTCAGAACAATGGATGGCCGAAAACCAGATCTTTTTAGATCCGTTTTTCGGCGGCAGGTGCAGAAGCACCCTCTGTCACAGGCCATCACACAAATTATAGCCTTCAGCCCACAAGAGGATGCAAGAAAGTTTCCTTCCTGAAGGACAGAATAAATTATTCTAAGGGTGCCTCTAAGGTACTGTGTGCAGCAGGAGTGCCATGTATCTTTCTGAGAGTATCTGGCTTCAAAAAAGCAATTAGATAAAATGAAGGCTTGTGTTGAGCCATGGAGGCTATCTTGAGTCCTTGGAAACCAGACGTCAATGTTTTTCCTGTTGTTTTTTTTTCTCAAGGACTTTCTTTCCTGGAATGGGATTATCTTAAATCAAGGTCATGAAGATGAACAGTGAGTCTGTTTCACCAAGAAACAGACCTAGCCAGGCAAAGACCTATTACTTCACCCACCCCCCAACGCTACTGCCATCACCACCTCCAATGCCCCCTGCCATCATCACCTCTCCCATTGTCTCCCCCAGCATGGTGGGGGTACCACCACTGCGCCACCTCTGCTGTACTCCTTCACCGAAGTTCCCTGCCGAATCCTATCTTTTTCCATGGAGCTTGGGGTGATGGTGGTGGCAGCACAGTAAGACCAGGCCAGAGGAGACCAAAAACAGCTTCCATTTCCTATTATTCCCAGAGGAGGCTACAACTAAAAAGTGTGACCATAGCCTTGGTGTTTCAAATAAAGAATTTGATAAAATATATGCTTTCTGGAGAAAAAAATGGCTTTAAGCCAAGTTTGGGAAAGGAAGGAGATGGTTTTACTACAGTGAAAGTGGGCTGTAGGGAGGTTGAAAGTGGATTTCGAGGCTTTCAGTCAACTCCCATTGGAAGGCAAAGAAGTAACGGCGGGGGGCGGGGGGAGAGGCAAAAAAGTTTGCAAGCTAGCTGCCTCTTCTAAATTATGCAGAAGGCTTTTGAAGGTGCCTTAAGAAAATAGATTATCCCAAAGTGATATTTGATGCATGGTTGCAACCTTTGTTTCCTTTGCAGTTCACATGTGATTGGTCCTAGAACCATTTAAAATGGAGTCACCTTGGTTTATTAGAGTGTAATTTTTTGAAGTGATTTATAAATAACATGTAACAACAACAATGGGACTGCTACCGTTTTTTTGACTTCAGTTTTCTAAGCTTTCTGATGTTCTAGCAATTGGTTTGTATGTTGTTCATAAAGATAATACGCATATTTTCCCCTCTTTTGTACAACGTAAAGAGCGAACTGGATCGTTTCCAGGACACCAAAAGACTTTTGCATGACTATTACAGAGGCATGGAGGCCAAAATTCCTACAGAGACTACTGCTGAATTTTCCAGGATCCCCTTAATAGACCTAACCGAGAGAAAAGAATCCATGGAAGAGGGCAAGCCTAAAATGTACAATTAAATTGTAGATTGCAATAATCACTAGACATTTTTATGGGACAGATGGTTTAGCTATCGTTGCATGAACAGGGAGAACTTTAAGTTTAGTGGTAAAATATGCAAATCACAATGTAGTCTTTCACTCCCGTCCATAGTATTGAGTTGATCTCAGACACTGTTGCTGCTTGTAAGCAGATAGTGCAAGGCCACTTGGACACATGTCCCTGTATTATTGATGAAAGTGAGAAGAACTATCAGTGACAGCTATATCATTAATGCTGGACAAGCCTACAATGTATATACATGTATTCTATACATGTATGAATTTATGTGTGCATATGCACACGTTAAGCACATTTCTTCTGACTATATACTCCATAAAACTGAAAGAACACCGTGATTCATAATGGAGGAACTGAAAGAGACATGTAGAGGGAGGCATTTAGGTTCCTCTACTAATTGTGGGTACTGCTCTCATAGTCCCTTTCTACACTAGGCTGTATTCTGGAATACATCCCAGAACAGGAGCCTGCTACCTGTATGCTGGTGCAGACTACAGCAGATACCAGATGGGATATAATCTGGAATAAGGTCTAGTGCAAAAAGGGCCACCTAGTCTTGTGTACTACATGGATTTGTGCATTTATGTGAATGATACATATAGTAAGCTTTTTTCTTCAGCACTTCTTTGGACCTTTTGGATGCATGATTACATTTGCAAGACATGATAGAATTCGTGAGCAGTAGTGGCAAGTTCTTAAGGGAGCTAGGTTCAGCCAAGTAGCTTCTTTCACAACCCTTTCTGCACTGTCCCTTTCTGGACTTACCTTACATCAGAGGCCTTTCTGCACTTAGGCCAGTAGTGAATAATTAGGGGACTTCTGGGGAAGGGCATCTGCACTTGGAGGAGGCTGCTACAGCCTCCAGGTGAGCCCTGCCTGTCCAGAACTTCCCTAATTATTCACTAGGTATGGAGCACGTAATCATGCTCCACATCTTTACTAACCTTACCTAGGGGCTTACCAGAAGTGTCCACACCTCTTCCGGTGCTCCGTGGGCCTCGGAGGTGCAATGCAAATGCACTGGCACCTAGGACAGCCATAGATGTGGCTAAGCGTGCCCAGAGAATCAGTGTCATCATGGCAACAGCACTGATGCACATGCAGGCTCAGAGGACACCACAACGAAAATGGCATTACCCAGAAGAGGACCAGCCCTGGGATCTGTCACAGGGGAGTGACCAGTCGCACGGGGTTTAGGCTCTAAGTGACTAGCGTTTTGGGTGATTATAGTCCAGCGGACGGAAAGGGAAGTGCGAAATTGCCTCCAGATTAAGGAGCTACTTCTGTATCCATGCTTTAATGTGGATCAAAGAGGCCCTAAATCTAGCTGGTCTGGGCCCCATCTGCACTAGATGGAGCCAGATCCAGATTAAGAGGCTCATAATCCAGATCTTTGATAGACTCACTTAATTAGATCTACCAGATGACTAAGGGAACACGAGAGACAGCACGCCCCCACGTTCTGGGACTACTGGGGCTGCTTTTCAGCTTTTCACCATAGTGAACTTCGGGCCCAATACAGGAGTTAGGCTGGAACAGCCATTACTGAGCATTGAACAGTATTGTTCTCAGCCTTAGGATGGATTGTTAAGTTCCAGACCTACTGTTCTGGACTTCCACTGGTAAGTGCAGAAATGCCCTAATTGTCTTAAAACCAGTATTTTAGGTGTGGAGGACTACTGTATAGCCTTATAGAAATGTATAGAAATATATAGATGCATATAGAAATGTAAAAGTCTAGCAGCATGCATGAAGGAAGCTGTTTCTCAATTCTCTTTCTCTCTTTTTTTAAATTTGTTAAGAATCCCACTGATTGCTCACAGATCTCCTTCTCCAGAAAGCACCAGGGAAAAAATCAAACCAATCCCAATCAAGCTCAAGGATGATCTGTTTTCTGAAAGTATAATATATAATTTTGGTCCAGAGGAGAAATTGATTGTTGAGACGTGGCACAATATTGTAACAACAATATCTAATATGGTAAGGACAATATGTGTTATTAAATAAGTTCAGACTGTCACCAACAGCTTAAGGTTCATATTTGCAGTGTTCACAAATATTTGAAACATTCAAATGAATTTTTGAATCTTTCAGATCACTCGTACGAATTATTCGAACATTCGTATTTGTACAGATACGTACGGGACAAAAACAGGATAAAAACAGGATGCGTATGGGTGCATATGGACACATTCGAATGTTGTTGACATTTGTATCTTCAAATACAAATTGAAACTTCGTACAAATAGATCTGAATATATTCGATTTGAATCAGATGTGAATACATTTGAATTTTAAACATTTGAATCAATTAGAATCTTTGGATATTCGATTTGAATCAAATTGAATCCCGAAAATTGCATTCATGCACATCCCTAGTTCATATTTCTGCCATGTTTTCTGTAAATATAACATTCAGAACAAGGACAAACATTATTTTGCATGATCAGACTTATTATTATAATCTACTGGGTGCCCATTCGTTGAGAAAGAAGAGTTTATGGCAGAAAAAAAGAGAGAGAGATGGAAGCTGGAGACATGCAGCAAGGAGCAAGGTGGGAGGACATGACACCCTCTCAATAATGCAGAAGAGGAAATATAGCTCCACACACACATGCATCTGAAGGTGCAGAAATGCACACTCAAGTTCAACCCCCAACAAAAAGAGAGAGATCCGTGCAAGCGTGCATTTCTGCACCTTCAAGTGTGCTGCGACCATCAAATCAAGGTAAATGAAGATGGACACAGGAGTTATTTTGCTCTACAGATGCCATGGTATCTGTGCACAGATTGAGAAAAAGACCAAGAAGGTGACTGCAAAAAAGAGCAAACTCCATGGAAAGCATCTGTGGAAGGTGGAGACAGAGAAAGCTGCTCTTTCCCTCCACTGAGCCGCAACCAAAAATGGACCGACAGGAATGCATCCAGTCACAGATGAAAGAAGGAGAAGAAAGATAGGATGGGTGGAGAGCAAAAGATACACTGTCATCTGACTGGGGCCAGGGAGAGTAACAGGTATGGACAAAAAGAAGACAAACGAGCACCGTTTCATGCATTTGAAGTGACCCAGTTTGGTCTCGTGGTTAGGGAGCCGGACTCTTATCTGGGAATACCAGGTTCAGTTCTGCCCTCCTCCATGAAGCCAGCTGGGTAACTTTGGGCTAGTCACAGTTCTCTTCTGAGCTCCCACAGCCCCACCTACCTCACAGGGTGTTTTCTTGTGGGGAGAAGAATAGAAAAGCTTTGTCAGCCGCTTGAGTCCCCTTAAATGGGTGAGAAAAGTGGGGTAGAAAAGCCAACTCTTCTTCTTCTTGACCAAGCCAATATTGAACTCAGAACCTCTTGGATGGTAAGATGGACTATACATATGAGGGGTGACCAGGCTCCCATTGACACTGAAATGTGACCATTTATATTACAGGTTACTGCAGAAATACAGTCAAAAGAAGCAGAGGAGGAAAGAGAACGGCTTCAACAAGAGGAGCACTTAAAATCTTCTCAAGCAGTTGCTGGCAAAGGTGGAAAAGAAGGGAAAGGAAAAGGAGGAAAAGGTGGAAAGGAAGGCAAAGGTGGGAAGGAAGGCAAAGGTGGAAAAGAGGCAAAAGGAAAGGAAGGCAAAGATGGCAAAAAAGGAAAAAAGAAAGGTAAATACTGCATACAGTAATGAGCTCTCAAAATCAAAAGAAAGCAGATATCTAAATTCATGCAATTACTTGCCCATTATTACTATTATTTAATAAAAATGAGTTCCTGTAGTTAGATAATTAATGGCTGGATCAAAGTGGTCAGGTGAAGTGACAGGCAAATCATCACAGCTTCTGCATAATTGTAGAACTTGCACTCTAAAATAGGATAACTTTTGTCTTCCCATCTCTCCTAGTAGCGACATCATGCTGTGTGCATACCTGCCACCGCTTTTGGCAGAGGGAACACTGAGCTAGGGAATCTTTTTGAAGAGCGTAGGAAGTGGCTGCACAAATTAAGCATTTTCCTGTGCTTCCCAATAAATAATTCACTGGACCAGGGAGGTCCATTCAGTATGGTGAACATAAACTGCAGCAGAGCACTGCCAGAGGTCTCCTCAGCAGTTTACAGATCTAGCACTCCAATGAGTGCTAAGGGCACAGTGAATACTTCCAGGGTACAAGGTCATGCATATCCTGTACCCTAGGAGTGCTCTTAAGGTGTAATGGGGCCATTTGGATATCCAGTCCATGGACCCTCACAGCAATCAATGGCACTCTTAAAAGTCATTGGCTTATGGAATGTGCTGCCGGAAGAGGTGGTGACAGCTACCAGTCTGGATGGCTTTAAGGTGGGGTTAGACAAATTTATGGATGACAGATGTATCAATGGCTACTAGAACGAATGCCTAGATGCATCTTCCAGGCTGGGGGGGGGGGAGGAACTGGGGCGCTTCAAAGGCCATCTGCTGGGACTTGAGAGCAGGAGAAGGTTTGTCCTTGTCTCTGCTTGAGATGCCCATGAGCCTTTGGTGGGCCACTGTGTGCGACAGGATGCTGGACTAGATGGGCTG
Source organism: Aspidoscelis tigris stejnegeri (assembly GCA_023333525.1). Classification (NCBI taxonomy): domain Eukaryota; kingdom Metazoa; phylum Chordata; class Lepidosauria; order Squamata; family Teiidae; genus Aspidoscelis; species Aspidoscelis tigris. The sequence goes on from JALMGA010000007.1 coordinate 18,395,694, forward strand.
TGGCCTGATCCAGCAAGGCTTCTCTTATGTTCTTATGTTCTTATGTCCATGAAGATCTTGCCTAAATCACATTTTAGGCTAGGTTTGCACTTACCTGGCTGGAATGTCTATTCGGACAATCCGTCAGTCAGAATGAGCCCTGGAACATTCCCATCCTTGTCCAGCTGCTCCGGCAATGCAAATGGCATACGTTCTTGGTTTGTTCCTGGCCATGTGTCCAGATGTGCCACTCTCGCCATGAATGGATGTTGGGGTGTTGCATATGGCATGCAACAGCAGGGTGCACAGTGCCAGGTCTGAATTCTGTCAGTGGCCTTGGAAATGGTGGAAAAGCACCACTCGCAGAAACACTCCTGCTACTGCAGGAATGCTTGTGAACACCATTAAACCTGTCCTCAGGGTCAGGAATATCTCGGAACCCTTCCATGACACCTGTAGCAGATTGAGGTGCAGACACCACATTCCTACCATCTACTTTCATTCCCTGTCCAGCACCTGCACATAGGGTCTGATTCGTGAGAAGCTTTGGTCACCATGCACAGGCTAGCATGATATGGCCAGAAGCAAAAGAGACAACCTACTGCACAAGCCAGACTACCCTGAAGAAGGCATTTCCTCTCCACAGCTGGCTTACCAACACTGATGGAAGTGCGTCCTCACCATTATCTACCTTTATCATTAGCTTTTGCCATCCTGACCAACAAAAACAGATATTTCCTGTCCTTTAGTTTAACAAGATGTTCCTTGTTTCACTTCTGTTGTTTTGAAATGCTAGTTATGAATTGCAGGTGTCTGTCCACCTGTGTGCAAACACTATGTGATAAAGCCTAGGATTTCCAGTATTAGTCAAGAGATACAGCTAACCAGTAGTGTTTGATGATTTTTTCCTGTTCTTCAAGATATTGTTTTTTTCCTTTCAGGCTCCCATTCACCAACAGTGGTTGAACCAACGCCAATACCTTTGTCCCCAGAAGAATTAAAAAAGTTAGAACTGAAGCATAAAATGAAGGAAGAACATTTGGCTGCACTGGAACATGAAGGTATATCTTAGTCGTTTAAATCTTCATAATGCAAAAATATTTGAATATGTTATTAATATCTTGCTTAACTTTATTTAGAACTAAACTTGATTTGTTTCTTGGATGTTCGCTTTGGATGTTCAAAGCGAAATGTTTTGAAGCCTTGGGGTATTGCAGCTGACAGTGAAACTAAACCTACCTGAGAGGTTATATAAGATCATATTAAAATCATTATATTTATGACCTTGGGAGCAGAAGGACTTGGGAGGCAATGAAAATTGTAAAGAACAATATTGCATAGAAATTTGGCTAACTTTGTAAGTTCCATGAACCAAGATAAGCTGGATGTGGTCAAATGTGAGATGTCAAGACCAAACATCAATGTCATGAGGGTCCGTGAACTGAAAGAATGGAGCATCAAAGACCATCAAAGACCAACTGTCTCTGGAGACAAGAGGAATCACCACCTAGCTGCCATTACGAGTTGTTCTGAAGAGGTGGTTCAGCAGCCATTACAAGCTGATCCCTGTGTTTGTCCTTGGTTCCTTTGAGGATGGCTGTTAACCAAGAAGTTATTAAGTAAACATCTAATGCAGGCACAAGTAAAGAGGGAAAGAAATTTGATCTCCAAAAAAATAAACTACTAAAGGAAAACTCAAGGGACAAAGATTTTACAGGCTTTAGATAGGGAGAATAGAGAGCCCTTCAGTGTACACTCTAGTTAGAGGCACTGAGGGAAAAACTTTTAATAAGAGCCCAAACAAGGTGAAAGGCCGAGTAACTTGAGGCGTTTGTATACTTGTGAATCTACCGTGAACTTGATGAGGCGAGGAAAACATTTCTGTGAATCTCTCCAAGCAGGGGCAATTTTGCACTTCCCTTCCTGTATGCTGGACGGGAAAGGAGCGCAATCACAATGTTGACTAGCGCTCACACTTACAAGCACTAATCACTTACAGCCTAAGCCCTGCGCGATCGGTCACTCACTTGTGACCACTCCCGGAGCCGATCCTCTTCAGGGCGCCACCATTTTGTTTGTGGCATTTTCCATGACGGCACATGCATCAGCGCCATTGCTGTGTTGATAACGATGCTCTGCGCACGCACAGTTGTGTCTTTCGTCATCCAAGATGGCAGCAAGCTTGCGCAGCACCTCAGACCACTCCAGAGCACCAGAAAAGGTGCAGATGCTTGGCGCTGGATGCATCAGGTACATAGTTAGTTAATGTTAGTATAGGTGTGGAGCACCATTTTGTGTTCCACACCTAGTGCAAGATTAGGAATCTTCTGGGAAGGCAGGGGGCGCCTGGAGGCTGTAACAGCATCCTCAAGGTGCGGATGCTCTTCCCCACAAGTTCCCTAATCATGTACTGTAGGCTGTAGTGGGAACAGGCCCCAGGTCAGCATAAAACCAGCATCTGAAGCATGGATCAGGCATTACAAAATGCAGATGCCCAATCTCTTCCAGAAGTTAGCTGGCCATTGCTCCTAATAAAGGTGTGAACTGGCCCCATTCATACTTCTTTGTTGGGTACTATATTGCACACAGATTGCTTCCATCATAAAAATAGACTCACACTGTATTCCTGCTCAAACAGGAGCAACAGGCTGCTTAAGCACAATTTCCTGATGGAAAATCAGGAAAGCCGGAATGAGTAAGTAGCACACGATACACACAAGATATAGGGATGGGTACCAGTTTAAAAATGGTTCTGTACAAATCAGTGGATGATAAGGTTTGTCGCAATAGCTGGCTACCTTTTTTAGGATCAATGGTCACGTACCTTTGGATAACTGTTACTAAGAGACTCCTGTTGTACTTAGGTTCTGCTTATGAATATCTTACAGGTCCCTTCAGGGTTGCTGATTTCCTTTATTACTGGTGGGGCAGAGGGAAAAGCAGCTAAAAGGAGTAGTACCAAGGATTGGTAGATGTAATAGTAGATGAGGCACTTACATCTAAAGTTCCATGTAAACATTGACCCAACTGCCTAGTGAGTTGCGCACAAAGTTAGCCATACCCAAATTAAAACACACATGATGGAGAAAAACCCTCAAACATTAAGCTATTGGATGTTTGTGGGGCACTGCTTATTTTGACCTTATGGGCACCTGTTTAGCTGCTATGAGAAACAAGAACCTGGGCAAACCTTTCTGATTTTATTTATTTATTTAAGTATATAGCCTCCCTTCACCAAACAAGGTCCCAGGGAGGGTAGCAATAGTAAAAAATAAAATATATAAAACATTAGAACATATTTAAACTATAACCCACCCTCCTTCCCTCCAATCCATTCTTTATTTATTTAATAATAATAATAAACAAGGCAATTCTAACAGCCTCATCATTACTTATTTAAGCCTTCATGAGGAGTATATTTTCACACAGTCCATCTTACATAGGTTCAGACTGTCCATTACCTAAATAATGGCTAAGCTGAAACTTTTATTGTAAAATAAAAATAATCTTGAGAAAATCTATTTTTATTTTTCCTTCACCTACCTTTAAACAGCGGATGCTGCGAAATCGCGACTTGAGCTGTTGAAAGTGAAAGCGCTAGCCTTTGTTGAGGAGCTGCAGTCCAAAGCAGAACTAACGTACAGGAACATGGAAAAATGGCTTGGAGAAAGATTCCTGGCTGAAATGTCTAGGTAACGGTGAATATTTAAATCGGCATACTGAAACCTGGGGCCTGTTCGCACTACAGCCCATAGTGCATAATTAGGCAACTTCTGGGGAAGAGCATCCGCACCTAGGGAAGTTTCTACTTTTCCACAAATACAGAGGATCAGAGTAGTTCTGGGATGCTCCCAGATTCTCAAGAATGGTGGTGCAGTGGAACATGCAGATGTGCTGCCCCAATGGTGGCTGGAGCTACTCCTTCAAGGTAAATGTGAACAGGACTGTAGGTTCAACATCAGGAGTTTGAGAGCTGCTAGAAAGTGTAGTATAGTCACCTTCCCTAGAGGTTTTCAAGCAGAAGCTGGATACTCATCTGTCAGGGATGTTCTAGTACAGTGATGGCCAACCTATGACACATGTGTCACAGGTGACACGCCAAGCCCTTTTAGGTGACACACCTGGTCACCCTGGCACCTGGGCATGTAGTGCTTGCTTGTTCTTGAAGTGTATGAAATACCAACTTTCAATTGAAGATTTAGCAAATGTAAAGAATTATTCATTTTTGCTTTTAATAAAATACATATATCAAAAATATAACTTTCTTACTAGAGCTACAAATATCACAAAATTATGGATATTTCTGGAAGTGACACAGCACCCGAGTTAAGCTAGGTTTTCTTGTGAATTTTGACACATCAAGCTCAAAAGGTTAGCCATCACTGTTCTAGTAAATCCTGCAAGGAGCAGCAGGTTGGACCTGAGGCCAATTTGCACTACGGCCCCTAGTTAGCAATTAGTGCAGCTCTGGTGAAGAGCATACCCACACGCACTGGTTGCTGCTGCAGCCTAGAAGTGTGCCCGCCCTCACTAGAAGTGCACTAACTGTTAATTAGGTCTGGAGCGCGAACCTTTACCAACCTTTACCCAAGGCTTACTAGCAGCTGGTGGCGCAACCATTCACACATCTTCCAGCTCGCTGTGTGCGGTGGACGGGGAGCGCATCATCTGCACTGGCGCGGCCGCGTTACCAGTCCTGGTTGATTTCCGTCCCCTGCCACAATCGGACAATCTCCACAGGCCAGTACCGCAACTGCAGCCACATTACACCGCCCCCAGTGACGTCTGCATGTGGGACTGTCCTAGGAGCACCACAGGCACTCCTAGTATAGCAGTGGAGCAGTTTCTCCTGCTCCTCGCCTAATGAAGATCATGACAGATGGATATGTTTGGATCTGCTCTGGGACAGAAACTCCTCTCTGGGGTGTATATGCTCCGTGTCAGAGCTTCTCCAGCTGTTCCCATCTTCAAAGTGCGAAAAGGCCCTAGAACTTTCTTGAGAAACTCACTTGTGGCTTTTGGCTGGAAAAAAAATGTACATATATCCAGTATATAAGAACATTTTCCCCAGCCGGACCCAATTTGCATCTTTGGATTCCCTGTACATCTTTATATTCATGGTTAAGGTGGAGTGTAAGGACGTGAAGCTAAGCAAAACTTCTTGGAACAGCACTACTTCATAGCATTGTTCCCACTGTAGCATTTGCTACAATAGTTGCTAAGTAGCTCACTGTAATTACTGTATTTTCTGGCGTATAAGGCTACTTTTTAACCCAGGAAAATCTTCCCAAAATCGGGGGTCATCTTATCCACCGGGTGTTGTCTTCTTATACAGCGAGTATATCCCAAACTCTATATTTTAACTGGAAAGTTGGGGGGTCGTCTTATACACCCAGTCATCTTATACGCCGGAAAATACGGTACATCAGCCTTTCAGAGTTGGAGGAAATCTCAAAGGTTTGTGTGCACCCCTCCTCTTACTGCAGGAAATATGCTACTGAAGCATCCCTGAAGACTCTGTAGTCTATTAGAGGCTTTTGAAATTTGGTTAAAATAAAAATGGTTAAAGTACAATCTCAAAAAACAAAAAAACAGCTCTTCTGCTAAATCACAATGGTAAGAATGGCACTAAAGTAGTACAAAATCTTGCTCTGTTAAATTGGGCTTTGCTATCGACCTGCTAGCACACTTTCATCACCCTCCTAGGTGTATTCCTTGCCCGGGGCCTTTTCGCACTTGGCCTTGTTCTGCTATACATCCTGGAATAGGGGCCTGCTGTTTGCATGCTACTGCAGACTATGGTAGGCCCTAGGCGAGACCTACCATAATGTGTATCAGCATGCAGACAACAGACCCCTATCCCGAGATATATTCCAAAAAAGGGCCAAGTGCAAAAAGGACCCTGGTCTCAGTTGCTTTATTTTTAGCCTCCTCAGGTTTATCACAGCTTGAAGGGACAGGTACAAGCTTTTGAAACAATGATCCCGTTGCATGGGGCCACAGGTTTTCAGCCCTACACAGGCTTGCCCTAGCCTGCAACAGCCCTCTAAAAAAGGAAATGATGCTAAACTGAAGGCCAAGGAGTATGAAGAATACCAGATGAGCAGCATTTATACCAGATGCCATTTTAGAGGGAACATAGATGTTCCAAAGCATCTAGAACAGTGTTTTGCACAATTCTGCTCCAAATTAAAATAGGTTGTCTTCCAGCACAAATGCTTATTCTCCGTTAAGCCAGGTGGCTGAGCAAAAGTCAAGGGACTGAGGGTCAGAACTGAGATCTCTTTCAATTCTTCACTATGGCCATTCCCATAGCAATTAGTCTTGGCGGTCCCCTCACTTGAATATAAGGGTGTTTCCGCATTGACTGCGGAAATCGGTTTAACCCACCCGAAAGGCACATTAAAGTCACTTATCTTAAACGCCTTCCGCATTGGAGATGCTTTCTAGCACCCTTAGTGGAGGGCGCTTCTGCATTTTGGCATGCAAGACCAGTTTTTGATACTGGTTTTGCCACCGAAACCGGATTAAATGTGAGACTTGAAAAATCAGGTCTTCCATCCGTCACTTCCCCCTGGATGTGTGCAGAAGCAGGACTCTTCCACACGCAGCCAGGGGAAGAGACGGATTCCTGGCAGCTGCCATTTTGGGAAGGGCGGAAGCAGGACTGCCTGCTTCCAAAGACCTTCCCCTGCGCACCAGTCACCGCCGGAAACACGCAGTGACTGGCAACTCCATGCTCCAATCCTGTGGTTCCGGGGGCGGCAGCGGCAGCGCGAGAGCCGGAGGACAGATTGGAATGGGTGCTGGTGCGTCCGCACAGCACCCACGCCAATCTGTCCTCCGGAATCTGTCCTCCCCTCGCAGGTGCAGACGTGCGAGGGCCCTTTGGATCTGTCACTATTTGTGGCGGATCAGGGGGAGGATGGATTGCTGGAAAACGGATCTTTTTAGATCTGTTTTTCAGCAGCCAGTACGGAAGCACCCTAGGATTACTCCAGTAGGGAACTGAATAGCACTGACCAAATATGGGGCCTGTTCACACCTGGCTTGAGTCTGGAATATATCCTGGAATATGGCCCCACTGTCCACAGGCTATGGCAGGCCCCAATTGAAGCTTGATAGAGTCTGCATTAGATTCCTATCCTGAGATATATCTGATATGTTCCAGAATATGGCCAAGTGCAAACAGGCTCATGAATGACATTTATAGATAGGATTTTATGTGCTGCCACTTTAAAAGAGTTGTTCACAATTTTTACATTCTTAGAGCTCTCAAGAGAGTATTATTTACCTTTCTTCTTTAATATGTTTCACTGCAGTGTTGACAAATTAACAGAGGTGGCTCACCACCATATTGAGACGTCAACAAAAATCCAGTATGAATTAGTCCTAAAAGGGACTGAATTTTACATCAACCACGATATCAAAGTATTCCCTGACCCTCTTCCTCCACCTCGTCCTCCATCTGTAGAGACTGCTACAAATGGTACACTAACTATTTCACAGCTTAGCACCCTTCACAAGCAGTTTCTACAGGTGGCGCCTAAAGGTAGGGAAATGCTTTTATATGTGTGCGGGTATATATTACATAGGAACTAATTAATTGCTCAGATTTACATTGTTCCATTTCTGCCAAAAGTGATGGCACTTCGAATTAATTGTGAGTCCCTAAATTCAGATGTGTTCCTTTCACATGTTAACAAGGCTGCTTTTTGCAGAAAGTTTCATCATGTTCAATGTGCTTAATGAGACAGTATATTTAGGATGTCAGACTATATTTAGATGCTGTCCCGCAAGCCTCTGTTTATGGTCGATTGTTCAGGCAAATGGAGAGAACTGTACTCTGTTAATTAATGTATTCGATAGCCATGGTTTTTCTAGAAACTTGATACTACCTGTATTTTCCGGCGTATAAGACGACTGGGCGTATAAGACGACCCCCAACTTTCCAGTTAAAATATAGAGTTTGGGATATACTCGCCATATAAGAAGACGACACCCGCCGTATAAGATGACCCCTGACTTTGGAGAAGATTTTCCTGGGTTAAAAAGTAGTCTTATACACCAGAAAATACAGTACTTATAGATCTCCGTTATTGATCAGAATCAGCTATGAGCATCCAGTTTTTCAGAAATCCTCTTCTTAAGCCTTTCCTGCCGGGAATTGATTTGGAAGATTTTCTTGTTTGCAGTGTGTACATCAACCCATTTGCTGCTTGTTCAAACAGTTCTTCATGTGTAGTCTCACAAAGCCTGTTTGATTAAAGGAGGGGACGAAGGAATTGTGTAAGGGTCCCTTTAGACACCGTTAAAGCTTCAAAGTCACTACACAGCTGCTTCCCACCATCCTGATGATATGAGGGGTAACTGTGCAGGGAGGGCGGAGCCCCTATGGATCTGCTTCTTATCATCCAGGCAAGATGATCGATCACCCGTGGCATCCTCACAGTATGCAGTATGTTTACAACACACTTTCCCTGCCGCTCCAGTTGAACGATCTTTGTGTGACCAATCATGTGACTTGCAAGTGTGCAGTGGCTGTGAAACTTTAATGGTGTCTGGAGGCACTCTATGTGTGTGATGAAAAATCTGGACAAACGTATGGTACATAGATGCAGAGAAGTGGGATTTGCTGTGATTTCTGCTGACTGCATATTCAGTAGTACAGTCGGACCTCCCTATCCACTGATCCGGTAACTGCAGTTTCGGTTTACCGCAGTGTCCAGATCAGCCCACCCCCGCCTACCTTAAACTCTTCTGAGGCCTGGGACAGGCAGGAAAGGTCCCAAAGTGGTGTGTGATTTCCCATTCTTTTGAAATCTCAAGGGATTTCACAGGAATTATGGGAAATGGAACACATTTCCCAGTGGTTGTTACTATCCACGGTTTTACGTTATCCACAGTGGGACCTGGAACATATCCCCGGCAGATACGGTGGCCCGACTGTATATCAATGCTAGGCTGCTGTCTAATATGTGAAATGGCTCTTAGGTATCTCCTTCTGCTGTTGAACCTGTTTCTTAAAAGTGTTGTAGCCTCTGGAAATATACAGCAATCTAGGCAGATCTATTGATATGCATATTTGCCTGTATACTGACATTTGGGGACTGCAAAAGAATTAAGAACATAACAGAAGTCCTGCTGGATCAGGCTAAGTCCATTTAGTCCAGCATCTTGCCTCACAGAGAGGCTCACCAATTTCTTCTGGGAATTCTCAAACAGAAAATGAAGGCAGTGCCTTCACCTTCTCTCACCTTTTCCCAGTTTCATACTGTATGCATTATTCCTGTGTTTCAGATGAATAATACTAAGTTTAATGGAGATGGTGGGCATTTTGATGTTCTGTTTATCTATCAGCTTCTATGGCTGTGCAAGTTAATTATAGCACATGGATACATAAGAGGGATGGAAATGCTATGTGCAGAAGGCTCCATCCCTCTTCTGTCAGCCTAGGCCCACCTGTATGGAACTCTTATTGCCAGTGGTCAGCAGTTGAATGTTATCAAATATAAGCAGCAGTTTAGTGAAAGACACACACACACACAGTGTGTCAAAGTCTTCCAAACGATGTTGCCTGACATTATTCACACTGGTACCTTGTTAAGCAACAACTGAACAAAAAAGCAGAATAAGAAACCCTTAAGGTCTTTCTTCTTAAGAGGCAAGCAGTACAACATATATACAAAGTTCTCGTCCCACTGCATACATTTTGGAGTGCAAAATGCTTCCTCGTACCACAAAACTGCCAGAGTATGGTTTCCTTGAGAAAACCTGCCTAAGGTTTAATACCAAACCATTCCTTTCAGGCAGTAGACAAGAGTTCGCATAGTGAAATACTGTTCCAAAATAAGGTGTTTTTTCCATAAAGCTCTGAATGCCAACATTCTTTTTCTTCTGATTTGCAATTTTCAGTGCCCAGGGAGGATTTTCTTTTATAAAAGTGCATGCAGTTGTATCAGCTTCCAACTGCACTCTGAAAAAGTAGTGCCTTAATAAGAGTTAGGCTCTATTCTGAAGTTATGCATGGTGAATTACGTGGTGTGGACATTTTGTGGTATAAGTGGCTTTTAGATGTGCCAAATACCTTACTGAGCCAGTTTGGTCTAGTGGTTAGGGAGCCGGACTCTTATCTGGGAATACCAGGTTTGATTCTGCCCTCCCCCATGAAGCCAGCTGGGTGACCTTGGGCTAGTCACAGCTGCCTTCTGAGCTCTCAGCCCCACCCACCTCACAGGGTGTCTGTTGTGGGGAGAAGAAAGGTTTGTCAGCCACTTTGAGTCCCCTTAAATGGGTGAGAAAAGCGGGGTAGAAACGCCAACTCTTCTTCTTTTTGGGTCCTTTTTCTAATTGGGTTGTACTGAGACAAACGTACCAATGCCTCTCTATAGCAAACTACCTAGAATGGCAAAGTGAAAATGACAACAAGGACTGGGTCAAGTTAATGCCTTGATGGGAAAGATATATATATATATATATTACCTCTTAACATTATAAAATTTCTAAATATTTCACAGTATAGATACAAGGGTATATATGGTGAGTACAATCATAACACAGCCCAGGACTACTCAACTTGCACATGTTCCCTGATGACAATTTCCAATATCTCATATCAACACCAGCTTTCAGCATTTCACTCCCATAATTCCTTGCCAGCCTGGAAGTAGAACACTAAGAGTTATAGTTAGGAACATCTGGAGGACTGTATGTTGACCAGCCACAATAAAACCTATAGCAGTAAGTGAACACACACAATATGAAATCTATATAGTCATTATCCATGGTTTCCTTGACATTGAAAGAATGAGGAAACCAGTGGCCTTCCAGATTGTTGACTATTGGTCACATATAAGGAGGCTGATGTGACTTTGAGTCTAGCAGATGCGGAAGCCTCCAGTTACTCATTCTGGTTGTATACAGTAGATTATCCTATAACACTGTGGTTCTGTTCCAGGAGACTGAGAATCCAAGGCTCTTTCTACCCAAGCCTTATTCTAGACTATATCTAACAATAGGGTTCTGCTATCTCCAGCTGGTGCAGACTATGGGAAGCCCTGGGTGGGGCCTACCTTAGTTTGCACCAGCATGTGAATGGCAGATCCCTGTTCTGAGATACAATCTGGAATTAGGACCAGTACAGAAAGGGCCCATATTGTGGGAGCAATAAATACTGGAGTTACAGACACCATGATGAAAGCTCCACTGGTCTACATTTTGGTATACCAGATCTTTCAAAACTATATTGATTTGAATGGAGAAGTACTTCCAATACAAGGCAATAGAAAAAATGAACCTTAATTGAAAGCAACATGGCACAGCTCTCCCCCACAACCCTCGGAGTATTGCCTGAAACCACCACACAGATGCCAGCCAAGATGCCTGCAGCACTGCTCACCCACAGCCCAGAAAAGGTTTTTTTATAGACTGTGATGCAGGACAAATAGGTGCCCCCTTCTCCTGACAGTCTTTAAACAAAAAGTACTCTCTGTATATACACAAACACACACCAAAAATCACCCGACACTCACCCATGAACCCATTCAATCATTCACCAACCACATAACAACAGGAGAAAACACTATAAAGGATACAACTGCACAAGAAGCAAGCAGAAGCAGTAAAAACTCTCCAAAACAGCCAAATTACCCTACAGAATACTCCAATAAGCTACTCCACACTCAGAAGCACTCACAGGCACACAAAAATGATCACAAACATCCAAAAGGCAGGCAAAACTTTCTGAAAGATACAAATCCACACTTAGGTCATTTTTTTCAAAACCAGTCACATGCAGCACCCTCCTCATTGCACAAAGACAGCTGGGGAACTGACTATCGGACCAGGAAGAAGAGGCCAATTTGCACTATGGCCTCTAGTCAGCAATTAGTGCAGGTCTGGTGAAGAGCATACACACGCCCACCAGGCTGCTACAGCCTAGAAGAGCGCTCACTCTTACTAGAGGTGCACTAATTGCTGATAAGGGTTGGAGCACAATTTCGTGCTCCGCACCCTTACCAACCTTTACCTAAGGTTTGCTGGCAGCTTCCGGTGGCGTGACCGTTCACACGTCTTCCAGCTTGTTGGTTGTGGTGGGCAGGGAGTGCGTTGTCTGCACAGGTGTGTCCGGATTACCGGTCCTGGTCGATTGCTGACCGCTGCCGCAATCGGGGAAGCCTCCACAAGCCAGCGCCAAAGCAGCAGGCTGGCTGGGGACTGATCCATGTGGTATTTGAAATGTGTGATGCGGCTGGCAGCAGCCAATCACAGCAGTGAGGAGGAGGTGGTACAGGCTGGTCAGTGGCAGGACCATTGTGTTTCTGTCCAGTAAGGGATGCTTTGGGGAAGCGTCCCTCCTGGCAAGTGTGAATGGTCCTCCTGTACCCGGTGCTGACCAGTCCTAGTACACAGCAGCCTATGGCAGAAAGGCCTAGGGTCTCAGCCTGCCATAGGGTTCATTTCAAACCTCAGACTTTGAACAGCAAAACATTCAATAGCTTGGGACAGAGGCGCTAAATGGTAAGTATATTTGCAATTGTATAGTGAATCAGCATTAAAGGAATTCAGTTTATGGGAGGATCTTTGCTGAATCGCTACAGAACTATTGCGTAGAGTGAGCAAAAAAGAAAAAGCATTTGTAGAACTTTACTGAATATTTTCATATAGGAAGTCAGCAGAAAAAAGGGGATATGATAGAAAAAACCCTCTGTGTTTTTACGTACCAAATAGTATTTCAACTCATAAAGAGACAGCCAGTATCTAGGGCCTCCAAAGACTTTTAGCCACAAAGAGAAGATTGTATCTCATAGAGAAGCTTAGCAAGCAACATGGAAACCACCCAGATTTGCCCTAAGAGTCCGACCACTATTACGTATTCTTTCTTTGCAAAATTAATCCACACTGAAGTAGGACACTGAAAAGAGTTTATTTGGTAATAAAGATGGTCCTTCCATAGTAGACCACTTTTCTAACAGTCAGCACATTCAGTTTGGTTTCCACCCCTCCTGCATTTTGATATGATATAAGACAGGGGCTGTGGTCGCACCTTCACTTTAATTCTTCTTCAGTCAATCTTCGGCTCCCACCACTCCAGTCTTTTTAGTTCTGTCTGTTTTATTTGTGGAATTTCCTCCCTTCAATTGTACTTTCCCGAATCCTGATTTTTGCAGGGGCCTTTTCACACTTTAGCCCATAGTTAATAATTAGGCAACATCTGGGAAAGAGCACCTGCACTTAGAGGAGGCTGTTTCGCCTAGGTGTGGAGCACAAGTCGTGCTCCCCAACCTTACCAACCTTCCCCAAAAGCTTACCTTTTGCATTCTCTTCTGCTGGACGAGGTCAACAGAGGGGCTGCGCGAACCTGCTGGCAGCTCTGCTGCCCTCCTGACGTGACTGACTGTGCTGAGCGTCAACATCGTCATGGCAACAGTGCTGTCACACGCACAGTCACGGAGGGTGCCACACTCAAGATGGCGGCACCCTGAAGTGGACCGGCCCCGCAATCAAATGGAGGAAAGTATTTGATCATGGGGGGAAGGGGAGGCTAATGTTGATTAGCGCTCCCAAGTGTGAACACTAGTGAATGTTAGTTCATTGTGCTCCTTTCTCATCCAGTGGACGGTAGAGGAAGCTCAAAATCACCCCAGATCTCAAGCCGGTATACAATATTAATCAGGGAAGAGGACTAAAGAGGCTGATCCATACTTTAGTGGGTGGATACTGCATGAATTTGCCTTTCCTTTTGTCCAATGTGTGTTGACACCCTGTTGAGTCACAAGACTTTTATCCTATCAGAGCACAGGGGGTGTTGTGACGATGGAGACGGTTGGAGATCTAAAAAGGTCTCGTAAAGGAGTTTCAGGATGGTAACAGAAAAGTATGAGCATAGCGACCCAAACAGAGGATGAACTGAGGAAGGATTATCAGGTGTTGGGTGTGGTTGGAGTTAGTGCATTTTGAGTCCTGTTTCTTAATAAGATGAACTATTTCAGCAAGGTGTGACCATGGCCAGAGTGCTTTTTTAAAATTAAAAGTAGATATTTTCAGTGAAATGGATGGACACACTCCGAGTTGAGGTGAACTGAGTTAAAGAAGAACATACTGTATTTCAAAAGCTGACAGTTGTTAATTTGCTTCTTTTGCCAACAAGTTTCCTGTGGTCCCAAAGGCATATAATTATGTGATTGAAATGGTTGTGGTAGAGGAAAAGGCTTTTCTTTGCCTCCTTGTCTTCTACAGCAGTACTTTTGCCCTCACTAAGAAGCGAAGGGAGGTTGTATTGCTTTTCTCCCTTCCTCTCCATTTTCTCCCTTCTTCCTCTTTCCCAATTCCTGGGAATGCTGGCAAAGTCAGGCCATGACCAGATAGGGGGAATATAGTGCCAATATGGTGTCACTATGGTGGGGTTGCCACGCATATCTGTGGCAACCCTACCATCACCTTGTTTCCCCTCCCCCCACACACACCACCTAAAAAGCATTAACAACTATTGCTGGAAAACCCAGCGCTCATCACCTTGAGGACAGACTAGTGATCATTGCTCTGTTGACCATGCATGCGTGGAGGGGACAAGTACTGGCCCTGTCTAGCTGGGAAGCAACAATGACAGGAAGGCAAACCCCACATTATCATTTCCTAGAAAGATATCCAGCTGCACTCTGTAGGCGGTAGTAATCTTATGGCAGAAGTAACTAGGTAATGGCTGATGCAATTTCAGCCCAGGTACATTATGCGGTCTGAAACACCTCTGGTCTGTACCAGCAGTGAATGGCCGATCTAATGTGAATGGCCCATCCACATCACCATTGCAAAGTCTGAACTAACACTTCACAGGAGGATCCGGAAGCTGCACGTGCCCCTGCCACACAGACTAAGATATCCACAACTGGATTGCTTCATGAAGGGCTTAGTGGACTGCTGTGGCAGTGTCCTGGTGCAGAAGCAGTGGTGGAGCAGGTAACAGCAAAAAGGCCCTCAGATACCAGAAGTATTTTTAAATAATATTTCTGAATAAGTTTTAAGTATTAGCTTTAATATTTAGCATAGCTTCTCACCTACCTGAAAGACGGATGTGCTTTTCTCAGAGCAGAATTTCAGTTGCAGGTTCAGAACCTCAGCATTGGTTGAGTAGCAGTTCTCATAGTTCTGAGGTGTCCTGGTTTTTGATTAATGGAAATACGGCGTTCGTGTCTGTTTCAAAATTTAAGCTGCATAGGCGGATAAGATATTTTGGTACTAAATTATGTGTTAAAATATTTATAGCCATAGCAGCACTGAAGAACTTGAAAAGCAAGAATAAAACTATGAGCACTCAAAAGAAGTCAGAGAAGAATACCCAGTTTCCAGAAATATGGCTGTCAAAGTTTACTTGGCTAAAACATGACAAAGAGAGAGGCACAATGCACTGTACTTTGTGTCGGAAGCATAATGTGGATTTAGGGGAGAAAACACACAACTTTTGTGCTGGGACTGATGACTTCATACTTGAATTAGTGGAAGACCACCAAAGCAGCGAAGCTCACGCATGGGCTACTTGTATGGAAGAAGCCAGTAGCTCTGCACCAGACACAGCTACGACTGAGCGGATGCTAAAAAGCCTGAGCAAAACTACTTTGGGAAGGATAGAAAACCTCTTCAGAACATGCCATGCCATTGCCAAAACTGGACGCCCCTTCACAGATCTGGACTGGATGTGTAAACTGGATGATATGAAAGGAGTAGATATTGGTTCCATATTTAGAAATGACAAGGCAGCGCAAATCTTCATTCACTTCATTGCAGAAGTGGAACGAAGGGCCTTGAAAGAGAAATTAGAAAAGTGCAAATTTTTCTCGCTGATTAGCGATGGGGTTTCAGGCAAGGCTGTTAGAGAAGCTGCCCTTGTATATGTACGGTTGGCAAACCAAGGGAAGGTCCATTGCCAGATGGTTGGAGTTCAGTCTGTAGAAAAGTCTGATGCTTCTGCTGTGAAGAACGCCATTTTGAAAACATTGCAGAAGAATCTGCAGCTCAGTCTGCCCAGCCAAGACTGGGCAAGAAAGTTTGTTGGCTTTGGAAGTGATGGCGGAGACCTCATGATAGAACAGAATAACGGAGTGGCTAAACTACTGAAAGAAATCCAGCCATGTGTTCAGAGCGTACATTGCCACGTGCATCACCTTGAAATGGCGTACAAAACAGCACTGAACAGCATCCAGCTATATGTGTCCCTCACAGAACTTTTGCAAAACCTGTACTACTTTTATCATAACTCTCCTCTCAATAAGAGCACCCTCAAAGTTGCTTATGAAGTTCTGAAACTGAGACCAGCAATTCCTTCACGAATTGGTGGCACCCGATGGCTGCTTCGACTGCAGACAGCTCTCCAGATCCTTTTGAAGGGATATCCAGCAATGACCCTACACATAAGTAAGGTAAATGCACTTTAAAATCATACACAGGTTAAAGAAATAATGAATGAAAAACTGCCTCTTTCTTTGGAAGAGAAGTCAATGTTTTTCCTTTTTCTTGCTGAATTCCAGATTGCTGAAAAGCCGGAAAAGTCATGTTCATCCGATCATCAAAAAGCCAGAGAACTCTTAAATCTCCTTCTTAAAGCAGACATCATTAAGTTTTCCCACTTTTTGTTAGACGTCATTAATGTCCTCAACATTCTTTCTCGCGTAGCCAAGGATCAAAACTCGTCCATCGCAGACGTGTTTGCAACAATTCAGTCAACGGTGGAAACACTCAAAATGTATCAGTCAAGGTTGTATGTTCTCAGCAAATCCAAACAGTAATTCTTGTTAGTCTGAATGAAAAACTGAGAATACATTTGTGAAATATGATCTCTTTCAGATCAGGTCCAAGAGAACGTCTGGTGGAAACCATCACACATTTCCATAATTACAAACTTGTAGGAGATGGTAATATATCGGCTGTCCGACTGCAGTTGTTAAGCAATCTTTTGAACCGGTTGCGTGATTGTTTCTGTGACGCTAATGAAGATGTTTTGAGGGCAAGCACGATCGGTAGTTTTAAACTTTGGCCAGACAAAATCAAACAAGGTACAAAACACTGAAATGGCCACTTGGCTACTTCTGATAATAATTTTTGAACAATTTGCATTGTCTACAGTTTTAAATTTTAAAATTTGAACTGTTGCAGAATTTGGTGAGATGGAAGTTTCTCTCTTGACTAAGCATTATGAGCCAGTTCTGGAATGTGCAAATGTGAAAGTTGATGAAGTTGAAACTGAATGGAACATGTTGAAAGTTGAGCTGTACAAAAGGTAATAAAAAGAATCGGTACAAATGCTGACATTTTGAACTTTAAATGTATTTTATGTAAGTGGAAAAAACAAATTTGACATTTTTTAAATTTCTTAGATACCAAAGCATCCGGAGATTGACATGGGATTCGGTAAACACAGATTATTCTCATAAATACCCAAACATCCTGACCCTAGTAGATCTCGTTCTCGCTCTCCCGGCAAGTTCTGACGAACCGGCACGAGGTTTCTCTCAAATGAAGTTTACGAAGACGCAGCTGCGCTCAAAATTAATGTTTGAAAGCATGACTGATCTGATGGTCATCCAGATGAATTCTCCAGATATCAAGAAGTTTGACCCTCAAAAGGCTGTTCAGTTATGGAATATTTCCGGGTGGAACAACAGAAGACTACAGGCCCGGCAGTGTGTGGTTTACAATGAGAAGTCAGATTGTTCATCTGATTCTGAATGGGAAAGGGAAAGTTCATTTGGAAGCGATTAGATACATCGTGCTTGGTAGTTTGTCATCACGAAGCGTTTTAGTAGAGGAGTTTGGTTTTGGCTATTGTTTTTAGGCTCTAACCCAATGGTTCTCAACCTGTGGGTCACAACCTCTTTCACAGGGGTCATCTAAGACCATTGAAAAAAACTATACTTTAATTATGTTCAATTTGTAACAATGAAAATACATCCTGCATATCAGATATTTACATTTCGATTTATAACTGTAGCAAAATTACAGTTATGAAGTAGCAACGAAAATAATTTTATGGTTGGGGGTTAGGGTTAGGTTGGGGGTCACCACAACATGAGGAACTGTATTAGAGTCGTGGCATTAGAAAGCTTGAGAACCACTGCTCTAACCAAATCAACTGTGAGAAGCAAATAATACAATTTTATACTAAAATATCACATTTTTCATTACTGGAAGCTAATCAGTTTTATAACAATAAAATGTAAATGCTTTGCCAAACAAACCCCCCAAAACAAGAAAACAAAAATTTGGCCTCAAAAACCATCAGCAGTCTTAGTAGTAGTTAACTCATATTAACTATTAATAGATTATTGTCTGATACTGTGTTTACTTTCTGATAACCATAAAGAAAATAATAATTCTTTAAAAAAATTAAAGATGTAATTTAATGTACCTCATAATGTCAAAAAGTTTTAAATAGATCAACTCAGTACAATTTATTGTATTTTTAAACAAGTTAATATGTTTAATCAGCTTTTAGAATTTTATTAAATTAAATGGAAATTAGATTGATACAGTATATAAATAATATATTGTTTCTGTTTTAAAATGAGTAAATTCAAAAGGACGAAAGTTTCAAAATATATCCTTAGCTTAATATCAAAAGCCACAGACTGGATGCCTAAAAAGCTACCACGGAAATGTCAGGTAACAAAAATTTAAACTTATCACTGTTGGATATTATTAAAATGTTATTAACTCTTATGGGGTCCTAATCACATTAGTGTCTTGCTTGAAGAACATATGTACACAATAGCATTACAAAAGACCAATTTTGCTGAGTGAGCAAGCAAATGAACTTCAGAACAGCATAAACTGACAGGAGGACACAGTTTTGGGTGGTCAAATCATATGTTATTTATTATTTAAATTAATATTCTGTCTTTCAACTGAAGTCTCAGGGTGGCTATCAAAGAAACATTAAGAAACATTAAAAATTAAAACCATTATTTGAACAGCCAATTAAAATCAATAATGGGGAAAAGGGAATGGATCCCCTTAAATGCAGAAAAGAATAGTAAAGGGAGATATTAAGAAACAAAGGGTTTACATAAAAGGGCATATCTAAACCGGGCCCTGAAAAAGAATATAGTATTTACCCCTGAGATTAGTTGGGGAAGAGGCTGTCCCACAGTCTTGGAGCCACCACAAAGAAGACCTTCCCCTCAGTCATCTGAAGGTGGTGAAATCACCAAGCAGCCTCTAAGGCAGGTCAAAATCACTTGGAACTTTATATGTTAACGTTAGCACCTTGAATTGAGCTTAGTACCGAATGGACAACACTGCAGAACCTTCAGGACTGGAAAGATGAAAGCTCTGCCTTCTACACATCTCTTTGTCCACACTAGGCCAGACTGCTCTGCCAGTAATCCTCAATGTCAAGGACTATTGGTGGTCCAGAGGAAGGGACCCTTAATCTGGATTACAGTGGGTCCCATGCAGACAAGATAATACCAGTGGTGGGCAGGGCCTCCTGTATTCCACACTAATGTGTCAAAGGGAAGCCCTTTGTGTGGTTGCTGGTAAGGAATACCAGCAAGTGCAGAAAGACCCTGTGGTTCTGTATCAAATTACAAATTATAAAAATAATTTGAACCTTGTTATGGTTCCTAAGCATTTTTATTTAATTTTTATTTGAATGAAGAGTCTAATTTCTTGTTCACTTTTATCCCACTGAAGGAAAAAAATATGCATTTATTTAAAATACTAGTATACCCCTTCCCATTAAAATACAACCTCAGGGTGGTTTACATAACATGAAAAATAATCTGAAGGAGAAGCAAACACCCTTGGCGAGTTGAACTTCCAAAATTGTTTTAAAATTGCACAGCATTTGCTAATTCACTTGTTCATCTAATAAATGTATTGTTGCTTGTTAATATTCTATTTGGGGTACGTCCAGACACCTTAATCCGCAGTTGTCGTGGTAGCATCACACACCATGACTGAGGGATGGTAGTGGCAATGCATTATCCCATTGTAACTGTGAATTTGCCTTAATGCGGGTAAGAGAACACTTGCTGCGCAGTATAAGGTAAATTCGAATCTTCCCACCAGTGCGGGTGGGACAGTGAGAAGAGACAACAAGACCAGGAAGGGCAGCTGAAATACAGTTGGCTGCCACATCCCATGTGACGGTGCACCCCAACTCAGCTCCTGCAGCTTCCAATGAGGAAGCTATGGAGGCTGCTTTTAGTCCAGATGGCGGGTTGCCGCATCTCAGTAGGTAAGCTGAGATTTTTTTTTCTGCAAGTCTGGAAGGGGCCACGGTGCTTCCTTTGGGTGGGCCTTAGCAATTGGAGGAATAACGCTCAATAGTTGGTACAAAGACCCTTGCTGTAAATGGTGCCTACAAACCTGCGGAAATAACCAGAACGAAGATATGAGACTTTGTTGCAGCAGAAATTGTGGGAATATGAAGGATATTTTATACATGGAATGAATGACCTTTGTAGTGAAAACAATTTGAGGGACTTCTCTCTTTCCCTTGTACACCAAGGATACCTCCTATGCCCTCTGGATAACACAACTTAAATACAGCCGATTCTAGAAGGTACCAGTGAGTCTTTTCCATCTCTTTCCTTCTGTTGGTAGCTGCAAATGTAGGTGAATGTAGAATTCTGCTACCTTTGAAAGCTTTGCGCATAGTTTGATTATGCTGACTAGGTGCAGATTGGTGGCATAACTGGGACACAGCCACGCCATAGTTTTTCTGTTTTTGTATCACTGCTTGGCAAAAATAGCTTAAATAACGCTGAGAATCTCATGGGCCACAATTTATACATTACATTGTTAACTGTAGTAAAACGTTTGTCTGGTAACGCATCCTTTGAAACTTTCTGAACTTCCTTTTCATTTCTCAATATACAGTTGAAAATAATGTGACAGTGACAATGTCCATCCAGTGGCTTTTGACCCTCTAAGTCATTTGAGACTTGACCTTGGGCATTTTCACACTTCACTTGCTCAATGACCCAGTGTTGCTAGGTAGCAACAGCCCAAGCCCTACACAATCGGTCACTCACCTGGGACCAGTCCTGTGGCCAGTCCTCTTCTGGGTGCCGCCATTTTGGCCGTGGTACCCTGTGTGACTGCCAGCGCGCTTGCGCGGCACCTCAGATGACCCTGGAGCACTGAAAGAAGAGTGAATGGTCACTGCCTGGATGCTTAAGGTAAGTTTTGGTAAACATTGGTTAAGATGTGGAGCATGATTTCTTACTCCTTGCCTAATCAACAATTTGTGAACTTCTGGTGAGGGCGGGTGTACTTGGCGGCTGTAACAGCCTACTCCATGTTCAGATGCTCTTCACCAGAAGTTCACTAATCATGCACTACCAGCCGTAGTGCAAATAGGCCTCATTTCTTTGCTGACAAACAGTTCGGATAACCAAATGAATTGTTGTGTATTGATTGGAATCAGGTGCAGCCCTTACCACATCCGTGTATACTTTGCTTCCATAAATATGGGGGAAAGGAGGTTGGCCTCTGGCATCATAAACAAAGCCTGAGTCTCAAATTTGTCAAGACACAAATAGGACTAATTCCGTTACTATGAGATACTGCAGCTACTACTAAGCTTGCGTGAGGTATGTATCTAAAAGACTTGTGCGCTTTACAAACAAACACATCCTTCCTAAGTGTGAGCCTTATTTGCTGGGTAGAACACCTGATAAACTCAGCCCTAGAGATAAATGGGTGGAGGTAAGCACTTACCTGTGTTTACCTTTGTGAATAACCCCTGGCCCTTTTTTTAGAGCTGGGAGGGGCCAGGACCACGTGATGTTCTGTTGAGCCGCATATCATCATCACAGGTATGGCAGAAGTTGGGGAAGTAGCCTGCAAATTGCCTCATGGTGCATACTGATATTATGCAGCCTGATGTTCCACCAGCAAATTCAGCTCTTATTTGAGAAGGGTGTAACTGCTTTGTAAGGCTTATGAGCCCTGCAAAACATGAACCTTGCCCATGCCTAGTTCTCAGTATAACACCATACTTCTGTAAATTGAGCATAAACAAGGAAAACCAAGCTAAATTACAAACCGTGACTCAAAGTGGACAAGCTAATCAATGCTGCTTTCTGTTGTCATTGGAAGAAAACAGGCCACAATTCACTGGTCATATTTTACATTTAACTTAAAGGATTGTATTCATAGCATCTTCCCATCAGCAAGCGAAGAGTAAATGCCTGGGTACGGGTTGTGGTAGGTTAAAAGCAAAGTAAAACATGATTCCTAGTTCCGGCGTAACATTTTGCCAAAGGTGCAGTTCATTAGTACATAGGAAAAAACAGGCTGCCGATCATCTTCTGCACAATTAACTCTGGTTTGTGGCTTAATGGGATTCATCTTCCTTATGAGAGAGTATTTTCTGTTCTTACACTTTCTTTTGTGCAAGCTGCTTTGCTTACGCTTCTGTCAATAGTTTCTAAAAGCTGTATTGCATGAACGTCTCTCGAAAAAGTGGAATGGGGAGTAAATAGTTGGCATGTAGCAGATTTCATTTTCTGCATATTGTTATGGTACTTCTGAAATAGCTACACTTTACGCCTCACCTGTTTTTGGTTATAAATATTTGATATGAGCAATTGTTTAAACTGGAGTATGAATGTGCATGCCATTAGACTGGTAGGTGGTATGTGATCCATAATCACTCAAGTTGTGATCTGATGTTTAGATGCTTTCTTCCACTTTATAAAGAAGTCAGTGTTGTTGAAGTTAAAATGTTGACTTAGAGCAAGAAGAATTTAATGTGAGACCCTGCTAAACTAAAATGATATTGAGATAGTTGCTATTTCCCTGTTTTGTCTAGTGGCTAAGGAGCCGGACTCTTATTTGGGAATACTGGGTTTGATTCTGCCCTCCCCTGTGAAGCCAGCTGGGTGACCTTGGGCTAGTCACAGCTCTCTTCTGAGCTCTCACAGACCCCCACCTACCTAACAGGGGCCCTGCTCAGATGAGTCTGAAACAGGTTGGCCTATTCATGAGCTTGAATTGAGATGATACCAGTGCTGGTCAAATGTGGATTGATATCTGTCAACCTGAGGCCGTCCCCACCTCGGGTTGCCTTGGTCACACATTTCTGCAGAGATTGGCCTGGGATTCCTTTTGCTAGATCAAATCTATCTTGTTTCCTATTGGATGCTGTTCAGGTCACTCGAGGGTGACGAGAGTGTGTGTTTGCAGTTCTCTTTAAAGCCATCTCCCACACCTCTGCACACACCCTTCCTTTTTTGTGTGCTTTTCTTCTTGCAATTATTTTTTAAAATAATAATAATAAATTTGTGTAAAAATGCTAGAGAGAGGAATCATGCACATAAACTGAGGAGAGGGGGAGGTGCCTCACAAACACCGCTCATGCCAATTGGCTGAAAGGAAATACAGGGTGCCACCCACCACAACACAGTTCTGCCTCCTTTAGGCCGTCCCCTTGCTCACACATTAGGAAGCGGAAAACGGACTGGAATTTCAGGCTGGTATGAGTCCGTGTCCTGTAAAAACAGGACTACATTTTAGGACTGTCTAATGGATGTAGCCCATCTTGGAATATAGCTTAGATAAAATTAATGTGAGTTACAGGACTGGGGTGGGGGGCGATTCAGCTCGACTTAAAACTCGTGTGATCATGGCCAGGGTGTCCGTTGTGAGGGGAAGAACAGAAGGTTTTGTCAGCCACTTTGAGTCCCCTTAAATGGGTGGGGAAAACAGGGTAGAAAAGCCAACTCTTCTTCTAAATCATCTTGCTAAGTTGTGAGAAGTTAGGAGATATTTCAGCATAAAAATACAAGAAGTGACTCACTGGATTGGGCCCATAGGCCTTCCTTTCACGGTGGACAACCAGCAGGATACAAGCTCTGTTTTGGCTCTGTTTTGGCCCCATGCATGATCGGTGGCCATTTCCAAAACAGCAGATCACAGGAGCTGTTGTTCAGACAAGGTAAGTTATAAGAACATAAGAGGAACCCTGTTGGATCTGGCCACAGCCCATCTAGTCCAGGATCCTGTCCCACACAATGGCCCACCAATTGCTTAGGGATATCTTCACCTGTTCCTGAATCCTCGCAAGTGGCCTTTAGAGGCATCCTACCTGGCTCTTCAACCTAGAGGCATCACCTAGGCATCCATTATATTAGATATTGATACTCTTATCCATTAATTTGTCTAAAGTTTTCTAGACTGGTTGTTCTAACCACTTCTTTTGGCAGCAAATTCCATAGACCGATGACCCTCTGGGTGAAGAAATACTTCCCCTTGTCTGATCTGACTCTCCTACCCATCAGCTTCATTGAGTGTGACCTGGTTCTAGTGTTGTTCAACAGAAAATAATTTTTCTCTACCTCTTTTATCCCATGCATGATTTTCTATACTTCAATCAGGTCCCCCCTTAAATGCTTTCTTTCAAGGCTAAAGAGGCCTAGACATTGCAGTCTGATTTCTTTTTTTTAATGCATAAAGGACTTTGTATGACAATTACAGTCTGATTTCATAAGTCTGATTTTGTAAAAGTCCTTTTACTTTTTCAAAAAAACTCAGGTTGGAAGTGGATTGTCCCACAGCAACATGATTGCAGCTAAGGTTGGGATTACCATGGACAACTGTGGCAATCCAAACATAGTGCTGTGATAATCACAAGTTTTTCTCAGGCTAGCAAATAATAACCACGAGACTCTTTCTTTAGAAAGATGAACAGTGATTTATTTCAGCTCGGTGTAAAAGCATTTTTTGTTAGAAGCAACTTTGAACAGAAAGCCCAGCATATTTATATATTTCATAGCTGGACGGGGTTTGGCCTTCAACCAATCAACAATAACTATTTTTCAAAACCCAGTTTAAACTTGGAGCCAAAATGTATCACTCGACCCCAGCAGGGAGGGGGGAGTCAACTGTCACTTCCAAAACAACAGGCAGCTATTATATACATATATACAGAATCACATAGGTGGCAGAGATCTTACATTCAAATATTATGGCAGGCAGCTAGCCCTGCCTGACAGTTTTACACCTTGGGTCTATTCATGCTACAGCCCATAGTGCATGACAGGCAACTTTTGGGGAAGAGCATCTGCACCAATAGGAGGCTGTTACAGCCTCCAGGTGCCCCCTGACTTTCAGAAGTTGCCTAATTATGCACTATGATCGTGCTCCACACCTTTACTAACTTTACCCAAAACCTTAGCTGATGCATTCAGTGGTGAGCATCCAAACTCTTTCCGGTGCTCTGGGGTTGTCTGAGGCTCCACACAAGTGTGTTGGCACCTCAGACAATCATAGATGCGCATGCGCAGAGTGTCAGTGTCATAGCGACAGCGCTGGTGCACGCACTGTCATCCGGGGTGCCACAAACAAAATGGCGGTGCCCAGAAGAGGAGCAGCGGCACAAACACACACAGGTGAGTGTTCGGTTGCATGTGGTGTGGGTTGTAGTTAACTAGCGCTCGCAAGTGCAAGTGCTAGCTAGCATTGGGTGATTATGCTCCTTTCCCATCCAACAGGAAGGGAAGTGTGAAATTGCCCTTGTCCCTAGGCCGCCTTCCTGCCATCACAGCTAATTGCGATTAACACGCCTGACTTCCATGAATTGGTCCAAACTTTTTGAAACCATGCAAGCTGATAACCAACACCACATTTCATGGTAATGGAATTCCAAAGTTTAGCAATGCATTGTGTAAAAAAAAATAAAATCCTTTGTCTGTCTTGGTTGGTCCAAGATTCAGCTTCATTTGGGGCATGGGGGCTTTGGTTCTAGTATTTTTGAAAAGAAGAGTTGGCTTTTCTACCCCGCTTTTCTCACCCATTTAAGGGGACTCAAAGCAGCTGACAAAGCTTTCTATTCCCTCCACAACAGGTAGGTGGGGCTGTGAGAGCTCAGAAGAGAGCTGTGACAAACCCAGGGTCACCCAGCTGGCTTCTTGGAGGAGAGCGGAATCAAATCTGGAGACAAGAGTCCAGGTCCCTAACCACTAGACCAAACTGGCTCAAAAACGTCTCTCTATCTACTTCATCTGCGCCGTGCCTTTTTTAAATGCATCTCTCCCATGTCCTGACTCACTGTCTACTTTCTAGACTGAAAAGCCACAGACTTTGCAGACTTTCTTCATAGAGAAGCTCTCCATCTTCTTGAACATCTCAATCATCCTTTGGGGCTTTTTCACACTCTCTTTTCATTTTTACTCCTCTCGACAATTTGGTGTTATCAGCCAGTATATCTTCCTGGCTCTGCCAACCTCCAGGTCATTTTTAAATATGTTAAAAACCGCCGGTCCCACAATAGAACCTTTGGTGACTCTTGGGTCTTTGGAGAATGGATAATCATAAGCATAGTGTTATCAGCAGTGGTGCTGGTAATGGTACAAGTGGTAGTTGTGATGACTACCATATAGCCAGTGATGTATTGTTCTAGGGAAGAATTACCCCAAGGCATAACAGCTTAAAGAACATCAACCCACATCCCTCCTTACACACATTTATGATGAATATGGGAGCTTGCGGGGCTGGTGCCGTATTTGGGCATTATCAGACCAGGCCACAGTCCTGATAGCTGAACTCCCCACAGCTACCTTCTTGCTATTGCTACCTCAGAAACTGAGATTGGAGTCCACAGATTGAGAGCTTCAGGATGTTAGGAAAGAGGTGAAGCTTCAGTGAGAACCTTCGCTTCGATCTTCCTGGATCTGTTTTTTCAGAATGAAATGCCTTGCATTTGAAACAAGTGGTTGACGAATGGTCCGAACTCAAAAATTACCCTTTTAAAAACTGCTTATTTGGGTTAAGGTTCTGCTTTGTCAGACTACGAGTTCGTTCTTCAAAATGGAGCTGTTTCTTTCATGGGTGTGGAAAGGGCAGGGGGAAAAAAAGGAGGGCTTCTTCTTCCCCTTTTGGCCACTTGGTTTCCTTCTCTTCTTTTACCAGAGCAAGTGGAAGGGGTGAAAAAAGTAAATGAGAATTGTGAATGGTGAGAGTGGGTCACCCTTTTTGTTTACTGATGAAAGGGTCAGGGGAAACTATTTTTCCCCTTTCTGGCCATGATGATTGTTGCCAAGTATATGAAAGAGGATTGGGCTATCGGGTTCCTTGGACTGTAGGAATCCTGCCCAATATCTGGAGGTCTTAGGTTGGGTTCCAACTTCCAATTTGAAAACCAAATGTAAACTGAGCATACTAAAATCATAACAGTGCCTGAAAGCGGAGAGGAAAAACTGTTTCCAGATTTAACCAAAAGGCCAGGGCAAAGAGGTGTGTCTTCACTGGTCTCCTGAGCATGTGAAGTGAAGGTCCCTGACCTCACAGGGGAGACTATTCCATAATCTGGGGGCTATCACTGAGAAGGCCCTAACCAAAGTACCAATCCCTTTGGCTACTTAGGGTGGTGGTACAACAGGAGGGCCTCCCCCTACAGATCTTCAGGTACAGGCAGGTCACTATGGAAGAAGGCATTCCTTTACATATTTTAAGGCACCAAAAGTTTCTTATGTCAGAGTGATACAGTATGGAGGGAAGTTGGATTTGGATCCTGCCAGGAAATGAAATCATCATCATCATCATCATCATCATCATCCTGGGAGATATTTTTTATTCCTCCTCACAACCAGGGAGTCTGAGGTTTTATTTAGTTCTGACTTTGTTCGGTGGGACAAACCGAAACAGTTCAAAATCACCTTATGCTTGTTAAGTAGCTTAACTGGAACTTAGAGAAACTCCAGGGGCGAATCCCCACAGCAAGCTTATTTCGCTTTCCCTAAACCGAAATAATAGAACCGGATGCAAACGCGAATTTGCCTGTTCCCATTACTTTTAACTTAATCGCGTTCAATCCAGATTCTGAGGATCGTACATGGGGTACGTGACTCAAGGTGGGACTCAAGTGGCTACTTTTTAAAAGCCGCTTTTCGGGGCTGCCCTGCCCTCTTCCTCCTGGCATGGACACGCCACCCAAAAGGGACCCCTTCACCAAGCCTAACTGGATGGCTGCCGCTTGCCTGGATGGAGGAAAAATGGCAGCGGGCAGCCAGCCAGCGATTCTTTCCCCTCCTCTCCCCATTGCTCAGGGCACACAGCAGCAGCGGCAACTAAAGCCCCTTTGCTTTAAACATTCACATTCAGCTGCTTTCCTCCCTTTCCCTTTCTAAAGTCAGAACTCCAAAGAGCTAGAATTGCGCAAAATTGCAACATTGTTATTCCAACCATCAAGGTGTGAAGTGGTTCCATCGCTACAGTGGATTTTTACACTGAAATCACTGTCTTTGGAAGCAAGCTATTGGGAGAGAGAAACCCTAAACATGGATTCTCATCTCTTAAAATGGTACTGTCCACACAGTAAAAAATGTAAAACGTTTCAAGCACACGATCCGGAGTGAGACCTGTTGAAATCAGGATTGAGATTCACCACGCTTTGGAGTGGTTTAACACAGGAAAAGTGTGTTAAGCCAAACTGCCGTGCGGACTCCAAGGATTGAAAACGTTTTGAATCCTAGATAAGGTTGCCGTGAAGACACAGCCCAGGTGTAATTACAAGTTTTGTAACAGACATACACCTAAGTTTTAATTTAGTTTCACTCCACTTCCAGAGTGAGAACACACCAGGAAACTGTTGAGCTTATTTTCTTTCAACATTAACTCAAGAATTCATCTTTGGGTTAGATAAAGTGGGAAGAAAATGATTGGTCACTTTATTAATGCATTCTCTCACTCTGAAAGTGGATTGAAATTGGATTAAAACTTCAGTGTGAACACAGCCACAGTGTTTTTTTGTTACATAAAGAACTGTGCTCACTGTGTAACTGAAAAATAAAAACAGGAAAAATGTGAATTTCATTAAGATTTTTTTTCTTTTTTCTTTTCTGATGTCTAGGATTAATACCAAACAAAACATTCATTGACATTATTTATGATTTGGTCACTTTAAACCTTGGCTCAAATGTGCTTCCTGATGCCTGGATGCACCTCTCTATTTATGACGTGAGTATTAACTATATTTCCAATTTCTGCAGTTTTTGAATTTGGATCCCTTGCTGTGCTAATAAGTTAAAAATGATATACAGTGTTTGTTAAGCTACTTATGGGATACCTTGCAGGAGAAAGGTGATATTACAGGTTTTCATTGGAAATAAATAGTTTTCATTGGAAAGAAATAAAGGTAATATGGAATTAAATAACACACAAATTATATTTGCTGTGATTAAATTGACATAAAAAACCATTATCAGGCCCAGTGGCTGATGGTACCCCCAAGCACCCCAAAATCTCTTGATACTGACGCACTCCAGTTTCTCAGTTTTGTTTCTCAGTTCTGCAAGTCTTCCTTTGATCCAGTGTGCTTAGGTCATAGGCCATATTTGCGGCCACCCTGTACCAGAATAAACAAACTGTCCCTAGCTGGGATGGATTGCTCATAGTATGGAACAAGGCTGTCTACTCTGGGACAGATTGTTCTATGCCAGCCCCTTCTCTGACTCCAAAACTCGTACAGGATTGAGCTAGCTGTGTGTTCCTGGTCTTTGGAGCATCGCGGGGTAGGAGCATTTTGGCACTGCACTTGGTTGCACTGCTGAAAATGGGTTCTCCATGGTACAGTATAATACCGGCTTGTATGCCATCAGACTTCAGCCATTTTTGCACGTCCCACCACTATCCTGGACGAGAGTGTAGGACACTTTGATCTAGGATAGGCAACCCATCCCAAGCTTATGCCAACTTTGGAACAGGCATGGGGAGTAGGCTCCTGGAGGCCCATTTCAGCAGTGTGCCTTGCTGAAATGGGTCTCCTGTGGTATAGTGGATGGTGGAGACAGGCCACCCGCATGCAATAGGCCATTTTGGGAACCCAAGTCCCATCTATTCTCTGTTGTGTGCAGATGAAGCATACTAGAAGGAGCTGGGGCTTCTCTCAAACTGTACCATCTCCTCCTAGTCTGCACTACTGGTGAGTTTGGAAAGACCCCTCAAAAAAGAGGTCTACAAGTGGACCAGACCTGGATACCATTTTGGGTGCCCCAGCCTGCTCAAGCTGTGTGAATGGTATGTACAAGGAGAAAGTGAGGCCTCTTTGGTATAATGGTTAGGGATCTGGATTCTTATCTGGGAATACCGAGTTTGATTCCACGCTCCTCCATAAAGCCAGTTGGGTGACCTTGGGCTAGTCATAGCTCTCTTCTGAGCTCTCACAGCCCCACCCACCTCACAGGCTGTCTGTTGTGTGGAGAAGAATAGAAAGCTTTGTCAGCCGCTTTGAGTCCCCTTAAATGGGTAAGAAAAGCGGGGTACAAAGGCCAACTCTTCTTTTTCTTCTCTGCTATTTACATATGCAAATGATAGAAGCTCAAGTTTTCCAGTACATGGAGGACTTCAACCAAAGCCAATGAACCAGAGTGTGTCAGTATCAAAAGCATCCAGCTGTATCCTATGTAGCTACCACTAATCAGAGCAGGGCCCTTTCTGCACTTGGCCTTGTTCTGGAATATATATCTGGATAGCAGTCTGCTGGCCACAAGCTATGGTCTACTATGGAGATCCTCGCCTGGCCCTTCCGTAGTCTGCAGTAGCATGCAGATAGCAGGTCCCTATTCTGGGATATGTTCCAGATTAAGGCCAAGTGCAGAAAAGCCCGAGATTATATTTCGCCCATCTGCTTATATCACAGAATTCTCTCTTCTGGGTAACTCCTCCAAGTGCACATTCACTGTAGTAAAAAAAGTGAAATTATTTAATTATACATTAACTGATTGCAGTCCAACTATGCTTCATTTACTAGACACACAAAAAATACCTTCTCCTTAAATCCAAGGTGGGTTCAACTATCTATATTTATTCCGATCAAGGTGTGGCTTATTTTTCACTTGCACAGTTTAATGTTGTAAAGCACCATGTTTCAGAGATCTGTGATCGTACGGATGCCTGCTGTTTTTATGTTGCAGATACACAGCCTGGCATCCTTGCTAACTGTAAGTTCAGACACCACAGACTGGCGAAGGTTCTTGCTTGCAGCTGCTCAGCCTTGGCCTTTACCATCGATGACGGAGTTGCTTGATACCTTACACAGGTTCCAGGCCGTGGATGAAGATGGGTCTGGTTTTGTCACCCGGGAAGAATATGAACAGGTCCAAGATCTTCCTTTTACCAGTAGCCTTTTACTTCTCTTTTGGGCCACTGGCCATAGGCAGCCTCTTCGGCCTCCACAGCTCACACCTTTTTAGTCCAATCCATTTTCTGTGCGGACTTTCCTCGCTTCCCTTTCACCCAATGTGCGATTATATACTATTGAGTCACAGAGCCTTTCTCCTTTCGGAGTGCAGAGGATGTTGTGATGGTGAAGGGTGGAGATCTAAAAAAGTCTCATAAAGGAGTCTCAGGATGGGAACAGAAAAGTGTGAGCATAGCAACCCATAGTGAAGTCAAATTGAGGAAGGGTTATCAGTCATTGGGTGTGATCGGAGTTAACGCATTTTCAGTCCTGTTTCTTAATAAGGTCAGAAAGGTGTGATCACAGCTGCAGTCTGCAGGTGCATTGGAAAACTTTTTTTAAAATGATCCAGTACAGTCTCACTCTCACCTCCAAGCTGTTTCCACTCATGCCTCTTAAAACGGTTTAAAAACGAAACAACAACAACAAAAACAATTCAGACATGGATTCTGGCAGATCCCACTTCAGTGGCTTTAAATCGCTTTAAATTGCTATCAACCCCTCTGCTGTCCCCACCCAAAACGGTTCAGAATCGCATTAGGGAAAGGGAATCCTATCTTCCCCCCTCTTGCTAGCTGGGGCCCCACCCCCTGCCTGCTGATTGGATCCCGCAATGACGTGGCAGAGGGTGGGGAATTGCAGCTCCCCCTCTCCCCTCCCCTCCCGCTTTTGCAAAAGACATCCTGCCAGTCCTGCGCATACACACACACACACACACCTTCCTCCCCTTCGCTCTCCTCCTCTCGCCATCTCCAGCAACACCGTCTGGTATACACAAACACACACAGACAAACTCAGGACTGGTGCTTTTTCACTTTTCCGCAAATGCAGAAAAGTGAAAAAGGGGCAGCAGAGAGAGAGCTGCATGCCCACTCACCTGTGCACGTGGGGCATGGGGTGGAGGTACTTCTTTCCTTCCCAGGGCTCAGCAAGGCAAAAGAGGCGCCTCCAGTGTGTGCTTCTGCCAGTCCTGTGCATACACATGCACACACAAACATACAACCTTTCCTCTCCTTCGCTCTCCTCCCCTCCCCATCACCAGCAGTATCGGCTGGTATACACATACACACACATACACACACACACGTAAACTCAGGACTGGTGCTTTTTCACTTTTCCGCAAATGCAAAAAAGTGAAAAAGGGGTAGCAGAGAGAGAGAACTGCATACCCACTTGCCCAGCTGGCTGCACACATGCACACTCAGTCACCAGTGGGGAATGGTGGGAGGTGCTTCTCTCCTTCCCAGGGCTCAGCAAGGCAAAAAAGGCACCCCCAGTGTGTGCTTCCTGGCAAGGAGAAAGCGAGGGGAAGTGAAAAATGAAACTGTTATCAGTGTAGAATGCGGAGTGGGTGAATTGCTACATCTTTTCAGGCTGAATTGTTACTTCTCTGCTGAATATGGATCTGATACTTAAACAAATCTGGCAAGGGGCTGGTCCCTGCGCAGAGTGAAAGCCCACCCATTTCATGACATATTTGCCCAAATACTGCTGTAGTGTTCCCACAGCAATAAGGAAGAAGCGTTTTAAAAGCAAAAATGGGGAAAAAAACACCTGAAAAAACAGGTGTTTATATGTTCCATTGTTTAGCCAAATAATCCTCAAAATACCCCTGAAACTGATTGGGAATGGGGACAAAGAGGATCCAAACTATTTCTAAACTGTTTTAAAATGCCAATGGGAATCAGGCCTTTATTAAAGTCCTTGCTGTTAAAGGCTACAGTACTAATGCACAATGCTTCAGAACAAGTCTACACTATTGCTGGCATTTATTTGCTCTGCTCAGAGAATTCATAATGCAGGTAATCCTTTGTATAAAACTATAGTTTGATTCCTACAAACCATCATATAGTGCAAAAAAATTAAAATAAAATGCAAGGTATAGGAAATTGGGAGTTATTTTATTTATTTATATTTTATTTATATTTACATTTATATGCCGCCCCATACCCAAGGGTCTCTGGGCGGCTCACAGCATTTAAAAAAACAGACATATAAAAACAATATCAAAACAAGTTTAAAAATGCAGTGTTAAAAGTACAAGAAT
The DNA here is from genome assembly GCA_023333525.1 of Aspidoscelis tigris stejnegeri. Classification (NCBI taxonomy): domain Eukaryota; kingdom Metazoa; phylum Chordata; class Lepidosauria; order Squamata; family Teiidae; genus Aspidoscelis; species Aspidoscelis tigris. Next base: position 18,428,897 of record JALMGA010000007.1, read on the forward strand.
TGTTAAAAACAGCAGTAATTTTCAGTGGGGGACGTGTGAGTTAGGGGAACCCAAGAGGCTCAGGATGATTCCACCCTGGGTAGTATCTGGACCAGCAAGTGTGTTGTCTTCTGCACACTAGTGACAATATGAATGGATGGAAGAGAGGTTCCTAGTAAATCCAGAATACCAACCAGTGCAGAATGGCCCTCAGTCAATGTTACTGCAGAGAGGAATGGCATGCATACATACATACATACATACATACATACATACATACATACATACATACATACATACATACATACATACATACATACATACATACATACATAGAGAACTGTTCTATATGCTCTGTTCTCCCTTCCCTTTCCCTCTCTAACCCTTGATAACAGAGATCAGTATATTACAATCCAATTTTGTTCTCATTATTTCCTCCTTCGGGCTTTGAGGTACATTTTTTTGACTAACAAAGATCAAAAAGTCTTTCCATCTTTTTACCATCTTTATTTTTGGTTGTAATCCTGGAGAGAAAGAGAGTGAACATAGTTCACAGTGTTTTGTATACCCTTATGTCAAAACTGTAAGGTGCAGCCACATTCATCCTGAAAAGTTAATTCTAATGCCTCCTCTGAATCCTCTGAATATGAGAAATTTCAATACTTTTCCTTACTTGGGAGTCAGCAGAATTGGAGCTGAAGGGAAGAATGAGATACGTAGTCCTTCCTTTGTACCTCTTAACGCCTGTCCTTACTTAACAAATTAGGTGCTGGCCCTAGCCTCAAGTCTGTTTATGCCCTTGTCTTCTGCTTCAGATGCCCATGAGCAATTGGTGGGCCACTGTGTGGGACAGGATGCTGTACTAGCAGGGCTCCTATTATGTTCTTATGTTCTCTTATGCAGTTGTCTTGCTCTAAGCATTCACTTGCATTGTGTAGGTATCAGATCACAAGAAGTAAACCTCTGTCTTGTGGCAGCCCACCTCTATAGAAAGGAAAAGAAACTATCCCCACGAAGAATGGAAAAACCACAGTGAGATGCAGCAACTCAGCATTGCACCCACCTACGCCATGTTGCGGTATTTGCACAATATGGGTAGAAATTAAGAACATCAACAGCTCCAAAGACCACACAGGAAGCTAGGTAGAACAAGCTTTGGGTTCAGTATCTGATACGTGTTCTCTGATCTCTGGGCTGCTAAATCTGAGCAAGGCCAAAAAATAAAAGTGTAAGTAAGTGAAGTTGTTTTTGAGGAGGGGGAAAAAATTGAAAGAAACGTAGGCAACCAATAATGTGTTTGTTATTCCACTGTTCATTCTACAGTACATTTTCTGTTAATTAAAATAATCCCAGCAAAGTTCCCTAGCTTTGTGGATGACGTGCTTTGTGCTCTTCGCAGGACTTTTTAAAAAATGTATGGAATTACTCATTTAATTATAAGTATCATCTGCAGACTTGCAAAGCACCCTTCTGCATAGGTAATTTCCAGATCTACTGCATTCTGTTGAGTAGATGTCAGAGACAAGCAGTAGTTTCCTTGATAGCACAGATATCTCTTCCTGTGGTGTAAACATTTGTTTCTTCTTTTAAAGAGATCTAAAGCTCCATAACACCTTGCATAATATATTGACAAAGCTAGCTATGGGATGGATAGACTCACCACATCAATCACCAAAAGCCAGACTGCTTGCAATGCACCCCCATTTACCTCTTTTGAAGTCTACTAACTACTAATAATGATGAGGCACAGACTGCTGCTCTGTTCGTATTTTTCAAGGTCATAGGGAAGTGGGTTCATGTTAGTCATGTTTGAAGCATAGGTGAAGCAGAACCCCATTTCCTGTGCCATTAGCTGTTCTGTCTAGGGCAGACAATGGGCCAGAACTTGGCCACAAGCCCAGGTCAGCAAAGCAAAGTCAACAGTCTGGAGTCAAAAGCCAGAACCAGGATAAACGCAGCGAGGCTCAAACAGTCCAAAATCAAAAGCCAGATCTTACTAGAGCAGCTGCAGAGGTAAACCAAAGCCAAAGTCAGGAGCCAGTATGCAGGTCAGGAATCAGGATCAGAGACACAAACACGAGGTTGCAGACATCTGGGAAGAATGATTGTCAGGAACAGTTTGCCTAGGCATCTGATACTGTTTTTATGCCCCTGAATTGCAGCTCAGTTGGCCAGTAGGGCAGGACTTGGTTGCTTGGCATCTCCTGTGCAGCCTTTCTGATTGACACAACACTGATTTCTCACTTCATTGTTATGCCAGGAACCAGCTGTATCTAGTTGATTGCCTGGGGAGCTGGCCTCTTTGATATTTATGTTTATCTGAGGCCTATTCGCATTATGGCCCCTAGTCAATAATTAGTGCACCTCTGGGGAAGAGCATACACACGTTATGGAGGCTGTTACACCCTACAGGTGTGCCCCTCCCTCCCCAGAAGTGCACTAATCATTGTTCAAAGTTTACTTAACACTTACCTGAAGCATCCAGCAGCATGGTCTTTTGCTCTTGCCGATGCTCTGGGGTACGACTGTAGATGTGACTGCGTGTGCACAGAACATCACCATCATCAAGGCGATGGCGCTGACACATGTGCAGTCGTGGAGGCACCTCTGCCAAAATGGTGGCACCCAGAGGAGGACCAGGCCCCAGGATCGAATAAGGTGAGTATCCAATCTCATAGGGAGGGAGCAGATAAAGTTGACTAGCACTCAAGTGCGAGCACTAATCAATGTTAGGTCATCATACTTCTTTTCCATCCGCTGGATGGTAAGGGTAGTGTTACAATGCCTCTGGCCTTGAGCTTCTGATTCTCTGGCCTCTGGATGATTTACAGCTGCCTCTGCTACAGAGGTCATCTCTGAACAAACAGATTCATCATTTGAGTCAGAGGCAGCTTGCAGAAGGCTCAGCATGAAATCAGCCATCACATGTTGATACACTGCAGTCACCATGCACAGGTATGGGCAGTCTGCTCCGTAAACTCACTGCATATCAGCAGAACATGGCAAGACAACTGAAGAACCAGGGTGCCAAGCAGTGACTTCAGAATCATGCCCAGGGGGCATGAGCCAAGGCTCCCAGGCACCTTGGCATAAGGACCGATGAATACCTGATGTGCTAGGGAGATAGGAAAAGTATCTCCATCTACGTAATGGAAACACAGCCATAATTTCTGTTGTTCCAGAACAAAATGATACGTGGAAGAAGAGAATTGGTTGTTTATTACATTTTTTCCCACCCTTCATCCAAAGGTCCCAGGGTGGGTCACAACATACAATAAAAACACAAACAGCACTAACACATATTTTAAATAGATGCTCATCACTTTCTTTAGATACCTATATTTAAGCTTTTTTCATTTCTGGATGCCTGATCTGCATTTATGGCTGGACATGGCTCTGTAGCATGTATGTATATCTCTGAGGATTACTAGCTTGTAGACACTGGGATATAGTGATTGTTCGGTGTCTCCACAGCCCATAATTTACAGGCTCCAGAATATCAGTATCAACTCCCACTTCCTAGTTGATGTGATACTTGTCCTTCTCTTCCCACATTCTGCTGCCTCTTTCTCCTTGAACCCAGCATACCCTAACAGTGAGGTATTCTAGAAAGTAGTTTATAAAGTATACTACGTGGTACAGAACAACCGACGTTTGTCTGTAAATAGGTATATGGCCTCCGTCCGTCCATCCGTCCGTCCATCTATCTATCATCTCCTTCTTGTCTCTCATTTTAGGAATATCTGGGCCGCACTACATGTTCAGCCTTTCTGAACTGTGTGAAAGATTTTATCAAAAGTGCATTGCAGGCATAGGAGATGCTGATTCGGCCAGAGATACCTCTGTGAAATATAGGCGGGATCTTAATGACAGTTGATCCTGCCACTTTTTGGACCAGAGCAAGTGCTCCAAGCAGGAGGTGTGCCACTCACATGCTACTCCACCCCCCACCCCCCATGGCTATGCATTTTCAAAGTACCTCTGAAAATTGGCCATTTCCTGCTTCTACAAAAACAGCCCTGCAAAAAGACCTCGTCAATCCATGCAGCGGCCGCAGCAAAGTAGCGGAAACTGCTGCAAAGAAAAGGCTTCTAACAGGCTCTTTCCCACTTTCTGAGGAAGGATGTTAGCTGGATGAAAGCAGGATGGATGTGATCACTAAACCCTTCACACTCTCCCATGCAGACAGTGTCATAGACACTTCTCCTGCTCCTCTCATTCATCCGGGACCCTTGCATCTCCTGTTTGCCAAAAGGAAAGGCTTCCATTCACAGAGAGGGGGCAAACATATAGAAGGGCTGTGATCTAGATAAATGCACACATGCACATACATAGTGTAAACACAGGTAGATGGAACAACACATGGAGACAATTTTTTTCCAGATATTGGTTTAATAGCATACCGAAATGTGTGAATTGTTAGAGGCTTTTCAGGAGCAGATTCAAAATACCCGGATACTTTATTGTTTATGGCGTTAAAAACATAGGAAACTACTGACTGTTTCTTGATATTTTTTCTGTTCGCAGTCTTGCCGTTTCCTCCCTTTAGGAGGATATTCATATTTATATTTCTTGTCATGAATTGCTTCCTATCCACTGAGAACTTCCTTTATAAGCACTTTAAGGCTGTGGCCACACCTAAGGTTTAATCCATCTTCAGTCTGCTTCCAGAGCGAGAGAACCAGTCATTTTCTTTCCACATTACCTATCCCAAAGGTGAATTTTCTGAATTATTTAACACTGAAAGAAAGCAGCTTGTGACTTGGCTGATGTATTCTCTCACTCCGAAAGTGGACTGAAGCTGGATTAAACCTTATGCGTGACCGCAGCCTTACTCTCTGGCTCTTTTCATTCTCACGTCCAGCCTTGAGACCTTGGTTGCTTCTTGAAACTGGTGCTTGTCCTTCCCTTCTGCCGCCAATCAGCTTTTGTATTCTGTTAACTATTTCTGCCTTGCAAAGAATTATTCCCCATAAGATCCAATAACAACATAAGTTGTTGTTTCTGGAGGACTATCAGAGGAGGTATGAAGATCAACTTCTTGAACCCAAGTCTAGAGCTTTGTTTATTAGCACTCTAATATTTATTCCCTTTCTGATCTAGGGGAGGTTTGCTCTGTGAGTTGACAATCCAGAATGCTACCCATTCTGTTCTGGTTGTTGTTTCTTCAACCTATCCTGCACAGCTTAGATACTTCTTGAAGTGCACATGGAGACATTCTCTAAAAATAAGCTCCAATTCCAGATCATCCCCGGTTATGTCTTCCTGTTCTCCACTTGATAATAAGGAATTGTCTATAGTCAACAGTAGCCAGAAGATCAGAACTGCTAACATGGTGGGCATGGGTCCAGGTTCTGGTTGTACACCTCCCTTTCATCTCTTTAAGCCATGTTTTGACCCACTGTTGGCTGCATGTTTTAGGATGAGTCCTAAATGAGTGGGCCAGTTTTGGTCTAGTGGTTATGGAGCCGGACTCCTATCTGGGAATTCCAGGTTTGATTCCGCTCTCCTCCATGAAGCCAGCTGGGTGACCCTGGGCTAGTCACAGCTCTCATCTGAGCTCTCACAGCCCCACCTACCTCACAGGGTGTCTGTTGTGGGGAGAAGAACAGAAAGCTTGTCAGCCAGTTTGAGTCCCCTTAAATGGGCGAGAAAAGCAGAGTAGAAAACCCAACTCTTCTTCTGCTAAATGAAGAAAGGTAAGAGCTTGTTCTGATGGCAGCCATTGTGTGGGTACAGAGAAGAAAAGGCTTAGCAGCAATTTGCTGGTAGTCACGGATGTTAATGAAAGTGTATCAACCTGGGCTTTCATGCCTGGCTTCAAAGACTACTGGCAAATTGTTAATCTTTACCCTCTACCATTGTTTGCAGGCTGCTACTTGGCTGCCTCCATTACATATAAAACCAGCCAATGCGTATTTTATCACCCACAGCTGTTGAATTCTTTTTTCTTGCATTTCTTGAAGCAGAATCACTGACTCATATATTGCAAGACAAGGTAGTTTCATTTAATGAGTCATTTATCGTATAGTCAGAAAAGGATCACGTGGCGGTACATTATATTAACAAACTGCAGTTCAGAAAGGATAAGATTTACTTAGAAACAGTAACCATTGCAGTTTTGGGAAATGGAAGAGAATTAGCTTGAAGTGCAAGCTTGTTACACTTCATATATTTATTATTGTTGGCGGTGTTCATTGCACAATAATTTTTGCAGTCTCTTTAACTACAATTCCTCATGGAAATTGCCCCTCCTGTGAGGTCCTGATTATGAAAAATATTTGATCCTCAGATAATTACTTGTCCTCTTGCCTGTGTATCTTTGGGTATGAGGTTGTCAGGGAAAAAAAATCGCTTCTTTTATACTGGGCGTGCTACAAGAAATATTGGCAGAGGCGAAGGTTTCTTTCTTAAGGTAGACTTTATTGCAATAAATAGAGCTCACCTTCCAGACATTCTCTTTCAGGACAAGCTCAAAAACTTGCTATCTCACAGCGTGTCTTTTATCACTTCCCGTTCCACCTTCTCTTGTGGCTAGTCCCCATTTGGGCTTCCCCCCTGCCCCAGTTATTTATTTATTAGTATTTTTATCCCGCTCTTTACCCAAGGGAAGTTATACCTTCCCAAATTACATCTAATTAATGCATAGCTGGGAGGAGAAGTTAATATGCATAGCCTAATTGTGGATTGGATTGGATTGGATTGGATGGATGCATGGATGCATGGATGCATGGATGCATGGATGGATGGATGGGCAGATGGATAGATGGATGGATGGATGGGCGGATGGATGGGCGGATGGATGGGTGGATGGATAGGCGGATGGGCGGATGGATGGATGGATGGATGGGCGGATGGATGGGTGGATGGATGGGCGGATGGATGGGCGGATGGGCGGGCAATGTGACTGAAGTGGGCAAGTAAGGGCCATCAAGTGAACACAGACAACTGAAAATAAGTTAGTACAGTGGAAGAAAGGAGGTTGTCAAAGGTATATAAGGAAAGGATGGATAGACAGCCACCCTTCCATAATTTTGCAGTTATGTTCTACATATGAAATCCTGTATCGAACAGGTAGAGTGTTCTCCAAAATTCCTTCCAATGATCTTAATTCTGTGATTCTAGGCTGGTCTGTGGTTTAAAGACAGTGAAGATGTAGTCATTCCAGAAAGTCCTACGGAACCCTTGCCATTTAACCGTCAGGAACATCTTTTAAAAGTAAGTGCAAAAATTCATGTGCAGTTCACAGTTGGATGTGTTTAAGGATCACAAGACATCAAAACTACCTGTGTTATGTTTAATGTCTGCAAAGTGTCCAAATGTTTCACAAAGTACCAGAACCCAGAAACATGGCTACCTCCAGTACTGGGGATGATTGGGCTTTAAAGATTAGTCCCCAAGGACCATGATCAAGGAGAATGTCTTTGTGCTTATCTGAGACTTCAGCACTTTCTGAAGAAGTCTAGTTGAACATTTTGGGATCAGACCAGGAATGTACCAAACTGCATTCACTGCAGCACAATCTGCAGTAGAGACACAGGGATGGCCAGGTCTTTAACCAACAATCCTAACCCCTTCTGGATTTATACACAACTCCCAAGTAGAGAGTCACATCCAGGCAATGTGGGGAATTCTCTTCCATCCTGAAGCAAGGTCTGCTACCATTTTAGCTCCCTTCATTAGTGGGGCTACACCGCACATCAGTTTGCATTATTGGGCATGGGTGCAACATCACATGCAGCTGCATGTATGCATGCGATATCATCATGCAGGTGCATACCTGCACATGATATCGCATGCCAACACATACTGCAGCCCAACTTACAAAAGGAGCTAGAATGCCAGTAGACCATGCTTCAGGATAGAAGTGAGTTCCCTGCACCACCTGGATGGAACTCCCTACTTGGGAGTCACATAAAGGTGCCAAAGGAAGCTGGGACATTCCCATGCTTCTACCGTAATTCAGACAGTGGTTAACTCCAGTTTGGAACACCCTTTGATTGGGCCACTGGATTGATTAGGCTATGAATCTGAGTTAGCAGAGCACTTTGGGTGCTTTTAGGTTCATTCTCAAGCATCTCCAGGTAGACTGGCAAAGATGCACATCTGCAATGCTGAAAAGCTGCTGCTGTAAGTAAAAATACCATGCAAGTGACAAGAACTATTTTTATAAGGCACATATATTTTATATGTACAGAGGGAGAAATAATATGACCAGAAACAGGACCCAAAGGCAGCCACTTTACCTAAAGTAAATGCAAGAGCATCATTAGTTTAGTGTGAAAATGCCCACAGCGTATGGACCAGAGTATTTTATGTGAAGTTTAGCAGACAGTGTGGAACTGGGGCAAAGTCCATGCACTGATCACACCATTTTCCCAGGATATGGCTTCCTCTTCGCAAAGAAAAGGTGACTTTGGGAAAGAGGCCTAATAGTACATATCTGTGTGAACAAATTCTACACAGTCAAAGCAATTGAATACAATATCCTAGATGTTGATTACTTACCCTGAAATGATCAATTAACAGATGCACGTTTCTCTTAAACAGTTTTTATTCACTTTGTTTGCTGATCCTGAAAAAGACCCTCCTCAGCTGAATTATACAGAGATGCTCCTTTATTTTGCCTCTCATCCTGACTCCGTTGACGGGTGCTACCGGGCCCTCAGTGTGGCTACAGGAACATATATCCACAGGAAGGTCGAGAAACACGTGTCTGTAAGTCCCTTGATAAAGTCATTTTTGTCAATAGCAGTAAATTATCATTTGTCAGTGGTAGCCGACATTCTTATCCTTTAAAAGTACCTTTTAAACTGTGTTACAAAGCATGAGGGCCATGGTAACTTGCCAGCAACCTTTCTTTTGGTAATCTTCACATTATGGCAGGAGCCATTTGGCAGAATTCTGTACTGTTCTGAGGCTGGAGCCAGTTTGGTCTTGTGGTTAGAGTGTTGGACTCTTCCGCAAAGAGTCACAGATCTCTTTCTGAGCTCCCATGGCCCCACCTACCTCACAGGGTGACACTGGGGGGAGAAGAACAGAAGGTTTGTCAGCCGCTTTGAGTCCCATTAAGGGTGAGAAAACTCAATTTCTTCACAGCGGCAGTGTTTCCTGCTGGGACTGTTTTCTCAAATGCAGGAAGTGGCTCCAAGTCAGCTGTTCCCTATGTTTGAGAAAACAGAGCCAGTCCAGTCTTCCAGCGGAGTGTGAGCAGGTAAATCTGTACCTTCGGTTGCAGTTGGAGTGCCCTCTACCCCTATACCATTAAACGCTGTTAACAGCACTTTCCTGTCAGCCGAGATTGTGAAGTCCGGCACCGTCCCCATGCATGGTCTCGGTTCGCTTGGCAATACGTGCTGGGACCTCAAACCATGCCGAGACTTGTTTCTTCAGGTACTAAATTTGGCCCTGGTCTGGCATGGTTTGGGGTTTTCCGCATGGGGATGCCCCTTGCCGAGACTGTGTTCAGTACCAGACCAAACGTGCATGGGGACACCCCCTGAGACCTTCATTTCTACAGTGATAAATAATTTCATTAGACTTCCCTGCAGCTTTACAGAAACCTATAACAGTCAAGCTTTTCTCTCAGCTTTAAAATCTATTTGAATGTATAGTTCTAACGTCCACAGTAGAGGTACACCTAGTTCTGCCATGGCTGTGATCTGCAAGAGGGCCTTTCCTGTGGTGGCCCCCATCTTCTGGAACAGCCTCTTTCTGGTGGTTACAGTATATGGGTTTCAGTGCCTGGTTCAGGCATACCTCTTCACTCTGGCATTTGATATTTAGCTTCTTCTGATTGCTGTCCAGCTAGGGGGAGTGGGAGGCATGGTGGGTTATATTTTTTAAAACATATTTTAGATTATCCTATATGTTTTCTCTTATTACCGTTGTAACCTGCCCTTGGACCTTTGGGAGTGGGAGTATCCATAGAATGGGCTCTCCTACTCACTGCCCAGATTAGCCAGACAAGATGACGTGCTCTTCTGAGTTGCTTCTCCCCTCCTGTTGTTCCTAGCTTTGGCAAGATCTAGAGCAAATTTGCCCTTTGACTCGTAGCCTTCAATTAGGCAAGCTCTGGGCAGGTGCCTCTGGACTTTCAGGAGGCCCAGTGGTTTCCTAATTGCATACTAGCTGTGATGCATGAAATCATGCACCACAAGCATAACAACCTTCCCCAATCCCAACCAATCCCCTTACCTTTGGTGTCCAGTGGTGATCATCTGCACTTTTTCCGGTCGAGGGGGTCATTTGAGGTGCTGCACAGGCACGCCAGGATCACAGATGCCCCCCCATCCCAAAGCAACTGCGCTTGCCCATGCACACTCATGCAGGATGCCAGGACCAAGATGGCAGCACCCTGCAGAGGATCAGACATGCAACCGATCCCAGGTAACTGACCAATCACACATGGGCTAAGCTATTGTGGATAGTCACCATTGGTCTGTAATGCACCTTTCCCATCCAGCAGTTGGGAAAGTAAGTGCAGAAATGCCCCTGGTGTAACCCAGACATTAGGAAACAGCTTAAGACTTAAGCAGAAAGTATCAAATTTTAAATGGTGTTCAATTCCCCTGTTGTTTCTTCTGCCTTTGTTCCAGCAGTCAGGTTCACTACTAGTTAATAGTGAACAAGTTAATAGTCCAATGGAGGGAAATAATTGTTTGCAATATACTATACTTTCCTTCCCCAGTACACTCCTTCTGCTGAACGACTGATAAGTGAAGTACAGGATGAGCCCGAAGAGGAAGAGGCCGGAGAAGAAGGTGAAGATGAAGAGGAAGAGAAGGAAAAGGAAGAAGAAGTCCAGATTCCTACCAATGAAGGAACAATTGCTCTGCCTACCTTACTTCACGTGTTCCAGCATGAGACATATAAATCAGCTGACAACCACAGGTTTAGTGGTTATCTGACAGCAGAGGACCTTTATGAGGTTGGTTCACTAAACAATAACCACATATCTAGTTTGGTGAAGCTTGCATTTTATTCTTATTCAAAATAAAAGAACCTAAGAGGAGCCCCGCTGGATTGGGCTGTAATCATCTGGTCCAGCATCCCATCTCACACAGTGGCCCACCAATTGCTTCTGGGCATCACAAGCAGAAGACATAGTAAATACATTCATCTGCTGTCAACTCCCTGCAAAGGCCTTTAGAGGCGTCCTACCTGTCTCTCCTAGACACCAAATTTAGTAGCCATTGATGTACCTGTCCTCCATGAATTTATCCAACTCTATAAGAACATAAGAGGAGCCTTGTTGGATCAGGCCACACCACTTAAGTCATTTGGCATCTTGGGCCTATTTGCACTACAGCCCATAGTGCATAATTAGGCAACTTCTGGGGAAGAGCATTCACTCTTCAGCTGGACAAAGCTCTCCTGCCCTCCTGACATGACTGTAACTGCACAGTGTCAGCGTCGTCATGGCGATGGTGCTGACGCACGTGCAGTCATGGAGGGGACCACACTCAAGATGGCGACACCCTGAAGAGGATAGGTGAGTTACCGATTGAGCAGGGCGTAGGCTGTAGTTACCTAGTGTTTGCAAGTGCCAGTTAACATTGGGTGATTACACTCCTTTCCCTCCAGCGGACCGGAAGGGAAGTGCGAAATCACCCCTTGTCTCAAACAGTGGTCCACCAATTGTTTCTGAGCATTCTGAAATAGAAGATGAAGGCAGTAGCTTCATCTGCTCTCCATTCCATGCTAATGGCAATAGAGGCATCCTGCTTGTCTCTTCAGCATGGAGATGGTACCTAGGCATCAATTCTAGTAGCCACCGATTATTAAAGTCAAAATACTATTGAACAAAATTACTTAAATTTTGCCAACAAGCATTAACAAACAGCAGTCTTTACATTGCTATGGATATATGTTCTAATGAACCCCCAAGAAGTGGGAAATTGATTAATAAACCATGGGCAAGCTGGTGTTGCCCCTAGTAAGATTTAACTGTGTAGACGTTTTTAAAGGTCAAGTTGATTTTACCTCTTATATTGGACAGTCAAACGGAAGCCTACAGCAAAACACAGACATCTGATCCTTCATAAGGATGTGCCCGAATATTCAAAATATTCAAAATTCGATCAAATTCATTGGAATTCAGACAATTTGAATCAAATGTCTATGAATTTGAATTTAAACATTCAAATGAATTTCCAATTTTCAAAACATTTGTACAAATTAAGAACATAAGAGAAGCCTTGCTGGATCAGGCCACAGCCCATCTAGTCCAGCATCCTGTCGCACACAGTGGCCCACCAAATGCTCATGGGCATCTCAAGCATAGACGAGGACAAACCTTCTCCTGCTCTAGAACCCCAGCAAATGGCCTTAGAAGCACCCCAGTTCCTCCCCCCCCCTCAGCCTGAAGGATGCACCTAGGCATTCATTTTAGTAGCCATTGATACATCTGTCGTCCATAAATTTGTTTAAACCTACCTTAAAGCCATCTAGACTGGTAGCTGTCACCACCTCTTCCGGCAGCACATTCCATAAGCCGATGACCCTCTGGGTGAAGAAATACTTCCCCCTGTCAGACCTTATTCTCCTACCCATCAGCTTCATAGAGTGCCCCCTGGTTCTAGTGTTGTGCGATAGAGAAAAGACATTTTCTCTATCCACCCTTTCTATACCGTGCATAATTTTATATACTTCAATCAGGTCCCCTCTCAAACGCCGTCTCTCCAGACTGAAGAGGCCTAGACGTTGCAGCCTGAGACGTTTTCGCACGGGGCTGAACGGAACGCGGAAAAGACAGCTGTGGACACGTCATCCGCATTGCCCGCGCGCGGCTTGCGTTCCGACGTGTCCGCAGCTGTCTTTTCCGCGTTCGAAATGTAGAGCACTTTAAAGTGCTCTACACGCGTTCCAACGCGGACGAGCCGCCCGCAGCCGTTCGGGAGGAGAAGCGTTCGCGCCTGCTTCTGTCTCCCGAACGGCTGCGGGTGCGCCTCCGACGCCGCGCGGCTTTGACAATCAGCTGTTTGTCAAACAGCTGATTGTCGATCTGCCTCCGCGGCTGTCTGCGCGCCCCTTGCCGGCGTTTGCCGGCTAAGGCAGCTCCCGGCGCTTTGAGCCTTCGCACACAGACGCTCCGGAACGCGTTTACACGCGTTCTGGCGCGTCTGTGTGTGAAAGGGGAAAGCGCCCGGAGCTGTCTTAAGCTTTCCGCCTGAACGCGTTCCATTTCGAACGCGATGCAGTGCGGAAATGCCTCTGGTTTCCTAAGGGAGGTGTTCCAGCCCCTTAATCATTCTGGTTGCCCTTCTCAGACATTTGTACGCATCTTTCCCGCATCCGTATGCATTTGCATAGATCCAAACGGGATGCATACGGGATGCGTACAGATGTGTACAGGCACATACGAATGTTGTCGACATTCCTATTTGCAAATACGGATTGAAAATCCGCACGGATGGATTAGAAAGTATTTGAATCAAATTGAATGTGAATACATTCGAATTTTAAACATTCAAATTGATTTGAATTTTCAGATATTCAAATTAAATCGAATCCCAAAAATTGCATTTGTGCAAACCCTTAATCATGAACAGTCTTGCCCTGTTTTGTGGTTTTGCACAGTTTTCCTTGCAAGGGAAACAGCATAGTTACAAGCGCTACACAAACAGAAATGTTTCAGACTTCAGTGTTTTATTTCTCCTATATAATGCCTGACAGGGCTACAGTACATTTGCTTCTTGTCTGAAGGTATCCATTGTTAACTGGGCTTCATTATATGAAATGATGTATTCCATAATAACTAGAGTGTGAGGTTAGTTGTCACAAGTTTGATAAACTCAACTGAGCCTAAAAAAATATACACCTGTATCTGTTCTACCACTGAATTATAACCCTTTGCCCTAATAGCTGATCTAGCAGTTGGTTTTTAAGTGGATTCATTGTCAAATTGAACCATAATGGAATTGTTTGGCATCTTTGCACTATGGAGGTAGATAACCACCCCAGTTAACAGTTATTAAAAGATCAGAGGTTTTCTTAGACAGAAATGAATTCATGCTTTGATAATGTTAACCCTTAATTTTCAGGTGAATATGTTTTATTTTCTAGAACAGCGTTTAAGAATTGCTGTTGCTCAAAACTGTAGATTAACTGTCAGAAGTGCCTAATTTTTTGGATGCATTTGGGTCTGGTAAACAAAGCATGGCTATCTTGCAACAATTCATCAGAAAACAGTAAAAATTACATGCCTTTCAAATGCACCATTGACCAGCATTCATTTGCTTTTACCCCAATTATTTATTTTCCTAGAGTCCAACCTATTTATTGCAGTGAAATGATTTTTGCAGATTTTGTTCACTGGGGCTGCCTGACAATGTGAGAGTGGGAATGTAGCCTAAAGTCTAATCTCTCTGTATTCCCCTTCAAAGCATTTCATCAAGGTATACAGAGACCTTGGCTCTGAAGATCTGAAACCTATCAAAATAGACCTACTTTTGCAACATCCCTTCATTCAAGATTTGATCAACACCTACCCAGAATACAGACTTCATGTAAGTTTTCCTTTTCAGCTAACTAGATTTTCATTGGTAATCTTAGGAATGGAGACAAGGCTGCATCCCTCATTTATTTTGGAAAAGCAAAGTTATGAACTAGGACCGGGCTGAATATTTGTAATGCTGATTTCAACATTGGCAGATTTGTTACTGAACCAGCTACAGTAGGTTACAAAGAGGAATGGGCAGACATCTTTCATCAAATGTTAAATAGGACCTACACAGGCACAAAATGGCATCCAGCAGGAGCCCAGTGGGGCCACTGTACATGTGGTGCAGCACTCCTTGGACCTTTAACTTGCTTCTGAAAGCGGACTCTGCTCTTGGAAGTGACCCCTTTGCAGAGCAGGATAACCTATAGTGCAAGGCACTTGTGCCACCACCGTATGGATGCATTGTGGTGATGCAGGTGACTTACCATGGTCACTGTCATAAGAATATAACCGCATAAAGGGAGCTCTGCTGGATCAGGCCACGGCCCATCTACTCCGGTGGCCCACCACTTGCCCATGGGCATCTCAAGCAGAGATAAGGGCAAACCTTCTCCTGCTTTCAAATCCCAGCAAGTGGCCTTAGAAGTTTCCTGCTTGTCCCCATGGCCTGAAAGATGTACTTAGGCATCCATTCTAGTAGCCATTGATACATCTGTCGTCCATAAATTTGTCTCACCCTTCCTTAAAGCCATCTAGGCTGATAGCTGTTACCATCTCTCCTGGCAGCAAATTCCATAGACAGATAACACTCTGAGTGAGGAAATACTTCCCCTTCTCTGATCTGACTCTCCTACCCATCAGCTTCATAGAATGCCCCTTGGTTCTAGTGTGGTGTGATAGAGAAAAGATATGTTCTCTATCCACCTTTTCTATACAGTGCATGATTTTATATACTTCAATCAGGTCCCCTCTTAAACGCCGTCTTTCCAGGCAGAAGAGGCCTAGACATTGCAGCATGGTTATGCATGGGAGGTGTTCCAGACCCTTAATCATTCTGGTTGCCCTTTTCCGCACCTTTTTCAATTCCACAATATCCTTTTTGCCTACTGAAACCATTAAGCGATGCTCTGAAAATGCCCCCCTTCAAGGGTTATTTCCTGTGCACTGCTTAATTGCCTCAGGCAGAAACTGAAGCCAGGGTACATTCATTCCCTGGCTTCAGTGTTTATGAGGACAGGAGGCAGGGCATGTGTGAACAGTATACCTGTCTCGTCTTGCATGTTAGTGCCCTTCCATGCCTTAGCTTTAGAGCAGTGCTCTCAATAGTCCTATAGTTCCCTTGGCTTTTGTTTCTTACTCCTGTTTTTCTTCTCCTGTCCTTTGCCAACCACAAAGGCAGTGAGAAAAGGAAGTCTCTTTTTGATCTCTCCGAACTTACCTTTTGATCTGCTGCAGACTATAAGCAGCGCTGACTCTGCTTAGCTGCTCAGCACAAGGAGAAGTTTGCCTTTAGGCCCTTGTTCCTCCTCTGCTTCGGTGAATTGCCATGTGGTCTAATGCTGCTAGCCATGCTAATATTTAGCTGGTTGTAATAATCAGTGCCATTTGTCTGGGAACATTCTGAATGACTCCCATTAGACTCACATGGTGGCTCACTAATTGTTCATGGGCGTCTCAAATGAAGGCAGTAGCTTCCATTCCCTGCCAATGGCCCTGAGAGGCTTCATGTCTGTCTCTCCAGCCTAGAGAAATTATCTGGGCACCCATTCTAGTAGCCATTGATACACCTGTCATCCATGAATTGGTCTAACTCTTTCTTAAAGCCATCCAGGCTGGTTGCTGTTATCGCCTCCCCTGGCAGCAGAGTCTTATGACCTTCTGGGTGAAAAAAATACTTCCCCATTGTCCATCAACTTCAAAGATCTGTTTTTTGGTTCAAAGGCAAGCCCTCCCCCTGTGAGATTTTCCCCCTGCCCACATTTTCCGGGGAAGTTTGCCTTAAATGTGGTTAGTGTTGCTGTTGACATCACAGCCAACCAAGTTTCCTGGCTAGATGCAGGCACGATGGTGCCACCGTATTGATCTGCTGTGATTGGCTAAGCAACTAGCCCAGTCCTTAAGGGGGGTTCCCTTTCCCACCCACCAGTCAGCATGCTCAGTTCTTCCTCCCCCCCCCCCACATGGCACTTTAAAAAAAAGTCTTTATATTCAAAATCCCTAGATCTTTCAATATCGAAACTATTGAGATAAAAAGCTTTGAACTCTCTGCTTTAATTATTATATCCAGCACATGAATCCTGCCTCTGGGGCTGAGGAGGCATGGAATTTGGCTAAATTTTGGCCAGTACTGGGTTTTCCAGAAATATTATTTTGTGCTATGTAGGTGGGGAAAAGAGGGTTTATGGTGGGGTTGCCCACAATATGTGACGTAACCTACCATAGCAGCCCCATAATGGCACTTTATTCACCTCACCTGGATGGGACCTAAGCTAGGACAAAGGAGCGTGGTTAAACATCAGACAAAATTGCCTGATAATAAAACCAGTTCCCTCATGGGAACCACTTTGCCTAGAGGCAAATTTTATTCCGGTAGATAAAAATGGCTGAACAACCAGTTTTTTGAGAGGCACTTTGATTTGGATTTGGGTTGGGTTTCGGCTCTTCTTCCTTAATAATCCTTGGGAGCAGTCAAGGCAACTCGGTTGGAGGCGACTGTGGGCCTGAAGAGCAAGAAACACGTTTCAAGTTAAAAGGCCTGTCTCTCCCCCCGCAAGAAAAACCACATCAAATCAACAGGGTGTAAAAGAAAGAGAGAGGGAGAGATCTTTTTTAAAATAAAAACTAAAGCAAAACAAAAACAAGCCCTGGAGAACGTGGTTGTTTGAAGATTATTTGTGAGATAAATGAAGCAAAAGTAAGGTGTGGTTTGAGAGGTGGCTGCATTGCTGCTGGTGAGGCCGACAGAATCAGAAGAAAACTTAGTTATGTTGCTGAGTAATGTAGCACATTGCTCTTTTGTGAAGGGGACACTGGTCTTAAAGCGAACTTGCCTTTTAACAATCTGGGGCGGGGGACGGGTTCCTGGCTGTGGCACCCCTTAATATTATGTTTACTGATGTCTTTTTTAAATTCAGTATTGCATATGTGGTATCTTTTTACAAAGAGGCCCCTACTACAAGAGGTTTGCAGCCTAAAGCAGAAGCTAGTGAACGGTAGGGAAATTGAAGGGTAGCTTAGCTATGGATGAGTAAATAAGGCTGGAGAGGGCCCCAAACACACATTCTTAAAAGCTGTCTTCATGTCCTCATGTGGACAGCCCAGCCCTTATTACTTTGGAGTAAGCCCCAGTGCAGAAAGGGCCATTGTGTTACCCCAGCTCCAACATATCTGCTAGGCGGTCACAGTTGGCAATTTTCTTTGCTCATGAAAACAGTAGAATCATAGAGTTGGAAGGGACCTCTAGGGTCATCAAGTCCAACCCCCTGATCAGGGCAGGATTTCCTAAACCATTCCACACAGATGTAGGTCCAGCCTCTGCTTGAAGACCTCCAGCAAAGGAGAGTTCACTACCCCCCGTGGCAACCTATTCCACTGACTGATCGTCCTCACTGTCAGGAAGTTTTTTGTAATATCTAATCTGTATTGACTCCCTGGATGTTTCATGCCATTGCTTCTAGTCCTCTCATCTTGTGCAAGTGAGAAGAGGGACAACCCCTCTGCACTGTGACAGCCCTTCAGATACTTGAGGAAAGAAAGTGGTAGGAAGAGTTAACTGTTCTATGAAGGGCATGTAGGGTGACAGAATGAATACTCAAAAATAGTGGGGACATGCAATTCCTCTGACCTTCGAGCACTCTTGTGGTACATCTAGAGTGCAGCTCCCTGTGCCCCCAGGTATTCTCATAGTGTCATCAAGTCCCATAGATATCTTGCCAATGTTGCTGATATGAGAACAACATTTGCTGGAGGCACCATTAGTGTAATCCCCATTGTTCTGCTGGCAACTGGAGGACAAAGACAGGGAGATCCATGGCAGCTGGGAATGCTGCATCTTGCCACAGCCAGGCTTGCACCTGCTTAATGATGACATCCCCACCCCCAGTGGTAGCAGCAACACCAGCTGGGTTTGTTTTCAGAACAGATAGTATTTACATGCAGAGAGTGCTCCCCTTTTGGATAGGATACAATTGCACGATGACTCAGAAGCATTCCTTTCCTTGGATATGCTTAATATGCTAATTTTAGCATCTCTGAAAAGTGGTGCACACAAAATATGGCTTTTATTAGAAATTTAAACATCAAGTATAGCTCCAGTTTCAGATTAGACTTGCAGTGTGCGCATTCTGATTTCTCTGTTTGATTTGTTCTATAATTATTCCATGTGTAATTAGTAGATCTCTAACGCGAAGCAAGCCTTGTTGGTTTCAGCAGGGCTTACGCTGAGAAGAGCAAGTATTGTATTGCAGTCTGAGGACCGAGTTTCTTTTGAATTCAGTGAAATTTGTCAAAACTAACTTTATCACTCCAACCCATATTAAGTATGAAGTTTCTAGATATTTGTACTATTGTTGTTAAGTGTGTTTTTAAATAAAATTAGAAAAAGAATATTCTAATGGAAAAAAGTCATATTATAACAAAGCATATGATAAACAAGCAGGATGGTTTTTCTTGTCTGTTATAGGAATGTGCACAATTTTTTTTTGTATTCAATTTGTATTGAATTGAATGCACAAAAATTTGTATTTATTCGAATAGATCCCCTTCGAATGTGGTAGGATTCATATTCGATACGTGTTCAATCCCATACAGATCACATACGAAGCTTAATACGAATGTATCAAAACATTCGGTTAAAATATCAATCTTCAAATGTGCCAGCATTCAATTCAAGTTCTAATGTCCAAATTCAGCCAGATTCATACGAATTTCAAAAGTTACGAATATTTGTGCATATCCCTAGTCCAGTGTTCTCGCTCACTTTTTACTGTTTGCCATCATTTATTATAAAATATATTGTCCTACTAACAATTAACCCACACTTGCAAGAAGAAGATGCATTTTTATTGCAGCAGGAATATATATGGGCATCGACCCAAATGGATGAGAGATCATTTCAGAAGTGCTGACTGTCTGGAAGGCACCACAGTGTGTTTCTAATAATGACATCACACCCACAACTTTCGTTTTTCCTCACACCTTGACTCTAATTTATTTATCTATTTGAGGATTTATATTCCTTAGGGTGATTGTTTTACTCCTCTTGCTCCTCATTGTTTGGCACAACTTTTCTCTGCACAAGCCAGACTGAAAATGTACTAACTCCAATCACACCCAATACCTGATAATACTTCCTCAGTTTGGGTCGCTGTGCCACACCATTTTGTTTCTGTCTTGAGATTCCTTTAAGAGACGTTTTTAGATCTCCACCCCTATCCACTGTCACAATACCCCCTCTGCTCTGAAAGGATAAAAGTTCTGTCACTCATTGGACAGAAGGGAAGGCAAATTCATGCAGTATCCGCCCACTATAGTACAGTCCAGCTTCCTTTAGTCCGCTTACCTGATCTCACCCCCAAAATTAAAATGAATTAACACTCTAACAGCTTGAGGCCTGTAAAAATCAGGACTTGGGAAAGTACAATTGAAGGGAGGGAAGTCCACAAATAAAACAGATAGGACTAAAAAGGTGTGAGCATTTGGGTTTAAAGATGGACTGAAGAAGGATTAAAGGGAAGGTGTGACCAAGGTCAAACTTTCAACATCCAAGGAGAAAACAAACAGCATGTCTGAATTCTGCATGTGGGCCCGAATTTAGAATGGTCAGCTCCATTTCCAGTAGATTTGCCCATTAGCTCCGAAAGGGACATTTTAGGAATGTACCCATTTTTACTCTGCTCCGTGCCTTCATTATGGCTTCTTTTCACAGAGTAGAGTCAAAAGAGACGATCCTAGAGTGCTGCTTTCAAGAATCTGTGCGTTCCAGACCTTTTCAAAGCCAGTTATTTATTCATTTATTTTATATCAATTATTTATTTTATAATATTTATTCATTTATATTATTTCTTCCCCAATTTCTGAATTTCTCATGTTGAAGTGTATGTGAATATATGCCACTTCCTGTTCATGCTTTATCTTTCTTTAATCCCCTTTTTTTCAATCCTATCTTGAGTGACCTGCCATATCCTTAAAAATAAATGCAAGTTCTCGCGCCCAGCAAGTGATGGTGCATGCCAAGCTGACAACTCTCTTTGCTTCCCACTTAACTGCTATTCACCTTATATGTTTTTTTTATCATATTCAATATCTATGTTTCTTATCAGTATGGAAATTTGCTGACCTTTCCATCTCTCTATTTTGAATTCTTCTTTTGTCTTTCACACACTCTGTACCTTGAGAAGTTCTTTACACACAGAAAACGGCCAAACTGAGGTGGAGGATTTTTGTTTGTTTTCTTTTGTTTACCTGTTTGTTTTTTTACAGACAATATACGGGCCAGATGGAACGCTCCCCTGGGTCAGAGTCAGCCATCTGACAGGGTTGAGCAAATGGAGTGCACTGATGATTATGCTTAAAGAGTCCAAATATTAGGATTCCCCCTCTCACACTTAACAACTTTTAAAATATGAATCAACCAAGGTAGAGTTATTGGATGGTTGTCCTACAAGCTGTTTTTGTTTTCAATGCTGTGGAATTGTGGCATATCAAGCTGTGCTAAAGGAAAGTGCATGCTGGTCAGTTTGAAGTACAGATAAGATAGAATTTCAGTTGAACAGAATATTATGTCATAAATAGGATTCATACTTATTTTGTCAGGATAAACCTCCAGGTGATTGTACAGTAATGCGAAATACTTATTGGAGTTTTTCTTTCTTTACTTCTACAATAAAATAATTCCAAATTGCTCATGCATTTTAGTATTAATGGGAATGAAATGATAGCATTCAGTTATGTGAATAGGCAAAAGTTAAACCATATTACCTTACCAATAATCACATTTATTATGAGTCAGAGATGGTCTAACTATGGCCCTCCATATTTTGCTGAATTATGCTCCCACGCTAAACTAGATATGATTTATGGCAATTTGTAGTTTAACAGCCTGTAGAGATTTATCGTTTAGTCATTGCTGTTAATCCCTGTCTTGTATGTTTTCAGTTTTAATGCTAATTTCAAGATTTTATTTAGTGACTAAAAAAAGATAAGTAAATGATTGGCTCTACTAAGCAATACAAATCCTAGACAAGATTAGTTGTATTAGTTTATATTTGTTGTCGGTAAGATGCTTAATGTAGATAAAAACATTTTCCTGATTGCTGAATATAATAACCAGTACATGGTAGCATCATTCTAATTTATTTTTATTTTATTTCTGCAGGATTTTAAAATAATTCTGCAGAGAGCTGACCAAACACAACCACTTATCAGCGATAATGCCAGCTTATGAAAAGGTTAAAATAGCAGGGATGGTGGAGAATTGTGAAGTTTTTTTCAGTATATATATATATATATAAAAGAAGTTTCCCCAAACATTGGGATTAATCTTTATGCAGTTATGGAACTATGTGCTTTAATTATCATAGGTCTGTATTCACTCTGTTTTAAATAAAATGTTTTCTCATTCAAGGCAATTGGTTGTTTCATCAATCTTAGTTGAATACTCTGTTAGTATGATATAGAATAGTTAGCCAAGGTCACCTAAGTCGTTATTTTGGATTAACTACCTTTTTCCAGTTGTGGAATGTACGTGGCCCACATCCAACCCTATAAAGCAAAGTGGGTGTTGCACATGGGTGAAAATAGACTTCTTTATGTATATATGTTTAACTAGGTACTGTGTGCTCATTACAAATATAAATTCTTAATCTCCACCATATTTTCTCCTTATGATTTAATTATTAGTTTTGCTCTTCATTTTCCCTCTCTATGAATCTTTGTTTCTCTCCTCTTACTAATTTGAACTATATCAGAGAAATAGCCATGTTAGTCTAATTAGAAAAGTCCAGCAAGGTGGTTAGTAGCACTTGGAGACTAACAGGAGAAGGGTTGGTGGCATGAGCTTTCGTAGACATGTCTACTAGATGTGTCTACAAAAGCTCATGCCACCAACCCTTCTCCTGTTAGTCTCCAAGTGCTGCTAACAACCTTGCTGGACTAATTTGAACTACTGTATTGACTTCTACCCTCCCAATTAGTTACATCATTTTCATATCTTTTCACCTGTTTTGTTTCCATTCCTCTTCTCCTTGTTAATTTAAATTATTAATATCTAACACACACACCCCTCATTATTTATCCTTATTTTCTACAACCATCGCCATTTGTTGTACAAGCAGCACTGCTTTGGAGGTTTAGTTAGAATATATGTCATCGGCTTTCTTTTTCAGGAAGAAAGATAAGACAATAATAGCTGTCTTTGGGTGGTTAAATTCTGTGGGTTGTAGAGATTAATGATATCTAGTCTATTTAAACTTGCTTCAACTGGTGAAGTGATCAGTTTTAAGAAAATACATTTTTAAAGATAGTTTCTTGAGAATCAGAAACACCTTTAGAGGACTCGTGATGTAGCCGTCACTACGTTAGGAAAGAGAAATGTTGACTATTTTAGACCCTGACAGCTATATCTATGAGCACAGCCATGATTTCCTTAGTTTGTTATATCTTCTTTCACATGGAGTTCCATTGTCCATTCTAGAACCTGACAGCTGGCTGTACTACATGGACACATCCATGACATTTCCTTGGTTTGCTAAATCTTCCTCCAGGCAGTGGGGTATTGACCAGGCAAATATCAGAAGCTATTGTCAGCTTTCCTAATCACTACCATTTTGGTCATTTTTGCACAAACTGTCCTCTCTTTTTACTTTATTACACATGCTCCTGGATTCCCAAGTTTCCAGCACTGTGCTGGACACTACCAGGGTGTTATGTGAGTTCAAGGTCATTGTGGTCTGTATTTGGGACATCTTCAGAGAAGGACAATGAGGAAGAATATTCTTATGTTCTTAGTTATTTTTTATACCCTGCTTTTCTCACCCATTTAAGGGGACTCAGAGCAGCTGACAAAGTTTCTGTTCTTCTCCCCACAACAGACACACTGTGAGGTAGGTGGGGCTGTGAGAGGTCAGAAGTGAGCTGAGACTAGTCCAAGGTTACCCAGCTGGCTTTGTGGAGGAATGCAGAATCAAACCTGCTATTCCTAGATAAGAGTCCAGCTGCATAACCACTAGACCATACTTGGACTATATGGTAGAGATGTTGAGGGACACTGGAGTGATGGGCAGCTATACAATGGGAGAAGGAGGGATGCCAGGGGGTGATCTAGGGAGATGGTGTGATCAGGCAAGGAGAGGCAAGCTGACCCTGAATTTTTAGCGAGATTTAATCCAACAGTGATCTAACCCAGTTTGGTACAAACCTAGTTTATACCAAACTGGTTCAGCACATCTCTGGTTCTATGTATCCAAATCCATTATCAGAGTGATGGTGGATGAAAAAGAGTCTTATATACTGGAGAGCCATCCCTTCTAGTCCATCTACACTAAGGATCCCTCCAGGCGTCCCATTTGGACTTATAGCATCCATCTGTTCAGTCGGTTATAGGGAACTTCCTCATACTCAGACTGAGTAGGTCAATTTAAATGGACCTCTTCCAACCCAACTCTAGCAAAAGATTGTGGTACCCCAGAGTAGAAGATGCCCTCCATCTCTTTCCAATTCACATTCAAGTGTTATAGAACGTCTCAGTGCTTTACATAAACAGAATTGAAACCTGGAGCCTATTCGCACTTGGCCTTTTTCTGGAGCATATCCCAGGATAGGGGTCTGTGGTCCAGATGCTAATGCAGACTCAAGCAGACTTCCCTTTGGGCCTGCTGAAGCCAGCACTAGCCTATGGACAGCCAGTCCCTATTCCAGGATATAGTCCAGAATAAAGCCCAGTGCGAATAGGCCCCTGGATTATATCTTCATGTAACCATTATATAAAGTGAACCCTGGATTCTTCAAGTTCACCAAACAAAATTAAAATTTTGAGCAAGTTCAGGTGAAAATTTCTGACTGAAAGTTCTGCCTATCACAGATCTTTAATATGTTGTATGCCTATTATTATAAGAATGTAAGAACTACTACACTGGAACCATGACCCATCTATTCCAACAGTCTAGTCTTATAGAGACCAACCAAGTGCATAATGAAGACCACCAACATAATCAATTACGTAAGTATAAACAGGCCCTAGGTTTCTCTTGAATCCAAATGCTATGGCAAAGTGAAAGTTTGGTAACCAAAGTTTGTCCAGAATTTTGTTTATATTGTACTGGAGTTAGAAAAGAAGTATTCTGGACAACCCAAAGTTCTTCTAGGAATCTCAGAACTTGAATTTCATTGATGACTATTATTTTTCCTCTCTGCAACTCCAAATTATGTTGGGATCTTCTGCAGGGAAGTGGAGTGGATTTGTAAAAGGGTTTATAGTCATCTTGAATAATATATTGATTTAAATTAAAATCACTTACCCTTACCCTTTCCTCACCACCACAACCTTGTACACAGTTTCTAAACTAGAAGAGTTGACGCATAAAATTATCTTCTTCTATCTACTCTCACCACTCTTCCCCATTTGTGCAATTCTCTTCTTTGCTATAGCATATATGCAGATCAGGTATAGGCTGGCCTACTTTGATCTGAAGACGCAAAAGTTCTTAGCCATAAAATGACCTAATTCAGAACTGAAATCAGTAACTGCAATTACCTGTGTTGAATCTGAGGATGTGAAACCACTAAGCCGTAATGTGACCTAATTCAGATCCTCTACAGGAAGACATAGGGGGATTTTCCACTAGCACTAGAAGTACCCATTAAGTACCCATTAGTGCCAGTGGAAAAACACCCATAGTCATCCTCTCTTTTAAACTGGGTATGCACGAAATAGATTCTGGTCCACACTTATAGCCGCTGTTTTTACTAATGCCTTTACTAATTCCCCCCCCCCCCACACACACACACCATCCTTCAATCAGATACAACCTCATGGAAACTATTTACTTCCTTATTTTATCTATGCACTTATATCCTATGCACTTATATCAGTACAAAGTTAAAGGATATTTAAAACAAATCCTCCCTCTTTAGTGGAAACCATCTAATATCAGAAACTGGCATGCCCTCACTGGTTGTTTGGAAACCCATGAATCATTATGCTGTGCCACCTAGAACCATCAAATCATAGTGTTATGCCACCTAGACCCTAGGATCCATTGATTAATTTCTGTTTTATTATTTTTAGGAAGAATTATGATGCAGAACCATGAATCCTAATAATTCACTGCTAAGGTGGTGGGCATACCCATTCTGTTTTGCCTCCCTTGTCTGCCACCCAAGCAGTAACGTGGGAAGAGACAGTATATTCCCTTTTAGCCAAAGCCCAGGGCAAAGAGGTGCGTCTTCACTGCCTTCCTAAATATATACAGTGAAGGAGCCTGACGCACTTCAAGGGGAACACTATTCCATAGCTTAGGGGCCATCACTGAGTAGACCCTCTCCTGGGTGCCCACCCCTTTTACTACTGAGGGTGATAGAACAATCAAGAGGGCCTCCCCTCCATATCTTAAGGCTAAGGAAGGTCGATATGGGAGAAGGTGCTCCTTTAGATATTTGGGACCCAAGTCATTTAGGACCTTGCAAGCCAAAGTTAACTGTTGCAAAGTTCAGATGTTTGAGGATTCTGGAGAGAAGTCTGCCTTTGCTTTAGGGATGACAAATTTTGTAACTTCACCTTTAAGGCACCCAACTGAATTGTTCCTTTTTCCTGCTTGTGACCCATCACAAAACCCAAAATGCACAAATCAAGCACTACGTCCTGACAAATGGTAGACAATCAATGCATGTGAGATTATATCTTCTGGTACAAGAAGCTAAAAGTAAAACGTAACGGAAGAAGCGTGGAACAAAATGATAAACAGAAAGGAAATATGCTATTCATCAGTTCTCAGTAAGGAAGTCATAATTAAGGTTAAGTTTTGTTGGTATAGGATCCCAATGCAGTGAACCTACCATAACAACTCAGACTCTCCATGGTGCTGGATGGAAGTACAAAGGAACATACCTATGGTAGGCATGTACATTAGTTTAAAAGTTTTCTGGAGAAAGTGGTAGAGGAAGCCAGGACAATTCTAACAAAAGATGTCAAACTTGACCCTAAATTAAGTTTTCCTATCTGCTCCAATTCAATCAAATAATTTATTGATCAGTCGGAGGACAATGTCATAAATTACAGAATCAGGAGGCAAATAGTAAAAGTACATACAGGGAGGCCTGTAGAAGGAAGAAAAAGAAGAATCAGCTTTTCCACTCCACTTTTCTCACCTATTTAAGGGGACTCGAAGCGGCTGACAAAGCTTTTCTATTCTTTTCCCCACAACAGAACACCCTGTGAGGTAGGTGGGGCTGTGAGAGCTCAGGAGAGAGCTGTGACTAGCCCAAGGTCACCCAACTGGCTTCATGGGAGAGAACAGAATCAAACCCAGTATTCCCAGATAAGAGTCTGGCTCCCTAACACTAGACCAAACTGGCTCAGGAGGAAGAGTTTAACATTGGTAGACCAGTGGTTCACGTTTCCCAGTAATGGGATTAGATTTTTCTCTCTCTCTCTCATGGGGATGTGTAACTTGCAAATTAGTCAGTTGTGGGTTACATCTTCAATTTCTGGCATTCAACAGGTGGCAGGTTCTCTAGCTGTATAGGAGTGTTGAAACCTTGCAGTTTTAGCCTCATACTCCAGTTGTTCAAAGCAGATATGGGCAAAAATTCTTCTTATTAGGGAGCCAAATTATGATCTAATAAAGTCATTCTGAGTGCTGATGCCATAGATCCTTAGTTTGAAAATGGCCTTTGTGGATTCTCCTAAGGCACCCACGGCCTGGATGGAGAAACCTGTGTGATTTAAAGTTTGTAAGAGGCAGCTGGACCACAGGGAACCTCTAGGGGATCTTGTAACTTCTTCCAGGCACATTCTAGGTAGTCTAATGGCGACCATTGCATCTAGTATATGCCAGAAATTTAAAACTTTTGTTCAGTGTTGCTGCAGAAGAGTTTGCTCCAAGTCTGCCCCTTAACTGCAGTAGCAGGCTTTCTCTCAGTTAGGTGATTTCTTCTTCTGTGGGCTTCAACTTCCTCTGTTTCTTGTGCACTCAGGCAAGGGGGGGAGGGGGGGGCGAAAACCGCGGTATCCCGATGCAGGGATTTACCGTGGTTTTCATGGGGACGGGCGCGTTCGGCTTGAACCCGCATTGTCCTCCATTACCATGGGGACAGCTTAATGCGAATTAAAATTCACATTAAGTTGTCCCGATTTCACCCCAAGGTTGTTTTTTTAAATCCATGGGGACAAGCCATGGGAGAGGAAGAGAGAAGGAAGCTGGGTGAGCACCTTCCATCAAGCTCCCAGCATTGGCCCCTCCCTCCCAACTGCCACCAGACGGGCCATGAAGGAACAATCTTGCCTGTGGGGAATGGAGGAGGAAAATAAAATAAAAGTTTTTACCTTTGCAAGGACTCTGCTGCCGCCAGAGCACCCCTGTTCCCTCCCACACCATTTTCCTTTTGTATCTTGTCTCTTTAGATTGTAAGCCTGAGGGCAGGGACCTGTCTAAGATTAATATAATATTGTAACCCGCCCTGAGACCTTCGGGTATAGGGCGGGATAGAAATACAAACAAACAAACAAACAAACAAATAAATAAGCCCTAATAGTAGCACGTCTCATTACTGTAGAAGATTGGAGGAAAGCAAACAAAAAGATCTTCAAATTGCCATGTGGTATAGGAAACTAGGGGTGTGCACGAAGCCAATTTCCCACATTTGATTCGATACAAAAAGCACTTCTGGGAGAGCATGCACCGCTCCCCATTCAGGGTTAACGCAATGCGGTGGGATGTGTGTGTGCAGACCTGGAAGTACTTAGGAGAAAAGTATGTGGTGGCAGTGGCGGCACGATGAAAGGTAAGTGGGGGGACGGGAGGCCATGGGAGGGACAGGACCATAGGAGGCCCCGGGAACGTGCGGCCTTCACTGAAGCTTCGAACAAAGCTTCGACGAATACCAGATAATCCAATTTGTGGACAAACAGGGCCTACTAATGTCGGCTCTATTCAATTTGTCTACAAATGTCAGAATTCATACATATTCATATGAATTCTGAATAGCACTAATATTTGTGCACATCCCTATAAGAAACTACGGGAATCAGCGGCTAATGAATATCTGAAAGAATTAGGGTGTGATCTGACACGCTTTGTGAAGGTGAATTTGAGGCTGTAGGAACAGACATAAATACCCTAAAACTGCCTTATCCTGTCCTGAAACCTGAGAATGGATGTCCCTTTTTCATTCAGGATATAATAACACCAAGAGTGATTCATAAGCTACATAAGCACAGAGGAGGAAAATGTAGCCAATCACAGCATGGGAACAAATGCTGCCAGTGAACAACCAATCAGGGCCATAGAAAACTGGACAAAAAAGTGCCCAGTCATTGGTGAGCATTTGTTGTCAAGAAGGCATTGCCAGACTAAGGCAAACAAAGAGCGAAGTCTAGAAACATGAGATAGGCTTATTCTTTTAACTTGTTTGAATGCCTTTTTTGTGCATGTGCAGAAGGGACCCTTTTTCTTTTAAGAGGTGATTTTAAGAAGCCCTGTCTGAGCACACGCCAAAGAAGAGAGAATCTAGAAGAAGACAGTTGACTTTTCTACCCTGCTTTTCTCACTGATTTGTGGGGACTCAAAGAGGCTGATAAAGTTTCCTGTTCTTCTCCCCACAACAGACACCCTATGAGGTAAGTGGGGCTATGAGAGCTCAGAACGAGAGCCGTCACCTGTCCAAGGTCACCCAGCTGGTTTCACAGAGGAGTGAGGAATCAAACCTGGTGACCACCAGATAAGAGTCTGATATTCTAACCAGAAGACCAAACAGGCTCACAGACCAAATATAAAAAGTATAAATATAAAACTACAAAATAAAAATAGTTTTTTTTTAATTTACGGAGACCAGTCACGTTCAGTGTCATTCACTTGTTCATTGCTGAGTTTTTGTTATACTTTCTCCCATCTTTTTCCTTTATTGTTTGTTTCATTGTTCTTTTCTACTTCAGTTTTACATAGGATGTACGTAACATTTCGTGTTTGTTTATTGTTGGAGAGAGAAACATTAAGTAAAATTTACTTTAAAAAAAAGTAAAATGTGTTGCTTAATGGGGGTTGGCTTCCCTTGGAAAACCTGCTGGAAGACTGTGAGCAGAACAAGCTGTGAGGGACTTCCTCTTGAAGTTGGTTGACCACTGTGTGAACAGACTGCTGGGATTAGGTGGACCACAGTCCAATCCAGTGGGGCACTTCTTATGTTCTTATGTAGTCTGAAAAAAGACCTTCCCCCAAAAAAACTCGAGGGCAACCATAAATATATTCTATGCTGTCCCCCCCCCCCCCCGCAGATCTCTCCATTCTATCAGGTGCCTTCGGCGCCAATAGTGTTCTAACAGTAGTAGTTTTAAAAAAGCTGAAATGATTTGCTTTTTGTTTTGCTTGGGCGCTGCCCACTTCACTGGCATGCAGCTTCCCTACCCAAGCTGGCTGAGATCATCTCAGAGCTTGTGGTTCAATCACCCTCCACAGAGGTACTGGGCACTTCATTCTCTATATGGAGGAGAGCCGTTGAGGTTTGGCCGAGGGCTTCATGGCTCACATGGCATTCATAGAGCTGTCCCAGTTCATCATGGCACCAACTCACACAGCAATAGCAGGACGAACTCTTGACCTGGGGCCTATTCGCACTTATACCAGAGCTGTCCTACTTACATACCAGAGACCTAAGTGCGAATAGGCCCATAGTGTTTGCTTCAAAGGATACAAGTGGTGCCCCCCTAGTAGATGAGCTTAATTTAAGACCATTGTCATGGATGGACCGTTTCCAGGTAAATTATAAAGCAGCATCAGCTCCTCCCCACCATGCAATGTCTGCATCCTAAATAGAAATTGTTGGAATACTGAATCTTTGTTGTCTAATAATAATAATAATAATAATAATAATAATAATAATAATAATAATAATAATAATAATAATAATAATAATAATAATAATAATAATAAAAACATATTTCTCCTAATATTCAAAAAAGACTAAACATTTGCAATGTATGTGGAATGCTATTGTGCAGACACAACTGGATTAGTTGTGTAGAGAACCTTCCAGGAAGAATGGAAAATAGAAACTAAATTAGTATTTCTATGAGGTCCTAGTACAAACCACAAGATAAGAAAGCAGAGTTCCTTTCTAATCCTGTCTTAAAACCATTATCTAATCCTTTCTTAAAACTTATCTAATCCTTTTAAAAACCATTCAGACTGGTTCCTGTTACCATCTTTTCTAGTAGTAAATTCCATAAACAGATGACCTTCTGGGTGAAAAAATACTTCCCTTGTACTTAGTAACTCCTACCCATCAGCTTCATAGACTACCCCCTGGTTCTAGTGTTGGGCGACAGAGGAAATACGTTTTCTCTATCCAACTTTTTCAGACCATGCATGATTTTATATACTTCAATCAGGGCAGCAACTAAATGCCACCTTTTAAAGCTGAAAGGTCCTAGACTTTGCAGTCTGGGCCCTTTCTGCACTTGGCCTTTTTCTGGAATATATCTTGGCATAGGGGGTCTGTTATCTTCATGGTAATACAGACTATGCCAGGTCTTGTCTTGGCCCTGCCATAGTCTGCAGTAGCATGTGGACAGCAGGCCCCTATTCCAGGATACACTCCAGAATAAGGCCAAGTGCAGAAAGGGCCTTGATTTCATAAAAAAGGTATTCCAGCCCTTAATCATTTTGGTTGCCATTTTGCTCACTGTTTCCAGTTCCACAATATCCTTTCTGAGGTGACCAGAACTGCACACAATAGTCCAAATATGGCCTAACCATAGATACCGTACCTACAGAGGCAAAATGACACCTGCCAACTTTGTGCCCTTAAATCCAGATTAGTGGTGGACCCCTTCAATCATGTCTTCAATCTGGTCTTCCGTCATGGATTGCAGAGCACAGTTCTGCATACTTGCCAGCTAAATGGGGTCCAGGGGTGGGCCTAAGTGAATGCCATTTGCAACAGGGCAGGAAGACTTTCCACTCGGGCTGTCCCGTGCCTTGGCTGTGTGTGACAGTGTCCGCATTGCAGGCCCGTTTAGCACCCATTACCATTGGGTGCTAAACTCCCTGTGCAGACCCGTGGGGTCTCTGTGTTGATCTGGAACTCCGTGGACCCAATTCGGTATGGACTGGATTCCAAAGTTCTGGATTAGCTTAATCCAGATTAACGACAGTAAATGTGGAAATGGGGTATGGGTCATATTTCACATTCTGCACAAAAAAGTTTCCAATGGCTCTTTCCACCCTTCTGTGACATTTCCAACAGCCCTTCTGGTCACTCAGAAATGTATTGGGAGCTAATGAAGGCAAGTGAGGCCAGGTGTGATGTGAGCCAGTTTGCTCTAGTGGTTAGGGAGCCGGACTCTTATCTGGGAATACTGGGTTTGATTCCACACTCCTCCACAAAGCCAGCTGGGTGGCCTTGGGCTAGTCACAGCTCTCTTCTGTTGTGGGGAGAAGAATAGAAAAGCTTTGTCAGCTGCTTTGAGTACTTTTAAATGGGTGAGAAAACCAGGGTAGAAAAGCCAACTCTTCTTCTTCTTCTTCTTCTTCTTCTTCTTCTTCTTCTTCTTCTTCTTCTTCTGGTCCCATCTCCAAGTACTCGTCAAAAACAGCATCTTATTACCACAAATACATCTTGGCTTCCTGTCTCTCTCTGTGCCGACATAGTGCAGTGTTTATGTTTTCCCCTGCCTGTGGTTGCATTATCGTAGAGTTCCTCTCCAGAGTGGGGCTATATAATAATGCAAGCTAGGCTGCTTTTTCCCTGCTGCCTGTCTTCATTTTCTCTCTTTCATTTGCACACACAGATTAGGAAGAGCATCGACTTCAGGATGGCAGTTACCAGTCCTTGGCTGCGTGTTTGTCTTTTTGCCCTTTTTCCTGCTGTTGCTACCGAAAGTGGCTCTGGTGAGTCTTTTTTTGCTTTTTCTCTAACAGCCGGAGTAACTTTGAATGACAAGTATGTGAGGTTCTGTCTAGCTTTCATCAGGCGTGCATCTGGCTAGTTTTCACATGGAGTTCAGGTCAGGGTCCAATAACTGTGTGGAGGAGAAATTTCAACAGGCAGCCAGAGCTTGTAATGCTGGTGATTATTCTGAACAATTATTAGGGATATAGGAACGTTAACCTGGATTCCATCCTGCAATCTGACTGCCACTTTATTGCTGATTTTCTGACTGAACGCTTCTCTCTGTTTTCATTCTGAAATTTGCTTTTACTGAAAACAAAGGAAAGAAACCATGGTCTCTCCCCCAACCATAGAAATGAACTGAGTATTTTATAGTAGTGTGTGCGTAGGTGTGCCCATGCTTGTGTGCCTGCGTGCATGTGCCTTCAGTGGTGTTTAGTGCCCTTTAAGGCCAGTGGAATGAAGGGAAAGGGAGATAAAAGGAAGGCGCACCAGGGGTCATAAGAAATAGAGCAAATAATGGATAAAATGTGCATGAAAGAGAAAGCTCTGAACCATTGGTTGTAATGGGCACTGCTGATATTGTTCTTTTGGAGAAGCTTTTACATCCTAATTTCCAACACATTCTCGTTAGAAACATGGCAGTTGTTTTCTTTTTCACTGAAAGGCATAGCTATGCTCTCAGTTTGAATTCACATTTAGCCGTGAAAGCTTGCTGGGTAATCTCAGGCTTGTCACTCATGCCTCTTAACTTTATTCATAGCTTTGTTGTGAGGGTAGGGTCTAGCTACCCTTAAAGCTTAATCCACTTCTGAGTGGGAGAAGGCATCAGCAAAATGTCTTGTCACTTTTTCACCTTCCTCATTACCTAACCCACCGGTGGATTTCCTGAGTTAAAGAATTCCAAGGAAGAACTGATTGACACTTTGATATATGTTCTCTCACTCCAAAGAAAGGTCAAAGGTGCTTTCACACTCTGGTGAAGCTGGGAGAAGGAAGGGACGGGAATGCCTGGTTGGCATCTTCAAAGAAAAGGTGGGCTAGAAAATGCCATGGGCACAATAAAAACATTCACAGAATTTTGCAAAAACAGCAAAACATTACTTGAGTTATGCTTTGCCTATAAGCCAGTCCCCTAATACCTTTTATAGCAATGTTAAAGGACCAGATTAAATGGCACTCTAAAAAAGGAAGAACATAAGAGAAGCCTTGCTGGATCAGGCCACAGCCCATCTAGTCCAGCATCCTGTCGCACACAGTGGCCCACCAAATGCTCATGGGCATCTCAAGCAGAGACAAGGACAAACCTTCTCCTGCTCTCAAGTCCCAGCAGATGGCCTTAGAAGTGCCCTGGTTCCTCCCCCCACCCAGCCTGAAAGATGCACCTAGGCATTCGTCCTAGTAGCCATTGATACATCTGTCATCCATAAATTTGTCTAACCCTATCTTAAAGCCATCTAGACTGGCATGAAAGCTCCAAGGCAAACCATGAAGGCTGAAGACAAAGTGAAAGAAACGGCAGATGGCAAATAAAATGGATAGAAATGAAAAGGTTTGAGCAGTCAGACCTGAAGATGGACTGAAGGAAGTTTCAAGTGAAGATGTGACCACACCATAGTCAACAACCACACAAAGGACCAACTGCCACAAGCAAAACAACACAGTTGCATACCGCCAACTTAATATTCATTTGCCAACATCTATAAGAAGGGTGTCAGGGTCGATAAGACCATCAGTTGACAATAATATCCTCCGAAGATGGACAGTGTAGCCGTATCCAAAAGCTTAGGTTCAAAGCTGAACTACAGAACATGACATAGCATCCCAGTAGTGAGATTAAAACCAGCTGTGGAAACCACTGTTCTTCCATAATAGTGTTGTTCCTTTAAGACCGGTGTGACATGTGTCTGGCCAGAAGAACCTGCAGGAACCATTGGCACACAGTACATTGGTCTTGTCTGGATTCAGTTTCAACGTATTGGTCCTCATCCATCCCATAACTACTTTCAGGCAAGAGTCAAGTATCTGAACTGCCTCTCCTGATTCTGAAGAGGTGAAGAGATAGAGCTAGGTATCAACCTGCTAATGGCACCTCACTCCACATCTCCCAGTGACTGCATATAAACATTGAAAAACATAGACAATAAGACCACACACATTGTGCCTCAGCACTTCCTTGTAACACTTTTCACACTTCTTCACCATATGATTTATGCCACAAATTCAGAGATTACTAACTACTGTGCAATCATTCTTGGTAACATGAAAATGATAGATGAACTTTAATGAGTCATAAAAATTATCTGTTGTTTGAAAGTTTCCTTGTTACTGTGGGCTTCCCCTTCTAGAGAAAATGTACTGATTAACTGTAGTTTGACATCCTTTACCAAAATCAGGCCTGTGTTCTAAGGTATCATCTGCATGAAGGTCTATCCAATCTAAGGTCCTGGTCGCACCTTCACTTTAAGCCTTCATCAGTTCATTTTCGGATCTGACTGCTCACACCTTTTCATTCCTATCTATTTTATCTGTGGACTTTCCTTTCAGGAAAATCCAAATGGAGGGTGGAAAGTCCACAAAGAAAACAGATAGAACTGAAAAGGTGTGAACACTCAGATATGAAGATGGACTGATGATGGTTGAAAGTGAAGGTGTGACCACAGCCTAAGGCAGTGCTGTTTTCATCATCCGTGGCTTCCCTGTCTACTTGTTACTAATTAGTAACCAGCAATTGGGAACCCTGTTGTTGTTGTTGTTCTTAAAGACATATATATACTGCTTTCATTTCTTTAAAATCTCTTTTTTATATATTTTATTCAAGTTTCCATAAGCCATTAAAGATGTAAGATACAACAATGAATCTAAAGGAAGAAAATAAAATAAAGATAAAAACAAATAGGGTACACAGAGAGCATAAACAAAGTAGTAGTAGTAGCAGCAGCAGCAGTTGGAATAGTAGGAATATAAACTAAAAGTAACTTCTGATCACTTCCTTATCAATTAATTTCCCCCCATTTTTCATTGTGATTCTAATTATTTCTAAAGATCTAAAAAGGCTACCATGCTTTTTAGAGGGGATATAGCAGAGCTGTGGTAGGGTTCCCAATTCATACTTTAATGTGTTCTTTCTTTATCTCATGACTTCTTCCTTTAGGTATCAGGCCAGTAGATAATCCAGTGATTTATAGATTTTTTTTAAATCTCATATGCCATTTAAATTAAAATTCTGAATCTAATCAATAAGTAGGGTGCTTAGAACAATTGACATGCCTGAGATTATTGGTTTTGGCTGTGGAGCTCATTTTCCTATTTAAATTGCAACTTAAATGCTCAGAACAAGGACTGTGAAATCTGTTCCACGGATCACGACGGAGTCTGGAGGGCAAACTTGCCTCCTTAAGTATTATTAATGGATGCTTCTAAAGCTATAATCTCAAAATGGAAGCAAGATGAGTCAAAACTATTTAAAGAAGGATGACAGGGAGAGTAAGTTAAATTCCATTTTTAATAAGAGAAAATTAATGATAATTAATGACCAGTACACAGCATTTGAAGTCCGTGATATCTGTCATGGGTCTTTTTCAAAGCATTATTTTATGCTGCTCTTTCCTCAGGTGCCCCTGTGGATGATGAACTGGACATCAACTTCACCTGTGTTGTTCGAATGCCAAAATTCAAAGAGAACAACTTAATCTGCAACATCTCAGCACCAGAGGTGAACTTGAACAAAGACAGCATTGTGCTTGAAGTGTAAGAGCCTCCACTATGCTTAAAAATGGGCAATGGTGCTTCTACCAGAATTAATTTGCTAAGTGGCAAAGCAGCAGCAGCATGTTCCTCAGGGGGCCTTTCTACATTTACCTGGTAATCTGGAATAAGAAGTTGCATAGTCCACATGGTTTGCACGGGACTAGTGGTAATCTGGATCAGATCTATACAAAGGGTGCTGTGGCCCAGCTTAGTGCTGGACCATATTAATTGGTTCCATAAGTGTAGCAGCACCTTCTGATCCAGAACAACCAATGAGGCATCCACATGTGAACAGGGCAGGAAAGAATACAGGTGCAGCATCGAGAAGCATGCGCCGTGACTACATAGTCACCACTGCAGTAGGAAAGCACATGAATGTTCTAAACATTGGAAGCTCCATCAAATGTGGACATTCAAATTTGAATAGAACATCTACACATTTGAATTTAAACATTCGAACGAATTTTCAATCTTCCAAAACATTTGTTCGAATGATTCAAAACATTTGAAAGTACAGATATGTGTGCATTACATATGCATCTGTATGAATCTCGCACATATCTGTACGCATTTGCACTGATAGTATGTGACAGAAACGGGATGCGTACGGGATAAAACGGCGGGGTGCATATGAAATGCATACAGATACGTATAACACATACAAATGTTGTCTCCAGATTTGAATCTAACATTCGAACAAATAGTTTTGAAAGTATTTGATTCGAATTGGATTTTGTTGCGTTCAGATTCTAAACATTCAAATTTGATGCAACTTGAATTTGAATGCAAAAGACCCATTTGTGCGCTTCACTATTCTTCAATTTTTTTCGGAACAACGGCTGCATTGACCGTGATGGTGTCTTTGTACTGCCTGTGAAGACACTCTGTGTCTGCGCTGATGGTGTCTTTGCATTGCAGTGTTTGATCAACCAGAATGTGGGCCAGTTGCATCAGGTTTGGGAGGTGATGTCTCCGGTAGTTCACATCCACTGATACTGTACAGTGCTTAGGCATCTGCGTTGCATCTCTCCTTAGAACACATTTGCCACCATCCAGACCACTTAATGGCGATGCTGCCTGCCACAGCTGATCCAGATCTAGCTAATACAGACTAAGTGAGAAAAAGCCATGTTCTGTGCAGATCTCCAAAGATAATGAGAGTTAGGCTTCATCTCCACTATACTGCACACTATACTGCACACATCCTTCCCCGATCTCTGGGGTGGCGCATTTCCACATATTGCCACTTTGATGCTGCTGGGACCCATGCTATAATCCCAGAAGTTGGTGACAGTCATTTTAGCCACAGGGCAGGATTTCCCAACTCTGACAGCCCCATGACCTTAGGATTGCTGGCACCTGTGGAGAGAGGCCAATTTCCCCATGCTAATACCCCTCTTAACTTGTTTTGCAACATGTTACAGTGCAAACGGAAATTATTAATGCTTCACAGGAAACAACGTCGTACATAAGAGCAAGCCAAAATCACATCTTGGACTGGTTTCCTTTGGAAAGTCAAGTTCCAGCCAGGAACCCAAAAATTATCCAAATAATGTAAACTATAAAAGGTGCCTGGGAACTAATATAGACTACACCGGTGATGGCCAACCTATGACACGCCAAGCCCTTTTGGGTGACACACCTGGTCACCCTGGCACCTGGGCATGTAATGCTTGCTTGTTCTTGATGTGTACGAAATACCAACTTTCAATTGAAGATTTGGCAAACGAAATTCAGCAACAAAAGTCACCAATGTAAATAATTGTTTTTGCTTTTAATAAAATACAGATATCAAAAACATAACTTTTTTACTAGAGCTATAAATATCACAAAATTATGGATATTTGTAGATGTGACACAGCACCCGACTGAAGCTAGGTTTTCTTGCGAATTTTGACACACCGAGCTCAAAAGGTTCGCCATCACTGGACTACACCAATGTGCAGATGGAGGGCTCCTATTTCAGAATATAATCTGGAACAATGCCCAGTGCAAAAAATCCACAAGGAAACATATTGCTTAGTAGTCCATCCCCCCCGCCCTCGTTATTTGAACAAGGTCATTGGCAGAATTTTCAGATCAATTTTTTATTTTGCTATTGCTATTGTTTGTATTTAAAATCATATTTCAGTAATGCTATCCTTCACAGGAAAGGAAGATATAAGTATTCATGTGCCATAAATGATCAGTTACAAGGCAGATGCTCCATTAAAGATGAAGACATCATGTTGCCAGTGAAGGTTTGCCTCACCATAAGGTCAATGAAACCAGACTGCCAGAATCTGACTCCTGTTCATATCGGTAAGGGGGCAATTTATATCGAGGTCAGGACCCACCCATTTTGCTGCCAGGGTTAAAGGACATGTTGACTCTCACTCATTCAGTGTATGCGGTCAAACTGACGTGGCTAGTGTTGGTTTAATTGGGGGCAGTTAGGATTTCTTTTGCCTCTTTCTTTTCCCTTTAATTTTTTATTTAATCATTTATTTACTAAATTTGCAAAGTAAATAACTAAGGTCCCTTCCAGACTAGCGTATAAAAATCCCGTTATATAAAAATCCGTAGCTTACCTGGCTGTGAAGTCATGATGCGTTGTCCCCACTTAAAACGGAGGTCCGCAGCTTCCTCCTTGGCAGCTGCGAGGCT
The DNA here is from genome assembly GCA_023333525.1 of Aspidoscelis tigris stejnegeri. Classification (NCBI taxonomy): domain Eukaryota; kingdom Metazoa; phylum Chordata; class Lepidosauria; order Squamata; family Teiidae; genus Aspidoscelis; species Aspidoscelis tigris. Next base: position 18,467,820 of record JALMGA010000007.1, read on the forward strand.
TTGGTGGCATGCGCAGTGAAGCACGTGTCACATGGGATGGGGCAGCCAATGGATGCTGAGCTGCAGGCCCAGCTCTCATTGGCTGTTTCTCGCCATCCTGATAGGACAGCGGGAAACTCTGAAATTACCTGATACTGTGAAGCGACTGTTTATCATTCCACAGCAGGTAAATCCACAGTAGCAGTGGCATGATGCGCCACCTCTACGAAGTATCAGGCATCAGGTGTGAATGCTCAGTATCCCCCAGTCTGGACACACTCTAAAGCTCTCTGAATGGGATATAACTAAAAACATAGATTAAAATTTTAAAATAACCTAAAAACCACCTGGCTTGGTTACCAGAAACACCTGCTGTATTCATGTGCATTGGCACCATTGTTGTGCTGATTCACACTCAACTACATGTCAGCAAAGTTTGGAAGGCTTTGGGCATCCCTGAGGGCAGACACCCAAAACATCCTACAACTTCGCCTCCCTGCATGATAGGCCAAGTGCAAAAAGGCCCTCAATCTAACTTCTGTTTTCCCTCCTTTAGAAGACACAACGTTTACTAACAGCAACATCAATAATAATAATAGCAACAACAACTATTCTTTTTTGTTTTCTCCGCATGTTGTCCTTTGCAGTCCAACCTGAACCACCATACGGCTTAAGTATTACGTACCAGGAAGAGGCAAATGAGTATTTCGTAAACTTCTCAACTAAACACATAGGACCCTACTTGTTCGACCACTTAACCCATGAATTAGCTTACCAGCAGGGAAATGAAAGCTGGAGTGTAAGTGGAGATTTGTTGCTTTAACAGAGCAAAGTCATGCTTATTTTCGGTATTCCATATGAAAAATGTAAAGCTTGTTCTTTTTAGCTGAACAATTGAGTTGAAATCCAGATTAAGGCCGCATCATCATTATCCAGTTGATATACTCTTGGCAAGCATCGAAGTTGGGCAGACTCAATGGAGGGACTTGGGTGCCCATCAAGCTGCCAAAATCTCAGTGTGTGAGGAGTGACTCTTGGATTACTACCTTTCACGCTCATGTGGGTCCTTGCCTCAGTGAAACAGGTTGCGTTGACACGCACAGAGCTGCTGTGCCTGTGATACAGAGGCTGGATTATTTGCCCATCAGTCAGAGCCAGGAAGCTGATTTAACTGAGGTGGCTAAAAGGCTACTCTAATGGATTTTTGCCTGCTCCCACAGAACTCTCAGCTAAATTAGATGAACAGGACTTCTCTAGGAGACTTCCAAACTGCTTAATGAACATACAGTACGTCTACAGTGCTGATGCTTCCTGATTCACCTCAGTTTTAATCCAGGTTTTCCTAAACCTTGAAAAAAAGGTTTGAAGCTACAACACTACATTCAGTGTAGTAGTGCCCCTCACTGGTTGCCAGCCCGTGACTCCTGTTCTTACCTCAGGTGAGTGCTCCACCACACAGCTCTGCGACATTTGAGAAGGCTTTCAGGTATTCTTGTTGCCCATTCCGCTACTACGGCCCCGGAAGGTTCTTGATGCTGTGATGTTCAAGAAGATAAAGGTGATTCTGACCATCACTATGATATGCCTAAGCAGGTATTCTCCTCATTGGTGCAGCATTTAGGAAGACAGGAGGATTTTACAACCTTCACTTTGCTCCTACTAGTACTATAAGCACACCCAGCTTTTTTCCCCTAGCACCCCAACAGGTAACACCCTAACAGAGATTTTATTTTTGGTCAAGGAAAACGTAGCTGATTTTTAAATTTCTTTTTTAAAAATAAGCATGAATAAGCCCTTAGTGCTTAGATCGGGATTACCTAGGCTTTTCTTTTGCTCTGAGTAATGCATACGCCAATGCGCACTTCAGCCCATAGTCAACCATTAGGCAACACCTGGGCAGTCCGGATGTTGACCTATTGCAAACTAGTGACGGTGCACAAAATCATGGACTACGTGCAAACTAAACCTTACCTGATGCGTCCAGCGGCAATCATTTGCACCATTTCCCGTGTGAGGGGTCACCTGAGGTGCTGTGCAAGCGCACTGTCACCTCCAATGACCCCAAATGCAACTGTGCATGTGCAGAGCATCATTGTCATCATGCTGATGGTGCCGGTGCTGGTGTAGTTGTACAGGGCTTCATGATCAAAACGAGGGTGCCCTGCCAGGGAACGGGCATACATTCGACGGCGGCAAGTTTCTGGGCACATGGGGGTTAGTCGAAGATGTACTAGCATTCCCAAGTGTGTGTGTTGTGCACTTTTCCTGTCCAACAGACAGGAAGCTAAGTGCAGAAAGGCGCCATTATTGCTGCAGGCAGAGAACACACAAAAACTGTTATTTTGCATTAAAAGAGAACAGAGTCAGCAGCAACTTTCTTTATGGACAGAGAAAAACCCTTGGAAAGCTGCATGCGGCTCTAGGGAGTCACTTTGGTCAGCTCTGGTTTAAAAGACTGGAGTCGTATTGATACTAAAGCTGTTTTTCATTGCCGTTTTTCTACTTTACTGAAAACTGAAATGATATTTACCTTTCAGACCAAAACGTCTGGCTATCTTAAATTAAAACTTCTGGCAAAGGAATTCAAGCCAGAAGCACAGTATGTGATGAAAGTCCGTTCAAAGCCCGATGGAGTTTATTTCAAAGGCACATGGAGTGAATGGAGCTCCCCTGTACCCTTCAAAGCTGCTGCAGCCAAAATGCCAAAGAAGAAAAGTAAGTTCGAGATTTAAATTCAGTTCATTGAAAACTGATGTACAGCAGTAATGTCGTGAGGGGCACTCTGAATGCAAGACCCCCTAAAATTGTAAAGGATACAAAGCAAGGGTGAAAATCCGGGAACATACTTCAATTTATTAAGTTCATAGAATTCTGGTGCAAACTTGATACCTACAAAATGTCAGTTGACTTCTTTAAGGGAATCCGGGAAAATTTCAATCATGTCATTTGACCTCTGAAGCATCATGCTGCTTACTGTACAGTATTTGGATGGACGGACGGACGGATGGATGGAAGGAAGGAACTGAAAAATTATTTGCATTGACGGTGTGGCTTTGCGACACCACTGTCTTACTTACAGTTTGACCCCTGCCCTGCAATGCGGCTGACCCATAATTCCTAACCCCCATGGTTTCCTAACCCCCAGTTTTCCATAACTGGAAATTGTTTCCCTAGCACATATTTGCTTGTGAGAAACTGTGCAGAATCTTAGGGGATTTCCTATGATTCCTGGGAAATCACACAGGATTTCTTGGTAATCTTAGGAAATCTTGTGGGATTTCCCAGTGTTTCATATATCCTTGGTTTCCTGTAACCACAGTAGGAACAGGTGCATATCCCCTGTGGATATGGGGGCATCCCTGTATGCTGGCCAAGTGTGAAGAAAGCAGAAGAAAGAGAAAGTAACTGGATGGATGGATTATGGTAGGCTAGTGGAACGTCCTCAGAAGACCTCTGACGTCTTGCTAAGGACAGGCCAAAACAGCAAGTGTGTATCTGGACTGCAGGAACCAGACCCAACTTGGGGGCATTTAAGAACAACCACAAGCAGACCATGCTTAAGTCATCCAAAGTAATGTCAAGGGTGTCCTTGAATGAGGCTGTATTCTGTCAAAACAAAAGAGCAGTTCAGAGGCACCTCAGGTAGACAGTGTGTGGCTCTCCTGTTCCCAAGCCTTCTCTAATCTGCTTTGCGTGCACAGAATTTTTAGGAGAGGGGCAGGGGCAGATGGGACCTCCAAGCCTGTTTGGTCTAGTGGTTAGGGAGCTGGTCCTACCTGGGAATACCAGGTTTGATTCCGCCCTCCCCCATTGAGCCAGCTGGGTGACCTTGGGTTAGTCACAGCCCTCTTCTGAGCTCTCACAGCCTCACCTACCTCACAGGGTGTTCTGTTGTAGGGAGAAGAATAGAAAAGCTTTGCCAGGCGCTTTGAGTCCCCTTAAATGGGTGAGAAAAGTTGGGTAGAAAAGCCAACTCTTCTTCTTCTCTAGATTACCTCAGAGGCACCTCAGAGATGCTTTTTCTTTTTGCCATGTTTGATCACAGCCTCAGAAAGCCTGACAGAGGTAGCACAGGAGATCAGATGCTGGAGCTTGGCTACTGTAAACCCATGAAAGCAGACATTATGGCATCAAAGAAAAATATCTGTGAGCAATTTTTAAAATTGTATTTTTGTCTTGTTTCCTTAGGCGAGACAGCCAGCATTATCATGATGGCAGCAGCCATTGTGGGCTTCCTCATAATGGTTGTTATAATTTCTTTGGTCCCAGCATTTTGGAAAAGCAGGTAATTTTATTTACACAACAGCAGAAGAATGACACTTCCAGCCTGTAAATCTTCCAGATGAGTTTGGATCGCCCAACAAGTTTAAGCTTGGGCAAACTAGTGGTGTTTTTCTTCAACAGGATTTTCATCAGCTACTGCAAATCCAGACGTTAAATGGATAGCAGAATACAGTGTGGTGCAATTTACTGTGTGTCTCTAACAGTGCCTGCAAGTTACAGCAATTGTGCAGCACGTTTCATTTAAGTAATATTGCAGCTTGAAGAAGAGAAATTTAAAATGATGTTGCTACATAAGAACATAAGAGGAGCCCTGCTGGATCAGGCCACAACCCATCTAGTCCAGCATCCTGTCACACACAGTGGCCCACCAAGTGCTCATGGGCATCTCAAGCAGAGACAAGGGCAAACCTTCTCCTGCTCTCAAATCTCAGCAAATGTCCCTAAAAGCATCCTGCTTGCCCCCTCAGCCTGAAAGATGTACTTAGGTATCCATTCTAGTAGCCCTTGGTACATCCGTTATCCATAAATTTGTCTAACCCTTCCATAAAGCCATCCAGGCTGGTTGCTGTTACCACCTCTTCCGGCAGCAAATTCCGTAGACCAATGACCTTCTGGCTCAGTTCCCATTACAAGCTTAAAATGGTTTTCCTAAACCAAAATAATAGAACTGGATGCTAACACGAATTTGCCTGATTCCATTACTTTCAACTTAATCGCTTTTGATCCAGATTCTGCGGATTGTATGTGGCGTACATGACTCAAGGGGGGACTCAAGTGGCTACTTTCTGAAAGCCACTTTTTGGGGCTGCCCTGCCCTCTTCCTCCTGGCATGAACGTGTCACCCATAATGGACCCCTTCACAGAGCCTGGCTGGGTGGCTGCTGCTTGCCTGGATGGATGAAAAACGGCACCAGGCAGCCAGCAATTCTTTCCCCTCCTCTCCCCATTGCCCAGGACACACAGCAGCAGCGGCAACTCAAGCCCCCTTTGCCCACTCACCTCCACAGCCACAACCTTAAACAATCACACATCTCCCAGAACCTGCAGCTGCTTTTCTTCCTTTTCCCTTTCTAAATGTCAGAACTTTTAAAGAGCCAGAATTGCGCAGAACTGCAACATTGTTATCAGTTGTGGAGTGGGAAGATTGCTACAGTGTAACGGCTGCTGTAAGGGGTGGATTTTTACAGTGAAATCTCTATCTTTGGAAGCAAGTTATTGGGGGAAGGAAACCCTAAACATGCATTCTCATCCCACTAAAACGGTACCATTCCTACAGTAAGAAATGTAAAAAATTTCAAATGCATGAACTGGAGCGAGACCTGTTGAAATGAGTGTTAACATTTACAATGTTTTGGGGCGATTTAACACACGGAAAGCATGTTAAGCCAACCTGATGTGGGGACTGCGAGGATCGAAACCGATTCGAAACCGTTTTAAAATTGTAATGGGAACACGGCCTATGGGTGAAGAAATGCTTCCCCTTGTCTGACTCTCCTACCCATCAGCTTCATAGAGTGCCCCGATTCTAGTGTTGTGTGATAGAGAAAAGAAATTTTCTCTATCCACCTTTTCCACCTCTATCCAATTTTCTCTAGCTCCACCCTCACAGTGAATGTAGGGTGTAACATACCCAGTCAGATCTGAAATCTGTGCAGTGTTCTCTGTCACTTTTCTTATTACTTTGCCTCCACTTTCAGAATCAAGCCTGTCATTTGGCCCACCCTCCCTGCTCATCAGAAGACTTTGGATAAAATCTGCAACAGCTTCAGAAAGGTTTATGTTTTTGCTGCTTCCTAGTACATGCCAACCGTATATAGATAATGTTATGTAGACAATGTTTTGCTATTCATTCCATATTGATTGTGATTTATGATGGCACTTGTGTCTTGCCTTTCCTTCAAAGAGCCCTAGGCCCTCCTTGCGTGGGGGCTTGATCCAGAATATGGGTTTTTGTGCATCTTTGCTTCCCTGACATTGTCCAAAGGAAATGAAGATGTGAGATGGATCAGAAGGCCCAATCTGTCTCAGAATTACCCAGCACTTGACTATAGCTGTGGTCACACCTTCCCTTTCAAACCTTCTTCAGTCTATCTTCGGGTCTAACTGCTCACTCCTTTTCATTTCTTCCCATTTTATTTGTGGAATTTTCATTCAGGAAAGTCCAGATGGAGGGTGGAAAGTCCACAAATAAAATGGATAGAAATGGAAAGGTGAGAGCAGACAGACCTGAAGATGGCCTGAAGAAGGTTTAAGTGGTTCTCAACCTTCCTAATGCCGCGACCCCTTAATGGAGTTCCTCATGTTGCGGAGACCCCCAACCACGGGGGTAGAGCAGCTGGGAAGTGGGAGGCAAGGGCAGCGGGAGACTTGTCACGACCCCTCTGAAAGGGTCGTTCGACCCCCAAAGGGGTCCCGACCCCCAGGTTGAGAACCACTGGTTTAAAGGGAAGGTGTGACCACAGCCCATGTGTTGGTTAAGTGCAATGCCAGATGTACTAATGGCATTCACCTCACTGCGGCAATGGCCACCTGAGCTGGCTGTAGATGAGGCAACCAGGTGCGGATGCTGGTACCAGTGCACCTGCACTGTTGCCATCACTGGGACAATGGTGATCCACCATGCATGCACGCTGGTTCCAGCACATCAGGCGACCCACCAGTGTACTTGTGCAGTGCATCACATGCCCCTTTGTGCACCATAGAGGCGCAAATGGGGTTGCCGGTAGATGGGAAAGGATGGGACCAATTAAAGTAGGTGCACACGTGGAGCACTCTATTATTTCCATTTCCATTTCCATTTTTTATTTGTATACCGCCTTTCCAAAAAACAAATTTTGCCCAAGGCGGTTTACAACAAACAGAAAAAAAAATACAAAGAATTCAACAAATCAATACAACAAGTAAAAAAGCAATCTCAATAAATAATCATCACATCAAAGAATACAACAAATCAATACAAGTAAAAAAAAAAGTCAGGAAATAAAGGATCAAAAAACATATCATGAACAATGTCCCCGCACCTGTCTTCCCTCTCTAGCTCCCAAGAGGAGGCATGGCCCACTTGGATGGAAAGGTGGCTTAAGTGTCCATTTTTCTTCATACCCACTTCTAGGAAGTGAGTACATGTGAGGAGAAGGCTGAGTTGGGAATGAGTGTCTCTTCGTACTTTTTATCCCTTCAGAGGGGATGTAGCACAGCTGGAACAAGTGCAGGGCAGGAGGACGCCGAGTTGGGAGCCACCGTCTTCCCACTTTTATCTCCCCGGAGGAGGCGTAGCACAGCTGGAACAAGTGCAGGGCTCCACATTTAGTCAACCCACAGTGTGCTACTGCAAGGAAGGGTCCATTTCTATTGGAAACACTTCCTTGCAGTGCAGATCCCATGTCTGGGAGCGCATTGCAGGTTATCTAGTGACACAAGAGCAGAAAGGCCCCTTGTTTGTGTACATGTTTCCCTTTTTAAAAAATAACATGCTTGTAGTTTTTTGGAACATTACGCCATGTTCCATGATTCTTTTGTGAACCTCAGATTTCGGCTATATCCACTATATCTGACAGCTCAGGTTCACAGAAGAATCATGGAACATGGTATAAAAAAGCGAGATCGTAAACGGCTGTGGAAGCCCACATTCCACCATAAATAATGCACTTTATAAAACTCTTTTTGTGTGTGTGTGTGTGGCTCATTTAGGTAAACACTAGTGCTTTGAGGATGTATTAGCACTCACCATTCATACTCAATCTCTTTTTATTTCTGTAGAACTCCAGTGCCAGCTTCTTTGTCCTTGACAGCCTGGGATCTGTTCACATCCATAAAGTGGACAGCATGCAGGCAAAATCAGAAGCAGACCACTTTCCGCCCTTACCCAGCGATTCCAACGTCCTGGAGAAGATTGGGAATGACTCCGAAGACACAAATAACTTGATACATATCAATCACGGCTGGTTGAAGCTTCCTCTGGCCTATGAGGGCATGTGGCCAGTTGAGATGCTGAACAGATGCTTGGGCAGAACTAACCATACTTCTGGTGGAGATACTTTAATCTGTTCTGACCTGTATGGATGGAGCGGTACGGGAGGGCAGGAGAGCTATAGGGAGGCCCTCAGCCATTGTTTTGATGCCACCATCCTCCCTGGGCTAGAGGCAGAGAAATGTCACCAAATTTATCCGAACCATGAAACTAGAGTGTCCAATAAAGAAGAAGAAGCTTATGTCACGATGGCAGGCTTTTTGGGGAGGAGGGGAAATGTGGTCAACTAGTCATGGCCAGGCATGGTATATGTGTGGCCAAGTGCAGGCATTTCACGCAGGTGCGTCGGTCAAGAAGACAACCATGTCAGTCCCAATGTGATCCGATAGCACCGATAATGCTGACTTCTGTGCCAGGAAACTAAGTAAGTGAACCACTCAAGGAAGCAAATGCCATCCTTTCTGCTGAGGAGACAGAATTAATCAATCCCTCTTTCGCTGCCTGCCGTTAGGTAATTTAGTCAAGCCGGTGCCTTTATTTACAAGGTTGATTTGCACAGTCCCTACTTTTCTTAAAATACAACCCTCTGATTCCTCTTGCAATGTCCTGATTCTGAAGTTTGCTGCTCTGCTTTTAACTGATAGGTCTCAGGGACAGGTCCTACAACCCAGGGAGGATCTGCATTTTGGCCACCAGTGAAATTATTGCTGCTATTTAAATGCATGCCAACTAAAATAATGTTTCCTTTCACACCGATGTAGCAAAAAGGCTCAGGCATGGACAATGATTTATAGCATGACTTTTTTAAAAAAAATCTTGCCTATGTAAAGGCCAGCTGTTTTCTAAGTTCAGTGGTATGTGCAAAACATGGAATTGTTTACAGATGTTTCATTAATGCCAGACAAGAGCACATTACTAGAATCTGGCTGTTTGTTGACACATCAAGCATGGGAAGCAGGTGCCTTCTTGTTTCCATTTCCTGGTCCCCCATCACTGTTGGAGGTCAATAATTGGACAGGTCTCCTGCTTGCAAAAAATGTGAGATCGTGCTCTTCACATGAAGGTGATCTGGTCAGCCTTCTTGCCCTTCACTGGAGAAGTGTGCCCCACTGCAAGCTGAAATGCAAGCGATTGGCTCCTTTGATGGGTCACCTGGTGGAGGTGTGGCCTCTATTGGATTTTATGGCAGAGATTCTTCATGTCAACCTCAGTGATCCCTCGTACAAAAGAAGGAAACAATAAAAAGCAATGGGGAGTTACACAAGATCTGATAGGAGAAGTTACCTATGGTTTCTACATACTGGATATGCTTGCTGGGTACTAATGAGTCACGGGCAATCCCTGGTTGACTGCATGGGCACCTCTATGTAGTTTTCTTGGCAGAAATATATAGAAGTCGTTTGCCATTGCCTACTTCTGGGGAGGGGCTGGGGATTGAACCGATAACCTCTGCGTTGCAGGCAGTTTTCTCAGACCACTGCCCTGGCTTACCGATGGATGTGCATGCCCATGTTTCCTATGGAGAACTAGCAAAAGCAGATGGTGGTGGTGGTACAAGTGCTTAAGACTATCAACATTCTTGATCGACTGAGTTCCAAACAAGGTTGAATATGCTGGAACTCTCCATTATGATCCATTGGGAAACGGTTGCAGTTCTTGGTTGGTCAACTTAAGTCAATGTAACTTCTTTTGCACCAGACCCAAAACTCATGAGTTCTGCCATCTTGTTTCCCCACTGGATGAGCAGACTGTGAGTGAAGCCAACAGTCACGACCTGAAACACTCAGCGGCATCTCATACGATGGAACTGATGGGGCAACAGAAGAAAGGTGATGCAGCAGATCAATATGTGGTTTGCAGAGACAGAAAGAAAGCCTCCAGCTGGTGTTTTGTTGCTGATCTTCCGGTCCAGTTCTACAAGTTGCAAGTGGAAGCAGTAGACCACTCCAGTTACTGACCTCCAGTAGTCGTGAGAGAAGAGTCTCCAAATAATATTTTCAGCCAGCTGCAGATATCCTTAGGAACAGTCTCCAATAGAATTAACTTCAAGAATAGTCTACTTCGGCGTATCCTCCACACCACTGCCCTCAGTAGTGGATCAAGTTTTCTGCAGGCCTCATTGGGCTTTGGGCAACCTCAGGAATGGGTTTGATAGTCTCAGTATGTGCCCAAGGCTGTTGCATTGAGGTCTTTGTCCCCATCCATAGGCACAGAAGGGTGGCAAAGACGTACGGCCCATTTGACCAGTGTGCGAGAAGTGGTTTTGGAGCTGCTACACAGAATGTAGACATGGGGGGGGGGCACTTTGACAGAGCTGCCTGCCCTCAGGTGCCTGGTCCCACGTACAGTATGTGGAATCACAGTCCGGATCTCTCTCTGTGAGGCTAAACACCATCTGCCATTTTGGATTAGAACAGGTGTCCCTCGGTCTGTGCTGTTGATATTTCCAGAAGAACATACTATCAATTAGCTGCTGCCCCCAAGATAGTTAAAACTTGAAATATGCCATGAATTGCTGCTCAGTTTCTCATACAGTTTTTTGGGAAGACGCATTTGAGATTTTGTGACACCGCCATATCATGCCTATAATAATGTGCCCAGAATAAGGGCTTACTTTGAGGTTACATTGTATTAGATTATGGCTTAATTTTGTTATGATGTACTCTGCGTGTGTAGGATCTTCATATAGTTCAGTTATATTATTAAGCTGTTTCTCTTTTCTTTTTTAGAAGACAGTAACTTGATTCAGTGCATGTTGAATGTGATGTGATCATGTTCACGGTATTAACATGTGTTAATTAGAACCTTTTGAGTCAAAAGTAGAATGTCACTGTTGTATTTTTTAAAGAAGTCTTTTTCTGAGCATTAAAGGCAATGCAAAATGCCATCTCATTTATCTTAGACTGAATCCCCAAAAGACTTATTTGCCTCTTTAGTCTCCTTCTACTGTCACTGGATTCAAGCGGACTTTAAAAGTGCCCTGCACTACCAGAATAAGCGTCCGCATGAGGCTCAGCAGAACACGCGTTTAAAATGCACCTTCCGTCCCCACAGAAGCGTGTTTTCTTTCCCCGCATCTTTTTCTCCCCGTCCCCTCTCTTGTTCAAAGGAAAAATAGCCAGATCTCCGTCCCCCGAAATGGCTTCCAGTGCCAGCAAAGGGAGTGAGCGCTCACTCATTCACTCTCAGCACTTACTTTCACTCTGTTCTCTGTTGGAAATAGCTTGGCTGCAGCCACTGGCTGCGCAATCGTGCGCTCATTTACTCTTAACACTTTCACAGATCACCCACTTCACACCTCATAACAATGTTGCAATTCTGGCTCTTTGAAAGTTCTGACCTTTACAAAGGAAAGGAAGGGAAGCTGCAGCATTTCTGGGAGATGTGTGAATGCTTTATGGCTGTGTGTGCAGGCAGCAATCCCTGCCCCTTTTGCCACGGAGCGTCCCCAAGGTAAATGTTGCGAGGAAAATCCGCGACTTCCAGAAAGAGTGCTGAAACTCTTCTTTAAAGGGCATGTATTTTGTCACGGTTTTTCCTGCTTTTGTAGCGCTGGAAGCTCGTTAAAAACCCTGGCATGGGGGCGTTCAGAGGCAAAAGAAGAGTTTTAGCAGACTTTAAATTGCTTGGGGACAGACCCTTAGAAAACATTTGAAATGGTGTTGCCCTATTATTTGGGAGTTTGCTTGGAGTGGCAAATAGCAAACTCCAAGTTCCAAGTACAGGAGCAACAGGGTCTGAAATGTTCAAGACAACATTTTGATTACAGCTAATTAGCAGCTTTAATTTTTTTTTCTTCTTCCTTTCCCTCTTTGCTGCCTGATACAATTCGTATTAGGTAGCTAATAGGGATGCGCATGAATATTTGTAACATTCAATATTCGAACGATTCGGATGGATTCGACCATTTGTATACGAATCAAATGTTATGACATTCGTACATTGACATTTGTATTCAATGTACAATTGAATACAATTGGGTGGAAGAAAACCGGCTGCATCTGTCACATCTGCAATGAATCCAGAGTGCATTCAACATGGATTGAGAGCGGATTCAAAGTGGATTCAGGGTGGATTTGACACTTTCAGAGCAGATATGTTACGGGATATGTATCAGATACATATGCATTTATATCAGATATTTGTATAAATACATTCGTATCAAACACAATCCTACCACATTTGAAGATCTATTTGAATAAATACGAATTTTCTTAACATTCAATTTGATACGAATTGAATGCCAAAAAACCTTTGTGCACATCCGAAGTAGCTAGTCTATGGCCCTTTCTGCACAGAGAAACACTGCAAAGAAGATGCGGCTGATAATCAGGCACCCCTGATAGAGCCAACATTCCTTCCTGAAAAACACCTCTGACGCTGCCCTCCAGTGAATCGTGTAGGGACCATGTTTTTGCTGAACTGGAGTGTAGTTCTCAATATGGACCTTGTCGGTGACCATTTGTTCCAAATTTACCATCAAAGTGGCAGAACAAAACTACACTGCCAAGCATGTGGGGCAAAAAAGACGCACAAGAACTGCCATTCACGCAACAGCGACAAGAACAGCCATTTTATAACAAGAGAGGTTCAGATCTTCCAAGCATTTTTCATCATGACAATGAAATAGACATCTGTGTCTATTGAAGCACTGACTCCGGCGTAATAGTTCATGAATTCATCCGTGGTTACCTAATGTGAAGAACGAGAATACATACGTTTTAAAAAGTGAACCAAAAACCTTCTATCAAACAAATATTGCAAAAGGGAAGAAGGTCAAACATGCACCATAGCCTTCTACATGCTGCCCTGATGACGCTGCGCTCTGCGCAGTCACATCTATGGCCGTCTGAGGTGCCACCACGTTTGCGCATCACCTCAAACAACCCCAGAGCAGCAGCAGAAGAGTGGATGTTCCTGCCACTGACGCTTGAGGTAAGTCTCTGGTTAATGTTGGTTAACATGTGGAGCACGACTTCATGCTCCATACCTAATCAACCATTGGTGCACTTCTGGTGAGGGCGTGCGTGCTTGGATGCTATAACAGCCTACTACATGTGCCTATGCTCTTCACCAGAGGTTCGCTGATCATGCAGGAGAGGCCATAGTGCAGTGGTTCTCAACCTGGGGGTCGGGACCCCTTTGGGGGTCGAATTACCCTTTCAGAGGGGTCGCGACAAGTCTCCCACTGCCCTTCTCTCCCACCTCCCAGCTGCTCCGCCCCTGTGGTTGGGGGTCTCCACAACATGAGGAACTCCATTAAGGGGTTGCGGCATTAGGAAGGTTGAGAACCACTGCCATAGTGTGAATAGACCTCAGGCTCTTAGATCTTTCTGGTATAACTTTTACAAAAAAAAAAAACCTTGCACTAGGAGGCCACTGCCCTCTTCGTTATTTTTTGCATGTTTCCTACATAAGGGTATTTTGCAAGAGAAAGGATCCCACAAAGAAATGCTAGACAGAGAGGTAAGCAGTTGCTATCACGGAAAGCCCAGGGTTGCTGTTGAGTTTTCTGTAAAAGAGATCTAGTGGGTTTTCACTCAGCTAATCTGGGACTACCCTGAGATTGCCACAGATATGTGTGGCAATCTCAATAGAATCCTGGGAATATGCCAGGTTTCTACTCACATCTGGTGCTGTTTTACTTACCTGTCCATTTTTATCATAAGGTGCATCAAAATTATCTAGAAAAGTCCTAAAAACTTGATCTTCAGTCCATTCTCCATTCTGATACTTGGGGTGGTGTTTTGCATTGTAAACTCCCCGTAAGTCTTCAATGGTGATGATCCCATCACCGGTCTTGTCTAACTTTCGAAAAGCTTGCATAATAACTTCTTTCCTTGCATTAGACATTGGTGGCTAAAAGACCCAAGAATAAAACATAACAGAATGCAACCTTTTGCCTGATATGCTTGTTTGTAAGCGAAAATAAGGTGGGTGGGCTGCAGTTCTTTAACATTTCCAATACACTCAAGGAAAGACAAGTACATGTTAATTTCCCACAAATCCCAGGAACTCCAAAAATAACTTGGAGGCCTGTTCACACTGACCTGGGTGGAATAGTACAACAATACCATTCCACTGTGCTTGCATTTGGGTTGAGAGAGCTCTATTCCCACTGTGAGCATTGGTGCAGTTCCCAACAGGACCACCAGAGCTCACAGTGTGAACAGTCTGTCTCAGACAGTATGAACCGCACAGCAACAGCCACAGGAACTTCCGTCATGCACCCAGCCATTACCATGGCAATTGTGACATGGCATACAATTGCACCACCCCACTTCTTCCACAGCTCTACCCACCACACATGCACAGAGGCTGAAATCGAAGGCCTCACATGCGTGGTGGTGGGAAGTAGGCTTCTGGTTATTTGGTGCAGGCCAAATACCCAGATTTGCATGCCACAAAAAAATGTATAGCAACAGTCTTGCTAGGAAGCAATAATGCCAGGGAGAAAAGACCCTATGCTATTGCTTCTTAGCAGGATATCCAGCTGCCACCTAGAGGTGGCCTATGGGAAACTGCTGCAAGGGAATTGTTTAGAGACTCCATTGGTTCCACTTTTGGAAAACAAGAAAGTAGCCAATGCCCATCTGAGTCCTAAGTGGAAGATTTGGCCTCAAAGTATTAGCAAAAGGATTTTGAAAAATCCTTTAAGGCAGATTCTGGGTTGGCTGTGCTGGGCATGTCTGTGCTGTTTCCCTGGCAGAGGATGCATTGGGGAGGCATCTCCACAGAGTGAGCTACCCTTGCGGCCTCTGCCAGTCTTGGAAGGAGTGTGAAGGCTCCATTGCTCTCAGCAAGGCTGCATTTTTATAGTCGCCTTGTCTATGTGATCGCCGAACTTGAGGCCCTCAGGGCCAAGCCTATCCACATCACTTTAGGTGCGCAGACGGCTTCTTAACGTGTTGTCTGCTACGGTCATTTCATTTCAGCCCCTTGAATGAACCTGGGCTCCTGTGAGTACAGCGGGAAAAATTCGCTTTGAGAGGAAAGCTGTCAGAAACAAGCCCAGTTTATCCAGTACTGACAAGCCTCCGAGACTGGAATGCACATTTACTGCCCACACATTACGGCCTGTTTCAACTTCAGTTAATACATGATGCATTAAGTGATGTTATCGTACCACGCTCTGAAATCAATCACGCTTATGCAAAAGGAAGAAAAGTCACAGAGCCAGGGAGTGGGAGAAGGAGAGGGGGAGGACAGGTAAATGGAATAGGTTCCTCCAGGAAAATAAAGTTTTTGCAAAGTGTTATTCTGCACAACAGATTTTAGAAATTTTACCAGTTTTGCTTTGACTTTCCTCTTTCCCTGTCTGCATTGGGCCTCATTCTGGATTATATTCCAAAATAGGGGCTTGCTAGTGCAGCCTACAGAAGACTCCAGGGAGGGCCTACTGTAGTCTGCACCAGCGTGCAAATGGCAGGCTCCTACTCCGGAAGATAATCCAGAATAAGGGTTAGAGCAGTGCACTATCTCTAGACGGCAAGAGGCAATGCAGAGTACAAAGAAGGAGCATTTTCACACTTCACCTCCCCGTCCCAGGGAAGCAAAGTTCTGGAATGCTTTGGGCACCAGCATTTATGGGTTCCCAAAGCATTCAAAACTTAGCCGGCGCTTCAGTAGGTGCTGGCTAAGTGCAAATCACTGTCATTACAGTGCAAATCACTGCCATTAACTTCAGTAGTAAAAGGGGGGGGGGGCTCGGAGAAGGCCTTCACAGTGATGGCTCCCAGGCTATGGAATAGTCTCCCCTTTGAGATGCATCAGGTACCTTCACCGTATATGTTCAGGAAGGCAGTGAAGACGCACCTCTTTGCCTTGGCCTTTGTTTTTAAACGGGAATACACTTTCTCTTTCCACTTTCAGACTCTGCTATTGTTTTAATATATCCTGCTATTGTTTTAATATATACCTGCCCAGAGACCTTTGGGTAAAGGGTGGGATAAAAACGCAAATAATAATAATAACCATCTTACCCTTAAAGTTACAAGAAATTCATCAAAGTCGATTATTCCATTCCCATCTTTATCAAAGGTCTTGAAGATTTTTTCTGCTTCTTCTTTCTCAATCAGCACTGCATAATCATGGAGACCTTTCAAGAATTCTTTAAAATCAAGAGTTCTGCTGTTGTCATCATCCATGATGCGAAAGACTCTGGAGAGGGAAAGGACAACTGTGAAGAAAAGGCTAGAAAATGATAAAGGGCAGAACAGAACCAGTGGAGCAAAGGTGGACTGCTGATCTACCTTTGATCACACCAAATTGTTCTTTGATCCAATGAAGATCAAAGCATGGACTGGTGCAATCAATCTGTTGATTCTTTTTCTCTGGTTGCCACTGAGGTTGTGATCAGTTATGTTTAATGAGATGCCCTCTGTGTGAATTTAAGGCTGTAAGGGCAGACAGAAAACCCCTAAAACCATTTTAGCTCATCCTGAAGCCTTGGAATGGACACCCTTTTCTCATACAGGATAAAATGACACCAAGAGCTACTCATAAGCATGGATCAGGGAAAAGTAGTCAGTCACAGAATGGGAAGATATGCTGCTGGGCCAAGGAAAGCTGGACAGATAAGTGGCCAATCAGTAGTTAGAACTTATTGTCAGCAAGTCATTACCAGACTTCAAGGAGAAGGAACAACAACACATGGAAACATGAGGTAGGCTTATTTATCTAACTATTTGAATGTATGGGGGGTGTTGTGCCTATAAATGGGACACATTTTCTAAAAGAGACAAATGAAAAAAGCCCTGTTTAATTGCACCCTGAGATTCATAACTTGAGAAAAGAATTTAGGAGACAAGGAAAGAGCATCAATGTTTACCATTACAAGTCTGGTACCAAAGATTATGAAGCATACTTTCCTCAGAAGGTATTTTTGCATAATTAAAATGTCAAAATGGAGCCAGTTAGGAAGAACAATATTTGACCATATGGTGACCTCTGGTAACTAGGTTCACTGAAAAATTAGATTTCAATATACCACCATATCACCCTTTGTATAAATGACTTGATTGATACGTAAATACAGTTTATCCGCCTGATATTTCATATGTTTGGTGTTGTTTGCACTGCGGAGGGTATGGCAAACTGATTGGCATGGTAGAATTTTGTTTACGGGTACACTTTATAAATATCAGGTAAGTTTACAAATAGGTTGAAATTAGTCAGATGTTGTAATGTCAGTTAAAAGTGCTGACAGGTTCATAGTAAGATGATCTGCACAACTGGTTCTTCTAAAGGACAACATTGTTCATTGTTTAATGTTCAATAAAGTATGAAAAATCAAATTCCAGTCCAATATGTAATTCAAGAAACCCAACTCTGATATTGAAAATACAAATGTGGACTTAGTAAAAAATTCCAACTGAAATTAGTAGCTATTCTACAATGGTTATTTTTTATCCCTAAGGAGTTCAGAGCAGATTTCTAAATTTGTGACCAACACCCACGCCTATATTGTCCTTTCCCAGGAGCCCAGATTCGCACTACTGCCTGTCAGAACCAGCAGTGGCCCACAGACAGGAACCACAAAGGCGGTAGGGCATTGGCATGTCCTCACCACTGTCCTCAAATATAGAAGCAGATCTAGGAAAAGTGTGTTCTTTGCCACCGGGGCCGTTTTCACATGTTATAGAGGAGATCACATGTCCCATCTCTTGCAGTGAATGCCCTGTTCATGTAACCCTACAGTTGGCAGATTTGCACTGACAACACAGAAATTTCTCCTTTAATTTTGTCTAATTGGTGACATTAAAATTGAGCATAGGGCTAGCTGTGGATAAAGCAGCCAATCTGGCTGTTGTTTGTAGATGCAGTATGAAACGCGCTCCTTCTATGTCAATTGGCATAACGGGCCAATTCACACCTCCACATTTTGCGACACCCCAAACTGCTGTGGCAGTGACATCAATGGACATGCATGGCACTGTTGCCACAGTAACCAGGCAATGTGGCATGCAACCGCACCTGTGCTACCTCGGTCACACATTCCATAAGAGGTGTGAACGGGACATGCAGGAGTTTCCCAGCCGGTGGCTAGGTGAGATGTGGAACACAAAAATGTGCTGCACCCCTGTACTGCCCACGGGACATTGGCATGCATGGAGACTCTTCCAGGATAGACGCATCCCCACACAATGTGCGTGCTTCATCTGGGAGCATACCCGGAGTGTCCCTTTTCACCATGGTCCAATGAACAGGCTTGGTACCAGCAGAGCTCACAGGACATCGCCATCTTGACTTGTGGCTACTTGTGAAGTGGGCCCAGGGGGCCTTTAAGGGAAAAGGAGTGCAGTCTACTCTTCATGGTTCAATTCAACTGTGATTATTTCAAAGGGCTTTTTTGAACCTGTAACTTCCAAAATGGCTTAACTAACCAAAGTTTCACCTTCATTGGCATTAATTTCCCTGGCCTTTAGGTTTGGGCCCCTCAATTCACGGCCATATCTCCATAGGCCTTCAGTAGGCTTTGGCAGGACATAAGAGTCCTTGTGTCTCCACACCCCCATGAGGGTACTTGAAGGGATTTCTATGCCCCTCCATGGTGCAAAAGGTCTGGTGCGCAAAAATGAGTTGCGGAAAGTGAGGCCTCTCGGCTTTTACATTTGCTCTACTTGTTTACAATTACAGGCAATTGCATCCATTGAATGAGAATCAGTTTAATGGGTCCTCCATAGATTGATGGGGAATAGATCGGGCATCCATACTTTGCAATGCCCGGTACATTGCAAACATACCTGTCACTTCACCAACTGCTGGGTAAGCGCAATTGTCACGACCAGGTGCTGCAACACACAATTGAGGCTGTCCTGTGCCGCCCCACGAACCCTTTGCCGGGAACAGGTATGAAGAAGGGTCCATGTCAGACTGCACTAGCCCCCTCCCAATCATGACTCCTACAGCTGCGGGCCACTTTTTAGTGCTCCACTGCTATCTGGCCGGGGGATGGTCTTGTTCTGCATTTTGCACATGCTCCATGCAGGAGCTTTCCTGGACCAACCTTTTCACCAAAGTGCGAAAAGGCCCAGATCAAGGAAGGCCAGCAGGGCCCGAGTACTTTTTTGAAACACACCAAGATCACAAGAGTATAAATTGCCCTTTTTAAGTCGAGTAAAAGGCCCCGTTGGAGCAATCTCCTGGCTGGCAGAAGTATGTGGATGGGTTTAATGATTTACCTCTTGAAATCTTTTTACCTGGCAAGGCCTTTGATGCCTGCAGACCCCCTTGCCAGACACTGAAGCCGCAGCCTCTCAATCGGATCGGTGGTTTTGACAAGCATTCTTTTGGCCTGGATGGCCATTTCTCGGTCGTGCCGTGCCGTTCCAGGCATCTATGGGAACAAGAGAGGTCAGCAATTTGACAGGAAGATAAGGGGGTCGTTAGCACGTTCCTAAATAGGCGTGTAATAGGGAAGAAAGTTCTGTATGTGCCAATATTTTTAATTGTCCAAAAAGGTAGATTTTAGACGTGCGAGTCACACTTTCACTGTAGATTCCTTAATAGTTTTGCACAGATTTCTTCTCTGTGAAGAATCTCGAGAGTAGTTTTGATCCTCGGAAATTCATGGATAAAAACTGTGGGCCTTTGCACACTCAGTGCCTACTGGGGCAGCCTGGGGACACACATGCCAGGCAGCTCCCCCAACAGGACAGCTATGGAGCACTAAAAAGTACTCCACAGCTCTACTAGAGGTGTCTAGAGCCCTTTGCACTTTGCACCTCTTCCAAGACAGGTTATCACCCCTAGGATAGCGGCGACTGCATTTACCCACTTAGTGAAGTGCCAGGTAATTTTGGGTGGATCAGGTGTTCTGAAATACAGACACCAGATCCACCTCCATTGTTCACCAGTTTTCACCCTGAAAGAAGTGTGGAAAAGCTCCGTGCTCCTTGTAGCAGTTGAATCATGAAAAGTATACTGAAGCAAAGGTTTAGTATATTTAGAGTTGACTACCCTTGGAAATTGTCCTTGAAAATTTAATGTTTTTTTTCAAAAGCCGTAGAACAATCGTCAAGTCTACCAAATCTAACTGAAGAAAACAGCAAAATCAGCATCCCAGGAGAGTCCTTCTGGGAACAATGACACTTTGCCGTTTGCTAAGACAGTTAATAATGCAGAGGTGATTTTTAAATTTTAAAATGTGGTCATTCCTTATGCTTTGCACTACTCTTTTGTACTATTTTATATGGGTCTTGGAGCGTAAATAAAAACTGATCGATAAGGTTGCATTTTATCCTGCTATTTACTACTCTAGAAGATGTGGGACCAAAATGGAGTACTCAGCACAGTCTACAAATAAATAAAGCCGTAGCTACACTGAAATTTTAATCTACATTCAATCCATTTTCAGAGCAAGAGAACACACCGACTGATAAGCTGTTTTCCTTCATTATCTTACCTGAAGATGGTCTTTTTTGTTAGATAGTACAGAAGGAAAACTACTAGTCACTTTGGGGAGCTGTGGTCACACCTAAGGTTTAATCCATCTTTGGTCCATCTTCAGACTCAGAGCAAGAGAACACATCTGCAAAGTATCCAGTAATCTTCTTTCCACATTATCTATCCCAGATGTGATTTTTTAAAAGTTATTTAACACTGAAAGAAAGCAGCTTGTCACTTTGCTAAAGTATTATCTCACTCTGAAAGTGGATTGAAGCCGGATTAAACCTTAAGTGTTAACACAGCCATGTGTTCTCAATCTGAAAGGAGACTGAAGGTGGGTTAAAATTTAGGTGTAGCCAAGCCTCTAATATCATCAAGCATTTATGCCTAAAAGGGCATATTTCTCCTTCTGAAGACAGCCTGGTATTGCAGATCTCCAAATTCTGACTGTGCATAAATCTCAAAACTCCCACTTGATGTACATTACAACAAGACATATTAATTGCTTACCTGCAAAATGGCTAAAGTGCTTGGAAATGAAGAGGGGGTTAGAATTACTGTCTAGATGCTAAATTTTTGAGCTATTTGATAAAATAATCAGGAATAAACATTACCTGTATTTGTTACCTGTTCCTCACCTGCAATTCGGCACACTCCCTTGTACAGAGTTGGAGAAGGTGGGCTGTTCTGTTCCCTGAATTTCCTCCTGCCTGGGATCACGCCTTCCTGCTCTGATTGGCTGATTTGGGTGTATTAATGCTGAGCCATAAGGAACACTGAGGGCTGACTGGATGATACCAGTGTCCATCCATCTCAGATGACATGTTTACCCAGTGCTACTCCCCCTAGAGTTTGCCACCTTGTTGCCGGGGAGATGTGTGGGTTGTCCTGAAAGGCTTGGTAGAACCTGCCAACGATTTGCTTATTGCTCCTGTGACTCTTTGAAAGAGCTTGTGGTCCTCTTTTGTGCTCTGGATATGTCACTCTCTGTGTTGAAAGCACAAGGATCAAGAAGCAGCAAGAGCAGAAACATTTGAGATGAGCTTCCTTTTGAAAACACAGTTTTGCATTTGCATAGGATTTCACACACACACACACACACACCACTGAACAAGCGAGTGACAAATACGCAGAAAAATAGACACAAACTGGAGGAAGCCGGAGGCCAATTTGCACTTTGCCCCATAGTAAGCCATAGGGTAACATCTGGTAAGGAGCATCTGCACTTGCAGGAGACAATTACAACTGTGTGTATCCACGCTTAACAGGGAGGGATACAAGAGAATACCCCCAAGCAATGGGAAACTCCATTGTGCAAACTTTATACAGCGTTAGACCTCAAACTCCCCTAAGCTGAACCCAGCGCAAGCAATGGACAGCCAGGTGTGGCTTGCAAGGTGTTGCCTGGTTCTAGGCTTCTTACCCTTGCACTGAATCAAAGAAAAAAAGGAAGGAAAGAAGGATGGATGCCCTTCATCTGGAGGCTGGATTAGCCTACCCTTCTAACCTAGGTGCCAAGTAAAGACCTGGCTTTTCATTGAGGCCTTTGGGCACCAATTCACTCTAGCACTATTTTAGCTTTTTAACTATTTAGGCTGTTTGATACTGTTTCAATGGGGTATGTATTTATGGTTGTATATGGGTTTTTTATTGTAAGCCACCCAGAGATCTTGAGCTATGGGGTGGGATACAAATATTTTGAGATAGATAGATAGATAGATAGATAGATAGATAGATAGATAGATAGATAGATAGATAGATAGATAGATAGATAGATAGATAGATAGATAGATAGATAGATAGATAGATAGATACAGATGGACGGACGGATGGACAGACAGAGAAACAGAGATACAGATGGACGGACGGATAGATGGATGGATGGATAGATAGATGGATAGATAGATGGACAGACAGACAGATGATGAGAAAGAAAGAAAGAAAGCCCACAGATCTTGAAGAGAATGTATATGTGTTTTCATGGAACAACTGGATGCAGCCACTACTTATGCAGACAACTGATTCATGGTTTCATTAATACATTTTGTTTTAGCTCTCATTCACTTTGAAAAAAAGGTAAAAACCAGAAATCCTTATTCAGAACATTCAAAACTAATGGAATATATGAATGCCTGTTATAGCACCTGAAGCCATGAGCTGTATTTACTAAAGTATCTCTATTCAATCTTAGGAACAGTTGTAATTACAAACAAGGCATCAATGTAATAAAGTTAATTTTAATTCCAACCCACATACAGCATGACATTTTAATTCGTAAGACAGTAATTCATATATCCTTGTGAGCTACAAATAAATTATGTACTGGCAGCAAATATACATCTCACTATTCAGAACTCAGTGCTGTTTTTACAAAGCAATTATTTCTTCTTTTTTGTCAGGAAAAGATCATCAAGTACTTTAACAGTGAGTTATTAACAGGGAAAAAGTGGCAACGACTAAGAAATATTCTCCATGATTGCACCTTCTAAGAAACCATTTTATCACAAGTCAGCATCGAACAAGAAATCTAAAATTCTTATAAACACATCAAATACAAGCTGCCAGAAAGAAAATATTCAAAGAAACAGTCAGCATCACAAATACGTACAACACTATAGGTTACATCCAAATACTGCTGAAGTCTGAAAACCTGACAGTGACTCAAAGAGCTCCATTCTTGTTCATGATCCTCTTTAGGTGGCCATTGTGTTATAAGCTCTCCAGGGAGTGGGTCAAGTGCTTTCAATCCTTCAGTTTTGCTTGGAAAGTTATGGAGCAGGATACAGAACGGAAGACACTGAAATCATTAACAATATCAGCATTGTGCAATTTTCAAGTCTCCGGGCTTTACTCAGACCTAAGGTTGAATCCAACTTCAGTCCACTTTCAGGGTGAGAGAACACATCAACAAAGTGGGAAGCTGTTTTCCTTTGGCATTACCTAACTTAGAAAATTTACCTTTGATAGATAATGTGGAAAGAAAATGACTCTTCAACTTGCTATGTGTTCTCTTGGTCTGAAAGTGGACTGAGGATGGAATAAAACTTGGGGTGTTTTTCCACTGTCACTAGAAGCACCCATTAAGTACCCATTAATGAGTACAAAAATGCCATTATGTACCCATTCATGGGTACTTAATCGGAATTTCTAGTGACAGTGGAAAAATACCCTTAGATGCGAACATAGATCCAATACTACTATCTTAAATGTACGCTTATACTCAAACACTGATTCTCAACATAGTGTCGCCTTAAAGCAATTGTAAAGAGGAACAATATAGTTTTGTCATCCTTCCAAAGCACTTCTGTGGCTACTCCCCCAGGATACCACCAAATTTCCTGCTTATCTTCCACAGCAGAAAATAAAGGTATTAGGGAGTTTTTCAAAGCTTTCTACTGTTATGGTTCTCTTCCTATTTAAAAAATTTCTACCAAACAAGAATAAGCTTTTAAAAAGCACAAGACCTCTACATGGTAATGGTTAAGAACCAATAGCATATCTGGCATTTTTGATCGGACTTGATATTTCTGAAATAATCATTAAGAAAGAAGTGAAAGAAAGCTGAAGATTTTTAAAACTGAGATGTAAAGTTGCAAACTAAAGTGGGGTTATCAGAACAGTATTAACAATCTAAAAACCTTTCTTTGCACTAGAATCTAAGTTTTCACGTCTATATTTTGCCAGGACAAAACTCCATACTTTTTAAAACTTCACTGAAAACCAGGTTTGAGGTTATGCTTGATGGATTCTGGTTAGTTAAGAGTATACATGAACAGGCAAATGATTTCCAAACATATAGCTTACACAAGACAACTTAAGGCCTTGCGTAAGCTCTACGATATTGGACTGAGCTTAATGAGAAAGCCGGTCTTGTAGATCCAGGAAAAGAGACTGATCACAAATAATTTGTGTGGCAGATTCAGCAGGGAAAGCAGCAAGTGGTATCTTGCTTCTGATGTGCCAAAGTGAATCAGTAGTTCGGTGAAATCAAAAGCGATGGATCAGTTGCTGCTTTCATTCCACTGAGGCAGATAAACTTTCAATACCTGTTCACTCGTTTTAACACTGTCTTCCAAGGGATGCCAGCTCTACTAACATATTGCAAGGGACAGGGATTAAACTTTGCTTTGTACTTCTGCTATTTCCCCACCTTCTTGTGACATCCATTCGTGACATGACACAGCTGTATGGTCAAGAGCCGAGATATATGACATTTTGATATCGGATGCTGTTTTGTCTATGCACAAAGAGAAAGCATTGGCTGTTCATATGACAAGGGATGTCTTTCTGCACTGGGCCTTACTGCAGATTTGGAATACAGACCTGCCATCTGCATGCTAGTGCAGACTATGGCAAGTCCCCAGGGGAGCTTGCCATAGTCTACACTAGCATGCGGATAGCAGGTTCCTATTCTGGGCTATAATCTGGAATAAGATTTGGTGCAGAAAAGGTCTAGATAAGCCCTATGACTGCAATCCTTTTGTGAAATTGTTAGGTTGCTTAAATTCGAGCGGAGGCAATGGAAATTGCACAGCTTCTACAAGCAGGAATGCTGTCATATTATCTAGCATGCAATGACCTCCAATCATTTGCTTTCTTAAAAAGTGAAGGAATATTGAAATTAATTCATTCTCACAGACGAAAAATGCAGTGCAAGTTTAGGTATTCAGGCCCCCAAAATATTACAATGAAATGATATCTAATCCCTTGCCTTGGTTTAAACAAATTTAGTACAGTTATAAACAATCTATTCAGAGAAAAGCCACACTTAGTTCAATGGGACCTATTCCCCCGGCAAATTGGAAATTTGCTTCCAATTTCCTTTAGTTCAATTTACACCCAGCAGTGACATCACACAGTTGCACAGCACATTTTTGTCAATGTCTGTTGACTTTTTTTTAAAGAAGCAAGCTATTTATTCTTTTGCAGTGGCTGCATAAAGTGCAGACATCATAAAAATGTGACTTTCTTGAGTAAAGCTACAGGAATTATACGTCCCTTCTGTTCCTGTTAAAGAAGCATGCTTACCCAAATTTAATTCTTCAAGGCTCAGTTTCATAAGCTGCAAAATCTCTCTAAACAGACTTTTGCATTAATGAACTCAACTGCATTGAAAGTTAAAACGTTGTACATTCACAAGTGATTCAGCTAAAAGACTTTGAGATGCATTGTTTATATACACACAAAATAAATTCTGGTGGCAATTTTTGGTCTCCACTGAGCACATGCTAGAATCTATGGATTAAATCAGCACTACTGAACAATTTAAGGGTCTAACAGAGTCTCTACTATCATGCAGGATAAAACCAATTGAACGCATGTCAGGTTCTGATGTCGGGTGTGCAAATATTCTGAACAAAGTTATTTCGTAAAGAGATGCTCATAAAATTCCTCCAATGCTATAAGAACATCAACTGAAGGCCAGTCACTGGCACTAGAGTGGCTTTTAAGCCATGCCTAATGTTTCAATAAAAAGTAGTCCATAAAACAATATCGAATGATGGTTATGTTGATAAACTGCACTTGAGGCTAATGTGGTTGTGGTGTTCCAGTGTCTTAAAAGGCCAAGAGCCTTTTCAAACAGAAAGTGAGGAAGAAAATCCAAATAGCCCCAGCATGCACAGCTGAGTATCCCACTGAGCCCCACATTTATTGAAACAGATTAAGACTTTCCCATGCCAACTGCAGAAGGCAAAATTATACATCTCTCTGTTTAAATGGCTGTCAAAATAGAGAGGGGGTTTGAACATAAGGCTCCAAATGATAACTCACTTTTCACCTGTTTATCTCCTTCTGCTCCCCCTCATTATACCTCAACCCCATTCTCATCTACCTGTTCTGTGTCAAAATCTTTCTCTTTTGCTTGTTAACAGGTAAGCTCACCACTCATATTCATGCAGCTGCAGTGGATGCAAAGAGTGGAAGAAAAGACACAGGGAAGGCACAGCTGGGGTGGTCCCAGTTTCAGAAAACAGTGGTCTGGCCCAGTGTAAATTGGGCAATGTCTTACACAATGTGCACTTCTAGCAGGGGGGTATTCCTTACACCTACATTCCTGTTTTTCCTTTTTGCAAAGTGTGAGGTTGTTTCGGTTACAGAATGCATTATTTGAGGGGGCATTCTCCAAAGCGATGAAGGCAAGGCTCAATTCTGTTGAGTTAAACATCATCAAAAATCCTGCTTCGTGACATTGATAAGTATCTTCCACCAGGCTGATACCTGTAGAGTGTATAAGGCAGATTTTAAAAAGAAGTTAGTTCTCTAAATTGAAAAGAAACCTTATACAAAACTATTCATAACCACACATTTAGTCTGCTTTCCTACATAAAATACAAGAGCCTGGGCACAACTTTAACGTCAGTGAAACATTTTATACCAAAGGAATCCAGTAACAGGAATATAATTTATATGTATATTAGTATAACAAATCTGAGATTCACAGCTTTTTTGCAATTCTGAAACAGATTTGTATCACACACTCAAACATATGAGAACAAAGCTGTGAACAACAGGGGACCCCCAGTGGCTGCTTATAAAACAGAAAATAAACGTAGTGCAAATTCCACTAAATGTTTGAAACAATTTAACAAAAAATATACACTTTAAATTAAATTTGATAAAAAAAGAAAAGTGAAACAGTATCATTTTCAACATTGTATTTACAACACAATCACCCTGCCATAGTTTGCTAACACTAAAAACTGCAAGTGTCTTGGACCAACTGCTTGCATGAAACTGGTGGTCCGGATAAAGGGGGACCCAGACCCCCTTTAAAGATGTGGAACCAGAAGCCAAACAGACCACAAGGACCTGGCAACAGAAGGGGCAGATGAAGGTTGCAATAACTCCAAAGACAGGCAGACAAGGATAGGGATTGCTATGCAATCAAATCTGCTTGTCTGAGCAACATAAATTCAGGGACGCACGTTAGACTTATTGTTTCATCATGTTGCTTCCTGCTAACTGATGAGATTTGCTCCAGAGATTCCCTTAACTGTGCAAAGCAACTGGAGAAGGAAATCTAATGGAACTGCAGATGGGAGATGCAGAAAGGGAACTCTGCTTCTATGACACTGGAATTCAGGGTTCAAAATCAAGCCAAGAGATTTTTTTAGAAGCTCTTCCCTAGGCTATATCTGACACCCTATTATTCATACATTTCTGATATCCTTGTCTTCTACCTTATCTTCCCTGTAAAGAAAATGGCAGGTTTGGGATTGTATTGTATGATAATTTGCAGAAGTGGTGCCGAAGAAATAAATTTAAAATCCTACCTTGCCCACACTGCAGACCTCAACTTAAGTACATTATCCAGGTGACATTCACTAACGACTTTTCTGATACAAAACCTAGCTTGGGTCAAGAATGATTCACAAAGGATGGGACGCAATAGTTACTTTGGTTTACATCAAGGCCTTCGGTGAGCTCAATGGAATGTTGGACCTTTTCTTTTTTAACTATAATGTCATACCAGAAGCTGCTTTCACAAGTGGCTTGCCTTGAAGTGGAATTTGCACTATGTTTATTTTCTGTTTTATAAGCAGCCACTGGGGGTCCCCTGTTCTAGAAGTGACACAGCACCTGAGTTAAGCTAGGTTTTCTTGCGAATTTTGACACGCCGAACTCAAAAGGTTAGTATGTTTTGAATGCTGAGGGCTCCACCTCACCTTCCTGAATCGGAGTCAAGAGGATCCTCGTTAATTGAGTCTGCATTGAAGTCCAGAGGTTCAGCATCCTGGAGAAGCTCTACCCTGTCTCTTTCGTTCCGCCCATTTGATCTAGTATACTTAGATGCTATTGCTACAATAAACAAAAAGTACAGTTTGAATGCATAAGAAATATATTAAATTATTTGTCTCCAAATTTTTTGTTTTAATTTGATTTACATCCCACTCTCCCTAGAGAAGATACCCACGTTTCATGGCAAGCTACATCAGTTAGGAGGGCAACCTAAAATATTTCATCTACTATTTTATATATGCCAAACATTTAAGCTAAGAAAGTGTGAAATGCAGCTCTACTAGGGCAACCGAAGACAGCCCATGCTATGCAATCCCAAAAATGATAGTTCTATTGACTTAGAGTATTTATATCTTGGCCTTCACCCAAAGGTTCCAGGATGTGTCATAACAACAAAAAGTTAAAAACCATAAAACAGTATAAAGCATATAGGACAAAGCACCCCGTCTTGCAGAAATGCCCTTTGCTCTGCTCACTCAAAGTGGATGGATGCCCAGAACTGAAACAACAGGACCTCTCAGCCAGGAGGTAGATCAAGGGTGTTTTTCCACTGGCAGAAAGTACCCATTTTTGCACCCATTAAGGACCCAATTGGATGTGAGCTGGATGACCCCATTTCCACCATGGCACCCATTTGGGACACATTTGTTTCCACCGCCGCTGGGGAAATCCGAATCATATGGGTACATCTCAGCCTTTAATCTGGATTTCTGTAGACCCCATTAATGGGGTCTACAATGGGGTCTTCAGTCAGAAAATCCGGATTAAAGGGAGCCTGTTTCCACGTTAGTTTGGCAATGGGATCTAGAGGAGGATAGGGGGAGGGGGCACCCATGGGGGTGAGCCCCCAAACATAGGCTTTAAAGTCATTGCAAAGCCATTTTGAAGTTGCATGCCGAAGACAAACCTCCAAGAACAAAGGGAGAACAAAGCGGACTGTTACCTTCAGGCATGGAAAGAGGTACATATTAATGAGGCTGACTCATCCTGTTACCTTCAGGCATGGAAAGAGGTACATATTAATAAGGCTGACTCATCCCTGCTCACAAGGAGCTAATTAATACGCAAGCTCTCACAAGGGGGTTGTCTTCAGACCCTTTGCTAATCTACGAAATTGCCTTCGGAGGGACTTCGGAGCCTTTGATAACCTCTGAAGGCAACTTCGAAGGGACTTCGGAGATTGTACCTCCTGTCCCCCAAAACACCTGGGGTGACAGGCAGACCCCTTGTGGGTCACTCCGGATTTGCAAATGGGTGCTCTGGTGTTTCCACAGCAGGGAGGCTAGCACCCATTGCTATTGGGTGCTAGACCACCCTGGAAACACACTGGGTACTTCCCTTAATCTGGATCTACTAGATCCGGATTAAGGGAAGTACCCATTCCTTAGATCTGGATCTTCTTAGATCCGGATTAAAGGAGTGCAGTGGAAAAACACCCGTAAACTCATACAGGCTGATGTCCCAAGTGGAAAGGGTTCAGCCTCACATGGAGACCCCTCTCCGTACCTTGTTTCCTGTGACCCAGTGCATGCAGTGAGAGAAACAGAGCCAGTTGTAGAATCGGAAAAGGCACAATCTATTCGTTCCAGTGAAAATGAAGACTATAGCTGTACCTGCATTCAGAAAAAAGTGGCTCAAAAGTTGCTTACGTCAGGTAGCATTTGCGCACTAGTGCTTCTAATGCATATTAATGGTCAGAAGATACAGTATGTGGATTAGAAGTGGGATAGAAGGAGTAGTGTCCACATGCTAACATCTGTAAGCCACTTAACAAGCCACTTTTGGATGTGTGTGGACACAGTCTTAGGCTGTGTTTGATCTTCTGCTGTTTATTCCTTCCTCCACTCAAGAGTCCAAGAAAAGACACTGGTGGAATGGGCCGAGATGGTGGAGGCAAGCAGTCCCTGGTCCCAGGAGAACACCATTTCCTGCTGTGCTTTTTGCGATTAGTACAATGAATCCAAACAGGAAAAGATGCTAACATGAAGGATGTCATCATCAACACCTTTGCTGATTAGATATTAGATACTGAAACAGTCTGACTGAACAGTTTGTTTATCAATATCTAAACAGTTTGTTTAAAATCAATATCTAAACGGTTTGTTTAAAATATTGATAAAACCACTACCAATAAAAGACTACCAATTCCAATTCAAAATGAGTGGTGACCAGTGGTAATTCACCCCTACATACTGAACTCCATTTTAATCCATGTAGATTGCACAAGTTTTCATTGCTTTAATGGTATATAAGGCCATTCTTAACTGACATCTTAAAGAAGGAAGATCATTTTTGCTTTAGCACCAGAAGACTCTGCACTGAGCTAGTGAGGGGGCAAAATAGTTTGTCTGGGGGGAGGCTTTAGAATATCTCAAAATGACACAGGGAGACAATGGCTTTTTTACTTACACAGAGTATGCAAACTTCACCCATATCTTTCTAGCAGCAACAGCAAACAACCACATTTTAAGACTGCACGCTAAGGTTAATAATAGATAAATAACTAGATCTTGAGTCGGGTTGGTGCTTATACCTATCAAGATATTAAGAATCTTTCACGAGGTTCATAATATCAATTTAACGAAGTGTTAGAAAGCACACAGATCTAAAATAGTCTTCTAACAATAATTACAGTGAGTTAAAGCCATGGAAAATAAGACAGATTCTTACATCTGCTTGTACTGGTGTCTGTGAAACTAGATTCTTTTTGGTCAGATTGAACATTTCTGCTTCTAGCCGTATCTTCACGATTGTTTCCATATCGTTCTTTCCACTCCTGGTCAAAACAAAACACACTGTGACATCTATTTATTACCTTAATGAAAAAAGCTTTTGAAAAATATTAATTGTCTAGGATGCTCACTGGAGATTAATGAAGCAATCTCCGGATACTGCTGAAAAGGCTAGGTATTTACAAAGCCCAGATCTGAGATGGTAAAAACTGAGGCTGCCATGATTAGACAGACTGAGCAGAACTAGCAAGAATGTCCCTGCAAAATTTGTGTGTGTTTTTTTCTTTCAGCCAACACAGACTATGATTAAGAGTGCTCAGCTGAATGTCCAGCACAGTGAGCTAGATAAATTTGAGATAGTAATGATGGAAACTGAGCAAGAGAAAGAGAGCAGAGAGAGCTTGCCTCCTGGAAAGGCTCTGTGGAAGCTTTTGCCCAAATTGATGGTGGTGGTGGTGGTGAAGACCCTTTAGGGTTGCCTCACACTGTGTTGTTCTGTTTTCCTTTTCTTAACATGCATAGTGTGTAGCAACACTGAAAGGTACCTGAAGGCAAGAACTCACAGAAAGGTTTTCTAGTAAACAAGTTCTGCTTTCTCCATGTTTCTGCTTCTTTCATGCTGTAATGGCTACTTCCTCTGGACTGATGTATTATTGGCTACTAGAATGGATGCCTAGGTAACATCTCCAGGTTGGAGGCAGACACGATGCCTCCAAAGGCTTTGCAGGAAGTCAAGAACAGGTGAAGGTTTGGTTTTGCCTTTTTCTTCTGCTTGAGGATGCTCAGAAGCAATTGCGTGAGACAAAGGCTGGACAAGAATTTTAACAGATTTTCTGTTCCCTTGAATATATTAAGGCAGGCATGTTTCATTACAGAATATTCCAAAGTAGGAGCAAAAGTTTCCATACCCTTCTTCTATTTTCACCATCTTCCTGTCTTTGTCGTTTTCTTTTTTCTGGGGAGAAAAATATTTACTTTACCCACAGCACATATTTTAATAAAATCTAAAGGAAAAATCCCAAGAAACAGAAAAAGGAAAGATCAAAATATTCCTGTTCTTTCATATTCTAGTTCACCAGCATAAATTCTCTATCTCAATAAACATATGATTTGTCTTTCCTCCTTCTCTAACAAAATCATTTCTTTTATCAAGTAGAAAACATTTTAGCTGTCCTAGAGGATAAACTATAATTTTCTGTTCTTCCATAGCAACGTCTGATTTTGCATATCCAAACAGCATGATCTAAAGAATGTACAGAAAGTTCCAACTAGCCATTTACTCAATGGGACAAGAGATGACATTATCTTGAGCCACATCCAATAAAAATGGCTTTCACTGCTTTAAACATTATAACAAGAAGAGCTGGTGAATCTCACCAATTGACAGATTCATCTCTGGCTAAGCAGGGAAGATTAATATCCTTTAAAAAAACACAAAACCATGGTTTTATTGGAGATTAGAGGCTCAGTGGGGCTGGAGAACCTGCCCTTCTCAAAAGCACAAGAGGCATCCCAGTAACTTCTTCTAGAGGTAAAATTCTGGTCAAGTGCACCTTTGATATTCTCTAGGTAGAAGACTTTCAAGAAAAAAAAAAGACTAATATTTATTTATATTTAAGAATTTATATCTTGCCTTTCATTAAAATGTACCACAGCAAGTCACAAGAAGATAAAATATATAATTAAAAGTTCTTATTTTTTTTTGTCAAGTCATAACTTACTGCAACTGAAAGAAATGCATATTTTACCTCTTCTGATTAATTCTTTTCCTTCATCTATCAAGTCTGAGGTCATTTCATTGTCCCCCATGAACTGCTGGAATCCCAGAAGATTCAAGCATCGGGTTCCTAAACTTAAAAGAAGAACAACCCAAAGACACAGATGTTAGTTACACTGCTAGTACGATGTTCAAATTCTGCTCTGGTCCCGGAAAATTGCTTGAAATAAAGCAAGAAGACTGACTATCTCATTTTCCTTTCTGCTTCTCTTCTGTTAACTCTCCCAGAAGAAAAAGGTAAGGACTGAAATGAAATAGAAAAGGTCTTCTAATAAAGCAAGTCTTTTTCAAAGGAAGGTCAACAAAGAAACGAGGAAAGAACTTTCTGAATTTTAACTTTCCTTTTGAATTGTGGGGACTAAGTGATCATTCAATAGTAGGATTCTGCAAGGGTCTTCCTTTCCCCATACACACAATTAGATGGGTTTTCTTTACTGCAGAAACCTATTAAAAGTACAATTTGCAATGCAGGTTACAATAAACAAGTCCTAGCAAGAGTATGTTGCTGGGGGGTTAATAAAGCTACAAGCAGGCACTATGTTACCAGAATGTGAACTGACTTGGTGTCACAGACTAGTTCGAGCCTATTTACACAAACCTGCTCAGAGCATTGTGCCAGTTCAGATTTTGACTGCCAAAGAGCCTGCTTTTACTGCCATCTAGTGGCAGGAAGAAAAGTTTGCCAACACTTGCTTCTGTCTTGCATCCTTAATTTTGCTTAAGTGAGGAAGGCATCCCATGTTTGGGAAGGGGAGCTCAGCCCCTACACACCTCTCTATGAAAGAGCGTAGTACAAAGAAAGAAATAAGCATGCAGTGCACATATACTTCAAATTATTAATGAATTTCATGCTGTGATATATGCAGGAAAATGAGCTGATGAATTTTTAAATACAGACAGCCTCTAAAAGGGGCTAGGTCGTTTGATTGATGCGACCAAGCAATACCAGGAAGCAGTAGGGGGTGTTAGGCTTATATATTCTGTGCTAAGGCATCTGTCGGTCGTTTGATTGTGGTGATCCAGTGAACCCATTAGTGGGAAAGTTTTCTGAGTCCTGCTGAGAATGAATATTATAGCTTTTCAGAAACACTTACCACCTACAATCAGAGCTCACAAAAAATGGAAGGTGACAATTATGGTAACTTGGCTAGGCCTTTTTGTGGTTTAGTCCTTGACAGTGATTTTGTTTTGCTAGACTTTTACCATCCTCATTAACTTAGCAAACGTATCACATTGCAAAGTACTTAACCTACTAACTGCAAACATATTTAATTGGAAGCAGTGTTGCAATATAGGTGACTAAGCATTTGAAGCTTTGCAAAGAATTGTGCCATTTTCATATTCATGTAGGAGTAGCATGAGGACATTTTAACTATTAACATTTAAGAGCTACTAAAATGCTAAAAGATAATTTGAAAAAGCTTTCATTTGGAAACGATTAAAGGTAAAAAGACTTCTGAGTCAAGACTGATTCTCCATGGATGCAACTATGTAGTTTTCTTGGCAGTGATTCAGAAGCATTTTTTTCAATGCTTTCTTCTTTCTACAGCTCTGAAATTTCTTGGTGGTCTCCTATCCAATTCTAGATCCAACCCTGTTTAGCTTTTACCTAATCTTAATAATCTGGGTCTGTTCCCTTCTGAGGCTTTTCTTGGAAACTGATTAGAAACGTTAGAAGAAAAAAGTTATGAAATAAGGAAATATATCTAGGATTTTTCATTTACCTGAAGTAAGTGGCCACACAAAGGATGACAACTAGCATGGGATAATAGATATAAAACCCATCTGCAATGAAAGACAACACCTTCATGGATCCCATAATCTGGGAAGAAAAAAAAAAGCAAAGAGATGATTTGGATAGGCAAATTATTTAACTAATCTTAGTCTGATAGCTGCCAGGCTTTGTATATTTTTTTTAGGCAGCAGAACTTATAGTCTGCCAGTATATATTTGAATATCTCCAATGGACAGATGCTTACAAAATGAAACTTTTCTTTTGGTAAAAAAAAAAAAGGTTTTCAATTTTTCATTAATCTATTAACATACTTCAGCATCTGAAACAAAGACATATCATAACAAGATGCATTCCATTTACTTACAGATGTATAGGCAGTTGGCTTATCTTTACTCTGGGATATTGTTGAATCCATGTGTGTCAAACCTAAGAAATTCAGACACAGCGGAGGAGTCAAACGGCAGAAAAGCCTGTAGGGAAACATGTGAAGAATCTTAAATGGAGCAAGTTTCTCACTCTTGCTTTTTATATTATTAAATTATTCGCAAGCAACCCTGCACCGGGTGGAAAACAACACTAGGAAATCCATACACACCTTTTTAAAGTTTTCAGCATTGTTCATTTGTGTGCTTTGTAACAGAAAAGCTAAGTGACACTCAATTCTGTTTCCTTAACCAAATAAAGTGAAGGACTAAAGTGATCTCTGGATACATCCAGATTATGAATTTAAAATGTAGGAATGCTATAAACAATTTATTTTTTGAAAGAGCTACATAAAGTTGACACAACGGTGAATATGATTTACTCACATGCCACTGAAAAGCAAACTGTATGCATCAGTCTGATGGTGCGACGCTAAATAGTAATAGTTGAATACACGGATCCTGAAGACAGTAGAATAAACAC
Organism: Aspidoscelis tigris stejnegeri; assembly: GCA_023333525.1. Classification (NCBI taxonomy): domain Eukaryota; kingdom Metazoa; phylum Chordata; class Lepidosauria; order Squamata; family Teiidae; genus Aspidoscelis; species Aspidoscelis tigris. Next base: position 18,503,333 of record JALMGA010000007.1, read on the forward strand.
AGATACTGAGGAAAAAGATGGTCAAGAAGCAAGCCATCTGCAAAACAGACATTCTGTTAGTGAGAAACTTAGCAGATCTGTATGTTGCAGAAAAAGAATTGTGGCATGAAAAAGACTAGGCAACTACAATACTGCACATAGCCCCATCTACATTGAAACTTCATTTTCCATGTACCTGAGCTTCCTTGAGAAGCTGTCAAACAAAACTGCATGGAAGAAGAAGAAGAGGAAGAAGAGTTGGCGTTTCTACCCCACTTTTCTCACCCATTTAAGGGGACTCAAAGTGGCTGATGAAGCTTTCTACTCTTATCCCCACAACAGACACCCTGTGACGTAGGCGGGGCTGTGAGAGCTCAGAAAGAGCACTGTGACTAGCCCAAAGTCACTCAGCTGGCTTCATGAAGGGCAGAAGCAAACCCAGTATTCCCAGATATGAGTCCCGGCTCCTTAACCACTAGACCAAACTGGCTCACTGGGATGGAACGTAACTGAAGTGTAAATTGATCACTAGCCAGCATTATCTTAAACTGGTGACCTGAAATCTAATCACAGGAATATTGCAGCTGGAATAGAGACAGTGGAAAGAGAAAAGTATAGTGCTTGGAAAGTACTGTAATTAGGGATGTGCACTACAGTAATTATTCAAGCATTTGGAATCCGGACAAATATGTCCGGATTCTGACAATCATGGACGGTTCGAATAGGACGGTTCGGTAGAAGCTTCTATGGATACTGGATGCCCCAGGGCCTCCCTCCCCCGGCCACCCTCCCCACAAACCTTCCCCCTGAGGTCTCCCCAGGGCCTCCTGACCCGGGTCTCTTCCAGGGCCCTCTGGAACCACAAACAGGCTTTCCAGGAGGTAAATACAGGCCTTCCGGTCCAGGCACAGACCGGGCACTGATATTCTATAGAATATCCATGCTCAGAGACGAATACCCCCACATCTGTGGAGGGAGGTATTCGGCTGGAGCCTAATTTTTCCACATTCTATTCAACTCGAATAGAACGTGGAAAATGGCTCTGTGCACACTCCTAATTGTAACTGCTTTCTTAAAGCAAAGCTCTTCCCCTTTTAAATTCAGCAGGCAAATGATGAATGAATTTGAGAACCTTTTGAAGTCATAACTTTCAAATATGTCTTGTACTTTTAAAAAAGTACCTAGTAGATGTTTGAGCAGACTGGTGGCCCTTTCAATAAAAGGCATTATTAAAATGCTAGTAACATATGAACCTTGATATTTATATATTACAAGATGGTTTCATTAGGTAACCAACAAAGACCTTCAGCCAATTTCAACTCGTCTGTCACAAAATAAAGTCAGAGTGACGGTACTACAAGACAGATAGAAACGTCCAAGATTTGGTTATAGCAAATTGATTACCCTCTTCATAATAACCTAATTTGGTCAACAAAGCATCCACATTTGTGTTCAAGCAATTTTTTTAATGGTACACAGAAATTAAAGCACATTATGTTGCAAATATCAACGAAGGTTTGACAAAACTGACCTCTATGTAAAAATAGTTGTAATTCTTTTCAGCCAAGTTTATAAAAACTGCAAACAGTGAGAGAACTGGCTTTGTGCTGAAAAACGTGCATTCCGACCACACCACGATGATAGAGAAAGTGGCCAAAATAATGGCGAGAATCCTATGGAACCATGGTCGGAGGAGACATTCCCAGTACCATTCTGAAAAAGAAATGTTAGACCTTTGGAAATCTTGGTGCTTCTTATATGAGAAAATGAAATTGCAAAGAAAAGAAATCCAAACATCGTTTAAAAGCTGCTATTAGCAAACTTGTGGAGAAGTTAACCAGGGTCCTTTCTGAACTTGGCCTTATTCTGGAATATATCTCAGGATGTGGATCTGTTGTCTACAAGCTAATGCAGACTATGGCATGGTGCCTGCCATAGCGTGCATGGGTATGTGGACAGCAGGACCCTATTCTGAGATATGTTCCACAATAAGCCCAAGTGCAAAAAGGACCCAGTTTGGGAAAAGTATTAAAATGGAAATAATGGCAACTATTCAGATACCAGCAAATCTGATATCTGAACTAGACCTGTTATCAATTGTTCAAGGAGGAAACTTACAAGATCACTGATAAGAAATTGGTTAAATGTATGATATACGCAGTGCAACTAATAATAGCTAAAAATTGGGAAACTACACAATAAGGAATGGATACAATAAAAGTATGGGAGATTTTTGTTGATGGAGTGATAAATAAAAAGTCTGAAAATAAAAAATAAAGGAACGATCCAGGAGGAATTGAGTCAGCTATTGGGCAATGACATCAAGAATTTCAGCTGTGTATGTACCATCTAAAGAAGTTCTGATCCTGGTGCTGTAGAAAGGCTTTGTTAACCGAGGTATAATATGCTATTACATGTATGCTTTATGAGAATTTAACACAATTTTTTTTTTAAATGCCGCAATTAGTCTTCATGAATAACAGGATGAGAAAAAAAGAGGCTGGGGAAACAAGAGATGCTCATTTTCTCAACTGGCTTTGCATGTTTTAGCAAAATGAGGGAGGAAGACACAAAGGAATCCACTAAGTCAGCTGAATCCTGCATCTAGAGACAATGAGATGATGAGTTCTATTGGCTTCACTTTTTCAAAAACATGGCATTTTATTTTCTGCACAATGGCACATACCTACAGTTGGAGTATAGAGATATTGGATGATTTTGCTTTCAGGTTCTTGAGACTGAAACGTATGGACAAACTGACGCGTGGCACTGGTCTCGTTTTTTGCCACGTCTTCCAGGTAAAAGGCTTGCTCTAAAAGAATTTGCCACTGGACCTGCGTACGGCGATGCCTTTGAACAGAATAAATTACCTAGGGAAACAAAACCAATGTTCTAGTTTAAAATAGCTTGAGACAGAAGGATATTGCTGCTTAATTATTTGCTCAAATACTTATTTGCATCTCCCACATTGGTTACAGTCCTGTTCATCCTTACTTTTCTTCTAGTTCCCTCCCAATTTTCTGAAGGATGGGTCCTTTGGGGAGGGGTAGTTTTCTGGATTTGGCAAATTCTTGTTGTGTTGTGTGTGTGTTTATGCTGGGAATGTGCCTGGAGTGGAGAAACGAGAGGGGTGGATGATAGGCGTGCTTCTATTCCAGCAACCACAGGACAGGGGAAGCATGAGGTTAAGAGGAGAAGAGAGGGCAGGTGGCTACATGTTACCACTGCCTCTGGAGCCTGTCTCCCTGCAGGTACTTGGCCAGCTGGCTTCTGAGCCCTTCTGTTTCCTTGTAATAACTGAACTGAGCATTTTCATGTTTTGATTAACTCTGGCACAATTTTTTAAACGATAAAGAAACCAAGTTAACTGGCAGGCAATGTGTGCAAACAAAGTCATGTGTCAAACCAGTAAAAAGGCCAGCTTTAAATGAACTGGGTAGACGTGTTTCACTTAAACCATCTCATTACCTGCTTATGAAGTTTGACCAGGCTTTTCTCTGTTGGGTAAGTACCGGGTCTTTCTTCAAAGTCTTCATAATCATCCATGTTCCTACCCATTCTTTCCTGATACTCAGTGGGACACTGAAGTGAGAAGACAATTATTCCTCAACACATGTTAGCAGCCTATTTGTGTCACTATACTGAAGTCACCCATTTTCATTACCAATTCCTTGCACCAGTCTAACAAGAAAGAACTTTTGAATTTCAGCCAAAATTTTATAAGATTCTTTCAAGCAAGGAGGGACCCAAAACAGTGTTTCCCAACATTTCCATATTTACAAGTTTTGAAATTTACCCCACTTTGCAGAACCTATAACTCAAATACTGAAGACTACTGAAGATCAAATGTTTATGATGGCCAATTTTGCAGCATGAGATACTGGTAAGACTAAAAAAAAACATTAAAAAAACACTTATCTATCACATTTCCAAACAGTTACCATTGCTATTTAAGGACACAGTTCTATCCATCTATTGCATTTTCTGCCAAACTTAAAAAAAACCCTCAACAGCCCTTTCTCATTAAGAGATCTTAACCATCAACACTGCAGTATAATATGCCACCTTCAAATTAGTGTAAGTGATTTTACTGAAGTCAAGCTGAAACTTCCCACTGCCTTTATAACAAAAGCACATAAATTAGATCCAGCATGTCCTAGCAAACACATTGATGCCACTGCCATGATGTCCAGGTAGTTTCATTACTCAGCACAGAACATTGCAGGGATAAGTACCTTCTTTAGTATCGTGTCCACACATTTTCTCAGCGGATGGTTGTATTTGATGCTTTCATTCACTTTCCTAACTTCCTATTTACGTGGACAAGAACAGAATTGTGAGAAAAATGTGCAAATTCATATGTAAACACCACCATAAGGTCAATAAACATTTTAGAAGCTAAAACTGTAGCACAGCTTCTGTCAATGCACTCTTGATTACAGCAGAACCTCCTATAAAGCTCCTATACATTCATGGAGTACAATTTCATTATTAAATATCTTACAGGTTCTGATCCCTTTTCTATAACTCACACCTTTTTCTTTTTCTTTTTTTCATTTTGCAGAATCCAGCACCATGTAGCAGTGGGGGGGCTACGGAGGCCATCTGCCATAAGTGTCAGCTTGCCCTGGGTGCAATCTTCCTTTAAGAAAAGTGCTGGGATGAAAGTAAGCCCTTAGAAGGCACCAAAACCACACCTGTACCCACACCCCAGGCCTGCTGGCTTAGATTCCAATTCATTTCAACTGTCCATATCAGGCATTTTTATACAACGTGTGATTTTTGTCAAAAACTAAACCCAGAACTATGGGAGGGTCAACTGTTAGCAGCCCATTCATGTCACTATACTGAACTATAGCACACCCACTTCTGGCTCTAGATCCGCTCACACTGCAATTATTTAACACGAGAGATCTGCTTCAGCTTTGTTTTTAACCTTCTATTGTTTTTATTTGCTGAGCTGTAATAGGGTGGAATACACATGTAAATAAGTAAATATGGAAATAAACTCCCAACAGAGAAAAGGTTCCCCGTTCTTGAATTCAGATTATGCATACATAGGTTGTGGGGAGTTTGGCATGACATGGCCCACCATTTTTCTTAGAGTTGGAGACAGGGAGAATGAAACATTTGTTCTCACTTTTTACTCAGTCACTGCTCCTCTATACACATAATGTATACACACTCTTTTCTGTCCATCCCCTTTTCCTCTGGTATTGTACCTTTTCCATCATAAGCCTAACAATAGGGATTTATCTGTATTGCATTCTAAAAGAAGATTTGTTTTTATATCCTACTTTTCTCACCCTTAAGTGGACTCAAAGCAGCTGGCAAATTCTCTGTTCTTCTTCCCACCACAGACACCCTGTGAGGTAGGGGGGCTGTGATAGTTCAGAAAGAGAGCTGTGACTAGCCCAAGGCCACCCAGCTGACTTCATGGAGGAGTATGGAATCAAACCGGGAGACTCCCAGTTAAGAGTCTGACACTCTAACTACAAGACCAGACTGCCACTCTGTAAACAAATAAATCTGCTTGGGAAGACAGCATGCCAAGCCATGAGGAAGCAGGAAATTCCCTTAGCATCAGTTATCTTTGGCAAGCTCTAGACCGGATATAGCCCAATATGTTTTGTGATACTCTTGAACCTTAATCTTCAAAGGCAATGAGATTCTTAGGCATCTTCTCTCTGTTCTTTACATCTGATTAGCACAGTTTACTTGCCTCCATAATGTCTTCCAAATTTTCTTCTGCATCTGCTTTCTCAGTCATTAGTTTAGCCGCCTTGAAGTAGGTCTTCATGAGAAGATAACCTTTTTTTGCTCCATTCCAGTGGGAGCGGGGTATTTCAACAAGACCATACCCTAGCAATAACACCAAGAGGAAAAGGCCCCAGGTGTTGGCAGCAGCTATGCCAATAGTCTGAAGCTGACTCCTAACAAAAGAAAAATCAAATACAATAATCGGTGAGGAGATTTGTGTTCATAAAAAATGTTGCAACCTTTATTGCAAAACTTATTTTTTCATTTGGCAGAAAATTCCTTCTGCATATAGTTCTTTCTATGCCAAAATTAAGGAAAGCCAGTATATTAGCCTCAAGACATACTGGATTACAACTGTCATCACCCCCAACTGGCATGACCAACAAGTGATATTTGAAGGACACCATGCCAGCTACCTATGGTGAGAAGCACTCAATGCACTAAGAAACAATTCACATTCAAATTATTCTTCATCTAAGAAGATTCCATGGGGTTCTCAGGTAACCTCCTCTGCAGGCAATGAGTCCTAATTACTACTGCATTGTGAAGAAAAACTGCAGATTGGATTTGTAATAAGTACTAACTGAAGGCAAAGTTCTCTCAATTTCAGATTTCTAATATATATTTTTAAAAATACTAATAAATCTAATGTATGAATAAGAAATCGTCAGGATGTTACGACACATGGGCTGAGGTCATACCTTCACTTTAAACCTTCTTCAGTCCATCTTCTGACTGCAATACTCACATCTTTTCATTTCTATCCATTTTATTTGTGGACTTTCTAGGGTGAAAAGTCCACAAATAAAATGGATAGAAATTAAAAGGTGTCAGATTTCCACACGGAGGGTTGAAAGATGGACTGAAGAGAGTTTAAGGTAACATGTAACCACGACCAAGTTTCTGAAAGAGAGTTAACTGGAAGAAATGATCTCTAAGCAAATCACTGTTTTGGAATTATTAGAGGATAGAAGTTACACTTACACCCCTCCCACCATACTGGAATACGAAACAAATTAGTACTGAAATCTAGTTTCTATTGTCACTGCACCAGCATCCTGGGCAACCTGTTTAGCAACATTTTTACATTCACATAAAGGCATCCCTTGTAGGACGCTACAGTCTGGTCACTTCAAATCACTATGCACTGCAAAACTGCGTTAGGCAAATAATTTTCACTCATGGAAGATCGGGGGTTAGACTAGACTTCTGTAGTCCTCCTATAAATACACATCAATAGCAACACAGAGATGAAACTCAGAAACAAGCTACACCTAAATTTTAATCCACATTCGATCAAGGTTTTAATCCACATTTCACATTGAGAAAACCAATTAGGAAAGTTGCCTGTAGGTTTCCTTCCATCTTGTCTAACCCAGAAAAGCCACTCTGGGTTAGATAACGTGGAAGGAAAATGGCTTATCATTTTGCTGATGGGTTCTCTTGCTCCAAAGATGGATTAAAATGTAGTTGAGCACTTAGCCAATCAATATAAGCAACCGTATCATGGAGGGGAGGCCCAGACATTAGTCTAAACCATCAGCGCTTCAGAGGATCTCAGAGGATTAAACAAAAGCAATAGTTTTACTTTTACATGGTTTGCATTTTTAATTGCTGGTGTGGGTCACCTCAAGATGCTTAAAGAACCTATTTCTCCTAGTACATTGTAGGAATATTACATATTAACGTTATGAAATTATCTGAAAAGCAAAAAAATCAGCCTTTAAAATATCACTCTATAATATGACTCTTTGTGGTTTAATAAATATTAAAATAAAAATTTTAATCATAAACTATGAGGAATATTAAAGGCTTAGTAACTCTTACCACTGCAGATTGAACTTTGGATTTATGGCCACATATATTAAGAAGGCTCCAAAAATCAGAAGGTATGTTCCGTAATAGATTGCATTTTCAATCAATGCTGTTTTAATCTTTCCAGTGATAGAAAAGCCTCCAGACCTAGCATATGATTGCATAAAAGGTAACAAAATCCTAGAAAGAGATAAGAAAACCAGAAGCAAAACAGTTTTAAGAATCAATTTTTTCTTTCTTTTTTAAGCAATGGAATGTTTCAGAACAAGTACAAGTTAAATAATGAACTTGGGATGAAGTAGATACAGTCCTAAACTATTTCACAGCACAGTCACAAGACAGTCTCATAAAAATGACTTCAGCACTGAAAATCTACTGTAACTTTAAACAACTTCACTAACATCAAACTGTTATTGAGATACTCTCCTGAATGACTGGTGCAGACAATTAATTTGTGTCAAGAACAGTCTTCCTAGCTCTAATTAAAATATTCCATAGTTTAATTAATATAACTGTTTTTCTGAAGCTGAATAAAATGCTGGCTTAAAATAGAGGCTAAGCTAATAGTAAGGAACTTTCTACTTTCCCACTACCTATCAAATAGCATTGTATTATTAGTCCAGATAGTTTAAATTTCCATTTGTACCACCTGGTTGAGCTGTTACAACTACAGTATTTCAGAAATTTTTATAATTGCTTACCATGTTAAAAACTGTGATGTCCAGTATACTACACGCCAAAAGATAGGCATAATTCCATCGGGAATATAACTCCATGGTTTGAAACAGACAGGTTTTCTGCAAAAATAATCAAATTTTTGTATAATACAGAAAATAAGGAATGAATCTGTGCTTCAAAGTAGTGCAACTGCTTGAAAAAAATAAAAGCTAATAGCTAATATATATTAGTGCAAAGTCAAATCCTTTTATGTAGGTCTGAACAGAGTTCCATAAAAATGGAAGTGGAGCAATAAGGTACATAATGCTAAAAGTGCTGTAACTACCCTCTGTGTTTTGACTCAAAGGGAATTGTGTACACAAAAGTGTAACATTTTAGTATAATGTATTTTGTTTTAATGTTTGTCCTACAAGTATCTCAGCTGTCATTACCATGTTCACATTTGCAATTGGACACAAAGTATCACTGTACCCAGGCACAGAGCCCACTTTATATGAAGGCATTTATGAAATCAGACAATGCTGTTTTTACTGCTACCTGCTCTAAGACCTTTAAGTATAGACATATACGTATAAATAAATAAAAATAAATACTAAATATCCTTAGCCATGTCTGATAATAACTTTTCCTTAACCTTTCTAGTGCAGTTAGATATGATAGCAAAACCAAAAGGAATAGTTATTCTAAGCTTTCTGAATTTTAACCAATTTTCAAGTGTTCTGAAAACATTCTTAAATGATGTTTTAATTTTTTGCATTCATGCATTCATACAAGCCAGCATCTTCTCAGGAACATAAAATAATTAGTTTTAACATTCATATGCAGCAGGACATTCAATACCTTGGAGCAACTGTAGAGTACGATCCGTTATTGGTGGTACTTTCATGAGGACTAGAATTTGCAATAAGCTTGCATCTATTATATATAGTCTGGAAGCAAAGAAGAAAAGCAAAATGAAGAATTAAAGATAGTTGTTCAATTAACTGCATGTTTAAACCCAACATTCATTTTCAAAATGAATTCAAATAAACCAACTTTTTTATTTATAGCATACACTACAGGGATATACGGCGTTTTGCAGAAGTGAGCTAGCAGAGATTTTATTAACTAAATGTTATAATTGTGGACAGCAATGACTGAGCTATGACCAACCCATAGTTGATTCCAGGGGCACCTCTATGCAATTTCTTGGCAGAGATTCAGATATGGCTGCCACTGCCTACTTCCAAAGAGGCTGGTGACTGAATCAGCAACCCACTGCTTTCCAGGTAGGTTGCTCTACCACTGAGCCATAGCCACACCCTAAAAATGCTAGTAGAAAATGAGGGAGGATGCTCACTGCTAGCCTTTCCCATTCCAATTCAGGAGCAGTTATCAGCACTTTTGTTAATGACAGGGAAAACCTCTATCCAGCATGCAAGTCTTATCAAACAGGCTTTGGCTTCATTCGCATCATGATGGATTGCAGCAACTTACCAGCAGAAGTCCTTTCTCCTAACCCAGGGGCAACGTGTGTGGTATTTTCACACTATGGGCCTCCTTCACTTCCCTTTCATTCCTAAACTTCAAAAAATGCAGCACAAGGAGATTTTCCGCTGCCCCAAAATGGCCTCAGAAGTTCGCCATTTTTAGCAGATGGAAAATCCTTCTGGCTGGACCACAACATCGGTAAGTCACTTATGCTGTCACCACGCCACCTGAGTGTTCAGAATATTTTTTCTTGCTTTGTGGGAAGGATGCTTCAGAAGAAGAGTTGGCTCTTTCTACCCCGCTTTTCTCATCAATTTAAGGGAACTCAAAACGGTTGACAAAGCTTTCTATTACTTCCATGACAGATACCGTATTAGGTAGGTGGGGCTATGAGAGCTCGGAAGAGAGCTTTGGCTAGCCCAAGATCACCCAGCTGGCTTCATGGAGGAGTGCAGAATCAAATCCAGTATTCCCAGATAAGAGCCCAGCTCCCTAACCACTAGACCAAACTGGCTCACTTACTAGTACTCAAGTACCCTTGGCAGAGCACTATATGACAGGAGTTAGTATGGCACACAAGGCATTGTGTCCTTTAGACCCCACCAGGTGCCTTTCCCCTCTTTTCTGGCTATAGTCTTTGACAGAATGGGAAGAACACACTGAAGGCATTGTTCCAAGGAAACCACCCTTCATGCCGGTATATCCTCATGCTAGATTGGCTAATGCAATGCACTCTACATGGGGCTGCCCTTGAAGAAGACTCGGAAGTTGCAGTTAGTTCAAAATGTGGCAGCCCGATTACTGACTGGTAAAACTTAGAGGCAACACATAACACCTGTTTTGAGAGAGTTGCACTGGCTGCCTATACACTTCCAATCTGAATTCAATGTGCTGGTACAGCCCTAAATGGCTTGGAACCCCAATACTTGAGATAATGCCTCCTCTCATACAGATCTACCCATGGTTTAAGATCTGCTGGAGGGGGGGCTCTTCCATGCCCCACCAGTTAGAGAAATCCACTGTGTTAGGACATGGGAGACGGCCTTCTAACCTGTGGCACCCCACTTATGGAATGCCCTTCCCTTGGAGGCCCAATTATCGCCAACTCTTCTAACTTTTAGGCACCAAGTAAAGACCTTTATGGAATCTTTATGAAAGTCTTTAAACATTATTTCACTCAAGTACTATTTGAATTTTACTTTAGCTTTTAACCAACTATGCTGTTTAATACTGTATTTAATGTCTTGTTTGTATATGGGTCTTTTGTTGTAAGCTGCCCAGAGATCTTAGGATATGGGGTGGGATATAAACATTTTAAATAAATAAATAAAATAAATATACTGAAGATATACAGAAGGTGCTAGGGGGAGGAGGGAGCTTGTGAATTCTGCTCCAGTTTCTACATATAATGCTTCTGCTGTGGCACGTATACTTACTAATCAAATTTTAACTAAACAGAATCCTTATGTAGCTTTAGACCACACAATATAAAGTGACAGTGTCCAAAATTAGTTGAGATCACTAGCAAGCAAGTGGATGAAACACACATTTAAATTTCTGGGAAATTGAGTACAACTCATTTAACCTGCTGTGGAACTTTATAGTCAGATGTTTGACCACTGGTAAGTTCCTACTGTTACTAAGTTGGGTCATTTCTAATTTAGAAAGGAATTTTTCCCTACTATACTACCAGCTATCAGAAATAAAAATGTCTATATTGTTTTTCTGAAACAATTGAAGCAGATCCTGTGAAGCATCAGAAAACCTACACAAAGGTTAAGCTACCTTGCATTTTCTGAGCTACTAAGAGGAGGACTAAGTACCTACCAATGACAAATTATGAAGTCATATTTCCAAGTCATCCACAGATCTGTTAATCAGTCTATGGCTCTTTCTGCACTATGTCTTATTCTGCATTAACATTCCAGGCTTGGTGCTTGCTACAGGCATGCTAGTGCAGACTATGTTAGGTCTAAGTGGGTTCCACCCTTGTCTCAACTAACAAATGGATGACAGGCCCTTATTCTGGGATATAATCCTAAATAAGGGCCAGTAAAGAAAAGGCCAATGTTTTTATTATTGTCATAGACCCATACAAAGTAAATGTATTTGAAAACATTTATAATAAAAATGATAGCATATAAACTAGAATAAATCCAAATATGGACATGTAAAGATGTAGGAGAAATTTGCATATCCAATATAAAGTTAGAAACTTTGAGTCAGACATACATAAACATTTATATTTTGTAGATTACAGCTGTTTGCTTTTTATTTTGTAGTTTTTGTGTCTAAAACTAAAAGGAAAAAAATCATTCTTTTGTCAGCCACAGAAACCTGCAGCTAGTAAGAGAAGCCAGAGCAACGCAGCAAAGACACTCCAGTAGCAACTGTAACACATAGGCGATTATTAAAAAATAAGCAAGCGCTAGATGAAATTATAAACTGAATCTAGAGGGAAATATGAGTGTGCGAGGAACAAAATAACCAGAATAAATGAAATATATTGAGCAAGGAGAAGCGGGAGAAATGTGATGAAATTGGTAGTCTGAGAGGGAAAGGCTACATTATCATTTCCAAGTGCTTTATTTAACTGGGGGATAAGAAACCAATAGAATAAAAATTACAAACTTAGGGTGATTCTGCACTGGCTAGTATATTGGACCAGCAGGTATACAAGGAATCTCCATTCTGTGTGCTGGTGCGGTCTAAGTGAGACCCTGCCCAGGCTTCCCTTAGATCTCATCTATGTCTGGAAGGGAAGCTCCTAGTAAGTCTACTGGTCTGGGACAGAGAACTGCCCATAGACTTATACTGATTGGGGAGGAAAGTCAACTGTGGGTGAATTGGCACTTCACCTCCTGTCCCAGAAACAGCACCAATGTTTCTGTACAGTGCTATGCTCCTCCAGCATGCAGGGGTATACTAGCCCTGACGATAATATAGGTGTGGAGAAGTTTTAAATATTCCATACCCATATGTGCGGGTGGGGTGGGGGTGGGGGACTCTGGCACACATGAGCCATTTCTAGTAAAGAAACAATTCTGCAACATGCGGATGCAGCATGTAGGAGTTCCCCCACCTCACACTCAGGTAAGCGTGAAAAGGCCTTGCATCTTTAGCAAAGCTCAGTTTTGAAAGGAAACCCTTATAAGATTAGTCATGGATCAATTTAGGGATGTGCATGAATGTTTGTATCATTCAATATTCGTATGAATTCAGACATTCATATACAAATCAAGTGTTAAAACATTTGTACATCCACATTCGTATTTGTATGAATGCTTCAGAACATTTGTGAACCTGGGGAGGTGGAAAAGCAGGTGCGCCAGTCACATCTGCAACGGATCCAGAGTGCATTCGACATGGATTGAGAGCAGATGCAAAGTGGATTCGGGGCGGATTTGACATTTTCAGAGCAGGTATGTTACTGGATACGTATGCATTCGTACCGGATATTCGTACAAATACATTCATATCAAATTGTATCCTACCACATTTGAAGGTGATTTATTCAAACGAATACCAATCTTCTAATATTCAGTTTAATATGAATTAAAAGCAAAAAAACACATTCATGCACATCCCTAATCAATATGGACTCATCCAAAAAAGAATCAGAACAAGGTAAACGTCTCAATTTATGCATTTTTTTCAATACTCTGCCTGGGAAAGGATTATATTCTAATTGAAATATTTGGATTTTTGTTAAAAGAGGAGGATTTAAACTGCTTTTGCTACTGGTATACCGCTAAGAACCAGCTGTAAGACAACTCTGCAACTCTGTAAGAGATGGAAAGTGGGCTAAGTTATTGTAGTCATAGCTTTCTTGTGGGCTTATCCACACATCAGGTTGACCATTGGGTCTTTTGATAGTTAAATAAACTGAACTGACCGCTATGGAAAAAGGTTATTGGACCAGGCTGAGTACAAGGGTGTTTTTCCACTGTCAGAAAGTACCCATTTTTGCACCCATTAAGGACCCATTTGCGTGTGAGCCGGACGATCCCATTTCCACCACGGCACCCATTTGGGACCCGATTGTTTCGACTGCTGCTGGGGAAATCCGGATCAAATGGGTACTTTCTGGCCTTTAATCTGGATTTTCTGCCAGACAATCCGGATTAAAGGGAGCCTGTTTCCACGCTTGTGTGGCAATGGGGTCTAAAGGAGGCTAGGGGGAGGGGCACCCACGGGGGGAGTCCCAAAACCTAAGCTTCGAAGTCATTTCGAAGTCACTTCAAAGTCTGTGCAAAATAGCTCCGGAGTGTCTTTGAAATCTGTGCTGATCTTCAGAGTGAACTTCGAAGTGACTCCGAAGTGACTCCGAAGTCACTTCAAAGTTCACTCCGAAGATCAGCACAGACTTCAATGGAGCTGTTTTGCACAGACTTTGAAATGACTTCAAAGTGACTTTGAAATGACTTCGAAGCCACTTCGGAGATTGCATCCCGTCCCCCCAAACACCTGGGGTGACAAGCAGACCCCTCATGGGTAGATCCAGATTTCCAAATGGGTGCCCTGGTGTTTCCATGGCAGGAAGCTACTGGGTGCTAGACCACCCATGGAAACACATTGGGTACTTCCCTTAATCCAGATCTACTAGATCCGGATTAAGGAATGTACCCAATCCTTAGATCTGGATTAAAGGAATGCAGTGGAAAAACACCCCAAGTGTGACTTAGAAGGTCACTTCTTATGTTCTCATTCAACAGAAAACCTTAATCTAACATTCCAAAGCTTTGGAAAAGTTCATTCCATTAAAAAAAGAAGAAAATAAAAATCCTTTACCGTAGTGACATCCAAAGGCAATATGAAGACTATAAGGAAACAAAGATGCCAGGCAAGTAGTGTTGCTACAATCACAAGTTTGTGCTGTTTTTTGAAGTCCCCATAGCGGTGTAGAATGATTAACGCCAGAAAAAAGACGACAACAATCTCAATGCCCAAAGCTGCTCCACTCATTATTATTAGCTGTTTCCAACCAAGATATAGTGGTCATTCACTGAAGTGTCATAGCTAGAATGAAAGCAATAAAGTAGTTAGTTCATGGTATATGTTTAATATTGTGAATGTATGTGCATTATCCTTACCTGCCTAGGTGTGAATGGGGAAAGTGTCCCTGAGTGGCCTAGCTTTACTGCACTATAGCCATTTGATTGTAGTGCAAAAAGGCCTAGGGTTAGTATATGGCAACAATTTCTAAACACAAAGAGGAGTTATAGCGGAGAATATCAATACCGTGCTGTCAAAACTGGAAACTTAGCAATACTTTCCTTACTTAGAAGCACACAGGTGTAAATTTGTGCTTCTAATCTGCTTTTCAGTCATTCAATTTACTGCCCATCTTTCAGAAATGCAGCAATAGCCATTTTGTCCAATTTAAATTTCTGAGAATTCTTATGCTCTAACTCAGAGGTTCTCAACCTTCCTAATGCCGCAACCCCTTAATGGAGTTCCCCATGTTGTGGAGTCCCCCAACCACAGGGGTGGAGCAGCTGAGAGGTGGGAGGGAAGGGCGGCGGGAGACTCATCGCAACCCCTCTGAAAGGGTAATTCGACCCGCAAAGGGGTCCCGACCCCCAGGTTGAAAACCACTGCTCTAACTGTAGAAGTACATCTGCAAACATGCAGCAGCAATAAAAGTCTTGCTAGTTCAAAGTACATATTTATATATATTAGGGAACATGTGGAACAATGTTTCACTTTTCTAGGCAGGTCTAGAATCTATCCCTCTTGCACTCGGAACTATTTCCTTTAGATAAGTCAAGACATGAAGAAGAAAAGGGTTTAAAATAAGAGAGAAGTATAGGTGATATATTCAATCTTCCCTCCTACCTTCATATGGTTGGAATCTTCCAGCCACTCTTTCTCCCCTGTTGCTTTATTAGGAGTCTGGTGCACAGCTGATTCTGCATACAGGTCTGCTGCCATCACATCGGGCTTGCACTACACAAGTAATCTGCATTTCAAAATAAACAAAATAAAACTAGAATAATTTATCCAGGAGTCAATTGTGACGTGATGGCATTTCATAAAACAGAAAACAACACTGTTGTTTAGGATCTATCACAATACATTTAAAATCATCCTGATTTTATTCCTGTTCACATTTTAACAGCCAGCCTGATAATCACAGATGGCCAGAAATTCAGTACAGTACAGATAAAGAATTACATAGAGATGAGAAAGCAAGCTACTGAAAGACAAATTATACACGGATGAGAGGGATATGGCTCCTTCATGACTAACATGGAAATACAGATAGTTTATTTTTGCAGGTAGAAACATCTACTATTTTTATTTACAAGACTATTTTATTAACACTCTGTTTAATATAAAACCCATACATCTAGATACTTCACAGGAGATGCTCACTATGTCTTCAGTTCTGGGCTAAACGCACACTTTCTCCTTTCACTCTTTCTGCCAACTCTCTCCTTTTCAATTTCAGAGACGTTTAAAGGAGACATAAAAGGAAGGGGAGAAATATTAAACAAAACATAACCTACCCCAACGCCCAGTGGAATTATCAAAGTAGACCGCTAGCCTATGGTCTACAACTGTGATTCTTCACATGTTCCTGAACAACAACTCTCTGTGCCAGCCCAGAACACTGGAAATGGAATGCTGGGAGTTGTTCAGGAACATCTGGAAGACCACAGTCAAAGAACCACTACATTAGAACAACAATCATTTGCCATATATTAAAGACCTTAGGCACTAATGTCTCTTCCTCAAAAAAATATAGCATTGCAAGTGATATGCCAGATTACACCAACATCTTCTTTCCCACATCCTGCTCTCACAGTGGCCAATCAAATGCCAGTGTGAAGCCCACTCCCCACAAGTATACTATAATTTAACAGTATGGAAAATCTAATAAGCTTCATAATCTTAATAATGCTAATCTTTTGGATTTTAGTTTGGTCTTTTATGGCTAGATTCCAACTGTGCACTGCCCAATGCTATTTATGAGCGGGTAGTACAGGGACAAGTCCTGAGATTTCAAATGCTTCGAATCAAGACAATATGAATACCTTAGGATTTCCTGGGCACTTGGAGGCACCCTTTAGAGCTGTAGAACCACTAGTATTGGAGATCCTGAAGACTAATTGTGATGTGTTTGTACTGATAGCTCTGTTCTTCACGAAAGCTTTTTATTTAAGTCAATGGTTCCAAAGCTTTTCAGCTCGATTCTAAGTCTGCGGCTACACTTGTAAGTTGATATAAACCCTCCTCCTTTCATCCTCACTACAGAGCTGTCTGCTGAGATGGCAGGTTAAACACACAGGATCACCATATGGAATGGGGAAAGGGACCTCATTTATTATACATAAGAGCAAAACTCAGCAAGGATTGGGAGAGTCCTTCAGAGCCACTTTTAGTACTGGAGAGAAATGTCGTAGACCTGACTGCTGTCCAACTTACTATTTAAGTCACTGGTTCCCAATAGATGCAGCAAGTTCAACAACCTGCTCAAAACAGCTCCACTCTTGTCGCTAGTGAGTCTGCATTTACGGCACTCTTGGGTAGATACTCTGTGAGGAATGAGTAGAATGCTGGAACCAGTTATGTAATTTGATAAGTAGCGTATATGCAGATTCATCTGTGGTAAATGAGAGCTTCCGAAGAAAATTGCTTTGAACAGTATTTTAAGCTTTTTTTTTTTTTTGCACTTCTGGTTCCCAAGTTTTTTGCCTCAGTCTTTAGGCATTTTATTTTTGTCAACCACTATTTGTTGAGTGACATAAACATTTGTTTATTTTATATATAGTTATACACCATCTGATTATGCTTCTGAATACCGTAAAAGGTTTAAAGATAAAACAACTGATTTTAAAAACTTTAACATGGGGGGATGGAAAACGAATCAAACCACAGAACTAATAGAGGATAGAACAGCTTGCAAAAAGAGGTACTTAATAAGGATGTGCAGACATTTGAGTTCAACTCGAATGCCCTTAAGTTCAAATTTAAAGATTCAATTTGAAATTTGAGTTTCCGCTCTAAACATCTGAATTATCCAGACATTCGTATGTGTACAGGTTCGTACACAATGCATACTTGAAGATCCGCATCTTTCCCGCATCCGTACACATTTGTACGGATCCGTACGGGATGAAAACGGGTTGCATATGGGATAACTACGGGATGCATACGGATTTGTACAAATGCATACGGATGTGTATGGATCCAGGGAAGATGCATACTGGCATCTACGAATATTACCGACATTTGTAAGGGCAAATTTGAATGAAAAATTTGAACAAACAGATTCAAATTTGCTTAATTCAAATCAAATTTCGTTAAATTCAAACTTTAAAAATTTGAATCGAATTAAATTTTCGAGGATTCGTTTCGAATCAAGTTGAATCCCCAAAATTGCACTCGTGCACTTCCCTAGTACTTAAGAAGAAGCCCAATATTGTTGTATTTATTAATTTAGGTCCCTCACAAATTATAAAGCAGGTGCCACCACCACAAGAGCTTGACTGCAGATGACTGTGAAATGACATATAGTCCTATGGTATCCTTAAAGGGGTTTCTCTAGGTTATCTCAATAAAGACAATCTGCCAAGTAAGCCATCAGGTCCCAAGGTTTTAGGGCCATGCATGCTTATAAGAAAACCTTTAATCTGGTTTGTAGCTAATTAGCAAACGATGCAATCCGAACACAAGAGGAGCCCTGCTGGATGGAGCCACAGACCATTTACTCCAGCATCCTGTCTCACACAGTAGCCCACCAATTGCTCCTGGGCATTCTCAAGCAGAAGAAAAAGGCAAAACCTGCAAATGATTTTTAGAGGCATCTTGCCTCTCTCTCCAACCTGGAGGTGGTATCTAAACATTGATACCAGCCAGAGTATTATGTCTTAGGCCCTTCTTACACTTGGCCTTATTCTGGGATATATCTCAGAATACGGGATCTATTGTCCACATGCTAATGCAGATCATGGCAGGCCTCACCTGGGGCCTCCTGTAGACTGCAGAAGCATACAGCCAGCAGGCCCCTTTTCTGAGATACATTCCAGAATAAGGTCAAGTGCAGAAAGGCCCCTAACTGCAACTTCTGAAGCATGGTGTCCCTATCCAGGTAGGGGCTTTCTTGAGATGCCAGATGAAATAGTAATAGGCAGTTCTAGCCACAGGGGACTTTTGGGCCTCCATAGACAACAAAGGCTTGAGAAGCACCCTCAGGGTCCATACCTGTTTCTTCTAAGAAAGTATAGAACTGGCAAAACTCCCAGATTCAGAACTCTAGAGACGCCTATCTACAGAGTTTCTGTCTTGCACTCATACCTATATTGCTTCACTTAGCACACTGCAGTTTACCTGCATTCTTGCTGATGATGACCAACTTTATTTTTTTTAATTCATGCAATGCTTTTAAACCTTTTCTCTTCCTCCCATTACAGCTTCGCATACATCCATGTCTGTGTACATAAAAACTGGGCATCATTGTTAAATGGCATTCAGATGAATGCATTGGTTTTGCATTGCTCGATTTGGGTTTTAATCAAAATAATTTCTCTTTTCCTCAACTTGGAATAAATTCCTAAACTAGCCACTGAGACTTACCACTCAATAAATTTGATATGCTGCAATATGCTAACTGCAGTAATTTTTTATTTTTCTTGGTTTTGTTTTTACAAAATGACATTCAGATTAGCATAATTTGTAAACATGAAACTCGGTGCATAAATTAATATGTACCTTTCCGCCCCTCCAGCCGCTATGTGGAGGGATTCGGGAGAACAGCATTATTTACAAGGCTTCCATATGGAATCCAGGTTTCTTTCATTTTATTTTTTATGACACTTTTATAACACCCTATTACCATAGTCTCAAGGTGCTACATTGAAATAATTGTTAAAAAAAAACAGAAATATAAAGGCAAAAATGAATAACAATAGCATAAAAATAAACAAACTTTAAAAATAGTAAAAATCATGTGCTGTCTGTTGACTCTCCAGAAAGCTGCTGCCTGCTTTTCCAAGGCAGGTCAAGCATTACTCCAGTCTGGGCTTACTATACCATATTACAAAGCAGTTACCAGACGTGGAATGAAAAACAAGTTTGGTGTTAGTCCAGTTCAGGGTTCCTCCATCATTTACGGCTGCGCCGAGGTGAGAATTTCATTTAGGTTGGCTCCCATTAACAACATCTGGTCCCTTTCTCGCTTCTAATAGCTCTTAGGCTGTGGACACACTTAAGGTTTAATCCAGCTTCAGTCCACTTTCAGAGTAAGAGGATATATCAGCAATTTCTACCTTAAATAACTCAGAAAATCCACCTTTGGGGTAGATAATGCGGAAAGGAAATTATTGGTCACTTTGCTGATGGGTTCTCACGCTCTGAAGCCAGACTGAAGCTGGATTAAACCTTAGGTGTGGCCACAGCCCAGAAAACCCAGAGACTCATGCTGTGTTCACACTTAAGGTATAGTCCAGCTTCAGTCCACAGTCAGAGAGAGAGAATACATTAACAAAGTGACAAGCTGTTTTCTTTCAGTGTTAAATAACTCTGAAAATTCGCCTCTGGGATAGAAAGAGGCAGAAAGGAATTGCTGGTCACTTTGCTGATGCATTCTCTCGCTCTGAAAGCGGACTGAAGCTGGATTAAACCTTAGGTGTGGCCACAGTCCAGAAAACACAGAAAGCAGGAGAATACATCAGCAAACCGACCAGTAATTTTCTTTCTGCATTTCCTATCTCAACAGTGAATTTTCTAAATTTTTTAACACTGTGGCTGTGGTGGCCACACTTAAGGTTCAATCCAGCTTCAGTCCACTTTCAGAGTGAGGGAATACATCAGCAAACCAACAAGCTGTTTTCTTTCAGTATTGTTAAATAACTCTGAAAATTCACCTTTGGGACAGATAATGTGGAAAGGAAATTACTGATCGCTCTGCTGATGTGTTCCCTCACTGTGAAGGTGGACTGAAGCTGGATTAAACCTTAGGTGTGGGCAGAACCCAGAAAACACAGAGAGTGATGCTGTGTTCACACTTAAGGTTCAATCCAGCTTCAGTCCACTTTCAGAGTGAGGGAATACATCAGCAAAGCGACAAGCTGTTTTCTTTCAGTGTTGTTAAATAACTCTGAAAATTCACCTTTGGGATGGATAATGTGGAAAGGAAATTACTGGCCGCTTTGCTGATGGGTTCTCTCGCTCTGAAGGTGGACTGAAGCTGGATTAAACCTCAGGTGTGACCGCAGCCTTGGAGCCTTGGGTCCTTCGCAGCCACCCCCGCGAAGCAGCCACCGCATACTCCCCTCCTCAGCAGCGGAGTCGAAGCGGCCCCGGGAGACTTACTCAGCACTGACAGCGCCGCCGCCGCCGGGCCTCCGCCGGCTCCATCCCTCCTTTCACGCCGCCGACCTCCGTAAGCACCAAGCCGCCTCAGAGGCCCCTCCGGTCTGACGGCGCAGGCGCAGGCGCATTCTCCGCCGAGAGGAAAAGCTGGCCGCTGCCACCTCAGCCGCCAAGGAGGCTTCTGACATTTCCGGCTTTGCCCAATCGCGAACCTCGTCATGGGCGCGTGCGGAAGCATGGGAAAAAAACAACAATCACAGTCGCAGCCGCCGCGGCTAACCCACGGAAAGAAAAAACAAACAAACCCACACCGGGTGACTACAGCACCCAGAATACACTGCGAGGGCGGGCCTAGAAGAGCAGCGTGGCGCATGCGCATGCGCGCCCCTCCCTGTTAGGAATGGGGGGATTGTGCGAGTGAAAGTGAATTTGTATTCATTTTTTGCTTTATAAAATATTGCTATTATATTATTTTATTTTTCCCCCCGCCCGGGCCCGTTTGTTCTAAGCGAAGAGGGAATAACTGCGCCTCATATATGTTTAATATGCTGAATCTTTTGAATGTTTTTATGCATATTATTGTTTTTAAATATTGCTTTTAATTGGTTGTTTTAAAGGTTGTTACCCGCCCTAAGACCTTCAGGTATAGAGCAGGATAGAAATATAAGTGATAAATAAATGAATATATGAAAATGCATCGTGAAATACAATGGTGCAAATCGTTAATATAATGCCTATGTAATGTTAACATTCACCTGTTAGGCTGTGGTCACACTTGGGGGTAGATAATGTGGAAAGAAAATTTCTGGTCACATTGCTAATGTGTTCTTTCACTCTGAAGCTGGATTGAACTTTAGGTGTGACCACAGCCTTAAACAACAACAGTTTAGGGTGTGAATCTCCAATGTCCTTCCCACAACAGGGATCACCCTGGATGGTTCACAAGATAATATATTAATGCATATGTGTGCTCATTTATTTATTTGTTGCATTTTTCTCTCCCAAGACCAAGGTTGTGAACAGTGTTCTCTCTTTTGGCCTCACAGCAAGCTTGCAATAAACATGCTTTATTCTGGAATATCCAAATATAGTGGAATAAGTAAGCGGATGTCTAGATGCAGCAAGGCAGTGTGCCCAAATGAATACTGAAAGACACCGCTCCCATTCTTGGTGCTGGTTTGAAGTGCATGTGGCTCTCCAGCAGATCTTCCTTTGATATGACCCACTCAGCATAAAGGGTGTTGTTGAAGGCTGTGTGTGCTTGCACCATGTGCACAGAATTGGTTGTCACAATGCTGTGACACCAGCAACATGATGACAAGGTGTGTTTTGGCTTCTGTCAAATGCACTTTCTACTCCTGCCACATCATCAAATTTACCTTTTAGCTGCTGAGCACAATGGTTAAATGGCAGTTATATAGTAAGTTTTGCTACTTAGGTTCTGTAGAAGAAGAGCTAGAAGAAGAGTTGGCTTTTCTGTCCTGCTTTTCTCACCCATTTAAGGGGACTCAAAGCAGCTGAGAAAGCTTTCTATTCTTCCCTGTGAGGTAGGTGGGGCTGTGGGAGCTCAGAAGATAGCTATGACTCACCCAAGGTCACCCAGTTGGCTTTGCCAATTTTGCCAAAGTTTTAAGACAAGATAATAATTTTTTGCCATTGTGTGCTGGAGTTGCTGCTAGTGGTAGTAGCTGTTAGGTTTCCACTGAGTTGCAGTCAACTCCAGGGCACATCCATGTCCCTTCCTTGGCAGAGAAAGAAGTGGTTTGCACATAACTTCCAAGGAGACGCTGGGGATCAAACTTGTGACTCTCTGCTTTCCATGCAGTTGTTGTGCCACTGAACTATGGCCATTCTCAGACTGGAGTACAAGTTCCCTCTCAGCCATGGGCCAGTCCTGCCTCTCAGTTGAAGCAAGTGGAAGCTTATCCTGAGGCTAAAATAATAGACACACTTCTGAGCTCTGTGCAAGATAGGTGGGGCATAAAATGAACATTCCTATGATACCTGTGAAGAAGAAGAGTTGGCTTTTCTACCCCGCTTTTCTCACCCATTTAACAGGACACAAAGCAGCTGACAAAGCTTTTCTATTCTTCTCCCCACAACAGAACATGCTGTGAGGTAGGTGGGGCTGTGGGAGCTCAGAAGATAGCTGGGACTAGCTCAAGGTCACCCAGCTGGCTTCATGGGGGAGGGCGGAATCGAACCCTGTATTCCCAGGTAAAAGTCCACTCCCGACCCACTAGCCCAAATTGGCTCACACCACATATTCTCTTTTTTAAAAAAGTTATTTCCTTTCTAAACATTTATCATCACGTGTGCAAAACCATGCAGCTGTGTTCCATCGGTGTTGGTTAGAAATGGCAGGAAATAAAAAATAGGCATATTTTAAAGGATTTTTATGTACATTTGTATAGGATGAAGCACCGTAAGAGAGTAGGGCCCTTTCTGCCCTTGGTCTTACTCTGAAATATATCCTGTAATAGGGATCTATCTTTATTAGCATGTGGACCACACACCGCTGTCCTGAGATATATTCCAGAATAAGGCCAAGAGCAGAAAGGCCTAGGACTGTAAACGGTTCCACTCAACTCAGTGAGATTTATTTATAAGTTAACAGAATTTAAAATATTTATATCCCAATTCTTCATAGCAAAATCTCGAGGAGGTAGCAGTCCTAGGTTTGTAACATTAAATTTCACTTCAGATAATTCCTCGAAATGTACTCCTGATCTTACATAGCAAGTACATAGTCATTAAAAAGCCAGCCAGCCAGCAAAAACTGAGGCGTGCGAAAGATACAGGAAGGAACACGAGACGTCTAGCAGCTCCATCAACACCCTGACCACTTGACCAAAATGAAGGAAAGAAGAAACTGCAACTCCCAAGAAGCATTGCGAGGAGCGACCCGGCAGAACGTTGGAGCCGGCCGTGGGATTGAGAGCGCGCGCGAGAGGGAGCTTACGTCATCAGCCCTCCCTCCCCGCCCCTTTCCCGGGAGCTGCTGCTGCTAAACTTCGCCGCCTTGTTGCAAGAAGGCGTGGGAATCTGGAAAAGCTTAGGGATCGGGGATCCCACAGCACTGAGTGCGTCAACCTGTCCGGGAGACATGCACAGGTAAATGTGGGTGGGCGGAAAAGGCGAATGTCGCAGGAGGACAGAAGTAGCAGGGGTTTGCGGATCCCGCCCAAAGTGCTTGCCGCTTGCGCGCCCTTTTGCAAGCCTTAGGCTTTGCCATTGAGAAAGCTGCATGCAGCCGGCTGTGTAACGCAGCAGCCTCGTTGGAAAACGCAACGATGTGCTTTCCCGGAACACGAGTCCTCCTGGGTGCAAGTCGTTTGTGCAATGCAACGTTTCTTTCCTTCTCCATCCTGTTAACCTGGTGATTGTTTCAGGTTAATCTTCACGCAGAAGTTTCCTTATTTAAAGGCCTGGCAGTTAACGCAAAAACAAACTCAGGACCATACAACTGGCAGGATGCTGTTGGTTGCCCTGCACCGTTGTTATACCCGGACTGTAGTCACGTCTAAGCTGTAATCCAGCTTCAGTCCACTTTCAGAGCGAGAGAACACATGAGCATAGTGACCAGTGATTTTCTTTCCACCTGGAGGGTCATCGGTCTACACATGGAATTTGCTGCCAGAAGAGGTGGTAACAGCTACCAGCCTAGATGGCTTTAAGAAAGGGTTAGACAAATGCATGGATGGCAGATGTATCAATGGCTACTAGAATGGATATCTAAGTACATCTTTCAGGATCCTTCTAAGGCCATTTGCTTGGATTTGAGAGCAGGAGAAGGTTTGCCCTTATCTCTGCTTGAGATGCCCATGGGCAATGGGTGGTGGGCCCCTGTGTGCTACACGATGCTGGACTAGATGGGCTGTGGCCTGATCCAGCAGGGATTATCTTATGTTCTTACTATCTATCCCAAATGTGAATTAACTGAGAATGGACCTGCTTAGTATTTGAATGGAAAACTAATGGGTGCTTTAGTTTGGACAAATTTCAAAAAAAATCCTAATAAGAAGAAATGACAAATTGCTTCTGTATTGTTGGCCGGTACACTACACAGATAATGGAACTGTGGTTGTCACCAGAGTTTTGTTACACTGGTTTGTCATTTGTATGGTGGTTCACAGCCAAGGTGAAAAGCTTTATCCTTTCCATAGCCTGGGATGGTTTAAAACATTTACAAATTTGTTTGAGAATTAGCACTTGTATGACTGTTGTGTAATTCTTCATGACCTGTATTTGTTTCCTTGCACCAGCTGAAAACATGCAACCCAGCTGAGTGAACTACTCATGCAAGATCATGGAGTATATTTGATTATTGCTGTTGGATTGTGTTTGGAATTGGTTATAATTTGCTTTTAATTTTTTTTCCAGGGCAACCTTTTGCTACCCATACACCAGTGTGTATATACAAACTATATGTATACACAAATTCTGGTTCTCTTTCTTTGAAAGCAAGGACAGTTTGCAAGCACAGAAAGGGCATCTGACTTGCATGTCTGTGCGCCTCTCTGCCTGAAATATTTGACTATTATAACTGGAATTTGTGGCCTGGGTCCTCTATAGTAATTTTGCACAGAATAAATCTTTTTTTTTAACATTTTATTCACATTAACACATAGATTGACACATAAATGCAAACCAAGAATACAAACCAGTCAGTACTATTTACATTAATATACCATTCTTGTGATCAGTATATCCTGGTGTTTATTTACACATTATTATATCCACCCTCCCTTCCCTCCCCCCCCTTGGATAGATGGTACCATTACTTCTATTTTCTCATTATCTTAAGACCAATTTCATAATGTTCAATAATTCATGCCCCCCCCCACCTGTATTGTTGAATATATCACAGAATAAATCTGGGTCTTTTTTGCATCATTTTAGGGGGGGGGGTTTGTAGCCTCCCCTTTTTAATTGATTTTGTTGTTGAGTTGTCTACCAAAGTGCAGCTTATGCCATAAGTAACTATAATGTGTCAAATCTTATGGCTAAGCCTTTATTTCTTTGCAGGAGACATCTCCAGGAAATTCCAGATTCTGGCAGCAATGTCTCTACCAGCTTCACTTGGGGATGGGATCCAAGCAAGACATCAGAGCTGCTTTCAGTGATGGGAGTATCTGTCCTTAAGGATAAATTAGTCAATGAAAACACGCCTCAGGAGCTGCTGGTGTGTGCAAGTCCACCTTCAAAACGACAGAAGGTGAAGGACAAAGATTTTTTTATTGCCCGCAGGCCAAGGCAGCTTCGATTAGTGGCAACAGGTAAAGTTAACTACAGATATGCTTTAGCTTATGCCCACAGGTAATAGGCCATGCTCAAAGATTAAAAGGGTAGAGTTGTGCAAAACTGTTTTTAGAATGCTTTAAGAAGCAGT
The DNA here is from genome assembly GCA_023333525.1 of Aspidoscelis tigris stejnegeri. Classification (NCBI taxonomy): domain Eukaryota; kingdom Metazoa; phylum Chordata; class Lepidosauria; order Squamata; family Teiidae; genus Aspidoscelis; species Aspidoscelis tigris. The sequence goes on from JALMGA010000007.1 coordinate 18,529,746, forward strand.
TGAGAAAGCCAGGTGAGCCAGTTTGGTCTAGTAATTAAGGAGCCAGACTCTTATCTGGCAATACCGGGTTTGATTCCGCCCTCCCCCATGAAGCCAGCTGGGTGACCTTGGGCTAGTCACAGCTCTCTTCTGAGCTCTCACAGCCCTACCTACCTCACAGGGAGAAGAACAGAAAGTATTGCCAGCCACTTTGAGTCCCCTTAAATGGATGAGAAAAGCAGGGTAGAAAAGCCATCTTCTTCCTAGTTTTAAATTGCGTTTTGGTTTTCATTTATTTATATTTATTTTTATACTGTATGATCAAGACAGGTTTGAATAAATTATATCATCTATTGGACAATAGAAACAAAATACAAAACTAAACATTAATATACAATATGAAATATAGTAAAAGACATTTAGAGACAGAATCCAGGAGGGGGGATAGTTCTCAGTGTACACATATATAGGGGGGTCACATTTTGCTAATGTGTATTTTTTAAAAAAGAATCCAAAAAGATAGAATGTGTTCTATTTTAAAATTAATGCCAGGTAGAAATAATGCTAGGCATTTTAAAGACATGGGGCAAATTCATACTCCTCCAGCCGCACCTACCTCACAGGGTGTCTGTTGTGGGGAGAACAGAAAACTTGTCAGCCACTTTGAGACTCCTTAAATGGGTGAGAAGAGTGGGGTATAAAAGCCAGCTGAGAATATGGCAGAATTCATGGTTTTATGCTGTCTTCACCTGTGAGAAGGTGGAGACAGAAGACAGCAGAGTCTTCATAGAAACGAAGTCTTAAATGGCATGGATCTGATATAAATGTAAAGCCATGCAGAACCATAATAGAATGCAATTTTTTGTGTGTGTGTGCATTAAAAAAGAGAGAAACTATTTAGTGTCAAGATAGTTACTCTAATTGACACATGCATTTCAAAGCATTTTTTCCCCTCTAAGATTCTTAGGTGGTCTCCAGGAGGCGACAAAATTACACATTTGCCAATAGCAACAATCTAATAAAATTATATAATGTTAAAAAGTGATACATGTAGCTAACTGTTAGCTGTACTTGTTTTGTGTAATGCTTAGTTATTTTCTCTACCTCTTAAGGTATTTCTTGGGATACTTTGCCTGATGAGTTGTTGCTGGGAATTTTTTCGTACCTGTCTTTGAATGATCTCCTGAAGGTTTCTCAGGTTTGCCAAAGATGGCATCGACTTTCGTAAGTCCTGCTTACAGTTGCTTTCATGGTTAATTATGTATACTTTGCCTTTTTAAATAATTGTGAGAAGGCTTATCTGGAAATGCAAAATAAAATATAACCAAAACAAGAGTTTAAGAAGAGCAAGACCATACAGTTTTAAAAAATGGGTGAAATTGGTTCTTCTGTCCTTTGTGGGAGACATTTCTTGCCATAGTGTGATTTCCCAGGGCATTTTGGGCATGTTTGTTTGTGAAGGATCACCCCATTTGTAGATGTAGGGGGAAAACTCCATCTCAGAGTTTTGAAAAGAAGCACCCAAAGCCTCCTGTCTTGCTTCTCATCGCCTTTGCCTCAGAGCATAGCAACCCTCCCATAACAAGAGCTCACCATTCATTGGACACCACTGCTAGATTTTTGGGTCCCTGACTGGTCTGTTCCCGGCAGCAATTTTTATTGGCTACAGGACTGGAGCTTCCCCCATAATTCGCTCCAAACAGGACTCTTTCTCCAATAGGTTTTCTTTCCCATTTGTGAAAGGGATGGATAAATGGAGGATTATGGGTAAAGTAAGTGTTCTTTTTTAAGTCATATGTGTCCCTAAAGTCTCCAGATCAGTGGTTCTCAGCCTGGGGGTCGGGACCCCTTTGGGGGTCGAACTGCCCTTTCAGAGGGGTCGCAACGAGTCTCCCACCACACTTCCCTCCCACCTCCCAGCTGCTCCGCCCCCGTGATTGAGGGTCTCCACAACATTAGGAACTCCATTAAGGGGTCGCGGCATTAGGAAGGTTGAGAACCACTGCTCCAGATCATCCCGGAAGCATTCATACTCAAGGGAAAGAACATATTTTCAATCACCTTTGAGTGCCACTTTGAAGATGGTGAAGTGTCTAAATATTAAAGCACAGTACCTATTCCACATATCATATTTAGAGTTATAAGACACAAAATGAGATGGAGCATAAGAACATAAGAGAAGCCCTGCTGGATCAGGCCACAGCCCATTTAGTCCAGAGTCCTGTCGCACACAGTGGCCCACCAAATGCTCATGGGCATATCAAGCAGGGACAAGGACAAACCTCCTGCTGCTCTCGAATCCCAGCAAATGGCCTTAGAAGTGTCCTGCTTTCCCCCCAGCCTGAAAGATGTACCTAGGTATTCATTCTAGTAGCCATTGATACATCTGTCATCCATAAATTTGTCTAATCCTGCCTTAAAGCATTTAGACTGGTAGCTGTCACTACCTCATCTGGCAGCAGATTCCATAAACCGATGACCCTCTGGGTGAAGAAATCCTTCCTCTTCTCCGATCCGACTCTCCTACCCATCAGCTTCATAGATGCCCCCTGGTCCTAGTGTTGTGTGACAGAGAAAATATTTTCTCTAACCACCTTTTCTACACCATGCATGATTTTATATACTTCAGTCAGGTCCCCTCTTAAACACCGTCTCTCCAGACTGAAGTCATAATGTTCCAATTCACCCTAAAAACATGTAGAGTGACATGTGCTAAGCATAAAAAAATCCCTGCAGGAATATCTTTCCTCGTTTCAGATACAATTTTTAAAGTTATAAATGAAACGGTGAGTTCTGCCTCCAACCAAACTTTATTTTTGAAATTTTTATGAACTGGTACTTGGCTATTAGTATTGTGTTACCATCTTTAAACATTCTTTCTAGAAAGGAAGGTGCATTTTATGCTTAGGATTGTGCTTAAAGTTTTGTCTAGTGATTAAGGAGCTGGACATTTAACTGGGAATACCGGGTTTGATTCCACACTCTTCCATGAAGCCAGCTGGGTGAGCTTTGGCAAGTCACAGCTCTCTTCTGAGCTTTCACAGCCCCACCTACCTCACAGGGTGTCTGTTGTGGGAAGAGGAACAGAAGGTTCGTCAGCCACTTTTAGTCCCCTTCAGTGGGTAAGAAAAGCAGGGTAGAAAAGCCAACTCTTCTTCTTCGAGGTATTAAAAAGTTTAAATTTTTTGGTTTCTGGTTTTTAAATTTTTTATTTCTACTAACCACTAAATGGCTTTTTGTTTTAGGACTGATGAATCACTCTGGCAAAGCCTTGATCTCGCATGTAAAAATCTCGTCCCAGGAGTGATTGGCCACTTGCTTCCCTTGGGTGTAATTACCTTCCGTTGCCCAAGATCCTGCATTGCAGAACCTTCATTTAAAAACAATAGGTACAGTTTTTGCTTTTTCCTTCATTTGGATATTATTTTTTCGATGGAGCTTCCTTCTTTGTCTCCTGAGACATATAGACCAGTGGTTGGCAAACTCACTAGTCAACTTCCGAAGAGCCGCATGTGGCTCGCGAGCCGCGGTTTGCTAACCACCGATATAGACAATTCATGCTCCTTTTGCACTTGACTTTCTTAGATCTTACTATAGGTGTTGGCAGTGGGAGCCAGGGTAACGTAAAGCATTAGTTTTTGCTGTGGGAAGGCTTGTGGAGAATTAGGTCCCTTTTTGGTCACAGGGCTTCCTGTGTGACTTTGGAGATTATCATCTTGGCCTGTTTGGTTGCGGATGGGGTACCATGCTTTGTGGGACATTCTGATTCTTTGAGTCACTTGTATTTCTTCCTAAATGCAACCTGATGTGTTTAAACTAAGTTGTCTGTTCATGCTTACCTTAATGGTGTGGTTGCAGGAGCCCTGGAGGAGGCCTGTCCACACTTTGCTGCCACACACCCCTCCCCCCCCCCCCCCCCCCGGAGCATCTGAGAGATTTCTCCAACTACCCCAGTCTTCCGTAGCTGTGGAAGATTGGGGCAGCTTTATCGGGAGCCACTGATGATCCGTCCTTTGAAGGGTTCTCACTCTCTTCTGGGTCCAAGTGGGCGCACCACATGCCAACCACCATGGCAGTATCCCAGCATATGTCAGATGTTGTTATGGTCATGGGTTCTGGGCTGGGCTGGGCCTTCTGCACTTCAAGTCCTGGTGGTCTGGTGGGGACTGAATCAGCACTTGAAGTGTGGCTGCCTCTCCCTCAGTGTTATGTATTGTTAAACCATGCCAATGAGTTAAGTGAATGAAGTGGTGGGCTGGGTTACATAATTCAGGATTACATGTGATAAGGACAGGTTTGGTTTTACATAGCAGACCAAAAGCTACCTGCAAGGTGAGTTTGGAAATGCATTTGACAAAGCGATGTGGAAGTTTAAATTACCATTAGCAGCCACAACGAGGGGCAGACTGGGACACCAGTCAAACTGAGCTTCAAAGAGTATGGCCCAGCCCATTGGCAAGATGCTTTTGCTTGGGCCATAGCCTTATTCCTCAGAGACAGCTGTCAAGGATGTTGTTCACCAATATCCAGAGCATCACAGGTATCCTGCCCCTTATTTGCTCCTTGCACATAATAAAGCTTAGTGTGAAGCTATGTCTCAGTCTAAATTGAGAGAGGACATTTAGGTGCAGGAATAATTCAGCGCAATTTACTTTGTATTCTAAAATCCATATTGCTTTTCTCCACCGTTTTCTGTTTTCAGACCTCTTCGGCTTAAACACATGGATTTGTCTAGTTGTATAATAAAAGTTGCAGACCTTCAGAGCATCCTCGGGAAGTGTTATTCCCTGCAAAATCTCAGCTTGGAGGGGCTTCAGCTTTCTGATGACATAATAAAGTAAGTCGGTGGAGAATAACGTAAAACCCTCATCATGACCCTTGTACTACATTTCTACCCCATCTTAGGTCGGTTGTTGATTATTAAATTTTAGTACAGTGTGAACTCTTGCAAATTTCACCTCGTTGTCAGAAGTGCTGTTTGACCAAGAAAGGAAACAGCTATCCCATGTTTGTTTTTAGTCAGAGTACATCATTATCTCTTTCCATGTTAAACATCCCATGTTAGATTAATCAAGCACCCCCTGAACTTTACTAACAGTTAAAGACATACAAAGTGAGTAGAACATATTGACCTGCCCGTGCCCTAAAATCTTGAGGGGAGGCCCTCCTGGTTGTGTCACCGCTCAGAGCAGCAAAAGGGGTGGGCACCCAGGATAAGGCCTTTTCCGTGGTGGCTCCCAGATTGCAGAATAGTCTCCCTCCTGAGGTGCATCGGGCACCTTCACTCTGTGTGTTTAGATGAGCTTAAAACACACCTCTTTACCCTGGCCTTTGGCTAAGTAACGGGACAGCCTTTTCCTTCTCACGTTCAGACACTGCCATGGTTTTAATATGCTTAATATGTTATTGGTTTTAATGCGTTTCTTTTGTATGTTGTTACCTGCTCTGAGATCCTTGGGTATAAGGCAGCATAAAAATGCAAATAAATTAAAAAACTAAGTAGTTTTCAGACAGGCTAGTGCTGAAGCAGTACAAACTAGCAGCAAACAGTTTCCAGTTAAACGATTCCGCTTCAGAAATACTTCAGAATTCTTCATTAGAATATTAGGTGACTTTATGGTCTTTTATTTTGTCCTGGAGCTTAGTATTTAACCCTTAAGCTAGGGCGTTTTTGCACTAAGCTGATCAGGATGGCGCAGCACCTCTGGGACAGAGCATCTGCACCCCATGCTGCTGCCTCCAACTCAGAGTGGCCCAAAGGCACGTGTGGCTGCTTCCATGTATGAATACGGCATTAGGGAGGTGTATCGCAATAGCCCAGCCTACATCAGAAGTTGCCATGGTGATGCATGCAGACCTGGATAGACCATCCACATTGTAGCATAGGAGTGAGCTTATCAAGCCAGAATCATAATGGAGATCTCAATCTGCCACCTGAGGGTTTAGATCTCCACCTAGCCAGGAGAGCTCACTGGGTGACGTTGGGTCTGTTCCTGTCTCTCATTCTCCCCCAGGCTTGTCAAAGATACGGCCCTCCTTGGGCGCGAAGGAGGCGAGGCAAGCGAGCGCGCGGCGGGACCCTCCATTGCCCGGGCGCCGCCATGGACAGCCACGCCCCCGGTCACGCCCCCAGCCCCTCCTCTGTTCTTTAGCCACCCCCCGGCCACGCCCCCAGCCCTCCTCTGTGCCCTGGCCATGCCCATGGCCACACCCCCAGCCCCTCCTCTGTGCCCCGGCCACGCCCCTGGCCCTCACAGTATTTTTTTTTTTTAATCCGGCCCTCGGCCGGATTGAGTTTGACACCTCTGTTCTAACCTATCTTGTCACCAGGGTAAAATGCTAGAAGAGAATGACATGCCCCATTTTGAGCTTTCTGGGGTAAATGAAGTATATAATTAAACATAGATGATGACTGGCAAAGGTTCTGTGTAGATCAGTGATGGCCAACCTATGACATGCGTGTCACAGGTGACACGCCAAGCCCTTTTGGGTGACACACATGGTCACCGTGGCACCTGGGCGTGTAGTGCTTGCTTGTTCTTGAAATGTGCGAAATACCAACTTTCAATGGAAGATTTAGCAAATGTAAAGAATTATTCATTTTTGCTTTTAATAAAATACATATATCACAAATATAACTTTCTTACTAGAGCTACAAATATCACAAAATTATGGATATTTCTAGAAGTGACACAGCACCCGAGTTAAGCTAGATTTTCTTGTGAATTTTGACACACTGAGCTCAAAAGGTTCGCCATCACTGGTGTAGAGAGTCTGTCCCACATTTTAGTAAGGTTGTGATCTATAACCTGATTCTATGTAGAATGCCCAGTCTTGCACACTGTATTGTAGTTTCCTTGTAGTTATTCCCATAGCAGCCCAGCAAACATTGATGGTTATCTTGTAAGGCAAATGATTGGACATAACAGAGTCTCCTTTCTTCTTTTAGAAACATCGCACAGAACCCCAGCTTGGTGCGACTAAACCTTTCTGGATGCTCTGGATTCTCTGCAGATTCCTTGGAGGCAATGCTGAACAGCTGCTCTCGGTAGTAAAAGCTGATTGACTTGGCTGAGAAACAGCACTAGAGTCTATTGTCATTGTGCCCTTGTACTAGATATTAGAAACATTAGAGCTGGTACCTAGGCATCCATTCTAGCAGCCATTGCTACAGCTGTCTAATTTGTTCTTAAAGCTATCCAGGCTGGGTGCTGTCACCAGCTGTTCAGGTAGTAGGGGACTTAAAAGCCCTTGAGATGTTACAGTTTCCATCACCTGGTTTGTCAGCCAATAGAGGTGGTTGGGAATAGGCAGTTGAGCTCCCTGCAGATTGATTCATCCACCCAAATGCACTGCCAGAACAGATTGCTCTGGTAACATGCTTGGAGCCTTTTCCCACCTGAGTTAGGCACGCGGGCCAGTGAAGTTCTGGAATGCATTGGGTTTCCACACTTTGACTTAAAGCAGCACTTCCCCAAGCACTGGGTGTGATTGCCAGGTTAACCTTGCAACGCCAAAAATGGCAAGAGGCACATGCAGCATTGTTTGCCATGGTGACTTGGCGAAGCGGTGTGCAACCGCAGCTGTGCAACTGCTCCCAAGGCTCCCTTCATCCAGAAGCGGTACAAATGGAATGGTGCTGGCTTACACAAGCCCACAGCTAGTATAGCTGCAGAGCACTTTTTACACACTCGGGGCTTGCTCCAGCATGCGCTGAACCACTTCTAGCATAGAAGCAGCTCTGTACAGTGCATGCGGTCGTTGTGGGAGCAGCCTCCAGCTGTCCCACCAGACCAAGTGTGGAAAAGCCCTTGGGTTAGATGAAAGTCGGATGGACAGGATGCTGCGTGCCACCCCCCCCCCCCCCAAACTGCTACAACTAGTGAGCATGCTGGTTGGAGCTGGTGGAATTTAGGCAGTGGAACTATAGAACAGTAGGGTGCTTTAAGAAAAACAAAGGCTGCACATTATTGAATGAATGTTTTCTCACCTTGCACACAGGCTAGAAGAACTGAACTTGGCCTGGTGTGACTTCACAACTGATCATGTGAGGGCAGCAGTCAACCACGTTCCCACCACAGTAACGCAGCTCAACCTTAGTGGTTATAGACAGAATCTATTCATGTCAGGTGAGAAGCAAATTCTGGCTGGAAACAAAAGCTTATGTTGTTTGCTTCCTTGGGGGAAAATGTAGAAATATGCCTGATCTCAATTTCGGCTTGCAACTGCTTGAATCCCTGGGATTTTACTTGGTTTCATGACAGAAATCTACCCCAAGTGTTGAGTATGGCCTTTGCACACAGGTTCTTAAGAAGCCAATATACATAGGGGGAGAGATGTGAAGATGTACAAACGAATTCTTGCTTCTGGCTCTCATGGCTACAGAAAGGTGGAAGTGTGAAACATGCTTGAAGTACTGCCAGGGGAAGCTAATTGGTTATGCAAAGTCAAACTGATACCCAGTTTGACAATGAGACTCTTGGATTGCCATCTCCATGTGGTCCCTTTGGACATCAAGGGCTTACTGGGTAGCCGAATATCTGAACCCAGCAGAAAAAGGCCACCTAGAGGTTTTGCCTTCTTGCTGTCCCTACTACTTAGCTTCTCTACAAAGATATACCTTCATTTTATTTCTCTTTCCCAGCCATAAGCAAGGAAGTGGCAGCCTCAGTTACTGATCTAGCATTTTTCCCCATGTGAGCCAGTTTGGTCTTGTGTTTGGAGACTTGTGATGGACTCTTATCCAGTCATCTCCCAGTTCAGTTCTTTCTGAGCTCTCACAGCCCCACTAACCTCACAGGGTATCTGTTATGGGGCAAAAAACAGATTTGTCAGCTGCTTTTAATCTCCTTAAAGGTGAGAAAAGTGGGCTATAAAAACCAACTCCTTCTTACATAAGAGGAGCCCTTCTGGATCAGGCCACCGCCCATCTAGTCCAGCATCCTATCTCACATAGTGGCCCACCAATTTATTTATTTTTTACATTCCTATCCCGCCCTAAACCTGAAGGCCTCTGGGCAGGTAACAATAGTTAAAACAACACATTAAAAACAGAATATACATTAAAAGCACTTTAAAATTAAAAATCAACAAATCTAAAGCAATATACAACATGTTGAAAATGATGGTATCTGTGCTGGGATAGGAACTATAATCATCTCAGACAAAGGTCAGGGCAAAGAGGTGTGTCTCAAGCAGAGACAAGGGCAAACCTTTTCCCCATTTCTTGAAGCATGTTGTTGTTGTCCCAAGGATGTGTCTGTAGCACTTTACATGTTTCTACTGACCTATCAAGTCTGGGGACTCCTAGTCAGGTGTGTATAAATAGTTGTGTTATGTAGGAAGAATGTTAGTTCTTCTGGATCAACATTAGATGGTGCTAAATATGGGTACTCCATTCAGAAGCTTCCGGGCTTGTTTGGGTGCTGAACTGGTTCACATTGGCTTGGCCAATATCTAAATAGACTGTCTTGTTTTAGTGCAGTGGGAAGGCAAATAACAAATATACAGCAAATAATCTTAACATCCGAACCTAAAACTGAATAATGCAACAAGAAAGAAAGGGTGCTTCCGCGTTTGCCGCAGAAAAACAGATCTGAGAAGATCTGTTTTTTGGTGATCTGACCTCCCAAGGATCCGTCCCAAATAGGGCCTGCACACACATGGGGAGACCGGACCCAGCAGGACAGATGGTCTGGGTGCTGCGTGGAAGCCACAGCACCCGTTCCAAAAGTCCACTGGATTCCCGCGCCGCCGACACTGCCCCCGAAGCTGCGGGACTGGAGCAGGCAGCTGCCAGTCACTGCATGTTTCCAGCGGCACACAGCAGAGGGGCTTCCAAGGCAGGCTGTCCTGCTTCTGCCCCTCCCAACATGGCGGCCGCTGGGACATCCATCCCTTCACCTGGCCATGGGGGGAAACGTCCTGCTTCCACACGGATCCAGGCAAAGGGACAGATTGAAGACCTAATTTTTTAGGTCTTCATTTTAATCCAGTTTTTGGCGGCAAGACCCGTTTTAGAAACCGATCTTGTGTGCTAAAATGCGGAAGTGGCCGCCTCCAAAGGTCCGGAAAGAGGTCTCCAGTGCGGAAGCGAAGTAGGTAAGTGTTTTAAAATGTGTGTTAAATGCATGTTTAATCTGGTTTCCGCAGCCAGTGCGGAAACACCCAAAAGGTCACATAACTAGGACAGAACAAAAACAGACAAACCCCCAAACCAGTTCTCGATTTCAAAGGTAAAACACTAAGTGAGGAAACCAGACTTGCAGTTTAGAATTCATGAAGGATGAGGAGGGTTTGGGACATAGAGCTGCCTTTCTCTGAGCAGCAGTGATGAATCGAGGCCATCTTTTTAGGAACCATGACTTAGTCCATTGTGTTTTAGATTACTGGACCGGGATTAATTGGTTAAGTCCAAGGGGCCATACATGGGCCATCCAGAGTTCCCGTGAGACATCCAGGGTAGGGCTATTTTGACTTTGGTTGTCAAAAGTTAATTTAATGAAGTCTATAATTCTATAATTAAAGAAGCTCATTCCACTCTTAAACAAAAATACTAATGAGTAAAGGTATCTCTTGAGGGGTGATATTAGTAGAGGGGTGATATTAGTAACCATTGATTGAACCATTTCTGAAAACTCCTGGATGTTAGGGTAGGCACACCACGTATGTAGGTAGGTGCCCAGAGAATAGGCGTGAAAAGGTTTTTGGGTATACTGTGGAGAGAAAAGAGGGTGAAGCACCAATGATAGAGAACTCTCACTCAAAGTTCTCTTATCATTTTGTGATTTAAATAAATGATGGGATATTCCAGGAATTCTTGACCCAAATTTCTACTATGTCCTAACCACCACCATCCCTTTTAAGTTTGGGAAGTTTTGCATGAAAGGAATGTGCTTTACTCATCAAAATAGGGCATAAATTATAACTTTAAAGTGATGATCTATAACCAAAATCATACTGAACTGGTTTTATTCTTGTAGCCTGTGGCAAACCAGGTTTTGTTCTCATATGGTTTTCTTGTAATTATTTCAGATGTTAAAACACTGCTGGAGAGATGCTCTGGTCTAGTCCAGTTAGATTTAAGGTAAGACTTCAATGAATGTCAGAAGATCTTGTTTGCACGGTCTTAAACCTTATTTCGGAATCAATTAGGACCCATAGCGCTGCTTTAAGTCAAACCCATCATAAACATAGGCAGCAAAAATGTAACTTCTAGCTAGCTTTGGTAGCCAGGCTGGAAGTTGTGGCTGCCACACTATTTCCGGTTCAAAGGTATCACACTGGGGTCTTCCAGATGGTCCTGAATTACATGCATGGAATGGTCCTGGCACTTGCATGGAATGCTGGGAGTTATAGTTCAAGAAGATATGGAAGGTTGCCATTTGACCCCTTCTCTATTTCCTATGAGTGTCTATTTGGCGATAGGCTTCTCTACCTGTCCAATGGGAAAGACCTGAAGAAGAGCATCCCAGCTTCGCCTATCCTTGACAGATGGGGCTGGTATTTTTGCCAAGTACGGGCTGCCATGGGATACCTCTGCTGCACCTCAGTTGCAGAAGCTACCATTTCCTCACATCTATCTGTTGTAGGAAAGAGAGTCAAGGGGTGATGGTGTGCAAGCTTCAACTGATATATGGCAGATAGAGGGCAGTGGTGCTCTGAAGCTTCCAGGACTTACCCCCTATTCATCTCTGAGGTCATGTTGGAAGGAAGTGCTACCCTTGCCCCGTTAGGCAAATGTGCAAAACCTGCCTGTGCATAAGGATTCGTAATGTAATGTTAGTTAACCATAGCTAAAAATAAGTCATAGGGGATTTAAAAAATCAAGCAGGGCTAACCATCCCGAGTCTGTTCTGTACTTTGTATGTCCGAGAAACTAACTGCAGGAACAGATTTTCTCCCTCCCTCTGCTGACAGAACTGGGCTGAGATGAGAATGGCGAGAAATAATTCTTGCTTCACAGAATTATTCAGCCTCATGGAATGGCTGAAATATTTCAAACAGGTTCTTGAATGCAGATTCTGGTATAGGAGCCTCGCGTGTCTGTTCTTCAAAGCCCTCTGCCACCTAAAAATGAGTGTTTTACATGCTGTGTTTTATTAAAGAATTCCTATCCTGACCTTCACGAAAATATCCCAGGGCAGCTCACAATATTAAAATAATAAAATACTTATAGGTCACGGGAGGAGGGAGATCGGGACCAGGCAGCGGCAACAGGACAGAAGAAAGTCAGGGCAAGAGGGAGTGGGCATGGAGAGGGAGATCGTGGGTAACAGGACAGAGAAAGAAGTCAGGGCAAGAGGGAGGGCAAGAATTGGAGCAGAGGCTTGCCAAAGTATCGTTTTCTGGGCAGCAGCGGGAGCAGGGTGGCCTCCTGGAAAGGGATTAAAAGCTTAATGCTGTGTTGGCCTGAATAAAGGGAAAGCCGAATAGGGAGAGGAAAATCCAGAAAAAAATTGGCTTAGCATTTAAAGATGTAACCAGTAGAGTTGGAATTCGGGCTGAAGGATTAAAGTAAATATGTAACCATGGCCATAGCATTCTTAAAACATATTCCTAATATAACTCACTTCCTCGAAGCAATAGGGACTGCATTTCAGTAACTTTAATGATGATATTTCAAATATGCTTTATTTTTGGTTACATTTTAAGTTCAAATATCTTTTCTATTCTTCAGTGTGGCTCAAACCTTGTTTTGATAGTGAAGTTACTAGTGTATTAAATCTGAACAAGATTTAAACTAAATCATAAAACCTATGAATTTGACTGTGCTCCCAAAACCATTTCAGGCTAACTTCCTTAATGCTGTTTGGCTGTTAATCTTACATTTGTGAATAGCTGAGCTTTTAAATCAACTACTTTTCATTACAGCGACAGTGTTATGTTGAAGCCTGAATGCTTTCAGTACTTCTATCAGCTCGGTTACCTTGAACACCTGGGTCTTAGTCGATGCTATCAGATCCCTCCGGCAGCCTTACTGTAAGTAGTGTCTAAATTCTTCAAATGTATTTTAAGCCAACAAATTGGCTTCCTGTTCTGAGCACAATTACTAGAAATTAATCAGTGGGACTTTCTTCTTAGATAACAGATGTGGGGTTAATGTACAGTATTTCAGAGGAAATATTATGGTTGCAGATATTACTGAAAAACCTGAAACCAATGAGATTTTGCATTACCTATACATATATACATTAGGAGGAGGAGGAGTTGGCTTTTCTACCCCACTTTTTATCACCCATTTAAGGGGACTCAAAGCAGCTGACAAAACTTTCTATTCTCCCCACAACAGACACCCTGTGAAGTAGGTGGGGCTGTGAGAACTCAAGAGAGCTGTCACTAGCCCAAGGTCACCCAGTTGGCTTTGTAGAGGAGTGCAGAATCAAACCTGGTATTCCCAGATAAGCGTCCAACTCCCTAACCACTAGACCAAGGACCCAGAAAATCCGTAAGAAAATACAGGTTTTACTCATAGGAAGTGTTTCCATTTAATACTGATATCAGAAGACCAAGGATGTTAGTCAGGCAAGGGCGCATCGCTCAGTCTCCCAGCTTTTCCACCCCCACCCACCCCCACTCAAGGCCTTTCTAGCAGTACCTTTACTGAGACGACAGTTCTCATAGCCTGGCTAAGAACATAAGAGGAGCCCTGCTGGATCAGGCCTCAGCCCATCTAGTTGAGCATTCTGTTGCCCACAGTGGCTGCTGGGTCTGCGCTAGAACCATAGGAAACACCAGATCCAAAAGGAATATGACCAAGCAAGGCTGAAGTTTAACGAGAGCACAAGGTGGACATGCAGTGGCTCTTATGCTACCCCCCTTTCATGCAAAAGGTCCCCCTTCCCAACAGCAGTAAGGTCCAGACTTGTCCAGATTCATGCTAAATGCCTATTTACATTCTTTTTCATTTATCCAAGAATGTTCAAATTCAGCATAGCCAAATATTGAAGTTTAGCCTAGTAATAGGAGAGTGAAAGATTCCTCAGAGGTCTCAAAATGATGACCGTCTCCTATTATAATGGGTGGTGGAGGAGTGGTATCTGAGTCCAGAAGATGAAGGCTCCTTGCAAAGGAGACTTCTGTGGAATACAGGATGGGTTTTCATGTATTTGGGAAGTTTCAGATGGAGAGCAACCCCATTGGACTTGGCCATGGTTTTTGAGAAATTGAGTGGGTAGGTAAACTATGGCCCTTTCCCCACACTAGGCCTTATTCTGGAATGTATCTCAGGATAGGGGTCTGTCGTCCACATGTTAATGCAGGCTATGGTAGGCCTTACCTGGGGCCTACCATAGTCCACACTAGAATGTGGACAACAGGCCCCTATCCTGGGATATATTCAAAAATAAGGCCAAGTACGGGAAGGCCCTATGTCACCAATGAAGCTGGGATCCAGGAGAGTGGGATACGTCAGCTGCTGCATTTTGGGTATCCTGATGTAGGCAGTTTTGAGGGAAAGAGGAGCAGGAGAACGGCATGTCAATCTGTACCACAAACAGCTCTAAAAGGCGACACCCGTAAGGAAGAATAAGCACAAGGCAAATATGAAGACCAATCTGAGTGTTGGAAGGCAGTAGAACAGCAAAGGTATTGTTTTAAAGTCTGATTCAGTAGTGCCATTGGTTTCAAGGTGATACGTGGAAGAGAAGGTTTAGTAGTGAGAAGCAAGCAAGAGCTGTCCAAAATTTGGCAGTTCAGTCATCTGGGTCCCCCTGTTGGAGATATGTTGGAATGCCACAAAGTCTAGAAATGTGCCCCATCAACAGTTTGGCCAAAGTAAGAGCAGAGGGGATGCCTTTGAGTGGAATAAAATGAGCCACTTTTGAGAAGTGGTCAACAATTGTCTAAATTGTTGTGAATCCACTGGAACATGGGAAATCTACTACAAAATTGAAACTGACTTGTTCCCAGGGGTGGCTTGGAATGGGTAAGGGTTGTAAAAGCCCTCCTGGGTTAGTTATGTGTTGCCAACTGGACAGGAACGTGCATATTGTTCAGCATCCTTTTGCATGCTTAGCCACCAATGGCTAAAGTGTTCCAATTCCGGGTTATCATAGTGCAGTTGGAATATATTGGTTCTGTGCTGACCAATGCCTAATGCATGACCAATCATATTTAAGGCCTTCTAGGAAGCAGAAAAAACACATGGTGAGTAGACCTTAGGATGCTAAGCCAATACTAATAGTCAGGAAATATCAAGTATTTAGGTTTGTACTACAGGCATTCGATTAAGTATTAAAACACTGCATTATCCAGTTTCTGGATGTTGTCCTCACTGGATTCCTTTTCTCTTTTAGTGAACTTGGTGAAATAGCAACCCTGAAAACACTCCAAGTGTTTGGAATAGTGACTGCCAGCACACTACAGCTCCTAAAGGCAACCCTTCCTCGCATCAAGATCAACTGCTCCCATTTTACAACTATTGCAAGGCCGACTGTGGGCTGCAAAAAGAATGAAGAGATTTGGGGAATCCGTTGCAAGCTGCGCTTGAAAAACCCAGGTGGTTTTTAAGGGTGTGAAAGACAGTTTTAACTGCAACGTTGTGGTAGTTGTTAAAAGTCTGGACTTGAAGCAATCTTCTGAAATGCTCTATTTTTGTAACTTGCAGTGACTTGATACATCGGGGCTGTCAAGGGGCCTTATGAAAACTACATCTGTCAAATGGATTTGCAGCTGTTTTAATAAGGTCTATAAGAGCCATGCTAATCATGTATGAATAGTTACCATTAAGCCATGTGCACTGCCCACTTCAGGTAACACTATTTAAAAACAAGCCAGATAAGGTTTTTAAGATATTAAAACACTTGTTTTTGTATACCCTGCTGCAGCTGCCTTCTTTGCCCATGCCTTCAATCTAGAGATATGCAAAATTATTCGCATTTGAACAGTCAAGTCACTTGTGCTCACGGCATTTGCACTGAAATGAATATGCAGTTGTTTGTATATCCAAAAACTCAGTCAAGCTGAGCCCATCTCCTGCTCGTGAACACAAAATGGTTTGATCAAACATGCATGTTTCACTGTGGGTTTTTGCCCATAAAATGGGCTTTTTTAGTGGGAAATTGTATTTTTCTCTTCAAAACATGTGAAATCAAATGCAAACAATCACAAATTTCAGCTACGCACTATTATGTATTATTTGCATTTTTGTCCTCCCCTATACCTGAAAGTCTCAGGGCGGGTTACAAAATTTAAAAGCTGTATCCCCATGTAGCCAAAGGTCAGGGCGCAGAGGTGTGTCTTCACTGCCCTCCTAAACGGAAAGCGAGGATGCCTGACGCGCCTTAAAGGGGAGTCTGTTCTATAGCCCAGGGATCATCACTTGGCTATTTAAAGTCTTGGAACACTATAATCATAGAATCTTTCCATTTGAGGTAGATACTAATTAACTATGTAGCTGTCCTCTTCGTAAGCAGGAAAACATGTATCACAAGTTTCTTTTGCCATTATACCATTATAATCTTTTGTAAGTCAACATCTGTTTTTTGTGGAAAACAGGGATTTCTACTTTTCTCCTTAGAGAATTCTATTATAACAATTTTGTGTATAAATGAAAGAATACTGAAGTCTAGATTTGTTTTTTTCATGGTAATTCCTAACTCCACAAGTACTAGGAATCTTACTACTAAAATATGGTAGGGACCGTTACTGGTGTTCTGTAACAGAACCAGTTGAAAATGAACCAGAGGTTTGGTACTGAACTGAACGTTCCTCGAACATGAAGGACTGGATCTAGAACAGTGTTGGTCACATTTGAGGTCTGCTAGGAAGTGGAGGTGCACATGGCCCACTCGAAGAACCACTCTTCTGTTTCCACAACACCTAGTAGGACGGTTAAGTGAGCTGGGCAGCTAACGAAAAAATGAATGGCTGGTGGCAAGACTCAGCTGCCCAGAAAGTGATGGACAAGGAAAGCTGGAGATAGAGCAATACTGCACACATAATGGGAAAAGGGATAGAGGGTAGAGTAGTTGTGGGCAGGGCAGGCGCACGAGAGGAGTTTTGTGAACCAGGTGAATTGGATGCCCAATTCTAGGTTCAACATCAAACAATTCAACGTGTGACAAGTTTGTGTTTGTAAGCAACTGAACTATTTTGTTTGAGCACATTCCTTGCAGATGAATTTATATGTATCATTTTAGAAAAGATGTTCTGCTTAGCTAAATGTTTAGATTTGAACACTTTTTCCAAAGAGCAGAAACACTTCCAAAATATTAACTCACTTTTAATTGCCAACCACACCACACATTTCTTAGTAAAAACAAATCTGTGTCTTTATTAGTAAAATAGGAAATTCAGGTTAAAATTTTAGGAACACTTCAATCTGTGATGGAGTAAAACAATTTTTGGGAAAAGGCTAAAGTTACCACTATACTGTTTTTAATATCTTAATTTCTTTGTTGGCTTATTTACCACAAAACTATTTCATTCTTAATAGAGTAAGTGTTCTTTCAAATAGTATCTTTATTATAAACATGGTTTACCAATTATTATTTTAGCCAGAATGCACATAATACTGAAACAAACTGCAACTTAAGCACCTTTTTGGTGTTCATAGTTTCAAATACTCTAATTTTCTGAGTCAGAAGAACTATTTGAAAATGAGACCCAACCAGGAAAATCTCTATATACCAACTGTACCGTCTTATTTTTATTAGCTATAATAAAATGGTTTATTCTACAGAGGAATGGTGGAAATGGAGGTGCCCATATTATTTGATGAACTTAAGATTAGAACAAAAAGTCTGACTCTATCACAGAAGTAAGGAGAACCACAAATTGTTATTTGGGAATTGGCACAGAAAAAAAAGCAAAAATAACCCTCTGAACAGCCATGCCGTTAGCCAGCAAAGCCTTTAGAATCAATGTTAAAAATGAGATGACTTCGGAAATTCCCAATAAAACCTATTCTGGATTTTACTTCCCATGAAACCACCAGCAGCATTAAATGTGACTTGCAGGTAGTTAAATCAGGCTTTCTCAAACCAGTGACTTAAATGTTATCTATCCTTCCCCTTTCAAGTACAGTGATTGAACTTTAGTACAGCTTTCTTTAAGCCAGCAGTTCTCGACCTCCCTAATGCCGTGACCCCTTAATGCAGTTCTTCATGTTGTGGAGACCCCCAACCACAGGGGCGGGGCAGCTCGGGTGAGGATGGGGTGGGAAGGTGGGAGACTTGTTGCAGCCCTTCTGAAAGGGTAGTTTGACCCCCCCCCCCAAGGGGTCGTGACCCACAGGTTGAGAACCGCTGCTTTAAGCTCTCCTGGGAAGGGCAGTAGCTCAATGGTAATGCAAGCAAGAAGGCAAGAGACTGCCGGTTCAGTCCACAGGCTCTCCTCAGAAGTAGGCAGGGGTAAGTTGCATGGAGGCACCAATGCAATCAACCAGGAGTTGGACATGACTCAATGGTACTCAACAAACCTCTGCTGCCATCTTACATTTGGACAACGGTAATTACTATATTGGTTATTTTAGAGACAATTTCTATTTTAACTTCAATTTTTAAGGCTTTCTTTTTTTCTCTTGTATTTAACTGTGCTGATTGTCTTGGAGTATTGTCTACTGTACTGTATTTTGTGTGGGTAAATAACTGGAATAACAGGTTTCTGCATTTCCATGTGAGGATTTTGCGTTGTTTTGGCTCAGGGAAAGGAGGACAGGAAATAAAACTTGCTTTTTGAGGGTTCAAAAAGTAAACATTACAATTCTTATTTAGAATTTTTCAGAACCTTGGCCCAAAACTGAAAGCTTTTGACAAATGAACATGAGCAGAGGGAGCATCACATGCAAAATTTTATCAGCTGTTATTTTAAATATTCACAACCAACAACTGAGTGAGCTTTTTAAAGAGATAGTATTTCACTCATCTTACAGCTTGTTACTCAGTGCTTTTGAGAGACCATTTCATCATGTTTATGGGCTTCATAAGGACGGAATAATCTTAGGGGCAGTGCTGTACTCATCTTAAAGCACTTAAACCTTCATTATTTTGGCACAGTGGATAATATTCTGAGAGTATCATCTACCGGCATACAAACAGCATCTCTTAAGAGCCCTAACCCCAACAAAGCCTGGTTTTCCAGCTCTTCTCCACAGTTTGCCATGTGTTGTTATGGTAATGTCAAGGTTGTGTACATAAAATCAGGCATATGGAAGGAAAGAAGGGAAGCAGCTTTAGGAAGTCTATCAGAATCACTCAAGTGTGCACCATTATTCAAGTTGATCAACTTAAGCAACTGAAACAGAAACTTAAGAGTTTGTTTTTAGAAAAATTACAATCCCAGATTAATTTCACAGCTTCCTTAATTTCAAAGTACTATAGGACTATTTTCATGCTTTTTCTAAATTTTAAGCATATTTTCTTCCAAGTCCCCATTGAACTTGGCACACATGTCATGTTTCCAAATGCCAATAGAGTTAAGGCTGCAATTATATAAATGCAGACTTGAACGGATGTGCCCATTTTGAGCACACAAAATTTCAATGACAGCTAAATTTAGTTTGCCACAGAGCTGTTCAAAGAACAAGACATCTATACATACACCGCACAATGCTTTCGTTATTTGTTTCTTAAATTTTCCAAATGGGTTGATTTTATGAAATCTTGAGGAGGGATTCATTCACCTCACTTTAAGTGTATGGTACCATTCCAAATGAAAGCAGCAGACGCCTCTTGCAGCTGAAACTGTACTTACAATTCCATTGAAATTAGCTTCAGTTGCAGCCAACCTGTGTGGTGTTTGGGTTTATGGAGATTTCATCCAACATCTTACAGAGTACTAACTTAAAAATGATCACAATGGTCACATTCATACTCTTTCAAAGAATCAGCATTTAAGGTTTTGGAGTATTTCTCACTGCACAACAGAATACTAATATTTGTACACTTTTACTAATGAGTTTTGCCTAACAGGCATATAAGGGTCCATGATTTGAGTTTAGGTGGGAGCAGAAAGCATCCTCCTTAACACACCTGGATGGTGAAGTATACCAGCCCTGCTGCTCAGCCAGGCCACCTTTTGACGTTCTCCGCAAGGTCAATCTGTAGTACCTTTGTAAGACGAATTCAACATGAACCAGAGGAGGAATTGTTTCCTGCCAAAGTGCATTAGGGGTTCAGAGTAAGAGATCTAACAAACAACTTGGCTACTGTCTAAATGAACAGATGGAATTCTTGGTTTCTAAGCATACAACCTCTCATTACTAAAGAGGATCCGACCCATCCTGAGCCCATCTTTAAAAGCATAGCTTTGTCTTTTTATCAACACAGCATTAACTGGGACCTGCTTTTAACAAAATCTAGCACCTGCAAGAACTGAATACCACCAATTTTTCCCCTTAGAAGCTGTATGTTCATTTTCCTTTTATCGGGCTCTGTTGAATAGAAGATGCGAGATGGGCCACTTCTGCATGGGCATATTTCTGAACATATTTCCTGGAAAACGTCTAATAGGGTAGTTTTTCAGAGCTGAATTCAAGCAGAAACAACAAGCCACATTGCTAGATCACTAGAAATTGGATACAGCACTCTTGTTTCACTTTTGCAGGACATCTGTGGGGAACCTGAACTGTGACTGTAGAAAAAGCATAGTGACGAAGGCAGTTTCAAAGATTATGTCACAATAGAAAACTAAATTTCCAGGAGCGTACAAAGAGTATTTCAAATTGCTGGGTGAGTAAATTTAACAATGATCTACCTTTTTAAGCTTAATTTTGCATCATTTGCTTTTTTAAAAAAAATCAGTGAAGTTCAGAGGAAGAAACAAGGCATTTTGCTAAATCAGTATTAGACTTCTGCTACAGAACTGTACAGTTTTCATATTAATGACAATTACACTGAACCCTTAGTTCTTAAAGCATTTTGTCAAATTGCTGTTTTATGCATCCAGTTTAAACTTTTATGTTATTCGATGCAGGTAGTTACCAACAGTAGGTTACCGAGAACTTCTCATCCAAAAGGAATGAAATATTTCACTCTTTGTTTCCCAAATGCCTGTCTAGACAGAAAAAAAGTATCCCTTCTTTGTGCTGGAAGTTCTGAAAAGTTCAGCTCTTTTTTCAGTCTTCAAGCAAAACAGTACGTAGTGCATCTTCTGTATTGATTAGTATGGATGCTATTGCTCCATCATTAAATTCAAATGAAGTTCCTCCATCAACAACCATACAGGCGTCCCAACAACGAGAGCGGATACAAACTCTGAAAACAGAATTAAACAAATTATTAAAGAGACAAATTCTGGAATTTGATATAAAATAAGGGCTAGAATGAATAGCTGCAGAACATGTGTCTTCCACATAGAACATTCCATGTTCAACCTCAATTGTTTCTAGTATGACTGGGAGAGAGCTCAGGCTGAAATTCTTAAGCATCACAGATAGTGACACAAAAGTGCATCAGTTGTACGAAGAATCTAATATGCTCACAAAGCTTATGCTAGAGTAATATATCCATAGTCGGCCCACAAAATGAGAAATCTGGAGCCAATACTATATTGTCTAGTGGGTTCTCTCGGGTTTCAATAAGTATTTTCAGCTTTGGGAATTTGTAATGCAGGGGGAATTATGACCAATCCCAGTGGCTTTATATAACTGTTAAACTGCACTAGTGAAAAAATAATAACACCATAAACTACCAGAGCACAGAAGCTCGGTCACTCAACACTACTTTCTGAGACAGTACCTGGAGAAAGGAGATGAACCACTGTAGCAGTTCTACCCACTCCCAGCCCATAAAGGCAATTCAAAAGACTACTGTATCAAACACTACTGAGATATTAAGTAGGATCAGCAGAGTTGCACTCCCTCTGCCTCTCTCCCACAAGTGGTCATTAATCAAGGTGACCAAGGCCAATTCTGTTACAAAACAAAGTCTAAATCCAAACTGAAACAGATCAAAATAACAGCTTCTTCCACGAGTTTCTGTAGTGCTCAGTCACCATCCTCTCTAAAACCTTGGCCCAAAAGAGATACATGTGACTGGGGGGGGGGAGGGGTGTAGTTGGAATAAACTTCTGGGTCTAGGGAAGGCTTCTCCAGGAGGGCATGCACCACCACCTCTTTCAAAGCCAGCAGCAGCACTTCATCCTGCAAGGATGCATTTAATACTCTGGACCCATTCAGTCATACTCCCTGAGCTTGACCTAATAAGCTAAGATGGGCAAAGACTGAAAGGACAAGTGGTAGGATAACAACTGCAAGCACCTTCTTCATGTACTCAAGGCCTCCACAACTGAAAGCGATCCCACCAAACTGGATCAGATGACCCTGGACACCTCATCAGGTATGCCATCAAAAATAGCATTCAAGTCATTATGAAGGCAAGCAATTTTACCCTCAAAGTGCCTTTCAAATTTACTATAGCAGGAAGTTAGGTCAGGTTATCATCCAGCAGTCTCTTGGCTTCAACAAATATAGAGTAACTTGGAGAAGGGAAGGAAGGACTTCAACAATAACTATTCAATGGTCACATCTGGAGATGTTCTTCTCATGCCATATTAGCAGGAGCTGTACAACACATATCTTTGCATGAGTGCCCTTTTCTTCAACATGTCTGACACCGGTGGCTAAAAGACTTCTTAAGATACCTATCATTTGTGCTGCCCCACTCAGAATTTGGTGGGCAGGATTCCAGAAAGTCCTTTTTGACCATTAACATTTCATTAACAGGGATAAATCCATGGAATGGTATACTACAAGTTTCGGATTCCTGGAACTGAAAAAGAATACCTACAGTTCACTTGCAGCAATAAGTCAGAAAGCAGAAGTTCAAATTCATGTTTTCCTCCCCATTATTTAGAAAGAGTTCTAACTAGAAGACTTCTACAGGTATTGCAACAGGAACTGGAATTTATTAGCTTTATGATCTGGTAAGTTATGCTAGAGATGCACAATATACTGAAGAGTTTATTTGGTAAGTTCCTTAGTGGTAGAAGATAATTAAATTTTGATGAAACATCATTATATCTTAACATTTTTAAAGAGAAAACAGGATCAGCTATATTTTTTTAGGAAAAAAAGTATGAAAAACAATAACATCTCATTTTCCAAAATTATCCCATTTGAAACAGATCTATGATTCAAAAAGATTTCAGGTGTTCTACTGTATAAGAGAAGCTTGATAATGAAAAACTTTCAGCAAAACACACCTGTACTGAGCAGAAAAAGACTGTAAGGGCATTAGAGTAACAGGTACTATTTTCCCATCTACAACTTACTATAATTTCACTTTTATTACTCTACTAAATATGTAAGTCAAGCAAGATCGGAGACCCACCCTAGTGAAATACAAAGTCTATTATCAGTCACACATATAAATTCTTAGTGTCAAACATGCAGATTGGGCTCAGTTATGAATCGAAGCAAATGCCAGCAGCTAATACTTACTTTGAAGCAAAGCCCCGTTGTCGACTACTTGCAAAAACACGGTTTGAAATTGGTTCTCGTACACTGAAGAGCATCTTTGGTTCTTCTGGACTATACAACAGCGATTCATTATATTCATTTGTTACTGAAAGCACATAGTTTGAGAATTAGGTTCTAAAGTATGTACCATTATTAAATAGCAAATTAAACTCTAAAATAAACAGGTGACTCGACTGGGGATGAAAAAGGCAAAGTTGATGCGTATCACAGAAACCTGGGTGGGAGAAAAGAAGCTCTCACAGCTATGCCATTGTAGGTATGAGGTTAAAAATCAACTCAGATTGGAGGGCAAGGGCCACTGACATACGAAAGTTCCATTCCTTGACCTTCTCATTCTAGTGCTAAGCATCTGTATCTTCCATAGGATTTCGAGCACAATGGGGGATCACTACTGGCATCCAGCTTATCTCTCTGCTCAGTACGCAATAGGCCTGAATTAACAGACAATCTCAGACATAATGATAAAATGTATTCCAACATGTGTTGAATCTCCCATTAAGCCCTGAACTGTTCCTGATTCAATGGCCCTAAATACAAATACTAAAATCACTCGGAACAGAAACTGTAGTCATTCTGGATTTGGTTCTGGTAGCTGAGCAGTCAGATGGTAAACTCTGATGTCATTCTCAGATCACCTATCAGCCTCAGACTTCCTTTTCTCTGAAAACTGAAAGCTCAGTGGATTAGGGCATGTCTAGAAAAAGTAGCAATGAAACAGATCCATCAGGTAAGAAGCTTGTTCCATGGCTATGATAGGGAAATATTTTTCCATCATTGCTGCATCCTCTTCATGACAAGATTTTGAATAGTTTGAGGTGATGGTGTATGCTGGCCCAAATAGTTACACCTTCAAAGCCTAACTTGCCAATCAAAGGTACCTAGTGATGATCAGTTACTGTGTCCCAAATATAGGGACAAAGTGTCTGTCTCTAGTTAGCTAGGCTTGATCCAGGTCCATCATAGTTAGCAAGCCAGCTGTTGTATTCCTTAAAGGACATTAATGTTTTGCTTCTCAAAGGGACCATGACCTGATCCACTATTATATACAAATACAAGCCATAAACTACATGTGCCAAAGAATATAGCTGTCAAACAGCTTCAAACAAGATCTTATTTTCTGGATCCATAACAGCTGAGTTTCAGACCAAGGTTAGGGTCAGCTATTTCTGATAAAGGAAAAACAGGGACACTGTCCTTTTAAGTCTTCCAGAGCCTTTCAGCAGTACTGTATACCTGCATAAGCTGTTGGTACTGACATGTGGACTCTACTCATAATGATAGCTGCATCCAGGTGTACTGGAGGCAGTTAGCATAAAGGGCACATAGTAGGACTAGGTGGTTAACTGCTATTAGCCTTTGATGTCAGAAAATTCTAATAAGTGAAAAAGTCTTTCTTCTGCAATACAGCAAAAGCCCAGTTTGCCAGTCCTCTGACACCAGAAGCTAATGACAAATTGCCTCAGGTTCAGAGGACTCTGTATCTTAGATGGCAATCTGCTATACAAGCTGAAGGATTATAGTTCTGTGTCATGAAAACTACATCTTAGAATAACACAGGCTTTAGTTTTGTCCATTCTAAAGTTCATGTCCATAGGAAAGCACCAGAACTCCTCATCTGGAGATGAGGTCTGAGAAGCTATGAATATAGCAGGCAATATTCAGCTCTACCCTTATTAAAGATGAAGCAGTAAACATTATGGCTCAGGCCTCTGTCTTAGTGAAGGACGATATAAAAATCAAACTGGAACTCATAAGAACATAACAGGAGCCCTGCTGGATAGGGCCACAGCCCATCATCCAGCATCTGGTCTCACACAGTGGCCCACCAATGGCTTATGGGCATCTCAAACAGAAGACAAAACCTTCACCTGCTCGCTTGAGTCTACTCTACCTTACCCTGTCCTGTTATTATAACTGACTAGAAAGAGACTAGATAAATTC
The DNA here is from genome assembly GCA_023333525.1 of Aspidoscelis tigris stejnegeri. Lineage (NCBI taxonomy): Eukaryota > Metazoa > Chordata > Lepidosauria > Squamata > Teiidae > Aspidoscelis > Aspidoscelis tigris. Next base: position 18,555,088 of record JALMGA010000007.1, read on the forward strand.
AAATAAAATGATTAAGAATACCATGTAATGACTAAAGACACTCACCTTTTTGTATTAGCTCCTTATTCAATTGAATATTTAAACTGTCATAATGTTGAGCTGTCAAACCAAAGAGAATAAAGGTATCAATTAGAACCAGACATCTTTCTGCATTGCTAGTCATCAGATAAAACCCACTGGAAACTCACCAATCTTAAGGATTTCTTCCACAGCCTGGTTTGCTATCTTGTTGATATTAAAAGACCTAAAACAAAGTAGAAACCCAACATCATTTACTATGTATATATATATAGCTCTTCATTAACATGCTCTGTGGTTTTTTGTTTTGTTTTTCAAGAAAGATTATGAAGAATACGGACCACTCAGGGCATTAATACAGTTATTGCTGTGAATAGTCATCTCCTACATTTTTTCATATTGTAGGAATACATACCGAAGGGTATCTCAGCAGAACCTTTCGGTACTGCACAGGGTTTAGGCACGTACATACTATTTATTCATTTAACTTGCATTTCTATCCCACTCTGTATGTGAAGGTCTAAGAGCAGGTAACAGCAACAGAAAAAATATAAAATGAATGCCAGGGTACATAATGTGTTTTTAACAATTTCCTAAATGTATTAGTCAAAGGTACCTGCCACACCTCAGGGGGAAAACTATTCCAGTCTGGGAAATTGCAGAAAGAAGGATGAAGGCCTAAAAAAGACAACTAGCATTTTCTACTTAAACTCTGATTTTTTAAAATTATTTTTAAAAAGTGAGATATAAAACAACTTCAGCATCCACAAACTGCATACTTTTTCATCAACAGCTTTTATTAGACCATGTCTGCATTTCAGGTGGGAATTTTAAACTTCTAGCATCGGTCAGTTCATAATTCTGGCATTTCTGCTTTTGGCACTTTTCAAAAAGTCAAAGACACCTGAAGTTATTTGAATCTGTATGACAATCAACTCCTGTAGCCTTAAAAAGCATTAGAAACAAGTAGCATTTTTGCCCCATTTTTTATTCCAGAGTCAAAACCCCAACAGGGACAATAATCTCATGGTTTTCATTAGGAATAACAAATAAAGTAAAACTACTTATAACCAAGATGTCAAGAGCACATCAAACTTACCAGGCTTTTGATCCTGTTCCAGTGCATATATTGAGGCCTGAACTCTTTTGTTTCTCCCATGGACCATCATCTACTGATATTTCATAGTAAGAGGCCCTACGAAGGGAGAATTTAAAACTGGAGGATTTATAGTTCACCCTGAATAAGATAGAACACAGCCCCACATCAGATATTTAACAATCTAAAAGGGCTGATTTCAAACATGGCTAAAATTTCACTACTCAATTTAGAGTATCAGTTTTAAAAGAAAAGATTGACTTTTGATTGGTAGCTTTTCGTTAGTTTTCAAAATTAAAAATTGTTAGTAAGATCACAGCCATTTTGAATGCCTTTTAGAATTGTGTAGATTAATATTGTGGGTTCTATGTAATTAAGTTCATTAGTTAGTGTTTCCAGCACTTCAAGTGCAACATTACTTCATCCACACTTTTAAATATTCTTCCATGTATGTGGTTCTTCCCAATTAAAACTAAGACATTTTAAAAGGATGCACTGTGCCAAAATTTCCACTTTTCATCTACAGTGTTATAAATTTGCCATAGAACAGCAAATTTCATACAGTGAGAACTGGAGACCCAGAACTAGAGATTCCCCATCTCAGGTTTTTCATGTACTATATAGTACAATACTCGCTCTTTTTTAATGCTATTCGCTGAAGAAGGCAACGGTAGACCACTTTTGCCAAGAAAACTGCATAGATATACCCATGCAGTCAACCAGGAGTCATGAAGTGTCAATGGTACCCAACAGCAACATCAATAAAAAGTTCTCAAAACAGAAGGAAAAAAAACCACCCAGAAAGCAAACATCAATAATGTCTGATGTTGCAATCAAATATGGAAAAAAGAGGCAGACACTTTGAGATAGGTGATCAAAAATGAAGGACAACTACAAAAAACGCCTTCTTGAATGTTACAACCAACCTTTCCTAAGAAAGCAAGGACACATGCAATTGACCTTAAAGATACATATTAGAAAAAAGAGCTACAGTCAACACTATGATTTCTCCTAAAAATGGAATAAAATTGTAAACAATGAATCATTCAAAATCAAATCTATCTTCAAAGGGCAGCTCCAGAAAAAGAATACAATCCAGTAATAATGTAGCTAACAGGTGCACAATCACAGTCTAAAAGCATTACAAAAGGGAATAACTGATGCACCCACCAATACTGTTTCTTATAGCATGCCAAGAAACTACTACATGAAACCTACAGCATCTATCAAAGCTAGTGCTTATTGTTTCAATACGCTGATCTATCACTATCCCAAACAGTCCACTCACGGTCTCACTTGCACAACCCACACTTATTTTTCTTTATTCCATTTCAGCCTCTCTCTACTCAACAGAGCATGAGAACACTCTTAGCAATCCATAATTTTAATGAAATTTGTTGACAATTACTGCTGTACTAGGTGTTAGTATTTAAGACAAACATGGCATAGGTATAGTTGGAATCAGTGATAAAGTTCAGATTATTGTTCAGAATCTATTACCAACAAGATGAGGAAAAGGTAAGACTACAAAATAAAAATGAGGAAAACTTATCTTTCCTCTGTTATTAAAAATCCTTACATTTACTGTATTTTCTGGCGTATAAGACTACTTTTTAACCCAGGAAAATCTTCTCAAAAGTCAGGGGTCGTCTTATACGCCGGGTGTTGTCTTCTTTTATGGCAAGTATATACAAAACTCTATATTTTAAGTGGAAAGTTGGGGGTCGTCTTATATGCCCAGTTGTCTTATACACTGGAAAATACGGTAGTTCCAGTTTGAATTTTGTATGACTAATCCTAGTCTTACATATTTGTGTATACCACACAAAGCACAAAATAAATAGAAACAAAAAGTGCACATCCAACTAGGTCCTTTCATAATATTTTCTGAGTTTCACAAGTTTCTCATTCTGTTTTATTCTGAATACCAAGTGGTATTAGGTACAAACAAAAATAAAATGTGCACATCCAACTACGACCTGCTACATAAAAGCAAGGAAGAGATATCAGTTCAGATTTGGGAAATGATACAGATATCCAATTTTAGTAAATATAAATATATTCACATAAATCAACAGAGAAAAAGGAACATATTAGGCCTCATTTACTCTGAAGTTTACAGGCTGTTGGAAGCAATATTAGCTCTCCTGACCACAGGTCTAGCATACCTGGATGAAAGAGACTCTCCAATAAAGACTTCATTTAATGATCTCACTGGCAAAAGGTATGGTTCAGATATCTGAGACCCTGTACAAATGCAAAACAAAGCAATCTTAAATCACAGGTCCAAATGTTTTGTGCACAGGGCCCACAAAGTCCAACTAGGGCTGTTTTTGCACTCAGCTTCTTAAATCCAGATTTAAGAAGCTGAATTGGGTCCACGGAGTTCCGGATCACCACAGACACCTGATGAATCTACATGGGCCATCTAGCACCTGATAGTAATGGCTGCTAAATGGGGCCGCTGTGCGGATGCCGCAACATGCCACCTGTGGCCCCAATGAGGTCCGAGGAGGGAGGTCTGCCCTGGTTCCGCAGCTGCATCAAGGTGGGGGTGGTGACAGAGGCCGCATCAATGCAGCTGTGACTGCTGCCTCCACTATCGCCCACCCCACCCCCCAGGTGTGGCTGTACCTGGGACGTGGCGGCAGCATTTGCAGACACATCAATGCCCCCCAGATGCATCTGCATCAGCAGTGGGTGGCAGCAGCCACATCAAAGCAGCAGCAATCATGCCTGCTGGCCACCATCACCACTGCCGTGCACCTCCCACCACATCCCGCGAAGCTCAGGGAGCTGCACACCTGCTAGGCTTGACCCTGTGAAGTCCATCTGGCAGACAGGCACGCAGTAGTGCCCTCATCTTTGTGGGGAAAGACTGGATCAAGGACACCATTAAAGGGGTCCTCCAGAAAAATAGATCTAAGGGCCTGAAGATGCTGTCCGGACAACGCATTCCCCATGATGTCCTAATGGGGTCTTCTGTGAAGAAAATGAGTCACAATTCCATCCCTAATGGGGTCTTCTCGGGTCCTTAATGGGCCCTTCATAGCCTATGTGGAAACAGCCTAGTACAAGCCTGGGGAACAGCAGAATTAAAATCATTCTTTTCCCTTCTCAGACTAGCACCAGTACAGACTGACGAGCTTATGAACGCGTAAAAGCTCTTTAAGGAGGCACATACGGCCTTTGGGCTACACCCTGGATATCTCATTTTTAATTTAAAAGCCTTCCAATCAAGTGGTGAGAGCCTAGAATCTAATTTTGTTTCTATTAACATTTTAATGTGTTTGGACACATCTGAGAGTTGCAATAAAGTAAGCATTTTAACCCTGAATCAGTCTGAACTTATTATGTTTTAAAAAGCAACTGTACTTACTTTGATCTTGAAGTCTTTCAGTAACATGAGCCCTACTATGCTGTTCTTGACTGAGCTGCTGTTCATGTAAGTCAACAGGAACTGGATTAATACCAGTTCCTTCAAGATATAACCGGATTCGCTGACGCCACTGCCACCTTTAGAAAGAAGAGAACATACAAGTGAATATACATGAAATTGATGTTGGTTTTTTCTATACTGAGAGAAACATGACATTATATCAACATTAAAATTTTTTTTTACATTAAGAAAGAAATAATTTTGCTAACTGTAAGCAAAGCATATTTATTGCTTCAATTTGATAACAACTGTCAGAAATTTAAGTCCCATGCTAAAGAAATGCTGCAGTTCAACAGCAGAATATGTTATGCTAGTAAACGTTCCCTCTAGAATTGTTCTGGATGTAAGATTGGGTTTCCATGGTTCCCTTATCAATGTAAGTCAAGAGCAGCAGATATGGGGCAACCAATATAATGTAAGTCAAAAACAGTATGGAGGGGAGGCCTAGACTAAAAATACCGTATTTTTCGGCGTATAAGACGACTGGGCGTATAAGACGACCCCCAACTTTCCAGTTAAAATATAGAGTTTGGGATATACTCGCCGTATAAGACGACAACACCCGGCGTATAAGACAACCCCTGACTTTTGAGAGGATTTTCCTGGGTTAAAAAGTAGTCTTATACACCAGAAAATACAGTAATAATGCTGCAGGGGGAAGAGCGTCTAAAAACATGTCCATGGTATCTTTCATCCAGTTACGCACAGGGGGAGTCCTGGACTTACAGGGTGCAGAAAGGAACTTCCTCAACATAACTGGAGGTCTAGTTAAGCCAAGACAAGCCACCACTTCAGTTTAAGAGCCAGCCGAGATGAGATGAATTGGATACCCCCCATTTGGGAATTTACTGAACCAAAAAAACTGGTTCATGCATGTGGCTAGCTGAGTTCATTGCTATGCATCATTAGAAATGTGCCGAACTAGGTTCTAGATGAACCAGCTTTCTTAGAACACTGGGGATCTGCAAGGCTTGGTACTAGATTAAACCCTGCTGATAGTGAGCCAATATATGGGAGTTTGAAGGGAACCAGTTTGGCCAGTTCATGATTCCCCTCTTCTCCCCTTGTGTCTGTTGCCAATGCTCTTAAGTTACTTGCTGCATCTATTATTGGGCCACTGCTGCTAATCATGTGGTCCTCCAAAGGTTTACTCAGCTATAGACAATCACTATGTGCTTTGCCTGAGCATTCTGCCATTGTCCACACCCCACCAGAATAGAGTTCTGTAACAGGCTATGGAAGAAAACTGCTACAGACAGCTTGTAAGCAGTCCACAGAGCATTCTAGTGGGTTGACACACCAAACTTGGCACTGTTTCACTTAGCACCTGAAAGCACTGAAGTATGCTGCTTCTGGGCAACGGGTCAAAGAAGCCCGGACCAACAATTCAGTCTGCATCAAACCAAACTGAGCTATATCAATTCCTGCATTATACACTAGGACTGGCCTCCACTATTGTGTTTATACTATATTCTTGCCCTATTAATGAAACAATGAAACAATTTTCTCAGTGGTGCTCTACAGCAGCCCTATTATTACCTATTCACAGCTTACTTTTACCCACAATAATCTATGTACTTCCAATAACACCAAGGCATAAATTTCAATATTTCACTGTTCATAATCCTTCAGCAGACATGGAATGTACCAGACTGATGACTAACACTAATCTGGAAACAATGGTTTCCATATTAATGCTGATGAAAAAAGTAATCTTCAGAACTGTTCTCATACAACTATACAATTTTATAGACAAGTTCATGAAATCAAGCCTACCTAAATTCACCACGATAAAGTTTCTGTAGAGCATCTGGAAATGAGTGTGTATATCGAACAGGTAAACATAAGTGGCCTTCAGATCTAGGTAACACACAATGAATGAATGAAAATCTGTTCTCTCTGATTTGGCAAAGAGGAATAAATAATTTCACCAGATGACAAAAGCAATAAATTGCTAAATATCTATGAAAAAACTTATTTAATAATGCTTACATATTATGTTTCTTCCACATTAGATTCAGCCTCATTTATTTGTATTTCTATCCCACCCTATACCTCAAGGTCTCAAGGCAGGTTACAATAATCTGAACTGACAAAAACATATTTAAGGTCATACATCACCCCTAATTCTTTCTAAAAATCTGTACAGATGTTTTAGATTTAGGAAGAGAAAGTCACAGCATCAGAAGAAATATCTGCATAAGGCAGACCTGTGTGGTCTTAAGACAAATATTGTATTTTATAAAGAATCCAATATTCAGTAAGATTACAATCTCGGTGTACATTTAGGAAAATAACAGTACAGTAATTCAAATTAATTCATTTTGTAAAGAAAATAGAAGAGTAGTTTTATCTTTAAGGGAAATTTGAAGGCAACAGCTAAGAAATACATTAGGATAAAATCTTACAGAATCATATATCTATACTAATATTCATACAAAGGACTAATTATAATCTTCTAAGTTAGCAGGCAGTGATGTGGATCTTCAGGGAAATTTTCCAGTGATGAGGCTAATTTGCATTGTAAAATTTGACTGTTCTGGCCCAGGGAAGGTTGGCTAATGCAGGTCTGCTGGCACTGCACCAATGTCAGGACCTCATTTGGTGGCATCAGCTGAATCAGCAATCCAGGTGCTCTTTTACTGTACTTCTTCCATGTGCTGGCAGCAGAAACAGCAAGGGAAAAACAAGGTTGTCAGGCAGTGCCAATCTACCAACTCCTAAGTGGCAGGAGTATGTAACCAGAAGTCACTTCTATTTTCTCAAATGGCAGAAGCCCACTGACATTAATAGGGTACAGGTATGGCAGCAGTTACATATGGGAAGAGCTAAAAATTCAGAACCGAAAACCATAGGTTCAGCATACTTGCAAGAAAGGATTTGCAATCTTTCCCAAAATCTGTGATAGAAAAATGGCAGCAAACATATACATTGATGAGTTTGCTGTAATTAAAGCAGTTGGCTTTTGAGTTTGAAAATATGGAGGGGGAAAATCAGCTGCGCTGATCTTTCCAAGTTTTAAAATCTGTTCTGTTGTGGTGGAATCTAACTCTCATGAAAATCAAGCATGTCTCTTTCTTCCTGCTTGTTAATCCGTGAAATATATTCCAACTTTCTTGCTATGTATTGGAAAAATGTAGTGACTGCAATTCTGTAACTAATATTTGTTTTACATTTGGTATTCATTCACTGGGACCAGTGAACACATGAAATCGATTGTTTTTTCCACAGAAAAATAAAGTACTGTACTGGAAAATTTGCTGCCCAACATCACTATTAACAGAATAGTACAGGACAGTACAAAATAATACTCTTACTGTTATTGAACCAGACTCTGACTATATTGCCTGCAGAAGCCACAAAAAGCAATGTATTTGTGAGAAAAAAGAAAATATAACATTTATATAACAAACAACAAATAACATCTTATGCTTAATGCAGAATTGTGCTTTAAGTACCTCCAATACTTAGATTACAATACTGTGTCACATTATGATTAAAGGCATCTATAGATCTTTGGCTCACCTATCTGGATCTGTGTTTATCCCAATAACTGGTTTTAAACGATCCAACACCTTACTGGCTGCCAAAAGCATAGTGCCATCACCTAGATGGAATGTATCATATCAGTCATTTTGTTTTTGCAGTGGATAGCTACATTTTGTATAGGTTGGCTTCTGTTCTTAAATCTTACAACGCTTCTGAATAACCTAAAGTAAGATCAAATTTTAACTGCCATCAGGAAAGAACCCAGAATATCCTCTATTTAACAAACATATACCATCACCACTCTGCTTTGTCCTTTAAATATACATTTCTTTCATCCTTAGAGTATCTAACATAATTTTTATTGTCCATTCTGAACTCTGCTCTTCCAAATTCTTAGCCTTCTTAAGGAACTGAACAAGTACTGCAGATGAGGTCTGACTACATGAAGCAGTAATTTAAAAATAAATATTGTAATTCAAGGTCTACTGGTTGTGCTCAAATAAATGAAATTGCCTATTCAAGAAATTTGACAATTAACAAATGAAATTATTTTTATGTACAGTAAAACCTCCTAAAGGATAAGGGTTAAGCTAAAGCAAAATGGCGTGTTGTGTAAAAACGTATGATGGCTGGGCATCATGTAAGTCATCCTCAAAGGATCCTCTGCCCAGTGAAAATCACCTCCTCCTCCGGCTGCCTTTGCTTGCTCAATGCTTCTCTTAGTAATCTGCTGCTTCCCACACTTTTTCAAACAAGTTGTATTGAAAATTTGTTTGCTTAAGTGAAAATTTATTCCAGACCATCCTCAGATGAAACTGGCACATAAAGAGTTAAGCCTCACTGCTCCCATCCTGCTTCTGATAACTGCACTATCCACCATAAAAGAAAATGTGACCTCCACTCCTCCCCAGCACCACGAGAAATAAAGATCTAAACAGAAGAAGAGCATGGCTCCTGCACCACAGAAAGAAACAAGTCTGATATGACAAGACTCTGTGGCTAAAGGCTGCTTCTGCAGACTAAAACTGATCCAGCCTGTAGCATTTGAAAAAGGCAGGAGCCAGTTGCTATGTAGCAGCTCTGCGGAACTCATGGACTGAGGCTTCCCTTGTTAAGGCTGCAAACACAGAGGCTGACCTTGTGGGGTGTTCGGGAGTTCTTGACTTGATAGGCCAAGGTGATGAGACATTCACCTAAAAAGCTATGACCCTTACTGAGGCTTTCAAGTCCCAATTTGCCGGGTTAAAAATCACAAAAATACTGCAAAATTGCTCGGTATTTTTAGTCCTCTGGAGATACACCTTTATGGCTCTTCAGAATGAAATGACTAGAAATCCCAGGTCAGAAATTTATGGGAAACCCACAGAGAAATTCATTTGACTTCTGAAGAAAAACTCTTCAACTACCAAAAGAATGAAAACTTGCTTCTTAAGGTATTAAAACCTAATTCATCGTTCCATTACCTGAGGAACACCTTCCAGATAGCATTATAAAAGTAGTTCCAGTGGAGACAGCACTGCCAATCAATTGCAAGATCAGAGCAGTAGAAGGTTCCCCCCACTTCCACAAATTACTCCCCTACACCATTCTCACCCTAAAATGCAGACAATCATGCAATACCAGAACATCAGCACTATGAAAACCTGTTAGGGGAGGTTCTAATGTACTGTATAAATTTCAAAAGGTGCGAAAAAATACAGCAACTTTTATGAAGGAAAGTACATGCATGCGCTTGCTCTTGAACCAGCAAAAGCCAGATTTTTAGCTCTGCTAAATATGTCTTATCAGGCTATAATTTGTAACTCTTCTTTCCTGGAACTGAGCTGAGCAGAGGCACAGTTAGGAATGCAGTAAGTCCCAACAATTGAATTTGTTTAAAACCATGGCTACGAGCATGAAGTAGTAAGCCAAAATTTCAATTCAGATTCTTCTGACGTCATGCTGATTTACAAATAAGCACTCAAAGGCACTGTAAATCAAAATACCCTTCCCACTCACAAGTTAATACCTCCTGCTGCTACAACAGCATCTGCCCATCGAACAGTCTCTTCATCATATTCTCTGCGTTTCACAAGCCGGACCTCAATCTTCTCATTCCTAAAGATTTACAGAAATGTATGTATTTATTATTCATGTTTTCAGGGCTCAAGGAAAGTTTCTAGTTTCCTCTAAAGGCCATTTTCAAGGACATGAGAGCAGGTAAGGGTCTCATCCTCATCTTCTGCTTGAAAATGTCCAGAAGCAAATGCTGTACTACAAGTGCTGTGGCCTGATCCAACAATGTTTCTGTTACCGTTACAGTTAGCAGCATTGCACATTCTTACTTAGAACCTGGAAACATGTACCTTTTGTCTTACCAGTTGATCTCATCATCTGAGGTCCTTCTGATTCCTTCTGGAAGAAATCCAGGGGTAGCAATATAGAACTGACTTTTAGAAATTGCCTCTCTTCTTTTAATTACAAAAGATTTTTCTATCAGGCACTTGGGATGAATACTTTACCCCAGTTGGTTCTTGTTTATATATACACATCTGCTATAGGAAGAAGTCATTCCCTTTTATTTATTATTTAAGGCAGTTTTGTGCCACTATCAATTAAAATGTTTCAAAGCAGTTACCAGAGCGTTAAAAAACAAGGATAATAACAGAGTGAAAACAGCAGTTAAAACACATTAAAAACTGGGTGGGCCTGGGGAGACAACTGTTTACATAGGGAATGCCTGTGTATAAACTCTGAACAGCAAAGGGCATTCCAAAGGGAAGGTGCTGAGAAGTCCTGACTGTAAGCTATCATAAGATGTCATTCTTTATTATGCAGAGCCATAGCAAGCCTCTCTCGATGATCTCAGGACTCTTCCAGGCTTAGAGAAAGTGTTCTTTAAAGTATAAATTTACATTCTATACCTTTGTTTTATTTCTGGTTTTAAATTTTGTGTTATGGATTTTCTTTTGCACGCTGTTCTGATTTGTCAAATCAGAGCACTAATATTTTGAAACTGAAGGTATTAACACCAACGATGACCTCATGTGCCAATCAGAGGAAAAAGGAATTCTCTTGGCAGGGTTGCCGTGGAATCCTAAGGCAGGTGGCAAAGAGAGGGTGGTAAGTGAGGAAAAACTGAGGGGGGCTGTTGGTGCTGAAAATGGGAAGTGTCAGAAGTTTGAGTTTCTGACCAGGAAAAAAAGCTAGGAGGGGTTGAAGGCAAGTGATGGGGGAGAGGACACTGGTGGTCTGTTGTAATTTTGACCTCTGTGTGGTGTTTTAAAAGACAAGGAAAGCCTAGCCTGATTAATCCCTATTCACAAATTCTAATCTTGTTTCATGAAATTATCTAAGAAGTCATGACCCTGGATCAGCAGAGAATAATCAAATCTGCATAAATTTAATAAACTTACAAATTACTTTGGTTACTCTCTCCTTTGATTCAATATTCAGAATACTCACGTGATCCTTAGCCAACATATTTAAAAGGAAGAATGTAGGAAGAGGCATTGAGTAGTAATATCTAAATCAGGAATGGGGGAAAAAGGCCAAGTGTTCGCACCACAATGCAGGCTTCCCATCTCCATAGAAAGTGAAGCTGCTATCTTTGCTGAAGAGTCAAAGTGATGGCAAAAAACAGGACCAAAACCTCAGCAACACTGAAGGAGTAATAATTCACTTCTCAGTAAAATAATCGGAGTCACACTAAGAGAGACTTCTCAGTGGTGATTTGCCATTAGAAGAGGAAACTATGAACAGATGGAGAGGTTCTTTATAAAACTGTCCCCTGATCCTTTGTCAAGGAAATTCTATGTGGTCATACTCAATTATCATCCACTGAAAAATATAAAGGGAAAGCTGTCATTTGCTGAGGGAGCCCACCAATGGGGATGCACAGTCATGCTCTGGATAAACATTCTCAATTTACAACAGATTATAATCAAATTCTGGATACATACCCTTACCTTAAACTATCTACAACATGCTCCACATTTTTTGTATGAATCCGGTGTCGCTCAAGTAAGCCACTGTAGTTAGAGCCCTTTAATGCAAGCTGTAAAAGACGAATCACAGTTTCACAAATCTGGCAGTTGTTAATAAAAATGTTAAAAGACCAGGGGGAGAACTTATTTTTGAACAACTCTGGAATGGAAAATATCAGAAATAACCGACTCTCAATTATTCTTTTGTTTAAGAGGCATGTTTTAAGAAACTGAAACCTGGATGATCAGAAGATCACAAACAGAAGGCTTCAACTTTATCTAGGTCAATTAGCCTTCTAAGGATGGCTGTTCCAAACTAAAACGCAATAGGAGATGAACCCATTTCAGCAGAAAATTCAGGGGGTGTTTGCAAACAGTCCAACCTTTGGATTGTCTTATCTGAACACAAACATGCACTATCTGAACATTTTTTCAGGAACTATGCATGTGCAAACAAGGTAGGGTCAAGAAAATTCCGGCAAAAATATATTTAAAAGACATTCTTAAAGAGAAGTTCTATGCAGAATCCTTATACATTTGTATACTTGAGAATGAACAGACTCTTACGCAAAACTATTCTGAGTCTAAAATTTGGAGGGGAATCCACTACCCTGTTAAAAGCAGAGGGCAAATTTAACAAAACAATAATGAAGTTAAATTCCTGGTGTATCTAAAATATTACCAATTGTTTTCCTTACTGTTTTTGTAAACACAAAATACACTTTTAAAGACACAATAATCCTTCCAAAACAGCAAACATTCTAGGGATATGCACAAACATATTTTGGGCAGTTCAGCTCTAACTGACCTGAACTACCCCCAATTTAGTTCAGTTCAAATCCATCCTCAAAATGTCAGAAATCGTTTCTATGAATAGGTCCAGCGGTTTCTGAGTGCCCACATCACCTTCCTGCCAGAATGGCCCACTGCATTCTCGGTTTCTCTGGACTCTATAGCCAACTATAACTGTATCATATCCTACTCCATTACATTCCCAACCTACCACAGGATACCCTGATCAAACTATGGCCAACCTCCTTGCATTTCCAGCATCTTGCAACCTACCACAACTATTTATTTGCATTTTTATCCCACCCTATACCCAAAGGTCTCAGGGTGGATAACAACATTTAAAAGCAAACATATTTAAATATTAGTACATATTAAAACAGTTTATGCAAGTAGGAAGGGAGAGTGTATTCCTATTTAACTGAAGGCCAGGGCAAAGAGGTATGTCTTCACTGCCTTCCTAAACGTGTACAGTGAAGGTGCCTGATGTGCCTCAAGGGCAAGACTATTCCATAGGGGCCATCACTGAGAAGGCACTCTCCAGCGTGCCCATCCCTTTTACTATTGAAAGTGGTAGTACAACCAGGAAGGTCTCCCCTCCAGATATTAAGGCACAGGCATGTTGATATATAAGTCAGTATTCCTTCAGATATTTGGGGCCCAAGTCATTTAGGGCCTTATAAGGTAAAATTAACACCTTGAATTGGACTCAGTAGCGAATCAGCAGCCAGTACAACTCTCTTAAGATGGTGTGATGTACGTCCGACCAGCTGTCCCAGCTAGCAATCTAGCAGATTCCAAACAATCTTCAGGGGCAGCCCCAACTGCACGCTATCAAACTCTGGACATCCCACTAGCCTGTGTGCCAGAAAAGAGTATCTCAATCTAGTCCACAGTCTCCCCATCGTGTCTGCAGCTCTCTTATCTTTTCGTGCTTCCAAGCAGATTGGATTTGGCTGGCGTACTTTTACAGCCTAGTAGACCTTCCAGAATGGGCAATTACTGTCCTCCCAGGAAGCCAACTCTGGCTCAACCACCAATAGTGACATGTGGGGCAAATGCAGCCAATCATGGCTGAGTGATGCTTAGCTTGCTGGAAGGGTCGTGATACTTCATTCTAGAAGGCCTAGTAGGTGGCAAAAGGTCAATCAATCTGCTGCTGAACAACCACATGGCTGAAGGCAGTGGCCAGCCAGGCCACCTAAAAATGAAGCACAAAAAGGTTAGAGGGCTGAAGACATAATGGAAGAATCAAACCATCACTGAAATGACTTAGAACAACCTGCCCCATTCAGTTCTGAAACTGAACCACTTCAACCACTATGAGGTTCAGTTCTAAATTTAGCCATTCAAACTTGGTGTTCCCATCAAACCTCAGCTCCATTAAAAACAGTCCACATATCTCTACTGTATACAGCTTTAATGTAAGTTTGTGGATGCATTAAGATGTACAAATCCCACTTGTGAGAATGATATGGAAGTATATTTGTCTGCATTGCACCTAAATTAAATCTTAGAATAAACAGCTGACAAAATAAGTCAGAAATCACAGCTCCATCACAGTCACGATGCATACAAAGAAAGGACTATGATTATTAAACAAAATACATGTTTAACTGAAGAGTCATACAGATTCTTACAACAAAACAATCCACTTTAGGTTCAAGAACAAGCTTGCTATTCAAAATAAAGATATGCTAGAACTAGGTCAGAGTCTATGTATTCTGGAGAGTGCTTTACTCAATTGCAAACACACTCAAATGGTTATTTCAGGGATTTTTTTTTAAAAAAATGTTCATACAGAGGAAGATAAGGAAAAGATAAAAGATAAATAGGACATTAACATTATTAAATCCCACATACATGCATTCGATGGATTTAAAGAATACTACACCAGTGTTTAAAGTAGCTACTTTAGTTTCTCTTTTGCCAGGACAGAACAGAATAAACAGAAGCCTTTCACACCAGTACAGAGAGCTTCTAAAGCTGTGGGGAAAGAGCCAAAGAAATTCTGCCAACTGACAGCAATAGAACAGAATGAATATTACTGATTAAGAACTACTGCTTCCAGAGCAATAGCAGCATGTACAATGAATATCTTAGTCTTTGCAGTCTCTTTTGCCACAGTCTCAAAAAGAAGCAGAAGTGGCATCAGAACAGCTTAATAAGAAGTACTTCCTACACAGAACCATGACTGATGCACAACAGCAAGACACTCATAGAAAAACCATGTTGAAACTCAGATAAAGGAACAGCTTAGGCACAGGTATAATGCCTGAATTTTCTCCAAAGCTATCGCCAGTAGTGAATTTTATTAGATGAGAAAGGAGTATGATGAATGTTTATGTTCACTTGCAGATTTTTTAAATTATAATTTAAGAACAGATAAACACTATGCAAGTCTGTCCACTCAGGGACAACATTTCTGGTTAATTCAGTTTTTTCCTAAACATTTCAATATTGCTTTCCAGACATGGGTGCAATCACAAAATATCAGTTCAGCTGGCAATGAATCGGAACCAGCACTGCATTGGACAATTCAAGAATGAATCTACAACCAGTAAGCATATTCCTTAAACTGTTCATGAACCCCTCAAAGAGTCCTGGCCTATCCACACTTCTTTTATCACACCTCCTGCTTTCCCAGATCACATCCAAATATATTTTCAGTTTGGACACCATTTTCGAAGAATGAAACCCTTATGCAAACACACTTCAGTCATAAACCAGGCTACTCTGCATATCTATTAAAACAGCAGGCTTATTAAATTACAGAAAACTACAATGTAATCAATATTTTAATATATAGCACAGATTGTCAAAACTGCATCAAAAATAACATTGAGTAGTTACTCTCATCTAAATAAAACATTATTCTTTTTTAAAAAATGGAGGAAAGTATGCTAGGATGACATGGGTTGCGTCATGTATTACAAATGTTACTTAACCACCGATCTAGTTCTGCATTTCTTACACAGTGATATACGATTCCTAGTGTAAAGTTGTGGTTTAGTTCTCACAAATCACCATGCATCCGTGTTATGCAAATACTTGCCACCTATGCAAAAACGGGTATTAGGTTCAACCCTCCAACACAAAACAGTGGTAGTGAAGAAGGGATGTATTTTTTGGCATTTGCTTTAACTTCACATTTTCCCGGACTGAAGTTTAACTGTATTTTAATTTATTTATAACTCATCAATTTTTCTTGCATAGGGGGAATTTTGATAGAGAAGAACAATTTACAAAAAGCAACTGATACTGTTAAATGTCCATTTAATATTGTTCTGACAATTTATTAATTTCAAAGTAGGGGAACCATTAATTCTTCAAGGTACTGCAATCTCAACAATTCTGCATGCCAATATCCACCCAACTTGGGACTGGCTCAGACAACACAGGTGGCTTCAATACATCTGGTATTGAAGAAATATTCAAGACCATTCATTATACACCTGTTAACTTTTCACAAATTTTAGGCTGAAGAGGAAGACAGCCTATACGCTGCCTCCTTTTTTCACACTAATTCCACTTCTCTTCCTGTCAGTTTTAATTTTTTCAATACAAAATACTGTAACTGAAAAAAACTCAGAAAAACTGCCCCTAAAGTATCAACCCATGAGCAACAAAAACAAGTGCCTACAGCAGTTATCTCCCTGCACCAGTTGTATTCCTGAACATATATGTCAAGTAAGCCTCTGCAGAAACACAACTGAAAGCACGATTAATTCAGAAATCTGATGGGACACAAGCAGCAGGTTTTCTTGCCTAAACCCCGTATCTTAAACACAACAACCAAGCTAACTTCATACAAAACTTAAGCTTCAAGTTATGCTTTTGTCTCCAAGGTACTCAAAAACAGTTCCTTGGGGCAGCTTAAAAACCAAGAAGATTTTAATCCACTGAAAGGATGCTGTTCTTTTTATGTACAGAACTCAAGGAAGGGTTCTTTCTATTTCCTAACCCCAGCAGGGAATAGAAAGGCTTCACAAGGTAGCTACACCATGTCCCATCAGGATCAGGCTGCTACACACACCCATAAGACAAGTCACACATACAATTTCTGTGGCAGCTGTCTAAACATTAGTCACAACACAATTAAAATGCATCTATGATGTTTACACTACAATTATGGATGGAAACTTAAAACTGCACCACTTTAAGAGGACAGATGTCTTCTACCTTCCTGTCCTCCCAGCTGATAACCTTCCAAGGGGGAAAGGCCAACCAGCTATGCCAAATGGTGGGTGCCGGGCTGGCAAATCTTTGTTATAAAAGACTTTCTACCTGTAGCATGATATATGCTGATGCACACTAAAATGTAAGAGAACTGCATCCAGTGCCTGCTCTCTAAAGCTCATATATGCTGCTTCTCTTTTCCTACCTTTCTAGGTTTGTGCTTCAGGGCACATCAACTGTCTTGTTTTGCAATGGCTTCTCTCTTTTGACTTTGCATGTGTCATTCCTTTTAATCTTTTAAATCAATATTTCAGCACACTGTTGTGAATTTATTCCGTGGCTCAGGCACCTTTCGGTTCCATGGATTAAACTGGATACTGTTATACCTAAGGTTTAATCCAGCTTCAGTCCACCTTCAGAGCGAAAGAACACATCAGCAAAGCAACCAGTAACTTTCTTTCCACATTACCTATCCCAAAGGTGAATTTTCCGAGTTATTCAACACTGAAAGAAAACCACTTGTCACTTTGCTTCTCACTCTGAAAGTGGATTGAAGTTGGATTAAAACCTAAGCCTTGCCTTCCTCGAAGGTGCCAGGACTGACCTTAGGGGCTTAGAAGATGAAGAAGAGTTGGCTTTTCAGCCACTTTTCACACCCATTTAAGGGGACTCAAAGCGGCTGACAAACCTTCTGTTCCTCTCCCCACAACAGACACCCTGTAAGGTGGGTGGGGCTGTGAGAGCTCTGAAGAGTGCTGTGACTAGCCCAAGGTCACCCAGCTGGCTTCATGGAGGTGAGCCAAATCGAACCGGGTATTCCCAGATAAGAGTCCGGCTCCCTAACCACTAGACCAAACTGGCTCACCTTAGGTATGTGAAGCCTTTACTACGATTTCGCTGCGGCGGGTCCTAATCACCACTTCAAAACTTTTTTAAACCCCCCAATAACGACGCTGCTGGCCTCTCGGCATCCTGCTCGGCGTGCGGCCCCCACCTGCTCGGGAGCGGCACCCTGCCGCCGCCGTCGCCGCCGCTACTCACCAGCTGCTTGAGGTCCTCCTCGGAGAGCCCCGCGTAGCGGTACCGCTGCTGTTCGAACTCGTACCGGGTGGTTTTGGCCACCACGACCACCCTGGCGGGCCGGAACCCGCCGTCGACCCTGGACGGGAGCTCCGCGGACACGTCCGAGCTGAGCTGCCGCAGCGGGGAGGAAGCCGGGAGAGGGGGCGGAGGGGACGGGGGCGGAGGGGACGGAGGGGAAGCCCCGCGCCCCGCCAGTCGCGCAGCAGCGGGAAGCAGCCCGGCGGCGGCGGCGGCGACCGCCTGTGGGCTGCCAGGGCTGGGCGTTACGCTGAGGAGCCGCTGAGGCGGCAGCGGCTGAGGGGGCTGGTGCCGCCTCGAAGGCTTCAGCAAGGCGCGGAGGGCGCCGCAGGGACTGCCGCCGCTCAGGCAGCTTGGCAGGCAGGTCATAGCCCGGGATCGTCCGGGAGCTGCCGCCGCCGCGGAGGAGGAGGAGAAGCGTGAAGGGGCGACAACCACCACCACCGGCCCTCTGGCTTCTGCTCCTCCCTCGCTCGCTCGTCTCGTGGGCTTCAGGGGGAGGTTAGAAAGAAGGCAGACCGACGACAAGCCATGCTCCCCGCCTCCTCAGCTCCAGTGCCGCCGCCGCCGCCGCTTGACGCGCACGCGCGCGCGCGCGCCGGCCGCCAGCTAGTAGGGCGCTCCGACCGACCCCGGCGGCGGGCGGGCGCGTATGGGAGGGGTAACGAAGAAACGGCCTGCTTGGGGGCACTCTGCGCGTGCGCCGTCCCGAGCAGCCAATCCGCTGCTCGCTCTCCTGCCCCTCCCCTTTCCCCCTCAGGCCTCGCTCGCCTCCAAACGGAATTCCCGCTCTCTCTACTCCCTCAACACAACCCTACGGTGGAGGAGGAAGAGGAGGACCCCCCCGCAGTATAGCGCGCAGGCCTTGGGCGGCGTCGGCGGCATCCTTCCCTTGTCACTACTGCCCCCTGCTCGTGTGTGACATCGCGCCCACCGCAACACGCAGAAGCAGTACTAGGGAAGAGCCGACGTGCCCCTTTCTTGTTTATTTAGCGCTCCGCCGCGGCGCGTCGTTGTCAAATGTTCAGTTTCACCCAATCCCCGCCCACGTTATTGGTCGGGGAACCAATCGGGCCGCGCTCCCGCCCCTTCGTTCCTGCGCGTGCGCACTGTGCGCGCCTAAGGCTGAGGAGAGTATCTAGGAGAGTTTGCACCTGGCGGCTCTCGGGCGTGCCTAGGAACGAAGTTAGATAGGGAAGCTTCCTGCATTTGGTCTTATTGTGGAATATATCACAGAATAGGGACCTGCTATCTGCATACTAGTGTAGACTGTGAAAGGCCACAGGCGAGGCCTGCCATGGTCTGCATTAGCTTGTGGCCCGCAAACCTCTATCCAGAGATATATTCCAGCATAAGGCCAAGTGCATAAAGGGAATTGATGAGGGAGACGATTATTATTAAATTGGTCTATACTGCCCCTATGCACGATTTCTCCTATTATGTGTAATATGCATTTCTTCTAAAAGCATTGGACAAAATTTTTATAATATGCTGATACCAGACTTAACTAAAATCTTGTTTACTCTTGGTGTTTATATTCTGCCTGCTCTCCAAAAAGCTTTTTTTAAAAAGTATAACTACTTACTACAAAAATAACAAAATACCCACAAAACTGTGACATACATACATCCCACCACCCAAAGACAACCACTTAAAGGATGTTTTTTCCACTTAGCACTAAAGGACCCATTAAGGGTCCTTAATGGGTACCCTAGTGCTAAGTGGAAAAACACCCAAATTTTCTCTTATTTAGTTGGACCAAAAAGCTTAGGCTGACAATCATTAGTTTCCTCCACTCTTTTTTTATGTTTACCAACAGTCCAGTGAGGTATGGATGGACTGAGAGCAGGTGACAGACCTAAGGTCACTCAGTGGGATTTCATGGCTGAGAGTGGAGCTTTGATCTTTGGTTTAATATTAATCTGCTGATTTCCAGTACTTCACAGGGTTAGGAAACCATGAGACCAAAATAAAGTTTCTAATTCAGCAAGAAAATGGATGAAGACAATTAGAAGTTCAGTGAATTAACAGAACCATTCAGGCTGAGTTATAGGGATGAGGCTTCAGTTTGACCCAAGAAGATGCATAGAATCATGCACAGTGTGGAAAAGACTGAAAGAGAAAAAATACTTCATCATAGCTAGAACTGAAGAGTGCTCTATGAAGCTGATACTGGTAGGAGGGTTAGAACTGACAAAGGGAAATATTTTTTAATCCAGTGGCTCGTTGGTCTATGGAATTTACTACTAGAAGAGGTGACAGCAACCATCCTTTAAGAAAGGATTAGGTAAATTCATCAGGTGTGTCAATGGTTACTAGAATGGATGCCTAGGGACTGTCTTCAGGTTGGAGAGACAGGCAGGATGCCTCAGGACCATTTGCAGGGATTTGAGAGCAAATGAATGTTTTGCCTTTGTCTTCTGTTTGAGAAACCCAGGACCAATTGAGCCACTGTGTGAGACAGGATGCTGGACTGGAACAGCTGTGGCTTGATCCAGCAGGGCTTCTCTTAATTTCTAAGACCATTGCCTTACTGCTCAAGTCATAAACCCTAACAAATTGTAAAAATATGAATGGGAAATAATATGAAGATGTCTTTCATCCATACAGCTTTCCTGATATTATGAAAGCATTTTGCCTTTGCTTATCCCAGGCAAATGCTGGAGTGTGAATCTGACATTTCAGATTGTGAAGACCCCATTTCCACTGCAAACCCCATTAGAGCCACATTTGTTTCCACCAGTTCTAGGGAAATCTGGATTGAATGGATCCTGCAGGACCTATAATCCGGATTTCCTGTAAATCCCATTAAAGGGGTCTACAATGGGGTCTTCTAGGCATCAAATGTGGATTATACGAAGTGCGTATCCACCACGATCGGGCAATGGGGTCTAGGGCGGAGCTCGGGGGGGGCATCCATGGGGGGGGAGGGTGCCCCAAAACCCAAAGCTCTGAAGGTGGCTCCGAAGAATAGCACAGGATCTGAAGAGGACCCCATGCGAGAGCAATGCCAATCCTATGGACCTTTGTCAAAGGCGCCGGAGAATCTTTGAAGTTGCTGGCAGATCACTCTGGAGACTCAAAGAATCTCCAGAGTGTCTACGGAGATTGCACCCCCTGTCCCCCCAAAAACCTAGTGATGGGCAGGCCCCACTTGGGTTGATCCAGATTTGCCACATGGCTGCTCCAACGTTTCCACTGCGGGCAAGCTAGCACCGATTGCTATCGGGTGCTGCACCGCCCATGGGGATGCATCAGGTTCCTCCCTTAATCCGGATCTACTAGATCCAGATTAGCTGAAGGACCCCTTCCTTAGATCTGGATCATCTTAGATCTGGATTAAGGGAGGTCAGTCAAAAAAAACCCCAATATACAAAATACAGCATATGAAATACTGCATAAGCATATGCTGCCTTTAAAGAACATGTGTGATTATTTGAACAAATTGAAAATGAGGTCCTGTTAGTGTAGCTGCATGGCCCTTTAAACAATGTATTAACTTTATTAATTAAGAAGCAAATGCTAAAGAATTTGGATTTTTTCACAGATAGAAAAAGAAGTCCATCCATTGCTCCAAAGTTACTTATTAGCAGAACTGAATGATATTGACATTTTTATAGAATTAAGTGCCAACAAAATGCTTATTATATAAAATCTTGGTTGAGAAGCAAAAAGCTATTTGTGAATGCCCAACCAGATTAAAAACCATTTTTCATCTGAACATTAGGTTACAGACTACTTTGGAAAACCATCTTTATTTAGACAGTCATTTACTAAGTCCTGAACATTAGCTGTTTTAAGAAATACAATCCCAGAACTAACCAAATCAAAGAGAGCTAAGCACATGGTTCTTTGAGCTCTGACCCTTTTATTTGGTGGGGCAGTTTGCACTTGGCCCAATAGCCCATGCAGGACAAGGTCCAAGAGCTTAACCAGGAATGGCTCCTTCCTTGTGGGAGCTCGACTCACTATGCAGGTTGAACTACACCACACATACACCTACCTTACACTAGAGCCGGAGTTGGTCAGAATCCTTTCTACACAAAGACGTTCTGGAGCATCACATGATGCGTCACATCATGTAGTTGCCGTAGTGACAGTACCGCACCTGGGTGCTGATGCACTGTCTCACACAGTTGCCCCGGTGATAGTGCTATGTGTGGGCACTGGCAAACAAAAATGGTGGTGCCCAAACACCCATCCACATATGAGGTGAGTGTCCAGATGGGTTGGGGGGGTTGGGTTGTATGCTCTAAACGTCCCCCAGTGCGGATGCTTAATGCATATGTTGGCCAGTTTGCCCTTTGCTTCCCAGTGATTTGAAGCAAAGAACTAAAAGGTATGAAGAAACTAGGAGTGATTCTGCACTGGCCGGTATACTGGACCAGCAGGTGTACTAGGAGACTCCCTTCTGCACAGTGGTGCAATCTAACAGAGGCTACTAGAGCAGGCTTGTAGTGAATCACCCTATATCCAGTTTTGTTTACTAATCAGATGTTCCCTGCCTTCTCCCTATGACCTGAAATACTACTATGATTTATTTTGTTGAAGAAGATTATATCTGTAATCGTACGCCCTACTCTTATCTCTTGCTGGTTTTATTAAAATAATTTGAATCAGTTTGTGGAGGAGGGCATTTGCACAATGTACAGAGAACAGAAATAGGTTTAGTATTGTATCTAGGTGATTGACACAAGGCCACTGAACGTCTCTGAACAATTAATTAAATTCAGTTTAATTAGACAATTTCCTCTGTATCGCTGGCCGTTAAACAAACTAACTGGAATAGATGTAAATGTGATGCATGGCTCTGAATCTGAGGGATCGTGTTGAAAAATAGGTCTGGATTTTGGAATTCACTTGCTTGATATGACTTTACAGAAAAGGACATAATGAAATTATAGTGTTGGGATTTGCTTTTCTTGGGCTTGAACACCTGCATTTTCTTTCTCCTTTATTGTGTAATTGATGTATCATCCTAGTCTGCTGGCAAAAATAACAATCTGAAGCTGTGTTTCCCATCATCCTCAATAAGTTGGCTCAAGGGGACGGCGGAGGCATCCCGGGCACACTCTGGCCCTCATAGCAGGCCATTTCCAGATTCACCAGCCAGTGTCAGTGACTGCACATGGAGGCCAATTTTTGTGTCCTCCTCGAAAGTTGTCCACACTGCACGGGTGCCACCAGCCTCTTTAATTCCATGTCCTCTGTGAACCAAAGCAAGAGGTTGGAGCCCTGTCATAGTAGGACAGTCCTGCCTTGTGTCTGTGATGACTCCCCTCTACCCTAAGGGATCTCAACCACATCAGTGCAGGGAGCTATGGAAATTTGCCACCAAAATTTCCATCTCCATGATGTTGTAGAGCAGGCGTGTCTAACCTGCAGCCCATTGGACACATGCAGCTCAGCATGGCTATGAGTAAATTTACTCAAACATTATGAAATTATGGATGGACTTTTTTTTTTTTGCTCAGTGGTTTATGTATTAAATGTGTAGCCCAAAACAACTCTTCTTCCAGTGTGGCCCAGAGACACCAAAATGTTGAACAAGTCTGTTGTAGAGGCACAGCCTTAAGGTGGCTGCAGACACAGGTAAAAACCTGCAACTCCCACAGCACTACATTGGGACTGTCACATCTATTTGTGGCTGTTCCAGTATAGTGCCAGGATACTGAGAAGATATCTTAAAATAGCAATATAATGGAAAATCAATTATACAACATTGGGTGCAGTAACTTCTGAGTATACTTTACTTAATGGGAAATAAGACCTGCTTAACACAGTGGTTTAACTGCTTAACTGCTTTACATGTTAAAATTGCCACCTGACAAAACAGGAAACAGATGCTTGGATGCTTTCTGAAAAGTATTTGATTTACTAATGTATTTTTCTTGTGAAATCCTAAATTACTGGTATCAATTCTAGTTTGGAAATACTCTTTGGACTGCTCGTCTGCGAGAGATGTTCTTAGCAAACAAAGGACTAGCTTTTCAGTTTGCTTGTAGTTAATAATAAAGCTATTATCTTTGCCAGTCAGATAGCTCCCGTGTCAACATGTCAGGCAAAATCAGGATTTCAGTATTGTTGATGCATCTTTTGCACTTGGAAAAGACATACTGTTATCCACAAAACTGCATATTTCGCACAGGAGAAAATGTGCAGTCTTAAAACAGCGGTGCCTTGATATCTTGAAAGTGGAACTATATACAAATCTGTTACGTAGGGATGTGTACGAGTATTTGTAACATTTGATATTTGTACGAATCTGGACATCTATACATGAATCAAATGTTACAACTTTTGTATTCGTACAAATGTTTCGGAACATTCATACAAATGCTTCAAACCGTTTATGAACCTGGAGAGGTGGGAAAGCAGCTGCACCAGTCACATCTGCAAGAGATCCAGAGTAAATTCAAAGTGGATTGAGATAAGATTCAAAGTGGATTCAGGGCAGATTTGACACATTCAGAGTGGGTATGTTACAGGATATGTATGCGCTCATAACAGATATTCATACAAATTCGTATGAATACATTTGTATCAAATAGAATCCTACCACATTCAAAGGGGATCTATTTGAATGAATATGAATTTTCTTACATTCAATACAAATTGATACAAATTGAATGCAAAAAAATAATCTCATGCATGTCCGTACAATTATGCAACTAAACTTGGAATGGCATGCCCAGTTATGGTCACATTGCCTCAGAAGGCAAGAAAAGGTGCTGAAAATTGTTAAAATCCAGTTTGGTTAAATAAAGCTAGATGAATGGAGACATAAGATGGACCAGTGGACGTAAACTGTTGCACAGAATGTATTCTAACCAAATACAGTGGTACCTTGACATACGAGTTTAATTCGTTCCGTAACCTTGCTCTTATGTCGAATCGCTCGTATCTCAAAGCAATTTTCCCATTAATCCATTCCAGCTCCCAAAACACCACCTCAGTTGTCTTTGTTATGTACTGTACTGTATTTACATACTCGTATCTCAAATCTTGCTCTCATCTCAAAGCAAAATATCACTCGCTCGGCGGCTTGTATCTCAAAACACTTGTATGTCAGGGCACTTGTATGTTGAGGTACCACTGTAGTTCAGTTCAGTAACTTACTACTTTTATATGGTTGGCAAAATGTGGCTTCCATTGTACAACACAGAATCTTACAGCATGGTTCCGCTTTTATATAATTTCTCTTGACAAAAATTGTTTAATGAGACTTTGAAACTTTCAAAAATGTGATTTAGCCTCTGAGATTCCACTAAAAATCTGTTAGGGTGGTTCCGCACTGGGTGGTTAAACCAGTTTAACCACCCAGTTAAGACCCATTTAAAACACTTACCTTATTCCCTTCCGGATTGCAGACCAGCTTCCTGGTGGCTGTTTCTGCATTTCCGTAGGCAAAATCCATTTCTAAAACGGGTCTCATTGCTGAAAACCGGTTTAAATTGAAGACCTCAAAAATGAGGTCTTCAATCCATCCCTTCACCTGGATCCATGTGGAAGCAGGACACTTCTGCACATGACTAGGCAAAGGGACGGATGTCCTGGTGACCGCCATGTTGGGAGGGGTGGAAGCAGCATGCCCTGCTTCGGAAGTCCCTCACTCACATGCCACACGCCACCAGAAACACATGGTGACTGGCAGCTCACTGCTCCATTCCTGCAGTTCCAGGCCCGGCATCGGCAGCGCGGGAGGCCGGATGCCCTTTTGAATGGGTGCTACGGCTTCCAAAACCGCCTGCCCGATCTGGCCGCCTGCACACAGGCAATCCGCCTGCCCGATCTGGCCTCCCTGCACTTGTGCGAACACGCGAGGGCCCTCTGAAATAGAGACAGATCCTCAGGAGGCCGGATCGCCGAGAAACAGATTTTGTTTAATCCGTTTCCTGGCGGCGAATGTGGAAGCACCCTTAGGTTCAGTTTCCAGGCACGGTATCAGACTAATTGATAGTATAGGCTTCTCTGCAGGGTTGTTACCTTACCCTGGTTGTGTGCATTTCCTCTTCATTGCATAATTAACTTTCACTGTTGACTGGTTCTCATCTCTCTGGTGCCACTGATTTATTCTGGCAATCTTGTTCTCCTAACACTCAGTTTTCCATTGATGGCTATTAAAATATTTACATAACTCAGTCCTGCACGGCATGGTTTTGGAATTAAACCATGGTGTTAAACAAAATATTATTGTACTGTATGCCAATGGCTTTAAAGGATCATCAAACCAACTGAATTACTAGTTATGATCAGAGCTAGCTGCAGTGGAAATTGCATAAAGTGATTTTGTGCCAACATAATCTCAAATAATTATGCAGACTCAAGGACAAATAAACGTAAATATTGCTGGATTGTAATAGACTGCTAATTTACAAACTGGAAGCATAATCTAGTGTTAGTATTAGTTGGTTTACAAACAAAATAATTATTTAAATACTATTACATAACTGCTAACTCTGTAGACTTTTGGCCCAATCCAGAGGGGAATATTGTCCCTACAGAACTACAGTGTTTAGAGAACTCCTGTGTGATACAAAACACAATTCACTGCTTAAATTATTGCGTTGTTGAATGATATCCCATTTGTACAGATTCACAGCACAATGTATAGCTTCTTGACCTGCAATCATCCACTCCTATATTTAATCTGAATTTAGTGGCTAAGGTAATGCAAAAACACAGTTTTGAGACAAATAGTCACTGTTGAAAATTCTCCTTTTTAGGTGTTAAAAATATCTGTAATAATTTGCGCATAGAATTTTATAGCCAGTCATTGTAGAAAAAAATTGCAGAAGTAGTACAGTCAGTAATTGCATCAATATGATGAAAGTATATTTGCTTGAGGTTAATGATTTTTCTTTAAACTTGTTTGTAAAGCCAATATATTCCAGAATCTGGTGCTTTTTACAGAAATTTCAAAGAACTGAAGTCTTTCTTGGAGTTCACACAGTAAAGGAAGTATATGATATCTGCAACTCTTCAAGTGCTTCTTTGTGTTCTAATTCAGCCTTTGCAAGTCCTTGTCTCCTAACTGCTTAACATTTCTTCTCACGCTGATGTTATAAATGATGAGTATGTGTTTCGCTTCTTTTAAGTTGCACTGGAGGTAGCAAGTTGTCATGAGCAAACCACAGGCTGTCTACGGATCCATTGAGAATGATCTGAAGGGGAATGCAAAGCCACTGGTTATTCTATTTGATTAAAAATGATATTCCTTGAGTGATAAAATCATCTATGTAGTAACAATGGCATGAATTTTCCCCTTCCTTATGCCTATTTAGCAAAATACACATCATTGACACACAGGAGTGAGGTAGCAGTGGCAGATGTGATAAGACAGCCCTGCATTCCACTAGCTGTTGCTAACATCCTGTATTCTTGGGACATGGTTTAAGCAACCCTAGGAACTCTCATGCTTTCATAGGGACTGGTCTCTAAATCTTAAGTTATTAGGCTCAACTACGCCTTCAAGATACGAAAATAAGAGAAAGTTATCTACACTTTGGTAATAAAGTTCAGCTAATGCTTCTCGTAAATGTATATTATGACGTATTCAAAAAGTTTGCATTTTTGGTTAAGATTGGTCAGATGGATAAGTCTTGTATTGGACAACAATAATCACAGACGTTCATATTCTTTTTAATTATATACTTATGTTTCAGAAAATTGACAGAGGACAGTATAATTGGATCCACTGCACTATTTTAAAAGCTAAAAGACTTATATCGTATGCCGTTAATGGAAAAACAAGAATGGAGCCACAGAAGTACAGTGGACTGAGGGCCTAATTCAGTTTTCATAATTCGAACATGTAACTTTTAGAGGACACACAGATATGTCTCATCAATGCATATTAAAAATTAAATGTGGTATAAATTTTAATGTCAGTTTCTCTTCCCCTTCAATTCTGACCACTCTTTTTTAAAACACTCATAAAAACTTAAAACAAATAAAGGGCATTTGCAAACAACACATTTTCAGGTATCAAAGTTCAGCTGGACTCAGTTTACCGATCAAAACTAGATACAGCATTTAAAGGTGTGCTTATACCACTGGCTTGTATAAAGTCATCATAAAACTGGCAGTTATATTTTTACCCTATGGGATTGCCCTTTTATAAACATGCTGCAAAGCCAGTCAAAGGGCGAATCCCCACAGCAAGCTTATTTCACTTTCCCTAAACCAAAATAATAGAACCGGATGCAAATGTGAATTTGCCTGTTCCCATTACTTTTAACTTAATCGTGTTGGATCCGGATTCTGAGGATCGTACGTGGGGTACGTGACTCAAGGGGGGACTCAAGTGGCTACTTTTTAAAAGGCGCTTTTCGGGGCTGCCCTGCCCTCTTCCTCCTGGCATGGACGCGCCACCCATAAGGAGTCCCTTCACCGAGCCTAACTGGGTGGCTGGGTGGCTGCCGCTTCCATGGATGGAGGAATAATGGCAGCGGGCAGCCAGCCAGCGATTCTTTCCCCTCC
This sequence comes from Aspidoscelis tigris stejnegeri, assembly GCA_023333525.1. Lineage (NCBI taxonomy): Eukaryota > Metazoa > Chordata > Lepidosauria > Squamata > Teiidae > Aspidoscelis > Aspidoscelis tigris. The sequence continues at coordinate 18,583,646 of JALMGA010000007.1, forward strand.
TCTCCCCATTGCTCAGGGCGCACAGAAGCAGCGGCAACTAAAGCCCCTTTGCTTTAAACATTCACATTCAGCTGCTTTCCTCCCTTTCCCTTTCTAAAGTCAGATCTTTTAGAATTGTGCAAAATTGCAACATTGTTATTCCAACCATTAAGGTGTGAAGTGGTTCCATCGCTACAGTGTAGCAATCCCTGTTAAGTGGATTTTTACACTGAAATCACTGTCTTTGGAAACAAGCTATTGGGAGAGGGAAACCCTAAACATGGATTCTCATCTCTTAAAATGGTACCGCCACACAGTAAAAAATGTAAAACGTTTCAAGCGCACGATCCGGAGTGAGACCTGTTGAAATCAGGATTGAGATTCACCACACTTTGGGGTAGTTTTAACACGGGAAAAGCGTGTTAAGCCAAACTGCCGTGCGGACTCTGAGGATTGAAAACATTTTGAATCCGAAATAAGGTTGCCGTGAAGACACGGCCAAAGTTTCATCAAACTATTCTTGACCAACTCAAGATCTCTTTCTTTGCAAGACTTTTCCAATTCAGATTTCATAGGTTTATATGTATGTGTAGTTACAATACATATAAACTGCAGTCTCAGGGTGGGGTGTGATATTCAAAACCAAATATAAAAATGAACATACTAAAACAATACAATATGTGTAAGTGGGAAGGAAAAGCTGTTTCCTTATTTAGCCAAAGGCCAGGGCCCTATGCTGAGTGCCCACTCCTTTTGCTACTGTGGGTGGTGGAACAACCAAGAGAGCCTCCCCTCCAGATCTTAAAACATGGGCAGATCAATATGGAACAAGACATTTATTTAGATATTTGGGGCCTAAGTCATTTAGAGCTTTATAAGTTAACACCTTAATTGGGCTTGGTAGCAAATCAGCAAGCCAGTGCAGCTCCTTTAAGACCAGTGTGATGTGCATCCATTCCAGTCAACAGTACAGCAGCTATGCTCTGCACCAGCTGTAGCTTCTGAACCATATTCAGGGTCAGCCCCATGTGATGTTCATTTCCCCAATTTGATATCATTCTGAAGTCCCTTCTTCCGGACTGGAGAGAAGACATCCTTTTGGAGCACTCAACAATTGTGCATTGTTTTTAACAATGAATAATTTGTTGGCATCTGCAGAGATGACCTTTAAACAGCGTATCATAAGTCTAAGTAGTTTATGAATTAGTTAAAGGCCATTGGGCCAATCACATCTAAGTTGTAAGAAATGTCCATTTACTCCTGCCTTTTGCTTTTACTCCTTATCCAGATCATTAACTGTAAGAGGCCATGTTTTTATTCCAAGGCTACTAAGCTTATCCAGGACTTTCTCTTCAGGATGGTATCATAGGCTGCGTCCCCATGGGCTCCAGTTACTTCACTGCTGAATTGGGGCATCCATAATCCGCATTGTAGTTTGAATTAACATGTCCCCATGCAGCTGAGGAGAGCGCGAGTTGAAGACGAATCCACCTGCCCCCAAGCAAACGTGGTAAACCCCTGCATCACGGAAACCACATCCTTTTTTCTCCACCCCCTCTGCCCTGATAGGAAGCCCGGCTGATGTCACCATGCCCTGTCCCACCCAGTGCGGTGATGACAGGGGAAATCCCTGGGAAAGGCGTCCAGGTTGCACCTTCAAAAACGCAACAAACACCATAAATAAGAAAAAAAGATAAAAGGAGGGCATAATAGGATGGCAAAGGGGCTCATGGTTTGAAGCCCCAACACACCAAACAAAAGGGTTCTGCCAAAATATATCAATAAACAGGATAAAATATGTCCCACTACCAAGTGTAAAAAGGCAAATATGTGAGAAAATCAAGAAATAAATACACTCTGGAGCAGAAAAAACAGTGTGATTTCTAAAAGGGTAGCAATACCCCACTAAAAGTTTATAAATACTGAAAATAATAAAAAAACAAATGATATAGCAATAATAAAAATTTCAAAACTCAAGGCCAAACGCGTTTCGACTCCTGTCTTCCTCAGTGGCCTGTAAGTATTAAAAATATTTATAAAATATCAAATCCACAGCTCACAGAATGTGACTCTGTTCAATTCCAAGTTAATAATGTTCTTCTCCTGCTCACAGAGTCTCTTATATAACCAGCTGAACCAGTAATGGGAATGATCCTGCCAAGACTCAAGACAAAAACTTAGGGAAAACTAAGGGTGTGGAAGGACAATGAAAAACTCGAACTAACCTCTCTCTCTCTCTCAAAAAAGGATTAACACAATTGAAGCCAAAGAATCTAAACCCTTATTAGCTCACTTGTCTCATTCCTCCCCATGTTCTAGTACAACAAAGGTACCTTAACTGAGGCCAGTTTTTATTACTTCCATTACCAAGGTACCTTTACTGTGTAATGGACATACAGCCAGGGAGATTTGCAATCTAACACTAAGAAATCAGCCTCCTAGCTCCATAAGGCTATCTTTTCCTGATCCAGTTGCTGGAGAGAAAATAGCTACTTTGTACTAAATAATGCTGAGTGTGCTTCCAGAATAACGATTCTCCTCACATAATGATTTGTTTGTGTTCAGTTCTAAAGTTTTCTTTAATGGATTTGCAGCATTACAAACTCTGGGGAGCTCTTATCCAGGGACTTTTAAGAACTTTTCATCTACCCTGCTCTGTGCTTCTTTGCTTCTTTTATCTGTTGTGTCCTCTGGAGCCAAACATCTGAGAACCAGTTTCTCTTGCTTTCGTTCCCCCTTTAAAATATTGAAAAAAGATTCCCTTTGTTCGGTTGCAAAGACAGCCCAGAAACAGAAATTCTAAAACTATGAAGACAATCAATTCTTAAATATTTATAAATATTATGAAACATGATAGAAATTTACACAAATATTCATATAATCACTGGGATTTTAGTTTGGAGAAAAGCTATTATTTAATAAAAGTATAGAAGATTGTTGGTGTATTGAAGGAAAATGAGTTATAAAAGAGAACAAGCCACATCCTACTCATTTAGCAGAGCTCAAGGACCAGTTTTTTGGAGAGCAAAAGTTTAATAATTTTGCTTGGAATGGGATGTCTTATAAAAGAGAATAAGGGCTTTCCTGCACTTGGCCTAAAGGGACAGCCTCCTAGGGGAGGTTCCAGCACGGAGCATCTGCACTGCACAGATTCACTTCTGTTCCAGAACCGACTCCACGCATGCCAGAACGTCCCCTGGTTGGATAGTAGTGGAGAACAAAAACGTGCACATAGCCTTTGCATCTACCTGTGTGCAGCAGGACAGTGCAGTTGCAGTAGCACACTGCATTGCCCAGTCACCATGGCAATAGCTGGGGCACATGGCTGCTGCCATGGTGATCACACAAGTGCCAGGTAAGTTTGAGATGCATCAGGCGTTCCAGAGTGCAAACGTTCAATCCATCCCAGTTCTCTCATTTGTTCTGCCCCTTAGAAAGGTGTGAAAAGGTCCCAAAGCTGCCTCCAGAAGCAAGAGGCAATGAAGGACCTAAACAAGATCCCACAATTATTTCTTGCCAGGTGCTGACAGATGTTGAGAGGCAACCCTGGGCTTGCCTAGACATCAGTGAGCACCTTTCTGTTAACATTTTGGCTTACGGGAAGCCAACCAAGCACCCACCCATGTCCTTTTGATGTTTTTCGTGTGGTTGGCTGGCTACTGGTAGCCCCAGATGATGAAAGGTGCTCATGAGACTTCAAGATAAGGGAAATCATTAGGGAAATCTGGCTTTCATTGCTGGATTTCCCATAACAGTGATATGTCATTTTCAATTAACTGCAGCAATACTATGTTGGGAATGCCTCATTTATGTCTGGCATTTCTAACGTAGTGCTGACAGCATAGTGAGATATAACAAGTATGTGGAGACAGCCTTGAAGAATCTATCCTTCTGTGTTGCGTCCTACACTGTTTTTATCTCTTTTAATTCTCCTATGCATTTTAATTGTTGTAATCCAGTTGGAGACCTCAGAGTATATAAGCAAACAAGTAAATAAAAAATACTCAGTGCAAATCCTATGAATCTTCTGGAATGAACTTAATCCAGGACCATCCTCAGTCATGATATCCTGATGGAAGACCAGTGCAGAAAAAAAAATCTGATGCATGTTTATTAATTGAGATGTAGGGAGGAAATGTATTTTGAATGCCATTGGCTGTAAATGAAGTGCACAACTCTTGTTTATGCTTTTGGAATGAGTGTTATGCAAATAAATGCCGTGGGAAACGTCCGTAGCAAGGGGACGATGGGCCTTCTGTGTCAGCATTTGGGAACTAGCATGCACACTATGCATCTACCCCAACAATCATGGAAAGTTCTGTTAGCATGCTGTTTATCGCAAGAAAGGTTCTTAATTGATCCCCAAATGGCCAACAGCCTACTTGCTCCATTGATTTCGGTGGTCCCTTTGGCTGCATTAGCATACAATAGAGCGGGGAGAGACTCAAAAGAAGCTTAAAAGTGACAATATCCACATGCTAATTCACCTTAAGGGTCAGAAAATGCACATTCTCTGGCCTTTAATGTGGTTTAAAGGTGGGATGTTGTTACTTCTAAGCCACAAATAAGAGACAGAAATGAAAAGGTGTGAGCAGTCAGACCTGAAGATGGACCAAAGAAGGTTTAGAGTGGTCACACCTTGCTAAAATAGTCCGCCTTATTAAGAAGCTGGACTCAAAGCACGCTTATTTGTTTCACTTATTTTAATGGATAGTATTTATCTGTGACTGATGAAATGATATTTCCAGAATTTATTATTGTTATTTTATTAGAATTGATTTTAATATTGTTCTGATTATTATTAGATTGTTTTATTGCTATGTTATTATTTCTATAATTTTTAATCCTGTACCATCCCTTGGTGGAAGGGGCATTATAAATAAATTGTTGTTGTTGTGTTGTTGTTGTTACTACTTAGTACAATCACACCTAATACCTGATAATCCTCAATTTGTCTTCAGTTTGGGTCACTATACTCACAGTTATCTATTCCCATCCAGAGACTCTTTTATGAGAACTTTTTTACATCTCCACCGCTCCACCATCTCTCTCTCTCTCTCTCTCTCTCTCTCTCACACACACACACACACACACACACACACACACACACACACACACACACACACACACACACACACGTGCTCTGATAGGATAAATGTTCTGTGACTCAACAGCATGTAATCACACATTGGAAGAAAGGGAAGGCAAATTCATGCAGTATCTACCCACTTTAGTTCAGCCCCCTTCCCTGATCACACCCAAACAAAGATAACGGATTAACACGCTATAACAAATATAACAACTTGAGACCTGTAAAAATCAGGACTCGGGAAAATACGACCGAAGTGAGGAAAGTCCACAATTAAAATTCATAGGAATAAAAAGGTGTGACCAATGGGCTCCAAAGACGGATTGAAGAAAGTTTAAGGTGAAGGTGTGACCATGGCCAAGGTGTAGTTTTTTCCAAACATGATAAAGGGTAATATTTAATCTGTGGCTTTCTAGATGAACAGTGGCTCCTACTATTCCTGTCCATTGACCAAGCTTGCTGGGAGCTAGAATTCAGCAGTATTCTCAGGCTGATAGTTTAAGCACACCAAAGCAATTATTTCTCAGTATGCTAGCTGTCTATACGTAAAAGAGAAAAATCTTCAACATTTATAGAATTTGGGGACGGAAAGCTGAAGAGACAAAAAAGCACTGGGAGGAATATATCCCATAACCTTATAAAAATGAGCACAATTAGCGGAGGAGCAATGGAAAAACAGTAATGAAGTGTTGAGAACAGTATTTTGTTCCAAGTTGTTTGTACTATAGATCATGCGTAAAATAGGAATGCTCCAAGGACAGCGACATATCTGGGTGACAAGTGAGAAGCTGGGACACAGTTCTTTACGGGAGGCAGAGTTGCTTAGCAGGCAAACTTTTCAAACCAGAACAAAAGAACCCTTGAGCACAAAAAGTGGAATTTTGAGCACTCATAGCACGTCGGGGATTCCTGCTTGTCCATTCTGAAAGGCTTCATTTGTATGTTACCTTATTTAGTTGATAGTAGTTGCAGTTTATTTCAGGTTGTCTCCAGTGTATTATAGCAAAGGTTTCTTTGACCTTTTTATCATACACTTATTATTGCTGTGAAGAAGAAACCAGCTTCCGTTTCAATTTTTAAAAGCTAATTTGAAAAGTAGTTTTGCCCTTTAGTAATCCAAGTGGGATGTACTGGAATTTTCAAGGAAAAACAATCAAACTGGCTTTTGTGGATCCCAAGGCTACAAATAGATAGATCATGGTCAAACAGACAAAGTGTAATAGCTGAGTGTTCAGGGCCAGGCATCCCATAGGGCAAAGTGAAGCAATAGCCTCAAGGGGCCGACTCTGCAGGCTGTTTTAATCAGAACAGGGAGAATCAATTCCAAAAGCCAAAGAAGCATTTCTTCCTCTTTGCTGCCCTGGACTAGGGTGGTGGTGGTGGTGGTAGTGGTGGAACAGGGTGGTCTTCAACATCACAGCAGTTTCTCTGGCTCTCCTCATACCTGGTGCTGATGGTGGTCCTTGTGGTTAAAAGAGGGGCTGTTGGTAGCAGCAGAGCAAGAGAAAGAACTGTCAGATGCTTTCTCCCACTTTGTGGGTCTGACAGGGCTTTCCACCCCTCTACACCAGAGTGTGAGCTAAATCGCCATGGGATTGTGCATTCCCCACATCCTTCAAGCTGTCCCTTGGTGCCATTACAGTGCTCTGCAGATCACACCCTTATATGCTTGGAGGAGGAGGATCAGATGGCATTTTAAGAGAGCAGAACGAAAGGCACAGGACAAAGAAACCAAGGATTTGTAGAGACCTTGCCAAGGTTGTTTGATAAGACATGGGATCAGTGCTAGAAGCTAAACAAAAAAGGAATTTGGACTGACAAAATATGAGGAATAATCAGGATCTGCACTACACTTCTTTTAGATTTGTCCCAAAGCAGAGAGAACCTCTGGAGAATTTGTCCATTTAACATTCTCCACAGAGGCTTTTGCTTGTCAACATAGTTGTTTAACTTGTAAACTGCCCTTCAGAGTGGATAGTGCCTTCACTCTGCAAACAAATATCAGTCTTTTATGAGCTCCTTCTGGAAAGTCCCATTGTTGTTAATTGGGGGGAAAGGCAAGGTCCATAGTATGATTTTCCTACAATCTGAAAATGTAACATTTGAGTTTTTTCACTCTTAACTTCCATGGGATAGTATCCCACAGAGATTAAGTTCAGAGACAGTAGCCAGCATTTGCACTGCAAGCACCAGCACCTCCCCCAATTTACCTGGGCCTGTTGTAGTGCAGATGGTCTGTACCACATTAAAATGGCCACAGCAAATTCTGCTGCATGCTAGTGTTGATTTGGTTGAGCTATTAAGGCTTTACTGGTTGCAGGGGGAACAGGTAAAAGCAAAGCCAATGAGACCTTAGTTGCTGCACCTCCACTAGCAGTCATGGGATGGTTAACCTTCATCATCTGAGGGCTGAATTCACACATCACTAACCTCTAGACCTCCATGCCAGTAGTGGGTCAGGGTTAGGGTGTGTCCAGAGCGTAAAAAATGCCTTCATTTTGAACTATAAGTCCCACGATTCTTCCATCCATCCATCCATCCATCCATCCATCCATCCATCCATCCATCCATCCATCCATCCATCCATCCATCCATCCATCCATCCACCCACCCATAATATTTATATCCCACCTCATGTCCTAAGATCTCTGGGAGGCTTACAATAAAACCCATATACTGCAAAACATTAAGTACATATCCCATTAAACAGTATTACACAGCAGAGTTAGTTAAAAAGTCAAAAGTTAAAATTAAGATTAAAATTGAGTGAGTTAGTGTCCAAAGGCTTTCTTAAAAATCCAGGTCTTTACTTGGCACCTAAAAGTTAGGAGAGTTGACACTAAACGGGCCTCCAAGAGAAGGGCATTCCATAAGCGAGGGGCCACAGTTGAGAAGGCCATCACCCATGTCCCAACACCATGGATTTCGCTAAAGGGTGGGACACGGAGGAGCCCTCTTCCAACTATTAAGGTCACTGGCAGTTATCCTATCTAATTGGGAGCAAGAAATAAGGACTAGAATAACTCGATACACTGTTTAGTGTTTAAGTGCCTCAGAGAAATTGGCTGTGTTTTAAGATCTCAAGCTGGAATCTTTACTGTAGCATTCAGCCAAAGGAAAATGATATCAGCTGCAGCTTGTCCAGGCAAACCCTGACCGAAATGGACAAGGCCAGCCAGCAATTGTGTGGGACAATGCGCCCTCTGCTGGTGAAGGTCCTTACATTCTCGTTTGTAGCACGTTTTGGGCTGTTATGCCGTGTTCCAGGTTTCTTCTTCTGAGAACCTAAGCTTTCGGTTATAGCTGCGATATCTATATTCACAGCTGCAATATCCAAACCCAGAACATGGCATAACAACCCTAAAACTGCTACAAACAAGACTGAACCCGGCCGTGAAAGCCTACATAGGTCCTTAAGTTCCTCTGAGCCCTCTGAGATGATCTTGGTTCAAAGCAAGCCTTCCCTGCCAGAATGTACTGCAACGTAGGGGCTGCCATGATACAGAGAAACGTGAGCAAGTCATACACACCTGTGATCAGACCCATGTTGCCATCTGGGGTCACAGAGCAAGCACAGAGGGGAGTCACAATAGAAAACTTGGATTCATCCACTCTGCTTGGCTCTTTCTGCACTGGTCCTTATTCTGGATAATATCCCAAAATAGGAACTTGCCATCTTCCTGCTGATGCAGACTATGGCAAGCCCTGCCTGTGGCCTGCTGTAGTCTGTGCTAGCATGCAGATAACCCATCCCTATTGTGGGATATAATTCAAAATAAGGCACAGTGCAGAAAGTGTTTTGGGTGTTTTTCCACTGTCACTAGAAGTACCCATTAAGTACCCATAATGGGTACAAAAATACCATTACGTACCCATTAATGGGTACTTTTAGTGACAGTGGAAAAACACCCCTTGATTACCAGTGCTGTTGTAGTTAAGTACCACTGAATGTTAAGTACCTTGTATTCTCAGCAGATAGAGAAGACGGACTGATGTTGACTCCTTCTGAGGATCACATTTTCAACCCTGTTTTAAGGCGATTGCTCTGCCACTGAGCTATAGCTGCACCTTGATCACAAATTCCAAAAATCAGTCTAAACCTTAGGCCCTGTCCCCAAAAGACTTATTAGCCCCCCTCGGCTTCCTCTGCCATCACTCTGTTATAGCTGACTTTAAAAGTCCCCTCCACTTCCGGAATAAGCGTCCCCATGGTAGCCGCGATCTAAACGGACTTTCCGTCCCCATGGTAGCCGTCTTCTCTTTCCCGGCATCTTTTCCCCCCGCCCCCTCTCTTGTTAAAAGGAAAAATAGCCAGATCTCCGTCTCCTGAAACGGCTTCCCGCCCCTAGCAAAGGCAGATGATCGCTCATTCATTCACTTTCAGCACTTACTTTCACTCAGTTCTCTGTTAGAAAAGGCTTTCTGCCCTGGCGAAGTCAGCGGCTGCAGGCATCGGCAGCGCGATCCTTCGCTCATTCTCTTTTAAGGCTTTCACAGATCACTTGATAACAATGTTGCAATTCTGAGCAATTCTGGCTCTTTTTACAAAGGAAAGGAAGCGAACCTGCTGCATTTCTCAGATGTGTGAATGCTTTTTTGGCTGTGTGTGCAGGCAAGCAATCCCCGCCCCTTTTGCCACGGAGCGTCCTCAAGGCAGATATAGCGAGCAAAACCCGCGAATCGCCGAAAGAGCACTGGAACTCTTCTTTAAAGTGCACGTATTTTATCGCGGGTGTCTCACTTTCCTAAGCTCCCTAAGCGCCTGCCGCTCAGAGGCAGAAGAAGAGTTCCAGCAGACTTTCAATTGCATGGGGACAGGGCCTTAGCCTTCTTTCTTCCCCATTGCCTCAACTCATGAGGTAACACCTGCATCCACTCAAAGGATCTAGAGGGAAGGCCCTCCCGGTTGTACCACCACCCTCAGCAGCAAAAGGGGTGGGCACCTGGGAAAGGGCCTTCTCAGTGATGGCCCCCAGGCTATGGAATAGTCTCCCCCTTAGGGTGCATCTATCACCTTCACTGGACAAGTTTAGGAAGGCAGTGAAGACACACCTCTTTGCCCTGGCCTTTGGTTAAGTGGGGATACACTTTCCCTTCAAACTGGCAGACACTGTTGTTTTAATATTCTGAATACTGTTATTGTTTTAATATGTTTGGTTTTAAATGTTGTTACGTGTCCTGAGACCTTTGGGTATAGGGTGGGATAGAAATACAAACAAACAAATAAATAAATAAAATCAGGGCTGACCCATAGAGTGCTCTGGAGGGCACTGGGGAAGGGGAACTTTCCCTTTGATGTCCCCAAGTCATATTTTGATCTGCAATCTGCAGAACCAGAGACAGCATTGCTCGTTTAACATTACCTGTGTCCTCAAGAGGAGGTAACTTCAGGTGCTCACTGGGAGGAAAGAGATGGTGACTGAGGAGGCCGTACAGCAAATGCAATTGCCATCTGTGGTGCTTCTTCATCTGGTTCGCAGAGCTAAACCTTCCTAATCAGCATCTCTCTCCTTTCCCCAGGAGCTGTCATTACCTGCTTTGGGGGAACATTAAACAGAATGCTTTTTTCCAGTTGGATAAATGAAGCAAATTTGGAGGATATGTCTGGTGATTCAAAATGCAGTTCAGGGGAATCCAAGCAATGCTTCCATTTGCAGCCATGCCCGTCCCTTTCCATGGGTTGTGTTGAAGAAGAAGAAGAAGAGTTAACTTTTCTACCCTGCTTTTCTCACCCATTTAAGGGGACTCAAAGAGGCTGACAAAGCTTTTCTATTCTTCTCCCCACAACAGACACCCTGTGAGGTAGGTGGGGCTGGGAGAGCTCAGAAGAGAGCTGTGACTAGCCCAAGGTCACCCAGCTGGCTTCATGGGGGGGAGGGCGGAATCGAACCCGGTATAACAACAGAGAACATGGTTACACATGGGAAGGTATATATCACCTGTCAAATGTGATTTTTGGCCCCTTCCAAAACTGTACCCTATTAATACCACAATGGAACCACTTCAGAACCACTCTCAGGCCCTTTCTGCACTAGGACCTATTCCAGATTATATCCCAGGATAGGAACCCGCAACATGCATGCTAGTACAGGCTACAGCAGATCTCACCTGGGGCTTGCAATAGTCTGTAATAGCATATGGACAGGAGGTCCTTATTCTAGCATATAATCTGAGTAAGGCCAGTGCAAAAAAGCCCTCAATTTTTCAAAAGCAAGTCTAGTAGCTCCCCTTCATATGCCTTCTTTTGAGTAACAGTGCAACCATAAGCATCTTTCCTTAGAGACAAACCCTCCTGTGATACAAGAGACGTTTTAACCAATAAACATGTTAAATTGTTGTCAGCTTGAATTGCTTCCATCCATCCACCATGGGAGTTACAGAAGGGATTACAATTTCCCACTTTATTTTCAGATAAAGGATTTTTTGTGAAAGGAAAATCACAAGAAAGCTTCTGTTTTGGCATCTTCTGCAAACAACACAAGATGTTTGGAGAAGAAAAGACAGCATCTCCACAAAACTCTTAGGCTCCATCCCCAAAAGACTTATTTGCCTCTCCACTGTCCCTCTACTGTCCCTCAATTCAAACGGACTTTAAAAGTGCCGTGCAAATCTGGAATAAGCGTCCGCATGAGGCTCAGCAAAATGTGCGTTTTTAACGCACCTTCCGTCCCCATGGGAGCTGTGTTTTCTTTGTGCGCATCTTTTTCTCCCCGCCCCTGCTCTTGTTGATAGGGTGCCAGCGGGAATGGGGAGGGACTGCGCTCGGTGCGGCCACCAGGAAGACAACTTTTGACAAGTCCAAAGGAAAAATAGCCATCGGTTCTCTGTTCATCTCCCAGATTTTCCGCCCCCGAAATGGCTTCTCATGCCGGCAAAGGCAGCAGCTGCAGCTAGTGGCCGCACAATCACTCATTCACTCTCACCAGTTTCCCTGTTATCACTGTCAAAATCCACCCCATACAGTAGCAATAATCCACCTACTTTACACCTGATAGTGATTGCAACAATGTTGCAATTTTGTGCGATTCTGGCTCTTTAGTTCTGAGCTTTAGAAAGGGAAGCTGCTTGTGTTATTGCTGTGTGTGTAGGCGGCAATCTCCGCCCCTTTTGCCACGGAGGGTCCCCAAGGTAAATGTTGCGAGGAAAACCTGCGACTTCCAAAAAGAGCGCTGAAAGTCTTATTTAAAGGGCACTTTTTTTGTTGCGGGTTTTCCTCATTTTGTAGCGCTGGAAGCACGCTGAAAAGCCTGGCATGGGGGCGGTCAGAGGTAAAAGAACATTTTTAGCACACTTTAAATTGCTTGGGGACAGGCCCTTAGACAAACTGCTGAGGAAAAGAAATATGTATTTAGTTAACTGTGAAGTTTTTTATTAAGTGAAAAAGTAGAAACTTGGCCAAGAGGTGAAGGACTGTGGGAGTCACAAGAGGTGCTTGGCAGAATGACTAACATCTTTGCTTTATCCTGCCTGAACTGGTTTCCAACGCATAATCCCACTCAGGATCACAACCACATTAATATTTCCTCTGCTTCTTTGTCCAGTGTTTTCCTTTCTCCCCTCCCATCATCCTCTCTGTTCAGTCATAACCACTGTTGTTCATGACGGCAGGAGTGACTAATAATCAACAGACTGTTCTACACACAAAACTGGCCTTTTAGAATCATCACCATCACCATCATCGTCATCATCATCATCATGGTTATCAGCAGAAGCGAAATTAGAAAAACTAGTTGTGATTTTGAATATCAGTTTTGCACAAATTAACCAACATTGCGATTAACCAACTTGAAGTGCAAGTCAACTTTGGCCACCACCTCCCCCCCCCCCCGCCATGATTGAATACTTGCCTAGTTTGAGCCTCCTCTAGGTGCCACCATTTTGGCTGCGGCACCCTCTGTGACTGCACATGCGTTAGCACTGTTGCCCTGACAATGCTGAAGCCCTGCACATACACAGGTGTATCTATAATTGCATGAGGTAACAGCGTTCTTGCACAGCACCTCAGACGACCCTGAAGCACTGCAAGAGGTGCAGATGGTCACACTGCTGGACACTTAAGGTAAGTTCTGGTAAAAGTTGGTTAAGCTGTAGAGCAGGATTTTGTGCTCCACACCCAATCAACAATTAGTGAACTTCTGGTGAGGCGGGGCATGCTTGGAGATTGTGACAGCCTCCTGCACATGGAGATACTCTTCACCAGGAGTTCACTAATTGTCGACTAGAGGCCGTAGTGCAAATAGGCTGAAGGATGACAACAGCTGAATATGTAATAATTGGATGCAGCAAAATTGCATAGACTGATCAAGTTAGCAAAATATTACATTGTTTTTTATGCAAAATTATAGATTCCCAGTTCATAAGACCTACTGGGATCATGAAATCAAGAGAAAATTATTGAAAACAACTACGCCAAAAATTTGTGGGATTTCAAAATCCAGACTGGCTATCTAGAACATAGTCCATGAGACATTATTGTAATTGAAAGGAATCAAATTCAGTTCACTTTCATAGCTAGGGGTGGATGAAAAATATTTGTCAGGTTCTCAATTCATATAAACTTTAAAGGTTCAAATGTTTGCATTCGGATCAAATATTGGCTACTGATATTCAAATGTGAAGTACAAGCTTTTGTGCATTTGTTCAAAACTTTGTTACATTCATAAAGATGAGGAGGTGGCAGAGTGGCTGCCCAGGAACATCTGCAGTGGATTCAGAGCAGTTTCAGAACAGATTTAGAGGGTTTGATTCTGCACTCCTCCACGAAGCTAACTGGGTGACCTTAGGCTAGTCACAGCTTTCTTCTGAGCTCTCTACAGCCCCACCTACCTCACACGTGTTCTGTTGTAGGGTGAAGAACAGAAAACTTTGTCAGCCACTTTCAGTCCCCTTAAATGGGTGAGAAAAACAGGGTAGAAAAGCCAACTCTTCTACTACTACTCATCTAGAAGACCTTGACAAACACATCTGTGAAATACAGCAGTCCAGTGCTTCTCTGGCTCCAATATGCTGCAAGTATTATATATAAAAATATTATTTTAATTTCCTGAATTCCTGATTATCCATGCAACGTTCCTAGTGTTTCCTGCCCTTGGACAAGTTTGACAAGTGGGAAAGGGAACGACTAGCAACACAGCTAGCTTTTGTCCTATTCTGTGGGACTGGACAATCTTTTCCCAGGGCTGCAAGAACTGTAGAGAATTTGTGGACGCTTTGATGACGCAGAAAGAAAACTTTACTTGCCTGACGTGTTGTTGGTCACTTGTGTTGCCTCTTCATTTTCTTCCTCATCACTATCAAAACTTACAGGCTGAACTTCAGGCCCTGGGTCCGGGCTTGCATCACATTTCTGTGCAAAGGTCCTCAGTGCAACCAGACGATGGTGGATTGCTGTGTATAGAGAGCCAGCATCTTTTGAGCTTGCCTGTGCGATACAAACGTGCACAGAGAAATTAAGTATTGCCTTCTGGTGAAAAAGCACTAACAATCAAGTTGGTAGCTATAAAATATACCCCAGGACGTGAGGACGATGGGTCGGCTTATTACATGCCATAAGATGCCCATTTGTGTTTTATTAATTAGTTGATTAATCAATTAATTAATCTATTAATTCAGTTTATATCCCTCCTTTTTCCCCAAACAGGGACTCAAGGCAGTGTGCAGCATTAAACAACAATACAAAATTAAACCATATAAATAATACAATGTTAAATTATTAAAAACATCATAAAAATGTATTGAAAAACAGGAGGAAGGAAGCACTAAGAATTAAAACCTAATTTTATTTTTAATTATTACCTGTATTAGAAATATCTTGACTGAAGAGTCTTCGAGGTCAGTGGCTGTGATGCATATGTTCTTCCGGTTTGCTCTTTCTATGACCATCTGAGTCCAAAGTTTGGTGTTAAGAATGAGCTTCATGCTTCCTTGATGCCTCATGACTATAAGTGGAACAGACTAAATATCAAAAAGAAAGGCTAGGAATTGAAATGTACATCTTTTTCTAACGGGAATTCAAGTTACTTGTCTTCATTAGCTTGCTGTCTTGGATTTGCAAAATGCAAGAGCTTTTTTCCATTTTTTTTAAAAAAAACTCTGCAGAAAAAAATCCACAGTATATTGCAACCATGTTTTAAGAGTTTGCACGTAGCCCATTTTTACTATTCTATATTTTACAAATTGTGACCCATCAAATGTGCCCTCTTTTTCATTATAGTGCAGTCTGACACCTTCTATGAACACATTTCAGGGAAGGAATGGATAGAGAACAATAGCTGAAGGCACAGCTACCCCAGGAGTGGTGTCGCTTTTGAGAATTGCACAGAAAAAAGTAGAGAGAACCAGAGAAGACAATGGGTACAGCATAAAGGAAGCTTAAGAGTTCAAAGCTGAGATACAGAGAAGACGGTTCACTGTTACTTCATGGGAGTGTTAGGAAAATTGAAGTTGTTAGGAAATTCACTGCTTTGTCAGCAAATTTCACCCTCGTAAGTTCTTTAATAGGCAGAAGGCCAGAGAAAAAGGATGTCTTTTAATCCATGTTGCAACACAGGGGAAACTTGCCTTCCTGAAACCCCATCAAGACAAGCTGCTTCTTTCTCACATTACAGCCTGACATTTTATACCTATCCCGGCCGGAAGTTACAATATGCCCGATAATGCCTTCCAAAGTTAATTTGCATCTAATTTATTCACAGTAAGGAGGAGGAGCATATATCCGATTTCTCTGACATGCGCAGTAAAGGCAAAATAAGAAGACAGTGTAAACAAAGTTCATGGTTGACCAGCTCAGACCGGTTACTCTTTGAAGTCTGCAGAATCAATCTTTATCAGTCATTTGCAAACACACTCTGGCCTTGTTCATTTCTTACAGGACTGATGAGAAAGATCAGACACAATGTGAGGCAACCTTCAGAGTCCAATTTCATAGAATCATAGAATCATAGAATGGTAGAGTTGGAGGGGACCTCCTGGGTCATCGAGTCCAACCCCCTGCTCAAGGCAGGATCTCCTAAACCATCTCAGACAGATGGCCGTCCAGTCTCTGCTTGAAGACCTCCATCGAAGGGGAACCAACCACCTCTCGTGGCAGCCTGTTCCACTGGTTGATCACTCTTACTGTTAGAAATTTTTTCCTAACATCTAAACTAAATCTTTTCCCCTGCAGTTTCACCCCATTGTTTCTAGTCCTTCCTTGAGAGAGTGAGAACAGGGCTGATCCCTCTGCCTTGTGACAACCCTTGAGGTATTTGTAGACAGCTATCATGTCTCCTCTCAGTCTTCTTTTTGTTAGACTAAACATTCCTAGTTCCTTAGGCCGTTCCTCATAGGACATGGTTTGCAGACCGTTCACCATCTTGGTAGCTCTCCTTTGAACCTGCTCCAGCTTGTCAGCGTCTTTTTTAAACTGGGGTGACCAGAACTGGACACAGTACTCCAGATGAGGTCTGACCAAGGTAGAGTAGAGGGGGATAATAACTTCACGTGATCTGGACTCTATGCTTCTCCTAAGAGTGCTCCAATTTAGCCAACAATTTGTATGTGGCCTGGAAAAGGTTTTAAGCCCTGGATTCCCATGATCTTTTATTGCCCATATTGTGCCTTTCACACAATAGACCCTTTCGCACTTAGGTCTCCAGTATGCAATCAGGACAGCTCTGGATATGCGCGCTCACTAGGCTGCTGCAGCCAAGAAGCGTGCCCGCCCTCCCCAGAGCTGTCCTGATTGCGGTTGAGGAGTGGAGTCCTTCCTCCTGGCTGCCATGCTTGGCTGCTGCCGCTGGTGTCAAGCATTCCGTGACGCCCTGGCTGCTGGCAGGTAGCTGATGGGGGAGAGAGATTGATCTGACTGGGTGGCATGCCTCCCCACCCCTGGATCGCCTCAACCATGCCGCCCTCTTGCTGCAGCATTGCCCAGGAGGGTGCCTAGAGGCCCCCCTGCCATGCCCCCTCTCCGCGATCGCGGGCTGTTTCCTCCCCCCTCACATAAAGGCACTGTAATGGTGCTATCTTCCCCCCATCTGGACAGGGCCAGAGTTATTTTCCCATACTTCTGGAGGACCAGAAAGTAAATGGGAAAAGGCCTTAAAATACCAGTCATTTTAGGCTAGCCGAGGCGGAAATAATAGTAGTAGTAACAATAACAACAACAAACAAGAACAACAACAACACCTAAGATAGTGTGACGTTCAGGGTGTTTTTCCACTGTCACTAGAAGTACCCATTAGGTACCCATTAATGGGTATAAAAATGCCATTACGTACCCATTAATGGGTACTTAATGGGTACTTCTAGTGACAGTGGAAAAACACCCACTGTTGCAAAGAAAAGTGTTACGGATTTATTCTCACTGTCACAAGGAACTGAGGTTGACTTGGTGGCACATTTACTTTTTATGGGGAAGAGAGACAGAATTAAATACTAAAATCACACTTACCCAGTCTTGACTGTAGCATTCCATACACACTACTGGGCATGTCATTAAGCCTCAGAGAACCACTTCCTCTTTCCGTCCAGGATAGCAATGCTTTATTAAATAGGAAAAGCTTGCAGTTGATCTAAGATAAAGGGAATTCCATTGGAAGGCTTTAAATTATATCGGTGTTAAAATCATCTCCAGTTTTTTTTAAAAAATGTACAACCTCTTTGTTTCAGCCTGAACTGTAACTCTCACACTGGTGTAAAAAACAGAAAGCAAACACTAGATACGCTTTTATGTAAAACCAGTATTTATAAACTTGTTTTAAAGATTTTTACAAATGGAAACCTGTCGTCCCAATAAACCGTTTTAATTTCTCTTGAAATAAGTTCATTTGTAGAGAGCACAACCATTACGTCTCCTTTTCCCTCTCATGTTTTCTGGACTAGATGCTATTGTACAACATCTCTGCCTCCTTTCATTCTTTTATTGGTGTGCTACATTCACTTCTTTTGTTATTAGTGTTTCTAACATTGTACAAAATAGGCACCTGAGGCCTCTTCACACTAATGTACTAAGCCCGGTATACCCCAGGTACGTGATGACCATATGCATTTCTGACAGCCAATGATGCTCCAAGGCAGCCAGAAATGCAAATGGTCACCTGTACCTGGAGTGTACTGCCCCGTGCCACCGAGCCCCAGCCCCTGGCTGGTGCAATTGGCTGCTACCACGTGTATCACACACTCCCTGACATGCTGGCTGCTGCCTGGCAGTCAAATGCACGGAGAGGGGAGACCAGTCTTACCAGGCAGCATGCTTCCCCAGCCCTGGGTCCCCGTCCCCCCCGCCAACCTGCCCGGGTCACCCCCAGCCATTCTCACTCCCCCCTCTCCACGATCCGTGGGGCTTTTCCTCCAAGAAACCTCAAGAAGGGGGAGGAAACTATTCACAATATTGCCG
This sequence comes from Aspidoscelis tigris stejnegeri, assembly GCA_023333525.1. Taxonomy (NCBI): domain Eukaryota; kingdom Metazoa; phylum Chordata; class Lepidosauria; order Squamata; family Teiidae; genus Aspidoscelis; species Aspidoscelis tigris. The sequence continues at coordinate 18,602,092 of JALMGA010000007.1, forward strand.
AGAAGAGGGAGGAAGGATGGCAGAGGGTGACCCAGGCATGCCCCCTCAGGCCATGCCCTGCACAGGTAGGTTGGCAAGGTGGGCAATCCAGGGGTGGGGAGGCGATATCGTGGGGCATTTCCTCCCCCCTCTCAGTGTTTCTTCCCTCCTCTTTGAATTCAAATGTCCACATTCAATCAAATTTGAATTTTGAATGTTTGGAATATTCATGCACATTCCTAGTCTAGTCTGAATGCCTCTATTTATATGTGCATCTTGTGGGTGCAAAGGAATACTCAGGGGATTGCATACCTGTAACACATTATGTTCTGCTTCTTCTCCTGTTGTTACTTTGACTTCACGTAATAAATATCTTTCTGTTGTCTTGCTAGATGTGTAAGCAGCAGCAGATTCGACAAGGGTAGCATCACTGGCAAGAACTGGTGCTGTGCCAGAAGAAGGAAAATACAGGAAGTCATTATTTTATCGGTCAATAGCTTTGCAATATTTAAAATACTTGGTTAAGTTCTCCTTCACACCTTCACTTTAAACCTTCCTCAGTCCTTCTGATTAGAACACTAAGGCTGCATCCCCAAAAGACTTATTTACTTCTCCACGGTCACTCTACTGTCACTCTATTGAAGTGGACTTTAAAAGTGCCATGCAAATCAGGAATAAGCGTCCGCATGAGGCTCAGGAAAATGCGTGTTTTTAACGCACCTTCCATCCCCATAGGATCCCTGTTTTCTTTGCGCGCATCTTTTTCTCCCCGCCCCTGCTCTTCTTCATAGGGTGCCAGCGGGAATGGGGAGGGACTGCGCTCGGTGTGGCCACAACCAGGAAGACAATCCCTGACAAGTGCAAAGGAGAAACAGCGATCGGCTCTCTGTTCATCTCCCAGATCTCCCCCCCCCCCCCCGAAATGGCTTCTCGTGCTGGAAAACATTCACTCTCACCACTTTCCCTGTTATTGCTTTCAAAAATCCACCCTGCCCAGCGCACGAGCACTGACAATCCCTGACAAGTGCAAAAGAGAAACAGCGATCGGCTCTCTGTTCATCTCCCAGATCTCCCCCCCCCCCCGAAATGGCTTCTCGTGCTGGAAAACATTCACTCTCACCACTTTCCCTGTTGTTGCTTTCAAAAATCCACCCTGTCCAGCGCACGATCACTCATTCACTCATCACTTTCCCTGTTATCGCTTTAAAATCCACCCCTAACAATAATCCACCCATTTCACACCTCACAGCGATTGCAACAATGTTGCAATTCTGCGTGATTCTGGGCCTGTCCCCAAGGAATAAAAAGTCTGCCAAGACTCTCCTTTTGCCTCTGAGCTTCCCCAAGCCAGGGTTTTTAACGAGGTTCCAGCGCTACAAAACGTGGAAATTGCGTGACAAAATACATGCACTTTAAACAACTCTTCCAGCGCTCTTTCTGTAAGTCGCGGGTTTTCCTCGCTACATTTACCTTGAGGACGCTCCGTGGCAAAAGGGGCGGGGATTGCCGCCTGCACACACACAGCAGAAACACAAGCAGAGCTTCACTTTCTAAAGCTCAGAACTAAAGAGCCAGAATCACGCAGAATTGCAACATTGTTGCAATCGCTGTGAGGTGTGAAATGGGTGGATTATTGCTAGGGGTGGATTTTAAAGCGATAACAGGGAAAGTGATGAGTGAATGAGCGATCGTGCGCTGGACAGGGTGGATTTTTGAAAGCAAAAACAGGGAAAGTGGTGAGAGTGAATGTTTTCCAGCATGAGAAGCCATTTCGGAGGGGGGGGGGGAGATCTGGGAGACGAACAGAGAGCCAATCGCTGTTTCTCCTTTGCACTTGTCAGGGATAGTCAGCGCTCGTGCACTGGGCAGGGTGGATTTTTGAAAGCAAAAACAGGGAAAGTGGTGAGAGTGAATGTTTTCCAGCACGAGAAGCCATTTCGGAGGGGGGGAGATCTGGGAGACTAACAGATGGCTATTTTTCCTTTAGGCTTGTCAGGGATTGTCTTCCTGGTTGTGACCACACCGAGCGCAGTCCCTCCCCATTCCCCCTGGCACCCTATGAAGAAGAGCAGGGGCGGGGAGAAAAAGATGTGCTCAAAGAAAACAGGGATCCTATGGGGACGGAAGGTGTGTTAAAAACACGCATTTTCCTGAGCCTCATGCGGACGCTTATTCCTGATTTGCATGGCACTTTTAAAGTCCACTTCAGTAAAGTGACAGTAGAGTGATAGTGGAGAAGTAAATAAGTCTTTTGGGGATGCAGCCTCTGGCTCTTTAGTTCTGAGCTTTAGAAAGTGAAGCTGCTTGTGTTTCTGCTGTGTGTGCAGGCGGCAATCCCCGCCCCTTTTGCCACAGAGCGTCCTCAAGGTAAATGTAGCGAGGAAAACCCACGACTTACAGAAAGAGCGCTGGAAGAGTTGTTTAAAGTGCATGTATTTTGTCGCGCGATTTCCACGTTTTGTAGCGCTGGAACCTCGTTAAAAACCCTGGCTTGGGGGCACTCAGAGACAAAAGGAGAGTCTTGGCAGACTTTTTATTCCTTGAGGACAGCCTCTAACACCTTTTAATTGCTGTCAGTTTTATTTGTGGACTTTACATCCTCCATTTTTTCATGGGACCTTTTCACATTTGGCTTCCTAGCCATAGGAAGCTTTGGGTGAAATCATAGAATCATAGAGTTGGAAGGGATCTCTAGGGTCATCGAGTCCAACTTCCTGCTCAATGCAGGATTTCCTAAAGCAGCCCAGACAGATGTAGGTCCAGCCTCTGCTTGAAGACCTCCAGCAAAGGAGAACCGTCTACCTCCAGTAGCAACCTATTCCATTGACTGATCACCCTCACTTTCAGGAAGTTTTTCCTAATATCTAATCTGTATTGACTCCCCTGAAGTTTCATACCGTTGTTTCTAGTCCTCCCATCTTGCGCAAGTGAGAATAGGGACAATCCCTCTGCACTTTGACAGCCCTTCAGATACTTGAAGACTACTATCGTGTCTCATTTTGGTCTTCTCTTCTGCAGATACTTAGTGCATTCCAGAACTCCAGAGTCCTTACCTGCAAAGTGAATGGCTGCTTGGACAGCAGCCACATCCAAATCCTGGCACTGGCACCATCATCAGGGCAACTGGCTGTTGTGGTGTGTCACATGATGCATCATGAGGGTGCATGCTGTGCCATGTGATGCAGCATCATTGCCCTTCACAGGACGCATCACATGCTGCTCCAGCACCTTTCCACTTGGAAGAAGTGCAGAAGGAGCTTACCCATGGTTTGAGAGCAGATTCAAAGTGGATTCAGGGCAGATTTGATGCTTGCAGAGCGGATGTGTTATGTATCAGATATGTATGGATATTCATACAATTCTTATGAATACATTCATATCAAATAGAATCCTACCACATTCGAAGGGGATCTATTCAAATGAATGTGAATTTTCTTACATTTGATTCGATATGAATTCAATGCACATATGAAGTGGCTTCATTCACACGAATTGAAAGTCCTGTCCCATTTGGTTTGATGTGAAGCAAACAGGGGAAAAAAATTTCTGGCACATCCCTAGGCTAGATAAATAGAATGATGTAACCTGGTACAAAGTACTCTTCTAATCTAGAGGGATGACCTGAATTGTACATATCGATCATATATCCCTTATGATGTATGTGTGGGAGGAACAGCATGGTACCATTTATGCAGTTTATTTTCTAAGAAATGCTACCTACTTGTCCACAGAATACAGTTTTGAAAACACACAAATGTGGATTCTCTTTTGTCCTGAATCCCGCCTGCAGAATCTTGTTCTGGGGTTTTCTCAGGGCTCTAGGAAAATTGTAGAAAATCATAATAAATGAAGAAATGTTAGAAAGAATGAAAAGTAAGTCAGACAACAATATTCTACTAAAAAACAGAAATCAAGACTCAATGACACAATAGTATGCAGAGACTAAAACATTGTAAGATATGTAAGTTAGCATATATATAAATAGGTGAATAAATTAGCAAGAACCATCCTGTTTTAATTATGTTCTGAAGATTTCAACAGTGCTTAAGCAATATAGGGAAATTAATATTTGTGAGAAACTAGAAACAGATTAAACCACAGAACAGCATGAATAAAACAAAAGTTACCCACCCAGAACCTTAAGCCACTATGCTCCCATTCCTATTTCTCTTCTTCTTTTGTTACCCCCGAAAATTGGAAACATTCCTTTTACATTCAGACTGTGTTCAAAAGGGCAAAAAAGCCATCTTTTGTGCATTTCCGGGACTCAGGCAAATGAGCCCACCTTTCTATCAGCCTATAGTTTTTGCAGGAGGCGTGGAAACCATTCTCAGGGCCTGTTCATACTTGACTATGGGAAATGGTATAACAATACCATTCTACCGCAGTTAGGTTTGGGCTATGAGGCCATGTTTGCATCATGAGAGCTGGTATAGTCCCCAAATGGCCCACCAGCACTCATGGTGCAGATGGCCCTTCTTGAACCACCTGAATTGCCTCTGCACCGCCCTGCCTCCTTACAGCTTTGCACCTGGAAGCAGGTGCGAATGCTGCCAACTGGGAGTATATTAGCTACTCTCTGTCAAACTGTGGAGAAAGTTTTACTTCTTAACATAATTTAGAACGGAAAGTTTTTAATTCCTTCTTGCTGAACTGAAATGATATTTGATACTACACAGATGTTATGGATATGGTGTTTTTTCCTCAGAAAGAAAGAATACCTTAAAATACTTACCAAAACTCTGTCTACTATATTCTCTCCAAATACAAATTCCGTACTTCTACTGTTTGATAAAGTTCTCCCCTCAGTTAGCTGATTGCTATGGTAAAAAGAGAAAGGAAGCAAGAAAGAAAGCCATATCAGCTTGGGATTTGGTAAAAAAATAAAAGGTCTGATAATGAAGCACATTAAGCCATTAGCAAGAGTTACCAAGTTGCAAAACTAAAGGGGTTAGAGGTTCGTTGGCTAGGGTCGGACTATGGAATTCTGGCACTGGAATCTACTTTGGAAATTATTCTAGTCAAAGCCCTATGTAATCGAGGAATCTTAAAATCCAGACAAATCTGAGATATGGTCCATCTGCTTCAGTACTTCCAGAGAAAGAACATTGCTTCCTGCAGGAATCTGCTATATTGTACAACCTTGGAGCAAAGCTGCTTCCTTCAGATTTTCACCCAATTCAACACTCTGGAGCAACAAAGAGCAAATCTACACCATCTTCTATATAACAGCTTTTCAGATATTTGAAAACACCAACCATGTTCTTCTTAACCTTCCTCAGTTTAACTCTATTTGGCTTTTTCAAGTTTTCTTCAAAGACTTCTGAGGCATTTCTGAATGGCATGAGTTACCTTATACTGGGGTGGGTTAAATCACATAATCTGACCCAGAAGGGCCAGGTGGCCTGAGTTTCTCTGTCTCAAGGTCTGGAGAAGTGGCAACAATGGCAGTGACTGTAGGTGAATCTGAACAGGCTGCTGGCCTACACCAGCTGCCCTTGAGGAACACGGCATCTGCAGTGTGGACTGATTGGTTTACTGTAAAACATGGCCTCTTGGTAGAACACTATGTCTGCATGGACACAGGGCTGAACTGGGTCATAGTGTGAAAGTAGTGCTGGAACCTGCTCCAATGAGAGATGACTTGCAAGGGGTCTCCAAAATGTTACCCAGCAGTGGATCAGCCCAGTACTTCAGTGTGGATGACAGCCGGTGCTTGGACTGGTCTACTAGATGTGAGGAGGCCAACATCATTTCACCAGGCCCCTGAGGTGGCACTGGAAGTTTGTCACTTTTGGGCTTCCAGGTAAAAAAAACCTGGAGGTCAACTTCAGAAAATTTTGAGGCGTTTCTATGCACAAAAAAAACAAAAAAAAACTGGCCATCACCAATAAAAACAAAAACACACTTCAAAAGCAGAATGAAGTCTTTCTCCTCAAGGAATCAAAAGGTAGCCTGTTGACAATTAAAATACCAGCTATTGCTTTTGGCTTTGTTTCTATATTCACAGACATAAAAGGACTGTGAATGGAAGCAAAAAAATTTTTTTCACTTACCCATGTGTTGTAGGACCAGAAATGTGAAGAGAGTGAGGTGAGTTTTCTGAGTGATCTGTCCAAAAATCCTTGTCTATGGATACCTAAAAAAAAATCATTTTATCAGCTTTGCTCCTATCAGTCTCCAAAGACTACATAATTGTTGAATAATCAAGATAAAGGCCGCATCTCCATTTTGTTGCCTTTTCTAGGCCACTAGGGTGGCCATTCTCCACTTCTTCCCTGGGCAAAGCACCTGAGGGGAAGTGCTAGCAACTTTGGGCCCAGTAAAGTTTCCCAAGGTTTGGCATGCAAGGTGTAACTCTGAAATCACTACCTTATAGGGATGCACAAGAATATTTGGATATATGAATTTGAATCAAATGTCTATATATTAGTTTTTAAACATTTGAACGAATTTGAATGTTTTGAATCATTCCGATGAGTTATTCGGACATTCGTATGTATACAGATACGTACGCATTACGTATGTATCCATAAGCATTTGTACGGATATGTACAGGATGAAAACAGGATGCATACGAAATAAAAATGGGATGCGTATGGATGCGTACAGACGCATTCAAATGTTATCCAGATTCGTATTATCAAATACGAATCAAATATTCGTACGAATAGATACAAATGTATTTAAATCGGTTTGAATTTGAATACATTTGTTTTTTCTCTATTCATACGAATTCAGACATTCAAATATTTGAATCGAATTGAATGTCAAAAATTGCATTTGTTCACAACCCTACAACCTTATGCCTTGGTGTGATTTGTTGCTTCACTGTGGGTTGTTGAGGTGGGCAGCAATGACCAAAGGGACTGGTGTGCTTGACAGCAAGGTAAAACACAATGGCAGAGCTGTGGCCAGGCTGTAACAATAAGGCTCGTCCTCCCAGACACATTTGCACTGGCTGCCAATTCACTACCGAGCCCAATTCAAGGACTTATAAGGCCCTAAATGACTTGGGCCCCAAATATCTAAAGGAACGCCCTCTCCCATATCAACCTGCCCGTGCCTTAAGATCAAGAGGTGAGGCCCTCCTGGTTGTCCCACCACCTTCTATAGTGAGGTTGGTGGGCACCCGGGAGAGAGCCTTCTCTGTGATGGCTCCCAGACTGTGGAATAGCCTTCCCCTTGAGGTGCGTCATGCCTCTTCCTTATATGTATTTAGGAAGGTGGTGAAGATGCACCTCCTTACCCTGGCCTTTGGTTGAGCTGCTTATGTTTCCCCCCAGTACAGACTCTATTATTTTCAACATATTGTGTATCATTTTATATTTGTCGAATCCTTTTTAAAAGTCTTCTGATGTATAGTTTGTTTTAATCTGTTTTAAGGTTGTTACCCACCCAGAGACCTTCGGGTATGGGGCGGGATAGAAATGTAAATAATAAATAAATAAATAAATTTGGCCTTATAGGTAAAGTTGTGGCTATAATCCCAGACTGCTTCATTTGGTACAAGGGCATTAAAATAAACAGAACAAAAGGACTGCTAGAGTCACTAAACAGTACTATTTGCATAAGATCCAGGTTGGCCCTCTCATGAATTGGAAGGGAAGAGAACAACTTAGTCAGTGCTTTCTCCTGACTTGATTGTAATGGTTTTAAGAGCTTCATCTTTCAAATGAACATGTCTGTGTTCTGTGCTCTGCCTCCGGGCCCAGCTGCATCTGACATTATCATATGGTTTACTCTTGACTACAGGAGGAGGAGGAGGAGAGTTGGCTTTTCTATCCTGCTTTTCTAATCCTTAAGGGGACTCAAAGCAGATGAGAAACTTTCTGTTCTTCTCCCCACAGCAGACACCCTGTGAGGTAGGTGGGGCTGTGAGAGCTCAGAAGAGAGCTGTGACTAGCCCAAGGTCACCCAGCTGGCTTGTGGAGGAGTGCGGAATCAAACCTGGTATTCCCAGATAAGACTCCGGCTCCCTAACCACTAGACCAAACTGGCTCACTGCAATCTAATGGAAAAAAGGGGACTTGAATTGTCTCCTTTATGGTGCACATCTTAGCAATCTGTGGGTATCAGAAAAGAGATTGAGGGCTGCTGCCTTCGTCCCAGAGCATCCCAGAGTGCTCTGATCCTCCACAGCTTTACTTGGAGTGTCCACTATTCTCCCAGAAAGCTCCCAGAGACAGTCTTTGAATCACTTCTTGATGCAAACAGGCCATGGGGTTGTAGCCGTGGCTGCAAAAAGGTGTGCGCATCACAATCTCCATTGCAACGGCTTGGATGCCTGGTTGTTCTGTGGCAGCAGCTGCAACTTGCACAGGAGGATCACAGACTATCACTCACAGGGCCAATTTCCACTTGGCCTAGTGGTCAATGGAGGCTGAGCTCCAAGACTGAGCATCTGCATGTGAAGGAGCTGTTTCCTAACCAGAAATGGTTCCTTCTGGGTAGGAGCTCACCCTGCATTGCCTATGAGTGGTGCAGGCTGAAGCCACACTAAGGGTGCACTTACCTTCACCAAATGCCAGAGCCAGTAGGGCTCCAGCCAGCCCCTTTGCACCTCTTCAGGTTGCTGGAGTGGCCCATGACACACCACACAGGTGTGCTGATGCAGTGCACAACATGGTTGCCCCAGTGATGGTGCCATGCAAGCACACTGCAGCTTGCATATGGGAGGTTTAAGATAGGTTTCCAGATGGTTGAGGGAGCATTCAAGTGCACTAAACACCTTAAAATACAGGTGCTTAGTGCATTCCAGGCCATTTCGCCCAAAGCTTCCCACGGCCAGGAAGCCAGGTGCGAAAAGGCCCACAGATTCGAGAACCTGTAGTTTTGAACCCTCAAAATTTGAGAGATGACAGTGTTCCTTATCAACACTGGAACGTCACCTTTGTCCCCACTTCAAGCTTATCCTCTGTGACACTTTCAGGCCACCTCACATTTGCAGGGCTACCCAAAGCAGCTTGTGGTGGCTGTAAGATGGCAGGTTTTAGAACATCCCTCTGTGCACTTGGAGATGGAAAACCTTGAAAAAGAAAGGGGAAAATAGACTTGATTTTTGTCCACACTGGCTTCTGTTATGCACATATATACATGGATCATCAAATGAGGGGAAAGGTAGTGATGCTACCTGGACTTGTATCTCATTTGTACACTAGGAACATTACAGCTAGAACACTGAGTCAGAGGCTGCAACCACACAGGTGTTTGATGCATTCCTTTTCCACCCCTTTGGGTGACCTGGAGGTGAGGCATCCGAATATCCAGGACCTCAGGGGGACAGGGGCCCTTTCTGCACTTGGCCTTATTCTGGAATATATCTCGGGATAGTGGTCGGCTGGCCACAAGCTAATGAAGACCATGGCAGGGCTCACCTGAGGCCTTCTGTAGTCTGCACTAGTCTGCAGATAGCAGGTCCCTATTCTGAGATATATCCCAGAATAAGGCCAAGTGCAGAAAGGCCCAGGGTGTCCAAACACACCTGCCCCAACGGTCCCCAAACTGTCCCTACACTCAACTAGGGTGACCAACATGGGGGCACCTTTAAACTATTCTCTGGGCATTTTGTTGGGGGAAATCACCTTTATCACCACATCTTTTTGCACCTTTGCTTCCTGGGGTGAACCTCCCCAGGAAGTGAAGATGGAGGAGAGTTCCAGTGTCTGGATTTTGGCTGCCAGCTCTCTTATTAACCTCACCAGCATTTTGCTAAGCACTGGCAATGTGCAAATCACCACCATTACAGTGGTGATTGGGGCACCACAGCAACGGTGCCAACATGCCTGCATGGCACCGTTGCCGCAGTGAAACTACACCAACAGCAACTGCACTGCCCTGCCCCAGTTTGCCTTTGAACTTCTCCAGCAGGGAAAGGTGTGAATGGAGCCATGCATGGCTACGGGGAGTGTAAATGTAGAACAGTTAGAACTAGGGATGTACATGAATGGTTTTTAGGCATTCGATTCATAATTAATCGAATGTTAGAAAATCAATATTTGTTTGAATAGATCCTGTTTGAATGTGGTAGGATTCTATTTGATACAAATGTATTCGTACAAATTCATGTGAATATCTGATACAATTGCATGCATATCCCATATGTATGCTGAACATATCTGCTCAGAAAGTGTCAAATCTGACCTGAATCCACTCTCGATTCACGTTGAATGCACTCTGGATCCATTACAGATGTGACTGGCGCAGCAGCTTTCCCTCCTCCCCAGTTCCACAAATTTCCAAACTATTCATACAAATGTCCTGGAACATTCGTATTCATACTAATGTTATGAATGTCATAACATTCAATTCATGTACGCACGTCTGAATTCATACAAATTTCTACGAATTATGAATAGTTACGAATATTCATGCACATCCCTAGTTAGAACTATTCTACATCTACAAGCTCTGGGGAAGGTGCTGCACATAAATAGAGCACATACAATTTATGTGGCAGAGTTATTCCATGCTTCTCCTATGGCCATCCACACTGACATGCATAGGAGGGTTTAAAGTGATACAGATCCTTTGCCAAATTAATTTGCTTCATCTACTGTATTTTTTGTTTGCTAAACCTGTGGGAGGGACAGGTGTGCGATTAACTGTTTTATGATAATTTCTACCTTTTTCTGTAGCTTCCCCACATACACTTTTTTGTAGGAGTGCTGAAGTCATAAACACGTTATTCTTCTTTACTGCAAAAAAAAGAAAAGGAAAAAAGAATCCATCTGAAATGTTCATCAAAATCCACTGTTTAGGATCCAAAGGTTTGCCTTTACAATGTTTGTTACAATCCATGAGCTTCTTTTATTTATTATTATTATTATTATTATTATTATTATTATTATTATTATTATTATTATTATTATTATTATTATTATTATTATTATTATAGTTTATTTATAAAGCGCTGTTCATGTACTCAGCGCTGTACACAAAATAACAGTAATAAATAAATAAATAAATAATAAAAAGTATAAAACCTTTCTTTCTTTTTCTTTTTTCTTTCTTTCTTAAAATTTCTACATCAGATAAAAAGGATATGCAAAAAAGTAGGCTTTTCCACACTTAACTTCCGTGGGACACTATCCCACAGAATTTAAGTTCAAGGATGGTCACTGGCATTCACACAGTGGGTACCAGCACCATCACAAACCTAGGTCAAACTTACCTTGAGGCTCTTGAAGTGCAGACTGCCCATTTGAGACTGTCCGCATCACTGTGGCAACAACCACAGCAGCTTCTTCAGCGTGCTGGGCCATTGCTATAGCAGTTGCACTAAAGCCACAATGCCTCACCTCCATGCAGTGTTTGGACATGGAAGGAATGCAAATGCTGCATCTAGGAGTGTACCAAGAATGTCTTAGGTGCCCTTGGTAAAGCTGTGAAGCAGTTCTTACTGCTCTATAGCTATCAAAGAGCAGGACAGCTGTGCCGAATTGTCTCGATCACCTAAGTGCAAACGGGCCCTATTACACAACAAAAAAGATGATGACAACAACAGAAAGCTAATTACAACATCTAAAAATAAATAATAAAGTAATAAAAATGCGACTAAAAGTGACTTCTGATCCCTTCCTTGGTGAATCCAGGTATATTCTTATTATACTTTGGTCTAACTGTTCATTACATACACTCCACTTTGATCTTTCCCAATAGATTACTCTTCAAATCTCACCAATAAGATATTTTCTCTTTCATTCAAAAAAGTCAACAGAGGGCCCCCAATCATGGGAGAAAGAAATGGAACAGATTTTTTTTCCTAGTTATTTCAATCAGGACAAAAATCCCAAAGTGGTTAGCAACAGTTTTGAAGAGTTCTAAGAATTGCAGATCTTCAGTTTACCTGGCTGGGATGGTGGAAATCTTGGAACAACGGTGAAAGAGGAAGATCTCACACGTTTTGGGGACAAAATGAGGTCTGGAAACATGAGAAACTAGTTATAATTTCCCCAAGAGCATCTTACACTTAGTTATTTTAGCAAATGTAAGGATACCAGCATGCAGGGATAATTATAGTAGTACATTTCTTCGATTACAATGCCTACTGGGTGTTAGCTAGCTAATGTATAATATTTGTCATTCCTGTCATGTTTAACCACCACCATCCATTTTACCATCCATTGTGCTCTTTTCTGTTTCAAGCAATGTTTACGCCCCTTAACAAAACTCCAATGACTTGTTGAAATTAGGGGTTGTTAAAACAGAATTAAATCCAGCTATTGATTTAATTCGTGAGAAGAAGCGGGAGGGAAACAATCAAAATAGTGGTATTATGTTTATGATCAAATGAAATTTGCTGAACAGAAAGAGATAAAAATATCAAGGGTTGTGGTCACACCTTCCCTTTAAACCTTCTTCAGTCCATCCTCAGGTCTGACTGCTCACAATTTTTTCATTTCTATTTGTTTTATTGGTGGATTTTCCACCCTCCATTTGGATTTTCCTAAATGAAAAGTCCACCAATAAAACAGAAATGAAGAAGAAGAAGAAGAAGAAGAGCTGGCTTTTCTATCCCACTTTCATCACCCATTTAAGGGGACTCAAAGTGGCTGACAAAGCTTTCTATTCTCCCCACAACAGAACACCCTGTGAGGTAGGTGGGGCTGTGAGAGCTTAGAGAGCCGTGACTAGCCCAAGGTCACCCAGCTGGCGTCATGGAGGAGGGTGGAATCGAACCCAGTATTCCCAGATAAGAGTCCGCTACCTAACCACTAGACCAAACTGGATCAAATATACTGCATATATATTTACATACATATATGTAAATAGAAGATGGAATTGTAAAATGAAGTTATAATTTGTTTTATATAATGGGTTAAATAAAGTACAAATAATATATATAAAAACAAGAAGAACGGTGAGGATTGATACTATTTGGCAGAGTGATAGATATAGCAACCTTGGATAGCAAGTTTTGAGGTGCCATGAAAATCCAGAAAACTGTTATTTGTTCTTGTTGTATCTTTATTATCCAGACATGAGGAATCAATGACTGTGGGATCACCTGTAACTTCTTCCTGGAAATGGGAATGGGATAAGAATTCATACCTCTGTGTGGCTGTGGGTTTGAAGGCCGACAGGAAAAAGATGAAGATCTTGACCGCTTTCTTGAACACGGGATGAAAACTAAAGGGGGAAATATAGGGCATGGTCATGTATTATCCTAATGATCTGAGAACGCATTTCATCAAATGCTGCAATGAGACTAAAGCCACCCAAGAGTCCAAGAAAATATTGGATTGTCAGGGGACAGGTGACTTGATCAAGAGATAGTCATAAATGTGAAAAAGGTAGGCAAATAGTTCTACTGTCTGCATAGTTCTAATTGATGCTTCTTCTAGATGGCATCCACCCCTTGGTGAAATAGAATGCGTCAAGGTAGAGATTCTGGGCCTATTCGCACTTTGCCTTTTTCTGGAGTATATCTCAGGATAGGGGTCTGTGGTCCACATGCTAATGCAGACTCTGGCAGACCTCACTTTGGGCCAGCTGAAGCCTGCACTAGCATATGGACAGCAAGTCCCTATTACAGGATATATTCCAGAATAAAGCCAAGTGTGAATAGGCCCTCTCTCTCCCATGCCTGTGTGGGTGTGCATGCCACTCAAACAGCAATCCAACAAAAATCCCCAAAACAAAAACCCAAAGGTGAAACCTAAAGTCAAACAAAAAGGGTATTGCCTCCAAAAAGTGTATTCACTGAAAGGGTAAAAACTACCCCACTAGAGATATAAAAAAACTAAAATGTAAGTATATAAAGAAATATATGAATGTAAACCAATAAACAAGTATGATATCTAATTACTCAAAGGGTACAATAACCCCACTGAAATTTTTTTTAAGTGATAATAAAAAGAAAAGAAGGCAAATTTATCAAGAAATATATAAAATGTAAAAACCAAAAGGGCAGACACGTTTCGACAACTTGTTTCATACTTGTTTATTGGTTTACATACATATATTTCTTTATATACTTACATTTTAGTTTTTTTATATCTCTAGTGGGGTAGTTTTTACCCTTTCAGTGAATACACTTTTTGGAGACAATACTCTTTTTGTTTGACTTTAGGTGCCACTCAAACAGCCCATGCCTCCCAGTTACGGCCTTGAAATGCTTAGACTAGCCACCACCTGCAACAACCCAGGAGGCACCTATTGGAAGACATGCAGGAGGAAGATCTGACCGGCATCACATGCACAATGAGGGCTGTGTCACTAGGTTGCCTTTATGATGGCACTGCATACTGGTGCCGTCACTGGAGTTCCACAGTGGCTACTGTCCAGATGGCCATTTGCACTTTAGGTAGGTTTAGAATGCTCTAAGCATCTGCAAGTGTGGATACTCAGAGAGTTCTAGTGCTCTGCCTCCTACTTGACGGAGGCATAGGCTCATAGGGGAGGATTTTCCCATAACCTGGGGGTCTCTCACTGAGAAGGACTTCTACCACAACTAGAAAGTGATAGGAGACCCCTCTATCTAGTTTAAATTTCATTTACCCCATTTAAAAAAATCCTGGGTGTTTCTCCACTGTCACTAGAAGTACCCATTAATGGGTACAAAAATGCCATTAGGTACCCATTAATGGGTACTTTTAGTGACAGTGGAAAAACACCCCTTGATACATGCATGTTTGTACACTGTTCATCTTTCCTTATACAGCAATTTACCTCCTTTTAAATTTATTTTAGTTTGAGAACTGCATCACAAAATTCAAAGAAGTGAGAAGTTCTAAGGATGCCGACAAAGGCTTTTTCTGCACTTATCTTGAGTTAATCAGGATCAGAAAAACTGGACTCACTGATTTGGATTGCGTGGAGACGTGGGATAGATCAGTGCCGTCTGCACTGACTGTGCTGATCCGGTCAATGTCTCGTTGCAGCTCCAGAGCTTGTGTGAGCTTCCCAGCTATTCCCCCATGGCTCTGAAGGCTAGGAATGGCAGCTCCTAGGCATGGAGCCTCGGGGGGTGGCTTTTGGTGGTGTGCTGTGCGGCGCAACACTGAAAGGAGACCCCATTATTTCCAGGTCACAGAGGTGTACTTTCTGCATGCTTCCTGT
This sequence comes from Aspidoscelis tigris stejnegeri, assembly GCA_023333525.1. Taxonomy (NCBI): domain Eukaryota; kingdom Metazoa; phylum Chordata; class Lepidosauria; order Squamata; family Teiidae; genus Aspidoscelis; species Aspidoscelis tigris. The sequence goes on from JALMGA010000007.1 coordinate 18,617,134, forward strand.
GGTCTGGAATAAGGCTCCTGGTCCAGCTGTAGATCTGATTAAACAGGTCTACAATAGATCCAAATTAAAGGCCTCAAGATCTGGCTCTATCTTGTGCAGATGGAGTCAGACTTATGAAGGGCAGGGCCTCCTTGATCTGCATCAATGTGTGGATGGGAAGTCCATGATCCGGATTACGAGGCTCCTTAATTTGGATCTAAAGCGAGTGTGGAAGGGTCCATATTGGTTCATGCATTGGTTCAGAAATTGAAACATTTATAAATTTTCATTGGAAATGAACTCCATAAATTTCTTCCTCATCTCTGCTTGGGACATAGATAGATCTCCAACCATTAACAAGATGACTCTGCACCATTTATGACACCTTAACAAAAATTAATGATTACCATTTTCGGTCTTGCATGCAGGATCTTCTGCGGGCCTCTGAGCAAAAAGAAGTATTGGTTAGACCTTGACCAACTTCCAGATCTGACTCATTTTTAAAGAGTCTTATTATTAGCATAGGTCACAGATCCCCCAAATGCAATGAGATGTTAACCAAGATTTCCCCAGCCTCATAGTATATATTAAAAAGTAGTTCAATCTAGGACAGAACCATCCAAATGCTATAGATTTATGAGCTTATGAGGAGTTTTGTTAGAATTGTTATGGACATCACTCACAAAATGGCTGCTCTGGGGGCCTGGAAAAGAAAAGTTGGATAAAATTGGAGCTTGTTACTCCTGACTTCTGAGAAGTGAAGGTCTGGTGTGTAACCCAAGTGGCATGTTTGTGTAGTGGTTAAAGAGTAAGAAGCAACTATTCATCACATTCAGCTGCACCTGCCAGCAAGGCCTTCTCTGTAGCGGCACCTACCCTATGTAAACTTCATCTGACCTTGAAGTGGCCTTTGCTTCCCTTTTTAAGGGGCCCACTGAAGACATATCTCTTTATACAGCAGTCCCCTATGTGAATGATTTTTCTTTTCCCACCCGCAACTTTTATTTATGCTTTTAGGTACTGATCTCATTATCTATTTTTATTGTAAAGAAATAACATTAAATATGCTTTTCAGCTCACTATGCTAGACTAATCTTTCTTTTCTCTCCCCGTGCATTCAGAATGACTTCTGGGGCATCTTCCAGGAGTCATTGAAATGACTCTGGGCATCAGAACTAGGAACCAGCCTGGGCCACTTAAGAGACTTCCCCCAGCTAGAAGGATCTCAGCTGCAGGTTCTGTGCCTGGGGGCAGGTGCAAGGGTTGTATATGCCTCCTAGGGGTATACACAAATGCAATTTTAGACATTCGATTTGATTTGAATCAAATATTTGAATGTACGAATAGAGAAAAAACAAATGTATTAAAATTTGAACCGATTCGAATACATTCGTATCTATTTGTACAAATATTCAATTTATATTTGATGATACAAATGTCAACAACATTTGTATGTCTCCACACACATCTGCACGCATCCTGTTTTTATCCAGTATGCATCCCATTTTCGTCCCGTATGTATCCGTACAAATGCATATGTAATGCGTTCATATCCGTACACTTACGAATGTCCGAATAATTTGTATGCATGATTCTAAACATCTGGATGTGTTTGAATATTTTTAAAAATGAATGTATAGACATTCGATTCGAATTTAAATGTCTGAATTCGATTGAATTTCAAACGCTTTGAATATTCTTGCACATCCTTAATGCCTTCCAGGCTGTGTGATGATGAGGGTCCTCCATGTCTAGCCCACATCTGGTAGAGTCCAGAGGGACCATATGAATGTTGCCTAATTGTTCCAGAATTTTTGACCTCATAGAAGTCTTAATGTCTGCAATCTGCTATGATTATCCCACATCAGACTCATGGAGAAGGGAATTAACAGGAAATCTGAGAGCTTCCCTTCCAAGATGAGAGTCACATGTGCCCCATGCTTGCTCCAGGTTAGGAGCAGAGTGGAGCGGGCTGGACTACCTCCACTTAACTGGACCATCCTGTTCTAATTTTGAGGCCGAGGAACAAAAGGTTCCTGGTATCTAAACTTAGCATTGGTGTTTTGCTGGTCTATGGAATAGGGTGTGGGTCTTTCATGCTCTTGCTGCTTGTCTGAGTGATGACAGCAGGACTGATCCCGTTCATGCAGTCTTGGTAGAGCTAGAATGCTCCCAGATATGGATTCCACACCCAGAAATGGGCCAGGGGTGGCTGTCAAGCAGACACTGCACATCAAACATCTGGGACATGGTGAATGGCCCCAGAACATCACTGGAATGATCCAAAAGAACTGTGTGGACAATACCTGTCTAAACTGGATATTTATTCACCAATATGGATGCCTGAATAAGTAGAAGAAAAGAAGTCTTACCTTGTGAGGTCGTTCTTTCTTGAAAACAAACATGGGCTGTGCAATCATTGGTCTGTCTGAACAAGAAACATTAAAATTAAGTGGACCATGAATACAGATACAGATTACTTTTTATTATAATATTCTTAAAACTATGCCTCCTTCAAATCCATAGGTAATTATTTCCATTCTGTAGCAAGGATCTAGGAATCTCAAACTGAACTCCTCCAGATGTTCCTGGGTTATAAGTCCACTCCCAGGGTTCTCTGCCATTCTGGGCTGCAGTTTGGGACCCCTGAGGCCATATTACGTGAAAGTGAGACAATTACAAAAAGGGATAATCCAATAATATCGCAAAAAAAACTACCGTTGTCTATATTATTTGCTCTTGGATAAATACTTGAACTTCACATTTCCCAAGAATGAATAGATGTTCTGCTGAACATGTATTAGAATTAGTAACAGAAGTCTAGTTAACATCCTCCAGATGTGGTTGATCTACAAAATGCATCAGCTGGCCACCTGAGCATTAGAAGGTATTCCCAGGCTGTGATCACACACAGCAAAAAAATGTCCCTGAGATGCCTTAGAGATGGCTCGAAGGTGGGGTGATTCACACACCAGTTTGCCCCACCATCCCTCCTGAACATTCTGTGCTAGAAATGGTGGATTAGTGAAGGCTTGGGAACATGAGGGCCACACACTGTCTTCTTGAGGTGCCTCTGGGGTGCCCCTTGTATTACATCTCAACACAGCCCTGGCTTAGTTTGAGAGAAGAATGTACGGTGCAACCCAGCTCTATAATTCCTGGAGCTCAGAAAGAAGCAGGGTTATGTGGCAGGCACAAAAACTCTCCTTCCATGACCAAATCTCAGAATTAAAAAAAAAAGCACCTTTGCTCCTGGCATCTAATATGTTTCCTTTCCTTTGCACCTGTCTACACCTGTAGCCACCTCCTCACTGTTCAGTTTCTGTGCAAGAGTTTCAGACAGCTTCAATATGGCTCCCAGGAGGTTGTGCCTGTCAAGGAATACTCTGGCTACATGGAGCTTATGCTTGGAGTGGTCCCTGGTGCAAAACTTATGCTAGAGAGTGTTCCAGTGGGAAACTGCTTTAAAGTGGTCTACCAGACATTCCAGGCATGGTGCAAAATAATACACAAGCTCAACACTAGTTTGCTGGGCTCTAGAAATAGCTCTGTAAATAGGCCCTTTGTGGCAATCTGCAAAAGTCACCTGACTTGGAGGCTGGAGAGCTTTTGTTCCCAGGACCGTCAGCTGTCATACAGATGGTTGCTGATGTGCTCTCCATCACTTGTCCCTTCTTGAGACCTTTTTGCACTAAGACCTCTAGTGCATATTTAGTACACCTCTGGGGATGAGCATACACAAATTGAGTAGGCTGCTACAGCCTACAAGTGTGCCCGCCCTCTCCAGAAGTGCACTATTTGTTGATTACCTGAACCATCAAACGGCGTGACCATTCACTCTTGCCAGCACTCTGGGGTCATTTGAGGGGCTGCGCAAGCACACTGGCACCTCGAACAACCGTATACTAAGGATGTGCATGAATATTTGTAACATTATTTGTATGAATTTGTATGAATTCGGACATTCGTACACAAATCAAATGTTATGACATTCGCACACTAACATTCGTACAAATACGAATGTTTTTGAACTTTTGTATGGATAGTTTAGACATTCATTAAACTGGGGATACATATCGGATACGTATCGATACGTATCCGATAAGTATGCATTCGTATCAGATACGTATCGAATCCGTATGTGTTTGTATTGGATACATATCTGATACGTAAGTGTTCAAGTCAAATACGTATTGAATACATAGTGGATACGTATCGGATTCGTATTTGTTTGTTTCGGATATTGCATGAATCCATACGAATCCATTCCTATCAAATTCGAACAAATACAGATTTTCTAACATTCAATTTCTTATGAATCAAATGCCAAAAAAACTACTTGTGCACATCCCTACTGTAGACTTGACTGCACACGCACAAAGTGTCAACGTCATCAAGGGGATGGCACTGATGCACATGCAGTTGTGGAGGCACCACAACCTAAATGGCGGCACCCAGAGGAGGACCGGGCCCGGGATCGAATAAGTTGAGTTCTAGTCAATGTTGGGTCATCATGCTCCTTTCCTGTCCAGCAGATGGGAAAGGGTAGTGCGAAAACGCCTCTCTTCTGAATCACTCAATTTGGCCCAGAAAGCAAACTCCATGTTTTATGCAAACATCTGCAATGCAGAAGCTGCCCCACTGGCTCTTTGGCCACAGCTCATAGGAATGCGAACTCAGTGGCTGGTGGTCCTGACTTCAATTGGACAAGGCAGTCAGAAAGTAAATGGGTCAGAATAAGTAAAGCTAATGGTAGAAGAGACACTCTAGAGGTGCAATTGACCCCAGGGAGCATGGTGGATTATGCGCATATTAGCCAACACTGAACAGAAAGGCATATGAAGGAGAAAGGGAAAGTGGGGTGGGAGCCCACTTTTCCTCACAGATCAGTGACCCAGCCCCTGCTCTAATCCAGAAATGAAAGTTTCACAACTTCAGTACAGAACAGAAAGTCTTCTCTGTACAGACTCCTGTTTAGTAAAAAGAAAAGAACAATGATGCATTTCTCCACAGTTATTAATGATTATATAGACCACAGCCCAGTGGCAACAGGGATGAATTCTATTTATGGAGCAAGTTAATAATAACTTAACCACATATTTAAGCTATAATTTGGAAAACCATCCCACATATTTAACATATAATTTGTAAAACCATCTGAAGGGAAACATACGAAAATGCTCAATCACCATACGTACAGTACAGAAATATTATACTTATTATAGCTTAGGTAACATAATTCTGGAGCAGAACTCCCATACAAAACTGGATTGAAGAAGACTTCAGAAGACAAACCACAAAATTCACTTTATAATAAATTGCTCTATAAAATAATCTGTCTGTCTGTCTGTCATCATCTGTCTGTCCCTTTTATAAATCAATTTGTTATTTCCATGCATGGCTCTGTTTGAACCTACTGTCTGATGCATGGTGAGGTCTGCCTGCACATTGCTACTGTCATCTAGGAGTTCACTAAGCCAGCCCTAGTCTTTACTAGCTATGGAAAACTAAAACATTGTCCACAGCTTGACCTGGAACAGCTACTCAGCTCCTGGTCAGCAATGTTCACACCTTCTTCTGTTTGTGAAGCAGCAAGTGAGTGTGGTGGCACAGCTGCAGTTGTGCACCACATCCCAATCAGTATGGCAACATATGGGTACATGCTGGATGTTGTGGCTGCTGTTGCTATGGAAATCTAGCCAGCCCGGGCCTGGCCATCTGCACCTCAAGTGCTCGTGGTTTGATTCTGGGCTGTGCTGGCATTTGAAGTGCAGATGGGCACTGCTGTGCTTGATCTTCACCTCACTGAAATGGTATCATTATACCATTCCAATGAGATAAGTGTGAACAGACCCTATATTTGCAGATATTCAAATGGAAAAAGCATAGTCAGCACAGTGATTTAAACAATAAACTATCAGAGTTGCGGATGTGAAAATTTTTGGCAGCATCCTCAAAGTACTTTTGGCTGGTGCCAGATGTGTGTGCCCAGGCATCAGGATCTGAATGCCAGCATGATCCATGGGCCTCTTGCCTAGCTCTGGGGCCACAGAAAAAAGTTCCTGATGGATGGCTACTAGTGGACTCTGTAGCATCTTAATCTGCTCCTGGTTCAATTGGTCAGGAATGGTCCCCATGGCATGTGACACAGCACAACAGGCAGAAGCTACTTTTATGGACAATGCCAAGAGACATGTCACACCTCTTATAATTAGATCTGACAAGGGAAAGTATTTTTTTCACCCTGAGGGTCATTAGTCTATGAAATTTGCTCCCAAGAGGTGGTAACAGCAACCAAACTTGATAGCTTTAAGAAAGGGTTAGATAAATTAATGGATGACAGATGTATCCAGGCTGAGGAGACAGGCAGGATGTCTGTAAAGGCCACTTGCAGGGATTCAAGAGCAGGTGAAGATTTTGCCTTTGTCTTCTGCTTGAGATGTCCAGAAGCAATTGGTGGGTCACTGTCTGGACTAGATGGGCAGTGGCCCGATCCAGCAGGGCTCCTCTTGTGTTCTTATGTGACCCTGGGAGCGGTCACCCCACCCATGTTGATCACCTTGTGCCATATTACAACTCCCTGCAGTGTTACCATGACTACTCCTAGACAGAATTCCACACACCCAAGCAGACAATGCAGTTATGCTCTCTAGTGCCTCATAACTCCCATAATGCCTTAGTTCCTGTGTGAAGGCTGCAATGTTTATACAAACACTGTAAAACAGCTCACAGCATCTTGTGGGTTACGGTTTGGCTGGTAATACACCTGCACTTGGCCTTTTTCTGGATTATATCCCAGAATAGGGGTCTGCTTTTCTCACCTGTTTAAGGGGACTCAAAGCAACCGACAAACCTTCTGTTCTTCTCCCCCACAACAGACACCCTGTGAGTAGGTGGAGCTGTGAGAGCTCAGAAGAGGTCTGTGACTAGCCCAAGGTCACCCAGCTGGCTTCATAGAGCAATGTGGAATCAAACCCGATACATGTATTCCCAGATAAGAGATCGGCTCCCTAACCACTAGGCCAAACTGGCTCATGCAAAGGGTACATGCTGCAGCGAGCTAGCAGCATCACAGATACTGCTACTATAGCTGTGGAGTGCTGTTTGGTGCTCCAGAGCTCTCAGGCCTAGGGGTGTTGCAGCATCCCTGGGTGGTCCCTTTTGCCTAAGTGCCAAAAGGCCCCCTGTGTTTATCTTCAATATTTTAAATTGCAGTTAAAAAAAAAAGTGTGTACTTTGTTTGCTAGCTACATTTGAGCTTCCTAGACCTGAAGAGGCAGGGTATAAAGAAGAAAATGAAGTGAAAATACAATGGGTCAGAACGGGCTCGCTGCCCATGGAAGTGATGGCAAGACGGCTGTTCTCACTAGATGCAAAAGTCACTGATCAGTTTTAATCACATTGTGGGCAAGTGTCACACAGACATCAACCCAGCTGTTATACAGATGTCATGATATTTTTTCACGGAATGTCCTCAAAATACCAAAAGCCTGCATAGACCCCAGTGATTTGGCGACCCCCAGGACAGAAACTCCAAACCTATTTGTTTCAGTAATTGGCCAAAGAAAGAGTGTAGTCCAGCTTTCAGCCAAATTAATGAACTCCTCTGAATTTTTCTGACACACATAGTTTAGCTTCCTTAAATAGCCCACAGTGAGATGTATGTGCTTTGCTGTGCATCTTCAAGGATGTGGCTTAGCCTAAAATTTCCCAGGCACTTATACCCTTAAGAGGCTCCCAGGTGATTCATATTTCTGTAGATCACCAGCTGAGCTAAAATAACTTATTTATTAGTAGACCTGCAGTTCTGATGCTGAAGAAATTCAGCAGAGGGCAGTAGTGGCCATATCATCCAAAAACAGTCTTATGCTCTGATCTCGGCCAGCAGCTTTAAAGCAGAGATAAAGGGCAACATCTGCATGATTCCTGAGGACAATACCAGATGTTTGCTGGGATGGTGGGGTCCACACCAACACCTGCCATGGGAAGGCATGGCCCATTGTTTTTGCCTAGCTCCTGCACCTGCCCAGAATCCACACGTGGAAGCACTCTAGCAGGAGAGCTCCTACGTGGGCCAGGTTGTGCCCTTGTTGCTGCCATCACTGTGCAGACAGGTAACAGTGACAAAAATGGTTGAGGACCCATTCAGTTCCATAGTGAGGCCCAATTCCATCCAGAGATGGAAGATTCTGGGTAAGAGACTTGCTGTGGGCAGCTAGAAGTGAATTACTGTGTTTACTGAAGCTAAGAGGCTGAAGCAAGCTGGCAAGCGTGATGCGTGTTTTATGCCAAAATTAGAAGAGTAAAAAACAAACCATTGCAACAGATAAAGTTGAACTGGGTGGTACTGTGGGTGAGTTTCTGACTGGCTGGATTTCTCAATGGCATAAAAAAAAGAAGATTGAGGTATCACTGCATGTAATAAACTGTGGGCTTTCTCGCATTAGGCATGGAGCTGCTTCTGGTACAGGGCTGGGACATGCTCCATTTGCACTCTTCTGGCTCGGTGGCGCGTCATGTCGCCCGGTCACTGTGGCAATGGCACCATACATGCCTGTTGGCGCTGTTGCCATGGTGCTGCCACAACCTCTGCTATAGACACAATTGTGCTTAGTGCTTGGAGAAGGACCAGCTAAGGTTGGAATTGTTCAGGCATCACTAGAGGTGCCCTAATTGCATACCAGAGGCCTAAGTGCAAATAGGCCTTAAGTGCAGACATTCAAACTATTCCGAAAGCTGGCTGATCAACACACCTACTTAAGGTGCAAATTGGTCCGGCAACAGACTTTCTATCCAGTGGGGGAAATGAAACACATAGTCAGCAACTATAGCAGTGGTTCTCAACCTGGGGGTCGGGACCCCTTTGGGGGTCGAACTACCCTTTCAGAGGGGTCACAACAAGTCCCCCACTGCCCTTCCCTCCCATTTCCCAGCTGCTCTACCCCCCCCTGGTTGGGGGTCTCCACAACATGAGGAACTCCATTAAGGGGTCGCGACATTAGGAAGGTTGAGGACCGCTGAACTATAGGCTGCCGTATTCATTCGTATCCAATACATATTGAATGTTCATACAAATACATACAAATAGATTCGTATCAAATAGAATTCTACCACATTCGAATGTGATCTATTCCTATGAATCGAATGCCAAAAAAAAAAAATTGTGCACATCCCTAGTTTTAATATGTTTGATTTTAAATATTGTTACCCGCCCTGAGACCTCCAGGTATAGGGCAGGATAAAAATGCAATGAACGAACAAACAAACGAATGAATGAATACATGAATAAAAAAAAAAAACAGGACTGTATTCACTCACCTGGCAGTGTGATTGTGCACCATAGAGGAAACATTGCTGGCCACCCTAGATGTATTTGCTGCCTCCCACAGGATAGCCACACATGGAGCCTGCCTGCCTGCCTTCCAGCTAGCAGATGGCTTCAGTTGACAAGAAAGCAGTAAAGCAAACTATTCAGTGCATAATACATCTAATAGTCATGCATGCTTTGTATTGACAACTGATCATTTCCTGCAAATATTCTCTTCCCAAGCATTTTATACTCCCTCTTTGGCTTACTTCCTATTCTGGATCTTGGATGAAGGAGGGAAGTGGACTCAAAACATGTCAGGGAGAGACTTTTAATGAGGCAGCTGTCACTTTGTCAACAGCTTGGATGAATGATGTCTCCCTAGCAGATGTCCCCAGGCACATGTTAGCATTACTAATGAAATCCAGGACTGAAAATCTGCATTTTCTTCAGGACGTCTAATTTCATATAGACCTGCCCTGTATTCTCAGTAGAGCCCATGTGTAATTATAATATATTCTGCTGCTTTTCTAGGGGATGTTTCCGAGCGACACTCGTTTGAAACCTCGCAACCTTTCCATTTCTATTAGCTCCCAGTGAGGGATTGATGGTCTGCATCTATTTTCTATTTAGAGACCATAAAACCTGAAATGCTTCTGAGACTCATATTACGTGGCTGAGAAATACAAGTACCAGGGATTATTACTGTTTGTCTCAAACCATGGTATGACTCTTAGATTCTTATGGTTCACTCAATCTGGATGTCTGCCTCAAATGTAATCGTCATAACCTCATTACTTCAGCTCCCACACCTCAGTTAATTATCTAGGTTTTGACCTCTGCGGAACCACTGAATTATATTTGGGCCTTTCTCCGCTTACCTTTGGGCCAGTCTACAATGTAGACTATGAACTTCCCTTCTGCTTTTGGGACTGGGGCAAATTCTCACTTCCCATCCTGACCGGGGGACCAAAAAGGCAAAATTGTCCATGAGGGTACTAAGCATTCGCCCTGATGAATCCTAGTACATGCCATCCCTCCACCTATGCAACTGGACACCTACCTTAACTGTGAAGGGGTGTCTGGGTGCCGCCATCTTTCTCCACTGGTGCTGGTGTTGGTGCCATCACAGCGGCAACACTGACACACACAGGCACTTGCACAGCGGACCATGTGATGCGTCAGCACATTTACTCAGTGCGTTAGACCATCCGACAGGTCTTCCAAACCGAAGAACATGTGTATGAGGGATGTGCACAAGTGTATTTTTGACATTTGAATCCGAGTAGATTTGAATGTCATAAAATCCGATACGATTCAGATATTTAAGGTCCAAATGTCATAAAATCCAATTCGAATGCGTAACATTCGAATCCGTACATTCAAATGTTAGATTCATATTTAAAGATATGAATGTCGACAACATTCGCAACTGTTATACGTATCTGTATGCATTCCGTAAAAATCCGTATGCGTTTCGTATTATCCCAGATGCAACCCGTTTTAATGCCGTATTTTAAGCGCAAGAGACATACAATTTTTGCACAAATCTACACATTCAAATTATGCTAAAATTCATAGCCTGAGTGAACATGGAAGAACTTGATTCCCACCAAAATGCATATAACTCAATGTGCAAGGAGCAGCTCTGGGTGAAATGAGCCACGTTCAGGTGTGGGCCTGCCACACCTTTATGACCTAAACAATGGCAAAGAAGATGCCAAACTCCTTGCTGAGGCTGCAAGGGCTGCCTGTTCCAGTGGAGGGACCTCCCTGGGGCATCAGTCACTGGTGGGGTGGAGACAGGGCCTGGCTCTCAGCTCTATATAGTCTGACAGACTTACATTGGGTGGGGCCTGTCATAGTCTGCACCCTCATGTGGGCGGCAGGTCCCTAGTCTGGCATGTAATCTGGAATAAGGCCCAGTGCAGAAAAGACCCAAGCCAGTTCCCCATGTGAGGGGAACATTCTGAGCTGATCTTACTCCAGCCTAAGTCTAGATTGCAAAGGATGGTGTTCATCCACTACGTCCCTATAGCCTCAATAGGAACTTCATCGGAATTTTCTCCCAGTCTAGAAAAAATGAGAAGAAAGAAAATGGATGCATATACTAAACAATCTCCCAAATTTGAAAGAAGAACACAAAATTGGGGATGGGGGTTCAAGGGCAAGACGCATTGGCACTTCAACTGTGTCAGCTTCTTTGCAACAAAACTGATGTTACGAGTTCCTTTGGAAAGGTCAGAGGGAAGCAGGGAATCGTGGCCTGATCCCTTCTGTAAGCAGGAGACCTGCACCGTCAAGCCCAGCAGCACAAGCAGAAACTCTCCTGTGAGCTCCTTGCTGGCCTACCCAGGAACAGCATACAGAGAAGCACCAGAAGGCAAACAGGCCGGAGGTGGGAAGGGGTGCAGTAGCCCCACCTCCTCTGAAGCTAGCAGAGGACAGACGCTCTGACAGACTAGCTCAGCAGTAACTGGTTAAAACCGGGTTTCTCCGGTCCAAAGCAGTTCAGCCACACTGAGGGCAGGAAGTTACCGCGTACGCCTGCCAAGCAGGCTGCCTCTGGCTGGTGGGACAGGATCAAAACCCCGCTTTCTGCCAAGAGGACACCAGGCAATGAATCTGTCTGCCAGGCTCATAAATAACGACTGCTGACCACATTTCTCTTTTTTGCTTCTCATTCTTGCCTCCAGCATGCAGAACCAGGGCAACGTTTAGAAGAATCACCCATTAGAGAGGGTAGGGTCAGACACGAATTTTTTCAAACACACCTTTTAAAAAATTCACCCCTGCTGAAGAGAAAGACAAGAAGCAGGCATTCACAAAAGGAATCTGATGCCTGCTAAGTCTCAAGGAACTTCCCTAGGAATCCGTGTGGAGTGGGCTTTAATTAGTTCAGATGTACCTTCTTCAGTTCCACACAAATGGTGCAGGATAGGGACAAATTCATCAGCTCTCTCACAACCTGAATAGGCAGTTTCCATATGCAGGCATCATTCAATATAAGAAGAAGAGTTTTCTACCCGGCTTTTCTCACCCTTAAGGGACTCGAAGAGGATGACAAAGCTTCCAGTTCTTCCAACAGACACCCTGTGAGGTAGGTGGGGCTGTGAGAGCTCAGAAGAGAGCTGTGACTAGCCCAAGACCACCCAGCTGGCTTTGTGGAGGAGTGCGGAATCAAACTGGCTGAGTACGAGATATGAGCCCGGCACTCTAACCGCAAGACCAAACTGGCTCATATAAAAGTGATACGTTCATATACAAACTGTCTCATGAAAGGCTGAGGGCTTTTCACATTTACCTCCAAAGTCTAAGCCTTCTTCTGCACTTACCTGCCCTAGATCTGGACCAGTTGGCTTGGAATAACTGGGCCTACTGATCCAGATTGGGCTGAATTCACTGACGACGCTGATCCACCCCATACTTCTCTGCAGTTATGAAGCTCACACAAGCCTTGGGGCCTGGTGGTGGGGATAGTGTTTGGTGGTGCTATGGTGCACCACTGAAAAGAACCCTCCCCCTATAGTTCTGGAACATGGATGTGTACAATTTGCACAGAACCCATGTTCTGGAACAAACCCTTTGGTTCTCTTGTGGACCTGATAAAACAAGTCCACCACATTTCCAGATTAAGGCCCTGTTCACACCAGTGTAAGACAGGATGCTCTATTAATTAATGCAAAATGAGGTCATACCAGTCCTGTTCACACCTGGATCATTATAGGTCATCCTCAGGCTGTCCTTGCTTTGGGCCACATTGGTCACACCTTTCTCCGTGTCCTCGCTTTGGGCTGCATTGGTCACACCTCTCCTCCATGGATCTCTTGGCTCTCCACACCTTTTCCTGCATCAAATCTATCTCCTTTCTTATTGGATGCCACTGTGTCACTCAAGGGAAGTGAGTGTGTGTGTTTGTGGTTCTTTTTTAACCCTGCTCCCCTACCTCCATGCCCCCTTTCTTTTTTATGTGCTTTCCTTCTCCGTGCAAAAAACTGGAAAGGGAAAAAACTAGAAAGAGGAATCATACACGTAAACTAGAAGGGGAGGTGCCTCACAAACTCTGTATGTGCACATTGGCTGAAAGTTAAGACTGGACCCCACCCACCACAGCACAGTTCAGCCTACTTTAGCCTGTTCCCCCCGCCCCCAACTGAGGAAGCAAAGACGTCTGAGTCCTCCGGTTAAAATGATTTTCTGGCTTGGAAAATGAATTGAATAAAAATAATGTAACACGACCTGAAGATGACCTGAGGTTCTCCTAAATTACTAGTGTGCCTAGGACCAATCTGATATTTCTCCATCTGGTGCAGCTTCACTATAGCATATTGGCAGCTGATGTTTGTGAGCAAGCCTAGGCCGCATCCCCATTATAACCTTATTTTGATTTCAAAGTGTTGTAAATGTTAATCCTCATTTCAACAGGTCTCGTGAACTTGAAATGTTTTAAATTTTTTCCTGTGGGAACCCTTCCGTGTTAAGGGATGAGAGTTTCCCTCCCCCAATAGCTTGCTTCCAAAGATAGTGATTTTGCTGTAAGAATCCACCCCTTAAAGCAGCAGCCCTAGTAGCAATCCAAGCAATCCACTGTAGCAATCCAAGCACTTCACACCTGATAACGATCTTGCCATTGAAAGTTCTGACCTTTAAAAAAGGGAAAAGAAAGGAAAGCAGCTGCAGGTTTGGGGAGATGTGTGTATGTTTAAGGTGAAGGGGGCTTGAGTTGCCGCTGCTGCTGCATGCCCTGAGCAATGAGGTGAGGAGGGGAAAGAATTGCTGGCTGTCCGCTGCCATTTTTCTTCCATCCAGGCAAGCAGCAGCCACCCAGGCACCCAGCGAGGCTCCATGAAGGGTTTCCTTATGGGTGGTGCATTCACACCAGGAGGAAGAGGACAGGGCAGCCCCAAAAAGTGGTTTTTAAAAAGTAGCCACTGGAGTCCCCCCTTGAGTCATGTACATCCTAAGAATCCGGATTGAATGCAATTCTGGCTGAAAGTAATGGGATCAGGCAAATTCGCGTTTGCATCCGGTTCTGTTATTTTTGTTTAGGGAAACTGGATTAAGCTTATAATGGGGATGCGGCCCTGAAGTTCTTACGAGATATGCTCACTGGACACTGCAGGCCAGTATTCAATCCCCCTGTTTCTTCATGAAACTAGTTAGTTCCTAGCTCCACATTTTTAGCCTCACAATGCTTAAGGAAGATTTTTCTCTCCATGGCAGATTATCCCTGCACACTAAAGCTTTAGACTTTGACTTTTTTTTTTCACTTTTAAAAAACCTTCCATTGTATAAATGCATCAGTAGTATTAAACAGCAGCAACATTTTACAGTAGTTCCAACCCAAAACTTTCAAAAACAACATGATATAGGCATATGCTAGCTCAGTTCCTAAATGAATTTTGTATTATTGGGTTTAATAAGCTCTGACTATTTTGAATTTCTAAGACTGCAGTTTTTTAGGGGAACTTTGCACTTTGCTTCCTGGACCTGGGAAGCAAAGGATGAACTTGGCCACATAGGGATTAAGCATCAGCACTGGAAGACGCTTAGTCCATGTGAACCCTCCACAACATGACCGGACACTTACTGGAAGTGCGGCTGGGTGTCTCAGCACCTCCATTTTGCAGCCCTGGTGCTGAGACCAACACATGTGCCCCGGTGCCATCATTGGGGCAGCCATGACATGACATGCACGCATACTTTTCTCATTTTTTAAAAAAGAAGAGTTTTCAGCTTCCACAAACATTAAGATTGTGCCTTTTGCAATGAAAAAGTGGAATCTGTGGTTTAAGTTGGTTAACAAAGTGGTTCTGGTTAGAGGATAATCGATTATTAAGATTGGAGGGGCATGATTTGAGGTATGGATGGCATGGGTACCTGTGGTACGACAAAGTAAAAATTGATGCAGATTTTAAAAACCACTATGTAAGAAACACTCTGTGTAGAATTTGGCAAAAGTATAAAAATAATTTGTATAGAAAAATTCCTCTGTGGGTATCCCCTCATGAAGGATTATGAAGAGAGTTTGGGGGCAGGGATAATTGGGTCAAATATGAGGATTTGCTACGCAAAAATGAGCTCACAAGGGAATTTATGATGAAATCTAGAGAGCAGTTAAACCAAGAGGGGAAGAACTTACAGTGGTTTACATATTCACAACTTTAAATATTTATGGACAAGATAAAAGCAGAACGAATTTTGAGTGGGATAAAAAGTGGGAACTACAAGTAAAAACAGCAGAAAAAGGAATAATTGGGGTGATATATAAAGTACTGCTACAGATGGACCTGGAACATGAACAGGTCAAAGAATGTATGATTAAGTGGTCAAGGAATTTTGGGTAATGTTAAGCTTTTGATATAAATAAGGAGCATCAGCTTCCTTTTGCATAGTATGCTGTGGTAACCATAAACCATTTTAAGATGTGCTTATGGGAAGCAGTACAATAATATTTAAAATAAACAAGTTTTAAATAGAGAATAAGACACAATCTGTTTCAGCCTTGGGATATTCAGTTTTAAAAAACAACAACTGCTCCTTTTCATTTCCTTAGGGGAGGCAAAGCAAAACTTCCGTTGCAATTATTTTTGCCTGTCTGAAAGGAACCAAAAAACGTTTGTGGCAGGTTAAAACTAAGGCTTCAAACAGGTGTTTTTTCTCCCCACCTTCTCTTCCTTTCAAGACTTGCTCTTACATGTGCTGTTAAGGCACCCTTATCAGCTCCAGCTAGTCTCCATTGGGAGCAATGGGAACTGGGATTCCTCCAGAGAGTCATCAGTCTAGGGATTTACTACCAGAGGAGTTGGTGGTAGCAACCAGCCTAGATAGCTTCAAGAAAAGGTTAGACAAATTCATTGATGACAAATGCATCAGCGGCTACTGGAAGTGATTTCCAGGTTAGAAGGACGGGCAGGATGCCTCTTAAAGTACATTTGCAGTGAGTTGAGAGCGAGGGTCTTTCTGCATTTGGCCCCATAGTTGTCATCCAGTATGCTCCTGGATGGAGCATCTGCACCTGAAGGAGCTGCTTCCAACCCAGAAAGGACTCCTTCCATACAGGAGCGCACTGGAAGGTGACTACACTTGGAGCCTGATCATATGATGTGCCATGCAAGTGCACTGGCATGTAAGGTGACCTGGAATGCAAGCATCGCTGTTTCCCGGTTTTAGCACACACATATACGCACTGGTTCCGGCATCCAGAGGGGAGATGGTGGTGCCTGGATATGCGTCCGCACCGAAGATAAATCTGTGGGTGCATTGGGGGAGGATTGTGTGTACTAGGACTCACTAGTGCAGCTGCTGGTACACGTAGGGTCAAGTTCACCTTTCCCATCCCCCGAATAGGACAGGAAGGGTGAATTTGCTCCAGGTGAAGCTTTTGCCTATATCTTCTGCTTGAGAAGGCCCAGAAGCAATCGGTGGGCCACTGTATGAGACAGGAGGCTGGACTAGATGGGCTGTAGCCTGATCCTCTTATGTTCTTATGTTTCACATAAGGGGCTGCATAGTGAAGACACAGCAGGCATGTGCAGAACTGCAGTTCCTAAAACATGAATGTGGCCACCACGATCATTTGTCTTTTTGTGGGTAGCATCACAGCATGCTTGTGCACAATATCATCAGGCAGACACATTGAGACTCTCAGTGCTTACATGATGGCGCACGATGCAGCTCTGCCCACAGAGAGATGAACAGTGGCAGCCACTATTTGTGGTGGGGCAAGTTCACCACACGTTTTGGAGGAGGTTCACCTGTTCCAAAGTAGGCTGCAGATTCTGTACAAATTCCAGGGTCACTGGCTGAGTCACTTATTGTCCCGGCCCTCCCTTGTTCTTTACAGACTGCAGTTCAACACGTACCTAAAACAGCTTATATCTGAAAGCAGAGAAGGACCTTCCAAGTAATTTTCATTTCCTGTTAGCGATAGTAGCTGTCACAAGTAAACACAGGCAAAAGCTCCTCTGTCCCACACTAAATGCTTTCTTTTGAGCCCATGTGGCCCTGGCAAACCTCCCTTTAATCTGACTCATTTGGGTTGGTTTATCTCAAACGCGAATTTGCCTGTTCCCATTACTTTTAACTTAATTGATCCAGATTCTGAGGATCGTACGTGGCGTATGTGACTCAAGGGGGGGACTCAAGTGGCTACTTTTTAAAAGCTGCTTTGCAGGGCTGCCCTACCCTCTTCCTCCTGGCATGGACACGCCACCCATAAGGGACCCCTTCACAGAGCCTAGCTGGGTGGCTGCCGCTTGCCTGGATGGAGGAAAAATGGCAGCGGGCAGCCAGCAATTCTTTCCCCTCCTCTCCCCATTTCCCAGGGCACGCAGCAGCAGCAGCAACTCAAACCGCCTTCACAGCCACAGCCTTTAAAACAGAACTTCCAGGGCTTTGCTTTCCTTTCCCTTTTTTAAAGGTCAGAACTTTCAAAGAGCTAGAATTGCGCAAAACTGCAATATTGTTATTAAGGTGTGAAGACGCTAGATCGCTACAGTGTAGCTTTAAGGACTGGATTTTTATAGTGGCTGTTTTGAGGGTGGATTTTTTCAATGAAATCACTATCTTTGGAAGCAAGCTATTGGGGGAGGGAAACCCTAAACATGGATTCTCAACCCTTAACATGGTACGGTCCCCACAGTAAAAAATGTAAAACGTTTCAAGCACACGATCCGGAGTGAGACCTGTTGAAATCAGGATTGAGATTCACCACGCTTTGGGGTGGTTTAACACGGAGAAAGTGTGTTAAGCCAAACTGCCGTGAGGACTCCAAGGATTGAAAACGTTTTGAATGCGAGATAAGGTTGCCATGAAGACACGGCCTACAACTATCAAAGATGGGAGACCACCACACACACTCAGAGATGATCCAGAATGGAAGCAGCTCCACTGTGTAAAGATGCTCCAAGCCAGAGTGTCCCCTGGCCACCCCTGTCATCATAGTGCACCCCCCCCCCCCACACACACACATTTTCTAGAGTAGCTTCACTATAGCATATTACATTACTGGCAGCTGATGTCTGTGAGCTCACCTGAAATATCTGGGCTGAATTCACACTTCAGCCCATAGTATGTAATTAGGCAATATCTGGGCAGATGCATCTGCACTGTCAAGAGGTGTTTACAGAATAGAAACACCCCCCTGCTTGCCCAGAAATTGCCTAATTACATACTAGCTATGGAGCACGAAATCATGCTCCACGGGATCACCAACCCTTACCCCAACTTTCCTGAAAGCATCCAGCTGGCGAGCATTTGCACCTCTGCCGGCTGAGGAGGTTATTGGAGCTGGTGCTCAGAACATCAGCATTGCCATAGGAACAGCACTGGCACACGCACCATCGTGGAGGGTGCCACACTCAAGATGTTGGCACCCAGAAGGGGACCGGTCCAGGGAGTGATCACAGGTGAGCGATTGATCTCACGGGGGATAGGGCAACATTGACTAGCGATCACAAGTGTGAACACTAGTCATCGTTAATTGATTGCACCCCTTTCCTGTCCACGGCACAGGAAGGGAAGTGTGAAAACACCCCTGGAGCCACCTAGTGCTGGTACATCAAGTCAAGGGCATGCTAGCATATCAGTCTTTCATTGGTGTGGTTTGAACAAAGGAAAGATTTGCTACTGTGCTGTGAAATTCAAGCAACACCAAAAAGTTCCTCACAGATGTTTGGGGGCAATTCCAGCAATCCTGGTGGTTTTGTCCACTACTGTTTAAGATGCCAGTAGAACCAGATAATGTTAGCATTTGCCAGGTGTTAAAAGTTTATCCTTCTTTCGTCTTCAAGCTGTATTTATTTATTTATATTCCACCCTCCACCTGCAGATCCCAAGGCAGGTTACGAGGATAGAAAGATAAAACATATAGAATGAACTAAAATATACTTAAAATGTAACTGTCCCTTCCTGGGTCTATGATTGCTACAAATATTTTTATTTTAACTCTTCCCTGGCTGGACAACACTTGGGTATCACCATACTTTGAATTTCTGAGAAAAGCCCGAACTATAGGAAGACCTTGTCCTTGAGATCACAATTACACAGTTTGGGATTTCTTTAATTTTCACTGAGCACAAAAAGCGGTAACAGGATATGATACTTTAGTCCATGATGCTCTTTGGTTGAATTTGGGCCACGGATGCCAAATGTTTTACCCCCTGCGTGTGCCTTACCTTGCCTCAAAGTCTTGAAAGGGTCAACCCTTCTTCAGATGGAAAATCTGAAAACCAATGGCAACTTATTTCTTCAAGTCACATTAGGAGGGGACAGAGGAGAGAAATCTAGCCAATTGTGGCATGGAAAGAAATACAGCCTGCCAGCAACCAATCAGGGCCACCAGAAATGGTGCCAACAGTAGACTACCAGTGGTGAGCACTTATTGCTAGGGAGGTGTTGCCAGGCTTTAAGGCAAGATGGTTTGAATGCCCATTATTTTGGTTGTTGTCTTCAGAAGGGGTGCAATTTTAAAAGGGGTGTTTGAAAAAGTCCTGTCTGATCCTAATGGGTGCTTCTATACTTGATACAAATATACAAATACCACTCAGCATTGTCACAGCCACCAAGAACCCTCATACCGATACTAGTCTTTCTGGCATTTTTGTGTGAGCTGGAAATTCCAGCTTTTCCAGCATGCAGGTTGCAGCTTCCAGCAACTGT
Organism: Aspidoscelis tigris stejnegeri; assembly: GCA_023333525.1. Taxonomy (NCBI): domain Eukaryota; kingdom Metazoa; phylum Chordata; class Lepidosauria; order Squamata; family Teiidae; genus Aspidoscelis; species Aspidoscelis tigris. Next base: position 18,637,082 of record JALMGA010000007.1, read on the forward strand.
CATGGGGTGTTTTTCCACTTAGCACTAGAGTACCCATTAAGGACCCATTAAGGACCCTTAATGGGTCCTTTAGTGCTAAGTGGAAAAACACCCATAGTTCAAGTACTGTTTGTCTGTTTGTTTATTGAAGAAATTTTGATTCTGCCATTCACCAAAATGGCAGCTACAATGCTAGCAAGCTGCTCCAGTAGTCTCAGATAAGGAGATTGTAGTGAATATCACTACGGTAGACCTTACTCCATATTTCCACACTCACCCACCCTCATTTGGTGCCTATATAGCATCACCCCATGTCTCTACTGTCTACACTAACCAAAGTTTGGAAAACTTTATTGGGCTATGGTTCCCATGGTTGTTGGCCAAAACAGGCAATGAGAACTTTGGCTTTTGGCTAAGGATCAGGAAGTTGTAGCCTGGCCCAAACCCAAGAACCTTTGCTCTACGCTCCAGCACTAGCCACTAATTGGAAGTAGTTCTCCTTACATTTAGGATTGCATAAATCTGGGCCCCTTCTTTGAGATGAGAAGACCGAAAAAGGCTTTTTCACACTGAGGACTGAGCTACAACTTTCTTTGTAGAAAGATCATGAATACCCTTTGTAGATAAATAGACAAACAATCTCTCCAATACATTATAATGGTGGTCTTCTTTGTCCCCTGTAACTGCAAAGCAAATCAGATCTTTATTTCTGTCCATGACCAGCCAACTATACAAACAATCAGTATTCAACAAAGGTACTTAATGGTTTGAAACAGCTTTAATTTGCTGACGGATGAACATGGCCAGGGACAGCAGGCTATAAATAGTTTGGCATGAAAAAAGTCAAAGTGGAACACTTAAAAATCCATTCTGTGTTAAAGCACAAGACAAAAAAAAAGATGCATCCCTAACACTGCATTCACACTTGTTTTAAATCCAGCTTCAGTCCACTTTCAGTGTGGAGGAACACATCAGCAAAGTGATTCCTCATTTTCTTTCCATGTTATCTAACTCAAAGGTGGGTTTTCTGAGTTAGATAAAACCAAAAGCTTGCCACTTTGCCAATGCATTATCCCACTCTGAAAGTGGACTGAAGCTGGATCCAAATGGAGGCAATCATCAGTAGTGAGAACAAGACTGTTTTTTCTAAATCTGAGTAAAATAGCCTTATAAATCACTGAAAAAGAAGAAGAAGAAGAGTTGGCTTTTCTACCCCACTTTTCTCACCTATTTAAGGGGACTCAAAGCAGCTGACAAAGCTTTTCTATTCTTCTCCCCACAACAGATACCCTGTGAGGTAGGTGGGGCTGTGAGAGCTCAGAAGAGAGCTGTGACTAGCCCAAGGTCACCCAGCTGGCTTCATGGGGGAGGGTGGAATTGAACCTGGTATTCCCAGATAAGAGTCCAGCTCCCTAACCACTAGACCTAACAGGCTCTAAATATTCAAATTTGGTAGAAGATACTACTCATATTCAGACATATATAGTCAATATTGGAAAAGTGTAGTATTAGTGTCTACAGACTTTAATAATATAAAATCTGGATTTTATCTTCACCTGAACGGATCATGATTGTCAGCAGCACAATGATGCACAAGGAAAACACCATAGAGGTGCTGCAACATTTTTAAGACACACACTTACCTTCACAGACCTCATCACTGCGTTTCCTGTTGCTCACACTGAGGAACATGTGCGTGTTCAGTTCCGTATCGACCTCACGGCTCATGGTCCATAAATCCGTGGCGCTTTTCCTTCGGATGAACCCAGACTTGCTCTTCATTTGATGGTCCGGCGTGCAGTTTAACAGATGTCCTTATCCCAGTGTATGACACATCTAGCCCTAAGCTTAAAGTAGGAATTCATGACCTTCTTAAAACTGAAGCCCATAAATAATCCTGAATACAGTTAATGTTAGTTTTACATGTTCCCTCTACAGATCAAGTCCCTGGGGTGTGTAGAACAGATTTCTTGATGGATGTTCAAACGTTGTTTAAATTCCTCTCGTATACTGTCACTTTATTCAGAGGCTCACAGGGTTGCTTTATAACTGAATCTTGCACATACAGCACCAGGTTTAAGAAATTAAATGCTCTCCAAAAGTGTGGAAGAGGTCAAGAGCATTGGAGCGCATAAGAGATCGACCACTCACCCAAAAGTAAGCCGGCACTTCGTGTTTCTGTTCTGACAGCCCAGGCTGGCGTAGTTAAACAAGAGGCTGGACTTTGGGAGGGCATATGTAAAACTTCCAAGAATTAACATAAAGGGGATGAGTCATTGCCTAGGATTTTCATTTCTCCGGAGACTGTTTACCAATGGTGAAGTGTGTGGGGAGATTCACTGTTGCATTCACTTGGCTTCTAACTCGTTCAGACAAGGCTGCTGGAATCAAAGTATTTCTTTATTTCCTGATTTGGGATTTAACTGTGAAATTATCTTAGGAGCAGGAGAGAAGATTAAACTAAACCCAAAAAGTATGTACCGTTCAGGGTTTTGCAAATAAAATAGCGATGTGCACACATGGAGCACCTCTGTTGTTAACATATATTGCTGTTGCTTAATATAGTTTGTACACTTCTGAACAGGAATTTCTTTATTTATTCTGTTATATCATGGTCTCTCCTGAGCTGAAAGTCAATATCCCCCCCCCTTACTCCTTTCTGGGTTATATGTGTGTTTATTGCTTTCTTCCAGACAGGAATAAAATCCTTGAAACAGCAGTACAACGATGTCGTGGAACCTATATTTATCACATTCCAGTGTGTGTGGACATGCACATTGGGTGGAATCTACATAAGAACATAGTGTCCAGGAAAGCTGCCAGCACACTCACAAGCACACAGCTGACAAGAGGTTGCTCAGCAAAGGTACAGCCCAAACGACATCCGAAAAGAAGAAATCCAGAAACTGTCCAAGTCCAGGGTTAACGAGAGTCATACAAACAGTCCAGTCCGAGGTCAGGGCAGCCAGAAGGATGGTCAACAGGTCCGTTCCAAGGTCTAGGGTTTCCAAGCAGTCCAGGAGTCAGATACAGCAGCTTTCTCTTAAGGTAAACAAATAGTATCTGACAAAGGGCTTGGGCATCTGCCCGGTGTTTTATCTTTACAGATTGAATTCACAGCTGCAGGTGATCCGCATGTCTCTGGGCAAGTCTTTTTGATCGTCTTAACCCTTCCTTCTCTGCTCTCCTTTGCTTAAAGGTAGGGATCTCTGGGCTCTGCTGTTCCATGTCTCTCACATCCTGCACTTCTGCTGTGGTAAGGCTGGGCTGCTGAACCCCAGGCTCCAATGGGGCTGGGGGGTCAGAACTGGGTCCTGGCATCACCTCAGGTTCCTCCTGTACCTGAGGAAGTGAGTCCTCCTCATCCTCTGAGTCCTCCTCCTGGCTGACCATGACACATAGGAGGAACCACCCTAGCTCACACGGTGGTCTACCTATTGCTTCTGAGCATTCTTGGGCAGAAGGCAAAGGCAAAACCTTCACCTGCTCTTGTCCATAAGAGTGGCCACCCAAAGCATCCCAGAACTTTGCCTCCCTGGGTCAGGAGGTGAAGTGTGAAAAGTCTCTTAGATGCCACTATTTCTGGGTGACTGGCAGACCCATCCAGAAGTGCAGTGAATGCAGGTTCCTTGCGAGCCTTCCTAACATAAAATCACTAAAATGGCTAGCATGAACAAAATCTATTTTCCAATTTGAAAAATATTTAGTTTACAAAATGCCCCATCACTTAAGGCAACAATTTAGTTATGCACATTTTGAACTTATTGACACCATGGTGAAGTATGGGAGATACCATCAGGTACCTTATGAAGAAAGGCTGTGTGTTTGTGGCACTGTGTGTTTGTGGTTGAAGATCTTTTTCATATCTTGTTTACCCGTCCCACTGGAACGCAGAACATAAGGTGACTTGGCTTCCGCAGAGAGAAAATGTTCAGGTGACAATCTAGGGTAGCTTTGTTTTTTTGTTAAGGCTGCCCAACGTAGGAAATCACTGAGCTGAATGGGGTGTCTTGTAAAGGGGATGGGGACAAATAATGATGCTATTTTTATCTAGGGTTTTTTCCCACTAGCACTAAGTACTCATTAAGTACCCATTGGGGACCCATTAAGGCCCCATTAGGCTCAGAACAGGAAGACCCCATTTCCACTGCAGACCCCATTAGAGCCACATTTGTTTCCACCAGTTCTAGGGAAATCCCAAGTGAATGCGTCCTTCAGGACCTATAATCCGGATTTTCTGTAGACCCCTTCAATGAGGTCTTCAGGCATCAAATCCAGATTATATGGAGTGCATTTCCACCGCGATTGGGCAATGGGGTCTAGGGGGAGGCTCTGGGGGGGTGCACCCATGGGGGGGTGCCCTGAAACCCAAAGCTCGGAAGCCTGTGCACAGTCTCCGAAGCCGGCTCCAAAGCTGGCTCCGAAGCCGGCTCCAAAGCTGGCTCCGAAGCCAGCTCTGAAGAATAGCACAGGCTCCAAAGAGGTCCCCACATGAGAGCAATGCCAAGCCTACGGACCTTTGTGAAAGGCTCCAGAGAATCTTCGAAGTTTGTGGCAGATCGCTCGGGAGAATATCTGGAGCTTATGACAAAGATCTGGAGATTCTCTGGAGCCACTCCAGAGAATCTTCAAAGAATCTCTGGAGCATATAGGGAAATTGCACCCCCTGCCCCCCAAACACCTGAGGTGATAGGCGGGCCCCACATGGGTCAATCCAGATTTGCCACATGGGTGCTCCGGAGTTTCCACTGTGGGCAGGCTAGCATCCATTCCTTTTGGGTGCTGCACCACCTGTGGGGACGCATCAGGTACCTCCCTTAATCCGGATCTACTAGATCCGGATTAGTCGAAGGACCCATTCCTTAGATCTGGATCATCTTAGATCTGGATTAAAGGTGGTCAGTGGAAAAAAACCCTTTGTTTCTTAATTTTATCCTTGTGTGTTTTATATTATTTCATTTTTTGCAAACTTGATATGGTCAAATGACTAATCAATAAAGTTCAATTCTGATTCTGGCAACAACAGCAACAAAAAAGGGGGAAAAAGCATGCAGGTTCCTAGAATGTATACCAGTTTTTGCACCCCCTCCCTTTCCTCTGAAAAACATCTGAAAGGTTAATCATAATTCCAGCGGTACCCAACAATCATGTGTTTTTCCTAATAGACTGCAACCCTGGGATATAGCTATATATTTTCACTGCTACAGCAAATTGAAATGCCGCTCTCTGCTGGGTTCCTGTTAGGATAGTAAGAAACAATCATTCTATCATTAGTTGCAAATCGTTTGAAATGGACTTCAGCAGCTGCAGGGTGTCAGACCGTGGGCCAGGCATCCTAGCAGCACAGGGAGCCCTTCTGAAAAACTGGGGCTGATGTGGACGGAGGGTGGATGGAGGCTCCAGTTGGGATTTAAGTCATTTCCTCAGCATGGGCGATAGTAAGGAATGGTGAAAGCTGTAATTCTGCATGCCTCGGGGAGTAGCACATTAGCCTCAAAAGAAGGGAGCAGGTCCCATCTTAACACTTCATAACCCTGTAAGAACATTAGTAATATCCTGCTAAATTGGCCCAGTGGCCCAGCTGTTAATTAGATATTCATGGGAAGCCCACGAGAAGGACTTAAAGCCGTAAGTGTGCTTTGCACACAGGAAATGGCCTCAGGAGTCACCAAATGTGTGTGCCTGCCAAAACGGGGGGTACTATTCGGTCCGCACCTCATGACAGTATGGTGGTAGGGAACAAAAGCAGGAGGAAGGGCTTTAAGGCCACGTCCCCATGCAAGCTGTTTGGCTCTGACTGGGTATGCATGTGACCGGGTGCAGGTCCGAGATCGGATGTTGCCCTTCCCCATGCCTTTCTTGGCAACATGGGCTAGATGCAAGCTAAGTGCAGATACAGCCATGGCCAAACCTGGCACGGGGGAGCAGCGCCATCTCCTCTCCACCCCTTCTCTCCTCATTGGAAGCCAGATTGACATCACCCCACCCCTGTGCTGTGAATGCCGGATCTCCCCCCCCCCTTAGTGGCACAGAAGGCAGGACCAAACAGAAAAAAAAAATGTAAAAACCCAAAGCCGCTACGAGGTTTGGCGGCAGTTGAGCGGTTGAGCAGTTTTGCACACCTCCACTCTTCCCGGGAACCACGAGAACACCCAGCAAGCAGAAAATCAAGCCATGATCATACCTGCCTTGGCAAGCGGGAAAGGGGGTGGAATACTTATATAAAAGAGTCTCGTGGGGCAGCGAAGGCCATTCGACCCCCTCATCATTTTGGCTTTAACACCATTTATTCCCAAAAAATCCCAGCGGTTGTGATCTCCCATGCACAGGGCAGGAACGACAAGCACAGGACATGAAACCCCACCTCCCACTGACATGAGCTCCAATCTCCTCCCCAAATAGCCCGGGACCATCCCCATGTGCAGGCTCAGCTCACAAGGCAATGCATGCCGGGACACCAAACCGTGATGAGACTTGTTTTTTTCGGGTCCACGGAAATCAGACCAAATCAAAAGTGCATGGGGATGAGCCTTGCCGAACCCGATTTCAATCTGGACCAGAATGTACATGGGGACACACCCTGAGAGTGTTTTGTTCTGCTCTGTCATTTAAGCACTGTTGCAGTACTTATGGCAGGATGTGTCCCCAGTAGGTGCAGGGATGTTGGTCCCTGTGCCCTTTGAGGACTCCTGTGGTGCCATTTAAGTGTCTTGAGGACCATACCACTTCTAATATGGATTCTGTAGAACATCTAAGGGTGCGTTGCCAAGGAATAAAAAGTCCGATGAAAATCTTCTTTTGCCTCGGAGCACCCCCATGCATGGCTTTTATCCGGGCTTCCAGCGCCGCTAATTAGGAAAATGCGCTGCAAAAAACCCAGCCCTTTAAAGAATACTGCAAGCGCACTTTCCTGGAAGACGCGGGTATTCAGAGCAACATTTTGCATGGAGACGCTCCGTGGCAAAAGGGGCAAAAGGGGCGGGGCTTCTCTCTGAGGCAGCAAGCTCTCTCTCTCTCTCTCTCTTTTTTTTTTTTTTTTGCCTCTCATCCACAGCCAGCATTCACAATATGAAAACAGTAGGCAGGCATTCCAATCACAAAGAGAAACAGCAAAGATACATTGTAATGAATTGCTTCCCCTGCAAGTGAGAGTGTATGAGCTGGCTGCAGCCCGGCTGCCTTCCCAAGCAGAGGAGATGAGCAAAGAACTTGTAAATTTTTCTTTTGGACATGTGAATTAGCGCACAATTGCACGATTGCTGGATGGGGGTAGGTGTTTCAGCAGCTGGAGATCTTGTAAATAGCGCTGGCTGCAGCCCGGCTGCCTTCGCAAGCAGGGGAGACGAACAGAGAACTTGTAAATGTTTCTTTTGAACTTGTGAATTAGCGCACGATCGCACGAGCACCCAATGAAACAGAGAGAGGCGGGGAGAAAAAGATGCGGGTAAGCAAAAGACGCTTCCTTGGGGATGGTCAGTGCATTTTAAATGCGCGTTTTGCTGAGCCCCATGGGGACACTTAATTCCGAATTGAACTCACTTTTCGTAAATCCACTTCAGTAGAGGGGCAATAGAGAGGCAATAAGTACCATGGGAACGCACCCTAAGAGATATTTTTCCCACCCTGAACCAAAATTAGAGGCATGATCTCACTTATATATCTAAAAATAGCTTCCTTTTCAATTGTGTAAGGGTAACAATTATCCAACATCTAACAGCAGGGAGCCCAGAAAACTAACACAGAATGGCATGTAGCTTCCTTAATCTTTCATACTCCATCAATTGTGGATCAAATCATCATCATTGTGCTTTGTGTTTTTAGTGTGCGCTATGGCCTGCCCTGGGATCTTTGGGTGAAGGTCAGGATATAAATGCTATACATAAATATATAAATAAAATTATTAGCCATCCCGCTAGGATTGGTGGGAGTTGAAGGCTGCATCCACACGGCTTATAAAGGCTGTTCCTTGGGCAGACAAATTGACCTACATACGACTGGCCTACAGAGCTGCCTTAGCTATGTAGAGTGACACCAAGTAGAGTGACAGAGCATGGATGAGGAAAATTGAAGGAGTAATTTTGTTGTCTGCAGGTTTAGCATTGGACCAAAAATAGTTGATGTCTGGGGCCATTTTTGATGCATCGTTAGAAGTCCATGTGTGGAAGTCTTATAGCTGTGGAACTTTTGTTCCATAGCTGTGAGTATTTTGGAGACCATAGCACTTGAAGTGGCCAAAGGGTGCGATCAGACTGGGTTTTTTTAATAGGTGTTTTTGGAGATCACCCCATCTGTGATCAAAGGAAAACACCCATGTCACGCAGTTTTAAAAATAGATGGCTTACCTTCCTTGACTTCCACTGGCCATTACTGGCCTGATTGGTTGGTGGCTGTAGCAGATTGAGATTAGCTAGGAGTCTTTAGCTTTCCACCCCATCTGCCCCAAATTGCATGAGATGGCCCAAAAGTGATATTCTTGCATCTGCAAAAGGGTCACAAACAAAAATTTGGTAATGCAGTAAGTGTCTTTTAAAAAAATATATTGTCTGACCCTTGAGCCTCAAATGTGTCCTGGAGGCACCCATTCTAGCATGTCTGATCACACCCTCAGATGAATGGATGCAACTGTAGTCTAAATATTTGGATGTACTATATTTGTTTAATGCAAGTTAGATTGCTCTATAGAAAAAGCAATGGCAAGGAACACATACCAGCCAATTACAAACAGAGAAGATATGAAATATGACAATCTTCAATATATCCCACTACCAACCACATGTGCACATCTGCAATGAAGATATCACCTGGGGTGCCTCAATACAAGGAGAGAAATTATGAGTTCTTGTTTAGATCCCACAGCCATTTCTTGCCAAATGGGGCTCTTACTTTATCTGTCATTTCCTCATGGTATCACTGCTCTTGCAAAAGTACGCAAATGTATGAAGCACTCACCCCCTTGCATTTGGGATTTTCATGCACATAGGGGTACTTTTGCAAGAACAGTGATGAGGAAATGACCGACAAGCAAAGCATTAAGGCATGATGGAAAACTCAGTGTCAGAACTAGAAATGTGCACAATTTTTTTTGATGTTCTATTCAAATTGAATCGAATACCCAAAAATCTGATTTGATTCAAATCTTTTAAATTCTAATTTAACAGGATTCTATTCGAATTTACCAAATTTGAATCTATTCGTTCAAATTTTTTATTTGGATCTGCACATACGAACATCCACAACATTCATATGTGCACGTACGCATCTTCCCACATCTGTACACATCTGTATACGTCCCGTATGGATCCGTACAAATGCGTACAGATGCGGGAAAGATGCAGATCTTCAAGTACACATCGTGTACGCATGTCCAAATAATTCGAATGAATAGATCCAAAATTCAAAATTTGATTAGAATGTTTACAGTCTAATTTCGGGACATTCAATTCGAGTTCGAATGCCAAAATTCAGCGCATTTGATTGGATTTCAAATGCCTACAAATATTCGTGCACATCCTTAGTCGGAACTAGATTTTCTGCTTATATAGCACATTTTTGGTGCACTATACTTTTTTTAAAAAAACCTGTGTCTGACTCTGGAAGCATCTCTAGACAGTGAACAAAAATCTACAGATGAGAACTCCAACAAGCCAGTAGTGCCTTCAACTATAGGTATTTGCCACTATTGCAACTTATCAGTGTAATTGGCTATGGAAGAAAAAAAAATCTGTTTTTCCTGCCTGGTCAGACCATTGCAGAATGAGAGGAAGTGAGTGGAATGAGTGGGAAGGAACTGAGATGGGGAAAGACATGTTATGGAGAAACTGGTGATGTTCAGAAGGAAAGACTAGTAAGTGTACTAGGAGTCTCCCACATGCTGGCACAGTTAAGAGAGGCCCGTGAGGCATCCCTTAGACCACACCATTGTGTAGAAGAGAGGCTTCCAGTACGCTTGTTGGTCCTGTAGACCAGCCACTCCCAGAGACGATTCAGATTAGCAGCAATTATAGGGCAATTCTGCACTGGGTGGAGCCATCTACTGGCCAGTGCAGAATCATCATATGCTCACATCTAGTGTAGTTGGGACAATCAACTCAACATTAAAAAGCCACTGAGACAGAGGATTAACACCACAAATGGGCCATTTGGATACCACAGTTGGGTCACCGGAGATAGAATTGCTTAACCAAAAACAAAAATCCTGGATCTTTTATTTTTATTTTTGCAGAGGTTGGGATGGGGACTACCAGCTGGCATTTTGGGCTTAATACAGCTTCAGAAGTGCTAAGAAGCTAAAGTAGGCCAACATGGCCAGTTTAAGGTTACAGTCATGGGAACAAGCAGATGTTCTGAGCAGGACTGGTACAGACTTAGTTCAGTGACAGTTACTAAACGGCAGTATGATGGCTGAAGAAATTCCAGTCAAGTATCTGATTTAACACCTTCTCTATTACCTCCATCTGACCTACTGATACTTACCTTCAAACCAGCATACCTACTCTTTTTACTAGGGTTGCTCCAGTTAACGAAGGGCATTTTCACACCTTGTTTCAGTGTGGAAACAGGCAAAGAACTGGGATGGATCATGTGTCTGCACTTTGGAATGCCTGATCCATCCCAAACACACCTGGCACTTCACTACATGCCAAGTAAGTGTGATTGCTGCTGTACTAGCAGTGATCACTACATGCCAAGTAAGTGTGATTGCTGCTGTACTAGCAGTGATCACCTTGCTGCAGCAGTGGCCATGTATGCTGGCCACTGCTGCAGCGATCGGGTGGCATGGTATGCAACTGTGGCTGTGCCATGCTTCACCCTGAAGTGCATAAAAGGTGTGTGCCAGAGCATATTAGCCACATCCCAAACGTGGTTAGTATAGCTCTGGGCAGGGGACAGTGTTTCACTGTGATCTGACCAGGGGATGGTCCAACACATATGGGGTTCCTTCTGGAACAAAAGCAACTCCACATAGTGTACGTGCTCCCTGCTGGAGCATTCCCCTGACCTACCCAGTGGGCCAAGTGCAAAAAAGCCCTAAGAAATACTTCACAAAATAAGACTCCAATGAGGCAAAATTATGGCCACACTGAATCTGAAGAAGGTAAAATTATAGGCACAGTTATCTTTTTATAGTATACTATGGTTCAAATCCTGCAAACCCCTGTCTAATGCCAATCAATATTATTTATTTAAGACATTGTTGTACCACTTTCCATTGATAAAATTCAAAGTTATTTACAGAGCATTTGAAACAAGGACATTTTTAACATTTCTGGATGCTGTTTTAGATCACATACCTGGGACAAAAGTCCGTATGGTAAAGAATCTGCTATGACCAGTTCTCGGTTTTATTCTGCGTTATATTCTGGAAAAGGGGCCTGCTGTCCACATGTTTGAGCAGGCTATAGCAGGCCCCAAGCGAGGCCTGCTAGAGTCTGCATTCACATGCAGACAACAGACCCTTCTCCTGAGATATACTCCAGAATATGGCTAAATGTGAAGAGGCCTTTGCATTCCAAATTTTTTTAACTCTGGCTTCTACCTGGCTTAGTCAAAATGGCCATTGATCTGGGATGACATGTGGAGAACCACTGTCAGTCTTTTCTGCACCTATCCCTTTTTAGCCAGGACTAGTGGGTCCAGACTAGCTAGGCCTACTGATCCCAACCTCAAGATGGGGTGGGAGGGATCACTGCTGTTTGCACCAATGGTCCTGATCTGAGCTTTATGGCTGAATCACAATGCCTCCAAAGACTAGGAACAAATATTCTTAGCCTAGGGCAGTGATGGTGAACCTTTTGAGCTTGGTGTGTCAAAATTCACAAAAAAAACCTAGCTTAACCCGGGTGCTGTGTCACATCTAGAAATATCCATAATTTTGTGATGTTTGTAGCTCTAGTAAAAAAGTTATATTTTTGATATATGTATTAAAAGCAAAAACAAATAATTCTTTACATTAGTGACTTCTGTTTCTGAATTTTGTTTGCTAAATCTTCAACTGAAAGTTGGGATTTCATACACTTCAAGAACAAGCAAGCACTACATGCCCAGGTACCTGGGTGACCAGGTGTGTCACCCAAAAGGGCTTGGCGTGTCACCTGTGACACGCGTGTCATAGGTTGGCCATCACCGGCCTAGGGACATCTTGGGTGTTTCTGCATTGGCTGCAGAAACCGTTTTAACCTCCCATTTAACCCCCATTTAAGACCCTTACATACTTACCTTCCACACTGGAGGCCTCTTCAGCGACCCTTCCAGGCAGCTGCTTCCGCATTTCGGTGCATGTGATCCATTTCTAAAATGGGTCTTGCTGCTGAAAAACGGATCTTAAAATGAAGACCTAAAAAATTACCGTAGGTCTTCAATCCGTCCCTTCACCTGGATCCGTGTGGAAGCAGGGAGATTCCGCACATGGCCAGGCGAAGGGACGGATGTCCCTGAGGCTGCCATCTTGGAAACACACAGTGACTGGCAGCTGCATGCTCCAGTCCTGCGGCTCCAGGGGTGGCGTCGGTGGTGCAGGAAGCCAGATGCCCTTTGGGATGGGTGCTGCGGCTTCCATGCAGCACTCAGGTGATCCGGCTGCCCGATCCGGCCTCCTCACGCGTGTGCGGATGTGGGGAGGCCTCCTTGGATCCATCCCTGTTTGGGACAGATCCTCCAGAGGATGGCTTGCTGAGAAACAGATTTTCTTTGATCCGTTTCTCTGCAGCATATGCGGAAACACCTCTTGGCACTGTTTTCTAGCAGCATGCTAAATTGGCATGCCTCCTGTGTTCTGGATCAAGGTCACACTTGTCCGCTGATAGACCCCATCATGAACAAGTTTCTAAGGAAGTAGATGTTCCACAATGGAGAGACTGACATCCATAGGGCTGGTAATTCAGTAGAGTGACCTTCTGGCTTCACCTGATCTTATAGAAGCTCAAATTTGTCTATCTAGGCTATGAGAATTTCTACCCTTACCATTGGATGGACCACTTCAGTTGGACCTTCATGCCTAGCCCTTGGAACTTTGAGGCTTCCTTTTCCCTCAAGAGTTTCAGATATCAGATTGCCCACTTGACTGAGGCCTTTTTGCACAAAGGTTTTCCCACCATGCCTATGACATGCTGGAATGGGGCATTTGCTCTTCTGGGGTGGGCGACTGCGTTCCAACCCACCCCAGCCACTCCAACACGTCATAGACGCGTTTGGGTTTCAGAGCACCAAAAAGTGCTCTCCATCTGTTCAGCCCATCCCAGGCCGTTCCCAGCTGTACTGGAGGGAAAGCATTTGCATGTTCTCCCTCTGTGACATATGAGTCCCTCCCCCGGGCTGCCCCCATGGGCTCCTGGTGCCTCCCATCCCCAGGGTCCCACCCGCTCCAGGGGCCCAGATCCTTACCTGTTTGGCACCAGGCAGCAACTGGCGTGATTGGGCTGGCCACACTGTCCGCATGTGCATGGCGTGGCCTCTGATTCACCAGGCACCCATGCCTGCACAGATCACCCGTTGGAGCCAGGCAGGTGCTTGGCCAATCAGAGGCCACGCCACACGCATGCACACAGTGCAGCCGGCCCCCTCACCCCAGTTGCTGCCCGGCGCTGAACAGGTAAGCCCTGTTCACACACGCGCACCCCTGGGGTGTTTGCAGTGTGTCCTTTACCTGCCAATGCAGATGGGAAACTGTCTTAGATGCGTTTGGGCAAAAGCGTTCTACAGCGTTTTCGCTGTAGTGTGAGGAGGCCTGGTCAACCAGAGTGTTCCACTGTGGTGGCAACCTCACTTTGGGATGCTTGCCCCTTAGATGTTCTCAAGGGACTTTTAGTGCTTGCTGAAAACATATCTGTTCACCCAGACATTCCCAGAAATTTTATGGCACTGGGTTTCTCAGGCATAGAATAGAGGTTACAGCTCTCATACTAAGCCAGATGCACAAAGTGGAGAGAATATTCCACTGATCAGACAAGACTATGAGATTTGTTTTCTTATGTATAAGAATAGTTTCTTAAGACAGAGAGCTCACTGCAGAAAACATTCAAGTTAAATCAAGAAGCTAGACTTGTTTTTGTAGCACAGAGTATTAATATTATCTGCTTAACACAATAGAACAATGTGACAGCAAACCGCCATAAACAAGATGGTTGCTTCTCAGCAAATATTTGGTTGTCCTGCGATAGTATGTGAAGCCTTGTGGCCTTAGAGAGTTTATTACAGTCATTGATGACAAACAATTTCTTCAGTGAAATCCTTAGGTGAGCATATAGTTACTTTTCCATTGCCACAACACACATGTAATTCTTTGTCTGGAGGACATCTTGGGTTGAGTACCCAGCTTGTTGTGACACTGATATAGTTCACATATTTGCAACTGTCATTCATTATGCTTCAGTAGCACACATACTTGAGCATACACCATGAGAATTCTGGAATAAAGGATGGATATTCCAAAGTATTCATGTTTTATTCTGGAGTATCCAAATATAATGGAATAAATAGGCGATGTTAGGATGCAGCCAAAGAGGAATGAGGAAAATGTGATTAGGAGGTCTTGTTTATTATTATTCATGTGATGGGCAATTTGGGATAAAATGAGACTATAATGTCTAGCAGGCTGGACTACTGTAATGTGCTCTTGAAGACAGTTCAGAAGCTGCAGCTGGTGCAGAATGCAGTTGCTAGGCTGCTGACTGGAACAGCTGGCCAGACACACATCATATCAGTCTTAAAAGAGCTGCCCTGATTTGCTATGGGGCCTTAAATGACTTGGACCCTAAATACCTAAAGGAATGCCTTTTCCCGTATCAACCTGCCCATGCCTTAAGATCTGTGCATGCATCAGCACCATCACTATGATGATGCTGCCACTCTGTGCAGTTGCAAAAGGGGGTCGTTGGAGCTGCCAGCATGGTTGCATGGCAGCTCCAATGACCCACCCCCCCAGCCAGCAGAGGTGTGAATGGTTGCTGGCTGGATGCTTTCAGGTAGGTTCTGGTCATGTTCAGTTGTGTGGAGCACAATTTCGTGCTCCATCACCAGTTCATGACTGGTGAACATCTGGGGTGGCAGGGGATGCTTTCAGGTTGTAAGCACCTCCTCCAGGTACAAATGCACCTGTCCAGATGTTCACCTATCATGAACTACAGGCTGAAGTGCAAATTGGCTCCTGATCACCAGCACTTGAAGTGTGGATGGCCCATCCCAATCTGTCCAGATTACCATGGCAACAGTTACAGCAACCTTTTGGTGCACATTCGGATATGGCCATAGTGATTGGCCCATGGCACATGACTGTGCAGCCACAGCCACACCACCTTGTTTGTTTGTTTGTTTACATTTCTATCCCACCCCATACCCAAAGGTCTCTTGGCGGGTAACAATAGATTAATCAGCAGATTAAAAACAATATAGACATTAAAACAAGATGCACATTAAAAATGGAATCCAGATTAAAAACACTTTAAAAATTCAGCAAATTTAAAAGAGTACGCTCCATATTGCAGCAATGGCATTGGAAGAGACTGCAGACATTGTGACTGGGAGCTTACCAGAAGATTCAGGCAGTCAGAGGGAGCTCCAGGGTGGTGGTTATGGCACAGAGCATGGGCGGAACTCAGTTGGAGTATCCAGTATCATTCCACTAAGGTAAGTGTGAACAGGCCTTAAGTCAGTGTATGGACACACTCAACTTCTGTGTCCTTTCTTCAGGAAGAATTCCCGCTGGTGGGTTGTCTACCCAGAACAGAGGGGCTAGTAAACAGGCAGCTATCTAGTCCTCGCTTCTCCAGCAGCTGTTTGCTTGACTGCACAAAAGGAGTCCTCCTTGTGTTTGGGTACCTTCAGAAGACTTGAGTTGTGTAAACATGAACCAGCTCCTTACATGGGTAACATCACGTAGAAGGGGTCACTTCCCTGATCCTTGGGCCATCTCTGAAATGTTAAGGAACCTGCTGACACCAGATAGAACGGTACAGAGCATACTGCACTAGGAAAGCTGAGCCGGCAGCAGCGGGAAAATAGCTGCTTTAATCTGTTCTGTGTGAGAGCTCAGGACAAACACAAACAAGGAGTGTGAAATAAGACCTTGGGCTGGCAAGAGATTTAGTGTCCCACTGGCACATGTGATGAAACTACGGTCAGCATTTGAACTCGTAGACCTCTTTCCCTTTGGCAACCAAGTCCAGGGGACCCTTTGCAAACTCCTGTCTCTTTACAGAAGGCCAAAATAGACATGACATTAACCCTCTCCTTGCATTTGGCTCTCAGTGCTTTGTTTATAGTGGCCATAGCATAAATGGCGTTATGGTGGTGGAAGGGGTATTAAGGATTGAATGTAATCCTCTCCACCTCTGACACTCCTGGGGAAAACTCCCTCCCCTGATGCACCTACTTTCAGAGGGAGATTTCTTTTCACACATTGTAGAAGATAGGAGGAGGAGGAGAAGAATAAGAAGAATTGGGAACTCAAAGCAGCTGACAAATCTTCTGTTCTTCTTCCCACAATACCCTGTGAGGTAGGTGGGGCTGTGAGAGATCAGAAGGACAGCTGTGACTATCCCAAGGTCACCCAGCTGGTTTTGTGAATGAGTGCAGAATCAAACTGGAAGACTAACAGATAAGAGTCCAACAGCCTAACCACAAGCTAGGTTCACATGTTCTCAAGTGAGGGCAAACTCTTGTGAGATCTCATACAGTTTGTCCAAAAACCTGGGGAAATGTGGAGGGAAGGAAGGCTCCACAGCTGATGCTCACATATGTTGCATTTCCTTTACTTTGAAGTGCTGGATATTACTTCGCAGGGACTGCAGAGGATTGTAAAACCTGTCTGGCTGATCGACAGCTACTCCACAGTACCTATGAGAGGTACAGAGCTGAGAGGGCTTCTTTTATCCTCTTAGAATGTTAGGGGCGAACCAATCAGATTTGAAGTGGGAAAACTTGAATCTGGAAAGCAGCAGAGCCAGATTGTTTCAACAGCTGAACTTTTGACCTTACTTGATGAGTCAGGTTTGTTTGGACACTCGAGATAAGTGGACACCTTGGGAAACAAAAAGCTGTCTGGGTGCTAATGATTTCCCATTGAGGTGCTAGATAGCTGTGTACAGATCAGATCAGTCCTGTGCATATGCAAAACTCAAGGAGGAATCCTGTCTTTGTCTATTTTAACATTTCGAGGAAGTTCGGTTCCAAATTCTCCTGAAAGTATGCTTTGTAGAAGCATTATTTCTATTTTGATAAGCCAGGCTTGGAATTATAATATTACATGCCCATATCTCCTCACGTCCAGCTTTATGCCAATTAATAAATGGCAGTTATTACATTTGCCATAAGACTTAGAATGCGGGATTGTCTGGCAGTGTCTTCTGGTTTTGCTGTGACTCAGAGAGACAGAAGAGGGTTTGGAGGGGAACGCAGGCTACAGCATGCTGTGCCTATCTTGTACTCTCTTCCTTTCTTCTGGCTGCCCAAACTTCACCCTTATTAAAGCTTTGCTGCTTTAAAGTATGCATACATTTCCACCCTTCTTCATGCATTAATTGAACAAGCTTTGTAGATGCTGCCTGATGGGAACTTCATGTAGCAAATTGTAAGCCTTACTTTCTTTTACTGTATTATCCCTTTATGTGTTTAAGAACAAGTTTTGAAGCTTATCAAAGGACTCAGTTATTAGAGCCTAAATATGAGACACACACATGGAAGCCTAAGGCAGAAACTAAATAGTAGAGATGTGTTAAATTGGTTATTGTAGAACTCAGTTTGCAGAGAATGGAGGGGGGTGTTTGAAGTTTGCTATCGAACCAAACAAGCCCAATGTTGCATGAAGGGTTCGCAGTTGAAGCAAACAGGAATATGTACTTGAGCTGTTCGAAGTAGTTCTAAGGGCCTTTGCCTTTGTAAAAGTAATTGAAAAGTCTGTTCTTCAGCAGTAGTGGAAGATGAAAAGGCTGAGGGGTGGGGCCCTTGGACCCCCATGGCAATTTTGGGGGCTCCAGCTTAAACCTGTACAGGTTTAGCCCTGTTGGCTTATTTCACATGGTGGTATGTTGCTGCAGCCAACTTTGAGCTAGGGTCTCCATATTCGGCATGCGAGTCCTGGGGGGTATCATGTAGATCTTTGGTGGGTGCCACAACATTTGAGGGCTGTTCTGGAAATCTCCCACCTGTTCCATAGGAACAAGTTGGAAATCCCCCCCCAAAAAAAAAATCATTAAAAAATCAAGGCTGCACCCAATCATTCTGGGACATGGTAGAGAAGTTCCTCAAGAACCCCCCCCCCCTGCCCCACCCCATGCCAATTTTGGAGGCTTCAGCATGACTTTAGCACAGATGGCCCCTTTGCTCCTTTCTATATTGTTTCTGTGACAAACAGTTCATTGAACTTTCTAACTGAACTTCGGACTGCCTTAAGCAGTTTGGAGCTCAATTTGAACATGTTCACAGGAAAATGTACACGCACATCTCTGCTAAACAGCCGTTCTGGCTTCCCCTTGGTTAGTTCCACTTTAGGCAGCAGTATTTTTAGGAATGGTAGCCCCATTTGCACTGCCCCTCCATTCAGATTAAGAGCCTGCATACTAAGCATCTGGGCCTCTAGATCCACATATTACTGTGGATCTATGAGGCCCATCCCCTTGCTGGTACGTCTACATGTACTTTGGACAGAGTATGACCTAGATCAAGTAAGCCCTGATTGGGATTACTGGTAGACCTGTTTAATTGGGTCTCCCAGCAGGGCCAGTGAGAAGAAGCATCTCCTGTATTTGGACCTAGGAGAAGCATTTCAATGGTACTCCATAGCGTGCTGTCGAAATGCACCTCCAAAAGGCCCCAAGGCTAGGAACTTTTGCAGACCCGGAAGAGAAAAGCATGCAGCTGCGGCGTTCGTGCAACTCAAGGTAAGTGGGTGGGTGGGTTTACTTTGTTTTGTGCATGAATATTTGTTTGAATATTCATGCACAAATCCAAAGCCCCCCACATTCAGGGCAGGGGGTGGGGAAATCCATCCAAAGCCAAATATTCCCATATTCAATTCATATAGAATCGAATGTGGGGAAGTGACTTTGTACATACCCCTACTTCAATCAAATGTTTGATTTCCTGAATAGAAATTTCAGACAACAGTTTCTATGCTGACTACAGCTAATGGAAGGGCATCTTGTTGGAGAAGGGTAATTTAAACAAACAAAAAACCTTGCATAAAATTGTCCACTCCTATCTATGCCAGGCAAAAAGGTAAAAGATGGTGCTAAATGGCACCTTCCTTCTCAATTCTAATACTTCATTTGTACTTATTTCATTTCAAGAGATTCCCCAAAGCTGTTTCAAACACAGTTAATTCATATATTGCATGGAAACATAAAAGTATGGAAGCACAATGGGTCTTTTTCCACTGTCACTAGAAGTACCCATTAAGTACCCATTAATGGGTACTTAATGGCGTTAATGGGTACTTAATGGGTACTTCTAGTGACAGTGGAAAAACACCCAATAACATCTTCTGGGTAGACAATTCCCAGCAAGAGTCGGGCTAACATGGCCAAATGCAAAGATGACAAGAACTTTGCACTCTTATTTTCTTGCCCAGATGAAGAAATTTCAGTAAGTGTTATTTGTCTCTGTTTGCACTTGGACACTCTGTTTTACACAACAGAAAAAGCATCTCTGAGCAGCCTCTGAGGTGGCTTAGAGTAGGCGTTGAGGTGGGATTGTTCACACACCCGCCTGCCTCTCATGAACGTTCTGTGCTAGGAAAGATGGATTAGAGATGGTATGGGAACATGACGACAACATTGAATCTCTGAGGCATCTTTGGGGCATCCTATAGAAACAGTGTAAAACTGAACCACTTGGCATGCAGTTGTGTGTGAACAATGGGGCCAAACAAGAGGGCATGGTGCAATGCAATATGGCTATTGCAAGTCATGTTCCCCAAACTCAGAAGAGTAGCATTGCAAGAGGATGCATCTGATCAGGCTTTAAATGAAAACAGCATGCTAAGTAGGGCCTATTCACACTTAGGCCTCTGGTATGTTCTTATCTAGAATGAATGCCTAGGTGCATCTTTCAGGCTGGGGTGTGTGTGTGTGTGTGTGCAGAAGCAGGACACTTCTAATGCCATTTGCTGGGATTCAAGAGCAGAAAAGGGTTTGTCCTTGTCTCTGCTTGAGATGCCCATGAACATTTGGTGGGCCACTGTGTGCGACAGGATGCTGGACTAGATGGGCTGTGGCCTGATCCAGCAGGGCCTCTCTTATGTTCTTAAGCAATTAGGACAGCTCTGGTACAGATACTCTGTACCAGAGCTGTACCAGAGCTGTCCTAATTGCATACCAGAGGCCTAAGTACAAATAGGCCTATAGTCTTGAAAGGCCTACTGATGCTTTGCCTGTGAATATGCAATAGAGTGGCTATTAAAATACCTTTGAAATGGTGGACAGAGATGTCAAGGAAGGACATAGTGACTGAGTCTGTACTGGTTTGGTAGATCAGACCAGCAGACCCCAGAATGCCTTGTCAGCACAGTGGACTCACTTCCCGGGAGACTATTCCTCCTCATTAGGGATCTGCACGAATATTTGTAACATTATTTGTATCAATGCAGACATACGTACACAAATAGAATGTTACGACATTTGTGCACTAACATTTGTACGGATACGAATGTTTCGGAACATTCATACGAATAGTTCATACTTTCGTTAAACTGGGGATACGTATCAGATACGTATTGATATGTATGCATTGGTACAGGATACGTATCCAATTTGTATGCATTTGTATAGGATCTGTATGCATTCATATCGGATATTCGTATGAATTTGTATGAATACATTTGTATTGAATAGAACCCTACTGCATTCCAAGGGGACCTATTTGAACAAATGCAAATTTTCTAGCACTCGATTTGTTACAAATCAAATGAAAAAAAGCCCATTTGTGCACATTCCTACTCCTCATAGAACTCTGCATCCATGGGGAGGGGGGGGGTTCCACTTGCCTCCCTTAATCCAGATCTAAGATGATCCGGATCTAAGACATGGGTCCTTCAACTAATCCGGATTTAGCAGATCAGGATCTAAGGAGGTACAGGATGCATCTCCACAGGTGGTGCAGCACCCCATACAATGCGTGCTAGGCATGCTCACAGTGGAAACGTCAGAGCACCCACGTGGTGATTCTGACTTTACCCACGTTAGACCCATCTATCACTCCATGTTTTGGGGGTGTCTTTAATGGGGTCTACAGGAAATCCAGATTATATGTCCTGAAGGACCCATTTAATTTGGATTTCCCTAGTACAGGTAGAAACAAATGTGGCTCTAATGGGGTCTGCAGTGGAAATGGGGTCTTCCTGCTCTGAGTCTAATGGGTCCTTAATAGGTCCCTAATGGGTACTCAATGGGTGCTAGTGGGAAAAATACCCATGTCAGGTGAGGCACTGGGCTAGGTTATAGCATCAAAATGGCTCCATAGGTCACTCACAGAGTACATGAGCAGATAGTTCAGTCTACTAGGGCAGAGAAGCCTGACACCATTTCACTTGTTACCCACAAGCTGCCTGTGGATGCCCAGTCAGCCCAGCTTGTAATTATGAAGAAAGCTGGGAACGAAACTCCAGAGCTGGGCTGAGCTGGGCTGTCCACAGTGTGGATAACCCTTGTCAAGGGCTGCCAGCTGCCTATCCCATCCCATCCCTAGGCTGGCTTACTTGGTTCAGTCCAGCAACACACAGGACAACTCACGCTGTGCAGAAATGACCAATGAAGGAAAAGAGAGTAATGAAGAGTATTGTTCTCCAACGAAATGAAAATACCCAATCCATTTCAGATCTTCGCTTCCCTGGAATTCAAGGTGCAAATCTGCCCTTTCTCTTTGAATGTTTTTAGAGCCTAGTGTGTGATGTGGCACTGGAAGCCGTAGCCAAACACCAGCTTTGCCCCTTGTGACAGTGACGGTGGCTCCGACACAGGTGACACTGGAGGTCATCTCTATCATTTATGGATCTATGTATTTATTAGAGATGTACATGAATATTCATAGTATTCAAAATTCATACGAATTTGGCTGAATTGGGACGTTCGAAACTGAATAGAAGGTTGGCACATTCGAAGACTGACATTTGAATTTGAATTGAATGTTTTGATACGTTTG
This sequence comes from Aspidoscelis tigris stejnegeri, assembly GCA_023333525.1. Lineage (NCBI taxonomy): Eukaryota > Metazoa > Chordata > Lepidosauria > Squamata > Teiidae > Aspidoscelis > Aspidoscelis tigris. The sequence continues at coordinate 18,659,189 of JALMGA010000007.1, forward strand.
TATGAAGCTTCGTATGGGATTCATATGGGATTTGTCTGGGATTGAGCATTCATATTGAATACAAATCCTACCACATTCAGAGGGGATCTATTCAAACAAATGCATTCGATTCAATACAAATCAAATACAAAAGAAAATTTGTGCATATCCCTAGTATTTATTTAAATTCCTGTCTTGTATCATTGCTGTAATAGTGCAACTGTATGTCAATAAACTTCACATTCCAAATTCACAGAAAATCCCAAATGCAAAACTTAGGGTGTTTTCCTACTGCAGCCCTTAGATCCGGATCTAAGAAGATCCGGATCTAAGGAATGGGTACATTCCTTAATCCAGATCTAGTAGATCCGGATTAAGGGAAGCACCCAATGTGTTTCCACAGGAGGTGTAGCACCCTTTAGCAATGGGTGCTAACACCCCTGCTGTGGAAACAGCTTTGCACCCATGTGGGGAATCCGGATTGACCCCCAAGGGGTCGGTCCGTTACTCCAGGTGTTTTGGGGGGCAGTCTTCAAAGCCACTTCGAATTGACTTCAAAGTCATTTCAAAGTCATTTCAAAGTCATTTCGAAGTCTGTGCAAAATAGCTCCGGAGTGCCTTTGAAGTCTGTACTGATCTTCGGAGTGAACTTTGAAATGACTTTGAAGTCAATTCGAAGTGGCTTTGGAGTCACTCCGGAGTCACTCCAAAGTTCACACCAAAGATCAGCACAGACTTCAAAGGCACTCCGGAGCTATTTTGCACAGACTTCGAAATGACTTTGATATGACTTTGAAGTGGCTTCAAAGCCACTTTGGAGCCTAGGTTTAGGGGGGGCCCAATGGGTGCATCCCCTCCCTCTAGCCTCCTTTGGAGCCCATTGCCTGTTTCTGGCAGAAGACCTCATTGTAGACCCCATTAATCCAGATTAAAGGCCAAAATGTACCCATTAGATCCAGATTTCCCCCACGGCAGTGGAAACAATCGGGTCCCAAATGGGTGCCGTGGTGGAAATGGGATAATCCGGCTCACACCCAAATGGGTCCTAAATGGGTGCAAAACTGGGTACTTTTTGACAGTGGAAAAACACCCTTAAACACAAAAAGGAATCTGCTATATACATGAACATTGTTGGGCACATGAAAAACATTCCTTTTTGCTTACTGAGCAATCAGGGTTATTTTTACTCAGCCCTTCTCTTCACCATCCGGCCCATTTCCTTACCACGCACCCCTGCAAATGTTTACATAAGTCAATGAACTTACTCCACCCCTGCCGCTTTTAAAACAAAATCATGTTTCAGTGCTTCTCTGCATGGAGACACAGTTCGTTCCCGCAACTCCTTGTGGGAACTCTTGTTTTGGCTTTTTAAAAGTGCACCATTATTCCGGAAAAGGTTTCAGCCTCCAAGTGAGCTTGCCAGGGTGTGAAGGAGCATGTGATATCTTCTGAATTCCTCTCCCCATCTTGAATAACAGTCCAAATATCTCTGCAGAAAGAAAGGGGGAGACAAGCGTTGCTTTTACGCAAATGCTGATCTTTTTTGCTAAGGGCTGCTTCTAGGAATAGCTGTTTACTGAAAGAAGGCATTTCTTTGTGGTATCATGGAACAGTCGCCTTACCTCCTTGCATAACAAGGAAGGGTGTATTGCACGCAAAACAATGAGCCTTTCTGCACTTTGCTCAGTAGTTGGCTTCCAGTGCGCTCCCAGACAGAGAATCTGCACTGGAAAGGGTCGTTTCCAACTAAAACTGGCCCCTTCTGTGTGCACTGGAAGCCAACTACGCATTGAACATGATTTTGTCCTCTACACATAGACTTATCACTTCCTGTGCTGTCCTGTTGTGTCCTCTGGCAAGTCCATATGAACCTCTATGGTGTGTGGAGGGGCATGTGCCGCACTGAGCAAGCATGCTGGAGCATCATGTGATCTGCCAGCACCAGTGCACATGCGCAGCATGTCACTGTTGTCCTGCTGATGGCTCCAGAACATGTGCAGTGGCACCAGCATCTGGACAGAAGATGGCAGCCCCAGGTGAGTGCAAATGCTAGTACGCGTGGGGGCAAGTGTACTTGCCAAAGTAGTGGTAGCCCAGATGCATCCAGGCAAGCGCTCTTCAGCACACATCTGCTGTTCTAAAACCCACTCTGTTCAGATGCCTCTGACTGTGGATGGTCTGGATCTACCTAATATGGATGTGACCCCTCACTCTATCCTCTCCTGAATCCTCCAGAACTAGGATGCAGAAAGGGAAATTGGACATTTTTTTACCTTATTTCAATGTGGACACAGGCAAAGAACAGAGATGTACTGGGTGTCTGCACTTGGAAATGCCCAGTCCATCCCAAACTTACCCAACACTTCACTACATGCCAAGTATGCATGTACTGTACTGGTGGCCATTGCCTTGCTCTGGCAATGGCCATGCATAGGTCCATGCAAAGGGTGCATGCTGGAGTGCATCCCAGATGTGGCTGGTATAGCTGTGGAGCTCTTTTTATTGCTCTGCTACCAACTGGCTGAAGAAGAAGAAGAAGAAGAAGAAGAAGAAGAAGAAGAAGAAGAAGAAGAAGAAGAAGAAGAAGAAGAAGAAGAAGAAGAAGAAGAAGAAGAAGAAGAAGAAGAAGAAGAAGAAGAAGAAGAAGAAGAAGAAGAAGAAGAAGAAGAAGAAGAAGAAGAAGAAGAAGAAGAAGAGTTGGCTTTTCTAACCCACTTTTCTCACCCATTTAAGGGGTTTCAAAGCTCCCCACAACAGAACACCCTGTGAGGTGGGTGGGTCTGTGGTTGCTCAGAAGAGAGCTGTGACTAGCCCAAGGTCACCCAGCTGGCTTCATGGGGGAGGGCGGAATCAAACCCGGTATTCCCAGATAAGAGTCCAGCTCCCTAACCACTAGACCAGACTGGACAGTCCAGCACACGAAGAGCCAATTCCAGAACTGAAGCAGCTTAGTGCTGTCTGGATGCTCTGTCCTGGATCATCCTGCTACCTTCTAGGTGGGCCAAGTGTGAAAATGCCCATCATGTGCTCCCTCTGCAACAGTAGGCATGAGAGCATATCTGGTGGTACTTCCATCGCCACTCTCTGCTGGTGGGAAGTTCTCAACCACAGGAAACATTCCCAGTCCTCTCCTTGGAGCACCTGGGAGCCCTGAGATTTTTTTTCCAGGCTTATCTGCCATGCATGAGGATGGATGACAGGCACATTTTCCCCTTGCTGCATGAAGCCACCCTGAATCTTCCCTGCTGAGTTGTTCACATGTTTCTTGGCTTTGCCCTTTTTCTGGGTGCTTCACCTTTTACTGACCCTAATCCTGCATGGAAAGTTTGTGTACCTGGAAAGCCAGCTCCCTGGTGCTTCCAGATACACAGACGCGATCAGCATCAGGTAAATTATTACTTCTCTTAAGAGCTGGTGATTTTCCACTACAGTGTCATAGCTTAGGGAAATTTTTTCGAAGGGCAGCAGAATCTCAAGCTATCTGATTCTAGTGCTGATAATAGTGGCACTTGATTTGCTTGACTAGGAAGCTGTTGGCAAAAAATGTTACAACTGGCCATTTGCTACTTTCTGTATGCATACTTTGGCTTCATTTCAACAGATGGAAGCTTTTTCCAGACGTGTTCAGAATAATCTGACACGCTCTTTCCCAGCCAAATACAGAAGCGATGAGAGCAGTTTTCTTTTTTAACATCACAAGAGAGTTGTGCCAAAATGTAGCCTGAGAGATTTCCTAAAGAAAGGAACAGGGCCCTGTTTTAGAGCAAAAAGTTACAGCATGTATTTGAATAAAGATTACTTTAGCAGTTATTTACACACCCTTTCCCCTACCATGATATTATGCCATGTCGCCAAGATTAATGGCGAATTATTGCTCAGTTGGACCCAGATTACCTTTAAGACTGATATCCTTTTTGCCTTCTGAAGTAGAAAGGGATGCTACTTCTTCGGGGGCGAGATAATTGGGATGCCATTTGGGCCATGGTTACATGTTCACTTTAAACCTTCAGTTCATCTTTTGATGGCAACGCTTACACCTTTTTCATTTCTATCTGTTAGATTTGTGGACATCCCACCCTCCATTTGGACTCCCCAGGGTGGCATTTCCCAACCCCAGAAACATGGCTGCTGCAGGGAACTCCTGAAATTGACCACAATCAGGACTTTGTTGAATTCCTCTTAAAGGGACAGTCTGAACTAATCCCGAATCTGGAAATAACCCATCCTGAGTTACACAGGGCACGGAGAAGAGTCAGGAAGAAACCAAAACAACCCCTCTTCCCTGGGACATAATAGTAGCTTTTGTTAGTTATCATAAAAAGACTGGCTATTGATTGATGGGCATAAGATCTTGGTATCACAGGACTTGACTCCTGAGTCCTGATACCCTAGGTCAACATTATCTCTTAAAACCTGCTACCTTGCTGCTTCTAGAGGCAAATGTTAGGTTCCCATGCATTTATCCTGCCACGTTTCTTGGTATACATCTAGCCTCAGCTCAGGCAGAAGCACAGTGCATGCTACAACATCTGAAACTTACAAACGCATGGCCAGAAGAAGACCAAGGAAGCCAAAATCCATCACTTCAGTCTTCTTAATCAAGCTAGCAGTCCTATTCACAAAGTCAAAAGAAGCCCAGACACACAGCCCCTCAGTCAAGAGAATCATCCCTGAAATGTCTGACAATGACAAGAAGAAAGCTTGAAACACCCCAGAAGAAATGAACTCGGAACACCAAGAGTATTAATACTACCGGTATAAGCATCTCACTTTTTAAAGCTGGTTGCTATATTTATATAGTTCATCAGCTACCAAATCCATCCATCCCCCAATCAGGCCCCAACCCTCTAGGGCAAGGGGGTCTCCTCAAAGTGTTGGAGTTTGGGGTCTCGGGCCTTTTTCACACTTAACTTTGAAAGGATACTGAGAGCACCAGCACCATCTCCAACTTACCTGGGGACTGTTACAGTGTGGATGGTCTGTCAGGGACTGTCCCCATTGCCACAGCAATGACCATGGCAACTTTCACTGCAAGTTGAGCCACTACAATGGGAACCACACTGCAGCGTGTGACTGTGTGGTGTCACCACGGTGCCCTGCCCCCACCAGCATTCACACAAGGAAGCAGTGCAAACACTGCATATAGAAATTTACTGAGACTGCCCTAGGCACTGCTGAGGCCTATTCGCACTCCGGCCTCTAGTGAAGAATTAGTGAACTTCTGGTGAAGAGCATTTGCACGGGGAGGAGGCTGTTACAGCCCCCAAGTGTGCCTGCCCTCACCAGAAGTTCACTAATTGTTGATTAGGCTTGGAGCACAAAATCATACTCCACACCTTAACCTACCTTACCCAGGGACTTACCTCGAGCATCTGGGGCAGTGACCATTTGCTCTTCTTCCAGTGCTCTGGGGTTGTCTGAGATGCTGCGCAAGTGCGCTGGCACCTCAGATGACCATAGACGCGACTGTGAGCACAGAGCATCAGTGTAATCAGGGCAATGGCGCTGATTCATGCACAGTTGCAGTGGGTGCCGCAGCCAGAATGGTGGTGCCCAGAGGAGGACGAGCCCCAGATTGTATAATGTAAGTATTCGATCATGGGGGGAGACAGGACAGCCAAAGTTGGCTAGCACTCCAAGGGCAAATACCCACAGCAAGCTTATTTAGCTTTCCCTAAACCAAAATAATAGAACCGGATGCAAACGCGAATTTGCCTGTTCCCATTACTTTTAACTTAATCGCACTGGATCCGGATTCTGAGGATCGTACGTGGCGTACGTGACTCAAGATGGGACTCAAGTGGCTCCTTTCTAAAAGCCGCTTTTCGGGGCTGCCCTGCCCTCTTCCTCCTGGCATGGACGCGCCACCCATAAGGGACCCCTTCACCGAGTGTAACTGGGTGGCTGGGTGGCTGCCACTTCCATGGATGGAGGAAAAATGGCATTGGGCAGCCAGCCAGCAATTCTTTCCCCTCCTCTCCCTATTGCTCAGGGCACACAGCAGCAGCAGCAACTAAAGCCCCTTTGCTTTAAACATTCACATTCAGCTGCTTTCCTCCCTTCCTTTCCCTTTCTAAAGGTCAGATCTTTTAGAATTGCGCAAAATTGCAACATTGTTAAGGTGTGAAGTGGCTAGATGGCTACAGTGTAGCTTTAATGAGTGGATTTTTATAGTGTCTGTTTTGAGGGGTGGATTTTCCCAATGAAATCACTATCTTTGGAAGCAAGCTATTGGGGAAGGGAAACCCTAAACACGGATTCTCATCCCTTAAAACGGTACTCTCCACACAGTAAAAAAATGAAACACATATCAAGTGCACGATCCAGAGTGAGACCTGTTGAAATCACGATTGAGATTCACCACGCTTTGGGGTGGTTTAACTGCCGTGCGGACTCCAAGGATTGAAAATGTTTTGAATCCGAGATAAGGTTGCCATGAAGACACGGCCCAAGTGAGTGCTAGTCAACATTGGTTAATCACACTCCTCTCCTGTCTAGGGGACACAAAGGGTAGTACAAAAATGCCCCTGGTTAAGCTGTGGAACAGTTTTTACTGTTCCATTGCTACAGAAGATCAGAACAGCCCTGCAAGCTCTGGGCTGCTCTGGGTTTCTTAGGGCCACTCTGGGACAGAGGCAGCAGCAAGGTGTGTGGATGCAGCATTCTAGAGCATGCAGAGCCGTCCTGATTTTTGAAGTGCGAAAAGGCCCTCAGTCTCCATTTTGCCCATAGTTCTTCAGTGTCTTATTATCATTGATCTCTGTTAACTTCATTTGCTTCTGATTAACTTCAGTCAGTGTCAAATTATGTTTTAAACTGTGCTAAAGCATCTCAGAAGCCTTTAAATTTAGATTCTGGTCCTCCTTTGGATCCCTGTCCCCCATGGTTCCAATTTTGTCTGCACTGGACAGAGCTAGAGCCAGATTAACAGGCCCAATGAGATCTGTCAAATCACACATCAGTTATAGCATTTCTGTCACTACATGAATTGTCTCATGGCCCTCCATATTTGGAAATACCCCTCTGAAGTTTTTACTAACTCAGAAGCAGTGGGGGAATGAAAAAACCATCATAGACTACATCCAATTCATCATTGTTCCTGAAATTAACCCAATTTTCTGCTCAGAAGCAATGAAATGTGTTAGAGGTACATGCATGGCAGAAGCCAGTTGGATCAAAAGTCAAATACACCAAATTAGTTCACCAAATTAGACATCAGTAAATATCTAAAAAAGAGAAATACAAAATCATTAAAACAAAATCAATATGCAAGCAGCTAACTACAGCAAAAAAAGAGCTTCTTTCTGACTCTCATAAAGTGGCTAAATCCTATCTTTATCTAAAACAAAAATATCTGATTAAAAGATTGTAGCCCTGGTCACATAAGTCTAAGATAGGATGGCCTATTCATTCATTCGATCTGAGATCTTACCAGTGTTGTTCACACCTAGATCGTTAGAGGTCGTCCTCAGGGCATCCCTGCCTTGGGCTGTATTGATCACACCTTTCTCTGAGATCAAGCTGAGCCTCCTCTTGGCTCTCTCCCCCTTTTCCTATGTCAAATCTATCTCCTTTCTGGTTGGATGCTGTTCTGTCACTCAAGGGAAGCAAGGGTGCGTGTTTGTGTTTCTTTTTTAAGCCTGCGCCCCCTTCTTTTTTAATGTGCTTTTCTTCTCCATGTGGTTAATTTTTAAAATAATAATAACAATAAATTTTCTGAGGAGAGAAGGGGAGGTGCCTCACAAACTCCGCATTTGCTGATTGGCTCAAGGAAAGATTTTAGCTCATCCTCCTGCTCACGCTTGAGGAAGTGAAGACACCCTGAGATGCTAGGATGGGCTGAGTCCTCCTCAGTCCTGTAAAAATGAGGATTACAGTTAAGATGATCTAATGGGAGTCAGCTAGCTTGGAAAACAAATTAAAATAAAATAACGTGAGTAATACAACCTGAAGATGATCTGAGGTCATCCTAAACTACCTGTGTGACCAGGGCCTATCAGCATACTACAGTGTTATCTCTGGCCCAGAGTGTCCCAATCCTGTGGAGCAGTAAAAACTGCTCCACAGCTCGACTCAGTATGCTCCCATCAAAGTCCCAGATGCAGCATTCACACCTACCTCTGCTGCAAACACTGCTTGGGTGTGGGGCAGCTGTGGCTGCACAGCCGCGTGTCACATTGTGATTGCCATAGTAATGGCCCTCCATGTGGCAGAAGTTGCCACAGTTGTTGTTATGGCAATTCAAAGAGGTCAGGATGGACTATCTGTATTGCAACAGCTCAGCAGGTATGTTAGGGATACCATTCCACTGAAGTTAAATGTGAAAAAATACCCTATATTTCTAAGACAGAAGACAATTCAGGAAATCCTGTCACCAACAAAAAAGATATATTAAATTCCCTATATCAAAACTACTCTTCATGGTACACAAATCTAACTCTTTCCTAGGCTCAATCCAATTCCCTCTATTAACACAACCTCAAATAAAAGCACTTGAATGCCCATTCTATCCTGATGAAATTATCAAGAAGATTAAATTCTTACAAACTAGAAAATTGTCAGGTCCTGATGGATAGCCAGCAATGTCCTACGAAAAATATAAGCTGGTGCCACGCCTAGTAGAATTATTTAACTGTGTCCTTGAAACAGACTCCACTTCTCCCTTGTGGATGGAAGCCCAGGTAGCCCTATTTCCTAAAAATAAAAATGCTAAATCGACCAATTCTGATCCTCCGTTTTCTCAGACAAGATTTAAAATTATTCACGGGATTCCCACCAATGGATTGGCTTCCTTTCTCCCCTTGCTTGTATCAAAAGTCCAACACTGCTTTGTCTTGTGACAACAGATGGCTGATCCTATCAGTGCCTAATAAATCTTGTAGTCACACTAATAAACACCTTCTCTCTATCTTTTCTCTAGACCTTCAGAAAGCATTTAATTCCCTTCCCCATGATTTCTTATTTGCAGTTTTAAGAAAATATTGATTAGGCTCCGAATTTTTAAGATTTTCATCAACAATATATACTTCAGCGACCATCAGTCAATGAAGAATTGATAGGAAATTATTTGTATTAATAAAGACATAAAGCAAGGTTGTCCCCTTTCCCCCTTGCTCGAGCTATCACCTGATGGGACAGGCTACATGATGTCTCTTCACAGACAATATTCTAGTAGCTGGACTCTTATCTGGGAATACCAGCTTTGATTCCGCATTCCCCCATGAAGCCAGCTAGGTGATCTTGGGCTAGTCACAGCTCTCTTGTGAGTTCTCACAACCCCACCTACCTCACAGTGGCCGCATGGAGGCCAGCTGGCACTCTTTGGATGCTGTATTGGCACACAGGGGCTGGGCACAGGTCTGGGTGCACATTTCAGGTGTCCCCAAGGGACACCTGGCAACATGCGCCAGGTTCGGAGCCTGGTGCAGATGGAGGCTTCCCCAAGCAAGCCACGCCGAGCCCTGGCACATGGGAGAAGCTCCACCCCCTCTGTGCCCCCTCTCTCCTCAGCCCACCCCTCAGCACGTACAGCCAGGGTCGGGGTGTGCTTTTTGCTTCTTTTGCACCCCTGATCTGCTAGGCGATATAAGGCAGGCTTGTTTTTCAGTTTACAGCATTCCCCATGATTTTTCACTGGAGCAGAGGTCTATAACTTTAGCTTTTTTTAAAAAAAAATTAAATGTTGAAAGCCGCAATTTAGTGGCAGTAGGTGCTTGACTTTTGCGCACCTGTGCTCCAGTGAAAAATCACAGGGAACGCTGTTAAACAAACTACTGAATGGATTTGTATACCCAAAGCTGTACTTCTCCCCAGCTATCAAAAACCAGTGCTAAGGTAGTAAGCTCCTGGATGTTGTGGGGCAGCAGTGGTGGTCTGTCTTTGGAACAATTATGCCCATATCCTTCAGGAAGCCAACAGGCAAAGCTGATGGTAACAGACCTTCCTGTTGCCTGCAAAAACAGAAGGCAGGTTGTCTTATTTTCTCTTGGAAGTTTCTCCAAATTGTAGGATTGGTCTCTCAGCTATTTTGATACTTGTAACTGAGAATTTTGAAGCTTGCTAAATTCCTGTTGCAAAGACTATTTGTCATCATAATAGCACCCTTAATAACGTTGAACAAAGCAAAGGGCAACCCATTCTTGGGCTGACTAATTTGTTCCCTTCATAAAATTACCCCGACTGAGACAGGTTCTTGACAAATACTATCATTCTTCTTGACCATCAGAAGGTTTTGCTCGTTTTCAGCAAGCTGAGGCTACAACTTGGGTCCATCGCAGTCATGTTAGTAAACTGGAAACGACTCAAATGCTTGCTTTCATGATTTTGGTTGGACTCCAAGCGCAGTTTCTTGTTTTAACTCTCGGTGAAGGCCAAAAGGGATACAACAACAAACCACAAACCACAGGGGGAGAAGAGGGAGGGGACCTCCGGACAGAGCTTGTTAGTTGAAGTTTGACCCAGTTCTACGCATTTCAGAAGCCAATGTTTTGTTTGCTCGGGTTTACAAGAATAGCCAAGATATGGTGTGCAATTTCCCTGCCTCTATCAGGATGGCTGATGAGCTAGAAATGTCTGTAAGTTTCCATATTGTAGTCGGGGTCTGTTCACACTTAACTGCAAGGAATGGTATAAACATACCATTCTACCCCAGTTGAGTTTGGGCTGCTTGACCACGTTTGCACCCTGAGCACAGGCACAGTCTCCAGCTGGACCACCAGACAGAGCTTGGACAATGTGGCTGGTGTGTCCTGGACAGTCTTGCCATGACAAGAGCTCCAACGGCCTTCACCGCACCCCTGGCCGCTGCCATGACAATCATGATACACCATGTAGTAGCACCACCATGGCTGCCCATTTCCACCTCCTTACAGATCAGGGCAGCTCCGGAACGCTCATGGACACTCCCTGAGATCAATGGGTGGGCATGGTGATGCACTGCTCCAGGAGCCACTCTTTCAAGGTAAGTGTGAATAGGCCTTCAGACACAAGTTATATCTGCAAATATCAGAGCTGAGATGTGAAAGCAACATAGCAGAAAATAGCAAGAACTGGGGTGATTTCACACTTCCTTTCCTGTCCCATGCTTTATAGACTAACACTGACTAGAGCTCACACTTGCAAATTGAGTATTCTACTGCAGTTACATATAGGGATGGTGGCTTGTGTTCACACCAGTAGTGCCAGTGCTGTCCTCACATTAACTACCAGCACTTGCAGAGTGACTATCCATCCCAGACTCTCTGGATTGCCATGGCAACAGCTGACGCAACTTCCACCATGCACTTGGCCATTGCCATGGCACTCATGATACAGCGTGCATTTGCACAGGTATCTGGTGTAGCTAGATACAGGTGTAGCTGCCCCACACTGCCCTGCCCATACATAGCATTTGCATTGGAAGACAGTGTGGAAGCTGTCCCTACTAAAGCTGTGGAGAATCAGGGATGCTCTGGAATGCTCCCAGATGCTCCAAGATGGAGGCAGCATCATGGTGTGGAGAAAAAACAACCTGGACTGACCCGGAGGGAAATGCAAACAGGCTCAGATTCATGGAGGAGAGGTGTATCAATGGCAACTAGAATGGATCCTTAGATTCCTGATTCCAGGTTGGAAAGACAGGCAGGTTGCCTCTAAAGACCATTTGCAGGGACCCAAGAGGTGGAGCACGAAACCATGCCCCACGTTAACCAGTGTTTGCTGATCACTTACCTCAAGCGTCCGTCAGTGCAACTATGTGCTCTTGCCGCCACTCTGGGGTCATTTGAGGTCCCATGCAAGTGTTCTGGGACCTCGGACAACTGTAGACACAACTGCACATGTGCAGATCATCATCAAGGCAATACACAGTCACAGAGGTGCTGTTGCCAAAATGGTAGTTCCCAGAGGAGGACCAGGCCCCGGGATTGATTAAGGGGAGTATCCGATCCCAGGGGAAGAGAGCAGGTAAAGTTGACTAGCGCTCAAGTGCGAGCACTAGTCAACGTTGGGTCAACGCGTTCCTTTCCCGTCCAGCAGATGGGAAGCGTAGTGCGAACATGCCTCTGGTGAACGTTTTGCCTTGTCTTCTGCTTGAGATCCCCAGAGGGAATTACTGAAACACTCTGTGAAACCAGATGCTGGTCAAGATGGACTGAGCCTGATCCAGCAGAATTTTTATGTTCTTGTGGTATTACTGCAAAAAGGAAAACCCTCACAATATACTACCAAGAATCAGTGGATCCCAAAACAATACTACTGTATTGGATTTGAAACCTCAAGTGCAAATAATAGGACACTGATGGAAAATAAGAAGGTGAATTAATTGGTAATTCCTTTCCTCTTCTGCCATCTATCATATCTTCTTACTCTATCAACTGCCTTTGTTGTTGCTTTCTCTGTATTTTAGTGCACCTATTTTGAATGGTCTTCCTTTTGGCTGTGGTCACACCTAATGTTGAATCCATTTTCAAGCCATCAGGTGTTCCAAGGGATCACTCCCCAAAATGCATTTCCATTTGTTCTCTGGACTATCCTCCTCATGTTAGAACTATCCAATATTTGGTGTATCAGCTCACTAATCAATTTAAATTTGTGAAACACGATTGTACAAGGGGACTATCGGATGTGACATCTAGACCTTCATGGCTTGGCAGAGGGCTGCTCTGTTCAAGGTGCATGTGATGTCAGAGACAGTGGAAAGCCGCAAAATTGTTTATGATTGCTATAGTTAGGGGTATTAAAATGTAACTTAAAAATACTATTTTATGTTTGAAGAACAGACTAAGCAACAGATTGCAAACTCACAGTCGTTGCAGAAGTCAAGGTTGTACATTTCAGCTACAGCCAAGGCTTGTGGACGTTCAGGATCTTTAGGGTTAAAGGCTGAGGATGTGACTCGCAGTGGAAATTTCCACCATGCGCTTTATTGGTAATTGGAACAAGCTATACCTATCAGAATGGGAGCATCGGCGTGTGTGGTCTCTCCATAAACACCCTGGAATGCTGGGTCACATTATTTTTCTCCGCTTTTTGAGAACTTTTTGTTTTTCTGCTTTCCTGGAGTTTTATGGGGTCACAAAGTATATATTTACTGAACACATACAGGGGCTCTGCCTGGGTAAAGGGTGCAGGAAATTACTTCTTTTAGATGGTTTATTTATTTTTTTCTCAGAGACCTGTCTTCTACCCTGTAAAATATGAAATCATATTCACATATGGCTATTCCAGATCTTCAGTGTCTTAAAAATGACAGAGTTGTGCTACGGGGCTGGAAAGTCACACGTTTTCCAGGGTCTGGAGATCTAGGTTCTGTTCAGGTGTCAAATGATTTCCCAAATAAATCTGAGACACTAAGGTGCCAGGAAAAAAGTAAAAGGTCTCTTGTAGGGGAGACTGGGGAGAATCCCCACAGCAAGCTTATTTTGCTTTCCCTAAACCGAAATAATAGAACCGGATGCAAATGCAAATTTGCCTGTTCCCATTACTTTTAACTTAATCGTGTTGGATCCGGATTCTGAGGATCGTACGTAGGGTATGTGACTTAAGGTGGGACTCAAGTGGCTACTTTTTAAAAGCCGCTTTTCAGGGCTGCCCTGCCCTCTTCCTCCTGGCATGGATGCACCACCCATAAGGGACCCCTTCACCAAGCCTAACTGGGTGGCTGGGTGGCTGCCGCTTCCATGGATGGAGGAAAAATGGCAGCGGGCAGCCAGCCAGCGATTCTTTCCCCTCCTCTCCCCATTGCTCAGGGCACACAGCAGCAGTGGCAACTAAAGCCCCTTTGCTTTAAACATTCACATTCAGCTGCTTTCCTCCCTTCCTTTCCCTTTCTAAAGGTCAGAACTTTTAGAATTGCACAAAATTGCAACATTGTTATCAGGCTGAAGTGGTTCCATCGCTACAGTGTAGCGCTGCTGTTAAGGGTGGATTTTTAACACTGAAATCACTCTTTGGAAGCAAGCTATTGGGAGAGGGAAACCCTAAACATGGATTCTCATCCCTTAAAACGGTACTGTCCACACAGTAAAAAATGTAAAAAGTTTCAAGCGCACGATCCGGAGTGAGACCTGTTGAAATCAGGATTGAGATTCACCATGCTTTGGGGTGGTTTAACACGGGGAAAGGGTGTTAAGCCAAACTTCTGTGCGGACTCCGAGGACTGAAAACATTTTGAATCCGAGATAAGGTTGCCATGAAGATGTTGTGATGTTCTAACTGATCCTGATGGTTTCCAGGCACTTTGTGGTCCAACCATGTGGGAGGGAATCTAAAGCTTTTTTATAGTCGATCCAAGTCATATGCAGGTTTGTTTTTTGGCTTTTGCAGTTCTCCAGAATCATTTTGTCCATCAGTAGCTGGTCTTTTGTGCCCCTGCTTCTCCGTTTGTTTCCTTTTTGCTCTACTCGCATGATGTTGTTGTCTTCAAGGTAGTCTTGAATCCTGTCTGCTATTATGCCTGTCAGCAGCTTGAGCATAGTAGGTAGACAAGTTATCGGCCTGTAGTTTCCTGGTGTGGCTCCCTTTGCTGCATCTTTCTGTATTATGTTTTGCCAGTTATTAGCCATTCACTGATGTTTCCCGTTTGCAGCATTTCATTAAACAGTTTGGCCATTTTTGCATGCAGGCTGGTCAGGTATTTGAGCTAGAAGCCATGCAACTGATCAGTGCCAGGCGATGTCCAGTTCTGCACTTTCTTCACTCTTTTCGTGACCATTTCAGGTGTTATTTCCAGCTGCCGCATTTTGTTCTTGGAGAATTTCTTCTCGAAATACTTTATCCACCCAGCAGTTTTGTTGTATTCTTTTTTCAGCCTCCCAGAGATCTTTCCAGAAGTTGGTTGTTGCTTCTTTCTCTGGCTTTTCAATTTTCTTGTCTACTTGCTCATGCAGGCTCTGGTAGAACTGCCTCTGATTAGCCTGGAACATTTGGTTCTGCCTGTACTGAATGATTGTGTATGATTCCTCTATCTCAGTGGTTCTCAACCTTCCTAATGCCGCGACCCCTTAATGGAGTTCCTCATGTTGTGGAGACCCCCAACCATGGGGGTAGAGCAGCTGGGAAGTGGGAGGGAAGGGCAGTGGGAGACTTGTCGCGACCCCTCTGAAAGGGTTGTTCGACCCCCAAAGGGGTCCCGGACCCCCAGGTTGAGAACCACTGCTCTATCTAGTGTTTTTACAGATTTTTTTTAAAAAAAATTAATTGCATGGAGAAGAAAAGCACATAGAAAAGGAAAGAAGGGCTGGAGGTGGGGGAGCAGGCTTAAAAAAACCCCTGCAAACACACACCCTCGCCTCCCTTGATTGACAGTAACATCCAATAAGAAAGGAAGTAGATTTGACACAGCAAAGGGGGTGGAGAGCCAAGAGTTCTGAGGAGGAGGCTCAGGTCGATCATGGAGAAGGGTGTGTATTGCATATCCAGCTTACGCAATTGATTCAAGGGCTCCAGGAAGTGGGAAACAACAGCTGGGGGCTGTTGCTTCTAATCGCTGGGTGTTGCGATAGATATTTCCAATTATCTGACCAGCCCAGATAATTGGGGATCAAGCACATTACCCTGAGCAGGCTAGAAAATGGAGGATCAGGAGAAATAAAGAGACTGGAGGCAGAGGGTGAGGAAAGGCAGAATGAATCTAGATTTTAATTTTCTCAGCTTTAAATGCAGCAGCCAAAAGGGGGCGTGGAGGAAGTGACATAAGAGCAAAATCAGGAGAGGTAACTGGCTGGAAAGCTGTTGTCTTCTGGGTCAGAGGTTCTTCTAATGTCACTTCCTCTGGTAGCAGGAAGAGAAGCTGTAAGCCACGTGCTTGGGACAAGTGCTTTGCAGACTCTATGATGGCCTAAGAACAACTGCACACAAAGCAGGCCAGATTACTCCTTCCGTCTCTCTGGATCACCTCCACTCACAGCTTCTGGCAGCCCATTCAGTATGGATCAACAGAAGGCCCGAGGTCATGCAGGGGCAGGAGGAAATTTCCTGGCCCTCTTTATTCTGAGGTTTGTCTTCTTGGTCAGCGAGGGGCTTAATAATTAGGTGGAGGCTGGAAGGGAAGCTGGGGAAAAACTGTGCAGCTTTTGTGGTTACTACAGGTGTGAGCGATGCATCCCAAAGCGAGGATGACCTGAAGATGACTTAGGTGTGAACAGAGCTGGTACAACTTCAGTTCGAATGATGAACCAGAATGCTCTGTCTCATATAGGCGTACCAGGACCAGCCAAACCTAAGCCCTGGGAAGCCTATTCTTCAAACCTGCAGAAGTTGCCTTTCTTTCTTTCTTTTTTTTTTTTTTTGTAGCAATATTTTATTTTGTAAACAATTTCATACATACATCAAAGAAGAAAAACAAATGCAAACAAACAGAATTCCATCAACAGCCATTCAATACACCACAGCATCATCTGCTGAGCAGTTGCTGCACTTTGTTAAACCCATCTCTCAATACATTCAGCACATAGACATTCCCTGGATCAAGTACTTTCCTCCACATATCTACTGTTCTCATGTGAATATGTTCTCCTGAGTACCTGGCTTGTTCCTCTCTAAAAAGATCACAAGTAAATAGATCAATTATGCCAGCATACCACCTATTCATTGTCCATTTGCTTTTGTCTTTCCACCCTCCTGCAATCATTCTCCATGCCAACCATAATAGTCGAAGTACCAGTATCTTTTCCTTTGCCTGTCCCCTAAACACCCACAACAAACACAACTCTGGACATGTAGTCAGTCTCACCTGTACCAGCAAATTTATTTGCTGCATAATCGCACCCCAAAATTTAACCAGTTGCCTTTCTTGAACATGATACTCCACAAAAAATTGCATTCAAGGCAACGATGTGGTGAACATGCTTCCCTCAAAGGAGTGGCACCCATTTTTATTTTGTTTTTGACTTTTTATTTTGCCAAAAATGTAGAAGATGATTTGATGATAGTGACTAAACACTGTGTACCCTAACATATCCCAGCCTTACCTGGAATTTCCTGCCTTGCGACAGCAACAGTGGCAAAATTTACCATAGGGGACGAATTTCATCAGCACACCTTGCTGTGATGCCAAAATGGGTCCCTTAGGCTGCGTCCCCATGCTGGCCATCTGGCACACTTTGGACACTGTTTGGGCACGCATGGGCCAGGCACGGGACCAGGAGTGCATTTCGGGCATCCCCATGGGATTCCTGGCAACGCTGGACAGGTACGGGTTGGGCACAGATGGAGGCATCCCCATGAGAACCGTGTCAAACCCTCGTATGGCGGAGCAGTGCCCCCTCCTCTCCACCCCCTCTCTCCTCATTGGCAGCCAGATTGTTGTCAGCCCACTCCTGTGCCACATCCCTCCCTCCCTTAGTGGCATGGACAGCCAGGACTGGGGTGGGAGGCATGGAAACAAGTTAAAATAAAGCTTCATTCATAAAAATAACTTTAAAAAATTTAAAACGCCGAAAGCCGCAATGAGGTTTAGCGGCAGTAGGCGCTTGAGCAGTTGTGTGCACCTCTGCTCCACCGGGGACTGCGAGAACGGCTGTAAACTGAAAATCAAGCCTTTATTTATAATCACCTTGTAGATCGGGGAAACGGGGGTTGCAGATGGAACAGAAATCAAGCCATTATGCAGCCTGCCTTGGCATTCTTGAAACGGGGTTGGAATTACCTCCATGGAAATGGCAGAAAATTTAAAAAGCAAGCCGTTCTCCAGCCTGCCTTTGCGATCGGCATTTTAAAAAGTCAGCGGCCATGATCTTCAATGGACAGGGCAGGGACAACAAGCACACCCCAGCTCCCAATGACGTGAGCACAAATCTCCTCCCTGTTAGCCCACTAGTGTCCCCGTGTGCATTCCTGGCTCGCTGAGCAATGCATACCGGTCCCCCCCCAAAGCATACCGAGATTTCTTTTTTTAGGTATCAAATTTGGCACCCTTCTGGCACAGTTTGGGAGGGATTGGCATGCTTTTCATGGACCAAATCCAAAAGCCATGGGGACTGACAGAGCCAATCCCGCGCTTGGAACCATACCAAACTTGCATGGGGACAGGGCCCTAGATCTCCATAGCAACCAAAGCCTTTGGAGCCAGTGCCAAAACTATTACAGGCTTTAGAGCCAGTGCGGGGACTAGGCCAGAACAGCCATCCAACTACGAACAGCCCTGTTCTGGTCCAGGAAATAATTCTTCCACATGTAGGGTGAGTGTGCAATTGGCCTTAACTGTGCCCTGCTTTCTAGACAGGCAACATTCACTGCAAAACTATGTTCAGCTTCTTATCACTGGACTTCTAATCTAATTCAAATACACATTTTAAAACACAAATTCCATTAGATTAAAAAATGTAAATAAGTGGACAAAGCTCAGTCTATCGTGTTTGGTAAAAATAGCATGCCTTCTAACAGTTTTTCCCCTTCTGTTTCAAGTCTTGCCAGCAGGATTTCAGATGAACAAGACTTAATTGGGACAAAAAATGTGAAGATATGCTAAAAAGATAAAAATATGAATGCCTGCTAAAAATACACTTCAAAAAATATTAAAGCCTTATAGAGAGATGGGCCATAAGATGTTCTTCAAGACAGGGCAAATGATATCATTAAAAGATTAAAATAACTATGCACTAAAAGAAACTGAATATATGCAAAATTAAGGTTTACAAAATGGGGATTTGCATTTGTGTTGTTTAATGCTAACACGCTACTAAAATTCAGCGTCTTTAAGAAAATAACTCTGAGAGCAAAAGAATTAATAGAGGATGAAAATGGTGGCTCATGTGATGGATGTGGACGGAGGAGGGCAAAATAGTGATTCACTTTTAGGCTTTGATGTGAAACAACCAATGCTTTTATAAATAGGTATAGAAAGGGTCTGTTGCTGTTTGGGGCCACAAGTGGGGAGGTGTGACATTTTCACAGCCTCCATGGTTCTTGCAAACTTTGAAGCCAGGGAATGAAAGTCCCCCAGCGTCAAAGTTTCCATCTCAGGTCTTTAAGTGGAGCACTGAAAATGATCCCAGAAGTCATGGTACAAAACAACGTCAAGTGTTGGAAAGGATGCCAAATGAGGTACAAAACAGTTTCACTGCTCACAAATTACATGATTTTTCATCCATACAGATGTGAGATAAGTCAGTTGGAGGGCCTGTTCACACTTTCCTAGGCTGTGGTCACACCTAAGGTTTAATCCAGCCTCAGTCCACCTTCAGAGCAAGAGAAAACTGCAAAGTGACCAGCAGTTGTCTTTCTACATTGGGTGCGTCTTCATGGCATAGTTATCTCGAATTCAAAACGTTTTGAGTTCGCGCAGTTCAGACGGCACTTCGGATTAACACGGTATTTCCGTGTTAAAGGACGTTATCCCGATTAGAAATAAATCCTGATCTCAACAGGTCTCACTCCGGATCGTTCATCGATATGTGTTTCCTTTTTAACTGTGTGGACAGTATCGTTCCGGGATGAGATTCAGTGTTAAGGCTGTCCCGCCCCCCCAATCGCACTGTAACCAATGGCTGAACGTATTAGAAGCACGTCATGTTTAGGGTTTCCTTCATTGAAAAAATCCACCCTCAAACACCCACTATAAACCTCCAGTCCTTAAAGCTGAAACACTGTATCAAGCTAAGCACTTCACACCTTTAAAACAATGTTGCAATTTTGCGCAATTTCAGACCTTTGAAGGTTCGGAACAGTCGCTTTCAGCTAGTCCCCTGAAGGGTGAAAAAAGAATGTCAACGGCTTTGAGCCCCCTCTAGGCTACTTTGGCTGTGGTCACACCTAAGGTTTAATCCAGTTTCAGTTCACTTTCAGAGTGAGAGAATACACCAGCAAACTGACAAGCTGGTTTTCTTTCAGGGTTAATAACTCAGAAAATCCACCTTTAGACTAGATAATGTGGAAAGAAAACTACTGGTCACTTTGCTGATGTGTTCTCTCACTCTGAAGGTGGAGTGAAGCTAGATTAAACCTTAGGTGTGACCACAAGCCAAGGTTTTAATCCAGCTTCGGTCCCTGTGAGGTGGGGGGGCGGAGTTCCCTCCCAGCCACGGGGGGGGGAGAGCTAGCGAGGAGCCCCCTTCGCCCTCTTGTCCACCCCTTGGCTCTCCTCCTCTGCGGGGCAAAGTGGCGGCAAAGCGGGGGGAAAGTGGCAGCGGAGCCCCAGGGAGAAGCCGCTAGCGCCGCAGCGCCGCAGCGCCTGAATGGATGGATGGATGGATGGATGGATGGATGGATGGATGGATGGATGGATGGATGGATGGATGGATGGATGGATGGATGGTGGATGGATGGGTGGATGGATGGGTGGATGGATGGATGCTGCTGCTGCTGCTGCTGCTGCTGCTGCTGCTGGGAAGGGGGAGGGTGGACTGGGCAGGGAATTCCCGGCGGAGCATGACACAAAGAGAAGGGAGGGTGGGATCCTGGCAGGGAAAACCAATCACAGGAGAGAGTGTGGGCAATGGGCAGGAGGACAGTGCTGCCATGTGGACTCCGAGTATTGATCCCGCGTTAAGGCTGCCATCGGAACCGGATCAACTTGCAAGTCGTCTGGACAGCTTTGTTCCGTTTCTTTTATTTCGAATTCTTTAAACTGAAATAACACATGCCATGAAGACGCGCCTATTATCTATCCCAATGGTGCATTTTTTGAGTTACTTAGTACTGAAAGAAAACAGCTTGCCACTTTGCTGATGTGTTCTCTCCTGCTGAAAATGGACTGAAGCTTTATTAAAATTTAGGTGTGAATGCAGCTGGATTATAACTCAGGTGTGAATTATTTAAATACCCTTAGGTTTTAACTGAAGCATTACATTTGGCTGCAGCAACAGAAAGATATTAAAACTCCACACATGCACAAGCTTGTGGAAATAGCTGCAGTTCAGTGGCAAAGCAAAAGGCCTGGAAAGCAGAGGTTATCCCTAGCCTATCTGCGGAAGTAGGCAATGGCAAACCACTTTTGTATCTCTGCCAAGAAAACTGCATGGAGGTGCCTGTGCAGCTAACTAGGTGTCAATCACAACTTGGTGGTACCCATCAACAACCCAAACATATTTTGCGTACACTTGGCTGACTTTTCTGATTATAATGTATAAAGCTTTGCACCAATTTTCATAAATGAATCTGATCTCGGTAACTGCAGGTAGCATCTCTTTGCTTAAATATATTCTTTACAAGTAGCTTAAGCATTGGGGAAGTAATTTTGACAATTGTTTCCTTTTCTCTGAAAAGGAAAGGCTGACACCTCCTGGCTACTGAGTGTTTTAAGATGATATTATTTGGGGGAAAGTTGGGATATAAACAAAGTAACAAGTAACAAGTACCCTATTTCTATCAACTGTGGTGGATCACAACTCAGACCTCCTGGGAAGACTGAGAGGTATGAGAGAGCTACGTTCAGCAGTGGGACTGAAGAAAAATACTGTGAATTTCCATATCGTTTGGATAAGAAGGAGAGAAAAAGGGCAAAGAAACAGGAGAGAAAGACAAAGGGGGAAATGTCTAAAATATTATGCATTGTTGTTTGGCACTGTTGACTCCTGAATTTCATCCAGACAGCACTTTCTTAATGCACATTATTTGAATAATCCAGAATAAAGCATGGATGATTGAGAACAAAATGCGTCTGGACGTGCTTTACTCTGGATTAACCAAATAATGTGCACTAAGTAGGTGCTGTCTGGATGAAGCCCTAAGGCGGTGATGGCCAACCTATGACACACCAAGCCCTTTTGGGTGACACGCCTGGTCACCCTGGCCCCTGGGTGTGCAGTGCTTGCTTGTTCTTGAAGTGTACGAAATACCAACTTTCAGTTGAAGATTTACCAAACGAAATTCAGCAACAAAAGTCACCAATATAAAGAATTGTTTTTGCTTTTAATAAAATACATATATCATAAATATAACTTTTTTACTAGAGCTACAAATATCACAAAATTATGCATATTTCTAGATGTGACACAGCACCCGAGTTAAGCTAGGTTTTCTTGCGAATTTTGACACACCGAGCTCAAAAGGTTCACCATCACTGCCCTAAGGCCTTCTCACACTTACCTGGACTGGACCACTCCAGCTGGAAACAATCCTACTGAAATGGCTCCTGGGTGGAGTGATCCAGCTGTCCTGGAACAAGGCCATCCACATCTGGACGACCAGTTCAGCAGAGTTCCAAAGGCAACCGCTCCAGAGGCTGAGGCAGCAACAGAAGCAAAGAACCCATAGCAGCAGGTAAAGAGAGCAGCAGAGGCCAGGGAGGCTCCCAAAAAGGTGTTCTAAATGGCCTTTCATTGAGAGTGGCAGCCTCTGGACATTCCATTCAGTCTACATCAGCTGCTTCATTGGACTGTGGGGTCTGCATGCTGGCTGCAGAAGCTGGGACAGGCAGCCATTTACATAAGAACCTAAGAGGAGCCCTGCTGGATCAGGCCACAGCCCGTCTAGTCCAGCATCATGTGTCACACAGTGGCCCACCAAACGCTTCTGGGCATTCTCAAGGAGAAGACAAAGGCAAAAACTTCGCCTGCTCTTGAATCCCTGCAAATGGCCTTCAGAAGTAGGGATGCGCACAGTTGTTCTAAACATTCAAAATTCGAATTTCGAATGTTCCAAAACATTTGTTCTAATGATGCAAAACATTCAAATGTACAAATCTCTTACGTATCTGTACGTATTTGCGCTGATGGTATGGGACGAAAATGTGATATAAAATGCGTATAAAATGCATATAGATACATATAACACATACGAATGTTGCTGACATTTATATATTCAAATACGAGTGTTGTCAACATTTGTATTTTCAGATTTGAACATAACATTCAAATGAATAGATTCAAAAGCCATGTCTGTTTTAATCATTTTAGCGGAACTCTACTTGTGCGCATGACAGCCTCTATACCCACCTGACACTTGCTCAGCTGACTGCAGGGCAGCTGTGAGGCGATTGTTTGGGGTAAATCAAGCCCTTACCTGGGCAATTAAGTGCTCAGGTAAGGGGGGACAATTGCAATCACAGCATTAGCAGTGGGGATAGCGAAACCCCACCCACTAATGCTGAGATCATAACCTGGGAGTGTCCCCATGCCCCCAGGATAACCCATTCTTGCCTCGTAATTCAGGGCGAGGAGTTATAAAGGGTTTTTGTTTGTTTGTTTCGATTTTTGGGATTTTGTCCCTCATGTAGCCCAAATTAGGGCTTTGCATGGGACTCTCCTGAGGTGAACTCACATTCACCTCGCAGTATCCTTACCATGGGGACACAGACACAGAGAAACAGCAAGCACCTTGTAAGAAAAAAAAAAGTATTTAATTACACCTTCACCAGCAGCAATCCAAGAATTTGTACTGAAGCAGGAATTACACAGTGAGAGAGATGCAGGGACAGTTATTTACCAGACTCCAAAAATCCACACAGTCAGAAGCACGGGTCAAAGTCACAAGGTATAGTAATGACACAGAATTTGGTTGCTGGCAATACAATCCTGATTATGTAGGGTATTTTTATTCACTACCATTACTTGCTGTGTCTTAGCCACATGCACGCCTGGCTTTCAGTTTCTGGTACAACCTCCTGTCCCTGAGTCTGTCTGACTTCTCCTGCCTTTCCTGACTCATCCTCTGTGGGGAGCAAGTGAAGGCCCAGGCTGGAGAGACCCTTCAGAATCCACATCTCCATGTTGTCGATCTTACTTATATTCTTGGCCTCATCACTCGTTTCTTCGCCTGAGTCCTTTAGGAATGTGAGCAGAGGGCAAGGCATGACATGATATAAGCCCAGGATTTTTCCTTGACCCTGGCAAGGGATGGCGAAAGGCAATTGTGGGATTTTGTTTGGATTTCACATTGCCTCTTGCCACCTTGAGGTCACCTGAGTTTCTTTTTGGGGAGTTTTGTGGGAAGTCAGCGTGAACTGCTCTGAGCTTTTCAAAGAAGAATAGGGTAAAAATATAAGATCTAGAAAAATAAATGACAAAATGTGCAACCCTTGCTGAACTCTTCTTTGAACCTGCACTCCTTGCTATTATACGAAACTTCAGTCAGCATCCAACCGACTGATCAGCATGACAAAGGGAAAGAAACTCAACCCTTTCCCCCAGTTCTCCTCAGAAACTTTGCTTATTTTTCTGTCACCTGCGAAAACACGAAGCACATAATGCAGCACTTCACTAATTTAAGACATCTGCTCATTGCAAAGAAAAAAACAGTTAAACAAATGGAAACCTTTCTCATAAAAACAATGTTTTCTGTCAGTGCAATTTAATGCAGCCCGTCCAACAATCTGCTTCTTTAAAGGCTGGTGGCTTTGAGAGAGTACTCCCTGTTGCGTAGCTGCTTGCTGAAATATTTAAAACCTCTTTTGTACTGCCAAACATACCCTGCTTGTTCACAGTTCAAAGACATTCCCCGGTAGGATACAGCGTTCAGCATTTCGTAACCAATTATAACTGCTTATTATTTCATAGCCCCGCAAAACATAGTAGACACTCCTGTGAAAACAGGAGAGGAAAAAAAGATACAGTTCCTGCTCCACAGAGCTAACGACTTGTTATGGTGTACACATGGGTAGAATATGATATTCCACCCTTCTTTCAAGCAGTTCAGGGAGAATGGCAAATTTATAGTTTTCCCAGAAGTCTTTGGGAAGAATAAACATGAAACATTAAGAACATAAGTACATAAGAACAAACAAGCTGGATCTGACCACAGACCTTCTACTCAAGCATCCTGTCTCACCCAGTGGCTCACCAATTGCTTCTGGCCATCTCAAGCAGAAGACAAGGGCAAAACCTTCACCTGCTCTCAAATCCCAGCAAATGGCCTTTAGAGGGCCAGCCTGGAGGATGTACCTGGGCATCCATTCTAGTAGCCACTGATACACCTGTCATCCATGAATTTGTCTAACCCTTTCTTAAAGCCATCTGGGATGGCTGCTGTTACCACCTCTTCTGGCAGGAATTCCATAGATTGATGACCCTCTGGGTGAAGAAGAAGAAGAAAGGTTGGCTTTTATACCCCGCTTTCTCGCCTATTTAAGGGGACTCAAAGTGGCTGGCAAAACTTTCTATTCTCCCCACAAAAGAACATCCTGTGGGGTAGGTGGGGCTGTGAGAGCTCACAATAGTGCTGTGACTCGCCCAAGGTCACCCAACTGGCTTCATGGAGGAGTGCAGAATCAAACCCGGTATTCCCAGATAAAAGTCCAGCTCCCTAACCACTAGACCAAACGGGCTAATACGTCCCCTTGTCTGATCTGACTCTCCTATCCATCAGTTTCATAGTGTGCCCCCTGGTACTAATGTTGTGTGATTGGGAAAATTTTTCTCTATCCACCTTTTCTATGCCATGCAAGATTTTATATGCTTCAACCATCTTTCACGGCTGAACAGGTCTAGACGTTGCAGTCTGATTTTTGGTTGCCCTTTCTTCCAATTTATTATTGTGAAAGTCCAGGCTCAGATAATAGAAGCTGAGGTCTTTTGTACACAGCATGCGTTATTCCACACCATGCTGGGTTGATTCTGAACCAGATCAAATAATTTCAGACACTGATGTGCCAGATGGGGCTGTTTTAACTGGGAATTCTGAAGCAGCAGACGCCTTGTGATGTCTCTGGGTGCCCAACAAAATGGTGCTGGGCTCCTCAGCTCCTGCATTACAAACTAGGTTTGGAAAATGCCCAGGCAGGGAGTGAAATGAATGGACCATACAAAAGTATTGGTCAATATCAGGCTTTAATAATCACAGATATTGCCACAAATACCATAAGATAATTAAAACACCTAAGGGAAAAAAAACCCAGAAACAATTACAGAGAACACACAACACAGATCACACATTGCCCACCTTTTCCTGAGTGGCCAGATCAGGAAAAAGGTTCTGAAGGGCATGGAGTACTGTCGTGTCCCAGGCAGGGGCGGGCAGTGAGGCAAGACACGCACACACACGCTTATGGCAGGCCTTTAAGGGTTCAGAAGCACTCAGCATCAGTTCAGTCCTAAAGTCAGGAGTTCCAGAGATATGGCAAAGTCGCAGCAAGAGGAACAACCAAAAATCCCAAAAGAAACCCAAACAAACGCACCAAAAGTGACCAAACAAACAATTGGGTTCGAGAGAGACACTCACACACAGCTATTTGTATATATTTTTTAATATTGGCCACTGAAGAAGACTTTTCTAGTCGAAACGCGTTTGGCCTATTTTTATCTATATTTTATCTATATTTTCTTTATTGCGTTGATTTTAATATACCTTTTGGCTGTGGCTTGTGGTTTACTTTTTATTCCACAATTGTTTTTCTTACAGTGAGTTTTTTTTTTAATTTTGGTGCTTTATATTATATTATTTGATTTAGTTCATTTATTATTTGCATTATCGGTGCATTTATCATTTGCATTATCAGTGGGGTCATTGTAACCCTTTTAGTAAATATTACAAAGTCACAGCAAGAGTCAGGCAACCTGAGGTCAGGGTTTCCAAAGGTTCAGCAAAGTCACAAGGGGGTCCGAGAGTCAGAATACACGCACACAGTGTGGGAGTTGCATCAGTGTCGTCTGCAACGCCAGCGCAGCGTGTGCTGCTCAGTTAAGTGGGGGAAGCAGCACCACGCCCTCGCCGACTCAGGTGGGCCAACCGCTGTGATCTGCGTTTGGTTTGTTTTTGCTGGCAGAAAAGAAGCGGGGAGGGGTGCGCTATGGGTTCTGAGCTCTCATCTCCGGAGGAGTCTGAGAGCTCCCCCAAAGCTGGCTGCTGGCCCACAACGCCCATGCTGCCAAGCTCTGGTTGCTGCACTGTCTGTGGTGCCATTGCAGGCACACCCTCCTCCTTCTCTGGGGAAGGTATACTGGCAGGACTGGGACTGGCAGGACAGGGCATGACAAGTACCCTGATGGCATTAATTGTACACAGAGGAAATCCAGAAGATCTACCAAGAGCACCTGGTTCTCAAGCTACTATTTATTCCCTGAGTTTGCCTTCTGCCCTTAATGACCTCCGACAGATTGTAGTTTCAGATACTCCTAACTAGGCATTATCCTGTTTGGGGACTTTCCAGCGCATAGTTGTTATCGACACTTTTGGGATGCACTTACTATGGTTATCAATCCCACGCAAAAGATCCCTTAACAGGAGACGTTACTTTCATTGTATAGAAGCCGTCATTTTATCCACCTCGAATGGTTGAGCCAGTAAACCTTTGCTAGGCCAGACTGAAGTCTGGACAGGGTCCAGGTCACTCAGCATAACTTCTAGTTTCACCCTAAGCACTTGATATAGTATCCTATAACTATAACTTCAGTAGACTCAGTCTGCATTTGGACGGCTGTTCTGAAACAGTCCCTGCAATGACTCTAAATACTTCGATGGCCACAAATGAGAGGTTCTTCCAAAATGGATCTCCTGCAGGAAAGCGGACTGTGGAAGCATGCCACATTTGCACTAGAGATGTGCACAAATATTTGAAACATTCGAAATGCATCCAAATTCAGACATTCAAATTTGAATCGAACCTTGGCACATTCAAATACTTTGGAACATTCATACTGTGGTGTCCCAGGCAGGGTTGGGCAGCGAGGCAAACACGCGTGCATGCTTACGGTAATCCTTTGAGGGCTCAGAAGTACTCAGCATCACTTCAGTCCAAAGGTTGAGGTTTCCAGAGGTTCAGCAAAGTCGCAAGGAGGTCCAAGAGTCAAGACACACACACACGGTGGGAGTTGCACCAGAGTTGTCTGCAACACCGACTCAGCGTGTGGTGCTCACCTAAGCAGGATCAGAAATTACTGGGAACAATGAAAGTGAACTTTTGATTTAATGTTCAACACTTTCCCACTAACCTCCCTCACACTTCCATATTGTATTTTAAGATGTTTTTAACCTTACCTGGAGGTGGCGCTTATGTGCTTTTAAAGAATTCCCAGCAGCTTTTGCTATCATGACTGACTGGGAAAGAAAAAATCCAGGCTGAAAAGCAAGCCAGAAAATTTGCCATGTTGTAGTTCTAATTCCTTAATTAGAGGAGGACCTGACCTAAGAAAATAAAGTAACCATCTTTCTTGTAGTTATGGTGGGATGTTTTAGATATTTAATAATGTGACATAAGAACGGAAGAGCAGCCCTGCTGGATCAGCCACAGCCCATCTAGCCCTTCAACCATCCTGTCACAGTGACCCACCAATTGGTTCTGGGCTTCTCAACCAGAAGACAAACTCTATGCGGTCTCTTTTAGAGGCAAATCTCTTTAATGTGGGGATGGTATCTAAGCAGCCATTCTAGCAGCCATTGATATATCTGTTTTCTGTGAATTTTCCTGATGTATTCTCAGCTGACTGCTATCGCCACCTCTTCTGGTAGTAAATTCCATAGACGGATGACACTCTGTGTGAAAAAATACTTCACTTGTATCCCCTAGTTCTCTAGTCCATCAACTTCCACAGCGTGCCCCTGGTTCTAGTGTTGTGTAACAGAGAAAATAACTTTTTTTCTGTCAATCTTTTCCACACTGTGCCTGGTTTTATATACTTCAATCAGGGGCCTGTTCGCACTTCAAATATATTCTGGAATACATCCTGTAACAGGGGCCTGCTGTCCACAAGCTTGTACAGGCTACAGCCGGCTCCAAGTGAGGCCTGCTAGAATCTGCATTTGCATGTGGATGACAGACCCCTATCCTGAGATATATTCCAGAATATGGCAGAGTGTAAACAGGCCCCAGGTCACCTCTTAAACACTCCCTTTCGAGGCTGAAAAGGCCTAGGCACTGCAGTTCATACTATGGCCTCTAGTCAGTAATTAGTACAGCTCTGGCAAAGAGCATGTGCACACTCACTAGGCTGCTACAGCCTAGACGTGTGCCCACCCTCACCAGAACTGTACTAATTAATGACTAGGTGTGGAGCACAATTTCATGCTCCACACCTATACCAACCTTTACCCCAGACTTACCTGGAACATCCGGCAGTGCGACCATTCACTCTTTGTCCGCAGTGGGTTGGGAGTGTGTCATCAGTGCATGCATGCCTGTATTGCCAACTGGGTTTGATTCCCATGTCCTGTGCATGCACAGCAGCATTACCTGTACTGACTGGCTGCCAGCTGCATGCACAGGCACAATGTGGCCACCTTCAGGCAGGCCTCTGTATGCCGGTGTTGCAGCAGCAGGCTGGCCAGGACTAATCTACAAGGTGTGGTGGGGCTCATGCCCCAGAGACTTTTGAGTATAAATAAATACCTCTGCATTGGCCTGCCAGTGCATTGCAAACCGGTGATGACATTGGTGGTGGCCGATCGAGCCAACGAGGCAGCAGGACCTCAGTGTTTGTGGTGGCGGAGCGCCCCGGTCCACAGAGGATCATTCGCATTTCTGGCCACTGAGGAGCATCCCTCCTGGGCAGAAATGCGTATGGTCCTCCTGTACCCGGAGTGTGCCAGCTTTAATGCATGCTGCACTACTAAGGTAAGTGTGGAAAAGCCTCTGGTTTCATAAGGAAAGTGTTCCAGCCCTTTGATCATTCTGGTTGCTCTTTCCTGCATCTTTTCCAGTCCCACAATATCCTTTAGAAGGGATGGTGAGCAGAATTGCACCCAGTATTCCAAATGCAATCTCACCACAGATTTACTGTATAAAGAGGCAAAATGACACTTGTCGACTTGTTGTCTATTCCCTTCCTAAGTACCCCAGTCCAGTGCTGAATTTGTTTTTTTTACTGCTGCTGCGCTCTAGGTTGACATGTTCAATGAGCTGCCACCAAAACTCCAAGATCCCTTTCTTGGTTGTTGCACAAGGCTCAGTCCCTATCCATTAGTAATAATCTATCAGTGTCTGCTAGTATACCTTCAAAATGAGTGGCAACATGCTTCTGATTGGACGGAAAGTAAGGAAGCACTACTGACTTCCTGCAAATTAGCACAAAAGACATCTGAGCAAGGAAAGGTGCAGATATGACCATTTTAAGTAACGATAGAGCATCTTTAGTTGTAAATGTATGAACATCACACTCTTAGAGGGAGGTATTCTGGGCTAATAAAGACCCTGGTCACACCAGTGTAAGATAGGACAGACTATTCATTAATTCCAACTGAGGTCATACCAGTTCTGTTCACAGATCGTTATAGGTTGTCCTGAGCCTGCCCTCACTCTGGGCTGCATCGCTCACAATTTTCTCTGCGATTGACCTGAGCCTCCTCCATGGAACTCTTGGCTCTCCACCCCTTTTGCTGCATCAAATCTATCTCCTTTCTTATTGGATGCTATTCATATCACTCAAGGGAGGCGAGGGTATGTATTTGCTATTCTTTTTAAAGCCTGCTCCCCCACCTCCATGCCCCCTTCCCTTTTTATGTGCTTTTCTTCTCCGTGCAATTAATTTTTTAAAATGATAATAATAATAATAAATTTGTGGGGAAACGCTAGATAGAGGAATCACACACATAAACTGAGGAGAGAAGGGGAGGTGCCTCACGAACTCCGCGCATACACATTGGCTGAAATGAAAGACTGGACCCCACCCACCACAGCACAGTTCAGCCTCCTTTAGCCCATCCACCCACTCACAACTGAGGAAAAGAAGATGGCCTAGCATGCCAGGACAGGCTGAATCCTCTGAAAAAGAGGACTTTGGTTAGAATGGTCTAACAGGGGTAGGCCAACTTGGAAAACAAATTGAATAAAAATAATGTGAATAACACGACCTGAAGACATCCTAAGCTACTAGTGTGACCAGGGCTAAAGAGTTTCCTGCTTCTAAGTTTCCTCTAAGTGTCAGAACTGCTGCAACGGAACATAGGATAGATAACCAGAAAAGTCTCTCTGGTCTGACCAAGAAGGGCTCTTTCTGGTACACAGCTAATGATCATTGTTCAAGGGCTCACATTCCTTTGCAGTGTGAAATGTGAAGCTTGCGTGTGCTTGTGTGTGTGAAAGAGAGGAAGAAACAGGGCAGAAAAGGGGAGGTTTGTTGTGAATGGTTGTCATCATTAGCAAGAAGAGACAAAGGGTGCCTCATTACCTCTGGGCTCAGATTCCTCCGACCCTCCACAGAATCCCTCTGGGTCTAGACAGACGAATTATTCTGGAACGTAAAAACATTTTACTTTCATAGTGTTTATTTCCCATAATTTTTTTAAAAAAAATCCAAACTCCCCCTCCCAAACAATTGTTCTATTTTGTTCCTAATTGTTAAAGATTATTATTATTATTATCTGAGACTTATTTAAGAGCTTTATTAACAAAGGGACACAGGACAGAGAAAAAAGCACTTGCAAATACATGGCATATACATAACATGAAATAGTTGGAATGCAACACAGTTTTTAAAAGGTAATGTGAACTTGGCTTCCTCGCTCTGGTGTTTTGGGAACTCTTGCCATGCTCTCCAATTAGCACAGGCAGCACTGAACTTGAATGGCTCCTTATCATTTCATTTCTTACCAAATGGAAGGGGCTCTATGAAGCTGGTGGACAGGAGAGTTAGGACCAACATGGGGACGTATTTTTTTTTTCACCCAGAAAGTCATTATGGAACTTTCTACCAGAAAAGATGGAGACTGCAACCAGCATGGATAGATTTAAGACAGGATAAGACAAATTCATGGAGGACAGGTGTATCAATGGCTACTACAATGGATGCCTAGATAACTACCTTGCAAACAGAAAGAGAGGCGGGATGCCTCTAAAGCAGTGGTTCTCAACCTTCCTAATGCTGCGACCCCTTAATGGAGTTCCTCATGTTGTGGAGACCCCCAACCACGGGGGCGGAGCAGCTGGGAGGTGGGAGGGAAGGGCGGTGGGAGACTCGTCGCGACCCCTCTGAAAGGGTAGTTCGACCCCCAAAGGGGTCCCGACCCCCAGGTTGAGAACCACTGCTCTAAAGGGCATCTGCAGGGAATCAGGAGCCAGTGAAGTTTTTGCCTTTGCTTGAGAATGTCCAGAGGCAATTGGTGGGCCACTGCATGAGATGGGATGCTGGGCTAGATGGAATGTGGTCAGATCCAGCAGGGTTCCCTTTATGCTATTTTGCCCTTAGATTCTGTTATCCTGGTGCACCAGCAGGTGGCGTCTTCTGTCCTGCTCAGAAAGAGTTTCTGAAGTTGCCCTCCCAGCATTTTCCGTCTGTAACAGCACAGGTGTCCTTTAAAATAAGACATTAGCTCAAGTTCCTCAGACAGCAAAAAAAAAAAAAAAAAAGACCAAGTCAGCAAAGCAGATAGAAATTCCTGAACAGGTTCCGCCTCCATTCACTGTTACCATTAGTGCATTTGAGAAGAAACTGGCATTTGGCAACAGCTATGAGTTTATCCTTACGGGACTGTGCATTTTTTAAGGGTCATACATTTTATGGATTTAGAAAAATGGCTAGGAAATTATTGAATTCTCTCTCAAATAACATTTAACAGGCTGCCCCTGACGAAGCACTTTCTTTATCTTTAAGTACTTCACATATAATTAATAACCCTATCACATGTAATCCCCTTTAATCCTTTCAATTAATTGCATATAAACATGGGGCAATTTCCTGAAACATTCAACAGTGTTTGGGAAAGTGAATGGAAGAAATGTTCAGCAGCAAGAAGATGGTATTGCAGACGCTACTCAAAGTTACAAAAAGCCATCTTATTGTTGAACATCAGCACTGTGGATTTTGTCTGGTCATATCTAGAGAGCATCTTGAGAGCTTGCTCACCAGATGAAAATATAGCTTCATCCAGACATCATTTATTTAATCCATATTATTTGGATAACACAGAGTAAAACACATCCAGACTTCTTTTATTTGAGATTATCCATGTTTTATTCTGGATTATCCAAATAATGTGGATTAAGTAAGTGCTGGCTGTACTGAGGCTTAAGAAACTGAAGAACCATATTCCTGAGATGTTAAGTTCTTCACTTTGGGCGTGTGTAAATTGCACATTGTGTTTCTGCAAAGCTCCTTCATTCCAATATCCTGTCTGCTTCTTCTGCAAGGGTGGTACAGATGTTCTAACAGACTGCTGAAGAAGATGAGAGAAAAGAATGTAATGAACAGTCTGGGATGGACTAGGGGATGGAAACAAAAATCTGCAAGTAAGCAAGCAAGAAAGTAGGATAGTAGGATCAAGAAGCAAGCTCCTAGAATGGACTGAAGAATAATTAAGGACGATGCCTCCATTACATAGGAAAGGCACCTTAATCAGCCCCTCAGGCAATCTAGTCTCAATTGAGAGTAATGGAAACTGGTCTTACTTAAGATGTATTTGGCAGGTCCCCCACATCAGTGGAACTGGCATCATAAATGAAGATCACTATTCATAACCAGGAAATAGTTAAATGTTTCCCTCACCCAAAACAGCAGCAATATATAGTTGTTTGAATTCCTGCTGCTGTTTTGGGTGAGGAAACATTGAGCTAACTATTCCCTGGTTCAGTGTTTCCACCCAGGCTCCTTCCAGTGAGCACAGGAAATGGCCGTAGAAATCAGCCATTTTCCTGGGGTCATCCATGAAAGGGACACATTTATAAAGCTTGCTTAATGCAGGTGCCTCTACCTGTGGTTGATCCAGATCTAGCTAGCATGGATCTCCTAGTCCTGATCTAGCTAATCCAGATTAAGCAAGGTAAGCACAGAAAGGGTCTGAGATCAGGGAACCAGGGAAGGCCAGTTTACCAATGCAAGGCAATGGAAGTGTAAGAAGGAAATGTGGGGTCCATACAAAGAAGGCTCTGGTCAGAGGTGGTTATGTTGTAGTGAGCATGGGGGATAGGACAGTGCGGGGCATTGTGTGGAGCTCTAAGACAGCACTCCTCAGCTCCCAGATCACCCGTGGAACACTGGTTGCCCAGTCCCTTCACCAGGGAGGTTGGCAAAGAAGAAGAAGAAGAAGAAGAAGAAGAAGAAGAAGAAGAAGAAGAAGAAGAAGAAGAAGAAGAAGAAGAAGAAGAAGAAGAAGAAGAAGAAGAAGAAGAAGAAGAAGAAGAAGAGTTGGCTTTTCTACCCCACTTTTCACCCATTTAAGGGGACTCAAAGCGGCTGGCAAAGCTTCTGTTCTTCTCCCCACAACAGAACACCCTGTGAGGTAGGTGGGGCTGTGAGAGCTCAGCAGAGAGCTGTGACTAGTCCAAGGTCACCCAGCTGGCTTCATGGGGGAGGACAGAATCAAACCCAGTATTCCCAGATAAGAGTCCGGCTCCCTAACCACTAGACCAAACTGGCTCACAGAAGAACCAGAAGGCAGGCTGCATACCTGGTGTGCAGCAATTGTAGACAAAAGTGGTTATATGAAAGGTTATTCCTTTCAGTGGAAAAGTCTGGAGGTGTCTGCATTTGATGCTGGCCAGAAACCTTGGTGTGGATGGAGTCTGAGTATACCAATGTAAATCACTGCCACTGCAGAAGCCAAATCAGTTTATTGAAAGGTTCCAGAATTGCACAAAAGAAGAAAGTCCTTTATTGTCAAGGGGAAAACAATGTTTTTAAAGGGGGAAATAAGTGTGCACAAGGGAAGCAACCATGTAAAAGCAAAAGCACACTACACAATTCTTTTGTTACACAAGGGACAATTGTACTGTGTTTCTGGCCTTGGATATCCTGTCATGGATCATCTTCGTTAGAGTAATTGACTGAAATGTGTTTCGAAATCTCCACCTCCAGTTTCTGAGCAAGTATAAAAAACCCATTGGCCCTTCTTTCCCCTTCCTTAGTTTTTCTGCAGATTCTTGATTTCAGGAAGGTAACTTCCTCCTGTCCGCTCAGCTCTGGAAGCAAAAAAAAGTAGGTTTAACACTTTGGCTCCCTAATGATGTCATTTTTCTGCCTAATCATGCAAAGAAGAAGAAAATCTCAGGACAATGTATGTCTCTGATTGGGACTCTTTCCCTCAAATGAGATCTTGTTCTCAGATGTAAGAACAAGCGGTGGGCATTTCCCACTCAACAATAATTAGAGGAATGGCTCAATTGAAGTTTAATCCATGAGAATCAGAGCCCTGGTGCACTGGTATTGTCTTTTGTCCTCAGCGTGACCCCCGCATGATTCCAATCCCACGTCTCAGTATCAATGGAATCTGTCCCAAGGGATGGACACTCCCCAATCTACCTTCAGGGGCCTGGGAAGATTGAATAAAAGATACAAGATTTATTTACAGGCTGAGTGGGATGTTGCAGTCTTATATTTCTCTGTCGCTTAGTTCAAAAGGTCTTGCCGGACACCAGCCAGTAGGACAGAAGTTAGGATGATGTAATTCAAGTAACCCATCTAAGAAAGGATGGCCATATCTATGAGGAAGGAGGTGGTGGAGAGAAGCCCTCCGAGAAAGACTCTGTGTTCACAAGCCTTCTCAGAGATAGCTTTTTCTATAATGTTGTTTCCAAACAAAATCAGTATTCTAGGTTTCCATCTTTGTGGCAGTAGTTAGGGAACAGCTGTAATATAGTGGCCAAGTCTTTGCTTTGCATGCACAAAAGTGTTGTCCTATCTAATGGAAAAGTGGAGAAGTCCAGAAGGATGCAAATCAGGAGTTGCCCATCACTGGAAAGTAGCTGATGTGTTTGGGGTAAGCAGTTGAAGTGGTATCAGGACCAGGGAGAGCTCCCTTGAAAGAAAGGTTTAAAGCCCAATTCAGCTATTATGTTCCCATCAAGCTATTGTCACAGAAAGATATGTAACATGTTCTAATGTCTTCAGGTAAATGGTGGAATAGACAGCCAGGTGATCGATAGATCAACAGATCGACAGGCAGATCTACAGACAGACGGACAAATAATGACAGACAGACAGACAGACAGACAGACAGACAGACAGACAGACTGGAGATCAGGGATCATTCAGATACCAGTTAGGCCTTGAGCCAGTTTGGTCTAGTGGTTAGGGAACTGAACTATTATCTGGGAATATCGGGTTTGATTCCTCACTCGTTCATGAAGCCAGCTGGGTGACCTAGGGCTAGTCATAGCTGTCTTTCTGAGCTCTCACAGCCCCACCTACCTCACAGGATGTCCGTTGTGGGGGGAAGAACAGAAAGCTTTATCAGCTGCTTTGAGTCCCCTTAAATGGGTGAGAAAAGTGGGGTAGAAAAGCCAACTCTCCTCCCCCTTCTCCTCCTCCTCCTCATGAACCATCTAGACTAGAAAAGGTAGGTCAGAGATGGAATGAGAACACAAGGACCCCATGTTACCATCTCAAGATACTTTTGAGCCATTTTATTGCTGTTATGTGAACACACCCCAAGTCACTTCTTAAGCACCACTTGAGTTTATTTACAGAGATCTTAACACTTCTACCTTTCTTTCTTTCTTTCTTTCTATCAAATATCTATCTCATATATTTTTAAAGTAATTTATCCACCTTGAAGGAGATAAGCAAATATTCTGTGAGAGGTCTCTTTTAATGCTCTCTTGCATTCATTCAAGAACCCTTCCCTTAACTTTGCTTTTCATAAACTTCTATTCTTTGCTTCCTAGAGTAAGCTGCTCCATCCCATTCCATTATTAGCCTTTGCAGAAGTCAACAGTTCCGTTCCCATGGTGCTCTGTACTGTCTTAAAAGATGTGGCACACATGCGGTAGCGCATGTCCCGCTGTTTCTATGGAAATGGGAGCCCGAGTTTCTTGCCAAATTGTAGCAGAGGGAGTAAAAGGGGAGGAAAGGGCTGTGAAGCATAAGGGGGAAATTGAGCAGAACATGGAACGATGTTATTGTTTTTGCTTAATTGTTTATAAGAGCAGTCCTTTATAAGTCTCTTACATGAGCTGCTTTCATTTAGTGGCTAGGAAATTGCACTGCACCCCTAGAAGGTCACCAGTTCCATCTTACCTCAGCCCCAAGCTCACTGGGTGGCCAAAACCTAGCTATTTTCTTTCAGCCTCATCCATCCCATCAGGACAGAGTAATGATAATTTTGGACCACTGGGTTTGCTCTGATTTCACATATGGCAAAGAGCCTTGGGGGCTGAAATTGTGCTGTAACCACGCTAAGCAATATTTGGTCCTCTGGCAGTAAGTCAGAACCATACATTTTGTGAATATAAGCTGCCTAAAAGGCTTTGCGTAGTTGTGCAGTCTTCACTGGTACCAAAAAGATTGCAAAAGATGTGCTGTAAGGGCCTTTTTGCACTTGACTTCCTAGCCATGGGAAACTTTTGGCAAAATGATCCAGAATGCACTAACCGTCTGCACTAACAGGTGCATAGTGCATACCGGCCCTCCACAACCCATCCACATCTCACCTAGGTGTGGACAGGTGTCCGGACACCACCATCTTGGGATCCCTGGTGCTGGTGCCAGTGCATGTACACAGTGCTGTCACCAGAACAACTGCAAGATGTGATGTGATGCACCAGGACACATGTGCGCTGTGTCATGTCCCCCTCTAGCACTGGAAGAGATACAAATGGACTTGCCAGAGTCTTACCAGCTCTGGCACTTCATAAAAGTAAGAGCACGTGTGGTGTAGGGCATGAAGTCGATGCAGGGTGAGCTCTTGCATGCTTAAGAGCCAACTCCTTCAACTGTAGACCCTCTGTCTGGGAGATCACCCCATGGGGACTATTGGGGTAAGTGCGAATTGGCCCTTAGGTGCCGAAGGAAGGCTGCAAAAAAGTCCCAGAAAGACCCAGAAATAACGGATACAAATACTCTTCAAAAGCAAAAATATATAACAAAATATGCTTGTTTTAATTGTTTCCTTGGTTTCCAACTTGTTCAAAAGTAGTGCGAAATCACTATTATAACAGCAAAGTAGTGCGAAATCACTATTATAACAAAAAAGGAAGTGAGACTAGGCTGTTTCCTCTGGTTCCAGTGGGGGGGGGGGCTTGGAGGGAAGCAAGTGAAGCAGAGGTGATTTTCCAAACTCTGGTCCCAACAGCACAAATATATTTCTCATCACTTGTCCCCCCACCCCTTTCACCATGTTCCACCAATATACACTTCTTTGCAATAGCAACGTAGTACAAAACCGGTATTATAATGAAAAAGAAGTGAGACCAGGCTTTAAATAAATTCGGTCATCTTGTGGATACGGAAATGAAGTTGTGCTAGAGTGTATAAAGATGGAGGAGGAGGAGAAGGAAACAGGGAATGACTAAAAGTGCTGGCAAGGGATTTTGCCTTCTGATGTGGCAGCAGGTAAACATGGAGGGTGAGGTTTGAATTTCCTGCCCCAATGAAGTCACAGTTTGAAGGATAGACCAGTCTCCAATTGCTGTCTGCATGGGGAGGGGTTTTGGAAGAGGGGAGGAGAGAAAACAGCAGGTTTCACCATGCTGAGTGTGGGAAGAATGAAGAGTAGAAACAAGTAAGTCCATTTTGAGTCCGTGTTATAATGCAACTGTAGGAATGATGGGAAATTGTTTCGATTCCCAATTCCCACAGAAGCCAGATTAAAAATCCTGCATCAGTACATGGCTTTTGATGACAAAAAAAAAGACTTACAAACAAATAAAAAGCATCATTTCCAGTCATTTTCACAACGATGTGATTCCTATCTCTGAAACAAAGCCAAGCACATATTAAAAGGGAATCCTCTAAAAAGACGAACATTCACAGCCACCTTCTGTACTTCCTGTCTTTTAGATTTTTCTAACATGTAAATTGATTGTTAAAAAGAGGATTAACTACCAGAATTGAACAAGTGGACTTCAATATTCTACCCCATTCTCTATTCACAGTCAGGCAAGACCAGCTTCTAGAATCCTAATAGCCTCCGTTGGAGTCCCGGCTTATACAGCCTGCATACTAAATACAAATTCCAATTGTCTTCAAACTTAATTCATTGATGGCCTTCAGAATAGAGTGTTTTATTTCTAATTGTACTTTAAACAGCTAGAAGAAAATCTGAGACCACTAATGCTTTATTTATTTAGTACAGAGGACAGTTATTTTAAAAGAATATCATATTTTTTTATCAGTGTTTACTCCCTAAATGGTTGTTTTTATTTCTAACAACTGTATAATTTAAATAGACCACTGGAGTGCTATTCCAACACTTTTGTACTAGAATGTATATATATTTTGTAATTACACCTTTAAAATTCTCATTGTCTCCT
The DNA here is from genome assembly GCA_023333525.1 of Aspidoscelis tigris stejnegeri. Taxonomy (NCBI): domain Eukaryota; kingdom Metazoa; phylum Chordata; class Lepidosauria; order Squamata; family Teiidae; genus Aspidoscelis; species Aspidoscelis tigris. Next base: position 18,698,136 of record JALMGA010000007.1, read on the forward strand.
ACCTTACATCTAGCCAAGCAGCTTACATGTCCTAAAGTTTCTGCTTTGTGCCAATAAGCTCAAACTTCTTATATTTTATAGTGTTTTTATCTTGTTTGCTAACTGCCCTGGAATTTCAGTGAAGGGCAGTAAAAATCCAAATAAATAATTGATACATAAACACGTTTGTTGCCTCACTTCTTTCACTCTTATGTATGTCATAAGGCTTGCCTTTCTCACATATTTTCACATTTTCAGTTCCCATTGTGTGATATCTTGGAGCCTCTTGTTCAATATTCTGCACAGAACAGCTCTAATGCTACAGTAAATTGCTTCAAATATGAGGTAGCAGTATAGCAGAAATACATAAATATTTTAGAGAAGCAAATACCCTTAATGGATTTAATTTTTTTTTTCAAGAAATAGATTTACAACCCCACCCTCTACTGTTTTTTTTTAAATGGGTATTCCAACAAGGTCTGAGCATTGCAGTCTTTACAATGATCCTGTTGGGAAAAACGATATTTATTATTTTCCTGCTATTAACTTTTACTATTTTATGGGTGCGCCCCCACTTAGCTTTTTTAGTCTTGGTTTAGTCCTATTTGGACTGTTTTTGGGGACTATTTTTAATCCGAATAGAGTGCCTGTCAATTAATCTGAATATAGCTGTCTCCACTCAGAACAGGACTTTTAAATCCCCCCCAAGTATAAACCCTGCCTGCAATCAAAGCAGCAAATCTTTCCCCGTCACTCACTCACTTGAGCTGAAGCCAGAGGGCTTAAATTAAAAGCCTGCACTTAAAAAAAAATTATAAAGCTGATTACTTTCTCCTTTCACACCTCTTCCTATTGACATTACTGGGAACTGTGTGCTCAGGCAGATCAGTGTAGGGCCTCTTTTGTCTGCAGATTAGAAAGACCTCAACCCCTGCTAGCACATCCCATCTGCACCAGACAAAGTATAATCCTGATCTGGAGCTTCCTGATCTATATCACTGGTGGACCTTAGGGATGTGCATGAATGTTTTTTTTTGGGGGGGGGGTTGATTCATAATGCAAGAAAATTTGTATCCATTTAAATAGATCCCCTTCAAATGTGGTAGGGTTCGCATTCAATAGGAATGTTCAATACAAATTTGATATGAATCACATACGAATCTCCCTACATATCCCATACAAATCCCCTATGTATCCAATAAATATCCCCTACATATCTGCTCTGAGTGCATCACATCTGCCTTGAATCCACTTTGAATCTGCTCTCAGTTTGCTTCAAATCGACTCTGGATCTATTGCAGATGTGACTGGCTCAGCTGCTTTCCCACCTCCCCAGGTTTACAAATGTCTGGATTTGGATGAATGTGGATGAATTTGTACGAATTTCAAATGTTATGAATATCTGTGCACATCCCTAGCAGGTACTCCGCCATAGTGACGGGGATGATCTGGATCATGGATGCACGCAGAAGGTGCACATCTCTGTGTTCTGGTTTACCAGGGGAACCATCTCAGTGGTGCAACTACGCACACCACTGAAGTGATTCCCTAAGAGTTCCAAGGCCAGGTACTTCCATTCATGTCTATTAGAACCTGCAGAAGCAGGCTCCAAAACTTGCATGAGCTTTGGGGAGGCAGGGCAGCAGGACTTGCCATTGGTCCAGTCCAAGCCTTGTTGTGATCCAGGGGCCTATTCGCACTTGGCTTTATTCCGACATATATCCTGGAACAGGGGCTTGCTGTCCACATGCTAGTGCAGGCTACAGTAGGTCCCAAGTGAAGCCTACCAAAGTCTGCATTAGCATGTGGGCCACACATCCCTATCCAGAGATTTACTCCAGAAAAGGGCCAAGTGCGAACAGGCCCCAGATCAGAGAGTGTCACTTGATCCAGATCCACTGATCATCATCAGAGTCAGTAAGCTGAGAAAGGCCCTAGGTTGGCAAAGGAAGGGTCTGTAATTGAACAGTGTATCTTAAGTTCTCGGGCTCTTTCTTGCTCATTCCCAGTGCATTGGCCTGGACTTATGCAGAGGCGCACAAGTGAATGTTTGCTTTTGCGATGCAGAAGAAATGACAAACCCTGCAGGGGCATCCAGTGACCAAATACTACTGCAAAGTATTCACCCACTCAACTTCTTGGTTATCAGTTTTTAGAAATGTGACACTGTCATGTGAGAGAGCTCTGGCATGGTCTCTGGATGACACACAGTAGTTCTTTTGTTGCTATCGGGGACTGAAATCAATGGCATTCAGAACCAAAACCTCTACAGTTTCTTCTTGTGCTTAAAGCTCATTGTATGTAAATACAAACAGATGCAAATGCGTTGAAGGAAGAGAGCTTGTTTCACCAAGGTGAGATAAACAGAGCCCAGGAACAGGGCAAATGCTGCTTTTTTCTCCTAAAGCTCTCGTTTTGAGGTCGTCTATAATAATACCTTTTGTTAGCTTTTATTCCAGAGACTTGTCAGACCAGATTTCTGTTTATTGAATGAGCTCTACAGCACTTGGACAGTTCTTTCTGACCTCCAGCCCTTCTGGAAAAACTTGACACTGTTCTACTTTGGTGGGAGTGTAATTCAGTTAACCAGTTTTGGACTAGGTATGTGCACAAATATATATATATATTTTTGCATTTGAATGCAAATCGAATATCCAAACCATTTGATTCTATTTGAATGTTTATTCATTTATTTACATTTCTATCCCGCCCCATACCCGAAGGTCTCTGGGCGGGTCACAGCAGATTAAAATAGAATATACATTCCAAATCCAAATGCAACAAAATCCGATTCGAATTGAATACATTCGAATCTATTTGTTCAAATGTTAGATTCAAATCTGAAGATACAAATGTCGACAACATTCATATGTGTTTTATGCATCCTGTTTTATCCCTGTATGGATCCTGTTTGCATCCCGTACTATCAGCGCAAATGCGTACAGATACATATGGGATTCCACATTCGTCCAAATTCAATCAAATTTTGAATGCTTAGAACATTCGTGCACATCCCTATTTTGGATCCTGGTCAATGCAGACATGAATACTGTACTACACACTGCATTGCAATTTACTCCAGAGATTTCCTTGCTGCTTTCGGATAAGAAGCACTATGATGGAAAGATAAAGCACAGGAAACTGTTATGCATTATGTTAACAGCAACCACATTTCTACTTCGTTCTCCATAACAACCCTGAGGTAGGCCAGGCTGAGAGCGTGTGACTACCCAACGGTCATCATGTGGGCGCCATGACAGTATGTGTTGGGAGTTTGAAAGGTAACAGAGCTTGCACTTGGCAAATGCACTGCGGATAGCATATGAGCACTGGAGTTCACATGCACAAAGAGAGACTTGGTAGCATTCCAAAAGGAAGGTTTTATTGCTTTATGGTTGCAGAGTACATACTGAGTAAATGCACGGATATACTGGATAAATGCATGACTATATGAAAAGAATACAGATAAACAACTTAACCACTAATATATGAATGCAGGTACACTATATCTGCTACATTGTTTTTTTTTCTTACTATATCTTGCTATATCAACGAGGAACAAAGAAAAACAGTTATACGTGGGGAATAGCATGATGTCATGGAACTGCAGATACCCCATGTGGGCACATTGGACCTGTTCTTGTTGAGACCATTCTTCTGTGCTGCACGGAGTCCTGGTTCTCATAACACCATTCGTTTCTCACAGGAACTTCACTTATTGTGTCTATGTTACAAGATTACAAGGCACCTGATGTTTTGAGGGTGAATGGCCTTTCTGGACTGGTGATGTATGCTCCAACACAGTTGCAATTTTCACTGGGAAAAACTGGTTTGACCATATGGCGATTAGAACCCTGGAAATCCCATTTTATAGTCTCTATAAAATGGTCTATGCTCTAGCCACTATGTTACACTGCCTCTTGTATGGGATACTGTTCCAGCCAAACAGGAAAGGGAGGACTATTATGGTTGGCAAGACTGAGAAAGACAGCAGTGAATGGAATTCCAATTGGAAAGAGAGACCATATTGAGCATTTGTCTTTGGTATCAAAACCTTTGGGACTTTGCTCTGGATGAACTTCTTACTTTTTGATCCAAGAAGATGGCTGGTTCCACCCCTGCACTCATGTTTTATGATGTTCTGGTTTCCATGATTGAATTATCCACCTAATTTGCCTGAACAGTATTTCACAACTCAACAATTGATGAGCTTCTTCTTTTCAAGTGGCTGGAACACCTTCCTTACAAAACCGGGCTGCAAAGTATGGTTCTCTTTAGCCTTGAAAGGCAATGTTTAAGAGGTGACCTGATTAAAGTATATAAAATCATGCAGTGAGGAAAAGGCGGATAGAGAAAAAATATGTTCTCTGCCTTACAAGACTAGAACGAGGAGGCACTCTATGAAGCTGGTGGGTAGGAGAATTAGGACTGACAAGGGAAACTACTTTTTCAACCAGAGGGCCATCAGTTTATGGAATTTACTTCCAGAAGAGGCGGTGACAGTGACCATTCTGAATGGCTTTAAGATTACATAAATCCATTGAATACAGAAATCTCAGTGGCTAACAGAATGGATGCCTAGGTACCTCCTCCAGGTTGGAGAGACAGGCAGGATCTTGTGGTTAGAGAGCCAGACTCATATCACATAGTCACCAGGTTTGATTCCACACTCCTTCTTGAAGCCATCTAGGTGGCCTTCGGCTAGTCACAGCTCTCTTTCTGAGCTCCCACAGCCCCACCTACTTCACGGGTGTGTGTGTGTTGTGGGGAGAAGAACAGAAGGTTTGTCACCTGCTTTGAGTCCCCTTAAGAGTGAGAAAAGTGGAGTATAAAAGCCAAGTCTTCTCCTCTTCCTCTTCTACAGGCAATTTGAAGGGATGAGTGCAGGTGAAGCATTATTTGTCTTCTGCTTGAGAATGCCCAGAAGCAATTGATGGGCCACTGTGTAAGACGGAAAGCTGGACTAGATGGGGTGTGGCTATACTTCAATAATTTTATATACTTCAACCTCAACCCTAACCAGTGAGTCTGTACCAGCCAAGCTTGTTAGTCTGGACCACAGAAAGGTATGGTCTGCACAATGGGGCTGATCCAGACCAGCCCCCATACCAACACCAAAGCTCAAGAAAGCTTCATGGCTGTGATCTGTGTACTCCTAAGTATTTGAAATGGCAACCCAATCATGCCTTCCACACACCTCCATGTTCTGGTCTAGGCGACAATGATCTTCTGGAAGACCTCAATGTCAAGGTCTATTGGTAATTCCAGTCAGGACCTCCCTGATTGGATTGCAGACTGATGGGCCCTTGTTCCAGATCTAAGGTAAGTGTAGAAAGACCTGTAGTCTCCGTTTTGTGACTTAACCAAGAAGGCAGAGGTACTATGGTAGGAGTTCAGCATAGGGTAAACTAGTATAGGTAAGTTGGTAAAAGGATATAATTCTGTGTAAGCCTTGAGTGACAGTTGATCCTTAGCAAATATAGTGGACGATGCACACATGAGCCAGCACTGAATTGAGACATGCATGGAGGTGGGCCCTTATAGGTCACCCATCCCTAACTTAACTTTCATGCAGAGCAAATCTTAAACAAATTCCATAATCTCACATGTTAGCCATCCTTTTGGCTCACCTTTTCAGTTAATCCTCCTTATTGCTAGAACAGTGTACAGTCTACTAAATAAATAAAAATCTGGATCTATGTTACTGACAACCCAACTTTTTGGAATTCGGATTTGAATCTGCAGATTCTAGTGCCCAACCAAAAGTAAAACCAGCTTACTAACAGTATGAAAAGTCTGAATGCTCGCTCTCCTTCACTTGAGATTAAATGAATTTAAACAGAACCAGCCAGCTGGAAATAGGCCTGGAGTAAAGTGTTTGGAGGCTGGACAACTGGAAAAAAACAAGCTTTTTTTTTACAAACGGAGAATGGGGTAATTGGGCTGAATGTTTTTCAAAGCTATGGCCAGCAAATGGGCCATCTTTGCTGTGGGATCTGCCAATCTTGTTGCTGGGCTGAGAGGCGTGTGGTGTACATAGCTGGTGACTCCTGGACTGAGAGGCTTCAAGGCTGCAAAACAAATGTTTCTCAGCCTTGAAGATTCTACCTGGTACAAATGAGGCACTACTGGTTGTACTACCACCTTCACTAGCTAAAACGGTGGGTTATAGGGATAGGACTGATCCAGAGCCACTGATCTAAATCCTCTAACCTTCAAATTCTGAAAGGCCCCATGGACCTCAGAACCATGGGACAAGAGAAGAAAACCTATATGCAGAAGCAGGAAGGTGAAGTCATCTCCTCAGGCCAAATGCCCGATCCAGAAGCCAGATGTATGAAGGTGAGAGGAAATTCACCCTTAACTTCCCTGTTGTAGGGAGGATAAGACCAGGGTCAGAGGCTAGTGTTTTTATTGTGAATGTCAGCCCTGTCCCAATCCTACCTGAAACTTACCCTGCTGGGAGGGTAAATACCAGTGCTGCCACCTGGCAGTCTTTGCCTTGCCACAACATGTGCAGCCGGCTACTGCTATGGCAATTGGGTGATGCAGCAAGCGATGGGCACAAATGGGTGTTGTTGTTTTTTGCATTCAATTTGTATCAAATCAAATGTAAGAAAATCTGTATTCATTTGAATAGATCCTCTTCAAACGTGTTAGGATTCTATTTGATACGAATGTATTTGTATGAATTCATACATATCCGATAATGTACCCAATAACATATCCACTCTTTGAAAGTGTCAAATCCGCCCTGAATCCACTTTGAATCTGCTGTCAATCCATGTCAAATGCACTCTGGATCCATTGCAGATGTGACTGGTGCAGCTGCTTTCCACCTCCCCGGTTCACAAATGTCCCGAAGCATTCGGACGAATACGAATGTCAGTGTACAAATGCCGTAACATTCAATTCATATAAAAATGTACAGATTCGTACAAATTCGTATGGATACCGAATGTCGTGAATATTTGTGCAGATCCCTAAATGGAGCATCTGACTGTGTAACCGGAGTGCTGCCCCAGCCCCGCAAAGCCGCCTTCTCATGGAAGAAGACGCACAAGCTGCGTGCAGGATTGTGCCAGGAGTGTCATAAGTGCTCCTAGTGAAGCTGTGGGGCAGGTTTTACTGCTCCACATCTTCTGAAGATCGGGGTCAGCACAGATGCTCAGAGCTGCTCCAAGACAGAAGCAGCTGTATAATGTTCCATGCTGGATTGTCCCTGGCTGTCCCCAAGGGCCATGGGCAGAAAGCTCCTGAGACTCTGAGGGCAGATGCCAAAGGGACTGAGTTCCTCCTCCTTCGTAACATCCCAAACAGGTGATCAACAATCCTAAACACAGGACATGCTTGGTGGTAATGAATATCTGCTCATATGAATAGTTATTGATGCCTTGTGTATCTACCCAAGCTAAAGAGCTTCCAGGAATTTGTGGCCTTCTTGGCAGCCATCCAATACCTTGTAGAATGGATGCAACACACTTACTCTGGATCTCCCAGGAGGCGGATCAAAATGCATTGGATAAAACCAGAGTAGGCACTGAGCCAGTAAAGCTGATAGTCTGTTGAAATGAATGAAAAAGCACGAACAGAAGGAGTAAAAAACAAAGAGAAGATGATGAGGTGAGTTTGTAGCAGACGTTTTCTGTTAGAAAAAGTACAGATGAAGAACTGAAACAATCTCACACCCGGGGTTCCCAGACACATATATCGCACCCCCAGAAGAGAGAGCCCTTTGTGTGTGTGATATGGAGAGTTTGAAAAAAAATATATCGCATTCATCCAAGCAATCACAACTTATGCAAGTGCTTATTTATGACGTTTATATTCTGCTTCTCTTCTGAAGAGCTCAAGAGAGCACACATGGTTATTATTCTATCCTGTGAATGAGGCTACAGTTCAACTTATTTGTGACTTATTTATTTATTTATATTTATATTTATATCCCGCCCCATACCCAAAGGTCTCTGGGCGGCTCACAACAGTTAAAAATGAACACATTAAAATTGTATCAGACTGTGCTAAAATCCATACAAAGTTTAAAAACCAGCATGATGATGATGATGATGATGATGATGATGATGATGATGATGATGATGATGATGATTCAAAAGCAGTTTAAAAACAATAGTTTTTGCAGGGGGGAAGCATAGAGGGCATTTAGCCAAAAGCATGGGTGAAGAGGTATGTCTTCACCGCCTTCCTGAATGTAAACAGAGAAGGGGCCTGACGCACCTCCAAGGGGAGGCCATTCCACAACCTGGGGGCCACAACTGAAAAGGCCCTCTCCCAGGTGCCCACCCGCCTAGCCGCTGAAGGCGGTGGGACAACCAGGAGGGCCTCTCCTGCAGATCTTAAAAGGCGGGCAGGTCGATATGGGAGAAGGCGCTCCTTTAGATATCTGGGGCCCAAGTCATTTAGGGCCTTATAAGTAAGAGTTAGCACCTTGAATTGGGCTCGGTAGTAAATTGGCAGCCAGTGCAGTTCTTTTAGAACCAGCGTGATATGCGTCCGGCTAGCTGTTCCTGTCAGCACTCTGGCGGCTGCATTTTGCACTAACTGCAACTTCCGAACCGTCTTCAAGGGAAGCCCCATGTAGAGAGCATTACAGTAGTCCAACCTGGAGGTTACCAGAGCGTGGATAACTGTGGCCAGGTCATCTCTGTCCAAGAAAGGTTTCAGTTGACGCACCGACCGTAGTTGGGAGTAGGCACTCCTGGCCACGGCCTCCACCTGAGCTTCAAGTGTTAGCGCAGAGTCCAGGAGTACCCCCAAATTTCACACCTGTCCCTTCCCGGGTATTACAACCCCATCAAGGACAGGGCATCTCCCAACTACTTGGACCCGAGAGCCTGTAACACACAGCACCTCTGTCTTGTCTGGATTCAGTTTCAATTTATTGGCCCTCATCCAGCCCATTACTGCCTCCAGGCACCTGTCAAGCACTTCAACCACCTCTCCTGATTCAGATGGCACAGAGAGATAGAGCTGGGTATCATCTGCATATTGATGACACCTCACCCCAAATCTCCTGACGATCTCTCCCAGTGGCTTCATGTAGATATTAAATAACATGGGAGATAAGATCGACCCCTGGGGAACCCCACAAGTGAGTTCCCAGGGTGTCGACTCAGTCTCTCCCATCACCACTATCTGAGATTGGCTCTGGAGATAGGAGCGGAACCAATACCAAGCATTGCCCCCGACTCCTAAACTCCGTAGCCTCTCCAGAAGGATACCGTGGTCAATGGTATCAAAAGCCGCTGAGAGGTCCAGGAGAACCAGTAGGGTAGCATTCCCCCTGTCTTTCTCCCGGAGGAGATCGTCAACCAGGGCGACCAAGGTGGTTTCCGTGCCATGGCCGGGCCTGAAGCCAGATTGAAATGGGTCTAGACTTGCTCATGCAAACTTTTAAAAGCATATAATGGCAGTATGGATGACTCCAGATCAACAGTAAGTGCAGAAAGAGATAGCGTAATCCAGGTCAGGAAGCCTTGATCTGGATTATCGGTCATCCTCGGCATTGGGGATTATCAGTGTTCCATCTGCGCCCAGGCATCCATTTTCCAGCCTATCGGGACCCATTTCAACAGAGCACCAAATAGGTTTTCAGGGGCTCCAAGGCTTGGAACATTTATTCCTTTCCACAGTGGGCCTTATTCTGTATCGTATCATGGAATAGGGACTTGCCATGCCCGTGCTAGTGCAGACTACAGCAGACCCTGCCCAGGGTCTGCTTGGTTTGCACTAACATATGGATGACAGGTCCCTATTCTGAGATGTAATCTGGAATAAGGGCCAGTGCAGAAAGGGCCAGAGGCTGAGCCCAAAGCTCTTGTGACCTTCAGGTCTGGCATGGAGGCTTGTATGGACCAGTGGCACTGTGCAGAAGGTGCTGTTCCAGACTACACCTTGTCATAGTCTGAACAAGAGGGTCTCACTAGTTCAGACCCACTGATTCAGATCCCAGCAGAGTCAGTACAGAGAGGTCCTCAAATCACCCATGCTTTAGAAAGTGCTGGGATTCATAAAGCTACTCTAAGGCCATGTCCCCAAGCAACTTATTTGCCTCTCTATTGTCCCTCTATTCCAGCGGACTTTAAAAGTGTCGTTCAATTCTGAAATGAGCGTCCCCATGAAGTTTGGTAAAACACACATTTTAAATGCACCCACCGTCCCCAAGGAAGCATGTTTTGTTTGCCCACATCTTTTTCTCCCTGCCCTCTCTCTGCTTGATAGGGTGCCAGGGAGACAACCCCCAAGAAGTCCAAAAGAAAAATAGCCATATTTACAAGTTCTCTCTACATCTCCCCTTTCTGCAAAACCCACCAGAGCCACTTATCACTTTGGGATCCAGAGCTTGCTTCCAAAGATAGTGATTTCACTGTAAAAATCCACCCCTTACAGCAGCCATTACACTGTAGCAATCCACCCATTTCACACCTGATAACAAGGTTGCAATTCTTCGCCATTCTGGCTCTTTAAAAGTTCTGACCTTTAGAAAGGGAAAGGAAAGGAAGGTGCTGCTGTTCTGGGAGATGTGTGACTGTTTAAGACGGTGTGTGCCGGCAGCAGCAGAGCCAGGGTGCTTGTTTTGGAGATCTTGGCCACCAATCCCCACCCCTTTTGCCACGGAGCATCTCCATGCACAATGTTGCTCAGAATACCTGTGGCTTCCAAAAAGTGCTCTGGTAGTCTTGTTTAAAGGGCACTTTTTTCTGCACATTTCCCTCCTTTTGTGCCCCTGGAAGCTCAGAGAAAAGCCATGCATGGGAGCGCTCAGAGGCAAAAGAAGCTTTTTAATGAGCTTTTTATTGCTTGGGGATGCAGCCACATTCAGATCCCAGCAGAGTCAGTACAGAGAGGTCCTCAAATCACCCATGCTTTAGAAAGTGCTGGGATTCAGAAAGCTACTCTAAACTAACTTTTTATCTTAAATAAATCCCATTGAAAATAATCTACTTCAAATATTTAGTGCTGTGAAATCACAGCAGTGTTCTTTAAGGTAACGACTTATCTTTCATCTTCGGCAAATTAAAACGAGCACCTTTCTTTTAATGTGTGTTATTTACCTGCACAGTATATGAATGTTAGGCCAACCCAGGCCTCATGGGTGTATTTTGCCTAAGCCAAGACAAGCAATTCATGCTTTCATTGAATAACAAATGTTAAGAGTTTAACATCCCAATTACTGGCTTAAAGTTTGCTTGATTTCACACTGCGCATAGCATCTTGGAATGGGCATGGAAGTGGAATATCACCCACTTCAATGTGCATTGCCAAGAGGTTTGGAGCTCTGTGTTTTAAGTTCTAGACAAGGACACCTTTTACCTCTGCATGACCAGGAGTTAGGGCAACACATGCCTCTAAGTCCTGGGCCTTCCCAATCCAAGACAGAAATACTATTACATTAATCTTGCCCCCTTTATCCACTGGGCTGTATTCCAGATATACATTCCATCCACATGCTAGTGCAGATTCCAGCAGGCCCTGGTTGATGCCTGCCAACAGTCTGCACCAGCATGCAGATGGCAGGTCCCTATTCTGTCATATAATCCAGAATAAGGCCCAGTGCAGAAAGGGTCAGTTTAAGCATTCCGAAGCTGCTTTGGTTAGGAGAAATCACGTCTCCCCCATGTGGATGCAGGGAGAAAAGAGGGGACAACTAAATGGGCAAGAATTTCACCTGGAACAGCTGCTTGGAGGACCAAAAATATTCATGACTCTGAATAGAATACAGGAAGAAACTTGCTTCTGCAGACACGTTCTGCTTGTTAATCACAGGGTCCTATGTTTAGGGCCAAAGCTCAGTCATCCCTGGAAAGCATTTGCACCTTCCACCCTAAGGCAGAAGGGAATGTGGATGATGCTATTCCAGTATAGGGTGGACCAGCGTAAGCAATCTGTCCCAAGTTGGGAGAGATTGTTTTCAGAGCAGAACAAGGCCATCCACACTGGGATGGTCTGTTCTGCACCAGCCCCTGTGCTGTTTCCAAAGCTTGTGTCAGCTTCTGGCATCTCCAGGCCTCCAAATGCACCAAAGGCCAGGAATCAAAGTACTTAGCTTCCAGAACTCCTGGAAGGGGGCCATTTGAGCAGCCCATATTATTGTTTGGCTAAAGTGGGTTCCTCATGGTATCTTGGAGTACAGAGATATGCTAGCCACATGCCTTTGTGATCTGGTATACCAACCCTCAGTAAGCCAGTTTGGTCTTGAGGTTAGGGTGCTGGACTCTTATCTGGGAATACCAGGTTTGATTCCGCACTCCTCAATAAAGCCAGCTGGGTGACCTTGGGCTAGTCACAACTCTCTTCTGAGCTCTCATAGCCCCACCTATCTCACAAAGTGTTTGTTGTGGGGAGAAGAACAGAAAACTTTGACAGCCACTTTGAGTCCCCATAAAGGGTGAGAAAAGCCGGGTAGAAAAGACAACTCAGGTGAATTCCCATTACAAACTTAAAACGGTTTCGAAATGGTTTCAATCCTCACATTCGCCACGTCAGGTTGGCTTAACACGCTTTCCGCGTGTTAAATCGCCCCAAAGCATTGTAAATATTAACATTCATTTCAAAAGGTCTCGCTTCGGTTCGTGCAATTGAAATGTTTTACATTTCTTACTGTGGGAACCGTACCGTTTTAGTGGGATGAGAATGCATGTTTAGGGTTTTCCCTCCCCCAATAGCTTGCTTCCAAAAATCCACCCCTTACAGCAGCCACTACACTGTAGCAATCCACCCCCTTCACACCTGATAACAATGTTGCAATTTTGTGCAATTCTGAAAGTTCTGACCTTTAGAAAGGGAAAAGAAAGGAAAGCAGCTCCAGGTTCTGGGAGATGTGTGAATGTTTTGAAGGCTGTGGCGGTGAGCGGGTGAATGGGGCTTCAGTTGCCGCTGCTGTGTTCCCTGGGCAATGGGGAGAAGAGGTGAAAGAATTGCTGCCTGCCCAGTGCCGTTTTTCCTCCATCCAGGCAAGTGGCAGCCACCCAGCCACCCACAGCTAGGCTCCCTGAAGGAGACCCTTATGGGTGGTGCATTCACGCCAGGAGGAAGAGGGCAGGGAAGCCCCAAAAAGTGGCATTTAGAAAGTAGCCACTTGAGTCCCCCCCCTTGAGTCACGTATGCCATGTACGATCCTCAGAATCTGGATCGAACGCGATTAAGTTGAAAGTAATGGGATCAGGCAAATTCGCGTTTGCATCTAGTTCTATTATTTCGGTTTAGGGAAACCGTATTAAGCTTGTAATGGGAATGCGGCCCTCTTCTTCTTCTAGTACACTGGTGGACTGGACCAGACCGCCATTTTGGGCACCCTAGTCTTATTTATGTTCTATCCAGAATGTACTAGGAGGCAGAGTTGCCTCTGTTCGGGTGTGTGGAAACAAGGCCCATAGATTCCTTTTTAGTCCATATTTATGCTAAGTGTGAAAATCGTGTGGTATACACTGCACACCACCACCATTTTTTTAAAAAAAGGTACTGAGGGTTTTTTTCCCTCAACAAAGAAAAATAATTGTTGTCATAGATGTGGCTTTGATCTTATCCAGGAATTGTTAATATTTTCATGAGAAGCAGATTCTTCTATTGGTCTTGGTGGGAATCCAATATCCTGGACAGCTTGAAAAGACATCTCTAAAATAGCCTTTTATGTGTTGGGGTTTTTTGGATGAGAGAACATGCTTCTTCTATTAAAAAAAAGTTTACTTTTCACTAATGACAGGCAGTTTCCCATAAGGCAATTCTCTTACCAAAGAGATGCTTCAATCACAGAGCTAATTTGTTTACAATTGCTATGGCAGCAGTGGGTGCCATGGCAACTATTAATATGCTACCTTTCTCTCTTTGTCCCTCCCTCTCTCACACACTTTCACACATACACACATATGCACCCCATCAGTAAGTTTTTACAGCTATTCAGCAGGAGCTAAAATACTTAGATTTCCAGTGCCAGGCATTTGAAGCTCTGGTTCCTCATTTTGATACTTCAAATGTAAAGTCCGTTTCATAAACCTGCTACTTCAGAATTTGGTTTTTTTTTATATAAAAATCTATAAATATTTCTAAGTACATTAATGAGCCAATAAACTCTAGCAGCGAATACGAATATGAGAATGCACAATACAATCTTTCCCACTTATTCACAGGTTTTAAGTGACATATCCAAAAATCCATGCATTTCAGGAGAGCCACTGAACAGCTGATCAGATATTTGGCAGAGCCATCAAAATCATAAATATGTGAATTCAGAACCTGCTTTCAGTTGCAAATAGTGATGGGGGGTGTATCAAGCTGTCATTCAGGGTGATTTCTCATGCTGCAGGGTTTCCTGCATGATACTTATTTTTATTATTCATATTTCTATCCCACCCTATACCCAAAGATCCCAAGGTGGGTAACAACATTTAAAATCAGGCATATATTGAAGCAGCAACATATATATTAGCAACAGTGTCTGTGAAGTTGTAAGATAAGGTGCACCACAGAAAATGAGACCCCCTGGAAGCTCCAAAGTTCCCCATGCTGTCCCTGAAGCCGGCACAACTTGGAGAGCCAGCACAGGGGCTGGCATGGAACAAGCTGTCCCTGTGCAGATGCCTTGGTTCTGCCCAAGACCAATCTGTCCCAGCTTGAAATGGAATGTTTATCCTGGATCAGAGTGTCCTAATCTGGTGCAGGATACTTCAGGTAAGTGCAGAACCAGCCCTGGAGGCAGTAAATGGAACTGCAGGATAGCAAATGACCTTTGCGATATAAGGCCGTATAAAGACCTTTTGCACTTTTGCTTCCCTGGGAGAACCTCCAGAGGAAGCAAACATGGGGGATACGTCTGGCATCCATGCTTTGGGATGCTGGATTTTGGGATGCTGCCATACTTTGGGATGCTGCCATTACGGCAGTGATCACAGAACTGTAGCAACAGCACCAATGCCATTGCTTGAGGGATGGGATGATACAGCACTTATCATGCTTACATCGTCCCTCCCTAGACTCCATTCAAACCTGGGAGAAGTATGAACGGAGCCACACCTGGCTGCAGGGAGGAGAGATGTAGAGCAGCTAGCTCTACATCCATGCTCTTTGGAGTAAGTCCTGCATGTGCAGAGCAGAGTCTGGGGAAGAAGTAGCTCCACGCAATGCAGATGGTCTATGCAGGAGTTCCCCCAGCAGGTAAGTGCAAAAAGGCTCTAAGACATCTATGACATATTACTTGAAACATCAGCCTTTTCTCCACTATCCCTGTAAAATATTCCAAGATATAGCCCTCTCCATCCATCAATTCCAGCTCTTCGTTTTGTAAATCACCTCTTTTCTTTCCAAGAAGGTGTGGCCCCAAAGTGGTTAAAGATAAAAAGATAAAGTGATTGATTTTGATGGGTAAATTGCAAGTTTATATCCATTGCAAAGCCAGTTTTTCAGGTTCAACAAACACTTGGATTTCTGGGCTATAAATATGTAATGGCTGCCATTTGAACTAGGAGTAATAAACTATATTACACTGCTTGTTTGCATGGGACAACCTTACAACAATTTGTAAATATCCAATGACCCCAGCTCCAAATTCCTGAATTCAGAATTCCTAGATCTCTATCAAGGAGTTGTTTTTTACTGATTTAAGAAACTAAAGGTTATACTAAGGCTATGACACCACAAGGCCACTTGAAACTACAAATTACAGTTTAAAATAATGAATCTAACATCGTTCAAAAAACCCCTCAAATCTGGAAGTACCTTGTCAGACCTAGGAAACTTTTAATGAGCACCAAAGGTCAAAAATTATCAGGAAAGGTAACATTTCTTAAGAAGACCAATGTTTGCAGTTAATTTGCTGTGAGAGGCTGTATTGCTTTGTTGTTTGAATTACAGCAGTGATCACAAACTATGGTCCTTCAGATGCTCTTGGACAGCAACTTCCAGCCGTCCAGCCTTCCATATCACCCCACTGGCGGTCTCACCTGTCGGCGGGGAGGATTCCTGAAAGGCACCGCCGCTGTTGCTGCCACTGCCGCCGCCGCTACCACCGCCGCTGCCTCTCATATGTGCCGCTCCGTCCGTTGGGGAAACGACCAGGGCTGCGGGCGGGTTTCGATCCCTTCAGAGCGGCCGGAGGAGCTGCAGGCGTCACCGCCGTTGCCATTGTGTTGTTGGTGGTGGTCGACTGAGGGAGGGAGGGAGGCACTGCTGGCGGGGGGGGGGGGTCACCTAGAACATGTTTAAAGCCTAGACATTCATTCCAGTAGCCATTGGGTAGAGTGCTCTTGGGCAGGGAAACCCTAAACATGGATTCTCATCCTCACATTAAAAAATGTAAAATGTTTCAAGCGCACGATCCGGAGTGAGACCTGTTGAAATCAGGATTGAGATTCACCACGCTTTGGGGTGGTTTAACACGGGGAAAGCGTGTTAAGCCAAACTGCTGTGCGGACTCCAAGGATTCAAAACGTTTTGAATTTGAGATAAGGTTGCCGTGAAGACACGGCCTATTTCACTTGTATTTTCAAATCCGTTTTAACATTCTGTAAGCCAGCTTCAATGGCATAGTCGTAAGGTGTAATATAAATATAAATACAAATATAAAATACATAGAACTATGGACTGGTGTGAAGTGGCATGCCATTTACCACTCAGACCAACTAACTAAGGCAACCTCTAAACAAACCCTTTAGCATGTGCTATACAGACTACTCTTGAGTTCTGCTGATTTCTCTGGTCCCAGAGTGAGTTGGATAGCCATAATCTAACTCTGAGACCAGGGAACAAAATTTCCGAGGCACTGAAGGCTCAACACCAGGGACATTTCACCAGGCCCCAGAAATGGCCCAGGAGGGGACCGTTTTTGAAGCCTAGCAAAATATATCCAGGCCCCTAAATGGGCTATGGACTTCTCCTGGCAGTGGGAAGGGTAAACCTGGCCTATGACATATTCCCTGCTCTGCTAATACAGTGCTAATAAAGTGTGGATTCCATCCCCTGAAGCGGGCCAGGTCCCCATGATGTACAGTCACCACAGTCTAGTCTTCCATTGGTATACATTACTAATGGACCCTTCACATCAGCCAATCTCCTGGCAAAACCTTAAGGAGCTGTGTGTATCCTACCAAAATGTCTCGATTATTCTTATCCAAACCAAAAACGGAGGTTCCTCCTTCACAAAGGTTTCAGTTCTACTCTTCTAGACCTATTCACCACACGGCAAGAACAAAGGAGAATGAAGAGAAATGGTATGGCATTCTGAACAGATTGTTCATGCGTTAATCAAGGACATCACCCACTTCCTAGGCATGGATTCAAAAGGAGCAAAGGAGGAAAGTCAGCTATTCTATGTTGATGGAAATATGGTGGCACTGAAAAAATCTTGTAAATGCTTTTGACTCATTCAAGAATAAGGCTGTGCTCAGACATAAAAGGGGTGCCTCAGAGGTGCTTCAAAGAAACAGTGTGCAGCCCTCCTGTTCTGAGGACTTCTGTAATCCACCTTTTCTACCACAGAATGTTTATGAGAGGGGGAAGGGACAGACTGGGATGAGAACCATCCCACTTCAAAGCCATTTCTGGGGTGCCGCCGAAGTGCCTCAGAAATGTGTGTTGTTGTTGTTTCTTTGTCTGATCACAGCCTCAGTGTAATGAGGAGGAACTGATTGGTTCTCCCCCAACAAATGCTCATTTCTCCATATGAAGACCATTTCATTCCTAATGAAGATGAATCCCAGTTGGGAAGAAAGGGAGAAAGGATGAAAATCCCAAGCCAAATGAATGCCTCCTTTCAGTGTGCTTGTGTCATGGTGGTGGGGATTTCCTAGCATATGGAATGCAGCAAATCCAGAATGTAAATGAGGCATCCTCAGATATGACCTGCCAACTGGTCACAGGTTTTTGGCTAACATTGGGTGGCAGACAGAACTGGATGGATACCCAAGGTTTTCTGGAGCCAGGCTTTTATAGAACACTTTTAATGAGCTTGCCTCTTGTTTCCCCCCATTATATGGCCTTTTAAAAAAGGTTCTGCTTTCTAAGATGCTTGCCCATCTCTCATAGGCTCCTTTCACTGTTAGTACATTGAGCAGACTAAGTGCTGTTTTGCATTTCATTCTTAAGGACTGGATGTCGCCATGTCAAGAAGATTTGGCACCCTTTCCTTTTAGTGCAATTGAGAAATTGTTCCGTTTCCAGTCCAAAAATGTGGGTATATTCTCAATCTTTTCCTGGCTTCACCTGCTTAATTTCATTGATTTGCTGGTGCAATAAGGCATGCATTTCATCTAAGTACATTTGACACCTCCTTTGTGGCTCTGTGATTAGAAAAAAACAGAAGGAAAATTATCACTATTCTTATACAAGAAAAGAAAAAGAATGAATTAGAGATGAATATCCATGCCCATTCACTGCTACTCATGGCATCTAAAACAGAAAGCATTAGATACTTTAAAGGTAGTTTAAAAATCATTTCTTTAAAGAAAAAAAATGATGTTTTTTTTTTAAATCTTACTAAAAAGCTATCTTTCATCAGACCAAATCTATGTGTGGATTCCTGTGATGACTGGGACCACAGGGTTTCCAGGAGGTGGACTCTGCACATATAAATGGTTTAGGATGGTTTAGGAAATCCTGCATTGAAAAGGGAGTTGGACTTGATGACCCTAAAGGTTCCTTCCAACACTTCTATTATTCTTTTTTTTTTTTTAAAATATATTTTTTTATTACTTTTAAACTTACAATAAACCAACAACTCTTTATGATATACATTAACAAAAAATAATACATTCCCACTCACCCTCCCCCCACCCCCACTTATACATATATCCTCTTGGGATACATCTGGGTCATATTTGCATAATTAATTGTAATTTCATTTTCCGGGCTTCTTCTATCCTGGTTTGTAGATATTCCTTAGTTGGGAACCATTTTCGTTTACAATTCCTCAGTCTATTAATATTTTCGCACTTTACCTTCAAATTGGTCAATTCTACAGCCATTGCTTCCATAATATAATAATATACTTTTCGCATTTCCCATTTCGTTTTATCTTTCCATCCTCCTGCCAACGTTATTTGTGCACACATGATTATGGTATGAATCACCTCCCTTACTTCTCTTGGTCTTATATCGTCTAGATCTCTATTCCAAATTGCCATCCTTTCTGTTATGACAATTTGAATCGAATATATATCATTTATCATAGTTTCAATCCTTCTCCAAAATCTCTGTATCTCAACACAGTCCCATATCATATGTTTAAAAGTCCCCCTGATATCACATCCATGCCAACATCTACCATCTATATTTTGCGAATTTCGAAAAATATGTGCTAATTGCATAGGTGTCCTATACCACTTATGTATTATCTTTCTTTTTGTCTCTTTCATTCTATTAAAATTACAATTGTTAATTCTAAATATCTCCTTTTTTACTTCTTCCCTATTTAAGATCATATCATCATTCCATAATCCTTGTAATTCTTCGTAAATTTCCCCTTTTACTGTTATTAACTTTCTATATATATCTCCTATTATTCCACTTTCTCTTTTCATAATTTTCCTAATTATTTTTTCGAAATCTGTATCCTCCCTTCTTATCGCCTGTTTTACTAATGTCCCATTTATAAACGTCCATATCCCCCTTGCCTGGAGCCATCTACCTCCTAACCAATTTTCAATTCTCCCTATGTCATAAGGTCTCTTATCTGATGTATATAATTGTTCAATGACCTGTAATCCCTGCTTATGTAATATTTCTAAGGCCCCTTTCACGCTATTTTCATCATTCTTATTAATTACCCATATGGGGGTTAATTTCCCTAGATCCCTAACTAATTTTCCTTTTACCTGTTTCCATATTTTCATTGATCCCTTTAATGGTTCTTCCCATTTCCTTTCATCTCTTAATGACCAATCCTTATATATGAATTCTTTATATTTCATATTATTCATCTCCTTTTCTATTCTTACCCAAATCTCATCTCTATATTGTAATTCTAATACCCTCTGAATCTGAAAAGCCTTATGATATGTTTCTAAACTAGGTAATCCCCAACCTCCCTCCTCTTCCTTAGCATATAACCATTTATATCTTAATCTGGGCCTCTTCCCGTTTCCCATCCATTCTCTCAATTTTCTATCCCACATTTTCAACGTTCTGATCGGTATACTATATGGGATCGTTTGCATTACATAAAATATCTTTGGTATTATGAACATCTTTATAGCTCTTATCTTATCAATTCTGCTCAAACCTTTCTTATCCCACTTCCTCAATAGTTTTTCTATTCTTTTCCAGATTTTTTTATAATTTCCTTCTAGAATTTTCGCGGGGTTTTTATATATCCATACCCCTAGGTATTTCATCTTTTTAGTTCCCAATTTCATCCCCGTTAAACTTCTTATTTCTAATTGTTCTCTTGGATTTGTATTTAAAAACATAATTTCTGACTTTTGTACATTTACTGACAGCCCTGACTGATGTTTAAACTTTTCCAATATCTGCATTACATCCCTAATCATTTCCAAGGGTTCCCCAGTAATGATTATCGCATCATCTGCAAATAGATTTAGCTTAACTTCTTCTAAACCAATTTTATACCCCTTCCATTGTAACCTATCTCTTATTTCATTTGCTAACACTTCTATTGCTAATAAAAATAAACTCGGGCTCAAGGGGCATCCTTGTCTAGTCCCTCTTAGAATTTTTAACTTCTCTGTTTTATATCCATTCATTCTTATCCTTGCTATCATATTACTATATAAATTTTCTAACATATTACAAAATTTATTTCCTAAACCTATTTCTCTACATAATCTAACTAAATATATATGATTCAGGCTATCAAAAGCTTTAAAAAAATCTAGTTTTAAAAAAGCAACCTTTCGCTTACTACTATATGCATGCTTTATGACATTTATTACCGTTTTTATCGGATCTCCAATTTTTCTGTATTTCATAAACCCATACTGATCCCTGTGTATTAGCTTTCCCATTATATCTTCCAGTCTTTTTGCCATTATCTTGGTAAATATTTTATAATCTTGATTAATTAAACTTATTGGACGAAATGAGCCTACCAATTCCGGATTCTTTTGGGGTTTCAGAAGAGAAATTATCTCAGCTTCTCTCCATGTATTTGGCATTTCCCCCTCTTCCCATATCTTATTAAATAGAACTTCCATATGAGATACTAACTCCTCTCTAAATATTTTATAAAATTCTGCACTATATCCATCATTCCCAGGAGATTTTCGAAGTTTTAAACTTTGTATAATTTCATTAATTTCTCCCCTTGTAATCCTGGCATTTAATCTCCTTTGATCGTCCTGATCCAATTTTTTATTTATTTTTAATAACGAATTATCCACCTGCTCCGCTTTATATAAGTTTGTGTAAAATTCTTTCATTATATGTAATTTTCCCGGTTCATCCATCACTCTTTTCCCCCCCTTATCTATAAGGCATTTTATATAATTCTTTTCCTCTCTCTTTTTTAACATTCTAGCTAATCTCCGTATCGATCTTGCATTCCAGGTTTTTATTTCCCCTTTATAATACATCTGCTTCATCTCGAACTTCTTTTGCATCCAAATATCCAACTGTTTTTTGGACTCTTGTAATTTCCTGTAATCTCTTCTATTACGTGTTCTTATATAAACCCCTTGTTCCTGTTCTATTTGCCTTAATAATTGATCCCTTCTATGCCACCATTCTCTCTTCTTAGCAGCTTCCAAACTAATACATTTTCCTCGAACCGTGGCCTTCATGGCATCCCATACAACCTGTGACCTAGCTGTTCCATTATTATTTGAAAAATAATCTCTAATTTCCATTTTCAAAATATTATACTCTCTCTCTTGAGTTAATATCCACGGATTAAATCTCCATATCTTTTCTTTTTTCTTTACCCCCAGTTTAATTTTGACCTTTATTGGTGCATGGTCCGATATCCATATTGGTAGAGTTATAGCCTCAATCACTTGACATCTATTTGTAATCTTTGCTAAGCAATAATCTATAAGACTGTATGAAGCATATCTGGAGGAGTAGCATGTTTTCCTTCTACTTAAGTCTTCCCTCGAATTTAAATCTTCCAACCCAAATTGTCTGATATTTAGTTCCCTAACTGTTTCCCTTCCTCCTTCTATACATTTAAAATTAAAATCTCCTGCCACATACACCTCACCTTCTGAATAATTTTCCACCTTTTGTAAAACAGCTTTTAAAAATCTTTTTTGATTTCTATTTGGAGCATATATATTAACAAAAGTAAACACAACATTGTAACACTTCTATTATTCTATGAAATGCACGCATGTGCACGCACACACCTGATAATGTCTTGAAATGTTTACTGTATCACAAATCCCAGTCGCAAAGGCAGGCAGGATAATGGCTTATTTTTAAGTCAATGTTCTTTTAGACTATAAAAGTACAATAGCTAGAAGAATTAGGGAAACTGATATTATTGATAATGGAGCTAAGGACACTTCCAATTGCCTCTGTATTTACAAGTTACGAACATAAGAGAACATGGGCAAATTCACAGTTGGCCCGATAGTGCATACGTGGTAGGCTCCCGGATGAACGTCTGCACTTGAAGGAGCCATTTCTTTGCCAGAAATGGTTCCTTCCGTGGCGGAGCTTATCATGTGTGCACTACGAGGCCAAGTGTGAACTGGCCCTAAGAGGCAGAAACAGCTTAATTGTACCATGGATGCACTAAGCCTGCACTTGTACCACAGCCAGTAAGGCTCTGGACTCACCGAGAAGGAGAAGTATTTTTTCACCTAGAAGGTTATTGATCTGTGGAGTTTATTACCAGAAGAGGTTGTGATAGCTTTAAGAAAGGATTGGATAAATTCATTGTGATGCCTGCGGCCGGCGGCCACCGGTTACTAAGCCCCAGCCAGGCGTCCAGCTCTCTCCAGTCCGGCCACTATAGCCACGGACTTCAAGTTCCTTTTTTAAGCAGGCCTCTGAGCCTTGTTTTCTCTTCAGCACCAGCTTCTAACTCTAGTAACACAGTTACCCTTATGTCTCTATGACAATGCTTCCCCCCTCCCTTGAGTGTCTGAGCCAGTATCAGGCCTCAAGCAGAGTATCTTTGGAATGAAAGTAAATGTAACTTTATTTGTTTACAACTCTTATGTTAGTTCAACTTCTACACAAGCAGTTCACATTAACTGATTTTCTTAACTCAGGACCCTGACTAATCCCTATCTAGATTCTCCTCAGGACCCGGATCTGCACTAACTTCCTCCTAAGTCTAGCCCCAGTCACAGAACAACGGCTCTGACAGGAAGGCCCTTTCATGGAGGTCAGGTGTATTAATGGCTACTAGGATGGATGCCTAGATATTGCCTAGACAGGCAGGATGCCTCTAAAGCAGAAGTTCTCAACCTTCCTAATGCCGGGACCCCTTAATGGAGTTCCTCATGTTGTGGGGACCCCAAACCACGGGGGCAGAGCAGCTGAGAGGTGGGAGGGAAGGGCGGCGGGAGGCTCGTCGTGACCCCTCTGAAAGGGTAATTCGACCCCCAAAGGGGTCCCGACCCCCAGGTTGAGAACCACTGCTCTAAAGCCATCTGCAGGGAGTTGACAGCAGGTAAAGTTTTTGACTTTGTCTTGGGGATGTGCAAGAATATTCAAAACATTCCAAATTCAATCGTATTCATTTGAATTCAGACATTCGAATCTGAATCGAATGCCTATACATTCGTTTTTTAACATTTGAACTTATTCGAATGTTTTGGATTATTTGTACGAGTCATTTGGACATTCGTATGTGTACAGATACATACGCATTACAAACATATCTCTATGGATCTCATATGTATCTGTACACATTTGTACGGATACATACGGGATGAAAATGGGATGCATACGAACGTGTACGGATGCGTATGAACACATGCAAATGTTGTCAACATTTGTATCAAATATAAATTGAATATTTGTATGAATAGATACGAATGTATTTGAATCCGTTCAAATTTTAATACATTTGTTTTTTCTCTGTTCAAATTCGGACCTTCAAATATTCAAATCGAATTGAATGTCAAAAATTTCATTCGCGCACACCCCTACTTTGTCTTCTGCTTGAGGTGGACAAAAAGTAATTGGTGGGCCATTGTGTGAGGCAGGATACACAAGAAGATAGGAGTTCTGCTGGATCGGGCCAGAGCCTATGTGTCCCCATGTGTTTTCGATTTGATCCGGTTTCCACGGACCAAATCCCCCCAAACCATGCCAGACCCAGACCAAATTTGGTACCCAAAAGAACAGTCTGAGCATGGTTTGGGGTTCCGGTACGCATTGGTTAGCGAGCCGAGACTGCACATGGGGACGGTCCCGGGTTATTTGGGGAGGAGATTGGTCATTTTGAGGTGGGGTGTGCTTGCCGTTCCTGCCCTGTGCATTGGAGATCACAGCCGCTGACATTTTTGGGGAGTGGAAAAATCCCAGTCGCAAAGGCAGGCAGGATAATGGCTTACTTTTTGTTCCAGTTCCAAAACTTTTCAACCCCTGTTTCGATCACCAAGCCAATCATGATAACAGCTTGATTTTCTCCCTTTTAAACTTGGCGGGCATTCTTGTGGTTCCCGATGGAGTGGAGGTGTGCAAAACTGCGCAAGCACCTAACTGCTGCTAAACCTCTTTTGGTCTTCTAAAATTATTTATGAATTTATTATTATTATTAAGCTTTATTTTAACTTTTCCGTGCCTCCCAGCCCAGTCCTGGCTTTCTGTGTCACTAAGAGAGGGGGGGTGCGCATCTGCAGCTGGTGGCGCAGGAATGGGCTGACCTGAATCCGGCTTCCAATGAGGAGAGAGGGGGCAGAGAGGAGGTAGCCCTGCTCCCCCATGCCAGGGTTTGGCGTGGTTTGCATGGGGATGGCTGCATCCGTGCCCAACCTGCACCCAGCCCACATCACCGGGAATGGCATGGGGACGGGCTGGGTTCGATCTCTGACCCGCTCCCAGTTCGATGCGTGCCCATTCCGCACCAAATGGAGTGCTTGGGGACACGGCTTCAGAGTGTTCACACCATTTTGTAAACCTGTTATTGCTATTTTTATTCCCTAGGTAGTGAGTGTTGCTATTCTATAGGGCTTCAATGTTCAAAGAACTGGCTTCAGTTCAGATCTCTCCCTCCCCTGGCCTCTTCTCCATAGTCAGGCCTACCAGGGGGCATGAGAGAGACCTATTTCTCATCAAAATAAAAGGAGAAAAATGAAACTGGAAGCCTGTCAGTACCTGTTGTTTGCCAAGGATAATCTGTAACAATGAAACACAAAATATTCCTGGTCATTATAACTAGGCTATGTACAAACACACAGTTTACAGATATAGCATGGGAGGCTTTTTACTCTCCATATTTTAAACCTGAAGCTGTGTTTTCCATGGCATTTTTAAAAAAATCACATTTTCTCAGAGCCGATTTCTTTTGCACAATAGACAATCACCACCCCTCCTGCCAAAGAAATGTCCAAATGCAAAACAAAAGCTGTAACAATCATGACTACAAAAGTAACGTTGAGCTACAAGCACTTTTAAAGTAATAATTGTTGCTTCACATGATTTGTGTGTCTCATTTACCGTGACTAGTGATTTTGTGACCATGTATGAGTATTTTTTTTTACAAGTACATAAGAACACAAGAATCTTATTTTACAAGCACCAACTTCTGATGGCAGAATTTATGAAATATACAAAATGTTCACATGTGCAAGTAAAAATGTCATTTACATAATTGAATGTCCTTGCAAACTAAACTATGTGGGTATGACAGGTAGAATGATTAGAACTTGTATAACTGAGCACAGAAGTTGTATCAAAAATTGTAAAATAGAAGCCCCTTTGGTTAAACATTTTCTGGAAAAACATCATTCTTTTGATTCATTCAAATCCTGGTGCATAGGTGGGATATCCAATATTAAGAACATAAAACAATTACAAACATTGGAACTCAAATGGATTCATCATTTAAAATCTGAATCCCCAGTGGGTTTAAATGAAAATGTGAATTGGCTGGTTTGAGTTTTTCATTGTCCTTCCACACCCTTAGTTTTCCCTTATTCTTTGTTGTTGAGTCTTGTCAGGATCACTCCCTTTAGTGGTTCAGTTTACTATATAAGAGGCTCAGGTACCAGGAGAAGCACATTACCATTTTGGAATTGAATTAGACTCACATTGTGTGAGCTGTGTACTTGTTAACTGTGTATTTCTAACACTCTTTATAAATATAGGCCACTGATGAAGACTGCTGTCGAAACGCGTTTGGCCTTGAGTTTTTAAAGTTTTTAAAGTTTTTAGTAGGACTATATTAACTGTGTTTTATTTTCTACATTTATAAATTTTCCAGTGGGGTATTGCTGCCCTTGTAGTAATTATACTGTTTTTTTCTGGCTCCAGAGTACATTTATTTTCTTTGGGAGTGGTACATATTTTATTCTATTTATTGACTTTTTTGGCAGAACCCTTTAGGTTGGTGCTTTTGGTCTTTTTTCTTGGGTTCTGGTCTATAGGGACTTGTGTTGGTTTCTTATTTTACAAGTACATAAGAACATAAGAGGAGCCCTGCTGGATCAGGCCACAGCCCATCTAGTCCAGCATCCTGTCTCACACAAGTGGTCCATCAATTACTTATAAGCGTTATCAAACAGAAGACAAAGGCAAACCTTCACCTGCTCTCAACATCCTGCATATGGCCTTTAGAGGCGTCCTGCCTGCCTCTCCAATCTGGAGGCTGTAACATTCTAGTAACCACTGATACACATGGCTTCACAGAAGCTGGAGAAGGTGCCAGGGGGCAAATAAGTCTTCCATAGTGCTCTTCTTGCCAGCTCACAAAGAGACTTCCTAGCTGCATTGCTACCATGTTCTCAAGCCCCCATAGCTGCACAGAGAGGGCATCCTCCTCATCTGTGCACAGCTGCAGCTGCCCTTTGCATGAATGTGGCATGCTTTGCAGAACACAAGGTTGCATCCTGAGTGTTGCTTTTTGTACACCAAAGTTTTGGTGCCCTACACAGACACTCAAGTCCCTTGCTGCTCTCTCAAGTCTGTTCAGCAGGGGAGGCCATGAAGACAGGTCAACTTGGACACTTCTCAAGGGCATATGGGCCACCTAATGGAGAAGAGGCCTCTATCTCAGAATGGTTGGTTCCACTGTAGATGTGCTCTCCATCAACTGAATTTTATTAGCTTTGTGCATCATTCAAAACAGTTATCCACAGTTATCCACGCTCTGGTAACCTCCAGGTTGGACTACTGTAATGTACTCTACATGGGGCTTCCCTTGAAGACAGTTTGGAAGTTGCAGCTGGTGAAAAATGCAGCGGCCAGAGTGCTGACAGGAACATCTAGCCGGACACATATAACGCCGGTCTTAAAAGAACTGCACTGGCTACCAATTCACTACCAAGCCCAATTCAAGGTGTTAACCTTGACTTATAAGGCCCTAAATGACTTGGGCCCCAGATATTTAAAGGAGTGCCTTCTCCCATATCGACCTACCAGTGTTTTCAGATCTGGAGGGGAGGCCCTGCTGGTGATCCCCCCCGCCTTCAGTAGCTAGGGGGGTGGGCACCCAGGAGAGGGCCTTCTCTTTTTTTATATATATTTTTTTTATTTATTAAATATTTTACATAATTATGCACTTATACATTCTTCCCTTTTTTTCCCCCCCCCTCCCCCCCCCCTCCCACCCCTAAATAGTAAATATTCAATAACATTTATGAGCTAAGGGTTACATTAGGAATACAATTCTTAACTGTAATTTAACTAATTCACTTCTGACACTCGCTTCCAGGTAATTTTTAACCTCCCTCCATTTATTTTTACACCTTCTTATTTTTGCTAAATCATTTTCAAAATTTTCCCGACATTCTCGAACCTCTACTGCAATCGAGGCTATTATATATTCATACAGTTTCTGTATTTCCCATTTAGTTGCATCCTTCCATCCATTTACTACTACCAATTGAGCCGACCTAAGTATGGAACAGACTACTTCCCTAGTCTCTTTTGGCCTTATATTCTCCAGATCCAATTGAAATATTACTATCCTTTCATTTAAGTTAATATTAAGTGCATATATATTATTAATCATGTTTTCTACCTCCTTCCAAAACACCTGCACTCTCTGACAATGCCAAATCATATGTAAAAATATTCCTCTTTCTTGACATCCATGCCAGCATTCTTCGGTTACATTTGGAAAGAAGTGTGACAATTGTATTGGTGTTCTATACCATTTATGTATTATTTTCATTCTTGTTTCCCATATTCGTCCATATTTAATTTTTTCCATTCTCAGTATTTCCTTTTTAACTTCTTCTCTGTTTATTCTCATATCATCACTCCATATTCCTCTTATTTCTTCATATATTTCCTCTCCCACTGTCATTAACCCCTTATATATAATTCCTGCAATACCTTTTTCACTCTTCCTCACTTTTCTTATTATTTTATCAAATATTTCATCTTCCTTATTAACTATCTCTCTAATTCTTACTTGATCTATATAAGTCTTTATTCCCCTTGCTTGCAGCCAGCTTCCTCCCAATAATTGTTCTAATTCCCTTAAATTTTTAGGATTATGTCCCGTATCATATAAATCTTCAATTACCTTTATACCTCTCCTATATAATCTATTTAATGCCCATTGTAAACCATCCTCAGCTCCCACATTTATTTTCCAGATTGTAGCTAATTTTCCTTCCTCCTGTGCAATTTTTCTTTTCCTTTTATTCCATATTTTCATTGTGCCCAAAAAAATTTTACTCCAATTCCTTTGTTCTCTTAGTAACCAATTTCTATATATTAATTCCTTTCCTTCTATGTTGTTTATTTTTTTTTCTAATTTGGCCCATTTAGACTCTCCATATTGTAATTCTAATAGTCTTTGTATCTGAAAAGCATCATGATAGCCCTCTATACTAGGTATCCCCCATCCACCTTCCTGCTTTATTGTCGTCAACCACTTATATCTCAATCTCGGTCTTTTCTCATCTGCCACCCATACTTTAATTCTTCTATCCCAATTTTTTAACATCTTCTCTGATACTGCTATAGGGAGTGTCTGAAATAGGTAAAATAACTTGGGCATTATAAATATCTTTAACACTCTTATTTTGTCTAACCTACTCAAAAATTTTACATTCCATTTTTTCAATAATTTTTCAATCTGTTTCCAAATTCTTTTATAATTTCCTTCCATTATTTTACAGGGGTCCCTATATATCCATACCCCTAAATACTTTATTTTTTTAATTCCTAACTTTAATCCAGTCCTTTTCCTTATTTCCAATTGCTCTCTCGGTGGTGTATTCCAAAATAATATTTCTGATTTCTGTATATTCACAAACAGTCCCGATTGCCTCCTGAAGTTCTCCAATGTCGGTATTATCGCTTCAATCATTCTTTGAGGTTCTTCAGTTATAATCATTGCATCATCTGCAAACAAATTCAACTTAACTTCTTCCCTTCCTATCCTAAATCCTTTCCATTGCACATTATCTCTAATATTATTTGCCAATACTTCTATTGCCAAACCAAATAACCCAGGAGAGAGTGGACATCCCTGCTTAGTTCCATTTTTTATACATAATCTTTCTGTTTTTTCTCCATTCACCCTTACATATGCTATACATTCCTTATATACTTCCTGCAACATATCACAGAATCTTGGACCCATATTTAATTCTCTACATAACCTAAATAGGTATTTATGAGAAACTTTGTCAAAGGCTTTATATACATCAAGTTTCAAAATACAAGCCTTCCTCCTCTCCCTTCTAGCTGTCTCAACCACATTTATCACCGTTTTTATTGGATCTCCAATTTTCCTCCCCTTCACAAATCCGTATTGATCCTCTCCAATTATTTTGGGTAAGATTTCCCTTAACCTATTTGCTAATATTTTAGCAAATATTTTATAATCTTGGTTACACAAACTTATAGGACGATATGATCCTGGTAGTTCCAAATCTCTCTGTGGTTTTGGAATTACCACGATCTCCACTTCTTTCCATGTTTTAGGTATATCTTTTTCTATATATACCCTATTAAATAATTTTTCCAAATGTGGCAATAAAATTGCCTTATATATCTTATAATATTCCCCTGTAAAGCCATCTGGCCCCGGGGACCTCGCATTTTTAAGATCATTAATAACCCCTTCAATTTCCTCCCTAGTAATTCTTGCATTTAATAAATTTTTATCCTCCTCACTCAATTTATTTTTTATATTCAAAGCTAATTCCTCTACTCCACTATCACTATATAATTCTTCATAAAATTCTTTCATTATTTTCTTTTTCTTTTCCTTTTCTTTACATAAAAGATTATTTTTATCTCTCAATGCTTCTATCCATCTTTTTTCCTTCTTCCTTTTCAAATATCTTGTTAGCCTTTTCATTGAATTTATATTCCAACCTTGTCTCTCACTTTTAATATATAAATATTTATTCCACATTCTCTGTTCTTCCCACGCTTCCAATTCTTTTTTCTTTTGATTATATTCTCTTAATTGTCTTACCCCTTTTGTTCTATTATATTCTCCTTGTTTCCTTTGTAAATCTTGCAACAATATTTCTCTCTGTCTATTCCATTCCCTTTTTTGGGAAATTTCTAAACTAATAAGTTTCCCTCTAATATATGCTTTTTTTGCCTCCCACACATATGAATTATAATTTTGCCCATTATCATTAAATCTAAAATATTCCTGTATTTCTCTTCCAAGTTGTATTCTTTCTTGTTCTCCCTTACATACCATTGGATTAAATCTCCATTGTTTTTGCTTAGTTTCATTACTAAGTCTTATCTTAACCTTCAAGGGAGCATGATCAGAGATCCATATAGGCAATGTTTGTGCTTCTGTGACTCTTAATGTATTTGTAACCTTTTCCAATATGTAATCAATTCTACTAAATGTCCTATAACGGGGGCTATAACAAGTTAATCTTTTAGTTGGGTCTTCATATCCATGTAAATCCCTATACCCCGTTTTTCCCAAATTGTATTTTCTCCTATCATTCTGTCCTCTATCCACCAACTCAATATTAAAATCTCCTGCTACAATAGTTTGTCCCTGTGCAAATCCCTCCAATTGTCTTAAAAAGCCTTTCAGAAAGTTTCTTTGATTTGTGTTTGGTCCATAATAACTAGCTAAAGTAACTCTTTCATCGTTTAATATTCCTTTGATCATAATCCATCTACCTTGACTATCCCTCCTTTGTTCAGAACATTTAAATTGTATAGAATCTCTAAGCATTATTGCGACTCCTCGGGAGTTATTCGCTCCCTTCGATTCGTAAATCTTATTCCAACAACGAGGAATGGAGGTTTTCCCCTCCTTCTTTGTATGTGTCTCCTGTAAAAACAATATTCCCACCTTATGTTGTTTAGTTAATTGCCCCACCCGGTAGTGGCCCCCAGGCTGTGGAATGGTCTCCCCCTCGAGGTGCATCAGGCCCCTTCCTTGCTCCTATTTAGGAGGGCAGTGAAAACGTTCCTCTTTACGGAGGCCTTTGGTTAAATGTTCCCCACACTTCCCCCCACTAAAAACCACTGCTGTTTTTAATTATTCTTGTATTTTTAAAGTTATATTTTTAACCTGTTTTGATATAGTTTTTATGTGTTTGTTTTAAATGCTGTGAGCAGCCCAGAGCCCCTTGGGTATGGGGCGGCATATAAATGTAAATATAAATAAATAAAAATAAATGAAAGATCTTAAGAATTCCTCCTGTGGAACAAGTAGTTGCTCTAGCTCAGTGAAGAAAATGATCAGTTTAGTGCTGGAAAGCAAGAGCATCACAAGTTCAATCTCCCTGGGAAAAGGTGATGAAAACTACTTCTGTATCCTGTAGTCCTCAGGAGAAGTTCTCTACCTACTGAAATACTTCCATACTTTTAATTCCTTTTTGTGTCACATGTCTGACATATTTCTGGCCAACGTTAATTTTGGATTTCCTATACTGTTCTAATATTATTCTGCAATAATTATTAAAGGGCAGAGGTGTTAAGGCAAAATTTCATGAAGTGTGCTAGAAGTGTGTTCATGCTTACCTGTCTGGAACAGCTGCAGCTGCTCCAGAAAAGGTCCATCCATATGCCACTTCCACTGATCCGGAGTGTCCAGGGGCTCCTTCCAATTGCCTTGATCTTCTGCAACTGTGGAGAACAAAAAACTTGCCCACAGCTTCACCAAAAGGGGTTGGTGATCTATGTAAGGGGGTAAATGCTGTAAGGGGGCAAATGCTGTAAGGGGGCAAGGCAGGGCAGCTTCAACTACGGCTGTGCAAACATGTACCGCATCACAATCACCACGGCGATGACTTACTGTGCAATGGATGTTGATGCAGCCATTGCTGTGGCGATCTGACAGTCCAGGACAGACCATCCACATTGTTGGGAAGTACACCAGCACTTTAAACATGGATAGCTCCCCTCTGCACCTGTTCTTTGCTTCACTGAAATGATACAATGATATCATTCCAGTGAGCAAAGTGCAAAGAGGCACTAGGACAGTCAAACATGAGGAGCGCTTTGTGGCAACCACTGGTTGCTGGTGTCCATTGTGGTTGGTGAAGCAGATGGTGAGGCATCTTAAAGGGTCAGGCACAGAACAGGTAAGGTTAGTAGTAAATTTGACAGCATAAAGCTCTAAATCTATGCAAACCCAGATGAAAAATGACTGTCCTGAACATACTGGATTATATGTACATTACCCCCTGCTTTAAAACTGAAGCATGCATGAAGATCAAGGAGTCTGCACTGCTGCATATGATGGGAAAGCGCCCACTTTTCATGTATGAATAAGTTATCCCTGATAATATTTGGGAGCTTTCTGATTAGCTTCATAATGTCTTATTTTGTACCGTTCATATTATATTGTGTCTCTTTTTTGTTTGTTTACCAAACGAAGTCTTCCTTTACTTCCTAGGATCTCGTTTAATTATTGAGCTGGTCTCTAAACTAATTATTTACTGTTTGGGAACTCAGCCCTGGTGTCATCAACTAGTGTGGTTTAGGTGCCTGGTGCCAGACTGAAATGGGTCTGGATGATCAGTTTGGTCTAGTGGTTAGCAGCCGGACTTTTATCTGGGAATACCAGGTTTGATTCCACACTCCTTCATGAAGCCAGCTGGGTGACCTTGGGCTAGTCATAGCTCTCTTCTAAGCTCTCACAACACCACCCACCTCACAGGGTGTTCTTCTGTGGAGAGAAGAACAGAAAGCTTGTCAGCTGCTTTGAGTCCCCTTAAATGGCTGAGAAAAGAGGTGTAGAAAAGCCAACTCTTCCTCCTCCTCCTCCTCCTCCTCCTCCAACCATGCTTGGATAATAATGTTCAAGGTGTCTCAGATAATTCTAGGTGTTTCTCAGGGCCAGTAAATACAATACGGAGGTACTCTAATTTTTCATCAAGATTTCTTGGTATCCTAGAACAGGGGTCTCAAACTGTGGCCCTCCAGAAGTTCCTGAGCTAGAACTCTCAGGAATTCCACTCCCAGCATTCCATGCCAGGAATGCACAGAAGACCCTGAAGTTTGAGCATTCCTGGCAAGCCACAATTTGAGACCTCTAGGATGTATTTGCCTTCCTTGGTTGGGTCCTTGCGTTTTGTATTTTGTTTTCATGTTGTCCAGTTCAACAGTTTACTTCAGCTAATATTTTTGAGGTACATTTAGGTAAAAAGTGGACTATAACTGATTAAACTAATCCACATGCATTTCTTTTGGAACTTGGTTTTATCACT
Source organism: Aspidoscelis tigris stejnegeri (assembly GCA_023333525.1). NCBI lineage: Eukaryota > Metazoa > Chordata > Lepidosauria > Squamata > Teiidae > Aspidoscelis > Aspidoscelis tigris. The sequence continues at coordinate 18,731,858 of JALMGA010000007.1, forward strand.
CATCATCTGCTAATTCTTTAGAAGCACTCATACAAACTGCTCTAAGGACGTGCATATATAAACCACAGGAAAAGAAATATTTAGATGGCTTTATATTTTTGCTATTATATTTCATGATCCTCTAGACAAGGGGCAAAAGAAGCCACATTATTAATAATGATACCAAAAAGCAATCACAACTTCTGCCCATTTAAGCTTAATGGACTTTAACTTTTGGAGGATTTTAAAGGAAGTTATGCCTTGCATTTTTTACTATGGGTACTTAATGGGTACTTTTAGTGGCAGTGGAAAAACACCCTATAACTTCAGAGATGAAGCAAGGCAAAAAGAAGGGTCAGAGTTCAGAAGTATCCCGTCTTGCTCTCATCCTGCTAACCTTCCTGAGAAAATGACCACAGGCTATCAAAATAAGCCAATCCCTGTTCTGACACATTCACACAAAAAGGTTTTCTTTAAAAACAGAAATAAAAATAATGCCATCTCCCTAAAGAGATTTTAAAAAGAAGAACAAGGCTGTGTCCACACCTAAGTTTTGATCCACTTTCAAGGTGAAACGAATACATCAGGAAAGTGTCAAGTTGTTTTCTTCCAGCATTTTCTAACTAAGAAATCCAACTTTGGGTTAGATACCATGGAGAGAAAAAGAATAGTCACTTTCCATGAGGTGATCACACCTAAGTTTTAATCCAGCTTTAGTCCACATTCAGAGCAAGAGAACACATCAGCAAAGTGGCCAGTAATTTTCTTCCCACATTATCCATCTCAAAGATGAATTTCCTGAGTTAGTTAACACCGGAAGAGAACAGTTTGTCACTTTGATGTATTCTCTCACTCTGAAAGTGGACTGAAGCTGGATTAAACCTTAGGTGGACTGAAACTGGATAAAACTTAGATATGAACACAGTGAAAGAAAGAAAAGAAGAAAATACCCTTATTTCTTTTATTCTTTTATTTATTTATTTTTTAAAGGCTCAAATGGAAGAATGTATACTGTGCTGCTATATTATTCTGCCTGAATGCCCAGATGTTTAAATTGGAACGTGGATCATAAAGTGTGTGTGAGAGTGAATGAATGAGTGAGGGAGTGAGAGAGAGTGAGGGAGAGAGAGAGAGAGAGAGAGTTTGTGGTTCTTTTCCAAGTCCCGATTTTGCATTTTTAATAAAGCTGAACTGACAAAGCGTAAAAGTGGTCTAAAGAGGCCAAGGACAAAGCACACAGCCCACTCCCAGCGCGCCAAGACTCATCAATATTCCTGAAGCTGGGCTTTCAGCAGCGCTCCCACCGACACACACACACACACAATCACACACGTCCCCCCCCTCCCGTTTCCCATATTTCCTCCCCATTCCTGCTAGGGATGCCCAGAGCCCGCCCCATTTCTTAAGTTGCTCCGCTTTTGCAAGTTGCAGACTGCACTAGACTGGGCGTCGTTTGCCAAAGTCTGGTTTCTGTTTGCTCTTCTTCCCTGCTCGGCTCCCACCCGATTTCCACCCCGCCACCCACCTTCACACCAGTCCGATCTGCAAGCCTCACCTTGCCGGCGGCCACCCAGTTCCCTCGGCGCTTTCGGCTTTGGCGAAGGTGAGTTGAGTTGCTGCAGCCGATGGACATTGCTGCTGCTTTCTCTGCGGGCATCGGGTAACCCACCGAAGACGATCGCCAGCTGGGTGTCTGTGAAATTTTGCTCTCCTGCCCTTGACTTTCATCGTCGATGACTAGGGAGAGATTGGAAAGAGACGTCGCTTTTAAAATGTCATAGGGTCGCGTGTGTGTGCCTAACAGCCGCGCGTGTCACTTAAAAGAGAGTTTCCCTTGGATTTCCCTTGGATACGCAATGGTGGCTGATGCCTTCAAAGAGTTCCCAAACCTCCGTCTTTCAAAGCAGAGCTGAATGCAGAAAAGACAAACAGCAGAACGTGAGACTCGCTCGCTGTTTGTGAGCTGAACACCTTCCTCTGGCAGATTTATTATTTACAACAAGCGGAGAGAAGCTGAAAAGAGGTTAAGGGCAGGATGCAGCTGGAAATTCACCATGCGCTTCCCTAGTTAGTATGATATCTGATGGTCCTGAGTAAGCCTCAGAAGAACCTATCCCAAGTGGAAATAATTATCCAGGCAAAATGATCACACACACCTCTTGAGGATACCTTTGGAAAGAAAAAAATCAATTTTGATTAACCAATGCTTTTTTTTAAAAAAAAGTATAATCCATGTTTGTTATTGGAGGTAATGTTTCTAGTGGTCTGTGATAGTTCTAATTCAAAACTGTGATCTTCACCATTCAAACTGAGAGCCTGGTGTTTCTTCCATGCCTTGAAGGTGTTTCCACTTTTTGGACATTTGACTTGTTTTAGATAATGACTATGAATTGTTTAATCAGCCTCAAAAATCTCCTTGCCTGAATGCCACTCAGACTGTGGAATACCTTGTTGAAATGAAATTTAACAATTTGCCTTTAAGAAAGAATCTTGAAAACTTAGATGACGTTAAGTAAATATGCTTTAAGTGGGAGTATTAGGTATGCACTGAGCTCTCACGTGATGGAATAAATGGAATTTAGAGGATGAACTCCTGTTCACGCTTATTTAGGCTTTAAGGTTGCATCCAGATGTTGATTACTTATTCTGATATATTTGGATATTCTGGAATAAAGCATGGATATTCCCAGAATGCCTATGCTTTATTCTGGAATATCCAAATGTGGCAGAATAATTAACCAATGTCTGGTTGCAACCTTAGAAGTGAAGGGTATCTGCGGAGGAAGCATAAATCCCATGGTCTGGAACTGCTAAAGAATGGATTGCGCCCTTACAATCCATGTATTCAAATGATGCTTCACTCCTTTGTTGTGATGTAAAATTAATGCACACTTGGTACAATGTCTTGATTTTAAAACAATGGCTACATAACGGGAAAGTCAAATTGCTTTGATATAAATTTAGATAACAGTGGATACCGTACCATGGTCACCATCTTGGGAATGTTAATTTTATGTAAACTTATGTGCAACTTTTTGAAAATATTCCATGAAACGTGATAGCTCTAATTGTAACAGATTGCTGTGTTTGGATAGTCCAAGTTGTTAAAATGTTAAGGCGGTGATTGTAAAAACACTTTTTCAAATCCATAGCCAAGACATTCAGAACTGAAGTCTTTTCCTTCTCTCTTTCACTTTAGGTTTCTTTTCTCATCAGCTACGAAGAGCGTTCATTATTTCTGCTGCCACCACAAGGAGATTTTAACATTAATAAATTCATAAAGAAGATTTCCCTCCCCCCTACTGAGCAATAGATGACTAAAAGTAGTGGAGAAGACGCGAGATCGGGGAACAGGATGGAGCGTTTCCAACAAGGGGTCCGGAAACGTACACTTATGGCAAAGAAGAAAGTACAGAGCATCACAAAAGATGATGTTAAAAGCTATTTGCTGAGGAATTTTTTTGTGCTTTTCACCATCATTGCAGTGATTGTGGGTGAGTAATTCGATCAAGACAACTGATCTTGGGAAAGCTCAACAGAGCAGCTGCATTTAAACTTCTATTCAGGCAGGCAGACACCACAGGGTTTGCTTTTCAGTCATTCCATGTTGCTCAACAGCTGGGAAAACGTTGGATTTGTAGTTCTGCTTCTTAATTACAGAATTAAATCAGGAACATTGAAAAGGAAGGGAAATGTGTTGGGTCATTTTACTATCTCTCCCCTCCTGACTATAATCTGCACCTTCTATCAGCAGTCTTGTTTCATTTATTGACAGTTAAAGAAAATAAGATACAGCTTCACTGTAAACTTTCCTCAGTTTCCCAAACATGCTTTTTCTCCCCAGTATCACTTTTCAGTCAGTTCCTGAAAAGTTGCACCCATCAGTTAAGGAGGGATGATCACACAAGCTAGGAAGATGAATAAAAGGAAAAGATAAACATGCCCTTTGAACAATAAGGCTGCACCAAGACGCGACTCACTTATTCCACTATCTTTGAATATTCGGGATTACAGCATAGAATATTCAAAATAATTACGCAATGTCTGGATGCAGCCTGAAGCAGGACTAGGCAGTCCGATTGAGGTGGAACCGGCAGACAGCCTTTGAAGTTTTCAGGGACATGCCCTGCTTCCAGAAGCACTTCCTAGCCCTTTCTGCACTGAGCCTTATAATGGATTATATCTTGGAATAGGGACATGCCATGTGCATGCTAGTGCAGACAATGACAGGACCTGCCCAAGGCCTGCTATAGCCTGCACCAGTATGCCTATGGCAGGGTCCTATTCTGGGATATCATCTGGAATAAGGCCCAGTGCAGAAAGGGCCCCTGTTGCACCACCAAAATGATCTCCTTGTGTCCTGGATCATTGAGTGATGTATGATGCACTTTGCACATGTGACCAACAGTTCTGAGCTAGGGTTGTTAAACCACCAGTAGACCTCATTGACAAAGTCTACCTGTAGCTTGGGACAGGGCCACCAGTGGGGCACCCTATCTCATTCTCTTGCTCTGTCCACACAGATGGAGGGTGCTAGGAGGGGTGGTGCTTCCCTTATCCCATACTAGCATGTGGAGGGTAGGCTCTTGGACCCAACACTAACAGTAGGTTTGGAAAGAACCATATATTCTCTTTGGTCCAATCAGGGATGCTTACTCTGCAACCCTCCAGGTGTTCTGGAACTAGAACTCTCACCCTTGACAATTTTCACATGTTTCACTGGGGCTGTCATGAAATGCTGGGTGCTGGGAGTTGTACTTTACAAACATTTGGCAGGGCACAAATTGAGCATCCTGGTCAAGTCTAACCTGCCCTTGTTGGGTTTGCTGTGCTGGAATTGGTGGCTCTCAGACTGAACAATGTTTCCAATGCCTCTTGGCTTTGTGCAAACCAACCTGCATAAACAAAAATGCTCAATCTTAATATTTTCCTTCATAGTTAAATAATTACAGCCATGTATCCAAGGTCAGATTTTTCATAACTTATGTAATTAAATAGCCAATGGGAGATCTACCTGTACAGGAGTCACAGAAGGCAACCTGATTAGGTGTTGTTTACAAAGCTGATTAGAGTAATGTTTGCAATGTTATATTTTGAACACTTCTAGTCGGAAATGGGGGAAGTTGGCTTGGGAATTATGCTTGCTGTATTTACAGTACACCCTTTTTAGGGTTTTTTTAAAAAGAATAATTGATTGTGGCTTGGATCAAAGGATTACAACACCATAGGCTTGTTTGGAGAGGAGATTTGGGGCTTGCGTTTTTCAGACATGGTCAGTCTCTTGGAATTCTTCGCAAAGCTATAGTATAGTAGTTTGCCATTCAAGGAAAAAGACTTTCCTGAGAATTTGTTTCCCTTTGGAATGACCACTATTGGGGTATGTATATCAGAGAGAGAGAAAGGGAGACAGGAACAGAGAAAGGTTTTAGTAAAAACAAAATAATTCACCCAAGTGTGGCATGTATTAAAATATTTTACTCTTTATTTTGGAGCGTATCAAGTGCCTTTGCTGATATTAAAAACAAGAGAGAAAAATTTAGCAATTGCCGTCACATGGAAAGATGTGGCTTGCTTCCTAAATCAGTGTAGGAATTGCAATTTTGGAGTTGTTTCCCTGGAGGAATTTTAGAGAAAGTGTCATGCTGGTACCTGCTTAAAAAAGAACGGTACAGAGGCCCTTTCTCATTGGGCCTTATTCCAGATTATATCCCAGAATAAGAGCAAGCCACCCCTATGCTGGTGCAGGCAGAATAAAGCCCGGTGCAGAAAGAGCAATAGGTTGTATCCATGTTGGGCTTAATGCATACCCACTGAGGGCCTAAGCAAGGGACATCCATGTTCTTATAGCTGTCCCACACCTGCTACATCTCCAAGGACCAAGGAGTTCCCAGAAGCAAATAGCCACAGGACTACTCTGAGGCACTGGTTACCCTCAGATATTTGAGCCAGTGCTACAGAGGATTTTAGGAATTGAGGCATTATCTAATATTATATCAGGGTTGCTTTAGCAAATCAGTCTGATAAAAGCATAAATCATATTTACACTAAGGGTGTGCACAAACGCAGTTTTCAAATTCGATTCATAATGAATCAAATATTCAAAAATCTGAATGTATCCGAATAATGAAAAAATGAATTTCTGGACATTTGATCCTATGTATTCGTACAAATAATCTTGTATGCATCCCGTATTTATCCAGTTTTCATCCCATATGGAGGTGTATGAGATGTGTAATGGATGAGTACAGGTACCTATGAGATGCATATGTACCCATACAGATAGAAAGGTCCCAATTATTTGTATGAATAACTCAAGATATTGTATTCATTCAAATTTGGAAATCCGAATGTCCGGACATTCTGTTCATATACGAATGCTCGAATTTGTATGAATTTGTATGAATAATGAATATTTTGAATAATGGTGCCCATCCCTAATTTACACTGCTCGCCACAACTCTCTGTTGAAAAATTATTCAATGAAAGAGTTAATATTTTGTTAATAGACCCGAGCTAATCACATACATCCTCTGGATCAGGCAGGGTGATCCAACTATGGGTTATTCCACACTGGCTGGTATAATGATTTGATGGTTCAGAGGCCGGCAGTGTCAGACATGCCGGGTGCCATGTTGGTGCACTGTGATTCTGTCCCTCCGTGGAGCTGGATTTAAGAAAGGTGGCATTCTTCCCCCTGTGCCAGCACAAGCCATGTCTGACATAGGGACAGATCAACTGGCCACATCTAGCTGGATTCTGCATGGCTTAGTCCTTAAGCACAGTTAGCTGTAGAACCATAAAAGCGTCTTGAATGACTCAAGATAGGAGACAGTTGTATTGCAATGTTGTGCTTGTTTGGTTTTAGGCAGCATCTTTGATCTTCAGGGAGAAATAACAATTACTTAATAGCTGTGCATGGATAGGGCATCCCTAAGTCTGATGCTTCTGCTGCGCTGATTACAGTAATAAGCGATCCTTCTCCAGTCATGAATTTGTGTTTCTGGTTACTTTTCATCTATTCTTCTTTGTTCCAATTTATTTTGGATAGGAAGTGCAATCATGTCTACTTAAGATAATATTTCTCAAGCAGTTTCTTGAACAAGAGGACATCACTTGGATGTCATGAACAAATGAAGTCTCATCTTATGTCTAGTTCTTTCTAGAAACCACTCCCCTCTCTGGATTTTGTAAGAGTTCAAAAAAATCTAGAGTGCTTACCTGCTATTACATTTCTCTGTCCACTGAATTCACTTACAGTACGTAAAATGGGTGCAGGACTAATAAAAACAATTCACTGTTAGAGAATGGTCCATACACTAGCAGGTCAAAAGCCCTTTCTACTTCTACCAGCCAGGGTGGAAGAAGGGAGCAGTCATCACTTTCTTTGCTTGGCTCAGGAGAGCTGCTTAGGGCACTATCAGACTTGCTTAAAGGAGTGCCCAAGGGAGGGTTGGACTCGGGGACACTAAATGTTTTACCCCTGCATGTGCCTTAACATGTCCGAAATCCTGGGAATGGCCAGCCCAAATACTGAGTATAATAACACACTGAGTGATGCTTTCTCTCTAGTCATGTTGGGCAGGGAGCTTCATAAGCACAGAGGAGGAAAATCCAGCCAATCAGAGCATGGGAAGGAATGCTGCTGGCCAGTGACCAATCAGGGTCCCACAAAACCAGATAGGTGGCTGGTCAATCAGTGGTGAGAACCTGTTAAAATTTTGAGACGAAGAAAGAGCAACATGTGGAAATATGAGAGAGGGTTATTCTTTTAACCATTTGAATGCCTGGTTGTTGTTGTTTGACAACTACAGAAGGGGTGTGTTTTCTGAAAGGAGCAATTGAAAAAAGCTCTGCCTGATCATACTCTTAGACTGGATTCAGTCAACCTATGGTCAGCTTCCTTCTGCCACCGTGCCTTCAATGGAATCTAGATGGGGTCCTTAAGTCAGCTGTCCCACAGGAAAGATGTGTGCTTTGCTATGCCTCTGTGTATATGAGGTATAAATTTTTGTAGCGGCCTTCATAGTGGTGACATGGCATCCCACTGAGAGAGCTTTGTCAAAAAATGCCATCTCTTTGTCCTGCGGGTCACATTTACAAATCAGTCCAATGCTAGGTTGCTCAGACTCTGCTTGCCACAATTCCTACTGATTCGTTCAGGGCGAATCCCCACAGCAAGCTTATTTCACTTTCCGTAAACCGAAATAATAGAACCGGATGTAAACGTGAATTTGCCTGTTCCCATTACTTTTAACTTAATCACGTTGGATCCGGATTCCGAGGATTGTACGTGGGGTATGTGACTCAAGGTAGGACTCAAGTGGCTATTTTTTAAAAGCCGCTTTTCGGGGCTGCCCTGCCCTCTTCCTCCTGGCATGGATGCGCCACCCATAAGGGACCCCTTCACTGAGCCTAACTGGGTGGCTGCCGCTTCCATGGATGGAGGAAAAATGGCAGTGGGCAGCCAGCCAGCGATTCTTTCCCCTCCTCTCCCCATTGCTCAGGGCACACAGCAGCAGCGGCAACTAAAGCCCCTTTGCTTTAAACATTCACATTCAGCTGCTTTCCTCCTTTCCTTTCCCTTTCTAAAGTCAGATCTTTTAGAATTGTGCAAAATTGCAACATTGTTATTCCAACCATTAAGGTGTGAAGTGGTTCCATCGCTACAGTGTAGCGATCACTGTTAAGTGGATTTTTACACTGAAATCACTGTCTTTGGAAGCAAGCTATTGGGAGAGGGAAACCCTAAACATGGATTCTCATCTCTTAAAACGGTACTGTCCACACAGTAAAAAATGTAAAACGTTTCAAGCGCATGATCCGGAGTGAGACCTGTTGAAATCAGGATTGAGATTCATCATGCTTTGGGGTGGTTTAACACAGGGAAAGGGTGTTAAGCCAAACTGCCGTGCAGACTCTGAGGACCGAAAACGTTTTGAATGCGAGATAAGGTTGCCGTGAAGACATGGCCTCAGTGTGATTAATTTTAAACAATACAGAAGCACTGTTAGTAGTAACTTATCAATTGCATTTCTATTTAAAAACTCTTTGACTTCAGAAACAGTGCTGAAAATGGAATAAAAATGAAAACATTAGACTTCCTTCATAAATGTTGAATGGCCATTTTGGCTTACCATGTTTTAAATTACGTACATACTTTCCTCTATGGCTCAGAAATTTGTTGTACTTTGGATGCTAAAATGAGGGTAGACAATATGGTTCCCTCTGGAGACTGCCAGGTGATAAGGTCCATAAGGCCCACCCAGCAAGGAAAACAGTCAAGGATGAGGAATGTTCAAAGCACTTTTTCTGACAGCCATTTTGGAGCCTCACCATAGTCAACTATGACCTACTAGATACTCAGCTACTACAATATTGTTGGATTATTCTTGGAAATAGCTCAAAAGGGTGGCTCAGAAATGGCAGCCAGCTCTTTAGCTATCTGGAGCACATCTTGCTTAGGGGTGGGCAGGCCTGGCTACATCTGGCAGCACACTGAGCTGTGAAACCAAGCAAGGGATACTGTCCACCTGCAAGCCATTCAGCTGAGAACCACTGGTCGTCCATCAGTCATCAGGGCTTGCTAGTTTGGAAACTTCAGTTTGCAGCTGCCTAGTGTCTCTCTCTCTTCTTGTGGTTTCGTGGGGTACCAAAACATCTGAATAGATTATTGGGATGAGTTACTGAAAACTCAGCAGAAGGGTGAATCAATGAATGTATTTCCTCTTTCTGACTAGAGCTCTAGTATCAATGGCTACTAGAATGGATGCCTATCTTTCAGGCTGGAGGAAAGGGCAGTGTGCCTCTAGGGCCATTGCTGGGATTTGAGAGCAGGAGAAGTTTTGCCCTTGTCTCTGCTTGAGATGCCCATGGGCAACTGGTGGGCCACTGTGTGAGACAGGATGCTGGACTAGATGGGCTGTGGCCTGATCTAGCAGGCCACCTCTTATGTTCTAGTAAAGTCTGCATTATGTCCTTGTGAAAACTGGCTGAGTACATCTGTTTCTGAGGAAGCAAAGTGGGAGTGAGGGGCAAAGCTGGAAAAAAAATCCTGTGAATATGGAGCAAGAAGGTTTTCTGGCACAGGTGGATCACTGTTCTACTCTGATATGACAAGAGATCAGTTAACTTCCAGGAGCCAATGACATGACTAGGAGTAGTGTGCGGTGACAGATGAAGGATAGGACCTTCCCATAAAAGCAGTTTCAGCTTCTTTTGGAGTTCTTTCCTTAGACTGCAGGTAACCTACAGAGTGCATAATCATGCAGCGGTGTCCTAGTACCTTGATCTAACAGTTGCAAAGCTTCTGTTCCTAAAGGGAGAAGCATTTAAAGGATTGGTGCCCATTGCAGGGCCCCAAAATTCCAAACACGTGGAGAGGCCAAAGAAAAGATTCAGTGACCCTCTAGTTTAACTGATTTATGTATTGTTCACAGTCAGCTGTTAATTTTAACCACATAGGGCAACAAATAGCTGAAACTTTATATTAAAAATTAGATTCTCCTCCCCACTACAGGCTCATGTCCCCAATCTGGGAATTGTTTCTCAGGAACCTCCCATGCACTAAACCATTGAGAAGAAAAAAAAATATAAGATCATCATAAATCTATCAAATTTAACTTTCCATTTCTTGGAAAGAGCCATAGAGGTGAATGTTTTGAACAGAGAGTCATCATACAACTAAGGCTAATGCTCAAGGTTATACAGTACAGATTGCACATTAGCAAGATATGCATGGCAACCTATGGAGCTATAAATGGACCATAAGGAAACAGTTCTCATAATCTGTTCACCTATGACACATTCAATGCATAGAATGAATGTAGCATCCACATGGACCTGTAGTCATCCAGCCACCAAAAGTGTATCTTTCAGTGCTTGGTCAACAGAGAGAGAGGAAAAAAAGCAGTTAAAGCTGTTTCTCATATTTACTACTAGCAGCCCTGTTGCTGCCATGACTGCTCAAGGAATCCTATGTGCCTCCTTGGTGGCCTCATTTAACACAGGAAATGGCCCAGAGGCCATTTCCTGTATTTAATAACTTCCCTCTTTCCAGCGAGATCAAAGCCAGGGCTTCACCAGCCTTGACCTTGACAGCTGGGGACCACAGGTGACATGCACACATGACCTCACCTCTTAATTTGTAGGGGGAAGATTGCTATAAGTTGTAATCTTTTACGCCCTCCTCTGTGAATCTTGACTGTATAGACTACCACTGTTGACCATCATATCTTTCTATCAGATCTCGCATGCTGATCTTGGAATGCTACAGGTTCCCCTGACTAATAGCATCCCTCTTTATCTATCTGCCTTTCCCTTTTCCTCAATTTCAGTCTAGTTGTAAATTGTTGTGTTGCTGCATATCAGGTTCTTCATCTTAGCCTTTGGGTATTTTCACACACTGTAAGACTCAATGACCAGTTGCAACAACAATAAGTCTCCCAAACTCCCTTAAAAACCTGAAGTGACTTTCTGCTAACATCCCATACTTTAGTAAAGACCCACTAACAAGAGCCTCTTAAACCTGCTACAAGGAGAATGGAGGCCCAAGGATAATATCTTGTGTCTAGACACTCCACATCTATGGCTGGTAATATTGCATCTGGAGTATTCTTACATTGTTTTTAAGATAGATATAAGAACTTGAGTCATGCTGGGAAGCTTTTGTATTGAAGATTGTCTGCATGAACTAAAAAGGGTACTTGCAGAGAGCCTGTCTCAAAAGATGGAAAGTATCCTGAGAAGCACACTTTCCTCAGATTGTGGGAAACCACTCTAAGGGTACTTGCAACTCTCATGCACCTCACCCCTACCACGCAGAGAGAAGGCAGTGGCAGTGACAACATTCTTTTTCCATTTCCTACCAAGTGCGATTAAGGGTCAGATAAACCTTCCGTGGCCATTTTTTATCTGATCCTTTGTGTTGGGTGGAAAGCCCTATACTATCCACCCTTTACCTGTGCCAAATAATGGCTAGAGATGGAGAGCAAATACAAGAGATGTCTGATTTGGAATGGATTTTAATTTGTCCCACATGTACACAATCCATCTTTGAACAGAGTTGATGTGTAGATGAAACCCTGGTTTCCAAACTTCAGCTCCATTCATATTTAGTATTCAGACAGACTTTACACATGTTCTCATGATTTCACAATTTACTGGCTTACTGTGTTCAAACAATCCATTCCTCCATCTACTGTAAAATGGAACGGTTCCATGTGCTTGTAGAGGAAATGCATACTCCAGCCATTTTGCCTTCCTGTCCACAAGGAAGAGAATAGATTCTTTGATTTCTTAGGCATTGTTTGGGGAGGCACTTCCCCTTCTTTTACTGCAAAACTGCTGCTGCTTCGTACCTTTGGGATGCATAGCAAGTTTGGATTGTCCACCACACATAGGAGTTGTGCTATGAGCTAGTAGTTTACCTAAGACTAAGGCACTACAGAACCTTAATATGCTCACCAGATGACAAGTGGACAGGACAAGCAAATGCCTCTAGCAAGTAGTCTGCGGGTTCTCTAGGCAGAAACATTTTGTTTCCCTTGCCCATGTAGATGAAAGAAGTGGAATAGAAGCAATTCTGGGTCCGAAATAGTAGGATCTGGAATTGCTGCATACCCCCTCCCAGTATAGAGTTCTGGTAACCAAGCCCAATTCAAGGTTTTGACTCTGACTTATAAGGCCCTAAATGACTTGGGCCCCAAATATCTAAAGGAACACCTTCTCCCATATCGACCTGCCCGTGCCTTGAAATCAAGCTGTGAGGCCCTCCTGGTTGTCCCACCACCTTTAATAGTGAGGTTGATCGGCACCCGGGAGAGAGCCTTTTCTGTGATGGCCCCCAGACTATGGAATAGCCTCCCCCTTGAGGTGCGTCATGCCCCTTCCTTATAGATATTTAGGAAGGCAGTGAAGACACACCTCTTTACCCTGGCTTTTGGCTGAGCTGCTTATGTTTCCCCCCAGTACAGACACTATTATTTTAAACATATTGTGTATTGCTTTATATTTGTTGATTTTTTTAAAAAGTCTTTTAATGTATACTTTGTTTTAATCTGTTTTAAGGTTGTTACCCGCCCAGAGGCCTTTGGGTATGGGGTGGGATAGAAATGTGAATGAATGAATGAATGAATGAAGGAAGGAAGGAAGGAAGGAAGGAAGGAAGGAAGGAAGGAAGGAGGGAAGGAGGGAATGAATGAATGAATGAATGAACGAACGAACTATGCTTGAGTCTGAGAGGGTGAGAAATCAGATAGATGAAGTCTAAGTCAGCACCAAAACAACTTAGGTCCTCAATATCCCAGTAGCCTCTGTTTATGAGTTCAAGGCACTCAATGCACACTTTTCAGAGGCTAGTTAAAATTTACTGTATCGCAATGTCTGTTAGTTAGATGTCGTCTCTGTCCTGTGTTGTGTGCTGCACTGTGATATTCAGTGTTTGTTTTTATTGGTTTCCATCTTAGTTTTAGTCGTTTTTAATGTAGATGCTTGTGTTGCATTGGGACCACCTGGCTTAGAGGCAGAGTAGGAATTGTGCTGAAGCTAAGAAAAGCTGGTTCTGACCATCATCAAAAACTGAGACTCCCTGACTAACAAGAGAGCATTGCCTAGCATATTTATTATCAAAAACAAAGCAAAACAATAAAGGACAAAAAACCAAACCCCTCTGAACAGCACTTGGTTGTTCAACCTCCAAAGTCTGATGTCAAAGTATCTTGTCATCCTAAGTAGCAAGTGTACATGCTCAGCTGGGATCTCAGAAAGAAATGTCAAGGAAGTCACTAGGAAATGGACTGCTGAGAAACCAGAGGCCTGTTTGCACTTAGGCCTAAGGTATGCAATCAGGACAGCTCTGGTAAAGAGCATTCACACGCTCGCTAGGCTGCTACAGCCTAGAAGTGTCTCCGCCCTCACCAGAGCTGTGCTAACTGTGGCTGAGGTGTGGGGCACGAAATCATGCTCCACACCTGTCTCACCTATACCCCGGTCTTACCTGCAGCGTCCAACGGGGAGAGCATTTGTTCTTCTTCTGGGGCTGCTGCAGGACTCCCGTCCCCTGGGTGGCACAACTGACCACCAGTGCCCGTGTCTCACGTTCTGTGGTGTGCTGGTTGGCAGGCAGCCGACCGATCAATCTGGGAGAAGGGGGAGACCAGTCTGACCTGGCAATGTGCTTCACCACCACTGGATTGTGTCCTTCGCCAACTGGGCATGCCTGGATGGACTCTTGCCATCCTCCCTCCCCCCTCTCGGCAATATTGCAGGGCTTTTCCTCTCCCCTCTCAGGGTTTTTTCCCTCCTCTCAGAGATCCGATCCCCTACAGGAGGGAGGAAACATCCTGCAGATTGTGGAGAGGGGGGGAGGGAGGATGGCAGGGGGACATCCACCCCCGAGCCATGCCCTGCACAGGCAGGTCAGTAGGGGGCGCTATCCAGGGCTGAGAGGCAATATCGCAGGGCGTTTCCTGCCCCCTTTCAGGGTTTCTTCCCTCCTCTCAGAGATCTGATCCCCAAAAGGAGGGAAGAAACAGCCCACAATCAATCGCAGATAGCAGGGGAAGATGGCAGGAGGCAATCCAGGCTTGCCCCCCAGGCAATGCCCTGCATGGGCAGGTTAGCAGGGGGCTCGATTCAGAGGTGGTGAAGCACATTGCTAGGTCAGACCGGTCTCCCGTCTCCCCCAGATCAATCGGTCTGCCTGCCAGCCAGTGTATCATGGCAGCGGCACCCAATTGAGCCACCCGGGGGGGGGGGCTGGGCACAGCAGTTGGCGTGGGCCAATACTCTCTGGGTACAGGAGCACCATTTGCATTTCTGGCTGCCTTGGGGAGTCCAAGGCTCTCAGAAATGTGAATCGTCCTCCTGTTCCTGGACCGTACCGGGCTTAGAGGTCTCAGTGCAAGAAGACCCCAGGCTGTTGATGGCAGTGGTGGACAGGGCCAGCCTTCTCTAAGCCACCTCAGAGGTGCCCTCTTTTTGATGTGCCTAATCACAGCCTAAGCTGCTTTAGAGATACATTTTTGCTGTCTGTAGACATAACCAAAGACAAGTTAGGCAGGAGATATAAATCTTTGGCAGCTCAGGACGCACATGTGGAAGTTTTAGAGCTTCAGGTGTCAGATGTTCTGCTTGTCTCTTTGTACTGTGCAAGAGAAATGAAAGTGTAGACGTTTTGTAGTATCCTTAGGCACTGTCTGTTTGCCTGTCTCTAAAGAAATTAGGAAATAAAGTATTGTGGAAGGTCTCAGGTTCCAAAAGGAAGTGAGAAGGCCAGGAAGTGTGCTACAATCTTGATTAGCAGCTCCAGTTAAACGGCCACTTTAAAAACATTTGTTGGAGTACCAGACAAGGAGCCATTTTGAGCCATCTGGTCTGTACTTCATCCAATGCAAACAGAGCACGCTAGCAAGGGTCAGGACCTTCCTTCAACCATACCAAGGTGTGGAACAGAGGCTTCTGGACCTCTTGCTTATACCACTAGTGTTAAGTGCAGAAAGACTGTGATCTCCAGTCACCGAGAGGCTATAACTGGCTCTAATATACTTTTAAACTGAACAGAATAAATTTAGGTGGAGTATAAGAAATAACCTCTTGACTGTCAGAAAAGTCAAGTTTAACAGTAGGATTGATGACACAGTCTGTTCAGATTTAGGACTTACAGGTCACTGGAAAGCAGAAGGTTTAAGGCTGATCCTGGCTTCTCTCCACAAGAAGATAATGGCAAACCACATCTGAATCTGCCAAGAAAAATACATAGATGTGTATATGCAGTATCATGAGTTTGCTCTGACAACAGCCAACAACATCAGATTTGAGATCTCCCACGGTATTAATAAGACACTGGCTGCATCTACACAGATGTTGCAATGTGCCTCTCCAGATGGTTTAGGAGCAAGACATCCAAATATCTAGATGCCTCTGGGATAGTGCATTTACATACCCTTTCCCCCTCTGCCATTTATGCCACTTCACCTGCCCTGAGAGTCACATTAGTTGGTGGCATCTTCCAATGATTCTTGAGGCAGTTGTGAAGCTCAGAAACACCTTCTCCCATTCTATGGAGTGATGCAAAGGAAGGAGAAGTACAGTGGAAGGCCTGGCTGGGCAGGGATATTTTTGTACCAGACCCCCTCCCACCCCCCAAAAAAACAAGTTCTGGGCCATTTCTGTTTTGGCACAAAAGTACCCCAGGAAAACTTCACAGGTGTGATGCTTTCATGATCAAAAGGCATGATGCGTTTGTTCACTGTGCCTCATGTGTGCTTTGTGTGAGCCATGAGGTAGCCATTGATGAGCAAAAAGATGACTAAATGAGCAGCTCTCATTGGCCTTTCTGGCACTGAGGGGTACACTGGACCATGATCTGATTGAGGCCTCTACTATCTCCTGTCTGCACAAAAGAAATGGCACCAGAAGCAGGCAAACTGCAAAAAAGGCAAACACCATCCTAGGATGCATCAAAAGGAGTCTAGATCAAGAGAAGTAATTATTCCTCCTTACTCCACCTTGGTCAGACCTCATCTAGAGTACTGAGTCGAATTCTGGGCACCCCAGTTCGAAAAAGAAATTGACAAACTAGAGAGCAAGTCCAAAGGAGAGCTACCAAAATGGTTAGTGGTCTGGAAACCATGTCCTACAAGGAAAGATTGAAGGATCTAGGAATGTTTAGCTTACAGAAGAAAAGACTGAGATGAGACATGATCATGGTCTTCAAATACCTGAAGGGCTGTCACAGTGCAGAGGGATTGTCTCTATTCTCACATGCACAAGATGGAAGGACTAGAAACAATGGTATGAAACTTCAAAGGAGTCAAATACAGATTAGATATCAGGAAAAACTTCCTGACAGCAAGGGCGATCAGTCAGTGGAATAGGTTGCCATGGGAGGTAGTGAGTTCTTCTTCACTGGAGGTCTTCAAGCAGAGGCTGGACCTACATCCCTCTGGGATGGTTTAGGAAATCCTGCACTGAGCAGGGGGTTGGACTCAATGACCCTAGAGGTCCCTTCCAACTCTGTGGTTCTATGGTTCTATCTTCAGCCTGAACCTTTGAAGGCTAAATGCCAGCTTTCAGGACTGGGCGGAGCACTTAGGCCTAGAATGGCATGGGCTGTCTGAGATGCACAGTGTCTTATTTTGCCCTACCAATAAACCCTTCAGCTACCCAGCTAGCATGGAAATGACCGTGCTGTCAACTTCTGATTATTCCTTGTGGCCTTCTTAAGCTCCAGTGCTATAGGTTGTTGTTCTCTACTGATTAGCAGATGGAGAACCAACTCAGTTCAGAAATTTCATTGAAACGGTTAGTGGCTTTTCGGTTGCTGCTTTCTCTGCGAAGGGAAAAAACTATATTTGAATTGTAATTCTTTAAAACAATGTTTAGCTTCCTCATAAATTAAATTCTCATGACATCCTGCTGAAAGCCTTTGCCATAACATAACAGTTTAACCAACATGAAACCAACAAAAATTATGGTGGAGGCATCTCCTCAGTGTAGAAGGAAGGAAGGAAGGAAGGAAGGAAGGAAGGAAGGAAGGAAGGAAGGAAGGAAGGAAGGAAGGAAGAGAGTTGGCTTTTCTACCCCGCTGTTCTCACCCATTTAAGGGGACTCAAAGCAGCTGACAAAGCCTGTGAGAGCTCAGAAAGAGATCTGTGACCAGCCCAAAGTCACCCAACTGGCTTCATGGGGGAGGGCGGAATCGAACCTGGTATTCCCAGATAAGAGTCTGGCTCCCTAACCACAAGACCAAACTGGCTCACAGTTCTTAAGTGAGTTCTTTTTTTTTAAATTATTATTATTAATTTTCAGTACAACAAGTTCTTCTGCAGTTATTGGTCCTTCAACTGTGTGCCATGATGCTATTTTTGTTTAATAACAAAGTTCCATGTTTTGCCTTTCCCTCAGGTATCATCCTTGGATTTTCTCTCCGATCATACCACTTCAGCTACAGAGAGGTGAAGTATTTTTCCTTCCCTGGAGAACTCTTAATGAGGATGTTGCAAATGCTGGTTCTGCCTCTCATCGTTTCCAGCTTAGTAACAGGTACAATCTCTCTCTTCCTCCTTTTTTTCCCTCTTTCCCATGCTTCTGCCTATATTATGCTATTGCAGAGGAGACCTTTTGCTTTGCTTTTTTAAAAACTGGGGAGGGGGAGGGGGTTTTGAAAAAAAATTTTTTTTTGCTTTTTTAAAAAGCTCTCATAAAAAGCATATGCAGTCCTGAATATCGATGCCCGTGATATTTTTTCAGGATTTCACATGTCCTGCAGGAAGTCTAGAATATTGTGTTTTGATATGTAAAGCCATAGTCTAGAGGCTATAATAAATCCTTTTATCTGTGTGTTTGCTACTTGCAAGTTTCATGTACTTGTGTTTGACAGTTTGCAACTCTCTCTCACTGTAACTAAACCCAGGTATTTGTAAACCAGCACCAGAGACTGGTGTTTGCTTGCTACTTTTCCTGTGGTGTGAGAGAAATTGAAACCCAATGCCCAACCCTAACCTATTCCTCACCTGAAAAGCAAAGTCTTTCAGAGCTACCTTTCCCCCCTCTGTTGCTTTCTTGAAGTCATTTCAGAGTTTAGAAGGCAAAGCCTTGATTGATTCAACCCCAGCACGGCTGTATTCCATCCTCCAACTCATTCCAGGGTTTGCTTAAACAATGGCCATGTTCCCACCTACTGGCGAACCTGGAGCAAACCCGGATTACTCTGATCTGGAGTAATCCAGGTTTTGCTGCGGGTTAGGGGTGGAGGCCAGGGACAGGACTGACTGCGTGTAGGGCTCTTCCCACACAGAACTTGCAGGTGCATACAAGCACATCTGTGAATGGCACAGCATGGTGAGCCACCACTGCCACCACTGCTGCCACTGCCAGCCTCCTCCTCAGGTGCCTTGGTTCCTTTTCCCTCCCCCTGTTTCAACAGGGGGGAAGAAAAGGCTGGCTCAGTTTAAAGCCGAGTAAAGAAGGACAGCCAGTGGCTGGGTAAGTGAGCAAGGGGGTACGGCATCCTAGGGGAGATCTCCCCTCCACACACACCCTCACTCACTTACCCAGCCACCAGCTGTCCTCCTTCGCTCAGCTTTAAACCGAGCCAGCCTTTTCTTTCCCCCTGTTGAAAGAAGGAGAGGGAAAAGGAAGGAAGGCAGCTGAGGACATTAGGAGCAGGAGCCTGGCAGCCACTGCCTTTCTTCCTTTTCCCTCCCCCTGTTTCAACAGGGGGAAAGAAAAGACTGGCTCGGTTTAACACTGAGTGAAGGAGGACAGCTGGACCCCCTCACTCATTTACCCAGCCGCTGGCTATCCTCCTTCACTCAGCTTGAATCTGAGTCAGCCAGAAAATCCTTGTTGAAACAGGGGTTTTCTTTCCCCAGATTTCTCCCAGAACTGGCATGGGGAGAACTGGAGAACTGGCATGGGGCAAGAGGGCTAAAATCTGGAATGGATTCAGATTACTGGGGGATTTAATGGAAACCCTCATGGCTGAATCCAAATCCACTCTGGATTTTACCCCCTATGGCAGGGTTTCCCAAACTATGGGTCGCCACCCACTGGTGGGTCGCGAGCAAATATTGAGTGGGCCCTGCCTGTAGAACCAACCGAGCCTTTATTCATATTGGTAATGGTTAAATTTCCTAGAGGCGGGTCCCGAGTTGGTAAACTTATATTAGATGGGTTGTAGCCCAGACAACTTTGGGAACCACTGCCCTATAGGAATACATCCAATATGGTCTTCCCGCAACGCTGTTCTCCTTCTCCTTCACTTCTTTTTGACTTCAGCTTTGTGGTTCACTTGTTCATTCATGTCCAACTCTTCAAGACCTCATGGTCCATAGCACGTCAGGCCCTTCCATCCTCTAATGTCTCCCAAAGTCTGCCTGAGCTCACACAATCTGTTCATCTTATTCTCTGCTGTCTTCTTCTCTTTTTGCTTTCAATATTTCCCACCATCAAAATGTTTTCTAGTGAATCCTGTTGTCTCATTACGTAGCATTAGTCCTTCCAGTGAGCAGTCTCGAGTCGTTTTCGCACTATCCTTCCTGTCTGCTGGACGGGAAAGGAGCACAATGGCCCAACATTGACTAGTGCTTGCACTTGAGTGCTAGTCGACTTTATCCGCCCCCTCCCCATGGGATTGGATACTCACCTTATTCGATCCTGGGACCCGGTCCTCCTCCGGGCACCACCATTTTTGCTGTGGCACCTCCCTCACTGTGTGTGCATCAGTGCCGTTGCCCTGATGATGCTGATGTTCTGCACACATGCAGTTGCATCTATTGTCGTCTGAGGTGCCAGTGTGCTTCCGCGACACCTCACACGACCACAGAGCCTCGGCAAGAGTGAATGGCTGTTCCACTGGATGCCTCAGGTGAGTAATTAGGTAATGTTGCTTAAGGTGTAGAACACAAAATCAACTATTAGTGCACCTCTGGGGAGTGCAGGCATGCTTGTAGACTGTAACAGCCTATTCGACATGCGTATGCTCTTCCCCAGAGGTACACTAATTATGCACTAGAGGTCATAGTGCGAAAAGGCCTTAGGTTGATTTCCTTTAGTATTGACTTAGTTGATCTCCTTGTGGTCCAAGGGACTCTCAAAAGTTTTCTTCAGGACCACATTTTGAAAGTGTTGTTCTGTGTGCACTCAGCCTTCTTTATGGTCTAACTCTTAACAGCCACAACCCTTACCTTCCACTTCAAAAGTCAGCTTGTACTCTGTCAGAAGACAGCATTCCCAGTACGTTCTTTTTTTTCTGACACATTTAAAGAAGTAAAGAACAATCCAACCAGTAAACCATCTGTAAGCCACCTCAGAGAAGTTTCTTCTTTTTTAAGCTGTGTGTGAATGTAACCACAGTTCTCATTACTGCAGCCTCCAAAGGGAAGACCGTGAGAAGGAGTTTGGCATGTAGGGACCTAGTAGTACTAAATCTGCAATGGTCTCATCTCTTGTGAGCAGCAGCTGTTGAAAGACTGGGCACTTCTTGGAAGTGGTGAGCTTCAAAAGTCCATTAGGTACCTTGGAAGATGACCAGAGATGCTGAAGAGGAGGAATAACTGTTGCTGTTAGATTTGAGAAGTTGGGTTGTAGGCCAACCCCTATAGTTCTTTGCTACATGTTGCCCGGTATATTGTTGTCTTTTATACCTGTTCTTAGAGCAAGGAGAGAGCATCAGAGAAGGAAAATCACGTCCTTGCACTTTTCACTAGAATGCTTTCAAGAACTTGCACAGCTCTTGAGCCTCTAAAAATTAATTGACAAAGTCAGTTAAACCCATTGGAGTAGAGCAGGAGAAACCGAGTAGAGTTTAGCATCTTGAGTTCTGAAAGTGTTAATCTAGAGAGATTTTATATGGGTAAGGACTGATGCTGTTACATAACAGTGTAAAACCTGGTTACACATCCTCTTGATGGAAAAAGTTAGAGTTCCTTTTTGAAAATTGTCTATGAAATTGACATCTTTAGCGGACACGAAAAAACTGATGACACAAAGGTTGAAGAAGGCGATTATGTTGCAAGTCAAAAGGCACTGGCAATCCAGGACATGGCTTTCTTCTTCCCTTTCAAAGTGGGGATTCCACCAGCAGAATAGTCCCAAAAGAAAGAGTTAACAGCATGAAGGTCCAGAATCTTTTCTTTTTTGCAAAAGCGCACATATCACAGCACATTTGAAGGGTTTCCCCAGCTTTCTCATCTGAACCTAGATCTTGCTCTACAACATTTTTGGTCTGTTGGTTGGCTAGGCTGTGCATAGCCTCTTTTATGAAGCTGCTTACTTCATTCACAATAAATTCAGCCTCCTTTGCTTGATGGACCTCATTCACTTCCACTCTTTCTCCAGCCTCGTCAACTCTGGGCTAGACTTCCTATTACCCTGCACCTGTTGACATACATAGGCACACTTACTCCTCTAAGCCTGTCAGTCTTATCATCCTGTGTCTGGATGGTAACGCTGGATGGGAAAGGAGCGTGATGGCACTCACAGCACAATCACAAAAAAGAAAGAGCATAACTAGGGTTGAGTCACAGGCCAAGCTGGAGAAATTCCTGGAGCTGTATCTCAGGGGAAGAAGGTTCCCCCTGCCCTGCCATGCCATGCCCTGCCATGCCATGCCATGCCATGGATTCCTGAATGACATAGGAAATTAGATTTACATACAGTAACAGAAAAGTGCTGGCAACGGGTCTGTGTAACTAGCAAATGATAATTCCGGAGGGGCAGTACTCTGGATTTTCACTTGATAGAGAAGAAGAGTTGGCTTTTCTAGCCTGCTTTTCTCACCCATTTAGGGGGATTTGAAGTGGCTGACAAAGCTTTCTATTCTTCTCCCCACCACCT
Source organism: Aspidoscelis tigris stejnegeri (assembly GCA_023333525.1). Taxonomy (NCBI): domain Eukaryota; kingdom Metazoa; phylum Chordata; class Lepidosauria; order Squamata; family Teiidae; genus Aspidoscelis; species Aspidoscelis tigris. Next base: position 18,754,175 of record JALMGA010000007.1, read on the forward strand.
ATTAACATGGCCTACCGATGAAAGGATTGATTGATTGATTGATTGATTGATTGATTGATTGATTGATTTCACTTGGCTGGCTTCCAGGTGTTTGCAAGAAAATGACAGCCAAAGGAACTAGCAGACAAGAGTTAAGCAGTTGCTATTACAGGAAACCAGGGGCCACTTCGCACTTTGGCCCGTAGTTGATAATTAGGCAACATCTGGGCAAGTGCATCTGCACTTGCAGGAGCCATTTACAGCACAGAAACACCCCCTGTCTGCCCAGAAGTTGCCTAATTATCAACTAGCTGTGGAGCATGAAATCGTGCTCCACAAGCTTACCAACCCTTATCCCAACTTACCTGATCGCATCGAGCCAGTGACCATCGACATCTCTGCTGGACGGGGAGGTCAACAGAGTTCCTGTGCAAGTGGGCTAGCAGTGCTGACCTCCTGACGTGATTGCGGCACATATGTGTCATGGCGCATATGCACGCGCAGTCATGGAGAGCTCCGCACACAAGATGGTAGTGCCCTGAAGAGGACCGCGATCGAACAGTACAGTAGGTAAGTGTTCGATTGCAGGGTGGGTAGACTAATGTTTACTAGTGTTTGCAAGTGCGAATGGTAGTAAATGTTAGTTGATTGCACTCCTTTCTTGTCCAGCAGATGGAAAGGGAAGTGTGAAAACACCCCAGATTTCATTGCCGGATTTCCCATAATAGTGATTTTACAGGATATTACTTCAGTATCCCAGGGCTATATTGAGAGTGTCACAATTGCACGTGGCATTCCTATAAAAATCACAGGAGAATCACAGGTTTAAGCCTGCAACTTGAGGCACCCAAAGTAAACCTTTGCAATGCATGTATTATTTGTACTTTAGTTTGTAACAAAAGAGGTATGCAGTTATCTTATATGAGACTTAAGGGTGTTCTCTGATTGGTTGGGTTGAAAAATCCACCCATCCTAAGCGGAGTTTTTTTCCAAAAATCTTTCTTTGAGGGTTTTTTTGGGGGGGTTTCCTTAGTTTATCTCCTCTCTAAAAGTTTCCAGAGTCTTCTTGACAGTTTTGGTCACTAGTTTTCCTTTCTAAACCTTTTGACCTCTCACCTTAATCTTCTTTTTCTAGCTAAAGGCTGTGATCAGACACAGCAAAAGAATGGCTTAGAGAAGACTCAAGAGATGGGATTGTTCACATATCAGGCTTCCCCCCTCAGGAACATTCTGTGCTAGAAAGGTTGGATCAGAGAAGGCTTTGGAAGACGAGGGCCACACGAGGGCTGTGTTCAGACATAATAAAAGGGGTGCCTCAGAAACAGACTGTGTGGCCCTCATGGTCCCACTTACTAGCCACTGGATGGGCTATTCCCGCCTCTTTGCTTATACATTTTCCTGCTTAACTCCTTAATTGCCAGGAACTGACAATAATTATTAGAGTGAAAGAGGAAGGGAAATTAGCACATAAGATACTTTATAGAAAAATTCCCACCCTTGAGATTGGCTTATGATTCTGATACAGGCATAGTTGATGTGTCTGGGAGGAGGAGAGTTGGCAGTAAGTGCGGATACCTTAATCCAGTGGTTCTCAACCAGTGGGTCAAAACCCCTTTGGGGGTCAATCTCTTCTTTCACAGGGGTCTTCTAAGACCATTGAAAAGCACATAGGAACCAAGACTCCACTCCTCTATCCGTCTGCAGGCGGGTCCGCGCACATGCAGATACGCCCACATACGAGTACCTGGTGTGATGACATCATCACGCCAACTCCATCACATACACACACACCCATACAAATACAGTAGAGAGCAGCTACTGTGTAGAAAGCAGCAGTACTGGAGGTAAAATGAGATTTTCCCCTTTCCCCTTTACAGTTTAGTGACATTATTGTGAGTGTTTTTACAAACCGGAGTAACCAAATAGCCTGCTGCTATCTTTGGCACAAAGCATGGGGGAGGGACTTTCCTCATGGAGAACAGCCAATCAATAGCTATGACTATGACATCAAGATCACCTGTTTCCATTGGCTAACCCCAACCCAAGCAGCAAGTCAACCTGAAAGTTGTCCTCTCTTGTCTGTGGAAGGGTTGCACAATTACAGGCTTGGAGAAGGGAGAAGGAATATTTTTTTTAATGTGCAGCCTGGCTCTCATGTCTCAAATTCACCTCAAAGACGGCCCTAAATGCACCTGTGATTGCAGGCTCAGTTTCCATTTATTGGACTCCATCTAGCCCATTACTGCTTCCAAGCATTTGTCAAGCACTTCAACCACCACTCTTGCTTCAGATGGCACAGAGAGATAGAGCTGAGTGTCATTTGTGTATCGATGACGCTTCATTCAAAACTCCTGATGACCTCTCCTAGCATCTTCACATAGATGATGTTATACTTATTTTGGATTGAATTATCCTGAAACATTTGGGTTTTTCCACAGAAGGGAGAAGCCAGAGAATGTGCAAATAACTGAACCATAGAGCTAATTCTTCGTGCAGAGTTTTACTTACAATATTGCAAAGAGAACGAGAACCATACACAAAGATGGGGCAAGGTCAGACAGTTAACACAAGGAAAGAATACTTGGCCCTTTCTGCACCAGCCCTAAAGCCAGATTAAGAGCCCCCATAGTAAGGCTTTGGTTCCAATAGATCTACACACTAATGTGGATCTATAAGACCCCACCCTCCACTGGTCCATTCCTTGTGCTTTAGACAGAACATGATCACAGTCAGTGATACCCTTATTGGGGTGACCTATAGACCCATTTAATCAGGCTTAGTAGCAGGCAAGCAGGTCCTGTGGTCAGAATGAGCCAGCCTGGTGGTTCAATGGTTAGCTGAACCAAGCCAAAACCAGTTGTCTGTTAATTTGGGGCCATAGTGAACTGGACTTGGCAGTTTGTGCACACCTGTGATGTGCAGAAGAGTCGCCCTGTCTTCCTTCCTCCTCTACATTATGTTCTATGCAGATTTATCAGCCCATGTGTTGTTCAACGTGCATAATGTAAATGAAAAAAGAGGTGCATTTTAGGCAGGTCTCCTTGCCAGCATGCACTCATTGACAGCTGTTAACAAAGCTACATGAGGAGAAAGTCCCCCCGCACTTCGAATTTGCAGTTGACACATGCAACAGAGTCCTACTGCTATCTATTGTAGGCTATAAATTTAGGATTGTGTTCCACTTTATCTTGCATTCCGGGGTGATTAGCAATGCTGCCTGCATGGGTGAGACAGAGCAAAGTAGGGCTCTGTTCACATACAGGTTGTTTGTTTGTTTTTTAAAAAAGATCTCTGAAGTGGCTTAGAAATGGTTCACAGGTGGAGTTGTTTACATGCCAGTCTGTCCCTCCACTTTTGATAAATATTCTAGACTTTTAAAAAGTGGATTAGAGAGGGAATGGAGTTGGAGGGGCACACTCTGCTGTCTCTAATGCACTTTTGAGCCACCCTTTTTGCTACATGTGAACAGCCTAGTTCTTGTCAGCTTGTCCACTGTGTTTCCATCTTTGTCCCTTTCAAATACATGGCCTTCTCTGCTAGCTTCCATTACAGATGCTGTCTTTCCCCTTTGTTGTGGTTGAATTCCGTCTATGCTGATAGCACTCTGCTAGGAACTGCCAGATTATTAGGAGAACTCAAGATTATTGCAATGTGGACATGTTCTGGACTGTGGGATTCAGGCAGGAAAGGATACTAGACATGTACGCTGAACTGAACTTGGATCTTTTATCAAGGAAAGTTTACTAGCACAGTTAAACTGCCTCTACCTCTGTCTATTGCATGAAGCCCAGGAAAGTGATCTTGGCAGTTCTGAGTTTACCGTTCTCATGGCTGATTCCTGCTGATTACTACATCTGTCCCCTACTTCCCAACAAACATTGCAGCACCAGCAGTTAGAGGCTACCCTTTTGTGGGTGTCTTAGAGAGCATTATTATGCCGTTAAGTTCATGGTCATTGTTTTTGCGTTTCATGCATGGAGCTGGTCCGAAAGAATTATCCTAGCTACAGGACTTACTTGTCCCCCCCAAGTTTTCCTGGCTGTGATTTTCCCACTGAGGGATTACAGCTGCTTTTGCTTTGTGGTGACCTGTACAGATTGCTGCTGTACAGTGAAGCCGTGAACTTTTTTCTCCTATTTCCAGAGGCCAGGCAGTAGAGTCTGATTGTAGGGCTGGAAATCTGGTGTTCATTATATGACTCTGTGACCCCTGCTTGGAGCAACAGAAGCAGAGCTTGTGGTTCATGTTTCAGCAGAATGCCGTCCTACTGGTTTTTGTCCTGGGCCCATCACTTAAGCATCGTCACATCATTGACGGTTCACTCATAAAAGAAAAAAGATACCATTTGGAAGAACTGCCCCAGGTCTAAGGTTTCCGTAATCCCTCTACTCTGTTCAAAGGATGTGAAGGTCATTTTCGGCAATTTTTAGCACTGGGAAAGAGAAATAAGAATGGCAGTAGGTCCCAAAGTCAGCAGGAGTCTGGTAATGACCATTTCCCAGCCATTCAGGATTTCCCAAGGCAGATGAGTGAAAGCCGTCATATAATATCATGATGAAACTAACACGAGAGCAATAATGCATTGGTTTTTCCCTCTGCGCAAGATGGTGGAGCTCCTGGGAAGGTGATTTGTTGCACTAGCAGTAAACAAAAAAGAAAAACTTAGGACTTATTTACTACTACCGTTACTGTTGTATGAGAATAATAACACTAATCTGTCTTTCAGGGGCTGTTCTAAAGACTGTTGGTGTTTTATATGCAAGATCTATGAAATTTAACATGAGCCCTTATCTAATGGGTGGGATCTGCTGCCCTGCCTCCCAGTGGCTTTAGTACTTTATTTTAGAAAATGTATATATACCTTTCAGTCTAAAACAGTGCTCTTTCTACGGTGGGTTGCTAATGCTAATAGTAGAGTTGGATATAAGAGGCTGATCAATTTAGGAAATACCTTCTGTGCATATGGGGCATTACTTTGAGAGAATTCACACTTTGCCTCCCATTACTGGGAAGCAAGGCCCTAAAGTGCTCTAGCCATCCACACTTGTGGATAACTAGAGCATTCAAATCTTACCTGAGGTGCAAACGGCTTCCTGGATGGCGGCCATCACAGAGCTCTGGTGACACAGTGCATCATCACGCCTGTGCCACCAGACATGTGCTCCTCCCGCACCTCTTCCAACAGGAAGACATGTGGATGGAGCATCCTGGGCTTAACCAGTCCTGCTGCTAGGATAAGCATGGAACATGCTCCACACTTACCATGCTTGTGGGAAGCTCCCAGACACACAGAGCCATTTCTGGTTAAGAAAAAGCTCAGTGAGGTGTGAATACACCATCTGGGAGCTCTCCTAGCCTTGACTACAGAGTCAAGTGCTGAAAGGCCCCATGTTAGCTTGCCATGTAAGTGCCAGCACTCCCAGCAACTGGTAAATCTACTTAAGAGAACATAAGAGAACATAAGAGAAGCCTTGCTGGATCAGGCCACAGCCCATCTAGTCCAGCATCCTGTCGCACACAGTGGCCCACCAAATGCTCATGGGCATCTCAAGCAGAGACAAGGACAAACCTTCTCCTGCTCTCGAGTCCCAGCAGATGGCCCTAGAAGCGCCCCATAAGCTTCAGAAGCTCAAAGTATTTATATAGAAGTCTTCATGCATCAGGAATCTGCTCCACCATCATTATATTTAGTAGAATTTTAATTTAATTTAGTTGTATTATTTGTATTTCTATCCTACCCTATACCTAAAGGTCTCAGGGCAGGTAACAACATTTAAAACCAACATATTAAAACAATAACAGCGTATATTAAAACAACAGTGTCTGTAAGTGGGAAAGGGAAAATTATCCCCATTTAACCAAAGGCCAGGGCAAAGAGGTGCGTCTTCACTGCCTTCCTAAATGTGTCCAGTGAAGGTGGCAGACACACCTCAAGGGGGAGACTATTCCACACTTTTGGGCCATCACTGAGAAGGCCCTCTCATGAGTGCCCACCCTCTCTGCTGCTGAGGGTGGTGGTACAACCAGGAAGCCCCCCCCTTCCAGAATTTAAGGCACGGGCAAGTCAATATGGAAGTAGTCGTTCCCATTTTCTTTCAACTTCTCTGCACTGCAAATGACCAGCCTGTTTGGCTGGCCTAAGAAGGTTACTGTGATGAACTTGCCTCTAATTAAACCCATAGAATTCACAATGTGATCTTACACTTGTTTAACATTAAGAGGTCTAACAAAACCATCAACTGGCAATCCTTTTCCAAAAGCCTTTGATAGTAGCCGCCTGTTGTTCTGTTAACTCCATCCTTTGTGCAAAGGAGCAACTTTAAACCTTTCTGTGGTGGAGAAGAGGAAAGCGCTATTCCAGAGAAGCATGTTCTTCTAAATGTCATGACCATAAAAGGATGGCCTTTTCAGGTCTCCCCAAAGCAAGGTATCAGCTGTGTTTTGTTACTGAAAAATTTTGTGGCGCTATTCTCTGTGCTCCTGCATTTCTGAGTCTTGGCTCTGGGACAGTAAGTTCTTTGTACTCTGATATTACAATGAGGCAACCAAAGAGAAAGGGCCTTGGTTTGAGGCTGTCAGCTGTTACTAATCACTGTTATATGGCTTGCTGTGAATCCCTGTGAGTTCCTGCCTCCTGCTCTGCTTAGCACACATAAAGAAGATAAATTACTCTCTTAGTCTCCCTTCAAAAAGCATATTGTGCGACACATTCCAATACAGTGAGCAAAAGATGGAATAATGCAAAGAGTTAAATTGGTATCTAAACAGCTCCCACAGCAGGAACCTGCCCTGGCAGATGTGAGGAACAGGAAATGTACCACTGAGCCAGGCATCCAAAAGTTTCTCAAAACGTATGCACTTGCCGAGCTTGAAAGAATAAATCACTCGCAGCCCAAAAGAAAACATGTCTGAGGCTTATTCTGAGCCAGGATGTTCCAGCTGTGAAGGCTGGGTTCATTGCCAAGGGGGTCAGGGCTTCGAACATGGGAAATAGTGCCGGAAAGACAAAAGCACACCTGAGCATGTGCAAAAGGCCTCCTGTGCATCTTTGAAATCATTACAGTCACCTGGCAAAATGGATTGGAAAACCTGTTTGAGGGAATCCTGTGAGGGATTCATGAACCATGGCAGTAATGAATATTATCAATAACCTCACTGAATGAGATGACAGGCCAGGATATAAATTGAAATAAAATAAAATAAAACAAAACAAAATTCCTAGCCTATAGTTGTGTCTGTACAGCCTGTGTCATGCTGGCATGAAGAACACAATGCATGAGGAACACCTGTTCCACATGATGGACCAGTACACCAGGGGATTCTGCTTCTGTATCTGCATGGGATGAGGCATTGAAACACCTTACAACACAAAAATGGCACAGCAGCTTTCTCTAAAAGCAGTATCCAAAATGTTGGTCAATGGTGGGCCAGATCAGTCACTAATATGCTGAGGACAGTAAGTGGCTGGTTTGGTCTACCAGGTGCAAGGAGCTCAGTGCCACTTCAACAGCCTCCCAGATGCAGCTCCAGAAGGGTACCACTTCTAGGCACCCACCTAAAACAGCCCCAGCTGGCAGCCTCTAAACATGAGCCGAGATGGACTATCATAATGCGGGCAGCCACTAGATACCTTCCAATTTTGGGCTGGATAGCTTGATCCAGTGCTAGACCAGACCAGACAGTGAAGGAGACTGAACCATGTTCAGATCCTTCTCCTTCCTAAGGCCATGGTCACACTTGTAAGCATTAATCCATCTGGGATGGATAGGGGATGAAGGCTATTTTCAGCCTCCTCCGGCCTGGTCACATTTACCAGATAGTTGTCATCCAGAGTGCTCGAGGAAAGCTAAGCTTCTGCAGGAGCTGGGGATAGGATGTGGTAGCATTGTGAAGGCACCGGGGCATGGCAGGGGGCATGAGGGGGGTAACGAGGGGCTTCAAGAAAGAGATGGCTACATTTGGGAGGGTGGCAGGGCATGACAGGGAAGAGGGGAGAAGCAGGGGGTGGGGTGGGATTGAGCAAGTCATGGGGGTTGCAGGACATGGTAGTGGGCATCAGAAGTGGTGGCTGCATCTGGGAGGGCAGCAGGGAATGGCAGCAGGTGATGGGAAACAATGGAAGGGAGCTGGCGGGAGTCATGGGGGCTGGCAGGGCACAGCAAGGGGCAGCAGGAGGCAAGCAGAGCAATGAGGGCATGGAGGTGATGGGGGCTTCAACTGAGTAGCAGTTTCATCGGTGGGCAGGGGGACACAGCAGGGGAAACTGAGAGGCTGGTGAGAGTAATAGGGGTAGCAAGACATGGGTGGTGGTGGGAGGCATCAGAAGGGTTGTGGCTGCATTGGGGAGGCAGTAAGGCATACCGGTTGCAGTGGCAGGAATTATGGGGGATGGCACGAGCTGGCCCTGGAAGTGGGGGCATCGAGTCGGGCTAAAGTGGCAGCTGTTACTTCAGTTGTGGTGGCATGGGGGGGGGCAGTAGGCCTTTGTCTGGTTGGGTCCATTTCTTGGTGAACTAGACTCAGTGCTAGGATTATCTGAATTTAGGATAATCCCCTTCCAGGCAAAAAATAATGTGGAAAAACTGGAAGTGCCATGTGACATCTGATTGCTGAGCACCCAAGATGGCCTCCATCCTTTAATATCAGAAGGTGTGACCACAACCTAAGTATCCAATAGTAGAGCTAAGACTACATTCAAATGCACTGAAAGAAAAAAGGGGCTCAAATGCTGCTTATAGCTGGTTACTGCTGCACACTAAATGCAGAAAAAGCTGCTGCATAATTTGAGCCAAATTAAAGTGTTTGGAGTTGAAAAGTTCCATCCTGCACCTAAGGGTGTGGTCACGCCATCACTTTAATCCTTCTTCAGCCCATCTTCAGACTCCACCATTCACACCTTTTCAGTCCTATCCATAGAATCATAGAGTTGGAAGGATCATCAAGTCAACCCCCTGCTCAATGGAGGATTTCCTAAACCATCCCAGACAGATGTAGGCCCAGCCTCTGCTTGAAGACCTCCAGGGGAGGTCAGCTCACTACTTCACATGGCAACCTATTCCAGTGTCAGGAAGTTTGTCCTAATATCGAATCTGTACTGACTCCCTTGAAGTTTCATACCATCCATTTTATTTGTGGACTTTCCTCCCTTCAATTGTACTTTCTTAAGTCCTGATTTTTAAAGGTCTCAAGCTGTTATAGAGTGTTAGTTCATTTTCATTTTTTAGTGTGATCGAGGAAGAGCACTTAAGGGTGCTTAACCCATACTATAGTGGGTGGATACTGCATGAGTTTCCTCCCCATTTGCCTACTGTGTGATAACACGCTGTTAAATCACAGAACTTTTATCCTATCAGAGTGCAGGGGGTGTTATCATAGAATCATAGAGTTGGAAGGGACCTCCAGGTCCATCGAGTACAATCCCCTGTTCAATGCAGGATTACCTAAACCATCCCAGACAGATGTAGGCCCAGCCTCTGCTTGAAGACCTCCAGGGAAGGTCAGCTCACTACTTCACATGGCAACCTATTCCAGTGTCAGGAAGTTTCTCCTAATATCTAATCTGTATTTGACTCCTTTGAAGTTTCATACCATTGTTTCTAGTCCTCCCATTGTGCAAGTGAGAATAGAGACAATCCCTCTGCACTGTGACAGCCCTTCAGATATTTGAAGACCATGATCATGTCTCATCTCAATCTTCTTTTCTGTAGGCTGAACATTCCTAGATCCTTCAACCTTTCCTTGTAGGACATGGTTTCCAGACCACATTTTGGTAGCCCTCCTTTGGACTTGCTCTCTAGTTTGTCAATTTCTTTTTCGAACTTTTTCGAACAGAATTCGTCTCAGTACTCTTGATGAGGTCTGACCAAGGTGAAGAAAAGAAGAATAATTACTTCTCATGATCTAGACTCAATACTCCTTTTGATGCATCCTAGGATGGTGTTTGCCTTTTTTGCAACTGTATCACATTGTTGACACTTGTTCATCCTATGATCAACCAGTACACCCAGATCCTTTTCACTTGTGCTACTACTCAGCCAGATTCCTCCCATTCTGTAATACATCTGGACCTGGAGACTTGAATTCATTTATGTTATCTAAGTGTTCCCTCACCTTTTCTTTGTCCACAAAGAGCCTTGATTCTCTTGTTCCATCAACATCACTATGAGGATCAGCTAGTTTTTCATTTCCATTCTGAGAGAAAACAGATGCAAAATAGGAGTTCAGAAGTTCTGCCTTTTTTATGTCACTTCTGACCAGCTCGCCATTTTCATCTTGTAGGGGTCCTATAGTTTCTTTGACCTCTCTTTTGCCCCTGACATACCCTCCAAACCCTTTTTTATTGCTTTTGGCCTCTCTTGCAATCCTCAATTCATTTTGGGTTTTTAGCCTTTCTGATATTTATCCTGCAGTTTTGGTAGATTGCATTATATTCTTTTTTTGGATATGTCCCCCTCTTTCCATTTCTTAAATATCTCTTTCTTTCTTTCTTTCTTTCTTTCTTTCTTTCTTTCTCTTTCTTTCTTTCTTTCTTTCTTTCTTTCTTTCTTTCTTTCTTTCTTTCTATCAGATTACTGAGAGTGGGTTCCCACTCTTCCTTCTTTTTGGAATGGTTAAGGATTGTGCCTCTAAAATCTCTTTTTGCAACATTTCTCATCCTTCTTGGATATTTTTGCCTTTTGGGACATTCAGTCAATTTATCCTTTTTACCCTCCTTCTGAGTCCATCAGTCTTGAAGTCTGTGATGTCTTAGGTTTCCCTCCCTTTGTTATCCAAAATTCAATGATAGGATGGTCACTGCCTCCCAGGTTCCCAGTCACCATTACTTACCTCCACCATTTCTTCCCTGTTGGTAAGAATTAGATCCAAGATAGTAGTTCCCCTTGTATTCCCTCATTCTTTTGGCAGATGAAGTTTCCCTCAAGAGAGGATAAGAATTTATTGGACCTGTAACTTTTCCCTGAGGGAGATTTCCAACAAATGTCTGGATAGTTAAAATCCCCCATAATCGCTATGTCATGATTTACTGAGAGCTTGGCCATCTGATGTAGAAAGAGCTCATCCATATCTTCTGTTTCTCCAGGGGGCCTATAGTAAATACACACAATAATATCTCCTTGTTCAAACAGTTTCTACAAGGATTCTGTTATCTGAAAGATGAATTTCTGTGGAGGCAAATGCTTTCTTTACATACAATGCAACCCCTCCTCCCCTTTTGTTTTGTTTTTTAAATTTTATTTATTGGTTTTATAAAAGAAAGGAAAGAATAAAGAAAAACAAAGGCAAAAGACAAACATTGGCCACATATAACATAACACATTAACCCAACTCTTAACAACATAAGCAAACCCCCTCCATCCTTTAACCCTCAAAGGTCACAGGTAAATATGTCCATAATTTCAATAGTCCTTCTTTCATCTCTATCGGTAGGGTATCATTACTAAATGCTGTATGTAATTTGCTCCAGGCATTTCGTAAATCTAGACAAAGACATTCACCAGAGTAGAAAAGCCGCTGCTGTCTAAGGGCATCAAATTTGTACATGTCAAGAATGTTATTGTTCCATCTCTCACAAGACCATTTTGTTTTGTCTTTCCAACCCACAGCTATAACTAATAAAGCCACCCATAACATTCTATCAAATATGTATTTATATGGTACCAATGCTGAATGATCTTTGTAAACTTGCAAAAGACACAATCCAGGATGGGGACTTATTCCAAAAACCTTTTGCATTCCCAACGTTACTTCATTCTGAAATTTTTCAACTTGTTTGCATGTCTACCACATGTGGAAATGCGTTCCCCTGTTGGCACATAAGTGCCAACAGGAGAACGAAAGAGATGGAATCATATAGGACAGCTGGGTTGGAGTCCTATATCATCTATATAAAATTTTCATATTCAGCTCTTTAAGCTTAATGTGTTGTAATTTATTAATTTCTTTAACTTTCATCCACATGTCCTTTTGATCTATTTGGAAACCCATCTTCCATATATCAGTTAGCGACAAAATATGGTCTGTGTCGTTCACTAATATCCTATATATCCTAGCACAGATACGTTTTCTAGCATTCAGCCTACTTCCTATTACTTCTTCCAGCCCCTTCAATGGGTTTGTCATTACCTGCTGTATGTTATTCCTCCTCAATAAATTTTTAAAAGCTATTATTTATAACCAATGTTCCCTCCTCAAGGAATCCTGGAAGCATTCATCTGATTTCACCTCATTTCTTTTGTTAAATAAATCCTTGAAGTAAACCAAGTGGTCATCCTGCAATTTACATAAGACTCAACTATTTAGTACTTCTACCCTATCATTAATATGGGTTATTGGGTTGAATCTTGACCATCTGTCTGTCAATTTTCCTTGTCATTTTTTCCATACTTTTAAAATTACCTGCAGGGGGCCATATGCCTTATTCACCAATTTATTCTCCATTTTAGCAAAAACTACTGATCTAACTCCTAATTTAGCCATTGCCCTTTCCAGTCTAACCCATTTAACCGATCTATTATAATCTAATTCCAACAGTTTCATTATCTGGTATGCCTCATAATACTTCTCCAAGGATGGCATGTTTTGGGGGTATTTTTGTCGCGTGCAGAACCTTTCTTCTAATCCATGTTCCCTTTTTAAAAACCCATTCCAGGATCTTTCTATCCCAAGCCTTCAATTTTTTGACTGAAATAAATTCGGGAACAGTTTGAAATAAATATATTTTGGGAATTATGAACATCCCCTTTTGTTAAGCCTATTTCTTTTAAATAAGTTGTAGCCATCAAGCTTTGTATTCCAGTCATGTGTATCATCCCACCATGTTTCAGTGATGCCAATGATATCATATTTCTTTTCTTGTGTTAGTATTTCAAGTTCTCCTTGCTTGTTTCCCATGATCTGTGCATTGGTATAGAAGCATTTTAGTTTGTGGCAGGTATGTCTTACAGGCTTAATTCTTCTAGTTCCTTTCCTAGCCTTTTGTCTTTGTTCTTTCCCTTTACTTTTGATAGCAAGATCATCATCTGTATTTATTAGCTGTATATTTTTGTATGGATTTTTACATCCCTCCCCCTTTTGCTGTAGTTTAAAGCTCTTTTGATGAGTGCAGTAAGGTTCCTCCCAAATATGTGCTTTCCTGTTTTAGTAAGACGCAGCCCATCTCTTGCATGGTGGAGGGGGTTGGAGATCTAAGAAAGTTATCATGGCGGAGGGGATGGAGATCTAAGAAAGTTATCATGGCGGAGGGGGATGGAGATCTAAGAAAGTTATCATGGCGGAGGGGATGGAGATCTAAGAAAGTTATCATGGCGGAGGGGATGGAGATCTAAGAAAGTTATCATGGCGGAGGGGGATGGAGATCTAAGAAAGTTATCATGGCGGAGGGGATGGAGATCTAAGAAAGTTATCATGGCGGAGGGGATGGAGATCTAAGAAAGTTATCATGGCGGAGGGGATGGAGACCTAAGAAAGTTATCATGGCGGAGGGGATGGAGATCTAAGAAAGTTATCATGGTGGAGGGGATGGAGATCTAAGAAAGTTATCATGGTGGAGGGGATGGAGATCTAAGAAAGTTATCATGGTGGAGGGGATGGAGATCTAAGAAAGTCTCATAAAGGAGTCTCAGGACAGAAACAAAAGTATGAAAATAGCAACCCAAAGTGATGGTGAATTGAGGAAGGATTATCAAATATTGGGTGTGATTGGAGTTAGTGCATTTTAAGTCCTGTTTCTTAATAAATGGACTATTTCAGCAAGGTGTGACCATGGCCTTTGTTTAATATGGTAATTAAGCTGGAGTATCAGAGAAACAGGAATCACTCTGCAAGGCTTCCTGTGGAGTTGGGGCAGGTATTTTTGTCTTGTTTCCAGCAAAGATGGCGGTTTCAATCCCAGGTTTGAAACTGGATCGACTTTCCTCAGATGATGCCATCAATGCTGTTAAAAATACTTGAATTATGCTATTATTGTTGCAGAATTTGCAGAGAAACTACACTTGGGCAAGTGGCCATGCGCAAACCTTTATTACCCTTTTTAACTGTTTAAAAAACACATCCAAATTCAGAACATAAAATGGTGAGAAACATTTTCCCAAATTGGATAAGTGATCCATCTAGACCACCAACCGGCGGTCATAGTTGCCAACCAGTTGACCATAGCTACAACATACCATGGCATATTCCATAGTCTTTAATTACTATCCATCTGGTGTAGAAAATGACCTTGTTTTTGTTTATCCCAAGTTTCCCACTATTCCATTTCCATGGATAATGCCAGCTTCTAGTATTCTAGCATGATATATTTGTTCTAGCACTATGTTTACTCCTTTTTTTTTAAATGTACATTTGTGCTACATTTGATAGGAGTTTCTGCCTTGGACAGTAAAGCATCAGGGAAAATGGGACTCAGAGCAGTTGTCTACTACATGACCACCACAATCATTGCTGTCCTGATTGGGATTATCATGGTGGTCATTATCCACCCAGGGAAAGGCTCCAAGGAGAAAATGCACCGAGAGGGCAAAATTGTACGAGTAACAGCTGCAGATGCCTTTCTGGACTTAATCAGGTAACATGGTTTTTTGTAGTGTTAGCAAGGTCAGAATAGCTATTTCACACTTACAGGTGACAGCATTTGCTTGAATGGGTAACCTCGAGGGATGTGCATGAATTATTTGTCAGGTTCACATTCATACAAATTCGCACATTCACATTCTAATCAAATATTGGCTATATTTGAAGAGTCAAATGTGAAGTTAATGCATTTTAGCGCTCATTCAATGCTTCGTTATATTTGTGAAGTGGTAAAATGGGTGCCTGGTCACATCTGCAGCAGATTCAAAGCAGATTCAGAACAGTTGTTGAACTATACAGCTGTGATCCAACTTTATTCTGCCACACTGCAGCCTATATTTGCATCCACATTAGACAACACCTATCCTGATTACAAGGATGCTGCTCACTGATTGGCTGCTTAGTGGGAAATACCTGCCTCTTTGCTTATACAGTTTCCTGTCAACTGGATTTTTAAGAAAGATCTATGAAATTCTGAATGTTAAGGAGGCAACTTTCCTGAGTTTTCAAGCTGCGGTAAGCTGTATTGCAAACTCAAATTCGACCAAAGAGAGCCTGTGTCTGATCTCACCCAGAGCCTCCAAGCTTCCTCATTGAGATAATTTGAAGCATTCCAATAATGTTCAGATCTCTTTTTCTCTTCCTTTTCACTCTTTCATAAAGAAAAGATAAGACCATAGTGAGATATTGGAGCCCAAAAATGCACATAAATACCATTAAGACAACCTGGGAGGGAATCTCCTTGGGGATGAAAATACCGCAAAAATGAAATTGCGTTGTTCTTGTTCCTAGTCCTTGGAAAGAAACTCCCTGCCTGGAGAATGAAAAGTGAGTGAATTCCACTCAGACTTCTAGGGCCTGTTTGCACTTAGCCTTATTCTGAAATATATCTCGGGATAGCGGTCTGTTCTCTGCATGCTAATACAGACTCTGGCAGGGCTCATTGGGACCTGCTGTAGCCTGCAGTAGCATGTGGACAGCAGGCCCCTGTTCCAGGATATATTCCAGAATAAAGCCAAATGGGAACAGACCCCTGGTTTGTTGGAGTTTTGAATTGCAGGATCTAGACAGTGCCTTCATGGTGATAAGGGTACACCATAAGAGGACAGGGGCCTCACAGTCTTGCACCTTATTCAGTGTGCATGATAAGTATAGTGTTTGCATGGATTCCCCAGGTGTGACCTTAGTGGGTGGGAGGCTGTTCCCTCGCTGCATGAAGAGTAGTGCTTCAAACCTAAGTCTCTCGAAATCTGGGAGAGGAGTGCTACACGTATCTTACTCCCATCTCCTTGTGTATGGATCTTACTATAGTGCCTTGAGATTTCCTTATCCTGCTGCTTCTCTGTGGCAATTTCCAGCTCCAGATTACTGGTTTGTGGGCAGTTTTAGGAAAAGCATGTGGAAGCCCCTCCTCAAAGGCATTCCCCAAATGACCCTGGTGCTCCACCTAGAAGGATCCTAAGGCAGTTGCTTCAGAAGATAAATTGAAGTGATGACAGCAGCCCCTCATAATTTCAACCTCAATCAGTGATCCCTGGCAGCTCTAGATTGAGGAGCAGGAGGCTGAGGCTTCTTTTGATCTTCTCATGTTTGCTGTATATCAAAAGAAAACAAAAGAAAAGAAAGATCCAAGTGAGATTTGTTGCCTTGCATTGCATTGGCAGGGTGTTTGGTTTGGGCAGCCAATACCCTAAGGTTGCTTGTTAGCTAAACATCCCCTTGCTGGTTTCTAGTCCATGCAACAGGTATCTCTCTTTCTCTCTGCATTTTTCTTTTAAGTAAAAAAAAAACCCTCAGTTTTTTTCTATGCAAAGGGTCAAAGAGTAGGTTTTATTTTAACTATTTTAGTAGAACTTTTATATGGAAAATCTGAATCTAAACACTAATACCTAAAGAAGATGGTGAATATAGGTTAAATGGAGGGCAACATTTTGTCTGCTGCAGTCAGCAAAATATTTTGTGGCATCCCTACTTTAATCCTCCCCATAATTGGGCTTTCAGATATTTTCAGAATTACATCTGAAAGCTGACTGTTAGTCCATCCCGTAAGACATTTGGTGACACTGGAAATTCAAATGATCTCATAATATTTGATGTTATCACACACAAACTAGAAATAGAACAGTGGCAACTTCAAATGCTTTTGCATTGATGGTATTCTCATTGTTCAAAATTGGCATCAGAATTTTCTAAACCAGGTAGAACAAAGAGGTCCACTATTAGACCATTGAGAGTGATCAGGAACAGCAGGTTGGGTATGGAAATCACATAGTCCATTTTCCAGGACATGGAGGGGGGCTTTTCAGAGGTGCAACAGGAAGCACCACAGGAAGTGGTGCCATAATGGCCCTGATCAGAAACGGTGAAGGCTAGGAACTTTTGTACTCTGACTTCAGTGGCTGAGTGCCAGCTTCCAATGCTATGTGTAGCCCTGTAGCCATCTCTTGTGCTTAGGAGGTAGTCTGACTAACCAAATGTGGACAGCCTTACACTCCTCACTGGCAACCCCTCCAGGAATGGGATGAGTTGCCTTGCTGAACCAGGGCATCAAGCCAGTGCAGAAATGCCCTCAATTTTTAAACACACACTCTGGTTTAGGGCTTTTCCAATAAATTGTGAATGATTTGGTTGTTACTGTATTTCACTCCAGGGGAAAGCAGTTCTAGGATTTTCTTTCTCGGATGTCAAAATACCTTTGCTGGCTTTGGATGGCATTAATCTCTCAGGCAGCATTGACATGCAGCAAAAAAGCAGCTTAAAAATAGTTTACAGATGATAGCATGTAGCAGTTAGGCCGCATCCACACAGCTTAGTGCTCCCATCGCCTGTCTTTCACATTGGAGGTCATATAATGCATTTTGAAAGTACATTTTCTGTTCTTCGGAGTGGCATGCAGACACTAGCATGCAGACACTACCAACTATGAGCTGCTTTTGAGGTACTTTTTTTTTTTTACTGTCAGTGGATACAGCCACAGTGTCCCCATCCCTCCTCTAATCCATGTTAAATGCATATTGGAAGCACATTTTCTGGTATTTAATGTGGACTAGAGGTGCAGTGGGAGCACTAGTACATGGCAGTTACCACCTCAAAGCCTCCTTTAAATTGCCTTTTATTTTGGGTAGTAAATAAAATAAAATATGGGCTGTTTTTAGCTGTTTGGGAGAAAACAAAATATAAATGCCACAAATAAATGTTTAAAAAGACGGTAGTAGCTAAACAAATAAATATCTGGCCTGGTAGGGCAGCAAGCCATTCAGTTTTATGTATACTTCCATACTGACAATTTAATAAGAACCATTTGATACTTTTTTGGCTTAGATGGATAAAGTATCATACCTTAGTTAAAGCCCTAAATAGTTAGGGGTTTGGCATCTAGGAGAAGGATTCTCATCACCAATTGAGGGTGTATAGAGAAATTCATCTAGACAAATGTCATTACCTTGTTTGGGAATTGCTCAGAGATAGGCTTTTCCCATTTCTGAAATAATAATCTCTCCACCAGTGACAGTTCTTAGACCGTTAAAACCCACCACTTATTTGCCTGGGTTTTCAGCTAGGCTCAGTATTTAAGCAAAAATTTAAGAAGATTTGAATGGTTCAGACAACCTGGGAGGGTAGTTTCAGATTGTATTGTTTCCTTGTAAGCCACCTAGAAGCATAAGCTTTGGATGATTTATAAATATGTTAACTAAATAAAAGGATGTGTCTTCAACAGTAATCTCGTTCTTCCACAGAAACATGTTCCCTCCAAACTTAGTGGAAGCCTGCTTTAAACAGGTAAGAGCTGTACTCCTGGTCATACAATAATTCCATTCATTTTGCCAAGATCTGAATTGAAGATAATGCAGGAAATCCTATACTAATAGAGTACCGGGTTGAACTTCCAGAAGACTCCTCTGTTCACAAAACAGTAGGAAAGGTGCTGGCCAGGGTGAGGTCCTGAATTTGAATCCGTTGTAATGCTGCAGTAGCACACAACAAACTAACCACCCATGTTACAGGATTCCTTAAAAAGAGAGCCATTCCCTGTGGTGTACAAAAGTTTGGATCCTGGTAGATCTCTGAGCTCTTCTGTCCTGTGTACAAAACCTGGAATCCTGGTAGTTTGCTTACTGAATTTTCAGGATGTGTTACAACAATAAAAAACATATTAAAAACAAATTAAATGAAATTTTAAAAGGTACGGTGCCTTGAGGAGAAAGAGAACTTCTTCAGTTAAAGGCAAGGGTAAAGAAGTGGGATGGTTATAGGAAACTCCCAGGCAGACCCCACAATTAAGTTCTATATATCCCATTCCTCTTTTGTTTTCCTGATAATTTCTCTCAAAGAATTGGTGGTTTCACAAATGTAAAACACCTGTTTTATTCATCCTCTCTCACAGTGGGCCATTTTCAGATGTAGGACAGGATATTTTAGCACTGTGGATATCTATATGCTTTCATGATTTCATAATCTGATCAAATGGCAATAAAGTAAATGTAAACTCTGTTGCAATGGTTATGGAAATAAAAGAAAGGCATGAAGCATGTCATCCTGCTTAAAGCCATAAAGATTCACTAAGCATCTGTAAAAGGAACCTTGGCTCTTTCCATAACAACAGGTCCCTGTATGCAATAAAAGTGAAACCAAAATGCAGCATAGAAAAAAAAAGTATGAGCAAGCATTTCTTGCCAGCACTAGATGGCGCTAAACGTAGCATCACTAGCAGTAGCAAGTAATGTGTGCTAGTGCTTTTTACCTCTACGTAGATAAAAAAAAAAGTCCATGGTGCCACAAATTACTTATCTTAGAAGTAACCATGGTTATTCCAAAGATGATGTTATTTTTTTTAAAAAAAACTACAAATGTATGTGGCACAGGAGTTTGCATTTGTGCCTCTCTCACTAACTTCCATTGTCAGAGAGCTACAGTTCAGGAAGGAGACATCCCTACTGACTACATGTGTTCAGGTTCCTGTCTTTGTAAAAGCCAGAAGCTGGAGCAAATAAAAAGAAGCAAACTAGAATTCTTGAAACCCTTCCCTACAATTTTCCTAATAAAGCCTTATTTTCACATATCAGATGAGGAACCTATTTCCTTCCCAATATTCTTAAGGATATTGTTTCTATAATGCTATAACCCAGGTCTTTTCCTCACGTGTCTGACAGTTCAAGACAAACTACGAGGAGAGAACACCTAGTATAGATGCTGATTCAAATGAAACTTCTATTCTGGCTGGCATCATAAACAACGTCTCCGAAGCAATGGAAAACTTAACGCAGATGAAAAAGGAGATGATCCCTGTTCCAGGAGCTGTGAATGGCGTGAATGCACTTGGGCTGGTTGTCTTTTCAATCAGCTTTGGACTAGTAATTGGGAACATGAAAGAACAAGGACGGGCATTGAGAGAATTCTTCGATAGCCTTAATGAGGCTATCATGCGACTAGTCGCTCTAATTATGTGGTAAGCACTGAATGCTACGTCTGTTGTTTGCTTATCAATATGCACACAAAGGAAAAGAATAGCCTCCTAACCCAAGGGGCTGTACAGTCTAGAATTTCACAGGGAGCACATCAGAAGAAAGGGAAGGAAGTGGAGTAGAAGGAGACCCTCTCTCCGAATTTTCTGTTGTAAGATCTTCAACACATCCTCCTCGTCACCATAGTCTTTTGCAGCCATCTAAGGAGCAGCTGTGCTGTGTGGTAAATGTGGGTAGCTCCCTAGCACATCCGGATATTTTAGTTCAAGCTTATTGTGCAAAACTGCAGACTTGGAATGCCACCTCTAGTGCTGCGCCTGTTCCTAAATTCAATTTACTACATTCCTCTTTAAATTTGCAATTTTGGAGGATTAAACAAAACTATAAAAATGTATATAGATTTTTTTTTGTGGGCAATTCTTTTAATATAATTTTGTCTAATGTACTTTCGGAGAGCAAGCAAAAATGTGGCACATTTTAAATATTAATTCCATTTACATTTTACCCATATTTTCATATGTGATTTCTGCGTGTTCTGGGAAAAGACTAAAATGCGTCACTTAGGCTGTGTTCCACCCTGAGCTTTTTAAAATGCTTTTTAAAATGCTACAACAAAACCCGATGCAGATGCGCACTTTGGCTGATCCCACTTAATTAACTTTAAATTGCTGTCAACCCTGATTCTGCTGTTCCCGCAGAAAACGCTTCAAAAATGCATTGGGGAAAGCAGATCTTTTCCTCCCTGCCCTTTGCCAGGCAGGGTGCCCACCCCTTTCTCCTGATTGGGTTTGATCCCACAATCACATGGCCAAGGGTGGGAATCTCAGCTCCCCCTCCCCTATCCTCCTCTCCCCTCCCCTCCTGCTTTTGCTGCTGTTGTTTGCTTCTGCCAAAGCCAAACCTTCCAGTGAGTATGACCACAGGGATCATTTCTAGAGCCCCCCCCCCATCCCTCCTCCAATGCCCCATTTTACGATGTCGCACAGAATTGCCTCCCTAAGCCTTTCCCTCACTTTCTCCTTTCTTCCGCCCATCCATGCAGGAAAGAATCAGCCCAGGATAAAAAGGAGAAAGTGAGGGGAAGCATGGGTGACAAATGAAACTTTGTTACCAGTGTGAAGTTATCACTGATAACAATTGTTACTTGTTATCAGTATGAAGTGGCTGAAAATGAAACCATGAAGTAGTCTGCCAAGGGAAAAGGGCTTGAGCACTTCTCGCAAGGGGCTGTCCTGAAGGGTGAAACCCCACCCATTTCATAATGCATCTGCCCCAATACTGCTGTACCGTTCCCAAAGGAATAAAGATAAAGCATTTAAGCAGCAAAAATGGGGGGAAACACCTGTATTTTCAGGTGTGTTTTTTTATTGTGGTTTTTAGCAAGTTACTCCTCGGAAAACAAGGGAACCCAGTTTGTAATGGGTGCAAAGAAAATTCAGATCGCTTTCAAATCATTTTATAACGTGAGTGGAAACACAGCCAAAATGCTTAGAGGGATGCAGACTTTGAGGGACAGCTGTATCTTAGTTTGCATACTGGTTCATGAAGCACAAATAAGGCAGGTTTGGTGAATAAGGACCAGTCTTGTGCAATTGCAAGCAATAAGGAGCAGAAAGCCTTCAAGTTGTAGGATGGAATTCCTAGGGAGGAACATATTGGAATGTTAGTACATAAGGGGAGACAGTGAAAGGCCTCAGTAACTTCTTTGGGCGGGGCGGGGGGGGAGACATTGGGATGGGATGCGTGGCTGCAGCACCACGGCCACTAACAACTTTGCATTTGGAAGAGGGTGCAAATGCTGCTCAAGAGCTCTCTAGCTACTCCCAGTCAAGTAGCGGACAAAGTTTTAGTTGCCCACAGCTACTGAGGACTGGGGCAGCTTAATGAGCTTCAGGACAGCGGCAGCAGCGGTGTGCAGGCAGGTCTCTCCAGGTGCAACTGGAACTGCTCCATGGCATTAGAGCAGACAGGCCCACTGTGTGCACAAGTGCTGTCCATGTTGTTCTGTCTTCAGGAAGGTTTCATAACCTTCCAGACACTTCAGTAGACATTTTGATCTTGGGTGCTTTTCCACCTAGCACTTCATGGGTCCTTCATGGGTCCTTAAAGGGTACTCTAGTGCTAAGTGGGAAAACACCCCTTATTTATCTTGTCTTGTCCATTGACTCCCTTTTCCTTTGCTACCCTCCACCTGGTCACACCAAACCATTTTTATAGTCCATCATCCACTTAGGTTACACACACTTTGCAACTTTCTGCTGGCTGATAATCACAGTTTTGTGTCTAAGGTTTATTCTGTAAATAACTAGCAGTTCTATTCTCTGTGGAATTTGTGCAAGATGGATACCATTTCCATTCATTGCCCACAACATGGAATTCACATATTACTACAAAGTATTCCAGAAAAGCCATAGCTGCAGAGCTCATCACATCACAAAACCCTCAGTACAGAATGGGGCTTATCTAGATCAGGTTCTTCAAAAGCATCTGCAGGTAAGATAAACTAACTTATTAGTGTCAATGGGAACTGCAGCCTGAATAAAAAGGGCCTACAATGGACCTGATTATCTCTATTTACTGCCAGTTCAGAAGGCTGATAAACAAACAAACAAAAACAAAAACCCAGACAATTCCATGCATTATTGCTTGGCATTTACTTCCTAGTTAATATATTTAATATTGCATACTAAATGCCCTTATAATGCATAGGAGGGTTTTGAGTGTGAGAATACTGTACTTCATGCCAGCAAATGATTTTCCTCTTAAACAAGCCTACGGTTCAATAGAAGTACATTATATTAATGCTGCAATTTGTTTTCAGGTATGCACCACTTGGTATCTTGTTTTTGATTGCTGGAAAAATTGTTGAGATGGAAGATATGGGTGTCATTGGAGGACAGCTTGCCATGTATACTGTGACTGTTATTATTGGCTTGCTCATTCATGCTATTGTTGTTCTACCCCTGCTCTACTTCCTAATTACTCGAAAGAACCCTTGGGTCTTCATTGGAGGACTGCTGCAGGCTCTGATCACAGCTCTGGGAACATCTTCAAGGCAAGAATATCCACAGCCAAATCGAATTTGGGTAGACGTTTACAATGTCATGGGATCACTCAACAATATTTGTTATACATGTACAATAGCTGCAAGGAGATATACAGAGATACTCTGTATATTTCTGGAAGAAGCCAACAGCAAATGGTTGTGTCCATTAGATGCTAAGAGTCAAGCTTGATTCAAAGGCAGTATTTACTAGGGATGTGACAAACTGCCACTTGCTAAATAGCAGTAGAGACATGAGTCTGTAAGGTCCTTTGTTCAACGGTCCTTGCTCCCTTAAAAAAGCTTTAAGCGATGCCCAGTTAGAGAGCCACATCAAAGAGAGGAAGAAACTCAACCTCTTTCCTGTAGCATGGACCAGCCCCATTTGAGAACCCTCCATGGCCAGCACATGGCAGAATACAGTGGATCATATGCATGATGACATCATACCACATGTGTGCTGATGCCCGTGGTTGCATGGGATGGTATTGCTCATTCATAATGATCCGTATCAATGTACTCTGCAGTCCCATTCATGGAGGAGGCTAAAATAACACTGGACCATGCTGAAGAAAAGAGATGAGTTCCCTCCCCACTTGGATGCGACTCCCTACTCGGGAACTGGATAAAGCTTTCCAAAGGGAGCCAGTCCAATGTCTCTACTGTTGTTTGTTGAACAGCAAATAGCAATTCAGCTCATCCCAATTCTTTGCCTACATATTAGTTCATCACCACTTTGTTATGCCCAATCTAGCCGTAGTCATGCTTAAGGTGTCTGTTTCACTGGAAATGTTCAAGTAGAAGTTGGACAACCATCTGTTAGCAAATACTTCAAACTGGATTCCTACATTCAGTAGTTTTCAAAGATACAGCAGAATTTGAAAAATTGTGAAGGAAGGCAACTAATATTGTAAGGAGGCCAGAAGCAAAAGTTGAAATGGTCAAGGCTTTTGAGTTTGTAAAGGAAATGAGTGATGGAGGTGTATAAAATTATAAATGGCATGGACAGAATGGATGAGAACTTCCCTTTCCCAGACATCACCCAGTGGGTCACCTAGTGGAAACAAGAGATGAGGCAAATTCCTGCAGATATTGTTAGACCATAGTCAATTTATCTGAGCAATGAACAAGCTGACTGAAGCTAAAAGGAATCTAACAATATCTGGCAGACCAAAGAAACCCCATCTCTGGTATAAGCAATATCCATATCTGAGTGTACAAACCATGCATGTTTGAAGGTATATTCTGCCTACACCAATTATTCCTACTACAACATGTGAGCATCTATTAGGTTGCATCCGCATGCATTTTTTAAGAAGTTCAAAAATGATTTAGTGGTGGTAGCACATGACAGCTGTTATTTCCATCCCATCTCTAACCATCACTGGATCTGAAAATGCCCTTCCAAAATGCATTTCATGTAGATTAGAGATAGGGACAGGAATAGTAGCATGTAGCATCTACCACCTTTAAGTCACTTCTGTGCTGCTATTTTAACTGCATGTGGATGCAGCCTAAGGTACTTCATAGCTGTTTGTATGGCAGATGCTCTCCACAGTCTACTGAAGAAGTTCATCATCTCCAGTGTAAGACATAGGAATTGAATGTGGTTAAGTGTCTTATGTAATGCATTACTGAGGTACGCGGTAATCCTGTAGCCTACAATGTGTCTCCAAAAAAACACAAGACAAGACAAAAACGCTTGTATCACGTTTCCTCCAGAACTGAGGGAGGAACCAACTGCAAGAAGGTCTTTCCTTGCAGTGACCTGCCTGCTTTGAAAGAAGTTCCAAGAGTTCTTTTTTTCCTAGTCTTTTGGGGACATGATAGAGACTATGTGATCCCTTTCAATAATATACCCATAAAAGCATAATTATATGGACAGATATCATATACTAGACAGCGTGAGCCAACTTCATGGAAATACAGGGCCTTTCAACTAATTTGCATTGAGAGCAGATTTCCTTATGTTTGTTTCTTGTGGCTCAGGCATGCGTTCAAATCTCCACAACATTAATGGCAATAACGCTTAGTGAAGTACATGACGCTTCTTGCGGCATGTGGTAATGCTATTTTTCTTCCTTTTGGCTACAGTTCTGCCACTTTACCAATCACATTTAAGTGTTTGGAAGAGAATAATGGAATTGATAAACGTATTACAAGATTTGTGCTCCCGGTGGGCGCAACGATTAACATGGATGGAACAGCTTTGTATGAGGCGCTGGCTGCAATTTTCATTGCACAGGTCAATAACATGGATCTAAACTTTGGGCAGATTATCACCATCAGGTCTGTATATGCTGAAAAAGCAGTCTTAATTGTTTCTATTTAACAATGTAGTTAAGGGCTGCATCTTGTATTACAAGTGGGCAAACGTTTTGCCCCCTTAGGTGATCCACGGTAGCTCAAATGCAGTTCAGTAGGATCCAAATCTAATCAGGACAGCATGACCAAGGCCTGTGAAAATGTACTGGAAACTACTTCTGAAAAGCTTTCATTTGTTGAATTTTTAAGGTCTTTTAATGTATATTCTATTTTAATCTGCTGCTACCCGACCAGAGACCTTTGGGTATGGGGTGGGATACAAATGTAAATAATAAATAATAATAAATAAATAAATTCCTAGCTTTTGGAGATAGGTATGGATGTGGCTTCATGGTTCATGTGAGACCTGAAGTCAGAGCAAGGTGTGGACAAGATCAGTGCCATCAGTGGTCCACATCTACATCTTTTGGAAGCTCTGCTGAAGACACGCATCTGCCCATGGAACACCAACTGTTCCGGAAAACGTGGATGCTGCATATAGCAGCACTCTTGGAATTCTCCAACATGGTAAATGCAAAATTGTCCTAAGAATGGAGACATATCTCTGAGAAAAATTATAAATAGTACTTAACAACACAATATAAAGACATCAATCTGAAAAGGTTACGTAGGCGGTACAGGATATAAATAACACCATCAGGCCTGACTGTTGTCAAGGATCTTAGTGGAGAGGTAGATACTATCACCTATTTCATGGTCAGGCCAAAGAGTACAATCATTAATCAATAAATATTAATATTAAAAATACCAATTAACTGCACACCATAATTACGTATTTATTGATACTTTTATTCAAGCACATATCGGAATTTTCACTCGTAGCTTGTTGCAAAACTCGTTAACATATAGGTTTTGGTCACACTTTCACTTTAATCCTTCTTCAGTCCATCTTCAGACCCTACCACTCACACCTTTTCAGTTCGATCCATTTTATTTGGGGATTTTCCTCTCTTCAGTAGTCGTTTCCTGAGTCCTCAATTTTTACAAGTCTCAAGCCATTAGAGTATTAATCCGTTTTCAGCTTTTGGGTGTGTTCAGAGAAGAGGACTAAAGGGGGCTGAACCAGATTATAGTGAGTGGATACTGCATGAATTTCCCTTCCCGTTTGCCTCACATGTGATTAAACACTGTTGAGTCAAGAACTGTTATCCTATCAGAGTGCAGGGGGTATTGTGACGGTGGAGAAGGGTGGAGATCTAAAAAGATCTCATAAAGGAGTCTCAGGATGGAAACAAAAAGGAGTGAGTATAGTGCCCCAAACTGAGGACGAACTGAGAAAGGATGATCAGATATTGGGTATGATCAGAGTTGGTGCGTTTTAAGTACTCTTTCTTAATAAGATGGACTATTTCAGCAAGGTGTGACCATGGCCATAGAACTGAGCACTTTGTGAAACAGGCCTGGTACATATTCTGAGAAGGGGAAAGACAATCAGATACTTACCTTAAATCCCTGGAAACCGCTCCTTCAATTGATATACCTGACAATGCCACTGGACTCCTTTCATCACAATAATTTCTTTGCAGATGGTACACAGGTCAATTGACATAAATTACAGCTTAAAATGTATAAATACATGCTAAAAATGTATCACTTTACCTATATGGATGGGCATCTGGAACACATGATAGAAGCAACAAACATAAACTGTGAAATCTTATGCCTGATTGGCCTTAAAATAAATTGAGGCTGAGGCCTTTTTCACACTAGGTCTTATTCCAGGATATATCCAGGGACAGATGGCTGCTATCCACGTGCTAGTGACGACTATGGTATCCTCACCAGGGGATATATCCCAGAATAAGACACAGTGCCAAAAGGGCTTGATACTTTTGTATTTTTTTTTTAGTTTCTTGTTTGTATTATGTTGTAGTTCTCATTTCTGTATAAATGTTTAAATTTAATTTTAAAAGAGTAAAAGCCTAATACTATTTGCTGGAATTCGAGATGAGGGAAAGGTTTGTCCTCGTCTCTGTTTGAGACACCCATGAGCATTTGGCGGGCCACTGTGTGTGACAGGATGCTGGACAGGATGGGCTATGGCCTGATCCAGCAGGGCCTCTCTTATGTTCTTATGTTCTTAATATGGCTTCTTAATGCCTTTTTTCTCCAACAGTATCACAGCTACAGCCGCCAGTATTGGTGCAGCAGGAATTCCACAGGCTGGCCTGGTCACTATGGTGATTGTATTGACATCTGTTGGTTTACCTACAGAAGACATCACTCTGATCATTGCAGTGGATTGGTTTTTGTGAGTATTTCTTCTCGCTAAAGCAATGTAAGATGTGTTATCAACATAAAATTGGCTGGTGCAACACATGTTGCAGGGGGGAACCCAAAAGTCAATTTGTTCATTCCTCTGTGGGTATGAACTAATTATCAGGTAGAATTTAACAATTCTAAGGGCATTCCTTTTAATAAATGGTAATGGCACAGCATTCCATTATATTTCACTGGGTCTTATAGAGATTCTGCAGTATTAGCCAGCAGAGTACAGTGCATTAATTCACCTACAGAGCTAAAGTCTCTAAAACATCTGCTCAAGTAAAAAAGATCCCTTGCAAAACATACTGTCATGTGTTCTCCTTCCCAGAGTCATTGTGATGGATTAAATTAAACTGAAGCTCCTGATCCCTTGGGAAATATGTATATGTGTGTGCAAATATGAGCAAAAGCGAGAAAGTTGGAAAGAGCTACCCATAAATTTTACTGTACATTAAATCAGATTCCGTTCTGATGAAATCACACTAAAATGTGAGTTTGTGTATCAAATGAGCAGGACTTTCAAGTGAATCTGCACTTTTTTTGGCAGAGTGTTTTGTTTTTTTCACCATTGTTAAGGGCATTGCTTTTTCCAACATAGTTTCAAAAAATGTGCCACTATTGTAAATTTACAGAAGATAGACATGGTTGTTCCTGGGAGAGTGGGAGAGGAGTGGCTCAATTTTTCCCATTGTGGAGGGGAACCAGTAATTTACAGTACACTGGGTTTATCGGCATAAAACCAGCATGCACCTGCGTACCATGCTTTGGTTGGAAGATCCTGTGCAAAAAGATTAGTAAGTCAGGATGGCTTCTGAAGCTCTGTAGCTTTGTTAAGAAAAGGAACACAAGGAGGCTGCTGAGAAACATCAGTTTAGTCAGCCAGCTGGCAGGCATTAGTGCTGCAGAGTTCTTCCTCCAAAGCTCTTTAGTTTG
Organism: Aspidoscelis tigris stejnegeri; assembly: GCA_023333525.1. Classification (NCBI taxonomy): domain Eukaryota; kingdom Metazoa; phylum Chordata; class Lepidosauria; order Squamata; family Teiidae; genus Aspidoscelis; species Aspidoscelis tigris. Next base: position 18,782,750 of record JALMGA010000007.1, read on the forward strand.
ATCCTTTTTTATTTATTTATTCCCATATTTATATCCTACCCTTCACCAAATGATCACAGGAAGGGCCCCAACATTCATAAAAATATAATGTCAATAAAATCAATAAAACATTCTTAAATTTAAAAACATGATTAAAGTACCACCTTCCCATCTCTGTACTTCTGCCTTTATTTTATTTACAGTATTTGCTTGCATTTTTATCCCATCGTATATACATAGTCATTCCAGGTCTTGTTATATTGTTCAGGATATTATATAGAGTTATCTTTTGACGTAGGTATTTTTGTCATTATACACATTGTGAGTCTAGACTAAGAACTATAAAAGTGCTTGATAGATAGTCTTGTCAGTTTCCAGGTTTGCACAGGAACACACTTTTGCCTTCATTCTAGGCATGATGGGGTACAGTTTTTCACAGGATTGTACTTGAGCATTCATTTTGAGCTTGTCAGGTTACAATTCGTGCAATAATTTACTTGTGCATTAGTATAGTGGTGGACAGCTGATAGTGACTGACAAATTGTTCTGACCCATCAATTACAGAATTATTTCAAACAAGGTATGATGGGAGCAGAGCAACCCTTGCAACATTAGCAACAGTAATTAATTTGTGGTCAATATCAGAGAAATAGCTGTGTTAGTCTAATTCGAAAAGTCCAGCAAGGTAGTTAGTAGCACTTGGAGACTAACAGGAGAAGGTTGGTGGCATGAACTTTCATGGACATGTCTAGGAACTTTTGACACAGGTATTTTTGGATACTAACTACCTTGCAGTAATTAATTTGGTCTGTCCTGAGAGCAACTACTAGAAGTGGTTTAACAATTCAGATCTCTATAACCAGAAACTTGCACAATTTCATTGTGAATTCATTTTGAAGCATGGAGTTAGGCCTGTGTGTAGGTAGAGCCTTAGTTTACTTATTTATATAATTCCATGGCTTCCCATTGTGGTGATTTTTTTAAATTCTTGCTACTGAAAGAATCCTTCACAAAGATGGATCTATTCTTTAAAAGTTTTTTGGTGAGTAAACTTTAACTTATCAAAGATATGATTGATTTTCAAAAACACACCTCTGTAAATATTTATTTATGCATAAACGTGTATTATTCACATCTCTAGTAACACACAGAAAGATAACTTCCTGCTTGCAAAATAATATATATGGAAATAAAACTCAAGCTTTTAAAATTTGTTTTAAATTTTGTATTTAAATAACAAAGAGTCAATACAACACATTCAAGTAACAATACAAAATGTCCCTCTCCCATTCCACCCCAGAGAAAGATTAAACTGCTACTGATCTATTCCATTGAATAATCAAACTTACATATTTTTTCAGTTCATTGCTCCCACCTCTCGCCCTTGAATAATGAATCACTTTTTGCCAATTATTCATCATTACATCATTAGTCCGTCTTCCAGACAATATGTTTCTTCTTTGTTGCAAATAAACAAATTTTAAGTGTTCTGCAAGATAATGAAACCAATTAATTAAAATCCATTTTGACTAGTCCTTCCACCCTAGAGCTACTGTATTGTTCCTTGTGCTACTCCAGTCATTTGTTTGACGATGTATGCATCCATACAGTTTAAATTATCTATTTTTATTAACTTAAATATTACCATTTCTTTATCCAATCTGATATTTGTATAATTTGTTGTTCTAACATTTATTTGTTTTATATACTTCTTGGATAGTTTTAGAATTTAATTTTCCTTTACATATCCATAATAATTTAGCAATTTCTCATGGATCATGTTTTTTTCCACTAGCACCAAATACCCATTAGGGACACATTAAGGACCCATGAGGCTCAGAGCAGGAAGACCCCATTTCCACTGCAGACCGCATTAGAGCCCCAATTGTTTCCACCAGTTCTAGGGAAATCCAGATTGAATGGGTCTTTCAGGACCTATAATCCAGATTTCCTGTAGACCCCAATAAAGTGGTCTACAATGGGGTCTTCAGACATCAAATCTGGATTATATGGAGAACGTTTCCACGTTTCCACATGGGGTTTGGGGGGGCTTTAGGGGGCGCACCCATTGGGGGGGTGCCCAGAAACCCAAAGCTCTGAAGCCTATGCACAAACTCTGAAGCTGGCTCTGAAGCCGACCCTGAAGAACAGCAGAGGCTCCGAAGAGGACCCCCCGAAAGAGCCACGCTAATCCTATGGACCTTTGTCAAAGGCTCTGGAGAATCTTCAAACCTTGTGGCAGATCACTCCGAAGAATCTTTGAAGAATCTCTGGAGTGTCTACGGAGACTGCACCCCCTATCCCCCCAAACACTTGGGGTGATGGGCGGGCGCCATGTGGGTCGATCTGGATTCGCCACATAGGTGCTCTGGTGTTTCCACTGTGGGCACACTAGCATCCATTGCTATTGGGTGCTGGGGACGCATCGGGTACCTCCCTTAATCCGGATCTACTAGAAGGATTTGTTGAAGGACCCATTCCTTAGATCTGGATCATCTTAGATGCGGATTAAGGGAGGTCAGTGGAAAACCCCCCCATAGGCAGTTAATGGGTCAAACGCACAGAAGCAAGAGAGATTTCAAGTGGAGTCTTCACTTATCCACACCACCCTCATGGAAGTACTTTGTGAACTGCCAATGAGTATGGACCAGCAGTGGCCTTTGGACTTTGGGACAGGCAAAGTAGCACATAAGCATAATTAGAATCCTTATTTTCACCTTCCCTGAATCAAGATTTGCTATATAAGTAGGTGCCAGTTTGGTTGGTGATACCAACTATTTCATTTACACATTTTCCTTGCTTCTAAATCGTATATTGTCATAATCCTAACTTCTGTGTAGTCCCGTACTTACCTACCCAAATTCAGTGGAACTTGCTTCCAACTGAATAAGTATAAGCTACAACTTTAATTGCATTGTATCTTCCTATTTCAGTGAAATAGTATCTATGTGTTTTGTATAATCTGCACTGTGACTTCGCCTATCTTATTTTAATTGCAACATATTTTTGTAGGGACCGTCTGCGCACCACCACCAATGTTTTGGGAGACTCCATTGGTGCAGGGATTGTAGAACATTTATCCCGGCACGAATTAAGAAACAAGGATGCTGAGATGGGCAATTCTGTGATAGAGGAGAATGAAATGAAGAAGCCGTACCAACTGATCTCACAAGAGAACGAGAATGAAAAACCCTTAGACAGTGAAACCAAGATGTAAGGTAGAGGACATTTCCTACGAAGCACTAGACATTTGGAAAGTTTATACTTTCTTCAGTCTTCTCTGTATCTCCTTCATTTGTTCATCAGAGTGCAAAAAAAGATTTAGGGCTTAACTAGATAAGAGATGAGAGCTGTCCCATGCAAGGTGTCCTCCTTGTGTTTCCTCCTCCTTGTACCATCTAGATAAGCAAAAGGTTCGACATGATGCCATGGCTCCTTGCACATTCATCCTAGGCCTGTAATGTGAAGAGGAGGGCAATTCTCACTGCAATGACATTACATAGACGTTATGTAAAAGGAGAGGAAAGCTCTGTGTCTCTTGTAGTATCTATTTAAGCCCTTAACAAAAAATATTGTGAATTAGTAATAAATTGTGGCATATAATAATTTCATTCCATTAAAAAAAGAAAAAAAGCAAGAGGCATCATGAGCATGTGACGTGATACACTGAGCGATGGCACATACTTTCTACTCATCATTAAGAGTTTTCAAATTTCAACATTCCTTAGTCCAGTAAATGTGATTCTACTTTGTATTTGCTGAAAAAACAAAGGATTTTATTTGTGTTGAATGATTTTTTTTTTTACACGTGTTTAAGATAGCAAGCTTATAGCCCCATACTCATTTTTATGGGACTAGATCCCTTTTGATCTCCTTTGGCTTGTTTCTCAGTGGTTGTGTATAGGTTTGAAGTGTGAGTCGATGTGTTTTACACTAGATAGCACGCCCTAGTGTATGCCCTCCTTTTGTTGCGTATTGGAGTAATGAAAGTAGGAATACAGTACTTTTTCCTAATGGGTTAAAATAGGCGGGCATAATACTGCTCACAAGCTGCTCCGGTTCCCAGCTAAGCAAAACATTGCATGCATCATTTCTACCCAGTGGGATGTTTTAGGATCAGGAACAGCCTAATGCTTCCTGGTACTGTGCACCTTCATGTCCCATTGGCTTCAGGAACCTGCAAAGACCATTGTGTGTTTTTAACATTATTGTTTCTCTTTTTCCTACAAAATTGTTATCCATGCACATGAGTCTTTTCAGGATTAGAAATCTAACATACACTTGCACTTTCATCCCTTTACTGTATTGAGGGATATTAAGCTTCTAGAACCACCCCAGTGTGCTTTTGAATTTCCCTCTAACTGTATCGAGCCTTCATTAATTTAACTGAAAACATAGCCCACTAGCTATGCATAATAGCCTCTGAGAAGTCTGATTACAAAACCAAGTTGAGGGTCTGACACAAAAGCCTCGAAGCAACCTCAAGACACTTGTGATAATCTGCATTTAGGGTTCTCCTGAGCCCTAGCTTCTATATGCTTGACTCAAATTTAGAGCTGCACAGTCAGCTTTACAGGCAATTAAATGATTATTGGGAGCTGGAATCCTAAGTAACTTTTTTAATGCACCTCTACGATACAGATGAATCAGTATTACCCATTTATCCTTGAAGGCCTTTTCTGTACTGGCCTTATTCTGTATTATATTCTGGAATAGGAAACTGCCATCATCTGGTGCAGACCATGGCAGGCCCCACAATAAGGCCCAGTGCAAAAAGGACTGAATCCTGGGACTCATCAATTACTCAGCAGCATCCTGAGAATTCTGTTAGAGATTCCCTGGGAATCCTGCTTACACTGGCAAAATTTTGCACATTCTGCATCCTGCACATTCCTGTTTGGAAGTTCTTGTGATGTCACGATTTAGTGATAATTTTCTGGGATGGCTGCCACGGACATAACTGTTGCAACATTGTGCAAGATTTGCATAATAATCCCATGAAGATAAATCTTCATGGGTTGTTCAGCCCTTCCTACAGCTTCTAAGATTGAGGGAGCTTGACACTACATTTGCCCTGTTGTCCTGCAAAATTGGGTCAATGTAAATCTGTGGCATGGATAAGATCTAGCTTGTCCATTAAGGTTAACTGCCTAAGGGTGAAGATTGGCATCCTAGAGCATGCTGTTGAGAGCCAGCTGAGGGATTTTCCACCTGAGACGAGTTACTGTGGCCCTTTTCATCCAGGTCTCAACACACTGACATTGCTCTCATACTATCAGTGGACTCCACTACACCCAGGAGCAGTAGGCTAGTTTTAAGGAAGGAAGGTACACACAACTCTGTTCTCCAACACCATAGGGCCCCTTCTTGAGCTTTAACATCTGCTTCCTAAGCCATCCTCTTCACTTTGCCTCTTCGTAGGACCAGGCTTTTGAACACTTCTTCTTGCAGGACAAAACATGAGTCCAAGCTACTACTGTGAAAACATTTGTATTCATCTCACTTGTCTCACGGGACACCCTTGTGGCTACATCCAGACATCATTTATTTTGCTATATTTGGGTTTTCTGGAATAATGCATGGTTATTCCAGGGCATGCGTGGAATATCCCAATATAGTGGTATAAGTAAACAAAGTCTGGATACAGCCCAAATCTCTACCCCAGTCAAAAGAAAAACTTAAATGAGACTGTAGAATTCAGAGTTTAGAAACATTTCTAGTGGCATATGCACACAGTAAAGAATGTTTTCAAATAAAGTATCTTCTAGTTAATTTTGCCTGCTTCATTATCTTGATAAATGACAGATTTTTTTTCCAAATGCTTTTTCAAAGTCATGTTGGAAGTTCAAGAGAATCTCTCTCTCTCTCTCTCTTTCACTCACACACACACACACACACACTTAATTTTGTCATATTCTGGACTCAAAACTTCTCCAATGCAAGGCATAAATCTCTAGAACGTAGGGAGAAAACATCTAATGTGGTGCTTGATTAAAGAATATATAAACAGTGGAATAATGAATGCATTTAATAAATATTGAAAATACTGTATTAGAGAAAACTTTAAAAGAGAAATATTATAAAGCTTCTTCTAGGAGTAAGAGCAGGACAAAATTTAAAAACTGAGGTGAGCTCAAACTATTTAAAGTGTTTTTTTTAAATATGTCCTGCAGGCTTACTCCCTGATGAAGCCAATTTATTAAAAATGATTTTTTATATGTTGTACAGGCATTATCATTGGAGTCAAAGAGGAAAGATGTATGAAGCCTAACAATTAAGGACAACTGTTTAAAAGTGCAGGTATACACAAAAAACTGATTGCACAGACTACTGATAAAACATTTAGAAATATAGGCATGTATATTTCTTGTGCCACTGAAAAGGGGTGCTCAACATGTGGTCCAAATGTTCCTTAATTATGGGCAATTCTGCCCTGAAAGCTATACCAGACTAACAAGCATATTAAGAGCCTCCTATTCATACACTGATGCAAGCCCCAAAGGAGGGCCTGGGCAGGATCTCTCTTAGATCACACCAATGTTCAGAAGGGAGGCTCCTAAATGATTCCTGGTCTGGTGTTACCAACAGTGCAGAATGGTCCTATAACTCCTAGAGTTCTGTGCCAGGCTGGCTCAGAAGCTGTGAGTGGAATGCAAGAAGACGTAATTGAGGAACTTCTAGCGGGCCACAAAATTAGCAGCCCTCTACTAAAACATTTCAAGGTAACAAACATAAATTCCATCCGCCAGAATTAATCCATTTGGTCACAGATTAGGGGGCCTTTTCACACCTTCCCTTCCCAGGGACAGTGTCCCAGCGAAGTGAAGATGGGAATGGATCCGGTGTTTGCACTTTGTGAGACCAGATCCATTCTGCACTTACCCAGCATTCTCTGTGGCTGCAGCAACAGGCTTGCATGGCAGAACTGCTGCATTGACTGCATTGCAATAGAAACCATGCTCGCACAACTCAGTCCCACTCTCCAGTTGTGCCCAGAAGAGGTATGAACAGAGTGTGCCAGGCTGTGCTAGCTCAGCAGCTTAGTATAGTTCATGCTGACGGTTACCTGAATCAAGGTATGAAAAGGCCCTGGAAAGTGAAAGATCTGTGGTCTGTAGTGTGTGTTGAGCCCAGCTAATTTCAATTTAAGCTGAACATGTATTTCTGATTACCTCGCTTCTCTTTATAAAATATATAAAGGAATTAAGATTAACCTAAAGGACTGATATTCTTTCTCTGGCATTTCTGATCAATAGTAGGCGTTTCAAAAGCCAGCTGTGAGCTAGAAGGGCATCTAGATTATTAATCAGGTATTGTTCATTTCTTGTGTTGTTGATGGTTAACAAACACAACAAGAACAAACAATGGTATATTGACATGTGTTAGATTATGATTGGCTGGTTGATTAGTGCATATTCTCAACTCTGCCAGTCAAAATTTAACATATGTCAGCCCCAGCAGTGGTTTTTGGAGCATTTCATTGAGTGGGATTTGGGATAAGACTAGCTGGAACCAAGGGTGGTTTTCCACTGTCACTAATAGTACCCATTAAGTACCCATAAATGGGTATGTAATGGCATTTTTGTACCCATTAATGGGTACTTAACGGGTACTTCTAATTTTTTTAAAATCTTTTTTATTAGTTTTTTATTACAATTGCTTTAAACCCCCCTCCCCCCTTGGGTAATACATAATTCCAAATTTTTAATACAATACATTGAAAAGGCTACACAATTCATAATACTACATTGAGAAAATCAGACGTAACTTCATTTTCTCACTTTCACTCCTAAGCTTATTATCTAAATATATTTTAACTATCATCCATTTTTGTTTACATATTCTAACCCTATCCAAATTACTTATATTATTCATATGACTATTCGATATTTCTACTGCTATCACATTAATTATATAATTATACCATTTATTAATAGACCATTTCATTCTATCCTTCCATCCACTCACTAAGACTATTTGAGCACATGTTAACAATGGGTACTTCTAATGACAGTGGAAAAACACCCCATGTTTTAACCATTACAGATCAAAATGCAGTTTGAAGAAATCAGAGTGAAGCTTCCAGCCGGTGTTTCATCATGCACTATTATTCTGATACATAGTCTGCTACTGGTCAACCCTAAAGTCCCTCTGGCTCCATTATGAACCTAATCTCGTGGCGTTGCCCAAAATCTGCCCACATGGCCGAAATTTACTTTCTGGTTTTGAAGTTGACTTGCCAGGCTATTAAGATGTGAAGAAGCCAACATAATGAATAGCTCAATATGGTGCAAGGTTAAGAATGAGACACAGGCAGTGTAGGCCAATGCTGTCCACATTGTGGCAGCCCAGCCTAACCCAGCCTCAGAGATTTGGAATGGAAGTCTAAACTCTGAAGTTTCTGGCAGGGGCTTTTTTAGCTGGGTATTCAGACGTAGCTGATTTCAGGGAGCTACTTTTGGGAGCCTAGCAAAATCGAACCAGGCTCTGCTTGGCTAGTAGACCATCCCAACCTTTCAGTGCTATTCACACACAAACAGCTATGTAGGTCTATTGCTGGGGAACACCTGGGTGACCAATTTATTGCATCCGTGCAGACTTGACTATCCCTGAGAGGCATGGTCTCCCAGTGAACCAATCCATAATGCAGCTGTGGTGTTCCCCGGGCACTGCTGGCTTGGACCAGCAGCCACATGCAGAAACATGTTCATTAAATATTAATATCTACTATTTAAATTAGTTTAAAATATGGTAATCTGGGCCTGCTCCATTTCCGGGCCCTAGAATCCTGCCCTGATGCCACGGATGACCAGCACATGTTTTCTGAAACACATCTAGGATCTCCTGTTCAATAATGAATTGCAAATAAGCTCTGCAGGTGCCTTACAAATACTGAAATGTGAAGACTGATCTTATAGTATTAGAATGCTGGACACAGGAGATATTTTCTTTGCAACAGTGAGGCAGGCTCCTTATGTTATACATAGCAAATCTTACTTAGCTACCCCTTAACCACGTCTCCATTCAGGAACTAGGGGTGCTTTAAACAATGCAATGCTCTTGAGTAATCTCTGACTGAATGCAATAATTGATGCTCCTTTTGTGTTTTTGTTTCTTATTTGTGCTAACAAAAAGGAAAAACCGATATGTAACTAGAAATATTTTTATAGAGATGCTATATTCAGTATGTGTGTACAAAAGTTAATATTAGATTATATGAGGTAACTTTTTAATTGCATTTTTTGCTTTTGATTGGATTCTTTTTGGAAATACACTGCAAAGATTTCATATAAAAGGATGTCTTTTCATGACACCAGTATAGGAGGAATATGTTGCAAAGGATATTGTTTTTTTAAAAAAAATTAAACTAACGCTGTTTCTTACAGAAATCAGGTACTATAGAACAATCTCGTTTCCTTGACTATGCTGGGTTGGCAGCTGGGTGCACCCAATGTGGCTTGATAAATACTACTTTGTAGATGTATTTTCAATAAAAAAATAGTTTTGCATTATTATTCTTAACTGTGTGATATTTTTCCCTGCAGAGAACGAACAAGACTCCAGGTTTGATAAGAGTCCAGGTGTATGATTGTATTTCTCTCAGCATAGTGACCTGCTGGAAATGAACTCCAGTTGGTCTAACAGATGAGACCTGATCTGAAAGTGACATTTATCAACATAGCCAGTGAGATGTACATTGTTTGAATGTCTTGGGCAGCATATGGCATTCTTATCATTGTCAAAATATGATACGAACACAATCTACTCTTGAGAGATGGCTTCCCTTGTCCTGGCCTTTTCCCCAATGCATCTGATTGGAGGCTACCCCTCTCAGAAGAGGTACGCTCTGACTACTAGGCAGCTGGAAATCATGTGCTGATGCACACTAAAACTATCCTTGGGGGGGGGATCCTCAACATTACAGTTGTCATGATCCAGCTTCACGACCTGAATCCAGGGCTCTGGGAAGCAGGGGGGAGCAGCCAGCTGCTCTAACTGAGGGAACAGCTGGGGAGCTGCTGAGATTGCCAGGTGTTACAGGAGATAATCCTGGGCTCCTGACTGGCACAGGTCCCAGAGATCAGCCATGTGTTAATGGCTGACCCAATTAGATTAGAAAATGGGTTAGGGAAAATGAGAGGCTGGAGACAGTTTCAGGTGGAAAAAGACCCAGTTTAATCTTCCCGGGCTTTTTTATACAGCAGTAGAAAGGGGTGTGGAGGAAATGACATAGATAAAAATCCAGGAAGGTGATTGGAGGAGAGCAGGGCTTTTCCGGTCCAGGATCCCCTGATGTCACATCCTGCGAGAGCTGGAAGAGGAGGAAGGCTGTCCCCACGTGGAAGAGGATTTCTTTGATCCCATGTGGCTGCAGCCTCCATAATGTCCAAAGGCAGCTTCATGGAGAGCTTCAGCTGGAAGCCAGGTCCCTGCTGCCATCGAAGGAGAGAGAGACCAGCAGCCAAGCAGCAGCAGCAATATCGCCAGGGCCCCAGCTATGCCAAGAACAGGAGGAGAAGGAAGCGGCCGGGTGGAGGTGCAGTGTCAGGCAACTTTTTGGGCGTGGCAATCCAGGAGGGGGAAGCGCAGGATCCGAAGCAGTAAGAGGGTGCTCTACCATCATGCACCCCTGGCGCTGACCACAGCCCCTCCAGAGCATGGCAGTGGGAGGCAAGCAGGGCAGATTGGACCCTCACAAACCCCCGAGAGTGAAGGCATCTGCCGCCACCGCTGCTAGGAGTCACTGCCCATCACTGCTGGCTGGAGGGAGGAGGATCGTGTGGCTTGGGGATTTCTATATACAATGGTTATTTCTCCAAGGCTACGATCACACTTAAGGTTTAATCCAGCTTCAGTCCACTTTCAGAGTGAGAGAATACATCAGCCAAGTGGCAAACTATTTTCTTTCAGTCTTAAATAACTCAGAAAATTCACCTTCGGGATAGATAACGTGGAAAGAAAATTACCGGTCATTTTGCTGATGTGTTCTCTTGCTCTGAAGGTGGACTGAACCTGGATTAAACCTTAGGTGTGACCATAGCCCATAAGAAGAGACAGCATTAGTATTGCTTTCTTCCTAAAGCACTTCCCAGAGAAGAAGTATGCCCTTAGTTTACCTAGCTGGAGGGGGGAAAGTCACCACTCTTCCTTCCACTTTCCAATACACTCTTTCTGCAAGGAGCAAAGGACAAAATAACAATATATCCTATATCCTATCTATTCCTACCGTCATCCCCACTGCTCCGTAGTTGCTCTCTCACTGGACATGGCACCACCATACTCTGATGTGGAAGTTCCTCACCCCTTTTGAGGCTCTCCTCCCTTGCCAGTTTGTTCTTGTGATTAGAGGATCGGAGTCCTATCTGGCAGTCTCCTGGTTCGAGTCTGCCCTCCTCCACGAAACCAGCTGGGTGACCTTGGGCGAGCCACAGCCCTCCTCCTGATCTCTCACAGCCCCACCCACCTCACAGGGTTTATATGATGGGGAAAAGAATGGGAAGCTTTGTCAGCCACTCTGAGTTCCTTTAAAGGGTGGAAAACGTGGGATATAAAAGCCACCTCTTCTTCTTCTCCCTCCTTTTCTTTTGCCTAATGCGGCGGTTGATTGAAATCCGTGGATTATGCTTATTTGATCCATCAAGCCTTTGGAGTCTTGATGAATAAATGCTTTGAATCTGACCTCTGCATGGGAAAGTATGGTTTTCTCCTCACTGCACACCCTGTTCCCAAATGACGGAGAGAAAGAAAAAGTGCCACATCCCCTCAGAAATTACAAGGCCTTTTTGCTTGTATTTTAAATGGGGGGGGGGGGGACAGGACAGGATGGGATTACCCCCAAGTGGCAAAACCAGCTAGCCAGCCATAACCGCTTTTCTCACTGCACATGAATATATTTTTTCTGTGATGACTTTCATCATCAAGATGTCCTCTTGCTACTCTGCTCTCTCAGGTTTGTATAATTGGTTTGAACATTCTATCAATTTAACTGTAGTTTTGTATTACTATAGACTAGGTTTTGATCACAGTGATGGTTTTATCTCTTTTTAAACTTCTTTTTTTGCTACTTGCCTGCTGCTGTTAACCCAAGTCAGATGCAAATGCTCATCTGATGGATATCTCACCTCCTGAACCCCAAGAAGACCTCCATTTTAATTCTTGCCTAGAAAACCTGAATCCTCACAGTTAAGTTCAGAATGGGATCAGTAATTATTAGCATCTATGCAAAACATGGGGGCGGGAGGGACCCCAACCACTTGCCTGCAAAGCCTTCTAAACTGAAATATATTTGTTGAGCTTAAAAATGTATTTGCGCTAATCACAGGGGAGGCAGAATTACTCTGCCCACACAGGAGCCCGGTTTATATTCAATAATGTAGAAAAGAATGTTGAGATAACAGAGAACATAAGAGGAGCCCTGCTGGATCTGGCCACAGACTATCTAGTCCAGCAACCCTTCTCACACAACGGCCCACCAATTACTTTTGGGCATCTCAAGCAGAAGGCAAAGGGAAAACCTTCATCTGCTTTCAGTTCCCTGCAAATGGCTTTTAGGTGCATGCTGTTTGTCTCTCCGACATGGAAGCAGTAGTTAGGCATCAATTCTAGTAGCCATTGATATGCCTGTCATCCATAAATTTATTTAATCCTTTTTTAAAGCTAGCCAAGCTGGTTGCTGTCACCACTCTTAGAAGAAATGCACAATAGTAACTGGAGGAACCACCAGAAATTTAATGTGCACGTAAGGCTGATAACATATAATGTATAATGTTTCAATCCATAGTAATTCCTTTTAAAATAAATGTTTGCATTTATTCTGTAGAGGAATCATGTTATTGGAATTTCTGTTCATGAATGAGTATTCAAGTGCTTGGCTAAATTATCTCGTTAATGTAATATTTTTTCAATCAGTGCCTTATCACTGCATGGACAGCTTGCACCATGAAACTGCCTTGTGTTTAAATCAGGTATGGCAGGTGGGAGCCCCCTAGATGGCTTATAATGGTTTTTGGAGAAGGTTTAAAAAAACACACCCTAATTCAGGTTCTGGAATGCAAACTGCAGAAACCAAACAAGTGATAACATTCATGGGAAATACTTAAAATTTTGCTTTAAAGTGTTTGCACATACCTGAATTCAACTATCTAAACAACAGTGGATGTGCTCAGATTGGGACTCCATGGCAGAAGAAGCAGGCACACCTTAAACTTTCATCTCAACTGGATCCTGATCAGACCAACCTGTAGTAACTCTCAGGGCCTTTTTGCTCATGGCCTGGAGATACTTCCAGGTGGATCATAGGAAAATATCATCTACACCATGATCCACCCAAAAGAGTACCCAGGCCTCCCACCCGTTCCAAGATCTACCTGCTGTGGATAGTTTAAACAGCTATCCACAAGCAGTGCTGTGCCGTCGGAAACACTATGGAACAGAGCAAATGGGACATTTCCAGGTGTGGCATTCAAATCCTGCTCACCATGTCCTCATGCTGCATATATATGCACTGTCCCCTCACCCAATCGTAGCTAGGATTGGATGGGGTATCCCATGTCTGGATGCAAGGGCTGTTACATGGCCATTCACACAACTACTGCCGCTGGGCAAGAACAAGGATGTTCCTGCGCCCAGCATGTGAATGGCTTCAGCCACTCCTGAAGTGAGCCAGCCTGGAGTGGTCTCATTAGAGATTTTCTGTTACTGCCAATGGTAGTACAAGTATCATAATGGGCTTAATTTTTCCCCCTGGTTATCACAATAATTATTCCCAACCTTTCGGTATATGCACGAGGAAAGAAAGAGTGTCTTAAGTGGAAAGAAACTTCATATCCAGGCTGTGTCTTCTTTGTGCAGTAAAGGCACATTAAGGTCTTAAGGGAGCCAGTAAGCGCAGCTCTGCTGAGTAATGGAGAAACAGTCCAAGTTTGTTCTTAGCTACCATAGAAGAAAGGGGGGTAACAAGATGTTGGCAACCAAATCTGTAAAATGTGTTATAACAATCCAAAAAAGTACTGAGTTCAAAACTTAGTTGGATACATAAATTCCATAGCATAATGCAGCTTTCTTAAGGATTTACACACAGCTCACTTCTTGCCAATTGTTGCTATATCTCGTTGCTGTAACTTTTGGAAAGTGTGTCAAACATGTTCAGTTCCCAGGTGGTCTCCTTAACACTAAATTGTTATTGTTGGGTACCACCAACTTGTGGCTGACTCCTGGTTGATTGCATGGCTTGGGAATTCAGCACTTTGGGTGCTTCTGCATTTGCCGCTGAAAAACAGATCTAAGAAGATCTGTTTTTTGGTGATCCGACCTCCCGAGGATCTGTCCTAAATAGGGGTGGATCCAAAGGGCCCTCGTGCGTCCGCACACGTGTGGGGAGGCCCGATCTAGCAGGATGGATGGTCTGGGTGCTGTGTGGAAGTCACAGTACCCATTCCAAAAGTCTGCTGGATTCCCGCGCCATCACCACTGCCCCCCAAACCACGAGACTGGAGCAGGCAACTGCCGGTCACCACATGTTTCTGGCGGTGTGCGAAGGAGAAGCTTCCGAGGCAGGGCGTCCTGCTTCCACCCCTCCCAACATGGCGGCTGCCAGGACATCCATCCCTTTGCCTGGCCGTGTGCAGAAGCGTCCTGCTTCCACATGGAACCAGGTGAAGGGACAGATTGAAGACCTAATTTTTTAGGTCTTCATTTTAATCCAGTTTCCAGTGGCGAGACCCATTTTAGAAACAGATCTCGTGGGGCGAAATGCGGAAGCGGCCATCTCCAAGGGTCCAGAAAGAGGTCTCCAGTGCAGAAGTGAAGTAGGTAAGTGTTTTAAATGTGTGCTAAATGTATGTTTAATCCGGTTTCCACAGCCAGTGCGGAAACACCCTTTGATTCCCCCTCATGTGCACACCTCTTAGAGCAGCGGTTCTCAACCTTCCTAATGCGGCAACCCCTTAATGGAGTTCTTCATGTTGTGGAAACCCCCAACCACGGGGGTAGAGCAGCTTCGGAAATGGGAGGGAAGGGACGTGGGAGACTTGTCGAGACCCCTCTGAAAGGGTAGTTCGACCCCCAAAGGGGTCCCGACCCCCAGATTGAGAACCACTGCCTTAGAGTATGCATTTGCACCATTCCTAATGTCACAGGACTGTTTGGGGACAGCTTTTAACCTGTTCACAGAGGTAAGCATCAGGGGCAGCACGGATGCCTCCAGGACAGCTGCGGTGGACTGGGATGTACAGACAATGCATTCCTGCAATCCGCTGGGACTCTTTTGGGAGGGAAGCGAGAAAAGGCCCTAAAACTCCGCATGCATACTATTGGAATGTAACACTGTACATTTAGGCATTTTTAAAAATCAAATTGGCTTCTAAAACTTAGTAAAAGTTTTTAATACTTTGGCTTGCTTCAATGTGTGCAAAGCCCAGTACTTTGGCTAGCCGAAATAAAAGTAATAGTAACTGAAACACGGGCTTCATTCTCCCACCAAAATGTAAGGAATTTTGTAGTATTCTTTGCATTCCCGGGCTGATGGCCGGTTATGGGTCAGACCGTTTGCTGTAACAGCCCAGTATTGTCTGCTAAGATTAGCAGCGGCTCCGTGGGGTCTCAAAGCAGAGAAAAGCCTGTCCTTTCACCTGTTACCTGATCCCTCCCCCTGTCCCACTGACTGGAGATGCCTGGGCATTGTAAACCTTGGAAGCTCTGCTTTCAAAGCAGACACACTTGAAAAGACCAGAGTACTTTTTCCCTTTTGGCAGACAAATCCTGCACTTCAAAATAAAAGGTATTTGGTGGAGTGCGCACACACACAGCCCAAAACAGCACTCTTGACAAATTGTATTTGGTGAAGCGAACACATACAACCGATAGTAGCATTAAAAAAAAAAACAGTTATGTGGTCGAGAACACCAAAAGCAGCTATTTTGAGATGAGTGACTGTAGCTCAGTGGTAGAGCAAACTGCCAGGAAAATAGAGGATTGCTGGTTTGGTGCTCAGCCTCTCCCCAGAAGTAGGCAGTGGCAAAGCTGTATTCCTGCCAATAAAACTGCATAGAGGTGACCATGGAGGTGTCTGTGCAGTGAACCAGGGGTCAGCCACAATTTAATGAGAACAACATGGGCAGGACACTTCCCCCCTACAGCCGCTAACTCACAAAGGGCCCTGCTGCCAATTCACCATGGAATTATGTTTATTGTATGTATTCAGAGACGTAAATAAAAGTTACAAAATCGTTATTTAATTCATTTCATTTTATTGGCAGAAAGCCAAATAATAGCAAGAAATAGGAAAACCCACAGTTCCCTGACTTATCAAAGATGGTACCAACAATTAGGTACCAACTTGCAATAATGTAATTAATTATTTACCAGGATCATATATGGATGGGTGATTGCCCAAAATAATTCTTCATATGACATGACAACCATTTATAATGGGAAGACAGAAATCTGAACTTGATATGTATTTTCCACCACATATACTATCTTTGTTGTTACAATAAGATGTAAGGATTTTGCATACTGATGTTACAGATGGTATACTGATTTACTTACGGTAAATCTCTCCAGACCCTTTTATGTTTTTTTTTGTGCCTTTACTGCTTCATGAATTGTTTCTGTTAACTTCTTTTATAAAAATATATATATTTATATATATTTTACAGAGCCTCCCTAGACCACACCAGCTTGCAGAAGGGAGATTCCTAGTACACTTGCTGGTCCAGTATACTGGTCAGTGCAGAATCACCCTAAATCTGCTGTTAACTTTATGTGCAAATTCTAATGTTATTATTAGCTTTCACTGCATGCATGATGCTCACAAGGTAATGAAAATAAACATCTATAAATGCAACATGAGGAATGCCCTTATACAAATTCATGGGAAAATAGAAGTTAGTAATAAGGTGTGCACTAAAAATTCATTGCGTGCTTGTCAACATATGGACTTCAGTGTTCCACCATCTCCAATCTGCAGAATTTCTATCGAAGCTGAACCCCTTGTTTTCTATCTGAGCAGAGCGCGCAGCATGCTCCCAGGGCCAGCAAGTGCTCTCAGAGATGTCCTTCCCAAAGAACAGGACAGGTGCTTACATCACCACCGTAAAGGTGCTCAGCAGGTGTACAAGCACTCTAAATGCCTTCAACATGGCCCTCTTCTGGGAGATGCAGGAAAATGGGTGACATCTGGGTCATTTCCTGCACATCTCAAAATAGAGTCTTGCCGTAATTTCACTTTCCTTCCCCAGCCTCAGAGTTTGGCGCATGGCTTTGAGGACACTGTGTGCCCTTTCAGCAGGTGGTGGGAATGCCGCCTTGGCTCCACTGTTGGGAGTCACTTAAAGAGTAACTTTCAATGGCATTGTGGCCAGCAGCTATCTTTTCCTTTAAAAAAATATATCTGAAAGAAGAGGTGGGTATAGTAGTAGTGGTGGCTGAAGATTTTAGTTACAATCACTCTACCTGTGAAACAGTTAAACTTCTAAACTTCCTGGAATAAAAAGCCTCAAGCAATTCTGCAGTATTTCAATAGTGCTTTTATGAGGGAGCTGGGGTACATAATGAGCACCCTATTCAAAAAAAAAAAAAGCAAGAGTTTGTCTCTGTGTAACAGCATGCAAGAGGAATAAAGGAGAGGGGCCATTCATGTGGAAAAATCAATTATGGGCCTAGCAAAGTGCCTCTGTTCCTGTTCAAAGAACTGTGTGTGCAGGCAAAGGGGGGAAAAACAGAATGATGCTTCAGAGCAGTGTAGTACAAATGCTGAGAAATCCCATTTAAATCCTCTTGGGCCAAACAACTTCCCACCCACCATAACATACATCTGCCAAATATTTATTCAGCCTCCCCTTTGTTATTGTGCGATCTGGGCTTCCCAGTGAGTTGCTCAGTAGTGATCCCACACAGCCATCGCTACTTACTGACAATTTATGAGAAAGAACAGTTCATCCAGAATAGAGTATTTAAGTGGGGGAAGTGTCACTGCCAGGCCATGGGCAGCCAGCTAGAACTGGGAAGTCGGGGGTCAGGATGAACCAAAGTGAAAGAGGTGGAGGCAGGGCTAGAATATGTGTGGTTCTGGCTGGAGACCAACAGCCAAGATACTGCACAGCTTATAGGGCACAGGGTAACGTGGGTGGGTCAGAAACTACTAGCACAGGATATGGCAAAGACAGGGCAAGGAGCTTAGGAATAGCAGAGCAGAAGTCTCCCCAGGAGTCACTGACGTCTTCAGAAGTATCTCAGAATCTTTCAAGACCTGGGTCAAAATCCAAAATGTGCTAGTTAAAATACAGTGCAATAATACATGAAACCATGAAAGCTAGAAAGTAAATTAGAAACATGGATGCCTAGGTACTGCCTCCAGGTTGGAGACACAGGCAGGATGCCTCTAAAGGCTATTTGCAGGAATTCGAGAGCAGGTGAACCTTTTGCCTTTGTCTTCTGCTGGAGATGCTCAGAAGCAATTGGTGGGCCACTGTGTGAAACAGGAGGCTGAACTAGATGGGCTGTGACATGATCCAGCAGGGCTCCTTTTTTGTTCTTAAACAGAGGCATTTCTGCACTTAGCTTCCCATCTGTTGGACAGTAAAAGTACATAACAGACTAACATGTACTAGTGTTCACACTTGGGAATGCTAGTACACATCAGCCTAAGTACCACACATCTGGAAACTTACCTTGGTCCAGGTGCGTGTCTGATCACTGACAGGGCACCGCCATCTGCGCATGTGCTAGTACTGCTGCAGCAGTGATGCTGTGCAATACCTCAGATGACCCCTCGCACCAGAAATGGTGCAAATGATTGCAGTGTGGACGCGACAGGTCAGCTTTTAGTTAGGGTTCGTATGTGTGTGGTGAGTGAATTCATGCACCACTGCTAGTTTTGGATAGGTTAACATCTGGGCAGGCAAGGGGTGCTTCTAGGTTATAAACAACTCCTGCAAGTGCCTATTACAAACTACAGGGCAAAGTGTGAATTGGCCTCTGATTTCAAGCATAGGATTAGGCTGTGGGTTCTTTTAAAAAGTTCATGGGTGTGCATACCAAATGCCTAAAAGTATGTAATGAGGCCATTCCAGAGCCTGAGTGCACCTGTCACCACTTACCAGTGAAGCCCCCTCCCCCTCCCCGAGCATGGCTTCAGACATTGTGTCTCTACTTTTGGTGGTGTAAGATACTTGCTGAGGAGTATGATAAATACTCTATGATCAATTCAGTATAGAATTTTCCTGGTCCTCAGAAGAATTTCTAAGACTAACATATGCAGGAGGTGTAGTGCAGCGTCTCTGAACTGATATGCAGAAATATCTAGACATAAGCATTAAAAGCGGAGTTGTATAGATGATCCAGTTGAAAGAACAGAAAAGAAACAAGATGGCGGTGCTGCCCAAGTTTTTTGAACTGAGTTGCAGTGGAAAAAAACAAATTTCTCCAGTTTGATGAGAAAAAGGCACCACGCATGCTTCCTCCACTCCTCAATGCCAGTTCACATTTATCTTCAAGTCTGTGGCCTCTTCATTTCTTCTGAATCTGTTCCTGCCAAGCTGTGCAGTTATTTCATGACTTGCCTAAATGAAGGAGCCTAGCAGAGAAAGAGACCACCCATTATGCTCTCATTTATGGATGCTAAACCAGGACTCAGGAAGAAAAGGGCAATGACACTAAAGTACTGTAAGCTCCCATAAAGAGGTCAGGAATGGTGGTGGTGGTGGGGGGGAGAAACTATTCACACACTGCCAGGATTTCATTACAATTTTGTTTCCTCATATTCTTGAGCTTTGCACTCATCAATTACTACTAGCTGTACAAGTGTGTGTGTGTGTGTTTTAACATTAGCTTACACTGCCCCCCTGTGGCAAATCATCTGTATCTCAAGAAAAGCTTGAAATGAAGGACACATAAACTCTAGAGAATGTTCCGAAGAGTTCTGGCCAGAATTCAAAGCCACGTTCATCACTTTGACATTTTGATACCTTGTAGAAGTAGTATTGTGTGGTCTAGTGTGGATTCTAAAATTAAGGACATAACTCTTCTGCGTTTACCAGAGGGCAATTATAAAGCAATTATGGTATTTCTATTCAGTACTTCCCCTGAAAGAGATTTGAAAGACACAGATGGTATCCTCCAGGGATATGTTGATAAGTCTGTTTCCAGGCCATGTCAGCTATGTGTGTGTTCTTTTACATATATAATCCTATTTCTACATTTATCCGTGCAACTGTTCTTCTAAATGAACAGTTTGTACAGTATTTAAGACCACTTCTGCATTTTGCTGGACAGCTCCAGACAGAACCATTCCCTGGATCAAGACTGTCCATGGTTGGATGGACTGTTCTGAACAATCCCTGTGCCACTCCAAAGCTCATGTGAGCTTCAGAACCTGCTGTGAGGGCCCTGATGGCCAGGAATTAAAATTCTTGGCCTCAAAGACCTAGGGTCAACCATTTCAGTGGCACAAGATATTGCAACACTGAAATGGATCCCCCTGTTAAACCAAAAGACGAAGGCATGTAACCTTACACATGGCTCCCTGTTCTGTTCTAACGGTCCCTGAATTTCTGGTCTGTGATTGTCCCAGTCTAAGCAGCTATTTTTGTTTATTACATTTCTAACCTGCCCTCTGCCCCAAGATACCAAAGCTGGTTACCATAATCAAAATGTATAATGTTTAAAACAAATTTTAAACAGCAGTTTGAAATTACAGCATACAGTTACATCTATAAAGGTTACAGTACAAAGTTTTTAGGCTGGCTTTTAACCAAAAGAGACACACCTTTACCTATAGCGATGCACCTTAGAAAGAAGTCTATGCCACAATGTCAGTGCTGTCACAAACTAGACCATTTCCTCCTTGTCAGATCAGACATATCTGTGTGAGAAAAAGCACAACTTTAGTTATTTCAGGCACAAGATGTTTAGGGATTTATAGATCAGTGTCAATACCTTGAATTGGGCTTGGTAGCACTTTGGCAACTGGTGCATTTTCTTTAAGACTTGTGTGATGTGCATCCAGCCAACGGTTTCCACAGGTAGCTGCATCCTGCAGTAGCTACAGTTTCTGAAACATCTTCAAGGACAACCTGATATAGATGACATCACAGCAGCAGAGTCTGAAAGGCCCTTTCCACACTTGTACGCAGTGTTCTGAGAACAAGGAAGCTATCCCAACTTGGAATGGCCTGCTGGTGGAGTGGAGTAGGTCTGTTCACATTTGGACTACTCATCCTGTTCCATGCATTGCCACTGCTCCCAAAGAGCCCTCAGAGACAGCACCAAGGCCCCAAAGGCTGGGAACAAATGTCCCTGGCTTTTGGAGTTTCCAACCTGGCCAGTTTGTGGCAGAACCACATCCAGCAGTACTTCTTAGAGCACCTCTAAAAAAGGCTCCCCCATAGCATTCAGGACCTACTGAGGCGTGCTTTCTGCATGCATTCAAGGTCCAGTATACTGGCGCTGGACCAGTAGTAGAACTCTGCTCCTATACTGTGGTACCCGCCCTGGTCTATGCTTCATCCGATGTGGATGAAACATGACCGGGGGGGGGGGGGGGGACACAAAACTTGGCCTAATCTGCTCTGATGTATGGACTGCTGCCCCTTATTCTAAAATTTGTTCCTGAATAAGGGTCACAGCAGGAAGGGCCAGACTTTAAGAGACTGGATTACTGTGGTTTGTGGAAAGACAAACCAGCTGAGGCCAGAAATAGGCACTGCTGCCCACTGCCAGACACCTCAGCCTCAAGCTACAGAGAATTCTAGGACAGAGACCTACTCCTTCTGAATAAGGGGCAGCAGTCTGCATTCCAGTGTGAACTGGCCGAAGCCTCACCTCCATCACACTTCATTCTTCATGGCCTAAGAAAGAATTCAGACCTGTTTCTCCCATCTCCCTAGCCCAGCACTCTAATAGCCTGCAAACATATGAAATCCCCTATAGGGTCACTTTGTTCAAAAAGTGCTGGTAATACTAATCTGGCTATTTCTAGTAATCTCATGATTATCTGTCAAGGGCATTGATTCCCTCCCTTGGCTTTCTTCTTCCACTGCGGTGCAGCTGTGAGCTTTCCTCCATTAGCTATTAAATTATTTCACCAAACTAATCAGTTATGTGAGGTTACTTAGCAGTACGAAAATATTTAGGCCACACTCTTGCCTTGCTCATGGCTGTTTTAATGACAATTTCACCTTTAGAAGCAACTTTCTCCCTTCCTTATGTAAGAAGGCAGAGCATTTATTGTTTATTAAGTTCCTCCCTCCCTCCCTCCGTCCATTCCTTCCCAGAGGGGTGAGAAGCTCCCTTGCTGCCACTTCATAACTGCTGCTCTTGCATCAGTTTAGTTGCTTATCCTGGGCTCCTATGGACAGAACAGTGTGATGAAAGATATGTAGCTGCTGATGCAAGGACTAAAGTCCTCAGTGACTGACTGAACTGCTTCACTGTATCTTCCATTTCCCAATGAAGAAGCCTGATGCCTCCCCCTTCCAGGCTCTCCTTTGTGGTTTGAACAGCTGGCTGCTGTGCACACAGATTAAGCTTTTCCTACCATTTATCTCATCAGGAAAAGAGGCATGATAAACAGCCATTGCATCTTCAATGAACCTGCAGGTTATTCTCTCTTTGGGCCTCTTCGCACTTACCCTTGTGGAACAGTTCCAAATGCTCCTGGGGAGGCCCATCCGCACACCACCACTGCCACCATCCGAAAGTTCATTAAGGTTGCCTCGTCTTCACAAGCTGTAGACAACTAAAACACTGTCCACAGCTTGATCAGGAGCAGCTACAGAGCTCCTGGTCAGCAAAGTTCACACCTTCTTATGGTTTGTGACACTACAAGTAGACACGGTGGCATGGCTGCAACTGTGCCCTAGTCACCATGGCAACATATAGGCATGTACTGGATGTTGTCACAGCTGTTATCATCATGATCTGGCCTGAAGGGCTGGGCTATCCACACTTCAATTGCTAGTGGTCTGGTTGTGGAGTGCACCAGCACTTGAAATGCAGATGTCAAGGATGTGCACAAATATTCTTAATGTTGTATGAATTCAGACATTTGTATATGAATTGAATGTTACAAGATTTGTATGCTGGCATTCATATTTGTACGAATGTTTCGTAACATTCCTACGAATGCTTTGGAACATTCATGAACTGGTGACGTGGGAAAGGGGCTGCGGCAGGCACATCTGCAATGGATCCAGAGTGCATTTGACACGGTTTGAGAATGGATTCAAAGTGGATTCAGGGTGGATTTGACGCTTTCACAGCGGATACGTATCGGGTACCTATCGGATATGTATGCATTTGTATCGGACATTTGTACAAATACATTTGTATCAAATAGAATCCTACCACATTCAAAGGGGATCTATTCGAATGAATACAAATTTTCTTACATTACAGTACGATTACATTACGATTCGATACAAATCAAATCCAAATAGGTCCATTTGTGCACATCCCTACAGATGTCTCCCTCCACTTGAATCACCTCACTGGAATGGTGTGAGGCTACAGAGAGGCCTGGATGATAAACAGTGAGTCATATACTGCACAGCCTTGCTTCTCTTCAAAAGGTTTATACAGTAGTTCTAACAACTTAGCTTTGTACTCTTAGGGTGTTTTTCCACTGTTAGAAAGTACCCATTTTTCCATGCTTGTGTGGCAATGGGGTCTAGAGGAGGCTAGGGGGAGGGTGCACCCATGAGGGGGAGCCCCAAAACCTAAGCTTCGAAGTCATTTCGAAGTCACTTCAAAGTCTGTGCAAAATAGTTCCGGAGCATCTTTGAAGTCTGTGCTGAGTACCTATCTAATGTATAGACAATGTTTGCTAGTTTTGGATGTGCTTTAAACTGGTATATTGGTAAATTGAGGAATAAATAAATGATCTCTGGAGGCAGCCTCTGATATTTCTTGTTCTTGATAAGCCTAACTGAGACTTGTAGTTTAGTGACATCTGGAGGACGATATAATTTAGCCTGAACAGGAAAAAAAATGAGAAAATGAAGGCCATGCTAGTCTATCTCCTGAAGGTGGAAGATCAGAGAGCTCTCAGCATTTTTGAAATGGGCTTTAGAAGAAGAAGAAGAAGAATTGTTTTTCCAGTGTGAATCTGCCTCAAGTGTTATTATGGGGTATAATTCAGATAAGGCCCAGTGCAGAAAGGGCCTGTGGGTAACAGAAGCTGGCCAGCAGCATGTCCACTAGAAACATATATAGAGAGACAAATGTTCTCTCTCTCTGCACCTTTAGCTCTACAGTGTTGACAAATGTGGTCTACCCACAAATCAAATAGGACAATGCTCAAAAGCTGCAAATATCTTTTAATGGATTTTTTAAAAAATAAGCAGATGATCATAAAAAAAATCTGTAACTGATACAGTAGTGCCTGAGTTTTCCATTTCGTCTTCTGAAGGAACATGGACTGTTTTAGTGAGATTTTTTACTGACAGGTTATAGAATGATTTCTGCTCTAAGATGCATCATAAATTGAATATATACACTGCAAGAATACAAAATGCAACTAATTTTTTGAGTCAGATGACATATTCATGATTATGGCTGCTGCTGGTTCTTTTTAAATTTTGTGTTGTGTAATATAACTTATAGACAAAGGATGAAGAATTTCAGCAAAACTGACAATGGCGTTTTCAAAATATCAAAATAAATAGGACCCAGCACACACCTGCAGTACTTGATGAAGAGGGATCACGCAGTGGCATGGGGGTATGGTGTTGTAAGTAGTGTTACCATATGAAAAGGAGGACAGAGTTCCTGTTCCTATTATAGTTGTATAGGACAGTGATGTGGGCACTGTCTACCACAAGCTACATCGGCTGATTTCCCCTCTAGTGTGCAACCATCAGAAAAGCAGGAACGCTGTCCTCTTTTTCATATGATAACCCTAAAGTAAGTGAAAGTCTCACTTTTCAGCCACAATCACGGCCCTTTATGCACAAACTCTTAATGGAAGCCCCTCCTCCAGTTGGTAAGGCTTCATCTGCATTAGACAGAGCCTGTTCTGGATTAAGGAGGCCCTTAATCCAGATCTCTGGTAGTACTGCAAGAGGAACTAGGGCCTGACATGGAACATGGGGGGCGTGCAGAAGTCCATCTTCCTTGTTTGGGATTACTGGAAGTGGGATGCTTTACAATGGTACACCATCCTCCAGGCCCCAAAGCTAGGAACCTTCATTCTTAGCCTTCAGATGCATGGGGGTGTGGCATGAGCAGAAAAGCATAGCAAAGCAAGCATCAACTGGCAGTACTTTATAATGACCATAAAGCCAACTTAGATAGTTAGTTTTTAGTATCTAAAAGTAATGTGTTTTATGTAATGTGTCAGTTTTTAAGGCTTCTGGTGCAGTGTATATCAGCCCTTCTCAAACTTTGGTGAGTTTCGTCACAAAAAAATGCTTCCCACTGATTTATGGAGCAACACTCAAACACTTAAAGCTGTTAAAATTGGTTAAATTAACTGCAGTCTTGCTCCTGAATGATAGCAGATGCTGATTTGAGCTTCTGGTGCCTTTTAAAATTATTAGTATACTGGCTACTGATGAATAACCTAATCCTAGCCCTAACCTAGCCCCTCTGAGGTTCATCATAGTGTTAACTGTGTTCATTTCATTATTTCATTAATTTATTGTGAACTGTTCTTGGAAGCATGTAAATATTTTAAGTATGAGAAATTAAAGGGCTCCAGACTACATGGTTGAAAACATTAATGCCAGGTGGCTAGAATTAGAGAGACCATAATCACAATATTACTTTTGAAAAAATAATAAGAATGGCTAAGAGGAATGGCTCTTTCTGCACTGGACTGTAATCTAGATTATATTCCGGAATATAATCATCTGCATGCTGGTGTAGACCATACACATGCTAATGTAGAGTACACTAGTCTGCACTAACATGGGGACAGCCGTGCATGTGTGGCCATCTGTTTCAGCTTCCACGCATGCGCAGTGTATGGAACAATGACGGCAGGTTTGTCTATAAGGTGAGGAAATACCTTATTGCTAGAAAACCCACCACCAATACTCAGTTTTCCAGCAATAGTTTTTAGCTCTGTTTAAGGGGGATATAGAGGATTTTATATTCGGTATTCTTAATGCTATTGTTTAACATACTTCTTCTTAAAAAAAGATTGTATGCCATTGGCAGGATTTAAAGTGCCACACACACCGATGACATTATATAAATACGTAATGATGATGATAATGGTATCATGAGGTTGCCACAGCTACATTTGAAAACCCCACAATAGGGGCACAATAATGGCACAATAATGGTACCCATTAATGGGTACAAAAATGCCATTACGTACCCATTAATGGGTACTTAATGGGTACTTTTAGTGACAGTGGAAAAACACCGTCTATTTAATCTCTGAGGTTAGAATGCTGATTCCTTCTGAAGTTAGTATTATAGCACCACATTAGATTATATTCAGCAACAGCTTTACAGTGTTTTAGGCTACTAAACCAGTTTCAATAAATATGTCCCATGTACGGATTGGTCTAAATTATATTAACCTGTCACCAAATATTACCTTTCTTCAAATGAGTGACCTGTTTTGGTAATTCTATAGTGAAAGGCAACTAGAAATAGATTTTACCAAACATTATTTCTCTACTACTTCTTCCATTCCTACAGTCTTATAAACCTGGAGATATGCCGTCCTTTCCTTAAATATTTAATCATTTAAACTGTTTCTCAAAGCTCTCATCCTATTGTATTATTAATAAAAATATGATGATTACAACCGTCCACAGTTGTTTCTGTGACTGCTATTAATAAGGATATTGAAAGTTCAAAATCTTCATCGCTTTCCATTTAATATTTGAGAAGAAACATCTTCAGTAGTTTGGAGATTTAATAGCTTTCCATCATACCTTTGTATGAACTGCTTCTCATCAGAACGAAATGCAAAAACGTACCACTAGAGGGCAATGATACACACCTTCACTTTTCAGTAATCTGGGTTTAAACTTCTTTCTGCAAATCCTTAAAACCAGGGCTTCCTCCTCCACTCAGAAAACAAGCTTTCTATCCACCTTAACTGAAAAGATCTAGGAATCACCATGGTTAGAGTGTGAAAAGGCAAGGGGAATGCAAAAGTATGACAATCAAGGCACCCCAGGCAGTGACAAACCTGTAACACGGCAACAATTCCTACTGATTAATCACTGGTTTTGCATCCTGAGGAGACAATCAGGAACTGGCCATATTAGCTTGCTGAGGCAGTTTAGGAAGGCAATGCAAATAGGCCTTCTATACCTGTATCTGCTGGAAAGTTTGAGCTGATTACATGCAGCCCAAATAGGCTCTTTCCCTTTAAATTCATTCCAGTCATCCTGATTAGGTCATTTCCACTTTTCAGAAGCTTTTCTCCTGTGCTGCTTTTATATCCTGTGGTGTGCCTGTCCTATTGACTCTTTTGCACTCCAACCTTTTTGTACGTTGTCAGCCTATTTACTAGCCTCGTTTTGCAGCATCAAGCTCACAAGATATGCAGAAATGAAGCAGATTACATCCATTACCCACCCTTGCTGTTCAAGTTGCTGCTAAAGTGACAATAGTATCTCTTAAGTTTGAATTCAGATATTCGCTGACTTGTTTTGCTGGTCGTTCCTTAAAATATTAGGATTTTCTGCCTTGTTTCTTCAGCAAGAGCTACAAAATCTCATTTGATAGAGCGGCAGCATACACTGCATTTTTCCATGCCCTCAGCCTGTTCAGTTCCAGTTACGTTCCACTGATCAGGTTCAGATTCAGCATCATCTCATATACGATGCATACTTCAGCTGTGCTGGCTGTAGCTATGTTTCTCTGACAGTGTGATCAGACACATTTATTGATGTGTCCTCGGGGCAATCTGAGTCTTGGATTTCAGGCGTTTGCCTGCATTTGCCTTATCTTGGAGGTTGGGAATGGGCATCTCTTCCTTATTTGGGGTTTCATAATACCAAAGATGTTTCTTTCTTTTATGTAGCTGCCTACCCAATCTACCTAAGTGCAGAGGTGGGAAATGTAGCTACAGATGTCTATCCAATCAGGGCCACAGAAAGCTGAGCCAATGGGAGACCAATCTGGCACCCATTGTCTGGAAATGTGAAAATGGAAAAATGAGGTAGGATTTGGGGCACTTATTTGTTTAACTGTTTGAATGGCTTTTTATGTGTGTTTCTATGGAAGAGACACTTTTTCTTAAAGGGGCAACTGAAAAAACCCTGTCTGATCACACAACAGATCATTACTAACTATGGTCTAAATACTCCACTTGTTAGGCAAAATGAAAAATTCAGGAAGCCTCATAAGAAGGGTCAATTCCCTGCATGGCCATGATGCTGGCCTTTCCAGGCACTTGCTGTATCACTGAGTTACAGCCAACTCCCATGTGTTCTGGTTTTAAAGTAGACGGACTTCCCAATGGCTTCTGTATTGTCCATGTTAAAGTGTTCCCTGAAAGATATAGCCCGCTTTCAGGCCAGTTTCCAGACACGCTGCAGAATTCCCCAAGCCTAAAACTTCAGCCCATAGTAGTTTTCATTTCTCTGCTCCAAAGATGAGACAGTTGCTCTATAGCACTTCCAAGTCGAATTGGGCTGCAGGAGAAGAAGGAGGAAGAAGATGAGAGGAAGAGTTGATTTTTCTACCTTGCTTTTATCACCCATTTCAAGGGGACTCTAAGTGGCTGACAAAGCTTTCTATTCTCCCCACAACAGAATACCCTGTGAGGTGGGTGGGGCTGTGAGAGCTCAGAAGAGAGCTGTGAGCAGCCCAAAGTCACCCAGCTGGCTTCATGGAGGACAGTGAAATCAAACCTGGTATTCCCAGATAGGAGTCCAGCTCCCTAACCACTAGACCAAACAGGAGTCCACTCTGTATGCCCAGGAGCATAGTAAAGCTCACTCTGAAAATTTTCTTGGCAACAATAACAAAGGCCCCATCTACATGCAAAGAAAAATCTGTTAAAAAGCTTCTTTTGCTTCTGAGCGTCTGCATGCAGAGCTTCCAGAGCCACAAAGGAGGAAAATCCGTGGCAGAAAAAAAAACCCTTTAAACAAGACTACCTCTGCTGCACTTTTGGGAAGCCGTGGGTTTTCCTGGGAGCATGGAGACGTTTTCTCCACATCTTCTGCCATATTCCACTGAATTTTTAGGCGTTTATGATCTCTGCAGAAGAATTGGCTGTCAGAATCAGCTGCATTCAGCTCTTTCAGCAGGCAAGCAGAGCTCCCAACTGTCACATTGTTTCACTTCGGAGGGGAAGAGAGATTTTGCGCTTGCTAACAGGGAAAGGGGATACTAATTATCATTATCATTACCACAGAGATTGTTTCTCAGCAAGCAAATCTCTCCCTCCCCCTCCTAATAATGCAGCCTCCAGAGTGAAACAAAGTTTCACTTCGCAGGTCTGGTTCTGCGCTAATCAGCTGTCATTGCCTGAATGCAGGCAGCTGAATTTGACAGCTGAAGGGAGCCTGCTTTCAGTTCTGCTTGTAACTATGTTGCAAGCATTAGTTATGGAGAGAGTGAGCTGCTTTCCCTTTACTTGGCTGCCAAGAGTTAAAAGACTCTTGGCAGCCAAGTAAAGGGATGATTTTGTGTTCTGGAGGTTCAATTGAGGTTTTTGCCTTTCATCTCTGCAGTGGGCAGGGAGTGAGGGTGGGGAGAAAAAGATGTGGGCTCACAAAAAGCGGTTTGCATGGAGACAGGAAAGTACGTTTTAAACCCTCATTGCCCCAAACCACATGGGGATGCTTTATTTCGAATTACAACCCACATTTTTAAAATCCAATACAAGAAGAAAGCAAAAAGAGACCATGGAGATGCACCCAAAGTGAGATTCTTCCAGTATATTTTTTTCAATGACTCAATGTAATCTATAATCCTTAGATTTCCTTGTGGCCTTCCTCACAAATCCTAATCGCTTCTATTCCTGCTAACCTCTTGACAATCATCCAAAGTTAGTTCAGTGCTGCTATCTACAAATAAATCCATTCCAACACTATTGCTATAGGCAGGTTTATCCTCAAGAGCAAAGAACTTTTATAGCACACTTAGGACCCAGCTATGCTTCAGTTTTAATTCACTTTCAGTCTGTGTTCATGGTGAGAGAACATATCAGCAAAGGAACAAACAGATTTTCTTCCGAAATATCTAGAAATATCCAAAATTTTGTGATTTTTGTAGCTCTAGTAAAAAAGTTATATTTTGATATATGTATTTTATTAAAAGCAAAAACAAATAATTCTTTACATTTGCTAAATCTGCAATTGAAAGTTGGTATTTTGTACACTTCAAGAACAAGCAAGCACTACACGCCCAGGTGCCAGGGTAACCAGGTGTGTCACCCAAAAGGGCTTGGTGTGTCACCTGTGGCACGCATGTCATAGGTTGGCCGTCACCGCCCTATGTTAATGGGTTCTCAGCACCATAGAAGGTAGCACAAAATTCAACGGATTAATTAGAATACTCCTATAAAAGGATTGCCAAGTCCATGTCAGCCATAAGAAAGGAGATCCACAAGATGGTTGAAGTTATCTCCTACAGCCGGAAAGAACAGGCATATAGACCGAAGTCTATAGTAATACAGAAAAAGAGAAAAATATAACAAGAAAGATGAAGCAATTAGAAAAACAAAAAGCTATGAGTGAAAGTCCTGTAATTAGTAATTAAGAGACAAGCATTAATATCAGTGAGAGATCCCTGCACTTATTAACAAACATTTGATCATCATAAAAGCTTCCTTGGTGATACTTATGCTGATCTGGCAGGATCCACATGCCTCTAATGCTCCCTAGAGAAAGCAATTATCTTCCTGGCTTCTCTGATCTACATCTCAGGGTTGCATATTTTTGAAAACATGTCACTTCTCTGTCCTTGCCAGAAAAAGAACCTGGCAGCTGTAGAAGGAGCACCGGCACCACCATCCAGCCAGTGCATGCCCTCAGCCCATGGTACCACCGCCCCTCACCCTGGCTGCTCCCCCACAGCCCCCCTTGTACTCCTTAATGAAAACAAAATGTAAAATGCTATAGGATCATGGAAATTTTTCAGTTACTTGTAAACGCATTTTTCACACTCTTTTAACCACAAGATGCAGTTATTTCTCCCTGTAACATGTGTACTTAAAGTTGTTGTTCTTCATGTTGAATAGATGTTAAAATCTGATGACTTCCAACTGGCAGCAATTATGTGCCTGATTGCTGTAAATAAGGCTGCTGTAATTTTAGGATATTCTTCATTAATTGTTTCTTCTGTGTATCCAAGGAAGAACTTTCTAGGCATTACTGAGACTTTATAGTCTTTCTAGGCATCATTGAGACCTTACAGTCTAACATGCCTATAATCTCCAATATTTCTAGCAAGAGTATTTGCACTTTGAGACAAAATGAAAATAATGGTAATATCTGCAGTCAGAGCTTGGAATCACCTTTCCCTTTTTTTTCTGAAGGTGACAATAAATATTGTCATTCATTACATTGGAAGATGCTTTAGACTTCAAGCATCTCAAAGCATCTTATGTTATATAAAACAAGGTACGCATTTCCCATGGATGCAGAAGAAACAGCAGCATCCTCACAGTGAAGTGAGCAGGTGAGTTTCCCATATGATTTTTACACTCTTCACCTGCTCCCTAATTACCCTTGGTGCTGAGGAAAGCTGAGGCTTGCTAAGTAAAGTACCTAATATTCCCAAACCTCATTCCATGGTTTGATCCTGTTGGGAAAATGGTTGCGCACAAACACTTTTTTGCAAGAGCACATTTTTGTCAGACTGTAGAACAAAGCATTGAAAAGAACCACCGGAGATCATCAGTTTATGTGCATCAATACTAAAAGTGGTAGGGAGAAGCTATGATAAGGAGCAGACTTACCCATTCCAGGCGGGATATGATACTCCCTTAGATGTATAAAAAGGAATACACCGGACCTGCATTAAATATTCTTTTTCTGATTTCTTGTGACACTAAGGCTGAGTCCCCAAAAGACTTATTTGCCTCTCTAGTCTAGTCTCCCTCTAGTGTCACTCTATTCAAGCGGACTTTAAAAGTGCCCTGCACTTCCGGAATAAGTGTCCTCATGAGGATCAGCAAAATGCGCGTTTAAAATGCACCTTCCGTCCCCACGGTAGCATGTTTTCTTTCCCCGCATCTTTTTCTCCCCACCCCCTCTCTTGTTCAGAGGAAAAATAGCCAGATCTCCGTCCCCCAAAACGGCTTCCCGTGCCGGCAAAGGGAGTGAGCGCTCGCTCATTCACTCTCAGCACTTACTTTCACTCTGTTCTCTGTTCGAAATGGCTTGGCTGCAGCCATCAGCCAAGTGATTGTGCGCTCACTCTTAACACTTTCACAGATCACCCACTTCACACCTGATAACAATGTTGCAATTCTGAGCAATTCTGGCTCTTTGGAAAGTTCTGGCCTTTACAAAGGAAAGGAAGGGAAGCTGCAGCATTTCTGGGAGATGTGTGAATGCTTTATGGCTGTGTGTGCAGGCAGCAATCCCTGCCCCTTTTGCCATGGAGCGTCCCCAAGGTAAATGTTGTAAGGAAAACCTGCGACTTCCAGAAAGAGCGATTAACCTCTTCTTTAAAGGGCACGTATTTTGTCATGGGTTTTCCTGCTTTTGTAGCACTGGAAGCTCATTAAAAACCCCAGCCTGGGGGCGCTCAGAGGCAAAAGAAGATTTCTTGTGACACTAAGGCTGAGTCCCCAAAAGACTTATTTGCCTCTCTAGTCTAGTCTCCCTCTAGTGTCACTCTGTTCAAGCGGACTTTAAAAGTGCTTGGGGACAGGCCCTAAGGGCTTTTTCCCACTAGGGCTTAGAACCCTTCTAAGACCCCATTAGGAACCCGATTAGTACCTGATTGGTACCAATTGGAAGGTCCTGTCCTCACATGGAGCCTATTAAAGGCCTCATTTCCCTATGAGGGCAGGGGAAATCTGAATTTAATGCGTCCAGGCCCTTAAATCTGGATTTTGTGTGGACCTGATTAAAGGTGTGCACAATGGGGTCTTTAGGCACCTTCAAGATACAGATCTTCAAGAGAACCCCATCTCAGAGATCTGGATCTTGAAGATCCGGATCTTTGACTGTGTGTGGAAAAAAGGGATAATTATCAGTGAATTTCCTTTTAAGATGGAAGGTATGGTTTGTGCCTAGGCCCAGGCTTAGAGAACCAGATACATATGGAAATAAGACATGAGTGCAGTACTACTCACACTCCTTAGGGTACCACTCTAGATACTGAAGATAGTAAGTCCAAGATCTTGCCTAGTCAACCTCAGTTTTTGGTGACTTCATGGACACATCAATGTATATAAAATTATGCATGGTATAGAAAAGGTGGATAGAGAAAATTTCTTTTCTCTATCGCACAACACAGGAACCAGGGGGCATCTATGAAGCTGATGGGTAGGAGAGTAAGGTCTGACAGAGGGAAGTATTTCTTCACCCAGAGGGTCATTGGCTTATGGAATGTGCTGCCGGAAGAGGTGGTGACAGCTACCAGTCTAGATGGCTTTAAGGTAGGATTAGACAAATTTATGGATGACAGATGTATCAATGGCTACTAGAATGAATGCCTAGATGCATCCTTCAGACTGGGGCTGGGGGAGGAACTGGGGCACTTCTAAGGCCATCTGCTGGGACTCAAGAGCAGGAGAAGGTTTGTCCTTGTCTCTGCTTGAGATGCCCATGGGCATTTGGTGGGCCACTGTGTGCGACAGGATGCTGGACTAGATGGACTGTGGCCTGATCCAGCAAGGCTTCTCTTATGTTCTTATGTTCCTATGTTCTTAAGCCATTTTGGCAACAACACAAAAATGGTTTTATTACTGACATCCTGCAGCATTTTTTTTTTTTACTTCCCAGTTTAACATACAATATCTGGTCTTCCCAGGGAGTTACCTTTCCAAATATTATGTGAACAGGGCCTTTTTTGGCTTCTGAGCTTAGCAGGTTTGCAAATGATCAGCTTAATGCTGAGATCCTGGCCCTGTTCACAGTTAACACCTAGTGACCTCTAGTTCCTCGCTGGTGAGGTGCATCCATACTGGGGAGCCATATCAACTCACCAGAAGTTGGCACAGGCTCCCTCGGAGCCACCTAAAAAGCTCTCCACACACTTACCAGGATCGGCTAGCTCACTCCTGGATGCTGTGTCCACACCCTCTTCTTGGTGTAGCACAGCAATTGGGTATGGCAGCACAACTGTGGCTGTGCAATTATGCACAGCATCCAGACTGTTGCATAAATGTACAAGTGTGGACGAGTTATTGATTTGGATGTTTCTATGGTGGTCCAGCTGCCCTGCCCTGCCCATTCACACTTTGAGTGGTGCTGGCCTGGTTCAGGGCTTTCCTAGCATTCAAAGTATGAACTGCTGCTGACACACTGGGTCTTTATCAGCCTAGTGATGGTATTCTAATACCATATTAGGATGGTAAGTACAAACCCATCCTATGATTCTGTATATAGGCATATGGCCAGTTTGGTCTTGTGGTTAGAGTGCTGGACTCATATCTCATAGTCACTGGGTTTGATTCTGCACTCCTCCACAAACCCAGCTGGGTGACTGTAGGCTAGCCACAGGGTGTCTGTTGTGGGGAGAAGATAAACTTTGTCAGCTGCTTTGAGTCTCCTTAAATGGGTGAAAAAAGTGGTGTATAAAAGCCAATTCTCCTCCTCCTCCTTCTATAAACCTTAAAATACATCCCTTTTATGTTTAGAAGAACTTAGTGAAAGTGTACTTAGGACAGCAGCCTTAATTACATTTTATTAATTCTGAAAGGAATGTAGATCCTAATTGCTAAGAGGTTAACAAAAAGAGAGGGAACAAGACTTGTTATTAAAATTAATGTTATGAAATATAGTACAATATGCAGTTTTCAGTCCCTTGACACAATGTATTCATTACAAGAGGTAATGTTCATTAATGCAGGCAGCTGGATACTTAATACTAATCAGGATCTATGCTTGGATTTTTGGTAACTTAATACAATATTGCCAGCCAAAAACCAAACCATGCTAATTCACTTTGCTGAATACAAGAGGTTAGCAGACAGATGTAGAGTACCTAGTTTATAACACATTAAAATGTTATATGTTTTAAAGACAAATAGTACTGAATGGAGAGGAGAGATCTGGGATTTTCCCCCTTCTCAAAAAGCTTCTTAAGTTTTTCATTTTTAATGAACAAATGTTATTGGTTCTTTAGTGTAGCATATAGCATACCCCTCAGTCGTCCAAATGCTTTCTTTGCCCTCCCAACCGAGAACATTTTGGCTCTTTTTAAACTTAGAACATTTTATGCTATCTGTATTATAAAGTATTAAAATTTACAGTAAAAGTATATCAAGACTCCATTAACACTGGGTTTTTTAAAGGTTTTTTTTTTCTTTTTTACACGTAACACTTTTCAGCAGGTACAGTCTCCTGTTAAGGGACTTCTGTTGTTAAGAAAAGCCTGGGGCCTTTTATCAGAAAACACACCTGACAGGTGCAGATGGTTCCTTAATCCTCTTTTATCCTACCAAACCAAGAAGGCATCTAGATTGCTAACTTTTCTCCCTCCATCCGGATAGCCCTTAACATATCTGATCCCCACCCAGCCCAACCTGTTAACATTCCCTTCCCTACTCTGCCCTTTCATATATGAGTCTTTGGAAAGAAAGCTAATAGCCTAGGGGTGAGGCCATTCGAAGCCAAATTAAACAAATAAATTGAGCAAACAAGTGGCTGGGTATACATTTGTCCATTTTGCCTAAAGACCAAAGAAGATAAGCTCTGGAGAGCCATCCTTGCTGTTCATGAGTAAAGAGTGCCTCCTTAAAAGAACGACAGCAAATAGCTGTTAAAATTTGTTGATTTCTTTTTCAACAGTCATTGGACTATGTAGTACTGAATTGCTATATCTTTTTTCTTTAGAATGCATTCCAGTGGCCATTTGGGGAAGATAGAAACCTTCCAATGCTCAGGCATGGATAAATCAATTTTTCCAGTTAACTGTGGAATAAACTTTCCCTAATCAGGTGAAGCAATGAAGTGATAAGGAGGCTTTTAAATTTTTTATTTTTATATGGTATCTAACGCAGATTCAGAAGATATGTCTGTGAATTGGTGAGATGGAGTTTTGTAGGATAATGCTTGTTCAATTATCTGTTTAAAAGCCTACACAGGGCAAGTTAGAAAAGAGAAGTTTGAGCTTTCTTCCAAGTTTCACCATTTAAAATTGTGTGCATTTTTTAAAAAAATCAGAATAGTGACTGATGAACAGAAGCAAAAGAAGCTTTTGTCCTATTCTCTGAGAGGAACCCCACTTTGAAAGAGTAGGTATGTTTTTGGTATCATTGTTTGCATATGTGCTTACAGCTGGAAGGCTATTGGATTTGAGACTTTATTAAGGACTCAAAATCCATAAGAGGGCAATCTTTTTATTAGGTCAGCTATAGTGTTAGAAAATATCGGATAAGCTGTTGAGTTCTTCAGAACTTATCATCAAACTAGACAGAAAGGAAGGGGATTTGATTGGTAACAAACCCATGAGTTCACCCCTTTTAAGGGTCTTCAGAAAGAACCCTGGCAATAATATCAGAGATGCAAAATGAGGTTTTGCGGAACTGAACTTTCTAATGTAAAATTAATGGGAAAATTAAAATCATTGGGAAAACTTTTGCTGGTTCATTCTATAATCTCTATATTAACTTCTCATATTCCACAAGTCTCTCCTACTTTTCTCTACTCTGCTGTCACTTAATATTGCCATGTCTATCAGAAAGTTCAGTCACTGAATGCTGAGAATTAATTTTTGCTTTAATCTCACTGAGTAGCTAGTTAGCATTAAGAAGGTTAAATACTCGGCAATTTCCCTCTTTAACAGGATTATTTAACAAGATTGCATTTTATCTGTCTAATTATCTAAATTAATAATGCTCTTCTTTGCCTGTCATACATGTCCTTCTCTTAACTATCTTGACTTATGTTAATGGTCAGGCTGAAAGGAGCAATCAATACTTAAAAATATAATTTCCCCTGAAAAACATTGGTCAAATTCCAACAGTAAAACACTACTTGTGATTGCAACTCCGCTAACCTTTCAAGAGTATTGTGGTTGGGCTTTATCAGCATAGTCTTACCATGATGCAGCTGAAGTATCTGTCTCCTTTGCTGTTGAGTCAGGCCACATTAATGAGCAGTCATGCCTCCAGACAGTATGAGATTGGTGGTCCTTTTTACAAGTTGGCCACTGTGCACTGATCTGGGTATCTTTCAGTAAGAGAAGAGAAAGATCAATGTACAAGGTAACAACTTCACAGTCACTCTTCAAGCACTGACCCTTAAACGCTGTTCCTATTTTTATTTATTTATTTATTTGCATTTTTATCCTTCCCTTTGCCGTAAGGTCTCAGAGCAAGTTGCAACCACAAAAACCAAATGTAAAATGAAAGTACATTGCTTTTCTGAGCATGTGAAAAGAAGGTGCCTATCATACCTCAGGCGAGAGGTGCACCTTGGGGGGGGGAGACTATTCCATAATTTGGGGGCCATCACTGAGAAGGTCTTATAGTCTCATACCCTGGGAATACATGCACAAGTCTGTAATGGATAGTGCCACACTGGGGGTGTAGGGATGATATCTATGGCACCATCCATTATGTTTTATTTTGCATAATATCAGAAACAGTCAGTAGCTATATTATATACATTTTTGTGTATATATTTCTACCGTATATATATTATTGTATGAGAAGAAAACAATGCAAGCTTTTCTACATAAAAGGCATTTTCAGTATAATTTCATAATAACAAAGTCTAAAGTAACCAAATATCTAAGTAGTAAATTCCAAGTAAGGAAAAGATGAATAACCTTCTACTCTGTGTTCTGTGCTAAGTTAAATATTTTATTTCCTAAGGCAGTAAAGGAAAAGCCCTGCCCTTTGCTAAATCATGATGCACAACATTCAAGAGAGCTAAATATATATTGTTCAATAATATGTAAACCCCCTCCCCACCAAAAAAAAAGTTGGACTACTGCAATGTATTCTCCTATAGGGCTGCCTTTGTATATACAACAGGTAGGTAAGTCTCCGTGGTGGGAGAGATTATTTTATACCTATTCTAAAGGAACTTCCGTTGGCTATCACATGCCAATGCCAGGCAAAATGCAATTTTTTGGTTATTTACTTTTAAAGACCCAAATAACCTAATCCCAGGTTACTTGAAAGGGCATTTGCCTTTACATAACTTCCTCCACTAACTAAGATTATGAGAAGTTCATCTTCAGCAACAATCAGCTTGTCTAATGACAACTTGTATTTGGCTTTAGGCTATGGAATGTGCTGTCAGTGCATATAGGAGAACTACGAAATCCCACACTTAATGCAGTCATTCCCTGATGATTGTGAAGTTTAATTTCTTAGAAACCATCATGTATTTCAAAATCTGGGCACCTCAAGTCCTTGTTCCTATAGGAAATGAGGAACTAAGGGGATTTTTTTTAACAGGATAAGAAGTCCATGCATTTCTAAATGGAGAAGATTTGAAGAATGCACTGAATTCTCCCAGGGTCACTTTACCTTCCTGCTTTGAGCCTTCTTTCAGAACCTCTGCTACCACTTTTAGTCTCTTCCCAACTGCTCTCAAGAAGACCATCTCCCTAAAGCAAGGGTACTGCTGCCTTTGACTTCTTTGGGGGTAGGTGGCAGGGTGTTGGTGTTACCCAGAGCATCTGGCTAGAACTTCCTCCATCAGGTATTCAAGGTATATGGTTGATCCACTGCCTTCTGGATGATGGCGAGAACCCACTTAACTTCATGAGAAAATATTACAAGTGCAGGTACAGTGGCTGGTGTTTGCCCTGCAAGGGCCATCCCCAACTTACCCATGACCACTTGAGGTGTGGACAGTCTATCCCAAACCATCCAAATTTCCATAACAATGGCCACTGCAATTTCCACTGAGTGCATGGCCATTGCCATGGCAATTGTAGCATGGTGCATTCCTGGAACAAGATGTTCCTGGTCAAACTGTGAAGAAGTTTTTACTACTCCACATCTTTGGAGGATCAGGATGCTCTTGCATGCTCTGGGTTGCTCTGGGATAAAGGCAGTGCTATGGCATGCAGATGGAGTGTCATGGAGTGTGCATCCTGGACCACAACTACAAAAAGAGTGATGCCATAGTTCT
Source organism: Aspidoscelis tigris stejnegeri (assembly GCA_023333525.1). Taxonomy (NCBI): domain Eukaryota; kingdom Metazoa; phylum Chordata; class Lepidosauria; order Squamata; family Teiidae; genus Aspidoscelis; species Aspidoscelis tigris. The sequence goes on from JALMGA010000007.1 coordinate 18,821,923, forward strand.
CTGTTTTATGTGTTACTCGCCATCATGACCAGGATGGTATTCAGGAAGCAGAACTTTTGACAAAGTATCTCCTGTACTTTTGAACTGATACTTTTGACAAAGTATCTCCTTTTGACAAAGTACTTGAATGCCATTAGAGGGGGGGGATAGCTCTGAGGAGATAAATGGTTTTAGTGACAAAACACTACCTCAACATGCGAACTTTTGAAAATGAGATTGTTGGAGTAGCCAGTTTTTTGTCTAAGATAAAGAGGATCTTGTTACAAAGTTTTTAAAAGTCAAGGGAACTCTTAAGGAACACCAGGCATATGATACATACCTTCTGATCTGCACACCACAATTGCCTTTTTATCTCCATTTTGTAGAAGTACAAAGAAACCCAGTTTCATGATGCACCCAGGTGATATGTTGGAGCAAATGATAAGGATGAGAGTTCTTGACTGATTTAAACCTTGGCACTCCCCTCTTCTCTATAGCAGTGACTGTTCTGTCCAGTATTTTTTTCTAGAATAGTCCCATCTCATCTGCTTCGAAGGTGTATGACCTCCTGAACATGCACTAGATAAAATACGGTCACCTTTGCATCCACTGATGAAAGCTAACTCAGAATTTTCATGCTATGGAGGCTTACTTTGAAACTTCTTCAAACCAATGCTTGCTCTGGAGAGATTTCCTAACATCCCCATTACTAGAGGACTCCCCCATTACCAGACACACTTGACCTTAGATAAAACAATGGAGATATTCAGAAGCATTTTGCTTTCACTTTGTTCTCCTGTCCAAATGTTGGGGGCTTCTCAAATTTCTTGATGAAAGGAGGTGGAGTTGAAATGTTTAGTGACTTTGATTAAGCTGGAGGGCCTGTTTAATGAAGCAAATTGTTGATTAATTCATTTGGAACATATGTCCAGCAATGCAGTTGCTGCAGGCCTCACAAAGTCTGTCCAGTTCTTTAATTTTCTCCTCAAGAGCTGTAATATTCTTAGTCATTGTGGTCAGAAGCTGCCCTTAGTTGACCATTTTGGAGCCACGGTACATAAGGGGAACCCTGCTGGATCAGGCCACAGCCCATCCAGTCCAGCATCCTATGTCACACTGGGCATTCTCAAGCAGATGGCAAAGGCCAAATCTTCACCAGCTCTCAAATGCCAAAAATGGCCTTAAGAGTCATCCTGCCTGTCTGTCTAAACTGTAAGCAGTACCATTTTTATTTGTGGAATTTACATTCAGGAAAGTCCAAATGGGTGGTGGAAAGTCTGCAAATAAAACAAACAGAAATGAAGAGGCACAGGTTTTCAAGTGAAGGTGTGACCATGGCCCATGAAAGGAGCAGGAAGTCAACAAACTGGATGGTTTGCTTTTAGATATTTTTGAATGTATGTTTTAACCATTGTTACATTAAAAATAAAAAATGACTTAGTCTTATCTTCTTACTGAATATGCCTACCTGTAGCAACCAAATTTTGATTGTCTAATAAAAATCCTCATGCAATGTGCCTTGCCAATTCTTCCTCTTTCACTTCCTTTGTCACCCAGCTGAGCACTCCATCACCCAGCATTAAACCTATAAATTCTGTTAGCCAGAGTTATTTGCAACTCGCTGATAGGTAAGCCTTGTGTCCCAGCTATCATCACAGTTACTTCTCCTCCCAACAGGTGTAAGTGCTGCCAAATGCAAGCTGAGTTGCCATCTACTATCTAATTTGTCCCAACTTGAAAGTGTTTATTGCTACCACTTGTGCATATTATTGCCACTTGCTTATTTTGCCTCTTGCATTGTAATAAACTTATTACCTGTGTTATTGGTTCATTAAGTCAGGACTATATTGGGAATGCTGTGATTACATCTGATGTTGCCAATATAGTGCCAGAAGAACCACGGATTTAGTCATCATTTGGAGGCACTCATAGTTATATATGCTTTCTTGTTTAATTCCTGAAAGTAAAGGCAAATCAGTTTCAGGAAAAATCCATGGATGTGCCCATGTAGTCCCCAGGAAACAGGCATAACTAGAAGGCATTTCTACTTCTACTCTATTTTTAATATATATATATATTTTACAATAAATTCTTTTCTTAAAAGTTTTTGCAACATACAAAAATACAAATCTTAGATTATACATTAACAGTTGTAACAAACATAATTAATACATTATCAACAAAAACAATTTAGCTATTTACAATGCAGTGTCAGGCCATGTTTCCTCAGCCCTCCTCCTCTGAAGCAGAGCTGTTTGTCGCCAGAGACAACCAAGGTGAGCCCAGCTTCCTTGACAGTCAGGGCAAGGGAGGCGCAGCTCAAGGGCTCAATGTGAACGCTTACCCTCCAAGTCCAAAATGGAGACAGCTTAGAAGCAGACACCAGGCAACACCCTTCCCTGAACATTCCGAGGCAAGAGTAACAACAGCTGAGATGGTCAGCATGTCTGCAGGCCAAGCACCTATGCCAAAGAGGGCGTGCTTCTCCCTCGCCTACTTAAAAACACCCCACACCTGCAGAACTTGTTGCAGACAATGTGTCTTTTTATCCTGCAACCTCGGCTCATGTCTCTTTGCATTTCTGATCTTTGGAATGTTATCTGACATCACAGACTCTCTGGCATCTTGGAACGCTTGACTATGCTTTACTCTTGCTCCCTGAAAGAACTTTGAACTTTTGGCTGGTTGCTTCTCCTGTTAGCCCTGAGTGTGTATGCATGTGCTTGCTCTCTAAGGCCTGGCTGGCTTGAGACACGACAGGCAGTGAACAAAATACACAGTATTTCTTTTACAAAGTAATCCATTTTTACAGGGAATTAACTAGCTCATGAGGTCAAGAAATCAATTACATGAGAGGGAACAGATAAAGACTCACTGGATTGTTCTATTTGTGAAATCAGGTCAAGTGACTTACGCTGTTTCTAGTTTTTAGCAATTATTATCTTTGTTGCTAATTACATAAAGTTTATTTAAAAGGCAACTATGTGAAGAAACATCCATATTTACAAAGATAGTCAGTTCTGGTTTCAGACGTAACTGAATCAGTGTGATTGTCTGTATTTCTCTTTCTATTGCCACATCCAATAGTCTTTCAGATACACCCATTCCCACCACGATGGAAATAAGTCCCTATCTTATTACAGCCATGCCAACATAACCTGGAGATTTGAGCAGAAATATGGGATAACGAAAGCAGAGTAGCATACCATTGGGACAGAAGGTTCTCCTGTATACTGTTGATTAAAGCATGGGTGTCCACATAGTGGCCCAGCTATTGGAGGAGAACTTAGTGGAAAAGTTTAAAGACCAACTGATTTGAAAATGAGTTTAATCATTGTATTCTTCTTCAATCATAAGCTTGTACAATACACATCCCTTTTTAAGACTTAGAATCATGCCTAGACTAGTTCGAAAATCAAAGGAAGGTTTATCAATAGTTGAGGTCAATGCTGATGATTGAAAAATACCTACAACTGTTAACAATTTGAATACAGACTGAGTATATTTCTAATCTCCTAATCTTTAACTTGATGTGTCTGATCAATATAAAAGTCTTTTATTCTATAAAGCCCTTGATTTTTAATACAGTTCCAAAGTTTGTGGGACACGGTATCACAGATTTCCATAATATAGTGCTGTGGGAGTTCTAGAGATATATGGTAATAGTTTTACTCTCCATTTTTGCCAACGGACTAACGATCTTTTAATATATGAAAGTTGTATGTTTCTTAATATATTAATTTTAAATGGATGTATCTTCATATTGTTTGAATGTTTTCCCCATGTTTGTGCCAAGCCTTAGGATACATGTTGATACAAACCACGCAAATCAAATAAATAAAAATAATCGTAACAAAAATTTGCTACCCCTTCACCTGACACAATTACTGTATATTTGCACTTACCTGTCCTAAGTGTCTTATTCTGGTACGGGATGGATAAGATACTCAAGGTAAGAATTGCTATTGCTGGATTTCCTGTAACAGCAATATTATTATCCCAAGCTGAGGTGGATTGTTTCTGGACTGGAAGAAGGCCACCTGCATTTGGGTGGCCTGTATCAACTTCATGGTTGGTGTGAGATGCCTCAGAGTGCTAAATAGGCCAAGAATGAACGTTTCTGGTCTGTAAAGGTCTTGAGGGGTGAGGTGCAGTGGTGTCTCCTGTGGTATACCAGATCACAGAGGCATATAGTTCTCAGGTTCAGTATACTACCAGCCTACCAGTATTTTGGACTAGGATGCCATTTTGGGTGCCCTAGTCCATTCTATGCTCCATCCTGTGTGGATGGAGCGTACTAAGATGGGCAGAGATGTCTCTGGTCCATTCTAAGGAGGACACAGAAATGGACTGTGGTCCAGTCCAGTGCCCAGTACAAAAGGGTCCAAAATCTGCTTTACTCTAATGGTGGAACCAGCTATAATTGTATGTTGGGAGGAATAGAAGACCAAGAAGTCACGCAGGTCCTCAGCTTCTGCTACAACTAAAAATGAGGTAACATAGCATCTGACTCATAGTAAGGAGAGCTTTGTTTTCTTCTAATAATTCCAAGTATGCTTCTGTCATTTATTCCCACACTTCTGTATCTAGTTACCATTTAAATTATCTAGGCATAGAGCTGGAATGGAAAGTAGGTGAGCAAAGAAACTATCTGGATTGCAACACAAATGAGGATGCAAGTGATAATTTTAACTAAGTAACAGATCAGATTTTTTCAATTATTTTTCCAACGTGTTATTCCTTTAACATTTATGCAATTGCCAACATTTAACATTCATAACAATAAAAGAAGGGGAGGGGAAATACTAAATACCAGAAATTAAAAAAAAGAAGAAAAATTCAGTTCAACTCAATACCATACTTATTTCCATCAACATGCATACCAGTAGAATTAAAGTACTTACTGATTTTATAAGTTTCTATAATCACAGTATAGGAGTCTTGCAACTTACGTAGTAAAATACAGGGGATTTGTCTGAAGGCACCATCTAGCAATGGTATGCTATCAACTTGTGAGTTCCAAATATCAATAAAACATTTACCCATATATTCCGGCGTATAAGACGACTGGGTATACAAGACCACCCCCAACTTTTCCAGTTAAAATATAGTTTGCTATATACTCGCCGTATAAGCAGACAACACTTGGCGTATAAGACAACCCCTGACTTTTGAGAAGATTTTCCTGGGTTAAAAAGTAGTCTTATACGCCAGAATATACTGTATATAATAATTCTCCCTTCATAATTTTGTACTGCAAAGTAATATATTCATTTATAGCAAAGTCCTAAAATTGGTTACACCAATTCTTAATAGCTAGATTGTCCTTATTCTTTCAGTTTCTTGAGGTCACTTGAGAGCAACCATCAGCATGGGGCCTATTCGCACTTGGCCTTTTTCTGGAGTATATCTCAGGATAGGGGTCTGTGGTCCACATGCTAATGCAGACTCTAGCAGACCTCACTTTGGGCCAGCTGAAGCCTGCTCTAGCATATGGACAGCAAGTCCCTATTCCAGGATATATTCCAGAATAAAGACAAGTGCGAATAGGCCCATGAATAAGATTTAAATCCTTATTTATTATTATGTATATTATGTGGAAGTCTCTCATTAGTATCCTGGAAGATGTGTAGCAGACCCAAATCTGGGGAGAGACGTGCCTCAGTTTAAAGGATAGAGCTCATTATTTTCATCCTGGATGAAACACACACATACCAACATCTAGTGAAATAGTACACATTTTTGACAAAACCACTAGAGTATGAAATCATTGGTGAAAAATCTGAAGGAAAATTCCCTTGTTTTAGCCACCTATCAAGGAAAAGTCAAATAAAATATAAGTATCAATCATTTTTGCCACTAAATGAGAAATTCACATCTATTTTCCAAATGGTTTGGGGATGCCCAAAATCACTGTACTTAGAGCTAAGTAAGTATATACAGCATCCCAACCTGACTCTTATGTGCCTGTATAATTTTTAAGGAGACAGTCTTCTAGGCCCTTTCTGCACTTACTTGTTAATCCACATCAAGAAGCTGCTAAGAACACTTTTGTCTGCACAGCAATCCAGATCAAGTAGCTGCTAAGAACATATCTTCTGCAGGGGAATAGGATAGATCAAAACGACGCTAAGGGCTCCCTGATCTGAATGAATGGTAGACTAGATAAATATGGTTACATCAGGATGATCAAGGAAAGGGCATCCACACATAGAACAGATTTAGAAAGAATGTGGGTGTGGTGTCCAGTGACGTGCAGAGATACAATGCAACACATCGACAGTACTTGTGTTTTTTTGGCGCTTAAACTGGCTTCTCATTGCCTTCAAAGGCATCACAGGCTCCCGTTACCCAGATGTGATGTTCAATTGACATGGATGTGGCCAACTGCATTGCATGCTTAAGGTACTGTGGGCCAATTGCATCACAGTGTGGGTAGTTTGTATGGAAATAGCTCACATCCACTGATGCGGAACAGGTCTTGGGCATCTGCATTGCACTGCTCATTAGCACACATTTGCTGTTGCAAAACCCACCCAGTGCAGATGCCTCTGTCTGTGGTTGATCTAAATCTAGGTAATCCAGATCCAGCTAATCTGAATTAACCAAGGTAAGTGCAGAAAGGCAATGTTTAGTTGGCAATGTCACAAGTAACACGTGATTCTGAGAATGTGCTCTTTTCTATACACATACTTTCCTGGGGGGTTAGTTTTTAAACTGTTCAAGGTTGTTTTAAAATATAGTTTAGAAGATCCATATTCTATTCTCATCTGTTTTTAAGAACTGTTTATAGATTGGTCTGTAGACTGTTTCAAGACGTTTTTATTAAAAATGGTATGGAAATGTTGTAAAAAATCAAATAAATGCTTTTCAGATTCCCTAGAAACCTAGCTTATGTATAAAGTTTCTTGACATAGGCAAATGAGGGGTGTTACAGGAACTCAAAGTGGACCCCTTTAACTATTTGTTTCTCAGGCAGAACACCTCACTTTTATCTCTCTGCATGCCAACTAGGAAGTTATGCAGGTGGAACCAATTCTAGTGTTTCTTAACTTCCTGCTTCTTGTAAGCTTATACACCTTTTCTGTGCATGGGCACTAAAAATATGAGAGAAATATTGATAAAAAACAAACATGGTTAATAATTTCAAAATTTACTCAGAATTGAGGCCTGTTGAGTTTGCTGGGGTTATTCCCCAATAAGGATGCTTAGGACTGAATTCTAGAAAAGGGTATTCTAGGTTGAGGTAGAAACCTGTTCTCCTTGAAAATTATTATTATTATTATTATAGTTTATTTATAAAGAGATCGTCAGTTATGCCTAAGGTTCTGTGCCAGTTAAAAACAATGAAGATTTCTTTTTTCATATGTCAACATTAATTTTCTAAATTGTAGAGGAATTTATTAGATTAAATAATTATCTTTTACTGGTGGCATTCAAAAGCTACACGCTGATGGAATATGCATGAAAAGAACATATTATTTCTATAGTTGCTACTTCTGCTTCATGTTATTTCCATAGCTGACATGTCACCATAACTACAACATCTACTCAGATGTGACAATGTGCAGGAAGCACACAATCTTCTAATAAGCACAGAGAAAGCATTAAGCAAAGGGGGGGGGGAACCCACACCAAAAACCATGCATAAGGTGTTATAAATAAAAATGAGATAAATTAAAATGATGTTGTTGAAGTACAAAGAATCACAAAGAAACAGGTGCTCAGATAAAAAACGTTTTGTGACCACCTGTATTTGGGTTCTATAAACTACAGGTACAAAACCAGACTCTTAGATGCAAAGCTCATGCAGGGTTCATGTTCATCTATACTTTTGCTTGGGTGGTAATTCCTATTTAAAATGATAGTAATATCCAGTGGATATTTACATTTTCTGTTGTAAACTTGGTCCTACATTCCAGCTAAAATTATGGTCTTACAAAAATCTATATCCTGCTATTATCCAGTAGCAACATACTACCAACTCACCCTGCAACCTTCAGGTATAAGATGCTATAAAAATCTAAACAAACATACATACATAATGGTAGAATTTTCAAAGCATGAACTATAAAGCACATACTTTCTATTGCAATCTCTTTTCTATTAATCATGACTTGTGTATTCAAGTTTCCTGGCATATGCAAAAGACTTTTTAAAAGCTTTCCCAAAACATTTAGAGCGCACTAAAATTACGTATTCATATCTTAATGAATTAAAGCTAACAAGGTTCACATTGTAACCTACATTATTATTTTTATAACAAGATTTCAGAAGAAAATAGTGATGTTATCTAAATTAAAACTAAGGGAGAGGTCAGAGGTGATAACCATAGTGCTGATGTGTTCAGCTGATGGTTGAAAATGCTGCATTAGTAAATTGGAGGACCTACTTTTGATTCTGCTAGCATTTCCTCTTCAGGCATGCCTACAACAGTGAATGCCTTGCAATAATTCAAAATGTACTTAACTCTTAGTTTTGTGAGAAACCTTTGGACCTCAGCAAATCTGAAACATGGCTAACTTCTGCTGGTGCTTCCCCTTGCAATATGCTATTTTCCAGTACACATTTTTTTCAATCAAAAGTGGCTAGCTTGTAATCCTCCAAAAGGTGTTATAATTAGAATACCAGTCATTCTGACCATTGATTATGCCAAACCTGCATAGTTGAATTTGATTTACTTCATAGGAAATGTGGCAGGAAGATTTTATACAAAGTAAAAATGGCAGAAACTGTGAACGCTGAAACCCATATTGTAGCGGTCAATTCACATATCCGCATCCATTGCTCATTAAGCAATGCTATAAAGTGCCAGGAACAAAACTTTCAAGCTTGCAATTACACCTTTTTGGGCTCTTTTTTTCAACAGAGTCAGTTGAAAAAGAATAAGAATCGCTTATTTAAGAATAATCAACTGTTGAATCACATGCAAATGAGAAATTATGTGTGAACTGAAACTATTGGCCCACACGCTCTTGCAAATCATTTTGCAAGCATTAGTAGTAGAACAACTGATTGTCAAAGATTTCATCAAACTTAGATGAGCTGACTTTGGAGTTTTACTCATTCCTAAATCTTTTTCATATGCTAATGATATGAAAGCTGATGAGAGAATCCTACATTATCATGGGAACAGAAAAAATGATCATTTCTTTGTATTGCTTTGGATATTATATCAATTGTAAACAGATTAATACATTTCTAAAAACACACTAACTGTTATAATTCAACAATTTAGCCCTAAAGAGATCAGAGACTATTTATAGAATAGATTATAGAATTATTGAACAATAGTAACAACATATTTAGCTACTTAATGGATTTGATTTGCACTCTATTCTTTAGTAAGCATTATAGGACAGTTTACAAATCCTGGTCTAGAACATTATATATCTGCCTAGTTTTTATGATGAACAGTGGATTATCAGAATATCAGAAAATCTCAAAGCTCATATTGTGCTATACAATGTGTGACTTACCCCTCATTTTAACAAGCAATGTAGAATCGATGTAAGGATGAAACAGAGAAAAAGATGAATACTGCAGACAATAATTTCTCATGGTAAGAGAGATAAGGGATGGCCAGAAATACCCATCTCACTGGCAGTGAGCTCTTCAAGAATGGAGGTTAGAACAGATATGAGGAATAATTAGACTTGGGCTGAAGTATATGTCTTCTAACTGCATGGCTTCTTTTCAATAAAACAGCATGTTATCCCAGTGCAAAGACTGGCCTGTTCTTGCATTGTCTTGCTCAGAATCCAAGGTGACAGCAGTGGCTTGTTTATTGTAATTTTGAACTACATGGAGTTATACGAAGAGTGTCTGTATAGTATATATGGATTCTCATACTCTAGGTACCAAGGAAATTCCAACAAAGGGGAGAAGAGCTGGTCTGTGGGGATTGGATCTGACTGCTAAGGGGACCTTAGCAGGTCTGCAAGCTCTCACACTCCCATCCTAAAAGCCCAGTTGCTCCTGCTGTCTTCTCGCCTAATAGGCCTCCACAAACTACTGCTTCTCCTGCCCAGAAGTTACAAACAATAGTCCCACATATTCCTGGCACCTGAACTATCTGCTATGCCTACCTAGGGCCCCCAGTTACCCCTCCACTTTAAACCTTCTTCAGTCCATCTTCAGGTCTGACTACTCACACCTTTTCATTTGTATCTGCTTTGTTTGTGGACCTGCCACTCTCGGTTTGGACATTTCTGAGAATTACCAGAGAATTGTTATATGAGGCTTTGTTCATCTTTCTGAGAGTTTTCCTGAGGAATCAGTACTGCCCCTATGCTTTTTAATATTTACATGAAACCACTGAGAGAGGTCATCAGAAATTTTTTATTGAGGTGCCATTAGTACATTGATGACACCCAGCTCTATCTCTCTATTCCAGGAGAGGCAGTTCAGACCCATCACTGCACAAATTTAGATACATGGTCTAGATGCATCTCTTTATATTAAACATCTTCAAATATAATGTTCTCATGAGCCCAGATAGCAGCTCTTTCTTTTTACCATCATAGCTGGAATCTGTTACAATTTGAAAATTCTCATTGGCACTATCAAATTCACTGCCGTTTTTCTGCCCCATCTTTCCAAATGTAGTACTTGTCAGTTTGTATGACAAATAAAATGAATGACGAAAAATAAACAATAACAAAAAATGCCTTTTGTTGCCAAGCAGTGGTGATTCAGCTAAAGCAAGGCCTACAAGCATTACGGAACAGCATCTCAGCATATGTTCTTACTTGTTTTTAGTAACTGCCAGGCAAGATGGCTATCACTGTTTATTTGCAGGTAAGTGTTTTTCTTTTATGAGATGTGTAAATGCAATATTACAAACATGTCCTACTACAAGTTGTTATGTTTTGTATCATGAATGTGCACTACACATTTTACAAAACAAAACTATATGATCTCAATATAATTCCAACCTCTGCAACAAGAGGGGACACAGATGGTACCTGACAACATCTTGTTCAATGCACTTCGTATCTGAACTGTAATGTTTCAGTGTCCAAACATCACCATCATGTTGGCACAGGCTCATCCTTCGATAACCAAAACAAAGAATAAGATGAAGAGAGGTTGAGTTCTCTGAGCCAAACTACAATGCAACCCTCCAACCCTGAGCTACAGATATTCACCACTGAAGCAGCTTAAAGGATGCACCTGTTTTCTTTCTTCACAGGTGTGAGGAATGCTCTCAAGGACAGTGTGTTTGCAAAGAGACATGATAAGAAGTCTTCAAAGAAGTAACTGGTCTAAACCATTGGACTTTGTTTCTACTGCACTTGTCCGAGAAATCTGATATGTATGTCTTTTCTGTACTTTCTAGGCATTACCGTGAATATTGTAATTACCGGCCGGGTTTAGGTATAAATTGTGTCCTGGAATGTGGGAGGTGCGAAGTTCATCTTGGTGGGGTTCTGGAAAGCGGACTTCCTATGCTGCAGCGTATTCAAAAGTAAAAGGAATCTTTTCTCTCTGACCCATTTGTTTATTATGAAACTAATATGAGTAGCATTTGCTGATAGAGTGGCAACTTGTTTTCATAGTGGTTCTGGAATTTTCCTAACACAGGTAAGCCCAAATATGTTTATTGGAGCTTATAGTCACTTAAGTGGGCATAGGATCACAATCTTAGTTGGGAATAAATGAAGTGTTGATTGTATGTAGTTACTTTTGGTATTTTGCTATTCATTTTTATGACTTTTCTTAGTAGACTCCTATTTTCTTTTCTGTCATAGAATTGAACCTAAGTTAACAGGAGACAAAAACAATGATGTTCACCTAGCTCCTTCCAATTATTTATTTATTATTAAAGAATTAATATCCCACCCTTCTCCAAGAGGCAGGTGAAGTTTTTAAACGTTCATTGTTTGTTCTGACATACGTATTCCTTTTTTCCTTCTACAGTTTATAAAAGTAACTGTGAGGAGACATCTTTTTTGATGATAAGATTTAAAAGGGACAATTTGGAAAAGTCTCTTTTAAATCTTATTCACAACTTTAGATATTGTTAACTAAAAGACAGCTTTTATAATGAGTAAGTAAGCAGTAACATCTCAGATGTTTAGCCTTTCTGAAGGATAATGGATAACCAAAACTGTATTTAATAATGGACCCTTCGGTTTCCAATTATAGTATTGTGAGGTAGAATATAAAAAGGTTTGGTCAGATATAATACTAGTACCTGTGAAGTTGTGGAATCAAATTAGATCCTCGTTTTTAGGCTTTAATGTTTTATTTTTTTTAGGATACTTCAAAGATAGGGATAGTTGGGCTGCATATATTTGCCATTAGCTGTGTTCACACCTATCTCCATTCCATTCTCAGAGTGAGAGGGCATATAAGCAAAATGGCAGGCTGTTCTCTGTTGGCATTATGTAACTCACAAAATCCACCTTTGCATTAGATAATGTGGAAAGAAAAATTACTAATTATTTTGCTGATGGGTTTTTCCACTCCATAGGTGAAGCTGAGGCTAATTTGCACTTGGCCTCATAGTAGACAATGGGGTAGCTTCTGGTAAGGAGTATCTGCACTTGCAGGAGGCATTTTCAACCCAGAAATGTCTTCTACCTTACCAGACAGTACCAGGCTCTACTGGCAGTAGTGCACAAAATCACGCACCACACGTGTTCCAATCCCTACCTAATCCCTACCTTTCCTGGCTAGAGGAACAACCATTCACACCTCTGCTGGCACTGGGGTCATCTGAAATGCCACACAAGCGCGCTGGCACCTCAGATGACCCCATGGCAACAGCACATGAGCAGTTGTGCCAGGCTCCGCAAAGGAGATGGTTGCACCCAGCCACACACCTGGACCCAGGTAAGTCTCTGGGAATGTGAGGCTCGGTTTGGCATGTACTAGCATTCCCAAGTGCAAACGCTAGTACATGTTGGTGGGTAATGCACTTTTCCCATCCAGCGGACAGGAAGCCAGGTGCAGAAACACCTCTGGATTAAAACTTAGGTGTTGTGTGCTTCTAGAATGGCTACATGTTTGAAAGAGTACCTTCACACATGCCTGGTCTCTAGTAATGTTCATAAAAGAGTGTTCCCTTATTCAAACTACTGTGTTTTAACACAAAATTAAGGTTGTGGGCACACCTTCACTTTAAACCTTCAGTCCATTTTCAGGTCTGACTGCTCACATGCTTATCATTATTGTGTTCTGTACCCCTCAAAGTGGTTTTGACCACAGGAAATGGTCCACTTCTGCATGTATGTGAGACCGTCAAACAAAATTTAATTTCATTATTATTATCTGACACTCTCCATTGCATCACAGCACTTAAGGTAACTTAAAAGATTAAAACATACATATGTTTTTAATGTTATAAATCTTTGTATTTTGACTTGTGATCACCGGTGGTCATATACAGCAAAATGTATGTATGTACAAAACCAATTAAAATTCAGTATTAATACACAATAAACACAAATTAAAATACATGATTTAAAACCATAGGGGCTGTCTGGGGGGGAATGCCGAGGTGAATATGTGTTTTTAATGTTCTTCTAAAACTAGCTCAGAAAGAGGCTTGCCTTATATCAGATAGATTGCAAGAATTCTTAGACCTATCCACATCTGCAGGTTGTATTATACAGGTTCCTAAATGTAGGCCTCCAGATGTTGGAGTATACTTCCCATCAGCCCATCAGTATACCAAAGTTAAGGACTGTTGGGGCTGTGGTTTAACAACTGGAGGCCCAAGCTACATTGTTTCTCATATTACAAATATATCTTAGCTTAGCTGCCTACCATTTCATATTGTTCACTATCGCAGCGTACATAGACCTGAGTTGGAATACCTAATAAACGCATTTACTACAGTCTTTTATTCAGGGCGGGTTACAACATTTAATAAAAACATGTATACTTATAAAACGCGCTTAAAATATAAGCCTCCCTCCATCACAGGTAACATCTCAAACTGCACAAAACAGCAGCGTTTGCTCAATTTGGAGGAAAAGTATGCTATCTGCATAGAAGGGAAGAAGGCGGGAAATGACATTCTTCCACTTTCCACATCACTCCCCCTCTTTTGCCTGTCATTTTCCTGCCAAACACTTACCTATTTCAGTCACATACCCATTTCAGAGGAACTTTGTAGCACAATCATATACTGAACGTTTATCCCTTGTATGTTTGACTACTTCCCCAAAACTTCCATCTTTCCTCCAAACTATAAAGAAAATGTTCATTACTGGCTTGGAAGCATGTGCTATAACTATGTATCAAAACATAACAGATATTTTATATAGTATCCATACAGATCTGAAACTATGACAAAAATATTCACACTCATTGGTAAATCAGAATATAATAATTTTAGATAAGTAAATTATCCCAATGAATAGAAACATAATAATTAGAGATCTTTGTATCAGGAAACACTGTTTTGTATTTGATATAGGTATTATTGCTATGGTGGCACCTATAGGTCACGGTCACTATGCTGAATTGTTGGAGTTCTCTACACTGAGTTTTTCATTTGCAAACTTTTTGTTATATGGCTGTAACATTTTAAGTGCAGAGTGTACTGTACAGTGCAAATGACACTGAAAATGTTGCTGAATAAATTGTCTGCAAATGGAAGATTCATTCAGCTCACGAGAACAGGTATATTATGACAGATGTTATTATGAATTGCAGTGCATTTATTTTGTACAAGAAGAATGACACAGGTATGAAAATTAAGTTTATTAAGGAGGAAGATAAAATGGTAAGAAAAGGCTCAAATTTTAAAAGATAGCTTGATGTAACTGAAGCAAAAGAAAGCTGAGCAATTCCTGTTAATCAAATATGTAAATGTACCTTTAAGGTGTCATGAATGTATGTCTGGCTAATATGCAGGCACATGTGTTTATCTATGGGAGTTTTTCCACTGTCACTAGAAGTACCCATTAAGTACTCATTAATGGGTACAAAAATGCCATTACGTACCCATTAATGGGTACTTAATGGGTACTTCTAGTGACAGTGGAAAAACACCCTTTGTTTTTGTTGGTGGTGACTCCTTTTCCTGACTTGTTACTACTGCCAACAATGAAAAATTATATTATTAGCCATTTGGCATGAATTTGATTGTGATCAGTTCTACCCCCCACTCCCAGTTTCTTTTTCTTACTTCATTTTAAAAGTATTGTAACCTGCCACAAAAATGTATTGGTAGATAGGTTAAAAAAGAAAAAGCTTGGGGGGGAAAGGCAGTTATAAATAATCTTTATATATTTCTAATACACATGTTGGGGTGTGAAGGGCACATTGGACTAACAAATAAATGGGTTGTATCCAGCAGACAAAGGGCAGATCCATTTAGGCCATGACACTAAAAGTTGGTGGCTTGATAGGAAGACTGCAAACTGGACATAAGCAAGAAGCAAAGCTGTAATCTGGAGACTAGACTAAGGCCTGAAGACCAAGGAAGAGCCTGTCTGGAAAGGACAGGAGTTAGACAGGAACAAAGCTGGATAGCACAGGGTGGAACAACTCTTTTACCACTGAGACACCATGCTATTGATATTCCTGATACCTATCTTGAATGTGATTTGTCATTATTGCCACTGGAGGCCTATATGAATACTATGGCTAGCAGTACCTACCACCAGCTTCAGCTGGTAAACCAACTACATCTATATGTGTGGACAGAAATAACCAAGCTACTATTGCTTCATTTTTTCTTTGACATCTGTGTGCAAAGCAACAGAGCTCACCAGTTACCAGCCGTCATTCTTTAACTCCAGTTGGCAGGAAATATTTGATAGTTCCAATGCATGACCAAAAAATTAAATTTATTAATTTAACAGGGAATATAAATCTTTGAGACTTTGATTGGAACTGGGCTTCAAACAGAACTGCTTAGTTGAACAGCAAAATATAATAACTTTTAAATCCCCACGTTGTTTAAAAATACCAGGACTGGCACATCTATTTTGACATTATCTACACCAGTGATGGTGAACCTTTTGAGCTCAGTGTGTCAAAATTCGCAAGAAAACCTAGCTTAACTTGGGTGCTGTGTCACATCTAGAAATATCCATAATTTTGTGATATTTGTAGCTCTAGTAAAAAAGTTATATTTTTGATATATGTATTTTGCTAAAAGCAAAAACAAATAATTCTTTACATTTGCTAAATCTTCAATTGAAAGTTGATATTTCGTACACTTTAAGAACAATCAAGCACTACACGCCCAGGTGCCAGGGTGACCAAGTGTGTCACCCAAAAGGGCTTGGCGTGTCACCTATGACACGCGTGTCATAGGTTGGCCATCACCGATCTACACAGATGTCTGTCTTTTAAGAGCTGCTAGTAAATATGCTCAATGTACATTCACTCAGTAGATCAATATACTAGGAGAATAAGCACTTTATCCCTTATAGTGCTTCAGCCTCAAACTTATATAGGTAGACCTGTATTTATTTTCATCTTAGATGTAATAGTGGTGGCAGTGGCTGAATAAGGATAGTCATGTATCCTGTTTGTTTAGGTTGGGGACTAAGGATATAAAAATGTAGTTACTTGCAACTGCTGTTGAATCCAGTCAAATCTACTAGTGACATTGTTGCCATTGCTGACTTAGGTGGCAGATTACTGCTCAGATCCCCCGCCCCTTGACTCTGGTGTACCTTTTATTTCTTGTCAACACCATTTCTAGGTATGAAATTTATACCAACTTTTATTTCTCCCACCCCTGACTTTGGAACCTGAGCAAATTTCATGGAAAAGAACATTATGCCTGATTCTATCCTTATCTGGTCCAGTTTAGCAGCTCTAAAGTAAGATTGCACACTTACTTTTAAAAAGGTATTTTTATCCGGAGATGGTTTGTGAAAAATGCATCATTTGCTCCAAGAAGAAGTGACAGGTAGGGAGGTTAGATTTAAAATCTTGTATATGTTCCCTAGGACCCCAGTTCCTTCATCCAGGGAAATTCTCACCCCAGTGATTGTTTTATTCTTCCATTTTCTTGTGTATAGAGTTACTGCCAGAACAAGATTGCTCACGCGTCAGCCAACGATTCCTTACTCTGATTCCTTTCCCCATGTTGGTTCCCACTCTGCACAGAGCCCATATGGTTTGTGTGGAAGGACTTAAATTGCTGCCACCAGTGCTTGCCTACTTCCTAAGCTTAGGTCTGCTCGTAGATTCTGCCGTAGTCACCACTGGCATTTATTTATTTATTTACATTTATATCCAGCCCTATACCCTAGGGTCTCAGCATGTGGATGGCATGTCCCTATTCTGGGATATAATCTGAAACAAGACCCAGTACAGAAAGGTCTTAACTTTCAAAGTAAATTAGAGCTCAGCTATTGTTCTCTTATTCCATACAGGCTCATCAGCCTATATAACTGTTGTATCATTGACTGTGATTGCGGATTTTGCTTTTTGAGCTTCTTTTTCTATTTACTTGTGATCTTCCATGAATAAGTTCTCATTTGAACACTGAAGATTGTGATAGGCAAGTTTCTCCATACTTTTCTTAAAATTAGTCATCTTTAATTCCACATTCAGCTCTAATCTAAAAAGCTGTATATTTGTTCTAAGCAAGGCATGTATGCATACATAGATATCATTAAAGACCTAATGCATTATGGTAATTATTGGAGTTATTATATTACAGTATATTAAGTTGCCATAAGGTTCCATTTAGTGCTATAGAATATTTTGTTTCAAAGGATAAAGTGAGCCAGTCTGGTGTTGTGGTTAGAGTGTTGGTCTCATATCTTGTAGTCACTGGGTTTGATTCTGCACTCCATGAAGCCAGCTGGATGACCTTGGGATAGTCACAGCTCTCTTTCTGAGTTCTTAGAGCTCTACCTACCTCTGTTGCGGGAATAGGAAGCTTTGTCAGTCACTTTGAGTCCCCTTAAATGGGTGAGAAAAGCGAGGTATAAAAAGCCAAGATGTCTTCTTGTTCCAAGCTCCCAGGGATAAAGCATCAGAAATGCCCTCTTACTTTGAATCATGACAATATTTTCCAAGAGCTAGTTTTCCTATAGACCAATCAATTAGATGAATAGAAAAACTTGTCATGCTCATATTTCCTAGCAGCTGGCCATTAGAGGCATATTGTCTTATATTTAAAAGGTAGGCTAGTAACCAATCATAGCCTTTTGTTTCACACATTTGTACAAAGATTTAGCTTCACAAGCCGATCAGCAATTCTATTATTTAGGGGAAGAAATTACAAATAATCCTCATTATTTGTAAATGGGAACCCATGAGGTTTTTAGGGGCTTTTCCTCAGTTTCCTTCAGCCAATGAGAAGGTGTGATTATCGGCTAAAGGAATCCTCCACTGGCTGAAAGTGGAAGGAATGGACGGGAAGAACGAACAGAAGTTGTAACAAAAGATCAGATGTATCTGGCTGTGATTTTATAAAGTGTCTGATTTTACAGCTATCACGAAAGCTTGCTTGCTCCCTTCCTCCCCAATTCATGCCTTTCTGCCTCTTTGCTCTGATCTGCTATAGCGATACTGCACTAAACTCTGTAAAAGCCTGATCTTCCTTGTGAGAGGGGAATCCAGTCAGCAGCTCCACAAACTGTTACTTCCTCTTTAAATTGCTGCTGTACCACTTCTTCAGAAGATCACAGCCAGCCAAAGTTTAAAGAGAAAGTTCTTCTCCCATCCCTCCTCCCTCCTCTTCAGGTAACCGTGTGTGAGAGGGAGGGGGGGGAGTTCACTTTCTTTCACATATTTTCTTTTTAATTCAGTTTTTAAAATGATGGGGTGGGTGGGATGGATTCTCCCTTAAGGAAGCAAATGGGAAGAAAACTTAAGAGATCAGCAGGAGGCAGATGCTAATGGGGGTGGGAAAAGAAGTAAATGCAAGATGGAGAGGGGTGGAACGAAAAGTGCTGCCAGGGGTTTCTCCTCTGCCAGACACTTAAGAATAGAGAGTGAGTCTGCATTATAAGTTAACAATGGAAACACAAAAAAATCTGACTTCACTGCTGATTAAAAATACCTAATTTAAATCCAGATTAAATTGCCCAGTGGAGATGCAGCATAACCCTTCATCATTTTAATTGCCCTTACTGGAAATTATTTAACTTTGTTACTTCCTTTTTGAAATGTACACAGTATCCCAGGAGCAATCATACCACTGACTTGCATAAAGTGATATAATGCTGGCAGTTTTATTTTCAGCACCAAAGTATATTTCTACATTTATTTGATGTTGTTACTCACAGCTGGGCAGGCCAACTGACTAAATGCTTAGTTAGTTTCAAAAATTACAGTGTCTAGGGAACTTTTGTTATATCACTCAAGATTTGTATTTTTTAAAAAACACCACTCACTCTGCATTCACACCAAAAAGCATCTCTGAAGCAGTTTAGGATTGGTTTTGAGACCGTTTGTAGATGGGATTGTGCATCTGTTTAGCCTGCAGAAGAGAAGGTTGAGAGGAGACATGATAGCTGTCTTCAAGTATCTGAAGGGCTGTCATAGTGCAGAGGGATTGTCCCTATTTTCACTTACACAAGATGAAATGACTAGAAACAATGGGATGAAAATTCAAGGGAATCAATACAGATCAGATATTAGAAAAAACTTTCTGACAGTAAGGGCGATCAATTCATGGAATACGTTGCCACAGGAGGTAGTAAGCTCTTCTTTGCTGGAGGTCTTCAAGCAGAGGCTAGGCGTTGGATTTGATGACTCTGAAGGTCCCTTCCAACTCTATGATTCTATCTGTCCTTCCCTCTATGAACATTTTAGAATAGTAAAGGCGAGTTAGTGATAGGGTAGAACAGGCGGGCCACACACATTATCCACTTTAAAGCACCTTTGACCCTCTTTCCCCCCTACATTTGTTTTCAACCTATTTTATTACTGAAAATAGCCTCTTCGAGGTATGTCCTCTTTTCTATCACCTGCCTTTAGCTCTGGTGGCTCTTTGTTCTCCTAGGTTTTGCAATGTGATATCTTGAGGTGAATTTATGCATTTTAAAACACACACAGAGCTATGCCTTCTCCTGACAGTTTAGTGCCCAACTGCTAATAGTCTCTCTTCAGAGTTCTTAAGCAAACACTATCAATGTTCCATAGTAATTCTCACAAGGGACTTTTTTCTTTGTTGGACATGTGAAGTCATCACAAATTCTATCTTACTTTGATGCCTGGTCCAATGTTCAGAGACCCTTTCAGAGCTCTTTGCAGTTTTTCTTTTACCACTTTACCCAATGTAACTTCACTGCTCATTCCTACTCTAGATTGTTTTTGATTATGTTAAAAAGCCTTGGTCCCAGTACAGAAACATGGTGTTGGGGAACCTCACTTGTTACCCATCTCCATATTTAGAAATATCCATTTATTCCTAACCATATCCTTGCTGCTTTGTAATCTGCTACTTACCTATAAGAGGATCTTTCCTTTTACACCACAATTACTAAATGTATTGAAAAGTCTTTGATGAAGGGCTTCAACAAAAGTTTCCTGAAATATGTTTTCTACAGGAACTTTGTTGTTCATGTATCAAAGAACATGAAAGACTTAGACATTTAGGGCTTCACTTGCAAAAGCCATGTTGCCTATCCTTGAACAAAGCTCAAGGATAATTTTGTATCTAATTTTGTACTGTTTTACTAGTTTCCTTTGAACATATGCTAAGCTTACAATTTCTTTCCTTGAGCCCCTTAAAAAAACTTTAGTCCTCTGCTATGATTTTAGAACTACTGTATATTTCTGCAAACCAGACAAGTATCCCAACTTAATAGATTATTATATCACTTAGAACTAACAAATGCAAAAAGGATTGTTTTCATTAGATTTCCCCTTTGTATATATTTCATTCCACAGATGTCAAGTTTCTGACCACTGAATGTAGTCACTTAGACTGAAAAACAGGTTACTGCCTCTTTTTAAAAAAAGTATACCAAGTCTGAAAGTTATGCTCATGAACTACAGTCATTCCCCCATTGTCTGCAGAAACTCAAAAATAACGTGAGAGAAACTAGCAGGTTCTGACCATCTTATGGAAAACCGGAAAGTACTGGTTTTGAGGTGAACTCGTAAAGAGGCCTGTGTTCATGTGAATAGTAAGTACAATACCTTCATAAAAACAATTTTGTAAATGAACCACTTGTACCTTTGTACCTGTAAATGTAAGAGCTCCCCAGATTAACATTGTCTAAAATGACTTTTAAACATTGAAAATGTGGCTGCTGTTCTAAAGTAGACATACTTCTTAATGAAAGTTTTTATTAGTAGTACTGTGTTGATTAATTTTCCAGAGTAATAACTGTACTACTAAGAAGAGAACTTCATTCATTCTCTATTAATGTGGGCTGGAAGTGATTTAGGTTCTGTTCCAACAGAGCCAGATTAATCCGACTTTAGGGTCCCTGTGGATTAAGTATGTTTTTGCCATCCTTACATGTTAGGGATGTTCCCACGCTCAGGATGGAAAAACTGTATCTTTTGCTCTCCTCCCCTCTTTGTGTTACAGCACAATTCTACAGCAGCACAAATGTCACTGTTTTTTGGCAGAATTTTTGCCCTGCTGATTCCACTGCCTTCTGTTGCACAGAACAGCACAGACCTGCTTACTGGACTGGATTGCATGGAGGCCCCTCTGCAGAACCGTGGATTTTCCCTCTGCTGACAGGGCAGAAAGTGCAACCAACCATGCAAGGAGGTCTGGATCACCTGGTGGTCCCCACCCCCTTGACGGACAGGTGGCTTCTCCCCTACTGCTGGGGCCCTTGCCACCCCCTGCCCCCAGTGCCTTATTGGAAGCAACATAGAGCCACTTTCCTGAACACCACCTTTGAGGGGAAGGTCTGCAGGCATCTCTGAAAGCTAAAAGCCAATGCCCTCCTGCCATGCCGGGCACAAACCAGCACAGACCATCCTTACTGCTCACCAATTGCAAGCAACCCTGTAGTCAGCTCTGGATCAATTGTACAGTGGTCTACATCCCCTTGGGGGACTGGTGGATTTCTCCCATGCTGCTGGCACTCTAACCCCCTCCCTACCTAAGACTGACAGAAAGCAGCACAGATCAGCTGGAGGTCTTGAATGGCAGGGGGCATTCTCCTTTGCTGCCAGATCTCCTGCCCCCCATGCAGGGAGACCTGGATCACCCAGGGGTCTCCAGCTGGAAGGTGGCTTATCTTGTTGTGTGTGTGGTTGCTTCCTCACCGCTATGGCAGAACTCCACTGTGCCAGACACTTCTGCATTTGTTGTGACTTTCCAAACAGTAGAGTGAATTTTTAAAGACCTCCCTCATCCCTTCCCATGGATGTGGCCCAGGTCAGGTAGAAAATGCCAAATCCTCTTTCCTGCATTCTGACCCCACCTGGTGCTCCAGATCAGCTTACGGTCCCCTTCCCCTCAAGAGAACCACGCCTTTCAACTTTGCATGCAGGGTGGAAGGCAAAACCAATCCTGCAGGAAGATCCAAATCACCTTGAGATCTCTATTTCTGTGCAAGAAAACTGGCGCTCTCCCATGGTGATGGGGCTCCTGATGATCACCAATCTATTGACAGAAAGGTGGCTTCTTTTGCTGGGAGTAAGCCAGGTTTCTTTCATGGGGATTGGCACCAGAGTCAATCCAGAGCTCCCTGGAGGGTTACAGTACTGGCACCCTGGGAGAAAGCCACATCCATGGGAAGGGAATAGGGGAGAACTGGCAGATGAACCAGAAGACACTGAAGGGTTGGTATTCCAGAGTGGCCACTCAGGGGGGTGCCCAAAATCTGATAGTGGTATGTTTTGACAGCCAGTCCATGTGTGGAAGTATCAGGCAGAGCAAAGTTGCACCATAATGGTGAAGAAGCAAACAACCCACACAGCAAAGAAAGCCAGTTTTCTGTCCAGGGACAGTGACTGCAACACCCACAATGGTGCCAGACGTTGGACAGGAGGATCTGGGGAGAACATCCCAAAAAGTAGTTTCCTCCTGGAAAAGTCTGGTAAAAGTTTCTGGAAAAGTGGAAGAGTTTCCACTTGCCAGAATAAAGTGGGCTAGTATTCTGAACAGGACTGATAACCCATTTTCTCCATGTTTATTTAATTCTGGATCTGGCAATTTAGTCCACTAAAGGTGCAGAAATCAAAGTAACAGTAGAAACAGAGGGCTCTCAGACAGACTGAAAGCTTCTTATTTATCATGTGGGAAAAGGGCCTTGAAGCATTTTCTAGCTTTATGAGCTTTTTCCACAGGAGGGCATAGTTTGGCTCTTTACATATATTATAAGTTTGAACATGCTCCACAAAAAGATACTGACTGTATTAGGAAAAGTACATCTAAGTATAGCATATTTTTAGACTATATATAATATAGTTTACATACAGTATATATTTTTTATATAACAGTATAGAATCTTTTTTTATATATTATACTGAACATGATTAATTCTTGCAGTTTTCTACACTATATTTTAAACTATCCATAATATTTGCCCAAGTATTTTTCAATTTGAATTGAATGAACTTTCCATATATGTCACAACAAATATATTGTAAATCTGAATATGTGATGGCACTTTTAAGTTTCTTCTCAGAATTCAGAGTCTTGGATATAATTCTATGGAACTGATGTCCACTAATGATGGCCCACAGTAGTACTGCTAATTTTCTCTGTTTAAAGTCAGGATTCCTTTGCTACTTTCAACCCAAACTGCCATTTTCAAGACACATGCATCTTAATTCCAGTCCAATTAAGGTTTGTGGCCCTACTGAAACAAATGGCAAATACTTTTTACTGCTCTCAGCTTTAGTCATGATATCAAAAGATATGGAGTACAATTCTACAAGCAGATAAATTAAAACCTCATCGCTTCAACTGTTACTCCTTTTGTTCATAGTTAATTTACAGTTTATATTGTCTTCAGAATTAGCATCCCAGTGCTCAATCTCTGACCAAGGAACTAGGCAAGACTTAGACTCTAAGCAAGCCAAATAAAGCCATTATATTTAAAAATTAGTATCCCAGTTACACTTTGTGCCTGAACTGCAGTAAGCTGGACGAAACTTTCTGTGGTTCTGTGTATGAAAATAAACTCTAGTCCTTTCAATGGAAGACCTATGGATGCTCAACTGAACAAAAGGACCCAACACGTGAATAACACACGTTTTGTCAACTTGCATGAAGTACAGTTCCTTCCTATTAGTACATAATCTCCAACATTTTACCTGAAGGAAAAATAGATATGTTTCAGGATCACCACTTTCCCCTTTCCCGAGAACTACTTTAACAAACCATAATTAGATGGTGGTACATATCAGTTTACTCAATGAAGAAACTTTTATCTTCCTTCAAAACACACGGCTTTAATAAATATGCCGATCTAGAAATTTGTGTAGACTTTCTGGCCTAAGAACTTCAAATCAGAAGAAAGGAGGATCAGAATCATCACCTATATAGAAGGACACTTGCATTACAGAATGTGGCGTTTGCATTACAAAACGTGAGCCAGTTTGGTCTAGTGGTTAGCAGCCGGACTCTTATCTGGGAATACTGGGTTTGATTCCGCCCTCCCCCATGAAGCCAGCTGGGTGACCTTGGGTGAGTCACAGCTCTCTTCTGAGCTCTCACAGCCCCACCCACCTCACAGGGTGTTCTGTTGTGGGGAGAAGAACAGATGGTTTGTCAGCCACTTTGAGTCCCCTTAAATGGGTGAGAAAAGCAGGGTGGAAAAGCCAACTCTTCTTCTGCTGCTGCTGCTGCTTCTAATAGACAACCAGGTGTAAGCTGGATGAGACTTCCAGTGGTCCTGTATATGAAAATAAATAAAATGGCACATATACTTTTTTTGTTCCTTTTTCTGTCCCAACTTCTTTGGAACTTCCATCTTCAATAATCTGAAGCAGCTTTTATCGTCTGTTGTAAAAACAAATGGAAACAATGTCTTGATTTTCTTCGTAACAAAATAATAATAATAATGATCTCAACAAATTCGCAGGTCTTCGATTCCTGGAGTGATGTCAGGCCTGACATTGCTCCAGTTCGGTCTAGTGGTTAGGGAGCCAGACTCTTATCTGGGAATACCGGGTTAGATTCTGCACTCCTCTGTGAAGCCAGCTGGGTGACCTTGGGATAGTCACAACTCTCTTCTGAGCTCCTACAGCCCCACCTACCTCACAAGGTGTCTGTTGCGGGGAGAATAGAAAAGCTTTGTCAGCCGCTTTGAGCCCCCTTAAATGGGTGAGAAAAGCGGGGTTCAAAAGCCGTCTTCTTCCTCCTCCACGAAGCCAGCTGGGTGACCTTGGGCTAGCCACAGCTCTCTTCTGAGCTCTCACAGCCCCACCTACCTCACAGGGTGTCTGTTGTTGGTAGAAGAATAGAAAACCTTTGTCGTCCGCTTTGAGTCCCCTTAAATGGGTGAGAAAAGCGGGGTAGAAAAGCCAACTCTTCTTCTTCTTCCTCCTCCTCTTCCTCCAACTCCAGCAAGGACAGCAATCCAAGGGAGCCGCTCGCTGAGGTCCCTGCTCTCCAGTCACCCCCATACGAGCCCGGGCTCAAGAGTCCGTCGCTCCTCCGGCCGCTCGCTGCGCGGAATCCGGCTCCTTGGGCGGCGAAGGCGCAGGAAGGGAGCCAGCGCTACGGCGGCGGCGAAGGAGAAGCAGAAGCAGGGGGGAGGTTGTTGGTGTTTGGCGCCGGCGGAGGGAGTCATTCCTCCAGCTGCACTTCCGGTCGGCATTTTGTTCTGAGAGGGAGCGAGAGAGCGACGCTCGCCTCCACGGCGCAGGCTCCTTCTCCTCTCTCTCCTCCCCTTTCCCTCCCTCCCCGGTACCGACTCACCGTAGCCCAAGCGAGCCCTCCCTGCCCCGCCCCACCCCGACCGCGTACACAGAGAGAGAGAGAGAGAAGGAGAGGGAGGGAGGAGGCGGCGGCGGCTGTGGTGGTGACGGCGGCGGAAGAGAAGGGACCAGCAGCAGCAGCAGCAGCAGCCGCGGCAGAGGAGATCCCCCCTCCCCTCCCTCCTCTCCTCTCCTCTCCTCCCTCCTCCCCTCCCGGGGTCGGTCGGTCGGTCGGTCGGTGCGAGCCTGAGGTGTTTATCGGATCCGCTTCGGCCTGGCCCGCCGTGTGGATGTTGGTGTGAATTAGGCTCGGCCGGGAGACGACGGCAAGGAGGAGGAGGAGGAGGAAGAAGAAGAAGAAAAAGAGGAGGAGGAAGAGCGCGGCGGCGGCGGCGGCGGCGGCGGCGGCGGCGACTTAAGGGATTCGCTCCGGCCGCTCTTCGCCCTCCCCGGCTCTACATGTTCGCTGCACTGAGGCGGCGGCGGAAGAGGAGCCAGCCCCCCTCCCGGCCCGGATTATTGTTGTTATATTATTTCCCCTCCTCCTCCTCCTCCCGCTCCGCGGCGGCGGCCCAGCGGCGGATCCTCTGAGGGAGGGAGGGGGGCGGATTTTCTCTCTCCCCTCTCCCCCCCCGACCCCCCGTTGGCTTCGGGCCGGATCCGGACGGCGTTTCGCTCAGGTAAAAGCCCCCGGGCTCCTCTCCGACGCGGCGGTGGAAGGGAAGCGGCGAGCTGGGCCTGCTCTCAGGCGAGGCGGCCCAGTCGGGAAGCGGAGCGGCGGCGGGGATTAGTCTTGTCGGCCGGTGTGAGGGAAGGCGCGGGGAGGGGGGCGGCGAAGAGCCATAATGAGTGGCAGGCGGGGGTGTCTCACGTTTCCCTCCGCCTCCTCCGGGGCTTGGGCAGCGGCGGCGCACGGTTCCTGCCGCCGCCGCCGCCGCCGCCGCCGCGCCTGCTGGAGGAGCCCAGGCCCGGAGGAGGGCGCAGGCCCAGCGGCCAGCGCTTCCACTCCAGCCCGGGGATTAGAGAGGCGAAGTGGCTTCCTCCGTGACAGGCCTCGGCGCCCGCCCGCCCGAGAGCGAGAGTGGGAGGGAGAAACAATACGGCGAAGCGGCGACTGGGCACCGAACCTGGAGCGTATTTACAACTTGGCCGGCGGGGAGGAGCGAGCGATGGGAGAAAAGGTCCCGGCCGAATCTGGCTCCCTCGCTCGATCGCTCGATCGCACTTGCCGTGTGGGATCGCGCTGTGCATCCGTCTCCACGTTCAAATAAGGGGCACGTAATATTGATGGCTGTCTGCATGTTCACCCGAAAGCTTATTGTGCCGCCCGAGTCAAGCTGAGCCCTGGTTGTCTGCTTGACAACGTAAACAGCTGCACGACTGAGAAAACCTACGTGGGCTTTGAGTGCTGCGATTATCAGCCTTTCTGGAGCTTTGAGGCAGAGAAAGATACAAAATAATCTATTACGATCTCTCAGGGAAAAAAAAACCCCAAAAACTATATATATTGTATCAGTTGCCAGAGGCTCACCCTTTCTCGTTTGACACTTCAGGGACCGAAAGCTTAACCTGGGATCTCCTGATAAAATATCATCTTTAAAACTTGGATCTTGCATGCATTGGGGATAAGTGGCCTTAAAATCAAGTGCTGTGAACTTCTGCGTGAAGATGACTAGGATTGGATTGGAAATGGGGCAAACTGCAAAATTAACTGGGGATTTCCCTGATTTCCTGTAGGAGTTGGTCAGTTTCAAATTTATGGCTGTTGGTGTTTATGCCGTTTTTGTATTGCTGGTTGGTATACGCGAAAGTTCATTAACAGTCATCTAAATGTGAAATGCTAGTAAATGTGATACTTTTTGAAGAACGTTTTTGAAAACATATACGGTACCTGGTTTTCTCTTAATAGACCATATTTTTCAAAACAAGAAATTTGTGGTGTGTTTGGTTTGATAATTTTCAGGTGTGATTTTTCCATGGTGTGTTTAGGGCATGATAATATTTTACAGTGCTATCATTCTCTGTAATGCTAGAAGTATTGGAAGGTAGCTTCTATCTTGTATTTCTTATCCGGCGACTTTTGTTTAAAAAGTTCTTTTTGTTTAAAAAGTGCTTTTTATGGTTTATGCTACGGTGTTAATGTAGTGAAGTTAATATAGCTGTCACATAAAAGGCGTGCTTTTTTAATGCTGTAAATCCATGTAGTAGTCAGTAGCGTGTCCATGATTTGTATTGGTCAGGCAGCAGTTTGAATTTTAAAAAGCCTGAAGATCCTGCTGAGCCCCAAACCCGGCCTCCCTCCCTCCCACTAATCTGCCATTCCTGTCTTTGTGCTGCCTGGGCCTGTTAGACACTGTTTGCAACAGGGCCTCAGGCCTATGTGCAGAGGAGAGGAACCATTTTCAGTTTGAAAAATAAGCTTTTATTTCTGAACTTTATGAAATACTAAGTGAGGCAGAAGTTGTTGCTAATTACGCCTGCGTGTGTAACTGAATATTTGTTCTCCTCTAAGCTGTAGTGTTTGTGGAGGCCACTTGTATATCTAGTTTACAGGAAAGAAAGGGCTGCACGGAAAATAGTTTTACTTGAGTGTTTTTCATCATCAGAAAGCGACACTGCATCTGATAAAGCTTTTGTCGCTTAAGTTACATTGTTATTTTGTTTAAACTACAGGAGGTTTATTGCTTATATTTTATGTATCTTCAGCAAGGTCTTTTTTTAGTAGCAAGGGTGATTATGATCTGATTAACTAGAGATACTTATTCTTTTACTTTGTTTCTGGGCCTCATAGTTTTTAAATTATCCCAAGTTGTGCTTTGAGTATGGAATATTCAACAGCTTAAACCTGGGAACTTTTTCTGAATTCTTTCTTAATGATTTGTGCCATTATCTGACAATAGGATGTATTGAAGTTATGAGATTAAATATTGCTTTTCTTTAAGGTACCATGCAGTTGAGAAAAAAATCATTAGTGGTATCTAAGAGTGTTAAAGGGTATAATTGTCTGTAGTTACTATATCTGATAAATTTATGATCTTAAGGATTTATAGATGAGGTTCACTTTCCATATTCACTTTTAATACTGATACCTATTTAACAAATAAAATGCTATATTGGGAACCAGTCCCCTCTAGTAGAATATAATAAGCTTTTTGACTGTTGGAAATTCAGCCTGATTTCATTGGAACTAAAATTGGAGATTAACAGAAATAGTGTTTTGTGGAAAGCATATACTTAGTATTTTATTTGAAGGCTCTTTTGTAAGCATTTGAATATGGTTGCATGAAGAGTAAAGATGGGAATCCATTTTAAATAAACTTAGCTTTGATACATATAGCAGATTTTTTTTGTCCAGCATTTGTTTAAGTGACCTCAGAATTTAAATTAAGCCGATGGTGTATATATTAAGAAAGTAGTTCTTCAGAAAGCAGTGATATCAGTTACAAATATTTTCACCACTGCTACATGAACGCACACTTTCATATCTCATTTTATCTTGGTAAGATGTGTATATTCTATGTGTTATCAGTCTTAAATCAAGGATGAGGTCCCTTTTGTTAAATTCCTAGGTGAGTGCACCTCTGGCACTGTATAGAAGCATGTATGCTCTATGTATTTGACACCACTTGTTTATTGTTAACTAGACTAAATTTGTCATGAATGGAAGAAATAAATTACGTAACTTGCTATAGCACTCTATAGAGATCAGTAGTTTTCAGTGTGGTTCAAAGGTCCTGGAAAATAAATTATAACAAAACAAGCAATATTAAGGAAGAGAAGTAAATCAATAATAACTTTGAGAATAAACTGGGTATTGTAATTCTTTCTATTGTCCTTTTAATGAACTTTGAAAATGGAAATTATCATTATGTGTACATTCATCAGAGGATCTGTATCCACACTAGGCTTTCTAGGGATTGAGTTCACACAGTTGGGATTCTTCTGTGATTTCCACTAGCACCTGTAGTCCTCTGTCCACGGATGCTGAAGAGTTTTTCCAGTGGCTGTTCCTCACCTATAGGGCTCCTTTCTCTTTGACATGCATATAATATGGTTATTGGATGCTGTTACCTCATGAAAATATTTATTTCCTGAATATAGGAATAGTGAGGGTGTCAAATAGTATTATGAGGTTGTTTTGTTTTTTATTTTCATTTTTAATGTTCTGTGACTTCACTGTTTTGCTGCTTAAACATTAAAATGTTGTGGTCAGAAGCAGCATGTGAAAAAAATTGTGAAGTTTTAGTAGCTTCGGTTGGCAAGAGAATCCTACTGCAGGGCAATCCTAAGCAGGCTGAGCTGTGGTTAATTATGTACAGTGGGGTAATGGTCAAACATATGAGTACAATGCTAACATCATTCAGATGTGTTCATTTAAGAGGTCTGTCAGGAAAATTAAAATTTTACTATTCATTATGCTATTTGTTTGGAGTACCCAGTTTGTCTTTACATAATGTAGATATCGGGGAGGACATGCTCATGCCTCCACCCTAGGAATGCATGCTTTCCAGCTAGGGTACAGTAACATTTTAAGAAATTTTAAAATTGTATATAAGGGAACCACCATTTTATTTTGGCCTGCTTAGTAATTTAGTTCCAGTAGAACTCCATTAAAGTGTCCCACGGTTTAGGATTGCACATGAGTCACTGTAGGATTGCACTATTTATTTTATGATTCATAGTAGCCTTGAAAAAGAAAAAAAATTACCTAGTTTGCAAATCTTCAACTGTTTTACACAATTCCAGTTATAAATTGATGCCTGTTCTGAGGTGGGCTAGGATATGAGCAAGGTAGGCACGCTCTGCCTTGATTTTCATCCTGTGTGAGGTTCCTTTCCCCAGAACTTTCTCCTGAGGATGAGACTATGGTACAAATTACGCTGCCTCACTCCATGAAGCCCTTCACTTGGACTGTGTTCACACATACTTTTTAATCCAGCTTCAGTCCACTTAAGAGTGAAAGAATGGATCAGCAGAGTGACAAGCTATTTTCTTTCAGCATTAACCCAGAAAATCCACCTTAAATAATGTGGAAGGAAAATGAGTAGTCACTTTGCTGATGTGTCATCGCACTCTGAAAGTGGATTAAAACTTAGGTGTGAACACAGCCTTAATGTGGTTAAAATTTCAACTCAGCTGATACTGCTAATAGAGGTAGGAAGAGGAGGAGGGATGAAGAGGTGTGGAATATTTTATTTATAGTATTTATATTCTTTTCTTCACCCAGGAGTCTCAGGGTGGGTTGCAACAGTAAAAATATATTTTTAAAAAACTATTAAAACATAACTAAAATACTGTATAAAATGCTACTCGCTTCTTGGCCATGGCAGGACTACAGGGAAGCTAACTATCAAAGGCCTGGGTGAAGAGGCATGTTTTAATTAGGTACTGAAAGCCATATAGTGTTGGTGATTGGTGAACCTCAGCTAGGAACCTGTTCCAAAGCCTGGGACCATCACAGAACAGGCTCTCTCCCATGCCAAAACTCTTCACTTCTAAGGGAAGTGGAACTACAAAAAGGCCCATGCTTTGTGATGTCAAGACACAGGCAGGCAGATCTATATGGGAGAAGAATGTCTTTCAGATATTCTGGTTCCAAGCCATTTGGGGCTTTATATATCAGTGTCAGCACTTTGAATCAGATATCAAACTGGTAACTGGAAATTTCTGTCCTCAGCAGAGTTGCTGTGTTCTACACTAGTTTCAATTTATGGACTGTTTTCAAGGGTGTCTTTATGTAGAGCACCTTAAAGCAGTCTGATCTGGAGACTAGCAAAGTATGGATCATTTGTTTGTTTACGTTTTTATCCCGCTCTGTAGCTGGAGGTCTCTGGACGGGTAGCAAAATCTAAAATCATACATTATTAAAACAATAACAATAGCATCTGCAAGTGGGAAGAGAAAGTGTATCCCTATTTAACCATAGTCCAGGGCAAAGTGGTGCATCTTCAATGCCTTCCTAAACATGTACAGTGAAGGTGATAGATGCACCTCAAGGGGGAGAGACTGTTCCATAGCCTAGGGGCCATCACTGAGAAGGCCATTTCATTTGCTGCTGAGGGTGGTGGGACAACCAGGAGGCCCTCCAGAGGCATGGGCAGATCAATACAGGAGTAGGCATTCCTTCAGATATTTGAGCCCCATGTGATTTAGGGCCTTATGAGTTAACACCTTGAATTGGGCTTGGTAGCGAATTGGCAGCCAGTTCAGCTCTTAAGACCAGCATGATGTGCATCTGGCCAGCTGTCCCAGTCAGCAGTCTAGCAGCTGCATTCTACAGTAGCTGCAGCTTCCAAACCGTCTTCAAGGGCAGCCCCGTGTAGAGTGCATCACAACAGTCTAGTCTGGAGGTTACCAGAGCATGGTTAACTGTGGCCAAGTCATTTCTGTCCAGGAAAGGCTTCAGCTGGCACACCAGCCATACTTGGGAATAGGCACTCTTGGCCAGGGCCTCCACCTGAGCTTCAAGCCTCAGCACAAAGTCCAAGAGCACCCCCAAATTTTGCACCTGTCCCTTCCAGGTCATTACAACCCCATCAAAGACAGGGTGTTTTCCAACAACATGGACCCAGAACCTGTGACACACAGCACCTCTGTCTTGTCTCGATTCAGCTTCCATTTTGTAGCCAAGTTGCCCTTATCCAGGAAAGGCTGGAGTAGGCAATCAGCTGGAGATAGAAGTAAGCACTCCTTGCTAACAGAGTTTTAAGTGACAGTGATGAATCCAAAAGCTCTCTTAAACTGAGCACCAGTTATTTCTGGGTCAAAACAATGCCATCCAGAACTTGGTGCTGCTTAACTTCCTGGACTTGGAATTCCAATGACAAACAGAATCTCTCCATCTTGTCCGGATTCAGTTTTAGTTCACTGGTCCACATCCAGCCCATTGCTGTTTCTCAACAACGATCAAATACCTGAACTGACTCAAAAGGAATATTGGGTGTCAACAGCATAATGATGGCATCCTACTCCAAATCTCCTGATAACCTCTCCCAACAGCTTCACATAAATGTTAAACAATATCGAAGACAGAACTGACCCCTGCGGCACTCCGCATGATAGTTCCCATAGTGCTGAGCAATAGGTCCCTCACTGCTACTTCCTGGAGCCTACCTCAGAGATAGGAAGAGAGTCACTGTACAACAAGTGCCTCCCAGACACCGGAGTCACTCCAGCAAGATACCATGATTGATGATATTGAAGGATGTTGAGAAATCCAGGAAAACCAACAGGATCCC
Source organism: Aspidoscelis tigris stejnegeri (assembly GCA_023333525.1). Lineage (NCBI taxonomy): Eukaryota > Metazoa > Chordata > Lepidosauria > Squamata > Teiidae > Aspidoscelis > Aspidoscelis tigris. The sequence continues at coordinate 18,854,919 of JALMGA010000007.1, forward strand.
TTTGGTCCTATCCTTCTCACAGGAAAGGATGAGGCAACCAATGGAGTCTCAGTGCCATAACTTCAGAATAATTTCTTTATGCCTGCATTGGGGTAGCCAGCACTCTTTCCAGCTCCTTGCCCTAAAACGAGATAGTAGTAACTGGGTGGTAGTTAATATTTCTGCATCCATGGAGGTCCTTTTAAGAAGGGGTGGACCACAGTTTCCTTGAGTGTTTGTGGCTTCTCCCCTTTGCACAAGGAGGCATTTATTACTCCCTGAACCCACCCAGCCATATCCCCTTGGCTAGCTTTTATTACCTCTGATAACAAGGGTCAAAGGCACAAGTACTTGGCCAAATCCCTGCAAGCAGTTTGTCTGCTTCCTCAGCCTGCAGTAACTGAAACTGATCCAAAATGACACAAACAGAAGTACTCTGGATACCTTCATGAGACTTTCCAGTTGTTGAGTCCCTGTGATTCTGAGCTATTTTGTCCTGGAAATGCCTTGTAAACTTGAAACAGCGAGCCACTGATGATGGCATAAATGGATCAGTGTGACTAGAGGACAATTGCCCGTTAACCAGCTGGAATAACTCTCTGGACATTCACTTGAGAATGCGGTGCTGGTAGAGAAGTGAGCTTTCTTCATCTCCATCGTTACCAGTTTGTTCTTATCCATGTTTTGTCAGATTAACAGTGAGATTTACATGACTAACACTCTAGCCATTGGACTTCCAACTTCACTGTATGAAGATCCCTGGCATACCAAAGTCCCTCGTGGGTTCTGCTGAATCTCCAAGAGTTCTCCCCTTAGTAACCCTTTGTTTTGCAGTCTGCTTTCTTTCTTGACAGCCAATGTAAAATGCTATAAGGTGCTTTCTTAAGGATCGTTGGATACTCTTGTTGTGTAAAAACCGTCTAAAGTTAGGCTACTTGAAAAAACTATGTAGTTTCCACTTCTGTTATACCAAACATTCCCGTGTGTCCTAGGTTAGATGTGTACTGTTAAACATGCATGCTTGGAAGTCAGCATTTTTGCTGATTCTGCTACAGATCAACCTGGTTTCCTTCCCCCAATTAGTTTTAAGAGATTAGTTTAAATGTGAGTGTATTATCCATGCAGGGCCTTTAGCATGGTTTTGCATTTAGCTAACATCTTGAATCATTGTCCTTTATTTTCCTAGTATCTAAGGGGATGGACAATATGAAACCCAGCTGTTGTTGGCCTTCAACTTTATTAGTGCCAGGCAGCACAGCCAGTAGATAGTACAAGTCTGCAGTCCCACATTGACTCTCATCATACCCTAGCTGACAAAAAGGGCTAGGCTGCAAAGGGTGCTGACTCAGCAAGCATGAAATATTGTGCGGCTGCCATGCAGTTTTGGATATAGAGTGTGAATAATTAGAATTACTAGTTTGGAATACGGTATTGGTTAACTAAGATAAGCAGCAGGTATTGTTGGATGAAACTGTGAGGTCTGTGTGAAGGGATGTGCATGAATATTTGTAATATTTGAAATTTGATCGAATTATTCAAATTTGGACATTAGAATTCAAATTGAATGTCCATATAGTTGTATTTTTACGTTTGAACGAATTTTGAATGTTTTGAATCATTTCTACAAATTATTCGGACATTTGTATGCATATGGATACGTACGCATTACATATGTATCCATACGCATCTTATTCATATTCGTATGCATTTGTATGGATACGTATGGGACAAAAATGGGATGCATTCAGGATAAAAACGGGACATTCATATCTTCAAATACAAATTGAACATTCGTCCAAATAGATTTAAAAAAAAAGAATCCTTACATTCTTTTTTAAATATTCAAATTGACTGATTCAAATTTTTGGATATTCAAACTGAATCAGATGCTGAAAATTGCATTTGTGCACACCCCTAGCACAAAGTGTTGTTAATGACTATGCGTACAGTTCAAATTAGTTTCATTTTAGGATATATGCACTTTTTTCTCTTTCTAGATCTCTTATGCCAGTGGAGAGCAGAGAGTGCTATGGTTGCTACTTCAGTCAGCAGCATGTTATTTAAGCCTGGGGTGTTTTATGTTTTTAGCTTCCTGGCCTGTGTTGTTGTTTTCGGTTATTAATTGTGTCCAACTCTTCACAATCCTGTGGATCCTACATGCCAGGCCCTACTGTCCTCTACTATCTTCCAAAGTTTGCCCAAGCTCATGGCACTATCTGTGGATCTCATCCTCTGCTGTCTTCTTCTCGTTTAGCTTTCAGTCTTTCTCAGTATCATAGTATTTTCTAATGAGTTCTATCTAATTATTATGACTTTTAGCAAGCTAGGAAACCTACAAGTCACTAACTATGAATGAATCTGTTGGAAGGAGAGCAGTTGTGTTAAAGGTGATTTCTTCCTATGTTTTAAGACAGGTTAGCCTTATCAGCTTTTTTGAGTGGAAGGAAATGTCTTGAAATGAAGGGATGGTATAGATTAAAGGGGTTACCTCCTTCAGCAAAACTAGTTGCCCATAGCAGAGTCATGAAGCAAGAGGCTGAAGTCACAAGATGAAGTAACATACATTTCTCTGATTTTACTTAGGTGTTGTTTGTACAGATGCAGTAATCAATTGAGCAGAACTATAGGTTCTAAATATTCTTAAACAGGAGAAAAATCCCAAAACCCTTTCTTGGGGTAATGTTAATGAGTAGCAGGTTGTAATGATACTGGTAGTGTATTCTGATGCAGCAGTGCTGTATATGTGGGGCGATGCAAAAGCATTATTTTTATTTTAGTGTTTATATCCTGTCCACCTGAAGGTCACAGCAGTAAAAATGTGAAATTTGTAACAGTTAAACGTAATTAAAATATATTTTAAAATACAGTTCTTTCTTCCTTCCCACTGGTAGGACTACAGGAAAGTTAACCATTGAAGGCCTGGATGAAGTATGTTTTAACAGATGCTGTAAACCATATAATGATGTCTGGTGAACCTCAGCTGGGAGGCTGTTCCAAAGTCTGGGGGCCACCACAGAAAAGGTCCTCTCTCATGCTGCAACCGTCACATCTCTGATAGCAGCAGAACAACTTCACTTTGTGATCTTAAAGCACCAGCAGGTCTGCTCCTTCAGATACTTGGGGCTCCGTCCACTTAGGGCTATATACATCAATGTCAGCACCTCAGATTGATTTTGGTACCAAATTCCCAACCAGTGCTGTTTCTTCAACACCAGTGTGATACACATTCAGCCAGAAATTTCTACTGGCCGCCAAACTGCTGCATTCTTTGCTAAGTATCAGAAACATCAGATTGAATTAGGGCATGCTTCTCATTGCTGAGATGAGCATCAATAAAGAAGGCTATTTCTCACTCTGCAAAGGCACTAGAAATGCTTCTGTGTTTTGTCTTTGAGTAGTATCTGAAAGCACCCCACAGCTGGAGAACTATCTGTGATCTGCTTTCATCTAGGAGTTGATAATCCTTTAAAAAAAGTCTATGTTTGTGTTAGGATTGACCTGTAGTTCAAATGCTGTTTCTTCCATTTCATTAACTTTAAAAAGTATTGCAATTTATACTACTTTGAATTAGCTCAGAAGTATTTCATATCACTTATATCTGTGATTATTAAGTGCAGTAGTAAATGACTCCAACTTCTGAGCCCTGTCAAAGTTCCTAGTTTAGTCTTTGAATTTAGTCCAGAGATTGACTTACTGTGTATGGGGGTACTCTTAAGCACCATGAGCTTTAGAGAAACCTGTATATACAAAATTGCTTGGGAATATCTATGGTATCTTTGGATCACAGCTGCTTACTTTCATTAATAATATATCCAGATTTCGATAGGGTATAATTGGTCACAGACTATATAATAGAATTTATTTTCTAAGGCATTGTGCCTATGACTACATGCATAATAGGATACTAAATTTCATTTAGGAATATTTCCCCCGTTTTTCCAACACTGTAGGATATCTTTTGTTTGCTAAGAGAGAAAGGAGTTAAGTTCTAGTCCAGTGTAGTTGTGGCTCCTGTAGACTTACTTTGTTACTTGAGTTTTTTATATAGATCATAGTTACAGGATGGAAGCTGATTATGGTTAATTCAGTGACTCTAGCCTGCATGCTACAGTAGTTAGTCTACTGTTTTAATACATGCTGTTATTGTTTTAATGATACTGTATTTGATTTTAGATACCTGGAGACCTTTGGGTATAGGGCAGGATGAATAAATAAATAAATTCTTGTTTTTTTTATGATAAGTAGTTTATAAGTAAGTGAGGCAATCTAATCTCAGCTTTTCTGTTTCTTGATGCATTATTTGTGTTCTTGCATGGAAAAGTGTATGCTTTACAAGCAGCACTCAATCCTAGTTTTCCATTTAAGATTGTCTTGGAGGGCAACTGGCAGTTGGAGATGATTCTATGCTAGCTAGAGAAATGGTCATGGTGAATCCCAGGCATCTCCTGTGATCCTCTCTAGTTAGCATATGAGTTTCTAAAAGGTCTGAACCTCTCTAGTTAGCCTATGGGTTTGTAATTTGGTGTTTTTGCCATAATACCCCTCCTTTGGATTTCTGCTTTCCCCCAGGGAATTATGAAGTTTCTTACATGCAGAAGGGGGTAGGCCTTGGTGGCATCACTGAATTTTTAGATAGCACATTAGTGGTCACAGCTGTGACACAAAAACACTTAGGAGTTGTTTGGTCAGATTTTGAAATAACTTAATTAAGAACATTTTTACTGACTGTTTCTGAAAGAGCTAAATATTTTTGAATTTCTCAGTTTAATTGTAGTTATTATCCGAAAGGAATAAAAGATTTCAGATTAGTGTTCAGTGCACTAGAAGCAGATTATGTTTGCACAAACTTTTGGTTGTAATATATCGTAACTTTTTGAAACAGCCATTACATTAGGAGTTTAAAAAGCAGATTTTTATGCTGTAAGAATTTGTTCTCCCTAGACCTGCTTGCTTGATTAGCCATATAGTCTCAACATAATACACATTTACTTAAAAGGAAGCACCATTTAATTGATACTTTCAAATATATTTTGTACACATTCTGTATTGAAGCCTTAGGCGTTAATCATGTTGTAACTTAGCAGCATCTGCTATCTGTTGCCTAGCTTCCCTTCTTCATTTTATATCTTTCACATTTGGCCCGTCTAGCCCAGTATTGTCTGTTGTAGCAGCAGTTCATTCAGGTTCATGTTTAGATGTCTTGTCAGCAAAACATATCACCCAAGATTTTTTTATGAGCAGAGCATATGCTCTGCTAGTGAGTAGTGGCCTCAACAAAAGATATAGATGTATAAAATACTCCTATATAAAAGTTTAAAACAGTTCACAGATAACTCAGTAGTTCTTACAAAAAACTCACAAAATAGATTAATATTGATGGTCTGCTTTGGTTATCAGAGCATGTCCATGTTTGAAATGAGATTTAACCCGGATGGTTAAGGTTAAAACTAACGCTTCAACACTGTTGTTAGGTACCATTGAGTTAATGCTGGTAACTACATCTGTGCAGTTTTCTTTGTATATGCAGAGGTAGCTTGCCATTATCACCTTCCAGGGAATTTGGAGCACCCTGCTTTCCAAGTGACTGCTCTACAACTGAACTATGGCTGTTCTCATGCTTTCAGAATTATACAGTGTCAAAGGAAGTACAAGCTAAAACAATGGTCTTTAAATGGCAGATAGTAAAATGGCCAAAGAAGGTGGTATATTGGATGATGAAGACAAAAGAGAAATGGCAGTTTTATTGATATAGTGCTCTTCATTTTCTAAATACCTAGACAACATATGTATTGAATTTAAAATTTGGTTCTCAGGATTGAAATGTTTAGACAGATTTATAGACCCTTTCTTTTTGTGCCTGCAGAGGTCTGCTTCTGTTCTAGTATATTTACCACTACAAGCTGGCCATATTTATACAATTGGATCGATTTGTTAGGACTGCAGTTTCTATTGCATTTCCTTTTGCCAAATTTGCAGCAGATTGCTTTATGCCAGTGCTAATCCATGGCCTGAGGTTTGTTAGCCCAATGTATAACTTGCTTGCTAGTTGAACCACCAGAGGCTCTCAGGGCATCTTACAAAATCATAAAAATGTCAAAAAACAGCCTGTGAAGTAGGCCATAATGTCATCCAATTAAATGCATAAGTATCCAGGCGATTAATCTGGGTGGATGAATTAATCTTTAGTTGTCTTCAAAAGAGAAAGACCTTGTCCTGGGTAGAATCTAGGTAATTTGTGTTTTTCTTTCATTTGGAAGCTTGCTACAAACTTATGGTTTGCATTGGTTTTTTACTATTGCTATGCATAAACCTAATGGTTTTGTTTAGCTGTTGTGCAACTGAGAAGTTGTCCAGGAAGTAGAGACATCAATGCATGTATAGCTGTAGTCACCCGTGAATCAGCTACATATCCATATGCATATAGTCCAAGGAGCAGCCCTTCCATTTTACCTGTAGTCCCTATGCCAGGGGCCATGAACAGGCCTGATATTCTTTATCCCCCACAGGTGCCTTGGTTTTAATGGGTGGGTAGCAGAAAGGCAAGCTGGGTGCTGCCTGGCAACTCTGCCACACTTACCAGTTAATAGCTTAATTTGTATTTAGCACAAACGACAACTTTCTATTTACAGATGTGAACCACAATCCTTTCTAGTGCTGTATTACATGATGACACGAGACGGTGCTCTTGTTGTGACATATTGTTTATATTGTTGCTCTGTCCTGTCTAAAAGCATCAGGTATAATATACCATAGAAGAGTGGCAGGGGGAAAGATCTCATGTTGCTTTCATGTTTTCTTTGTCAACTTTACAGCAGCTGGTTGGCCACTGTTCCAGAGTAAATATTTGATAGATGTACACTTGTGCAAAGACTTCTTGGCAAATTAATCCAAATAAATACATTATAGTGGATAGCAGACTTGGTAGCATGGAATAACAAGTGAATAAGTGATGAGAATGTATAGATTTCTGAGCTGTAGTGTTCTAGCTACCTAGAAGTAGAAAACAGTAGTAGTGTATTTATTTATTTATTTATTTATTTATTTATTTATTTATTTATTTATTTATTTATTTATTTATTTATTTATTTATTTATTTATTTATTTATTTATATTTCTACCCCACCCTATACCCGAAGGTCTCAGGGCGGGTTACAATATTATATTAATCTTAGACAGGTCCCTGCCCTCAGGCTTAGAATCTAAAGAGACAAGAAACAAAAGCAAAATGGTGTGGGAGGGAACAGGGAACAGCAAAAATCAAGCACTTGAGCTCTTCAGTTCCAATTTTTCTCTCCGTTTCTTATTGTTGGAATTTTCCTATTTACTTTGAATTTTCTTTTCATTGATGACAAACTGGATGATGGTAGAGATGGTCAGCCAGTATCTACTCAGCCCCACCCTGCTCGGCCTCAGGACCAGACATTTTCTCAACTGGTGGATCGGCTGCCGTGGTCTCTTTGCCATCTTGTGATGGTAGCAGTTGGAGGAGGGAGGGGCACTGCTGGGAGCAAGATGGCAGAGCCCAGCCTCCTGCCTCTTCTCCACTCCTCTCAGGCAAGATGGTTCTCAGCCTTGTGATGGCAGTTGGAGGAGGGAGGGGCACTGCTGGGAGCAAGATGGCAGAGCCCAGCCTGCTGCCTCTTCTCCACTCCTCTCAGGCAAGATGGTTCATCGCCTTGTGATGGCAGTTGGAGGAGGGAGGGGCACTGCTGGTAGCAAGATGGCAGAGCCCAGCCTGCTGCCTCTTCTCCACTCCTCTCAGGCAAGATGGTTCATCGCCTTGTGACTTGAACATTAATAGGTACAGAAATAATGAAGTTTTAAAAATATAGCCATTGACCTACAAATTGCTGAATGCCCTTTTAAAACTAAAATCTATTGCCCTAAAACAGCAACCTCGTATAAAGCATCTGAGACCGACGGCTAGTGGGTTGGTAGGGGACAGCCAGTAGGTATGGTGTCATTAAAATGATCTATTTATTATGTAACTGCTCATGAATCCAGAAAGATAAACAGCCTGTCCTAAAGTATATCTTTGAAGTCCCCTGAAAATTTTTTGAAATAGATTTTGAATTCTTCCTGAACAAGAAGTTATTTGCAGAACGTAAATGTTGTCCTTGGTTGATAAACTTCCTTCTTTTCCACTATCTTTGTGGTTATTTATTTATTTATTTATTTATTTATTTGTATTTCTATCCCGCCCTATACCCGAAGGTCTCAGGGCGGGTTACAATATTATATTAATCTTAGACAGGTCCCTGCCCTCAGGCTTACAATCTAAAGAGACAAGATACAAAAGGAAAATGGTGTGGGAGGGAACAGGGGTTACTGGTGTATCTTTCCAAAAATCAGTAATAGAGTGTTTCTGATCTTTTGCCTTGTTTGACAGCAAAATTCAGTCTGTCAGGTGAGGAGGGACTAGACCAGTTTGTTTCCATAGGCCTTAGGAAGGTGCTGCCAACTTTGCTAATACCACTGTAAGCAGCAGTTCTATTGCACTTGACTTCATAGACATTTTTGCTGGTTGTCGTTTATAGACAATTAGCATTGAGGAAGTGGCCCCAGAAATGTTAATCTCCTTCAGACTTGGACAAGATGGCCAGTAGATTTACACCAGCAAAATACCTGACATAGTTATTTGATTCAACTCGTTCGAGTGGATTTGATAGCCTACTATGAAAGACTTATGACGTGGTATCAATGTTTTAATCTTGGTTTTGTGCAGGATGTGCAAATATAGTACAGACATCACCTGACTTTTTTGTAGTTTGAACTAAAATCACAAATGAAAATGCAGGACCATTAAAGTTCTAGGATTCTTACAGAGAAAAGAGTACTGCCAAATTGATAGTGTTGATAGTACAGCTGTTCCTTTATTCGACATGTTTCTGATAAACAACATAAATGGCATTGTTATTACTATGAAGGTAGCATGAAAAATTCAGCACATCTTATTCAGATAGAAGATTAATAAACCATACCCTATTTTCTCCAAAAGTACATATTTATTTATTTATGAAACTTTCCATTAAAAAAATCTCCATGTGGTTTACAAAATATAAGAATTAACACTGCAGTTAAAAGATATGACAGAACCTGAAATTACAATCAAAACATTCCTCATAAAACAATATTGATGGTAGGGTGTAATTACAGTACTTAAAAGGATTTACCTCTCTCATTTTCATCCCCCAGTGCACTTTTAAAGTGAGTTCTTTCAGAAGGTTCATATTTTGAGAGGCATTTTGCAAGTATTGGTGCCTTGTGAGGCTTCACCAATTAAACCAGCAGTCTGAACTGAATCCAGAAAACATACTGACAGTTAATATAGTCAGGCTAAAAAGAAGTTATATGGGTAGACATTAATGACACAACTACTGCGGTTTGTACCATTTCTTCTTAGTAAACTAATAAAAAGTTCACCAAAGTGTTAGGGCATCTCTTTCCAGTTCAGGCCATGGCTTTGAACATCCATTAAGCTTTGGAGTGCTCCTAATACTGTTGAGTTGAGCTGAGCCTCTGGTAGCAACAGTAGATCAAAGAGAATGAAGCTTCCATCAGTGTGTTCTTAAGAGGGATTGTAGTTCCATTTAGCATAGATTAAAACTACATTTTCAGCTAAAATGGGTTTAGTGCACATACCAAATTAAAATAACTGTCCAGTGGAGTGGCTATGCCCTTTTCCACATTGGGACTTATTTTGGGATATGTCTCAGAAAAGGAGTCTGCTGTACATGTCCTAGTACAGACTGTAAGAGACCTGGCCTAGGGCCCACTGTAGTCTGCACTAGTGTGTGGACAGCAGGTTCCTGTTCCCAGAGTAAGACCCAGTGTGGTAAGGGCCTCTATATTATCTGAATTAAGTTTTAGTTTGTTAGCCCAGTGCATCTCTCACGTTATATAGCATGTATAATACTGAACTGAACATCATCTTTACTATATGATGTCGTGGCTGAATGTTCATGTATATGTTTTGAGGATAAGGATGCTTTGTGCAATAACTTAACTCAGTTAAATTATGACAGTTATTAAAGAAATAAAATGAATTTATGCTTTGAGATCAAGAGCTCATGTGATACAGTATATTCAGAAATCCAGGATATGTCTTTAATCTTTTCTTAAGATTTGCTCCTATTTGTGCATTAGCAATACGTCCGGTGATACAGAATGAAGAAATACCATATGTGTTTTGTGGCTGGAGTTATCTTGCGAGTAACAGTTTCTTTGTTTTTCATCTCTTGAATGTTAAGGTTTCTCTTTTGCCTTGAAAAATTTTTCCTCTTATGTGAAGTATGCCTCAAATTCCATGTGTGACCTGGTGTACATGAGAAGAATTGTTTTTAACAGGAAGCCCTAGTCATAGATTTGTAAAGTTAGCAGTTCTGAATGAATTATGTAGGGATGGAGCTAAAGGGAGTGAGTATGTGAGTGACATTTTAAGCTTTAAAATCACACTGAATATGTTAGTTTTTCACTTGTTTTCTGATTGTGGACTGTGTGATGTATTGAAGTGCCTAAAACCATGCTCTGTAAGCATTTGAACTAGGCATAAGCCTTGCTGAAGTCCCTGGAATGTACACCCATGCAAACATAGTAAATTGTGGCTGCATAAATAGCACAGCCAGGCAGGAAGTTAGGTAGTCAGTGTTATCTGTTCTGGAGCATCTTCAAACAATGCCATTATGGATATGAATAAAATACTAAGAGTCCACTAACTGCTTCCCTAGATTAAGAAGAAGTTTAAAAACATTACAGCTCAAAAGTAGAGGAATAGCTCATAGCATGAGGTGGAATCACAGGAATCCCGCAATAAAACAGAAGCAGACAAGCTGGACTGAATTACCATGCTTTTTGAGATATTGCATAATGTGGGAACTTCTTTCCGAGTTTCGACATATTCAAGAGAATATTGAAAACTGACATCTGGATAACACAAATACAGCTAGAGACTTGAAGTGAGATATGGCAGTGTACCCTTTGTTTCAAGGTAGCATAAATTATGGGAAAAAAACCTGTTTAGGTCTCTAAAAGGGGGGGATCACACCTCTTCTGTGCCTTGCTCAGCTATACACTGCTTAGGAGTATTCAGGTGTGGGACTGAATCTTGGTTTCAAACTTTAATAAAGCAGTCCTTCATTATTTGCTAGGCTTAGGCTATTGGGAAACCGTTTGTAAATAAAAAGTCATTTTGCCTATGAAAAATAGAGGGTATGGGAGTTCATAGTGGAAACCAGGAAACAGTAGGAAAAAGAAGCAGTTTGCAACAAAAGCCTTAAAAACAAAACTAATTGCCTCAACAAATTAAAAGCTTTTAAAAAATTTTAAAATTACAGTTAAAAACTAGTAGTTCTGTGTCCAGTGTGAAAATCTCTCAGCATGCTTTAGAGGCAGGGTGATTTGGGTGTGTACCAAAACCATCTGGTCTTCTAAGTAAGACTGCTGTAAAATTCTCCCCCATTCCCTTCCAGGAGAATGCCCATCTGTAGATTCTTTGCTGTGGGAGGAAAGAAGCTTCAGGTGTCCAGATAAAGTCCTCCCTTGGGCACAAAGATGTTCTCACATTTGTCCAGTTATTATAAGTCTCCTAATACCAGATTTTCCCCCCTATTCTGAACAGTTTCTCTGGGCTTCCTCAAGCCACAAGGCCAAGAGCTGGTAAAAGGGAACATGTAGGAAGCTAAATCAAAATCAAAATGTGTCTGTCAGATGTTTGGCCTGTCTGGCAGAATATTTCCTTATGTTTTGATGCTACCTTTTAAGTTTTTATGATGGCTCATTAGGAATTATTAAGCTGTAAGTGTTTTGAGGGGGTAGTACTAAAAATTTGGTTGGTTCATACCAAATTGAAGAAGAGTTGGCTTTTCTACCCCGCTTTTCTCACCCATTTAAGGGGACTCAAAGTGGCTGACAAAGCTTTTCTATTCTTCTCCCCATGACAGAACACCCTGTGGGGTAGGTGGGGCTGTGAGAGCTCAGAAGAGAGCTGTTGCTAGCCCAGGGTCACCCAGCTGGCTTCATGGGAGAGGACGGAATCGAACCCGGTATTCCCAGATAAGAGCCTGGCTCCCTAACCACTAGACTGGTGATGGCCAACCTATGACACGTGTGTCACAGGTGACACGCCAGGCCCTTTTGGGTGACACACCTGGTCACCCTGGCTCCTGGGCGTGAGTGCTTGCTTGTTCTTGAAGTGTGCAAAATACCAACTTTCAATTGAAGATTTAGCAAATGAAATTCAGCAACAAAAGTCACTAATGTAAAGAATTATTTATTTTTGCTTTTAAAAAATACATATGTCAAAAATTTAACTTTTTTACTAGAGCTACAAATACCGCAAAATTATGGATATTTCTAGATGTGACACAGCACCTGAGTTAAGCTAGGTTTTCTTGCAAATTTTGACACACCAAGCTCAAAAGGTTCGCCATCACTGCACTAGACCAAACTGGCTCATTGAAGATAATTGAAATTGTACAGTTTGTTTGATTCAGTCTATGGGTGTTTTTCCACTGTCACTAGAAGTACCCATTAAGTACCCATTAATGGGTACAAAAATGCCATTAAGTACCCATTAATGAGTACTTAATGGGTACTTCTAGTGACAGTGGAAAAACACCCCCCTTCTCTTTTTCCACATGGCCTTCACTACTGTGTATCAATCTCCTTTCATGAGGCCCGGTCCTCTCTCCATTTTCATGCCATGTCAGCTGGCTGGTGTGCATTCAAGGCTTATTAAGCCTTCTGGAACTGGAACATCATTGGTTGCCCAGCAGTCAGTACATGCTTGAATATGAATAGGGAGGTTAGATGTGATTGGGGAGAAACTACACACATTTTAAAACCTAACTAAGACAGTCTTGGAGTCTCATGCTCCTAATCAATGAAAAAGCTTGTAGGAGGCTTTCTAGCAAATAAAACTCTTGTGCTGCAAATTGCTGCCCCTGCCAGTTCCTGGAGCTTTTGCGATGGAGAGATCGCATCTGAGGCAGTTGCCACTTTCAGCAAGTGTTTTCAGTTCCAAGTGAGCTCTACATCCTGGATATGTCTGTCTCTCCTGCATCTAGGGCAGCTATCCCCTTTAGAAGTAGTCCTCTTCTGTGTGTCTCTGCCATCAGGCAAATTTCCATAAGGTACCGTTCACACAACAGTGAATAAAAAGGGGTGTCTTATTTGAGAAAGGGTACTAATTTACCAGATACATAATATTGAGTGTATTCTATAAAAACACATTTTGTGAAGTTCTACTCTTAGTACTCTGCTGTGAGAATTTTGCAGAACTCTTAAATGATGTCATATCAGTTCCAGTACTTAAACCATTGTTGACACTAGGTGGTAAAGGTGCCCTGTGTTTCATCTGGGTTTGAATCTTGAGATCATCTTCAAGAAAAGTTTTTGCTAATTTCCTGGACAGAGTTGTTAGGAGATCCTTGGACCTAGAGATGTTGGACATCTACCGCCCAGCTGAAAATATCTATACTGTAAATACTTAGATGGTGGTGACTGAACAGTGTCATGCCTGCCTGCATGAAGCAGAATATTTAATCACATTTCAAGCTATCTTCAGGTTTGGTTTTGTCACTGAAACATCAAAATTAGATAAATCAGGTCATGCTGATGTTAAGAAGGGGGGTAGGGAAGTGAAGTCATGAAAACAACATTGTGGTTTCATGCCTACATGCAGTACTTAAATATAATACTGGAACATGCCAGTTCAGCAACCTGGTGCTTTATTCTCAATTATTCCATAAAGATATTAACAGAAAGGACAGATCATGGCTGCTGAATGTGCTTTTTGCCCTCCTGCCTCTTTCCCCTAACGGCCATGAACCTTGAGAGAATTGTATCAATTTCTCATCTTCTGAGCTAATGACACATCTTTTAGGGATCTGTCAGTTTCCCAAAGCTTATGAAAGTGTTTCAGCTGCAATTTTTATTTTTATTCCAGTGCTTTTAATCTCTTTTCAAATATTGTGTTTATGGATTTTTTTTTAATGAACTATTTTCTCTGGCAACCATCAGGATAGACGAAACATAGATCAATAATGAATTCTAGTTCAAACTTGTATCTTAAACAGATAGTTGTTTTGTGAATTTCTAGTGATCCTTTGTTATTACTAAAAATGTGTGTTGTATTTGTATAAAAAGTTTATGTTCGGTGAAATAATGGTTGAATGCAGATTTTCAAAGTATAATTTCACTGGACAATATTATATTTCAAGATTTTTTCAAAGTTTTTTTTAAATGGTCTAAAATTTATACAAGTCTCTTCCATATGAAACCGTCATTTCATTTTAGCAAGTGATACAGGTATATGACTTTAGTGCAGCAAAATTATATTTCAGTCTGTAAAACAATTTCATAACCTTAAAATGTTCTTATAAGGAAAAAAATAGTAATTTTTAAAAATATATGTAAAGCCTTCCTTTCAAGGGAAAGGATGAGGTTTGCTTATTTTTGCATATGGGAGAGAACTAGAAGGGAAAGCCAAACTGGTGTTTGCTATTATTGCTGCATTGCTTGCTGTCAAGACAGTTCTACAAGTACAGGGGGATGAAGAGGAAGATAACATCTTAAGAGAACATTTTTATTCTTGATTATAAAGACAATACTAGAAGTGAAATATGTCAGTTCAATTTTGCAATAAATTTTATTTCCCAGGTTCTGAAACACTGGAGATTCTTGTAGAACTAAATGTATGTAAGCTGAGTATATGCAGTGCTTTCAATTGTATCATATTCCTGCAGTTTATTCAGAGGGTAGCCCCATAGCAAAAATAATAAACATTTCTCCCCTACCCTTCAGTATTCCAGTTTCCTGAATACTGAAGAACTTACTAGGCTTTGAAATTGTCATTACACCCAGCTTTACGTAGCAAATAAGAGAGGTGGCAAATATGACCAGTGTATAAATTCAGAAACTTTGTATTGTTCCCAGGCAATAATGCTGAAAGGAAGTTTAGGAATGATCCAGTGAGGGATGTGGCTTAGGCAGGGGCCATGTTCTTGGAAAAAAATATTCTCCATAGATTAATAAAACTGTAGTGACGCATCTGACTTCAAGGCTTGATATTCTTTATCTCTGCTGGTGCATTGGTTACATTCCTTGCTTTTAAACTCTTATGTATGATATATTCTACATATGTTTACATACCACTCTTCGCCCATACAGGTGTCAGAGCAGATCATGGGGCAAAAACAATAAAAATTGATGATTTTAAATAAGTTTAAAACAATCAACTGTTAAAATGATTTCAGTGTAAAATTTTCACAAAGTTGCAAAAGAGCATAATGAGCAAATATTGTATGCCTGGGTAAAAGGATACATCCTAACTTGTTACATGAATGTGTATAACACTGAAAGCAAATAAAACAGTGAAAACATCCACTGAAAAAAGTCAAAGGAATTGCTCAAGTGAAAAGGCACTTGCTGTCAAGACAGTTCTACAAGTACAGGGGAAGGTTTTAACCTTTAGTATAAATACGATTAGTATACAGTAGAAATTCATTACATCTTCAAATCATATAGATTCTTTAAAGTCTAATATAATCTTCCCTCCCTCACTTCTTCCTTGTTTATAGCCATAAAGGGATTCAATGGATAGGAAAGTACACCATTAATTTCAACATAACATCTGTTTTATTTTTTAAATAAGTTTTGTCATCTGAAGAAATGCATCTAGCAAAGTCATTCAGAATCTCTGATTTAAAAAAAATTCTTTAGTCCTGATATGAAAAGAAAATTTGACAGTATCTAAGTCTTTTGCTTGTTGTAAGCAGTTTTTTTGCTAGAATAATACCTATCCGCATAATATTGTGTAAAATATTTTTTGTTTGAAGTTTAAAAAATATGATTATATAATACAATTTTAAGACATTTCCTAGGGAAAGAATCTTACAAAAATCATGTTAAAACCATTTATGGTTTAGGTGCAGAATTTTAAAACACATGAGATGGAGAATAACTCCACCATAAACAGATTGCATGGCATTTTTGGTTAAGCTGGTGAAATTTTGGCAACTTGAACCAGATTTTACTGAATTTAAATGTAAGAATCTCAACAGTGTGATCCAAGTGAGAACATACAAAGTCAAAGTAAACAGCAATTGATAAACATTATTTTAAAAGTTAACAGCTTTCAAATTCTGGTTTTGTTCTTTTATTTTTGTAATATACAGTGGAGTGCGTCCTGAAAACATTACATAGATTAGTAATTTTATTTATAAGTATAGGTATGTAGTAGAAGATTATTTCAGTCATCTGTTTATTACTATGTTAATGACTATTTTGCTTAACAATTTAATTGACACAGTCCAGAATATTATTTAAACAGAAAACAGAAAGTTTGGTGAAGATAAAAACATCCTTGAGTTGAACTTTAGGTGGTTCTCGGAGGTCACACATTTTCTTTCCGAGGAAATACCAGAGATGGATCCTGACACCTCCTGCATTTAAAGGTGGCCTCCAATGTAACTTGTAGCATAACTAATAAATCTTAATGGAAGGATAATACTGGAGGAAGGAGCTGTCCATTATGATGCTGTGGACCCTCTCCCTCCATTATATTGTCACCAACTCTCCTTTCTTTTCTAACCATTAAAACCGTTTTCTCCTTGTTTTGAAGACTTCGTGGTCATTTATACAACAGGATGGTGTTTTTTTTCCTTTATACTAACTGCTCAGTCAAAATAAAGTTTTAAAAATTAAGCACGAGACAAGCAACGTAGTGTAGAACTGTGATTTCAGTTGTGCTTAACTGTTTTGTTTTGTTTTTTAAAATTCTGTTCGGCTGCTACATTTTCCTAAAACTCTGCAATCAGCATTTTGAGCATCCTGGACAATTTGCAATCCAATCTGATGAGCCTGCTAGGAGGATACAGGCTTTAGTATGCTTCATTTTAATTTGTATGTAGCCTTGTTTTGAGGAGTTAGATTTGATTTGAGAGTCATTTTGATATATCCTTAAAATTCTATTAAAGTAAGTTGTATTTATTTTTATCCTTGTTTACTTTTGTTTAGAACGGGAAAGAAAGAGAAACCTTCTAAATCATGCTATAAATCCACAAACATTTTACAAAGCAACCAAGAGAAAGGCAATCTGAAATCCTCTAACTGAGCAGTGAGGGGCACACCTCTACTTTTATTATTATATCTGTAATCTTGCTT
The DNA here is from genome assembly GCA_023333525.1 of Aspidoscelis tigris stejnegeri. Lineage (NCBI taxonomy): Eukaryota > Metazoa > Chordata > Lepidosauria > Squamata > Teiidae > Aspidoscelis > Aspidoscelis tigris. Next base: position 18,872,061 of record JALMGA010000007.1, read on the forward strand.
GTGTTTTTCTTCCATCACTGAAAGAACAAAACTTAGAGCTTTGCAGAGGATGAGGTCTTGCAAGACAAGTTTGTATATTTGCATATCTATTGCAAGTAAGAATATTTTGCAGAGTCTGTGGATTTTCTAGGTTGGTTTTTGCATGTGAGAACACAGGTTGCATTCACTAGTGTCTGAGTTACCAACTCAGGAACAAAGAAGGGTCTAATTTTTTTCTACTAGACATTTTGCTCATTTTTGAGAAACCAATAATAGCCAACAGTGTAATTCTAACCAGGTCTACTCGGAAGTAACAGCCATAGTAGTCAGAGTCCTTACTCCTATATAAGATTAAGATTGCAGCCCAAGTAAGGAGAAAAGTGCTAGAAATGCAACTTTGGCTTTTCAGTACTCTTGAAACAATTTCTGTTCATGTTTCTTTAAAACATTGAATTGCATAGTTATGCCTAATTGCATAGTTGAGCTGGCTGGGAACTATGCAGGAATGTCATGGTAAATTGCTATTTTTCAAGGTGCAATATTTTATTAGATTTTGCCCTATAGTTTCCTGCCATATGTATACATCAGAATGCTATGGCACAGCAAAAAATATGGAAGTTTCATTTGTTATGTAATTGATTACATTTATTTCTGATATTTATATCACTTTTTTGAAAGAGTTTATGTAGATAATGCACTACATTTTTCTCAGAACTACTTCTTTATTTAATCCCATCCTTTTTATTGTGCAATAGTAACAATACAAACAGCAAAAGACACAGCACATTGTTTTCATTTCCTTTTTATCTTCACAACGGTCCTAGGAGGTATATCACCAGCTTTGCTTTGTCAGACATGGCAAAACCTTCTGAAGGCTATGAATTATAATGCTGATTTCTACTGTTTGACTTTCATGAAACAATCTGCCCTGGGATGTAATGCACTTTGCAAGGAGAATAATGTTTAAAATATCTTTTTTTTTTAAACGAACAAGTGGGGAATTGTTAATTTTTAAATATTGTCTTCAGTTGTAAAAGTGGCTTATATGCTATGTTTCATTCACTGATACAATGTGTTTTATATTACTTTTTGGCATAGAACCAAAACTATGCATCTGTGTTGAAATTGTAATTCCCTACTTTCCCCATACTCTTTATTCAGCTGCTTTTAAATGGTAATCTCTTTAGGAAAGGGAACCGTCTACTCATTTTTTGTAAAATGCCAACCAAGGTTATGACAGAATCAGTAACTTGTTCCCACCTTCCTCTTGCATAGATAAATACACCAGTGAGATATTGAGATATTTAAGATTTGAATGCATTTTCCCACAGACATTTGGCTAATTTGTGTTTTGGTAGTAGCTGTTATATTTTATCCACACAAGTTTGGCTTTTCCCCCCCCATCCCTTTGATTTTGACCCTTCAGAGGATAATCAGGTCAAGAAAAAGCAGTTGTGCCTTCTAGGTGGGTAGAATCACTCTGAAATCTGGGTAAATCTTAATAGTGAAAAACAAAATAAAAGCCAAAGTTATCAAATATTATTCTCCCTTCTGTATAGCAGCTCTGTGAAGAAGGTAAGGCCCAGAAGCAATTAATTGTTCAGGATCACCTAGTGTGCTTTTATGACTTGGTGGATTTGAACACGCTTTTCCCCATATACAGTCTGTCAAAACAGTACCTGGAAGAAGATACAGGTATACCAGATCTTCTTCTGTGGTGTTTTTTCTCTGGCTTAATGACATCACTTACACTGTCAAGCAGAAAACTGGTTACTTGTCCATGAAGTCTGTTGCGAGGTCTGGGAGCTGCTCCAATGAGGGCAGTGGCTGAATGATCCCTGCGATGAGGGCAGCTGCTTGGAGCCTACTGCGATGTGGACAGTAGCTAAGTGGCCACTGCGATGAGGGCAGCTGCTTGGAGCCTGTTGTGATGTGGACAGTCGCTGAGTGGCCACTGCAGTGTGGGCAGCCGCCGGGTATCGGCTACAATGGTGGAATAAAGACACTCGAGGCTGGTCATGATGGCAAAGACCCAGAGTTTATTCTGGCAGGGCTTTTTATACAGAAGTAGGAAGGGGTGTGGGGGAAATGACATCGGTGCAACATCAGGGAAGGTGATTGGAAGAAAAGCTTCTGTCTTCCAAGTCAGAGGTCCTTCTGATGTCACATCCTGTGGCCAGAGGTGGGGGAAATCCTCAAACAGGAAAAGAAAAGTTGTCCTTTTTAAAGCCATGTGCTTTGCAGATGACATAATGCCCAAAGGCAATTGCAGAATGGAAAGAATTCAGCACCCATGTGGCTTTGCGTGTGTACTACAAGCTTATGGACAGGAAAATTGTTGCTCTTTTTACTCTTCAAGGTTTGTCTTTATCCAATGAAAGAGGTATTCAGGGAAAGGCTGAAAATGAGGCTAGGGGAATAGGGGCTGTGCAGCCTAGTGGTTACTACAGAAGTCTGTATGAAAACAGTGAAATTTTTAAAGGCCACAAAGAGCTAACCTAGTGAATGTCTTAACACTTTCAGTACTATATCAAAAATGGCCATTATCAGTATAAATATAGATCTCAAAAATGATGCAGCCAGAATTAAAAATTTAATACTAGTACTTTGTATCCAAGTAATAAATAACGCAATGAATAATGCAATATAAAATAAGATATGCAGAGAACTCAAAGAAATAGTCCAAGTGTCAGTGCTAGACCAGTCTAGAAGTAGAAACGAATTAAAGAACCAACTAGTCAGAAAGGCTGCATTGTTGCTAGTGAGAATGATGGTCAGTGTCAAAATATGTTTCGCTTGAGGTAGAAAAGACACTGGCATCTTCACAGGCCAAGAGCTTTATTGAATTAAATGTAATTATATTGTAGGACTCAAGGTCTCTTATTTTAAAATCTGTACTATATATCCATCTTTTGTAGTTTTTGGACTGCTGTAACACTGATATTCTTTGGCTTCTCTGCATATCTTATCATTTACTGTATTTTTTAATATAATTTTATATCCATCATTTGCACTGCCTCCAGTGGAAGTTCACAACACCCTTTCAGCTCCAAACTGCCATTGGGCGATAGTTATTGAGTGTATAGTAAAATTTTATTACTCAGCTTTTATTTTCTTTTTTGGCACTAAAGCCATTTAAGATTGTTTAACTGGTACAATTGTTTGGTGGTGCAATTGACAGCCTGATCAGTTTAATAGACGGATGAGTGAATGAATCGTGGTCTTAGACCAGATATATGGCAGAGTTAAGTTAAAAAAATAACAAAAAGTAAAACCAGAATCAAATTAAGCATTAAATAGACTTAAATTGAATAGTACCCAACCTTAATCAGAGTTCTTCAAGCTTCACTACTTGAAAAGTCATGCTAGGTTCTATATCAATTAAAATATATTATACATAAAACTAATCTGAATGACCCATAAATTTTCCTGTTATAGGGTTAATCAAACATTATCTTAGATCTTCATAAAAGGACATTGTAGGAAGATGTGAGATATTCGCTATGTGTTTCTGTTTCTCCCAGAGTGTAAGGCCAGTGTCTCAGATCACATGGGATTTTCTTATGTCCTATTTAGTCATACAGAATGAAGAACATGGATCTTGCCTTGGGACACAGAAGTTTGCAATAGTGAGTATAACTAGCAAGCTAGGAAATGTTCTGGAGATTATGACCTGGATTCGACTTATCTGAAGACTGTTCCAAGCCAGCCCCAGGCCATTTGCATGATGGCATCAGGAACATCCCCATTTTTGCCTCAGCAGCAGCAGGCTTGCTAATGACTATTAGGGATTATTATATTATTATTATAGTTTATTTCTAAAGTGCTGTACATGTATTCAGCACTGTACCGGAAAAATTACATTAATAAAACCTGCCAATGGCAAACAATCTAAAGATAAAATGAAATAATAATTTATGCTAATAAAACAAAAACAAAGTAAAAACAATAAAACTTCAATACAATAAACAGATCAAATACTAATATTAAGGAATAAAACAAATGAACAGGAAAGTCTTGAGCTCAGATTTAAATGACGTCAAAGACGTGATAGCCCACAAATGCTGAGGAAGGAGATTCCAGGCATGAGGAGAAGCAAGGGAAAACGGACATATCTGGGAGGGGGCAGTAGAAATCCTATGCTGAATCATACAAATAACACCCCTTCAAAATGTTTGAAATTCAGTCGAATTTGTTCGAATTTAGACATTTGAATTCAAATAGAATGTTTATACATTCATTTTTTAACATTCAAATGAATTTCAAATCTTTCTAACCATTTGTACGAATTATTTGGACATTCGTATGTGTACAGATATGTATGTATTACATACGTATCTGTACGTATCTTATTCGTATCATATGCATTTTTACAGATACATATGGGATGAAAATGGGGTGCATGCGTGATAAAAACGGGATGTGTACAGGTGCATATGGACACATACAAATGTCAACATTTTTATCTTCAAATACAAATTGAATATTCATATGAATAGATACAAATGTGTTCAAATCAGATTTGAATTTGAAACATTTGTTTTTTTCTCTATTAGATTGAATTTGAACATTGGAATATTCAATTTGAATCAAATGCCATTCGTGCACACCCCTCATGGCTGTGTTCTAGGCCTTGTGTCATAATCTAGGATTCGTTGTCACAATTGGACAAAGGAAGAGCATATGGGCTGGGCAAACTGGATCAAGATACCAGGCTTGGAAGTGTCCCATTTGCACTGCTCCCTGCAACGCTGGACAGCCAGTGGACAGCTGTCTACAGCATGTAAATATGGGGAATGGGCAGGAGGCCTCAAATTTTGTTCCATGTGGCTCACAGTACACGCAGTGCATTTTCTCACTCTGCCTGGAACCTTCAGGCCAAGTGCCAAAGGACCCAACCCTATGTGAGTGGAATAACTCGGGTGTCTGGTTAAAATCACTTTGAAGCTCAGTATCAGGAAGACTTTCTTTATTCAGACTTGTCTTTCCTGTAACCCAAATGACTCAAATATTCAGGCAGAGACTATGGCCACACAGTTTGTGAGTACAGGCTTTCTGTCACCTAGACGTGCAAGTGACGTGGGAAGAGCCCAAGGGGTATTAGATGCACTCGTTTCCAGGTGGTCTTATCCAGGCCTGAACATTTATGCTTAGGATACCAGCTTCAAGTCTCAGTAGAGTTAGGAAGGCATTTGAAAACTCAAGCAGGTATATTAAAAAGACTAATCATATATGCTCAAATGTCCCAAAATTGGTGAAAGCTGCACAATTGATTTAGCCTGGAGTAATTTGATTCTAGCATGGTAATAATCTTCATATTTTCCATAGAATTTTAGAAATCCAGTACACTTCTATAAAGAGATTAGTTTTACAGCTTCACAGATTTCTTCATTATCGTTCTATGTTTCAACCCGCCCCTTTTCATGTAATATTGCTAAAGGAATCAAGAACACAAGACTTCTTAGTATCTTCATAGTTCAGATTCGATATCTCTCAGTTTTGGCTAATTTTAGGGATACTTTAAATTGATTTTTGCTACTGACAACTCGTTTTCTTCAGTTTTACTGTGGTACATTTGTTTTAAAGTGTTGATAGTCATCATCACTGTCATCTATTTTATTTGAATGCTGCCTTTCTAGTATGTGCCCAAGGATGAAATGTCAGTTGCTAGGTTTTATAGTGATTCTGTAGTTTATCAGAAAATGCAAGGTAATGTGGAATTAAATATGTATTTTGTTCACAGATGTGATGAACATCGTTGTGTTACTCTATTTAATGTGTGGTGAAAGCCTTTTATTTTACATGTGTGTACTGTATTTGTTCTGTTCTGGATGGATTCCTTGTATTGTAATGTAAATATCAGAGCAGCAGGTAAGGAGTGGGTAAGGCACCCCCAATTAGCATAAGGTAAGGGTGGGAGCATCTGCCCACAAACAACCAATCAGGCTTGAGCCCACTCAGGGCCAGGGATATAAAACAAGTCCCAGCCACGTTCAAAGTGTTCTATGCTTGGTGTTCCAAGGAGGGAGGATGTGTGTGTAACTGCCCTGTGCCTGAGGGAATCACCAAGATAGTTCCAGGGTTCTATGCTTGGGTTTCTAGAGAGGGAGGACTGGTGTGTGTGAGACAGTTCTGCGCCTAGGGAAACACCAAGATAGAAACGGGATTCCAGAGCTTAGTGTGTCAGCTTAAGGGAGTCCTGACAGCAGCCTATGGGATATAGGTTGTCGGGTAGTCTGATTCTGACAAGACCCCACAACACACATCCCTTCAGACCACTGCATTTCTGAGTGCCGCCAAATCTCTCATTGTTGATGTATGTATGATTCAGATTGTTGAACCAGTAAGCTATGGCCGTAAGAGTTTGATGCAAGGAGATGATTGCTCATACCAAGAACTTCCATTAGTTTCTTAGCATGGCATCCATTTGAGGCAATCAAAGATGGGGCAGTTTAGGGGGAAGTCCAAACCAAAGCTCATACTCATAATGGGTGTTTTTCCACTGTCAAAAAGTACCCATTTTTGCACCCATTAAGGACCCATTTGGGTGTGAGCCAGATGATCCCATTTCCCCCATGGCACCCATTTGGGACCCGATTGTTTCCACTGCCGTGGGGGAAATCTGGATCAAATGGGTACTTTCTGCCCTTTAATCTGGATTTTCTGTAGACCCCATTAATGGGGTCTACAATGGGGTCTTCAGGCAGAAAATCCAGATTAAAGGGAGCCTGTTTCCACAGGAAACAGGCAATGGGGTCTAGAGGAGGCTAGGGGGAGGGGATGGACCCATGGGGGGGGGAGCCCCGAAGTCCCAGCTTCGGAGAGATTTCGGAGTAATTTCAAAATCATTCCAAAGTGACTCCGAAGTCCCTCCGAAGAGATCAGCAGAGACTTCGAAGCCTCGCTGGAGTCCCTTTGGAGCACCTCTAAAGTCCACGCTGATCTCTTTGGAGAGACCAGTGGCGAGACTCCAAAGTTCCTCTGAAGCGATTGGCAGAGACTTCAGAGTCTCGCTGCCGGTCTCTCCAAAGAGATCAGTGCAGACTTCGGAGGCATTCTGAAGGGACTCCAGAGCGGCTTCGAAGTCTCTGCTAATCTCTTTGGAGAGACTTTGGAGGGGAGTCCACGCAGTCTGCGCTAATAGCGCACAGACCACGCTGACAGCTCCAGAGCCTCTCCGAAATCACTCCGAAGCTGGGACTTTGGAGATCGCCCCCCCCTGTCCCCAGAGACACCTGGGGTGATGGACTGACCCCTTGGGGGTCAATCTGGATTCCCCACATGGGTGCAAAGGTGTTTCCACTGCAGGGGGGTTCCCTTAATCCGGATTTATTAGATCCGAATTAAGAAATCTACCCATTCCTTAGATCCGGATCTTCTTAGATCTGGATCTAAGGGCTGTGGTGGAAAAACACCTATAGAAAAACACATTTTATAGAACAGTACAGGATGAAGGGATATTCCTATTGTCTTGGCAGTTGTTTTGTACCACTGAATTTTGGCCTACTCCTAGTTGACTGTGTGGAGCCTTGACACCGTATTCTTGACAGAGATATGAAAATGGTTTGCCTTTGCCTACTTACAGGGAAAGACTGGGGAATGAACCAGCTATCCTCTGATTTCCAGGCAGTTTGCTATACCACTGAACTAAATATATCAGAGAAATACAAAACACTGTATGTGTTTCGTGTTCTGCCCTTTGGTGGAAGGGTTGTTATAAATAATAATAACATTATTCCCATGCTGCCAGGAATTTCAGTCAGAGCAGCATCAGGCAGATCCACAGGCAGCTAGACAGATGGCAGAACTTAGTTCAGACTGAAAAAATGGATCTCCTGGATTTTTAAAAAGGAATGATAGGGTGTTCTATATAAATGTTAAATGATTATATAGTTTTCTTACATATTGTTATGTGTCAGAGTCAAAAAGGTTCAGGTGTTCCATAAAAAAAAAGTGAAAAAAAAAAGGTTCAGGTGTTCCTAAAAGGATCTAGGGTTGCCCTTTCTGTGCAAAGTTGATAGGAGCAGCTGACATCTTTTTTCTGTAGTGTACTAAGGCAATTTAATGTCACAAAAGTACATGTAAAACATTACTGGTGTAAAATATGTTATTGCATAAAAATAGCTTCTTCCAAAGTTTGTTTTCTACAACAAAGGGTTCTCCAGTGCTTTGAAATGGAAGAGCTACTTGGCAGTTGTAGTGAACAGTTTAGACTACTGGGATCTTATGGGGAGGAGATTTATAGGATTCTTTGCTTAATGTTCATCTCCTTTCAACTTGATTACTTTGAAAGGATGTTTAACCTTGTATGTGTTTCATGTTTCTCTGGCAGGCCATTGCTTTCCATAAAATCCACTATGCACAACGATAGCAAAAAATTATTTTCTTGACTTTTTCTCCACATATGCAAGTCTTCTTAGCACTAGGTTGTCTTCCTGTTACAGTGTTCATACAGTATTTCTACTGCAGGACATTCTGTGTCTCCATTTTCTTTTGAATGGATATCTTTTAGTATTCTTTTTGAAGGAGCCCTACTCTAATTTATCTATGTCCCTGGATGACCTCATAGGATTCCATTACTTTCAGTACCACTTATATGCTGCTGACAATTTCCTTACAAAACATGTCTTGTTCTTGTATTCCTATGCTGCCTTCTGTTCTATGTTGTATCCTAAGTATATTTCCTGCTTTAGCTTTCAGGTTTAGCTTTCATTATGGTTTTTTCTTTTAATATCCTGTCTACTTATGTTCTTGCATCTTGAAAAGTCACATTTTCAACCGATTTCTGGAAATTAGCTACCTTTCCTTCCTTATTCTGGGAATATCCCCTAGAATATTTGTAACACCAACCATACTCTCTTATCTGACAGCAGCATTTTTTAGTGGCCGGGTTCTACCTTTTTTCTAACATTTTTTTTTAAAAAATCTACAGTCCTTGTAATTCTGTCCTGTGTATGCCCCATGCCTTTTATTTTCAGCACTTAAATACTAATGACCTTTTAGTTAATAAACCACCAGGTGAAGTGATCTGTATTTTAATATTTGAATTTGGTTGGCTATTGTTAGTAGACAGATATGATCTCTAGGTCTTCTGCTTAATCGGAATCAGTCTAGAAGTGTTAAATACCAGAAATCTGTCAGCTATTCTTTATTTATGTGTTGAGGTAGAATATACTGAAGTTGTGGGCAAATTGCATGCAGTCTGTTTTAAATGATGTTTCAGTGCCTCCAGAGTTCAGGTCCTCATTGTGGAAATTATTTCATCTTGATCCTTCTTTTTAAAGATCATAAACTTAGTAGTTAGTAACATGGCTAACAAAGTGTGGTACATACGTTCCTTTTATAATTATCCCTAATACTGAATTTGCTCTGCACCAATATCTTCGTTGAGCTAACCACCCAAACCCTGGGTCCCTTTCCTCATCTGTCACAGAAAGCTCAGGCCCCATCAACTTACAGTTGTATGTGCGTGTTTGCCCCAGTGTTCGTCATCTTGCACTCACTGACATTGAAGCTCATTTGCCACTCAGTTGCTCATTCCCTCAATACCAAGAGGGATGATTCAGTGTCAACTTTGCTTGCTTCTATTGCTAGATGAAAGGTTCCAATGCTGAACTTTGAGAAACCCCACATTTACTTGCCTCCACTCTGAGATCTGCTAATTTGTTACTATCCATTTTTCTGTCCTTTAGCCAACTACCAGTTCAGGACAGGACCTGTCATCTAATTCCATGACTGATGAATTTATTCAAAAGACTTTCCTTAGGGACTTTGTCAAAAGCCTTTTGAAAGACCAGATGGACAGCGCCAACTGGAGCACCCTTATCTGTGTGCTTATTGATACTCCCTAAGAATTCTAACAAGTTAGTAAGGCACTATTTACTTTTCCATCAGCAATACTTGCTCTCTTATGGCTTACTGATTTTATATTTTATGATAGTTTCCATCACTTTATCAGGAACTGATGTTAAGCTGACTGGTTTGTAATTTCCTGGATCCTTTTTTTGAAGATTGGTATTACATTTGCTGTCTTTCGGTCTTCAGGCACAGAATTTGATTTAGAGAAATATGTAGTTTTGCTAAAAGGTCAGCAATTTCACATTTGAGTTCTTTAAGAGCCTTTGGAAGAATATTAAAGATCCAGAGAACTTGGAATGTGTCCACTTAAAGGATTGCTTTCTCTACCAATCTGCCTGGATATTACCGATATCCTCTGTGCTCTTATTCAGGACCTCATATTATTAGAACTGGTGACAGATAGAAAATTCTTTGGTATTGCTGGGCTAGTTAGGTCCATTTAATTTTGAGCTCTGATGTCTTAGATGCTACTTCTAGAAAGCAGAGCATTGCAAATTGGATCTCTGGCATCTCCAAGGCAGAAGATACAGCAAATCACTGTACAGAAATGCCTGCCTCGATCTATGCATGCAGTTAACCCACTCTTGGTTTCAGGAATGGTTAAAAGTTTCCTTTCATACTGGTCATTTTGTTATTTTCCCCCATGTTGATGCTGTTTTCTAAAACATGTAAAATATACTGTAAGCCAATTGGTGAAAAAGTATTAAATCCCAGAATAAAATGTCATTTGAGCCAATGTATTATGTACCCTGTGTTTCAGATAGGAAAATGCTGTCGTAGCAGTAATAGTTGTCTACCCAGTGCTAGTTTTTTTAGTTTATAATCCTGTCTGCAAGTTTCTCCGTCCCTAGCAGTTTATAAAAAAGATTGCTAGCCTTCATACTGGATCTCGAGAAATCTTTACATTTAAATGATATATTGACAGTTTTCAGTTCTCACTGAAGTGTAATGATTTGTGTTACATTGTTTATTGGGCTACTCAGTGTGAATATGAAGAAAATTGTTGATAGTGGTGTAGATGGTACACACTGCATATTAACTTGCTAAGTCAGATAATTGGTGTAATGTCTTAAGTGCATTCTGAATAGGATAGCAAACAGATTTGCGGCATGTACGCAAGCCCTAGAACTAGGCAGAAAATTACTCCTGTTTTCCCCAGAGCATGCAGTGGCAAGGTTAGGATTCAGATTGTTTGGAAAGAGTTTAGTATTGCATAAAATAGTTTTGAAAATGATAGCAGATTTCTGAAAGTGTTTTATATCCAAAGTCTGAATGTAATGTTAGAGGTGATAGCATGACTTTCGCTTTTGTCAGGTATACTGGTAACCATCCTTCTTAATTCTTGGAAAGTGCTTTTGGATGTTGCAGAATATAGAGCGGTGATGGCCAACCTATGACACGCGTGTCACAGGTGACACGCCAAGCCCTTTTAGGTGACACACCTGGTCACCCTGGCACCTGGGCATGTAGTGCTTGCTTGTTCTTGAAGTGTATGAAATACCAACTTTCAATTGAAGATTTAGCAAATGTAAAGAATTATTCATTTTTGCTTTTAATAAAATACATATATCAAAAACATAACTTTCTTACTAGACCTACAAATATCACAAAATTATGGATATTTCTGGAAGTGACACAGCACCCGAGTTAAGCTAGGTTTTCTTGTGAATTTTGACACACCAAGCTCAAAAGGTTAGCCATCACTGATATAGAGTATGTTCAGATATTTGGTCTAGAGAACAGTCAGACACCTGTATCCACGGGGCATGCATTCCAGGCTCCATGGTGGGTAACATAAACTGTGGATAATAGCAAATGCTGGAAAATGCACTCCATTTCCTATAATTTCTGTGAAATCTCACTCAAGATGCACTCCATTTCCCATAATTCCTGTGAAATCCTGCAGGATTTCAAAGGCATTATGGGGAATCGTGCACCATTTCGGGCCATTTCCTGCCTGTCCCAGGCCTTGGAAGAGCTTAAGGTAGGTCCAGTGGGCACCTGCAGGATGTGAGGGAGGGGGCTGATCCAGTGGTGACTGGATTAGTGGATATGGGGGTCTGACTGTATTTGAGCTTGTCAGGCATTATTTCTCTCACAGGATGGCAAGGCCTGCTGTGCAAATACAATACTATTTTGACTTGAATATTAAGTGAAATAAATACCGTGTTTACAGTTCTCCATCCACTTTGTAAAGTACAGTGAAATATCCAGGAATCTTCTTTAAATACCCATAGCTCCTCCATTTGCTAAAGTTCAAGGAGGTTGTTATTCTTTGGATTTGGCTAAATAACTAATATGTTGTTTAGTTTTGCCACTATTAATCAAGGTGTAAGGCATATATAAAAATTACTGTAGTAGAGTAGAAGAGGTCGGCATTACTATTAAAGCATATAATTATTGTTTGGTTGGTAACCTCAGCTGGATGATACAGTTTGTTTATAATTGTAAAGATAAATGCACCACAGAGGATCCATGTGAAATGAGAAAAGTTTGGGGTCCTTGTCAACACTGTTTTTAGTTCTGTCGAACTAATGCACCTAAATAAGGTAGTTCAATAGCTTGATTAATCAGTAATCAGATTATTTGATTACTGATTATTAGTTTTATTTGTGAAACTTTCAGATATGCTGAACTGATATGCTGTGGATAGAACTTTTTTGTGATGTGACTAGTGATGTCCTTTCAACTTTTTCTCTTCTTCTCGGTTTCTTTTGATATGAGCAGTAATTGGATTCTCTTTTTTTAATTATTGAAAGTCACATGTGAATATTTGAACTAAAAAGAATCCCTATATCTTAATTTCTTTGTAAACGATTTTGTTGAAGTGTGCCTGATAAAGTAGTGCGTTTCTGAAGAGCTTTATGCAAACTAAGCAGACATAAAGGCCTTTCTGCACTTGGCCTTATTCTGGTGTATATTGTGGAATTGGTGCATTCTGTATGTATTCTAGTAAAAAATATGACATGTCCCAGGTGAGGCCTGCCATAGTCTGCATTAGCATGTGGATAGCAAACTCCTGTCCTGAGATGTATTCCAGAATAAGGCCAGGTGTGGAAAAGCCATAGTTGTTGTGCAGTGTGTTCCTGTGAACTGTTTTGTCATCCAGACAGTTTTGATGGGAGCACTATGTAGAATATTCTGCACACATCAAGTCTTAAGATGGTACGACATAAGTGGAAAACAGGTTTGAAATAAAAGTATTTTGCCTTCTTGGAAGATGCAGTACCCATAACAACTTTCATTTTTTAAATTGATAGAAGTTGTCCTCAGGTCTATATTAATCATTTATTACTATCGTTCTACTGCACTTGACAACTGTTATAACTTAAACTTCATCTCTGCAGAAAAAAGTATACTTATTTTGGGATATTAAAATACTCCAAAAGTCAGAAATCTTCAAAAATCGGTTCAGAGCTAAATTTGTGTCCGCTTTTCTTGGAGGACCTTGCTGCTGGAGGACTTCACCAATATGTCCAGGATCTATTTTATACAGCTTGCAAAGGCAAAGAACTTAACAAGGCTCACTGGAACCTTTACTGACTCACTGAAAACTAACCCCCGGAAATACAGTAATCATTTGTTAATTTTAATGCTTAATTCTCAGGTGAACATATTTAATCTTATTTAAAAAATTGTAAATGTGCCAGGAAAGAATTAAACTGTTGAAGGACTGTGAAAGAAAAAAAATACTTATTTGAGGAAACTTCATAGAGTGACTTTGCTGGAATTTTTTTTTCTTGCTTAGGTTGTCTGTTACAGAATTGACCTTTTTTTTAAAAAAATATATACCTTCTATTAGAAGTTAATCAAATTAATTAGGTAGTTGACCCTTAATGGGGGCACCTAGGTCTGCAAAACTGACGGAAAGAAGTATATGTTGATGTGTTAATGGGATAGTTATATATCCTAGGATTTTTGTTGCCGGGGGCGGGGGCATTTATGGTTATGAACAGATTTTTGTAGGTTTTCTTCTGTGATGTTTTCCCTGCTGATCTCCTAAAAATATGGGTGCAGGATTAAAGTGAAAAGACTAAGTAGCATTTTGGAGTAGCTATGGTTGAAAATTGTTCTGAAAAAGTGGTGAAGTTATAAGGAAATAATATGATCATTGCCATGTCATGTGTGCTGTATTTCTTAAACTCAAACTCTTTTAATGAGTTTTGAAATCTTAGGATTTCTCTTACCACTCTCCCCCCCCCACTTTTTATTATTTTGGACAGCCTCTGAGGCCTTCTGTATACCTATACCAAACTTCATCTAGAAACAGCCTTTCAGGTTTCTTTCTAGTGAGGCTTTCAGACCAGACCTTTGAAAGGTTATTCTTAGATGGGCATTCCTTTTTTGTTCGTAATTCTAGCACCTATGTGATTATGACATATAAAGGATGTGCATTTTGTAACCTTCAAATGGTGCAGAAGCTGGTATTATTCTGTATAAAACAGACTAATAAGATATAGTAGTTGTCATGTAGGCCACCCAAATATGATACTTTAACAATGAAAAAGTAGCTTTTATTTCTATTGTATTCCATAACATATTAGGATGGGTTATAATGATTAAAATCATCCGAGCTTCTCAACCTAGCCTGCCTTACAAAACATTTGAAAACAATTTTGCCTCTTTGCCTAGTGTCCTTGTAGTTTGGAGTAGGAAGGACTGTTGAAGGTGTGGAGCTCTTAGGTCTGTGTTGTTCCCATTATTAGCTAGAATTGCTCAAAATGTCTCATGAAGACAGAAATATCATCACAAAGGCAGTTTGCGCAGGTGTGTGCTAAAAAAGATGTTTTCTGTACTAAGTTTCTGACATATAAACTCTGCTTTCTTCTAAGATGGTTGTGGTGTCTTTAAACAATAGGTATTGATGAGGAAAACTTTCATGGTAAGAATATTCTTTAAAATGTTATCTGGATTGTGAACAGTAAATGTTCCATGATAGATTAGTTCTGAGGGGACGTACTAACCCAGGGCTTGTTGAAGTGGTTAACAAACATGATCTAGAGCTGTTCTGTTAATATTGTTTGTAAACAGTGGAGCTAATTAAAATAGGGATTAGCAAATTTAAGTTGAACTAGCAAGTGGGTTTCTTTTCTTTTAAAGATTAAAACAACGGTGAAGCAGGATGAAAGTATTTTCAGTTTTGTGATCCCAGTTATAAAATGCTTTCCTCAGGGAGATCTTGTGATCACTTTTTACAATGAGTCTAAAGATCTTTTTATTTATCTACTTTGAACTTCTGTGGTCTGGTTTTAACCTCAAACATACTTTTCTTAGGGCTCAATCCCAATCTACCAATGCAAACTTTAAAAAGCTTAAAATTTTGTATTCTTTAGATATTGCAAAGAATAAATTACCAGTGTTTCCCAGGATTCACTCATTACATGTACCATTTTCATTATTTATCATATCGTGTACCACCTATACTATATTGCTACTGATTCACTTTTTTTCACATTATTTATTTCTACTAAAATTGTTTGTCATGGTGGACCTGCAGTGATACACCTGTCACATTTTGAGAAACATTTTTCTCCTTAGTTTCCTCTTTGTCTATCTTCTGAGGAGCTCTTAAGGAGCTACTTAAACTGTCAATCAGTGTGCTGGCAATCTGGCATGTTGGGTCATGTTGGGTGGAGAGACCAGATTGGACATTCCACTGTATCCTAATCCCATTGAGTCTGGAAAGAAATGAAGCCATCACTGGAGGACTTGTATCAGCAAAATGATAACACAAGCCATGTAGATTTTTTATGTTGCTTTCCCCTGTATATCAGTGATCTGCTTTTCTAGCTTGAAAGCACTTTAGGATGGTAGCACTTCTAACTTATGCAGTTGCTTTCCCATCTTATTCCGATTGCAGGATCACAGTGTTTCTGAACTGTTATCATATTGTTCCATGTTAATCTGTAAAAAGAACAATGAAATATAAAGTCTGCAACTTGCAGTGTTATTTATTTTAGAAAGCAGAAGTATGTGGTACAGTATAAAATCACATGTAAAGTTATGCAGTTTTTTAATTTCCTTCGTATGAGTTGGAAAGTTTACATAGGAAACTGCCTAAATCAATCTACAGGTCCATTGGAGCCAGTATGGTTGATACTGTTTGTTAGCAAGTCCTCAGGTTTCAAGAATTACCTCTCTTTCTTACCTCAGATCTTATGGATTGATTCTAGGATCTCGTGTAGGGAGAACAGGTCCATCACTGAACACAAGGTATACACTGTTCAGGATTTCCCGTTTTAAAATGTGATAGTTTAATGAAATATGAAAATCTGTCATTCTCAAGGTGGGAAGATCTTTTCTATTAAAATGGTATGTACCCTAGACCTGTTCAAAACCTACTCAGAATCTTGTTTCTCTGAGAAGCTCTAGTTTTATTATGCTGTTTCATGAAGATGATCTTTGATATGGAAGCAGTATGTGTATGGGAGATAGGCAAAACTGTAGGGGACTGATGATTCAAGTAATTTGAAAGATTCAGAAATATATGAAATATTACTGAAGATTTCTGTTAGCTGTTTTGTAACATTGGAAAGAACAAGTCTGCTGAAGAAGACAAAACTTGTCTAAATCTCAAGATCAAAGTCTGCAAAAAGCAGTTTGGAACAAAGTCAGATTAGATTTTATCAAACTCTCCAGTTGCTCCTTGGCTTTGCATGCATTTGAACTTGCCTGAATTGGGGCAGTTTTCTTAGCAGCAACAGAAACAATGGTAAATGGTACACAGTGGTAGAGTATATTGCTTGGAAAAGAGGACTGCTGGTTCACTCTCCAGTCCTTCTCCAGAAGTTGGCAATGGCAAACTACTTCTGTATCTCTTCTAAGAAAACTCCGTAGAGGTGCCCATGCAATCAACCAGGAGTTGTCAACAACTTGATGGAACCCAACAACAACAAATAGTACTTGTTGCAAATATAACATTGGGCATAGTTTATATGCTAGTTCAGCTGGTGTTCCAACCTAAAAAAAAAGAGTTATGGAAAGATCCGTATTGATCTTTAGGTAAAATAAAGGATGGATGTAGTATTTGGGTAGTTATGCTATGTTTTAGTAAAATGATTGTCTGGAAATTCAGCACAGTGGAATACTGCGATTCTTGGAACTTACATTATCATTAGAACATCCTACATAAGATTTTGAACTGCAGCTTAGTGATGAAAGCATCTGCTTTGCATTCAGAAGGTCCAAAGTTCAGTTTTTAGTATTTCCAGGTGTGGCTCAAAAACACTCCTGACTGAAATCCTGGAGAATCACTTCTAGTTGTCTGATTAAGTATAAGATGATTCTTTATGTTTCTATTAACAGCAGCTGAATCAGTCTGTAGGAAGTTTCATATTACTCTGGATCCTTAGCATAATCTCAAAGAAGAAGTTGTACTTGTGTTTGAATGATGTCAAAATATTACAAGTTGACTGTGAAAATGATGCCTCCCCTTGATACGATCAACACTGTAAATTATTTCTAAGTAACATATTTTAAATTTCCCTATATTATTTTTGATTTGTATCCTCACTTTGTTCATACCAGATGTGGCTTAAAATGTGTTTTTACCGAAGCACTTATTCATGGTTAACATCTTGGATATTTTCTGCAGGAGAATGATAGAGAGTGCTAGTAAATGTGATAATTTTAATATTGACTGTTACTTTTGACTAGTGCCATCCTCAGTTTGGAAGGTAATTGAGTAAGCAGTAGCTTACAGTAATAACTCGAAAGGAGGCTGATGTTGTGATATGGCTAAGGGAAAATATTTGTTTTGGCTTCCTTTAAGATTTTCATGAAGTGAAGCAAATGGTCTCTTTTGTGGGGAGATAGAAGAACCACCAGCAGGCTACTACACTTTTCTCATCATGCTCCCAGCCTGGTGGCCTCTCCTTCCCTGGCTGCCACCCCAAGGCAGCTCCATTGTCTTACCTGAGGAGAGTGAAGAGAGAGAATGTCTTTTTCCTTTCCTCTCCCCATTATCCCTAAGAGCCAGGACCTGTCTTATTAACAGTTTGTAAGGTCCTCCTGCCTTCTAGAGGTTAGACAGTGGGATAAAACTGTATCTTGTTAGTGACTTGTTAGCTTCTTTTTATTTTGTTACCCTATTTATGGAAAAACATAAAAGAAAATCAGACTGTTGTGATTTGAACTTTATTTATCTCTTTAGTCTCTCCTAAGATAAGTGTATTGGGTTGTAATAGAGCTATTGGGGTAAGGTTAACAATTAGAATAATAACTTAAGGAAACTTTAAATTGCTCCTCCCCCCAATATTAGGCATGGCTCCTCATGAGTGCTTCTGCACATCCATGTAGTTTTTTTTTTGACAAAGATACAAAAGTACAGTTGTACAAGAAGGTTCAGTCTCCTCTTAAAATCCTGCTCATCATTAAGGCAGCCTACGAAAGATGAAACCAACACCGAGGGTTAGAAAAATAAAGCATTGGTGCTAGACAGTGCTAAAAATGGTAACTTTAGGAGTATTGAATCAAGCCAACCTGTGTGGGTCTCTCATTTGGTTAAACAAGGACTGCTAGCAAGAAAAACTTCCCAGTGCTTTGTTTTTATAACCCCTACCAGAAGTTCTGTGGTGCCTTTTGATGGAAGCCAACTGATGAATATGATGTAGAAAAGGGCTGAACTGTCTGCACATCCCCGGTGCTTTCTGGAGAGGTACATGCCAGGGGCTGAGGATAGGGCAGTCTTCACCCAAAGCAATGCTGTGCCACTGTATTATGATCACTTGCAAGGAAAAGGAAAGATGGGAGTGAACATTCAGGGGTAAAGGGGAATTGCCACATGTAATGCAAGTCAGGAATGAGCATTGATATATAGGTATAAATTGCAGTTGAGTGCACACACAGTTCACAGTGAAGAACTTTGTGAAACCATGTGTTTAATAAAGTAATGTGGAATAGTGCCATATGATTGTTTCAGGTATGTTAAAACAACAAGAATATGCCCATTGTGTCTTTGTACAGTTTCCTGCAATTTGGTAATCACGTCTATATTTATTAAACTTTTATTCATTAATGGGATTTAATGGGCAGATTGTAGAACAATAGGACCAGACTTTTCAGTTATGATCATGACAGAGTGGCTGCTAAGTATATTGTTAAAAAAGTAATATATAAATTTCTTATGAATGTGCCCAGTTCACCTATACATGGCATTTTATTACTATTATCAAACTTCAATCCATTTTGAAGAAAAAGTAGTATAAAGCTATCTTTTGTAGTTTAGTATCAGTTATGGAAAAAACACAGTTTCAAGAATTTGTTTCATGCTTGGGATAAAGCTGGGTCCTTTTCCATTAGAGTGATGAAATGGGGCCATTAAACTTTAAGGTGCCTTACCTAATCTGGTTTTTGATGTCATCAATTGCACTGATGAGTTGTTTTGGGGTGTTTTTCCACTGTCACTAAAAGTACCCATTAAGTACCCATTAATGGGTACATAAATGGCATTTTTGTACCCATTAATGGGTACTTAATGGGTACTTCTAGTGACAGTGGAAAAACACCCTTTGTCTCCTTGAGCTGTCTTTAATTTTTTTTCCTGCTTGGTATAGGGTGCTCCTGGTACTGGTCATTGAAAATACTGCTATAATAGGCCAGTCGCTGCTGCGGGTAGCTAAACTGGTGGGAATCAGACATATCTTTAATGGTTTGGTAGGTCGGTAACACACATTGTGCCACCATGGTGGGTCCCTGTGTGCTCCCATTGGGAATATGGGATTTGAAATGGTCTCCCATCTTACAGACAGTACACTTGAAATGTTCAGACCTAGAATAAAGCTCAGAATATGTTTTATGCAACTGTCTAATTCAATAACCCATGCTGTAATTTAGTTATATGGTAGAAGTTTGAATAGTCTTGAAAGTATCAAACAGATTGAATAATAAACAGAAGTACCATATCTATAGCAGTTGTTTTCATACTAGTTCTTGTGCTGACCAATGTCTAATTTATGGATTTCTGAAGAAATTCAAACATCTGAAAATGAGAATATATAAGTCTTAAAATAGTGTAGATAATCCTATTTATTTAATCCTGAATAGCTATCAAAAGTATCTAATACACCTGTGGCAACTTGTAAATAAAAGTATTTTGAAAAGCTGTGTGTTGAAGGTATGTATTTCAGAATAAATTCTTTCAGCCATTACATGAAAAAATCTTCACATGGAAGATGAAATACAGTTGCAATAGCTTTACACAAGAACTCTTTTTAGAGATGTATCTAATTCTTTTCTCTAGGTTTATATAATAAAATAGTTCAGAGAGAATTACTCCAAGAAGTTCTGCTTAGAGTTGATTGAAGCTTTAGATTGAGCGAACAGTACCTTGTGTTTCGGAGTATGTTAGATATCCTCAAATGTTGTTTCTAATACATTTTGTCTATCATAATTGAAGCCCAAAAGATTTTAAATCACAATATATATTTAGACTTAGATTCCCCCATCCCAAATAGCATATCGGGCATTGAGATTATTCCAGTGGCTCTGGTCAGCAACTGGAGTATTGATAAGGTATAAAAGAATATAAAAATCAAGACAGTGTGATATTTAAAGAAGAATTAGAATCCTGCTTTTCCACTAAATGTGCAAAAAAAATTTAAAAAGAGTTAATACTTACACAGTGTCTTTCTGAAACTCTATATTTGAATAGTAACATATTTAAAAAAATAAATATTGCTAGAATGAATTCTAATAGTGCAATTTTGTGCATGCTACACCTGTTATAACTCCTCTGTGTTTAATGGAGCTTTCTTTATAGACTATTGATTCCCATCTCAAACAAGTTTTTGTCTTTTCTTTGGGAATGTTTACATCAGTGATGGCGAACCTTTTGAGCTCGGTGTGTCAAAATTCGCAAGAAAACCTAGCTAAACTCAGGTGCTGTGTCACTTCTAGAAATATCCATAATTTTGTGATATTTGTAGCTCTAGTAAAAAAGTTATATTTTTGATATATGTATTTTATTAAAAGCAAAAACAAATAATTCTTTACATTAGTGACTTTTGTTGCTAAATCTTCAATTGAAAGTTGGTATTTCATACACTTCAAGAACAAGCAAGCAATACATGTCCAGGTGCCAGGGTGACCAGGTGTGTCACCCAAAAGGGCTTGGCGTGTCACCTGTGACACGCGTGTCATAGGTTGGCCATCACCGGTTTACATGCTTTTCTTGTGCTCTTTCTTCTTTTCCTTTTGTATGTGAGGTACTGTATTATGCATTCAAGATAATTAACTGCATGTGTTGTGCCTTCAAACTCCATCTGCATTCCTCAACTTCTTTCAGTTTTGCTTCCTTTAGTATCACAGTCATTTTCTTTAGAATGACATTTATGACATTTCTAGCTGAATTCTGATAGTCTTTTTCACTTCATTCATTTTCTTTACTCTGTACAGTTCCCAGAAATTTGCAATTCACCCCATAATGTAGCTTCAGTGTATTCATGAGCTGACTTGCTTCCTCTTCCACAAGAGGGCAGAACACTATCTCAGTTTGTAGAAGTCTAGATAAGAGCAGCTGCATGTGAATTGTAAAAACTACACTGCCAACAGAAAAAAAAGGAGCTGACCCAGGCTTGAACCTGAGAGCTTCCCTTTTATTACATGTTTTTATTATTTATATCATATTTTAAAATATTGCTTTTTTGATTATTGTGGATTACCTTTGAATTCTTAGTAAAGGGGGAGCTGTAAGTTAAAAGATGTAAACTATTTTGTTTGTTTCCTTAGAAAATTTATGTGCTACTCATTGTGTGTGTGTGGTCTATATGGATAAAAATTCAAGATTCAGATTGTTGGGTTTAAAAATCAAGATATGAAATCATGGGTAGCCTGATGGAATTTTCTTGGCATTAGTACATAAATGGTTTGCCATGGCTGTGTTTGGGAATACTGTTTCTACATTCTGATCTACAGCATTTGGTATTTGAAGGCAGTCTCCTAGCATGTTAGCTACTCTCTCTCTTCCTGAACTTCAGAGCTTAGGAAGTTTGGCTAGGGGCAACCTATGTGTGGAAAAACTGAACCCAGAATGTTCTGGCTTAGATGTGCTCTGTTTATGATTGTCCCAAGGTGCATGTG
The DNA here is from genome assembly GCA_023333525.1 of Aspidoscelis tigris stejnegeri. Classification (NCBI taxonomy): domain Eukaryota; kingdom Metazoa; phylum Chordata; class Lepidosauria; order Squamata; family Teiidae; genus Aspidoscelis; species Aspidoscelis tigris. The sequence goes on from JALMGA010000007.1 coordinate 18,893,976, forward strand.
AATTAATTAAGGTTTCATACTTTCTTGGTGCCTATACTCCTTGTAGGAAGTACAGCTATGTGATCTGATCTGGCTGATTAGATTAGGTATTAGCATAAAAAAATAAGACGTGTCAAATATTTAGGGTTAGCAGTCCTGGGTGTGTATGCTTCCTTCTATTTCCTAAAATGGGAGCCTGTTCTGGAGACATGTCACACTGCTAAAAAATGATCTCCAGCACCATCCGGGCCAGGTCCCAAGGTTCTGGTAGGGTCTACACATAACAATATAGCTTAATGGCTAAGATATTGGATTGGTACCCAAGAGATGTTGTCTCACAGGGCTATCTTGAGGATAAAATGTAAAAAATAATATGTGTTATCTTTATCACTTGAAAGCAATGTAAAGGCTCATTCATATCCTTGCAATTCAAGTTTACAACCAAGTCGCTATATGACAAAGGGACTGTGCATTTTTGCTTTCTTTTATCTACTAACTGGAAGTTCAAATGTCCAAATTTTAACAAATTCATATGAATTTTGAATGTGACAAATATTTAACATATCCCTAGAGTCAGTATGAGACAACCGTGCAGCAGGCAGCAGCATGACATTTGTTCCTAGAAAGCAGTGGTTTATAGCTTGTTGTGATATTTAAATAGAGTTGCTGAGTGTATTTTGCTAATTTTGGCTATTGAATTTGGCAGCAGATTTCTATTGAATGTTTTGGAAAATGAACAAAAATGCAACCAAGCATTGCAAGTTTGCTTATTGTGTTTAAAAAAAGACTAAATTTTCATTCATGAGTGCATTTCATGTGCCTGGGTAAGAGTAATTTCTGACTTGACTGAGGAATTTTTCAGGCTAAAAAGGTGAAATGGCTTATGAGTCTATAAATATTAGATGTGCTTCTGTATTACTTAGTGAATATGTGTTGGTAAAATTCTACTGTAAAAGTCTAAGGTCCTCATAATTTTGTAAATATAGACTAATGTAATTATATAGTGTGTACTTATGTAGTTGTATGATTAGTAGGAAAGCTGGGTTTTTTAAACAAGGTGGGGGGAGTGGGAGAGAAAAATATGTTTTATCATCTAATTGATGCAAAAAATGTTTGATTCTGATTTCCTCCATGAGATTTTTTGAGTACCCGTATTTTCCGGTGTATAACACGACTGGGTGTATAAGACGACCCCCAATTTTTCTACTTAAAATGGAGATTTTGCAAAACTGGGGTGCAGCCTAAACCGAGCCTCGGACTTGGGGAGAGATGGCAGCCTTACCTGCTAATCCCACGAATGTGCTTGTAGCTTTCCTTCTGGCGCTGATGCAGCTTTGGAGTCTGCCTGTCTAGCACGATTTGTCTGTGATCCTGTAGGGGAGGGGGTGTTCCGCTGAGCGAAATATGAATTTTCTCTTCAAAAGCCTCTCTGCTTTCAACCCCCTCCCCTACTGGATCATAGACGAATCTCGCGCTAGAGGGGCAGACTCTTCTAAAGCAGAGAAGAGAAAATGAGGGCGGGATTCTTCATATTTCGCTCCGTTTAGCAAGGTTTTTTCCTCGTGTCAGCGCCAGAAGGAAAGCTACAAGCCAGATGATTGGGATTAGCAGGTAAAGCTGCTGTCTCTCCCCAAGTCCAACTGGCTGCACCCCAGTTTTGTGCTGGCAGCTGTGGCCAGCAGGACCCGGGTGAGGGTATTACTGGTGTATAAGACGACCCCCAACTTTTCAGAAGATTTTTTTGGGGTTAAAAAGTCATCTTATACACAGGAGAATACGGTACTTGAAGTCATTACCAAGGAGAAATTTCCCATTAACGATTTACAAAAAATGTGGGGAAATAACTCTTCTGAAGAAACAAATACGTAGAAAAAAGATGTGACATTATAAATGCTTGCTGTTTTGACCTTTCTTTAACAAGGTCTTATAATTCTTCCAAGCCTAACATTCTTTGTTTGTATGTGTTTTAGATGAGTAGCTTACATATAAATCCTACATATTCAAAAGTTTTCTTTTGAGCCATTTACTTGGTCACTGCAGCTCTGTGTAAGGTTTGGTGTCTGTAATCTGTGCAGTTTGTGTTTTTTTAAGTCAGCATACAAGATTGAAGCTTCCTGTTTTTTTGTTTAGTTTTAAAGGACAGATTAATTTAAGCTGCTTAGTTTGGTCAGTTCATAGTGCAAGTGAACATTAAAGAATTCTGTTCCAAGTCAGGACCTTCCCAACATGTTTTGTTGGAAGAGCTGAATATTAAGACTGCCTGTTCCCTATCAGGGAAGTTCTAGGACCCCAAGTCTGGTTCAGTGAATAGAGTACAGTGAGTGCTGTGTACCACCCAACATGGGAAGGAGTTGGCTAATTGTGTTTGTGTGTGTGTGTGTGGGATTAAACTAGCTAAAAAATGAGGAGAAACCTTACTTTTGGAGGCTGGATGAAAAGAATTGAAGGAAGGATGAAAGTGAAGGGAAGGACGGCAAGCAAGGAAGCATTCAAACATGTTTCCACTGCCACAATAGGATTTAAGGTTCAGGGAGGGGTACTTAAATGGGAATTTGGGGGTTAGGGAATAGATTGGATGGTGCCAACAGAGGAAAGTCTTAGAAATTATCAGGGGGCAGAGGAGGGTATTTTGGTGGGTCAAGGAAATTCAGGAAACTCATTGAATGGCAACAAAAGATTTGGTATGTTAGAGAGAAGAAGGAAATGTGATGAGAAGGTAATCAAAATTTATTTGATAGGTTGGGAAGCGGTAGGAGGGGGAGCATTTAGTTATGAGACATATACTCCTAAACCCCCCTTTGTTGTTGGTTAATTTTTTTTTCTATTCTTAAATTTATCTAAGGATTTATATCCCACCCTTCATCAAAAGGTCCCAGGGTAAAATCTAACCCTTCCACTCTTCCTGCCAGGACAAGTTCATAAGGTTCGCCTTGTTTCAGAGGGAAAGGGAAGCCGGGAAAGATCAGGCAATATGTGCTGGTATGATGTTCAGGCAAGAAATTATATGTAGTGTTTAAAAATCTGTTATGCTTAAGATTACATTGTTCAGAATATTCAAACAGAACAAGAAAATCTTTTTTGAAATCACTTGAGCCTTTCCTCTTAGGTTCATTTTTTTTAAAAATAATGTTTAGTTTTAAAATCCTACTTTCTGGAATAGCTTACAGAACATTGTAGAAAAGTTGTATTCTTTATATAACATGAGTTTATATAACATGGTTTTGTTTTTATTTGGTTGTAAAACAAGGCTTCCCTTTTACTATATGGTGTTTTTATAGAACATTATTGTTTTCCATGGTTGGTAAAATATGACTTTGAATATTATAATTTGGTCTTCAAGATGTCACTGATATACTTCATTTCCCAGTGCTATGGATGTACCTTAGCTGAATCAGTTTTGTTTCTATTGTTTGTTGATTTGGTTGATTGCACTGATTTCTGGTTTTCCATAGGTGGCAATTACTTACATAGTGCAGTTTTACACTACACTACACTGTGGTTTGTTTGTAGAAATCAAACCACTGTGTTATCCAAGGAGTTGTTGTACAGTGCTTCCTCATCTAAAGCAAAGTCTCACTGTGTGGATTTGCCGTATGTGATTTACAAATTGTGAGCATGGATCTTATAATCTGTTTCTGAGATTTGCATAATGCTGTCAGAGGTAAAGACCAAAAATAAAGTCCTTTGCAGGCTGGCCTAGTTTTGCCTAGTTCTGTAGGGAGTGAAGTGTTTCATGTGGACTGTTTCTGAAAAACAAACTTCTGAATTTTGACTTTCTGTGTTTTGACTAAGTTTTGAGTGTGAGAATATTTTGAGTGGTGTGGATTATTAGTATCTTGTCTGTTCTGTGGGTGTTTTGGGCTGTTTTTGAGTTATTTTGATCGGTGATTGAGTGACTGGATTTCTGAGTGAGTGCAGTGTACTTTTGTGTGTGCACACACATGTGCAGAGTGCTTTTTGTGCATCTTTTTGTCCCTACTTTTTTTTTCTATGTGAAACATTGTGGGGGGCAAGGAACTCCAAAACAGCTTTTTGGTGCAGAAATTATGTCCTGGGCTGAGAATAACAGCTCCAAAGTGTGCTGGTAGTGAGGCAGCAGCTCCTAGAAAAGCAAAGAGGAAAAAGTGGAGGGCAGTCTTGTTCTGGAGCAACTCAAAGGCTGTTTTTGCACTAACAACAAAGATCTCATTAGGAATCCGATGGGTATGAGGTTGGTATGGATCAGTTATGTACCTACCTTTTTTGAAATATTTTTATTAAAATGGTTTTTCTTTAACAACCTAAGAAATACAATTAGCCATTAACATCAGATAATTTCTCTCCATCTTCTTGTACCTACCTTAAGGACCCCATTAGGACTCCATTTTGAACGCTCTGTACCCACGAGCACTGGATTTAATGGGGTCTTCGGTCCCTTAAATCTGGATTAATGGTAGACCCCTTTAATGGTGTCTTCAATCTGGTCTTCTACCATGAAGACTGGATCAGAGGCAGTGCGTCCACATGTATACTAGGACAGTGGAGTCCAGGGATGAACCTAGAGGCTACCATTTGCAGTGGGCTGGCTTCACTTCGGCCCTCAACACACACACTACGCAGGCCCACACTTCATAGGTGCTACATAGGCACCTACGAAGCTCTGTCTCTCCACCATACCCACTGTAACCAAAAGTGACCCCTGATTGACAGCTATGTGGGCCGATCACGCCACACCACCAGCAGACCTTCCTGCTCAGGTCTCATGGGGCCTAATTGGAGCCTCGGGATGAGTGCTACAGTGTCTACCCAGCAGCCCGCTTTAGCACCCATTGTAATCAGGCGCTTTATGGCCCATGTGGATGCATGTTGTTCTTGCCATGATGCAGATCTTCAAGGACCAGATTAAATGAGGAGTGGATATTAAAGATCCAGATCTTCTAAATCTGGATTAACGGAGGTAGATGCAAAAACAGCCAAAGAAGGCAAAAGCTTCACTGGTGTGGAGAGATTCTTTGGGTTCAGGGAGTTAGCCATCAGGACCAATGAATGAATGAATAAAATATGCTGTTTCTCATAAGAAGTTCATCCATTTATTGTTGATAACAGAAAGTAAAGTATCAAGTAGAAGCTAAGGTATTCCACTTCTCATGGTCTGTCAAGGGGCAATTTCACACTTCCCTTCCTGTCGGCTGGATGTGAAAGGAGTGCGATGAGATAATGTTGACTAGCACTCGCACTTGGAGTGCTAGTCAACCTTACCTGTTCACCATCTCCCCCGCAATTGAATACTTACCTTGAATCAGTTGCAGGGCTGGTCCCTGTGTGACACTGCGTGCATCAGTGGTTTCATGAGTAAAGACATGCATGAGCTGTTTCTGCCAGCCCTCCTCACTGAGGCCTGCCTTGTTACCATACAGACATATCTGAAGTGTCCTAGGCTGTTTTTGCACTAGCAACAAAGACCCGATTAGGCACCCATTAGGCACCCAATAGGTACTCAGTTGGTATGGATCTCTTACATACTGTCTTCACACAAGACCCCTTAAAGATCCCATTAGGACCCCATTCTGAACGTGCTGTACCCACGAGTGCCAGCGAAAACTGGATTTAATGGGGTCTTCGGGCCCTTAAATCTGGATTAATGCTAGACCCCTTTAATGGTGTCTTCCGTGCAATCATATGGGGTCCTCACCATGGGCCTTTTTGCACATAATTCCCTTAATCCACATTTAGAAGACCCAGTCCTCGTGGAATCCGGTCTTTGAAGTTCTGCATCATGGTGAGGGTCCCATGTGTCCCATCTAGCGCCCAGTGGCAATCGGTGCTAAATAGGGCTGCTGTGCAGATGCCATAGCACCCATTCCGAGGTTCCGGATTGAAGATAGTCTAGCGTTAATCCAGATTTAAGAGACTGAAGTGCATTAATCCAGATTTTACTGGCACTCATGAGTATAGCACATTCAGAATGGAGTCCTCATGGGATCCTTAGGGGATTGTGTGTGCAGAAGGTATGTAGCTGATCCGTACCATTTGCATACCTATTGGGTTTCTAATGGGATCTTCATTGCAAGGACTGGATTCCAACATGGATCACATCTCAAAGATCCAGATCTTCTAAATCTGGATTAACAGAGGTAAGTGCAAAAACAACCCTAGTCCGTTCCTGGGTTCTTTTGCTTTCTTGCACTGCAGGGGTTCAAGACCTCAGCAGTACTGGTTGGAAGGTAGTTAGTGGTAGAGTGGGGTAGGCAGAAGGCGAGGAGTCGTCATGTGAGAGTTGAGGGGAGATTGCTAGGGGAGTCTTCCACAAACTGAGCTGAACTGGCTCGCTAAATATCCCTGAGCCTAGCAACCAGAGGCGTGGACTATTGAACCTGCTCAATCAAACCACTTTGACACATCTCTCCAGTCATGAGCATTATAAATCATGAGCATTATAGTGACCACAGTGAATCTCCCTAAAAACTATTGCATTAAGTGTTGACCATGCCACGTTGTTCATAGGCTTACTTGCTGATTTGACAAATTTATCATTATCTTTTGCTAGTTCAATCATATTCAGACAGTGGCAGTGAATAAAGGCTTTTTTATCCAATGGAAGCAACATGCAATTTGTTTTTCTTCACTTCCATTTTTCTAGGACCATTTTATCTATTAGCATTAAGCCCTTCTGCCTAGGCAGTAACAAATAGTTTCTTTCCAAATAGACTTATGTAGTATCTGTTATAATTCATGTCATTCATTTAGCTAGACAAGTAACTAGACAGATGTTGCTTGAGGGAAGTGTTGTAATTTGTAAATCATTAATCAATTTCTCCTTCTTGTAACATATAATTTAATTGACTGGCTAACTTGTCATATAAGCTGTTTGAACCAAAAGCCATACAACTCATCTTTCTCAGGTGTCACCCAGTTCTTAATTTTCTTGGTTTGCATTTCTCAGCTATTTTTGTTATTACCAAATCTTCCCCATAACATTTCTTTAATTCAGCTTCCACATGCTAAATCTATCCTGTCTTCCTATTGAAGTCATTTGGATTTTCCCTTGGAGATCCTCAGAAAGCACTTATTTCATCTTTATTTGAACACACTGTGTTGTTTTGCAACCTCTTCATTCAGTATTTGCTTAAAACAACCCTGATTCCTTATGAAAAAGCAGTTCTGTTTGTGTTATACAATGCAACCAGAACTGCTTTTTCACCAGGAATCAGAGTTGTTTTAAGCAAATACTGAATGAAGAGGTTGCAAACAACATCTGGCAATTTTCTTTGGCATTGCAATATTCTTCTGCTTCACAACTTTTAGAACTTCTCTGATCTTGGTTGTATTCAAGCAGTATACATTTTTCCACTCCGCCATGGTAATATCTGCCCTCAGTTTGCTATCTTGGCTTCCAATCTTTTTTTCTATTTGTATGCTACAGGTTGATCCTACTTCTCTAGTTTACTGATCTTGTATCTCAGTTCTTTAGTGTTTATTAATACTCTTAGCTGGCTAGTTTGTTGCAATGAAGTTACCTTGATTTTTGCTACTATTCTGTTCAGATCTTTCTTTCCAACAAATTTATCTGCCAACAGTCTCTTTCTTCAACTAGGACCTTTTTTTCTCTGTTAAATCATATTTGACTATGAAGTGAAACATCTTCATCTGCATGCAGACTTCTGCCTTTATTAATTTTTATTTATACTCTAGTTCTCCTAGGCTCTGGTTGCTCACGATCATACTCCATATTAGTTAATTAGGTAAAACTTATGCCGTAAACATTTTTGCCATTTTCATCTTCTGTACTGGTATTTCAAGTATTAAATATTTTTTAGTCATGGATTGATATTTTGTAAATATGATCCTTTTTGCACTGGGTCTTATTCTGGATTATATCCTGGTATAGGGACCTGTCATCCACATGTTTGGGTAGGCCGATCCCTGTTTTGAAATACAATCCAGAATAAGGCCCAGTGCAGAAAGTATGTTTCAGAACTTTATTTTCGTGGCTGCTTATTAATTTTTCTGTAATCGGTGAGATACAGTTGACAGTTAATCAATTTGCTGTGGTGCATATATAGCATGCAGATTTACTCAGAACATGCACATGAACTTATATGAATAGTAGTAGATGTGGTAGCAGTGAGTTGAGAGGAGAATGTATAATGCTCTATGATTGTTAAGGATACCATATCACAATATTTGTTATTGGTTGATTTAGTCACACTTAATGAAGATACAATCTTGAGAAAAACAAAGTACATCCTTTTTGAATTCTGTGGTTCTACGTATCAGGACATAATGAAAAACATCTGGTCCTTAGAAAGTTTTAAAATTAGGTAAATACAACCTCAGATTAACAGCAGCACACAATAGATTCCACTCTTTCATTATTTATTCAACAAAATTGAAGCCAAAATGGACAAGCCATGTGTGGAAAAACTAAGTATACTCATGGATTGATAGCTTGTAGAGTTATCTCTAGCAGCAATAACATGAAGTAATAGTTTTCTGTACGACTTTATCAGTCTCACATCGTTCTGGAGGAATGCCTGCCCACTCTTCTTTACAACATTGCTTTCAGTTCATTGAGGTTTGTGGGTATTCATTTATGCACAGCTCTCTTAAGGTCCCAGCACAGCATTTCAGTTGGTTTGAGTTCTGGACTTTGATAGACCCATTGCAACACTGTGATTCTTTTCTTTTTCAGGCATTCTGTTGTAGATTGCCTGGTATACTTGGGATCATTGAGCTGTTGCAGGACCCACTTTCATCCAAGCTTTAGCTGTTGGGTGGATGGCCTCACATTTGACTCTAGAATACTTTGGTATACAGAGAAGTTCGTGATTAACTCAGTGAGTGCAAGGTGCTCAGGTACTGTGGCTGCAAAGCAAACCCAAATCATCACCCCTGTACACCATGCTCAACAGTTGGTATGAAGTGCTGTGCTTCGTTTTTGCCAAATATATCCACTTTGGTCTTGTCTGTCCAAAGGGCATTGTTCCTTTGTGGTTTGTTCTGATTCAGTTTTGCCAAAATTAAGTTGTGCTGCTGTGTTCTTTTTGGAAAGGAGAGGCTTTCTCCTGACAACTCTACTAAGCAAAGCCATACTTGTTCAGTCTTTTTCTAATTGTATTGTCATGAACTTGAGCATTTAATATGCTAACTGATGCCTGTAGAGTCTTAGCTGTAGCTCTCTCTCTCTCTCTCTTTTTTTTTTTGCACTTTCACTGACCATTGTATGGTCTGACCTTAGGGTCAGTTTGCTGGGACACTCACTTTGGGGAAAAATTAATTTACTGTTCATAATATTGCTGTTTTCACAATTCAATCTTGCAGGGTCAGGTACAGCAAGATCAGTAATATCCAGTTTCTTAACTGTTTCCTGAGCTTCATAGTAAAAGGACATTCATAAACTTGGGATATTTGTGACTTTCTGAAAGTAAATACATTGAAATTAAGCAAATCCTAACTTATTAACTGGGGTTCATCTCACCATGGTCTGCCAGACAGGGAGTAAGCAAGGTCTCAGTGCCAGTTCTGGCTCTCCTCACATTATGCAGTGGTGGCAGTGATGGCACTTTTCTCTGACAGGACTGACTTAAGCAACAAGATTTGAAAAAATGTGGAGCAATGTCTGAAAGAACGTGTAGTGGCAGGAAGTGCCCAACCGTACTTCCTGAAGGTTGCAGCTGAGAGGACCTCTAAAGTGACAAATGAATTATGACCTGAGAATTGGAGCCTGAGATTGGCCTGAGGCTATTAGTAGTCATAGTACAGATGGTTTTCTGGGCTTCCTTTATATAATTGTATTGCTGCATTTCCATATACTCTGCTGTACAGCCCTTTTCCTTCCTTTCCTGAGCCATATTGCTATGCTTACGACTAATGTTCAGACTCAGCTTTTCAGTGAGTTTGAAGATATGGTTGTCTGGACTAAATATTTTGGTTACTAGCTGGAGTAATTGTCAGTGGCTTCTGCTAGTGCTGGCCATTAAATGCCAGATATGAATGCATATGAACAAAGTTTTTGGACATGAAATATTTGTGTGCTGAAAATGTAGTGCTTTAGATTAGGTTTTGAAGCTGATAATAATGTTTATTAATTCCTTGATTACTTTTTGTTCTGTGATTTGAAGATGAAGCAATGACTATTTCAAGTATTTTAATGTTTTAAATAAAACCTGTGTAATCTCTTTGATTTTCCTTTCCCCCACTAAGAATCTGAAACTTAAAATATTTGAGCCCGTGTACTCTTTCTATTTTTATAAAAGTACATATACCTTGTGTTATTCTCCTCATTTGACCTCTGTATTTTTTTCCCTAAAAATAGTCTCAAAATACACATGTATAAAATTGATCACTAGACATTCACTACTGGCTGGACTTTGGTTTAGCATGAATGTTATTCTTCTTCCTAAATCACCACTAGAGGGCAAGCTGTGCAGAATAGAACTTAGCAGTGAAGTTTTTCAATACTACTGTTATTTCAAGTCCTATATATATATACACACTGTAATAGTATATTGTTTATATAACTTATACATTTTCAGGTGCAAATAAAAGCCATTATGTGTAATCTATGGATTTGGTTAGTGAGGTCAGAGTACAAAGTTAGATGTAGAAATCATATCTATGGTTTTTTAGGTCTTTTTATTACATTCTCAAAGGAAACAACATAATTGAATTTATTTAAAACATTTCTGTACTATCTCTTACAACAATAAGAACATAGGAGAGGCCCTGCTGGATCAGGCCACAGCCCATCTAGTCCAGCATCCTGTTGCACACAGTGGCCCACCAAATGCTCATGGGCATCTCAAACAGAGACAAGGACAAACCTTTTCCTGCTCTTGAATCCCAGCAAATGGCATTAGAAGTGTCAATAGTAAATACATCACAATCAAGATATGAAAATGATACAGCTTGAAATTTCCATGTGAAAGTCAATAGTCAGTGAAATTATATCATCAGCATGCATCGAATGATCAATTGGATGGTTGGACAGTTGGAAAGTTGCTATTGTAAATGTTTGGTGCCTGGTCACCATTCTTCAGTTAGTGGGAAGACCTATAGAAGAGCTCATGCTGTGAATGCAGGACACAAACATGGCTTTAAGCTTTATACAACTTGAAATGCGAATATCAGCACTTCGAATAGAGAACAGGAATACATAAGCAGCCTACATGGACAAATCATAGACAAGTGTTAGAAGTTCCTCTCTGTAGGTTTTCATTGTTTCTTATGTTCTTACTTCAATTTCCAAATTACTTTTGAGGGCATTTCCACTTAGAGAGCTTTGCAGAAATCTAAGTGTATTATGACTACTTAGTATGAACTCAGAAGGAATTCATACATGTACAATTTAATGTTTCTTGGCTGTTCTCCTGTCAAGAGACCTGAAACCCTTAGTCCTCCAAGAAAGGCTTGTTGGATATTCACCACAAACATTTTTTTCTCAGTGGTCATGTCCTGGAGGCATCCATACCCTTTCAGAAAGCTTTTCAAGGGATCAGTGTGTTGTTGTTTTTTCCTTCCCTGCCCCTTGTTATGTTGGCTCTCCTGCCTTCTGTTATTTCCTCAGCATCACTGGAAAATGGATGGTGACATTTATAACCTCGGTCCCTACTTCTTTGTGAAGGAAGCCCTGGCAGAGATGCCACCAGAACAGCATGCTTCTAAAGTAAGTTTGCAGGAATTCAAGAGCAGGTGAGGTTTTGCTCTTGTCTTCTGCTCAAGATGCCCAGAAGCAATTGATGAACCACTATGTGAAACAGGATGCTGGACTAGATGGGTTGTGGCCTGATCCATAAGAACGTAAGAACATAAGAGAAGCCTTGCTGGATCAGGCCACAGCCCATCTAGTCCAGCATCCTGTCGCACACAGTGGCCCACCAAATGCTCATGGGCATCTCTCAGCAGGGCTCCTCTTATGTTCTCTTACGTAGGTCCACCAAGAAAAAACTTCATAGTGAATATCCCACTGGTCCTTCTCAAGCTTGTCATTGTTGCCACACACATACTCTGCAAAGTTTCTAAACAAATAATAAGATGTATCTGAAGATTGACAGATCAGTTTTAACCAGGAAGAGCCAGTGGACTTCTCCCAGCACTGAACCTTCTGCTTTGTTGCTGCTATCCCAAAAGATATTTTTTATTATTCTGTGCCAGGAGTCACAGGTCTTCTAGTGTCATTGCATGGCAGTCTGGCCGTAAAAGAGGATTGGGGATAGAGTGGATATCCCAGCTACTTGAACCCATCTTCATGTACCTGGGTCACTTTATAGTTGCTGTTGTCTTTGACAGTATTTACATGAAAAGGAATTCCATGGCTGTCCATGTACGTCTATGTATTTTGGTCTCTGTTCATGAACTTGGATTTTGGTGATGGTGGAGCACAAGATTCACAGAATCTAAACTCCCATAGCAACCTTCTCCTACTTTTTTGTCAAAAATGAAGAAAGGTCCATATGTTTTTTAAAAAATCATGCAAAAGTAAATGGTGCACTGGTGGGTATGGTTGTGAAAATATGTAACTTGTGCTTGTAATGCTTGCACTTTTCCCTGCTAGCCAGTCTCCCCCATTCCCCAACAGATGGAGCAGATTCACTGTGGGTTATCTCCGGTGGCTGTAGCTGACCATGACCGCCGGGGGGAGCCCTGCAGAATTTTCTCTCTCGCCAACTGCAGGGCTCCTCAGTTCTTCCGCGGTCGTGCAGCTGGCCACACCGTTGAGATATCTCTCAAGTGTCATGTCCACTGTTTATTCATCTGAAGACCAAGCAACGGATTTCAGGGGTATGATCGCTACATCCCCTACTTCCTCTTTGGGCCGTATAGTGGGAGGCAGCCGCTTTGGATCAGTTGCCCTCACGAAAAACCTCCAACAAATCCTACTGGCCAAATCGTCCTGCATCTCCTTTGGAGGCTTTTCTGTATCTTCAAGCCCAGCTGACTTAGCTTTCCCCTCAGAGACTGGAGAGTGGGTCAGTAAATAGCACTATAGCCGTTTGAAGATAAGGGGGTTGAAAGTCTGCATCCTCTGATCCTTGCTCAGAGAAGCCATTATCTTCTTTCCTCTAGCACTTTCCAAGGTGGCATGGTATATTTGTGGCCTTAGTGTGATCCTACCTGTGCATTTTTGCGCCCCTCTCAGGATTTTGTTGGCTGTTTCAGACTCTCACTTGCTTCCTTTTGTAGTCAAGATTATAAATATTTTAAATAATAAAATGTATGTGGAGGGTTCTGGAGACGAATTAGGTAACTTGCACGGCTACCTTCCCCATTTTAAAGCATTAAAGCTTTTTAAGTGGAACACAGAGATGGTGATTCAACCTCTTATGTCCGTTTTGATCACTCACACCTGTGCTCCCTATCATTCCATTTTCTAATGAAAAATCCATCTACAAATGTTAACCACTCAGTAATTGCTTTGTAATTTATATAGTGCATAATCTAGCTTCTGAAAACGATCCCTGTGCCTGTAAGTTGTTGGAATATGGCTCACCAAGGAAAGTGATGTGTTAGAATTTTGATTTACATTTAATTTTTCTGTCTAACTTGAATTGTGATGCCTTGTATGCTAAATCGAGCCTGTTATCTTATTACCTGAAAGATTTTTTTAAAAAAATTCTGAGACTAGCATTTCTATTTAATAGAATATACTGCTAGGTGATTTGGGATTGGATACTATATAGTGTGGTCCTGGTAGCTGCACTGTGAACCTTTACTTTTCTTTTACAGAGGCCATGTTACTCTGTAGCTCTTCCAGAAAAAAACCTATGTTTCTTACATGGGACTAGGGGCTGGAATATCTTACTTTTGCTTTCTTATAGATTGTATTGCTGGTTCACATGGAAACTGTGGCTATTTTTTATTATTTACTAGAGTTCTCCGAAAGCATTACAGATCTCAAAAGCTGTGAACAATGAGGGAATTCCTGAACAGCTGATTTTTACATACACTCCTATTCCAAACTCTGAAAATCAGCTATACGCAGGTTTGCTGACGTTTTCTGGTGCAAGTGACAAGGAAGGGTATCAGATCTTCATTTACAGGTACAGGAAATTCATGAATGTGAATATGAGTGGACACCTGTGAAGCAGCCAAAGTAATAGAACAGCTTTCTGACAGGTTCTGTTTGGAGTAGGTGGGGGTGATGTTGAGCCCTTGTTAAGCCTGTTTTTGAGGAGACTGCCACTGGAGGGTATGCTTCTTATTGGTGACAAAATATTAATTTTGTGTGCCATAGGGAAGCTTGGTTTGAAGTATTACCACAGTACATTTGTTTTGCCTGTAGGAGAGAAAAACACAAAGCAGAGAGAACCCTTAAACTCCACACCTTCATTTGCTGTCTCCCACGATGTTTGATTTTGTTTGCATGTTTATGTTAGAGAGAAAGGGATGAGCAGTATACTTCATTATGTGTAAAAGACCCTGTAGGGCTTTCACACTACTATTAAGGGCTGCTAGTGCCTGCCTTCTCTTCAGAAAGTTAGGAAAGGGCCAAGAATCCCTAGGTCATCTTGTGGGGTAACTTAGATCAAAATGCCAAGATAAAATATCCAACCACTGTAGTGTTATAATTCTCAGTGTTTGCTATCTGTTGTTTTTAAATCAATTTTGTATAAGACTTAAAACACTTATGTTTAATATTTAAGTCTCTTCTATTGACAGTTGCTGAGTGGTAGCTAGCTATCGTGTCCCTGTTTCTTTAATATAGCTACTTCGTGCTGTCTTGTTTTTGTTTACTGTTGGTTCTTATTTCACCTGTTGAATTCAATAGTTTACACAAGTACAGCTTTTACTACAGAGTACTTTAGAATGTAGGAAAATTTAAGGCGCCCTCTTGTGGGCACTTGCATATCTGAAGAGAAAATTGAAATAGATTTTATGTGGGTGAAAGGACGATGTTTCTGTGTTACATGTGGATAATGTGCAGTTCTCAAATTCATTTTAATCAGTATTTAGGACTCTTATGCTCAGCACATATATTTCAGAATGCAGCAAAGTAAAACCAGCTACTAAATTTTTCTGTACTTTGCTGTGATTCTTGTATTTAACATATATATTCCAATTTGCACTTTCTTTGGTTGCTGCTGCTACTGCTGTTCTAGTTAGTTAGTTAGTTGTGAGTTAGTTAGTTAGTTAGTTCCCCTCATGCTAAGTAGCACATCGGGCAATGAGATTATTCTAGGGACTCCAGTCAGCAGCCAGATTTGCGGCTTCGTCCCATTTTATATTCATCTGATCGAGATCTTTTAGAAATGTTCAATGCCAGGTGTTACGTTGCCTTCCTTTTTTCCTGCGACCACCTGCCATCTCAACCAGGTGTCGTCATTGCCATTTAGGGGATTTTCTTATTCTCATCCATAGAACATGGCCTGCAAATTGTAGTCATCTTTAAGTGATGATTTTATGCAGGCCACTTCTTCATAAGACTTCTTCGTTTTGGATATGAAAACTGAATTTGTTTTTCATTAATGTGGAATATAACTTTATTTTCTCTTTTCCTTTTTGATTGTTTCTAGTTAAAAGTTTTTGTTGGTAGATGACTATTGTGTAAAATACCCTCATGATTTCCCTGGTTCTGATAGTTTGGAATTATTGTTGGTAGCTTGGACTCATTGTTAATCAGCACTTATAATGACCTTTTTAGGTGGAGGATTTGTGTAATCAACAGTAGTTCTGTGTACAACCATAGGTGCTAGAAATTAAATGCTTCTTTTATTGGTCCAGTGTATCAGCAACTGCCTTTATCAAAGGCTAAATCCAATGATAAAAGCAGTACAGTTATTACACATATTAAAATACAATATAGCAACTATATAGCAAATATATAATGTTTTTAAGTTACAGCAGAACTGAGGTCAAATCTTCCTATCTGTTTTTCCTGTGTGAAATCAGGTCTAACTATTTCATTTCTAGCACCTGCAGTTGTGGATGCTGTTTTTGCTTTGAGTTGGGTGCTTTTTGTTTTTAGGTTCTGTAATGCCTTTCCTTGAGAAGTCTAATCCACCCTATATTGCCTTGTGTAAAAAACTAGATTTTGGAACTATTAATGAGCATAGGTGTGAGTTGTGGTTGAATGGCGATAAAGTTGCCTTTGCTGTCTTAGTACGTTTTGCAGCTTTGTAAGGAGGTAGAAAAACAAGCTAGGATTCAGTTATTAGGGAATTAAAAAAACAAATATTACTCAAATTTTCTCTTAATGCCCTGTGATAAGATTATGATTTCTGCATTTTTGGGAAATCTCATGGTATTATTTAAGCTGTGGTCAAGCATGCAGTGGACATTTAGCATGGCTTTTTAAAAATTTTTATTACTGCTTTTATAAATTGTGGGTGGCCTGAAATCTCAAGATAGGTTGCAACAGTTAAAACACGGGACAAATACAAGTTTGTGACTAAAAACTCGTCTTGCTCCTGATACTTTTGTATGTGTTATATGATTGCACACATGTGTTTATCACAGCTGCAGTGTATGTTTTCAGTTGTATGCTTTACCCATTTTTTAATTCAGTTACAACTTTTTTTTCTTTACTGACCAAGAATAATTCAAATATATGAATTAACTTATTTACTAAAAGCTAGTTGTTAGGTTTTGAAGTGTTTTTCCTCTTCAAATTTGCCAATACATAGACAAGTTGGCCAGTCTGTAACTTAGTGCTTGATGGCATTGCAGAAGTGCTTATCTAAGGCTGCCCACATTATACATATGTTTGCCTTAAAAATACTGTCATTTGCTTATCCCATGCTAATGGAATCAAGAAACTTCCTGTAGAAACTTCCTGTATACTTCTATGACAGTAAAACTCATTGCTGCTAAGGTGTGTGGGTGGGAGGGTTTGGGGTTGTTGATATTTTGCAGACTTTGATATATTTGTTTCTTTGCCAATGAAGTCTTTATTTTTCATTCCAGTGCTTAGGAGATGGGAAGTAATGATAGCTGGCATACGAACTAAAATCTGCGTGTAGGCACTACCGTCCCAGCACTTCAGGATGAATGGGGATATGCCTCATGTTCCCATTACTACTCTTGCAGGGATTGCTAGTCTTACAGACCGTAAGTATCTCTGTTTAGTTTTATCACTGTTTAATAGTTAATTTGCTGTGAGTGCAAGATATTTTTCCTGCTTATCAGTGAGTGATAGGAAATAATAGCAATGTACTTCCTAGGCTTCTTTTTGGGATATATGTACTTGTGTGCTGTTCAAGGTTTCCTTGTCGCCTCTATTATATAGTGGTATCCTGTGCAGGGAAATCCTTTTATTAAAATATGTTCAGCTTTGATAACTTAATTTTTATGTTATTTATAACAAGTTAACAGAGTGCCTAAATAAAAATACATTTGGGAAGTACAAGGGAAAATTTGAATGTAAGATCAAGTGTAAATTTTGTAAGATTAAGTATAAGTTTAGTTTTCTCTCACACAAACAGGAAAGCCAGTGCTTTAATAGACAGGCTGTAGCATAAGGTTTTGGCTTGGGGAAATGTTGATGATCATTAGTGATGTAATTGACTCTGTTTAGTATTCACGTTTATATGCATTCCTGTAACCTGATTTTTCAGGGCAGATTGTATTAATCATGTAGTTACAAACAATACAGTATCTGCAAGAAAAAGATAAATGCCTCTTTAACTGAAAGTGCAGATAAAGATGTACATCTTTGTCAGTCTTCTGAGTACATATGGTGACCCCAAGAGATTACTGTAAAGGTTGCTACAGAGAGGGCCTGCTCTAAGGCCCCACATAATTGCATTTACATACTGCTTCTTATTTTAAAAATTTTGGAAGTGATTTATAGAAAAAAGTGGGTGAAAACAAGGTTTGGTTGCCAGAGATACCTGGACGGATTACCAGGGTTGTGAGAGTGAAAAGATATGTATTTTACAGCCTGTTTGCACTTGTCTTTATTCTGGAATATATCATGGAATTAGGGGCCTTCTGTCCACATGCTATTGCAGGCTACAGCAGGCCCTAAATGAGGCCTATCAAAGTCTGCGTTAGCATGTGGACAATAGAGTCCTGTCCTGAGATATATTCCAGAATATGGCCAAGTGCAAACAGGCCCTTTGTGCCTAAAAACTGTAATTGTAAGCATCTTACTAATAACAGAGAGGTGGGCATTCCATAAAGCGTGTACTGTTACAACAGCGAAGTCACAGCTGGGGGACAGCATGATGAATAAGACTGCTTTCTGTGAAGTTTGTTTAGAATAACATATTTTCCTTCCATTTTCAAAACAGTTTTGAACCAGCTGCCTCTTCCATCGCCTTTACCTGCTACAACTACAAAAAGTTTGCTTTTTAATGGACGTATTGCCGAGGAGGTGAACTGCCTTTTGGCCTGTAGGGATGAAAATCTGGTTTCACAACTGGTGCACAGTCTCAACCAGGTGTCAACAGATCATATGTATGTATTTGAAACTACCTCATAAATAGTTTTGAATCTAAAATTTGCAGGAATAGTTACAAATTATGTTGGAGTATGTAAACAAGCATGGTGCAGCAAGCAACTAGAATAGCCATTTCGAATGTGAACTGCCTTGGAATGTTTTGCACATCCTAAGCAATGGCTTCATGGTGTAGTATAGGATAAAAAATGAAGATAGGACACTAAGGGTTTGAATAAAATGAAACAGAGTAAATTAATGGACACTGGTTTTCTGGTAGTATGTGTTAATGGTAATCTAAAGTACTATTTTTTTAACCTTCTAGCGTATGGGAAGGTGCTGTTACAGATGTCTGATATAACTTGAACCATAAAAGCTTTATTTGGTTTGAGATTATCAGGCTCATGTATTTTTTTCTTTATATAACGATGTTTCAAGGTTCTTCATATTCACACAAAACATTGTAATCCTAAAAGCCAAGTTAGTTTCTTCTGATACCCAAGTTATCTTAAGATAGCATTTCAAATCAAAATAAGAAAACTGTAGATGGCACAAGGTTTCTTTTACTCCTTTCTGCATTTGCAAAAGCACTACTGATTCTACACTGTTCTAATCCTAAAAGTTTTAGAACTGTAAAATTTCTGGAATTAATTAACATAAATAAACAATTATAAAAAAAATTAAGTTTTAAATTCAATTGCTTTTATTGTCACTTTAGGAAATTGGAGTAAAAAGTAAGTAAATGTTAATTTATATGGATAAAATTAGGGCACACTTTCACTCAGGTATAGAGATGGAATAATTTTATTACATTATAGTGTAGGTCTAAACTGGGCAGGAAAAGGGATGTGCAAGAAAGTACTTTCTTTTGAAAGTTAAAGTTAGAGTTTCCAGACTTTTTGTGGCACCTCACATTCCTGGCTATTTTCAACTACTGTAAATCTTTGCTAATCACCTCATCACCCTTCCGCCACGTCCCACATCCACCCTCCATTACCTTAGCTTAGGAGTGAGTGAACAAGGAAAGCCAAACCCCATCTGGGATGTCTGTGTGAAGAAGCGGAGGGAGAATGATTCTTGAAAAGAGAAGCTGATGGACTGGAGGCATGGAGAGGGAGAGGGACAACGAGCCTTCGGAGCAGCAGCGGAGCGTGAGAAGAGAAGCCGGAGCAGGGGGGAGGAAGGACGAGATCTGCAACGGAGCGATGGAGGGGTGTGCCAGAGGGGTGTGGCAGAGGGCCATCCTTGTTGCATCAGCAGAGGGGTGTGGCAGAGGGGTTTGCATCCCCCTGCTCCAGCAAGTCTCTTGTCTTCCTGTTCTGTGCCCCCACTCCATGTGCTTCCCTCCTTGTGCTCTGCTGCTTCTCTGAAGGTTAGTTGTCCCTCCCCCTCCCTGCAGGCTGCCCCCACTCCATCGCTTGTCTTCTCATGCTACACTGCTGCTCCGAAAACTAGTTGTCCCTCCTCCTCCCTGCAGACTATCCCAATCAGTCTGCTGTTCCCATGCTCTGCTGCTCTGGCAACAAAGTGCTCCCTCCCTCCCCTCTGCTTCTCCCCCCCCCACACACACACCACTGGATGGGATTTGGGTTTCCCCATTCACTCTCTCCTACACTAAGGCAACAGACGGTAGACGTGGTGTGCAGGGGCAGAGTAGTGAGGTGACTAGTGAAGGTATAATTTTGATTACCAGCACATAAGACGTACCCCATATTTAAGGCAAATTTTGAGGGGTGTGCATGCATCCTATATGCTTGCAAATACTGTAGTATTAGTGAAGCAGTTAAAGAAGACCTTCAATATAAGGTTCATACATTCAGCTTCTGAAACACGCAAAAGGCTTCATATACTGTACACATACCCTCTCCCACAAAAATGTGTGTTTAAAGAGTCATCATTGGAAGAAAGCATACTTCCAGCTGTTCATATGACAGTGATGATTATGGATTCTTTTATTTGATAAATACCTGTATTTTGACTAGTGGCTCTATGCTTATCTCTTTCATGTCAGAGAATTGAAAGATAACCTTGGCAGTGATGATCCAGAGGGAGATATACCCGTTTTGCTGCAAGCTGTCCTGGCAAGGAATCCTAATGTTTTCAGGGAGAAAAGCATGCAAAACAGATATGGGGTACAAAGTGGTGAGAGTTTTTATTCAATTTACAATTTCTAAGTAAGATGTATGTACAGTTATGTTTCACTGTGTTCTAAATAAATTCAAATTGTGATAGTTGTTCGATGTGATGCTCTAATGGAGGCGGGAAATGAACCTGGCTAACTAGAAAAATGCTGTTCTAATAAGTGCTTCAGTACCTAGGACAGTTACTTTTTTGAATTCCTCAGTTGTCCCTCTAATACATTGTACTCTTCATGAGTTTTTAATGGGGGAATAGATGTAGATCAAGGGTGCATAAAGAAGGCACAAGTGGAAATTCCATTATAACTCTGGAAGAAGGCAATAGCAAGCCATTTTGATGTGTTTGCAAAGAAAACTGCATTGGTATATTCTGTATAGTCCTTAGAGGTTGAGCTCAGCTTGAAATTTTCATTTTTACCTTAAGTATTTTATGGCAGTAAGGTAGAACCTGTTCAGAGTAGCCCAAGCCAGGAATCTGCATAAAACTGTCAAGCAGTAACTACTCTTCCAATGCACAGATTTTTTTTTTCATGTTCACCTTGGATCAAAATGAATGTGAAGGAAATATGAATAGAGCCTCTTTGAACCCTCTTTGAATCCCTGCCTCCAATTGCACCTCTGAATCCCCTTTGAATCTTCTCTGAATCTGCTACAGAGCTGCTCTAGGGTTTTACTCAACTTTTTAAGATAGCTGTTTGGAATGTACGGTTACAGAAGGAAGGGGGAAAAGCAAAATTCTGCATTGTTCATATATCAATAGCACTGGGTACAATTCTCTACCTGGTTGAATTGAAATTTAATAATTTTAAAGAATCCTTACTTTGAGTCAGAGACATTGAGAAAATGTTATTTTCATCTGGGGTGTCTCTTCTTCCCTTGCTGTGTTGGTCACTTTGGGTAACAGTAGCAGAATACCACAAAAGTTGTGGTAATAGTGTTTTGGCAATCCTTTTGCATTTATTTTACAAAGTGTAGCAGTTTTGCTTAGTTGGGGCAACAGGTTTAAAATGCTAAGAGTAGCACCTTAATTTTAAAGTTAACACCAAAGGTACTTGTATAAAAGTCACCACAATCTAATGATCTTAATAACCATTTTGAAATTCTAAAGTTCTTGCTACTCTCTCTTGTGTCATTAATTTTATTCACTTGATATCAATGCAGTGTCTGCTGGCAGATGAATAACACTGAAATATACCTCCATTTCTTCCATGAGCAACTGACTGTAGCAACTTATGCTACAGTGTTTGCATACTAGGGATTAGGATGATTCCAGGAACATCTCATACTTTGGTGGCACATCAGAATTGGACTAATTTTTCTGAAGTGGTGTAGCTGATTAGTTTCTCTGATTGCAGCTTCAGCAGTGTGTAGTATCACATCTGTGATTAAAATAAGCAGTTGTAATGGCTTCGAAAAACTATTTTGTCCTTATGTTATTTTGCCTATAGCTGTGTATAAATATCTATGTGTAACTTTTTTTATTTTTAAGGAATGATGATGCCACAGTACAAACTCTCTCAGAATTCCATGCACGGTAGTCCTGCATCTTCCAATTATCAGCAAACCACTATCTCTCATAGCCCTTCCAGGTAAATATAAAGATAAATGTCTGGTTTTTGAAACAATTTTGTTTTTTCTGTGCCACTTGAGGTTGATGACAGTGCAAGTCCAATAACATTGAGAAATATGACTTTTCTATGGTAAGGCAGAAACTGTTACTACTGGCTTTGTAGTCCTGAACCAGTCCATTTTGCTCAGGTCAGATATGAACCAAACTAACTAGATGCTGGATTGGATCTAATCTGAGTCCAGCTTGAACAAACTGGTTTAACCCTCCGTAAACTTTTTCCTTCATCATCTGTATGCACATGAAAAAAGAAATGAGGGAAAGATGAGATTGCTCCTGCAATATGTCTCATCTGCATGTGATCACTTTTGCTAAGGAAGTAAGCTTCCTCTTCCATTTCTTTTTGTGCCCCCCAAAAAGAAGGAGAGAAAGGTCACTCTGGTCTGGCATGATAATTGGCCAATATGAGTCAAAACCCGCAGTTTGTTTATTTATTTGTATTTCTATCCTGCCCTATACCTGAGTCTCAGGGCGAGTCTCTACCCTCAGGCTTACAATATAAAGGGACAAGATACAAAAGGAAAATGGTGTGGGAGGGAACAGGGAACAGCAAAAAGCAAGCACTTGAGGTCTTCAGTTGCATTCTTATATTCATTTCATATTGCTGGAATTTTTCTGTTCTTTTTACTTTGAATTTCTCTTCGTTGATGACTAAACCAGATGATGGTAGAGATGGTCAGCTGGCATCTACTCAGCCCCGCCCTCTCGGCTGCAGGACCAGACGTTTTCTCAACTGGTGGATCGGCTGCTGTAGTCTCTTTGCCATCTTGTGGTTTAGGGTTTTCTGGGTGTCTGTATCGGTAGTTAAAGTTGTATCGGTACTGTTGATGTGGCTGCTGTCCCTGGGCCTCATCACCCTGGTTCTCTTCATTGTCTTTGTTGTTTTGGTAGTTCTGTTGGTAGTTGCATAGAGGTCTCTAGCGCTGGGGAATATCTTCTGTACTGGTTGTGGTTGCCACACGTTTAAGTTTTAGATGGTAGTCTCGAAGTGACTGCTGTTTGGCACCACCCAGGGGGCATGTGAGACTTAGGGAGTGTCACAGACGCGAGCAGTTGTTGTCCCAAAATGGCTTCCTCTGGTTGACAGTTGACTGTTCAGGCAGGGAAGGAGAATGAGTGGAACAA
Organism: Aspidoscelis tigris stejnegeri; assembly: GCA_023333525.1. NCBI lineage: Eukaryota > Metazoa > Chordata > Lepidosauria > Squamata > Teiidae > Aspidoscelis > Aspidoscelis tigris. The sequence continues at coordinate 18,917,200 of JALMGA010000007.1, forward strand.
GTCTTTATTTGGCCTGAAAAGGTTTTAATACTTTTCCTCTCATTCTTTGTTTTCTCACCATAAGCTTGCCTATCTCTTTAGATGTTACATAGAGTGTTTGTCCAGGTGGATGGCTGTTTTTTGGTTGAGTAGACAGTTGTCGTTAACAGATGGTTAGAGCACCTCAGCTTTTTGCCCTGTTGGCAGCCATGTTGGAGTAGTTGTCCAAGAACACTAAGCTGGGTACCTTATTGATCTTAATAATAAGGAAAAATAATTACTGTTTTCACAGGGGTCTGTGCTGTAAGATTTAAACCTTCCCACATACTTTGGTGTTGTGTCTTCTTTAATCCACTACTACCTCTTTGAAATAGAAAAAAAACCAATAGAATGGTATCTCTTCAACAAATTGGAGATATTTAAAGGAATGTTTCATCAAAAATGGGCAAGACAAAAGACAAACAGAACAGATAAAGAAGAGGTGGCTAGAGAAGAATACATATATAAGAAAGACAGTAATATCACTGATAACCATAATGGCATCGTCACAGACCAAGAGACAGCTTTCACACTACAGACTCCCAGAAATCTACACCCAAGCCTAACTAACTTAATCTGACAGAAATGGATCTGTCTAATCAGTTGTCTTTGCACTCAGCTCTCTGATGCTGCTGGAGTTTTGCTGCTAACAGTTACTTTAGGGGACTCAACTCTGCCTTGTTCATACGCAAGGCAGACACCAAGGCTTGAGACAATCACAAATAAACAAAAAGGACTATTGTAGCAGAAAAGGAACATTTCTACTGAGGTGTCTGGGATCAACAAAACTAGAAGCAGCTGGCCACACTCCTAAGAATCTAAACTTCAAAAAAGAAACGCTGTTGGTCATGTAGTTTTTAAAGGTCACTATGTGGCAGGTGCCCAGAAGGACCTTGAAGATCAACGTTTTGAAATGTAGTTCTGAGGTAGGGTGGGGAAAAGAAAAAGGCAAAAAAACTCAAAAAGAGTCAAAATAAAATAGACTGGCAAAGGGCAAAAGGAAAAAAGGGAACCTGTGGTTCTGGTTCAGGACTCCCCCCCCACCCGATATGCCTCAGCTTATCTCTTGTCTTCTCCTTGTAGGGGGTACAGATGGCTTACGAGGTGAATTTGATCTTGTGGTTAGAATGTTGGATTGTTTTGAGTCCACACTCCTCCACAAAGCCAGCTGGGTGACTTTGGGAGAATCACAGCTCTCCTCTGAGCTCTCACAGCCCCACCTACCTCACAGGGTGTTCTGTTCTGGGGAGAAGAATAGAAAGCTTTGTCAGATGCTTTGAATCCCCTTAAAGGACAAGAAGAGCAGGGTATAAAAGCCAACTCGTCTTCTAAACAGGAACTTAGATTGGGCTTTATTCTAAAAGTTTATCACATATTAAAGAAGATCAAAAATATATTACAGAAAAAATTGTTAATAGCAACACAGGCTACAAAATGGAAAAATGCCACAAAATGGGTGATCTAAACTTGGAATAATGATATTACAGGCAAATATCAATTTGATCTTTCTAGATATCATTGCTTATTATACTTATGGATATCACCAAAAGTTACAGTAGCAGAACATTGAAAAGGTCTTTCGATTTATATATTCAGAATGGTTGCACCCTAATTCCTAAAGGAGAAATTCACTAGAATCAACAAATTGCTGTCCTAAGTGATTTGATTTTATGTTTAATTATGATATTGGCCATTGAGGGGTGGGCAATAAGGAAGAAGAGAGTGGGAACATGTATAAGTCACATGTTATATATTATTAAGAAATTGTGGAATGTAATGGTGTATGTGTTCTTGGACTAGACAGTTTGTTAGGATAGTCTCACAAGGTTTTTTTAAAAGACATAATTGATATGTATGTCATATCCTTCATGGAAAATAACAGTGAGACTTGGGGCCTATTCACACTTGGCTGTATTTTGGAATATATTTCAGGATAGGAGTCTGTTGTCAGGATGCTAATATAGATTCTGGCAGGACTTACTTAGGACCTGCTGTAGCCTACACTAGCATGTGGACAGCAGACTCCTGTTCCAGGATATAGTTCAGAATAACAGGCCCTTAAGTGTGATGGATGAAGTATGTTAATGTGACTTGAATTTATGCATAATAACTAGCTGAAGGCTACTCACAGTATAATATTGTGTCAAATGTTGTGTTACCATAGTGTGAAAAAATGAAAGCTGTGATGTAGAAACTCCATGAAGTGATTAAGAAGAGTTGAGAAAAACCTTGTGCAGGATAGAAGGAAAAGTGTCTTATCTCAGTCAGTATCTCGTGTTTGAAGCTGTTGATGAGTAGAAAAGTGTATTGGGGATTATATTGTCTGTTAACCAAACTGATTACTTGTTTGAATGTAATTAAAAGCAATGTATATCTAATCTTGTATTTTTAATTTTATCTGCAGTCGGTTCGTGCCACCACAAACAAGCTCTGGTAATAGATTTATGGCACCACAAAACAGCCCTGTGCCTAGTCCATATGCTCCTCAGAGCCCTGCAGGATATTTGCCATATTCACACCCTCCTAGTTTCACGCCTCACCCGCAGATGCAGCAAGGTATTGATCTTTCTTCTCTATAGTAGACTTTTTATTGTAACCTCCCCTGTGACTTTGTGTGGTTCCTTTTTCAACTTAAGTGCCTGTTCTTATAGCATAAATTTGTATGTTACTTTTTAAAAGATAGTTTAACAAAGTGACAACATTCAAAGGAAAACATCCTGTTTGAGCATTAGATTTGCTGTTGGAAATGAGCAGGTATATCTAGAGCTTTAAAACTTTTTTCTTTTGTCCAATGAAACATGATGCAAATACAGATGTAGAGACTGTTCTTTCATGTCTATCATGTAGTGTACCGTGTGAAAACAGATGGAAACCAATAGAAAAATCTGCTAGCTGGAGAAGTGTTTGGTTGTCAAGGGGAAAAGGTGCTTCTTCCTGCTGCAGCAAGCAGTGAGGTTGAGGAGGATATCATCCATACTCAATGCATATCTAGGCGAGGAAAAGACTCTTGTGATGCCTGTGGGGTGCAGTGGGAAGACAGTTACGTCTATGCACTGATGGTGGTTGGGGCAGAGTAAAAAAAAAATCTGTTTCATTTCCCTAAGCACTGTGGGAAATGGACAATTGCCACATAGTCTTACAAAAATGTTGCTCAGTGAGTGTAGATGCAATGTGAGCACCATTCTGGGCAGATGAACGATAGGGAAGTATCCACTTCCACTATGAGACCATTTGGCAAAGAGACTGTTACACAATCTTTATAGTCACAGATGTTGCTCATTTGAGGCAGATGAAGGCAACAATAGCTTTAAGGGATTATCCTAGGCTGCAGGTCATCAGAAATAGTTTTACACAGATGCTTCCTTTGTCTAAAAGGCTCATAATCAACATGGACTGGTTGTCAGGTAAATGAAGGAGGCCACTTTGCTTGCTAAGAGAGCTTAAAGGAAGATGCTTAACGTGGCTCCTTCTTCACCGTCCGTTAAATTACCCATATATGGGCAGTTAATTGTTAGACTAGGTATTTTTGTGAACGTCTTTGACACTCTGAAGTTGATGTCTCCCCCCCCCCAAAAAAAACCCTAAAAGTAGTTGTACCACAAGATCTAAGGTTGCAAAAGAAAATAAATGTAACAATCCCACATCTTCCTCTCCAAGATAAACTCCTAGCTTAGGACACTGTCCAGCTATTACTGAGTTTATATTCAGGCTTGCAGCCTAGGTATGTGCAAAACATTTGAACATTTGAAGCAACTACTTATCCTTAAAGTGAAGACTAGTATATTGATATGGCAGCATACTTTGCCTGGGCCACAAGGAGGTAGGAGAGCTCTTAACCTGCAGCAAGCAAGACTCGTATTTTCTGCATTTTCTCAAGGCATGGCCAGGTCAATATAGAAAACATTCCTTCAAATATTTGGGACCCAAGTCTTTTAGGTCCTTATAAGTTAAAGTTAACACCTTGAATTGGGCTCGGTAGCGAATCAGCAGCCAGCGCAACTCTTTTAAGACTGGCATGATATGCATCCGGCCAGTTGTTCTGGTCAGCAATCTAGCAGCTGCATTCTGCACTAGCTGCAGCTTCTGGACCACCTTCAAGGTCAGCCCCATGTAGAGCACATTACAGTAGTCTAGTCTGGAGGTTACTAGAATATGGATAACTGTGGCCAAGTCATCTCTTTCCAGAAAAGGCTTCCACTGGCACACCAGCTATAGTTGGAAATAAACATTCTTGGCCACAGACTCCACCTGAGCTTCAAGGGTCAGCATCAGACAATTTCACATCTTGAAATAGATGACATTTCAGATTGTAACTTTAGATATAGATGTGTATTGCTTCATTTGGGAAGCATACTGGCATTTTATGTTTTACACCTACCTCTACAAGTTAACTTGGCTTTGTCTTCTACATCTTAGCCCTGAGATCTACCCCTAGGTGTCCCACTGATTATTTGTTATATAATAAGAAAACACAAGTAAAATGCATGGTGCAATATTTAACTCAGTAGTGGATTATAGAATGGGGCTGTAGGTCTGTGGCAGAAGCAGAATGATGTGATTGGGACCCTTTCTTTGATCCAAACAATTGATGTAAATAGAGTTTGGAAGATCAAAATTAGGTGTTCAATGGGACCCTTGCTTTTCTTCTGTTGCATTCCGGTTCTGATGTGGCTGTCACTGCTTATTACAATGGGAACTATTAGTTACTTGCTTTTCTTTTACAGTTCTTTGTAGTTAGAAACTACAGTTCTTTGATCGTTAGAAACTCGTCAAACCTTGTTTTTAATAGGAAAATGAATGTATAGGTTTTGCCATGAATTCCAGAATAATACATATGTATGAACACGTGTGTGTGTGTGTGTGTGTGTGTGTGTGTCTGTGTGTGAGAATTCACCTGTACATGTGGTGGGTCTGATCCAGTTCATTTAAGTCACAATTCATTGTATAAAAATATTCCAATAGAGAGTTACTTTTCTGCCTGCTTCTCTTCTTATGGGCAACATCAGAGGAGATTTCATCTCTGCTGTCTTCCTTAGAGTAAGCAGCATCAGAGGAGATTTCATCTCTGCTAAGCTCCTGACATTTTTCAGGCATCAACAGTTGGCACAAAGAAGAAAATGAGGGGACAAGAAATATATGAGTTATAGTGCTCATCCATACTTGCCATAGTAAATCTGATAATGCAGGACAACCAGTATGGTGTAGTGGTTACCATCTTGAATTGGGGCACAAATTAGAACAAACTTGTGGAAATGAAATGAGCAAGAAAACTTCATCTTACACTTTCAGTTTTTTGAAGGAAATTGTACTATTCTCAAGATAACTTGCAAGTATTTGGAGACACATGAACAAAAGGAATCTTTTCATGGCCATCTTGGCAATGTTCTGATAGTTGCACTCAGTAATCTCTCAAATATGTAAAAATTTGTATAAATTTTTTTTATTCCATGTACACTAACTTGATCAGTGTTGCAAATAATAATGTTCAGAAATGGACAGCTGTGCAGTAGTGTTTCAAAAACAGCTGACTGTTAGGATAGTTAGAGTGCCTTCATTAAGTGGCTTGAGGTGCTTACTGTTCAGGTAGCTAGTTTGGTAAGCATATATCTAGACTGAGGAATCTGCTGCAAGATGCTGCTATGTGCAAGGAATAACACCCAAGAGTTATTATAGATCTTAAAACCTCCTAACTGTCAGGTGGTCCATTTTTAAGAAGGGTTTAGAAAATTACAGGCCCATCAACTTAACAATCATTCCTGGGAACTATTGTTAACGATAACATTTTCATGTATCTGGAGGTGCAGGCCTTGCTCAAAAGTAGCCAACATAGCTTCTGTACTAGAAAGCCTTACCTAAATAATCTTATAGAATTGTTTGAGTGGATTAAACATCTGGATAAGATTGAGCCCATAGATTTGTTTCCTTAGATTTTTCAAACCAATAAAGTCCCTCATCAAAAGTTTCTCTGTAAGCTTAACAGTCACAGAGTAATGGGATTGGTCTTATTATGGATAAACAGCTGGCTAAGGAATAGAAAACAGAATTAGGAGTAAATGAGCATTTCTCAAAATGGAGAGGTGTAACAAGGTTCTGTCTTTGGGTCATTCCTTTTCAATATATTTATAAATGATTTGGAAACAGGCTGCCCAGTGGAATAGCCAAGCTTTGTGAAGACACTGAATTGTTCAGAGTGGTAAAAACTTAAAGGAATTGTGATCTCTGCCCATTGGGGGACTGGACATAGAAATGGCTAGTATTATAATGCCCTTATACAAACTGATGGTGTGACTGCGTCTGGAATGCAGATCTATGAATGCAAATTGCTATAGAGCAGGAGCTTAGGTGCAAAATGTGTCCGTTGTATCTTCCCTGAATCAAATCTGAGGTTATCTTCTCACTTCGATAGGACTGATGGAATGAATGTATCTAGCTCTTTGTTTAAAAAACCGTGAGACATTGCTAGTGTTTGAAGTCTGCACTTTCCATTTATGAAAGAAAAGCTGGCAACAAAAATAACAAGTAAATAAATAAGATGGTAACAAAATAACATTGGAAAACCAATATTAATATAACAGCATTATTACTGATTAGTCATTTGACCATATCAATCACGTAAAAATAAATGACTTTGACTTTGGTAACTTTCAAAATAGAGCAGTGTAGTGTAATGGTCTGAACCGTGGAACAATATGTACACTTTTGCTGTGATGTCGAAAGACGTGTAATTCACTAAAAGAGAAGTTGTATTGTAACCCCTAACATTGTTATGTAGGTAGCAATCAAGAAAGAAATGTGATGTGTTTTCCAGGACAGAATCCTCAAGACAGAATCTTTTACAATGTGGAATGTTCTGATAACAACCACATTTCATCATTATATTGAGTTAGTCAAATCCAGTTCTTATTAAAGCTATGTGGTGGTGCAATTTCTCTAAATTTACCTGCTGTTTAGAGGAGGTAAGATAAGGATGGAACTGGCATGGAAAATTGATGCCAGATCATTTTGAGATTCTATGTGTATGATGCTTGGTTTAACAGCTGTCATGGATTTATGTCCCAAGCAACTCCAGAGACAGGCCCAGGTGCAGATTATGAGCAGATAGATTAGACAGCCATGATTTCCTATTAAGAGTTTTTTCCCACTCTTATATACAAAAAAGAGGCAATCTATCTTAACTCATTGTGTTATCCTAAACCATTTGTTATATTGTCATTTTAAAATGACATACTTTAAAGGAGGCATACTTAGTTCTCTAACCACACAGCAGAGAAGAGAGTGGATCAGTCTTTGCCTAAAAATATCTGGACGTGTCACAGTTGGAGGCGTCAAGTACTGAGGTTTCTATAATCCCCAGATCATGGCCCCAAAGAGGAGTATAGGAACAACCTTGGCTTTTAAAACCTTGAGAACTGGTCTTCCAGGTTCTATATTTATAATTAAGCAGGAGAACCTTTCATGAGGAAATTATTCTGTTACTTGACCATGAGCCAGAAGCCATGAATATTAATATCAGATATTGATATGACTTATTTTTTCTGTTATTGCTGAATCTAGCCTCTGCAGTTTGCAAAAAATCATTACTTTGGATTTACCTTTGGTAATACGGGGAGCACTGGCAGAGGAGTATAAACGAAGTTTCTTCAAATTTCTCCTGAAACCCACTGGAGTCAGTAACATTATGACCATACCATCAGCATACAGAAGAACGTGTAAAAGTCACTGTAGTTCAGAACTGCCACCATATTGTTGATGTTTATAAAAGCTGATCAAAAAAGCTGCTAAAAGACATCCTTGATGCACGTCTAAAGTAGTTTTAATATTTTATATCAAAGCACCACTAGTCCAAGCAAACTTTCAGAGGAGTTTTGGAATATAACAATGTAACCAATACCAGAAATTTGAAGTCTGTGTTTGTGGCAGCTAGTTTATCCACAAGAGGTTGCTACTTATAGAATCAAAGGCTGGTGTTTAATCAATTAAAACAATATAAAATGTCTGCATTTGTAGGTATATTTGTTGATTAGATCTTGTAGCACAAAGCAGCTGTCAATGGCTGAGAACCCTTGTCTGAAGCTGACTCGTTCTTCTGTAAAATTATTATTACATTCAACCTAATGTTCAGTCTTATTAAGGAGATACTTAGCATATATTTTTGCAGCACTAACTTTTTGGCAGTAATTCTTAGGACTGGGTATGTAACTTTACAGTGGATTGGAATGATAATACTCATTTCCCATCTTTTGAGGATACAGCAGGAATTGTTCATGTGGATGAAGAGACCAGCTAGGAGATGAGTTACGTTTAAATTCAGGAGGAAGAAAACCCTTACCTTGCACTTTGCTATCTTTCAAAGAGTTAATTATTGTTTTAATATCAGAGGCCATGACTGGTTGGCAAATTGAAAGGACCTGATGATCAAAATCAGTCTTGGCTATTGATCTGTGGTGGACAGTCATATTAAAAAGATCTCCATAAAAAGCTTCCTATTGGGCTGTGTGAATAAGGATGTCAAGAGAGAACCTTTTCTAAATTTATGAGATACTAGATGCCAGAAAAATAAGAGTTTTATTTTTCCATATCTTCCTACACTTTAAGCATTGTGAGTAGTCATCTTGACTGAAATCAGATTGTAGTATTGGTGCCTTAAGGATAGCATGTTGTTGTGGATTTCATGGTTATGATTAAGCTGAATTAACCACATGGCATGTCTCAATTGCTTTCTCATTAATCTGCACTCATTGTCAAACCAAATGTTATTACTTGATTGATTTGGTATACTGCAGAGTAGGCCCAAAAAACTGAGTATACATTGCTGGCCTTTGATTGAATTGCAACTCTAAAGCTGTGGGTGAGAGCAGATATTCAGCAGAATACCATCTCAGCCCTTTATTTTGCGTGCGCATGCGCGCGCGCACACACACACACACACACACACACACACACACACACACACACCATGGAGTTAATAAATCTAGATTCAGCCAAGGAGGCAATCTTTATATCTGTGTGAAAGTGGAATTCTGCAGAAAGGGGTTGATGGTCATTGTCTATTCTAGGTTTGAATGAAATTTCTCAAAGATCAGTATATTCTTTTGAAACACAGTTATGATCCAGAATGCTACTGGCTGCTTTAGTGAAAGGATAGCTAAAACCATTACTTTTCCTTCCTAAGTTCTGCAAATTCAACTTAAATATTAGAGCAAATAGATCTAAACTGGCTGCATTTCTCACTGAAATACTCAAATGCCAAGCCACATAAAAGATGAGTGCATCTGTAGGGATCCGACGAGCTAAAGCAATTTTAAGTAGAGTCCCTAATCCTGGTGGTGAAATAATCAAGGACCATTATAAGCACAGTTGGAAAGGATTTGCTAATTTCTGGTGGAGTAAGGCCCAGCACAGTCCACATATAAATGTAGTGTTTGGAAGCAATAGGAGGAATATAAACATTTATTTTGGAGGGTGATTGTGTGTCTTTTGAGTGTAGCTTCACTAGAAGAAAATTGGAGTTGGGTAATAAAAATTCATTGAGTACCTTATTTTCCCCAACCTAGTTCTCCTTTAATCACTATGCTCCAACCCTCACTGAGTCTGGCTTCTTGGCGAACCTCTGTGCAGGCTTGGACCAACCTGTAAAACCAGGAACCCTGAGCTTCCTGATCAGATGGTAGTGACAAAGTTTCCTGTGGGACTATGAAAGCATAATCAGCCAGAAAATGCAGAAAATGGGAGTCATGAGCTTTATTTAACCACTATGCTGTAATCCACATAAGGAGGTGGGAGGTCTCATTATTAAAAGATCTGCCCTCTGGTGTAGATTTATGGCAGTGAAGACGAATGGTCAGACAAACATCATGAGCTGAATAGGGAATGAATATAGTTTGGGGTTTTTTTCAGTTCCTGGTTAGACTGTTTAGACCCGAGGCTTCAACTCACAGTCTGGGGACCTACTTTTGCTACTCTTCTCCAACCGTGTTTAAAATTCAGAGCAACAGTTTCATAGCAGGCATGCAGAAGAACAATGCAGGTTTGGGGAGCTGCTTATTAGAGAAAGGTGGAATATAAAAACAAAAACATAAAAGGGCCCCTGCTGTATCAGGCCACTGCCCATCTAGTCTAGTATTCTGTCTCACACCGTGGCACACCAATTGCTTCTGAGCATACTCAACACCATTTTTCAAAGTGCTAAAAATGGCTGTCAGACAATTCCTGCCTGTCGCCAACCTGGAGGCGATACCTAGGCATCTGTTCTAATAACCTTTGATAACCTATCCTCCATAAATGTGTCTCATCCTTTCTTGAAGCTAACCAGGCTGGTTGCTGTCACCACCTCTTCTGACAGTGAAAAAATACTTTGTTGGTCTTAACTCTCCTTCCATTAGCTTTATAGAGTGTCCCCTGGTTCTAGTGTTATGCAATAGAGAAAATATTTTTTCTCTGTTTTTTCCACACCGTGCATGATTTTATGTACTTTAATCAGGTTACCTCTTAAATGCCATCTTTCATGGCTGAAGAGGTCTAGATGTCACAGCCTGAATTCGTAAGGAAGGTGTTCTAGCCTCTTGATCATTCTGGTTGCCCTTTTTCAGTTCCACAATATCCTTTCTGCACACTGGGCCAACACCTTCATTGACTGTCCACCAAAACCCCAAGATCCCTTTTCTGCTCTGTCATAGAAAGTCCATCCCCATTAGTTTATAGGGGCCCCAATGTGCATTGAAGTGCATTTGTGACTTGGTTGTACCCAATGTGAGGAAATCTCTCTGGAGCTCTTTGCAGTCTCTTTCTGCTTTCACTGTCTATTGTGTAGCTTATCCTTACTTCTAGATCATTTACGAGTAAAGCACAGTTTTCAATAGTGAACCTTGGGGGAAACCACTTTTTACTTCCCTCTACTCTGTCCATTTATTACTACTCTGTTTCCTGTCCTTTAGACAGTTACCAGTCCAGGACAGGACCTGTCCTCTTATTTCATGAAGAATGAGGGACTTGTGAAAGGCATTCTGAAAGTCTAGAAAGACAGTGCCAACTCAATTACTTTTATCCATGTGCTCATTAAAACTCTCAGTTCTAACTAGTTAGGAAGGCATATTTTCCCATAAAGAAGCCATGCTTGTTTTCCTTCAGCAGTGCTTCCTCCTCTATATGTGTACTATATTTTTTCCTTAATTACAGTTTCCATCGCTTTACCTGGTACTGATGTTAAGCTGCCTGTAATGTCCTGAATCCTTTTTTTGAAGATTGCTTCAGGAAAATACTATGTATTTTTTTCTAGAAGATCAGCAGTTTTGCATTTGAGTTCCTTAAGAACTATTGGATGAATGCCATCTGATCTTTCTGATTTGTTAGCATTTAGTTTATTAAGACACCACCCTTTATTGAAGTCTGCAAAAGGTTTATGATAAATCAGGAAGTCTTAAAACACTTTAGTATTTAAAATCTCATATGAGCTTGAGACATTATGCTAGCAAATGTTTAAATGTATTTTATCGCATTATCTTCTCATTGTAGCTTCTGTATCCAGTCCCATTGTGTCAAGTGGGATGAGGAATATACATGAAAATAAGGTTACAAGTCAGTTGTCGGGCACTTCAGCTAATCATCATGCTGATAATTCAAGACATGGCTCAAGTGAAGACTACCTGCAGATGGTGCACAGAATAAGCAATGAAGTATGTAACAGACATTGAAATTAATGCTAGACTTCAATTTTTCTCCTAATTTTCCACCAGCAGTATACACCTGATAAACATTAAGTCATTTTGTTCTGCATTAAATATATCTATGTCTAGGTATTATATCATGTTCCCAGTCTTTTTGGCCAGGGCTGGTTTTTTTGTTTTTTGTTTTTTTGCAGCATACCCACTTCTGGTGCCACTTCCAGGGGCATTTCCTGTTGTGCTATCAGAAAGTGGCTCCAATATATACTAGACTATGGGGCATCTTTTCTGCACATCCTTCAAGGTCCAGGATACCAGCAGTAGTTAGGTTGTGGACTACTTTAAAGAGGTTCGCACTTGGATCTAGGTGTGGTGTCAGTTTAGCACCATGTCTGGGCCAATAACTTTGTCTGGTATGGTTTCTTAAGATCACAAAGTGAGGGCTTTTTTGGAGCCCTGCTACTCTTAGGTTGCAGCACAAGAGTGGTCCTTTTCTGTGGTGGCTGCCAGACTCTGGAACAGTCTCCCAGCAGACCTTCATCAGACACCAACCCTATATTGTTTTCAGGCCTTTAATGGTTAGGATCCCTGTAGTCATGGGGCAGTTAGGGTTGTGTTTATACTGTATTTTAATTATGTTTTAGCTGTTAGAAATTTATCCTTTTACTGTTGGAACCCATCCTGGGACCTCTGAGTGAAAAGTGGGGTATAAATACCAATAAATAAATTGGGGGAAAGGCTTCTGGTGGATGGCAGAGACCTACACCAGAACTTGGATTGGTCTTTAATCTAAAAGTTTGTCTGAGGTCTCATTTAATACATTATAGCTGACTGGAGCAATGGAGGCATTATCTTAGGCAGTTTCTCTTTGGTACTTTTTGTTAATGAACAAAAAAGGCATCATTACTCCATTGTACTTATATTTCTGGTTTACTTTTCATCAAGTGACTCGCAAAATGTGTTTTGATACAGCCACTGCTGTTAATATTACAGTAGTTCCTGGAAAAATATTTTATAGAGGTATGTGGTGGTTCAGTTCCTTCCTGAACCACTGCAGTTTTTCTCTCCCCAGTTGCACATTGCCCTAAGAAACAGAGGGAATGCTTGCTACAATCTCCCTTCACACTGTGCTAAGTCTCTGCCTCCCTGGCATAACTGGTTATTCAGACTGCCCCAGGCCAGTTCAGTTTATCTGAAATGGCTCAGCATGATTTAGTAGCCATATGGCCCAAACAAGTGAGCCAGGAAGATAATAGCTTGATGGGATAGAAGGGAAGATGCAGTGTACAACTGAACTAGGATAAGTTGTGGTTTGGTTCAAGGGTTTTGATAGGTCACACGTACCTAGTGTCTTACATTGAATTCTGATCTTTTCAGTGTTCTTGGCATATGCAGAATCCCATTCACATGCTTTCAGAGTTTGGTAAAGTTCTGTCTTTGGACTATGGCTCCTATGTTTCCTACTTTGAAAGCTTTAAAAAGAGGTAAAGTAATATGAGCTGACCTCTGCTTGTTCCAGCGTGACCCCCTAGTTCTTTTTCAAAGTCTATTATAGAAATGCACAAGTTACCAATGGGAAGTAACTCTCTTTATTGCAAGAATAGTTTTAGTCTCATTGTTACAAAGGACGTTATAAGAGCGAAACAGAGCATTGTTTATCTTTTTTGCTCACCTTTATTCAAGTTCTTTCAAGAAGAATTCAAACAAGAATGTGCTTTTTCTCAGATGGTATAAAAGCTTTTTATGAAATGTGGCTTCATTCTGTGAACTAAACACAAAATCTATTATAGTAGTGCTAATTCTTAGCTTAGCTATTTTGAATGAGCAGTCGTCCCATTAATGCTTTTACTTTCATATAACATGAAGTCCTGGTGATTGTCAGTATCTTGTACAAAAGAACAATGATAGTAGTAAGTTATTCTCACAGCCACATAGGAGAAAGCAAAAATAGCAAGTCCTGGCAAAAGCTGATCTCTCCTAATAATGTGCTAATATGGTCCTAGGATGGTGATTCTACAATAAGGAATGCTGCATCGTTTTCTTTGAGATCACCACAGTCAGTATGTTCTCCTGCTGGAAGTGATGGAACCCCTAAAGGTACTTGTATAGCTCTCTGTCATACCGTTTTAAATGGGAGTCATAAAGATGATTATTTTAGCTGAATCCAGAAAACTTGAGGAATCTTAATGTTTAACTCAAATTATGGAACATGAGAACAACAGGTCAGCGAAGTCTTATTTAGAAGGTCACAGGTTCTGTGTGCTTTTAGTCAGAGTTCCTATCAGCACTAATTCCTGTTGAAATTGAACAACCATTAGCTCATCACTCAAGCTAATGCATCTAGAGAAGTTTCTTAAAAGTGATGATGAACTTGCTACTTTGTTTAAATATTTAGTCATTTTGATAATAAACTTGTTTTAGACCGCTCACAAACTTAAGAACAACAAGCTTAGTTCAGCAAGTTTTCTATCAATACTTTTTTGGCCGAACAAGTTAGAAAAGTATAGGTTTATGTTGAATGTTTTGTTAAGTTGTCTCCGCTGTCATGTGTTGGTTGCAAGGATCATAAAGTACCTAAATTTTGGTAATAACAGTAGGGCCTTTTTGTCTTTGTTAATTTCCCTCATTATAATAGTAGTGAATGTTACAATGCATTGACATAAATCAGTGAAGAATTGCCTTTCAGCCTTGATGGCTAAATAGCTGTACAAATAAAAAGGTCATTTGTGTAGCGAGACAGGAGGTGAAATGTTTTCCCAGCTTGGAAGCTAACATCAAAAACACTTGTTCTTGCTTGGTATGTGGGGATGCTACAAAAAACTGACCATAGAGATTAATGTAGGACAAAGGGAATAAATTATGTCAGTTTTCAGTTAGAGATTAACTGTCTTTGGAGGTCTGTGGATAATATTTGGATTTGGAGGTTGAGGATCTAAGATAATAAATAATCATTTCAAGAGGCCTGAGAACCCTTGCAGCTTCTTCCTTTCCATGTTGGCAATGAGTAGTGGGTAAATCTGAAATTTGGCTTTGTTAAGGGCCCTATTGCAACCTGTGAATGTTGCATTTGTCTACTCTTGTATTTTAAAAAACAGTGTTCTAGAAGAATCCTTAAATTATTATCCATATTTATTTTATAGTTTTTATCTTCAAAGATTGTAGTTCATTGTAATTAAGCAAAATTTAATGTAGTTAAACAAAAATGATTCTCATATGAAATTGCTGAATGACCAAATGTTTATGCTTTTGGTTCCAGTTCCTGATCCTAAAAGTTGAAGTATTTTGACATTGCAAAAGTATTAGAAGTGTAATCATGTAATCACAATAGTATAATTTTCTTAATCTGCACAATTAGATACTTTTATTTTTTTTATTTATACACAATTTTTATCCAGTAAAGTGGATACCAGAAAAGCTGAATTAAATCAATAAATGCACAATATTAAAATAACGAAACTACCAAAATAAAATGAAAACAAGAATAGAAACTTGAGAACAGCACTAAAGGATAAAAGATGGATATCTTAAGAACAAAAGAACACAGACAAATGTACACCTCAGTTAGGCATCAAAAGATGTACAGCACCTGGTACATTGTAGAAAGGCAGCCAATCACATGGTGCAATCTTTCAAATCTTCTAGAATATTAACATGTTGGGAAGGACCTTTCTTGCTTATCTTAAAAGACTGAGTAGTTCTTTGAGAGAGGAAGTATTATTTCAGGTATTTAGAATAGGTGACTACTCTGAGCCTTTTATGTCAACACCAGTACTTTGAGTCGAGCTCTGCAATGGATTAGTGATCAGTATATCTCTCCAGACTGTTGTGATTCACATCAAACCAAAGATATGTACCAGCAGCCTTTCTTCTGCATTCTGTACTAGTTCTATATACTTGGACCATCTTCAAGGGCATGAATCAATGAATACTCTCTCAATAAAAATGGCTTGAATAATTGCTAGCATTTGCATCACCATTTTTTTCTACACTTTGTACACTCAGGAAACTGGTGACCACTTAAAACTAAAAGACATGAAAAGCCAGTTTTTTAATCTGTAGTATGTTAGGACTGAGTGTATTTGTATTCATTCATCCTATCCTGGTGGTTCTTCAGGGAGTACATTACAAAACCCCCAACTTTATGATATGTTTATCTAATTTATTACAGGTAAGTATCTATATCATACTGCCTCCATGAAATTAGATTTATTCTTGATTAAGAGAAAATATCAATTTGTGCTTGTTCAAATGCCATCAATTTTTTTTATTTTTAGAATGTTTTGCTTTTCTCTCACCTAAAAAAAACTTTTGTTGAAATACGTAGTTATGCAAATACTTATCCAGTTCCGTCAAATTATTTAAAATGTGCGTGTGGAAGGAGCCTTTTGCTACTTTGCAGCATTGCTTTTCTGCACATAAAAGTAAATATAGCAACTATACCTTTGTTTCTTCCTTTTAAGTATTTATTGAAAAATGTAATTTCATTATACCATGTTTGGCAACAAGTATAAAATGCTAGTCAGTTTTCTTTTAAGACTAACTTTGATGTTTAGGTTGTGAAAGATTACCATGCAAGATATTGTAGGACAGCAGCTGATATTTTGAACTATTTTTGTGTCATCTGTGGACGCAAGGAATGTAATCCATTATTTAGCTACATATGATCTTTGAACATACGTTAATTTTTGTGCTGTGAGTTGGAAGGTTTAGTACATTTTATATTATATTGGTAATCTCTATAAGATTTCTGTGCTCCAAATGTTTTGTTCTGCTTTGAATTTCTAGACTGAAAGAAATATTTTACTTTGTATAAATTTGTTAGGAGTGGAGTAAGAAAAAAAGTGCAAACACATGTAGGGTCTACACTTTTCAAAGAGGTAAGAGCAGTTCATCCATGAAGACTGTTCTGGAAAAATCACGTAAAAATCTGTACAGAAAACAAGGCTCAAACTTTAAATAGCAGTACAGACTCTCAGTGAACATGCATACATGCTTTGTGTAATTAAATATTGCTAGGAGAGGTTTGTCTAATCTCCTTGTGGACCACTTAGGTATTAACAGAAAATACTATTTTGTTGTATTATACCTTGAAAGTATTTGGAATTTATTGATTTCATTGTGATTACAAAGTATTTTACTGGTTATTAGCTTTGTAGTGAAATTTAGGGTCGGTGTCTGCTTGGATAAACACATTAATTGAAACATTTTATAGTAGTTTTGGTAACAAGTTGTTAGAGCTAAATCAAGTCATTTTTCATGCTGTCAGGTTTCAGTTGCTAGAGTGCTGTTGAATGAGTGCATTGATCCATATCTCTAGTTGTCGATTAATTTACAGATGCTATGGAGGGCTTGAAAAGACCCCCTTCTACTCTTATCTGTAAATGGGGAGAAAAAAATAAAGATACCATCTGGAATTATCTGCTTCTTTAGTTGTTGGAAATAGCTCATGTAGCGGCAATTTTTTTTAGGATCCCAGTATGTACTTTGTTGTGAAAACTTTATGGATGAAATATAATTTTTGGAGACTAAAAAATATTTACTTGAGTTGAAGGATCAAAGTTCATCATATGAGAAGACAAATTAATGTTTGTATGGCTACTGAGGTTGGGAGAAAGAAGCCTAAATACCAAGGTAGTACAGATCTGCTACTTGAGTAGTGCATCATCTTTCGCCAAGTTTACTGACGGAGCATTGAGTCATGCAAGTTTGGATATTCTTGCATATGAACGTTGCTGTTATCAAGTGAACTAAATCACCCGTAGTTGGTCATTTTGAGACTGCAGATGAACACAAAACCTGAAAAGCTAACCAGATTTCATGAGAAAATACACTGTGCTTTAGCTGAGAACATATCCATCATTGAAGCTGCTGACTAGATCATTTTCTGTGATGAAGTATCTGGGGGAAAAGCATATACCTCCCATTCATCTATTCAAAATACACTTCTAAAATATAATGTTGATGACCAACATTATATTTCTGCAAGTCCCACCTCCAGTTATGTGCATTATTATTCTACAGAAAACAAGACAGCGTATAATCCTTTCAAATTCAAGCTCAATTGTCCCCACATAAGTTAAATGTTGAAAGATCTCAGAATTGGATTCAGTCTAAATGGATCATGTAATCTTATACCCTTCATTGGGGGAGGGGGACATAATTATTAGAAGTTTGTGAGTTTCTAGTCCTATTTTTCCAAACTTACTATTTAGCTTGGTCAGTTACTCATCATACTGATTTTTGAAGTGGTAGAATGGTGAGGACCCTTAATGAAAAGTCAGTTACTTTCTGTGAACTAGTTCAAATGAATACTTAAGGTACTATCATTTGAGGAGGACATTGAAAGTAGAGAAATGGGCACATGATATCTTGTTGATGTTATCCTGAAGACTGTTAAATGCCTTTATTTAAATAAGTTATTTCTTCACAGAATGTAACCTATTATGTGCTGTCAATTTAGATGCTGGTGGTAAAATGAACTAATTCAAATTCTGTATCATTGGACTTTAGTTACTTAAAACATAGCAGAGTTGTTTAGGTGAATCCTTTAAAAAGAGATCTACAGTAAGAGAAACTCCTATTTAGTCGACCATCTGGAAGTTCTAGTGGATATTCCAGATCCTTGAAGAGTAATGTAGAGTAAAATGTTGTTCCTTGGTGGAAAAGGACATTTTATCAGTAACAGGATGTAACTGCCGATTTACTTTTTTTGCAAGTTTGTGATTATCTTAACATGGGGCGGTGGTGGTGATAGTATTTCTAACTGGGTAGTGTCATGATATCAATAATTTTAGCTGATTATAAGCAATAAATGCTCTGTTCATATCTAAAAATTATGCCATGGTTGTCTGGCTGCCAATAGGTGTAAAAGAGCTAAAGCAAATAATCTGTTAAATAATACTTAAAATTCTCCCACCTTGCAGACATATCTGAAAATAAGAAGCTCCCATGACACCATGCTTGTGTTTATTTATATTGCAGTGCATCATTTGGGGCTTTCATCACTGGACTCTAGTGGGGAGCTAAACATCTTTAAATGTTTTTGTCTTGGCCTTGGCTGCCTTTTGATTAACCCCAGTCTCTGTTAGTAGAAGCCCTGGCTTGAACTGGACGCACTGTGTCAAAAGGGTTGCCATCTCTTAGAGTGATACTTCTCCTGCTAGATGTGGATTGCCAAATTGATAGGAGGTATGGGCATCTTTTACTGCAGCTGTTATAGCTGTGTTGTACTGAAGAGTACAGGATTCATATATTTCTCTGGAGTGATTTTATTCCTTATTTCATAAGTACAAGTCCCCTCTGTACAAATACAAATTACTAATAAAGTTGTTGTGTGTACTGTTGTAGAAACATAAACCAACGTAACTGTTCAGTTTTTCTGAATTATTATTTTAGGATCAAGACCACCTTTAATACTTCAGTCTCAGCCTCCACCCTACTCATCACCTAGAGATGTTCCCCCAGACATATTACTAGATTCTCCAGAAAGAAAGCAAAAGAAACAAAAGAAAATGAAGTTAGGCAAGGATGAAAAAGAACAGACTGAAAAGGCTGCAATGTATGATATTATTAGCTCTCCATCTAAGGACTCTACTAAACTTACGTTAAGACTCACACGTGTAAGATCTTCAGATATGGACCAGCAGGACGATATGCTTTCTGGTTTGGAAAATAGTAATGTGTCAGAAGCGGATATTTCTTTTAATGTGCAGTATCCAGGACAGACTTCTAAAACACCAGTTACTCCACAGGATATGAATCGCCCATTAAATGCTGCTCAGTGTTTGCCGCAGCATGAACAAACAGCATTCCTTCAGGCACAACAAGTGCCTGTTTTACAACCAAACACTTCAGTTTCTGCAAAACAACCTCAAAATCCTTTGGTACAGACACATCAGCAGGTTTCACAACATGGAACTATAACGCCATATGACGAAGTAGAATTGGATGCGCTGGCTGAAATTGAACGGATAGAACGGGAATCAGCTATTGAAAGGGAACGGTTTTCAAAAGAAGTTCAAGACAAAGGTAAAAATTGCATATATTATATATAATTTCCCATTCCCTAAAAGTCTTTAACAATTAACCCTAAGTTCTTGTACTTATGACTACTTTGCTGTTTCTCATGACTGTGGTGCAATTCATTTATTTTGTTTTTATAAGAAATAAGTTGTATTTGTGTACTCATTCAGCTTTGGAGTATGTGATATTGAACGTGATGGAACCAATTTCTGAAAAAGATGACACAGAATAAACTTGGTAGAGGTGTTTTGTTTGCTTTGGGGTAAATTTCATTTCTTTGAAAATTAACAGTCTTTGATTGCTTAAACTTTCACCTGACATTGGCTAAATCAGAGTGAGTTAACAGTTACTCTTCCTTTTCAAACATTTTGAAAACCATTTGCAAAATGTTACCAGGGAGATGGTAGAGCAAGTGGAAAGACGTTGCAGGTGCTGAACACAGTTACCTACAGCATATATAGCATTGATCTTTTCTTAATATACATCTGAATTCCTACAGCTCAGACAATAAGTCATATAGATCATATAATCAAGCTGCCTATGGGTCTTCTTAGAATAGTGGTGATTCTTTTATCTGTTATATTAGAAAAAATTGTAAATGCTGTTATTGCCAGAGTGGATTTTAACTTCCGTTCCGTACTTAGAAATAGGGGAAGAAATTCATGTGACTGCTTTCATTTTAGAATTCTGGTAGTGAAGGTGCATTTTTTTCCTGTCTGGGCTGCTGACATTGACACAATGTAAAAAGCAAAAAACTGTGTTCTATACTTTTTTTTTAATAGGTAGAGAGTAGCAGCAAGGATGTGTCCATAGAACAGTAGTAAGTGAAGGATGACGCAATAGTTATGCTGAAGCTGTTGGCAAACAGAGGGTGCCTCCAGACAGAAACTAAAAATGCCCAGCTTGTCTTTTCTTTTGAGTTAAGAAGCTTCACACAGAAATCAGTATGTCCCCATTGTTTTCCCAATGCTCTGAAAAACCAGCCAGGCAGTCCTTCCTTTTTCTGAGAGAGGCCTGCTGCTTTTGAAGGCAAACTCTCATGAGATTCCGTGAGATCTTGCCCAAACACCCAAAAGTGGGAAAATCTGAAGCTGATGCTCGGTAAGTGGCAGTTTTTAATTACACAGCATTGGGCTTTATTTCACAGGGACTCCAGAGATTTCAAAAAGCTGTGTGGCTCTTTCACAGCAGCTCTGAAGCCCCTGCAAAGTATGTCCTCTCTGGACACACCCAGTATTACATTCTTCATTTTAACATAATCACAATAGCTACTGCCTGTCCATACCGGGATATCTATGTGGCTGAGACTTTATTTTAAAATAGTGTGTGGTGTTCCCTTAACATTTTCTTTACAGTTACACAGAAAGACAACCTGTGCAAGTGGAATAAAGTGTTGTTTGGATTGTACACTGCTAGTAGAACATATATGAATGTCTATGTAAAGTGGTATTATTTCTCTGGAGACAGCTTAACTTCGTTCTTCAGTATTGTTTTGAATACCGTGTGTGTATGTGTTACAAATACACACAGTTTATCATATACAGTTCATGTGTAAATGAAGACAGCTGTATAGCATCTTTGATTTATAATTCTAGAAATCAAACAAAATTCACTTTCTTGTGATCTACTGTGTTTGCCTGGCTTTTGTTAGCTCAGAAAGTAAATTATTTTGAAGTTCTGCACAATATGCGTAGTAGTCTGAGATAAGGGAGCAGTAATTTTTTTTCAGTGGTTTGTGAGACATATTTGGGAGCATCATCATAGAATAATCACTCTTAATTTAGTAGCTCGCTAGTTATGTCATGTGTAGTGTCTGTTAGTCTGTTCATTGTGTGTACAGCTTGGCACTTTTGCTTCTTAACTGCATTGAATCAGTGGCGCATTCACCTTTTCTCACTGTAGTCATCATCCAGGTATCTTAGTTGAAATGCAGATCTGTGCTTTTTTCCAATAAATAATAAAACATTTAATGGAGTGTGTGGTTTCTAGCTACTGTCATGAGAAGGGTAGTTCAGGATAGTTTATTTCTACACTAACATAAGAACATAAGAGAAGCCTTGCTGGATCAGGCCACAGCCCATCTAGTCCAGCATCCTGTCCCATACAGTGGCCCACCAAATGCTCATGGGCATCTCAAGCAGAGACAAGGACAGACCTTCTCCTGCTCTCGAATCCCAGCAGATGGCCTTAGAAGCACCCCAGTCCCCCCCCCATCTAAAATGCCTTCAGTAGGTTGTGTGTGCATGTGCACACACACATAACAGCACTGGGTCAACTGTTTTCATATGCTTTTGAGAAGATAAGCTAATTAGCTTGGTATCTAAAAACAAGTGTAAGGAGTGATTAGTGATTATATTTTAGTGAGAAGGCATTTGCACACTAGAAGGCTCTGGTGTGTGCCATCACACTGAAGATTGTTGGTAAAAATATATGCTGGGTCTCATTTGCAATTCTTAAAGGTTCATGTTGGCGGATATTAGGAGAGACAGTGCTTTATATAGTTTATCTCTTGATCCTTACAAAGTTTTATAGACTAAATACAGCTATTTAAAGTGGGCCCTAGAGCAAACAGAAAGCAAACACGTACTTTTTTAAAGGATTGTGGCCACCTTATCATGTTTCACAGATTAATTAGTAGCTCAGTAGATTGATCAGTTGTATGCTGCAGCTTCTGGCTAGCCCCACATAGCACATCAGAAATGAATAATGATGAAGTCTCTTAGCCAATTCTAATCCAGAGGTTACCAGACTGTATTCTACCTTTACTAAATTATGGCTCTTAACTAAAGAGTCACAGCTGTGTATGACAGCAGTGACTTCAAGAGCACACTCAAGCTACTGATCTGTTATATTGAGGAGGAAGTTTCAACTTCATTCAGAAAAGACATCTGTCCATGTCCTGAGTTCAGCAACTTCTAATCAGTAAAATTATTTCTATATCAGAGATAATTTTTGATTTTTGGTCCTTACTCAGCCTTTTGCTGCCTGCAAATATTGGCTTATTCAGATGGAACCGATTAATTGATTTGGATACTGTCAGCCTATTAAAGGTATCATATTCCAAATCATCAAATAAAAATATATAGGAGCTTCTTAAAGTTACCAAGCTGTATTGGTTCTGGAACTCAGCAGCAGAAATGTCAGGTGGCGGAACAATGAGCAATGAAGACAGTTTTTATTGGATCTAACTGCCCCTTCATCAAACTATGCTTGGATCCTTGTAGATACTATCTTATTTTGCTCAAGAAGAGGACAGTTTGGTGATAGGACCTCACCATTACAGCAGCAGCATTTAGCAAAGTTGCAGCACGCTATCTTTTTAATTTTTCTGTTCAAGAAAGTAAACTGTAAGCTGAAGCACAGCAAATGATCTCTTTAGCACCTTCATATTTTGGCAATTGAAACAGATACCAAGATTAAGTAGCACATTGGACTCCTCTACTAGCTAGCATCAAATGTTTGCGATTAAGAAATACAAGAATTAGGAATATAACTGAATTTCTGGATTCTCCATCTGAACAGTGGCAAACCAAATGATTATGGGAAATCATAAAGGAGGAGATGAGCATAACAGTACTCTCTTTACTTGTGTTTCTCCATCAAATGGAAATTTGAGGAATGGCACTACCAGTACTAGAAAATGGGTATTCACAGAGTTATTTTACAAGTTTATTACAGCACAGTGCCAAGGGGTCAGATGTTGGTTAGACTAGTCCATTTAGCACTAATGATGTACTGCTGCATGACCTGGTGAAATAGTGACTTATAGTATAACAGCAAAATTTAACTCCTCTTCTTTCAGTGCTGTTTTGTGGTCATTGTCACATGCTCTTTCCTTTGACTGTATGATCTTTCTGTTAGCCATGTGCAACCTGTGTTGTAGTTATCTGATCTGCTTTACTGACTAGGCAACGAAACTGTAAGGTACATTTAGGGGAAACTGCATTGGTGACTTAAATCTCATAATTCTATAATAAGACTAGGGTTTAATAGGAATATTAAGCACACCAAGCATCAAATGCCCAGAATTTCAGAAATTCTAGTCTCTACCCAGCAGGGATGTGCCACCTTCATTTCAGACCTCATGAAGGAGTGATCCACTCAAGATAATAGCAAGTGTCCATAGGGGGCCACCATTGTGGTGGTGACAGACAAGGGGAGATGAAGTGCTGGGAGGCAGCAGAGACAAATTAGAAGGGGTGTTAGATGCATTAAAGTGATCACTCCTTCCATTCTGCCTTCCAACAGGCAGCGTTTGGGAAGGCCTGTCAACCGCTTTTGAAAGCCAGGTCAGTCCAGAACAAAACATCAGTCATCAATGACTAGATTTTGGATGAAGGGGCTGATCTGGCATGCATTACTGAGACTTAGGTAGATGAACTGGGTGGGCCTACTCTTACCCAGGTTTGTCCCTGAGGCTATTTGGTATCCACTGTTCCTGACTGGTGGGGAGGGACGGGGGTGTTGCTGTAGTCCTAGCTCTCTTTAACAAACTGCCAATTCGCTCTGTTAATGGCAAATATAAAATGATAAAAAATCTGGAGAGTGAAATGCATAAATATATCCTGGAGATAACTGGCCTAACAACATAACAATTGAATCCTAAACTTATAGGGTTAAAAAATTGTGTATAATAAAACATTAGTGTAAGAGGGTCAAACTAAATTCACTTCTAGCTGTTCTTGCATATAGTGCTTTTGAGTCTGTGCCTAGGGATGGATGGATGGATGGATGATTATTGAGATACCCTTTTCGCAAGAATTGGTTTACCCAGTGTAACTAACCTAAACTTCAGGAAAAACTGCTTTTAAGAAACATCACAACCGTCATCTGAACTTGCTGGATCAATGCACACTGGACTGAATCTCACCACAGAAGGAATGGTTTTAAGCTATCTTTGCTGTTTGCATTTGGGAAGAACAATCTGCACTAGCCATGTCCTGTCAGAAATATGACATGGTTCTTGCCTATCAAGCCAATCCCCGGGTTGTCTGTGGCATTGAGAATGTTTTGACTACCAGGTTGTATGTGTTGCTGTACCATGACTTATTGTTGTTCAGAGTCTTTATGGGGTTGGTAGAATGGTGGCTGCCACAAAAGAGCTGAACAGTATTTGAAAAAAAATCTAATTAGAACTTCTCTGGTTTTAGGTATGAAGGGAAGACCCCCTTCCCTTATTAAAATGATCTTTGGGCATTTCTGGCTCAGTTTTATTTAAAGATATAATGCTTTACAGGTCCAGATATAAACCAAGCTCTTCAAGAATGGAAAATATAAATAAAAAGTACTGTGGATAGATTTTCTGTGTAACATTTCTGTTCTTTGTGTGACTCATCAAATAATACTTAATGTGCCATGACAAACTATTTCATTCTTGCAGCTGGGCACTATAAATAAAAGTGGGTGGTAAAAACAAACTGAATTGCTGTCAATATCTGGCAGGCTTCAACACTTGGCAGATGCTCTTAGTTTTCATTGATAGATTATGGTTTGTGTAATCCTAATTTATACACTGATTTTATATTCAGCCAAGTACACCAGAGCAATTAAATGTGCTTTGATTCTTGGTTGGCCCCATCCAGTGGTTCAGATACTAAGTGGCTTTCTCCTTTGTCCTATAGGGCTATTTTTAATTGAAGAGTAACCTGAGGACCTAGTCTAGGATGCCAGTTCTACTTATTCTCTAGGCCCAGTTTTTCCATTTACTACAGAGTGTTTCAAAGTATAAGGTCATATAATAGACCCGAAGAAAGATGAGTCAGAAAGAAATGAATGAAACCTGAACAGAAATCAGTTACTTATTTTAAGGATTGCCTGAGCATGCTAAGTCTTGACCTTCTTTTGACTTGTCTACTCACTGCCTTTCAGACTCTAAAGAGAAGATTGAGTCTTATTTTATCCACCGTGCCCACCTGTCATGGCACTGAGTGGTCTCTGAAGTTGACCTAGGTTGTTGCTAGGACTCACATTGCATCAAATGGTCACACTGCAGTGCTCTTGAGCCCTGCAAGATAATTACAACAATCTGCTAATGCACCAGCATCATGTTGGGCAGCTCTTACTTCCTTGGAGGAACAAACATAATATTTGATATCTTTCAGCACTTCACTTCAATTCCATTCCACCTGGCTTTACTTTCTGTGATTCCTTGATGCAGTGTTCTGGGAATTAAGTTACCATGTTTTGGAAAAGAGAGTTGTGCCTTTACAAACACAGTTTCACCATCCAGATCTGAAGAAACTAATGGCTGCTAAGTATTCAAAGGGTAGAAACAAATGGCCAGAGAACTGACTGGGGAAATGAAATGTAAACTTCAGGACAGAGTGAGAGTGAAGTCTTCAGTTATTCAAAAGAGCCAGCTATTCCATTTTGTTAACCTCCTTTGGAAATAGCTACTGCATATTGTCAAAGTGTTTCTGCTGCTATACTTGGAGGCATGTTACTGCTACTCGAATTAGCTGTTGACTTATCTGTGGCCCACTTTGTTTTTGGTAGGTTGTATGAAACCCAAGGAAATGGTTCTTAAAGGGTGCTAAATCTAATGCTGTCCAGATGACAGCTCATAAGTGCGACCAACCCAGTCAGTGTTGTCAGGGATAGGAGGAGGAGCTGTCCAGCAGCTTCTGGATACTTACATGTTAGCTGTCCTTGGATTAGAAAAAGAAATGCTGTGTTTTCTAGGGCCATGAGGAAACGTAGCAAGAATTCTGGGCTTTTTCCCTACAATCATTTCCTGACTGATGAAGAACTGTATGGGTGTGTAACATACATAACATTCTGGAGTACCCTTCCTTGTAGGCCTTTCTCTGTTATTACTGGAGCTTCCTTTCTAAAGCTTTGTTTCAGTTTTTTCACAGACCTGTATTGGTTGGGCCTTTCAGGTCTCAGCAGTACTTGCAAATCTACTCTTCTGGTTCTGCAGAAGTATCCTGAGTTCTCTAATACTAAAGAAGTTGTCGTTGAGAACCCTTCATTGCTGTCTGATAAAATACAGATACCTAAAGCTAGTAGTACCTAACTGAATTGTGGGAAGCCTCTCTTATTTATTTTTATTAAGAATTACTTTATTTGATTTATGGATCATAATACATGGTCATAATCAATGGTTGGTGGTTATATGTTTTAATAACAGAATTCACTATCATAAAAACACTTTTAAACTCATTATTTCTTTGATCTACAGATAAGCCTTTGAAGAAACGGAAACAAGATTCCTATCCACAGGAGGCTGGAGGTGCTACTGGAGGAAATAAACCAGCTTCTCAGGAGACAAGTTCTGCAGGAAATGGATCAAGGCCAGCCTTGATGGTTAGCATTGATCTCCAGCAAGCAGGACGAGCAGACTCTCAGGCAACTGCTACTCAGGATTCAGACATCATCAAAAAGCCTGAAGAGATAAAGCAGTGTAATGATAGCTCAGTTTTTGTTCCTCAAGAGGATGTTATTGGAGTACTTAAACTAAAATCTGAAAACCATCCTGAAATCCTTAGGAAGAAGTCAGATTCTGAAGGTTTAAAGGTAGACATGCAACATAATGAGAATAAACAAACAGAAATACAACAAAATGAGAGTAAACGGATAGAAACTAAACACAGTGAAAGCAAGCAGACAGAAATTAAACATGAAAGCAAACAAGAAAGCAGGCAGGTAGAGGTAAAACACATTGAGGGCAAGCAAAACAATGGGAAACAGGAAGTGAGGCAAAGACCAGAGACTCCAAAACAGAAAAATGAAGTGAGGCCAGATACCCCAAAACAGAAAAATGAAGGCAGGCCGGAAACTCCAAAGCAGAAGAATGAAGGCAGGCCGGAAACCCCCAAACACAGGCATGAAAACAGGCGGGATTCAGGTAAATCATCTGCAGAAAAGAAGCCTGATTTAGTTAAACATAAAATGGACTCAAAGTCTGATCCTTCCAGGGTGAAATCTGAAAGGTCTGATGGATTAAAACAAAGGACAGATGGACGTTCAGTTTCTGACTCTCTAAGGCGTGATCATGATAACCTTAAACAAAAATCGGAGGACAGGAGTGAATCAGAGAGACATAAAGGAGATTCATCAAAGCTGAGAAGACCTGAGTATTTGAGGTCCTCAAGTAAGAGTGACCATGAATCTAAACACATCATTAAGTCAGATAACTCAAAACCTGAAAAATTAGAACGGAAACATAGGCACGAGTCTGGTGAATCTCGAGACAGGCTATCTTCTGGTGATCTGAGATCAAGACCTGACAGCCCTCGCATTAAACAAGAAAGTAAAAGTGATGTTGGTAAATTAAGACCAGATAGATCAGGTTTTAAATCACACAACAGTAAAGATGAACGAAGGACAGAGGGTAATAAGAGCAAATTGGATAGTAATAAAGCACACACTGACAGTAAAGCAGAGTTTCCTAGTTATTTGTTGGGGGGAAGATCTGGGGCTTTGAAACATTTTGTCATTCCAAAAATCAAACGTGATAAAGATGGAAATGTCATGCACGAAGCAAAAAAATCAGAAATTAAGGGTGAATCAAAGGACAAAGCTGAGAAAATTGGGCTTGTGGAGGATCTAAATAAAGGAGCAAAGCCAGTCGTTGTTCTGAAGAAGCTTTCTTTGGATGATGTACAAAAATTTATTAAAGATAGAGAAGACAGATCTAGGAGCTCTTGTTATAAAACGAACAAGAACAAGTCATCCAAATCAAACAAAGGTAAGACTCCATCTTTCATTCATTATGCTTAGTATCTGTAAGACGCTTTAGAACAATGAGTTTGAATAACAAGAATAAATCATTCTTTAATTTTCTCTAAAACCACAAAGTTGAATGTTTGTTATGTAACTTGAAAGTTCACTATAAATATGTTTAAAAAATTATGTGTTTTAGGTGAACTTTGATCAAAGATCTTTAGCTATTAAAGTCTATTAGATGTTGTTCCTTCCATTGAATAATTTAAATGCATTTTATTCTTTCACGTCCCAGCAGCTTTTTATCATCAAATCTAAGCAGTATTATAAAAGGTTCCCGTGTCCTCTTTGATTGAGACACTGACCAAATGTTGTCTGCTTAATTTTGTTGAGATTGAGGCCTTATGTGGTTTTTTTAGATGATGGTTATTGACTGTATTTAATGATCATTGCATTTTGAATTTTCGTTTGCTTGGTGATAAGATGAATATTTCCCCTGGATATTACTAATATGTTGGAAATTTTGACTTGAATGTTAAAATCATGTAAATTTCAGATGTAAACCGCAAGTCAGCAGCCTAGCTTTGTGGGGGGAGGGGAATGAGAGAATTATTCCTTGTTTGGCTTGTTCTTTACAGGTTTTGTGCTTTAAATCTTTGGTATCAGTGTACATTAGCAGTTTCTTTTTACACAGATACTTTCTGTATTGATCTTTAAAAAGGGGGTGTGTGAGTGACAAAACATGTTATGGAAACTTTTATGCTGATTTGGGCCATAAAATAATTCTTGTAAGTGGCCATTGATGCCAAATCAGGTCCATGTTCTGATTCAGCTAATTTGGCCTTGTTTACAAATACAGGGGTATCCCCATATCTACAGATCAAATATATTCAGATTCACTTAACCACAGTTGACTGCAAGGTCAGCCACTCTACAGCAACCGTATTATCCAGAGTAGAGTTGTGGGCCAAATTGTTTTTTTTTCCCTTTGGTTTGGTCCTACTCAGAACAGAAGACAATTCAGAATTTTTGAGTTTCATTGGTACAATTAGGTGTTCAATTGGAACAGTCATTATGTTTCAAGTATTATGGCCAGAGGGAAAAATGAAAAGGTGTTTATTGTTCTCTATGAAGTGTGCTAGTACATGAAAACAAATAAAGAATTTTAAAATTAATGCAAAGGTGCTGTAGAAACTAGTAAGATTTGGGGAAAATTTTTAAAATTGCTGGGTTGGTAATTGCTTTGTCAGAGTGGCTATTAACTATCATTGCCTGCAATCCAACTTGGTTTAGGTATCTCAGGAGACATCTCTGGGTTTTAATAATTTTTTAACACAATTTAAGGTTTTAAAATAAAATAACCATGAAAGCACTTGGGAAATTGAAAACTTGTTGTTGTATTGAGCAGGGGAAATATGAAAAAAAACAGCAGAGAGAGAGAAAAATCAGAGATTAAAAAAACCCTATTAATAGTTTCAGTATGCTGCAGAAATGTGGAGGAAGAAAAAGACTTTTGTGTGATACTGAAAAGACATTAGATCAGCTGTCAGTTGAATCTCTTTGAGATGGGTATTTTGTGATCAAGATATCCTGCTAAGAAGGTCATTACCCAGTCAACCCAGTGCAAGTCAATGGAAGATTCAGGCAAGCAGGTCAACTCAATACAGGTCAGTGGTGGTTTCTTTTACTCCACTGACTTGCATTGAGAGGCCAATTCCTCACTGAAGTTATTGGAAGTTTTAGGCAGGCAGGTTAGCCCAGTGTATGATCCCATCTGAAGTCATGTAAATTGAAGTTTCACTGTATAATTACTTCTTGCGTTTGATGATTTTACTGATTTTTTTGCTAGCAGGTACGAATTTCTTTTAAATGTTTTGTAAGACAAATGAATGACACACATATTTGTAGTTGTAATATAATTTTGGAAAAGTTGTTACTTTAATTATAATGTACCATTCTCCTCCCCCCTCCATTTTATCTAAGATGTTTCACTATCATATGATGTCTGGTTTGGGTAGAATGCTTAATTCTAGGGATTATAGTATGTTTCTCCTAAGACCAAAATGGGGCAGCACGACAGGCATGATTGACTTGTAGGTTGTAAGCCATGATATATGTATTACTGTGCCTAGTGAGCATGATCGTTCTATATCTAAGATCTATGGTTGAATTTATTAAACTTTAGTTCTTTATGCTAGCAGTACTTAAAGAAATGAATTGTTCTTTTGCATTACACAGTGTGAGCAACAGTGATTTACCTGTGAAACTAGCATTATAGTGATAAAACTAGTTTCTGTAATGACTTTTAGTTTATAACAGACAAATTTTTAAAAGAATAAAGACAGATTATTATCTGCTATTTAAATGATGGAACAAGGGGAGCTAGCTCACAAGAGCAAAGTAGTAGATCAAGTAGATTGACTGATGTTGATGTAGTCCACTGTGTACATTGGAATCAATTTTCACTTTCCTTAGAATGACAGTTTTATAACACCTCACATACCTGTAGCTCTGCTGATGATTCTTGCTGTCACTTCCTTTTCATTGCTTAGCTTCTTCCCTTACTATGCTAGTGGGCACTAATCACAATTGAAGTATTCAGTAAAGAATAGTAGTAGAATAGTGATGCTTGAGTTCTCCCTGGTTCTAGTGTTGTGTGACAGGGAAAATAATTCTTTATCCACCTTTTCCACACCATTCATGATTTTATATCATTCAATGAGGTCACTTGTAAAATGCTGCCTTTTGAAGCTGGAAAAGCCTAGATATTGCAACCTGGTTTTGTAAGGAAGGTGTTCTAGCCCCTTGATCATTCTGGTTGCCCTTTTTTGCACCTTTTCCAGTTCCACAATATCCTTTCTGAGATGTGTAGCCTCACCATGGATTTATAAAGTGGAAAAATGACACTTGCTAGCTTGTTTTATAGGCTTCCTAATTATCATTACTAACTATTACTTCTAGCTCAATTATGAATAAATTAAAAAGCAGAGGTCCTAATACTGAATACAATCTACTGGAGTCTCTGAAGTTTTCTTTGGTATAGTTCAAAAGTATTAATTTTTCACCACTCAGGCTTTCTTATGGTTCAGCTCCACAGCCATATATGGCCATTTGGATCTTAGGTGGCTAGGTGATGTCTCAGCTTTGCCATAGCTTTCCCATCAAGAAGCAAGTGTCTTTTAATTTAATGGTAGGGAGTGATGGAACAGAATGCCATATTCTTAGGTTTATAATGTTGAGCTTCAAGCCAGCTTTATACCCTCTTCTTTCATCTTTATCAAGAGGCTTCTTGATTTTTCTTCAGTTTATGTCATCAGAGTGGTATCATCTGCATCTCTGAGGTTACTGATATTTCTCCCAACATCTTAATTCCAGTTTTTTACTAATCCAATCAGGCATTTCAAATTATGCAAGTTCCAAAATTATGTAAATTAAATAAATAAGATAACAGTACACAGTTTTGTTTTAACATCTTTCTCATTCTTGAACCAGACAGTTGTGTTGTATTGAGTTCTAACTGTTGCTTCTTGACCCACATATAGATTACTCAGGAGGCGGGCAAGGTGGTCTGGTACTTCCATCACTTTAGGAACTTGCCACAATATGTTGTGATCCCAAAGTCTAAAGCTTTAATGTAGTCAGTAAAGCAGAAGTAGATATATTTCTAGAACTTCCTTGTATTCTCCATACTCCAACAAATGTTGGCACTCTGCTTCTTTGAAAACCACCTAACTTTTCCAGCAGTTCTTAGTTCACCTGTTGTTGAAACCCTGCCTTGCAGAATCTTGAGCATTATCTTACTAGCTTGTGAAATGAGTGTAATTGTTCAGTAGTTTGAACATTCCGGGGCATTACGTTTCTTTGCTATTGGAATATACACTGAACTTTTACAGTTACGTGGTCATTGCTGAGTTTTCCAAATTTGCTAGCATATCGGGTGTGGCACTAAAAAGCATAATCTTTTAATATTTTAAATAATTCAGCTGGAATTCCATCACCTCCTTCAGTCTTGTTGTTAGCAGTGTTTCATAAGCCCCACTTGACTTCACTTTCCAGGATGTCTGGCTGTATGTCATTGACTACACCATTGCGGTTTGCAGTGATAAGGTCTTTCTTGTGTACTTCTTCTGTGTACTCTTTATATCTTTGCTTCTGTTAGGTACTTAACTTTTTTATCTTTTATCATACCCATTTTTTCATGAAACATCCCCTTGCTATCTCCAATTTTCTTGAAGATCTCTCCCCCCATTTTATTCTCTTTTCTATTCCTTTCTATTGCTCATTTAAGATCTCTCCTTGCTATGACCTGTGAATCGTCATTCAGTTCTTCCCTGCCTTTCACTTTTCTTCTTTCCTCAGCTATTTCTAAAGCCTTATTAGATAGACATTTGTCTTCTTGTTCTTTTTCTTTGAGGTTTTTTTTTTTTTTTACCTTTGCTGCTGCTGCTGCTTTTGCCTCTTGGACAATATCACAAATCTCTGTCCCTTGTTCTTCCAGTATTGTACCTGATCTAATCCCTATACATCACTTTTACTACTTTCCTACTTTCCCTACTTTCTTTAGTTTAAACTTGAATTGTTTTATAAGAAGTTAATGATGTGAGCCAATCACCTCATGTTCTTGTTTTTACTGCCTTTATAGAACTTTTCCATTTGTAGCTGCAGAGTATCTAACCAATCTGATTTTGGTATCGAACATCTCATGAATTCCATGTGTAGTGTTACCTTTTGGGCTGTCAGAAAATACTTGTTATGACTAGAGAATTAACAAAACTTTATTAATCTCTGGCCTGCTTCATTTGTACTCCAAGGTCAAAGTTGCCTATTAATCAATTCCCTGTGATGAAGTTGCCTTCTTTTTTTATGTTAGTTCTAGCAAGTATTGCATGCTTTCATTTAATTGGTCAACTTCAGCATCATTGGTCAGGGCATAGACTTTGATTACTGTGATGTAGTGTGATTTGTCTTAGATTTGAATGGAAATATGATCTTGCTTTTAAGATTGCAACTCAGTACTGTTTTTTAAAACTTTTTAATTGACTTTGAGGGCTATTCCATTCCTTCTGAGAGATTCTTACCCACTCTTGTAGATGTAATGGTAATCTGAATTGAATCCACCCATTCCAATACTAAGTCCATCTTAGTTCACTGACTTCCAAGATGTCAATACTTTTTTGTTTGAATGCATTTTTATCCCACCTTAATAGCCGAAGGTCTCAGGGTAGGTTACAGTTTACCTTGGTCCATAGATGTTACATTTCAGGTTCTGATTCTCTAGTGTTCTTTCTGCCATTGGACTTTTCACTGCCAAGGCTGAGCAGCTCTTTGGTTTTGGCGAGCTGTTTCATTCTTCCTGGAGCTACTTGTAGTTGCCCTCTGCTCTTCCCCAGTAGATTTAGGAGATTCATCTTCTAGTGTCATATGTCCTTTTATTGTACTTTTCCATAGGGTTTTCTTGGGTCGCTATTTCCTTCTTCACTGGATCACTTTTGGTCAGATTTCTCCACTATGACCTCCATCTTGGGTGGCCCTGCATTGCACAGTTCATAGCTTCAGTGAGATGCACAGCCCCCTTCCCAGTCATATGACAGTGATCTATGAAGGCACATGCTTGTATATTTATTACATCTGAGTATAGCTAAATACAGGACAAAGAAATGGAGATTGAAGTAAATTTACGTTCTTTTCCCACGTGTCTCATGGTTACCTAATTGTTGCTGCTAGTACACTCTTTTCCACTTTTCTTGTGGACTAGATCCAGAGATGAGCTATGTCTCAATATCCTTTGTAATGGTCCTGAAATTACTTAGCATGACACCTTCATTTAGTTTTTTGCAAACCTTCAGTGTAATTCTTTTTGATTGAAATAATTTTGCCTTGATACAGTTGTCCATCTCTACTTTATAATGTGATGTATATTGATTGCAATTGATTTGTTGCATATTGTTTATTAATGAAATTGTGATTATATTTATGTTATGAGAACTCACCTCACTTGTACTTGAAAAAAAATATTATTAGGGATAGACAAGCAGAGGCATGTTCTGTGACTGAAAGTTCATGGAAAGCATCTGTACCTTATTCTTAGCAATTACCATAATCTCTGTGAGTCTTCCATGCTACACTTACCTCACTCAGAAGTATCCCCTGAATGTCACAGTACAGTATGCTTCTTTTTTGAGAGGAGGTTTAAATTGAAGAGAAGATGGGATCATAGCCTTGGACTCATGTAAGGGGAGGGGCTGTAGTTCAGTGGTAAAGCATCTGCCTGATCCCCGGAAAAAAGTGACAGCAAATGACTTCCATATTGTTGCTAAGAGAACTTCATGTAGTCATCAGGAATTGAGTACAACCTGTTGTTACCTGTTGTTTGCTTATAAAAATGTTTCTATGTCTATTGGTGTGCATGAAGAATTGCACTTTCAGTTGTATGAAATGAATTTGAGTGTTGTCAGCATGACCTCTAGTGAATAGAGATAATAACTTGGACATAATTTTAATCTGCTGGAACACAGTCTATGTATAGATGTAATGTATTATGAGTTGAAAAGAATCTACTAAAGTAAGGTACTTCTAAATGGGGAAGACATTTTTTTTTAAGTGGGAGAGTGAGTCTAGCCAGTATCAGAGGTCTATTTTTTGTATTTTGGTAGTAAAGTAATTTATTTTTATGAAATTGTCAATATGTAACTTATGTATTTTTTGTGTTTTTCTTGGGACCTGGTGTGAAAGGGAGGCTAAGAATTTAAATTTTTGAATTATAGATATTATTAGATTTATATTCAGTTTATTCTTCATTAATAGGTAGCATAGATCAGTCAGTGTTAAAGGAATTACCTCCAGAACTCCTAGCAGAAATTGAATCTACTATGCCGCTTTGTGAACGAGTGAAAATGAACAAACGTAAGCGTAGCACAGTAAATGAAAAACCAAAATACGCTGAAATAAGTTCTGATGACGACAACGACAGTGAAGTGGCTTTTGAAAGTAAGTTGAGCTAAGTCATACTGATCAAAGTGGCATATCTCTTTGAAAATGTCTTTAAGTTATTTAATTATTCCCACCAGAAGAGTAAAATACAGTTTACTTTAACAAGGCCAGGGTATCGTACAATGTATATCTCAGATTAGAGGTAGAGAAACTTCCAGTTGGAATACGATATACATTCCTGATGTATTGTGCGTGTGGTCACATATGTTCTCTGTTCAGTCTCTGAAGCACCAGACCCATTTCATTAAACAAAATAGCCCACAACATTGAAAGTTGTGGTAAAATGTAGCTGATTTTTCTTTATGTCCAGTCTGGATTTTTGGTGGATCCAGGGTGTTATAAAGTCTTAGATGCAATGATGCAAATATAATAGGCTGCCATGAAGTTAACTGATGTTGTATGATAGCCTTTGGGGGGAGATACTCCAGTGAAAATCCTGCAACACTTAACATTGCAGTCCTTACAAAAACAAGTGTTGCCATATTATTAGGTACCTGGTGTGAGTGGCCTTCAAGCCACTAAGGGATCAATTTTGTTCTTCAGATCTCATCAAAAGATCAGAATAGGCCATAAATAGCCCCTCTTTTTCTATTGGCTCCTATCTTTCTGTGCTGCATTAGGCAGATCATGTTAGGGGAATGACTACTGCAATTGCTTCCCCTAAGAGCTGGTTTTGTTACTGGGAATTATTTTTGTAATACAATCTTGCATAATGGAGTTTTATAATATGCAAGGGAGATTGCATTTTAGTGCCCTGTATAGGTGAAACTGCACTTTAAAAGATTGCATTATTCTAGGGACAATTATACTAAGAACCTGTTCACTCTTTGCTACTGTAATTTTGTGGAGTCACTATTGCGTTCATAATGCTGTGTAAATTTCTAGCTTCCAGAAAAAGGCATAAAAAAGATAGAGATGATGATAAAGCATGGGAATACGAAGAGCATGAAAGAAGAGGTTCTGGAGATCATAAACGGGGCAGTCACTATCATGAAGGAAGAAGGAGCTCTGGTAGCAGTCGGTATCGCAACCGCAGTCCAGAAGAATCAGATATGGATGATTATTCCCCTCCTCCTAGCCTCAGTGAGGGTAATTATGTCCTCTTTTTTTACTCTTTTTTTTTTAATGGTGAATTTTCCTAAGGATATTTTTTAAACCATGGGTTGCCATTCAGTTAGAGGCTTTTGATGCATTAGAATTTTGAAGCATTACTTCTCGCTGTTTACTTTTTTCACTGAGGGTTCTGATTGCTGGGCTTAAAATATTTAGGTTCCTTTCTGCCCTTGAATTGATAATACCTGATTTGATTTGTGGGGGTGTTACCTTACATAAATGGACACAACTTAGTAAAAGACTTTTGTATAGTTACAGTGATGGTGCCTGGACATAGATAAGCTGCAGTTCCTAATCTCACTGCAGCATAAATCTTTGATATTATGTGTTTTTGATATGCTCTTGCTGAAATGGAGGAAGTTATTTAAACAGAAGGTCTAGCAGTGAGTGGATCCAGACATTCACATGATCCATAAATGTTTTGCTTCTATTATTTGAACTAATACACATTTTCACTTTGGGAAAAAATACAGTAATCTAACTTGTGGTCTCAGATCTTTTCTTTTTTGTAGAGCGTGATGAAATCCTTTTTCAGTTACTGTATTTTCTGCCACATGAGACCCACATCTTTTCCAAAACAATTTATCCTAAGATCACCGTGCATTCCATTTATTTTTCCTAAATACCCCTTGACAAATTATTGATGTGCCTTATATGACAGTGCATCTTATATGTCTTGATGTAGATAAGCAGTTTGCATCTTTTTCTGTAGCTGCAATGCAAAATAAATCAGCGTATCACCAAACAAACCAAGGTTTAACTGTTGGCTTCCAAACAAACCAAGGTTTAACTGTTGAGCTCAGTGTGTCAAAATTCACAAGAAAACCTAGCTTAACTCGGGTGCTGTGTCACATCTAGAAATATCCATAATTTTGTGATAGTTGTAGCTCTAATAAAAAAGTTATATTTTTGATATATGTATTTTATTAAAAGCAAAAACAAATAATTCTTTACATTAGTGACTTTTGCTGCTAAATCTTCAATTGAAAGTTGGTATTTTGTACACTTCAAGAACAAGCAAGCACTACACGCCCATGTGCCAGGGTGACCATGTGTGTCACCCAAAAGGGCTTGGCGTGTCACCTGTGACACGCGTGTCATAGGTTGGCCATCACCGGTTTAGGGTTTGGATATAAGTTAGTTGAAAGTTATTTTCTAGCAACTTCAGTGCGGGGGTCAAAGAAGCGGGGAGTGCATGAACTGTGGTTGAGGCCTGTAATTTGCTTTGTTAAATTATACTTTATGGGTTAGGAAAGGAATTGGTTTCCTCAGAATATATATTGATCATAATACAATTTTTAAAATTATTTTTATAGTGTCACCAGAACATAGTTAGCATATTGCCTTAGAGTAAATAATTGCTTGCAAGTTTTTCATTTTATATACTTTATATTTCAAGTGGCTAGAAAGATGAAGAAAAGGGAGAAGCAAAAGAAGAGAAAAGCTTATGAACCAAAGCTAACACCTGAAGGTAACCTTTTTTTCTACTTGTTTGTTTGTTTAAGTATTTCTATCCTGCCGTTCATTGAAAGGTCCCCCAGCAGGGCACCATAGTAAAAAATAAAATAATTTAACATTAAAACTTATTAAACATTTATAGTAAAATAATATTCTACTTACGTTTATTAGAAATGATGGATTCTTCTACTTTCAAGAGGTTCAGTGCTTCTGTGGAAAATATTTTGGACAATTTGGAAGATATGGATTTTACTGCATTTGGTAAGTGTGTACCTTTTCTAGGATTAATTCCCTTAGTTTACAAGGCTTCTCGGATCCTTCAGATATATTTTGTTTTATGAGCTATATATGTATTTGCCTTTCTAAAACTGCCTTCTTTGATAGGTTCTGGTTTTCTTCACTTCTAAAAACTGTTCCTTGCAAATCTCCGGAAAAAAAAATGCAACTATCGTAAGAATTACCCCCACTGAGTTAGCAGGGTGTGATAGTTTCTTAGGAATTTTAGTTTTATTAGCACATGATATGTAGTAGTTAAATATATTGTATGTGCTTAATGTGATACAACATGTATAAATGTATAACCCATTCTTCAGACTTAAAAGGTCAGAATGTGTAATAGAATCACAAAACAGGTAAAAAAACTGATAATTTAAATTGAAATAGGATAATTCAGAAACTTAATGAACAAAGCCTTCATCAACTGCTCAGAATCAGACATAATGTGTGCCATTATTCCAGGCTGGGTTGCCATCATGCTTCCATCACACAGATTTAGGTACATGCAAATAAGTAAAGACTGTTCAGGAAATGTTTGTGCAGTTTTTGTAATTGCTTCCAATGAGGCATCACTTGGGGTATTTGGCTCCAAGTTCAAAGGTGTCAGGAGGTAAATAAATATGATTTTTAAATCAACGCGCCAACATTATTTTTCTTTAGAGCTTTTGGAAGCTAAGGGAGTCCTTTGTTCAGGTATAGAGTGGGATAAAAATGCAAATAATAAAAATAAAACTTCAGTAACACTTTCTTGCGCATCAGAAATGTTGCTGTTAGTAATGGCTAAACTACTGGGAAGAACTCCTTTATTTTCTTGCTTTAAAAATAGGACATTTAAAAAAATATAGCAAATACAGCGAGTCAGTGCAGATATTTTTCAACTTTCTGAAGAATTTTACAGTTTTAAAAGAAACTGTCCAGGATTTTAATTTTTTGGGACTACTTCAGTTTTCAAATACTGCTGATTGTTATTGTTATGGTTCTGACTTACTGGGGTCTGGAACTTTCTTTTTATTTACTTATTTATTTAAACTTTTAGGTGATGATGATGAAATCCCTCAGGAGTTGCTACTAGGAAAGCATCAACTTAGTGAACTGGGCAGTGAATCTGCTAAAATTAAAGCAATGGGCATTATGGACAGGGTAAGTTATTGTTGCCTTGAAAATGAAAATATAGTGCTCTCTTCAAGAAGTGATTTTACCAGAAATATTTTCTATTTGGAAAAGATGTGAAACTCCATGGTGATACCTTGCCCTGGCTCCTAGTAAGTACACCTCCTCCCTCTATAAGAGGATGCTCTGTGAAAAATAATCTAATCCAGTGGTCTAGTATTTCTATACCTTGTTTGTAGAGTGGGAGAGACCCCTCACTTCAGCATTGCTGCAAGATCACTTCAATGAGAATATAAAATGCTAGTTTGTGCATACTCAATTAAATGTATAGATAATTCTCTTACTTGCTTCTCAGATAATCCAGGTTGAGCTTTTGTCATTAGGAACAAATGCCAATCTTCCTTAGCAGGTACAGGGAGGAGAATGAAACTGAAGATGAACAAGAGAATTTCACAGTCATGAAACTTAATGGATATATATATTTTTCTTTTTAGCTTTCAACAGAAAAAACAGTGAAAGTCCTCAATATCTTGGAAAAAAATATTCAGGATGGTGCTAAGCTTTCTACACTGCTGAACCATGTAAGTTGCTAAATTTCCTGTTTTACTTTGGTTTAATTAATAGAAAATATTGCAGGTTCCTCATTCATGTTTATTTTTGTCTGTTGGGCAGACCAGACTAAATAGATTTATTTTGACTTAAAGGTTGACTATCTGTGAAGAGCTGCGTTATAATAGATCTTTTGCATCTCTTTCGTCATTGCCTAAAGTTGCCTGTGTTCTTATGACAGGTGCAGATCTTTCAGATATCTGGGATCTGTATAGTTACCAGGTGTAATCATGGCTGAGTGACATTCCCACATGATAAAAGAATCCATTCCAAAGTTTATTTAGGCAAGATCTGTGTCAGCCAAATGGCTAATGGTGAAAGTTATTTTTAACTGTGACAACAAGCAAGGCAGACAAGACTTCAGTGCAGCAAAAAACAGCAGATCATAAATGTGTAGGGAATTCCTTTAGATTGCAATTGTACAGTTACAGTTCTGCTTAAGTTTTACAGTAGTTTTGAAACAGCATAATAGTTCATATTATCTTTTTCATTTGAGGGGGTACCAGCTGTTGTTTGAGTAATAAAGGGCTCATACCGCTATAAACAATGGGCTGTTTGCCGCCTAGGTAAAACCAAGGTGATGTTCAGTCTTTAAAAGATATATATATATATTTTTAAGCATATATTATGACTCCAAATAGTCTTTTTAAATATATTGGAATCTTTGAATTTTTAGTTATCATTTGTTTTTTAATTTAAATCTTGTACATGATTGCCCTCTTGTGGCTATTTGTACAATAAATATTTCATCAGCAAGCATTTACTGAAATGAACTGAAAGTTTTTGGACTTGTTATATTGACTAGTAAAGATTATTTTTTGTTTTTAATAATTTGGAGTTTCCTTCATTTACCTTACGGTTTTAAAATTTTCTGTTACTTTTTCAAGTAAACATATATTCTTCTTACCCATTCACAATAGTAAAACAAACAGATTGGAGTAGTTTTCTACTGCTCTTATATTGATGCCGCTGTAGAAGCATATGTATACAAGTGTAGAAGTATACAAGTGGGATTGAATTCTGACTTTGTTTCTTTTAAACATCTCAGCACATTTTGTTCTCCATTGGATTCATTTCCCTCCACAAATTGTCAGGGAAACATAGAATGGAAGTTTTCAAAATCTTTTTAAAATTGGTCTCCAAGCAAGCCAGCTTTGAGGCTTCCTTAGATTTTACAGAATTTAGGAAGTATCTTGCTGAATTTCACTAATTGTCCATCTATTCCAGCACCTTATTCTTACCTTGAATGGCCAGATGTTTGTGTGGAGCCCACAAGAAAGACATACACACAATAGCATTTGTCATACTGATGACCGTCAGCAGCTGACCTTTAGATATTCTGTTTTATTTGGCTAATTACCACTATTGTTAAGAATTACCTGTCACAGTCTTTGAATTAATATATGCATGAAAAATGCCTCAGTAAAATTAGGAACAAACAGTATGAGACAGTTCTGTAAAAATGTGACCACTATGAGGAGATAACTGTGGGGAATCTTTTTTTCCAGATTTTCTTTTTGAGGAGGGCATAAAAATAGATAATTTAGAAAAAAATCTATTTATTTAGGCAGCCTATTGAAATTGTAGCTTATTTTTTTTAGTCCTTTAACTTTGAAGAGGTTTATCTAGTTTGGATGGAGGGATGTCATGTTTCTGTTCTGCCCAAGAGATAGACAAGGAGCATGTGATTTCTTTTAGTGCTTCCCAGTAGTTCCTTGCTTTTGACTTGGACAGAGGTATCTGTTGAATTTTTTCCTTTTTTTTTCCTATCGTCCTTTATTCTGTCCTTATTAGACCTCATAATAATCTGTGTTTTATTATGCATTCAATTTTTGCTGTTGCACTGCTCCTTTCTTCCAGCAATCCTCCCTAGTTGTTCCTTAAAGTAGACACACAAGACTAGAGTTGTCTCATGCTTGCCCTCTAGTGGCAGTAATTTATGTTGTAAAATATAACCACCTGTGGAAGCTTGAGATGAATGAATAAATGCTAGCTCAGAATTATCCAGTTAATGTGAATAATCTGAATATTCAAGAGACATAGACATTGGACCAAAAAAAACCTCACCTTAAGCTGGCAGTTATCATATTTGTAGCAGTTTTTGAGCTGTTATGCTGTGTTTCAGGTTTCTTCTTCTGAGAACCTAAGCTTTTGGATATAGCTGTGATATCCATCTTCAGAGGGCTTTGCTCTTGGATGAGTCAAGGGTAACTGGTGGACGAGTCCTTTAAAGATGGATATCACAGTTATATCCGAAACCTTAGGTTCTCAGAAGAAGAAACCTGGAACACGGCATAAGAGCTAAAAAACTGCTACAAACGAGATTGAATCCAACTGTGAAAACCTACATACAACCACTGGCAGTTATCTGTTTGGCTTTAGGACTCTTGGCACTAATTGTGAATTGTCCATGCCCAGGTCTGCCATGAAGGTCAAAGTCTTTTTGAGTTCTCCTAGCCTGGGCTTCAGGTCTTTATGTAGTGAAGGATGAGTTAGGAGTTCTTCCACCCACTTCGATGATGCCCTTGTGGCCATGGACAGATTTGCTGACTCCCTTGCTAGCGAATCTGCTTCGAAAGATCTTTTAAACAGCATTTCCAGTTTCTTGTCTGTGGAGTCTTGAAATAATGATTCAGAGTCCTTCAGGACCACCTGGTTCAATATCAGATTTAACATTGGCAAATCAACTGTTGTCACTGCTCAGATGGATGAAGCATGGTCTGCCCTGTTTATAATTTTTCTAATTACATTGGGTACTCTTCTGGTGGATATTGGTTCCACCCACTCTCCAACAATATCTCCTTCATCATAGGAGGAATCTGCAGCACCATGTCTTTTTGTGAAGGAGGGATCAACAAATCTTGCACCTGTTTAATTCTGTCCTCATTAGTATTGCTGTCAAATAGAATATTGAGGACTGTGACCACTGCTTGAAGGGCTGTAGAGGGAAGAGCTGTCTAGTGAAGGATGAGGGTCCCACTGGCTCATCAAAGCTTGGACCATCTTCACCATTTTCCTCCTGCTGCTCTTGTAATATCACCTGTTCATCCATCCCTGCTAAATTTGGCTGCTCTCTGACGTT
This sequence comes from Aspidoscelis tigris stejnegeri, assembly GCA_023333525.1. Classification (NCBI taxonomy): domain Eukaryota; kingdom Metazoa; phylum Chordata; class Lepidosauria; order Squamata; family Teiidae; genus Aspidoscelis; species Aspidoscelis tigris. Next base: position 18,960,205 of record JALMGA010000007.1, read on the forward strand.
TAGCAAACCTCCTTTAGGAAATAGTTACCTCTCCTCAGATCATTGGCAGGATCTCTGCACAAGACTAGACCTTTGGGCCTCCTCACCACCTTTTGGAGGTGAACCCTTACGTTTAAGGCCATACGTTAGTTTGTAATAAGCATTATACAGCTTTCGCCTTTTCAGTTGCTTGTATCTGTGGTAGTCTGATCTAGACTTGTACTCTGCTGAAGAGGGAAAAGAAGAAGAGGAAGATCTGTGCCTCTTTCTTTCTTAGTAGTCCCACCTTAGCCACACACTCAGCAATCTTAGTTACCAATCTGGAGTCTGGAGGACCACTATGATGCCTCCTATGTTTTTTATGATGTGCCCCAGTGCTTCATTTGCTCTTCCTGCTTCTCTTGTCTACTTTTCTGTGTGACTCAGGGGTGTGTCTCCTGCTCCTGAGAAGTAGCCTCACTGCCATCCATATGAGCTTCGTGCTCATCCATAGTTTTGGCAGTGTCTTGTAATACCCCTCCGTCACCCCTAAGAGAAATGGATGGAGTATATATAATCAAATATTAAGCCACTCTTTTTCTATGTATTCCCCTGGGCACCAACTCACCTGGTCTTGATGACCCACCCCTCGTGGTTATGTGCTGATGCACCAGCCACCCAGGGGAGGGAAGAAAACCCTCAAACTCTGAGGAGGAGGAGGCCTCCGAGACAAGCTCTGCCGAAGATGGGCCTGCCTCCTCTTCCTCTCCAGTTGCCATAGCTCTAGTGTTCATGAGTGTTTCAGCAGCTAGTCACTAGACCACTTGCTGGCCGGCCTCTTAATGTGCTCCCATCTATCTGACCATTTGCACAAACTACCAGGCATAGCAGCTGTAAGTGGCCATACCATTCAGGCTATTGGGGCTAGCAGTGGCCATCTGAAACACTGTTATTTCCAGCGTTCACTCCGATTGGCCATTCACTATTCTACCTATATCCAACATGGCGGTTGAGGGAAGGTTGTGCCCACCTTCTCAAAAAGGCTACTGGGATACATGAGGGGTGGAATTATCACTGTGTGAGGAAAACCGCACCCCTCAGTTAGTGAGATGATCATCCAGGAGCTTCTTTGATAAATTTGCCAACTGCTTCAAAAGATGCCTGTGAAGAACAACCAAAAGAATATTAGAGATGGAATGCAGGGCTAACAGTTTTCTGTTGGGAGGGGGCACCTCCCTTGGTCATCTGGCATGCTGGGATAACCTATCAGTAAAACTACTACCATCTATAGAGAACACGAAGATGTGAATCAGTCATGAAAAATACTGCATTTTATCATTCTTATTTCTTCTGTTGTGGCATTAACCTTTTACATGGTTACTTTTTAAAAAACATTATTTTAATGGTAGCTGTTGTTCATTTTGCAGAATAATGACACTGAAGATGAAGAAAGATTATGGAGAGATTTAATAATGGAGAGAGTTACGAAATCTGCAGATGCGTGTCTTACTGCTATCAACATTATGACATCACCGAACATGCCCAAAGCTGTGTATATAGAAGATGTAATAGAAAGAGTTATTCAGTACACTAAATTTCACTTGCAGAACACACTTTATCCTCAGTATGATCCTGTTTATAGATTGGATCCTCATGGTGGTAAGTATAAAAACCAGCAAATCCATTTACTTTTTTAAGATCGCGTTGTTATATAGTGTCCCTCACATATATAATGTTTCTATTCTCAGAAACCACTATCACCTAAAAATCACTGTTGGGTAACTGCTGCAAGATAGTATATATATTCTGACCTTCTCAAATATTAGTTACAAATCATGTATTGTATTAAAAGGCATAAAAAGGGAAGGGAAAAAACAAGAGTGACAACCCTCTTTATCACACTCCTCCTCCAGGGTTATGGTACTTGTCTCTGATCTTCGTGGGGATCTTCTATTGAATACCACCAAATGTTCTTAGTATTTGCTTAAAACCAGTTTTTGGTTGCATCTTTGAATACTTCTCTGCTAGCTATCTCAGTGTGTTTTTCCACTGAAATGTACAGAAGGCTCCTCTTGGATGTATTTTGTTTAAAAATACTAATATCCACACACACACACAACATTTACTGGGCTTATTTAATTAGCGGCAGTTTAAAAAATGCTAAACTTAAACAAATAGTCAAGCAATCAAAAGAACCTCTATCTTGTATATGTGGCATGTAAAGGGTTTTGTTATGTGGAAGCATGTGATTGTTGAAATATTGTTGAAATATTCTGTCCCCAGCCCGTTGTTATCTATATCAACACGCAACTTGATCTTGGAAGCAATTGGCATATAGTGATAGTACAATATGACTGGGGCTACTTATAATCCTGCAAGCTTTATTTCAGAACTGTTAAGCTTCCAGAGTGGCTTAAAGCACAACTCTACAGTCTAATCACAATAGTCCTATCTGGAAGTGATGTGGTAATCATTATTAGAACAGCATGAAGCAGCTATCCTAAAGCAGCATAAAGGTGCCACAGGTCTTGTATTGATTCCTAGACTCCAGGGTGAGGGCAATAGGTGATCTTTCTCTTTAATTGGAAATATTTGTGTGTTTACTTAACAATTTTGCTGATACCCCAGCTCCCCCAAAGGATCCTGAAAGAGTGAGAAGGATCCCCAGGGCATCTTAGTGCTACCATTTTGGCCTTGCAGACCTGGGCTTGTGGATTTTGTTTGCGTGTTATCTCTTCATCCTTGAAGACCCCAGCCCAAGAGAAATCTCCCCTAACAGTATGTCATCCTGTACCCAGATCTTTCTTGGCTTGGTTTGACCACTTAACCCTTGAAGGTAGTTAGTTGTGAAAGCTGAATTATTCCACTTTGTTGGCAGGTATTCTCTTCAGCTCAAGGTATTGTCTGTCACTTGCGTTTATTCAGCATGGAAGACTTTCATTCACTGGTAAAGGTGAAAGGGAACCTCTGCCACTTGACCTTCTGTTCTCACAATGCTCAGTGTTTTGCAAGATGGTTTTAAGAACTATACTCTTGAGATACAGATTGCATCCATTTCCTGTAGTTCTAACATTGAAAGTTCCCTTTGTAAGATTTTTAAATTTCTCCATTGTTTCTCTGTTGAAAATTCCAAGGGCACTGCCCCAGTATTACCACATTAGACACATCTCCACCTCATTTGTGAGTTGCTTCATCAAATTGAGAGATGTTTTGAATGGATGCTACTTTTTGCCCAAAATATTAACTCCATTTTTCATAGGGACCAAGAGTTTGTCCTGCCTTCTTTCTACTTAAATTCTTCTCAGTAGCTGGAAAATCTGTGATAACATTTTGGATGTATCTATGATACCTTTTTGGATGCACACTTAAAGTATAGATGTGGAAGCTGTGCCGAGAAACCTCTAGTCAGACTTTGGCTGAAAACATGCATCACTCATTGCTAGGATTTCTAAAGGCTTCTTGTCTCATAGGCTATCAGTGCTCAGTCTGTGAAGTTAACAGCAATATTAGAAGTAATATTATTTTCTCCGAATGGCTTTTGCAGGATACCTGTAGGGCAGCCCTTAGAAATCTATTGTCTGCCTTCTCCAGACATTAGAGACGTAGATAGTTGATTTCTGCAATGAGGAATTTTTTTTTTTTAATCTCAGAGGGTCATTGGTCTATGGAATTTGCTACCAGAAGTGGTGACAACAATCAGCCTGGGTAGCTGGGTACTTATCATGAAAATTCCTTCTTGGTCGTATATGCAGGAGGATATTGGCCTTCTAAGTTGAGGAGGTGTAGAGCTGGAGGAGAGCTTTCATTTTCTAAGATCTATTATAGTAGGCTTCACTCAACAGACATATATTTCATACCATGATTAGCAGAAATGTATAAACTCTGGTAAGATATTTAAAAAATATAAATCTCTTGTTTTGGTAAAGTTCTTATGTACAATTTGGTTTAAATTTTTCTAGGAGGTGTTTTAAGTTCAAAAGCAAAGCGGGCCAAGTGTTCCACCCACAAACAGAGAGTAATAGTGATGTTGTACAACAAAGTTTGTGATATTGTTAGCAGTTTGGCTGAACTGCTGGAGATTCAGCTTCTTACTGACACCACTATTCTTCAGGTAAGTGATTAATTCAGTCCAGAATGCTTTCCAATATTAAATTTAAAGCATCTACTTTAAAGCATAGATATTCTGAAAAGAACAGTTTTTGTTCAGAATGTAAAAATCAGATTCTTAATTTTAGGTGGCTACAGTTTTCTTAAAAACAGATTATCTCCCCATCTGGTATTCTTCCATGTAGGCCATCTCAAATAGCTCTCACTCAGATTTCTTTGATATATTTTTAATGAAGAAGCTACTCACTTTGTAGATTCTTTATGCTGCCATTGGTTTAGGGCCAATCTGAAACAATTAGATTTTTTCCAATCAAGATTTAAGTTAGTAAGTGTTCATATTTAAAAGCTAAAGATTTTGTCTGAAGTTCATTTTAGTTGCAGGCAGTGTAAGATCACAAGGGATGACAACAGATTATAGAATTGGAGGGGGCTATTGCATCCAACCCACCCTCTTTCATGGAAGGATTAAAGCATCACCATGAAATGCCTATCTAGCTTCTGCTTGAATACATCTAGTGAGAAAGCTTATTCTGAATCCGACAGTGCCATTTTGTTAAGTGCAATTATAATTTATACTTTTTCTTTTGTTTACCAGGTTTCTTCAATGGGCATAACACCATTTTTTGTAGAAAATGTCAGTGAACTTCAGTTGTGTGCCATCAAACTAGTCACTGCAGTAAGCAACTCCTTTAAGCCACTGTTGAAAAAAATGAATGACTTCTGTTTTTCAAATGGATGTATGCATGTAGTGTTCATGTGTTATAGTTTTACCTTCATACTTCAGTTGTTTTATTATTTTATTTATTATTAGTTGTATTTCTATCCCACTGTACACCCAAAGGTCCCAGGGTGGGTAACAACTTTTAAAACAACAAATTACAAAAGCAGTATTATTAAAAGCAATAATATACATTAAAACGCTTTAAAAAATCAGTATTTCTAACAATATAATCCATATTAAAATAATGGTGTCTGTAGTTGGGGGAAAGTATAATCACCACAGCAAAAGGCCTGGGCAAAGAGGTGCGTCTTCTTCTTCTTCTTCTTCTTCTTCTTCTTCTTCTTCTTCTTCTTCTTATTATTATTATTATTATTATTATTATTATTATTATTATTATTATTATTATTATTATTATTATTATTATTATTATTATTATTATTATTTACATTTCTATCCCACCCCATACCCAAAGGTCTCTGGGCGGGTAACAACAGATTAAAATAGACCCTAACAGTAAAAGACATTGGTATAAAACAATATATAATATGTTTAAGATGACAATGTCTGTACTGTGGGGGGGTAGGGGAACATAAGCAGCTCAGCCAAAGGCCAGGGCAAAGAAGTGTGTCTTCACCGCCTTCCTAAATATATATAAGGAAGGGGCATGACGCTCCTCGAGGGGGAGGCTATTCCATAGTCTGGGGGCCATCACAGAAAAGGCTCTCTCCCGGGTGCCCACCAACCTCACTGTTGAAGGTGGTAGGACAGCCAGAAGGGCCTCACCACTTAATCTTAAGGCACGGGCAGGTCGATATGGGAGAAGGCGTTCCTTTAGATATTTGGGGCCCAAGTCATTTAGGGCCTTGTACGTCAGAGTTAACACCTTGAATTGGACTCAGTAGTGAATTGGCAGCAAATGCAAGCCTTTTAAAAACAGCTAGCTGTTCCGGTCAGCACTCTGGCGGCTCCATTTTGCACTAGTTGCAACTTTCAAACCGTCTTCAAGGGCAGCCCCATGTAGAGTGCATTACAATAGTACAATCTAGAGGCTACCAGAGCATGGATAACTATGGGCAAGTCATCTCTGTCCAAAAAAAGGCTTCAGTTGATGCACCAGCTGTAGTTGGGAGTAGGCACTCCTGGCCATGGCATCTACCAGAGCTTCAAGCAACAGTACATAGTCCAGGAGTACCCCCAAGTTCTGCACCTGTCCCTTCCAGGCCATTGCAACCCCATCAAGGACAGTGTATCTTCCAACTACACGGACCTGAGACCCTGTGACACACAGCACCTCTATCTTGTCTGGATCCAGCTTCAATTTATTGGCCCTCATCCAGCCCATTACCGTCAAACACTTCAGCTGACTCTCCTGATTCAGATGGCACAGAGAGATAGAGCAGGGTATCATCTGCATACTGATGACACCTCACTCCAAATCTCCTGATGACCTCTCCCAGAAACTTCATGTAGATATTAAATAGCATGAGAGATAAGATAGACCTCTGGACAACCCCACAAGTGAGTTCCCAGGGTGCCAAATCAGTATCTCCCACAGCCACTATCTGAGATTGGCTCTGGAGATAAGAGCGGAACCAATGCCAAGCACTTCCTCTAACTCCTAAACTCCATAGCCTTTCGAGGAGAATACTTTGGTCAGTGGTATCAAAAGCCACTGAGTGGTCCAGGAGAACCAACAGAGTAGCATTCCCAGTGTCTCTTTCGCAGAGGAGGTCATCAATCAGGGCAACCAAGGTGATTTCTGTGCCATGACCGGGTCTGAAGCCAGATTGAAATGGATCGAACCTTGCCAGCTAGTTTTTATCAGCCACAAGGGGTAGGGATCCAGAGATCAAATCTTTGGCCACACCCCTGCAAGCAGCTTGTCCACATCCTCAGGCCGCAATAATGGAAACTGATCTAAACAAACCTGGACCAGACAGTTCTCTGGACACCTTGTTTGGACTGAGCCCAATTGTGACATCCAATCCCCTACGAATCTGAACAACTTTGTCCTCAAAGTACTTCACAAATTTGTCACAGCACATATTACTTGGCCCTGGCTCATGCTTCTTCAAGTTCAGTTTTATAAGGCCGCTTACTACTCTAAAGAGCTCTACTGGACAGCTACTCGAGGACACAGTGGTGGCGGCGAAAAAACCGCCGTCACTGCCACATGGTAGACACAGTAGTGTGCTCTAACGTGTTCGGTCAGACTCACAACAACCGGATTTATGCCACCTGCGTTCTAGCTGTCAACCTTCCTATTTCATACAGGCCTGCCGAGGGCTCCAGGAAGCGTTCACATCAGTAGTCCTGCTCATCTCCTGATTCCAGAGAGAAACCAGGGCTTCAACAGGAGCCCCAGTCATGCCAACCGGAAAATCCCCCAGAGCACTCAGGAATCACTCAGATTCCATAAATCTCCGGGGGTGGACCATCTCAGTAGGTCCCACTTCCCCACACCGGGTCAGATATAACCTGAGACAGCCCCATGGTTGTCATGGAGGCCATGAAAAACTGAGCTGGTCCACTGAGCCTAGCCTCAGTGTGGACATTGAAATCCTCCAACACCACCGTGACAGGGGTTTCCAACACCACATCCGGGACCACCTCAGCCAGCTCAGATAGGGAGGATGCTGGGTAGTGGGGTGAGCAGCATTCCTATTCTGTCTCTCTGGCCCAACAACAAAAAAAGCCCTCAACACCCGTTACAGATCAAATTGGCCATTTGGTGAGGGAGATGAAAGTCCGATGGACTATTTGGGGCCCCCGATGGACTGCCTCCCCCCCCCGATCTAGAACAGTGCTGCACTGAGTACCCTGGAGGACACTGCTGGGTGAGACAAGGCCCATCTAGTTCATCCATCCAGGTCTCAGTTATATATACCAGATGAATCCTTTTGTTCAAAATCAAGTCATGTATGATAGACGTTTTATTCCAGGCTTATCTGGCGTTCAGAAGCAACATGGCCAAAGCAGGGGGCTGTTTGGTGCGGATCAGCAGATTTGTTTTGATTTGTTGTTACAAATCAGGGATGTTTTGGTATTGCCCACTTTGTGAAGAAATGGTGTCAGTAAAGATTTTTGGCTTATTGGGTAAATACTAAGCAGTATGCATGGGAGATAGTATATCTACAGAACTTTCTAGTTTCAGAAGAGACCTTGAAAAACTCCTAAAGGAATTAAAATGAAACTTTGGGTGCTACCCTTAACCAAGTAGAGTGACAATTTATATTCTACTGGATGAGTCTTCTGCACAACATTTTGACTTTGAATCTTCAGTTATTCACAGACAAATGCAGTGGTTCTCAACCTTCCTAATGCCGTGACCCCTTAGTGGAGTTCCTCATGTTATGGAGACCCCCAACCATGGGGGCGGAGCAGCTGGGAGGTGGGAGGGAAGGGCGATGGGAGACTCATCGTGACCCCTCTGAAAGGGTAGTTCGACCCCCAAAGGGGTCCCAACCCCCAGGTTGAGAACCACTGGACTAATGTTATCATGCCCAAGACTCTCTCCTAAGCTTGTAATGTATTTTAATAATTTACAGTTATATAGTTGTTACAGTTTGGATTGACTTTTCTTTGCTAGAAGCATTTGATGATAAGTAGTTTTATGCTTAAATGTGCAACTGTAAAACCGTTGTGTAGTGGTGATAAAATTAAACCATTTATAATTTTTTAAGGTATTCTCAAGATATGAGAAGCATAGACAGTTGATACTAGAAGAAATTTTTACTTCACTTGCAAGGTTACCAACCAGCAAAAGAAGTTTGAGGAACTTCCGGTAACGTTTAATACTAAATAATTTCTCTGGTGGATTTTATTTTTGTAAATGTTCGTTTTTAATTGCCTTTAAGATTTTAAGAAATGTTTTGTAACTTCCCTCTGGAATTAGTGAAGCTTTAATTAGCTTAATTATTGCAGGCCCTTCGTTGTTTTCAGATGTATTACAAACGTCTGTGTATAATTTGATGAGATTTCAGGCTAAACAGCAAGGAAAAGATTTGGCATGAGGAAAACTTCCCAGATGAACTCTATTCATAAATTTACGCTCTGTTTGACCCTGCTGCACTTATTTGTTTCTTAGACTGGTCTAAGATTCAGCAGATATAGGGTTAGCGCCACCCCCCAGCATGATACTTTTTGAATGACCTTTATGAATAGCTAATATCTGTTATCATATACCATATTGTTGTAATGGGGCTGTAATGGTTAGGGGATTAGCACTTAGGGGGAAGAATGAAATAAAAAGAAAACTGTTTGGAAATACAAAGCTCAAAGCCCTTGTAGTCAGTGCCTCCTGTTGTTGGATGGTGGTGATTGAAATGGTTCAGGGTGCTGTGTCAATTTAGATCATTGCCTTGGTAGCATCAGTTTATAGTGTCACCTAGGGCCAGTAAGAATCACTTGCAGAGACATAAGAACATAAGACAGAAGTCCCACAAAATGGCCCACCAATTGCTTTTGGGCATCTCAAGCAGAAGATAAGAGCAAAACTTTCACCTGCTCTTGAATCCCAGCAAATGGCCTTTAAAGGCATCCTGCCTGATTTCCCATCCTGGAGCATGTATCTAGACCTTGGTCTTTGTAATATTTTCATTAGTTTTTCTTTCCCTGAACTTTCTGAAGGTAGAAGAGCTATAATAAACACTTAATTTGGGGTGGGTGGGGGGAAACTTTGTGCATCCTTAATGAAGTTGTGTTGGAATGTGAAATGCTTTCTTACTGTTTTGTTTCACTGATTTAAATGTGGCAAGAGTTAAATGTATAAGAACTGGACCATATGTTTTAGAATAATTTTATTGCTGTTGTGTTTTGAAAGCATTTTTATCCTACCCTACTTTGAGAAAGCACATTGTGTTTTTCAAAAAGTTGCAAATAAGACATTTCTTGCTCCCAAGCCCACATTACACAAAAGGAAGGGGATTGTAGGAAATAAAAGGGAGGGGAAATTTTAGCACTGTTTACATAATAAAGTAGCTTTATGTTTTTTAACAGATTGAACAGCAGTGATACTGATGGAGAACCCATGTATATTCAGATGGTCACTGCATTGGTTCTGCAGCTAATTCAGTGTGTCGTGCATCTGCCTTCGGGTGAAAAGGACTCAAATTCTGAAGAGGAATCAAATAAGAAGGTGAGGTGTACTTTTGATACATCGAGGTAAGATTAGTGCATTTTCATCTTTTCACCATTGGGATAGGAAAAGTTGGTAAGAAGAATGTGTACCTTAAAACTGACTTGAAAGAGAAAAGGAGGGAAAGAAGCAGACAAGGTAGGAGCTAATGGAGGAAGAATGAAGATGGATCACAGAAGGGATTGGTTGAAAAATCTCAGTCACCTGCTAGCAACAATTATATAGTTCCATGTAACTTGAATTTTGTAGGAGTGAGGTCATTTGGGAGTCACATGTGCTGGCTGGCACTATTTTTAATTTGTAAGATAAGGAAATAGTGACAGTTTTCTCCTTTCAGACCTTGAGTTGAGAAACATACTTTGTCCCTTCTTGAAAAATTCATAACGTACTTTCATTTCTGTATTCATTTTCAGGTGGATCAGGATGTCCTTATTACAAACTCATATGAAACAGCAATGAGAACAGCACAAAACTTTCTTTCCATTTTTCTCAAGAAGTGAGTAGAACTCAATTCTTTATATAAGTAGGTTATATTTCTCTGTTACCTTCCTCAGGAGCAGGCCATTTTTTTTCTACCTAGAGAAAACGTCACTTGTCCTCTAGCCCCTGAAACTTCCTTTTTAAATTCTACCTTGTTATATATACTCAGTTATATTTACTCAGAGCTCTGAATATATGTTCATGGGAGGCAGTATATAAATATTTTAAATAAATAAATAGTTGTCGGTTGCAACGGTAAAAAGAAAATTAAAAATGAACCCACTATAAACAATGATACTGTACTGTCTGAAAAGAGTGGGGGGAAGAGGGTTAGATGTTTCCTCAGCCAAAGATCAGGGTAAATAAATACATCTTTACCAATCTTCTAAATGTATATAGTGAAGGTGCCTGACACACCTCAAGGAGGAGATTATTCCTTAGTCTGTGGGCTATCATTGAGAAGGTTCTATCCTATATCCCCACCCTTTTAGCTTCTGAAGGTGGTGGGCAGGTCAACACTGAAGAAGGCATTTCTGTTGATGTTTGGGGCCAGAACCATTTAGGGCCTTATAGGTAAATGTTAACACCTTGAATTGGGCCAAGTAGCACATTGGCAGCCAGTACAGTTCTTTAAGAACCAGCTGATGTGTATCTGGCAAGCAGTTTCAGTCAGCATCTTGCTACTGTATTTTAATTGCAGCCCCATGTAGAGCACATTACTATATTCCAATCTGGAAGTTACCGTAACATGGATTACCGTGGCCAAATCAGCTCTGTTCAGAAAGGGCTGGAGCTAGCAAACAAACCAGTCATAGGTGAAAATAGGCATTCTTGGCTGATGCCTCCACCTGAACTTCAAGGGGAAGAGAAAAGCAAACTGAGTGAGCATCTTCCCTCAAGTTTCCAGCATTGACCTCTCCCTCCCAGTTTGTGAGCCAGTTTGGTCTTGTGGTTAGAGTGCTAGATGCATATCTCATTTGATTCAATGGGGTTTGATTCCACAGTCCTCCATGAAGCTAGCTGGGTGACCTTGGGCTTGTCATAGCTCTCTTTGTGAGCTCTCACAGCCCCACCTGCCTCACAGGGTGACTGTTGTGGGGAGAAGAACAGAAAGCTTTTACCAGCTGCTTTGAATCCTCTTAAATGGATGAGAAAAGCAGGATAGAAAAGCCAACTCTTCTTTTCTTCTTCTCCTCTTCCTCCTCCTCCTAACTATCATCACACAGACTGTAAAGCAACCTCTTGCCTGTAGGGTATGGAGGAAAAAAGATAACTAAAAGTCTTTGGCCTTTGCAAGGACTCATCTTGTTTGTGCAGGATGGAATCTATCATTTTCATAGATGACCCCATAATGTTTCTTTATTATTATCTGTAAATGCTAAATATGTAATAAAATGCTTCTTTTAAAAACACTAGTTCTGGATAATTGTCACATTCATCCCTTCTAATATACAGAAATGAGGTTGGAGTTTACCTAAATACAAAAATATGTATATTGTTAGCAATGTAGAATGATCAACTTAAATGTTATAAGCCAAATAATATACTTTCTGTATGTTGGAAAGCTGTTTTTTGTTTTGCAATATTATACCTTAGAAATAAATTTCTTATTCTTCTCTCTCTTCCATTTTTTTTCCTCATGAAGATGTGGTAGCAAACAAGGGGAAGAGGATTATAGGCCGCTCTTTGAAAACTTTGTCCAAGATCTTCTTTCTACTGTCAACAAACCAGAATGGCCAGCTGCAGAGTTATTGCTTAGTTTATTGGGAAGACTCTTGGTAAGGCATATAGATTTTTGAGCCGTAATACTGAATCTACACAAGAACACTATTATATTACACCTGTTTTGTCCATTTACCCAAATATTTGGTGCTAGTATTAGTCCTTACTTGTAGCAATTCTTCCCTGTTTGTAAAGTACTTTTCAATAGTTAAAACTTTAAAAATATCAGATATATTTTAGATACAATTGAACTGTGCATTCTCATCTTCAATCTTTTAACATTACATCTTTCTCTAATTATAATTGGATCATAATAACTGGATCAACCATAATGTTAAAGAGTAAATATGTTCAGAAAGTAAATATGTAGACAAACTTCTAGGCTTTGCAGAAGTTAGCTTGTTCATGAGTAAGAGAGAAATATCTCTTAAGGAGAAAATCTCAAGATTAGTCTTGAATGTTGTGCATTTGGTTTCATAGCACTGAACTTCATCAGTGAAATATGATTAGTCCTATACTTTTTAGATGCTCTGTATTCCTTATTGCAGAATATTCCTTAATAGTACTATTATGGTATATTGGAAATTCTCTTATTTTCTGTTTGTAAGGGATATGGCTTAATAAATTGTACTGTGACCACCAAGGACAACCAGTGATATAATAGATGGTAACAAGAGTTTGATAAAAGGCATCACATACCTGATGTTGTGCAGTAAAGATGGTCAGGAATCATATAACTATAATGTCTCATAAGTGAAAAAAGTGAGAATATTTAAGAATTTGTTTCATCCAGCATAGTGGGCCAGGACCCAGCAATCTTGCAGTTTGTGTCATAGCAGTTGGTATAATGTGGCATAAATTGAGGAGAAAGCAAGGCGAGATTATATTAAAGGGGAACTTCCACACTAACTTGAAAATTATCTTGTCCTAGAAAATCAGGTCAAACCAACATGCATCCAGATTTCCCACAGGTCTGGTGACCATGTCAGCAGATTCATGCCAAGAGAAGAAGAGAAAATCTCAAATATCTAATAGTTCAAATGAGCAGTTTAAATACTGAATCGGAACCCAGTTTTATATAGAAAGAGTGAAAGTGCTGTATAAACCCGAGCAGAAACATTTAATGAACAGGTGAATAAGTAGGATTACTCCTGAAATTAGGGTCATCTTCAAGGTGAAGAGTTGACTGATCTGGGGTCAAGTAAAAACGGGTAAAGAACAAAAGCTTTAGTTTTATAAAATATCCTGATTAAGGGCTAATTCTTTTTAGCCAGATTGTCTCTGAGACTATAAGCCAATCTGCTTCTCTCAATGATTCTCGGCCTTTCGGTAGACTTTGTGGCTTTCGTTGGCCGGCAGTGTCAGGTTAATGAAATTTTAGGGATTTTCCTCCTCATGTGTGAGTCCCTTCCTGCAGGGACTCAAAGTAGCAATGTGAAAACTTCAGACAAGTTATTGCTTCCAAGACACATTACTGGGAGAATGACAGAACTTTTAGAAATCAAATGACATAAGCACAAAAGGACTTCCACTTCTTTCTCATACTCTGAAGAAGATCTAAAAAATTTCAGCAACGCTTTGGACGATATCTTGAACTTTTGTGTGATGAGGATAAAATGAAATAGGATAAAGTGTCCAAGAACCAGGTAGCTAGTTTTATGTGTATTCTTATTGTATCTTTATTTTTTGTTGTGGACCCTAAGTACAGTGCTCAAAGCCCCAAACTTCCCTTTGAGTCTCTTAGGAAAGTGCCTCATCAACTTCTTTCTTTTTGTTGCTGTTATATCAGTTCAGAGGCTGTCTGAGTTAGCTGGGCTCTCTCTCATTTTGATGTATATATTTTTGGACTGGACTAATCTGTCTTTTAGAATAAAAAAAGATACATGACCAGATTTTTCATTGACCAGATTTTAAAAATACATTTAAAAGTATTATTTCTATTCCAATTCCTCCCATGAGTTTGAAATGATCTGGCATACCGTGGGCTCCACACAAGGAGCATTCAGTGGACTATCGCCCTGTTTGTGTGGTACCATCCGGCATGGCTGGGGCTGAGGGTTTCTAGTATATACTAGTGCCTGATGGTTGAACGGCAATATTTCTTTAGCATGCAGTTGCTGGATTAGGTTACATGTCACAACATGCTCTGCTAGGTCAGCAGCACAGCATATTTTGCTAGAGTGGCAGGCACATTGGCCACAAACTTCTCCAGCACCAATGCAAGAGATTTGCCACTTTACCACATGGAAGCTCTGTCTAACAACAAAGTTTGATTGCTACTTCTTGGCAGACTGCCACTGGAGTAATACAAGCCCTCTAAGAAGACATTGAAAGGATACTGGTTCCTTTTTTTGTCCTTCGTTTTTTCTTTTCTTCACTTTCTTCTGACTCAGAGTGTGGATACCTGGACTGCATTTAGCCTTGATCCGCCATCTGAAAATCCCATGGGGATTTTCCTTAAGTAGCAGTCCATAAAGAAGCACTTTCATGCTGGATATCCAACTGAGCCTTCTGGTCTAGTGATGAACACTATAATGGATAATTAAAATAGTCTAGGGAGTTCTGATGAGTCAAGAGGAATCAGAAGCCTCTGCAGTGAAGAGAAGAGAAGGCAGTGTTACAAGTCTTAGTACTACTAATGGTGTATGAACACATTCATAGGAATAATTGCTACATTGTGCCCTTATGCAGTTATTTGTTCAGCACGACATATTTTACCCTGAAGGAGATTTTACATAATTGGATTTGATCTGAGGATGCTAGCAGAGCTACCATTGGAATGCTGTACCTTTTCATATGGGAATCATTCCAGAAATCTCAGCCTCAGTTGTTTGGTATTTGCTGTCTCTGAAAGAGAGGAGTTTGTAGGTGCTGTGATCATTACTGAGGACACAGAAGTATTTTCAGGTGACAAAAAGGAGGTTGGAAAGGCTAAGTCTGAAGCTGTATCATAGTAGTTGTCAAAGAAACTGGAGATGCTTAAAAGAGGATTGTTGTAAAAACTAAAAACCATTTTCTAAGGTTTAGTATGCAGACAGAATAACAGAAGAGACCCTGTTACTGAGGTATAAACTATTGCAACACAGTATCCGTCTTAGTCAGTCATACATATTTATTATAAGCTTCAATAAAAATTATATAATCAAGAGTAATGTTTACATATGTCTATCTCAAGAATAAAAATTATACATTCAAATTCTTGTGTGTCAAGCTTCATATCCACAACAGAACATATTTGTAGCAAATAGTGCATATCAGCTATGTATACCAAGTATGTAGATACATAATATCCAATATAAAAATACCTATTTTTCCACAACTACCGCTGCATAGTCTCATATTGGAAGATGACAAAAGTTATCAATAGTAAGGCAGCTTCAACACCAAGATACAAAAAGGTTTAACACTTTTCTATTGGGAATGCACTGTATTTCAAATTAATATCTTTCAGAGAATCAAATACAAATGTTAATAGTATCCCTACTCATTTACTAAATATGTACTTGTCCTTAAGATATTTTGACTTCTAGTTTTCATTTAATTATAAATTGTTCCTATTGTTTTATATTTATTTATGATGTGTACCTTAGAAGATCTTTATATTATTGACAACATACTCATGCATAGAGTTATCAGGTGTCTCTCCTCCAGTAGTGGATAGTAACATGTTGATGGCTATGTGTTCTTCATGTTGGGGATATATGGTAGTCCCCAGCTGTGAAATGACCTTTTTTCTGAGGTGAATCTGGGCCCTTCATTGTATCTGTTTAGACACATGATGAAGACATATCTCTTTACCTTGGCCTTCGGCCTAAGTAGTAGTTTTTCTTCCCTTTTCAGGCATTATTGTTTGTTGTTCTAGTGAATACACTTCTAATTGTGTAAATTGTTTTTATTGTAACCTGACCCTGACCCCTATATGATGGTACATATGTATGTACATACAAGCACACACACACACACACACACACACACACACACACACACACACACCCTGCCCCAATCTAGGTTCAGCTTTACTCAGGTGACATTACTTGTGTACACATGCATGCCCAGGGGTCAAAAAGAACATGGTTTATGGTACATAAGAAGATAGTTGGAAAGAGTTTCTCCTTTCTTTTCCTTTTCACAGAAGATGGAGAGGGTAGACCAGAGGACTTTGGGCAGTAGTCTTGCTCCAACTCAGACAAGCCACAGCCGGTGCTTTTAAATATTAAAATAAGAGTACATGCAGCCAATCCACAGTTGTTTTCCTTGCCTCATCTCAGATGGTTCTTGGAGTATTCTTCAGATCTTTTTTTCTTCAGTCTTCCCATTGTGAAGCTCCTAACTTCCATTATTGCAATGAGTCTTGTGACTCTGAACTGATGGACTTTGGGGGGACAGGCATTTCTTCTGTATCTCAGTTTGACTCCCAAGGGCTCAGTGTCACTCTGTTACGATTTAGATTGCCTCCTCAACAAGTTAGTATTTTGATTGTTTATTAAACCCTAGGTGACTCAGATAAGAGTGTTACCAGCGTTTTGCTAGTATCTTGTCTCCAGAATTGTTTATCATTGATTTAGGTGAATTAGACAGTAACACACAGAGTTGAGCTGATAGCCTGCTGTAAGACATGCCCACCATTTTCTTTTCTTCATAGGCCAGGACTGTTATAATGCCATAAGCTTGCAATTAGGCAAATTTGGTACAGCACATGTGGACAACTTTTCAGAGGCTAGTGATGCACCTAAGCACTATTCACCTGCCTCTCAGAGAGTCACAAGCATATTTTTCACCTCACACTCTCCCAGTACTTTGCTGTAGTGGATTGTATACATTGCTTTTACAAGGCAAGAGAGAGACACAAGAGGTCAAGCTTCATTAGTTTCCCATCCTCCCCATTCTCCAAAAGAATAAAAGTAGTCTAATCAATGTATTGAAAGATTGTCTTCCTTCAGTGATCAGGATATCCATGTTGTCATTTCAGGTGTGCTGTCTTTCTGGATTCAGCACCCAATTCTCACAATTTTATAGCTGAAAATCCTGCTTCAGCAACTGTTTTTTACAGGTGTACTCTGATCATGGCAGAAATTATCCTTCACCCAGCAGCCTGTTTTCACTTTCCTTTGTGAAAGACCATCACACCATTCCTAGCATGGTAGAAACTCAGCATCTATGCCTCTCTAAGGAGGAAGGCACCTGCTTTCACCCTTCTGATATGGAAAAAATGCCACCTCTATCTCTCCTCCTCTTTGATGTTATGAAGTTATCTACCCTCTTGTCAGAGGTCTTGTTTTGGTGATTAATATGAAGAATCAGGGTGAACTCAGTGCAGAAATGACTTTTTGAGATAGCAGATTTGATACTGCCCCCTACAAAAGCTAATAGGGTCTCCATTAAACCATAGAAAATTGTGTGGAAATGGGCATTCCCAGGTATGTCAAAGAGAATTAACCCAACCCTGTTATTAAAATACTCTTTGCTCCTGATTCTGCAGAATAGAATACTTTTCTACTAGATGAACCTATTTTTACTGGACTAATTTCAGAATCAGTCATACTCTATGATGGATTTGTTCTGTTCTGGGACCATTCTGAAAGGAAAATCAAGCCATGTCTCAAAAGAAATCTCCAAGCAGAAACATTGGCACCAAGAGTGACTGCTAACATATTTCTTTTTTTTCCCCAGAGATTCTTACAGATTCCTCATTTAGCATATGATCCAAACCCCTTTTCAAGAGATCTTTTTTGGTTTCAGCCAGATATTCTTTGTGGCTAAAATACTGGAGTATTGATTTAAGTGATGCATCTGAATGTGGCTTTGGCCCTACTTAAGGGCAAAATGCTTTTTGGTGAGGATGTCCTGAAGGACATTCTGATGGAAGCTAAAGACAAAAAGCAGACCATATCCTCATCCTCATTGTTTTCTGCCAGGGGCAAGGACCACAGATTTTCATCATCCAAGAAACCATTCTGTTTCTTCAAGGCCCATGTCAGCTCTTCTTTTTACTCTTCCTTTCGTCCAAAGGAACACGAGCGGGAGCAAGCTTGGACCAGACTGAGCTCCTTTGCTTGACAAGGTAACCGGAGGGTCTTCCTCCTTTCCCTCCTGAGGGTCTAAGCGATCTGCATGATGTCGGTTCTGTTCAGTGAAGTTCCTCACAGGGTTCTCCTATGGTTGGGGGCAAGCTGTTACAGTTTGCTTCAGTTTGGCATAGGTTCATTTCTGTTAGATGGGTATCAGCGTATTAGTCATTGTTCTCATGGTTATGTTACAGAGTTTGCTGAGCTATCATAGATTCTTCAAATTTCTCATTCTGGAAATAGTGACAATATGAGCAGTTAGTCAAGTTGTGATTCAGTTCCTGCATGGGATAGGAACCATATAGTCAGTTCCTATGAAAGGCAGGCACAGTGGTCTGTTCTGTCTGTTTGAGGGTCCCAAAGAAAAGTGATTTTTGGTGGGGCATCGTTGATTTTGAAGGGTGTCTACAAATCTGTTAGGCTTTGTTAAGTTTAAAATGGAAACTTTGCTTCAGTATGCACCACTCTTCAAGTTGGTGATTTTCTAGTGTTAGCCTGAAGGCAGTTTATTTTCATATCATTATCCATATTTGGTCCATGTCTGCGTTTGGTTTGCAGCATAGGCAGTTTAGAGAGTCTCCATTGATCTTTCAGAAGTCTCAGTCCATTTTTGAAGCTCCTGGAGTTAGGATGGTTTCATCTGCTTAACTTGGAGATTTTCTCCTTCAGTCTTTCTCTTTCATCCAAGCCAGAAATACGGCTATTTCACCATGAGGGTGTTGGCCTCATGGGTTTCTGATTAGTGATAATAAAAAACACAGTAGCAAGCTTATACAGTGTAACTAATTTGGGAGGATTGATTGCTAACTCAGGTGAATTTGGCTTCACTTGTGCTGGTTGAAATGTTTCTTTTAATTTTTTGGGTATCATGTTACTATAGGAAGTAATGTTTGAGTGTACTTGTCTTTAGCATTAGAGGCATTCCTTAACTGGTGGATAATGGATCTTCCTAAGCTCATATTCAGTTGAGATGCCTTCACCGAGATTTTAAAGTGCATTACTAGGGAATATCATGTAGGACATTTGGTTTCATCTGAACAAAAATTATTCCAAAAACTAGCTAAGTTTTAAAGATATTTGGTTAGTTATGCTTACTTTTCTCTCAGTATCTTATGTTTTTGAATACTATCATGACAGAAATTTCACATTGCTAATCAAAAGGGGGTCCAGGCTGGCCTACTAGGTGAATCTTCCACTGCACTGAGCTAAACTTATCTTCTTTGACTGTATTCATCATTCAGAGGTCAGTGAATCTCTGCATGGCTACACTGTTGTCATAATATCCCAGGGTTAATATTAACCTACAGCAGTGAGATCTTGAAGGAGACAGAGGCTTGGGAAATTCCCTAGGTGTATTTGCTTGCAAGACTGGAAACTTTTTTTTGCTCCTAATTAGGGATCCAGCAGTTCTTTGAGTGAATGCCCTGGCACAAACTTGTCTTCAGTGCTTCACATTTCTCCTTCTGTTCTTTCCTCTCTTGTTGTGGAAGGTCAAGAGGGAAACAGTAAAAGTTGTTCTGATATTATATTTGCTATAGAAGCTTTGGTTTTCCCAGTGTCTGGAGATGCTGATACAGGATCTGCTGCAACACCTCAAGATCTGCTAAATCATAAAGGGACATTAGGCTGTGGTACAAGCTGGTTATGCCTGACAAGTCAGCTCAGTTATTATCTTTGTTAGAACTAGATTATTCAAAACACACAATCTCCTAAACAAGATAATTTCTGTCCAGTGTCTTGATAATGCACCATGGAGATCCTTCTGTTGATGGTGTAGCTCCTTTCAGCTTTTATTACACACACACTGAATTTTTTGGAATGAACATTCTGGAAACAAGTGAATGTCTTGGCCTCAATTCTTGGCCTTAACAAGGACTGGCAATTTCTTCTCAAAGTACAAAATGTTGTTTCCACCCATTGTTCAGTGGTTCTCCTGGCAGACCTTCGAACTAGTTCCAAAGTCATCAATGCAACCACCTTTTGAACAAATCAGATTTAGGGTGTTTTTCCACTGTCACTAGAAGTACCCATTAAGTACCCATTAATGGGTACAAAAATGCCATTACATACCCATTAATGGGTACTTAATGGGTATTTTTAGTGACAGTGGAAAAACACCCTTAATATCTCTCCATCATTTATCTCAAAAAGTCGCTTTCCTTGTGGCAGATATCTAGGGTGAAAAGTTTTTGATCTGGCTGCAGCTGAATGTTCATCACTTCACCTCATTCTGTGAATTTGTGTACACTGTCTGCCTTCAGTTCAAAGATAGACAATTCCTTGTTGCAATAAACAGATTTGCATAGTCTCCTTTTGCCTCATCATATGTTCTGCTCACTCAGCAGTGACCTCAATGGTGTTCACATCTAATGTGGTTGGAGTGGTGACCTGGAAAGTTCCAGCCACCTTCCACTATAAAAAGATCTGCACAAGCAG
Source organism: Aspidoscelis tigris stejnegeri (assembly GCA_023333525.1). Classification (NCBI taxonomy): domain Eukaryota; kingdom Metazoa; phylum Chordata; class Lepidosauria; order Squamata; family Teiidae; genus Aspidoscelis; species Aspidoscelis tigris. The sequence continues at coordinate 18,980,831 of JALMGA010000007.1, forward strand.
ATTTAAGATGCATGGTGTTGTAAGAAGTAGTTGATCCTGATTCCTTCCTATACCCCTTCTGAATCTAGGAAGTCTTGTGCATTCATATATTAGAAAGACTGTCCCCAGACAACAGAACTCTGGAATTTTCATAAGAAGTTCTTCTGGAAGACAGAGGGAAGAAATATAGTCTCTCTCTCAGTTTAGAGAAACCACTGGAGGATCTTCATTTTGGATTATAGGTCTGAGACTTGTTATTTAGTGGTTTGGTTGGTTTGTACATTACTAGGTTTAAGGTACTTGTTTACTGGTATATGCTTGCTGATACCTTTGACTTCAGAAATAAAGAAATAAAACATTGGCTGTGCATGCTTGACACCCTTTCTTGTATGTCTGAAATGGAGCAGGAACATTGCTCAGAGTACTGCATTTTTCCCTTCCATCTTCCAGAACAAATTTTCATGGTAAGTCTAGAGTTGTAGCCCAAAACATTAAATTTTCTAAGCTTGTGTCTTTAAATGATAGCTTCTGTAAATACATTTCCCTATTTACATTATTTATTTGAGATGAGATGTTGTCACTTATACAATACCTTACTGATATTGCTTGAATATAATCTCTGATAAGGATTAGACAGTGCTTTGTTCCTAAGGATAAAAAACGAGGTTGATAATTTTTGTTTTGTTAGGTTCACCAATTTAGTAATAAATCTACAGAGATGGCTTTGAGAGTGGCATCGCTTGATTACCTTGGCACTGTAGCCGCACGACTGAGGAAAGATGCAGTTACTAGCAAAATGGATCAAGGATCTATTGCTCGAATTTTAAAGCAGGTTTGAATGAAGCACTTATTTTTAAAAAACAAACTGTTGTTTATAAAATATAGAATTACCATTATAAGATTTGATCTTTGTGTTGCTCTTAATTTAAGCATGTTTTAGAATATTTATCTTGAATAGTTTAGCTTATAAATGTAGCATTGGAGGGATTTTGCATATTCCTTACTTCTGCTGTTAATTTGTTATATACTTATAGCATCCATGTGATTGTTTCTCAGAATTTCACAATAGCAGGCTGAGTAATGAATAAAGGCCATAATATATGGACAATTAATTCAAAAAGTATCCAGCTGGCCTTCCTGGGAGAGAGCATTTCAGTATCTTAGCATTATGTTCATTGGTTATACACATGACCAGCATGTCTGAAATATATTTTTTTACTTTGTCATTAGTCAAAGTATTTTGTCAGTATTTGATGCTTCTGTTTTCTTTAGAAAATGCAAAGGCGAGTCACTAAAGTACATTCATGTATTAAAAAGGCTCACTTTCATGTCATTGTTCAGTAGTGAAGTACAGCAATCAGTGTATATCCCGATATGGAGAAAAGAAGACAGTCCCTCAGATATTCTGGGGCCAAACTGTTTAAAAGTTCATAGACAATAACAATTCTTTGAAATAAACTGAGACTTAATGTTATTTTTCATGATCTTAAATCTTCATGTGAATTCACTGTGATTTTCCACTCTTAAATCCAATAGCATTCACTGTATCTCACTAAAAAGTTAAAAGTAAATCCAATAGCATTCACTGTATCTCACTAAAAAGTTAAAAGTAAAATGGCTCTAGAATATTTAACATAAACTGAAGCACGTGCAAATTCACAGAAAACCAACTATATAAAATATTAACTTGTAAAAGCCATGAGTGTTACTGTATAAATCAACATTGGTTATCTTAGGGTACATTTAGACTCTAGATTACTATGGAATTAGCAGGGAGGACCCAGTTATCCACACCTTCATGTCAGCCTACTTCTGTTTGGCTTCTGTTTTTAAAAGTCACTGGGTTGGCAAGTGTGTGTCGGCTTAGCTGCATTGAATGCTGCTCCTGCTTCTAGCCCCTGCTCACATTGGCAGGATTCACTTGCTGGTCTTTTGTTTTACCAAATCTGGACATGGTAGCATAGCACTGAGTCTTCTGTGTGCACAGTTCATAGGTGTGCATGGGTAGCTGACGCTGAGTATCACTATCCCACAAGTGTACAAGCCTGAACATTCTGTTATTGGAGAGACTATGAGCATCTCAAAAGTATATCTTTATGTATTTCAGGTCTCAGGAGGGGAAGATGAAATCCAACAACTGCAAAAAGCACTGCTAGATTATTTGGAAGAAAATACAGAAACAGATGCATCATTAGTGGTATGTTATAGCTGTTTGAATTAAATTTTAAGAGAAAATTTAATCAGAAGAAAGCTGTAATGAACATAGAGATTTTACAACAATGGCTTCAATGATACAATCAAATACTTAGCAGATTCAAAAGAAGTAAACTGCTGATTGCAAATAGTTGAATTTCAAACTGTGTTAGGTGTTCAAAAGAATTTGAAAGATTATAAGCTTCCGTTGTCAGTTTTACACTGAGCTGAAGGTTTATTTGGGCTATCTAGACCTTGCATTTTCTGACTGCAAGTATGCAAAGTCATTATTTGTTATCACATGAATATTGATTAGCATTAGGCTACTGTTGGGTTACATCTTAACAAAACAGCCTTGCTAGCTATAACTTGACAATTTCTCTCCATGTGCATACTTTGGCGGCATCAGACAAGCAGCAGAACAATAGTTCAAGCATTGGAAAACAAACTCTGGCTTGCTGTGCTTGTATAAAAAGACAAGGAACAGACTCCCTATCAAAACAATCCATGTCTTCACATTAGGTGTAAGCTCAGCTTGTAAGGCCTTCATTTATTTTCAGAAGTGGACAGATGTTCATTCATAAGTGGAACGCAAAACCCCCAGAAAATATGGAATAATGACACAATCTTTAGAAATGCAAACTTGAGGGAGGTGTTGTCTCTAAGGGGTGTTGTCCCTGGTGCTGCCTGACAAGACTCCTCCTTCTCTGCAACCGTATAAAAGCGCTGTCTGATGGGACTTCTCCTTCCCCCGCAGACAAAATATGATTAGTGTTGAGAGGTGGTGTACATGAGTGTGTGTGTTTTTTTAAAAAGTACTGTTTTTAAATTCTTTTCACTGTTTAATATTGTTTTAATTTGTGTGGCTGGGTGTGGGGTGGTTGTTGCCTTACTTTAGCTTTTGGGTTGTGTGGGTGTCTTCGTGTGTGGGTAGGTGCGTGGGAGGGATTGTGTGCCAAGGCCAAGTAAGAGGGGGAGGAATGCAGGAGGGGGGCATTATTGCTGTGGAAACGGGCAGGCAGAGATATGGCAGTGGGAGGTGGAAGAGACAGACAAGGATAAGGGATGTCAGATACCTTAAAGCTACCACCCCTTCTATTCTGCCTCCCAGCCAGCAGAATTTGGGGAGGTTTGCCAACCTATAGTTTCCCACTCTAACAGTGTTGCTTCTGAATGTTAGATCAGTCCAGAATAAAACATCAGTTATCCAGGATTTAATTCTTGAGGAAATTGTTGATCTGGCATATATAACTGAGACCTGGATGGATGAACTGGGTTGGCTTGGTCTGACCCAGCTTTGTCCTTCAGGTTACTTGGTGCAACACTGTCCTAGATTGGGGGGGAGGGTCAGTGTAGTCCATCAGACTTCCATCTTTCTCACCAGGTGGCCAATTCACTCTGTAAAGGGGGTTGAGGGCCTGTTTTTGTTGTTGGGCCAGAGAGACAGAATATGGATGCTACTGGTGTACCATTCACCCTGCTGCCCAGTATCCTCCCTATCTGAACTGGCTGAGGTGGTCTCAGATGTGATGCTGGAAACCCCTGCCATGGTGGTGTTGGGAGATTTCAACGTCCATCCTGAGGCTACACTCACTGGACCAGCTCAGTTTGTATCTGGTCCAACTCTTATAGCAGGACATACTCTTGATTTGGTTTTTGCCACAGAGCGGACTGGTGAACATCTGTTGATAGGAAGGCTGAGTATCAACTCGTTGTTGTGGATGGATCATTCATTGGTGAGGTTAGGATTTACAGTGACAGCTCCGCTCTGGGGGGATGTAGGACCTATTGAGATGGTCTGCCCCCAGAGACTTATGAAATCTGAGCGATTCCTGAATGCCCTGGGGAATTTTCCACTTGGCATGACTGGTCAAAGCTCTGGTCTCTCTCTGGACTTGGGAGATGTGCAGTGCTGTTGACACAATCATTCCCCAAGTGTCCTCAACATGCTTGTAGAGCCCAAAAAGCTCCTTGATATTCCATGGAGCTACAGGCCATGAAACAGGAAGGTCGACGGCTAGAGCGCAGGTGGCATAATCCCAGCTGTGAATCTGACCAAGCACAGGTTAGAGCACACTATCGTGCCTACCATGTGGCAGTGACAGCGGCAAAAATGAGTTATTTCTCCACCATCATTGTGTCCTTGAGTAGCCATCCAGTAGAGCTCTTTAGAGTAGTAAATGGCTTTCTAAAACCGCGCTCAAGGAAGTGCAAGCCAGGTGACAGTTTTGCAAGGCACTTTGAGGACAAAATCACTCGGATTCGCAGTCACAATTGGATGCAGTCCAGTGGAGGCGTCCAGAGAACTGTCTGGTCCAGTTTGGATCAGTTTCAATTATTGCGGCCTGAGCATGTGGACAAGCTGCTTGCGGGGGTGCTGCTGCTGATGTGCTCTCTGGATCCCTGTCCCTCGTGGCTGATAAAAACTAGCTAGCAAGGTATGATCTGATGAATTCAGGAAGTGGTGAATGCCTCTCTGAGAGATGGTGTGGTTTCACAGGCCCTTAATCAGGCTGTGGTGCACCCCTTCCTGAAGATGACCTCCTTGAATCCAGAAAATGTCAACAACTATAGCCTGGTGGCTAACATATCTTTCCTAGGCAAGGTGCTAGAGAGAGCTGTCCCTGTTCAACAGCAGGCATGCTTGGAAGAAGCTGATTATCTAGATGCATTTCAATCTGGCTTCAGGCCCAGTTACTGCACGGAAACCGCCTTGGTCGTTCTGGTTGATGACCTTCTCCAGAGAGAGACAAGGGGAATGCAACCCTGTTGGTTCTCCTGGACCTCTCAACGGCTTTTGATACCATTGACCACAGTATCCTTTTGGAGAGGCTACGGAGTTTAGGAGTGAGAGGCAGTGCTTGGCATTGGTTCTGCTCCTGTCTTCAGAGCCAACGTTAGATAGAACAAGATAAATGTCTGGTAAAGTGCATATAGACTCAGGATGATAAATCTACCTTGTTAAGATGTGGTTTGCTTTAAAAATATTTTTACATAATTTTGAGGCAAAGGTAGAAATATCATTCTACATGTGTATGCTGGGGTTTTATTTAGGCATATATTCGGCTGATATGGGAAAGCAAGAGCAAATTGTGTTTTTATTTTTAATAGTAATAAACCTTGCTGGCAAGTTGTAGGCATATAGGAGGAGAGGAGATTGCTGATTGTTCTGTGATCAGAGCAAAATACTCTGTCTAGACGAACTTTCACCACATTCTGCTATTCCTGATGTATTTTTATTTTAAATTAAGCGAAAGTGAAAGCAAAAATGGATTGCCTGTCCATAACACAAATTGTGCAGGGAGGAGAGAAGATTTTATCATCACGGATAATGTGATAGTACTGCCATTGACCTGGAGTCAAGCATCTCAAAGAGTGAAGTCAGGTGGGCCTTAGGAAACATTGCTAACAAGGCTTGTTAAGGTGCCAGATTTCCAGCCAAACTATTTAAAATCCTAAAAGATGATGCTGGTGAAGCCCTACTCCCAATATACCAGCAAATTTGGAAAACTTGGCAAGTGGCCGCAGGACTAGAAAAGTTCAATTTTACATCCCAATCTCAAAGAAGGACAGTGACAGGGAATGTTCAAACCACTGGACAATAGGGATGTGCATGAATGGGTTTTTTGGCATTCAATTCATAATGAATCAAAAGTTATCAAATTAATATCCGTTCAAATAGATCCCCTTTGAATGTGGTAGGATCCTATTTGATATGAATGTATTTGCATGTATTTGTACAAATATCCAATACAAATGCATACAGATCCCATACAAATGCATACATATCGGATATGTATCATATACGAGCCCATACGTATTGATACGTATTTGATACGTATTCCCAGTTTAACGAATGTACAAACTATTTGTGTGAATGTTCCTAAACATTCATATTCGTACAAATGTTAATGTATGAATGTCATAAAATTTGATCCTTGTATGAATGTCCGAATTCATACAAATTCGTACAAATAATGTATGTTAGGCATATTCGTGTACATCCCTACTGGACAATTGTGCTTATTTCACTTGTTAGCAAGATAATGCTCAAGATTCTGCAAGCTAACCTTCAGCAATATGTGAACAGAGAACTGCCAGATATGCAAACTGGTTTTTGAAGAAGCACAAGAACTGGAGAGAAAATCATCAGTAATCACTAGAGTAGGAAGAAAGCAAAAGAATTCCAGAGACACTTCTACTTTGTTGGTACGATAAAACCTGTGATTGTGTGGACCATAAAGAATTGTGACAAGTTTTTAAAGTAATGGTAGTACCTGACCACCCTACCTGTCCCCTGAGGAATCTGTATGTGGGTCAAGAAGTAACAGAACCGAACATGGAACAACTGATTGGTTAAAGATTTGGAAAGGAGTATAACAAGGCTGTTATATTGTCACTCTGTTTATTTAACTTATATGAGGAGTACCTCATACAAAATGCCAGGTTGGATCAGTCAGAAGCCCCTGGCTGAATATCAATAACCTCAGATACACAAAAATTACCATTCTGATAGCAGAAAGTGAAGAGCAAAAACTGGCTTGAAGTTTGACATTAAAAAAACACACCCAAGATCATGACCTTTTGTCAAGCCGTGTCAAATTCTAGATTCTTGAGCTCAGAGATTACTGCACACAGCGGCTACAACCATGAAATTAAAAGACACTTACTCCTTGGGAGGGAAGCCATGGGTTTCCCAGTAATAATCTTATGACTGCGAGTTGGACCATAAACAAGGCTGAATGTTGAAGTGTTGATGCTTTTGACTTGTGTTGCTCAAGAAGACTTTTGAGAGTCCTTTGGACTTCAAGGAGATCAAATCAATCAATACTAAGGCAGTCAACCCTGGCAGTTAATTGGAAGGACAAATGCTGAAGCTATAGCTCTCAAATACTTTGACCACATAATCAGAGGACAGGACTTTAAAAAAGACTCTGATGCTTGGAAAGATTGAAAGAACAAGGAAAAGAGAATGGCAGAGGATATGATGGATAGATAGTGTCAAAGAAGCAGTGAGCATGAGCTTGGAAAATCTTCAGGAAACATTGGAGGCAGAAGAGCCTGACATGAAGAGTTAAAGATTCATGATGGTTTCTGACAAGAGATGTCAAGGATAGAATCTGTGATCTTTGCATTCAGAAAATATATTTTCCACCTAAATGTAGCTTTTCCTCAGTATTTAGGCAGATATCATAGTTTTGCTTGCTTCACTACAAACTATTATATTTTATATTGGGCATGTCCCTCATCCAGGAATGGAAGTACAGGCTTTATTAATGAGCATAGAATAGTAAAGCTATTTATAAGCTTTAAATGTGGAACCATAATTTTGTTGATCACTTTTAACCCCTTTGATCTGCAAATAGTTCAGGACTTAAGGTACATTTGTTAATTAAAGTAGCTTTGTGAATAAAAATGGTCATAGGTAAACTCAAACATAAATCATTCAGAATACAATTTCCTCTCAGTTTGATGATCTGTTTTATAGCATGTATGGGAATTTGTGTCTCAGCCTTCTGTTGTAGATGCTGAAGCTGGCATATATTAACTCAAAAATATACAGAGTAAATTAAGAACACAACAACCATAAGACTAAAAGTTGGCCAGGATTTTCTTTATACATGAGGAGTCCTAATATTGTTCTCTTTTTCCTTTCCTTTCCTTTCTTCTTTCTGTTTTGAATTTTCCATGCTCTCTCCTATCACACCAGTTTTCTCGGAAATTTTATATAGCTCAGTGGTTTCGGGATACTACTATGGAAACCGAGAAGGCAATGAAATCTCAGAAGGATGAAGATTCATCTGAAGGAACCCATCATGCTAAAGAAGTTGAGACAACAGGACAAATTATGCACAGAGCAGAAAGCCGCAAAAAATTCCTCCGTAACATCATTAAAACAGCGCCCTCTCAGTTCAGCACACTGAAGTGAGTTTCTCAGACTGTTTTCTTGAATTAACATGTTCTGTTAAACAGAGGAATTCAGCATTGCATAGTAGCTAGAGTTCTGGGCTAGAATTTAGAAATTCTAAATTGGTTCGAGATAGGGAAAGGATGATGACAAGGCTGTTATATTGTTAACCTTTGCATTGCCTTGGGTTCTTGGGATGAACAGTGGGATATAAATGCCATAAATAAATAAATTCTGTAATACTCTGCCACATTGTTACAGGATGAATTCTGATACTGTAGACTATGAAGATGCTTGCTTGATTGTTCGCTACTTGGCCTCTATGAGGCCGTTTGCCCAGAGCTTCGATATTTATTTGACACAGGTAAGTTTTTTCTAGAAATTGTTGTGAAATGCACTCCCACCCAGTAGTTGCACAGTAAAGTGCAGTATCTTTGTTAAGTGCTTGGTTTGAATTGGTCATATCAGCAATATATTTTGTCATAATTTCATATCAGTTCCATAATGATTATTTTTTAATTTTGTTTGCATATCATTTCTTTAAACATGCATCTCATCTGTTGCTTTTCTATCCACAAGATCATTAAATTAGAAGAGTGTCTTAAAATGATAATGGAAAAATATTCCTATGTGCTTTGTACTTCTTTTATTTGCATTGTGGGTTAGGATGTAACACTGTAAATTGTATCATTGCCCTTCACAGTGGAGGAACTTAATAACTTGATGTAGACATTCATTTCAGTTCGTAGTTCTTTGGCTTTCCCCCTTTCCTTTCTTTTCATTTTCTTGTTACATAGAATTCATAACATTTTACAAAAATATTAATCCAATAATATAAAAATCAAACCATAGATCATTAATGTTGCATTGTGATTGGCCCATTATGCTGAGTTGTAGACAGCTGTCTGTAAGAGAAGAACTGAGTCAGGCTCACATCAGATAGCTGTAACTGCAGACTTAACCTAGGATGCAGACATGCTGAAGTCCAGGAGGTCTATACTCAAAGACAGAAGCAAACAGGTTTGCAGTGGAAAGTTGGATGACTATTTTACAAGACAGAGAAAGAAATGTCCGTTAGTAAGAATAAAAAACAAGAACTGACATATGCAGAGTTGCAAAGAATCTCGATATGTATCCAAAAGTAGCTTAGAGAGACCAAGCAGTAGGCTTCAGGGTGTTAATAAAGTTGCTCAGATGTAAGATGAATAGGAAAACGTGTTTACATAATGTCAAGAAAGGGTTACAGGCTCAGTTGTGTCTTGGTCAGAATTCCATTCTCTTAGGATTCTTTGTATCAATTTAAAAGTTTTGACTTAAAGTTTTTAACCTGTTGTTAAGCATGATGCAGCTCACTTTTCACTCCTTGCATTCTCTCTCGCTCTGCACTCCAGAGGATGCAAGGGGGCATTGTTTTCTACAAGTAGTCTGCATGTGAATGGGACACTGAGTATAACTGACAGGATATGGCCCATTTCTAGTAGATTATTTTTCATTTTACTACAAGCATGTATTTCTATTATTGTTTTAAAACATTGTCTGGAATTTTCCAAAAGCAAATAAAATTCTGTTTCTTTTTGAAAAATTAGATTCTACGTGTGCTTGGTGAAAATGCAATTGCTGTTCGAACAAAAGCCATGAAGTGTTTGTCTGAGGTTGTTGCTGTAGATCCCAGCATCCTAGCCAGGGTAAGATAAGAGAAAATGAAAAGAAGTCTTTAACCATGCACATATCTTCATTTAACAAGTAGATTTTCTTGATTTTCTTACTTCATGTTTGTATCTTTTTTCTTTCAGCTGGATATGCAACGAGGTGTCCATGGGCGGCTCATGGATAATTCCACTAGTGTACGAGAAGCAGCCGTAGAGTTACTTGGTCGGTTTGTGCTTTGTCGACCACAGCTTGCTGAACAATATTATGACATGCTGATTGAGCGAATATTGGTATGATTACTTCAATGTTTAGTGTCTCCTAAATTTATATTTCCTAGCGACAAAAATCAAATGTGCAAATGTATACTCTTCACCAGAAAAACATCTGGACCAAAAATGTTGTTTCTGATAAGCTTTTCAAGTAGTAGTAGTAGTAGTAGTAGTAGTAGTAGTAGTAGTAGTAGTAGTAGTAGTAGTAGTAGTAGTAGTAGTAGTAGTAGTAGTAGTAGTAGTAGTAGTAGTAGTTAACATTACTTTTTTTACTCCAACATTAAGAGCATTGCTTAAATGAATTGGGCTGAAATTAATATAGTTAAAATTTGCTTGTTGCAATTTGTAGAATGCATAGCATATTAACCTACCAAAAAGTTTTACGTTGTTTTGCTTTGTTTTTGTAGGATACTGGTATTAGTGTAAGGAAAAGAGTGATAAAGATTCTTAGAGATATCTGTATTGAACAGCCAACATTTCCCAAAATTACAGAAATGTGTGTGAAAATGATTCGCAGAGTCAACGATGAAGAAGGCATTAAGGTACAATAAATAAAGCTTGCTTTGTTACAGATACTTCTTCATCTCTTGCTTGAGTATTTTAGCTTGTATTCATTTAGTTTGTGCTTCTGTTTGCAATAAATCTACTGGATTGTGCTGACTGAAGAACAGTCATTGTTAATTAACTATTGTTAATCAGTAGTTATGTTTTTATTTTCAGAAATTGGTAAATGAGACATTCCAGAAGCTGTGGTTTACTCCAACTCCCCATAATGACAAAGAAGCAATGACCAGGAAAATACTGAATATTACTGATGTGGTATGAGTTAGAATGCTTAGTTATTTTGAATTAATTTTTTAGTTGTGCTAATTAAGTAGAACCTTGTATATATACAGACATATTATTTGAGACAACACTGGTAAATAGTATAGATAGCCTCAGTGTGCATAGGGAACTATGAGTGAGTTAAGGTTTTGCTTTCATTTTCCACTTGACAATGCCAAGAATTGGTATGAGACAGGATACTGGTCTAGATGGGCAGTGGCCTAATCCAGCAGGGCTCCTCTTAATTTTTTATGTTCATATGCCAGACCATCTAAAAAGCTTATTATTCTGTGCTACTTAATCGTACAGTTTTGTAAATGTAGGACACTATCAACCCACCGACCAGCCTATGAGCAATCCTTGTAAATTCAGCTTTTTAGAATATGAAAACCCTGCAGGGATGGGGGGAACTGGGTCAGAAATTATGCCACAATAAAAGTTAATGTAACTTTTTAACAGGATTTTTTTTTTGGCTGTGTTTCATTGCTTATTTGAGGTTCCCCTTGCAGGATAGCTATTATTTCTTTTGGGTTTATCCAGACGTCAGACACCTGATTATTTTAATTTATATTTTCAAAAGATTAAGTTTGCTAGGGTGATAAGCATGAGTTTTCTGAATTGCTGTCTTCAGCAAAGTTATTCCTGCAGTCAAAGAAATACATTTTATGAAAAACTTTATAACTTGTTAACTCTTTCCTGACACTTAGGTTTTATTCACAAAATTAAAAGTCTGGAGTTAACAAAGAGGCTTGGCTGGATTAGCTGCAGTCTATTTCCTTGAGTTATTGAATTTTAACAACAAAGAGAGGAAGTTGTTATTCTTCTCAAGACTGATTTTCTGTTAATTTTTCAACGTTTGCATCTCTGAGGCAGAAATCTACCTCATGATGTAAAATGGTGACATTTTTCACCTGAATAAATGGAGGTTAAATAGTGAGCTCTTTTGTTATATAGTACAGTTAGCCTTCAGCATTTGAAAGCATTTTAATCCTAGAAGCTCTCACAAATGCTGAAGTCATGAATTCATAGATTGGCTAAAATACTCTTTAATCTGGAAAACTGTCCCAGAATGATGGTCTGTGCACAACTTCTGCAGTTATGTACGCTCCCTGCACAGACCCATGGTAGGAGAAATGGCATATGTCAAAGGAATCAAGTGTTATAGTGTGTGGCATATGAAACTTGTAAGAATATATGTATTCCCCTGTGCCTACACAATCTATAGTAATGCTTTCTGTGTCATTCTGTTCCATTATAACTCATATAGTGTGTTAGTTAATTAAAAATAACATTGAATGAATTAAGTTTTTTTGATCATGACAAATAACACCTCTGCAATAATTAAAATACTTTAAAAGTATTATGTCTGCTCTTGTATTCTACACTTTTGACAGTAATATAGTTTTAAATAGACTATCATGTCTCTGGGAAGCCTGAAGAATAGAACAAATAAAATAAATAAATAGTAGGCTCTTTCAAATATCATGCCCATTCATAGTCCTAATGATAGTATTGAAAAGACTTGGCCCAAATGAATACTGCGAAACATTTAGGACATACAAGGTTAGGCCTAATTAAAACCGTAATAACAAGAATAGAAAGCTACAGTGGCAAAACCACTGCTGTAACCTTGGTAATGGAGATATGCCTTAATCAGACACCTAAACATAATAGGAAACAGGCATATTTCCATGGGTAGAACCTTCCACATCTCTGGTGCCACAAAAGAGAAGGTATTATTTTTCTTCTGAGTGAGTAGTATCAAAGCAAGAAAGTACTAATACAAGCTTTTTAAGACTAGGTATCATATAATTCTGATTGTAGCATTCGTCAGTAATCTGGCAGCCTTTTTTTTTGAAGCTGTGAGTGCAAATCCATAAATAGAGCTCATTGCAATTGTTGAGAACTTTGAGATAGTAAAAATCCTTGTTCCACAGAATTTGCAGTGTAAGATCAAGGTAAGAATCACTAGATCAGACAGAATGAAGAGGCAGCATTCTAAAATAATAGTCATAATAATAAGAACAATTGATTGTTTAATGTTTTTTACTGTTATTCACAAGTTTTTGTATATATTTTCTCATAGGTTGCAGCTTGTAGAGATACAGGATATGACTGGTTTGAACAACTTCTTCAGAATGTAAGTAAATTTAAACTTGAATTATTTTCTTTAGATAGGACAATAGGTGGGTGAAAAAATAATATGAACTTCATATTATTATATGAAATAATAATAAAAAAGCAAAATCCTTCCCCTCCCCAATAAAGCCACTTGAGTAAATATAGAAGATTCACAAATATATAGCACCTTGTAAAAGAAAGCAGTTGTAATTGGAGAAGAAAGGCAAATCCCATTGACTATTTATTTATTTATTTACATTTTATCCTGCCCTATACCTGAAGGTCTCTGGGCTGGTAACAACATCTAAAAATCAAACTTCATTAAAACAGCAACAGTATGTAATAAAACAGTAGCATCTGCAAATGGGAAGGAAAAGTGTATCCCCATTTAACCAAAGGCTAGGGCAAAGTTATATGCAAAGTTAGAGTTATGTATTCTCTCACAAACATTGGCAAAGATGATTAATATAACATGTGGTTTCTTTAAGGGTGTTAAAAGACTTAACTGTACAAGCAGAAATCATGCGACACTAGCAAGAGTGAGTGAGTCACTTGGTAGCAGTAAAAGTGTGAAAAAAGTTGCCATTGTTTACAGTAATTTCACGGTGTCTAAATATACTGCAGAAAGGGCTGCAATGCAAATTAACTTTTATTCTGGAGTAGGCTTGCGTTAAGTCTCTGTCTGACACAGTCGATCTGCCTAGAGAAACTAAGGATTTGTGGGTGATGCACACAAATACAGCATCTCTTGGAACAGGTCTAGCCCCATGCAAATTTAAGTGGGAAACCTACCTGTCCCATTCATAGAGCTGCTCCCATTATAGCTGCCTTCATGAGGCAGAGCTATTTCATGCCTGTGTACTGAAGGTGCAGAGGCCTTCACACATTTGTGTGTGCACACATGCACCTGTGAAAGTTGTATAGAGGAAGCGCCACCTGGCGGCAAATCTTTTGATCGTTCGATCAAGCAGTGAAGTGAAGATAAAACCCACTTCATGAGGAAATCTGAACCTATAGGGAAAGGTGAGTTCCCAGCTAAATTTCCATTTGGCTCACCCAAGTATTACCTGGCTCAGGCATCATGGAGAGGTTTATCTAGTTGTACGCAGCTTTCAGTAGTCCTTAGCCTCTCTACATAGTTTGAATGTATCAGACAGAAGTTTAGCACAAGCCTACTTCGAATGGCAAAATCATCTTCAAATAAAGAAGTGGTTACTAACTCTTCACCTTACTAATAATAAACTGTCAGGACTAGGGGCCTGTTCGCACTTGGCTTTTTTCTGGAGTATATCTCAGGATAGGGGTCTGTGGTCTGTATGCTAATGCAGACTCTGGCAGGCCTCACTTGGGACGCCCTATAGCCTGCACTAGCATGCGGACAGCAGGCCCCTCTTCCAGGATAGATTCTGGAATAAAGCCAAGTGCAAATAGGCCCCAATATGAGCATTAACAAGTGGGGAAGTCAGCACCAGGAGCTTAACAAAATCTGTCCTTCCTTTCTGGTCCTGAATGGTCTAAGAGTTGGTGATTTCAGTGGTGGGTGCATGCGGCATCTGTTGGTTTTATAGTCCTTTTTAAAAAAATACACCCAAGATGGGGTCATACAGAACTTTAAAACATCAGTGAAAACATAACGAAAAGCAAGCTTCAGGACAACATAAGGAACAGCTAGATTTGCTATGTCCAGATTGCTGCTTTACTGATAGTTGTTTTCCACTGTTGTAGAAAGAGAATACTTTTATTATTTTTTTATGAAGATGGTTTTCATATTCTCAGAACTAAACATCAAAATCGGCCTTGTTTAATTGTGCATTTGCAGTTACTAAAATCTGAAGAGGATGCTTCATATAAGCCTGTGAAGAAGGCCTGTACTCAACTTGTGGATAATTTAGTTGAACACATTCTAAAGTATGAAGAATCTCTGGCAGGTAAAACAAGTTCTTACATTTCTTTCATATGCTATTAAGGGTTTTGACATCTCGGAGTTCAAAAAATCCTAGACATTATTACAGGACAGAGTTCTGTAAATTGTTATTGAGGCATTGTCACATATGTTTGTCCATACAGTAATCAGTATACGTCAGAGAAACTCTTCAAGATGAGAAGAAAACAGTGGAAAATAGCATTGTAAAACTTTCAAAATTAGTACAATATATCATAAAATGAAATTTACTGTATAATTTTTTAGGTGTATATCTCAGCTTTTTCGTGTTACTTTATGCATGTGATTTATGGTTGTTAAACAGTTTTATTGTATTTTATTAGGGCTTTGCATTCTTGAACCTCTTGATAACTGTAAATTGTCTTGGGATTTTCTAAAAGAAAATTAAATTAATTAGGTTCTGTGCATGTGAAACTGAAACTTATTTCATCCTTTTTCAAATGACCAGATAAACAGCACCTGATAGTCCAGTGACATCTTGAAATCTCCAGATTGCCCACAACTGTGGCAAAGTTAGCCCCACAGTATCCATTTCAACATATTTTTTTGTACAGCAAAATCAAGCAGTGGATGAGCAGTTTCACATTTTCTTCTGACCAGGCAGTATTATACGTTAAATAGAGCCTCAAAGGCAAGCAGCGAGTGTTCTGTAGGGTTTACATAGTCCTATACTCTGTGCATGTTTTTGTTCTTAGTCTCCATGATATGTGGGTCTCATGGTGTGTGTGCAAACCATAGGGCCATGTACCCTTTCTTCCTATTCCAGAAATGGCCATGAGGAAGAGACTGGAAGGTTTTTCTGTCTTTTCAGTTAACCATTATAATAAACTGCTGTATAAACTATAGGCACCACAAGTGAATAAGAACTCCTGATGACTCACTGGACAAATCCATACAATTCTGTCAGCAAAAATAACAATTTTTCATTGTCTCTTCTGGGATATTTTTTACTCAAGTGAACTCCCATCCAAGTACTTACCAAGCTCAATGCATTCTATCTTCCGAGTACAGACAAGTCCGACAAAGGAGAGCACAATACTGTATTTTCTTATGACCTCTTCCTTGAAAAATTGCTTGACAGCCCTGGACCTTGTTGTTTCAAGATGTGTGGTTCTCTTTGACTTCAGATCTCTGGGCCTCAATGCTAATTTCCTAAGGCCTGTGAATAGAATTTCAGGTCCCGTCACCCCTCCTCTCACATTAAGGAAGCTCTGTTTCAGTAGGTTCTTTGGAGCACTTGTGCTCTCAGGCTAAAGAATGATTCCTCTGGAAAGAGGGAGAAGTTATTTATTTTGTCTTTAATATCCTTAAGAATTATGGAGAATGGACATTTTAATCTTAACTTTTAAAGATGACTGAAAATCTGGGGGAAATGTGACTGTGTTTTGGGTCCCTTCTGCATGTACTAGATAATTCAGGTCAGGGAGCTGCTAAGTACATGTCTCCATGGGACTAATGTTAAACCATATCAGATCCATGCTAAGGGCTCAGTAATTCGGATTAGTTGTAGGCATGATCAATGTGGCTTACATCCGGTGGGCAAAATTGCCAAAAACGCCCCCCCCCCCCCAGAGTACATAAATATAAGGCAGGACAGCCGGCCAAGCACAGAAAGAAAAGACGAGACACCAAGAGCCATAGGTGCAAGGCGGAGCCAGTCAATATAAACAAGGCCTATCCGATACAGATGCCTGGGACCCGGCCTCAATGTCAGAAGACATAATCAATGGTTGGCTGGCTCATCAACCGAGATAGACTAGGACTGAGCAGCAGGAGCACGGATTTATATCAGGAGGGACACCCTCCCTCAGTTGTTTGGCTTCAGGCAGGCTTGAGATAACCCACTAGTGAGACAGCCTACTGCCATCCACAGTTCATTGCCTGCCATCCATTGTCTTCGTTGCCTTGGGTGTTGGAGGTGTTGTGGGCAGCGTTTACAGCACAACAGCGCTTAGGCATCTGCACTGTATCTCTCCTTAGCATGCAGTTGCTACTCTAAAGCTCATGCAGAGCAAATGCCTTTGCCTGCAATCGATCTGGATTGAACTAATCCGGATTCACTAATCCAGATTAAGCAAACTAAGTGTAGAAAGGGCCTTAGATCTCTGGGTTATTGTGATGTTACCACATGAAGGTCCTTACAGGAAAGGTAGAAATAGGAAGTGTTCAGATATATTCAGACCTCCTAGCAAACTTTGGTTGTAACAGACGATTAATCATATCTGTGTGGTATGGGCAAGTAAACATATGTTGTCTTTTCTCTTTTTTTCCTAGATTCTGATAACAAGGGTGTGAATTCAGGTCGCTTGGTAGCTTGTATAACCACTTTATTCTTGTTCAGCAAAATCAGGCCTCAGTTAATGGTCAAGCATGCTATGACCATGCAACCATATCTTACCACTAAATGCAGTGTAAGTATTCACTACTTTTTCTTTAGTGGCTCTCTAGGTATTGTTGGGCTCTAGTTTCAGTCCAATCTACTATCCCTGCTGCTGGTTTTTTTCACTGTTTAGGTGTAATAGCCCAACAAAAGATTTGCTGTCTTTGAAATTTAGAATATTAATCTCACAATTAGAATGCAAGTAGAAATTTGAGAGGTTAACAGTTTGTAGATGCAAAAAAAATGCAAAGCAACGAAGGTATAATCAATGGACGAGCATGGATTCTCAGTCCCTGAACTAGACTCTCCACACTAGTCCTAACTGATTGTCTGGTTGCTATTTTTATCCTGCCCTGTACCCAAAGATTTCAGGGTAGGTCACAACAAAATCAGTATAAAAACAAATAACTGGTTAAAATATTGGTACTACATTTGGAGGGCATGCTGTTCCCCCAGCCAAAGGTCAGGGTAAAGGGGTGCATACGTGCAATTCTGTTAAGATGACATTTGGGCTGATTTAATTCTGCATATTAGTTTTTAGTTTATTTTCCTTCTCTTCTGCGTGAGTAGAGATTGATAAAAATTCTCCAACAAACGTTGTACTAACCCAGTGTTTCCCAAACTTTTGACATATGTGTACCCCTTCTATAATTTTCGTAACGCTGAGTACCCCTCATAAAAAACAGCTAAGCACGGTGCAGTGGATATTCCCACGTGATCCCCCACCAAACTCTGGTGCAACGCGTACCCCCACCAAACTCTTCCCGTACCCCTGGGGGTATGCGTACCACATTTTGGGAAACACTGTACTAACCTATAGACTTACTTCAATTAAAATTTATTACTGAAATTTTTCCTTTAGACCCAGAATGACTTCATGGTGATCTGCAATGTTGCAAAGATCTTAGAATTAGTAGTGCCACTGATGGAGCACCCGAGCGAGACTTTTCTGGCTACTATTGAAGAAGATCTCATGAAGCTCATAATCAAATATGGCATGACGGTAAGATTTAACTTCTACTGCCAGATTTTTTTTTAAAAAAGTTTGTTTTAGGATCATATGAAATGTATCATTTTAGGATGGTCACATTAAATTGCTTTTATTTCTTTGAAGTGTTTACTGAATTCATTGCTTTTCTAAACGGCATGCAGCAGTTTTTGAAGAAATAATGATATAAGTCCATTCTGTTTAAGATGAGCAGGAAAAAGATGGCAGCTAGGACAATCCCTTACCATTCCATTGTATTCCAGAGGGTCATTGATCTATGGAATTTGCTGCTAGAGGAGGTGGTAAAAGGAACTAGCCTAGTTTTAAGAAAGGGTTAGACAAATTCATGGATGGCAGGTGTATCAATGGCTACTAGAATGGATGCCTGGGTACATCCTCCATGCTGTAGAGACAGGAAAGATGGCTGTAAAGGCCATTTGTTGGGAATCAAGAGCAGGTGAAGGTTTTTGCCCTTGCTGGACTGGATTGGCTGTGGCCTGATCCAGCAGGGCTTCTCTTATGTTTTTCCCTTCAATTGAGAATCATACAAGTTGTTTTCTCACTAGTTCTAAAATAATATCCAGTGAAATTTATGAATTCTGTTTAAATCTGTGAATTGTTTTAGGGTGTTTTCCAAGTTAGCACTAGAGTATCCTTTATGGGCCCATTAAGGACCCTTAATGGGTCTTTAATGAGTACTCTAGTGCTAGGGTTTTCCCCCACTAGCGCTAGAGTACCCATAAAGGACCCATTAAGGACCCTTAATGGGTCATTTAGTGATAAATGGAAAAACACCCCTTAAATAAGATGAAGTGAGTTTATTGACACTGCTTGATAGTGTTTTTATTGTAAGGTATAGCTGTGCTTCAGAGCACCTGTTACATGCTTTAGGATCCTGGATCCCTTCCATAGAAAGTGTGGTGCTCTATAGAGTCACATTAGAACCACCTTAAGAAGTGTAGCATGCTTACAAAACTCCTCTAATGCCTGTTCCTAGGAGTTTCCCCCAGAATTTTCTTCAGGTGCTTGTGTGGTTCTGATGCAACAGTAGCAGGCACTCTGTTGCTCTGGTGACCTTTTATGGACAGAAGGGTCCTGTCTTTCTTTAAAAAATTTAACAGAAGATTCTGAAAGAGTGACATCTCTTATAACTAAAAGCAAGGAAGTTAGCAGTAGAAAAGGGAGGAGGAGCTATGGAAATTCCAATTAAATGAATACCCCAGTTAGATGGATGCCGGTTTTGGTTGAAAACCAAGCAAAACATATACTGAAAATATCTCATTCTCTTGCTAGATGTGTCCTCTATTAAAATAAGAGCAAGAGATGGATTTCTTTATTAGTTTATTCCATGCATTATTTGTGGGGGAATCCTAACACGTTTTGCTTTACTTCTAGGTAGTGCAGCACTGTGTCAGCTGTCTTGGGGCTGTGGTAAACAAAGTCACTCAGAATTATAAATTTGTATGGGCCTGCTTTAATAGATACTATGGTAAGTTATGTTTTAGGCACAATTTCATTCCCCCTCTCAAAAGAATTCTAAATATTTTGTGAGTGGAGACCAGTTTTAAGAATGCTGTGTGCTTTATTCTTTTAGGTGCACTTTCAAAGTTAAAAAGTCAACATCAGGAAGACCCAAACAGCACTATACTTACTGCAAATAAACCAGCACTCCTTAGATCTCTCTTCACTGTTGGAGCACTATGTCGACATTTTGATTTTGATCAAGAAGATTTTAAAGGCAATAGCAAGGTAAACATTCAGTTATTTATTTGGCTGTGCCGCTACATGAACAGTAAATTTGGGTGGACTGAAGTTTTGAAATAAACATGGGAAACTCTGATGGTGGTGTGTGAATTATTTTGAAAAGTGAAATGCTGCCAGACTTTGCAACACCCCTCCCCCTAATTATTTTTACTATTTCTTTGTTAAATAGGTCAACATTAAGGATAAAGTACTCGAATTACTGATGTATTTTACCAAACATTCAGATGAGGAGGTGCAAACAAAAGCCATTATTGGTCTAGGTAAGAATTTACAAAGGAAGAAATGAGGCTGAATCCAGGCTTCCTTGTTAAAACGACTGAAAGTCTCCTCTGCGGTTCTTTTTCCCTCCACCTACTCCAGGGAGTCGCTGTAACAGCAAGGCAGATGGGGAGAGGCCTCAAGGCTAAAGAAAACGTGCAAAGATGTCCTCTTCCCCCTTGCTTTCAGTAATGGCGTCTACTAGATCAGTCATTTCCATGAACTGAAAATACCCCTCCATTTGGCATACTGAAATGTATTAGGTCTCTAATATTAGATAGCTAATATTATTGTTTCAATATCTTTCATGTTATGTGTAAATATAAATATGGTTTATTCTGCTACATATTAAAACAGACATGACCAAGTTTTAAAATTGGATCCAATTAATGAAATTATTCACTATCTTGCATTTTCTTTTTGTCTTTCAGGCTTTGCCTTCATTCAGCACCCAGGTCTAATGTTTGAACAGGAAGTGAAAACGTTATACAACAATATTCTTTCTGATAAAAACTGTTCAGTAAACTTAAAGATCCAGGTGTTAAAAAATCTTCAAACATACCTCCAAGAGGAAGATACGCGCATGCAGCAAGCTGATAGAGAATGTGAGTGATGAGCATGACCACTAAAAGGACAGTTAATTATAATTACTCTGAACTAGTTATAACTGCTGTAAACAGATATCGTGATGACAGATTTGGACAGAATAGTAAACCTCGTGGCGTGTCATGAAGATGTCTTAAATGAGTCTCTTAAACTCAAAGATAAAGATTTCTGGCCTCTCTGGACCATGCTAATGCTGAACTTTTGTCTTTAGTTCTAGTGACACTGGTATATATTAGGGATCTGCACAAGTTGCTATTGATGCCCTCACAAACCAGGCAGTGAACTAGAACTGATTTGGCTGGACCAGTTCAGTGATACTAGAAAAAAAGCTGAGTAAAGGAGGAATCACTCAGGCTATCAGCTGTTTCTTGAAACCCTCTAGTTTGGTCTAGTGAGCCAGTTTGTTCCTTGACAGATGGAGCAGACTCACTGTGGGTCATCTCCGGAGGCTGTAGCTGACCATGACTGCAGAAGAAAGAGCCCTGTAGAATTTTCAGTCATCAACTGCCAACTGGCAACTGCTATCAGCTGTTTCTTGAAACCCTCTAGTTTGGTCTAGTGAGCCAGTTTGTTCCTTGACGGATGGAGCAGACTCACTGTGGGTCATCTCCGGAGGCTGTAGCTGACCATGACTGCAGAAGAAAGAGCCCTGTAGAATTTTCAGTCATCAACTGCCAACTGGCAACTGCTATCAGCTGTTTCTTGAAACCCTCTAGTTTGGTCTAGTGAGCCAGTTTGGTCTAGTGGCTAGGGAGCTGGACTCTTATCTGGGAACACTGGTTTTGATTCCTCTCTCCTCCATGAAGCCAGCTGGATGACCTTGGGCTAGTCGCAGCTCACTTCTGAGCTCTCACAGCCCCACCTACCTCACAGGGTGTCCTGTTGTGAGGAGAAGAATAGAAAGCTTTGTCAGCTGCTTTGAGTCCCCTTAAATGGGTGAGAAAAGCAGGGTACAAAAGCCAACTCTCCTCCTCCTCCTCCTCTAAGAATTCATACCTAAACAAAGAAGTTCTACTCATGACCTGGGAATTTGTCCTTCAGCTCATGCTTTTCCTGGAGCTTTGTTGGAATTGCTTTCCCGGTCTTTTCTCTGCTTCCTCAACCTTTCTGTGCTTGGTTGGCTGCTTTGGAAAGCAGTTGTGCAGGGGTGGGGTTGAGCACACAAGGAGAAGGTTGAGAAAATGACTACTAGGAAGCCACAAGAAAAATATGGACTGAATCACTCATGAGTGAAATCTTGCTTATTCTGTCTGTTTTAAACATCTTAGAGAGAGGTTTTTTTCCCACTCAGATGCTAATAGCTTGAATGTAGAAGAGCGATTCCTGCCACCAGTGAAACTAGTTAAAGGGGTGAAATTGAGCATCTTAGAAGGAATATTGCTCCTAATGAATGGCTGGTGGAGCAGTGCTGCAAGATGATAAGATAATCAGTTGTTTGGAAATAGTAAGATCATTCCAGCTGAACAGCTTATTAAGGGTGTTTTTCGACCGCAGCCCTTAGATCTGGATCTAAGAGGATCCAGATCTAAGGAATGGGTACATTCCTTAACCTGGATCTAGTAGATCTGGATTAAGGGAAGCACCCATTACTAATGGGTGCTAACCCCCCTGCCGTGGAAACACGTTTGCTCCCATGTGGGGAATCCAGATCGTCATACGAGGGGGTCTGCCTGTCACCCCAGGTGTTTGGGGGGACAGGGAGTGCAATCTCCGAAGCGGCTCCAAAGTCACTTCAAAATCATTTTGAAGTCTGTGCAAAATAACTCCGGAATGTCTTTGAAGTCTGTGCTGATCTTTGGAGTGAACTTCGAAGTGACCCTAAGAACATGAGGGCAAAGCTTGCTCTGCTTGCAGTCTCCTAGCATATAGCCATTGATAGCCCTGCCTTCCATAAATTGGCCCAACTCCTTTTTGAAATCATTGAAGCTGGTAGCCAGCACTACATCTCATGGTAGTGAATTCCAATCTGCAACTGTTCCTTTGGTCTGTTCTGATACTTCAAGGATCCATCTTCGTTGGATGACCAACCTTCAGTGACCAGGCAAACTTAGCTATTCCTCTGGTCACATCTGTCTCCAGATCATTTATAAACATGTTCTAAAGTGCTGTTCCCAGGACAGAACCTTAGTTACATCTCTTCATTGTGAGAAATTGGGTGGTTCCAGTATTTTAGGAAATGTAGAAAAAGGTTCTCCCTACCACACCATTCATAATTACACTTCTTTCGGGTTCTCGTTTGCCTCGTTTCTAGACTGAAGGGCCCCAAATTTTGCAACCTCTCGTTGGGAAGTTCATCCAGCACCATACTACTTTCAATTTTCTGTTTCTTAGCCGTAAGTTCCTTTATTCATAAAAAGACCTGTCCTTCATGAGAAGTCTTTGATGAGGGACTTTATCAAACTTTTTTTGAAAATCAAAATAGATGTTGTCTACTGGATCATCTTTATCCACATGTTTGTTAACATATTAAAAAACAGACAGAATGTCCCCTTTTTGATCTGTTTAAAGGATATAAAGAACCAAGGTCAGGAGGCTGTTACATAGTCCAGTGTATACTTTGGTGAGGGTAGTGTTGTTGTTTTTAAAAAAGTCTGTACATAATGTAATGAAAACTGTTGAAAAACCATCCTTCTCCTCTTATTTTTAAAGGGAAAAAGGTAGCAAAACAAGAAGATCTGAAAGAAATGGGTGATATTTCCTCAGGAATGAGCAGCTCAATCATGCAGCTCTATCTCAAACAAGTTCTTGAGGCTTTCTTTCATACACAGTCCAGTGTTCGTCACTTTGCTCTCAATGTTATTGCACTTACATTAAACCAGGGTCTTATCCATCCAGTTCAGGTATGCAGTCTCTTATTTAAGACTTCTGCTTTGTCAAATGCTTAACTTAGAAAAATATCAATTCATTGCTGCTGGGTTTATGAAGGACAGTGCTGTAAATATTACTTCATTATGACACCTTGGGCACAGAGAGCAAGGAAAAGGATCTAGTTGTAGTTTATATATTGAAACGTGGAGCTTATTGATGTTGATAGTTAAACTTCTTGAGCCTTCCTGGATGCTAACTGTAAATAAAATGTATGCAAATTTTACTTGGGTAAGTAAAGAAGCCTGAAAAACAAATAAAATGGGGGTGGGGGGTGGGAATGCGGCAAGGTGAATGTGTGAATGAAGCAATCTAAGCAGTGTTTTGTCTTGAACTAGTCAGCACAATCTGCCACACTGCTCTGGGAGAGGTTTGGGTAATGCAGATCACACTATATCTCCCCTCCTTCCACTGACTAGAGAGCACTTAGTGGGTGTTTTTCCACTGTCACTAAAAGTACCCATTAATGGGTACTTAATGGGTACTTCTAGTGACAGTGGAAAAACACCCTTAGTGTTAAGTCTCACTTGGCAGGGGTTAAGCAAGTAAGGACTAAGGATCATGGTGGTGTCCAGAAGAATTCCTTAACTCCAGTATACTTAAGTTAGTCCAGCAGATCACACCCAAAAAGTTCTCAAAGTGTTAAGGTGGGCATGTTCCAGAATGTGCAAGAAGGGTTTAATGCCTTGCAAAAGCAGTTAGTCATTACACCTTTTTGAAACAAACAAACAAACAAACAAAAAGCAAGAATTTATTTTGGCTCTAGATGGCAGTGAGGGTAGACAGCTGGCTTTGAAAGCAAGTAGGTCACACCACAGGTTAGTTAGAACTGCACTATTTCTTTTTTCCTTCTGGTTAACAGGGGTTTAAATCAGTATTTCCTGGATAGTCATGCCTTTGCGGCTCCTCTTGGACTGCATTCACTAGATTGAAGGGGAACTTGGTTATAGAACCAATTTCACAACTTACAAAATCCCTATAAATTCCTTGTTTTGGAAGGCTAGGGAAGGACGCAACAGCCTAATTTCAGATGTGTTTGTTTTAACATTCAGGGTGTCAAACCTGGAGCCAGGGCTTGGTTACATAGTGTGAGAACACCAAGCAGCATTATTGTTGTTAGCATCTAGATAGATAGATATAATTTTCAAATTCTTATTGTCATAAAAAACAGATTGTTGCTAAAATAAAATAATTATCCGAATAGTTTCTTCAAATCATGTTTATCTTCAGTAGTTTTAAATCCGCAACAAATCGTAAAGTAGGGCTTTATTAACACAGCCATTCTGTGGTATTCGTTATTTTATCTTCATATTTTTTGTGTCCTGTATGCTGTGGCTGTTTATAGCATAAATAAAAGAATTGGCTAATATTCGCAGGTATTTGGAGATCTGACACGATGTTATTGTTTATATTCCAGTGTGTGCCATACTTAATAGCAATGGGCACAGATCCAGAACCTTCTATGAGGAACAAGGCAGACCAGCAATTGGTGGAGATAGACAAAAAATATGCTGGATTTATTCATGTATGTACAGTTCTGTTTATTTTATGTATTGTTGTGTTTTCATATTGTTTTAAAAATATGCCGTTAAAAGACCTAGTCATGGAATATATATGATACATGGCATAACTTTCAATTTAGAATAAACAAAATAATCTTTTGTGGTTAATATTACTGGATTGAAAGAGCAATATGCTGTATTTTAAAATGTGTGAAAATCAAGTCTGTTGGAAAATTTCTTCACCACTACTGAAACTGGTTGCGCCATGATTTTTATGGCCTGTTGAAAACAAATGTTCCAATATCACTTGACAAAAATGGAGGACTAGCAATGTTTAGTTTGAAGAAGAGGGATATACTTGTTTTACCAATGTTAGTGTGTTGTACAGAAAATCATTCACACCATTGCAAGAGTAACAGCCCTCAAAATGGTGTCAAAAACCTTAAAACTGGTCCTTCGTATTGTGACATGGAACCTTTGCGCCCTCTACTCTGTAGTCAGGGTGGGGGGCTGTTTCTTAACCAGAAACAGCCCCAATCATAAGAAGCCCTGCTGGATCAGGCCACAGACCATCTAGTCCAGTATCCTGTCCCACATGGTGCCCCACCAATTGTTTAAGGGCATCTTAAGCAGAAGACAAGGGCAGAACCTTCACCCGCTCTTGAATCCCAGAAAATGGCATCTTGCTTGTCTCCCCAACTTGGAGGATGCATCCCAGAGGCATTTTCAACCTAGAAAGTCTCAAAATTGACATCCTAGCTTAATTCTCTTAACACCCTAAAACCCCATTCTACTTGTTACTGTATCAAAATCTATGCAAACTTGCTATAAACCGATTGCTATATTTTGAATGTTACTTAATAAAACCAGCTAAGTTCAAAATGTGGGTTTTGGCAGCCTCTTCCAATGTATTCTAATCACAAATGAAGATTTAGATGTGTTATCTGATTTCAGATGAAAGCAGTGGCTGGTATGAAGATGTCTTACCAGGTGCAGCAAGCAATCAACACCAGTCCAAAAGATCCTGTGAGGGGCTTTAGGCAGGATGAATCCAACAGTGCTTTGTGTTCTCACCTTTACTCCATGATCCGAGGGAACCGGCAACACCGACGAGCCTTTCTCATTTCCTTACTCAACCTCTTTGACGATACAGCTGTGAGTTCAAGGCAAACTTCCTATAGTTTTTGGTAAAGTGGTGTCGTTGATATAAGGATGTGCAGAGTGGCTTGAAACTCTGTTCACAGTACACAGTGTCATTAGAAGGCTGGCATTTAGCCTGTGCTTTTTACACGTTTACTGACTCCTGGAAGTGTGTCCTTCTGGAGTGTGTAGTGTTATGTGTGTAGCAGTGAAGCAGTTATGGGATTTTGAGGTTTGATGTCATCATCACAAACCATAACACCCTGTCGGCACTTCACCTCTTTCCTACCAACTCTGGAAGGGCTGGTGGGCAGCAGGAAAGCACAGCCCAATCTGCTTTCCAGAAACCTGGTAAATGCAGGGTAGCCTATGCTAAACACAGGCTCCCTGACACCGCTGAGCATCTTGTACCTTCTGTTGGGCTGGAGTATTCTGAGCTATTTTTATGAGAGAGACCTGGGTTTTGAAAAGAGATGTGTAAGCAGCGTACAAGTACAGGTATTAATAAAATAGTCAGTGTCCTCCAGTTGTCTAAGTTAAAATGATCCAAAATGTCTTAGAATGGTTTTATTTGCTTAATTAGCCCCAGGAGTTATTAACGGCTCTTAATGAAAAGCCTGATGTCCAGGCAAGATTCAGCAGGAGAATTCCCCAAAAAGAAAATTCCATATAGTGTAGGGAAGACAGTTTACACTCAGGGACTGCTTTGTACATTTCCTGGGTCCATTTGGTTGCTTCTCAGTGCCCAAGAGGGAGGAGAGGTATCAGGGCGCATGTGTTTCAGTGATTAAGTTCCAGAGCTCAAGCTGTATGTGAGCAGAACTTGAATAGTCAGAGGAGGAACATCATGACTTACCTTTAAGGTACCATCATTAGGATTAGTATGGATAATTCTTTATTTCCTTTATTTTCACAGAAAACAGAGGTGAATATGCTTTTGTATATAGCAGACAATCTAGCCTGTTTTCCTTACCAAACCCAGGAAGAGCCACTTTTTATAATGCACCATATAGATATTACATTATCAGTTTCTGGTAGTAACCTTCTTCAGTCATTTAAGGAGGTAAGCGAATTTATATTCTTTTGTTTGTGTTGTTGACAGATACATTTTTGCACGCCACTCCCCCATGGCTTAGCATGTGCCTCTAGTCATTTCACTGTGAGAACAGTGGGACCAGCCCTTTTAACTTTAACCTCGAATTCAAATGTCAAGTGAATGCTGTCCCCCACTGTGTCTTAAAGTATTTTCTCTCCAGGTTGTGTGCCTGATTTGTGTTGTGTAAGCAGATTCCAAAGTACCACAAGTGGTTTCTTATAAGTCTTGCTTATCATGCCTTTTCTGAACATCAGCCACATGTGTACTGAAACAGCCATTTAACGGATGCAGCTTCCCATTTAGGAGGCCCAGCTTTTGTTGGGGACCCAGGGAAGGCTGCTATGCTTAGCACTGATTTATTACTGTGCTCAGTGAATCTTTTGGATCATAGTCTGGATGACAGGAGTGTTCTTGCTTCTTTAACAGAGGCCTACTCCACCATAGCTGTGTCGTGGTAATGAATAATAACAGTTGGTCTTCTCTGGACACATTCTCAGGCGGATACCAGCAGACTCACAAGAAATTCACACAGATAGGTCCTTTGTGCAACTACTGGGCAATGACTACTAGGGGGAGCCCACATGATAGGGTCCAGTTCATCCTTGGTGTGTGCTGGCTGCCCCACATCCAAAAGGGAGTTGAGCCAATGGCTTTTGCTACCGACTCTGTGGCCAGAAGATCACGTTTAAAAGTGGGTATACAGTGGTCCTTTTATATTGGTGGCCCTGTCCCAGGAAGCCAAGATGTAATGCATAATTACATTAAGCCAGTGATTCCCATCCTGGGTACATGTATCCTCAGAGGTACAAACCAGGACATTTAGAGATACATGGGAAACAATAATGGCGGGAGAAGGCACATATGTAAGACAACTCTATTAATAACAAACATTTTGCTAATATGGAGTGTAAGTTTATGGAAATGGTCTGCTAAGGTGTACGCAAGGGAAAAAAGGTTGGCAGCTGCTGCATGAGGGCAACAGACGTGCAGTTCTCCATTGTCATCAGTGTAGTGGTTCGGAAATCTGTCTTATGGAAGGGATTGTACACGGTTGCTGGGTGTATGTGAACGAAATCAGGAAATCACATAATATGGGGCACAAGTATAATAATACCTGTTATTTTTCTAATGAATCTCTATTATCCTCTTTCAGTCTATGGTGAAATATAAAAAAGAAAGGAAGCCTTCATCTGATGAAGAAAGTGAGAGTGAAAGTAGCAGTGAGAGTGAAAGCGACAGCGATGAGGAAGTTCACAAACCCCGAAAGTTACGGAAACGGGCAAACTCAGATTCAGATACTGATGAAGAGAACGATATCAGTGCTGTCATGAAATGTTTGCCGGACAATTCAGCTCCTCTAATTGAATTTGCAAATGTTTCCCAGGGTATTTTGCTGCTTTTGATGTTGAAGCAGCATTTGAAGAATCTTTGTGGGTTTTCTGACAGGTAAGGAACATTTATTTTGCTTGATTTATCAGATAATCTCATGAGAATGTGAGGAGCCCAAGGTCAGTCAGGCCACACTCTGTCTACACACATAGCGGCCACCAGTTCTGCGCATTTTCAAGCAAATGGCCTTCAGAGGCATCGTGCCTGACCCTGGTCTGGAGGCAGTGCACAGGCATCCATTCTGGTAGCCTTTGATACACCTGTCTTCCATTAATTTGCCTAACCCTTTCTTAAAGTTATCCAGGCTAGGTGGTATCACTAGTTCTTCTGGAAGTAAATTCCATAGACTGACAACTCTCTGGGTGAGAAACTGCTTTCCTTTCTTGGTCCTTGGTGAAAAAGGACTTCCCCTTTTTGGTCCTAACTCTCTGCCCATCAGCTTCACAGAGTGTCCCCTGGTTCTAGTGGAATGCCATAGATAAAATAGTTTTTCTCTATGCACCTTCTCCACACCATACATGATTTTATACACTTCCATTGTGTCACCTCCTAAACACCATCTTTCAAGGATGAAGACATGGCAGTCTGATTTCGCAAGGGAGGTGCCTCAGCCCCTTGGTTGTTCTGGTTGCACTTTTCTGTGCTTTTTCCAGTTCCACAATATTCTTTTTGAGGTGTGGTGACCAGAATTGTACATGTGCTCCAAATGTGCCTTCATTCCAGATTTATAAAGAGGCACAGTGATGTTTGCCAACTTGTTTTCTGTCTCCTTCCAAATCGTACTCTGTATGTTCTCCAGATTTTGTGAATCATTGAACTCTCCAGGATTTGAATGAATTGTGAACTAAAATCTTATATCACAATGAAGTTGAAATTCTGTTTTATAAAACATGTTTTAAGAAATGTGAATAATTGCGATTATAGTTGCTTCTTTTTCAAAGATAGTGGAACGTTTTCTAAAGTTACAACATTTTTTTCCATTCATAACAGTAAAATTCAGAAATATTCTCCATCTGAATCAGCAAAAGTCTATGATAAAGCGATAAACAGGAAAACGGGAGTTCATTTCCATCCTAAGCAGACGCTAGACTTCCTTCGGAGTGATATGGCTAATTCCAAGCTCACAGAAGAAGTGAAGAGGAATATAGTCAAACAGTACTTAGATGTAAGTATAGAGCAGTGGTTCTCAACCTTCCTAATGCCGCGACCCCTTAATGGAGTTCTTCACGTTGTGGAGACCCCAAACCATGGGGGCAGAGCAGCTGGAAGGTGGGACGGAAGGGTGGTGGGAGACTCGTCGCGACCCCTCTGAAAGGGCAGTTCGACCCCCAAAGGGGTCCCGACCCCCAGGTTGAGAACCACTGGTATAGAGATACAACACAATTGTGTTCTCAAGATCATTATGAATTACTTTGAACAATCTTTTGTAGAAGAAGAATGCCTATAGCATTTATCAGGTGAAATAATAGGCTCAGTAGCTACTGGACGATAAAGCAAGCCTATAATTTTGGTCTGTGTCACTTTAACAGCAAATTGCACTTCATGGAAATCACAATTTCAAGGATTTGGATTACTGCTGTTTTATCTCGGATTGGGTTAACTTGTTTTTCAGAAAACTATTTTAGAAATGGATGGCACTCAAGAGAAAGCTGGTTCATATAATGTGTTATTAGAGTATTATTATGAGGTATGATGTTGACAAGAGCTTATTACAGATGTTAAGAATTTATTACAAACAGAGGCCCTAAAAAGTCTAACATCCAAGTCTAAGATCCTTGACTCGCTTCCTAGTGCCCTCTACTGGCCATAACTGTGGAGTCCAAATAAAGTTGAGAATAAAATTGACCTTTGTAGGCTGAAGCAGCTTTGGGGAAGTTGGGAGGGGAAAGAAGAGGGCTGAAGATATGCAGCGTCAGGGTTTGCATCTGGGTTTCTGAAGCCATTTCTAATCTGGATTGCATGTCTAATCATTTCTCCGTTGCTCCTTCTTAGTTCAAACTTCTCATGGAACATTTGGATCCTGATGAAGAAGAGGAAGATGGGGAAGTGTCAGCTAGCACAAATGCTCGCAACAAAGCTATTACCTCGCTGCTTGGAGGAGGCAGCCCTAAAAACAATGCAGCTGAAACAGAGGATGATGAGAGTGATGGGGAGGATAGAGGAGGAGGCACTTCAGGGGTGAGGCGGAGGAGGAGTCAACGTATTTCGCAGCGTATTACGTAAAATGATTTTATGTGCTTATAAATGTCAGTCTATAATAATATGTACACTGAGTAATGTAATCCATATGAAAAGAAAAACTTTTTGTAGATAGAAATTCTTAACCGTTTATACTACTTTTTGTAGAAAGTTTTAACAAAATCCAATAAAAAAAAATAGAAGAGATTTTATCTAGCATAAAAAAGTTTTAATTTTCCTTTGGAATGTACTGTGTGTATCATTTTTATTGTTGCCAAGTTTTTATGTAGCTTTATGATTCATTTGTATATATAATTTTATATATCAATAAGAGTTAAAAGACACGGGTACAAATTAATATGTGATTTTGCAAAGATATGTTAACCCCTTGGCGCTGGCGGTCGCGGTGCGTCTCATTGCCGGCAATGGAGTGTATGCTGGGAAATCCCAACAACCGGCGTCAAGGGATTAAAAAGCAATAAAAGCAATAATTTCACTCAAGTTCTTTTGTGTAACACTTGGTCTTTTTTCCCCTCCCAATGTTTTAGTCATTGAGAAGGTCAAAACGAAATTCAGACTCTACAGAGTTGGCAGCACAGATGAATGAAAGTGTTGATGTCATGGATGTCATCGCTATTTGCTGTCCAAAGTACAAAGATCGACCGCAAATTGCACGCGTAGTACAGAAAACCAGCCATGGCTTCAGTGTTCAGTGGATGGCAGGCTCCTACAGCGGCTCCTGGACTGAGGCTAAGCGCCGCGATGGTCGCAAACTGGTGCCTTGGGTAGACACTATTAAAGAGTCA
The DNA here is from genome assembly GCA_023333525.1 of Aspidoscelis tigris stejnegeri. Classification (NCBI taxonomy): domain Eukaryota; kingdom Metazoa; phylum Chordata; class Lepidosauria; order Squamata; family Teiidae; genus Aspidoscelis; species Aspidoscelis tigris. Next base: position 19,012,690 of record JALMGA010000007.1, read on the forward strand.
GACATTATTTACAAAAAAATTGCTCTAACGAGTGCTAATAAGCTGACTAATAAAGTGGTTCAGACTTTACGATCGTTGTATGCCGCCAAGGATGGAACTTCCAGCTAATGCATTTATACATGCAGCCAAATTTTACAGGAAATGAAATAACAGAAAAAAAAAACTTGAAATACCAACTTTCTGGCAAAAAAAAAAAAAAATCAGTTTAATGAAGAGTAAGAATGACACCCGGGATGCAGGAAACGGAAGGAAATGTTTGGTAAACATTTTTGTGGGAGCTTCCTTCGCTGTTGTGCAGCAGAAACTTCTCAGTTCATTTTTACTCCCACTGTATAATAGTTTAACAAAAATTGTTTATATCTTGGAAAAAAAACCTTTCTGTTTAAAAAAAAATAAACAAGTGAATGTTGGAAATTAGTCTGTTAATGTTCTTAATAAAGTGTTCTTGGAGTTTAACCTAGCAGCGGATGGCTTTCTTTAGCTTAGCCGAGTTTCCAGGGAAACGATTGTTTTTCCAGGCTGTAAAATGGCAGAATCTCCTGGATATATAATTTATTCTGTTGGGGGAAAAAGCATGCAGTATCTATGACCTATCTGCAGGAGGAGTTTTTGTAAATGTAGATTTTGATGTATTAGGTCACCCTGAAATAATACAAGAAAAGGGATCCCCAGAAAACCTGGTGGAACGAATACTGCAATAAATTTTTTTACTTCTCTTTGTTACTTGTCTGTTTCCATTTGAATTTCTTATTGTAAAGATCTGTTTAAATCCATTTATATTATTTTGCAGTCTTTTATGTAAAATTTACTATATCGGTGGTTTTCAAAGCAAGACATAATATTGTTTATACAGTTTGTATAGGCTGACTTCTGAATAATTGGTATCTTTTATTTTTATCCCTTAAAAGGGTGTAAACACAAGTTAACTCCAGGGTTTTATTGTATCCTGCAATATTTAGTATTAACTATATATGATTTAGCACTGTGCCAAACACATTTTCAAGAGTACATTTTGATATAAAAAGAAATATAGTTTATGCCTTGTATGCTTCAATTTCTTTCTAATGCTGTCCATATGGCAATGTTCAAAAGTTGGGGGGAAACCAACCATCATTTTGAGAAATCAGCTGTGTATATATTTCACTTGGTTAGGGCTGCAGAGGGCTTTGCACCAGAGCGCCACCTGTGCATTAAGATCCTATTTATTGGTCTGGTTTTCATAGTTGTTCAGCAGAAAACCTAGCTGCATTTAATATTCCATCCTTGGACTGCAGTCAGAAGATGCAAATGTCAGAGGACTGAATATGGATCTGTAACTGATAGTTGCACTAACATGTCATAAATAATTTTTTAAAGAATGGGTGGGAACACTTGCTTGTATTATAGACAGGTTTTTAAATGACTTGATCTGTTTTCACCTTTTTATACGCTAAGATAGTATTTTAATCTGTCTCTGAAGCAAAGCTTCAGTAACTTGAACAGTCTCTCATAAGCAGTTCTGCTGTCTGGAAAGTGAGATGAAGTTAATTTTTACATAGTGGCACAAGAAGAAATAAATAGCATCAAAATATTGATCAGAGAATTATTTTAAAGACTTAAGTTTTCAGGTTTATTTAAAGGTGCGTGTAAGGCTTTGGATGCATTTATTTTCTTCTATAAAATTAATATATGGTGGGGTGTGGTTTTTATTACATCATTTTACAGAATTCTACTGTGTTACTTGATCTGTTGAGAATAGTAACACAATATTCAGATTCATTTTCTTGTACAGAATTGAAGAATTAAACTGACGTGACTAATAATTCCTCAGAATCTTTTTAATAATTGCTTTATGAAATATTTCATCCTCTTTGTCTAAAATGTGTTGTGCTGCAAATACCTCTGGTACAAATTTATTGTGTATTTTGAAAAGAAATATTGTGCTTTCGGAAATTCATCAAGTATTTTACTTGTGTGCTGCTTAGATACTTACGGGTCCGTTTTATTACTTTTAGTTCGCCATGAGAAAGCAACAGATCATGTTATAAAGCATGACTAGCAAGCCAACCAAGTAAACAAACACTTTAAAGTTGTCATTAGCAATATCCCAATGAATGGGTGTTGTGTGGCTCAGTACATTCATTCTGAAAGGTCAAGGTTGCTGTTCGTGGTGAGATTCTTTTTCTCATTTTGTTCCATACCACGCAGACCCTTTTGTCTTGATCGCTACCCTTGATGTGCAGCAGTCAACTTGAAGCAAAGACATGGGCAATCTGAACAATAGCTGCAATATGTTGAATGCTCGAGGGTAATTTTTGTGCAGAATATGTATATCTTGTGAAATGTACAATGTCTCATATTCTGCATGATCTGTTTTTATAATTTTTCAGACTTGGTAGTTTTCTGGTAATACACCAGTTAATTTCTGCATGCTTCAGATTATATTCATTGTTCTGCCACAAGGTTAGACAAAAATACTAGGACTCATTCTCTGAATGTAGGCAGTGCTGTGCCCTTCCTGGTCTAGGTTAACCTGAGGTTAATTGTCCACATATTTAAGACTTTTATATTGTTCATAATGCCCAGCTGCTTATTCTCCTGCTAACATTTCAACTGTGTCACACGTTTCATGTTCCTTCTCTTCCACCTCCCTGGGTGCACTGCTTGGTCAAGTATGTGAAAAATGAAACATTGCAGGCATTACTTTTGCATATTACCCTCATTCTTTCTTTCCAGGCCCGCAGTACTTAACTCCAGACATAACCTTTAAAGTGGAATTTGTAGGTGAACCAAAAAAGAAAAACAGTCCTAGATGGTGCAGTAAGAATATCATAACAATATCTCACCCAGTTCAGTAGAGTCCGTGTTGTCTTGCTTTGAAATGCGTCAATGAACACATGTTCACTTTCACTTCAGTTTGGCAGCCTCTCGTGCGCAGATAATAAGCCATTCTACTGCTCCGTATACTTTTGATCGTCAAAGACGTGATTGGTTATTTCCAACAGTCGAGTCTAAAACATGCTCTCTAGCCTCTTATTCTGGGACAGACCTGAACCTCATGAATTTTGGAGAAATGAGACAATATCTACTAAAATATAAGTTTCATGCTTCCTTATTTGGTCTAAGGCCTGAGAAATTGCATTGTAACCATTTGCCATCAGGACATTTCATCATTTTGCTTATGCTGTTTTGCATCTTTCTGAACTTCAGCATCCCATTGGGTGTACACAGTATTCTAGCCGCACCTAGCATAGGCTTAAAATGGTGTCAGTTCACAGCAGGTGCACCTGGGAAAGCTAAACGAGATTCTGCAAGTGACAAAAGACTTGGCAGCAGACTTCCTGTCAAAAATAGGCAACAGTATGTGCGTTGTTATAACCTACTGCCTGCTGAATTCTCAGGTCTCATACTTGAAGAACTGGTCAATTCTTGGGCTTGTCTCATCTTCAGACCAAAATAGCCATCATATTGTAACAGTGATGCTAGGGAGGCAGTGCAGTTGTGTGAAGTTCAGCCAAATGCTATTAAAAAAAAAACCCATCTATGACAAAGGCATTTCAATGTCGCCATCATGAAGGTCTAAGAATAAAGTAAATGGCCGTACGGAGACAGTGCACATTTGCAAGTCAAGGTGTGAGGTGATGTGAAATACTGCATTGTGTCATGAAGATAAATTTTCTACATATGAAAGAATAGAAGCCCATCTTCAAAAGATCAGAGTTCACAGACCACTTGGGAGTAACTCAGCTTCTCAGGAAATCAATAATTCCCATTATTTCACTGAAAACTCGTAATCTAAGGGAAAATCTTCCAGCATATCTGTGGGAGACACCCAAAGTAATTCATTCTACACATGCATCCAAGACTATGGCAAAATGTCTGGTCTCCATCCATAATTCTAATGACCAACAGGAATCCTTTAAAAAGTACTGATTGTTCATAACACATTTCTTTTACATGGATTATCCCTTCTTATAAGCAAGAATCTTTTAAAATATTAAGCAAGACTTTTGTTATGAAATTCTCTAGGTCAGTCAGAGCATTTTCTCCATCTGCAATGTTTGTGAAGCCAGCAAACTGGATGTTGTCTTATATTTTTAAGTGGTGTACTTTGTCAAAAAGACATCTGCTTCAGCCTCTTTGTTGCATCTTTGTTGCTGCAGACTTTGGGTACAACCATGTTCTTTTGTTTTTAAGTATTACTCCTCTGGAATCTACTATTCATTTTGGAATCTTAAATTGATTGTGATAAATGTAGGAAACAACATATTGCAAACCAATGGGTATGAAAATTTTGGAACCTTTTTTGCAAACAAAAATACAATGCTTAACATCCTTACTTTGAGACTTTACCCATGCTGTTTACTCATGAACACTATCTAGCCAATACTGTAGCTGATTTTATCCTCAAACCTCTTACAGATTTAAACCTGTTTGATAATTGCTAGACTTATCTTTTGAACTTCGATTTTCTATTAAATGAGGCCAAGGAGGAAAATTCTCCAACTGCTGCACATTTAGAAAACATCTCAAAACTGTTACTAAACCTATGCAATACAGTAAATGTGGAACCACCTGAAGAAATCCCTTGTTGCATCAGAGAAGAGGCTCCTCTTGTTCAGTTGGGTGTTCTTGCATTAGCAAGCCAACTGGTCACTGAAGGCCACAAGCAGAACCTAAGCATGGTTGCACGACCCTTGCTTAATATCTCGCAGCTGTCAATATTACAAGTACAAAGACCAATCTTAGCACCTATTCCATAACCATCTAGACAATCATCCACTAGTAGCCTGGATGTCCATTAATTTGTCCAGTTCAGTTTGGAAACCAAGGTACTAGGTTCTGCACAACAAAATTACTGATTGTTTGACCAGGATCTTTCAGCTTCATTGAACAAACCTGGTTCTGATATTTTGGAAGTGTAAGACTTCCCTTCCAGATCTTGTGTTCTTTTCTTACAGCATAGTTGCTCTGTCTGCTTTATTGTTATATGCCATTTTCTGAAACTTTTCCTACTGCTAAACTACTGTGGTCACCACACAGAATATTAGTACAGTTGTATAAACAGGTAAATGTATCAGATTTAAAGACAAAGATGCTACCAAATCAGATGACTGCCCTGCAGATTTCTTGGCAATTGTATAGATGTGGTTTGCTGCCATTATCTTCTTCCCAGATTTCAGAATTCTCAGCTGGTCTTCTGGTCCAGGGGCAAACCAAACCTGCCTGCTCTAGTTTCTGAGATAAGGTCAGTCAAAATCCTAAGGCTTACCAGGGTTACTAGTTTTTAATATACCCTTTCCATAACTGAAAAGGAGGAAGTATTCCTAAGCCTTTCGGTTGTACAAAACCTCAACCAGAGACAAAGAAATGGCATATATTTCTGAGACTTCCAACCCTCTTGTCTACCGAGTCCACCCATTCAGCTACCAGCCTTCGGAATATAATGCCACTCCTGTCTTCCTTTGCTGATCTTTTCTTCTTCGCAAACTTGTTACCTATTACTCATTTAGAAACTCCTGCTCCCTTTCCCTACTTCTTACCATTTTTTTTCCAAAATAAAAATAGCCCTCCTTGTTCAGGATTTCAGTACCTATATTGATGTAAACAAGAAGCCTCCTTAAGCCTCTTTCAATCCAAGCATCATGAGCCTCCCTCTCATGGCCTCCATCATAACCTACCATAGGATGAATAAGTCACTGCTGCAACCAGTGTCCCAGAGAAGAACATATGGCTTATTCCTATTTTGCTGCAGGAAAACCCTCTTGATCGTGACATTGGATGTGTTGTTCTGCATAATAAACTTCCAAGAGAGCTTGCAGTGCCAGGAAATGAGGTTCAGATAAAAAATTATTTCAAGTGAGTCTTGACACTCTAACATGCACTGAAAAAAAGCCAAGGAATGAACTCTTGTCCTTCTTCCATTTCTGCAGTTTCCAGAGCAATGCCATAAATGGGGCAATAAGTTCAGCATGAGTTTTCTTTGGAAACTGGCAAAGCTCAAGAAAAATTTCCAGTGTGACTCCCAATACTTAATGGCCTCAGTTTTGACAAGGTCTATCCCCAGGTCACCCCAGATAATCCAGACAGTCACGTTCACATGCCAACATTTTTGCAAAGAGCTGATGTTCTCAGAGTCTCTCAAGGGTCTGACACACATTCACCGTGTGCCGAGCCAGGTCACTGGAGAGGATAAGAAAGTCATCTAAGTTAGTCATCAAAAATCTGCCAGCAAAGCATGACTCTGATGTATTTCATAAAGTGCTGTAAACACAGCAGACCACTGGGCAGAACAGCAGGCATTAGTAAGCATTATTGCAGGACTTTCATAAGTATGATGGAAGTTAAAATAAGTCTTTCATTCATCCCCTTCCTTAATTCTAATCCTATGGTAGACTTCATGGTGAACCATGGTGAACTATTTGGTGAACCACCTCCGCCTTGCTAAGATGGTTAAAAATCTTGGCCATAAAGGGTATCAGTTCTTTAAAGTTGTTTTGTTAAGTCCGTAGTAGCCTGTGTGTTTCTGTCTCTCCAATAGCTTTAATAGGGCAAGTTGAAGATCAAATAAAATTCTGCTGTACGTTTTCTTCCAAAAGTCTCACATCATAGAGAATGGACAGCAAATAGCAAACTGTTTTAAGGATCAAATCTACACTGCAGCTTGATGGATGATGGTAAGGAATGCATCAGCTTCCTTTCTTAGAAAAAAAAAATCACAGAACCTAGCATACCGCTTAGCAGACCCATGCACTGTGGTGCCTATTGCAGTTTTGACCCCACCATGTTTGCATGTGTGACTCGATGTCACCATTACTGCAAAGTAGTTAAAAGCTGGCTGAACCTTTGTCATTGTGGACTCAATTAAACATTAATGCATAGCATAGGACTTTAACATCACACCATGTCACAATTTAAAAATGGCAGCACAAGGTGTCTGCATGATTCCACCATTGCCTTTTCAGAGATCACAGAACTGATATCCTGCCTGGTGGCTCAATATTGAGCTAGATTAGCCAATTTCCAGGCTCCAAAGCTGAAATGTACGCAGCTGTTCTACTGATATGAATTACTCCACAGATCTTGTCACCACAGTAGCCTCAGTGGCCAGACAAGTTTACTGAGATGTGATCAGAGCCTCCACTATACAGGCAAACCCCCTATTGGTGCTTACCTGTCGGTATCTTCTTTGGGCATATGCTGAAAAGCTAGGCTCAGTCTGAGTTGCCATTTGAGTTGTAGTGCAGCAATGTTTTTCTTTGCAATCAGGACAACCCGGTGTGTTCTTGGATGGAGCATACACACCCTGTGGTGCTGCCTCTGTCCCATAGTTCCTCAGAGCTGCCTTGATGCCTTTCCGCACTTGGCCCTGTAGTCACCATGGGGGGAGCTCTGAGACAGAGTATCTGCACTTTAAGGAGCCATTTCCTAATCAGCTCCTTCCATCCAGAAGCTCCCCCCACAGCTACTATGCATGGCGTGGGATAAATCTGCAGCACACTTGCACTTACTTTAACAAGTGCTGGAGCCATTAAGACGCTGGATTAAGACTCAAGGAGCTGCAGTAACTCACCAGAATTGTTGCGGGCTCTCCTGGAACCATCCAGCTGTGGACTGCTAAAAAGCAATCCACATGCTTAATAGGAGTGGATGGATTGCTTCTGGATGCTGGGACCGCACCCTCCTCTGGGAGCACTGAGCTTGCAAGAATGCAGCTGTGTAGTCATGCACCTCATCTTCATTGCCACGACATCTAAGCATGCACCAGATGTTGCCTCAGGCATTGCCTTGGCAATCTGGCTGGTTGCGCTGGCCGTTTGCGCCTTAACAGGTATGGCGCTAGTGTAGTGCTTGTGTGAATAGCCACCACCCCACTGGATCCTTGCCAGTCAACTCTGGTATTGTTATACCAAACCAGGCTGGCAATGGTAAACATGCCCTAAATCAAAGGGAGTTTGCCTTCTGCCAATGTGAACGGGCAAGGGACTTTCTGGAGATACTCAAAACGTTTTTCTGGATAAGGACCCAGAGATATTGAACTGTAATTTACAGGCACACATTTGTGATTTCAGAATGTTTTGAAGAAGACCTCAAATTTCATAAATGTCTCCAGTATTTAATTGCACTGGTGCACCTTGGGGCCTTTCCACACTTGGCCGAGTAGCGCACATTGGGGGAACTTCTGGAGAGAAGCCTCCGCACTTGAAGGAGCCATTTCCACACCAGAAATGACTTCTGCAATCCCAGACCCTCCCCCAAGGTTCACTATTAGTGGTGCAGGGAATCATGTGCCACATCTGTCCAAACCTTTACCTTTCCCAGCCACAGGAAAGATCATTTGCACCTCTTCCAAGCACCAGGGGTTATCTGATGTGCCATGCCAGGTGACTTGGGAAGCTAGCACATATGCATGTCATGTCGCTGCCATCCCAGTGATGGCACCAGGGCACGCACACTGGCGCCGGTACCCGAAGAGAAGAGGGTGGCGCAAGGACACACATCAGGACTCAAGTGAGAGTCCGGGCCTGTGAGGGTTTGGTTTGCAAATGCTAGTATACGACTGAGCAAGTGCACTACTCCTGTCAGCTGGAAGGGATGGGAAGTGCAGAAAGGCCCCTGATTTTGCTCCTAGAAGACTGCAATGGTATAGTGTTTATTCATGGAGTTTTCATGGGTTGAAATGAGAAAAAAAACACCCATAAAATTCATAAAATAGACATATTTAAAATGCAAACCTTCCTCCCTGGCAGGACAGTATTCAGATGGAATGGAGTTCATTAAGGTAAGCTTAACATCAGTTAAACTGATCCAGCTGTCCTGCAGGCCTAATCTAAGCTGAGAAAAATGCCCTGGAGGAAATAGTGTCCCTTTAGATGATAACAGTGCATTTAAAGTACATTTAAGAAAGCTACAAGGCCAAGTATGCAGCATTAGTCTTCAAAGCAACTAGGCATAAACCCCTCCCACCACCATCTCTACAAGATTACCACACAAAAGTAACAAAACTTTAAAAAATTTATTATCGGCAAACAATTTAAATTACAAAACATAATTTAGAATCTCAGATATTAACTATCTGCAATCCCACAAAACAACACAAGGCTGGATATTGAAATCCTGTTTCCACTAATTAACCATCTGCATACCTGCAAATAAACCTGCAGTCATTATCTTGTAATAACCCAAGAATACAGACTCAGTTTTTGCACCAATCTGCATAATTTCACAGTTCTTAGCTTTCTGGATTATTGGTCTGAAGAGATTTAATGACATGCAGAATTCCTTTTATGCCCAAAGAACGGTCTTGACATCAGCTTGGCAACAGATATCCTTGTAACTACACTGTTGCTTATTTTCTTAGATTACAAGAAGTTTAGTATCGTTTTAAAGTGCAGAGCAATTGCTGAGACATGCTGTTAGTTTTCTTCCACTTCTGCTACCATAGCCTCAACAGCGTTCCAATCTAGCTTGCTAAGGATGCTGCTGGTACTTTCAGACACATTCTCCAGGATGTTTGGGCTGGCGGCACAGAAACTCTCTTCTTGAGATGCAGATTCCTATAGGAAAAGAGAAGTATAAATGAAAAGCAAGAGGGTGGGGGTGGGGCAGAAATGGGGTCTTCTGAGCTTCTCAATGATCTTTCACCTACCATGTAATAACAGGCACATTATTAAACTCTCTAAACCAGTGGTTCTCAACCTGGGGGTCGGGACCCCTTGGGGGGTCAAACTGCCCTTTCAGAGGGGTCGCGGCGAGTCTTCCACCGCCCTTCCCTCCCACCTCCCAGCTGCTCTGCCCCCGTGGTTGGGGGTCTCCACAACATGAGGAACTCCATTAAGAGGTCGCGGCATTAGGAAGGTTGAGAACTGCTGCTCTAAACCCTCCTAGTTTCACAACACAAAAGCTCCATGGAGGCCTTGGCATAAGTCCAGATCTTTACAGAACCTAATGGTATTCCAGAAGCAAAATGCCATTGGTCTTTAGCTACTAGGGATCTTGACCATGCTCAGCTTCTGAGCAGCTGTATGCGGTTGTACAATCTTGCCCCAACATGGCAGTTTTTCAACCAATATGGACTCAGAAGAAACCAGTGTTCAGCTCTGTAAAATGCAGCTTTGTTTTCAAACTGCTTTGCAGGGCTAGGGGACAAAAGTAATGCTGAAAGTGCAGGCTACCCTGCTTTGCTGCTGCACACAGGTTTGCCAGGCAGGCCACTAGTTCAGATCTCATGCAGCATTCTAATGACAGTGGTCATCAACTGCAAGAAACTGTTACCCCCCCACCCTCCCAGGATTTCTTTAGGAAAAAAAAATTAAAGAGCAAACTATAACAATATACGTGCTAAAAGCAGCTTTGCCGCCACTATAGCTCATTGTTTCAGCACAGCAGGGTCAAATTCCTCTTTCAGAACCATTAGAAATGAGAACCTGTCTGTCCCTCTGAAGGACTAAGGGTCTTTCTGCACATGCTGCTGAAAAACGGATCTAAAAAGATCCATTTTTAGGGACAGATCCCCGGAGGCCTCACGTGTCTGCACATGCATGCACAGGGAGAATGGATTGGGGTGGGTGCTGTGCGGGCGCACCATAACCCATTCCAATCCATCAAATCCCACCAGTCACCAAAACTCCAGAATAACACATGAGTTTTCTGGGAAGTTTGTATTTTATTTTTGTTTTTACTGAACAATGGCTTTTACATGTTTTAGGCTGTTTTATTCAATATTGTGGCCCACCCTGAGATATTGTAGTGAGGCACAGGATAGAAATGTTCAGAAATAAATAACACAGATGTTCACCAGGGGTAGAAATTTCCCATTCTTACCTGGAGACGCAAATTAGAGCTGCCGTACAATATCCTCTGGATCTCATCAGGGACACTCCAATCGCTCAAAGCATCTTCGTCACTCTTCTCATCAGCCTGAGTTGCTATATCACTGATTTGGGGCCTTTCCTGAGTTAGCAGCTTTCTTGACTGACCAGAACCTGGAGGAAAAAGAAAAAAAATTAAACTGCAGTTACTTCATATTCTGTACTTTGTATTCTGAAATAGTGGTGATCATTGGCCACGCCACCAAAACTCACAACAGACATGGATTTGTTCTAGCTTAAGAGCATAAAAAAATCCCCCCGCCCTTTGGATTGGGCCCATGGCCCATCTAGTGCAGCAGTCTGCTCTCACAGTGACCGTCCAGCTGCACAGAGAATCTACCACTAGTCTCCTAGCAACTGGCCTTCAGAGGCAGGCAACTCATCTCTGCATATGTAAGTCACTGTACAAGAAAATAAAATGCTATACACAACCCTGTGCTCCTTGTAAAATAGATGCCGGGCCAAGCTCATAAAAGCTTTCCCCTGTCAAACACCTAGCAGCAAAACAACGATCCCAGGACATTCTAAGCTACCAAAAATTCAAAAATAGCCCCCATCAGGTAGCAGCACCTACTCAGCTCTAGCCAATCTCAAAAGGCAAAGCAGGGTCAGACTTGGTTAGTCCATTGATGGGAAGCCACCTGGTCATAGGCTACACTGGGAAGCAGAAAACAAATATGGAAGGAGGTAACAGCAAGCCAGTTCTGTCACTGGCACAAATAAAACTAGGTACACATATATGATAACCAAGACTAGAATTCAATGTGAGGCTATATCTACTATTACTTTAACAGCCCTCACTATTTACTGCTGCTGCTGCCACCACAAAGCAGTTGGATTCTCTGAAAGGATTACACACGTGTGAATGTTAAGGATCTTTAAAGGTCTTATTAGAGGTTGCAAGAATGGCTTAGTTTGAGTTCAAACCAGGTTGAACCGAACTGGTCTCAGTTAGGCTCAAGGCCAAGCGGTTCCGGTGGTAGTAAAGACTCTTCCTGCAGAGCTCCTTTCTAATCCAACAAGCTAGGAAGCTCTTAGGTACACAATGAAACTGAAATCTCTAGTTTCAGCTGGGCCATCACCTTCTTCCCTGCTCCACAGACCTGTAAGCTTTACCACTGGCCTTCTCTTCTTCCCCAGTACCTGCAGAGGAGGTAGTGGCCACTGATAAATATTGAAGCCATAGAAAGCAGCTTCAAGGACCAATTTCTTCTAAATTTATACACCAAAGCAAGTCAACATCTCTGAACCCAAGTGGGCCTGGGAGGAATAGCAGCTGGTGGCAGAGTTTGCAAGACAGGTGACAGGTGACGGTCTCACAGCATGGTCCAAGCATCTGGGATCACAGATAAAAGTTGGTCTGGTATGTGGCATTGGAGGTTATGAAGATACATGCTTTAAGCTCCACTTTCACCACTAGCCTGGGCCAGTGAAGGGGTAGGGGAGGAGAACCCTTTTTCCAGACCTGTTTGAACAAACTGGGGTGGTTTTTCTTCCAGACATGGCTTTCTCCCAGGTTATTTGAGTGTGAGACTCTGATATGTTATGGTACCTAGATTCCTTTCTATCTAGGCCTTCCCAGGCTGAATGGTTTCTCTTCTTCTACCTGCTTTTCATTATGTTTTTATGTGAATTATTTAACCTGTATTCATGCAGTCCGCTTTTGAGATTTCTGTAACGCAAAAGCAGGATCTAAGTACTATAAATACCTAAGGAAATAAATGTACACAGAAGAGCAGGAGTAGAACCTGTCCAGTCACACACCTTGAGGTCTTAAATCAACTCTGCTCCTCAGCTGATGTTTCTGGCTTGTTCTGCTTTTCCACCAGGTCCCTGACTGGAAGGATTCTGACGCTACTCTTCTGTACGGAGCTTGGCATATTCGGCCTCAAGGACAAAAGACAACAAAACTCATCACTGTACATAAACAGTCAACATAAACCCCAAACAATCCAGCTCCAGTCTAAGCCCTTGCACACAGCAATGGCCTCCTTTCAGTTCTTACCTTTTCTTGGTTTTGTATCACAGGAAAGGCTGGAAAAGGACTTTGTCTGACGCAAACTTGCTTTGGAGGCAGCCCTGTGGGTTGTAGCTCGGTAACTTCTGAGAAGCACACAGTACACTTCTATGATAACAGTAACAGCTTCAAGTACTAACACTAATGTATAGAAGTATATACATTCTAGATTGCTATGCCATGTTCCATAGTTTTTTTGTGGACCTGAACGTCTATGAACCTAAGCTCAGGTTTACAGAAGAATTATAGAAGACGGCAAAACAAGACGAAAACTGAAACGAGTGCGACTAGAACTGGTTATGAGATTAGAACTGGCCTATATTCTACCATATTAGAATAACTTTCTTAAAAAATTAAAGATGTTAAATTCTTTACCCTCCAACAGGAGTAATATGCAGACGCTTAAAACCGTCTCGAGATGATCTTGTTTGAGACAACGGTTCGTGTTCACTTGAGGGAAGTTGTGTGTCAGACAACAGCTCATGCATCAGGGTGAGGGCTTCAGCAACTCTAATGTTATGATGCTCCGACAGCAATGCCCTTGAGGGGGAAAAACGCATGCTCTTTAAGCCAAAGTTGGCTAATTAATCACAGATGTTTCTATTGCTCTGCTAGGGTTTCCTTTAACTCGGTAAATGGAGCCCAACCTTATTTACCCAAATTCCAAGTTGTTTGCCTTTTTCCCAATCATTAATGAACCTAATGTATATGAGACTTATTGCTCTAACTTCACTCCCAAATTTTCCACCTTATTTACCTCCAAGTAAATATAGTTTAGACTCTTTAGTTACGACTTTCTTCGTGAGACTTACTGATGCCACTAGATGAATATGCGGTTGCCGAAAAATGAGAACAAAAAAAGGATAATATTGAAAAGAACATACTTATTTTTCTCCTCTTTCTTCTTCTGCTGTAATTTTATTTCTCTTCCTGTTATTCTGCACGGCTATGCAAGAAATGAAAAGAAATAATAAAATCAACTTCTCTTTCACTCTTCTAATAGATTCACAAGAAATCCTCTTTCAGGGCCTTATATTTGCAATTATGCCCCAAAGGAAGGTTCTAATGCCACAGTTTGCACTAGCATGCGGACAGCAGACCCCTATCCTGAGATATAGTCCAGAAAAAGGCCAAGTGCGGAAAGGCCCCAGGTGCTGGACATTTCAAGTCAACAAATGTTTCAAGTCAACAAATACACAGTCAGCTTTTTTCACTGGAAGTCTTCTATTATTTGGTAAGCTATCTAGGCAGTAACTTTGCCAGAATATTAAGAGAATAATAATAAAACTCTTAGGAGACAAGACAATGATGGTTTAAAACATAGACAGGTAATTCACAATCGTATGCCCTTCTTGCATTGGCCCTTATTCCAGGTTACATCCTAGAATAGTGATCTGTCATTCACATGCTGGTGGAGACCATGGCAGGTCCTGGGGCCTGTGTGTGACCTCGTGGTACCTCTGTGTCCGTGCCTATGGCAGAGTGAGAAAAAGAAGGGGTAGCAAGAAAATGTAATACAACCATAAAGTATAGACCCAGTATCATTGTCCACATGCAATCACTAATTAGACAGCCAAACTGGGGCTCAGCAGACTTAAGGTGGAGGACCAAGAGACTGAAGGACGTGGGAAATCCTCAGCTGCCTTTTCAAAGGCTTGAAATCAGTGTGCAAATTCCCCAAGGACGATGCCTGTCAGCTCTTCAGGGAAAACAACAGATTAGGAGAATCTAGATGCCAAGTAGCCATAAATGATCTGTGCAGAACAGGAACTTGTGTACAGTTGGACTTCCGCATCCATGGGGGATACATTCCAGGTCCTACTGCAGTTAAGGAAACATACGGAAAATACCAAACTCTATTTTGCATAATTCCTGTGAAATCCTGTGAGGTTTCACAGGAATCACAGGAAATCTTGCTCAAGATCTCATGGAATTTCACAGGAATTATGGGAAATCTCACGTCATTTCCCACAATCCCCTTGCTGTCCCAGACGTCAGAGTTTAAGCTTGGCCTAATGACACCTGCAGGGGTGGGGCTGATCCAATCATTGCAGAAAACTGAAACCACGGTTACTAGATCAGATGATATGGGGGTCCAACTGTACTTTGTTTTCCCTCTGCGTTTGCTGCTGCCCTTCGGCATACCAGCAAGAAATTACATTTGTTGCAAAGCTTTCCAAAATCTGGATATTGTTAACTGTGCAGCCATCAAGAAATAATTGCTAGTGCAAATTGTTATTTTTCCCTTTCTAAACTGTTACAAATGTTTCCAATGGTGATTCCATTTAGCTTATTATACTGCCAATTTCTTCTTGTTGTTTTTTAACGTAACAAATACAACTTCCTGTCCAGATATTCCTTATAAGTGTCCACACTGCATGAAAAGTAAAGGTGCTGAAAGTTGCGCAAAAGCAGCCTTACCGATTTCTTTCTCAAATGAAATGGGTTAAGTTCTTTTGCTCTTTGTTCATCGCGAGTTTGCAGATACTCTGCCAATCTTTCTCTTTTCTTTTTTTTCATCCAGGCTTGCAACTCTTTTTTATCTTTTTCTGCTTTGCGTGAACGTCTGTTCTCTACTTTTGAAATACTGAAACAACACAGAAAGCACAAGTGAGGCCTTGGCAAGCATTACATTAATTAGCACAGTTATTCATTTATGCTGTAGGCTATCAGGATGACGGCATTATAATTTAGGTCAGTATTATGTAATTTTAACCCCTGTTGTGTTGCTGATAGATGGCTAGTAGGCAGGGCTGGCTGCATCCCAGAGGGTGGGGAGAGAAGTTGCTCCTTGCCAGAACCAATGTGAGCTTGCCAGCAGCTTGGCTGAGAAGATATATAAGCTCCTTCACCAACTGGTCTTGGTTCTTTCCAAGGGGATAACTCACCGAGGGTGGGCAGGAAGAAACAGGCTCTTAGCTTAGCTGAGGGGAGCTTAGTTAAAGCAGATTACTGTGTGTTCTATTCAAGGGTTAAAAGTATTTCAGAGTTCGGTGTGTGTGAAGTTCAAGACTGTTTGCCACTTATGAGTGTTGGTTACAATAAACCTATTCTTTTGTTCTCTTAAAATGTGTTTGAGTGCTGCCTTTGATTTGAAACGATAACAAAGTATTCGAGTAAAGGAGCACTGTGCCTTTAAGTGAGAAAGAAACAAAATAGCGAGTCCAGCGGACTTCTTCTGGCAGAAAAGCCTTCTGTTTATATTCTTAGCAAAAGGAAGGGGGTGGGGTGGGGGATGCCTGCCAATGCTGAGCCCACATATACAGAATAAGTGAGATTCTCAGGTAAATACCAGGAGGAGGTACAGCGTTGGGCAGTGGTCACCGCAGCCATGAACTCCTTTAAGAAGTTCATGGAAGCAAGTCCTGAAGGCCACTATCAGCTGGACAATGATTTTTAATCCGTTGAATATATGCAGTTGTAAAAACAAAAAAACAAAAAATAACAGAATAGACATGACAGTGCTGGCTTTGTTCCTAAATTACTACAAAATCTTTAGAAATATGCAACCCAAAGAAGTCCTGTGGCACTATCTTAACTAGCACATCATTATGCTACAGCAAGTAGAGGTATCACCTTGCCCACAAAAGTCCAAACCAGTGGTTCTCAACCTGGGGGTCGGGACCCCTTTGGGGGTCGACTTACCCTTTAAGAGGGGTCGTGACGAGCCTCCCGCTGTCCTTCCCTCCCACCTCCCAGCTGCTCCGCCCCCATGGTTGGGGGTCCCCACAACATGAGCAACTCCATTAAGGGGTTGTGGCATTAGGAAGGTTGAGAACTGCTGGTCCAAACGGTCAAAGCTATGGTTTTCCCCAGTAGCAATGTATGGCAGTGAGAGTTGGACCATAAGGAAGCCTGAGCAAAAAGACAGGACTCAATGGCAAATGCCCTCTTGTTGGGGAAGACTGAAGGCAAAAGGAGAAGAGGACAGTGACATGGAAGCAATGAACATGAGCCTGGAGGCAGTGGAGGACAGAAAGGCCTCGCATGCTGTTGTCCATGGCATCACGAAGTGTTGAACATGACTGACTAACTAAACAATAACAAATCTGCAGTCTTTTATGGACTAATGTCTCCTTCATCAGATGCATGAAATGTTATCCTGAGTTATAGATATACAGGTATTTTTTAAGATGAAAAGAATGGGATTGTAAACAGTCAATCAGAACAGACACAGAAAGCTCTGCTAAGAAAGGAAGGAGAGCTTTGCTGTGGGCAGTGCACACCTCCAGCATTCCACAGCTCTGGAGAGAAGCAACTTACTGACAGGACTGTCCTGCCTGTAGAAAATGTTTTTGATAAAAACAGAATTAAGATGTCCTTCAGCACCTCTTCCTCTCTGTGGGATACAAGCAGAGAGAACTGAGGATGTAGGAAGCATATTCCCCCAGTCTTCAGGAAAGGACCTTGCTCTCCACAAAAGGCGCCACTAACCTGGCAATCTTTTTGGCCTGGGTTTCTGTGAGTCCCAGTTCTGAAGCAGATGCACCATGCTCCATGAGAAGGTCCACAATGATATCAGAAACGCCACTCAAGCCAGTGATCTGGAGAGGATCTTGTGAAAAACTGTGAAGATATCAACATGTATTTATTTATTTATTGGCATGCTTGCCTTCTACCTGTTTCATAGAGGCATCAGTAGTAATGAGAAAAATATATTAACCCACTCAAAATGCAATTTAACAGACAAAATCAGGATATTAAAAAATAAAATGGCAGCAATGAATCGAATGTTTAAAAATCCATATTTGTACAAATAGACGCTTTCAAATGTAACTAAATTCTATTCAATACGAGTGTATTTGTACAAATTTGTACAATATCTGAGACGAATGAATATGTATCAGATACAAATGAATACATATCCAATATATATCCGAGAAATGTATCTGAGAAGCAACCCATAACAAATCTGCTCTGAAAGCATCAAAACCGACCCAAATTCGCTTTTAATATGCCCTCAATCCATGTCGAATGCACTCTAGATCTGTTGCAGATGTCTGGTGCAGCCACATTCCCACATCCCCAGTTTAAAGAATGTCCAAACTATTCATACAAATGTCCAAAACATTTGTATTCATACAAAGGTCAACGTACGAATATTGTAACATTCAAGTCATATATGAATATCTGAATTGGTACAAATAACAAATGTTACGAACATTCATTCACATCTCTAAAATACACTTCTGCTAATATATAAAACATTGAATCTTGAATCTGGATTAGATCAATAGGCTGCTTTTTTAATCCCACCCTTAACACCTGATGGAAATCACAATCTTCCCCACCTGTAGTGTTCCATTCCTCCAAACCAATTATCCCAGTAGTTTCTAGATTTTAATGAAATATTTCTCTTACCTACCTCTCATCTAATCCTTCTGAGCTGAACTTAATATCTACAAAAGAGGAAGACTTTATCAATTAAAATATCATAGTATAAAAGAAATGCAATTACGAGCATCACAGGAGGGAAGAAAATCTTAGAAAAGAGATGAGGAAACCTATAGTCTAGACTGCATTGAACTGATCTTCAGTTCCCATCAACTCCAGTTACTATAGGCAACAGACAAAGATAAAATTATGTTGTTGTTTTTTGAGATAAATTAATTTAAAGGAAATGGGCTATAAACCTTTAAGCTAAAGGTCCTTAGAGAATATACAGAAGCAGAAATTCCCCGGAAGTCACAATCTGGTGATTCGGCAAGTTACAACATTTGTATTATGTTTAATAGAACCAATGCACTGCATTTTTGCTGAAGGACTAAAATAGAACACCAGTAGGAAACGGTACCAGAAGTCGACTTTTTGACCCCAAGATTAGCTGCTGATGTTGAAGAAGAAGCCGAGGGCATTTGCAAAGCAATATAACTCGTTTCAGGAGATTCAACATCTAAACTCTCTTCCTCTTCCACAAGATTCTCCATAATCATGTAAGGTGAATAATGCTCTGTTTCTAAAGAAGAATAAGTAAAACTTGAGTTTGAAATGAATTTGAAAGAAACCAAATTCTCTCTCAGTATGCTACTACTTTTTTTAGCTGAATAATCCTTCTCTTTCCTGATTCCCACTACATTCTTTTCACTCGTTTTGAATTGCACTTTAATTAGTAAATAACCCTCTCCATCCCAGGCACCTCACTCTTATCAGGAGTGAAGATTTACCTTGTTTATAGTATGTCTGCCCATTATCTCCACAAGCTGATGTCACTTCCTCCCTTACCTCTGGCAGCATCATTCAACCACTCCACCCCCAAGGTACGGCAATACACACCTGCTTTGGAAACCTGCACGCCTGGTACAAAGAATGATACTTCATCCTGCTGTAAGTCAGCCGTCACATGTACATCTTCTATCGTTTCCACTAGCTTAAAAAGAAAAGTCACTTTTTACTCTGTTGTTTAATCCTTAAAACACAGATATTTACAACAAGAACCAATACTGCGCTTCCATTTCATTAGTTAACGTATTCCAATTTAATGAACAAATCTGACTCTACCCCTACCTGGCTCTGTTACATAGCAAACCAACTTCCCAAATTGTGTTGGCACAATTGTGGGACGGTGTGTATGCACATCCACTTATGGTGGAATGCCCAACCATTAATCAATGTTGGTTAACAGGCAAATTGGAAATTCAAAAGAATTACACACATACAGATCAATTTGACAGCTAAACTTCCTTTATTGCTTATTTTAGGCAAAACAGCCATTAATTCCAACAGCTGTATACTAGTGATGTGCACAAATATCCCAAACATCTTTAGAAATATGCTAGGTATGTCGTAAAATGTGATTATGCATAGAGATTAATAAAGTGCATTTCCCAAGCACAAGATGAACTGAACTTCTCAATATGCTTTTTCTACTGCTGTTATCTTTGGATAAGATGAACAACAGTTTGAGAAAGGCATCAAAAGACGCAGAACATTTGCTCCAACTTTACAGTATGATTGCCACCGAAAGAACTTTTAGGTTTTCATCTCAAATGTCAAAAAAGAAGTCCCTGAACAGAAGAAAAACCTCTAAACATAAAACGTACCAATTTAGTATTCCTAAATTCTTCTTCCATTCTTTCAGCTACATTCTGTAGAGCCAATAGTTGTCTGTCCATTTCCTGTAGCTTAGTAGAAAAGTGCTCTTTGCTAATTTTTCTGGCTAACAATCCAGTGGAGAAATTCATACCGGAATCATCATGCAATGGGCTCAAAGGTAAATCAGTAGAGATTTCTGTTTCTACAGTCTCTGGGGGCATATGATATAATTCAGTTTGCAGATGGTCTCCTTTAAAGAAAACAGAGTTTAGAAATGTTTAAACAACTGCCCCAGGCTGCCATTTCAGCTTCTATTATTATTTTTTTCTATTTAGAACATTTCTGATAGCAGTAGAAAGAATGTGGAAGAGGTGCACGCTTTACAGTAGGAAACTTAGGCTCTTTCTGCACTCTGGAGAAGATCTACTGATTTACCAGATCTATTGATCCAGATCATGGGGAGGTGAGGGCCAGATCAGTGCTGTCTGCACTGACGGTACTAATTCACATCAAGCCTCCCCAACTCTATGAACCTTTCATGAGCTCTACAGCCACTCCCGACCCTGGCAGCTAGCGGTGAATGTTCCTAGCCTTAGGACATACAGCATGCTGTTGAATGATATTTTCCAATAATTCTGGATCATGGAGGTATGTAATCAGCATGCCTCCATCATCCAGAATACAGCCCTTAGTCTGGTTTGTAATATGAGTCTACAAATTGGATCAAGGGCCTCTGGATCTGGATCTGGATCTTCCTTGTGCACACAGAGCTGGCCTAACGGTGGTTGGGCCTCTTTGATCTAGATCAGCGGTTCTCAACCTGTGGGTCGCGACCCCTTTGGGGGTCGAACTACCCTTTCAGAGGGGTTGTGATGAGTCTCCAGCCTGCCCTCCCCATCCTCACCCAAGCTGCCCTGCCCCCATGGTTGGGGGTCTCCATAACATGAGGAACTGCATTAAGGGGTTGCAGCATTAGGAAGGTTGAGAACTGCTGATCTAGATTAACACATGGATCAGGAGGCCCAGGATCCAGATGAGAGGTTCATTGATCCCGATGTAGAGGCTAGTGCAGAAAGAGCCAGTTATGTTAAAATGCAAATACCTCGAAGCCATTGTTTCAAAACCAAACAAAAGACAAGTACCTTCTTTCTGGAATTCCTCAGGAGGGATTGCATTGGTGACAGATGCTGCCATGTTATGTAATTCTGCAGAAGACGGAAACGCAGCAGCCACAGATGTAACTGGCAAGTTTTCCAGACAATCAGAATTTTCAATATCTACCACTTGGATGTAATCCTGTCCAGCCTGTATCAAAAAGATTAACTTTTCAGTAGGAAGGTTCAAATTATTAAATGCATCTAGCCACTTGTTCATATAAAAAGCTGTAGGACTGACCCT
Organism: Aspidoscelis tigris stejnegeri; assembly: GCA_023333525.1. NCBI lineage: Eukaryota > Metazoa > Chordata > Lepidosauria > Squamata > Teiidae > Aspidoscelis > Aspidoscelis tigris. Next base: position 19,033,987 of record JALMGA010000007.1, read on the forward strand.
CGACTCTGCGCCTATTAATGAAACAAACATGCATTCACTCTAACTGTTGTATTATCAGCAGCTCTTTTCATGACTCACCAGTTCAGATATAGTTTCAGGTAATGCAGATGGTAAAGGTGCCTCAGTTGCTTTAGTGGGGAATCTAAGGTTCAAGTATAGATCTGGGGGCAACAGCTGAGGTATAGATGAAGACAAAGGTTCTATGAGAAAAGAGAAAAAGTATTAGTAGTGTTCAAAATGCTAAAATACTATCTAAAGCAAATTACACAACATTGATAAGGACCATTACAACATATACGGACTTCACTGAATTTTGATTTGCCATTATGTCTGGACTACATATTCTGTTTACCATAAAATACCAACAAGGTTTTCCACAACTCAACCATGCTAAGACTAAATGAAACAGGATCTGCTAGAGATGAAAGGAGGCAAGGGGGAACTTTAGCAAGGGCACAACATGGACACGCAGTGGCCCTTAACCCCAGACTCAGAAAACCTTTATGCAAAAGCTTTTAAGGTCCTTCTCCCATCCATCCATGTTTAGGGAGGTCTAACAGAAGATCCCATCAGCACTTTAATAGACGGAAGATTTTACTTCCGTCTATTAAAGTTCTTGGAGAAACGACAACCAGATGTGAAAGAGACACTATTAACTCCCCAAAATGTTTATATCTCTTGTCAAAAAAATCAACCTAGAATTGCTCTGACTGTGTTTGGTGTTTACATGCCAGGAAGGGGTATGAACAACTTTATTATTCAAGAGGAAAAGGTATTTTGAGAGGCAAAGCAAATTGCAAAAACGCAACAGAGGGAAATTAAACACCCTACCCTAGTGCAAACAAAACAAGTACACATAAGGACACAGGATTTGATGGGAGCTCTCCAGACATTCAGACTAGAGATGCTGAAGAGTGAACTGATAACTTCCGTGAGCAAAACAAGCACCACCTTTGCCAGGAAAAAGGGCACCTCGGGGGAAAATGTCATTTTCTCAGGTTACGGTAACTTTGATAATAAACCACAATTATAGAAGGGTATGCAACTGGTAAGGAAGGACATTTTACAAAAATTTGGTTAGCTCGAGCATTAATTTTAAAATGCTAGGCCAAAAGAAATGGGGAAAATAAATTATTCTGTTAGGCAACATTACAGATGTGACTTAAGCATACCCTCTCTTTGTCGATTTGGAGAACTTTGAAATAAGGCTAATTTCCTAAAGAAAAATATCCTGCGATTAAAGAAAAAATTATATGCATTTAACACAAGTAGACCAACAAAAAGTATACCTGTTACAGAGGCAGAAGGGATTGATTGATTTTTACCAGGTTCAGAACCAATTTCTTCTGAGAAAGTCTGCACATTGTGATACGATTTAGGAACTTGATTGATAAGGGAAAAAATAAAATCAGGATTAACAAGGGTATTACTAGTTTAAGAGCATCTATTTCCTATAGCCCTTGAATGAATGATTTTGAGTTAAGCTAAAGTGAAAATAATTTTAAAATAAAGGACTGGACTCAGAGCGGGCCCTACATAAACTAGTCCTGTCCACTAAATCTTCTTATAGCAAAGGGAACATTATTTTAGGCTGAGTCCTGCTGCCCTTTACAGGCTCTCACGGTACTTTTGCTGTTTTCAGAGTCCTGGTGAAACAGTTTTCAAAAGTTGCAGAGGAAAAACAAAAATAGTATATTTTGCCATTTCATGCACTGAACTCCACTTATGAATCTCTGTATCCCACTAGAATGCACATATATTTTTAAAAATACACACAATTGGCTTATATGATTAGAAAGCACACCTGTTACAGAAGCAGAGACTGGTTTATTTTTTTCATACGTGGAAACTATTTCTTCTCCAATGGTTTGTATATCCTGATGTGATATAGGAACTCCACAGATAAGAAAAAATAAAAATAAAAACCATAAAACACAGCATTACTGTTAATTCCTGACAAAGACCAAATTATCAATTTATACGCCCCGCGGAACATTCAAATCCAGAAAGTTATAACAGAGCAGAAAGGAGACTTTAGTTTTTTTTCTATAATTCCCACAACCCTATCCATCTAAACATAGATGCATTGACCAGAACTTGATTAGACATTCATAGGATTGTGCAACTAGAAAATACTTTAAAATAAACTTATTTGTTTCTATATTAATATCTCTCCCTTCACCTGAAGGTACCAAGGCAAGCCACAAGATCAAAATGGTGAAAAACATATTTAAAATATAACCCTTCTTATAGGAAGTCAATTTAATTTCAGATGGCTCTTAAAAAGGCAATGGTTCAACAATCTGCATAGTATATTGTGTGTTTTACCGATATCTGTATTAGTGCTGGCATCTTGAAGATCGGTAGCCTTTCTTCTAACAGAAGCTAAATAATGTAGTCCTGCTGAAGTAGTAACTGCCTCAGGTTCTAAATTGGAGAAACATATTACTATCAGTATTAGAAGAAGATAGTAGTTGGCTAATAGTTACTTCCCTTGTACATTTCCTTCTTGAGGACATTCCGGGATAAAAGAGGATTAGATTTCTTCCATGCAAGGAATCTATACAGAAACACCCATCAACCCTAGCAATCAATGCGGTGACAGATGTCACAGACAGACTGACTGCCATCATATCCTCAACACAGAAATATTTGGAGCTCTTCTTTCACTTCCTATCCATACCTGAATTTAAAAACTAAGTATTGCCGGCTTACGAAAATAGAAAGGAAGCCAAAATAAATGACAGCTCCTCTCCAAAAGAACACAGGTCATTTCTCTGTTTCTGAAGGGTTCACACCTTTTGCAACTGTTTCATTCCAGAGGAAGAAACCAAAAACTAGGGAGGCACATGATTTTTCTTCCGAGTTCGCTTCGCATGAAAGCGAAGCGAAGTGGAGACAACTAAGAGTAGAAATTCACAACAGGGATTTCTATTTTTTTTTTTTTTTTTGCTATTTTACTGTGGCACATGATGGTATGAACAACTCTTGTGAAATTGTCTTGCCAAAGTCCACTTTCACAAAGCAAGGCTTTGCAAGCTTTTGTGGACCTTAACCATGTACACAAGCATGGTTGATAGGCTATGATATCGCAGCATGCTGCAAGATGATGACATCAGGGCCCCCTCACAACTCTGCCCTCTCTGTGCTGCAAAGACTGCTGGAAGGGGATTTGAGGAGAGTGGGATGAGTGACGGGGGGGATGCTACCTCTCCTCTTGGCATTCACCTGCCCCACATCTTCCTCTTGCCTTCTTAGAGGGCTGAGTTTGCAAGGCTTTAGACTGTGCAAACCCAGTACTCTTTGACAGGTTGAGATCCTGTGAGCAGCAGAATAGATTTATAGGTTTGCATTTATATTTTTTGCTGTCCATTGGACAATTAGTTTTTGTACTGTACTTGGTGAAGCATTACAACAAATGTTGCTTTAAAAAGTCTATGCATTTAAATACTATTGAAAAAGCGGAGGTATGTTTGAACTCGAATTCCACAAGAATAAATTTTGCAAAATTTAACTGGAATTGAATAGGATGTAGATTCCCTAATGGCCAGCTGAGCATAGTTGAAATTTGTGCATATTCAGAAAATATTATTTATGAAAAATCTAGGCCTTTGTCTGTCTGAATCTGCTACAATAATTGGGGCTTTCGTGAAATAAAGGAGACTAGATTTTTCAGGTTTTACGGCAGTTTACTTCACTGTCTACAGTCCACGAAGTCATAAGAGCACTGGGAATTCCTCTCATCTTTACAGTATTACATCACACCAGCATTGTTCTATAGAAGGTCAAGGCTGTAACAGCAGATACTGCCAAGAGCTGAAGAAAAATCTATGGCAGCAAAGCAAACAGAAAGCTGCAAGGCACAATTCCACAATTTCCACAATTTTCATGCCTCTTTGCGCTAGGGAGACCTTTCCTAGTGCTTCTAAGGGGAAACACTGGGAAGTGTTTCCCCTTAGCAACAACCTGTTCAGCAGTACCCATGAGACAAATAAGAAACTCAGGCTAAAAAGGAAAGCTTAGGACTTCTCATCTATGCTACTCAATTACTGCTAATGAAGATAAATAGAATTACCAACGGTTGAAATCTGAGCAATTTTCAACAATTTGTTAAGAAAACTCACCCAGAAAAGAGTCACCACGAGGGAGAACATAGCTGAAATTGGCTTCATTTTCCTAGCACAAAAAGAAATGTAACTAAACTTGTAGCTGTTAATATTGTTTGATATAGTAACAATCCTTTCATTGGCAGAAGCAGCTCTGTCTTGCCCTAGGGCTGCTGTGAGTTCCAAACACTATTTCAGTTGGTATCATTTATTTATTTATTTATTTATTATTTACATTTATATCCCGCCCCATACCAGAAGGTCTCTGGGCGGGTTACAACCTTCAAACACAACTAAGCAAGAAATGAGTAGCCAGAACAAGTCTTCCAATGGCATTGTGTAATAGTCCAGTCTCGAAGTTACCTGGGCATGGATTAGTGTGGCCCAGGTTGTCTGAGCTAGGTTATCTTCCTAGATTTCCCTCTTCTTTGTCTTTCAGAATTCATGTCCAGAGACTGTTGGACTATGAAAACAGCCTTTCTATTATTCCAGCAATTTTTGTACAAGAAGAAGAAGAGTTGGCTTTTCTACCCCGCTTTTCTCACCCATTTAAGGGGACTCAAAGCGGCTGACAAAGCTTTTCTATTCTTCTCCCAACAACAGATACCCTGTGAGGTAGGTGGGGCTGTGAGAGCTCAGAAGAGAGCTGTGACTAGCCCAAGGTCACCCAGCTGGCTTCATGGGGGAGGGTGGAATCAAACCCAGTATTCCCAGGTAAGAGTCTGGCTCCCTAACCACTAGACCAAAGAGAAAAAGAGCAGCAACAGACAGCAGAAGAGTTAGATCTCCAAACTAAGACCAGCCTTGTAGGGTGAAAAGGAACGTGTGTTCACAATGTTTGACATGTATTGTGAATTTAACAGAAATGCTATAAAGATTATGAATGAACACTTCCAAAATATACCTGTTTTTGTTTTTCAGTATTCGATGAAACTCTGGCGTCATCATGCCCCAGACTGTCAGCTCTGCTCATCTTCTCTTCCTTCTCTTTGATCTCTTTCTCAACACGCCTCTTCTGCCTATTGTTACAGTAACAGCAAGTTCCATAATTGTTACAGGTAAAAGATAGATGGCTACAGGGCTAAAGGGAAATTTACCAAAATGATTAGCCTTCTTATACCTCCTCCCCACTTCTTACAATAACCTCATCCGGGTCGCATCCAGACGGCATCCAAAGCCCAACAACTTCTTTCAGCCTGCAGCAGCAGAGCAGCATTCATCGAACTGACACTGAGCTAACAGCAATCTAAACTCAGAATTTCCCAGCATGTAAAACAACAACAAGTTTTGCCTTACCTTTTCTTATTATTATTACTTTGTTTCACTTCCTGTGGCTTCAAGTTAGCTTTTAATAACTGGATCGTTTCAGGATAACCCTCATGGCCAAAATGTCTGCCTGGGACAACGTGGCGGCTTTGTTCAAAGGCAATAAGAGTTTGAAGTGGAATGAGCTTTGGTGTCTGAAACTGTCCAAGGGTGGAAAAAACAAATAAGCACAATCCAAAGATGGTAACCGATGGCATTTTAGAAGTATGTAAGTTCCAGCCGTTCCTAACATTGTACAGACTGGGGAGAGAAACTGTAGAAGGTGACAAATTCAGTGTAGTCACTTTTGCCTTCTTTTTAGAGGCATGAGTTATCTTCAACAGCATTAGTCCATCCCATTGTATCCCTGTCACCCTGGGTGTGATCTTCACAAGGACAGAAGAGGAGCCCTGCTGGACCAGGACATAACCCATCTAGTCCAGCATTTTGCCTCACAATATGTCCAAGGAATTTGAGTATTAGAAACCCATACTTATTCAAATAGATCCCCTTCCAATGTGGTAGAATTATATTCTATATGAATGTACTCATACGAATCCGTATGAATACCTGATACAAATGCATACATATCCTGGATACATATCCTATACCAATGCATATATATCAAATATGTATCCTATACCAACACATACATATCAGATATGTATCCTGTACTAACGCATACATATCAATATGTATCCAATACATATCCCCAGTTTAACAAATGTCCTAACTATTCATATGAATGTTCTGAAACATTAATGTATGTTGTAACATTTGATTTGTGTATGAATGTCCAAATTCATATAAATCTGTACGAATAATGAATGCTACGAATATCTGTGTGTATCCCTACTCCTGACAAATCAAAAAGTTTGGAGTATGTCTTGTTCCAAAATATATGGTGACTTGGAATAACAGAGAAGGTCTTAAAGTACCAAAATTCTCCTGATATTTCTGGAAGCAGTAAATGCTGTTCGTTGAACTTTCAAACACACAGGAAACACACATATTCAATCTTACAAGTATCTTTTCAAGGATTGTTTTTTTAAATAACAATACTTTGCAGGTGAATGGCATTTAATACCTTGGTGAGAGGAGGTAGATCAGTGTAAAGAAGTGGTATCTCGGCCCGTGGAAAAGAATCTTTAGTAGCTTTGCTCTCTTTGGTAACTTGAACAGCTACTTTGGCTGATGGAGGGTTGAATTTGGGGTGAGGCTTTAGATTCAGCAGAGGAATTTTAGCATACGTCTCAGATGCTTTAGGAAAAGAAATTTCATTATCAGCCAGGGGTTTTTCTGGCTTCAGGTGTTCTTGATAGGGACGTGAAGGAGTCCAGTTATCTTTCTTTTCATATTCACCCTTTACAGTTTCTGCCCAGCGAGTTCCCTGCATTTGGTCTTGCCTTCTCTCTTCATTATTGTACTTGTTCGGATGTAGTCTTTCACTTGTCACATCAATATATTCAGGTGTCACAATACCTGGAGGACTCTTCAGAAGGGGAGGTGGACCCCATGCTTCCTTGCAATATGGAAGTGCTCCTGGTAAAACTTTGTTGGTAGTTGGTAGTAGGGAGATGTTAAGTGGATGGAACTGATATTTTTGCCTCAATTTCAGCAGTGGAAGCCCATTTGCATTATTTGATGGTTGTCTGGCTAGTGGGATAAGCTTAGGTTTCTTCTCAGTATCTAGAGGAGTTGTTAACAGAGGTAGTGGTCTGCATGGAATCTGCTGAAGCAAGCTTTGAAACAGCGGCATTGGCCTTGGTCCAACACACTGACTTTCTGGTAAAGGTAAAGAATTGCTGACAGGCACAGAATCCTACAGGACAAAAGGAAAAATTACTGTCACCTGAGTAATAATTATTTTATTTGACCTGAGACTTTTGGTAGAAAAAGGATGGATGGATGGATGGATGGATGGATGGGTGGGTGGGTGGGTGGATGGGTGGGTGGGTGGGTGGGTGGGTGGATAACCAATGCTTCTTAATATATTCTATGAATTATTTTAAGGCAAGTATAGCAACTTTTGATTTAAAAAGTTATCAAACCTACTAGGATATTCCCTTGATGGCTCTGCTCAAACAATCTACTCCTTTCTTGAGCATTTGGGCTGTTCCTATTAACATCTTCACTGTTTTCTAGCGTTGGCATCTGTTCTGTTGGGAAACCACCCGCTGGAAGCTTGGGATGAGCTGTGTCAGCATTAGCCTCTCTGACACGTGAAGCGTGGCTTGCTCCAAGTTGAGAGGACTGAGTTGGCTGTATCTGCTGGGTCACATTTGACAGGCTGGCAAAGGAGGATCCAACCACTTGCATGAGGCTCATAAAGTTGATTTGTTGCAACTGAAATATAAGCATAAAAAACTTTTTTTAAAAAAAATGAGCTGCTTGGCACATACAAAATATTCATGAGGTCCTATTATTCTATTAAGAAATCAACAGAAATTAGAGAACTAGAAAAACCTACTGGTTTGCAATGGATCTTGAACCAATAGCCTAATTCCATGGACAGGTCTGGTGATTCACAAACTGGTTTGCCACCCCCACTCCCCAGCCTCTTTCTATTGGTTACTCATGGCCATGACCTACCTCACGCATCATACTTATTCACTTTGTTCTCTTCCGTCTCTGTCAGTCAGAGAAAATTGAGATGTTGCTTCTGCTTCTTTCTACAATCGACCAGTAGGTGGTGTAGTTTTGGACACCATAAAGGCTCCCTCTCCTTGCCTTCTCCAGTTTTCCCTCGGTCGCTCCTTTCTACATCAGTTGGTTGACAGAGGGAAAATTTTTGTGGGGTATTTGTTTATGGAGAAAGAGCCTGTGGAGAGGAAAATGTGTTTTTGGGGGTTTTCTGACTTCCCAGATGGTTTGCTCGTCTCATTGCTGAGGCCACCTACTCAACACGAGTGCTCTGAGCTTCGGTAGCTGATGAGCTGCCTTGCTTTGCCGCTAGTGGCAATTTTTCTGGACCCCGGTGCGAAAGCCACGTTTTCGGAGCTGTTTGTGTTGGCGGGGCATTGGGGCCCATCTCCGAGTACTCCCATATCAGCCAGCAAGGGTAACAGAGAAACTACTGAGGTTTCCCAGGCAGGAACATCTAAGGCCATGGGCAGCGGTGTGGTGGCTGATAAAGGGCATGAAAAGCCCAAGGGGAGGGGACGCCTAACTAACGAGGAGTCTTCCCGCAGCAGGAGCAGCCACAACACGGCAGACCCCTCCCAGCGCAGGGTGAATGAACGTGCTGGGACTTCCATGGCCTTTGGTTCTAGTGGGTGTGTTCTGGTCTTACCTACTTGGTTGGGAGTTTTTTCCATCCCATCCTTGTTTTGGTAAGCTTCAGTATATCCCAATTTTCTCTGAATGACAGAGCCGGAAGAGAATGGGATGATGTAACTTGGGACACGATCATTCTGTCTGGCTGTTCAGTCAGACCCACCCAGAAAAACTATTTTTTGTGCTTTATGTTTCATAGTTCCTTCCTTTTATCTGCAGTGGTTCCCTTGGGAAAAATGGAGAAGACAAGGGGAGGTAGCCTTTATAGTGCGAAAAACTACCCCACCTACTGGTCAGTTGTAGAAAGAAGCAGAAGTGACTTTCCAATTTTCTCTGACCGAAGAGCCGGACAGATTGGACAATCACATCCCAAGGTACATTGTCCCATTTCCCCTTCACTCAGCTTCTACAAACTGTGTTCATGGCCCTTTCTGTGCTCCATCTTCCAGGCAGCCATGGCTGGGCAGCTGTTACTGGTTACGCCATGTTTCAAGACATTCATTGCCCTGCTTTCCAGGCATACTAGGCCTTCTGGAATGGAGGACCAATGTCCTCCCAGCAGGCTAAGAGTGGCTTAGAAGCAATGGGCCAAGTTTGTGGACATGTCTACACACTAGGTGTGCTAGGAAAACCCATGATTCCCCATACTTCAAGGTTTTCTTGTCCCTCATATATTTGCTCTAGCAAAGGAGAGGGTGAGTTTTTACCTGAACCAATTTAAACATCTCATCTTGAAGCATCTGTTTGACAGCATCAGAAATATTTGGTTGCTGTGCAATTAGCTGTCTGGGATCACCTCCTTCTGGTTCTTCTTCTTTTTTACCAATAGGATTCTCTGAGAGAACTTGTGACCCCACAGGAAATGATGGCTGATCATCTGAGCCAGAGGTTTTTACACTGGAGAGACAGATGGGGAAAGAGGCCTGTGACAAACTGAGAAGCCTATAAAACATCTTTATTTTGAATCTTTCCCATAAGCATTCCTAATTTGACACTTTTAAGATGTTGGCTGAGAACTGGCACACAGTAATGAAGTTCATGGTGAACCCTGGAAACAATAACCAAAATGCTGCCTGTTTCTTCTTGAGATACCAGTAGTCTTCGCTACCTGGATTAGGTTTTGCCAGAATGTCACAAAAACTAAAATTCAGGAAAAGCAAATGAGCCAGAAAAGCAAAACAGAACATTTCATAATCTCTTCAACTTTAAAACAAACAAACCTTTTGGAAAATCTACTGTTTCTGAGGCCAAACGCATGAAAACATGCATTTGGGTGCCACTTTGCTTCATATACAGCTAATGTCAGTCACAAATCCTCTGTTATGAATAGGTGAACCTTCCAGTTATCAAAATTGCGAATAACAAGGAACAATTCTATGCGACGCAAAAGAACCATACAGATTGACTTTGGTTTGATACAGATCAGTAGATCTGGAATCACTGGATCCACTGATCCAGATCATGTGAAGACATGGGCCAGATCAGCTGTTGCGAAGCTCACGTGAGCTCTGCAGCCAACCCTGCTGCCCCGACAACTAGGAACAAATGTTCCCAGCCTTGGGCAGATGTTTTCCATGAAAAGTAGTCCCCCTGTAGCTCCAGATCATAGAGGTGTGCCTCCTGCACACTTCCTGTAATCTAGAACAAGGCCTTTGGTCCTCTTATGGAATCAATTAAAGCAAACCCATAAGAGATTCAGATTAAGGGCCTCTTAATCCAGATCTAGCTATGTCTTGTGCAGATGGAGCAGGTCTAACAAGGAGTGGGGCCTCCTTGATTCACATCAAGGTGCAGATGGGAGGCCTGTGAACTGGATTAAGAGGCTCCTTAATCTAGCTCTAGAACAACTGCAGAAACGGACTAAGAAAGCTTGTCCTCCCTTGAATGCTGCAGGCAGAAGAAAACAAAACCTCAGGCTCAACCCTGGTATTTTCAAGCTCAAAATTAAATTCAATAAGGTTATAAATTCAATTCAGTCATCGGTTGCACACTATAAAGAACAGGATACAAGATTATGAATCTAATCAGTATGAGCCTGCAAAGGATGTTGCAGATCAAAGCCCTTATTCCATGCTATAATGGTTTGTTGGCTCTTTGAAGCTTCTGTGGTGGGGCCAACCCTTATGCATGGGGGAGGAGCTTCAGTCATGACCCCCCCCCACTTTCCACTTCCTGCTGAAACAAACATATTTAACAGGCATATGTAAACATCAACTGGTTTATAAAATGGTGATAAATACATTGTTTGCATCAAGCTTGCAAAGAGATATTATAGAAAACACATTCATGACTTTAATACTTTGCTTCTTTTACCTAGGAATTTCTGTATTTACTTCATCACAGACTGGACGTGAAATATGACTTGGAGCTGTTTCACATTGCGTACTATAAGGACAGAGATGAAAGTGCATCAGAATTTTGAAATATCAAATAGATTGCTTTGAAAACACTTTTTTTTTAGCAACCTCATGCAAAAACTGACTACATATTAAATATTGCTTACAATAATACATATTAAATACTACTTACAGTACAAAAGATGTCATTCTCTGCAGGCCAACACAGTTTTTTTAAAAAATATATATCAAAAGCAAACATTGTTACCTTGGTCCCAGTGATTGTTTACAGCTGATCTCATTAGTAACTAACTCAAACAGAAGTGCTTAAATTACATAAAAGGCAGACTACAACAATAAGTGCAAAGGATAATTAAATTTAAACTATCCAGAGGAGGAAAAACAAAGACGCAGTTGTTACTATAAAGATAATTATATTATGCAGTTGCGAAAGGGACTCTATTTGCAATTGATTGTACTGACGGCGTCTAAGAGGGGACCTGACTGAAGTATATAAAATTATGCACGGTATAGAAAAGGTGGATAGAGAAAATTTCTTTTCTCTATCGCACAACACTAGAACCAGGGGGCACTCTATGAAGCTGATGGGTAGGAGAATAAGGTCTGATAGGGGAAAGTATTTCTTCACCCAGAGGGTCATCGGCTTATGAAATGTGCTGCCGGAAGAGGTAGTGACAGCTACCAGTCTAGATGGCTTTAAGGTAGGGTTAGACAAATTTATGGATGACAGATGTATCAATGGCTACGAGAACGAATGCCTAGGTGCATCTTTCAGGCTGAGGGGGGGAGGAACTGGGGCGCTTCTAAGGCCATCTGCTGGGACTCGAGAGCAGGAGAAGGTTTGTCCTTGTCTCTGCTTGAGATGCCGATGAGCATTTGGTGGGCCACTGTGTGCGACAGGATGCTGGACTAGATGGGCTGTGGCCTGATCCAGCAAGGCTTATCTTATGTTCTTATGTTCCTATTTGAAGCTGGCCCTATACATATATGGGTACAAAAATGCCGTTACGTACCCATTAATGGGTACTTAATGGGTACTTTTAGTGACAGTGGAAAAACACCCATAAACATATTCCTTACATTTATATCACGTACTGTCTTTATAAATCCCATATCGGATCAACAGGATAAACGTAGTTATGAGGTACTACATATTTGTTGTTGGGTCCCACTGAATTATAGGTGACTCCCGGTTGACTGGATGGGCACCTCAATGCAGTTTTCTTGACAGAAATACAGAAGTGGTTTGCCAATGCCTTCTTCCAGGTCAATCTACCACTGAGCTATAGCCACTCATATTTAATCAGTAAACTATAAGTTCCCTCCTTGAATATAATTTGGCACTGTGCAGTGTCTCTACATACCAATCCAGCCTTCACCATTTCTTCCTTCTCCCTGCTCCAAGCACCAAACTTTGTATCATTTCCCTCCTTCCCAATGTTGGATGGCCCTGTCTATCACTAGCAAAGAGATGGGACTCCCGTAACCAATGGCTTAGTCAGGGCTGGCAGGGATTTGAGAAAGACAGCTGGGCTGAGATTCAACAGGCAGGTCAGGCACAAGGTCATGGAGAATGAGCCTGAGAAGGTTTTGTTGCACAAAAGCACAAGAATTGTCCTGGAGATTTGGACCTGAGACCCATCTGGCCAAGTAGCCTGCTCTCAAAGTGAAAAGGAGTTACATGTGGAAGCCAATGAGCATGTCTACTCACAAATCTCTTAACAATCTGCATTCACTACACCAATGCACCTATAGAGCTCAGCTGGTGCAGAGCCATGCAGCTTTCCAGATTTTGGGGAGAAGAAGAAGAAAAGTTGGCTTTTCTACCCCGCTTTTCTCACTCATTTAAGGGGACTCAAAGCGGCTAAAAAAGCTTTCTGTTCTCCCCACAACAGAACACCCAGTGAGGTAGATGGAGCTGTGAGAGCTCAGGAGAGAGCTGAGACTAGCCCAAGGTCGCACAGCTGGCTTCGTGGGGGAGGGCAGAACCCAGTATTCTCAGAAAAGAATCTGGTTCCCTAACCACTAGACCAGCAGTTCTCAACCTTCCCAATGCCACGACCCCTTAATGGAGTTCCTCATGTTGTGGAGACCCCCAACCACAGGGGCAGAGCAGCTGGGAGGTGGGAGGGAAGGACAACGGGAGACTCATCGCGACCCCTCTCAAAGGGTAATTCAACCCCCAAAGGGGTCCTGACCCCCGGGTTGAGAACCACTGCACTAGACCAAACTGGAGTCTAGTCTGTCTCCTGCAGGTGGCACAAGAAGCCAGTTCTGTGCTTCTTCCTTCGCCAGGGTTTTGCACCACACAGTACTTCTACTATATTATACAAAGGAAGACAGCAATAGCATTCTCACACCTTCTTCTTAGATGAAGAATTTAACGCCAGGCCAAATCCTTTGGATGAACTCTGATATGTATTCATACATACCTCAGCTGAGTGAGACGACCCTGATATAACAGGTGATAGGAAGCTTATCAGTTTGGTCTAGTGGTTAGGGAGCTGGACTCTTATCTGGGAATACCGAGTTCGATTCTACCCTCCCCCATGAAGCCAGCTGGGTGACCTTGGCCTAGTCATGGCTCTCTTCTGAGCTCTCACAGCCCCACCCACCTCACAGGGTGTTCTGTTGCAGGGAGAAGAATACAAAGTTTTGTCAGCTACTTTGATTCCCCTTAAATGGGTGAGAAAAGCCGGGTAGAAAAGCCAACTCTTCTTCTTTTTCTTCTTCTTAAATACTTTGAAATCAGCTCCGGCTCTAGTGCACCCTCAAAGTCTCACCAGCCCTTATCTTGACGGAAGCCTGCTAAAGTTTAAAAAGCAAACAAAAGGAATTTACTATTTTCTTTCACAGCAGTGGTACCCCCTTACCCAAGCCAAAATGGGCAGCACTTCCACTTTTCATAAATGCTTTAGCTGTCAACAGTCTAAGGATTGTCCCATTAGTAAATCTGCAAGCAAGAACAACAACAAATAATAAAATGGTTATGTCTCTCACCAGCTCAGCTTGCTAAAATTTGTCTCCAATGTTTCGATCAATGGATCTTGTTGTGGGCATTCTGATACAGGAAGATATGGCTGCAATTTAAAAATAAGATATTTGAGTGTTATACAACTGACTTATGGCAATCTCTGATATGATTAAGAGTAATCCAATATTTGTTTACACTAGGGGTGTGCAAAACACTATTCAAGGTGCCCACACCCCTCTTGTATACAGGAAGTAACCACAAAGTGAGCATTTGCTTCAGTCCATCTTGATCCTTGCTGCCCCCTCCCAGGCTTTTTGGAGCGTGGAGGGGTGGGTGTGACACCCTGCTGTGTCCCCATGCAGCTTCACCTCAAATTAGTCTGTTGGACCTACCCTCTCCAGGTTCCCCAAAAGACTGGGAGGGGTAAACAGGAACAAGGGGAGAAGAGCCAAGTTCTCATTTTGTTCTAGAGCCAAGTGTTTCACCCACCCATGTAAAAGAGTTGTGGATAATTCAATTGCTTTGGGAAGCAGCTGAAATGGTGTTTTGCACACCCCTTGTTGGACCTGTTTAATCATGTACCGTATATCTCTAGTTTTGAAGACAAAAGCCGTTAAGACACTGAAGGGACACAAAGCAGACAATAGCTCTCTTCTTATAACCAAAGAACGCTTATTTTGCACCTGTCCCATAAGTGTCTTTTGATGAGTTCTGAACTCTGTGCCAGTTAATTATTTTATCTATTTTCCTGACAAGAATGTGATGGGAATATGCAGAATGCATGAGAAACCGACTACATTCCAGCATCTCAAAATCATCTGCCTACCATTGTTGAAGCCTCTGAAAACAACTGAGACCCATTCACTATAGCAACTGTCTCCTCAAGCAGACACAAACAAACTTTAATTCTTAGCTTAAAGTCCAGTATACCCAAGAAGGACTTCTTATGACTCTGAGGTACATACAGCTTTCCCTTATAGCTTCCCCTACAATTTTGTTTTCATCCAAAAGGTGTATGATCCTCAGGGCTGAGCTTCCACATTCATGACTGGCACTTGGAAACTTTTCAAGTTCATATTGGAAAGATTGTATTGCACATACTGGAAAGATGACAAATGCCTTGTCTGTGAGAGAATATAGAAACGCAAAATCCGGAGGTCCAGTACTCACTGTGCCCATTGAGTACGTGCACACGAAAACCTCAGATTTTTAAAAAAATCAAATAGAGAATTTATGAATCTGAGTATCCACTTGCCTCTGTTTTTTGTTGGAGTGATTTAATGCTGACAGAAATGGTAGGACTCTGTGAAACTGCTAACGGCTCTTCCCAATAGTCTTTAAAATAAAAGAAACAAAGTCAATATCATAAACCATATTATTAAGGAAACAAACCAGCTCTCTCGGTCACTTCTTTCTTTTTCTGTTTTCAGCAAGAATGCTTACTGCCTTCTGCAGGCTTTTCTGCCTTTAAACTTCCAAAACTCTGGCAACAGAGGGCCAGTGGAAACGAGTGCAGATTACATGTGCATCTTATATGTTAATGCATCTTTTATATGGAATAATAAAGAAACCGTACACACTGCAGAATTTTCTTTTATTTCTGATATGTGACGGGAATTTCTTACACATTGCTATAGATTGGAGGAAATACATTTTTATTTCAGTAATTCATTCATTCAACTGACCTTCATTTTCAGATGCCACATTCATAGCATCCACTTTGCTTTCTCCCAGCTTTTCTCTCAGACTTTCTTCCAAATCCATTTCTCCAATAACTATGTCACATGCTACAGAATCGTCCTTGGAGTTATTTTCATTCTCAGACTGCTTCTCATTCTTCTCAGACTGTTTTTTACATAGTGTACTATAAATCAGAAAATACCGTTAAACTCCAACCAACTGCCGACGTTCTATTTACATTATTTCCAGATTTCCATTATCCTAAATTCATATGCCAGACCGAATACTGAATCATATTACCTTGGAAGACTTCCAACAGGATCATCATTCACAGGTCTATCCCAGATCCCAGCTGAAGGAGGACTCGTCATGCTGTTTTTATCAAGTTTGGACCCAATAGCTGAAGAATAAGTGCTAACATGCTGCTTTTGTAATTTCTGAAAAAGAAATATGCCTTTTAAGTTGAAATGTGTCAAGCAGGAGTACCTCATAATTTCATTTAAATCCACCACCCTAGCCCACTACCAAATATCTCAACATTAACAACTTGTTGTCTTCTCATGAAGAAAATGTCCTGCATGTAAATAGTGGTGTAAACTATACTGATCCTTTAGGTCCACTGAACCAGGTATGCAGTTTTGTTATTGATGTAGGATGGAATAAGGCTTAGGTACAGGAAGGCCCTAGCTATATGCCACACAGTTATAGTTAAATACAAGTTTTATTTACACCCTTTGATCCTTCTAGTACAGTGGTTCTCAGCCTGTGGGTCGCAACTCCTTAGAAGAAGGAGGATGAGGAGTTGGCTTTTCTACCCGCTTTTCTCACCCATTTCAGGGGACTCAAAGCGGCTGACAAAGCTTCTGTTCTTCTCACAACAGAACACCCTGTGAGGTAGGTGGGGCTGTGAGATCTCAGAAGAGAGCTGTGACTAGCCCAAGGTCACCCAGCTGGCATCATGGGGAAGGGTGGAATCGAACCCGGTATTCCCAGATAAGAGTCCGGCTCCCTAACCACAAGACCAAACTGGCTCAATTGGGGATCGAACTACCCTTTCCGAAGGGTCGCAACGAGTCTCCTGCCTTCCCACCCCATCCTCATCCAAGCTACCCCGCCCTCGTGGTTGAAGGTCACAACATGAGGAACTGCATTAAGGGGTCACGGCATTAGGAAGGTTGAGAAGGCTAACTCTTTATGTACAGTCACTGTAAAGAGTACATACCAAGATTACCATTATGTAATATACCATGGCCCTTGTCTTTCTCACTCAAGTCTGTGGGGTCATTTAAATGCATCACAGAAAGAATGTGACTTGTCATGGAATGTTTGCTATCGCCTAGCAACCTGTTTCATACACTGATGGATAAGTATGAATGACATGTATTTAAATTGTTTTCATGCTGGATCAGATCAACTGCAGTATGGCAATTTAAAATCAAGTTATCCTGACCCACAGTCTCCTTATACGGCTAGTGCTATGGCGTTAAAGTGACATCAGCAGCAGCCCCTCTTCCAACCTAGGCAACGACAGTTTAGTCAGCCTTAGAGAGGCTAATGTGCACCTAGTCTGGCTTCTCTGTTGAGGCAGCTCCCTCCCACCTTCTGTGTAAATGCAGAAAAATCCATAGAACTAAGGCCCTGTTCACACTTGTGCAATGGAGTGATGTAAGCCACTCACTTAATCACTCCATCCACATGAGGGAACCTCAGCAATTTAGCAGAAGCTGCCACAGGTTGCCTTGGTGCAAGTCACATGATTACCAGGAGTGGCTGGATTGCTGTTAGAAGCTGTGTCCACACCCTCCTCCAGATGCAGCATGGCAAATGGATGTGGCTGCACAACTAAGCAGGATATTGAAATCGCCACAGCAACATCTATACATGCGCTGGATGTTTCCCTGGCAATCTAGCCAACCCCAGGCTGGCCAGTGGCACCTCAGGCATTGCTGGCCAGGTACACAGCTCGTTTAGAGTTTGAGGTGCAAATGGTCACTATTGTGCTGAATTTTCACCATGTGAACATGCCCTAAGTGGTTGCTTTCAGGAGCAAGAACACTGATTGCCAGATCATGTGCATGCAAAAAGCAGCTGGATCAAAGGAGGATACCCCAGTGTCACGTGTACTTCAACAGATGCTCACAAAACGTCTTTAGCAGAGGAAGGGCTTCCAGCTGTGCTCACTAACTATGGCTGTTACTGGTGTGTGTGCGTTTATGCACACATAGAACCATACATGCACATTTGTGCACCAACACGTGTGGCATATTAAGATTTGGTCAGAAGTTCTCTTTGAAAGGTTAAGATACAAAATAAGGCTGAGAACTGAAAGAAGTTGAGGATCAAATTTAAGAACATCAGAGGTTTCTTAAGAATATATTAATTATCAAGTATCTAATATTTCTTAAAAGGTTTGAAAACTCTAATTCAGTCTTTCTCAAAGTGGGCGATAACGCCCCCTTGTGGGCACTAGAGGTCTACAGGGGGGCAGTCAAGGGCCCAGAGAGAATTGAGGGGTGTTGAAGCGGTTTAGAGGGGCGATGGTTGATTTGTGTATTTTAATCCTAAATGTTATTTATAAAGTTGCGTTTTATTGCTCTCATTAGAACAGTCTCATTTAAAATGTAAGTTTGAACTCAGAAACAAGATAAGACTCCTACAGCACACTAGAATTAAATTAATGATTGTGATTGTGATTTTTAAGATGTGGTAAAATTAAAAATTTTGGGGAGTGCTAGAAAATAATTGATTCTCAAAGTGGTTGGTAGACTAAATAAGTTTGAGAACCTATGCTCTAATTGGTCCCCTCAGCCATTCTGTTCTGATAATGTACAGTTATATGAACATCTATTCATCAGCTCTTTGTTAATCTGTTAGTTGCTTAGTCCACATGGAGATATATATGATGCTTTTAAAAATTTAAATAAATAAGTTTTACACAATTTTGGAGCAATCACGCTGTTGGAGAGGAGTACAGCAACAGCAACTGCATATCCCCAGGTGATGCTTACAGCAAACCACTTCTATATTTGCCAAGAAGACAACATAGAGGCATCTATGCACACACTAGAAGTTAATCTTGACTCAATGGCACCAAAATGACAACAAAATATGGTACAGCATGAAATAACTAAAGGCAAATCTATAGCTACTCCACCAGGTTTACTAAGTATTTACTTTCCCAGCATCCACAAAGAGACAAGGAAGGACTGGCTGACTACTCACGCCATTGCTTTCAAGAGACAACACGTACTTGGGTTCTCACATTCCAAAGAAATTTACACATAGACTCCATACAAGTTGTTGTTCGTAAGAGTTGTTCAATCGCTCAGGAACTCACACATTCCTAAGAGCTGTTTTGATCAATTTACCTTCTCTTGCTTACCTGATGGTGCATATTTTGGGTTTCTGATTTACCCCAATAATGTTTTAAAAGCCACAGTGATATAAGTATGGCAGAAGCAGATGTTTTGACGTGCATCATGGGTGGGCATTCCTGAAACGGATCTGTCATCACAGGATCATAAAACACTTTCCTGTCAGACCACCTGATCATCCACTCAAGCAAGCGAGCTATGTCATTATATTTAAATGTCATGGCTGGAGTCAACTCTTCTCTCTGCACAATGTCATTCACTTCAACTGCTTTATAGATATATTTATGAACAGGGGCTGTTTGACAGAAAGAAGCTTCATCAGGCAAATATTGAGTTACTACGGGTGTAGGAAGGTTCTCTTTACTGGAATTCTGTTTGCCATAAATTGACTGGTGACTGAGACCAAATAATCCACTTTTTGCAGAGCCCCTCACCACAGAGTCACAGATGGAAGGGTCAGGCTTAATTTGTTTTTTTGAAGCATTTTTCTTTTCAGGATCCAACGAAGCTGGTTTAGAACCACTGGATTCGAAAACATGGGTGTAGCATGAACCAGCTCTAAAAACGCTTTGGCCTTTAGTTTTGTTCTGTCGACGTTTCAGTGTTGTGTGAATATCAAAAAGGAGAGAGTTGAGTTCATGTGTCCTCAGGAGTGATGAAAAACTCACCAGAAAAGGAATCACAGCATCTCTGTGACTGATCAGATCTCTTTCAAGCACGTAAGTTAAAAATAGGTCTAAAAATTTCATATATTCATCATCATCACGCTCAAATTCCCATTCACCAACTACAGGCAAAGTATGTTGAGTGGGAAAATCTTTATTATTTTCTTTTTTGTTACTTTTTCCTTCATCAATGAAGTCTTTTAACTTTTCAGTGGTTCTGTTACACTCTGTCACTTGTTCTGTATTGTGAACGTCCCTAAAACAAGCAAAAATCAAACAAAGATTAGACGTTTTAAAAGTTTCCACTGATAAATATTTTGGTCTTTCCTAAAGCACATGAAAGAAAAGAAAAGAAAAGAAAGAAAGAAAGAAAGAAAAAGAAAGAAAGTATACTTTTCTGTGAAAAGCTAGTGTAGTTAAAAGAATTCCAAAGACAACTTAAGTGTTATATCCCTCAGGTAAAGTATTACTGCATGATTTCCCAACCTTCCCCTGAAGGTCTTAGGGAAAGTTATAATACTAAATAAAAGTGTATTATATAAAAATGCACAACTGAGTTATAGATCTCAAACTAATGAAATAAATGATCACTGGAAAAGGTGTTAATTACTGCTCAAAGCAGGGGTTCTTAACCAGGTGTCCAAGGACTCCCAAGGGGTCTGTAGAAAGATTTCAGGGGGCCCATGAGCTTGTATTGAAAAATCATCATCTTGAGTGTTGAGTGTCAAAAAACCTGCCGCTACATTCCAAGAAGGGGTTCATGTTTTTCACCTGACTGGCAAAGGGGTCCATGGAACAAATGGGTTAAGCACCCCTGAAACACAGAAAAGATTACGGTCAATAATATTTCTTACTTGCAATCCCCTTGCATCTGAGGAGAAAGAGGTGTTCCTTCCTCTGTCAGCAAAGCTTCAGAGAGTGAATCAGGTGCTTCAGCCTCACTATAAACACAATAACTTCCCATATCTGAAATTGTGCTCCTGCTTAGAGTTGTCCCCAAAGACAGCCTATCACAGCAATAAGCATCAGGATCATGTATCTCCTCTTCCGGTGGCTCCCAGATGTTTCTTTGATTTGAACCTATATTCTTTATCACACGCTTTAATGCTTTTATATTCCTTTTATGAGCATCTGCTATAACAACAGACATGATTTCTTCACTGTTGGGACCTAACAAAAAGGGAATAGAAAAATATAAAGCTAGAAGTTATCAGATTAAAAATAAAAATAACCAGTGCGTATGACCATCAAAAAAGCAAGGTTGACATGTATACAATAAATGTTCTTTTCATGTGATGTCATAAAACAAGCATAATTTCATCATACATATAAAATACGTATGATAACCAGTAAAATATGCTTCATATTACAAACATGAATGAATATGAACGATAATTCTCTATACACATGGATTAAGAATCCCAAATAACTGTTAATCACAAAGTTATTCTTGGCAACAGCAATGCTTAATGTTTATTCACAAAAAATTAATTAAGGGCCATTTTCCTAACATTATAACAATGATCATTTTACCTAATTATTTTTTAGGTGGCATTGAGAATGACAACTTATGATCAGAAATGAATAAAATACATGTTATCTTACAGTTCTTTTTAAAACATAATTTTAAATAATTCCTTTCCTTTTGTTTAGGTTTGTATTTAAGTTTAGGGCAACGTTCGTTCAATGTTGTTTCATTATATTACATGCAGAATTTAGCAAAGTTTATCTCCTGGATAATGTGATGTACCTATCTATATATTTCTGCATATTTTAGCTTCTTCTTTTTTTTGTACAATTGTGCTTTAAATACTATATTGTTTCTAGAGATGTGCATGGATGAAAATTGTGTGTTTGCTTTGAACTAAGCTGAACAACTGTTTGTTTCATTCGATGGTGACCAATTTAATCAAATAGTTTTGTGAGTTTGATTTTCAAATAGTTTGAAAAACACAAATGCCAGTTTCTCCATTGAAGAAAACCCTTTTCAAGGGCAAAAACACAGCAAACATGAACTATTCAAATTGTTTGTGTCTGCAAGAAGTTCACAAACCAAACACAAACCAAACTTTCCATATTTCTAATTGTTTTCTCTCTTTGTCTACGATAGCAATAAATTACTATCTATTACAATATTCACAGTTTTAAGGATATTGTATACTTGCTAATTGAAATTGGTCTTGCAGAGTATGATATTTTTAATACATCATTCTCATTTATATACTCTCACCTTCCACCTACTTTTGCAGTTATTATTTTTGATTAACTCAGATAATCTGAATAAGCACATTAATATAAGCAAAGACTAATATTGTTTTAGATATTTTTACAACTTAGTTATGAATAAGCTTTTGTTTAGCTATATACAGTAAATCTATCTTTAATAATATTACAGCAATTTCTGTCACATTTAACTTTTTCTCACTTTCAGCATTATTTTATCATTTTTACATACATAAAAATTTGGAATTCTGAAAGAAAATATATACAAAATGACATACCACTTGTTGAATAAATACTTGCAACCAGTAATGTCCCCACCCTTTTAATACAAATGTATAGTTTGCCCCTGATATAGATGTTATTGACCATGTATTTTCAAGAAAAATCTTTTTTGTTTTGTATTGGTTTAATTTTTAGCTTTTCCTTGCACAAGGGCCATGCTAATTTTCCCCGTATCATTCCAATTTTAGTGTATGTATTTTTATATTCTAACTTTGGTTCCTGAGCGTAAATAAAATTCATTTATTCGTTAAATTTATAGTAAGTAAATTATCAATACTGTTTCCTTCAAACCCATGACTCGTACCTTTGACTATGCAGTGCCTAAGTCGTTGATGTAGAGCATTATATTTATCCCTTAATGGCACTCTTACGTCTTCAGAGTTGGGAAATGATTTCACCAAAATTTCTGCTACCTGTTAAAAAATGTAGTGGGGCTGTCAAAATTACTCTAAGCTACATAGCAGGATTAAACATAAACATATATGTTCAATTATGATTTTTTTAATATACTATATAAAAGCAGCTCAACTCTATGCCTCCTGTATATCACCCTGTTACATTACCTGTCTAATTGGTGGTAATTCTCCGATAAGGCTTAGAATGGTATCTTGAATAAGTTCCTCAACATTCAGGAATCTGGCAAAAGGAAGCATTCGACAAGCCCATTCAAGGGCACTGAGAGTGTGCTCCACCAGACAAGCATCAAAATCAGTTTTGTTTTCCTAAAGAATAATATTCAGTGATAAATAATCAAAATTCTGGTTTTAATTTTCAAACACGTGAAAATGACTACCTAGCTTTCTTCAATAATCCCCAAAAAATCTATCTGTATCACACAGACCTTTTATTACAGTTACACATCTTCACATATACCTATGTGTCTGGTTTTCTCTCCACAACAGGTAGGTGGGGTTCTCAGAGCTCTCAAAAACGTGACTAAGGATGTGCACGAATTTTTGTAACATTCATTATTCATAAGAATTTAGATGAATTTAGACATTTTAGCTAGCAATTACCTCCTGGTATTTCTGGTTATCTCTTGCGATTTGGTATCGTCTACAAGTGTCAGATAATCTTTCACGAACATGAAGCATCCAACACAAAGCACATAGTTCCCTAAAGCACCCTACGAGAGGAAACAAAGCTTGGTTGAGCACCAAAAACAAAAGGTATTCAGGGTGTAGATGATTCAAAAGTAAAGTAGTATTAACACTATGATAAATTAATTTTGCCCATTACACCATCCAGGTTCTTAACCCAATCACACTGACAGATTTTACACAAATGAAAATCCACCTATTAAGTGCAATAGTTTCTATTAAGGTACTCATCCCGAATAACAATTTTTGTGTAAAATATAACATTGGCTTTCTATCTGCTAATTGTGATTCTGGAAAAGGGAGAGGAGGCTTGTTCAGGGGAACAAGAGTTAACCTCCTAATTTCCAGAAATATCTGGTCAGTTCCAAGAGACCAACACCCAGCTCCTACTTCAAATATCAATAATCCAGCAGACAAATGCAGAACATTAACTTAGTGCAAAGGGATAGATGCTACCACCTGGTGTGAGAAAAATGAGGACCCCAGCTAAAACAAGGAACCGAACAATTTACTTCATAATATGTTAAAAAGCAAGAAAGGGGCCTTCCAAAATTAACAGAACTGAAACTCAAGGATACATTCTTTCCCAACACCTGCATGACAGTGAAGCTGAAGTCCTTTCTATTGTTCATAGAGAGTCTACCAGAAATGCATTCTTGGAAGTTGGTAATATGCACTTAAGGACACTTATGAATGTATCACAGTTAGTGAAGAATGCTGGGTGAAGTCTAGGTGGTGCTCTCTTTGACATCGCTTTAACAATTTTTTAAAAAATCAGTTTAGTACATCACCCTAGGATCAAATGAATAATAAAAAAGTATTCCCTTGATCTGAGATAGGGCAAATAGGTATATGACTAGTTCCATCCATCTCACTCATTTTTACAAGAATATATATGGAGACATGTTCTACTCTCCTGGGTAGAAAGCCCTACCTCTGACCTAGACTATCTGATTCACAACTGTTTTGTCTCCTTATGTGAACTGCTGCAATAGACAGATAATCTTTTCCTAGTTATTTAAACAGGATGAATGTTAGAGTCTCAAGTGTCCTGTAATGGGTGCAGCTTTGTGAGGGTGGAAGATGTGTCCCTTGGTGGTCTGTTCTTTGCTTGAATTAGGCACTTATGCCAGAAGTAATTGATGCAAGTTCTCAAGAACTAAAAAAAGTATCACTTATATCAGTGATGCTGTGTAGCAAATCAACTGGAGACCACCAAACACTTTGTGACATGTGTCCCAGACAGTGGCCTCAGACTGGATCCTATAAAATTCCAGAAGGGCATCCTGCTTATCACACTGCAAACAGGACAGACAGGGCTGACAGGATAAGAAGAACAACTACAAGATCCTTAGATGGTTTTTTGTTCTAGAAGCAGGATCTAATTGTCAGGTCAAAGTGGAAGACTCTAAACTGGAAATGAGTTTTTACTGGGAAATATCAGAATTCTTAACACTCCAAGTGAATTGTAATGTGTAGATAGGCTTCGGTTAAATCAAAGGACGCAAGAAACTCTCCCTTGCTCAAAACACTAAGGCTTTCTATTTAAAATGGTAAAAACAGAATATATTCACTTTACAAATATCTAGACCTTGCTTGTACAACTTTTAGTTTAGAACTTTGGTGCTAAATAAGTGTCTGCCTTACTTTAATGATCCACTGTGTATGAGGACTGAGTTACAACTAAGCTAAATGTGCCTTATTTCCAGAACTGTTTAGTTTTTTCTATTCTTCCATTATCAAAAGGAACAGCATGAAAGAAATGAGGGTGTGAATGTGAATCTTTGTATTCAATTTATTTTTAGCTACACAACTAACACAATATTATTCACAGTTTAAATTATTATAACTTGTAAAGTTTTATCAGGAAACAAAGGTGGCTCTTCTGTAGAAAATAACTGATGAAGTTCCATACAGCTAGAAAAGAGGGGATCCGTACTATTTTTTAAAAAGATTTTTAACAAAGCTAATGGTTCATAACCACTAGCATTACCAAGAACAGTAATCAATTCCCCATCATGTAACTGCAGGTAGTGCAGTGTACTGTATGTTCACAGAAGAAAACTACACTTAGATTCCCAGATACAAACCTATAATTTTACGTGAAACATCATCAAGTCCATGATCTCCAGAAGATGCAGGTTTAAAGGACATTTTACAATATTTAGAATAGTTAAGTAAATTTTCTGGAAGAGCACCTAATGAGGGAAGAGCACTTTTCATGCGAATCTGAAAGTATGAAAAGAAACAATTACAAACAATTTTATAGTTAATTAGAATGAGTGATTTTCAGTGCTTTCAGCTGCGTCTATTTTTCAGACCATACTAAATGTCCTTCTTTAAAACAGGACAAGAGAAGGTGATAATCCTATGATGTGGAAGGTATAAGCCACAAAATAAAAGTCACTCCCCCATTACCAGAAGACTGATTCTGAAGTAATATTCAGTTTGAGAAACCTTAAATGAAATTTCATCACAGCAATGAGCTGGAGAAGTCATTTGAAGCTTTTGAAGAGCTTTTCTCCTGCCCACTACTAAGATGAGACTTAGGACAGGAGCAGTCTTCAACTTTATCTCTGTGACTTATACAAATTATCTCCAGAGCACATTATGTAAGCTGCCAGTTATGTCTTCTAAAAATGTTCTTAAGTACCACTCCTGAATTTTGCCAGAGTATCTTTTTCTTAATCAAAGCTGAACTACAACTCAAACATGACGGGATGTCTCATTCTTTCCCAGGAATGGGAGGGTGCACTCTTTTGTAACTGAATGGAGCATCTTAGCAAGCCAGTAAACTATGGAAAGTCTTAGAAGCAAGTGTATTGATATACCTTTTGCATCACTTTTCTTGCCTGTTTCAGCTGCATGATATACCACTGAGCAGCAGGGAAAGAACAATGAGCAGCTCGGAGAAGAAGAAGAATGCGTTGAATAACTCCAGATACCTTCTGTCGGCAATCTCTCTCTGTTCTTAAGAGCAGATCTACATATTCATCCTGAATATTGCAAAATCAGGACAGTAGTGATGATGACAATCCACACCAGGCACAGATGAACATGCTGCTTACTCTCCATACCAGAACTGTTTCTCTCAATAGTGTTCAAGTTCAGAGAAAAACAGAATTGTTCTCAAGTTAAAGTTAATATTGCTTCCTCCTTTTATATCCCACTTTTTCTCTCTCAGAATTTAAGGCAACATATGTACTACTCTTTCCATCCCATTTTGCTGTCATAAAAGCCATTATATGAGATAGGTTACATGAACCAGCAGTATGGTTCATTCAGGATTCACACTCTAGTTTTTCCAAGTTCTAGTTAAACACCTCAAGAGTGATTTTGATATCTATTAGCCATCCACACTCAGAAGGGCTCAGACTGATCCATCAAATTTAGGGGCATTAAAATTAATTCCAACAGAAGAAACTGCAATACATGCATAAATGTCTAGAGAACCTCCTTTGTCTGTCACAAATACATAGAAACAGCAATTTCAGACAGTAGAATTATGAATATTCGACCGATTTCCTACACTGGAGCAGGGGGAGATTCCATACTGGCCCATACACTGCACCAGCAAGTGTATTAGGCACCTCCTTCACAGATTGGTATGGCAGATGCCCCAATGGGCAGAAGAGAAATAAAATTATGTCCAAAGAAAACTAATTCAAAATGCAACAAATAAAATATAAACAAAATGAAAGCAATTTTACTACTTAAAGATGCATACTTCAGTAGCAAACGATGGCTGAGGACAATATAAAGGAGGTGCAGGAAGGTACAGCCCATCAGGTACCAAACCATAGAACTTTCTACTAAGATCTTTTGCAGAATCTACCAAAAGCTGAAATGTCTCTGAGACAATATCTGCTTCTGCCATAACAGCAGCTTTCAGGATTTCTTCCATTGACTTAAAAAGCATATTTGCATCTTCCTCTTCAATAGGATCTAAAGAAAGCAAAGAACATAAGTAATGGTAATTTATTTTTATATCTGGCACCACTCTCACACTGCAGACACAAACTTAATAATGCCTTTCATAAAGTTATACCGCCATATCTGACAAAATACTTGTAAAGCTATCTCATTATGTATAATTAGATAGGACTGATTTTGGTTTTTCTGAGTTTTTTCTGTTTTTAATGTATATGATAAACTGAATTTGATTCACTTGAATATGACTTGATTTCCCCCACACTCCTGATGGATTGGAGTTACGGATAAAATTGCCCACCACTGAAAAGCACCCCCCAACCCGTTTTCATTGGGGCCTCTAGATGAGAGTATATTACTATGAATCTGCTTCCACATTCAATTAAAGGTGATGGTCATTATCTGTACATATTGACTCTTAATTATCTAGAAGCCCACCTTCTTCCAGCTGGTAGTGCTTATCATACGGTCTTCAGCAGAAACCCTCTTCTGTGTGCCATCACCAAGAGAAGTTCACCTGATGAGCATGTAGGATGCAGCCTTCTTGTTACCCACTTCTTGGCTTTGGGGTGCTTCCATTATTAATATGGACGGCACCGTCCTTCTGAAAGGCCTTTTTCTACCTCTTGCATTTGCACTTTTATCTAGTGTTCTTAATTCCCCAGAATAGGGACAGACCTTCACATTTGTGCAAATGGAGCCACCTTGAATGTCCTAGGCTTAAAATTCTCTTTGAATTTGTTTTGATTCCCTGTTGCTACCCAGGTGTGCCTCCAAAGATGCTGAAAGTTCAAAATGTGGCACAAAGGTTTTGCTTCACAATGTTCAGAACAAAAAAAAAAAACTATGGTTGAGTAGTGCAGGGCTGACCTGAGGACCCACAGATGGGGAGACTAGTAACTGAAGAGCAAGTAGTGACTGAGAGAAGTCAGATCATGTGTTTTGTTGGAGCTTAAAGTAACAGCTTAAAGGGGGTGTCACTGGGAGCCCCTGACAGCAATTTTGCAGGAGAGATCCTTATGTTAAATAGAAGTGGAAGCTACGGTGAGGGAAATATTTTTTGAAGAAATGAATGAAAAATTAGAAATAAGAGGGAGATGAAGCAACAGGTGGAAATTGAGAGTATGCCCCAAATCTATGGAGAAGGAATAGAACACTTTTCTATCATAGGCAAGAGAAAAGGACAAACTTGGCAATCATGTGCCTTTGATTTGTCTCTTTGCCAAGCTGAGACACAGAGAATGGACTTCAAGACTTGCATTTGCTGCTGGATCTAAGACTGTCTTGCCCTAAATTTCTGAAAGGTTTCATATAGCAGAGCACACAATTTGAAAATAAAGTTCAGAAGATTTCAGCAAGATCTTCATATCACACAAGTTGCAAGGCAAGTAGGAACGGCCTGTCTGTGTGGTGGTACTTTTAAAGATAGAAGTTCCCATAATTAAAAATTCCTTAATACAAAATAATTCCGAGTGCACAGAAAGAGTGATCAGGGAATAGGGCAGAGGTTTATCTGTGGGGAATGTGGTTCTGTAAATAGAAAAGCATTACGTATGATCTCTTACTTGTCTCTTACAAAGCACAGTCCTAACACAGGTTTACCAATAAGAATTCAACCACAGTAACAATGTAAGAACATAAAACAAGCCCTACTGGATCGGGCTACAACCCATCCAATCCAGCATCCTGCCCACCAATTGTCCATAGGCACCTCAAGCAGAAAACAAAGGAAAACCTTCACCTGCTCTCGAAACCCAGCAAATGGCCTTTCTGTCTCCTCAGCCTGAAGGATGTACCTAGGCATCCATTCTAGTAGCCAATCAATATACCTGCCCTCCATTAATTTGTCTAACCCTTTCTTAAAGCCATCGAGGCTGGTTGCTGTTACCACCTCTTCTGGCAACAAATTCCATAGACCAATGACCCTCTGGGTGAAAAAATACTTCCCATTGTCTGATTTGGCTCTCCTACCCATCAGCTTCATAGAGTGCCCCTGGTTCTAGTGTTGTGCAACAGAAGAGGAACTAATGTTTTTAAACGGTGAGTGAATAAAAAGTACCGTATGTGCACTAACATCTCTGCATTAATGTGGATATAGAACAAGCTAGTCAGAGGAAGTAAACCACGTCTTTCACATTAAATGTTTCATTATACTCTAAACAAAAAAATTCTGATGTAGAGCTTGCATACCGGTTAGATATTTATATTTCTGGTCTTTTTCATTTGATTCGTTACTAGCAGGATGACCTAAGACAGACTGCAGTTTTTCTTGAAAGATATGTGTAGGCATTAAATCCAGTGGTATACACAGTTCTGGCTTCTGTGACCTAGCAAGAAGACCAAGAAAAATAGATAAGCTTGCCTATATCTTATTCTATGACCTTTTGCGTGTGGTATCTATATAACGGTGAAACTAAACAAGGGCTTTGATAGGAACTGAAAACATTTATTCCCTACGGAATTAGGCAGTGATGTTAAACTCAATAACACAGCTTAAAAAACACCAAAAAACATGAGGGAAATCAGAATAAAATCTGTTGAATAGTGGGATCACCATATGAATTAACAGAAAAAATAAAATGGAAGTCAAATGGATAAAAACAACAATGTAAGTACTAGCAAAAACAGCCATGCCCTTAGAAGCTAAAAGGCGATTTATTACAGGGCCTTCTCTGTGGCATACCCCAGGCTATGGAATGACCTCTCTCTTCTCAGTTGTGTTCAATACCACCAATGTATGT
Organism: Aspidoscelis tigris stejnegeri; assembly: GCA_023333525.1. NCBI lineage: Eukaryota > Metazoa > Chordata > Lepidosauria > Squamata > Teiidae > Aspidoscelis > Aspidoscelis tigris. The sequence continues at coordinate 19,064,000 of JALMGA010000007.1, forward strand.
ATTGAGATGGATGGTGAAAACATACCTCTTTACTTGGACCTCTGGATGAAGAGAGAATCTACCACCAGCCCTTTTGGGGTACCATATTTCAACTTCTACACTGGTAATTTTTACAAAGGTTTCTACTTCTCTGTACATTCATACTTTAATTGTGTAACCCACTCTAAGAACTTAGAGTATAAGGGCCAGATTAGGATAAATATGTTTATGCTTAAATGACTAACAAACCTCCTCCCCCTGCTGTGTATCCATTATAAAGTATTTACTATAACTAAAAGATTAATCTTAAATTATTTTTATTGCCTTCACTCTCCAAGTGATTCTCTAAGTATCTCTTAATTGCATTCCATTTGCTTTCACCTCTTGTTTTTTAATGAAACTTCCTGGATTTCATTTCATAGTATTAATTATACAAAATTCTATTTGTTGTACTATATAGTGGTAAAACCTTTGTTAATTCCATTGTGAACAGTCGTTCCACCTGTAAGCAATTACTGCTTGGGTTGCTGCTATTAAATAATCTATTAATTCTCTTTGTTCACTTGGTGTTATCTCATTCTTAAAACCGTCCATAATGCACAATTCCTTTGTTGTTGTTGCATAGTCTTAAGTTTGATGTAGCCTATGCTATTCATGTTTAAATATGTTAATAATTTAAAATTATGCTTAAATGACCAACCTTATGAAGTCACTGCTACTTTGACAATAAAAATTATAAACAACACCAACTGAAACAGCCATTTTCCAGTCTCCAAGTTTGCGTGCGAGCCACACTGCCTCCGGAATAAGGCCACCAAGGAGCAACACATCGAAAGCGTATTCAACTGTCCAGATGCAAGAGAGGCTCAGGTGCCGAACTGCATTAGTGACTGTGGCATGCTGCAGTGGAATAACACGGGGATACCTCTCTAAGACAAAGAAAAACAGGATTTGTGTTATGGTAATTTACAAATAAGAATTTTAATGTGATTTCTCCCAAATAAGCATCAACAGCAGTTGTTTTGAGGTTGTTATTTGTAAAATGGCTCTCTTACATTTAATACTATTATATATATAGTTCTTTTACTTTACTTTTGCTTCAGCCCGCTGTAAAAAACCTTATCGCTCCCTTTCAAAACAAGACAGGCCAAGAATCTTGCAGGCATAAATTCGTCACTCAGTCAGCTTTTTAAAAAGAGTTTTTAAGAAATCTTAATCAGTTTGCCACGGAGACTCGTTAACAGGGTGACTCACTCAGCGCCATTCCAACAAGGGGACTATTTTATATATAAACAGAAGTCTCCATAATTCAATATACTATTTGTAAACTATGTAGAAGGAAAAACATTACTCTGACACATTCTGCTTGCTCTGTGCTACTTTCAATATTTTGTCTTCATCTTAGTGGGAGAATGTTAAGCTTTTTTTAAAAAAAGTGAAAAGAAAATGTGAATGACCCATTATTCCCGACTCATTGATACAGGAAAGGCTTAGGCTTTAGCGTGAACACAGAAGGAATAATTACCCAAAGGACAGGCAGTGAAGATGAAAAATACAAAGGTGTGAGTCAGATGGAGAAACAGACTCTACAGCAGAAGAAAGGAAGGGGGAGAGAGACAGAAGCAAACCATGTAAGAACTGGAGAAGATGCAGCAGAGGGTTGGCTGCATGCTGCCATATGGGGGGACTCTGCGCATGCAATCAATACACTAAGATAAATAACATTACAGTAACTGAAATACCTGGCTTTATGTGAAGTGGTGGTAAAACATCCACATGATGTGGTGGAAGCACATAGAGAGGCTCATTAGTAAAGTAGGCGGCCATGAATCGTGCCAGAGATCGGATCACTGCTAACATAGCTTCAGTTTCAACATCTTTTAGCATCCCTTCAGCTTCTAAGAAAAACAGTATGAACACAACACTGAATTACTGAAACCTACCAGCTTGCAAAGACAGCAGTAAAACAATGTTCTAAAATGCTTCTGGGTTTACCAAAACAAAATCCCACAAACATGTTGCATGGTTCAAGTAGCAATTCAGTGGGGCCTTCTTGCATCCTGGTTGAAGTCCCTAAGAACCAACATAAAAAAAAAAACACTTCCTAGTCTGGTCCTGAATCCTGCCCAAACTATTCTGGGTCCTACAACTGCAGTCCAACAGGCTACTTCGGCACCAGTTCCTTCTTTGTTAGCATGTGGCGGCTGTGACAGGACTTGACAGGTGAGTCCTGGCTTCTACTATGTCACAAGCATATATTAAGCCCAAACAGACAACTTTCTATCGATTGCACAGGCTTTTGAATTTGACTTTGAATGAGCCAAGCAGGGAAGAAAGGACCTAGATATCTATTTTGTATTACAGAAATTCTGCAGCAGATATATTTTTAACTCTGGTTGATTTAAGATTTGTATATTCTTCAAAATATATATTTTCTATCCATGCTGTAAAAATGGTCAAATGTATGTCATAAGAACACCTTTTTATTTATGCCACACTAGCATGATAATATTACAAGTACAACCTTATACCTGGCCTGTCCTCTTTCTCTCTCACAGATATTTGGCTTCTTTTCAGAAGTTCACGGACGAGATGATCACACATGCCCTGAGCCTCTCGTAAATTGTAGTGATATAGATGGCAATACAATGTAGCAAGATAATAGCGGGTCTGAAGAAAGGGAACCCTCTTTCCACCTATGTTAAAAAGGGAAATGTTCAAGATCTACTTGCACATCCAGAGATCATAACAAGAAACAGCCACAATACAACTCAAGTGCCAAGTTCTCTTCACCCACAGACAGATAAGCAACACACATCGAGGAAACAAACCAATGTTTGTGCCACAGTTTTTCAATTTCAGCCTTCAGATCTTGATATTTTGTGATCTTTTCATGCACTTTGTCTTCAACTCTGCTATCACCAGATATTGCTCTATCAATACTCCAAACCTTCATCTTCTCAACTACAGTTAGATTTGGTGTATTATGAACCAAAACTTTGATTTGTATTCAAAAGTCCCACAGTCCCATTTTGAGTCTTCTATTTGAAAGTCTGCCTAATTCTAGCCTAGGCTGAAGACAGAAAATCCTAAGAACTAAAAATAGATGTCTCAAAGCTTCCCAAAAACAGTCAGTACTCAGACACAGACCGACTTGTTATAGTGGCTATATGGGAATATTTTTTACGTAAAGGTGTGCTGTTAGTTCTTGGTAGCATGGATACAAGGTTTTATCTCCTTTTAAGATCAATTTTCTCTTTGTAGCAAGATGATACCAAACCTTTCTACTTATGAGGACTGATACTTGCTATGAAGATATTTAACAAGCATTTTCTTCTGGAACTGACTCAATTAAATACATTAGTAGTATGAAGAAATAATGTTTCTTGGATGGTAGAGGCATGAATTAGAAATTTTAGAAACCAGCTCAAAGAAACAATTGGCAGTCAACTGAGCTACTCCATGATAACTATTTCCATACACAAGTGGAACCCTATTTAAAAATGTCTAGATTTCCCAAACCTACTTCACCATGACTAATAAACAATTGTTAAACTTTTCCTTCTGAATACAGACTTCATTAACTTATCATTGTACCATTAACAATGAAAAAAATCTGTAAAACTCTGAAATAAAGCAACATACAAGGAATGTGTTTTGATCTGAACTGTACCCTCTCTCCCCACACTGCCTTGTTTCTGAAAGCCCTGGGCACATATTGTCCTAAGAAAGCTTGGTATGATCTCTCCTCCTGTTGCACCCAGGTGATGTCTCACCTGCTCAGCAGTTCACCTGATATGGCCACCTGAACTGCGCCAGGGCAGTTCAGACTGGCCACACCAGCTCAGTATTGTTAGGAGCACAAAGCCAGGAGCACAGATCATGCCGAACTTTCCATCTAGGTCCCAGATGCAGGGCACTTCCAGGACCTCTGCTGATCGGGCAGGGTTTTTTTTAGAGGGGGGGAATCTTAACAAAAGCAAACGCTTATACTGTTAAGCATTCATACTTTGAGAACAGTTTGAATTATGGCATAGAATAAAAATCTACCTTCAAATTTACAGTCTCCTTTTCTCCTAGAATGGATGACACCCAAACATTCCTCACACTTCCTACCTTACCTTTTTGTTTTGTTCTTTGAAGACCTCTCTCCCAAGCTTCCACTGATTCTTTGTAAGACCCCATTAGAAACTGTTCTTCACCTTAAGAAAAAAACAAAAAATAAGCACATATTCAAAACTTTGTTTGTTTCCATTGTGCAATTTCATTTGGTCCCCCAAATCAGCTGTGGGCCGCTGGGATCCATCCAGCACAATTAGGAGAGGAAGAGAAACAGGAGGAATAAAAGGAGAAGAAATCCCATTCTGTCTACTTGCACGCCAGTAATACATTATACATTATGGTACAGGAAGTATCACAAAACCAGCAAAGTTAACTGTTAGTTTCAGCTGCACTTTGTGGTTCACCAGCTACCTATATTATGTGGCTTTCAGCACCTGGTTGAACCATACCTCTTCATTCAGGTTTTTGATGTTTAGCTCCCTCTGGGTGCTGTCCTGCCAGGAAGGGTGGATGGGTGGGAAGGAGGGTAGGTAGGTGGGTGGATGGGTTATGTTTTAATTTGTTTTAAATGTTTCATATATTTTAGTTTTCACTCTTGTGACCCACCCTGAGACAAACACCCTCACATTGCATACATTTGAGATATCACCTTCTTGATAACAAAAAAGAAACTGAATACTGTTTGAGCTTTGTTAACGTCATGTGGCCCAAAGCAGCTTTCTTTAAGAAATGCTTTATCAGAGATACTTTCAAGGCATTTTTCCAATAAAAAAGTGAATTTCAAGATGCAAGTCTAGGTTTCACCACTTTCAACCTCTTGGGAGTACAGGGCTTCCCACACACTAAGGAAGCTCCAAGTGCTAATTTAATCAGCACACTGAAAAATATTAGTAATTGCAGTAAAAGCAATGCATAACTGGGATAATATTTTTGCAACAGTTGTCATTAAAAGTTATCATAATTGTACAAACGAAAAACACCAAATGATAGTGATTTCTGGTAATATACTAACCAGCCACAGAATTGAGGTTCAGTGTTTGCTCCAATCCTTCTCCAGAAGACTGTATGACTGCCTGTATATGGCCTACAAGTGCTTTAATCATTGGTATTTCATATGAAATCTGTATTTCGATTCCTTCATTACTTGATTTTTTATTTTTTTTGTTTAGATGGGTCCACCACCTCACTACATGCTCATACAGTAGTCGCCACATTACAATTATCCTACATTGAACAAAATGAATTAAACATAGCAAGAGTCACGTATTAGTGAAAATTAGAAAGAATCTGAGTATATTCTGTCAATTTTAAGAGATCTGAAATTATATCTTAAAATTTGTGATTTAAATAATCAATGAAACTTACAAATGGAAATGTCCCCCTTCAGAAACTACTCAATGCACGGTTTCAGATTGTAAACTACCTTTTCATTCAAATGGATACTATTCTCACAACTATTTTTACTCCAAGATTTTCTAGACAGATATAATCTGCAGAAATCTATTATCAAGTGAATACTTTGGTGCTAAAGCACTTGATTTCTGGATTGTTTGTACTAATAAAATGGATCAAACTAATTTGCCTCATCATTTATCATATTCTTCTGCAACATTTTTGCTTCAATTGTGTACTTGTATGCTTTTCCTACAATTAGGAGCAATTACCAGTGAACATTATGATGCTCTATCTTCACAAAATTACTCAACAGTAACTTTCACTGTTTTATGCATCCGTATAGGTTTTAAAATACCTGATTAAACTGAAATACAATGGGCCACCAAACAGAAATCTGGCTGTGATGTAAATCTCCACACTGAACATGTCATGAATCAGTTTCATGTATTTCCCAAATATTTTTTTTTAAATGAAACACAGTGAGCATCCAAGGAATCATCTAAGTTAAAACTAATGATGAGAGCCTAAAATCTACTCTGAATGTAACGATTTTTAAAATAATAGTTCTTGATGCATAAAATTGTTACAAAGAAAAAGGAATTAAGGAGAAGATGATGATGAAGATTTGGATAGTGCAATACATAATTTATATTCAGGCCTATATTACCATTCTATTTAATGCATACTGTTCATGAACCAACAAGGTAAACAACTTGTATTTCTTTATTTCAATATGAAAATAACTTTTAAATAAAGAGTAGAAATACCTCTTTTCTGAATTCTCAGTCCATCTGATCACCGGAGGGGGGAGCTTTAGTATGGAATCCACTGTAGAGAAATTACAGTGGTTTCTCCACTCCACTGCCTGGAACAAGGGGACAGCTACAGAGTCCAGCTCTACCTCATTAGAAACATCGCCAGCTGGAAGTATCTCATATTGTGATGAGTTTTGCCCATTTAAGAAATAAGTGACCATCTTCAGCAAAGAGAAGCCTCCAAGAAGATTATTGGGGAACAACTGATCTTGCTGATCAGTAAGTATCAGTTTTAGGGTATGTAATGTGAGTTTCATCAAATGCCCCAGACTTTGTTTGTCTTTGCCCTCCCAACTTAGGACACTCAAAAATTGCTGGAAACAATTTAATATGCACTGTATCCATGGACAGTTCATGCCAGGGTTATTCAAACGTGCAAAATTAAGTTTTGTATACTGTAAAATGTTAAAAAAATGGATAATACACCGTATGGTAGAACATAACAAGGGATCTCTTTCTTGCACATTTCTTGATATTCCTATTTTCCATGCTGAGATTAGATTTTTTTGGATAGAATCTAGCTCCAAAAATGTGTCATCTTTTTCTCCAGTTCCATCCACTGCATGAACAGTGTCAAACATAGTTGCAAATTCTAACTGGCCTTCATCGCTTAAAGATGTATTAGTTTTTTGGGTCCAGAAAACAGAAGAATAGTTTTGAATCAGCTTGTCTTCATCAGAGTCTTCATTATATTCCTAAAATTAGAGAAAAGCATTGTTTATAATCTGAGAGACCTCAATTTTGTCAATGATGGTAGATCCAAGAATTTATTCATTACTTGTCTATGTCCATTCTGAGATTCATAATACAGTAACTTCTTTTAACAGTATAGTCTGGTTCCCACAAACCACTGTATAGTTATTTGGGTAACTGCCAATTATGGAAAATGTGAGACTAGTAGATCCATGCAGACCTGTCTATCTGTACTTTGGAGCCTTGGCCCAGTCTATCAATGGTACTTTCTGCATTGGGGCTTATTCCAGATTGTTTCTCAAAATAGGGCCCTTTCATCAGTTTGTTGATGCAGACTATGGCAAGCCTTACTCAGGGCCTGCTGTAGCCTGCACTGGCATATGGACAGCAAGTCCCTGTTCCAAGATATAATCTGAAATAAGTCTCAGTGCAGAAAAGGCCAATATCAAGTCAAGTTCATCTCAGAGGCCAAAACATGTAACTAAAAATTTCCAGGTTTACATCAAACCAAGAAAGTCACATTTCACCACATATGTAAAAGGAACACAAGGGGCAATTGTAAAGTCTTAAAAAGTAAGTAATAAATGAATTAATGTTGGCTGCTCCATAAACTATTGCATAAGTGGTGGCAAAAACAAAACAACTAGAATTTGTTGCAATCATCATGGGTGATCTAGGCTATAAATGTAGTATATCTGGATTTTAAGTTCAATTCCTCTAATGTGTAGGCCTCCTAGACCTTCCTTTCCAAATCATAGCTAATTCCTCCACACTGATATTAGCTAATTAATGTATGTGTAAATCAATAAACATTCCCTTAGTCCAGCGGTTGGCAAACTCATTAGTCAACAGAGCCAAATATCAAATGTACAACAGCTGAAATTTCTTTTGAGAGCCAAATTTTTAAAACTTAAACTATATAGGTAGGTACATTGTTATTAATTTAACCAGCTGGAAGAGCCACACTCAAGGGCCAAAGAGCCGTATGTGGCTCGCGAGCTGCAGTTTGCAGACCCCTGCCCTGGTCTACAGAATAATGTTTGTCTTGGAATGCAATTTCAAAATGACAGCCTCGTCTAGTACAGCAGTGACTGTAGGATAACTCAAAGCCAACTAGAATTCAGTCTGGTCTTAGTAGCATACACAGAGGTAAAAACGGGGATTTGTTTACTTCTGTGAAGTCCCATTCTAGAAGTATGTCATCGGACCAACAGTTGGTTTACTGACATGCATCTGAAAACAAAGGACTTCATTTCACAGGACATATTTTTCAAAAGGCCTTCTCTGGTTTCTGTTCAAATCAATCCATAAACTCAAAATCTACACAGTAACCCGAATTACAATTACAATATAAGTAAATGCTATTATTCTCATTAGCTATGACTACCTTTGTGTCAAGAGGTGTACGTCGGTACTGAATATTGTACCTGTAAATAAGTTGCTTCTCCACTCAATTCTGTTGTACTTTCCTCTCCTTGAAGAAACTTTGGAACAGCAGAGAAGACAGAAATTTGGTCTGGATGATGATGACGCAAAAGACTAGCTCTTAAGGAGGACAGTGACAGCAGTGGTAACTGTTTTGTCTTAATCTGTAGGTCAAAAGATGAAGTACTGAATCTCTACTTTTATGCTTGTGAATCTTCCCTTACGTACTTCTCCTTCAACTTGATGCCTGCTTTCCAGAATATAATCCCACACTTTGCTCCTCCCTAAGCCCTATCAATCTCTACTCTCCAGCCCAGAAACCTCCATTTGCTTCTCTGTTTTTTTCCACCAACAGACTTAATAAAGGCCTCCTCCTCACAGGAGCTTGCATGAAAGCCTAGGAGAGGCTCCGAATCTTATTGTAATAGATAACTGGAATGTTTAGTGGAATGAACTGATCACATATGTAGATGCAGAATGAGGAACTAGCAACAGTTGGAATATAAAGAAGGAAACTGTGGGAATTCAAGAGAAACAAAACCAACTGATCATAGAAAACATCATGCGTTAACAGACTTATGAAGATTTAAATATTTACTCCTTTTAAAAACTATTTAACATATGTCATTTCTCAATTATTTCAAAGTTGTTCCTGGCAATTAAAATATATACAACACTAATAAATAGATCACAACAACCTCAAAAACACAAGACATCTGAACAATTAAGTTCACATGTATAATGGTCACTACACATCCATGTTGTTCTCTTCCTAAGATTCAGCCTCGCTTGCTTGCATTCTAACAGACCTTGTGTTTCCTTTAGTCTCAGCATAGATAGCTAGGCCCTGGGACCTGTTACTTCAGTAATGGTACCACTAGAAAGACCGTGAGCAATGGTGGGTTTTTTTGAAAGCTTGCTGGTAGCCTTAATGATATACTCTCTCCAAACCTGCATACTCTGTCTTCTGTTATCAACAATAAATGGAGGAAGTTGCTATAAATAAACCTTTATCTTGTAACTTTCTGGGGCCCAGGGTGATGATTCTGGAAACATGCTATTTAGTTGTAGTAAGCTGCATCACACATGGCATTACTGTTCTCAGATGGATGCAGCAGACCTTCTGCGCCAGCTGACCACGACCAATAGGGGGAGCCCAACTTGATTTTAAACCTGTTGCCTCTCACTGTTGGGTCTCCACTTCGTCCTCGGTCGTGCACCTGGCCACATCGTGACTACCTTATGTCATCTGAGAGTGTGAACTACGAAATGTCTACACATGAGAGGAGTAGTACCATTGCTCCCTCTCCCCCCCCCCAAGGGTCTTGGGAGTTCAGGAGGCATCCCCTCTGGACTAGATGCCCCTGTTTTTCAACCACTAAATTGGTTTCCCTCAAACTCATCTTTTAAGGGAAACCTTCATGGTTTTCCTGGCTCCTCTGACCCTCTGGTCTCAATCTTTTCCCCTGCCCAGGGCATAGGACAAGTGTTGACTCTGGCCATTTCACAATGAGGGAGAAATCATCAGGTAAGTCTTTACTTCCTTCCCCTTCCAAGCAGCACATATTCACAGTGCTAAACTGCTTTGATGTTGGAGTCAGCACATGGGTTATTTTTAACTCAGTACAAAACTCAATTCTAAACAATGTTTAAAAACATATCTCCCAAACAGAAATCTAATTAATCCTTAATCATAGAAGCAAATGATTTTCCCTAAAGTGGCCAATACATCTTGTTGAAATTTGTTTTCAGTCAACAATATGGGAACTCTACTTTATCTTATATAAAGCAGAAAGGAGACAAAAGATTAGTACCTTAGAGGTAACCAAACTGTGATGCAGCTTTTCAAGTCTCTGACCTGAGTCAAGCAGCAAAGATCTCATATATGCTGAGGGTGAAAAACTGTCTGAAAATCTCAGTACTGTGACTATGTACCCATCAGAGGCAATGAGGTAGGGTAAAGATGGGTGTGATGTCACAGAAAATCTCTGCCTCATGTTGTCTTCTTCAGAGGCTGATGAATCATGAGAGCAATTTAAATCTTGTGACAAAACGTTTTGTGGTCTAGCAAATGAAAGAACAAATAATCAGATCGTTAAAGAAACAAATATATATTAGAATTACTGATAGAATAACTACTACGGGTTATTCTATCATGCCAATTCTACTTATGGACATATTCTCAAGTTGTTATACAAAACATGATCATGAAAAAAAATTCACACAAAAAGTAATGAAATGCTGTAATGAACACCACAAGGAAACAATCAACACTCCATGCCCAGTTAATAATGAAATAATTATCGTTTAAAATCTGCAACAAAACAATCCACACACAAAAATCAACACACAAAGACATCAATATGCACTATAGAATTTACACTATGCAACCATTTTGGGCCGTGATGCCAATTTAAAGATTTAGGAAGGTATTCAGCAACACTGTTCCCAGATGACAGAGGTGAAGGCACAAGAAAAATAATGCCTCAAGCTCTGTCCCTTTTGCTATGTGAGCCCTCAGTATTTTTCTTTGTCACATCGTGGCAGTCAGAACTTTCTTTTTTGTTCTGCCATCAGGAGGATTTCAACAGACTGCTTGGGACATGGCAGGTGAGTGTGGAGTGACAATCATGCTGCCACACACCCACTTGCAACGTCACAACTGGAAGAAGTTGTGAACGCTGCTGCCCAAGAGCCACCTAACTGTTCCTTGACATGCTGTGGACAACATTTTAATTATCCACAGCTAGTTTAAACCAGAAACAGCCTGGTAAGCTCCGGGACATCAGCGACAATAGGGTTCAGAGAGACCAACACTCACTACACAATAAATGCAAACAAGCCCTTCAACTCTTTCATTGACATCAGACCTTCTTCAGGAAATGTAGGAGCAAACAATACAGGACTGCTCTGATCTTATCCGTGCAAGGAAATCTAACAGTAACAATAATGATGGATTTACTTTAAAAATTCAACAAAAGAGATAAGTTGACTGAAAGCCTCCGGAGTACCATCGGCCTTTTACCTGATGATTCAGATAAATAATGGTAATGCCCATGCCATAAAACCAAACGCCAAAGGAAGCCGAGAGGGAGACAAACTAGTTGTAATCCATTCACTTCAAGAAAACCTTTGGCCAAACTTCAGTGTAAGCCATACAGACTTCACAGCTATGTTTTATACTTGGATGCAGTTCTAGGAATCCCATATTTTGGGTGTTTTGTCTTTGCCCTCCACAGCTACATAAATACCATGCTCATAATAGTAGCTTCTAAGAATTAAGCCCGGATTTGCCAACAAAATTAATTCTTAGATGGTTCTGGAAAATGTCAACATACTTTTAATAAAATACATATTACACTGTTTGTTTTGCCACTGATTATGTCATGCAGGTTAATTCTTTTTTTCAGGGACTAATCTAATTTTTTTTAATGACCTAACATTTGCTTAAATAAGTTGTACTTACATGGTGAAAATGTCATTTGTTCAGCAGGTAAAAGCCATTACAAGAAACAGAAGAGTACTATGAATGAGAAACAGATATTGAGAAGAAAGTCACAGAGAAAGCAAAAATAATTAATTGAAAGGTGAAGAAGTATTTACAATAGAAGGAAAAAAAGAAAGATATGGTCAAATCGTTTTGCTAAACTTCATTTTAACGCTCTCACCTGTATGTTATTAAGGGATGCAGCGGAATAAAGTTTGCTGGTCCAAATTCTACAGAGCAACCATAAGTTACTAATGTCATCAATTCACCCAAACAATTCATTAAAATCAGTGATCCACGTTTTAGCATACAAGCCAAAAAAAGGCTATCAGGGGTCCAGCTCATGTCTGCTACCCAGTAGGTCCTAGAATGATAAACATGTTGAGAAATAAGGATCTGCCTACCACAAAAATTACTTTTAAAAATCTCTTCTGAAGGATATTAATTTAATTTTGCCTGAATGTGATTAAAACAGATTTCAGAAACTGACCTTATAAGTTTTGATGGTATCTTCTGATTCTTGCTTCCACACCCTTTAAGAGTTCCAGAAGCAGTCACAAAATTCACTGTGCTTATGAACAAAATTTGAGTTGCCTAGGATTTTTTTAATGGCAAAATAAAGACTTGTTACATACAAAGGAATAAAAGATACTAATAAATCTATCTATCAGCATATTCCTAGCTGTCATTATCAATGCTTCCAAATTATTACTTTATATAGCCCATTTGCTAACAATAATGGAGGTGTATATAATGCTGTTCCAAATTACTTTGACAGCTACATGCTCTCTTCAGAGGAGGTGGGGAATATAAGTCCTCAGAGACTTGGGGTCCCTCCAGACACCCTCAATACTTCAAAGTCCATGCACAGCTGCTTCCTGTTGTCCCAATGGAACAAGGAAAGCTGCAGAGGCCACATCCCATCACCCAGACAGGATGATCTGCCTTATCCTTCCAGCATGAGATGGAAAGTGTGAAGTAAAAATCTGCTGATTAATCAGCAGATTTTTACTTTGCATGTTCTCTGCTGCTGTACTGCTGCCACAGATGATCAGTTGTCACGTGATCATCATGTGACCAGTGGTAGCGCAGTGGATGCGAAGCTTTAAGGGTGTCTGGAGGCACCCTTGGCCTGAGGGGGTGGAACAATCCTTATGTTTTGTGCCCTATGCTGGGTCTCTAATGGGCAAGCACTGCAAGAATGTTTAGCCCCACTCTCAAGGTCAGAAATCTAGCAGGTAACTCTAGGTAAGGACTGTACTTATTTCTCAGGAAGCCACTAGGGGCAATACTAATAGGCCTATGCACTGGACTGCATATGAGTGTGTTTGATTGTTCCAAATTATCTAGAATAGCATTACACAAACCTCTGGATTGTGAATGCTGATATAAACATAATACATAACGATTCTCCACTCTTCTTCATTTGATTGATTACTGTCCTTTATTAATGCCAGAATATAATCTTTAAGTAGCTCAGAGATAAATTTGAAGAACTGTACATCATTAACGCCACTTTCTATTATATTAATACATTTACCCGTAGGTTCCTTTGGTTGATTGCTATTGCTATAACAAGGCCATCACTTGAAAATGCAGAAAGCAGAGCACCTCTTGATTTCATTGCCTCACAGCGAGGGAACAGATTATGGAGATCACATGTTTGTTGTGCCCACTGTATCCAGCAAGGGCTGTACAAAACAAAGAATATAAAGGCAAATATTTCTAGATGTTTGTTCCTGCTGTAACTTAGTATGCCGATTAGGATGCAACGATAAAGCACATACTAGTCAGTTTCTAAACAAGAAAAAGAAAAGACAGGCATCTCAAATAACCAACAAGGGAATATAACAAAATCCAAAGTGCCAGAGAAATCAAAATAAATCCTTCTATTTAGGGTCTCGGTGACTTTTAGCATTATTTAATTTGTTGTGTTTATCCCATGCTGTTTCAGATATAATAGATAAAAAAAATAAAATATTGTGACCTGCCTGGGACCTTTCGGTGTAGTGTGGGAAAGAAAGATATATTAAAAACAAAATTTTTGACCAATTCTCATAATAAATTTCTTCCTGTTTGTCATCCATTGACAAAGGCAATAATGGCAAAATGCATTGAGATCCTAAATAAAACCAAATTATTTTGATTTCTTTGGCACTTTGGCTTTTGTTAGTGCCTCTTGATTGCGCAATTCTTAAACAAACCATAATTAAATCATAAAAATGGGTTAAAGGCTGACCAAAATCTGTTTTAAAACATGAATCCTGATAGCTACTTAAAGAAAAGACTGGTTTAATAAATTACACATGTTTGTTTATGGAAAACTCTGGGAAAACAAGCAACAGGGACTTTTCTAGAGGCAGGCCCAAGAGGATTCTGGGATGCAGCCTGACTCAGCCAGTCCACAGTCTTGTCACTTTTCTAATGCCAGCTCTGAGCAGCTGGCCAGCTAGTCTCAATTGGAAGGAAGAAGTATTTTTGTAGCTAGCAAGTCCTCTTGTGGATCTGATTAATCAGGTCCACAAGAGATCCAGATTAAGGGAGTGTGAGTACCTGACAGTTTTAGACAACATGAATGAAAAAAGGAGATTTCTGCATACCGTAATTAAATCCAGAAGCAATTTAGGAAACACTGCCTATGACAGTTACTGCTGCTTTACTGTAGTTACTGTTAAAGCGATGACAAATATTAAAATACATGACAAGTGCAAATATGTAACTCTACTTACAAATGCCATGTATAATTTGTTACATTGTAGAAATCCTCCAAGTTGAATCTTCCTTTCTGCAGTTTTTCTGCCACCAGGCTAGGTAGCAGCATTTCTACTATAGTAACTTTGCTTGTTTGTTTTCCTTAAATTTATAGCTTGCATTTCTTCCTTCATAGAGGTCTAGGTAGTGCTCTCCAGGGATCCTAGGAGTTATTCTTTCCGGGCACTTAGCCTTTACCACACAACTTATGTATGGTATTTATTGAGAGATTCATTAAATTTGTGTACCCAGTAGACCACATTATCCATTCAGATATAAAAGCTTGCACATTTATACCTTTCCAGATGCATAGGTTAAATCTTATGGCAGCAAACACTAAGTTGGAAAACAATGCATTAAAAAATTCAATACATTTCACACTTACCTAATGCCACTCTCCTGCCACTTGACTTGTAAAAATGTCAGTATCAAATTATTTTCAGAACAAAAGGCAAAACAGCACACACAGCAGCTTCCCAGTGTCTGGAAATTAAAAAAAAAATACTGACTATATACAAGTGAGCAAAGGATCAGTCTAAGTTTCTCTGGATTTACACAGTAGTCCCACAGTTACCTTGGTAAAGATCACATTGTTGGCCCCACCACTAATTATGTTGCCCGCATTCACAGAGGCACTGTACACATCAAGTACACCTCTAGTTTCTAAATTCTTTATCACACAACACTAGAACCAGGAGGCACTCTATGAAACTGATGGGCAGGAGAGTTAGGGCAGACAAGGGGAAACATTTTTTTCACCCACAGGGTCATCCGTCCATGGAATTTACTACTAGAACAGGTGGCGACAACAACATTGGATAACCTTTAAGAAATAATTAGGTAAATTCATGGCCCCTTCTCTTACTGTTTTTAAGACCCAATTAAAAAAAGTTCCTTTCTTTTCAAGGTTTTGGTGATTTATCTTAATTTTCATTATTTTATAAGAGTTAGATTTATGACGCTTCTCATGTCACTTATTTTTATCTTTTTATTAGATTGTAAGCCATTGGCAAGTTCTACTATGGTGTTTGTTTTTATCTTAAATTGTAAAGCACTATGTATATTAATGTGCTATATAAATAAAATGTTCAAATGGAGGACAGGTGCATCAACGGTTGTTAGAATGGATGCCTAGGTACTGCGCCTCCAGGTTGGAGAGACAGGCAGAATGCCTCTAAAGGCCATTTGCAGGGAATCAACAGCAGATGAAGTTTCACCTTTGTCTGCTGCTTGAAAATGTCTAGAAGCAATTGGCGGGCCACTCTGTGAGACAGGATGCTGGAATGGATGGGCTGTAGCCTGATCCAGCAGGGCTTCTCTTAGATGTGTCGATATGAAGGCATCTCAGAAGCCATGTGCTTCAGCAGTACCGCATAAAACACCAGTAATGCAGAGAAATCCAAGAGTATGTCACAACAAATATTGCTCTCTATAATCAAGCACTAATCACTAAGACACACTTCCAGGTTTCCTACACAGTATGTTTGCAAAATTGTCTAGAATAAAAATGCCAGATACATGTGTTTCATGTATGAATTTGCGATATAGCACTGAAAACTCAAGCTTAAAACTTGAGCTTAAAATTAATCCAAAATATAAAAGGTCCGTAAGCAATATTCTTGGGTCCTCTAAAATACTGTCAGATTCTAAAGCACATCAGTTCAGCCCAAACAGGAGAAAAGAGAGTTAAATAATGCCTTGTCTCTCAGAGTTTATACAAAATATCTATGGAACCTCAACAAAGATACAATTTACCTCATTTTTTATGAAGACAGAATTCACTGAAGTTTCTTTTTCTTCACCAGATGGTACTATAACTGATGCTGCAGGAAGAATTTGTGACCACCCTCTCATCAAATTATTTTTGAGTTGTGTATTTTCTTGTTCCAAGCTCTCCCACAAAAAGACAGAGGCATCTGACGTAGCAAGAAGGACCTTACTTCCCTCACCCGAAATATCTAGGTGCAACCTCAGAGAACATTCTAGAAAGTTTAATTAAAACAGTAAACATAATCATTATCTTCCTGAAAGGTTTTGGCAGTATAGTATCTAAATCCAAAAGAGAATAAAAATAATTTTACAAGGTAGTCTTAAACCCACATATCCTATGTAGACTATAAGGACCAAATGAACTAAAGGATCACCTGCCCAAGAGTTTTGTGTTACGTTTATTGCTGCCCCATATCTTGCAGCCCTACTAGGCGAGAAGAAAAATTAGTTAGGAAAGGTGACTCATTATTTCCTAAGTCCACATGAGTCAATCTGAAGTGACAATGCTGGTGAAACACTTGCATCTGCAAAAACACACAGACCCAGGTAATTTGAAAGTTATTTTTACTTTCCTTATTTGGTCTCACATTTTATACCATGGGTTCTGCCTGGCATCCAGCACTTGGCCTTATTGTATAAAATTCAACAAACACAAACATAAACCTCTAGCTTAATATTTAACATTTTATACAAAAAATAAACAAGTCCTTTGTGTTTTTTTTAAAATACACATTATTAAGTAATGTGTTTCAAAATTTTTTTGAAATCAATATTCTTGCCTTCTGCTGCTGTAACCACGTTCTTAGATTCTTCAGTTCCGGGGACGGTTCTCAGAGTGTCCTGGTCTTTGTTCCAAAGAAAGAGCTCTCCAGTTTGGAGGATCCCTGCTAACCAAGCCCCTATTTAATAATAAAGAGAAATAACAAATGGTTAAGCATTTTAGAACAAGGCCATTCCAGGCCCATACCTGGGGGGGGGGCAAGCCCCCCACCCATTTTTTTGTCTCCTCAAAATTTTTAATTTTTAATCCACCAAATGTGACACACACAAATTTGTGACACCCTGCCCAAATTTGTGATAGCCGCCCCCCTCCCCTCCATATACATGGACCTGGCTACAGGCCTGGGCCATTCATCATTGTACCTGCTAAATGATGCTAGAGAACAATGCCCATGAGAGTCAAGCACTCTCACTAACAAGCAGCCATAATGGGACGTGTAGTTCAACAACTACAGCCTTTGTCGGCTACATCAAAATTACTTGTTATTTTGTTTATTAACTTTAAAGCTCACTGAAAAAAACAACAAATAAATAAAACAAAAGCCTCAGAACCAAGCAATGCAAATGGTTATAAACAGACTACAAGTGAAGACTTGATAACAGCTATGTAACATGTATATACAATACAATGGAGAACGCCAACACATAAGTAAATACTCTCATTCTGCACCTAACTGTGTGATTGTCCTGAGACCTATTTGACACTGAACAGAGCACTCACAACAGCAGACTGCAAGAGTGAAGGATATCAATACAGCAGACTGATGAGCAGTTAAGGCTCATACATTATATATGTTTGCTTAGCAAACTGCTGTCAGGAAAGCATATATAGGACTACACAGAACACTAAGCTCAATTTAAGATAAGCTGTAAATCTATGGGAAGTGAAGGATAAAATGATGCCACTGGAAACAATTATAAACAATAAAATATCTGGACAAATGTTACTTAAAAAACATAAAATCTAAAACTCTTACAGTAGCTTAACTTGTTAATGTTTATACTTAACCATTTCTAGAGGTTGATAAGCTATAATTATTTTTCAGCAAGGGGTAAAGCTGAGGAATCTTCTTCTTTGTCCGTCCCGAAATCAGGTTGATTTCATTTATATTTTTGTCATCTAAAAGGTAAACTGCCTCCTTTTCCTGTTATTAAAAAAAAAAGTGTCAGTCTTTCATTGAGATACTGTTTCCTAATTTTTTTCTTATAGATTAACTACTAAATAAATATTATTCCAGTAAAATTCGGGAAAATATTGCTTTAATCTCCACTGAAACAACTTCTCAGTGTGCACAAACAGAATGCCTCAAGTGTGAGACTTTGGCTGCAGTCACATACCTAAGGTTTAATCCAGCTTCACATCAATTCATTTGCTGATGTGTGTTCTTGCTCTGAACGTGGACTGAAGCTGGCTTAAAACTTAGATGTGAATGCAGCCTCTTCCACTGCCAAAATTAACTGTCCATTTTAGAACTGTATTGATTAGTCATAAATGACCATATCAAATTAACAAAAAGATGAAATCATATAAAGCATACAAGGATTGAGAATCAAAAGTAAAATAACATCATTTGTCCCCATTATCTTTACAAGACACCCTATCCAACTCAATGAATAATTTCCTAAATCAGGCAGCCTTAACAAAAAAACAAAGCTATCCTACATGTCACCTGGACGCTTTCTTCTTGCAGAAGGTGAGTCATCTTATGTTCTGCATTCCAGTGAAACTCTATCTATCTATCTATCTATCTATCTATCTATCTATCTATCTATCTATCTATCTACCTACCTACCTACCTACCTACCTACCTACCCCTCCCTCCCCCCCTCTATCCAAGGGTCTCAGGGCAGGTTACAATATATAGAAGAAACACATTTAAACCAATAAAAACCAATTTTGTAAAAAAAAAGTCCTTGTTACAGAAAAGCTGTGCATGAAAGCTTCATGTTAAAAGGGCAAAAAAGTAGTAAGTCTTCTGGCCAAATACTCAAAAGCAGCAATAACACACAACACCCTCACCACAAACTGGCACAGAGCTTATTGCAGGATTTAAGTGGATTTAATCCCGCTGCGCTAAATGAGAGTTGTAGGACTAATCCTGGAATACTTGATTTATTTCTGTTGTCTGAAGAAATTATGTTTCCTTCGCTTCAAAATGAAGAAGAGTTGGCTTTTCTACCCTGCTTTTCTCACCCATTTAAGGGGACTCAAAGTGGCTGACAAACCTGTTCTTCTCCCCACATCAGACACCTTGTGAGGTGGGTGGGGCTGTGAGAGCTCAGAAGAGAGCTGTCACTAGCCAAAGGTCACCCAACTGGCTTCGTCGAGGAAGAAGAGTTGGCTTTTCTACCCTGCTTTTCTCACCCATTTAAGGGGACTCAAAGTGGCTGACAAACCTTCTGTTCTTCTCCCCACATCAGACACCCTGTGAGGTGGGTGGGGCTGTGAGAGCTCAGAAGAGAGCTGTGACTAGCCCAAGGTCACCCAGCTGGCTTCGTGGGGGATGTCGGGATCAAACCCAGTATTCTCAGATAACCACTAGACCAAACTGGCTCACACAAGCTTTGGCTTACTCAGAGTCTAAGCCCCTTGAACGTTCAGCATTTCGCCTCTGTGGGCTGCATTGCTACTACAATCCTCAAGTAAAATGACCAGGCGGTTGGTTACCTGTCCCAGCCAGGTGATTCGGGGCCAGGGCTTCTTCTGCTTGATGCACGTAGAGGCTACAACTTCCAATTTAATTTCCATATCCGCCGATTTTTAAAACGCCTTTGGAGGAGAGTCTGCAACCATGTCTGCAAAACCTCTTAAGAGTGCTTTTACACTGAGGTCTTCCAACCTAGAGAACAACGTCAACCCTCTACTACAGCAGCAGCAGCATCCTCTGGGGGACACCGGAAGTCAAGCCCGCACACTCGGCTCGTCATTCCCGAATCCCACCCTTCAGGGCCTGTGCAGCGGCGGATCATGGAGCATTTCCGAGGGTCGCGCTAGCAGCGTGCTCTCGTTGACTCTATGCACTGGAGGACTCTGGAGAAGTTCTCCTCCTCCTCTACGAAGTAGCATCATCAAAGGGATGCCTAGCGCGACCTTTTCAGGCAACCGCACGGCACCGGAGGCTCCCCCTCCCTCTCGTGATGCAAGAGTCGCGGGGGGGCGGGGGAGAGGGAGTTGCCAAGGTGATGCGACGCTACACGACGACCCACCCGCGCTTGCCTTGCTCGGAGCCGGGGCGGCGGCGGGAGTTTTCGCTCTTGTGGCCGGGAAAAAGGCGCCTGGGAAGGGTGGGGGGAAGTTTAGATGGTATCCAGGTCGCTAACGGCTGCTCGGTTGGGCGAGAAGGCTAAGCTGGGCTGTGGTCACACTTAAGGTTTAATCCGGCTTCAGTCCACTTTCAGAGTGAGGGAACACATCAACAAAGCGACATAACTCAGAAGATTCACCTTCGGGACAGGTAACAGGGAGAGAACCTTACCAGTCGCTTTGCCAACGTGTTCTCCCGCCCTGAAGGTGGACTGAAGCTGGATTAAACCTTGGGGGTGACCACAGCCCAGAAAAGACAGAGAGACTGTGGCTGTGGTCATACTTAAGGTTTAATCCGGCTTCAGTCCACTTTTGGAGCGAGAGAAACATCTCAGCAAAGCGACAAGCGGTTTTCTTTCAGCGTTAAATAACTCAGAAGATTCAGCTTTGGGATGGATAAGTGCTTCAAGCTAGCTAGTAAATAATGATCACCCTATAGAGCAGAGTCAAGAAATACGCTTGTAACCATTTCTTTAAAGGCTTCATTCATTCATTCAGTTTATTTGTATACCACCTTTCTAATAAATTACTCAAGGCGGTTTACAGCAACCATGAAGAATACAGTGCAAAATAATACATCATACATTAAATAATCAAAATTATATATGAACAAAATAATGCATTATAAAATTACACAAAACATTGGGGGAGGAGACAAAGAGGCAGCAATGCTGGGACCTTTCCCCCCTCTAAACTGAGTGCTGTTAGCGTTGTTAATGTGCTGACTCTTCAGCTCCTTCTTTGCCGGTTCTTCAACCACAGAACACCTGTGAACAGTTCCACTATTTCTGTTCTCATTTTCAACAGTTTTCTTTCATTAAGTGAATACAATTCTTTTACTCTGCTCTTTTCTATATTGAAATCTAGCTTGCTATCTGTACGGACTTTAGATATTTCATCCCCTGCTTGTTTCTTTAGCTGCTGAAGTTCAAGTTTAATTTTCTCATTTTCTGCTCGAAGTGCTGAAAATTCACTCTTTTCCAAAATAATCATATCTTTTTTTACAACACTAATATGAGACATTATCTGCTGAAGAGCAATTTCCTGCTGTACTTTTGTGACCATATCCTTATATATGACATTCATGTTGCTATTTAGAATGTTAATTAAAGCACACACAATGATCTCAGATTGCTGAGTGGTAAATCCGCTTCTTTCAAGGAGGCACACAAAGGCATGAGTGTCAAAATAAAGCTTTCTATTTCCTGGCAGGGAAGAAATACTCTTGCTTTTTTCAAACTGAGAAGGTGATGCATTAATATTTATGTCCGGCTCTTCGACGGCTCGGCAACGACGCGCGTCCAGGCGGAGGCAACGGAAGCCCGCCGAGCCCGTCCCGGGCAAACCGGCGCCCTCCTCCCTGCGCAGGAAGGAGCCGCGTGCCGCCGGGCTCCCGCCGCCATCCCGCGGCGGGGCTGTGGCGACACCGGCTCGCGGCAGCGCCACGCAGGGGCCTGCCCGTCGCTTCCAGTCTCCTAGGCAACGACGGGAGAGTGAAGAAGCCTGTGGTGCGGCCCGAAGGGAAAGGGCGCCTCCTCCTCCTCCTCCTCCTCCTCGTTCCCACTCCGCAGGAAAGGAGCCTCCCGCCGCCGCCTTGCTCCTCCTCGCCACGACGATTAGGGCCGCTGCTTGACCTCTGACCATCTCCCCGCTGCTTTGCCTTCTGGCGAGGGTCGAAGCCTAAGAAGACGAGAGGGTCACTGGTTCGTTGCATAGTCCGGCTCAGGACCCGCCATGGCTCCCCGCCGGTGCCCAAGTTGCATTTTAGTTCCGGGTCCACAAACGTTGCGCTTCCACAGCGCTGTGGTACACATGCGCCCGGCCGACGATCGTTCAGGGATGGAGCTGCTCCTGTCTTCACTGGCAGAGTTCCAGAGAGTGGGATATTGTGGAGATAATTTACCAAACTAAGGATATAATCACGTGCAGGGTTTTTTTTAAAAGTACCTTTGAGGTGGTCCACAGGTGGGATCGGTCGCGTGCCAGTCTGCCATCTAGCTAGAGAAGCCAGAATCAAAGCCTTCCAGACTAGAGGAGAGATTGCCCTACCAACAGGCCATCTGAAACCAATCCACTTCCTGAAAGGCCTTGAATATGGTTGTTAGAGGACTCAAGAAACACTCTGCAGTGGTTCTCAATCTGTGGGTCATGACCCCTTTGGGGGTTGAACTACCCTTTCGGAGGGGTCACGATGAGTCTCCCACTGCCCCTCCCTCCCAGCTGCCCTGCCCCTGTGGTTGGGGGTTTCCACAACATGAGGAACTGCATTAAGGGGTCGCGGCATTAGGAAGGTTGAGAACCGCTCCTCTACTGGATCAGAGTCATGGCTCCCCTGGTCCACCAGAGGCCAGCCAGCTGTATGAGGAAGCCCAGGAGCAGGGCACAACCACAATGCTTGTTGTCATCCAGCATCTGGCACAACCACAATGCTTGTTGTCATCCAGCAGCTGGCCTTGGAAGGCAGACATGGATAGCTATCACTTCCATAAATTGTTGCAAACCTTTTTTGAAACTATCCAAGCTGGTAGGCACCACCACATTTCGTGGGAGTGAATTCCAACATTTTTAAAAATCCCTTTTGCCTGACCAGATTCATCAAGGGTTTAGGCTTTGTTGGGTGAACTCTGGTTCTAATACATTAAGAAAAACTTCTTCCCTATCTTCCACGTCCAAACCATGCATAATTTTGTATACTTTCTTCTCCTGTTCTAGACTTCAAAGCCCCAGTTGATGCAACCTTTCCTCATAGGGAATCTCCTCCATCTCAGCCACTCTCAAATTCTCCTTTATCCTTTTTGGGATGGAGTGACCAATACTGCACAGTATTTCTGATGTAGTCACACACGTTTGTATAAGGACATTATAATATTGGCACCATTTTTAGATTATCCCCAGCATACTGTAGACCTTTTTATACCAAGTGCACACAGCAGACAAATGAATGTGTGAATGGAGCCCCAGGCTTTACTCAGCAGTTTCCAAGCACTGCAACTACTTCCAGGGTCAGGGCTGAGGCTGTTTTGGGCCTGAAAGTACCATCTTTTTTCTAAAAATCTTTCTTCTGTACTTAATTTGCAATTTGGTATTTTATTTCAATTGATATTGTACTGTTTATTATTATTTACATAATGCAGTTATTTTTATTAGTCTCCCACCTCCCCTTCACCAATGCTGTAAAATCACATAGGACCTACCATTCAGGCTGGGCTGGGCCCACTGTCACTAGCTGCCAAGTCCTTTAAAGTTTTGCTTAGCCTGCAGGCAGAGCTTACCCAGACTCTCTTGGAGATGAGCAAAACACTATAGCTTCACAAGGAAGGGCTTGTATAACCATCCATGCCACTTGCCAGGGTCCCAGTGCACACATAAAAAGGTGCTAGAATGACAACATAAGAAGAGGGACCAGGCAGATAGAGACCAGCCAATAATTATTTCCCTTGGTCTGCTTGAATCCAGCACTAGCTAGCCTCACAGCAAAATTGCTTCCACGCTTATTGAGGTTCCGGAACCCATTTGCTCAACTGCTTCTCACCAACCTTCTTCTCACCCAATGCTCTGCTCCCCAACCAGTCAGCTGGCTGAAGTATGCCACGGGCCCATCACATGCATTCAGTAGGAAAATGTGGACACACATCGATGCTAACGGAATTTTATCCTACTGGTTGCCCTCCATAATCTCAAACCTATTTTTCCATTAAGAATTCTGCAAACAGACAAATGTATGGTGCTGTATTATGACTGAGCCTACATAGGTTCCATGTAAAATTAATAAGGAAGACCATCTTACAAATAATTTTATTTGCCAGGGCAAAATTATACAATGCATCTTAATTGAAAGCATAAAAAACCCTTGTTTCACGGTTAGAAAAAACTGACAGTAGTAAAAAAAATCCCAAGTCATGTATACATGTATCCTGCCATATAAGAAGTTGGTTAAGACCATACACAGAACATTAAATCAGCAAGAACTTGATTGTTTTCATGCTTTTCCATAAGCGTTTGCTGTTTCCAATTCCAGTGAAGTGACTGTTATTTCACTTTGATAAATAGTTATTTGTTATCAGTTCTCAGTGAAGCCGCTCTAATTTAGCCTGTAGGGATTTAAAGTTTCCTGTAATGGTCTGTACAGCTATTGTTGGACTAATGGACTGCAGCTCCACTAGGTAACAGCTAACGGCATCCAAGCAAATATTAGTGAAACGCCGTCTAAAAGAGAAAGAAAGGCAACAATTAATTTGGGTTTCGTATTAGAATATACAGAATCTAAACTGTGCAGATTAAAATGTATTACATGCTATTGCTAATTCTGAACTTATGACCATAGTCAGTGATTTTCCATTGACCATATGTTGATCAACAATGAAGCTTACTATGTCAATTATGAACAGGGAATCTACAATTAAAAATTCATGCCTTCAACTAGATCCTTTTAAGCATCAATTTTTTAAAAAAGCATCTTGTTAATACTTTCAGAGCATGCTAATTGTCTACTGTCGCTTTTAGATTTTCACCACAGAATTAAACGTATGTGCTCCTCAACTGAAAGTCTTGGGTTAACAAAAGGTTAATGGGTTTTGCCTGATTAGCTATTGAACTTTAGTAACTATAGGTTAAAAAAGTTTAAATCTCCCAAAACTTTAATTTTTCAACATTTGTTGAAATTTACCCCACAATATAAAATCATCCAGTAACAACACTCACATCACACTATAAAGCTTACTCTCAGTATACGTACAAAGCTCAAATCTAAGTTACCTCTCAAAGGGAAGCACTTTGTTAGGATCTTGCACATATCCTGATAATAAAACATGAATGCATTCCAAAAGATGCAAAGGTTTTTTCATTTTACTCCAGTATGGGTCCTATTAAAAGCAAAAGAAAAAAATTATAACACCTGGAAATTATTTATCAATCTGAATGTTCATAACTGTATGTGAAAGAGCAGCATAAACTTATTTGAATAAATGAAGCTCCAAAGCCATGGATGATACACGTTACAGGCTTCATCCTCTCATGCATTTTTAGAAGCTGAACGTAAAATTAGATTTCTCTTACCCGAGCTTTGAACAGCTGGTCATATACTTCAAGAAGTCTTGGTAGTGGCACACCAATTTCTTGCATTGTGTAAGTTACAAAACCTACATCCCAGTTCAGTGAACAAACTTGCTGCTCTAGATACTGCACCAAGAAATCTGCAGATGAAAAAAGTAATTGGGCATGACATGATAATTTTAAGATCTTACCAGCTTCAACATTTAATCTTACCCTCCTCAAAGGGTCAGTCTAAGATACACAAATAGTTTTTCCCCCCAGTTTAATCCTGGCTTTATCCCATCAGCCTTGGATTACAATTCCCCAGCTGTTACAGATGTTACAGAGTTTTACAAAGCTGCCACAACAAGTCTAATATTTACTTTTATAGTTCCTCCAAATTCAGCTAACATGAATTACATACCTAAAGGAAAATAACGTGGTGTCCCGGCATAGATTTTGCCAAGCATTACCATCTTAAGGCTAAGAGCCTGCATTCGATCAGGAGGGCTCATTGACACACTATCACTCAGTGCTAAAAGACAAAAGATGTGCTGTTTTGAAAGAGACACTAAATGTTTTTGATATTATTTAATTCCCCCCCTCCACAATGAAGCATATTCCTCTTGTTATGACAAAATGTATATCTACTCAGCCAAGAATATATAACAAAGCTTAAAACTACCATAAAAGGTTGTCATGAATGAAAACAATTCTTTGTGTTTTACTCAAGAAACTGTAATTTATTGCAAAGTTCATGTGCATAGGTATGTAAAATGGATAAAGCTGTTTTAGGCCAAGTATCAACATATAGCAGCCCTTTGCAAATTCTGTGGTCTTACGCCTTGAGTGAAGTAGTGGAACTCTGAACTGAAATTTTAATTCCCCAGAATGGCCAGGGCCAATATTAAATTGGATGGATTGTGGAACACTTGAAATGGTGGTTAACAGCTAAGCAACTCACTAATACTAGCCTATAGGGTACCTAGGTGCAATCCTCTCAAATTTGAGGTACTTTGTGTTGCACTCAGTAAACGCCACCAACATACTACTGAATTTTGATTAAACAGTACTTAAGCTTTCCACTGTGTTTTCAATAGTCAAAAGAGTTTCAAATACATTGAGGAATTGCAAGAAGCTTTCAATAACAGTGGTGGCAATAAAGCAGAACAAGTTTCTCTGTTCATCTGCAAGGCACATCCATAAATTAATCTATCAGACTGTTTATTTAGGACCATAAAGCTGCATAAGCATATCAGAACCACTTCAGAAACTGAGACTTCATCCTAAAAATATATTTTCTTTCTCCTGCTTTTCCAAATCAGATAGATGATCAATAATGAAAAGAAGAATCTGTGTTACTAGAAGAACATACCTTTTTCAATTATTTCTTGCCAAAGAGTTTGCACCAAGATAGGATCAGAATGACCAGCACAATGTATGATGGCCAACTTACATTCAGAAAGTTTAAATGGATCAGCAAATTCCCCATAAAGCTAGAATTTTTAAAAAGAAGAAAAATCAAACCAATGGATCGCACAACAAAAATGCAGGCCGAAATAAAAATGCATCAAATACTAAAACTTATTTCCACACCAAATATCTAATAAAAGCTTTTCAGCATTAGTCTACAAGGAGGAAATACTCCTTAATAAGAGTATTTTAATAAGAGTATTAAAATGATCATTACATAAAAATAAAAGGTGCATGTTGCAAAGGTAGAGGAATTTTTCACGATTAAAAAAAATCATGGATTGACAGATTTCAAATGTAACCACCATTTGCTTACACCATAACAGTTTTGCTTCATGTTAAAGATTACCTTGCTAATTTCCATCAATTCAGAATCCAGCTGGGAAACTGCATCTTGTACGGAAGAATAATGGGAGCTCTGGTGCCGTAATGCTTCTTGTATTTGAAACTGAATCCTTGCAACCTGATTAAAAATATCAAAACCATTTAAATAAAAACCTAAAAATTACCAGTAGTTCCTTCAATCACAAAATATATGATCTAATAATATCACTTCATATGCAACAAAATAAGGTCTCTGAACTACAGCTTTAAATATGGAGCTCTTATATAGATGCAATCATGAGGATTACAAGATTATTTTTAAAAAGACTGCGTTGATCAAGGTAGTATTTAAGATTACTCCTATATACTTTTGACTACTGTCATCAATGCCTGTTATTTTACTTACTTCCATTTTTTCTTCCAATTCATGTAAAAATTCTCCATCTGCAGCTATTGGTGATATAGCTGTGGAACTCTTAGCACTCAAAATGGCACGGGCAATATATTCAAGTCGCTGCTGAAGTGAAATCTCAGTGCTATCCAATTACAGAATAAAAAAAGACCAACATAGTAGTTTTGACAACTCTCAGAAAAATGCAGTTTACTTTATTCTTTTAAAATTCATATTCTTTAAAATCCATGCTCCATAATCCAGCCTGCTAAAACTTGTTTGTAGGTACTATTAGTTCTTGTTGGCAGATCCAAATTCTGTAAATTATAAGAGTTTTAATCCACCTTTGATCCACCTTCAGAGTCAGATAACACATTAATAAAGTGACAATTCATTTTCTTTCCACGTTATCACTTCAGTCAGAAACCTAGGTAAGCTGTGGGATTTGGGAAGGAGGCTGCACTGCACTACACTTCAGCATAGTTTTCTTTTAATGCTTTGGGCCATTTAAATATTGCTTAATTCTATTTTTCAAACCATGGTGGGTTTATCAGTCATTAGTAGGACAGTCCATTTGGGGATCTGAAGTCTGAGAAAGTTGCCAGGTAAAGTAAGGCAGGAGTTGCCATGGGATTGAGAAGATGTAGGCGATGAGCAAGTGATGAGTAATGGTGCCAAGCACTTTGTTATGTGTGTCCTAGTGCTCAGAAACACCTGCGTACCTGCATCATGCCCAAGATCTGATGACACAACAACTGTGCAACTAAACAACTATATGACTTAAAATGGAACAAGCACATACTGTTTCTACACCTTTACATAGGATTTTACAACCCTGAACTTCATCTGACTGACCAACCCAAAGAAAACTTATTAACAATATACAATAATCTATCAAGGACTTAGTCATTGTTCTAGTTTTGTTGTTGTTTGGGGACTGATAAAAACAGTGTGGGACACAATACTTGGCCTGAATTGGGGGGCTTAGTTCTGCCCAGACTGATCGAAGTAAATGAGAACAAACAGGTCATTGTAAAAATTATAATATAAGAAAATATACTAACAGTAAACTTCACTGTTAGAAGCACTGATTGCTAATAACAATTCATCCTTACCTGTGCATGTCTGCTAATTTTGCCAACACTCTAGCTGCATTGCCAAAACTCCTGTTCTTCTCAAAAAACCTCCACAGCAGATCCATATAGCGAACTTTGTTTTGATCAACTTTGGCCATGCGTGCCAAATATGGCTCCAGAAAGGGAGAGTTTATCTAAAGGACAGGTTGTAAGAAGAGTAAGATCCTATCAGTTCATCACTGGTGCATTCTTATCCATTCAGATTATAAAGTATGCTTCTCAAAAGTAAAGGCATATGCAAGGATTCTATAACTTTACCTGCAGTAGTTTATCTGAGAGATCAGCATGGACCAGCCAGCTGTAAAGAGCAATGCTAAAAAGTTCATCTGTAGAACGTTGGGCTAATTTCAGCATTTGTTCAAACTAGAAAAAGAGAGGGAAAGATAAATGAAAGATCCCTAATAGCATTTATTATAACTTATTAAGCATTTTTCTTCAGCAGGACACCAGATCTTTTTAATTAATGTTTGGCTGGCCTACTGCCAGATTGCTTTTCTATCGGCAGTAACTTTCAAATGAGATTTAATATATGAACCAAGACATTTCTCATTTCAGTGCCTAGAATGATGTCATCACATAGACTACAGAGTTCTCGGTGGCTATTAGATTAATCAGTGGGTGAGTGTTGCCTCACTTTCCCTTTAGACACATACGCATGAGGAATGGTAGTTCTTACACACCATCTCCACTCTGAGCAGTCCAGATTCATTCAACTGAAGTTCAGTACAACTCTAGTTACAACAACTCTATGGTATATTAAATACAGTAGCCTTAATCTAAAGAACCAAAAAAATGTCTGCTATAGAACTTTGGACTTGGATTTCCCCCACTTTACACAGCAACCCTTTTTGAAACCAAAGGTAGTTTCAGAAGCAGTCTAAGGCATGCTTTGGGGTTTGATGTTCAAACTAATTTTATTTATCCAAAATAGGTATCCATTATCTTTCTTTTCTAATAAATGTACTTTATTTAGCTATTCAATAGATTGTTCAGTTGCCTTTCTGAGAAGTTCGGCAGCACAACATACAAAACTAGAGCATTTAAAGATTGCAGCTGGAATGCACAGGTCTCCAAGTAAATGTAGACAAACGTAATGGCCATTTAACTTATTCTAAACATATTTCTTACATGAAGTCCTGCTTCTTCATTGCTCAGCATATTAGGATCAGATGACAGGACAGGAGGACCAGGTTTTTTGGGCACACTGGGAGACTGTGGAGCAGCTTTACTTTGATTGACTAGTTCCTGTAGTGTATCTGTGATGCACTTGTAGCAATTCAACCTACAAACAGAGGCAATCACAAATATATGACTCATTAGCAAAAAAAATCCAAGAATCTGTAACAGGAAAAGACTGGACAATTTTATAACTCTACTTGGCCAAATGTCTAATTTCCTGTAATTTCTTTTTCAGCTTCAGTTCTTAAGATTTTTTCAGGATGTTTGCAAGCCTAGACTAATGCTGTTCTACCTAGATTAATTTAGAAGTTACCCTGTTATTCATGGAACAGTGTTCCAGCCTCATTTACCTTCTGACAGCAATGCCTCTGCTCCAGCTTCACCTATGAATGTGCTCCCCAAAAGTGGATTTTAGTTGAATTACTAATTTATCAATGTAGTTCTATACATTCATAGCTCCAAAGATGACTACTGAGATCTTTATCCTAGAGAAAATTTCAAATACTATCCTCAAAACTTGCCTCTCCTGGAAAGCTTGACAGCCAACCACATCATCTTCTGGTTCTCCATTTTTGTAATAATGGAGTCCAAGTCCTTGTGGGTCCTTTTTCTCTGCAGCAGTGAGAGAAAGTTCTACCACTCCTTCATAGAAACGCACTTGAAATTAAGGAAAAAAGAATAATCACAGCCACATTACAAAGTAATGACAAACTATAAAATTAGATGAACTCAGAATCTACCCACATCAAAAAGAGAAAAACAAAAATCTTTCAAATTTTGAAGAATGTAGGAAGTCTTTCATATTTCTTACACATTCAATTAATTTTTAAATCCAGATTTATCCAAACACAGTACAAGCATGATTCCCCTTATCACACACAATGGATTTTGGAATCTATAATGAAATTTCTCAATTTGTACTAGATAATGTTCTTGATATTCTTTGATACAGTGATTCAGACTCACTGACATTTTTCTTTAAATCCCCGAAGCTGAAGTTCAGCAACATTTGCAACTCACCTTGCCTATACTGTAAACAGACATTGGTAAGATCTACTTGTGTGCTAATCTTCTGATATTCTTTCAGAGATTCTTTTAGCATCTTCTCTTTTTCTGATTTGTTTTGAACTTGACGAGACCTCTGAAGCAGTTCATTGGCCTAAGTGAGACACAGCCAAAGATTAAAGTTGATTTTTCAAATGAACTAAGGTTACTGCTTAAAAAACTGCACTGTGAAAAACAGGACAGAGACAATGGAAAGCCACTGCAAATAATGTCATGCTCAAGCGCGTGAATATAATTGTATTCATTTATTATCTCTAACCCTTTTTACCGTTTAGCGTAAACTGATTATTCTTGTCCCCATGTGTGGGTATTATTTTGCTCCCAGAATGCTGGAATGCATTTCTAATTCATGTTACTCTAATGCCACTTTGTAATAGGTGATTGTGACACATGTTTATGATGATGGCAGTAACAACCCTCTGCACTCTTTTATACCATACCTTAGAACATATAGCATCATCTGTACTGTAGAGCAGCGGACAAATCTCTTGTAGATGTGAACTGATCCCATCAACAGCAGCATGGTCTCTGATGTAACAGTTGATAAGAGAAGCAATGAGTGCTCCAGTCAGCTCTCTGTCTCTAATTACTAAGTCTCTGAAAGTAGTAACCTTTAGGAGCTCTTGAAGTTCCTATTTGAAAACAAAATTCACATTATTAATGAAAGGTTTTAGACTTCTCAAAGTCATTTCTTACTGCATTCGCACAAAATGAATATTTACTGAACAAACTATAGAATTTAATGATTCTTAAGTACATGAAAAAGGATGTAGTTGAGTTTTGGGGCTTTGATCATGCTAATAAAAACACATTATGATTATTTAGATTTTACAACAATGATCCCCAATGTGGGGAACATGTATTCTCAGAGACATGAACCAGGACATTTAGTGGTAAATGAAAAAAATTGAAGAATGGTGAGAAAGGGCACAACAGTGCAACTACATAAATTATCTATTAACTGCAAACATTTTACAAATATTAAGGGGGTATGAGTAATGAAATGCAAGTGAAAAAGGTTGGAATGGTTTTGCCATTTTGCAAATTGCTTTAAAAATGATGAGACATTGAAGCTCAGGATACCCAAATCATTCAAAAGCTCCCTAGTTACCACAAAATCCCAAGATAGATGTCTTGCTCTTAAATTGTCATTTGCTATTCCATACCAAAAGATTAGAAGAGTTAAGACGCTCACCTTCTGAAGTTCACCTACAACGATATTGAACTGATGCTCACAAAGAAGCTTCCATAGGGCCAAAGCCTCACAGGTTTTCCGAACAAGCTGCTGGATACCTTGTAAAGAGGCCTTCTCTGCTAACTGGGCCTCTGCTGTAAAAATGACACAGACATTGCTAAGTAAGAATCAATAGATGTGCTCTTAACTTAGGATCTCTAATGCTGGCCTTTTCGGTAGAGAGGCCAAATGTTTGCCTCAGCATTACAGGTCTGTACTGGGAAGTCTAGGCTCAGGAACCCTCTTGTTCGCTTAGTCAACTTTTACCAGGTTTGAGCCATCTTCATAGTGCAGTCCTTTCTAAGTGCAGTTATGAAAGAAGCTTAGAAAATAACTTTGGCCAGCCAAACAGCTTCTTTGACCTGAAACTGAAGTCTACTGGTACAATTTTAGAATCTTTATAAAGTAATTATTACTGTTCTTAATGTCCCCTACTTTAGCAAAGTGAGAAGCATAGACAAGAAAATTCTCAGCAGGCATTCGTATACAGCCAGCGATTCCTAGGACTAAACGTACGGTAGCTTATGCACACTAAGGCTGAGACTCTAAACTCAATCCAAATTTTAAATCACTTTGAGAGTTCGTTGTGAATATTTGACAAAAAACCATTTTATCTGATCAAATGTTTATAACTTAGAATATCTACCTCTCTCTTTGGAGAAGAGATCATTTGACTTTACATGGTCTTCTTTGAGAAAAAACATACTGCCTACCATTAAAACTAGAAATTGTCTTTTGTTTTTCTATTAAAAGTAGATCTTTATTAAGAGAAAACATACAAATGAACTATCACTTTACCGTGAAACTTTCTTTGAAGCTCCTGCTGTACTTGCTGAGAACTTCCGCCATCAGACCGTATGAATCCTAGTAACCGTTGCTGTAAGTTTGCTGGAGTGGCAAAGCTTTTCAAGAAAAAAGAAAAAATATATACATGGCATATTAAAAATGTTACAGGTTTAATATTTTGAGTCATGTTGTACTAGAGTTCATTCTTTATGTCATTTCAATTATTTTGCAAAATCATCTTGATTCTGGTTACTTTTATGTGAGAGAATAAGCTTTATATTAGTGCCGCCATTAATAAGATCACTGCCTCAAGAACAGAACCCTTCCCTGGTAACACTCCTAGTAGGAGTACACACTTGAAGGACTATCCATTCTGATGGAAGAATTATATCAAATCATGTCTTGATAATTTTGGATGCTTGGCATCATGTATTATTCAATAGTATCATTCAACTTTGTACACACCTCTAGTAAGAGAGAGGCTAAGGTGATAAAGGAAGGGTGCAGTTTAAATTAGGGGACTAGGAGAAAATTAAGTCCTCTGCATCGCCTATATAACTATCAGAGTAACAACTACTACTCTACTTTTATTTTTTTTACCAAACTTATTTTTGAATCTTACCTAGGATTTCTAAGGGTTCCCATTGTTGCAAACTGTGAATTTCTGTCCAAAAACTCCTGCAGCCCTTTTAATTCTTGTAGCACAGATTCTAACACTTGTGGTGGAACACTGCTTTCAAACTAACAGAGAAGAGGTCAATTATACATGAGAATTTATCAAGTACAGTTCTCCCTAAAATGTTGGTTCTGAAGCAAAGGGTTGTTGTGAGCATGCTGGAACCTGCCTGCTTGCGAATGCTACCAACAGCTTGAGGCAATAAATAGTTGTCAGCAGATTCTCCAAAAGAACTAAATCGCATACTAAACCACCTCCCCAAAATGAAGGAAGTGACCATTCAAAATTCATACACTACGTGATTCTTCCCTAAGAAAGAATCACTGCATTTGATCCTTAAGAATTTCACAATCCTGTCCTAAGAATTGGAAAATCCAGCAAGATTTCAAAACAGAAAGGGAAACTATTACATGATACAATGTCTTTCCTTTTAAGTAACCAAAATCAGTACTCAGAACCTATTTGCAACAAAAGTGCAATGTGAAGATTGCAAGGGAAAGTGTTACTAAAACTTCTCAGTGCTTACAGCAACAACTTCTCGACTGCCACTCTTGAAAATTCTCTCCACAACTATACTTCCATCCCAAATGTTTCTAGAGAACAGAAAAATACATTTTAATGTTTCAAATCAATCCACGTGAAGAAATTTTCATTATGTAAAAAAGCAAAACAATTTTCTTATACTTCCAAACAGAAAAATTCTAAAGCACTTAAGTTTTATTAAAAGCACAATCAACAAGAAACCTTACAAGTAGTATTATCTCATAATAATAACACAATAACATTTATTTATAACGCACCTTCCACCAAAGTATGGGACAACAAACATATACAATCAATGATCACACAACGAGCTAGATAAAATAAGGGTTACAGTTGAGTTGTTTCTGCTTAAACAAACCAGAATTTTCTGGGTAACAAAAATATGAGTACTTGAATTTCCATGAATAACTTACCCTATAATTCGAGCAAAGTATATGCAGATACCGTTGTGCTTTCCAGAAAATACTATCTCTGGGCACATCATACCACCAACTGAAGTCCCAGACTGAGCCATGTGACTGCCTGAAGTGTATGCTGGAGTTGACATTGTAGGCTGCACACCTGAAATACCAATCTATCTTTTAGAAAAAGATAAAATACTAGAAATGTAAGGATGCAACCCTATCTTGGAGATCTATCAGAAGCAAAAAATACACTGGTGTACCTTAATTACTTTAAAAAGCCAGAGTGGTCAAAGCCCAGAAGAAAAGAACAAGAAGTTACATCAGTCTGGAGTGGTGTTGATGGTAGGAAAAAGCTTGGATGCACTATAGCTCAGCTCTCTCTTACTCTCTTCATTCCAAAATAAACTATTTATTTATTTGATTGGATTTTTATACTGCCCTATTACTGTAGTCTGAGTCAACAAGACATAAAAGTAAATATAAAAATATATAACAATAGAAATAAAAATAAATATCTCTGAACACAAAGGCAACTACAGAAACAATCTGAATTCAGGGTTCCTTCAGCACCAAAAGACTTGGATGAGAAGACATGATTTCACCAGAGGTCTAAATGAATCAACTGGAGCTACCTAGTAAACTTCACTAGGGAGGCTGTTCTATAACAGGCGTATTCCCTCAGATTTACAATGATGCAAATTACATTGAAAAGTGCTATTTTTACCAGTGTAAATTCAGCTATTCTGGGGGGGGGGGGGAATCCATTGTTTTCGCTGTATGGGAACCTGCAGTTCAGATTGTTCTATGAACACATGTAAAAGTAAATTAGAGTACCTGGTGCTGGTGTTGACAGAAAGCTTGGATTGGGGTAAGAGCTACTAGCAGGCATGGGGGAACCTAATGGAAGAAGGAAAACATATAACATTTGCAGTAGTCTGGATTGTTTGAAAAGGCAAAATGCTAATTGAAAGGGTAGGATACAGTGAGAAGGAGAGAAATGTGTATCCTAAAATGGTTAAAGCAACATCAAAGATACTAAACATACATTACTTATAGATGGACACATTCCCCCCATCCCAAAAGCTGGAATAGTGAAGTTTTAAGGAAAAAAACACAAGGGATTGGAAAACCATCTTTTACAAAGTTTTCCTCAAAACGCAAATGATAAGACAAGACATATTCATACTTACCAGGCAAAACAGGAGAGCCTAGTATAGATCCTACATTGCTTGGAGGGAGTATGGCAGATGGAAACCGCATTTGTGTTTCTCCTCCATATCTGAAATGCACCCAAAATAAGAACTAATGCAGAAAGGGCCTTTTCCCCCCAGTAAATACATTACATGTGAATAAGGCCTTTCACTCACATCATTTGGTTTGACTGGTATAAAAATACACGATTGTGCTCTAACTGTTTTTGTTTTAAGAAATGCTTGGTGCATAGGGCATTAAGTAAGCACATATCCATTCCGTACTTGAAAAGAATAAAAATCCCCACTCCGACATTATGCAAATAATTTTACCTGAAAAATGCTCGAGTAGCCCAAGCTGATACTTCCCTATCACAAGCAGCAGAAGAACAAGCAAGGATGAGGCAAGTAGCACAAGCCTGTTCTTCCTATAAGTAACCACAAAATGGAGGGAGGGAGAGAAGGAAATGAAAGAAGTCAGGCTTGATATGACTTGAACACATATAATAGAAATCAAAAGCAATTTATTTAGCAGCATAATTCTGCATACAAGCTAATTCAGGAATAAATCCCACTGTCTTCAGGGTGTAAGGGGAATGGACTTACAGCTAGAACCATCATCCCATTCCTGCTGTTTTTCCACTTCCAGCAATGACTCGACTGTGTGTATAGCTTGATTTCATATTATAACATTTTTCATGTTTAAGATTTTAAAGACATCAGACAAAGTGTTCCAAAGATAGGGAGTACCCTTCAACACAGCTCTCTTCCTAGCCCTGGATCCTCATATCTCTTGTGGGTCAGGGTCTTTAAAATCAAAAGAATGAGCCAAGCACACAGGATGTCAGTGGGCAAGAAAGATGGGCTTGGATATATTGAGGTGCTGAACCCTGTAGGGCTTTATAATTTAATACTAACAATTTCAATTTGACTCACAAGCAAAGCAGCAATCAAAGCAGGGCCATCACTGTTCTGATAACTCGGTATTTTCTAGGATAGGTTAATCAATGTGCTGCTGCATTTTGGGTCACCTGAAGCTTCTGAGTTGCTTCCACAAGCAGCCTCAGACAGAGTACATTGCAACAGTCTAGTAGTCTAGTTCAGCTAACAACAGCCTTAGCAACTTAGTGTTTGCTGGTTAAGATAAAAAGTTGAGTTGGCATACAAAGATGTACAAAGACTCCCCTAACAATTGACTCCACAGGTTGTCCGAAAAGGAAGAAACAAGTTAGTGAACAGTTGCAAATCCTGCACCTTATCATTGGGCCTGTTCGACTTGGCCATCTTTCGGAATAAATTCAAGGTAGGGATCTGTCATCTACAACATGCTATTGCAGACTCTAGCAGGCCTCCCTTGCAGCCTGTTGTAGCCTGCACTAACATGTGGACAGCAGGCCCCAATTCCAGGATATAGCCCAGACTAAAGCCAAATGTGAACAGGCTCCTTATAAAGAAGCCATTTCTGTGAGGCAAAAGTTAAGTTGGTCCTGGAGGAATTTAGTCTAAGCTTGTTTGTAGCCATCCAAACATGAACTACCACCAGATAAAGGGTCAGTATATCAACAGCATCACTAGGATAGCTAAGGGTGGATGCATGCGATTGTCAGGCATAGTGCTAATGTTAATGCCTCACACTTTACTTCCCCAAAAGCTTCACAAGAAAACAAGATAAGCCCTACAAGTCCACGTGTCCAAGGCTTTGATTGCTTGCCTGTCTCATAACCCAGCTGGAATTGCCCACCAAGGGAAGAGTGTAACCACTGCAAAATAAAGCCCTCCATCTGTAATCCCTACAGCCAATCCAAAAGGATACTATGGTTGATAATACTGAATAATACTGAAAGCTGCTGGAAGATCTAGCATGACCAGGAAGATTGAATTACCCAAACCCCAATACTGCAAGATATTAGTCAATGCAACCTGTCCCATTTCAGTGCTGTGCCCTGGCCTGAATCCTGATTGGTAAAGTTACAGGAAATCTGCTTCTTCCAGGATCCTGGGTGATGGGAGGGAGAAGGAGGTTGGAATTTGCAGGCCCCTCCCTCTTGCACATGTTGAGAGATTACAGTATTTAAAAGAGAGCAAAACTAAGCCTTGAAACACAGAAACATGTGGGTCAATCACAAGAAAAAGCTACCACCACAATAACACAATGGCAACTTCTCAGTATCACTTAACAGGTAATTCAAGAGTCATACCGGATGCAGTTTGAAAAACCTTTCAATCTCTTCTCCATCACTTCCTGCATTGCATACAAAGAGATGTCGTAGCTGATCAACTGGTCTGAGTTTATGAAAGAGAAAACTCCCCTGGAGTGGGAGGGAAACATTTTTTACAAACCAGTGATGATTTTTACACCATTTTTTAGCTGGTACAATTCACTTACATATTTGATTTTGGTAAAAAATGCTCATGATAAAGCTGTAAACAACATCACTAAACAAGATTAACTGGCAATGAAGTACAGTAGTATGTCCTAGATCGGTGATGGCCAACCTATGACACGCGTGTCACAGGTGACACGCCAAGCCCCTTTGGGTGACACACATAGTCACTCTGGCACCTGGGCGTGTAGTGCTTGCTTGTTCTTGAAGTGTACCAAATATCAACTTTCAATTGAAGATCTAGCAAATGTAAAGAATTATTTGTTTTTGCTTTTAATAAATTCACATATCAAAAATATAACTTTTTTACTAGAGCTACAAATATCACAAAATTATGGATATTTCTACATGTGACACAGCACCCGAGTTAAGCTAGGTTTTCTTGCGAATTTTGGCACACTGAGCTCAAAAGGTTCACCATCACTGTCCTAGATAGTCTAGAAAGATTAAAGCCAAGCCTTGAATGCATCTATGTATATTTATTTCCATACTGTGCTTTCTAGAAAGGTCTCAAGGACACTGCCATGGCAACCATAACAGGCAGCATACAGCAGCATTTAATCTATAGTAAAGCAGCATCTTCTTCCTGTCACTGGAAATTCTATCTGAAATTACTAAATTTCACTTTTCTTCCTCTTCACCAAACTTCAAAGCTTACACAAACCACTGTATTGCATACCTGGGCTGAAAGGAGAACAAATTTCTTTGGTGGTAGTGTATGTTGCCGCACTACCACAGGATAGTCAGTTATCGGAATCAAATCTTTATTTAAGGGTGTTATGATCTTCTGAACTTTCTGCTCATCTACTGAAGAAAGAGCCCAGGAATGTCCATCAACTGGTGTCTTCATCTGAAGTAAAAAAAATTAAAGTGCAGGGGACTCCCAGTCCATTTCACAGTATGTTACGGTGATTTTTTCTTTATTCTACTAGCTACCACAGTTGTCCTTCATAAACAGCTAGGCCATGAAGCTCTTCCTGTCACACCATAAAGTCTACATTTTTCAAATTATGAAAGCAGCATCTGAACCACACTGAACTGGATTAGTTCTGTCCCAGTATGATGAAGAGACTTTTCTACCTTGCTTTTCTCACCCATTTAAGGGGACTCAATGCGGCTGACCAAGCTTTCTATTCTCTTCACAACAGAACACCCTGTGAGGTACGTGGGGCTGTGAGAGCACAGAAGAGAGCTGTGACTATCCCAAGGTCACCCAGCTGGCTTCATTGGGGGGGGGGGCGGAATCAAAGCCGGTATTCCCAAATAAGAGTCCAGCTCCCTAACCACTAGACTAAACTGACAGTATGAAAAAGGAGAACCAGAATGTCCCAAATGATTAGACAAAATCAGGTAGAAAAGCAATCTGTATTACTGAAGAAACTTACACTACTAGATTACAAACATCCATTTTAGAACTGCCAGCTTAATAACTAATAATTACCTGTGTTTCCATCATTGGCTTTTGGAATGGGAAAGAATCATGATTAATACACCATAGGATATCGTTATCTTCATTTTCTGAAGCAGCCATTAAGAGAACACCTGACAAAAATAATAACAACCACAATTATTATTAAAAAGTGAAAGATCAAATCCTAAACCATAACAAAGAAAGTTATTCTAGGCCAAACAGGCTTAGTATTCATAACAGAAAGTCAATTTTAGCAGTTTACCTTTGCTATAAAGAGCGTGATGCACCTTTGATGGTTTTTCCACATTAGAAGCAGCAGAAAACCCTGGGGGCAGGCGGATGTGAACCAACATTAAGGTAGAGGGACGAGCAAAAGGATGCTTAAATGGACCTGTACTAAAATACATTCGGACACCTGAAAAAGAGAACACGCACATGATGCTCTTTCACTGACACGACATTACTTCACTGAGACTTATAGTGGAATCATAGATTAAGAAAAAAATTGACAGAAAACATTCTGCTTTTTTCTTTAGGAATTCTTCAGCATAAAGACTCTCTTGTAATTACTGATAAATTAGAGAGAAAACAAAAGCTAAATATTGTGGTTATTAGCCAAGGTTATTCCACCTCAGGAAGATTATTGCCTATTAAGTATCTGAACTGGAATGTAGGCCTGTTATGCAGCAGTAAAGAAATGGATGTTGAATTCTTACCTGCGTGAGTGATTGCCAGTAACTGACAATCTATGGACTCAGTATTATCAATTACTGCGATCTGCACAATAGGTTTGAACACAGAACGGTCTATGGTCCTACAAGAAAAACAAGACAGTGGTTCTTGATCCTCAAAAATCTTTGCACCGTGTAAACAACGTACTCCTAAATACTAGTAAATGCAATGAAACAAGAAGGTCAAGCACACTTTCTTAGTTGAATGTTTTACCTGGCAATTTTTCCAGCTGCAGATACAATAGCATTCTGGGAAACAGAAGCCACCCTCGCCATTCCTTGACCATCTGTGCCTAAATCATAAACCTGAAATTTAATGATTTTGTTTTTAGTAGATTTTAAACAAATGCAGCAAGCATTATTCCACTCTGTACTTCACACATATCAGAAGGCTGGTCCACAAGAAAAAAGGCAGCAGCCTCACTACATTCCAAATAAATAGCTCATCAGACAAAATACATGGGAACCCTTCAAGGCTGGACAGCATGCAATAATATGAGGAACTCATGTTCTCTGCCTTGAATCTGCCCAATTGTCAGAGAAAGTCTAAGAATGTGTTGCTTAGTGAGTAATTTCCCCTACTCCATAGACACTTTCTTGGAGAGGCCCAGAGTTAATTGAAGATCCAAAGAATTAACCTACAGAAGTTATTTAGAGGTCTTACCGTGGGCTCCACACAATATAGAATGCCTTCTTACAATAGCTTGTAGTTGGGTTTTTTAAGTGGTAGCATCTCCCCTTTAGAATGTTCTCCCCTTTGATGCTCATGAGGCCTATTGAAGACCTATCTTTTTTACTCAGGCATTTCCTGTGTAAAAGTTTGTTTCTTCCCTGGCCCACTCAGTTTTGAATGTGTTTTAATGTTTTGCAAACAGTTTTGAGGTGTTTTTTTAAAAAAGGAAAGTGGTATAAAAATATCTTAAATAATAAAATAACGAAAATACTAAGGTCTGAGCATTCCTAGGATGCATTTCCACAGGTATCTCATGAGTTCTAACAGACGATAATTTAGTTTTCATGTGCTATCCTGGCCTTTGGTATTGACATTAATTTCCAGTAAGTTCTTCTGCCCTTCCTCCTAACCCTGCGCTAACAGGCCATTGGAGATACCACAAGGAGCGCCTAGGACCGAAAAATCAGAGACAACCAGATATCTTGGAAGAAAAGGTCAGGGACTTAAGGAAAACTAGTAATGAAGAAGCAGGATGGATACTATAATATTTCAGAGTGAAATGATAGAGTTATGAGAGTGAACAGGATATAAATCCGGCATGAATTTTGCACAAATGTAAAGGCACAGGACTGACAGCCATGCAGAAGAGCCTGTTTTCATGGCAATTTGACAGAAGCTGAACAAAAATGTCAGAGGAAAAATACAGTCACAGCGGGCACTTTTACTGAAAATGGCATTGAAAGAATGGACGAAAAAATGCAAAATAAAGCAAGTTACAGTGAATGCAGTAAAGAATTATGAAATGTAACCTATGAACAGGGGGAGATGAGAAGTCATACCTGAATAACACCTTTTTCAGAGCGTGTGTATAAGATGTTTCGGGAGTTGTCAATGGCAATTTGAACAATGGGATCTACAAAACAAGCAAAAATTGGCAAGTGCTTGTTAAGACTTAGCCTCCTATATTGGATGGAAATGAGATTGAATCATTCAGTTAGAAGACAAGGAATCAACATTAAAATGTGTGCATATAAACAAAAGAAAAAGCAGTAGTTCCCAACTTTTTTCAATTCTGTATCTCTTCACAGCCCATTCCATAAATTAGCAAAATGTTTGTAATAAATGCTGAAAATAACCAAATAACAGAATTTTGCTATTATTCAATTTTTCTTCACATATTCCCAAAATGTTCTAGCTGGTACCCTAGGGGTACAGTTACTCCAGGTTTGGAATCATTGCCCTAAAGGCCTAGAATGTCCAATCCTAGCTGATAATTTTGAATCTAGGTAGAAGAATCTATTCCATCAGAAAATACTTCATGGTGGATGTTCTCAGAAGTACCGTATTTTGGACACTTGGTTGCACAATGTTTGCTGGATATTTAAAGACAGCTGGAACAGATCTTGTTTCTTCGTAACATATCTCTTTACTTACTGCTTTCAGACCAAAATTACTGTATTTCTTTGAATGCTGTGCTCTATTACTGAAAGGATTTGACAAGACTTCTAGTTAATAATCTGTATATTTCATTTTGTTATTCTTTACTGTTATTTGGACAACAATGGTAATAATGTAACTAAAGTGAAAGTACTGTAACCAAATAAAAAGTACTCCACAGAGCCTAAAGCATCAGGCGTTTATAAATAATGAAGCAATATAATTACATATGTATCCAATTGCTAATATCACAGTTATTCAATTTTAATATCACCTACCATCTTCTGAGAATGTAAATTGAAGTAATGATGGAACAAGGAAAGACAGCGCACTTTTTGAATGATTGATCTTCCTACAGCGCTGGCTAAACCAGCCTGCCTCAGCCTATAAACAGAAGAATGCAACAAT
Organism: Aspidoscelis tigris stejnegeri; assembly: GCA_023333525.1. NCBI lineage: Eukaryota > Metazoa > Chordata > Lepidosauria > Squamata > Teiidae > Aspidoscelis > Aspidoscelis tigris. The sequence goes on from JALMGA010000007.1 coordinate 19,106,937, forward strand.
ATCAGTTACTTATGAAAATGCATGAAGTCTTTTGATTTATCCCAGTGAATTTGAAAAAGTGTATCAGCAAGCATGTCTCAGCATGCATGCTCTGTGACTTGGATACTCAAGCTCTAGCTAAGTACTGACACTTCTGCTTGAGTTTAAATATTCTTCATTCCAAAATAACATCAGAATTACTACAAAATACCTTCCCAATCATATTTTAAAAGGGAAATCTGATTCTGCAAAGGGCCTGCCTGCCAATTCTCATGCTTTTTCCCCTCCCTGGATTCTCATTAGACAAGCACAGAGAGGTGTCTAAGCCTCCTCCTGAATGGCTGCTTATCAAGAGTGATTCTTATCTAATGGAGGACTATAAAACTTAAGGCACAACATTGCATGTTTTTCAACTGTCACTAGAAGTACCCATTAAGTACCCATTAATGGGAAATGAAAATACTTTAGTTCTTCTTCAGTTCATGACATGTGTGAATGTACTCAAAACACTTTTGGGGGTGGCCTAGGGGCATGTTCAAATATGCTTAGGTCCATCACACACAAATTTGCAATTTTAGCAGAATCTGCTGCTGAGAAAAAGGTATTTTTGGCATCCCAATGTCTTCACCAGAGCTAGTGTTGATTCTGCAGTTATTGATGAAGAAACTATGAGGCTGAAGCTTATACTTGCTGAACATCTATAACCCTTGGCCCTTTTTGCACTGGGCATCATTCTGAATTATATCCACGTTAGTGCAGATTACAGCAGGTCTGCACCAGCATGTAGATGGCAAGTCCCTATCCTGGGATATAATCCCAGTGCAGAAAGGGTGCTTTTCTTCTGAGCAACAGCTAGTTTACTACCTCATTGATATTGCCATCAAAACGTAATGTATCAATACAGAAGTGACCATATTGCTGAAACACTGTATGCATTTTCAAAAAACTAAGCAGCAATATAAAACAACATGTCATGAGATGATACGAATGACAAGCTTCTCACACTACCCCCAGAAAACATTTCTAGTATGCTTCACTTGCCTGGTAAGCTACTTCATACAAACAACCATCTTTGCCAGCCAAAAAAATACGACCATTTTCAGTTGATGTGATGGTCAGAAGATAGGTGTTGTCAGTAGGCAGGGAGTAGAGAGGGTCTGGAAGAAGTTGCATTCCACCAGGTAAGCTATCATTGAGGGCTCCAGAACCTAATTAAATAAGGCAAATTGTTTACCTAAGCAGAGGCTTCAATTAAGGTTATATAAAACAGCTAAAAATTGGTTTCTAAAACTTGCAATGTATACTATATTGAGAGTTTCGCTATTAAGGTAATCCTGAATCCTAAGTTTAAAATTAAGGGGGGAAAAGTGAAATACATACCCCTTTTTATTATTGTTAATTCAGAGTGAATTCACACTTCGCCTCCTGCCACTGGGGGCTGAAGTGCTAGAATGCTTTGGGCATCCACACTTGCAAATGCTGAAAGCATTTAAAACCTTGGCTGCGTCTAAACTTATGTCAAAGCAGCGCAGCTTTCTTCTGCCAACAGTAGTGGCACAGCATCCAACTGAAGGGTGTGAAGTAAAAAGATGCTGATCAATGAACATCTTTTTACTTCACTTTTTTGGGACAATGGCATGACCTATTTGACTGACAGGAAGCTGCTTCGGTGGGACAGCACAGCTTACAATCACCCTGTCAGGCATACCGGAAGCAACTGCGCTGTCCCTGCACAGCTTCCAATCATCAGGTCTGACCAACAGGAAGCAGCTTCAGAGGGCCGACAAAGTATATCGTCAATCTTGAGGCAGCCTTAGTTAAGCACTGGCTAAGTGCAAATAGCCACTATTACACTGGCCATTGTAAAGCCCCAGTGACGGAGCCCATGCACCTATGTGGCAGTGTTGCCAGGGTGACAGTGCAGCACAATCATGCTTGTGTCATTAGTCAAGTGCTCCCCCTGCACCTCTTCCACCAGGATGCAGACTTTAACTAGCCTTGCCACTAGTATATGTGTGGATGCTCTGGTAAAGAAAGCCTCCTTGAATTGCAGATGCTACCTGCCAGACCGTCCTTAATTAAATCTAATTCATATTGCCCTTTAAAAAAACAATACTTTTGATGGTATTTAAGCTATATAATCCAAATATGATTTCAGGCAGCAGGTAGAAAACACAGATTTATGTCAGATGTGCTTAAAACATTACATGGGTGAATTGTCCCTGTTTGCACTAATATGTTCCTAAAAAGGAATTTTTATTTTAGTTTTATAACTTCCTTATTGTAGTGTGCTTGGGATCCTAGCCTTAATGAAAGATCTTCTGAACAAATCTTAGCCAGAAAGGTAACAAACTTAAACAAAGCAGAAACAGAATATAGTTATAAGTTGGTACAGATGAGCCAAATCAATTCAAATTTCAAATGAACCACTCACAGATTTAGGGGGTTTGTTTCAACTCAAACCAAACCACAGGGAGTTCAGTCAAATGATTCAATACAAACCAATTCAAGTCTGCTAGTATTTTGCCCTTTTAAATGCCTTTTAAAATAGCAGTTTTTTTAATGTGTAGAACCAAATTAAGCTGGTTTGAGATTTGAATCAAATTCAAACAGAATGGCCATTTTCAAAAGTTCATGCACATCTCTGCTAGCTGGTAGTACTAAATACTTTCGAATTCTTTTTCTAGTCCCTGTATGCAATTAAGCATACATATGAATGAAATTCAGCCTTACCTGCTTGGAAGCTAGCATAGCTGAGTCCAAGAATGACTATATCCACAGGAGTAGCCAAAACCATCAGATGCCTTATGTGTGGCTGAAAAATGCCTGTAGAGAAGGGCGAAAACAAAGATGGCAACTTGTCAATGTACAATGAAAAGTAAATGATCCTATCATATGTAGCCGTAAAAAAATGTACTGTGTACCAAGTCAGCCTAGGAGTATTTATTTCTATAGCAGTACTTCATGTTCAGAAGTTTTGATTCCCAGCATCTCCTTGTAAAAAGTTAATACAAAAGGATTTCTGTATCTACCCAGAAAATTGTTATGAATGGATTCACCTCAACTTGATGTTACCAAACAAAATACTAGGGAACAGTTCATTTTACTATTTAAAAACAAAGCTACACTTTAAACAAGCACTGATGCCTTTGTCATAATCAGAGCTAAAGATACTAATCTTACAAATGCAAAGCCTTACAATCTCATCATCCTGTAAGTTGTGGCAGGTTACCTTCACAGCACTGACAGTGGCAAAAACTATGTTAGTATCCCAACTGACATTTCAAGGAGTCAAAGCAGGGCCCTCAAAAAAACAGGAAATATGTTCCACAGTTCCAAAAATCCCATAATGGATAATAAGGCTATCACTAGTTACGTCAGTTATTCTGATGTTGGTAATTAAGCTAGCAACAGCTCATATGAACATAAGAGGAGCCCTGCTCGATCAGGCCACACCCCATCTAGTCCAGCATCCTGTCTCACACAGTGGCCCACCAATTGTCCATGGGCATCTCAAGCAGAGACAAGGGCAAAACTTCATATGGTCTTGAATCCCAGTAAATGGCCTTAGAGGCATCCTGCTTGTCCTCCAAGCCTGAAAGATGTACTTGGGCATCCATTCTAGTAGCCATTAATACATCTGTCATGCATAAATTTGTCTAAGCCTTCCTTAAACCCATCGGGGCTGGTTGCTGTTACCACCTGGCAGCAAATCCCATAGACTGATGAGCCTCTGGGTGGAGAAATACTTCCCTTTGCCTGATCTGACTCTCCCACCCATCAGCTTCATAGAATGCCCCCTGGTTCTAGTGTTGTGTGATAGAGAAAAGAACTTTTCTCTATCCATCGTTTTTATACCATGGCATTACTTTATATACTTCAATCAGATCCCGTCTTAAACACTATCTTTCCCAGCTGAAGAGGCCGTTGCAGCCTGATTTTGTAAGGGAGGTGTTTCAGCAGTATCTTTTTTGAGGTGTGGTGACCAGAACTGTACACAATATTCCAAATGTGTCCTCACCATAGATCTTGCAGAAAATCAGCAATGTATAAGCTATCGTGGATCCACAGCCACGGTGGCCCACACGCTCTCCAATTTGGGAGTATCCCTTTTCAAGAGATCCACAATAAAGATGAGCAAATATAGGAGTAGCAGTTCATATCAATACAGCAGTTTATAAAAATATATCAATTTTTGCCCCTTATCTGCTTAAATCCAGGTCCCCTTGGTAGACACTTTGACATCCTTATCACCCACCTTACCACGAAACCTCAATTAAAAAGCAAGACTTGATTTGTGCTATAATATTAAAACAACAACAAAGCCAACTAGAAACTTTTTTCTACTGTAAAAGTGATAAAATGGTCTTCACAAGAATCAAGATAAAGTGCATGTTTCTCAAAATTCTTCCATTATAAAGCCTATTACCTGCTTTTGGTTTCACCAGTCCCACAGCAAGTATAGTTTCACTGAGACCATCAAAATAAGCAAGGTCACCCCTGTAAATGCAGAAAAAGCTTTATTAAATTTCAACTCAAAAGTGTGCCAAATTCAAATCCGTACAAAACCATTGTTTAAATACATACCCATCTTCATACTGCCACATAAAAATGTCACTGTCGATGGTCAGCCATGCCCTGCTAATCTCAGGAAATACTCCCATCATGCAGTTGCACTGCATATCTGAAAAAACGGACTAAGGAACAAACAGCAGGGAAATGATGCAATACTCTTTAAAGATTGGACCCATGAGCATGATGGAGATAGTTAGGATGGGGACAGATGGCCAATATTTACACATACAAAACGCCCATATCAACCTATCTGAAGTACAGTTTATGCATGATGAGAAAAAGCATGACTAACTGGTTGCTTAGAACCAGACTGTAACTAACCAGTGGAATTCAAGGGGACTGATGCCAAACCAGCATTGGGTTCAGAGTTTGTTTCAGTATCAGACTGAATCAGAGGGTGTTCAAAACAAAGTTTCTTCATCTGAACCTCCATTCCCTCTTTGTATTCTGCCTTTCACCTTCAGGTTCCAACACCCTGCAATCACAGCCAGCCCTCCATCCTACCCCATCAGCCATTTTGCTCCCAATCATGTCCCTGCCTCCTCCCATTCTATTAACAGTCTCACCTTCTCTGACAAGCCTGTGTTTCCAAGGGGCCACAGCTCAGCCACAGCCTCTAGCTGCGTAGCTTTTTACCAGCTAGCCAGTGTATTTCTGAGGCCTACTAGGCCACCAGGGTGTAGAGGGCCACAGATACTCCCAGAAGATCACACACGTCTCCACTTTCTAGAAGGCCTTAAACTTGATCAATTGTGCATGAAGCCTTCCTGAAGTAGAAGGAGACCAGCTGGCTGGAGAAAAGCCATGTGACCACTGGCCATGGCTCACTGCAAACTGCTTTTTAAAACTGTTCTTGTATCGTATATTTTTTAAAATATTATCATTATGCTGGATTTTAAAACCTTGTTCTGGTTTTAGTATTGTCTTATACAGTTTTGACATGTGTATTTTTAAATGTTGTGAGCCGCCCAGAGACCCTTCGGAATGGGGCGGGATATAAATATAAATAAATAAAATTAAGGGAAGGCTGCATGCTTGATGGGGACAAGTGGGAATTCAGGGCATGATGAGTGGGGGATATGAGCTTCATGGGGAAGGGCGGGAGGCTGGGGGCATGATGGGAGCTCTTGAACTGTTTGATGAATAGGTTGGCCAGTTCTAGGACAAAGAATTCTACACACAATGCAATCCAAATCTAACTCCATCAAAAGTGAACAAGATTTGTATTTCACTAAAATCAGGGTGTCTTCATGAGGAGACTTTGATGAGCAATATAATATTGCTCCGTGACGAGCAACGTACTAGTGTTCCTTAAAAAGAAAAAAAGAACGAAATGGCCTCATTGTCCCATTATTTTCAAGGCAAAGAAAAAGCATACTGCATGAGAACCTGGGGATAAGCATATACTTTGGAATGAACTGGAAGCAAAACCAGATATGAAGTAACTGCTGCATCTGGAAAACATATTGTGATTAAATGATACCAGTGATTAAGAGAAAAGAAAATAAGAGTGAAGGGAATACCCAGAAAAAGTAGGAAAAAATATAGATCAACTTTAATCAGCAGCCTGCAGCTTCCACCACTCTTTTTAATGTAACCGAATATACTTTTCCTGTTATTGTTATTTACTGTATATAGGATACGTCCAAATTGCTCAACTAGTTCAGGAGGTAGAGGTACTCTTCGAATTGGGCTTATTTCTGGAAGGTTGGGAATTGAAAGAAAGCCAGGTCCTTGCAATGGATAATCCATGTCTGACATTCCAGATACTGTAGGGCTACCTATGAATGGGCAAAAATAAAATTTGATGTTAAAAGCGCAGGGTTTGGATATTATTGAATTTTATATAAAATATACAAAGCGAGGTGGCAATGAACACGCAGGTATTTTATGATCAGTAAAATAAACCTGACGAACTATATCAATACCTACAAGTATCAGAAATTGTTAATCACACTCCATACACTGACATTTAAGGGTCACTTTCATTTCTCAGTTCATTTAAAATGCTGAATGTTTTTCATCTAAACGTCTGTTTAGGAGATTGTTAGGGACACAGACATGTGTACACCCCAGACAAACTTGCAAAAATCAGCTCACTGTTACAAATGACTGGACCTCCAGGAAAAACCATATCTCTACTTCCATATACCTAAGTGGTATTTAGCATTATTGTCCAGTTGGAAAAAGGTGTCTTTATTTTAACTCTTTTCAAAAAAATAACTTCCGCCTTTGATGATTTTCTTACGGATTCTATGCTCTCTTTACAGACATCCCTAAGTAAAGCATCCCATGAGCTCAATTTACAGGCAAGAGAATCTAAATTCAGGTAAAAAGATTATCTAGCAAAATGCTCTTTGAAATTGCTTTCAATCAAGAATTTATGTTTCTTTTAAGTCTCACAGCTAGTTAACTCCTTAAAAGGAATTTAACTTTTTCCTGGCACCTCTGGACTTTTCTTAGAAAATAACAATTGTTCACTTTAAAAGTATAGGTTAAGATGTTTTCAGAGAATCAACTCATACAATTGCTTCCAAAGAACGATTAAAGTTATCCGCAAACTTGGCAACAGGGCACACTGGGGGTGGAGAGTCATCTGCACATCCTAAGCCCATTCAGGCCAGGAAAAGGTTCTGCTGCCACAGGATAACATGCATAAGTAAGAACATTTTACGTTGTCTCTTCTCTTCTTTGGTGGGGATAGCAACATTCTTCCCGCAAAGGGCAAATGCATTTGGAACGGGAGAAACCTATTTATTACATTAATGCCCTGCTCTCCTCCTGCCACATCTAGCACTGTGGCTTGAGTTGTAAGCTACAAAGTACGGTATTGACACAATACATTTATGGAAAAAGTACCAGAAATGCAAAACTCTGACATGCTCTAGACAGTAGCCAATTAACCCATTATCAAGGGAATATGTGCAATATTGATCCCCCACCATTATCTCTTGCTAGCTCAACAGCACTGGGTTTCCAGGCAATAGTTTGTAGTGGAGATATAGCGGGGCTATGTTGGGGTTGCCTCAGATAATGACACTGTATTTCCCCATCTGGATAGGGTCTCTGAGAGTTTTCTTCAGATGATCAATTTAATTAGCATTTCTGGTGCTGGCAACCACATAATAACATAAAATGAAATGAAAAAGAGCTTTGGATAGGAAACAGTGGCACTGGGTATAGCATAATATCTGCAAACAAGTCAGTCTAGCTAATCACAGTAATCTATCGTACAGAAGCTATCAGCCACCTAATGAGACCCAAATTTATTTACGGCCTTGTTTGTTAATAGATGAACCTTGAATCTGGCTCAGTGGCTAAACAGCAATCAGCAACTAGTCCCATTTCTTGACAGTATGAATTCCAGTACTCTAATCATGAGGATATGACTCTGGCTAACCTATCTTTAAGTAGGCAGAAGTGTAGTTGACACACTAGAGGAAATTAATAACAGGCACTCCTAGTAACAAGGGACATTTTAGTCTCAGTGTTCATTGACTTGGGAAGCATCTCAAGACTGGGCGCTTGTTTCCTCTGAGGAAACGGTGCTCCCACCCAGAAGAAGCAGATCCTGGACAATGGAACCACGTATTCACTGTACCCAAGCTGTATCTTAACAACGGAATATCTCACTGCCTTAAGGGTGTACCTCATCCCCTCCCTCTCCAAAAACTGTGAACAAAAGTTTCCTAGCTTCAAAGGTACAGTACAGGGTATCTTTCATCATGAAAAAGGGCAAACCAATTTTTGTGTGCCCCATGAATCAGCCATTTTCAGAATGACAAAAATAATGCACAGGTGAATTGCACCAATGATAAATTGCTTGTTAAGCTACACAACCACTGGGAAGTTTCCTAAAGTTCTTGTTCTTGCTTTGTAGGAAGGATGCTTCTTAGGAGCACTGTATGTTGGACAGCACCACTAAAATGCAAATACTTCCCCCATGGGCATCCACTAAGCATGAAGCCTTAGTCTTGTCAGGATTCACTTAGATTACTGGCCTTCATCCAGCCCTCTACTGCACCCAGACACTGGGTGTTTTCCCACTGTCACTAGAAGTACCCATTAATGGGTACAAAAATGCCATTACGTACCCATTAATGGGTACTTAATGGGTACTTTTAGTGACAGTGGAAAAACACCCACTGTTTCAGGACATTCAAAGCCTTCCAGTTAATTAATGACACTTTATTCCAAAGTTCCTCATGACCAATTTGAATAACTTCCTATAGATCTGGGACAGAACTGTGTTCTCTGGTACCACAGAGCCGAGGCACAGTCATCCAGCATTATTTGCTGGGTCTGTTCCTGCAGTTAGGTGTCTCCCACTCCTCCTCAAATGTGGCACAGAAAGATATTCTGCCAATACTATCAAAGGCTACTCAGAAACTGAGCAAGATCAGCAGTGACAGACTGCCTCTTTCTTTTGCAGAACATGATCCATCAGGGCATTGTATAGTGGAAAATGACCTCAACACATAGAAACAAAATTTTAGAGATGTATGTGATTTTTCAAGAGTCTTAGATTGACATTATAACCTCAGCCCTGTCCACTGGTTTGAAAATCACAATTATTGAAATCACTCTAGTATTTTTATTGCAATTTATTACTTTAATTATTCTGAGTGCATATTTTCAAGCTAAAGTAATTTAAGCTTGCTTGTAGTGAATTAATTTTGTATTTTTATGGCATTAAAAATGTTCTAAAGTGCAGTATACAAATGTTTCCATGTCTATATGGAGTGTGGAGAAAAAAAATAACAATAGGTTGGAGGAAATCAGCTGCCTTTCAACTAAAAAGGCTCTACTTCTGTCATGGTCAAAGGCAGAGACCATAATGAAGAATGCTATTAACCAGAAACATGCCATGGAGACAGGCAAAAAATTCACATATTATAGATTCAATAAACTCAGTTCAGCCAACGCTAAGAAAGCAAAAACAGATTTGAGAATAGTTAATCAGCGGTCTATTAAGTTTTATTTTTATCATTCCAAAAAAAGGGGTGGTTGCAATTTGTGTTCCAACTTTGATTGGCCTGTAGTCACACCTAAGGTTTAATCCAGCTTCAGTCTACTTTCAGAGCGAGAGAACACTTCAGCAAAGTGACAGTGTTTTCTTTCAGTGTTAAATAAATCAGAAAATACACCTTTGGGATAGATAATGTGGAAATAAAATTACTGGTCACTTTGCTGAGGTGTTCCCTCGCTCTGAAAGTGGACTGAAGCTGGATTAAACCTTACATGTGACCACAGCCATGGAGACTATAGCCTGCCAGAGGCGCTCAGCCTACGGCCCGCCGCTCAGCATGTTACGGACTACAACTCCCATAATCCCCGGCCATTGGTCACACTAGCCAAGGTTCTTGGAAGTGGTAGTTCCACAAAGTACTGGCGCCACAAGTTGCCTAAGCCCGGCGGGAGCGGGCGGCCCTGCTGGCTCGCTCGCTCGCTCGCTCGCTCACTCACCGGGCGCCGGCACGGCCAACAGCTCGGAGAGATCCGGGTAGCAGCGGTCTTCTTGGATCTGTCGGTCTATAATCCGCCCTGCGTTCTCCAGCGCCTCTTGTAGCGCTGGAGTGGCCGCCATGCTGAGGGCGGCCGGCATGGCGGAGAGACGACGGCGGCAAACTAAAGCGTCGTGCCGCCTCTGAGGAGAGCAGACAGGCCCACCGCGCGCGCGCGCCCACTCCCAGCATCCCCCGCGCCCAACAAACACGAGGCCTCTCACAGAGCTAGAAAGGGCTAGAGCGACGCAGTCACGTTCAAAAATACAGGGTTGGTCCTCCTGAGGCGCGAATAACGGAAAGCAGAGTTCAGTGGGCTTCTTACTACAGTTCCCATGAGCCTCTGGTACAGAGGCCTTTGGGTCACGGTCAGACAACACTGGGACTTTTTCTCAAGCATCAACAGGCACCTAGGCCGGTGATGGCCAACCTATGACACGCGTGTCACAGGTGACACACCAAGCCCTTTTGGGTGACACACATGGTCACCCTGGCACCTGGGCGTGTAGTGCTTGCTTGTTCTTGAAGTGTACGAAATACAAACTTTCAATTGAAGATTCAGCAAATGAAATTCATCAACAAAAGTCACTAATGTAAAGAATTATTTGTTTTTGCTTGTAATAAAATACATATATCAAAAATATAACTTTTTTACTAGAGCTACAAATATTACAAAATTATGGATATTTCTAGATGTGACACAGCGCCCGAGTTAAGCTAGGTTTTCTTGCGAATTTTGACACACCCAGCTCAAAAGGTTCGCCATCACTGACCTAGGCTGTGTGGTCACACTTAAGGTTTAATCCGGCTTCAGTCCACTTTGAGAGTGAGAGAATACTTCAGCAAAGTGACAAGCTGTTTTCTTTCAGGGTTAAATACACCTTTGGCGTAGATAATGTGGAAAGTATATTCCTGGTCGCTTTGCTGATGTGTTCTCTCGCTCTGGAAATGGACTGAAATTGGATTAAAACTTAGGTGTGAACACAGCCCAGAAAAGACAAGAGAGACTGTGGCTGTGGTCGCACTTCAGTTTTAATCCAGCTTCAGTCCACATTCAGAGCGAGAGAATACATCAACAAAAGTGACAAGCTGTTTTCTTTCAGGGTTAAATCCACCTTTGGGGTAGATAATGGGTGTTTTTCCACTTAGCACTAAAGGACCCATTAATAACTTATCCTGGTATTACAAATAAAGGTCCTTAATGGGTCCTCAATGGGTACTCTAGTGCTAGTGGGGAAAACACCCAATGTGGAAAGAAAGTTCCTGGTTGCTTTGCTGCTGTGTTCTCTCACTCTGAAAGTGAAGCTGGATTAAGCCTTAGGTGTGACCAGAGCCTTGGGAGATTTTGTCTTATATTTGCCTATTGTAAAACATTTCATGGACCAGTTAATTTCTGTAGTGGTTATCCTGCTATTACAAATAGTGAAAGACATTTGTTCCAGAATTTCATAGAGAGGAGAAACTATAAGGAAGCCCTCTGCTTGAGGTCTCTACAATTACGGTAACTAATATAGAGTGTTTTCCCACTGAACTCCTTTAATCCGGATCTAAGAAGGAATGGGTACTTCCCTTAATCCGGATCTGTAGATCTGCTGCTAACTTCAAAAATCCTCCAGAGCGCTTGACAGCGGCATTGCTCTCGCAAGGAGTTTTTCTGCAGTCTTTGCTAATCTCCAGAGGCAGCTTCAGAGGGATTTCAGACCTGGCTTCGGAGGGACTCCAAAGTCTTGAGTTTTGGGCACCCCCCCCCATGGGTGCCTCCCCCCCCCCCCAAGCCTCCTCTAGACCCCATTGCCTAATTGTAGTGGAAACAGGCTCCCTACAATCTGGATTTGAAGGCTGAAGGCCCCATTATAGAGGGTCTACACGAAATCCAGATTATAGGTTCTGAAGGACCCATATGATCTGGATTTCCCTAGCTGTGGTGGTAACAGATGTGTCTCTAATGGGGTCCGTAGTGGAAATAGGGTCATCCGGCTCTCAGCCAAATGGGTCCTTAATGGGTGCTTCAATGGTAACTTAGTGCTAGTGGAAAAACACCCATAGATATGGCAATTAGAATTACAGTGGTACCTTGACATACGAGTTTAATTCGTTCCGTAACCTTGCTCTTATGTCAAATCGCTCGTATCTCAAAGCAATTTTCCCATTAATCCATTCCAGCTCCCAAAATACCACCTCAGTTGTTTTTGTCATGTATTGTACTGTATTTACATACTCGTATCTCAAATCTTGCTCTCATCTCAAAGCAAAATATCACTTGCTCGGTGGTTTGTATCTCAAAACACTTGTATGTCAGGGAACTTGTATGTCGAGGTACCACTGTACCAACTTCTGGAGAGATAATTCTGCTACAGAACTTTTAAAAAATCCATGTAAGCAGGCAGAGCAGAATTCCCACTCCTTGTAGTCCCTAACCAAAGTGCCCTATTATAATAATGACGTTCCACTTTGTACTGCTAAATAGTCCATAACCTGTCTTAAACTTTTAAGAGGACATTTCAGTGCTCACCAGGAAGGTACTATGGCTTCCAGATACTTAGGAACTGCAACTCCCATCATCCCAATGAACCTAACCAATGGTGAGGGATGGTGGGAGTTGTAGTTCAGGATCATCTAAGTCACCTCACTGAAATTAGTAGGCTTAAATTGATCTGAAATGGTATCTTTGGGTCTGCTCTGAATGGCTTAGTTGGAGAGCCTCCTTTGCTAATCTTAGGAGCAGAGAAGGCTACTCTGCCATGGCACTTGGGCCAGCAGGGAAGCATGCAAAATCACTGAATATTTGGTAGACTCAGTAACAACAAGCAAAATTAAAGGCAACCTGAAGCTCTACGAGTCTGCCATTGAAAGTCACCCTATTTAACACAGTGAATTATAGCTAGTGCTTGTAGCTATCCCTTATAAACAGTATGAAGAAGGAGATTAAGTTCTGATATGTACATGGAACTCACCTGCTGCATCTTATGACTTTTAAAACCAGCCGCACCATTGGCTAGAAAAAGCAAGTGTTTTATTTAGCTCAAAATGTGGAGATCTATTGAAATTCCCTCTTTTATGCCACTGGGAAAGCTGGTGGAGCCCTCCTTTTCATATGCCCAATTTGCTACTCATCACTTTTGACAACTTTGTTGAACTACAATGTCCATAACCCCTAGCTTTTGACTCCACTGCGGGAGATCATGGGGGGGGGAATTGAAGACCTCCCCCCAAATCCTAAGTGTATAAGCCCTATCAAGGACTTGTGCGGTGTTAATATCGCAGGTCTGCGGCGCTTAAAAAGAAAATGCAACAAAGTTCCTGAGCAGCAGCTGCAACCAGAAGAAGGCAAGTTTGCTGGGAAAGCAACGAGTCTCAGGGTGTTTTTCCACTTAGCACTAGAGTACCCTTTAATGACGCACTAAGGACCCTTAATGGGTCCTTTAGTGCTAAGTGGAAAAACACCCTTAAATGTTTTTCGCCCTCCCAGACGCTAGGGGTCGCAGACGAGTAACCAGGGATCGGGAAATGCTCCCTTCTTGCCGGAGTGTGTTACTTCCTTAGGCGAGAGGCAGGTTGTATTGGTGGTGGTTCCAATGTGTTGTGGGTCTTAGGGACGCTGCGGAGGGAATTCGGAGTCGCTCCGCCGAGCGCTCTTTTTGCAATAGAAGCCGCAGCGATGGAGAACGGTGAGTGAATGGCTGAGAGTTTGTCCCTGGAAGGGTTTTGCCTCTGGAAGCAGCAGCAGCACTGATGGTTCTGCTTTCCTTGCAGATGCTGAGCCAATAGCTGGACCTGATCCGGAGCTGGCGGCCACCATGGGCTTCTCCGGTTTTGGTGAGTGGCGTCAAAACGGATGGATCCCGTTGAGCTAAAGATCTCCAACGTTTGAGCGAACTTAATACTTTGCACGCCTGATTTTGCTCTTCTGTGTTCGTGTTTTGTTTTTCAGCCCATTGGTGCAACGCGTTAGTACCGTATATCATCAAGTTACTTGTCATTTTGCTTACTGGTGTGATGTGTGGTTAGTCTATTGGTTAGGCAGCCAGACTCCTATCTGGGAATACCGGGATCGATTCTGCCCTCCCCCATGAAGCCACCTGGGTGACCTTGGGCTAGTCACAGGTCTCTTCTGAGCTCCCACAGTCCCACCTACCTCACAGGGTGCTCTCTTGTGGGGAGAATAGAAAAGCTTTGTCAGCCACTGAGTCCCCTTAGATGGGTGAGAAAAGCAGGGTAGAAAAGCCAACTCTTCTTACTCCATGAAGCCAGCTGGGTGACCTTGGGCTAGTCACAGCTCTCTTCTGAGCTCCCACAGCCCCACCTACTTCACAAGGTGTTCTCTTGTGGGGAGAAGAATAGAAAAGCTTTGTCAGCCACTTTGAGTCCCCTTAAATGGGTGCGGAAAGTGGGGTAGAAAAGCCAACTCTTCTTCAGCTAAATTTTATGTTAAAATCAGGGTTTCTTATCTTTCAGTGTGGTCAGTATCCCACATTGGGTGAAATGATCCCTGATCTAAACACTCCCTGTAGGTCAGTGGTTCTCAACCTTCCTAAAGCCACGACCCCTTAATGGAGTTCCTCATGTTGTGGAGACCCCCAACCACAGGGGTGGAGCAGCTGGGAGGTGGGAGGGAAGGGTGGTGGGAGACTCATCGTGACCCTTCTGAAAGGGTAATTCGACCCCCAAAGGGGTCCCGACCCCCAGGTTGAGAACCACTGCTGTAGGTGCATTTTGGGTTTCTGGTGGCCACTGTGCTTTTTAACACCTGGATTCTAAGGTAGGGGTAGCTAAGCCCTAGTTCAGAAAGTGTTGTAGAACAAATTAACTGCTGTTCAGCTAGTCTGTCTCAGTGGTAAGGAATGCTGGGAGTTGTAGTTCAGGAATACCAGGGAAGAGTGACATTTGGCTTTGCCCTAGGTTATTCAGCATGGGAACTTTAAATGTCGTTGGACTACAGGTACCATTAGTAGTAACCAAATGGTAGTTGGAACTGAATACAACCTGGGTAGCTTTGATTTTTGGATTATGCTTCAAATTCAAATTAAAACAAAAGTTGGAACTCACATGAATTATATTGTATGTAAATAAAAAGTTAAATAAAAGCAATCCAAGTTAAAATTACAGATCTTAGCACAACCTTTTATGATCTGCATCTTAATGGTTGAGGCTGGGGCACAGAATTTGTCAACTCTGTATGTTGTCTCCTTGTTTATGATTGGCAAGACCAAATGGTTTTGGATCTGATGGAGGTGGATGAGATCTGTTGAGACTGCAATTCAGTTTGTACTGTCCTGCGAGTTCCTGTTACTGGTGCTGTTGGTTGGGTGGTTTCAAAAAGCTGTTAGCCCTGATACCTGGTGAGCTACTCAGAGGATGTGAGCAGAACAAGCTGCGTACTTGGGCTTCTTTATGCACCTGGTGGACTCTTATGAAAGCAGACTGCTGGACTAGATGGACCATGGGCCTATCCTGTGGTGCCTTTTTTATGTTCTTGGTAATGGGGGGGGGGACTGTTGGATGTGTCTTAACTGGGCCTGTGCATCTGAGATTGTAGTTCTACTGCACAGTCATGGAGAATCTTGCATGTTTTCATAAATTACATTGGGCCTTAATAATTCAGCATGCAAAACTCATCTGCTCCAGTTAGTGTGATGGGTAAGATTTTTGTCTGTGATAGTGGTGGTGCCCTCACAAGCTCTGAAACAATGTAAAGTTCACAGCAGAAGTATTTTCAAAGCCCGGGATGAAATCAGATACTGAATCCCTGCTATTTTCTGGAGAAACACTTCCTCCTGAAGGATGAAGAAGAGTAGGCTTTTCTACTCTGCTTTTCTCACCCATTTAAGGGGACTCAAAGCAGCTGATAAAGCTTTCTATTCTTTTTTAAAAAAGTTTTTTTTATAAAGCTTTCTATTCTCCTCACAACAGAACACCCTGTGAGGTAGGTGGGGCTGTGAAAGCTCAGAATAGAGCTGTGACTAGCCCAAGGTCACTCAGCTGGCTTCGTGGAGGAGTGCAGGATCAAACCTGGTATTCCCTGATAATATTCTGGCTTTCTGACCACTAGACCAGACTGGCTTTTGGGCTTTGGTGATAATTGGAACCAGTGATGTTTTTTTGTAGTCTTCTAGGCTGTATTCACATGCGGTAGAAAAGAAGTATCTTAAAGATGGTTTGCCAATGGGATCATTTACACATTCTGAACACGCTAGGTGGAATGGAGATGGAAGAAAAACATGCGGCCCGTGCACTATCATCTCTAAGGTGCTTTTTCCCTATGTGTTAGCACACTCCTCATGTTTCTGAGCATGTAAACAAAAGACTCCTGCCTTTTAGTTTGTGCTGAAAAGGATACTTTAAAATTAAAAGATACTATCATATAGTAAGAGCCAAGAGTTTACTTATCATTCCTGTGCGTGTATCATAAGATTCAGCACTGCTAAAGCAGACACACCATATTCCCTGTATCCCTAGATCCAGAACATAAAATCGAGAAGCTCCTTCTAAAACATCAACAGAAAAGAAGATGTGCAGGACCTTTTTTATGTGTTAAAATCAAACATAATAGAAGAAGAGTTGGTTTTTATACCCCGCTTTTCTCACTCTTAAGGGGACTCCACGCAGCTGACAAACCTTATGAGGTAGATGGGGCTGTGAGAGAAAGAGAGCTGTGACTAGCCCATTGTCACCCAGCTGGCTTCGTGTAGGATTGCGGAATTGACCCAGGAGACTTCCAGTGAGGGTTTGACGCTCTAACTACAATATCAAACTCTGGCTAATTCAATTCAATTTGAACTTTTTTCTTCAAACAACAAGGTATTGGGTGTAATTCAAATACCTTTGAACTATAATCAAACAGGATATATTTCCCCGGTTCATTAGAACACTCTTTATGTTCAGTTTGAATTTGAACCCAGGGTATTCAGTTTTGAATCTGAACTTTTCAAACACCCCTGTTATGTTTGAACCTTGACCCAGTTCAGCACATCCCTGCACAGAAATTCAACTAAATGCATTGTACTGTAATGTAAACATGGTGGCCAGATTAGGCTAAAATCAGCCACGATATCTGACGCAGGTGGCTTTGGTTGTATATAGATAATTAGTCTGTCTACAGTACAAATGGTTTACACATGGTACAGACTGGATGGGGTGGGTGTGCAGAGTGTAGGCGGTTGTGTTTGGTTCCCAAGGCAAGGGTGCAAGGGCTCACTCTTGCCCTAAACATGCCCCTCTCCAGAGTCAAAGCCGCTCAATCATCCATGTGCGCATTCCTGATGCAACATGCAGAGGTGCCTTTCCTTCCCCTAGGTTTCTCCACAAATCCAGGCTTGCGCTAGTTCACGGCTTCCGAAGGCTGCTTCACACGGGAGAAACCATGAATGCTGTTTACACTACACATGGAATAATTGGTGCATCCTCAGTAATAACAATGACAAGAAAAAGCTCTCAAACAGCTGTTAGTGAGAAGAGAATTTAGGGCAGATGTTGATTCATATTTTCCCTGGAGCACCAGTCTCCAAGGGCAATTATCCTTGTAGTCATTTTGTCTGCTGGTATTATAGTAGTAAAACACTGAATTTTGAGACTACTGTATTTTCAACCAGAAAATACATACACTGAAGTATTTTTCCACTTGTATTAATATTCCAGAAATTACATATTTTTTAATTTATTAACGAATGCCATAACATACAGAAATATAATTCTTATATCCAACATTAACAACTGTAACAAAACATGGTTAATGAACATCAGCAGACAAGATCTAACTATGCACAATGCAGCGAACAAAGTGCAAGAGTTTTTTTCTTTTTTACAATAACTTATGAACAATTCGGCTCAATAACAACTTGCTAACTTATGAGGTCAAGAAATTAGTTACATGAGTAGGGATAGGTAAATAAAAACTAAGTTGATTAATTTGTGAGATTAAAGGGGACCACAACTTAGTGAAAGAATACAAATCATGAAAAAAATTCACCAGAAATTATATTTTTAATTTAGTGCCCATGCAAATATATACATAATGTGAAAAATAAAAATAATGCTTCAGTTTGGTCTGGTAGTGGTTAAGGAGCTGGACTCTTATCTGGGAATACTGGGTTTGATTCTGCCCTCCTCCACAAATCCAGCTTGGTGACCTTGGGCTAGTCACAGCTCCCTTTCTGAGCTCCCACAGGGTGTTTGTTGTGGGGAGAAGAATAGAAAGCTTAATGGGTGAGAAAAGATGGATGGTGAAACATTTTTATGGGACTTAGTAAGGAGTTGGAGGGGGATTGCTTTCATTGAACAAAAACCATTTCCTGAGACACCTTGATTTGGGATTGGCAATCCATCCCAAGGTGGCATCGTTTACTTGTATCCCATTTTAGGGTTCTCTGTCTTCTGGGCAGCCTAGTCAGATCAGGCCAACCATGGGCTTCGAGGGCTGGGAGTGAAAAGTCCTGGCCTTCAAAGTTCCAGGCTGAGGCCTTTTTTGGTGGCATGACCAGAGGTGGTGCACATCTGATGCTGGTTCCTGGTGCACTGCACAAAAGTGGCTGGCTCTGATAAACTGGACCACAGGGTGAGCTGCCTTCATGGCGTGTGGTCCACCAACAGAAGTCCAGTTGTAAACTACTTGCTGTACCCTGGTCCTCAGCCTAGTCAAGTGCAAACATGTTGTACTCAATGTAGTGGATAATTCAAGGAAATCTCTCTTGAGCTGTCTGATAATGATTTACTGTATGTATTTGCAACTCTTATCTAATACTTGACTGTGGATTTGTTACGTTTTATATGACTTGGTGGCCTCATTGTATCTTAAATAAATAATCTGCTGCCTCAACAGAGAGAAAGGGCTCCTTTTTACTACTCTTGTCATTTAAAGCATTTGTTTAACCCTGGTGAACAATATATTTATCAGGCTGCTGGATGTATGTTATTATTATTATTATTTTAATTCCTGCACTTCTGGAGACAGTTGTGAGAACCTCTTGAACAAACTTTTAATAGGTTGGATAAGCTTTTGCCTTTATGGGATTTTCCCAATAAAAGTTTGTATTGTAATCTTTTGGCTTCTCCTTCAACTCTTAAAAGGGTGCTGCAAATCTTCAACTCCGAACAAGAACTTGCAAAATTAGTGCATTGTTAACAGGACTGGAAGCTGGCCTTTTTTCTTTGCTGTTTTACTGTTTCAGAATCCTATTGATACCAAAACTGAACACAGGCAAGAGTGGATCTTTCTGTTCAAGTTTATCTGTCTTAAGTGTTTCATTCTTAAACATTCAGATAAGAGCAAAAATTAGCGTGTTGGGAAGCATGCCAACAGGCAGGCCTCTTGAAGGCCCTCGGTAGGACATTATGGTAAACTGAGATTGTTGTTATTTTAGTTGGGTACCCCAGAGTTCTGATCAACTTCTTGGTTGACTGCATGGGCATCTCTATGCAGTTTTCTAGGCAGAGATACAGAAGTGGTTTGCCATTTCCTACTTCTGGGAAGAGGCTTGGAATTGAACCAGCAACCCTCTGCTTTCCTGGCAGCTTGGTCTACCTCTGGATACAGCTGTTCCTAAGCCATGATAGTGGGTCGCATTGCTGTTCATTCTGCGGGCTTCTTCTGATGTTCCTAGAAGTTTTTTATTGTGTATTTTCCCATAGGTGGGTGTCCAGCCATAGCTAAACTGCTCAAGGAATTTTATTTTTCTTGCTATTTGGGATAGCCTCTTATAAAGACAACTTCTTTAATTTCTTGTAATCTAGGAAAGAAAGCACGAACATTTGACTTCAATGCAATGTTTGAACAAACTCGAAGAACTGCCATAGAACGAAGTAAGAAGGTTCTAGGTAAGTTGATTGTGTTTCTTAAATTTTTGTAGCCTGCTCACCTAGAAGCTGGCAATCTAAGCAGGTTTGGTGATCTGGAGAATAAAAAAGAATACTGTATATGAAATGAAAATAACCCCCAAAGCCCATAAATAGTCACTTTAAAAAGGTCATGAGCAGAAACTGTCAGATCCTCAATAAGGAAATAAGAATACTTTAGGAATGTTAGAGTGAGTAATTAGGTGCTTCTCCACTAATCTCTGGAATGTACACATTCTGCACTGGGCACCTTCACCGTTTCACAGTTTGGGGGCTACCACTGAGAAGGCCCTTTTGATTACAAGTTAAAAGGTAAACTGTTCACTACACATTATTATTAATGTAACATTTGTTTTTTTTTAATTTCTTGCATCTTATTCACTACAATGTTTAAATTAGATGTTTTTCTTCTTTGTGGTAGGGCTCAGGGTTTTTTTGGTTTGACAAGAGCTTCATTGTTCCTTATTAGGGATTCTAGTTATCCTTAAGATGGTAATTAAACCACTGCTAAACTACTTTATATTGTGTAAGATCAGAAATGAGGTTTACCCTGACCTCTCCAATTTCAGCAGGCATTGAAACACTGGAGTTTAAAACAGTTTCATTGTCTACTGAGGTTTGATTTCCCACAAGTGTACCAGTCCCAGGCCTTTTGATATTTGTGCTTTTAAAACTTCCGCTCTTTTTACCTTTGACTCAGGTGCTTAGTATAGCAACATATATATGCCTTCTCCTTTTTTGAGTTCATTCTTGCAGAGAGTTGTGACAAGTTGTAATCTCTCTTGAACTTTGTGTATCTAAGTGTTTTTAATCTGTATCTTGTTTTAATGTATATCTTGTTTTTAATCTGTTGGTTAATTTGTTGTTACCTGCTCAGAGACCTTCAGGTATGGGGTGGGATGGAAATGTAAACAAATAAATAAAATAAATGAATACTAAAGATATTTCTAATGGTTTCCCCAACTGTCATTCTGAATTTCTGAGATGAGTGTAGGTTCTGAAGCAGGCACCAGATCTCCTGTCCTTCTCTTTGTAATTATATTTTGATTTTCACTTTACCAGAAGAACGTGAGAAAGAGGCAGTTGAGAGAGAAGAACTTACCCTCCAGCATGAAGCTTCTGATTCGACGCAGTCACACCCAGTAGTGGATACATTTTCCAAGTAAGTAAATGGAGGTCAAGGCAGTTAAAACAGAAGTGGTGCCAAGAGTTAGAGTAGAACTTATAATAGGTGTGATACTCTAAGGTTCTAGTTCTTAACAAAGTCACAAGAATACTTACTCTGCTGTGGATTATATCCCTTTTAGGCAACCTGAAATTGAGATATATGTAAGGGAGAAAGGGAGGACAGAATAATGCTCCTTTCCCCTACTGTCCAACTGCCCTGGCATCATTTGGTCATTCAGGAACTGAGCTTCTTCATAGGGTGTTTGAGTGAAGTAAGAGTGCCGCTGGTGTCATCCTTTGTGAAAAATGGCATTATGTTTTAAATTTATTTTTTTTAAAAATATCCCACCCTTCATCACATGGTCCCAGGGTGAGCAACAATAAAAGTAAAACATGTAAAATATTATAACATAATTTAAATATTAAATATTGCTAACAGGAAAGCACCCTGAGGAAGCTAATTAAACAACAAAAGCCTGGGTGAAAAGAGATGTTTTCACCAGGTGCCAAAAACTATAGTGTAGGTGCCTGGTGAACCTCGAGAGGGAAGCTGTTCCAGAGTCTAGGTGCCACCACAGAAAAGGCCCTCCAGAACATCCCTATACCTCGAACCTCTGAAGGAACTACAAGAAGGACCTCTCCTTGAGATCTCAGTGTACGGGCAGGTCTCTATGGGAGAAGGCACTCCTTCACATACTCAGGACCCAAGCTATTGAGGGCTTTAAATGTTAGTGGGTTAGTTAGCTCACTTCTCAAGAAGCAATTTATTTAGCTGGCAAGCTTGACAGGTATATGTGAACTCAGGTCTTCTAGGACATTATCTATACTGTATTTGAACCTCTTCAGAGCCTTAGCCTTGTCTGTTCTCTCCCAAATAGCTTTGGTGAGCATAGAGAACATGTCAAGACCACCAGTTTCAGGTGCAGTTTGAAAAGGACAAGGACACAGCTCTAGCACCGTGTTGGATTTTTCAATAAGAAACTATGTTGCAAAAAGTACAGAGTAATACAATTACAGAATAACACAATTCCCTTCTATAATCCTGTCCCAGAGACTCTTTTATAAACATTCCTGAATACTCCCGTCTTTCTCACAATTTGGTCTTGAAGTACAGAGCTAATCTAATTAATAACTAAAATCTCCTTCTTATCTCCTTGTGACAAGCAAATGCTGGATCCATGAGGTGAATTAACAGTGAAGACCCAGTTTTTAGCACAAGTAAGAAGGCAGAGCAGGTACCATCCTTACAGAACATCAGGTGTCACTATATATTTTCTTGCTGGGTTTCTGGAAGTGAAAGCAGGAGCAGCGGCTTCTTGCTTGCATCCAAACTCTCATCCATCATCTCTGTTCATTACAATAGTGTGGGAAAGAGGAAGAGTTGACTTCACTCCCTTTCCTTCCCACCGTTAGCTGGTGGCTAGCTTTTGTGGGCAGCACTGCTGTTAAGAGAGGCTGGTTGGCACAGTTTGCTCTTCCAAAGATCACCACTATTATTGTGGCAGTAGGAGTGCTAAGTAAGAAAAGCTAGGGCTTTCAAACTAGGGCCTTGCTTGCCTGTCTGTACTCTACTTTTCTGTATCAGTTGCTCTTCATGTAGTTGGAATAGAAGTCAAGCATCACAACAACTGAGGCAGACAGATGCTACATTGCCCATGATGCCTCAACAAAGTTTGCTACTTTATTTTATTATTATTTTGTTTGATTTTTATATCCCTATATCCAAATTCATTTTCAGGCTGGATAAAACAGAATAAAATATAATACAAAGCTTTGGGAGGGGAGAGAGATCTAATTACTAAAAGCTTGGATGAAGAAGTATTTTCACCAAACATCAAAAGCTAATCAGTGACGTTACATGGCATATTTCTAGGGTAAGACTACTCCAGAGTCTAAGGGCCACCATGGCGAAGGGCCTCTAATTCTGCCAATCTTGGAAGTGCATGGTATTGCCGAGACCTTAAACTCTTGGCAGGCCTATACAGAAGGAGTCACTCCTTCAGCTGTTTGGGTCTCAAGTTATTCAGGCTATAAATGTTAGAATGAAAAAGTTGAATTGGGCCAAGCAGCAAGCAGGGGTAATATGGGTCCAATAAGAAATCCTTGTAAGCAGCTTGGTTTGCACCATTTTGTCCAGCTTCAAGGGCAACCCATCATAGAGCACAACATATTACTCTAACCTGGAGGTTATAAGCATGTGGATCCCAGTAGCCAGGAAGGGATTTGCAGAACTTCCCAAGTCACCTTGCATTCATTCATTGACATACTTGTGTTTGCCGTGCCTTTTGCACAGGAAAAATTGCATTAGGGAGAATAATGTCTTCAATGATGGGCGCATTAACTGAGAGAGTGGATATGACAAAGGCTTATCAGGCTACTTGATACACTCTATCATTCTGTTTAGAGATTCAAGTAGCAGTGGAAGTGACAGCAGTTCAGATGAAGAACAGGTTGGTCCCCCTCAGCCAGGCCAACAGCCAAATGAAGATTCTGAGGATGAGCTCATTGGCCCTCCTCTTCCTCCTGGATACAAAGGCAGTGAGGAGGAGGAAGAAGATGAGGAAGATGAAGACCTTCAGGAAGAAGATGAGGTCAGTTCTTTACCTCTCCATAGTTCTCAGTCTTTTTGTTCTCTTGAGTACTGCTTTCTTTTAGGAGGTTTATCTGAGCCTGCATCTAAGGAGCTCCTGTTTCCCCTCATGTCATCATGAGAGGTAGTCTTGTTGGAAAGAAAGAATGCCAGCCTTAAAGTGTCCTAGTCAGAGCTTAATTTATTATTATTTACGTCTTTACATTTATATCCTGCCCTATATTGCATGGTCTTGAGGAGCTGCTGGAGAAATGACCTGTGGTCCATCCAGCCATCTAAGGGGCTCTACTCCAGATGTCTGTCATGGTTTACTCGCGTAGCCTTTCCCTTTCCCAAGACACTCACAAGGCAGTGAGGCTGTTTTACCCATAGGGGAGTGGTGATTTGAACCAAGAAACTCCTGGGTTCTTGCCTATTGCTCTTAACCACTGTAATACCACAGCACTTTTAACTCAGAAGAGAGATTCAACCCTAGTCTTAATCTGATGTTCTATTATACAGTCCTGGTTTTATTTCACAGTGTTACTTTGTTACCAAGGATTTCTGCACAGAACAGCAATTCTGAATTTTATGGTGGTCGTGGAGGTTATGGAACACTGATGCTATCGTAGCTGTTTTTTCCACTTATCTCCCTTGATCCAGATCTAAGATAATTTGGATTTAATTAATGGGCCCTTCAACTAATCTGGATCTAGTAGATCTGTATTAAAGGAGGTACTTAATGCATGTCCACAGACAGTGCAGCACCCAATAGCTTGCTGGCAGTGGAAACGCCGGAGCACCCATGTGGCGAATCCGGATCTATCCACATGGGGCCTGCCTTCATCCCAGGTTTTTTGGGGGACAGGGAGTGCAATCTCCGTTGACCCTCTGGAGATTCTTCGAAGATCCTCTGGAGCTTTGACAAAGGTCCATAGGAATGGCAGTGCTCTTGTGTGGGGTCCTCTTCGAAGCCTGTGCTATTCTTTGGAGTTGGCTTCAGAGCCACCTTTGGAGCCAGCTTCGGAGATTGTACCCAGGCTTTGGAGCTTTGGGGTTCAGGGCATCCCCCCTGGGTGTGCCCCCCCCCCAGACCCGATTGCCCAATTGTGGTGGAAACGCGCTTCAAATAATCCAGATTTGATGCCTGAAGACCACATTGTAGACCCCTTTAATGGGGTCTACAGGAAATCTGAATTATAGGTACTGAAGAACCCATGTAATCCGGATATTCCTAGGGGTCTGCTGTGGAAATCTTCCTGCTCTGAGCCTAATGGGTCCCTAATGGGTACTTAGTGCTAGTGGGAAAAAAACCCTTAGTTTTCCTTAGGTAGTATTAACATCAGTACTGAGGCTTCAGTCGTGTATGGTAGGCTATTGCTATTTCGGAATGTTTGCATTTAAACAGGCAGTTTGGCAGGATGATAAAGCAGGGTAAGATAAAGCATTGCATAAAAAGAGCATTCCTGCATTAGAACAAAGGACTTCTTAGTCGAGCCTCTTGTATTGCAGAGTGTTAAACCGCATTTTAAAATCATATTTCTTGCAATTTGCCTGCTGGATAGTTACATCACCCTTGGTAAATATTTCCATCAGATTATCTCTCAGAAGACCAAGAAAAATAGCACAATTGGAAGATTTCAGCAAGAAAGCCCAGAGAAGGACATTTTTTAAAAAAATTCATACACCACACATGCATTTAAGGAAGCTTTGTTTACCCAAGAGTATTGGATTAACTCTGCTGTAGAGCCCCCTGGATGAAGGCACAATGCAGAGATAAACTAGGGAGTTTACTTCCCTGAGTTCTGAAGTTTGAGTGACGTCAAGAAAGCTTTGATGAAATTTATGGAGACGGCTATCAATGGCTGCTAGATCTGATTGCTGTACTAGTCTTTTAGATGTCTAGACTTGTAGACATCTTGGCTCGTCTTGTTTTGAACACAAGATCTGGGAGTGGCTGTAGCTCAGTGGTAGTGTAAGCAGCCTGGAAAACGAAGGGTTATCAGTTCGATCCTCAGCTCTCCCCTGAAGCATACCATGGCAAACCACTTCTGCACCTGTGCCAAGAAAGCCATGAAGAGCCCTTGCAGGCTTGTGCAAAGAACCAGAAGTTGGACATGAATCATTGGTTCCCAACAACAACAAAACCAGGCCTTCACTCACTTCTAATTAAGAGCTTCTAAACACATATATTCCTTACAGATGTTACAGCTGTAACATCATGAACATTGTGAGTTTCTTTGAAAAGTTTTTCATTGCCACCCATGATTTTCATAACACTTTCATGTAATGGTTGGTTTTATCTGTTTTTATTGCTCATTTCAGAACTGCTTTGAGATTAAAGTTTTGATAGGATATAGAAACATTATAAATAAATGAATAACTAATAGTTGGATCACTGATCTGATCCAGAAGAGCACTTCCTGTATTCCTATGTCACCAGAATTCAAATTTGGCTTGAGGGCATCTCTACTTTTACTATTGGAATGGTGGAAAGAGAGAGAACAGCACAAAATAACCTGCCAGCTTTTATTTACAGAAAGAACACTGGTCTTTTTTATTTTTCATTTGCAAGATTCCGAAGAAGAAAATGAGCCTAAATTGATTCTTCAATATTTATTGAAAGTTGATAGCATAAATACAAGAAAAAGAATTTAATAGCATAGGACATCTGCCTCATGCAGGGGAAGGAAATTGATTTAGCTTATAAGTGAGTCAACTTTTTCTTATGTTGTTGATCAATAAAACTGGCTATTAATTGGCTGGAATGGAAGGTTTCCTTCCTGTGGTTATGAGCTCTCCTGACACCAGACCTGCTTGTAAAAAAAAAAAAAGTGTTGTCATGGTGGTGAGAATCAGACTAGTAAAAGGACTTGCATTTTAAACCAGGGGTCTCATCTCTGGCAAGACATTTCAGAAATGCTCTGCATTCCCGGTTTTTCTAGATCAGTAATGGGGAACCTGTGTCTCTTTAGCTACTAGTTAAACTGTAGCACTCCTTATTCCTTGCTGTACATTCTGTGACTGCTGAGAGGTGGAAAACTCAACAATATTTGGAATACTATGTTTTCCTAGCCCCCGCTCTAGATGGTGCTGTTGATCTGTTTTGGAAAGAAAATGCTTATCACAGTACCCAACTGCAGAGCTTCTAGAAAAGTTAGTCATGCCAATAGAATCTATTGTTGTTATTCACTTGGACTCCTAACTTAGGCACATTTTATTTCCACAGAATGATGCTTCATTTGTAACATCAGTAGTATTGTGGTCATTTGTTTTAAGCTTCTTCTCAGAGCTTTAGGTATTTGTCCCTCAAAACCCATAAGTTTCCAGTTGCTACTTCATCCAGTCCCTGTTTTTTTCTCAGCATTTTCCCATGAAGTTTTAGGCTGGAAGTTCAGCTCATGGTTCCCTTGGAATTTGCTAGGATGCTCCAAAACACAGCTTGTGCAAGTACTAAGGGGTCACTGTAGAAAGAAAAGTCTGGTTCACACATTATAGCTAAAGATCCATACAGATTTTTTTTAAAGCTGGTGATGATAACTCTGGAATAGCAAATACTTCTGCTTTTTTGGGTGGAGGAGGTAGAGTTTTCTTAAAAGACGGCACCTTTGGGAAATTATTTAGGACAAACATCTCAGGCTGTATTCAGACACTGTGGCCCTCCTGTTCCAACCCTTCTTTAATCCACCTTTTCTAGCGCAGAATGTTCATGAGTGGGGGGAGGGACAGACTGGTGTGTGAACAATCCCACCTTGAAGCCTTCTCTGAGGTACCTCAGAGATGTTAGTCTGATCAAGGGTCACATTAGGCAAGCAGTTTGCCACCTGTTTAAAACTAGCAGGTAGCTGGACAATGATGTACCACGTTACCTTTAATGGTTTGCCTAATGTGGGGTTTTCCAGAAGCAAAACAGCCACATTATTACAAACCTTAGTGCAGTACACTTAAAGCGCTTCAACATATTTTTGTTTGCTTAGAATTGTCTTTCCTTTTTAAGTTCACAATATAAAACTAGCTTCTTTTGTTTTATTTTCTGTGTGTTTATTAATAGGTAGGACTCTGAATACTGTGTTCTAAGGTATCTTTAGTCATAATTCTCAATTATACTAGGTACAATATTTTTTAAAAGTTAGGAACGTGAAAAAAAATACAGACAAGAGTTATATGCTAACTTCCTTTCACAAATCATACCAAATTGCTTTTTGCAGAGGAACAAAGCAGTCATAAAGTTAAGAACTAGCTTTTTAAAGAAATCAGTTTTATGAGGTTGTTACTTGATTGAATCGTAGGTAAACCTTTCAGTTGAACTCCAGTGGGTATTCTAAGTGACATTTTAAAATGTTCATGCTATTTAATATTTTGCTTTTATTTAATTGAGAATTTATTGACGAGGTGCTTATGCTGTGTGTAGCAATGCATATTTCAAAAAGCTGAAAAAGCCTTTTCATTGTTGTTGGAGTTGTGGGGCAGTTGTCTGATTGGAAACTAAGATCTGTTTTCAGCAGAATATGTCTTAGCTCTGTGCTATCTTACTAGCTTCTTTTGTTACTTTTTTATAATAACATGACATTTATCTCCACTATATCCTAGTAACATTATTAGAGCCATTTTTCTTTTTCATTTTCTGTTTGTATTTTTGGCCTGCCCTCACCCTACAGTCTCAGCGTGCTTACAGAGCCAAAACACATTACTTGAGGCATTAGTTTACTTTTGTGCGGAACTCTTGTTGGAATTTGAGTGTATCAATATGGAATATGGGACATACTGAGCATTTGCTGAACTAAGCTGATATTGAAGACAAAGCCCCCTTCTAATAAGGACCTGCCATTTGTTTACTGCAGATGGCCCTACACTAACATGCAGATGGCAGGTCCTGTTCCAGGATATAATCCAAAGTAAGGGCCAGTGTAGAAAGGACCAAACACAGTGAATCACTTGGCAGGGGTATTCTTATGTAGATGGAACCACTGGCCTTTTTATTTATCCATCCTGCCCTATATGACTTGGGTCCCAAATATCTAAGGGAACATCTTCTCCCATATCAACCTGCCCATGCCTTAAGATTTGGAGGGGAGGCCCTCCTGGTTGTCCCACTGTCCTCAGCAGCAAAATGGGTAGGCACCTGGGAGAAGGCCTTCTCACTGATGGCCCCCAGGCTATGGAATAGTCTCCCCCTTGAGGTGCGTCAGGCTCCTTTGTTGTATATGTTCAGGAAGGCAGTGAAGACACACCTCTTTGCTCTGGCCTTCAGTTAAGTGGGGGCACACTTTCTCTCCCCACATGCAGGCACTGCTGTTTTAATATATACTGTTATTAATATATTTGATTTTAAATGTTGTTACCTGCCCTGAGACCTTCAGGTATAGGGCAGGATAGAATTATAAATATATATAAATTTAAATATACCCAAAGTTCTGAGGGTGGGTTGCAATAAAATCATAATAAAAGCAGATAAAAAAGAATGACTAAAACATTGATAGTGTCTGTATGGGGAGGGAATGTCGTTCCCTCAGCTGAAGACAAGAATAAAGATGTACGTCTTCACCAGTCATCTGAACACATACAATGACGGTGCCTGATGAACCTTAGGGTATTCCAAAGGTGTCAGTTGGCAGTTTAGCTGCAGCATTCTGCACCAGCTTCATCTTCATAACTGTCTTCAAGAGCAGCTCCATGTAGGGTACATTACAATAGTCCAATCTGGAAGGTACCAGAGAATGGATTGAAGCCGTGTTTGGAAATTGGCATTCCTAGCTACCATCTCCCAACTGATCCTCAAGTGTCAGTGCAGAGTTCAAAAATACCCCCAAATTTTGAACCTCTCCCTTCCAGAGCAAAGAAACTATCAAGAACAGGATGCCCCTCTTTTTTGTAGACGTGAGACCATGTAGCACACAGCACCTCTGTCTTGTAAGATTTAGTTTCAAATCCTTTACTGCCTCCAAATATCTGTCAAGTGATTTAACCACCTCTCTTGATTTAAAAGCATGGCTCAAGATGTATGGATTTTCTTCCATGCTCGCTGTGGCATGAATGGGATACAAACTGAATGGGTCTCTGCCATAGTTCTGCCCCAGAAGCATTTCTTCTTACATGAACAAAACTGACCAGTGTAAAATCATATAACACATGAGATGACTGTATTTAAAAATAATCTGCATCCAGACGTTGGTTATTTATTTTACATGACCATTGCAATTAGAACTGACAGTAAGGGTGAACTATTGATTCCAAGGCTTCCCCATCACATCTTACTTAATATGGTTGTTTCCAAAAATGAAAGTGGCCCCATTATAGGAGAGGTGACTGTAGTGATTTCCATAAGGAAAATGTTAAGAATCTCTGAAGCCTTCCATTTACCTCCAAAATACATTTACATTGACCTATTTATCATTGCAGTTGTCTCATCCATGCGACTTTTGTCAAAAGGACCTTTGGGTGAAGGGCAGGTTAGAAATTTAAATAAAAAGCTGAGTAGGGGAGTGAAAGGAATCCTGCTTCTGTCTATAATCAGCCATGCCCTTTCCATCCTACAATAATTGGATCAATTCCTCTTAGTCTCTATTACATATTCAGAAAAAGGCACCGCTGTGCAACAGGGAAGCAAATGGTTTCCTGCTGACTGATTCTGGGGGAATGCACATTGTGTTTAGTAGGCCAGTTTGCAATGTCAGATTACTCTGTGACCTTGTGGGTAACAGCCAGCATTAGCTCTTTAATACAGCACCATATAGCAGTGGTTCTCAACCTTCCTAAAGCCGTGACCCCTTAATGGAGTTCCTCATGTTGTGGGGACCCCCAATCACAGGGGTGCAGCAGCAGGGAGGTGGGAGGGAAGGGCAGCGGGAGGCTCGTCGCGACCCCTCTGAAATGATAATTCGACCCCCAAACGGGTCCCGACCCCCAGGTTGAGAACCACTGCGTATAGTGATTATAGAGTACTAGATTAATTTCACTGTGTATTGTTAAAAGTTATAATGCATGCAAAGTGATTTTCATTGCTCCTGAAAAGTTGTATATATCGTAACTCCAACTCTGCACATACTTTTCATTTATGTGGGTTTTTTTTTAGAAAATTAAAAGAAGTACTTACAATACACATGCAGAAATATGTTTATATTTCTATCTCCCCTTATACCCAGAAGTCTCCTGGTGGTTAACAATGAAACCAGTATAAAAACCATTTTAAAAATGCACTTGCCAAAACAATAAATAACTATAAATATTGGACTTTGCCAATGGGTGGTGTGTGTTTTGTCATCCTTTCTACCCAGAAGCTCACAGTTCTTATCCTGAAAGTCCGATGAATCTGATATCAGTGGGATTTGAAAGGAGGACAAATTGGGAGATCGTGAATGTTGGAGATGAAGGATGAAGTGGTGGTGGAAGAAGACTTTTTTTGGAGAGGGAAGGAAAAAGGAAAGGAAGGCTCAGTCTTCTTGAAAGGCAAAGGTTAGCTGACTACATGGCATGGTTCAGACTGATTGGGTGGAATTCCCAGGTGACCTTGCACAGAGTGATTGGATGGAATTCCCAAGTGAGGCAGATGGTCAAGCTGATTGGCTGGAATTCTTAGATGATGTAGCACAAGCTTATTGGGGGAAGTCCTAGGGAAGAAAGAAAATATAACTTGATTGAGTACCATAGATATGTAAATAGTATAAATGTGGAAGTTTTGCAAGTCAGGCCAAGCCTGAAAAGAATAAGATATTATGCTGAAATCACATGTTCAGTAATAAATCAAGCCCCTGCAACATATTAGGTTGTTATATACAGTGTGTGAGCTGAACATCACACAGTTCCTCTACTGCTGAGCAGTAGTCATCTATCTCTTAGCGGAAGGCTAGGATCTAAATTTAATAAACAGAAATGTTGTATATGTAAAAAGATGAATGATCATTTGCTTTCTTTTTCACGTAGGTCAGCAACAGAAAAGCATCCCTATATGCTGAAAATTTATTTATATTTGTATCCCACCCTTTAGCTGTTGGTCCCAGGGTGGGCCCTAACATATGATGAAATATTTTATTTTTATTTATTATTTTTATTTCTATCCCGCCCTATACCTGAAGGTCTCTGAGCAGGTAACAACCTTAAAATCCACCATATCAAATCACAATATATAATAAAACAGTAAAAACCATCACAGTGTCTAAAATCCAACATTAAAAAAAAACAATTAAAACAGTGGTGTTTACAGTGGGGAAACATGGCTGACATTTATCCAAAGGCCTGAGCAAAGAGGTGCGTCTTCACTGCCTTCCTGAACATAAACAGAGAAGGAGCCCAATGCACCTCAGGGGGGAGACTATTCCACAACCTGGGGGCCATTACTGAGAAGGCCCTCTCCTGGGCGCCCACCAGCCTCGCTACTGAAGGAGGGGGACAACCAGAAAGACCTCTCCTGCAGATCTTAGGGCATGGGCAGGTTGGTATGGGAGAAGGCATTCCTTTAGATATTTGGGGCCCAAATCATTTACGGCCTTATAAGTCAGAGTTAACACCTTAAATTGGGCTCGGTAGTAAACTGGCAGGCAATGCAGCCCTTCTAAAACCACTGTGATGTGCATCCGGCTAGCTGTTGAAATACATACTTCAACGCATATTTAAAAGATAATCCACCCAGCAGTAACTGTACCAACCATGAAGTGTGAATTCAAAAGACTAGCAGTTGGAAAAGAGAATACACATGTCTCCTAAACAGCATAAATACTAGGAATATTAACAGTGCCTGTCCTTATGTGTGTTTGCTCAGGACTTAAGTCCTCAGTATTAAATGTTGCTTATTTCCAGAGAAGTATGCATAGGATAGTAGTCTGGACTAGGGATCTGCGTAAACAACTTTGCATTTGAAAATTCAATTGAATGTTCAAATTCACAAACTTTTGCATCATTGCAAAAGTACAGACTTTTGCACAAAATGAACAAGGCTCCTGGCACATGAATAGGAAAAGTCAATTAAATTTTCACACTTTCACAGTATTTTACTAATGAACATAGGCTTTTTCAATGGAAAAAAATGCCATGAAAATGTTTGTATGTGAATGTTCAAACAAACGGTTCAACAGTGAAATGAATTTTTGGATGTTTGCTTTGATTGCGAAATGAATGTGAATTTTCATGCAAGCCCCTAATCTTGATAACACAAAGGAGCTATATCCAAAGTTTGGGGCTTGTAACCATTTCCACTCTGTATGGAAATGTTATGGAGAATGTTAGTCAGTTCGCAGTTTATGTTGTCATATCCTATTACATAAAAATACACTGTTAAATGACAGCTCATAATGTGGGATAAATATGAATGTTTTGGAGGCAATTTATGGGTGGCATGGGAGAATTAGTAATCAAAACAGTAATAGGATTGGAACCAGCTGTGCAGGCTTCATATGAAATTGCCCTTTCTTCCTTCTGGCAGTAAGTCACTCATTTCTCCAAGCCCTTAAAAAAATACATGAGAATGCCCTTTTAATTTTGCTATTTCAATCATTCCATCTATTAAACTTCCCATCTATTGTCGCAGGAATAAATAATTATCTTAAAAGAATTGGAGGCAAAGGCTTATTTATTTTTATTTATATTTACATTTCTGTCCTGCCCTATACCCTAAGGTCTCAGGGCGGGTAACAGCATTTGAAAACAGGCATATTTAAAATGGATCCATATATATATATATATATATAAAACCGTATAAAACAATGTTTGTGGTTGAGGGAGACTGTGGGGGTAAAGGTTAGGTTAGCTACTCTCTCTCCTGTTAGGTAAAAGTGAACTAACCTGTGTAATTGGTTCTTCTGATATTTTTAGACTGATATGAGCCTTCAAGGCAGAGGTACTCGATTAAAGGAGCTGAGATTGAGGCTTTCCCAGGAGTATCTAAACTGTGTGGGATACAATGGAGGCAAACTAATAAGGGATATGGTAATCCAGAAATCCTGTCTATGGAACTTGCTGCCAGAAGAGGTGGTAACAGCAACCAGCCTGGTTGGCTTTAAGAAAGGATTAGGCAAATTCATGGAAGATAAGTATATCAGTGGCTACTAGAATGAATGTCTAGATAGTTCCTCCAGGCTGCAGAGACAGGCATGATACCCCTCAAAGCCATTTGCAGGAAGATGAAAGCAGGTGAAGGTTTTGCCTTTGTCTTCTGCTTGAGATGCCTGTAAGCAATTTGTGGGCCACTGTGTGAGACAGGATGCTGAATTGGGTGGGCTGGGGCCTGATCCAGCAGGTCTCCTTTTATTTTCTTATGTTCTTAATAATTCTGGGGGTCCATAAGGGAGACCCCAATACCTCTGCACACTCATGGTTAATACGAATCATTGAGCCTTCTCTAGAGCCCAGTTCAACATCAACAGCTTCCCTAGTCGTAGTGCCTCTTTTCTTGTGGTGCAGGGGAAATTGAAACCATTATTCACATCCGTCTGTACTGACTTATTACAGGGATTTGTGGAATGTATTGATTTCTCTTATACTAAGATCCCACTCTAGACAGCTAAATGAATTTCATGTTAAATCACTTCTGAAGGAAAAGCTCCCAAAATTACAACTCAGATAGCCAAATTTTACTTTTCTTGTAAACACATTTTGTAGTTCCATAGTTAGTGAATAAATGTAAATTTTTAGCTTCTTCATGTCCATATGTATATATACACGTGCTTTTATTCATGTAAAGTTTTATTTACTTACAGTTTCTCATCTGTGACCAAATTAATAAAGAAACTTGAACAAGTACTTTTCTTCAGGGATAGTGAATGCATTCCAAAAGACATTTGTCTTTCAATCAGCAAAGGCCTGTGGGTATGAGAAAAGGATGTAATAAGTAGACAGATGTCCTTACTTTATTTTATTTATTTACATTTTTATCCCGCCCTATACTCACATAAGGTTTAGGAAATCTTATGAGTTCAGTCCTGCACATATTTATACAGGGGTAGGCATGTACAGGGTTATGCTGTCAAGTTCATAACATTGGACCTGTTCGCACTTATCTTTCAGGAGTGCTGCCACCACTGTCCTGGAGCATTCCAAAGCTCACTCATGCTGCCCTGTGGTCCAGTTTGGTCTAGTCGTTAGGGAATACTGGGTTCGATTCCGCCCTTCCCCATGAACCCAGCTGAGTGACCTTAGGCTAGTCACAGTTCTCTTCTGAGTTCTCACAGCCCCACCTACCTCACAGGGTACTCTGTTGTGGGGAGAAGAATAGAAAAGCTTTGTCAGCCACTTTGAGTCCCTTTAAATGGGTGAGAAAAGTGGGGTAGAAAAGCCAACTCTTCTTCTTTTTCTTCTTCTTCTTCTTTACTAAGGAGCTACCCAATGGAGATGTCTAAGCTCTTTTCCGCATCAGTGGATATGGGCAACTGCCATAAGAAGTGCCCAAATCACAGTGCAATTGGCCCACAGCACCTCCAGCACTTGATATAAATGCTCCATGCCCCCATCGATCAAACAATCCGGGCAGCGGTGGCAAGGGTGCTTTTGAAGGCAAGGCAAAGACACCAATGCAAGGTGTCTTCTCAGGCACTGCAAAAAAACCCATGTTCTTCCTAGATCCATTCTACGTGTGGATGCTCCTTCCTTGATCCAGATCAGACACTGCTAGCACAGATGTAAACCACATTGATCAGGTCTACAACTAATTTGGATTACTGAGCCCTTAGCATGGATCTGATCCAGATTAATATTAGCCCCATGTAGGTGACATGTACAAAGCAGGTCCTTAATCCAGATTAACAAGTAAGTGCAGGAAAGTCCTCTGTCTTCCTCAGTGACTGGTGGAGTGCTTCAGTTTCAGGGTAGAACTGTTAAAATCACACTAAATAGAGAATATATTTCAATTTATCTGCACAAAAAGTTTTTGCATACTCCTTCTATCAAAAGGATTCTCACTAACTTATATACTTTATCAATTTACAGAAAATATTTTCCCCCTTTAGAAATATTTTAACTTCGGGACTTTTGAGTTCTGTTACCGTTATGTTTATGCTAAATAAAGCTGATGTATCTTAACATGTTGAGGACACTAGATGGTGAAATGCTGGCATGTGTTAAACTTTGTATGTGAGTATACAAAGATGTTTCACTGTTAAATGGCACAATCCATGTTGCAATATTTTTTTAAAAAAGTAGTTGATATTGAGGTCTTTCACGCATGCGTCGAGCTGGGTAGACGCTAGCTTGATCCCCTCCCTAAGTAAATGAAAAGAAAGGGAAATAATCTGATCCTCCAACTGTGAAATGAAGCAGAAAATGAATTAAAGAAGTTGTAAAGTAATTAACGATACACTGTCAAAACGGCGACTGGATTAGTATCGAGATTGCTTTGCCTGAACAAAGGAAAAAACTTCTCCCTGCGGCTGTATTCAAGAGGGAATGAGATGGCGGCTGGTGTTACAGAGGCTTCCGGAGCGAATAAAATGGAACAAATGTTTCAGCTAATTCAAAATATCTCCATAACCGTGAGTGACCTTTCTAAAGATATGAAAACAGTGAAGGAACAGCTAGCAAAAGCAAATAAGCAGGGAGACAGTAATTTGATTCAACTTAAAAAGCAGGAAGAGGAGATAAAAGCAAATAAAGAAACTCTGGATAAGCTGTTACAGGAAAATAAAGAGCAAGCAAGTCGAATTAGTAATCTGGAAGACAGACAGAAACGTAAAAACATGAGGCTCAGAAATTTCCCAAATTCTGTACAGGGGAATCTTGAGCAAATTATAGTAGACTGGTTAAAACAAAATAATGTGCAAATTGAAGTGTCTGATTTAGAGAGAGTGCATTGGATTTCAAGAGGCCCGGCAAAACCAAAAGATATAATTATACGTTTTGCAAGGGAAAGACAGAGGGAACAAATATTTCTGCTGTTGAAGGCAAGAAAAGATTTGAATTTTAACGGCGTCAAAGTATGGCCACTTCTAGACCTTTCTCTGGGAACGCTGCGGAAGAGGGGAGAGTTAAGAGAAACGATAGAGATATTAAAGAAAAACCAAATAAAATATCATTTTGCGTTTCCTGCATTATTAATCGTATATAAAGACGCTCGCAAATACACGGCGGCAAGTAAAGAGGAGGGAATGCAAATGATTGTGGATCTTGGTTTGCAAACTTTTGATTCAGCCGCAACAAATGAAGAGGTTCCGGGAACTTCTGGTGTTCAAAGAGAGCCCCCATTAGCACATAAAACAAGAGAGAAAGGTCAATCGGATAGTGACTCCAATCAATCATCAATTGACAGTATGGAAACACAAAATTTGCATTACTTAAGAGATTTGGAGAAACAAGTTAAAGAACTCAGAAAGGAAAATCCAAAAAAATTCAAGGCGATAACCAGACGAGGGAAAGCGAAATGAACTGTAAAAGCCTCAAGATGGCGGCAAATAACAAGCTATACAATGGATAAGTGTTTTATATATAGAAGGGAGGGGGGAAGGCAAAGGGAAAGTCCGTGAGTTTTGTTTCTTTTCTTTTCAGCCAGGAAGATCTAAAGATGGTGTATAATGTTAATGTTAAAGCACTTATGAACTGTGCACGGTCGGGGCTGGAAAAAGGGGGGGGGGAAAGGGAGATGGTATTTGGGAAGGTAAATAGAAATTCTTGGGATATGAGGGATGAACATGGGGAAATTAAGAAATGGAAGACTTAATAATATTATCTTTGAATGTAAACGGGCTTCAGAATCAAACAAAAAGATATAAGATTCAACAGTTAATTAGGAAAGAAAAGGCACAAATTGTTTTTCTACAGGAAACACACAAACAACGAAATGGAAGACCATTATTACCAGAGATAAGTTGGAAAAATATTTATGAATCAAGGGGATCGAATCAGGCGCGAGGAGTTGCAATTATAATTCGCGATGATTTGAACTTCCAACTGTTGGGGAAAAAAATGGATAGGGAAGGAAGATGGATCATGCTAAAAGGGAAAATAAACAATGTTGTGTTTACTTTTGTTAATATATATGCTCCAAATAGAAATCAAAAAAGATTTTTAAAAGCTGTTTTACAAAAGGTGGAAAATTATTCAGAAGGTGAGGTGTATGTGGCAGGAGATTTTAATTTTAAATGTATAGAAGGAGGAAGGGAAACAGTTAGGGAACTAAATATCAGACAATTTGGGTTGGAAGATTTAAATTCGAGGGAAGACTTAAGTAGAAGGAAAACATGCTACTCCTCCAGATATGCTTCATACAGTCTTATAGATTATTGCTTAGCAAAGATTACAAATAGATGTCAAGTGATTGAGGCTATAACTCTACCAATATGGATATCGGACCATGCACCAATAAAGGTCAAAATTAAACTGGGGGTAAAGAAAAAAGAAAAGATATGGAGATTTAATCCGTGGATATTAACTCAAGAGAGAGAGTATAATATTTTGAAAATGGAAATTAGAGATTATTTTTCAAATAATAATGGAACAGCTAGGTCACAGGTTGTATGGGATGCCATGAAGGCCACGGTTCGAGGAAAATGTATTAGTTTGGAAGCTGCTAAGAAGAGAGAATGGTGGCATAGAAGGGATCAATTATTAAGGCAAATAGAACAGGAACAAGGGGTTTATATAAGAACACGTAATAGAAGAGATTACAGGAAATTACAAGAGTCCAAAAAACAGTTGGATATTTGGATGCAAAAGAAGTTCGAGATGAAGCAGATGTATTATAAAGGGGAAATAAAAACCTGGAATGCAAGATCGATACGGAGATTAGCTAGAATGTTAAAAAAGAGAGAGGAAAAGAATTATATAAAATGCCTTATAGATAAGGGGGGGAAAAGAGTGATGGATGAACCGGGAAAATTACATATAATGAAAGAATTCTACACAAACTTATATAAAGCGGAGCAGGTGGATAATTCGTTATTAAAAATAAATAAAAAATTGGATCAGGACGATCAAAGGAGATTAAATGCCAGGATTACAAGGGGAGAAATTAATGAAATTATACAAAGTTTAAAACTTCGAAAATCTCCTGGGAATGATGGATATAGTGCAGAATTTTATAAAATATTTAGAGAGGAGTTAGTATCTCATATGGAAGTTCTATTTAATAAGATATGGGAAGAGGGGGAAATGCCAAATACATGGAGAGAAGCTGAGATAATTTCTCTTCTGAAACCCCAAAAGAATCCGGAATTGGTAGGCTCATTTCGTCCAATAAGTTTAATTAATCAAGATTATAAAATATTTACCAAGATAATGGCAAAAAGACTGGAAGATATAATGGGAAAGCTAATACACAGGGATCAGTATGGGTTTATGAAATACAGAAAAATTGGAGATCCGATAAAAACGGTAATAAATGTCATAAAGCATGCATATAGTAGTAAGCGAAAGGTTGCTTTTTTAAAACTAGATTTTTTTAAAGCTTTTGATAGCCTGAATCATATATATTTAGTTAGATTATGTAGAGAAATAGGTTTAGGAAATAAATTTTGTAATATGTTAGAAAATTTATATAGTAATATGATAGCAAGGATAAGAATGAATGGATATAAAACAGAGAAGATAAAAATTCTAAGAGGGACTAGACAAGGATGCCCCTTGAGTCCGAGTTTATTTTTATTAGCAATAGAAGTGTTAGCAAATGAAATAAGAGATAGGTTACAATGGAAGGGGTATAAAATTGGTTTAGAAGAAGTTAAGCTAAATCTATTTGCAGATGATGCGATAATCATTACTGGGGAACCCTTGGAAATGATTAGGGATGTAATGCAGATATTGGAAAAGTTTAAACATCAGTCAGGGCTGTCAGTAAATGTACAAAAGTCAGAAATTATGTTTTTAAATACAAATCCAAGAGAACAATTAGAAATAAGAAGTTTAACGGGGATGAAATTGGGAACTAAAAAGATGAAATACCTAGGGGTATGGATATATAAAAACCCCGCGAAAATTCTAGAAGGAAATTATAAAAAAATCTGGAAAAGAATAGAAAAACTATTGAGGAAGTGGGATAAGAAAGGTTTGAGCAGAATTGATAAGATAAGAGCTATAAAGATGTTCATAATACCAAAGATATTTTATGTAATGCAAACGATCCCATATAGTATACCGATCAGAACGTTGAAAATGTGGGATAGAAAATTGAGAGAATGGATGGGAAACGGGAAGAGGCCCAGATTAAGATATAAATGGTTATATGCTAAGGAAGAGGAGGGAGGTTGGGGATTACCTAGTTTAGAAACATATCATAAGGCTTTTCAGATTCAGAGGGTATTAGAATTACAATATAGAGATGAGATTTGGGTAAGAATAGAAAAGGAGATGAATAATATGAAATATAAAGAATTCATATATAAGGATTGGTCATTAAGAGATGAAAGGAAATGGGAAGAACCATTAAAGGGATCAATGAAAATATGGAAACAGGTAAAAGGAAAATTAGTTAGGGATCTAGGGAAATTAACCCCCATATGGGTAATTAATAAGAATGATGAAAATAGCGTGAAAGGGGCCTTAGAAATATTACATAAGCAGGGATTACAGGTCATTGAACAATTATATACATCAGATAAGAGACCTTATGACATAGGGAGAATTGAAAATTGGTTAGGAGGTAGATGGCTCCAGGCAAGGGGGATATGGACGTTTATAAATGGGACATTAGTAAAACAGGCGATAAGAAGGGAGGATACAGATTTCGAAAAAATAATTAGGAAAATTATGAAAAGAGAAAGTGGAATAATAGGAGATATATATAGAACGTTAATAACAGTAAAAGGGGAAATTTACGAAGAATTACAAGGATTATGGAATGATGATATGATCTTAAATAGGGAAGAAGTAAAAAAGGAGATATTTAGAATTAACAATTGTAATTTTAATAGAATGAAAGAGACAAAAAGAAAGATAATACATAAGTGGTATAGGACACCTATGCAATTAGCACATATTTTTCGAAATTCGCAAAATATAGATGGTAGATGTTGGCATGGATGTGATATCAGGGGGACTTTTAAACATATGATATGGGACTGTGTTGAGATACAGAGATTTTGGAGAAGGATTGAAACTATGATAAATGATATATATTCGACTCAAATTGTCATAACAGAAAGGATGGCAATTTGGAATAGAGATCTAGACGATATAAGACCAAGAGAAGTAAGGGAGGTGATTCATACCATAATCATGTGTGCACAAATAACGTTGGCAGGAGGATGGAAAGATAAAACGAAATGGGAAATGCGAAAAGTATATTATTATATTATGGAAGCAATGGCTGTAGAATTGACCAATTTGAAGGTAAAGTGCGAAAATATTAATAGACTGAGGAATTGTAAACGAAAATGGTTCCCAACTAAGGAATATCTACAAACTAGGATAGAAGAAGCCCGGAAAATGAAATTACAATTAATTATGCAAATATGACCCAGATGTATCCCAAGAGGATATATGTATAAGTGGGGGTGGGGGGAGGGTGAGTGGGAATGTATTATTTTTTGTTAATGTATATCATAAAGAGTTGTTGGTTTATTGTAAGTTTAAAAGTAATAAAAAAAAAATATATTTAAAAAAAAAAAAAAAAGTAGTTGATATTCCTTGTACTCCCTAAACGTGCCTTTTTTGTTACCATCTGGCAAAAGTACACGTAGAATGTTGTCCTGAACTTTTAAAGAGATCTTGCAGTGTTGATTTTATTATCTTTCTGAACTTCTGTTCAAGAAATAGTACTGAGATTCAGCTTTAGTGAGCTTAGCAGGTACCAATGAATTAGTTAGGTGTATCAGTGGCAACTAGAATGGATGCCTAGGTACTTCCTCCAGGCTGGAGAGACAGGCAGGATGCCTCTAGAGGCCATTTGCTGGGATTCGGGAGCAGGTGAAGGTTTTGCCATTGTCTCCTGCTTAAGGTGGCCAGAAGAAATTGGTGGGTCACTGTGTGATACAGGATGTTGCACTAGATGAGTGGGCTCCTCTTGTGTTTTTATTGCATCATGTACCTTTTAACAGTGGCTGGTTTAATTCCATGTAAGAAACATTTATGCATGATAGGATGACTTATTAAAGTAGCATGTTTAGGCATAAGTAGGTATGTATCACCATTTTCCTCGCTAGCCAGTTTTCCTGTTTTCAGACTTGTAAGCTAGTTCTGGTCAACCTCTAGTTCCGATCAACGTTAAATTGATAGCAGGAGTGAATTCTGATAATGGCTAGTGAAGAAAGTCAGGCCTGCTCCTTGTGTTTATCGGCTAGGACAGCAGAAATAAATAGTGTAGGGAAATTGATTATAATTTATATGGACCAACTTGGTTTCTGATCCTTTTCACCTCTGAAGGAAATGCTGGGCTGGACTGTTGGGGCAAAAGTCAAGGGAGCTAGAAGGGTGTACCAGGAGTCAGAATACTAGAGGTAATAGGAGGGAAAACATTTTAAGGATGCTGTCCTACATAAACCCACAAAAAAATGACTCCACTGAAAATACTAGACTGTGCATCCTGAACTGAAACAGAAGCCAAAGTGGTTCAACCATGGTCATTCAGATGTTGCTGAATTGCAACTCTCATATGCAGTTCCTTCTAAGCTGTAGCACTTTCTTCTGGTGCTTGATGAGCAACATATAGCCAAAATTGTAAAGACAACTGAAATATTCTTTAGCTAAGATAGAAGTGGGAAGCCAGGCAGGCAGGCTGTAGGTTCCTTGAAGAGTGAGGGAGTCAAAGATATATTGAGAGAACAAAGGGAAATTAATGCTATATAGCTGCCTATGCCTAAAATGCTTCTTGAATAAGTTGTGTATCTCACCACACATGCATTTTCCTTAAATGGAATTATGCCAGTCTTAAAAGATAGACAATGCAGCTAATTCACTGGTATCTGCTAAGCTTAAAAAAGGAATAAAGTCTAACAGGAGGAAGGACTTGCTCAGATCCTTAGCTAAATCCATTTGATCAGCTGAAGAAAGAAGTGTATAAAAGTATGCATGCATGGTATAGACAAAGAAGATAGGGAGACTTTTCTTTTTTTCCAGGGTATTAGCACTAGAGGTCAACCAGTGATGCTGAAGGACAGACTTAAAAAAAAAAACAGCAACAGCACAATCACTGTTAAACTTTGCAGTTCACTCCTACAAGATGCATTGTTGGCTACTAGCTTGGATGACTTCACGAAATTTTTGAATCAATTTGTGGAAGTAAAGGCTATTGATAGGTGTTAGTGCTGATGAGAGTAAAGGTTGGCATGCTTCTGAAAACCAGCCACTACCTGATGGGCTTCCTTGTGTAGCTGGTTGGCTGTCATATCATCAAACTGCTGGACTATATGGGCCATGGATCTGATCCAGTGGGTACTTACGTCTTACGTTCGGTAGAAACTGGGCCGTTTATTAGGTAGAATAGGAATATTATGAACAACAGTGAGCTGAAAATTGATTAAAAGTTGTATATAACAACAGAGGAAATAAGAAAGCTGGCATGCAATGAAAAAGAAGGTTGGTCTTCCACATAAGAGTATACACCATGACATTGGCAAGTGGAGGCCATTTTTAGATTAAAGTTCAATGCATGATTAGAGATCATATCCAAAATATGATTTTGATGCTGGACTGTAAATGCCTCTCATAAAATCCACCGGGCTTTAATCTTCTAAGAGTTTTGTATTCATATTATTGATGCTGACCTTTTGTTTCATTTATTGGGTTTACTTTATGTTCTGATTCTTTATTACTTGGGATGTGCTTTTTCTTTTGCATTTTGTTTTCAAATATGCTACTACAAAATTTTAAACATCTACATTGAATGGCACTAATTTCCCAGACCAGAGTGTCCCTCAACCCTATTGTGACATGTTGGAGGCATTTCACAAATTGAGGCTGCATCAGATAGCATGAGTGTTCTGACTAGCGTTGATGAGAGGTATAGTTTCAAGCACTTGTTATGAAGTATGTGCTGGCATTTTGTACATGCCCAGAGACGTAGGATCTTTCATGTTGGTCTTGGCACATCCAGAAGTCTTCAGGAACATTAGGAAAAAGATTACAGATGATGAAACAAATTTACTAGATTACAGACAATAGAACAAATTTACTAGAATGGTGGCAAGCTGGACAGCAGACAATTTCTGGACTTAGAGTAAGCAACTGATGTCCAA
Source organism: Aspidoscelis tigris stejnegeri (assembly GCA_023333525.1). Lineage (NCBI taxonomy): Eukaryota > Metazoa > Chordata > Lepidosauria > Squamata > Teiidae > Aspidoscelis > Aspidoscelis tigris. The sequence continues at coordinate 19,150,643 of JALMGA010000007.1, forward strand.
AAATGCTTTCTCCTTCTTTCTGATATGATGAAGAGACATTGATTGCTCAGGAGTGTTTAAAATTGTCAGTTGCGAAAATCCAGTTAATGTGATATTGTTCTAACATTATTGAGGGCATGTTCCAGTATTATTTTCCTATGTACTTCCTTTCTATAATGAAATCTAGTTTGAACTTCGGAACAGACTTTCTGCAGAGTTGCACATCAGCCAATGTTAAGAGAAACCAACCAAGTACTTTGTTTAGTTTTCTTAACTCTTGAGCAATTATGCTTGGATTTCTTCACAAACCATGAAGCCATTCCTTTCTTTCCAGAAGCATCTTGTGGTCACAGCCACTTTGTTACTCTGAATGCTGCTTTTCAATGTTTTTTATTTTTATTTTTGCTAAATACAGGAGCCTTCTTCTGTTTAGCAGTTCCAACATGAACACATGTAAGAAGTGCCCTAAAACTGATATATTGTATTTGTTTTGTTGGTGTTGGGTACCACCACGTTGTGGCCATCTCTTGGTTGACTGCATGGGTACCTCCACATAGTTTTCTTACTGGAGATGCAGAAGTGGTTTGCCTACATCTGGGGAACACCTGGGGATTGAACTGGCAGCCCTCTGTTTTCTAGGCAGGTTCTTTACAGTTGCCTTAAAAAAATTATTGGGAAAACCAGTAAGCTTGAAACAGGTAAAGGAAGCAACTGTAGTTTAGTACTAGAATATAGACCTTCCATATGGAAGATTTCAGGATTGTTAAATATTGCTGCATGAAATGTTGGTACCTCCTACGGTCCACCCAATATTTCTACTGCCAGAAACCTAGTTGAGGTTGGACAGGTCTGTGTTAAGTAAATGTGTGACCGTGTCCTGCAGGAGATCCCATGACAATGGTGCATTATGCACCCAGTGCACCCCCCCATCTCATTGGTCAGCACCCACAGTGCAGGAAAGGTGCCACAGTGGAACAATGTCAGGGGGCAACATGGGGAACAGGCGCATTCCTTGTTCCCCTATGTTCACCTTGCCTTTGATGCTGAGTAGGGATGTGCATAAAATTTCCCCCCTGTTTGCTTCGCATCGAAGCAAAGCGAATGGCATGGAACTTTGCATTGGTATGAGCGGAGCCACTCTGAATGTATGAGGTTTTGAATTCGCTTTGAATCCTGCTGCCACCAGTCACACCTCTGACTCTGTTCCAAATCTGTTCCAAGTCTCAGCTCCAAATCTTCAAGCAAAGACACAAAAGCTTCCACTTTGCATGCAAAAGCTAGTCTTCAAATATGTCCTATATTCTATTTGAATGCAAAGTGTCAAATCTTCGCAATTCATTCAAATTTCAAGGCTGATTAAATATTTTGCCCATCCATCCATGCCTAGTATGACGCAAAGGGTTGCCATGTTTTTTAGTCTATCCTCTTGGCTATGTTTCATAACTACTCTCATACTAAGCTTCTTGGCTTTGACTCCAGCTCACATTCTCTTATGCTAAGAGTTCATTCAATGTCTCAGCCTTCTGCTGCTCCCGTTGCCCCTTTGCTTAAATGCAACTTAATTGTTTTGTTTTTCCAGGGCTTTGATCAGTATTAGTGGAGAGTTCTATTTGCAGCCGGGCATCAGCTGTGTCTGATAAAGCACAGGAGTGCTTATTAGCCTTTGAATTATATACAGTATTGATCACTGTGGAGCTTATAGGGCAGACTGAAAGCATTTTATATTAGATTTGATTTTTGATGTCCACCTCAAAATTTAATTTAATATAAGGTAATGGAGTTGGAAAGAAATCAAGCAATATAGTGCCAGTTATTTGGATGCACAGAATGAGCAATGAAAACAATCTGGTTATGAGAGATGCTCTGTATCGTGCCTGAACTATGAACCAACTGTTGATTCATGCTTTTGTTCTGTGTCATCTCACCAGGTGGACTTTGGTAAGACATCTTCAGAAAACTATCCTTCTGCAGTGTAGGGGAAACCAATACTGATTGACCTTGCAAAAAGGTAATCTATATAAAGGGCTCTGAATATCTGGGTGCAATGTATGGATATAGTATTGTGAAATCAAAGCAGGGCTGAAGCAGAAAGTGTAAAAACAAGGGTAGGGATTTGGAAGTATGAGAAATGAAAGATGATCTTATTGTATTGTTTCAAATTCATTCATGCTGTGTGGTTTGGTTTACTTCTTTGAAACCCATCAGGAGCAAGTTGATCTATTGGTATCTTAATGGTGGTGATCTCTTCCTTCTTTTTCTGCACACTTTGGTATGAATTGCTAGTGGTTTCATCTCTATAGGAGGGAAGTATAGACAAGCAGCTTTGATAAACAAAATAATGTCGAAATGTCCAACTTTTGGGCCATTTTATTTGAGTTTTTCTGCATTTACCATAACTAGTGCCATATGAAGGAACCAGAATAATGACATTTATAACATAGAATAATATTCTGCTGGCTAAAAAGTAGTAAGCTGGTTCATAGATCACAAAAAAATCATGCCCAGTTTTCTTTTGAGCAGCACCCTCTGATTTATGTCTTCCATACTTCTCTGTCTGTGAAAAGCATATTTAAAGCACTTGTCCCTGGTTATCAACAAACCACAGTTCATTAGGCACTCAAATTCAGGAAATGGTGGTTACTCAAGCTGTAGTTTAGTTAGTTACACAAATTTCAGAAGAATATATTTTAGTGAAACAAGAAACATGTTGCAGTTAAGAGTGGCTGGTCAATTAAAGTTGTCGTCTAGAAGATATATTCCATACTAAGAGTCTTCAAGCAGATGCTGGTTGACTTCTATTGGGAATATTCTGGGGCTGGATTTCATGTGCATCAAAGCAGGATATGAACTAGATAGCCTACAATGCTCCCTCCATTTCTATGATTGCATAATAGTATCAGATGTGTTTTTGTGGCATTCAGTTGCTTGACTTATAGTAGTATTTTTGTAGCAGTTATACCTAGTTGGTGTAGCTGAACCACCACATTCCCATACAGATTGCGAGGTTGTGTTCATACACACATGTACTGTGAATATTATTTGTTATCCAATTAAGGAAAGTGTCCTCAATTCCTGTACATCAGATCTTGCTATGTGCATCCCTGCATTAGCCACACATAATCTGCTTGATCCTTTTTGGTCTTGCTCCTCAGGCCACCTGCCAAAATTTTTTGTGCTTCTACAAACCCTCATACTCGTCCTCTTTTACGGAGGTAGCATCATTTTAGCTACCCAAGAAATTACACTCCTAGACTAACATGGAACTGATAGGAAATTCTGGGTCGGATGAACAGAGTTCGTTTTGATAATTAATTAGGCTTGTGATAACAATTCAAGCAGCATTGAGTACCTTCTGCCACAGAAGTAATCATTCCTTAGATCTTACTACCTAAATGTTTTCCCTTGGAAGCGTAAAGTATTCTTCTCCGGTGTTCTTGTTCTCTGGAATGAAACCACTAGCTACATCTTGCCTCGCAGCTAAATTTGTGTTCATATATAGGCATTGGGGGGTGGATATGAGATATTTATAGAATATTCTGTAATTTAGGAAGTTCAGAGTTACTAAAATGGAATAGGCCACATTGATTCTTCATAAATATTTGGCTCTTTTATAGAGAAGGTATGCCAAGTTTTGTCCTTGGAGCTTGTTATCTTAATTTTTGTTTTGATTAAACAGTTTTGTTTAAAACACTAGAATATTTTGGCCAGGGTTCCTAGTGTTCATTCTCTAAGTGGCTTGTTTTTTGAATTCCAAGGGAAAGTTTGTGCTTCCTTTTCTTCCTTTTATTTTTTACAAGCTGAGAAGGTGGCAATTTGTGATATTCTGTATGTCAGGAAAGTCCTTCTGTTTGGGTTTTCTCTCTTTAGTTCCACCTTTATAATTCTACCTCCTGGGCAGTTTGTGTGTATGGGGAGAGATTCTGTTGGCAATCAGTGCAAAGGCTTCTGCATGTCCAGAGTGATTTTTCTTGTTATATTTATTTATTTCTTCTATTGAATCCACTGTTGTCTGTATTTTCGTTTACTGTGTCTCTGTGGTTCCTCTTAGGTTTCACTGATCCATTCAGGCTAGCCACCTGTCAGTATTTCTCATGTTAGGTACCCTCCTTTTATGTAAAAATTATACCTGCTAGATCTGTATGCAAGGACAGAAACATCCCTGGAAGGAGGTATGCTTGCGCATGTAGCATGACTGGCAGTCTGGCCGGGCAGAGATAATCAGCCCCTTCCATGGCCAGTCCCACACCTTTGAGAACTAGGGACATAAGTTCCTAACCTTGGTGCCTCTGCACAAAGTAGTCCCAAATGTTCCAGAACAGGATTGTGCTGGTCCACCTGATTAAACAGTCTACTGGTGATCTGTATGGAGAGTTTGTGCAGAAAAACTGTGTGATACTAGAATGTTCCAAACAGGAATTTGGAGATTCTACAAGGAAGCAAATATTAACCCATTTCTCTGTAAGTTGCCCCATTGTCTAGACCATTGGTGACAATCAGACCCTCGTCTGCATACCCAGAGATGCAACAAAATGGGAATCAAGAATTAACCCAGATTGGTTTGGATGACTCAGGCAGTGCCCATGATGCTACCATACATGTTCCGCAGCATTACTTTTAGTTTCAGAATAGAGTCAGAGAAAACATAACACTTGAAGCAATAGACCATTTGCTTTACAGACTAAGGCCCCTTCCAGACTTGCAGAATAAATCCGCAGTTATAGGAAAAATCACAGCTGACACAGAACCTAGGAAGGAGGGTTTTGGGGGGGTATTATGGAAGGTGATATTCTCTCTCCTGACCCTTTGCTAAAAGGTATCCTATATAAATAATTCATTTCTCAGGCCCTTGACTTTCTCTGACAGAATCAACGTAACGACTATTTCCATGGTTTATCTGAATGCTGATAAGTATTCATTTCAGCAAAGAATTTTCCAACCTAGCGGCTAATCTAGATAACGTTATTGCTTAAGTTGCAAGAAATATTTGCAAGTTGCTTTACTACTTTTGTTTTATGTTGCTGGTTTTTAAATTTCGGGGACTGGCAGGAGAAAGCTAGATAGTCTGTCCTCAAGTCAGGCCTGGTATATACCTGCCATTGGTAGGAATGTGCACAAATGGAAATTGAGTGGTCAGTTCGCTCTAAAACCAAGCACCTGATTGTTTGGCTCAACAGAGAACTGTTTAATCAAACAAATGGTTGTTTACATTTGATTTTGAATTTGTTCAAGAACAAAAAACCCCATTTTTTTCATTAAAATAGCCCTTTTCAAGGGTAAAAATAGAGCAAATTGTTTAATTGAATAGTTTGCATTCACAAGTGGGACAATTGTTTGGTTCAGTCAAATTTCTGGATATGCAAACCACTTCCTGTGAACATGGACTGTTCTATCAAATTATCCAACATAAACCAAGTCATTTGCAGGGAGCGTTATTAGAAGCATGGTATTGTAGCACCATGTACTGTATAAAAGCTTATACCTCTAATAGTAATTATGTAGCCGACATATATGGTGAACTTGTAACCTATGTAACTTGTGGAATCAAAGGTGTATAACTAGGCTGGGGAAAAGGTGCCAGACTGGCTGGAACGTGAGGAAGAAAAGTGAAAGGTGTGAATCTTCCCAAGATCAATTGCTAGGCTGGGAAGGTTTTCTCTGCTTTGATCCCAGAGAGGAATTTAAATATATTTATATATTTATTTATTTGTATTTCTATCCTGCCCTATACCCGAAGGTCTCAGGGCAGGTTACAATATTATATTAATCTTAGACAGGTCCCTGCCCTCAGGCTTACAATCTAAAGAGACAAGATACAAAAGGAAAATGGTGTGGGAGGGAACAGGGGTGCTCTGGCGGCAGCAGAGTCCTTGCAAAGGTAAAAACTTTTATTTTATATTCCTCCTCCATTCCCCACAGGCAAGATTGTTCCTTCATGGCCTGTTTGGAGGCAGTTGGGAGGGAGAGGCCAATGCTGGGAGCTTGATGGAAGGTGCTCACCCAGCTTCCTTCTCTCTTCCTCTCAGTTATACTCAGTTGCATTCAAGTAAGAGTTACTTTCAATAAAATCAGTTACTTTGTGCTATAGATGTTGTAATCTTGAATAAAAGCGTCTTCAATATTTGAAAGAAGTGGATTATTTTGACTCAGTTTCTGACAAGGTCTCACACTAAATGGGAAACTGCTACAGTTCTTAGTAAGATAATGGAAGGAAAAAACAGTAATAGGTTTTCTCAAGGAAAAATTTTCGGCTGCTGTCCTGTTGCTACTTACCTGGTAATAAATATCATTTAACTCAGTTAGCCTTGTTTGAGTAAAAATGTGAGGAATTGCATGGCCTATATTTATTTCTTATTATTTTTCTTAATAATGTTGTCCTTGTTAGGATCCTGTCAAGAGGATTCCAGATTCGCATGAAATTACATTGAATCATGGGACAAAAACAGTAAGTACCTTTGAATCTTGACCATTCTCAAAGATCTGTGACAAAATATTTTGGAGTTCCAACTTTTTGTTGTTTCTTTTTAAGCTGATGTTTAATCTCAAATCCTTGCAGTGGTTTTACAAGCTACAGTGGTACCTCGACATACAAGTGCCCTGACATACAAGTGTTTTGAGATACAAGCCGCCGAGCGAGTGATATTTTGCTTTGAGATGAGAGCAAGATTTGAGATACGAGTATGTAAATACAGTACAATACATAACAAAAACAACTGAGGTGGTGTTTTGGGAGCTGGAATGGATTAATGGGAAAATTGCTTTGAGATACGAGCGATTTGACATAAGAGCAAGGTTACGGAACGAATTAAACTCGTATGTCAAGGTACCACTGTATATGGAAATATAAGCTAGTGAGTGGATCTGCTGATTGAGTTTATCAGGAGCTGAAGTACCTCAGGCAGGAAGTGAGTGAAGAGCTTAATGGAATCATGAAAGGAACATAAGAGGAGCCCTGCTGGATTGGGCCACAAACCTTCTAGCCCAGCATCTGACACAGTGGCCCACCAGTTGCAGAAGCAGAATACAGGACAAAACTTTCTCCTGTTCTCAACAAATGACCTTTACAGGCATCTTGCCTGTCTCTCCAACCTGATGCATCCACTCTAGTAGCCACTGACCTCCATAAATTTGTCTAATACTTTTTTAAAGCTATCCAGGCTGGTTGCTGTCACCATCTCTTCTGGCATTAAGCTCCATAGACAGATGTCTCTTTAGTTGAAAAAATACTTCCCCTTGTCTGTCCTAACTCTGCTGTCCATCAGCTTCATAGAGTGCCCCCTGGTGCAATGGAGAAAATAATTTTCTCTATCCACTTTTTCCACACCACTCCTGCTTTATATACTCCGTTTGCCGCCTCTTAAATGCCATCTTTCAAGGCGTGAAACATTGCAGCCTGATTTCGTAAGGAAGGCATTCCTTATCATTCTGGTTGCTTTTTTCTGCACCTTTTCCAGTTTCACAATGTTCTTTTTGAGGTCTGGTCACCATAATTGTACACAGTACTCCAAGTCTGACAGCACCATGGATTTATAGAGACACGATGACACTTGCCAACTTATTTTCTATTCCCTTCCTAATTACCCCTAGAATTGAATTTGCTTTTTTCGCTGCTGCAGCACACTGGGTTGACACCTTCATTGAGCTGTCCACCCAATATCCCTTCCCTGGTCCGTCACAAAAAGCTCAGCCTCCATCAGTTTATAGATCTACAATTACTTTCAGTTTTTACTGCCCTGTCATCAGCAAGCTTTGCTATCTCACTACTTACTCCTCCTTCTTGATCATTTATGGATATATTAGAAAGCACAGTTCCTAATAATGAACCTATGTGGACCCTACTTCTCACCTTTTTCCACCCTGAGAACTGCCCATTTATTACTACTCTCTGTTTCCTGTCATTTGGCCAGTTACCAATCTGGGACAGGAACTGTCCTTTTATTCCATGATTGATGAGTTTATTCAGGAGCTTTTGAAGAAGAATTTTTCAAAAGCCTTCTATAAGCCCAGAAAGAAAATGTCATCTGGTTTATGTGTGTATTAACATTTTCAAAGTTTGTAGGGCATGATTTACCTTTGCAAAGACTGAAAGAAGATATTCTTTCAGCAATGCATGCTCCTTTATGTATATAGTAATTTTGTAGTTAATAATGGTTTCAGTTCCAGTCACTTTACCTGCGACCTGCAACTGATATTAAGCAGACTGGATCATCCCTGGATCCTTATTTTGAAGACTGGTGTTAACATTTGATATACTACCTTCCCGGCTTCAGGAACAGAGCCTGATCTTTGGTAACTAAGACTTATAATAGGAAAATAATGTTCAAGGAATCGACAATGGTAAATCTGGAGGAAGGAGGTTACAAATGAGCACAGCAAGAAAAGCCAAGTGCTTAATCTTGGGGTGCAGTGGAGCAGTCTTCAGATTTGTGCTGGGAAGAATCCAAAGCTGTGTCATTGGTTCCACTTGCATCTCTCCATATACATGCGTTCTTGGAATCATAAGAGGTTACACAGCGCAGAAGCAGCTTCTATGCCAGTTTGGTCTAATTGTTAGGGAGCCAGAGTTGCTGGGAATACCAGGTTTGATTCCGCACCCCTCCATGAAGCCAGCTGGATGACCTTGGGCTAGTCAGAGCTGTCTTTCTGAGCTCTCACAGCCCCACCTACCTCAAAGGTTGTTCTTTTGTGGAGAGAAGAATAGAAAGCTTTGTCAGCCGCTTTGAGTCCCCTTAAATGGGTGAGAAAAGCAGCCAACTGTTCTTCTTTTTTTTCTTCTATGCCACTTCAAGTATGGATGAATTTGACGATAAATTATTAATTATTTGGATTTATAACCCAGTCTTTTCTGAGTGCCCCCAAAGTGCTTAAGTAAGAAAAATACTACATATGTGCGGCCTCCAAAACAGTGGAACAGGTGAAGAGATCCGTGGGTTTGGCAAGATGTAGGGAGAGATCATGTCAAGTTTCCACATATTTTCCTATACTGTGCACAGCTGAGTGATTGTGAACCACGTTCAACACACAGTTGTGGTGGATTGGTATCTCAATGACCACAGGGCCCAGTAAACAGATGTGTGTTAACTAGGTGATAGACTAATGTACAGTGATGGTGTATAATCACTCTGTAATCTGGGGACTACCACTAGGAAGACTGTGTCCCATGGCTGCCTCATTGGCCCTGCTGGTCTTAACATCCAGGCAGCTGTATGTTGGAAGAAGTGCTCTTTCTAACAGCCTGGCTCTTAACTGTGCGATACTTTTAGGACCTTGAATTGACCTTGGTAGGGCACTAATAGCCAGGGCAGATATTTTAAGACCTCTGTGACCAGGTTTTCAAATAGTAACTTGATCAGCATAGATTGGAGAACAGAATAAGATTTAGTACCATTGCTGATTTCTAGTCTGTACTTTTATTTTACTTTTATGTGTGGATCCCTGGGTGATTCCTCTGGGTTAGAGAGACAGGCAGGATGCCTCTAAAAACCATTTCCCAGGCACCTTCACTTGGTCTGCAATGCCCAGAAGTAATTGGTAGGCCACTGAATGGGCTGTGGCCTGATCCAACAGGGTTCCTCTTATGTTCTTATGGATGATTAATCCAGGCCTCGCATACAGGTGTTTGTACAGTGGTTCAATCCATACTGTTAACCAAGTCATCTTTTCTGTGCCCTGTGCCACACTCACTCTTGTGACGTGCTACCCAAAGTCAAGCTGTTAAAGATGAGTGCTCTGCTCGGCCTCCTTTCCAACTATTGTATAAGGTCAGGTCACTAAGACTCCCATCTGTATCTCTTCAAACTAATGAATTTAAGCTGTTGATGACTGTGTTCCTGTGCAGCTGAGAAATATCAGAAAAGATTTCCCACGTTGAAGATCCTTTCCAGAAACCTAATTAATTTTCCAGTTGCGTTGCCTGTAACAGGAGTGGTTTTCCCAGTGAAACTGCAGGGATAAATTTTCTCCTGACAGTTTTGACATGTAGGTGAGCCGTGGAAAGTGTTACATAATCAACTGCGATATTCTAAGTGTCGTTCTTTTTTTGTACTTACAATTTACAGCTGCTTCAGCTGCACATACAGTAACTGTCGAGGGTGGTTTTGCTCTCTGTGGCACTAAGCATTGCACAGTCCATTTATAATGGCCTAATTTGCAAGGTTGTCTCTTGTCACAGATGAAGAGGCGGGAACAACCTCAGCCTTAGATAGAATATTGGAGTGGTAAAAGTTAGTGTGTCTTTTTAGAAAACTTCAGTAACTCAAAAAAGAAGTTTCAATATTGTTTAGGCGAAGCATGTTAAGAATTGGTGGCTTATGTCACCTCATCAAATAATTTTGCCATATAATGAGAAGACAGGACTCACTGGAAAAGACCCTGACAGTGGGAAGGATTGAAGGCAAATGGAGAAGGCAATGGCAGAGGATGAGATGGATGGATAGATAGATAGGATCATGGAAGCAACAAACATGAGTTGGATAGACTTTGGGAGGCCGTGGAAGACAGAAGGGTGTGGTATACTATGGTCCATGTGGTTGCTAAGAGCCTGTCACAACCAAATAACAACAGTCACTTCATTTTGTACACAAAGGGTGATCTTGATAGGACGACTTCTTTACCTCTCTTTAGGAGTCCCAGCAACCCAAAGGGTTTAACTGAATGTTGGTGGAATTCTTACTTCAACTTTGGAATGAATGAGGTCAGATGTATCAGTGGCTACTAGAATGAATGCCTAGGTATATCTTTCAGGCTGGGGGTGGGGGCGGAACCAAGACGCTTCTAATGCCATTTGCTGGGATTCAAGAGCAGGAAAAGGTTTGTCTCTGCTTGATATGCCAATGAGCATTTGGCGGGCCACTGTGTGCGACAGGATGCTGGACTAGATGGGCTGTGGCCTGATCCAGCAGGGCCTCTCTTATGTTCTTATGTTCTCATCATTGCATTCTTTTTCAATTTTTCTAGGATTTATTTTATTTGGTATTTCCTCTGCCTTTTTTAAAAAGCCTTTTCCCTTCCTGGATCCTTTTTCAAACTAGCATGGTCCTATTTCTCCCTTGCTGTTTGCTACGTTGATTTTCAATCTTCAAAAGATACATTGGTTATGGACTGTTTTTCTAATTTAAAAAGAAAGAAAAAAGATACCAAGTAGAACTTGAAAGCAGAAAACATTATATAAATGAGACACCCAAAGTTAATGTTCATTTTTACATACTTTATAGGTTTCTGCTTTAGGACTGGATCCTTCAGGAGCTCGCTTGATAACGGGGGGCTATGACTATGAGGTTCGATTTTGGGACTTCGCTGGAATGGACGCATCTCTTCAGGCTTTTCGATCTTTGCAGCCATGTGAATGGTACACCCTAGTTCTTCTTTTCTCTAGCTTATTTTTTTAAGTCTCTTTTTAAAAAACATTTTTTTAAAACACATTAAACAATACAACAAGATAATTCCAGTAGAAAAATAAGAAACAAATTACACCATAATAATATTCCAACCATAACAATATCCAACGAGCTATAAGTCACCAGCTTTGTTACTTCAATTAATTAGTCTTCATTACATAGTAACATATCTAAGTACTTTCATATTCACAAAAGGGCTAAATTTAACCCATCAAAAAAATTAACAGTATTAATCAGAATAGGAACGGTAGAAGAAGAGTTGGCCTTTCTACCCCACTTTTCTCATCCATTTAAGAGGACCCAAAGTGGCTGACAAAACTTTCTATTCTCTCCACAACAGAACACCCTGTGAGATAGGTGGGGCTGTGAGAAGAGAGCTGCGACTAACCCAAGGTCACTCAGCTGGCTTTATGGAGGAGGGTGGAATCAAACCTGGTATTCCCAGATAAGATTCCAGCTCCCTAACCACAAGACCAGACTGGCTCTTGGGCTTTGGAGATAATGGGAAGCAGTGATGTTTTTTGTAGTCTCCAACCCAATAGAGCAGTGGTTCTCAACCTGGGGGTCGGGACCCCTTTGGGGGTCGAACTACCCTTTCAGAGGGGTCACGCCGAGTCTCCCATCGCCCTTTCCTCCCACCTCCCAGCTGCTCCGCCCCCGTGGTTGGGGGTCTCCACAACATGAGGAACTCCATTAAGGGGCCGCGGCATTAGGAAGGTTGAGAACCGCTGCAATAGAGGATGCATTTCACTTGCTAAAGACTAAACTTCAGACAGAAAGGCCCACAAACAAACAGCAACTGAAAACTGCTGCAGTAAAGGCCTGGCAGAGCATTAGAAAGGAGGGAACATAGTGTCTGGTGTTGTCCATGAGTTCAAGACTTCAGGCAATCATTGCCAACAAAGGGTTTTCAACCAAGTATTAGAAATTAACATTTTATTTTCAATTATTTTAATTTGTACAATTACTTTTGAGCCCCTGAAATGAAGGGATTGAGTTTTAAAAAATGCGTTAGTTCCTCAAATTTTTTTGCAATCATTTTGTTCAACCCAATGAGTTAAAGCTGAAAGTCGGAACTTCAACTGCATCTGAATTGTTTTGTTCAAAATCCATTGTGATAATGTACAGAACAAAAATTCAAAAAATGTTGTCTCTGTCCAAATATTTATGGACCTAACTGTATAAACTTGGCAGATGACCAGGGGTCACATTGCTAGTTTGACGGTGATTGTGGGGATTGTTGTTCAAAAGGTTTCAAGAAAATGTTTGGTTGGAAAAGCCAGTCTTCCTTGGTTGCTAGCACCTCTTTTGAATATGTGCATAAGACATGCCCTTTTGCTGTTTGAGATGAAGTTGCTCTTCTGGTTGGGTCACTGCAGGAAAGGGTTTTTATACTCTTTCAGTGTCCAAAGACATTTCCATTTCGGTTTACTTATGACTGCCACCCGATCTCAGTTTGCAATTTTAAGAGAGAAAAACTGCATATATTGTTTGAAACAAACAAAAATATCATAGTTTTAGAAAGTGGAAATGCATATATTGGTTGACAACAGAAATCTCAGTATGCAATTTTAAAAAGATGGAATGCTTTTATTGTTTGATACAAAAATTTCAGCTTACAGCATAAGAAAGAGGAAGTGCATATATTGCTTGAAATCAGCACTGGGACATAAAATGAATTGTGATGAGTGCTGGCAGATAAACCAGAACTAACTGAGGATGCATTTCAATGCATGCTAAAATACGTTCAGCTTTTTATTATAGTTTGGGGTCCCTGAAGTTTATGACGTGCTGTGTTTGTTCCTCTAAATTGCTGTCATGCTAATAATTGGGCTCTGTCTGCATCAGTGTGCAGGTGGTTTATCTTGGGAGTTCATAGCAATATATAAATGGATTTTAATCATCCTGTGGCCCACACTAAGCTCTAAAGATTCGTTAACAAAGCATTAATTGAGTACATTAATTGCATTATGTCAATTAGGCCCATCCCTTGGTACTTGCGAGCATGCAAAAGAACAAGTTTTATGTATAAAACCATGGAACTCTGGCTTTAGGATTATTATTTTTTAAATTAGAGTGTTTCATGCCACAGACTTTCTACATCTTATTGTGTCTTTCTATAAAGCATAACTATGACTAGTTCTATAATTAACTTTTTTTAAAATGCTCCATTAACTTGTGACATAAACAGAAGTGCATTCTCTACTTTTGCAGTCACCCAATCAAATCTCTGCAGTATAGCAGCACAGGGGACGCTATTCTTGTTGTTGCGGGGAATTCTCAAGCTAAAGTTCTTGACAGAGATGGCTTTCCTGTAATGGAGTGCGTAAAAGGAGACCAGTACATTGTAGACATGGCGAACACCAAGGTAAGCAAAACAGAAGTCTACCTTGAAAGGTAAATATTAAACCAGCCTGGGTAGTTTTAAGAAAGGATTAGATCAGTGATGGCTAACCTTTTGAGCTCAGTGTGTCAAAATTTGCAAGAACACCTAGCTTAACTCGGGTGCTGTGTCACATCTAGAAATATCCATAATTTTGTGATATTTGTAGCTCTAGTAAAAAGTTATATTTTTGATATATGTATTTTATTGATATATGTATTTTTATTAAAAGTGAATTTCACTTGCTAAATCTTTAATTAAAAGTTGGTATTTCGTACACTTCAAGAACAAGCAAGCACTACACACCCAGGTACCAGGGTGACCAGGTGTGTCACCCAAAAGGGCTTGGCGTGTCACCTGTGACACGCGAGTGATAGGTTGGCCATCACTGGATTAGATAAATTCTTGGACAGGGGTATCAGTGGCTACTTGAATGGATGCCTCCAGGTTGGAAAGACAGGTAGGATGCCTTTAAAGACCATTTGCAGGGAATAAAAAGCAGGCAAAGGCGTTTTGTCTTTGTCTTCTGCTTGAGATGCCCAGAAGCAGTTGGCGGGCCACTGTGTGAGACAGAACGCTGAACTAGATAGGCTGTAGCCCAATCCAGTAGGGCTTCTCTTTTGACTATTTTCTTCTTGATGAAGGCTGAGAAGAGGCAAAGGTAGAATGACAATTAAATGCATGATAAATACGACAAGCTTTCGGATGGTTACAGAGAACATAAATTGCATGCCTTTCAGGAGAGTTGTCAGAAAAGTCTTTCCACACTTTCCAGTTTTTTCTTCCAGTTTTCCAAGACAGTTGGGAGTGCTCTCCCTAACCCAGCTGACTGGGTTCTTTGGTAGAAGATTCAGCTGGGTTAGTGTTGGAAGGCTGAATTATTAAAATGTTAGATCTGGCAGAAATGGATAAACTGATATGTGTGATCAGATTATTATTTATCTTTTTTTAGATTTTCCCCATAAAAATTGGGGACCCTTCATAGACATTCTATGTAAAAACAAAAGGTAGGAGTAGGATTTGAGAACTAGTTTATCTATACTAATATTAATGTTAAGCAAAAGAAGAAAGGTTTAGATAGAACCAGAACCACAATGAAACATTATTTTTAATGGTTAAGGAAGCATTAGAAGTCATTTTTAGAGCTTTTGGTTTTCATGTATTATTTTTATGATTTGTTTGTGCTGTTTATGTGACTTCCATATTGACCTGCCTGAATCTTAAGATGTGTTGGGAGGGGCCTCCTAGTTGTACCACCACCCTCAGTAGCAAAAGGATGGGTACCTGGGATGGGGCCTTCTCAGTGGTGGCCCATAGATGATGGAATAGTCTATCCCCTCAGATGCACCAGGCACCTTCACTTCACATGTTCAGGAAAGCAGTGAAGAGCCTTTGGCTAAATAAGGAAGCAGTTTTTCCTCCCCACTTTCAGACATTGTATTGTTTTAGTATGTTTATTTTTATATTTCATTTGTAATGTTTTACTCAGCCCTGAGTCCTTTTGAGTATAGGGTGGGACAAAAATGCAAATAAATAATGAATAAAACCAGTTTTCTCCTTTCTCTGTATTGAAAGATTGTAGCTAGTCTGCAATTAGTTTACCCTATATGGGGAAATGTGTCTTTAGGTGCAGGGCAAAAAACAGTAGTAGGGAGCTGGGCTTAAGGCCCACTTCAGTAGCTTGTGAGAGATAGAAATAGACTACAGAGTCAGTCTTGTACAATTCACATTTCTCTTCCAATAGAAATTTTTGTTCAAATACAAACGGTATTCACTCTAAGGGAACACCCATGCGGGAATGAAGGTCTCCTGTTGGCTGTTAGCTCATCTTCACAGCTCACCTTCTTCCTGTTCTTGTATCCAGTTTCTGGGGATTTTGATAGCAAGCTTGTGAAGGGGAAGCTGATCAGAAAAAGCAGTTAGCGTGTGTTTGGGTCGGCAGCGAGAATTTAGGAAGCAGCTGGATTAAAGAATTGCTGAAAGATGAACCATGTGGATGAGCTGCGTATTCTTTTCCTTCCAGCTGTGCGTGCAAAGGAACGTTTTAGGCTGCATTTACACATAGCAAAAGAAAGCTACCCTAAATCAATTTAGGGGCCAAAGTGCATTGTAATCAGGCTCTTAGAATTCTGTTCAGTTAACAGAACAGAAAAAAACAGCTTATTAATTTTTAAAATCCTATCCATTGTTGTCTTAAGGCTAAAGCATGCTTTCACTCCTGCAACAAAGTCTAGAAAACAAGAAAAAAACCCAACAAAAACTCACATTTGGGAGAAGCAAACACTACTGAAGTGCAAACTATGTAGCATCTTGTCCTTCTGTTTTATATCCTGACATTCTTCTTTGAAATGGGAGAAGGAAGCAAGATGTTTTTCTACATCGCTCTGCCAAGCAAGGATGCAAGTCAGGAACCCTCTATTCTCTCTCTCTCTCTCTTTCTCTTGTTATTTTTAGAGATTAGATGAGTTCTGGCTAAGCATGGTTTATTAGAGACTTCCTGACTTGCTAATAGGTAGTTTTGGGAAAGAATAAAGGAAATGCAAGTGCAAACTAAAGGCTAATTAATGTGCAGTGGAGCAACTTTCAAAGTAAAATTGAGTACAATTTGTAAAACGACAGGCCTTAAATTCCAATTTCCTGATTAACCAATTATTTTTAATTATACAGAGGAAACCAGCTTCCTTTATAAAAACATTAGTGTGCTGAATTCAGTGGTTGCTTTTTTATTTTTCTGCATTGTTATTGCTGTAACAGTAGTAGTGATATACATATATCTCACGTACATACATACATACATACATACATACATACATACATACATACATACATACATACATACATACATACATGGGGGAGAGAGAACCTTAATAAGAAGTAGAAGGTAGAGAGAAGCTATATTTTGCACCTGTATTTTACAAAGGAATATTTCGGCAAAATCAGTTTAAAAACAGAATTGAGGATGATTTTAGGAGAAGTTATCTTGGAGAAAATATGAGCCTTGTATAGCTTCCTTGAAGTGCTGTATTGACAGAAAAGGAGGGAGGGAAGGTTATATTTGAAGTATTGTTTATCTTTTTATTGTTGTGACCTGCTCTGGGTGGGATATAAATTCTTATATTAAAAAAAACCACAGTACATTAAGGCCCTTTTTAAAGTGTTCTACTCCCAAAAGTCAGGGCTTTACGTGTTAAGCAAGTACCGGTATTAGGCTTCTAATGTTAGGGGAAATGTGTTAAAATTAACAGTACTTAAGGCTTGCTGTTGGCATGCCGGTGCAGAGCACAGCAAGGTCCCATCCTGCTGTAGTCTGCCCTAGCGCATAGATAGCAAATCCCTGTTCCAGGATATAATCTGGAATAAGGCACAGCGCAGAAAGCCCTAAGGGTCAGACTAGGACCTCTGGCTATGGACATTTGCTGAAAGCTTGCTATGGAAGTTTAAGTGCCTCTAATCCAGTTACAGCCTTTCAGCCTTGCAGGGAATTTGTGAGCATGAAATTGTGGAAGAAAAAGTAGAATATAAGTGCCGTAAGATGAAACAGATGAAGTAATCACAACTTCACTTTTCTACTTCTCTTGTCCAGGGACACACAGCCATGCTTAATTCGGGTTGTTGGCACCCAAAAATAAAGGAAGAGTTCTTGACATGTTCTAATGATGGGTGAGTATCATCTCAAAACTGTCATATTTATTAGGATTTGAATGTGTAATTTAAAAATTTATGTACCTTGAATTTTGCATACAGATTAGTAGCCTTTAATTTAGGAAACACAGCTGAGATATCACACTAAACCATGATTTCAGTTGACAGGTATATAGGTCAGTCATGGTTTTGTGTTGGTGGTCTACTTGTCTTTATGAAAACTGGGGTTGCAGAGACATAATGCAACAGCTTTGTGGCGTAAAATAAGACCTGTATTTTATAAGCATCACGATAATCACTTGAAGCAAAGCTTGAAAGCTGGGATTTCTGGATTCTTTCCTGCACATGGATTCTCTCCTGCACAATTAAAATTCTAAGATCAGCAATACTCTTCCTAACCATCTTGTCTTCCTAGTTCTGGAGGGTGAATATATGTAGCAGGGAGCCTGCAGAGGTGCAAAATCTCCTTACAGGCATATAGTGTTCAATACATGAAGGACATAATAGCCCTGTTTGTCAACTGATTTTGCATTAAACACAAATTTGTGAAGATGGCCTTGGTTCTGCCTTTGTCTTCCATCTTGAACTGCCAACCTATCTTGGCCTGCTTGGAGGCTTTGGAATGTGGTTGACAATTTTATGTTTCTGTGATACTTCTAAGGACATTTGAATGGGGGAAAATAATGGGTAATAAAGAATGCGAAAGGATATTAGTTCCTGAGTGCCATACTGGTCCCAGTTGGAATGGTGCCTATTTAGAAAGTATAAAGCCTTGTAGTTTGATTGTACTCACATGGTTTCCTATCAGTTATTCACCTTGGTTTGTAGTATCCAAACTGAAGCTAAGGAAATATTTTTTCACCGAGCCCCACATGGCTCCAGTATTATATATGAAGCCTCCCGTTTCATGTTGACTCAGTTTTCCTTCAGTTGTGTGTACTGTTCCAGCTGTAAAAAAGGAACATTTGTGGCATTTCCCTATTCTTTAAACTAAATGAGAAAACTCTGCAGAGGGGAACCATATACCTGAAAGAGAGACACCTTTTAAAAAGCAACTCAGTAGTAACTTAGAAATGCAATATGTGGCAGACAGTGCATTTTCTACCCTTTAATGTGGAGCAGAGGGAACACTAGAGTATGGCAGTTACTACCTCTAGGCCACTTTCGAGCCACTTACTTTACTCTGTGTGGATGCAGCTTGACTATCTAAACCAGTCTTGATGGGTAAAGTAGGCAAGAAGGCAACTATAACATTAAAATAAAAAATAAAACTCAGCGTGTTTAGAGAACTTCTGTATGTTTTTAAATCCTAATGAGATACTAAGAATTTTCCATTCACTATCAGGGACCAATTTAAACTTCTCCCGTGGATTACAGTAGTTTTTGATTATGCTGTTTGTGACACCCACTGTTGTGTTACTGTATTTAAAATGTGTTGGAAGCTTTTTATTTTACATGTGTGTACTGTATTTGCCCTGTTTTGGCTGTATTCCCTGTATTATAGTGTAAATATCAGAGCAGCAGGTAAGAAGTGGATAAGGCACCCCTAGTTAGCATAAAGAAACGGGATCCCAGAGCTTAGTGTGTCAGCTTAAGGGAGTCCTGACAGCAGCCTGTGGTGGCATAGAAGAAGAAGAGTTGGCTTTTCTACCCCACTTTTCTCACCCATTTAAGGGGACTCAAAGTGGCTGACAAAGCTTTTCTACTCTTCTTCCCACAACAGAACACCCTGTGATGTAGGTGAGGCTGTGAGAGCTCAGAAGAGAGCTGTGACTAGCCCAAGGTCACCTAGCTGGCTTCATGGGGGTAGGCCGAATTGAACCCGGTATTCCCAGATAAGAGTCCGGCTCCCTAACCACTAGACCAAACTGGCTCAGTTGGGTAGTCTGATTTCTGAGGAGACATTGACAGTTACTTAGTGTTTGCCTGCTTTATTCACAAGTTGTAAAGCAATCAATCATATTCTTATTTCTTCATAAAGACTATCTGCCTGCAGTGTTGATTTGAGGCTAGTAGGCCTTGGGCCTAGAGTGAGGTAAAGTTGTGGTGGACTCTTTAGCCTGGGTGGGGTGGCTAGGGAAGGAACGGCCAACGCTTTTAATAATTATAAAACTAATTTATTTGTAAACACTCACTAGTCAGAGGGAAAAAGGAGTGAAGGCCTGTCCAGGCTGAAGGCTTCACCACAGTGTTCTTTTTTAAAAATAGAAATTTTGCTTAGCAGGCCAGCGTTTGATAGTGAAAACTGGAGTCCAAACTTTCTAGTTTCTCTATACAAGCAAACACTTAGCAGTTACCAAATATGGGTTCACTGAACACTCCTTGTTGAAACCTTTGTCATGATAAAGTGACTAAATCTCATATAAGCAATGATATAAATGGATATATAATTATGTTCCCAAAGACACAAAATTGCCTGACTTAATAAGTGAGGTATTTGAAACTATTCGCTGCTAGCAATGTTTCTTGTATACTGTGTTCATATGCCAAGAATCAGGACTTAAGGTACAGCAATGTAATATTATAGCAGACTTTTTATAGATTAACAAGAGTCATTCATCAGAATGACAGATCAGTTTTCCATACTGATTGGAGTGAGTTGCTCTTTTTTGGAAATTAGCTGTATTCTACAGAGGGGTCTTTTCAAGCACAGTTGGAAGAAAGTCTACATTTACTTTTTGTTCTTTTTCTTTTAGGAGATCAGGGTGTGTGTAAGTTTGAATGTTGATTTCTAATCTGCAATTCCTTTGGTTGTTATGTAGGAAAGCGGTATAAAAACTAGAAGAATGTAGGAGTGGGTTCAAGGATTTCATTCTTTTTGTTGGAGAGGGAATCTTTTGAGCCTGTTGATGTTGAAGTAAATGGAAGACTTCTTATGGTTCCATCTGTGCATGCAGCAAATGTCTTCAGATGGCAGTTTAGCTTACCCAGTCTTAGATGTGTATATATTTATAGATTAAGTTGTGTAAGCCAACACGTAGTAATTTCGTTTTCTACAGAGTGTTAGCGGCCTTTTCAGTCCCTCTAGAGTCAATGTTTTCCCAGTAAACCCCAGTCTAGAAAGTCATGGAAGTCTGCTCTGAAGGCTGGTTTGACTCCTTCCTTCCTTCCTTCCTTCCTTCCTTCCTTCCTTCCTTCCTTCCTTCCTTCCTTCCTTCCTTCCTTCCTTCCTTCCTTCCTTCCTTCCTTCCTTCCTTCCTTCCTTCCAGCATACTCTGAGGCAGCGGTTACACCTTACCATTTTAATCCATGTCAGGAAGGGAGCTGTATCCAAGCCATTTTCGGTCTGGAACAGCGTGGCTACACCTTCCTGCTGCTGTAGCTGGTAGTCCTAAGTTGTGAGTGGGTGGGGGAAATGCTGTGCTTGATGTGGATGCGTTCTGGGAGGGTAAAGGGGGGGCGAGGTAACAGGTAGAAGCAGGAGGAGGGGGATCAAGGCAAGGCAGCATTGACGGAGTGGGGAGAGAAATTTGGCAAGAGGGAGGGGAGGGAGATTGGAGTGGGTAGATGGAGATCATTGGGCCTCAGCAGCTGTAACAGGGAAAGGAAATCAAGGCAAGAGGGAGGTGCAGAAAAGCAGATCCGGCGACAGGGAAGGGAAATCAAGGTGATGGGGGGAGATTGCAATGACAGGGCAGAGGAAGAAGAAGAAGAGTTGGCTTTTCTACCCCACTTTTCTCACCAATTTAGGGGAACTAAAAGTGGCTGACAAACCTTCTTTTCTCCACAGTAGGCACCCTATATGGTAGGAGGGGCTGTAAGAGCTCAGAAAGAGAGCTGTGGCTCACCCAAGGCCACCCAGTTGGCTTTGTGGAGGACGGCAGAATCAAACCCGGTATTCCCAGATAAGAGTCCGGCTCCTTAACTTACATGAAGGACTGTCACAGCAAAGGGGAGGGGGAGAGGCAAGACTCAGAGCAGAGGCTTGCCAAGGTATCATTTTCTGGGCAGTCAGGGAACCAGACCGGTGGCCTCCTGGAAGGGGATTAAAACTTTAATGCTGTATTGGCCCTAATGAAGGAACACCTGAATAGAGGGAGGAAATCCAGGGGAAAAAAAAACAGCTTGGCATTTAAAGATGTAACCAATGGGCTGGAATTCAGGCTGAAGAAAGATTAAAGTAAAGGTGTAACCGTGGCCTGAATCACTGTGATCTAAATACCTTTGAGTGCTTTTCTGTGTATATAGTTTTACAACAAATACAGTCAACCTGCTTGTAACAGCAGCAGAGCAAAATATGGCCCCATGTAGTTTTGCTTGCAATTTATCCCTCTTGTTCTTCAGGTTTGTTTTCTAGGTGGAACTGGGAAATCATACTCCCAACTGTTCAGATCTTAGCCTAGCATAGCCTTCACTTTCTTGCTAACCTCCAAGGAACTTGAGGTTAAATTTCCCATCGGTGATGTCTACTGTTGATGGGAGTTACAATCCAAAGCATATAGGAGACATATAGAGAGCCCCAGATTGGTTAAGACAGGCACAAAAGACAATGCTGAGTTTATTAACCTGTCTTTCGTGATGCTGTCCTCTTTGTCGTCATCCTCACCTTTTCCTTTTTTAACTGAGAACACGTTTTCTGAGAAAATCTTTTATTATTGTTTTATTCATCCAGTTTTTTAAAAAAAAAGTTACAGAGAAAACCCCATACTCTTTTGTGTATCCTTGTTAATTTCTCACCTGTGAAGCTGTTGAAAAAAATGCTGGTTCATGCAGTGGCTACTGGGTGGTACCCAAGCATTGTGAAATCAAAACTTTTCCCAGAGACCCGGTCTCAGCTCTGCAAAGGCTTCTGGTTTCCATCGGCTTCAGGAATACAAATCATAAGGTTGTTCCCAAACTCTCTTATTTTTCTTGGCAGGCTGTTTTCTGA
Organism: Aspidoscelis tigris stejnegeri; assembly: GCA_023333525.1. NCBI lineage: Eukaryota > Metazoa > Chordata > Lepidosauria > Squamata > Teiidae > Aspidoscelis > Aspidoscelis tigris. The sequence continues at coordinate 19,172,910 of JALMGA010000007.1, forward strand.
GTGGCTAATGGAAACAAATGCCTACTTACAATGTTCTTTCACTTAATGCGTTTACTGCTTCAGCAAATTATGCTTCATTATTACTGTGGTCTGTAATCTATGGGATGTGGCTTTTGTTCTGATGGATGCAATCAATTTCTCTTGTTTTAAAAAATGTAGCCACAGGGAATGTTCAAGGGAACAGCTGAAAGCCAATGGGAAATGGCTTGGTATTTGGCTTATACATCTGAAATATCTCTTGATTGTGTGGAAGATAGTCTTGAGTTGAGCTAGAAAGATTGCTTAGTTGTACGTATAGAATTTTGATAGCTAGGTAGCCAAGACAGAGCTCCTGAAAAACAAGTGGTGGGGTCAGCATGTTTAGAGGGGGAAGAGAACTCAGGGTTTGCAGAAGTAGAAAAAACAGGCAATGGGAAGGAAAATTTTTTGTAGGTGAAAATATGGGCCAAAGCAGGCCAGTGAGAACTGAGGATGCTTACTGACCAAAGGGCTTGGTGATTTGGCGCTGAGACAGAGAATAGAGGACCCCAGATAAGGACAGCACTGAATGGCTGGAACCCTAAGCAGAGGTTCTTCCCACTAACAGTATTGGAGGTTTCGCTTTGTAAAAATACATGTTTTGCTGATTTCTTAATCCTATTCAAGGAATATTCATAACCCAGAATTACCCAGCCTGAAAAACTGTGAAATTTTGTTCCAAGTTGGGGAAAGGGGGTATATATAATTGAAAGATGCACAGAGAAAGCCCATGTCTCTGTGTGAGAGGAGGAGAGAGAAAAAGAGAGAAAAAGAAAGACAATTCTGTGTGTGTGAGAGAAAGAGAGAGAAATAACATTCTCTGTGGGTGCTTTTTGCAGTTGCTCATCAGGTTAATTTTTCCCTTCGCCAGCAGGGGGACCCCTAGTGTTGTAAATGAATATTAGAGGCCTAGAGTAAACTACTTTCCCTTTGATTCTTCCTTCTGTATTAGATAGAACAAGCTGATAAGTACATTACAAATTGACCAGGTGTTGGTTTTGATAGCTGTTACCAATGGGGACTGAGAAAGAAATATTACGTATGCCATCTACGGTCTCCTAGGTCAGAGGCTACTCGTTTCTCAGTAATAAATAAGATACTTCGGAGTGAATTTTTTTCTTACCGCAGACTATTCCTTGAAAGAGTTTCATGAAATATCTAACAAGGCATTTAAATGTGAAGGGAGTCAATTCTCTACCAAGTCTGAAGAGACTGAGCTTTAGCCCATTGGCCTGATTGTCTTTCCAGCCTTCCTGTTGAGGAGTTGACGTTGGCAAACTTATGTGAAGGACAAAATAATTCTTGCAGTTACACTGGTGGAGGTCACAAATGTAGTATAGCATTGTAGTGCTTGTGAGCCAGTTTGGTCTAGTGGTTAGGGGGCCGGACTCTTATCTGGGAATACTTGGTTTGATTCTACCCTCCCCCATGAAGCCAACCAGGTGACCTTGGGTGAGCCAGAGCTCTCTTTTGAGCTCTCACAGGCAGCCCCACCTACCTCACAAGGTGTCTGTTGTGGGGAGAAGAATAGAAACTTTTGTCAGCCGCTTTGAGTCCCCTTAAATGGGTGAGAAAAGTGGGGTGGAAAAGTCAACTCTTGTTCTTCTTGTATGTCTGCAATCAGACAGGGCAAAGTGAAAATGCAGTACTCCAGATGTTGCTGAGTTCACTGGCACTCTTGTCATCTTGTTGTCTGCTTCAGTTAGTGTGCCAAGAAAACGCACTGGCAGTTAATGAGTGGCTTGCAGTCTCCTGCAGAAAGAGACAGGCAGACTAATGAAGCTTTCAGGACTTCCAGGAGGAGGCAGCAACATTTACCAGCAGCTGAAAGACAGTGGTTTTAGGTGTGGTATAGAAACAGGCCAAGGATCAGAAAAGCCAGAATGGGTAGTCAAGACAAGGCACACATGTGAAATGCTGGACATCTAGGCGACTTGCTTCTAACAACAACTACCAGTTTCTTCAGCATGTTTGCTCATAGCTCATGCAGTTCACAGCTTGTGCATAGCTGCTCACTGCTCCTCCCAAATGTGAAGGTCCCTCGATTAAGAATCTTAGGTGCCCTGGACCCTACAGAGACTTTGCCAGGCGCCCTCTATCTGCAAGATTATTTATGTCTTTGATATTCATGTGGAGAGGGTGGTGTGGCCTCCACATCAGGACCTGGCTGGCTCTCTCAAGGCCCTGCTGAGCAAAGATTCTCAGTGGGTGGCAGTTCCTGGGACTCTGAAGGTATGTGCCAGATATCAGGGTTACTAGGACCTAGTGTTGCTTCTATACCTCCTCTCCATACTCACGAATCCTCGCTGTGATGACATGATCACCATCTGGACATCCTTCAGTGACCTGAGTACAAAATGATTGTTATGAAGGATGTATAGGGTAAAATTCCGATGTCATTTATATTCAGGGGTCAACTGGTCCGTAAGATCAAAGTCAGCAACTTAGGAGCTCCGAACTCAAATCCATTTGGTCTTTCTCTTTCATACATGTTTCACTCCAGGTTTGATTGGCATGTACACAGTCCGTTATGCACTGTAGTCTTACAAGGTCTCATCTACTCTTCCCTTAGTCTCACTTCCCTTCAGCTCCGTGCCCTCTGACCCAACATCACCTTAGACACCAGACACCATTGTTTATATCTTGCCCTTTGTCAACCCAAATCACTTCTTGGAAAATGGTAGTCAGAATTATAAAACAAATGAATCATGCAACAACGTCATGTCAAATTTGGGGTATTACATTTTATTAATAGGTAACTGACAGACAGCTCTTTTCTTCTGCCATGTCTTATTCCCTTCCACTCTAACATTCCAGTGTGATCGAAAGCCAGAAGAAGAACTCATTGTCTATGATCTTCATTAGATCATTTGGTGATCATTTTGGAGATGAGATTTATTGGGGGGGGGTGTCACTGACCGCCCTTAATCTGGACCTAAGATGATCCAGATCTAAGGAATGGGTCCTTCAACTAATCCAGATCTAGTAGATCTGGATTAAGGGAGGTACCCAGTGTGTCCCCATGGGCGGTGCAGCACCAATAGCAGTGGGTGATAGCCTGCCCGCAGTGGAAATGCCGGAGCACCCATGTGGCAAATCTGGATTGACCCATGTGAGGCCTGCCCATCACCCCAGGTTTTTTGGGGGACAGAGGGTGCAATCTCTATAGACACTCCAGAGATTCAATGGAGCTTTGTCATAAGCTCCGGAGATTCTCCAGAGCAATCTTCTGCAAACTTCGAAGATTCTCTGGAGCCTTTGACAAAGGTCTGTAGGATTGGCATTGCTCTCGCGTGGGGTCTTCTTTGGAACCTGTGCTGTTCTTCGGAGCCGGCTTTGGAGATTGTGCACAAGCTTTGGAGCTTTGGGTTTTGGCCCCCCCCCCCATGGGTGTACCCCCCTGGAGCCTACCCTAGACCCCATTGCCCGATCGCAGTGGGAATGCGCTCCGTATAATCCGGATTTGATGCCTGAGGACCCTACTGTAGACCACTCTAATGGGGCCTACAGGAAATCTGGATTATAGGTCCTGAAGGACCCATTCAATCTGGATTTCCCTAAACCTGTTGGAAACAAATGTGGCTCTAATGGGGTCTGCAGTGGAAATAGGGTCTTCCTGCTCGAAGCCTAATGGGTCCTTAATGAGTCCCTAATGGGTACTTAATGGATACTTAGTGCTAGTGGAAAAAACCCCTATGTGCCTCACCATACAAACAACTTAACGTACCTTGAAGTTCCTTCCAGCATCCCAAGGTGCCTTTTTAATAGAGCACCTGCAGATGTTTATATGCTCCACAGACAGACAGACAGACAGACAGACATGTACAGAAGAGGTTTTAGCCAAAGTGATAGGTTATAGCTCTTCTCCATACAGGGGAAAGGCGGCCTCCTATAATTACCTTTTTTTTAAGATGGAAAGATTTTATCTTGTGATTTCTGTTGATATTGTGCATGCTTGGAATGTCTGTGCATTAGACACGTTTAGCAAGATGAGGCATAAGTTTGTTTTATGACATAACTTCATGCTTCTGTGCAAGAAGGAAATTCCCAACAGAGTCCGCAACAATCTAATTCTGAAAGGTGAGGAATTTCCTAAACTTCGTGTAGAAGTTCTACAAGTTTTTGCTCAGGCATAGGTCAATAATGCATGTGTGTTTCTTAGGAACTGGTAAACATTTTCAAATGTTTCTGTTTGAGACACAGTAATAAACAGAAAAGAGTTTATAGAATTCCAGAAGTCTTGGGCTTTCATGTTCAAAATAAAATGGGAATGCAAGATGAGTCATCGGGGGAGGGGAGGCGTTCTTACATTTTATCTGGCTTTTTTCTTACCACACATTCAATGACTGTTTCTGTGAACAAGCAATGTGGAGTTGAGTGGTATTAAATTCCTCCACAGCAGGTGTTCTATGTCTCTTGCCTCTCTGTTCCCACCCCTTTCCCCTCTTTCAGAAACAGAAATGCAGCCAACCTTGAAAAGCATCAGTCTTGTGTTTTTGTGATTTGTCATCATAGGCGGTAGTGCCGTTGACCTTGCAGCTGGTTTATTGTGGAAGATGCCTTCACCGGATCTGCATTTTTCCACTGCTTGGCTACTCAGGTTAGCACTCAGGTTATTTTTAAAAAAAGATTCCTGGAAGTATCTACTGTTTCTGGAGTCTTGTCCCAGTAGTGTATCAGAACATTAAAAAGCTTAGTTTTCATGTCTTTACTATGCATTAGTTATGCTCCACTGTGTTCTTCTTTAAAGGAATCCAGGGTTGTATATAGGCATACCCTCATATCCGTGGGGGATAGGTACCATTTCCTACCTACCACAGTTACAGGAAACCACAGATACTTGAAATGCTAGGAACTGCATGAGATTTCCTGGGAATCATGGGGAAGCTGCACACAATTTCATGCTATTTTTGACTGCCCCAAGCCTCCAGGAAGCCTCTGGGAGGCCTAATGGCACCGGTGGAGAAGGAGAGCTGGCCTGGTTGACTGTGAATACGTGAAACCACAGTGACCACATCAATTGATACAGGGGCACGCCTGTACTTGCCTTCCATTTTACCTTCAGAATAATTCTGTAAGGTAGGTTTGGCTTTAGGGGTGGTAGGAATACAAACCAGCCTAGCAGGCCTCCAGCTAGCTTTAGTTCTAGGGAAAGGGAAGGGAAGAAAAGGCAGAATTGCTCCTATGTTTCAGCTTACAGGACTTCTATTCACATCTCTTACCTTCTCTTGGCAATCATCAAAAAAGAAAAAAATGAGGAGAAAAAAAGGCAAAGTTGTTCATTCCTACAGTGTAGCTGATGGACATACCGTAAGCTCCAATAAGGGAACAAACAGGTTTTTCCCTTCGGCAGGCAACAAGCTAGAATTAGATCAGCTACCTGATCTGTTCTGATCCAATGGCACTTGATTGTTTCAGAATGGATCCAGTTGAGCCAAACCAAGTTGGCTTGGGACCAGGACAAATGTTGGTGCGTATCCTTAGGCAATGGTTAATGAAGGGTACCCTAGACATCCCCTGGCCCATTCTAAAGTACTTTTTTCTTTTTAGTTCCTGTGATACAGCTTGCAATTTTATGGGGTGTTTGCAACGTTCATAAGCCTATTAAACCAGCTACGCCATTCCTAAATGAGAACCAAGCTTGCTGGGTGGGACACCTAGCCAACTCTGCCTAGGGTTAAGGAGCTAAAGTAAGAATTTCTCTGTGCTTTCCTCTCTGCCCTGGATGCGACTCACAAACTTTTTTGGAGCAGAGAAGGGTGCCACTCCATGGTGCCATCACGTAATGTGATTTCAGGGCACTGTGTCTTCCCCAAGCCCCTGCCAGGTCTGTAAATTTCAGACGAGAACCCTGGGCATGCATAACAGCCTTTTAAAGTTATTTAATGTTATGCTGCTTTGATTTTTTTTTCCAGAACTGAGAAACATTTTATAGATTTCTAGATTACACCAGAGCTTCTTATTTGTGTTTGTTTGTTTGTTGCACGTCTCTGCAGGAGCTGCTTGTATTCTCCTGCTTGATAGGTGTTCCTTTTGCATGTTCTCATCTCATGCTTAGTATGATTTGTTGACAGCAATACATCAAAAGTTTTAATTAAAACAAAGACCAGGGGTCGCTGTTGTCATTCCGCCACTAATTATTCCCTCCTGAGTGCTTCTGAAAACAAGAAAATCCTCTCCAGGATTGCACAGTGTGTGCTTATAATAACAAATTTTAAGAACTGAACCTAGTATTAATGTTGATCTTAACATGGTGGTAATCCAGAATACACCACCTCAGTTTAACAATAACCTTACTAAGCAGAGGATCCTGCAGCAGCACAGGCTTTCTTGGGAACAACCAAATTCTAAACCCTCCCCTAAATAAGCCCACGTTGGGGTGATTTTTGACTAAATTCTCCATTTTTCTCTAGGTACAGCTCCAGTTGCTGTAAACTGCCTTTAGTAATTTATTAGCAAGGTGGTATACAAATAAACTGAACGAACAAATGAATGAATTGGGTGGCTATTTAACTTTAACTGAAAATAATATATTGCAAATCTCAGTATTGCTAGGGAAGAACAAAAATGAGTCATTGCAGTAGCAATAGATTTCAAGATATTACTCTAATTTCACATAATTCACTCAGATTAAATCTTGTGAGTTGCTTTCCTCATTTTCATTATGCTTCTTAAACAATATGCAATTAATTTGCTTGATTTTGCAGACTTCTTGTTGGTTAAGAATTTACCCTAGAATCCTCATCTTGTTTGTTTTTGTGGTGAGAGGTAGAAATTCTGGGACCTACTTCATTGTGCCTTCATTTGTGGTTAAGCTCCTCACCTGTAGCTGTATTTACTTTTGTTCTTTCTGGTCCTTTCTCCACGTACTGCTACTTTAGATTTTAATGGTTTATAGTAGAAGCTTAAAAATACTGTTTCATTTACGTTTTACGCATCACCTAAAGAGTGCCTTTTACTCAGCTTCAAAAAGTGCAATAGCTCAGAAGGAAAATTTCCCAAATAATAGTCTTTGCCTTCATTGAAAAAAAGCCTCTGCTCAACATTGTATCATAAATAGGGATGTCCAATTCAGTGCACCTGCGAGACAGATTTAGAACAATCAGGTGAATTAAATGATCCCATTTTGGCAAGCGAGGGGCCTTTAAATTCAGAATACTCCTAACTTGTGTCACGGGGCAAATGGTTTCTGCCACCATGGTCATGGTGAACAAAAGCTGAGGATGAAAACTATTAGTCTGAACACCTCCTGCGTCATCCCGGCATTATACAAACATTTTGTGCTCTATACACAGCTCATGCTGGCCAGGGTGTAGCTTTCTGAGCAGCTGGAAAAGTAGGGAAGTTACGCCAAGGCCACAACCAGACGTTTGAATAAACAGCGCATATTGCTATGGTTCTGCTTAGCTACAGCATTTGTCTTGACCCTTTGAAGAGTGCCTGACAATGAACACAGAAAGTTCAGCTTCCATAATTCTTTGTTCATACTTGTAGCTATAGGGAAGAAGGCTGTGTTTGCAGACTACCTCTGGGATTTAATGGGTAGGCCTTAAGCGCTTTGCTTTCCCCCCATTTACATCCGTGACTGATGACAATTGCAAAAATAAATAAACCAATTGCTTAAAAAATATATAAAAACTAAATTGGCATCTCTGGGAGGTGTTTAAGGCTTCAGTCTACTGACTGCAGTGAGGTTTGCTTTAGAAACTGCATGATGCTCCGGTATGCAATTTTTATGCTTTTTCCTTTCATCATAAGAACATAAGAACATAAGAGAGGCCCTGCTGGATCAGGCCACAGCCCATCTAGTCTAGCATCCTGTTGCACACAGTGGCCTGCCAAATGCTCATGGGCAAAAACAGAGACAAGGACAAACCTTTTCCTGCTCTTGAATCCCAGCAATTGGCATTAAAAGCATTGTCTTATATTGTGGAAGTATTTATTTGTTGCCTTTTTAAATCTTACGTTTTCCACCTGGGCCTGCTGTAGTCTGCAGTAGCTTGTGGATGGCAAGTCTCTAATCAGGGATATAGGGTTTTTTTTCCCCACTAGTACTAAGTACCCATTAGGCTCAGAGCAGGAAGACCCCATTTCCACTGCAGACCCCATTACAGCCACATTTGTTTCCACCAGTTCTAAGGATATCCAGATTGAATGGATCCTTCAGGACCTATAAAACAGATTTCCTGAAGACCCCTTTGGGGTCTACAATGGGGTCTTCAGACATTAAATCTGGATTATATGGAGTGTGTTTCCACTGTGATTGGGCAATGGGGTCTGGGGGGAGGGTCTAGGGGGGGTTCACCCATGGGGGGGTCTGAAACCCAAAGCTCCAAAGCCTGTGCACAGTCTCTGAAGCTGGCTCTGAGGCCGGCTCTGAAAAATAGCACAGGCTCTGAAGAGGACCCCATGTGAGAGCAATGCCAATCCTACAGACCTTTGTCAAAGGTTCTGAAGAATCTTTGACGTTTGCGGCAGATCGCTCTGGAATATTTCCAGAGCTTATAACAAAGCTCCAGAGATTCTCCAGAGCCGCTCCAGAGAATCTGCAAAGAATCTCCGGAGAGTCTACCGATATTGCACCCCTTGTACCCCCAGAAACCTGGGGTAATGGGCGGCCCCCATGTGGGTCGATCCATATTTGCCACATGGGTGCTCTGACATTTCCACTGTGGGCATGCTAGCATCCATTGCTATTTGGTGCTGCACCGCCCGTGGGGACGCATCGGGTAACTCCCTTGATCCGGATCTACTAGATCCAGATTAGTTGAAGGACCCATTCCTTAGATCCGGATCATCTTAGATCTGGATTAAGGGAGTCAGTGGGGAAAAACCCATTATCCAGAATAAGGCCCAGTGGAGAAGGGGCCTGAGTCAATGTAGCTATTGTTTCCATCGCTTGTGACATGGTCAAAAGTTGATCGTGTTGGTTAGAAGCTGTTAGCTAGATTTCCCCCTATGAGGTTTTCCTTGTCGCAGGGACTACATTTATATTTAAGAGCTGAACATTCACTGAAGGGGGCAAGAATAACTATAGCAGGGCCTGTTTGCTGCAGGCCTCTTGTGGCTGTAGCTTTGAAACTCAGAAAACTTGAGCAGTTAACCTTGCTGCAGTGCTGAGCCTGCGTGCTCTCTGGGACACGAAAGACATGAAAACGGAAACATGTCTTCTCCTACTAAGTTACAGCATTCTCAGAGCCTTAAAGGGTGCAGATCAGATCCTTTCTTGGAAGCATACTGAGAATTTTGAAAATGGGATACGTCAATGCCATATGAAACATGAAATTCCTCTGTGGACGTTTTACAATATCTTTTGTTACTACCAGATAGCAGAATGGATGCAAGTCCCCTCATCTCCATGTATGTTGGTTTTGTCTTATCCACGCAAGTAAATGAAGGAACTTCTGCATATCATAGAATCATAGAATTGGAAGAGGACCTCCAGGGTCATCAAGTCCAACCCCCTACTCAATGCAGGATTTCCTAAACTATCCTGGACAGATGTAGGGCCAGCCTCTACTTGAAGACCTCCAGTGAAGGAGAGCTCACTACCACCCTCACTGTCAGGAAGTTTTTCCTAATTTCTAATCTGCACTGACTCCCTTGACGTTTCATCCCATTGTCTCTAGTCCTCCCATTTTCTGCAAGTGAAAATAGGGGCAGTCCAACTGCACTGTGACAGCCCTTCAGATATTTGAAGACCGTGATCATGTCTCCTCTCAGTCTTCTCTTCTGCAGACTAGGTTAGACTTTTGGTGGGCTACAGTGCTTTTTTGATTTATCTACTGTCAAATTACTTCAAACTGGCCTTTAGAAACAATTTACAGAAAAGGCATTCTCTTGAATACATTTTCTTTCTGAATTTAACCTAGATCTTGGATTAACATTATGGGCTAGTAAAAATCCCAAATATACTCTTCACTGCTTCTTTCCCTTCCTTTCCCTTCCCTTCCTTCCTTTCTTAACAGCTGCAGAGAAACACATAATTTTGATGTGGAAACAGCATAAGAAACTTAGCTCCACCAAATGTAATTTTTCATTTGACATTAAATAATATTCCTAGGAGCCCTTGGATTAACGCTAAGAAAACTCATTGCGTACCTCTGTTTTTTATCTCCGGTTGCCTTACTGCTGCTTTCTTCATTCCACTTGTTTTAATAATGCTTGTGGGAACATATTTTTGAGGAACTGCAATATTTTTACTGTGGTCTTACAAAGCCCTGCTGAAATGTTAAGCAGGTTTGTGATTTTAAAGAAAGGGTGAGATTTAGAATGATTTCATTGGCTTCTGTGTTTTGTTTTTGTATCGGTCTCCTTCATTAATCTAGGAACACTTCAGAATATGCTAAGTGTGCTTAGGGCTCATTGCAATACAGCATCATATGTAGATTTAAGTGTGGATTTAAGAGTATGCAACTCTTCTTTGCACCAGACAGCATCTTATTGTTGTTGATGACATTACCATTGTTGTGGGTATACTGTAGATTATTTGTCTAGAAAATCAAGAAAATAGGTACAGTTTAGAAATGTGCACAAATGTTTTCTTTGTGTTCAATTTGAATTTAATGTGAAGGAAATTCTCATGCATATGAATAGAGCCCTTTTGGATGTGGTAGGATTTGAATTCGCTGCAGATATTCTTCAAATGCTATTCTGTTCCTACCCCTGGTCAAATCCCTACCACTGGTCACGCCTACGAATCCCCTACGAATGCACTCTGAATGCTTCAAATCCACTATGAATTCTACTTTGAATCATCTGCAGATGTGATTCGGCAGGCACTTTGTTGCCTCCCCACATTCATGAATATAACAAAGCTTTGAATGAATGCACTCTGGTGCAGCAACAATGCTTTTAGAAGTTTTGGTTATGCCGAGGGACTGTGTAATGCCGATAATTGCTTGCGACTAAAAATCAATATGGATTAGCGTGGTTTGCCTCATGCTGTGGTTTGTGTTGGATAAAATCTTCAAGAATATTAAGCTAAAATATTACTACTGGTTCCTGGAGAATCAAATTCTACGTCTTATCACATTATTATAGCCATGCTGCTTCCTCTCCCCACCCCTAATTTTGATATTTTGTGGTTTTACTTAAAGTTTAGATCTCTTGATAACAGTAAAGTGTCTGAGGAAAGGATTGTTCTTAAACTGCATGATTAGTATTGTAGGGTTGGTTTGGCACCTGGTCACTACATGGGCACATCCACGCAGTTCACTTTGCAAACAGAGAAGTGGCTTGCTCTTGGAGATGTTGGGCAAACCTGTGACAGCCTGCTTTCCAGCAGTTGTTTAACTACTGAACTATAGCCACTTCTGGTTGCAAAGAGAATGCCCCATGCAAAAGTGGAAAAACAGATGCTTACCTCAAGAAAAGCACATTGTTGATTCATTAGGGATGATGATAATGTTCTCATTCAGAAGGGCTGACAGATGGCCATTTTGAAACACATGCTGGTGTTGTTGTGTCCTATGATTGACTTCTGTCCGTGTCCTTCCCGTGGCATTAAAAAGCCTAACTCCTCTTAGGGACAGTCAAGGAAAACTCAAGAAAGTAATGACACATACTCAGGATGTCAGCAACAACCTGGTAATGAGATTGTAACAGTAGAGCATTCTACATTCATTTAACTTTCTTTCACTAGCTGTCTAGAAGTCCTATATTTAGGAGGTAAATCAGGAAAGACATATAAACAGGTTTATATGCCTTAGACTGTTTTCAGTGTGAAATGTGGTTTATCACTGTGTATGACATGTACTGTATGATGCAAGAAAAAACTTTTTGATATCTGCTCTGCACTTGAGTTCATTTTGTGGTAGCAGAAACTTTACTGTCAATTTTCTCCATATTGAGATGTACATGCATTCATGTCAGGATGATTTAGCATCCACTGGCAAATGTTCCAGTCTCCCAGTGTTGAACTCTGAGATAAGATGCAGATCTTGTTTTGTCATCATAAAACTACTAGACTGCTTCCATTCTGTCTTTGTAGAATAAATACATTGCTTGTAGTACTTTGATTCCCCCCCCCCACTGTACAAATGAATAAAGATTAATTTAATTGAAAACAAGAGAGGGAATAATAATTGCTTGTAAACAACCACTGTCTTCTTAGAAATATACTTTTAAAGTATATTTACACAGGAATTTAACAGAACAGTAGTTGATATTGACAACCACTTCAGAGATGATCAGTGGTCAAGATATGTCAAATGAAGAAAAAAAGATGTCTTTTCTACCCCACTTTTCTCACCCATTCAAGGGGACTCAAAGCAGCTAACAAAGCTTTCTATTCTTCTCCTCACAACAGAACACCTATGAGGCTGTGAGTGTTCAGAAGAGAGCTGTGACTAGCCCAAGGTCACCCAGCTGGCCTCATGGGGGAGGGTGGAATCAATCCCGGTATTCCCAGATAAGAGTCTCGCTCCCTAGCCACTAGACCAAACTGGCTTGGAGACTATATTTAGATATTTCATGTCCAAACCATGGGAATTGCACAGGGAACTTATGAAAATCGCACAGGGGACTCACCTGCTTAGTCCATCATGAAGATACCACCATTATCCCTGTACTGGAACACCAGCTTCTTCTTTTTTAAAGTAATAATTGCTTGCTCTTTTCCACGGTGTGTTCTCAGTCTGTAACCTTTTGCTGTGGATCTTGTTTATTTAAATATTTCATACTTGCCTTTCATCAAGCCATGGGTTCTAATTTTGCCGATAGAACAGCAAATAAAAATGGTTGGCTCCCACTGGAAATGTACAAGGCTGCCTAAATATGGTTCTCTTAATTGCATATATGGGATCTAAAGAATGTGTTACATTTCCTTGGCAAGATTCATCTTCAGTCTAAAGATTAGATGTGCCCAAGCAATTCAGTAGTCCGACCAGTAGTTTCACTCTATATAATTTCCCAAACTTTTATACTCTGCCTTTCTCACCCATTTAAGGCGACTCAAAGCTGCTGACAAAACCTGTTCCTTCTCTCCACAACAGACACCCTGTGAGGTAGGAGGGTCTGTGAGAGCTCGGAAAGAAAGCTGTGACTAGCCCAGGGTCACCCAGTTGGCCTCATGGAATAGTGTGGAATTGAACCAGGAGCCCTCCAGATAAGAATCTGACACTCTGACCACAAGACCAAACTAGCTCACCACTGGAGACCAATCTCGGTTTAGTGGAATTGAACAATAAGAAGGCAGCTACAGGTTTAATAGAATCAGGAAATATGGGAGTAACAGGAGAGAGATTTGAACCCTTTGTCCACTGCAGCATTGATGAATGTTCAGTTAGTTGTACTGGACAAATAGCAACAGACTTCATAAAAGGAGAATTAAATGCTCCTTGCAAATCAGGGTGATCCTAATTTTACTTCTCTCCACATCATGGTGAGTATTCCTCTTTCTTCCCAAAGGAAAATCCAGTAAGTTTTTCTGGCGTATAAGACTACTTTTTAACCCAGGAAAATCTTCTCAGAAGTCGGGGGTCGTCTTATACGCCGGGTGTTGTCTTCTTATATGGGGAGTATATCCCAAACTCTATAATAAAGTGGAAAGTTGGGGGTCGACTTATACACCCAGTCATCTTATACGCCGGAAAATACGGTATTTAAAATCTGATGTTGTTTGGTGCAACTGGCTTTTAGAGAAAGTGCTCAGTTGCACACAGCTTTGGCCCTGAAATGGTCGTACACACAGAGATCTGTGCATGATTCATACTTGTTATATGAAAGTGTATGGATGGGATTTTATGATGATGTGAAGTGGAAATGCAACTTGATAGATTAATCCTTTTAGTGTAGAAAAGTCTGAAGTGTGCTTTCTTACTTTTGCCTTTTTATTATTTTTGCCTCCATTGTCAGTGAGCATGATTAAATTCACATCCCCAGTAAGTTGGCCTGTATAATGGTTCTGTCTCACTGTTCTGGCCTGTCTTGAACATTATATGTTTATAAAAGATTTAGTAATGCTATTTTTGTCTTTATAAACTATGTATGTTTATAATAATAGCTAAGGTTTGCCTTGATTAAAATGTTAGCTGTTGGATTGAAAATATCCTAGTGTAAGCGCTTGCTTTTAAAGATACTTAATATTGCAAGAGAACAGAGTTGTTTTAACATATTTAGAAAACAAATAACCATTTTTTCTCATTATGTTTCATAAAAATATGTTAATAAATCCAGACTGATGAGAATTACATTGAACTGAATCGCGTAGTTTTTACCTTCCTTGGTAGACTATCAAACCACTTGCCTGGATCTTTTTTCTTTATGATTCTTCTGGAGGAAACTTTTCAGATTTTGATTATGTGGTTTTAAGCAAGTTGCACTTGGTAGTCACTGGAAGAGGTGTGATATAAAAAGAACAGTAAATACAGAAAACAAACATATAAAACATTATTAAAAACTGCCAATACCCAACTCCAGGGGTTAAAACACGCACAGTTTGTACCTACTAGATATTTCTGTGATTAAGTTAGGTAGAAGAACCATATTTTTACTTGTATAACTTTTAAAGATGGGCCTTTTCAAAATTTGCCAATAGTGCCAACACTACATTGTTTTAATCAAAAGCCTTTGGAGACCTTTTGTTTTTTTATTGATGATTCCAACTTCGAAAGTGGTGGACTGATCAGGAGTGGGTATTCTATCATTTCCCTTGCTTCAAAGAATCTTGGAGCACTCATGATAGAATATCTAAGTGAACTCATCAGCAACTGGCAAATGTCTTGAGTACATAAATACATTTTAAGCATGCAAAAGCTCAATCAAGTTGTATTCCGGGTAGAAGCATTTCACAGGCTGTGTGCCACACCATAGAAGACCTTTGCTTTAGTGATTGGCAGAATATTCTTTACCAGTGACAGTGCAACCTGGCATAAAAGCATGTCAGAAAGAGCACACTTGCAGACTGCTTGATTCCAAGTTGCTTGTTTTTGCAGTACAATCAGCTGTAAATACAGATTTTATGGATTATTTGGAAAGCCTAAACCTAACCCCCTCCGAAATACATTCTTACATTTTATTTATTGATTGGCATTTATATCCTGCCTTATACCAAAGATATTAAGCTGGGCTAGAAGAGATAAAAGTGAGACAAACAAGTTAAAAACAGAACTAAGAGGGTTTAGTCCTGTTGAACTAATCACCAAAGGAGCCTGTAGCCATAGATGCTATATTCTGTTTCATCTGTTTGCAAAGATCATCAAGAGCAGAAGGCTACTTGCTGCTGTGGAGGAACATACGAGTGGTGTTTTCTTCACTGTCATCAGGTGTTGAGTTGTTCTTTCCCCTTCCAGCAGTTCATTACAACCCATCCGCCTCAAAAAGTCAGTCTCTTCCTAATATATGGCTTGTGTTCAAGTATGATATAAGTTGTTGGCAAATACATCTGCAGAGTAAATGTGTTCCCTACCTTTATCTTTCTTGGGAGTACAAGTAATTCTGAATCCTGCTTAGGAAGTCCTGCATTGAGCAGGGGGTTGGACTTAATGGCTCCAGAGGTCCCTTCCAACTCTATAATTCTGTGGTTCTTAATGTTTGGGGGGGGGGGAGTAAATAAATACCACTGTATATGTAGCCACTATAAAAACACTGCATCGAGTAAACAGGTACCAAACAGCCAGTTGGTTCTAGTGAGTAAGGAGCCACTTATCTGAGAATACTGGGTTTGATTCCGCCTTCCCCCATGAAGCCAGCTGGGTGATCCTGGGCTAGTCACAGCTCTCCTCTGAGCTCTCACAGCCCCACCCACCTCACAGGATGTTCTCTTGTGGGGAGAAGAATAGAAAGCTTTGTTAGCCACTTTCAGTCCCCTTAAATGGGTGAGAAAAGTGGGGTAGAAAAGCCAACTCCTCCTCCTCCTCCTCCTACTACTACTACTACTACTACTACTGAGTGCTAGATAAGACTTATCAAATCCATAAAGCATTTACTAAAAAGTAAATACTTCATATAAACTCCCTGTCCTGACAAAGTCCATTGACACATTTAGTGACTATGGAATACAAGATGAACAACAGAGGATTTAGACCTGCTGGCATTAGGGAGAGAATGAAGTAATCTGAATAGGGGGAAAATTGAACAAATAACTATGAATAAGATCAGATTCATCTTAACTATGAACATTCTGAAGATTCCAGAACAACCTAGTCCTAGAGACTGTGCTGGCACACCAAAGTTCATACTGTGAAATGCTATATTGGCCATGCTATATGACAGGTTGCAGAGTTATAAAGTCATTTCCAAACACTTATTCTTATAATGTTAGTTTCTGCTTAAATTCCTGCATACTATCCCACACTCAGAAGGGCTCCATATTACATCTCCACTCCATGGCTTTGAGGCTCCAAATACTGCTTTGATAACACTGCAGGATCCTCCTGAAATGGATTTATGGTTGGAGATAAATCTGGAGAAAAAGGCATACAACTGGTCTAAGCACAATCATATCGTACATCTGAATTACGCTGGTGCTTTTGCTCTTAAGTACAGACAAAGCTTCATAGAACACCCAATTTTTCCATACTGAAATAAAACTAGTTGGGTCACTAACTTAGGAAATATAAACAGTGTCCCAGATTTTGTTAAGTGGACCGGATTACTCCAGCAGTGTTGACTTTTGCTTTTGCGCTTGATGCATTGCAGAGTGTGTACAGACTTAATTGCTGTCAGTGATGGCAATTTTCTAGTAAGCTTTGGTGATATTCGCTAATGCAGTGAAACAGTTGAGTTACAGGTATTTATCTTGGGTTATGTCAGCATCTCAGCGGCATTAGACCTATTTAATCATTGTTGCCGTCCAATCCCTGTGTTTGTCTAAATAAAAGGAGAAGACATTTGCTCTTAATTACTGGGAAAAGATACACATAAGGCAACTGTGGCCCGGTGTGTATATATATATTTTTTCTGATAAGCTATTGGTAATATCTTTCTGTGCACCTTTGATTCAACATGTTATATGTCTCATAAATCTTATTGGCAGTATTGACACCTCAGCATTCCTTTTTGTTATGATGTTTATCTTCTCCTTGGTGTGACACCCTATAACATGCTTGTTCTAGTCAGTGTATAGGAAGTAACAGGAATAGCTTCTGGGATCCATACATGTTGAGAGAATGCATTGCCTCAAATGGTGTATATTCTTCTCTGCCCCCTTGAGACTCAGGATGTCACCTGTTCTGTTTGTACACTGCTATCGGTGTGGTTCCAGAATGTCTCTTAGGAACAGGATATCATTGGGTGATTGATTAGTATTTCTATTCTGCCCTTATACCCAGAAATCTCATGGGGGTTCATAATAAAACCTCTGTAAGCCAGTTTGGTCTTGTGTCAGATTCTTATTTGATAGTCTCCTGGACTGATTCCTCAGTACAGCACACAGTCAGCTGGGTGACCTTGGGCTAGTCACAGCTCTCTTTCTGAGTTCGCATAGCCCCACTTACCTCACAGGGTGTCTGTTGTGTGGAGAAGAACAGAGGTTTTTCAGCTGCTTCAAATCCCCTTAAAGGGTGAGAAAAGTGGGATGTAAAAAAACAATTCTCTAGCTCCTCCCCATAAAACACAATTAAAATTGAATAGTGCCTGAAAGAGAAGGGGAAGTTTGTACTTTTGATGTACTTCAAAAGAGGAGTTGTATAGTTAAGAACCTAAAAGGTTAAGAGGGACCTGCTAGGTCAAGCTGCAGCTGATCTAGTGTTTTTTTTCCACGGACTTCCCTTAATCTGGATCTGAGATGATCCAGATCTCAGGAATGGGTCCTTCAGCTAATCCGGATCTAGTAGATCCGGATTAAGGGAGGTACCTGATGTGTCCCCACCAGTGGTCCAGCACCCAATAGCAATGTGTGCTAGCCTGCCCACACTTAAAACGCCGGAGCACCCATGTGGCAGATCCAGATCGACCCACATGGGGCCCGCCCATCACCCCAGGTTTTTTGGGGGACAGGGGGTGTAATCTCCATAGATCCTCCGGAGATCCTTCAAAGATTCTCCGGAGCCTTTGACAAGGCTCCGTAGGATTGGCATTGCTCTCGTGGGGTCCTCTTTGGAGCCTGCACTGTTCTTTAAGTGGTGCTGGGACAAAGGACTTCATTGGGGAAAAGCTTCACTTAAACACCACCAAGTACAATGAAAAAAGTGTGGCCAATGTGGTTTTGTTGTAGAAACAGGTTAGCATTAATTTTGAGTGGCAGGCAAAATAACTTGTCAGTTTACGAACAGTCTAAATATTATAGGTCCATAACAGTTTATTTTTGCCTGCAACTTTTAGCCCCCCCCCCCCAACTTGGCATCTTGATTAGTTCTTCTCTAACAGGATGAATCTTTTAAATGCAGAAATAAATTTATTAAACAAATCAGTAAACACTAAACAGAAGAGAACAAGGATTAACTTGTGGCTTACATGCCGAAATGCATGCATTTTCCAAGTTTCAAAACAGACCTTGTGCGGTGCAATATTGTGTGTGCTTCCTGATGAATAGTAAAAGATTTCTAAAAAAAAATCCTGCATTCAGAGTTACGGTAAATGCATAATAGGTCCTTTCTGCACTGGGCCTTATTCCTGATTATACTCCTGAATTAGAGACCTGCTATCTGCATGTTGGTGCAGACTAAGGTAGGTTCCAGGCAGGACCTGCCATAGTCTGTACCAGCAGACAGGTGGCAGCTCCCTATTCTTGAATATAATCTGAATCAAGAGCCATACTGTATCTTTAACATTCCATACATCATCTGCTTTCAAAAATGATCTTACCATGCATGTGTGTGTTCTTCGTGGTATGTACAACAAACAAACAGAAATAAAGCCCTGCAATTTTATCCTGACATTACATGCCAACTTTGACACGGATTGCATGGCTGATTTCAGTTTGCTTTCCAGTTACTAGAAATGACTGGATTTTTTTTTAAAGCCTGCGCGCACACTCTGAGTGAACTCTGTCTTGTACAGTTGGTTTCAAGGTGGAAGAAGGCTGTGCTGTGAACTGAAAGGATATTGGAACAGATGAAATTTTAGGGCTTGAGGCAGACAGAACCCTGGCACATCACAAAAATAATGTGTTTTTTCTCCAGAGACAATAGCAGACACATTGCTTAGGGCTCTGGAAGGACCTATTTCCATTTTATTCAATTTTAAAACTAGGCTATTGATGTAAGGATGGGAAAGTGAGTCCTTTATTTTTCAATAATGTATCATTACCTTAATAAATAATGAGAGGTGATAATAATAATGCAATATTAATTATTTACAAATTGCCCTTTGCTTTTAAAACCTTAAAATAACCATTTTTTGCATAAACAGTTTAGCTCTCACCTTTTACTAACTCTGAAATAAAATTGTTGTGACGGGTTGTAAACATTTTTTAAAACTTGTCATGTGCAGATTTGATCGATAAAGTAGTGATAATATGATCTTGCTTATTTTGTAGATTCCATTAGCACTCTGCATTAGTTTTAATATCTATTTATTCTAATTTTTTTGTCTGACTGACTGTGATCTTTCATTAAGAATTTTTTAAAAAACTCATAAAATAAGATGCAAAAATTATGAAATGTAGTGGGAATTCCCAGGGGGAAGGGAATTCCCATAAGAGATGGAAGGGGTAGACTTTAGGAAGGGAGAATTATATCTTTCACTCTTGGAAGCAATATTGTAAATACGTTCACTGAATAGTGTAACAAAAATCTTTTTTTTTTTTAAGAACAGTGGGCAGGAGTTTTTAGACATTTGAGATAAAATTATGGGAGCCTTGAGGCCTTGTAAAAATATTTTTGTTTTTGAAAGATAAAGTCTCTATATTTATTAAGATTCCTGTATAACTTTTGTGGTGGATCTTCTAAGGTCTGAGGGGGTTTCCATGCAGTTTGGAAAATCTTTGTCAGGTTCATTGTGTAATAAATTATTTTAAAGCACTTTTGAAATTTTTTTTAAAAATGGGAAGTGATAATAAATAATGATAAATTAAGTCTAGTACAGCTTGCAAGAATAGCTCTGTATTTATAGATTTAAATTATGCCATGGGATAAAACTTAACTTTAAGTTTCAAACTGCCACTGTTTATGGTGGGAGAGTTTTTAAAGCCTTGAAATAAAATAAAAGCTTTTAAAAATAAGAATGTTCAATTTATGTAATATTTAGTTGCTATAGTGCATGGCCCAGGTTGGCAAAATTTTCACTGGGATTTATTTGAGAATGTAGCAGAGATTATGAAAAATTTCAGGTAAAAACAATGATACCACACTTTGCTAAGAGAACAGGTAAGTTTCATATTTTTTTCCTAATTTTTGTCACCTGTTATGGTGACAAAATTTATCTGCACTTCTGTCACAGAACAGATTAACAATATGTTTTTCCCCTTTATTTAAAATGAAGGATTTCAATGGATGAATATTTCTTTCCTTTTGGTGCAGTAATCCCTGGCCAGAAAGTTTTTTTAAAGCCCATAGTACAGAATGTTATTTCTTTTCCCATGCTTTGGAGCGCTTGATTTCTGGTCATTAATGTAATTGCCTGTGATAGTAAGAAATAAGATGGCAGCATTTGAGGCTAAGAAAACAAATTGCTATATTTGTTAACTTGCAGACAGAAAGATCTTCCTAATAGTCACTTTTGGTAGTCACTGTTTCACATTAACTTCCTCCAAAAGTTCTGATGGGAGTGGAGATAATTCCTAGGCATGAACTGCAGAGCTATTTACTGCTTTTACTAATTGACAACTTTAGAACTCTATCCTGTTTTCCTAGTGATTGTCTCTTACTTTCCCTTCCTTGTGGAAGATTTCATCTGCGTAATTCCTTAGTGCATTGTTGATAGGAACCTAAAGACTTCCTGTGTATCAGATTTCCCCTTTGATCCTAGCTCACTATGTTCTTTAGAGATTGATTACATCCAGTTCTTATTCAGGAGAGTAGTTTTACGTGGCTTTACCCCTCATTTATTTATTTTACCTAATACACATTTCTCCAAAACAAAATTTCTACTAAAGTGATTCATGCAGCATTAAAATATGTGGTAAAATATGGGGTGGCTAATGCTTCCTTCCTTTCCTTTCCTTCCCACACCTAATCTGCATATGTACAGAGACATACAATATTTATACATGCTTCTGCACTGGTTCTAGAGCAAATTTTTTAAAAAAGAATTTTCCTTAAAATTGTAGTTCTTTGGTAGGTTTCTTTCTTCTTCTGTTATCACACCTGGAAACAAAATTTACTGGTTTTGCTTCTGATCGTAGTTCTGAGGCAGAGAGCTGTTTTCTCACATTGAAATATTTATTGCTATTTTGAAAAGACCTCTAGAATTTTATTCTACCATTGACAGCTGCATCACCTAAACCACTGTTCATGTGTGGCAGCCGTTCTGTTCATTGGCCAACCCTGGCCAGAGTCAAGGTATAGATGAATATCCCTGTATTATGAAACTAGCATGCCTTCATTGGCAGGATGAATACCCGAGGTAATAGCTGCTAACATAAAGTAAGAGATGGAAAAGATGATCCATTAATTAACCCTCCTCAGTACATTCAGGGTGACTTTGTACACCCATCCAAATGAAGCCATGGAAGTGTTTAGGGTTTTGTTTTGTTTTTTTGTCTGCAGTTTGAAAAGCATGTAGTTCCCTCTTAGGGAACAGTCCCTGCAGAAATCAAGCCAGTGCCATCTATAATTTGGCAGCAGAGTCTAAAAAACAAGAAGCATATAAAGTTCCACTGTCTATAAATTGCATAACATTTTTACCGCCTTGCAGAATGATCAAGGGAAAGTGTTCAGAGTGGGAAACAAAGTACCTTTCCCTTGTCTTGTTCTCAAGTGAGCAGAAAGTAGGTTATTTTTTCCTGGCAACTAAATATTTGTATAGCTACTTGATTTTTGACTTTTTGTGAATAAATATGTAACCAGAAAGTGGCAAACCTTCAATTAGCCACTTACTGGAGATTAACACTGGCAGGTATAAATGCTTATCCTAACTGCAGTGAGGCAGGTTGGATCAGGGACTACTAGAAATTAGAAAGCAATCTGCCTTAAAATATGCATTCTTTATTTCCACAAGGTTCGTAATTTTCTTTACCAAAGCCTGTTTTGCTGTACAGGTTAGGTATTAAGTATTACAGTAGATTAAGTAATAGTGGCATAATACCAAAGCCCTAAAAATGCAGGAGTCCCTTGGTTCAAATCCATACTCTGCCATGGAAGCTTAGTGGATCTTCCCAGCTGAGAGTTCAGAAGAGAGCTGTGACTAGCCCAGGGTCACCCAGCTGGCTTCATGGAGGAGAGCGGAATCAAACCCAGTATTCCCAGATAAGTGTGTCTGGCTTCCTAATGACTAGACCAAACTGGCTGGTGGATGGATCACAAGTTTTATCTCTGGCAGCTCCTGAAGATGTAACCCACCCTGAGATTATGTGGTGGGATAGAAATGTAAAGAAAGAAGAATTGTTTAGGATAGGGCTGTCCATAAAAGCAGGATAACAGCTTCTGTTTTTTGGGTCCTAAGCACTGCAGAAGAACAGTGTTTTCAGATTAAATGATCTGCATCACTATTGCTGCTTTTAATCCAGTTTACAAACTAGGGATAATTTGACAATAGATTTAACCTTTTCTGTTTCACTGAATTGAATTTAAGATTTCATGGAAGAACCCCTTTTTCCATTTAGAACTATAACATGTGAAACCAGTGTTGTTTTAGATTGATTAACAGAAATAATGAAATAACATTTATTTTTAATTCTTATGTTTTTATAGAATATAATTTTTTAAAATTGTTTTAATATTTGATATGTTTTATTCTTAAAACTGTAACTTTCCATAGGACCATCTGGCAAAGGATGGGATATAAACAGACAAACAAACTTTGGACTTTGCTCCGTAACAGACTTTCTTCCTATTTTGTGAGCTATAGTTTGATACAGTGTAGTTCCAAGAAGACTTGAAACATTTAAGCTAATAAATTACTTCACTTAAGGCACTCCTTTGGAATTTTATTGACTCTTCCTCTCAGTTTGTTGCCACTCCATTAGACTTTATGGCTCTCTTTTGTGTAATAAAACCAATTAGATACGTACGATAAATAAGAGGATCCCATTCCATAAAGCCTGTAATAAATAACTTACCTATTTAAAACCTCATAAGGAAGGTCTATCTTCCATTTCTTCTGAAAATGCACCTTTGAACAGCCTATGAAACTCAGAGCTGATGTTGAAAGTTTATAGCTGTGCCAGCCGCATATACTAATAGCATTTAAGGTGCAAAAAAATGGTTTTCTTTGTTGTACACAATTTGTTACTTGTATGCTGACCCAGCAGCAAACATGCCACTTAGAGATGTTCAGCATTGCCTCAGCCATAGACCAGCCTTCTGTATCATGCCGACCCCCATTTTTAGTATAATTATGTATATCATGCCCCTCTCATTTCCATTCTAGACTAAAAAGCCCCAAACATTATAGGTTCCAGATAGGAAAGCTCCTTATAGTTCCTACATCATTTTAGTTGTTTTCTTTTGAATCTTTTCTAGCTCTGCTATATCCTTTTTGAACTTTCAGTGGCCAGAACTTCAGGTGCAGCTACATTTTTTGTTTTCAGCACCATTTTTTTTATTCTTACATGTAGTTCTTCCCACCTTTTCTTTACAACAGATGCACACTGTGTTAGCACTTTCATTGATCTGTCATTACTTGAAGATCTCTTTTTTGAGATAGTTCACTCCATTAGTGCATATGAGTAGCAAGGAGATTTTGTTTCAATGTATATCACTTTATACTTATTCTCAATGAATGGCACCTCCCATTTTGATGCTCAGTTACCCAATGTTCAGGCATCTATTTAGAGCTTTTTACAGACTCATTTTGTTGTGACTGCAATTCTTCCTTCCTTCCTTCCTTCCTTCCTTCCTTCCTTCCTTCCTTCCTTCCTTCCTTCCTTCCTTCCTTCCTTCCTTCCTTCCTTCCTTCCTTCCTTCCTTCCTTCCTTCCTTCCTTCCTTCCTCTTTCTGTAGTCAATTCATTGCCCACCAAGATGCTTGCACTCCTGACTTTATTCATGTCATTTTAGAAGGTGGGAACACAATGGGTCACATTGGAGTTGGTCACAGGTACCTCCTCCTAAAGGCAATATTTGCCCGCCCTAGTGGATATGATAAAGGGGCTATACAGGAAAATGACTACTTGAGTATCTGGATTTTGGAGAAGGGAAAAGCTGGAAAATCACATTTGGGAAAAGGACTGAAGAATTAACTTGAATGACACCTATATAGGTTGGGACATTGCAGGAGGCAAAATAACAGGTGACAGAAAACAGGTAAAAGGGGAAGGAGAAGAAACAAGGTCCAGGAAGAGACAGAGTGATGTATGTAGATCTAAGATGCACTATACTAGCATGGTATATGGCAGTGTGTTTCAAGGGTATTTAGAGGAAGGAGCATTTGGACAACAGAAGAGTTATGACCAACAAGGGAAGATACTTTTTTTCATCCAAAGATCATCAGACCATGGAATTTACTACCAGAAGGAGGTGGTTACAGCAACCAGCCTGGATAGCTTTAAGAAATGATTAGATAAATCCATGGATGACAGGTATATCAGTGGCTACTGAGATGGATGCCTAGGTACTGCCTCCAGGTTGGAGAGATAAGCAGGATTCCTCTAAAGACCATTTGCAGGAGTTTAAGAGCAGGTGAAGGATTTGTCTTTGTCTTCTGCTTGAGATGCTCAGAAGCAATTGGTTGCCGCTGTGTGAGACAGGTTGCTGGACTAGAAGGGCTGTGGCCCAATACAGCAGGGCTCCTCTTGTGTTCTTAACTG
This sequence comes from Aspidoscelis tigris stejnegeri, assembly GCA_023333525.1. Classification (NCBI taxonomy): domain Eukaryota; kingdom Metazoa; phylum Chordata; class Lepidosauria; order Squamata; family Teiidae; genus Aspidoscelis; species Aspidoscelis tigris. The sequence continues at coordinate 19,197,717 of JALMGA010000007.1, forward strand.
AAGGTGCCTTCATTTGATTTCAGAGTGAAGATGTTGCCTAGAACATTGACTGGGATTGAAAAGAGGCTCCCCAGCCTTAAAACGGTTGTCCTGTAGCTTTTTTATTTTTAAAGATTATTATAAGGTATCTAAGTAATCCTCAGTAACATGTATTTGCCAACAAATTAAGACAGTGTACAGGCATGGTCTGAGTGCCTGATTCCCTTGCAAATATATCATGGACTTTAAAGGCTGTATGTACATGGGGCTTTAAAAGTTAATTTTAGGTGTTACAGAGAAATCACATACTTTTCCCCTCCCAAGTCTGTCAGGTGACTTTCCTAAGGTTACTGGTATGAATGAAATTTTGTCATTGAAATATTCATTTCCTAAATGAGTCTGTCTGGGAGACTAAATTTCATTTAGTAGATACTATGGAAGGATATATATTGAAGCCTGTACAGTAAGTGTATGTATCTCCTGTTATTGTCTATTATCTTAATATAGTGCTGTTAATAAGCATGTTCTGAAAAGACTGTGGTAGTGAAAGGGGAAGACAGAACGAACTGATACATATACAATACCATACACAGACAGGGGCCAAAATATTTTAAAAGACATTCGGTGCTGCATAGTGTAAGCGATTTCATTATTAGCTGCTAATAGCAACCCTAGATCTCCAGTGTTACGGTATAACCCAAGCCTGTTTTATCTCAGAGGCTTCTCGCCATTTTCATTCTTAGATGTTTGCTCTTCTCCCACCCCCATCAAAATTACTTATTGAGTAGAGATTGGGAAGTTCAGAATCTGATCATATTGACTGGATTTTCATCAGTCAGTAGTGGTGGAAGCAACAGCTCACGGGCACTCCTGACTAAGCTTCACAGATTTGCCAAATTTGGGTGTTTGATAACAAGGGCTGAAACTGGGTTATGCGTCATGTCAAGTTTTTCCTAAGTAGGTCTTGATTTCGAAAGCCTATTGAATAAATTAATAGTACTTACTATTTATTGTAATAGCGGATGGTTCTCTTCCTGTGTAAAAGATTTTCCTGTTATGTTTCAGCTATTCCTGTTTTGCATATGGTTAGAAATGGATTCTTGAATAACCTGGTTTAAATTATCTTAATTCCACACAGATGCATAGTCTTTGGGTACATAGTTTACTCAGAAAATCTATTGTCAAACAAATACGGAAAGTGCCTGCAGCTTGTGTTGTAGTTTTGGGGAACTTTTCCCTAGCTTATTGCTACCCATTCCAACCATAGAATTGCTACTTCAATCTATGAGTATCTCAGAAAAATGTTGATAATAATATATAAACCTAGAGACTGAAATAGCATCTATCTATTGATAATAATATATACAGCTAGAGATTGAAATGTACACTTCTTTTTAATTAATTAACCAATTACATTCTCAGTATACAACAATTCACAGTATCAGAGTACAACAAAGCTCTTATATTTGTAAGTAGGGTGAAAGTACATAATTTGACTTAAAAGAGCGCTTCTCTCTCATTTAAATTTTCTGTGATTGATAGGCTGTGATGTGTATCTGCTGGTGCAATGGACATCTGTTAGCACAAGAAAGGTATCTACTCCTTTTAGCACTTTCAGCCTTCCTGGACTTTCAGCATCTGGTTCAGAGGATCGCCAAATATCCAGAACATTTGGGATGCCAAAGGAAAAAGAAAAAAGGGAAACCAAAATCCGTTCACATGATGTGCATATTGTTGAGGAATAAAATCTGTGGTGCTTTCAAATGTGGGAAAGAACAGTTTCTTGGAGACTCTAAGCAGGGCTTATGTCTGCTGGTGGACTTCTTTGTGCAGCTCTGTGAGAACAGACTGATTGGCTAGATAGTTGTTATGTTTCTTAACTTCTTCATGCCATTCCCAGAACCAAAGCACTTTAAGAGAATCAATGAGTGGTCTCGCAATGCCCATACTGCACTGTGGTTACATTTTTAAATATGTTTCAATATTTATATATTTTATTCTTTCTTACTGTGACCCGCCCTAAGACCTCTTGGTGAAGAGCAGAATATAAATTCTTTAAATAAACAAACACAAACAAAGAAACTGTGCCTAAGTGCAGATAAGCCCATAGATAGCAATTGGAAAGTAAGTGTCTTTAGAAGCTCAGAGTTGATGCTGTATGCATTTTGAAGAGTTTGTGTACTTTTAATATTGTCAAATTTCTGTAATGCTTTCCAATTACAGGATGTTCTTAGAAAGAAGTGGACTACAATCGTGAACAAGTGAAAGTATAATATGAAAATTTGGTTACAAATCAGTAACAGAAGGATGTCAAATAGCTTGAAAATTATACTATTACTCTTTGTATTTGCGACTTATGCAAATAGTAGGAACAGTGTACTCCCACTGGCATACACTTGAATTCACATTTGTGAATTTTAGTGCATGCTACTCTCTCTCCCATGTGTCTGCAGATCTACCAGAGGTCTGGATGTGTGTCTGGGCACTGTCATCTTCATTCCTGTGGCCAGGCCGACGGCACGTGTGCCAGCACAGTAACACACAGCCCACACGCAATTGAATTTCCAGTCATCTGACATGCCAGCGCATTTGCGTAGCACATCAGCTGACCCCTGGCACTGGAAGAGGTGTGAATGCTCTCTCTGGTGGCCGGGAAGGGTAAATTTGCAAACATGTGAGGTGTGTGGTAGTTTCTGGTACAGCAGGAGACATTTCTGATGTGGAAACACCTCCTGAAAGTGTAGATGATGCTTCCCACAAGCTACCCCAGCATGCACTAGCAGGCCATGTGCAAATTGGCCTTTGCTCCTTCTGGATGTTTTAAAAAATAGCTCTCTACCCCAGCTACCTGGAGCTGATCATTACTGTAGCCCAGAATACCTGCAGGGAACTAGGTTTGGGTGAGTGGTTTACAGTTTACCATGTCATTGTATTTAGTCATACTTTGGATAACAGACTTGGTTAAGCAATGTCTGGGGGGTGAGCCTCTTGTTGGCAGCAAGAAAATATAGCTCAGTAATGTCTCCAATCATAATACAGGGCTTACTGTACATATTTCTTTTTATTACTCATCTATATATTACAGCATAGAAAATATACTAGAAATGCATTAGTAATGAGCCTTTTTAAAATCAAACGAAAATGCATATTTTAGGAATGTATAACTAAACTTCACAGAATCAGCTGTTTACAGAAATTATTTACATTCTCTGATCATGATTATATTCCTATTACCTTCCAAAAGACCAATTCAATCCCTTTTAAAATTGCTTTGAATCACTCTTTGGCACTTAGAAGCATTTCACAAAATCTGTTTTGCAGATGTGGAATCTACTGCTTTTAAAAGGCAAGTTACATGTAAAATGTGTATGCAATGTATATTACGTGTCAGCCTCTTCAGCTGAGGAGTGCTTTTATAGAGCTTCAGGCTTTTTAGAGTAAGTTGGTCTGTGTTTAGCCTGTCACACAGGCATAAAATTGAATTTGAATATGCCGTGTTTGGATTAATGGTTTAAATCCAAAGCGTGTTTAAATTTGGCAGGTATTTCTGATGATCAGTTTACTGCAATGCAAGGATTCTCCTCCAGGCCTCATTTTAGTGTGTGGAGTATATGGAGTTCATCTTAAGCAAAAACCAAGTGGTCATTCCTTTTCCATTCCTTTTTGTAAAATAAGACAATGGCTTGGCTTACACTAAGTAAGAAACTCCTTTTTAATATTAATTATAGAATATTTTCATAGCCATTTAGAATGTTTATATCCTTTCTTTTTGGGGAAGATCGTCTTAGCTTAGCTTTAGAAAGACGGTTGTGTTATGTGCCCTCAGGCCATCTTCTATGGCATGTTTAATGAGTTACAATTTTACATAAATAAGAAGAACATGGGCAGACGTTGCAAGAAGTGAAATGGAACACTATAAAAAGGAACAATGTATATGTGGGACTGTTTTGTACTGGAGCCTGTCAGTCCAATCCGTATTATGTTTAGTCATCAGCAGCATTGGAACTGGGCATCAGAAACATAGGAACCTATGATCCTTGGCCTCTTGCTAGTTTGTGAGGGTTAAGTTTCAACAAAATAGTACAAATCATGAAACTTGTAAACAGCAAAGGAGTCAGAATGCATAGTATTCCTGCTCCTTTACTTAAAAGTTCCCAGAAAAGAACTTTGGATCAGGAAGGGGGTTTCTTTTTGGTGGTACTATTTCCAAGGATCACCCCATCTGTAGAGGCATTAAAAAGTCCATCAAACACAGTTACTGGATTGGGTGCTGAAAAAATTTACCTCAATTTTCTCATCGTCCACCTTCCCTGACCAAGTAACAAGGCACAAGTAAAAATGTGGATTTCTCTAAAAACTAGCTCAGTCAGTTGGTAGGATGGGTAACTCTAGGGAGGGGTTGCTTGGATTCTCCTTCTCTGCCACACTTTCCTAGCCTTTGAGCTGTCTCTTCCACACCTTTCTTTTCTTCACATTCTGTTCATATTTTACAGGTGATTTCTCCCAGCTTAGAAGAAAGTGGACATAAGTTTAGTAAATATATATATACTGCTGGCTGAAAAGATATTTATAAACAGATGGCTAACGTAACAATGGTGTTTACACATAATGATTGCTTTTTTAAAAATAGGGTACAGGTGACAAAGTAGGAGACATTTAGATAAGGGTGTTTTTGCTTTTATTTTGATTGTATGTTCTTTGTGATATGTATGGTTTGTGTATATGGTTGTTTGGTATTTACTCGATTATTTATATAAAATAAAATATATATATAAAACGCAGACAGCATGAAAGATAAAAAAGGGGGGCAGATGGAAATCAAACATATCAGACATTCCTAAACATAAATAATAAAACAGAGCATATTGTAAAGCAGGAGGCACAGAAACATATCAATATTTTGTGTGGCTGGAAAATTTCAACAAAGACATGGCTCTTCAGACTCTTCATAAACATTAATACTGCACTGGTTGAGAATTTTCTCAAAAGACCCATATTATTTATGGAATAATAGCACAAGATACCACTGCTTGGGAATGTTACTGTGTTGAAACAATAGATATTTTCATTGACTGTAAAGATCAATCCCATGCTGATTTTCTGGTAGATGCCAATATATTTCTTGGCTGATAATGGAATTCATAATGTTGTATACGGATTACAGAGTGGCAGCAAATGCCTGTATGAGCTGCAGAAGTTTTTTCCATTTGATCAGCCCAAACAATTGTTGGCATCTTATTATATATACTTTCTGAGTATCACAATTTGTAGGAATGTGCTAGTGGGTGGTCTGTCCATTTAGCAGTGTCTGGCTTTGTTAAGCCTACAAAAATGTTACTTTTGGTCTGTGTTCTTACACAGTGTTATCATGTTGGAAGATGCCTGTCTTGATACAGTAGCATTTGCCTTGGCATAATGGCCAAATAAGTGATGTATTCCTGTAACCCAAGTATTGTTTTTATAGTCTAAAAAAATTAGGTTTTTCAAAACACTCATTAATTTCTTTCCTTATATTTCCTTATATTAATTATCTCCTTTGGTAACCAGATAACTCAGATATTTTTATACGTTAGGTTCCAGAAAGTTTGTTATTCAGCCTGGAAGCAACTGAAAAGTTTTGAATAGACAGAAGACCTTTTGCATGCCAGAATCTTTAACGAGCCCACCTACCTTTTTGTATTTCACACACTCATAGAGGGGAGGGAATGGGACACTGAAAAGGAAAAACCTGATTGGTTGTTGTCAGATCCGTGAGATGACAGATCTGTGAGACAACAGGAGTTCTTTAGTCTCCTCTAGCTCTGTTCTGTTTGTTCTTTTATGCATCTCTTTCCTGACGGTTTTGCTGGATTTCAGGCTTGCAGAATTGAAAAGAAATCAAGGGGCAGGTTGCCTAGTCAGTAGACCAGCCCCCAAAAGTGGGCTAATTGAATTGCTTTGGTTTCAACAGAACAACATAAAATCAGCATTTTTAAAAAACTAAAAATTATACTGCAATTGTTGAACAATGGGATTGAGGAAGGAATATTACTGTCTTCATATGCTGGTTGGACATGTTTTATAGTTATGTATGTATGTATGTATTTTATTTATTTATTTATTTCCTGCCCTTCACCCGAAGTTCCAGAGCAGGTTTTATATATAAAAGATACTTAAACAATGGAAAAAAATATGGCTAAAAGATCTGATATTTACATCATGATATTTACAATATGATGTATAGATGGCACCTTACCCCACACATATTATCTAAAATATAATGTATCAAATAAATGTTGGAAGTGTGGGGAAAAGGATGGACTGTATTGCCACATGTTGTGGATATGCCCCAAAGCTTTTATAATTATTTTATTATTACCCGCCCTGAGACCTTCAGGTATAACGATGGATGGATGGAAGGAAAGAAGAAAGAAATACTATCACAGTTTATATTGCACAATCTATAATATGCAGTACATAGTGCTGTTCAGTTTTTGATGTGGCTTATTTCTAGACAAGGATGTAGGCTTGCACAATACCTGAACTGCTTAAGTAATTGTGTTATCTAGATTCTTGGGTGATGGGCACATTCATTTGTATCTAATGATATGTCACATAAGGATGATGGTAAACTGTGACCTCATCTGTTGACTTCATCCTAACCATCTTTAGCTGTCAGTGCTAGATTTTACACAATGGGTAAAACTGTAGATCTGGAAGGGAGGCCCTCCTCGTTGTACCACCACCTTCAGTAATAAAAGGCGTGGGTGCCCAGGAGAGGGCCTACTCAGTGATGGTCCCTAGGTTATGGAATAGTCTCTCCCTTGAGGTGTGTCAGGGACCTTCATTATAGGGATGTGCACAAATGTATTTTTGATATTTGAATCCGAGTAGATTCAAATGTCAAAAAATCCAATTCTATTAGGATATTTAAGATCCAAATGTCATTAAATCCTATTCCGGTGATGGCCAACCTATGACACGTGTGTCACAGGTGGCACACCAAGCCCTTTTGGGTGACACACCTGGTCACCCTGGCACCTGGGTGTGTAGTGCTTGCTTGTTCTTGAAGTGTACGAAATGCCAACTTTCAATTGAAGATTTAGCAAACAAAATGCAGCAACAAAAGTCACTAATGTAAAGAATTATTTGTTTTTGCTTTTAATAAAATATTACTAGAGCTACAAGATTCACAAAATTATGGATATTTCTAAATGTGACACAGCACCCGAGTTAAGCTAGGTTTTCTTGCAGATTTTGACACACCGAGCTCAAAAGGTTCGCCATCACTGTCCTATTCGAATCCGCAACATACAAATCCATACATTGGAATGTTAGATTCATATTAAAGATACGAATGTCGACATCATTCATTTCTGTTATACGTATCTGTGCACATTCCTTAAAATCAGTATGCATGCCGTATTATCCCATATGCATCCTGTTTTAATCCCATATTTTAAGCGCAAGATACTTATAATTTTCTACACATTCTAATTATTTGAAAATCTGTATCGGATTTTCAAAAATCCATATTTGAGTTTGAATGTGCAAATTTGGATTTTTGAAAATCCAATTCAAGTTCAAATGTCAACATTTGTCAGATTCGAATCAAATATTTGGATTTTTGAATATTCGTGCACATCCCAACTTCACTATATGTGTTTAGGAAGGCAATGAAGATGCACCTCTTTGTCCTGGCCTTTGGTTAAATGGGGATACACTTTCTCTTCTCACTTTAGACACTTCTGTTGAGACGTTTGGGTATAGGGAGGGATAATAATAATAGTAGCACAAGATAACACGATTGCATTGTCATAAATTTGATCGGAAAATCAGGATATTTGGACCTAATTGCAATGGATTTTTCCTTGGACTCCTTATCAAATCATTCTTTCTGTTGGTCTCTTGCTAGGACTGTAAGAACATGGGATGTCACCAATGACAAAAAACACAAAGGTGTGTTTAAGCCACGGTCAGCTCAAGGTAAACGAGTGATTCCCACAAGCTGTACATACAACAGAGATGGTAAACTCATTGCAGCTGGCTGCCAAGATGGGTCCATCCAGATCTGGGATAGGAATATGAATGTGAGTAGTCTTCACATACATCTTCACGAACGTTCTGGCTTTATATTGTCCTTTAATATCTTGGACTGAAGTCTTCTTTCTCTCTCTCGTTTTTGTTTCTTGGAGTTATGCACTCTCAGTGCAAGTTGGCAAATACTGTTGGTGAGGTAGGGGAGAATTCTTTTAAAACCATGTAAAATTAAACAATTCTATTTATAATACTCAACAGCCTAGATGTACTTCATTATTTGAGTTGCCTAATCTTCCCTGGATGAGGTCATCTCTCCCGCCCACCCCCACAAAAAATATTATTCGATTTTGACTTTTTAACATCAGGATTCTCCCTTATGACTAAAATTGTGAGATTTGGTTTAATGTTTATCCCCATTAAAGTTTATACCGAAAGAAAAACAATATTGTTGTTGGTTACCCAAGGGGCCAGGTCCCTTTCAGGTTCCCCTCCATGGGCAACAATGTAGTTTTCTTGGCAGAGACAGAGAAGTGGTTTGCTGACTTCCAGGGGGAAGCTGGGTTTCGAACCTGTGACCCTCTGCTTTCTAGGCAGTGTACTCTACCACCAAGTTACAGTCACTTATAAAACTATTAGTGTCGCTCTCTCTTTATTTATTACAACAAATCCCATGTTCTGTCTTAGAATGCTGTTATTGCCGCTCTTGTCGAAAATGAATTTAGAAACAAGTCATGTAAGAAATAGTCAAGGAATGCTCCAAGAAATATAAATCTGTAGCCCAGCTATCAGCTATTCTATTTTTACTAAGTATATGCAGAAGTGAAAGGTGACTGAAATTGTACAGATCTCCTCTGTACTTGTTAATACCTATGCATGCATTTTGTAAGTTTGAAGACACATGTGGAGAGAGGCATGAACAACTACCAGGAGTGCTATTCTTTACTTGACAGTGGGAACCTTAATATTTGAATACTGTCTGCATTTACATCAACAGCTACACAGGTGATGAAAGCCAGCCTCTGAAAAAATTATTATTCCGCTGGAACAAGTTTATAGTTTGAATAGCTTCGGAAACCCCCATGCTATTAAGAAGTTTTAGTAGGTTTATTGTGGAAACATCAACAGAAATAAAATGCTGACAATCAAAATCAGTGAAAATTACAATGGATTAAAATCAATTTGGATTTCAGATATTTTAGTTCTCAGTTCATAAGAACATAAGAGAAGCCCTGCTGGATCAGGCAACAGCCCATCTAGTCCAGCGTCCTGTCGCACACAGTGGCCCACCGAATGCTCATGGGCATCTCAAGCAGTGACAAGGACAGACCTTTTCCTGCTCTTGAATCTCAGCAAATGGCCTTAGAAGCGTCCTGCTCCCCCCCCCCCAGTCTGAAAGATGTACCTAGGCATTCATTCTAGTAGCCACTGATACATCTGTCACCCATAAATTTGTCTAACCCTTCCTTAAAGCCATCTAGGCTTTATTTGTATTTTCTTCTCAAATGGTGGTGAAAGGGTATACAACTTCCAAATTGCTAGCAGAAATCATATTCTTCAGACTGGATGGCCATATAATGGCTTCCTAAGTTCATTACATAAGCCCAGTTTGGGAATAGAGAGCTTCCACAGTAGCTACTCTATTGATACTGCAATACTGGATAAATTATAATTACAGGAAGAACAAGGTGATAGCAAAATCAACCAAAAATACAGATCAAAGAGATTTATTTATTTATTTATTTATTTATTTATTTATTTATTTATTTATTTATTTATTTATTTATTTATTTATTTATTTATTTATTTATTTATTTATTTATTTATTTATTTATTTATTTATTTATTTATTTATTTATTTATTTATTTATTTATTTATAACAAATGGAGCTGTGAGACAGAGGTAAATGCCCACAATTGCTTCCTGTGTCTGGCAGTGGTTGCAGAAGGCAATTGCAGGATCTCTCTCTGTCTGGCTGAGAAGGGAAACGCTTTACTTTTATCATAGAAACCCAAGTGTGACAAGTGAGAATATGATTGGGGGAGATGTGGTTCTTTGCCTGTTGGTGTATTTTCCCTTGATGCCTGGTCTATCATCTGGGGAAAAAATCCAGACTTCCTTGAATTTTAATAAAGTAAGAATAACATGATGTCAAGAGGAGATGACCAGAAAGTGAGCCAGAATTTTTTGGGGTGGTGGTGGTGGTTCATGAACTTTTGTACAGAGAATATTCCCTTTTGCAAAACTTTATTTGCTACTTTACGTAAAGGTTCTCTAGTATGTCACTAAAGCATCATTCATTCTACCTTTTAGGGGTCAAGACTGTGCTTATACATAGATTAAGAAAGCAGATGATACACAAAACATTTTACTGTATTTGGAAAATTCAAGCAGCCTCAGCTGGCACAGCATTGTCTTTGAAAACCTGAGTCAGCTGCTGTTGATTCCCTCTCCTTTTCAGAAGGGTAAGGTGAGAAACAGAGTGGGGTAACTCCTCCCATTCACGGATTGGTCAGCAGGGGCACTTGCACCATAAATAGCAAGAGAAGATGCCCCATCTCTTAACTTAAAATCAGGTGGATTTATAGTGTTTCTTTTACTAATTGCAAGTATCAGCAAAATCAGATAAAACATTAAAAACCATAAAATTATTTTGAAGTCATGGAAATAGTCCAATAGCGCAGCACCGTTGAATGAAGAAGGAACTCACCTTCTTCTGGATTAGTCCGTTTGTCTTAACTAGGTGCTAGAAATTGTAAGCTATTGCTGCTTGGCTCACTTCAAAACACAAGCTAAGAACATAAGAGAAGCCCTGCTGGATCAGGCCACAGCCCATCTAGCACAGCATCCTGTCCCACACAGTGGCCCACCAATTACTTATGGGCATCTCAAGCAGAAGACAAGGGCAAAGCTCTGAAAAGACATTGCAATAAGCCTCTTCTTCTTAGACTACAGAATTCTTCTTCAAGGAATTCTGAATGTGTGTATATGCATTTTAACTTCCAGGGCAGAGGACATTGGCAACTGTCCCAGAAGAGGTTATTTGAGCAAATGCAGAATATTGTTTTATTCCATCAGTGAGCAGAATAGTAAGTTAGAGGTTACAGCATCGCAGTTAAGGATGTCTCCAGATGTGAGCTAAAACCCACAATTCTCCCAGAACTATATTGAGAATGCCACACGTACTTGTGGCATTCCTAATATAATGCCTACATGCCAAGGCACTATTTCATCATATCACTATTACAGGAAATCCAGCAAGCATGTTGGGATTCTCATAATAGCAATCGCTTATCTCTGTCTGCCAGTTTCTTTCATTATGGAAGAGGGAACAGTATTTATATCATAAGGTAGATCATGGGGAGTTCCTGCAGCTCCATGCATTCTCTCTCTTACATCTTGGCGGTGCCACAGCCACCTTAGGGTTCCTGCTTCTTTGGCTGTTGTTTCCAGATGGCATAAGGGAAAGTTCAGTTGCTGCAAGCTTGGAGTTGGACCAGGTGTTTCTGCTTTAGAACAGATGTTCATTTAATCCAGGATCCTATTCACATAGTACCTATTAAGTTAGGCATTGAAAGCAAGTGTGCTACAGCTGCTGACTTTTTGTGTTACGTTGTCTCTGAACCTGAACGTTCTATTCAGCGGTGAGAATTAACACTCAACAATTAAATGAACTATATGATGTGTGAAATTTGTCCTTTATTGAAGCTAAGATAGAAGATCTATATAGGTAATGTTATCCCTTCGACACTGCTATGCATGGTTATCACTAACCACTGTGTAGTGCAAAACCATATCATGCATATAATTGCCTTTTATGATAAACTGAAGGTTAAGGAAACCATGGGCACCAAGTCTACCAGTGTAAGTCAGTAGCATTGGAGATTAGTGGTTATGGCATAAGTCATAGGCACCTAAGGGGCCTAGTCGTCTTGCTGAAAATCTCCAGGATTGCATTAAACAAGAAAAAACCCATTTTTCCAATTGAGTAAACACAAACTCAAGCTTTTTTAAAAAAAACATCATATCCAAGACAGGACTGTAATATTCACACCTATCCTTTGTATGTCATGATTTTGTACATCATGGCTTTGCTTCCATGTGGTCAGTAAATGTGACATCACCTATTAAAGTCTTCAGGCTTGCATTAATGTGATGGGACCTTTCAAGCACCTTTGACAGACACTTTGATCTATCCTGGCTCAGTGGCACCATAAATCAGCATTGGTAGCTTGGGTCTCCAGAGCTGCCTTAACCCCAGGATTAACGTGCATGGCAATAAAAAACCAAACCATGGTGTTACATGAGGTATGATGGTATTTACTGAATTTATATCCTACGTTTTCTCCAAATTATTTGTTTATTTACGCTGATATACCACCCTTCACGGTTTACCAACACAAACGTATTTCAAAAAAAAATTAAATATTATAGAATTAGGTAGGGTCCTAGTATGAGCCAGTTTGGTTTTGTGGTTAGAATGATAGACTCTAATCTGATAACCTTCCAGTTCGATTCTGCACTTGTACATGAAGCCAGCTGGGTGACCTTGGGCAAGTCACAGTTCCTTCTTTCTGAGCTCTCACAGCCCCACCTACCTCACAGGGGAGAAGAACAGAAAGTTTGTCAGCCACTTTGAGTCACTTTAAATAGTGATGAAATCCTCCTCCTTCTTAACCTAGCCTCACTTCCCATTACACACACTGTTGTTGCTTTAGTCAGTTCATTTTATTTGCATTGTACAATTTTTGTGACCTGCCCTGAAATATCTGGGTATACAGAAGGATAGAAATGCAGAAATAATTCTGGCACCCAAAATCCACAGTCCAATTTTCTAAAACCTTTATCATATCAGCTTTTGAATACCGTCTTGCATATCTGGGCAATCCAGTACATGCTTTTATTTATTCATTCCCCTACATCGAGTGATTTATAATATGTAGTTGTGGGTTCCATAATGCTACAGTTATTATCGAAAAAGCCAGGATCTTTTTTAAAAATCTAATGTACAAATTGCAGTGCTAAAATAATATCAAAATAGTTACAGATTTCCATTCTAAAGATCTTTTTAAAAGAAAACTCTAATCAGACTATTTATAGCGCATATTATTTAAATTAACAAGGTGTTTGATTCTTGGTCCCATTTACAAAATGCAGTGTTACTAATAATGAGAAAAATCACCTTTCCCCCCTTTGTTCATATGATAAATTCATAACTTCATGTGAGCCTTTGAAGAATATCTAGCTCCATCTGGAAGTTTCTTAAATAAATATAAGATGAAAGGCATCCAAACAGACAGTATATTTTCCCTGCTAGTTCAAGGTAAAGTTTCCATATCCACAAGTATCCAACACTTCTTTTTCCAGAGGTATGTGTGCCAGACCTCAGTTATAGAACCTGAAAGATTGCATAGAGCATGCCAGAAGCAAATATTAGCCATTTTTTTCCTGCATGCATCTGCTCTAGCAATACTTCCTAGGCTGAAAATATGCCATATGATCATCAGATGCTCCTCCCTTTGGCTAAGATTTTTAAAAGGTACTGTTCTATTTCTAAACGGTTTATTGTAAGTAGGTATTCAGCAGTTTGTTTAGCCAGTACAGTGATCAGAGACATGTCTGAAAGTTAATCTCATGCCACCCCTAATGAAAATAATATACTTAGTTAAAATGAGTCACATTCTAGAATGATGAAAGCTCTTTCTTGGTGTCTCTTGTAGGTAACTTCCTTAGTACAAAGCTACAACCTTTTCAACTCCTCATGCACAATCCTTGTAGAGAAAAGGGGGGATGCTGACATTACAGGGTTTACTAATATGGGAATGTAGGGGCATGAAAAAGAAAAAAGTTAACTACAAAGCCCAGAAAGATGTCACCCCATGATGCCGAAGAATGTGACTCCAGTTGGCACAGGTCACCTTATAGCAAGTGTGTATCCCTCGCATGTTTTAATTTACAAGTCTAGCAGCCATTAAATAGGGTTTTTACTAGTGGTGAGCTGTTTTGAAGCCCTCAAAATATCTCCTGAGCATTGTTAGAAAGCTATCCTGCTGGGAGATGCTTGGGCACCTACCTGCTACTTACCTGGTGTTCCAGAGTGTGCAGGAGGAGGAGTGATCTGTATATCATTTGCAATGACATCAACAAACCACAACACATCCAGTGACTATTTGAAAACAGCCTTTTTATACCTCACAGCCCTGTACAGTAGTTCCTGGTAGCTGTTAAGTATTGCAGTTGTTGTCCAAAACAAATTATACAAGCACGAAAATAACCCAATACTCTTTAAAATCAAGAAGGTTCAAAAAAGAAATAAAGACTGTTTATACCGACACCAAGAAAAAGGTGGTTGGGACTACCAAATATAATAAATTATTATAAAACCTGTATAATCTGCCATTTATTTCTTATACAGTGTAAATAAAGAGAGTGGTGGGCAAAACTAGAATTAGATTCCAATCCATTATTCTCAGATACTAGTATTTTAATAAACAAACACATTTCACCTAATCTTCTTAGTAATCATTCAGTTTGGAAGAAAAAGAGAACAAAGTTATTTCCATATTTATCCAAATATAGGCCTCTACATATAACAGAGGTTCAGTCCATTATACTGGAAGAAACATTGCATCATTTCAAACAGAAAGGTCTCACCAAAATTAAGGATTTTTTAAAAAACCAAACCCACATCAAATAAAAGAAGATACTATTGATGAAATTCTCAACTCAAATACAGATACTGATTTTATGGTTGATATTATCTTTAAATGTCTGTTTTTAAATGTTGTGAGCTGCCCAGAGACCCTTGGGTATGGGGCAGCATATAAATGTAAATATAAATAAATAAATAAAATACGTGGTTTCTAAATAGGGTTTTAAAGGAAATCCTAAAATCCAAAGTTATTTTACAAATGTTAGATAAAGATGAAAGTAAATTTGAAATCTCATTAGAAATACTATGGTCATTACCCTAAAAATTAATCTCATGTATCTATAAAATAATTTCTGAAGATAGATGGATCTAAACCATCGCAAAGATCTTTGGTCAGCAGACGTACAAATAGATATAACTTTAATGCAATGGCAAGCACTCTGGACAAATAAATACCCATGCAGGAATATGCAGTATTGTAGAGAACTGTATCTCAAGGTCATCACAAGATGGTACGCAACTCCAGTGCAGCTGAACCACATCTCATCCTCTTATTCAAAAATATGTTGGCATGGATGTGATTTAGCAGGCACATATGTCCACCTTTGGTGGTTTTGCCCCTTTATTAATAAATTTTGGGTTCTGATACACCTTGAAATTGGAAACTCAAATTGAATTTTCCCCAAGTATGTTTATATTACATATCTTACCATCAGATAATGTAACCAAAAATAAGGCTCTACTTCTACACTTTTTGTTATTAGCAAGTAAGAAAGTCATAGCTAGAAACTGGAAAAAATTAGATTCTCTAAATCTTCAGACTTGGTATGATAAGATTATAGAATATGCTATAAATGAACTTATCACAATGTATATTTAGAGGTATGGAAACCATTATTTGATTTTTTAAAATCCAAATTGAATGAATATACCATATCTGAGACAGCCATAAAATTTTTGTTGGGATAATTGAAAATGTTGATAATGTCAAATGTTATATGGATCCTGTACCAGTTACCAGGACTTGTGTTTTATAACACAACCAAATTTTTGGAATTCTTGTATGTTTTTGTTATATATGATTAGTTTTATGTAAATAATATAAGATATTTAAAACTAATTTTAAAAAATGAAATAAAGACTGTTTTCAGATGTAACAAAAGAGGCAACTTAGAGAGATAGCGTGTGGTCCTCGTGCTCCGAAGTCTTCTCTAATCCACCTTTTCTAGCACAGGATGTTCACAAATGGAGGGAAGGCAGACTGTCTGCTACTACGTTCCAAGAAGAGTCCATGGTTTTCACCTTAATGGCAAAGGGGTCCATGGGCAAACAAAGGTTAAGAACCCCTGTTCTAATGTAAGAGAGACATTTTCAAAATCGACATGAGGTTAAAGGACAAAAAATTATGTGATTGAGGTTTGATTAACACCAACCAAAATAAACTTATTTTTAAATATTTGCAAATAAATTATTACTGTGCTCAGATGTTTTCTAAATAGGCCTAAAAAACTAAGAGTATTTGAACAGCATTTGAACTATTGATAACAGTTTTAGGTTTGCCTCTTTGTCTTTTTACATGATAATGAGAAACATTCCTTGAGAGAAGAGGTAGAATATAAAGCACTTATTCCAGATTTTTCTGCAAACAGTGGCCAATAAGGATTGATGTTTCAAATAACAGATACAGATATTTCAAGACCGAGTTAGAGGTTTACTTTTGGTTTTAATGAGTCTTTTAAAACTTGTGGCTTAGGTTGTTAGGACATTGTTAGAACTGAACTAGACTTCTGTAAATCCAATATGACTTTGGCTGTGATCAGGCACAGCCAAAAAAAAGAAAAAAGAAAGAAAGAAAGAAAGAAAGAAAGAAGGGGGGGAAGCATATCTGAGGTAAGCTTAGAGAAGGCTTTGATGTAAGATTGTTTACACACCAGTCTGCCCCTCTCCCCTCTCCTAAACATTCTAGGGAAGAAAAGATGGATTAGATAAGGCTTGGGAACACGAGTGTCACACACTGTCTTTCTGAGGTGACCTTTTTGTTATGTCTAAGAATAACCTTTAGTTCCTTTATTTTCTGTTCTTTCTGAACACCTGAGACTTGCTTTCAAAGTTCATTTCTGCAAGCTCTCAGAATCAAAGGGGCATGAGGAACACCAAATTTCCTCATGGTGGAATATGTACTGGATTCTCTCTCACCAGATCCAATTGCCATTTTTCTTTCAGTGGGCAGCAAAAATCTGGTTGTTCAGGAATCTTCTGTACGTCCACTTCATTGTACTTTTATCATAACAACACAAGAAATAACCCGCTGTATTCCCACAAGTTTCTTCTGTGTGGAGAAGGCCAACCATCTCAGCATCCTGTTCTCATAGTGATAAACCAGTCTTTGTGTAGAAGTTCAGACTGTCATCATCGTCATCGTCTTCCCTTTATTTGCATACTGCCATTCCATCGTGTGCCCAAGACAGTTTACAATAAATTTTTTAAAAAACCACAAAATAGGAAGATTACTAAGCAAAACACAATAATCACGTATCAGTGTAAGATATAAAACACAAATAGGTGAGTGGGCAACCATGTGCCCTGGCCTTTGGTTAAATGTGAACACACTTTCCCTTCCCACCTGCAGATACTATTGTTTTAATATATTTGATTTTAAAGGTTGTTACCCGCCCTGAGATCTTCAGGTCAAAAAATGCAAAGAAAGAAAGAAAGACTCAATGTTAATAAGTAGAGGATGATACATATGGGAGCAAAACAAAAAAACAATTGTGGCTGTAAATTGATGGGGTCAAAAAGTGACAGACATGGACCAGTAGTACACAACAGCGTAACAACTGAAATATACTGTATGCAATGAAAAGCATCAGAGTAATAATACTCCAGGAAAACAAACAAGTGGTCTTTCTTACTTTCTGAATATTCAGTAGAATTTTGAATTTATTTAAAATTACAGTGGCAAAAACAACGGTTGCTTTGTTTATACCTTGAAGTGTCTTCTTGCTTTTCCTCTGTCCAGAATGCAAATAACATGGAACAAACAGAAGAAACTATTTTCCTTGTAATATTGATGCTTACTTGAAGTTTGTTTTCAACAGATGTTGATATTAGGCGGAAAAGTTGGTGAAAAGATCAAATATTTCCCAGCTGTTTTTTATTTAACATATGATGCTACACATACTGAAACCAGAAACATCGATGAGAGACAACTATCTTTCTAGAACGAAGTTGTTTCTTTACATACAGAGTTAGATGTATTTGTGTACATATTCATGCATGCATGAATTCAGTACAGAGTTCAGCACATGTTGATTTTTCAAAGAATGTGTCCTATTTGCCAGAGTTTCTGGGGGTGTGTGTGTCAGGAAAATGGAAAAAGAGAAAATAAAGTCTGTTTAGAGAAGAGAACCAAAGAACAACAATTCAGATGTGGAAGTGAAACTACTGGTGGCATCCATGCAATTTTGTTAAACGTAATGACCCCTAGGAGCTGAAGAGAACCTGGGCTTACTAGATGCTTGCAGTCACAGGCCTCTACTGTCATTTGAACAGATGTAAATGGCAGGTCGCACAAGCTTACTTTCCTAAAAATTACCTGGTTTGGAAATTAAGGTTGCTCCTAGATTATGCACTGTCTACAGAGGTGCAGGTGACATAAATTACTAGAAGTATCTATGCAAAGATTTGGCTGGTGTGCTAACTATGACCATTTATGAAGAGCGGTAGCCTGACCTCAATAGGGCATGTAAAGGTAACCTTTCAATTGGATTAGTGCAATCTGATCTACACAAGACTGTCCTTAAAGATGATCCAGAGAGTCCAGCTGCTGCAGGTTGCCATGGCCAGGGTAGCATAAGAACTTCAGATTGTACCTATGGGACATCTGATCCAACGCTTTGTTCTCACAGTGGGCAACCAGCTGCACAAGGAAGCCCACTAGCAAGACACAGGTACATAGCTTCCTCTGCTCACAGTCTTCAAGTAGCTGGCCTTCAAAGGTATTAGTTAGATCTTTTCATGCTAAGCAACATATAGGGCAACAAGATTATTCCAGCAACTCTAGTCAGCAGCCAGATTTTCAGCTTCATCCCAGTGTACATACATTTATTCCAGATTTTTTACAAATGTTCAACACCAGGTGGCCTTCTTCTTTTCCTGCGACTACTTGCTGGTATTTGCATTAGCGCCATTTTGGAGATTTTCTTTGCCCATACATAGAACATGGCCTCTGAGTGGCTGTTGTCTTTCGGTGACAATTTCATGCAAGCTATGCAGACCACTTCTTTGCAGGACTTCTTTATTTGTGATGTGGTTGTGAAAGCTTATTTTAAAGATCTGTCTCAAGCACCTTTGATGAAAAACATTAAGCTTATGGGCTGACTTCACTGATATTTTCCAGGTGTTGGATGCATATGTAGCTATTGGTAAAATGATAGACATGTACAGCTGTAGTTTAATGGTTGTAATTCAAAGGTAGTTCGTATTTCTAGAGGTATAGGCTTGGGCCTGCACATTATGTCTGCTCTGTAACCAGTGTGCAGGCTACTAGTAGGCTACTGAGCTCACTTTAAGGAGCTGGCATTATCCTGAAAAGCTTTAAATGGCCCTGGGTCTACAAGTCTGGAAGACTACAATCCAGATTGGAATTTGAGATCTTCTGGAGACGGAGAAGTCTGACATCCATTAGCAGTTGTTTCCATAGTCCTGTGATAGAAATGTCCAACTGACCTGAAGCAAGCCATTTTACTCAGGACTTACAGGAGACAGCTGAACATGTAACTATATCGCTGGAATTTCTCAGACTTTGACCTGTAGCTCTGTATGCAGATTTATTCCTGGACTTTATCTTTGGCTGAGGTTGGGGAGGTGTGTTTGTTTTTTTGGCTCTTTTCCAAGAATCCAACCTGAGATGGTGAAACTGATAGCCATCATCAGGTCTTAATTTGCTTAGAATCACGGACTCAGAGGAACCTATGAATTCCTATAAGGCTTCTGCATCGGGCCACTGATGTCACATTTAAGGAAAAAAACACATTGCAAAAAACAGAATACGATGCATCTGGATTTCCACAGCATTGTCTAATTTAAATTTAAAAAGAATATCAAGAACTCACTATTTCAAGTATGTGGATATTTTTCATACACAAATTAAAAACAAATGAACAGTTGTTGACTATTATCCAGATGCTTTCCTTTTATTAATGATACTTATTGTTTAATGCTGGTTATTTGGCATTATGCTTTTCCCCCCCACTAATAGGGGATTAGCAAAACATCCAAATGTTCTATGTAAGGTTTAATGTTTTAAGTTGTTAGGATATATTTCACATGGCTGTTAAAAGAATATTTTCCCCCGAAAGCAATTTTGGCTGCTTTACTATCAATAGCTAGCCATTTTTGCCAGATAAAGATATGAAATATTTGCAAAATGGCATATCTGGAAGGCAGTATAACATTTTTCTCATGTTGCTTTTAAGGATAACGTGCTTATCAGCTGGTGGTTCCCTGTATTTTTCCATGACTATTGCTTTCCCCCATTTACTAAGTTTGTCAGAGTAATAGAATACATTTGCATTAATTTATGTTTTGACTCTGACAAAATGGCAGAAAAAAATATTCATTTCTTTTAAGTTAAATAAGTACATCAATATTCTAAATGATTTTCTTTGTTAACAAAGATTGGCCTAATAAATCATGTTTATACAAGAGTAATGATTATAAAGGAATCTTCGGTTGAGGCATAATTCTTAGGAAAGTTGCAGTTTACTAGTACTGTAGTTTTCTATTGCTTTTTGAACATCCCTTTTTGCATCTTAGTAACAGTCTGAATTGTGCCAAATCCAGCTAGTTTGATCTATACCAGGCCTACCAGATGTTGGTTTGCTTCAATGTCTTCCAGCCCCGGCTTGATGATATTTGATAATCAAGAATGATGGGAGTTGTAGTCCAACAAAATATGATGGAGTACTGACTCTCTTATTTTAGACAGGGCTTTTTTACCGGTCCTGCCAAGATGTGCCAGGGATTCAACCTGGCGTATTTTGCATTCAAAGTAGTTGTCCTACTACTGAATTATTGCTTTCCCCCTACATTGTTTCCCCTCATCCTGGCAGGTAATATTAAAGGGTGTTTGTGTTATTTTGACCTTGATCATTTGTTCTTTACAGTTATTTAAAGCATTGCTACACTGCTTGTCATCAAGAGACCAGAGATGATAAGCAAGAAAGTAACTGAGAGCAGGTATTGGTATTAGGAATGGTATTGAAAATAAAATGAATCCTACAGTATTTTATTGCCCGTATATGAAGAAATGGTACTGCCTGGGCTGGAATAGTGTGTACAGGTTGAGCTGCCATATTGCAAAAAAGATACAATAGAATTTGAAAAGTTCAAATGAGGGCACCTCAAATGAGGACTTGTGGGATTCTTGTGTGGACAAAGATTGAAGAGGTTGGAGGTTTTTAGCCTAGAAAGTAGACCAATGAGAAGGACATGATAGAGGTATATAGAATTATGCGCAGTGTGGATAAAACCGATAAGGAAAAGTTCTTCTCCCCTTCTTAAAGCACCAGAACTGAGGGTTATCCAATGAAACTAAATCTTGGAAGAATCAGGAGAGAAAACACACACAGCGTATAGTTAAGCTAAGGAATTCGTTACCAGAAGATAGTGGAATTCAGTACCACAGCCATGAACTTAGATGGCTTCCTATGAGGTTTGGACAAATTTGTGGAAGACAAGACCAATCATGGGTAATTGGGTTTAATGAGTATGTGACAAGAAAGGTAAATGTCGGAAGCAACGAGTCTCTGAAGGCCAGTTGGTGGGAGACTCTATATCTCTATTTCTCATCCCTGACTGGAACTCCTTCGCTGCAGTACGTTTATTTTTTCCATTACTTAGGTACTTCATTATTAGGCTTACTAATAACTACAGTCAGTTAATAAAGCAGCTCAATTAGCTGAGATGGAAAATACCATTTCAACCAAAGTCAAAGTAAGGAAAAGAGCAAATAAACCATGGTTATGTTAAACCTATAGGACTGGAACACCCCAAGCACTTACACTGTAGGCTTACTGAATATACTGGTTTGCATAGAACTGATTTAGTTTTCCAAGTAAAAGATGTAGGAAGTTCTGTTTAACGTCCTGGTTTGTTAGACTGCAAAGGAAAGAAGAGAAAGATAAAAACACTCTGGATTTAGGTGAAAACCTCTTTCAAACATTTTAGTGATCCAAGATATTATTTCAGTTCTCCCAATAAAAAAATTAGAAGTCTTTGTAAGTATAAAGGTCAATGAAAGATTAATTTGTATAGTACATAAATTGCTTTTAAAGTACTGCAACAGGAACACAATAGAATGTTCTAGTCTATACAGATTTAAAAGATACAGAATATATTCCCAAAGTTATATTTTGCTGTAGCCAAAGAGCAGTCAAATAAAAAATATTTGACTCTTGTTCTAAATCTTTCAGACTTTTTGGCACTATTTGATTGGCTGATGAAGTTTCCTCAGCTTTCTTCACTTCAGAGACCTATCCAAAATACAGATATATTTCTTTATTTTAAATCTTGCAAACCTGCTATTGGAAGAATGGAAATGTTATCACTTGATAACATCTTAGTCATATCTATTTGTTGTCCGGGAAAGCTGCCAGCACATTCACAAGCACACAGCTGACAAGAGATTGCTCAGCAAAGGTACAGCCCAAACAATGTCCGAAAAGAAGAAATCCAGAAACAGTCCAAGTCCAGGGTTAACGAGAGTCATACAAACAGTCCAGTCCAAGGTCAGGGCAGCCAGAAGGATGGTCAACAGGTACGTTCCAAGGTCTAGGGTTTCCAAGCAGTCCAGGAGTCAGATACAGCAGTTTTCTCTTAAGGTAAACAAATAGTTTCTGACAAAGGGCTTGGGCGTCTGCCCGGTGTTGTAACTTTGCAGATTGAGCTCACAGCTGCAGGTGATCCGCATGTCTCTGGGCAAGTCTTTTTGAACGTCTTAACCCTTCCTTCTCTGCTCTCCTTTGCTTAAAGCTGGGGATCTCTAGGCTCTGCTGTTCCATGTCTCCCACATCCTGCACTTCTGCTGTGGTAAGGCTGGGCTGTTGAACCCCAGGCTCCAATGGGGCTGGGGGGTCAGAACTGGGTCCTGGCATCACCTCAGGTTCCTCCTGTACCTGAGGAAGTGAGTCCTACTCATCCTCTGAGTCCTCCTCCTGGCTGACCATGACATCTGTCTTGAACTCACATAACAGAAAGTGGTACTTAGGAGATAATATTATTAGTACAATATTGTTTTTCTGTACTGCAAAACTCAGTGTTCTGAAAAGTTAAAACTTGTTTGCCTCCCAAATCCATACAAGCTGTTAAACACACATAAAAGAGATCAGATAAGAATAGATGGTCATCCATTGTGCCTGTGTCTTCTTTCTACCAGGACTTCAGATTTGCTTGCTTGTTGTTTTCTTAATCCAGCATGTGTAATAAAGGGCATTTGGTGTTCTGAGGGAGCCAGGTGTGTACAGTCTAAAAGTAGCAATGCTTTTAAATATTTTATCTTCACAAACAGGTTCATACCAAGTTCCACTGCAGACAGGCACATGCTGCAGGCAGCGACACTTCATGCTTGACATTTTCCTATGATGGTACAATTCTTGCCAGTCGGGGAGGTAAGTCACTATGTTTCTTTATACATCTCACTCCTGGAAATAAGTTGAGATAAAAGTTTGTGCTGAACTTAGAGAAAAAAACTTGGTGCCACTTTCAGGAGCTCTCTAAGTGTACATAAATCCCTTCTATAGTGCTATACTTTCATTCCCACAACTACAATTAGTTGCTGTTACTGGAAAAATGGGTATTAAAGGAATGATGGAGTCCCAGTCAACCAACATAATTCAGGGGCACAGAGGGGGCTACCGCTAGTCTACTAAAATATCAGGAGTGCTGTGAAGGAATGATCCAGACTATTGGGTGTGAAAAAATGGGGCTTCAGAAACCAAATCACGTTCTTGAAAGTGCCCAGGTTTGCGTTAAATAAGCAATGTCATATTCTGCCAACTGTGTGGAAACAAAACATGTTGCTACAAAACACTTTATACAGGGGGTGCCACGTTTTGCCAACTGTGATATACAAAAAACATTACTCAAGGAAAGACTATATTGGCTTGCTCTTTTTTCTGAATCCACACAAACTCAAGAAGAAAAGCATACAAAAAGAAGAGGGGGCTGCTTTATTGTCTAATTCGGGGTCTCAGACTGTGGCCTTCCAGATGTTCATGAACTATAACTCCTCAGATTCTATGTCAGATCCATGGCTTGGGAGTAGAATGCTAGGAGTTGTGGTTCAGTAACATCTGGGGGGCCACAAATTAAGACCCCTGGCCTAATTCTTGATACAGTTTGCTGCCAAGAAAAAGAGAGGTGAATAGAAAGATGATGAGATCCAGAAAGATTTAAAGGTCACCACTACAGTTGTGTTCAGTGATGCCAATATTTTATACTGATTTTTTTTAAAAAAACCACAAGTCTGCCTCCTCTTCTCTCACATATAATGCCCTGATGTCATTATGAAGATCCCCCCCCCTGCCCCAGTGATGCACCAAAGTGTCAGTTGGTGTGGGTCAGGAAAAAACTCCCCAAACTTATCATCAGAACATAAAAATAAACCCTGCAATAAAGATATTCTTTATCATTGTAAACAATCAGACTGTTGTGTAGAACGGGGGTGTCCCACCTTTTGGCGTTTCTAGGCCACGCTGGAAGACAAAGAGTTAAATACGCAGACACTAAAAATAACCCGATGAGCAAAAAAACTATGAGCATAATTTCATCATGTTTAAGTAAATTTATTAGCAGATCATTAATTGACAGCAGAAAAATGAAGTGACGAATGGCTCCCTTTCACCGTGTATTGTGTCTTGCATCCTTTATCCATCTATAGTTCTGTTGGAGCTTTAAATTATTAAAGTAGTCTTGGGCTACTTGCCTGCCTGTAAAGATCTGTAAAGTCATGCCCAGGAATGTCCTAGCCTTTCTAATGCAGCACACCTGTTTCAATTAGCCAGGTTGGTTGTGCATAGCACCTGGAGAAAGGTTCACTTTGGATTGGTCAGTTCTTTCCCCCTTTCATGACGTGTCTTTCTGACCTGTATAATTGTCCTAATGTTTGGCTAAGTCTCTGCCTTTGATGCCAAATACCTTACCTTATACTTACCTTGCTGTTCCTGTAAATACTTCTCCCTGCCTGTCCTCTACTAATTTGCTACTGCAAGAATAAACCTATCTCTTGGAAGACAACTCCAGCCTGATTCCGGTCTGTGACTTCACCAAACGCTAAGCCTGCATGTCTACACGAATGTGTAGTCAATCCAGATTTGGACAAGTTCTACTATGGGCTGTCGTACACTGACAGACAGAATGCCTGCCATAGTCTGCACCAGCCAGTGGATGGCCGGCTCCTATTCCTGAATATAAGACAGAATACGACCCAGTGCGGAAGGGGTCTTTGTGTGAACATTCTCTGACCATGAAGCACCTGTAGTCTTTATTTTGTAGGGGATTAGTTTTTGATGCAAATCCTGTGCTGTTTTCTGAAAATAAAACAAAGAAAAACTAAAACGTTGATGGCGTACTTCCCTTGAAATGCCTTTTCCCTTAACTGCATTTGCAGAGGTTCTTAAGATGGCCACGTACACTTTAGCAATGTATATTATAGGTACTAAGTATTCACTCCCAATGCCTCTGAGACTAATTAGGTCTCCTTTATAATGTAGAGACATGCATACAAACAATTTCTTATGTACCATTCACCAGGTGAATTGGTTTTAACAGAATCCTGTCAGTCTTAATATTTGAAGTTTTCATGACACTATGATTCTTATCTTCCCTCCTGAGTTCCTTGTTGTCCCCCCCCCCCTTAAACTCACAGACATACTTTTCCCCCTACAGGTAGCCAGGTGGCTGTTCATAAATAAATTAGGTTTTGACTCACATGTCATGCTTTGATCTAAAATCATTTTGAAACCGGGTGTTTAATGTTCATGTTTGAAAACTGTTTGAAGAAGTGCAGGGCACTGGAAAATACTTTTGTGGTCCCAGATAGGCTAAGCTAATTTTTATTTGTTTTAGCATGTGCTAAAGAATGAGCATTTGTGCTTTCTGCAGTCTAAGTATCACTCTGGACTTTTACCAGCAAAAGCAGATGTGTAGTCAACAGGCAGATTAGTGCACCTGCCCCAAATACAAGAGATCAAAGAGAGGATCATGTTTAGGGGAATAGGAACTTCCAGTGAAACCCTGATTATATCCCTTAGTCTGAGATGTAGTTTGCCTGTTCAGTATGTGAGAACTGAATCAGTGCTCAGCTGCAGACACAAGGGAAACAGAACACCAGAAGAATTGCTTATGAGTGTTCCCAGTTTCATTCCCTTGGAGAGTAAGCTTATAACCTGACAGAAATGCAAGAAAGCATTGTTTAAAGATTCAATCCTGACAATAAAAATAGTTTTTAAAAAAGATCTTTGGATATGTTTCTTGCAATGAAGTAATAAGATCATTCTGTAATAAATATGTAACTTAGTCATATTCTGTCACTGAAGATGCACCTTTTCACCCAGGTCCTTTCCACTGTAAATGGTTTCCATCTTCCCCATGTTTTTAATTTTTTTTAAAAAAATTGTACACAGTACATGGGATGCTTTTAACAATTAGTTTAAACTGTAATATAATAATAATAATAATAATAATAATAATATTTATTTGTATACCGCCCTATGGCAAACCAATCCGGGCGGTTAACAGTAAAATGTAAAATATAACAATTAAAAACACCTTATCCCTCCCCCCCTTAAGACGGTATTAAACAGTATAACATATTAAAACATAATATCAATGCATAAAACATATAAAAACTAAAAACCCTGATGTCCCTCTACTGATCCTCAACCATCACTAAGATGGGGCCACGGGAGGAATCAGGGAATCTGGGCCGGGATGGTTAATCTGGAAAGGCCTGCCGGAAGAGATCCGTCTTGACCGCCTTTTTAAAGCTGTCTAATGATGTTATCTGACGGATCTCATCCGGCAGGTCGTTCCAGAGTTTGGGGGCGACAGCAGAGAACGCCCTCTGGGAGGTCGCCGCAAGCCTAGATTTTAGAGGCTGCAGTAAGTTCCTCCCAGAGGACCGGAGAGTGCGGGGAGGATTGTACGGGAGGAGGCGGTCCCTGAGATAGCTTGGACCCAAGCCATTTAGGGCTTTAAAGGTGATAACCAACACCTTGTACTGGGCCCGGAAGCTGATAGGCAGCCAGTGGAGGGACCTCAAAACGGGAGTGATGTGGTCCCTCCTAGATGTTCCTGAGACAAGCCTGGCTGCCATGTTTTGAACCAGCTGTAATTTCCGAGTCAAGCACAGGGGTAGCCCCATGTAGAGTGCGTTACAAAAGTCAAGGCGTGAGGTTACCAGCGCGTGCACAACAGTCTCGAGATATACTGGGAAGGGGTATACAAATATTTGAAATAAATAAATGAGTATAGCTGAACAGACTGCGGGAAATCTATATTGCTTGTTATTAATTTTACATCAAAGTTAAAAGTAGCAACATGGGATTATTTCATACCTTTATGTCTTTGAACTGAAATGCATTTATGCAACTGATTTTAGTCACCTGCTCTGGGATCCAGTCTCAAGTTCTTTTGGATCATGTGCCTCCCCTTGTTTGTTTATGCTGCATCTTTTAAACAGCTGAAGGCACCTAACATTATTCATCCCCTCTGCACTTTTTTCTTTACAACAACTCTATATGCCACATAGGCTAGGAGGCAGCCCATGTCCTTAGCACATCTAGTAATAAGTTCAAGTCCAAAGTCCTAGGCAATTCAGCCCATCAACTGATATATAGTGCTTGCTTTCAATTAGGTAGATAATAACAGTGAAAAATTAGAGAAGTACTAACAAATGTTTGTTCATTTATTTAACTTACTTTGGAATTGATTGGCTGCTATTTGTATTATGCTTTTTTACCCTTTAAATCATTCCTGTTTGAATTTCAATAAAGTTAGTTAAATAGAGTATAGACTGCATAGCTGTCAACAATCTCCACATTACCCATTCCAGATAAGGGTCCCACAACTTCCTGGCAGTCATTTCAAGATATACTTTCAGCTTGTACTATGGATGCAATTTCTCAGCTCCATTCTTGGGGTTGTTTCCTTAGACAATAATCTTTTTCAGTATTGTGATAGCTCTTGCAAAGGTTCCAGAGGCCTAGTTCTCAGGTCCCATGAATCTAGCTCATTGACTGGGGTTAGTGACATACTACCTGGGAGGAGTTCTAAAGATCTTGATATTGGATTTTCCCTTTTCTCCATTCACAAACAAGATTCTTCTTCCATTCTCTGTTATATAATCCCTTCCATGGTAGACTTCATTGTCAAGTCTTTCTGCTTTGAGACACAGGAAAGTATAATTGCAACCCTGGACGGTAGGCCTGCTGGGTGGGAAGTTCACTGCTAGTACTTCAACATTCAGGACAAGAGGTCTCTGGTGCAAGAAACTTAAAACATCTGTTGGCTGGGACTGAAGGGTACTGTACACAATTCAAGACAGAGTCTTCTCACCCCTAATTCAAGATGGATCACAATCCTAGCAATTTCTTCATAGTATATTACCAGCAAGTTGAATATTATTAAAGTACATTCCTTGTTTAGACAGATTTAAGAGATGGATATTTTACAAGGCCACACCTTTCAGATCATATGTCAGTGTGTCTAACCTTTGTCTCTAGACCTGTTTACCACCCGATACAACAGCAAGACCCCAGGGTGGCTTTTCCACTTCTTAGATCCAGCAGCCCATAGAACCAAGATTCTCGGACTGCCTTGGCTACCTGTAACCCTCCTCTATAATAAATTAGTTGTGCGTTGCTCCATAAGCAGTTGAACACCACATTTGTTTTAGCCAATACACAGATTCCAGGTCACAAGTGCACCTGGTAGTTCAAAGCTAGTGTACCATTAACTTTTGGTACGCAGCAGTCCTCAAGTCATAAACAATTATGGTAGCATCGGCTCTGGCCATCTTAACAACCAGTGTAGCACGGTGGCTATATGGCCAACCACTTTTACCTTTTCTGACTTTATAGACAAGCTAAAGATATATATTTTGGAAAAGATGGTTCTTCTTTTAAACATTCAGCATTATGAATTTCTCACCCTACACAGACTTAACAAGGGCACATCCCAAAATTAAAAAAGGAGAACTGAGTACTTATTGTAAACCTGCTGTTTCAACTGCTGATAGATGAGGCACCACCCCAGTCATTCTGTTGTGCCAGTGTGATTGCCACTCCTTTTGGAAGGAATTCTTTTCATTTTACTAATCTGATTGTGAAAGCCCACCCAAAATCTTGAATCATATGTTTATTGCCATTCTTCTCAATAAATCTGGAAATAATCCACAAGACACTTGTACTCAGAAAAGAAAGAAGGCTTATAATTACATTGCCAGCTCTCCTGTTCAGTGAGCCAAATAGTCATGGGATTTTAATGTATATTCATAGAAATTGCCTACTTTATCAGAATGACAAACTGGAGTAACAAAGTAGCAGTGGGATAAAAATGGCCTGGCACCAGCATCTGCATACAGACACCCGATGGTCCATATAGAGGAAAAGAAAAAGGTTAAAACAGTAAAATTATGGGGTCTGATTGGGGCATTTAGTGGTTAAAGGACATAAATGCTCCAAGTTCGTGACTTACATATAACTATTCATCAGACAAAATGAGTTCAATTTAAGTTCCAGAGAGATTATAAAAATGCTGGTAAGAGTGCTGATTAATTTTGCTTTTGACAGAGGTAGGTGGTGCCTTGTGGTTTCAAGATGAGCAGTGTCCAAGTAATGCATGGGAGATTCACGCATCCCATTATAAAGCTGTCTATTCCTTTGGCCAAACTTTAGCAAGTTAACTCTCTGAGGCCATGAGATGGAGCTTTGAAGAGGGACTTCTCAATCCCACAGATGTGGTTAAAAGCTTGGAAGCATTATGTCTTCAGAAATTTCAGAAGTAGAATTGCAACGACATTATCTTGCCTTAATAGGATACTAAGTAAGACAGCAGCTTGCTCCAGTGGGACAGCCAGAGGCTACTCCCACATGGAACATACACACTGTGTGGAGCCGCTTCTAACCCAGAAGCAGCTCCATATTTGCTGGAGCATTCCCTGGGGAAAATACCAACTGTGCAGCTAGTAAAGCCCTGCATTCTCCATTTGCACCTCTTCTGAGGAAATGGAGTTGGGGTAAGGTTGCAGATGCATACCACGTCGCCCAGTCATTACGGCAATAGTGCTGTGCATGCCCATTGCCATAGTAAGGCACTTGCACTTACCTGGCTCTTGGGAAAGCGCTAAGTTTCAGATGCATCGGGCATCACAAAGTACAGATGACCAGTGCATCATAGGAGTGAACTGCCTTTGCGCAGGTGAAAGTGCAAAATGGCTCCCACATGAAGCCAGCTGGGTGACTTTGGACTAGCCACAGCTCTCTTCTGAGCTCTCACAGTCCCACCTACCTCATAGGGTGTTCTGTTGTGGGGAGAAGAATAGAAAAGCTTTGTCAGCCGCTTTGAGTCCCCTTAAACGGATGAGAAAAGTGGGGTAGAAAAGCCAACTCTTCTTCTTCTTCTTCTTTGTACATGGGTAAGATGAGAACTGGAGAATAGTATTTTGCTAGATTTCTCCATGCTTACTGACCATCATATCTACATAATTTTCAATGTGTAATGATCCCTTCCCCTTTTTCTTTTTCTTGAGCCTTGAATCCTGCATGGTACTTGTAGAGTTACAAGGCAGCCTCTAATCTAGGCACTGACACAATTCAGACCTATTCAGCCTTAACAAGGTGGTCGCATCCTATTCTTTCTGACCACAGTTTGGCTTACAGCCTGATATGATGCAGAAGAAACTTTCCTTAACATATTTGTTAAACATTAGCAATAGCAAGCTCTCTCTCGAATCCCCTTAGTCCTCCAGAGAAAAGATCATGTCAAGGCCTCGTCCATCAAGGCCGAAGAAGCCTTGATTACGATTTGTTCCTCTGAAGGATATTTGAATGGTTGCCAGACACATTGCTGTTCTGCAAATATCTTTAGCACTGAATTGCTGAGTCTTTAGGATGCAGCTGATTGGTGCAATGGAACTGAGCAGACTTAACCCGTATTGCTGTTAAAAAATGTATTGACATAATTTTTTCTTCCATGACTCAGATAGTATCTAGGTGAGTCAGCAGATCAGCAAAAGAACTTGAACCTGTCCTTTGTCTGGCATATTTGGCCTTTGTTCTTGTCTTGTCTTTCTCCCATGAGTTCAGCATTCACCTGATTACTGCCAGATTTTGGTGCAACTCTGAAGACAACATAGGGTTGATTCTAACAACATGACTATGAAGTGATATCTAGTTGTGGACTTCATCTTGCATATCTGTGTCTTATTGATCTTACAAATCTATGTCCTTCTGGTGAAATTTACCACATTCTTCTACTTAGCAAATCTTCCAGAGTGTTACATTTTGTTTGCATTAGACTAACATAGTGTTAATCTTGATTAGATCTAAGATTGAGATTAGATCTAGTTGCAGAGTAGTTTACCTGGTCATCTGATTCCGGCACTTGGCTTCCGCTGCGCAACTCTGCTTTGTAGCTTCTGCTATCAGCAATCCAGCATTCCAGCTCATTAAACACACACAGCAGCCGCTCCGAGTTATTTTCTAATGAGCTACGATTTATTGCTAGTAGATTACATTGGTATGTATAATAACAAGTTACAGTCTCTTTAGCCTGGCGAATCTGCTTTCCGGTCCATGTTTCTAGCACATGGCATTCTCCTCCCAGACTCACATTCTTGGCAAGAACATCAACAGCAAAATCCCACTACAACAAAGACTACAGGAACCTTATACATATTAGCAACCGGACGTTGTTGATGACAACTTCCGGTGGTTTTGTGTGAGCTGTCTCCCCCTCCCATTTGGGTTACGTGCTGAGAAGCACTTCTTTGACCTTGCAGCATATCAGCTTCACTGTCTTTCCCAGGAGACAGAACACACTATCTTTTGGTTGTTTTCAAATGCACATCCGAACGTGTTTTTTTTTCTCTTACTCTTCCCACAGGCTAACACATAGATCCATATTTCCAGTCTGGATACAGCTTTTTCTACTTTTATAGTAAACCACACATGATAGGAGAAATAGTAAGCATATCTTGGTACCAGTGGTGGAGAAGTAACAGTTTTTAGTGGCAAATTCAAGTCCTACAATGCCTACTGTCTTGTCATTACCTTTCCACTTTTGCTTCTTTAGTCCTTTGGATTAGAATATTTTACTTACATTATCTGTGAATGTTGAATCCAGGCAATGGTGGCTTGTTTAAAACAAAGTTTCTTTTTCCCATTTTCTTTCCACTAAGCATAGTTTAAGCAACCCATAGTTCCTAGGTCCTGCAGTTCAAACATCACGGAACCTTTTGATCTATCTCTTGGAGAAATTAGAGAGGGTTATTGGGAACCTGTGGTTTCCTGGAAAATCTAAAGCAAGCCAAACTCTTATTATTCATTGTCATTTATTCTCCAAGCTGCCTAATTATGGAAGGTAGACTCTGGCAGTGATCTAATAATTCAAATTTTATTCTTGAGCTTATTGCGTTTTGTGGAGGCAGTTATAAGCATGAGTTCTAACTATTTCCTGGCCATCTGACGTCTGCCAAAGTTTTAAACTACCAGAATCTGTATTACATGTTACCAGGTAGCTTATTTTCCAAGGGAGGTAAACTGTCCTGAGACTTTCAGGTATGAGGTGACGGACGGACCTGCCCCTGAGTTGTGTGTATGGCTGCATCCCAACAGGAGGAATAATTCTCAGGGACTACAGAGCAGCTGTCAAAGTGCCAGACAGGTTTTACAATGTTCCACAGTCTTGGTGAAGTGACGCCTAATGCTGCAAAATAAAAAAAAATACTACTCGCCTCAACATTGGCTGTTGTGGTTCCCTTTTCTTCATGTTTTCCTGGGTGTTTGGGCTAGGACTTGCAACAGTTCACCCTCACCTGGGGAAATGGCAGGCCTCTCAGAGTGGGACGGGCTGACCATGTGGTCGGAAGAGCCCTCCCTGCTGTTTTGAAGTATTGAGAGAACATGGGGACAGTCCATTCTCTCTGCAGAGCTCCTTTACTTTGCAGTAAATGTAAGCTCCACATTTTCAATATATGTTTGGAGGAACCCTATGTGGAAATATCTACCCTGTTTCCCCCAAAATAAGACAGAATCTTAAATCAATTTTTGCCTGGAAGGAGAGGTTAGGGTTTATTTTCATGGGGTTTCTTTCTTTCTTTCTTTCTTTCTTTCTTTCTTTCTTTCTTTCTTTCTTTCTTTCTTTCTTTCTTTCTTTCTTTCTTTCTTTCTTTCTTTCTTTTCTATTTATTCATACGTCCTGTTTTCGAGGAAACAGGGTATATATAACGGTTCCCTTTATTCTAGGAGAATGCTAAGGATTGCACTTAGAAACTTCCATTTATAAAGGAGATTTATATCAGAGCTGGATGTATGTTTGCTAGTGCAAATGTTAGAAATTAAGAGGCAGTGGCTGAAAATAAAGAATTTGTGGATTATTCAAAAGGCCATTTCATTTGTAAAGAATCAAGAACAGGTAAGAATTTTGCTTGAGAATGCCCAAGAAATAATTGGCAATCTACTGTGTGAGAAAGGTTGCTAGTCTAGATGGGCTGTGGTCTGATCTCTTATTTTTATTACAGTCAGTGACCAGCTTTGCAAAAACATAAACATACAGAATAGCAGCCATGTTAATAAAGAAAAAAGACTGAAGGATTTTAAACTCCTGCTGGTAATTTTGCAGGCATTTTGAGCAAAGGCTTACGAAATGACTGCTTTTGCAAGTTTTTTTTTAAATAAACTTTATCGTTATTATGCATGTTTCTATGATTTTATACACACACACACATATTCTGTAGAGTGAGGCATAGAGAAAGACTGCATGTTGTTTCTAAAAGATTTGGGGAAAAAACCAGTCAAAAGATAACGGGTGGTATCTCCTTCCTTTGTAGCAAAATAATATGAAGTACTTTATCACTAATTTTTAAATTTCACTCTTTCATAGGTGATGATACTGTAAAAACCTGGGACATAAGGAAGTTTAAAACGCCTCTTAATACAGTCAGTGGTCTCGCTAGTTTCTTCCCTATGTAAGTAATTTACTGATTTAAGATTAATTCAGCATGTCTTGTTCAACAGAAGGGCTCAAGCCATTGTATAATAATGATTCTGTGAGTCTTTATAAGCCTGGGTTTACTCTAGTAAAGCTGAAATCAGGAGCATTTTCTCTTCTTGATATTGCACTGCGATCTTCAGGTCCCTATTTTTGGATATCATCCGGAATAAGGTCCAGTGCAGTAAGGGCCTAATTCTCAACTGAACCTTGTTACTACACTAGAACATTTTGGACTTAAAATGACAAATGATTAAAAAAATGAGGTCAGTGGTCACCACATACAGCTCTTACCTGAACAGTTGAGATAAATTTAAAGGCATCTCAAAAGAGAATAATGCTTTGTCTTGAGAGAAGTGCTAGCCTATAAGTTTACTGAACAGTTGCTTTTTCTCCAAGAGAGAGGAAAGGAAAAAAGTAAATAGTCCTTAAAAAAAAGCCCTGTTTAAATTTTTTTCATCTGTATTGTGTGTTACTGATAACTGATATTATGACTTATTTATTGAATAATACCCAGATTTTGAAACAGTTTTCAATCTGTAGTTGCTGCTGTAAGCTAATTCTCCCTCACTCCCTCCTTTCTTCCTTTCTTTCTTTTTTTCTTCCTCTCTCTCCTCCCCCCTCCCCCTCCCCCCCTTTCTTCTCCCTCCCTCTCTCCTTTTCCTGTGTCGGAATCTTAATGAGATATCTCATTCTGTTGGTTTTCATTGTTTTGAACACAGCTGTATTTTCAGTTGTCATGCAGAATTAAAGATTTTACACAGATTGTGACCTAGTCTATAAATAAGATTCCAGGAAACTGATTCACCTGTTTTGTGCTTTATTTTCAACAGGACTGACTGCTGTTTCAGTCCAGATGATAAACTACTTGTTACTGGTACCTCTGTTAAGAGAGGGAATGGTAATGGAAAACTACTTTTTTTTGAGCGAGAAACACTGAAGAAAGTGTATGAGATTGATGTCACAGATGCGGTAAGCTGCAGCACAGCATAAAGCTTATTTGTATAAGAGAAATGGCTGTGCTATTTTTTATTGCATTCTTACACATAACTCCACATGTGGCTGAAGTTTGATCCAGACGGCACTTACTTAATCCACATTATTTGGATAATCTGGGGTAAAGCATATCCAGACACATTCTGGATTATCCATGCTTTATTCTGGATTATCCAAATAAGTGCTGCCTGGTTGAAAATAGATATTGAATGAAATGTCGGATAGAGATATTTTGAACAGACAGAAACACATAGCAGTTGCATCTTGAGTACTGAGTGAGTGCTGTGGCTGTACACTAGCCCAGTAATGTATAACAAAAAGAAGGCATAATTCTCATGGGTCAGAATGGCTGGACCCATTGCTAATTAGTTGTAGCTACATATTCTCTCCTATACTATTACTTTTAATTGAATTCTGTTCCTATGTTTTATTTATTTTTCTTCTATTTTAATAGTTTTTTATTATTACACCATTAATCTGTTCATTGTTTACTGCCTTGCACTGTACAGCAGCATCAAAATCAACACATACCAATATAAATCAGAACAAAATGGGCAGTGTCTCACTATAGTGTTTCAGTTCAGGACTGGCTACCATGTTTAGTGAAGTCAGTTTTTACATTGATTTTTATCACACTGCAGCCTTCATAGCATCTCATAAGAATGTAAGAGAAGGCCTGCAGGCCACTGCCCATTGAGTCCAGCAACCTGTCTCACATAGTGCCCCACCAATTGCTTCTGGGCACTCTCAAGCAGAAGAAAAAAGCAAAACCTTCCTCTGTTCTCAACTGCTTGCAGATGCCCTTTAGAGGCATCCGTCCCGCCTGTCTCTCCAACCTGGAGGCAATACTTAGGCATCAGTTCTAGTGGCAACTGACAGATCTGTCCTCCATGAATTAGTGTAACCCTCTCTTTAGCTATCTAGGCTATTTGCTGTAACCACCTCTTCAGGCAGGAAATCTGATAGACCAATCCCATAGACCAAAATACTTCCCCTTGTTAGTCCTAACTCTCCTGCCCATCAGCTTCATAGAGTACCCCCTGGTTCTAGCATTGTGCAATACAGAAAAGTAATTTTTCACTCATTCTTTTCTACATCATTCATGATTTATATACTTCAGTCAGGTTACCCCCTAAATGTTGTCTTTCAAGACTGAAGAAGCCTAGGCATTGTAGCCTGATTTAGTAAAGAAATTAATCTGTTTTGGCCCTTAATGCCACTTCTTTTTTATCTGCCTTTCTTTCCCCATCATCGGTCCTAATTAGCACAAGGCAGTCCTGGTCTTCATGGAATTCAGTGGAAGTTACTTGTAACTGTGCAAAACCCTGATGCTTGAGACAGCTTTTTATGTTTATTTCCACATTTATTCTAGCACTTTTCTTATTTCCAGACCTCACTTTATTCTGACTTGTGTTTTCCCTCTTGGTTCTTTTTTGCTTTCTGTTTCTCAATTGGATCACATTTAGTAAGAAGTATTGGCACGCAGTTTCTTACATTGAAAACTTTATGCTATAACATTTTTTTCCTATTGTCTGTAACTGAAGTGTAAATTGAACTTTTGTTGAACATTTGTAGGTTTTGCCTCTTTTCTGGTTGCTTAGAATAGAGTGGAAACTAATAACTATTATGTGCAAAGAAACCAGCAAGGCTGCCCTCAGATAGCGGTTGCATATCTTGCTAGGAGGCAATACTATGGGGGATCCTCTTCTGCAATTTCCACTTCCTAGGCAGACAGTGCCAGGCCAGTGTTGTCTTTGCATTTTTACTGTGACATGCACATCTGGGTATTTGGCCATCCTGAATGCCCAGATGTGTGCCTCAACACCTTTGCTCATGAATGAATGCCTGGGCACATGCACAGTGGACAGAGCTATGATGGCACCTCTGTCCAGAACATAAGTAAAAAGCCCTGTTGCTGGAAAACCCACAACCAGTGCTGTATTTCCCAGCAATAATTTCTAGCCCGTTTTAGGGGAGATACAGCTGAATAATTTATTCAGTCTGTATTAGGGGTGTGCACAAATGCAATTTTTGGGATTCAGTTCAAATAAAATATCTGAAAATTTGATTCGAATCTTTAAAATTTGAATTTACCCAAATTCAATTCAAATTAAGTAAATTCTAATCTATTCGTACAAATTTTTGATTCGAATTTGCACTTGCAAATGTTGTGCCTGTACGCATCATTACGCATCTCTAATGCATCCGTTCACATCTGTATGCATCCTGTAGTTGTCCCGTGTGCAACCCGTTTTCAACCATGTGCAACAAATGCGTATGGATGTGCGAAAGACGTGTGTGTGCAAGTACGTATCATGTACAAACCCATACACATAGTAATGTCTGCATAAATTGAACGAATAGATCCAGAAATTTGAAATTTGTTTGAAGGTTTAAATTTGAATATATGGACTTCGAATTCGAATTCAGATGTCGAAATTCAGACGAATTCGGTTGAATTTCAAATGTCTTCAAATATTCATGCACAGCCCTAATCTGTATTACTTGAACATTTTACCTTATAACCAAAGTGTAAGGCCTTTTGAAAACAGCTCAGTTCTGGATCTGCCTAATATAGTTAAATTGTATAATTTTATACATAGTTATTTCAAAACAAAGGAGTAGGAAATAGAAGCACCTCATTAGTAAAAAGCCATATGCTGCCACTTGGACCTCCACAAGTAATATTATCATTTAAGGAAAATTCAGATTTAGTGCAAAAGGGAACATTTATGAGTTATGTTTTTAATCTAAGAACTGAAAAGTATGGCTTATTAAGTTAAATGATAAGGCAGCCTTAATGGCTTCAGCACATTAAACGCGGTGCAGGAGAACATTATTGTGTTGGTTTAAACATTATAGGAAATAACACTTTTAACAGCTGTTTAGTTTTACTCTGACAAGGGGTGACTAAGGTCCAGACTATATAAGATAATTTTAAAAAGGCTTAAAGGCAGTAAACTTAATCTTTAAAACTACTTGGTAAATAGCCAGTAGATTTTGGCCTACAAATGAACCTGACGTTTAATAGAAACTTAATGGCTACTTTAAATGCTTGACCAAAGTGAGTTGTTGCATTCCTTTCTGTCATGCCACGCAAGTCTTTGTTCACCTCCTTTACTTTCCTTTAAGATTTTATGGGAGAGTACATTATTATTCCAGACCTTTTGTTTTCTGTATGGACTGACTTGAGTACTTACAGGCCTACCCAGAAGGTTTTTTTTACCAGTGCAGCCTGTGCTGAAGTGAACAGAGCGTGAACAGTGGCTGTTGCCTTGCAGATATGTAGCTCATTGTGGCTGTTCTAATTGTGTCAATAGTTTGGAAATCATCATTAATATACTAATATGGTATTACATCCTTGTAATTTTGAAAAAGGGGACAGGAATGTAACAACCTGCCTTATCTCAAGTCATATTATGGTTTTGTTAAGTGACTGTTCCTATACAGACTGGCAGTAACAGCTCAGGATTCATACAGGTGCCATTTCTAGGCCTATCAGGAAATGTTAGGTATTGACTTTGGTATATCAGGCATGTAAAACATGCACTTTTCAATGAAGCTACATTGAGCTTTGATTATGATTGTTGGTATGATAGTTTTTTTTGAAAAAAATCAACATTCTTTTCCAGTTTAAGTATGGTTTAAACTCCCGCCCACAACTCTGATGGTTGTTCATTCAAAAATAGTGGCGCCTCAAACC
Organism: Aspidoscelis tigris stejnegeri; assembly: GCA_023333525.1. Taxonomy (NCBI): domain Eukaryota; kingdom Metazoa; phylum Chordata; class Lepidosauria; order Squamata; family Teiidae; genus Aspidoscelis; species Aspidoscelis tigris. The sequence goes on from JALMGA010000007.1 coordinate 19,236,336, forward strand.
TCATATTAAAACCTGTACAAATTCAGGCACTTAGAAAAGAATAATGAATAAAGAGCAAGCGTCAATATTTCTGAACTGCATTTAAAGCCAAAACAAAGGCCAAAAGATCTTAAACTTTGTAAAAAATCTGTGTAAACATTCTCTTACCTTAAGCCCATCAGACTGGAGAGAGGTACATGGGACTCCAGTAAGGGATGATTTGTTCTTAGCCAGTGCTGTTAGGAAACCATAGCCAATCATTTATTTATTTATATTTATATTTATATCCCGCCCCATACCCAAGGGTCTCTGGGCAGCTCACAACATTTAAAAAGGAACACATTAAAACTGTATCAGACTATACTAAAACCAGTACAAGGTTTAAAATCCAGCATAATAGTAACAACAACAACAACAACGATGACAACGATGATACAAAAACAGTTTAAAAAACAGTAGAGTGTGCAGTGGGGGAAACGTAGGGAGCATTTAGCCAAAGTCCTCAGTGAAGAGATGCATCTTCACTGCCTTCCTGAACATAAACAGAGAAGGGGCCTGACACACCTCCAAGGGGAGACCATTCCACAGCCTGGGGGCCACTACTGAGAAGGTCCTCTCCCGGGTGCTCACCCGCCTAGCTGCTGAAGGTGGTGGGATAACCAGGAGGGCCTCTCCTGCAGATCTTAAGCGGCGGGCAGGTCGATATGCTGTGATATATTCCAAAGAACAACATTGTTTGTTGCAGACATCAAAGGCAGGTTGAAAATCAGTGCTTAGAATCTCCGTAAACCTTGGAAAGACTGCAAGACAGACGAGCAAGAATTTATAGAAGGATGTGCAGCCGACTATGGTCATCTGGCTGGTAGACATGCTAAGGTTAACCCTTTTGTCCAGTCTGTTGCCATCTACAAAGTACAGTCCCAGCTTGCCCTCTGAAGATGTTATTCAACTGAATGGTAAATAATGCAGAATTTGGTAGCAAAACAGCTGATGGACTAAGCTCTTCTTGGAGATAAACCTAACTTCCTCAGGGTTTTCTTAATGAGATGTTTTTGGTCTGTGGTACTGTACTGCTGCCTTGCTACTGATTAGAAATGTGGTGAATAGTCATTTGTTGAAAAATGGTTAGAGGCCAAGGACGGTTAACTGCTTTCCCTGACAGTACCAGTTCATTCTGGCACCACTTCCTTACAAGCGAGTAAACCTCACAAAGTGAGGAATTTGTTCCGCGCGTTGTTGTGGTCTTCATAGGGTCCTTTTGTGGGTTGGCTTGCAAAGTGTGTTGGCGTGCATACACATGATGTTATTCTGTATACTTGTAACATTATCCTGCATGTGAACTCCCTGAGGCTCTCTGCTCATGTGTGATGATGATATGTGCATGAACGCCCATATGTGCTACAGGCCCACCCATGAAGAGCCCTGTAATGATTGTAAGGATGCGTGGAGCAAGCAGGTAACTTTCCTGCTTCCATGTTTTTATTCTCGTGTAAGGAAGCAACGCCAAAGAAAGCCAGGGCTGTTAGAGTTGGCTTTTCTACCCTGATTTTCTCACCCATTTAAGGGGACTCAAAATGGCTGACAAAGCTTTCTATTCTTCTCCCCAAACAGAACACCCTGTGAGGCAGGTGGGTCTGTGAGCACTCAGAAGAGAGCTGTGACTAGCCCAAGATAACCTGGTATTTATGTATAAGAGTCCGTCTCCTTAACCACTAGACCAAACTGTTAGGGGAAGCACCTAACAGTACTTTTATCTTTTCTAACTGTCATTGGCACAACTCTATTATTGATTTAAATGGAGTTTTTAAAATTTCTGTTCAGTCTGTGAGGTTTTATGTATTTTGATTTGTTTTTATTTGGTGTTGCGTTTTGCCATGCAACTGCATCTTGAAGGGCAGAGTACAAAGATGGACAATAAATAAATAGTAAAATGAATGGAACTCTCGTGCAAGTTCATGATGGTAGAACTTAATAGTTCTCATCCTCACAGTGTGTAGCTAAGATATATTCCATATAGGATTTTTGAATTGCTCCTAGTACTTTCTGAACTAAATGATGGTATGCTTTGCATAGTTCTGAAGTCAGGTTTCTCAAGACAAATATCCTCATGTTTCTTCCTGGCCTCTTGAGCATTTTAAATCTGATGACAGTATGTTCACAGCATGCTCAACTCCTTTTCAGTTCCTACCAAATTTATTATAGTTGGCTAATTTCACAGGATGAGCTCCAAAGCAGCTTCACACTTGAGTTATTTAGTTTGTCTACTTTTAGGCAAAACTTCAATATAATATTTTAATGCACAGACAGTCAGTCTATTCCAGAAGGTAATAATGGACATTCCTACACATCTCCATAGACTACTTATATATTTTGGGAATAGGTTGATGATATATTTTTTTCCAGCCTTAAAAGTATTATGAAATGAATCCATTTAAAATAAATTATTTTGCAGTCTAAGGTTTTAATGCCAATAATTACTTGGAACAGCATTTTTTCAAGTTCCTGCCAGACACAGGATAGATAATAATATTAAAAGTTTGCATGAAGCATATTAAAATAATGTTAGTTGCATTAATCAGACTTATAAAAGAACTATATATCTGTTTGATTTAAAGCAGTTGTCAAACTTGAAAAGCAGATTTGTTAACCACTCAAATTACTGTGCTTGTCCTTTTCTTTACAGCATGCTGGATCTGCACATTGCTGTAATACTGATGCCACAGCATTGTAGCAACCGTTAATGTGGCACAAACATACACTTGTCAGTCCAGCATGAGTGGATGTTATGCCACTTTGAGATGAAATCCATATCACCTGGAGATCATGTTGGCCTCCACAGTGTCATGTTTAATACTGCTGTTGGAGATTGAAAAGCACACTGAGGACTTGTTTGGGGACAGAAAGGAACTGCCATACTACATCCTGTTCCATATTGATGCCACCCATGTTCAACACTGGGAATATAGAACATGGAAGGTGGACTGGAGGTCAGGAGTGAAGGCATGAGGTGAACCTGACATATCGTAGTAGTCTTTGGAAACAGAACTAAACAATTATGGTGTCCATAATCCTGCTGCTCTGACCATGAAAGGTCAGTGGCTGTATTGGAATACAGATATTTTAGAGTGTTTCCTATTCCTGGTCAAACAGATCATCCTTAAAATTCCACAAAAGCTGCTCTTAGGCAGTTGAAGTAGACATGAAGATCAGGAGCCTCTTCAGGTTACATGCTTAAGGTGCTTCCATACATACTGAGATTTTTGGAATCCCTGCCCTTAGAATCAGGACTTAAATACAGAATTGGCACCAGAGGAGCCACAGAGAGTTCACGTTCTGTCTCCTTTTCCCCATTTTTTGAAATCTAGAAGCAGCAATATGGAGCTTGCTGCTCGCTGTCAAAATATCTCCTTATGTGTTCAGAGACATTGCCGTTGACAGTCTTCTTATCTCACCGCACAGGCAGCCAAGTGCAGCAAATCAGAGCAACCCTCTTCAAACACACCCCACCAAGAGGCCTCATCGCCAGTGAGGCAGAAAGCAGCACTGGCACTTGGGAAGCAAGCGCGAAAAGCTGAAATGTTTTCTTAGCAGGAGTTGTTGCTGACAGTTTTATGTCTTTCTGATCCATGCTGGAATCCTAAACTAGGCATTTTTGTACCGCCAAAACAGGGCAGGATAAGCCATGCCTGCTAATGGATTTGTATTAAGTAGGTCCGTCAAAGGCAGGAGGCTACAGCAAATAGGGGACAGGGATGTCAGTTTTTCCATCCCTGTTTTGTCTCATGATAGCAACCTAGATATAGGTTGTTTGAGGCAGAATATAAAGAGAACTGGTGCATTTCTTTACAGTATCCATTTAATCAAACTTTTCTCAATATCAAGGCATCCTGCCAATGTGCCCTCTTGAGAAGTGCTGTGGTAGCCATATTTCCTGACCATTGGAGCTCCAGGGTGCCCATCAGTGCTGCAGGGTGAAGGGAGATTCTATTTTTTAGATATCAGACATTGGCTTTTGCTCTGCTGTGCACCTCTGCCACAGAGGTGTCATTGAAAAATCCCCATTTCTTCATTTGCATCTCTGTCCCTGGCTCTTTGGTGTGCAGCTAATTCCTATTTGCAGAATGTTTAACAGCACTGCCATTTGCAAAAGAGAAAAGGCATTAGGGACATGTTGAATTCCTATTTGGCAAACTTGAACTGCCCAAAGAGGGTGTGGAATTGAAGAAATTCAACCCCACAAACCTGTAGCCATCAGGTTTAGGAGAGAGGGGAGGGGAGGGAGCAAACATGAGCCTGTTAAAGGAAAAGAAACACTCACCTATCTTCTCCATGGTCTTTTGAGTATCTGGGATCTGTTTTCCAGCTGGCCTTGGAGCTGGGGAGAGGCCATGTGGCACCAGCAGTGACATGATCACACAACCCTCAGTGATCCCACTGTTTCTGTCCTTTACTTGGGCTCTGCCTATACCAAATGAACATGTCTTTGGATAGTGAATGCTCATGGAACAGAAGTATGATACATTCCTAAAAGGCATCTTTGCAAGGGATTGATTTTCTTGTGGGCTTGGATAATTTCAAATGGATTGGTGGGGCTGATCTGGTTTTACAGTGCTGATAGTTTGAAAATGGAACTTGCAGTGTAAGCCGTTTAAGCATACATTCACCTGTATGGTGAAGAGATAACAACACATCTCATATTCTAGTATAACAACAGAAGCATTTTCAAATAACATGTGAAGCACATGGAACAAAACAAGATCAGTATGGATGGGTGGGTGGCAGTGATTTCTCTCTTAATGACTTTGGAACATAGAAACTGCTTTGTACAAAATTAGACTACTTGTCCCAAAATTTCCACAAAAGAAAGGGCCTTTCTGCACTTGCTTATAAATTGAGATCAAGGAGCGGCTAAGAACATGTCATCTGTATGGAAGTAGTGTAGATCCAGATCAGAACTGCACTAAGAGTTCACTTATACAGAATACTGTTAGACCAGGTAAATCCGGTCCAGATCCATGCTAGAGCTGTCCAATCTGGATCTACAAAGGTGCATTTGCATGTAGAACGGGTCCTGGAAGAATGTGGGTTTGGATGTGAGTGACATGAGTGGTGGAGACATGACTGTGAAGGACCTTCCTGTTGACTTTGAGGCTTCTGTGGTTGATGTCTTTGATGTCTCTTTGCACATTTCAGTCACCTCCACATTCTTTGTGAAGGTTCTCAGGGTGTCACTGCGATTTGGGTCTTAATTTTGGTGTTAGTACACTGCCACTGATACAGAACTGTGCCGCGTCGTTCACATTGTGTCACTCCTTAGAACATATTTGCTCCTGTCTAGTCTACTCAATGCACCTGGTGCAGCCTCCTGTTGATCCAGGTCTAGCTAATCCAGATTCACTAATATGGATTAAATAAGGTAACTGGAGAAGGGCCCAGAAAATTTTGGATTTTTGTGTGCCAGTGTTTTATTTTTCTATGGGAAATTTTAAATATCATAAATTAATTCATAACCATAAATGAATGCTATTTTAGAGAATGCCGTTAAAACTGGCATAAAATGCACTGTGTTAAGCAAATTTTAGAAATTCGTCTATTTCAAAGCTGCAGTGAGTCTTTTTCAGGCAACCTTCATTCCTATCAAGTCTATGGGAGAATACACAGTTGTTATTCATCGTTAATGGGCAGAGAAAATAAAAATGACAAGCGTCATTTTTTTTAACAATTCAACAGGAATGATTATGAATTGTGGATTTTTTATTTAATGCCTCATTGAACATTTATTTAATGGTTTTCTACCTCATTGAGCATTTATTTAATGGTGTTCTACCTGAATATTGTGAGTCAGACAAATCACAGTTAGGAGCCCGGGGTTTATCAGCTAATGAGACCACAACATACAGGATAGAGTCCTAACCTCACTGTTCTGAAAGTAAGTACCATTGAGGGCGGTGTAGTTCATTTCTGTTAAGCATAGTGGTGGAGCATGCATTCACAGCTTTGTCGTCGTTTCATGAATTAATTAACATCAGTACAGGTGAAAAAATATGCAGTTTTTGGATGGTGGAGTTATTTTGTATTCCTTTTGTTTTAATCCTTGCAGTCAAACCTTTTATGATATTGGCTTGATTTCTAGAGGAATTTTTTTTTTCTTTGCAGTATCCTATAATTGTTTTTCAATTTTTTTATAGGATACTTTGCAGTATCCTATAATTACATAACTGTGTTTCTCTAACTGTCTGCAAAAAATTACATCTTCAGTTTTATTCAGTAGGGTACGAAGTTGCCCCACTCATATAGATGAGGATTAAGGACAAAAGAAATGCCCTGCTGGATCAAACCAGTCAGTCATAATCCAGAAGCTTATTCTTACAGTGACCGTCCAATTGCTTATGGAAGCTCATGACCCTTTAGAGCAGTGGTTCTCAACCTGGGGGTCGGGACCCCTTTGGGGGTCGAACTACCCTTTCAGAGGGGTCGTGACGAGTCTCCCACCGCCCTTCCCTCCCACCTCCCAGCTGCCCCACCCCCATGGTTGGGGGTCTGCACAACATGAGGAACTCCATTAAGGGGTTGCGGCATTAGGAAGGTTGAGAACCACTGCTTGAGAGCAAGGTTCTTAACCGTTTTTGTTGCACAGACGCCTTTGCTAGTCAATTGAAAACTATGGACCCCTTCTCGGAGTATAGCAGCAGCGAAAACTATAGACTCCTTCTCAGAATGTAGCAGCAGATACATTCTGAAAATTCAAGCTTGTGGACCCCAGGGGTTTTTCAATGTGAACCCTTGGTTAAGAACCCCTGTTTTAGAGGCCTATTACTTCATTTTGCATATTACTTCCTCTTGCAGAGGCATATTGGTTCCTCTTGTAAGCACACATCCATAAGGGCCAGTGGGTAATACAACACATGAAGTGTGTTTTAATTTCTGATATTTCAGGTTGTTTGGGTGCAAAAATGTAAACTTAGGGGACTGTCTGAAAGCTTAGTGTGTTAAATAAAGGTAAAATAAATATACCAAGTCATACCATTCTTTAGAGCATCATAAAAATTTGCTATATTTACTAAAAATTTCCTATTGCAAATGGACATAAGAATTTTCCACTTCAAATTTTTCTAGAAAAAGCCCATTGGTGATACTTCCTACTCTGACTGGCTGCAAAGAGGTCTTTCCCATCATCTTTCCTTTAATTGAAAGTAGTAGACCTTGCATCTTAGAGCTTTTGCAACCAAAGCTTGTACTGTTTTGCCCATCCTAACAGACATGAGACCAATTAAATGTGCCATAATATAATTTGGCCACTAAACCCTTCAAATTAACAGCTGGAAGATTCACATAAAATATTTTGTTGCCCCAAGATGATGTGTATGTTTTCTTTTAGTGAATGTGGCACTAAGTGAATGTAGCATCTTTAAAAAGTAGGGTGGGACATAAATATATTTGTGTTACTTCTCAATAGTTTGAGTCCATCTTTAAGCATATGTGTTTGTAAGTGCCCTTGATTTATAGTTCTTCAGCCTACCCTGTATTCTGAAGGAATCCTCCCCCCCCCCCCCCAGTTATTTGGTACACAGAGAGTTCTTTTTATGGGGTAGCGAGAACAGAAAGTTGTCCTTAGTAATAGCTTGGCCCATTCTGCACCTGACCTTATTCTGGAATATATCTTGGCATAGGGGTCTGTTATCTGCATGCTAATGCAGACAATGACTGGCCGTGCCTGTGGCCTGCAATAGTTTTCACAAGCATGCGGACAGCAGGCCTCTATTCCAGGATATAATCCAGAATAAAGTGAAGTACCGAGAGGCCCCTGGGTTACTGAAACAGTCCAATTTCTAAATAGTAGAGGTTTTCAACTGAAGCCATAACATATTTACAGAGAAATCCACCAGCATTCAGTGGGATTTGCTTCCTCTTTGGTATGTTTAATGATCCAGCTAAAATCCCCCCAAATCCAGACAAGTAACATTCTACAGTCTTTTCAGTTCAAAGGGGACGGCCTTTGTTCTGATCAGTATCCTTATCGAGCAGGTTGTTATATTTCAGATGAACAGACTAGTGGAGGCTCTGAATAGACTTATTACTGTATTATATTAAGCCATATTAAGGCTACAATCCTATATCCACTTTCCTGAGAATAATGCTGTTGTTGGGTGGCACCGGATCATGGGTAACTTCTAGTTGACTGCATGGGCTAACATTCATGGGCACTTCTACCCAGTTTTCTTAGCATGGATGTAGAAGTAGTTTATCATAGCTTGCTGTCAAACATTTATTCTAGTTTTGTTTCAGTCCAAGTTTTTATAGATCTTTTCCTCTACTTGGCTTGATTAGCTTTTACTACTGGGATATTTTAGCAAATACTGACAGGAGAATGGAAAGTTGAACAGATTCTATAATCTCTCGCCATCAACTTTCAATCTTAAGGCCATCTGTAACAGAAAGGAGTCAAGTAGGACAAACATGCTTTTTCCAAAACACGGACTACTGTGACTGAGAAAAGCCTCGGGCCTTTGTTTCTTGGCTTGTATCCTACAGAAAGTGTGGCTGTCATATGATGTCACCATTTGGGGGCTGTGCATTTTATAGAGATTCATCCAAATGAGAGCAGACACATTTTTAAAACATTAATCAGTTAAACGCCAGATAATCCACTGAAACATTTTTAAGAAGTTGACAGGTTCGTTTGCCTACGACTGTAAGTAATAGTTGAATTTAGAAGTTCATTAAGTTCTCAATGAACTTTTCATTGTAGGGATTCAAAGATTATCCTCTTCCAAAGTTTAGCTGTAAGATTTTTGTAGTCTAGCCAAGACTTTGGGCTTTGAATGATGTTTCCCTTGTAGAATTGTTTGACATCAGGTTTCCCCAGACATCAGCCTTAGATAATATGCCTTAGTAATTTTATTTCATTATTAATTTTTATTCCCTTTGTTGCATTGACTCCTCTCTGTTGTTCCTTATAAATTGCCTTGACTCTGTCGTGTTGAGCGGAAGGATCGGTTCCTTCTGTGTCAACCGCTCATTGTTTTATCATAATGTCTGAAGGAAAATTAAATGCTCTCTCTGTTTGCCAAAGTGATCATTAATTCCTTTGGCTTGTTCTGATGCTTGGCCAAGTCAACTTTCCCGTTTGTGTTCATATTAATTGATAAATGTATAACTGAGTATGTAATTCAAGATCATTTAAAAAAATTTTACAATGTAAAATTTTACAGTAAAAAAAGTAAAAAAGGGGGAAAGTAAAACAAGTCTCACATGTTCAACAAAGTCCAGATCAGTAGAAAATAAATTTATATCTTGATAACTTAAATAAAATTCCAAGTCAAAAATGCAATAATCAAAATAGAACATAGGAACATAAGAGCCCAGCTCATCTAGTCCAGCAACCTGTCCACCAACAGTGGCCCACCATTTGGGTCTATGCATCTCAAGCAGAACACAAAGACCAAAACTTCACCTCCTCTCAACTCCCTGCAAATGGTATTTAGATGCATTCTGCCTGACCCTCTAACCTAGAGGTGATACCTAGGCATTGATTCTAGAAGTCACTGATATACTTGTCCTCTATGAATTTTCTAACCCTTTTAAAAATACGATGTTACCTGGTGCTGTTACCACTTCCTTTGGTAATGAAGTTCATATACCAGTGACTCTGGTTGAAAAAATACTTGCCCTTGTTGGTCCTAACTCTTGCCAACCAAATTCATAAGTGTGCCCCCTGGTTCTAGTGTTATGCAACAGAGAGAAGCAATATCTATCCAGCTTTTCCATACTATGCACAATTTTAAACTTCAGCCATGTCCCTTCTTAAAGACCACCTTTCAAGACTGAAGAGACCTAGATATTGTCATCTGGTTTCATAAAGTAAGTTTTCCAGCCTCTTGATCATTCTGGTTGTACTTTTCTGCACTTTCTTCAGTTCTACAATATCCTTTCTGTGGTATGGTGGAACAGAATTGTATATAATTGTCCAAATGTAGCCTCATCATAGATTTATAGAGGCAAAATGACACTTGCCAACTTGTTTTCTATTCCCTTCCTAATTATCCCTAGCACTGAGTTTGCTTCTTCTTTTTTTCCAATGGTGCTGCACATTGGGCTGTCTACCAGAGCTTTCTACCAGAGCTTTCGGGTATGGGGCAGGAAAGAAATGTAAACAATAAAATAAATTTTAAAAAAACTCCAAAATATTTTTCCTGGTGGTTTGTATCAGAAAGCTCAGCCACCATCAATTTATAGATGAAACTGGGGTTCTTTGCCCCAAAATGCATCACTTTGCACTTGTTAAGATTGAAGTGCATTTGCCACTTTGTTACCCAGGAACACTGCATTGGACCAAGCTGTTCTAGGGTGTTTTTCCACTGTCACTAAAAGTACCCATTAAGTACCCATTAATCGGTACAAAATGGCATTTTTGTACCCATTAATGGGTGCTTCTAGTGACAGTGGAAAAACACCCCTAATTAGTTTTCTGCTTTCTTGTGAGTAATTTTCTCCTCCTCACTTCTGGTGCTGCATCTATGTCAGGAAGTACCTTCTTTCATAGTTTTACAGTTATTAGAACTCTTACCTTAAAATAAATAAGATTTTTTATTGATTAAAAAACCTGTAGTTGTATTTTTGAATGAGCTATCATAAGGCTTTTTCAAACATAATAGAGTTTTTACACTGTATCTTCAGTAAAAAGGAGAATAAGGTTTATTTCTCTGAGATCTGAATTTACAAAATAACACGTTGGTCTGGGGGTTGCGAGGGGAGGTTAACGCAATATTTTGCTGGTTTATGCAAAACATTTCAAATCTAATTGCCTTCTTTCTGTTGATTTTGTGCAAGAAGCAAAATCTGATTGCAGAAGTGCCTCAGATCCTGTGACTTGCTTTTAATTATAGTGCTTACAGCTCTGATTCAACTCATTTGTGTGTCGGACGCAGTTGAAATTTAAGCATCAGCTGCCTCGTTTTCAGCATTATTGCAAAACTTCAGTCTTAAGAGGAAGTATTTCATTCTATACAAACGCATGTACATGCCATTTATGCCTCTCTTTCTCAGTTTCACTGTGTGTGTTTGTGATGTGCCCGTACACAGACACATGTTTATTACATTTGTATCCTGTCCAGGGCAGGTTACAGCAAACAACAGAAACACATTTAGATCCAGCTGTATGATAAACACACTGTAATATTTTATAAACTCTAGGAGCACTGTTGTGGCCTTCAGCCTGTCTGTCATTTGTGTTTAATTGCATGAGTGTGTTAATGAGGGTTGTTGGAAAATTGGGCAGAAGTGAATACTTTAGCAATTTGTGCTTAATCTAAGGACAGGAACCTTCCATCAGATTAAATGCGTAATAGGATAACAGTGTTAGGAAAATTAAGGATATCGTGTTTCAGGTTTGATGTGCAAAATGTACATGTATTTTACATAAAAATAAGTGTTTCATGTATTATTTAGGCAAAATATATGTATTTATAAGTAAATTGCAAATTTTGGAAGAACTAAAAATCTGTTTTATGTAAGAAGTTTGTAACGTAAACTCTTTTTAAAAATTCTATAAAAGACAGGGCTAGAAGAGACCTTGCAGTAAAAACTATTCTGTCCTGTTCCAGTTAATAGCCTCCCCCTCGAGGTGCGTCATGCCCCCTCCTTATATACATTTAGGAGGGCGGTGAAGACGCACCTCTTTACCCTGGCCTTTGGCTAAGCTTTTTATGTTCCCTCTCAGTACAGACACTATTATTTTAAACATATTGTATACTGTTTTATATTTGTTGAACTTTTAATGTCTTTTAATGTATATTCTATTTCAATTTGTTGTAACCGGCCCAGTGACCTTTGGGTATGGGGCGGGATATAAATGTAAATAATAATAAATAATAACAAAAGCTGTATAGAAGTTGAAAAGGCCACCCTACCCCTACAGCTCTTATTCAGATGGCTCAAACCCAAGATAAGAGCTTTTTCCAATATTACTACTACTACTACTACTACTACTACTACTACTACTACTACTAATAATAATAATAATAATAATAATAATAATAATAATAATAATAATAATAATAATAATAAAGGGTGCATCTACTTTTTAAATGCATACGTGCTTACATACACAAACCACATGTAAAAGTGTGTGCGCGCACACAAACATCTTTATCCACATCTGTATTCTAATTTTTATTGGCCCTTTTATTCAATAAAAAACACCCATAACCACCATTTAAACCAAGAAACTGTATCCATCTATAACTCCAAATGAACATTTTAAAATAGATGCGCTTGAATCAAGTGGCAAAACAGGAACAATTGTTGTAGAGCTGGTGAGGCATAGTTTGTCTTTTTATGTCAACCACGGAAAGTAGGTTTTCTTTCAACTTTAGAACCGAACAAAAAGAGGATAACGAAAGATAATTCATAAGAACATAAGAGAAGCCCTGCTGGATCAGGCCACAGGCCATCTAGTCCAGCATCCTGTTCCACACAGTGGCCCACCAACTGCTCATGGGCATCTCAAGCAGAAAACAAGGGCAAAACTTCCCAAATCCCAGCAAATGGCCTTAGAGGCATCCTGCCTGTCCCCTCAGCCTGTAAGATATACATTTCCCCTAAGCATACATTCTAGTAGCCATTGATACATCTGTCATCCGTGAATTTGTCTAGCCCTTTCTTAAAGCCACCTAGGCTGGTTGCTCTTCCCACCTCTTCATGCAGCAAATTCTATAGTGAAGAAATACTTCCCCTTGTCTGATTTGACTCTCCTACCCATTGGCTTCATAGAGTGCCCCCTGGTTCTAGTGTTGTATGATAGAGAAAATAATTTTTCTCTATCCACCTTTTTCATACCATGCATGATCTTATATATATATATGTCATGCCCCGTCCTCCCAGTCCAGCCTGCTCAGAGGAGGAGGTTGTGTCTGCAACGGCACAGCAACCAGGACTTAGCAGCGCAGTCGTTGTGAGTCAGTGGCCAGCGTTGGGGGAACTCTCAAACTCCTCTGGAGATGGAAGCTTGGAATTCTTAGAGCGCCCCACCCCGCTCCTTCTTCGCCAGCAGAAGCAAATCAGGTGTAGATCACAGCATTTGGCCCAGCTGCACTGGCAAGGGCGTGGTGCTGCTTCCCCTACTTAATTGAGCAGCACACACTGAGCCAACTTTTCAGAAAGCTCTGGTGCAGCTCCCGCCATGTGTGTGTATCTTGACCCTTGGACCCCCTTGTGACTTTGCGGAACCTCTGGAAACCTTGACCTTTGGACTGACTGACCATGCTGGTACTTGCTGAATCTCTGGACGCCCCTGAATCTCTGGACTGACTGACCATGCTGGTACTTGCTGAATCTCTGGACGCCCCTGACTTTGGACTGAACTGACACTGAGTACTTCTGAGTCCTCAAAGGACTGCCATAAGCGTGCCTGTGTGTTTTGCCTCACTGCCCACTCCTGCCTGGGACATGACAATATAGTTGAACTCCTGTATCTGCAGGGGGATACCTTCCAGCTCCTCCCACGGATGCCTGAAACCATGGATAATTGTGAACATCTGCTGACACTGGCTCCCCAAATCTCCTAAAGCCACCAGCTCTCCACTGTCACTAGCTAGCCCTAGCACACAGCCAGTGGGGCTAGCTAGTATTGGCGGAAAGCTGGTGGTGACTTTGGACACTTGCCTGCCGTCATTAGAGCTAGTGGCAGTGGGGAGCTTGTGGTGGGGGCAGATTTAAAGTAAAGAGGAGGTGGGCGAAGTGAGGAGGCTGATCCAGTAACCACGGTTAACTGAAGCCATGGTTACCGAATCAGCAGATATGGGGGTTTGACAGAACCTCAATCAGGTCCCATCTTAAACACCATCTTTCAAGGATGAAGAGGCCTAGACGTTGCAGTCTGATTTTGTAAGGGAGGTGTTTCAGCCCCTTAATCAATCATCAAACCTTTTCCAGTTCCACAATATGTAAATCATTTTAGGTTTTTACAATGGGAAGCGCTATGAGTATTTTAAATATATGACACATAATTCAGAAGGGCCCAAGGTGGCCAAAGGAGGGAGGAGGTGCTGAAATACCATTTTACCCCTCACACTGCTCCTACTCTCTGCCTCCTACAGTCTGCATTCTCTTGAGATAGAACTAATGCAGCCGCTTTGACCAGCTGTTTGTAGCCAAAATTGCTGAAACCACCTATTTCAACAGAGGTACCAAAAAAGCATGCCAAGTTCATTGGGTCTGTGAAAGACTGTCAGAAGATTCTTCTTTTGTAGGGAGAGGTTAGACTGTCAGATTTCCTAATTGAGAATCTTACATAAGGTTGCAGAGGCTGCATGCACGCACGCACAAACACTCTTGGTGCGTGATAACAGGTGACCTTCCCTTCATTTTTCTATGTGATGTTTTAATTCAGTTGCAGCACTTGGGGCAAATGAACCACCTTAGACTGTAAAGCAGACTGAAAATGAAGGCAGGCTGCATGAGCTAGAAATGGGTAATACAATACGTCTCTTTGGTCTGCAAAATAGGATTTTTATAAGAGAATGTATTAAAAGTCCCCGAAGTCGTATTAAATGTAATTAAGGCTGCCTAGTTAGATTCAAACTGTACTTTGTGGTCTCTTGTTAAAATATGTTCTGTGGCTTTTATACATGTAAAGTACATGTGCTTTAGTTTGGGAGCCCCTTTTTCGTGTCCAGCTGGAGCTGGACCATTAGTTAGTGATGGTAGCTGTGTTTCCAAATAGTATGTTAGCTGTCTTTTACTGACCTAAGAGCTGGACCACTCATTAGTGACGCTAACCGTGCTTCCAATAGCATATTGGCATTCTGTTACTGACCTAAGAAGATTCTCACTTGCAGAGGAAGAAAGGATCCTTTGAAATATAGCAGAGACTGTTGAGAACATCTAATTGCCATTAGTACAGCGATGTTAGAGAATTCTGCTGTCACAATAGAAATGTGCAGAAAACAAATTCTGAGCTCTTGTGTCATCAAGCCGCTGTAGTGCAGTGACTATTTCTCTCAAGTTTCCAATGATATTAATAATTAAGGAGGCTAATTACAGGGTTTTTTCCCCAAAAAACATACATTCCTCATTTTATTTGCAAAGCAAGCGTCTGTTTAAGGAAAGCAATACAGATGACTCAAAAATGCATTACTTCACACGTTCACAGTATTTAACAATGAACAACAAATAAATGCTTAAACTTAACACATTTTGCCAAGTGTATGTCATATCAGTCCCTTGAATTCCTTAAATAAACATTATAGTGTAGCGCACGGTGTTGTTTCTGAGCTCTGTTGCCTAATAAAAATTCATGTGAAAGGGATTCTTTGAAAATTTCCATGTATTTTATAAGCTCAAAGATTCCAAACATAACTGAATAGCCAAGTGAAGATTTTGAGGTTTGGAATAAAGTTTATAAAGGGCACCCAAGTACTAAAGACTGGATTTTTGTTTGGCTAATTTTCAGAGTTATATAGCCATGACTTGGCAGATCCTATGTTCAGATATAAGTTTCAAGATTAAACTAGTATGATTTTCCAGCTTTTGACAATGGAAAATCTGGCTTCCAGAATATAAAATTAGGATTCTTTGTTTTTCATTTTTATTGTTTTGGTTGCTTTTCTTTACTATTTTAGTTTATTTATTTATTTAAGTAATTTACACCCTGCCCATCACCAAATGGTCCCAGGACGGCTTACAATAAGAATAAAACATATCAAAAGAAAAAAATAATAATTAAAAATATACCCCTTTAAGGTTTTTTTTTTTTAGAAAAACAATATTGCACTTTTCTTACAAAATCTTATACTGAACTTGTTACAAAGGAAATATATGAGTAAGTCTTAATATTATAAAGAAGAAAAATATGCATATATTAATTAAAGATAAAATAAACATCATACAATGTTGTTCCGCCTCTTTCCTCTTGAGTTTCTTTGGTAGGGTGCTAGAACTAACCACTAGAGCTATTGTTAGCTTTTTCTCCCAGAGTCATTAGAATTCGAGTTTTAGATCTCAATATTTTTGACCTTCTCCAATTCTGTTGTCCCTTGGGAGTGCCACATCTATTATTGTAACCTTTTTTTTCTCAACCACAGAAATGCCAGACACATTATCATTCTGTTGTTTATGTGTTTGAATTTTAAAATCCCATAATACGTTAACCTCACTGTTTTCCTCAATCTTTTTTGGTTTATGTTCCCACCAATTTTTTTCCAGCCGATTGTTGAAATATTTACACAGGTTCCAGTGTAAAATTATTGTAGATTTATCATGATTTTTCTTACATCCTTACCATTGCTGTGTTCACATTAAAGTTTTGATCCAGCTTCAGTCCACTTTCAGAGTGGAAAAACATTCAATCAGAAGGGACCTAACATTTTTCTTACACGTTATCTAACCCAAAGGTGGATTATCTGAGTTACGTAAAGCCAAAAGTGAACAACTTGTCACTTTGCCAATGTGTTATCTTAATGTGAAAGTATCTTAATGTAAAATTTATATGTGAATGCAGCCTGTGTGATCTTTATGCTTAAGCTAATGCGGTGGTTTGGTGTTCCTTCCTTACTAGGTTTGTACTTCCTCGCCTCTGTAATCTTCAGTTTTTATTTTCATGGTGTTTTTTCAGTGCTGCTTCCATTTCCAGATGTTTTTTCTTTTCTACATATCTTTCCATGCTTTCCATGTACTGACCATAAAGTTTTTCTTCTTTCTAGCTTTCAACTGATTTTTCATTCTTTTCTGTCCATAAGAATTTTTCATTTCATTTACAGTATGAGCATGCCAAAAAGAGGAAGAAACACGAGAAGAATCTTTCATTTCATCTAGTACTAACATTTTTGCCTTTGATCTGATTGATATAATCATCTAATCCTCTTTTCTCTTGTTTCTGTTAGTAATAACCCTTGGCCACTGTATCACTGATTAGTGTAACTTCTAGGATGTAAAAGTAAGAATGGGGGATTTTTCATCCAATAAATCTAATTCAACTTGAATACAGTCAGCTATTCCTGAACTACAACAGATCACTGATACGGCGCTGGTGTTTCTGACTTTAACTATTTTTGCTCCATTAAGCCTTGGCTTCAAGATGTTACAAACTCTCCTTATGTATTCTAACCTTTTATCCTTTTATTTGCCTTAATTGTAGTCACTCTATTTAAATTCTGATTTTGAGATTTACAAACCCTCATATATTCTATTGTATTCTTTTTTACTTTTTTATGCTGAATGTATTCAGACTGTAAAATTCCAAAATATTTAACATTTCTTTATTAAAACTTTTAATTAAATTTTATCTCCAGGTTTTATTCTAACTGATTTAACAGTTTTGCTTGACTAATAGAAATCATTGCACATTTTTCAAGTACAAATTTCTTTGGTGTTTCTTGATTAAATATTCTGACAATGTTTAGCAATTATTCAATTTTGGGGATGCTTTCCCATGTATGCATTCATGTCTCCATTCATTCATTCATTCATTCATTCATTCTTAGTATTTATATCCTGCCGTTCATCTGAAGATCCCACAGCATGTTACAACAGAAAGACAACACAAGGCAAAAGCTGAAACATATTTAAAGTACAACCCCCCCATGTATAAGAAAATGTCTTATTTTACCACTCTGTTTTGCTATTTTATGGCCACCGTTTGTCATGTATAGTGTTAATGACAGCTATATTACAGCAGTGATAAACATTAGATGTGAAAGGAAATGACCCTGAAATATTTTACATGTGATGTTCACTCTTCCTAGTTCTTAACCTATTAGCAGGGTGTCCCATGTTCACATTGCTATTCACAGGGAATTTCTGATATTATCAGCATAAAATATTATATTTAACAACAGCCGTCAGTTACACTGAGTTAAAAAAATTATTAGAGAAAATTGGTGACAGTATCAAAAAGTGTAAGATATAATGTAAGATTCTTACGTCTTATAAATATAAGATATATAAAAAGTCAGAGAAAAAATGGTTCTAGGGCAAGCATATTTGATAGTGAATACTGTCATAACCGCTACCAAAAGCTGCAGAAGCAGCAGTGGGTATTACAGGTTATTTTCAGGAAATACAATTATTTAAAGGTGTTCATAAAGTTTCAAGTTTATTTCATTGATCTAGCCATTGATTGTAACACAAAACATAAACATATATATATAGCAAAATAACATAAAAAGTTAAAAACTAAATGTTTTTTCTTCCTTAGTTTAGTTTATTAAAAATTTATATACTTCTCTTTCACAAAACATATTTAAATAAAACTTACAAACATAAATAAAATAAACAAGAACAGGACTTTTCTAACCTGAGAAAGGTTGAAGTATGCTGGACTATTTGTCCTAGTTTCCACAGTAAAAATAACTTACCAAAATCTAATATTTTTCAGAGTGTTGTCCGTTGCCTCTGGCACCCTAAGTTGAACCAGATCATGGTTGGGACCGGAAATGGATTGGCTAAAGTATATTATGACCCCTTCAGGAGCCAAAGGTATTTAATTTTTATGTTTGAAACTTGTTTTCTGAAAAGGTATTTGCTGAAATGTGAGATATCGTGGAATGGGAATGAGCCATTGAGACCAATCCCTTGCCCTATGGATGTAAGAGTCCCATTAGATGGTTATCCAACAAAAGAGAAACCATCACCTGTCAAACTATCCTTCATCCTGAAGAAGCTTTCACTATTACATTGTTTGTGAGGAATTTCTTCTGGTATTCACACTTCCCCTTTGTATTTTTTCCCAGTCATTGTTCCACCTTAAAAGGGAATATTTTCTCAACTGTGGTTTTCCAACTGAAAAGTGACATAGGGCCTTTCTGCACTGGGCCTTGCTCTAGATTATCTAGGCCATCTTCTGCAATCTGCAGGGTAAGAGGCTTCTGGCATTATCAGCTACATAGGTTCCTCTGTTCAAAATAAAAGAACAAAAGTCTTTTATAGCAGCTAATATATTTAAGTGGAGAATGATGCAGAAAGAATGGAATGTAAACATGGGCACCCAGGTGTTTCCCTCTAGGTCTGCTGACCCAGGTTAGTTTATTATCTCCACTATTATAGGTCTCCATCACATACAAACACAAGAACTTGCATTTTAATTATGCTTTGTATAGTCGTAATTATTTTTGTTCATGTTTTTATCTTAAAATTATTATTTAATATTGTGGCCTGCCCTGATATCTTTGAGCGAAATATTTGGAATAAAAAAATAAGTACACTTGTATTCTATAGGAGGTTAAGAAATGGAGGCAGATTTTTGTTCCACTGTACAGAAAAAGGCAATCAATTGTGAGAATGGACCAACAGATGGTTCATTTTGTTTCCTTACAACTCCTTCTAGTGTATTTTTAATGTTCTAGACCAGTGGCTCCCAAAGTTGTCTGGGCTACGACCCATCTAATATACTGGTAAGTTTACCAACTCGGGACCCACCTCTAGGAAATTTAACCGTTACCAATATGAATAAAGGACTTTTCAAATAACAAACAAAGTTTTAATACAATTTTTTAATTACTTAATTCTACAGGCAGGGCCCACTCAATATTTGCTCGCGACCCACCAGTGGGTCCCGACCCATAGTTTGGGAAACCCTGTCCTAGACTGAAGGCACATGCTGTTTCCTTCAAAACTCTTACTAACTTCCCACAGTTCTATATCTGTAGCAACTATGTGTATTTTATTGCATGTTTCTTTGCTCAGATACTATTTCAAAAAACAAAACTTCAGAAATTGTGGTCTCCTGCAAAATCCAAAAGTAGTCTAGGGGTGTTTTTCCACTGTCACTAGAAGTACCCATTAAGTACCCATTAATGGGTACTTAATGGGTACTTTTAGTGACAGTGGAAAAACACCCTAGGATTCATTTAAAATTTTAAAAAAGCAAGTAAACAAAACAGGTTGTTTACTTATAGGAAAAAATAAACTCTTGCTACAAGAAGTCTACATCAGTAGGTGGCAGCACTAGTCTGACCTTGTGGGGTAACCAAGTTTGGACTGGTTAGTACTTGGAAATCCTGTGGCAGATCACTTATATACTGTTGTCAAACAAACCACTTGGATTTACCTGTCTGGTCGGCAAGCGACGTCATCTTTACCTCTTTTTTACAATAAGTCTACATCATATTCTTGCTTTCAGGGAAAAAATACAATGCACTATCGACAGAAGTCTCTGTAGTGTTCTGCAAATGTTACTTTGCAGGCCAAAACACATTATCCTACCTCAGGGATTGCAAAATTTATTATCCTCTTGAATATAGGTGTCCTGGCTAGGATTGTTAGAAATCAGACTCCAAAAGTATCTTGAAGGCCATTGGATGACCACCTCTGTCCTAACCATGGTTGATATAAAACAGGCTAATGTAGATGTAGAGTTGGATGGTTCTATCCAGAACTGGAATTTTATTAGCTCAAAAGAGCTCAAATACTTCTCTTTCTTATATTTGGTTCTAGTAATACCACTGTAAAGTAGATTAACCTGGGATACTGTCACTTGTTCAGTGTTACCTGTGGCCAGGTCAGAATTGGGACCTTGGTCCCACCAGTTTTCTAGCCATTATACTTAAATCACCCAGAATATAAAACATGCTTTTGTGTGTTGGGGGAAAGAAAGGTGACCTTACAAGAGTTATGTTCATTTAAAGAGGGATGTGGTGTGCTGGAAGAACAATAATCCACTTGATGGACTTCACTCTTTTCCCACAAAACTCGGAGAGATTCCTTCACCAAGTGTAACATTGCCTTCCATCAAGTGCACGATTCAAAGCATTGTAAACAGAAGCCAATATGGTCTTATGGTTAGAGTGCCGGACTCATATCTTGTAGTCACAGAGTTTGATTCTGCTCTCCTCCATGAATCCGTGTGTGTGTGTGTGACCTGGTGCTAGTTAGAGCTCTGTTTCTGAGCTCTCACAGCCCCACCTACCTCAGAGGATATCTGCTGGGGGGAGAAGAACAGAAGGTTAATTGGCCGCTTTAAGCCCTCTTAAACAGGTGAGAAAAGCGGGGTATAAAAGCCAACTCTTCAGTGCATCCAACTGATTGCGTAATATGTGGCTGCCAAGAGTAAGTCCATTAAGTACAGCGAGATCTTATTTTGGTATTAACACATGCATGGAACCTTCCACTGAAATATTATTTCCTTTCTAGGGGGGCAAAATTATGTGTTGTAAAGACAAAAAGAAAAGAGAGACAAGCTGAGACACTCACACAGGATTATATTATAACACGTAAGTCACTTTTTAAAAAAAAAAAAAAACCTTATTAACCCCCATTCAGTCATTCAGTGATGGCTCCCAGTCTATAGAATAGTTCCCCCCTTGAGTTTCATGAAGCACCTTCACTTTACATGGTAAGGAGGGTAGTGAAGATGCACCTCTTTGCCCTGGCCTTTGGGTAAACGAGGAAACTTTTTTTCTCCCCAGTTTAAGACCCTGCTATTGCTTTCATGTATTCCTTTTTGTATTTGGTTTTTAGTGCTGTAATCTTCCCTGAGGCCTTTGGAAATAAGGTGGGATAAAAATGCAATAAATTAATTAATTTGAGTCTTCTTTTTTCAAACTGGAATCCTACTGGTAGACTATGTTGATTGGGAAGGAACAGTCAGAAGCTAAATTTGGCCACACTTAATCCAAAAAAACATATCTCACTGTTGCCGATGCTATCTGAACAAAAAGGTCAAAGGAGTGGGATCAGTTTGTATACATATTTCCTCTATAACCTGTTATGCATTAAAGTCTGATTGTTTCAAATTTACTTTATCACCAAGCTGATACGTGCCTTATTTGTTTTCTTTTTTGTATGTTTATATTCCCACGTTATGCTAGAACTCTTGGAACTGGCTGCATAATTAAAAACTATACGAAAATACAACTGTAATGACAGATTATTAAAACATTTAAGTTCTAGAGGAATAAATCTCTCAAAAATATTCCAGGAAGGAGAAGACAACCTTCAAAGCCAGATCTTCAGTAATTGTCTGAAGACACAAAGAGATGGCACTGGAAAACCCCAGATAGCCTCACAATGGCAGAATGACCTGCTATCACAGGAAGGTTCCTCTAGAACAGTGGTTCTCAACCTGGGGGTCGGGACCCCTTTGGGGGTTGAACTACCCTTTCAGAGGGGTCGCGACAAGTCTCCCACCACCCTTCCCTCCCACCTCCCAGCTGCTCCACCCCATGGTTGGGGGTCTCCACAACATGAGGAACTCCATTAAGAGGTCGCGGCATTAGGAAGGTTGAGAACCGCTGCTCTAGAAGCCATAAATGTGGAACTTTTAGAAGGGGTGACACTGCCAAAAATTTGATAAGAATTGATATTCAAAGTATCCAGAGAACTGGTGCACCTTGTCCCAAAGGGTTATTAGGTCTTAGAACAAACATGCTTTAGGTCAGCTTATCAGGCTTCTAATACCAATATGCTTTTAGAATATTGTATACTTAAATTTTTAGTTGCAAAAGTAGGGAATACCATAAAGATCATTATAGGAACTCTTATGTCTCCTCTTCTTTTCCTCTTTCACTCATTTACGTAACGCTTTTTATTAATGAGACTTAGGGTGCTCCTAGACAGCAAATTAAAAATGTAGGGTTTATCTTTACTTTACAGAAAGGACCTCCTCAGGCAGGCTTTTTCCGTGCACATGTTCAGCCCCTCTCTCTTTGGTAAACCTGCTGCTTCTGGCTGAGGGTGAATTCTTGCAAGATCTCACTCAAACAGCCTTGAAAATGTGGAAGAAAGGAATACTGTGCAGCAAATGCTGATATAAATATAGTTTTTTTCTTCAGAATATCAGGCTTTAATTTGGAGTTACTGCGCAGCAAAACCTGTCTGACAGATTGAAAGATGCTGCAGAGCTTTCATTCTGTATGTACGCAGTTTCAGTTAAAATCTTACATTCTGGTAATCAAATCCTCTGTTATTTATACCTCCCTACCTATTCAATTACAGGATTTGTGCCTATTATCAGCACAATTTCTCTACAAGACCTGTTTTCAGAAATGATTGAGTCTGCATCCAGATGCGTATTGGTTATTCTGCTATATTTGATATTCCAGAGTAAAACAGGGATATTCCAGAATATTCATGCTTTATTCTGGAATATCCTAACCGAATGGTATAAGTAATTGACACCTAAATGCAGGGTTAGTTAAACATCAGAATAATATGTATCTGTACATTCTTTTTACATGGTTGGACTTTGATGTCCTCAAGGGAAAATATATAAACTAACAGATCATTCCAATGAATACTTTACACAGCAGACTGAGGAAAGAACTCAAAAATAATATTACTATATACAGAAACCTTTATTTGAGGAAGAGGTTGTAGCCCTATCACTTCCCTGCTCTTAACAGTTTTCTTCTTAATTTGTTAGGAGTTTTTCATTATTTGTTTTGCGGAATAGAATTCTGGAACAGTGCAAGCCCACCTTCATCGCACTGTGTGTGCTGTTCCCACTATACTTTATTGGCTCATATTTTCATTTTATCTTTGGTTTGGAAGTTCTCTCATCATCTCTTGCACACAGCTCTTTTATATAAAAATGCTGAGATGATGTCTGAGGGAGCACTCTAACCCATGTACCCATGAATATAAGTAGAATCAGCCTCCTCCAACTCCTTAATTGAGCTTCCAGCATGTGGTGGCATTCATGCAAGTCAAGTGGGTAACATCAGTCAGATCCTCCCAACTCAGGGGTGATGGTCAATAACAGAGATGGGATGGTGCATATTTGGTCTTCTGCCTTCTGCCTAGTGCCTGGACTAATATGGCCTGTTCAGGCAAAATCTCTAGTTCCTTCAGTCTTTCTGAGAAGCAGTAGGAACTAGCTGTGTCCAGTAACTCCCTCTCATAAGCCATATTGACCCATAGAGTAGAGTAGGTCTGGTTAAGATGCAGAATCTTCCCTTGAGGGGGTTAGGTGTTGTTTTCAAAAGGGAAGCATTTTATTCTGATGGATTTTCCTCAGCATGACTCACCTCCACATATGGGAATGGGTTGTGGACTTTTTTTGTTCTTGTTTGATTTTTGGTTACCTCAGATGCTCTATGCAAGATCATTCAGCATATGACTTGTTAGCAAAAAAAAAATACTCCTTGTGCTTCATGTAAGCTGCAGATGTAAGAAATAAATGTTTATTCATTGAATTCCGAAACCATTGAAAGTATTTTTAGTAATGATAATAAACTATGCTGGATTGGAGTAGACCATTAATCAGTTTTGTGCTTAGGCCTAAATAGCTTGACATGTAGTTTGAAACTGGTGTCTGCCCCAGGAATGGAGAATGCTCTTAATACATTCCCATAAAACTGCCTATTTTTGAAATCCAATAATATTAATATTTGATTTGTGACCATACCAGTGTCTAACCTGAAAAGCATCTGTGGGGATTCTGTGTATCACAGTATTCTAATATGATATTATGGCATGACTATTCAGTTATTTTTAAATTAGATAAATTTATACATGCTAGTTAAGAGAACGTAAACAGTTTTATTAGGAACTTGGAATCTGAAAATGGAGCTCTAAGTGTCCCATTCCTAGTTTTTTAATTTTTTTTTTATTATTTGACAATACTTTGTAGCTCATGCCCTTCCGATGTTTCGCGAACCACGCCAGAGAAGTACAAGAAAGCAACTGGAAAAGGATAGACTGGATCCTCTGAAATCTCATAAGCCTGAACCTCCAGTAGCAGGCCCAGGTAACATGAATATCTCTTAAGTGCTGTAAGCAATGTTACTGAAGACTCATTTGCAGATTATTTAATCAGTCTTACAGAATAAGCTTGTTAACTGTTAAAAAGTTTTTAAAATGCTGATGTAAGAGTTAGAAGCAGAGATCTCATGTGTGTGAAAGCAGTTTTTATGTTTTTCTTTTATAACTTCACCTTTTCTGTTGGCTTCGGGGGGTTTTCCCCATACCATTTAGCACATCTGTTCATTCTCTCCTATATTAGGCCGAGGTGGTCGTGTTGGAACACATGGTGGGACTCTGTCTTCCTACATAGTCAAGAATATTGCACTGGATAAGACTGATGATAGCAACCCCCGAGAGGCCATTTTACGACACGCCAAGGAAGCAGAAGAGAACCCATATTGGGTTGCTCCAGCGTATTCTAAGTAAGGAAGTTTCTTAAGGAGGGGGTGGGGTGGGGGGAACCACAAAAGTAATTAAGTCTTAAAACCCCAGTGAACCTGAACATAAGCAATACTATTCCCTGCCTTTTTGGACAGCTGCCACTAATGAAGAAAACTGATAGGATCTTATCTTTGTTTTTCTTGCCCAGGAAAACAGAGTTTGCACTTTAGAATGCTACAAACTTTTCTCAAAGAAAGTTCTCCTTGGAATCTTTTTTCAAAAGGACATTTAAGTGTCCTGCATGCTTTCTGTATAAACATGTCTTTAGTTTTTATAGCTACAAGGATGTTACAGATGCTAGCACAATCAAATTATTTTTCCTGAAAGAACTGCACTGTAAATGAGATCACAGCCACTAGATAATTTTTATAGTGGCATGAATTAATAGTGCCATGGATTGGCTACTTGTAAATCATTGCTCCCTTTTACCAAATCCTCTGTGTTCTCTTTGCAAAAACAATTTTTGCAAAGGATTTGCTTTGCTCAGTACTTGAATACCAGTTGTTTAGCATACATAAATAATACCTAGAAATTGCCCAGACTATGGTACCCATCCTGGTGCAGTAAAAAACTTCCACCATGTGGTCTGACTAATTCAGAAATGTCCTTGTATTCATTGTGGAGAAGCAAGCAGGAACAATGTTTGGTTCTGTTTCCACCAGAGCCAGGATCAGCCAGCAGGATTCTTCCTTGTGGAGTGATAGTGAAGGGTAAATGAGTAACCGGTCAGGTGAACAACAGCATAGCAGTTTGGACTGGTGAAATTTCAGCATTCAGCCACTGTCTCCCATGTTCACAGAGTGATGCCTAGAGACTGGCAAAAAGGATCTCACCTGTTTTTAATTCCCACACCCCAGCCATAGATAGTATTGGCTCGATTCTACACAACTCTATGTGCATACGCATTTTAAAACAAAATACTTTATTAGACACAAAGGAAAAAGTACCAAATAATAATCCAGTTGAAATCCTGGATAATAGTATTTATTCATTTTTTATGCATTTATGCGCATGGAAACAGTCTTATTTGTGCAATATATAATATAATCATATAATATTACTGTATCTTTATTGTTGGTTCTGTTTGTATATTGTTTGAAATTGTATGCAGAAACTTATGCCTACACTTTCACTCGCTGACATATAATGTTTCCATAGTTCAGTGATAAGAGTTAACATCTTAACACTGCACTACTCAGATTTGGGGGTAAAAATTTCAGTCTGGCTGGTTAGAAGTAGACCCACAAGTGCCAACCAACAGCTGGTCAGTATTAATGCATGAATTGAACCAGAGGCTTTTTGTAGTAGAAATGACAGGGAGATGAGGTTTCATTTGCAGCAAATCTATGTGATGTATTAGTTCTTACTTTATGTTTTCAAAGGCATACTCATGTTAGTCTGGACCGTTAAGCAAGGGAGTCTAGTAGCACTTCAGAGATTACTAGGGAGCCTATTTACGCTAAGGTGTTCAGAATGGCGCAGCACAATCTGAGATGGAGGGTCCACATACCATGATGTCACCTCCATCCTAGAGCAGCCCAGAGCCACCCTAATAGCTGATAGCTGTAACCCCCCAATACAATGTCCGTGTTGCTTCCTATGCAAATGTTGCATGAGGGTGACACAGCATAAATTATGGTGAATGGCATCTTATGACTACTTGCAGTTGGGACTTTTCTATGGTGGTACCCATCCTCTGGAATGGTTTCCACACTGATATTCATAGGGCATCTTCGGTTCTGGTTTTTATGTACCAAGTGAAGACTTATCCTTTTACCAAGCCTTTCCAGACTGCATATTTGTTTGCATACCTCCCCGTCCTTCATTTTAATCCTGTTTTTATGTTGTTATTATGATTTTACCTGTATTTCATTCTTTGTAAACCACTTTGTGATTTATTAATAATAATAATGATGATGATCATGATGATGATCATGATGATGGAAAACTTTCAAAGAAGACAATTAAAATGATCAAGAAGCTAGACAGGTTTGCCTATGAGGCAAAACTGCAACGTTTGACTTTGATATTTCTGAAGTATTGTTAAAACATTTAAAGAATGCATCCAAAAGGTCTCCCTTTTTTTAAGAAAGTAAATAATCTGTGTCAATGGCTTGATTTTTTTCTCACTCAGCCTATAATTTCTGGCCTCTCTTTATCTGAAAAGCCATCATTCCATTCCATTTCATCACCCAAAAAGGGATTCCCAGCATGTCTGTACCCAGGTAGCTTCATTGATTTGAGGGTTAGATTTCATCCCTGACACCTGCAGTGCAATGAACATGAAAGTTTTAAAACACAGGTGTAATTCAGAAGGCTTGCTTTGTACAGTGAATGCTCACATTACAGCTTATTGTTACTAACGGAGCTGAGAACAGGAGGCAAGTCAAGCATGATGTTTCCATTCACACTAGATGACAACTGTAGGGAGATACACAGCTCTGTACTGATGTTATCTTGCCAAAGGAAGAATGATTAATTGCTCCATGACAGGAGTCTTGAGACACCCTTTTAAACCAGAGTTGATGGGTTCACACACACAAAATGTTTGCAGGGAAAGTATAAACTAGCCTTGTTATGGTCAAGCTCACCTAGTAACGGAGAGCAACGGCTTTTAATTTAGCTCTTCTGGGGATGGTGGTGGAGAATACTAGGATAAATTGGGAAGTTGAGGAATCAGGGAAAGCTCAAGGGGGTCATGGGGCAAAGAGAACTGGTAAGTCAGTTCACAATCAGGGCCAAGGAAGAGGCAGGTTGCATGAATGGCAGAGTTTAAATAAGGAGGAATTATATGCCCTGGTGGAGTCCAAACAAGCCAAAAACAGCGTGGAGTAAGAATAATTATAGCTTACAGCCTTTCAAAAGAAGCTTCTTTAGAAGCAATCTCAGGCAGTTTTTTGATGGGGAGCCACAGCCCTGGAGCAGCCGTCCCCAGCTGCTGGCCGAGTAGGACAGGCTCTTGTCACATGCCAGACTGGGACATTTCCTTTGAAGAAGCGTGTGTGCCATCTGTGGGGTTTCCTTCCCTTTCCAGGTGCTCAGGGCGGAATTGCACACAGGTTGGACACTGTCATTTGCCTATTCCATCCTGCAGGTGATCCCACTCGATCACAGCCTTACACTTTCAAATTCCTTGGAGTAGCTTGTAGAAGTACTGATGCCTGTTCGGCATAAGAACAAAGCCCTCCTCCCCGCTTTTGCATAACTTTGGTTTCGGTAGCTCCCTTTCCCCCTTGCTAAAACCATTTATGGCAGTCACCTCTGCTCTTGGTGCAAAATCCAAGAGGGAAGGGAACGGAAAAAAAGATAATGGGACCCTTGGTCTGTTATGTGAAATCCAAAGCTGACTTGCACCAGTTAGCTGCTCTGGTTGCAAAACAGCACAATCCAGGAAGATCATGTGCCTTCCTGCCCTGTATGGGTATGTGAGATTTATCATTTATATAGTGTGCACATTCATTCTACAAAAAGATGCTGCCTTCAGGGCCTGGGCTATCCTTGATGTTTCTAGGCAAAAATCGTTTATAAAAGGAGATCAAAATGTCAGGACACTCCACCGTCTTTTCTTTATTTAATCACAACCCTTAGCAGCTTGACTGTTTCAAATCCAGCAGTGGCAGGTTGGAGCTAGAGTCATTATCAAATTTATTTACTAAAAAGCTATCTTTAATGAGAGATAAAGACACAGCCTTCTGCCAGAAGTAACAGAAATCCTGCTTAGGTCTTTGTGTCCTTCAAATATTGTAAAAATGTTACTGCTCATCACTCAAATGACTGCCTATCACTCCAGATAACAAGAAAATAACTTGCTAAGCATGGCATGTTGCATCAAAAAAAGGTTTAGCAAGTAGCTGGTATAGACTTAGATTATTTGAGAATTATCATTTTGTTTGTTTTTGTTTTGGTGGTTAGTATGTGATCATATTGCAGTTATTAGCAAGATACAAGATTTTAAGTGAATTCAGTTTACATGATTTCAGTGGAATGTGTTTTACTCACTGAGACCTTGTTTCAGTAGTAAGCACTGCTGTTTCACTTTAATGTGTTTTCCACCACCTGGGAGAGGTCAGAGGGGAGGGTCTCACTTTAACATGATTTCACCTCAACTAACAATTTACCAAAATGGAACCTTGGAGTTAAATGGGACCTCCTGTACTTCCTGAAAAAGATATGCTTCTTCATGCACGTAGCCATCCAGGTTTTCATTTCCTGGCCACTGTCAAATTTATGAAAGATATCATGAGATTTTAGGCATATTTTTAATGTGTTATTTCATTAAATTGGATAATTAAATTACAAAAAAAAATCTGAGTTTAGTAAATGAAGAGTGGAAGCTTCTCATTCAACAGGTAGGTACAGTGGTACAGGCAAGGCACTTATACTGCTTGTATTGAGAATCTGCAGTTTACAAGATGTTGTGTGTGCATTCCAGCCTCTGATCATAGCATTTTTGACATGATCTAAATCAAGGATGGCGGATGTTGTAACTCAATGATTAAGGATGATGGAAATGGAAATGATGATCCAGCAATATGAGCATGGCCCCATCCTTTACCTAAAAAATGTTGTTTTAGGGATGTCCCACAATAAGTGGACATGTTGGAACTCAGCAGCAGCACCACCTGTAAAATTAAGCAATCAAAATAAGATAGAAACAATTTACCTTACAATAGAGAATAACCGTAGCTCAGGGTTCCAATAAGACCCTTTATGCACTGGGCCTTTTTCTGGATTTTATCTTGGTATATGGACCTGCCATCTAGGTGGGGCCTGCCATTGTTTCCACCAGCATGAGAATGGCAGATCCCTATTCCAGTATATAATCTGGAGTAAGGCCCAGTGCAGAAAAGGCATCAGATAAAAAATAGATTACCTTAAGTATAGAATATCTGTAACTCGGGGTTGGTGTGTTCCCTTGTGCTTCTACTTTGAGGTGGATTTGGTTGTTGCCACCAGGCTATTTATCAACATCAGTGGAAAATGATGCAACCTAGCCTGGTGGCAAAATGCCTGCAAAAATCAAATCTAGCTCAGAAAACTACTACCATGTGACAAAAATATTGCCCTGATACCCATGCTGTTGCAGTATCTGAAAGAGCTTTGTTTTCCAGGAACAAATCAGGGTGTGAATTTTATCTTGAAAGAACCTGCTAAGTTTCTGGCAATAGTTATTAAAACTAGCTTGTAGTTTAATAGCTCTTAACTAGTTTTGATCTACGTTTACGTTTTTATTCCAATTTTTAAATTGTTTTAACCTGGTGGTGTTTTAATGTATTTTAATGTGACACGCTATTTATGTCTGTGTGATGTATGGATTGGTGGACTATAATAAGTTACTGTACTTGATTTTGATTTTGAAAAGCTTATGTATTTTTCTTTAAACCCTTTTAGGACCCAGCCAAAAACAGTTTTTGCAGAAATAGAATCAGATGAAGATGAACCAGATGACAAACCAGAGTGGAAAAAACGCAAAATTTAAAGAAACATCACAAGGGATTTGATAAAAATGTAATGGTTTGGGTTTTTAATTCAAGAGAAGTCAACTTTTTGCAAACAGAATTGCTTTCATACACTGGTCTGCTTTCACCAGGCTAAAAGGCCGCAATTGCCATGAAGTGAAGTGGACTTACTTAGCATTACATTTGCATTTTGTAAGGAAATGAGGTTCATAAATAAATGCTTATTTTAAAACTTCCATTTCTTTAGAGACCTGTTCTTCCTGAATTTACTAGAGTAGGTTATGCTTGAATTCAAAGAAAATTATTTCTTGCACCAAGGTGCCTTCCCAGAAGCTGTGAAGTATCTTCCAAATAATTGGAGGAAATGCTTGATATATTGATAGCACCAGACTACTTGCTGGCATCCACATGCACGTAGCTAGAGCAAGGCCTATCAATGGATTCCAAGACAGTACGTAAATGATTGTTTTGTTAGGCTCCATGTTTGTCTTCAGTTATTTTACAGCTTGGTTCCTGCTGTCACAACTTGCAATCATAAACTGTATCCAGCAGTTTTATTCAGTTTTCAAAATAGGCCTATTTGTTCTTACTCTGTTCTAAGAGATAACAACATTGTGCTCTATACTCATTTTTTAATCAGCAGGAAAATGACTTTGTCCTTGATTTTGTATGTATTTAACAATAATAATAAGTTCTGAAGCACGGTAGCAGATTTTGCAATGCAAAAGTATCCATTTTGAAATCCATGCTTATTGGTTAATGAAAGATTGTTTACCTATTCTTTAAGCAAAAAGGAAAAGGAGGACAAGATAACTATATAAGAGAGATCAGCAGAGGTGTGGTAAAAAAGCCCAGGACTATCCAGACATATAATTCTGTTGTCCACCAGACTGATAGGCACAGTACTTAATTCAGTAAGTACATAAAAAACACAATGTTCTATATTATTTTGTGCTTTTTTGCAGTCTGAAGCCGTGTGATGGCTTGGCATCTATTTATTTGCATTTTATCCCGCCCTATATCCGGAGATCTCAGGGTGGGTAACAACATTTAAAATAAAATATATTAAAACAATAGCAGTGTATCAAAACAGCAGTGTCTGCAAGTGGAGAAGGAAAGTGTATTCCCATTTAAGCAGCGGCTAGGGCAAAGGGGTGCGTCTTCACTGGCTTCCTAAATATGTACAGTGAAGGTGCTTGACACACCTCAAGGACTATTCCACAGTATAGAGGCCATCACTGAAAAGGCCCTCTCCTGGGTACCTGCCATTTTTACTGTTGAAGGCGGTCCTACTATTAAGTCCTACTAGCTTAAGATTGAAATACTAGCCCACTCCTAAATCTGAAATCAAATATGAATCAAACTGGTCTCTTCCCCCGATTTTTCAACCTTTTAGCCTAGCCTTAATTCTAGCTATTCAACAAATAAAGTTGCCAAGTTATTTGTCAACAGGTATGTATTTCTAGCAAGTTGCAGAATAAATTGGTCCCCATTTAGGTGGTGTGTTGATACTCTGCTATAATCTGTACTTTCCCTTCTAATTGGCTGCTGTGTTCAGCCATCAAGCATACTGGAGTCATCATGATGTACTACTAGGATTTTAATTTCCTTATTAAGTCCATCACAAAACATCATTCCTAGGCAGGCAGCTGCGAATTCTGCCATTATAGCGGCTAGCATCTGGAACTCAGAGGAACAGTTGACCACTGATTGATTATCCTGTTTTAGCTGCCACAGCTTTTGTATGACGTGGTTGCTCCTGATATTGGTCTATGAAAGCATAGAGAATATGTTCAAAGTTTCATGTTTCTGGACTCATATAACAAAAATCTCCAGTACCCATGTTGCAGCTCTCCTGCTAACTGGTTTACACTAAATACAGTTCTAGTTAGACCATCAGAAAAGTCCTGTACACATGTGGACATGTACATCCTAAGTTGCATTGAGACTATTTTCAGTTTGGCCAAATCTCTTTCAGACTGGTCTGGTAGCTTAATGTTGGATTAGGACAATGGCCAGCCATAATATGGAAGCATATATGGAGCATATCACCTTTGAGGTGGTAATGTTTGGTATCCATACAGATAGGGCATGAAATTGGGTGTCTAGGTCTTGGTCCTGGGATTTGTTGATTGAATGTTGGCCTGAACCTTCTGGGAATGGGAATGAGTGGCAGAGGTCGATATTTTTTGGAGCGGGGTGTAACTGGAGTTGATGGTGCAGCCATGGCTGCCTGACATGCTGGAGAGAAACAGTTGTGGGGCACCTGGCATTGTTGTCTGTGCTGGAGGTGCCAGGACAGTTGGAGACAGTTGCAATGTGTCAGAGCTGTTCTGGAGCCATCCCAGAGGGCCAAGTGTGAAAAGGCGTTTTATCTTTAAAAGGCTTCTATTGCTTAAACTTTCTATTTTGCTGATCTTTTCAAAGTAGCTCTCCTGAACACCCTGAAAGCAAGTTACCTATAGCTAAAAAGGCCTGAAAGATGGGTTCACTGAAAGTTCAGTTTTCCTTTTTATTTATTGATAAGAAGACCAAACTGAGTGCATAGGAAAAAGAAAATTGGTGTCAGCAATTCTAGAATTCTTACCATATCTCTTGATCGTATGTAACAGAGCAAAGCCCTTTCCAGATATCACAGGGAGATTATGTGCATAGAAAATAAAAACTCTGCCCTTTTCTTCTTTGGCACTTCTGTCTTTGTGCTCCCTTGTATGTGTGTGATTTTATGCATTCAGGTACCTAGACTTCTTGCCCTAACTGGGAAGCCGAGATATATGTATGGGGTTATGTATATATTTTGGTAAATGTGTGAATAAATAACTAGAACAATCTATCAAAATAGGTTGTGGGTTTTCACAAAGAGGTTGGATAGGTTTAATTTCCCAAATATTGTAAAGAGTTGGATTAGGGCCTGTCATGGTCTGCACAACCATGTGGATGGCAGATTTCTATTCCAGGATATAATCCAGAATAAGGCCTAGTGCAGAAAAAGCCTGAAATTTAGATGCCATGAGGCTTCTGAGGCATCTTTAGCTTACCTATCCTTAGTGTCAATGAGTCGGACACATTGTAGCTTGCCTCCTCACTGCTGTTCCATTGACTTTCATTGATAGCCCAGCTGGTCACTGATAAATTGATTTTCCCTGCTATAGCATCACTGATTTGCATTGAGCAGATTGACCTAACCCTAGCCTAACCCATGCTTTATTCCAGAATATCCAAATATAGTGGAATAAGTAACTGATGTCTCGATTCAGTCTTAGTTTTGAACTGTTTCATGCTGCAAAGGCAACTGGAAAAGAGCAGCTTTTGCAGCTTTCTCCTGCATCAGAGTTTCTTATGGCTGCTGATAAATATAAAGCCCTGAACAACTTGGGACCGAGACTGAGTCGAGTCAGGACCAGATTATCCTGGCAATATATTGAGATTTGTAACGTGTATCTGTAGCAATTCCAGCATATCACCATTCAGGGAAAAAGAACTGCGATATGGCTTACCTGTCTGGGCACATGCTCCTGGGATCCATTTTGTAAAAAATGGCCACCACACAAGCATGGGGCCGAAATAGGCTCCTTGTAAGTGCGGAAGCCAACACTTACACACCTCCAGGTATTTTGTGCCATCAAAATACCCTGAAATGCCCATTGTGCCATCATGTGAGCAGGTGTACAACCAATTAAGGTCCTGGGCTTTCCATGCAATTAGGGCTGGGAAAATGAAATTGCAGGGTAGAAACAAGATCCCACATTTTCATCTCTGTCTGGAAGCATCCCAATTTCTCTGAAGAAAAAGCTTTTCCTTGTAGGACTTTCACTCCCACACCTTAACAGTTTCCACTGCACCCAGGCAAAGGGCTCTTTCCTTATTAGTGAAGCTGGGGGAACTCCCACGTGGTGCAACCACACAGTCTGGGCCCATTTCTTTACTAGAAACAGCTCTGCACATGCTGGAGTCCATGCCTCCTCCCCGCATCTATAGGTGTGGAGCAGTTAAAATAGATCCTCACCTGTACTAGCGCCAGGTCTAATATAGCTCTGCATGCTGCATCTGCACCTCTTCTGGGTGGAAGAGGTGCAGCAGGAGCAAATGACCAGTGGTGCAGGCATGATTGTGTGCTGTGC
The DNA here is from genome assembly GCA_023333525.1 of Aspidoscelis tigris stejnegeri. NCBI lineage: Eukaryota > Metazoa > Chordata > Lepidosauria > Squamata > Teiidae > Aspidoscelis > Aspidoscelis tigris. The sequence continues at coordinate 19,271,014 of JALMGA010000007.1, forward strand.
AGGCACACTAGTGCCATTGCAGGGCTCTGCAATTCACACCTAGCCAGTGCTTAGTAAAGTGCCAAGTTTTAAATGCTTTCAATTTCTGCAAGTGTGGACACCTAAAGCATTCTACAACTTCACCTTCTAAGTATGGGGGTGCGAAATGCAAAAAGCACATAGAGGTTTTTCTATTGTGGCCTTATTCTATGGAATTGGGCCTGTTTGGTGGAATATTTATTTGTTTATTTATTTATTTTATTTACATTTATATCCCGCCCTATACCCTAGGGTCTCAGGGTGGGTAGCAGCATATTTAAAAGACAAAAATACTTAAAATAAAACCATATATAAAAACAGTATAAGACAATAGTATGTGCAGTAGGGGAAAACTGTGCCACATTTAGCCAAAGGCCAGAGCAAAGAGGTGCATCTTTACCCCCCTCCTGAACATATACAGTGAGGGGGCTTGACGCACCTCAAGGGGGAGGCTATTCCACAGCCTGGGGGGCACTACTGAGAAGGCCCTCTCTCGAGTGCCCACCAGTCTCGCTATAGAGGGTGGTGGAACAACGAGAAGGGCCTCCCCCCCAGATCTTCGGGCACGGGCAGGTTGGTATGGGGGAAGGCGTTCCTTCAGATATTTGGGGCCCAAGTCATTCAGGGCCTTATATGTTAAAGTTAACACCTTGAATTGGGCTCGGTAACGAATCGGCAGCCAGGATGTCCTGCTCATAATTTGAACTGAGCTTGTACCAGTTCTGTTCACAAAACAAGGTTGTTCTTGCTTTGGGCTGCATCGCTCACATCTTTCTCTGCAATTGACCTGAGCCTCCTCCATGGAACTCTTGGCTCTCCACCCCTTTTACTGTGTCAAATCTTTCTTATTGGATGCCGCTGTGTCACTCAAAGGAGGCAAGGGTGTCTGTTTGTGGTGTTTTTTTTAAGCCTGATCTACCACCTCCATGCCCTCCTTCCTTTTCTATGTGTTTTTCTTCTCTGTGTGATTAATTTTTAAAATAATAATAATAAATTTGCATTAACATGTCACCCTCCCCTATACATTGGATGAAAGGAAAGACTGGACCCCACCCACCATAGCATGATTCAGCCTCCTCCCATCTACCCGCTCACGCTGAGGAAGAGAAGACGACCTGGCATGCCAGGATGGACTGAGTCCTCTGGAAAAAAGAGGACTCCAGTTAAAATGATCTAACGGGGGTAGGCTGGCTTGGAAAATGAATTGAATAAAAATAATGTAACGCAACCTGAAGATGACCTGAAGTTGTCTTAAACTAAAGTTGTGACCAGGGCCTTGAAGTGCAGCAGATGCCAGTTCTGCTGAGCTTTCAGAGCCTTCTCAAGACATACTTCTGTACTTGGATATTTGCTACTAACTGTCAATTGCCTAAAAGTTTAATGACTGTTTAATTGCTCTTTTAATGACCTGAAACACAATGCTTTTGAGCAAGCAGAAAGAGCACACAATTTTTAAAAAGACTGAGTGCTTTCCCTTTCTCAGCGTGCTTTATCATAGCACACATCTGGAATGAATGAAGAAGGTTTCTTTGCAAAAATAAGATTTGAAACAGGTTCAGACCTCAGCTGTTCTACTTTAAGAACTTTTTCTACCAATAGTAATTAAGTTTGCTTAATTTTTTACGGACGTAGGCAGCGTTACAGAAATACTAGAGGGTTCTGTTCTTCACCAACGTAGCTTGGATCTTCTCTGATTTGCATTAATTGGTTTGCTTCTTGGTGACCCAATTTGTGGCCTCCCTTCCCCTCCTTCTCTCTCCTGGAATCGATTCCAGTTGTTTTAGAGGCACAGATTAGCCCATAATTTCTTTGTGCAAGTTTATGCAGAACTCAGAATAGGGAGATGTTGGAGGAGCAATAGAGTGTGAACATATCTCAGAGGCAAGGTTGTTGATTACACATGGGAAAGAGATGATTTCCAGCTCTTCCAGCTGGAGACTCCTTTGCAGAGGTACCAGAAGGGCAGAGGAACTCAAATAGGCTGTGGGGAGAAAATGAGACAGTACTGGAAAAGAGGGTGGCTGCATCCACATATTATAGTAGTAGTAGTAGTAGTAGTAGTAGTAGTAGTAGTAGTAGTAGTAGTAGTAGTAGTAGTAGTAGTAGTAGTAGTAGAAGAAGAAGAAGAAGAAGTCGGCTTTTCTACCCAGGTTTTCTCACCCATTTAGGGGGACTCAAAGTGGCTGACAAAGCTTTCTATTCTCCTCCCCAAAACAGAACACCCTGTGAGGTAGGAGGGGCTGTGAGAGCTTAGAAGAGAGCTATGACTAGCCCAGGGTCACCCAGCTGGCTTCATGTAGGAGGGTGGAATCAAACCCAGTATTCCAGGTAAGAGTCCGGCTCCTTAACCACTAGACCAAACTGGCTCCTCAGAAGTGGCTTAGAGGTAGTAGCATGAAGACCCACCTGACTTCAAATCCACATTAAAGATCAGAGAATGCATTTTGGGTGTGCATTTTTCTAGCTTTTAATGTGGATTAAGGCACTAGTATGTGGACACAACCACCTCTAAGCTGCTTTTGAACTACTTTCCTTTTATTTACTGTGTGTGAATATGGCCAGTATATCCAGCATCCTATATACCATTTGGTAGAATGGGACACAAATCTACCATGCAGTAAAGCAGCCTTTGATAGCCAGATGTACATCACTAAAAAAAGGACAGTAATTTACAAAACTTGGATCAGTTTGCATATATTCAAGCATCCATATATGTATACATCCAGTGGCAATAAAAACGAAATGGACGCTTTGGGGAAATACCACATGTTTGGCTGTTTAAAATTTAAAGTGGATGTAGATGAACTTTGGTTCTTTGAATTGGTGAAAATGAGGGACAATAATGGAAATTAATGGATTAGAAACAACCCTACACACATTGCCACACCTCATGCTGTTATACAGTCAGTGCTTGGAGCCTAAAATTAGGGATTCACACGAGAGATCCATGTTGTTCCTTTGAATAGCTGCTGAACTGGATTGCTGGAATCATTTATCCGTACTGAGCCCTTTATTATTGGAGGGGTTAGTCAGAGAAGGCAGCAGGTTGAAGGGTCATGAGCTCATAGCCAAATGAAGCATCACTAAAAAAAATAAAAATAAAACTGTGGGCCAAGATTGAACAAGAGTGAAGAATGATGCCATTGACTGAGTCAGAGGTCTCCCTAACTAGCCATTACTGGAATTGCTTCTCAACTATATATTTTTATTTTGTGGTGCAAGTAAAGTTCAAGGGTACTCTTAAAGCTAAGAGGGTTTGGACTTGACAAAGCCTCTTTCCTTCTCAGATACCTCAAAAACAGGACACACACAAAAACTATTGTGCACTTATTTAACTCCTTTGTTTCATTGTAACAAAGCTTGAATACTTACTTAGATCTAAGCACCACCTTTATTTATTAACATGGGTTCTTATTTATACATACAGACACAAGAGAGGGAAGGAGAGACCGAGATAAGACTGAGACAAAGGCCCTTTTTGCACTTACTGTGTTGATCTGTATTAACTAGGTTCATATAGGTCCAGATCAACAACAGGCATGGGCATCTGCATTGAATGGGTTTTAGAATAGCAAATGCGTGCTAAAGAGTGCTAGCACGGATGTAGACCACATTTATCTTGTCTACCCCTAAACCTGATTAGTGAGTTCTTAGAACAGTTCTGATTCAGATCTATTATTTGCTTGTGCAGACATTGTGTTCTTAGCAACTCCTTCATCCAAATTGCCATGCAGACATGGACTTAGCAGCTCCCTGATCCAAATTAATAAGTAAGTGAGTTGTGATAAGCACAGTGTGGTTTGTCTTTGAAGGTTTGGTTCATGATTGAAGGTGCTCACTTTGAACTGAACAAGTGGTCGTTCTCATATTCAAAAATTTAATCAATCTGAATTACAGTATTTTTTGCTCCATAAGACGCACCCCCCTTTTGAGGGGTGTTGGGGGGGGGGAATCGCCATTGTCGCCACCGGTGCTTCCTCCTCCCTTCAGCTGCCATGGATTTCTATCTTCTTCTTCTTCCTCCAGCTGCACTTGAAACCAACGGCAGCCGAAAGGAGGAGGAGATAGAAATCACCCCCTTCCTTCAGCTACATGCAAACCAACAGAGGTCAAAAGAAGGGGGAGATAGGAATCCATGGCGTTTTCTACCTTCTCCTTTCTTTGGCCACAGTTGTTTTTAAGAAGGGAGAAGATACAAAACACTATGGATGCCTATCTTTTTCCTTCTTCCCTCAGCCACAGTTGTTTTGAAACCAACTGAGGCTGAAGGGGAATATACCAGCACATAAGACACACCCCATTTTTAGAGGTATTTTGAGGGGGGAAAGATGCGTCTTGTGGAGTGAAAAATACGGCAGTTTTCTGCCTGCAAACAAAACCTATTCAATGAAACAATGTACGTTTGCTGTAATTTTGTCCTTAAAAAACAAAACAAAACTTTTTTCCAATGGAAAAAATTGAATCTTCTTGTTTTTGAAGAAATTAAAAAACGAACAACCATTTGTCTGATTAAACGGTTTGCCCTTGAACTGAACAAGCAGCTGTTTGGTTTTGAATTGATCAGGTGATTTTCATTTGCGCACATCTCTAATGCACAGTGTTGTTTCCTAGTATCAGTAGCACCTTTTTGTCTTGAGTTTTTTAGAGGCATTTTATCTGCACACCACTCATTCATGCATCTGTGGCATGTGGGTAACATTTCCTCTTGTTGTTTTTCCTGTTTCCTGAACCTCCAGCCTGAGGACAAGTGCAGCACAAACACTACACATAGAAGGTCACAATCCCTCCAAACTGGATCATCTATATATCTTCCATTGTACCTCATTTTATACACTGTTTTGGTTTCATTAAGCCACTACTTAGTTTGGAATTGCATTTTCCAAGTAATTACCATCTATGGAAAATGACATGGGATGATTGAAATTCTTTTGATGTCCATTGCTAGACTGGGCCTCTGCTTCTGTACTGGATCTTCTGATCAACTTGCAGATTGGATTTCCTCCACTGATTTCCATTAGTAGTAGAATCCCCATCTATGTATGTACGTTAATAAAACAAATGAAAAATTGGAGGCCCAGCAATATACATTAGGGCTTTGCACACAGACTTTTCTGTGCTCCCTTCAATTATACATAATGCCCTTTATTATGTTCTATAGTTATGTTCTTTGTTTCACACTATCTGCTCCCTCCTCTTCCACATCCTTTATTTCAGGAGGGTCTGCTATTTGTCCTTCTAGAAGTTCCTGACCTACAATGTCATGGATCATAACAACTGTGGCCACTGGGAGTTGCCACTCATCAGCATGGGGAGTAGTAGGAGTTGGCTTTTCTACCCCACTTTTCTCACCCATTTAAGGGGACCCAAAGTTGCTGAGAAGGCTTTTTGTTCTTCTCCTCACAACAGTCATCCTGTGAGGTAGGTGAGGCTGTGAGAGCTCAGAAGGAGAGCTGTGGCTAGCCCAAGGTCACCTAGTTGGCTTCATGTAAGAGTGCAGACTCGAACCGGGACATTACCAGATGAGGGTCCAATACTCAAACCCATTCACAAGACAAGACAAAACTAGTTCACATCACTCCCCATGCTTACTCATTAGGATACAGATAAAATATAAATTCAAATTCAACTAAATGTTAAAGATTTTTTTCACTTACATGGGAACCACCGCAACCCACAAAATCAATTTCCTAGGGCTAACCCAAAATTGCACGCAGAAAATGTGAAAATGCAGCAATGCATTTCTCATGTCACTACTGGTTCTGTTCAAATAAAGCAAACCATTCTTTCAGCCACTATTATTTCTCTCCAGCTTGGCAGCGTTAAGTATTTTTTTTAAAAAAAAATTCATCAAGAGAAGAACTTGAAGTTAACTTGGAAATCATTCATCAGGAGCCGTTTATATAACTGAATGGTGTTTCTTGTCAGCCTCAGCTAAGGACAAATAACTGATGTGTTCAGCATTGACCCAATCCTATGCCCATCCGTTGAAGGACAGAACAAGGTGCCACTTTAAGAAGGTCGTAGATTTCATAATAATAGAATCCAAGGGCTTAGGCACCGTCCTAAAATCCCAGGCACTTTGATTTTTGGAAACTTCGTTTTTTAAATCTGTTGATTTTGGAACAGTTATTGTTGGTGTCGTCTTTTCTTTTGCCAAGAATCTTGTCTGCTGCTATGCCATCATTCTAAATGACACCCCTTCCTTGCATGACTAGCCTCTTCAGCTGGCAGATATCTCTGGAAAGTAGTAAATTCTAATAGGTTGGCATTTGGAGTGGACATCCCTGTTTCGAATATTAAGGAATTTAAAATGTGGCTCATTGAACGTGACAGCACTTTATGTTCCAGCATTTCCGTCCCACTCACACATGCGCACACGCACACACACATATACACACTGCTACTTGACAAATAGAAACCAGATCACTTGCATATATCATGTCAGGGTTGTGAGTACAGTAGTTTCATGCAGTGCTTGAGCTGGCCAGTCCAAAGATACCTTGGCGTATCTACAAGAATAGGGTTTCGTAAGCTTCTTAGCATAAACGATGCTGCTTATGTTTCCACTAATACAATGGGATTTAGTGATTTCAGTGGACAGATCTGTTGGAGCAGCCTTGCATGTTATGCAGGGTTCCAAAGTGGTTTCATTTGAGGCACATAAAAGTGTGTCCTCTGTGATAGCCCTAGGGTGAAGGACCAGCCATTGTTCATTTAATATCAATATATCAACAGATGCAGAATTGTATAGGTTTCAGTGGTTGCAACCTGGCAACCTATCTGTCCTATTTTTACAGTGGTGTTTCATTTCTTCCTTCCCTTCCTAAGCTATGGGGAGGTTAGTGCTTCTGGCATTTTCTGAAGAGTTGTGGATTCTAGCACTGATGACTTTTGACATTCATGAAGGAGCTTGAGGCCACATCTCCACATCATGATGGAGACGCTTTGGAGGGACATCAAAGCCTGCCTGACTCCACAGCACCTTGCGCAAAAGGTAGAGGGACTTTAACTCCCTCTAAGGGATCGCACAAACAGCAGCTTTGCCAGGTGTTCATCACGGCAAACTGTGCAACGTTTCCTAATGCCCTAAAGCTCTCCCTGCAAAGGTGTGGAGGCTTGAGAACAGTGGTTTGGAGGCGATAGGGAAGCTATGAGGTTGTCTGAGGCTGCAGGGGTGGCCTGATCCAGCAGAAGGGTCGGTGCACTGGTGAAACTCCCTGAGCTGCTTTAACAATGATTCTGATGTGAGGAATAACTGCTGCCTCTGGAGTTACCGTCATCCAGCCATCCATGGAGAACAACTGCCTGCTGTGACAGTTGCAATGGCTGAACTGCTGGCTTGAGCAGCTTCACCTGGGACCACAGGTCGGGGGGAGGGTCAGGCAGCAGGGAACCAAGGCAGCGGTTTCGGATGGAAGCCTAAGGGCAATGTTGGGTGGGTTTTCAGTGGTTTAATTTAATTGTTCTATTGATTTTATTGATGTGTTGTGTTTTTATGAATGTTGTGACGCTCTCTTGAGTACTTGAATCAAACTATAGTAAAAGCAAATACTGGGATGGTGAAGATATTGCTATTTCAGCAGTCGCAAAAGTTATACAGCTCTCTCTCACACACAGTTATTGTGAACTACTGCACTCTTATTCGGCATTCATAATAAAAGGAAGTTGGTGGAAGAAATTTATTTTCAGCCGTTTATCGGTCTTCAATCTTCGGCTGAGAAATGAGATTTTTTTAAAAAAGGAATAAAGAAGGAGAAAACGAAGGTCCATGTAACCATAGAAATGAGTTTTATTTCATAAAAAGTTTATAAAATGCATATTGTACAAAAATAAAGTCTGTAGAGAACTTTGGTTGGTTAACACAAATGTTTGAGACATAGATTGTAGGTGAAGTAAAAATGCCCAAGGAAAGAAGATTTCCTGGTTTCAATTATTAATTTTTTTCCCATGGGGGTAGGAAAATCACTAACTTTACCTTTTTTGCGGGGAGGACAGTTTCTAAATATTACCACCAGGCTGTCATTAACAAAGGCTCACAGCAAATGCTAAACCGACATCTGTTAAGGTGCGGAAAGAAGCTGGTGGTACCACTGAGGGGCATGCTGTCCATGGCTGGGACGGTGCTAAGTGATAAATGCATACAGAGTGTCACTTGAAGGACAGCTAGTGTTCTTCAGCATGCATGCATGAACACACATTGTGAATCAGTACTTTAACTAAGGCCCCATCCACACTTAATACTGTTCAAAACGAATATAACCAGCTGTTAATCTGCCTCTGCATTAATACAGCATCTAGTTGAAAGGATTGTGCTACATAGGTAATAAAAGGCAAGTGGCAGATACAACTTGTTTACCATGTTGAAAGAGGTTTGAATGCTCCCAGCAGTGCTTAAGGTGCAAACTGTGAGGTTTCAGTTCTCCAATATTCCAATTAAAACCATTACAACTGACACCTGGGCCTTTTCCGCACTGGGCCTTATTCTGGAATGTATCTCAGGATAGGGGTCTGTTGTCCACATCTTAATGCAGGCTATGGTAGGCCTTACCTGGGGCCTACCATAGTCCACACTAGGATGTGGACAACAGGCCCCTATCCTGGGATATATTCAAAAATAAGGCCAAGTGCAGGAAGGCCCTTGCACACATTCCCTGGATAGGAAACTGAAGTGCGGAGGGGGCCTGAGACAAACTAGTCATTTTAGCATAATAGATTCCGTAAGAGTTGACCAACAGATCAGGAAATGTAAATGTTAGGGCTGAGGCTGCCTCTAGAGGGCAAGAATAAAATGTGGGATATTGTTTAGACCCCGCAAGTGCTTCTTCCCAACCCTGGCAGACAGCAGGGCAAAATCAAGGGGCGAGCCTTACCTTGCCTGGCGCTTGTTCCTGCAATGCATCCAATGGCAAAATAACCAGAACCGTGCAAGTGACTGACCTTGGCCTGTTCTTGTGCAGTGATTATTTCTGATCTGCAAGAAAACCCAGGTCTTTCCCCCACAATAGCGATATGCTGGGATTTTAGCTATATATCCCAGGTTTTAAACCTTGTCTGAGTTTTCCACTGGTTTATCTCAGGCAGCAACTCAATCTTTCCTTGCCACAGATACCTGGGCCAACAGTTGATCACCACAGTCTTAACATTATTTGTGCATGGAAAGTTCAAACAATGTTGCATCTCTCAGCATGTGATTGTACCCTCAGAAACAATCACTTTTCCTTCAGAATCAAAGTATTTTGGGAAGAAGCAGAATACAGCAAAATAGCACCCAAAATCCCTAACACAGTGAGATTTTAATAGTAAATGCTGCAATGTGACACAAGAAGAGCTGGAAATGGCACGCAGTAAGAAAGCAAATGCACTAAGCCTTAAACTTACTATGGCTCTTTCTGCACTTGGCCTCATTGTAGAATACCTCTTGGCATAGGGGTCTGAGATCCGCTTGCTAATGTAGACTATGAGTGTTTCTGCATGTACCTCTTCTAATCCGAATTAAGAAGATCCGGAACTTCAAGATCTGGTCCTTGCCAAAACGGGTCCATGGAGTTCTGGATCACCACAGAGACCCCTTGTGTCTGCATGGAGTGTCTAGCACCCAATGGTAATGGGTGCTAAACAGGGCCACCATGAAGATGCAGCAGAATGTCTCCTGAGGCCCCAGGCATGAGGAGGAAGTTCCACCCCAGTAGCGTGGCACGATTGGCCCACATATGTGTCACGTAGGGTTGCTTCCACTAGGCCCGCCCCGGAATCCCATCCAGCTGGCAGATGTGTGGAAGCATGCTCTGTGATCAGGTCTTCATGCGGGAGACCAGACTGAAGACACCATTCGGGATGGAATGCGGAGGCACCCATGAGGACAACACATCCCTCATGAGGTTCTCATGGGGTTCTCATGGTGTCTTCCATGCACAGGGTAAGTGGTGATTCCATTCCTAGTGGGGTCTTTGGGACTTGTGCAGAGATGGCCTAAGGTAGGCCTCACCTGGTACTCGACATAACCTACCTGAGGGTGCGGATAGCAGGCCCCTATTCTCAGATATAATCCGGAATAAGGCTAAGTGCAGAAAGGTCCTATGTCTCCCTAAGTGTTTCTTGGTAAGTTCTGGATTATGGAAAGAGAGACAGAAATTGGATCAGAAAGGTCATAACTACTTTAATTAAAATCAATACTGATTTTATTGTGATTTAAATCCAATCAAGGACTGCAACCTTATGCATACTTATTGGATGGTAATCTCTTTTCACCTAACCTTCATCCAACTTGCTCCCAAGTGAAGAAGGAGAAAAGCAGACTTTAAAAGGCAAACATGAAGCCCAATTAATATAGCGGGGCATGACAGCCAACCCCCTGCATGATTGATCACTCACCTGTGTTTGATTGCCAGGTTGCTCCTCTTCTATGCGATGCTATCTCGAGTGTGGCACCCTCCACGACTGTGTGCACGTCAGGGCGTAGCTATGACAATCTGACGCTCTGCGCATTCACATCAAGAAGTCATTGGAGCTGCCAGCATGTTTGCGTGGCACCTCCGATGACCTCCCCAGCCAGCAGAGGGGTGAATGGTCACTGGCTGGACGCTTACAGGTAAGTTCCAGTCAGGTGGGGTAAGGGTTGGTGAGCTTGTGGTGCACGATTTTGTGCACCACAGCTAGTTTATGATAGGTGTACATCTGGGAAGGCGGGGGGGGGGGGCTTGTAGTACAGTTGCACCTGCCCAGATGTTCAACTATAGTGGGTCAGGAGACGAGTCATGCACATAGCTGGCTCCTCCTAGCTTCACAGGCCAGTGTAGCACTGGACAGAAAATGCCTCCAAAGATGCCAATTTTCTGACCAGTGCTAATTCTCACCAGTTAGAAGTTAACTTGCTCCAGTGATCTCACCTTCCTTTACTCCCCCTTTGTACTCAGATGGAGAGTTTTGTATGCTAAAATTGGACTTAGAAGAATGTTAACAAAGCTGCAAAACTACTGTAAGCAAGGAAAACTGAAGATAAATTATAGTAAGTTTTTGGCTTGAGATGGGGTAAACATGGATGGTTTATTGATGGTTTTTAGATTGAACAATGTTCCTTTTATAAACAGGACTGTTTTTTAAGGAGTCTTGAAGACACATCTTCACTCTACCTTACCATCCATCTGTTGTGCTACAAATATATATATTACTCTGGGATTGAGATCTGTGTGCATTCTGTATGCATCCCATTTTATCCCGTATGCATCCCGTTTTCATCTCGTATTATAAGCGCGTACAGATACGTATAATATTTGTACTGATTTGAATCATTCAAATGAATGTTTCGGAAATTCGAAATCTGTTGAAATGTCTTAAGTTCAAACATGAAGACATTCGATTCAAGTTCAAATGTCCACATTCAAAAGAATTCGGTCAGATTTCGAATGTTTAGAATATTTGTGCACAGCTCTAACCTTGTGGTTATGTGATGAACTGAGCAAAAGTAAGATTCGGTTGTAATATTAGTCCTAATTTGGTAACAGAATTTTAACTGTTTAATATACTGTATTATTTCTTTTCAATATTCGAATTGTATATTATATCCGTTTTCTACTTTTGTTACAGGTTCAGCTTCCACGGATAAGTGGATGCTTTAGCCACAAAAAAGAGATGGTCTAAACACAAGTCTCTGTCCAGAGGGATAAAATGATTTGGTTCCACACTCTGGGTCCATTGTCTCCCCTGTATTCCTATTTAGGGAAGCTTAGGAATTTCCAGTCTGAGTCTGCACTCTCATTTTTGACTTGGAAGCAGAACTAAACTACTGAGATACATATGTGCATGCATTCTAAAACCAAGCCATGGTATCAAATGAACTATGTTGACCACCTCTGCACCCCAACACCATCAGTCTTGTAAAGCAGCAATTAAACCAACCTTGGGTGGTTCTAGCAAGCTGTAGCCTCTAAGAAATGGTGCATGCTTTGCCCCAATTCCTATTTAGTGCAAAAGTGCTGAAAAGCTGACAGGTGGACATGCTGCAAGCTCCAGCATTAAAAAGAAGTTGGGACAGAGAAAAGTCTCATCAAGAAATAAGCAAGAATAAATTTTTGCCCATAACTCAGACAGAGCACTAGCTTTGTATACAGTATGTCTCGGTTCCATTACTGACACCTTCAGAAACACAATATTGGGCTTTCCTGCACCTGCCATTAGTACAGACAAGAGCGGGGCCAACAGCCTTCCTTCTGCGTGCTGTTGTGGTTTAAGGGAGGCCCATCTATCTACCTAGATGGTACACAGACCTGGCTAGAGTGCCCCAAATGGTGTCCTGGGCTGGTCCACTAGTAGATCTCAACATCAAGGTCTACTAGCATACAATGGGGTCCTATACTAGACCACAGAAGCAGGTGGACGGCATGCCTCTGTGGTTCCGTATACCTTGAGGGACTTGCTTTGATGGCACAACTAGGTGCACTGTCAGAACATCTCTCTCCTGAGAGCTCCAGAGGCCAGGAACATTTGTTCCTGGCTTCCAGAGGCACCCCACACTGGTTGGAAACTGGCACAAGCTTTGGAGCCAGTTCAGGAGATGGCACAGAATAGACTGACCCAATGGGGACTGCCTTGTTTTGCACCAGAAGCAATCCATCCCAGCTTGGGAGAGAGTGCATCTCCTGCTATGGGATGGTCTACCCTTTACCACAGCAGTTCTCAACCTGTGGGTCACAACCCCTTTGAGGGTCAAAATACCCTTTTAGACGAGTCTCCTGCCTTCCCGCCCCATCCTCACCTGAGCTGCCCACCCCCCATGGTTGGGGGTCTCCACAACATGAGAAACTGCATTAAGGGGTCATGGCATTAGGAAGGTTGAGAACTGTTGCCTTACCAGGATACCTATAGTAGGTATAGAACTAGGTTCCCAGACTAAGAAATGCCAGTGGTGGCTACTGTGTGCCTCACTTAAGTAAAGTTTGCATACACTTTGCATATGATAAGATATAAGTATAGATGCAAATATGGAAGCAACGGCTGTTAACAGAAATCCAATACATCTCATTACAGTATGCCTATGGTCGGCTGACCTGAGTACCTGCTCAGTTTGGATGCTAAATATTGATGAGCAATTTCAAGCCCCTTATTATCCTGCCTTATGTTCTTCTGTTTTCAACAAGACTTGACCTGGACAGAACATCATTTGAAACAAAGAATTGTCCTCTGTAAAGTCGGTCATTCATGGAATGCCTTCTCCTTGTGACCTTTTGAGAAGTGCTGCCAATAATCTTTGAAAACCTGGGCCATTAATTTCACTCACTATAAAGCATCAGTATACGATCAGTTTAAACAAAAAAATAAAAATAAGATCTAGCCTCCGGGAAGGGCAGAAAAATAGCAGCAATATACCAGTATGAGTAAAACCGATAGTCAAAATAGGTATTCAATAGGCAATCCAAATGGGAAACAGACATCCATAGGGGGGATCCCATTAATTTACTTGGTGTCTTATAATAATCTTTTTAGCAGCTAACACCAAATCCTAAAGCCTGAGTCTTTGGCAAGGCTGTGAAAATATGGCAAATTTCTCAGCATAAGCAAAGCACTCAGGTACTGGGGGATCTTTCCAGCCCTATTATGCTCTATATTGGAACAATACAAATTCTCTTTTGAAATAGATTCTCAGGACAGCCGCATCATTTGTACAGTAATCAGCAGAAAAAGGAATAGTTAAGAAGAAACCAGTTCCATGGGGGGGCTATCCATACAAAATCAAGCCGTTTCAAGTGTTGTCCAGTTGCATGGGACGCAGTTATGTACAGATACTTAATCATCCTGATGAAGTTGGTAAGGGCCAAACCTTGAGCTTGTTCACATTTAAGTTCTGTAGGGCAGTGCTCCACAGAAATTAAGATTAGGGAAGGAGGCTGGTGTCTACACTGCGAGCACCAGCCCATCCTGATCTTTGCCCAGGCCTTCTCCACCAGTCTTCCGAAGTGTGAATGCTGCTTTCTGGCAGCATTTGCCTCACTGCAAGAACAACCTCACAAGCTGCCCCGTTGCTACAGCAATTGGGAGAAGTGGCACCTGACTGTGCAGTCTCCTCACCCCATCCCCATGCTGCCTTTCCATGAAGTAATATGGAGGCTGCATGAGGAAGTGTACTAGGAGTGGTTTTACTGCTCCATAGCTTCTGAAGATTGGGGACAGCTACACATGCTAGTTGCCACTCCAAGATGGAAGGACCTTCGCAGAGTGTCTGTGTTCAGTGCTGGAGCATCTTGGGCCATCCCCACCATCAAAGTGTGGAAAGTTCCATTGGCTGGTGTAATGTCTTTCCAACCTCGCCTTATTGTAGCTAACATTATTCGACATTTTCACAATAATATATTTTATGCATTAAAGAAACATTGTGGCCTTTATCCTGCTAATGGAGACTTACAAACACTAATAGGCACTGGACTTTAGGCACTGGACCTTATTCCTGATTATATGCTGGAATAGGAACCCACCATCAGCATGCTGGTGCAGATGGCAGGTTCCTATTCCAATATATAATCCAGAATACAGCCCCATGCAGAAAGGGCCATAGTTACAAATCTACTCATGCATTCAGAGTTTCATCTACAGTTGTGACATCAAATACATCTCCCTTAATGGTTTGGGGCAATGGTCTACATTAAACATTTCAACATCTCATTGGTTTATGGTTATACCCAATTTTAGAATTTGCCACCAGCTGAATGAACTTTGTGATAAAGTCCATCATCATGTGTCACAGCAATGTTACAGGTGTGACCTAGAGGACCGGTATGCTAGATCTCCTGCGGCCATTGCCAGTGATGCTCCAACAACTACCGTTTTGGCTTCCCCCCTTACCTAAAGTTGCGTCTATGCTCATGAATTAGCATATTTAGATTTGATGCTAATGCCTCATGGCTCCATTCTCCAAGTCCAGCAATTACTCAACATTGCCCAAGGCCAATATCGGAAGATGCGCAATAAAAACGGGTTACCAATTTGGAGGTTCTACTGCGATTTTTGTTCAAAAGGTAAAGTAAGTGATTTTTTTAAAAAAAGCAACGAATTGGATTCCCATTATTCATTATTAATATTTAACACTGACAACCTTTGATCCCCATCATTACTTGTCTCATTAACTTTGGCACCTGTTTTGAAGAAAGAAGATTTAATAAATAAAGGAAAAGGAACTCATAACCGAACTGTAATAAATAATAACCATCATAATAATTTAAATCTCAATAAATATTTTCTCTAGATTTGTCTCTGACTGGTTGCATTGCACCAAGAATTCTTTGTTCACTCACGACGACCCTAAGTACAAATGCAGTTCATTAAGTAAGTGACCCTCGTCCTTTTGTAAACCAAAGAAACAAACACCCCACAGATTTCTTGTGGCATATCCACGGCAAGAAAGTGATTAAAAACACAACGTATTTTTTTACCAACAAGAGAAGATATCTCCACAGAGGTGACACAGAAAATAAGTGAATGGAAGATTTTTTTTTCTTCCTCCTCACAACTACAAAACAAGTGTATGTGTTTTTTTACCTCAAGTCTCACTAAGAAGAATCTTCAACCAAAGCAACCATAAACGAATATGTTTTTCCAATTCAAAACTGATACTTTTCTCACGATACTTTTGTTCAGTGGTGTGAAATAGCAGTTTAGCTGGAACTTCTACTGAAATTTTCTCCAAGAAGATATAAATATTTTTGATAACACATTAGACTCGGTAATCTAATGACAGTGATATGTGGAACCCTTTCTGTGCTGAGTAGGGATGTACACAATTTTTTTTTTTTGTATTTGATTTATATCACATTGAATGCAAGAAAATTCATATTCATTGAAATAAATTCCTTTGAATGTGGTAGGATTCGAGTTCGATATGAATGTTTCATACGAATTTGACATGAATGTTAGATACAAATCCCATATGAATCCGTCACAAAGCTCTGTACGAATGTATTGAAACATTTGATTCAAATTAAAATCTCAGTATTCGAATATGCCAACATTCAATTCCAAATTAAATGTCCAAATTCGGTCAAATTTGGCAGAATTTTGAATGTTACGAATATTTGTGCAGATCCCTAGTGCTGAGCCTTATTTTGGATTATATCATGGAATAGGGGCCTGCCATCCTGATGATAATTCAGACTACAACAGGTACTGAATAGGGCCCGCCATACTTTTCATCAGCATGGGGACAGCAGGTCTTTACTCTGAGGTGTAATCCAGAATAAGACCCAGTGTAGAAAGGGCCTGAGTGTCTACGGTTGTATTCACATGTAGTACAAATTTTTAAAAAGTAACTTAGGCTGCTTATAGATGGCTCCAAGGTGGTATTGTTCACATGCCAGTCTGACCCTCTCACCTACCATGAACATTCTAGGCTGGAGAAGGTGGATTAGAGGTGGAATGGTAACTTGAGAGTCACACACTACTGTTACTAAAGTGCCTTGGAGATGCTTCTTTTGCTACATGTAAATGCAGCCTCAGAGTACCTCTTGTTCCACCAAATAACAGTAAAAAAAAAAAAGTTAAATCTATGTATTTCCAATTTGAAAAGTCTCTAATCACACATTAACAAATCACACATTTTATCTGTGGACTTTCCACCCTCCATTTGGTCTTTCCTGAATGTAAAGTCCATAAATAAAATGGATAGCAATGAAAAGGTATGAGCAGTCAGACCTGAAGATGGATTGAAGCAGGTGTGAAGCGAAGGTGTGACCATAGCCTTAGTATTTTTTCCCAAATGGAAACATGAGAATGTTTCATAGCAAGAAATATTTAGGTCAGAACAGAAAGATAACCAATTATTTGGTTGATAAATAGATGTCACATAACTGCACATAAGTATGAACTTCAAAACTGGGGCCCACTGTTCTGATCACATTTCTGCAGGGTGTATTTGAATGTGTGTAAGAGAGAAAATGAGTGAGAGAGAGAAAAAAGAGAATATTGATGTACTTCAAGGAAGTGAACTTTTCCAACCATTACTGCTAAAATATTCTTGCCGCTCTGCCCTTAGGGCCTTCATACACACCCAGAAGTAAATGTAAGTATTATATCTGTTCAAAAGATAATAACATGTGTTAGGGGAACAGAAAGTTAGCAATGATGACACTAATGGGAATTGGATAAAAAATAAAGCATTTGTTCTCTCACACTTCACTGGCTTTTTACCATATTGCTTAACAGTTGGTGGACATTATGGTCTAGCTGCCTATAAATCACAAAATTCTTAAATCACTACCAATTACCCTGTCTTAAATGCGAAGGCCAAATTGTGCGCATAGTTTGGGTTAAGGCCAGCAGAAGTCTGTTGCTATTTCCATTTTTTTTTAAACAACAACAACGGAGAAACAAAGCATTCAAGAAATCAGTAAGTATACGTTGTGTTGTTAAGCACTTGCCCTACCACATTTTGTCAACAGTGGATCACCTCAGAACAAACGCTGTAAGCATCCTTCATCCATCCTGAATCTCTGACCCTGAGCATTGATATTTGTTTGCTTTCCTGACGAAACAAAACACCCCAAATGGTTCTCCAATTATCCAGTGCTTGATGTCAACCAACCAGGCTCCCACATCTGTTATTCTCCTGTATGCTTGGTCCTCTTTCTTCCTTCAAAGCCATCCTTCCATTTCCTTGGGAGCCTTGGTCCCTTCTTTGCCATTTTAGCAGGAATGCAGTATCATAGCTGTTTTCAAACGCAAAAGGACGTCAGATGCATCCACACTTCTTAGCGGAATGTTTTCTCAGTACGTGATAGGTGGATAGATCATCGTCCAAAAATGAAAGGTCATCGTCGTAAGCAATGGGTCTGCAACAAGGCTGTGGTCTGATTTTGTCACTGACCAACTTTCTATTTTGGGTTAAATTGTTTAAAATTTGGTCATACAGGGTTACAGCAGACTCACAGGAACCGGTACAATACCGGAAGATCAGTTCTTCTTTGGTTGTGTATCCCAAGCCCAAGTCAGTCACGTTTAAGTGAATCTCAGATAAAACACAATCCCGAAATTTGCCCCTTTGACCTTTCCGTCCCTTCCTGCCGCTGGAATTGTTAGAATTCTTTGACGCATTTTGCCGGTTTCTCTCCCGCTTAGAGGAAAGCGATCTCTCTGGGGACCTTTTCAGTCTTTTTATAGTGGCTTCAATAAAATCCACCACATCGCCAAGCTGATTGGGATAATCTTCAAACATATTAGCTGTTTTGAAAAGACAAAAAGAAAACGAGTAATCAGATAACGTGCATCTAGTTTTCACTCGCAAGTACCTCCCTTTCATTCATGTATCTCTATATATCTACATATATATAGTTTAACCCTCTTGTTTCAGTTTATACTAGGGTGTTTTTCCACTGTCACTAGAAGTACCTATTAAGTACCCATTAATGGGTACAAAAATGCCATTTAGTGACAGTGGAAAAACACCCCTAGTCTATCATGTTTCACAGATGTGTTTTCAAACATTCAGCAACAGCTTTGTTATTCTTTGTCTTTTCTTTTATAAAAAATAAAGTTGGAAAACTGCAAAAAATTGAACTTTACACTGAAACTGAAAAACATCAACAACTTATCCCCCAAGATATCTCAGCAAGTAAATACAGCTATACATTTGTTGGTATGGTATACCAGCCTGTGCAGAATTATCCTAGGATCCCCCTTCCACATGCTGGTGTGGACTAAGAGTCCCTGCCAAGGGCATCCCTTGGACCACATCTGTCTGCACAAGGGAGGCTCCCATTACCCTTGCTGGTTTGATTGGTAAGCCCAGAATCACCTTATCTACAGTGAAATGTAATATTAAACATAACTGAGGTCAAACCATCTTTGTTGTTCTCACTGCTTGCTAGACTTGCTGGCTTACCAATTACAAGGCAGAGACCCAAACGCAGACTTTCCTCAATTTAAAAGTTCCCACAAAATCTGACACTGGTGTTGTCTCTCCCTTATCAAGATGAAGTCTTAAATATCTTGAGGCATCCAATTCCCGGTCCAATCTCATGTATGGCAGTACTGGAAAAAGCCAGCATTGGAAATAGCTTAAGTTTCATCTGGGTTTGTTTGTTTTTTCCTATAGTGGTGAGCCAGATAGGTGAAAGAAAGAAAGAAAAGTCTAGATTTAAACTCCAGATACACCTAATATTCTCACCGAATTCAGTTTTACTTAAAGCTTTGTGAAACGGCTGCTTAGCGATGCCACTATTTTTGGATATTCCAGAACCAAGCACTCCCAGGATTTGCTCAGATGTTAGGTTGATATTCCGTATTCTGGCATTTCACACAGGTTGTGGTCACACCTTCACTTTAAACCTACTTCGGTCCATCTTTAGGTCTGCCTGCTCACACCTTTTCATTTTTATCTGTTTTATTTGTGGACTTTCCACCCTCCATTTGGACTTTCCTGAATGGAAAGTCCACAAATGAAATGGATAGGAATGAAAAGCTGGATTGAAAAAGGTTTACAGTGAAGGTGTGACCATGGCCACAGTAACACAATACCTTAAACCCAGGATATCGGTAGTATATTCCGGGACTATACTGAGAGCACCATGATCAAGTCTGGCAAATCAAATACTATTCCAAAAATATTTGGGGGGTTTGACCTTGTCTGGGTGCCGTGTGTGTTGACTTGTATTGAGAACACAGACAAGGCACACCATACAGAACTAGTCTACCATTGACTTCTACGCCAATCTTTTCCTCAGCTCCTCCCTTTTTGATTTATTGTCTATCCTAAAACATCTGGTATTTCTGGGTACACTCTCCCATTCAAATACTATCCAGGTCTGACCTGCTTTGCTTCTAGAATGAGAAAAGGCACCCTGGGGGGTTAGTTTAGATCTGTTTCTGCCAAAAATATGAATCACATTAGAATTTCTCTCTGTTCTAACTGTAAGTGATCACTTATTCACAGAACCATTGAGCCGAAAGAGTCACTTAGCCTATCAAGTTCAATCTCCTGCAGATTCAATAAGTTTTCCACCCATCCAGTTTTCCCAGCTGTTGATAAGGATGCTGGGCCCAGGACTAAACTTGGCAGAGCCCCTTATTGTACATGTTCTCTATTAAATACAGATCCCATCAAGGAAAAGGGCTGTTCAGGTCTCCCTGGACCATAACTCCTGTCCCTGACGGTGAAGACTAATTAGGCTTATGTGAACTTAAGTCCTACCACACCTAGGATGACCCAGCTTGTCAGTCCTTAGTGTCACACTTGGATGGCAGCAAAAAAATAAAAAAATAAAAATGCTGCATTTTAGTTTATACTTCTATTTTTAATGATACCAAAATTCTGATGCTTTGTCTTAGACAATATAAGCACTGTACAAAGAGTTCTCTTACATTGATCTTTTGCATATACACACCCTATACTGTATTGTCATAACAGAGATCCATTGACTTAAACCTGTGTTGAACCCATACCATGTATTAAGAGTAATAATGGCAGACCGTAATGTTTATAAAACAGCCATATAGGTAAGAATTTTCTTCCACTGCTCTACACATTTTCAGGTAATCAGGAAAGAGATTGGAAAATATGAAAGTGTTTAACATGGTGTTTTTGCTCTAAAAAGCCAGAGCTCTGATGTCCTTTTACACAAGATATGTAAAGAAAACTAACCTATGTTCCTCCTCCAAAATGTTTTGGACCACAGGGTCCATCATTTTCTGATCAACCAGCCATGCCGAGCTGATGAATTTTATATTCCAAAACATTTTCTAGGAGGCAGCATGCTGTTAAAAAAAAAAAAAAAGTCTAGCATCACACATTTTGACATAGGAAACTAGTGTTCCAGTCCCCACCCTGCCATCAAGCTTACTTTTCTAAGCACAGGCAGAATCTCGCTCCGGAAGTGAGAGGGTATTTATATCTGTCTAATCAAGCTATGGGCCATATGCATGCGGATGTATGTTCCCCTAGTTGGATGAAGACTCATGGGCATAAATGGGTGCTGTGCTTGCCATTCTTTCCTTCTATCTAGCTACTAGGCCTGCATGCACAGAGCCCTGTTAGGAAGCTGGTGAAAATGCCAGTCGGCTATTTGGGGAAGCGGAAGCACTGGATTTAGTTTGGCCGCTTTCTCCGAACAGCTGACCGGCTTGGTGGGTCTCTCCGTATACTCAGCTATGGCCACTGTACAAACATACAGTCAGATGGGAGCACACTGTTTGCACCCATTGCCTATTACTTCCCTTTTCCTACGTGGTTCCCTTCTCTGTGCCATGGATGCTGAGATGCGTGACACAGGGATGAGCACAGATGCATCTCTGGAGACTATCTATCGATTCTCCTTTTGGGACATGAACATTAAATCTCAATCCAAGAAGAATGGATGATGGACCTTTGTTTCAGGGATCATCTATTGCAAAGGCATAACCACATTTTAGATGGCAACCGAAGCTCTGATTTCAGAGAGTTGCACAAACCCAATAAATAGCTGACAGATGTGTCATTTTATATAAGCATGCTTAGCCTGCCAATAGTACAAATAAACAAGGTCTTAATTCATTAAATTGAGAGTTTGTGGGTTTGGAGAGCGCTTGATGTGGTAGAAAAGAGCATTTTATTGCACAACTATGGCCTATGCATTATTATCACTCTGAGGGTCAGAAGCACAGCAGCAGAGGAAAAGAATATCAGCTTCCCAGATAGGTTGTCAAAGGGGAAAGAGCCCATGTTGCTACTGTGACCGTCTGCTGCACTTGCTGCCTGGTGGTGAATTTGTCAGGCCAGGAAGGGACTCGGGATAAGTCTGCTGTTCTTCAGTTTCATCTGCCAGATCAGCCAACTCTGGGCTTTTGGGGGGACCCAGCCTGGGGGTGGGGGGGCTCAGCTTGCCAGAAGCCCAGCAGGGGAGGAAAGAACTCCAGCCTCCTATACAGGGCATCCCAGGATGAGAGCTGATGCTGCTGTGCCTATCTACTTACCCTCTTGGAACTCCTCCTGCGGGGAGCTTGTAACCCAGAGGAGAGAACTGCATGAAATAACTGAAGATACCTTACAGCCACTGTAATTCTTTTCTATTTTAAGAACATAAGATCAGCCAGCCTAGCGGGATTAGGCCACGGTCTAGCATTCTGACTCACACTAGGCCCATCCATTGCGATTGGGCATTCTCAAGCAAAAGACAAAGGCAAGATCTTCACCCACTCTTAGTTCCCTGCAAACAGTCTTTAGAGACGTTCTGGGCGGCCACTCTCTCCAACCTGGAGGCAGTACCTAGGTGTGCATTCTGGAAGCTACTGATACACCTGTGCTTCAGGAAATTTGTCTAACCCTTTTTTAAAGTTAACCACCTTTTCTGATAGTAAATTCCACAGACTGATGATTCTCTGGGTGAAAAAAAAAATACTTCCCCTTCTTGGTCCAAACTCTCCTGCCCATGAGCTTCATAGTTTTTTTGTGTTTTTTTAATAGTACTAATATGTTAGTTTTGTATTAATTTGTTTATGCTTTATGCTTTGTTAGGCACCTTGAACTTTCTAGGGGAGGAAAGATGGAGTACAATAATAAACAAAATGCAAAGAATGGGGACATCCACATTCCAAGATGGCATTTTGCACAAATTGTATAAAATTGTCCATACCATGTAACTGTTTGTGCAAAAATCATTCTGGGTTACAGTGCTCACAGAGTTGGCAGGCGAAGTGGATGTCAAAAAACCACTAATCCGCCCCCCCCCCCAGTTTTCTATCATGGGGGGAAAAGGCTTCAGACCTTGGTTTCTGGTGGCATTCAAAGATATCATCCATGCTATTTCATAAAGATTGAGGTGGGCAAGAACATACAACCCACTGCACAGACACAAGATTTATCATGCTGCGCTCTCAGAACTATATTGGAAATGCCAGAAATAATCAAGCCATTCCCAATATAGTCTCAGATGATGGGTTTCCCGTAATAGTTCCCCTTGCCTCAGTGTCTGGTGGGAGCTTCTATGATGGAATCAGTTTGGGCTTTCAGAAGCCAACCAAGTGAGACAGAAGTGGAAAAAAGAAGTGGATGACACTTGGCTGTCTCCCAGTATTCCATCACAGAAGCGGCCAACAAACATGAAGGTAAGCCTGCAATGCTCTTCACATCTGGGTGATGGTGGTGGTAAAAGGAAACACGTTGCTTCTTAACATCGGGAGGCAGCCTAGGTTTTGAGTTAGAAACACAGTTAGAAAAAATAATTTTTTAGACAATCAATGAAAGCCAAGATAAAAGCTTTCTGTGGGTATAGTATGAGATTCCCACTGCATCAAACTCTCACTATATATCTGATAGCTTTAGGGAAGAGACGACAGCTGGAGACACTGTTGCATCTAATAACACGCAAGCAGAGGGAATGGTATTTTTATCTAAGGTCCGTGTTCTGCATTGGACCTTATTCTGTATTATGTCCCAGAATAGAGGTCTCCTATCCACATGCTGGTCAACAGAAAACCCAGAAGTGCATGTCTCCTGGAGCACCACACATGTGTGGCCATGTTTCAGCCCCTACATACACATGGCAGGCAGCACCAGACAACTCTGGATTATCACTTGCCTGTGGGATATCTGGCCAGTATATGGAGATAGTGAAAATCCCCATTTTCTATAGGTGGCAGTTACTTGAACACACACTTGCATTACGTCGTAGTTTTGGGGGCAACTGCATTTGGGCATAAAACAACAGAAAGACGCTCTTACTCTTAAGACTTTACTGCTGAGATTTCCTATTCATGAAAATATATTTCACTATATTAAGTTTGTGTTTTACATTTGTCGTCAAAGGTGACCTGCCTTAGGAGGAACCTCCATGTGTTTTTATTGTATGCGAGGATGCTCTCTAAATATCCAGGAATTCACGCTAAAAGCAGAGAGCAAGAGAGAAGGAAGGATATGGGAATGTGAAAGTTGCATCGTTTGGCTGACTTGCATCGTTTCTGAAACACAGAGTGGCTTCTTTCCAAAATGTGAAGAGGGAAACCCAGGAAGATTCCAGTGGGAAGAGGAAGAGAAAGGAGGAGGTACAGACAAGGCAGAGAGAAGAAGAAGAATGCAGATGTGGTTTTGCATCTGCTGGGAAGATGCTGAAGAGGCAAAAGAACCCTGAGAATCACTGGGAAGTAACTTTGGAGACTACCATATAATTTGAAACAAAACCACTCTGGGAGCACTGTGCCCTTTGCACCACCAAGACAATGGGTGGCCCATGACACAGAAGCCAGCACTAGGCAGCACTGCCGGAATGGCACACGGAAGCATGTGTAAGCCTGACTTTGGCGTAGACAAGCTGTGTTTTCCAGCTGCCTTCTTCACGCACAGTACGTACCAGGGGTCTCCAACTGCTCCCCTCCAGAAGTTCCTTGACAGAATGCTGGGAGTGAAATACCAAGGTACATCTAGAGGCCTCTGGTATAATACGCTCTCCAACTCAGTACCTTTCTGCATGGACCCTTAATCTAGATTAAGGATACCATGTAGCACACATTCTGAACTTCCCATTTACATGTTAATGCAGATCAAGGAAGAAGGAGGAGTAGTTGAAGTTGGCATTTATACCCTGTTTTCTCACCCTTTAAGGGGATTCAAAGTGGCTGTTCTTCTCCCCACCACACACACCCTGTGAGGTAGGTGGGGCTGTGAGAGCTCAGAAAGATTGCTATGACTTGCCCAACATCACCCAGCTGGCTTCACGTAGGAGTGCAAAGTCAGACTTGGAGACTACCAGATAAGAATCCGACACTCTAACCACAAGACCAAACTGGCTCATTTGCCCCCTGCCGGTCAGCTCTATCTGCATTAGACAGAGCCTGATCTGGATCAGAAGGCCTTTAATTCAGCCCTCTGGTGGTATTGTTTAATTGGTACTACCAGAGAAACCAGGACCTTGATCTGGAACACAGGAAGCATGCAGAAGGCACCAGGATTACTGTGAAGTATGGGGGAAACACTTCCCTAGGCCTTGAAGTGTGGAGGGTGCAGCTGCGAAGCTCCCATGATCTTTGCAGCCATGGTGTGGATTAGTTCAGATTGGCAGTGTCAGTGTAGATGGCATTAATCCCACCTATCCCTCTCCACAATCCGGATCAGTGGGTCAGGGTATTCCAGACCCTCTGATCTGGATCAACAAGCAGCAAGTGCAGAAAGGGCCTCAGTATCGTTTAAGCAAAACTGTCTAAACAGCATGGCTGGATGGTAGGGTTTGTGAGGAATGCTCAAGGACAGTGTGTTTTCCAAGAGACATGATAAGAAGTCGTCAGATTCGGCAGCTTCAAGGAGTAACTGGTCTGAACCAGCCAGCCATGGACTTGTCTCTATTGCGCATGTCAGAGAAATCTGATATGTTACCGGGAATATTGTAATTACCGGCTGGGTTAGGTGTAATAGATTGTGCTGGAACGTGGGAGGTTCGAAGTTTGTCTTGATGGCGTTTCGGAAAGCAGACTTCCTATGCTGCAGCATACTAAAATTAAAGGAAATCTTTTCTTTCTGACCCGTCTGCTTATTAAGAAACTAATATGAATAGCATTTGCTGATGGAGTGGCAACTTGTTTTCATAGTGGCTTGGAATTTTCCTAACAGGTTGGGAGGAAGGAGGTTATATTTTTAATTGTTTTTCATTGTAACCTGCCTCGGGACCATTCAGCGAAGAGCGGGATACAAGTGTTCTAAGTAAATAAATAAATAAATAAATAAATAAACAAACAAACAAACAAACAAACAAACAAACAAACAAACAAACAAACAAACAAACAAACAAACAAACAAACAAACAAACAAACAAACAAACAAACAAACAAACAAACAAACAAACAAACAAACAAACTATATTATCTCTGTTCTCACTAAAACACACGCTCAGAAACTCATCCTGATTTTTCTGTCAGAAAAGTAGCCTTTTAAAAAATGTACCTGCTTCCTCTCCTTGCACCTGGGAGGAGGGAATTTTAAATGGGCAAAAGAAACAAAGGGTGGAATAATTCACACAAATGGAGGAAAAAGGCAGGTCCAAGGTGACCAATAACCCTTTCTGTACAGTCTAGGACAGGCTGCCAAACACCGAAAAAGAAATAAAGGGAAGTGGTTGGGTGCTTGGCTGGCTTCCAAGTATTTGCAAAAGAATGAGAAGGAAAGTAGTTGTAAGAGAAGAAGTGGGGGCTGCATGAGACAATCATAGGATATTGTCTAGACCTCCACAGTTGCCTCTTGGGTTGGCCTCCAGACTAGCAGAATAAATCCGCAGTTAAAGGTAAAAGCACAGCATACCTACTGCGCAGTGACGACCAGCCGTCCTGACTTGAAAAGCAGCTCCTTAGCTTCCCTATCAGAAGCTGCGAGAGCTGAGTCAGCATGCGCAGTCACATGGGTTGAGGCAGCCAATCACATTTGAGCTGCCTTTCCTGCTCCTGTTGTTCTGTTCTCGCTGTTCTTCCTGGACTAGAGAGAAACTTCGGATTTCATTTATACAGCGCAGCGAATGTCGTTAAATCAGCATTAAGGCAAGTGCGCAGTCCCAATTGGATACTCCAACACCACAACAATCCATTGATCTCATGTGTGATGCCTCAATAAACGAGTCTAGACACAGCCTTGTTGTATGGAGGCATCCTCAGTGGGAAGGCTGTGTAAATCTGTCATAGCAAAGAGGAAATAGATAATTTCCTGGCATCACAGAACATTCATAAATTTTATACAGCATAGCTTTTTGTTTGTCGGATCATTAGATTAACACCGGACAGTCACAGAAGTGTTTCAGATAAGGTAATTGCTGCTCTTTGGGCACCCTGCAAAGTATAGTATTTCTTTCTTACCTCACAATTTAAAAATCTGCTCCCTGCCCCTCTGTTTTTAAGGACAGCATTTCCACTAACTCCTTCCATCTGTCAGGGAACACCAGTGAGCAGAATGCTACTTTATATTCTAAGACAATATTCTGATGGGTTTTTAACTTGACAGCTCTTACCATACTGGGCCTTATTCCAGGATATGTTTTGGAATAGGGCTATGCTGTCCACATGCTAGTGCAGACAACTGCAGGCTACAGGTGGGTCCTACCATAGTTTGCACTACCATGCAGATGCAGGATATATTCAAGAATAAAGCCCAATGTGGAAAAGGTCAATGACTTCTACATTTCTACTGATCTGTGACCATAACTGATCACTGACTGATGTCTAATTGATTACTATATTCATGTATTCTCGCTTCTGGGCTTGCATAAGGCACCTCCTGTATTTGGGAATACCACAGTCCCACAAAAGTTTGCAGAGACTGGACCTGACAGAGGTGTGGGGCTGGTCTGCTACAGACCACACCAGCGGGGTGGGCTTGGCTGGTCCAGACTCACTGGTTTGGCTCAGGGAGATATAAGTCCAGAAAGGGCCAATATATGTAGAAATACCTGGGGCATTTCCCATCTCAGGTCCTTGCTGCGCTTGCTCCAGTGGAAGGGATGGTGTCTGCCCCCACATGGAACATATGTACTAGGGGACCTGCTCCTATCCTAGAAGCGGCTCTGCACAAGCCAGAGCTGCCCCTGAATGTATACCTATAGAGCACAAGTACAGCCGGGCACACGTCTGATCCAGGCAGTTGAACATACCCAGCAACTGGGAAAGCACCTGGTAAGTTACAGGTGCATCAGGAGTCACAAGGTGTGGACGCCTGATGCATCCCAGAAGTTCACTGGCCTGCACACCTGAGTAAGGTACAAAAAAGCCCTCAGACTAAATTTGTCAAGTCACTAGAGAGAGCTCCGAAAACAAACAAACCCAAGACTGTTTCTGTAAAACTAGGATGGATGGGACCCCAACACTGACAAAACAATTGTTTACAGATTGTCCATCTGAAGTTCCCTGAGCAAAGGAGTTTGTGGATTGTAACTTCAAGTCCAGTAGCTACAGGCTTTCAACAGACAACTTAGGCACATTTTCCTCTCACAGAGTAAAACTTAAGACTGTTGTTCTCAATTACTTTTAATGTGAAGTTTTTATACACTCCAATGTAGAGCACTGTAATATATATTTTTAACATGACATTTGTCAGTTTACAAAATATCAAAGTAAATGGCACCATGGCTAAAGTCCATGAACTACTTAAAACAGTCTGTCAGTTCAATAAACAACCCAGTTTAAATTGACATTGTTGGACTTCAGCCCAGTTAGGTCTAGAGTAGTCAGCACTGCTAGACTGTCTTCAGCCCAAACAGCTTCAGTCAGTGCAATACAGAAGTGTCAGGGGCATTTCGCTAGACTAGTGTGCAATATTCCAACCTTTGTCTGGTGTCTGCTCCCACATGGAACTTGGTAGGTTAAGGAAATCACACCATAAAGCGATTTCAGGATTTCTGTCCTTTCAATTCACAATGTACGTATGCCAAAGATATCTTGGAAGGAAACAGCCAATTTGAACATCTAAAACTTAATTCTCCTCAACATACCATCAATTCATAGGCTTAGCTGCAGCTTCTATTCACATGGTCATTCTCACTAATTATGTTATATTAATGTTCTTTATTCAATGCAGTTGTCTTGCTGAAGAACAACCTGTTTTATCTGTTTTAATTGGGTCCACAAGAGGCCCAAGGGCCTTGTTCTGAAACAAGGCAGGCATGCAAGGGGCACATCTCTGTGTTCTGCAACTCTTGGGGGAAGTGAGCAACCAACCTCCCCTGGCTCCAAAGCTAGGAATCTTTAATTCCTTGCCCTCCGGGGGTGGGTGGATGGGGGATGGCAGAATGGCTGCAAAGCTCACAGGAGCTTCACAGCCATGGGGAAGGTTGGGTCAGATCAGGGCCGTCAGTGAGGATGGTGCTGACCTGGCCCACACCTCAACATGATCCAGATTTAGGACAGGTATTTTAGGGTACCACCATTTTGGCCACCCTGGTCTGATCTATGCTTCATCCTGTGTGGGGAAGATAAGAACATAAGAGGAGCCCTGCTGAATCAGGCCACAGCCCATCTAACCCAACATCCTGTCTCACCCGGTGGCCCACCAATTGCTCATGGGCATCTCAAGCAGAAGACAAGAGGTAGGGTCTCTCTGATGCCCTCTAATGTGTAGATGAAAGAGGCCCAGAAGTGAACTATGATCTGGCCTACCAGCAAGGGCCTATAATAACCTAACTTTTGCTGCACTGATATAGTTCATTATTTTATTTTACACATTCGTATCTTACTCCACAACATTCCTATGGACCTAACAGCCAGAGAAGATGAACACCACCAAATGACCAAGGTGAATCAGACCTTTCGATTCCCAAGAAAGTTCTGATTAACCAGGTTGTGAGCTAAATCAACAGTAAAAATTGTTGTATATCAGATTTCCTGGTAGGTGCTCTTATGGAAATGAGGGAAAGCTTGCAGGAGGACTAGGAGATACTATAAAAACTACTCTGTGTTCTGTAGAACAACAAGGTACTGATAATGAAGAAAGATAACTTTTTTTCCTTACGGTCCATTTGGCTAGTGTAGGGACTCAGAAGTCTGCTGGAGGTGTGGTCTTCTTGGGTCTCCTCTAGGACTGAGTGGATCTTCTGAATAGGTGCCTTACCAGCAGGAAGAGGAAAGGTGGAGATTGCGTTGAGTAGCACCATGCAGACAGCTACCACGTCCCATAACTTCATCTTAGATTTCCTTCCAGCACAGGACCCTGAGAAGGGAAGGATCATTAGCTTTTTTGCATCTGCCATGTGAATTCCATCCATCCTAGGTGTTCTGAATTCTGCCCCCTCTCCTTTCTCCATTTCAGCAGTTTGTTGTAAACTGCCAAACCCTTTGTTCATTTTAATGGTTTGTACACAGTGCTTCGCACCAAGCTGTGTTTATTGGTAGCAAGTAATAACTTGTCTTGGTGGCTCTGCGGCTCAACTGCTTGGCATCAAGGCATAAAGAAGTTTTTCTCTCTATAAGTGAGAGATTAAGAGATGTAGTCCTGGATTAGGCCTGGTGTTGGCATCTGGCATCCCTGAAGATAGTTCTATTTTGGTAGGACCTACAGTGCCGCCTTTGGTGGGACACCAGGGCTGTGTTCACATCTATCTTTTAATCCAGCTTCAGTCCACTTTCAGAGTGAGAGGACCCATCAGCAAAGGGTCAAGTGGTTTCCTTTCAGTATTATATAACTCAAAAAAAAATCCATCTTTGGGTTAGATAAAATGGAAAGAAAAAGACTAGTAATGCTGCTGATGCATTTTCTCACTGTGAAAGTGGACTGAAACTGGATTAAAACCTAGGGGTGAATGCAGCCCAAGCAAACAATGAATCCAAGCTTAACATTTCTCATACCCTACATTTTTCACCCATTTAAGAGGACTCAAAGCAGCTGACAAACTTTCTGTTCTTCTCACCGCAACAGAAATCCTGTGAGATAGGTGGGGCTGTGAGAGCTCAGAAAGAGAGCTGTGACTAGGGATGTGGATGATTTTTTTGGGGGGGGGATGGTTCGATTCACATTGAATTGAATGCAAGAAAATTTGTATTAGTTCGAATAGATCTCCTTCAAATGTGGTAGGATTCGAATTTGATAGGAACATTCTATACAAATTAGATTCAAATCCCTGCTATGAATCGCATAGGAGTTCCCTACATATCAACTCTGAAAGCGTCAAATCCACCCTGAATCCACTTTGCATCCACTCTCAATCCTCTTCTAATCCAGTCTGGATCCGTTGCAGATGGGACTGGGGCAGCCGCTTTCCCACCTCCCCAGGTTCACGGATGTAACAAAGCTTCACCCAAATATTCTGAAGAATTTGATCTAAATTTGAATGTCAATATTCAAATGTGCCACATTCGACTTGAAGCAGGGTGGTACAAACACAGTTATGAGCCATGTCAACCATGTCAACTAGGTGCCGTGGGAACGGGTGGTACATACGTCCGTTGCCAAGGCAAGGTGAATACTGCTGATATAGCAGCATTCACATTACTCAGATGCCCAATCTGTTCCAGAAGTTCACTGGTGGTTGCAACTAACAGAGGAGCAAAAAGGCCCATAGTAAAGAGGAAAGCCTACATCAAAAATTGCATACACCAATTTCAATATACTGAACAACTACTAGAAATAGTGGGTACAAGTTCTAGATGAATACCAGGAAGAACTTCTTGACGACAGGCTCTATATAATAGCAGAACAATCTACCTATGTGGGCCTTCCATCTCTGAGATTTTCAAGAAGTTTGACAGCCATTTCTCATCAATGGTTTTTTCTGGGTGTTAGGGTATTGGGATGGCATGATCATGGTGGCAAGGTTAGGCCTTCCTGGCAGCACAGTGGACAGCCACCAGTGAGCAACTCATGTTACCCTGCAGGCTGCCCTCCACACTGCTGCTGAGCTGGTCTGGACTGGGTCTATTTCTGGCTGAAAGGGACTCAGTGCTGGGATTATCTGGTTACAGGATAGTCCTGTTTCAGCCAGGAAAGTCCTCAGAAAAACCAGAAACTCACTTTGGCATCTAGTGTCTGAGGAATTTAGATGGCCTCTGATCTCCTAATATCTAAGGTGTGCCTGTGGAACGTGCCGATGTAGAAACACTTGGCTGGAACAGAGCCAGTGTCTGACCTGATATAAATAAACTTTATTTATTTCTATGAAATACCAAGCAAAAAGGGTTGTTGCCTTAGGCTGTGGTCTCACCTTAATGAAATAGTCCATTGTGTTAAGAAACAAAACTCAAAACTCACTAACTCCAACCACACCCAATACCTGATAATCTTTCCTCAGTCCATCCTCAGTTTGGGCTGCTTTGCTCACATCTTTCTGTTCCCATCCTGCGACGCCTTTAGGAGACTCTTTTTAGATCTCCACCTGTCTCCACCATCACAATACCCCCTGCGCTCTGATAGGATAAAAGTTCTGTGACTCCACACATTGGGTGAAAGGGACGGCAAATTCATATAGGATCTAACCACCGTAGTACGGTTCAGCCCTGCTTAGTGCTCTTCTCTGATCACACCCAAAAAATGAAAATGGGTTAACACTCTTCTAAGGGCTTGAGACCTGTAAAAATCAGCACCCAGGAAAGTACGATTTAAAGGAGGAAGGTCCACAAATGAAACGGATTGCACTAAAAAGGTGTGAGTAGTGAGGTCCAAAGATGGACTGAAGAAGGATTAAAGTGAAGGTGTAAGGATTTTCCCCAAAGGCTTGCTGTGTGATCACTGCAAATCTGCTATAAACCATAATGCTGGATTTACAAACAATGCTGTGATGGGCCCACTTAATTTTTGCACCGTCCTCCTACCTCCCAATTTCCATCTCAACAGTATTTGTTTTGAGACGACAGTATTTTTTTCAGGCAATAAATCTGAGACCTTTTGGCAAAGGACAGCATAAAAATGCAAAATAATAAGGTTTTTCATTTAGCAACAATGCTTTATCCTCTGCATAAAGTAAATTTGGTGGCTATGTGATCTCCGCAAATACTTTCAGAAGTCTGTTCTAAAGTTAAAACACAGTATAGACATTGCTGCAGACCATGACTGACTCAAGCTTTGAGGCAGCCCTGGGCGAAATGCCTCCCGCTATGTCCTCACATAAAGATGAACAACTTGTGGTGTTAACATGGGAGGCGCTGCATCATGAGTTTTAAAAATAAAATAAAAAGACCAGAAGCTGAGCAGAGCATGCAGGAAGAATTATTTATACCTCACCTCTCCAAGCCTACTCATAGAAGAAGAATAAAGGGATTAAAAAAGGTAAAGGTATCTTTGATAGGGATGTGAATGAATATTCAGAACATTCAAAATTCAATCAAATTTGGAATGCTAATAGAATGTCTAGAAATTCAAATTTAAACATTCAAATGAATCTTGGATTTTCGAATCTATTTGTTCAAATTATTTGGACATTTGTATGCGTATGGGTGCATACACTATGCGTACTTGCATGTATGCATCTTTCCCGCATCCGTACGGATTTGTATGGATCCATACGGGACAGAAACGGGATGCGCAGAACGCTTCCTGACGGCTGGAGCTGTCAAGAGCAGCCCCAGCCAATCAGGAGGTGCGCAGGACACAGGCGCGCTGCATCCTGGGTCCCTGCAGCCAGAATTGGGGCGACCACAAGCAGGTAAGGAGGGGATTTTGCGTGCTCCCTCCCCGGGTGGGCTAGGAAGGGCTTCGAAGAAGCTCCCCCTGGCTCCAGAAGCAGCGATCCGCCACTTCTGGGGCGAGGGTGAGCCGCGGCAGCGAGGTCCCCCGGCTCGCCACGCTTGGCTCCAAGGAGCCAATCATGGCGGGCTGGGGGAGGGCCCTGGGTAGGAACCATTCCGCTGTGCGGACGCATCCTAAAAGGGTGCCTTTTCACAGCGGAACACCCATTAAGACCACATGAAATGTGGTGTGGTGTCATTTTCACACCCATTTAGCACACTTTAGGTACAGATAGGTGCAGACGCACCCCACCGGAAATGTGCTAAATAGGTCCAAAAATGCGGACGCAGCGTCCTTAAAGTGTGTTAAATGCGTGTTGCTGTGCGGACGCTCCTCACCGGAAGTGTCCAAAACAGCAACGCGTATGCGGACGCGCGTTTCCAAATGTGGTCTTAATGGGTGTTAAAGGCCCTGTGCGGAAGCACCACTAGATGGAGCCATGCTGATCTAATGCAGATACAGGGGCCTAACTGAGGGTGAGGCCTCTCTAGTCTGCACCAGAGTAAGTGAGACAGGCCCAGAAGGCGTCTAGACCTCACACTGGCCCCAGACCACATATAAGTGCAAAAAATGTCTCTACTTGGATGGAGACCTTTAACTGCTGTCAGAATAAATTGGAAGATGAATGGTGTGTGTGCTCCCTTGGCGTCTCTGGAGAAAAAGTTGAAAAGCTGTAAATAAACTGGTTTGGCTGCCCTGCAAGAAATATAGTTTTGCCCTCTTCCATGTGCTCCAACTGGGCTTCACTTCTCTTGTTTTACTGACAGTTCCAGTTCCTTCCACAGAAAGAACATTTAAGCTGTCCTGGGCTACTATCAGAGGAAGGACAGAATCCAAACATCGAGAAATAAAACAAGCAAATCAAAACGTTCCAAGTTTTGGATGTTATATTTAACTACCACGGTATTAAAATGAGAAAGAACAAATAATAATAATAATAATTTCCCATTAATCTGGCTTCATTTAATCATCTTAAGACAGCCAGCAGCCACACATATGTCTTTTGGGTTTACTCTTGGCTCAACTCTGTGAGGTGAAAAATATGAAAGTGTGTCTGATTCTGAGCACATGTGGAGAATTCTGCCCTCAGTGCTCAGCAAGTGCAGTTCAGGGCCCTGCCTAGACCAGGAAAGAGGAATGTAGCACCATTATGGCATTTCTATGGTGGGGGTGCCACAGGTATCTGTGGCAATCTCACCAAAATCCTGCTTGATCTTCAGCAAAAAACTATGGGTTTTTCTAGGGATAGCGTGTTTACCAGCCTTGGGGATAGAACAGTCATCATTGCTTCATCCAATGCATGTGTGTGGAGGCCAAAACAGATGACCACACATCTGTGGTGTTATTCAGCACAGACGGAATATCCAGATGTGTGTGTCATAAAAGTGCGCAAAACCCCTCCACTATCTAGCTCGGACGTGATAATGCCAGGGAGGTAATGTCTCGCATTGTCATTTCTTAGTGGGATATCTGTCATCTGGAGGAGGCCTTTGTTAAGAGATTCAGTTCTAAATGAAATCACTTTCCTTCCCCTCATAATCCCCAAAGACCACAAAGGAATGAGAGTTGAAGCAGCTAGCTGAGGGTAAGAACTACCACTTGCTTGGTTTCTTTCTATGACTCTATAGAAGTCTTGCAGAAGACTACCACCTTATGTAGTTAGTAATAAGGACTAGTATGCCTCAAGAGTTGCTAAATCTAAGTTTTGCATTTTGAACTCTAATAATAGGAGATTTGGTTTCTTACTGTGCATATTCTGCTAAATACTGAATAATCCAACGCAGACGATTTCCCCAACATACAAACTCAAACCTCTATCAGCAAACTGAGTCATGATGTCTAGGGTGAGAAGCTGTGTTTCCATATTAGGGAGCAGCAGGGAGAAGATCAGGTGAAAACATTCAAGTTTGGTAGTTTTATTTAGTAATCACTTTCTGAATTTCTGACTCGAAACATAAAGAAATCTATGCCTGACATCATATAGGGCAGTGATTCTCAACCTAGGGTACAAAGGCACTTACAATTGATAAATTCTTAGAAGATTGGCACCCTTTTATTAACTATCTACGCAAACTACAAGTGCCGACAGAAGGTTTTGACTTAAAACGAGGAAGGCAGTCGGAAAATGACAAGAACGACAAAAGAAGCAAAGGAACAAGCGATATTAAGAAGGGAAGTTGGAGAAACAGGGGAAGTCATACAGAATAATAAGGCAATATATACTATGAGAAGATACAAGAAATCGTATGATAGATATTGTTTAATTTTTTATGTCATATTGCTTTTAAAATCAATAATAATAATAATAATAGTAATAGTAATAATAATAATAATAATAATAATAATAATAATAATAATAATAATAATAATAATAATAAAAGTAGTTACAACATACAAATAATTAAATAATTTGAAATAACAGCAGGGAAATGGGTTGCTAAGAGGTACCTAAGTGGGAAAACAAAAGGTCGG
This sequence comes from Aspidoscelis tigris stejnegeri, assembly GCA_023333525.1. Classification (NCBI taxonomy): domain Eukaryota; kingdom Metazoa; phylum Chordata; class Lepidosauria; order Squamata; family Teiidae; genus Aspidoscelis; species Aspidoscelis tigris. Next base: position 19,306,631 of record JALMGA010000007.1, read on the forward strand.
AATGCACTGTTCAGATCTAGAAAGTATTATGATCTTCAGACCTAAAGAAACATAATGGAATATCAAGTTCAGTGCTACATTTTAAAAAATCAGAATATAGTGCATTTACCTCAGTTAATCCGGATTAGCTAGATCCAGATCAACCACAGGCAGAGGCATCTCCATTGAGTGGGCTTTAGTACAGCAAATGTGTGCAAAAGCGTGCTAGCATGGATGTAGACCACATATATTTGTTTACTGGTAATGCAGATTAGTGAGCCCTTAGTGCAGTTCTGATCCAGATTTACACTAATCCTGTGCAGGCAATGTGTTCTTAGCAACTCCCTGATCTGGATTAACAAGTAAGTACAGAAAGGGTCTATGTTAGGTTATTTCTGTACTGGGCCTGATTCCAGACTGTATCCCAGTATTGGGACCTGACATCTGCATGCTGTTGAGGACTACTATGGCAGGTGCCAGGCAGGGTCTGCCATAGTTTGCACATGGACAGCAGGTCCTTATTCTAGGATATAATCACAATTAGGGCCCAATGGAGAAAGAGACTCAAGTCAACTGAAGTTTTACTTACTCACTTCCCAACATTCTTCTAAAATGCTCCCTTTCCTCTGTTCTGTTTTCAAAACAAGAGAGTTGTGACCAGCACAAGGTTGCAAGGGTCTTCCACAACTGAGCGACAATCTGAGCATTGCTACCTGGTTGATCACTTTTAAGCAGCAAAGGCAACATGTAAGTGAGCTGAGGTTCAAGTTAAGGGCTGGTTTAATTCCTCATATTTTGATTTTGCTGTGGGTGGGTTAAGAAGGAATGCAAAGGCAATGCTAGCAGCGCCTTTTGCTTCTGTCACTCATTTTGTTTACTAAGTCACAAATTCTGCCCCAAATCGCTCTCAATATCCGGTCAAATGCTTTCTATGGTACTAAGGTTTTGGTTTCAATCCAGTCAGCCAAGTGATCTTATGAACCTGCTAAAAGTTCTTTAACAACTAAAAATTCTTCGGTAGCTCTGATTTAGAGCACACAATTGGCATCCAGCAGAGAGGAGAAACAGAGTCCAACTAAAATATGCCTGTTAGATTCCAAAGAATCCTTCCCTGCTTCCAAAAAGCTCCTGATCATCCACGTAAACAGGACAGTGCCTTATTCTAGGAAAAAGAAGGGGTTTGCCTTAAAATAACTTTTGTGGCTTAGGGCACTGCACAGAAGATATATGCATGAAGTCATAGGCTCCATTCCTAGCATCTCCCTTGCCTGAAATAAAGCCTCAGGAACCTGCCACAATTTAGGCCAGGGGGACTATCTGCTTTGTACAGGAATCCAAATTCCAGCCTCCCCAACAGCCTTTACTGGAGTACATCAAAACAGGAAGAGATCACTCACTGCTCCAAACAAACAATCCAACTTCCTGTAACCTCAACCACCAGTTTGGTCTTGTTAGAGTGCTAGAGTCATGTCTCATAGGTCGCATTCCCATTACAAGCTTAATACAGTTTCCCTAAACCAAAATAATAGAACCAGATGCAAACGCGAATTTGCCTGATCCCATTACTTTCAACTTAATCGCGTTCAATCCAGATTCTGAGGATCGTACGTCGCGTACATGACTCAAGGGGGGACTCAAGTGGCTACTTTCTAAAAGCTGCTTTTCAGGGCTGCCCTGCCCTCTTCCTCCTGACGTGAACGCACAACCCATAACAGACCCCTTCACGGAGCCTAGCTTGGTGGCTGGATGGCTGCCGCTTGCCTGAATGGATGAAAAACGGCACTGAGCAGCCAGTGATTCTTTCCCCTCCTCTCCCCATTGCCCAGGGCACACAGCAGCAGTGGCAACTCAAGCCCCCTTCGCCCGCTCACTCCACAGCCACAGCCTTAAAAACATTCACACATCTCCCAGAACCTGCAGCTGCTTTCCCTCCTTTTCCCTTTCTAAAGTTCAGAACTTCCAGAATTGCGCAAAATTGCAACATTGTTATCAGGTGTGAAGTTGGTGGATTGCTACAGTGTAACTGCTGCTGTAAGGGGTGGATTTTTACAATGAAATCACTATCTTTGGAAGAAAGCTATTGGGGGAGGAAAACCCTAAACATGCATTCTCATCCCACTAAAACGGTACGGTTCCCACAGTAAGAAATGTAAAATGTTTCAAGTGCACAAACCGGAGTGAGACCTGTTGAAATGAGTGTTAACGTTTACAACACTTTGGGGTGCTTTAACACGCAGAAAGCGTGTTAAGCCAACCTGACGTGGGGACTGCGAGGATCGAAACCATTTCAAAACCGTTTTAAGCTTGTAATGGGAATTCACCCGTAGTCAGTGAATTTGATACTGCACTCCTTTATGAAGCTAGCTGGGTGACCTTGTGTTAGTAACATCTCTCTTTCTGAGCTCTCACGGCCCCACACATAATTGTTGTTGGGAGAACAGAAGGTTTGTCAGCTGCTTTGAGTCCCCTTAAATGGGTGAGAAAATCAGGGTAGAAAAGCCAACTCTTCTTCATACTGATAAGGACTGTGAGACGGCACCTGAAAGTCTTGAGCTCATCTGCCCAAATCAGCAGGTAGTGTGTACTACTCCAGGTAGGGAGCAGAAAAGTCTGGAAAAAAAACTACCAGATTGCCTCTATGCTACCATTTCTGAATTTCTCCACTTGCAAAGTAGCAGGTGAGTGTGAAAGTGTGTGTGTGTACTTCTAGATGAGGTACTGGGGTTGTTTGGGGGGGGTGACTTTGAAAAGGGGCTCTTACCTGCCTCTTTCCTCTGGAGGCAGAAATAGTGGGATAAAGAGCTCTGAATAGACCTTCCCACAAGGATAACCACGGAAAACTCTGCCTGATTCAGGGAAGCAGTAGAAAGGGAAGCCAATAGACAAAGTGCACAGGTAGGACCAAAGAACTCAACTCATCAATAAAATGATCAAATATAGGTTTGAGGATACAACTGTTTACTGGACCTATAATAGGTAGAATAACTGCACCCAAGAAAGTGGTTTACAACTTGGGGCCAAAGTACCTAAAGGAGTGCCTCTGGTCAGTTAAGTTCTGTCGTACATGCCTTGCTGGTAGTGTTCTCTCTATCAGCAGTTAGAGGTGTGGTGGCACAGGAGAGGACCTTCGTTGAAGTGGCCCCCTGCTTGTGGAACGAAGAACTTCCTGAGGTGCATCTAGCCCCCTACATTGTATATCAAATCTGACTTCAAATTTAATTGTAGATTTATAGCAGTCGGGTATAGGGCAGAATAGAAATGGCTTGGGCCTTGAATACCTGAAAGAGTGCTTTTTCACATACAGACCTTCCTCTGTTTTAGGATCACAAAGTGAAGGCCTTTGTTTAGTTCTACCACTCTCAGAAGTGCAAGGGATCCATCATGCACGAGGGCCTTTTCTATGGTGGCCCCCAGCCTTTGGAACAACCTCTGAGTAGAGATTCAACATGAGCCAACACTATATGATTTTAGGTGCCTGATTAAAATTACCTCTTTACACAAACCATTGATGGTTAGCATTCTTGTAGGTCCTGCTAAGGGGATGGGGAGGAGCATTGTATTTTAATTATGTTTTAACTCTCATAACTTTTATAAATAAATGCTGAACGTGCGGCATTTGAGGGCTTAAACGTACTTGGGAGAGATACTTCCTGGTCTGGTAAGCAGATGAATAGTCAACAGTAAGGAATAGATTCTTACCATATTCTTAGGCTGCATTCAGACATTGGTGATTTATTCCAGTATATTTGGATATACAGGAATAAAGCATGGATATTCTGGAAAATCCATGTTTTATTCTGGAATATCCAAATACAGTGGAATAAGTAACCAATCACTGGATGCAGCCTTAAAGACCTGCAGAGTCCTGTGTTGGCAATTTGGTCCTGTGGCTGAAAATAAGCTTTTATTCCCCTTTTGTTTTTTTAAAGGGAACACAGACAGAGCTACAGCTGAAAGACTTTTCATGCATTTACAAAAAAGAGAGAGAGAATACTTTGGCTTTCACATCAAAGCAGCAATGATTTGGCAACCTTTAGTCATAAAATGTTATATGGGTACCAGTAAGGCTGGGTTGAGGGAGGAAAAGCAGGCATCTGAAAAACCAGAGAGATGCTTTAATTCTGTGGGCTGGGCTTTCCTATTCTCATTGAAGCTATTATCTAGCATGCAAATAGGCAGTCTGGGGCAAACCAGCCAATTCCTGCCCTTTCTGTTTCTCCCATGTTAACAGGCTGGTCTGTGTTAACTTTGAATTCTAGAGAAAATATTCCGCACAGTGCTACTAGCAAAGATGGGCTTCTATTTCATCTGACACCTCCCCATTTTTATTTTTTTTTCAGAGCTTTGTTATTTTGGACCTTGCATCTGGATCAGAGGACAGGAGCAAAAGGAAGAGAAACACCCACAACCATTTCAAGTGCAACCAGCCTGTAGCCTGACAATGCTGGGCCAAACCTAGCATTATAAACAGAAAGGGAAAGGAAAGAGGTTCCTTGTGCTAATGCAGAGTGCTTTTCTCTTGCTGCTAACTAAAACTGCAAAAATGATTCCCTAAACAGCTTGGATTAGGGCTTCTAAGGCAAAGGATGCAAATGAATTCTGAACGACCCCAAGACTTGACACCTCACATAGCGCTTGGATTTCAACAGGATTACGGCTTCATCCGCAACTGATTGAAGATGAGACACTTGGATTTAACCCTACTGGCAGCACATCCTGAACCAATTAGATGAGCCTAAACTACACAAGTCACGTAAAGGCAGCTTTCCTCCCTCCAGGATTCCAAGCATCCATGAAGTCTCATTAAGCTCATTAATTTTGGAGGAACTCTCCTTCCAAGTGCTGCACTGAGGCCTGCTGTTTCTACTCCTTCCTTAGAACTTTAGCTTTGTTGCCAGAAATAGATGCATTTAAAAATGTGGCATGTGCCTTTGGGTGGACATGGCACCAGGGAATGCATATGGATTTATTCTTGGTTGGGCATATGTGTCTGGCACCTTATCTTCCTCCTTGCCTTGTGTTCCATGGACCCCACCCACAAGCCTATGTATCTTTACTGTTGTGGCCCCTAGACTCTGGAACAGCCTCCCTCTTGGGGATTGCCAGGTGCCTACATTGTATAGTTTTCAGTGCCTGGTGAAAACATATCATTTTACCCAGACTTTTGCTTTCTAAACAGCTTCCGCAGGGTGCTGTCCTGTGAGGGATGGAGGTGGGAAGAAGAGGGTTATATTTTTCATTATGTTTTACTATTTGATATGTTTTAATTTCATTGTAACCCGCCCTGGGACCATCTGGTGAAGGGTGGGATATAAATTTTATAAATAAGTAAAATAAGAACTGAAGAGGAGCCCTGCCGGTTCAGGCCACAGCCCATCTAGTCCATAAGAACCTAAGAGGAGCCCTGCCAGTTCAGGCCACAGCCCATCTAGTCCATAAGAATCTAAGAGGAGCCCTGCCGGTTCAGGCCACAGCCCATCTAGTCCATAAGAACCTAGAGGAGCCCTGCCGGTTCAGGCCACAGCCCATCTAGTCCATAAGAACCTAAGAGGAGCCCTGCCAGTTCAGGCCACAGCCCATCTAGTCCATAAGAACCTAAGAGGAGCCCTGCCGGTTCAGGCCACAGCCCATCTATGGCCTGACATGTATAGTTTAGGCTGATCTAATTGGTCCAGGGTGTCCTACCAGCAGGATTAAATCCAGGTGTCACATCTTCAATAAGTTGTGGAGGAAGCCGTAATATAAATAATAAATGTTTCAATGTGTTGGATTTTCAATGCCGTTACCTGCCCTGAGACCTTCAGGTAGAGAGCGGGATAGAAATGTAAATAATACATGAATTAAATAAATCTAGTCCAGCATCCTGCCTCACACAGCAGCCCACCAGTTGCTTCTGGGCATTTGCAAGCAGAAGGCAAAGGCAATACCTTCACCTGCTCTCAGTAGCTTTCCCCCTACTAAATGCTTTTATGACTGCACTCTCCATGTGTGAGTGAAAGTGCTTGTGATGATCCTTTGCACTTTGGGTGCTCTGCCAAAAGCTACATGAAGCTGGAAAGATTGTATTCAAATGCAGACTGTTAATGGGCTAGGGTTGCACCTTTCTTTTCTGGCAGCTCTCATTAAAAAGAAAAAGAAAAAAAGAAATCCCTATGAAGATTTTAAGGAGAAAAAATTGCTGGGAGAAAAGAAATGAAACTCCCTTTCCTGCAGGGCACTTTCACTTTAGACGGCAGCTTTCACATCTGCATTTGGTCAAAGGAAAGCAAGCAAGCGGGGGATGAAATAAATAAGCAACTGAGCATTACGTGTCATGTTGTTCTCTGGCATACCGCATTCTTCCAGGGTTCAGGCCCTCCGTGGCTTGCCAGACCACAGAGATATGATGTGAAATGAACAGAATCAGGGGCTTCGTTATTGGTGATCCAACGCACTCTTCCATTTGAGCAACACCACAAGCCCAGGATTAAAGGGAAAAAAGCAGGGGGAAGGTAGACTTAAGAGGTCCAAAATGAAGTTTTAAAATCTCCCAGCAAGGCAGGAAATAATAGGCTGTGTTCACCTGCTCCTTCTGCCAGAGATGGTGCCCCTAGTTGCTGGTGGGCAAAGGGAAGTGGTAGCAGGGGTCAGAACAGGAGAGACACTGTAAGGCTGCAGTGCTGTGCTAACCCACACGAAAACTGATGCAAGTGGAAAAGGCTGGATTACGCCAGCTTTTAGCCAACCCTGAAACTGAAACTCATATAAAGGAGAAAGGGAAAGTAGACACAAGCCCTGAATTACTCAGTGCGGTGGGGCACTTTCAGCTGCCTGTCCTTTGCTACATCCAATGAGTAAGACAGCAGCTGGGAGAAACAGTGAAGCAGACACGATGGAAAAAGATGCTGCTCATCTCTTGTACACTGTAAAGAAATTTAAAGGGGCAACATCAGCCTCTGCTTTATAAATGTGCAACCCCTAGAGAACTTGAATGTAGCTGAACGATTCTAAATGTCTAGGTGAGGAATAGTCAATCCCAGGTCTTTCAGGTGTTGTTAGACTACTGTATCTGAAGGAGTGCCTTCCCCCATATAGACCTGCCTGTTAGTTAAGAACACAAAGTAAGAGCCTTATCATAGTTCTGCTACTTTCAGAGGTGCAAGAATTGCAGCTTGTGAGAGGGCCTTCTCTCTGTTGGCCCCCTGGCCTTTGAATACTGGAAGTACACCAGATGCCAAACTTAAGTGGTTTTTGGTGCCTGGCTAAGACATCCTTCTTCATCTGGGTCTTTGATTCATAATTTCCACTGTGGGTGGAAGGGAGAGAGGTTGGGGTGGGTTATGCTTTAAATATGCTTTAGTGTCTGTGTTTTTGTTCGTTGTGACCTGTTCTGGGACCTCCGAGTGAAGCACTGGATACAAATGTTATAAATAAAAAAGTAAACTTCCACCAGTCATAAATATAATAAATTCCCTTCTGGATCAAATCAGTGGCGGATCTAGGCCAGCGGCCTGTTCTCTCTGTGTCCAACTAGTTACATCTGGGAGCTCATGCGCAGGACATGAGCACAACAGCTTGTTGGCCGACAGTCCCATGAGCCAAGGTCAGCAGCAACTGGAGAACTTCGGTCTAACTTACGTTTCTTTCCTGGTAGGCAGATCTAACATTTGTCCTGAGAGAAGGGAAAAACAGATTATGTATAATGCCAACCATCCCTGCATACGTCAAGCATTAAAAAGGACATCTGTTATCTCTTTTATACACACCACTGTGAATCGGGAAAATGCTTTAGAAGGGTTCAGGGAAGTTCCTTTTTGGAATACAAGTCCCATAGTCCTTCGGCAAAGCAGACACTGGAGACGGTCCAGCAAAATCATGGGAACTGTGGTCCAAAGTGAACAGACCTTTTCCAATATGCAGAAAACTGTGGAAAAACTGAATTGAGTCTAGTGGGGCTTGGGATTGCAGTTCAATACAGGCAAAGTTGGGGTGGGGTGGGGGGGCTTTTTGCATCTTCATTTCCCCAGAATGTCAGGGGATGGATTGGATTGGGTGTCCGCACTCTCTAATAGCCTCTTTGTGGCAATGGCCATGTGCAACAGCTGTTGTCACAGTGACCAGGTGATGCAGCTGCACCGCCCCCAACCTTTCACTTTGAAGAGATGCAAAGGGTATGTACCAGGCTGTCCTAGCTGTGTCCCAGACATGGCGAGTAGAGCAGCTGTGGAACAATTTTTAGTGCTCCATAGCTATCTGGTCAGGGGGTGGTTTGGCATACTCTGCCCTGGAGCATTCTGGGACTTCCCCTGTGGGCCTACTGCAAAGAGGCTCAGGGTTCAGCACATTATTTTAAAGCCTGTTAAATCTGCTATCTGTAAGGTGGCTTTGGTGTCATCAGTGCATTAAGGGGGAAATGATAGAAAGGCAAATGCTAGAAATTTTCTGATGAGTATAGTACAATTTGAAAAAGTTTATATGTTAACTTTTTTAAAATTGTACTAAACTCATCAGAAAATTTCTAGCATTTGCCTTTCCCAAGCAAATTAGTTTAGCTTTTACTACTACACTATAGTCTGAAACAGAGTTCAAAATTAAGTTTGCCTCACATACAGTAAAAAGAATTCAGGCCTGTTTGCACTTGCTGGCTGGGTATGGAATAGCACAGTAAGGATCCAGGAAAGTGATGGCTATCTCCATGATGAGCGCTAAACTAGCTCTGCGCCTGGTCAGTAGAACTCAGAGTGGGAATGGCCAAGGCCCTGGGTGGACAGATTGCCATAGCAATATCCAGTGAGCACTTGGACACTCTACAGTGGCTTAGAGATGGCTTGCAGGTAGAATCATTCACACACCAGCTGCTCTGGCCTGCTCTTCTGAACATTCCAAGGGCCCTTTCTGCTCTTGAACTTATTCCAGATTATATCATTCACCCAGGTTCACCAAAGAATTTGTTGGGAGTGACAGTGTCACGAGAAGTAGAAGTGGTGTTTTTTTTGTTCCTGTGCACAGAACTGAGTTTACAACAGGTCTTAGAGTTCACTGATTTTGCCCCTATCAAAATCAATGAACTCATGCATTTCCTAAACAGTGATCTGGATAGCAGGCGCATAACTAGGGTGCAGAAACATGCAGACTACAGTAGTAAATGACCAGCACACTAGATGCACTAAGTTCAGCAGACAGCTTCCAGTTACTTTTTTGGTTACTGGGCTGCTGAGAAAAAGCCAGGCTGTCTCCAGACAGAGGCCAGATATTCCACTAGGTAGCAATAATGTGAGCCAGTTTGGTCTAGTGGTTCGGGAGCCAGACTCTTATCTGGGAACACTGGGTTTGATTCTGCCCTCCCCCACAAAGCCAGCTGGGTAACCTTGGGCTAGTCACAGCTCTCTCCTGAGCTCTCACAGCCCCACCTACCTCAGAGGGTGTCTGTTGTAGGGAGAAGAATAGAAGGTTTGTCAGCTGTCTGCGTCCTCTTAAATGGGTGAGAAAAGCAGGGAAGAAAAGCCAACTCTTCTTCATCATCATCATCAGCATCAGCATTATCACTTCCTAGCTAGCTAGCACCAGCCACAGAACTGTCTTTGTGTGGTTTTGTGGTGGGCCCATCTGGGTATTTGGCCAGTGCAAAATATCCAAAAGGGTGCGTCCCCACTACCATGAATGTGTGGCCTTCTGTTTTGACCTCCACACGTGTGCAGTGGATGAAGGTATGATGGCTGCTCCATCCCCAAGCAAGGTAAACACCCTACTGGTGTAAAACACACGACCAGTGCTAAGTTTTTCAGCAATAGTTTTTATGTGTTTTAGAGGGAGATAAGGAAAGCTATGGCAGGTAAGCGTGGCAACCCCACCACAGTGGTGCTATGTGTCCTCCATCCGGATGGGCTCCCACTTTCACTGAATGGTATTTCTAGCTCTGTGAAAAAAAAACAGCATACAGAGCTTTTAAAAAAGCCCAAAGAATAGTCAGTTGCTTTCCACATTATCTAATCCAAAGGTGGCTTTTCTGAGTTAGATAACACTGTACTGAAAGAAAACTGTCACTCTGCTCATGGGTCCTTTCACTCCTAAAGTGGACTGAAACAGAATTAAAATTTAGGTGTAGATGTGATCAAGTTGAAGACTACACCCAAAGGAGACGATCCAAGCCATGTTCAAGTGGAAGTTTAATGAATAGTTAAAAACAGGGCACTCCTCTATACCAAATCTTACCCAGTGCATTTAATTCACTGTAAGATTATGTTCAGGAAGTATCTCTCCCCCCCCCCCCACTCCAATCTGGACATTTAAATGTTGAGGTCAAAGGTTATCTGTGATGTCTGGAAACCTATGTGCTCCTTCCCAACAGAGAGGCCATGAAAAGTGGAGTGGCGGTGGTATGGAAACACTTTTAGAGGATCATGCACAGTATGTACACACTGTGAAAGAGAAATGAAGGTGAGCGGGCTGATGCTTTTGCCATGAACCCCAGCTTAAGTCCATGTGGCTTTTTTGGCAGCAATATAGAAGCCGTTTGCCAGTGCCATCTTCTGAGGAGGTGATGGAAGCTGAACCTGTGACCAGCTATAGACCCTCCTGCACCAATGCAGACCAAGGGAAAGGCAGCTCATCAATCAAATGGCACATCATGGGTTTAGGATCCAGAAAGAAGCAACAGAAAGATGAGGTTTAGTAGAAAGACAAATAACTCCACTTCCTACCAATCATCCCTGCCAATGAAATTTCTTCATACCAAAGTGGTGCTTTCCAGATGTTTTGGCACAAGGTCCCACCAGCCACAGCTAACACAGCATGACAGCTAGGCCAGATGGGAGTTAACAGTGCTCTACATCAGGCTGATCAAGGCTGCTCTACATCCCATCCCAGTCAATTTGCAGAGGGACTTCTGGGAGTTGAGGGAAGCTTTTGAAGGATAAGGTCAGAAAGCCCTGGCAAAGGGCAGATACCCTTCTCTGGGCAAGCAGGGAAGGTTCTGCTAGGACGACTCTCACAGAGTTGCCTTTTCTGACACATACGAAATCATACCTTTGCTTTCCAAACAGCCAGTCACCATGATACAGTAGGGTACCCCCCTTTGATCATAAAGATCACTCAAGAGCAAAGATTTTATGTCTCTGCCCAAATGGAAAATATTGCTAGATATTAAATGTATTTATTTGCAAATACATCTTCAGACACCCTGGTACCATCCACTGAAGACGAGACAGCATCTCAACTCCCCTCAAAACATTTAATTGCTCAAGCAAAGGAAAAGATGGTTTCCACATTTCTGTTCCATGTATACAAGCTGGGCACATTTGCAGCTCAGTGCATAAGAGGGCACCAAGGCAGCTCAAGGGAACGTAAAGCAAAGCAGGGGACTTTCGTAGACCTGTTGCTTAATACCTATGTAGCTGGTTCAATCGGGTATTAGTATAGCCTCCCTGAAATTATTTTAGGAAATCCATTTTTATGAGATCATGCAATAGCCTAGAGTCAAGAGTTCTTTCATCTCATCTTGTATGTTGTATGTTTATTTTTCCTTTCTCCCCCCCCAAAAAGCTTAAGGTGGCAAATGTTAGTATTCTTGCATCAGTTGTATCTCCATGACAATTCTATTAGTAGGTTAACACAAATCTGTATTTGAGGGGCAGATTTATACTCCAAGCCATCTGGAAAACTGATTATTCTAGTGTCTTTAATTCTACACAGCAAACTTTGTAAAAATCAGCTTTTTAGGCTGGTATACATGGTGTGGTCTCAAGGAAAAAAATCTCCTGTTCTGGAAATATACTACTTTCTTTACTATATATTTTTTTTATTTTTATTTTTTTTGAGATCTTCCTCAAAAAGCCACCTATTTTTTATTTTGCAGATCTGGCTGCATCCAAAATTAACCCCCTCATTTGCTTGAAAATGATGATGATGATGAAATAATTTTGAGGCAGGTACCTATTCCTTTTTGTTATCTCAGCAAGCTCATTCCTCTGAAGTCTTCTGCAATTATGCATTTTAGTTAACTCTTTCAGAGCAAGTTACCTCTGTCTTGGTACTTTTAGATTTTCTACACTGAAAAGAATGTATTTGCTTCAGAATTAAAGTTTGCAGGGGGTTAACAGAGGGTTAATGGATTCTGCTTGGGTTTGCTACAAACTTTTACCTCTGGAAATCAAGGGGGTGGGAAAGGAAGCACTTCTATTAATAGATCTTCTATTAATTTTGTAGTACATCCTCATAATGTGATAGAAATGTACCCTACAACATAGAATTCAGTTTCTTTTTGCATGGTCTGGATGAAGGTTAAGCTTAGAAACGATGAACAGCCCAAGGTCATTTGGTGAGTTCCTATGGTCAAATAGGGATTTGAACCAAGGGACTTGAGGTCTTCACTTGATCCTCTAGCCAACACACTGGCCGCTGGGCATTATATCCCTGTAAGGCAAGAATGCAGAACCTGTGCCCCATGCTGATGTTGCCAGGCCACAATCACTATCCTCATTGGCCATTTGCTTTGCTGTCAAGGGTTCATGGAAGGTGGAATGTTGTAACTCCTGGAAGTCTACAGATTTCCCATCTGATTCTAAAGATGACATTTTGAAAACAACAGATGCGAAAAGGTTCCAGAACTTCTAGATGAGATGCCTTGGCTCTCTGCACTCTTCAGGATGTCTTAGACTGAAATGCCAGTGGAATGCCACACAGCATAACTTTCTCAGGCAACTGGTTCCCTCATTCCGTCGTTTGCATAGTTAGCATATCCAATCAAGTTCTGCTGTGGAGCCTACTGATGAAAAGATGAAATGCATAACATCCAACAATTGTCTCTGGCACCGCCAGGCACAAGGTTTCTGGGAAAACTTTGCCATTTGTCCAGTTTTTCCTGGAGCACTTTTTAAAAATACACTAACCACTTCTTTCCCCAACTGAGTGTAAGAAAGGAATCTGGAAGCCCCCAGGAAACAACAGATACATGTCAAAGGAGAAGCCTGGTAACAGACATAGGATGGAATAGGTGCACTGGCCAAAAACTGAATAATCTGTCCAGGAAATTCCAATGACAGTGCCTGCCCTAATGCACTTTAGTCCCCTGAAAATACAGCTGAGCTGGAGAAAATGTATAAGAACATAAGAGGAGCTCTGCTAGATCAGGCCACAGCCCATCTAGTCCAGCATCCTGTCTCACACAGTGGCCCAACAATTGCTCATGGGCTTCCCAAACAGAGACAAGGGCAAACCTTCTCCTGCTCTTGAATCCCAGCAAATGGCCTTAGAGGCATCCTGCTTGTCCCCCCAGACTGAAAGACGTACTTGGGCATCCATCCTAGTAGCCATTGAAACATCTGTCATCCATAAATTTGTCTAACCCTTCCTTGAAGCCATCTAGGCTGGTTGCTGTTATCACCTGGCACCAAATCCCATAGACCGATGACCCTCTGGGTGAAGAAATACTTCTCCTTGTATGATCCGACTCTCCTACCCATCAGCTTCATAGAGTGCCCCTTGGTTTTAGCACTGTGTGATAGAGAAAATAAACTTTCCCTATCCACCTTTTCTACACCATGCTTGATTTTATATACTTCAACCGGGCCCCCTCTTAAATGCTGTCTTTCCAGGCTGAAGAGGCCTAGACGTTGCTTATCATTTGGTTCTGTAGCAAAACAACAACAACAACATGATGGATAAAATCCATACAAGCACCTAAAATTCAAACAAAACTAACCAAAGCCCTTATTTATTACTTTAATTATTTGGATTTTTATCCTGCCTCTACCTAAAAATGTCAGGAAGGGTTACAACCATAAAACCAAAGATGTAAAATGAGCACACTAAAAACAAAGGGTAAATTTCTGAACATATGTAGTGAAGGTGCCTGGCGCACCTCAGTGGGGAGGCTATTTCATAGTCTGGGGGCTATGACCAAGAAGGCCCTGTCCTTTGTCTCTGTTGCAGCACAACTGCAGAGGAAATGCACACCTTGTTGACAAAGCCCTGAACCAACGGATACATATTAACTAGGGATTGAAAGGTATACAATATCTCTGTGAACATGAAATAAATGTATCCCTGTATTGCGACTCGGTGGTGCAGGCACACATAGCAATTCCCGGCGCAAGACTTGTGAAGGATCTTTAAAGTTAAGACGCAAACAGAAAAACAATCACTACTGGTAACAGAACATGCCAAGGAGTCAAAAACAGGAACTTGTAATTAAGGATTTCCACATTTTTAGCGTACTCTGCCACTGTCTAGCATTATACTGCTCCAACAAGCAGAATGTTAGTAGAAGCAGGTTTCCACATATTTCAGGGAGCTTTGTCATCAAAGTGAAAACGGATAGGATAAAGGCATTTGCTGGGTCATTAGATTATGCACCTCCATGAACCTACATTTGCCCAAAGGTATACAAGCACCAGAGATTGGCCATGGATCTGTGGGGGAGCGAATGTCTGGTTCAACCCCGGCATCTTCTTGGAATAAAAAAACACTTCTATAACTTCCAAGAAAACTGCACAGTTGTGTCCATAAAGCCTCTAGAAATCAACCTCACCTTGGCTGTCCGAAGCAACACTGAAACGAGCTTCCTGACAAGACAACAGTGGGGAAACACCACTTGCTAGAAGGAGGGTCGCCCTGGTTCCAGGCTTTCCCGTACACATGAGCTGATAGAAGAAGCTGCCGTCTAAACTTGGAAATGCTCCGTCAAAACCCCAGCACTCTAGTTTTGATCTGGGTGTTGCAAGAATGCAACCCAAAACCTTGTACACGGGTCTAGACGTGACTAATTGGTAATGAGAGGGAGGCACTCTGTACATTCTCAGGAGCTGTTATCCGCTTATACCCCCCCACACACACGCACCACAGCTGAGCCAAGAAAGCCATGCCAAAGTTAATCTCCAGGCGTTGCACTGCTGTGAATCTGGTGGCCCCACTGCCTTGAACGGTCATATCCCCACGATCGACATTAAAATAAAATCTTACTGCAAAGACCTTGACAATCTTAGCCAAACAAAAGGGCCGGATGAGACTTTCATGCAGGGTGAGTCCTCTGGGATTTCTGTCAACAAGTCACCCCCCCACCTCGTGAAATTACTATTTTGAACCTGACGCTAGAGGGCAGTATAAACCAGCTGCTCGCCCCTGTAAGAGCCTCTGACTGCTCCCCTTTCCTCTTGATTTGGGAAGGGATGGGGAATTAGAGATGCTCTTTTGGGGAGGTCAAAATACCCCATCGGCATGGATTCAAACTTAAGCAAGTCTTGGAGAAGCCCCCGCACGCGCAAACCTTGCAGCAGAGAAAAGGAAGAGGAGAAACACCCTCTTCTGACTCAAATTTTTAAAAAATCCAGTGAAAAACTTGGTTAAAAAATGCGATTTTGCCACTGAAGCCCCTTGTGCTTCCCCTCCGGTGTCGATCCGGTTTTTGGAGGGAGCTTTGATCCCATTTTCCAGGGCGGTCGCGTGAATCTCCTGCTTCTGAGATTCCAAGTGCTGAGGAAGAATCTGCTATTTTGTAAATACAACATACCCATATTTAAGGGTTTGGGCGATCTGGTTGATTTAAATTCAGGAGTCATTGAATTTTGTGGACTGACTCCGGAGCAGGTTCCCTCCTTGCTCCGCCCAGCTCCTCCCAATCCGTGAACACCGATTCCTCACCCAGCCTGCTCCGTTTCCTGCCCTCCTCCCCAAAGTCAGTGTTCGCAGACAGCAACAAATCGGCGCCACATAAGCTTCAGGAGCGCTTTCGCCTCCCTTTCTGGGTTGACCGACAGAAGCCGTGGTGGGACACACACCACGGCTGCGTTCACACCTACTTTTTAATCCAGTTTCAGCCCACTTTCAGAGCCAGATAAAACATTTGTAAAGTGACAAACCGATTGCTTTTGGCTTTAACTCAGGAAACGCACTTTGGGGTCAGATAATGAGGAAGGAAAACAACAAAGTCACTTTGCTGATGCGTTCTTCCACTCTGAAAGTGGATTAAAACACAGGCCACACGTTAGTAATGCGGGGGGGGGGGATGGAAGGCCCTGGAAGTTCCGGGTAGCCCACCCATACCTCACTGCCTTCATAATTGTGTAAAGTTGAATTATAGGGTGTTTTTCCACTTAGCACTAAAGGACCTATTAAGGGTCCTTAATGGGTATTCTAGTGCTAGTGGAAAAAAACCCTAGCATTAGAGTACTTAGTGGGTCCTTAAAGGGTACTCTAGTGCTAAATGGAAAAACACCCATAAATCAGCAGTGTGGAAATAAAGAAACTTTTTGCCCTAAGTGCCTCCGACACAAAGGACCTTAGGAATCCATGAAACTCCCAAAGGGGCCACGAGCAAAACTAAATACACCTGAATGCCACAATTTATTGCAGAAGGGAGATTTTGCCCGCTCCGCCTTCTCCAGCTGAGGAATTTCTCCTTTCAAGCGAGTGCGTTTTTTAATGGAAAGAACCGTTACGCAGTTGTGCCGTTCTCGGAGTTCGTTCGTCTGCACGGA
The DNA here is from genome assembly GCA_023333525.1 of Aspidoscelis tigris stejnegeri. Taxonomy (NCBI): domain Eukaryota; kingdom Metazoa; phylum Chordata; class Lepidosauria; order Squamata; family Teiidae; genus Aspidoscelis; species Aspidoscelis tigris. The sequence continues at coordinate 19,323,061 of JALMGA010000007.1, forward strand.
GCAAAGTCGCTTTCGGCTTTTCCCAGGAACCAAGCAAACGAACGAAGGATCCCTCGCCTTGCTTACGATTTGCTGGCGGACGAGTCACCAGCGAGACCGAAACTGTGTGTCCACCTTCTGTCTGTTGCCGATGTGGCAAATCCCCTCTACACGGCCGGGCTGGATCTAAAGCACGAAGCAGCTGGGCACCTCTGCCACGACCAGGTCGCGTGGTGAGGAACCCCGTGGTGGAGGCGCACTCCGTCCCAAGCGCTCAATAGACGGCTACGGGTTCGAGGCCCCACTAAATCGGACGCGCAACCTGAGGGAGACAGCGGTGCTGACAGATGAGAGGAAATTTCTCATCTCTACTCCCAGCCTGTTAACCTTCCAGCCCTTTTGAGCGTTTTGATGGACGGAAAACTCGCAGAAAAGAGAGGCCACCAGAGCTCATACCTATGGAGAAGTCTATTTCAGTTGGTCTTGCTTGGAATCCAGTGAGCCAGTTTCAAGAAAACACGCGAACTATTAAGGGTGCAGGACCCCAGGGCCTTTCCTCTTCCTTGGCTGTGTCCAGATGCCACCTATTTATTCTGCTAGATTTAGATATTTTGGAATAAAGCATGGATACTTCTGAATACTTTGCTCCAGAATATCCAGAGAAATTCCTCTTTTCCTTTGCAACCCGAAATAACTTTGACCAACTTCTGGTCCTCCTTGCTCCCCAGTCCTTGAGGCTGAAGAAAAGCCATTCGAGAGATCCCAGAGAAACTTATCCACAAATCAAAGATGATGGAGACCCTGAGATGCAGCTCTGAACTCGCGTCCCCCCACTTGCTAGCTCAAACCCGAAGAGTTGTGAAGCCTTCACGGGCATTCTTGAGCCAAGAAGTCACTCTAAGACTAGCCTCAATGGGGTGTCGGGAATAGAAACAGGTGAAGAAAAGAGTCGCCCCCCCCCAAAAAAGCCACACATCATCACTGGAAGCGGCCCTCCAAGATGTTCCTGGTCCACACCTTCCATCACTCTGTGCCAGCCCTAGCAGGGTGACAAGGCCGTGCGGTTTCAGCGACACCTGGACAGCCACAGGTGAGCACCACCGTGCTAGAAGAAGGCACCCAGGTGGAAAGGTCCCTGCCAGGCTATCGAACGCTGAAGGGATGGAAGGATCCACACACACTTAGCCCTACAGACCACAGCAAGACTTAACGTGGGTCAAACAGAGCCGGAGGGGGCTCGAAGCTTTCTGATCGATCCACCTGGATCTAAAGAGCCGCTTCCCTGGACGCGGACAGAGGCGAGTCCACCTAGGGAAAGCCGGTTTGAAGGCTGACGATCCCTTCCGACGGTCTCTTCTCTCTCAAGCGCCTCGAGTGCGAAACGGCGTCCGAGATTCGTGTGCTCAGGAGGTCCCTGCTGTTCCGACCCGATCTCGGGCGTAACAAACATTTGGGCCGCGGCGCGAGGAAGCGGAGAGGAGGGACGAGAGACCCGGGACCTCGACTCCGCAAAGTCCCTGGTCTGGGTGGAAAGGAGGTGGGAGAGATCCGACACACATACACATACACACACACACACTTGTTGGGCCGAGCGCGTAACCCGCACCTCGCTCGACGCTGCAGGTTCTAATCCCGGTTGCGCCCGTCCGTCCGAGCCAAGCTAGTAAGGGCGGAGTCTGTTTACAAGCGGGGGGCCCGGGGGGGGGGTCCAGAGAGCAGAAACCCCCAACCTCCGAACCTTTCCTCTAGAAACTGATCAGCCCCGACAGGAAGCCCGAAGGTCCAACGCTGCCCCCCTCCCCGTCTGCTCAGAATCGAGATGGGTGGTCTCCCCGTGCCCTCCTCTCCCCCCTCCCCCCCGCCGCCCTCTTCCTCCTCCTCCTCCTCTTCCTCACCTTTGCTGTGGCCTCTTCAGACCCAAGAGTGACATGAACGCCGAGAATCCCCAGTTGTCCAGCCGGAAGGTGCCGGGGGCGCGGGGAACCTCCGAGGGGGCGGGCGGGTGGGCGACGAGTTCCAACCAAGGCAGGCAGCCCGTCCGGGGGCGCGCGCGCGTTCCCGTGCACTGCTTGGGGGGGGGGTTCGTGGAGTTATCGGGGGGAGCAGAACAAGGCGGGTGCAGTAGCGCGGGTGGAGACTTTCAAGTCCACAATCCAGACGGGGGAGGGAGCCGCCGCCGCCGCCGCCGCCGCCCCGCGCCCTCCCCCAGTCGCGGCCCCGCAGGTGCAGCCGGCGGGGGGGTGGGTCCCTCCGCGGCGCCTTCCGTGACCTCCTCGCGGTGGCAGCTGCCGAGAGGCTTCGATCCACGCTGCCCCGGGTTCAAGGCAGCCCGGGAGCGGAGCCCGTCTGGCCGCGCGGGGCACCGCCTCGGGGGAGCAGCTGGCCCTGGATCCTACCGTGAAACAGTCCCTGCCCTTGGGAGACCCGAGGAAGACACCCCATCCACGGCAGCGGGGAGTCGCGGGGAGACATCGGGGGGCGTCTCGGGGCGCCGGCCGGTCCAGGCGGGAGCGGGGGAGCCAAGGGGGCCGGCGGGGGGGCCGGCGGGGTAGATCCGGCGAGGTAGAGCGGAGCCGGAGCGACGATCGGCGCCTTCTGCGCTCCAGCTGCGGCGGGACGGAGCCCCGAGGGGAAGGCAGGGCGCAGATCCACGTGGAGAGCAAGATGCGGCGCTTGAGATCCAGGCGGGGGACGACGCGGCTCTCTCTCTCCTCGCTTTTCCTCCTGCCCGCCCGTTCTCCTCCAGGGAGGCCGGTCAAATCCGCAGCAGTCAACCCAACTCGGGAAAGGGGCCAAGAGGAATCCGAAGCAGAAAGGCGCCGCCGCCGCCCGCCCGCCCGGGCACCCTGTTGCCTGCCCGCCTGCCCTGCAAGGGAACGCCGGGCGCTCTCGGTGAGGAGCACTAGCGGGGCGCTCACGCCAGGGGGCAGAGCTGAGCCCTCCGCGCCGCTGTCCCAGATGCGCGCCTAGCGGTCTCTTCTTTGCCAGGGGGAAAGGGGCGCCGGAGATGCCTTTATAGGGGCGAGCACCCGGTGACGCGCTGCATATCGCTGCCGCTGATTCGCCCGCGGACCTAAACAGACACACAAGCACACAGACAGACGGCAGAGAGAGAGAGAGAGAGAGAGGCTCTTCTTCCTCCCCCCCCCCCCACCCCGGGCGTCAAACAACACTAGAAGATCCAGCAGCGAATATCTCTTGGCTGAAGTCAGCGGCTCCACATATCATGTGTTGCATGGCGAGCAACGGAGAAGGCTTCTGAACCTGCCCCAACACATTTTCTTGCTGGTGTAACCTAATCCCACCCTTTGGTGGAAGCCGCCCGCAGCCCGCAGGCAGCAGAGAAACACCTCCAGGCCCAGGCCCTCTGTCCCTTGGCCTGGCCACGTCCATCTCTGAGTCCCCGGTCCCCAGTTCCGAAACTCGGCATCATCCCTAATGCAACAGGTCAGAAGGGTCTGTGAACGCTGTCAGCCCACCGTCCTTCCCCTACGGTGGCCTAAATGGCTCCATAATGCATATATGTCCATGGTGTTAATATGTTAGTGGTTTCAATGGGTTCATTTAAAATGTTGTAACCCGCCCTGAGACCTTTGGGTATAGGGTGGGATGGATAGGTAGGTAGGTAGATAGATAGATGATAGGTAGGTAGATAGATAGGTAGATAGATAGATAGGTAGATAGATAGGTAGATAGGTAGGTAGGTAGGTAGATAGGTAGATAGATAAGTAGGTAGGTAGGTAGATAGACAGACAGACAGATAGATAGACTGCACATAGCACCTTTCCTTTCCCACTTGATTCACCATAACAGGCACAGTGGTCAGGATCATCATGAACTGGTTGGCTTGTGGGACCTCAATCAAGTGGAGTGTATTAGGGAAGCTGCGAAACAGAAAGCCACATTGAATGAGGCCATTGAACCCTCTCCCCCCCCCCCCGTGTCTAGCAGGACCTGCCCCCTAATCCCAGATGGGTCAATGTGTTCTGTGGGCATGCATCCAACCTTGAACAGGCCCATTGTCATGGAACCAGAAAGCCAGACTTAGGTCCATTTCTCCGTTGCACAGGGGATGCTGAATGTTCGCTCTGGGGGATGCTGAGAAAAACAGTTTTTGAAAAAACTTTTGTTAGTTTTTCTGCCTCTGCCCAGGAGCGCGCATAGCAAGTGACTTCCGTATCCCTGCCAGGAAAGCTGCATGGAGTTGCCTATCCAGTCAGCTGGAAGTCAGTCATGGCTTGGTGGTACCCAACCACAACTTCAAAGTGCTCAGGGAAGGAGAGCTTGAAACGGCAGATTTTGTTACTTACGGAAGAGGCCAAGGTCAAGATTATGTCAGCAGAGTTCACTTCCTGAAACCGGTGTTTCATTGATAGTTCACGGTAAATTATCTGGGGTCCCTTTGGATCCTGGAGCACAAGAGACGAGGAATGATGAAGCTCACAACACTGTTGCAAGATGCATACAGACTCTGGGAGGGTGCAGAAGAGGTCTTTATCCAATCACTAGGTACAGGTTGAATGCCAGATTAGAGTATTGATATGAAAGCTCTGTGGTCCTGCCCCCCCCCCCCCCGAAGGTGCCCATGTGGATCTTGCCTGGGATCCTGTCTCTGATCAGACAAGCTTCTAGTGCTTTGTCACATAATGCAGTACTGGACTGCAGAGTACAGAAAACAGCCATTTGTTTAGTTAATGCTTTTGAACTGATATGTGTGAGACACGTGTAATAGGCAGACTGATTAGCCAGCCATCCTGGATGGATGCCAGGTGTCACCCCCCCCCCCCCCATCAGAGATTCTCCTTTTTCCTATACTGCAGGGAGATGATATAGAATGCAATGTAATACAGGGGAATCTCACAGGACAAAGGCTGAACTGAGGGAAAACCAGAACCCTACGGCCAAAGTTAGGCTGTGTTGGCACAATAAAATTAAAAGGCCAGCTCAAAGGGCCGTAGGGTATACAGTTGGATCCCTGCATCCACTGATTTGGTAACTACGGTTTCAGTTAACCACAGTTACTGGATCAGCCCACCCCCACCCCTGTGGCTGCCATAAGGGAAAAGCATCCAGAACTGGAAGGCCTATTGAGACCTCCAGAAGACCTATTTCAACCTCAGTAGAGTACTGGAATAGGTGTGTGATGCCCAGCAGAGCCTGTCCCAAAGTGTAAGGGGGCAACTGGGAGGTGGTTGGGAGGCAACTGGTGGCATCACATGCCTATTCCAACAATCTCTGGGGGCTGAAATAGGCCTTCTGGAGGCCAGGAAAGCACTTCCATTTCTATGGTTGCATGACCCCAGAACCAGAAGGCCTGTTTGCGATTATCCACAGTTTCTGGTAACCATGGTAGGAGCCAGAAGATATTCCCACTGGATATGAGAGTCTGACTGTATTCAGCATCCACACTAGCTTATATCCTGCCCCTGAGGGGTGGAAAATGTTGAGGAGGAGGAGGAGAAGAAGAAGAGTTGGCTTTTCTACCCTGCTTTTCTCACCCATTTAAGGGTACTCAAAGCAGCTGACAAAGCTTTTCTATTCTCCCCACAACAGAACACCCTGTGAGGTAGGTGGGGCTGTGAGAGCTCAGAAGAGAGCTGTGGCTAGCCCAAGGTCACCCAGCTGGCTTCAGGGGTGAGGGTGGAATCGAACCTGTTATTCTCAGATAAGAGTCTGGCTCCCTAAGCACTAGACTGAACTGCGGTGCCCCAAAACTTCTCCAAGGATACTGATTGCCCTGTTCAACACCCACGTCTGCTGTGTGCAGGGACAGCGGAGGCAGGGGTGACTATTCTAAGATCTCATTAGCACGCCATGCACTAGGGCTGATATACTCCAGGTACAGGAGGACCATTTGCATTTCTGGCTGGTGAGGGATGTTCCCAATGACCAGAAATGCAAATGGTCCTCCGTGGCCCGGCCTGCACCACTGCCATGAAAGATGGAGTCCCGCCTCCTCACTGGTTCGATCGGCTGCCACCAGCTGTGTCACATGGTTTGTGACATGCCAGTAGGCTGATGCAGAGGGGCAGGACCGATCCTGGTGATGTTTGGGGCGCATGCCCCACTGCCCCCTGTGGATCGATCCCCAGCTAGCCTGCTGCTGTGCCACCAGCCCACGGGGGCCTGCCCAATCATGGCTGTGTTGTGCCTGCACAAGACATTAGCAACCAATCAGCACCAGCCATGTGTGCACAAGATGCCAGGAATTGGTCCTGACTGGCAATGTGGCCGTGCATGCGCAGACGACACACTCCCCACTCACTGCATGCAGCGAGCTGGACGAAAAGTGAATAGTTGCATTGCCAGATGCTTATGGTAAGTCTGGTGTAAAGGTTGGTATAGGTCTGGAATACAAAATCGTGCTCCACACCTAATCAGCAATTAGCAGACCTCTAGTGAGGGTGGGCACACTTCTAGCCTGTAGCAGCCTAGTGGACATGTGTATGCTCTTCTCCAGATCTCCACTAATTGCTTACCAGAGCCCTAAGAGCAAATTGGCCTCTAGTTGTTTTCTGCTGGTGCTATTAAGCGACAAAAAGAAAATGGCTGACTTTGACACTCATTTCCTGTCTGTTCCTTTATTGCCCCAGGCAGAATCTTGGAAGCTGGGGAACTTCTGTTGCCCAGCTTCAGTACCGCTGAGGGTGGGGGAACTGGCCACGCTGTAATCATACCAGCACATTTCCCCCCGAAACAGTTTAGAACGTTCAAATTATGTGCAGATATCCATCCTTTGTGATAGAAGCACTGCTTTAGGACTTTTTTTTTTTAAAAAAAAACTTCCCTGAATCAATAAGGCACTCTCATCCAAGTAATTATCATCTTATCAGGAAAGCCATTTGAAAGACCTGCTCCAAGTTGGCAACAGTTAACAGCTGTGCTTCCTTTGTGTTAACAGTTATTAGCCAGACCTCTTTGAGGTTTGCAGCCTGGGATTTCAGTGTGAAACTGCTGAACTAGAATTTTTCAAGTAAGTTTGATTCTACGTTCTGAGGTCTCAATTGAAACAATATTTTCCTTAGGAAGATCCTGTTATTGCCAGCTGTGAGTGTTTGAGATTTTTCTAGAAATACCAAATGGCTTTTCTTTTTCTTTCTTTCTTTCTTTCTTTCTTCTTCTTTTTTTGCACTTACTAGTAACTTAGGCTGCAGGCCCTGGGCCCAAGTCTGGGTTTTAATCCAGATTTCTTTAATCAGCAACAAGGTCTGTTTTGTGCCATTTCCACTTGTCACCTTGCAATGTGGATGCACAGGGGAGAAATCTCCTCCCCTCCCTCCTCCCCTGAGTAGGACCCCTTCCCCATGCAGCCAGCAATTGGTCACCCTGGCTTTGTGGGACGGGCAATTCAAGCCCCACCCCCTATATAAACCCGCTCACTCCTGGAGATCATGGCGCACATCTAAAATTGTGCAACACCAGCAGAACAGCGCAAAATGGGGTTGAGGCTGCCGCAGAACTCTGAGGCTACCAGAAGTTGCTGCTGGGCGCAGAGGAGGAGGAGGAGAAAGGCATCAAGGCAGCATCCTTGTCATTGCTCTCCGTGGTGGGAGATGACAAGGGAGGAATGGGGCAGGAAAGGCAAGTGGACAGCCCATTCAGCTTGCTCTGGAGCTGCCTGGTTCTCTCCTGGCCTCCTCCCAACCAAGGAGTGCTGCGTGCATGGGCTGCTTGAGCCGCTCCCGGTCTCCAGTCCACCACATGAACTTTGGGGCTGGTGCAGGGGCTGTACTGGAACAGATGTCCAAAAGTGGGCAGCCTTTTGCCAGTACAGCTGATCCCCTTCAGCTTCCAGACCCCTCCAGTTCTGACCCAGTCTTGCCGGAGCAGTCCAGAGAAAGTAAGCATGAAAACACCCAAACACTGTATGTAGATATAGAACAAGAGTGCCTAACTTGCAGAGTTGGGCTTTAATTCTTATGATCCCTAACAGGAGGAATCAGTAGATCATTCTATCCATAGGGTCACAAGCATAAAGTACCGAGGGACTTCTAAACTTAACTCGGATTTTCTTGTTTTTTAACTGAATGTTCACAGAAACTTTGGTAAATTTAGGACCTCGAAGTTCCAAGTTTCTTGCTATGATTTATATTTTATTGCTTTGAGATCTTTAAGAAAAACAGTGAATAAAGTAAAACCCTTTCCCTCCTCCCTTGCAAAGGAAAAAACAAAGGTGGACCTAGCACAGATGAAGATAAATAAGGCAGTGTCTTCAATGGGACGGACTGTTTTGTTTGCATGGTGGTTTGGACTACCACGAGCATGGTCACGCTTTCCTGAAATACTCTGGTCTGTTAAGAAGCCGAACTGAAGACGTCCTAATCGTGTTCACACCCAGTTCCTGACAATCCGTCCTCAGATTGTCCTCAGTTTGGGCTGATTTTCTCAAACCTTTATGTTATCTCCCCAAATCTCCTCTACACAACTCTTTAGTTCTCCACCCCTCTAGGTTGCATCAACATCGCCTGCATTCTGATAGGATAAAGTTCTTTCAATCAACAGCGGCAATGGGGTGTGTTTGGAGTTGTGTGGTACCGATTGCAAACAATAGTAACACAGGGTACTGTTGGATTAAGGGGACTGTGCCCCAAAACATGCATCCAACCAGCATGAACACCCACCCATCCCAGGTGTTCCTGAAACAAAATGAGAGGTTGTATTCTGCTGTTTGTCCTAAAGCTGTTGAAGCAGTTTTGCTTTTCAGTAGAAGTCCCCTTTTACTAAAAGGAAACATTGTTTCCCTTGCATACTGCTAAAGGAAAAGGGAAGATACATTGTCCTTAGAATTGTATCATTTATACTCTTGTTTCACTCTTTATCTTGCTCCCATGAGAACATAAGAGGAGCCCTGCTGGATCAGGCCACAGTCCGTCTAGTCCAGCATTCTGTTGCCCACCAATTGCCCATGGGCATCTCAAGCAGAGACAAGGGCAAGCCTTCTGCTCTCAAATCCCAGCAAATGGTCTTAGAAGCATCCTGTTCCCCACCAGCCTGAAAGATGTACTTAGGAATCCATTCTAGTAGCCATTGATAAATCTGCCATCCATAAATTTGTCTAATCCTTCCTTAAAGCCATCTAGGCTGATAGCTGTTACCATCTCTCCTGGCGGCAAATTCCGTAGACTGATGACCCTCTGAGTGAAGAAATACTTCCCCTTGTTGGATCCGACTCTCCTACTCATCAGTTTCATAGAATATCCCCTGGTTTTAGTTTTATGTGATAGAGAAAAGAAATGTTCTCTATCCACCTTTTCTGTACCATGCATGATTTTACATACTTCAGTCAGATCCCCTCTTAAACGCCGTCTCTCCAGACTGAAGAGGCCTAGACATTGCAATCTGATTTCATAAAGGAGGTGTTCCAGCCCCTTAATCATTCTGGTTGCCCTTTCCTGCACCTTTTCCAGTTCCACAATAAAGTTTTTACTACCTTGAGTAATTTAGTATCATCTGCAAACTTTGCTATTTTACTATGTACCCCTTCTTCTAGATCACTGATGAATAAATAAAAAGCATTGGTCCCAACACTGAACATTGAGGGACTGCACTTTTCACTTCTTTCCACCCTGGGAATTGGCCATTTATTACTACTCTCTGCTTACTACCCTAGAGCCTACCCTAACCCTAACCCTAACCCTAACCCCTCCCAACAGTGCTTTTCTGGCCATTTAAAAAAACTATTCCAGCTTTGCTGAAAAAGCACTAGAGAGCAAATGAAAAAATATGATCTATTGCCTTATCGGTTTAGCACAAAACTGATTTATATTTTTTTTAAATGACAGAGTCCACCAGTGTGTGATTGGAACAAAGGGGAATGGCGGCCATAGGGTGGGAGCGGGGACCATCCTAGGAATGATGGTAAGCAAAGTACAAATTGTTTGGCAGGAATGGAACAAGTAGGGGAGGAGTGCTGCCAACTCTGGTGTGTACCGCATACAAGTTCAGACACTGGGTGGAACGGAAGCCAGGTTCCACCCATCATGGGACAGTTCAGCCCCTTTTAGTCCAGTTTGCCATTCTGAAAGGGACTGAAAAAGTGGACTCCAGAAGGAATGGAGGAGGGAAAGTCAACTTATATATGAGATTGGGGGGGGGAGGTGTGAGCAGAGCGACTAGAGGATGACCTGAAGACAACTTACAGTCAAGGTGTGACCATGGCCCAGGAGGCCAGTCCATCCACATAGAATGAGGTGTTGGCGTAGGCTGTGGCGTGCAAATGGTGCTGTAGCCCTCTCCAAGTGTGGACTGTTTGAAAACAGTCCAGGTAGTGTTCCAGCTGGTGTAGAGAACCAGTGGGACATGCACAGGCAGCAGATGGTCTGGCATATCATAATCAGCACTATTTAGCTGGACACCTCTGGTGCACTTTTTTGCACCTAGACAAAACCACCCTGGCTGGCAATTTTAGAAGCCTACAACTTTTTGTTCCTGGTCTCTGAAGTGGACTGGGTTGCACGTAAAGCAGATGACCCTCAGATTGTTTCACTGGTAGCCTGGCTCATGGTGGAACACGTTTCCTGGAGCAGGCCAATGCAGCCATGTTGTGTGGATAGACCTTGTGGGTCTGGACTTTCTTTATCTCTTCAAACCATGTCTATCCTTCTTTCTCTCCAAAGTGCTCAAGGCAGTGCATGCTGTGGCCTCTGGATCCCACCTATTTTATTCTTTGACAGCATGAATAGGACTGGTCCTGGCTTCTCTGCATAACTTGTGTAGGTCAAGGATTCTAACTGTGGCCTTCCAGATGTTCCTGAACTACAACAGGGTCAGAATGCTGAGAGATGAATGCATCATTCAAGAACATTGAAGGACCACAATTGAGCACCACTGACATAGGCTGCATCTGGACGTTGCTTGCATATTCTATCTGGATATTCCGCAATAAAGCATGGATATTCCACAATGTCCATGCTTTATTCTGGAATATAGCAGAATGAGCAAGTGATGGTTGGATGCAGGAATAGACTGTTGAGGTGTGGCTTTCTCTAGGATTGCTACAAATCCCATAACCCATTGCCAATGGACAATACTGTCTGAGGCTGATACTTGTAGACTGAGTAATATCTGGAGGGGCATGGATTAGCCACCTCCGGTTTCATGTTTTCAAATGATAAGCATACACACATTGATCTGAATCAATATGTATTAATGGCATTTATAGCCTGACTTTCTTGCATACAGTTCAAGAGTGCGTCCAGACTTGTGAATAGTGCACAGCGGAATGCGCAGTCGCTGTGGGGGCATCACACATGACGATCGATGGATTGTCATGGCAATGCAGTATCCATAGCTACTGTGCATTTACGCTAATGCTGATTTTACAGCATTCACAAGCAGTATTTAGAAACTTCGACTCTTCCTGACAGAACGGCGAAAAGAGCCAATGAGAACAACTCTGATTGGCTGCCTCATCCCATGTGACCGTGTGTGCTGACTCAAGCTCCCGCAGCTTCCGATGAGGAAGCTATGGGAGGCTGCTCTAGTCCGGACACCTGCTTGCCACATTGCAGCAGGTAAGCTGCGGATTTACTCTGCTAGTCTGGAAGAGGCCCAAGTCACAACAACTCTGTGAGGTAGATCCGGCTGACAGGCAGGGCCTAGTTCAAAGCCAACCATGTGTTTCAGCACCTGGAGATTCCTAGATCTTAACTCATTTGTCACATTCTTGGCATAATTCTCCAATCACATAAAAAATCACAGCGGTGTCTTATTTTCAGACTCATAGATTGTGTTGAAGTCATCCAGCCTGTTATGAATAAAACTTTGCCAAGTCAGGCAACTCACACACAATGCTCACTTCAAAGAAGATGTAAAAGTGGCTAATTGAATGTAATTATGAACAGCTGCCACAAGTCGCTACTGTATAACTGGCACAGGCCTCCGCCATGTCTTTGCTTTCCTGTCCCTCCTGTTATCTCAGACTTCACGGATACCTTGGCATCTTGGCTGTAAACTCACGATTTGCCACTATCCCTCCCACAGGTTGTGATACCATTAGAAACAAGAAAGGGTCACAGAACGACCGATGAGAAACTTGTGAAACAATTAACAAAAACATTCACGAAATGCAATATATTTAATTTAATTTGATGTATTTCCCTTTTAAACTTTTCAAAATTTCATTTTACTGTATCTATTCACCTCTCCAATTGGAGTCACTGTGTTTGGGGTTGTAAGTCATATAAAAGACAATAACAATATCTAATTACATCCACCACAACGCTCATCTTAATGTATCTATGTTTAGATTAGGGATTTGCATGAACGTTTTTTGGGTATTCGATTCGAAATGGATTGAATGTTCGAAAGTCCATACTTGTATAAATAGATATGTATCTGATATAAATAGATATGTATCTGATATAAATAGATATGTATCTGATACATTTCCCCAGTTTAATCAATGTCCGAACTATTCGTATGAACGTCCGGAAACATTTGTATTCATTTTAATGTTACCATACGAATATCATAACATTCAAGTTTGAACGTCTGAATTCGGCCGGATTTTGAATGTTATGAATATTTGTGCACGTTCCTAGTTTAGACTGCTTTTGTTGATCATAGAAGCAAATGTGGTGAAGCCTGGTGCGTGCTTGGATGGGTGACCACCTAGGAATCTCCCAGCCGCTTTAGCAAGGTTTGGGAGGTTGAAAGATAAAACTGCTTCTGAGGCTCCTTCCAGATGGGTGATATATAGCACTTTAATGTCAGGTCTATGGTGGGATTGCTACACATATTTCTGGCGATCCAACCATAGCCCCTATTACCCCCTTAAATCCCGCTATAACCTATTTTGGGAAAATCCAACTCTGACTGTGGGCTTTCCTGAAATATGGCTATAACTTAAAAGTGTAGAGGTAGCCACCATCTTGGATGTGGCCACTGAGCATGTGCAGAGGCCAAAAAAGATGGCCACACAGGCACAGTGGTGGTGACTGTGTCACGGTTAAGCATTCTGCGTAGATGAAATACCCAGATGTACAACTTGCACAGACAGCAGCAGCCCTGGCGTTGTCTAGCAAAATATTCAGCTGGTGCCTGGAACCAGGGCTATATTTTTGCCAGAATCCACACAGTCTCCAGATATTTTGCTCAACTGGGTGCAGTCCCAACTCAGTTGCTCAGTGGTGGCTAGAAGCCATTATGTCTGAAGGGGCAGAGCAGACAGCAGCAAAGCTAAAAGGAAATGGTGGTGGGTTGGAAAAGGCACAGCTAATAAAAGGTGACGCACAGAGATTTCATACTGCCTCTACTCATTTTTTCCTTATTCTTTTTTTCTGAGCAAAAAGAGAGAAGCACAGAAAATATACAGCACCTTGGTAAACTATGAATACACAAACAGCAATTACCAAAACAAAGTATACTTTTCAGTCACAAATGCATGAAACTCCCAATTTTTGAAATCATGAGTTTTGAGACATTCCTATATTTTGGGCTGTAACTTCCTGCTTACTCATGGCAATGTAGGATAACCCTTAATGAGTAAAATAGCTGATACTCAGTAGAGCAGACCTCCTTGGCTTGGTGGCTGCAAATGCTGGTTGTGTTCAGACCTAACAAAAGAAGGCTGCGTACACACCTAGGATTTAATCCAGCTTCAATCCACTTTCAGAGTGAGAGAACACATCAGCAAGCTGAGAATCTGTTTTCCTTTGGCATTATCTAACTCAGAAAACCCACATTTGGGATAGATAATGTGAAAAGGACTAGTCACTTTGCTGAAGGGTTCTCTTGCTCCGAAAGTGGATTGGAGCTGGATTAAATCTTAGGTGTGAATGCAGTCAGAGAGTAAAGTTCATCCAGGCTAAATCTGGACTACAGCATGGATAATCCAGAAGAAGATGTGTCTGGATGTGCTTTATTCACGATAATCCAAATAATGTATATTCCACATATCTGGAATAAGTGTGTCTGGATGAAGCTACAGTGTAAAATCGTTGTGTTCCCAAGCTTTCCCTAATCCACTTTTTCTAGCACAGAATGTTCAGGAGGGAGGGACAAAGTCTTTAAACTTCTTTAAGTTTCCTCAGAGGTGCCCCAGAGACACTTTTATTTTTGGGGATGGGTCTGATCAGACTGAATTTTCCCTCAGCCCCAGCAACCATAGATAGGAAGGGACCTACAACCTAGAAGGAATATTCCGAATACTGTAGTAAAAAAATCTAATAAAGAATCTTTGTCTGATCGACCAAGAGGGCATGGCTGCATCCAGACTTCTTGATGCGGCACATTGGAATGTGCAGCCAAGATTGAGCCTTCACACACAACGGCCGATACTCCGCAGTGGTGCCGCTTTATAGTGGCGCTACTGTGCATTTACTTAATGCTGATATAGTTTAGCAGGGCTTACATTAGCGATGTCCATGGATATTCCTAACATTCATTCATTATTCGTACAAATTTCAACATTTGTACACAAATCAAAAGTTGTGACATTTGTACATTAACATTCGTATGAATACGAGTGTTTTGGACATTTGTACAAATACTGTAGGTCTCAACATCTGGGCAGGCAGGGGGCGCTTGTAGGTTGTAAGTGCCTCCTGTAAGTGCAGAGGGACCTGCCCAGATGTTGACTAATTATAAACTACAGGCTGAAGTGCGAATTGGGCCTCTCTTTTGCCTGTTACACAACACTAGAACCAAGGATCATTCTGTGAAGCTGCTGGCAGAAAGGTGAGGACTGATAAAGGGAACTATTTTTTTTTACACAATTGGTTTATGGAATTTATTACCAGAGGATAATTACCTGAATAGTTTTAAGAAAGGATTGGACAATTTCACGGAGAGGGGTAGGTGGATCAGTGGCTCCTAGAATGGATGCCTAGGGTCAGAGAGATAGACAAGATGGCTATAAAGGCCACTTGTAGAGAGTCAAGGGTATGTGATGATTCTGTCTTCGTCTTTTGCTTGAGAGGGTCCAGAGGCAAATGGTGGGCTATTGTATGAGATGGGATGCTAAACTAGATGGCCAAGGTCTGATCCAGCAGGGCCACTCTTCTTATCTTATGTCTTATCCCTTTCCTGTGCAGATTCTGTGTATTGGTTCTTGTACTTATTCCTAGATAAAGGCTCTTAATTTTAAAATTATACTCTGCTACCAGAGTAAAGGTGTGCTTGAAAACCAAAAAACAAGATAAAACTCAAATGTATTTCATGGCCCAGAGGATATTTCTATAAAAAAACTATCCTTACCCAGTCCAAACTTTTTAACCAGAAAAACCTAGTTCACTTATGGGGGAAAAGATACTTCATTGCTTGGGGCCAACCACCAAGAAAGCCCTGGTACACCTAACTTTGGCTCTATTGCATTATGCTTCCAGTTTATGTCTCTTCCAGATTTTCCCACTCCTAGTACTTCTATTTGGTATTATCCCGGTTTCCTTTGAAAACCCCTAGATTTCTCATGAATTTTTTGACATATACATTTCTGAATCTGATTTTACAAAAATCTGACAGATTAGAGGGTGAGGGATGGAGCTTTAGTTTACAAGATTTTCCCTTCTATCTTTGATGGCTACAGGATTTGTTCCCATGCTGCAATTGGCTAGATTGTTCTTGTAGGAACCCTTCCCTGCTCGGATGGCAAACCTCAGCAGAAGGACGCTTCCTAGACCATGCTGACCCCTCTTATCTCTCTTAAGCAAAACACATACCTTCCTTATTTTTCTTAAGCTAGACACATACTATGTCAAAGAGCATCGCTTGCACAAATTGTTCATGAGGACATCACAAGCTAGATCAACTGTCATCTGGGTGTTTCTTTTCTAGCCAAGGTTCCTTTCTGTCTATCCAGAATGATCTATGTAATGTATATCCTGTGTCATGATATATAAGCAACTAGGTCACCTAGAAAAAGATGGCAACTCTTCTCCACTCTTGTGTCCTTGTCATTCATTGCTTCATTTCTTTTTCAATGCAACTGAAAGGAAGAGTCATAGTTGGTCTCAGGAATTCCCATTTTAGGAGGTGATGACTTTCCCAGGGTTTTCCCCACAGTAAGGTGCATGCAGGGGTGAACTGGGTGACATCCCCAATCCCAATCCTCCCAGGGGGTGACCCTTGAAGTTAGTCTGAACACAGCCATGGTGTGGGCCAGGTTTGCTATTGCAGCCACTGGACAGAAAGGTGGCAGAACCCAGTGATGTTTTATCAGGCTCCCAACTGTGTTCTAGAACCCAGTGATGTTTTATCAGGCTCCCAACTGTGTTCTAGAACCCAGTGATGTTTTATCAGGCTCCCAGCTGTGTTCTAGAACCCAGTGATGTTTTATCAGGCTCCCAACTGCCCACTTCTGGAGCCACCAGTGTGCCACCTTCAACTATGGGGAACTTTTATTCCCTAGCTTTGCAATTAGGTTGGGGAGGCTATCCACCCATCTTTTTCCTGGGCTGAAGAAAGCACTTTGGCTGAGGAGTGGTCCTTTTGGCATGCACGATGGCACACATGCAGAACTTGCCATATGAATTATTTATATCAAATAGCATCCTACCATGTCTGAAAGGGATCTATTTGAACAAATAAAATTTTCTAACATTGGATAGGCTATGAATTGAATGTCAAAAAATCTATTTGTGCCCATCCCAACATAACAGGGCTCTTGAATCTCTAATCCTTGCAAAGCAGCCTGTTTATCTTATGCCATTCTGCCAGTAACATTTCTTCCATCCATTTCAAAGAGGGCATTAAAAGCCATTTGGCATGTTTTAATGATGATGAAATAATAGATAGTCTGATACTTGGTGTTGGAAGTCTTCGCCACAACCATGTAAAGCATGGCATTTGGTTTCTTAGACGGTCTCTCTTGCACAAATTGCTAGTATTCTTGCAGGCAATGAATTAAAAAGGTCTGTCTTTCCATTCATGATCTTGTAGAGCTCTATAGCTCTGGGCAGGCATAATTCTGGGTATTAATCATGATGCAGAAGACATGGAATGTGTTGTGGGTTCTTGTGCATCTCTCCCTCCTCCAACATGGAATGTGCATGGCCATCTACACCTATGCTTTAATCTTGCATCAGTCTACTTTCAGAGTGAGAGAAGATGTCCGCAAAGTGACGAGCTGTTTTCTTATGGCATTATCTAAGGGCTTATTCGCACTTGGGCCCTTAGTGCAAGTGGGCTAAGATTCCAGACCAAGTGTCTGCACTTGAAGGACCAGTTTCTTAACCAGAAATGGCACCTTCTGGACAGAAGCTCAACCGATGCGCACTATATGTGGTACAGGTTTAATTGTGCACCATGTGCGCCTGTCTTTCCCTAGCACTGGAACTGGTAAGACTCCGGATGCAGTATTCACACTTCTTCGCATCTGGAAGAGGTGCTGGAGGAGCGCATGATGTGCCATGCAGGTGTGCTGATGTGGTGTGTCACACAGTTGCCCCAGTGATGAGCGCCACATAGGCATGCTAGTGCTGGCACCAAAGATGGCTTCCGTCTGGCCACCCATCCTCATTTAAGATAAATTTTTGGGGAGCGTCGGAGAGGATTAAGTATGTACTGAGAATCCACAAATGCAGATGCTTAGTGCGTACTTGGGCCATTTTGACCTTTGCTCCCCAGGGACTGGAAACAAAGTGTGAAAAGGCCTTTGGTCAGAAAATCCAGTTTTACTGATACGTTCTCTCACCTGAAAGAGAGCTGAATCTGAATTAAAATCTAGGTGCATATGGGCCCATGTTTCAGATCCGGACTTATTTAAAGCCCAGGCAAGATCTGCCCACCAGGGAGTGAAGTGCTGCAAATTTGGTGCTCTGCTCCTTATGCATTAAGAAAAACACCAAGCTTGCAGCGCAATTCTTAATGTGCAAGATTTTGATCTCAACACTGGGCATGTGTGTCCAGTTAGTCCCTCTGGGCAGTGGTGGCAGTGAGTTCTTTATCTGAGAGTTCTTTATTCCATTCTACAATGGAGTGCTCTAGCAGCACTTACCAGAGCATGGTGGAGTCTGAAGATATGTGGCTGTACACTAGGTATATGCACGGATGCAATTTTCGGGATTCGGTTAGAACATTTAAAATTTGAATGAATTCACATTCGATTTGAATACATTCAAATCTATTCGTAGGAACATTCAATTCCTATTTGAAGACACAAATGTCTATACATTCAAATGTTTCCGCACGCATTCATACGCATCCTGTTTTTATCCTGTATGCATCCCGTTTTCATCCCGTACTTATCTGTACAAATGCCTACGGATACAAATAAGATGTGTGCGGACACATACGTAATGCGTATGTATCTGTACACATACAAATGTCCAAATAATTCATATGAATGATTTGAAAGATTCAAAAATTTGTTTGAACGTTAAATTCGAATGTGTAGATATTTGATTCAGATTCAAATGTCCGAGTTTGGTCGAATTTGATCAAATTTTGAATGTTTTGAATATTCATGCACATCCCTACTGGGCCATAAGGAGAAGGGTCATATTGAACCTCTCTCCTTATGATTCATGACTACAAAAAGATGCCACAGGTAGAACAGGGATGTTGATGATCATTGGTGCACTTGATGGGTTTCAGAATCATGGGGTGTTTTTCCACTGTCACTAAAAGTACCCATTAAGCACCCATTAATGGGTATGAAATGGCATTTTTGTACCCATTAATGGGTACTTAATGGGTTCTTCTAGTGACAGTGGAAAAACACCCATGAAGTGACAGAATTTCTGGTCTATCAAGCCACAACATAGGGCAAATCTCTTCCTTTCCTCTCCCATCTGCTATTTTCTTGATTTGGATTGGTTGCTTTGTTCCATTTTTAATAATGTTTTTTATGCTCATTATCTTTATTTGCTTTTAAATGCTTACAAAAAGACCTCAAGAAAACAAGTGAATTTGAATTCCCTTCCACAAGAATTTTGTAAAGGAGAATTTTCAAATGAATGAGTGAATATGAAAATCTGTATGTGTGGCGTGCAGCTTGAATCTAACTATTAACAGCCATGTGTCAGCTGAGGAAGTGGCTTTACACAGGCCAGATTTCCAAATTCTCCAGCCCGTGGGGCGTCAGTAAGTCTTTAATGACTTATCACGACGTAACATGCGACTGCTTGGCCCTGTGAGCGTCTCCTCATTCATGGTCTTTAAGCCAGAATGAGGTGATGCTGGTTAAACAGAAATAGCAGGTTCTAAATAGCTAGCCTATTAAAGCATCTTCATTCAGAATAGGCCGTGATAGGATCTGTCATATGATCGGTCTCCTGGCTTTAAAACACAGGTGTGAAAAATGACCTTCAATATTGTCTACATGCGCCTGATTTAGACCTGTCAGGCATAAAAAAGTAGCTGTGGAAAGAAGATAATAAGATAATGCTGCTTTCCTAAAATGTTTTTTATTGCATCTCAAGGAGCTACTATAGAAATGCTGCTATTAAATAATAAAACATTGACCCTTTCTACACTGGGCCTTATTCTGCACTATATTCCAGAATAGGAGCCTGTCATTTGCATGCTGATGCAGACTACAGTAGGTCCCTGTTCTGGAAAATAAACTGGAATAAGCTCTGGTGCAGAGCAGGCCATTGCTATTAACCTTCTTCATAGCAAGGACTGATCAGGAATAGATATCTACTGGCGTGTGTGTGGTATTGTAGATAAAGTCCTATTCCTAGCAACTGTCCCACTTCAATGGAAAGTATAGCCATGAGCAAGACGTCACAACACAAATTGCCATCAACATGGGCACTTGGGAACTCTAAATGCACCTCGTGGTCAGCCTGAAAGGCTCTGCAGCTAGCCCTAAGAATGATTTTCCTGTAAATAAATTGGGTTGGGTAGCAGTAACTGAGTTTCTCCCTCTCCACCCAGAAGAGAAATATGCACATTCATAGTGCAGGATCCTTATTGGCCTGGTATGGTATTGTTATAAGGTTAGCTAATATCAATAAGAATGGGAATGCTACCTGTTGGAGAAACTACTTGCAGAAAGGCACATTATTTCACAGAGTGGCATGAAGTTCAAAGATTTTGATAGCTGATAGGAAAAGAAATGAATGGATTATTAACACTGGATGTACGCTTACACCAGAATTTGCACTTTTGGGAATATTTAACAGAACGAATAAAAATGCGAAGCATAAAATCTGGATCAAATATATGTGTCATGCAGGTATCTTACATATAGCTCAAAACTGGAAGCATGTAACACTAAATAAATGGTATAAAATTCTATTGGAGTTCACTTTTGATGAATTTGTAAACTATAAAAAAATTAAAATTATCAGAAAAAAGAATAATTAGAGGTAAATAATGAGATAGAAACCCCTGATGAAGGTAACCCTCAAATTAGGATAGAATATGCAGATATAGGGGCAATTTTGGATGAGGTTAAAAAAGAAATGGACAATAGGCAACTTCAGTTGTTTGTGTTTTGTGGCAAATTGGTTGTTAGAAAAAGGAATATGCTGGAATGTATGTAAAAATTGTTGAAAATAATAAAAAATGAGTTTTGGAACTGGATGCCATCAGTATGGTGATTACACTCGTATCTATTACCCAAAATAATTCAATTAGAAGATTCTGCAAATGTAGTAATATGGTGGATGAGGGGCAGTAAACTGAGGGATTTTCTGCACTTACCTGCCCTAGATCTAGATCAGTGGGTCTGGAATAACCAGGCCCACTGATCCAGATCACGTGGAGGCATGGGCTGGATCAGTGCCATTTTTGGTGCTCGTGGAGTCATCTCTGTCCATGGAGGCTCAGGTGACCTCTGTGGCCAGGGGTGCCTATCACCAGCTTCAGCTACACCTTTACCTGGACTAGCTACACCTTTACCTGGACAGAGATAGCCTAGCCACTGTTGCCCATACCTTGGTAACCTCACATTTAAACTATTGCAGTGTGCTCTATAAGCTTGAACAGTGGTGGCCAGGTTGTTGAGTAGGCATCTGCTTGGACATACATTACTCCTGTGTTTAAATGATTGCATTGGTTGCCAGCTAACTATTAGACCAGGTTCAAGGTTTTCTTCTTGGCCCATTCACCCCTAAACAACTTGGGATCAGGGCACTTTAAAGAATACTTCCCTTGCTGCAGCTTTTATTCTGTGTGTATTTCTATCCTTGTTTTTAATATCTCTTATGAACCACTTTAAGATTTTTTTTGAAATGAAAGACAGTATATAAATGTCTTTAAAAAATGTCAGAAGAGTCAAAACAAAGAACCTGAGATCACAAAATATCAAGATTTGAAGAACAAAACTGAAAGATTGTGGGAGAAACCAGCAGTAGAGGTCCCAGTGATGATCAGCACACTGGGCCCATACTAAAAAAACATGGTTGGTACTCAGCGCATCTGCATCTTGACAAAATCTCCATTGGACAATTGCAAAAGGTCACGCTGTTTGGATTGGCACACACTTTATGCCGATACACTGATAATGTCATTTAAAGTTCTTCAGAAGAACTTGGTGCAAAATGAAGGCCAATACCAGCTAAAGAACTGGCAGCTGCAATATCATGCCATGTATATAATAATGACAATGATGATAAGAACACAAGATGGGCCCTGCAGGATCAGGCCACAGTGCATCTAGTCCAGCATGCTCAAGGACATCTCAAGCAGAAGACAAGGCAAAACCTTCACCTGCTCTCGAATTCCAGGAAATGGCCTTAGAGGCAACCTCTTGTTTCTCCACCCTGGAAGATGTACCTAGACTTCCATGACGATGATAGTGAACCTTTGTTGGTTCTAGAGAGAATTTTCTTGCAAACTGGTCTTATAAGAGAGAGTATTATGGGCTTTCCGCACTTGGCCTTATTCTGGAATATATCTCAGGATCAGGGTCTCTTATCTGCATGTTATTGCAGACTACAGCAGGTCCTAGTGAGACTTGCCATAGTGTGCATTAGCATGTGGACAAGAGACCCCTATCCTGAGATATATCCCAGAATAAGGCCAAGTGCAGAAGCAGCCAATATGTCTAAAAGAGTTTGCATGTTTAGTATGTTCCTCAGTAATGTGATTCTTTAAGATGCTTGGCTGACCTACTTTGTGTGAGACCTTTTGCAAACCTAGGTATAGCTAAATTATATTTTAAGGACTCACATCATCTTTGTAACAAACATTTTCAGCTCTTGAAACCCATCTGGTTTTGGCAGTAGCGGCATCAACTACAACATAGTAAATAATAAAAATAAAGAAGACCGAATGCTGGGGTGTTTTAACCTCACTACTAAATAAAAGATAAGCCTCAATGATCCACCATGAATACTTCCACCCAAGGAAACAACGCCAACAGAGTACAGTCAGGAAAAAATCAATAACTTATCAACAACTCAAACAAAGGAAGAACTGACAAACAAACAGCAGACATCTATAAAAAAGGAAACAAGATCTAGGAAGACACCAATCATGAATGATAATTTTATTTGACTAGTCAAAATACAACTCAATACTGTATAAATAATATAGAACAGAAAAAGGCGAAGGAGAGCAATCGACCATCTGTTAACAGTCAGAGTCTTATTTGCCCGATTTATCTTCCAGATAGTGCGCTCTTTTCCTCAAAGCTTTCAGAATGAAAAGACTTACTCTGATTATAGTAGCTCTTTCCTGGCCTTGCAGGAGAAAGGATAATTAATTAAAATTAATTAATATTGGATCTAGATATTTGGAACGGAGATCAGTGCATGCTGAGCAACCAATTAGGAAATGCTCAGTATCTTCCACTATTTGTTTTCCCCAACACACCAATCACTTTTGGCTCTTCCAAGATATATCACAGCTATATCCAAAAGCTTAGGTTCTCAGAAGAAACCTGGAACACGGCATAACAGCCCCAAAAGTGCTACAGATGGGATTGCATCCAGCCATGAAAGCCTATAGTACAACCTCACTACCCAGTTTAGCATCCTGAGAGGGATGCATGCCACCTCCACCCTGTCCATCAGATTCATGTAAGGAGTTTGTTAATTTATACTTATTTGTATTTTTATCCCATCCTAACCTGGAGTATCTCAGGGCAGTCTACAATCAGTTAAAAATAGAGAACATAAATTGCAACGTGTTGCAACTACTTTTCTATAGAGCTGTCCTTGTGAGCCTGAGGAAGATAGCAGGTTACCGATTTCCTTTCTCCTTCATTCCCCTGGCAAGAAGGTTCTCAGTCTGCTGAGGGTGTCACTTGGGAGGAAGAGGCCGCCTCTGTGAGCCTGAAGACAGTAGAAGCTCATCTGTTTCCTGTCTCCTTCATCTCCCCAGGCAAGAGTGTCCTTGGCCATCTGTTGGTGGCAGTTGGGAGTGATGGACCACCTCTTCAAGCCTGATCATCTCACCATCTTCCTTTTCCTCCAGGTAATGTGGTTGTCAGACTGCTATGGGTCGTGGTTGGGAGTGAAGGGCCACCTCTGTGAGCCTGAAGATAGTAGAAGCTCATCAATTTCCTTTCTCCTTCATCTCCCCAGGCGAGAGGGTTCTGAAGCTTGCTCTGGGACAGCAGTTGGGATGGTATTTACTACACTTACTTTTGTATACACCCATTGCTGGCATGCACTCTCTGGTGGGCTCTCAAAAGGTGAACGTGGCCCTCAGGATAAAATAACCCTTAGCTACCCTGTAGCAGTTTCTATTTATAGCTCTTCTACTGCTCCTATATTTGTCCCCTGTATCTATTTGTGACTCTCTCAAGTGTGCCAAGCCATTTACGTTCTGCATTCGGAGCTCTTTGTTCAGCTGCTCAGCATGGATAAAATGGGCACACAGATTATCTCTACTCCTCCCCCACCTTCTCATAACACTAGAACTCATCATGGTCATCCCTGGAAGCTGAAAGTTGAGAGATTTCGGATTGATTAAACATAATGCTTCCTCATACAGATTAAAATTAGATGCTAACTCTAAGGTCGTAGTCACACCTTCATTGTATACCTTCTTCAGTCCATCATTAGGTCTGACTGCTTATACCTCCTCATTTCTATCCATTTTACTTTCCAAAACTGGTTATGGATCGTAAATAAAACCCACTGTCTCAAACACTACAAATTGTTGGGGAATGGGTAAGAGCTCCTGCCTCCTCCCCCCCTACTTGTGGGATTTCCCATTGGCACCTGGTTGGCTACTGTAGGGAAACAGGACACTTTGGTGTAATCCAACAAGTCTTCTGTTTCTTATTTCACGGATTATACTGGTTCTTTACCAGTAGTGATGCTGCCTGAATACAAGGATGTCAATCTGTTTCCCATAACTCTGAGCTTCTCTTGGCAATCAAGTTTCCCTTGTTTGCCATTGAACCATTACGGAATTCTTGTCATTAGTAATCATACTGGCCATTGTGTTTCTATCACATTCCTTAGCTGCTCATTCATGCCTTTTAGAGAGAGTCTTCCAATAATTCCCTAGAAGCAAGTTTACTCTATTGTTCAGCAACAGTTGCACTGCATGGCAAAGTTCCTGATCTTTTGCTCCCTTCTGTGCTTGCTTTTAGTTTATTTTTCTGTCTGCTGTTATGGCAGCCTCAACCAGCAGACTTCTTGTCTCCTCTGCTAAAACACCAAGATCCACCTTCTGTTTTTACACTGATGAAAAGTCCCTGCAATTTGCTCTGCTGCTTGCTTCATCTAACACAGCTGGTCATGTGCAAACATTGGTTTATCTTCTTTTCCTGGTTCTTCCCACTCAAGTATTTGAAGCCTGGGGTTTGCCACTGTAGCCCCGATTAAATGAGTCCACAACAGATCTGGATTAAAGGCCTCTTAATCCAGACCTGGCTCTGTCTTGTGCAGGTGGAGCCGGATAAAGGGAGTCAGGGCCTCCTTGATCCACATTAATGCGTGGATGAGGAGGCCCAGGATTAGGGATGGGCACGAATATTCCAAAATTTTAATATCCGATTCAAATGCGACAAATGTGGACATTCAAACTCAAATTGAATGTCTTCACATTTGAATTTAGACGTTCAAATGGATTTCAGATGTTCCGAAACATTCGTTCGAGTGATTCAAATCATTCAAATGTACAGATACGTATGTATTACGTATTTGTGCTTATAATATTTCTGCTGGGACTCGAGAGCAGGAGAAGGTTTGTCCTTGTCTCTGCTTGAGATGCCCATGAGCATTTGGTGGGCCACTGTGTGTGACAGGATGCTGGACTAGATGGGCTGTGGCCTGATCCAGCAAGGCTTCTCTTATGTTCTTATGTTCTTATGTTCTTAATATGGAAAGAAAACCGGATGCATACGAAATGCGTACAGATACATATAACACATACGAATGTTGTCGACATTTGTATCTTTAAATACGAACTTAACATTTGAACGAATAGATTCAAATGTAATGGATTCAAATAGGTTTTTTTTAGCGTTCGGATTTTAAACATTTGATTCAAATAGAATGTTTTGACATTCGATTCGACTTGAATTCAAATTCAAATGCAAAAAAAAAAAAAAAACAAAAAAAAACATTCATAACATCCCTACCCAGGATCTGGTCTAAGAGGCTCTTTAGACTGGATCAAAGGTGAGTGCAGTAAGGGCCTTTGCGATGACACTGAATTCACTTATCCTCATCCACTCTGCTTTACTAGAACAACATGGTAGAGAAGAATTATTCAGGGATGGCTGATCTCAGAAGTATGTAGATTAAAATCTCCCAGTTCCACCTCTCATCTTAGAATCTGGCTTAAAGAAATCAGCTGTCTGCAAGCCCATAAGTGCTTCTTCTAGATCGTAGAAGGAATCACTTAGTCCAACAGTATGGACATATATTTTTAAATTAGAATCTGTAGACATCCAAGGAGCATGAGACCCTTTTAAAATTATTTTTGTACTGTACCGGGAGTGCCCAAAGTACAGGCCTTCAGATGTTGCTTAACTGTAGTCCAACTTACTTTCTCCCTATTGCTTGACGGGGTGGTAGCCTACTGCATTTGGTGAATGGAAAGAACTAATTAATTTGGAGATACAGTCAGGATGCCTCTAAAGGCCATTTGCAGGGAGTTGAGAGCAGGGGAGGTTTTTGCCTTTGTTTTCTGCATGAGATGCCCAAAAGCAATTGGTGGGCCACTGTGTGGGACAGGATTCTGGGCTGGATGGATTGTGGCCTGATCCAGCAGGGCTTCTCTTATGTACCTATGTGCAGAATCTAACATTTATGGGCTTCTGTGAAATTAATGCTGGGTTTCCATATAAAGGCTTCACCACAGATTAGAAGAGTAGGCTGTAAGCTTTGTTCTACTCCCCCGACTCAGTGATATTTAATTAATTTGGGGCAAAATTGGCAAACTCAGGTTGTGTCACATCTAAGTTTTAATCCAGCTTCAGTCCACCTTCAGAATGGAAAACATCAGCAAAGTGACTAGTCATTTTCTTTCCATGTTATCTAACTCAAAGGTGGATTTTCTGAGTTAGATAATGCTGAAACAAATCAGCTTGTCGCTTTGCCGATGTGTTCTCTCATTCTAAAAGTGGACTGAAGCTGGATTAAAACTTAGGTGTGAAAGCAGCCTCAGTGTTTCGAACTGTTTCTTCTTAATCCGACAATTAATGAGGGTAAAAACAAAAGCAATGAACAAACAAAATAAAAAACTGAAATTGCAAGATTACTTCTCCTGTTACTATAGCTGAGACATTTTTATTTCCTTGCCTACCAGCCACATAACCTGAAGGTGACCTTAATGGAGGCAAAAAGAAACACTTATATACAAGTCCTAGTAAGCAGTAAACAAAGGGACATAGTTCTGAACAATAAGACAGAGGAGAAAGAAGATGCATTCTTTCCCCCGGCTTTACATACCCTATATTTTTCTTGTTATAAGTAAACTGCTGTGAGACAAACCATAATATGGAAATTAGACAGTGTAAACCTCTGATGACAGAGTCTTTAGCCTGGCAATCACTTGTGATGTTGTCTGCTGCATCTGCACTGCAAAATATGAGAGATAAGGATTAAAATAAGTGTCAAGGGATGTTCAAGTTTTGAAAATCTATTGTGGAAGAACGCAGGGGAGTAAAATAATATAAAAAAGTGGCATCCAAGAGGCAATTCAAACAAATAAAGTATTCTTACTTGTGAGCCAGTTTGGTCTACTGGTTAGGGAGCCGGACTCTTATCTGGGAATACCAGGTTCGATTCCACCCTCCCCCATGAAGCCAGCTGGGTGACCTTGGGCAAGTCACAGTTCTCTTCTGAGCTCTCACAGCTCCACCTACCTCACAGGGTGTTCTGTTGTGGGGAGAAGAATAGAAAAGCTTTGTCAGCCGCTTTGAGGCCCCTTAAATGGGTGAGAAAAGCAGGGTAGAAAAGGCAACTCTTCTTCTTCTTCTTCTTCTTCTTCTTCTTCTTCTTCTTCTTCTTCTTCCATACCCAGAGCCATGCCTAATCTTAGAATATCTAAATACCTAAATATTTGATTTGAAATATCAAAGATGTTTTTGTTGTGTAAACCACTCTAGGATGTTTGGAGATATAAATATCTCTGGGTAATAGAACAAGCCTTCTCCATATTTAAAAGGGTGCACTTGAATTTTATGTTGTTGTTTAAGTGAAACTTACTGAAATAGTCTTAATAAGAAACAGGACTCAAAATGCACTAGCTCCACTCACACTCAGTTTGGGTTGTTATGCTCTCACCTTTCTAGTCCTGTCCAGAGAATCCTTTATGAGACTTTTTTTTTTTAGATTTCCACCATCACAACATCCCCTGGACTCTGATAGGACAAAAGCTCTGTGACTGAACAAAGTGTCATCACACACTGGGCAAATGGGAAGGGAAAATCTTGTAGTATCCACCCACTATAGTACAGTTCAGCCCCTTTAGTCCTCTTCCCTGATCACACCCCAAAAATGAAAACAGATTAACACTCTATAGTGTCTTGAGACCTGTAAAAATTTAGTACAAGTAAAGGGAGGAAAGTCCACAAATAAAACAGAGGGTCATTGGCTTATGGAATGTGCTGCCGGAAGAGGTGGTGACAGCTACCAGTCTAGATGGCTTTAAGGTAGGGCTAGACAAATTTATGGACAACAGATGTATCAATGGCTACTAGAATGAATGCCTAGGTGCATCTTCTGGCGGGGGTGGGTGGGGGGTGGGGGGAACCAGGGCACTTCTAAGGCCATCTGCTGGGACTTGAGAGCAGGAGAAGGTCTGTCCTTGTCTCTGCTTGAGGTGCCCATGTGCATTTGGTGGGCCACTGTGTGCGACAGGATGCCGGACTAGATGGGCTGTGGCCTGATCCAGCAGGGCTTCTCTTATGTTCTTATGTTCTTATGGATTTGACTAAAAAGGAATGAATGTTGGGGGCTGATGATGGACTGAATAAGGATTAAAGTGAAATGTTTTCCTCCACTGTAAACCACCATGAACATTCTTTTGTTTTCAAAAGGCAGTATACAAACTCAACCAACCCAAGGGATCAGCATTTCCAGAGCAGGCGCTTGACTGACTGGCATTCCCTAAACTTGTTTTACTAATTTCAGAAACCTGACTTTCAAAAACTCATGTCAGGCTGCGCTGACTTCTTTGAAAATAAATTTGAATGTTATAACAGTGCTTTACTTTTGTTTCAGCTGATTAAGAGTACAGAAAAAGTCCTTGCATCGAGTGAGATTATTTGCCTGCCTAGCCTTGTATTTTCTATACCAGCTGACATCTCCACTGGGAGGTGCGGAAGACTGAAAGTGGAAGTATTTATATGGAAAGCACGTGCTTTAGCTTTAGGTAGAGTTCTTGTACTTACAAAGTAGTAATTAAGGTTTGGAATTTCCTAGAACTCTTTCAGCTAGACGCTAAACAAGTGGGAGAGAGCATAAGTAAGAGAAAAACAGCCCACGAATGAGCTGCATTCACACACAGCCAAAACGAGACTCAAACATGCCTCAGAGGGGGTAGCATTTGACACTCATGTATTCAAAATATCTCTAATCTGCCTTTTTTTTTAGCCTTGAATGTTTATGAGGGAGGGAAGGGCAGCCTGGTGTGTGAGCAGTCCCACCTGTGAACCATTTCAAAGCTAATTCTCAAGAGCTTTCTTTCTTTCTTTTTTTTAAAAGTGTGGATATAATGCAAACTCTGGCCCAATCCCAAATCCTGATCTTTACCTTGCAGCAGGGTGAGCATGAAATGCTGCTGTCTGGCAGTGTTTGCCTCATTGCAGCAATGGGCATGTATGGAAGGCCGTTGCTATGGAGATTGGGCAATGCAGTGTGTGATGGTGCAGCTGCATCCCATCCGTCCTGCCCCCATACCTTTGGATGAAAGTAAGTATGAAGGGTGCATCTGGGGCTGCATTAGGAGCACTATAGAGGCACTTCTAGTGAAGCTGTGGAGCAGTTTTTACTGATCCAGAGGCCTTTTTGCACAGTTAGGCTAGGACACATGGGGACGGATGGCCCATTCACACCTAGGCAGGTAAGGGACTGCTGCCCTGCCCCAATTTGCTATTTAAAGTCAAAAGTTTTAATGGGAAAACCGCTCAGTGCAGGTTCAAATGTATCAGTCCTGGCTGGGTGGAGCTGTGAGAACACCCCCATAGCTGGTTACGTTTTGGTACATTCCAACTCTCTTCTGAGGAGAGTTTACTGAGAGAGGGAATAAGAAAAGTCTATGTTTTTAGAGTTAAAGGCAGCATTTAGGCCATCCTTATTAGTACTTAGGTATATATAAAGCAACTTAAGCAGTAACAAAGTAACAACAAAGCATTATCACAGCAACAGCAAGAACCGTCAAGTTGAACACAACGAGGTACAAAGAAAGCTGAATTCTTTGAAGCAAGAGAAACTAAAGAGCCTAAGCTTCAAAGTTTCAGTCAGAGTCTATCTTGTTTCAACTGGAAAACACATAAAGTACTTGTTCATTTGCTTTAAGAAAGAAACTGAAATTGTTTCTGTGTTTTGTTTGCTTTAAAATAAATCCTGTTAATTCCTGTTTGAACAAAGACCCAGAGCATTTCTGTGGGAGTTTCTTAAGGATAAGCCTCGATGTCCCCTCAAGTAATAGAACACAGGCCTAATCCCTAATGAGACTTGAGCAGCCATCAGATGGACCGCAATCTGTTTTCGGAAGCTCATGACTGTGAACTGATCATACCAAGCCTGGTGCTGTTTCAGCTGAGCACCTAGAAATGGAACTGGAAGCATGCTGCTTCTGTGTGTCCGACTGGCAACCTTTGAAGATTAGGAGCATTTGTTCCCATATTTCAAAGCTTTTCTGGGATGGCTTGTCTGCAATGCAAACGGCCATTGGATTGGTTTGCCTACCTGGGCCAGCAATGGTGTGGAACAGTCTGTGCAGCAGGAGAATGTCCTAAATTTCTCCCCTTCTCTACTTTGAAATTGCCCCATGGGACTAAGGATGAATTGATTCCAAGAACACCTATGTAGGACTGAGGCCTTAGGTATGAGTTTCAACTTTTTCCATTCATTAAATAGCTTCTGCAATTCAGAGATGGTCAATTACACAGTCAGTTCCTAGGAGTTGCACTTCCTTTTAGGTACCTTTTGCAATACAGTAATTCCACTTTGATATGGCACAAAATGAATCCTGCTCTCCATTAATGTAGGAAAGAAGTGAAAACTTGTAGCCTTTAACAATGTAATTTACTCCAGCAGATGTGTTTGTCTGCAGCCAGATCAATCAGCGCATGGGTATCAAGTTTAATTTTTCGGTTTTTGCCTCCGGGTACATAACTGACATTTGGTTACATGCGTTATTGTACTAGAGCATATGCCAAAGTTTAAACCACAGTCAGAGAGGGCCAACAGATTACAAAAGAAGCTGCTTGCAGACGTTTAAAGTGCCTTATTATCTGGATATGCTCATGTTGACTAAAAATTAAGTGCAGGCCTCACTCCATAATAAGGACAGTTGAGGACACAATGGAAGCCTTGTGTCTTCTGATGCATCATGGGAGGCTTTTACAGACTCCAAGGGAAGCTTCTCAGCTGTTGCCATTCTATACTCTTCTTGTATCCCATTATCTCCCCAGTTCACCAAGGGTACAGCGATGGAAAATTCCCACCCTTCCGGTTTGACACTTTCATGATGAACATTGTAGCCATACACTGATTTATTTAACCAAATTTGTATATACCAAACAATTTTTGGTTTTTTTGTTTAAGCTTTCTAACAGTGGCTCAAACACATACACATGAAAGCAATTAGAGTTGAGTATATATATTGAGAGAGAGAGAGAGAGAGAATGCTGTTATAAAAATGTTTCAGTTTTTTTAAAGTTAATCTGCCCCCTAACTGGTGTCTTCCTTACACAGAAGTAAGCAAAACCTTCCAAATTCAGAATGTGCTGAGCTGGAAGGGAGTATTCCATATATTCTGCAGACAGAAGAAAACAATGCATCAGAAAGGATAAATCCATCCCTTAGCAATTCAAAAGAAGTGCTCCAGCTGCTATTTTGGGGCTATTTTTTGGGCCACTTTTGCAGCTTTGGGAGGGAAGGCTGTTTATTAGTTTACTGGTCAGTCATGGGAAATTTTTTAAAAATTGGTTTGAAATTCCCTAATTGGCCAATCATTGTGGGTGTAATTTGTGGCTCCAGGGTGCTTTGGGTGTGATCAGGCATTGTTACATGGTTGTCTTCTGGATGACTTTTGTTCTTAGGTCCTTTTTGCACTTGGACTTATTTTGGAATACATCTCAAAATAGACATCTGTTGTCTGCATGCTGATGCAGACTCTGGCAGGCCTCACATGTGGCCTGCCATAGGGTGTTATTCCACTGTCACTAAAAGTACCCATTAAGTACCATTAATGGGTACGTAATGGCATTTTTGTACCCATTAATGGGTACTTAATGGGTACTTCTAGTGACAGTGGAAAAACACCCATAGTCTGCAGTAGCATGTAGACAGCAGGCCCCTCTTCCAAGATATATTCCAGAATAACACCAAGTGTGGAAAGGCCCTTAGATCTTCACATCTAAGTTTTAATCTGGTTTCAGGATGAGATAACAACACATCTGCAAAGTGATGAGCTAATTTCTTTTGGCATTATCTTACTCAGAAAATTCACATTTGAGTTAAATAACGTGGAAAGAAAATCACACTGAAGATGGATTGAGGCTGGATTAAGATGTAGGTGTGACTGTAGTCTTAGTTGGCTAACAACAATTTCCAGCATTTGACTTTTTTGAGTCTTAAGCCTCAGAAAGATTAGCTGAGTGATGTATGGGGTTTCTTAGCACTGGAGTTGTTGCTTTCTTCAAGTTGTGGTGTTCTTAATTGCATGAAAGCAGTGTAATCAAGGATTAGAAGTTTCCTGTACTGTAAGGTGCACTGTTTATGCTTCTGAAATTTTGAAATTCCTTAGCAGTAAGGGGAGAAAGGGCTAGCAGAGTCATACTAAGCATGGAGATGGAAGAGCAGGAATAGTTGTGACCAATTATTGAATAGCAACCATTGGTAAGGATGTGTCTTGATGTTGATCTCCATGTGGATGAGGGCCTCAGATAGATCAGTGACTGCATTTATGCATGTCTGTATGGAAGGTACCACTTTTGTGCATCTGATGATTGGATGCTTTTGCCCTAAAGAATGACTTGAAAAATCCATGTCAGATGCTGTTAGAGGATTGTTAAGACTGAGAAAACATATTTGTTGGTGCTGGTGAGCTAATCAACAGTTTTCCATATTCAAAACCTTACCTAATCAAATGAAAGGAAAATTATAGTAATAAGCAAAAGGTTTTCTCTCCATAAATTGTTTTTGAATCTAAAGCCCATTTAAGTATGTTTCCTTTGGTAGCCATTTCTGTGACTAGTAATGTAGAAATCAAGCCTTTCTTTAAAAGCTCTTTCCCCCAATATTTCACAAGCAGGCAAATAATTGGCAGCTAGAGTTGTGTGGGTGGTAAAATGTAGCGTAAAGGGGGGGTACTCTTGGATTATTAGACTTTTATTTCTCATACACCAGCGTAAATCTGGAGGAAGAAATAGAATTTACACCAAATAAATGTAGGGCAGAATCTACTTCTGATTCTTAAACTATCGTTTTTACTTAGTGAACATACTGGATAATTATGCAACTTCCCATAATTTGCTGGAATAGTCTTCTAGCTGTAATTATACTAGTCTGAATAAAAGCCAGAGAGAGAAATTCAGGAGAAAATGAAGGACATAACCTCCTCCTCTCTTCATACCCACAATAGAAGTTCTGATCATAAAGTTAAGAGAAAGTAAATTATCTGATACAGAGATGAGTATACTTTTAAAAGCACTGATGTCACGACTTTTAGCAGACCGTCCAGTGCCTGCCCTCTGAAAAGTAGCTGGGCACCTTTAGGTTGCTGGAAGTGTGCATTAGGCCGAGTGAGTACTGCAGGTCTAAAGCAATAAACTGGTAGCAAGCGTTGTAACAGTAAACCAAAAACAAGTTTATAGAGAATAATACTTAGAAAGGTAAAAGATAAAAATAGGAAGTTCAGATAATGCAAGAGAAAGATCAAAAGTCTCTTAAAATAGCAAGCTTCAAGCATACACAGCTCCCTTAGCTTAAAAGTAACCAGTTTGCTTCTAAGCAGATAATCCTATCCACTTCCTTCTTTGGTTTGCTCAGCCCACTAGTTCAAGCCTCCCCAAAGCTTAGCAACTCAATCCCAGTCTCAGCAAGGCTTAGCCCTTCCCTGCTAGACTATGGGGTTCCAGCCTCTGGTCTGTTCTTCTGCAAAGCTCCTTCAGAGTAACAACCAAAGAACAAGACCGGTCTGATCAGTTCCCTTTCGGAGAAAAGATCCCTTGGTCAGTTGCTGGCAAAGTCTCCCTCAGAGACAGATCTCTGTTATCAGTCTCCTTCAGAAATTGCCCAGCCAAAAGGCAGAGTCCGCTGCTTTCTCTGCTTATTATACCCTCCTGCCTCTAGTGCTCCAATTGGCTGTTGCCACTAGCAACTAAGGAAAACTCCCCCTGCCTGTCCATCAAGCCTCCAGGTCCCTGGGCAGGTTTTCCCTCCAATTTGCCAGCAGCCAATCAATGCAGAAGGACTCAGGCAATGCAGCCTAGGCTTGCAAATGCAATTTGCAAGGGTTTGCATAGGCAGAAAGCAATGCACTTTGCAAAAGGGCCAATGCACTATCACTGCTGTCTGCAGCCTGCCCCCTGAAACCGTCACAATAGAGAATGAAGGAAGGCAGGTTCCATAGGTTATATCTGAAGAATATTAATCAACTAACCAGCCAGTCAACCAACTAACCAATGGCCACAACTCTCGCACAAGAACTTGCCTTCTTAGGAAGGCTCATTAATTCGTGGACTTGTGTAAAAAAACAACAACCCATAACAAATAGGGATGTGCACAAATATTCATAACATTCAAAATTCATACGAATTTGGCAAAATTTGGACATTTGAATTCAAATTTAATGTTGGCACATTTGAAGACTGACATCTGAATTTGAATAGAATGTTTTGATACATCTGTACAAAGCTTCATACAAACCGTTGTATGGGATTCATATGGGATTCATATGCTAGTCCTATGCATTTCTATGGGATTCGTATGGGATTGAACATTTGTACCAAATATGAATCCTACCACATTCAAAGGGGATCTATCTCTAATAACAAATTCTCCATTGCTACGGCACCTCCATAGCTTAATGCCCAATTTGTCCCAACCAGTGAGTCATTCTAAAATTGATGTATTTCTGTCTGGGAATGTGATCTTTTGATATTCTGTGTCTGTTCCTTGAATCTGAAGTTCATCTCAGAGTGGCTCTTTTACCTTGTCTGATCATAGCTTTAGACTCTGATAATGAGTTCTAGCTCTGAAACAGTTTAAATAACCTGTACACTGTTGTACTTGGTGCTGTTGCTAAAGTTTCCATATAGTGCGTTCTTGCTGTATTTCCATTTTTACCATGATCCTGACCTATTTTGGGCTGACTTGGACTTTGGTGTTGTTTGGAAACTCCTCGGAGAATAAGTAAACAAGAAAATTGATGAACATGCTTTAGTGTGCTGCTAATTTATGGCTGGTTGCTGGAACAACCCAACAGGTCCCAGCAATGGTGATAGTTTTGTCTAGACTGTCTCCCCATTGTTGTGCTGTACTCTACTTAACAGGCCTCCATTGCTTAGGC
Source organism: Aspidoscelis tigris stejnegeri (assembly GCA_023333525.1). Classification (NCBI taxonomy): domain Eukaryota; kingdom Metazoa; phylum Chordata; class Lepidosauria; order Squamata; family Teiidae; genus Aspidoscelis; species Aspidoscelis tigris. The sequence continues at coordinate 19,358,083 of JALMGA010000007.1, forward strand.
TTTGAGTCATGTGATTTAGCTGCTGGGAGGGAAGAAAGTAGTTTTGCTCACTCTTTGGATCAGTTCTAGTTGTCTTTTTTCAAAATAAACAAAAACATTTTCTCTCATAGACTTTTGTGTGTTTATGTATTTATGTGTGGGAGAAGGAGAGAGGCAGCCTCTTGAGCTGCCGTTGGAGGGAAGTGTCAATGCAATCAAGGATGTTTTGCAGTAAATGTGGGAAAGGAAGGAAGGGTTTCTGTACTAGACGTGATTGCCTGAGAAAGTGAAAAATCTTGCTGGGAATTTAGAAGTATATTCCATCCTTATAAAGACCTTTCCTCATAGAATGGTAGACTGGACCACAGTCTGGTCTAGGTCCCTGCTGTCTGCATGCTGGTGTGGATTAGCAAAGGCCCTGCTCACCTAGGTCACAGATAAGGACAGATAATCTAAATAGCACTGTACATCCCTAACCTTTATAAAATTAGTTCACAATTGGACTACTGTTGGTTTATTGGACTATTGAGGGTATGTGGACAACATGCCCCTGTTGATGTACCAGGCCTGGACCCTTTTTAGTGACACACTAGGAAATCGTGGCAGGACACGCTGGTGAAGGGCCCTCAGCCAGAAATTTGGAGGCAGGGAACTTAAATTCCTGGCCATTGAATCCAGCAGTCAGCGTTGACCTAGGATAGGCTGTCCTGAATGTAGATAGCCTTGAAGTGGGCCAGTGGTGACTCATCCCACCTTGGGATAGGTTGTATAATTTGTGCTGAGGTACATCACCTTGAACACACTCAGAAAGCAGATTTTTTTTTCAACCTCCTTATATTTCATTGCTGGCACCCCCATTTTCTGAGTGAGTCCTTCCTGTCTTTGAATCCAGCATTTCACCTGCTTTGTTGTGTATGTGTGTGGTACTAGCTTGGAGTAGGGTTAGGCTGAAGTTCTCAAGGCAGATCAAACTTAGTAAGAGAGTTATGGACAGGAGGAATGTTAAAAGCACAGCAATTAGAAGCAAAGCAGTTTTTTTTCCTCCTAAAAATATTCCCTGCCCCACTTTCTCTCTTTTTCATGCAAACAGAAGACAGGAAATAATAATTTAAAAACCATTCTACTTTCTTCTTGGTTGCGGCACCAACCTGAGGGCAGGATAAAATGGGCTTCAGTTTAGCTGCTTGTGAATGTCAGTCTCTCCCTGATGTAGTTCTGGGAAAAAAGACAAAACACTCTAAAACCAATGTGGCTGCTGCAACCATTGGGCATGGGTAGAATATTAGAGGTTACCTCTCCGGAAACAGTAACATTTCTGCAGGAGCAAGGGTAATTAGTGACACAAAGGGCCTTTCTGCACTAGGCCTTATTCTGGAATATATCCTGGAATAGGACCTTGCTCTCTGCCAGCCAGTGTAGACTATGGCAGGCCCCAGGCAAGACCTGCCATATCTTGCATTAGCAAGCAGACCACAGACCCCTATCCTGAAATATAATCCAGAATAAGGCCAAGTGCGGAAAGGGCCTATAGGATCTACATGAGACACTGCAGGCAAACAACTCCAAGAATACCACTCAGCACTTGTTCCAAGTTAAAGAACAACAACTTGGTGATTGACAGATGGAAGCATCCACTTCCAAATGGCTCTACTTCCGTATATTGTATATACTGAAATGAACTTTAGTTCATTCATACAGATGTAGCTGCTGTTTGTAGTGCCCACGATACACATGATTTGTACTTGGGTATCAGACCTCAAGCGCAAATGTCATTCTGAAGTTTTGACGTAGCTCTTTAAATTAAGAAAAGATTTCACAGCACTCACTATGATTATGCTGTACTGTATGTACTAACGTATACCAAGTGACCGTAAGAGCTAAAAATACATGGAATGTTGACCTATGTTTTGGTTATGTGTATGGTAATGCCCAAACTATTTACACAGAGATTTATTTAACTTTCCTAGTGTAGAGGTTAGTATTTTTTTTATCCCTCTCCAATATATTCTAATAAACTTTGTGCTGTTTAGATTTGTAAAATACTGTTCTCCTACATGGGTGAGCGTCACCCACTGTGAATGAATCTAGCTTCATCCGCGAGGTCTTTTGAGTGGCTGCAATATGAGGCAGGAGTCTGGAAAATGCTACGGAGGCAACAGAAGCAATGAGCAAGCAAAGCATTCTTTGACCTTGCTGTGAGTAAACATTCACTTGCATCAGTGAAGATCCTTGTAGGATATATAGGGCTGAATCCAAAAAGGGGTCTGGAAGTCAGCCAGTTTTGGTCTACCCCTGCATGTCCCAAAAGGTTTTAATGCTGGAACTCCTTCTTTGCCTCCAACTTTCAACAGAAAGGCCTTTTCTGTGATTACCTTGGTTTGAGCTGATCTGTGGATCTGAGATAACCAGACCCACTGACCCATCTGCACACCTCCCATGATCTGGAACAAGGCCCTTGGACCTCTTGTAGACCCGACTATTCCAGTCCACAAGACATCTGGATTAAGGGCCTCTTGATCTAGATTTAATTACATCTTATATAGATGGAACAGGATTAATGGGGTGGGGTCTCCTTGATCTGTATCAATGTGTGGATGGGAGGCCTGTGATCCAGATTAATCTGGATCTAAAATGAGTGCAGAATGGGCTTAAGAAGATAAAACAGATGCTTCTCTCCAAGGTGCTGTGGGAGTCTCTAGATTAAGACTATTCCAGTAAGGATGTTTCAAATGGGAATCTTTAAGTGGCATGCATTTCTGGACACCAGAGGTATTTATCAGGGGGTGTATTAAACTCCTGTTAGCTGGTGCAACTGATTTTAATTGTTTTTTTATTCTTGTTTTAATCCGCTTTGGAATTTTGAAATTATGAAGTTGTATATAAATGTTTAAACAAACAAACAAATCAATTCTCCTAGATTGAGAAGCAATAGCAAGGTGAGATCACTAATCAAGCAATGGATGCTAGGAAAATTATTTCATAAGATGTGTGAAGGAAAGTGACAGATTAAAAGAAAAAAAACTTTTTCAACATTTAAGTCTGTTTCTGTCTGCTTGGAACTTTTCAAATGGATTTTCAGTTGCAAAACCTTTGCAAGTAAAAAATATGTACAGGTCCAAGACAGCTTGGTATTCATAATAGAAAATCACAGTAAAACAGAATCTCATTCCTTTTACAGTTATCCCTCACTATAAAGTCAGTCTGCTGTGACTGGAATAGAATTAAAACCAGTGCAAACTGATGAATATAAATGTGTGAGGTAGGACTGTTCTGGAGATAAGCAGAACCACTTCCAATTTAAGGCAGTTCATATTGGCCTCCCTCCAGTTTGATCGGTTCTATTTAAAAGTGAACTGCCTGCAGTTCAATTTAGCGGGCTTGATTAACCAATCAAACCCAGGGCTCAGTTCTACATTGGTTCACATGGTTCACGTTGCACCTGTCACTTTAGGCCCAGGCACTTTGACTTCACTAAGGATGTGCATGAATATTCGTATATTCATTATTCGTATGAGTTTGGACATTTGTACACGAATCAAATGTTACGACATTCGTATGTATTAACATTCGTGCGAATACAAATGTTTCGGAACATTTGTATGAATAGTTTGGAAATTCACGAAGTTGGGGTAAGGTGGGCTACATTAATCACATTTGCAAGGGATCCAGAGTGCATTCGACATGGATCAAGAGTGGATTAAAAGTGGATTCAGGTCAGATTTGATGCTTTCGGAGTGGATATGTTATGGTATACATATTGGATGTGTGTGCGTTTGTGTTGGATACATATGCGTTCGTACTGGATATTTGTACAAATTTGTAGAGGAATACATTTGTATCAAATAGAATCTTACCACATTTGAAGGGGACCTGTTTGATCGAATACAAATTTTCTAACATTCAATTTGTTATGAACCAAATGCCCCCAAACCCACTTATGTACAAAGATGGACTTCGTAGATGGACTTTTCCTGGTTATGCTCCCACCTGGAATGATCCGTCTGCCATCAGATAGAAAGGCAAAGGCTTTGTTGTAGTAGTCACACTAGCATGTGGAATGGCCTCTGCCATAGAATATGTTTTAAATTTCTGCTTAAAAGTATTTACATGTCCAGACATTTGCTGGTTATTGGTTCAGATTTCTTGGTTGACTGTTTTTATTATTTTCTTGTATACCACACAAAGAAAAACAATGATGGGCTATGCAAATATTTCAGGTTGAGAATCACCTCACTTTCCTAAGCAAATAACATCTGTAAGTGGGATCCTACATAACCAAACGAATATCATTACATGCAAAAATGATCATAATGTAGATTGTCACAATTATATTTTATACCATCCCACACCGGAATCAATCAATCAATCAATCAATCAATCAATCAATCAATCAATCAATCAATCAATCAATCAATCAATCAATCAATCAATCAATCAATCAATCAATCAATCGATCGATCGATCAATCGAACAATTGATCGATCAATCGAACGATCGATCGAACAATCGATCAATCAATCAATCGAACAATCAATCGAACAATCAATTGAACAATCAATCGAACAATCAATCAATCAATCAATTTCAGGGAAAGAGCATAAAATACACAAACACACACACATTGGGTAAGCAATACAAATAATGTATTTAAACTTCACATCCACTGGAAATATATAAATGCCTTTTGATCTGATATAAACCCAGTGTCTGGAAATGTCATGCTAGTTTGCTCCAGATTTGTAGTTTACCACTTGAAGAAATAAAATATTTTCTGAAGCATTCTGCATGAGGAGATAAGAGAACACTGACAGGAAAGAACGATGAGGAAAATTAAATTTCAAAGTATCTTGTAACTGTGAATGTTGGCAGAAATAATTCACACAGTTTGATTCCTTTTGCTGTTTGCATAAACTGGACTGGAACTAAAAAATAAAGGAAGAAAACAATATTTCATGATCTGTGTAGTGATTTTTCATGCTTCCATTCATTAATCAGTGCCAGATAGTTACCATGTAAAAGATCACAGTCTGCCAGCACCCTTATTTAAAAATATGCATCTTCTACTCCACTCCTTTTGAATAAATAAACAAGCCACATCACTTTCAGCAGGTGGCAGTAATTTATAGTTTCTTACTAATCGCTTACCAATCCACTATTTTGGGGGTATTTTGGAACAAAGCAGTCCTGGGATTATTTCACTTTGTCCAGACACTAGGTTGCTATTCCACATAATTAGCATGTCAGACATCAACACAATACCTTAAACCCAGGATATCAGGTCCATATTCCAGGACTGTATCTGGATCACCCTGATAATTTCTGGCAAATCAAGTACTATTCTGGAATAATTATAGGGTTGAAATAGTTCAAGTGATGTACATCACTATCTGCCTACTCATTAATACCAACTATTGCCCAGCTATACCACAATTACCATATTATAAACTTTAGCTAGTATGAATCTTCAGTGACAGATGAGAGAGTCTAGATTGCAAGAATTATATTTTCTATCATTAAATTTCAACAGTGTCTTTCATTGAATCTAAACAGTTATAACTTGGTGAGAAAGGCATGTGGTTAGTGACTTCTAGGTAACATTAAAGAGTTCAAGAAGTGGATAAAAGAGTCCTGTCTTTCACAAGACATTAAGATTCAAAATCATCTAAGGGAATTGAATGTTGGAAGATTTCGGATAAACAAAGAGGAGCATTTTTTCATACAGCATGGTACAGGCTTCTAAGATCTGAACAAGAGCAATATTTACCATTATTTTCTGGGCAATATATTTCCGTATATGTGCCATATATGTCCTTTGCAACTTCTTTTTAGGGGAGAGGGAAGAATACAGCAGCTTGGTCCATTCAATTCTAGGCCCCTATTGCACAGGCCCTTATTCCAGATTATATGCCAGAGTAGAGACCTTCCATCTGTATGCTGGTAAAACTATCACAGGCTGCACCTGGGGCCTGCCATACCTTGCACTAGCTTATGGTTGGCAGAGTCCTAGTCCAGAATGTAATCTGAAATAAGGCCCAGTGTAGAAAGGAACTTAGTTTATACCACTATTGATCAATGTAAGGTGGTTGTCAAGGCACTGGCAATGGATGCTGCTCTTCTCTTTCCCAATATGTTCAGAATAGGGATATGCACGAATATTTGTAACAATCATTATTTGGATGAATTTGAACAAATTCAGACATTCATATATGAATCAAATTCATACATTGCCATTCATAGAAATATGAACGTTTTGGAACATTCGTCCGAAGCTTCAGAACATTTGTGAAATGGGGAGATGGGAAAGTGGCTGCATTAGTCACATCTGTAACGGCTCCAGAGTGAATTCGACATGGCTTGAAAGCAGATTCAAAGTGGATTCAGGGCAGGTATGATGCTTTCAGAGTGGATATAAATACGTATCAGATATGTATGGGTACGTATTGGATACATAACATATACCAAGCCCAATTCAAGGTGTTAATTCTGACTTACAAGGCCCTAAATGACTTGGGCCCCAAATATCTAAAGGAACACCTCCCATACTGACCTGCCCATGCCTTGAGATATGGAGGTGAGGCCCTCCTGGTTGTCCCACCACCCTCAGTAGTGAGGCAGGTGGGCATCTGCGTAAGGGCCTTTTTGGTAATGGCCCCCAGGTTATGGAATAGTTTCCCCCTCGATGTGTGTCATGCCCCTTCTCTGTATACATTTAGAAAGGCAGTGAAGACACACCTCTTTGCCCTGGCCTTTGGCTAATGTGACAATTCCCCCCCCCCCCATAGATATTAGTATTCTAATATCTAGCACAGTGATGGCCAACCTATGACACGCGTGTCACAAGTGACACGCCAAGCCCTTTTGGGTGACACACATGGCCACCCTGGCACCTGGGCGTGTAGTGCTTGCTTGTTCTTGAAGTGTACAAAATACCAACTTTCAATTGAAGATTTAGCAACAAAAGTCACTAATGTAAAGAATTATTTGTTTTTGCTTTTAATAAAATACATATATCAAAAATATAACTTTTTTACTAGAGCCACAAATATCACAAAATTATGGATATTTCTAGATGTGACACAGCACCTGTGTTAAGCTAGGTTTTCTTGTGAATTTTGACACACCGAGCTCAAAAGGTTCACCGTCACTGATCTAGCATATGTTTTTAAATATGCTAGATTTTTTAAAAAATGTTTTTATGAATATCATTGTTTTAATCTGTTGTTTAAAACTTGTAACCCGCCCTGAGACCTATGGGTATACGGAGTGATACAAATAATAAATAAATAAATATTGGATACATATGCATTCATATCAGACATTCGTATAAATTCATATCAATACATTCTTATCAAATAGAATCCTACTACATTTGAAGGGGATCTATTCAAACAAATACAAATTTTCTTACATTCAATTTGATACCAATTGAATGGGGGGGGGGGGGAAACCCATTTGTGCACATCCCTAGTTTAGAGCCCACTTCTGAAGCTAACCTAGCATCCTCAGGTGTGTTTTCAAAGTTGAAATAAGTTTTATTGGCCAGTCAGAAAACATAAATCCTTTATCTTGGGCAATAAAACATTGTGGCCTGGTTCTGAGAGAGCAATAGAAAGTAATGGAATTTGTGTGAAACAGGTTACGTTGACTCTTCAGACTACTGTTTTATCTGCTTCCTTTTATGATTTAGTTTTTATCCTCCCGCTATTTTATTCTGTACTGGCCTGAAGCTAAAACAAACAAATAACTATCTTTAAACTGTGCTGTTGTGCAACAGGAGGTTTACCAGAAAATGTAGACCGTTCCAGTCCCAGTCAACAGACGAGCAATGATGATGAGAGCTACTGTTCTGGCAGGGCACGATAGGAGGGAAACTGATTTAGGCCGCCTAATGGAAGCCCCCAAAGAGAAAAGTGTCTGTTATGACAGGCAACAGATTTAACTTAATCTTGTGCCCCATGCCACAGATATCTCTGTTTAATATCCGCAGAGCTGTTGGACTCCTGTCAGACTGCCTCAGGCTATCCTCTCAATTCCAGTGGATGTTAGGTGTTTTGGTGTTTCAAGGGACCAATGTTATAACAGTCTTGGCTAAGTCCTTTGGGTTGCTGTTGTGTTTTCAAAGTGACCTGTGTGGTCCCTGGATTAGTTTATAGTGCCTGTGAGAGGAATTACTGAAGCATATGCCATCCTGATAACAGACATGCAGCTCACCATGTAACTATGAGATACTTTGGTTATCTCAGTCTCACTAGTTTGAAATCAAGCCTTATAGAAAGAGAGAGAGAAAAAAGAACCACTGTCCTGTATTTTCCTACTTTCCTGACACTTGAAATTTTCAGGAGCAACTTTTGTGGAGTCAGTTTTTAGATGAGAAAAGGCAGCTGAAGAAGAAAAGGAGGAGGAGAAGAAGGGTTGGCTTTTTTACCCTGCTCTTTTCATCCATTTAAGGGGACTCAAAATGGCTGACAAACCTTTCTATTATTCTCCCCACAACAGAACACCCTGTGAGGGAGGTGGGGCTGTGAAAGCTCAGAAGGAGAGCTATGACTAGCCCAAGGTCACCCAGCTGGCTTCATGGAGGAGTGCGGGAACAAACCCGGTATTCCCAGATAAGAGTCCGGCTCCTTAACCACTAGACCAAACTGGCTAGTGGTTAAGAACTCTGTGGCTGCATAATAACATGATTATGGCTTGCCAGGCTGATGCAAAGCCTTGTTCAGTGGCTGTAATGATCAGGGAAGATGGGATTCCTCAGCAGCTAGCCTGACACTGCCATTGGTGTCTGCTGGAAAATTGTGTCCTAGCTTTAGGCAAGTTGAAGTAGCTGACAGAGCGTGCAGATGACAGGTCCCAATTGTGGTTTAGAATGGAATAAGGCCCAGTGTAGAAAAGGCCTAAAACTGAGTGAGATTTTGCAGTAGTAGGGACCAGGGAAAGCTCATGGGCCCTTTCTGTGCTGATCCTTAGTCTGGACTATATGTCCAATTAGGGACCTGCCAGCCATGTGAAACTCTGGTGATCATTAGCCCAGTAACATTTTGTCAGCCTAATTTATCCCAGAGAAAATTGGTGGGAAAACAAAATAAAAAGAACCAGGCTACACTGTACTCCCCCTGCCACGAATCCCTTTGAGGAAGAATAAGATTATGCATACCATGTCCTGTAAAAGAAAGAAGAGAAGGAAGAAAGGAGTTAAGAATATAGCTTCTAAAATATAGTACAGTAAAGAGATTCCTAAAATGTTATAAATAATAATGCAGTGTAGATTCTTCCACAAGAAGGAATTCTCCTATAGACAACTTTCCTGGGGGCTGGAGAAATATACATTTATATCAGCATTAATAATGGGGAAAGAAATGAAATAATTTAGTTAAAGCTAGTTTAATAAACTCTTTAGCTCATCCAGATCCCACCTTCATTAAGGAGCTTTGGGGAATGGGTAGTAGTTTTGAGAGGTCGTATTTTGCCCAAAACTTACAGGTGAGTTGAATTTCCCAGTAGGTGTTCTGATACCTTGGCCACTACAGTATTCTTGTGTTTTCGTAGTCTATGAATCAATTTAAACCTGACAATTTTGCAACATTCACAATTCCATTCATTGAAATCCATCCCACCTTTTCTTTTCCATAACATTTCCCAGTGTGGGTTGCCTTCTTTTTTCCTACCCTGGAATTTTCTGTTTTTTAGGAAAAAACAAAAGGACGCCAGAAAACAACTGATATTGTTATGTTCAGTTGAATTAGCAAAACTATTCCTGATGTTATAGTGCAGTTACTGGTGAGTTCTCATTTTATTAAGACTCTTGTTGTCTCCACAATCTATATTAAGTATTCTATTACATTTTTGGGTCTGAAGCACTAAATTAAGGATGGGCATATTTCACTAGGCTGTAATTTCCCCAACATGCATTAACCTTGACATAAGAGCTCTCCTCTCATACTTGCTAAGTTTACAGGCTCTCTGGAGAATGGCTGGCAGGCCATTGTCTTCATGCTCAGCCAGTTTCCTCAGAGACATTAAAATTAAAAATAGAGAGAGAGAGAGAGAGTGATACTAGAGCGATGCTTCCCCTGCTTCCAGAATAAGTGACACACACTCTCTCTCTCTGCTGGAATATAATTTGGCTCATAATTTTAAAGTCATGATTCAAAATCTGTAGGATATGTATACCAGGTTTTGGGGGTTACTTTGATGCTTGTTTATGTATTAATTGTCATTCTTTTTTTTTAAATCAAGGCAACGCATAAAAACAAAGAAAATATCAGTGTAGCAAGAAAGCATAAACAGGCACATTTAAAGCAAAATGCTGAATGCATTAAGACACCATTATAACACCATTAACGTGTTACGATATATGCTGGTATCCTCATCCTTACACCAAGTTCACGTCACATGCACAATGGTGTTTGATCCATATCCAAATCGATTTATTGCCCACCCCAGTCTCTATGGGAGATCAAAGGGTATCTCACCATCTGTCACACAATTCATCCTGCCGAAGGATGGACCAAAACCACAATAAGAAGAAGACTTGTTAGGATGGTTAAGAAGATGCAACACTGTAGTTAAGAAAGCCCTTAGCAAAAATGTTCTTTTTGGATTAATTTAATCATGATAAGGGTCAAAAATACCTTGTTCTGTTGGGGTTTAGAAGGAAAATTTGGTTCTGGGGGCTTTTTCTAATTGAGTACTGATAAGTCCATGTGTCCTGGGGGTGGTGGTATTCACTTTATGTGTGTGTGTGTGTCAGTGATCTGAAGCATCCACATTTTCAGTGATAACTGACAAAGATTGCAAGTGGGGTCCCTACATTTGATCTTGAGCTATTCCTGAAATAAGCACCTCTGGTTTCCTGAAGCAGAGTACAGAACTTGGGTGATGGTAGTGGCGTTGTGATTTTGCCATGAATGGCAACATTTGTGATTGTAGCAGTCTTGCCTAATAACACATGCTACTTACCAAATGTGGACAACCCTGAGTTAAATGAGATCAGAACCATGGACAGTGTCCAATACCCCTGTTCCCTGGGCTATAGAAGTTGAGGTCTAAGTCAAGGACCATAGATATTGGAAGGCATGTGTTGGCTGGTTTCTAGTTACTTCATCTCCTGTATGGACTACTGCAGTCTGTTAAGGACTCATGGCATGTGTTTATTTAATGCACAAATGCTGAACTGCTTCTTAAAAACCATGTTTGTTCACTGCTGCTATGTCCAGTGTAACTTTGGAGCAAAACGTAAGAACATAAGAGAGGTCCAGCTGGATGAAGCCACAGCCCGTCTATTCCAGCATCCTGTCTCACACAGTGGGAAGATAAAGCGAAAATGGTTATGTGCTGTCAGCTCCCTGAAAATGGCCTTTAAGCCTCTTGCCTGTCGCTCCAACATGGAGACAGTAACTAGACATAGTAACTATTGCTACATCTATTTTTCATAAATTTGTCTATAAGATCAAGAGGACCCACACTGGACCAAGCAGAAGACAAAGGCAAAACCTTCACCTGTAGGGATGGGAAAAAAAATATTTGTCATATGAATCTGATTTTTTCCATACAAATCGAAAGGAGCCTACATTCAAAGGCCTTCCTTCAACTGCAAATTGAATGTAGCCAGCCTTCATAAAATTGTCATAAAAGCTTCAACAAAGGCTGGATCTGACCGGCTCCAGTCTCATGTGACCCCTCTCCCAGCTATACCACCTTACCTGAAATTCTAGCTGCTACCACCACTGCAGCCTCCACTGCAGCCCCACCCTCCTCGGAGGCTCAACTAGGCCTTACGGAGTTGTGCACGCAGCTAGAGAGGCTGACCCCATCCGGGAATTATGGGAAATTGATTTCCCATGATTCCCAGATGGGGTGGCCTCTCCAGCTGCACATCCACTTCTGGAAGACCTAGTTGAGCCTCTGAAAAGGGTATGGTGGTAGTGGTAAAAGGTCAGTGGGAGGGATGAGGTGGGAGGTGGAGGCTGAGGGAGAGGATGGAGGTTCTCTCTGCATGTGGACATTCAACAGATATTCACGTGTGAAGGCAAAGTCGCCCACGTCCACTGAAGGGGCATCACACAAAGTTGAACATTCCCCCCTTCAATTCGATTTGAATTGAAGGGGGGGGGAATGTCTTTCATGCATATCCCTATTCACCTGCTGCCAACTCCCTGCAAATGTCCTTTAGAGGCATCCTGCCTGTCTCTACAGAGGAGTCACTTTCAGCTTCTAAGGATCATTTAAAAAGCAGCGCCTTGAAACACTTGTGAGGATTTCCTGACAAGAGGAATGATTTATGAACCCTTGAATCCTCCTTAGGGTAATCCTTCTAGGATTCTGCTAAGAAGGGGAAAGAACATCATTCCATCAGTGCCAAATAGCTAGGTCTAGGAGCTACCATGCACATTTCCACAATGTTCTGAAGCATTATGGACATTGCAGGGAATAAAAATGCTTTCTGTAAAAGAAAAGTAGAGCACACATTGTGAGTGAATGAAATCAGGATGCTGAATTCTCACCTGCCGAAGGGTGCTTCATGTTGATTATGGGTTTTCGCATATGAACTCTGTAGCATCACAATGTACTTGGTCAAAAAGGGTGAAAAACTTTTTAGCCCATGAGCCAGTTTGGTCTAGTGGTTAAGGAGCTGGACTCTTATCTGGGAATACCAGGTTTGATTCCACACTCTCACATGAAGCCACCTGGATGACCTTGGGCTAGTCACAGCTCTCTTCTGAGCTCTCATAGCCCCACCTACCTCACAGGTATTCTGTTGTGGGGAGAATAGAAAGCTTTGTCAGTCACTTTGAGTCCCCTTAAATGGGTGAGAAAAGTGGGGTAAAAAAGCCAATTCTTTCTTCTTCTCCTCCTCCTCCTCCTCCTCCCCGCCCCCCTATTCACTTCAATTTAGAATGGTTGACGAATGGGTGTATAATCCAGTGTGTTTGGTTTACTGGTCTGCTGAATGTAATAAAATTTAATTACAATGTTTGCTGGGATATTTCTTTTGCTTTGCTATACTTCCTATGGCATTAGTTTAAAAGCCAGAGGCCTTTTTGTTCTTTTAAGAAAATACATGCTTGAAAAACCATGCAATACTGATGATATAAAACACACCTCAGGAAATCGCAGCGGGCCAAATAGTTGATGATCTATCACGGTAGCAGATGGTGCCCACAGGAGCTGATAATGTGGAGGGAGAAACACCTAAAATTCAGATTAAAGCACCTCTGTTTTAGTAGCTTAAATGCTTAGAGCTGGTTCACAGGTGGGATCATTCATAGGCCGGTCTATACCTTCCCCCTACTAACGATTTAGACTAGAAATAGTGGCTTAGAGATGAGAACACGAGTGCACATGCTTCTGTCCCTAAGGTATGGTTTCACTGCTTCTCAATGGGGTCTTTCTGTATGGACAGTTAAAGCAGATTAAGTGTCCATGTAGTCCACTTCTAGGTCTCATAGATCTACACATAGACTTCTCACAGTGGTCCACTCTGGCTACATTAGACATGATCCAAATTAAGGAGGGCTTAATCCAGATCACTGGTAGATCCAATTAATCGGCTGTACCAGCAGACCAGCATGGCCCTGACCCGGAACCTGGGAGGTGTGGAGAAGGCCAGTCTCCCATGTTCTGAACTACTGAGGAGGGAATTCCAGCATTCTTGTCAAGGTGCACAGCTGCAATACATCCCTCAGGGACTCCAAGACTGGAAATGTTATTACAGCTCTCAGAAGCATGGATGGCCTGGGCCAATTTGGATCAGGTCCGTTGGTGCAGGTGGTGCTGATCCAGCTCATGCCTTGCTGTGGTTGGGACCAGTGGGCTGGCCAGGATATTCCAGACCCAAACTGATCCCAACCAACAAGCCCACATAAGTGCAAAAAGGACCAAGGTTATACTAGGAAACAGACCAGACAGAGCTAATGGTCAGTAGGACACTTACCTCTGGAATGAGATCTCGCCCTATGCTGTGAATAGAATAGAATTTGTCTTCTTCCTTTCTCTTACCATATTCCCTTCAGAAACTTCTTGGATAGGAAAAACACAACAACCCAACGTAGGTGATTTAGATAACTGACCTTCCTTCTTATTGTACAAAGATATTTGAACCTGGCAGTGGCATGTGTACACACCAGTAATTCTCATTTGCTATGCATCCTGCAGCATTCTCTTCTATGATGGCATTGGCCTGGGAATAACTCCTCACTCAGCGGTGATGTTATTGGCGTCTCCTGTCAATCTGACGCAAGAATCCTAGCCACTTTTATGGGTGTGCGGATAAGAGAAAGGCCCCGTCTCGGACACACATGTGCTTTAGCAGTTGCCAATTGTAACTGAATTGTCTGCAGCTCCAAGAGCGGACTCAGAGGACGTAAGGTGTCTTGTATGCCAGGCGCCTCGCAGCCGACAAGCATGACGCCCTGAGTTTATCAGCAACTATGCCTTGCAAGGTGATAATTCTGCTGGGCTTCAGGGTGGCCTTTGCTGTATCCTTATAATGTTTCAGCGGCTTGTCTCTGTTTCCCCCCATTCATGTTATTAGAACCCAGAGGAGGCATCTGGTGGCTATTCGCTCAAGCATCTTTATACCTCTACACATCATGGATTTGTTTATTTGTTTGATGTGGAGCCCAAGCTTGATTAATACACTTGTAGTGTCTTTAATTGCATATGTGGTTATGTTATATAATGTGTAAGGGTAAATGGCACTGACCAGGAGGGTTGGTTAACAGAGAAGGAGGGGCTAAGCTGTCAGGCTGGCAAAAAATAACCACGAGACTCTTTCTTTAAAAAGATGAACAGTGATTTATTTCAGCTCAGTGTAAAGGCAGGCTTTGTTGGAAGCAACTTGGGACAGAAAGCCCGGCATATTTATATATTTCATACCTGGGCGGGGTTTGGCCTTCAACCAATCAACAATAACTATTTTTCAAAACTCAGTTTAAACTTGGAGCCAAAATGTATCACTCGACCCCAGCAGGGAGGCGGGAGTCAACTATCACTTCCAAAACAACAGGAAGCCATAATATACATATATACAGAATCACCTAGGTGGCAGAGATCTTATATTCAAATATTATGGCAGGCAGCTAGCCCTGCCTGACATAAGCCCAGCTCAATTAGCATATTGAAGAAAGGTGGGGCAGCCCAGAGAGAAACAGCCAATCAGAAGGGATGGAACCGTGGCAGAGACTATAAAAAGGGCCTTCCTGTCAGAGCCATTGTTCTGTAACTGGGGCTAGACTTAAGAAGAAGATAGACTGTGCAGATCCAGGTCCTGAGGAGAATCTAGACAGGGATTAGTCAGGGTCCTGAGTTAAGAAAATAAGTTAATGTGAACTGCTTGTGTTGAAGTTGAACTAACATAACAGTTGTAAACAAATAAAGTTACATTTGTTTCAAAGACACTCTGCTTGAGGCCTGATACTGGCTCAGAGGCTCAAGGGAGGGGGGAAGTGTTGCCATAGTAATGTAAGGGTAACAGAGTAACTAGAGCTAGAAGCTGTATGCTGAAGAGAAAAAAGGCTCAGAGGCCTACTTAAAAAGAGAACTTGAAGTCCGTGGCTATAGTGGCTGGATTGGAGAGAGTTGGATTCCCAGCTGGGGCCTTGCAACTGGTGGCTGCCGGCCGCGGGCGTCACAGTTTCCCATTCCAGAACATCACTATTATCAATGCAACCTTCAAGGAGTTGCTGCTGAAAACACTGTGATCAAGGACTCTAACAACCCCTGGGGACAGGTACAAATTGGGGGAGCTTCTGGGATGGCAGGAGCCGTTCCTGGTGTGGAAACGGCTCCTTCCAAGTGCAGATGCTCCTCTCCAGAGGTTCCCCCAGCATGCACTATGGGGCCAAGTCCAGAAAGGCATCTTGTTGAGCTACCCATTCATTCTTCAATGCGCAAAATGAAGATTTCTAAAAGCAAGCAATGACTTCCAGCATAAAGGAAACTCACAATCACTTTGTATTCTACAAAGATTACTGCCAAAAGGGTGAAATTTTTGGGTAAACCACAGTCTTGACTGAGCTAAGTTCAGTTTCTCCTTAAATAGATTATAAAGACTGAAGTATCAGAGCAGTTCAGGCGTTGCAGTCAGTTGGCAGCTTAATCTCTTCTCAGGTTACATAGCAGCAGTGAACAAACATGGTTTTTAAGAAGCAGTTCAGCATTTGTGCATTAAATAAACACATGCCATTTTTCTTTTTTAAAATTCTCATCCTTTTTTTTAAATGCTGTGTCTGAGAGCTTACTGGGAATGTCCTAGACCAGGGATGTCAAACTCAAATACACAGTGGGCCAAAATTAAAAACTTGGACAACTTTATGGGCCAACCTTGATGTTTATTGAAAAAATGTCTACAATTGAGGAAGTTTTTCCTTCTCATCAGATAGAATGATGAACCTTAAACACTGAATCTGTAACAAGCAAAGCTTAATACTATAATACTTAATACTATAAACACATGTGAAATCAAATGTCAAATAAAAGACTCATCTGTGGCATTCACTTTTCTAGAAAGCTTGATTCCCACCTTTTGTTTGTCCATTTTTGGGAGGGGTGGCCTGAAGTGACTGGTAGCATGAGGTTGCTAATGAATGTCAACAGAGGAGGGGGCATTTGTGGTTCCTGAATGATGCACCAACACACCGGCAGAGCATTCTGGGATTTGTAGTATTTTTGGCAGCGTATACGCTGTCTATCAGCAGGCCAGCTCTAGTAGACATTTGTTTTTTTCTTGTAGGCCAAAGCTGTGGAGCAGTGTTTACTATTCTACAGCTATGGAAGATTGGGATGCTCTGGGACACTCTCAGATGCTCTGGTATGGAAGAGGTGCATCTTTGTGTGGATGGTGCATCCCAGAGCACCTTGATTTGTGCCTGAGAGGTTAGTGTGGAAAGGGTCCAAATCCTGATCAGAAAAGTGAGTCCCTAAGGGTTTTTCTGCACTTCTGTTTCATTTGTAATAACATCCCTCGTGTTGACAAGTGCTTAATTTGTCTGCACATTAGTTCAGATCTGGAGGCCTCACTCACTGCTGGAATGCTCCATCCATATAGGATGGGGTGTAATCCAGAACAAGGGATCCTTGATTTAGACCAGCTGGGGCTAGTCCGGAACATGAAGGTATGCAGAAGGCATGTTTCCATGTTTCTTATTACAAGAGGACCCATTTCTGGTTCTGATCACAACCTTTTAGTACAGAAAATATGTTGCCCCACAGTCCTGTAGGCTGATAAATGAGATTTTTATCTCTCTCAATATGATATAGATTCCTAATATCCCACTGTTATTAATCAGTGCTCTTCCTTTAAAAAAGTTGCTCAATTTTATGGTTAAATTTGTGGTTTCTGCCCCAATAACTTTTTGATTTTTATGAAAACAATTTCTTGCTCATGGTGTGAGCCAATCATTGTGAACAATATCCATAATTGCACATTTTTTTTGTCTAAACTCAGTGGCTTTCTGAATCTACCACCTAATATATAAGAAATTAGAAAGAAGGCATTGATATGGAAACAAGACTGGTTTCAAATGAGAGCTATATATCACTTTGTAACAGACAAAGTATAAAAGAAGCATTACGTAAACAGTAAAATGATTTTGAAATAACTACAATATTTTGCTTTGGCAAAAACTTGTAGAATCTGACCAAGGCTGTTGGTTGGTTTTGTTGACAATATGTTAAAATCCTTATTTAGGAGTAAAATAGATCTATATGAATTTGGTAGCAGGTCTTCCTTAAAAAACAAAACAAAAACCTGAGATGGAGAATTTCCAGGAGTTGTTGTGAAGGTCCATTTTGGTGGTGTGATGCCTTCCAGTGACACTTCCAACGGTACTTCCTGAGGAACTACCAAAAAGTCTCTCCTCTTGTCTTCACTAGTATCTAAATATCTAAAGGAACACCTTCTTCCATATCGACCTGCCTGTGCCTTGAGGTCTGGAAGGGAAGCCCTCCTGGTTGTCCCACCACCCTCAGTAGCAAAAGGGGTGGGCATCCGAGATAGGGCCTTTTCAGTGGTGGCTCCCAGATTGTGAAACAGTCTTCCTCTTGAGGTGCTTCAGGCATCTTTAATTTATGCATTTAGGAGGGCTGTGAAGATGCACTTCTTTGCCCTGGCCTTTGGCTGAACAAAGAAATGGCTTTTCTCTCCACATTCAGGCACTGTCATGGTTCTGATGCTCATTTTGTTTGCTCACTGGTTTTTAATGTTGTAACCTGCCCTGAGACCTTGTGCAGGGTGGGATAAAAATCCCAACAAATGAACGAACGAACGAACGAACGAACGAATGAACGAACAGTATGCTGTCAGACCTTGTTGTCAAGGTCTATGGGTACAGTGGGATACAGTGCCATTTGCGGTATCCTATCCTACTCTGGTCCCTTCCAGACTAGTGGATAAAAATCTGCAGTTATAGAAAAATTCGCAGTTTTCCTGGCTGCGAAGTTCTGATGCGCTGTCCCCACTCGAAATGGAGGTCTGCAGCTTCCTCTTCGGCAGCTACAAGACTTCCGTGGCATGCGCGGTGAGGCACGCATCACATGGGATAGGGCAGCCAGAGGGAGCGGAGCTGCAGGTTCAGCTCTCAGCTATCATTGGCCATTTCTTGCCATCCTGTCAAGACGGTGGGAAACTTTGAATTTACCAGATACTCCGGAGCAAGTCCCCATAGTTCCGCAGTAGGTAAATTTGAAGTAGTGGTGGCATAATGCGCTGCTGCTATGAAGTATCGGGCATCAGGTGTGATAACCATGCACTGATTGCGCATCAAAATGCGCAGTATCCCCCAGTCTGGACACACCCTCTGTTGCTCTGTCCATGTGGATGGAGTGTTCCAGGGTGCTCTGGAATAGCATGCAGACAGCACGCCTTCCTGGAATGTGCTACAAGTAAGTGAGGAAAGGGCTCTAGGGTCCTTATTCACCATTAATTCTTGTTTGCCATACATTTAGGAAAACAAGCTGACTGGTCTGTCTATTGCTATAATTGTTGATGGGCATTCACTGTCCCTTCTTAGGCCATGGTCACACCTTCACTTTATACTTTCTTCAGTCCATCTTATATCTAAGTGCTCACACTTTTTCATTTCACTGCCCACACCTTTTCATTTCTATCCATTTCATTTATAGACTTTCCATTCAGGAAGGTCCAAATGGAGGGAGGAAAGACCACAAATAAAATGGATAGAAATGAAAATGTGTGAGCAGTCAGACCTGAAGCCACCTGAAGTGAAGGTGTGACTATTCCCTGTGCTATCTATCCGTTTATCCAGAAAGCACACACTACACTCCAGTGGAGAAGTATCCACACATTCATCTCATACAGGGGAGGAGAAGCCAAGCTTTTTATTTGCAGTCTCTCTGATCTCTAAAGAGCACAGGCCATTATGTTTGTAGGCCACTAGCAGCAGCCGTTCCCCTTTGCCTTCTGCCCACAGAAAATATCTGCTTGTACAAAAGAGGGGGGTGGGGGAGATAAGTAGAAGAAGCAAAGCCTGCTAATAAATACCCACAAGCCGTTCCCTTTCCTCAGACTCAAGAGGAAACATCACAGAGGGAATTAATATTCTGCTTGACTACACAAATAGATTTAGACTGAAAAGGTCCCACCAATAAAGGAGGGTAACTTGAGGTGGCCAGGTGATACACTAATGTCCTCTCCCCATGACACAATAGGCTGAAAGCAGAACTGGGAGATAATCAGTCTTTAATTTCATTCTTCTGCTCTAGCACTGCCTTGAGGCATGACCTTTGGTAACGCAACAAATCTTTCCCCTGGAGATAAAACCAGATCCAGCTCTCTTAGACTATAACCTGCCTGTCTTTGCCATGGTCGGCATCCTTGCTGAATTCAAGTAGGAATCTCATACAAAGCTCCCATTCAAGTGAATGGGATGTCATGACAAGCTGGGTGTATCTAGTTGCACTCGGTAACTGCATTGATCTGGCTTTCCAGGACATGGGACTTCAATAGGCAACAACACTGTTAACATTGTTGATTTTGCCGCAGCTGCAATTAGAGGTTGGCATATAAAGTTCCATGCAAACAACCACGGGAAATCTGCAAGTTTATCCTGATGCGTTTGCTTTTAATGTCCATCTCTGTGCTCCGAGGGACAAGCTGATGTGTGGGGATAAAAGACAACAGGGATCCTTAGAATCTTAATAAGGAATTCAGCCCATCACTGGACTTCTCCTGCGTTCCTCTCCTTCGAATGAGCAGGTTCCCTCACCTTTAGATGTAGGACAAAGCAAGCAGTGAGGTGATGAAGGGCGCATCATCCCTAAGATGGGGGAATAAGGTGGCTGTAGGCCACGTAAGGTGGCTGAGATCCCCCACATCTCACAGCCTCCCAGGTTTCCCCATGGTCTACTTAAGGGACACACAGGAATCAGCCATGTAAGTTGATCATTTTCTATATGTTTCTTAAGAGGGCCAGGTAGATACCAAGTAAGGAAAATCCCCCATTGTGCATCCACACAGAAGTACCCTCAGAATGATACCTCCAGGAGGACTTGCTGTTCTTAGAAATAGGCTGCAGACTGCAGAGTGCCAGTAATGCAGTACACAATTTTTATCTATCATCTCTCTCCATCGATCGATCGATCGATCGATCGATCGATCGATCGATCGATCGATCCATCCATCCATCCATCCATCCATCCATCCATCCATCCATCCATCCATCCATCCATCCATCCATCCATCCATCCATCCATCCATCCATCCATCCATCCATCATTTATATCCAGCCTTTTTCTCAAAAAAGAGACTCAAGATGGTGTACAAGATTAAAAGAATAAAACAGTAGATTATGAAGTAAAACATATAGGGTGTTTTTCCACCGCAGCCCTTAGATCTGGATCTAAGAAGATCTGGATCTAAGGAATGGGTACATTCCTTAATCCGGATCTAGTAGAAGCACCCAATGTGTTTCCATGGGAGGTGTAGCACCCTCTGCCGTGGAACCACCTTTGCACCCATGTGGGGAATCTGTATCAACCCCCAAGGGGTCGGTCAGTCACCCCAGGTGTCTCTGGGGACGGGTGTGTGTGTGTGCGATCTCCAAGGTCCCGGCTTTGGAGTGATTTTGGAGTCATTTTGAAATCTTTCCGAAATGACTCTGAAGTCCCTCCAAAGCAATTGCCACAAACTTCAGAGAGGCCCCGGAGCTGTGAGCGTAGTCTGTGTGCTATTAGTGCAAACCGTGCGGACTTCCCCCCAAAGTCCCTCCAAAGAGATCGGCAGAGACTTCGAAGCCGCTCTGGAGTCCCTTCGGAATGCCTCCGAAGTCTGCGCTGATCTCTTTGGCGAAACTGGCGGCAAGACCCCAAAGTCTCTGCCAATCGCTTCTGATGGACTCCGGAGTCTCACTGCTGGTCTCTCTGAAGAGATCAGCACAGAGCTCAGAGTCTCACCGCCGGTCTCTTCGGAGGGACTTCTCTTTGGAGGGAAGTCCGCGCGGTCTGCGCTAATAGCGAACAGACCATGCTGACAGCTCCGGAGCCTCTCCAAAGTCCATGGCGATTGCTTTGGAGGGACTTCGGAGTCATTTCGGAATGATTTCAAAATGACTCCGAAATCACTCCGAAGCTGGGACTTCAGGGCTCCCCCCCATGGGTGCATCCCCTCCCCCTAGCCACTTCTAGACCCCATTGCCTGTTTCCAGTCGAAACAGGCTCCCTTTAATCCGGATTTTCTGGCAGAAGACCCCATTAATGGGGTCTAGAGAAAATCTGGATTAAAGGGCAGAAAGTACCCATTTGATTTGGATTTCCCCCACGGCAGTGGAAACAATCGGGTCCCAAATGGGTGCTGTGGTGGAAATGGGATCATCTGGCTCACACCCAAATGGGTCCTTAATGGGTGCAAAAATGGGTACTTTTTGAAAGTGGAAAAACACCCATAATTAAAACAATACAAAAAGATAAATGACAAAGTTAAAATTCTTCCTGTGCCACCGGTCACATTGTCCCCCAGCATTTCTGCTCCACATCTATACAGGTGAGAGAACTCCAGCACACACGGGGCCATTTCTAGCAAAAGAAATGGCTCCTCACAGTGCAGTTTCACAGTGTGGGAGTCCCCCCCCCTTTACTAATAACCTAAGTGCAAAAGAGCATGCCTCCCAAATCCCGAGTGCATGCTTTTCTCATCCGGTGTGGGTAAAGCTTTAGCCAGCCAGCTAAATATCATCCCCTCTGGCAGTGGCTTTTTAGCATCTTATAAAGTGGCATAGGAATTAACTTTGAATCTTCTATTAGGGTGGCCATAATAATGGAGGACCACAGAACTGTAATTTTAAAACTTTTCTAGGTGTTTCCAACTTCATATAGGGTTGATTTCTCTAATTCAAAGAGACTGTCTAATTTTACTCAGGTCTAAAGTTTAAGAACCCCAAGAAGAGAAAGCTGAGAAGGTCTCAAAGCTGTCCAAGGTGCACAAGGGGCACAAAGGAATCACCATGCATCACGTGCTGAGATGTGTTTATATTTAAACTGTAGATACTATTTCTCTGGTAGTGTGTATAAACTTTAGGTTGGAATGCAACAAGGGATATGTTTCGATGAGGGAGTGACACCAGAAGTGGTGTCCAAAGCTGGCCCACCTCTGAAAATGACTTTACTGGAAACTGGGGAGTCTGGGAATGAAAGTTCCTGGCCCTTCGAGTCTGGATTAGGGCTGTGCATTAACGGTTTGTTTGTTTTTTGCATTCAATTGGTATCAAATTGAATGTAAGAAAATTAGTATTTGTTTGAATAGATCCCCTTCTATTAGATACAAATGTATTAGTACGATACAAATGCATATACTGTATATCTGATACATATCTGATATGTATCCTGTGACATATCCGCTCTGAAAGTGTCAAATCTGACCTGAATCCGCTTTGAATCTGCTCTCAAACCATGTTGAATGCACTCTGGATCCATTGCAGCTGTGAGTGGTGCAGCCACTTTCCTCCCTCTCCAGACCGCAAATATTCTGAAGCATTTGTACGAATACGAGTGTCAGCGTACAAATGTTGTAACATTTGATTTGTATAGAAATGCCTGAATTTGTCCAAATTCATAAAAATATTGAATATTACGAATATTCGTCCTCATCCCTAGTCTGGACACTGGCTTTCAGGGTTGGGCCTTGCCTCTGAAACTGGCATAGATCGCCTGGTGTGGAAATAGCCCTTAGACCGCCACGGGGCTGGTCTGGCTTAGTGTGGGCCAGGCAACTTATCATGGGATAGCTTGAGTTGGGATAGCTGCCACAGAAACAAACTCTTTCTCACACATACCTTTAAGGATCTCTGATAAAATGGCAGAAAAACTTTCTTTGATTCCCCCCCCCCCCCATCACTGTACAGAGTAACACCACTAATATATTTTTGACGTGGCATAAATACCTCCTTAGGAGCTGGAGATTTTACACTGTGATCCTAAAAAACAAATTCTCAAATGAATGGGGTGGCAGGAATGGAGTAAGGAAGGGTGGGTTAGACTGTTCTGCTTCTCCTGCCACCATTCTTCTACACTCACTTATAAAAAAATTAAGAAATATTTAGACAGGAAGTGCTTAGCTCCCCTAAGGGAAGGCTACTTCCACTCCCAGCCAGTGAGGTATTACAGGTCATGTCAAGCTAGGTCACACAAGTGCTTCTAACCTCTGGTGTTTCCTTGATTTATTCTGTCAGCTGTTAGTTGACAGACAGCTCAGCGCCTTCAGCGTACAAATCCTGGTGCTGTGCAAACTGACAGGAAAACATTGGTTTAAACAATGACATAGAGTGTTAAACCAAGAGACATGCCATTTGTCATGTGGACCGATTACGGATGTCATGCGGTGTGACAAAGGAATGGTATAGCACACATATTTCATAGATTGTATGGTCTCCTTTGAAGAATGGAGTTCTGTGACATTCTCTTATTTGTTTGTGCCGTGGAAATCCTGTAGGGGACAACAGGGGGCAATGCCATAGAAGCTGGTGGCCAACAGGAGGTGGAAGAATAGATTGAGACTGTGGCTGGTTTTTATTTAATTTTAATTTTAAATTTTTCAAATTTTGTAAAAAACCAACTTGTTTATCTTTCCTTTTTAGCTTCTAGCCTCTGCTTGTCTGACATAATGAATAAAGCTGCATTCAGACAGAGTCAAAGCCTTGTAAGTATTTCATAATGAACCTGATTTGACAGATGTGATCAGGTTGCTCCCGATACAGTCCTGGAATATAGACCAAGTTTACCACTATTCCAGTACAATGAACTATCAAAGCACAGTATCCTGCTATCCCATAGTTGCAGCTCTGCTTTGATTACAGTCAACGCATTGTATCTGTGGCGGATACATTCCAGGTCCTACCGCGACTACTGAAAAACCACAGCTATTTCAAACACAGGGATGGGAAATCTCATGTCATTTTGCACAACTTCCTGAGTGCTCCAGGCCTCTGAGAAGCTCCAGGTGGGCCTGATGTTGGGGGAGGGAGGGAGGCCTGTCCAGTCAGTGCAGAAAAGTGAACCCATAGTAACAGGATCAGCAGATACAGAAGTTTGACTGTACTGTGCTAGAAGTACATTGAGGCTTGTGGCATGAGCTGTTGCTTCCTGGAAGTAACTTCACATGATAATGTTGGGAGGGTTAGGTCATGTGGTACTATTGGGAGGGCTAGGTCCTGTGATACTGTTGGGAGGGTCAGGTCACATGATATTATTGAGAGGGTTACTCTGCACTGGCTCCAACACTAGTGCAAGCCTTGGAGTTGCTGCAGGGTCTGGCATGGAACAGGCTGTCTCAATGTGGCTCCCTGAATACTTGTTCTGTCCTTACTTAGGATGGATATGGGGTGACCCAGTCTGTACTGGGATAGGCCAGATTAAGTGTGAAAAGGAGATAAATTTATACTGTCTCTTAATAATCCAAGTTATATCCAATGAAAGCAATCTGAAACTTACCTGAATTCTCAGGTTCTCAGATGATGGGAGTGGAATAGGAAGATTCTACTTGAGGGTGATAATACTAAGTGTGCAGAGAAAGACTGGCATTGTTGCCATGCCAGGATGCTAGTCTCTCCTGCCAATCAGAAACATTGTGTGCTCTGTTCCATGGCCGAGTGTTTCTGTTGTTATAGTAAGAATATGGCTATTCAAGGAGAAGATTACCAGATGGATTGTTTTCAATGAAAATCCCCCCTGATGAGCTGCATATATGCAACTTGGTGAGTTTCTCTTTTCTTATTGACTGCTCTTCTAGCATACCAGTAAGTGCTGCAAGTACTTCCTTCCAAGACTAACTCCAAGATAAAGGATCCCTGGGCTAGATACTGTGTGGTGATTCCATATCTGCCAGTTGGTGGACTTAGCTGGCAGTGCTGCTCATGTTGGAAGCTCATCCTAGTTGCCATTTTAATTTCTGAATGTAACATTATTGTCAACCATTTGGAGAAAATTCAACAGGTTTTAAGCTGTGTCTACCCCTTGTAGCAAGAGACTAGGATGTGCAAAAATGTGCATTCAAATTTGAGTCAAATGAAATGTCAAAACATTATATTCTATTTGAATATTTAGAATCCGAATGCAACAAAATCCAATTCGAATCAAATACATTCAAAACTATTCGTTTGAATGTTAGATTCGAATCTTAAGACACGAATGTTGACAACATTTGTATGTGTTATGTACCTGTACACATTTTGTAAGCATCCCATTTTATCTCATATGCATCCCATTTTCATCTCATATTATAGGAGCAAATGTGTGCAGACACGTCTGAGATTCATACAGATATGTATTAGATTCGTACAGATACATACATATCTGTACTTTTGAATGTTTCAAATCATTCAAACGGATCATTGTTTGAATTTTTAAATTAGAATGTGAAGACATTCTATTCAAATTTGAATGTTCACATTCGATCAAATTTAATCAAGTTTTGAATGTTTAGAACAGTGATGGCCAACCTATGACACACGTGTCATAGGTGACACGCCAAACCCTTTTTGGTGGCACACATGGTCACCCTGGCACCTGGGCATGTAGTGCTTGCTTGTTCTTGAAGTGTACGGAATAACAACTTTCAGTTGAAGATTTAGTAAATGTAAAGAATGATTTGTTTTTGCTTTTAATAAAATACATATATCAAAAATATAGCTTTTTTACCAGAGCTACAAATATCACAAAATTATGGATATTTCTAGATGTGACACAGCACCCGAGTTAAGCTATGTTTTCTTGCGAATTTTGACACACCAGGCTCAAAAGGTTCACCATCACTGGTTTAGAACATTTGTGCCCATCCCTACATAAGACACTATGATCACACCCCCTTGTGTTAAAACATGCTCTCCTTTACTGCTCTGAAGACTAGTGAATAGAGGTGTGCACAAATGCAATTTTCAACATTTGATTCAATTCAAATAGAATATTTGAATATTTGAATTTGTACGATTAAAGAAAAATGCATGTCTGCACATTCAAACTGATACGAATACATTTGTATCTATTCGTTGGACTGTCAATACTCATCCAATGATATGAGTCTCATATGGATCTGAACGCATCCTGTTTTTATCTTGTACATACCCTGTTTTTATCCTGTATGCATCCGTTTTCATGATGTACGTATCCAGATGCATATACGTATGTGATGCACATGTATCCCTACAAATACAAATGTCTGAATTATTCATACAAATAACTCAAAATATTCACATTTATACAAATACTAAAAAACAAATGTCTGGTCATTTGATTCGTATATGAATATCCGAATTTGTCCGAATAATGAATATTTCAAATATTTGTGTACTAGTGAATGCATGCTCCTGGAGACATGCTAGAAATGCACAGGAAACTGCTGACTTGGGAGGACGTCTAGGTCAAATCAAATAATGATTTGGTGTGCATTACAGGCAATCAGCCTTCAGCAGCTCCAATGCAACTCTGGGTGCTGGCTGGTACTGAGCGAAATAACATTCTCTGTCCTTGCACCCGACAAGGATTAAAATAAAAAAAAACTATTCAAAGGAAGACACTGCATCCTCAGAACGCTGCAGTTTCCATGGAGGTACTTTCTCTTTTGAATGGTAGTCTCTGAAACTTTATAACATATCTATATGGTCACAGGCACATTCGCTCCCAGTGCTACCGGATACATTTTGTATAACTAGATATCAGTTTGTAATGGAATCATTGAGGAATGTCCCCCAGGTCTAGGTTCAGGCAGAGGTTGCACAGAGAAGGATGGAGAGCACTGTGGAATCATCCCTGTTTGTGAAGCGGTGATGGGGCTCTCCCATTACAGCCGGGGAATTTTGTTCCCCACTTGTGATATTGATGACCATTTTTGGTGTTCAAGAACATGGCCGAATGGCTGGCAGTGGATGAGTTATGTCTACTTCCGCAGCAGTGCTGGTATGGTGGGAAGAAGAGTTGGCTTTTCTACTCCACTTTTCTCGCCCATTTAAGGGGACTCAAAGCAGCTGACAAAGCTTTTCTATTCTTCTCCCCACAACAGAACACCCTGTGAGGTAGATGGGGCTGTGAGAGCTCAGGAGAGAGCTGTGACTAGCCCAGGGTCATCCAGCTGGTTTCATGGGGGAGGGTGGAATCGAACCCAGTATTCCCAGAAAGAATCCGGCTCCCTAATCATTATATCAAATTGGGAAGAGCTGTCAGGGCCTCTAAAGGCCATTTGCAGGGAATTGAGAACAACAGAAGGTTCTGCCTGTGTCTTCTGCTTGAGATTCCCAGAATCAATTGGAGGGCCACCTTAACTTTAATCCTTCTTCAGCCCGAATTCCAGTCCCATTGGTGACATCTTTAAATGCTAAGCCATTTTTTTGGTCGGTTTTTCCTTCCTCTGTTCAGGTTTTCCTTTATTCAGGCCAACACAGCATTAAGCTTTTAATCCCTTTCCAAGAAGCCACTGTCTCTGCTCCCTGCTGCTCAGAAAATGATACCTTGGCAAGGCTCTGCTCTGATTCTTGCCCCTTCCCTTCCCCTTGCAGTGGCAGTCCTTCCTCCACCCTGCCATTGTGATCTCCCTCCTCTCAACCCCACATATCACCTCATCCCCCCCCTTTAACCTCCTAGAACACCTCCCTGTCATGGACAGCATTTCCTCCACCCCCTCACCAGCTGAACATTACCAGCTACACCAGCAGGAAGGTGTGACCAAGGCTGCTTCCAGCCTTGCGGAATAAATCCGCAGTTAAATGTAAAAGCGCAGTATACTTACTGCACTGCGACAATTGGCCATCCCGACCTGAAAAGCAGCTCTGTAGCTTCCCATCAGAAGTTGCAAGAGCTGAGTCACCACGTGCCGTCAGATGGGCTGAGGCAGCCAATCAGATTTGAGCTGCCCTTTCGGCTCTTGTTGGTGTCTTCTTGCCGTTCTGCCCAGACTGGAGAGAAAATTTGAATTTTGTTTATACTGCACAGTGAGGCCATGACTACATGCAAATAAAAACCCACAACAAAGCTTCTTTTGCCTCAGAGTGTCTCCATGCACAGCTTTACCCCGGGCTTCCAGAGCCACAAAGGAGGAAAATCCATGGCAGAACCCCCCCCCTTTAAACAAGACTACCTCTGCACTTTTTGGAAGGCGCGGGTTTTCCTAGGAGCATGGAGATGTTTTTCCATATCTTCTCCCGTATTCCACAGAATTTTTAGGTATTTTTGATCCCTGCAGAAGAACTGGCTGTCAGAATCAGCTGCCTGCATTCAGCTCTTTCAGTGCACAAGCAGAAAGTGCCAAACTGTCACATTGTTTCACTTTGGAGGGGGAGAGAGATTTTGTGCTTGCTAACAGGGAAAGGTGATACTAATTATCATTATCATTACCAGGGAGATTGTTTCTCAGCAAGCAAATCTCTCTCTCCCCCTCCTAATAACGCAGCCTCTGAAGTGAAACAAAGTTTCACTTCGCAGGTCTGGTTCTGCACTAATCAGCTGCCATTGCTGAATGCAGGCAGCTGAATTTGACAGTTGAAGGGAGCCTGCTTTCATTTTACTTGTAACTATGTTACAAGCATTAGTTATGGAGAGAGCTAGCTGCTTTCAGTTGTGCTTTTAACTCTTTGCAGCCAAGTAAAGGGATGATCTCTGTTGTGTTCTGGAGGTTCAATTGAGGTTTTTGCCTTTTATCGCTGCAACGGGCGGGGGGTGGAGCTGGGGAGAAAAAGATGCGGCCTCCCAAAAACTGGATTGCATGGAGACAGGAAAGTATGTTTTAAATTTGCGTTGCCCCAAACCACATGGTGATGCTTTATTTTGAATTACAATTCACATTTTAAAAATCTGACACAAGAGGGAAGCAAAAAGAGACCGTGGAGACCCACCCAGAGTGTTGTTAGATCAGCATTAAGGTTAGTGCTCAGTACTGATCGGATAATGCGACGCTATGGCAATCCATCAATTGATGCATATGACGCCTCAGTTGTGACTGTGTATTCTGCTGTGCAATATAAACAAGTCTGGATATAGCCCAACTTGTTCCAGGCCAAAAGCCACTTGGATTTGGTTCTCTTCCTGAGATGAATTAAAATGGTAAGGTGTAACCATGGCCTGAGATAGGACACTGGACTAGATGTGCTGTGGCCTGATCCAGCAGGGCTCCACTTGTGTTCTTATAATAGCTCTGCCTACCACTGCTATTTAGTTGTTCTAATGAGCACTTAACAGCAGCAGTTTTCCAGCAATAGTTTTTATTGGTCTCTGTGTGGGGTGGTGCAGATAATGTGGCTATGGTGGAGTTACCTCAGATATGTAAGGCAATCCCACCATAATGGCACCATAGTGGCACTGTATTCCCCTTGTCTGGATAGGGCCTAAGAGTATTAGAATAGGAATACAAATGATTTTCTTTGTTTGTGGTCACTATAACGTCCCTGGCTGATCATTCAGGGCCTTCTACAAAATGATTCAGGGAAGACTCATTCCTTAACTCAAACCTTTCCCACAGACTAATGCAAGATGCCCTTACCAGCGTGATGAGTCTGTAGGAATAAAACGGTGGATCTCCATCACACGAAATTCCCCAGCAATATGTATTAGAATATGAGTAATAACTTTGTGGAACTTCCAAAGTGATGATTCTGTAGAGGTCTTGCAAATTTGCAATCCATAACTCATTTTTTAGTGGTTTCCCTCCCTCCGTCTGCAGGAAATGTGTTGCTTATTTTAACCCCATTGAAAATGTATCTGGAGATCATTGTTGCATTGTTTTCCACAGATTCATTGTTTTTCGCTGGGCAAACAATCTTTTATTAACAGCATTTATGCGCAGTGCATTTGTCCCTTGTGCTACTGAGAAATAGTTGATAAAATTATTCTGCTTTTGTAGCTTTATTCTGTGACATTGCTATAGATCAAAATGATGGTGGTATCTCTACTGATTCACTTTGTCGGATGTGGTGGGGAACAACCCCACATGAATTTACATGGATTCTCCAGGGGTTGTACCTCTTGGGTAATGTGTTGGCTTCATGGACGCTGAGCTAGGACCACTTCTGATGCAGCAACTCCATCCAAGGGTAATCCAGAGAAAGCATGCCAAACATGGCCCAGAAAAAGGCCACCTGTGTTTGGATGGTCTGTTCCAGGACAAGTTCTGTGCTTCTCTGCACCACTCTGATGCTCAGGTGAGCCAGTCTGGTTTTGTTGTTAGAGTATCTGGTAGTCTGCCAGTTTTGATTCCACACCTCTCCATGAAGCCAGCCGGGTGACCTTGGGCTAGTCACCCCCCCCAAGCTTTTACAGCCCCACCTATCTCACAGGACATCTGTTGTGGGGAGAAAAACAGAAGGTTTGTCAGCCTTGCTGAGTCCCCTTAAAAAGGTGAGAAAAGCAGAGTATAAGAGCCAACTCTTCTTCTGGGCCTGACACAAGGAAATAGGTTCCCCAGTTAAACTGGAATAGGGAGGTGTGCACCCTTCTACATGCCTCCCTGGACTGATTTGGCCACTCCTACAGGTATCGCAGTCTAGGTGGGCATTTTGGCCAACTAGACCAGGCCATGCGACATCAAATAGCAAATGCAGAGTAGAAGAGAGAAGCCAAGAAGAGGGATAGCACCCATGCTGCATTTAAGTGCGGAAATGTCTCCAATTATGCAGTCTCCCTGTGTGTAATGCTATGGCTTGTTCTCAAACCCAGTCTGCCATTGTAAGGGCCTTTTCACACTTAGGTGAAAGGGGAGGTCTAGGGATTCTCTGGCACAAAGCATTCACACGGTGTGGAGAATCTTCTGTGCCGGAGCAGTTTAGACCATCCCACAGCCTAGATAGCTATGGAGATTGAGATAGCACTCCACAGCTATACTAGCATCACTTGTGACACTTCCGTGTGATGGGTGCATGGGGGCTCGATGGCACAGCTGCAGTCATGTACTGCGTCACCCAGTCACCACAATGATGGCTGATGTACATAGTCATTGCCATGGTTAGTTGATGGCTGCTAATACAGCAGTGTTCACACCTACCCGGCATTTAGTGAAGTACTGGGTAATTTTTGGGATGGGGTGGGCATTCAAAAAGTGAATGCCTGCCACCATCCTTGGGACTCTGTGAATTGCAGAAAGGTCCTCAGTCATTGATGTCTCAGAGGATAAGTTGAATTATTTCAAATTTATGCGGCAGCGTTAAATGAGGGAAGTTCACTTTAGCAATGTCATAAAAGAAAATGTGACCACAAAACTGTGTTATATGAGGGAGAACTGTTAGGAATGTGCACATTTTTTTATTTGATTCATATCGAATTGAATGCAAGAAAATTCATATTTGTTCGAATAAATCCCCTTCAAATGTGGTAGGATTCTATTAGATACGAATGTTCCATGCGAATTTGATACGAATCTTAGATACAAATCCCATACGTATCCCATACATATTCCATATGTGTCCACTTGGAATGTATCAAATCCTCCCTGAATTCACTTTGAAACCGCTCTCAATCCACTTTGAATCCACTCAGAGTCTGTTGCAGATGTGACTGGGGCAGCTGCTTTCCCACCTCCTTGGGTTCACAAATGTAACGAAGCTTCATATGAATGTTCCAAAGCGTTCTATTCGAATCCGAATGTCCAAATTTGGCCGAATAACAAATAATATGAATATCTGTGCACACCCCTACTGTGTATCTGAGCCGTCATAGACATGCACTTTTCCTAGGTGATGGTAACATAACTATATCCAACCCCCACCTTCCATTTTAGCCTTCTGCATAATATCCTAAAATGCAGTCCTAGGCTGAGGATATCATTGAAGATGACTCTGCAGTTGAACTTGTAGAAGAAAAAAATAGAAATTGCCGAGCCTGCAAGATGAAATAACAGAATTCACGGAGAAACTGTCAGTTGGGCAAAGGCCAGGATATAATACCAAGGATAAGGCAGTTTCTTCAAAGTCACCTCAAGATTAGTCAATAAAGAGTTTCCTTTCCATGGTCAAGATCAAATATCAAGATGGGTGTTTGGCCTAAAGATGAATTGGCCTGAAGATGTTTCTGTCATTCTGACAGAGCCAGCTGATTTGGTTAGTTTATTATGGATAATTTAGTTTATTAGTTGTGGCCACTCAATAACTAAGGTTCAAATGAGCCATTAAGAATCTACTCTTGTGACTTTAGCACCCTCAAAATATTGTGTGTGTGTGTATGCAAGTGCCCCATTTGAGAAGAGCATTTTTCCCTTGATGGAAAACTCAGCCTCCATCCACACAGTGGACAGAAAGTGCCCAGTGGGTGTGGCATCTTCCTGTCAAGGTGTGTTTGGTCATGCAGTTCACCTTTGGGAGAACCTGAAATAGTAGATCCAGTTCAGAACCATCCTAAGGACACACTAATCTGGGATGGGGTGGACCAGATAAATGTCATCTACAGCTGTGCTAGCACTATGTTCTAAAACTCACTCAATGCAGATATCTCTGCATGTAGATGATCCAGAGGCCTATTCACACTTCGGCCGGTAGTCAACAATTAGGCAACTTCTGGGGAAGAGCATCTGCACTTAGAGGAGGCTGTTACAGCCTCCAACATGCCCTGCCTTCCCAGAAGTTGCCGAATTGTTAGATAGGTGTGGTACTAAATAGCTGACATGATCAGCCATGATACATACTTCTCTGCAACATGCTTGAACACACTCCTCTGCAATGGTGGCCAATCGCAGCAGTGAGGAGGTAGAACTTCCGGCTTCAGACACAGTGGCACGGGCTGGTAAATGAGAGGACCATTCACACTTCTGGCAAGTAATGGAAGCTTTGAGGAGGCTTTCCTCATGACGAGTGCAAATGGTCTAGCTTTACCAGGAGTTTACAAGCCCTAGAGCACGGCAGATTTATCAGGTAAGTGCAAAAAGGCCCCTGATCTAGCTAATATGGATCCAACTAATACTGAATAAGTGAGGTAAGTGCAGAAAGGGCTCTAGACTCACACTGCAGCAATTGCTCACCTCTTTTTCGAATTTAGAGTGGTGTCTTCATGCTTCCACAGAAGCATCCTGCCTTACGACTCTGGATGTTTTCTCCTCTCCACATCTGGCAATGCAGATACCCAATGATACAGTGGAGAGGATGCTTCTTGGGAAAGCACAATTTTTACATCCTCATTCCTGGGCATCTCAGATGAGCATTGTACTTTTTGACAGGTACATTATGCTGCTGAAATCAGAGACACAACATCTGAAGCTGTTTCCACAGTCAACCTTCCTTAATTTTGTGATCTCCACTTACTTCCCATTAGCACTATGTAATGTTGCTAAATGTCAAGAGTGGGTCTTACATTTTAGAAATTTTGGAGGGCCACCATGTTGGGAAAGGACAGCCTGGGTCGTCCCAGATTTGCGTTATCTGCAATTTAATTATAATTATACTGAAGTTCGTTTAGTGGTAGGTCTTTTGCTATTTCAAGAAGAAGCAAAGGCAGTTCCCATCTTAAGAGTTTGACTTGTCAGATATAAGTGCTATCATTATGTTCATTTCCATGGAAAGACGGAAAGGTAAAGATACTGTCAACTGTCAACTTTTTTTTTTTTTTTGCCAGACTTCAGGAAGAACTGAAAGAATAAAATATCTGTGTAGAATATGCTAAAGAATTATTTACAACTGTGCCTAACAGAATAGTTTTATAGCAGCGTTTTCTGATGGAACTATGTATATAAAACGTTAGCTATACTGATGATAATTTGAGACCTTCCAGAGTCAACGTATGAAAAACACACAGGAATGACATTTATATAGCAATATTCAACACACGCCAGGTAATCCTTGGATATAATAATTTTAGGGCTGTGCAAAAGGTATCCTATAAACATTTCCAGTTTTCCCTCTTGACCATTCCCAGCTGTGAGGATCTTCATAAGGGGTGCAATCCCATACCTTCCCCACCCCCTTGCTTTGCTGAGAAAGGAGGAACAGTTTTTTTAAAAAAAAAGATACATAAAAAGCCCTGTCTCTGCAGCTGCTAGCCCCCCTTTCAGCTTCACATAAATAAAGTACACATTTTTTAAAAATGAACTTATATATCTCCACGTGTCTGCATCGGTGCATGTTCTCAGTTTTGGAATCACTAAAGCTGAGAAAAGGAGATTCATTTTACAACAACAGAAAAGCACTCTCTCTGCAGCTGCTAGAACCGTCTTTCAACTTTTTATATATCAAGTACATATATTTCTTTTTGCTCCCCCGCCCAGACTGAGAAAAGGAGATAAGAGGTTTTTCTCTTTTAAAAAATGAAGCACTGTTTCTGAGACCTCTGGAAAGTTCCTTGGCATGTTCTTTCAGTGGCACCACAGAACATCAGCCAAGGAGTCTCCAGCCTGGAGGAGGTTGGAAACAAGTCCCAGGGCTGAGAACATGCAGAAATGTGGATGTGTGGAGATAAATATGGGGTGTTTTTCCACTGTCAAAAAGTACCCATTTTTGCACCCATTAAGAACCCATTTGGGTGTGTGCCGGATGATCCCATTTCCACCACAGCACCCATTTGGGACCTGATTGTTTTCACTGCTGTGGGGGAAATCCGGATCAAATGGGTACTTTCTGCCCTTTAATCCAGATTTTCTGTAGACCCCATTAATGGGGTCTACAATGGGGTCTTCTGCCAGAAAATCCAGATTAAAGGGAGCCTGTTTATAACATGGCAATAACATATAGGGATGTGCACAAAGCCAATTTCCCCCTTTCAATTTGATGTGAATCAAAGGGGGGGGATATTCGTCTTCATGTGAATCCCCCACCACAAATGGGTGGGGGGCTTCACAAACATCTGTTGAAGGTTCATGTGCAAAGGGAATCCCCCACCCCACCCCACCCCACCCCATCCCACCCATCTCACCCCTCCCTTCCCTTCCTGCCTCTCTCCCCCCACTCATCTGCCAACACTGCCATTGCATGCTCCTCTGAAGCCCCACTAGGTTTTCTGGAGATGATGTACATGAACATCCCCCATCCAGGGATTGTGAGAAAGTTCCCAGCTTCGGGGTCTGTGAGGTGTGGTTTTCAGTGATGCGCTGTTAACAATACTACCAGAAATTCAGATTAATTAAGGCCTTCCTTAATCCGGATCAGATTCCATCTAATGCAGACAGGGATGGACCAGCAGGGGGTGGGGCCTCATTGGTACCCTTGAAGCATGGCACTAGTCAAGGCCTCTAGCTAACCAGCCTTTTGTCTCCCAATGGGAACTGCAAGAAATATTTCTGTATGCTGCTTTTGTGATAAAGAGTGGATGGGTGGAATCCCAACTCTTTATCCCTTTTTGCACTTATGTGTGGTGCTCTGAGACAGGGTGGATCACCCCATCCTATACAAGCGACCCATCTCAAGCTAGGATGGGTTGCCAGTGGAGCAGAACAGGGCCATCAGTGCTCAGATGGCCTGTTCTGCTCCAGTCCTCGCTTCCACCTCCAGAGAGCCCCCAGAGATAGTGGAAGGCTCTGAAGGGGTCAGGAACAAAAGTTCCCAGTTTCCGGCCAGGCAGGTTTCGTAGTGGAATCATTTATGGCGGTACTTCCTGGAGCACTGCCAAAAAGGGTCCCCCATAGTATACTGGTCCAAAGGGGCAGTCAGTTATAGACCTCTATATTGGGCCAGAGCATCATTATCAATTTGTTCCGGAATACAGGACAGCGTGGAAAGGGCTTTTGATAGTCTTCCATTCTATCCATTCAGTCTTCTGAAATTCAGCCAGTTTTGGTCACTGGGTTGTTGTTGTTGTTTCTCGTGTGAGTCCTACTCTTAGGCTTTATGTTTCTAGAGGTACATAATACTTCTGAGTAGTTGGACATTGAGGTTCTCTTAAGCTTGCTAATGCCTTCTTCTTGTGCATCTGTGGTGCTGATTATAGTGCAGAAGTAACAACATTTATGACTTGAACCCAGGAACAGAGAGGCTGATTCCTTACGTTTGCTCTGTGCTGAAGAGATTGCTTGCAGGGAGAAGGATTATCAGAGCTGCAGAAAACGCAATTGATTTCTCCCTAAATTCTGCACCACACAGACTCTTCTGATACAAATTAGATTTGTGCCAGCATAGCAGTTTAGAGGATTACGACAGCCAAACAGGTTTTAATTTAAGTCCCAATTTCACCTTATCATATGGGAGAAATCAATTGAGTTTTTGGAACCTGTGAAAGGCTGCTGATCATTTGACAAATCAGATTAGGAGAATGAGTTTGTTGCCGAGTCTTAAGATAAGTTGTGTGGAATGTCTCTCTGCTGCTTAAAAAGTTTCCGAGCTTTCAATCTAATAGTGCTGTTCCATAAACTATAGCATTAGTTTTACAAGTTGCACGCAGAGACAGTAGCAAAGGAACCAACAGGGTTTCAATCTCTGACCGAATCTGCTTTTACCTGAATGGAATAGTCTTCAAAGCACTGAAAGTGATGCAGATAGGCCTGCCTGGAGCCTTACCAGCTCCAGCCCAGGTCAAGGTAAATTCATGCATGGTGCAGGTTCAAAATGCACCATGCATAGTTGCTGTGGGGGGAGCATCTGCATTGGGTTAGGAAATGCCTCCATTACATGCAAATGCTTAGTTTTGCAGTTCTCCCACGGCAACTACTGGGCCTAGTGTGCAAAGGATCCATGAGAGAGAGAGAGAGAGAGAGAGAACTTGAAGACCCCTCCAATGTCCTTTGCTGGTGGACAAACCAAGCTAGGCTCTTTTCTCCTTTCTCTTTGGCTCTGTTGCAGGACAACCATAGGCTGAGCATGGCAAGGTACAGAGACATCACGTTGGAGCTGAGAACTAAGAATCCATGCACAGGTTATAATGTTCGAAGAATGTATTTCTTGTGGATGTATTCCAGGCTTTCTGTCTTTTTAATAGTTTTGCTTTGGCTTAAAAGTTGGGAGTGAAGATGAACAATTAGATTTGTTCAACCTATCTAATTGATTAAACTCTTGCAGAACTATGAGTCTTGAACCTCCTCCTAATTGTATACTAAGAGGCCAAGTGCAAATTGGCTTCAAATCACCACTGAGTACAGGAACTGCCTTTGACTGCACTACTCATGGAGTTTGTACGCTTCTGGGTGCCTTTTCTGTTTTAGAAAGCCCGAGCCCAGGTAAATGTGAAACACTGGACAATGTGTCTTCTATGATATATAAAAGAACAGAGTTTCAAAATGTCCCATTTTGGAACTAAAAGTTCTTTATCCTTAGAATGCCTTCTAAAGAGAACCCCAAACTTATGCAGTGAAATTATGGAGCTGGGGAAAATGAAAAAGGAGATTGCCCACTTAGAGAGAATATTATATAATCACAGATCATAAATTAGCACACAGCAGAACTTCTTGAATCCACGACCTGGACAAAAAGTATTTAATGTTTATCTGCTTCTGCTTTCCAGTAACTAAGCTTTTTTGTTCTCACAGAAATGTAATGGAACATTTGTGGATTTTTTTTAAAAAATGCTTTTTGTCAGAAGTATTGATCATGAATTTATACCTCCCTCCTTTTTTTTTGCATATTTAATCCAGACCCTGGCCTCAATTAATTAATTCTGCAGCATGCTCTGTGGACTATTATATAATATTCTAAGTGGGCTATCTACTTTTGAAAATTTTCCTTCATAAACACAAACATAAACAGAGATAGAATCAAGATCTGAAGATGGTGGAAAACATCCAAGGCTGTTTATCCTTACAGTCCAACAAATGTGGATATATAGGATATCAACACACATACCCAGAGGGTTGTGTTCTCTCTTCTTTTGTCTATTCTAAATGCCAGTTCTGATAGGACTTTTCCAGGTGATGGTGAATTCCTGAAATTCAAAGAAAGATTTCTGAAAGATTAGGATGATTTTCATTTTTGCCATGAGATATTTGGATTAAGGATGGGCTACAAGTATAAAATATAAAAGTGAAGGATTCCCTGAGGTTGATCCCACAGTAAGGAAGGAAGGATGAAGGAGGAGGCGATGAGGGGATTCTAGAACACTCTGTGAGGATTAGGGATTCATACAAATGGGGTTTTGGGCATTCGATTTGTAATGAATCGAATGTAAGAAAATTAACATTCATTTGAATAGATCCCCTTCAAATGTGGTAGGATTCTATTCAGTACAAATGTATTTTGTACATATTTGTACAAATATCTGACACGAACAAATCTGTATGGGATACGTATCTGACACAAACACATATTTATCCGATACATATCACATAACCAATCTGTTCTGAAAACATCAAATCCAACCTGAATCTACTTGTAATCCACTTTCAAACCATGTGAAATTCACTCTGTATCTTTTTAAATTTTTTTTATTGATTTTAAAAGCAATATGACATAAAAAAACAATTAAACAATATCTATCATATAATTTCTTGTATCTTCTCATAATATATATTGCCTTATTATTTTGTATTACTTCCCCCGTTTCTCCGACTTCCCTTCTTAATATTGCTTGTTCCTTTGCTTCTTTTGTCGTTTTTGTCATTTTCCGACTGCCTTCTTCGTTTTTAGTCAAAACCTTCTGTCGGCACTTGTAGTTCGTGTAGAAAGTTAATAAAAGGATGCCAATCTTCTAAGAATTTGTCAATTGTTCTGTCATTTAACAAGTTTGTCAATTTGTCCATTTCTGCCAGATCGACCAATTTAATTAACCGTTCATATTCCGTGGGGATCTCCTTCTCCTTCCATTTTTGTGCATATAGTAATCTTGCTGCCGTCACCAT
Organism: Aspidoscelis tigris stejnegeri; assembly: GCA_023333525.1. Classification (NCBI taxonomy): domain Eukaryota; kingdom Metazoa; phylum Chordata; class Lepidosauria; order Squamata; family Teiidae; genus Aspidoscelis; species Aspidoscelis tigris. Next base: position 19,397,225 of record JALMGA010000007.1, read on the forward strand.
ATATGATACCAATACATGAATGTTATCCAAAATGTTATCTATTACACCCAACAAAAACAATTCTGGTTTAAATAAAAAATGCTTCTTTAATATTAATTTCATACTATTATAAATTTGTGAAATTCACTCTGTATCTGTTGCAGATGTGACTGCTGCAGCCACTTTCCCACCTCCCTGTTTCACGAATATTTTGAAGCTTCGTACAAAGATTCCGAAACATTCGTATTTGTAACGATGTTAATGTATGAATGTCGTAACATTTGATTCATGTACAAATGTCCGAATTTGACTGAATTTATACGTATAACAAATGTTACAAACATTTGAGCACATCCCTAATGAAGATGATGGGTAGGAAACCTAGGACTGAAAAGAGGAAGCATTGATCCTAATCAGAGCCCTTGAGTGAGAAAATCCCTCCTTGTCTCCCACTGTTTACAAAGACAGAGTTAAAAGCATCTGAATGAAATTTGTGAAGCTGACAGAACATTTTGCCAAGTTTCCTGGTGTGGACACGACCTCTGTCAGTCTTGTATCCTCTTCCAGACAGACAGGAGCAAAGTGAATTAGCACAAAATAAGCAAATCTGTCCGCTTGATTGATGTAATCTACAGGCTCCAGAATTCATCTTGGCTTGCCAGAGAAGATTGATGCACTAAATGCATTTGGCTTCCACGGGTAAAGCAAAGCTACATGAATAAGCCTACAATATGAAAACTGTTGGCTTATTTCTTGGATACTACAGGACTGAAAGTATCCCTTGAATGACTGGAAGAAGCAAAATAGTAATGCGCTACTACAATTACATTCCAATATTGTCAGCTCATTTGCCAAAAAGGGGAAAATTTATGCATAATGTTATTGTGTTGATGTCCTTTTAAAAATGTCCCTTTGTTTCTGTTACTATAAAATAAAAACTAAGTAATTCATTTCTGGCTGTTTCCCCACTCTCTGCTTCCCTTGATTTTTGTGGATACTTTGGAAATTAACCCTATATTTACTGAGAAGGGCTCTCTGTTTTACCAATGTGATGTGTATCTTCTTAATCACTTGGTACTTTTTCATTGCATCAGCTTTATATAATGCAAAATACCACATTTTATTTTATTTAAGAAGAATATCCTGCCCTTCACCAATAGGCCCCATAACAATAATAATACATTAAAAATTTCTTGAAACATCTTTAAAATATAACTCTCCCTGCCTCCTTTCTACCCTCCCCAGCACCCAGTGGGAGCTAAACACCAAAGAAGCGTGTTTTAACCAGGTGCTGAAAACCATGCATTATAGGTGCCTGGCAAACCTCCAGAGGGAAGCTGTTCCACAGTCTGGGGTCACCACAGAAAAGGCCCTCTTGTGTGCGCCTGACCCTTGCACCTTTGAGAGAGAAGGAACTACAAGAAAGTTATTGCCTTGAGATCTCAATACCTGGGCAGGTCTTTACGGGAGAAGGCGCTCTTTTAGATAATCAGGCCCCAACCTATTTACATATTAACATCAGCACCATCTGTTGAGTTTGGTAGCGAAAAGGCGACAAGTGCAGCATGATGTGCATCTGGCCAAAAACTCCCATCTGCAGTTGAGCTGCTGCATGCTGTGTATGGCAGTAAGAGATCCCTTGGTGGCTATGCAAGAAATGATATATTATTTTCTTCTCTGGCAAACTGTGCTCCTTGCTTTTTTAAATGTAAATATTCGAGGGCCTCCTCCCTCTGCTTCTTTATCAGTTTAAAATAAATCAAATTTTTCATGAAACCAAAACTGACACACTGCAAGAATTCAGCTACTGTTCTCACAACACAATAATTTGATATTCTGTGGCTTAGCGGTAACTACCAAAAGAAATTTAACTGCAGCGCAGCCCCATTGCCGTTGCCAATAATTGCACATGTTGAGTATAGGATACACTTTGGGCTTTACTTTGCACCGTTTACTGTAGCAAATAGAGATAGCAGCTTCCTGGCAAGCCGCGTTCAGAGAGATTTAACGTTAATTTAGGCTCTATCCTCCTCAAATGCACGGTTTGCTTACTTTAAGATTCTAGGTTTTTATTGCCTGGATATGACTGGTAAATCAGAGAAGGCTTAAGCATTAAAATGGTGATCTGGTTCAAAAACCACAAGGAGGCTACAGAAAGAATAACAAACTTGTTTTAATTGAATAACTAACCGATTAGCTAAATAAATGTAGTGCATTTCATACACTGGTCCCTTGGCCAGAAGGTATAGAGGAGGGATGTGCACGAATATTTAAAATATTGGTTATTCTTATGAATTTGGACAAATCTGGACATTTGTATACGAATCGAGTGTCCAGACATTCAAATTTTTGCATTCAGACGAATAGGAATATCTTGAGTTGTTTGTAGGAATAATTTGGACATTCATATCAGTACGGGTACATACGCATCCTGTGTGTATCCATACGCATCCGTATGGATAGATATGGGATGCGTATGGAGTGTATCATTGGATATGTATTGAATATTCAAGTGAATACATATGAATGTATTCGTATTGAATTGAATGTCTGGACATTCGTTTTTCCATATTCAGACAAACTTGGATTTATCGAATATTCGATTCATTACAAATCGAATGTCAAAAATCTCATTTGTGCACACCCCTAGTATAGAGCAGGAACATTTATTAGCTTTTGTGCTGTGGGATTCTTAAGAAGCTTTTGCATCACCAGCCATGGTGAATGCTGGGGTGACAGCTCTTAACCAGCCAGTCCAGGAACATGCCAGGGTGGCACAGAACATCATGGTGGCCTTCTACAGGACAACCATCCCACCTTGTTCTACCTTCAGAATAGGCCCGGGACCCTGGAAGTAGGCTGCCTTCTTGAGCCTGGTGAAGTCTTCCCAAGCTCTGGATTGGGGCTAGGGTGCTCTTGCCACTGCTGCCTATCCACATGGCAGTTGCCCAAATGGGTCCCATGCCTGGGATGTAAGGGAGATATTTCAAAGTAGTTTCCTTCTGGAATACTTCTAGGCACAATTTCTGCAACCAGACTTTGGAAGCCTGGGGCCTGGTCCACCTCAGTGATTCTCAGCACATTTTCGGCTGCTGCAGGCAGAATTCTTGACCACACAGCAAGGTCTTGAACATGTCCAAGGCATTTTCTGCACCTACTGTACCTCAGTTAATCCCCATTAGCTAGAGCTATATTAGCTAGATCCATATTAGCTAGATCTGTTTCAACCACAGGCAGAGACATATGCACTGAATGGGCTTTAGAACGGCGAGTGTGTACTAAGAAGTTCTAGCCTTTCCACACTTGGCCTGCAGTTGCCTCATGGCGTGCTCCCAGATGGAGCATCTGTACTTCTAGGATCCATTTCCAAACCATAAAAGGTTCCTTCTGAGCAGGAGGGCACCATGAGGCAACTACATGTGGAGCATGATTAAGTGTTCCACACGTTAACCTAGCTTTACCTGCACTGGAGACAGGAAGGGTTCAGACTAGCCCAAGGTCACCCAGCTGACTTTGTGGAGGAGAGTGGAATCAAACCTGATATTCCCAGATAAGAGTCTGGCTCCCTAACCACAGGATCAAAAAGGCTTATGTATCACATGAACTAAGATGCTTTTTTCAGTTAAGCCAATTTTGGCCAAGGAAAAACAAATCAGTTAACTGCAGTAATTTTTTTTCATTGATGGGCATCCTTTTTTGGGAGGTGGTGAATTCATCCCGTTCAAGTGACAGTTACTGCTTTTTATTTCATTTCGAAGGGAATGGTTTGCCTATTAAGCTTGAACAATGTTTTCCAGAAAAATTTAACGTTTTTAGGGGATGCAAGCATATAGACAGCACAAAACTGCTCGGATTGCAGAAGACTGGAAAATGAGCTTTGAAATGCTGCATATTTTTTGACACAATTAATCTTGGATCACTGATTCCAGATGTTTTGGGTAGATTTTATAAAAAAGAACCACTTGTATAATGAACCTTTTGAAACAAGGTGAATGGGATGTTCTTTAAAGAAAAGAATAAAGTTAAAGGGACCTGGGATCTTATCCACAGTTTAGGATTAGCTTGATGTTCTGAGTAAGGATGTGCAGAAATACTCAAAGACATTCAAAATTTGATCGAATTTGTCCAAATTTCGACATTCAAATTTGAATCGATTGTCCATATATTCAAATTTAAACATTTGAATGAATTTTGAAATTTTGAATCTATTCATTCAAATTATTCAGACACTCTTATGTGTACGGGTTTGTACATGATGCATACTTGCACATGCACATCTTTCCATATGCATCTGTATTGATCTGTACGGGACGAAAACAGGTTGCATATGGGGTAACTACAGGATGCATACGGATGTGTACAGAATGGGTAACGATGTCTATGTGCACATACGAATGTTGTTGACATTCATAAGTGCAAATTGAAATTGAAATTTCGAACGAATAAATTTGAATTTGCTTAATCCAAATTGATTTGGGTAAATTCAATTTTTAAAGATTCAGATCGAATTGAATTTTCAGATATTCGATTCAAATTCAATTTGATTCAAATTGAATCGAATCCCAATAATTGCATTCATGCACAGCCCTAGTTCTGAGCAGCAGCAGGTATGCAGATAGCAGATCACCACTGGGAAGATTATATTTATATTTATATCCCACCCTATACTCAAAGGTCTCAGGGTGGGTCGTAATAAAATCATTATAAAAAACAGATAAAATGGATAGGTTCTGTGTCAGGCAGAACCTGCCTCTATTGTGGATCCATCATGGGGAAAACTGTTCCTGTGGAAGACTTGGTATTTGGTAGTTTGAGTCAAGCTTCAGGTATTCTATTCAGCAGAGCAGAAAGATCGTGAAAAAGTTACAGCAGGAAGTGGTTTCTATGACTTACAGCAAGCCACAGTTTAATATACACAGCAAAAAACAGAAAGCACAAGAACTTAGACCACAACAATATTTGTGGCTCCCCCCAAATAGTAAAGTACCTCAAATCACTCAACAGCTCCAGAGGAAACACAAAGATTTTTATTTCATTGTGGTATGAGTATCACACGCAAAGCATATCAGGTAATTATTCTCCTCAGATCAACACATTGGTTTGCAGCATGGCTTTACATTGCGGTGTAAAAAAAATGTGAAAGATGAATTGGAAGAAGTTCAAAGGAGAGCATAAGGAGGCAGGAATGTCTGGCACATGACTCTGAGGGGGAATTTAAAGGAGACGGTATCCTGAATGTATAGTTGACAGACAAGGATGTGGTAAGTGTTGCTATAGGGTAGATCAAAGAGTGTGTTGATAGGAGATGGGATGAATTATCTGTTTTGGTCACTACCGATAGAAGTAGGAATTGTTGCAAAGAACATGCAGATAAATAGATGCAGTTTGTGGTATCTATGTGCTTTATTATCAGTTAAGCAAACTGCTAAATGACTTTGCAGAATTGTGTCATAGGATTTATACTGTATGGTAGACTAGACTTCCTGCTTAATAGGTGTATTAGCAATATAAAATATGGTTAACAGAAATTGGTTGCTTTCCAGTTTTGCCATCTAATTAGATGATTGAAAGGAGTGAATCACGAGAAGAGTAGGGATGGAAGAAAAATGTTCGCCACATTTGCAATTCGTACAAATTGTGGATGTTTGAGATTTTGCATTTGAATAGAATGTTGGCTATATTCAAAGACTGATCTTTGCACAAATGTGAATTTCCATCCCATTTGCTTTAATGCAAAATTAATGTCGGGGGGGGGGGGAATGTGCTCATCCCTAGAAAACAGGTCTATATACAGTGTCTCATACTCTCTGCCATAAAGGTGAGAAAAGAATGCTTAGCTGAGCCTCAGAGGAGGGCGCAAACGTTGGTGGAGGCTGCAGCAGCGGCAGGTGAATGGAGGGACGAGAGGGATGGGGCTTCCCTTCACGTGCAAACATTCGAGAAATGTTTGTATGTGAAGGTGAAGCACTCTACGTTCATGGGGGAGGGCTTTATATGAAGCCGAACAGTTTCCCCTTTGATTCAGATCTGTGAGTTGTTTATATGTGGAGCACAATTAAGTGCTCCATATGTGAATTTGCCTTAACTTTTCCCGGCTCTGCTGAGGCCCATTCACACCTCTATGGTGCTGGGAGGGTCACCTGATATGCTGCACAAGTGCACTAGTGCATCATGTGACCTGGCATGTGTGTGCATTTGCACGGCATATCAGGGTTGCACTGGCAAGTGTGAATGCTAGTAAATGCATGGGCAAATTCACCTTTCCTGTCCCTCGGACAGGACGGGAAGTACAAACTTGCCCAGGCTATCAACTCATGTGTGTGTGTGTAGCATATAATCTTAAAAACCCCAGTGCAGTTATAAGCAGCCCCTGGACTTTCTGAAAAAATGGCATCCTTCTAGAAGGAAAGCAAGGAACAGGTTTGAAGTCCAGTTTCTTTTTAAGTTCTCCATTTTTTATTAATTTTCCATAAGCATTTATGTCACAATTCAATATGTAGTAATAAATTCAAATACAGTGCTTGTTGTTTTCCATGTGACTTCCTCCGTTCTTCGGATTCTTCTTCTAATATTCTTTTCGCCATTTACTCCGTCTATATATCTGTTATTCTTTCTTTTGAAGGTCACTACCTTCTGTCATACTTCCCAGTCCCTGAAGAGATTCAATAAAAGGTCTCCAAACCTCTATAAACTTAATTGCTATTTTGTCTCTTAATGATCTCACCAATTGCTTCCTGTTTTTTCCTCTTTTCCAGCAACCTTATAAATTTCACAAAACCAATTGTAAATATATATTTCATCCTACCTGACTCTTAAAACAAAATCAATCTTATATCCTATTTGCCTAGACAATAACTTCTACTATTCATATACTATTTTTCTATTGTATCCTTCTTGACTGTTATTTCATTCATACTATATTTCTACCTGAAGTAAACACATACTACAATTTGCTTTTATATTCGCCTTTAGAGGTTTGAAGTCCAGTTTCAAAACTATTGTAAAACCTTCTCATTGAGACACAAACCAGCCACGTATCTATTCTCTGATCTTCACTCTGCAGTCAAGCTCAGAAACAAAAAGCTTCAAACATGCAGTTTTGAACAAATCTGACTTTCTATATTATCTGAACATGAGGAACTACTGTTTGTTTCGTACACAGCTAAGGAGCAAAACAGTTATCTAAAACCAGAACTGCAATCCCAGCTGTTTGAAATCATGGTCATTAGAACAAATCGGTTTCCTGCCTTTCATGCAACATAAAGTGTGTTCAAAAGCTCTGCCAGAAGTTTTAAAATTCTTTCTGCGGACAGCAAAACAGGAAAACATGAAGGGAGGTTATGAGAGATTCCTCACCGACTTGAATACCAGACTAGGTGTTCCAGGAGGTTCCCTTCTAGAAGGTTTCTCTTGAAGAAACCAAATTTCTTAGTGTTTTTCAGATTCTTTTTCTCTAACACATTTTATTTTATATTAGCAGTGGGCACGAAGCCAATATTTGACTTCAGATGAATCCTTACTCCATGAATCTGGGGGGGGGGGAGCTTTCGTTTCTTTGGGATAGTGTTTTGGACTCTTACCTGGTAGTCTCCTGGTAAATCATGCTTCACAAATTTATTGGAATTCTTTGAGAGTGTCAATAAACACGTGGATAAAGGTGAACCAGTAGACATTGTCTATCTGGACTTTCAGAAGGCTTTTGACAAAGTCGCACATCAAAGGCTACTGAGTAAACTCATCAGCCATGGAATAAAAGGACAAGTTCTGTCCTGGATTTATGACTGGCTTAAGGGCAGAAAGCAGAGAGTAGTAATAAACGGCAAATTCTCAGGGTGGAAAGAAGTAAAAAGTGGGGTCCCTCAAGGCTCAGTACTGGGACCAATGCTTTTTAATTTATTCATCAATGATCTAGAAGAAGGGGTACATAGTAAAATAGCAAAGTTTGCTGATGATACTAAATTATTTAGGGTAGTAAAATCTGAAAGAGATTGCCAAGAGCTCCAGAGGGATCTCTTAGCATTGGGTGAGTGGGCAACCAAGTGGCAAATGTGCTTTAATCTTGACAAGTGCAAAGTAATGCACATTGGGGCCAAGAATCCAAATTACGTCTATAAACTGATGGGGTCTGAGCTTTCTGCAACACATCAGGAAAGGGATCTCGGGGTTTTGGTGGACAGTTCAATGAAGGTGTCAACCCAGTGCACGGCAGCAGCGAAAAAAGCAAATTCAATGCTGGGAATAATTAGGAAGGGAATAGAAAATAAGTCAGCAAATATCATTTTGCCCCTTTATAAATCTATAGTGAGGCCCCATTTGGAATATTGTGTAAAATTCTGGTCACCACACCTCAAAAAGGATATTGTGGAACTAGAGAAGGTGCAGAGAAGGGCAACCAGAATGATTAAGGGTCTGGGACACCTCCCTTACGAAACCAGGCTGCAATGTCTAGGCCTCTTCAGTCTGGAGAGACGGCGTTTAAGAGGGGACCTGATTGAAGTATATAAAATTATGCACGGTATAGAAAGGGTGGATAGAGAACATTTCTTTTCTCTATCGCACAACACTAGAACCAGGGGCACTCTATGAAGCTGATGGGTAGGAGAATAAGGTCTGACAGGGGGAAGTATTTCTTCACCCAGAGGGTCATCGGCTTATGGAATGTGTTGCCGGAAGAGGTGGTGACAGCTACCAGTCTGGATGGCTTTAAGGTAGGGTTAGACAAATTTATGGATGACAGATGTATCAATGGCTACTAGAACGAATGCCTAGATGCATCTTTCAGGCTGAGGGGGGGGGGAGGAACTGGGGTGCTTCAAAGGCCATCTGCTGGGACTCGAGAGCAGGAGAAGGTTTGTCCTTGTCTCTGCTTGAGATGCCCATGAGCATTTGGTGGGCCACTGTGTGTGACAGGATGCTGGACTAGATGGGCTGTGGCCTGATCCAGCAAGGCTTCTCTTATGTTCTTATGTTCTTATGGTTTGATTCCACACTCCTACATGTAGCCAGCTGGGTGACCTTGGGTGAGCCAAAGCTCCCTTCCTGAGCTCTCACAGTCCCATCTACTTCACAGGGTATCTGTTGTGGGCAGAAGAACAGAAAGCTTGATTCCACACTCCTCCACAAAGCTAGCTTGGACTAGTCACAGCTCTCTTTATGGACTCTCACGACGCCATCTACCTCACAGGGTGTCAGCTTATGGGGAGAAGAACAGAAGGTTTGACAGGGTGAGAAAAGTGAGGTATAAAAGCCATCTCTTCTTCTTCTTCAGCCAAATCTAAAGTAAGTGCGGAAAGGCTCTAGGAAATGAACGACAAAAAAACTGGTGAATTGTATAGCAATAGAGAAGAGTCATATTACTTTCAAAATGTCACTTTCAGTCCCCTTAAGGGCCGAGAAAACCAGAGTATAAAAGCGAACTCTTTTTTCTCCTTCTCCACTTGCAGCTTCCTAGCAGTTGGTGAGGGATTGTAAACAGAACCGGAAGTTGGACTGTGTCCAAAAGAATCATAGAGCCTTGGTCATCATGAACATTGATAGCCTTGGTCATCATGAACTGATGCATACACTTTTTGAAGTCTTCTCATAACCTATATGGATTTCCTGCAAGGATGCATTCTCCAGGTAGGTCTGGTCCCTGCTCACCTTTGCCTCTCCAAAAGGCTAAGAATGACACTTCCTAGTCTTGGAGCCTGGGGTGGTGGTTTTCGGCACTGCATTATGGTGTGCCACTGAAAAGCAGCCCCTAATAGTTCTGGATCATGGAGGTGTGCCATCTGCATGCCTCCCGTGATCCAGGACAAGACTCTTGGTCCAGAAGTGAACCTGGTTTAAACGAGTCTACCACAGGTCCAGATTAAGAAACTCCTTAATCTGTCTCTGTCTCTGTCTCATGCAGACCAGCAGAAGGCATGGCCTCATAGATTCACTTTAATCTGCAGATCTATGGGCCTTAATCTGGATTAAAGGTCCATGTAGAAAGGCTCCTGGTTACAATGCTTGCTGGCACCAGTTGTGGACTTTCAGCTGAATTAGGCCCCACAACTTTGGTCAAAAGAAGACCACAAGGTAGATGAACAGCCAGATAGTTACCTAGATCCCCATCCTTTCCTCCAACTTCATAATTATAGGCAATTTGCTAGTCTGAACACAGTATAGGCTGTCTGTAGGTAATTAAACTGATGACAGTCGTGACAAGTTCTGAATGTTCTTTTTTTTTCTCTTAAAAGCAGAAGACAAGAAATTGGTTTAAATTTTAAAGTACCAAAAATCATTCTTCTCAGAGTTAGATTATGAAACAGTATTGTCTGGCATTCATATAGAGAAAAACTTAACATCTGTGTCTCATGAATATGGGATAGGATCTCTTTTTTATCTCTTCATATTTGGAAACAATATTTTTGGGAGAAAATAATGGATTTGTGCCATTCAGGAAAACTACTTGAAGCTTGACAGTAACTCAATGGTAGTATATTAGGTAGACCATGCTGGTGGAATTCTAGTTAATGGAAAATGCAAACATTTGAAGCACTTGGTTAAAATAAACTCATGGGCAGCCAGGCAAGCTTTTGGCCTCCTGGGGCCATTCTAACATCTTTGTTTTATGTTCCATTAAAACCTCAAAGCACCTACTGCATAAACTTTGGCTGACCTGTTTTAGGCTTCATCACTGATAAGAATATATGCCTTTAAACATCTAGTGCTGTAACAAAGACATAAATGCAGTGGGGTTACACGTAGTTTTGGTATTTTGAACACATTATGGGCGAATGGCCAAACACATCTCAGGAGATGTTAAACACTCTTAAATTCATATTACGCTGATCACATGAGCTGACCATTGGTTCAACTTCACCTGCTTCCCATCAGCTTGCTGATAGGAGGCACAAAACATGGGCTACTGTGCAAGAGAGGGGCCTTGCATTTCCTACCTCTGTGTGGCAACATGATGCTTTACTACACTGTATGTTTCAGTGTTTTGGGCTGTTTGATTTTCAAGCAAAAAGAAGAAGAAGAAGGTGGTGGTATCATACTGAAAAACTCATAATCCAGTTTTATGCACATTTATTTGGGCCCCCAAAAGCTGTTTCAGTTTGCATGCCTCATGAGCCAGTTTGGTCAGATCTCGTAGTTTGATTCTGCACTCTTCTATGAAGCTAATTGCAGGTCTCTTTCTTGTGCATCACTTAGTGACCCTGGCTAGGAAACTTACTTCTGGTGAGAGCAAGAGGCAGAATCCATGTGAACGGAATGCCTGGCCCTGAGGTCATTTCCCACCTTCCTGCCCTAGAAATGGCATTTCCCCCCACCCTTTTATGGAGGCAGCCAACTTCGCAAATTTTTCACTGAACGTTCAGCCCATCCCTACATGAAGCATTAATTTCTTTGTATTCCTTCTAGCTGCCCACATTTTACTCCTCAAGACAACAAAGAGCAAAACACTCAATGGGAAGAGTTATCTAATGCCATTGTCTCCTCGGAAATGAGAATCTATGGACATTGGCTACCCAAGGCCTCTTAGTGGAAGGATTTTATTTAGATTAGATAAAATCTACATGGATTTCATTTTGAAGTAAAAAGCAGTGAACAGCTTTCCAGTACACAGTGGACAGCATTTCTGCACTTACTAGAAAGTGCAGCCAAAGAAGCTATTGAGTTTTCAGGAATGGCAGATGCTCACCAAGGCTGCAGAGAGATGAATACTAGACAGATGAATTCTAGAAAGAGAAAAAAGATGATTCTAGTCATTTTGAAAGTAAAATGACTCTTCTCTATTGCTAAACATTTCACTAATATTTTTTATCATTCATTTCCTGGACCTAGAGCCTTTCTGCATTTACTTTAGATTTGGTTGAAGAAGAAGAAGAAGAGTTGGCTTTTATACCTCACTTTTCTCACCCTTAAGGGGTCTCAAAGCAGCTGACAAACCTCCTGTTCTTCTCCCCACAGCAGACATCCTGTGAGGTAGATGGGGCTATAAGAGTCCATAAAGAGAGCTGTGACTAGTCCAAGGTCACCCAGCTAGCTTTGTGGAAGAGTGTGGAATCAAACCGGGAGACTATCAGATAAAAGTCCAACACTCTGGGTCATTGATCTGCCAGTCAGTGCAGATCTGTGAGGCCCCATCTATTGTTGGAAAACTCTGTCTGCATTAGAATTAGTGTAACTCGGATTTGCGGGGAGGGGGAGGGGACATATCTAGATCACCAGTAGACCTCAGTCATGGTCCACAGCAATGATAGCCATGTCTGGGATGTGGCTAGTATGCTTCCACATGGACCTCTTCGTACCTCTTCTGGGCAAAGGGGCAGGGGATGGGGTGACGCAGCCACAGTTCCGTGCTATGTTACCTGGGGCCAATTCACACTTCAGCCTGTAGTCAGCAATTAGACAATATCCGGGCAGGTGCATCTGCACTTGCAGGAGGCATTTACATGCTAGAAACACCCCCTCTCTGCCCAGAAGTTGCCAAATTGCTGACTAGGTTTGGAGCCTGTAATTGTGCTACACAACCTTACCTGGTCATATCCATTCACACCTCTGCCTGCTGGTGAGGTCATTGGAGCTGCCATCCAAGTGTGCTGGCAGCCCTGCTGGCTTCCTGTCGCACATGCAGTCATGGAGGGCACTGCACACATGTTCGCATCCGATATGTATCTGTTCGTATCAGATATTTGTAGAATTCGTACAGAAACCTCCATATCGAATATAATTTTACCACATTCGAAAACATCTATTTATATGAATATGGATTCTTGAACATTCAGTTTGTTACAAAATTGAATGTCAAAAACCACATTTGTGCTCATCCTTAGTCTCAGGGCAGGTTACAACAGTGAAAACAAAATTTAAAATGTGTCCACTAAAAACAATAACAGCACCAGAAAGTGGGATGGGAAGCTGTTTCCTCAGCCAAACACCTGGGTAAATAGGTGCTTTTAGAACATTTAATCATATTTGAAAGGTGATGTCAAGTTTATTCCAGTCTTCTTATGGAAAAAGGAAGAGATGGGCATCAGAATCATGGCAGAACTCTTCATAAGCTGTGGGGAGGACAGGGGTAAGTAGCTACATAGGTCTTGGTTCAGCACACGCAAGATTCCTATACATAGGACGACAACAGCCACCAGCTTCAGTTTTATTCACAAATGACAGAGAAAAGAAAGTGCTGTTTGCTTTTGATTGAGAAGCTCCCACCTCAAACCTTATTCATGAGGCCAGTTTGCACTTGGCCTCCTAGTTTGCAAAAGGTAAACATCTGTGCCGGTGTGTCTGTTTTTGCAGGAGGCGTTAACAACCTAGAAACACCTCCTGCCTGCCCAGATGGTAACCTATCGTAAACTAGCGGTGATACATAGAATCGGGATCACACACATACTAACCTTAACCAAAAGCTTACATATCTTGTCCAAGCTAGGGATGAGCACTGTATTTTTATTTGATTCGTATTGACTCAAACGCAAGAAAATTAGTATTTGTTTGAATAGATCCCCTTCGAGTGTGGTAGGATTTGAATTTGATATGAATGTTCATTCCCATATGAATCCCTTATGAGTTCATACAAATAGCATACAAATCCCATAAGAAGCTTCATACAAATGTATTGAAACATTTGGCTTGAAATTAAATGTCAGTCTTCAACTGTGCTAACATTTGATTCAAATTTCAGTGTCCAAATTTGGCTGAATTTTGAATGTTATATGTATTCGTGCATATTCCTAGTCCACACCTTGACCATTTGCACCATTTCCAGTGCGAGGGTTCATTTGCAGTACTGCACAAATGCAGTGGAACTTCATATGACCCAAACGTGACTGTGTGTGCGCAGAGCATCGTTGTCATCGTAGCAATGGCGACAGCACATGCCCATTTGGGCCAGGTGCTGCAATCAAGATGGCAACCCCTGTTAGCAACTGGACTGTACTGACAGCAACCGTTCAAGTCTCTGGGCATGTGGGGGTTAGTCTGCCATGTTCTGGTGTTTCCAAGTGCGAACCCTAGTACACTTTAGTAGCTAACTCACTCTTCCTGTCCAATGGATAGGAAGCCAAGTGCAAAAGCAGCCCAGGTTTAACATAAAAATTACATTTATAAGCTTTGAGGGACGCTAGCACTGCACAACTGCTGTGTCATGCAGTTTGACTCATTTCTTGGAAATCATCTTGTTAAGAAACAAGTTATTTTGATTAAGAGTTTTCTCAATAGATGACTCTATATGTTTTCAATTGCAGGATAAAATAGACCGTAGCACTTTTCAAGGAACTATTCCAATCTATCCTGTCAAAATGTATTTTGGATTCCTGTTATCTCAACAATCTTGGTTGTAAAAAAAAAAGAAAAAAGAAAAGAAAAAAGAGATTCAGGTTTATTGCTCTTATTATGGAAGACAGATTGTACTGGTAAATCTTGATCTTTCCAATTTTTTCAGATTCTGCCATTACGATTCAGGGTGTGAACCAGTGAACTTAACAGAGCCTAACTTTTACATAGTGAAAAATAAAAATTAAAACACACACACCAAATCATTGATAAATCCTGTTTAATTCTAGGCAGCAAAGCAAGTAACTAACAGTATCCTGATCCATTTCATTTTCTGATTCATTGTGAATGCTCAACTTTCCATGGCCGCTGAATATTGTATTCTTGGGGTATTCCCCTACCCAGTCAAGATTTCTGAATAGTTTTCAGTTTCTTCAAGGAAAATGGAAGATGGAAGAGAAAGGAGGAAGCAGATGAAGTGTAACTTCTACTGTGTCTTATCTTTTGTTCCGTTTTCCCAATTCAATAGTGGTATTCCTCACCCCCCTGAGTACAGTATGGGAGGAGATGAGGAACATGCCCCCCCAAATGTATGCATCATTCCCAAAGTAGTCTACTTGTACATTCATACTTTCCAATATAAAATCAGCCAACAACCTGAAGTGAGCTGAGAACTCATTTAATCCAAATGCAAAATGGTTCTGTTTTCGGCAATTTAGTCCAGAAAATGTATGGAAATCCAAACTCTTATCAGGCCAGTCAGAAATTAAGACAGCTTCTAAACTGATTAAATGCTGTGCCTGATTGTGCACATTATATATTATGTTTTATATATTTAGGCAATTAGTTATTTATTTGTTAGCAAAGTTGATGTACTGATAGATACAAGCTTGGCCATGTATATAATCAAAGAATATGCACACCTGGAACTTTTTACTGACATTGATTGGTCACTGTATATTGTTCAATAAAGTTTGGATATTTTAGTGTCAAATTGAATGGTTCATACTATGTGAAAGAGGATCTTTGGTAGCACATAAAATTAATCTTACCTGATTGAATAGCGGCAAGACAAAAATAAGACTGGTGAGATTAATAACTTAGCTATGCTTACAGTAAACTCACTGAAATCAGCTGGCCTCAAATTCAATAATCCTAATGTAAATATGACCATGTGTAAGTGCAACTGAAAAGGCTTTTATTTTGTTGATCAAAAAAGCAAAACAAAGCAAGAACCCCCTAGACAAATACTCTTTGGTTGTCTTAGGAGACTTGGATTTTGCCACTGATTTGCTGAATTACTGCTGAGCTATTGGCTTTCTGTTCCAGCTAAACATTTTAAAGATCTCCATTCAAAACTGATTTAATTAAAGGGAGCTCAGCTTTCAATAGCAGTAGCAGAGCTGAAGTAGCATAGGGAAAAGATTTTTGATGCAACCGCTAAAATACCATGAACAAACCATACACCTGTTTTCAATACACCTAATAGCTGATGTTCATATCTATATTTTTTTCTATACATAATTTGATCTGAAGAAACAGGGTAAATCTCCTTTCAGCATGTCTTCCCCTTAATTGAAATTGGATACATGCTGTACATAAAAACAAGGAAATGTCCCCCCTCCCCACACACACAATCTGAAAGTAAAAGGAAAAACACTGGAATCATATACAAAGTTTGAAAAAATTAATATGTGATGATGTGTAGATGTACAGCGATTTTGGACTGAGTAAGGACATTCATATTCACATACTTTAATGGTGGTCCCTTAGGGCCTTTCTGCACTTTGCTGAGGAAGTCAGGTCTGGACTCACACTGGCATGCAGGTGGTCAGTTCAGACACACTGATTTGGACCATGAAGAGGTGAGTGCAGAATAGCCCAATGATTAGCATGTACAAACTCACATGTAGAGTTGTGCACAAATATTCAAAACATTCAAAATTTAATCAAATTCATTCAAATTTGGACATTCGAATTCAAATTGAATGTCTATAAATTCGAATGTAAATATTCAAACAAATTTTGAATTTTTGAATCTGTCCATTCAAATTATTCAGATATTCGTATGTGTACGGATAGCTGCATGATGTGTACTTGCCCGTACACATCTTTCCTGCATCTGTATGCACTTGTACGGATCCGTGTACAGATGTGTACAGATGTGTATGGGATGCGTAACAATGCATATGGGCACGTACGAATGTTGTCGACATTCGTATGTGCAAATCTGAATTACAAATTCGAACAAATAGATTCTAATTTACTCAATTCGAATTGAATTTGGGTAAATTTGAATTTTAAAGATTTGAATCAAATCAAATTTTTGGATATTTGATTTGAATCAAATCCCAAAAATTGCATTTGTGCACACCCCTGCTCACAAGGATAGCTCACTTTCAGTGAACCCGACTTTAAGCTGGGGACCCAGTATATTGGCTTATATACTCTGCTTTTCTCACCCTTTTAAGGGGACTCAAAGTGGTTGACAAACCTTCTGTTCTTTTCCCCGCAACAGAAATCCTGTGATGTAGGTTTGGCTGTGAGACTCAGAAAGAGAGCTGTGACTAGCCCAAGATCACCCAGCTGCCTTCATGGAGAAGGGTGGAATCAAACCTGGTGACTACGAGATATGAGTCTGGCACTCTAACCACAAGACCAAATTGGCTCAGGTTCTGTATTGATGGTCTGTATGAATTCTAGTCTCTCAAGACATGATATAAGGTGTCCTATCCTGCATTCTTTGTAAGGGAGTTCTTCTGCCCTTCCTATATCTTTGGAGAATCACATGCTTTGGGCAAGTGTTGCAAGCAGATGAAGAGCAAGAAAAGAAATAATTTGGCAAGGAGGAACTGACAGACAAACGAGATAAAAGAGATCAGAGAAGCTACTGGAATGTCCTTGTAGGAGTTATGAGGTTTTACTAAGGGCATGTCAAGATGGCAAACACTTATCCATAAAGTCACTAGGAGTCAAACAAAAATCAAAGGCATCTAACAACATTCATCTGTCCACTTTTCCAAGACATCACTTGGCTACAACACACAGATTTCTTGCTTTCTTGCCATTATCTTTTTAAAAGCAAAGGTGTGTTTCAACCACATTCTTCCTTATGGGCCAAAAAAACTGAACACATGATGAGATGGAAAAATGAGGTCCTTCTGATTCCTCATGCTGGATTCCAGCATTACGATCAGAGAAGGAACTGATGTCAGATGAACTCTGGCAAATAGCAATCACAGTGCAGACAGTAGTCATGACAATCAAGACTAAGCAATAGACTTCAAAGGGAGAAGAACATTCTGGAACCGTGAGATCACAGCAATCTGGATGAAGGTTCTCCTTGCCCACTGGCAGCTTTTGATTAGTATTTCTTTTGGACCAATAAGAAAAAATAGAACACATAGCGCTTCCTGGCTCTCCTTCATGGGTGTTGCTGTCTTCAAAATATTTAAATCTTAAAAATGTGTTTATTTTATTGCACTTATATCTCAACCGAGTTTTATTTGCTCTGTTTGGAGTAGTAAGTGGGAGAGAAAACAACCCAGCAGACCCAAAACATTTGACAATTGAAAACATGTTGAAAATTATTTCATTTCCTTGCCAGAAAAGAAAAATACCAAGACATTGCTGACACATTTGCATAAAATGTTGAACAATGGTACTGAATTTTCATCAGTCATGCAGAGACCTTGACCAAGAGGTCATTCAATGGAACTTCAGATCCCTGAAAATAGCCTTTAGACATCTTGCCTACCCCTCCAAACTGGAGGAAATACCAGGACATCCATTCTAGTAACCATTGGACCTTTCTGCGCTTACAGTACTTGTTAATCTGGATCTGTAAGCTGCTAAGAACACATCATCTGCACGTGACTAGTGTAGATCCAGAGACCTGTCTGCACTTGGCTTTATTCTGGAATGTATCCAGAATAGTGCAGGTTACAGCAGGCCCCAGGTAAGTTTGCATTAGCATGTGGACCACAGACATCTCTCCTGAGATAAACTCCAGAAAAAGGCCAAGGTGAGCATGCCCCTGATCAGAACTGGCTTAAGGGCTCACTAATCTAAATCAGCTAAATGTGGTGTACATTCATACTGTTCTAAAGTCTACTCACCACAGATACCCCTGCCTGAGGTTGATCCAGATCGGCCCCCCTTTTCCACATGCAGTCAAAGACCCAGATCTTGAAGATCTGGATCTTTGAGATGGGGTCCTCTTGGAGATCCAGATCTTGAAGACACCTTTAATCAGTTCCTCAGAAAATCTAGATTTAAGGGCTTGAAGGACCCATTAAATCTAGACTTCCCCTGCCTTTGTGGGGACAGGGCCTTGCAGGTGGGGCCTTCAATGTGATCCAGGTGGGAAAAGGCCCTTTCCTATTGGTACTAATCAGGTTCCTGATGGGGTATTAGAGGGGTTCTAAGTCCTAACCCTAGCTAATACAGGTTAACTGAACTAAGTACAGAAAGGGCCCTGGCTTATATGGATTCACTAATATGCACTAACCAGGGTAAGTGCAGAAAGGCCCCTTGATTTATCCAGTTTTTTATTTTTATTTTTAAATTAAGGTAATATCAGCTTATGCTATAATTAAGTGTAATGGAGGAACAAGGGACCAGTTTAAAGAACAGTGCATGTTTAATTTACTGTCTGAGTAACTGAATGTGAGATATTGGCTGCTGTGTCCTTGCTCTCATAAAAACAAGGTATATCGTGGTTAATCTTTAATGTATCCCTTCATGCAGTGGTAAGCCATGAATTGGGACTGTGTGAGTGCGAAGTAGTTTAACTGATGCAGCAGTTTAATTGAAAAACTCTCCTTCGTTCACCCAAATGAAATCCCAGGGTGGAAAAACCATATCAATGCACTGGCTCCATGTGCCATGTTGTCCTGCACTGCTCGCTGCTTCCACTTGCATTCATACTGTGTGTGTAGACAGTAGCAGCATCTTTGTGGTCCATAAAAGGCTGCATGGCAAGGCCAGGATGCAGGCAGAGTACATCTCTGGTTACAAAAGTTCCACAGACACAAAGGTTCCCTTGGCATGGTTAAAAGGTGGTCAGGAAATAGGCACAGAAGCATGCTGTTTTCTGTTCAGTGTTTGATGTCGCTGGGTGGGGGTGGGGAACGGCAAAAGTTAGTGGCAGGGATATGCAAAATCCAATCTGCGCCCCCAAATTCATTTGAATATTTTGTATTCACAGACATTCGCTTCAAAACAAAAATTTAGTATTTTGCATATCAAAACAAACCAGTCTCCCACTAGACAAAATGAACAGTTTGATTGAACATTCATGTTTTGCTGAGTTTTTGACCATGAAAAGGGTTTTTTCAATTAAAAAAGGGTATTTTTCTTAGCAATAATAATAATAATAATTCAAAGCAAATACAAAAAACTGTTTTTTAAAAAAATTAAATGATCTGACATTAAAATGGATTTTTGTTCCAAACAGTGATTTTTGTTTTAACAGTGACACAGTTTTAAAATAGTGAAGTTTTAAAAACATTTTTTACATTTTTAATTTTTTGTGCGCATATTCCCAGTAACTTGTCCCTCCAGAGAGCGGCGGCAGGGGAAGATGGGGATGGGTGCAGGGCTTAGCAATAGGGTGCTTCAAGAGCAGCTTCATGCCCCTGGTGCTGGCAGGGAGCATACAGTTGGCGTGCCCCATAGACCCCCACCTGAAGCTATTTTCTTGGCCAAGCAAGAATCACTTGGATATAGGGCTGAGCGTGATTTTCTGTGTGTGTTCGCTTCACAATGAAGAAAATGCAAAGGAAATTCGCATTTGTGTGAATAGAGCCACTTCGAATATGGTAGGATTTGAGTCTGCTGCAAATGCTCTGTGAACGCTATTCAAATGCTATCTGTCCTGAACCCATTTTGATTCTGTGCTGAGCCTGCTTTGAATCTGTTCTGAATCCTCTGAAGATGTGACTGGGCAGCTGCTTTGCCACCTCCCCACCTTTGC
The DNA here is from genome assembly GCA_023333525.1 of Aspidoscelis tigris stejnegeri. Lineage (NCBI taxonomy): Eukaryota > Metazoa > Chordata > Lepidosauria > Squamata > Teiidae > Aspidoscelis > Aspidoscelis tigris. Next base: position 19,417,437 of record JALMGA010000007.1, read on the forward strand.
AAATATAATGAAGCATCAAACAAATGCACAAAATCTAAATGTCACTCTTTGAATACACTCAATATTTGCTTTGAATGCAATGTTCAAATCGTCAGGAATTCGTATGAATTTTGAACCTGAGGCCTCTTTGCACTTAGGCTGGTAGTCAACAATTAATGAATTTCTGGTGAAGGCTGTTACAGCCTCCAGGTGTGTCCTGCCTAATTGTTGATTAGGTGTGGAGTATGATTTAGTGCTCCACATCTTTATGAACATTGACCAAAAGCTTACCTGGGAGAATCCAGCATCGTGACCATTCACTCTTCTTCCAGTTCCCTGTGATCAGTGGGTGAGGGAGGTGGTGTCCACGCAGACAACCTCACAGTGAGAGGGGCATTCAGTCACGGGCACTGATGTGATCAGCCACAATATGTCCCTGTGCTCAAACACACAATGGTGTCTGAGCATGTCACGTAATGGCCAATCGTGGCAGTGAGGAGGTGGAACTTCCTGCTTTGGATGCAACGGCACAGGTTGGTAAATGGCAGGACCATTCGTACTTCTGGCCAGTAATGGACGCTTTGGGGGAGCTTTCCTCATGACAAGTGCGAATGGTCCAGCTTTACGAGAAGTTTACCAGCTCTAGATCACCGCAGCCTAATCAGGAAAGTGTGAAAAGGCCCCTGATGGATATCCTGCACATCCCTACTTGGATGATCAGTCCCAGAACTTCCTATGCCACTTGGCCATAGAGGTCTGATACGTTGAACCTGCCTGGGGCCTGCTAGTGGTCAACAGCCAGCAGCAAAGCAGAAAAACAATGTGTGTAGATTCTCTGAGCTTCTTTGATCTGATATGTTTTCAGGTTGGATCAAGGAAGGATTTTTCTGCACATCTTGGACCTACAAAAAAAGTCCAAGGGACCCACGTGCTACGATTATGGGCTCAACCGGTCTGATCCTGGCAGTTGCAAGAGATAATAAGAACTGAAGCTGGGAACTTCTGCATGCAAAACATCAGGCACAGCTTTAACCCCAAAGGAATGGTTTTACAGGTCATAATGCTGTAGGGAGAGGGCCATTGAAGTACAATATTGCTTCTTCTTTTTTTTTAAACTGTTCTGCACTCTGTTGATCTTGCTGTCTGTGGCTGCTGGGAAGAAAATAACATTTAAGTCCTTCTCTATCTCTGCCATAGATCCACTCAAATCAGCTTAATAATCAGCCTTTCTGAGCTTAAGTGCCATGTAAACACAATACAACACTGAGAATGTTTTTTTCATTATAGCTCCCCCCTCCCCGCCCCCATTCCTTCTGATTATTTTCAGGTTGTTTGCCTAGAGGCATCTCGGCAAAGTCATGCATTTTCATACCAAAAATGTTGGATTCAGAAACACCATGAAGAAAGCATTCCTCTCCTAGTCAATTTTAAATGCACAAGGCAGAGCCTCTAGAGAGAGCCACCAATATGAGTGATGGAGGGGACACTTGTTATGGGGCCTGTGATCTCAGGGGGTCCACAGTGGAGAAGGGCTGACATGACATTTTCATCTCATCTCTTTAGGAGATTAATCGGGGAGGTCATTAATTCTTTAACAGGGGGCCTTTACTTCTTAAGGGTAATCCTGCCCCTAAGCTTGTTTGGCAATTTCTGCATTTTGCTGGTTTAGTCCACTAGGATGAGGCCAGCCTGGTGCAATTGTGTTGGCAGGATCAGCCCCATTGCTTCAGAACAAGCCTTTTGCACTTGGACGTCTGTGTTGGACCTGCTTCCTTGCTCGCTCCAAAGATTGCATTACCTTCAATATCAGGGGCCAATTCACACTTTGGCCCACAGTTGATAATTAGGCAACATCTGGGCAAGTGCATCTGCACTTGCAGGAGGCATTTACAGCATAGAAATGGCCCCTGCCTGGCCATTCACATGAGACCACCAAATATAGACACAACTGCTGCCACAGTTCAGCCAGACCTTCAGGGTTGAGGACAGGGATGAGGAACCTCGCTGTCCAACATCTTAACATCTCCCAAGGGTCAAACCTCAAACCTTCAGAAGCAGATTGACTAACAAACTCTGGTTATTTCTAAATTTTGGCAACAACCTTTCTCACTCTTGGCATTATGTGTCTTCAAACTCCAGAGATACTTTTAAACAACCCTAAGTTGATGGTCGATCCCTGAAAGTATACCTTTTATAGAATTCTTTTGTTTAACTTGCATTCTGCGTTGATTAATAGGCTTTCTCTGTATTGTGTCATGATTTCTATGTATTGTATGGGTTTTAGTTGTGATTTTTTCTTTTTGCATGCAGTATGAAAGAAGTCTGTGTAAACACAGGTGGACTGGATGAATGATCTCATATTATTTAACATAAATACAGTGCAGTGATTTTTGTAGGAAAAGAGATCAAATGACAGCAAAGTTTTCATTCTTATTTCTCGTTTCATTGTAGTTATGGCTACCGTTTTCCACGACTTGCAAAATGCAGGGAAAATCAGCTCCGTGTTGCAAACACATCTGCTTTTGTCATGATTCCATATCTACCTGTCAGCAAATTTGTATATTTATTTATCTAGCTTTCCATCCATCACATTAGCAAAATGGTCATATTACCAAGTAGTGGCGAACCAATGGTTCAACAGGAAGCCTGCTTTGATTCTTCACATCTGCTCTGCATTGAGATGCAGTTTGGGGAGATCAAAGCAAGGCTTTGAATTCAATTTGAAATTTGAGGAATTGTGATTGCGTGTATATGTATAATTAGGATATGAAAATTATGCGCAGTTTATGCAGTGGCACAAATCAGTAGCTGAGGTTGGTGCACTGGATTGTTGAAGTTCCCTGAGCTGGAATTTCCATCTGCAGAAATTAACTAATTGGGCAATGGCTGCAGATGGAAAATTCAGCTCAGAGAACTTGAATGACCTAGTAATTTAATCTTTTTTGTTTTTGCTTTTGTGATGATGAACATTGCTTGAGGTGTCATGGAATAAATGGCTCTTATATGCCACCCACTTAAGTCATTGTTGGCTGTGATCACACCTAAGGTTTAATCCAGGTTCAGTCCACCTTCAGAGTAAGAGAACCCATCAGCAAAGCAACCAGAAATTTTCTTTCCACATTATCTAACCCAAAGGTGGATTTTCTGAGTTATTTAACACTGAAAGAAAACAGCTTGTCACTCTGAAAGTGGACTGAGGCTGGATTAAATCTTAAGTGTGACCACAGCCTCAATAAAAGAAAGGAGGGTTCATGGTGATAAAAATAAAAATGATTAAGGGGCTGGAATTACAAAACAGACTGCAACATCTAGGCCTCTTCAGCCTTGAAAGATGGCGCTTAAGATGTGACCTAATGGAAATATATAAAATCCTGCACGGCACAGAAAAGGTGGATAGAGAACAATAGTTTATCACACAACACTAGAACCATGGGGCACTCAATGAAGCTGATGGGCAGGAGAATTAGGACAGATAATGGGAAGTATTTCTTCACCCGGGGAGTCATCAGTCTATGGAATTTGCTGCCAGAAGGGGTGATAACAGCAACCAGCTTTGATAGCTTTAAGAAAGGGTGAGACAAATTCATGGCTGACAGGTGTATCAATGGCTACTAGAATGGTTGTCTAGCTACTTACAGGCTGGAGATACAAGATACAGGCAGGATGTCTCTATGTTCTTTCTTGTACATTTTGAAAACTATACTAATAGCAGAGAGCTTGTAGAAGAACAGACTTGGAGTGTACATGTTCTTGATTTGTTTCAACATAACTTATCTAAACTTGTGATAACTTATTTACATTGGATATGTCTAGAGATGCTAGAGTTCATCTTTCTACTTACTAGCTTGAAGAGAGAGAGAGCTTGTGACACTACAAACCGTTACAGCGGAGTTAACCAATCAGCAGTTATCATACTGCAACTCTAATAAACACAGAAAATTAACCCCTTCACACTGAAGTAATGTATACTTGCAATAACATGCCAACACTCTAAAGGCCATTTGCAGGGATTTGAGAACTGGAGGTTTTTTGTCTTCTGCTTCAGATGCCCATAAGCAATTGGTGGGTCACTGTGTGGGACAGGCTGCTGGACTGGCCCTATCCAGCAGGGCTCCTCTTACATCTTATGATAAGCTTACAGTTGATGTTCTGGCCACCTCCCCACTACCCTGATGAACCAATCTGCATATCCTTGCTCCTGGAAAGAAATGAGATGAAACCATATTCTGGTGGCAAAACCCCACACATCCCTTGACTTGCAAGTTGCAACGGGAGCAGTGTGAATCTCTGGTTGCCTCTTCCAACAGGTTGGGTGAGGTCATTATTGGTGAACTGACATGCGAGGTCATTATTGGGGAACTTAAGAGATACTGCATGGCCTTCACTGAGGATCATGGGATTTATTTGTTCAGTGTAGCTACACTGGGGGAAATATATATTCCACTCCCTCTTTTCTCCTCTGCTAGCTGCCTGCCTTTGGATCATTTAAGTATTCTCTATTACTGCACACATCTCTTTTTCAAATCCAGAATTTTACGAATGAAAAGATTCCAGTGCACAAAGGAGAGGTTGCAATCTCACCCCAAAAAGGTCATGTCAGAATCGGTTTTACATCATTTTAATTGTTGACTCTGATTTTCAAGAGTGATTGTGTTGACTTTTGGCCTTATAGCTACACTGTGGGTATTTAGACAGATGTGAAAAGCAACAGGGACTTGGACAGGCATTTAAGACAGCTAGGAAGATCCAGACATTCTTACAAACTGATGCAATCAAATCATTACGGTAGATTGCAAGAAGACCTCTGAAGACCCTGTTATCTCTTTGTCTCTTCCTTTACTAAAATGTGTGCTGTAATTGCTAGAAGCCACCATTTCCCACATAGATGCCTCAGTGGACTACTTTTCACAAGTAAAGCAAAAGAGACAAAGGATTTGTAAGAATCAAGGATAACTGCTAAAATCATACTGTTATATTAACGTAAGAGGACATAGCCATGTGGCAATAAATCATACTGGGCAATATGTTTTACCCACTCCTTGGGACTCTGAGCCATCAGATCAAATTGATTGGCAGGAAATTTGGGAGCAGAATGGTTGACAGATGTACTTGTAGGTCAGTTGGTCAATCAATCCTAAAGTCAATCTGGATTCCTGATGACTGTATGACCAAGCGCATATAATTGCCTTGGTAGAAATATGGAAGTGCTTACTTCCAATATTTTCTTTCCTTCCTTTTCCTTCCTAGATCCATGGATAGTCTTTGGATTTCTTGTGGTTTCCTATCTGAGTATTAAGTAGTTCCAACCCTATTTAGCTTTCCACATCGAGCTATGGTTAGCCAAGGTACTGCCTACTGAGTTAAAAAGCACATACAGTTTTTTTTAAGTTCACCGACACAGTCTTAAGTCCTGATTAAAATTATATTATTCATTGCACTTGGAGAAGCTCTGGTCTGCAGATACCACATAAAAAAAAAAAGGCAAACTACTGAGGTTCCATTTTATTTCACCCAGAATTCACCTTTTTGTCAGAGTGGATTTTTTTTCTGCTGAAAGTTAACTTTTCAGCTGTAATTCAACTACCACTGAAGTATATTTGCTTCTGCAGACCATGGGAAAAGAGATATGGGTTTCCTGGGGGGAAAAATGAAGATATCCTTCCCTGTTTTCTTGTCCTTGATCTGGCCAATTGTAGAACTGGACAAAGGGCCTTCTCTACATGTTATTCATTAAGCTGCACCATGATCCCTGGAACTGATATGTGGATATGCACTTAGGATCCCTTGTGTCCTTATGTCCTGGAGGAGCACAAGTGTGCAAATGAAGTTGAGCAGATCTCTATCAGTCATACACTTCTGGGAAGAGCAGGAAAGAGTGACCAGACGTGGACAGGGCTATCCAGTGTGAACTCACAATCTTTCTCAGACAAGAATGTCTAGTGAAACCTGCATTAGATCCAGATCAGTAGATTCAGGATAAGTGGAAGCACTGATCCTAATCTTGTGGACGTGAGGGCCAGATTGGCGCCATCTGCATGAACGGTGCTGATCCGCCCCATACCTCTCTGCCTCTTTGCAGCTGCCACCCCTGCCTCCAAAAGCTAGGAATGATAATTCCTAGCCTCAGATCCTGGGGATGGGTTTTGGTGGTGTGCTGTGGTGTACCACCAGAAATCATCCCACAGTAGTTCCAGATCATGGAGGAAAGCTATCTGCACACCTCTTATGATCCAAAACAAGGCTCTTAGTCCAACTGTAGATCCAATTAAGCAAGTCAACAATAGATCTAGATAAAGGGCCTCTTACTTTGGATCTTGCTTCACTTTATGTAGACAGAGCTAGACTACTGGACTGGTAGGGCCTCCTTGATCCACATTAACATGTGGATGAGGAAACCCACAATCCAGACTAGAGTCTCTAGGTCTGGATCTACAGGTAAGTGCAGAAAGGTCCCATGGCTGTCCACTAATATGAATGTATAGTATCACTGCAACATGCCATGTGAAGAAAGAGCCAGGTATCTGGGCCTCTTGCCATCTTGAAACCTCTCCTTTGAACTGGCTGCAGTTAGTTTTTAAAATAGGGTGCCAAATGATGTTCTTAAACCCCAGCCTGGCCCAGCAGCAAAGGAGTCCATGAAGAGCACTGGGTGGTCACAGGAAGGCTGCAATGATCGGGTCACCTCCCCCCGTGGGCATTCAGCTGCTTAGGTAGAACTTTCTGAATGCCTTACTGAGGTCAAGATACTGGTACAGAAATATCTTGGTGATTTGTGGCAGTGGCAGGATTCGAACCCAGATCTTGCAAGATTAGCACTTTTGCCCAAGTGACTCTTGCATTTAACCCTCGCAGTTTGGGTTTCCACCCTCTAGCAGTCCTGCAGAATGGTTGTACACCTTCCCTTTCAGGCTCCGATTCTTCTATCTTTAATGCATCAAACTTTAATTGTATATCCTTGTTTTATTGCATTATTGTAACCAGCCCAGGGAGACCTTAGGGTGTAGGGTGGGTGGGATAGAAAGGCAAACAGACAAGGACAGACACACCAATTATAGTTTGGTATAGCTGTGGTGTTTCTGCGCATTTTTATATTTAACCTCTGTGGGACAGTGTCTCACGGAAGTTAAGATGAGGGGTGGGTGGGGGCGGCCGGTCTCATCCCAAACCCACCTGGAACTTACCTTGCAGCATGGTAAGTGTGAATGCTGTCACCTGACAGTGTCTGCTTTGCCTCAGCAACAGCCATGAATGCTGGGCTGTTACTATAGCAATTGAGTGATGTGTGCATAGCTGCAATGCCCTACCCCCATATGGAACTAGGTGTGAAGGCTTCATCTGGATCTGTACCAGGACCACCATTGGCACTCCTAGGCTGTGTCTAGAATTACTGTGCATTCTAATGCACAGTTGGGGTGTGGGCATCACACCTGACGCCCGATACTTCATAGCAGCAGCACTTAATGCTACCGCTACTGCCAATTTACCTACTGCGGAACACTCACTCCATCGTATCAGGTAAATTTGAAGTTTCCCACCAGTTCGGACAGGATGGTGAGAACAGTGAACGAGAGCTGAGTCTACAGCTCAGCTCTCATTGGCTGCCCCATCCCATGTGACGTTCATTGTGCACCTCATCATGCTTGCCACACAAGTCTCACAGCTTTCTCTGAGAAAGCTATGGGACGCTGCTGGATTCCGGATGGCATGTCGTAGCTTTGGCAGCTGGTAAGCTGTGCTTTTTTCTATAACAGTGGATTTTATTCCTTTAATCTGGATGCACCTCGAGTATAGCTGTGGAGCAGTATTTACTGCTCCGCAGCTAGTGAAGATGGGAACACCCAAGCATGCTGGGAGCCACTCAAGAATGGAAATGGCCCCATGGCGTGCCTTCGCTCCATGCCAGAGCATGCCTGAATGTCTCCACCTTCAAAGTGTGAGAAGGCCCTCTGTTTCTGCCAGGACGTTGGCTTGATGTTACGTTGCTTTGCACTATATTGTTCTTTCCAACAGGTACATTTCATTCCAGCATAGCCTGTCCCATGATGGTTTTAACCCAGACACAGGTGCAGGGATGGCCTAATGTTCTGTTTCCTTTTTTCATTAGTTGTGACCACAGAACCTTGGAACGTGATGAAAACTATTCTCCAGGCAAGTTCTTCCTCTGGCGCCCCCTCCCTCCCCAAAATTCCTGTTTTCTTTCTGTGGTCTGATGCCATTTACTTGCACTTTGAAATGCATCTGCTTGCAATCCTCTTTTGTAAATGCGAGCAAGGGTGAAAGTCTGAAACATCATATAGCTGTCATAAGAGCACAAGATGCCTCTTTCCTCATGGCTGGCTTCTTTGTCTTCGAAGCAATGCGTGCATCTGAGAGGCGTTCCTCTTGGGGGGACAGCTGCACATCCATACAGCCATTAGTCAGTCGTGTTAAAGATGGAACTGATGACAAAATGGGAACTTGGAGACAACAATATCAGACAGGAAAAAGGTTGCAGCATAAATCAGTAGAAAAAGAGGGAGGGGGGCTGGAAAGGGGGCCAGACTGAGCAGAAAACAGAAAAGAATGGACATACACTGTTTCAATGCATAATCGTAAAATTAGGTGCTCATTGAAAGTGATGCTCCACGGACATCAAGAACCAGACTTATGGGAAGGGAAGCAAAATGTTACAAAGGGGCAGGGCTTTCAGAAACAGATTGCACACCTAGATGCCACTCTGAGTTCATGCTTCTATTGTTTGGATTTCTCAGAAACATTCGTTTCCTGGAGCACGTGGGATCAGAGTTCCATGGAGGCTTCAAGGAGCACTGATTGAAGGAAGCTTTACTGTAGGGTTGGATCCTTTTTAGTTTAGTTTAGTTTAGTTCAGTTTTGAGGGGTAAGAATTTTTTATAAAGTATGGCTCTTTCTGCACCCACTTTACATCCGGATTAAAGAGCCTCTTAAGGCGCATGCCCATTGTAAGCTTAATCCAGTTTCCCTAAACCGAAATAACAGAAATGGATGCAAACACGAATTTGCCTCTTCCCATTACTTAATCGCGTTCGATACGGATTCTGAGGATCATACGTGGCGTACGTGACTCAAGGGGGGCCTCAAGTGGCTACTTTCTAAAAGCCACTTTTTGGGGCTGCCCTGTCCTCTTCCTCCTGGCGTGAACATGCCACCCATAATGGACCCCTTCACGGAGCCTAGCTGGGTGGCTGCCACTTGCCTGGATGGATGGAGGAAAAATGGCAGTGGGCAGCCAGCAATTCTCCCCATTGCCCAGGGCACACAGCAGCAGCAGCAACTCAAGCCCCCTTGCTTTAAACATTCACACATCTCCCAGAACCTGCCCTGCTTTCCTTTCCCCTTTAAAGGTCAGAACTCCAAAGAGCTAGAATTGAGCAAAACTGCAACATTGTTATCAGGTGTGAAGTGCATGGATTGCTACAGTGTAGTGGCTGCTGTGAAGGTTGGATTTTTACACTGACATCACTGTCTTTGGAAGCAAGCTATTGGGGGAGGGAAACCCTAAACATGGATTCTCATCCCTTAAAACGGTAGGGTCCCCACAGTAAAAAATGTAACACGTATCAAGTGCACGATCGTGAGTGAGACCTGTTGAAATGAGGGTTAACATTTACAACGCTTTGGGGTGATTTAACATGCGGAAAGCGTGTTAAGCCAAACTGACATGGGGTCTGCAAGGATTGAACCCATATTGAATCCGATATAAGCTTTCCATGGGGATTCACCCTTAATCTGGTCATGGGCCTCCAATCTGCATGTTAATGTAGACCAAAGAGGCCCCGCCCCCATTAGCCTGGCTCCATCTAGACAAGATGGAGCCAGATCCAGATTTAGAGGCCCTTAATCTGGATCAGTTGTAGATCCAGGACTAAGGCCCTTGTTTTGGATCCTGGGAGACTGGCAAATGGAACTACTAAGGGCTTCTTTTCTGCTGCATGTCATAGCGCTCCACTGAAAATCACCACCCCAGACTGTGAAGCTGCAGGGAGAAGTGGGCTGGATCAGCTGGAGGGAAACATAGGCAGGATCAGGGCTGTCAGTGCAGATGGTACTGATCTGGACTTCACTTCCACAAGATCCAGATCAGTGGGTCTGGTTAGTTTAGATTCACCAATTTGGATCTAACATAGGTAAGGGTAGAAAAGCCTGAAGATGTGGGCAGCTTCTGACAACCAGTTTGGGTAGCTGGAACTTCTGAATGCTTCCGTCACATCCACTGCCCTTCCATGCCCTGCCAACAATGTATTTTTCACACTGTATGTTTCAGGTAGCAACAAGAACCCATACACTGATCGTACAAAATGCTCTGTGATGTATATATCAGATGTTAAATGGAGGAGAAAAAAATACATCAGTTTTGACTGATTGCTTCCTAGATGGTAATCTAATGTGCCTGTAAGGCTGGACAGGTCTTGCTTTTGATGTATTCTGGATGGCGTGATTTGGGATCTTGAACAAATAGACAATCAAAGACATAATGTGGACCAGACCTGGTTTCTCTGCCACTGTGTTTGATGGTCACTTACACACTCCCTAAGGAGATAAAACTAGGGATGTATATGAATTTGTATTCATTCAATAGATCCCCTTCGAATGTGGTAGGATGCGTATCTGATACGAATGTTCAATCCCATACGAATGCATACAAATTCCATACAAATCCCATATGGAGCTTCATATGAAGCTTCATACAATTTGAATTCATAAGAACATAAGAGAGGCCTTGCTGGATCAGGCCACACCCCATCTAGTCCAGCATCCTGTCTCACACAGTGGCCCACCAAATGCTCATGGGCAGCTCAAGCAGAGACAAGGACAAACCTTCTCCTGCTCTCGAGTCCCAGCAGATGGCCTTAGAAGCGCCCCAGTTCCTCATCCCCCCAGCCTGAAAGATGAATCTAGACATTCGTTCTAGTAGCCATTGATACATCTGTCATCCATAAATTTGTCTAACCCTACCTTAAAGCCATCTAGACTGGTAGCTGTCACCACCTCTTCTGGCAGCACATTCCATAAGCCGATGACCCTCTGGGTGAAGAAATACTTCCCCCTGTCAGACCTTACTGTCCTATCCATCTGCTTCATAGAGTGCCCCCTGGTTCTAGTGTTGTGCGATAGAGAAAAGAATTTTTCTCTATCCACCTTTTCTATATCGTGCATAATTTTATATACTTCAATCAGGTCTCCTCTTAAACGCCGTCTCTCCAGACTGAAGAGGCCTAGACGTTGCAGCCTGGTTTCATAAGGGAGGTGTTCGAGACCCTTAATCATTCTGGTTGCCCTTCTCTGTACCTTCTCTAGTTCCACAATATCCTTTTTGAGGTGTGGTGACCAGAATTTTACACAATATTCCAAATGTGGCCTCACTATAGATTTATAAAGGGGCAAAATGATATTTGCTGACTTATTTTCTATTCCCTTCCTAATTATTCCCAGCATTGAATTTGCCTTTTTCACTGCTGCCGCGCACTGGGTTGACACCTTCATTGAACTTTCCACCAAAACCCTGAGATCCCTTTCCTGGTGTGTTGCAGAAAGCTCTTTGGAGTTTCAGTACAATCCCACACCTTAACTGCTGATATTTATCCACAGCGTGGTATTTCGGATAGGATGCAGCTGCGCAGTCTCTGCACAGATTTAATCCTGTCTGGAGGCACCAATAGGGTTATGCATGAATATTTTTTTTTTTGATTCATATAAAATCGAATGCAAGAAAATTTGTATGTAGTATTTGTATGTTCCCTGTTCCCTCCCACACCATTTTCCTTTTGTTAATTGTAAGCCTGAGGGCAGGGACGGGTACAGTGCTTTAGAAATAATAATAATAATAATAATAATAATAATAATAATAATAATAATAATAATAATAATAATAATAATAATAATAATAATAATAATAATAATAATAATAATAATGTAGTAGGATTCACATTTGATACGAATGTTCAATATGAATTTGCATATGAATCCCATACAAATCCCATACGAATCTGTAACGAAACTTCGAACGATTGTATCGAAATATTTGATTCGAATTCAAATGTCCGTCCTCAAATGTACCAACATTCAAATTTGAATGTCCAAATTCAACTGAATTCGTACCAGTTTTGAAGGTTATGAATATTTGTGCACATCCCTAGGCACCGATAGTCTGGACGTAGCCTGACGTGCTAAAACATGGAATATAGACCTAACATCTGGAGAAAGTGAAGGAATCCTGGGAGTCCTATGTTCTGGAATATCCAAAAATAGCAGAATAGGGAAACGACATCTGGAGGTGGCCATTTGCATACAGAAATTAATGATTCCTGGTTTCATCCTTGTGGATTTGTGTGTAGACAGACCCAGACAGACAGATATGCTCAGGCTCTTTTATTATTACTACAGATAGATTTTTTTTAAAAAATAGACACAGTTACTATAAATAGAAGTATAATACATCTCACCATAAGTGGGAATATTTTGGCTGGGTGACTCTTTTGCTTGCTCAGTTTGCTGTTGAAGTGCTAACAGAAGAAGAGCTTCTTCTTGTCCCATGCTAAAAAGAGAGATTTCAACACAAGGCTTTCTTTACTCTTGCTTGAGGTTTCCTTGCTCCCTCTGAAACCTGTGAGAAATATAAATAATGGTTTAGTTTTTTAAAAATTATAATTACTGAAAACCAGCTTTCTAAGTTCTGAGTTGTTCTGAAGCTCTTCTCTTTCTAATTATCCGTATTGGTCCATTTTTCACGTAAAGGGTGTCTGGATAGGGTCGCTATATTATTTTGGATAAAAAATAATGACGACTTCCTTTTTGAAGAAAAACTCTTTTGAAAGGCTGCGCAGTCTAAGGCATTTCTGCACTGGGCCTTATTCTAGATTATATCCCATAATATGAGCCTGCCATCCACATGCTAGTGCAAACTATGGTAGGCTCTCCCTGAGGCCTCTTGTATCCACCAGCACGTGGTGGGCAGGTCCCCGTTTTAAGATATAATACAGAATAAGGCCCAGTTCAGAAATAGCCTCTGTCCGATTTTAAGGATATGTACAAATACATTCATATTGAATAGAATCCTACCACATTTGAAGGGGATTTATTTGAAAGTATATTAATTTTCTTACATTTAGTTCAATACGAATCAAATGAAAAAAACAAAACCCATTAGTCCCCATCCCTACTCTAAGGTGCAGCCTACCTCTTCTTATTCTAAGCATATGAGGCTACTGGGAATCATCTTTGATTTCATGGTCCACTTTTTCAGTGTCTAGATATTTGCACCCACATTCTTCTAGGTCCTAGGGCCAAACAAGTCCTCAGACAACGTATACATGATATATACTCTCAATTAGACCTAGCAAGCATAGCCAGGTCAACTGCCACAAAGTTTTTATCCTTCCACAAAGGGAATACCAAGATGGAAAAATATCTGACTATTCCGGTCCCGCTACCTCTAAGAAGACTGTTTACTAGGGCCAGATTTGACCAACTTGGCCTCATGATGCAAACTGGCCGTTATTATAACATGCCAAGATGTGAAAGACTCTGTGTCTGGGGTGATCAGTCGGTTGAAGATATGGAACATGTTCTTTTTGAGTGCTCTGCCTATACGGAACTTCGACACAGGTTTTTACACCCACTAGTATCTGGGCTCCAGTCTCACAACAGAACTGAGCTTATGGCACTTCTTCTACAAGAACATGAAAGATCTATTTTAGTGGGAGTTAGCCTTTTCATTTTAAAAGCTATTAAAAAAAGAACCCATCTCCTGAATGTAGGACTTCTGTTTTATTGTTTTAACTGTATTGTACTTTGAAATGGTCACATGACTAGTCAAATACATTTTTCTACTACTTCTACTGCACCAACATTCTTGTAACTGTTTCTCTGAAGATTTTTTTTTTAAGAAGAAACCTCAAATATGGAAAATTTAGACCTAAGCAGAAATACATTTTTGTTGCAATTTTTCTCACCACCTTCTACTCTGGAACCCAGGAATGTTGTGTAGGATAATAAATTACAGGAATTGGCCATTAGTGAACTCTTCCCCAGATTCATGTTGAGTTTGAAAAGGAGGAAAACATTGCTTCTTGTGTCATTGTGGTTGCAATGACATTATCCAAACCAGTTGACTGACGGGCAAACAACCTCAAATGTATCATTTCAGAACTGTTACTCTGGCATCTAGAATGTTCTTTGTGCAACCTTTGTAACTATACCAGTTACCTAAGCTTTCTCACTGTTCAATAAACTGCATATCTTAAAAAAAATACATGCCATTAGAGAAAAGAATTCCAGTGCGGGTTGGATTTCAGGATTTCTGCCATATTTTCACAGCAGTAAGAACTTCATGTCAATAAACGCCAAAATGATTTTAAAAGACTACTGGATGTTTTAAATGACTTGCCGCATAAAAAGTCAGATGAGTCCCCCTCATCCCTATAATCTTTAGCCGAAAATGTTACTCGCTGTATTTTGTTTCTTTTCTTTCTGTTTCAGACAAACCTCTGTTGTATATTATGTGTTCTGTTGTATATTATATGTTCTTCTCACAGGAAGGATATGTTGCTTTTTTTTATAGAGCACAGACAGTTAGCATTTGCTACTAATTATTTTTAACATGGTCTCTTCTGTCAATCAGGACCTAATTTTTCTCTGTAATCCTCAAGCGATTTTCTTTAGAGTATTCTTGCTGTATACTTCAGAAAAGCTATGAAAGCAAAAAGAGAGGGAAAGAAGGGGAAAAAACTTACAATTAGGTTTCTGGAAATAAATAACACTGAAATAAGTTAACCTGGGCTGAATCCCCAAAAGACTTATTTGCCTCTCTAGTCTCCCTCTACTGTCACTGTATTCAAGTGGACTTTAAAAGTGCCCTGTACTTCCAGAATAAGCGTCCCCATGAGGCTCAGCAAAACACATGTTTAAAATGCACCGTCCATCCCCACAGAAGCGTGTTTTCTTTCCCCGGATCTTTTTCTCCCTGCCCCCTCTCTTGTTCAAAGGAAAAATAGCCAGATCTCCGTCCCCCGAAATGGCTTCCTGTGCCGGCAAAGGGAGTGATCGTTCGCTCATTCACTCTCAGCACTTACTTTCACTCTGTTCTCTGTTTGAAATGGCTTGGCTGCAGCCATCGGCCACACGATCGTGCGCTCATTTGCTCTTAACACTTTCACAGATCACCCACTTCAAACCTGATAGCAATGTTGCAATTCTGAGCAATTCTGGCTCTCTGAAAGGAAGCGAAGCTGCAGCATTTCTAGGAAATGTGTGAATGCTTTATGGCTGTGTGTGCAGGCAGCAATCCCCGCCCCTTTTGCCACGGAGCGTCCCCAAGGTAAATGTTGCAAGGAAAACCCGTGACTTCCAGAAAGAGTGATGAAAGTCTTCTTTAAAGGGCACGTATTTTGTCACGGGTTTTCCTGCTTTTGTAGCGCTGGAAGCTCATTAAAAACCCTGGCATGGGGGCGCTCAGAGGCAAAAGAAGATTTTTAGCACACTTTAAATTGCTTGGGGACAGGGCCCTGAAGAATATAGTAGTATATCTTCGCTGGAAAAAAGCCCACGTTGGGCCAGGAGGTTTTGAATTAGCTTCTCTTCCCAGTTCTCCCATTTGGGACCAAAGTACCAGCTGTGCCTGACAGGGCAAAAAGAAGCATAAGAAAGGAAGAGAACAGAAAAGGTATATGGATGCAACTATTGGAAAATTCTTGGAATAGAAGTGATGCTGGAAATGGCACTGGAAGTTGGCCCACCACTAAAATGGGTCCAGCCAGAAATGCTGAAGGCTGGAAACTTTCATTCCTAGCCTTTGGAGGCTGAGCACCAGGTTTGAGTACTGAGCCCAGCATCTGGAGCAGCCCTTGGGCCGGGGACCAAATAGGCCATCCAGAATGCAGACACCCATATCCCAAGTCACAGTCAACCTGTCCTAGAGTGGGTTAGGTTGGCTATCCTGGGCCAGGGAATCCCACCCTGGCCCAGAATAACTCAGGTAAGTGCAAAAACAGCCAAAGTCACTAAAATGTCATCAAATATTGGACGCTTAATTTACACGTCTCGTTAGAAGCAGGAAAACTACAGATGATCAACAGCTTTCATAGAGTTGCAAGGAGGATGGGACATAAGAACATAAGAGGAAGCCTGCTTGATCAGGCCACAGCCCATCTAGTCCAGCATCCTGCCACACACAGTGGCCCACCAATTCCTCCTGGTCATCTCAAGCAGAAGACAAAAGGCCAATTTGCACTTGGTGTGCAATTAGTTAACATCTGGGCAGGTGCATCTGCACTTGCATGAGGCACTTACAGCCTACCAATGCCTCCTACCTGCCCAGATGTTAACTAATTGCATACTAGCTGCGGTGCATGAAATCGTGCACCACAAGCAACCCAACCTTCCACGGTCCCAACCAATCCCTTACCTTTTTCGTCCACGTGGTGGCCATCTGCACTATTTCCTGCACGAAGGGTCATCTGAGGTGATGTGCAAGCACGCTGGCACCTCAGATGACCCTGACATGTATGCACAGAGTGTCACCGTCACTGTGATAATGGCAATGGTGCACTCAGAGTTAAGCAAGATGCCACAACCAAAATGGCCGTGACCTGTGGAGGATTGGATGCACAACCAGACCCAGGTGATTGTCCAATCACAAGGGGCCTAGGCTAACATGTACTAGTGTTCCCTAGTGTGGTACAGTTTTGATTGTTTGCTTTTAATTCTGATAATAACTGGAGGGAATCTACTTGATATCCTTCCTGAAAAAATTGTTGAAAACAGAATGTGTGGTGAAACAGGCTTCCAGTTTTCTTCCCATATGCACAATAATGTCATTTTAACCTGCAAAGTATCTTATGAATTCTCCACTGTGACTAGTCTAAAAAGTCTCTGTTATGCACATCTTTCCATTTGTTTCTTGATAAAAATAAATCCAACTCCCTTTATCACTTAAGATCTGTCAGCTTATTAATGAGATCAGTGGTGATGTTTGAGAATACTTAATTGCTCTTCATATCTTTTGAATCCTAATTGACATGCAGGTAACGCAGAGCCAAGTTCAGCATTCAGAACTAGTTGCTTAGCTCCCTCTGGAGTCCATATGCAAGCTTTTAAATACAAATAATTGCTTCCATCTCATTTCCTTCGAAAGACCATTGTCTGCTTTAAAATGTTGCTGTTTAGTGGAATTACTATTCCGGTATAAATGGATTTGTAGCCTTCTTTTCGCTATGACGTCAACCCCTCTCTTTCCTAGTGTAGGCTGAAATTTTAATCATAGCAAGCAAATTTTCCTGACAATTTCAGAGTTTCTATCTGCAGTTCCACAGAAATTCAAGGTTTGAATGGCTACCAGAATGTATGCTTAGGTACTTCCTCCAGGGTGGAGAGTCAGGGAAGTTGCCTCTTAAAGATCATTTGCAGGGAACTGAGAGCAAAGGAAGGTTTTGCCGCCATCTTCTGCTTGAGAGGCCCAGAAGCCAATTGGTGGGCATTATGGGAAACATCAGGATGTTGGACTAGATGACTTGTGGCCTGATCCAGTAAGGCTCCTCTTAGGTTCTTATGAATCTTGGCAACAATAGCAATTTGCAAACAAAATGTGCATCAATGACCTTAAGGTTTGTCTAACAACCCTATTCTTCTATGAATGTAATTTTTTAAAATAAAATTAAGAACAACATATTTGGCCCAGAGGTGTGGCTTTTAAATCCAATATGTATAATAGGGTAAGGCTGGAAAGACCCATCAGATACTGTTCCAATTTAAAATCATATGTGTTGGCAAAAAGTAAAATGAAGACAGGAGGGAACAAAACTCAGGTGAATTCTGCAGCAGAGCTGTTGTTATTATTTTAGAAGAAGAGTTGGCTTTTCTAGCCCACTTTTCTCATCCATTCTAAGGGGACTCAATGGGCTCATCCCCATGAACTCTGTTTACTTCAGATTTGAATCGGGTCATTCTCAGTGCGGATTGTAGTTCGAATTAACCAGTCCCCATGCAATTGAGGAGAGTGCGGGTTCAAGTCGAACGTACCTGTCCCCATGAAAACCACGGTAACCCCCTGCATTTCCTCTCCACCCCCCTCTCCCCTGATAGGAAGCTGGGTTGACGTCACCATACCCTGTCCCACCTGCTGCAGCGATGACAGGGAAACACCTCCAGGTTGCATTTCCACAAACACAACACACAAAAAGATAAACAATGATAATAAGGGGCATAACGATAAAAACAGCTAATTGCTTGAAGCTGCCACAGTTTAGCGGAGGTGCTACCTTCGCATGACAGTGGGCACACTCCCACTTGCAACAGGCTCAAGGAATTCTGTGCTTCATCTTCTCATGTTGTATCTGGTGCAGGAAAGCCACGGGCGCATTGTCCATTAAAGTGAAGCAGTGCTCATGCGCAAAATCAAGCCATTACCCACGCGTTGCTTGCCAATCAGGTGATCAGGGAATGGGGGTAATAATTGTAGCCAGAAAGACACTCATAGGACAAATGAGAGCCATTTGACCCCCTCATCATTTCTTTTTCATCATAATTTATTTAAAGAAATCCCCAAACAGTTGCGATTGCAGCACGCAGGACAGGAACAGTGAACACAGGTGAAACCCCGCCCACTAATGATGTGGGCACCAATCTCCTCCCCCCAATAACCAGGGAGTGTCCCTATGCCTCCAAGAGAATCCATGCTTGCCTCCCAATTCGCAGCAAAAACAGTTTGCAAGGGGTGCAGGAGTTTACTGCAGATTTGAGTGATTTGTTCCACATGTAGCCCATATGAGAGCCTTTGCTTGAGGACGCTCCAAGTTGAATTCAGGATCGCTTCGGAGTATATAGTGCATGGTGACAAGCCCAAAGTGACTGACAAAGCTTTCTATTCTTCTCCCCACAACAGACACCCTGTGAGGTAGGTGGGTTGTAAGAAGTCAGAAGAGAGCTGTGACTAGCCCGAGGACACCCAGCT
Source organism: Aspidoscelis tigris stejnegeri (assembly GCA_023333525.1). Lineage (NCBI taxonomy): Eukaryota > Metazoa > Chordata > Lepidosauria > Squamata > Teiidae > Aspidoscelis > Aspidoscelis tigris. Next base: position 19,436,380 of record JALMGA010000007.1, read on the forward strand.
GGCTTCATTGTGTGTGTGTGTGTGTGTGTGTGTCCAGAATCAAACCCGGTATTCCCACATACGAGTCTGGCTTCCTATCCACGAGATCCTTGCAGGTGACCTTGCAGCATAATTTTAGCAAGACATTCTGCTACTGTGCCACCTACTTTCATTGCTTAAGGTTTGGCACTTATTGAACATGTGTGCTCTCCTGCAGTTCCAAGGATCAGTCTGCATTATATATTTTTAAAATTATCTTGTATTTTAATAGTGTAAATTGCTCTGTAATATCAGGATCAAGGGCAGTCTATAAATGCAAGGAGGCTTCTACATGGACATCTAAGGTGGGCCCTAGGTGCCCAGGGGTCAGAACATCTGTATCTTTAGGTACCAAGGGTCCTAGACATTCAGGGGGTCCTGTCCCTTTCAGGTCCCTGAGCTGCTATAACCTTATTTATTTATATGGCGCCCTTCATCCTAAGCTCCCAGGGCAGGTAACAATATTTAGAACATAAATTCGTATAAAATATATTTAAAAGGTAACTCTCCCGATGTGTCAGGATAATATTCAGAGGTAGCTAGACATCAAAGTTCTGGAAAAACAGAAATGGTTTAAGAAGCAGCCAAAAACCATACAATATCTGCAGCTGGCATACCTCCAGTACTCTGAAAGTATATCAAGACCGCTTTGATTGTGGAACTTGCCTTATCTTCTTGTGCGGATTCACAGAGTGGGAGGAGGCAACACAAGGGTTGGAGAGATCCCACCTGGATTTCCTTTTGTGAACCAAAAATGATTGGCACCTGGTGACTTCCAGTCATCTAATGGGAGTCCCAGTAGAATTCTCACTCCTGTGAGTGGAAGTTCTGCTTTTAGCAAGGTGAATGATAGGTACCTGCCACTTTAGTGTCTCCTATAGTATTTCAGAGCCTCCTGTATTATTTATTTATTTATTTACCACTTTCCATTTAAAAATTTCAAAGCGGTTTTACAGAGCAATAAAAACAAGGGTAAAAAGAGACTAAACACTACCGGAATGCCTTAAAAACAGAGTGGGCCATGGGAGAAACAAACTTTTACACAGGGAATGCCTACACAAATATATAGAACTTTAATGGGTAGGCACCTCACAAACAGCAAAGGGGAGGGCACTCCACAGAGAAGGAGCTACCACTGCAAGTTATTGTAAGATGGCATTCTGTATTAGTTGGAACTGTACAGGCTCTGTCTGGATGGTGCCTAATGGAACAAGAAGCCAGTAAAAAGTTTGCTGGTAGGAAATTTATCCTAGCCAGATCAATGGCTTTCCAAACTGGTTCCATTGTGCTTTCTATTCAGTTTGTCATCAAGACACTGGGCAGACCTTTTCAAGTTGCCATGTGGAATTTAAGTGAGTTGTCTCTTGTACAGATTTGTATGACAATTTTTCATTTGAACATAAGAGAAACCCTGCTGGATCAGGCCACAGCCTGTCTAGTCCAGCACCCCGTCTCACACAGTGGCCCACCAATTGCCCATGGGCTTCTCAAGCAGAAGAGAAGGGCAAAAGCTTCACCTGCTCTCGAATCCCTGCAAATGGCCTCTGGAGGCATCCTGGCTGTCTCCTCAGCCTGGTGAATCTACCTAGCATCCATTCTAGTAGCCATTGATACACCTGTCATCCATGCACAATGGGTCAAGTGCAACCATCCCTTGTGTAGTGTAAAACTGCACTGTCAGATTCAAAATATGAAATAATAATTGCTGGCTATGGGGGAACTGCTTGTATTTGAGGAAATAGCTGATTGTACTGTTAGCCTTAGCTTGGGTTATGCAACATGGTGGGTTTTGATAATAGAACCGCTGCATTACATGAGAGACTGCTATAGTTTGCGATGCAGGTAACACCTAGGCTGCCCCCAGACTGTGGCTGGATATCCTGCTAGGGAGTGATAATGCAGGGTGTATTGCCTCCAGATGTTATCACTTTCTAGCTAGACTGCATCAGCCACGGCACTGATTTTGCCCAGTGGATGGAGTTACAATTAGTGATGTGCTCAAATGTTTTTTGGGCATTTGATTAGAAATGAATCAAATCTGTATTCATACGAATAGAACGCATTCAAATGTGTTATGAATAGATTTGTATCGAATAGAATTCTATGTATTTGTATGAACATTAAATGCCCCCCACACTTCCCCCACTGAAAATTACTGTGGCTTTTAACTATTTTTGTATTTTTCTAAAGTTGCATTTTTAAACTTGTTTCTGATTTTATGGCTGATATAATTTTTAAATGTCTGTTTTTAAATGTTGTGAGCCGCCCAGAGACCCACGGGTATGGGGTGGCATATAAATGTAAATATAAATAAATAAATAAATATCTGCTACAAACAGATACATATCTGATAAGTTTCCCCAGCTTAACAAATGTCCGAACTATTTGTACAAATGTCCAGAGACATTCGTATTAATTCAAATGTAGGATATGAATGTTCTAACACTCAATTCGAGTTTGAACGTCCAAATTTGGCCGAATTTCAAATGTTATGAATATTCATGCACATCCCTAGTTACGATGGCCACTCTGTCCCCGAGGTAAAACAAACAAACAAACACTCTTCCTGGAAAACCTGTGGCCAGCACTGGGTTTTCTAGCAATAGTTTTTAATGCTTCTTAAAGGGGTATATGTGTGGCAACCACACTACAGTGGCACCATAATGGCACTATATTTCCCCCATCTTGACCCTGATGGAATTCTCTTTTCTCCAGAACTCTTAAGAACAGTGAGCTGTATGCCATTTGGCAATCTTGTTTCAGCAAGGTGACTGCATTAGTTACTTTGACCCATTCTCTGCACACTACACCATTGATTATAATGCAATTTCCAATTTCATTTTATTTCACGTGCCAGTTTCTTCTGCACAACTCTGCTGCTTTGTGCCAGAGTTTACCAAGCCAGGAAAACAGGAAGGGGAAATTACACGGTACATTTCTCAGCATTGTGCTACTGTATACTCACAAGCAGTTTTTATTGAAAGGATGCGTCTTACTTATAGCTGCAGTGGAAACACACACCTGCAAAATCTCTCTTGTTCTGTACACATCTCTCTCTCTCTCTGACACACACACATACACACACAGAGAGAGTGCTTGTGAATATGGTAAATACTGAAACTCAACACCCATGGTTCCCAAAGCTCTTTGCTTCAGTCTGTTACATAAAGAATTCAAATGAGAAGGTACTTCGTGAGCTGAATTAACACGAACACTAAGAGCATTTTGTTTCCGAGTCCTTTTTTTAATCTTTTCCCTGCCCATAGAGACTTTACTAGGCAGTCAATGGGCAAAGGGTTAATTCCAGCTTGAAGCAGATGGGAGAAGAAAGAGGAAACCCTTGTCTAGATGGACAAGAGATTGCCGTGGGGAAGTTAGAGCTCTGTACCTGGGCTGGAGATCTGGAATCAGTCCCAGGGTTGGTGTGCACATATGTGCATGTTTTTAAGCTTCTTCTCCCTGATTCTTTCTTCTAACAAGCCTGATTGTTTTTCCTCACAGAAAAGAGCTCTTAAATAACTGTCTTCTAAGGTATTTTTCACTTTGTTCCTTTTGTAATCATTTGAAAAATCTGCTCCTTTATGGACACTGTTAAAAGGGAAATTCAAATAGATGCAATGGTTTAAGAGGAGAATGCCATTCCTCAGTTCTTACGACTGTCCTTACATCTGCATTCTGTTCCTGCCCAACAAATATGGAAACATTTTGATGCGATTATGCCAGTGTTTATGTAGCTTTTTTTTTTTTTTGGCCTATCAGCATTGCAAAAACAGAAGTGAAAGGAATGGAATCCAACCAACAGTGATGGGATTCATTACGCAAAATAAGTAATGCAATATATTTTAATAGGCTGACTTCTGCTAGAGTATTCTCTGGGAGTCATCCTGTTCTCTCTAATTAACATGGTGCCCCATAAAACTAAGGAGATGCCTATTACTGTACACCTAGCCCTGCATTAAAAACAGAATCATAGAACTGTTGGATCATAAGGATAATGGAGTTCAACCATTTTCAATGCTCAAGAAAACAAATTAAATTGTTGTTGAGAAATGGATGCCCAACCTTTTTTTTTTTTTGAAAAAAATCCAGAGGTGGAGAACCTTCACCAGATAGATGGCTCCCTACAGATTTTAGGGTGTAATCATATATGGTAAAGGGGATGGTATTGTGATGAATTTGGGCATTAAGGGACTTTTTTTTTTACCTCATTCCAAAGATGAGGCTTGTACACCCATTTTGCAGATGGGAAATAATAACGCTCTGAGTGACTTGAAGTTTAAGTAGGATGGAGTGGGAAGCTACAGAGGGTATTGTAGCCAATAGCAGCCTAGAAATGGCTGCTAAGGACAGCCAACCAATTGCAGCAATAGAAAGCTGGGTCAGCCATGGCCAATGGGAAGTGACTATGAAAGCAACAGCAATAAAGTGAGGTTGGAGACATTTAGCCACTTGAATACAGTTTTTTTTTAAAATGTGCCTACAGATGGGGTGATTCTTTGTAAATGATCACCACAAACAAGTCCAGTGGGGCCACATGTTTATTGTCAGAAAAGTAATGCTGCATTCAAAATTCAATCTGCAGCCATTTGACCCTGCTGTGCTGGTGAGCAAGTGAGCACTCAGGTTGGCTGAAATCAGATGCCGCTTGACTTCTCCCTCTCTAGAGTCTTGTCAGGAACATCAGGATGCAGATTCATCAAGGCAAGTGCAGGTTCAAGTTTGTCCATCTGGAGAGAGAGGAAGTATGGTCCAAGGGGCGAAAAAGCTGCTCTATTGCAAACTATCTGGAAAAAATCCATCCGTCCATCTGTCCATCTCCATCCATCCATACATACAGGGAAAGTGCAAAAAGACCCACAGTAGCTGTGGAACCATTTAAGCACAGGTATTATGTATGTGTGAGCAAGTGTCCCACTGAACACTTTGAACCAGGTGCAACTTCTGGAGCTGGTACAAGATTTGCCCCACATGAAGCTGACTACAGCAGTGCAAAAGTGAAATTACCAGGACAGTGATGACCAGAGAGAGTGATTATTCTAGAAGTACTCTCAGCCTATATATCTGCTCCTCCTGAGGGAACACAACGCCATCAAGGACAGGTAAACTCAGCTCTTGAAATCAGGACTGTCCTACCCATTAGGTTTCCATCTTGTCAGGATTCACTCTCATCCCCTCACTGCCCCTTCATTTTTGCTTATCGCTGCTTAGGATGCCTATGGAACTAGATGGGCCTTTGCTAAGCTGGTGCCCGCTACATTTGGACTACAACTGGCATCACTCCCAGAGAACTTCCAGATGAGGCTGGCTGCTAGCCATCCTCATCTGGAAGCCCTCAAAGCACCTCCTTCAGGTTTCTGGGAGCCTTTGGCATTCAAAACACATGAGGCAGGCTTTTGAGGAGAGAGAAAAAGATCAGGAATTACATTCCTCTCTTCATTTTCTCCTCCCCTTCACCCTTACAGCAAAGTATCAACCGAAAGGGGAGACTGAGGCAGTGCTGTTTGTGTACATGCTCACTTCCAGAGATTCAGACACTGTGAAAATTATATGCAGTGTTACCTTGATATGAAGGGTGACACTTCCTGTCGAGAGAATGAGTTATACAAAACTGTTGGTCTTTCTTCTTGTGAGGAGACACAAGCTTTGCCTCCACATGGCCAGTGAGAGACAATTTAGTGTTTGGCGTCTCCACTGCAGGGAGCTGCCCCTGTGGCCTCAACAAGGAGTTTAACATCTCCATTGCTGTTGCTGAGGCTGCGGTTCTCAGGCTAGATACCTCCACAGATATGGTGCAAGAGTAGCTTCATGGTTACTTCTCATGCATCTTGAAGAGAGTTTGAAGTCCCTCCCCACACACTCTCATGGTGCTTCTCAAAGGATGTTGTGGAGGCAGGCAGATTTCAGTGCCCTTCCTAGGCTTTTTGAACATGTATTGATGCAACCACACTGAGGCTATGATCAGACATAGAAAAAAAAATAAAGACCTCTGAGGCGTCTAAGGAAAGCCTTCAAGGTGGGATTGTTCATACACTAGTCTGCCCTCCTCCTCCCCCATCATGAACATTCTATGCTAGAAAAAATTAATTAGAGAAGGTTTGGGAAACACAAGCTCACATACCACCTCTTTGAAGTGCATCTTTTATTACATCTGAGTATAGCCTAGGAGCTCCTTATTATGCTCTTCAGCTAAGGTGATTTCCACCTCTGGAGGAGAGACGGAAGGATAGTTTTTTTTTGGAGAAAAAAGTGTGGGAGCTTCTTTTCAAAGTTTAATCTCAAAGTGGCCACAGTCAATCTTCTATTTAAATTCTCAAAACAGGACTTGCTCAGCCCCATGAGAAGGACACGGTGGTCCAAATTACCAAACAGCATGGCTCATCAGCTTCTGTAGATGGGCAAGTTATTTGAGCTTCCAGAAACTAAAGTCAGGAGCAAAAGCCAGGCCAAGTTGAGTAAGGGAGACTTTGTGTAGACAGTTTAATGCCAGCCAGCTTTTGTTACAGCAAAGCAAAAACCAAAATTAAATTACACAGTTGAGGTTTGGGGAGAAGCCATCACTGTGTGGTAGAACACATACCTTGTATATATGTATGTCCCTCCTCCTTAAATGTTTCATTGAAAGAATCATGGTGTTGGATGGCAGGATCTCTTGGGGATTCTTTAGTACGAAGTCTCCTTTATTTCTTGAGTCAGGTATCAGGCAATTCAAAGGAATACTAAGGCTGTGGTCACATTTCAGAGGTCTTTTCACGCTTAGACTAGTTGTGAATTATTAAGGAACTTCTGGAGAAGAACATCTGCACTTGGAGGAGGCTGCTACAGCCTCCAAGGGCTCCCTGCCTGCCCAGAAGGTCCCTAATTATTCATTAGGTATGGAGCATGAAATTGTGCTCCTCACCTTTACTAACCTTACCCAGGAACTTAACAGAAGTGCCCAGCGGTGAGCATATGCACCTCTTCTGGTGCTCTGTGGTTGGCTGAGGTGCTGTGAAGCTCTGCTGGCACCTAGGACGACCATAGAGGTAACTGTGCGTGCACAGAGCATCAGCATCGTCCTGGCAAGGGCACTGAAGCATGCTCAGTCAAGGAGGATGTTGTAACCAAAATGGTGGGACCCAGAAGAAGACCAGCCCCAGGATCAGTCACAGGCGAGTGCCCAGTTGCACAGGGCATAGGCTGTAGTTACCTAGCACTAGTAAGTGCAAGCACTAGTTAACATTGGGTGATTACACTCCTTTCCTGTCTAGTGGGAAGGGGAGTGGGAAATCGCCCCAGGTGTAATCCAGCTTCAGTCCACCTTCAGAGCGAGAGAACAAAGTGACCAGTAATTTTCTTTCCACATTATCTATCTCAAAGGTGAATTTTCTGAGTTAACACTGAAAGAAAATGGCTTGCCGCTTTGCTGATGTATTTCCTCACTCTGAAAGTGGACTGAAGCTGGATTAAACCTTAAGTGTGATCACAGGCCAATAGTTGTTGAACCTGAAGCCTTGATGCATTCATAATTGCATTAAATGTAGGTCTTTTTCACACTTGGCCCACTGGGGAGGTCTTGGATTTTCCAACCCAAAGAGTCAACTTGTGCATTCTCATTTCCCTAAACAAAATGGCCCAAGGATCTAAAATGGGCTGAGAACTCACTTAATCCAAATGCAACATAGTCTGAATTTGGCCAATTTAGTCCAAAATTTTTTTTTGGAAAAACATTGTTTTTTCAGGAGAGCCAGAACTGCAGACAGCCCAGAAATGGGTTAAATGATCCATCGGACTGTAGGCTTAGAGTCACCTGTAAATTCTGTGCATTGAAAAATGATGTGTATGTGTGTTCAATTGCATTTCTCCACTTATTTTTAGTCTTTCTGAGTACTCAGCACATGCTGCATACTGCATGCCAGCTTTGTAGTGCTGCTAGTTTTCAGCCAGGTATCAGCCCCAGACCTGCACAGTGAGTATTTTCAACATGGGGAATTCCAGGAGCAAGTGCCAGACAGGTAAGAAATATTCCTATGCAGAATATCTCGGGAATTTGCCTCTATATCCCAGGACTATGGTGGGATTGCCACAGATAAATGTGGCAATCTCAAAATGGTGCCAGAATAATCCCGTGTTTTACAGCCTGCCCAGATGCAGCCTGAGGTCTCTGTGAGCCAGTTTGGTCTTGCAGCTACAGTGTCGGATTCTTACCTGGTAGTTTCCTGGCTTGAGTCAGCTCTCCTACACAAAACCAGCTGGATGGCCTTGGGCTAGTCACAGCTCTCTTTCTGAGCTCTCACAGCCCCACCTACCTCACAGGTTTTCTGTTATGTGGAAAAGAATAGAAAGCTTTGTCAGCTGCTTTGAGTCGCCTTTAAAAAGGTGAGAAAAACAGGATATAAAAGCCATCTCTTCTTCTTTCTGTCTCTTGCTGTCTTCAGGCATCCACAGAGATCACATTCAGGCCGAGGGGGAGTAGTCGAGTATTTACATATCCCTGCCTTAATTTTCATGCATTTCTAATATTGGGGAAGGAGCAAAGGCTATCCTCAAATAAAACTACCACTTTGTTTTTTTTAAAAAAATCTGGCTCCTTAGCAAAATATCAAGAAAGGAAAACAAATGAAACCAAGCGAGTTGGCAGTAAAATACCGTGAGTGCTGTCTATGGGAAAGAAATTTGCGGAGGGGAAAGGCTTGGAATATTGCAAGTAACTCTTTGAAATGGGCTGTGAAATAAGAAGAAAAAGAAACATTAGAAGTCGTGTTTGGGATGAAGATAATGACGAATTCTGGGAACATGTAATACAATGCCCATTGCATAAGGATGCAGATGCGTATTTTTGTCATCCAATGCATCACAGGAGCAAGGGGCCAAGCCTCCCTCAAGATTTCGCCCTGCCATTTGGCAGGGGCAGCAAACAGCAACTGCGGGATCCAAACAAGATTCCACCTTTTCCCCTCACCATCTGGAGACAGCCTCAGACTGAGATGGTCTGTTTTTCAAAGCACCAACTAAAAGTCCGCACTGAATATCGCAGCTTGAAGATGCACAATATACCATAGTACTGCATACAGAACATTTGTGACAGCCAGACATGCTCTGGCACGGTACACTCGCACCACACAGAGCCTCCAACATTAATGAGCCAGGTTGGTCTAGTGGTTAGGGAGCCAGACTCTTATCTGGGAATACTGGGTTCAATTTCGCACTCCCCTATGAAGCCAGCTGGGTGACCTTGGGCTAGTCACAGCTCTCTTCTGAGCTCTCACAGCCCCACCTACTTCACAGGGTGTTCTGTAGTGGGGAGAAGAACAGAAAGCTTTGTCAGCCACATTGAGTCCCCATAAATGGGTGAGAAAAGTGAGGTAGAAAAGTCAACTTCTTCCATGTGTGGCAGTCCCAATCTTCAGTAGCTATAGAGCAGTAAAAACTGCTCCACAGCTTTACTAGGAGCTCCTATGGTGCTCCTGTTACAGTCTGATACACAACATTCCTATACATCTTTATGCAAAGGCTGTGTGGGAGCAGGACAGTGTGGCTGGGGCTACTCAGTTGTGTGCTGCATCGCCAATCACCATAGTAATGGCCTGGCCGCTGTTCCTGATCTTAACCACCGTGGGATAATTTCCCATGGTAGTTAAGTGTGAAAACACCCTCAACCTTGCATTTTTATATCACAGTATCCCCTTTACCTTCCAGCCTATACCGCCAGATCATCTCTTTGAACACTTTGAGGTTGAAATCAGAGTTTGATGTTCTGTCTCCTTGATTTAGCTCATGGTTATGTCATTGCTGTAAGCCAAACTGAGGGGGCCACCTAAACCCCTGAACGTGGCAGGCTGTTGCAGAAGACCAAAAATCAGTTGTGAAGGCCAGGCAAGTCAATTTCCAAGGTGATTCCAGTGCTAGCTGTGCAAACCGCATGCCAGCAGTAACTTTCTCCAAGATGTCTCCTCCTCTCTGTAGACATACACATTCACACTGAGAGAAGCAGACAGGAAGAGCAAAATGCACGGGCCTTACTTCCTCTCTAGAGTGAACAAATCGTATCAAATTTCAACCAAACCGTGGTGCAATTACCTACACAACGTTAAGTAGAGGAATATAAGTACTGGGTTCTCAGGGGGCACTAAAAAGGGGTTCCCAGTCAGGTCTCTGCCAGCCACAGGCAGCCCCTCCTCTTAATAGTGTTTTTGTTTCTGTATTTTTAACAAAGTGTCTGTCATTAGAATTGTTTCTGCAGCTGCTGCTCTGTTTTATTTTAAATGAGGAAATAGTCGGAGCAGGAACACTGAAGAAGCCAAATCAGTAGTAGTAATGAATAAGGGAAAACAGGGCAGGTGAGGGAAGCAAGGAGAAGGGAGGCTGTGGTGAGTAAGGGGGAGGGCAGGCCTCAGCCTGAGTGATGGATGGTGAGGGCAAGTGTGTGAAGTGGAAAGCAAGGCAGAAGATAAGGGGGTGCAGGATAGATGTGCTAATGAGTGAGGAACATAAGAACATAAGAACATAAGAGAAGCCTTGCTGGATCAGGCCACAGCCCATCTAGTCCAACATCCTGTTGCACATAGTGGCCCACCAAATGCTCATGGGCATCTCAAGCAGAGACAAGGACAAACCTTCTCCTGCTCTCAAGGAAGTGAGGGCAACCAAGAAGAGAGGAAAGGCTGCAACATTTGGGACTTATTTTACACATGGCAGAGTTAAATGTTGGAATTCACTAGGAGATGTCCTTATGTGAGTATTCCTCATAAGGTCAGAGTCGTCAACAGAGGGAAAGCAGCCTCGGTGTTTAGGATGGAAGGTTTCTCTGAAATGCAAGTTATTTCCCATTTCTGTGCTGCCTTTTCACTGTTTTTACCTAAACTGCTTAGAAATACTGTAAAAGGATCAGCATTGTGTTAGAGGCAGATGGTCCATAAGAGCCAAGTTGGCAGCATTCTACCACACGCAGGAGTTCAGTGGACCCTTCAGTTCAGGGAAGGACAATAAGGCCTAATTCACTGTGATCATTGTGGTCAATTTGTATGCAGCTTTGTGCAGCATTGCAGCCTTATTTGCTGTCCTCATGTGCATTCTGGAAAGGCTGACCGACAGAGGGAATCATGTGCTGTATCGAGGGCATTCACTCCAAGAGAGGACCAGGATTGCTGCTGGGTGGGCAGCTTGTCTCCAAGCAGCAAAGGCTCCTTCTGCACTTCCTGCTCTTTCATCCTGAATCAGTGGGTCTGGAACAGCATGGGCAGGATCAGTTCAAGCCATGGCTGCAAAGCCTAAGTGACTTCACAGTCACACACCCCTGCCTCTGAAGGCTAGGAATGAATGTTCCTAGCTTTGTAGCCTCTCTCTCTCTGTGTGGATGTTCTTCAGCAGCCCTCTGGTAATCCCAAACATGGGAGGAAGCCTTCTGCATGCTTCCCATGTTCTGGATCAGGGCCCTGATTGCACTGGTAGTACTAATTTAACAGGACTAGGAGGAGGAGGAGGAGGAGAGGAAAAATTGGCTTTTATTACTCTGCTTTGTGTAGGAGTGCAGAACCAAACCAGGAGACTATCAGATAAGAGTCTGACACTCTAAGCACAAGACCAAACTGGCTCACACTAGAGATCTACATTAAGGACCTCCTTAATCCAGTTCATGCTCTGTCTAATGCACACAGAGATGGGCCAGCAGGGCCTGGGGCCTCCATGATCGACATTAACACATGGATACAGAAGCCCAGAATGTGTATTACATGGATCCTTAATCTGGATTAAGAATATGTGCAGAAAGGACCAATGTTTCCAAGGATTCCTGCTCTGGAGATGGTGTGTTTTTTAATCCTCCAACATGATGGCTAATAAGGTGTACCTCCTGGCAGTGAGAATGGGCTGCCATGGAATTTGATGCTTGGGCTTGCATGGTGGGTGAATTTGGATATCCTGCTCCCAGAGCCACCTTTTTCCTTGGGGGAAGTTACAGCTGCTGTGTATCTTGCCTACCAAGAGTTCTGCTGGTTGTGATATGGTGAGCAACTACATAGCCACAGCTGTGCTACTAGGCCCACTCACAGTGTCACAACTTGAAGGGGGTGCAAACATTGCTCACAGGAAACTCACTACCTGTTCTTTGTCAAACTGTGGACAACATTTTAGTTGTCTGAGACTTGGGATGACTTAATGAGCTCCAGGACAGTGGTGGGGGTGGTGGGCAGACAGGTCCCACCAAGGAGTGGTCAGCCCCATTCCACGTGATAAGCGCAAACAGGCCCAAATCTCAGATCTCTGGGACTATTTTAAGCCATTCTAGAGATATGTTTTTAACAACAAGAAAGTCAGTATTAGAAGAAAACACCATTTCATATGAAAAATAGAGCTAATGGAAAAGAGGAAACTACTAAGATCTAATTACTAACCTTTGAGAAGAGTATCCAGAGATGATCTGATGTATGGAAAATTCGGTTTTGGGGGTTGTTTTTTAAATCAATGTTGGGCTTTTTGCTATTAATCCAATTTCTCTTTCAAAAAGGAAGATTTCCTTGCTTTCTAATGAAATACAATTTGCTAATCACTTTTTCTGACTTGGGTCAAATTGTGCTGGGCATTTTGACATTTCTGTGGTCTTTAATCAACTACAGTGGAAAGATGAATTAAAATGAAAGGAGACAAACAAGGAGGACAAACAAAGTTGATAGTTCGATATGTGTGCAATCTTTGTGGGCAAAGCTTCCTCATCTTGTAACCTGTAGCCCACAGGCTATGTCCATATGGATACCTGAGGTACCTCTCATCTGATCTAGGAGCAGAGCACCCAAACATCTGGATGGCTTGGGATGACGTGCCAGCCAGCTCCAGCGTTGCCCTTGGGGTGCCAGAGCAAAGCTATAAATGCTGGAAAATCAACATCTCAATGGATTAATGGAATATATGGATCAGTGGAATCATTCATTCATTTATATTATTTGCATATTTATTATAACAGAATAGTTGTAGATCAGGGCTGCACTATTTTATTCTGCTCTAACCAGAGATCCTAAAGCAGCAAATAGCAGTTCGTAATGAGAAATAATATTTGATGTTCTGCAATATATACATAGATTTAAAAAAGAGAAGGAAAGAAGGAAAGGAAGAAACAAGAAGTAAAATGGTAGGAGGAACCTATTTGAGCATTGCTGATGGAAATGTCAACCATCTGAGAAAGTGACTGCTTTGGCCATTCTTATAGTGACAAGCTGGGGCTGTATCCACACACAGTAAAAACATGTTGCTCAAAAACAGGTTAAAAGTGGCAGCATCTGCTCGCTAGTGCCTTAATCCACTTTATTAGTGCATTATCTGGCTTATAAAGTGAATTTGGGCTGAGTGGGAACACCCTATTCTATCACCTTCAAGTTGCCTTTGAGCTGCTTGCCTTAACTGTGTCCATATATAATGTAAGTCTGTGATCAAATACAGAAATAAAAAGCATCTCTTGAGGTGTCTCTGAGGCAGCTTACATTGTACCCAGATATTGTTTAGTTATTCTGATATTTTTTGATATTCTGGATTAAAAAAAGCTTTGAGGTAGGATTGTTCACACACCAATCTGTTTCTCTTCCCCTCCTAAGCATTCTGTCCTAGAAAAGGTGGATTAGAAGAATGTTGGGAACAGGAGGGCCACATACTGTCTCTCTGAGGCACCTCTGAGGCAGCTTAGAGATGCCTTTGAAGTTCACACACAAGTCTGTCTCTCCTTCTCCTGAACATTCTGTGGTAGAAAAGTGGATGAGAGAAGGCTTGGGAACAGGACGACTGCATACTGTCTTTCTGAGGCACATCTGAAGTTCCCCTTCTGTTATGTCTGAACACAGCGTATATCCACTATGAAGCTGGATACAGTTATTATGGTCGTTTCCTCACAGTGTGGGCTATCCTATATCATGATGCTTCAACTCAGCCCATCACGGGCCAGGCTGCGCCGACCTGCTAAAAGGGCCATCTGTACTGCAGATGATCCACCATGGGCCATCTTCTGATACCAAGAGTAATATGGTGCTAGGCATGGTATGCCAGACTTTGGATTGTGCTATCCACTTAAGGGTTTCTTATCTGCTATACCAGCTAGAACACTTTGTGGATTGCTTGCAAGAAGGCCACACTTGGAATGGGCTATGGTGCCATTTTCATTGTGTAGCCTGTTCTAACCCCTTCTACAGTGCAGATAACATGTTCTGTGGACCCTGCTGGTTTGGTCTCTCTCTCTTTCTCTCCAGTTTATTTTATAGAGTTGCTGTGAGGAATTCTGAGTTTCTTGAGGAAAATTTGGTGGGGCAAAATTGCCACAAATATAAAATCATGATTCTGACTGCTCTTTAGTGCATCTATACTAAAATATACAACCTATCCACATTCGTAAAGTCGTATTTGTGCCTTCTCTCACCATTACTAGCAAGAGTAAGAGAGGAATTGCTCAAGAGCTGAAAGAATGAGAGAAGTAATAATCTGCCAAACTGCCATTTGTAAACCTGGAATGCTTGCCAGGAAGGAAGTTCTTTAATAATATCCTTCCTTCTTACTAATTAAAATAGTGAAGGACGTATGGGTGACCTTGTGGCAGTCAAGACCAAAAGATGAACTTCTCCTTTCCCTTCACACCTGTTTGCATGTTTACAGTGACCACCAACCAACATGTAGCTCCTAAAGTAATCCAAACAGTTGCCTAGCAACTAAGAGATCAAACATGAGGTATCCATGGAGGGGCAGTGTGTAAGAAAGGGGTAGTGACTGCCATGTGAAGCAGTACTGAGGAAAGTAATCATAAGCCTGGCTTCTGTCTGAATTCCCCGCTCCTCAGAAAGGGCTAACATAAATAGACGGGACAGGTTGAGTTAAATCAGTTTATTCAAATGTATACAATAGGTTCAGGGCATCTTACATTTATTATATTCCTTGTGATTATGGCAGTCAGGGAATGAGAAAAGGCAGCAGGTCCTTTTGAGTTGACTGAATGATTAATGACAGAGAATTACAGATCCTCACAGACAAGAAACTGTGAAATGAAGTTGTGGAACTGTGAGTGGACTGTAAGAAAAGCAGCTAGACCTAAAGAAGGCATGGATGTCATGAAGGATGTCAAGGTTGGACAATGTTGTCCTGGGTATGAAAGAAGAGCTCTAATGGATCTAATCTATGGATGTGCACAAATATCCATAACATTCAAAATTTGGACATTCGTACACGAATCAAATATTACAACTTTCACACATTGACATTTGTATTCGTACAAATGTTTCGGAACATTCATGAACCGAGGAGCTCAGAAAGCGGCTGCACCAGTCACATCTGTGCTGGATCCAGAGTGCATTCAACATGGATTAAGAGCAGATTCAAAGTGGATTCAGGGAGGATTTGACACTTTCAGAGTAGATATGTTATAGGATAGGTATCGGATACATATCAGATAAGTATTGGATACATATGCATTTGTATCAGATATTCATACGACTTCATATTGAATAGAATCCTACCACAAGTGAAGGGGAACTATTTGAAGGAATATGAATGTTCTTACATTTGATTCTATATGAATTGAATGTAAAAAAAACCTCCTCATTTGTGTACATCCCTAATCTGATCCAATCTAGTTCGGCATTTGATCCTTCACTCACGATCATCCCACAAACTGGACATGGAAATAATTTCCCCTCCAAATTTTCTTCCCAAGCAATTGTTTTTGAAAGGCATGCTTCCCTATTTAGTTTAGGGCTGCTTTCAGATGGGCAGATCTAAGCTTTGATTTGTAACACTTTGTTTTGATTATAAGCCACAACTACAAGTATGGCTGTGTCCAAACAGGGGCTAAAAAGCATGGTGTGGCTATGTTGGGATTGCCACATATATCTGTGGCTACCCCAACATAGCCCTGGTATATAAGGGCAAAAATGTTCTTTTTCCTGTTCTGGGAACCGAATTAGTAATGGGGACAAAGAACATTCACATCATTTTGAAATCACTTTTTAACACAAGTGGAAACGCAGCCTTATTGTTTTAATATCTATTGTTGCTGTTCTAATGTTTGATTTTAAATGCTGTTACCTGCCCTGAGACCTTCAGGTATAGAGCGAGATAGAAATACAAATGCAAATAATAAATAAATAACAGACTGGGGAAACTGAATTCCACAGTCTGTATATATTTTATAAAATCAGAAAAAGAGCAGCCAACACATGTGTTATTTTGTATGACTAAGATTCAAAAGATCATTTCTCGCCCTGAAATTCTTCCTTCCTGCAAGTCCCTTGATTTTTTCCAAATTTCCCAAACTGGTGCCTACCAGTTGTTTTTGATGATATGCCCCATGTAGGGATTCTGGTGGGCAAGGGTGAAGGCAGCAAAGCCTTAACATGAAAGGCATTATTTTTAGAATGCAGTATTAAAGTATAAACTATCACCTCATCCCTGAAGCTTGCATAACTTCAACTGAAAGCATGAAACTTTTATTAAGACCATGAAATGTACAGTTTGAACACGGGTATAAAATGTTGGGTGGGTTCTTTTGGTCTAGGTCTCACATTTCCTGGTGAAGGCCCTTGTCTCAGCAGTCCCACGTCAAATCATCGATGCTCTAGTGGTTTTATATAGATAGTAGAGCAAAAGAGATAAGGTCACTCCCTGAGGAACCCCACAAGTGAGTTTCCAGCGCGTTGAGCAAGAAACTCCGATAACCACTTTCTAGTACAGTGATGGCGAACCTTTTGAGCTCGGTGTGTCAAAACTCACAAGAAAACCTAGCTTAACTCGGGTGCTGTGTCACATCTAGAAATATCCATAATTTTGTGATATTTGTAACTCTAGTAAAAAAAGTTATATTTTTGATATATGTATTTTATTAAAAGCAAAAACAATTATTTACATTAGTAACTTTTGTTGCTGAATTTTGTTTGCTAAATCTTCAATTGAAAGTTGGTATTTTGTACACTTCAAGAACAAGCAAGCACTACAAGCTCAGGTGCCAGGTTGACCAGGTGTGTCACTCAAAAGGGCTAGGCGTGTCACCAGTGACACGCGTGCCATAGGTTGGCCATCACTGTTCTCGAAGATTGGAATGGAACCATTTGATGCAGCATTTCCAGCTCCCAAACTCCATAGCCTTTCCAGAAGGATGCTATGCAGAAGGATTCCAGCATCCTTCTGAAAAGGCTGTGGAGTCTGGGAACTAGAAATACTGCATCAAATGGTTCCAGTACGGCGAGGGATTCAGGAGAATTCAGGACGGCTTGCTCTCTGTCTTTGTCTCAGAGAAGGTCATCAACCAGGATGATGAATGCAGTTTCAGTAGCACAACCAGGCCTGAAGTGTGATGGAAGTGGGTCTAGATAACCCCCTTCCTCCAAGCATGCCTACTGTTGAACAGCAACAACTGTCTCCAATACTTTGCCCAGAAAGGGCATACACTGGTTACTGGGCAGTGGTTGTTTAACTCTTCTGTATCCAGGGAGGACATCTTAAGAAGGGGTATAAACCTATCTACTTAAGAGCTGTTGAGACTACTCCATATCTCAATTGAGCATTCACCACCCATCTGGACATACCCTGTTTTACTCTATTTTAAATGAATGTGTTACTCCAAAGGGGGTGCATTGACCCCAAACCAGAAAACACTCCTTTCTGTAGAGCCCACTTCAGGCTGGCATTTGATGCAGCATGCTGCACAAAAATCAGCTGAACAATATAATATAGGGCCACCACTGGCCAAGGCAGGACATGAGCGGTTTTGTTGCTGCTGTGACCCCTCAGGTACCTGTGTCCTGCATTGGCCAGCACTGGTCCTATAATATATAGTTCTATACACCACAGGTAGTGCAATCCATAGTTCAAGTGTCCTCCACAGACAAAGGAACTGACTATAACTCACTCTGTAACAAGAGAGAGAAAAATAGGAAGGAAAATACCTGAAAGCCTACCTAAGGTCTAAAATCAGCTGAACAGCTGGAGTTCTGGCTGTACTTCTGATTGGTAGCTGGAGATCTGTCCACTTTTCTGGCTCCTGCGAGTAGCATTCAACCCTCACGTTGGCTTCATGAATTTGCTTTGGATCCTTGAAGCTATGGCAGGCTTTTTCTACCTATAATGCAGCAGCATCTTCTTGCTGACTGCAGTCACCCTGTCGGTGGCTCTTGCAGCTGAAATCTTAAGCAGAAGCTTTATAAAACTGATTCCCAGACTATATATATATCACATTATATATATGCCTGTGTACTTAGTTTCTGAGCTTCATGTTCCTACAAAACATAATCTGGGATTGAGAAACACTGCCTATAGTTTATATACAGATACATTTCATCATTGTTGGAAAGGCTCTGAACAGGTGCTTCTTCAGTCTGTTATCCCATCTGTTAACTTTGTGTATGGGCAATTTCAGGACTGCAACTTCTCATCCTTAGAGCTTCTTTATTTAAATCTTCTACCAGTGGACTGGGCTCTCAGAAGTAGAATACCTGAGTATCTCACGCCACCCCCTCATGGTAGGGGATTGCGGTGTGCCAAGGGCAGAAGCACTTTGTCCCATCCCAGAAGCATGACATGTAGCATCACACCATCTCTGTGGTTAAGAAGATCATTGACATATTCTTATACAACCAGAAATGACTCCAGAAGGAAGCCATTTTTCACAACAACAACAGTCTGAATGTAATGCAGCCCAGACTGCTATGTATCTACACAATAGTGGTGCAAAAACCTAGCAGGTGCTGTTGGTGTCCTTTGTCCCACTGTGTAGGAGGGATTCTTCTGAGGACATTTGGAGGAGTGCCCCTTGCCTGCTGGCACCATTAGCACATAGATACCATACCTGGGACCTCCACTGGGCACCCTCCGTCACCCGTGTGGAAACTGGTGGCTATCTTGCAGTTTCATGAATTGTGATAACCCTTAGGGCCAAACACTTTTGGCTCAAAGTAGCCAGTGTTTCCATCCCTCCTTTAATCCAAATTTAAGACCAGAAGATGCACTTCCAACGTGGTGGAATGAGAAAATACTAGCTGTCACATTTTAGCATCCCTAAGTTGCTTTTGAGCCACTTTTTAAAAACTTGTGTGGATGCAGGCCGACAGTTATAGGGAACAGAGGAGCCCTGCTGGATTTTCTAGTCCAGCATCCTGTCCCACATAGTAGCCCACCAATTGCTCATGGGCACCTCAAGCAGAAGAGCAAACCTTCACCTGTTCTGGAATCCCAGCAAATGGCCTTTAGAGACATCCTGCCTGTACCCCCAACCTGGAGGATCCATTCTAGTAGCCATCGATACCTCTGTCATCCATGAATTTGTCCAACCCTTTCTTAAATTCTAGCCCAGTCTATTGTGATCTGGATCTGTGCAATTCTAGCTAATAAGAACTTAGACTTTGCAAGTCTGAGCCAGAATTGTGGAATAGCTAATCCTATAAAAAATAGATGTTGTTTGATAGCAGTGATATTTGGTGTTTGTGGCAAGAAAACTGCAGTGATGATCCTTGCCTGGAAAGTAACCTAAAGCCAAGGGAATCCCAGCTGTATCAACATCTGAATTTAATCTGGGCCTGAGGCTTTACATTCCAAGGCCACCATCCAACACACTTGAGTTCATTAATTTCAAGGATCTCAAAGCATTTACTTAACTCTGAAGTAGATTCTGGTCCCCATCTAAAATGACTTACCTTGCTGATGCTGTTGTTTCAGGTTTTCCAAGTTCTTTCTAGGTACAGCAACTTTATAAACACTTTGCAAAAAATTACTCCTCAAAACGTCAAAACACACTGTACTGATATAATTTTCTTACACAGTATTCTTCTTCATATATATGTTCATCCTTGTCTCAGCTTTTCTCCTTAGCAGATCAGCTCACTCAATAAGAAGCTAGTGATATTTGTAACAGTGGCCCTAGTCACACCTATATGAGACAGGACATCCTGGTTACATATAGATCATTAGGTCATCCTCAGCCCGTCCTCACTCTAGGCTACATCACTCAAACCTTTCTCCACTATCGACCTGAGCATTCTCCATGGAACTCTTGGCTCTCCACCCCTTTTGTTTCATTAAATCTCTCTCTTTTCTTACTGGATGTTGTCGTATAACTCAAGGGAGGCGAGGGCGTGTGTTTGTGATTCTTTTTTAAGCCTGCTCCCCCACTTCCATGCCCCCTTACTTTTTCAATGTGCTTTTCTTCCCTGTGTGATTATTTTTTTAAATAATAAATTTACAGAAAAATGCTAGATAGAGTAATCATACATATAAACTGAGGAGAGGGGGAGATGCCTCATGAACCCTGCACATGCCGCCGTCCCCTAGACGTTGGCTGAAAGGAAACACTGGATGCCAGCCACCACAGCATGGTTTGGCCTCTTTTAGCCTGTCCCCCTGCTCACACTGAGGAAGCAAAGACGGACTGGGATGCCAGGGTGGGCTGAGTCCTCTGGAAAAGAGGACTCTGGCTAAAATGTTCTAACAGGAGTAGGCCGGCTAGGAAAACAAATTGTATAAAAATAATGTGAGTAATGCAACCTGAAGTCATCCTAAATTAAAGGTGTGACCAGGGCCAGTAATTCAATAGCAGCTGCAGTATCCCATGATCTCTAAGCCCTTGCAACTCCACATGAATAAGAGCAAGCCCATATTCCCCTTGCTCCTATGAACATAAAAGGAGCCCTGCTGGATCATGCGACATCCCATCTAGTCTGGCATCCTGTCTCACACAGCGACCCACCAATTGCTTGGAAGACAAGGGCAAAACCTTCACCTGCTTTCAGCTCCCAAATGAGATCTTGATGGCTGGGGTAGCATACACTTTAAAAGAAATGCTACTACACTTGTATTACACACACACACACCAATGTGGATGCTACCTCAGTTAAGGTAGCAAAAGGTCTTGGATCAGCTATGGGTATGCATAAGTTTGTAAAGGTGTTTTGAGAACACCTAAGTAATTCTAATGCTAACATCCTTGGGCAGAAAGTCCTTCAGAAAGACCCCTGAAGGATCAGTTCCTACAATTTTTAATATAAACATACTTTCAAGGTTTGAAATGTGTTGTTTCAGCTATCTCTATGGGCCCCAGGCTCACCTAAGTTTTAATACCCTTTCAATTCACGTTTAGAGTGTGAGAACACATCAGTAAAACGATGAGTAGTTTTCCTTCTTCACTATCCAATCCAGAAAATCCACCTTTGGATTAGATAAAGTAAAATGACTACAAACTTCACTAACATGTTGTCTCGCTTTGAAGGTGGATTAAAAATTACATTAAATGCACAGTTCAGAACTTGAGAACATAAACGTTTAGCAAAGGCACGCAGACCATGGAAGGATATAAAGTATTTGGATCTGGTTCGGGACTATGTTCAATTACACGAAGAAAGTAGAAGTTGAATGACTTTGCAAGAGTCATGATGAATGAAACATCACTCCTGAATTTGCATGGCTACGCATCAGGAAAAACAGTCTGGTTAAGACATGATAACACGTAGGATGTAATGACAGCAGCAAGCAGCTTGTACGTTTTTGAAGGACTCCACATTTTCTGTTTTCAGCCACTTGCTCATTAGATTGTTGAGATAACGCTTAAATAGTGGGAGCTGATTGTAAAAGACAATCCAGTATTTCTCTTTGATATAAAATGCTGGAGATAAATAATGACTTTGGCTCAAGGCTCACACACTTTTGCAAAATTTTTAAGGAGGTCATACCCACAGACTCAAAGTGAAAGCCCAATAAAAATATCTTTCCGTTTTCATGGTATTTGTTGATTTATGATGAAATCCAGTCTTCAGTCTAACAGATTTGACACAGCTGTGTGATCCTGGAAAATGTCATATCCTGAGCATTCTTGTATTTTGCTCACTGAATTTTTGTAAAAATGCATGTCCTCCTATGGTCTGTAAGGTAGTTTGTTTTATGCCATTAACCTTCACCTCCATCTGCCTCCAAACTGGTATTCAAATGGTCATTGAAATGGGCCAGTTCAGTGGTCAGATCCTGGAGGAAATTGCTCACCATAACATGCAACACAGGGGAACTAAGAGGGAAATTCACTTTGCTTCCTTTTTAAGACAGTTGTCAGTAGTGTACTTTATAATTTATCCCACAGTCTAAATTCCCAAAGAAGCCAAGACCACAAACAATTGGCATACCAATAAAGTTACACAAGAATGGCTGGCACATGGAAATTTTAAAGGCGATAATTTTGCTCACAGTGAGCAGTGCTAGTACACAAATAGTACTGGAGCTAACTGGCAATGCAGTTCTGGGCAATTTCATTGAACAAATTCAATGATTTAAGTGAAATTCTATGATTGGAAGGGCTTCTGGTTCAAAACAAGTAGTAACTGACACTCAGACCCTTTCTGCACTAGAGTGCTGACCCAGATCTAGGGCCGCCTCATTCAAACATTAATCTGGATTGAAGACGCCTCATCTCATGTTAGGCCAGACCCATCCCCATGGGATGGAGCTAGATTCGGATCAGGAGGGCCCTTGATCAGGGTCTGCAGTCTGGTCTCAGGACCTTAATCTGGATCATGGGGGTGTGCAGGTGGCATGCCTCTGTGATCTGGAATTCCCAGAAGTGGGTTTTCAGCACAGCACACCATAGGAATTGACATTCTTATCTGTCAGGGAGAGGATGGCTACAAAGCTTATACCACATCATTCAAGTTTCACAGCCATGGGAGGATTAATCTGGATTAGTGCCAGCTGCAGCCAGTGCTCACCTGACACTTGCCTCCTCACATTCCAGATTGTAGATCCAAGGAATCCAGATCTACTGATCAGAATCTATAGCTGGAGCAGTGCAGAAAGGACCCACATCCTCACACCATGTAACATCTTAATTACTAGATGCCACACCGATGTGTAAAATTAAATAGCTGTGCAACACACACCTGTGTACCCTACATCTGGGAAGCCAAAAATGTCTAGTCCTACCACATCTGTGAACAATTAAGGCAACATCCGCATGTATTCTGCAGGCCCAGTTGGCCCAGGAGTGGGGTTTTCAAACATCTGGTTCCCCTTAACTCACCCCAACTAGTCCCTGGGTCTTCCCAGCTACCCTGGGAGTTGACTTATCTGAATGCCTGGTTGAATGACTTCCAGGGGCTACATCTATCCATAAGGCAGCAACTCCTCCTCCTCCATGTAGGCTGTGATCAGTCACAGCCAAAAAAGAAAGAAAGAAGCATCTCTGTGGCCAGGGAAATGATGTACCATGTAGAAAATACTTAAATTTGTGTTTATAATAGATGTCGCAGCATGGGCCACCTTTGAAGCTAAAAACCAAGTGTTGTCCATCCTCAAAATTGTAGGCTGTGGGTTTTTTGTTTTGGGCCTGGAATCAGTTCCAGAAATCAACTGTCTTCCAGAGCCTTGGCCACTCTTACCACAGTTGCCTGTCTGCAAGGTAGCAACAAGAACTGGGACTCAGCTAGGCCTCTTGAGGGAGACTTTTAAAATAATCTCCTAATAGAGTGCTCCAGGACACAGGTTATGGAATAGTCTCCCCCTTGAGGTGTGTCACGCCCCTTCTCTGTATACATTTAGGAAAGCAGTAAAGCCGCACCTCTTTGCCTTGGCATTTGGCTAATGTGACCATTTCCCCACCTACTGTAGCTATTAGTATTTTAATATTGAGAATACGGGTTTAAAAAACATATATATGCTGGATTTTTCATTTGTCTGCTTGTTTGCTTTTAAGTGTTTTTATGGATTTTATTGTTTTAACCTGCTGTTTTAAAACTTGTAACCCGCCCTGAGACCTACGGGCATAGGGCAGGATATAGATATAATAAATAAATACTGTGTTGTTGTTATATTAACATTCATTCATTGGCTGAAAAACAAAGGATCTTCCCTTCTCTGAAATTTTCAGCATAGTGTTTCTGCCTATTTTTGGTGCCTCTGTAACAATTTAATGCTGGATAAACCATGGCTGCACAAATTCAATGCATGCCACATTTTCATCTATGAAAAACCAAGAACGTATAGTAAGCTTTACACCATTTTAAGACAGCATGTTGCTGGAATGACTTAATATCTGTTCTGTATAAACTCTGTGACAAGTTTAAATATTTTGATTTATGCTATATTTAGATCTGGCAACTTGCCAGCTAAACTAATCTTACTGCCATTTTAAAAGGGCGCAAGGGATGGCAGGTAATTCTTTAAATCTAAGAAAACATGTGCTTTTGCAAAATTAAAATAAAATAAATATCCAAGAGTTGTGGCTTTTAGAGAAAAAGCAACTTAACTGCAAGACAAACATGCACAAAAATAAAGTTTATAATAATGATGCAGTTGAGCATGAGAAAACGATGAGCTCTGTATTTACAGAGAACATTCTGTACCTACATTTGGAACTGAGCTGAGTAGAAGTGTGAATGAACTTTTTTCTGGTTCAGTTCAATTGGAAGTGAAGTCGTTTGCACGTGACATCTTTGAATCAAATGTTGAACATCCCAAAGAAATTAACAGTTTGATGTGAATGTTCAACAAATTCTTTTATGGAGGAAACAAAGGAGGAAATCAAGGGGAGCCAGCGGAGCAAAAGATGGACAGACCTTGAGCTGGAGATCTCAAAATTGTCATGAGGGTCCTGGGGGGTGTCAAGTCTTGTGGCGATTAGATACAGCTTTGAATCTTGTTGGAATTTTTCATTTTGCAGAAAAGAAGCTATCCAGGGCTTCGTTGATTGGTTACTGTGTTGCCTTTTGCACTTGGTTTATTCATATAATTAGATTGTCCTCTTTATTTTCTGGACCATTATCACCAATAAGGAGAAAATTTAATGAGCAAAATTCAGCGTCAGTTATTTGTGTTCAAAAGCCCCCCGACAAAGTGTTTTCTGGATTGCACCTCTAGTGGTAATTGGGAAAATGTGAGTCTATACTGTCCCACACCCCTCAGTTTCAGCAATCTGTCATTTATTAAATTGTGCAAGATGCTTATCCACAAATACAGCTGTGGAAATTACTCCTCAGAAAGCCAGTATGATGTAATGCTCCAGTGCTGGGTAAGTACACCAGGAACACTTCTCATTCATGAAAATCATTGGGTAAATTCAGACTCTTATTCTTAACATAACTTAGCCTACCACAAAAGACAGTTTCATAGCTTGTTAAGGTGGTTGGAAAATCATTTATGTCATCTTGAGCTGTTCAGAAGGAAGATGGCTAAAAATGTAATGGTAAATACTGGATCAAAATGTCATTG
Organism: Aspidoscelis tigris stejnegeri; assembly: GCA_023333525.1. Taxonomy (NCBI): domain Eukaryota; kingdom Metazoa; phylum Chordata; class Lepidosauria; order Squamata; family Teiidae; genus Aspidoscelis; species Aspidoscelis tigris. The sequence goes on from JALMGA010000007.1 coordinate 19,461,571, forward strand.
AGGGTTCAGAGGTGCTGATTAACTTCTCTGTATTCCCTGCTATAACTGTATCTATCAATGCTGTGTCCCTTTTAGAACCACACTCCTTTTCAAAAGCACTTTATAATAGTTTCTTGTGAAAAGAATGGATTCCAAGTATTAATTTATTAATTTTCATATTATTTCATTCTACCAATTACATTACATTACTATTATATTATATTATTTGCCTGTCCTGCCACCACCCTCCTCCCCAGAGTTGGTTGGTCTTTATCATCAATTCCTCATTAAAGTCAGTTTGGAGATTATTTTCACAATTCCTTGTTATGCTTTGTCTTCTTTTCTGTCCTTCATCTATCTAACACAGTTGTCCTACCCTCTGCCATGGAATTCTTCATTCATTGTCTTGTATTGCACGTCCTATGCTCCTTAATAGAATTGAACATTAATTGTTCTGCTAAATAGTTATACCAGTGTTGAATTGTTCTTTCATTTGGAACCGTCCAGTTTTTAACTATTACAGGTTGCCAGCAAACAACATTTGTTTTAGTAAATTGGGATCCTGTACGTTTATAATTTGAATGTCCATTTTATGAAACAAAGAAACCTCTTTTGTCCAAATTATGTTAGTATTCAAAGGGCTTTTTCACGCGTAACTTCCGTGGGACAGTGTGCCACAAGTTAACTTCCAAGGTGGTGGCCACCCAGACCACATCACAATAGCATTGGCTATGGCAATTGCCACCACAATGTGCAACTGTGCAGCCACAGCTGCATTGCACTGCCCCCAGATAGTGTCCACATTAGGGATGTGCACAGATATCCGTAAGAGTTGAAATTTGGCCAAATTCAGCCGAATTCGGACATTTGAACTTGAATTGAATCTTACGATATTCGTATGCTAACATTCAAACAAATACTAATGTTCCAGACATTTGTACAAATAGTTCAGACATTTGTTAAGCTGGGGAAATGTATTGGATACCTATCTATTCTTATCTGATATGTATCTGTTCATATCAGATATGTATGTATTCTTATCAGTAATGCAAAGATTTGGATCTGAGTTTTTAATAGGGGGAATGATCTGAATGAAGGAATGTCATTGCCAGCATCTTTATTATTAGGTAGAGATGTGCACAAATGGTATTTTTGTACTCGATTCATACTGAATGCAAGAACATTAGTATTCACTCAAATAAATCCTTTCAAATGCGGTAGGATTTGAATTCGATATGAATATTCCATACAAATTTGATACAAATCCCATGTGAATCTGCAATGAAGCTTCATACAAATGTATCAAATCTTTGAATGTGCCAACAGTCGATTTGAATGCCTGAATTTCCCCTAATTTGTATGATTTTTTAATGTTATAAATACTCGTGCACATCCCTATTAAGGATATTCTAGAATAAAGCATGGATATTCTGGAATGGGGCCGGATCTGTGGTTGAGAAAGCAGATGGCTTCTTTACAGGTGGTTGGGCGGGGGGGGGGGGAGCACCCTGGTTGGCACTCAAAATGACCACCTTTTCTCCATTTCAGACAGCCCCTTTTTTCCATGGACACTTCAATTGAAACAGTAATCCAGGGCATCAGGTTCATACCCAGGGGCGGGGGGGGGGAGCCCCCCAAATTTCTTTTGTTCCCCTCAAAATTTTTAATTTTTAATCCACCAAATCAGACAGCTCCTCCCAAATCTGAGACTTCAACTCATTCTGTTATTTTCTTTGCTACGTAACATAGAACAGCATTTTCAGACTTTTTTTTTGCACTGGAAAGGTAGATTTCACATTGTACTGAAGTTTTTAAATAGAGAAAATAATGGTAGGTTGTGAACCAGTTTGGTCTAGTGGTTAGGGAGCCGGACTGTTATCTGGGAATACCGGGTTTGATTCTGCTCTCCTCTATGAAGCCAGCTGGGTGACCTTGGGCTAGTCACAGCTCCCTTCTGAGCTCTCACAGCCCCACCTTCCTCACAGGGTGTCTGGTGTGGGGAGAAGAATAGAAAAGCTTTGTCAGCCACTTTGAGTCCCCTTCAATGAGTGAGAAAAGCAGGGCAGAAAAGGCAACTCTTCTTCTTCTTCTTCTTCTTCTTGCTCCCCACCCTCCGTGCTTCTTTTGTAGAGCGATGATGGTGGGGAGAGACTGGGCTTTCTGTTGTTTATATGATGTTAAATTGTTCAAATGGCATTTTTACAGGCTGCCAAGTTTTAAAGAAGAACACATTTTGGCAAAGTTCAGACTTTAGAAAAGTCACTGGAAGAGGTGATAGCTTGGGAAAGTTTTGAACAAACAAGCAAACAAACACTGAAATGGGAGATTATTAAATGTGATATGCGGTAAACATGCATACTTATGTATGTACGATAACCACATATCACATTGAATACTCTGAGACAGTTTGGTCTTGTGGTTAGAGTGTGGGACTCTTGTCTGGTAGTCTCCTGGTACAATTCCACACTCCTACATGAAGCCAGCTGGGTGACCTTGGGCTAGTCACAGCTCTCTTCCTGAGCTCTCACAGCCCCACCTACCACACAGGGTGTTGTGGGGAGACAAAGAGAAGGTTAGTCAGCCACTTTGAGCCCCCTAAAAAGGGGTGAGAAAAGAGGGGGGCTGTGAGAGTGCTTTTTGGCTGTACACTATGGTGCACCACTGAAACCTACCCCCCAGTAACCCTAGAACATGGAAGCGTGCACCTTCTGCACATCTCCTGTGTTCTGGATCAGAGTGACTTATTATTTATTTATTTATTTATTTATTTATTTATTTATTTATTTATTTATTTATTTATTTATTTATTTATTTATTTATTTATTTATTTATTTATTTGTTTGTTTGTTTGTTTGTTTGTTTGTTTGTTTGTATTTCTATCCCGCCCTATACCCGAAGGTCTCAGGGCGGGTTACAATATTATATTAATCTTAGACAGGTCCCTGCCCTCAGGCTTACAATATAAAAGACAAGATACAAAAGGAAAATGGTGTGGGAGGGAACAGGGAACAGTACAGTCCACTGGTACTACTAATTAAACAGTACTACCAATGATCTAGATTAGGACCTCCCTAATCCAGATCAGGGCCTGTCAAATGCGGATAGAACCAGACCTGAAGTGGGCAGGGCCTCCATGATCCACATGAACATGTGGATATGAAGTCTTACATCCAAACTATACAGGCCCTTAATCTGGTTTAAGGACCTGCACAGAAAGGCCCATAGTGTCTTCTCTCTAAGAGCACAGTCCTAAGTCAATTCACTTACCCAGCCCAGAAGGAGTTTGACTTATAAGAGGCGGGGGAAAGAATGAATAGACTCATTGTAGGACATTCTATGCCAGTGTTTAGGATGCCCAATGTTAGGGCTTTCCTGGACTTGGAGGGGTATGACCTGGGTTTTACATGCAAGGCCGGCAAGGCAAAACTCCATTAGTGGGGAAGTGGCTCAGTAATTTTTAGGGGAAATGTTTCACTGAGGCAGAAGAACTGTCAGTTACAGATCATGCATCAGTGTGCTCAGAAGTCACTCATCAGTGGCAATGTAAATCTTCTCCCATTACTCTATTAGTTCTAGTTCTCTAGCTTCTACTGCTTGTTCTCACCTAATCCATGTTACATCATCCCAGTGGGAGAGGTGTGAGTTTGACTAGAAACATGCTAGAAGTTTGGCGTGAGTTCAGAAAATTCATATCAAATCACACAATTCAAGGTATTCCAAAACAAACCAGACCAACCCCTGTCCAAAAAGGGCTGGTTTGATGCAAAACTGAACCAGGGACCCATTAATAAATGTGAACGCTTCCATAAACCCTTTGTGTTTGACATTAAGTTCAAAAAAGGCTCAAATTAAACTAAACCGGCTTCTGTCTGATTTGAAATGGGCACACACACACAAATTGTGCACATCTCTACATTTGAATGTTTCAGAACAGACGCACAACTTTCCCATGGGTCCCATTGTAAGAGCGTCTCACCTGGTCCGAGTGTTTTGACTGCTCTGGGTCTTCCTTTAAAGCCCATGAGGAGCAAAACTTCATCTCATAGCTTTATATCATGAGACATTGTACTGCAACACAGTATATCCGCCACTTCATGACACCTGGAGAAGGTGCAAATGATGCTAGCCTGAAGTATTATTTACAATTTCCAGGGCTGGTGCAGGCTGATGCAGTTAAATATTTTCATCTACCAGTGTTACTCTTGAGTAAGTGACTAACTGCAACTTTGCTCAATTGGAAATAGACCCTTGGAAGTTGAAACAAGTGCATGGAATAAAGGAAGGTGAGCCAACCTTTCCCAGTCAAGCTAGAGTATTTTTAATCATAATTTGCAACTCTGGATTTCAGTAACAGAAATGTTCCCATAGATACTATTTCTGGCAGATTCAGAAGCCAGTATAGCAGCTGCTAGCAAGGTCCAAATGTTTACTTCTGTGGGAGAAGGCAGACAAAACATTTCAAGCACAGTGGGAGTACTCTGAAAGCATCTTTTCCACACAAAATACAAACATCCTTTACTCTGTCCAGAGGTGAGCTCCCAAAATCAGCTCTGAAAGCTCTCAGTGTGGCTCACTTTGTGCTGAGATGGGAAGCAAATGCGGCTGATGTTTTCTGCTTTCTCCATTCTGTCACTGAGAACACATTGAAAGCTCTTCTCCACTGTCCCACATGGAGCTGTTTAGCCAAAGAGAGATCAAGATCGAGACCAGGGAGGGAGAGAGTAAAAGAGGAAAGGGCTTGGTTTCCTCAAGGTGCTTCTGAAGAGATGCATGGGAAAGTGGAGACGTGGAGGGAGCCATGATTACAATCCAGTGAGGCACATCTGATGCACTTATACCCCACCTGGTTTATAATACAGCGTGTGATCCCTGGAGGAATCTATCCAGGGCAGGCAAAAGAATTTAGAATCACTGGGAATCACATTATTGTTGGCTGATCAGCCAGATGGTGGGAGTGACTAGGGCCTGAAAATTGTATCAGTGTTCAAAACTTGCTCACTGCCTGGCAAACATCTGCAGGATGGTTGTTCCACAGCTTGAGATCCCTCCCAGAGAAAGCTTTTTTTCCTGGGGCTTTTCACCAAGGACAACCTCAAATGATGGAACCTTTCCCAAGGACCATAGATGCTAGGCAGGTCTGTATCGGAGGAAAGATTCCTTCAAATATTTGAAACTCAAATTGTTTAGGGCTTTCATAGGATTAATGCTGTGGACTGGATCTGGAAGCAAAAAAGGAAGCCAGTGTTTCTTTCAATATGGGTATAGTGAGGGCCCTGGTGGAAGCTGTCACTATCAGCCAGCCGTGACTTTTTACACCAGTTCCAGTTTTTGAATCATCTTCAGGGGTAGCTTCACATAAACTGCACAAAAGGATAGCACAAGAGCATCTAAGCAGAAAGAAACAGACTGAAAAAGCATCTTAAAAGCTTCTCTGAAGTCAAAAAGAAGTAGCTTATGGTTTGAAACTTGTTATGACCAAGAAGTGGGGGACAGCAAATCCTTCCACCCCCTACTGGACCCCAAACTACCCCAAGCTCCACCTAAAGTGTTCTTACATCAGCTAGCATTGTAGCTGAACAATGATAATGTGATGTGTCATTGGTTGGTCGCGCAGTTCACCAGATGTAATAGTTGGAGTGCCAGACCATCTTTAATTTGAATTCCAACCGAAGAGTTAGGAATCAACAAAGCATCTTAAGAATGTGGCCAGTTCTAGGCAATGTTGCTATTTGCAGTTGTGTGTTATTTTATCTTCTAAATTTGTCCAAATTGTTCCCGCACTTCTTTGGTGTTGCTTCTAACATACCTACTGTGTTTTTGTTGTTGTTGTTGTTATATTAACATTCATTCAGGGGCTAAAATGAATAACCGCTGGGGAAAAAGGATTGCTTCCTCTCTTACATTTTCAGGCTTCAGTTGCCCCAAGCTGGGGGGCATGTGTGTGGGTGAGGTGGGCCATCCATGAGGTATTGGTGGAGTCTTGGGCTCTCCTTCTATTCCTACTCCTCCTACCCCCAACCAGAAAGATAAGAGCTGCTGGCCAGAGTGAGGAACTAAGCTGCATCAATAAGTGAAGGGAAGCCTTGGATCTAGGAGGCAATGACCTATTGTTGTGCCCCCACTAGTTGGGACTACCTGAGGCAATGGGGTGTGAGAGCTAAGGATCTTATCTGCACACCATCCTTAAGTGCCTCCAGGGAAGCTCTGTCTCTCCACTAAGTTCTCCCTAAGATCTCTGCAAAGAAGGACTGGAGCTGAGCTACTTTGTAGAAGAAGTACATGGACACATGCTTGAAACTGTGTCATCCCCCCCCCCGCCCCGCAAATGGTAATGCACTCCTACAACCGCATTGGGATATCAGACCAAAGAAAAATAACCCCAGATGTTATAATTCTTATTGAAATTACACTTAGAGTATTTCATAAGGGAAAAGAGTACTTTTTGACAGAAAAGGATCCCATTTAGATGGTATTGAAGGAAGGAATGATATTTAATATTTAGATTAAACACTAAGGATGTGCACAGATATTCAAAACATTCAAAATCCAATGGAATTTGTTTGAATTTGGACATTCAAATTCAAATTGAATGTCTATTAATTCTAATTTAAACATTTCACCAAATTTTGCATTTTCAGATCTATTCATTCAAATTATTCAGACATTCGTATGTGTACAGGTAGATACACAATGCATACTTGCACATACCCATCTTTCCCACATCCGTACACATTTGTACAGATCTGTACGGGATGAAAATGGGTTGTATACGGGATAAATGCGGGATGCATATGGACATTCGTAAGTCCAAATTTGAATTAAAAATTCAAACAGATTTGAATTTGCTTAATTTGAATCGAATTTGGGTAAATTTCAATTTTAAAGGGGGGTTCAAATCGAATTGAATTTTTGAATATTAGATTCAAATCAAATCAAATCCCGAAAATTGCGTTCATGCATGCCCCTATTAAACACCATACAAAAAGCAAGAGAGTTTCTGAGCATATTTGAAAAAGAAGGAAATTTGAATGGAAGTGGATAAGACAGACAAAACAGTCCTAAAAGTGTAACAGACATCAGAACAAGCAGAGGATGGTGAATCTACTGTAGGAACCACAGATACAAACTTTTCTAAATTTCCAGCTTAATTGTGGGTTACCAATACTTAACATGGAATATAAATGCAGCCAAAAAAGAAGAAATATATTTCATTTTTTAAAAAGAACCTTAAACAAGATGTGATTTGTCTTCAAGAAACATGTGTTAGAAAGATATATGAGGAAGATTTTGTTTCAGCAGCACAAATATTCGTAACATTCAAAATTATGAATCTGGCCAAATTTGGACGTTTGTATTCAAATCAAATGTTGGCACATTCAGAGATTGACATTCGAATTTGATTTGTATGGGATTCGTATGGGAGGTATAGGCTTGATCAGTGCCAAGCTTTGCAAGCCCCCCCCCCAAATGCCACCAACAGCTAAGAACAAATGTCCTAGCTTGAGGAGGTGTTTTTCAGTGGTCTTCTTAATCCAGATCCAGCTCTGTCTTGTGCAGACAAAACAGGACTAAGGGGGCATGGCCTCATAAATCTGCATTATTGTATGGGTTCCTTAATCCATATTAAGGGCCTGTACAGAAAGCTCCTTTGCTATAATTTGAAAGAATATTTCTACAAGACGATGTTCTATTGGTACACACCACCAGATCAATTATCTAAAATGTGTTAAAATGTATCTAATACTTGTTGGACAAATGGAAAACAGGTAAGGACTTTTTTTTAATCATATGTGGTGGATATGTGAAAAACTCCCCCAAATCGGACTGAATTGCATACATTTATGCAAAGTATTCTAAAGGCCAATATACAATTGAAATTAACTTTTTTTTGGGGGGGAGTTGATGTATAAACTATTGGAGAAGTGTTATGGAATGGTATATGATTAGGGCCATAAGATGGTTATACACATCCAAGAATGGAAGAACTCAGTACTGTCCACAATGGAAGGCTGGATAGTGAAGTTGCTAGACTTGGAAGAAAAGGATAAACTGAGTTGACATGTTTGATTAGAGAAAGAATAGAATCATTCCTTAAAATCAGAAACCCCTTATTGGCTGAGTATTTCCTTTATTTATTTATTTATGTTACATTTTTTCTTCTACTTTCCTTATCTTTCTTTCTCTATTATTTACTTTCTTTATATTTTATTGTCTCCCTTAATATATTTTTAAAAACTCTATTTAAAAAGAAGAAGAAAATAAAAATCTGGAGTTTGTCTACAATGAAAATCAAAAATCAAAATGCTCTATCATTGTTTTTAGCCAAAAACCAGTGCAGCAGCTGGTAATAAATTACATGGATTAAGGGAATAATCAAAATGGCTTGAAATTTCTCAGGAAGGGACTTCTTTTGAAGCTGTTGTTGGTTCTTCATCTTTAAAGGCCTAAAATCAAATAAAAGTATGAGAATACCTTGGAAGTTTGGATACCAGGCAAAACCAAGGAAGATACTGGTTTGCTTAAATTAAGTAAATTTTATCCTCAAGTTTTGCAGGTATGTATGTTTTATAAAAAGTAATAACCTCTTATTTTAGCTTGATTTATGGAAGGGTTTTTATTCATGTGATATATGAAAAAGCTTTGTACATGGACATCTTTTCTGGCAGGTGTCTAATTACTTATATGTGGTCCCTGATTTATTTTTAGCCTCCTAACTCAACCACCACACAAAATGTATGCAAAATTTGTGCCCTTTTCTCTGAGTGGGCAGGGGGTCCACTCATGATATGGCATGGCAGGTTCAGAAGATCCTCTTGGCAGGCCTTACACTGCAGACATTCCTAAAAATGATAGGATCTCAGTGTTTTCTATTTTAGTTCCTACGGTTGCAAGAAAAAGCACCCAGCGCACACCTGCATTTCCTTCATTTAAGATCTTTGACAGAGGGATCTGTGAAATGGCTCACATAAACTCAAGAAAGCTTTGGATAAGTCTCCAATTGCTTCACTTTTACTAAACATAGAAAAGAGATTCCAAACAGTTCAGCCTGGAAGAGTGACAGAATTTGTTCCCATAACTGTCATCCTCATGATAAACGGAGCTAACATGGTCCTGCACCCACCGACTGTCTTGTAAACTGCAGCGCGCACGAAAGCGGGTGAGTATTAATATTTACATACCATTCAGACACACACCATGATTGCCATGCACTGGGCTTGCATGAGCTCTGTTCTTTCCTAGAAATGCCAGAAGGAATATTCGAATAAAGTCCCTGCCATCCACCCAGGGAATGTAGGCAGAGATAAGAGGCAGCAACCTTACAAAGCAGCACCCAAGGGCATTGCTGAAATACCAGGGCTATGAGAAAGACCCGAAGCAAACAAGAGAATACTATTTCAGCACATCTGCTCCACGAGAGTACACTTGGGCTAAAGAAGGATTTGTTCACCAGTGGATTTGTGAACACATGCAACAAAATCTTGTGGTTTATTCCCAGGCTGTGGTGTATCTCAGTGCAGCATATCTGCCAGTTTTGGCCACTGATAGTTTGGCAACAGCAGTCACTATGAGCAGGAGTGCCTCCTTATGCTCTGGTCAGCTGCTGGTTCTGTGCAAACAGAAGAAGCAAAATTTTGGGAATATTTCCCCATCCCCCCAAAAATTCTGACTTCTCACTTTGCAGTACGGTTGAGGAATTGCAGGTTCTTTCTGCACTTACCTATAGATCCAGATCTAGGAGCCTCTGGTCTAAACCCTAGGCCTCCTCATTCAGGTCAAGGAGGCCCTTGTTGCACACCTCCATGATATTTTTTGGGTCTCCCTGGTACACCTGTGAACATGATAAATCAGGTCCATGGCAACCAAATCAGAAGCTTCTTGATATGCACACACTCCATCTGATGCAGATGCAGAACTGTGGTGGACGAGGCCTCGTGTATCCCACGCTAAGGGGGCTTCCAGACTAGGGATGTGCACAAATATTTGTACAAATGTTTCTGAACGCCCATGAACCGGGGTGGTGGGAAAGCGGCTGCACCAGTCACATCTGCAATGGATCCAGAGTGCATTTGACATGGATTGAGAGCAGATGCAAAGTGGATAGCAGACCTTATTACTCAAAGTCTGAAATATTTTATGCAGATATTCTGGAGTGGTTCATCGCTCTGGAAGTTTTTCTGTGGAACCTCTTTTAATTTGTTGTTTTATCATCTTCCTTGTGTTCTTATTTAACACTTCAAAAACTTGGTAACGAAAGACAATTTCCCAGCCTCTACTCTTCTACATCAGAATCACCATGTGTGTGTGTGTGTGAGAGAGAGACAGAGCCTTATCTCTTCTTTGTAGTAATCACTCCAATTAGAATCTTCCTCTTAAGTTAAACAGAGCACTTTCCCACTGATTAGTTTCTGTGTCAAGCCAATTTCATTAACTGTAAAACAGATTCATCAAACCTCAGATCTCAGGCCTTGTTCTTTTTAAACAAGGAAAATATTATACAGTTTCCCCTGATTCATTTTTCAAAGCTTTATCAAGTTGTTGTCTAGCTTTCTGTGATTGCAGTTAGGTCTTTTAGTTACATTCTTTCTTCCCTTTTTCTTGTATAACCTAATAGGCATTTAAATTTCTGTTAGACCAAGAACCAGTTGGTGCATAATCTGAAACAACTAAGCCAATCAAATCTGAAGCATGGAATTGCTAGAAGTAAGAAATGAAATGGGCATTTGCCCAACTACACAAATTTGTGAAATGAGAAATAATGGGTGTTTTTCCACCGCAGCCCTTAGATCTGGATCTAAGAAGATCCGGATCTAAGGAATGGGTACATTCCTTAATCCGGACCTAGTAGATCCGGATTAAGGGAAGCACCCAGGGTGCTTCCGCACTGGCCCTTTAACACCCATTAAGCACACATCTGGCGCGGCTAATCCGCACACGCATTGCTGTTTTGGACACATCCGGTGAGGTGTGTCCACACAGCAACATACATTAGTAACACTTTCCCGGCGGTGTGTCCGCATTTGCTGTCTAGTTAGGGCAGCGCGCCTGTGCAGAACGCCTCCTGAGGGCAAGGGCTGCCAGTAGCAGCCCCGGCCACTCAGGAGGCGCGCAGGATGCAGGCACGCTGCATCCTGGGATCCTCCTCTCAGAATCGGGGTGACGCTGAACAGGTAAGGAGGGGATTCTGCCAGCTCCCCCCCGGGTGGGCTAGGGTGGGCTTTAGGGAAGCTCGCCCTGGCTCCAGAAGCGGTGATCCGCTGCTTATGGGGCGAAGGCGAGCCGCGGCAGCGAGGTCCCCCGGCTCACCATGCTTGGCTCCGAGGAGCCAATCATGGCAGGCCGTGGGAGGGCCCTGGAGCACAGATGGGAGGTGGGTGCTATGCGTTCACACAGCACCCACCTCCAATCTGGATCTATTCCGCCCTCACGCCGCGTGTGTGGAGGGAGGGGGGAGGTGTAGATCCACATCTATTAGATGCGGATCTACCCTGTAAATCCGGATCTACCGGGGATCCAGATTTAGTAAAACCGGCTCCTCTGGAATCCGGTTTTACTAAATCTGGGTGTGATAGATCCGGATTTTTTTGCCCCTGTGCGGAAGCACCCCCAATGTGTTTCCACAGGTCCCTATTAACATATGGATCCCAGATTAAGGATCCATGCAGAAATGATCCAAGTAACATTCCTTAGCTCTTCATTAATTATTATTATTATTTTCAAGAAGAAAATTCTTGTGGTTCAGTGTTTTGTGCTTTTGGCAAATATCTTAGACCTTTTGAAATTTTTTATCCAACTGATCTTGAATGGTGGAATGTAAAAGGTTAAATACAATTTGTGTTGGCATAATAGTCTCGTTTTCCCCAGACAAACTACAGCAGCAATTGTTTTTAAAGGTGTGAGAGACTTGCTCTTCATTTCCAATGTGCCTTTTAACATTTGTCAGACGAGTCATAACCAGTGTTTTCCCTGGAAACTAAAATCAGATATCAAGGCTTGGAAATAAAAATAGACTTCAAGCTGTTGACTTCTCTTTTTGTTAGTTATTTCCAAGTGTCAATGTTGCCCTGATAGCTATCGAGCTTTGAAATGAACACCCTCCGAGGATAAACGGCTGAAGTCAAGACCTCAGGAGGCACTGATGTTTGGGTCTGTCTACTTTAGAGCCCCCAACTGCAGAATGGATTGCTTTAAAGGTTGGAGGTTATCTTCCCATGCAATGGAGCAAATTGTTTGTTTTATTGAAAGGGGGCCTGTTTTCTGTAGCAAAACCTGCAGGTAGAAATATCCCAGATGAATGGTCTTCAGACTGTGTAATTTTAACATTGCAACAGTCACAGCAGCACTCAGATATTCTGGAATGAAATTAGATGTGTACTCACAAGCAAACATTGTGCCCAGGGAAGTGAGTCATGCAACTACATTGCCCCACAAGGCTACTGTGCCATGGTCTGCTTTCCTCTCTGGGTCCCAGCCAGATTTGTCTCCCATCCCTCCAACAATCATTTTTACTGGATTGTTCCTGAAGCAGAATCCAAACCAGATTTGCAGGTTTCTTCTGGGGACACACACAGAAATAATATTTAGGGCTGCAAGAGTTTTGTTCAAGCCTGACACATTTTCGGTGCATTTGGCCACTCCAAGAGCAGCATGGCAGATAAAAGGTATGGAAGGGGGTAGAGATTGAGGGTGAATTCACACTTTCATCCTAGGGAGAGAAAGTTCTGGAATGCTTTGGGCATGCACAATTGCACCTATACCTGTGCCACTGGTCATATGCTCCCTCTGAACCACTTCCACTTGGAAAAGGTGTTGATGCAGCCTGCAGGGCTATACGAGTCCTGCCACTAGTATAGGTATGGAGCAGTTCTAACTGCTCCACACCTATACATGAGCTGTTTCTAGTAAATAAATGGCCCTGTGCAACAATATTTGTAACATCTGAAATTCAGCCGAATTCAGACATTTGAATTTGAATAGGATGTTGGCATATTCAAAGACTGACATCTGAATTCGAATCAAATGTTTTGATACATTTGTATGAAGCTTCATATGGGATTCATAAGGGATTCGTATGCATTTGTATGGGAGTCATATGGGATTGAATATTCGTATCAAATTCAAATCCTACCACATACAAACAAATAAATTTTTGTGCATTCGATTCAATATGAATTGAATTGAAAAAAAGTTTACATCCCTACTCTATGGCATGCAGATGCAGTGTGTTGGAGTTCTCCCCGCCTTCACCACTCAGGTAAGCACAAAAAGGCCCCTATTTATTTCACATTATAATTATGAATATTCAGAAATTTCTGGTGTGAGCTAAAATATAGGCCTCCTCTAAAATACACATTTTGTGCTAGAGATAGGTCCCAGGTATAGTCCCAGTATCTCCTCAGAAGAAGTCAGTGCAAAGCAATTCGGTATTGTAGCTATGCACCTGCTGGAACCTGAGCCTAAGTAATGAGCATCTGTATAATTTTGTTTTTCTTACCTTACCAAAAGTGATGATGGGGGATCCATAAAGACAGCACCCACTCCTGGGACAAAATATGCTAGGGGGCTCTTTTTACCAGCACTCAGGGAAGCATAGGTCAAAGTGGTGCGACACTGAAAAGGGCTCTCCCAGAAACTGTGAAAGTCCCAAGAACTCTTCAGCGGCAGTGGCCAGGGGGTGGCCCCACAGCAGGCTGTACACTTTTGGTAGCCCACTCCATCATGGCCTATGTAGGGATGTCCACAAATGTTATTTTAATATTAAGTTCCTATTGAATCGAATGCAAGAAAATTAGTACTTGTTTGAATAGATAATGTATTGGGATTTGAATTTGATATGAATGTTCAATCCCGTACAAATTCATATGAATCCCATATGAGCCACATCCGAATGCCAGTCTTTGAATATGCCAACATTCAATTTGATTACGAATGTCCGAATTTGGCCAAATTCGTACAAATTTTTAATGTTATGAATATTCGTGTACATCCCTAGGCCCATGCTAACTAATCTACACAATGTGGCTTTGAATAGCCCACACAGTGTGGAAATGGCTTCATTTTGGACCACTTGGAAACTGCCTATTATGATTTCCCAAGCTATAGTACACATCCAGAAGATGATGCAATATTTTTCATAGGTTGCATCCAGACTTGGGGAATGAGGGGCAGGGAATATAGAAGCGATACAGTGCTGCTATAGTTGGGTTGCCTCACATATGTGAGTCAACAACACCATAGCCCTGCTTCCCCTAACCCCCCAATCATGCTTTAAGAACTATTGCTGGAAAACCCAGCACTGGTTGTGGGTTTTCCAGCAATAGCACTTTTCTAGACTGCCTGCTTACCTTTGGGACAGAACCACCACAATTGCTCCATCCAGCACACATGTGTGGAGGATGAAACAGGCATTCACATATGTGCAATAGTGACAGCAAGCACAACTGGGCATTCTGGACACCCAGATGTTTGCATAACTTAAAATGCACAAAGACAGTGCTGTGACCGGCGCTGTGTAGCTAGCAAGTGATAATGGTGGAGAATCAATATTCTGAATTACCCCTTGCTAGTGCATTATTCAGCCACCATCTGGAGGTGACCTTTGTGTGCCTGTCTGGCCATGGTCACACCTTCACTTTAATCCTTCTTCGGTCCATCTTTGGCCCTCACCGCTCACAGCTTTTTAGTCCAATCCGTTTTGTTTGTGGACTTTTCTCCCTTTAATCATACTTTCCCTCATCCTGATTTTTACAGGTCTCAAGCTGTTATACAGTGTTAATCCGTTTTCATTTTTGGGGTGTGATGGGGGGAGAAGTCTAAAGGGGGATGAACCATACTATAGTGGTTGGATAGTGCATGAATTTGCCTTCCCTTTTGTCCAATGTGTGATAATGTGTGATTATGTGCTGCTGAGTGACAAACTTTTATCCTATCAGAGTGGAGAGGGGTGGAGATCTAAAAGTCTTGTAAAGGAGTCTTGGGATGGGAACAGAAAAGTGTGAGCGTAGTGACCTAAACTGAGGACAGTCTCAGGAAATATTATCAGGTATTGGGTGTGATTGGAGTTAATCTGGCTGCTTAATGAGACGGACTAGTTCAGCAAGGTGACCAAAGACTCTGTGGGTGTGTCCACACTTAGGAAAACTCCGCATTGGAATGCGCAGCTGAGGTGTGGCCATTACACCTGACGCCTGATACTCCATAGCGGCAGAGCATTATGCTGCCACTACTTTGAATTTACCTACTGCAAAACAATCAACACTCGCACCACAATATATGGTAAATGTGAATGTTCCCACCAGTTCAGACAGCCTGCAGCTCAGTTCCCATTAGCTGCATCTTCCCATGTGATATGCGCTTCACTGCCTGCACCATGGAAGTATTGCAGTTCCCCGAGGAGGAAGCTATGGGGGGCTGCAGAAGTCTGGACACTGGACTGCTGCTTTGCACATTTTTATATAACTGTGGTTTTAATCTATCACTTCATTGGACTACAGAAGTGCGGCGCGGAACTCTGCTACATCCAATCCTAAGTCAGTGTGGATTTCAGTGAGGTTTATTCCGTGTTAGGGTGCATATTTTTCTTTTCGGCCACATTGTCCTTTCTGAGTTCACCCTCAGAAACAGTAGTGTGGGTGATGACCTCAGGGTCTGTAGCCTGGACATTGCAATGGCCCACAAGAACCTTTTCTAGCAGCCATGCTGTGCATGAGAAGCCGCTTATTAAATGTCTGATAGGGTGATAGCTGGTGTGCTACTGAAGGGGAAGTGTGTTTTTTACTGCTGGCTTGAGATCAAAGGCTTTTTCAATATTGCGGTGTCTATTTAGGAAGAGGATTTGTTTACACAGCCTTTGACAGCTGTGGTGTTAATAGAAGGGAAGCTGCAATTTAAAGGCACAGGACTCAGCAAAGTTTAGGCACGCGTCTGTTAAACCAATCAGTCTCCCTTGCTGTTGCAAGATCTGGGAGTGAAATGCACGCACAAAGCAATTTATTCACTTATTGCATTTTATACTGCTCTGTTACTGTATTTTCAGAGTGTTGTACAATAGAATCAATTAAACAAAACAGGAAAGTGGAAATAGGGATAGATATCATTGTAACCCGCCCTTCAGATGTAGAATGGGATGAAAATACAAGGTAAAAAACCACAGAAATCAAGTACAAAACAAATTAAAAACTCTGAATAGAAAAGCACCTGCAGAATTAATGAAATTCATTTTTAAAAAATCATCAGGAAGTATTATTACTGTACATATATATAGATTAGACTTCTGAATTAAGCTTGTTGCCACAGTTTAGAGGTTCTAATCAAGAAATTAAACTTCAAAAATTAATCAGACTTAGGATAATGGCAGTACATCTAAGAGCACATCTAAGAAAAGTTTTTTCTACCCCATTTCAAAGACTTTTATTGTTTTAATACATTTACATTTGGTTTTAAAAGTTGTAACCCACCATGAGACCTCCAGATATAGGGCGGGATAAAAATGCTAGTACATGTTACGCTAAGCCAGTGATGGCCAACCTATGACACGCGTGCCACAGGTGACATGCCAAGCCCTTTTGGGTGACACGCCTGGTCACCTTGGCACCTGGGTGTGTAGTGCTTGCTTGTTCTTGAAGTGTATGAACTACCAACTTTCAATTGAAGATTTAGCAAATGAAATTCAGCAACAAAAGTCACTAATGTAAAGAATTATGGATATTTCTAGATGTGACACAGTACCCAAGTTAAGCTAGATTTTCTTGTGAATTTTGACACACCGAGCTCAAAAGTTTCGCCATCACTGCACTAAGCCCCACGCTCCCAGGGACTTACCTATGTCCAGGCACATGTCTGATGGCTGGTAGGGTGCCCCTATCTTGGGTTTAGGTATGACTCCATGTGCACCAATGCCACAAGGATAATGCGCTCTGTGCATGAGTAGTCATGTTCCGGGTCATCTTAGGTGCCAGTACACTTCTGCGGCACCTCAGATGACCCCTCACCCCAGAAATGGTGCGAATAGTCAGGGCACTGTAGACAACAGGTAAGGATGGGATGGGGAAGGTTAGGGTTGGGATGCATGTGGTGCACAATTTGTGTGACACTGCTGTCACTAATAGGGTAACATCTGCTATGGCAGGAGGCGTTTCTGGGTTGTAGTGTAAATACGTCCTGCAAGTGCAAATGCACCTCACCAGATGTTACTCTATCATGAACTAGAGGGGGTGTTTTTGCACTTCCCTTCCCATCCACTGGACAGGAAAGAAGGCAATCACCCAATGGTGTCTAGTGCATGCTCACACTTGTGAGTGCTAGACACTTATAGTCTAAGCCCCGTGCAATCGATCTCTCACCTGTGAACGATCCCAGGGCCATTCCTCTTCAGGGCGCTGCTACCTTGACTGCTCTGCACGGTTGTAGTCATGCGAGGAGGGCAACAGAGCTGCCGGCACGCTTATGCGACAACTCTGTTGATCTCCTTGTCCAGCAGAAGAGTAAATGCTCTGTGGCTGAATGCTTCAGGCAAGTAATTGGAGAAGGCTGGCAAGGTTGTGGAGCACGATTTCATGCTCCACACCTAGTGAATGGTTAGGCAACTTCTGGGAAGGCAGGGGGCGCTTGGAGGCTGTAACAGCCTCCTCTAAGTGCAGATGCTCTTCCCCAGATTGTGCCTAATTGTTTACTACAGGTCGAAGTTTGAAAAGGCCCAGGGCCAACTGTGAATTGACCATTCCTGAGTAACACCAAAACTCTGAGGCCTAGAGTGTAAAATGATTTTCCCAGCACAGAAATAGGTCAACAGGAAAAGTTCCATTTCCTCACCTCTGGCTTCTAGCTGCCCCTATAATCACAGGTGTATGGGGAGCAGGTGATCTCATTAAGGCTTTCTAGGACCCCCAGCAATGTGGGTATGCACTAGGAATGTGCACAAATATTCAAAAATCCAATCCAAATCCGACAAACGTTGACATTTGAATTTGAATCAGATTTTAAAACTTCTGAACATTCAAATGGATTTTGAATTTTTGAATGACTCTAATGTACAGATACGTATGTATTACATACGTATCTGTACAAATATTATACATATTTGCGCTTATAATATGGGATGAAAACGGGATGCATACTAAATGCTCACAGATACATATAACAGATACAAATGTTATTGACATTTGTATCTTTAAATACAAATCTAACATTTGAACAAATGGACTCAAATGTTACAGATTCGGATCGGATTTTCTGACATTCGGATTTTAAACATTCGAATTGAATACACAAGCTGTTAACCTCACTTTTCCTCTTCCCTTAAACTAGCTACAGGCCAGACCCTGATGTTTGTCCAACCGTGGACAAAGAGTGCATGCCCTGGTGAGAAGCATACATTAAGGAACTTGGGAGAATGATTTATGCCCTAGAAACATTACACACTGGCCCACAAAAGTTGTCAGTATATTATTGCCAGACTGGAGAAGAATGGAACTTTTTGGGTCTGCCAGGCGATTTATACTTAGCGTGCAGAGAAGCATGCCTGAGAGGTTCATTTGCTATAACCCTTGAAAGGTGAAAAGGGAAGAGGAAGTTTTCTTAGAAAAGGGGAAAAAAGTAAAGAAACTTCCAAGTCGAGATGGACTCCTGAAGACTTCATGGGCACATCTGGGCAGCTTTCTTGGCAACAACACAGCAGTGGTTTTCCATTGGTTCATTTATGGAAATGCCAGGGAAGAACCTGGGGACTTTAATACACAAATGAGAAGCAAGCAAACAAGGACTGCTTGTTAAAAGGAATTGCATTGAAAAATTGGGAAAATTAACACAGTATAGGGGGAAACAAGCAATAGAAGCTTTAAAGACAACCTCCCAAATTAGTAAAATAAAGGTATAACAGGTTACGGTTCCATGAGGATGGAAGGATGGAAAGATTTATATAAGAGAACTATGTGGAAAGATGTGATTCTGAAATAATGCTGCACAGAATGTATTGAATGAATGGAAGGAAGGAAGGAAGGAAGGAAGGAAGGAAGGAAGGAAGGAAGGAAGGAAGGAAGGAAGAAGAGTTGGCTTTCCTACCCTACTTTTCTCACCCATTTAATGGGACTCAAAGCGGCTGACAAAGCTTTTCTATTCTTCTCCCCACAACACCCTGTGAGGTAGGTGGGGCTGTGAGAGCTCAGAAAAGAGCTGTAACTAGCCCAGTGTCACTCAGCTGGCTTCATGGGGGAGGGTGGAATCAAACCCAGTATTCCCAGATAAGAGTCTGGCTCCCTAACCACTAAACCAAATTGGCTCATATTGGAAGGAAGGAAGCTCTTTAAAGCTTCTATTGCTTGTTCCCCCTATACTGTGTCCCCCCCCCCCAAAGCCCATAATTCACACTAGCCTAGGAGCACGAGATAATTTATTCACATCATCTGGAAGGGTTCAGAGGAGTCTCAGCTCATGTAAAGCTTTTCCACAAACAATGTTGTTTCTTGGGATTTACTGCAAATCACTTCAGTTTGGGACAAGTTACGCACTGTGTCCTTGGCAGGAGGTGGACACATGACGTGTGACTCATTTTTAAAGTGCTTGTAAATATAAATACAATTCTTTCCTTTAAAAAACAAAATGAAAGCACTTTCCACTTTTTTTTAAAAAAAATCTACTTTTCTTTTAGTGGAATGAACAAAGAAACAAGGCAGCACTCAAAAATAGTTCTTTTTAAAAAAGGGAAGGAAACAAGTCATGTTCACACTTAAGTTTTAATCCAGTTCCACACCACTTTGAGAGTAAGGCGGCATATCAGTATTTTCTTTCATCTTTGTTTAATCTAAAGATGGTTTTTCTGAGTTACTGTAGAAAATGCTGGGGGGGGGGGAAGCTTGATTCTTTGCCAATGAGTCTTCTCACTCTGAAAGTGGACTGAAGCAGGATTAAAATTTGCATGTAAACGCAGTCTCAAAGAGTACCATAAAAAGAAGTGGATAATATCAAATCCAGAACAATTATTGGAGAAATGATACTATTTTTAGTTCCAGGTAAAAAGCCCAGCTTGTTAAAAGTGATACATGGCAGGGCTAGTATAGCCTTGCGTGCTGTATCCGCACCTCTCCTGGGTGGAAGAGGCAAAGGGAGCAGGTGAGCAGTGGTACAATTGCAATTGTGTGCTACATTGCCTGATCACTCCAGCAACGGCACTGCTTCAACAAAGTGATTGACGCTGTAATGGCAGCAATTCGCACTTAGATAGTGCCTAGTAAAGCAATGCGTGAAAAGGCCCAGGGCCTGAGTAAACTGTGGTAGAAGAAGAGTTGGCTTTTCTACCCCGCTTTTCTCACCCATTGAAGGGGACTCAAAGTGGCTGACAAAGCTTTTCTATTCTTCTCTCCACAACAGAACACCCCGTGAGCTAGGTGGGGCTGTGAGAGCTCAGAAGAGAGCTGTGACTAGCCAATGGTCACCCAACTGGCTTCATGGGGGAGGGCAGAATTGAACCTGGTATTTCCATATAAGAATCCAACTCCCTAACCACTAGACCAAACTGTCACACAAGCACTAGACCAACTGGCTTGTGGTAATGGCTACAACCTTGGGTGCTGTTCCTTTTGCTTGACATTTAGGTGCCTGTGATGTGTCATAAGGTGCTAGTGACTCCCCCTCCCCCGATATGTTGGGTGAGAGGACACAAGACTTGCAATCATGGATCCCTTCAGACGGGTCTTGCATTAGGTGTGGTCTTACATTAGACAGGTGTACACCATGAATATTTAACAGACAGATACATCAAACTGCTTTTCAGGTGTGCACTACTTGGACAGATTAACCTCTCTGAAGGATAAGGAGAATTGTGGTGTTGGAACAAGGTTCACAGTCTGAAAGGTCAAACATGTGACTACTCCTGTCCTTACTGTTGTCATTCTATAAAAATTCAAAATATTTTACCAGCTAAACACACTATTGCCCAGGTTACAGAAATATGCAAGGTGTCCCCAGTAAAGTATCCAAAAATTACCAAACAGTTTGGAAACTATGCATCCTGTTGATCACTCTTCAGAAGCGGTGCAAAGTGTTCCTTCCTCTTGCTCATCTGTCCACTCTGCTTTTTTCTTGTTTATTCTCCCCACTTGTCAACCGGCCTGAAATTTGCTCAGCAGTTGACAGGGTCAGTTGCGTCTGTGCTTGATTATCAGACGCAGCATCCTGTGGTAGGCAAAGAGCAGGAAAGCAAAGTGTAGGCCAAATTATTCTATCCTGCTTGTGATACATTGTAAAAATGATGAAACCCAGTCCTGAGTAGCCTTCAAAATGATCAGGGAACTGGATCTTAGCTTCTATGGAGAGAGATTAAGAGAACTGAAGTCCTTTCTGCTCTAGGCATTATTCCAGATTATATCCCGGAATAGGGATCTGCTGTTCACATGCTAGTAGTACGTAGGCAGTAGGCCCTTATTCTAGAATATAATTGAAAATAAGTCCAGTGGCAGACAAGGGCCTAGGTTTGTTTAGAAGAAAAGACCAAGCTGGGTCTACATCTTTGGCCATCAATCCCCAAAGAATGTCAAGGAAGATTGACACCAGGGCCCTTTCTGCACTTAGCCTTATTCTGGAATATATCTTAGGATAGTGGTCTGCTGGCCACAAACTAATGCAGACTATGATGTGCCTAACTTGGGGCCTTCCATAGTCTGCACAAGCATGTAGATAGCTGAGACGTTTTCGCACGGGGCTGATCGGAACGCGGAAAAGACAGCTGAGGACACGTCATACGCATTGGCCGCGCGCGGCTTGCGTTCCGACGTGTCCGCAGCTGTCTTTTCCGCGTTCGAAATGTAGAGCACTTCGAAGTGCTCTACACGCGTTCCAACGCGGACGAGCCGCCCTCAGCCGTTCGGGAGAAGAAGCGTTCGCGCCGCTTCTGTCTCCCGAACGGCTGCCGGCGCGCCTCCGACGCCGCGCGGCTTTGACAATCAGCTGTTTCTCAAACAGCTGATTGTCGATCTGCCTCCGCGGCTGCCGGCGCGCCGCTTGCCGGCATTTGCCGGCTAAGGCAGCTTCGGGCGCTTTGAGCATTCGCACCCAGACGCTCCGGAACGCGTTTACACGCGTTCTGGCGCGTCTGTGTGTGAACGGGGAAAGCGCCCGAAGCTGGCTTAAGCTTTCCGCCTGAACGCGTTCCGTCTGGAACGCGATTCAGTGCGGAAATGCCTCTGGTCCCTTTTCTGAGATATATTCCTGAATAAGGCCAAGTGCAGAAAGGCCCCAGATTGTCCTGGCAGTCCTGAAATTTGCTCAGCAGTTGACAGGGTCAGTTGCGTCTGTGCTTGATTATCAGACGCAGCATCCCGTGGTAGCTTCTTCACAGCACACTGCTGGAGCTCTCATCAGCATTGCCCATCCATCTCCAGCAGGTGTTCAGATAGGAGCAACATGCATCACAGTACAAAATTTGCCTTCTTGCATGCTGGTGTAGTCTAAGATTGACCCCTATGCAGGGATGCCCTTAGACTGCAGCATGCGGAAGGGAAGCTCCTAGTATGTCTACAGGTACAGCAGACTGGCCAGTGCAAACTTGCCCATTGTTTCAAGGCCAATTCCAGCTGCTGTCAGGATTGAGCCCCTTTTCAAAGATACGGCAGATCTTGGTTTCAGGAATCTTGCATCAGAGGCTGCATTCAGACATAACAAAAGGGGCGCCTCAGAGTTGAGACATGCACAAACAAAAAAATCATGTTCATTTTGCAGTTGAAAGAAACGTCTGAAAATTCATTTCATTGTCAAATTGTTCAAACTTTTCCATTTGTGGGCAAACATTTTCGCGGGATTTTTACCCATTCAAAAAGCCTATTTTCATTAGTAAAATACTGTGAAAGGGCAAAAATTCAATCAAATTTGCATTTGCAAGCCAGGAGCATTGTTTGTTTTGTTCAAAGGTCTGGACAGTCGAATGTCCACACTTCGGTTTTGATGTGAAAATTTTAGAATGTGAATTTGTTTGCGGATACCCCTAACTCAGAGGACCCTTAGAGAGACAGTGAGTGGCCCTCATATTCCTAGGTCTTCTCTAATCCACCTTTTCTAGCACAGAATGTTCATGAGAGGGTGGAGAGGCAGACTGGTGCGTGAACAATCCCACCTGGAAGCCACCTCAGACGTACGGATCTGCATGAATTTTTTTTTGCATTCGAATTTGAATCGAATATCCAAACACTCAATTCAATTTGAATGTTTAGAATCTGAATGCATCAAAATCCAACTCGAATCAAATACATTCAGATCTATTCATTCAAATGTTAGATTCGAACCTGAATATATGAATGTCCACAACTTTCATATGTGTTATATGTATCTGTACGCATTTCATACCTATCCCGTTTTATCCCGTATTCATCCTGTTTTCGTCCCGTACTATCAGCACAAATGCTTACAGATGAGTATGAGGCCGCATCCCTTGATATGATTTCAATCCTCGCAGACCCCACGTCAGTTTGGCTTAACACGCTTTCTGTGTGTTAAATCGCCCTGAAGTGTTGTAAATGTTAACCCTCATTTCAACAGGTCTCACTTCGGTTCATGCTCTTGATACGTGTTACATTTTTTACTGTGAGGACCATACCATTTTAAGGGATGAGAATCCATGTTTAGGGTTTCCCTCTCCCAATAGCTTGCTTCCAAAGACAGTGATTTCAGTGTAAAAATCTACCTGTTACAGCAGTCGCTACATTGTAGCAATCCAACCACTTCACACCTGATAACATTGTTGCAATTTTGCACAATTCTAGCTCTTTGGAGTTCTGACCTTTAGAAAGGGAAAGAAAAGCAGCTGCAGGTTCTGTTTTTAAGGCTGTGACTGTGGAGTGAGCGGGTGAACGGGGCTTGAGTTGCCACTGCTGCTGTGTGCCCTGGGCAATGGGGAGAGGAGGGGAAAGAATCGCTGGCTGCCTGCTGCTGTTTTTCCTCCATCCAGGCAAGTGGCAGCCACCCAGCCACCCAGCTAGGCTCCGTGAAGGGGTCCGTTATGGGTGGCGTGTTCACGCCAGGACGAAGAGGGCAGGGCAGCCCCAAAAAGTGGCTTTTAAAAAGTAGCCACTTGAGTCCTCCCTTGAGTCAGGTATGCCACATATGATCCCGCGATTGAGTTGAAAGTAATGGGATTAGGCAAATTCGTGTTAGCGTCCGGTTCTATTATTTCGGTTTAGGGAAACTGCATTAAGCTTATAATGGGGATGCGGCCTGAGATTCGTACAGATACATAGGTTTCAAAACATTCAAAATTCGTTCAAGTGTTTAAATTTGAATGTGTAGACATTCTATTTGAATTCGAATGTCCACATTCGATCGATTTCAATTGCATTTCAAATGTTTAGAAAATTCGTGGACATCTGCTTTCCCCCCTTCTTCTGTGTTTGATCACAGCCTGGAACTTGGAGTAATACTTCAATTGTGGTAAAGCAGTAGTTTCCTAGGGTCCCTTAAATCTGACAGTTTACTTTAAGTCACAATTCCTAGGCACATTTCTTTGGAGGCAAGCCACTTTGAATCCAGCTGGACTTGACATCTGAGTAAAAATTTGTGGGGTTGTGCCACAGTATTATTTTATAACTCCAAAGAGAGATGTTGGTCAGGTTTCACACTTTATCCCACAATATAACAAAACTTTGGCTGACATCTGAGTTGTTCCTAGAATATGCTTAAAATCCTGGTTGGGAGAAGGGATTTATTTTACAGTTTCCTTTGAAAGTTTCTAATCTTTGCAATTTTTTTTTTTTTTTATCCAACAAAATATCCAAGCACCTGTTTAATTGCTTCTGGCAACAGCCAACCATGTATGTTAAGTGCTTTGCTGAACCAGGGCCTAAGAATCTTTCAACACAAGGAAGCTCAAATTCTGAGCTGTTGTCACAAGTTTACTTAATTAATTTTGGCAAATCAAGAAAAGTGTCCAAAACATTTTCATTCTTTTTCCTTCTGTGAGTAGATTCCCCTTCTAATTGATTACACTTAAAATAGAAAAGAGACACAGATGGACCTAAAATATTCTTGACCTTTTTTGTGATCCTGCCTG
The DNA here is from genome assembly GCA_023333525.1 of Aspidoscelis tigris stejnegeri. Classification (NCBI taxonomy): domain Eukaryota; kingdom Metazoa; phylum Chordata; class Lepidosauria; order Squamata; family Teiidae; genus Aspidoscelis; species Aspidoscelis tigris. The sequence continues at coordinate 19,486,577 of JALMGA010000007.1, forward strand.
CCTTCCCTCCTTCTTTTCCTCCCTCCCTCTTTTCATTCTCTCCCTTCCTTTGCCTTCCTGCCTTCCCTCCTCCCTCTCCTTTTCCTCCCTCCTTTCCTCCCTCCCTCCTCCCTCCCTCCTTTCCCTCCTTCCTTCCCTCCCTTTCCCTCCCTTTGCCTCCCTCCCTCCCTTTGAAAAGCTTACTCTTACAGAAAGGAAGAATGGAATGATAAGTACATTTGGAGAAAGTTGAGTATCATGAGGTGCTTCTGCATTAGCCGCCAAAAAACAGATCTAAAAAGATCTGTTTTTTGGCAAACCATCCTCCCCCTGACAGATCCAAAGGGTCCTCACGCATCTGCACACACATGGGGAGGCTGGATTCTGGAGGATGGATGGAGTGGGTGCTGTGTGGATGCATCAGCACCCATTTGAAACGTCCTCTGGCTCTTGTGCCCATGACACTGCCTCCAGAGCCGCGGGACTGGAGCATATAGCTGCCGGTCACTGTGTGTTTCCGGCAGCACCCAGTGTGCGGGGGAAGGGCTACGGAAGCAGGCAGTCCTGCTTCCACCCTTCCCAACATAGCAGGCAGAGGGAATCCATCCCTTCACCCTGCCATGGGCGGAAGCGTCCTGCTTAAGACCTGATTTTTCAGGTCTTACATTTAATCTGGATTTCAAAGGGTCACAGAAGAGGACTCCAATGCAGAAGCCACTTAAGGTAAGTGTTCTTAATCTGGTTTGGGAGGGGGGGGGTTAAAACGGTTTCCACAGCTAGTGCAGATACACCTAAGGATTCATTTCAGACTGTTTTCAGGCTAGGGTGTGGCACAGAAATGAGTTTGGTTGTTAACTCTTGTTGGGACAGGGACAGAGGAGTGTAACTATGGGCCTGTCCACACTTGGCCGTATTCTGGAATATAACCTGGAATAGTGGCCTGCTGTCCACATAGCAGTGCAGGCTACAGCAGGCCAAAAATGAGGCCTGCTATAGTGTGCATTAGCATGTGGACAATGACCTCCATCTTGAGGTTTATTCCAAAATATGGCCAAGTGTGGACAGGCCCTATGCTGGGACTTCTTAGGAACTTCCTGTGTACCAGTGGTATCTGCTACAGATATTGTTCCTGGCTACTTTGGTCAGGAAGGCAGTGGGATAGGATGGAGAGCACTGATGGTAATATGCAGAACAGCTGCTCTGACCCTGGGTAGCTGGGAAGCTGGAAACAAAGCTTTTCCAGTTTTGCAGTTGTGGTCTGGGGAGAGATTTCCTCACAGCCCTGGAAGTGGCCTCAGAAGTAGATTGTCTTCTGGAGCTCAGTGAAATATTGTCAGGTTCTGACCCTGCCACTGCCACATGTCTGCGTGGCAGAGACAAAAATGGGACTAACAATGGACTACAAGAGAGAGTCTTTAAGGTGGTCTTCTGCTAGAGTGCTCCCAGGTGTGAGGTCTATATAGCCGCTGCACTGGTATGCAGAGTGCATCACGGCATGCGCACCTTGTTTTCTGGACACACATCTGCCACTGTCAAGGAGGACATATGGATATTCTCTTGAGCCTTCAGCAGACTTAGTTCCTGGGCCTTATTGTGTGGTATAACCTTGAATAAGACTCTGCCTTCCACCTGCTAGGGCAGTTTATGGCAGGCTCTGTCTGTGGACACTTGGAAGATTAATTGAGAGCACTGAACTAGGAGACAATGCTATCAGCTTATTATATATTACCAAATATGAATCGCAATGATTTAGATATTTTGCCTTAGGGTGCTTCCGCATTGACCTTTTAGCACCCATTAAGACCACACTTTAGACACTTGGGAAAACTGCATCCGCACAGCAGCACCCATTAGAAACACATCAGGAAAACCGCGTCCACACACCAGCACCCATTAGAGACACATCAGGAAAGCCGCTTCCGCATTGATGTGTCTCTAATGGGTGCTAACTGGCCCTTAAACCGGTTTCCCAGAAGACTACCTAGAATGTGGTCTTAATGGGTGTTTTCGCTGTTAGGACACATCCGAAATGGATACAGTGAAAAGGGTCCCAACTTGGCCCTCCCCCGGCCCGCCATGATTGGCTCTTCCAGAGCCGAGCATGGCGAGACGGGGGACTCCAATTTTGGGGCTCCCCCTCATCACAGAAGTGGCGGATCACCACTTGTGGAGCCGGGGGGGGGGCTTCACCTAACCCCTCCTAGCCTACCCTGGGGTAACCAACCACGAACCCCTCCTTACCTTAATGCAGCCAGCCTGATTCTGGCTGCAAGGTCCCAGCTGCCTTCGCACCTGTGTCCTGCATGCCTCCTGATTGGCCAGGACTGCATCTGGCTTCAGGAGGCTCTCTGCGCAAGCACCGACCCTGGCCAATTTATTTTCTCTATCACACAACACTAGAACCAGGGGGCACTCTATGAAGCTGATGGGTAGGAGAGTCAGATCTGACAAAGGGAAGTATTTCTTCACCCAGAGGGTTATTAGTTTATGGAATTTGCTGCTAGAAGAGGTGGTAACAGCTACCAGTCTAGATGGCTTTAAGGCAGGGTTAGACAAATTTGTGGATGACAGATGTATCAATGGCTACTAGAATGAATGCCTAAGTACATCTTTCAGGCTGGGGAGGAAAGCAGGACTCTTCTAAGGCCATTCGCTGGGATTCGAGAGTAGGCAAATGTTTGTCCTTGTCTCTGCTTGAGATGCCCATGGGCAATTAGTGGGCCACCATGTGGGACAGAATGCTGGACAAGATGAGCTGTGGCCTGATCCAGGAGGGCTTCTCTTATGTCAGCTCCCTACAGATGGCATTGAGGGGCATTCTGCCTGTCTCCAACCTGGAGGCAGTACCTAGGCCTCCATTCTAGTAGCCCTTGATGCACCAGTCCTCCATGAATTGGTCTAACTCTTTCTTAAAGCTATCCAGGACAGCATGTCACATTTCTAGTTAGGGTTTCGTGATCAGTTATAGCTTTGGTGGGATTGTCAGAAGAGTTTGGAAAGGAAAAGGAGAACACGAGGAAGTCAGCCTTACATCAGTATTATCATGTTCACGTCTGTCTTAAATAGCAGGAATGGTAATATTCATTTTAAAAGAGAATAAATCATGGCCCTTTCCTAACTGAGATATTTTCCACTCACTTAGCCTTGTCCATTTCTTCATTTAAATGGAAAGGGGTTCCCATAGGAAGAAGGAAAAAAAATTACTTAATTCTTTCTAAAGCAAACTTGCATAGAAGGTGGAAGGAAACTGTCATTTAAACCTTTAATTTATTGACATTCAATGTCAGAATATTAGCTGGATTTCGCCTCTGAACATGTGTAACCGATTAACAAAGAAGAGTTTCAGATTTTGGCCTGCAAGCATATCTAACATGGACAGGAAATGGAAATAAAATTTTCTACCTATTCCATTGGTATATGAGCCTTATATGAGATTCAAAGGATTGTTAAATCTACTGTAAATAGCTTTCATTCACACGCTTCAGGTGTTTGCATAGAATATTCAAATTTTGCTAACAAAAACAGTCAGTGATGGGAACAACTTTCTAATTTCAGTATCACTCAGTTTGTTTTTTACAGAATAGAAAAATCAACAATTCTTAGACATGAAAATGAACCCAGATAAGCTATTTTGGCTATTAGGCTCATGAAGGTTTACTAAGCATGTTGTCTTTGCCGCTTTTTGTAGCAGGAAGTTTCTTGGCTGCTAAACACGCAAAAAGGTTTGAGGTCAATGGAATTCTGAATATTGTGATGCCACAAAGACACTAACATCCCCCCTAAATAGTAGGAAAGATCCATATCCTTTGGTGGAAGGGGCAATATAAATAAATGTTATTATTATTTTATCCATCTGTGGAGAACTTAAGAACATAAGAGGAGCCCTGCTGGATCAGGCCACAGCCTATCTAGTCCAGCATCCTGTTTCACACAGTGGCCTACTAAATACTTCTGGGCATTCCCAAGTGGAAGATAAAGGCAAAACCTTCACCTGCTCTTGAATTCCTGCAAATGTTCTTCAGGATGTACCTAGATATCCATTCTAGTGGCTACTGATACACTTGTCTAACCCTTTCTTGAAGCTATTTAGAATGGTTACTGTCACTACCTCTTCTGGCAGCAAATTCCACAGGCTGATGACCCTCTGAGTGAAGAAATACTTCCTCTTGTCTAATCTGACTCACCTACCCATCAGCTTCATAGAATACCCCCTGGTTCTAGTGTTGTATGACATAAGAACATAAGAACATAAGAGAAGCCCTGCTGGATCAGGCCACAGCCCATCTAGTCCAGCATCCTGTCGCACACAGTGGCCTGCCAACTGCTCATGGGCATCCTAAGCAGAGACAAGGACAAACCTATTCCTGCTCTAGAATCCCAGTAAATGGCCTTAGAAGTGCCCTGTTCCCCCCCCCCAGCCTGAAAAATGCACCTAGGCATTCATTCCAGTAGCCATTGATACATCTGTCGTATTTTTCTCTATCCACTTTTCTATACTCACTCACTCACTCACTCACTGCAGAATGCAAAATATAAATATAAAGAAATCAATAAATTAGTAACAAGCAAAGGAAGAGTTAATGCCCATTAGCAAAGGGATATTTGAAGGGACAACTTTCCCAGCTGACAATGGACAGGCTTTTCATCATGCAGGCTGTAATCACTGCTTCTTGATGGCCTTTCCTCCATTCATATTGGCAAGGAAACACATGGGGAGGAAATGGACAGATGGACCAACACGTTGAGACAGTCAGCGTATAAAATGGAACAATATTTAACTGTGGAGCTGGACAACAAATGCAGCTTTGTTTGTACAAGAGGTGTCATCACTCATGGCTTTCCAGCAGCATCTTAACTGTCTCTGCTAGTACTATTTTGTCTGTTCACGTAATCTAAACAAGAAACGATGTAGGTGTAAGAGCTCATAAGGCTGCAGAGCAGCAATAGTGAACCAGGGAATCCAGCAGTCATCCAGCAAATAGCCACAGGTGGGAAACTACAGAATATTTACGTTCTTTCTAGCAATAGAATGTGTCGTTGGGGAGGCCATTAGTGTGAGAATTATGCAGTGTGAAAAATACTACTGTAACGTAGGCTGGGAAAGGAGACAGATTAACAGGAAAACTTCTCCATAACACCACTACCGTTAACTGACCACCCCAGAGGAAAGGCAAAGCAGGGGCAAGAAGAAAAGCAGAAAAGCCTTTTCTGCCTTTGACACCTATGGTCACGCCAATGCTAGTTTGCTGTATGTGGTAACATCATAAGGCATACAACCTGCATCTGGGCACCATAAACTATAAGGAAGCTGCTACAAGCAGTACTTAGTTTTAAATTGGGATCGGGATGGTTTGAAGAAGAAGAAGAGTTGGCTTTCCTACCCTACTTTTCTCACCCATTTAAGGGGACTCAAAGTGGTTGACAAAGCTTTCTATACTTCTCCCCATAACAGAACACCCTGTGAGCTAGGTGGGGCTCTGAGAGCTCAGAAGAGAGCTGTGACTAGCCCAAGATCACCCAGCTGGCTTCATGTGGGAGTGTGGAATCAAACTCAGTATTCCCAGATAAGAGTCCGGCTCCTTAACCATGAGACCAAACTGGTCCATAGTTCAGTAGAAACCACATGGCCACACCACCTGAGCCTTTTTGCACCTACCAGCTGGAGTAGTTTTATCCACTCGGTGGTGATACTGCTAAAAGGTTTTACTCCTGAAGTGAACTGAAGCCTCTTTCCTGCTGAAATCATGAACAGGGGGTGCAGAGGCTTGAGTGTTCTCCCTTTTCCGAGGGGGGGGGGCAATAAGGTCCCACAGGCATTGCTCACTAGAGGTAGATCAACCCATTCACCTGTGCACAGATGACCCTAAGCAGCTAGCTGAATCCTTAGAAGTATGAGGAGCCTGGTGCCATTTCACTAGGCTTCAGAGAGCCCAGCTAAAAGAACCCTGGCTAATTGCAAGAGCTTTGGTTAATTGCAAGAAGGACTACCCATTGTATTCTGTTGGATCCATCCAGGAAATTTCATTCCCGGACTTTAAATTTGGGCCAGACTGGAATGCAGCCGTGCACATGGTCCTTGGCTATACCATTGGTCACCCCACCAATCTTGGGGCAGATTTTTCAACCTGGCCCAAGATCAGATCTCCACAACATGGGATAATGTGAATTATTTGGAAATTATCTAACTATCCCAATGATTTTTGCAGCAGAGGAAACCTGTCATAAATCCAGTTCCACGATAACCCCTTCCACAAATACCCCAAGCCAATAATACCTATCAGTAAGAACACATATAGGGAATGCTAATATCATTCTAGGGAACAATGCAACAGAAGGACTGCTTGAAGTTACCAAATTATTTAACAATGAAGTCCAGATGTGGGGTGGATTTTTTTTAAAAAAAGAAGTTTGTTATACATTAAGTTTGGAAAATTCACCTAACGGCAACTTTTTGTTACAGTGATGGGAGTAAAAGAAACACTCTGAACCAAAATTATAGCTTTAAGTGTCTCAGAATTCATCAGTTAATTAGGTTTTAAAACAAAAGAGATCCCTAATGCATATTCTCTAAGGCTATATCAAGATTCTTAAACAAGAAGTACACAAGCCAGAGTTAAGTACTTAAATCTTCCCCACTGAAATAACTGGGTCTCAAGAGTGCATAACGTTTACCAGATTGCACTAAAACATATTAGCAAAACAACAGTTACTAAAAATAGCTTATAAATAATTCTTGCCTTTACCTATATAGCTGTTATGTAGTGAATTGTTCAGGAGCAGCTACAACTATCTTAGCAAAATATTGGCTCTGTCATCTGAGACTTAACCTGTTACAGAAGGCAGGGGGGCATTTTAAAAGATTGCAATTGTAAGCAGTTTGTAAAACTTTATGTTAACCACCATATTAAATCTTAATTTAAGGCAACAGAAATTGCATCAGCCAGAAATGTAATGTACTGCTATTATCCAGGAATCAAGGGCTGCATCCAGACGTTACTTATTCCGCTATATTTGGATATTCCAGAATAGAGTGTGTGTATTCCAGAATAACCAAATATAGAAGATTTTATACCCCACTTACCCTTTTAAGGGGACTCAAAGTAACTGACAAACCTTCTGTTCTTCTCCCCACAACAGACACCCTGTGAGGCAGGTGGGGTTGTGAGAGCTCAGAAAGAGAGCTGTGACTAGCCCAAGGTCACCCAGCTGGTTTCTGGAGTTTGGACTCAAACCGGGCACTACCAGATAAGAATCTGACACTCTAACCACAAAACCAAACTAAAATAGGTACCAGAAATTCAGAAGATACCAGATATTTATTGAAGGAAGCAAACTTTACACAAACTTGAACCAGGGTAGATAGACTTGCGATCAAAAGACTGAATTGGAGATAAATCAGGATTTTTTTTCTTTTTAAGGCAAATGAGTAAGACAAAACCAAGAACATTACTTTTTTCCATTTTTTTTTCAAGGATTGTTAGAGCAAAGTAGAGACTCAAAAGTCCAGCCTATCAAATCCCTCCCTCCAGAATCAGGCCAGTGGCGTTAGAACAAAATCTATAAACTTCAACTAGAAGCAGACACAACTGATCACAACTGATTACCATCCTCCACAGATGTGCAGGACAGCTACTGAACCATTTATAACAGACCTTCAGCAGTCATTATTGGGGCCATTTGAGCACTGTATAGTGTACCCCATTGCATATGACCCATCCCATCCCAGCTCCCAAGGCCAGGAAAAGAAGTTGCTAGCTAGGGGTCGTTGGGTCAGTTGCCCTTAAGGTACAGTGAAGCACAGGCAGCGTGCTGTCTACATGTGTTCTGGTGTACCAGGTTGGAACACTTCATGGGGTGCTTGGATACGTATGACATTCCCAATATAATTCTAGGAGAATTGTGAGTTTTAACTCTAATCTGGGGGCATCCATTATATCTTCTAGATTCAAAGTTGCCATTTCCTTCCACTGTTGGATTGCATTTCAAACCAGAATTTCACTTTGTATCATCACTATTTTTTTCCTTGTAGAGTTTTTCCATTTCTATTTTCAAGTTCTGATAGTTTAATATGTCTTTAAAAAAAACCCTTCTCTTCAATCCTGCCATCTGTGGTGTTGCCATATTTTAATCCATATTTTTTACTGTAATAAAAAGTATATTATATTCCAAGTAATCCCACCATTTTTATCCCACCATTTTGTCATAGTAAAGCCATATTTTCACAGACTCCAGTATATCATGGTCCCTTCTTGGATTTCCTTTGATCCAATCTAAGAAGCCTCTTAGACCAGATCCTGGAGCCTCCTCACCCACACATTAATGTGGATCAAAGAGGACCCAGCCCCCTTAGTTCTGCTCCGTCTCTACAAGTCCTCAGGCTGTTTCTGCATCTTTGCCAGGAAAATTGCACTGATGTGTCCATGTAGCCGTGAAGCATCTAGCTGTGGTTGCTTCCAGTCAGCAGCTGAATCACCTATTAGCAGGAATAACATGGGATATAGATCCCCTGCCATTACCCCTTGCCAGTTATTTATTTATGAAGGTCTCAGGGCTGGTTACAATATTGTATTAATCTTAGACAGGTCCCTGCCCTCAGGCTTACAGTCTAAAGAGACAAGATACAAAAGGAAAATGGTGTGGGAGGGAACAGGGAACAGCAAAAAGCAAGCACGTGAGGTCTTCAGTTCCATTCTTATGTTCATTTCTTATTGCTGGAGTTTTCCTGTTCTCTTTACTTTGAATTTTCTCTTCATTGACGACAAACTGGATGATGGTAGAAATGGTCAGCCGACATCTACTCAGCCCTGCCCTGCTTGGCCTCCGGACCAGATGATTTCTCAACTGGTGGATTGGCTGCTGTAGTCTCTTTCCCATCTTGTGATGGGAGCAGTTGGAAGAGGGAGGAGGCACTTTTGTGAGCAAGGCGGCAGACCTCTTCAACCTGCTTCCTCTCTTCTGCTCCTCTCAGGCAAGATGGTTTGCAGCCTTGCAGTGCCAGTTAGAGGAATGTGTGTTGTTCTTTTCAAGCTGCAAGGCTAGGAACTGATAGAACTGATCTGGCCCACACCTCCAAATGATCCAGATCAGTGGTTATTCTGGATCCACTAATCTGGATTAAACAGAGGCCAGTGCAGAAAAGACCATGATGTTGTTTGTCCTCAGCCAGGCTGATCTTTCTTGAGGCACTAACTGTATGATTGGCTTTCTACCCTTTACCTTCACTATTTTAGCTATTATGCCATTTCTTGGGAAGTCTGTGTTTGAGCGACAAGAATTTCTCCTTCTGTTTCTTTTTAAAGTCACCACTTTCTGTGACCACCGAGACATTAAGTTGTTCTCTGCTGCTCTTTTGATGTCTTTCAAATATTGTCCCTGGAGCAGTTCATTTTTTTCCAGTGTTCTAGTTGTTCATATTATATTTTGAGTTCAACTCTTTAAATAATTTGTTTTGTGTACTTCAGTCATTTTTTTCTTCATGTACCATGATATTGTCATTTAACCTTTCTTTTTTTTTCTTCAGCAATTTATGTGCAGCAATTATTTTCTTCCTTTCCCCCCATTTTAAAAGCAACTTGTGAAGACCCATGGCAATTTACAATATAAAGTTTACAAAAAGAAAGGCACTTCATGGAAATAAAAAATAAAAATGGAAGAGAAGGGGAAGGGGAAGGGAAATACCCGTTTAATATTACTCTCTGTTTCCTGTACTTTAGCCAGTTACCTACCAATCCATGACTGATGAGTTTATAAAGGATCCTTTCATGAGGTACTATGTCAAAAGCCTTCTGAACGTCCAGTCAGAGAGCGCCAGCTGGATAATCTTACATGTAAATAAGGCTTATATGTACTTTTCCAACTGGTCCTTTAACACACTGATAGACCATACACATAGACATGAACTCCAGCTTTCCCTTTGTGACAAAGCCTTTCCCTTCCTGAGTAATATATAAAAATGTGACCGTAAATAAAATATGTGTAAAATTAAATGTCTCAACTTTTGTTCCTAGCCATCAGAGATGAGGTGGAATGCTGTGAGTTTCATAGCCATAGGGATCTATGAGCTGGATCAGCTCTGTCAGTGCGGATGGTTCTGGTACAACCGACACCTCCATATGATCCAGATCAGTAATCCCCTGATGCAGATGAAATCAAGGTGAGTCCAGAAAAGGCTTTACTCTTGTTAGAGCTTATGAACATCATTGTGCTACAATCCAGGGCGTAGGTAGGAGAAAATAGCCCACTGAGAGAAAAGCAAGATGCCCTCTCCATATGATGAGGACTGTAGGGTTTTTTACACATGCTTTTTACAGATAGCCAAGGGTTACTCCCACATGGATCAACTTCACTGTCTGGAGACGCTTCTATCCCAGAAGTGGCTTCATGTCTGCCAAGGCATGCCTTGGGAGTATAGCAGTAGAGCACTAGAAATGCTTTACAGTGGTACTATCCACCAGCTAGTATATGCTGCCGTGGCTCTATTTGCACCTCTTCCACACAACATGCCCATCGCTGTGGTGGGATAATTGCTGTGATTGCATTTACTCAGTGCCTGAGGAAGCACTGGGTAAATTTTGGATACATTGAGCATTGCAGTGTGTGGACACGCAATGCATCCTAGTACTTAGCCAGCCTTTGTGCCAGGAGAAGGTCCTGTGGCTAAAAGTGTGCACAATCAATGGATGCAAAGCTTAGCAGTCAGCCTATCTGTGTTCACTCAGGCCAACGAGGCAACTGAAGACATTATTCACCCATGACAAAAACTGGAATCATCCAGTGCTAGCATGTCCATGTTTACATTGTGCAATTTGATTAACTGTAATGGAACTTTATAGTTAAGAATATAAGATGAATCTTTCTGGATCAGGCCATGAGCCATCTAGTCCAACATCTTAGGCGTTTTTCACACGGGGTTTTTGAATGCGTGCAAGACAGCCTCGAACGCGGCATACGCATTGCCGCAGCGGGGCTTGCGCTCCGACGCGTCCGGAGCTGTCTTGCGTGCGTTCGAGATGTAGAGCACTTTAAAGTGCTCTACATCCGTTCCCATGCGGACAAAGTGCCTGCAGCCGTTTGGGGAGAGAAGCATTCGCTCATGTTTCTTTCTCCCTGACAGCCGCGGGCTCGCCTCCCCGGCCAGCGCTGGCTGACAATCAGTTGATTGCCTGCCTTGCTGGCTGCGGGAGCCTCGGCAGCCGTCTCCCTGCCCCTTGCCAGCGTTTGCCGGCTAAAGCACTTCAGAATGCTTTGAGCATTCGCACACAGGCGCGCCGGAATGCATTTACACGCGTTCCTGCGCTCCTATGTGTGAATGGTCAAAGCGTCCTGAAGTGTCTTAGGCTTCCCGTCCTCTTGTCTCAGACAGTGGCCCACCAATTGCTTCTGGGCATCTCAAGCAGAAGATAAATGAAAAACTTTCACCTGCGCTCAGTACCCTACAAATGGACTTTAGGAGGTTCTTTAGGAAGGTTGGTAACGTGAAAATAAAGGGCTTAATCTACATTTTTTTTTAAAAAAAAAAATCCCTTCAAATCCCTCAGCTTGGAGGTGGTAGAAAGCTGACAGCATTGTTCCCATTCCACTCCTGATCTGTATTATTGGCTAAAGAACGCATTATGGAAGGACCTTTTCTTGCCTTCCATGTGGGTTATAGCATTAGCATGCAGATACTACCATCTCCAAGCTGTTTTTTAACTCTCTGTTTTTCTTAAACTGTGGTTACACCTAAAGTTTAATCCACCTTCAGAGCGAGAGGACATATCAGCAAAGTGACCAGAAATTTTCTTTCCACATTATATATCCCAAATGTGAATTTTCAGAGTTATTTAACACTGAAAGAAAACAGCTTGCTACTTTACTGAGGTACTCTGAAAGTGGACTGAAGCTGGATTAAACCTTAAGTGTGGTCACAGCCTTATGATGTGTAGACGCAGCCTAGATTCTGTCTTTTTTGTCTGTGCCTGCTTTTCCAGTAGCTCTTGTAAAATCATATTGCTCCAATATTCTTATATGGTTCGGTGGAGCTATGAAGAACATGTTTAGGGAAACAAAACATGGAAACTTAACATTTGTTCAGCTAATGCTTGTTTTTGACCTTTAAAGGCCCACTGCTGCCACCCTCTGGGTTTATGGAGAAGAAAACACAAACATCATTATTTTGCTTGATTTTTTTCAAGACTCTTTTCTCCATTCGCATGCCATGCATTGCAAAAAAGGGCCCTGAGGAATTTATATTAAAGGGCTGTAAATTGTTTTGTTATGAGCAAAATTATCTTGTGTATAAAACAGAGTTCACTTACTTCTTTGCCTTGAGCAACTTAGCATGGGTCCTACTTTCAAAAACAATATTCTGCTAATTAGATGCCAGCTGGATGAGACCTCAGTAAATGAGCAAACTATTTGGTTCAATTTTGGGTTCCTGGGATTTGCTGTCCAAAAACTTATAGAGGGAACCAGAGAAAACAAGTTGTCCAGGGGCCAATTCACACTTGGTTCCACAGTACGCGATAGGGTAACATCTGATAAGGAGCATCTGCACTTGCAGGAGGCATTTACAGCCGAGAAATGCCTCCTGCCTAGCAGATATTACCCTATTGTCTACTAGCGGTTGTGCATGAAATTGGCCACCTCTTGCCTCCCAACCATACCCTGAGGGTTACCTGTAACAGCCAGCGCCATGACCATTCACATCATTTCCAGTTCTAGGGGTCATCTGAGGTGCCATGCAAGCATGCTGGAACCTCAGATGGCCCAAAACGCATCTGCACGTGTGTGTGGTGTCACCATTGCTATGGGCCAGCACACGTGCAGTTGTGCCAAGTCCAACATGATTGTGGTGATTGTGGTGATTGGGTGTGCACCCAGAAACAGGTAAGTCTCTGGGTGCTTGGGGCTTGGTGTACATTGTACTAGCATTTCCAGATATGAATGCTCGTATACATGTCAGTGGGTTATGTACTATCCCCATACAACGGATGGGAAGCTAAGTGCAGAAACTCCCTAGATATTCAGTGTGGCCCAAATTTCATTTCATTTCATTTTATTCTCCATTTCATTTATATACTGCCTTTCCAAACAGAAAATTTGCCCAAGGCAGTTGACAACAAACAGAAAAGATACAATATAAAATAATACATCAAACATTATTATAGATGATACATTGCAAAATCACATATCATACAACACAATACATTACAAAATACTCCTGCACCACAAAACAGCATTCTGGTCACGTTCCAGGTTACTTCCAAAGGAAGAAGAAGACAAAATGTGGGCATGTTCGCACTTTGCTTTCTGTACCTGGGAAACAAAGGTTGCAATGACCCAAGCCTTTGCAGATGCTCAGTGCATACTTAACTCTCCCCAACCTTCCCCAAAACTTACCTTATGTGTGGATGGCTACCTGGATGACAACCATCTTTAAATCCCGGTGCCAGCATCAGTGTGCATGTGTGGCGCAGCGCTGTCACCAGGGCAGCCAGTGCACATTTGTGACACATCATATAACCCTCTTTAGACTGTAAGCCTGAGGGCAGGGACCTGACTAAGATTTTTATAATATTGTAAGCCACCCTGAGACCTCCGGGTATAGGGTGGGATAGAAATAGAAATAAATAAATAAATAAATAAATAAATAAAAATAAAATAATAAGCACATCTTCCAAACCGAAAGACATGAGAAGAGAGCATCCAGAGCCTCACCAGCTCTTGTGCTAGTGCACAGTAGGGACACACATGGTGAGCTTCTGCATGGGAGGAGCCATTTTTGGGTAAGAAACATCTCTTTCACATCCGGGAACTCACCCTGGGTGGACTACTGGTCCACATGCAGATTGGTCCTGAGTCTCTACACCTATCCATTTCAGGACTTGAACAGCGTCTGAAGCATTCCTGCTTTGTGTTTTTGCAGGCGCTATGTACATCCACAAGGGTGCATTCACCCTTTCTGCACTCACCATAGATCCATAATAAGGGGCTGCAAAGTCTCCTTCTGGGCTTCATTGGTTCCAATGTTACTGCAGATCTCCATCTTGTACACTCCATCTGTTCGGGATGGAGCATGACCCTGATCTAGGAACACTTATTGGGATTACCAGTAGACTTGTTTAAACAGGTCTAGTGGTGGACCAGTGACCCCTGTTCCAGACCATGGTGATGTGTAGAACATATGCCTCCATGTTCAGGACTACTGGAGGTCCCATCGCAGTGGTGTGCCAAAGTACGCAGAGAAATGGGTCCCCTGATGGCTTGGAGTCTAGGGATTAAAGTTCCTAGTTCTTTGGATCTCTTAAAGGCCAGCTCCAAAGTTTGTGGGAGCTTCAGGGTGGGAGCTGGTCTGGACCACTGCCATCATGAACATGCTGCTGTTCCAGACAATGCCTCTCCATAGTCTGAATCAGCAGACCTGGCTGATCCAGACCCACTCTTTCGAACATAGAGAGGTAACTGCAGAAAGGGCCTTTGCTTAACCATCCCACAATGAAGGCGTGAAAATCCAGAATAAAGGCCAGAAAATGTTCTTCCAAAAGAATTGAATGCAGATTAGAGATGATACGGAAATGCTAGCTGCTCAAAGGGCAGTGACAGCTCATAGCTTTAAGTGCAGGTGCAGACCTAAAGAATTTTGACCACAAGGGCACCTACCTTTCCTTGGTGTGCAGATTCACGCCTACAGTCACCCCCTCTAAAACCTAAAGGACCTTTCTGCACTTCTTGGAATTACTTACCAGATAGTGCACTAAGGGCCACCGTTTTGCAAATTAGTGCAGGTAATGAGAGGCCCCACCCCACCACTGGGATGCTCCATCCACACAGGGTGAAGAGTAATCCAGACCAAGGGAGCCCTGATCTGAACCTCTAGTAGTCCTTGACATCAAAGACTACTGGTAAACTAACTTAGCCTTGTCCAGTGCATGGAAGCATGCATGTCTCCATGTTCTGGCATACTGGGAGACCCATTCTGACAGTGTACCAAAGAACATTGCCAAAATGGGTTCAGTAGTGTCTCCAAAGCTAGGAACTTTCATTTCTATCCCTACAAAGCCCTCAGAGCCCAGCCCTGAAGCTCATATGAGCTTCAGGCTGGTGTAGGTGACAGTTTGGACCAGGGCAGATGTGGCTGTTCCAGACCACACCTGACAATGGTCCAAACCAGAGGGCCTCATAGGTCCAGCCCTACTGGTCCAGATCATAGCAAGCCAATGCAGAATGGTCCTCAGGTACTTCAGAGACACTTGTTTTAATGTACATAAATGCAGCGCAAGACTGCAGCGTGTTCCCTACAATGCCTGGTAACAAATGAACTTTCTACCCGCTGTGCCAAAAAGTGTGACAGAGCTTTTGGCTGAACAGTTGTGAGAGCTGCTGGAAACAACCTTTTTGTGTGCATAGCTGGGCTGTTTACTGATGCACAACTTTATCTGTTGTCTAGGCAGTGGTGGTAAGAGCATGCTGCACTATCACCAAGGCAGATGGGCAGGCATTAAATCCAAATTGCTTTGTGCTAAATTGCATACGATCCAGATGCATAAAAATACATAGCATTAAAAGGAGAAAGTGGAAGCATGGTAGAAATAATAATTTCAGTCTCACAAATATGTATCACTGCTCAGCCTTTGGGCTAAGATCAAGTGTAGTGTAGTATATGTTCTTATTAATTTAATGTCTGATGTGTCCTCAATTTGAGAACTGTATATCAAATGGGTTTGTGGCTGTTTTTAAAAAAACAACAAGCAAACCAGCTTGTCACAAATATGAAAACAAGAGTAAATAAAGCCTAAAGGTGGAAAAACTACCATCTCACTCCTTATTCTCATTGTCACTGTTAAAAATTGGACTACAAGCTGACAATTCACATGAAGGAGTTTTAACTTTTTTCTTCATCAGATGATTATTTGCATGAGTTATTTTTACTTTCTCTGAGGAAAGGGGCTTTTTGAACAACTATCCAGCCATCTTCCAAAGAGACGATTCAGCGAGAAATTGTCCAACTCCCTTCTTTCACTGCATTTTACTGAACTCTCACAATTCATTGAATAAAATCTATCCCACAGGGCTTTTAAAGGAAACCCACTGATTGCCTCTATTTTTTCTGCTGACAGTGAGTCATACATTAAATGTCCATAGAGACAAGAGAAACACTTGCAAGAGTTTTGTTTCCTTGGGTTCTAAAAGTCTGATCAGGTCTGGTCTGAAAACTTGTAGTTTTCTGAAATGCATACAAATAAAAATAAAATAAAAGATTCCAAAGGGTTCTTAGGTGCGAGACAAAGCTGCATCTGCAAAACAGCCCATCTCAGAGGTAAGAGGCACTGACATGGCAGCTTCTCCAAGCCTGCAAAAACTTCACAGCTGTGGAACTTTTGTTCCTCAACTGCAGGGGTTCTGACCTTGTTGATTGACTGCTGGAACTGATATGGCCCAGAGGTTAAGGCGTTTTTGCACTTATAGGTAACCTTGTATACAATGGGGTGCAGAGACCTCCTTACCATGCCTTGTTATGGCTCAAGGCCTGCCCTGTGCTTGAATGTTCCATCAACACTGGATGGAGCGTGGACCAGATGTTAGGATAGCTAGGAGCATTTATGCTGTGAGGCCCTGAAATTGCTTCAGATTATTACATTATGGCTGCGTCCCCAAAAGACTTATTTGCCTCTCTAGTGTCACCCTACTGTCACTCTATTGAGGTGGACTTTAAAAGTGCCATGCAAATCAGGAATAAGCGTCCGCACGAGGCTCAGCAAAATGCGCATTTTTAATGCACCTTCCGTCCCCATGGGAGCTGTGTTTTCTTTGCGTGCATTGTTTTCTCCCCGCCCCTGCTCTTGTTGATAGGGTGCCAGCGGGAATGGGGAGGGACTGCGCTCGGTGCGGCCACAACCAGGAAGACAACCCCTGACAAGTCCAAAGGAAAAATAGCCATCGGTTCTCTGTTCGTCTCCCAGATCTTCCGCCCCCCAAAATGGCTTCTCGTGCTGGCAAAGGCAGTGGCTGCGGCTAGTGGCCGCGCAATCGCTCATTCACTCACCACTTTCCCTGTTATCTCTGTCAAAATCCACCCCGTATAGTAGCAATAATCCACCCACTTCACACCTGATAGCGATTGCAACAATGTTGCAATTCTGCGCGATTCTGGCTCTTTAGTTCTGAGCTTTAGAAAGGGAAGCTGCTTGTGTTATTGCTGTGTGTGTAGGTGGCAATCCCCGCTCCTTTTGCAACGGAGCGTCCCCAAGGTAAATGTTGCGAGGAAAACCCGCGACTTCCAAAAAGAGCGATGAAAGTCTTATTTAAAGGACACTTTTTTGTTGCGGGTTTTCCTCATTTTGTAGTGCTGGAAGCGTGCTGAAAAGCCTTGCATGGGGGTGGTCAGAGGTAAAATAACATTTTTAGCACACTTTAAATTGCTTGGGGACAGGCCCTATGTGAAGTGAAAACATAAGAGGAGCCCTGCTGGATCAAGCC
Organism: Aspidoscelis tigris stejnegeri; assembly: GCA_023333525.1. Classification (NCBI taxonomy): domain Eukaryota; kingdom Metazoa; phylum Chordata; class Lepidosauria; order Squamata; family Teiidae; genus Aspidoscelis; species Aspidoscelis tigris. The sequence goes on from JALMGA010000007.1 coordinate 19,504,013, forward strand.
ACAGTCCGTCTGGCCCAACATCCTGTCTCACGCAATAGCCCACCAATTGCTTCTGGGCATTCTCAAGCAGAAGACTGTGGCCCTTTCTGCATTTACTTGCTAATCCGGATCAAGACCACATTGTTTGTGTGGGAATAGGGTAGATACAGATCAGATGAATGTGGTCTGTACTGTATCTCTGCTAGCACTCTTTAGCACATTTGCTGTTCTAAAGCCTCTGCCTGTGGTTGATGTGGGTCTAGCTAATACAGATCTAGCTAATATGGATCTAGCTAATATGAACCTAGCTAATACAGATTAACTGAGTTAAGTTGCAGAAAGGGCCAAAGGCAAAACTTTCACTTCTTTTCAAATCCCTGCAAACGGCCTTTAGAGGCATCCTGCCTGTCTCCCCAGCCTGGCAGCAGCACTTAGGCATACCTCCTAGAGCCATTGATACACTTGTCCCCCATGAATTTATCTTTAATGGAAGTTAGCGGAAGGTTAATGGAAGTTATAGTCCAAAAACATCTGTGGGTACCAGGCCAGCAAAAGCTGAACTGGGCGATACGTTAGGCGAGAACTGAATCATCTCATTGAATCTGGGCAAAAGAATTTGACACTGGTGGCCCACAGCTGCTGTCACAAGAGCTGTTAGCCATGAGACCACCTTTAGGAACTTCTTTGTAACATGAAGCTCTTTCTTCAAGTAAGCCTTCCCAGGAGCATCTCTCCAGCGGAAGTTAACTATTGTCAGGCAGTGTGAAACGACATATCACAGTGCCGTGATCTCCATCTGTTCTTACATGGCAATTCATCTGAGTATTTGCTGAAGGAGGAACAATATATCCTCCTCTTCTCTCGTTCAAATTAAATTTTAAATCTGCCCAGATTGAAGGGGGAAACAACTGCTCTTCTGAGTCTGTGATGGGTTAAGTACTTCCTAGAGAACCAGCCCCAATGAACACAATAGAACTTTCTTCAGAGGAAGCTCAGACTGGCTTCTGATCTCAAAAAGACTGGGACTGGAGACTTTTACATTTTAGAAGCAAATTACCTAAATAAAAAATTCTTTTTTTTTCCCACAAAACAAAACAGAATACACTCAATATTCTGGTTAAGGGAAGCATGTGAACAGAATGCTTTGTGCTTTCAGGAGCCACAGCATTTTATAAGGACTTCTATTTTATCATCCACATATTAGTTTTGGAAGCAGAATGTTGCTGGTTTTGACTTCGTGAGCTCAACAAGTTTCTGTCCTGTTCTTCATTGGCTCTGAGCACTCTTGGAGAGGAAGAGATGCAAGAGTTCTTTGATACTTGTCATCTGCCTTTCTCCTACTGCATGATTAATTCTCTGGTTCTGACTGCTGCCTTGTCTCTTCATTCCTGGCTCAGTTCTTCATGTTGCTCATGACCCAGTTCTGAGACCTTAGATGAGCTAAATTTGGCCTATAGCTCTGACAACATTTCCCCCATAATGGGGTCCAGAATTTCATGTGCCTGGGCCTTTGTCTCACAACTGCAAGATGCCTCTAAAGGCCATTTGCAGGTAATTGGGAGCAAGTGAAGGTTTTGCCTTGGTCTTCTGCTTGAGGTGCTCAGAAGCAATTGGTGGGTCACTGTGTGAGACAGGATGCTGGACTAGATGGGCAATGACATGGGATGTACCCTCTCTGGCATTATCGCTTCCTAGCTAGACAGTGCCAGCCATGCTATCTTTGCATATTTTTGTGATGTGCATTTCTGGGTATTCACTGGTTCCAAATACCAGAAGAGTTGGCTTTTATACCCCACTTTTCTTGCCCTTTAAGAGGGCTCAAAGCAGCTGACAAACCTTCTGTTCCTCTCCCTGCAAGAGACACCCTATGATGGGGCTGTGAGAACTCAGAAAAAGAGCTGTGACTCACCCAAGGTCACCCTGCTGGCTTTGTGGAGGAGTGTGGAATCAAACTGGGAAACCACCAGATAAAATTCGCACACTCTGACCACAAGACCAAACTGTGCATGCACGGCCATCTGTTTTGGCCTCCATACATAAAACTGGTGGCTAAAACTACAGTGGCTGCTCCCCAAGGAAAGGACTGCTGGAAAGAACAATGCTTGACACAGCATAAAAATTCTGCACTAGCCTGAGCACATGAGGCAGTCATCAGGGGATGACAACGCACATGTGAATCATGCGATAAAACTTCTGATAGAGATCTCTTTATTTCCAGGGTAGCACATTTCACTCTTACTAAAGGATGCTTCACCAGTGGATTGTATAATGGGTTTCTGGGAACTATTACTAGCATAAAAGCAGAATTGTGCTCACAAGCTGGAAATTATTTATTTATTTATTTATTTATTTATTTATTTACTCACTCACTCACTCACTCACTCACTCACTCACTCACTCACTCACTCACTCACTCACTCACTCACTCACTCACTCACTCAATCAATCAATCAATCAATCAATCAATCAATCAATCAATCAATCAATCAATCAATCAATCAATCAATCCACCCTGCACCGGAAGGTCTCAGTGCAAGTTACAAAAGTGCAAAGAAATTTAAAAGCATCCACTAAAAAAAAATACAGTGCCTGAAAGTGAGGAGGGGAAGGAAGAGCACCTTTACCAGGCTTCTAAAAGTAAAGAATGAAAATGCCTTGATGTATCTCAGAAGAGAGACTGTTTCATACTCTGGGGGCTACCACCGAGAAGGCCCTGTTGGGAATGGCTGCAGCTTAATGGCAGACCACTGGCTTTGCATGCAGGAAGTCCCAGGTACATTCCCTGACTGGAGGTGCAAATAGGGATGTGCATGAAAAAATATTCACGTTTGTTTTGCTATTGAATTGAAAATCCAGTAATTCATATCATTGTCTAATCATTAAAACAATATTTTTTTTGCATTCTTTCTCAAACTTTTTTGCAAAGAACAAGACTCCTGTTTCCCATTGAAAAAGTCCTTTTCATAACCCAAAACACAGCAAAATAGAAATGTTTTATGTAAATGTCTGAAAATTTGAAATATTCTATTGAATTTGGGAATACAAACTGAATTTTGCACATCCCTAGTTGCAGCCACTAGCCTCTGGAGGTGTGTGTGTTTGGGGGGGGGGCAGCTGTGAAACTTGTCTGAGCTTTGCAGCCACAGGGATGGCACCTAGGTGGAACTCCTTGCAATCTTGGCCTTGGGTGCAAGGTGAGCATTCACTTGAGCTCACCTTGCTCCGGTGCTGCCCTTCCTAGCCTTCTTGAAGCCTAGGGGTGCCAAATAGGAGAGTTGGACAGACAAGGGGAAGTATTATTTCACCCAGAAGGTCATCGCTCTATGGAATTTACTACCAGAAGAAGTGGTGACAGCAATCAGTCTGAATGGCTTTAAGAAAGGATTAGGTAAATCCATGGAAGACAGGTGTATCAATGGCTACAGAATGGAAGTCTAGGTACTATATCCAGGTTGGAGAGACAGGCAGGATGCCCCTCAAGGCCATTTGCAGGGAACTGAGAGCAAATAAAGGTCTTGCCTTTGTCTTTTGCTTCCCAAAAGCAATTGGTGAACCACTGTGTGAGACAGATGCTGGACTAGATGGGCTTTGACCCAGTCCAGCAGGGCTCCTCTTACATTCTTAAGTTCTTATGTCATGCTGCATGAAGACACCATTGTGCAATGACACGTTATTTTTGGACTACCAAGACTTTTTCAGCCCCTACCAAACTTCTAGAGGCCAATCTGGTCCTGAGGTAGCCTAGAAGACACTCATTCTTGAAACAGAAAACCAATGCAATTTTGAATGCCTCTAAAAACATTTTGCAGAACTCTAGGAGGTACTTTAAAGATCATTCAGTCCAACATGAAACCAAGTGGTGTAAGTTTGGAGGTACCATTTAACAGTGAACATAGGTAGCTGATTTTGCTCTACTACCAATGAGATGTCATGAGCAAACCAAAGTACTTGAATCTCTGCAGTCCCCCCCCCCTTCTTTAATGAACCTTTTCTCTCGGCAACCTTTCTGGGGCCAATAAAATGCACCCATTGATTCCTATGCTGCTGAAACATTAAATTCCCTGGCAACAAAAGCTAGCAGTTTGCATGCCATCTGCAACTTCTTAGCCAAATACCCCATGCTCTGGCCCACGCAAGTTGTGTGCTAAATTTGTTAAAAATAGGCTCCATTCACAAAGGCTGTGTCCTGTGGGCAGAGCTAGTTATTTTTAAAAAAGAGAAACTGTAAAGCATTATGGACTATGATACAGGTTGAAAATATAGTAAGGCCTCTCTTCTGAGCCCCGGGCTCTGTGTTTATTTCCTGAGTCACCACAACCTTTGCCCTCTCATTGGATGCATTGCCAATCGGTCCCACCATAGTTGGGGGACATGAACAGATTAGAACGCTCATGTGTTAGTGGCTGAATAGATTTTGGCAAAGCAAAGCAAGAAAATGAATGTTGAGTTCATCATGATGGTGACTCAGTTCGACATTCTGAGGCCTGTTCTTTGAAGGGACTTTGTGCCGCTGCTTCTCATTTAGCTTCCCGCCCCGCAATCGCCCAACAGTATTCAGTAAACTAACCTATGAGGCTGCTTTCAAGCAACAATGTCGGCCATTGTGAGTCGTGTCTAGAAGTCAACGTCTTGAGTTCATCAGGACCCACACAAACACAAGTAGCTTAAAATAGAAGAGAAAGGGCTGAAGCAAAAGTCTGTTAGTCAGTATCATACTAGACAGGGGAAGTAGGTCCTCATCCCACATATTATTAGTTAAAAGTGTATGAACTTCAGAGTTTTGTTGAAGCAGCTTGTTGTACGTGTCACCTGTGATCTAAAGGTGTATCTCCATGGTTGTGTTCACACATAACAGAAAGAGGGCCTCAGACATGCCTCAGAGAGACGGTGTGTGGCCCTCATGTTCCCAAGCCTTCTCTAATCCACTTTTTCTAGCACAGAATGTTTAGGAGATGGGGAGAGAAAGACTGATGTGTGTGAACAATCCCACCTTGAAGCCTCCTCTAAGCTGTTTCAGAAATGCCTCAGAGATCCTTTTTTTATTGCCGTGTCTGGTTACACCTAGGTCATTCAACTTTATTGAGCTTCAGCTGTTACCAGCCTTACTCCAGAACATCTGGAAGGCACTGAAACAATGGGGACTGCCTTTGGAGTCTTCCTATTAATTGGAACCTTGTAGGAACCATTTATCTGGGACTCCTTCCCTTAGTATTCTGGATATCAGCCTAGTAAACCTTTATTGAGAATAGCCAAAATGAGGCCTACTGAGGGTCTTTTCTATGGTGCCCCCCAGATTTTGGAACAGCTTCCTTTTGGAGGTGTGCTAGATAAGAATATGATATGGCTTTTAACACTCGGTTGTACCATTTCACCCAGGCTTTTCATGTTCACTTTCCTCTGAATGTTGTCCTGACAGGGAGGAAGGGAGGGTTATATTTTAAGGATGCTTTAGCCCGGTGATGGCCAACCTATGACACGCGTGTCACAGGTGACACGCCAAGCCCTTTTGGGTGACACACATGGTCACCCTGGCACCTGGGCGTGTAGAGCTTGCTTGTTCTTGAAGTGTACGAAATACCAACTTTCAATTGAAGATTTAGCAATTGTAAAGAATTATTTGTTTTTGCTTTTAATAAAATATATATATCAAAAATATAACTTTTTTTAACTAGGGCTCCAAATATCACAAAATTATGGATATTTCTAGATGTGACACAGCACCCGAGTTAAGCTAGGTTTTCTTGCGAATTTTGACACACTGAGCTCAAAAGGTTAGCCATCACTGCTTTAGCCTATGAAGGATGAAAGGCAGTATGTATGTATGTATGTATGTATGTATGTATGTATGTATGTATGTATGTATGTATGTATGTATGTATGTATGTATGTACGCATGTATACAAACAAATAATATCTGGCCTTTATTTTAAACTGACTATTGAATTCTTGCCTGATTCACTGAGTTGTTTCAGCCATATATTGAATTCCAGTATTAATTGTTAGTTTATACATATTTGCTCCAGTTCTATATATAATAAATTCTTTATCTTTGCTTTCCTGTGCTGTTCTGCAGTCCGAGCAGGCAATATTGTTCCAACAGGAAAGAAGCAAGGGAATCCTTATAAATGTTCCCACTTAAATACCATCCTAGCCGGGAAATTAGGAATATTGCCTAAACTTACTTGTGAGAATTAGCTTACACCTTCTTGTCTGCAAACCTCAATCTTACTGGGTTTAGACTTCTCACTCTTTGATCCTAACAGAGCAAAAGTCCTTTCTGCATGTTCGTCCCCCCCCCCCAGCCCTTTATTTTCAAACTTCACAGAAGTGTCCTTAGGAAATCCTAGCATGTGCACAAAAAATCCCCAGTGGGTTTGAAAAGTGTGTGTGTGTTATGTGGTGGGGGCAGCAGGAGAAGAGACAAAGCTGCCTTTATTTATCTGGGCTTGCACGATCAGCCGCAAACCTGACACCTCTTTCTCTGACATTTCCTCTGCGATAACTAGGGAGGATCTCCCAAATGTCCTTCCCCGAGCTGAATCTATATTTATAATGCATAGTATCAAATGTAAAGCCAACTGCAATGATAGCAGCGACTGTTCAACACAGCGTTGTAACACTTGTCTGGTGTCAGCACATGAATTTTACAAACACGAGGCCTTTCAGCTGGAGTCGCCTTCCCTTTGTTTATTTTCTGCAGGCAGAGTCACTTCTGGGATCCAGTATAACATAGAACTGGTGCTCACTGTGTCTGCCTGGGGAATTCTGTGGTGTTGAGGAGACAACACAGAGCTCAGTTGCAAATCTAATGTGAAACTTGTTCTGGAAAACCATTAGCCTGGATTTTCTGGGGTGCTCCTAAGAAAGGTTGTTAGAGTGACACACATGTTTGCTCACTGGATGAGAGTCTTAAAGCTTCTGTGTCTCTTGCATTCTTTGGTAAATACCAGCCCACGTTCTTGTGGCTAGACGCATGTGCTGATGACTGGAACATCTGTAATGAGACAAAGAATTTCCATACCCCCAAACACTTTCATTCATTTTCAAAAAAACACAACCAACTAATGATGACAAGCATTTCTGGGAACCAATTGTCACTTTCTGATTCAGTGATGGAGGAGATTTTATTAGAAGGTAGGTTGACCTTCAAAGACTGAATCTGCAGAATGCCATTGCTGGTGAGTTTTCATTTTCCACAGCACCATCCATGATCTAGTGTGGGAACAAACCAGTGGCTGAGGGCCTGCTTAATGAACTGGCAAAGGAGGTCAAAAACCTCTCTGGGTTTGTCTGGTCTTAGGGTATCAGTTTTATGCAGCTGTCCATCCCATAGTATGCTCCCTGTTCATCCTATAACATGCTTGGCTGAGTAGAACAAGCAGTGTGGGAGACAGCTGGATGGGTCCAGGGTGGAATGAGATGGTCTCACCAGCTCTGAAGGAAGCCATGGTTTGACCACACCTAATAAGCCCTCCTTGGATCCTGAAGTGTGTTCCAGCTATTGCCCAAATGCAAATACTGTACCCCCTTTTTGGACAAAGTGTTGGAGAAATTGGTTGATGTGCGGGTGCATGTGTTCTTGGAAGAAACCAAATATCTAGATCAATTTCAGTCTGGGCTCAGGCCTGGTTTTGGCACCAAATCGGTTTGGTCACCCTCATGGATGATTTTTTGAGGGAGCGATAGAAAGAGGGCAACTCTCCTGACCCTCCTTGATCTCTCAGTTGCTTTCAATTACCTTGACTATGGAATTTTTTTGGATCAACTCCAGAAGACGAAACAATAATACAGTGGTTCTTCTCCTATCTGCAGAGGTGATCCTGTAAAGTAGCATTAGGCAGCTGTAAAAAAAATTCAAAGGAACAGGGAGAGCTGAACATAAAACTCGTAAATATAGAAGCTTGTGAGAAACAAAGACCTGACAGACTCATCTATCCCTGTCCAAAGAAAGGCAGGATGTCTCTGTCTTTCGTGAGGACCAGGGCTGCAGGTCGTACAACTTGGTTCTGCAAACTGGGATGGGTGTAACTCGCTTTGCCAAAAGTCAGTACAGGAAACAGTGAGATCTTCCTGTTTAGCAGGCTTCAGATCATGTATTTACTGCCAGTTGGAGCATGGAGTGGAGTCTGTGAAATGTCCTCTGTCCAGATGCTGATCACATAAAACATTTTTGTTTAATTTTAGCTATGTCTCCCCAAAAAACCCTCATGGAAGAGGCCCTGGGTTCCTACCATTCTAACTAGAAGGAAAAAGAGAAACACAACTAGGATACCTGAACAGACCAGATTCCTTCCTTCCTGTCCTCCCTCAACCTACTAGAATCATATCTCATAGTCATGGGGTTTGATTCTGAACTCCTTCACAAAGCCAGCTGCTTGACCTTGGGCTAGTCACAGCTCTCTTCTGAGATCTCAGAGTCCCACCCACCTCACAGGGTGTCCATTGTGGGGAAAAGAATAGAAAGCTTTGTCAGCTGCTTTGAGTCCCCTTAAATGGGTGAGAAAAGTGGGGTAGAAAAGCCAACCTTCTTCCTCCTCTTCCATTTCTTCTTAAGCAGATAAGCATTATGAAGTTTTGCAGTACTACTGTTAGCAGTAGAATGAAAACAAGAACAACAAAATCACATTTTAATTCTTACAAAGGAGAGCCACAGTGAATAGATTTCTCACTGTGGAGTTCTCCAAGATTCTGCAATGTGGGCACTGTTTTTTAACTCACATGTCAATTCTCTAGAATCAAGAGTGAACAAATGGCTAGGTTTGCTGAAGGCACAAAGGCAAGCTCTGCATGATAGCACTTGCTCCACCCAAAGCAGGAAGTCTGCTGTTTGCAAGCCTCTCCCTCCTGATGCAGCGCAAACATCAAAGATGGGGTTGGTGGTTTCCTCACTGAACAATGAACCTTGAAGACCATTGAACAGGATATGTACTACTAACCATAATCCTAATAGTTACCAAGAGTGGCTGAAAAAAATACTATTTTTACTACAAAAGCATGTGTATATGGAAGGAGGGGAATGGATGGTTGGACAAAAGGTCTAACTAGTTGTTGGTGTTCAGCTCTGCAAGTGAGAAACCGCATAACCATGCAAAATTGTATAAGCCTGCTCTATTCCATGATAAATAATAAAATATCAAGCTTTTATGAGAAATAGAGATTAGCTAAAAAGTGCAATTTTGGCCCTTTCTGCACAGAGTCTTATTCCAGAATATATGCATTAAGAGGGTCCCACTGTCCACATGCTAGTGCAGACTTTGGCAAGTCTTGTCTGGTTCCTGTCACAGTCTGCAAGTGGCAGCGGGCCCTCATTCAGAAATATAATCCAAAGTAAGGCTCAGTGCAGAAAGGGTCTTAGTTTAGTAAAGTGACCATGAAAAATATTGTTTCTGTGTTCTGTATATATGTACAATATATGTGGTATTTTCCCCTTTGTGTTCATTTTTTCATTATTGTCCAATCTAAATAACATAGAGCCATTTGGAATTGATTCATCTGGAAGGGATGAGACTACAGTTGACCAAGGCTTTGGACTCTGAATTTTTCCAGAAAAAAGGTTACACCCAGGACTATCGGAGACTTGTTCAATAATTCTGTCATAAAATCAAAGAATCATGATGGACTTAGCAAACATACTTTGTACATAAGGGCATAAGAGGAGTCTTGCTGCATCAGGTCACAGCCCATCTAGTCGAGCATCCTGTCCCACATAGTGGTCCACCAGTTGCTCATGGGCATCTCAAGCAGAAGACAAAGGCAGAATCTTCACCTGTTCTCCAATCCCAGCAAATGGCCTTCTAAGCCATCCTGCCTGTCTCTCCAACTGGGCATCCATTTTAACAGCCCTTGATACACCAATCTTCCATGAATTAGTCTAACGCTTTCTTAAAGCTATCCAGGCTGGATAACTTGTGATGCTTTGCACTTTATGGGGGAGTCCTTCAGGTTATTATAGTATTTTTGTGCTTGTTATAATATTTTTCACAGCTAGAGGTACCTTAATTTCAGTTTGCTGAGTTTTTTAAAATAAACAAATAAAGCAAAAACAGCAAACAGAATAATAAATATATCTAACAAGTGCCCAGTTCTTCCAATACCAGGGGAATGAGCTAGATCAGTTTATGCTAGCCAGACACCCTCCTATACCATACAACTGTGCTTGTGAGGCATGAAGGGAATTCTGGCTCCAGACCTTTGAAGATCATGGGATCGGGGCAGGCCAAAATCCTATAAAGCCGTGGTTAATAGAAGAGGGGGGGGGGGCATGTTCAGTAGCATATTTTGTTGAATACGTTCATGATGCCATATAATATATAGTGCTTTACTTTTCTCAGCTCAAGAGGAAGCCTTTGCTTTGTCTACACTAGAACTAGAACATAATATAGAACTTCGAGGCCCAAACTCTGCGTGGTCTAAGAAATCATTCTGGAGATGAAGCAGGGGGGTCTTTGAGTCTCTGGTAGATCACTTTACCGCAGTAATACGGTAAGCTGAAGAGCACATTTATTTATTTATGGAATTGCTAAAGGAAAGGTATAATTTTAGTGTTTCCTAGCAAGAGCATGCTAAGATTTACTGTAAACTGTAATAAGTTCCTGTTTGAGAAAAAAAGACTTCAAGATTAGTGAGATGTTCTTTTTAACTTGACTGACCACGCAAAAAGTCTGTTATGTACCCATAATTCCTTGCTCCACTGTTATGATACCCTGCTCCCACTTCCTTTTCGCGCTGCCACCTCTAGAGAGACTGGGAGAGCATTTTGGATCACTGGCCAGCAATGTGATTCATCCTGGGATAAGCTAAAGTCAGATGCAAGGGGATACGGTCCCACCGACAAGAGCTATGTTATCATGGCCTATGCCTATAATGCGAGCCCTTACAACCATCTCAATTTGATCTGGACATCCGGATTTTGTAACCTCATTTTATAACTGTTCCTCTGTCCCTAATTCCATCCTGTAGAGTTCTGAGGACATGTAACCAGAAGCCACTGAGCTACTTTTCTTCTCCCTGCTCTGGGGCAGCGTCACCTGCTGTATTGGCATCACCGAGCAGGCATGCGCTGCCGCACTCCCGACTGGAATGTCAGCTCAATGTTTGAGATTCACACCCGCATTCAGAGTGTAGAGGGGGTTGATGTTTGGAGCCAGGGGTGGCGTTTGGGAGCACATAAAAGCCATGGAGTCCCCTCACTCTTTGGCAACACTTCAAGGGCTGTCTCAATGCAGAGGATCTTGACAGCATACTTGTAAACTCCACAGGCCCCAGGGGGGCTCAAACGCCATGATATTTATGCTAGGAGGTTGAGATCGTCCAAATACTTGGCCTGTTATGCAGACATAGGTCTCCTGGTAAGAACCAGCATTTCTGACACCTGTTAATTGGCATTTTAAAGTATAAAGGCTGTCAGAAGTCAATAAGGAAAGCAGGACGCAGAGTTGTTTGCTCTTATTCTGCTAAGATAAAAAGAAGAATACTTTTAAAAGTCTATATTTAGGAGCAAGAACTAAGAACCTGAATTTCCCAGCATCTTCTCCTAAGTGGACAGAAAATATATGTGCATATTTATAGCGTCTTGAGGTTGCAATCATTTATATCAATGGAGAAAACATGGATTTCTGGCAAATTAACATTTATGTGATGGCACTGTAGATATTATTTCTAATGGGGTGATTTGATTATTTTATTTTATTTCACCGTATTGATCATTACCTTGACCATGAAATCCATGTACTATATTATTTTCCTTACTTTGATGAAATGTAGCAAGATAAAAGAGCACAGTCTTTTTTTCTCTTTTGCATAGGGTGGAGAAAGTTGCTGATTGGATCAGCTACCTTTCCTTGTAGCCAACTGGCTGCATCAGAACTGGCACCTGGTTCACTTATGGCACCTGAATTGATCTTTTTTTTTTTTTTAATCTGCCTTGGATCTCTGTCCAGTTTGCTGCAAACAGGGCAGTTTTCTCAGTCACTGCCTTGCACCTCCTTGTGCAGAGAGTGAAAGCAGGCATGATAGTTAACCCAAAGTTATCCATCTATGGAATTTACTACCAGTAGAGGTGGCAACAGCAACCAGCTTGAATAGCTTTAACAAAGGTTTAGACAAAACTGTGGAGGGCAGGTGTATCAATGACTACTAGAACGGAGGGTGTTTAAGGCCCTAAATTAAGATTTCTTTTAAAAAATATGGTATAGGTGACCAAGTAGAAGGGGACACTTAGGATGTTTCTGCACTGGCCCTGAAGACCTCATTAGGGACCCATTAGGGACCCTTGTGGAATGGATCCTAGGAGATCGTCCTGCACAGGGGACTCCATTAAGACCAGATGAGGGAGGCGTTTTCCACACGATGGCCTTCCAATTCCTGCCCTAATGGGTCTTCGGGGCCCTAGATCCAGATTTCTGGAAGACTTCGATAACTGGGCCTACAATCTGGTCTTCACGCATTCACACGACTTACCATGCAGATGGGGTCTTCTGGGTCAAGGCTTACAGGAGCAGAGCTGCGCGTGCATGTGGCGCCAGCTCCGCCCTGCCACTGACGTGGCCTCTGTAGCTGTCAAAGGAGTCCAGCACAGGCTTCGTAGCAGCAGCTAGAAAGCCGTGCTTCTCCTAGAGGGCGGTGCTGGTGATTGCTCTGCCGTCACCAGGAGTGGTAGGAGGGGTGATGATTGTGTGTCACACCGCCACTCCCAATGCAGCAGGGGGTGATGGAGACAGAGCCGGCAAGCACCTTCTCCCCTCCCATGTAGCTGCTCTAGCAGTGGTACTTCCAAGGCAGGCTGCGGCAGTGTGCGTGCCTTCACCCCTGCGTGCCATCCAAGCCCCTTTGCTGGAGCAGCCTCATGGCTGCTCTTCTCCAGCAATAAGGCGTTGATGGCAGGTGGGGGTGGGGGTTTGCTTCCATCCCAGCCTGCCAGTGAAGCCCCTTTGCTGGAACATATAGCTTTTTCTCTCCAACAATGGGTCATTGATGGCAGGAGGCAGCTGGGGATTGCCCCTGCCTCTGCCTGCAATCAGTGTACCATTGCTGGCACAGCCACATGGGAGGGGTGGGAGCTTGCCGCCACACCCCCATGAAGGAGGCTACCACTGCTAATTCCCCCCCCCCCCCGCCAAAGGCTGCTTTGCCTCTAGAGAGGAAGATGTGGGAGGCAGAGGCTGTGGGAGGAAAAGGCAGCCGCAATCTACCCTCACTGCCACCCTGATAGCCCACAGCCATCACTGGGACAGGGGGTGTGGTGGAGGTGGCTGCTCCGCCGTCACCACGCCCCCAAGGGGTGGAGGTGGCAGCAGCAAGTCCTCCTGTGGCCTGCTCAGGGCCTCAGGAGGCATGGTACGTGTCCGCATGGTTCCCTTCTCAGCACCCATTCCAATTGCGTGCTAGAAGGCCAATGAGGATGCAGGGCATTCTCCTGAAGATCCGGATCTTCAAGGTCCGGTTGTCAGGGAAGACCCCGTGTCAAAAATCTGGATCTTGAAGATCCAGATCTTTGAGTTCAGTGCAGAAACACCCTTAGATAAGGATGTTTTTTATTTTGTTTTATTTGTATGTCCTTTATGATCTTTATGGTCTGTGTATGTGGCTGATGTTTAATGTCTGTTCACTTATAGAAAATAAAATATATATTTTTTAAAATAGCTACTAGAATGGACATCTAGATACTGCCTCCAGGATGCCTCTAAAGGCCATTTGCAGGGATTCAAAAGCAGGTGAAGGTTCTGCACTTGTCTTCTGCTTGACAGTGCCAGGAAGCAATGGTTTTGCCACTGACTGGGATAGGATGCTGGACTAGACTGGTTGTGGCCTAGTCCAGCAGCAGGGCTCTTAAATTCTTATGCAGTAGGGGACTTACATAGCTTACCTCGACAGGTACCTTATCAGTCAACAGGGCTCATTTCCCGACTACAGGTTTGGTTGGGAAACAACCTGTCCTCCTCTCTAGTCATCAAGATTGCCTCCTTCCCCTGGCATCACGATCACAGATGATCTTAATGGTGGTGGGGAGGGTGAGGCTCTCTCCTCCCCACAGTGACATGTTCACAGCTGGGGAATCCCCATCATTGCTCCTGATTTACACAAGGAGGAAGGACTAGAAACAACAGGATGAAACTTTAAGGGGGAATAGGTATAGGCTAGATATTAGAAAAACCTTCCTGACAGTAAGGGAGATCAGTCAGTGGAATAGGTTGCTGCAGGAGGTAGTGAGCTCTCCTTCACTGGAGGTCTTCAAGCAGAGGTTAGACAGACATCTGTCTGGGATGGTTTAGAGAATCCTGCATAGATGGCCTAGATGGCCTTGGAGGTCCCTTCCTACTTACATCTGTGCTTTATGTGTGAGCTGTTTTAACTGCCTACCACAGGCCTAGCTGTAGCTTGAAAATTCTGTTCCCTAAGGAAGGAGGAGGGCTGTTACCCAGCTCCTAAGCATAGATTGGGCAAACTAGTGCTATAAGGGGAGGATGAGGAATGGGTGAGCATTCTGCAAGGACTTGATCTCTGGCCCTCCTTGAGTTACAGTATGCAGAAAAAGTCAGGCTGGATGGGGCTGCAGGAATCAGGTAAGTTTATGGGAACAGCAGACTTTTCTCCTGTCTACTTGGAAAGAAGGAACACAAAAACTCCATGGGGTTGAAGAGGGGAAGCCACATTTGAAGCCGTGTTCCACAGAAGGTGAGACACTGAAGAACTCTTTATACCTCTAACCGAGGAAGAAAGAACAGAAGAAACATAACTTCTGCCATGAAGTAAAGTTATGTGGCTGGCTTGATACTGCATCATGGGTAGATTGGAGGCAGGGATTGATGGAAGCAAGGTGCAGTGAAGCTTTTTAAGAGCTTAACCATAGAGCAGAAAGGAGCGTCATTTTGACTGTGCTTTAGGCTTCAAATGTCTTAGGTGAACCCTTTGATTAAAAAAAGCGGGGGAAAGGCTTGCCCATTTTGTTTCAGCTCTCATTTGAGGTTGTGAACTTTTACTGCTTTGTTCTTTTTACTGCCGGTGTTCATGGGGTGAAATGGATTAGCAAGTCATTTTGGAGCAGTTCCCCCCATTCATTCATCAACATGCTGAATGCATATAGCTGCTTCACCTGTTTGGTCTCCTGCTAATCTACCTTTCTCATTACAGTCTCCCACAACTGGCTGCCAATGGCTAGTCTGGTGTAACTGGGCTAGTATGGACCCCCCCCCCTTTGTCAGGGGCCATTACCTGAGATTATTTCCAACTGCAGGGAAATCAGATATCAAACTTTCAGCATGGAGAACTTGAGTTCTACCATTCAGCTCTGGTCCCTCCTTAAGCCCTTAGGAAATCCTACAAGCCTAAAAACCAACCTTGTTAATGTCAGCTTTCTGTTGATATGATGTGGAGAGTTAGGCTGAATACAAACTTTACTGTGTATTGGATCAGCAGGCATACTAGGACCTGACCTTCTGCACCCCCGTAAGACTACATCCAGATGTTGCATTCTTATTTTGCTATGTATCCATGCTTGATAGCAGACTAAGTAGCCAATGCAGCTTAAACCACAATAGGATGCAGAAGGGAAGCTCTAGTACACTTTCCAGTCTAGTCCACTGGCCTGTGCGGATTCACCCTCCCTGTACTCCTTACCCCTGGCAAGCTAAGTTCAAGGGAAGCAAAATGATAGTGTTGGCAGTTTAAAGGTAAGTTGGAAGGAAAAAAGGATAGACTGCAAAGTCCTAACCTGGGGAAATATTGTTGGCTAAATAATTCTTCAAAAACAGTGCTCTGTGCAATGATCCAGTGGGATGAAAAAGCTGCTATGCAATTGTTTGCAGAATTAAACAGTTGGAATGACTAGTACAGCTGGCCTCTTGCAAAAGATACTGTTTCAGGCGGTGTATAAACTTTGCAAAGCTTTCGCTTCAGCTTAAATTTTCTGGGTACTCCGAAAGACCCAAATATATTCCTGAAGTGACAGCTAAGAATTTGGAGCTGTACTTAGCTTAGGGGGAAAATTCTGCTTTCATACACTGACAAAATATTGCTTTCTGAAATTGCACTTGGGGCCACTTTGGAACGCTCAGCCCAGACTGAGGAAGTCATTGACAGTCTATGCCTCTTGCTGCAATGGAGTTGCACCCTTGAAAAACCTGTTCAAGTGACACGAGATGTGAACCTAAGTATAGTTGGGCTTTTTGCCACCTTCTCGGTCATCCAATCTCATAAAATGCATCCAAACTATGTCTTACTATGAAAACCATCTTGTAACTTTGATCACCGAATAACAGCTACGTGGAAGTCCCTGAGACTCCTGAAATACATCTACCGTGTGCCCCTCCCCCACTCCCCTTTGAACACAGAGAGAGGGCTAGTTCTTAAAGGGGCCTATAAAGACACTCCTGGGGCGTTTTTGCACTTGCCTCCCCATTCGCTGGATGGGAATGGAGTGCGACTAACCAATGTCAGTCAATGCTAGTCAACTTTAGTTAGGAGTGCTAGTCAATTTCGGGTGTTTTTCCACTGCAGCCCGTAGATCCGGATTAAGGGAAGCACCCAATGTGTTTCCACGGGAGGTGTAGCACCCATTAGCAATGGGTGCTAACACCCCTGCTGTGGAAACAGCTTTGCACCCATGTGGGGAATCCAGATCGACCCCCAAGGGGTCGGTCCATTACCCCAGGTGTTTCAGGGGGCAGGGGGGTGCAGTTTTCGAAGCCACTTCGAATTGACTTCAAAGCCATTTGAAATGACTTTGGAGTCACTTTGGAGTCACTCTGGAGTCACTTCGAAGTCACTCCGAAGTTCACTCCGAAGATCAGCACAAGACTTCAAAGGCACTCCAGAGCTATTTTGCACAGACTTTGAAATTACTTCAGAATGACTTTGAAGTGGCTTCAAAATGACTTTGGAATGACTTTGAAGTGACTTTGGAGCCTAGGTTTAGGGGGGGGCAATGGGTGCATCCCCTCTCCCTAGCCTCCTTTGGACCCCATTGCCTGTTTCCAGTGGAAACAGGCTCCCTTTAATCCAGATTTTCTGGCAGAAGACCCCATTGTAGACCCCATTAATGGGGTCTACAGAAAATCCAGATTAAAGGCCAAAATGTACCCATTGGATCTGAATTTCCCCCACGGCAGTGGAAACAATCGGGTCTCAAATGGGTGCCGTGGTGGAAATGGGATCATCCCGCTCACACCCAAATGGGTCCTAAATGGGTGCAAAAATGGGTACTTTTTGACAGTGGAAAAACACACTTCGACCATCCTCCCCACCGCAATTGAATATTTACCTGATTTGGTCATGGGGCTGGTCCTCCTCTGGGTGCTACCATTTTGACTGTGGTACCCTCCGTGACTGCACATGCATCAGTGCTGTCGCCATGATGATGCTGACAGTCTGGCGCATGCAGTTGCATCTACGGTTGTCTACAGTTGCATCTATGGTCGTCTAAGGTGTCAGCGCACTTACACGGCACCTCAGATGACCTCAGTGCGGATGGTCGTGCTGCTGGACGCTCCCAGTAAGTTCCTGGTAAATGTTGGTTAAGGTGTAGAGCATGAAGTGCAGATGTTGTTCACCAGTAGTTCACTAATTGTTCACTAGAGGCCATAGTGTGAATAGGCCTCTGGTTCCAGCATCAAGTGAAACTTTGCATGAGTCTTTATATTCACAATAGCTATTTGCTATGAACAGAGAGCAGGTGAAGGCATTGCCTCTTGACTTCTGCTTGAGATACCCAGAAGCAATTGGTGGGCCACTGAGTGAGGCAGGATGGCAGACTAGATGGGCAGTGGCATGATCCAGCAGGGCTCCTCTTATGTTCTTATAGGGTTAGATAAATCCATGGAGGACAGAGTGTTAACAGTTTTGCCCACTCCGTGAAGCTGAGAACCTCCAAAGCCTTGGAGAATGGTCTTTTTAGAGTATCAAGAAAGGTCCTGGAACTGGGCCATTTTTGGCATGCCTGCACTTACTGGCCTTCTAGCACTCACACCCTCATCACCTGGGGTGTGCAGACTCTATGACCCTGGGGATGCTTCCTTTTCACTTTAGTACATATCTGTTTTGAACTCATGGGCTATTCAAGCTCTATCTTGGGGTGGCAAGAAGGTTGGGAGAACTTTAGCAGTCAGTTCATGCCCAGAATCCCACAGCAGAATTTTTAGATGGTATCTTAAGCTCTTTCCACATGGGTCAAGGGGCCTTTTTGCACTTGGCCCAATGTGACAGCCAAAGGATGCTCTCATATGGAGCATCTGCATTGCATGGAGCCACTTCTATTCCAGAAACTATACTAGCTGCATCTGGGATGTGGCTAGTACAGCATGCGCCCTTTGCACCCTCTTCTGGGCAAAGGGTGCGTGGGACAGGGCAGTACAGCCACATTTGGGTGCCACATTGCCTGGTTGCCATGGCAACAGCCGATGTACATGGCCCTTGCCATGACATGGCAATCACCTGTAGTATAGAGGCCATCACACTTACTCGGTACTAACCCAGGTTCAAAAAGGCCCAGATTCTTCTAGGTGCAAGTGCAGAATAGCAGTGCTTCCACTCCACCTGTTGACCAGATGAAATAGTCCACAAGTGGTCTCCTGTCAGTGGACTGGAGCAGTGGACTAAATGTGGAGAGCATATGGACTGCTCTCCATTTGGCTGAATACCCAGAAGAGGAACTGGACACGGGAGGGCTGTCAAAAATAGCTGCTTAGAGTAGGCTATTGGTAGCCCAACCCACCTAATCTGGGCCAGCACAGCTCAGGATAGAAATGAAAAGGTGTGAGCAGTCAAACATGAAAATGGACTGAAGAAACTTTAAAGTGAAGGAGTGACCGCGGCCGGTGTGTTTGCTTCCTGAGTGACCATGTCTACATCTTTAGGTGTTCTTAGGTGCTGTTGAGTTGAATTTGACTCTTGGTGACCGTAAGGACAAATACTTCATCATTTGGACCTGATAATATATGTGGCTCTCTTTTTCACCCTTGATGTTTAGTACTGCAAAGCAATATTGTGTTATGGGGTCCCAGAGGAATGGTTCCTATGAGGCTCCAATTAAGAGGAACCTTCCAAAGGGGGAGGCAGAAAGCAAGGAAGGGGTTGCAGATCAAACCTTTGCGAGGAGGCGATGATGGTGCTGCCACCCCCCACTGGAGCTGTGCTGCTGTGGTTTTTCCCATGGCCCCTGGGGAAGGAGGAAGAGAAAGAGGAGAGAGGGAGGAGAAACATGAGGGGAAATTGGCTCTGGCTGGCACCCACCCACCCATCCACTATCACGATCCCGTTTCCCTAAGAAAAAGAGGAGGAGGAGGGCCGGAGGGAATATGCTGCTGGGGCCGGGAGGAAGGTGAAGAAGGAAGGAGGGAGAAAATGCCCCTAAGAGCAACCCGCTGCATTCCCATTGATAAATATTCTGATTATTCCAGGATTCAGCAGCGAGTCCTGTAGGGATTCCCTGGATTTTGAGACCTTTAGTCCACAGAAACAGGGGATCCCTTGCAAAGTGTTGTGGGGAGGGCTCGAGCTGAATTCAAGCCAGACTAAATGGCCAGTCTAAACGCACCTGAAGCAGCGGCTTCAAGGAAGGATTGTTCACATACCAGCTTGCACCTCCGCCTCTCACAAAGCTCAGGCTGCCCTTCCCCCTTCTCCTGAACATACTATAAAAGGTGGTCTGGAGAAACATTGGGTACATGAGGGGCACACGCTTGACTCTCTGAAGTGCCTCTGAGGCACCCCTTTTGTTATGTCTGAATGCAAGCCGTGGACTGGTAAAGACTCTTTGTAAATATTCCTCTAAACATTTTTGGTGCCAGTAACTTGGCTAATCAAAATGTGGTAGCTCTTAATTTTTCTTATCATGAGGCAGATCACTTCGTTGGTTTCCCTTAATTCTGTGTGAATCCCACCATGAAAACAAACGGTGCAAGTTGTGGTTTTATGGGAATGAAAAGTTTTCTGATTTCTCATCCTGGCTACAAGCTCTCATGTGTTACATACTGTGGTTTCACAGCGCCCCCTAGTGAACTATAAGAGAAAATCAGCACTATTTCCTACTGATGTTTCTTGCTCCTATTCGATGCTGAGTTTTGTCTCTGCACAGTCATGGGAGCATTTTGCTCTTCCCTTTCACATAATTTATGCTTTTTGCAGGACTCTAGTTTTTTTAAGGTTCTGTCTCAAGTTACAGCATCGAAAGGCATGAGAAGAAATTTAGTTCATGTCCTTAATTTTCATAGGGATTCAGTACTAGGAACACGCACACATATTCATCGCATTTTAAATTAATATGAATTTGTACAATTCGCCTTCAAATCGAATGTTGGCGACATTTGAAGACTGGCATTCAAATACAAAGCAAATGCCTTCGTGCATTCATCGGATGTTCCTTCTGTGAGGAGGCGGTAAAATGGCTGCCCAGTCACATCTGTAGTGGATCCGAAGCAGATTCAAAGCAAATTCAGAACAGATTGGTGCAGGGATTCAAACTGGATTTGGACAGCATTCGAAGAACATTTGTAGCGGATTGAAATCCTACCACATTCGAAGTGGCTATATTTGTATGAACGTGACTTTCATTCGCATTTGCTGCAAATCAAACGCACACAAAAAAATTCATGTACATCCCTATTTAGTAGTTGAAAAGCAGATGAACTGTACCCACTCCCTTTCCTCAGAACTGCTGGACTACTTGTTGTGCATAGGATCTGTACGGGATATTTATGCACCACAATGCATTCATAGTGCTACATGTAGCTACTTTGGTGCTGCCACAGTGCTGTTGTAGAACCCCTTAGAGCGCTTGAACATCAGAGCGAGTGAAAGAACTAGGAGAGGTTTCCTCCTGCTCACTGTCATGAGTTGGGCCATCACCACAGTTGTGAGAAGACTTAGCTGTCTTCTCAGCAGCCTGTTCAAAAGTCATTGAATGCAGTCCTTCTCTCTCTTTTGCTGTGGCTGGGATCCTCAAAACTTGATTATGATCTGGATTTCTTTGCACCTTTGGTGAGCCTCATATGTTCCCAGTCAGCCCTCTTTTGGTTCTAGCATTCACTTAAGCTCATTCATTTTCCATGGCTTTATTTCGCTGGCTGTCATCTGTTACCAAAGCATTAAAATGCTGAAAGTAAGAGTGATGATGACAGTTGAATAAAAATGATTTTAAGGCACACAAAGAGGATCCCAGCAAGTGTGACAGCGCCCCTGTATTTTGATGCTCTACTGCCTGGTATCACCAAACTGTAGTTTTTAAATTCTAGGTTGCTGTTGTTTTTACTGTATCTTCTATGGGACCCTTTCACAGGCCTTCTCTATGTTCTGAATCCTGGCCAGTCTCTCTGGTTAGTCCATCCGATCTGCATTATCCTTTTTCTCATCCGGTCCAAAGTTACATCCCTGGCTCCTGGTCCAGCTATTCAGCTTATGTCCCTGTGAGCCCCTGGCACATGTATCTGCGCTCCCGCAGGATGATGTGGAAGGGCGAAATGTATCAGCCCAATTTAGCATATCATTAAGTTTCTTTGCTGCTCCCCATTTAAAGCCTCTTATTTGGTGTCCTTTTATCCCTGACCACAGGCGTTTGCATGCTTTCAGCTTTTAGAGAACCTTCATTTAGAATGGAAACATTGCACATTCAGACAGATTCCCAAGCATAATGTAATATTTATTGTTTACATGGAGTTTTGGTCAGTCTTACCAAATCTTGCATGAGCTAAACTAATATATTTAAAAAACATCTGCCAGTCTCCTGTGGGTGCTGTTTGTAAGCCCAACTACATCGATTATGATTATGATTATGATTATGATTATGAGTAGTAGTAGTAGTAGTAGTAGTAGTAGTAGTAGTAGTAGTAGTAGTAGTAGTAGTAGTAGTAGTAGTAGTAGTATCCCACCCTATACCCGAAGGTCTCAGGGAGGGTAACAACATTCAAAATCAGACATATATCAAAACAACAACAGAATATACTAAAACAATAATAGTGGTTGTAAAGTGGGAAGAGACAGTATATTCCCATTTAGCTAAAGGCCAGGGCAGAGATGTGTCTTCACATTTATTTCACATTTGACCCCACCTTCAGAGTGAGAGAGAACATTACCAAAGTGGTTCACCATTTTCCTTCCACATTATTAATCCCAGAAAGCTCACTTTAAGGTTAGATAATGTGGAAAGAAAATGAAGAGACACTTTGATGATGTGTTCTCTCACTCTGAAGGTGGATCAAAGGTGGATTAAACTTGAATATAGCTGAGGTCCAAGTAGTAAACCTTAATGCTAGTAAGCTTCTCAGACCAAAGACTTATTTACTTCTACTTCCTGAATCACCAATAACAACGATAACAGGAGTGACTTGATCTTATCCAATTGATTATCCTAAAGTTGCTTATCCATTTCTACATGACGATTCTAGCTTCTTTGTCTAGATTGATGGTACCAATTATGATACCTAATTTAAATTTTAAATTAAATGTTGCTTCCCAGCATTTGCTTACAGGATAAGGGTGCAAGTGAGGGTGGTAACCTTCTATTCTACACCTCAAGCCTTCTGTCCTACAAACTAGGGATATGCGTGAATATTTGAAATCTTTGCTATTTGTATGAATTTAGATGAATTCAGACATTCATATATGAATCAAATGTCCAGACATTCAAATTTTTGCATTCGAATACGAATATCTCAAGTTATTTCTACGAATAATTCAGATATTCGTATCTGTACAGGTACGTATGCGTCATGCATCTCCATATGCATCCTGTGCTTATCCGTACGCATTTATACGGATACGTACAGGATGCATACGGGATGTGTATGGATGCGTACAGGATGCATATTGAATATTCAAATGAATACAAATGTATTCATATTGAATTGAATGTCTGGAATTCTGAGAAATTAAGATTTTTGAATATTTGATTCATTATGAAGTGAATGTTGTAAATTACATTTGTGCACCCCTCCCTGCTACAAACTGAATAATATAATCCATAATGCAGAGTTATGTAGAAAGAGAAACGTATTGAACAATATACAGTAAACATCCTTGAAAGCTGCACTTCTCCTAGAAGAGCACACCAAAACTGCTTACCTCCTGACTGTGTCATGTAAATCCTAAAGTTGCTATTCATTTTATGTCCTAACCTAAATAGAGAATTAAGCCAGAGTCCAAACCTGAATGAAATTTATTTGGGTTTTTATCCCGCCGCCCTATACCTGAAGGTCTTAGAGCAGGTTACAACATTAAAAACCAAATATAAAAAGAACATTCTAAAACAGTAACGTGCCCGAAAGTAGCCACACATATAACGACTGTATTGCTGTTTCTGAAGTCCCAAAGAAAGGAGATACGTATGCATAGTTTGCAAAATATAAACAACGTGTAATGTAAGACCAATAACAAATGCAGAGAAGCCAGTGACATTGGGGGAAAGACGCTTGACAGTCCAAGATATAAATAAGCCTATGGTCTCCACTCACTTTAGCCCTCCATTCCTGGTGTTATCAGTCAAACCAAGACCCCGCCAATTAGCCATTGTTTCCAGCTTTGTTTCAACTGTGTTATTGTTCTTAGCTCAACTTGACTCCAGGCTGTAGTCTAACATCCTAGCTGATTCTGAAGCAAGCTAACTAATCAGTCACACTTAAATGGGCACACCCTGGGAGAACGGAAGTCAAGAACACCAGACATTTTACACCTGAATGAGGACAACTCATTCTTTCTATTGCATTGGGCAGAACACAGAGGAGGGAAGTGTAGCCAAATGCAACACTGGAGAAAATAATGCTGCCAGAGATCGACCAATCAGGGCCCCAGAAACCTGGATAGGCACCTGGCCAATCAGGTTGTCAGACTTCAAGATAAAGGAGGAGCAATGTGTGAAAACATAAGGTAGGATTATTATTTTTACTGTTTAAATGCCTGGGTTTTTTTGAACTGCTACAAAAGGGGTGTGTTTTCTAAAAATGGAGATTGAAAAAGGCTCTGTCTGATTGCTCCCAAAGTTTTCTAGTTTGAATGAAACAAAACAGAGCAAAGTTCAGTTAGAGGCTTCCTAATTTGATGGATGTATCCCAAAGGGACTGCATAAATGGATAAAAAACCTTGCTCATATCACAGTTTATTCAGCCAAGATATGATGAGGTGAACTAGGCCAATGACATCGCTTTAACTCAGGAAGTTCAAGATTATCCGTCCATGGCATTTAAGGAACCTAGGCTGGCATTCCTGATTCCAGTTGCCACGTCCATGACATGCTCTCAGCAGCTGGCCCTCATACCTTTATAGGATCCAATTCAGCCTTCCTTGCATGGCACACAGAATGAAAGTCCGGTCTAGGATTTAACTACCTGGGGAGTATCCAGTCTGCACACAATAACGTCTGTGTGAGGATTGGCCAGTCTCACTGAAGCTTGTTGGACTCACACTAGGCTGCCATTTCTGCAAGCTGTTCACTCTGCACATTGCTCTGCAAATCCCTACCCTGATCTCAAATTGCATCCCCTAAATAACATAGTGAGGGAGAGGGGCGGGGATAGGAGGGCTTAGATCTAGTGGCATGTTCTGAATGCTGTTTTGCTAGAAGAAAGATGACTATCTTATCCGGTAAAGTTTCTTTTTCCCTCTGCATCCTACACAAGGCTGCTTTAAGTGTTTGGGTAAATCACTCAGCCAAAGCCATTAGGTCCTGGGTGGCAAGAAGGCAGGTATCATGTGCTTAGCTGTCAGTCTGGAGGTGAGAACATTGGACAACTGTGCAGGCAGGACATCCTTGGCTAAGGACCTTACACTGTGGAACTCACTTCCTCTGGCAGAAGATCAAAGGCAGATCTTTATCCCTTGGGGCATGGCACCGGGTTTATCATTTGGGCCAAGTCTTTGAATTATTTTAATGTGTTGTTTATTGGTCGCTTGCAATATGTTGCAGGTCCAAAAAAGGTTTCAAGTACACATAACACATCGGGATTACAGCTGAGCAAAAGGGGGAGTCAGGATTTCGCTGAGATAATTTCTAAAAGGCTTCTAGGAATGTTAAAGATTGGAAGGGAAGCAAGGTTATTTGGCGTATCAGAGTGAGAGGTTAGCGATACTGAATTTGGACAGGAACGGGGCGGAAGGAAGGCGGAGACTGGCAGAACGTGCTTCAGTAAGTACAGTATTGCTGCGGAAGCTACATTAACACATCCAGATATTTCAATGTAGTATATATTCCATGTGCAATATTTCTAAATCGTTTTTGCATGAAGCAATTAACCTCACTGAGATCTTTTATTATTATTATTATTATTGACATAAAACAACAGTAACACACAACAAACAAGATAGTTGTGCTGTTGTTGGTAGTTGTTATCACTAGTTGGGCCCTTCCCAAGCGCCTAGGACTGAGTGATGTGTCGGCGAATGATACAAGCAGATCCCAGCAAAGTGGCTTTCTGTAGCTGGCAGATGGACATTTTGTTGGTGCCAATGCTTTTCAAGTGCCCACTAAGATCTTTTGGCACTGTCCCCAGTGTGCTGAGAACCACTGGGACCACCTTTGCTGGTTTATGCCAGAGTCACTGTAGTTCTATTTTCAAGTCTTCCTATCTGGTAAGTTTTTCTGTTTTTCATCAATCCTGCTGTAACCTGGAATAGCAATGTCAACGATAACACTTTATCTTTCTCCACAACTGTGTTGTCTGGGGTGTTATGTTCCAGTGTTTGATCAGTCTGAAGTTGGAAATCCCACAGTAGTTTGGCTTGTTCATTTTCAACCACTTTTTGGTGTTTATGGTCCCACCAGTTCTTTGCCACTGGTAGATGGTAGTTCTGGCATAAGTTCCAGTGTATCATTTGCGCCACTATGTTGGGCATCTGTTTATAGTCCATTGCTATGTTCCCTGTACTTAGTGTGTGCTGAACATTTCCTCCACCATGAAAGAAAAAAAGAAAAAAAGGAAGCTTCATTGGGTACACTAAAACAGCCATGCAGTCTTGTTACTGCGTATCCAAACTTAGCAATCACTTTGCTTATTGGTGTTTCCCAGGTCTTCTGCCAAAGCTAGTCCTGAGACAAGGAAAAGCAGCATTCTGAACTCCAAAAATTTCACTGATTTCCTCATTTTTCCCATTAAGAGAAGTTCTAAACAGCAGCTGCAACATTGTTGGTGGCACAGAGCTGTCTTCTAGCTCACCTTCCAGTTGCTAAAATTGTGCAAAGATACAGCAGACATGGAAGAAAGAAAGTGGACTTTCAGAATGCTGTCAGTCATCAAGCAGGGAGGTCAGGATGTTTATCAAACCACCATGGAGCTGGAATAACCGGCAGGTGATTTGAAATTGATTTGATATAGGTTGCTTTGTTGATGTGACTAGAGCCAATTCGCACCTCTCCTAGGTGCGCTGGCT
Organism: Aspidoscelis tigris stejnegeri; assembly: GCA_023333525.1. Classification (NCBI taxonomy): domain Eukaryota; kingdom Metazoa; phylum Chordata; class Lepidosauria; order Squamata; family Teiidae; genus Aspidoscelis; species Aspidoscelis tigris. The sequence goes on from JALMGA010000007.1 coordinate 19,530,338, forward strand.
AGGTAACCGCTATAATAGATTGGGCGTTCACACTTTGCAATGTCCTTTCTGTTCCAAACTTAGCTGGCACTTCTCCAAGCACTGGTTAAGCGTGAATTGCCTCCCAGTAGAGGTGATCATGCAGCCAGGGCAATGACATCAATGTGCCATGGTGATGCAGCATGCAACAGTGCCTGTGTCATCCTGGCCACAAACTCCCCAAAATGTGCTCCACACCTATCATGGCCGCAGTGCTCTCTGGCACGCTTGGAGATGCTTCTAGCGTTGAAACATCTCCACACAACATGCATGCTTCACTTGGGAGCATATCCAGAGTGTCCCTTTTCCTGAAGTGCAAAAGGGCCCTGTGTCTATAAATCTACAAATCCTGTGTGACAGACACCCTGTCCTATACCAGCTCAATACACCAAGGATATATATATATATTTAAATTAACAGTTAAAATTCTGAAACTGTAACTTCTCATATTCCACTAGCCTTTCCCCCCTTTTCCCACTCCTCTGCATCTCCCCTTCCCACTGTTTTTCCTTCTCACAACTTTGTTTCAGTAAGACAGAGAAACTTCCCCACAACCTCAGCATTGCTGTCAGGAGGAGATCCCATTCCGCCATAGAACTGTATTGCCTCAGCCTCTCTCCAGTTTTGCTCTTCTTTTGGAGTGGTCAAAGGATTCTCTTCCTCTAGAAGTGTGATACAAGATATGTAGCTCTTCCGAACATTTTTCTGCCTATCCTAGGAAAGCAAATAGCTTTCTATACATATCTGGATGATATAAAGGGTAATTTTGCCTTCCCTGCTCCTCTGGTGATATTCAAGATACATCTCAAGATTGGCTGAGTTGAAAAGGTTTCCATCTTGTTCTGAAAAGATTAACAGTGCTTTTTTTCCGTTGCTCTTTTTAGAAAATGCACCCCTTATGTCAGTGATGACGAACCTTTTGAGCTCAGTGTGTCAAAATTCGCTAGAAAACCTAGCTTAACTCAGGTGCTGTGTCACATCTAGAAATAACCATAATTTTATGGTGTTTATAGCTCTAGTAAAAAGTTATATTTTTGATATATGTATTTTATTAAAAGCAAAGACAAATAATTCTTTACATTACTGAATTTTGTTGCTGAATTTCATTTGCTAAATCTTCAATTGAAAGTTGGTATTTTGTACAGTTCAAGAACAAGCAAGCACTACATGCCCAGGTGCCAGGGTGACCATGTGTGTCGCCCGAAAGGGCTTGGCGTGTCACCTGTGACATGCGTGTCATAGGTTGGCCATCACTGCCTTATGTAGTCATTCAAAAAACAGGCATTCAAACAGGTCAAAGAATAAGCTTATCTCACGTTTCCAGACATTGCTCTTCCTTCACCCCAAAGTCTGGCAACACCTCCCTAACAACAAATACTCACCTCTTATTAACTGCTACCTGCCCAGGTTTCCAGAGCCTTTATTGATAGCAGGCTGGCAGCATTTTTTTCCCCATGCTAGGATTGGCTAGATTTTCCTCCTCTCTGTTTATGAAGCTCCCTGTCCAATGCATTTGAAAAAAACGAGTCACTCTCTGTCTTATGATTTTCTCTTTGATGAAGGGATGACCTTTCTGAAGTTTCAAAGCAAAGTAAGACACCTGTGGTGGTAAAATATGTGATATCCCCAACTTAAATTCACCCAGGGGTGCCCCTTTAACTGTGTCTGATTGCACTCGAAGTAAGAATATCAAGGCTGGCTGAGTGAGCAGCAGAGGAAATGCATACCAGTTTCTTTATAAGATCAGGAGGGTGATAAAGAACAGCAGCATTTGGAATCCCTTTCAGAACGAAAAGGTTTGGCTCGCTTTTTACTTATGTGGTCCATGTGTAGTGGGTGGGTGGATATCTAGAAGTGTTTTTCTGAACATACTAGTATGGATAGTCAGTGTTAGTGTTTCAGGGGTTGTTGCATGGAAACGTTCATTCGTATGCATGTTCACATGTCCTGGTTATGTGAGTTAAACTTCTAGAACTAGTCTTGCATGCAAATGGTGCCCACCATTGTCGATACGGCTATTTGGTATGCTAGAGGAAACACAAACGCAGTGGGAAAGTAGCAAAATACTGTGCAGCGTGATAGGAAAGAATGTCAGAGTGTTGAGTGGTTTGAGAATTTACATGAAACTACACTGAAAGTCTCTGAGTATCCTTCACTCTGTGGATCATTTTGTTTCCCACATGATTTAGGGCATATCTATTCCACAGACTTGTGTATTGGACCTACCAGATCTTTTTTTCTGCCCAGAGAATTCTGCAAATTGTAGTTCTTTGTGGATGACAATAATTTATTGATTGATTGGTTTGCATTTATATCCCATCCAACACCACACAGTCCCAGGGAAGGCTCTAACAAATTAAAATCCAACACACAATAAGTTAGCACAATTATTCTTGTATTTACTTAACATGTGCATATACTAGTTCTTAATGAAACATTCCAAAGTGATTTACGATTTCATATAAAAACAAGGTTACAATGGATTAAGTGTACATTGCAGAATGAGAAGGGGAAGGGAAGAGAAGTGGCGTTCCAAATCAAAGTCTTCACTATGATCCACCATTATTGCATCAATTGCACCATTCTCAGCACCTCTAACAAATTCCAAAATCAAGATATTAAAACATACCTTGAAGTAATTATTTCTCTTTACTCTACCTTGGTCAGACCTCATCGAGAATACTGTGTCCAGTTCAGGGCACCCCAATTTAAAAAATACATTGACAAACTAGAGCAAGTCCAAAGGAAGGCTACCAAAATGGTTAGTGGTCTGGAAAGCATGTCCTATGAGGAACGGTTGAAGGATCTAGGAATGTTTAGCCTACAGAAGAGAAGACCGAGAGGAGACATGATCACAGTCTTCAAGTCTCTGAAGGGCTGTCACACTGCAGAGGAATTGTCCCTATTCTCACTCGCACAAGGTGGGAGGACTAGAAACAACGGTATGAAACTTCAAGGGAGTCAATACAGATTAGATATTAGGAAAAACATCCTGACAGTGAGGGCGATCAGTCGATGGAATAGATTGCCACAGGAGGTAGTGAGCTCTCCTTCACTGGAGATCTTCGAGACCGGACCTACATCTGTCTGGGATGGTTTAGGAAATCCTGCATTGAGCAGGGGGTTGGACTTGATGACCCTAGAGGTCCCTTCCAACTCTATGATCCTGTGATATTAGTATAACACACTACACATTTTTAGTGTACAGTAGGTGTCTATTTGGATCCTTTCTGTGCCAACGTTTATACTGCAGACTGTGCAGTATAAAATTATACAAATTTTGCACTGGGCCCTACATAACTCCTAATTTAAAGGCGTCTCAGTACAACACTCAGGGTGCCTGAGGTTTCATCTTGCAAAGCTTCCAACCTGAAAAGGCTCTTGCAGAATGCTGGGGAAGAAGCAGGCTACATTGGCTCATTCACACACATGCACGCGCGCGCGCACACACACACACACACACTGGTAGCAATACAAGAAACCTGAATGCATTCGTTGTAGTTCTCAATAGCAGGTTTCTTTTTTAAAAACAGCAGCTGTTTTATTTTTTTGTCCACTAGATGTCACACAAAGGCAAGAAATCTTTAGTGTTTGCTGTAGCAGACCTTTCTTACCTTTCCCAATTCAAGCAGGGCCACCTAGATTTGCCTTTTTGACTGCTAACAATTTTTGTGCAGTTTTACAAATACAAGATTTTATCTATTAACAGGTGGACACAAAACAGCAAGACCATCCATTTGAGTCTTCTTTGGGGAGAAGTGGTAGAGCAATTTCCACATTTTGATGGTGCCAGGCAGCTGCCAGGGAACACAGCATGTGCTTCTTAGAAAAGCCCCTAGGAAGTCATATCTCTTTGGGAACACTCTGGACGCATAGGCCTTTAGCTTGGAGTGCTCCTGGGCTGTGAATTGCTCTAGCATCACATGGAGCCTGGCACCACTTCATCAACCTCCAGAATTGGCACAAGATGGACCTTTTCACTGCTGCTGAACACTAGAACCAGGGGGAAGTCTATGAAGCTGATGGGTAGGGGAGTCAGATCTGACAAGGGGAAGTATTTCTTCACCCAGAGGGTCATCGATTTATGGAATGTGCTGCCAGAAGAGATGGTAAGCTGCCAGTCTTTAAGGTAGGGTTAGACAAATTTATGTATGACAGTTGTATCAATGGCTACTAGAATGAATGCCTAGGTACATCTTTCAGGCTGGGAGGGGGGGGGAGCAGGACGTTTCCAAGCCTATTTGCTGGGATTCAAGAGCAGGAGAAGGTTTGTCCTTGTCTCTGCTTGAGATGCCCATGAGCATTTGGTGGGACATTGTGTGCGACAGGATGCTGGACTAAATGGGCTGTGGCCTGATCCAGCAAGGCTTCTCTTATGTTCTTATGTTTTTGCACCACACCACCAAAACACACATTGTCCAACAACTTCAAAGGCCAGAGAATGTTTCTTCCCCAGCCTAGCAGAAGGCTGAGATGGGTCCAGGGCAGAATTAGTAGTCCCTGGCGCTTGCTACCATACCCCACTCCAGTCTTCACTTTGACTAAGAGATCTAGCCGGAAGAGGTGCGATCAGAGCATGTAGGGCTTTTCCAGCTCTGCTGCTAGTATAGCTGCAGAGCAGTGACAACTGATATACCACTATGCACGTGGGAGGAACTCCTGCATGCACAGAGCTGCTTTTGGTAAAGAAGCAGCTCCATGTAATGCGGATGCACCATCTAGAAGTGCCCCCAGAGTTCCCTCTGCAGGTAAGTGCGAATTCACCCTTGGTGAACCTCAAGTAAACAACATCAGTCTGTGGAGCACCAGTAAATTTCTCTAAATGGGACAGAACAAAGGCAGTATGAGGGAACCCCATGCACAAAGTTGATGAACTGGCCACGTGCTGAGCCAAGTTGTATTTGCTTTGGAATGCACCAGGCTGTTCCAATTGTTCACCTTGCTTTTCGTATCATATTATTGTACATTTTGAGTTTTGTGTGTTTTGTATTTATTTAATATAGTTGCATAGTTGTCTGATAACCAAAAATTATTTGGGGGTCTGGGTCTCCTTTTACTTTAAGGGGTGCCTTCTTCGAGGGGCTAAGCTGCAGCATTTTTTCACATGTCATCCCGCAAGGAGTCCCCCAGCCCTGCCAAGGATGTAGGTTCTGTAAAAGCAAAGGGCACCATTTAGTGCTCTCAGGAAAAGTGCACAATCGATCACTGCACCATCAAATGCCTTCGTGCACCAAAATGGAGCCCTTAGAGATACCCTCTGACAGGGCAAATGAGGAGCCTTTGCTGAGGAGCCTGCCTTAAGACCTTCTCTGCATTTCCATGGAGACATGGCTACAAGACGGTCCATAAATGGCCCTCATACATATGCAACATAGTATATGAAACCATAGTAGCTAAATATGCACACTTTTGCATGTGGATGATGAGCTTTGGTTATTTTTGGAACTTTAGGCCAGATTTGACTCCCATTGAATTGCATTTGCCATTGTGATGCTGTAAGCCAGTTTGGTCTAGTACAGTGATGGTGAACCTTTTGAGCTCAGTGTGTCAAAATTCGCAAGAAAACCTAGCTTAGCTCGGGCGCTGTGTCACATCTAGAAATACCCATAATTTTGTGATATTTGTAGCTCTAGTAAAAAAGTTACATTTTGATATATGTATTTTATTAAAAGCAAAAACAAGTAATTCTTTACATTAGTGACTTTTGTTGCTAAATCTTCAATTGAAAGTTGGTATTTTGAACACTTCAAGAACAAGCAAGCACTGCACGCCCAGGTGCCAGGGTGACCATGTCTGTCACCCAAAAGGGCTTGGCGTGTTACCTGTGACACGCGTGTCATAGGTTGGCCATCACTGGTCTAGTGGTTAGGGAGCCAGACTCTTATCTGGGAGTACTGGGTTCAATTCCGCACTTTCCCATGAAGCCAGCTGGGTGATCTTGGGCTAGTCACATCTCTCTTCTGAGCTATCACAGCTTCACCTACCTCACAGGGTGTCTGTTGTGGAGAGAAGAACAGAAGATTTGTCAGCCACTTTGAGTCCCTTAAATGAGTGAGTAAAGTGGGGTAGAAAAGCCAACTCTTCTTCTTTTCTTCTTTTTTCTCCTTTGTGCAGAGATCATAGGCTCTCAAAGATGTGGTATAACTATTTACTTAACTTCTGAACAAATTGAAGACCACAGTTTAATCTCCTCTGAAGATAAGACAAACCTTTTCCTGAAGCAGGCCAGGTAGCTGACCTTCTGACTTTGTCAATTTTCCTTATTTTGGTTCCATATAGAAAGCGTTCTTGCTTGTCTGCTCTCTGGTTGATTTGTTTATTTGCAGAGAAGCCTGCTGGTGTTTTGATTTTAATAGAGCTTCCTGAATATGCTGAGAGACTTAGCTATTTGCTGTTCTTGTATTGTGTAAAGCATCCTGCTGATGCGATCCATGCATGATTTATGTCAGAAAGCAGAACTACATTTTCCCTCTATTCCTTGTCATCAATTCTCGAACCCGATGTAAATTTGCTGGAATTTGCTTCAAATGCTGGAACTCCAGCATGCTTTGAGCAACATCTGCAATCTGCTGTTCTTCATCAGAGGTGTCCTTTTTGATCTCGCTGGGCTTTGACTTTTTTTTTTAAATGATATCATTTCTCTTGTACTGGCAAATCTCACTAACTGTCCACACAATCAAAACACTATTATCATTGCATGGCTGATATGGGTTAATAGGTTGATTCTCTTTGTTACAGATGCTTTGTTCATTTCAGAATATTACCTGATAATGAAATGTACTCTTTTAATTGCAATGCTGAAATTGTAAGGAAATTAACAAAATTAATCAACACCTGCTTGGAGACCAAGCACTTTCAAATGAATAGTGTATAATCCATGATTAGCATGCAATTTGGAATTCGAGTTGGTTGTGCTTTAATATGTTAGCAACAGGGGAAATACTTTTCCCGAAAGGAATATTTTGGCTGATTGCCACAGAAACGTGAAGCCCAACTTGAGTTAGTCCTGTGTCTTACTACTACCTAAATATCTTGCATCTGCTGGAGATGGAGTATTTTCCCATAGATTCAGCTACATTTTACATCTGCTTTTCAGTCACCGGAGGCATTTCCGCACTGAATCGCGTTCGAAACCGAACGCGTTCAGGCGGAAAGCTTAAGCCAGCTTCGGGCGCTTTCCCCGTTCACACACAGACGCTCCGGAACGCGTGTAAACGCGTTCCGGAGCGTCTGGGTGCGAATGGTCAAAGCGCCCGAAGCTGGCTTAGCCGGCAAACGCCGGCCAGGGGCGCGCCGGCGGCCGCGGAGGCAGATCGACAATCAGCTGTTTGAAAAACAGCTGATTGTCAAAGCCGCGCGGCGTCGGAGGCGAGCCGGCAGGCGATCGGGAGACAGAAGCGGCGCGAACGCTTCTTCTCCCGAACGCCTGCGGGCGGCTCGTCCGCGTTGGAACGCGTGTAGAGCACTTCGAAGTGCTCTACATTTCGAACGCGAAAAAGCCAGCTGCGGACACGTCGGGACGCAAGGCGCGCGCGGCCAATGCGGATGACGTGTCCACAGCTGGCTTTTTCGCGTTCCATTTTCCCCCGTGCGAAAACGTCTCATGACTTCCCTTTATCTTTTATACTCACAATTCTCCCTGCTGAGCTTGTCCACTAAAAGCTTCAAAGCATATGCAAAAATTCTTAAGGACTTTGAATTCTTCTAGTCATAGGCCTTTTCTGCACTGGGACTTATTCCAGATTTTAGCTCAACCAGCATGCACACAGCAGGTCCATATTTCATACGCTGACTGCAGAAAGGGCCATAGAATCACAATTTCTATCACAGAACTTAAGAACATAAGAGGAGCCCTGCTGGTTCAGGCCACAGCCCATCTAGTCCAGCATCTGTCTCAGCAATTGACTTGGACGCCATATATCTAAAGGAACGCCTTCTTCCATATCAATCTTTCTGTGCCTTAAAATCTGGAGGGGAGGCTCTCCTGGTTGTCCCTCCACCCTCGGTAGTAAAAGGTGTGGGCACCTGGGAGACGGCCTTCACAGTGATGGCTCCCAGGCTATGGAATAGTCTCTCCCTTGATGTGCATCAGGCTCCTTCACTGTATATGTTTAGGAAGGCGGTGAAGACGTACCTCTTTGCCCTGGCCTTTGGTTAGATAAGAATATACTGTCTCTCCCCCCTTTACCGACACTGTTACTATATTAATATATGTCTTATTTTGATTGTTGTTACCTACCCTGAGACCTTCAGGTATAGGATAGAAATACAAATTATGTATGTATGTATGTATGTATGTATGTATGTATGTATGTATGTATGTATGTATGTATGTATGTATGTATGTATGTATGTATGTATGCAGCATCAAGTAAATTTGAAGCTTCCCGCCAGTCTGGACAGGATAACGAGAAGACCCAACGAGAGCTGAGACTGCAGCTCAGCTTCCCTTGGCTGCCCCATCTCACGTGATGCCCATCTCACCCCATGTGACCGCGCGCACCAGTCTCAGTTCTCGCAGCCTCCGGGCAGGAAGCTACAGAGGCTTTTAGTGAGGATGGCAAAGAGCCCATTTGCAGCAGGTAAGCTGCAGATTTTTATTCAAACAGCCGGTTTAATCTGCTAGTATGGAAGGGACCTTGTAGTTTTCAGGCCCCACTGAGGTAGTTCTTATATCCAGAGGCCTCTACTTGCTGGTGGGTTGAGACAGAAGCCAGGAAGAATCTCTGGCAGGCCAACAAAACAATCCAGCTGAATCCACTGAGTAGCTCATAGCCCAGCAGCCTCTTTGGCCCAGACAACTTTTTAATGCAGAAATAAAGGGCTTTTTCACACTTTCTTAAGGCCCATAAATCGAGGAAGATCAGAGATGGGTCAGGCATCCATATTGTACTAGTGGTGAGTGCCTCACTGTGGCAACAGCCATGCATGCCAGCTGTTACCACAGTGACTGGGCTGTGGCTGCACTGCGTTACTCCCACACAGCCTTTGGATGGAAGAGGAGTGAAGGGTGCATGCTGGGGTGTACTGGCCATGTCCTAGACATGGCGAGTAGAGATGTGGAATAGGTTGTAGTGGTCCACTGCTATACAAGGAGAGGATGGTTTAGCATGCTCAGAGCTGTTTCCACTGACCCTGACCTCCCCTTTAGACAAGGTACAAAAAGACCTTGAATCAGGGAATCAACTCAGACTGTGTCTGCACAGGAACCAAAACGTGGGATTAACCCAGGGCTGAATTGGGATTGCCTCACATACCCCTGACAATCCCAACATAGCCCCAGGATATAGCAGTGAAATCCCATAGAATCATACAGCCAATAGGGCCTCCCCAGCAGATCTTAGGACATAAACAGGTCTATGTAAGAGGAGGGATTCCTTTAGAAATTTGGAGTGCGTGCCATCTAGGTATTATCAGTTAGTGAATGTCTAATGAATTGTGATTCGTTTATAACTAATGGCCTCTTGCTCAACATGCTCTCACTTGAAATCTTGCAGAATTAGGGCCCCTAATCCAGAGGGTTCCAGCTCCCAGAAGACTTAGTCCATTTTGCTTTAAAATGGCTGCAGCAGAAATTCAATGGTTTTTGTGGCATTTGCTCCTGCCCCCACCACTCCATCCCCAAAATCCCTTCCACTTACATCACACCCACCCAGAGGGCCAGCCAAAACCAAAAGTGAGATTGCCTGAAACCAAAAGCAAAACTATGTTCTATCAGAGACAGCCACAGTGAAGAATGGAAATATACTGCTACCCAGGAGGTAGGTACTGTAGGGGTATCCTGGTTAAGTGTTATTAAGTTTGGCTGATATTATACTCTTTATTGGCTAAACTGATCATTTTTATCTGGCAACGCTATTTCAACAACGATAACAACAAAATGTAGCAATGTCAAGGAGAAGACAAAACCTTCACTTGTAGTTCTCTCCAACCTGTAGGCAGTAGAAAAAGAAGAGTTGGCTTTTATGTCCTGCTTTTCCCACACCTAAGGGGACTCAAAGCAGCTGAAAAATCTTCTGTTCTCCTCCCCACAACTGACATCTTAGAAAGGTGGGGGAGGTGTGAGAGCTTAGAAAGAGAGCTGTGACTAGTCCAAGGTCACCCAGATGGCTTTGTGGAGGAGTGCAGAATTGAATGAGGAGATGGCCAGATAAGAATCCAACACTCTAACAACACGACCAAACTAAGGCATTGATTCTGGTAGTTACAATACACCTGTCCAAAAGAGCATAAAGGGTGAAGCATGTTGAAAGACAGAAAGGTATGCTAGTGGAATGATTCACCTGCAGTGTCTGTATCCTCATCACAGTGAGAAGAGATTGAAATGTATAATATATCCTGCAATTCTTACCACCTGGCTATACTATTCTGTATCACTTACAAACTGTTCTCTTGCCATAAAATGGTATGATATAAGGCTATTTGCATGTTGTTGTTTCCCTTTCCCTTCCCTTTGTGTTTATGGATGTCTGCTTAAATATTTGCCCTTTGTTTTGTGCTTTGAAAAGCCCGCTGAGATTTGTTTTGTATGAAAAGTGCTAGACGGAATGAAATATTTTTGTCAGATGAAATTTTTTTTAAATGTTGGCCATTGATTTGATTTTTATTGCTCTCCAAACTCACAAGCCAGAGTAATAGCAAATTCAATATCCTTAACACCAAATAAACAAGAGAGGAATGAATAATATATTTTATTTTTGATGCTTTCTATAAGTTCTGTTTGGAGCCCACTGGGCACTCATTTTGTTTTCATAGCAGAGTTGCTTGCAGTTATATATCTATAATCTCCCACACTGTAAATAAGATATTTGTATTGAAGTTTGAACTCCTCTGCTCCATCCACCATACTTTACACTCATCAGGTTCATAGATGTTGAGCTTAACTCCCCATGGCAACAAACGTTCAAAATCAACCCTTTCTATACATCTACTGCTGTATTTTCACCAGTTAATCATGAAATATTTGTATAGAATAGTAAGAACTAGTCATCCATAGAGATAGGACAGTTAAGCCATAGGGGAAGGTAGGAAGTGTGCCACCATACTCTATAGCATAGAATTGGAGTCCATATTCTTCTTTTAAATGCATTTTCAGTCCAGGGTTCTGATCCAGCCCAAGGTCAGAAGGGAAGCCAGAAACATGTGGCAAGGGTCAGCCACATTAAGGAAGACCCAGCTGGGAAGAAGAAGAAAAGTTGGCTTTTCTACTCAATGACTCAATGTGGCTGACAAAGCTTTCTATTCTTCTCCCCACAACAGAACACCCTGTGAAGTATGTGGGGCTGTGAGAGCTCAGAAGAGAGCTGTGGCTAGCCCAAGGTCACCCAACTGGCTTCATGGAGGAGGGCGGAATCAAATCCAGTATTCCCAGATAAGAGCCCTGCTTCCTAACCACTAGGACTCTCAGTCTCCAAGGTTGCTGGCCACGGCTTTGTTTGCCAAGTGTTCAGAAGTGGTACAGTTTTGATGCTCATTCCGGGAGCCAGACAAAATGGCACTAATCTCACACCTGATAAATGAGCCCAGGCACTTGCTGCTGACCACATATGAGCAGTGGACTGGTCCACTGCTGAGGCAAGCTTCAGAAATGGCTTTCAGGCAGTCTCCAGTTGGAGCAGGCTAGACTGCATTCATACCTAAATTTTAATCCAGTTTCAGGTACTTTTAGCACTAGGGCATTGAACAAGATTGGAGGCCCTCTGGTCTGGATCCACAGCCTTCATTAATCCAGATCGCAAAGGCCCAGCCCAGGATGGAGCCAGATCCAGACTGAGAGGTCCTTCAACTAGATCTATTTAAACCTCATTTATAGAGTCTACAATCCTACCTCAGGGCCTTAATCCAGACCATGGAGTTATCTGTGATCTGGAATTACCAGAAGTGATTTTCAGCATGTTAATCTGGATTAGCACACTTTGTGCCGTTGGTGCTCACCTGGATCTTGCCTCCCTGTGATCCAGATCTACCAATCTGAGTAGGGACGTGGACAAATTATTTGTGCATTTGGAAATTGAATACTATCCATGCACAAATCGAATAATGCAGTATCCCTGGAAGCTTTGGTAGAAGCTTCTACAGATACTGGATGCCCCGGGGCCTCCCTCCTCCAGCCACCCTCCCCCCAAACCTTCTCCCCCACGGCCTCCCCGTGGCCCCCTTACCTGCTGCGGTGGCAGCCTGGGCTTCTTTCAGGGCCCTCTGGAACCGCAAACAGGCTTTCCGGGACCTAAACGCAGGCCTTCCAGTAAAACCAGAAGACGGCAGCAGTGTGCAGGTAAGTGGGGGAGCGGGTGGGAATGGGGGGAGTGGGTGGGAATGGAGAGTGGGGCGAGGGTTTATTTATTTGAATATCCATGCCTGGATCCAAATACCCCCATATCCGTGAGTGGGTGGGATTTGGGCAGAGCCGAATATTTCTACATTCTATTCAACTCGAATAGAATGTGAAAAATGGCTCCATTCACACCCCTAATCTGGATCAACCGCTCCCTCAGTGCAGAAAGGGCCTTGCTCCAGGAAACTTAGTCCAGACACCCAGGAAAGTGTCAAGCTGTTTTCTTTCAGCATGATCTAACTCAGCTTTGCCTTTGATAAAGTGGAAAGAAATCAGTGGACTGAAATCAGATTAAAACTTAGATGTAAACACACCTCTAGAATGATTTTTTTTTCACCATAGGCACTCCAACACTGTACTCACGTGGATGTGGAATTCTACCAGGAGACCATAACTCTTGCCATGTCCCCAGGAGCCCCGTGCAAACACAGCCTTTATCTGCCTTCCGATCCTGATGAAAGTTGAATAACAAATATATACTTGTGGCAACTGCTGTGTTATGCATGCCCCATCCCTCTGGTCCTTTCAAAATTATTATTATGTTTTATTTTCAGAGGTATTTTAGAGAATCTGCCACCTTTGCCCTCTGTTCGGGTGCCTGCCATTAATGAGCATCACCAAAGAGGTTTCAGTTTAAGGGAAGAATTAATTGCCTTCCAATATGTGTGGAATGGCACCGATTTCATGCACGCTGCTGAGACAAAAAGCCAGCTGATCAAGGAGAGAAGGTGAGAAAGAGGCTTTTCTCCACGCAGGTGAGATTTTAAGCTCTTGCTAGGAGGAAACTGAAATCTCATACATTAGGATGAAAAGCAGATAAAGCTCACTTCTTCATGTAACTGTGTTACTGAAGCAGGTTAGTCCTAAGATAAAGTCCATAGAATGTTTGCTTGCATTTTGCCCTTTACGAGGCATGTTCAGAAGGGAAAGTAACATTTTCATCATCGTCGTCACCATTATGAAATCTAGAACAGTGGATCTCAAACTGTGGTCCTTCAGATTTCTGCTGGGAGAAATTTGCACAGCTGCTGTGCAAAAAGGAAGTGCAGACTTTGTTCAACCCTGTGACCTCTGACCTCCCTCCCTCCCCAGGTCCATGACGCAAAGTGCAGAAAATTGCCTGTCTCTGTGGCTATTTCCTATGCTTTCTGCCATATAGCCCAGGGCAAAACTTCACTTTGGGGATCTTTCATGCCTCGGCCTCGAAGTCTGCATGAACCTGGACTTAAGGCCTTACAAGATGACCCTCAGCCCTTTTCCTGGGCTGAAGCAAACACTCAAGCCCAGGAATGGTCCCACTGTGGAGATTTCAGGCTCATTACATCTTATCATCATTATAAAATTGGGTGCCAGAGGATCACCTGCCAGATACAAACAACATAAAATAAAACAGGATACATCCATAAAAATTTAAAGAATGATGGTAGGTATTGCGCATGGGATTGTTGTGGAGGCACTCTGGCTGCTCCTCTGTGCAGGTGAAAAATTCTCCTAAGGTCCAGGATCTAAACTAAGAAAAAGAAGAAGAGTTGGCTTTTCTGCCCCTGCTTTTCTCACTCATTTAAAGGGACCCAAAGTGGCTGACAAAGCTTTCTATTCTCCCCACAAAAGAAGACCCTGTGAGGTGGGTGGGCTATGAGAGCTCAAAAGAGAGCTGTGACTAGCCCAAGGTCAACCAGCTAGCTTCATGGAGAAAGAAGAAGAGCTGGCTTTTCTACCCCACTTTTCGCACCCATTTAAGGGGACTCAAAGCGGCTGACAAAGCTTTTCTATTCTTCCCCCCAGAACGGCACACCCTGTGAGGTAGGTGGTGCTGTGAGAGCTTAACAGAGAGCTGTGACTAGCCCAAGGTCACCTAGCTGGCTTCATGGGGGAGGGCGGAATCAAACCTGGTATTCCCAGATAAGAGTCCAGCAACCTAACCACTAAACCGTGGTTAGAATGTACTCATGTGGATGTGTTTGAATGTTTTTTTTTCATGTTTGATTTGAATCAAATTTTAATACAAGGAAATTCACATTTGTTTGTGGAGAGCCCCTTTGAATGTGGTAGGATTCAAATTTGATATAAATTCTATTAGAATCTAATTCGAATCCCTGCTGCCATCGCACCTATGAATCCCCTATGAATCCCGTACAAATCTGCTGTGACTGTGTCAAATCCTCTCCGAATCCAATTCAAATCTACTCTGGATCTGCTGCAGATGTGACTGGGCAGCTGTTTCCCCACCTGTAATGTCAATGTTTCAAATCATTCATATGAATTACCCAGACATTTCTATGTGTACGGATACCTACACATTACATACATATCCGTACACATCTTATTCTATTTGTATGCATTTGTACAAATGCGTACGCAATAAAATGGGATGAATACAGGATAAAACAGGATGCGTATGAATGCACACAGATGCATATGGACACATATGAATGTTGTCAACATATCTTCAAATATGAACTGAATATTCATAAGTATTGATATGGATATATTTGAATTGAATCAAATGTGAATACATTTGTATTTTAAATATTTGAATTCATCTGAATTTTCGGTATTCGATTCTAATTGAAGCAAATGCCAAAAATTGCATTTGTGCACACCCCTACTTCACAGCTATTGAAAGTAAGGATGTTTGGGCGTGCTGGGAGCCATTCCAGAATGGAAAAGACCCCACAGTGTGCATAAACTCCATGCTGGAGCAGCCCTGGCTCGTCCCCGCCTTCAACGTACGAAAAGGCCCAAGTAATCAGCCGATCAGTGGGATGTACTGAAACAGAAAAACCTACTTATGGTAGAAGATTTTTACTATAAAAATTCAGAAAGTCCAAAAATAAATTACATTAGGGCATATATTAGGTCCTCCGAACCAATACTGGTGAATAATTAACATTTTGAATGTACATATTAAATGATACAGAAGTGACTTGAATAGTTTCTAGATCTCTGTCCCCCTTTAAAGAAAGTCAAACTCTCAAAGATGAGTTAAAGAGGAATCACATCGAAATTGTATTGAATTTTACTAGATACAATCCATTGCCCTATAAAAGGATGTAAAACACAATGGGAGAAAGACTTACAAACAAATACAACTGAGAGGAAATTGGATTAGACATCTTTTGCAAAACATAGGCAAGTCTGTTGGGGAGAAGGAGCCCCCTCGGGTTTTGGGGACAAGCAATTTGGGAATTGATATGTCAATAGCAACACCTTGAATTGGGCTTGTTAATCAGTACAGTTCCTTCGAGAGTGGCATAATGTATGTCAGTCCAGAAACACTTGTCAACAGTTGTGTTGGTACATTCTGCATCCAGACCTTCTTCGAGAGTAGCCCCATGTAGAGGGCACTACAGTAATCTAGGGTCTTTTCACACCTTCACTTCCCTGGGACAACATTCCAGGGAAGTAAAGTTGGGGATAGACCTGGGCCTATTCACACTTAGGCCTCTGGTACGCAATTAGGAAAGGAATTGCATACCTGAGGGCTAAGCGCGAATATGTCCCTAGTATCCACACTTTAGGGCACCGGATCTATCCCAAAACAATCCAGCACTTCCCTAAACTCTGGCAAGGTACAAATCACAGCAGTCACCTCTATTCTAGAGATGATCGCAGAATCACAGCAACAGCGCCAACAGGTATGTGTGGCATCATTGCTGTGGTGACTGGGCACTGCAGTGCAGAACCACACCTGTGCCACCTGGTCATATGCTCCATTGGAGCATGCCAGGCTGTCCAAGCTCAGCCACAAGTAGAGCAACAGAGCAGTAAAAACAGCTCTACTGCTGTACGTGCAGGGAATGCTCCCGGACATGCAGAGCTGCTTCTGGTATAGAAGTGGCTTGGTGCAGTGCAGCTGCACCATGTGGGAGTATCTCCTCTTTTCACCTCTCTGCCTAGCGCAAAGAGGCGCATAGTCTGAAGGTTACCAGAGCATAGATCACGGTGGCCAAGTTGTCCCTGTTCAAAGCTTCATCCAGATAACATTTACTTCATCTATATTGTTTGGATAATCTGGAGTAAAGCACTTCCAGGCACATATTCTTTTGGATTAACCATGCTTTATTCTGGATTATCCAAATAACATGGATTAAATAAGTGCTTTCCGGAGACCTAGATAAGCCCTCCTTGCCACATGCAAACACCTGAACCCCAAATGACAGTGGCGAATCCAAAAGCACACCTTCTCCTTCTGGGGCAAAATGGCGCCATTGATAAATGGGTGCTGTGTAACTTCCTGGACTCCAGACCACGGGCCTATTCGCACTTGGCCTTTTTCTGGAGTATATCTCAGGATAGGGGTCTGTGGTCCACATGCTAATGCAGACTCTAGCAGACCTCACTTTGGGCCTGCTGAAGCCTGCACTAGCATAGGGACAGCAAGTTCCTATTCCAGGATATATTCCAGAATAAAGCCAAGTGTGAGTAGGCCCCATGTGACGCACAGCACCACCATCTTCTCTGGATTCAGTTTCAGTTTTTGGCCCTTACTGATGTTCTCTTTTCCTTTGCTTCTGGATAAAATGCCGTCTCTCTGACTAATCCAGCTTGACTACAAAACTGCCTTGGCCAGCAAGATGTCTGCATGTGTACCACATCTTGCTGTCCTTGATATGGTGGATTGTTGATCTACTGCGAAATCTATGAGTTTAGCTGATGCTTCCCTACATGCAGCCAGACATCTGCCCTGGGAAAATCCAGGAATATACTGGATGCTTGGAATTGTCAATAGTATTGTACTGAAATCAATTTGTGCCTTCCCTTTCGCATTGGACAGGGCAATTATTTCCACTTAACTGGCTTATCTAGTGAAGGCAACTATTAAACTGTGGATTCTATTATTTGTTTGCACAGCCATGTAATTGTTCTGTTGATTATTTTGACTGCATGTGGTTTTGTATCCTCCTTAATAATTTCTGTTATTAATTAAAGGATTCTTCCCTTATTTCGTTGCTGAAAATGAAGAGCAGGCTCTTGAGTTTCACTTCTTTTTGTGGCCCTTTATGCATGGGCCCTTAATCAGGATTAAGGACCCTCATAGTTCAGATGTAGGCTTTTATGGCAGAAAGTACCCATTTTAGCACCCATTAAGGACCCATTTGGCTGAGAGCCGGATGACTCCATTTCTACCACGGACCCCATTAGGGACACATCTGTTTCCACCACAGCTCAGGAAATCTGGATGGGAGTCTACAGGAAATCCGGATTATAGGTCCTGAAGGACCCATATGATCCGGATTTCCCTAGCTGTGGTGGAAACTCTAATGGGGTCTGTAGTGGAAATGGGGTCATCCAGCTCTCAGCCAAATGAGCCCTTAATGGGTGCTTCAATGGGTACTTAGTGCTAGTGGAAAAACACCCTAGAATTGGGCAATGGGGTCTAGAGGAGGCTTGGGGGGGAGGCACCCATGGGGGGGGGTGCCCCAAACTCAAGACTTTGAAGTCTCTTCAAAGCTAGCTCTGAAGTCCCTCCGAAGTTGCCTTTGGAGCCTGCACTAATCTCCAAAGGCAACTTCGGAGATTGCAACCCCTGTCCCCGCAAACACCTGGGGTGACAGGTAGACCCCTTGCGGGTAGATCTGGATTTGCAAATGGGTGCTAGACCACCATGGAAACACATTGGGTACTTCCCTTAATCCAGATCTACTAGATCCAGATTTAGGGAAGTACCCATTCCTTAGATCCGGATCTTCTTAGATCTGGAATTAAGGAGCGCAGTGGAAAAACACCCTATAATAACACTAGTCCCCCACTAGTCCAGCTTCATCTGCATTTGACAGAGCCTGATCCAGACGAGGGAGGCTGATCTAAGAACATATAGGAGCCCTGCTGGATCAGGCCACAAACCATCTAATCCAGCATCCTGTCCCACACAGCAGTCCACTAATTGTTTGGGGGCATTTCAAGCAGAAGACAAGGGCAAAACCTTCATTTGCTCTCAAATCCCAGCAAATGGCCTTAGGAGGTATCCTGCCTGTCTCCCCAGCTTGGAGGAAGTACTCAGGCATCCATCCTAGTAGCCATTGATATACCTGGCATCCATGAATTTGTCTACCCCTTTCTTAAAGCTGTCTAGGCTGGTTGCTGTTACCACCTCTTCTGCAAGCTAATTCCGTAGACCAATGACTCTCTGGGTGACAAAATACTTCCCCTTGTCTGATCTAACTTTCCTACCTATGGGAGAACCCACCCCCACATCTGTTTCCACCACAGGAACTTAAGTATATGCATCTGAACATGATCAAAGTGCCCAGCACATTTTTTAAAATACTGGACACCATAAGCAGATGTGCGCAGAAACGGGTGGACACTGAATGATTTTTAAAGCCTCCTGTTTTCCTTAAGCATAGGTGCCTTCTCTATTCGATCTACAGATCCTGCTTAAAGCTTTTGTTTACCTTGCCATTTGCTGCTGGCTGAAGAGATTCTCCAGGGATTGTTGATTTTATAATGTTGATTTCCTTCTGTTTTTCGTGTTGTGTATTGTTTGTATTGTGTTGATTGCATTCTTTCATTGACGTCAACTTTCAAGGAAGGGATGGTATAAAAATGTTTTAAATAATTGGCATCCTTTTAAAATTGTTTGCTCCTTAATAGCAAACTGTATACCCACTTGGGGGCTGTTTGCACTTACTCTGCAGGAACACTCACGGATGCATCAGGATGCTCTATCTGCACACTTTGGGGCCTCCTTCATCCTGGAGCGTCTGGGTGTGTGCCTGATACCTCCAAAGTTTTTACTTTTCCACAGCTTCAATAGGAGCTGCTAGGATGCTCCCAGATGCAGTATTTGTATCTTCTTCCATTGTAAATGCTGTGTGTCGGCGGGGCAGAGCAGTTGTGGCTGCGCACCCTGTTGCAATTGCCATGGTGGTGGCCAAGCCCACAGTGGAAACTGCTTTGGCTGTTGCCATGGCAATTCAGACAGTCTGACACAGACCATCCATACTGTGAGCACTGGTAGTGAAGTTAGAGATGGCATCGGTGCTCATAGTGCAAATGCGGGCCACCATCCCTGAATTTAACTGCACTGGAATGATATATCATTCCAGGCAGTTAAGTGTGAACAGGCCCTTGTTGCTTTTATAGTTTATACATAACTGTGCACTTCATTAGTATTCATCAGACATATTTGTTGTTGACTTCAACTCTTCATTCCTCATTAGTTTCCTGTGCAGCCCGTTTTGCTTAACAACGAGTATTTCCATCAGTGATTTGCTAAATATTCCCAGTGTGGATGCTGCTTTAGATGACCAGTGAGTGCAGAAATCAACAGGCCTACTATACATTGTATTCTGCAGACAAACCATCTTTTTTCAAAACAATGCCCCTTCTCACTATGCCAGGCTTATGGATATGTGGAATACAATACGCAACTGTACTGAGGGAATGTTTAATAGCATTGTTCTGTGCATGTCATTGGCTATATGTGTAGTAGTAAAGGGAAATAGCTTTGGAAGTTCATTGCAAGAACAAGGCATGTTTTTTAGAGCCAGAGGCAAGAGCTGTTACTGAAAAGGGACAGGGGCAAAATGCTTTTTGTGTGTGTGTAGAAGTACATGGAAATGCTTTCTAGGAAACTGTTAGTAAGTTACTAATCAGATACTAGTTAGTTCCCAGGACGAATTTCCATTTCCATTTTTATTTGTATACCGCCTTTCCAAAATAAAATTTTGCCCAAGACAGTTTACAACAAACAGAAAACATAAAATGCAAAGTAATAATCAAAGCATAATACAAATACATTATAAAAATTGCACATCATACAAAATATTGCAAAATAAGTCAAAACATAAACACAAATTGAGGCAGCTGGGGCCGAATGGACTCCAGAACAGCTGACCAAAGGCCCCAGTAAATGTTCTTACCTGGCAAGAAAATATCGTACCTAGCAAAATCTAGGCATGGATAAATCTGTCAGAAGATTTTTATAATTCCAATTTCTAATTTAAGCCAAATTTCTTTAAAAAATGTTTTCTTGTGCGTATTTTTACACACAGTTTTATACCCCAAAATGCCCATTTTTGTATTTTTTCTGATATTGTATTTTTTAAAAAAAGAGTTTTTCAGTTGTATTCTTAAAATATGCCTTTCTGTAAACACATTTTTTGCGTGTGGAGAAGAGCATCACAAATTTTGGAAACATAAGAATTTATAAGCAAGTGCATTTTATGACTCGTGGTTCACAGTCACACCCTAGTATGACAATCTGGTTTTCGCCTGGAATGGCCTGAACAACCCCCTGCCAAGGTTTCATGGATCCCTTTCATCTCGCCTGGTGAAAGGTAAGCTCCAGCATGGCAGGGGAGTTGTGGGCTGGGTGGTGCAGTGGGATGTGTCGTGCCCCGTCCTGCCAGTCCAGCCTCCTCCTCAGAGGAGGGTGTGCCTGCAATGGCACAGCAGCTGGGGCAGCAACCAGGACATACTGTAGCAGCACAGACAGTGTTGGGGGAATTCTCAGACACCTCTGGAGACGAAAGCTCCGAACCCCTAGAGTGCCCATCTCTGCTCCTTCTCCAACAGCAAAAGCAAATCAGATGTAGAACACAGCGTTTGGCTCAGCTGCACCAGCAAGGGCATGCTGCTCCTTCCCCTACTTAATTGAGCAGCACACACTGAGCTGGTGTTGCAGACAACTCTGGTGCAACTCCCGCCGTGTGTGTGTATCTTGACTCTTGGACCCCTTTGTGACTTTGCCGAACCTCTGGAAACCTCAACCTTTGGACTGACTGTGCTGATACTTGCTGAATCTCTGGACGCCCCGACTTTGGACTGAACTGACGCTGAGTACTTCTGAGCCTTCAAAGAACTTCCGTTAGCGTGTGCATGTGTTTTGCCTCACTGCCCACTCCTGCCTGGGACATGACAGGATATGGCAGGGGGCCTCCCACCACCGCCATTCCAGCCTCCTCGCTCCTCTGCTGTGCTGTCCCCACCACACTGAACCACCCCTCCACTGGCCCCCTCACCCTTAACCCACCTGCAACACCACCACCACCCAGCAGCCCCTGTCTACTGCACTGGGGCCCCAGCACCCCCCTCTTCCCATGAACTTTAATCCTTGGGTGATTTGGCTAAGAATCATGGGGATTCTGTTCCTCCAAAACTTCCCTTTCCAGGCTTTCATTGTCTATTGCTCTTTCCTTCTCTGTCTTTTCCTCACCCTTCAGTCTTGTTTTCAAACTATCCTTGGTTTCTGCACATGACTATGCACTTTGGCTTCAGGTTCCTGGTTCTGGCACTCGTAGCATCAAAAGGCTTTGGCACAAGAAGGGGTTGCAACACAGAGGCCCACCTGAACTAGCATGTTTGACTAGAAACCAGAGGTTAGTAGGCTCAGACAGACACTGGGAAATAGAGGGCAAATGCTTGAGCTGCCAAGCAGAGCATATACTCCATTTCCTAGGGCAAAACCAGGTAAGCAAAGGACTCTCCTGTTATTTTCCTCTAATGTTCTGGGTGCTACTTGTTCAAGTCTGAAGTTACATGGTGATTTGTGGGTTCCACCACAATTATTGGGGGAGCTGACAGAGATTCTGTTGCCCTTTCCACACTGACTTTAGAGTCTTTTTGCACCTTCTTAAGATGCAAAAATCAGGGAGGTGTTTGCATTTGAATCCCTGGCCCATCCCAAACTTACCTGGCACTTCAGTAAGTGCCAGGTAAGTGTGAATGCTGCTGTCCTAGTGGCAATCACCTCACTGCAGCAATGGTCATGTGCACAAGCCATTGCCACAGTGACTGAAGGAGCTGCTGGAGTATACTGGCTAGTATAGCTGTGGAGCACCCTTTAATGCTTCACCATTATTTGGCTGGGGGACAGTCCAGCATGCTCAGAGCCATTTCTGGCATGGAAGTGGCTCCTGTACAGTGTGGATACTCCAGCTGGAGCATCCCCTGACCTCCCCTTCAGATGAGGTGCAAAATTAAGTCTGTTCCAGGAAGGGGGCTAATACTATCATGGGACAGCATAGGCCCTGCCTCTGGGACAGGGGGAGGTTCTCACTTCCACTCCAGTCCAAGTGAGAACACTAGTGCACAGCATACCTCCCCCCACATGTCCACAGACATACCTGAAGTGTGGATGCATGGTCCAGGTGCCACTGTGTGTGCACTGTCACTGTCACTGGGAGAATGGTGACACACTAGTGCCAGCATGTGATGCACCAGCACACTTACATGGTGCATCATGTGACCCTCTGTGCACCATAAGAGGTGCGGATGGGCTCACTGGCGGACACGACTGGGCATAAGTGTACATGTGGAGGACAAAATCATGCTCCAAACATAATTTGGAAATGTCTCCTTGTACTTCAGATGCTCCCTGTGGGAGTACACTGGAAGCAGACTACTGGCGCAAGTGCAGAAAGGCTCCAGGTTGAAGTGTAGAGCAGAAATATCATCCACAGCTAGGCTGTAACATCGAGGTTTATTAGTAAATTGGGGACTTATTTCAGCAGCACTCAAGGAAGTGGTGCTGGAGGTGCAGTGCTGCCGAAATAGGCCTTCCTGGTAACTCCCAAGGACCAAGAATGAAGCCACCACCTCCAAGGACCACCCCAGTCTTTGGAGTCAGCAGCTAGTGTTGAGATGTCATGGGCTGTCTGATCTATCTCACTCCAGCAGCACCCTGTCCCAGTATGGGACTTCCCAAGTGCAGGAGTATCACAATTTTTTTTTCTTGGTACCACAGCAACTTCTAGACCCCATTTCCATAAGTTTACCTCCTCCATATCCTTTGCTACTCACCTGCCAGGGGTACATAGCTAGAAGTTTGATGCTTTTATTTTATCAGTTCCAACATGAATGTCTGAGCTGCACTTTTATCCTACCCTTGACTGAGGCAGACAGCAGCGGTAGCTTTGAGCAAGGACAGTTAATGAACAGCTTGTTGTCAGAACTTATTCATAAAACAGAAGGATCCTGTTGATAATCTTTTCACGTTGTTCAGGTTGTGCACTATTAGAAGCAAGGGTTGCGGATGAAAATGTTATTGGGATGCAAGGCCTGGCCACTATTTGTGTGTGTATGTGGGGTGTCATTGATTATGCTGTTTGGGCTAATGGAAGTCCAGCAGAAATTGGAGGGTTGTAAATTAGCCGCTGCTAGACTGATAAATGCAGCATTCGCTTGAGAAGTTAAGGCTGGATGGCTTCTAGGCTGTAACTCATTTATTCTTTATATAAATGCACAGTCCCAATCATAGATACTATATTCTGCAGCTGAATCCCATTTATTTGATTGTGCATAAATTATGGGTATGAAAATACCACTCGGACTAGGGATTGCAAGAATATTCAAAATTTTCGTTATTTGATCAAATTTGGACGTTCAAATTCCAATCCAATGTCCAGGCATTTGGTTTTATATTCGAATGAATACAAATATTCGTGTATGGATATGTACGCGTTATGTATATATCTGTATGCATTACGTACATATCAATACGCATCTTATTCGTATCTGTAAGCATCTGTATGGATACGTACGTGATGAAACAGGATGCATAAGAGATAAAAACAGGATGTGTACAGGTGCATATTATCAAATACGTAATGAATGTTCGTATGACTAGGTACAAATGTATTTGAATCAGTTTGAATTTTAATGCATTCATTTTTTCTCTATTTGTATGAATTCAGACGTTCAAATATTTGATTCGAATTGAATCCAATGTCAAAAATCGCATTCATCCAGAACCCTAACTCAGACCCAATGGCCTTTTCTGCACTTACCTGCCTCTAATCAAGTTCAGTGGGATCAGTGATCCTGACCATGGGAAGGCACGGGTGGGATCAGCACTGTCTGCACCCATGGCACTGATCCAGATCACCCATGCTGCAGCCATGAAGGTTGCACAAGCTTTGCAGTCATTGCATCCCCATGCCTCCAAGAGCCAGGAGGGGCGCTTCTCAGCTGCACATTACAACACATCACTGAAAGGTGCCCCCCAGTAGCCCTGCACACGGGAGACAGGCTGTCTTCACACCTCCTGTGTTCTGGATCAAGGCCACACAGGTCTGCTGATAGAGCTTGTCTACTGGTAAATCCTTAATCTGGATAAGGTTCCATTCAGTGCAAATGCAGCCATACCAGTGGAAGATGGGACCTCCTAAATCCACATTAATGGGTATATCTGGAGGCTGAGGTGCAAACTATTTGCCCTTAATCTGGATTAAAGGCCCATGCAGAAAGGGCCTGTGAGTCAGAAGTAAAGAGAATTCTTTCTTCCCTTCTTTACGAAAGGCCCTTTCTGCACTTACCTCAGTTAATCTGTATTAGCTAGATCAGAGGACTTTTCGCACTTGGGTTGGTAGTGCATGTTTAGCGAACATCCGGGGAAGGCCATCTGCACTTGGAGAAGACTGCTACAGCCTCCAAGCACCCCCTGCCTTCCCAGAAGTTCCCTAATCATGCAGTACCTGTGGAGCATGAAATCGCGCTCCACATCCTTCCCAGCCTTCCCCAATCACTTACCTCTTGCATCCTGCTGGGGAGCATTCACACCTGTGCTGGAGGAGGAGGTCAATAGGGAGGTTAATAGGGCTGCCGCGGAAGTGCCCTGGTAGCCCTCCTGACTGGACTGCATTTATCTGATCCAGATCTACTCTTAGCAGCTCCTTGGTCCATATTGCTGTGCAGACAAAGTGCTCATAGCAGCTCCTTAATCCAGATTAATAAGTGCAGAAAGGGCCTATGTGTATAGGCTTCGGTATAGAATCTGATATTTCAAAGGAGTTACATTGAAGAGCCAAGATCCTGCAGTTTGTTGTCGGCAAGAGATGAAGAGAGAGAGAGAGATGAGATTTGTTACACGCACATATTTTATGCAACAGGAGAGATAAATGTTTTCAAGGACTGGGAGGAAATAGGAAACTATTTTGCCATTGGTAGCCTTGGAAGTCATGATCCTGAATTGACACCTTAAAGAAAAAAAAGGGAAAAAAAGTGATTCATTTGTTTATTTTGCTCTTTCACTAATGATCCTCACACTGGCTCATGCAGTGGCATGTAACATTAACATTAAAAGAAAGCAAAACAATTTAAAAAATAGATTAAACAGCTGCAGGATAATCAGCCAAACCCAGCATGGTCAAACAGCTGAAATAATCAGGAGTCCAAGACGACGCACATTTTCCTAACTAGGAGAGCGATCTTTGTAAATCAGGCTGTGTTGATCAGATTAGTAGAAGAGAACATTTGGAGGGCAAAGGCTGCTTTATGGCACAACTGGGCACAACCCTATCACCTGTTTAAGTAGGTGTGGCAGAATGAGATGTTACAGGGTAGGTTACAACAGTAAAAAAAATTTTAAAAACCTACTTAAAAAAAACCTACTTAAAAAACACACACACCTGAAAGTGGGAAGGGAAAGATATATCCTCATCCAAAGGCTAGGGCAAATAGATGTATCTTCACCAGTATCCTAAATGTATATATTGAAGGGTGGCGTACCCTGGGATGGAGGCTATTCCATAGTCTGGAGGCTACCACCAAGAAGGCCTTATTCTGGGTCTCCACCCCTTTAACTACTGAAGGGGGTAATACAATGAGAAGGGCCTCACCTGCAGATCTAAAGCACAGGCAGGCTTATATGGGGGAAGACATTTCTTTACATATTTGAGGCCCAAGGAATTTAGGGTCTTATACGTTAAAGCGAACACCTTGAATGGGCTTCAGAAATGAATTAGACTTTTAGCCCTCTTTCCCTCACTGCATTGTTGGCAAGGTCACCTCCAGTGTCTTGGTTACCATTAAGAATGAAACTACTTCTTTTTCCACCAGTGGAACCTTGCTCATTCCCACAGGAAGATGTCCCAGGAAACTAGGAAATAGTTTTAAAAATGATATGTACATGAAGCTACAAACAATGCATCTCCGTTCCTTCATTCCTTTTACTTAACCTAAGTATGGAATTTTCCAGACAGTCTTGGTCAACAAATTTTGAGCACATTAGCAGGAATAGCAAAGAAACAAGAAGCAACACATCAAATCCAGATTCCCTTAAACAGTCGGAGACTTGAATTGAATAGATACTTACTGCTCAGATGATATACTCACACAGGTGTAAATGTACTTATTCATTTGTCTTTTGTATCCCCATTGGGTATTGAACTGATAAGTGACTCTTACGCTGGCAACAGCTCATTAGAAGCCACTGAGGTTGAAACGTGTTTGGCTCTACACACATATACAGCTTCACGTTTTGTTACATACTGTATATCTGTCATGGACCTTTGGTCTATACAGAAATCAGCGTTACATTCTTATTGAAGCTATCAAGCCAGCTATTTCATTTGTCTATGTCACTTTGTTTCAGGCAGGATACTGTTATTTTTTGTACATAGATTATAAACTCGTTTGTATATGTAAATTTCCTTTTTAGATCAAATATGACTAACTTGGTAGAGATTTTTTATATATGTAAATAAAAATATTAACACACACTCTTTCCAGGTTTTGCTATATTTGTCAGTTTATTTTTCAGGTGTTATTTTTTGATATAGTTATGCTTTGATATATTGTTTGTTAGTTTGCATTTTTATGCCCCCTATACTCAAGGGTCTCAGGGTGGGTTTCAACGTATAAAATGGACACATTAAGATCAATAACCTATTAAACATATTAAAACTATGGCAGTGTCTGAATGTGGGGAGGAAAAGGCTGTTCCTTTACTCAGCCCAAGGCCAGGGCACAGAGGTTCATCTTCACAGCTTGTGAAGACACATAGAGTGAAGGTGCTTGATGCACCTCAGGGAGGAGACTATTCTAGAGTCTGGGAGCTACCACTGAAAAGGCCCTATCCTGGGTGCCTATCCTTTTTGCTGCTGTGATTCGCAGTACAACCAGGAGGGCCTCCCCTCCAGAGGGCACAGGCAGGTTGCTATGGAAGAAGGTGTTCCTTTAGATATTGGCATTTTTGTCATTATATACATTGTCAGTCCACACCTTTATTTGTGTTGGAGTTAAGATAAACATCTTCAGTTGTTCTACTCAAACTCCAAGGAGTGAGTGGATGGCAGGAATTTGGAGAAGGTTTGTACCCTGGCAGATGGAGCAGGTGCCCTGCTTCTGCTATCATCACTCCAAAGCAAAGTAGCCCCAAACTCTCCCAATGCTCTGCAAACTAAACATGATCTTGGTCAGTCTATGGAAGTGCCTCATGTGACCATTGAGAAAGAATACAAGGGCAGTGTCTGCACTGTGGTGTGTAGTGTGTAGTGAGCCAATTTGGTCTAGTGGCTAGGGAGCTGGACTTTTATCTGGGAATACTGGATTCAATTCTGCTCTCCCACATGAAGCCAGTTGGGTGACCTTGGGCTAGTCACAGCTCTCTTCTGAGCTCTCACAGTCCCACCTATTTCACAAGATATTCTGTTGTGGGGAGAAGAACAGAAAGCTTTGTCAGCCGCTTGAGTCCCCTTAAATGGGTGAGAAAAGCGGGGTAGAAAAGCCAACTCTTCTTCTTCTTCTTTTTCGTGCCCCAAAGCCCAGGAACAGAATGAGAAAGGCCAGAGACATGGCACACCAAAGGGGTCTGGCTAAGTGGGCAGCCTAGACCCAGATCCCAGCTGGTGTGGCCTTGTAGGACCATGTGGTTGCTGCCCCAAAAATCCAAAACATTTGGCCAGCAAAGTATGTCACTGGCTAGTCTGCAGAACCGTTCCACATGCTCCCAACACTCAGTATCCAGAAAATGTCCCTCTTACAGTTGGATACTTATTACTTAGTCTATAGAAACAAGCCACATGGCTGTGAAAATAGCAGAAGGAATTTCTATAAAAACAGGCAAGTACAAACTTACTCTTTGTTGATCTATCCTGCAAGTTTTTGCCCCAGCACAATGGAGCGCACTATGCCCTGCTGAAAACAATGAATAGATGGACTAAGCAGGAGTTCAAACTTGCTGAGACTTTGCTATAATTCTAACTGCTGTGCCCCATCAATGTGGGAACTGGATCAAAGTGCAACTGCGTCCAAAATTGTGCTTGGCTGCAAGGTGAAAATGCTGTTTGCCTGTGTAGTTGGCACTTTCTCCAACTTTTTTGGATCAGGTACACTCTTGAAGATGCCTCTGACAGTTCATGGGAACTCAGTACTCCAAGAACAGAACAGAGACCAATTGAGCAGTTCAGTCTATTGGACACTATTTAATTGAAGGAAGAGAAGCAATAGCATTAAATATATATATAGTAGGACCAGAGGTAACTTATGAAGGTCATTCAGCTCAGCAGGTTTTCAAAACAGAAAGTGTATGCTGTAACACTGACAGCACTGCTTTTGTGATAGCTGGCTTTGCTCTCAGGTCATGATGCCACTTGTGGTTAGAATTTTGGGCTCTTATCTGGTGGTCTCCTGGTTCAATACCTGGGGAGGCCTTTCCACATGCCACTCTGCCTCTGTTGTCACAGAGTTCACTAAGGCTACCCTGGCAATGTTCTGGCATGCACCAAATGTTACCATGGCGATCTAGCCTGCCTGGGCTGGGTCATCCACACTTCAAGTGCTGGTGGTCACGTTGCAGACTGCAGCAGCATCTGAAGTGTGGCGAGCTCCATTCAGGCTTCATCTTAGCCTCATTCCAGTGAGGTGAAGTATGAACAGACTAGACCTTGGTCAGTAAGAGATATAGTCTGTAACAATACATGTAATTGAGTTAGTTTATACTCCTCAGCCTGTTAAGAAAGGGAGCAGACTTCACCTGCTTATGTGTGTTGCAAAATTAAGTGGTAATCACCATGCTGCTGAGTGGCAGTAGAAGGCATGGGTGTCATATGATCCAAACTGGAGATGTGCACATATGTTTTTTGTGTTCTATTTGTATTAAATCGAATGCAAAAAAAAACACATATTTATTCAAATAGATCCCCTTCGAATGTGGTAGGATTTGCATTCAATATGAATGTTCGATACAAATCCAATTTGAATCCCTTACGTATCCACTCTGAACGCATAAAATCCACTCTCGATCCACTTTGAACCACTCTGAATTGGCTTTGAATCCACTCTGGATCTGGTACAGATGTGACTGGGGCAGCTGCTTTCTCACCTCGCCAGGTTCACGAATGTAATGAAGCTTCGTACAAATGTATCAAAACATTCAATTCGAATTCAAATGTCAATCTTCGAATGTACCAACATTTTATTCAAATACGAATGTCCAAATTCGGACCAATTCATACAAATTTTGAATGTGACGAATATTTGTGCACATCCCTAATCCAAACCTGGCCAAATCCTAGTCTGTCCTCTACTGGGAACCCAGTTGAGTTCAGAAAAGTAGGCTTTTGGATGCATCATTGCCCTTTGGTTCAGATCTGTTGGGTGACACCGGTTGCAATCTTAGGCAGATTTACTATGGGATAAGCCCCACTAAGTGAACACATGTTGAATTGTAGTGCAATTCTGTAGGCTAAAGGCAACAAAGGACTGAAGCAAAAAGCTAAAAGGGCAAGAGTGCCCTCTCATGAGCAAGCAGCTTTAATTTCATGATGCCCTTCAGGCTGGGCATAGTGCAGTGGCCATTTCACGTCTCCAGCAGGGTTGTTTGCTATAACTCCGTCTGCCTTAACCTCCAGATGATCATATATCTGCACTGACTCTGACCTTCTCCAAATCCCCTTGGGATGAAAAGGGATTAATTCTCCCTGCTCACTTCAGTCTCAGAGGCAATCACTAGAAGGCTAGCAAGCGGTCTGAGATGAGGGTCTCCACTCTGACACCAGATATCAGTTCTCATCTGTTCTGACATCAGATCACTCTGTATATTTGAAATAGCTTTGGGGGATATGACCTCAGCTTCTGTGTCTGAGCTCTAGATCTCTGTGAATAATACATTTCTTTGAAGTTGTAGCCTTTTAAAATAAATTAATTGAACGTGCTTTAAAGGAGCCTCCGTGCTCTGGCGTGGTGTATTTTATCCTGCTGGGCCTGCGTTGCAGAATGCGCTTCTCACTATCAGCATGGCTGAGTTAATTTCTTCTCCCTGGCCTTGTAGCTTCCTTGTTTATCTTGGGGTTAAGAAACACTAGACTTCATTACCTGACAAGCACAGGCTGTTCAGTTCTGTGCCTGGGTGGAGAAGGGGCTGGTATGGTGGGGCAGAGTATACCCTCTTTCCTTCTCAGTTTTAGCTGCAATGAGGAGCAACAAACTCAATTTTGGATCCAAATTTTATGCTGCTCTTTTATCTGCTAGCTGTTGGTGGATGCCCATTATATTATCATAGGTGCCCCAAAAAATCATAAAAGTATTGGAGCCAATCAAAGGACTGTTGATCACTATCAAAGGAAAATGACAGACCACTGCCCAGTTCTGCCCTCTACATGAACAGAGCTGCCCTAGATGTAAGCAACTCAGAGCATCTGAAGACAGACAGATAGATAGATACCCAAAGGCCTCAGGGTACATCTTAATAAAATCATAATAAAAAGGATGACTTGTAGTTTGGTCTAGTGGTTAGGGAGCTGGACTTTTATCTGAGAATACCAGGTTTGATTCTACACTTTTCCACAAAGCCAGCTGGGTGACCCTGGGCTAGTCACAGCCCTTTTTCTGAGCTATACCTTAGGTGGGTGAAGAACAGAATGTTTTTCAGCCACTTTGAGTGCCCTTGAAGGCCCAGAAAAGCAAGATATAAAAACTAACTCTTCTCATCGTCCTCCTCCAATAGTAACACCAAAACATCTCCGGGTGGAGACTGTTCCATAACCTGGGGGCTACAGCTTAGAATGCTCTCCGATGGATTCCCACCCAACCCCAACTACTGAAGGGAGGTAGGACTTCGACAGGTCTGTATGGGAGAAGGTGTTCCTTTAGATATTTGGAGCACAAGCCATTCAGGTCCTTATGAAGTTAAGGTTAATACATACCTTGAACTGGGCTTGGTAGCACATTGTGAATTCATGGTAGTGTTCATTCAGAGAAAATAGAGGTCTCCAATACTTTTATGATTTTTTGGGGCACCTATGATAATATAATGGGCATCCACCAACAGCTAGCAGAGAAAAGAGCAGCATAAAATTTGGATCCAAAATTGAGTTTGTTGCTCCTCATTGCAGCTAAAACTGAGAAGGAAAGAGGGTATACAACCTGAAAGGAATATAACATAGCTCAAAATTTAGGTGGAGTCCAGAAAGTCCGATGGAATTACTCTACACATGAAGAGGGAAGAATAGATTCTCCAGTTGGCCATTTTGCCCAGATGAAGTTATCTTAGTAGTAGTCCATGGATCGAGGTTGCCAAGCAGTGGGGTAGGTGTGAGCCATAGATAAAACTTGGCATACAATGCAGAGGATGTCTCCTGGCCCAAACCAAGCAGTTCAGGTCTGGAACAGGAGAGGTACCATGGAGCACACTGGAAGCAAACTATAAGGCATCTGCCCATCGCCTATGGAGGCCAAGGGATGAAACATCCCTGGTGTATGCAATTATAGACCAAGGGAAAGTTGTTCACGTGCACAGAAAAATGGCACCAGACCCTGCATGCCATGTGGTCTGTTCCAGTGATGGTATGGCAGTGGCTGGAATGGTCCATGGCTCAAGAGTACTCAGGAGATGATTCCAAGGTGATCTCCTGTTGGTTCACTTCCCAACATGGTTTCCACACAGGGGAGTGCTTCCCATGAAAGGCCCAATATATTCAGTAGCACAGCCTTCCAGGACTCTGTTGTGCACAGCCAGTTTTCCTTAGCTTTGGCTAGTTGTAGTCCAACAGACTGTGTGGAAACTGCCCCATGATCTTGCAGTCTGGATCCATAAGTTGCTACCATGAAATCTTTTGAGGGCACATGGAAATGCTTTGACATGTGGGTGTGCTATATTGTGGCCGCCAAAGTTGGGCTTCAGCAGACCTATAGGCAGCATATACACAGTTGCTGAGGACTTACAGATGTGTGAGGGGTTCATGCAGTCCCCATGCTGTTGCACTCCACAGAAGGCCATGGCTTTCAAAATCTCAGTGGGACACTTTCCACTTCTCCACAAGGGCTATATGAGATTTCCTTCCCCATCAGAAGGTTTTGTCTTCCCTGCTTTGGTCTGGAGACAATAACCGCAATTGTAGCACCTGTATAAAGCTGACACACAATTAGTCAAAAAACAAAAAGCTTTCAAGGGCAGGTGTGGGTTTGAACCAAAAAATTACTAGGATCTAGTGTGATATTCTATGTTGTGGC
Organism: Aspidoscelis tigris stejnegeri; assembly: GCA_023333525.1. Taxonomy (NCBI): domain Eukaryota; kingdom Metazoa; phylum Chordata; class Lepidosauria; order Squamata; family Teiidae; genus Aspidoscelis; species Aspidoscelis tigris. Next base: position 19,562,868 of record JALMGA010000007.1, read on the forward strand.
TGCATCCATACACATCAATTAGGCATCTCTAAGGCAGCTTAGAGGTGGTAGTATGTGGACTCTGTACTGTTTCCGTCTCATCTCCAATCCACACTAAAGGCAGAGATTGTATTTTGGAAGTACATTGTCTGGCTTTAATGCAGATTTAAGCACTAGCCTGCTTTTAAGTCACTTTTTTAAAAACCGCAGCTGCAACGTATCCTGGCCATATAATATACTTCCGGGTGTTATTTTTCATTTTATTGTACTTTTATGGGGTTAACTTGTTTTTATGAAGCCACTTTGAGCATTTTTTTTAAATAAAAAAGGAGTAGACGTATTATTATGTTAATTGTGATATAACACTTACAATATTGTATCAGTTCTTACTTTCAACTGAACATTACTTTTAGCAGCTTCAGTTAGGGTTCATAACTTTCAAAATGCAGTGCTGTTTTTAGTGTCCATGAAAGCTCTGAAGAAAAATAAATTATTGAAATGTGAACTATTTGCATTCCAATTTTGGGGACATTTTTTTAAATAATGTATTCCAGAAAGAAGCCCAGGAATGTTCTGTTGTTCTTTATAAAGGGGGGGGGGGCAAAAGTTTGTAAATTATTCTGCAAGTTGTTCTTGCAAAACATTTTTATTCATATTTTTTAAAAGCACTAAATTGATCACATATTTTCACTTCTAACGGCCCTTTTTATGTTCAAATAAATAAAATAAATGCATTACTGAGTTCTGTATAGAGTCCGAAGGTCTTGGAGAAACAGGCAAGCCATGTGTGTTCAGAATACAAGAAAACAAGAATGAAAAAAATATATACATTCTATATGACAACAGAACTCACAAAGAAGGCCTGCAAAGAAGAATACAGATCTTTTATTTGTACTCCCTCAGAGTGCAAAAGGCAAGTTTGTAATATGTGTATTCATTTGCTTTTTAGTGTTTAAATATTAGGTCAGATTGAATTCTGCTGTGTTTATATTCTCAAAGAAGCCCCTGTAAGTATCTATGACTAAAGGAGGCAGCAAATGTTGAATAGAACATTTTGGACATTTTTTTTGGCTGCATTTGTACCTAAGTTTTAATCCGGCTTCAGTCCACTTTCAGACTGACAGTTTTATTTTCAGTATTATCTAACTCAGAAAACACACCTTTGGGTTAGATAAAATAGAAATAAAGCAACAAGTCTCTTTGCTGAGGTGTTCCCTCATTCTGAAATTGGACTGACACTGAATTGAAACATAGATATGAATGGAGTTTCCCAAAGGAGGCTGTCAGTTTTCACTAGGCACCAAAAACTATACAGCGTAGGTGCCTGGTGAACCTCAAGAGAAAGGCTGTTCCAGAGTCTCAGGGCCACCACAGAAAAGGCCCTTTTGCATGTCCCTGTGCCCCATACCTCTGTAAGAGAAGGAACTACAAGAAGTTCCTCATCTTCAGATCTCAGTGCACAGGCAAGTCTATATGGTGCTCCTTCAGATACCCAGGGCCCAAGCCATTTATTTATTTATTTCCATTTCTATTCCACCCCATACCCAAAGGTCTCTGGGTGGTTAACAATGGATTAAACAACATATTAAAAACAAGATACAAATTAGAATAAGATACACAGTTTAAAACTCCTTTAAAATTCAACAGATTTAAGCCATGCACTCAATAGTGCATTAATAATAACTGTAACTGGAGGGGAGATGGAATCACCTTACCCAAAGGCCAAGGCAAAGAGGTATGTCTTTAAAGCCTTCCTAAATGAAAACAAGGAAGGGGCATGGCACACCTTGGGGAGGAGACCATTCCACAGTCTGGGGGCCACCACCAAAAAGGCGGTGGAACAACCAGGAGGCCCTCTTCCTTGGATCTTAAGGCACAGGCAGGTCGGTATGGGAGAAGGCGTTCCTTTAGATATTTGGGGCCCAAGTCATTTAGGGCCTTATAAGTCTGAGTTAACACCTTGAATTGGGCCCGGTAGTGAATTGGCAGCCAATGGAATTCTTTTAGAACTGGTGTGATATATGTCCGGCTAGCCGTTCCAGTCAGCACTCTGGTGGCTGCATTTTGCACTAGCTGCAAGTTCCGGACCATCTTCAAAGGCAGCCCCATGTAGAGTGCATTGCAATAGATCAATTTAGAGGTTATCAGAGCATAGATAACTGTGGCCAGGTCATCTCTGTTCAGAAAAGGCTTCAGTTGATGTACCAGCCGTAGATGGGAGTAGGCGCTCCTGGCCACCTGATCTTCAAGTGCTAGCGCAGAGTCCAGGAGTACCCCCAAATAACGCATCAGTCCCTTCCAGGGCATAACCACCCCATCGAGGACAGGGTATCTCCCAACTACACGGACCCAAGACCCTGTGACACACAGCACCTCCTTCTTGTCTTCAATTTATTGGCCCTCATCCAGCCCATTACTACCCCCAGACACCTGTCAAGCACTTCAACCGCTTCTCCTAATTCAGATGGTACAGAGAGATAGAGCTGGGTATCATCTGCATATTGATGACTCCTCACTCCAAATCTCCTGATGACCTCTCCCAGCAGCTTCATGTAGATGTTAAAGAGCATGGGAGATAAGATTGGCCCCTGAGGAACGCCACAAGTGAGTTCCCAGGGTGTTGAAACTGTATCTCCCACAGCCACTATCTGGGATCGGCTTTGGAGATAAGAGTGGAACCAATGCCAAGCATTGCCTCCAGCTCCTAAGCTCCATAGCCTTTCCAGAAGGATGCCATGGTCAATGGTATCAAAAGCTGCTGAGAGGTCCAGGAGAACCAACAGGGTGGCATTCCCTTTGTCTCTCTCCCGGAGGAGGTCATCAACCAGGGTGACCAAGATGGTTTCTGTGGCATGACCAGGTCTGAAGCCAGATTGAAATGGGTCTAGGGCTTTATATGTTGGTGTCAACACCTTGAATTGGGCTCAGTAGTGAAGAGGTAACCAATGCAGATTCTTTAAAAGCGGTGTGATAAGATTCCAGCCAGAGACTCCTGTCAGCAGTTGAGCTGCTGCATTCTGCACCAGAATACCCGTATATCATAATATCCCAGTATAGTGGAATATGTAACCAGTGTGGTTGCATTAACTTAATGTGGAATAAAGGAGCACACCCTTAGCAAATGTATGTGGCTGCACCCAGACATCACTTGCCTATTCCACTATTTATTCTGCTATTCCATGCTTTATTCCAGAATATCCAAATATTGCAGAATGAATAAGTAACCAACATCTGGATGCAGCCTAAGACATCTGTTAAGGGCGTGCTTCTTTATTCCACATGAAGTGCATGCAGACAAATTCCTTGAGTATGTATCTCACTGATGTCTTGCTCCTCATTGTTTTAAGGTTATTTTTCATTGATGTGTGGGGCAGGATAGCTACTTCTGTATAGTCCCCTCTGCCCCAAAAGAAGAGGATTCACCAATAAAGAGGACAAGAGAAGACAGAGTCCGTCCCCCCCATTCTCCAGCTTTTTGTTGCCTGAAAAGAAGAAAGCAAGAAAGCTGCTGTTTATGACCTTCCAGGATGTTTTTCGATGGGAGACAATTTTCAGCAGGGAAACAAAGTGTGAGGAGATAATGGCTCTTCTCTCTGCAGTTTCTGTTTTTTGGTGTGTTTTTTTCCCAAAGAACTGAAGATTTGCGAATGTGATCATGCATTTTAATGTGTCGTGGAGCTGAAGCCTGAGCAGCGGGCTGAACTGAGGAGCTGAAAGATTTTGCATGCGTATGGTTCATTATGCAAGCATTGAATACCACTGATGCTTTTAATCATTTGTACAAGGAAGGATTTTAACAGGAGTACAGGGAGGGCGCTTTGCATACAGTGTGTGGTCACAGGTTTGATTCCTGGCGCCTTCTCCTAAAAGGCACAGAGCAGATGACTGGAAAGCTATCTTACTGGAGACACATGGGGCCTATTCACACTTGGCTTTATTCTGGAATACATCCTGGAATAGGAACTTGCTGTCCCTATGCTAGTGCAGGCTTCAGCAGGCCCAAAGTGAGGTCTGCTAGAGTCTGCATTAGCATGTGGACCACAGACCCCTATCCTGAGATATACTCCAGAAAAAGGCCAAGTGCGAATAGGCCCATGGTTTCCACAGTTAGATACATGGACTTTTCCCCTCAAATGCAGAACAATTTCTTCTTCTCCACCTTCCTTATTTATTTGTTTATTATGCTTATATCCCACCTTACGCTCAAGACGAATTATGGCAAAGCCCTCTCTGTACTTGTTGGTGATCCAGATCATGGGCCTCCTGATCTGCATGTTAGTGCAGAACAAGGTGACCTTCCTTGACCCCACTGGTCTGGTTCCATCTGCACTGCATGGAGCTGGATGCAGATTAAAGAGGCCCATAATCCTGATCTGTTGTAGACCCTGTTATTCCTAGTCTTGAGAGGCTCGGGCAAGATTCACAGCCAGGGAGAGGTGTAGAAATCTGGATCAGTGGGATCCGTATTTACAGCAGAAAATCCCAGCAGAATTAAAGCAGATAGAACCACTGCAGTACACACTGGAGGACAGACACCTTTTTAGTCAAAGGTCTGGATGAAGAGATGCATTTTCATCAAATGGAACGTATAAATTCCCACTTTTTAAGAAATCTATAACACTGGGTATTTCACTGCAGCTCTTCTATCTTCGCAGTCCCTCTTTGGCATATTGCTCTGACCACCTGACCCATTGCTATGCAGGATTCTATAAGGAAGAGCCACACATCTTATAAGATCTAAGAGGCTGTGAGCTTCAGTGGAGGTAAACAGGTCATTCATTGTAGAGGTCAAAAAGGTTCTTTTTATTTGCTGGGTCTAATTTAGAAAATACAGGCTGGTAATTTGATGAGATTATGTGGACATCCTTGGTTCTGGACATATCCCAGTAGTTCCCCATACCTTCAGGTATACATAAAAGCACTAGGATTGCAACAAATCTCAATTTCCTCTCATGTTGATCATGCTGACAGAAGAGGGATTTCCCATGCATTTTGAAGTTCAAAGAAGCCCAAAGAATCATTGGGCAGTGCTTCTATATATTCCTGATGTATCCAAAGTTACCATCTGTGATCAATTTATCCTCTGATGTGATATATAATTGTTATACTATATCTCTACCATGAATTGCATGCAGGAAAAAAAATGAGATTAGGAGGATTTTTTTTGTGCTTAGTTGCTTTCTACCATTTAACCAACCCACCCAAATCCCATCACCCTTGCCCAGTCTTTTGTAACACTGGAAGGTTTTCCTGTCCAAGATTAATTTGCCCCCTCCAAAACATAGAATTAATACTACAGAGTTAATTCCAGCTGTCTCTGGCAGTCGATAAGGCCTCTGAGAAGCTTTTGAAATATCATAAAACTCAAAAAGGTTTTTTTAAAAAAGAAGTACTTTTTAATGTTTGCCCCAAAAGAGTAATAATACCTTTTTTAAAAGAAATACTTGGTTGCAAGATCTAATCAATACACCATTAAGTTACTGACAGAACTGAGAGAAGATTACACGGCAAAGAAATTGTGAAACCCTTTACCTTTTTCCCATTTCAGAAAAGAAAGTTATTTTCAAGAAGAAGAAAAAACACACTTTTGCAAAGTAATATCCCTTATTTACTGTTAGCAAAAGAATCTATTGAAGCCCAGCTGATTCAAAATGAATGGATTGTTATAGATTTAGTTCAGCAGATGATGTAACAATGATTTCTGTTATTCAAGATATCACTTCTACCACTGATCCTTGTTGTTGTCAGGAATGGAAAAAACTAGTTTAAGATTAGTATCCCTGATTAAGAAAATATGTAACTGTCCCTTGTTACTTTTGGTTTTATTAACCAGGAGCTTTATTTATTTGTGAAGCTTTGGAGTAACAAAAGTTACTGTAGAATAGTGTAGATCAACCTGACTGGATCAACTAATACAACAATCAAAATGTGAGAAAACGTTTCACTTTTAGAATTAAGATGGCAAGTGAAAATAATAAATTAGAGATGTTTGGAACTTAAGAATGTAAAGGGAGCCCTGCTGGATTGGGCCAAATTTCTTCTGGGCATTCTCAAGCAAAAGACAAACTCCCTGCAAATGGCCTTTAGAGTCACCTTGTCTGTCTCTCCTACTTGGAGATGATAATTAGCTCTGAACCAATGCCTGGACAAGATGGATGTTCTGTGTGCCCCAGAGTCTCATGCTAAAGAACTATTCTAAATAGAACCTGAAAGAACAGAGGCCTATTCACACTACGGCCTCTAGTGAAGAATTAGTGAACTTCTGGTGAAGAGCATCCGCACATGGAAGAGGTTGTTACAGCCTCCAGGTGTGCCCTGCCCCACCAGAAGTCCACTAATTGCTGATTAGGTGTAGAGCACGAAATTGTGCTCCACACCTTAACCAATGTTTACCAGGCACATCAAGAGTCCAGTGGTGGAATCATCTGCACCTCTTCTGGTGCTCCGGATTGTCTGAGGTTGATAGGTAGAGTAAAAGTCAAGTAGTCCTACTTGAATATGACTCTTCCACAACAGGAATGGCACTAAATTCAGTTTAGAATTTATTATGGAGTGTACAGATATCCCTTACTCACACTTTATTCAGACTGAAGTCCAGAAAATTAAAAAAAAAACACAGTCCAAAGGAGGAACAGGAAATGACCAAGTTAGCCTTGACTAAATCATCATCATCATCATCATCATCATCAGCAGCAGCAGCAGCAGCATAGCAACATTTTGTCAAATCTTTGCAGATTTCAAAAATGCAGCTTGAGAAGAAGAAATAAAATAACTTACTTTTTGAGTCTCAGTCTCACCAATGTCCTGCTGTGCTTTGGATGAAACTAATTTGAAGCTTATTGAACCTTCCCTTTGCCTTGTTTTTGGCACATCCAAGTTCAGGCCCTACAGATATAATATTCTGCATCTTCTGAGATATTGTTCTTTGAGTTGATATTTCTTCTTGTTTGCTTCCAGAAGGAAACAACAGGCTGTTCTGGAATATAGTGCCATTACAGTGCCATCACATACCATAGGCAACCCCACCATAACCCCACTTTTTCTACCCTAAAAATTGCTTTTTGCTAGTGCTGAAAAACCCAGTGCTGGTTGAAGGTTTTCCAGGAATAGTGCTTTGTAGGCCACCCAATTACCCTCTGGACAGAGTCACTGTTGTAGAAAATCTGCACAGGTGAACTGTTTGATTGGATTTTTGAATGTGAACCAAATTTTCCACATCTCTCCTTGGTGATCTCCACAGTTCTCTCTATCCTGATCACACTGATGGGGTCATACCCATGAGGTGTGTGAAAGGTATCTCCCCAGGAACCCCCATACACTGAACCAACATAGGCTGGTACAGAAGATGGGGGTGTGGTGTAAGTACAAAAGAAAATTTATGGTACTCTATACTCTCAATATCTTGAACCACTGTGTGGGTTCTCAGAACATTTGGGATGGGAAAGGGTATTACCATCTTCACTTGTCTCCTTGTCTACCAGTTTGGTCCTGTGATTAGTGTGTTGGACTCTTATCTGGTAGTCTGATGGTTCGATTCTGCTGCACTTCTAAACAAAGTCAGCTGTGTGATCTTGGATTAGTCACAGATCTCTTTCTGAGCTCACACAGCCCCATCTACCTCACAGGGTGTTTGTTGTGGGGAGAAGAACAGAAGGTTTGTCAGCTGCTTTCAGTCCCCTTAAGAGTGACAAAACAGTATAAAAGCCAAATCTTCTTCTTCTCCAAGCAGATATTCACTTAGAAAGCAAGGAGACTAGTAATATTTGACTTCATATGTGTCATATTAGTAAAAATTACTAGTAGTTTACGTGCAGTTTTATGGTATCATCCTGAAATCCCAAGCAAATACACCTTGGCTGTGTTTCCACTCACCCAAGGAGGTGCTCGCCTTCGCCACATCTCCATCTCTGGTGGCAACATGAGGTGCTCTATCATGGTCACACCAACCCATTTCTGGACACAATTACCAATGGAAGTTCCATTGTTGCAGGGTAGAGACCCTGGCAGGGCCTGCCTGGGTCCTGCCCTTGTCTCCACTAGCACGTAGTTGCTGTTCCCAAGTTCTGGGATATATTCCCAAATAAGGTCCAGTGCAGAAAGAGCCACACACACACAAAATCCCAACCGCCTTGCCCCAGACAGATTAGGTGCCCTTGAACCTTGATGCCCTGAGTCAGTGGGTTCTTTGACTTATCCTTAAAGCTGTTCCTGCTGAAACCTTTCCTAAGTATTCTCCATTAGCAGGAGACAGGGGCCCATTCTGCACTGGGCCTGATTCTGGAATATATCTGGATGCTAGGGTCTGCCTTCAGACATTTATGACATCTGTCATTTGATACTAATAGCCTCTTATCAGAGGTACCAAGTATTAGAGATCTTAGGAGCTTATAGAAATCAAATTGATCCCAATTTGCAGAACATCAATAAACATAAGCACTTACATAGCCCGTCTTCTATACAGTTTTTCAAAGCTCCAGGTTTTGTAACCTTCAAGCTATGGTTTCATCCGATTGGCTCTTTTATTAAGAAAGGCGAATGTCTTGCTGAAATCAAATTACTGTAGCATCCATGCATACTTTTGTGTGTGTAGGCTTTCTAGTCTTGAAGCTAGGTCACAGATAAACAGATGGGCACACAGGTTGTTTTGTTTTGCCCTATGGTCTATCCTGTTAATTTCTTAAAGAGACTCAAAGTGGCTTACAAGAGATAGAAACAAAGGCCATTGTGCTGCAGAGAGGATTGCGCTTAAATTGTGTGATCATCTCCTTTGGGCATCATGAAAAGCTGTGCAGTTTACGTGCAAGACAGGGATAATTGCAGTCACCATATTGCTTGCAGGAGCGTCTGGGAAATGGTGTGTGTTGCAGTTTGTCTGTGGTCTGTTGCTGCCTTCACCCTCACTCCCAGTCAGAGGGTGTGTTCAGACACATGGTTAGGGATGTCCCCAGTGTTAATTTGAGACCTAAAGGACACATATAATATATAAAACACTCTCCCTTGCCCCTTAGTTTCTGTTTGTGCGTCCCTCTTGCAGTCACTCTTGGGTTGACTTGGAGAGTTTGGGTCAGATGGAGAGAAAGGCTACAAGGCTCCTGGGTCAATCCCAGCCTGCTACAGTCATTGACCAATCATGTCCATGGAAAATTGTGCCAGCGGTGGCCAATGGGAGGCAAGAAGGAAGAGGAGGAGGAGGAAGGAAGAAGGAAAGATGTGTACTTTTTAAACTGTCTGTCATGGGGAGATTTTCTTGACTTCTCAGATGGGCCAATCCCGGAAAATGGACACACACCCCACCGTGAAGGGCAAATGTCCAAGTGCCACATTCAGCACAGTAAACTAAAGGGCCGTGAAACATGGTGTGGTTAGCTTCCTATATCTTGACCCTTTGCTATCTAGGCAATTCTTTCCTCCAGCAATTACATTACAGCCCCTTCTGGACTTACCTGGCTTTATTCTGGATCAGTGGGTCTGGAATAACTGGGCCCACTGATCTAGAGTCTGGGGAGGTATAGGGTGGGTTCAGAGCTGTCTTGCACTGATGGTGCTGATCCACATTAACTTATGCTACTGAAAAGCAGCTGCTGGTAACCCCAGAACATGGGGGAATGTTCTATGCATGCTTCCCATGATCCAGAACAAGACCTTGGTCCCTCTGGTACTAGTGATTACCAGATCCGGATTAAGGGCCTTTTAATCTGGATCAGACTTTGTCTAATGCAGATGGAGCTGCATTTGCCCTTCACAGCCCTTAAATGCTTTCTAGGGTGGCACCAAGTGTTCGTGAGGATAGGGCCTGTATTTATATTAGAAAGGGCTATTTGAAGAAGTAAGATGCCTTATAAGCACATTTTGCTGGTCACATTCCTGACCTCTGGAGGTAGCCAAAACGTTGAGATCAGAAACTTGTTGCTAGGTTCCTTGACCAGTTGCATCGGAAGGAGTGAAGCAGTAATTGATGGAATTACGAGGCACCAGAGTTGTCAACAGCAGCCGCTCCGGGCTGCTACTCACCTGAACATGCCTATTTCTGAGGAGACAGGTAACATTAAAACGGTAATATATTTTTCACTTAGGTAAGGTGTGTGAAATTGAAGACTAGCTTTTTGGAAAAGAGGGAAGAAGGCACACACGTGAACAATTCCCAGAATCCTTTGCAAAAGAGAGAGGCTGCAACCATGGCAGCTACTCAGGAGTCACTCAGCAGATAAGTCTGTGCAGAAAGGTTCATCAAACTAGTAGAATGTCTGCAAACTGTTCCCCCATTTCACGCTCAAGCTCAATAGCGGCTGATTCACTTCAAGTCGTTTCCTTCGCACAAGGCTTTCATGCAATGAATAGCATAAGAGAAATCAGGCTCCACCTGTGTTTACAACATTGACTCAGACAGCTCTTTCACGGAGCTCCTTCCTAAGACAGAGATATGTCTATTCTTCCCTCCATCACAAAGGGCAATTGCTACTAAGCCCGTTGGACAAACTACCATTCCTTTTAAACGGCAGGCTGCTCACTTAGCCACCCACAGAGTAAGACTTCCTCGTTTGGCTGCACTGTTTTTTCAGCTCAATATCCTGTTGTGTGGGATTAAAAGTAAAGCTTTCCAGAGCAAACAGTTTCTGAGACGATGGAGGATAAAGCCAGTTGTACAAACTTAAATGAAGTAATTAGTGCGCAGCCAGAACAACAGCTGAGCTATGTTTGCTTAATGGAAAGGCATATTTCATTCTGCAAAAAGAGGTTGAAAGGGCCTTCAGTAATGGGCACCCTTACCCATTCTGAAAGTTTTCCCTTCCCCTTTTTAAAAAAGTTCTTCTTCTTCTCCTCCTCCTCCTCCTCCTCCTCCCCCTCCTTCTGTTCTTTTCACCGTTTGCTTCTGAAAATGCTGTTACTTTGATTGGTACTGTAGAGACATGCCGGTGTTTGGAAAGCCACGGACATTTCCTGCTCAACGCTTACTGCAGCAAGCAGTAATGTAGTCAAACAAAAAAAGATGCATGCAGCAACTTCAAAGGCCCTGGGTTAACTTGGTGAGACATGATGGAGCCTATAGGAATGGAAGCTCCAGACCCTATTAACAAAAATGGATGCTGCTGTTTAGCAGGATCTCAGGCTGAGAGTAATGGGAATACAATGCCATGCCGTGCAAAAGAAAGGGTACATTTTGCAGCCTTCTCAACTCAAAACAGCTGCGTCAATTCACTCCTTTTGGGTAAGAAGCATACGCTGTCAGGGAGGGAGGAGAGGAAGTGATGCATCAGGTCTTTGCCCTAACCCTCACACATATACCCTTCACACACATTTGCTGTCTTTTTTCAGAAGAAAGAGGTATCTAGGGAAGTGCACAAAGGGGGGGTTTTTTGCATTCAATTTGTATCGAATTGAATGTAAGAAAATTCATATTTATTTGAATAGATTCCCCTTCGAAAGTGGTAGGATTCTATTTGATATGGATGTATTTGTAGGAATTCATATGAATATCCAATACAAACGCATACGTATCCAATACATATCCTGCAACATATCCGCTCTGAAAGCTCTGAATCCAGTTCCAATCCATGTCGAATGCACTCTGGATCCGTTGCAGATGTGACTGGCGCAGCCGCTTTCCCACCTCCCTGGTTCACAAATGTTCTGAAACATTCATATGAATACGAATGTCAGTGTACGAATGTTGCAATATTTGATTCGTATATGAATGTATGAATTTGTATGAATATCGAATTTTTTGAATATTCATGCAGTGAGCCAGTTTGGTCTGTGAGCCAGTTTGGTCTAGTGGTTAGGGAGCCAGACTCTTATTTGGGAATACTGGGTTCAGTTCTGCCCTCCCCCATGAAGCCAGCTGGGTGACCTTGAGCTAGTCACAGCTCTCTTCTGAGCTCTCACAGTCCCACCTACCTCACAGGGTGTTTTGTTGCGGGCAGAAGAATAGAAAGGTTTGTCAGCCACTTTGAGTCCCCTTAAATGGGTGAGAAAAGCTGGGTAGAAAAGCCGACTCTTCTTCATGCACATCCCTATGGCTCAAATTGGGTCAAAAGCAGCTTAGGGAAGGCAGCATCCCACGTGTTAGTGCTTTAATCCACCTCAACAGTCAGAAAACGCACTTCCAAAATGCATTCTCTGGTTTATGTGGTTTAGAGATGGGTGGTAACAGTTGTGTCTGCTTACTACCACTTCTAAGCCACTTCTGGGCTGCTTTTTTTCAAGTGTATGGACGTAGCCAGAGGCTGTTTCTGCACTTGCCTGTTCTTGATCAGAATCAGTGGCTCCGAAACAGCCAAGCCTCTTGAGCCCCGAAGAAGGGAAGGCATGGGTGGGATCAGTTCTGTCCGCATGATGGCGCTGATTCACACCAACCTTTGATGCAGCCTTGAAGCTTGCATGAGCTTCGTTGCCACACCCCTACACCTTCAAGGGAGGCCTCTGGGGGATGCATTGCATTTTGGCAGCATGTTATGGCACACTACTGAACCTTGATAGTCCCCAGCTACCTCCTAACCTCCTGTGTTCTGGATCAGGGTTGCTGGTCCCACTGGTAGACCCAATTAAATGAGTCTACCAGTGATCCCGATTAAGGCCTCCCTAATCAGGCTCATGCTCTGCCTAATGCAGACAGAGCAGATCAGCAGGGTGTGTGACCTCATAGATCTGCATTAATGTGAAGAACTATGAAGCCTACATGCATACTACATAGGCCCTTAACCTGAATTAAGAGTCTGTGCAAAAAAGGGCCAGAGACAACTGCTGAAGCAACCATAGTGGTGTTGATACTCTCTCCACACTGTCAGGTATATGTGGGGGAAAACTTTCCTTAAAAGCTTTTTGCTGCAGGGAAAATGGAATATTATAGCATCCGTTGTAGTAAGGGGGTGAGTATAAAACACTTCTCTTCCTCCTCCTCATTGCTAATACCTTGAGAAGTTGTGCTTTCTCTTACTTCTCTAGGGTATTTAGCTAGAATTGGTAGCGCTGAGTCATGATCTGCTAGCCCCAAACAAATGCTGCTCTGGTGGTATAGGAAGAGGCACACTGGTCTTTGGCCACCAAGAGGAGAAGAATCTGAGAAGGACAAAGTCCCGAGAGATAGAAGAGATGAAAGAACAGGCAGCCAAAGAAAGGGGAAAAAGAACCTGTCCTTAAAAAAATAACATTATGAATGGCGGCATAACCTTCATCCACAGACCAGGGCATAGAGTTAAAATGAATGAATGATTGCAAAGACATGTAAAAAATTGTAACACAATTTAAATAAAAAAATAAATAAAAGTGGTGAATGCCACGTTGCAAAAATCAATAGCCACTGAGCAAAATCAAGACCTTTCTGCACTTACCTGCCCTTGTCAGAATCAGTGGATCCAAAACAGCCAGGCCTGTTGAACCCTGAACAAGGGAAGGCATGAACAAGAGTGGGGTAGAGGTAGTCTCAAAAATAAATTCCTTCTCCTATGCAATACATAATTTCTTATACAGGTGGGACTAGTGCTGTCCGCATAATGGTGCTGATTCATGCCAACCCATGATGTAGCCCTGAAGCTTGCATGAGCTTTGTGGCCACATCCCTACACGTCCGAGGGAAACCTCTGGGGGATGCAGTTTGGAAGCATGTTCTACATGCTCGTGTGCAATAAGAGAGCCCCACTTCTAGCCTGCACAGACTGGACTACGGTACCCGGAATGGCACTGGGTTACTGATTGGCCTCAATAATGAAGTCTACCAGGAGGCCTGGGTCAGTACCCTGGAACATGGGGGCCAGTATGTGCAAAGTGAAATTCACATTTGCAAAATCATTCCAATATTTTGAATTCACGAACATTGAACATCCAAAATGATGATTGAAATTTTAAAAAGCCTCCCAAAATTTGTGAATATGAAAACTTCTATGTTTTGGTTGTGAAAAGGGCCTTTTGCAATCGGAAAAAAGTCAAGAAAGCGTTGTGAAAATGTTCATATATAAAAGTCCAGGTGTTCAACTTAATGAATCCTCAAAATGAATTTTTGGATGTTTTATCCAGTAGCAAAACAATTGTGATTTATTTACTTTTTTATGCAATACTGGAAGCGGCATGGCACAAAAAGCCCACCTGGAAATTTGGGAGCAATGATTCTTATTCTTCAAAGCAACCAGCACCCCTCCAAGGACCGGCCCAGCCTTCAGAGCCAGTTCCTGTGTCTGGGCTCGAATGGACCATCCTGCATGCAGATGGACCTTCAGCTCACACTAGGACATGTGTGCCCCCCCCCCAAAAAAAACTAGCTCAGGCTAGTGTGACGCATGATAGCCTGTGACATCCAAAAATACCCTAACATTCTATGTGAGTGATGCATAATATGTGTGGAACAGCCTTTATGATTTTAAGAGTCATAGAAAAATTGTAGTAACATTTACAGCTGTAAATTAAATAAGTATAAAGCAGAAGCACTTGCAATAAATATAACGTTGTGGAACAAATCACATATTGCAACAGAATGTTGTTGAACAGCCATAAAATAATGACTTCTATCATGCTTGTGGAACAATGAAATGGATAAGCTAACAGATGATACACACAGGCGAAATTGTAGGGAAACAGTTGGCTTTTATTAAATTTTACATACAGATTGTGCGCATAGAAAAACTTCTTCCTTCGGTAGATATGAGCTGTGTTTCCTCATTGCGATGACAATTTTTGTCTAAATTTGAAATGATAGAAATGAAATGCTCTTGTAAGGATAAACTTGAATTCTGCCCTGCTCCAGAGCAAATTTGTTTGAGTATGGTTTTGACGCTTTACAGATTGTATTAATTACAGATTATATTAATAGCATCAATATAGGAATTGGGCCCAAGAGCTAGAAGTCTTCGCTTTCCTCTAACCAAACTCAGATCCTCCAGAACTGAATTCCACCGGTCTGTTGTGCACCAAAACACAAGGGAGAAAGATCACAGGAAGATATCCAATTCTGCCTCCCTGGGTGCATCCACATGTAGCTTTTTTAGTTCTGGTTTAGTCCTGGTTAGACTATTTATTGGCCATATCTTCACGACAACCTTATCTCGGATTCAAAACATTTTCAATCCTCGGAGTCTGCACAGCAGTTTGGCTTAACACACTTTCTCTGTGTTAAACTACCCCAAAGTCTGGTGAATCTCAATCCTGATTTCAACAGGTCTCACTCCGGATTGTGTGCTTGAAACGTTTTACATTTTTTACTGTGGGGACCGTACCGTGTTAAGGGATGAGAATCTATGTTTAGGATTTCCCTCCCCCAATAGCTTGCTTCCAAAGATAGTGATTTCATTGAAAAAATCCACCCTGAAAACAGACACTATAAAAATCCAGTCCTTAAAGCTACAATGTAGCGATCTAGCCACTTCACACCTTAATAACAATGTTGCAGTTTTGTGAAATTCTAGCTCTTTGAAAGTTCTGACCTTTAAAAAAGGGAAAGGAAAGGAAAGCCCTGGAGGTTCTGTTTTAAAGGCTGTGGCTGTGAAGAGGGTTTGGGTTGCTGCTGCTGCTACTGTGTGCCCTGGGAAATGGGGAGAGGAGGGGAAAGAATCTCTGGCTGCCACTGCCTGTTTTTCATCCATCCAGGCAAGCGGCAGCCAGCCACCCAGCCACCTAGCTAGGCTCCGTGAAGGGGTCTGTTATGGGTGGCACGTCCAGGCCAGGAGGAAGAGGGCAGGGCAGCCCTGCAAAGCGGCTTTTAAAAAGTAGCCACTTGAGTCCCCCCTTGAGTCACGTATGCCACGTACCATCCTCAGAATCCGGATCCAACGCGATTAAGTTAAAAGTAATGGGAACAGGCAAATTCGCATTTGCATCCAGTTCTATTATTTCGGTTTAGGGAAAGCGAAATAAGCTTGCTGTGGGGATTCCCCCATTTAGTCCCATTTGGACTATTTTTAATTTGGATAGAGTGCCTGTCAATTAATCCGAATATAGCCATCCCCGTGCAGCTTTTTTAGTCCTGTTTTACTCCTGCTAGTATTATTTTTGGGACTATTTTTAAACATAAAAATCAGGGCTTTTAAATGCCCACTCCCCATGCAAACCCAAGCCTTCCCCTTCACTCTCACTGGCAGTTTTAAAAAACAATTCTAACTGCAGTTATTACTTTCTTTTTCACACCTCTCCCTTTTTACATTACTGGGAACCGTGTGCTCAAGCAGATCAGCAAAGAAGCAAGCACAGCGTGATAAAGTGTATCCCTTTGCAAAGCATTTCTGCTTCTCAAATGTATCTTTTCTAACAAGCATCAGAAAAGATACAAATGTTTCCAGCAAACATGTTTTAAAAGGCAAATCTGCATCAAGCAGATCTCACCCCTTTTTGCCTTTTTCAAATGGAGCTCTTACATTGCGAGCATGGCAAGGGTGGGGGAGAGCTTTGCATCTGTAAAATTCCACCCACAGCTGGCTGTGGTTTTGCACCCAGGAATTGCCCCTATATAATGCAAGTGCAGACCAGCAACTTAACTCAGTTCTCACTTTTGCACTTGAGTTTTATTGACTACACCTGAGGCTCTGCGTGCTCTCTTCCAAGGAATAAGCCTTGGGAAAAGGAAGCGCAAGGAGCCCGCTTGCACAGCCTGAGACCAAAAAGCATGCATAGCGTGCAAGAATCAATGATGACCAAGTGCAAAAGGTCCCCTTTGCTTCCTGAACCCCAGTGGGATTCACCTGTGTCTTTTTGCATTGGGCATCTGCAAGATTAAATGTTCATGCTTTAAAATTTTTATTATATTGTTTTAATTGAAGTAGTGATGATAGGCACAAATTCAAATAAATGAAGAACTTATGATTGCCTAGAGGCCTAGGGAGACCTCCTTCTCCCCTTCCTCTGCAATACCTGCCCCTCCATCCCCACCCAGTCCTTCCTTCCTTCGTCCTCCTCCTCTTCACTGCTAATCCGCATAGCTGTTTCTATATTAGTCTGAGTAGCCCGAGTGGATTCAGCTTCCATCTGGAAAGATTAAAGCTCATTTATCAGCTTAACTAAGTATCCACTAGGACACTTACAACTCAATTCTTCAACCATATTTACTTGGACATAAGTCCTATTGTGTGCTTACAAGCCTGCAGCCCTAGCTTTGGTCTACTCCTGCCCCTTTGTCAGCAGAAAGACTCAACTAAGTTCCATTTCAGTTTTAGCAGATTTTTGTGTGTGAAAAATATACAAACTGTCCATGGTTAAATGCCCCCTTCATTTTCATAGACTGGCAGATCTTGCTTATCTCAGCCCCCATGCTTCAGTTTTAACACATTTTTTCTTGTAGGCATTTGCACAAAAATCATATTTTGCAACGTATTTTGTATGCATTCATAAAATGCATGTTTTTTTTACTCAACCCCCTCCCCAACATTTAAATAACTTAGCAAATACTTAATCTTGGTAGGCATTCCATGGAAATTTAGGCTCACTAGAGCAGTTTCATCCCCTACAAGAAGATCCTAAAATAATTTCATCATTTCTTATTCTGGTAGGTTGATGCCTAAGGTAACAGAATCCCATATTTGAGAGAAATAAACTGATCAAAATTCTGTTCTCATTCATCTGGGCACTGCAGCTCTCAGCACGTTTGAACCTTTTAATTCTGAAATGACCACAAGGTAGGAATATCTGGACCACCAAACTTTTAAAGGTTTACACTAAGAAACTGGAATGATCCCAGTTTTCTTGGGACACTGCCAGATAGAAGCCAAATAACCAACTAGCAAAGAACAATGCCGGATATATGGATCCCTTGCCATTATCCCATGCTCGCTAGAGGGTGCTATGGCTGGTGCTGTCTTCATGAATTTTCAGGGGGTTTCCACTGACCTCCCTTAATCCGGATCTAAGATGATCTGAATCTAAGGAATGGGTCCTTCAACTAATTTGGATCTAATAGATCTGGATTAAGGGAGGTACCTGATGAATCCCCATGGGCAGTGCAGCAACCAATAGCAATGGGCGCTAGTCTGCCTGCAGTGGAAAAGCCGGAGAACCCATGTGGCGAATGCGGATTGACCCACATGGGGCCCACCCGTCACCCCAGGTTTTGGAGAGGACAGTGGGTGCAATCTCCATAGACACTCCAGAGATGCTTTGAAGATTCTCTGGAGTGGCTTTGGAGAATCTCCAGAGCTTCGTCATAAGCTCCAGAGATTCTCCAGAGCGGTCTGTTGCAAGCTTTGAAGATTCTTAGGAGCCTTTGATAAAGGTCCGTAGGATTGGCATTGCTCTCATGTGGGGTCCTCTTTGGAGCCTTCGGAGTGCTGTTCTTTGGAGCCAGCTTCAAAACCAGCTTTGGAGATTGAGCACAGGCTTTGGAGATTGTGCACAGGCTTCGGAGCTTTGGGTTTTGAGGCACACCCCTAGACCCCATTGCCCAATCACAGTGGAAATGCACTCCGTATAATCCAGATTTGATGTCTTTAATGGGGTCTACAGGAAATCCGGATTATAGGTCCTGAAGGAACCATTCAATCCGTATATCCTTAGAACTGGTGGAAACAAATGTGGCTCTAATGGGGGTCTGCAATGGAAATGGGGTCTTCCTGCTCTGAGCCTAATGGGTCCTTAATGGGTCCTTAGTGCTAGTGCAACACGCCCCCCCCCCTAAATTGCATCCAGGCATCAGAGTGCTTAGATATGCTTCCTATCACTTCTGTACATGCATGGATGCCTGTTTTGGCTTCTATGTATGTGTGTTTATGGAGCTACAGTGGCAGCATGAGTCAGTTTGGTCTTGTGGTTAGAGTGTCGGACTCATATAGTCACTGGCTTTGATGCTGCACTCCTCCATGAAGCCAGTGGGGTGACCTTGGGCTAGCTTTCTGAGCTCTCACAAAAATGCCACCTACCTCACAGGGTGTCTGTTGTGGGGAGAAGAACAGGAAGCTTTGTCAGCCACTTTGACACCCCTTAAAGGGTGAGAAAAGTGGGGCATAAGAAACTGCATCCATAAAGTAAATTGCTTGCCTAAAAAGTACTATTGCCGGAACACCCACAACTAGTGTTGGGTTTGCTAGCAGTAACAAAAAGTGTTTTTTAGGGAAGAAGTGGGGCAATGGTGGGGTTGCCATAATGGCACTATATTCCCCCCCCCCCAAATCTGGATGGGGCCTGGGGAGGGGGAAGGAAACACAAGTTTTAGGATTTGTGCCACTTTTGTAGGACTTCGGCTCTGAAAAAAGGTTAGGCTCTCACCTGAGTCCACATTATAGTGAATTGTAGCACTTCCTATAATGCAGACTCGGCAGCTATAATTTTGGTTATACATGTGTACTAAAATACAGGGTTTCTCACATAACACAGGCTGCATCTACATGTTAGGTTGCTTATTCCACTTTATTTGGATATTCTGGAATAAGGATTGGATATTCCAGAATATCCATATATAGTGGAATAAGTAACTGATGTCTGGGTGCAGCCTGTGTTATGTGACGAAGAAACTCATTTCCAAATAAAACTAAGAAGTCTCAGGCTGCAGATATTTCAAATATTACCTATAAATTGCACCTACAGATTCCAGGTTTTACATGTGGGTGAGTAATCCAGCTGAATAAAGTAGAAAGAAAGGGCTATAGAACTTCATCTTTGAAAGGGTAGATAGTTGGGTGTTGTTTGTTTTGGATTTTCTGCTTCTATTTAAACAATAATTCCTTTGCAAGTGAAAAACAAACCCATTGGGGAGAACAGAACATGCACCGCTGTACAGGTTTCCTCATCCAAAGACTTCGGTAAACATTTTGCTAACAATTCCAAAGTGCACTTCCTTTCCACTCCAGCACCACCACCACCCCCACAAAGTGATACAGCCCTGACCAACCACTGTAAGACTCTACCATTTTATTCCCACCTCCTTTTGGCAGAAAGCAGGCTTCAAATTAGGCCCAGGAGGACTGGAAGTCGATTGTGCATTCTTTATTTTGTAGGAAGCGGTTTATATTAGATCTTTTGCAAAGGGCAGAGTAAAAAGAAACCGTGGTCTGTTATAGACCGTGTACAACATTCATAGTTCTAATAATGTCCCTCAGGAAGTGGTCGGAGTGTTCTGTAATCCATGATGTGCGTGTGGATAGGTTCTGAGGTTCTTTTCAGGAAGAAAAAAAAAATGAAAGGAAAGAGGCAATTTCATTCTGAACAAGTCGAAGACAGTTGTCAGAGTGTTCTTCAAGGGAAAGTTTCTTTTGACCAAAGTAGCTATTCTCTGCAGAGTCTCTTTATTAAGATACAGCCTGAGTCATTGCCTACAAGCATGCTAAAATTTAAGCAACCTTTATTGTTTAATCCTGTGAACAACAACACATTCCCAGCTCAGGCGGCTTAAGTCAGCTTTTCCACAGCCTGTGTGCCATGTCTGCAGTGAGAGAGACATGTTTTTCTTTTCTTAAGCAGCCTTTTACCTCTTTAGATGAGCCTACCATGCCATACAGGCTGAAAGCAAACTTCTGCACTGAGCAGCACTATTTATTTATTTATTTATTTATTTATTTATTTATTTATTTATTTATTTATTTATTTATTTATTTATTTATTTATTTATTTATTTATTTATTTATTTATTTATTTATTTATTTATTTGTATTTCTATCCCGCCCTATACCCAAAGGTCTCAGGGCGGGTTACAATATTACATTAATCTTAGACAGGTCCCTGCCCTCAGGCTTACAATCTATAACTAATGTGGAGTGTGCAGCCAACCTAATGGTCTACCAGGCCCCTTTACTTCCTGAGTTTCTTGAGGGGCGGGTGGGGGGAGGAGAGCACCTTTGCTGATGGTAACTAAGGCTGTAGTCACTCACAGTAAAGCTAAAAAACAACTCTGAGGTAGCTCAGAGTGGCTTAGGCTGCATTTCGACATAACAAAAGGGGCACCTCAGGGAAATGCTGTGTGGCCATCATGTTCCCAAGCCTTCTCTCATCCACTTTTTCTAGCACAGAATGTTCATGAGGGGGGAGGGGGAGACTCATGTGTGGACAGTCCCACCTCAAAACCAACTCTAACCCACCTCAGAGATGCCTTTTTTTTTTTTTTGCTGTGTCTGATCCAACTGCCAGTCTGCCCCTCCACCTCTCATGAACACTCTAGGCCGGAAATGTGGGTTAGAGATGGGATGAGAACCCAAGGGATACACGCCACTGTCTCTTGAGCTGCTTTTTTTGTTCCACGGGGTCCTACATTCACACCTTTCAATCCAGCTTCATCCCATTTTCAGAGTGAGGGGACACACAAGCAATGTGGTAAGTTTTCTTTTGGCGTGATCAAACTCACAAAATCCACCTTTGAATTAGAGAATAAGGAAAGAAAATGACAAGTCACGCTACAGTTCTTCCACTCCAATGGTCAACTAGGGATGTGCATGAATATTCATAGGTATTCAAAATCCAATCGAATGTGCCGAATTTTGACATTCGAACTCAAACAGAATGTCCCGAAATTCAGATATAAACATTTGGCTCGAATTATGAATCTATTCATTCAAATTATCCGGACATTCATGTGTGTGAGCGTTTGTACATGCTTGAAGATCCGCATCTTTCCCACATCTGTACACATTTCTACAGATCCGTACAGGACGAAAACGGGTTGCATATGGGATAACTACGGGATGTGTATGGACGTGTACGGATGCCTACGGATGTGGGGAAGATGTGTACGTGCACATACAAATGTTGTTGACATTCGTATGTGGAGATTCGAATAAAAAATTCAAACGAATAGATTCAAATTTGGTAAATTCAAATAGAATCTTGTTAAATTTGAATTTAAAAGATTTGAATCGGATTGGATTTTTGGGTATTCAATTTGATTCGAATAGAACAGTGATGGCAAACCTTTTGAGCTTGGTGTGTCAAAATTCACAAGAAAAACCTAGCTTAATTCAGGTGCCGTGTAACATCTAGAAATATCCATAATTTTGTGATATTTGTAGCTCTAGAAAAAAAGTTATATTTTTGATATATGTATTTTATTAAAAGCAATATAAAATAATTCTTTACATTAGTGACTTTTGTTACTGAATTTCATTTGCTAATATTCAATTGAACGTTGGCATTTTGTACACTTCAAGAACAAGCAAGCACTACACGCCCAGGTGCCAGGGTGACCAGGTGTGTCACCCAAAAGGGCTTGGCGTGTCACCTGTGACACGCGTGTCATAGGTTGGCCATCACTGGAATAGAATGTAAAAAAAAAACCCATTTGTGCACATCTCTGAAGCTAGTTTAAAACTTAGGGCACGTCCAGATGGTCTGAAAATAGCACCATTATAGTGCTGCCAGGGTGGGATTGCCTCATGTATTATAGGAAACCCCACCATAGCTCCGTTTCTTCATCTCTAAAAAGCGCTTTTAACTGTTGCTGGAAAAACCAGCACTGGTAGAGTGTTTTCCAGCTTTAGCCCTTTTTAGAGACACCCTTACCTTTCTGGATGCAGCACACATGTGTGGAGGCTGAATCAGCCAAGCAGACATGCATGGAGGTGGTCACTTGCACATCCAGGAATCTGACGGCAGCTGAATTGCCTGGATTGTGTTTATCAGCAGAATGCAGAAAGATTGTGCTAGGGCCAACCCTGTCTAGATAGGAAGCAGTAATAATGGGCCATGTCCTTGCAAAGACTTTTAGTTCACACTTCTTGTCCTGTGCAGGGGACAGGAATGGTGAACTTCCCCTGCGTGTACTAGAATCTGCAGTCACGAATTCTAGTACACAGCAACCCACCAATCCTCACGCGCGTGGACACTTACTTGAGTGTCCATGTGTGGTCTGGGTGCACTTGGCTCCAGACGGCAGCACCAGTGTGCGTGCATCATTACCGGAACAACGGCGATGCACCGCGTACACGCACTTGCATCTTGGCTCATCTGACATGCTTGGTGGCACCACATGCCCCGCCAGCCAGCATCATCGAGGTACGAATGGGCTGACCAGAGGTAAAGGTAAGTCTACCTACATGTGGAGCACAAAAGTGTGTAGTCAACTGCACACTGGAAACAGCTGGAAACGGCTCCTTGCAGTGCAGATGCTGTGTCTGGGAGCACTGCAAGCTGACTATGGGGCCAAGGGCAGAAAGGGACCCCTGGCTTGGCTTTGTGGTCAGCAGGCGGGGCCAGTGGATCTATTTGGCACACAGTACAAACAGCAGCCCAAAATTCAGCTTAGAGACGGCAGCATCTGCACGCTCCTAACGTAATCCACATTAAAGGCCGTATTCTCTGGCCTCTCATGAAGATATGGGTTGGGATGGGAACCCTAGCCTCCTCATGCCACTACCTTTACACCACTTTTGAGCCGCAACCTATGCGGTCTTGGTGTCACAGGCAGGTATGAGCTGGGAGCACCTCAGTACTATGGGGCTCCTCTTCTGCAGGGTGGGAAACTGGCCACCACGAGCACCAGCACCACCCAGCCACTTGTGGGGTAACAGGGAGGTCTCCTGCACCAAGGAACTGGGATGGGTGTGGGTGGGTGGGAGAGAACAAAGGGACTATAGGGCAGCCTTTTGGTAGAAGCTCCCAGCCCCAGAAAACAGACTACACACAGAACCTGGCAGACGAGGTGACATATCAGCCAGCTGTGAACTGGACCATGCAGGGAGGGAGCACCGACGGAGTTGCTGCTGGTTTCGCCCGGGCACTGCTTGCTCTGGCTGGCTGGCCGGCCGCGATTTGCACCCTATTCCCAGTGAGGGCCGTCGGTGGAGACCCTGGGGAAGGAGCGCTGCTCCTTCGCAGCGTGCTTCCTGCCGTCGAGGGTTGTTGAGGAAAATAACGTAAGAACGTAAGAGAAGCCTTGCTGGATCAGGCCACAGCCCATCTAGTCCAGCATCCCGTCGCACACAGTGGCCCACCAAATGCTCATGGGCATCTCAAGCAGAGACAAGGACGAACCTTCTGCTCTTGAATCCCAGCCAAGGGCCTTAGAAGCGTCCTGCTTCCCCACCCCCACCCCCACCCCCACTTGGAAGATGCACCGAGGCATTCGCTTAGCCTAGGCTCACTTGAGCCGCCGGCCGCCTAATGCGGGAGGGGAGGGGGGAGGGAGGGGCGAAAGTCAACCCGTGTGTGTGTGTGTGTGTGTGTGTATAGAGACTCCTACAAGTGGGTAGGCGGCAGCGGCGGCGGTTCCAAAGGGCTTTGGGCACTGCCCGAGCGTAGCGCCAGGCGCCCCGGAGGCGCCCGCGAGCCTGACCCGCCGCTTGGCACAAAGGCCGCCCGGCGTGCGCGCCCATCGGGGACGCCGGTGGGTGCGCTCCGCAGCCGGGGAAAGTGGGCGCCTCTTCCTCGGTCCCTCATCCTGCCCCGACGGGACCCTCCCGCCCCAGGGCCCGGGGGGAAGTCTCGGAAGGCGAGGAGAAGCTCCGCTCCTCTTTGCGCTTGGCAGGAAGGCGCCTCCATCCCATGCGAGGCAGAGCCGGCCTCCGCCCCGTGGCGCGTCTACACCCACCCTCCTCCTCCTCCTCCTCCTCCAGCCGACCCGCTTAGCGCCGTCTGTCTGGCTCCCGCAGAGACTCGGCACTTGTGGCTGCCGTTTTCCCTCCCCTCCCTCCATCCATCTCGCTGCCCCCCCAATCCATCACCACCCCCACCAGCCCCCGCCAGCCCAGCCCAGCCCAGCCCGAGAGCTCCTCCGTCTCTCTCGGAGGCGCAAACTAATCTCTGGACGCGCGGCGGGAGCCTCCTCTCGCCTCCCGTGGCCAAGGCGACCTCTCCATAGACTCGCCCAAACTTTTTGAGTCAAGGCGTCCGAATTCGACCTCCTCCTCCTCTTCCTCCTCCCTCCCCCGACGCGATCTGGGCCAAAATGGATTTACGCTCCCGATGCTGCTGTAGCGCCTGTCGCCTGGCTTGGCTGCTGCTGGCCTGGGGCTGCTTCGCGTCCTTCGCCGGCGCGAACCGAAGGAACATCCCGCGGAGGCAAGGTAAGAGAGGATCCGTGCGCAATGCTTAGGTCTCCGGGCTTGGGGAGGGGCAGGGAGGGGAGAACACAAGAGCTCCTCGACTTGTCTGCCGCCTTCCAGCTCCTTGTACCTGCAGCGGTCAGTGGGTAGGCGAGGGAAACAGAAAGTTTCCTGACAATCCCACGAGATGCCCTTTGGGTCCACGAATAGACCCAGGAAGCGCCCAGAGATGCACGCAAACTTCTCCTCCCCGTGGTTCCTCAACGCTCACGTCTGACCAGACCACCCGTCGGCTCCGCTTCGTCTCCTGCCGGGTAGATCTCAGCGGATGCTTCTCGGTTTGATTGTCATTTGATTTTCATCTCCCCAAGCCAAGATCTGTCTGTCCGGCCACACTATGCCATGTGATCCCAGTTCCTGGAGGCAGGAGTAAGGGCAAAGCGCAGGGAAGGCGATTGTTTCTCTCCTCCTGGCGGCCTGGGGCGCGTTCACACCTACGTTTTAAGTCCTTTAGTCCACCCTTTCCCCTCCACTTCAGTAAAGTGAACAGTCGTTTCCCTTCCACGTTATCTAGCCCAAAGGTGGATCTTCCGAGTTAGGGCATGCTGAAAGAAAACCCGTTTGCCGCTTTGCTGAGGTCACCTCTCGCTCTGAAAGTGGACTGAAGCTGGATTAAAAATACTTAGGTGTGAATGCAATGCAGAACCTTGTTTAAAAAGGCTTTGCGGGTCTTTAAACAGAGGTATTGGGTCCATATTTTCATTTCCTGTCACAGAAGGAACTGTGTCAGGCGGGATCTCATGAACAGAACAATTAGAAGGGAGCCAGGGCGGAAATTTCAAAAGAAGAGCATCCCTTTTCTAATTTCTGGGTCATTTCAAACATTTATCCCTTGGTTTTTCTTTGATGGCCTTCTCCTAAGAGACAACTAGGCTGGAGTCTATGATTTAGAATGAAAAAGCTCCTAATTTATTGTTCTGTCTAGCAGATGGGTCTCATGGAATTAATATTCTTTGAGAAAATTGAGAAAATACTGTGGATTCCAAGTTCAGAGTTCATGCCAGGGGGTGGGAGCGTTAAACTGCCTCCAAAGTAACCTTTCACTGGAGAGAAATGTTCAGACTGGTGATCCTAACCCAGTTAAGCTGTCTGTCTTGATGGCTAGGCTGAACTCCAACAGGTGCACTTCTTTCCCATCACTGCCCTCCTAGGCTGCAAAGTTTTTCTGTGGAATTTCTGCCTGACATCTTTTGCCAAAGGCATAATGGGCTTGTAAAGGATGGTGCCCATTTGCCTGCTCCGGAAGGCAAGTGATGGAGCCCAGGAGAAAAGAATGGACCACTTCCATTCACTGTCTTGGTGGCCAGCAGAACCTGCCTTATGTCCTCTTGTAATTTACTGGAAGCAAGACTGCAAATTGGCGTTAGTAGTATTTCAGCTCTCTTGACTACTTGATATTTTATTGGTTCATGATAGAGTACTTGAAAATTAACTTTCCCTCCTGCTCAAAGTAGGTTTATTATATGCTCTCTTTCCTGTTGCTTGCTGAACGACCCATGTGTAATGTGAACCCTTGGGAGAAAAGTCCCCTGTTCTCTGTCATTTGTTTCAGACTTGATAGCTGATATGGATGCAGGCAGGCGGTGTAGAAAGCTGCCTGTTACCTTATTGTGCACAATGTCATTTTGTTAATTGGGCAGGGCATCCTTGCTCTTTTAGTAGAATTAACCAATCAAAGTCCCTTTGTGTAGATGCAAATCAGAAAGCTGAGATGAATAGGACGGTATGTGTTTTCTGAAATATTGAGGTTTTGTGCGTGTGTGCAAAAGTTGGAAAGAGCCCCCTAGGTCTTTATAATTCTCCTCCTTTGGAAAAAGTTGCAGACCAGGGATGGGGGAAGTGTTTTGCATGAAGACCGTCTCTGGTGAAAGCTCTATCATCTGCTGGGAGGTGTAGGAACCTATTCTGGTCAATCCTTGCCAGCTGAGAGCTAGCATGTTGTATGGATAGGGACTAGAACTTTGGAGTTCCTGAGTTTGATTTGGTCACAAAAACTCAGTGGGTAACCTTATGCCAGTCACCACCTCTCAGCCTAAACTTACCTTATTGATTGTTGTGAGTGGGGAAAAGGGAACAATGTGTATTGCTATGAACTCTGGGAGGGGAGGGAGGGAGGGAGGAATAATTCCTTTTCTGGGTCACACCTCCTCTAACTCTTAGCTCCAGTGACCATTCATCGTATTTGAAGAGTGATCAGCTGCAGGAACATTGAGAAGAAAGTCTATTGATGGCCTCAGTGTATGACTGAACTTTTGAAGTACCATATTATGGACACTGTCCTGATTATTTAAACTACCTTTGTAGTTATGAGCTGAACAGGGAACTTGAATGCAATGTGCATGTTGTGCCTTCCATATACAGAGCTCTTAGCTGGAGATCCTAGTTGGGTCAGATTTCTTTGTTGTGTGAAAGAAAGACCTATTTGGAATGAAGCTCCTGTATAAGCCAGAAAGAACGTAGGGGCAGCAGTGGTAATTCTCTAAATATATTCTCCTCTCTGCATATATGCATAAAATTGCTATGCTTTTCTGAAATATTGAAGGGGTCATAAAATCATAGAATTGTGGAGTTAGAAGGAAGCACAAGGATCTTCTAGTCCAACCCTTTGCATTGTTGGGAAAGCCAACTCAGAGCATTGATGAGGAATGGCTGTCCAGACTCTTCTCGAAATCTTCTAAAAATGGAGAACCCATGAATTCCATAGGTAAAGTGCTGACAGAGCCTAGAGTCAGGAATTTTTTCCCTTGTGTTCATCTGGAACCTAGGAAGCTGCAACTTGTACCCTGATAATATTTGCTATGGTACCCTCGACCTTTTTTCTCTCCAGTACTTCTTGTCTTTGTAGGGCTCATTCTCCAGTCTCTGTGACCGCGTCCCCATGCACTTCGTTTAGTCCGAATTGGACTATATTTATTCCAGATATGGAGGCAAGTCCGAATGGACCCGTCCCCATGCAATTGAGGAAAGTGCAGGCTCAATTTGAATCTGCCTGTCCCCATGCAAACCCTGCTAAACTGCTACTCATGGAAACAGCATCATTTTCTCTCCACCCCCTCTCTCCTGATAGGAGGCGGGTTGACGTCACCAACCCCTGTGCCACCAGCTGCAGTGAGGGCAGGGAAATGCCACCCAAAGCCCCTTCCCCGATCACAACTGCTGGGCATTAAACAGTGATCAAAAGAAATGAGCCTCTTTGCTGCCCTTCCTGTCCTGTCCATTGGGGATCACAACTGGTGGCCATTTTTAAACAGTGATCAAAAAATAAACCTCTTCTCTCCATGATCCAGTCGCTGGACAAACATAAAAGAACTGACCACCCCAGTTTGACAGGTAAAGATGCAGCGATGGGGGGGGGTTTCATTTGGCCCTTGTTGTCCCACGAACCTCTTCCCACAACCCTTATTCCACCCCCGCTCCCCGATTGCCAGCAAGCAGCAGATTAGCAGAGGAGCGCTTCTCTGCTAAATTTCCTCTAAATGTTGTAGTAGCTTTGGTTAGCTTTTTAGCTGGCAAACTTCACAAGCTGCTTGCCGGCAATTGGGGGTGGGGGAGGAATAAGCTGAACAATCCAGGCAGCCCGAGGAAATCCTGGCTCTTTAAAGAATGCTGCTGTTTCCCCAAAACCTGGGCTGCCAGATTAGCATGGGCTCTTCCAGCAGAACTCCAGAACGAATTTCCAAGAGCTCACCACACTGTATCTTTTGTGCATACAGGTGTGTTCCAGGTCTTTGCAGCCCAGAATAACATTGCATGTATCTGCTGAGGTGGGCACAGAGCACATGAAAACTTGTCTCATCATAAATCTGCTAGTTTTTTAGGAGCCACAACAGATTTGCTGGCTTCATGACAACTGATTAAGATAGCTACTCTTCTGGAATTTGTTTCAATGTGAAATCCCAAGCATCCTGCCTGTTCCTCCAGAGTCATTTAATCATAGGATGGAAGTTATTCCCGTCCTTTACAGCATTCTTCAGGCTTGGAAATTGTTCTTGGGGGACTCGTAGGTAACTCTCGAGGGTAGAACAAGCCATACCTAATTATTACATGCCTCTGTTTCCTCTTGTTAAGTGAAACAGCACTATGTGTTTTTAGTTTTTTTTTTTTTAAAGGTAGGCTGCAAGTTCTTATTTGGAGAAAGTTTATGTCTCAGTGGCAGAGAACTTTCTGCTACTGTATTATCTAGTCCAGTCATGGGGATTTTTGGTTAAATGGAATGACTAGAAAGTGCTGGAAAATACTGTTTGTCTGGATTTGAATAAAAGAAAATAAGCATTATAAGCCTGCAGAGTCATTATTAGTAAACAAACCAAAGATGGGGCTGGGACCATTTCCTGTCTGGTGCAAAACTGGCCTGGGTGGAAATTTCTAAGCTGCAGAATTCTTGTTCCACAGCCTTGAAGGCTCAAGGGAATGGGCATAAGCAATGTACATTGCACACTTGCTGCCCTCGTCACAAAGATGGACCTTTTTGTGGTTGTGAGGATGCAGCTTAACACACAAAGTGGAGCTTCCAAAAAGGAGACACAATACTTTTTTGCACATATCTTTAATACAGATTGAGGTCTGTGTAGTACAATTCTTGGCCCAATACAATTGTGGATTTATGAGACCATGCCTCCGGCTGGTCTGGTCTATCTATATTAGACAGAACATGATCCAGATTAAGGGAGGACTTACTAGATTATTGGTAGAACTGCTTAATCAGGTCTAGCACAGCTCTGCTCTAGAACACGGGATGTGTAGACACTATGCCTCCCATGTTTGGGACTACCAAGGAATGTCATTCAGCAGTGAGCCATAGTGTGCTGTCAGAAATCAGCTCTAGTGGCCCCAAAGCTGAGAAGTTTTGTTCCTAGCCCATGGAGGCATGGGGTATGGCTGCAAAGCCCACATGAGCTTCGAAGAAGAGTTGGCTTTTCTACCCCACTTTTCTCACCCATTTAAGGGGACTGAAAGCAGCTGACAAAGCTTTCTGTTCTTCTCCCCACAACAGAACAACCTGTGAGGTAGGTGGGGCTGTGAGAACTCAGAAGAGAGCTGTGATTAGCCGAGGGTCACCCAGCTGGCTTTGTGGAGGAGAGCGGAATCAAACCCAGTATTCCCAGATAAGAGTCTGGCTTCCTAACCACTAGACAAACTGACTCACAGTGCTGAAGGCACTGATCCAGCCCACACCTTCCTATAATCAAGACTAGTGGGCCAGGCTCTTCTAGACCCACTGACCCAGAATTCAGGCAAATAAGGGCTTTCGGACCATACTCAATTACATTAAACATCAAAGGCTCCAGTGACAGAGTGTGTATGCTATGGTTTAAGTAGCCCTGTTTTGGTGCCTTCAGGATGAAACTGCGTAGCATCTGGGAATGAACACAATGTGGATTTTCATGTCCTTGAATAGTAGCAGACAAAATTGCACAGCAGCTCTGTAAAAGTGCATAGACGGGGACTTCATGGAATGGGTAGTTTTTCTAAAAATGTTGGTGCCCTTAGAGGGGTCGCTTAAAAATATATAAAAGCCCCTCAGTGTAGGGTGCTACTTTTGATCTGAAACAAAATCCCTATTGATGTCAGGGGACTCTTACAGATATTCAAGGCTGTAACGTCTGGTCCTTCTCAATCCTGATTTATCTGAGGGCCAGATTAAAATGGTCTTTGTACTTTATGAAGCCTCTTTTTTTTCCTTCCTGAATGAAACAGAATCCAGAATTGTATCTGAGAAGGATGCTCATTGCATTAAGTCACTGTGTGTGCTTAGGCAGTGTCTGAGTATGAATGGAGTTGTCTAAATGGGCCATGGGGCTCTCCCTCCTTTTTAATATATATGCATTAATTTGTGCTCTCTGGTCCAAATATTCAGAACAGAACATGGAAGGGACTGGGCCTCCTTGATCTACATTAATGTGTGGATGGGAGGCCCATGATCCAGAGGTTCCTTAATCCGGATCTAAAACAAGTGCAGAAAGGACCCAGAAGTGACCCCAGATTATGCACCTGTCCCTTCCAGGGGAATTCAACCGCATCAAGAACAGGATGGCCTTTTGTCATGGCCATCTCCAATCAGGCCTTCGAAGAGACATTTCCCCAGTGTCCTCTTAAGCAAAATAAAACCTTTTGTTTCATTTTGTGTAAGAGAGTTTGTGTGTTGCCATGCTCATACTAGATTGTGAAATACCTGGGCTGTAACAGAAAGCATGGAAAGAAACCACACAGCAGAGTTGTTTTAAAATGCAAGATTTTGTATTTCTATATCAATGGAAAAAGTGTACAGAAAAAGTATGAAAATTTGTCAGGACTAAATCAAATATTTAAAACAATGAAGTGAATAATAGCATATATTGTTATATAGTAATAGTAATGACTTGTGGTAATACTCCCTCTTCTCTCTGCCTGTTGAATTACTGACTGTCTTTTAGGCCCTTTCTGCACTTGGCCTTATTCTGGAATACAGTATATCCCAAAATAAGGACCTGCTACCTGTACGCTAGTGCAGACTATGGAAGGCCCCAGGTGAGCCCTGCCACAGTCTGCATTAGCTTGTGACCAGCAGACAGCTATCCTGAGACATATTCCAGAATAAGGCCAAGTGCAGAAAGGGCCTTAGTCAAATTCATAGATTGTATTTATAGCCTAAATCCTGGCAGCTTATTATTCCTAACCCTAACTCTGATCAATCAGCACTTGGCTTTTTTCTTCCCTTTATATATTATCACACTTTCATAACATCACTTTTGGTCACTACCCAAATGTCTAAACAAGCATCTAAAATACAAGTATCAACAGCCACATTACAATTCATCACATCCCCTACTTAATAGACCCAAGACACACAGGGCCAGTATATTACATTTGTTAGCATGGTGGATCTGAATCAAGTGCAGCAGAGGTCAAATTTCTATTCCATTATCCATAATTCTCCCATATTGACCTGCCTGTGCCTTAAGATCTGGAGGAGAGCTGCCCCCCCCCGGTTGTCCCACCCCCTTCATCAGAGAGGCATGTGGGCACCTGGGAGTGGGTCTTCTCAGAAATGGCCCCCAGGCTATGGAACAATCTCCCCCGGGAGGTGTGTCAGGCTCCTTTTCTGATTAGGTTCAGGAAGGCGGTGAAGCCACACCTCTTCGCTGAGGCCTTTGGCTAAATATTGGTTATATTTGCCCCCCCCCCTCGGCAAACGCTACTCTTTTACTTAATATTGTGCTATTTTAAAAAAGTTGTTGCTTGCCCTAAGACCTTCAGGATAGGGTGAGATAAATATAAATATAAATAAATAAATTAAGAGTGTCCCTGTTCCCTCCCACACCATTTTCCTTTGGTATCTTCAGATTGTAAGCCTGAGGGCAGGGACCTGTCTAAGATTTTTATAATATTGTAACCCGCCCTGAGACCTCCGGGTATAGGGCAGGATAGAAATAAAAATAAATAAATTCCACACCATGGTCCTTTCCTCATTGGGCCTTATTCTGGATTATATCCTGGAATAGGGACCTGCCATCTGCATGTTGGTGCAGACTATGGCAGATCCTTATTCTGGGATATAATCCGGAAGACCTAGTGCAGAGATGGCCTAAGACCCCTCAGAAGTTTCTCTTTCCCCTTCCTCTTCGTCTCCCCCTCTTCCCCTTCTCCTTCCTTCCCCTCCTCCTCCTCCTCCTCCTCCTCCATCTTCTTGCATGTGGATACACCTGTAGTCAGAATTATAAAATGAATATCAGACATCTTAATACGATTTTATTCAATATTTCAAATCTCATTCCAAGTCTGGTAAATGTATTGTTTTGCTTTTTCAGCACCACTTTCTTTCAGAGATCAGGCCCTTCATTTCCCTAATATTTAGAGAAACTGTAGTTGAAAGAGGACAATAAAATTATAAGCTGAGTCATATCAATAGTCATTTGCTATTTGTGCAAACAGCACAGTTGGAGATGTGGTTCTTAAGAAGAGGCTAAGCTTAAAGCTGTATTGGACAGATGGCTAATTTAACCAGCCTGACCTCAAGGATCTGGCTCCACGGTTAGCTCAATAGCTGCCGGAAAGTGTGAAGATAATTGAGAAGGACAATGGTTTGGATATTAAATGGTCATCATCAGCTGCAGATAGGTCAGACCTTTCAAGTGGAGATAGTAGTTGTTTGCACTTTGTTGAATATTTAATATATTAGCATCAAACCTCTAACCCATTTTATTTTGTTTAAAAAATAATAATCAGGGAATGACCTTAGTCAGAATTTTCATATAAGTCACAGGTTCAGTCCTTCTCATCTCCTGCTTATTTTTAACCATCTGGTAGTTGGTTCTGGGAAAAGTGTTTTAGTTAAATAGTGAAGGCTGTGCCCAAATTTTTATCCAGATCAGTTCCCAGAGCAAGGAGAGCCCTTCTACATAATCTAACTGGGAAGGTACATTTTGTGAAAAGTAGGTGAATCTAGTCAAAATGAGCATAATTCTGCACTGGCTAGTATCCTGGACCAGCAGGCATAATAGGAAAGGTTATCCCAGTCTGGGGTGGGTGTAGCAGTGTAGTATCACTCATGCACCTGACCTGTGGGAGGATAGAACAGCTTCAGCTGAGAGCTACAAAAAGGTCCTTATATACCACCTTAAATTATGAGAACGTTGAAGGGTCCAACTAAATAGGCCCAAGGATAGTCTCTAGCCCAGTTTCTTGTTTCTTATAGTAATTCAAAACTCACAAGGTGAAATGAAGTGGATATTTCCATGTCGCTTGCTTTCTTCCTGGTAACTTCCTGGCACAGGGCCATGCAAGAGGGCCTTTTCTGTGATGGCCCCTAGACTCTGTAACAGCCTCCCTCTTGAGATTTGCCAGGCATCTACGCTATATGGTTTTTGGCGCCTGGTGAAAACGTGTCTTTTCACTCAAGCTTTTGCCTTTTAAATCACTTCCTCAGGGTGGGAGTGGGAAGGAGGGGGTTATATTTTTCCATTATGTTTTAATATTTGATATATTTTATTCTTATTGTAACCCGCCCTGGGACCATTTGATGAAGGGTGGGGTATAAATTTCTTAGATAAATAAATAACTCAGTCTCAGAGGTGTGGTCCCTCCAACTTTCAAAGTCAGCTCGCTGTTGGCAATGATCGTTAAATTGTAGCGTGTGATAAAACACAGAACAAAACCTCTTAAAAAATGAACATTGCCCGAATCATCAGTTCAGTGTCCAAAGCAACATCTGGTAAGAGGCTGGATGTTGCCATGGTGATCTGGCAGCTGCACATGGCTGCGGTGGTTGTGCTGCACCCGAAAGAGAGTGTGAAACCACCTTCCCAGGAGTGACACACACACATCTGGGAAGAACAGCTTTTTTTGCAGTTCACAGCTGGATCCCTCCGCGGACGAGTTAATCCCACTTCGCGCAGCTGCTGCAATTGCCCCAGTGTGGATGTGACTGACCAGCAAGTGGATAGGACCACTCCTGCTGGTAGGTGTGAAAAGACCTTGAGTATTCCCAGAAGTAGAGTAGAAAGTCTTTCTTCTTCTTCCTCTTCCTCCTCTTCCTGTTGTGTCATGTAAAACCAATGTACATTTTCTGCAACATCTCCATTGCCTGCCTCCACAGCATCATATACTGTGTGTTGTATACTGTGCACTGTGTGTCTTCTGGAAAGTTAAAACAGAGGCAACAAAAATGACTTTAGGGGCCTGTTTGCATCTACTCGCTGGGGACACTCCTGCACCCTCTGGAACATTCCATCCACATGCTGCAGCGGTGCCTCCATCCCAGAGAGTCCCAGAGAGTATGAGACGCCACCGCTTCACCAGGAGCTTCTAGGGAGCTCCAAATGTGAACCATGTTATGACTCACCATGGCAGTGGCCTAGCACATGCTAGGAGTTCCTGTGGCTGTTGTCACGGTAATCCAACCAGGCCGAAACTGCTGACCATTAGTACTTCAAGTGCTGGTGATCAGTTTCAGGACTGCCCCGGCACTTGAAGTGTGAAGGCATCCCAGTTCACCCCATCTTAACTTCAGTGGGATGGTATTATTATACCATCAGCTAACTGCAAAATGGCCCTAGGATTAGGTAACAAAATCCACCACAACTGAGTTGCTTTGGACAAGTAACAGAGCATTTGCTCTTCCTCTTAAGGTTCTTTGCAAAGATCTTTTTAGCCTGAAGGCATGAGAAATATGCAAAGGAAGAACCAGACACATTTATGTCTGAGAAAAAGGGAAGTTTCTGGCAATACATTCACTTTGATAGGCCTTATTAACCACCTAACAAGGAAGTCATAAAGGGCATGGCATTTTTCTTAGGGACTGCAGTGTCCCCAAACACAAGCAGAAACGCACAAGGTTGTGTGTGTGTAGCAGTGCAGTGAAGAGAAAAACAACATAGAAAAGGAAGTGTCTATGCAAACGAGTAGGATCTAAGGCTTTGCATGACAAATTTCCTAAAGGCCTTTTGAGGAGAAAGCTGTCATTTTGTTGTCTTGCTTGCCTTTATAAAAACAACAGAAAGCAAGTGGCAACACACATGAGTGAAAGTACTGCTGTGCAATGGAATGAAAACAAAGGGAGAAGCTACTCAAATAAGTGCTACTGCACACTTATGCAGTCACCCAAAAGCAATAGAGGAAAAACAGAACCACCAGTTGACAGAAAGGAAGAGCCAATTGCATTGCACCATTCAGTGAGGGAGGAAATAGGGTGGGCTGGGTCAGTACAGTGACACATA
The DNA here is from genome assembly GCA_023333525.1 of Aspidoscelis tigris stejnegeri. Classification (NCBI taxonomy): domain Eukaryota; kingdom Metazoa; phylum Chordata; class Lepidosauria; order Squamata; family Teiidae; genus Aspidoscelis; species Aspidoscelis tigris. The sequence goes on from JALMGA010000007.1 coordinate 19,598,473, forward strand.
ATATTCCTTTCTTCGGTGCCCTGTAACCAGGAACGGGATCCCTCATGATCTTCTTTAGGTCCTTCTCTGACTGTACGTTAGTGTGGTTCAGAAAGGCCCTGCTTACTTCTGGTATGCACAGTGCCCATAGGAACATGATACAAATCAAGGGTGCCTCTAGAGTTCCTCTTCCCTGGACAGCGGCTTCAACGTGGCTTCCAGTCTGCCAGACAGGTGGTTCACAAGCTTCACAGGGACGTTGTATTGGCTTCTGGTCTGCCAGACTGGCAGATTCGATACTTCAGGATCTCTGCAGAGCGGCTTCCCATCCACCAGACAACAAGCTCTGTTGCCAGTAGTGGTGGTGGAGCATTTAAAGGTAAGTTTGCATTAAATCAAATCAGTGTCTTTTTAATGCATGGTGTGTGTGTGGGTAAAAATACTGCAGGTGATGGAACCAGCAAAGGGAGTTTGCTGCTTCGGTCTCCATCTGTAGGCAGCCCAATGAGGACCCTGGAGTGTAACTGATGGGGTCTAATCTGGAGTACAGAAGCGTGCTGAAGGTGCATGCCTTTGTGTTCCAGTTACAAGGGGACCCATTTCACCAGCGTACATTATTGCACTGTAGAAATAGGCCCCCCACGGGGTCTGAAGCTAGGAATAGAGGTGTGCATGAATGCGATTTTCAACATTCAATTCAAAACAAACTGATATGGATACATTCATATATATTTGTTTGAATATTCAATACATATCCAACGATACGAATCTCATACGCATTCGTATGCATCCTATTTTCATCCTGTATGTATCCAAATTATTAATATGAATAACTTGAAATATTCATATTCGTACAAATACTAAAGTTTGAATGTCTGGATATTGGATTTATATATGAATGTCCGAATTCGTACCAATCTGTACAAATAACAAATATTTCAAATATTCGTGCCCATCCCTAGCAAGGAACCTTTGTTGGTAGCTGTCAGAGCTCTTGAGGAGGCAACCCTGAAGTTCATGGAAGGTTTGGGGTCAGTTTAGGGGCTGGTGTGGAACTGTGTCACTGTGCAGTGATCCAGACCAGAGGACGCTAGATCAAGGTGAATGCAAAAAGGCCTTAAATGTGTGCTGAAAAGCCTGAGATACTCCAACACTTATTTGAATTCTCCTGGAGCAAAATAAGCTTTCACTCCTTTTGGGGATGGGTGGGTCAAAGCACCTTAGAATGCTGTGTATAGCTGGGTACCAAAGTTGGACCAATACAGGATAGGATGAACTAAGCCAGGTTTCAGTGTTCTTTGAGTTGCCTGGTATTTCAGGGGAAGGAGTACAGCTAAACTGCAGAATGTATATGGAAGAACCCAAGAGTTTTGGATACTCTAGGCAAGGTGTGACCTTCCTGGGTGCCTCCACACATAAGTTAAAAATGCAAAGCTTACTTACTGTGAACTAAAGGAGATCTGCAGGGAGAATTGATCATCCCCATGTTCTCCCAATTCTTCAAAGTAGCAGGGAGGAATCTTCTGGTGATGCGGTCAGCCCCTTCTCCTCTGAGATGCCTACTGCCTCCCACGGGAGAGAAAACTCTTGCGAGATCTTACCCAACACCCAGGAAAATCTGGAGGGAAGGGAAACTTAGCAGCTGATGCTGATGCAAGTAGGACTTCTCTTTTACTTCACAGTAGTGGGCTTTACTTTGCAGGGACTATGGAGCATTGTAAAATCTGCCTGACACTTTGACATCTGCTCCACAGTCCCTGCAAAGTATTTCTTCTGTTTGGATGCAGGCCATGTCTCTTCTTTCAGCATAGCTTTTACTGACTGTTGAGGCAGGTGGAACTAAGGCTTGCTGAATTCTGGCCGTATCTCATGTTCCTAGAAATACCAGTAATATTTTACTGATCTACAAATATTAGATGTTCACCGGCAGCTTCTGCACAGTGACTGATAGAGTGCAGTAATTATAGATCTCTGGCTCCATGATCTTCAATCACCGTGCTGTTGAGCTGTCCAGTGGCAGTGTGTTGTCTGCATGCTTGCCATATCCCACAGTTTGGTTTTCTCCCTGGCCTGGTTTGATGGGCACTGAAAATGGCTGCAGATGTCCACCATATTGCTGTGTTCATTGAAGCAGGAGTTCTGTAAGGCTAGGCCGTTTCTGCACTTATCTATGATCTAGAATAGGAACCACTGTAATTGGCTTCTGGGCCTCACTGGTTGCACATTAGTGAGGATCTGTGAGGTCCCACCCACTTTTAGTTGCACCATCTATGCCAGATGGAGCGTAATCCTAGGTAGAGTTGTCTTGATTGGGATTACCAGTAGACCACAACATCAGTGTCCACCAGCAGACCAATGGACCCAGGCCCAGACCACAGAGGCATACAGAAAGCACACCTCCATGTATGGGGTTACCAGGGGACTCATTTCAGTGCGGCACTGAAATGCACCACCAAAATGGGTCTCCAGAGGCAGTGAGGCTAGGAACTCAATTGTCCTTAGCGCTGCAAAGCTTGTGTGATGTGTGGCTGGAAAGGCGAACTTAGCATGCCATGAAAAAAACGCTTGAATCTTTCTGTTATGTACTCAGCATAGCTTTCATATTTTGTGCAGATGGTTTTTCATCCAAAGTGCCATGTCGGTCTGCTCAGCTTTTCGTCCTGAATCTAAAATGGACAAACACGTACAACGTAAAATGTTCACATGCCTTCTAGCTACCGAGAAGTACCCAGATGCTCGAGGATTCTGGTTGTTGTAACACACTGTCCTAAGAGGAACTTGCCAAGTGAGCATCACAATTTTGGATGCTTGTTGAGTTTGGCAAGGCCATGCAAAACCGCACTAAATTGATGCAACTGTGTTTGGAGCATTGTACTTGCAAACAGCTGTGGATATAAAGATGCAAATCTAACTTGTCTTAAAATGACCCTGTATTCTCCTTTATCAGCCCTAAATCATTCCTCGGGTGTCTCTGGATGGCTGCCAGATAATCCCGCTAAGGAATGACAGTGTGAGCAATTGTTGCAACGCATTTACCACCTCCAATGTAGTTATGGCTGGCAGTGTCTTCATGTGTTTTAACTGGTGCTCACATCCAGACATTCAGGCATCCTGAGGCGTTTTTGCACTACCCTTCCCATCAACTTTCCCTGCTCCTTCCCCCCAGGATTGGATACTCACATTCGATCTTGGGGCCCGGTCCTCCTCTGAGTGCCGCCATTTTGGCAGCAGTGCCTCCACAACTGCACGTGTGTAAACACTGTCCTACCTCTCTGTCACTGTCACCTTCTGGACACATGGCCTTCCTTAGACCACACCAGCATGCAGAAGAAAAGATCCTGGTACGCTTATTAACCTAGTATACTGCTCACACTGTTGTTAATTGAGGGTCCAGATTAGCCCTGCCCACTGGTCTGGATCGCAAGGTGGCATGGGCAGGATCAGCACCACTTGCACTGGCGGTGCTGATCCATATTGCCTGCACTATGCCTCCTTGAAGTTTGCATAACCCTCAAAGCTGCACTCCCATGCCTCTAAGGGTTAGGAATGGATGTTCCTAGCCTTGGGGCCTATGGGGGACAAAAGCATCCCCTGGTAGCCATAGGCCTCTAGTCCACTGGCGGTGCTGGTAAAGCTGTACTACTTGTGATCCAGATTAGGGCCTTCCTAATCTAGATCGAGCTCCATTGAATGCAGACAGCACCAGAGCAGCAGAGGACAAGGCCTATGTGATCCACATTAATGTGTGGATACAGAAGCACTTTCTGCACTGCACCTTTTTCTAGATTATATCCCGGAATAGGGACCTGCTGTTTGAATGCTGGTGCAGACCTCGGAAGGTACCCGGTAGGATCTGTCATGGTCGCTATTCCAGGATATAAAGTGGAATAAGGCCCAGTGCAGAAAGGATTGGATGCGCAAATGTGTACTAGATGGACCCTTAATACAAATTGAGGGTCCACACAAAAAGGGTGTGGAATCGCCTTCAGTATGTGAGTAGTTGGGAGCAGTTATAGTTCTCGGTAACATGTATCACTGTTTCACATGTTTAACAGAGCTGTTGTTTCTTCAGACATTAAGTGTGTGTGTGTGTGTGTGTAGCCAATGCCAGAAAATAAGCAGAGTGTGTTGAAACCCATAAAGAAAGAAGAGGTGGAGCTTATTACGCTGGTACTTAAGCTATTTGTGGCTGTGTGGAAACCTCTGAGTAGTTTTAATTAATGCTCAAGGGCCCTGTAAATAAATGAAACAGAAAAGAGAGGTTAAAAGGAACAAAGCCCTTGCTTTTAGCCTTTTCCATTTGTTTTCAACCTGCCGCGCATTATGTGTGAGCAAAAGTTTCAGATCCTACCCCTCTTCTTTGTCAGTTATTCAGACATTAAAAGAAGAAGAACTGGGCAAGAGGCAGGCAAAATCAAAATGTTTCTTCCCTGTTTTGCTCTTTTAATATCGATAGACAAAGTGAGCCGATGCAGGAATTTCATCTGGGAAAGGTCAAACTGTGAATTTTGATAAAAACTAGTTTCATTCCGATAGCAAGTCCTGACCTTGAAAGGTCAGGGAGGTAGTTAGGAGTAAGAACTAAGGAGATTGTCAGATCCTCCATCTCTTTCTTCCCTCAAAAGATGTACTTTGGATCGGCATCTTTCAGGCCAGAGTGGATCAATTTTGCAACCCCCAAGAAACAAGGAACTGAGAGAGTGAAATCCATTTCTGAAGCTGGGCAGCGGGTAGATTGGGGGGGGGGGAATAAACAACTGTAAAAAAATAAATACTGCAAATGCAGCTTGCTAAAATTAAATTCCAAGATCAAAAACCCTTGTGGGTCCAATTCGAAACCTCTTGATGATTGCTGGACTCATTTTGAATATTTATTTATAGTCACATTTGAAATGCATTATGGATGAAGGAAAAACAGGGAAGTCAAGTGCAATTTTAGAAAGGGGAAATGAAACTGTGGCTGTCAGAGCGCTGGCTGTATCAATAAGCGAAATAAGAGTTGTTCCTCGTCAATTTTAGTGTTTCTATCGTTTTCCGCACACCTTGATATAATTGGCTGCAGTGGTGCAGGCTTAATATTCACGCTCCTTCTCACTGTTGCTTTGACCTCGGCCACTCTATTTCTCATTCATTCCTAATCTTATTGGGTTGTTTGCTGAAGCAGTTGGGCAGCACAGCATTTGTCGTGCGCAATAATAATCAAGATTAAGGCTAATAATGAGACCTATTAGTGCTATAATTGCACGCAGGAAGCAGAAAGACAACAGCATGTCCCTTTGGATGATTTTATGTTATTTCTTGTTTGCATTCTGCTTCATTGCAGGGCAGGATACCTGCATGCATCCGCTCAAAGCACAACAGTGAAGAAAGTGTAAACCGCAATTTCTGTGCGTACCTCCAGACTGACTTAAAGCTCTGAATTTCCCATGAAGCCACCTCCCTTTGTTCAGGCAGGATACTCGATATTCCACACCTTCCTCTTTACAGGTGAAGGAAAGTGCAAAGTTAAAAGCTGCTGATTAAAAGGCAGCTTTTAGACTCACGTGATCGATTAGGTGATCGCTGGGACCACAGTGGCTGCAAAGTTTCCCTTCGTGTCTGGACGGGCACCCTGTGTGACTGGTACAGGGAAATAATGGTTACCCAAGGCCCTTTCTGTCTGTATTCTGGATCATGGGACGGCATGGGCTAGATCACACAATTTGCACTGAGGGCATTGATCCAAATCAGCCCATGCTGCAGCGGTGAAACTCACTTGAGTTTTGCAACTTCACCCCCATTCCTCCAAGGACTAGCAACAAGGTTTCCTAGCCTTGGAAACTCTGGGGAGTGCTGTTTGGCACCTTCCATGTTCCGAATCAAGGTTTACCAGTGATCCACATTAAGGCCTTCCTTAATCCCGATCGTGCTTTATCTAGTGTAGACAGAAGACACCAGTGGGGGGGGGAGGGCTTCATAGATCTACTTTAACGTGCAGATCTATGAGGTCTAGAAGGCCCTTAATCTGTATTAAGGGTCCTTGCAGAAAAGCCGTATGGCTGAGTCCAGACTTGTTTATACTGCACAATGGAATGCGCAGTTGCAGTTGGGGCATCACACATGACAATTGATGCATTATTGTGGTGGTGCATTATCTGATCACTACTGCACACTTAGCCTTAATGCTGATTTAATAACACTTGATGCACAGTATAAAGAAGATTCGATTCTCCCCGCCAGTCCAGGCAGAATGGTGAGAAGAGATGAACGAGAGCAGGAAGAGCAGCACTGACTGGCTGCCTTATCCTGCATGATGACTCAGCTCTTGCAGCTTCCGAGGAGGAAGCTGCAGAGCTGCTTTTTAGTTGGGACAGGCGGTCGTCTCTTTGCAGCAGGTTAAGCTGTTTCTCCCCCTTTAACTGTGCAAGTCCGGAGTCAGTCTATATCTGTAACAGCTTTTTCTGGGCAAGTACTATGGATTTCACACAACTATTGCAGCTTCTCATTATTATTATGCTATTGCTTAATTTTAGCATCTCCAGTACTTTGGGCCAACCTTTTTGGGAAAAAAAATGCTTATGGAAACAGACTTACATCAGGACCTCCCAAACTACTGGATAGACCAGTGATGGTGAACCTTTTGAGCTCGGTGTGTCAAAATTAGCAAGAAACCTAGCTTAACTCAGGTGCTGTGTCACCTCTAGAAATATCCATAATTTTGTGAATTTTGTAGCTCCAGTAATATTTTATTAAAGGCAAAAACAAATAATTCTTTACATTAATTACTTTTGTTGCTGAATTTCGTTTGCTAATATTCAATTGAAAGTTGGTATTTTGCACACTTCAAGAACAAGCACGCACTACACGCCCAGGTGCCAGGGTGACCATGTGTGTCACCCAAAAGGGCTTGGTGTGTCACCTGTGACACGCGTGTCATGGGTTGGCCATCACCGGGATAGACTATACTGCAATTATGCCTTTAATTTTTGCCTCTCTTCACATTGGGCATGTAGTCTTCTGCTAAATATGTAACTAGGCACATTGAAAAATACATACAATATAGTAAAATAAAAAATAGCTGTGTGTACACTGATACTTATTGAAAATGTTGTGTGCTGTAGACAAGAAAGTTGAAAAACTTTCTGGAAGAAAGCAATGTGGTTGCCAAGAAACCCGAGTAGCTTTGTTTAGGTAGCTGCCAGCCTTGTGTTTGAGTAACACTTTTATGTCAGATTACATTTGGTTAAATTACTTATTCACATTAAAGATAGGAATAACTTCTACATACAAGTGGATATGCAGATAAACAATATGCATATTTCCTTGAAGCAGTATTTGAACTTAACTTGTCCTACACAATTCACAATTATCCACATTTTGCAACACATTTTTCTAACAAAACATCAGAGGTATTTTCTCACTGGCTGTTCATAAATATTAGGAATGCCATAATTTTAGTTGCTTCTGGTTTAGCGGAACTCATGTTTGGGTGGGTGAGGGGGAATGTCCACAATAAATAATGCATTAGTGAAAAAAGTGCATCACAGTGGCAAAAACTGGGATGTTTTCACACTTCCCTTCCTGTACGCTATACAGGAAAGGAGTGCAGTCAACTAATGTTTACTAGCATTTGGGTCCCCTCCTATAATGGGGTGCAAAACGGCATTCAGTAATTCATATTTGACTAAATCAATACCATAGATAATTTTACTGATTCGTTGCTGAGGTCTGAGGACTCTTTTATAAGAGCAAAGCAACAGGTCTGAAGGAAAATAGTTTTTTCATACATGGAATATAATTAGCAAGGGGAAAGTTGTGTCTGTTGCTCACTTGCTCAGAATTGCCAAAGGAACTCAATCTGTAATGGGGCCAAAGAAAATTCAAATAATTTTCAAAGTGTAGAGCCGACTTAGATGCCACCACTGAAACAGAGTCGATAGATGAGGCGTCCAGTGAGCCCGCCGTGCTAGTTATACTGGATCAGTGGCAATCTGTGAGTACCGAGGATGTGGACAAGCTTCTTGGTAAGATGAGGAAGACGACTTGCCCTCTCGACCCTTGCCCATCATGGCTGGCCGTCCAGGGAGAGGATGCATTGATGAGATTCCTTACGGATATCATCGGTGCATCCTTCAGGGAAGGACATGTTCCATCTTGTTTAAAGGAAGCAGCTGTTAGGCCGCTTCTGAAAAAACCTTCCCTGGACCCCCTGGATATGAAAAACTATAGGCCTGTGTCACTGCTGCCATTTTTGAGCAAGGTGGTTGAGAGGGCGGTCACTTTTCAGCTCCAAGCCGTCTTGGATGAAGCCGATTATCTAGACCCATTTCAAACCGGCTTTAGGACAGGCTTTGGGGTTGAGACTGCTATGGTTGCCTTGACCGACGATCTACTCCTGAGCATCGACAGGGGTAGTGTGACCCTGTTGGTGCTTTTGGACCTCTCAGCGGCTTTCAATACTTTAGATCATGGCATCCTCTTGGACCGCCTGAGGGGGTTAGGTATCGGAGGCACTGCTTTGCAGTGGTTCCGGTCCTTCCTCTCGGGTCGGTCCCAGAGGGTGCTGCTTGGGGACTGTAGCTCCAGTAAGAGGTTCCTCACTTGTGGGGTTCCTCAGGGGGCTATTCTGTCCCCGATGTTATTCAACATCTATATGAAGCCGCTAGGTGAGATAATACGGAGTTATGGTGCTGGGTGTTATCAGTACGCTGATGACACCCAAATCTATTTCTCCATGTCTCGCTCGTCGGCCTCGAGTTCCAATGGCATCTCTTCGCTCAATGAATGTCTTCAGCTGGTACAAAATATGGCAGCCAGGCTTGTTTCTGGTACATCTAGGAGGGACCACATTACTCCGGTTCTGAGGTCCTTACACTGGCTGCCTATTAGCTTCCGGTCCCGGTACAAGGTGTTGGTTATTACCTTTAAATCCCTAAATGGCTTGGGTCCAAACTATCTCAGGGACCGCCTTCTCCCGTACAATCCTCCCCGCGCTCTCCGCTCCTCTGGGTGGAACTTACTTCAGCCTTTAAAATCTAGGCTTGTGGCGACCTCCCAGAGGGCGTTCTCTGTTGTCGACCCCAAACTCTGGAACAAGCTGCCGGATGAGATCCGTCAGTTGACATCATTAGACAGCTTTAAAAAAGCTGTCAAGACGGACCTCTTCCGGCAGGCCTTTCCAGATTAACTTTTCCAGATTACTCATCCCAGCTCGGCCTCTCTGACCCTCTCATTCCTCTCGTGGCCCCATCTTTAGTGATGGTTGAGGAGCTCGAGAGGGTCACTAGGGCTATTAGTCCTTTTAATTAAGTTTATTTTTTTGATACTGTATTTTAATTTGCCATATTGTTTAATACTTTTTAAGGGGGGGAGGGACTATAATGTTTTATTCTTATGTTTTTATTATATTTATTGTTGTTAACCGCCCGGATTGGTTCGCCACAGGGTGGTATACAAATAAATATTATTATTATTATTATTATTATTATTATTATTATTATTATTATTATTATTATTATTATTATTATTATTATTATTATTATTATTATTATTATTATTATTATTATTATTAAGTGGTACACACCTAGTACCTTTCTGCACTGCTACTTAGGCAAGATCAGGAAGGAGACTAGAGGCTTCCTTTCTTCACATTATTACAAAAGAAGCTGGTGTGCTCTGTCTGCAAAAGATTGAACACAATCTAGATCAAGGGGTCTTTGATCTGGATCACTGTTAGATCTCAGTGGCCTTTCTGCCCTTACCTGTCCTAAATCCAGATCAGTGGGCCTACTGATCTGGATCAGCACTGTCTGCACTGAAGGCTTGATCTGAATGAGCTTTGCAGCTGTGTTCTCCCGCACGTCCAATGGCTAAGAATGAAAGCAACTGAAAGTTGTTCCCAAGTACTTCCAGAACACAGCCCTTAGCCCTCTTGTGGACCTGATAAATGGGTTCACAAGAGAACTGGATTAAGGGCCTCCTTAATCTGGAGCTGGATCAATGGTGGCAGAGCCCTCTTGATCCATATTAATGTGTGGATGAGGAGGCCTGTGATCCAGGGTAAGAGTCTCAGGGTCAGTATGGGGTTGTTCCAGACCACGCCTGGACATGGAACAAACCCGTCGGCCTCCCTGATCCAGGCCCAGTGGTTTGGATCACGGCCTTTCAGTTCAGAAAGGCCCCTTATTTAAACTTTTTCTGGGCAGCACTGCTTCTAACTTAAGACAGGAAGAATCACACATTTGTCTTATTCTAATCTCCATTAAAACTGTTTGCACATACTTTTAAAACATCAGTCTGAGAAAGCTTGCTGGCCAATGTTTTATCTGTCATGCTAGTTTTCTATATTTATTGCTCTTTGAAAAAACAACGGGGAAGTGCTCAAGTTTCCAGTCCTCTACCCTTTGCAATTTACTTAGGCAGCTAACAGAAGCCTTTGCCAACTCTGTGCTTGCCAAATAGTGTTTACATCCTCTTTATCAGATTTCTAGCTTTTCATTGACTGAAGTTGGGCAGCCCACGAGATCTAAGATAACATGACTCAGAAAGACCTTTGGCCTGCTACCCTGGGCAATTGATTTCAAGATGTTCTGTCAGTTCACGTTCCATTGTTTTTGTCCTAGCAGAGGCTTAGGTCTTGAATGGCCCTAGTTTTAAGCCTTGCCAGAAGAGCAGGCAGCTGCGTGATCTCTGTTGCCCACCTCTTGGTCTGGGCTCCTGGTGCCTGATGCCACCAGGAGCCTGGTTGATTCAGATTTCCAGTCTTCAAAGCTGCTGCCATCAGTAGAACTGCTGGGAGTTTGGTATTTCTTCACAGGCTGATTGATCTACCATCAAAAGGACAGATGCCAAGGGAGATTGCCCCTTTAGGGCAGCCATTTTGGGGAAGAGCAAGACTCAGGGCCACTCTCCCTGGTCCAGGACCTTTTATTTTTGTGGGAGGGGTTGGATGTGTTTAAAATTTGGTTGTGTGTAATTTATTTACTATCCTTTACCTCATTTATCTGTACAGTGTTCTGTGTTGGGGAAAAGGAATATTGTGTCAAGGGAGGGAAAGGAAGGGCTATCGTTGATGTGGTGACAAGCAGGGGAGATTATAGAACTGGGAGGCAGAGAGTCAGAATAGGAGGAGTGTTAGATATATTAAAGCAATCACTCCTTCTGGTCTACCTTACAACCAGAAAAGTTGGGGATGCGTGTCAACTGGCCCATTGTTCTAGTAGTTCTGATCTTGGATGCAGAACAGGCCAGGATAAAACATCAGTCAGCTGTTACTTGATTCAGAATGAAATGTTCATCTGCCATGGAGACTTAGTTGGTTGAACTGGATGGGCCTGGCCTCGCCTCACCTAGCTTTGTTACCCAGGTTATTGAGTGCAGCCCAGTTTCAGACCAGTGAGGAGAGAGAGGAAGGAGAATGCCGTAATCAGTAGAACTTCCATCTCTCTTGCCAAATTTCCGGTTTGTTCTGCAACCAGATTGGAGGGCTTGTTCTTGCTATTGGGCCAGAAACACAAGATTTGCGCCCTTTCCACACTGGCTGGTAGACCAGAATGCCGAGGCTTCACCATCCACACACTAATTTGGCCTGATACAAGCACAAACCTCTTTAAAGAGGTCCAGAATTGGACCAGTATGCCAAAGTCAGTCTCTAGATTGGAATATAATTAGGAGCCTGTTTTGGCAGTGCACCAGGCAGCATTACTAGGTGTGATGCTGGAAATCAGTGCATTGCTGAAACAGTGCAGGCCAGAAAGCTTTGTTCCCTGCCTCCAAAGGCTGAGCATCAACTCTGAGGGCTAGGCAAGCTCTCTGAAGCCAGCACTTGGGCTTAGAAAGAGCTGAACTGACAGGAATATGGACAGCTTTATCTAACTGACCATATCAGTCCATCATGATCTAGGAATATCTAAGTCAAGTACAGAAATGGTCTTGGATGAACAGGTGTGTCTTCAGCAAGTACCTAAAGGAGATCCTTGTATATGCCTCATAAATAACAAGGCTGTTCCACTTAACCATCACAAAGCTGCCTACTAGACACAAGAAATGTGAATTTTTTCAGTGGTGGCAGTGCAAATGGTCTAAAACGAAGCTTGGATTTGGGGTCATTGCATGTGTGAGGAGACTGATGGCACCACTGAGAGTCATCAATGTGACCAGCCTGTGGTTTTTTGTCATTTAATTGGGATATCTCCTAAATGAAGAATACTGAAAAAGCAAAAAGGACTCATTGTAGAGCTAGTTCACGGATGGAGTCAAATCTTATTACCCACTCTGGGCTTGCTTTAGCCAAATGACCAGGGGGCTTGGTGGGTGGTTCAATCTCTCACTGTCTGGCTGCTGTTTGTAACACAAAGAGCTTTCTGTAGAACTTTCTGAAGTCTTTGGTTATGTGAATGGAATAGGCAGGTCACCATGACAGATTTTGCACGTTTAGACTTCCAAGGAGAAGCGAGGAAGATCTTACGTAAGACTTCTATATTTAAAAGACCGTGTGCAAGGAAGACGGTCCGAAGAGGGTTTAAAGTGATGATGGGACAATGGCTGCAAACTTTAGGCCTTTTCACACTTGACCTGTTGGGAGGATCCACAGAGAGCCTGCACACTGCTAAAATGTGTTGCACACCTAGGCTCGCCCGGCTGCTAGCGTAGCCCTGCATGCTCTCTTTGCACCTCTTCCACAATGGTGCAACTGCAGTAGCATGCCACATCACCTAGTCACTGCAAGAACAGTGCCACACATGCCTGTTGTGGTGAGGTGATCACGGCTGTTGCACTTACCTGGTAAGTTTTAGATGCATCAGGTGTTGCAAAGTGTCGACGCCTCATGCATCATAGAAGTTAGCTGGCCTTTGCGCCTAGTAAAGATGTGGAAAGCCCCATTGATTGACACATGCCGGTGAATTCATTGGTTGGCTCATAAATGTTGATTTGAATGATCAATTTGTGAGAAAAATGACCCACCTGGATATTTCCAAATATCCTTATATATGATTTGATTCTCTCCATATGTGTGTAGATTGTCATTGGCTTATATATGCACTTTGTTGGCTTGATAGACCAGTTGTTCAGGGATGAATATTCATACATGTATCAGTAAAAAGAAAAAAACAGTTTTCTCTTTTACCACCAAAGAATGTATTACGCCTCCTTTCTTGAGCTCCTTGTAGCGGTGTTTTTGTGTTAAAAAGGTTACAGGATTGGCAGCAGTGAATGATGAAATGTGTTTTCTGTGATGAATTCATTTCACTTAAATATTGCTCCATGGAGCCCTCTATAGCTGCTTCTAATGCTGGTGAAGAACTCTAATGCCGGTGAAGCTGGTAATCTTATCTGAGCTTTTTCAGAAATGGGAGCTCCAAGGGTACATACATACCACAGACTCCAGAGTTACAATTTCCAAAGGCAACTTTTTTTTTCAACTGCTAGCTACCTCAGAGAAATGCTCTTCAGATGCATGATTGAGATCTTCTCATAAAGTGGCATAAGAGATAAACTTTTCTAAGGTGAAATTTTTTTTTCTTTCTTGTTCTAGTAGTGTAACATATAGTGTGGCTGCAGCATGGACTCAGGAGTCTCTGCAGGTGTTAGTCCATCCCCAGGACACCTCTTTTTCAGGATTTCGCGATGACCTGTTGATTATTTTATGGTTGCACCTAGAAGGAGTCAGCTGCACATACATGCTACTAGTGAGAGACCACAGAGTGTGCTGGCAAGAAGAGGAAGTGGACACTGGGAAGAGAGAGCAATCCTGCTTTGGTGTTCCATTTGATGACTGATTCTAAATTCAGATCCCTACTCAGCTGCAGGGCTCAAGCTCAGGCTCCATGCAGATATTGGTTACTTATTCTACTATTTTTGGATATTCCAGAATAAAACATGGATATTGCGGAACATTGCTGCAACATTTCCATACCTTAGACCAAGGGAAAACGCACACATAGCACATTTCCCACTTGAGAGGTTGGAGTCTTTGCTTGGAAGCAGTCCAAAGTAACATGAAGAAGCCTTGTGGCTTCTTCGCAAGGCTGCATTTACACACAGGTTATATGCAGCAGGGATGTGCACAAATCCAATTTTTGGGATTTGATTTGATTTGAATATCTGAAAATTCAGTTCGATTAAGATCTTTTAAAATTTGAATGTATCCAAATTCGATTCGAATTAAGCAAATTCAGATCTATTTGTTCAAATTTTTTATTCGAATTTGCACTTGCAAATGCCGACAACATTTGTTTGTGCCTGTACAGATCTACGCATCCCTATGCATGCATACACATCTGTATGCATCTCGTATTTATCCTGTATGCAACCCGTTTTCATCCCATATGGACCCATACAGATGCAGGAAAGATGCATACGTGCAAATATGCATCGTGTATGTATCCGTACACATACTAATGTCTGAATAATTCAAACGAATAGATCCAAAAATTCAAAACTCATTTGAATGTTTAAATTCTAATTTATAGACATTCAGACTGGAATGTCCAAATTTGAACGAATTTGATCGAATTTTGAATGTTTCAAATATTCGTGGACACCCCTAATATGCAGTTTGCATCAGAAGTCATAACAGTGGCAGACAGTATCCTCCGTGAGACAAGAGGTCCCCTGCATGATGAACTGAAAATCCTTCCAAAAAAGTTGTCTCTGGGCTGGCGTCTGGCACATGGTAGCAGATGAAAGATGCCTTTTGTTTTATGGCTGGAGTTTGAGCCACCCTTTAAGGTCTTTCGCCTGGTGCACCAGCTGCAGTTTCATTCCTGTGGTCAGGAAATGCTGCTGCACAGCTGCAGCCATCTGGAACAACTTTTTACACTTTACTTCTGCTGAGAGAAATTGCCATATTTTTGGCAATCAGCTGCCACGTTGGCTCATTATTTGAAAGCAGCGAATAGATAATTCATTAAATGGAATGGAAAACAGAAATGTGAATATTATAAAGTCCTTATACAAAATTATTGTGTCACCTCATGTGTGCAGTTTGGGCTGCTGCATCTCAAAAATGCTGTAGCAGAATTGAGGGAAGTTCAGAAGACGGTGACTAAAGCCAGTGTCACATTTTCACTTTAATCCTTCTTCAGCCCATCATCGGTCCCCAATGTTCACACCTCTAGTCCAATCAGTTTTATTCGTAGACTTTCCTCCCTTCAATTGTACTTTCCAGAGCTGTTTCCAGAGCCCATGCACTATATGGTTCGTATCGAATCCGAATTCGGCAAGGAGCGCCCCGTGCAAAGCCTCCAAACCAGGCTACATGCGGACCAAACTGCTCAAATCTGCAGTAAACTTACTCCTCTTGAAAACTGTTCTTGCTATGGTTTGGTAGCCAAGTCCACATTATTTTGGAGTGTGAGTCCACACATGGGGGCGTTCCCGGGTTATTAGGGGAGGAGATTGACGTTCGCATCATTAGTGGGCAGGTTTCACATCCTGTGCTCGTGGCTCCTGTCCTCTGCGTTGGAGATTGCAACTGTTTGGGCATTTTTGGCAATAAATGGTGACTGAACAGAAACAAATCTCTTTCTGCAACCATAATTCCACCACCCCCTTCCCTGATTGCCAAGTCAGGTGAATGTGTAAGACAAATAGGAGCTTCTGAAATGTGCATACAATAACAGAGCACCTCGTTTTACAGCAAAAGATGAAGATCGGCATCCCATGAGTCTCTTTCCATGCCGATTATTCCACCCGCTCCCTGATCACCCAGCAAGATATGATAATTTAATTTAAATGGCTTTATTTAGGGGATGGACAATAAACTGCTGTACTGCGTGGAGCAGAACTGCGCACCTCCAGTAAACTGCTGCCAAACCCCATAGCGGTTTTGCAGAATGGTCTGGCTTTTTCTTTTTCTTTTGTACTATTATATTTTTATTGCCTTTCAGCCCTATGTGCAGTGATCGGGGAAGGAAGTGTTGGGTGGCGTTTCCCTCCCATCACTACAGCGGGCAACACAGGGGTTGGTGATGTCAGCCTGGCTTCTTAGCAGGAGAGTGAGGACGAAGAGAAAAAGATGCTGTTTCCCCATGCAGGGGTTTAGCACGGTTTGCATGGGGGCACCCATATTTGAATTGATCCTGTGTTATCAGCAAACGCATGGGGACATCTCAATTTGAATTCAGCCCTGCATCCAGATTAAAAATAATCCAATCCGCACTAAACGGAGTGCATAGGGATGCGGCCTTTGAGTGTTAATCCATTTTCATTTTTTGAATGTGATCGAGGAAGAGGACTAAAGGGGGCTGAGCCGTCCTATAGTGGGTGGATACTGCATGGATTTGCCTTACCTTTTGCCCAGTGTATGATTGCATGCTGTTGAGTGACAGAACTTTTATCCTGTCAGAGAGCAGGGGGTGCTGTGATGATAGAGAGGGGTGGAGATCTAAAAAAGTGCCATAATGGAGTCCCAGGATGGGAACAGAAAGGTGTGAACATAGCGACCCAAACTGAGGACAAACTGAAGAAGGATTATCAGGTATTGGGTGTGATCAGAGTTAGACAGGCTATTTTAGCAAGGTGTGACCACAGCCAAGTTTGATCAAGGGACTGGATGAGCAACCATACTGTACAAGGAAAGGCTATGACTTCTGGAGCTTTTTCATCTGGAAGGGGAATTGAACGAGAGGGTACATACATAGGGATGTACACGAATGTTCCAAACATTAAAAATTCGATCGAATGTGGACATTCAAACTCGAATAGAATGTCTGCACATTCGAATTTAAACATTCAAATGAATTTCAAATGTTCCGAAACATTCTTTTGAATGATCTGAAACATCTGAGTGTACAGATACGAATGTACACATATGTATCTCTATGCATCTCATACATATCTGTACGCATTTGTGTACTAAATGTGTACAGATACGTATGACACATGCGAATGTTGTCGACATCCATATCTTCAAAAACAAATGTTGTCAACATTCGCATCTTCAGACTCAAATCTAACCTTCGAACAAATAGTTTCAAATGTATTCAATCCGAGTTGCATTCAGATTCTAAACATTCAAATCAAATTGAATTCGAATTCGAATGCAAAAAAACCATTTGTGTGCATCTCTAGAACATAATGGAAGTGTATGAAATTGTGCATGGTATGAGCAAAGTGAATAGGGTGAATCATTTCTCCATTTCTCCAACAACTAGAAACTGAAATCACTCTTTAAAACTGAATCCCAGGCAAGCCAGGATAGACAACAGATTTTTTTTTTTAACATAACCCATACATAAATTTTGGAATTTGCTCCTGCAAAATCTGCTGTTACCTATCAGCCTGGATGACTATCAATGGCTATTAGTCTTGTTGACAGTCAGCAGTGGCAGGTCTCCTGCTGGTGGGCAGCTGGTTGGCCACTGTGGAAACAGACTGCTGGGCTAGATGGGATATGGTTCCAATCCAATGGAGCATTCCTTATCTTCTTAAGTTAAATCTTTGCTGCTGTGTTTTCTTGTTCTTGAAATGTCTTCCCTGCTGCCTTTGTCCTCTGTTTTATGCCTGACATGCATCATACTTTTAAATGATTTTATTATGTACTTTTCCTGTGGAACTTTCTGTAAGTGGTGAGCAGAAGGGCGAGTGGAGGGGAGTTTATGAAAACATTCAGTATGAGAGTTAACAAATGGAGCAGTTGCTGCAAGTAATAATAAAAAAAACCTCTCTGCACAGGATTGGATAAATTTTGCATTTAGAATTTGTACCGCAAGACACTGTTGGAAAATACACTAATGATCAATGGGTTGAAGGAAAGATTTCTGCAAGTCAAAAGAGAAAGAACATGGAGGCCTTTTCTGCATGTAGCAGCTGTAGATCTGGGATTCACCGGATCTACCGATCCAGATCACAGAGGCGAGAGCAGGTTCAGCACCATCTGCACTGGCAGCACTAATCCAGTTCACAAGCCTCCCCAAGGCTGCAAAGTTCATTTGAGCTTCACAGCCCTCCCCTGCCCCCTACATCTAGGGCTTGGGGGTGGTGGTGGTATTTTTGGTGGTGCACTATGGCACACAATTGAATGGCAGCTCCCTGTAATTCCAGGTCATAGAGGTGTTCCATTTGCGTTTCTCCATGATCTGGAATACAGCCCTTAGTCCAGATGTAGACCTGATATATTGGCTCCACAATAGATCTCTGTTAAGAGCCACTTAATCTGGCTCTGTCTTGTTCAGATGGAGCTGGACTAATGGGGGTGAGGCCTCCTTGATCTGCATCAACCTGTGGGTCAGGAGGGCCAGGATCTGGACCAGAGGCCCTGTTATCTGGATCTAGTGCACAAAGGGCCCTGCAATGAGTCTGTCAAATAAAATTATTTCTACCATGTTCCTGTTTGATAACCCCTAAATCCCTCCATGAACTACTCTTACACAAATGAGCCTGATTTTTTAAAAAATAGAAATTATATGCTTTGGAATGTAAAAGAATTAAAGAAGATGAGAGTAAACCTCAGTTCCTGGTGACTGCAAGGACATGTCCAGTCAGGTTTTCTTTGCAAAGATGCAGAAATGGCTTGTGATTAACTTTTCCCAGAAAGATGAAGGAGATCCAACCTGTGATCCTTTGCTGTCTAGTAGATGCTCTACCACTGAGTTACACTGGCTTCCAGAATTAAAGATGTGAGAAAATACTAATAGGCCAGCAAGACGTATGCTCTCTGCAGACTTGCACTGTGAGAGGTTTGGTAGATGGGGAGCTGGTACTGGCTGATGAAAGCAAAGCTTTTTATTCCTGCTCCACCTCTGCCAACCATGGGGGAAAATGATGATGAAGAAAATATTTTCCCTGCAGGTGCTTACAGAGAGCATGAAACCTTAGAAGCTGATTATTAAAAGAAGAAGTTAGAGACATAAAGGCCTTTTCTGCACTTTTCCTAGGACTGGTTAACAAAAGGTTTCAGGGGCACATTGATGTGGTTTATGGGGAAGCCATCTTTGCTAGGATTCTGTGTCCATATTAGATGCAGTGTTGCCAGGTCTATGTGGCCAAAATGATTGCCTACTGGGAGTTTTAACAGTGCCAGACCAGACCAGAAAGCATGCAGATGGTTTCCACACCTTACTGGTTTGAGACTCATTTCAGCCATACACAAAGTTGCATGAACTGTGCCTCATATTCGCATGAAATCTGATGACAATGCACATTGTTTGCATAAATTATGCACTTTGAGTTTAGATTGGGTTTCATTTTAGTGTGTTTTATTTCATAGTCGTCCTTCCTTTGTCCCAAAGAGCTCAAAGTGGTAAACTACATTTTCTTCCCCTTTCTTTTCACCTTACAAGAGCTCTATGAGCTATGTTAATTTGAGAGTATGTGCCTGTTTGCACTTAACTTTGTGGGATAGTACATCAGTACCATCCCACTTAAATTAAGATGGGGCGAACTGGGATGCCTCTCTACTTCAAAGTCCTGAACCTGACCACCAGCACTTGAAGTGTGGATGGTCGGTTGTGGCCCAGCCAGATTGCCAGAGCAATGGCCGCAATGACTTCCAGCGCATGCCCAGTCGTTGCTATGGTGATTGTGACATGGGGTGCATTTGTGCTGCATTTGTTCATCCTGCCTGACCCCCCACACTGCATTTGCACCAGAAGAAGGTGGAAATACTGTGTTTGGGAGCTCACCAGGAACTCCCTATCAGCTGCTGGTGAAGCTCTAGATCAGTAAAACTGCTCCACAGCTTCAGAGGATTGAAGATGCTCTGGGATGTTCCAGTATGGAGGTGTGGGACAGTGTGTAGACAGAGCATCCAAGGGTATCCCTGCACAGTAAGTGTGAACAGGTCCTGTGTTAGACTGAATTGGCCAAGTGTCTCCCAGTGAACTTTAATGGCTATGTGGGGAGATGCCTGCTATCTCAAAAATGGAGATGAAGGAAGCAGCTTTCAGTGGCGATCACACACCCAGAATGCAGACACCTCAGCTTATACATGGGGATCTATCCATAGTGAGTGTTCACCTCCTCTTCTTGACTGTTGGGAATCTGAAAAGCCACAATGCCCTTAATTGTGCTTAGATTTTGATAATCTCTAGCAGAACTTAGCATTATGCACAGCAATTGTGTTTTCTTTTGTGGTTCATACCTATAAAAACTCTTTTTGGCAAATTCTCCCACAAGGGAAAAACACAACAAAATAGTTCTTCGATTCAACAGTCAAATAAATTATTTAGAACGTCATTCTTTTGCTTGTTCCCCTCCCCCAATTCCTTCCTAACATCTTGGTGCTGATCGATACTGGAGAGTATTTGTATGGTGTTAAGTTTTCTGTTTAGCTCTGGATCAAACATTTGTGGAAATGACAAGAGCAAACTTGATGGAAGTTTGTCTCGTATTTTCTAAAGTGACCTTTCAGATAACTTCATTTCACCTGGCATTTTTGAGAGAATTGGTTGAAAAGCCTTCCTTTCACAGCTTTCCACCTCTGTCACAATAGATAAGGTCAACAATAACATTAACTTGCAGAAGATAAAAAAAAATGTTTGTGTGTGTGTGTGTGTGTGTGTCTATAAAGTCCTTTTGCCAAGAAAATTGTTATCGGATCTTCCTGAAAGGTCTATATTGAATGCACTTTAGGTGCCAGGATCATGGATGACAGTTTAACTGCTTGATGTTCTTGGAAAGATAAGATACACATAGGATTGTTTGCTTGCTTTGTTCCTATTGAATCAGAAGTTTTAGAGCCAGGAAGCAACCCTGAAGGCTTTACAGGCAGCAGAGAATTCTATCTCTGAATCTATAGCTATTGGGTATATGTACCCAGGATAATGGCAGGATCTGGACAACAGCTCCAGTGGTAGTGGTCTTCTGAAAGCAACAGTCCACTGTTTCCATGCTGACTGCAATAGACAGCGTAGCTGGGGAACATTTGTTCCCCATGAAATGGCTCTAGAACCGAGCCCTATGTTTGATTAAGCAGAACCATTAACGCTGCCTCAAAGAATGTGATGAAGGCGAGATATATGAGTGGTGTCATCACAGTAGAGTTCTGTTAATGTTGAATGCTTATTCCCACTCTGCCTTCATGGGATTCCGACTAGTGCTTATAGCAGAATGTGCACTAAATCTGTGCAAGGCCATGCAGAGAGTTGTTCCATCACACTCACTGCACCAGGAGGGTGTAGGGATATGTAGACCCTGCACAGTTATATAGCACATGCATGGTGTCACAACAGCGCCATGCAAACATTGGTCACCCAATGGTGGCAGAAAGTGTCTCACGGTGGTCACACCACTCTCTTTCTGGGTGTGATGGCTGGCAGAGGTGCCATGTTTGAGGGTGCATTTGTGCGACTCTCATTGAATATGCCTCACAGTGCCATTCTGAAGAATGCCTCATTTCTCTGAAGTAGAGAAGAGAAGGTGTCCTGTTGGGTGGTGATCGTGGTGCCTCCCACCATGTGCCTTCAAAGAGACTGTCTCACTGGGTATGTGGACACTCTACTGTTGCTTCTGTGGCTGTCCCAGGGGTTCAAGCTGTCCATTCTAGGACTGTCCACTCTAGCATCCTCTATGATTCTATTTTTCTGCACATTAATGAGACTTTAGCTGGAACACTATGTGCATTAACAGGTTAGAACAGGTTCAGGGGAGGGTAGTAAATGTGATATAGGGCTTAGGGATTGTGCCCTATAAAGACAGACTAAAGAAGCTGGGGATGTTTAGCCTGGAGAAGAGAAGACTAAGAAGATACATACGAATGTAAAAAGATGCTGTAAGGAACTTAAGAGGAGCCCTGCTGGATCAGGCTCACCAATTGCTTCTAGGCATACTCAAGCAGAGGATAAGGGCAAAACCTTCATCTGTATCAAATCCTTGCAAACGGCCTTTAGAGGCATCCTGCCTGTCTTTCCAACCTGGAGGAAGTACCTAGGCATCCATTCTAGTAGCCATTGATACACCTGTCCTCCAAGAATTTATTGAGTCCTTTCTTAAAGCTATCCAGCCTGGTTGTTATCACCACCTCTTCTGGCAATAAATCCCATAATTTCACATTGTGGGTGAAAAAATACTTCCCCTTGTCTATCCTAACTCTCCTGCATATCATAGAGTGCCCCCTGATTCTAGTGTTGTGATAGAGAAGATAATTTTTCTCTACTCACCTTTTTTACACTGTGCATGATTTTATATCCTTTAATCAGGAAGATGGCCAAGAACTGTTTTCCAGAGTCACGGATGCTAGAACTGAAAGTTGTAGTTCTAGATCCTGGTTGACTATGAGAGAGAGAGAGAGTGAGAAAATCTTGATCATTATTGATGGCTACTTCCTAGTAGTGTTTTAATTTCTTTCCCCAACCCTTGCAGAGGGTTGGACTATCTTGTGGTTCATTCTAACTCCATAAATCCCTGACGAATGTATCTAAAGTATTCACTTGCTGCTTTCATGCTGCTACTTGGAATCCTTAACATATTGTTATTCAAACAGCTTGATCCTCCTGTGCCACCTGTCTAGTCTTGCCAACCAGAGAAAAATATCTCTGCAGCCAGACAAACTTAAGCTTCGTGCTTTACACATTTTGTATGGAATTTCAAAAATTATATTTCTATTGATTTTTGTAAGTGTAGCAATAATAAAACACAGTTTTAAAAACCATCAAATAAAGTGAGAATCATATCACGGAGAAGACATAAGCAGTGCAGGCATACAGCAGCAAAAACAATAAAAGATAGGATTGCATGGGGGCAGTAATGCATTTTTATAAGGGCAGAAAATCTGACGGGGAATTTATAATCTTTAAGAAACTGATTGTTTTTTGTTTGTTTGTTTGTTTGTTTGGTATCAGCTAGTTTTCAACACTAAAATGCGCCCAGATTCCTTCGACTCCCAAATGGAACTTGTAGTCTAGGTATCTAGAGATGCTTGGCCCCGTCACCAGGACTGGATGGTGCTTGGGAGCATAACAGAAAGGTTGCACAATAGTCCTTTGATGGCTTTTAACCCACACTCTTGGATCCAGTGCAAAAGTATTCCCTTCCCTGTTGAATCAAAGTGCATTTTTGTCATGCTCCAGCCTGAGGACTCATCACCCAATAAAGAAGCAGAGGACTTGTTTCTGCCTTAACCATGCAAAGCTTTTCTGCCTCAGCCATGCAAAGATCTGTAACAGATGTTCCCAGTCACACAATTTGACCCACAGATTGTCTTTAGATAGGAACCTCAGTGACCTCAAGGGCAATTTTTGGTGGCATTCCTTGTTGTACTGGTGAAATGGATCCCCCAGTAAACCAGAATGTAAAGGCCTTCTGTTTGGGCTTGTGGATAGAGTGCCAGCCAGACTCACATCTTGTAGTCGCCAGGTTTGATTCCACACTCCTCCGTGAAGTCAGCTGGGTGACCTTGGGCTAGTCACAGCTCTCTTTCTGAGCCCTCAGAGCCCCACCTACCTCACAGGGTGTCTGTTGTGGGGAGAAGAACAGAAGGCTTGTCAGCCACTTTGAATCCCCTTAAATGGGTGAGAAAAGCAGGGTGTAAAAGCCAACTCCTCCCCCCACCACCACACTTCTGTGCTCCAGATTTTCACTTGCTAGTAGGTCACAAGATATCAATATCAAGTGAACTAGCAGCCAGCAGGGCCCCTCTTATCTGCACCAGTGACTAGAAGACAATTACTCTGATCTCTCAGCCAGAATTGAG
This sequence comes from Aspidoscelis tigris stejnegeri, assembly GCA_023333525.1. NCBI lineage: Eukaryota > Metazoa > Chordata > Lepidosauria > Squamata > Teiidae > Aspidoscelis > Aspidoscelis tigris. Next base: position 19,622,063 of record JALMGA010000007.1, read on the forward strand.
GTGAGTGCAGAAAGGCCCTCGATCAGTACGCTGAGCTTGTGAACTTAGTACTTGCTTCTGTTTACAGACAGTAATAAATCTCAGTAGATTTCAATTACCTTGTGTGCATTCCTTCCCTGGGAAGGTGTGAATCAGAACAAATTATGGACATGAAGAGTGTGAGTCAAGCTGTGAATCGCCATCAGCTCTTCAGCTGTATCCCTGGTTGCCAGCTGGCACTGTTAGTTGCAAGAGGGAAACGTGAATTTGTTGCTATCACCTCCATCTTGTATAAGCAACCTTTGTCTTTTGGGAGGGTTCTGTTCCCCTAAACCTGTGAAGATTGGATCTGTCCATGACCCCTACTTCAACCTTCTGAACGAATCTGGCCTCTACAAAAATTCTGGGGCTGCTTACAATGTATGGTCAGTTTTAATGGGGAAAATGAACGTAGTGAGGTCTGTCTCCACTGGATTTTGCATTTATGCTCAAAGCAATGAACATGATTGCATTTTATTCTTGCCAGAATCCTGTGAGGCAGGTTAAGCTGCTGGGAGGAAAAGGCTCAAGTGATCTTCCATGTTTGAACAGGGCCTGGAATTTTGATCTTTCAGGTCCTGGTCTAGCGCTTAATTGAAGATCATCTCCAGATCTTTTATATGAATTGATAATGACCACAGCTCTATGTACACAGCCAAAGGAGCGTGAAGGATGCTATTTTTGTTGTTGTGGCCATGCTGTGGCTGGCCAGGGCTTCTGTCTGGATTCATTGCATTTGGACCAAGTTATGTTCAGTGGAGTCTGCAGCTGTGTAGGCCTCCTTCACATATGCAGCTGTCTATCTGTATTAGGGGTGTCCACAAATGCAATTTTCAGGATTCGATTTGATTCAAATTGAATACCCGTAAATTTGAATCAGTTAGAATCCTAAAAATTCAAACGTATTCACATTCTATTTGATTTGAATAGATTCGAATCTAGCCGTTTGAATTTTCAATTTGAATTTGCACATACAAATGTCGATAACATTTGTATGTGCCCGTACGCATCATTACGCATCCCATGTGCATCCGTACACATCCCGCATTTATTCCATTTGCATCTTGTTTTCATCCCGTATGGATCCGTACAAGTGCGTATGGATGCGGGAAAGACGCGTATGGGTGAGTATGTATCGTGTACACATACGAATGTCCAAATAAGTTGAACGAATAGATTCGAAATTCAGAATGCGTTTGAATGTTTAAATTCAAATTTATAGACATTTGATTCAAATTTGAATGCCCAAATTTGAAAGGATTCAATCGAATTTTGAATGTTTCAAATATTCGTGCACATCCCTAGTCTGTCTGTCTCTCTGTCTATCTCTGTGGCCCATGTGGATGAGATGCTGTGAGGTAACAGGCCCCTCAGAATGCCAGTGGCCAACCCTATTTGCTTTGCTGGGGGAGCCACCCAGGGAGCAGTGAAAAGGCACTTTTGCTATATAATGGAGGTGCAGCCAATGTCTTTTGCATTACTGATGCCACAGGTAGTGCAGCAAAGCTTAAAAGAGGCCTTTTCGCACAGGCCTTTCCCGAACACGTGGAAGACAGCTCCGGATGAGGCATTCGCATTGCCCCAGCAGGGCTTGCGCCGCCTCGCGTCCGGAGCTGTCTTCCACGCGTTCCAGATGCAGAGCACTTTAAAGTGCTCTGCATCCGTTCCGACGCGGACGAGCCGCCCCAGCGCGTTCCGGGAGAGAAGCATTCCGGCGCTCCTGTGTGTGAATGGTGAAAGCGCCCGGAACTGTCTTAAGCTGCCCGCCTGCACGCGTTCCAAACGGAATGCGTTGCAGTGCGAAAATCCCTAAGGTTTCTTTAGGAAACACAAGGTGTTTTCCCCCTGTCACTAGAGCCATTAAGTACCCATTAATGAGTACTTAATGGGTACTTCTAGTGACAGTGGAAAAACACCCAAAGTCTGTGGTTTCTTCAGAAATGGTTTTAAATTAGGTAAGTGAAAGGCAGGCATAGTAGGTGCCTGCTGCAGAGATTGCTCTTGACCCAGAACAAGCATTCCAGATCAGCAGTATGGCAGATGGCGTGGAGTGCAGTGGTGATCATCTGCTTGATGGCAGACCTACCCTGGCCTACCTTCAAGGCTAAAGAAGAAGGGTTCCTTGGCTCCAGATTTGTGAGCCGGAAGTGGACCTGATGAATGAGATCTGAGCTATTCCTCCCACCAGCAGCTGTGTGCATGCTGGTAGCAGCAGTTTTATGTCAATCCCTGCCAAGAAGAAGAAGAAGAAGAGTGGGCTTTTCTACCCCACTTTTCTCACCTATTCAAGGGGACTCAAAGCGGCTGACAAAGCTTTCTATTCTTCTCCCCACTACAGAACACCCTGTGATGTAGGTGGGGCTGTGAGAGCTCAGAAGAGAGACATGACTAGCCCACGGTCACCCAGCTGGATTTGTGGAGGAGGGCGGAATCAAACCTGGTATTCCCAGATAAGAATACGGCTCCCTAACCACTAGACAAGCATCACTGTGTCTCTTTACAAATCTATAGTGAGGCCACATTTGGAATATTGTCTTCAACTCTTGTTACCACCCCTGAGGAAGGACAACCAGGATGTTCAGATTCTGGAACACCTCACTTATCAGATCAGGCTGCAATGTCTAGCTCTATTCAGCCTTGAAAAACAGTGTTTGAAAGAAGACTTGACAGAAGTTTATAAAATCATGCATGGTGACAAAGACAAATAAGGGGAAAATATTTTCTCTGCTGCACAACACTTGAACCAGGGGGTACTCTGTGGAGCTGATGGATGAGAAAGTTATGACTGAAAAGAGGAAGTCTTTTTTCTCTGGAATTTACTACCAGAAGGATGATGATGGTCACCAGCCTGGATGCCTTTAAGGGGGAAACTAGACAAATCCATGAGGACATTTGTATCAATGGCTCCTAGAATGGATGGCTAGGTACCCCCTCCAGACTGGAGAGACAGGCAGGATGCCTTTAAAGCCTCTCTGCAAGAAATTGACAATAGATGAAGGTTTTGCCTCCTTTCCTGTTTGAGAATGCCCAGAAGCAAATGGTTGACCACTGTTGAGATGGGTTACTAGACTGATCCAGCAGGGTTTCTCTTATATTCTTGTGTTATTATATTTTTAACATAATAGATTTGTTTTTTGTTTTTTAATAATTGGATCCATTGTTCTTTTAGCTGCTGGATAAATAAGCTCCTACTGAATTGTCTTTTTACAAGATATAAATGAAGTGTGCAAGATTGAATTGTCTTTTGAATAAGTGCTATGGAGAGCTTCAGTTGTTCGTTTTAGCTGGAAAAAGAGATCCAAGGTCCTCTGATTATCTATCAGTGTTTTTTCTTTAGAAGTTGTGTAGTCGTTTCCTTGTTTTCAACTTTCTTTGATGGTCTTGCCAAGGGTAACTGGCAATTAACTGAGAAGTCCTATCAGCTTCAACAACAAAGGACTCCCTATTAGCAAAGATTACAGGTCATGACAGTGATTAAACAGCACCAAGAGGAAGTCTTTTGAGCTGAATAAAACTGAAGTGTAATTTGAAACACTTCATAAGCTGATATAATTGATACAGTCCTGGGGAAGCCAATGGGATGGGTTCAAAATGGTTGTGCTGTACAACTCTCACTAGATTAGTCAGTGAATTCACTTGGGTTTAGGTTAAATGTACTCTGGAGGGCACTAAGAATACCTGTAGTAGATTCCAACTAGAGCTTGGAGAGAAGGAAGGGAACCATGTAGATTAAAAACAGGCAACTGGGAGGCCTACTGAATTATGAATCCTGGGGCCTGTTCGCACGTAGGGCTCTGGTATGTAGGCCTAAGTGCATATAGGCCCCAGATCCCAACATTCTTGGCCAAACATTTTCAGGCGAGGTTTATGGAAAAGTTAGCAGATAATTGAAGAGTGTAGTATAGTGTAGTGTAGTAAAATATGAGGGTACTTTTAGTGAAGGCTAAAAAATATTTTAAATATTCCAGGGCAGTCCACAATACAACCAGAGTAAAATCAGGACAATGAAAACAGTAATCTGCAGGTAACCACACAATCTCAGCTTCTCAATGCCTAGTTACACAAGAGAGCAGCCTGGCATTTTCCAGAGGGTTGGTAGAGTTCTGAGAGCGCTTCTAAAGCTATGGCTTTGGGCATTAGTGGCCGACACCAATGGGCTTTCACATGACCAACTGACTACACTCCAGATCCAGCCAGAAAGGCTGTGCTGACAGGGCTTATGGACACTGTAGTCCAAAATATATTGCACTAGCCCTTTCTGCACTTATTCTGGATTATATCTCAAAATGGTGGTCTGCCAGCCACATGCTAGCACAGACTGTGGCAGACCCCTGGTGGAGCCTGTCATAGTCTACATCAATATGTAGGTGGCAGGTCCCTATTCCAGTGCAGAAAAGGCCATGGGTCCTAGAAGAACTGCACTAGGGCCGCATTCCCATGTACTTTTTAATGTAAATAGAGTCCGAATTTGGGAAGAACCATCCCCATTGAAAATATCCTTACTGGACTTTATGTGGACCAAATCACCCAAATCCTCACTAAAAACAGTCCTGGAGAAAACTGTTCTCGGCATGGTTTGGGAGCTTTTTCCTATGGGGATGGTCCTGGACTATTTAGGGATGAGACTGACTCTAGCATTGATCCTAGCTGCCAATTCATTATGGAGCCCAATTCAAAAATTAACTTTTAACTTGTTAGTTCCTATATGTCTTAGGCCCCAAATATCTAAAGGAACAGCTCTTCTTATATAAAACTGCCTGTGCCTGAATTTCTGCCAGTTATTCCCTCTTGGCCATGCCACTACCCACAGGTTAAAGAGATAAGGATCCTGTGAGAAAACCCCCTTTGGTTGGAGTAAGTCCCCTTTCATGTGAGTAAACTCAGTTTCCTTAAAGAAACCAGCTGTTTTGCTGACACCTGTTTGCCAGTGACATCACTGGCTAGACTTGGTCTGAAATTGGTTTGGATGTGGTTAGTTGCCACTGGCAAGCGTTAAGGGCTCACTGGGTGATTTAGCATTGCGAGAGCTTAACGGGAAACCTTTGTCCTTTTTCATGGATCTTCAACATAGTGATGTTTGTTCCATCAGTCCCTGAACCTGTGGATCTAGGAGTTTGAACTGCCCTGTATGTGTTTCTATTACTATTGTTTTAACGAGGTTTTCATTAAAAGGTACAATTTTAATGCACCTTTTTATCTACAAAAGATTGGTTTCTTTCCTACCTCTTCTTATGCATTGTCATTTCTTTGAGACAGACAGGCTGGGGCCTCCTCTGGATATAACACTAGATTCGCTGAACTGCACAGCATTCAGTATACAGTGGAGAATGCCTCGGCAACATGCAAGTATCATATCAGGCTACACTGTGAGTATCTTTTGTGTTTTGTACTGATACTTATCTGCTTGTTCATAATCCTTATGGGTCTTTCTTCTGCTGTTGTGTGCCCAGCATTTTGTATATTGTTTTGTACTGCTTTTACACAGATGGCAAAATATGGCTTTACCTGTTCAGTGCCATCCTGAAAATGTGCAAAAAGTGTTAGTGGCACCATTGATAGATTGGGATTTGTTTGCATATGGATCTGAAACCATTTTTCTCTGCTTGGTCTGGATGTGTGGTCTGGCGACTTGCATAGTCAGGCTGCTTTGATTTGTATTTCCATCTAGTCATATACCCAGTGCCGATCACAATAAAACTAATCTAAAACACAATTAAAATGAAACAACAAAAGTATCAGAAAGGGCTGGAGAAGGCTGTGTCTTCAGCCAAAGGTTAGACTTCTGAATGTATAATGTGAAGGCACCTGGCATACCTCAGAGGTGGTGATGTTGCATAGTCTGGAGGCTAACACAGAGAAGCTCCTCTCACGTGTCATCACCTGTTTAACTTCTGTGGAGGGTGGAAAGACAGCCTAACTGACAGATCTTCAGTACAGGCACATCTATATTAGAGATTTTTTTTTTTAAATATTTGGGACCCAGGCCATATAGGGCCTAATAAGTTAAAAGTGACACCTTGAATTGGGCTTGGTAATGAATTGGCAGCAAGTGCAGTTCTTTTAGGTCTAGTGTGATATGTGTCCAGCCATCTCTTCCATAATCTCACCACTGCATTCTCTATCTTTCAAGCTGCATTCAAGGGCAGCCCCGCATAGACCGCATTACAGCAGTCCTGTCAGAAACTTACCACAGAACATGGATTACTGTGACCAAACTGAATCTGTCCTGAAACTCTGAATGAATTTAAGAAAGGGTTAGATAAATTCGTAGAGGACAGATGTATCAATGGCTCCTAAAATGGATGCCCAGTACTGTCTCCAGGTTGGATAGACAGATAAGATGCCCCTCAAGGCCATCTGTGGGGAACTGAGAGAAAGTGAAGGCTTTGCCTTTGCCTTCTGCTTGAAGCTCCAAAACAAGTGGTGGGGCACTGTGTGAGACAGGATGCTGGACTAGATGGGCTGTGGCCCGATCCAGCAAGGGCCTTCTTTTGTTCTTAACAGCCATAGCTGGTGAACAAGCTGTAGCTGGAAGGAGGCACTCCTAGCCAATGCCTTCACCTGAGTTTTAAGCATCAGTGCAAAATCCAGGAGTACTCCCAGATTTCACATCTGTTCCTTCCAGGGCAGTACAAACTTGTTGAGGTCTATTTGCATGAGGGCCTCCAGGATGCGTGTAGGAGGCCCTGGGATGGACCATATGCACAGCTGGGCTGGCGGTTCCATTTGGAATCACCCCAGCCCCTCCCAGGGTGCCCTACACGCCTTCCGGATGTAGAGCACAAAATCCCACTCTACACCCAGCCCAGGGCATTTTCGGCCGTCCAGCTGTTCAAGAGGTAGAGCATTTGCTCTCTCCCTCTGGAACAGCTGCAGGCCCTGCCCCCAGCTGCCGCTGTTGGTAGACCAGGCCCTAGCTGTCTGTGCTTCGGAACAGAGGCGCTCACAGCAGGTGGGCCCAGTGCACCAAAAGGAGCAGCACATTGCGCCAGCCATCCGCACAACCACCAAGGTAAGTGGTTGTGGGGCTGTGAGGAGGGCGCCATCCCCCGGGTGGCGGTGGGCACCTAGGGTGGCCCTGGCAGCTGGGGTGGCCCTTGACCTGGGATGCCAGCACACCGGGTCACCTACAGCCCACAGGACCCTCCCTGGGCACCCCACCCCACCCCGGGCTGGGACCTAGCGGGGACACGTGTGCATGCAACTTACCTTGTTGGCGCCGGGCTTGAAATGGCGAGCCCGGCCAGCAGCGATCTGCATTTGTGTGTGCTGCCATCTCTGATTGGCTAGTCTGAGAGTCTGCTGGACCCCAGTATGCAGCTTGTCCACATTTTGGGGCTGCAGTAATTGAAAGTGATCTAAAATAACAATATTCCTCAGGAAGAAACCGCTAGGCCAGTCAGTGCCTTAGCAAAGAAAAGTAACTGGAGAAGCCACGAAGAACTGAGGCCTAAGGACTAAGAAATTGTAAGGAAACTGTAAGCTCTTATTTACTAGGAAAGTTGTTATATTTGTTATACTGTTACAATAAATAATATAATTCATTTATATCAAAAAAGACTTGTGGATTCTTCAAAGTGTGAGGAGTTTCCCTTGTTCAAGACCTCTGCCCAAGGTCATAGTGCAGACCGAACTCCGAAGCTTAAGTATATCTGGGGCAGAACAGTTTCTATTTGCCCTTGTACGTACATATTAAATGATACACCTTGCCAGTGTGAATTGATCATTTGGTTTATTAATACAAAAAAACATATGCAGTTATGCTTCTATTGTGTTAATACATTTGCATCCCTGTTGCCTTGTATCTTCTTAAGGTGTATTATGCTGAGGTCAAGGCTGATAAACCAATTAAACAACAGTCACATGATGTTCCTCTTGGCCTGGACATGCTTGGTTTGGTAAGTATCTGATAACATTTGTGTGTAAACTACTGATTGTTTAATGTTCTTGTGTGCTCTCCATCTGACAGACAAAGTTTGATCAACAAATAGGCTTTGGTATGATATGGCTGAGAGCAATAAAGGATATGAACGATAAATCCTTATTGTCACTTCTGTTCCAAAATTGAAAGTGATTCTGCAATCTTAAGTTTAAATGCAAAAACTAGTGGATATCGTGACTCAGAATAGCATCATTCTATGCCATCGCTACCCAGAGGAAAGAGGAAGTTTTTGTTTTTGACAGAATGATCCAGGAAATGCTTCCCAAAATGTTGATCATGAATTTCTTTTCCCATTTCTGTGCATTTTTAAGGAAGGCCTAATGAAGTATCATCATGGGGCATTTCTGCAAAATTTCCCTTTTCACAATTATAGCAATGCTTTCTTGCACTAAAGGGAAAAAATTTATAAATCATCCATACTGCTTATGCTGCTAGATGTACTGTGACCTCTGCTATATATGGCCATTCTGTCTGTCCTCACTGGGCTGGGATCTGAAAGAAAGAACTAGAAGATTAGACCAGCCCTGCAAGATGTACACCAACAACAGGAAGTGTACATGTAACATAAGCAGCTGTGCCCCATTAAATTTACTGGAATTCTCAAAAAATGTATAAATTCTACAAAAAGTGTAGCTCCCTAACCATTTTAATCCATTCATTGTACAGCTTTTTTAAAAAATATACTCTTCTTTTTTTCTTGTACCAGGGACAAATGGATGGACAAGCCATTTTTGTGAGTACCATGTAGATTTTTTTAAAATTACATTTGGCGTATAGTAAGGTATTCAGATGTAAGAGTGCAGATGAATCTTCTGTGTTTATGAACAGCATAAGAAAATTGTTTCAGGCTATTGTACTGGCTGAAATTCCTTGTCTTTGTTTATTTAAAATATTTATAGACTGCTTCCTATTAAAATCTCAAAGGTGCACAACCCCATATTCTTTTGCATGTGATCATCACACTACAGTGAATTGGTAGTTTGAGTAAATTCAAACCAGAATATGGTATGCCCCTTTCTACATTGGGCCTTCTTTTCTGAGTTGTGGTATGAATAAAATTATTCCCTGTTCCTCCCTTCTTATCAACAAAAGAGACTGTACAAAACAGTATGTCTGCATTTCTTAATGATAAGATCGAGTCTGTGGGTACCTCTGGATGGGGATGAAAACAGCAATTGGACTTTGCTTCTTTCATCCCCCACAGCAGCAGCAGAGCATGGCTCCATTCCCCATGTGTGAATTTAAAAGATGCTGGTTTGCCAAGACACTGAAGCTTCTGGTCTGCCAGTGTGGCGACCTGGAAGCCAATTCAGCATCCCTGTGATGCGTCTGGTCCACCAGTCTGGTGGTCTGGAAGCTCCTGTGTAGTGACCTTGGAGCCATTGCCTAGCTTTGCCATAGTCTGGAGGGAACCTATGTTCACACACAACAAAAGAAAAATAGTACCCCTAAGTCACCTTAGAGACCGGTCACTTGAAGGACCTTTCAAAAGTTAGTCTGCCTCTCCCCCATCTCATGAACATTCTAGGCCATGAAAAGTGGATTAGGAATGGAATAAAAATATGAGGGCCACACATTGCCATCTCTAGGACATTTTTGAGCTCCTCTTTTTTGTTATGTGTAGCTGGTGGGGAAAGTCCAAAATTATATAGAATCATAGAATCATAGAATGGTAGAGTTGGAGGGGACCTCCTGGGTCATCGAGTCCAACCCCCTGCTCAAGGCAGGATCTCCTAAACCATCTCAGACAGATGGCTGTCCAGTTTCTGCTTGAAGACCTCCATCGAAGGGGAACCAACCACCTCCCGTGGCAGCCTGTTCCACTGGTTGATCACTCTTACTGTTAGAAATTTTTTCCTAACATCTAAACTAAATCTTTTCCCCTGCAGTTTCACCCCATTGTTTCTAGTCCTTCCTTGAGAGAGTGAGAACAGGGCTGATCCCTCTGCCTTGTGACAACCCTTGAGGTATTTGTAGACAGCTATCATGTCTCCTCTCAGTCTTCTTTTTGTTAGACTAAACATTCCTAGTTCCTTAAGCCGTTCCTCATAGGACATGGTTTGCAGACTGTTCACCATCTTGGTAGCTCTCCTTTGAACCTGCTCCAGCTTGTCAGTGTCTTTTTTAAACTGGGGTGACCAGAACTGGACACAGTACTCCAGATGAGGTCTGACCAAGGTAGAGTAGAGGGGGATAATAACTTCACGTGATCTGGACTCTATGCTTCTCCTAATACACCCCAGGATTGCGTTTGCCTTTTTTGCAGCTGCCTCGCACTGTTGATTCATGTTCAGTTGATGATCTACCAGGACACCCAAGTCTTTTTCACATGTGCTGCTGCTCAGCCGAATTCCTCCCATTGTATATGTGCTTTTTTCATTTTTCTTGCCCAGGTGCAGAACCTTGCATTTTTCTTTGTTAAATACCATTTTATTAGTTGCGGCCCATTGTTCGAGTTTCTCTAAATCTTTTTGAATCCTCTCTCTCTCTTCTCTGGTGTTTGCAATCCCCCCGAGCTTTGTGTCATCAGCAAATTTGATCAGTTTCCCTTCAACTCCCTCGTCCAGATCGTTTATAAAAACATTAAACATAACTGGGCCCAGGACAGAACCTTGTGGTACTCCACTTGACACTTCCTTCCATTTGGATGTGCAGCCATTTAAAGCGACTCTTTGAGTACGATTACTAAGCCAGTTTTGAACCCACCTTATAGTTGCCTTGTCAAACCCATATTTGATCAATTTTTCAATGAGGATCGCATGAGATACTTTGTCAAATGCTTTGCTGAAATCAAGAAATACTATGTCTACTGCATTTCCTTGATCAACCCATTCAGTGATTTTGTCATAAAATGAAATCAAGTTAGTCTGACACGACTTGTTTGATACAAACCCATGTTGACTACTGTTAATTATTGAATTCCTACCCAAATGCTGACATATGTGTTGTTTAATAATTTGTTCGAGAATCTTTCCTGGTATTGAAGTCAGGCTAACAGGCCTGTAGTTCCCTGGGTCTACCTTCTTCCCGTTTTTGAAGATAGGAACAACGTTTGCCCTTCTCCAATCGTCTGGGACTTCTCCTGTTCTCCATGACTTCTCAAAGATTACAGCAAGTGGTTCAGCAATTACCTCTGCTAATTCCTTCAGTACCCTAGGATGTAATCCATCTGGACCCGGGGACTTAAATTCGTTTAAGTTAGCTAAGCGTTCCCTTACTCTCTCAGTGTTGATTTTGTGTCTTGATTCTCCTAGTCCTTCATCAGTACAGTGAAGGACTGTTGCATGTACATTATCCCTCTTGGAAAAAACAGATGCAAAATAGGAGTTCAGAATCTCTGCCTTCTCAAGATCACTTTCGATCACTTCTCCATTCTCTCCCTGCAGACTTCCCAAAACCTCTTTGACTTTTCTTTTGCTGTTGACATATCCCCAAAAACCTTTTTTATTATTGTTTTTAGTCTCTCTTGCAAGCCTCAGTTCATTTTTAGCTTTAGCTTTTCTGATACTTGCCCTGCAGATTGTACTGATTTCATTATATTCCTCCTTAGATATGTATCCCTCCTTCCATTTCTTAAACATTTCTTTTTTCTTTTTTATCAAGTTTTTAAGTTCTAGGTTTATCCACCCTGGTCTCTTTAGATGTTTTCCATTCTTCCTTCTTTGAGGAATTGTTAATGATTGCGCTTCTAATATTGCATTTCTCAAAATATCCCATCCTTCTTGGACATTTCTATCCTTTAGTACATTTAACCATTTGATCCCTCCTAACCTCCTCCGGAGTCCATCAAAATCCGCCCTTCTGAAGTCCAACTTTGAAGTCTGAGTCCTCTCATGCTTTCCTTCCCTTATTATCCAGAATTCAAGGATAACATGATCGCTGCCTCCCAATGCCCCAGAAACTCTGATATCCTCCACCATTTCCTCTCTGTTGGTAAGAATTAGATCAAGGATAGCCAATCCTCTTGTTTCCTCCACCACCTTTTGGTACATGAAATTGTCAGCGAGAGAGGATAAGAACTTATTAGACTTGTGACTTTTTCCTGAGCGAGATTCCCAACAAATGTCTGGGTAGTTAAAGTCTCCCATAATCACTATGTCATGCTTTTGTGAAAGTTTAGCCATCTGGTCTAGGAAGAGGTCATCCATATCTTCTGTTTGTCCAGGGGGCCTGTAATAGACTCCTACAATGGCATCCTTTCTGTTGCTCTCTCCTTGAATTCTTACCCATACCGATTCTACTGAGCTTCCACTCTCTGAAACTTGAACCTCTGAGGAGACAATTTCTTTTTTAACATACAGCGCAACACCCCCTCCTCTTTTGTTAAGTCTGTTTCACAGAAACAAGTTGTAGCCTTCAATGTTTGTGTTCCATTCATGTGTGTTATCCCACCAGGTTTCCGTAATACCTATGACATCATATTTATCTACCTGGGTCAGGATCTCCAGCTCCCGTTTTTTATTTCTCATGCTTTGGGCATTGGTGTAGAGGCATTTTAGTTTGTAATTGCTATCTATTGCGAGCTTGCCTCCTCTGTTTTCCTTACAAAATTTATGCGTTTGTTCATTGGTACTATTTCTGGGAGTAAGAATATCGCCTGGTTTGATTGACTGAGTATTTTTGCTTGACTTTTTGTTACCCTTCCCCTTTTGTTTTAGTTTAAAGCTCTCCTAATAACCGAAGCAAGGCGCTTCCCAAATACATTCTTTCCTGTCCCTGTAAGGTGCAACCCATCTCTTGCAAGGAGTCCGTCGTATAGGTAGTTTTCTCCATGGTTCAGAAATCCAAATCCTTGCTGCCGGCACCACTGACGTAGCCACTTGTTCACCTCAAGAATCCTATCCCTTCTACTTTTATCATGACCATCCACCGGAAGGATAGATGAAAAGACTACTTGTGCTCCCAGTTCCTTTACTTTTCTGCCAAGGTCTTCAAAGTCTCTGTAGATGTTTTCAAAGTGCTTTTTTGCCGTATCATTTGTGCCCACATGTATGAGTAATAATGGGTAGTAGTCTGTAGGTCTGAATAGCCTCGATATGCTATCAGTTACATCTTTGATCCGGGCCCCTGGGAGACAGCACACCTCTCGTGAGTTTCTGTCAGGTCTGCAGATAGTTGCCTCTGTTCCTCTTAAAAGTGAATCTCCCATGACCACTACTCTCCTCTTTATCTTTGCATTACCATTTCTTCCTCTCCATTCCAGAGATTTCTCAGTGCCTATTGGAGTAATATTTGTGGACCTTGTCATCGACTCTTCAGATGTGTTGTTCTCCTGACTGAGTATCTGGAACTGGTTGTTTAATTGCAAGGGTTCCGAATGTCTCCTGTTCTTCCTGCTCCTTTGGGTCACATGCTTCCATAACTCAGTTTCTGCAACTACAGAAGGATGTTCTTCTATCCCTTCATTTTGAAGTGTTTCCTCCATGCTGTCGAGGAAGTTCTCTTCTTCTCTAATCTGCTTCAGTGTCTTGACTCTCTCTTCTAGACTTTTCACCCTTTCCTCCAGGTACATATATTTGGTACATACATGCCACTAGATCCAGCTCCCACTTTTTTGTTTTTAGAAGGAATGAGCCTCTCCTCATGTACCCTGTAATCCTGATAAGTTAGGATTCCTTGAACATTTGTTCCCAATTAAAGTTGTAGACACTGTAAAGAAGAAGAGTTGGCTTTTCTACCCTACTTTCCTCACCCATTCAAGAGTACTCAAAGCGGTCGACAAAACTTTCTATCCTTCTCCCACAAGACACCCTGTGAGGTAGGCAGAGCTGTGAGAGCTCAGAAGAGAGCTGTGATTTGCCCAAGGTCACCCAGCTGGCTTTGTGGGGAAGGGTGGAATCAAACCCAGTATTCCCAGATAAGAGTCTGTCTCCCTAACCACTACACCAACCTGGCTCATATTGTATTACCTGTGCTTGGCAATGTATGTGAGGCAATATGAGCACCTCACCTTATATAAATATTGGTTCTGTTTAGTCAAAGTTAACTTGAAGACAGCATGGCTGCTGTCTGAATAAACATATCTAAGGGTTAGATAAAGGTGTAAATTGATGTAAATAAATAGTTGAACAGGGCCTCACAGAAAGTTGTTTGGTGAAGTAACAGATTCCCCCCCCCCTGCTCTCTTTTTACTTTTTTCTTCCCCACATCCAAACATGGGATTTATCACCAATTATTTCTAGTCATGGCAAAAGATCAACAGGCAAAACAGAAAAGTTTCTGCTGTTTTCCATTTTCCACCCAAGAGAGATGAAAGATTTTCAATTAGCGCTGTTGCATGAGCCGTCATGTGTGTCTGGAAGCCTGGCTTCTGGAGTTCAGTTCCTGGTGTTAGTGGAGCAAATAATTTTGTTTTCTTCTTCTTTTTTTTTTTTTTTTGGCCCTCCTCATTGATGTGAAGGGATAAATGAGGAAGGTCTGTTAAGTTCCTCAGTCATTCTTGAGGCAAATAAGCAAGCCTTCTACACCTGGAAATGCTATTTCATTACTGTTTTGATACTTTCTGTAGTTTTCCATCTAACATGAGTAAGATCTGAAGTATCTGGAAATGAGAAGGGGAGGAGGGGAGTTGAAGAAGTTTGCAGAAGACTGTGTCGTGTCATGAATGAAAAACCGCAATGTGCTCTTATTTAAAATTGCCAGTGTTACAGTTGCAAACCACTGCTATGCTGTTGTCAAGTTTGGCTTAATTATTAGTTGTCATTCTGGGTAGTCCAAGTTGCAAAGGGAAAATAATAATGGGAAGAAAAACTAATACAGCAACAACCATTTCTGCTGTTCTGTCATTCACCAGTAATCATAACAAGAAAGCACTAGTAGCACATTGTAATGCTCAGAACCATTTTCCTGCAGTATGGAAGTAAGATGCTAGCAAAGAACAGATGTCTCAGTGCTTAAATGGCTTCCAATAGCGATATGCACATACTAAAATAGTGTGTTTGGTTGGCCGATGAATGGAACACCCGTTTAGTTTAGTTTAGCTGTGAACCAGTTAATCAAACAAGTGGTTGTTCAAGTTGGAACTGGTTTAAAAATAAGAATACCATGTTTTTCTATTGGAAAAAGCCCTTTTCAAGAGCAAAAACACAGTGAATGCAAACAGCTTTGTTAGGGACTGGTTCAGTTTGATACATTTTTGAATGTTCAGTTTAATGTGAACATTAATGAACTAGCTGGTTCTCTGGGAACTTTGAACCAACTGAACCAGTTCAGCCAGAAAGAAGTGCAGGGCCTCCCATGTAAAAGAAAAATAGATTTTAAAATGTATGACTAAAAACATAAAGGTAAGAAAAGAAAAATGTCTAGGTATAAAGCAGTGGGTCCTCAATTACTCCCTGTTTGCCTCTATAAATCAGTCATAGATAATGGGTAAATCTCATTGGGGAAGCTATTCTGGAGTTGAGGTGCCACCATGGAGAATGCACTATTCCTACACATAGTGCCTCAGAACTCCTCAAAATAATATATGGCCAGGAGGACCTTAGCAAGCAGGCAGGTCTGTATGATTTGGCACTGGTCAGTTGGCACTGGTCAGTTGTACTGCAAGTGTACTCAGACCCTCCCTACCGCATGCTGGTGTTGCCTAAGGGAGTCCCTGGCTCCTGAGACCCCATCCCTTCAAGGCAGGGCCTCCCCTGGACCATGCCAACATGTGGAAGGGGCTTCTAGTATGCTTGATGGTCCAATATATTGGCCAATGTAAAATTGCCCTCAGTTTGTGCCTCATCTCCCGTTCCTGAGTGCCAAATTCCAGGACAAGTTAAAACTCAACTCATCCTTTAGGTTTGTTTGGGGAAAAAACACACAAATCCAAACATCTGTTTCCATTGTGGCTTTGTGGGCGTTGAAGAGGTTGGAATTTCTCTTCACCCGGCTGCAAAGGTCCTTGTCTCTGTGGGTTTAGAATTAAAGCACATCATGCGCTCAGTTGCCTTTGATGGTGTAGTAGGAGGATGTTGCATAATTTTCCTATCCACAGAAAACCTCCTGAAAGTTGCTAGAGTTATTTTGTTCTCAAATGTCTACATTGTCTTGAGGAAGTAGATTTATAGACCCCTTTGGAGGAAGTTTTCTTCGGAAAACCTTGACTTGTGGGTTTTTGTTTGCTAAAGTAGCTTCCCCGCGATCCTTCCAGGGCACTTCTCTATAGTAAATGCCACTCCATGCCATTGCTGGGATTTCTTCAGATCAGATTTTATTTACTGTCCATAGGCTGGTGTAAATAGATCAGCGTGAGTTTTTAAAACTGCTTTAAATGGAATGTGAGAATACAAAAAGTACCCCACTGGATCGGAACTGTTGCATATCTAGTCCTGCGGTCTGTTCAGTCTGTGGCTGATGAACTGCACAAGGAAAGCAATCAGCAGGATACAAGCCTGCAACTTGCTCTGCTCGCACTCTTCTAGCAGCTGGGTTTCAGAGTAAACTAACTCCAATTGAGGAGGCTTTCAGCTGTCATCACGGCCAGTAGCCGTTGATTGCCCAGACTTCTATGAAGGCATCCAAACTCTTTTTAACAATCCCTCATCTGGTAGCCTACACTACACCTTGTAATAGTGGATGTAAAAAGCATTTCCTTTTTTCTGTCCAGATTCATATTTTATTTTGTCACCTCTTGTTCTAGTATTTTGGGGAAGGAAGAAAAAAAAAACCCTTCCCTATCCAGTCTTTCTGAACCATACATAATTTTATATAGTGTATATTCTGGTGTATAAGGCTACTTTTTAACCCAGGAAAATCGTCTCAAAAGTCGGGGGTCGTCTTATACGCCGGGTGTCATTGTCTTATACGGCGAGTATATCCCAAACTCTATATTTTAACTGGAAAGTTGGGGGTCGTCTTATACGCCAGAATATATGGTACTTCTATCATGTCTCCTCTTACATGTCTTTTTTGATAAAAAGCCCTAGCTGCTTCAATCTTTCCTTGTAAAAAAGAATCTTCATCCTATTCTTCACCCCTAACCACAGTCACATCCTATGAGGAACTGTTAAAGGATCTAGGAATGTTTAGCTTGCAGAAGAGAAGACTGAGCCCATAGTCACACCCACACTATAATCCTTCTTCAGTACGTCTTCGGACCCCAACACTCATGCCTTTTTATTCCTATCCATTTTATTTGTGGACTTTTCTCCCTTCAATCATATTTTCCTGAGTCCTGATATTTACAGGTCTCAAAACGTTATAGAGTGTTAATCAGTTTTCATTTTTTGAGTGTGATTGGGGAAGAGCACTAAGGTTGCTGAACCATACTATAGTCAGTTTGATCTAGTGGTTAAGGAGCCAGACTCTTATCTGAGAATACCGGGCTTGATTCCTCTTTACCCCATGAAGCCAGCTGGGTGACCTTGGGCTAGTCACAGATCTTTTCTGAGCTCTCACAGCCCCACCTACCTCACAGGGTGTTCTGTTGTGGGGAGAATAGAAAGCTTTATCAGCTGCTTTGAGTCCCCTATAAATGGGTGAGAAAAGTGCGGTAGAAAAGCCAACTCTTCTTCCTCTTTAGAGGGTGGATACTGCATGAATTTCCCTTCCCATTCACCCAATGTGTGATGACACACTATTGAGTCAGAGTGCAAGGGATGTTGTGATGGCAGAGAAGGGTGGAGATCTAAAAGTTTCTTAAAGGAGTCTCAGGATGGGAACAGAAAGGTGTGAGCATAGCAGCCTGAACTGAGGATGAACTGGGGAAGTATTATCAGGTATTGAGTATGATTGGCGTTAGTGTATTTTGAGTCTGGCTTTCTAATAAAACAGATTATTTCAGCAGGGTGTGACCATGGCCTGAGAGAAGACAAGATAGCTGTCTTCAAGTATCTTAAGGGTTGTCACAGCATAGAGGAAAGGAGGAAAGGGGTGAAATGACAGGATGAAACTTTCAGAGAGTAGATAGAAATTAGGTATTAGGGGAAAAAAAACATTTATGACAAAAAGGGCAATTAGTCAGTGGAATAGGTTTCCACAGGAGGTGGTGAGCTCTCATTTGCTGGAGGTCTCCAAGCAGCCATCTATCTGGAATGATTTAGTAAATCCTGCTTAGATTCACTTTGGTTTGGACTTGATGACCCTGGAGATCCCTTCCAACTCTATGATTCTGTGTGACTATAATTCTGTGATTAGTTGTCCTTTTCTGGAGCTTTTTCAGTTCTACCATATCCTTTTCCAAATGCTATAATCAACCAAAACTATGCAAAATGGTGTGTGAATGGCATGCTCCATGGTTTGGATATTCCACATAAGCACCAAGCACTGTCTCCAAAGCTGGTGTGAATTTCAGAGCTGATGCAGGGGCTGGTGTGTAGCAGGCTGTTCCAGTGCAGATGCCTTGTTCTGAGCCAGGAACAATCTGTCCCAGCTTAGGATGGATTGATTGCCTGTCCAGACTGGAGTATCCTGCTCTGGTCTGGTCTATTAGGGTGGGAGTGGAGTTGGAGCACAAACAGCTTAATATGTTTCCTACATGTTGAATTTAGCATTTATTTCACGTCATGCCTTTTCTGCATCTTTTCCGTTCCTCCTATTTATTTATTTTCCCTGTTTCCTCAAACAGGAAGTTGTGATTGGAGATCTGAAGCCTGGCACACTCCACCGTGTAAGCGTAGGAGCTTACAGCTGGGCAGGAAAAGGCCGACCTAGCATCCCTAGAAATGTTACCACTTTATCACAAGGTAAAAGTCACGTGGACAACTTTCCCTTGCGGGTGTCAGCTGGGACTAATTTAATCTTAGACCGTGCATTTTGCTGCTAGGCAGATTCGTGGCAGCAGTAAGAAAATGTCAGTGAAGCGTACCAAATGTAGAGAAAGGGATTTCAAAGAGGAGCATGGGTCAAAGGCGAAGGCACAGTCTGTGGTGCTGAAGATACTGGACTCAAAAACCTTCAGCTTGGCCTGATGTGGTCAGCTGGCACCAGCACTCTGGCCGCATCCAAATTGGAAAGGCCGGACCTGACAGACCTTTTAATTGGTGCAGGGATGGGAGGGATGGTCACAAACGCTCAGAGCTCTAAGTCAGAGCTTTTTGCTGCTTGGATCATTTGTGTGATTGGAGCTCTGCTTGCACAGACAAAAATTAAACTGGAACTTGGGCCACATACCTGGGCTGCAGGCCCGGTACTTTTTGCTTATGCAGAGTGAAATTGGAGGTTGGACTGCATGTCAGGTACATGGTTCAAATTTCTAGGTACCTTACTGATCAGAGGTCAGCCAAAAAGGCACGTGTGGATGAAAACTTGTCAGCCCCACTGAAAAGCCCTTATAAGATTTGTTTTACTTTAGACCAATTTCTAATTATCTACAGCTGTTAGCTAAAGCCTTCCTTCCTTCCTTCCTTCCTTCCTTCCTTCCTTCCTTCCTTCCTTCCTTCCTTCCTTCCTTCCTTCCTTCCGGTCAAACAGGGCCACGAAACCCACAGAACTATGGCATATATCCTACCAATTTTTCATGAACTCATCCAATTAGTCATCTAGGCAGCTAAGCTTCTGTATTTCGGCATCTTTTTATCATCCTGCTTTTATTGAAGTGCTTCAAGTGGCAGTGCATAGTCATGGATCAGCAACCTGGGTTGACCTACCTGAATATCCCCACAATAAACCAGTGCATCTTTAGATCCAGGATTCAAGCATATTTGAGCCCACGAGAAGTGTTCATACTTTTCACTACTCTGTACGTTTATCTTGGGAATAAGCTCCAGCCACTGAGCACAGGCGGGTGTAATTCTGAATAAGGATATGATCATTTCCTATGTGTGCAGAGGTGCACATACAGGAGAGCTTTCTGCCAGATCTTCCACCCCCACCCTTTGGAACCAGTGCTACCCTTTCCAGCTGGATAATGGAAACCTCAGTTCCATCCATCAAACTGGCTACTGGAATAATGTGCCTGAGGGTGGCCAGATGGAGAGGAGGGCAGGACTCCTGCATCTTTAATAGATACACAGAAGAAGGAATTTCAGCAGGGGTTGACTGCATGACAGGCTACATCTGCTGAGATTTCCTCTTCAGTGCAAGTATCTTCAGTGTCTTCCTACCCATCTGGCTCCTCTAATGTCTCCTGATAACTCATGTGGGTGGAACTGAGTTTTCAGATTGTATTACTGCCCATCCTCGGTGCCTTCACCCTCCCCTCCCTGCCGCCCCATCCATGTGCTGCACCTGCTCTGCATTATGGAAGTTCTAAATGCTGATTAACTGAAAACAACAATGAGAGCAAAGAGTGATTTTTCTCCCAAATGTGTAAAAAGCTCATGCTACAATATGTTTTCTGACCTCTCTTGCAACTGTTTATATTTCCTTCTGAAACTCCCAGGATGCAAAGCAGCACAACTCAAGGTGTTTTGTCATAATGCAGAAAAGAATGAAGAATATTGTGGCATAAGCATACTTATGGCACAGACTATTTCAAGATGTCGTGCATAATTTATGGATGTTCTTGGCCTTCCCCTCCGGGGTACTTTGGTGCTCTGGGAAGAGGAAGTACTGCTCATCTGTGGTTACAAGAGGGCATGTCAAAAAACAGAGAATTGTCCTTGTCCCACAGCAACAAACATACCTCTTTTCTGCATTTGCCTGTGCTAGATCCGGATAAGTGGATGTGGATTAACTGGACACACTAGGTCTTTTTGCACTTTGCTTTCTGTCCCTGGGAAGGAAAGGCCAAAATGACCCAAGTATGCCCTAAGCATCTCCACTTGCAGATGCTCAGTGCATGCTTAACTCTCCCCAACCCTTACCTTCAATGTGACTGGCTACCTGGACTGCAGCCATGTCCAAATCCCAATGCTGGCACTGACAACCTCATCATGTGGTCCTCCAGCACCAGAAGAGGTGTGAGTGCTGCGTCCAGAGCCTTACTGGCTTTGGTGGTAGGGAAAGGTAAGTGTATGTATGTTTCAGTTAAACCCGCACCATACGTAGTCCACACAGGGTGAGCTCCTGAGCAGAAGGAGCCATCTCTTGTTAAGAAATGGCTCTGTCAAGTGCAGTGCTTTGTCTGGGAGCTCAACGCACGTGGACCAAGTGCAAATTGGCCAACTGACCCAGATCTTGTGGAGGTGTGGGCTGGACCAGCGCTGTGTGCACCCATGGTGTTGATCTGGCCCGTGCCTCCCTGTGGGTACAAAGCTCTTGGGGGCATTGCAGCCAACAACCCATGCCTCCAAAAGCCTGCTGAAAAGCTGAAAAGCAGCCTCCCTGTAGTTCCAGATCTAGGAGGCATGCAAACTGCATGCCTCCCATGGTTCTGAACAAAACCCTTAGTCCTCTTTTGGACCCAATTAAACTTGGCCACAAGAGATCTGGATTAAGGTCATCCTTAATCTGGATCTAGCTGTGTTTTGTTCAAGACGAGGCAAGGCTAAGAGAGGTGGAGCCTCATAGATTTGGATTAATATGCAGATCTGTCTGTTCTATTAATAAATCTCTGTGGTCTTTTAATCCAGGTTAAGAGTCCAGGCAGAAGGACTCATAAACTGAAGTCCCTTACTCACTGTGTACTGTGCTATCCTGCATTTGGTGCTTGAAAAGGGTAGGGGTCCTGTATCTTTAATAGATGCATAGAAGAAGGAATTTCTGTAGGGGTTGACTGGATAGTGGCCATGAGGTCTGAAGAAAAGATAAGGATTTTAAGGAGTAGAAGCTTTGACAGCTGATAAATACAGTAGATTTCCATTAAAAATATATTAACTGAAAGCTTTGAATGTATATTTTCACAAGTAAATATGGGCCAGCAGAGAGCCCTGTTGAGTTTTTTTCAAAATGAGTGTTGATACCTGTTTGATGAACATGTCTTTTGTTGTAGACCAGTGCATGCCTCCAGATCCTCCTTACCAGCCTCAAGTTGTCGTCGTTTCTGACTCAGAAGTTGCGCTATCATGGAAACCGGGAACCAGCGAAGGCAGTTCCCCAATCCAGTACTACATGGTGGAGTTCATCAGGTGAATTTTGCTCATTAGATCTGCAACTCAGGGTAACGTTACTGCATGGAGGTGGAAAGTTGGTTCAGATTGTGTAATGCAATGGATAGAATGTGGAATGAGGACCTGGAAATGATCCTAGGGCCAAGGTGGATAGAAAGCCATGGTGGAGTTCATCAGGTGAATTTTGCTCATTAGATCTGCAACTCAGGGTAACGTTACTGCATGGAGGTGGAAAGTTGGTTCAGATTGTGTAATGCAATGGATAGAATGTGGAATGAGGACCTGGAAATGATCCTAGGGCCAAGGTGGATAGAAAGCCATGGTGGAGTTCATCAGGTGAATTTTGCTCATTAGATCTGCAACTCAGGGTAACGTTACTGCATGGAGGTGGAAAGTTGGTTCAGATTGTGTAATGCAGTGGATAGAATGTGGAATGAGGACCTGGAAATGATCCTAGGGCCAAGGTGGATAGAAAGCCAGCATACATAGGAAGCCTTGCAATCCCATGCGCTTCATCATTTATATTCCTGTAATGGTTTATGAGAAAACCTATAGTAGAACTTTGCCATTATGCTCTTCAGCACTAGATGCAAACTCTTATCCCCTGGATATAGCTGAAAACCCATGTATCTTTCAGAAACATGAGCACTTTATTTTCATTGCCTTTCAGTGGCAAGCACTTGAGAAATATAGTATTGTCTTCAAGGTCAGGCATATTTTAGAGACCAGCAGATATTTGTTCGTTTGTACACAGACATATATTAAAAAAACCCAGGGAACATAACTCAGTGTACATGTGGTTTCCAGAGTGACCACATAGCCAGGCAGAGCTGAGATTCATGTCTGCTCAGTTTCAAGGATAATAGAAATTTCAGTCTAGTAACGTGTAGATCTGCCATCTCATTTCCAAAGCTAATGTTTTATACTGTTGCTTTCACGGTATGGCTTTAGCTCCTAGGAACGCCTAGCAGGGTTGGGCCTGATTAATATGGGATAGGAGACCATCAAGAAATCCCAGGGCTGCAGGCTAGACTGTGAAGATGAAAACATGGAAGAAAGCAGTGCGAAGCCAGTTCTGTACTGCTGCCGAGAAAATTATATGTATCTGTATATATGGATGTTTGTTTGTTGTTGGCTTCATCTGTATAGTCTGACATGGTTGTCATAGGATTGATTAGGATTCTGAGATTGAGTTGGCACTTACCAGCCTAGTATGGTATAACAATGCCATACTAGGCTGGTAAAGACTCAGTGGTGGCAGGAATTCATGCTTTGAGTGCTGGAAAAAATCCTGTGCCAGGCAAGCAGCATTTGAAGCGTGAATGATCATAGTAGATCAGGCCGGATCTCCAAGGCAATGTCTGAGGTGACATCCAGCACATGTTTGGATCTTGCCGCAACAAATCTGGATGCTGGATGTACCTGTGGAGCCACAGTCACGCTACCATGCCCCCTAGCTGCACCAAACCAAAAAGAGGGTGTGGACATAGCACCCAGGTGTGAGATAGCCACTCACGGTAAGTGTGTGGACTTCTGGATGATTCCAGCTAAGCTGCGGCAATTTATGATAAATTGCCATGGTTTCGTAGTGCAAATGAGCCTTTGGAGCAGTCTAGTGTTTGATAGAAGGTAAGTGTGAACAGGCCTTGAGTGTCTGCAAGGTCCTGAACCAGAAGTAGGCCGCTCCTATTTCCTCCTATGAAAGGGGTGACCTTTTTGTAGGTCAAGAAAAAAGTACTCCAGGGTCCTCCCCTTCAGAAGACTTGGCTTAGATCCCCATGTCAAACTGTCACCTTTGATTTCAGGACATGGACAGCTGTGCAGCCCAAATTCCAGTATAAATTCATCTCTGTGTGCTGCATTGCACTGTACAGTTTAACCATTGTTTTCAATCTTTCCTATAAACCACATCTAGACTTTTTAATGGGAAGCAGTCTGGGAATGTTTTAAATAAACATACAATAAATATTCATTCTGGAGCTGTGAAAGAATGGGAAGGAGTCCTCCTTATTTGACCAAGGCCCTCTTGCTCCCATGCCTGTTGGCGTGACCCTCAGTTCCATCCTGCTTTAACTGGAAATTAGTTCGTGTGGAGTCAGATGCGCCTCAGGGTATGTCTCTGTCTACCAAGCAATGCATCTTCTGCTATGTTTCTGCTTGAGGTGGCAGAAAGCGTCTTGCTCCATTATTGGGTGCACCTCATTATAGCCGTCTGAGGTGACATTTCATGAGGGCACCATTTTGCTGCCCTCAACAGAGGTGTCTCAGAGTGCTGCTTTAAAGAATGCCCTCTCATTTGAAAGTAGAGACAAGGGCTGTTTCCACACTTACCATGGTTAATCTGGATTAAGGAGATCTGGATCCTTGAGATCTGGTCCATTGAGTTCTGGATCTATACAGAGAGCCCATGTGTCCACCTGGGATGTTTAGCACCTGGTGGCAATGGATGGTAAACAGGGCTGTCGTGTGGAAGCTGTAGCATGCATCCCAAGGCCCCGATTAGTCCTGAGCAGGAAGTTCTGGCAGTAGTGTGGCACGATTGGCCTGTGCAACTGTCAGTCTGGGGTCACTTCCATTTACAGTGGGCATGGCAGAGAGACGGCTGTGTAGTTGCTTACGTGCAACTATGAAGTTGGATACCAGTTGCCTAGGGAGTGTGTAGAGGGGTGGAGCTGGAGAAGGCCCGCTGTAAATGGCAGCCTCTAGGCCCGCCCTGGACCCTAATGAACCAGCGTACCTGTGGAAGCACACTCTGGAATCTGGTCTTCATGGCTCAAGACCAGACTGAAGACCTGTTTAAAGGGGCTTCGGCTAATCCTGATTTAAGGGCCCAAAGACCCCACTGAATCCAGAACTCTGCAATGTTCATGCAGACATCATGTTCCTAATGGGGTCCTAATGGGCTTGTCAGTGCAGAAGGTATGTAGCGAATCTGTACCAAATGCCTACCTATTGGGTGCTTAATGGGATTTTCAGGACCTGTGTGGAAATGGCTAAAGAGGCATGATTTCAAACAGCAGTTGTGGAGCCTTCTACGCACACCTGATAAGCAGCCACCTCCATTTTAAAGTGGAGACTTGGCCTCAAAGGAGTCTCCGTATGTTTTCCCCTCCCCACTGGGTGAGCAACACAGGCACACTTTGGCTTGTGTGTTTTGATATCATGTCCATATGATGATGCCATTGTGATCATGGGAAGCCATGTGCCAACTAGGTAGTCAGGTACATAAGAAAGAACCACTGACAAATGACAAGCATATGTTAAATAAAACCAAACCAGTGATTGCCTCGATACCTGATGCTGCAAATTGGCTAAAATCTTCCAGTAAACAAAGATGGAACAACAGCAGCGCTAGGCCTCTTCAGTCTGGAGAGGCAGCGTTTAAGAGGGGACCCAATTGAAGTATATAAAATCATGCATGGTATAGAAAAGGTGGATAGAGAAAATTTCTTTTCTCTATCACACAATACTAGAACCAGGGGCACTCTATGAAGCTGATGGGTAGGAGAGTCGGATCAGACAAGGGGAAGTATTTTTTCACCCAGATGGCCATTGGTTTATGGAATTTGCTGCCAGAAGAGGTGGTAACAGCTACCACTCTAAATGGCTTTAAAGTAGGGTTAGACAAATTTATGGACGACAGATGTATCAATGGCTACTAGAATGAATGCCTAGGTACATCTTTCAGGCTGGGGAGGAAAGCAGGACACTTCTAAGGCCATTTGCTGGGATTCGAGAGCAGGAAAAGGTTTGTCCTTGTCTCTGCTTGAGATGCCCACGAGCATTTGGTGGGCCGCTGTGTGCGACAGGATGCTGGACTAGATGGACTATGGCCTGATCCAGCAGGGCTTCTCTTATGTTCTTAGGTCAGTGATGGCGAACCTTTTGAGCTTGGTGTGTCAAAATTCACAATAAAACCTAGCTTAACCTGGGTGCTGTGTCACATCTAGAAATATCCATAATTTTGTGATATTTGTAGCTCTAGTAAAAAGGTTATATTTTTAATATATGTATTTTATTAAAAGCAAAAACAAAAAATTCTTTATGTTAGGAAAATTCCAGACCGCTATGAAAACAAGTTGCCGCTCTATCAGCAAATGCTATTCATATTAGTTTCTTAATAAGCAGATGGGTCAGAGAGAAAAAGATTCCTTTTAATTTTGTATGCTGCAGCATAGGAAGTTCGCTTTCCATAACCCCATCAAAACAAACTTCAAACCTCCCACATTCCAGAACACAATTTATACCTAAACCATGGCCGGTAATTATAATATTTCCGTAACGCCTTCTAAATAGAAAGAGAAATACATATCAGATTTCTCTGACATGTGCAATAGAAACAAGTCCAAATGGCTGACTGGTTCAGACCAGTTACTTCTTTGAAGCTCCTTATCAGTTTGTTTTTGCAGACACACTGTCCTTGAAAATGTTCCTCGCATTTACATTTGCTAAATCTTCAATTGAAAGTTGGTATTTCGTACACTTCAAGAAAAAGCAAGCATTATACGTGCCAGGGTGACCATGTGTGTCACCCAAAAGGGCTGTGACACGCGTGTCATAGGTTGGCCATCACTGTCTTAGGTTCTAGTGCTTATAATTGCAATTTATTTCATATATTGCTCTCTACCTTCAGAATCATCCTTTCATTTCCCTTGTGAAAATAATGGTATGGCTAGTAATGACCTCACTTTATTCATTTATTTTATACATCTAAAAACTTGGTACATGTGAAGACAAAACCAACCTTGTACACTTTACACATCAGGCAAACCCACCCTCCCTCCCCTCTACCAACTTAGGATACACAGTAATGATTTGGGAAATAATGATCTCACTTTTATGATCTTGCTTGAATAGAAGACTTAAAAGATCTGAAGAGACACTAGAAAAAAATTGAAATATTTTATACTCCTGTATAATATCATAACACAGAAAAAGATTCAGTGATAGTAAACCACACTTCTATAATCCCTGTGTTCAGAAGGATTCTGGGAGGCTTAGCTTGCAAATGTCAGAACCCTTGAATAGCAAAGCAACTGGAAAGAAGACATCCCAAAGGGTTGGGTGAGAAACAGAAAAGTGCTACTTAATGGAGTTGACTCATAGGCAAATTGCAAAGTCCCCTGTTACCCGTATTTTCCGGCGTATAAGACGACAGGGCGTATAAGACGACCCCCAACTTTCCAGTTAAAATATAGAGTTTGGGATATACTCGCCGTATAAGAAGATGACACCCGGCGTATAAGATGACCCCTGACTTTTGAGAAGATTTTACTGGGTTAAAAAGTAGTCTTATACGCCAGAAAATACAGTATTTGTAACTAAATCAGAGTAGGAGTTTTGATGACCTAAAACTTGTGAGCCTTATGCTTGTGGCTTTCACAGAATTGCTATCACATATCTACATGCATGCTTGTTTAGATGTAAGACAAGAGAGTTTGCTTAAATGCTCCTCAATGTCTTACTTCCAAAAGTGTGGCTCCTACTGGGATGACAGGGCGTTAAAATGGCAGGTCCAAGTTGTTTTGTGTTTGAGGATACACACACAATTTTGGGTGCAGTAGCCTGGAGAATGTAATCTACGGTAGTGGACCTGTATTTTATACAGCACACTTGAGAGAATGTTTCAGTAATGGAAGGCTACTGCAACACCCTCAAGAAAGGAACTAGGATTCTTGCAGCGGACCAGAAATGCCAGCAGATGCCCTCTGGTGTTTGGGTCCCCCACAGTGGCTGGGGGCTGCATTGCCGGCCATAGATTCACACACACCCTATGTGTCACAAACATCCACACAGAGCCCCAGGGTCAAATCTAGCACTGAGAATGGCCTAAGAAAGTTAGGGCAATTCCACACTAGCTGTTATACTGGACCAGCCTCCCTTCCACATACTGGTGCAGTCTAAGGGAAATTCCTAGTAAGCATGCTGGTTTAGCCCATGCAGAATTGGCCTTAAATTGGCCTTCCAAAATATTGCCCTCATTGTTTCTCTGGAAGCTTTAGGGCCTTTCTGCACTGGGCCTCATTCCAGAGTACATCCACATACTAGTGCAGAATGTGGGCCTGTTCGCATTTGCCAACCTGGTATGGTATAATAACACAATGCCAGGCTGCTATATATCCAGGGTGGTGGTGGCCATTAGCTCCACAAGTGCTAAACTAGTCCTGTACCTAGCAAGCAGTGCTTGAGGTGTGAATGGCCAGCCTAGGGCTGGCACACTTGGATGTTGCCATAGCGATCTGGGTGCTGGGTGCGACTGTGCAGCCACAGTCATGAAGCTACACCCACAAGCTGTGCTGCACCAAAACATGGGTATGGATGCAGTGTCCAGGAGCAATCTAGCTATCCCTGGTAAGCGTGTGGACTGCTTTTTAGCTGTTCACAGCTGGATCTCTATGGGGGAGCGTGTTGCAACTCCTCAGTTTGGATGGAGCAATCCTGGATGGCGCCTGCTGTAGACTGTGCCAGCATGTGGATGGCAGGTTCCTATTTCAGGAGATAATCCAGAATAAGGCCTAATGCAGAAGGTATCACAGGGCCTGAAGGGCAGATCTGTTTGTCCACTCTGTTCCCCAGAGGCTCGGATGATTCTTGTTTTTCCGCTATGTTGATACAGCAAGGAAGTGGTTTTCTAGTATAACTAATTGTCAAACCCATTTATGTAATTTATGAGATATAATAAGGAATATGCCAAGAATATTTTTTTTATCTTCATATGTTTCCTCATGTTTTTGGCGTTGCCAATACTCATCAGAATAATTATTTGTTGTGTTGTTGTAGTTTTAAACATTGTTTCTCATTGCTGCATTTAAAGCAAATTAGTGATTTTAGGTCCAAAACTCCTCCCATGCAATGAGAAGATTAGTTCCCCTTATTAATTTTACCAATTTTATCGTGTAATTCTTGACTTTCTCTGTTTCAGTCTTACATTTAAACAACAGCTTATAAATATTTGACAGTAATTACTTTCTGTTTTCCCCATTTTTTTAAAAAAAAATCTGTTAGCCCAAGATACTTTAAAATGAATTAGCAATGATTAAACTCCAATGTTTAATCTAATGTTGCCTCTTTCTGGCATGTTACTTTAAAGCTCTGTTTATTATGTAAATCAAACAAGCTTCATAACTCACTTTTAATTTAATTCAGTAGCTTCTCCCCCTTTGTATCACTGTTAACAATGTTGGTGCTGTTGCCTTTCCCCTAACCCCAAGCCATTAATTTCTCTGTATGCAGCCTTGCTTTATGAAATTTCTTTCTGCTGATGACTTTAGCCAAGTAGTTTCCAAACTCTGTGTACTTGTGTTTTCCCATGACCCTAGGCAGCAACTTAGTTCAGAAGCCAAGAAACTGCATATTAATTGTATTTTAGTGCACTTGCAATATTTGATAATGCGATTCATGAGTTCTGATAATTTGTAAGTACTGAAGAGAATTATGCAAGAACTTAGAATTTTTGGGATACCAATTGATACATTTTTGAGGGATTCCAAAAGGGGGGAAGTTTTGCAGTGTTACCCTAGACCTGTTTACACAAAAGCAGTGATCTTCAAGATCAGCCCATAGTCGTGGACTAGGAGCTTATGTGAGCTTCGTGTCCATGTGCCCAAGCCTCTGAAGGCTAGAAGCAAAGGTTCCTAGCCTTGGGGAATCAGGGGTACTCTGTGCTGCAGATATGCACTCCAGTAGTCCTGAACACGAAAGGCATGAAGAGGAGGAGGAGAAGTTGGCTCCCCCCCCTTTCTCACCCTTAAGGGGTCTCAAAAGAGGCCAACAGAGTGCCCCCCCCAGGTAAGTGGGCTCCGGGGAGGTGGGCATGCACACTCCGGTGGCAGCATGGGCCTTTACTAGGGCCCTCTGGAACCGTGAAAGGGTTCCAAGGGCTAAATACAGGCTTTCTGGTACTGGAAGGCCTGTATTTAGCCTTCGGAACCCTTTTTCAGGTCCAGAGGGCCCTGAAAAAGGCCCACATTGCCACTGTAGCAGGTAAGAGGGCTCTAGGTAGGCCACAAGGGGGAAGTTTGGGGGGAAGGTGGCCGGGGTAGGGATGCCCTGGGGCATCCAGTATCCTTAGAAGCTTCTACCGAAGCTTCACCGGAAACTGGATTATCAGATTCAAATAGGGCCCTATTTGATCCATCCGTGAATCTTGGAATCCGGACGTATTCGTCCAGATTCCAAATTCATGGATAATCTGTGCACATCCCTCTCCTGGCGTGAGATATAAACCAGAATAAGGCTTAGTGCAGAAAGAACCTCAGACATATCCAGGTGCTGAACCCTGTAAAGCTTTGTAGGTCAAGAGGAACCCTTTGAATTGGACCTGAAAGCAAACAGGTATCCAGTACAGTGGCTGCTGGGGGTTCACTCTGCTTTATTTTCTGTTGTTGGACCAAGTTAAGCTTCTGAAACGTCTTCAAAGATAGCCCTGGGTATTTCATGTTCCATTGGCTTTCACTTTTCTTTCAATGACCCAACGTTGTGAGTTAGGCCTTATTCCAGATTGTATCCCATAATAGGGGCATGCCATTCACATGGTGCTGACTACTGCAGTTGCCACCTGGGACCTTTCATAGTCTACACTAACATGTGGAAGGGCAGGTCCCTTTTCCAGGGTACAATCCAGAACAAAACGCAGTACAGAAAAGGCCAGAATTACTGCCCCAAGTTCATCCAGTGTGGCCTCTCAGGTTGTCTTCTAACATGGTAGCAACAGATGCTCGAACTCCCTCAGTCGCTGTGTGTATGCATAGTATGTCATGGTACAAAACAATATAATTTTATCATCTTCTAGTAGCAGCCAGGGTTGGTTAGTGCAGCTAGAAGCCCCTCACCCTGTTGCGTGTTTTCTGTAGGCTTTGTTTGAAGCCTACGCTGTGCCACTAAATCTTCCTTTGATCCAGCCCATTCTGGGTTGGATCAGAGGAAGATTTGTAGACGCAGTGTGGACTTCAAACAAAGCTTATAAACCAGCATGTAGCAGGGGCAGACGTTTCTTCTGCCTGCACGCACTCTTGCTGAATGGTTCTACTTCCTACTACATTATTTTCCAGGGAAATTAGGATAAAACGGCAGCTTTTTATACGTAGTTTCGTGCCCACAGTCTGAGCTGTGAACAGAAGTCAGGCACGTGAGAAGACTCTGTGAAACACTGAAACCATTTGGAAGGGATCTGTTTTATCTGGGTGTATCTAGTTGTTGTTTTTTGCTTTCACTCTGCATAGTAAACTAAACGTGCCTTCAGTCTGAATGCATTTCCTGGTGACGGCAAGGATACATTGATACAGGTTTTTTTTCTTTGTTTCTTTTCTTGTTTAAGTGGAGTACATAAGTGGTTTCTCAATATTCCATTCCAGGGAGATGCCAGACAATGGACTTTTTCTACCATTGTATTATATGGCTCTTGCATCTACGTCATGCTGAGTTTTTATGCCTTGCAATTTGAATGTATAGTATTGGTAATTATTGCATTTTATATTGTGTATTTATTTCAGTAAGGAATTGAATGGTTTAATTTTCAAGTTTTTTAGGTAAAGAGTGGGCTATAACAATGGCCCTTGCTACACATGAGCCTTACCTTGTGTTTCAAAATAGGGTCCTCTTCAATGACAGTTGAATTCTGCATTGGGGAGAACATTCTGCAAAGACTCAACATGCATAAGATGTGTTTGTTCTGACAGGTCAAAATGGGGGCCTCTCTGCCCCTGGCCTTGTAGTTGCCTTCCAGTATGCTCCCAGATGGAGCATCTGCATTGGGAGGAGTGCACCAGAGCATGATCAAGTGCTCCACACATGCACTTACCTTCCACCAGTACCAGAGCTTGTAAAGCCCTGAATGCCGGATTTGCACCTCTTCCAGTGCTGGAGGGTCACCTGATGTGCCGTGCAAGCAGGCTGGCATGTCATGTGCCAGCACCAGTGCACATGCATGGTGTGTCACCAGTGTCCTGGCGACAGTGCAAGTGCACGGAGTGAAGATGGTGGTGCCTGGACGTGTATCCGTACCAGGCAACATTAAATTCACGAGTGTGTGTGCGTGTTTGGCATGTGTACGGAAGGGACAGCAAAGTGGGGATTTCCCACAGGTTGCGAGTCAGTGCGGCACATGCTACTCTTCTCCCATCCCTTCCCATTTTAAACTCCTTGCTGACAATGGGAACAATTGGTCCATACAAACTATCTGTTTTCTGGTTTTGCTCCTTTGCAGAGAAAGAGTTCTTAAAAATTAAATAAGATGCATAATGAAAAGAGAAAATCCTTCCCTTTCTGGAAAAAGGGCTCCTTGGAGATTTTAAGTGTTCTTGTGCAAAAGGAATTCACACACACACACACACACACGCACACACACACACACACTCACTCACTCACTCACTCACTCACTCACTCACTCACTCCCAAAAGGTAGTAGCAGCTAGAACAGTGATAGTGAACCATTTGAGCTCGGTGTGTCAAAAGTCGCAAGAAAACCTAGCTTAACTCAGGTGCTGTGTCACATCTAGAAATATCCATAATTTTGTGATATTTGTAGCTCTAGTAAAAAAGTTATATTTTTAATATATGTATTTTATTAAAAGCAAAAACAATTCTTTACATTAGTGACTTTTGTTGCTGAATTTTGCTTGCTAAATCGTCAATTGAAAGTTGGTATTTCGTCCACTTCAAGAACAAGCAAGCACTACGCGCCCAGGTGCCAGGGTGACCAGGTGTGTCACCCAAAAGGGCTTGGCGTGTCACCTGTGACACGTGTGTCATAGGTTGGCCATCACTGAGCTAGAATCATGGGCCCTTTCTGCATTTATCTGTCCTAAATCTGAGCCAGTGGGGCTGGAATCGGCACCATCTGCACCAACGAATCTCATATGATCCACGTGGCTGTGGAACTCGCATGAGCTCACCAGATTCCACATACCTCCATGAAGCCAGCTGGGTGACCTTGGGCTGTTCACAGCGCTCTTTCTGAGCTCTCACAGCCTCCCCTACCTTGCAGGGTGTCTGTTGTGGGGAGAACAGAAGGGTTGTTGGCCACTTTGAGTCTCCTTAAAAGCAGGGCATAAAAGCCATGCTCCTTCATAACCTGCAATAATGGTGACTGTGCAAGTGTCTGTGTGTGATACAATGGAAGTTGAATTTCTGTAGAAAAAAAAACAAAATTGACTTGAACTGAAAAATTTGTCACGAACTGAACTCTGGGTCCACCAAACAAGGTTGGCATGACAATATGAATCCTGTGTCTACTTCATTGCCCCATCACTGGATCACTACATTGTGTGCCACACACCACCGATCCTTCAAACAAGCCAAGAACAAGGACATGAGGACTCCATGAAAACTTCAAATGTGGCCAGTGACTAAGAGGAGGAACCCAGAAACAGCTGAACTGGTTTGTTTTAGCTCACGATTGGACTGAACCTTAAGTTTTAAGGTTTGACGTGGCTCAGTTTGATATGAACTAAGGATCTTCGTAGGGAACTGGTCCATCTAGAACCTGATCTGGGACATCTCTATACTACTTATAATTGTGAATTTAATGTTGCTGGTAATAAGTTACTTACTATGATTCACACTAATGCAAGAACAGTCCTCACTGTTTTCATTACTGGGCTTGTTAGTTCAGTGCAGTATATGCCTTGCAAGATGGGCTTGAGAAAAGTTTTATGTTTTAGATTGCTAGCAGATGTGTTTGTTGGAAAATCACTTCCCTCATCTGTTGTTGTTTCTTTTTTAAAGAACAAAATACCTTTAACATTGCACACATTGTAGCAGGGGGAAAAAGCTCTTCCAAATTCAGTTGGACATTAAGCAAGAAGAATGATTTTAAAGGAACAAAGCAGATGGTACAAATAACCCTTGGCTGTTAGAAATGCTTCTCCGAAATATACTTGCATCTCTTTGGTACACAATGGTTAATATATTTGTGTCTGCTATTTCTCTGTGCTACTACAGCATTTCTGTTAGAACCATCTGAGTGAAGAAATTGGTCCTCTGTGCTTTCTGGATGATCAGATCTTATGATACTATTTCCCAGACTTATGGCCTTGGAGACATTTTACAGGCTGTTTGGTGCTTTTTTCTTTTTTCTTAATCTGGACCTCTGTATTGCTTCTAGAATTGGGGAAGACTCTATAAATTCTGTGTAGATTTTATTTGTTTGTTTGTTTAATAATTATTTGCATTTTTATCCCACCTTATACCCAAAGATCTCAGAGCGGGTTACAACATTTATAACCAAATACAAACATATTAAAAGTGTCTGAAAAGTGGTGAGAAAAGCTGTACCCCATTTAGCCAAAGGCCAGGGCAAAGAGGGGTGTCTTCAATGCCCTGCAAAACATGTAGAGTAAGGGTGACTGATGCGCCTCAAGGGGGAGACTATTCCATAGTCTGGAGGCCATCACTGAGAAGGTCCTATCCCAGGTGCCCACCTCTTTTGCTGTGGAGAATGTTGGTACAAGCAGGAGCCCCCCCCCCCCCCCGATCTTAAGGTATGGACAGACTGATATGGGAGAAAGTGTTCCTTTAGATTCTGGGCCCCAAGTCATTTAGGCCCTTATGTTATGATATGTTATCAGGGAGACATCTGTGGAAGTGTTAGCACCTGAAGTGGTTCTCTTTGGGCTTTTTTAAAATCACAGGTGTTTTCCATGTGTTAAACAAAGACTTCTAATGATGGCCAACATGTCTAGAAGAAATCAGTGGTCTGTTATTGTACCTTACCTAATACTTCTCTAAATTATTCACGTTGTTTTGGCCAAACCAAGTTTATCTGGGCTTTGTTCAAGAACGAAAGCCTAGTCCTATAGCTCATAAATTCTGTGTACTTTTTAAACATGCTACATATCTTTTTTACCAAAATGTGACTGGCATGACAGTACTTAATGGGTACTACTCGTGACAGTGGAAAAACACCCTATATGTGTGGATACTTTTTTACTTGTATACAACTATACTGAAATTAAAACAAGCAAAAACACAGTTAACAGTGAAATAGCAAATATAAAAAGACTCTTAAAAAAGGAATGCACTTATAATTACACATGTGACTGGAACCCACAGCTGTGCACAAAAACTCGTGTGTAATTTCTATTCCAACAATTTTGAAATGCCAGTCACCGTATTATGCTGAATGAACAATCCAAGCAACTATTGATGAAGCCAGATGTGTTTCAACCATGTGGGTCATCTTGAGTAGCTTCTAAAGGAACGCCCCTGGAGCAGTGTAGATCATTGTTTGTTGTTGGTTGGTTGGTTGGCTGGCTGGCTGGTTTCCGTTTCTATCCTGCCCCATACTCAAAGGTAGCTTGACTGCTGCAGGCTCTGTGCATCCAAAAGCATAATAATGACAAAAGGCTGAACATGCTTGCTTGTAAAAATATTCAGTGCGAGGTCTGGCCACGGGCAGCAAGAGGCAGCTACAGATAGGTGGAACTGCTTTCCCAGACCAATCTATGGGAGAGATGAATTGTATCTGCCCTTTTTTAATAGTGTGATTCTTTCATTTAATATAAATGAAAAGCAAAACCGGGGGGGGGGGAATTAAATATTGACTATTCAGATAGATACAAGTCAACAGCCAGCTCCTTTCTTTGTGCATTGAAGAGAGTTTGTTGGGATAAGTTTTCTTCTTAGACCAGGCACTCCTTAGACCTGGTCTTCGTAGACCAGGCACTTAACCACACCATATTTTATTATTTAAGTCATTCTTTTTGGGGCTTCTGTGTAGACGTTTGTTTTTGAAAAAAGCAAGAAACAGAACAAAACAAAACTCTTAGTTTTTTTGTCTCCTGTGACCAGAATATTTCTTTTCTCCAGTTCACAGAGCACTGGATGAGCTGAAACAAATATTTTGCAATTGCTTTTTCTTTTCTTTTCTCATCTCTTTTCACCACATCCAGGAATTCCTGCTCGGTAGAAATGGTCACGACTGATTCACTCATCACCATTCCATCTGATGAAAAGACAAAAACAAAACTGGCAGTACCTTTTGGGCTACAAATAAAACAATAAAAAGGACAGAGATATAATTGACTTTTGCAAATATTTCCATTAGCGCTGTTTCCAGAACCCAGGAGACATGAAGGTTATTTCCTGCAGTAAATATTGCACTGACATCTTTTAAAAAGGAGCTTAATTTTATCGATACAACTTATTTCAGTTCAGTTATTTTGAAACAGACAATGTAGGATGTAACCTTTGGTTTGACTCCACATTCACGGAATAGTATGGCAAGTTGTCCTGTTCTCTTTGGCTGGACATCTAGGCTACTTGTGTTATCAGGGTTTTTGTTTTGCAGCCTTTGTGCAGAAAAATACAATAAAGTATGTTGCCTGGTGCAGAGTGTTGAAGCAGGGGTAGTGATTGGTACCTCATATTGGATATTGACAAAACCCATTTTGATCCACAGCACAGGAAAATGTGATCTGACTGGGTCAGCCCTCTCTGCTGCCTCTATGGCAGTTAAAGAAAAATATTCTTGCAAATTCCACTGTTTGATTAATGGAGAGCTATTAGATGCTCTTGTGGCCTGAAATGACTCCGGCTGTTATGGAGTGGAGAATGTTGGGTGTTTTTCCACTGTCACTAAAAGTACCCATTAAGTACCCATCAATGGGTATGTAATGGCATTTTTGTACCCATTAATGGGTACTTAATGGGTACTTCTAGTGACAGTGGAAAAACACCCCTTCTTAGCAGTTTGAAAATTACTGAAGTTAGGACCCTCAGACCAGTACAGTTTCCCCTTTTATTCCATGGTACAATGTGAGTTCCCATTTTTAGTGCAATCCTGGAAATTTCTGTTAATGTGGTTTGGCCTCCGGGGCACCTTTGACTCAGGTTGTCATACCTTGTGTCATCAGTGCCTCTTTTTCTGAAGACAAAGAGGCAGTCGCCCTTTCCAGCCAAAGCAAGGAAGGCACACCTCATGGGCTTGACAGGAACAAGGAGTCTGTCTCCCAAGATGAAGACAGCTCAGATTCAGATGCTGGCTGATGCCCAGTTCAGGGTGTTGTCAGGCAAGAATGAGAGCACCTGAGACCACTCAGCACGATTACAGATCAAGCACCTGTGACAGAGAGGGTGTGCCTCTCTCAGCCTTACTTAAGAAACACTCAGTCCCCGCAACTGCTGTTGCAGACAACAGCTCTTTATCCTTGCAACCTTGGTTCATGTGTATTCCCTGTGTTCCTGACCCTCTGATTGTTTGATGACTACAAAGACCCTCTGGCAAAAGGAACTCGGCATTTCCGACTATGCTTTGACTCTTGAACACTTGAACTTGAACTGGCTGCTGCTCCCGCTAGCGGTGAGCACTCAACGTGTGTATGCTTGCAGAACACCACCCACTTGGGGCGGTATAAATGAGGGATGTAATGCCATTATGGTGCAGCTATGGTTGGGTTGCTTCTGCCACACTTACCAGAGGAAAACCTGCCATAGCCCCACTAGAAAAGTATTGTGCTAGAATCTATGGCTGGAAAACCCAGCACTGGTTGTGGATTGTCCAGCAACAGTGCTTTTTATTTACTTTATGGATGGAGTTGCCATCAGAGCTCTGTTCACTATGCACAGATGGAGGTCAAAACAGGCATCTGTATGTGTGGGCACATAAGGACATTTGGGATAGCTAAATGCCCAGATGCGCAGGTCAGTAAAACACGCAAAGGCTGGCACTGTCTAGCTAGCAGGCAGTTATTGTGAAGGGAGGGTTTCTCACATTATTGCCTCCTAGCGGGATATCTGGTCATTATCAGGAAGGTGGCCTTACGTGTCATTCTGCACTGGCCAGAATTCCATATTTGCACTATGGCCTCTAGGGAAGAGTTAGTGAACTTCTGGTGAAGAATGTCCGCACGATGTTACAGCCTCCAAGCATGTCCTGCCACACCAGAAGTTCACTAATTGTTGATTAGGTGTGGAGCACAAAAGCGTGCTCCACACCTTAACCAACGTTACCTGAAAGCTTACCTCAAGCGTCTGGGGCAGTGACCATCCACACCTTGCAAGTGCGCTGGCATCTCAGACAACCATAGATGTGACTAGGTGTGCTCAGAGTGTCATCATTGTCAAGGTGATGGTGCTGCTGCATGTGCAATCATGGAGGGTGCCACAGCCAAAATGGTGGCACCCAGAGGAGGACTGGCCTTGGGACCCCAAGTAAGGTAAGTATTTGATCATAGGGTCAACGTTGGTTGATCGGAAGAAAAGTGTGAAAATGCCCCAGATCAGCAAGTGTATTAAAGGCCTTTCTTTCACACGCTGGTGCAGCAGCCCCTTCCCACATCAAGATCATGTTTGAATGTGACATCCAAGGGATCATCCAACACAGGGAATGGCCCTATATTCAGTCATTGATAGAGTGGCTGCTAAGGATGTGGCCAAATCTCCATGTGGATTCTGCATCTTGGTTCTGTGCACTGAAAGTGCTTTACGGGGCAGGGGCAGGCAGAAGCTGTGCCATTCTGCCCCCTTCTGATGAATTCACACTTAAAGGCACTATGCAGATCCCATCTTTGTATTACACAGGGATGATGGCATACCATCAGTGTTCTGAGTTTAAGAATGGGAGGATATGTAGCCCTACAGATTGTTTCAATTTCTGGAAATAAGGTGATGTGATATGTGAAATAAAGCATATATCTGTATGTTTCCTGTTCTCTTGCATTTTATGAGAGAAATTGATCTTCTTAAGCCCTAATTCAGTCTCTTCAATAAGGAAGAGAAATACCATTGGCCTGTAATCCTCTACTAAGCTTGCATTGTCCTTGGACTTGTATTGTGTTAAGAAAAACATTTCTGGTTGGTTTTTGTTGGGAGTAATGTTTAATCTCTCCGATTTTGTTTCTTCTCTGCATATCCAAAGGTGCAACTTTTATCAAGCATCTGATAAGCTTCAATTATTTTTTGTTTGATTGTCACAAGTGATGCTAATTTGCCTTTATACTTTGATTTGAGCACAAAAAGACATGTAGGAATGCTTGACTTCAATGGCTGTCATCCCACTGACATGTGACACTTGCCTGATGTATTTAGCAAAACTTTTCCTGTTTGTTTTAAGTTTGTTTTTAATGTGAATCGCAGTGTGATATCTTCAGAGAGTTTAATATTTAAGGCTTTCTGAGATCTAAACAGGAAAACATCAAATGTGCTGAGAGTTTGTGCTCAAACTTCACGTTAGAATTTTGTTTATCATTTGCATATTTCTGGTTGAAATTCCTATTAGTCAAGTTAGTTTTTCTTTTGCTCCTTTCAATTGTAAAATAGTCTTGAAGCAGTGCACACAGTAATGGTTGGTTTATAAAGCATTAGTGACAACTGGCACCTGAGCAAAAAACTGGGAACGGTGTGCCCCATGCTGCCAGCTTCTACTAAAAAGCATCATTAAAAACTGTATGGGCAGAAAAAAGAAAGACATTAACTAGGAGGACAAAGAGGCAGGATTCGGATTGTATTGTTTTCTAACTTTAATTACATGCAACATCTTCCTATTTGTTCGTCTAATCAGGCCAGATCTTGACACCAACTGGACAGTAATTAGAGAGCAGATCCAGATGGACTCCATGGTTCTAAAGGGACTCACTCCAAACAACGTGTACCAGTTTGCAGTTCGTGCAACAAATTCATTTGGAACCAGTCTACCTAGTATTCCCAGTGACACCATCAGAATGTTCAGTGAGTAGAAGACTTCCTTTAATTGTTTAATGCTTGAAATGTTCCAACAATGAAGAATTATCTTTGAAACAAACCAGTGAAACTCAAAGGAAGCAGTCATCAGAGGCCTTGTCTCCATTTACAGGTCCAGGGAACTTCCACAGGTCAAAGAAGGTGTCCACTGCCACCCCACCTCTATTTTTGATAGCAGTGGGTGCCTCATAGCTTTCATGCTGGTCCCTTTTCCACTGTAGTTGCTAGAAGTTATCTCAAGGGCCAAGGAGTCCTTCCTCACCTGCTCAGCCCATTGTCCCCCCTTCTCCTCCTCCCCTATCCCTTCTCTTTCTTCCACTTCTCCATCTCCTCTCATCTTACTTGCTTAGTTTCTTTCCTTCTTCAAGCTGATCATTGATTCTTGTTCTCCCAACTGTGTTTTTTATCTGTCTCTCTGAGAGATAAACTGGAAGAGGGTAACAATATGGTGAAAGGGGGCTCTTTTCCTTTCTGTATTCAGGTTTAGGATGAAAAGCAAAGAAGGTCTGTAGGAGGTCTTGGAAAGAGCAGGATGAGACCAGACACAGTCTTTCTCCCTCCACTTTTTCAGTTTGAATTGTGATTGTAGAGGGAACCACAAAGACATATGTGTGTGGATATGTTCCTCTGTCTTCTCTATCTCTCTGTTTCCCTCTCTTTTTCAGCTGCAACAACAACAACAACAACAAAAAGGTGAAAAGAAGTGAGTGGGGGCAGAGGGTGGTAGCCCTACCCTCCCCTGAGAACTCAAAGTTTGATTGATGGGATGGCATCCAATCACAGAGGACACTGGGAGGAGGAGGGTGGGTCGTGGTGGTGAGAAAAAAGTTCCCTGCTCACCAGCCTGAGGCTGGGAGATGGAAAAGTGTGGACAAGGAAAGATGAACTGGGTGAGGATTAAATTAGATGAGTGTGAGCTAGGCTGTGGTCATACCTAAGATTTAATCCAGCTTCAGTCCACCTTCAGAGTGAGAGAACACATCACCAAAATGGCCAGAAATTTTCTTTCCACATTATCTATCCCAAAGGTGAATTTTCTGAGTTATTTAACACTGAAAGAAAACATCACTCTCACTCTGAAAGTGGACTGAAGCCAGATTAAACTTTAAGAGTGACCATAGCCCTAGCCAAAATTAGGATGTTTATTCATTTTGCCCTAGAACAGATTAATCTGTTGTGGTGTGACCGTACCCTTAGGCCGCGTCCCCATGCACTTCATTTAGTCCAAATTGGACTATATTCCGGATATGGAGGCGAGTCCAAATTGACCTGTCCCCATGCGATTGACGAAAATGCGGGCTCAATTTGAATGTGCCTTCCCCATGCAAACCACGCTAAACCACTGCTTGGGGAAACAGCATAATTTTCTCTATGCCCCCTCTCTCCTGAGAGGAGGTGGGTTAACATCACCAACCTCTTTGCTGCCCACTGTAGTGAGGGCAGGGAAATGCCACCCAAAGCCCCTTCCCCGATCGCAACTGCTGGGCATTAAACAGTGATCAAAAAGAAATGAGCCTCTTTGCTGCCATTCCTGTCCTGTGCATTGAGGATTGCAACTGCTGGCCCCATCCCCCTTACAAGATGCTGCATTCAGTTCAATTAATACTTTCCAAAGTCAGGCAGGTTTAACCAAAAAACAAAGCTACCCTCTATGTCACCTGGGCATTCTCTCCCTAAAGAAGGTAAATCAGTTTATGTTCTGCGTTCCAGTGGGTCACACTTTGTGAAAGAGGGCCTGAACAAGTTATTCTAATCGAGGAATACAATTGACAGACAGAGAAGATATGGGAAAGTTTTTCAATAATTGGTGCGCCACGAACACACAGGGTGCGTTCCCATGGTACTTATTTGCCTCTCTATTGCCCCTCTACTGAAGTGGATTTAAGAAAAGCGCGTTCAATTCCGAATTAAGTGTCCCCATGGGGCTCAGCAAAACACGCATTTAAAATGCACAGACCGTCTCCAAGGCAGCGTGTTTTGTTTACCCGCATCTTTTTCTCCCCGCCCCTCGCTATTTTATTGGGTGCTTGTGCGATCGTGTGCTCATTCACAAGTCTAAAAGAAAAATTTACAAGTTCTCTGTTCGTTTCCCCTGCTTGCGAAGGCAGCCGGGCTGCAGCCAGCGCTATTTACAAGATCTCCAGCTGCTGAAACGCCTCCCCCCATCCAGCAATCGTGCGATCGTGCAATCATTTACAAGTCCAAAAGAAAAATAATTTACAAGTTCTCTGTTCATTGGGTGCCTCCTCGCCAGGAAGGTCCTGGTGAGGAGGCACCACAAACCATGCAAAGTTGGCACCCGCGGTGCCAAGCACTGAAAGGCGATATTGCAAAATCGGAGGGGGGGGGGTTGCACAGAGGAAGCCCTCGCCCGTCCCCCTCCCGCCTTCCCCAATCTCTCCCCCACTCTTCACCCCCTGAGCAAATCCATCCTTCAGGAGGCTCTGCTTTGACTGCCTGTAAAGTGCAGTTCGAGAAAGAGGCGATTGGGCTGGCTGTGGATGAGAGTCAAAAAAGAGAGAGAAAGAGAGAGAGATGATCTGGGGGAGAAGCCCCACCCCTTTTGCCACGGAGCGTCTCCACGGAAAATGCTGCGCTGAAAACCCGCATCTTCCCGGACAGTACGGATGTAGTCTGCTTTAAACGGCTATTTTTTTAAAGCGTGTTTTCCCCATTAGCGACGCTGGAAGCCCGGATTAAAGCCGTGCATGGGGCCACTCTGAGGCAAAAGAAGATTTTCATCGGACTTTTTATTCCTTGGGAACGCACCCACAGTCTTTTTTTATTAGGTGCTTGATGCTTTCTCCTTTACTTTGCCATGGAGTCAATTATTACACCAGTGCATTTTGGGGCATAAACTTTATTATGGCCAAAGACCAGAAACCAAGTAAGAACAATATAATTCATTCATTCATTCATTCATTCATTCATTCATTCATTTATATTTTTATCCCGCCCTTTACCCAAATGTCTCAGGGCGGGTAACAACATTTAAAATAAAATATATTAAAACAGATAACAACATATATTAAAACAGTGCAAGCGGGAAGGGGGAGTGCATCCTCATTTAACTGAAAGCCAGAGTAAATAGGTACATCGTATACAGTGAGAGAGCCTGGCGCACCTCAAGGGGGAGACTATTCCATAGCCTGGACAGGGTCATAAAATAGCTTATATAGTACAGTAGCAGCTATAAACCATCAGCCACTTACGCAATAAAGTTACAGGGAAGGTAGTTGCTGGGAATTTATCAGCTCCATGGAAAGGCTTATTAATTTTGGTAATTCTGAGTGAGAACTTATTAATATAAATTTAAGAAAATGGGTATCTGTTTTAAAATACTGTAATTTCTTGAAAAACCAGCAGTTGTTAAACTTGGAAATAACAACCCCTTTTACAAATTGTTACTGTATTAGCTCAAATGCTTACCCAAGCCATAATAAATGGGGAAGGGGGAATCTCTTCAGATGATTTTCAAAAAGAACCTCCTGCACATTGATTGGAAAGCAGGGGATTGCTGTCGTCGTGGCTGTACTCTACATGTTCACGAATGGCTTTTTTTGCATTCCAATTTGAGTCAAATCAAATATCCAAACATTCTATTTGATTTGAATGTATAAAATCCGAACGCAACAAAATCCAGTTTGAATCAAATACATTCGAATCTATTCGTTCAAATGTTAGATTTGAATCTGAAGATACGAATGTCGACAACATTTCGTACACATCCCGTTTTATCCTGTATGCATCCTGTTTTGTCCTGTACTATCACCACAAATGCGTACAGATACATATGAGATTTGTACAGATATGTATGTAATACATACGTATCTGTACACTCAGATGTTTAAATCTGAACGTGTTTGAATTCAGATGTCCACATTCGATTGAATT
Organism: Aspidoscelis tigris stejnegeri; assembly: GCA_023333525.1. Classification (NCBI taxonomy): domain Eukaryota; kingdom Metazoa; phylum Chordata; class Lepidosauria; order Squamata; family Teiidae; genus Aspidoscelis; species Aspidoscelis tigris. The sequence goes on from JALMGA010000007.1 coordinate 19,665,506, forward strand.
CGATCCAATTTCAAATGTTTAGAACATTTGTGCACATCCCTTGATCTGCATACTATTTTTTGCTCCATTATAGACCAAGATGTAATTTGTGAAAATCAAAGGAAAATCATCTCTCTCCCTGCATTTCCCTTCTTCTAGAGTTTACCTGTCACTGCTTCTTAGCTATCTGACTTTAATTAATTCTTGCCCAAATCTTAATTTTTCGTCTCCATCAGCCAAAGTCCTAATGGAGCAATGATTGTTCACTCAGTAATCTTCTATGTACAACACTCTGAGAATAGTTTGTCTCCAGGTTATGTTGGTTTAGTGCCATTTCTTCTTCAATTTCGACTTTAGTTTTGCAAAAGTCTCTTTGGTCCCCAATTATGCTTTTAAAAGGCAACTTCTTTCCCTTTGCTCCAGCCATATCTAAGAGTGTTTTTCCACTGTCACTAAAAGTACCCATTAAGTACCCATTAATGGGTACATAATGGCATTTTTGTACCCATTAATGGGTACTTAATGGGTACTTCTAGTGACAGTGGAAAAACACACTATATCAGGCATTGCGGAATACAACAACCCTGGGAGCAGATACCATTCCATAAAACACAAGGCCTGGGTGCAATTAAAGAACGCTGCAGGCTAAGAAATAGGCTTTTGCTATGACTGTTCAGCCACAGATTTTTCATTTTTGTTTGGCTGCCTGGTGAGTGTGTATGTATAGTGACTTCACACAGAATTGGTAAGTAAGCATCTGAGGAAGAGGTAGCTCTGACAAGCTGATTGTTCACCTCTTCCATTCTCCAAAACGGAATTCTATATGCTACTTGCATAATTTAAAGACTACCACAGGAGAAAGACCAAAAGAAATTTCTAATGCAGCAAAAAGGAAGCTGCACAGTTTCAACCACCGACTGAGGGATTGGTAATGGCATCAGACAGATAGTATCCAGTTTTTTTTTGATCAAGTGCTTGGGAGCGTTGTTATAAAAGCAGAATAAGATCTTGATAATGCAGGCGATATATATAGCTTCTGGGCTTTCTGGGCTTGCAGTCAGGAAATGCCGTCTGGTTTTGTGCCTCGGAGCAAAAGAATTTGAGGCAACTTTTGTGTATGGCACAGTGGGGAAAAGCGGAGAGTTTAACATGAGGTGTTCTGGATGGCCCAGAGGCCGGAAGTTGTGGGAGTGGGAAGGGAAGGTCATGGAGTATGGGGGTGATTGGAAACACACACTCACAGTCAGTCACTGTGTTGGTGCTTCCTGTCACGCCACAGAGACTGATCCTTTGGTGGCCCTCAACATGATTATGATTTGTTTATTTATCTGTTTATTTAATATATCTTTAGTCAACCCTTGGTCTTCAAGGCAGCTTTCACACTGGGTGCATCCCCATGCACTTTTGGTCCAAATTGAAATCAGGTTTGGCAAGGGGGGGTCCCCATGCATTTTAGATTTGGGCTGATTTCCATGGACCAAATTGCCCAAACCAGGACCAAATTTGATACTGGAAAAAACAGATCTGGGCACAGTTTGGGGGTTTGACACACATTGCTTTGCGAGTTGGGCCTGCACATGGGGATGGTCCGAGGCTATCTGGTGAGGAGATTGGTGCTCACATCAGTAGGAGGTGGGGGTTTCATGCCCTGTGCTTGACGTTCCTGCCCTGTGCATTGGAGATCGCAGCCGCTGAGATTTTTTGGGAGTAAATGGTGTTAAAGCTGAAACGATGAGGAGTTGAATGGCCTTTGCTGCCCCACGAGATTCTTTTATACAAGTATTCCACTCCCTGTTTCCCGATCGCTAAGGCAGGCAGGATAATGGCTCGATTTTTCTCCCTTTTACACAGAAACTATCCCACCCGCATTTCTTGATTGCTAAGGTGGGCATGATAATGGCTTGATTTTTCTCTGTTTTATGTTTGCTGGATGTTCTTGCAGTTTGCGGGTGGAGCAGAGTTGTGCAAAACTTCTCAACTACTCAACTGCCGCCAAACCTCGTAACAAATTGTTGTTGTTGTTGTTGTTGTTGTTGTTGTTGTTGTTATTATTATTATTATTATTATTATTATTATTATTATTATTATTATTATTATATTCTCTGTGCTGCTAAGGGGGGGGGAATGCAGCATTTGCAGCGGACAGCACAGGGGTAGGGTGATGTCAATCTGGCTTCCAATGAGGAGAGAGGGGTCAGAGAGGAGATGGCTCTGCTCTCCGATGCTGGGGTTTGGTGCAGTATGCATGGCGATGGCTGAATCTGCACCCAGCCCGCGTTACTGGGAATGGCATGAGGACAGGCAACATTCGATCTCGGTCCCGCACCCAGTCCAATGCATGCCCAATCAGACCCAAATGGTTTGCATGGGGATGTAACCACTGTGTGCCTTGACATGAATCAAGCAATTTGGACCAGGAGCAGGAATGGCACTGAGGAGCACATTGGCAGCCAACTATAAGACAGATCCTGTCCTGTCTAAAGATTGTGGAATGAAATTTCTTTGCCCTCTGAAGCTGCAGGCCAGGGAGGATTTACTAGTATACCCATAAATGACCCTGGAAGTGAGCCATCTCCAGAGCCTAGCCAAATGGCATCTTGCTCTGTGTGAGCCATGCCAACTGCCATCAACTGTCTTCGTAGTGGCAGCAGGAGCAGATTTCAGCCCAGGAGCTTGCAAGTGCCATCTCTCTAGAGTGCTATCAAGTGTGATTTGTGCACTCAAGAGAGCAGCAATTGACACAGTTATGTGGCCAGGATGTTTTCTGAGAGACCATGCCTCTTGGGGACTGCTCTGACAAGTAGGCACTGCATTCCATGGAGGCAGCTGGCATAGTTTAGTAAGGTGGGCCTCTCCTTTCAGACTTCTAATCTAAGGGAAGAAGAAGGAGGGAAGAGGGAAGAAGGAATTTAACTCTTCTCCATTTCCTTGAAGCTAGGTGATATGCACAGCCTTGTTGTGGTAGTTGGAGAATAGAGGGGGCACGACTGTTTGGGAGCAAGATGGCAGAGCCCCTTAGAAGAAGAAGAAGAGAAAAGATGGCTTTTCTCACCCATTTAAGGGGACTCAAAGCAGCTGACAAACCTTCTGTTCTTCTCCCCACAACAGACACCCTGTGAGATAGGTGGGGCTGTGAGAGCTCAGCAGAGAGCTGTGACTAGCCCAAGGTTACCCAGCTGGCTTTATGGAGGAGTGCAGAATCAAACCTGATATTCCCAGAAAAGAGTCCAGCTCCTCAACCACTAGACCAAACTGGCTCATTTAGCATGCTTCTCTTCTTCACTCCCCACAGGCAAAATGGTCCCACCCTGGTGACAAAAACTGGAGATGGGAGAGGGGTTAGGGAGAAAAGTAAGGTTCTGAAAACTATGTATTATTGTGGAATTTGTTATAATTTATTTTTTTTAAAAAAATGGGGGGGGCACACTGTCCTCTTTAGAAGAAGCTTAGTTTCCTGTTGCCTGGAAGCTTTAGGATTGTTTTAGTTAGGGAAGAATCCTGGATTTAAATTTAACATCTGAACAGAATGTTTGTGGAAATCTCTTCAAGGTTCAGGAAGCTCTCTGGGAATTGCAGCCTCAAGAAAGGTCCTTGGAGAAGGTCATCTGTCCTTATGGCTGGACACATGTTCTTCTCATATCCTGTTTATTTTTAATCACAGATGCTATTTGTAATTAAAGAGAAAAACCAAAAAAGTATTCTGCCCTGTTGTTTGGGTAGAATTTATTCCTTTCTCAATATAGAAGCTAATATTGGCCTGCTATAATGAATCTGGATATAGGTGCAATCAATCCCCAATCTTGTGTTACAAATGGTGTTAGTAAGCATTTCTGATCTCTCCCTGTGAAGCTTCAGGCCTTTCCTATCAGCCCAAAGCCACTGCAGTTAGGTCCAAAACTGGTCCCAAACGAAGACATCTTCTATTCACGCAAAAAGCACTCTGGTTTTTCTTTTGAACACATGAGGATCTGGCTCTCTTTTCTAAATAGAAGGAAAAACATAAGAGGCAGTGCAATTCCTCCCCTGTTTTTTTCATTTCCCCCCAGCTTTCTTCCTCTAACCCCCCAACCCCCCCCCCCACACCATTCACATTATTTATTCATGTTTCCAAATCTTGCATTTCACATTTGATGCATAGAACAAACATTGTGTTTTAGGTAAATACCTTGTTCTGTAAAAAACATGTTTTGTATGTGAAATGAGGTGTGACTTTATGCAAAAGCCCCATTTTCTCAAGTAGTGTATTCAGCAATGTGACTGCAGGCTTTAAAAAATACTGCACACACACAGAAAGATGAAACCAGCTTGGCAGTGAATGCATGTAAAATATAAGTGGAACAAAATCAGACTGCACTGTCTGATTTGTAGGTTTCATCCATGCTATAGAAAGTAAAGGCTCCAAAGGGTCTGTTCTCCTTGGGTCTACAGGTGGCTCTCAAGATGCAAAATCCATTTCTGGGGCTTGTTTCCACTCATGCCTTTCAAAATGGTTTAAAAATGAAACAAACAAACAAAAGCAATTCAAACACGGATTCTGGCAGTCCCCACTTCAGTGGCTTTAAATCACTTTAAATTGCTATCAACACCTCTGCTGCCCCCACCCAAAACGGTTCAGAATTGCATTAGGGAAAGGGATTCTTTTCTTCCCCCCAATTGCCAGCTGGGGTCCCACCCCCTGACTACCGATTGGATCCCGCAATGACATGGTGGAGGGTGCGGAATTGCAGATCCCCCTCTCCTCTCCTCACCCCTCCCCTCATGCTTTTGCAAAAGATGTGACCCGGGGGAAGGAGAGAAGCAAGGCAAAGGAGGCGCCTCCATTGTGTGCTCCTGCCAGTCCTGCACGCACACACACACACACACACACCTTCCTCCCCTTCACTCTCCTCCCCTCCCCATTGCCAGCAGCACCGGCTGGTATACACACACACATACGTAAACTCAGGACTGGTGTTTTTTCGCTTCTCCGCAAATGCTCGGGCTCAGCAAGCGAAGGAGGCACCTCTTTTGCCTTGCAAAGCCTGGGCAGTTGCAGAGAAGTGAAAAAGCGGCAGCAGAGAGAGACCTGCATGTCCGCTCGCATGGCAGGCTGCACATGGCACGCTCAGTCACCGACGGGGCATGGGGGGAGGTGCTTATCTCCCTCCCAGGGCTCAGCAAGGCAAAAGAGGCACCTCTAGTGTGTGCTTCCCAGGTAGGAGAAAGCGAGGGGAAGCGTAAAATGAAACTTGGTTAGCTTATCAGTGTGAAGTATGGAGTGGGTGAGTTGCTACATCTTGGCCCCGTTCCCACTAGGACTTTTTTGAGTGTTCAAAACGGTTTCAAAGCACTCTGTCCACATTGAAAAGTGGCTTTTCACATTAAAAAGTAAAACTGATAAAACAAATTTAAAAACCACTGGTTAAAACAACTCTCACTCCCGTTTTTTTAATGAAACTGTTTATGGGGCATTCCCACTTGGATCAGAGTGCTTTGAAACAGGTTTGAAGCAGAAGTCCATCTGCCTGCCCACCACTGCCTTGCTTGCTCAGGTGCTTGTCTGTCTGTCTGCCCGCCTGCTGTTTCACCTACTGCTTCATCCCTGCCACTGTGGCTGCCACCGGCCACTAATGCTGCCCTGCTCGCTTGCTTGACTTCCCGCCAAGCAGCTCTGGTGCTCCTGAGGCATAGGGAGGAGGAACAGAAAGCGGCCAGTGAACAAGCGCGCTCCCCCTCCCTTTTGGGCACTGCTGCTGCTGCTGCTGCACCACCAACATGCTCTGTTTTAAAGCAGAATTAAGAAAAACAAATGGGAACTCAAATAATGTGAGTTCACATCTTTTTTTTTTTTAATTCCGCTTTAACGGAGCTAAGTGGGAATTCACCCCTTAGCAGTCTGAATTGTTACTTCTTAGCTGAATATGGATCTGGCACTTTAACAAATCTGTCAAGGGACTGGTCCCTGCGCAGGGTGAAAGCCCACCCGTTTCGTGACACATCTTTCCCAATACTGCTGTAGCATTCCCACAGCAATAAGGAAGAAGCATTTTAAAAGCAAAAACAGAAGAAAAGCCTGAAAAAACAGGTGTTTATTTATTCCGTTTTTTAGCCAAATAATCCTCAAAATACCCCTGAAACAGATTGGTAATGGGGACAAAGAGAATCCAAACTGTTTCTAAACCATTTTAAAATGCCAATGGGAACGGGACCCTGGAGGCATCCTGTATACAGTTTGCAAGAAAACAAAACTCCTTGTGTGGAATCCACACTCATATTCCCCCCATCGTGGAAGTTCCACTGTGGAACTTCAAGAGGCTGGGTCATATAAATGGCATGCCTCTTATCCCTTTCAGATGATCCCCACATTTCTCTTGCCAAGACAACATTCTTTGTGGCCCTCTGGATACAGCCTTAGAGATAAAACCCACAGACTGTCCATCAAGTGGAAAAGAAAAGGCCTGATCTTTTGTGCAGTTTGAGTTTGGTTGCAATGCAGCTGTGCAGAAATGTTGTATAGCAGCGTGACACTTCAATACACGTGGGATAGCTTTGTACCAGAGCCTAGTGAAAGTATGGGTGTATTTTTGTGTGTGTGGTTTGAAAAAAGTATGATTTTGTAAAGCAAGTTCACAACTTGAGAACACTGTCTCCAGAAAGACCCTGTAGGAATCAGACAATACTATATATTTTTGTCGTTTTAAATTTTTAGCGAGATGTAAAACAGTCCACTGTCCACTTTCACCTGTAGCTTATGTGAGAATTAAACTGTGCTTTCTAAAGCTTGTTTAAGCTACTTTGAAAATGCTTCCTTGCCATTACTGGCACTTTGTATCAGTGCATGCTCTCCTGCTACTGAAACTGTTTCTGAAACTGCCGCCTCGACATTCTGCAGAGGCATTTTTGGCTCTCCGTTGCCAGCCCCTGCTGCAGAGTACCTTCACTGAAGGTGTATTTTTGCACCCCCTCCTCCACGATGCCCCATATTCCTAACTGCACCTAACATTCCCTGTGCTTCAGTTATTAGGCAAAGTTACCTTGAATTGTATAGTACACCATATTTTTAATTGTTGCTCTGTGGATTAATGGAAGTTTAGATGTGATCTGGTCTCTACCTTACATTGGCTTTTGGCATCAGTATTATAAGCTTGTGACATTGCCCACATAATAAAATAGTTTAATAAGCTGTTGGCCACAACTTCATTGCCACTTGATGAGCCACAGTGAGATGTTTCAGGTTCAGGTTTATTTTAATAGTGTTCTGTTTATATACAGCCTAGTCCTTTATTTTCTCCAGCTCTTTTCTGTATGGTTTTTCAATTATTATTAGGTACAGGGTTATGAGGATGGTGGAGCATCTTATCTTCATCATAGTGAAGGCCTGCATAAAATGATTTCCTGGCAATGAAATATAGCAAGTCCTTAACTACTGCTTCCCACAGGTTTGGCATTTACAGAAACAACATTGCTTTAATAAGAACAGATTAGAAACCATTATAGAGCAGGAAGGGGCTCATCAATTACATAAAACTTCATCTTGTCCCAGAAGCACTAGAATATGTATACATTATATTGCTTTAATAGCCTCATGTGATGTAATTGGACCTCCTCTCCCCAAGAAATGGACCATAAAATAACACTACAAGGGGATAACAATTTTACCAAAAGATGAAGCAGAATTAAGCAACACTGCATTGGCACTGATCCCCTGCCAGGAACCTTTTATCAGTCACCAGTGCCTTGAGATTACTGGCCAGGCCCAGACTCAGTGGAAGAAAGCAGAGGGGAAAATTAGGGTTGTGCATGAACTGGTTCTAGATACATTAAGAGATTTCAAGGTTTCACTACCAAACTGAATCCTACTAAAAATTCAGGGTTCAGTTTGACAGTGGATCAAACTGAGAAGGGTGGAAAGCAAACAAACAGTTCAGTTTGATCCTTCTCTCTCAGTGAACCTTGTCTTCTCCTCCTTCATCTACTATGAGTCCTCCATCCCCTATTGCATCCATGGGCTCCTTCTTTCCTCATGTCTATGCTGGTCCAATGCTACAGACTGAGCAATTCTTGGAAAAGCAGTGGTCAGCTTGCTTCTTGGCCTACTAGAACATCCAGAGTGGAGGGCTGTGGGTCTTCCTAGAAGGACAAGCATGCAGACATGCAAGTATCCATTTCCTGAAAGGGCTCAGATATAGCAAAGTGTATAACCAAGATATAACTAAGGTGTCACGGGGAATGGGTTTGCGCACTTGGCATTCTGTGGGGACCCATGGGCCTCCATTCTGGGAGGCCTAGTAAGCTAAGAAGAACTATGCTGACCACAACCTTTCCAATAATTATGCGCCTGGTGGCACTAGACTAGCACAGAAATGGAGAAGGAAAGAAACCCATGGATATAATGACATAATGGAGGAGACCACATGTGCAACGGTTGTTCATATACCATTTTTCAAATCGAGCCAGTTGATTTGTTGAACCAGCTGGCTGGTTCTAGATTTTATAGTATATAGTTCAGCCAACCTTTGGATCAGGTTTGTTGCAATTTAACATTTATGTGCATTGTTACTAACTGGGACATTGGAGCAGAAATTTGAGTGGGTAAAGTTTCTAAAATGTCAATCTTCTCCTGCCTTAGAACATACAAGGCAGCATGCAAAGGTTCAGCCAGACATTGGTTTCTTACTCCATGCTTTATTCCAGAATATCCAAATATAGCGGAATAAGTAACTAATATCTGGATGTAGCCAAAGAGTTATGTATCAGATGGGTAATATGTAATAAAATATAAGTAAAACACAATGTTTCTGTTTTTCAAAAATGATTAAAATGTAGATTGAGGTTTTTTAAAAAAGAAAAATGCATCCTTTTAAACATCAATAACAAAATGTTCAAATATACTTCTTGGTGGATTGTCTTTTAATAGTTTGGGGCTGCTGTTGAAAAGGCCACGTTTCACCCTAACCTTTTATAGTAAAAAGTCAGCCACAGGGTAATAATGGGGGAAGGAAAGTAGAAAATTCCTCTCTGAACAGAAGCTGTCTTCAGGGTTTTGCCTTTAAGGACCACCTGTTGAAGGAGCAAAGGTCTGATATTCAAGAATACATTAAGAAGGATTAGACATTCCTTGGATCTCATTGTGAATGCAGCCACAGCTGCTATTAAGGGCTTTCTCCCTTATTGTTTCAATGCTTGTGGCTAAAATAGAGTTGAAGACCCTAATCCACATTATTATGTGAACTAAACTGCTTTTCTGTTGCAGAGAGAACAAAATATGCCCATATATGTATTTGTGACTGTACCAGTTTTGTCTTCTCAGGGCCTGAAGAATTAGGGAGCGGAAGCTATGGGCCCCGATATATCACAAACTCTGGAATTGGTGATGATGATGGCATTGATATTGATGATTCAGACTATGACATTTACATTGATGAGGTAAATCCAAAAGGATGATTGTGCCAGTTATGTTCAGTGCAGATGGTTCTGATGTCGCATTTAGACAAAGACAGAGAACAAATGTTGAATAATCATAAGTCCCCTATATGCCTTTTCAGATGTGTTAACAATTGCTACATTTGTTTATTGAACCTTTGTCCAGACAGTACTAACTCAATCTACATTATTTTGATAATATGGAGTAAAATACAGCCAGTCATATTTTATTATGGATTATCCATGTTTTATTCTGGATAATCCAAATAATGTGGATTAAGTAAAGGCTGTCTGGGTGAAGTTTAAGGATGCATCCATGTGGCCCATGGAAGGGAGCATCTGGGATGGGGGGCACAGGACCCACTGCCAGAAAGAACAGTATGATGTACGGTGCTGCAAGAGGAACTTGGGTCCCAGCAGCAGTGTTTCCACAGGGACTAGAAAAATGGCCGGAAATGAGACAATCCTTTCAGTCCTTGAAGGCGATCCTAGGGGGAAATGGTGGCCTTTGAGTTGCATATTATCCTTCCAGTGAATTTAGCATCCTGAGTCACCCTGAGAGTATGGGAAAGTCTAGTCCCAGAGTGGTTGGTCTGAAATGGAATCTTCCTGCGGGTGTGGAGGTCACAGATTTGGACAGCACTCTCTGGAGGGATGACTTTCTGCTTACAGGGATCCATCTTATCCTTCAGTTAACTTCCATGAAGAGATTCATGGCTTAATATACTCCAAGTATAGCCCCATTTCTGTGGCCATAAAATATATGGAGAGACAAAATTCATGCATTGGATTCTCTGGTTTAGATCTTCTCTTTCGAGAGTCCAAGAAACATCCAACAGGGCACGACTGTACTTCTATTTCATGCAATTCTAGTCATGAGAGGAAACACCCAAAGAGGCTCAAAATATCCCATGCTCTTGTACTGGTGAAGGAAGAGATGGGACTCTGTTAGAGAACAAGGCCATTGTATTCTACCATTAATGAGATTTCTTTTTTTAGTTGGTTGTGAGAAAACAGAATTTTGGACTGCGCACACACCTTCAGCTTGGTTCAGTAGCAACCCACCAAGACGCAAAGTCTGCAGCTAACTTTCTTTCTGATTGTTTGTCAGCTCAAACCACTTCCAGCAATTAAAGGAGGAAACAGGAAGTTCTTGGTTGAAACCAAGATCACGCAAGAGTCCAACGCACGACTCCTCTCTAGATTGCTTGCAACTACTTCATCTCCTATTAGTTCCCCTGTAACTGCCATACCTCTTCCTCGTTCCACCACTGCTAGCAGTATGACAGCCAAGGCCACCAGGAGGAACAGTGGAACTTCACTTGTCCGGCAGTCGGATCAGTCGTGTGATGAAACTGTCTGCTCCACAGACAGCTTTTGTGTCAATGATTATGAGCGAAGTGGCTCCCGCTGTCACTGCAATCTTGGGAAAGGAGGAGAAAGTTGCTCAGAAGGTTGGTTTATTTGGAAAGCTTAGGCATTTTGATTGGCATGTCTAAGCAATTAAGCAATGCAATATGAAAAAAAATCACAACTCGTTTGTCAGAAAAGGGATAAGAAGCTCTTAGTATGCTTGTTGGTCCAATACACTGGCCAGTGTGGAATTGCCCTAGGAAGCTGCTTTATCTGGCATTAGACCATGGATGTGACCTAGCTCAGTCCTGTCTTCACAGGATAATAGACATTTTCTAAAGGTTCAGTCTAGGATATTTCCAGGGTTTTTTTGGGGGGGCTGTGTGTGGAATGCTGAAAAGCGAATGCTAGTCCTTTTTGCATGCAGAAGACCTACAGCAGATCTATGGCTCATTTATTATCAAACCACCAGCAGGACAAATTTGAAGAGAACACCAACATTTATTAATGCCATGGCATAGAGCCTTGTCTTTGACCTTGCAGGGTCAACAGGCAGTAGAAAATATGGAAGTTATATATACAGTTGCAGTAACACAGATTTACATACATGAAGTAACTCTTATCCTCATTGGCTTGGAGATGTTTTAGTTTCAAGAGGTATAGAGAACAACTAATAGTGGTCTGCCTCAGAAAGCTTTTTTCTGCCTAAATCCCTGTCTCCTGCCAATGTATGCAAAATAAACTCCACCTAATACAAAAAAAGAACACAAGAGGAACCCTGCTGGATCAGGCCAGCATCCTGTTTCACACAATGGCCCACCAATTGCTTCTGTGCATCTCAAGCAGAAGACAAAGGCAAAACCTTCACCTGCTCTTGAGTCCCTGCAAATGGCCTTTAGAGGCATCCTGCCTATCTCTTCAACCTGGAGGTGGTACCTAGGCACCAATTCTAGAAGCCATTGATACACCTGTCCTCCATGACTTTATCTAATCCTTTTTTAAAGCTCTCTAGACTGATTGCTGTCAACACTTCATGTGAAAGTGAATTCCATAGACTAATGAGCCTCTGGGTGAAAAAATAATTCCCCTTGTTGGTCCTAACTCTCCTGCCCATCGGCTTCATAGAGTGCCCCCTGGTTCTAGTGTTGTGTGCTAGAGAAAAGAAGTTTCTCTATCCATCCTTTCATGGCCATGATGATTTTATATAGTTCAATCAGGTCACCTCTTAAAAGCTGTCTTTCAAGGCTGAAGAGGCCTAGATGTTGCAGCAGCCTGCTTTTGTAAGGAAAATGATCCAGCCCTTCTGCAGCTCTTCACAAAATCTTTTTAAGTTTTTGTTACCCTGAATAATTCAGTGTCATCAGCAAACTTTGCTATCTTACTGCTTACCGCTACTTTTAGATCATTTATGATTAGATTAAAATGGCTGCCAGTGTAGAATATTAACAAAATCTTGTTTAAAGCGCCATGATCGAAAGCCAACTATGTGGTGAAATGCAGAAATTAGAGTCTGAATCTTTTCCCCGACACAATTCAATATACTTTGATGTCCTCTAAAGGAAGGAAGTGCTGTACCATCTTGGAATGCATTTGAGCAGCCTTCGGAAACCCCGTTTTAAGTTGTAGGGACAAGGCCAGCCCTGAAATGCAGGTAGCATAGGTATGGGGTAGGGAACAGAGTGGTGGTTCTTCTGCCCCTCTGCTGTACCCGTTCTGCTCCCAAGTGAAGAGGAGCATATTAATCTGTGGTTTGTCAAAACCATAAGCTGCTACAGAGGCGTTCCAGCATTGGACTGGGATTGCCAGACACCCCCATAACCTTCTCAGTGCAATGTCGATTCCAGTGCACAGAAAAGACATTGCAACACTGTTGAGTGAAACCCAATAGCAACACTAGATTTCCTGTAACAGCACCGCTTACCTACACATTTGAGGAGGCACATATGAAATAATCTCCCTGAGGACCTTGAAGCAGCAACCAAGTGCCCACCTCTCTCCCTTTCTTTTCATGCACTTGGCTGGGTCTTAAAAGTGTTCTCATATACAACAAAACTTTAACAACTTCAAATAATAAATGTAAAGTTTTATTTTATTTAGAGGTTCATGGCTAAGAAATATGCCCTACTGTTGCCTTTCAGATATTGCAATTCAGTATCCTCAGTTTTTCGGCTATTCCTATATCACATTTGAGCCTTTGAAGAATTCCTACCAGACCTTCGAGATCACAGTTGAGTTTAAGGTATATTATTCAGTGAACGCTATCTACATGTTGCATTATATTTTAAGTAATGGAAACATAATGCAGAAAGTTGTGTTCGTTTTATATGAGAGGTAGTCAATCCAAACACTTTGCAAACTGCTACGGCAAGCTTCTTAAAATGGTGGCATGTGGGGGGGGGAGGGGGAAGTAAAGCGGGCCATTTCCTGTGTTCCATGACATGCTGCCAAACCAGACAATATAGACACATTTCACAGCCGTTCAACATGTGTCCCAGTTCTGGTTTAGTTTTCAGCCTGCTGTGATGCAAGCCAAATTCACACTTAACTGAATGGAATGGTCTTCAAAGGGCCAATTTGCACTTGGCCTGGTAGCTGATGCGGATTAAGCTCTGAAATGGAGCATCCACACATGAAGGAGCCATTTCCTAACCAGAAACAGCACCTTTTGTTCAGGAGCTCACTCCATGTTGACTATGTGAGGTGCAGGTTAAACCTGCACTAAGTACATACTTACCTTTACCAAGTGCTGGAGCTGGGAAGGCTCTTGCAGGCCTATTTGCATCTTTTCCGGTGCTGGAGGAACACATGATGCACTGTGCCACCCTGGTAACAGTACCACTCCTGCACACTGGCACCAGGGACCCCAAGATTACGGTGTTTGGACACTCATCCATACCTCAGGTAAGTTGCGGATCGGTTGGGGGAGGGTCAGAATGCACTAAGCATCTGCACGTGGAGATGCTTACTGTATTTCCTGCCATTGCACCCAAAATTTCCCTTGGCCAAGAAGCCAAGTGGAAAAGGCCCAAAGATTGTTCCAGGCTGGCTAAGGTCTGGAATGACCAGGGCCATTTGCATACCGGGCACAAGAACATTATCACTGTGACCGTGTTTCTCTGCTTGTACATTCTCTCTGTTGGTTACCTATTCCCTTTAAAATTCAGTTTAAAAGTCCTTATTCTTATCTTTAAAGTTATACACAACCTGGCCCCTCCCTTTCTCTCTGCTTTAATTCATCTCTACCAACCTCCCTGAGCATTGCATGCAATTGTTCAGCCTAGGATCTCATCCTCTCTATTAGCCACTCCCTTTTCATTAGCTACTCCCTATCGCTGGAATCATCTCCCTCTTCACCTACAGTCAGTCCCTTCTCTTACTGTTTTTTAAGACCCAATTGAAAAAGTTTCTTTCTTGTCAAGCTTTGGGCACTTTATCTTAATTTTCATGATTTTACACAATTAGATTTATTCTACTTCTAATGTCACTTATTTTATCTTTTTATTAGATTGTAAGTTATTGGCAAGTTTTGCAATGTTGTTTTCTTTTATCTTCCATCGTAAAGCGCTATGTATATTAAGGGAGCTATATCAATGAACGGTTCGATTCAATTAATTCCTGCAACATCAGGCATGTGGGTGGCCATGTTCCAGGCCTGTTGTCCTGACGTTGGGCATCTCACCCATCCCTAGCCATGATTGGTGTGAGGGGATGGTGCAGATGCTGTGGAAGGGCAGGGTGAGCAAGGTTGGGGTGCAACGCTTGGAAGCATCCCATTTGAACTGCTCTGGTACCATTTGTGATAGCATGGGAAAGCTTGTGGGCAGCTGTTAAGCTATCCACAGCAAGTAAGCCTCAGGAACTGTGTGGGTGGCTTCAGGATTGTAGTGCAGGTGATACGTTCCTGTGATCTGCCTGGCACAGTGTTGGAGCCAAGTGCAAAAAGGCCAATATATAGTTTTACATATAATAGCATGAACATTAAGCCAAAAAAGAGGTAGCCTTAACTACTGTAACCCTTGGCCCTAGGAGTTCTTTGACATAGACTATAATCTTCAGAAGGTTAGCGAAAAAGTCAGATCTGAATGCTGTAGCAATTAAATAGACCACAGATGCCAGCAATTTTTTTATATTATTATTGTGCTCCTGCTGGAAAAAAAATAGTTTATGTCCCAGCTAGATTCTGCTTTCATACATTGTTTTTAAATTTTAAAAATTTTTTGAACAGTGAGGGTTTTATTAAAAATATTACAATTATTGAATTTATATACTTCTGTTTTCTTCACCGCCTTGAGTAGACTTGGTCCCAGAAGGCAGTACATGAATATTTAAATAAAGGACGATAAAACATAATAGACCAGTAAATGGGAGCAGTACAAGATATCATGAGGGCATAAATCCTTTATATGCAAGTTTTCCTATGCAAACAGCTTCGGGTGCAGAAACATCAGAGTACATTTCAAACACCAGAAATGGAGGCGGGAGCAGAATGATGGAGCCGACTTGCCCTTAGCAACTGTTAATACAATTCCTATCTTGTTTCATTACCTTCATTTGTTGGATTTTGTTTTGCCTGAAATGCAGAAGGATTTTGAACAAAACCCAAACCCATATATACGGTATATCTGAGGTGCTCTTGGAATTATTTTTGCAGGCATAAAATATTGAACAGAAATGACTCTAGCTCCGTTGTCGTGATGCACTCAAGATGTGTTAACTTAAGCAGAACCATGTCATAAAGACAGATTCAGGGATAATCATCCCGACCCATCCTTTGCATAGCGCTCCAGGCTGTAAAGTGATGGGAAGAGCATAGCACATGTCTTTTTGTATACAGAGTGTTCCAAGAAGTTGCAAGAATAATTGATCCAGTTTCCCTTTGGTTCGTTACCCTTGAGACCTGGAACTGAATCACTTTGGCTTGGGCTGTTGTAGAAAGAAAGGGAAATAACACAACCGCGAGAGCTGTTGTTTCCAAATTAAAATTACTCCTTTGCTCTGGTGCCTTTTCAGTTTGTGTCTATTGAGCATGCATAGGTTTTAAAGTAAGCAATTGATGTACACTATCAATGCAACATTAATTACTGTGATGTACAATAAGGGAAGACCAGCAGTATTGCTCCTGTGTGGCACCTCTGTCCATAGAAAGCAAGGCATTCCATGTGCATATATGCATCTAAGCATTTGCTTGGGGTAGTAGCACAATAATTAAACAGTGTAAAATTTGTGAGGCACATCCTGGGACCTTTTGTAATGCTATAGGATGTAGATGGGCACAACAGCAGTAGTCAAGCAGCAGGCTGTCTTCACGCTTTTCTGCAACATGACAAAAGAACTTGGAACATTTTTTTTCCTTTGGATCATTTGATAAAGTTACTGGAGGTATCTGCCCTAACATAGTGACTTGGATAACATAGAATATGGTAAAGTAGAGGTAGCCGTAAAGATGCCCTCAAGGTAACTCTTGGATTACTGCATGGGCACGTACATCCAATTTATTGACAGCAATACAAATGTAGTTTGTTTCCCATTTCCTTCCCTCTGTTACCACTAGTCAAAGCCCCCCTTCCTGACACTTGGAGAAATTATCATCATCATAATAGTGCTGTGCCTAAAGACCTTGGCCAGCACTTGTAAACCATTGGCACTGACAAAATCACCATCTGTCACTTGCAAAAGGCCACCCTGCTTGGTTCTGCACACATCATATGCCGATACATCAGGCAGTCCTAGATGCTTGGGAATCACTTGATGTGTGATTTAACACAAAAGCCAGCATAGTGATCTTATTTGTTGTATATTACTTGGTGATGATGATGATGATACTTTAGTAGTAGTAGTAGTAGTAGTAGTAGTAGTAGTAGTAGTAGTAGTAGTAGTAGTAGTAGTAGTATGTAGAATTCTTTGCTCATTCTCAGGCATGCTGTTCCCCCCCCCCAGCTATGATCACGGCAGGCAATTGGGGGGGGGCAGCACTTTCACCCCACTATCAGAATTACAAGATTCTGACAGCAGTGGTAGAGGGAGGTTGAACACCGGGGATGGACCTGTGGGTCATTTCCTGTATTTGAATACTAGGAAAGTCACTGAGGAGATCTGTAAGCCTCCTGGAGTGACCATGCTTGAAGGATCATGGTGGGGGAAGAGCATGGTGTCCAGGTTGGTGCTGCACTCTTCCTGCATATCATGTGTGACTTGAGGGCTCACTGTTGTGGGAATACTTCATCCTCATGATGCACTGAAAGGCCCACAAAGGTGCTGTGTGGATGATGCCTCATTCTAATTTGCTTAATGCGGTTCCTTTGATTTATTGTAATGTAGAGGAAGTTTGGAGTTCTACTTTTGGTTTCTCCAAACCATGTGTTTCTCAGATTTGGGGGCATCATAGTCAGGCTCCCAGTCCAGCCTCACCTCTCCTCTGTCTCCTTACTGTTTCCGCCACTAGATACCTCTAGATACAGTGGATGACAATCAGTGTACCATACCCCAAATAGCATGTCCTACAAAGACAATACAAGAGAAGAAGTCCATAGTGTCCTGTAGGGTATAGGATTGCCACCTGTGATTTAAATAATGCCCCCACCTGGGAAGAATAAAATTACGTAAGCATTGCTCTCGCGGTAGACAGACAGGGTCCTTCTGAAAAAAGAGGCACATTTTCTAAAATTGCTGTGGTAATGTACACATCAAGCTTTTCTAAACACAGTTCAGGGGAAGTTAATAGCATAATTGTTTTTGCTCATTTCCAGCCGGAAGCAGAGGATGGTTTGCTTCTGTACTGTGGAGAGAATGAGCATGGGCGCGGCGACTTTATGTCTGTGGCGGTCATCAGGCGGAGTGTGCAGTTCAGGTGAGGCTGAGAAAAATGCAGCCAATGGGCTTTTTTTTTTTTTTTGGCTTCCCAAGCAGTCTACTAGTAGATTCCCTTGAGAGGAGCAAGAGGTCACATTAGTTTATATTGCACCGAAGAGGAGTCAAAATGTCTGTGATTTGTAAGCTAAAATATATTACATTTTCTCGCTCCACTTGTTTGGGAGGTGGAAATTATGGTTGGGGAATATAGGTGGAGTGTGGGTGCTGTTGTTGCACGTGAATTCACTTTCAGGATCTGGCAAAATGGGGAGAAGAAAGGAAGACATATTGGCAGTGGAAGGAAGTTCCTGCAGAGGTTTCTAGAGTATCCTCTGGACCCCAACAGAAGTTACAAAGGACATCTGTATAGAGATGGGGCAGGGTGGCCTCAGCTGTGCAATCCTGTGCCTCATTGCATTCACCATGGCAACAGCCAAGCACACACTGGGTGTTGCTCTGGATGCTGCCATAACTGTTGCCAATTGATCCAGATGTTCCTGGCCAGACCATCCACACTGCAAGCTCTGGTGGTTCGGCTGGGGAATACACCAGTATTTTACTCCATGCAGGCCCCTCCCCGCACTTCTCTCCCTGTTTTGTTACAGGAAACTGCGGATATAAATATATGAAACACTGGGAAATGGTGTGAGATTTCCCGATTCCCAGGAGATTGCATGTGATTTTGCATGATTTTTGACTGCCCCAGGCCATCTGGAAGCTTCCAGGAGGCCTAATGGCACCGGAAGGGCAGGGGGGAGTCTGGTCCGGTGACTGCAGATAAGTGAAACTGTGATTACCGGACCAGCGAACACCGGGTTCCAACTGAACATACAAGAGAGCAGTAGTTGAACTGAGAACATCAGACAGTCCAATATTGTCAAAGTTAAATATAAGCACACATGGGTGACACCATAGATTGAAGGACTCTGCATATGGTTAAGGTTAAGAAGGATACATCTCCCTGTTCATTTTTAAATGATAAATGCAAAGCCAGGTGACTGGGTTTTACATTGCTTTTGAGTATTAAAAATGCAAATCTTCCTGGTACTTTCTAAAGAAGATACTCTCCTGCTTTTCCTTGGTCTCAGGTTCAACTGCGGTACTGGAATTGCAGTCATTACAAGCGAGAATAAAGTGAAACTGGGCAACTGGCACAGTGTGACCGTATTTAGAGACGGACTGGATGGTTGGCTTAAGCTGGATAACAGTCCTCTGGTTTCTGGTAAATCCCAGGTGAGTCATTTTGTTTTAAAAAAGCAATGTAGCTTTCAGCATCATGTGTGCAGTGAGAATTCCGCAGAGTCCATAAAACCAGGAGTGGCCAGCTTCTGTAAACTCAGGGGATTCTTCTAATATCTTCTGAGGTCGAGAACAATCCAATTTGCTTGCTTGCAGCTAATGACTTGACTAGGGTCATTTGGGGAGACCTTAGCACCAGCATGTCAGGTATCACAAGGTAAGCCTAATTAGAAGACTTCCATTGTCTTAGCTTTACTATTGGGACTAAACCACCCAAAAATATCCCAAGATCAATACCTGGCCCAACTTACAAGCTAGCTTTACACAGTTCAACAATGACCAATACTGCTTTTCTCACCCATTTAAGGGGACTCAAAGCGGCTGACAAAGCTTTCTATTCTTCGCCCCACAACAGAACACCCTGTGAGGTAGGTGGGGCTGTGAGAGCTCAGAAAAGATCTGTGACTAGCCCAAGGTCACCCAGCTGACTTCATGGGGGAGGGTGGAATCGAACCTGGTATTCCCAGGTAAGAGTCCGGCTCCCTAATCACTAGACCGAACTGCCTCAAAGTGCTGTGATTGGCTCTCAGCCTGCAATGCATATGGTGTCCTTACTGTCCCATTCAGAAATCCCATTCAGTCAGTATTATAATTTTAACTTTAGCTTTTAACTAACTATGCTGCTTAATAATGTTTTAATGTCTTGTCTGTATATGGTGGTTTTTTTTAATTGTAAACCACCCAGAGATCCTAAGATATGGGGTGGGATACTGTATAAACATGTTAAATAAATAAATAATATTGTATGCATAAAAAAGTAACTGTTAATAAAAACAATAGGAGACATGCAAATTATGCTCTGAAGGGCAATTACTCACAGTAGTCAACAGAACTGATAAATCAGTGGATAAATCCTAGTTGAAGGAAATAAAACTAAAATAAGTCTAAATAAATTACAGATGATTGCAAAACAAGAGAAAGTATTTGGCTGCGGATCTTCAGATAAACAACTTCCTTCAAGGGTTATCAGGACCCAGGACAATTTCAGGTTTCAAAATAGCAATCCTCAATCCAAAGGCGTGCAATATTCCAATGCCAGAAGAAACAGCAAAGTGTCCAGAGCTGTACAGCTCAGCCAAACACGTTTTGACACAGGATGTCTTTCTTGGGGGCAAATTCAGCAGAGTCAGTTTCATGCCAATCCAAGTAACAGTTTCTCATAATAGTCAACAGCACTCTTATCTCCCATTACAAATAGCTTAATATTGACTCCTCCTAATTTGTACAAGGTTTCTCTGTTGAATTTGCCACCGAGGAAGACACCCTGTGTCAAAATGCCTTTGAGTTGTACGTGCAGAACAAACAGTCACAGGCTGGTTGACTGTTTCTTTCGGCCATTCAGAAAAACCACTGAATACTCCTTCCAAACACTCCCATATCATCCATGCTTCTTCCCCCCCCCCCAGCAAGTTCACACTCTTTTACCCTGATCTCTCACCTACGTAGCACCAGCCTTGCTCTTGCTGCTGTACCACCAAATCACCCCCTGCAGCTTTTTGTTTCATTTGGACAGACCCCCCTCCCCATTTCATCAAATAATTATAAAAAGTATTTCTGAGTACACATAATCCAAAGTTCTGTTGTAGATGAGGTTTAATGAGATTCTGTAAACCTGTAATATGGCAACTTGGCCTCTGTGGCAACCCTGATGTCTGGGACTGTCTTCTGTACTACCATGGACCTATGTTGGTAGAAGCCATACCAGATGAGCAAGCTTACTAGGAGACTCACTTTGCATGCTGGTGCATAAGGGAGGTTCTCCACAGGACCTAGGATGTTTGCTGGGAACCAAATCTTAATATATACAAGGGATGGTTGTATGTTATCTCTTATCAGAGGACTAGAAGGCAGGGATACTGGTGTTGGAATTAGCAACTCATCACGTGTGGACATTGGGAGAAGTGCGTTATGTTCCTGCTGCTAGGTTTCAGTTAGAATAACTGAATTAAGTTCAGTTAAGTTAGTTGACACTTGAGCCTTGCTACTTCTAGAAGCAGACACAGCTTTTCTCTCTCACATGCATGTGACGGTGCATTATGTGCCCTTTGGGGATGTGCACGAATATTTGTAACATTAGAAATTCATATGAATTTGGCCAAATTCGGACATTCATCTTTGAATAGAATGTTTCAATATGTTCATATGAAGCTCCATATGGGATTTGTATGGCATTCATATGGAAAGTTTATGGGATTCATATGCATTCATATGAGATTGAATGTTCGTATCAAATTCGAATCCCATTACATTCAAAGGGAATCTATTCCAATGAATAAAAAATTTCTTGCATTCAATTCAATACGAATCAAATACAGAAAAAATTAATGCACAACCCTAGTGCCCATTTGTCTAGAGATGTTTAAATACTAAATAGCTGCACGTTTTACTTTCTTCTTTCAACTGCAACATAGTAATGTTAACCAAGTTACTTGAAGAAATGGAAGTTTTGCTTATACCTATTGAGAAAATAGTTTTTCTTATTATTATCTCACTCAGAGCAGCCCAGCCCAATCCAACAACTGATTTCTAACAACTGGGGCCTATATATCAACTATTCCAGGCCTCTGGTCTAGTGGTTAAGGAGCCGGACTCTTATCTGGGAACACCGGGTTTGATTCCACCCTCCCCCATGAAGCCCTTGGGCTAGTCACAGCTCTTTTCTGAGCTCACACAGCCCATCTACTTCACAGGGTGTCTGTTGTGGGGAGAAGAATAGAAAGCTTTGTCAGCTGATTTGAGTCCCCTTAAATGGGTGAGAAAAATGGGTATAAAAGCCACTTTTCCTCCTCCTCTGTGTATTTTGGACAAAGTGTTCTAGGAAGAGGTGGGTCTTCTGCTGGTCCACAGCTGCATATGGACAGCATGCTAACTCTTCTTCTTCTTCTTCTTCTTCTTCTTCTTCTTCTTCTTCTTCTTCTTCTTCTTCTTCTTCTTCTTCTTCTTCTTCTTCTTCTGCAGTGAGCAGGTTCTGACTCCTGATACAATTACTTGCTTCTGTGTTAGGCAAATCCTGATAGCTTTGGTTAACATATAGCTGTTGGCTCAACCACATGTTTGTAGGACTTTTGCTGCACAACTGATTAAATAGCCCACAGAATGCTTTGAGATTTTGGCTGTTTCTGCACTGGGCCTTATTCTGCATTATGTCTTGGAATAGGAACCAGCTGTGACATGCTGGTGCAGACTATAGCAGGTCCTGTCTGAGGCTTGCCATCATCTGCACTAGTGTGCAGCCAGCAGACTCCTATTCCAAAATATAATCTAGAATAAGGCCTAGTGCAGAAGTGGCCATAGAACAAGTACAGTTTAAGCACTGGAAGCAAAGTGTGTTCTTGTCCCTTGGAAGAGAAGGTAAGTTGGGTTTCTCCGATTCAGGCTCACAATTATACATGTAATTTATATTACTAGACTTGTGGCCATTCAGCTCACAGGCCTATATGGAAATTAAAGATTACTGAGCGTCCGAGGCATCAGGAGTGCTTAGAGGAAGGTAATTTGTGACAGTTGGGCAGCAATAGAACAGATTTCTTCCCCTGCAGGTTGATAGCAAAGTAATGCCTTTCTGGAGTCTGCCTGAGATAAAATATGCAATGAAATATGTAGGGCCTACGCCCAGTTTAATTAAAAGAAGTAAGGGCCATGCAATTTTTTTCTTCCAACCATCATGATTAAAATTTGCTAGGACATTGGAGAAGCAGCTGAAAATTGTGCAGATGGTTAGTTCCAGTGCCCTAGCCCTTCAGCCCATATCTGACTAATTGCTTTCCTGTCTCAAATCCTAGAGGTGGATTTTTTCCTGCAATTGTTTTGTTCTGATAAAATTGTCCAGATATGTTGTTGTTTCAAGGATGTTTTGAAGACTTGGGATTTAAGGGGTATAAGCTGCTGCCTTGCGCTCAGTGAGGCCCTTGATCCCTGTAGCTCCGTTCACTAGCAGTTCTACCTGAAGATGCTGAGCGCTGTACCGGGTTTCTTCTGCATGCACACATAAGAACATAAGAAACATCTTCCTGGATTCGACCTGTGGCCAATCTAGTCCAGAAACCCACTCTCGTCGTGGCAATTACTTGCTTATGTGAGCATACTGCCAGGGAATAAATGCACATCTCAGCCTGTTCGCGTATCTCCCATAGAGATGTGCACAAATTTTTTTTGGCATTCGATTCAAAATTTATTTATTTATTTGTTTGTTTGTTTGTTTGTTTGTTTGTTTGTTTGTATTTCTATCCCGCCCTATACCCGAAGGTCTCAGGGCGGGTTACAATATTGTATTAATCTTAGACAGGTCCCTGCCCTCAGGCTTACAATCTAAAGAGACAAGAAACAAAAGGAAAATGGTGTGGGAGGGTACCGGGAACAGCCAAAAGCAAGCACTCGAGGTCTTCAGTGGCAATTCTTCTCTTTGTTTCTTATTGGAATTTTCCTATTCTCTTTACTTTGAATTATCTCTTCACTGATGGCACACTGGATGATGGTAGAGATGGTCAGCCGGCATGTACTCAGCTCCGCCCTGCTCAGCCTCACGACCAGACGTTTTCTCAACCGGTGGATTGGCTGCCATAGTCTCTTTGCCATCTTGTGATGGCAGTTGGAGGAGGGAGGGGCACTGCTGGGAGCAAGATGGCAGAGCCCAGCCTGCTGCCTCTTCTCCACTCCTCTCAGGCAAGATGGTTCATCACCTTGTGATGGCAGTTGGAGGAGGGAGGGACACTGCTGGGAGCAAGATGGCAGAGCCCAGCCTGCTGCCTCTTCTCCACTCCTCTCAGGCAAGATGGTTCCTAGCCTTGTGATGGCAGTTGGAGGAGGGAGGGGCACTGCTGGGAGCAAGATGGCAGAGCCCAGCCTGTTGCCTTTTCTTTATTCCTCTCAGGCAAGATGGTTCTCAGCCTTGTGATGATGGCAGTTGGAGGAGGGAGGGGCACTGCTGGGAGCAAGATGGCAGAGCCCAGCCTGCTGCCTCTTCTCCACTCCTCTCAGGCAAGATGGTTCCTAGCCTATGAATGTTTGAAAATGAATCGAATGTTTGAAAATCCGTATTCATATGAATAGATCGCATTCGAATGGAGTAAAATTCTATTCGATATGAATCTATTTGTACGTATTCATATGAAAATTTGATACGTATTTGAAATGAACAGATACATAGCTGATATGAACAGATACGTATCTGATACATTTCCCCAGCTGAATGAATGTCCAAACTATTCGTACAAATGTCTGGAAACATTCGTATTCGTTCAAATGTTAGCATACGAATATTGTAACATTCATTCACATTTGAATGTCCAAATTCAGCTGAATTTGGCTGAAATTTGAAGGTTACGAATATTCATGCACATCCCTAATCTCCCAGCAGGTGACCTCCAGAGGTGTATCACCTCCTGTATATGTTTCCCTGAAGTCACTCAGCCAACCGAGCTAGCAGCCAGGTCTTCCATGATTTTGTCCAAACCTCTTTTGAAACCATTAACACTGATCTTTGACTTCTCCCTTCCGCTTGAATCTTCTCTGGTTGCTTGAGAGAAACTTGCCACAGAACCAATGAGATCTATGCAAAGTCTGTGCATAATGTTACTACTTAGAATCATCATCATATAACTTTTCCTTTCTTACTTCTAGGGTCAATACAGCAAAATAACTTTCCGGACTCCCTTCTACCTGGGAGGTGCACCTACTGCCTATTGGTTAGTGAGGTCGGCAGGGATCAATCGTGGCTTTCAAGGTTGTGTTCAGTCACTAACTATCAATGGCAAAGTCATCGACATGAGACCCTGGCCTCTAGGGAAGGCCCTTAGTGGGGCCGATGTAGGTAAGTGCTGGTTTTATCCATTTTGGGAAGGGGTGGTTGGGGTGATGGAGTGTCTTTTTCTATAGAAAAGTCTCTGATCCATATCTGCAGAAGCCAGATCACTCCACATTCCATGGTTCATCGCATGCTGTTCCTTGTCAATGACGACTTCCAGCAGTTAGCAGAACAGCGTGAAGACATTTTGTGCTACACTTCACTGGCTATGGGTACAGGCATCCTGGCCATGGAAGAGCACGCATTGTGAACATTCAAGGGCCTGAGGTAGCATTAAAATTAAGTGTGGATGTAGTCTTTGTTGAGCTTCCAGGATTTGTAGATTTGGGTTGTTTCAGTGCATTTAAAAACAACAAGAGAATGAGCATCAGCCCATGTGTGGCAGCATAGGAAAATGAAAACCATGGCTTCTAGATTCCATATTATGTCATTTGTTTAACATAATCCTGCAGTGTGTACTCTTGACCTTCACTTGCTTGGGGGTTAGCAGTCCAAGTGGAACTTTCTGACTGGAGAGGTTCCAGGGTGGAGTGGTACCCCTGGGCCAGAAAAAGTCTTTCCTCAGAAGAGGGCTATCCCCCATACTGGACCATTCCCAAGATAAGTGTGGAAAAGGCCACTATCAGGGCTCTAGCTTTGGATATCCATACTTGATGTTATCTATTACAGCTTCTCAAGTATACAAATGATACAAGAATTAAGCCAAGATGTGTGTTCTAGATCTCTGTGATCAATATCCCTTGAGAGTGGAGTGAGGTGGGGGTGGTTCAGCCTAGTATGGCTTTGTTGAGCAAGTTATATGCTCACTCGGCTGCTTTTCAAGGTGCTGGAGCATGGTGCACCGTGATGGTTAACCCAGAAGAAGGACCAGACTGTGTGACAGCATGGGATAATGCAGCACCCTAAAGCTGGCCCTGTTTCCAACCAGATCATGTCTCACTGCAAAGGCGGGCACCTGAGGAAGCCACTTTGAATTATTATTATTTTTAGCAACTTTGCTTCTGGAGAAATATCTAGAGTGGTTTTCAGTTGAAAACACAAATAACTTGATGAGACGAAACCAGAAGAGCCAGGTGTGCACAAAAGGGTACAACAACCGAAATCCTGGCTCTTAAACTCCAGCATTATATGTCTAGGAAAACAGATTAACTTTCACCTGGCATCTAAGTGATTTTACTGTAGCTGAAGTATGTATATCAGATCTGCCCATTGGAGTTGTGCATTTCCACGCTGAAATTGCTGTCTTAACAACAATTCAGAGGATGTCACTTTTGCGACAAATGCTGCAAATCCTTATGTCCCCTCTGACTCAAAGGGGTGCAGGAGATGTTTAAGGGTGAGTGCATGAAAGCATCCCATCCTAGGGGCGTCTGGATGTTTGAATGCTGTGCTCCTAGGTCTACTACTGGGACTGCCCAGTGTGAGGATGCTACTAAAGAGTACCAAAAGCAGGCTAACATCCAGGCATCCTTCTCACTGCAGGAGATGAAAGACTGGCCTGGGGAGACCCAACAGTGTCTTCCAAGTAGAGATCATCTCTCCAGATCTTCTAGACACACCTACTTCTAACCAATCTTGCCCCATTTCAGGACAGAATCTTGAGTGTTGCTTTATAATTATTTTACATGGTGTGTCTTCCTTCAAAGCAGTTGGGGTGATCCAGGCCCCTTGTAACCAACCCATAAGACCACTGGTAGTCACTGGTGGGAGCTGCCACTGATTTTCAAGCATCATAGTAATAACCACTGGATAAGGGAGAGTGATTATGAAGTTATAGTAACTTTCTTCAGTTGACTGCCATCAGGGCAAATATTTCTGATCCTGCCCTAAGCATAACTCTAGATACTGGCTGAGGTGGGAAGGAATTACCAGTGAACAAAAGATTCTCATTCTGAAGAGATTGAAAGGCTCGTCCTGAATCACTGCACTGTGATACTAATAGGAGAGGTTATAAAACCTGATCTTAAGTCTGATATTTCTAAGATACCATGCTCATCCTTTCTTCTGTTGTTCTCCCCCTCCCACACACACACACCCTGTATTTCTGCAACCTGTATCAAAATAGGGCCGCAATCAGTGTCAGATGCATTAGCAGTTGCTGCATTGCTCTCTGGATAAAAAGACCAGGAATAAGTGACTGATAGAAAAGCTAATAGAGTGGCCTAGAAACCAGGCATTGACAAGAACAGGGCCTTGGAGAAGCACAAAGAGCAATTTCACGATCGAGTGAGAATCTGTGGAATGTTCACAGAGTTGCTGCAACATGTGACCCTTGTACTTCAAGAGTCTTTTGTGTCTTGACTTGAATGATAAACTCAAAGTCATATCTTTCTATATATTACATCTCTGTCTGTTGTCTATCTATCTATCTATCTATCTATCTATCTATCTATCTATCTATCTATCTATCTATCTATCTATCTATCTATCTATCTATCTATCATTATCTGTCCGTCTATCTGTTTATCTATCTATCATTATTTGTCTGTCTGTCTATCATCTATCTCATCTTCCTACAAGTAATCCCTGGCCATGTCTCCACTTACCTTGCCAAGGCACCTATGTCCTCCAAAAAAGGCAGATAATATGGCAGCAGCAAGCACCTGGCAGCTATCACAATGCCCCCTTTAATAGTATGATCTCTCCCTCTCCAAGATACAGAGTGCATTTAGATTAGGGATGTGCATGAATATTCGTAATGTTTGATATTCATACAAATTTAGACATTTGTATTCTAATTGAATGTTACGACAGTTGTGCACTAACATTCGTATTTGTGCCCAGTGCTTCAGAACATTCGTGAACCTGGGGAGGTGGGAAAGCAGCTGCACCGGTCACATCTATAATGAATTTGTACAAATATATTTGTATTGATTAGAATCCTACCACATTTGAAGGGGATCTATTTGAATGAATACAATTTTTCTTCCATTCAATATAAATATAAATAAAAATTTGATATGAACTGGATGCAAAAAAGCCAGTTTGTGCACATCCCTAGTCTGGATGCAATCAAAATTTCAATATGTAACACTGTGCCACCTAGATAATATATAGATTTATGCCTTATGGGACTCTTACAATACATGTGAAGGGAAGTCTCAGCAAGGATTAACTGATCTGAACCAAAACCAGAACAGTGATGGGTGGGACATGGCATGGGATACCTGAAGTTGCCAAACTGACCCAACTTCAGAGGCCCAAGGGTAATAAAAGTTCCCCTCCTTTGAAGTTGCCAGCTGGAGCTGTTTTTCCTGGCTTTTCCGGGACAACATATTTTCAGGACTGTTTTCAAGAGCCTACCAAAATTGTGCTGGGATCCATGCAAGGCCTGGAACAACTGGTCTGTCCCCAGAAGTGCTTAGGAAACTGTTTTAAAGCAACCTCCCCTTAACCTTCACCTCGAGGCCATTTTCATGTCAGGGGGTGGGCTAGCTGCCTTCGTTGTGTGGACTGGCTGTTCCCTGGGAACAGTGATGGGTGGGACATGCCCTTCTTGGGGACAAGTCTGCTCCAAGGATGCAATGTTCTGAGTGGGCTGCTGCCTGAATCTTCAGCCTAAGCAAAAACAACTGAAACAGTGGGTGAGAATTTGAGAAGCTCCGTGTTCAAAGCCACAGTTCTGTCTTTCCCAGATGTGGAAGTGCTTCTCTTTTCATTGCAGAGGGTTTGTGTGTCGGCTTTCAAAATTCAAAGGCAGCCATTCAGTTTAGATTTTTGCAATATTCATTAAATCAAGAAGACCCTATACAGCCTGCTTTATACTGTCCAAGAAGTCTTGAATCCCCCAGTGTGAAGATTAAAATGATAGTGTTGATTGAATGAGCAGAAGGGAACAGAAGAATTGATCAGTTCATGGCTTATGTCTCAAAATGTCACTGATTGGATTAATAGGCTCTTGTTTCTAAAGCTTGATAAGTCAATTCAGTCCCCTTGATGTTTCCTTTTCAGCATGTTATCAAGGCTGTCTTTCTCGCTGCAGTGTTCATTGCTAGCAATATTTATTTCAACTTGATAAGTTGGATTTTCTTGAAAAAATCAAGAAAAAAATCAAGAAACTGAGACTGTAGTTCTACAAGCATTTACTTAGGATTAACCCTGCTTTAGCCTTTAGTGAGCCTTATTTCTCAGTACACATTGCAAAAGGTGGTTGTTACAAAATACGCTCAAGCTCTCTGTACATGCTCAGAGGTGACAGTTTTTTTACACAGTGATTTTGGCACGTCCTACATTTTTACCCAGTAATCACAGATCTGTGCTCACGCAAACGAACACATAAATATGTTTCCTGAGGGAATATGTTTCTCAATGGATGGTTTCAGCAGCTTGGACAATGCCAGAAAATGTTGGAGCATAAAAACTGTATTTATTTTTATTTCTACCTACCAATATAGTTGTATTATTGCAATACCTCAGTGGATGTTTTAATAAAGAGGATTCCCAGGAACTTAATATTATCTCTGGGCAGCTGTCAGAGCCCATCATAGTGCAGCAGGTTGAACATAACTGCCTCAGGTTTGTTGCCAAGTGAGGGCAATTTGGATGGCAGCGTACTGAGATCTTGTTATTGAGAGGGTTATGGGCAAACCCTTGCAAAATAGGTGTACATGTTCTTGTTTTACAGTAGAATTTCAGTAAAACAGAGCTCTTTTGTTGTAGACTGCCTCCACACATCACTTATTTATTCCACAATTTATCAATTTACCAGTATAAAGTGTATCCGGAACATTAGATTGATACTTCACGTTTTGATATTTGCCACAGCAATGGAATGTTACAGTTGTGAGATTTTCTTTTTTATGTGGCCTAAGCCTCCTAACAGTATCACATGAAGTACTGAGCTCTCACTGTACCTCTTTCACAGTAACCCAGACAGAGCTAGAATTACGGACTAACAGAATATTATGCTACTATAGTTCATTTTGCCAGAATAAGGATAAGTGAATAATTGTGTTTATACTCTGGGATTGTACCAGGAGGGTTATGATCATGTCTGGCAAATCAGTTACAATTATGAAATAATTATGGGGTTTTGACTCTGTCTGGATGCAGCCTCCATTTCCATTCCATGTGACCTAACCCTCCTATCATACCATACAGGTATCCATTTAGTAGCACGTGAAGTTTTTCAGGGATAGGTGCAGTTGAAACATTTTTTTTCCCCATCTCAGTTCTTTACTGGTGCTCGTGTGATCCCACTGAACGAGTCATCAGAAGGAATGGATAGGTATAAGCTAGTCCACAGATTCATGCACATTTCTGAAGATAGGGCTGATTATTGCTCTTACAAGATATTCCAATGGTTTCCTGACATTGTCCCCCTTTCTTTTAACACAAAAACATGTTGAGAGAAGCTCAGAAGTGCCTCATGGGTGCAAACTAAAATTAAAAAGGCTTTCAACGTGGTTCTGGAAATTACCCAGCCTCACTTCCTTTGCTTGCACATTCCATGTACAAAAAGGCGGCTGCATCCACTTACTTATTTTGCTATTTTTGGATATTCTGGGCTGAATTCTCACTTAGGCCTCTGGTAATTGCATACCAGAGGCCTAAGCGCAAATTGAGCCCTGGAATAAAACATTCCTGGGAATGCTTTGTTCTGGAATATCTATGCTTTATGTAAGCAGCATCTGGATGGAGCTTTTCTTTAGTACAAAGTTCTGTGATTGGAATCTGCTCTATGCAGCACTGCAACTTTCAGAGAGTGCATGGGGGGAAGTAGTCATTCCTGGGGATATGTCACTTAAATCGCCACCACCACCTATGCACAGAAGAGAATGCCAGGGAAAATATCAAGGAACCAATTTTCTAATTCCAAAAAACTTTCAGATTTTTTTTTTAAACTCCTGCAGAAAAGTTTAGGTTTCCATGGGATCTTAAAAAATCTTCCATGGAGGAATACATAATGTATTTTGGGGTGTTTTTCCACTTAGCACTAGAATGCCCATTAATGACCCATTACGGACCCTTAATAGGCCCTTTAGTGCTATGTGGAAAAACACCCTTTAAGGTGTTTCTGATGATGAAGAAGTGCTGTTGGCTTTTGTACCCCACTTTTCTCACTCATTTAAGGGAACTCAAAGTGGCTGACAAACCTTCTGTTCTTCTCCCCAAAACAGTCACCCTTTGAGGTAGGTGGGGCTGTGAGACCACAGAAAGAGAGCTACCACTCTTGCTCTGCTGCCACTGCTCTTATCCCCCTCGCCCTTGCCAAGACTCTGCCTGCTCTGCTGCCACTCCACTCCCCCACCCTCTCACCTTCATCAAGATTTCCTCTGCCCTGCTGCCACTCTGATGCCCCTCTCCCCCTTGCCAAGACTCTCTCTACTTCCCACTCTGCTCCTCCTTCTTCTCACCAAGATTCTCTCTGCCCCGCCACTGCTCTGCCCCCCCTGCACCTCACTGAGAGTCCCTCTGCCCTGCTGCCGCTGACCCCCCCCCCCAAACCTGGTTAACCTTTGGCACATGAATCCTCCCCTTGCCCTCCCACAATGCCATTAGCTCCTTGGCATGCATACCCTTGCCCTCCCACCTACATTGCCCACCCCCTGCATAGATTAGCCTCCCCCGCCTGTCACTGTGCCCCCTCTTACCGTCCCATAACACATCCACCTCAAACTGAGCATTTCTCCCACCCTTTCAATAGCTGATGATTGCCTTTTCAAGAAGGCCTGGTGGGAGAAGGCAGCGAGAACAGCAGGTAGGAGTGGGCAGGTCATGCCAGGCCCCAAACAGCCTGGATTCGGCTGCCTTCCTTGTCCGTCCTGGAGACAGACTAAAATGGTACTAAAATGTAACAATGGCCTATATTTTTATGTGATTAGGAAAGGAAATTGAACTTTCAGTTGTTTGTTGACTTACTGCATGGGGAAATCCTGGAAAGTTGCCTTGAACAGGGAAGGTAAATCATTTGCAATGCCTTATTTATTTATTTATTTATTTATTTATTTATTTATTTATTTATTTATTTATTTATTTATTTATTTATTTATTTATATATAATAACAAGCATCAAAAACCAATAACATAAACCAAATATACACTTCTGAGAACTGCATAGTCTATACAATGCAATGTCTTTTTCAAGAAGATGTGAACATCCGCTTAGCTGTCTAGAGAGCTCCCCAGGTAAGACCATGAATTCATGGCCTTAACCTAGCTTTGCAGTGATCCCTCATGAATCATTCAAGGAAAGCACTGCAAAGATAGTTTGTCCTTCCTGGATTTGGGGAGGAGGACATTATAAGAAGTAGATTCCTATTTTGTCAGAAACTGTGATGATGTGCGTTCACTGCGGCAGAGGAAGGGAGTATGCTAATAAGATAAGTGAAAAGGAAATGTTCAAAAGACTCAAAAGCTGGCCTTCACCCATGTTTTTATCTTCTCACTGTTTATGGAAATGCTATTTGTACATTTTTATTCTTCTCTTCAGAATCTCCTTTATCGAGGCATTAATATCAGGGGGGAAAGCATGCTTCTATATCTTGATGTGATATTTATTGGCGGAACAGCGCCTTCCTAACAGAAGTATGCCTTGGTTTCAGTGGTGTTGGGAATGACTGTAAATACCTAGGACTATTTTTGCATCTTTAAGAAAATACATTTTAAATGCATATTTCAGGAAAAGATGTGTTGAAATATTAACAAGCTCTTCAAATATGCCTAATCTGTTAGAATCTGATGCCTGTACTGTTACCCACCGCCATCTCCCCCCCCCCAAATATTTTTTTTTAGATGATAGAGATCACAGAAGCCTGCATATTGTCAGTATGGATTAGCTGGCATGCACACAGAACTTTTAACAGCAAACTGCATAGCAGTTAATAAGCTTAGATCCTGCTGCTAAACACCTCCAGCTTTTGCTCTAGCTTCTCTCAGATGCAGGAGGAACAAAGCAGCACTTAAGATAATTGAAGTTAAAGAAAAAGATAGTATGTGTAATGGAAGCAGTCTGGTGATGTTTGGAGATATGAACAGACTGTCCTCAAGAAAAAGAAAGAAGCTAATGAGTGGTGGAAGATACCAGTCAGTCTGGCAAACCATCATGTCTAGCACATCAATGTGATTAGTTTCTATTGCTGCTGTTTTGCAAAAAGTTCATTGTGGCCTGAAGCTCAGACACATAATCCTGTGCTTAGAGCTTTGAACACTGCCTGCAAAGGCTCTCATTTATGCAGCAGGTCTGACGTTGTTTGTGCAAACAATCAAAAACAATTAGCTGAAGGGATCTGTCCCTTGGGTATCTTGAGTGACAAATTGGCATTCAGACTGTTTGTTTGATTTTAGGAGAATGTAGCAGCGGGATTTGCGACGAAGCTTCATGCATCAATGGTGGTACATGCACAGCCAGCAAAGCGGATCGATACATTTGCTTATGCCCTCTTGGATTTAAAGGTCGCCACTGTGAGGAAGGTGAGAGGATGACTTTTTAGTATCATCTCCAAATCCATTTCAGCATTGGGTGCTTTTGTTAAGATGTGACTGACGTAATCGGCAGTCAATTGAATATGTCTTCAACTCGCATATTTCAGCAAATTGGTGGGACTGAACAAAGGATGAGGGAGGCGAAAGAAAGGGAAGAAAACAGGCAATGTTGGGAGAATGGATCAAGCAGACTAATAGAATGACCTTATGATCTTATAAATATGGGTGAAATGGTCAAGTGGTTTTCCATCTAGTAATAACTACAGTAATGATCCTCAGCTGACTTGCAGATCTTGTATTCATTAGTGTGTGAATGTCCCTTCTTTGGCAAATGTTTCCCTCCTTTTGTTAATATATGCTTTGTTTTGCCCAATGAATCCAAAGGATACAAAAAAACTCGCTTCATTTGTAAAGGTGAACTCAGCTAAGTAATTGTAAAAGTACCCCCATGTTCTTGGAGGTTTAAAAAACAAACAAACATACAATCAAAATAATATAAAAGAAAAGACAAACTGTGATCATCACACAGTTCTAGTTCGTTTCTGACCTACCTGTCCAGTTAATTGCTTAATTAATAATTGTATGTATTAATGTTCCTACCTTCCTTTATTAACTCTATTAAATCCCCTTCCAAGTGCCACTAAGCTGAGCTTAACCTGTGTTAGCTGCAGGGAGAAATCCATGTAGTCTTCTTGAAGGCAGAAGTGATTTGCCATCATTCCAGGGTATTATTGACTTTCTAGTTTAAGGAACAGAAACTGATGTTACTTGGTGGTCTCTTATCTATTCACAAACCAGGTGTAAGCTTCTAATACCAGACAGAATTAGTGAGGGGCTGCCTAAATAATGAGGCTTAGGAACACTACAAGATAATGGTTTAACCAGTTTTTAACAGTTTTACAGTGATTTTATTGTGACCCACCCTTAGACTTTCAGATATACTAGGGGTTAGAAATATATATGTGTGTGTGTATGTGTGTGTGTGTGTGTATGTATGTATGTATATGTGTGTGTGAGAGTGTGTATACATATATACATACATACACACACACACACACACATAAACATTTTATTTACATATATATAAATAAAATCACAAAGCTGTGCAATTTCCAGCACAAAAAGAATCGACATTACACAAATGAAGATATATTTTTTTTTAATGGAAGATTAGCAAAAATTATGGAAATATAATACAAAATTTCCTTCATGTTATAATATAGGAGAAAATTATTTTATAGGAAGTATTGGACTCTGAGGAGAATTGCTAAGATATACAGTATAAAAGATGCTCAGGTAAATTCTGGAGATAAAATGCCTCAAATGAGCTTCTGGGAACTTTCTTTCATGTATGGTGGTCTTGCAATTTAGTGAAAAAATACAAGGTGAGAGTTCACAAAAGAATACAATGGATTTTAAAATGGACTGCAAAGATAGGAAAAAGATTTGGCAGAATATGCCATGATGGTAGAATTAACATGTGAAATGAAAAAAATTAAGGACTTAATTAAGGACATTTTTTTCTTTGGAATGGTCTCCAAAGACCATCCTAGGACACTTAACATCAAGGAATGTTGGGGCTGTTTGCAGTTTGTGTGCCAAAGCCTCTCTGTTCTGTTCCAGCAGTGAAAAAAGTGTAATTGGCTCACCCAAATTGTCATTGAACTGAGAACCCAGAGCAGGTTCAGACTTTGCAGGGAGATTCTGAGCCTTTCTGCACTTGGCCTTATTCTGGAATATATCTTGGGATAGAGGTCTGTTGTCTGCATGGTAATGCAGACCCTGTCAGGCCTTGCCTGGACACTGCAAACAACTGTATAGATGCAGTCACACACACACACCACCTCTCCTCATAGCACCTTTTCATACGAACAATAAAGACTTTTTTTTTTTTAAGAAAGCCGCCCAGAAATCCCTTGGTTGGAATCCCTGTTTTGCCATGGAAGCTCACTGGGGCTGTGTCCAGACTTATTGATGTTGCGCATTGGAATGCACAACCAACAGCAAACCATCATACCTGCTGGCTGATACTTTGCATTGGCATCACTATATAGCGACGCTACTGCAAATTTACTTAATTATGATATAGCAGCACTTGCTGTGCAGCATTAAGTAAATTCAAAGCTTCCCTCCAGTCCAGACAGGACGTCAAGAAGAGCCAATGAGCTCTGGGATGGCAGCTCAGCTCCCATTGGCTGCCCCATCCCATGTGGCATGTGTCTCAGTTCTCTCAGCCTCCCAGCAGGAAGCTACAGAGGCTGCTTTTAGTGAGGATGATGAGTCGTCAATTCGCAGCAGGTAGATTTTTATTCTAACTGCGGATATAATCTGCTAGTCCAGAATTGACCTGGGTCTTTCAGGCTATTGGTAAAGTAGCCTCACTGTCTTTGAGTGCCTTGAGAAAACTAAAGGAGTAAACTCTGGCAGAAAATCCAGAATGCACTTGGATTGCCTGTCATCATTCTGGTACCAGCTGCAGCCAACTCAGTGCCAAATGTCACATTATACTCCTTTGGATCACATTGCAAAGGCCAAGATGAAAACTGATACTGGGACATCCATCTAGACAAGGGGTATATAGCACAATAATGGTGCTGCAGTGGTAGGGTTTCCACATGTATCTGTGGCAATTCCACCAGAGCCCTGCTATTTCTTCCCCAGAAGGTGCAAAAGGTTTTGCTGGAAAACCCATTTACTTTCCTTGGGTCAGAGTGGCCATTGTCACTCCGTCCTCTGTGCGTGCATGGAGGATGAAACTGACAGTAGCACAGGCACAGTGGTGGTGACATGCACTTCCAGGTATTTGGTGCCGTCCAAACAACCTGGTCTATCATAAAAAATGTGCCAAGAAAGTGCCACGGTGCTAAGTAGGAAGCGATATTGGCAGGAAACCAATACCCTGCATTAACTGTTTCCTAGTGGAGTGTCCGGCCACCATCTTGGGGCAGTTTCAGCATTTCTCTCCCTTTGTGGACTTTTGAGACAGAAGGATACCAACAATAGTCTGCTTAATGGTTAAACAGAATTAAATAAATTCTGCTCGTTGACATAAGCGACATTAACTGTAAATAAATCAGTAGTATCTCTAAATCACAAGATTGATGAGTTGCTTTTTCTGTCACGATAGCCAGCAAACTATTGAAACAACTGGCAGGTACTTGCAAGCATTTTACACACACACACACACACGCAAACACGGACACACGCACACACACACTTTGTTGTACTTTGTATTGTTTACTGTATAATAAACCATCTGTTGACTAGCTCATCTGTGGATTTCTGAAGCAGTTTTGAATATTTCAAATTTTATGAATATTTCATTACTAGAACACTGAAGGTTGATTTTGATAGTTCTGCCTTGTCCATTTGCACTGCAAATGTAAATTGGTGAAGGGAGTTAAGATTTCATGAAGAGTTAAAATTCTGCTCATTGGATAGAATAATTCAAAGGAGACAGGAGAACCAAAAGTGGACAAGTCTCTTGTCAGGTGGGAAGGGCTGACATTTCCCACTCTTTTCCTCTTACTTTTTAGTCGTTATTCTTTAACCATCATCAGGGTAATTTCGCATCTCAGCCAAGAATAGATTTATGTAATATAATCTTAGCTTTGAGGCATGCACACACACACACACACACACACACACACACACACACACACACACACACACACACACACACACACACACACACACACACACACACACACACACACACACACACACACACACACACACACACACACACACACACACACACACACACACACACACACACACACACACACTTACACACCAGAAGAAAATCCTTGGAGAAATTACACCAACACATACATGGTTCAGCTGCAGGGATTCAGACAAGTAGTACACAAAACAAGGGCACAATTTTCTTCTTGGCATATCAAGTGGGTTCCTTCAAATCATGGCTCCTTAGCATTTAAGTTCACCTTGCTCTGCCTTCAGCATTGCTCTGGCCTGCTTTAATGTGTTCCACTTCACCTGAAGGACTACACTCCATCCACATAAGCACCAAGCACACCTGCTGGGAAGTGCTAGGTGTGCCAGTTCATCTCACCTGCCCCAAAAGTCACCATATCTGTAAGGCAGGAAAAATGTCTCTGAAAGCAGATGGAGCAAGTACTTTAATCTTCCCAACCATGTGGGAACATGGAGGGGGCATTATGCTTTTAATTTCAATTATGTTTTATTCTTTCTTATTGTGATTCACCCTAAGACCTTTTGGTGAAGGTGGTGTGTATATATACATGTATTAAAAAATTAAATTACCTACCCCTATGCCCTCACTATCAGTCCTCCAGTGAAAGCAGAACATGCCCACAAACTGGGCATTTTTGGTCAATTGGAGGGCTTACTAGTTCTTCCTTATAGCTGCATTTCCCCTGAAAGTGGCAACCTAGGGCAGTTAAAACTTTCTGAGATAGGAGGCCTACCTTTCCTTTGCCTTTCTATATATAAAACATTTGCTCTGGTATGGCTGATGAGCCACATGATGCATGTCAGCACCAGACACCATACTGCAGTGTTTGGAGAAGGAGGAGACTCCAGCTTTCACAACATTTTTGCCCCAAGTTCTCCAGCTGTACCTATTGTGGAGCACCTCTTGGTGTGGCCACAATTCAGCCTGATTAGTATAGACTTACAACACAAATATCTTCCACTTGCTATTTTGAAAGGATCTGATAGGAAACAACAGTCTTATGTCCCTTGAGACATCCTCTCATAGATCATAGGTTTGTACCTTGATATACTAGCTTCTAGTAATAGATTTTGTAAAGTAATGAAAATATCATAGAGAAAGAAAAATTCGGTAACGTGTTGGCTTCTTCCATGTGGCCTGTTATGGGCAACATTAGGTTGACAATGGGTGGGGCAGCCACAAATCACCATTTCCAGCGTGACCACCTCCAGCCATATCACCAAAATGAGTATCCTCTTTGCTGAATGGGATCTCCCAATGCTCACTTAAACATCAGAGTTTGAGCTGCAAGCTTTCAGGGTGGCCTGACTTCTAGATCTATTTCTAGGCCCATGCTGGCATCCTGGACAGGGATTCAGACCTCTGTGGATAGTATTCGACTGGTAGAAAGGTTCTAATGGCCACAGAAAGCTACATGAGGCTCTCTATCATTGGGCTTCCTTTTGCCCCAATTGCACCTTCATTTGGATCTTGTTTTCTTGAAGTCTAAAAGTGATTTCTTATCTTTGTTTTTCAGCTTTTGTCTTCACGACACCTCAGTTCAATGAGACCTTGAAATCATATGCTATCACCCCCTGGCCATTGGAGCCACAGAACTATCTTTCCTTCATGGAATTTGAGATCACCTTTCGCCCAGACTCAAAGGATGGTGTCCTTTTGTATAGTTATGATACAAACAGCAAAGACTTTCTGTCCCTTAATATGGTGGATGGCTATGTGGAGTTTAGATTTGACTGTGGTTCAGGAACTGCTATCATCAGGTAATTGTGATTTATTATCTGTGACATTAATTCATATATGATCCCTGTGTATATTCTGACATAGTTAATAATTAAAAATAATAATAGAAAACTGTCAGTTGAACTCATTAAGATTAAATTGAAGGAGAGCAAATGTAATGCCAATCTTCAAAAATGGATCCAGAGGTGATCCAGGAAATTACAGTCCACTTAAAATCAATCCCAGGTAAAGTGATGAAAAGCATCAGTAAAGGTAAAATTACTGCATAGATAGAGGAGCAAGCATTGCTAAATTATTTTAGAGTATTAATAAACACGTGGGTATAGGTGAGCCAGTTAACATTGTCTATTGGACTTTCAGAAGGCTTTTGACAAAGTCTTCCATGAAAAGCTATTAATGGATAAACTCATCAGTCATGGAATAAGAGGGCAGGTTCTGTCCTGGATTGCTAACAAGCTAAAGAACAGGAAACAGAGGCTGCCTCCAGACTAGCTAGAAGTTAAATCAAAAAGTGCAGTAAACTCAATGCACAAGGAAAATCGGACATCCATACTGGAAAGCAGCTCCATAGTTTCCTCTGTCGGAGCTGTGAGAGTTGAGGCGGCACACACCATCACATGGGTTGAAGCAGCCAATCAAAATTAGGCGGCGTCTGATCTTTGTTTCTCGTCGCCCTGCCTGCATTGATTTGAAACTTCAACTTTTCTATATACTGTGCAGCAAAAGTCATTTATCCAGCAGTAGGAAAAATGTGCAGCCCCAATTGTATAATGTGGTACCACAATGAAAGCTTGATCATCGTGTGTGATGGCTCGATTGAGACTGTGCATTCCATGCGTAGTATTAAATGTGTCTGGTCGCAGCCAAAGAGTAGTAATAAATGGCCAATTCTCAGAGTGAAAAGAAGTGAGAAGTGAGATCCCCCAAGGGTCAATATTAGGACCTGTGCTTTTTAGTTTGATCATAAATTATCTAGAAGTAGGAATAAGTAGTGAGTTAGCGAAGTTTGCTGATGATATTGAATTATTTAGAGTAGTAAAAACTGAGGGAGATTGTCAAGAGCTCCAAAGGAATCACTTGACATTGAGTGGGCAACAAAGTTCCAAGTACACTTCAGTTTTAGCAAGTGCAAAGTGATATACAATAAGGCAAAGAGCCCCAGTCACACCTATAAATTGAAGGGGCCAAGCTTTCTGTGACAGACCAGAAAAGGGATCTTGGGGTTCTGGTGGACAGCCCAGTGAACATGTCAACCCGGTGTGCAGCAGCATTGGGGAAAAAAAGCAAATTTAGTGCTAAGAGTAATTTAGGAAAGGAATAATAAACAAGTTGATGTCATTGTCCCTCTTTATAAATCTAGGGCATATTTGCCCTTAGATACTTTAGACACCTTCAGCAATTTCTATATTAATTTTGCAAATGCTCCCTCCAAGTGAACACACCTAAGAATAAGCTTGTTTTCCTGCAAGGTGCTTCTCAAAATCATCTCTCAGTAGCAAACCAGTGAATGTATGAAAGAACAAGAGAGCAGCTAGAAGGACAAACAGGGATCTGAGACCTGGGCCCTTTCTGCACTTGCCCTTATTCTGGAATATATCTCGGGATAAGGGTCTGCTGTTCAAATGCTAGTGCAAAAAATGCTGTATTATTATACAGACAACAGGCCCGTAGAAAGGACCCTGGTAAGGATACAAAGCAGTTGGATGAGCTGCCGGCTAAAAGAAGACCTCATTAGCAGGATATGTTTGTGTGCAGCTGCACACCTCCACAGCACCCCTTGATTTTGGGGTTTTAGAACTAGTTTTAGTCATTGGAAGCCTTGTTCTAGAAATCACTCTGTTCCTCAAGTCCAAGAATGGCCATGCTGCGAGCTTACATCCTTTTGTGGCTACATGTGTATTACTGGAGAACAGGCATGTCAATGCCTATTAGAATGGATGCCTAGGTACTACTTCCAGATTGGAGGGACAGGCAGGATGCCTCTAAATGCCATTTGCAGGGATTCAAGGCAGGTGAAATTTTGCCTTTACCTTTTGCTTGAGAATAACTAGAATCAATCGTTGGGCCACTTGGTGAAGCAGGATGGTGGACTAGATGAGCTGTGGCCTGATCCAACTGGGCTCTTCTTATGTTCTAACTCCTATTAAGTCCAGCCACCTACGGGAACTATAGTTTAGCAATGTCTGGAATACAATTGGTTTTACATAGGAGCAGTTTCCCAGGATCTCATGTCAAAAGTTTCTCCATCGCTTGTTATCTAGTTCTTCTAACCCAGACATGTAAAGAAGCAAATCTGAACACTTCTGCCCACAATGGCCCTTCTCTTCAGCCATAGACTTAAGTAATTGTACTACTAATGGTTTCAGTGACGAAGTCATATGCTGGAAATTGGACATAATGTATGTATTATTCCTTATTAAGTTGTCAATCTCATCTGGTTTCTTTATTACCTATTGATCTGAGATTAGTATTACCTTGTTGTGTATTGATTGATCCAAGGTAATTAAATCCTAATTATTCACCAAAGACCTCAAGGAGAATGAATAAGTGTCACTGGCAGATCATTCTATAAGTGATAGTAGTGGATTGTCTAGCATGACAATTTTTTTACCCCTAGCCTTTCTTGATAGATATTCAGAAAAAAAAAAAGTTTAGAACTCATCAGTGTCAAGCTGGAAAATCTGATGTGCATTTGAAATTTAAATCTGTGTATTGTTAAAAGTGCTATGACATTTCGGTTTCTTCCCCAAGTCTTTGCTAAACGTAACATGTCTGGTGGGGATTTAATTTATGTTGATCTATTGTATATTGGCTGCTTCTGCATTCGCAGATTAGTGACAATTTATTAAGATTGCTTTGCTACTTTTCAGATTCTTCCTGTGGGAAGATGCTTCACTACAGTTGCAAATTGTTGTTCCTTCTCTTGATTTCTTTTCATAATTGGGCTTATGTTGTGCTTGTGCCTCCTTAGAGAGCGCCTAATGCAGAAAATACATTAATATAACTTTAATGACAATACGGTCTGTGAGTCATCCTGCATAATCCATCCACTCTTGTGGCTCTCCATTGGGGCTATTTTGAATCTTTATATTAGCTCCGTCTCCAGTCTGCTCATTCTTTCTCCTCTGTTGGTTGTGTGTGATTATCTGTCCCAGGGCCACCCAACCCACTGCTCTGAGAATGGTCTTTAAGGCTGTTGTCCACATATTCTCTCACACGAGGCAATTGGTCATTATATATACAACTGTTTAATTCTAAACTGAGTAGCGAACAAGCTTAAATATTTTGAAGTACTCTTGCTTTGGGATAAAAGACTTCCCACTGTGCAGTGAAACAGCCTTGGTTTGGGTTTTTTCAGGTGTGCGCTAAAGTCAGGAGTACATGGAAAGGTTGGTAAAATCTATTTTGGCTTCACATCAAGCTACTATTTGCCTGGTTTGGCTGCTTGCCTTGTTTGGAGGTTAGCAAACTGGCCAAATCACTAAGCCAAACAAACAACAGTTTGGCATGAAACTGGAATAAACACCACCAACCTTTCCATGCAGCCATACAGACCCCAAACAAAGGGATTTGGCTGCTGCCAAAATGAACCTCAACTCTCACCTATTTAATAATCTTGGCTTGAACACATCCTGTGAGGAAGGACATACGTTGAACTGTATCTTACTGTAAGGATTTGTTTTCCATTATTCAACCCCGGTTTTTCTCTTTGTTATTTACATTCATCGTTCTTTGATCCCTTTAGTCTGAGACTGTGTCTATGGGCACATCCCCATGCATGTTTTGGTCCGAATCAAAGTCGGGTTCAGCAAAGGGTGTCCCCATGCATTTTAGATTTGGTCTGATTTCCGCTGACCAAATTGCACAAACCAGGACCAAACTAGGACCAAATGTGGTACTGGAAAAAACAGGTTTGGGCATGGTTTGGGGGTTCGGCATGCATTGCTTTGTGAGCTGAGCCTGTGCATGGGGATGGTCCTGGGCTATATGGGGAGGCGATTGGTGCTCGCATCAATGAGAGGTGGGGTTTCATGTCCTGTGCTTGCTATTCCTGCCGTGTGCATTGGAGATCACAACAGCTGAGAGTTTGGGGGAGTAAATATGTACTTTTGGTGTTAAAGCTAAAACGATGAGGGGGTCGAATGGCCTTCGCTGCCCACAAGACTCTTTTATACAAGTATTCCATCCCCCTTTTCCCGATTGCCAAG
This sequence comes from Aspidoscelis tigris stejnegeri, assembly GCA_023333525.1. NCBI lineage: Eukaryota > Metazoa > Chordata > Lepidosauria > Squamata > Teiidae > Aspidoscelis > Aspidoscelis tigris. Next base: position 19,708,281 of record JALMGA010000007.1, read on the forward strand.
GCAGGCAGGATAATGGCTTGATAATGGTTTGACGCAGGCCTGGATGGTGCCTCTAACTTGAAAGTGCTTTACAGGCCGCCTCCAGATGGCAGCTGAATTTATTTCCATACTAGTAAAGTTTAATGAAGAATATTGATGCTCTGCTACCTGGACAGCATTGTGACTGTTGCTGTCTTAGCACATTTTTAATTATGCAAGCTTCCGGGCATCTGGAGCACCCAGATGTTCTTACCATCACTTCCGCACCTGTGCTGACTCCTATGCTGGCCTACATGCATGTGCACAGGATGGAGCTACAATGGCAGCTCTATTCAGAAGGTAAGTGGCAGCCTAAAAAACACTGTTGTTGGAAAACCCATGACCAGCACTGGGTTTTCCAGCAATAGTAAAAAGCACTTTTTGTAGGGGGGAGGGGAGAGCAGGGCTATGCTGGCTGCCTGCTAACATGAGGCAAGCCCATCATAGCAAGGGTGTAATGACACTATTTTCCCTCTGTCTGGATACAGCCTTAGTCTTCAAGCAATCTTTCTTCTCTATGTTTAGGCTTCCAACAGAGCATCAAGTCTTCTGTTCTATGACTCATATGTCCTGGGATCTCACTGTAATAAACTCCAAGCATCTGGAAGTTCCACATTTTAATGAAAATCTCAACCTTAAAATGCAGATGATGTTTTTCACTGATGTAAGAGGAGAGTAGATTTTGAAGTTTCACCAGGTCCTTTAGTTTGATTTGTATCTAATTTGATACAACTGTGCTCCTTATTCCTTACAATAGCAGCAGAGCTCCCTCTTGGTTACAGTCAAAAGTTGGAAAGTGCAAAAGTTTGGGCCTGTAGCTTATTTATTTCATTTCCTTTTTTTCAAAACAGGAGTGCAGAACCTGTAAGCTTGAACCAGTGGCATGACCTCAAAATATCCCGCACAGCAAAAATCGGCATTTTGCAGGTTGATCAGCAAGAGCCAGTAGAAGGGATGGCAGAGGTAAACAAAAGTTTGTGTATACAGAATGTCTTTTAAACAATGGATATGTTCAGATTATAGCCATTGACTTTAGATTTCTGTGGTAAAATGGACAATTTTAACAGAAGCTTCACAAAATTCAGCTTCCCTGGATACATTTTGTTAGGCCCTCTTCAAGATCAAAAGCCAAGGTTTCAAGAACATCTGATTGGATTGACGAGGCACCAATATACTGGCCAAGAGGCATAGTCAGAAAAGTACATAGGGAAATAGTTTGGTTTCCAATGGTAAAAGAGTAAGAAAAGGATACATATTCATACCATGTCTGTTTAATTTATATGTGGAATATAGAAAGTTAAACATTGGCCTGGAAGAAGATGAGTGTGACTTTACAGTAAGTGGTTAAATGTTAAGAACCTCAAGTACATGGATGATACCACTCTTACTAGCCAGACTCAAAAAGAGAATGAGAAGATGGGTTTAATCCTAAACCTTAAAACAGAAATCATGTTAGTAGGAACAATCACAAATTTCCAACTGGAAGGTAAAGTTCTGGAAATTGTTGATGACTTTTGTCTCCTGGGATCCATGATTAATAATAAAAGGGTCGAGCACTGAGGAAGTCCCTGAAGGCTGGCATTGGGAAGAGCATCAAGAAAGGCTTAGAAAAGATTTGTAAGCATCTTGATGTCTCACTGAACACAAAGATCAGAATGGTTAGCGTTATGGTAAACACACCTACACATGTGTAAAAAAAGGCTCCTCCCCTTCCATAGAGAAGTACTGCCTGCCCTTGGGTTGAGTTTTAGGGTTCATCCCCTTTTGTCCAGATAAAAGATAAAAGTAGCCCCCAGGTAGCATTGTTATCTGTCACCTGGACTCCCTCCATCCACATGTCCTGCCATCCAGATCAACTATCCATGCTGCTGCACTTTGATCCTAAAAGAGCTTAGCTGCATTTTAAATTTGCCACTTGTCTGCTGCCTTGACTTTGCTCTGGATCAGCTGAGGCTGCCGATTTGGAAAGAAAGGAACTGTAACTCCATTGGTGCTGATCCGCAAGGTAGCACCACTTCTATTTTGTGTTAATCTGGAACTGGAGGCTCTTTGGAGCGGAGACTTTGTTCCCAAGATCTCCTTGAACTGGAGGGTGAGATGTCCGTATGGCCCCTAATAGTTTAGGATACTCCGGGGTTCAGGTCCATTCTCCCTTCCTGTAGCATCCCTGCTAACCTCACGGTCAAATTTATTTTTAAAAATGCATATATATTAAGTAGGAGTCTGTATAGCTTTCTTGTTTGGCACACATTCAGTTAGGTCTCTGCATTGTGGCCTATATCAAGCGAGTTCCTTCCATTACACTCTTTCTGTGGGCCTTGCTTGTTGTCTGACAGGCTGGGATCAGCTGTTCATCTGTCAAATCTGTTTTTTCTTAAAGCTGTTTCTGGGAGTTTTTCCTGTGTTTTAATAAGGTTTTGACACTTGTTTTTAAATAGCTTTTTCCTGGGAGGCTTTTGTGCTGCCCATCTTTTATTTTATAATTTGCTTGGGTGAGATTTGGCATTTCTCCTATAATCTGGTTGCCTGGGTGAGCTATTTTTCCCATCCCAGTATATCCTAGTGCACTTCTAATAATGCTTCTCACCTTCCAAATCACAGAAGAGATGCAACCAGACTGACCCTGACTTTATATGGGAAACTTATTCGCTGATGCTGTTTTCAGTACTGGAGGCTACGGATGTGCCGAATACTTGAAACATTTAAAATTCGATCAAAGAGATTCAGACATTCGAATTCAAATTAAATGTCTCTAAATTCAAATTTAACATTCAAATGTATTTTAGAATCTTTCTAATCATTCATTTGAATTATTTGAACGCTTTACAAAACCCGTATTTTCCGGCGTATAAGACGACCCCCAACTTTTCAGTTAAAATATAGAGTTTGGGATATACTTGCCATATAAGAAGATGACACCCAGCGTATAAGACGACCCCTGATTTTTGAGAAGGTTTTCCTGGGTTAAAAAGTAGCCTTATACGCCAGAAAATACAGTATGTGTCACATCTTATTTGCTTCTGTGCACATTTGTACAGATCCAAATGGGACAAAAACGGGATGGATACGGCAAAAAAACGGGATGCGTTCGAATGCATATGGATGCCTGCAGACACATTCAAATGTTGACATTCGTATCTTCCAATACGAATTGAAAATTCGTACGAATAGATTCACATGTAGAGGATATGAACTGTCCACAGCATAGGTAGAGATAACTATGAAATATTGTTTGGGTTTGGGGCCTTTTAAATAGTAACCAGAGCCTGATTCAGCTTTCATGATTACTTACAGTGTGTTTCCCCCCTGCAAATAGGGAGCATTCACACAGATCAAGTGCAATCCTGACATTTTTATTGGTGGAGTACCAAGTTATGACACTGTAAAAAAGAATTCTGGTATCCTGAAACCATTCTCAGGAAGTATTCAAAAGGTATTTGTTCTGTGAAATAATTACAGTTGTTTTCTGGTGTTTATTTTTATTAAGTAGAGGTGCAGAAGCTTTGTAAAAAACAGAGAACTTCAGAAGAAAAATAAGTTTTGTTGAAAGTTTTCTGTTTTCTTTTTCTCCCCCCCCTAAAATTTCCTCCAAAATCTTAAGATCTCATGTGTAAAATATTTCAGGGGTATACAAAATGGCTGAAATTTGATTTTATGGCAAAACCGCCCTGGGGAAAAGGAACGACCCAGATTTCTGAAACAAAAAGGAAACTCTGTTATGTCAGAATAATCCAGTATTTCATACAAGAGTTTTTCCTCCTTCCCTTCCTGTCCTCTCTGTTTCCTTCAGTTGCTTTCACTTCTTGAAACCTGTTTCCTTGCCTCCTCTCTGCTCTTTCCCTCATACTTGTAACACAGTTTCCCCACCTTGGCTTTGCTCCCCTCACCCTTTCGATGTCACTGTCCATTCTCTCCCTCAACTCCTTTGATATTGCTTTCTGCGCTCCTAATTCCGCAAACCTCTGCTTTCTTGTCTCCCCTCATTCCCTCTGCTCTCTTCAGCCTCTAAACCCAGTTTCACTTCTCCTGACCTTCTAAAACAATTTTTATTACCTCTCTTCTCTGGGCGAGTTCCCATTCAAGGAATAAAGCGCTATATACAAGGCTATTTACATCGGGATTTACATTGATATGTAAAGCGCACTAAAAGGAAGCACAGGAGCATCTGGCAATTGGATTCAACCCCGATTTTGTGTCCCTCCTCAAAAACACTTAAAATGCTTCCAAAAATGGGTTGGGGAAAGAGGTTCTTTCCCCTCCTCAGCCTTTCCCCACCCCTCTCTCCTGATTGCCCAGGGCTCACGGCAGCAGCGGCAACTCAAGCCCCGCCTATCCGCTCCATCTCCACAGCCACCATCCACAGCAGGGGTTCCCTCGAAAAAAAGCACCCTGGCTGGCTGCCGCTGCTGCCTACACACACACACTTGCACATACACACATCTCCCAGTTCCTGGAGCAGCTTCACCCCTTTTCCTTTTTAGAGATCAAGGAAGGAGGGAAACAGCCAGAATTGGGCAGGATTGCCTCTTTCAATCTTTAGGCTTGCATGGGTGGGAAAGGAAACATTGTGATCAGGTGTGAAGTGGCTCAATTGTTACAATGAAACTGTCTGTTGTATAGGGGAATACTCTAACATTCCCAAGGCACTAAGGAAGAAATATTTTAAAAGCAAAAGCAGAAAAAAAACCACTGGAAAAATCCTGTGTTTGTTTATTCCATTTTTAAGCCAAATAATCCTCAAAGTACCCCTGACACTGATTGGGAATGTGGACGAAGAGGATCCAAACCGTTTTGAAACCATTTTAATTGATTGGGGGTGGGAACAACAGGGATCCAAACCATTTTGAAACCATTTTAAAGTGGTAATGGGAACTCGTCTTCTGTCTCTTAAAACCCTTAAACCTCCATTTATCACCCTTCCTCCTCCCTTCTCCTTCAGACCCCATTTTATTGGCCTCCACTGTTTTCACTTGCTCTTCTTACACTTCCTGATCCCTAAAAACATTTTTCTCCCCCCGCCTGCTTTTGCCAGCTTAGCTCCTTCCTTCCTGTTGTTGTTCCAGATCTTTTCCCTCTGTTGATGCAGGTAAGTATCTTTACTGTTCAGAGTGAACTTACCCTGTTAAGTTGGCTCCAGACACTGCCCGAAAGCATTCTGGAATAATTGCTTCTTGAATAGACAGCATGGGGCTGGAAACACTCAGTGTGCAGTATAGTGACATGCACATCTGTGTATTTCAGTATCTGGAAGTGTGTGATTGCCATCACCGTGCATGTACAACACCCCTTCTTTTTTGGCCACTGGACATGCACAGTGGCCATGACCAAGTTGGCGGCTTCCAGGGGTCACGTCCAGACAGGTAGCCCTCCTTCAGAGGTAGATATTCCCAATGCAGGTTATAGCAGGTTTTCACCCCAAAGGCCAGGGCAAAGAGGTACATCTTCACTGCCCACCTAAACGTGTAAAGTGAGGGTGCCTGATGCACCTCAACGGGGAGACTATTCCATAGCCTGGGGGCCATCACTGAGAAGGGAGGTGCCCATCCCTTTTGCTGCTGAGAGCGGTAGTACAACCAGGAGGGCCTCCCCTACAGATCTCAAGGCGTAGGCAAACATGTATCTGCCTGTATGGTGAATTCTGCACGTCATGTTTCATTTTACTAAAAATACATAATATGCCATTTATGTATTTTTGTGGCATTTCGCAGAGCTGGTAGCACTAGTGTTTCCATCCCTTCTCTGATCCCCATTAAAAACCAGATAATGCTTTTTATAAGTGCATTTTTCACCCTTGAATATGGATTAAGGCACCAACATATAGATGCTACCAGCTCTAAGGTGCCTTTGAGCCACCTTTTTTTTTATTTTACTGCATGCAGACGCAGCCTTTAATCATGTTTTACTGTGTTGGTTTTATTGTAACCCACCATGAGGTGCTAGGGTATGGGGCAGGATAGAAATAGAAATAAATAAGTAAATAAAATAGCCAATTTTGGCAGATTAGGAGGGATGCTTTGGCGGGGGAAGAAAGAGGCATAATTCCCAAGGAAGCATTTGCTGAAGGCAATTTCAAAAACTTGGAATTGTATCGCTTCGTCTGAACAGTGACTATTCTACGTAAGAGGAATATTCTCACATTAAGATGAAATCAGTTTACATCAAGAATTTTCTTTCCTATCTCATGCTTACAGCTGAACCACTCTTTAAAAAAAGCCCTGAAGTTTAGTTGCAAAGTTCATGAAGTCTCATGGAATTTTTCTTAAAGAAAAAAAAGAGGTTAAATAGCTTTGAGTTATGCAGCTCCCATGAGGATAAACAATGGAACACTCTGAAAGGGTTTATTCAAGAAACATTCTGATGAAAATAAGCAGATGTTAGACTCTTCTCTGCAAGCGCTGTTTCTCTCTTCAAGTTTGACTGATGTCATAAAAAAGCAACAAAGCAAACTCCTGCCGTACAAAATAATAATAATAATAAAACCTTTTGAAGCTTTTGCCTTGTCTTTTAAACCAAGATTGTTCTGAATGACCGGACAATAGACCTGAGGCAGGACTTAACATCTGGAATTAACCTGGAGAACACGGTCCATCCCTGTGTGAACGCCCCCTGTGCCAATGGGGGTTCCTGTGTCCCGAAGAAAGATGGCTATGAATGCGATTGTCCTTTGGGTTTTGATGGGCAGAACTGTCAAAAAGGTAAAAAAAAAAAAAGAGGAGGAAAAAACCCTTTTTCTTGAAATTGTAGAATTTTACTGTGCACAGAGCTGTCTCATTTGAAGGGAAAATATATATATTACACATTGACATTTTAGTTTAGTAGTAAAGAATTATTGATAGTCCTCAGCAGCAGCAGCTTGCAAAAGGTTGCTAGGAGGACAGCCAGGGAGGGTGAGGCACTGGCCCTTTCTGCACTTAGTACCAGGGTGGAACCAGAAGGAGCTTATGGACCTCCCTTCTACATGCTAGTTCATTCTGTGTACACCAAACAGAGAGAGAGAGACACCTTGGTGCTCAAAATGGTGTCCTGGTCTGGTTCATCAGTAGGCCTCAATTTCAGTATTTACTGACATTTGGTGATGGTAAACCAGACCACAGAGGTGTGTGTATGATCTGCGTCCATGGTCCATGGGGGGGACGCATTTTCGCATTGTAACAAGGTGTACCCCTGAAGTGGCTCCCCGGAAGCCCCAAAGGCCAGTAACAAAAGCGTTGAGAGACTTCCAATACGGGTGGAAGCTTTCGAGGTGGCATGTAACAGGCCGTCCCAATGAAAATGGCCTTTTTCTGGGCAGGAGTAATCTGGTAAAAGTGGCCCACTCTGTACCTGCATAGCAAAGACAAATCCTGGAACAGGGGTCCCTTTCACACTTAGCTTTATTCTGGAATATAGCCTGGAATAGGGGCCTGCTGTCCACATGCCAGTGTAGGCTACAGCAGGCCCCAAGTGAGACCTGCCAGAGTCTGCATTAATATATGGACAACAGACTCCCGTCCTGAGATATATTCCAGAATATGGCCAAGTGCGAACAGGCCCAGGGTCTGATTGGTGCCTTGCCTTTGATCTCTAAAAATCATGCTTTGCTCTGCTGCAGACCAAAGCACAGTTTGGGAAGATCAAAGGCCAAACAGCACCTTGGAACCATCATACTTTAATTCCTTAAACAGTAACAGCTTTTAAATGTCACATGATCAAGTGCCTTCTGCTGTCATTCCTTAGCCCATCTCTGTTCAGAAGTTGAGCTGACATTCTGGTTCTAAAAGAGGTGGGGTAGCTGATGAAACTCAAGTGGTGGTGGTGGTGGGTAACATGGCAACTGGAGGGATGCAATTCAAGAGCCTTTCATCTTCTGAACTAGCCTTTGGTCCAAAACAGATCAAGGGCTGATTCAGCTTGATGCAGTATAGCTTGTGTTTTCCCTTTTTCCCTTCTGCCCTCCCATTTCTGATTTTGGACCCCTCATTGTGTCTGTACATACTTTCTGCAATTTAAATAATACCAAATTAAGGACTTGACCTGCCCTCGTCTTTCATTATAGAAGTTAAGATAGGCTATGCTGAGAATGGCATGACCCCATTATTTCGCTGTGTACATAACTTCAGATAAACTAATTTAGTATACTGGTTTGCATTGTCTAAATTGGCCCAGTGATGGAAGGATAGGAGATTATACTGTAAGGAGCTTTTATGCACTTACCTTTGTTTCATATTACACAAGAACACAAGAGAAACCCTGCTGGATCAGGCCACAGCCGATCTAGTCCAGCATCCTGTCGCACACAGTGGCCCACCAAATGCTCATGGGCATCTCAAGCAGAGACAAGGACAACCTATTCCTGCTCTAGAATCCCAGCAAATGGCCTTAGAAGCACCCCGGTCCCCCCCCCCACACACACACAATATTAGGATCTCTTGTGGCCCTCTTCAGGGTCTTATCAGTCTGCATGTTATTGCAGAGGCGTAAGGTGCCACCCACTATCAGTACACTCTGTCTGCATAGGATGGAGCGTAATCCAGACCAAGAAGTTCTTTGTATTCCTCTGGTAATGGGGATCCATTTTCATGTCGTACCAGAATGTACCACCTATGGCTCCTTTTTGGAGCTCTTGGAAGCCAACTCCAAAGCTCACACAAGCTTTGAGGCTGTTGGGCCTAGCCTGGACCAGTGCTGTTGTGCAGATGGCACTGGTCCAGAACATGGCACGGTAGGTGCAGAAAAGCCCAAGAAAATAGCACTATTCCCCCAAAAATGTTTATTTTCTGGGGTCCCGAGAAAAAGAGGGAGTTCTGTGATTTTTGAGATGAGTTAGGTTGAATCTAGATGACCCCCAAGAAGGGCTGAAATCCAGTGCAGGAGACACAGGTCCACTGCTGGGTGAAGCAGCATGGCATATGGATGCTGCTCACACCAAGGTGGCACCCAGACAACTGCTGCAGGGGGCATTGGCCCTACAACCGTGGTACTTCCATAGAGATCTACTCTGGATTGCTGGATGCTTGATTAATCAATTTTTTCCAGTCCTCCAAAGCAAACCCAGGGGCGACTGGCAGGTGGTAAGTCACACTTTCCCCTTCCTTGCCTCCACATAGAGAAGAGTTAAACTTGGCCATTCAAAGTAGCTTTTACCAGCTTATAGGTTGGTTGGGTTGAGTTGACATGGGCGTTGGCAATAGGGGAGGAGATTAGGACAACCTGTCCCTGAGCTTCCAGGGAGATGGCCTCTTCTGCCACGGGATGTAGCCTGGGCATCATTTCCTGGGCAGTAGAGATAGTTCCTTTACTTTTGTAGCGTCTTGCAACTTAAAAACCTTCCAGGAGTATAACAAATGTATTTTCCAGCGCGCAAGGGAGAGAGAGAAGCCCCGTCCTGCCTTATTGAGTGGAACTTAACTCATGCCTTTAAGCAAGGAGATTTATAAGCCTTGTAACTTTATCCTCATTTGTGTTAACTGCCTGTGCTGAAATGTAACCTCTAATCCCTCGCCACACTTTGGCTTCTTTGTAATTTGACAGCAAGAACAAATCCTCTGTCACAGATCAGAAACCACCAAAGAACTCTTTGCAAAAATAAAGGAAAGGAATACAAAAAACTTCCCATATTATACTCGGAGCCACCATGAGCTGATATATTTCAAGCCGGTGGATTTCTCAAGTCAGATGATGCAAAGACTAAATTGCATACACTTCACTAGGTGGCAGCATCCTTCTTCCATAGACACAGGAAGGGGAGGAAAGTTCTGTTGCTCTCACTGAAATGTCACAAGCCTGCTCTGCACTTACCTCACTTTGATCTGGATCACTGGATCCAGAATAACGAGATCCACTGATAGCACTGCTCCGGCCCATGACTCCTCAGTCCTTGGTGGGGGATGTTTTTTTGGCTGTGCACTATGGTATGCCCCTGAAAAAGCAGCCCTTCTGTAGTTGCAGATCATGGAAGCATGCCTTCTGCATGCCTCCCTTGATCTGGAACAAGGCCCTTGGTCCTCTTTTGGATTGGATTAAATGGGTCCACAAAATATCCAGATGAAGCGGCTATTAGTCCTGATCTAGCTCTGGTTTGTGCAGATGGGGTGGGAGGTGGGGCCTCCTTGATCTGCAGTGTGGATGGGAGGCCCATGATCCAAATTAAGAGGCTCCTTAATCTGAATCTATGAGTGCAGAAAGGGCCACAGTTTAAGTGACAACCACCTTTCCAGCAAAGAAGCACAAGAATAGATAGGAGCTCCCTAATTACACATGGTGAGTGTCTGTGGTCACACTTAAGGTTTAATCCAGCTTCAGTCCACTTTCAGAGTGAGAGAATACATCGGCCAAGTGACAAACTATTTTCTTTCAGTGTTAAATAACTCAGAAAATTCACCTTTGGAATAGATAACGTGGAGAGAAAATTACCAGTCACTTTGCTGATGTGTTCTCTCACTCTGAAATTGGACTGAAGCTGGATTAAACTTTAGCTGTGGCCCCAGCCCAAGAGTGGTTAATGTGTGGTGTTCCGATTTTGCTGAATCCAAACCAGGAACAATTAATGGGCTAGAGTTACTTGATTGGTGGAGAAGAGGTGCAACAGTTTGTTGCAGCATTTGGCAGCACTGAACCAGATTCTGATCTACAGCAGATCAGCACATGGCTTGCCTGCAGGCAGCAAGTAAATTTTACATAATGTAGTGATATTCTAGGAGAAAGGGCTTCTAGATATTGGCCCAGATAGCAATTATATGTGGGGCAAGCGAAAGGACTAACCTGGTCTGGACTCCTGCTTCTGTAGGGTCGCCAGTGTGATTGCCATCCTTGCAGTGTGCGGCCATCAGTTTGGCCCCACACAGGCACTGTGGCCACATCCAAAATGGCAGATTTTGGTAGCTGACATCCAGATGTGGTAAGCCCTTTTGCTTAAAAAAAAAGTTTGAGAGTTGATTATCTCACAATAATTTGATTGCAGGATATCACCACAATATCCCTTGCTGTGTTCAAGTTGCCATTGACATACGTGGCCATCCAAACGTAGCCCTGGAATGATCTTCGTTTTACATCTTGTCTGGAGGCAGCCAGAATTCAAAGTTGCCAAAGAGATCAAACTGGCATGCCATCACCCAGTACCACGCTACTATTGCTTATTAGGGATGTGCACAATGGTTTTTATTTTTTTATTTTTTTCCCCAATTCGTATTGAACGGAATGCAAGAAAATTTGTATTCGTTTGAATAGATTCCCTACGAATGTAGTAGGATTCAAATTCAATACGAATTTTCAGTCCCCATACAAATCCCTTACATATCCCATACATATTTATCAAAACATTCAGTAAAATTCAAATGTCAATCTTCGAATGTGCCAACATTTGATTAGAATTAGAATGTCTTAATTTGGTCAAGTTCATTCGAATTTTGAATGTAACAAGTATTTGTGCAAATCCCTGTTGCCCATCGGTGATTAAAACTCCCATCAACCTGAACCAGAAAGGTCAACGGCAAGGAACAGCAACTACCTTAGTTCTGCAGCACCTGGATCATCACACCTTAAGTACTCCCTTTTGTTTAGCACCACACACACACGTCCAGTATTCCTTGAGGACTGAGAATGCATCAGATTGCGTATACGTTTGATTTTCAAGATGCTACCATCCCCCAATCCTCCTCAAGTAGCCTACTTGCTATTTTAATGTACTCTGAGGCTGCCTCCATCAGGGGAAGTCACCTCCTCCCCATGTGGGTGGATGGATGGAAGGGGGGAGGAGGTGGCTCAGGGCAGAGGATCCTGCTGGAACTTTATGCAGCAGGCTGAAAATGGCCAGGCTCTGAGGCCACTTTTATGCAGTCCAGTGAGTCTTCAAAAGGTCCTCCCTGCTGCCAATGAATCCTGACCCCTTCCATTCTCCATATGGATGGAGCCTTTGCTTTGAGAGAAGTCCAATCCGGTTCAAGCAAATGCACTTCAGTTGTGAATACTCCGTGGAAGAAATCTAGCATCTCCACACTGGGACAGGACCTGCATGATGTATGCTTGCTTGAAGCTGCTGTGATTTTGCAGATTTCACTGATAGAGAAATTCTTCAAGGGCATTTTTGGATGGGGGTTAGAAATTGCATTGAAGCAAAGGCAGGTGTTTATCCAAACTGGACTATCCTCTTGCCTTATTTTTTAAAAAATTCTTTTTGAGAAATGTTTAATGTTCAACATCGTTGTTGTTTAATGTTTGCTGACAATACACTGATAATAACATACATTAAAATGTTCAGCCCTTGCGTTTTTAAAATTGGTAGTACCTCTGTTCAGAGCTGAGGTCTATTTTGTTGCTGAAAAATAAAATCTGGATGTTCTTCTGCTTTGTGCTGACATGCCATAGAGTGTGGAAATTACTGCTTGAACAGTAAGTAACAGTGAAATACATTCTGCTAACTTTGAGCTCATGCCTGTGTATATCTGCTCCATACACCTAGCTGCATGATTTAAACTGCTGTTTGCAAGTGTCTATAGATAATCCATAATTATACCCTGGATTACATTGTAATGCTGCTGCGTTATTAGGATTAGTCTCATAAATAGCTGCTTGCCTTGCCTGCCCGTGACTAGCAAGAAATGAGTTCAAGTTAAGAGTCGTATGTGTATGCCAGTGGCAATAGAAGCATTGTAGATCCAGGGGAACTTCAAAGTGATAAGAGTGTTAGGGCAATTAGGGCAAAAGCCAGGTCTGGTGTATTCCTAACATTTGTTGGATTACTATGAAGCCCTTTCTGCACTCACTTTAGATCCTGATTAAGGAGACTCTTAATCTGGATCACGAACCTCCCATCTGCAAGTTCTCACTCCCTGTTTGTCCAGCTGTGTCTGCACAAGACATAGCCAGTTCCAGATTAAGAAGCCCTTAATCCAGATCTATTGTGGACCCATTTAATCAGATCTACAAACAGGCTAAGGGCCTTGTCCCAGATCATGGGAGGCATGCAGATGACATGCCTCAATCATCTGGAATTACTAGGAGCTGCTTTTGCAGCAGCGTGCCATCGCGCATCACCCCCACCCCAACCAGACTCCGAGGCTAAGAACTGTCATTCCTGGGCCTCTGGGTCCAGATCAGTAGGTCTGGTTATTCTACATGGTGGTTGATCCAGCTGTTTATGGTTTCAAAAATGCGCTGATTCCAGTTTGAGGCCAAACAATTTAGCATACTTATAACAGTTGGTGTAACTCAGTGTAGTGTACACATTATACTAACTATGTTGAGATCTTTGGTAATTGTGGCCATATGGTGGGTGTAATATTGAAGAACAGCTTTCCCCATGGATCAGGCACTTGGTTTGGAATAAAATTTGTATGCCAGATGTTCCTAATGTTAGCTGGTGATGTCCAGCAAGGTAGTTAGCAGCACTTGGAGACTAACAGGAGAAGGGTTGGTGGCATGAGCTTTTGTAGACTTTTCAAATTAGACTAACACGGCTATTTCTCTAATGTTAGCTGGTGATGACATCAAGGCCGCACGTGACTGATGACTGACCCCGCTCCATTATAGGCAAGCATTAATTCATACTGCTGTCTCTTAGGCTGTGTTCAGACATAATCAGAGGTGCCTTAGAGAGAGACAGTGTGTGACCTTGGTGTTCCCAAGCTTTCTCTAATCTACCTTTTCTAGCACAAAATGTTTAGGAAAAGGGAAGGAACATACTGATGTGTGAACAATCGCACCTCTAATCTCAGAGGTGCTGTGTCTGATCACAACCTAAGTTGAATCATTGAATCCGCTAGAAGAAACTGTGGTCCTCCAAACGTTTGTCAAGTCATTAGAAATTATGGCAGCTGTAGGCTTAGACCATCTGGGAGGCTGTGGCCTTTCTGCCTCTGATAATGATTTCAGTGCTTTTAAAGTAAAATGAATATGGTCAGAGAAATCACACTGTGCAACTTTTACTGGAACAGACCTTTTCTGTCGAAGGACTCTTTTCTGCCTGGGAATAATATATCCATGAGAGATCTCTAGCATTGGCATTTCTCCGGCCTGAAGCCTGAAACGGCAAAGCCCAGTGAAAGCTGTGCTTCATGATTACTTTGATTAAACACATGAAATGCCCAGGTACAAGGAGTCTGACTCCACAGTAAGAAGCAGGGCTGCATTGAAAAATTCAGAAGGACATGCAGCTTCATGCCGTTTAATGAACTTTCTCTGATTTGCTCATATCAGACCATAGTCTGACCCCTCCTTCAGCATGCTTAAAGGCATGGTCCCAGTGTGTTTGGCTTAGTAATGTATTGTGACTGCAGTATTATAGGACAGGAAAGCTTGCTTGAATCTCTTGTATGCCAAAGTCAGGGTACACTTAGTTGAGCCAGAAAGATCTTGACCCACAGATGCTCCCCTTGATGTGGAAAACTCTGTATAGCCCAGGCCTCCTCTTGAAGCCTGTGACGCCCCCTGTAGCCTGTGTTGTGGATTGCATTGCATTGTGATCAGCCTGGCACAAGACTCAAGTTCCTGCTTCAGCCACATTGGACGTTTTCCCTAATTTCATTGCAGATGAGACAGCCATTTGCCTACCAGGTATTTTCATGTTTTGTTTCCATGCCATTTTTTAATATTTATTCTTTTCCTCCTTAGTTTTTCAGGGAAGTACAATATTCTCTGTAAAGAGAAGCCCAGGAGCAGCAGCAGCAGCACACAAAAGCCAAAGCCAAATAATTCAATATATGCCCTAGAATCTCCTTGATGTTTTGCAGGGCATTGCTCACATCAGCCACAGCCAAACAGCACAGGAAACACAATTTCAACCATTTGTGTTCTATATCGACATTTAAAACAAAACAAAAAACCCTTTAAAACAAATTTTGGAGTTTTTCACATTTCACTGCCCTAGCAATTTTGGAAGTTTAAATCTGTGCTATTCATCCAGTTTAAGTAGCAGTTGCCTGAAACAAAGTCAGGCTGTTTGGCTGTCAGACTCTGTAACTCAAATACTCTGGTCTTTCCACCCATTATTTCCTGCCCAATATGTATTAGGGAGCTGAGCGATTTGTCCGCAAGTTGTCTGAAAGACCTCTTGCCTCTCTATCAACTTACCTGCACATCACAATTGAGAGTGCCACCAGCTACACCTTTGGGATTGACTGGCACAAGACACAGGGCCTTCTTGGTGGTGACTTTCTAGCTCTGGGACTCTCAGCAAAGTGCTGTCTCTAACATCCTGAGCTGTTTTGGACAGCCTTGAAAATGTAACCCATTCAGGACATTTTATTTTTTCATGACTAACATGCTTCAGTGGTTTGGCTTTTGGGTGCTGCCTCTTGAGAGTTTGAGTGGTTGGTTGAATATATATATATATATATATATATATTACTTGTATGTATTAGAGGGATGCATGCAATGTTTTTTCTTTAAAGTCTTTTCTTTTTTTGCTGCATGTATACATCTGTCTTTGCTTATATTGTATGCCGTCTTGAAAGGGTTTTACCTGGAAAAACAGGCGAGGAATACTTTAAAAGTAGATTTATTGGAGGAGCTAAATGGCAATTTGCCATCTGCCTGTGATGTTTTTGAACAGCGCTGAATAAGGGTTTCATGAACCAAGAAAATTTGTATCAAAGCCTCATAAACCTCTGTCCAAACACACTAAAGGAAAATCACAGCTCCGTACCATCACTGCACTCTGTACCCCCACAGGCAAGGGGTCTTTGTTAAAATCTTAGGCATCTCCTCGAGCTATGGGGGGGGGGCTACTGCAATAGCACTAAAAACACAATCAGGGGAGGGTTATGAAAATAGCACTGGAAAATGTTTTGTTAAACCCATGTACCCTATTATTGCCCAAGGAGATATGGAGATTCTCGCATTTCTTTGACAGGAACTAAAACCTCCCTAAAGTAGGCTGCTTCCAGGCATGAAGAGGAAATTATGGGATCTAAAGAAAATCCTGTGATTGACTCTTGCCAGACGTGGGAGGCAGTCATGGGCTACTTGATGTCTGCCGGCTCATTTATTATTTTTATTTATTTATTATTTACATTTATATCCCGCCCCATACCCGAAGGTCTCTGGGCGGGTTACAACCTTCAAACAACAGAATACATTAAAAAACTTTAAAAATTCAACAATTTTAAAACAATACACATTATGTTTAAAATGATAGTGTGTGGCCTGGGTGGGAAATATAATCAACTCAGGCAAAGGCCAGGGCAAAGAGGTGCGTCTTCACCGCCCTCCTGAATATATATAAGGAAGGGGCAAGACGCACCTCAAGGGGGAGGCTATTCCATAGTCTAGGGGCCATCACAGAGAAGGCTCTGTCCCGGGTGCCCACCATTGTGTATAATTCCACTCATAGCAAGCTGCAAGCCAGTCAAGTGCCTACCCGTGCTAGTCTGAAGTATGGATGTGCAAGAATATTCGAAATATTAGTTATTTGAATGAATTTGGCTGAATTTGGACATTTAAATTTTAATCGAGTATCCAGACATTCATTTTCTAATATTCAAACAAATATGAATATTTTTGAATCATTCGTATTAATCATTCGGATGTCTCCGTACACATCTTATTTGCATCCATACACATTGGTATGGGATACGTACGGGATGAAAACGGAATGCCTACGGATGCCTACAGATGCGTACGGATGCATACGAAGGTTGCTGACATTCGTACCATCAAATAGTCCGAATAGATATGAATGTATTTGAATCGGTTTGGATTTTAATACATTTGTTTTTTTCTCTATTCGTATGAATTCGGATGTTCGAATATTCGATTTGAGTCTAATCGAATGTCTAAAATTGCATTTGTGCAAACTGCTTGTCTAAAATGAGCCAGCAGTCATATCAGTAACCATTGTCATTATGGCACACCCATCGCGATTGCCAAGTTTCCTGTAACAGTGAAATTATGAGTCGTCACCTCCCTGGCACTTTGCTGGGAAAGCTGCTATAGTTTCTTGTCATTCCCAGTACAGTTCCCATAAAATTGTGGGTTTTAGCACATGTCCAGAAGCACCCATAGCAGGGTACCTGTGATCTTCGCCCTGATGATATCGCTGTGTTCTCAAAACAGAGAAACTTCTTTAGTGATTGGATGTGTGGTTGTTCTAAGGTGCTTATTGAAATCCAGAGGCAATACTGGCAGCCTACTCAAAAAGTAGGAGCCCCACTAAACTCAAAGTTGACATAACACAGTGCTGCACATATATTACTGCCATAAAAAACTGTTTAATATATTTCTCTTACTCTGGAGAAAGAAAGGGCACTAATTTATCATCTTGCTTTTAGCACCCAATGTCCTGAGAGTGGGAGGTGAATAGGGCTGGATATTCAGCTGCCGCTGATATAGGCAGAGATAAGGGGCTTCCAAAGAAGGATTCACTTCCTTACAATGTGCTGTAAGGCAGTGTGGAAAACACTTCCCCTAAAGGTGATTGACAAGTCCTGTTAGAACCCTGGGGACTTGCCAGGAGTGCTTAAAACACCAGCATCATTTCATCATATGGGCAGGGCTGGCAGGCAGGCAGGCAGACCAAAGCCATGCTGGATTGAAGGAACGGTCTTCGTACTGTGAGGGTGTCTGATGCAACTTGCAGCAGTGTAGCGCGAGGTGCTTCATCCGGGATTGGGCTCTATTCTGGTGCACGTTTCACGAATCTGACAGCCCTTTTTGCTCTGGTATGGAGAAATCCAGGATTTTCTTCTAAAACTTCTTTCCAATGTCACCTGGAGGCATCCTGGTATGCAGCTTCTAAGGATGTGTAGAAGGATCAGGAAACTTGTCACCACTGGATGATGGTGACCTTCTAGACCTGGAGTGGGCATGGTGAACATTGTGCCCCCCCCCCCCCGCAATGATGTCCATTTACAGCCTCCTTCCAGCATGGCCAGTGGTGTATCATATCCTCCAACAAGTAGGGTGGGCATGCTTTTTAAGCTTTTACCATTTTGCTCTAGTGTACTTTGGTAGCACATGGTTAATCTCTGGCCTGCTTGGTCATAGGCTACCCACCTTTGATGTTCTGAGTGCAGGAGGAAAGAGTAGAAAGACTCTTGTCTTCCCCTGGAAATGTAGTTAAGATAAGGGAAATGGCCAACATTCTCCAGTGGATGTACCTTCAGTTGCCTGTTGGATACTTTATTAGCATTCTTTATTTAACATTGCTTTTCTTAATTTATTTATTCATGGCATTTATGTCCAACCTTCCCTTCAAAGAGCCCAAGGCAATTCCCTCCTCTCCATTTTATCCTCATGACAACCCTGTGAGGTAGACTAGGCAGTGAACCTTTTATGGCCAAGTGAAGGATGAGAAGCAAAGGACTTCCAGGTTTTAGGTCTTCACTTACCAGAGAAAACAGATGGAAAACTAAAAGGAAGGACACTTCAGAAGGTTTCTCCCTCTTTTCCCAAGAGATCATCTGGTGTCCTCTCAAAGTTACCTATACAGATGCAGCATCTTCTAATGACTTTATGCCTGTGCTGCTACCTGAAGTGCATACTATTTTTTCTTTCTTTCTACCTTTCTAACAGGCTGACATCATGTTAGGGTCATAAGAGCTTGTTGACCAGGCGTCTTCTACATTTTTCCACATGCACAAACTCTGCTACTTTAATGTTGAGTTTTCTTAAATTTTCTAGCTGTCACGGAGGCCATTGAAATACCACAGTTTATTGGTCGCAGCTACCTCACCTATGATAGCCCAGATATTCTTAAAAGGTAAATCCACATGGCTTAAGGGCTGGGTGGGGTGCTTGTGGGGCATACCTCTACATTCTGAAGAAATCAGGAGGACTTTTGTTCATGAGCAGATCTGGCAGAAGTGTGAAATGAGAACTACTTTAGCAAATAAAAGGCCATAGTTATCCTCTAGTGTTTGGGCTAGGATTAATCTCTCCCAATATTATTTCACTCCGTCTGTCTCGCCAACGTGGAGGCAGTACCAGCCGTCCTTTCTAGTTGGCACTGGTACACCTGTTATCCATGAACTTATCTAATCCTTTCTTAAAGCTATTCTCTTCTGGTAGCATTGGACCTTGTATGTTTAAAGGAGGAAATGATGGACTGCAGAGCTTCAGAAAGTTATTGCTTCTGCTGCACCATCCAGATGCTATTTTGTGCAATTAAATGTTATTTTTCTTCCCATTAAACAGAGTGTCAGGATCAAGAACAAATGTGTTTATGAGATTTAAGACTACACTGATGGATGGTCTTTTGCTATGGAGGGGAGACAGTCCTATGAGACCCAACAGTGATTTCATCTCTCTAGGCCTTCAAGATGGTGCTTTGGTCTTCAGGTAAGGTCTTTATATTCAGATCATTAGTTTCTCCAGCAGGGTTTAGGAGAAAGTTATATCTTCTCAGAAAACTATTTTGTTCCCTTAGCTGAGTTGAGGGGCTCCATATACAGTCATCCCCCAGTAGGATCTATTTGGATGGAACCCATATTCCTCAAAGTTATTGTTTACTGATCAAGTGATATCAAATTATGTATTGCAGTCAATAGTCCCGGTACAAGCATTAAAATGTAAAAAAAAAAAAAAAGTCTCTGGATAAGGAGGACCAAAATCAACGAGACGTTGACCCTTTTGTCTTCCAAATGTTTTATGTTATCAAGCAACGGCAACAATATAGTCTACACTGGTAGAGCAATTGCCTGAAAGGAGATGTAGAGAGCTGCATGTTCTATCTTCAGCATTTCTGTTGGGAAAAAGTTACAACAAGCCATTTCTTTACCTGCTAGGACATCAGCATGGATGCATCCATGACATCACAAGAAGTCAACATCCCATGCAGGGGTAGTAAACAACAAAAATAAATTTTAACCCCCTTAGAGGTCAGAGTATCTTTCATGTTGATATGGTCATCCAAAGGACAAGACTGGAAAGAGAAAAAAGTAAAAGAAAAGTGAATATTGAAACTTATGGGAAAATAGAGGTAGATTATGGCTCCATACAAATATTCTCTTTCTTGGGGCTGAGTGGAACCTATGTACTTTTAAGTCACCACAGACGTGGGATAGAAGCACACAGTTCCGCACTGGCCATAGTATTTGATCAGGGAGAATTTTGTGGCCCAGTATTCTGCTGAAATGTCTGGCATTGAATCTGGGGAGACATCTAAATGCCCATCATACTTGCCCAGCCAGAAATGAGCCTTTTGCCTCTGGTGTACTGGCATTTGAAATACTTTGCCCTCTGGCTATCTCCTGGCTGACTTTTTGGGCCTGTATCATTGGTTCCTCTATGTAGTTTGTATTCTGCTTTAAAAAAAAAAAATTTAATCCCCTCACTGTTTCTGAAATACATCAGAGCATTCTTGACTCACTTATCCTCAAGGACAAATGGTCTTTTCATCCAAAAGGGGTAAAATAAGAAAATGACAGACAGTAAAACTAGCTATATGTCCTCTGTTGAATTATGTCCTTCCCCTTTCCTGCTTCAATGCCTGAGGGGATTTTTGGCGCACTCCTTTTTAGCTTTCTGGTCAGATTGTGAGCTTGTCAAAGTCTGTCTCTTCTTGTCAAAATATTTTTTCTTCCTTAGATAACGAAACTGCTGGATCTTTGAAGGGGGCTATGATTATACACAGATACTAAGCAGTAACATTCAGTATTCTTAGAGTAGTCATGAAGGAGGCACCTCATGCAGTCTACTCAAATATATATGGCCAATCCATCCTCAGAGAGTAGTTATATTCAAAATGTGTTGGGCCATGTTACGAAAGCTTTTAAAAGGAACTGTCAGGATCCGGTGTTAGCACTGTCGGTTGGCAAATGTCTGCCATTCCATCTGGTGGTTTTACCTGGCCTACAGCTGCAGTTATTGGTCCCAGTCACACCCTACAGAGAAGAATGGAGCCCTGGCATGATCTACCTTCCCGTTGCTCCAAACTTCTGTATCCCTGATGAGACAGTAGATTGGCTGCCCAAATCAAGCCCTTTTGGCCCAGTCTGAGCATGTTTGGAGCAAGTTGAAAGCCAAACCAGCCAAGCTGGGGAGATATCAGGATGGTACAATGCAAGAGAAATGTAGTAGTCCAGGGCCCCTACTCCGTGTGCCTGGACTGTAGCATTAACTCAAGGTAATTTCTGTGCTTTGTCAAGGAAATGCATTAGCCAGTGACAGTCAACCAGCAGAAATGGCTGGGAGCACGGTTGAAAACTTCTTGGAATCTGATGCGCTTTCCCTCTTTGGTTGCAGTTATAATCTAGGCAGTGGCATTGCTTCCATTGTAGTGAATGGCTCTTTCAATGACGGCAGATGGCACAGGGTTAAAGCAGTTCGGTAAGTTATTTTTTGCTGTTTCACTTCTTATATTTTAGTCATGTTTTGAATCAGTTTTTATTATTATTTTATTGCAACCCTGAGATCTTCAGGTATAAAGTAGGAAACAAACAAACATACAAGGCCATCATATTTTGAGGGCTTTTTTCTTCCCTAGAAACTGAACAAACTCTTCTGCGTCTCAAGTGCTGCCCCTTCCCTTCCTGCATCCTGTGATGTTCCATTAGATGGGCTCTATTAACAGTCATTTTAGGCCAAGCTAATGCGAACTGTAGGCCATGAAGCTGCTCTGTAAATGCAGGGGCTGACACTTCCTTCCTTTAAAAGAGTGGGATGCCAGTTTGCTTCTTGTCCTCCATTGTTGAAGGTTTTCCAGGAGGCTTTTCAGGGTAGAATTAAGCAGACCTGAATGTGGACTGACACTATTTAGAAAAACAAAAACAGAAACTGGCAGATGGCTTCTAGGCTCAATATTTTTAATTTCTGTTTTTATCTGACTTTATTAGAATTTGATTTAGTCACTGCGTCTTGTTGGCTGTCTTTGCTATTGGTAAAACAGTAATCAGAATTCTAAATGTTGCTTTAAAAACAAAAACGAGGAAACTGAGTAACTGATGATGCCAAAGGTCAAACCGGGCAAATCAGAGCACCCCACTCAAGGCCTATGTTGGACTGGAGAGATAAGGGCACTGTGAGAGAAGAATTCACCCTCTTGACGTGCCTTTTCAAAGAAAATGTCCTTGGGCTGGTGTTTACTCTGCAACCTTGGCAAAAAAATGTATGTGAGGCAGCTTAGAGAAGACTTCAAGGTGGAATTGTCCATACATCAGTCTGTCCCCCTTCCTCTCCTGAACATTCTGTGCTAGAAAAGGTGGATTAGAGAAGGCTTGGGAACATGAGTTGCTGTGTCTCCAAGGCACCTCTGAGGCAGCTTAGAGACGGCTTCAAAGTGGGACTGTTCATATACCAGTCTGCCTCTTCCCTCCAAACATTCTAGGCTGGAAAAGGATAATTAGAGGCACCTTGGGAACACAGGAGCCACATACTGTCCCTCTGAGGCACCTCTTTTGTAATGTCTGGACACAGCACTGGGAAAGGCATGGCTGGAGGCAGAAAAGGGCTGGCGGGACATCATGTCCATCCCTGAAAAATGTGGATGTGCGTTATCAAGCCATCTGGGCAAAATGGTAGCTTTTCTACAAAGAACCTCTCATCTCTAATGCATCTGGAAGTACTCTTTGTAGAAAATTAGTCTTTGTGCTCATAAGATGTAAAAAGAAGCAGCAACCAACTTCAAGCACATTGTGGGTCTTCAAAAATGTTGGAGGTATAGTTTGGATTAAAACCTGTGAAGCCACGAATTCTCAGATTATGGCTGTGATTCCCAAAGCCCTCAGATTGAGTCCCCCATAATTTATGCAACTTCAACTCTTAGTTTTCAGATCAGAAAATACTAGTACTGAATAACTGGTAACTCAAGTCTTACACTGGTGAGGCAGTAGGAGGCATTCGGTACTGCATTGTGAGTTAAGTTGTGAAACCATTTGGTGAAAGAGCATATTTTTCTTGATTGAAGGGATGGACAGTCTGGGAAGATAACAGTGGATGATTATGGTGCTAGAACTGGCAAATCACCAGGGATGATGAGACAATTGAATATCAATGGTGATTTGTACATTGGTAAGTTCCTAACTTCTTTAATCCATAGTTATTTTTTTTAAAAAAATAGGGGGGGTGCAACTGTTTATTCATACAACAGATTCATTTTGTTCTATAATTATGATCAAAACAGCATTTTTCCTGGGGGCTAATTCAAACCCCTTTCTGGATCTGAAAATGTTGGGAGCAAAACAAACATGAGTTTTTTAGATTTTTTTTAAAGTGTTGTATTCAAGCTGCATTGCGGAGCAGCTTGTAACTTTAAAGTTGCACTATTTTAAATGGACATATGGCTATTAATGAAGATGAAATCAGTCCACCCCAGTGCCAGTTGCTGAGCAGTGTGGAGATGCACTAAACTTGTTCTGAATGAACTGGGTTCACACAGAATGGAGATAGATAGATAGTTGTATTTATATCCCGCCTTTTTCCATAAGGGGTTTAAAGTGGTGCACAGGAGTGCACAATCAGATACAATAAAACACACACTTCAAATATCAAATAACAACAAGCGATTTAAAACATAAAAACCATATAAAACGAACTGTCAGGAATATAGGTAATTTCATGTAAACAATAGAGCAATAGAGGTGATGAATATATGACAGGAGAAGGGAGGCGGGCAGATGTGATCCAGGGAGGCGGTAGGTGTGAATGGGGAGGAAGGGAGGTTGCTACACAAACTCAGGAATGATGGGGTGTAATCTGTGAGAAGAGGGGGTGCTGCAATGTGATCCAAAGAGGTGGAGGTCATGATTCATGGAGAGATGTCATGGCAATGCCCCATGGTTGCTGCAGGTGTGTTGAGCCTGGGATGCAATATGGTGTGGCTCACGAGCCTTTTGGTGAGTGACCAGCTGGTTGATAGAAGCAACCAGATGGTTTTAGATTCCTTCTCAAAAGGTTCTGATGGGTTTTTGGATAGGATCTGGATCTGGTATAAAATAAATTGCTATTTTTAATTTGGGCACAATCCTGGAGTAGCGTCACTGAATTATAGACTGAATGAAGACACTTTGCTAACGTATCTAACCAGTAAGATGCAGAGATACAGATACAGAGATTATCTGTCTCTCCTGTACATTCATACATCATTTTCTGGGAATGGCCCTGGACATGGGCTGTTTATGTGCCCCGAGTGTAAATGCCCCCATGTGACAGCTTTGCGGATTGGGAACTTTCATTCCCAGGTTCTGGAGCTAAGTTGGGCTGGACCATATTGAACAGCCTCCCAAAGTGTCCCTTTGGACTGTCTTCAATGACACACACCAACGCAGCTGGTGCAAAAGTTGCTTGGATCCTTCTTGTGAGTTCCCTAAATGAATACCTAAAGCTGTAAGTCCTAAAGCACCAGATTCAAACAGATACAGCATCTAAACCGTGTAGATGTGTTTGTTACGCCAATTTACTAATTAGTCATGTCAATTAGTATAAAATCCAAATATAAATTTTTAAAATAAAAATAGATATGACTATTATAGATGAATAAAATGACAATATTGCATATAAAATGCTGAAATAACAACATAATTATCCAATCCAGTTTGCAGGCCACTCCTGTAGCAGATGTCCAATCTGGTGCCTGGTAGGTTTGGCCAATTCCTCCCTCAATAGAAACTCAATTATAGGAGGCTGAGGTGAAGCAACAAGATATCTGCGATCCCATAACAGATAGATGGGAATATTACTGAACTCTGATGTAGGTTCCCTCAGAAGAACATAAGAGAAGCCTTGCTGGATCAGGCCACAGCCCATCTAGTCCAGCATCCTGTCGCATGCAGTGGCCCACCAAATGCTCATGGGCATCTCAAGCAGAGACAAGGACAAACCTTCTCCTGCTCTCGAGTCCCAGCAGATGCCTTAGAAGCGCCCTGGTTCCTCCCCCACCCCCCAGCCTGAAAGATTCACCTAGGCATTCGTTCTAGTAGCCATTGATACATCTGTCATCCATAAATTTGTCTAACCCTACCTTAAAGCCATCTAGACTGGTAGCTGTCACCACCTCTTCCGGCAGCACATTCCATAAGCCGATGACCCTCTGGGTGAAGAAATACTTCCCCCTGTCAGACCTGACTCTTCTACCCATCAGCTTCATAGAGTGCCCCCTGGTTCTAGTATTGTGTGAAAGAGAAAATAAATTTTCTCTATCCACCTTTTCTATACCATGCATAATTTTATATACTTCAATCAGGTCCCATTTTAAACGCCGTCTCTCCAGACTGAAGAGGCCTAGACGTTGCAGCCTGGTTTTGTAAGGGAGGTGTTCCAGACCCTTAATCATTCTGGTTGCCCTTCTCTGCACCTTCTCTAGTTCCACAATATCCTTTTTGAGGTGTGGTGACCAGAAGTCTAGCATGCTCTCTGCATTTCAGTGAAGGTCTTCTTCAACGGCTGCTTTTTCAAGCTCAATTAAAATAGACCCCAGTTTTACAGTCCAAGTCAATAGATCAGTAGATACAGTAGATACATGCAAAATCTGCTCAATAATGCTGAGGGAACCAGCATTTCCACCTGCCAGTTTTTTTAAAAATAATTGTCTTATATTTGCATTTTATACTGATGTTACTAATTAGTAAATTACTCTAAAAAACACATCTATCTGGATTTTCTTTTGTTAGTTGTTCCCTGAATGAATCAGGCTTCTGGGCAAAACAGGATGTCATCTGGTGCCCTCGTGTTATAGCCAGCCATTCTGAAGATCCTTCTGAAGCCTTTAAAGCTGTGTACATCGAAGATAACCAACCTTTGCTCTTCCCTTCTCTCCCCGGCAGGTGGCATGAAGGAGATCGCGCTGCATACAAACAGGCAGTACATGAGAGGACTAGTTGGCTGCATTTCTCACTTCACCCTTTCCACGGATTATCACATTTCACTGGTTGAAGATGCAACTGATGGGAAGAACATTAATACTTGTGGGGCGAAGTAAGAGGTGGAGGCTCTTCGCAGGAAAGAGCCTTCATTGCACACGCACGGACAATGATTCACCCTTCGCACCAAGGACTCCGCCAGAGCTAATCCTGCAGGCGAAAACCAAAGTGAAAGCATAGAAGGGAACCACACCCCTCTCTCCTTTCCTTCAAATATCGTGCTCTTCAAATACCGTGACACACTGCACATTGCACACCCTGGGCAGCAGCAACTCTTAAATTGCACGTAGTCATAGACTAGAGGCCAGCGGAGCTCCACGGCTACTCTAGACGGCTGACGCTTTCCTAGCTGGGCTCCAGGCACACTGTTAAGTTCTGACCGACTAAACTGGGCTGTTTACCAGCTTTGGAACACAGACAGCTGTTAACATCTCTTGTTGGCAACAGAACTCAGGCGGTGAAGGGATGACAGGCTTTGTCGGGAACGAGGTCTCAGGTCTCTGTGCATTTGCAGTGTCAGTTCCTGGATCCTCAGCCCAACCCTTCACCTGTAGAAAAAGAAATTGTAGCCCGTACCTCATTGGCAAGTGGAGCAGCATTTGCAGTGTTTGTCGCCACAACTTTGACGTGAGTCACTTGACAATAAGGCTGATGCTAACAACAGCCAAGATCTGTTGGAAGTAGTTCTCTGGCCTTTGCTATGGTCAACACTATCCACCAGTCTCTACTCCAACCTGTTAACCTCCCAGCATCATTAGTACCGGGCTAGAAGAGATATGCAGCAGCTCAGAGCATCACGTTTCTTGGCCGGCTTGATTTCTGACCACAGGATGAATTTGCATGCCTGCTTGAACACTTCTGGGGCTGATGCAAAGCAGCTTCTGTATGCAGCAAACTAGCATGCTTGGAAGCAAGGAATAGAGTTTTCTACTGCCAGGGATTTTATTCATCACGTATCAAGTACCTGCTCACGCACAATACCTCCCATCTTCTATCTGAAATGGTAGATTGCAGGCACATATGCACTGTTGGTTTTAGAGACTAGCTTTTGCTCTATTTTCTAACTTACTTTCTTCTGCCTCATGAGTTTTAGTGGAGACTGCTGTATTCCAGCTTTTTAGACTCATTTCTGGGCATACATCTACTAATGGAGAGGATATTCTACAGTGGTCACAAGGACCCAAGGCGTACTTTGTTGGCTGATGTACAAGGGGTCTACATCACTCCCGCTTTGTACAACAGCAGCAATGGAAGACCTAATAAATAGCTGAAGACTTGCTCTGGTTTACAAAGAATATCTTGACCTAAGAAATTCTACTGAAACAGTTATAAGTTTTATAGCCTGTAATGGCATGATGACGTTATCTAACCAGTTGAGGGGCTTATTTTGAAAAATCTATATTTATGCGTTCCGTCAAACTATTCCAAGCTACGCAAGTTTTATTTGCTCAGCAAAAAAAGCATTCGTAGCTCTTTTCCATCCATTGTAAATAGCCAACGTTATCCTCTTTCCAGATTATGGTGTTTGCAGAAGACAATGGTTCTTAACTATTTAAAAACTTTTTATTACGAGCAACGAAAATCAGCAACCACATTTTATAGCAGTAATTTTGTACCTTGTATATTTTTATATAGCCGCAGTTGCAAAATTGTGTGATTAGGTAATTTTGTAAAAAGATGGAGAGTCCAGCATAGTTTAGGGTGTTGTGCATCTCCCTGGCCCCCACCCCCCACCCCCAAGCAAAAAAGCTAAGCAGGACAAAGTGGATTCACTTTTGCTTATCCTATTGTTTCAGTGGAATCATTCATGAAATGTTTAGCTTCATGACCTTCTGTGTGTCTGTATGTGCAGATTTAGACAGTTCAAAATGTACATTAATGAAGCACTTCTTGCTTAAAAATACTGAAGAAATGGATAAGATTGTGTTGTTTTATGATATTTTGAAAGCAAATACATTTTAGGGGTATGTGATAGCTCAGTCATACAGCAGCTGTGCCCGAAGGATTGCAGGTCCCATTCCTAGCATTTCATTGGAAGAAGGTAATGGCAAACCAGGGTGAAATTTGCACTTTGCCACCCATCCGTGGACCCCAAAGGTCAAAGTGTACTATGCGTGTACTAAGCAAATGCCAGAAGATTCCAGCCCACCCATCACACATTCTCAGACTTACTGGGAGTGTGGACGCCTGTCCAGGGTCTGCTATCTTGCATCCAGATGATGGTACCATTCTGCATGCACTGGTGACATCACTGTGACAATGGTGATCACCAGTGTGTGTGTGTGTGGTGCATCACATGCCCCTCCATGCACCGTAGAGGTGTGGATGGGCTAACCGGTGGATGCGAGTATGGGGTAAGCATGAAATCGTGCTCCACACTGTTTGCAGTGCACAGAAGGGGGCATTCTGAGTTGGAAATGGCTCCTTCCAGTGCTGAGGCTTCGTCTGGGAGCACACTAGAAGCAAACTACAGGGCCAAGTGCAGAAAGGCCCTGGTTCTGCATCTTCGCCAAGAATACAGAATAAATCCTTGGAATCGCCAGGAACAGGTCCCAAACGAATGCCTACTAACAACACCAGTACCTTAAAATTTAAAAGGACACTGAATTACAAGGAGGACTTTAACCTCAGAAACATCCTTGTGAAAGGGAATGAATATATAATTCAAAAAAGTGGAGGGAGAATGGGGAGGATTCCATGTCAAAATTGGTAAGATTTTATTCCCCCCCAAACAGAAAAAAACAGGAATTGAAGTTCATTTTCTAAATCGAGCAAAGCATAAGAGCACAACTTACTGGTAATGATATCCGGAGTAAACTGATTTGGCATTTATTTATTTATTTGTATTTTATTTATTTATTTGTATACTTGTCCTGGCCTATACCTAGAGATCTTGGGGAAAGTTATGATATAAACCATGCAGTTTCTAAAATGCATAGATATTAAAAATCAAATTCAGTTCTCCTGATTTTTTTCCTCCAAATCGAAAAGTGCCAAAACTTCTCACCCCCTGGGACTCACACAAAATATCTCCACATCATAGTTCAGATGCAGTCAAGCAACAACACCAGGAGTTCACTTTAAAATCCTGTTTTCACTGATAGTGGCGAGAACTGAATAGATTTAACAAGTTTACAAAGAAAGAAGAAATAGCTTAGTTAGGAAGATGATATACGAAGTCTGAAAGGCATATAAGAAAATACATTTATTGAACACCATGACAGTACTATGGAAAAGACTTTTAACGCATGCATATTACTGGGATAAACAGTATATTGTCATATAAACTGCCAGGTGGAACAGCTTTCCTGCTCATGCAAAATTTAGTGTATTAGTCCTACATCACTTACAGTGTTTGATCCTGGCCTCATCTCCAACCTCACT
Organism: Aspidoscelis tigris stejnegeri; assembly: GCA_023333525.1. NCBI lineage: Eukaryota > Metazoa > Chordata > Lepidosauria > Squamata > Teiidae > Aspidoscelis > Aspidoscelis tigris. Next base: position 19,737,449 of record JALMGA010000007.1, read on the forward strand.
GAGGAAATTCACTCAGGAATCACATATCCAGTGAATGGCTTATTCTGCTTTATTTACCTTTACAAAAGACAGACTGGTACACAAGTAAGTGCATAGCAGCAGTGACCAGTTGGTGATGGGTGGCCCAGGGTGACAGTACCCAGAGCTGCTGCAGGCCGCTTTGCCAGCTTCATTTGAAGCCCAAATCTGTTCAAAGGGAGGTTTTGCCACTGCAGTGTAGGCTTCAAACAGAGCCAGAAAACTGGCTGTCTGAATGGCTTGCAAACATTTCAATGCTCAGCAGAACAAGCGCTGTTACCATTAATCACTGATTTGTACTCAATCCAAAATGCTTTTTTTAAAAAACAAAATGGCTTTGATGCATCTTTCTGAGAAACATGAGGCTGTTTCGCAGGCACATGCTTCTAATTTGGTAGTAAAGCACTAAGTTGGGAGTTCTTGGAACTTTCAGAGGAAGCACAGCAATCAAATATCTAAATACCAATGATACAAGGTAAGATTGAAAGTAGGCTTCTAAAAGGACAACCCCGAGGTTTATAAATGTACAGCAGAATACAGAGTACATTCATGTGCGTAGAGCACATGGGTTTTGCTTGACAGCCAAAACAATACCTGAGCCATTGGCATCAAATCGCCAGATTCAGCAGTACAATAGATGGGATGTGCTGGAAACAAGACCAAGGTCATGTCACCACAGCTCCTGTGAAAGGTGCCATCAAAATACCCTCTGCTCTCGCTGTGAGACATTCCCTTACAGCCACCTTCAAGGATACAAACACCCAACAAAGCAGCAGAAGAGGCGTCTCCCTGGAGAGTATAAGACACTATCACTTCCAGGCACCTGGATCAGGTTTCAAGCAGAGGCAAGTAGAGACATGGCCTTAGGTGGAACAAATTATAGAAGAGTAACGCACACATACACACAGGCAACATTTACATCTTCCAGTCGGTTCAGAATTATAATGCTCATTTTTAGTATTTTTTTAAAAATGCTGAAAATGACTACATATCTATTACATATGATATATTTAATATATTATTTACACTTTAATAAAAAAAATCTTTTTTGGAATATTCTTACTATAACATACAGTATATAATTATACAAGGAAGTTTTCTTTCCATAAGGTGACCTTTCAAACCCCGACCCCGACCCCTCCAATTCCTTCCCAGCGCGGCTGCCATTTCACACTTGCTTCGAGTGTCTGCTTCATCTCACTGCAGGAGATTCACATTCACATTGAACGTAGAAAAGGCAAAATTCTTTTAAAAAACAAAACAAAAACCCCAAGAAATATCTCAAAAGACCTGGTCATTCTAACTCAGGGCCTTTTTGCACGTGGCCCTCCAGGATGACCCAGGATGCTCCAAAATGGGTGCATTCGCACACAGCAGAGCTGCTTCCATCCTGGAAAGGCCAAGGGCCCCCTGGACTGCTACGAGCTGTGTAGCACTAAAAACAGCTCCACAGCTTAGTTGAGAGCGCCCCGTGAACTCTCAGGGAAGGCCCATAGGCAGCATTCGCACAGCTATGCTGTGTTTGAGCGGGGTATCGTGGCTGTGCAGCCGTACGCTGCATCACCCGATCGCCATAGCAACAGCCTGGATCGCATGGCCACTGTTGCAGTGAGGCAGATGCTCCCAGGCAAGGAGCATTCGTACTTCACCCAGACCCAAGTAGGTCTGGGTGAAGTTTGGGATGGAACAGGCACCTGCACCATCCCTGATCTTACCTTCCATGGGATGCTATCCCACGAAAGTGTGAAAATCCCAATACTTAAAAGTGAATGGCTTGCAAACAATTCACAGTGGGACAGTTCCACCGACACTGGTGCAAAGGGATGCTTTTCAAACATCCTCCACATTATCAAATAAATGTTTTGCAGCAAGAGATCTGCCCTGAGCACGTACAGAAGAGCCTGAATTCACTCCTGTTTCTATCTCGCCTCACGGTCAGAGCCTTCAGAGCGGGCCACAGCAAAGCCAATATTAAAACCTAATTAAAAACAAGAAATAACGAAGCCTGGAAGAGGAGCAGCAGCAGCTTTTTCTTTAGACAAATGCTTGGTTAAAGAGGTACATTTTCACAAGACATCTAAATGGATACAGAGAAGGTGCCTGGCACATCTCAGAGAAGTTATCCCATAATCTTGGGGCTACCACCAAGAAGGCTCCCTCATGAGCTCTCACCCTTTAACTACTGAAGGTGGTGGCACAGCCAAGAAGGCCCCGCTGGCAGGTCTTAAGGCACAGGCAGGTCTGTACTGGAGGGGGTGTTCCTTTATTTTAACAAATGACTGTGCACTCACGTTATCAGCACACAGACATCTGTAGCTACAGTAAGAGTTCGGCAGCATTGTTCATCTGCATTTACCAAAGGACCCACTCTGGAGAAGAGACAGCATAACCACATTAGGAACACCCATGGAAAGGTTCCAGCCAAGGACCAGCCAGAGACACACACACACACCCAAAAAACCCAGCACTATTGAAAATGCACTCTCAAATACAGTACGTGTGACACTCTTGTGCATATGCACATTTCAGGGGAAATCAGTTGGGCACCTTCAGAAAAGCTACTGATGAATTTGTAGCAGAGGAGCCATCACTAGAAAAACAGTAAAAACTTCATTTTCTAAGGAATTTCTCTGAAATCCTTCTTGCAAACAGTCACAAGTGTGGATGCATGATGATCCCATGATGCCGAGTGAAACTGAAGAGTTCATGGATGCTCCCTAGTTCAACAAGTCTTTGGTAACTTGGAAATATTAGAAAGACGTACTCCTAAACAGTGAAGACGTCAATGTGTGTTCCATGGCCCCAACTTACTGAAAGGAAGAAGCCAAAACCAGAATGACACACACACACACCCCAAGCATTTTTTTATTTTAGGTGTCCAAAATTCTCCTAATTTCAGATGTTGGCTTTTGACAGCACTCTATAGTAGGCACTAAGGCAGTAGGGCTGCATCCACACACCAGTGTTTCAATCCCACCTCTAAACCGCACCAAAAGCCAGAAAATGTACATTGGAAGGACACTCTTGGGCGCTGAATGATGAGAAATTGCACAGGCGCACTACCTTCACTTCTGTGCCCCTTTTGAGTCTCATTTTTAGTGCCTGTGGACACAGCCCATGACGCACATTGGTGATATCAGCCTCTGATGCCTTAAGGCATTTGCAAGTGTTTGTGGGTGAATCCACCAACACATTTATTTTGCATAGACTCTACTATGCTACTGTGGCTCATAACCAACAGACTCTCCAGCAAAATGAAGGCTAAATCAGTACGTGAAATGATTTGCAAGGTGAACTATACACATTTTCAATACTATAGCTTACTACATCTGATTTTTTTTTATTATTTTTTTGGAGGTATTTTGTGCGCCATTTTCTACAAAATTTACATTCCGACCCTTTCCCAAAAAGTCATTTCAAAAATATACACAAACTGGATTCACAGTCCCTTCTCATACCGTCAATCAACACAAAGCAACAAAGACATAATTTAATGCCGTGATGCCCTTCAGAATTCCTTTAAAAAAAGAAACAACCTTTGAAAAAATAAAAATAAAAATGGCTCAAATAACAAAACTTTTAAAAAATCCAAAAGCAGCCAGCAGCATGAATGGGGCCGCATTCTGTAACATGAACTATTGAAAATAATGCCTAAAAAATGCAGAATACAGTATTATTCACCCTATAAAATAAGTGCAAAATCCCTTTTAGAAATACATTCCTATGAAATTCCCCAAATATTAATCAAGCACTGCAATGGAGCTCTTTAGATAAGGCGATGCTTCCGACTAGCTTTTTACCCTACCTAATAGACACTTCAGACACCTGAAAATTACTGGGGCCAAAACTGATAGACAGGAAAACCACACAGAACTGGATTTCACTATATTATGGCTTGCCAAAGTTAGCTAGCATGAGATTTTGTTTTGTTTTTAAACTTGATTTCACTTTTTAAGAGTTCATGTATTTTATTTATTGACTAGAGTTGCCTTTTCAATTTCAAGTGAATCAGAAAATTTAAGATATAAGATTAGCTAAGATATAAGAAAAAGTAAATACACCAAAATGCTCACCGCCCCTTTGGAATTCATTTTTATTGCTTGCTAAACCCGCCTTCAAAAGACAGAAGACTTGTCCAAAGTCCAGGACAGCCCAAAGTTAGCTAAGATTTGCACAGGAGGGAGGAAGTGTGCCTACAAGCAAAACACTCTTTTGGTGCACAAATAAGATAGCAGACGTGAGGATTTCCCCACATGGCAGGGGCCCAAGGCTCTTAGTTATCAGATCCATTTTTCAACCTGCTAAGAGTGGGTTGAGAAAATAAAAGGCACTATACTAAAAAAAGAAGAAACACACTAGACATATCACTTCAGTTTTTCGGGAAAAGGATGATGTCAATCGAGTCTCTAAAAACTGAGGGGGTCTCCAGATGTCGTGGGGAAACTATCAAAAAAGGTTGCCAGGCTGGGATGATTTGCATGGATGAGCTGACAAGTTGAAGCTCACCTGGGTTCAAAAACATGAAAAGGAATTGCTCCGCCCCCTTTGTTGCTTTGATATTGGAGCAATCCAATATCTAGCCATCCAGTGTTGTCTTGGCAGACTCCTGGCCTTTCTTTGAATTGTAATTTTGAGGGGCACAGGCAGGAGAGGCCAAACATTGCATGAGGCCTGTCTGACAGACCCACCAGGATGCTGGCACAATTTCAACTTCTGGTAGCTCCCTGAATTGACAAAGGACCAACTGCATCAACAAGTGACAGTGATAAATACAGAAAAGAGTAAGGGCAGCCTCAGTGACCAGTAAAGGAAGACTTTCCCGCTCAGAAAGCACTCAACATGTTACCTCAAATCCAATTTGGAAACCTCTCAGCCGTATCTACGATACTCCATGTTGAATTCCCTTAAAATATTGAGTTATCTTAAAAAAACTTTCAAAATGCGGCATCCCTGAAAATAAGGATGAACTACTTCAGAAAGCAGCTGGTAAACCAAGAAGGCTTCTGATAGAGTCCAGTTGGGCTGGGTATTCAGACATCCTGTCTCCCTGAACTGCCACAGAGTTCCTTCGTTCACCCTGAGGTAGGGAACAGGGTGCCCTGTTCCAAGAATGGCATTTTGACCCTCTAAGGGTGCCCTGTTCCCTGTATTCAGTTTGTTTTGGCCATTTGGCCACTAAGGCCAAATCACTTAGGCTATAATATGCTTGTGTGGCCGGCAATCATATATGGTCATGAACTGAGCACTCTTAGCTTCTCCCAGGTCAGTCCAGGGAGCACCAGTTTAAACAGCCTACAGGGAGGACTGAGGGGCACCTAAACTGGATCCTTTCCTTAAGCAGGCTAGAGAAAAGGTAAGTTGTAAACCAAGAGTAGAAGCAAAGTTGAACAGTGCACCCTCGCCTTAAATTTTGCACAAGCTAGAAAGCACAAAATGGAACAGGCACTTGCTAATTGAGGTCTGAAATAACTTGTCATAAATAAAATATGTAACTAAAAAGGACAGCTATGATTAAAAGTCCATACTGTCAAGAACTATCCGTAAAAATAGCAAGATTTAACTTGAAGATTGTAACCTATCTATCCATATCTTAAAGTTTACTCGAAAACTTTGAGATTTCCTTTATGGAAATCTCAAAAGAAAGATTTTAGTGCTGATATCTCTGCATTGAAGATTGGGGGGCAGCAAGGCTCTAACTGCAAGCTGCCTTTTGATTCTAACAGCTGCTTTTTGGTCTGGTACAGGTCAAAATGCAGGTTGCTAAGATCAAAGAAGAGCCTTCAAGCAGTCTGGACTCCATCACCCTCATGGAGGTGCCCCACAAGCTGCTGCTCTGTATGCAACCCCCCCCCTTCCCACATGTTACCTGGACAGGGAACTTCAGAGGCAATCTTTCTGGAGCTTATGCACAACAAAGGAACTGTGGCCATTTTGTAGGAACAATGGTTTTCTTCCAAGACCGACCGAAGAGCACTGGACCACCAGGCTTGAGTGATGCTCCATGCAGTTGCCTTGGAAGCAAAAACCAATGGGAGGGAATGGCTTCACAAGCATGCAAAACATAAGGCCACACGTGCACCAGGGTAGCAATCCTGCCTCAATACAGGGGACTTCTACTGGCACTTGAATAGAAACCCTTTCCCAGAAAAGTAGCAGGTCAGAACACTGGGTTCCATTTAGCATGATCACTTATGTTCAAGGTACACTTTTTCTTATGTGGGAGTGGGAAGTAAAGTCTAAGAGTAGAAGGCAGAAGTTCAACACTTTTTCTCTTCCTGACTGAAATTTTAAAATCAGTGTTGCACTTATTTTGTACCCCTGAGCGTCTTCTATATATTCATACAGCAGGTACAGAAACAAGCAATCTAGGCAGACAGACGGCCAAGGCCATGGGCCACAGCCTATTCAGATGCAGTTCTCTCCTGTGAACTGTGGAGTCCCACAGATGGAATGCACTGCCTTCAACCTTCAAATGACCAGTTGCTGCAGTGTTGCATATGTTCACATGTTGTAGTGTTTGTTTCCTAGATTAATAAAAACTACTTAAAAAATATATCAGTTGCACAACATAACCCCAATCCTGGACATACTGAAGCTTATGGGACATTTCAAAGCATTTATGTTGGACAATGCACTTAACTCCAGCTGGGCCAGCTGAAAATGTTCATAATATTCTTGTTCCTCCATATACAAAATGGGAATACAGAGGGGGAAATGGATGCAAAAAGAGAGCGTTATGGTAGGGGGGAAAGTCCCCCAAAGGAAACAGACATTTTGCTGCTCTTTGGCTTCAGAAAGACTTGGGACACCCATCACTAAGTTGGGTGTCGTGGATTAGCACCTCTGCCATCCAAAATTTGTACTGTCATTTCCACAGTTCACTTAGAACACATTTCACATTCAATTCCACTTTAGTGAAATTATAGACCCTATGATCCAGTAGTGTCTTCCCAAAGGTGGGTAAAATAGGACCTCAGGGGACGCAGTCCTCCAGTTCCAACATTAAACATTTGGTTTGCCATGAAAGAAGTTGGTGAAGGACCACCCTGAGTTCATGATTTTGGGTGAATCTTCATCCTCTTTGGGTGGGATCAGAAATTGCCGAGAGTTAATTGAACAGGGGCTCCCAAATGAAGCATTGTCATTGTTGCTCTCAATGGATCTGGGGGAATCTGGACAACCTGTATTCCAGGAAGAGGTGTTCACCTGAGGCCTGTAGCCTGCAGCCTTGTCCAAATTTTCTTCTACAGAAGAAGTGGCCTCCATATTTTTTAAGCTACTCACAGGCAGCTGCATTTGAGGCTTATAACCTGCTGCAGCTGCGCAGTCAATGTCTAGTACTTCATTCAATCTCGGTTGAGCAGGATACATTGATTGGATGTCAATATAGATGACCTTGGAAGACTCTACAGGTTCCTCAACTGGTGGGTGAGAGATCTCCTCTTCAATGATAGGTGGACAATAGGAGACAACAGTATGGCTTTCTGTTTCAGAGTCAAAGCCATCTTCAGGAGGTTCTTCTTGCACTGGTGAGGTAATAGCCGTGTCCTCAATCTTTCGGCATGGAGATTGGGTTTCAACCACTTCAATGCTATTGGGAGTACATGGATTCATCTCCAATGTTTTGGAATTTGGGTTTCCCTACAATCAAAAGAGACAAGAAGCTAAGAGCATTCAGTACCTAGGACCTAGGCATCCACTCTAGTAGACATTAATAAACCTGTCCACATTTCGGAAGTTTTGAAGGGCCACTTCAGAACCACGAAGGCAAGGGCTGCCCCTTCCTGTTGCTGCACACTAACCACTATTGTAGCCTTGCTCTTTTGCAAAACCAATTACATTTGCAAATTTCACACCATCAGCTGTATCTTGAAAAGCATGGATTCCTAGAAGATTAATGGCAGGTAGATTTGCTGCATGAGCAGATGCTGAACTAGCCAACCTCTAACTGAATGATTCATCAGACCTGCAAATGATCTGATAACAAATCTAACACCAACTTCCACACTGCAAGAGAGGAAGGAGAGATTCTCAAATTCATGTACACTACCATTTTTCAAATATCTGCTAATGAGAAGAGAACTTGTAAAATTTACCTCAGGATCTTTTGGGAACTCCAACGCTTTGCAGTTTTCAGGATTTGGAATATCAGGATAGAAGGTTTCTTTAATCCTTTGGATATAAAGGGAAGTAATTTTTAAGTCAAAAACGGCCACCAAAGTGTTCTACAGCATTCTATACATCAAATTAAAAAGCATTTTGTTTTACTTTCTCCTGTTCTATCAAGCATATGTTCTGTGTAGAAATGAGCAAAAACACCTGCCCATTACTGAATTAAAAATGAAGTTTTATTCCTACAAACTTCATGGGAGCCTGTGGGCTTGGAAGAGTCAAAACTGTCCCATCTGCTCTTTGCTCCAGCAAGTCTTACGGTTTCACAAGCATCTTCCTCTGCCCTGCTCACTACTGCTCCATCAAAATGATTGGAGAAGCTTTTTCTTGTAGAAATACCATACATACCCATGAATAAATAAGGTGCTCTTCACAGAAGATGTATCTTCATTTGGAGTACATTTATAAGATTTATTTATTTACTATCCCACAATAAAGCCTGTAAATCATACTGGATTAGTAATCCCTTGTATATTATGATAAAATGCAACTTCCATTCTAAAATTCTTTTTTATTTTATAGACCAGTTTAGATGGATGACAAAATGCTAGCTCCATTAATTTGACCCCATAAGTTTTTAATAATATTATTTGGCCTCAAACATGTCTTACACCGGTAAACTGTGCTCCCATAGTGCCACTGACTGGTAAACTGGCCTCCATCTATACAAAGCCCCCCAAAGGGCTGGATAGAGCTGTCAGCTCATGCTACTGGCATGGTACAGGGCAGCCTAGGCCAAATGGCCTGAAAATACCAGGTCAAGAGCCAGTACGGTGGTAACATGTTGGTCAGATGTTGCCCCCATGTCTCTTGTGGCCAAAGACATGACCTACCCACCTTTTTTGTAGGAAGTTGTCCTGAATGGTTAAGCAACCAGGTGTCAGTTATACCTGTGACCTCACTGTTTAGCTGCACCATTTTTCTGAGCAAATGGTGACCCTATGTCACCATAAAGCAACATACAGATGGTGCTTGGGTCTCCCTTCTATAACACCATTGATTTATTTTCCCCTTCACAGTGCAAATTATTTATAATGGTTGACTGGCTGTTATCTCTGTAGTTCCACTGACTGGGATTGGTTGACAGTCCCTCTATGGTTCCTCAAACCCCCTGTTTTTCCATATGTGGAATTTTAGCACACAATGGTGTTTTGTATTACATGACTGTATTAAATATAGCACCATATCTACATTTGAAAATCTCACTGATCCATTTATGTAATAATTTTATTCAAGTGAGGTCTTCTCATCCACGTCCTGATGACTTGGAATGACATAGGCACCAGAAGTAAGAGGAAGAAAAGTAGATTGGGTGGTGCTCTGTGGGCTTCAAAGAAGTCAGCTAAGCAGTGTGAACCAGTTTGGGGCACTTCTGGCTCTGCTGCTGTCCAGATATACCTTTAGCAAAGTGGTGGACATTATGGCTCTTTCCACACTGGACAATTCTTCTGCACAACAGTGGTCTGCCTTGACAATCTGGCCCACGGTTGTTGTTGGTCTGGTTGAGGGCTGTCCCACTTCAAAGGCCAAGAACTTTCAAAGCTGCTAGTCAGGGCCATTTTGGCCACATGTCCAGAAGCAACGCGCTTCTTGCACCACTTCAGGATGGTCAGTTAAGAATGTGCTGGCCACAGTATACCATTCCACTCTTGCTATCTGTACTCTTTCCATGATCCAGTATACCACATGTTGGACTACTTTTACAAGGTTTACTAGTGGAGTGGAATACACCACCATTTTGGCGCCACATCCTGCTCCATGGCCTATCCAATGCAGATAGGTTGCTCTACAGTGGAGCGTGGCCTCACTGCTGGTCCAGTGTGTGGACAATTTGTAGTATGGGCTGTCCTGGACTGGGCTAACAGGTTCCTGCAGAAGGGCTTATGTGTCTTCAGACAATAATAAAGGGCTCTTAAAGGATTTTATCTTAAACAGCAAGACGATCCTATCTTAGTTGACACCTGAGCAGCTATTCCACCATCAAGGAAAAGGGAGGAGAGCCCTCCTCTCTGTCCTGCTACAAGGTGTCCCCACCTTCCCCAGATGAGCTTTTGGTGGTCAGGGTGGGCAATTTGATGTGTTTGATGGTAAGTCTTCTCAGGTGGCAGTGAGGCAGCAGACTCCATTCTGCTGTTGAAGTAACTTAAGGGTGTTCCTTTGACACAGTAGAAGAATAAGCGCAGGTACATGCAGAGACAGGATTTGTCCAGGACATCAAAATGTGTCATGGGGGAGTACACTGCCTCAGATCTTTCTCCCCTCTACATCCACCCAGTCCCCGTTGGATCACATTTCAGGGAGCTAGGAGAAGACAATCCCAGGAGCAGAAATCTGATGGTAGTATGGCCAGTGTATGAATACCGAAGTCAATGCAATAAAAAATAAGAATCCAAACAATAAAAATAAACCTTCACCTCAAATTATTTCAGGTTTATCTAACACCATAATGAAAGGCAAGTAACGTTGCTATGTATCTCTCAAACAGGCATGAAAATTAACACTTGCTGGAAGGCAAATAGTTACCATTCTCTTTTCCGGTAGCAAAGGACACTGGTTACCACTGCTAACACAACAGCAATAGCCACTGGGATAATTATGGCGATGATTAATCCAACAGCTGGAAGATTGCAAAGAAAAATGTTAGCAAGAACACCACCTTTTCACCATCCAATATGTAGTAATTTCTCCAGTGCTTAGCAAGTCACAACTGAAGGTCTTTCAACAGGTTTCTTTTTTTAAAAAAAATAATTAAATAATATACAACAACAACAAAACAATAATAAAGCCATACCCTGCATGGAATAGCAAAACATTACTAACCCTTAATTAATATTGCTTAAATGACAAATCAAACTTATTTTTCCTCTCAATGCCTGGTTTCCCCCAATGTCCAAACCATATGTTATAAATTTTTCCCAATTGTTGAACCATTTGGTTTTAAGTTTTATTTCATTCAAAAACAAGTTTCTTTGTCTGATAAGGTCTTATAACATAAATTCTGACATATAAGCCTCCCAATTGTTTAATGAATACAGACTGGAGTATTTCCATCCCTTCGCTAACACCATTTGGGCAGCACTCATTGATTGTTTCGTAAGATACTTGTCAGTCTTCCAACAGATCTCTTACTCTAGATTACCAGCAGGGAAGACGCTGTCTTTGCCAGCCCAGTATGGAACTGTTGCAACCCTCATGGGTGGGGGTGTAAATGCTGGGAAATGACCAAAGAAAGTACAGTGTACAGGATGGCACCATCCTGGAAGAAAGGGGAATGTACAAAGTACAGTATGGTACTGTGTTGTAAAAAGTTGACCATGACGGATAACTGTATTATTCCAAAGGTCAAAGATGGATGATTGTATTCAGATGAAACCTAAGGAGTCCCAGGTGATCCAAGTGACCAGCAAGACCACTCCTCCTAGCCTGGCAAAACGACAATATATAATACCTGTGATCTCTACCTGCTTTGGAACTGCCACTCACTGCAGATATGTCCCCAACCTCCATGGCTGACTGGTAGTGGACCTGAGTGAGTATGTCTGGAACTGAATTTATGTACTAGATATAAAATGTTTGAACTAAAGAGCATTCCGTTGGGGGAATTCTTCATCTTCTTATCTCTGAAGTTTCCCAAGAACCCAAGGAATTGGTAGCATGCCCAGGTATTCTGGCATGCTGGTGGCACACAGAATAGCTGAATGCTGGCAGGCAGACAGGTTAGGACCTATGATAAACAGGCTGGGATCATCTGTTAGTGCAGACAGCACTAAAGACGCAGAAAAAAACATTCTAAGTGCCAAACAGAATGAGTACGGACATGTCCAAAATTTCTTCAATGTCAATTTTAAGTTTGCAAACAGACCAGTTCATGGAATCTTGCAAGAACAGTCAGGAACACAACCATCTTTTAACCATTTTAACAATTTTTGCATGCTGTTGCAGAATTTATGAGATGTTCAGTGGCCGTCATGCCAACAGTAATGGATGCAATGGGGAGGAAGGGGTAAATGGTGGCAAGACAGTGATTGGTGCCTTGTCAGTGGCCCATGGCTTACGGAGCTGGGTGAGTGAATACCAGCACGGAGACACATGCTGTTCCTTGGCGTACCAATGAAAAAGCTGTCCAGAAGACAGTGCATGCTTTTGCAGCCAGAGAAAGGACCTGTCCTTAAAGCTAGGAGCCACCACTCTTTTTGATGATATCACAGCCATCCTGAACCCCAGAAGAAAGAATCCAATGACTTACCATTCTCCTTTGTAGCCACATACAAGTCAGCTTCAGGCCCAAGTCCTCCATCAGTGTAAGCAAGCAATTTAAGGTGGTAACTGGTTTTCCTTTGCAGGCTTGAAATTTTTAATGAGTTTTGATTTGGGTTTGTAATGTTAATGGGTGAATCTAGATAGAGGAGAAAAGAGAAAGAGAAGAAGGTCCTTTTAAAGTTTTCCTGGAACAGCTACCGTCTGAGGGCGAACTCTCACTTGGGCCCCAAATATCTTGAAGGAACGCCTACTCCCATATCGACCTGCCTATATCTTAAGATCTGGAGGGAAGCCCCCCCCCCCGGTTGTCCCACCACCCTCAGCAGAAAAAGGGATGGGCACCCAGGAGAGGGCCTTCTCAGTGATGGCCCCTAGGCTATGGAATAGTCTTCCCCCTTGAGGTGAGACTATCTCCTTCACTGTACACGTTTAGGAGGGCAGTGAAGACATAGCTCTTTGCCCTGGCCTTTGGTTGAATGGGGATACCCTTTCCCTTCAAACTGGCAGATAGTGTTGTTTTAATTTATATTATTGTTTTAAGATGTTTGATTTAAAAAGTTGTTACCCACCCTAAGACCCTTGGGTATAGGGTGGGATAGATATACAAATAATAAAATAAATATTTAGCTAAATGAGGTTTAAAAAGATGAGGACTAAAACATGTGTACATAAAAATTAAAGCATGTGCAATTTTCTGTGTTCATATTTCTCCCCAGACATTAAGGTTGCTGAGGGCCTGATGCTCTAAGAATGCTTCATATTTGCATCTGGATAGGATTGCTGAATTTTGTTCCTTGGTTTTTTTTTCTTTTTACTTTTCAGGGGGTGGGTGGGTGCCTCTAAACAGCATGGGGAAATGTTGGCTTTTTTATGTTTTTAGGGCAGTCTTTTACTGCAGAAGAGCAAGAAAAAGAAGTCTGCCAGATTTCTGCAACCTGAAATGACACGGTGCCAGACCATTCACCCAGAAACACGCTGCTCTGGCCCTCTTCTCACTGTTCATTTTGTCCCAGCAGCAATGTTCCTGGATAAATGATCCGGCACCGTGCTGGCATGGGTCACATTAGACATCAGCACAGTGAAAATATGCCGAAGCTTTTAAGAAAGCATGAGAGTGCCGACACTTCATTAAATCTCAGCGTTCAACAGGATGTGCTGGCAGCAACCAGAAGGAATATTAGGAGAATCTGCTGGCATTAGCAGGATGCTGGTGTTTTTAACACATCTGGAACATGCCTTTATTTACTAAATTGTATGTTGGATCCAAAACAAAAGGAGACTCTGGGTGGCTCACACACATACACAAAAAATTAAAACATGATTAAAACATACACCATAATTTCGGCCTTAATTCACACAGGCACCCAGTAGACCGGACCAGAGTAGAATACTCCTGTTCAGATTAAGGAATCCATCCCAAACTTGGGGGGAGGGGGGCGCGAAGGGGATTCATTCCAGGAGCAAGAAAAGGCTGACGACATATGGAACAGCCTGTTCCACACCAGCCCCAGCTTCAGAACTGGTACCATGGGCCTCTGAAATCAGGTCTCCTGTGGTATACCAGACTACCAAAATGGGTCCCCTGTGGCATACAGGACCATGGAAGTGTGCTGTCCACGTGCCTCAATGGGAGACTGCAAGCAGACCAAACTATGTGCTCATGTCCTGCTGCTGCACTTCTATGTGCAGCTGGTTGCCCCCTGGGAGAACAGACTACTGGCCTAAATGGGTCATGAGTCCAATCCAGTGCACTGTTTCTTATCCCCTCGTGCTCTTAACAAGTGTTTATGGTGCAGTGGGTGCTCCAAGAGTGCATGATTGTATACATCTGAGCTCTGGGAATATTCTTATGGCGCAATGGGGCACATAGATGTACAATTCCAAACCACCAGATCGATCTCTCATCACCATAAAGATCTTCTGAAGAGCTTGCCATGGTAAAGCTTTCCTTGAGATTTTATCTCCCTTTTTCGTGGTTTCCTCCCGATTCTTAGCATATATTAAGTGGATGGATTTTTTTTAATCATCATCCATGGATGACTAGAACAATTGTTTTATTTTAGTGAGATATTAATTGCAACAACCATTCTTCACCCACATTTTAAAGACTGAACTATTTATTTATTTATTTATTCCTCTCTTTACCCGGAGGTCTCCTGGCAGGTAACAACATCGAAAATCAACATCATTGTGGAAAGTCATTATTACAGAAACGACATCTTCTGACAAACAGTTAATTTTGTTATTCATGTTTGTTCCCATGTTATTTGTTCACTTTTGGCTATTTACTGTTGTAATTTAAAGTTTCTTCAATAAAAAAAAATCATTAACAGCTACAGCATATCAAAAATCAATTCAATAATTGCTACACTCAGGACATAAATGGATGAAGAGTGAGGATTTCTCTGCAAAACATATCTCACAGGGCCAATGACACACATTATTGTATTACCCATATATCCGTGTTTTCTGAATCAGTCATGTTTACTTCATCAAAGGAAGGATTCACACCACAAGAGCTCCTGCTGCATCTATGGCTGGAGCACTCGCTTGGCCATAAAAATAGGAGGCTTGATTTCCCCATGGTTCCTCCTACCCAAGGCAATGTAAATATCAAAGCCAAGGAGCTTTTGTTCCTCAGCTTTGACTTTTTGCCCAGGACCGTCGGGTACAGACAGTGGCAGAAGAACTTGGCCATTTTCTAATCTATGCCTTTCAAAAAGATGGTTATACGATAGGGACCCCCTGGAAGCAGTTTCAAGTAAGGCCATATAACAGTGAGATGGCAGCATGTAGGGAATCACTGCCAGGACAATTCCTCCAGCTTTACTGGGAAAGCAACGCTAAGAGTGCGTTCCACCCCTTTGGGGCAAGATATTTCCTTGATGGTTTTGGGACACGCAATCCCTGTGTCCTTTGAGCACTCCCATGGTACTATTTTTCCACCATGCAGATATTTCTTCCACTCCACCTTCAGTGACTAACTGAATACCTTGTAGAGTAGTTGATCTTTACATGTAGCTGATAAATATTGTAGCACAGCCCCAATTCACCAACAGCAGCTTGGCTTTTTTTAATCGAACATTCATGTTTTACTTCTTGAGGCCCACAGCTGCTTTCCATCTGATCACACAATCTCAAAGATTCCCTCTCTTCCTAGACTTGCTGCCTAGACAATGGCTTCTTTCTCTTCCCCCTTTCTCATGCTTTGTTCCCAGTCCTCTGCATCAAAAACATCTCTGGCTGCAAGATTTCTGCTTTAGTATTGTCACAAGCTTTCAGTGATATTTCTTAGCAGCTGATCAGAAACAAGCTGCAGCTTATAAGGCCCTAAACAACTTGGGCCTCAAATATCTGAAGAAACATCTACCCCCATATCAACTTGCCCGTGCCTTAAGATCTGGAGGGGAGGCCCTCCTGGTTGTCCCACCATCCTCAGCAGCAAAAGGGGTGGACACCCTGAAGAGGTCCTTCTTACTAATGGCCCCTAGGCTATGGAACAGTCTCCCCCTTGAGGTGCATCTATCTCCTTCACTGTACACATTTAGGAAGGCAGTGAAGACACACCTCTTTGCCCTGGCCTTTGGTTAAATGGGGATACACTTTCCCTTCAAACTGGCAGATGCTACTGTTTTAATACATACTATTGTTTTAATGATGTTTGATTTAGATGTTGTTACCTGCCCAGATAACAATGTGGGGTATAGGGCAGGATAAAAATGTAAATAAGTCAATAAATATTACTTTTGTTTTTTTTATTAACCAGCATTGGGTTGAAGAGAAATTCCAGCTCACCCCATGGATTTGTTCTTGAACCCAAAATGTGGAAGCCAGGGAACACATTACAGCATAGCCACACTACAGGATGTATAGGGAATGGCTCTGGTGATTGGCTGTTTTGTGCAGGCCACAAAATAGACTCACACAAAGTGCGGGGCAGGTATGTCATTCATGCTGGTTTCAGAAGTGCCTAAGGGTTCTCTTTTCCTACTTGGTGGGGAAGGACACCTGTGAGGGTATTCTACCCACTGTACTGTAGAAGCAGCCTAAGAGGAAAGTCACAAACACCTCTTTGGTCCTCTATATTGACCTATACTGGTTGCAGACCTCTATAAAGGTCAACAATGGGTGTTTTTCCACTGTCACTAGAAGTACCCATTAAGTACCCATTAATGGGTACAAAAATGCCATTACGTACCCATTAATGGGTACTTTTAGTGACAGTGGAAAAACACCCAATTACAACAGGCCAATTGGTGCACCCTAGCTCAGGCCCGCTTTGCCCAATGCAAGCAAGCAAAGTATGATGGGTGAGCAAGACCTGTCAAGAGTCTACGCTAGTGTATGGATAAGCAGGACCTTATTCCTGAATATAGGGTCCAAGGCAGAACTGCTCTCTGCCAGAAGCATAAGACTTCACAAAGGCATCATATATGCTTCAGATCTCACAGAGTCTCCATTTCTTCTCTACCTCTGCTAGCCACTATGAACTCCAGTAGATGGATGGTCACTTCCATTGCAGGATGTTGGTGAGATGGAATACCAACAGCAGGGGGCGGCAGTGTTATTGCACGTTTGAGTGGCATGCACATCCATGTATTCGGCTAGCATGAAACATCCAGATGTGTGTGTCACCACAACCATGCATGCACGGCCACCCCTTTTGGCCCCTGCACATTCATGGTGGCCACAGTGTTGATGGTGGCTCCTAGTTAATAGCACTATTTCACAAAAAACCACCACCACCATTGGGTCTCCCTACAATAGGCTATCGTGCATTTTAAGGGGGATATAGTGGAACAATGGTGCTATATTTCCCCATCTGGATGGGGTTCCATATCAATAGCAGCTGAAAATGCTACATATACCATCTTGTTGGCAGTTTCAAGTGCAAAGCATGAAGGCAAATCTCTCTTTGGGTGCAGCACAATGAGCCAGAACATGGCACTTCTGGAAGCTTCAAAACTCAGGCTAATTGTTACAACACACTAGAGCAATGGGGTGAAGACACTTTAATGAATAATTTTCTCAGGGAAGGTTACTGGCACCGGCAGGGATGGAAGAGCTGTTCTTTGGTAAAGGGAAATTATGTAGCTGAATGATACATTCAAAATAATTTTACAGCTGATTTTCATGAATAATTGTAACTGGAAGAAGCCAACTCCCCGCAAAGGGTGGAGAGACAGGATGATCACTGGGCTTAGCTGCCCATTAACAGAAGAGGAAGAGGAGGAAAAAGGGCAGCTGACAAAACTTTCTATTCTTCTCCCCAAAGCAGAACACCCTGTGAGGTAGGTAGGGCTGTGAGAGCTCAGAAGAGAGCTTTGACTAGCCCAAGGTCACCCAGCTGGCTTTGTGGAGGAGTGCAGAATCAAACTTGGTATTCCCAGATAAGAGTCTGGCTCCCTAATCACTAGACCAATCTGGCTTGCAAATTGCTAGCAGAAGGGAAATAATATTTTCATTGTGAGACTTTTAATTTTCCCCCCCAGAAGCATTCAATCTTGATAAGCAAGTTTCCAGTTGCTTTTCACATTCCTCTCCTGACACTCAGTGAGTGGCATGCAGCAGAAACTGCTCAAGGCTAAGCAGGCACGCCTAAGTCCATCTATTTTTTAGCATGTCGTAGTGAATTCTTATCCTGTGGGCAAGTCCTGTAAATCTTGCAATATTATTACTGAACACATGATAGCATCTTCTCGTCCAGCAGGCACGCCTAGCAAATCTTGAAAAATTACAGCGGAACACAAGGGCCCGTCATCTTTTCCACCAAGCTTGCCCAGTAAATCTCAAAAAATTATTATTGAGTGGATTGGTCTGCTGAATCTCCCACCCAAGCACTCCCACCGAATCCTGCAAAATTAATTTTTAGTGCCTGGCAACGTGGCCTCATCCAGCAAGCCCACCTAGTAAATCTTGCAAAATAATTGCTGAATGCATGGCAGCGCAAATGTCACTAACTTCATGGTGAGGTGTGGGTGTTTTATGCATCCAAGGGACAGCAAAAGGAGGAGTATAGTTGCTGAAATGCCACATAATTATGTTTGGCATAATTTGTGCTAGGTGGAAATCAGCCCATGTGGGTCATCCCCACTGTCTCTTTAGATGGCAGCAACAGGGGTACAAGAGCACAGGAGGAGGAGGCTTTCATATCCTTTAAGAGGACCTCACAAAGCTTCCTGGTCTTCTCCCCACAAGAGACACCCTGTGAGGTAGGTGGGGCTGTGAGAAAGAGAGCTGTGATTAGCTCAAGGAATTGAACAAGGAGACTTGCAGATAAGAGTTCTTTCCCTTTGATTTTACCAGTGGATCACCTCCAAAGGTCTTTTTCCCACGTTGCGGCTGGCTAGAGGCCCAATAAGGGTGACGACATGCACTTGCTGCCCTTCCAGAGAATCTTACCAGTTGGCCTTTTATGGCCACATGGGTGAAGCCCAAGACAGCAAAAGCCACTGGGTACAGCCAACTCCTGCAACAGCTAACTTCTTTTCCTCCCCACCTTCCCTCTCTAGCTCTTTCCAACACATGTCTTAAGCAAAGTGGCTTTTCATTTCCCAAGCAGCTACTCCTGGGAATCCAGGTACTTCCAGGAGGTCTGAAATGGAAGTGTAATGACAGAGAGATTAACAGCTAACCAAGAGAAAGACACACCCAGAGCATTTTCTTGGCACAGCATACTGACCTTGAAAGAATTGTCCAAGTAACTGCTATCTCAGCAAAGAAATGGTGGAGTTGCTTACCACACTTGAAATTTCCCAGCACAGATAACGGAATTTATTTCCCATTACCAGGCAAACTAAGATACGTATTACAGGCAACGTTATGATTAGCATACCTGAGGCGGTGTTCAATAAAATATACTGTATCTGAGATGTACAAAATTTGGTTCACGTTTGCAAATTTGATGAACTAGTTTGCATTCAAAGTAGTTCATATCAAAATGAATGTGAGGCCTTTCAAATATCAGAAAATTCTGTTGGACCAACCTGTCCCCTACTCATGATTCAAATAATTTGAGCAAGCAGTTTGTGTTTGCTGTTTTTCCCCTTAAAATCAGGGTTTTTTAACTAGAAAAACTGATTTTTTTGGTTTCTGAACAAATTTCAAATCGAGCACAGTTTGCTCAGTTTAACCATCTGCTGTTGAGCTGACCAAGTGGGCGTTCAGTTCGATGGTGAATCAAACAGGCTATTTTCATCCATGCATATCTCAGCTGAATATTTAGGACTGTGAAAACCAGAGTGAAGTACAGAACAAAGCAGTCTTGAACGTTGCTCATATTGCACACTACAGCAGAATTTAACACTGATTTACATATTTGTTTATTTAAAATTCTTGCACACCATTCTGATACACAATGCTGAACAAGATTTCCATAATAATAAAAATAGTTAAATGTTTAAGAAGAAGAAGAGTTGGCTCTTCTACCCCACTTTTCTCACCCATTTAAGGGGGCTCAAAGCAGCTGACAAAGCTTTCTATTCTTGTCCCCACAACAGAACACCCTGTGATGTAGGTGGGGTTGTGAGAGCTCAGAAGAGACCTGTGACTAGCTCAAGGTCACCCAGCTAGCTTCGTGGAGGAGTGTGGAATCAAACCCAGTATTCCCAGATAAGAATCCGGCTCCCTAACCACTAGACCAGGATGGAAAAAATGTTAAAAACACTCCTTGGAGAAATGGAAGCAAAGAATGGGAAACCCATCCATTTACACAGGGAAGGACTACCTTATTTGTGGCTCAAGAGACTGTAGAAATACTCAGTTGTGGGCTACCTGCTGCAGGACCTCCCAGATAATCTTTGTGATCATATGGGTTTATAAAGTGGAAGACAATTTGTTAAGTAATCAGTCCCGAGTTACTTACGCCCCCTATGCAAAGGTCAGTACCCTGAATCTAATCCATTAGCTAACTTGCAGCCAGTGTTTAAGATGCATTTTGTACTATAGACAGCTTCTGGAACAGGTATAAGGGTAGCCCTCATATAACAGGCTACAGTAGTGCAAATATCAGCTTACCAACCCAAAGATAACCATCCCCCTTTTTCCATGCACAGTCAAAATTTGGATCTTTGACATGGGGTCCTCCTGGAGATCTGGATCTTGAGACCCCGCTGTAGACACCTTTAATCAGGTCCACAAAATCCAGATTTAAGGGCCTGGAGGACCCATTAAGTCTGGATTTCCCCTGCCCTCATGGGGACAGAGCCTTGCAGATGGAGCCTTCAATGGGGTCTGAATGAACTCCTGAAACAGACCAGAAATCAAGGGGGGGAAAAGGAACTACTCATGCCTGTAGCTGCTTTCCTCACAATGTTCCTTCTAAATTTGTCTGTCTTGTTCATCAGACTGTGTAATTCGTTACTATCTGACCTGCAAAACGCCTCAGGGCCCTTTTGCACCGACTGCAGTAGTGAAGACGCAGGCAGCTCCGAGACGTGGCATGCACACATCATGGAGCTGCTTCTCCTCCAGAAACAGCTTTGTGCATCACAGAGCATCCTGGAGCTGCCCATGTGCAGTACAAGCATGGAGCACTAAACAAGGTATAATGATGGTGGCTGGGCCAGAGTGCATGCTCTGTCCTGGAGACAGAAAGTGTGACAGCAACATAACTCTGTCTCAGGCACTTGCAATGCCAGGGAACAAGGTTCCCCGGCTCTGATATTATACTACACCTATATTTAGGGACACACAGGAAACGGCCCCAGAAGT
The DNA here is from genome assembly GCA_023333525.1 of Aspidoscelis tigris stejnegeri. NCBI lineage: Eukaryota > Metazoa > Chordata > Lepidosauria > Squamata > Teiidae > Aspidoscelis > Aspidoscelis tigris. The sequence continues at coordinate 19,758,611 of JALMGA010000007.1, forward strand.
CAGCCACTTTCTAAGCATAATAAAGTACGGCTGTGCAGAGGGTGGAGCAGGCAACTTACTGGAGCTCCCATCACCCTTCAGTGCCTGAGGGCAGTGAACACTCTCTAGGGGCAGGAGGAATGCCCCTGAGGGCACTTGGTAGCCTCCCAAGGCTCACTACAAGCCCAGGGACACTGCCTGTGTGCAGATGGTGCTCCTATCAGGCTCTCACAGAATACCTTTTTCACCTGGTATGGATGCAGCTATAGTAATTATAAGAGATGAGGCACGTCTGCTAGTCTTGTTTTCTCATTCATCAAAGAACAATGAAGCTACTTTTCACAGGTGACACACCTTATGGGGCTACTGTGATGTTCCTGCTATAAAAACAACATGTTCATAGAAGCTACTGTAGATGTTCCTGTTTCACAGCAGTCGCTGTGAATGATGGCTTATGTTTTGAATACGGCCATTGAATTTCATACAATACAGGTGAACTGAGTGCCAGAATACCTTACTGCTGTGCACAGAGATTGCCAACATTCTCTCCCCACCTTTCTTTAGAACATGGGCCTTTGCATCTCAATGGCAGTCACTAAGCCTGGACTTATACTTTGTCATGACACTGGTATGAATCCAGTATCATGGTCTCCTGATAACACTTTTGGCCAGATGCAGCACAAGAACATGGACCACAGGCCTCCAATGGGGTGCTTGGATGGGAAACAGTGCCATGACAAGGGAGACCCTGCCTCAGTGTCACGAGAAGCCACAGAAAAGGGGAACCGGCTGCCATTTTTTAAAGCCGACGCTCGTAATCGGACTCCTGTGTGCTCTGAGCCACTTGAGTCCCCCCTTGAGTCACGTATGCCACGTAGGATCCTCAGAATCCGGATCGAATGTGATTAAGTTAAAAGTAATGGGAACAGGCAAATTCGCATTTGCATCTGGTTCTATTATTTCGGTTTAGGGAAGGCAAAATAAGCTTGCTGTGGGGATTCCCCCTACAAGAAGGGCTTCTCCTTGAGATCTCATGCACGGGACCCAAACTGTTTAGGGCATTAAATGTTCAGTGTTAACACCTTGAATTGTGCTCAGTAGTGAACAGGTAACGACTGCAGATCCTTTAGGACCAGAGAAGCACCTACCAAGGTTCATAGAGACCGCACAGAAGCTGCTAACTCACTCCATGGGGCATTTTCAGTGCCAGTAGCTCCTAAAACATTTGAACGGCCCCTTTTTTTGCTTTTCACCAAATGATTATTTTTTTAAAAAAACCTAAGAAAAATGTAACCCTTTGCATTCATATTTGTATATATAAAACTGCTTATTAGTCTTGTTTTTGTTTTGTAATATACACTATGCACACTACATAAGCTAATGTTATTTTTTGCCCACAGAAGGAGCTTTTCAACTGATGCTTACATTTAAAAAACAAAGAAGTAATTAATAGTAGTAGCTGGGATCCGGAGGCACATCCAAGACTGTAAACACAGTGCATGGATTTGTGAGGCTTCTTTGGAGTCTGAGATATACAACAAGCCTCTAAGAAAGATATATTGCATGTTTTGGACTTTTAAAAACCCAAAAAAATCTGCGTGTGGTACTTGGTTAATACCAGTCCTCTCCCCAGATCCTGGCTGTTCCTGGCATAACAATGTAAAACCAGCTCTGCTGCATCAGGCCACAGTCCATTAGATGTAAGAACATATGAGGAGCCCTTCTGGATCAGGCCACAGCCCATCTAGTCCAGCATCCTGCCTCACACAGTGCCGCACCAAAACCTTCACTTGCTCTCACTTGAGAGGCATGTCTCTCCAACCCAGAGGCAGTATCTGATACATTCTACTAGCCATTGATACACCTGTCCTCTGTGAATTTCATCCAGCATCCATCTTGCATTGGGGGTCACCACTTGCTTCTGGGCATTCCCAAGACAAAGGCAAACCCTTCACCTGCTCTTGACTCCCTACAAGTGACCTTCAGAGGCATCCTGCCAGTCTTTCCAAAACAGGGGTAGCAAGGTTCCCATTCTCATAGCCACTAATACACCTGAGCTCCATGAATCTGTCTATGCAGATCTGAGACATGAAAACTTAAGACATGTTCATAGTCCTTCTCTTATTATGCCCATATAGGCAACAAAGCAGAGATGATAAAGGTATCCATGTATGTACAAAATTCACCAACAGCAGCATCCCAGTAGCAAAAACTGTTTAATTTTAAAATAAAACAAGTTTGTTATCACGTAAAACATTTATTTGGATGACAGCGTGCCATCTTTGACAGATTCCTCTGTTCTCTCCCTTTGAATGCTACCAAACTACTTCATTGTAACAAAACATACTGTACTAATGATGGGAGAAATTCGGAAGTTATTGTTTACCTGCAGCTTCAAAAGCCAAAGGCTTGGTGGCGCCTTCCCCTCCTTTGCCAAAGTGAAGGACATAGCCCTTTAGAAAGCCCCGCCTTTCCTCAACAGGTATGTCCTCCCATTTTATCGAGATTGAATCTGAAGTGGTAAACTCCACAGAAACACGTGGTGCAGCAATTGGCTCTGGGTTGAGAAAATGAAAATAAGAGAAGAATATTTAGAATCCAGTGGAGAAATCTACAATGGGATGATAAATGGAGGTAGAACACAGGACCAGAAAATACTTCTGGCTAGGATTGTACACATGGTCACTGACATACAAAGTTATTTAAAAAAAACAGCCAAAGCCCAGAACAAAATAACTCCCAATTTTGTAAATTAGAACATAGCAAAGTTCCTGGAAACATCCATGCTTACCATCTTAAGTTACTGTTTGCTAACACTAAACTCCAGTGAGCTCTGCACATCTCAGGATAATAATCATGCTTTGAGGGATGAACAAAAATAATTTTGAATGGCTTTCAGGACGTTCAAGATAGTGGTGCCCCTCTAAATGGAAGAAAGAGGTTGCCCGGTGGAAGCACTGGAAGGTGCAACAGTGCCTAATGCTGTGCATCCAGGATAATGTTTACCTTGGTCCTAGGGCTGAGAAGGCTAGGTGAACATTGAGCAAACTTGCCCTCCATGTAAAGGGGTAATGCCATCTTGAATCTTTTGCAAAACACCAAAGGGTTGTATTTTATCCTTTATTTTAATTGTTATGATTTTTATCTTTTTAGTGTTGCAATCTACCCTGGGACCATTGGGTGAAGGGCGGGATATAAATGCTCTTGCCTAGTAGGAATACTCTTATTAGGCTGCATACTTCTGCTCCCCCAACATGGTGTTGCAATCTACCCTGGGACCATTGGGTGAAGGGCGGGATATAAATGCTCTTGCCTAGTAGGAATACTCTTATTAGGCTGTATACTTCTGCTCCCCCAACGTGGTGAGGACCTTCAAGGTGCCCGCAGAGAACAGCCATCAGACAGCTGGGCACCCACTGCTATTCAGTGCCTAATGAAGGACACTGGAGGGCTTGGGGGCACCCTTCAGCATATGCTTCATCAGAGCACTGAAAAACAACTTTGAGGATAACCCCACCATTCGTTTAGTGCACTATGCAGGCACCGAACCAGAAAAGGCCCACCTTCTGGGGCCTTTTCCAGCAGAAAGAGTGCCCTCTTGAAGCTGAAGAGTCAGCACCTCCAAGAACAGAGAAGGGTGAAGGAGTCACATGGTCCTCATCCTGCCTCAGGGGTGGGGTTGCACAGCAGGTGCAACCAACAATGTCTAGAGTGTAGGATGCAGCAGCAAGGCTGGACAGGAATTTGCAATTCACCTTCGGTATCTTTGAAAGATAGTGAATTAGACTTCGATCCAACATGGAAACCCCCCATTGCCCTTCAAATTGCCAGTTGTCCACCACTGTGCCCTGCACTCTGGCCACAACTGACTTCTACCTATCTCAGGAAAGTCCATAGTCCAGCTGTGGATCTAGACCAAAAATGTGAAATAGTCACATGTAAACATCTGCAGTGGCTCTAAGGGCAGATGACTGCAGGTGTGAGCCGGGAAACCACAGGCCACGAAAACATGTTTCACCTCCTGGGTATCTCTTGCATTGGCACAGTAAAGAAAAGCACATGTCTCTGCAGCCAGTTATTCTATTCTGTCTGGGATGGTTTAGGAAATCCTGCACTGAGTAGGGGTTGCACTTGATGACCGTAGAGCTCCCTTCCAACTCTATGATTCTATGCCTGCGATTGCCCACACTTAAAAGTTATGAGCTGCCAATGGCAAACACCAACATTTCTAAGTTTCACTTTTGAACTATGTGCCCCATGTTCCTCACCCAAGACAAATATCCAGGGCAGAAAGCTCTCGAAATATCCCACTATGCCCAGTTGTTCAGAGCTTAAGCCTGTTCTTTCTTTCTCTTGAAGGTACTCAACTGATGGTTGGTTAAAGTGCGTAAAATCCACTGTGTTAAATGGAGTCAATTTTTATGTGAGTTTAAACAGAATTGGGGTCACAAACTGTGTCACCTACCATTGATTCTACCTATTTTGATGCTTAGAACTCCTTGTAGCAACTGTTTGCTCCGCCACCCCATTTTCAGTCACTATTGTTTGCAACCTAGAATATACACTTCTCTACCAATTAGTTTGGTTTTATTCCACACCCTAGATTTTGTTAAAGAAATATCAAAGCACATATTTAACCTCACACTTGATTTTTTCACAGCAAGAAAAACACAACCCAGAAACTTACTCAGTTCTTGTATGTAGCCATTTACATAGCTCAGAAGCTGATGTCCTGTCTCCTTGCAGCCATAGACAGAAAATTGGTACTGAACTCCAGGCTTAAAGGTTGCTGTAGGAGAGAATAATAATTAAAAACCTATCTTCAAGAATTTAAAGGATTAAGGTGTGCTATACACAGTTTACTATAGGCTCAAACACTCAACTTTTCCTAAGGCACTGGTATGGAATTATGCTTATATCATATATGGAAAATGCTTTGAAAATAGATCAAATAAGTAAATCAAGGGGAATACAATATGAAATAACTATGTAGGGGAAGCCTGCAGTTTTGAATCTGTACATCAGAGAGCTTTGGCAGGAAAACACTCAAATCTTAAACTTAATCCTCATCAGCCCTGAGATCATAGGGGACTCTTGTAACCAAAGGATCTACTGTGTGTTCCTGGAGGTGGGGGCTAGGTTTGTGCCCAGGAGAGAATTAAACATGCTCATAGGCTGAATTCCCATTGCTACTTTAAAGCCGTTTCAAAATGGTTTGGATCCTAGTCGTTCCCAACCCCAATCAATTAAAACGGTTTCAAAATGGTTTGGATCCTCTTCGTCCCCATTCCCAATCAGTTTCAGGGGTATTTTGAGGATTATTTGGCTTAAAAACGGAATAAATAAACACCAGAATTTTCCAGTGTTTTTTTCCGCTTTTGCTTTTAAAATGTTTCTTCCTTAGTGCTGGGGGAACACTATTCCCCTATACAGCAGACTGTTTCATTGTAACAATTCAGCCACTTCACACCTGATAACAATGTTTCCTTTCCCACCCAAGCAAGCCTAAAGATCAAGGAAAGAGGCAGTCCTGCACAATTCTGGCTGTTTTCCTCCTTCCTTGATCTTTAAAAAGGAAAAGGGGTGAAGCTGCTGCAGGAACTGGGAGATGCGTGTATATTTAAGTGTCTGTGTGTAGGCGGTGGCAGCAGCAGAGCGAGCCAGCCAGCCAGGGGGCTTTTTTCAGAGGGAACCCCTGCTGAGGATGGTGGCTGTAGAGGTAGAGCAGATGAATGGGGCTTGAGTTGCCACCGCCACTGTGCGCCCTGGGCAATGGGGAGAAAGGGGTAGGAAAAGGCTCAGGAGGGAAAGAATCACTTTCTCCAATCCGTTTTTGGAAGCGTTTTAAGTGTTTAAGAGTGGGGGCACAAAATAAGGGTTGAATCCGATTGCCAGATGCTCCTTTGCTTCCTTTTAACGCGCTTTACATATCGATGTAAATCGTCTTGTATATAGCGCTTTATTCCTTGAATGGGAATTCACCCATAGAGTCTTAGCTAAAGGTGAAAAACTGAATAATTGACGTCTTTGTTTGAAGATAAAATCCAGCAGCAGTGTTAGCAGCTTGTGGTGCTTTGTCTACCTCTCAGATGCTCTCTCTGGAACTAAGGGCCTTTCTCCACAGAAAGGTCTACATTCAGAATCAGTGGGTCTGGAATAGCCAAGCACAGATACTGAACACGAGAAAGCATGGGTAAGATCAGCACCATCTGTATGATGACAATGGTCCAGATCAGTTCATGCCATGGTCTCGAAGCTCATGCAAGCTTTGCAGGCACACTCCCATGTCTCCAAGAGCTAGCAATGAAAGTTCCTAGCTTCAGGGCCTCTGGGACACATATTTCAGATGTGCGCTATGGTATGCTACTGAAATGCAACACCCAGTATTCCCAAACATGGAAGGTCTGCACACTTCCTGTGTTCTGGATCAGGGCTGCTGGTTCTGCTAGTAGACCTGATTAAACAGGTGTACCAGTGATACTGAACAAGGCCTCCGTGATTGGGATCAGTCTCTGTCTAAAGCGGAGGGAGATGTACCAGACTCATAGATGGGTGGGGCCTCATAGATCCACAAAGATCTAAAGTTCAAGATGACTACATGGGGCCTTAATTTTCATTAATTTGTTCCTCTATTTGAGATACTACATGTTCTAAATATAAACTATGCTCTCAAGAAACTGGCTTCAACTGTAAATATGGTTCTCCATTAAAACAAAGAAAAAGGTTAAGCAGCTTTTCCTTACATGATTTGATGACAGCATTTGTTGAACTTGAAGGAAACTTTTCCCAGTGGGTATAAGCGCAGGACTTAGACTCAGGACACCATCTCACTGTGTAGCCACAAGTTACGTTGGGGTCCAAAGGCCAAGTGATGTTAATACCATCTCCTGTTGCCATTCCATTTGCCATTGGGATATCACCTGCTATATGGATAAAATCAAATGACAGTATTTGGTTACAAGAGATATCACAATTTATCTGAAGCCATTTATGACGGGGAAAAATCACTTAAAAATCACAAAAGTGGCACTATCCTCAGGGACACTTATGTACGCCAGGTTGCAGAATCTAAATTCACTTTACTAGTACCAAAGTCTCTGCAGCTGGTTCCAAGAGTGGCCTAAATGTTAGCCTCAAAAAACTTACTTAGGGACATTCATGGATGCTGACTTGCTTCCCCCCTCACCCAGGTCTGGATAGACAGGGGGGCGGGGAGTAAGTCACTGAGTGAAATTCCCGCTTCGACCCTTTCCATGAGGGATCAAAAATGGCCACCTTCTAGTTATACTTCCAGTACTCTGGAGTAGACCTGGCAGAAACATTGCTGCTTTGAGCGGAGTTCTCTGCAAGACCCATGCTGGAGGGAAGGGCATTTGCCTGCTGAACTACTCCCTCTAGTGGTGAATCTTGTGCCCCTGGCCTCAGAGCCTGTCCCTCTGGCTTCAACCAATATCTCCCTGAGGCCTGACAGCTCCACCATCTAGAATCAGAGCCATAGAGAATGGAAACCATGTGATCACTGCTCTCCACAACCTCTACGGTGCCTTTGATGTGCTTTTGATTTTTTTAAAATTTTGGAGGAAGAGGATCCAGTAATACATCAACATTCAAAATATTGCAACAATAAATAAAAATGATTAAAAAGTCCAACCGAATTAGTAGTTACAATACTGGTATTAAAAACAATTACACAGATCTCAAGTTAAAAAAAATCATATTGGTAGAAATATTTATGTTAGCAAAGAAGAAAAAAGAAAAAGAAATGATATGTATTTAAATCTGATTTATTAGTTTGGCTGTTTTTTATTTATTTATATTTTTATTTCTTTATTGTTACAGGACCTGTCTTAACTTCAACGTAAATGGAGCGGGAAGGTAAAGTGGGGAGAAAGTATGTAGTTTCTTTCCTATAACTTCCTTGTTTTCCTGAGATCATGTTCACACAGCATTCAGGGTGATGGTGGACTTAAATGTGGAACTGGGATCATCTTGTTCTTAGATAAATGAGTGGGTGAGCCTGTTTTGTGAAATTTTTATAATGGGAAGTGATTTTAAATAAACAAACACTTTGTGAGGTAAATGTAGACTGAGGGGCAGTGAGTGGCCTCCTGAGGCCTTCTAATTCTACACTCTAGCCACTACGCCATGCTGGGCCTGATAAAAACGGCCAAATAAAATATATCTGGGAAGCACTTTGTTTGAAAACTAAAGCATTTCTTAAAACAGAAAACACACACACAACTAATATTGTGTAGGTATTCAAAGCATTTGCAAAATTCATTCAGCCCTGCCAGAAGTCACTGCCATCCTATTTCTCCCACAACTTTCTGGATGAGTCACCCCTTCAGGGTTACTAACTATGACTCACAATGCCTCAAGGGAGAGCTAAAGCATGCGTAGTGCAAAAGAAACAATCATTGACAAAATTCCTCTCTAAGAACTGCCTGATGAAGAGCAAAAATTCCCATCTTGTCACCTCAGTCGGGGCTATAGAACTATGCAGCACAGCGCAGCCTACGGTTCTTCAGAAACAAAGGCCTCTGTATTACTCACCAGAGGAGTTTACATAACTCCAGACATTTTGCACCAGTTTGTTCTGCCAATAATTGTGAACAAAGGAAATATAATTCATGCCAGAGTTTTCAATGGGACAAGGGCTTCAGTGAAGCTAGAGTGTGACTGTACCAGAGACTCCAAACTTTTTTCATATTCTGTATTCCTGCCCTAGACTAAATATCTAACTTTAACCAGTAAATGAATAATTATTTCAAATCACCATTTCCTTCCTTCTCATTTGCAATTCTCCTCCTCCTTTTCTGCAATACTGTGTCTGTTTTTTAGCTGCACCACCCTACTGAAAGGACACATTCCCACCCCGTCAAATCTGCCTCTGGAGGCAACCTAGGATCAAACCTTGAGAAACAATTCTGAGGGTGTAATAGTCCCCATGCACCCCTGCTCCCACCACGTAAACAGAAATCACTGATCTGGTGGACTCACGGGAGCAGTTCCCAGCTGGCCAATTTTGTGCCAGATGGAAACCGCCTGACTTCCGGGGCCATTTCCTATTCAACACTAAACTGTGCCAGTTGAAAACTTTGAAGCTGCAGAACTTTCATTCTACAACTTTTAAAACTCCAGGAAATGCCTTAGGAAAGATCTACACTACTGCAGTTCTGCCACTCCCCACAAGCACAGAAGGGCAAACTTCAAAGCCTGGGAACTTTCATTCCCTGGCTTTGATGTGTCTGCCCAGAACTGTTTTCGGAGACACGGAATGGGCCCTGGAAGTCACCCATTTTCTGCACTTTCCAGAAACAAGGTCATGTTGTTCAGACTGCAAGATGTGCTTTAGGCAAGTCCATAGTAGTGGTGGCAGGGGTAGTGGGGGAGAAGAATAGGAGGAAGTACTGCCAGAATACCTTCTCTTGCTCTGCCACTAAAGCACCACTGATGGTGTTTACTGTGGAAGGTGTGATTGAGGCTACTTAAGGGATCCCACACCATGCAGTTCTTGCCTTATATTCTGAGCAACTTAGTACAGTGATCTGTCAGTGTCGGTCTCTGTGAAGTCTCATGTATTATACAAATAACAATGTACTTTCTTGAGGATCTTGAGGATGATATGATTACCGTATTGCATTTGTCATGACTTTTTCCCTGGAGTTTAGGTAATCTGTCAGTGAGCACCAGCTGGGTGTCCATCCCACTTTCAGGGACATGGAAAATTAAATTCTAAGCAGTGTTTCAAGATGCTTTGCACCCACCTGCTTTACAGCAGCATAATGCCACCCAACGGAGATGCAAACAAAGAAACTAGACCTTGATTCAAACCATACACCATCTTTGTCCTTGCAGGCAATGCTATTTCAAAACCTAAGGACATTAGCCTTATCTTCAAGGATTAACTCACTCAACTACCTTCCAGCATGTGATATGACATATGTGAGATAAATGCTCTCCTGCTTTCTACTCACAAGACCATATAGATACAATCAGAGATGAAGGGAGACACTTCACAAGTGCATTTTACTCTCCCAGGATATTCTGATACAAATCTGACAGTCATAGCACAGCACTGATAAAGCTTCAAAGGAAGGCGTGGAACAGCCAAGCAAGAATTCATCAGCCAGTTTAAACACATTTGCTTAAAACTCAAGACTAGACAAAGGCTTTCTCTCCCACTATCAGTGTTAATGCAATCATCCTAGCTTTGGTGTGCTATCATTAATGACTTCAGTTGGAGTAAATGAGCTTTGCTAATCACAAAACTTATCTTTCACATTTATGGTCCTGCACTATCCTAGCTATGTTGGAACTTAGCCTATGAAGCTGATGTGCAGGAAAGTTAGGACTGACAAGAGGAAATACTTTTCCACCCAGAGGGTCATCTGTCTATAGAATTTACTACTAGAAAAGGTGGTGGCAGCAACCAGTCTGAACAGTTTTAGGAAAAGATTATACAAATGTATTTATTTATCTACATTTTTATCCCACTCTATACTGGGTGGGTAACAACACCTAAAATCAAGCATCATTAAAACAATAACAGCATCTGCCAGAGACTGATGTATTATGGGAGACTGACGTATCCATGGATACTAGAATCGATACCTAGGTACTTCCCCCAGGCTGGAGAGAGACAGGCAGGATGCCCCTTAAGGACTAATGAGCAGATGAAGGCTTTGCTTTTGTCTTCTGCTTGAAGCCCAAAAGCAACCAGTGGGCCATTGTGTGAGACAGGATGCTGGACTAGATGGGCTGTGGCCCAATCCAACAGGGCTCCTCTTATGTTCATTTCTCCTCTCAACTTTTAAAAAATAAACAGTTAACTCTGTCCATGTTTCTTGTACCACAAGACGTTCGTTACTATACTTCCATGCATGCACTCAAGCAAGCAATCCCCCCACTAAATGTCCAACTAAAAGCATCTGTTTTCAAAGAGGAAACACACACACAAACATCGTACACAATGACATGCGCACAATGAGGATAGTATCACAAATGAATCATGTCTCATAGAAATCACAGCTGCGGTGTAGACAAAATGATCTTATAACTCTTCCTCCCTCTGGGATACAAGCAAGGTTTAGAGTAATAACAGCCAAAGCAGCTGAGCACAAAAGCTTCCAGATCAAAACCCAAAAATATGAGAAGCAGTCACTTTGTTGCATTATCCTTTTTCTGTAATTCACACTTGACTTTCAAGTTGTTATTATTTCATATGCCAGGGTTACTCACTTGCTCTATGGAAAAGTGATTCCGCATTGGACAGTATACCAGATCAGCAAGTTTAACTAGGAGTCTCCCTTCCTCATGTTGGTGCAGCCTTAGGGAAGCCCTGGATGCCCCTGAACCTTTAGACTGCACCAATGTGCAGGAGGGGGCACTCCTCGTACAGCTGGTGGTCCCTGTACACCACTCAGTGCAGAATCACTCAAAGCCTGACTTAGAAAACCACAGGGCTCAAGAAGGTGCAGTTCATTGGCACCTGGAGAATAGCCATTCAGACTTATATAATTTATCCACTATGTATAAAGATGTTTTATAAAGGACAGGTTTGGCAGATTGCATTCGTTCTTCTCTCTTAGACTACATCCACACTAGGGATGTGCAAAAATAGGTTTTTTGGCATTCGATTTGTAATAAACTGAATGTTAGAAAATCTGTATTTGTTTGAATAGATCCCCATCAGAATGTGGTAGGATTCTATTCGATACGAATATATTCGTACAAATTCATACAAATATCCAGTATGAACGCATACGTATCCTGTACATTTGTGTCCACTCTGAATGCAACAAATACAACCTGAATCCACTTTTAATCCGCTCTTGAACCATGTCGAATGCAATCTGGATCCTTTGCGGATGTGACTGGCGTGGCCACTTTCCCACCTCCCTACTCTAACAAATGTCCAAACTATTTGTAGAAATGTCTGAAACATTTCTATTCGTACAAATGTTAACGTACTAATGTCCGAATCTGTATGAATAACACGTTATGAATATTTCTGCACATTGCTAATCCACACCCATTAAAAAGCGGGTCAGAAGTGGCTTAGAGATGAAGCCATATGGATTCCTCATTAAAAGCTAGGGAATTCATTTTGGAACTACGTTTTTAAGCCACATTTTGTTTGCTGTGTGAGGATGCAGTCTTAATCTTTCCCTAACCTATTTCTTTAGGTTCCCACAGATTTTATTCCCATCCTTTTTAAATCACCGATACATATTTCTGAGTTGACTTAACCTTGTTTTCAAATTTATACTGTAAACTCTTTGGGGATTTCTTAAAAAATAAATAATGGGTATTTAAAGCCTTTAAATAAATTAAACATAACAAATACATTTATCTTTCCTTTACGCCTGCAACCAAAAAGCCTGAGCCCTTGGCTTCCAGTATAATGTTATACTGCAAATGTAATAAAGGTCAGTTCTATTAATATTTTTTTCTTGTGCTTTTCCAAGAGTGATTGTTCCAGGAGTGATTCCAAAAAGAGTTCACATCAGGAGGCCCATAAAAAGGGAGGGAACCTACTGGATGGGCTTGCATCACTCCTGTGTATGTCTACTATTAACACATGTACACCTCTTAATAAATTTTGTCAATCACAATCCTTTTGTGAATGCCCACTGCTAATTACATCACGTCTTAAGCCCTTTCTACACTGGGGCTTGTTCTAGACTATATCTTGGAATACAAACTGCCATCAGCATAGTGGTATATCAGGAAGAAATGCATACAAAAATGTAGTTTAAACAGAAAACACAGAGAGAACCAGAAGTTGGTCTAATTGGACTGAAGACTGGGAAAATGAGACCCTGAAGCAGCCCTCCAAACAGATGGAGAGTGGGGAAAGCAAATGCTTCTCCCCATGGTCTTTTGGGCCCTTTCTGCATTTACTGCTATTTAATCCAGATCAGCAGGTCTCGAATTACTGTACCCACCGACCTGGATTGTGCGGAGGCATGGGCCAGATCAGCGCTATCTGCACTGTGGGTGCTGACCTGGGGCTTCACACACACAAACCTTTAGGGGATAGGTTTTAGTGATGTGCTATGGCGCACTGCTGAAAAAGACACCCAGAAGTTCCAACATGGAAGTGTGCCATTCGAGCACCTCCTGTGTTCCAGAACAAGGCTCTTAGTTCCATTGTGGAACAATTAAACAGGTCCACCAGAGACCTGGATTAGGGCTCTCCTAATCCCTATTAACGGGCAGATGAGGAGGCCTAGCATCCAGACTAGGAGGCTCCTTAAACCAGATTACAGGTAAGTGCAGAAAAGGCCTTGGTTCCAAACTTCTCCAGACTGCTGTGGGAGCAACTCAAAGGGAAGGCCAGGGTTGCTGTCAATGGTGAAGTTTCCTTCTTATTCCTATATGAGCACATGGGGCTTGAGGGAATGAGAAGGCAACTTGACAGACAGAATCATGGACAGAATCACATGCAGGGATCTGACCTGCGGTGGACAACGTCTGGCAGCAGTTCCAGCAACTTCCACAGTAATTCTGGGTGCAATTTTAGTTCCACACTCAGAAGCATTCTGCCTCCTCCCCATGAGACCTCAGATGTTTGTTCAAGGTTTGGTCGCTGCTATGTAACCTTACAAGTTTCCCACCCCAAAGGAGGACATCAGAAGGTTGGTGCCCAAGAGAAACCGTAGTAATTTTAGTTTGTACTTACTAACTGGGATTTCTGCACTATTTATCAATGAATGAGGAGAGAAGCCAGCCTTATTTTTTGCCACCACCGACAGTACGCAATCGTTTCCATGTAAATCAATTTTAGTGCTGTTGAAATCCGCAGGAACTGTCTGTCTGTTTACAGCCATCTCTGGATAACACCAAGACACCTCATAATACTTGATCACTCCATTTGCGACTGAAATCGGTAGGGGCTGTTGAAACAGATATTGTGAACAGAACAGGGAAGGTGTGCAAAGAAACAGAAACGGTAGATAAATAAACACTTTTCACAGATTTTCTTAAACATTGCAAGAAAACAGGGCTGGCAGTGGGCCACTTGCTGCTAGGAAATTATAAATAAGTTAAGGGTTTATTTTTTGTAGCCCATGAAAACAGACATATTCCCTAAAATCACCCTAGGTCCCATTTTTTAAAAAAATTTATCATTCATAAATAGAGATGTGCATGAATATTCATAACATTCAAAATTCATACAAATTTGGCCGAATTCAGACATTTGTATTTGAATAGAATGTTGGCACATTTGAAGACTAACATTAAAATTTAAATCAAATGTTTTGATATATTTGTATGAAGCTTCATATAGGATTCGTATGGGATTGAACATTCATATTGAATTTGAATCCACTAGATTTGAAGGGGATCTATTCAAACGAATATGAAATTTCTTGCATTTGATTCAATACGAATTGAATATACACACAAAATAAATTAGTGCACATCAATATGCATAAATATTCCTTGGCAAATTATAGATGAACCTTACACGTTTATGTGTCTTAAATGGTGTTTATTCTGCATATGATATAAAGTACGTGTCTATTGGGGTCCTCTGGGAAAGTCTTTTTAAGGAAGCACTTATTAGCCTGCCGTCACAAAAAGCAAACAAAAAAGCCCAACCCATTTGAAAAAGTAAAATCTACAATTTTATTTATATTCTCTTTTTCCTCTATGCAATGGCAGCTTTCTATTTTACACTTTAGAATCCTGTTGTTGTTCATTTCATTACTGAGCTAAGAATCATTTGATGCTCTGGGGCTCACTTTAATTGAGAAAAGGATGCCTGAATTGGTTCTGAGTTTCATTAGTAAACAGGAAGTACTGTTTCGAGAAACTACTATTCTGACGAGAAGGTGAAAACATGGGTATTGTGAAATTAAAATACCTTCCAGAAGATGGACATCATTCTACCACTTCTCTCTCGCCAGACGTCAAGCTTCCCAGTTGGAGCTACGAATGGAGAGTTTTCATAATATCAGTGAAAATTAATCGTTATCAGCTGACACCAAGACTTTATACAGAACTGCCGAAATAGGTCAAACCATCCAGTTACGAGAATGGCCAGTGCCAACAGTTGCTCAAGAAGTCTTTGCAAATCATTTCCAGTAATCTGGTGTTTAACCTTAGACTTAAGAAACCCCTCAAAAAGGGCCCCTTTATGTACTTGGCTTTATTCTAGATTACATTCCGGAATAGGGACTTGTGATTTTCATGCTGCTGTAGCATTCTGTTCTCTGTTCAGTTTCATAATTTGTAAAACTTCCTTCCATGATGTATATTTGATACATTCCACACTTCCAACTTCATCTACCAGCATTCTGTGGAGCTTTCTGCACTTATCTGCCTGTATTCTGAATCACTGGGTCCAAAACAGCCCAACCCATTGACCTAGATCACAGGAAGGCATGGGCTGAATCAGCACCAGCTGCACCAGAAACGCTGATTCGGATCAGCCCACACCACAGCCTGAAGTGCACATGAACTTTGTGGCCACACCCCTATGCCTCTGAGGAGCAGGAACAAAGGTGCCTAGCCTTGGGGCCTCTGGGGTGCTTTTCAGCTGTGTGCAATGGGGCACCATTAAAATACATGCCCCAATAGCCCCAAAACATGGGAGGCATGCCTTCTGCTTGCCTCTCATGATCCAGATCTGGGCGGCATTAATCCAATTAAACAGGTCTACCAGGGATCTGGATTAAGACACACACACACACACCGAAAACATCTGGATTGTGCTCTGTCTAACGCAGGCAAAGCAGAGCAGCAGAGGGCACAGCCTCATAGATCCACATTAACCTGCAGAAAGGTCCTTTATATCACATGGCTGGACCACCCCAAATTAGGAATGCTTAGCAGACTGCTCTTGATTTTTGTGCCAGGGTCTGCTGTGAAGCCTAGAGCATTCTGCTTCAATATGTGGATCAGGCAGTCCCCAGTGTTCACTGGTGCGGTCCCGGAGGACTGTGCAGAAACTCACATAGACTCACATGTGGAGCTTGCAACTGGTACTTACTTGTGGGCTTTGACTGAATTTTCCTTGAGAAATGCATTTTAATATTTATCTCAGTTGAGGGCACACTCAAATTTTCTGTTCATTTATCGTACTCTCATTACACAAAAATATTTTAAAAAGGAAAACAAAGAACACCCAAATTAAGCTCTCTCATAGCAGGAATGGAAAAATTTGCACACATTTAGCACTTAATTCAGTTTAAGACCCCGTTTCTATTGCAAAAACTGAGGCTGATTTTGGGCGAGTACTCTTACTGCAAATACTTGTATAACCAGGTCAGAGTTACCTTCCCAATGAGGTTGGAACAAGTTTGTATTTTTTAATGCAAACAGATTAATCAAGTTATTTCATTAGCTATGTACCTGGACCCATTAGAAACTGAGACCCTTTTCACACTCATGGGCTATGAAGGGGTCAAAATACTGATATCCGTATGGTACCACGTAATATAGCTGGCACCGTCTCCTATAGACTGATTGAACAAAGTGGTGGCAAAGGATACGGTACCATCACAGACCTACTGCAGTCCTCTTTAAAGAGGTCCACAAGCGAGCCAGCAGGGGCATTCTGGTCTATGAAGAGTGCGGGCTGAAATACAGAGTTTCACTTTTCTGCAGTGACCGGACCAGCCTACAACCCCAACCCGCCCCCCGCTTCTCAGGCCCTACCTCAAGCTTCTCAGAGGCCTGGAGGACTCTGGAAACTGTGCAAAATGAAGCAAGATTTCCCATGATTCCTTTGAAATCTTTCAGGATTTCACAGGAATTATGGGGAACTGAGTGCATTTCCCTGTGTTTGAAATATGCTTTTTTTTTTTGTAACCGCGTCAGGACCTGGAACGTATCCCCTGAGGATACGGAGGTCAGAGTGTACTCCAAGAAGCACCAGCAGAAGCAGTGCTGGAAATGGTGTGCTGCTGAAAAGGGCCACCCCAGAAACCCTCAAGGCCAGGAACTTTCCTTCCCAGCCTTCAAAAAGCTGACATCCAGAGTGGAATATGGCAGCCTGTCCAAATGTGGACACTCAATGGAGCATGCTATGTGGAGCCCTCACATGGTGGAAAAGCTCTGAATTCTCAATCATTTTGAAAACCTATGGAACTCGTACCACGTAAGTGCCCAATACAACTTACCGGCTTCAGGAGTTGCATGCTTCTTTCCATCGCTCCAGTTGCTCCATTTCCAGAAGAGGGGCTTAGCAGCTGAACAGCGAACCTTAAAAATGTATTTTGTGTAGGGTCGCAATTTATCCACCACACTTTTATAAGAGGCATCTTCTCCACCGTCTAACACCACATCTTGCCGGTGCTTCAAGGAATAAAAACAAACAAATGAATCCTCACAACAAAAGTATAACACTCCCAGAATTAATAGCCCTGTTATTATATATTTCTGCTGTCATGGCTACATTCATAAGCAAGTGGCTCAAAAATACTTTATCATTGGCAGAATGTGGCAGCTAGTATTCCAATCCCATCTATAATCCACATTAAAGGCCAGGAAATGCACTTTGTGAGTGCACCCTCCAGCCTGTAATGCGGATCAGAAGTGCAATGGGAACAGCAGCTGCCACGTGCTACCACCGCTAAGCCACTTTTAAGCTGATTCTGTTTGAAAGAATGGGGAGGGACGCAAGTGCATGGAGAGCGCTAAATGAATCCCATCTGTACAAAGCCTACGCAGCTTTTTCACAAACAGTAAACTAAGCTGATGACTGCCAGGGATAGCTTGTGAACAGCAGCAGAACAGCAAAAACGGAAATGAATACAGACACAGGGATATTTTTTTTGAACAACCTGGATCAGATCATGGTTCAAATCAATCACAGGAGTTCAAATATGCTGCACCAAATTGTGCATTGTCACTCTTACCCTCTGAACTTTCAACATCCATTGCTGATAGAGTCATGTTTCATTATTTGTTATGGTTAAATTTCCAGAAAACCCTACAAATTTCAAATCCAGAAATACTAAATCATCACGCGTATAAGAGGATGGAGTTTGGGGACACTGCACCTGCAAGCTGCAATGCTAAAGCTTCTCAGGGCCAGGGAAGTCACTGGCAAACAGATGTACCTGACTTCCACCTATCTCAGACTCCCTCAGCAGGCCAGAATCAGCATTCCCAACTCACCAGAGTAAACCGTGCCACCACTGAAAAGCCCCAGCAATATTTGAATTTAGAATCATAAAGACTAAGAAATACCAAAACTTATTTAAAAACCTGCAAGAACTTTGAACTGACCACACACTGTGTGACTTGCACACTTGAAAAAACTGTAGGCCATGTCTGACTCCAATGTTAACTCATGAATATGCAGATCATGGATATTATAGTCTTACACAATTCTGCATTCCCAGATGCAAAAAACCCTCAAGGTATGAAAACTGAAACATGAGGGACATCAATGGGTGTTTTTCCACTGTCACTAAAAGTACCCATTAGGGTACATAATGGCATTTTTGTACCCATTAATGGGTACTTAATGGGTACTTCTAGTGACAGTGGAAAAACACCCAATAACCGCCTGCACTTCATTTTGGGTACAAGTATTTAGGTGCCCTGACTCCTTCTGATTCGAATCAGCATCTGGCAAAAGGAGGATGGCAGTAAAAACAGCCAGTAAATACCTCCAGATTCAGAGGACGGACACCTCTAATGTGGTCAATATTTTGTTTTATTGCTATTTTTATATTCTGCCCATCACCCTTCTCAAAAGTAAAGAAGTATTAACTTAAGGACCAATGGCTGGGCTGCCATGTCTTACAGGCAGTTATCAAATGTGCAATGCAAATAATCAGCAATGAAAACCAAGGTACTTACCAGTTCCTTCCCTGAAGTGTCATTGATAACCTGAATCTGACACCAAAGCTGTATTGCTTTGAAATTACCCTCCAAACGCCAAGATAGCATGACAGCAGTTGGGCTAGAATCTTCTTCCACAGTTAAGCGAACTGGATGTTGTGGGTGAACTAGAGAAGGAAAAAAACAATGTACTTAAAACTCACAGAGAAGCACACATGCTCACTTCATTTTTTTAATGCCCCAAATCTGCTAGATAATTACATTTTTAATTGTGTTTTAATGTGTGTTTTATTCTTTCTTATTGTAACCCACCCTGGGACCTTTTAAAGAAGCAAATAAATAAATAGGAGCCAGCCCTCCAGATCCTGCCAGAAACACAACGAAAATATTTATGGAACTATTGGTCACAGAATAAGAAGAGAAAATAATACATGAGTTAATTCCCACAAACAGGTAGAAGAGACAAGGTATAAGATAAAGTAGGTCCCTCCCAGTTTTTCCTTGGATTTCGGTCTGACCCTGCTGCATCTGTGGGCTCGATTTCTTCAGTGGCGCAGCACATAAACTCTTACCTCTTTCTGTTACATTAATTGAAAGAGAAGCTTCTGATTGGCCGAGCGTATTGGAAGCATGGACTGTGAAATTATACACTTCCTGGTTTCCCACAAGAGAAAAATTACACTGAACCTCTTCATCATTTTTCATAGTCAAGTTAGTATGTTTCCCAGATATTCTGTAAATCCAGAAGGAAAATGAAAATGAAATGAAGCAAAAGCCCTGGTTTTCATAAAGGTAATTCAAACACTTCCACTGCCTACAAGCACTGTGTGTTAATAGAATACAGAAGAATGGAAGCAAGCCCCCACTGGATCAGACCCATGGACCATCTGGCTCAGCAGTGTGTTCTCACAGTGGCCAAACAGCTGCACAAAGGATCCCACCGTTGCTATGGAAGGGTTGCTAGGCTTTGAGATGAAGGTGACAACGAAGATAGGAAGCATTTTGGGGGCTTCTTTTAAATACTGTGTGTCACCAGGGGTGATTCTTTGGAAATAAACATCCACACATCCACACACACACAATGATCACACTGTGTGATCATTGTTCAGCCGGTTTGCTGTGATCACCAGGTGCTGACAAGCCTTTTCCTCTTTTTGCCCAATTTAGCACACACATCATATACCAACACAGGCACAGAGAGTAAAAATATTCTCATCTTCGAGTAATCTGAGAAACTGTATTTGTTTGGAGAACATTTACCTTTCATATAAAACATAAGTTGTTGCTCGTTCACCATTCAGTTCAGTGGGCCTCCCTTGTTGCCATTTACAGATTATTTTCTTCAGATCCTCTGTCTCACAGATAAAATTTTGTGGAACATCAGGAGGGTCTGGGGGAGAAAAAGCACCAAATGAATATGAACATACTTGTTCAACACCATGAAGTTACGTCTTTTTGGCTGTACTATTGAAAAGACTCCTGTAATCTCTTGGGATAGGAAAGACAGAAGACAGGGCAGCCAAGAAGAAGTGTTACCAGGGCCAGAATAATTTATCCCAAAGGTCCCAGTGGACTATACAACATTAACTGACTTTGAACTGAAATATGTATGAAGGGAAAAAGAGAGTTCCACTCAATTCACCCTTACAATGGTGAGGAGGGAGCCCACAGTGGGATTGGTGAGCCTGCAAGACAGCAAAAAGGAAATGGTCCCAAAGCCCAGAACAGATGAGACACTAGGAAGGCTACAACTGTATGCAAATCCACATGAAAATTGATCTCATTGCACATGTTAGCCTGAACTGAAGCAGGCATGGAGGAATATAGGAAAGAGATGCTTTGGGATTCAGCACCTTTTGCAGCCTCTGGCTGCTTCCACAATGACCACGGGCAGATATGACCTGAACCATGCCATGCCCCTTGCACTTTAAGCTCCTCAGACACAAAGCCCCCACTGGGGGACAGTGGCCCACGGCCACTGGGCAGCAGCCTACCCCCCAACCCCGGCATCCTAGCTGTGGAGAGTCCTTGCCCCACAGTTAGTGAGTGGCACACCAGGCCACACTAGGCCTCGCTTCGGCAGGATACAGGGGACACTGCTTGCTGTGCCCAACATCACCTCACCAGGCCCACATGGGTAGTCTTTCCACATTCGTAACTGATGCTACGCATAGATGGTCAGGCAATCAACTGGACTTACACAAATATTATTGTAATTATTTTCCAATCAACTGCAGGCTTTATAAATACTGTCTTCCAATATCTTGGATGCTTTAAAGCCCTTTTTTTATTCCTATGCTCTCAAACATCATTTTACTTTACTGAGTCATGAACAGAAAAACAAACAAACAAACCCTAGTGTGCTATAGCAACAAAACTTTTCAGTTTCTCAGAAGCCTTCCTGATCCAAAGACCTACAAAGCCTGTGACGGCAACAAAAGCAGTGCAACTAGGCCTGAATTTCAGGAACTCAAATTCAGCTAATATAAACAGATTTTGGCTTGAGGAATTCCAGTTTTTCTCACAGCTGGTGATTGTTTTCTGGGCTTTTTTTTTTTACTATCTTTTACTGACTTGGAGCATGTTGTTATTTTCCTCAGGGTTAATTACTTTGTTTTTTAGCGTGGCATGTACTTTTTAATTTTCTGTAGATCACTATGAAATCACTGGTATGAATTGACAAATTAAGATCTGAAGGCCAGTTCCCACCTAATGCCAGTGGGATGCCACCCCATTGAAGTTAAGTTCAGGGACAGTGGTCAGCACTCTCACCTTGAGTCCTAGCACCACCCCAAACTTACCCCACGATCCCTTGAGGTACAGAGAATCTGTCCTGAACCATCTAAATCACTATACCAGCCACGGCAACTTCCCACAACCCCATCTTCCCACAGCTTCACACTCAGAAGTGGGTGCAAGTGCTGCTGACTGGGAGGATACTGGACGCTACTGGTCAAGCTTTGAAGCAGTACTGACTGCTCCACAGCTTTGGAAAATTAGGGACAGTCTTGCAACTTCCAGGCCATTCTATGACACAGGAAGTATCGCAGCACACGTATGGAGCACCTCAGAGCATGCAAGGTTATCCCCAAAACATAATGCAAAAAGGTCCTGAGCGTTCAAAATACAGGCAATCATGCTCTGCTAGATCTTGGGTTGTTTGCTTGTGCATAAAGAACAGCATGAGTTGGTAAAGGGCTGGACGTAATGCAAACGATCAATAAATGAAATGCTGGACTAGTAATTTGTTATATTAATCTAAAGTTTAAATATGTGTATCAAAAGAAGATCAAGGAAATTGGTGAAAACAGTTTGAGTCATTTGAATTTGGGCTGTTAACAGTTTCCATTTTAGAGAATGTTGCCTTGTTTTCTGCGATAAGATAAGGATTGAATGTGTTGCATCATACTGTGCAATGGAAGGCAATGCCCATTAATGAATAGAATTTCTTCCTTTTGTAGGTAAATTAAATTCTTTGGAAAAGTATATGGCTAAACATTTTCATCAACCACCACTATCATAATTTTCAATCCATTAATGGAAGAAGGTTTCCTATAGCTTCTATAAGGCCTCATCCTGAGCAGTTATTTCCATAATTTACCAGCATATTCTTTCACTTCATACACCACTCATCTGCTATGTGCATGGTCCCTTGGTCTTTTCTGTTTTCTTGGGTCTTTTCTGCACAAGATCATAGGCTGAAATATATTCTGATTCAAGGCCCACCCTTTTGCACTTATTGCAGAATAGGGAAAGGCCTATGGGCCCTTAGCATGCTTCACCCCCATGGGACTAAGCAATGGACAGGGATATGGCACCAAAAAGGCATTGTATCCTGGTCCTGCTGTCCACAATCAGAACAGAGACTGGATTCTGGATTCTGAAGGCCATGCAGACAGCATGACCTTGTAGGCCAGAATCAAATGAGGACCTGTTTTGGCAGTGCTCTAGGAAGCCCTGCTGCAAATAGCAATGGGAGTCAGTGTATTGGCAAAATAGGGCCTCTTAGCAATAGTGAAGACAGGACTCTTCATTCCTAGCCTTCATAGGCTCCCATTGGTTTTAGAACCATAGAATCACAGAGCTGGAAGGGACCTCTAGGGTCACTGAGACCAAGCCCCTGCTCAATGCAGGATTTCCTAAACCATCCCAGACAGATGTAGGTCCAGCCTCCACTTGAAGACCTCCAGTGAAGGAGAACCCACTACCTCCCATGGTAACCTATACCATTGACTGATTGCCCACACTGTCAGGAAGGTTTTCCTAATATCTAATCTGTATTGACTCCCTTGAAGTTTCATACCATTGTTTATTTATTATTTATTATTTACATTTCTATCCCTCCCCATACCCAAAGGTCTCTGGGCGGGTAACAATCATTAAAACATCAGATTAAAAACAGAATATACATTAAAAGCACTTTAAAAAAAAACCCAAAAGGTCTTTCTAGTCCTCCCATCCTGTGTAGGTGAGAACAGGGACAAACCCTCTGCACTGTGAGAGCCCTTCAGATACTTGAAGACCACTGTCATGTCTCCTCTCAGTCTTCTCTTCTGTAGGCTAAACACTCCTAGATCCTTCAACCTTTCCAGACCACTAACCATTTTGACAGCCCTCTTTTGGACTTGCTGTAATTTGTCAATGTCTTTTTTGAACTGGACACAGTACTCTAGATGAGGTCTGACCAAGGCAGAGTAAAGAGGAATAATTACTTCTCATGATCTAGACTCTAGACTCCTCTTGATGCATCCTAGGAGTTTGCAGTCAGTACCTGGAGCTGGGACAGATCAACATACTGATCAACATACAGCTGGCCCTATCCTGTTCCAGCAGCAACCTATCCAGTGTGAGATGGGTTACATACTGCGGACCATCCCATCCCATCCAAGCCTGCAATAAGAACGGTAAGTGCAAAAAGGAAGAGGAGGTCGAGGAGGGGAAGGGGGAGGAGGAAGAAGAAATGCTGTATTGGATACTTACAACCAACAAACAGAACAGTTCCAGTTATTATAGATGCAGAATTTTGGTCACTTGTGTTACACCATGCATTGGTCCCAGATGTGTTAGCTTCGACATTTTGCACACGCACTGATGCACTGAAGTTTGAAAGCCAATTTGGGCTCATGGCATTATTTCCATAATTTATGCTAATTAGATTATCTCCTTCCTTCCATACACAGCAAAAAGTCACAGTGGCACCAACTGGCACGACTCTGTCGATGGGGAACATGCCCGCATAGGCACCTGCATCATTTCCTTCAAAGAGAAAGGAGGGAAAGTCAGGTGGAGAAAGATGATTTGCAACATTTATCATTTTGCCCATCTAAATCCAAATGGACAGCTGCACACAGAAATGCTTTTACAAACTACAGCTGCATTTGCACACAATTAAAAAAAGGGCATTTTCTGGCCTTTAACATGAATTGGAGGCACTGATGTCCAAATGCCATCATCTCTATGCCACTTTCAAGCCACTTTTCCATGTGTACAAATGCAGCCACAATCCTTTAAAGATTTTTTCTGAGCAAAGCCCTTTAAAATAAATAGAAATATACAACAGAGATTTGCCAACACTTGAATGAGGAATACCTTCGGGATCATTCATTCTAGTTGGCTCTTCTGACCGAGCCGGCTAAGAATGGAGGTGTGAAGATATCTGCTGGCTATAAATATCTCATCTCATGAAAGTACTTCCTCCTAAATTTTTATCTAAAACATGGGAGCAAAAATCCTGACCTACAGCGGTTCCATTTATTTAGAAGCTTTTCTAGATTCTTAGAAGTACCCCTAGGTATAAATAGTTTAGAATTACAGAATCATAGAGTTGGAAGGGACCTCTAGGGTCATTGAGTTCAACCCCCTGCTCAACGCAGGATTTCCTAAACCATCCCAGGCAGATGTAGGCCCAGCCTCTGCTTGAAGACCTCCAGCGAAGAAGAACTCACTACTTCCCATGGCAACCTATTCCACTGACTGATCGCCCTCACTGTCAGGAGGTTTTTCTAATATCAAGACTTTAATCAAGACTTCCTTCTTTCCATTCCTCCTTTTTGTCCTCTGTCTAAAAGCAAACAAAATGGAGTGAAAAAGGAGTTTCTTGGTAAATATTAATGGTCTTAACAGCCATTTCAAGAGGGATTATTTTTTCCTATTTCCACTCTGCGAAAAAGGAGTCTTCAAGGGTGTTTGCTGCCCTCTGAGATGGGCTGAAGGTCCAATGGGTGCAACAGCATGTGGTTGCCATGTACCTCACACCCCTTGCAAGCAGCCTTTCACCCCCTCTGCAGAAGCAGCCTCAGCTAATTCTGCCCAATGGGCCTTTTTGCACTTACCTCCAGGACAATTCCAGGCAATCATGGGACCATGTCCACATTGCGATCCGCTGTAGCTGTCCTGGAGGCATCACAAGCTGCTCCCCCAAGGCTTGCCTGCTGTGGACAGTTTAAATGCTGTCCACAAGCAATCCTGTGGCATCAGAAATGGTCCGGAATCTTTGCTACTGCATAGCTTCTGGGTCCTCACACCCCTTGCAAGCAGCCTTTCACCCCCTCTGCAGAAGCAGCCTCAGCTAATTCTGCCCAATGGGCCTTTTTGCACTTACCTCCAGGACAATTCCAGGCAATCATGGGACCATGTCCACATTGCGATCCGCTGTAGCTGTCCTGGAGGCATCACAAGCTGCTCCCCCAAGGCTTGCCTGCTGTGGACAGTTTAAATGCTGTCCACAAGCAATCCTGTGGCATCAGAAATGGTCCGGAATCTTTGCTACTGCATAGCTTCTGGGTCCACCTTCCTGTCAAGCCATGCCATGCCCTTGTGCACCAGATGTAATGCCCCATTGCCCAACTGCAATGAAGAGGTGGTGACAACTACCAGTCTAGATGGTTTTAAGGTAGGGTTAGACAAATTTATGGCCAACAGACGTATCAATGGCTACTAGAACGAATGCCTAGGTGCATCTTTCAGGCTGGGGGGGGGGGGGACCGGGGCGCTTCTAAGGCCATTTCCTAGGATTCTAGAGCAGGAATAGGTTTGTCCTTGTCTCTGCTTGAGCTGCCCATGAGCATTTGGTGGGCCACTGTGTGCGACAGGATGCTGGACTAGATGGGCTGTGGCCTGATCCAGCAGGGCTTCTCTTATATTCTTATCTAGACACAAGGCCAGAAACACAACATGGAGGCTTGCAGTTCACATTGCTAGAGACGCTGGACAGGAATGGGCCTGTTCCAGCACTCAGCATGTGAAAAGTCCCAACAGTTCCTGTTGTGCCCTGACCTAGATCGGTATTTCAAAACAGTAAGTGCACACCTAGTGTCACTTTGCACTAAGTATCATGGGGCTTTTTCATACATTTCCTGGAGAAAGTTTGAGGAGGAACACAATAACACATTGTACACGCCGTGATCCACCTGGAACAGTCCTGAAGGTCTCCCACCTTTTCCCCATGGTTACCTGCTGTGGACAGTCTAAAAACTCTCTGAGCCATGCAGAATGACCTGGGAGCAGCAGAAATGAGATGTTTCCAGGTCTCCCGTCCCAACCTGGTTCATCCTGCCTTCGCACCTCATACACGCTTCTACCCTCTCCCCATCGCAGCGAGGGGTGGATGGGGAGTTCAAGGTCAGGACTTAAGACCCAGAAGATAGCCATTTGCATTCCTGCCAACAGTGTTCCTACACCCAGCATGTGAATGGCCCCAGCCAGTCTGGTACATGAACCCAACTCAGAATGATTTCCCCAGACCACAGCATTTAGATACGCATTTAACCACAGTGGAGCAAACCATATTTGGGAACAATCGAAAGACAAGGCACAAGTTGCCTTCATGCTTCTTTCCACTGTTGTTGAATCTTCCCAAGTCACACACTTCAATCAACAAAAATTGGTACTAAGTGCTCCCCTCTTACCAGGAATACTTGCAAGTTGGCTCCACATACTCCACTTCTTATTTACAAATAAAACTGTGTCAATAAAACACCGAATCCGAACATAGTGTGTAGTGCATTCAAAAGGCAGGTCAGATGTCCATTTCCAGTGAAGGAGACTGTCCTTATGACCAGTTATGTTTGAAAGATACGTTTCCTGAAAATAAAAATATCTATGTCTTATTAGGAATTATAGTCAACTAAGTTCATCTAAACCTCAGGAAAAAAACTGGGTTTTTTTGTTTTTTTAATTTTCACTTTTATTTAGTTAGTTAGTTTTCCAAATACACCATAATAATACACCGAACAGATAAAGCATAATTATTGATAGCCATTAGATATTATGTTATTAGTTGCTAAACAAAATATTGCATCAAAATGGAAAAGAAATTCTGTATCAACAATCAATGATTGCTATACTGTAATGTGGAATACAGCAACACTAGATTATATTGAATACCAAATAAGAAAAATGAAAGGACTTAATGATGTAACATCTGTTTGTACGATATGGAACGATTTCATACATTATATTCCTAGGGACATAAATATAGCCATTCCAAGTTACAATTGGCTTAAATATTGGTTAGGAATGAATACTACGAGTCAAACCACAAGTTGACTGTCAAACCACAAGTTGTCATTGTATTATTATGTTTATTTCTGACATTTGTTATATTTATAATATTAGTTATAAATCTTGTATTTTCACACACAAAAATAATAAAATACCGCCATAAAATACCTATTGATCTTAGGGTTAAGGAACAGATATTATAAACAAATTAGAGCTGATGTTTTAATGAAGAATCACAGGCAACCTCTGCATCCACAGAAAATACTGCTCCTGGGCCAGACCAGGCCAAGCAACCCTTTCTTTTGCTCAGCTGGATCTCTGTCTGATCAGTCAGCCAACCCAATCCTCGCTAACTCTGAGGCCAAGAAATGCAGGTTCCTAACCCTAGTGTCAAAGTTGCACACTGGAAATATTTTGTCAGGCTTTGGAAATACCTTTGGAAACTGGCCATTTGTAAAGCATGGTAAAAGGTTGCCAGAATCTAGAATAAGCTGCTGGCCACTCTACCAATTTTCTGCTCAGACAGTATCTTATTGGGGAGTGGGTTGGGCCCCAATGACACCTTGTTTCTTCTGTCCACACACTCTACAGACACGTGTTGTCGAGCAGACACCATGCAATGATCTGGTGTGGCTCTGAGGAGACATGTGGAAACTTCTGCTAAGGCATCAGTACTGACCCTAATACACAGGAAGAAACCGAGAAGGTGGGACAAAAATATGGAGTTCTGACTGCTGTTCAAGCACTCCTAAACCAAAGGTCATGGAAATGGAACTACTATGCGATCACGACCTCTCTGTGATGGGCTTATTCCAAATTATATACCAGCATAGGAATCTACTATCCAAATGCTGAAGCTGACTATGGCAAGCCCTGAGTGGGGACTGAGGGGATAGCAGGTCCCTATTACGGGATAAACCGGAATATGGTCCAGCACAGAAACGACCACTATCTCTAATTTTTTTTTTAAAGAAAAAATACCATGAAACTTTAAAAGACAGACAACTTACAAGTGCCACCTCCTCCATGGGATTCTTACGCAGGATCTGAATTTCCCAGCGGGCAGTCATCTGAATGGAGAATGATGCACCCCCATCATTCCATTCCAAATCAAGTGTGTTAGTTGAAGTGTCGTGAGTCAATGCATGAATAGTTGGAGTGGGAGGAACAAAAGCTGAGTAGATGGAGAGGGGGAAAAATAGGCAATGTTATGATGCTCAGTGGTTGCAAGACCCTATTCAACCCTTGCAGCCAAATAAACAGGACAAAAAGAAGAAAAAAAAACCCTTTCAAATTGCTTTGGCAAACTAGACACAAATCATTCACACTGATGGAGTATTCCCAGGAGGATGGTGGGGGAGGGTGAAATTCCAACTGGAGGCTTCCCTCTGATATCCCAGAAACAATGCTTATAGTAATAACTTTTAATTATAATACCCCTTCCACCAGGGGACGGTACAAGGTTAGATTAATGGGAATAAAAACAAAGCTTACAGAGTTTCTCGTATTCCCCACCATCATGGCAAGTCAAAGGGAGTCTTCTAATTGGAGCTTCACCTATCACTCACCATCACAGGGATCCTAATCTGTAGGCTCACAGACAAACCCCTATTTAAGGTCTACCAATTTCTGTAGAAGAGAATTAATCTCATAATAATGCTTAACTTCATCCAAATATTTCTTATCTTTGCTTCTTTTTGCACTGAGTCTGTATCTTAGGCCAGCACGACCCATAGAACAAATAGTTTGCATGCCAAACCAAGATACTCAAGGCAATGTCCCCCCTGCAAAGTGGCCAGTCTGCACTGGCCTAGGGTACAGAGTGGTATATGGCACCAAAATGGCACCATATCTTGTTCCAGCAGTGGACCCATAAAATGTAGTCCACTAGCAGGCTACTAATATACTGGAGCACAAAGGGCATGTGGATAGCATGCTGCCTTGGTCCCATATTCCTTGGTCTGCCCTTTTCAGTCTGGAATTTTCAAGAAGTGTGGACATGGCTGAACATTTGCTCCCGGTTTTCGAAGGTGAGCTGCCATGGACTCTCCACACTGCCTGCACCCCACCCATCTTGGTCTAAGCAACATACTATCCTTTTTCAAGACATTTCTGTTGCCATACAAGCACCTAACCTAATGACATTTAAACCATGATCCGGTAACAAGATCCTGAGAATCTGCATTGTTGAAAACTGTATTACAGTGTTTCAAAGCTACCTGAGAAAGGGCATTATTTACACACACAAAATTGGGCTGTTTCCAAATGTACAGAAAGAGTCCAAATTAAAGTGAAAGTTGAGAAACATTTATGGAAGATTACTTTCTGGATGGATTCCAAAGCTAGGAAACTGCTTTTAGCTTGTTCCTGAACACCTGTGGTCTCGAAGGGAGCAATCGCCCTTTCAGTTCTTGAGGCATAAATAAGAAGGGAACTTTGGGCACAAAGCCAAGAATCAAACTAAGGTAGATTTCTTCAAGGTAACAAGATTATGCATGCACACTTAACTTAAGCCACACCATGAAATGCAGAATTAACCGTAACACTTCTATGCAACATTCTTCCTCCCAGGGCAGTGCACACGTGTGGATTTTAGCACTACTTGCAACACAGGCAAAAGCACCAGCAAGTCAAGTTCAGCTCCTAGAGATCACCTTGACAATCCAGGCAATTTTCTTGGCAAAAAAACCAAGAGGACACACTCAAAGAATCATGGATTTGACATCAAATCCAATGCCTGCTCAATGCAGGAGTCACTGAGAAGCCTCTTTTCCACTGCTGTCAGGAAGCCTAATGGCCCTTTCTGCACTGACATCTTGATCTGGATCTGAGGACCGCTGATCCAGATCTGGGGGCCCTACAATTGCCCAAGTAATCAAGATCATGGAGGCCCTACCCCCATTAGGCTGTCTCTGCATGAGACAGAGCCAAAACCAAATAAACAAGGCTTGATCCACATATATCAGGTCTACAATCTGGCCCAAGGGCTGTAATCCAGGTGGCTGTAAAGATAGAGGGCACCCCTGCGTGATCTGGAAGTACTGGGGGTCAGTGGAAAAATCACCCACCCACCCACCCACCCAGCCTGAGGCTAGGATGTGTCACTCCTAGCCAAGGAAGGGGGCTACAAAGCTCGGCCATCGCCTCCCCATTGGCAGAAAGGGACAATGTTTAACCTATACTGATTTGCTTGGTACAGTGAGGAACTTTACAGATCTGCTTCTGAATAAAGTGGGTTCAACTGATTACAGCCAGGACTGTTAAGAGAATAGGGATGTGCACGAATATTCAAAACATTCAAAATTGAATAGAATTTAATTGAATTCACACATTCAAATTTGAATCAAATCTCTCTAAATTTGTACAAATTATTTGGACATTTGTATGTGTACAGATACATACGCATTGCATACATATCCATAAGCATCTTATTCGTATCTGTATGCATTTGTATGGATATGTACGGAACAAAAACGGAATGCATATGGGATAAAAGTGGGATATGTACGAATGCGTGCGGATGCATACGGACACATGCAAATATTGCTGACATTCGTATCTTCAAATACGAATTGAAAATTCGTACGAATAGATTTGAATGTATTCAATTCAAATTGAATATGAAAACATTTGAATTTTAAATATTCAAATCAAATCCCAAAAATTGCCTTCGTGTACATCCCTATTAGGGAATGAACCTAACAGTCCTGGACCTCTAAACCCTGTTCACATTTGCTGAATATGCATTCAGCTAATTCCTACTTTCCTTTGGTCTTTCCCACTTTGTGCTAGCTGAACTCATTTTTAATTCTACTTCAATCTGGATTTCGAAAACCAGGTTCCGTATACAAGGAGACAGGCACTTACCAATATCTTCTTCAGTCAGGTAAAATGTGTTTTTTCCCATCCCTTTTCCAGATGTTGAATTCACAGCTGATATCTTTATGGTAATACGTGCAAATAAGTACAAGTCAAATTGTCCTAGTTTGTCTTGCACAACTGAACATGTATTTGGGTAAGAATCAGTGCTGGTCATAAAAGAAAAGCACAAAAATGGAAGATGGAATTAGGCAAGTATTAAATTAGCAAGAGACAAATTGCCATAAACAATTTAACAGTTTGTGGTTAAAAAAAAATCACAACCAGTATCATAATGTCACTGGCTTTATTGCTGAGTAGTATTCAGCCCTGTGCAGAGCAGGACAAAATCAGGTGGTTTCTGCCTGGGATACCTGGCCTGCACCAGCAAACTCTGAAGAGCATCTGGTGATCACTGCACATCAGTCTACTGGGGATGTGGCACTGGAGTGGGTCCTGGCAAAAAAATGGTTCCAGAGCATGCTTCAATGGAAGACTGCTTTGAAGCAGTCTTTCAAGCATTCCCTGGTTGTAGAGTAACATGTGTAGATGGCACCAAAAAGGCTGACCATTCACTAGTTCACGGGCATCACAGAAATGGCTCCAGAAGTGGGTTGCTTCTGGGCACCTAGCTAAAACAGCTGTGCCAGCAACTCTGGATGCTGGGCGCTCTCATTCCCTGACTCCACAGTTGGGTAAGGTGGGCTATCACAAAAGAGACACCCCATGCTACCAGCTACCCCTCTGAGGGATTCAGCCCATAACTGACCCATCACATTGTGGAACAATGTGTCACATAGAGATTATGTCTACATGCCTCCAATCCTAATCTGGCTGAAGTAGCCTGATCCAGCATAAGCCAAATGTTCTGGCCAAACTATGACTTTAATTTACTTTTCATGCATCAGCCATCTTGCAGCAGTATGGCGGAACAGAATCAGTCCAAATGGAACCTGGATAGTTTACTAGCCTCAACCTTGCTAGCTTCTTAAACACTTCTTTATCACAGCAAATAGCAGTATCAGATGCAAGTATGGTGGACAAGAGATCCATATCTAGGATAGCCACATGTTTTCCAGGCCTCACTAAGTGGATCACCCATTCATTTTGATCAGTGGATGATGAAGAGCTACTCACTACCCTCCACCAAAACTGGTGGATCTGGAAAGGTAAGAACAGCATATGTAGGCAAACCATATGTGCTTTCTACTCAGCCTGTTGCCATACCAGTTTATAAAGATGGAGGTTAAGAAGAAGACCATATATTTTGCATGCAGCAAATCTGGTCCTTCCCACATTGATCCTGGAAGCACCACCAGAATTGGCAGTTGAAGTACTGAAAATGGCCTTCATGGAAATTGCCAAAGCCAGGAACTTTCACTTCTGGCCTTCACAATCTCTATGCTGCTTCCAAGAGCTGGGCTGCAGTGGGCTGTCTAAGTGCAGACAACCTTTGGAGCAAGCTAATTATAGCTTGCTCTAGCATGCGTCCCCTAACTAATCCACACACGGGAAGCTGGAATAACCCATGTAGTGTAAAAATAGGCTCTTAGATTTATCCTTTCACATTGGCTTTAGGTAGCTGCTTCCTTTGCTTCTTTTTACATCTCTCTTCCTGCCCGAGGTTTTAAATTATGTGTTTATGTGTTTCATTCTTAAATGTTTTTATCGCGAATGGTTTTGAGATCTTATACTGGAAAGCCCTATACTATACAAATATATGAAATATATAAATACATAACTTAAAAAAAAAATAGCATTCATATCTGGCTTTAAAAGTTTGGTCTAGTGGTTAGGGTGCCGAACTCCTATCTGGAAATACTGGGTATGATTCCGCACTCCTACATGAAGCCAGCTGGGTGACCCTGGGCTAGTCACAAGCCCCCAGCCACTACTGCCTTTTTGGATATTATATTCCAGTTCCATCAGCCTATGGCCAAGGACTGCGAAACCCATAAGCACACGGAGAGCATAGATTAATCATTTGTGATTTATAGCTTCACAAATAAAGAAGCAGCAGCAGGAGGTAAGAGTAAGCTAGTTTAGAGCCAGCCCTTTCTGTTACAGCATGCCATTTCCATGGCTGCTGGTCAGATATCCCAAGCAATGCTACCAGAGAGACAAACCCCTCCATTCAGCTCACAGCAACTTCACTGTGAGCCAGATTCAGGGGTGAGGGGGCCATCAGAGTGAGAAATTCTGCTCAGTGCAGGCCACTATCCATACTAACATAGCAAACCATGGAAACGTACCACCCTCCATTAAAGGAAAGAGCATCTCCTTGGAAGGAGGCCTTTGGCCTGCATAATTGCCTGGCAACCTGCTGCCACTTGCTTGCTAAGTGACATGATCCCACCCGCTTATCTTGGCATCATCTTCAATGGTTAACACACACACATATTGGAGGTGTCTTCAGCCTTGCCTTACCACTTGGAAAAATGAGTAATTTTTATCCTATCTCCCATGCTCTTTCTGGTTGACGTTAAGGTGGTTACGAATAGTACTCCAAGAAAAAAGAGCTTGGAAAACTGCCACAGCATACTTCACTTGTTTATATTTTAAATTCTCTGAGCGTCTGAAACATTCAGTGGGCCAGCTGTCTGTGCTGCTGAATAGCTGCCGAACAAAACTGCCGGAGGAGGATTTTATAGAATCTGGAATGCAGCAACATCAGTTTCCCATTTTAAAGCTATTCTTTGTTTCAACAGCCCAGTAAGGCAGAGAAGTCCCTGCTGTCTTTCTTGAAGGCACTACTGCCTGACGGAAAAGTACTACTGAATGCTGCTAAATCATAGGATGTAATAAAATGATGAGACAGGTTACACCTACTGAAATCTATTTCCCACAAAACAATTAAAGGTGTACAATCCTGCCACCTTTACTCTTTGGGCCACTAACTCCACCACAGGCAATCAATTTAGCTTCCAGATTCAAAGGTTCCAGATTCACAAGGTTCATAAGGACAAGTAACAGAAGTCCTCTGGGACAGTGGCATCTGCATACAAACAAATTTCCCAGGAGGCCATGCTGCCTATGGAACACACTGGCTGCACAGGGAGGGAGGGTTACATTGTGAACCTATTTTCAGAATATTCTCTATATTTTATTGAAGGAGGGGAATATAAAATAGCTTGACATACAGCCAGTTGCAGAAACCATACCTGAGAGCACACCAGCAGAGATCACTACACTAGACATTCACAATTGCCACTTTGTATTTGTTCTTTCAGAATTTATGTTCCTTTTCTGTTCTCATTAGTACAAGCCTTCCATTTTCTAAATGAGCATTTCTTACATTTAATGATATTCTGTGCTGCACTTGTAAGCTCCACTATTTTTTGTCAGGATTTTCTCCCTGAGTTTTAACCTTTCTCAAGGCACTCATGAGGGAATTAAACTATTTTATCCATAGCTTGGAGGGCACACTGAGTTTTTTGTGGAAGATGGGGATCCAAACCAAGGGGCTCCTAGGCCACATATGCACAATCCAAGGGGACTGTGCCAGTTGTGTCCTGGGACCACTGAGGCCACACATCACTGTGTGCCACGGAAGGCCATAGCCACTTATGGTACATTACAGCCACAGAGCTCCTTCCCTGGTCTACTCCTAGGCATGGAATCCACACCTAGGAGTGTACCAGCAAAAGGTCACTGGAAAGTAATCTTTCCGTGGGCCAATCCCAATTCCCGCTAGTGCTATGCAGGCAGGAAAAAACCAGACCATGCTCCTGAGACTGCTGACATCTCACTAAACTCTGGGAGATGACTCACTTACAGTAGGCCAACCACTGAGCTGTTGACCTGTTCTGCGCCACCCACCAAATTATGGCCCAGAATAATCCTGCAACCATTCCATGTGCAGAAGTAGTCTTATTCTAATCTACTATTCTTATTGACTGAACCACAGTTGAGTTTCCTGCTTGGTGGTCATGAACTGAGCCCATTTCCATCTACAGACTGGTACATGGTCAACTTTTAATTCCCAGTTCCACCATTTTTGCTGTTACGTTATAGCAGTACATTTCTAAAGAAGTTCCGATTGTTACCTGTGACAGAATTCATATTGAATGTCGGAGGAATTTTTCGAAGCAGCATTCCAGCTACAGTAAACTTTGCTAAAATTGTGTGTTATACATGTCAGGTTCTGAGGTGTCTGTGAAGAATCTGGAATTACAACAGGAACATTATTGAACAAATACCTTCAAAAACAGATGAACACAAATAATCCAAAACTACATTTTTCTGACTTATTTTGTAATAAATACATGTGAGCCTGAGCCCCAGCCATAAAGCTCAAATATATAACACTTTTTCAATATTTAAAATACAGAGAAACCAGATTATTATTCTGTTTCTCGGTGGTGCAACCTTTAAAGTGAAGCACTGAGTGATATCATGAGCAAAGTCTGACTGCTAAAGGGGGGGGGGGGCTTTCTCCATGGTGGTCCCCAGGTTTTGGAAGTTTCCTCTCTAGGAATGAGTCCATAATGAACACTCTTCCAATATCCAGCAAAAACATTTTTGCTTCCTTGGGCACTTGGTAATTCATTTCAGGCCTTTTTACACCTTTACTTTCCTGGGAAGCAAATATGGAGGAAAATTCCAGCTTTGAATGCTGGCGCTGTGAATTGCTGCCATTACGGTCGCCATCGCAACAACATGGCAACAACACCAAGATGCCTGCGTAGTGCCATTGCTATGGTGATGGGGAGAGGTGTGAATGTAGCCACACCTGGCTGCAGGGAGCATAGATATAGAGCGGTTAGAATTTATATCTACACACATCAGGGGAGGTGTATGTGCCCGGAAGGTGCTGCATGTGTGGAGCTGTGTCTGGTGGCGATGCAACTCTGTGGATGGTGCATGCAACACCTCCTCTGGAGTTCCTTAAACTATAAAGTATAGAAAGGCTCCCTGCCTGGTTGCTCTGTCCGGAGATGTTTGAGGTTATTATGTATTTTTAAAATTTCATTTTCTCATCCCTTAGAGGTAGTTAGCTAATAAAGCCTTTACTGTAACTGCCCATTTGGAAGACCTTACAAAGCCTTGGGTCTTCTACCAAAGAACCAGGAGTCTGTGAAGGTCCTGCACAGTATCTTAACTGTGCCATTAGTTCCAGTAGCCCACCTATCAGAGTGTCTTGGTTTCCCAACATCTAATGTGGACCTTCTTAATCTCAGCAAGGTCCAAGTCAGCAGAACCCTATTTATATTCTCCTCTTATGACTGGGGTGAATGAAATGTTAGGATCCTTGCTGGAGGGGTGTTCTGTCTAGGATCTGAACAAGCATCCTGGATTGTAGCTGCCTAGTAAACTGCGTGCTTGACCATTGAGCCGTTCAGCCACTCTGCACTATCCAACTGATATATATCTTATATATCTTCAGTGTAAGGCAGGACAGAAATAAATGGTGCTGCTCTGGCAACACCCCCATTCTATATTGCAGCCGTGTGGTGTAATGTCTGTGTTCCTTGCTTGTTACCTGGTTAAAGGAAAGAATTAACAAAATTGCCCATTTGGAAGACCTTACAAAGCCAGCAAAGAAAGGAGGTAGG
Organism: Aspidoscelis tigris stejnegeri; assembly: GCA_023333525.1. NCBI lineage: Eukaryota > Metazoa > Chordata > Lepidosauria > Squamata > Teiidae > Aspidoscelis > Aspidoscelis tigris. The sequence continues at coordinate 19,795,312 of JALMGA010000007.1, forward strand.
CTAGTGTAGAACCATAAATCCAGACTCAAGTAGCACAAAATATCACGCAAATACAGTTTTCTAGACAACAAAACAGAAATATGCAAGATTGAGTTCAGAACTCCTTAGTTCAAACCCCTAGTGTACTATAATACTAACATTAGAAAGCCAACATGCAGTAGCAGATAATCCAAAAACTTCTTTCTTGCTATACTGTAACAGAAACCACAAACCACTGAATCAGCAAACCAGTTTTAAATATAGGAAGTATTTCATTATCTGGTTGATTTGAACTTCCATCCGATTAGTGTGAGCCAGTGAGTTTTACTGTAACTAGAGCCATACGTTTTGTTGACTTAAAAAGGAACTCATTAAATACTTGTGGCCTGGTTCCCCAGCGCCGCCCCTTCCCCCCCCCCCTCCCCTGCTATGCCAGGTCTGAATTACTTAGCAGCTCCTCACCTCCTACAGTGAGGATTATCTTGACAAAAATATGTTTTGGATGGGAATGAGACTTGCCATTTGACCTAGGTGTGCCCAACCAAGTACCTCAGGGTCAAATCCATAGGCACTAAGTACATTTCAGAATTAGAGTGGTAAAATAATAATAATAATAATAATAATAATAATAATAATAATAATAATAATAATAATAATAATAATAATAATAATAATAATAATAATAATAATAATAATAATAATAAAAAACCCAGCTTGACTCAGAGCACTGGAGAAGCAAGATCAAGCCATCTCCTCTTAGGGCCTTTCTGCACTTATCCTGCTGTGGTCTGGATCGGTGAGTATGGACTAAACGACATCCTCTGGTCCAGATCACAGGAAGGCTTAGACTGGAACAACGTCATCCGGACAGTGATGGCTGTTCTGGTCTAGCTGCTGCCCAACGCCAAAGATCTCACTAGCTTCAGAGCCAGCCTCTGAAACTGCCCCCCCCCAAAAAAAAACCTATTTCTGTGGCGCTGTTTGGTGAACCACTAAAACGGCTTCCCAGAAAATGAATGTGTGCCTTCTGACTGGCCCATATTAGTATTCCAGTGAACCTGTCTAATCAGGTGCACCAGTAATCCAGATTAGGAGCCTCCTGATCTGGATTATGCTCCATCTGGTGCAGATGCAGCTTACTAGCAGTGGGTGGGGCCTCTCTAATCTGCACCAGTATGTGCAGAAGAAAAACCTATTTGGGACTGTAATCCACAATTAAGGTAAATGCAGAAAGGCCTTGATATGGCTTTTTGTTCTGCTTTCTCTTGCCTTTTGTTCTATGATTTTCTTTTTGCAAAAACCATTTTTCATTTATTTTGAGTAGTGCATAATATGTGGCATGATTCAGCATTTCTTCTTATGGTCTGGTTTTCATAGGCAAATAGTCTCAATCACAGGATATTTTAAACATACAAACTTGCCTTAAATTCACATATATGTTGCACATCTAAGGGAGAAAAACAGAATCTAATTCCAAGTAAATTAAATATCATCTGCCATTAATTCCAACCTCTTATACTACAGGAATTGTGGAAAAATATGTACAGTGCTTTTATTTACAAGTGACAATTACAGTATGTGAGATTCCTAATTATTTCTAGTCAAAGTCTTCAAAGAATTAAAAAATAAATAGACAAATGTTGAAAAGGTCCCCAAAACTGGCTTTCTTCACTTAAGACCAGAATGCTCAAGGGACAGGAACATCTCTTTTACGAGATCGAGGTGAAATGTCTAGGCTTCTTCAACCTTGAAAGGTGAGCTGATTGAAGTTTATAAAGTTTGCATGGTGTAGAAAAGGCAGATAAAGAAAAAAATCTGTCACATAAACCTAGAACCAGGGACACTCTATGAAGCTGATGGGCAGGACAGTTCAGACCAATAAGCAGAAGTGCTTTTTCACCCAGAGGGTCATTTGTCTCTGGAACTTACTAGCCAAAGAGGTGCTGAGAGCAACCAGCTTGGCTAGCTTTAAGAAGGACAAGTGTATGGTTGGGTAGATAGGCAGGATGCCTCTAAAGGCCATCTGAAAGGAAACAAGGGCAGGTGAATGTTTTGCCTTTGACTTCTGAGTGACAATGCCCAGAAGCAACTGGTGGCCAACTGTGGAAGACAGGATGCCAGACTAGATGCACTGTGGCCTAATCCAGCAGGGCTTATTTTATGTCTTTATTTCTTAAGTGAATATATGCAAAATAAAGACAGAATTATATCTTTATTAGGAGTAGCTTCATCTGTTGTAGCACTAAACTGGAAAATAGGAGAAAGAACAATCACAGCAAATAGCTCTAAAGGACAACCTAACAAAAAAATGATATACTGTGAATAAATTGAGAAGGACCTATTTGACATGTTCAAGCCACACACTCTGATCTACAAGATAACGCATGATCTGAATATGTGAAACAGCTTGTTCAGACCAGCCAGTAACTCTGAACTGAATGGTTGGTCCTGAATTCCAGCATGGAAAAGATGGTCTAGAAACACCTTTTTTTCCGGCAGGCTATGGATCCATACAGTGCCTTTAAGTTGCCATTAATGCACAGTGAGGGTTGCAGTGTTTGCACAAATAACTCCTGGCAGCAGCACCAGCAGCTCCAGGGAACTTACTGGTCCCTTGTGGTGTTTGCGTACTCGAACACAGAGACGTCAAAATTGAGCCGATCCTACCTGTCACAACTGCAGCTGCGGATTCCCTCGCTGCAGTTTGGCAGGAAGGGTATCCAGCAGTGTGGAGTAAATATACTGCCATTTTCAGAGAAGCAATTAATGTGGGGAAGAGAGGGCACATCCTCCTCCTGTGTTGATCCTGTCTATGACTTGGGACCTAACTCTGTCTCTGTGTTTATTTACATCTAACTGCCTGGAATGACTTTTCCAGGGCAATTAAGTACAGGGACTGTGACCCACATTTGCATTATGGGCACAAGTGCAGTCCCCAACTTAACTACCAGCACTTGAGGTATAGATGATCCGTCCCAGATTGCCCAAACTGTCATGGCAACAGCCACTGCAACTTCCACCAAGCACCTGGTGTAACTGGTCTCACCCACCTAACTTCTCAAAAAGTTCCTGTAGATACCCTCTAATAAGAGCAGTCAGCTGGAAAGAGGCTGGTTACCCACACACCATTTGCAAGTCCTTCATCTGTCTTCAAAGGTAAACAAGCTGAGGTCGATTTCTGGCGACTCTATAGACAGATCCATGCAGTTTATTGGCAACAACATGAAAGTGGATTGCCTTGCTTCCTGGATCTGGAATTTTCTGCTTACAAAGCAGACTCACTACCCTTAATCCACAACCTCTGCTTTGTCTTTAAACAGAAGGACAAAAATACTTTTGCGTGCAACAGCACCAGTGCATATGATCACCAGTGAGTTATTAATTGCATTTCCATCATGTTTGGCACTCATAGCCTAGAATCTGCAAATGCTATCACAGCCCTCAGATCCTTTTTAAAAATAATAATTATGGCTTACTGATTAGCTAAAACTATTGTTATCTTTGCACCATGACTTCTTCCTTTACATCTGCAAATTTAGTTTAACAATATAATGTGACTAAACCTAGCAGGCTTCTTTGATTAAATGTTCTTTAATGAAGTGACACCTTTGACCTTTCTTCCTGTCTCAAAACTGTAAGTTAGTAATAATTTTGCAACAGGAAAAAAAGTCTGGGTTCAGTCTTTTTATAAGCTTCCAAGGAAGAAGTAGAATAAAATAAAACAAAACAAAACAGCAGGCCTCACTTTTTCCAAGACTATTGTCATATGGACCAATGATTATCCAGAATTGGAAAAGTTTATTTTCGAGACTTAGGCTAAGGATTATGAGATCTCAATGGTAGAGCATCTATTTGGGGTACCAAAGGACCCAGGTTCAAGCCCCCAGCATCTTTCTAGAAGAAGCCTGTGGTAAACCACTTACATGTTGCTTCCAAGAAAACTGCATGAACCTACCCATGAAATTACCAGGAGGAAAGTATTTTCACCTTCCCCTAGTCCCCAAAAAGTCTTCATCTTGCTTGCTTTAGTGTTAGCAAAAATTACTAGAAGCCCAGTCCCAGAAGTTGGCCATTTTCTGTGCTTCACTGAATGGTTCCCGGCGAACAGCAACTCAGGTAAATCACGTTGTACTGCTGCTGTTAATCTGCATAGCAGCAGCAGAAGTACCAGAGGGTGGCAAGAATCTGGCAGAATGTGTTAAGCTGCTCTGCAAAACGCTCACTTTTGAGGATGTCCTACCCCACCAAATGAGGGACCTGTCTCTATCAGGCTGGATTTAAAATTGTTCTTGTGCTACAAAGTCAAAACGGTTGTTTTGTATATTGCTTGTAATGGGCAAAAAAGAATGTTTCTCTTCTCTTGTGGGTGGCTGCCTCATCTTTTCAATGTGCTACTACACAATACTTGGATGAAACATCTTGACCCAGTAAAACAGCTGCATGGGAATGTGTTCTGGCTCCAGAAGCTCCCAAAATGCCTCATTCAACGTAGCAAACAGCTTGGCTCAAGGAGCTGTTCTTCAGTTAAATTTGCTTCAGAAATTGTATGTTAACTAACATATCCATGTCCGGGGAGGAAGGGGGAGGGGAAGGGGAGAAGGGGGTGGTGGAGGATGGGTTTAAAAGTGTAAATGTACAAGCTCGTTAATTGTATAGACTTATTATTAAAATAAAGTCAGGGGGAAAAGAGGGGGGGGAAAGGAAAAAAGAAATATGATGCAGAAACAAAGCTAGTCAATTGAAAAAAAGCTCAGCTAGGCCAAAAGCTTTCAGTAGTCGCAAAATGGAATGAAACAACAACTCTTTCTCTTGTAGAAGGTTCAAGAAAGTATGCACTGAAGATAGTACCTCCACCAAACAGATCAATATGAAATGTGGAAGGATAGCCAGTGAAATACAAACATCAGAGTACAGACTGATACAGCACTTGTCCTTCCTTCAAAGACTGTTTTGATTCACTGCGCATCAGAGCTAGGTTTAGGGGACGGGATCCACATGGCCTGTTTTTGCTTCTGCCCTGCCACTTACAGAACACTGGCTGTCCTGGAAATGAGTTTCCGAATTAAATCCCAAATGACACACACACACATATGCAGCACTGACAGCTATCTCTTGCATAACAGTATGGTTTCTTTCCCACAAACCACCAGAAAGTATTTGCCATCCATGGCAATAGAAGTAATTGCCATATATGAAAAATCAGTTCCTGGTCAGGGAAACTATTGAGGGAAGTGGCATTACTCGATGGGGAGTGGGGGTTAGGCTGATACGTCAACTATGGATGAATGGATCTGTGGCTACTGGATCATCATTATTTTATTACTACTGAGGTCATTTAACAAATCTGACAAATTGTGCTGATATAGTTCAGCTTACAGTCAGTTGAAAAGCAAATACATTGTACTATATTGCATCATAAAAGCAGCTTATGTATATGGGTATATCCAGACTTACAGATATTGCACATTCTAATGCGCAGTCGGGGCGTGGGTGTCACACCTGATGCCTGATACTGTGTAGCGGCAGTGCATTATGCCATCGCTGCTTTGAATGTACCTACTGCGGAACAATGAGTACTCGCTCTGCAGTATCAGGTATATTCAAATCTTCCTACCAGTCCTGACAGGATGTCGAGAACAGCAAACAAGAGCTGAACCTGCAGCTCAGCTTCCACTGGCTGCCCCATCACATGTGACATACGCCTCATTGCACGCACTACGGAAGTATCACAGCTTTCTCTGAGAAAGCTGTGGGGAGGCTGCTGGAGTCCGGACGGTACATCATGGCTTCACAGCTGGTAAGCTGCGCTTTTTTCTCTAACCGTGGATTTTATTCTGCTAATCTGGATACGGTCTATGTTAAAGCTCTGTCTTCCATTCTGTACCAGACTACATTCCTTGTTGAACTAGGAAGAGAATAATTGAACATCAGAAAGATCACTAGCTTCAACAGAGAGGATAGAGTCTAACAGATGAAATGCTTCTTTCCTTGACTGAATTATTTTCTTTAACTGAAAAGTGATATACTCTGCGGAAACCAAATTCCGTAACTGGGAATATCAAGCGGTAATATATATAAGCTTAATGGACTTTCAGTTCCCAGCAATCATTAGCTTAATAGTAATTATGATAAATTTCAAGAGCATTTTTGCTTTTTGTACACTGTGTTTCTCTCCCTGAAGAACGACAAAATGTAAAAACTCAGGAAAAAGTCTATTTGCTTGCAATTTATTTTCTGCATCTCTGTCTGAGCTAATCACCATACCTGTCTGACCTTAGGACTGTCTCATCAATATTCTGGCCTTCAGCAACAACAGTGGAAGGGGAGTTAATTCCTTAATTGTGTGGAATAGCCTCACTGGCGTCCAGTGCCAATTTTTTAAAGTCTTTAATGAAATCTTAATTACAACTGCGAAACTAGGCAGCACTGGAAAGTGTAATTTTGAGGTCTAGCTCTAAGGTGGCTTCAAGCTTTGCAGATCTCGTAGTTGAGTATCTCATATTATTTTATGGATTTGGGTTATCCACCATTTTGAGCAGCTTTGTGCTGAACTGATTAATTGTTGAAAGGGAAGAATAGTTAGCTCTCTCGGTATCCTTTCGGATTAGCAAGTATTCCAAAAATACTTGAAAGGGAGTGAAAGAGGGTCCGGGGAAAAAAAATATTTGGATAAAAAAATATCAAGGCTCATTCTGCATGGATCCCCAGTGAGGATTAAGGATCTGTGTAGTAAACATCTAGGCCTCCAGATATGCATGTTAACACAGCTCTAGGAGGCCCTACTTCATGCTGGTAATCTGGATCACTGGTAGACCCATTTAATCTGGTCTATTATCATGCAAGCTTTGAGACTGCGGTGTGGGCTGATCCTGCCCATGCCTTCCCATGGTCAGGATCAGTGGGCCTGGCTGTTCCAGATCCATTGACCCCATCTAGAAGCAGGTAAGGCAGAAAGGGTCAAAGCCTCTGAGCAGTGGCCTGCTGCGTCTATGGAAGACCTGATTTGGTTTGAACTGTGTCTGAGGACAATACAGGGCACCTTCTAGAGCCAATTTCTCCAAGAAGTCCACTTAACTACTTTGTCTGCTTGAAAGTCCAACTTAAGCTCATCATCTCTGAAGTTCATCTTTGGTTCAGAGCAGAATACTGATAGCAAAAACAGATGAATATACAACAGATCTTTGTCAGCTTTCTATATACTTTTGCACTTTAATGTAAATAATTAACACAGAATAAATGATTAAATGATTCTGTAGCTTCATAAGGCTGCCAGCAAAATGACAGATATCACATCGTACCCACCTGTTTCTTGGCTGTGGGCTGAGTGGATAAGGATATGGAAAGATGCTACTGCCAACAAGCAACAGGTAACTTGGTTAATCCACATTCTTTGACAATTCATATGAAGAACTGGTCAGTTCAAGCAGGAAAGAGCATCATCATCCACACCAACAATGTCTAATGACAAGGGAAAAAGAGACACAGAAGAAATTGGGTATTTTCAGGTAATATGATCAGGTGATATACAATACAAAATAAATAAATACCAAAGGATTGTGCAGCAGTTTACTGTTAGACAGTAAGATGCGCTACATGACATGATCACAAAACATTTTGAGTAGCTTTAGACATTCAAAATGTTCTGAACCCTTAATGTTTCAATTAAGAGAAGGTTATTTTTTTTCATGCACTACTAAACAATCCAGCTTGGGGGCCCATGACACCCCACCATAAGAAACAGGGCACTGAGAAAGTTCCTCCACTGTTCTCTGTGGTTGAAATATGCAGAATGTCTCAAATGTTCCATTAGTGCATCCAGCTGTTCTGAGGTTTTTTGCTTTCTTTTTCTAGCTAACTGCCGCAGAAGCCCTGAAAACATAGGCAACTTTGATAAAACATGTCAACCAAAAATAAGCATGTCGCACTGTAAGAACTCCTATGAGCAGCAGCTGAGGGGAAAATAGTATTTTGATATTGCAACATGTGCTTAAAATAATACATAACTTGGAAAAGAAATCAAAAGAGACAATTCAAATGCCAGGTATGATTAGAAAAAGCTTCTTATTAAAAAGACAAAAAGGATATGGTAGAACCATCATATATTGGGCTACAAGATTTAAATACTATTGAATTGCATTTTTCCATTTATATATGTGTTTGGACTGAAAATCTCAAAGTGGTTCTCTCTCTCTCTCACACACACACAAAGGAAAATTACACTTTTCTCGGAGTTGTCTCTTAGGCCCTTTCCGCACTTGGCTTTATTCTGGACTATATCCCAGAATAAGGACTTGCGTTCTGCATGCTAGTGCAGACTATGGAAGGCCCCAGGGGAGCCCTGCCACAGTCTGCATTAGCTTGTGGCTAGGAGACCACTATCCCGAGATATATTCCAAAATAAGGCCAAGTGCAGAAAGGGCCTTAATCAAGAATGATCTCTGTGGGGGACAAAGTAACAAAGCACAATCACTTATACACACTCACACAAGCTAGCAGAAAGATTGCAGCATTTGAGACAACAGGGTTAGGGAAGGCAGAAGTACAAAGTCCAGGAAACGAATATATTAATTGGTCCTGCTTGCCTCTGAGGACTCCATCTTCACAAGATGTCAAATAATTCTGATTATATGCCTGATCTGCACTAGTAGCGGTACAGGGGGGAAATAAAGGCCCACAGCAATTCTGGAGCCTGGACACACACAGTGCACAAAGTTCAGTTGCTTTCAAGGAGAAAGTAGTAGATTCTAGCACAAGCCAAGTACCAGAACTCAGCTCCTTTAATAAAACCAGAGTGGACTTTAGACTGCCAAGGATATAGTGGACACAGCAAAAGCCAGAGACCTAGTCTTATGCCCCAAAACCTACCCTTGGTCAGGTGGGAAACAGACTGTTCTTGCTCCTAAACTTACTTTAGCTCTATGGAACAGGTGTAGGGAGATGATGCACACAGAATGTGGTTTGAGAACAATTTCAGTCCTAAGAACTGGGCAGGAAGAAAATGGAAGATTTCTCACTTCATCTGTAACTTTGGACTAATTTCTCTCAATCTTAGTGGATGCATCACAACACCACCCACATCCCTAACCATCTATTTTTCATATCTGTTTTGACCATAATCTGTATGACTGCATTCTATAATTTCATTTGGACAGGCTTTGTGTTTTCTTTCACACTTCTGCCAGCAGAGCAAGTGTAATGTGGTTGGTTCATCTGGGCCAAGACATTTCTTTGCAATTAGTTGAACCAACCATTAGCTTTCAAAGAAGCCATCTGGGCAAAAGATATGAATATTACTTTTAAAGAATCATAAATTTGGAAAATTCAACTATTTGAAAGTCTCTCTGGAATGACTCCCACCTGACTACATTTATTCAATAGTTACCATATGCTCCCAGATTTTTTTTCCCTCAAAAGCACAAAGTACTGCTAAACTTTCCTTCCTCTTGCAAATGATAACGTCCTAATTTTAAAAATTTATTGATGAATTTTTTCCCTAAATACCAGAAAGTGTGATTATTTAATATGGGTCTAATTTGAAATTCACTGTGATCCTCAAGTTAATAAACAAAAGTTGTTTGAGAACACTATGAATTTTATGTAAAACTGCATTGGACTTTAACAACTTTATAGCGTTCTATTCCTTTTTACAAGTAGATCTAAATAGTACTCTTTATGGCTTTTATTGGTTTTATCTCTAAGTCACTGGAACAGCTGTTGGGTGCTAGGGCTCACTCACTATAATTTTTGTGTGTGCGAATGTGTTTTACTTCACACACAAACAGCAAGTAGTGCTTGAAAATAGTACATGGAGGTACAGCCTTTATGACTTCTGTGGTACTTTCATTTAATGAAATCATAGCAACACACCAATAGCCAATACAACCAAAGGTATTGTATCAAACCATCTGTCTCTCATCAAACTATCATATTTTATCTGTTCTCCTTTATATATAGGCCTAAACTATGGATACCACCTAAACATGCCATCATACCTAAAACACTTACAAATAAAAAGATACAGAATTGCTTTTGCAAAGGCCTGATTAAATGTCCTGCCCTTAAACCTATTGAAGGGTAGATACCAACATATCCCTATTACCCTCAGAACCTGTCCATGTAAAAATGGTGACATAGAAACAGTGGAACACGTTCTTCTGTTCTGTAATCTTTATAACACTGCCTGCCAAGAATTAATAAAACCTAAGCTAAGCCAATATCCAGGGAGATCCAGTTCAGAATACATCAAGTTGTTGTTAAGTGACACCAATTCTGACATGACCCTAACAGCTGCAAAATTCCTAGCCACAGTAATAAAAATAAGGGAGAAGTCAGAAAATGAAACCCTGCAATTGAGCGACCTTGATTAGAGATATTCTGAAAAACTAGTCTTGATCATATGTATTTTAAATTTTTATTGTTTTATTGCTTCTCATTATAAACCATCTACTGTACCTGTTTTTATGTATTATCTAATTATTTTATCAAACTATGGACCCAACACTGTTGCTTCCCAAATATCAAAATTTCAAGATCCCTTCTCAGCTGTTACTTTACAGCCTGCCTTGTGGCAACAGTTTTGAGGACTTAAAAGAACAGTTTTCCCATCTTCAAAATCCATGATCATTTCAGTGGGAAATGATGGTGGATAAATTCTGGAGAAAAAAAAAGAGGTCTCATGCATAAGCTGTCCTGGGTTTTTGCAGTGAATTTGCTTGCATTTCTTGAGAAAAAAGCAAAGCAAACAGTATCCATCGTTCAGAAATTACTTCATTTCTTCTGTAATGGCTGACGAAAGGAACTCTACAAAACTGGTTTCTCTTCTTCCCCCTCCTTTTCCCATGACTAATGCTATAAAAGTATATAAATATAGTATTACAAGGACTATCGTTTATGAGTTCTTGAAACACAAACAAGATGAGACAAGAGAGAATTATTTTATCCCTATGTTTGTTCTCAGCCTAGACTCATATAGGTAGATTCTAAACACACAATATTTGTATATGCTCATAAGACTTCTGGCTCAGCGTGGCATGTCTGAGCAGAAGTTCTGCTCTGCTAGAAATGGAAATAAGAGCTGTTGCAACAAATATAATCTTCAGTTACATATTAATGGTAATACTTGCCACCCAAAACCTTAATGATTAGCTACAAGGAGTATGATTTTATAGCAAGGACAGCTAGTAATTAATCTTTCAGTAATGCTATCTCACTTGTAATTATGCTTACATTTGTCACCTTACTGCAAAGAGCATCTTTTTTAAAGAAGAGTTTGCTTTTCTACCCCACTTTCTCACCCATTTAAGGGGACTCAAAATGGCTGACAAAGCTTTGTATTCTTCGCCCCACAACAGAAACCTTGTAAGGTAGGTGGGACTGTGAGAGCACAGAGAGCTGTGACTAGTCCAAGACTAGTCCAAGACTAGTCACCCAGCTGGCTTCATGGAGGAGAGTGGAATCAAACCCAATATTCCCAGATAAGAGTCCGGCTCCCTAACCACTGGACCAAACTGGAATGAAATCCATAGCCAGAGACATCTGTGCCTTCAAGCATGTGTTTCCTGTGTTTGTTTTATTAGTTGAATTTATAACCAGCCCTCCCCACTGAAGTCTCTAGGTTGGGCCATGAAAATAAAAGAACAGTTTTTTAAAAGACAAGCAATAATTTGAAACCACAACCAAGCATGCGTGCATTTATGTACTTTTATAGTGATGGTAATGAGAAGTTTGGGAGAAAGAGAAAACAGTTTCATACAGTCCAGGGCTTCTGTTCATGTTGGTTCACCTGCACATCAGACTTAGGGAGCGCAGGAGAAATCAAGTGTGCTTTATCCCTCTTGGCTCAACAACCACTTAACTGTGTTAATTGCTGAGCTATACAAAGAGCAGCTTACTGTGAAGTGCGGATATAGTGCTGCAGGCTCTTTCATTTCATTATTTGTACACCACCTTTCCAGACAAAAGAATCTCAAGGTGATTTACAACAAGGCAATAAAGTGCAATTACAATATGCACCATATAATAAGGGGAAAAAATATGGAGTGCTTCACAAATCCACATGTCATCAGTTTCTCCCTGCATCAGCAGGTGCTGAGACAACCTGCACAACAAGGTGGTTTGGCTCCCGACAAAAATGAACTGGCACACGTGACTAAACAAAGTAAAAACGTCAAAATAAAAGGTTGCTGTCCCAGGCCGCATTCCCATTATAAGCTTAATTTGGTTTCCCTAAACCAAAATAGAACCGGATGCAAACACGAATTTGCCTGATCCCATTACTTTCAACTTAATCGCGTTCAATCCAGATTCTGAGGATCGTACGTGGGGTAGGTGACTCAAGGGAGGACTCAAGTGGCTACTTTTTAAAAGCCATTTTTTTGGGCTGCCCTGCCCTCTTCCTCCTGGCATGAATGCGCCACCCATAAGGGACCCCTTCAGGGAGCCTGGCTGGGTGGCTGCCGCTTGCCTGGATGGAGGAAAAACGGCAGCGGGCAGCCAGCAATTCTTTCCCCTCCTCTCCCCGTTGCCCAGGGCACACAACAGCAGCGGCAACTCAAGCCCCCTTACTCACATCCACAGCCACAGCCTTAAAAACAGAACCTGCAGCTGCTTTCCTTTCCTTTCCCTTTTTTAAAGGTCAGAACTTTCAAAATTGCAGAAAATTGCAACATTATTATTATGAGGTGTGAAGTGGTTGGATTGCTACAGTGTAGCAATGGGAGGATGGGCTGATGAGATACTTTTAAGGATGTGATTCTATTCAATGCTCCTGGGAAGCGGGGGTGAGCGAACACATGCAGATTTTTGCGATGGGGAGGCTCCATCTCTCATTGCCATAACACAGTGTTTCCGATAGTGTGGTACTCGTACCTCCAGGGGTACGGGAAGAGTTTGGTGGGGGTCACGTGGGAATATCCACTGCACCATGCTTAGCTGTGCCCACAGAACAAAGAAAGAAATAGGCGCGTATCACAGTTTTTACACGGGAACTGGGGCCATTGTACATCATATCGCAACTCATTATGGCGTGAACTTCTGCGCATCCTTCGCGCAACTCAGGTTTGGCCATTTTTAAACTGCGGGAACATTAACAGTTGACGTTGAGCTGTGGAGCTGTTTAAATGTTGGAGAATTTCAGTGTTATCTAACGGTCTTGTGAGGCGTGACATGGCATGAATATACTGCACTTCGTTACAGAGACAGCTTACTTCTTTAATAGTTAGTTCCGGGTGCCTGTTATCGTGCTTTAGTAAGTTCCACTGATTTTGATTATTTTTATAAAATAAAATTTTTATCCCTAATTTTTTTTATGAGGCGTACTCAGCGTTATGAAAATTATAGAAGGGGTACACATGTCAAAAGTTTGGGAAACACTGCCATAACAGGAGAAAAACTGTATCTTTAAAGAAGGTGCCTTTGCCATAAAATCTGACATTTTCCATAATACTAGCTTCTTTTATGAAACAAGGCAAGCTATTTACAGCTTTCATGGAGTCTTTAAAACCAAAGAAAAGTATGCAAACACTAATGAGCTGGTGGTGCTGCTATCATCACAGGGACAACACTCAACTTCACAACGGCAAGCACAACATTTATCATGATGTACCCTAGTCAAGAGCAGCTCATGATGACAAGGCATTCGGTGAAAACCCATGGCAATCCCGGAATCACAAAACCTTTGAACATTAGCAACCAAAAGAAAACTAGAAAACCAAAGGGAAGATAAGAACTCAGTACCACTCACATGCAATGCCATAAGCTGATCTTTGCAAAATGAAGATGAAGGGATCCTGAGGGGATTCCATATGAGATATGGCAGTGAGGTTAATGCCAAGCAGCACTCTCCAAAAGGAAAACATCTTTTAGCTGATTTTTAAGCAATTGTGACTTTTATCTGTAGTGGCTGCAGTGTTAGAGCCTTTCTTTAATTCAGATTAAGGGCCTGTGTAGAACACTTCCAGGCAACATAGATCCATATGTTAATGTGTATCTGAGGCCATGCCTGCCACCATGCTAGTCCTGTTCCATGTGCACAAGACAGCGTTAGATCAGGTTAAGAAAGCCCATGCCTCTACATGACCCAGATCACTGGATCCAATTAACCCTGACTGCACAGCCACTCCTATTTGCCACATCACACTTGGGAGAGGGTGTGAAACCAGCTCCATAAGGGCGATCCAGCAGCTTCTGTGGACTGCTTTTTAGCAGTTCATAGCTGGATCATTCTGGGGAGGGATTATACCACTCCAATGCGGACACATGCTTGGCAAGTAGGCAGAACCACTCTAGCAGCAAGATCTCTCTTAACATCTGGAACATTGCCTTTTTGGCTACCTGCAATGTGGCAAGGAAGTGGAACTTGAAAAGCAAAGAGGGAAGTAGGGATGGAGTTGGGATAGTCTTCTCCAGCCATTTTCCAATGTCTGCCAAGATTTGGAAGAGAAGCTTTACGACCCTTCAGAACTCCAACTCCAACTCAGATTAAATTAGTTTTCCACAGACAGCTCCTCTAAAAAAATTAAGTAAATTCATCTGACCTAATGAGCCAAACAAAGTTTACATGTTGGTTATCTGTTTGTAATAAATAAGATTGTCCATTCCAACATCTAATTAAGAAGCTGTATACAATAATATTTATATAAGAACTATGTTGGAAAGACAGTTGTTAAGAGAGAAATGGAGTGAATTCATGAGGCCCATTTCTTCAAAGAGGCTTTTTCAGGCATGGTGTATTTAAGTAGTTCTGTCTGCAGGAATTTCTACTTTGCAGATGCCATCTTTGTTTGCCTTGCAAAATGGCAGCTTCAGCGTGAGCCTCATGGAAGTCACGAAAGCAAGGAAGTGGTATTTACATGCTTAAAAATATCATCTTTATCAAGCTGTTTTTATGTTTTACAAGGACCCTTCCACATCTATGCAATCCCATGTTTTTGTTCATTTATTATAACCAAGTTCCATCAATACATTACAATTGCAATTTAAATCAAAAACAGATCTGTAACTTGGCAGCAACATCCTTGGGGGTAACAAGACAATCATTTATATAGAAAGCAGAGAGTTGGATGTTCGATCCCCAAGTAGCAAACAGCAAACGACTTCTGTTTCGTTTCAGGAGAACTGCACAGAAGTGCCCACATAGTCAATCAGGGGTCGGACCTGACTTGAAAACTGGCTTAGCATCCAAACTACGGTTGTAGCTAGACAGGGTCAAAACCACAATTATTTTGGAATAGTATTTGATTTGCCAGGTGTGGTCATGGTGTTGTGGACTACAGATGTGGTATCCTGGGTTTAAGGTATTGCATTGCTAGGTAACATGCCAAAACCTGGAATACTGACCTAACATCTGGGCAAAGTGAAATAATCCCAGGGCTGCTTAGCTCCGGAATCTCAAAAAACAGTGGAATAAGTAAGCAACACCTGGGAAGCAGCCTAGGACTAAATACACCAAGAAAGATCACCGATGTGGATGGTAGGTTCCATAACAAAAAATGGCATGTACGTGCACGCAAACACACATTTTAACAAGACAAAAAATACACAACTCTCAAGAGACACAACGATCATACTGCATATCCTGCTTTTATTGCCAACATTTAGAAGTTTCCTAAAATTCCCCCTAATTATAAGTCCATGCCAAATGTAGTGCACACTTCTGGGAAACCAGAGCAAATTGCCAATTTGGCCAACAGTAATGCAAAGACACAGAAATAGATGATCTTGTGTTCTTAAAGAATAAACTCTGCTGACCTATAGTTCTCTACCACTTGCATCCACTTCTGCCCCGCAACAAATTTCGTTTGTGCTCTAAATGGTGAGGACAAGGCTGTTCTCTGATCTTTTGTAACTCAAAACATTTGTTATTTCAAAACAAATCAAACAAAGCATCTCCCTTAATGTCTAAATTTCCCCATCTTTTGCAATCGCCTCTGCATTTTTGAAAGGCCAGAGATTTCCAAAGAGAAACCATTTCTTACAGTATTGTATAATGTGGTCCGACTGTCAAACTAATAATACCATCCCACTGATGTTTCAATGCTACATATCTGCAAAGTTGAGATATGACCATTCACAGAGGATTGCTCCCTCTTTCCTCTCTGTAATCTGCTTTTGCAGAGATGCTCCAAAGCATAAGCAAGAAGACGATGCATAATGCAATGGTTCCTTGGAGGAAAGCCTTTTGCGAAATGTATTCAGTAGCATCCAAGCTAACCAGGGTGTGATGACCAGACATGCCAATCAAGGGATTCAAACATGACCTGACAATTGTTCTACAATCTTTGAAGGAAAGCAGAGGAAAGTTAAGAGTAGAAAAAGGACCTCTGAGATTTTAGGAAGCTTGGCAGAAGGCAAAGCAGGCATTCTGCATGCCTGAAGGGCTACTTTCAAGAAGTTAAACCAAGGCTGTTTCCACACTTACTTCTCTTTGATTCACATCTGTGGGTCCAGAAGAGCCCAACCCACTGATCTGGATCACAGGGAGGCATGGGCCAGATCGGCACCGTCTGCACTGACGGCACTCTTCTGGTCGACCATTTCAGCAATGCAAATGGGTCCCTCCGCTGGACTGCCCTACAGCATGCCTCTCTGGGATAGTTTACTCAAGAGTAGACCACAGAAGACCAAAATGGTCTAAGTGGCCATTCTGTGGATGGAATGGTCTAATAGGGAATCTAGGCTACGCACTGGACTGGTTTACTGATAAGTACAGAAAGCCCCCTTAGGGTCTAATAACTGCCCCATTCAGGACTACAGGTAGAGCTAATTTCTGAGGATGTTCTGGAAGCCTAAGAGCTCTTGGGTATGGATGCCACAATATGGGTGACCAGATACATGGTCACCCTGTTCCCTGGTCAGCTGGAGGGTTGCCCTGAGGCACAAATGTGGATGCAGCCAGAGGCAGAAGGTAGCAGTTGCCTTGATTTTATTTGGCAAAGACTATGTGACTGAAAAACGTGCCTCACCAAGCAATCTTTCAAAACATCAACCCTAAAGGGTATAGCATCTTTACAAATATCAGTAAAGAAAATACAGTGTTTGTGTGTGTGCGTGTGTGTTTTATTTAACATCAACTCAAAGTTTGCCTGTGCTTCTCAGATCTTTCTCCACGCTCTGCTCAGCTGGGCATACAAAGAAAAAGCAAAATGAGGTGCAAATAAGATGGCAGCAACAATAAAAATACTAAAAATGTAGCAGGAAACCCACATTTATCCAGGTCTTTTCACAGGGCCTATGAAAAAATATAGGGATTTGGTTTTCTCCCTAGACATATTACTATCCAGACAGAAGTAGCTTGCCACTTACCTCTTTCATATCATAAATTTGCTGTAGCAGCACCAACAACAGCAGAGATTTACTTACAGAACAATAAAGCCCACGACAAAAAAGTGCACAAAAGCCACCCAAATGCAGATTTCCAAATTATAGCCATGAAAATAGAGCAGTGCCTTTAATGATCAGAGTTAAGCAGGGCTTAATCTTTAACCTCAAATCCTTGTGGCCTGAGCAATTCCACCCTTTTCCTTCCATTTCGTTTCCTGTGTGTTAAGATAAACTAATCCATCATAGTATTTGTATCTGGCAGCAAATCGATAAGAGATAATTATAGCAATGATAAGAGAATCTGCCTTGGTCCCTCAGGGCAGAGCAACTGATCATGCAAACAAAGTTGCTAAGACAAGGAGAGGGAGAGAACAGATGGCCGTCAAACTTTACCGTCTGGCTTGTTTCAGTTAACCATATCCATGATAGCAGGGCAGCTCTAGGATTGTTTTATCTTAAAAATCACCAAGGGTCCCAAGGATGAAAGAAATGTGTGGATTTGGAAAGAGGGAAGAACACATGCATGGTGTTTTATCGGCGGGCTGAGAGACACGTAGTCTTCATGCCTGGTCTTCCTCCTTCGCCAGGTTCTCAACACACAAGAGGAGTTTCCTTTGAGAAAAGATATTTCTCTTTCAATTTGTTTTTGTTTTTTAACATCTTGGAAACTATCTGGCACAGCAGATCCATTATCAAATCCTTAATGCATCAATTCCCATCTTTCATTATCTTAGAGCCTTTCTGCTCCATATTTATTTATCTAGTTATCCTGGCCTATACCTGAAGGTCTCAGGGTGAGTCACTATTGAATCAAGAAGAGGTGCATCTTCTTGATTCGAAGTTGAGACAGATTGCATTTGGATTGGAACAAAACCATCTGCATTATGAAGGCTGTTTTGGCCTAGCTTTGGAGTCAGCCCCTGAAGCCTCCTAGCCTCTTGAACTACAGGGAAATCATTTCAGTGGTGAACCTCGGAGGCATAGTTCTGTTTCATCAAGTGCACTGGTGTTCCATTTTTGGCCTCCTGATCTGGATTATGCTCCATCAGATGCAGATTAAGGATACTGGGGCCTTTCTGCACTGGGCCTTATTCTGGAATATATCGCAGAAAAGGGACCTACTACCTGCATGCTAGTGCAGGTAATGGAAGGCCTCAGGTAAAACCTGCCATAGTCTGTATTAGCTTGTGTCCAGCAGATTGTTACCTAGAGATATATTCCAGAGTAAAGCCAAGTGCAGAAAGGGCCCTGGTCGCGGGTGGGACCTTCATTAAACCTGTCTATGATACAGAAGGTAGACTCCTGAATGACCTTCATAAATTGGCTTAAAGATAAGTGCAAAAAGGCCCTCAATTGCAACCAAACAGATGTATCAGGTGTCCTCCTGGTTGATTTAATTCTGCACCATTAAATGGATGGGAGAAGATACGAAAAGGCTGAAGAACCACGACCACCACATGAAATACATTATACTGCATGTACTCCTGCCAAAAGGTTATGAACCTATGAACCGCTGCCAAGTCCAATGACTAATTTGGAAAAGTTACAAAGCAAAATGGTTTAAGAGGGATGATAAATAACTAGTTTGAATTTCTGGCTACCAAGTGTAACTGGAACAATGAGAGGATGCTGGAGGTACAATCATCCATGAGTTTTTTTTGGGGGGGGGGCAGCGGCATTTTGAAAAGATCATCTCAATGGTAAAGGCAGAAAAAAGTACGTCAAACAGTTTTTAAAAACAGTTTTAAGCACCTAAAAACCTACCTCTATCTTATATGATAAGGAGTGCTTGCCACTTACTGCCAGCCTGGGTCATAGTAGTTGTTTCCAGGCTGGGATTGGCTATCCATAACTTTCCGCCTAATATGACTCAAAACAGTGGGTCACTCTGGGAGTGATTATTTCCCATCTGGAAAAGGGATGCAGAATCAGAGGCTTTGGCAAGCCTTATTTTTGTATTTTTTTTGTCTATCCTTTGAGCCTCATATTTGCCCATGGCCTCCTTTTACCATGTGTGATTGCACTATGGGATGATGAGGCTCCTTCTGCATGCACACCTGTGGGCACACACTGTGTAGGTCACACTTAGCCTCGAAAAGTTTTTCAGGTCATGAATGAAGTAGTATGGGGTTGAGAGGGCTGTTAACTATCACTTAACACCTGGCCTTGCCCAGCCTCATGTACATTACGTGACATCGCTGCCATGAACTATGTTTTACCAAGGGATATTCTGCAGACAACCCAGAAACAATTGTTTCCCGCTTAAACTCAAGCAGGAAACAACTGTTACTGGGCACCATATTGCTAGACAGATATCCTGTTTTAAGTGGGAAAATCAGTCTCACTGATTGGACTGGAGAATTTGAATGTCATGACCCCAGAACATCCTCTGTGGTACACAGATGTGTAGAGCACAGGGCTGTGAACCATCACACTCCAAGGGAGGCTGTGGCTTCTATGATATGTGGCAGACTCCCTATACTTAGTACACATTTGACACGGTCCAACAGGAACATGCACTTGTTGCCAATGGTTTCCCATTATATTTGAACCAATGCCATGAATCAAGATGTTCATAGTAAAGTAAAGCCTCTGATTAATGGACCATATGACTGGAAACACTATCCATTAAACCTTCAGTTTTTTTTTAATTAAGCAATATGAGAAGCCTCACAACCAACAAAAACCACAACTGTGAAAAATTTCAACATTTAATGTGGAAAAGGCAACAGCAATAAACAGAAAAAGGAAAACATTACCAAAAATGGAGAAAAAACAAGGAGAAAAACAGCAAACACGCAAGACAGTAATCCATTACAAATGAGCCCATCAAGTCAGAAAAAAAGCAAAATTTGATTTTAATAGGTTATAGCATTCCATTCCTCAAGAACAAGTCCTCAGGTACGGTCTAGTAATGGATCAGGTGAATGAGATACACAGACAGAGGTAGCTTAGAGATGGTAGCATCAGGGAGCTTTTTGCAGTTACCAGATAGAGAGATCTAGGTTTGCTTGTTAGCCCTATCCAAACTCAAAACTCTTCTGCAGCTTACCTAGCGTTCCCTAATGCCTCCCCAGAGCAATTCAGCTGTGGAAAACTGAAAAGAGCAATTCAGCAGAGGACATCTGGATCGCTCCCAAGAGTGCAGATTCACAACTTTTCTGGATACTGTGCAATGAGGAAATGTAGCTTGCACAGCTCCAGCTGTGCAGTTGTTTGCAGTTATCTGGATTGTCAGGGCAGCAGCCGACCTCACACCATCTGTCAGTTCAGATATTGCCTTCGTGATCCAAACTGGCTGTTCACACTGCGAGCTCTGCTTGGCAAGTATGGGACTACTCCAGTGTGCACTGTGCAAATGGGCCACATGCACTTCAACCTGACTAGCCTGGTATGGTATTGTTATATCACAGCAAGTCAGGTTAAGTGCAAAAAGGCCTTGCCTCTAATTCTCATTGAATGTCTTTAAAATTTATTTTCTGATCCTTTAATATGGATTAGAGGTACTAATATGCCAACAGGCCCTACCAGAGAGGGAAAGTTTGCCAAAAGAACTGGGAATTCATTTTCACTTTTGATCTCTGTGGTCAGAGGACGGACTCCATTCAGACAAAAGGTAAGATGTATTCGCAATCTAAGGTCCCGTTGGCACTTATCTGTCTGGAGTGGTTTCAGTCACTTTTGGGTAAGTGAACATGCACACCATGCTGCCTCTGCCATCCCAGAGCATCCCTGATCCCTCGTACCCGTGGAGAAGTAAAAACCTCTCCACAGCTTTACCTGGTTCACAGCACTCGTAAACGCTTCTGGTTGCAAAGCAGCAGGCAGTTGCGGCAGTGCAGCTGTGCTATTGTGCTCCATGTCACAATCACTATGTTAACAGCTGGCCACACAGCAGAAGCTGCCGCAAATTTGGACAGTCCAGGATGGACCATCCAACGCTCTGAGCACCGGTGGTGCGAACATGGCCTTCATGATGCGAGCATGGCCCTCACAGCTCAAACTTAACTGCGGTGGAATGGTATTGTTTTACTATTTTACAAACAGCACCTAAGCACATAAGAACATAAGAGGAGCCCTGCTGGATCAGGCCACAGCCCAGCACAGTGGCTCACCAGTTGTAATGAGCATCTCAAACAGAAGACAAGGGCAAACCTTCTCCTGCTCTCAAATCCAAGCAAATGGTCTTAGAGGCATCCTGCTCATCCTCCCAGCCTGAAAGATGTACTTAGACATCCTTTCTAGTAGCCTCAAGTGTCTTATCCAAGCACTGATTAGCTTCAATAACATTCCAACATTTCACATGCCTAAATAATTTATATTGTTGTGATGAAAGCAATCAGATAATTAAAAATGATAAATTATAAAAATGTAATTGGAATCCATCTTCTCCAGCTCACTGCAGCTTCGATAAATGGTTAACAGGTTTGTAAGAGAAAAAACAGATACAATATTCTATTCAATTATGCTGATTATGTAAAAGAAACTGCTTTCACCAGCTTGACTAATCCACATAAATCTCAGCCAAGCCTAGAGAAAGTAAATTTATGATCAGCAACCTTGAATAGCATGCTGTGCCTTGCTGAATTAGTTCCATCGGCTCCACAGAAAGCTGAAAGCTGTTCAAAAATCTAAGTATTGTTTTCACAGCGAAACTACTTAAGTGCTTTCATCTGAGGCATAAATATATATATGTTCAAAATTCCTTGCAGTGGGTGGTTAAGTTTCCTGCTTTTACAAGGTCTCTTTGAAGGGATATCTAGATCAAGGTTTTAAATAAAATGAAAAACAGTATTCTTGAATCTGGAGCTGCTAAACCTGGAGAGAAGACTAGGACCAGAAGCATTATATTTTAAGTCCACATAGGAGATGCCCCAGCATGGAGCATCTGCAGTTTATGGAGCTCTTTACCAAAATGCACTGAGGGGAATGGACAAGTGACCTGGTAACACAAATGCAATTATGTTCTGCATCACTAGGTCACCCTGGTAACAGCAATGCACACTCCCATGCTTTGGAGCATTCTAGCACTTTGTTTCCCAGTGACAGGAAGTGAAGTGCAATTTTGCCTTGTATTTCCACAGCAGAAAGAGGATGCACCCAGAAGCACTGATGAAACCCCCACTCTGCAGCCCTGCTCAGTACCTTCTGATTCTTCATCTCATGCGGCACAGGCTGATGGAAGAACTGTGACAAGGATGCCCACCATCTGTTTGTATTTCTGCACTCTTACCACCAGCTGCCTTGAGTGAGCATTGAGCATTATAGAGGGTGGCTATTGCTGCTGAACACGGCGAGATAATGTGTTAAAACAGTCCACTAAGGCATCTTCCAATGTAAGGGAGACAAGTAACCTGAAAAGAGCCTTTACAGCTATAGCTACATCTGGCATCACTTAACCAGTGCTGAGCTCTGGTGATCACACAGATACATCTGGCAAATACACATAAGTAGTTTGCCATTATCTTCTTCCAAGGAAGTGCCAGGGATCAAACCAATAACCTTCCTCTTTCCAGACTGCTGTACTGCAAACTGAGACACGGCCACTCATCGTAATGAAATTAGAGTTTGGAAAAGTTACCCTTTTGCATTCTAATTCTCATTATCCCAGTTGAAGGCAGCCAAAGGATAGTATAAGGTTTAGGCCCCAAAGGAACTTTTCCAGATTTTGCTCCTGAAAACCATTTAGCAGAAATGACTGATGCCTCCTAGGACCTCTGAAAAGAAGTCATGCCAGAAAATACAATGTAATCAGTACGCTGTTATGCCTGTAATTCTCTTCCAAAATACATGAATGTGGGTCTCACATAATATAATCAGTTATGCACACATTAAGCCAAACCTGAACTGAAGCATTCATGGAGGAGAAAAAAAGAGGGACCCCAAAATACTGGATGAAATGGGGTGGTGTCCTCTTTCTCCCTACGGGCCAGCAGTCCTGGACTTTTAATGAGTTATACCCACACTGATATCCCATAATGCTTAGCTCTACATACTTACAGCTGAAAACCACCTTCTTTGAGGAGATGGTAGTGGGGTAAATTGAAGATACCATCTGCACAGGTACTTATATCATTCCAAAGGGGCTGGCATCCAAATTTACCAGCTTCCAAGCCTTCATTGCTGGCTCTGGGATAAACAGAAACTCAAGAATAACTACTTTCAATGGCCATATTCACGCTTAAATGTATTGTCCCCAGGATAGAGAGAACCACCCCATCCCAGGATTAGCAACCCATCGCAGATCCAGTATGTGGGCCTTCCAAATGCTTCAAAGGCCAGGAAGAGCTCCCAGGGGATGTGTTTCAGTGGTGTGCTCTGTTGTGTCACTGAAATGGGTCCCCAGCGATATACCAGTCCATGTGTGGTTCTATATACTACCCCTAGCACACCAGTAGACCTTGATTCTGCCATGTTGGGATGATCTTATACAACCATAAGGAACAGTGGAGATAAAACCTCTATATAGTCATAGCTCAGTCCTATTAATTTCTTTTCATGCCCCATATTAACCACAGCCTCTCTGGGTCAAAGGATATCCTGCATGCCTTTTTTAAGAGCCCTTAAGGCACTTGCACACAGTTTAGGGTTCTCTGTATGTCAAATATCTCTGCTTATAAACAAAATAAGAAACAGGCACATCAATATCAAATTTCCCTTGTGATTCCATGAAAAATCTACAGAGTTTTCTCAGCAAAAACATAGAACCGGTTTTTAAACATACCTTCTCCCTGTTTATGACTAAACCTTCTTCCTGGTCTCATATCAGTGAGGGATAGCAATAACAAAAAAGGTTATAAACCTCAGTATAGCACTAACTGGCAATATTTAACAGTAAGAACAATTATTGTTATTCATCACTTAAGAGGAAGACAAAAGGGGAGAAACCTGTACAGAAACTTAGAACATATCTGAACGAGACTAGTTTCTCTCATCAGTGCCATAGTTGACCAAGTAAACAGGTTCATTGGCATGAACCAAGCTGTGCCCATAAAAGTACCTGGAAGACAAAATATTAGAATGGCTACTTCTGTTCCACCAAAACTGACATAAGGAGAAGTAAAATAGAGAAGTTGTTGAAAATTATAGAAGTTGTTGTTCAACTTCTGTCAAAAACTGGCATTTGTATTTTTGCAAATAGGGGCACAAGCTAAGGAAGAGAAACCCGAGAGCATTTAAAAAAATAAATAAATAAAAATACCTCTGCAAGTCAAATGATGGATATCCAGTTGAGTGTACCTTCAATGTAGCCACAGCAGACAAGGGAAACTATAATCCACAAATGATGCCTTCCCAGATGTGCGTTTCCCCCCCTCTATTTAGAAGAATGTGGGTAATCCACCAATCACATCCCCCTGGACAAAAGAAACAAAAAGAGAGAGAGAAGACGACTAAGGAGCTGCTGTGGCCAGATGTTCTAGAATATTCTCAGACCTTTATTGTTTATGTATCATTTATATGCCCTTCTGCAGCATGTATAATCAGCAGATCACCCCTGAAAGCTCTATTGCCATGACACTAGTGCTGGAATGAAAGTGCCCTTTGCCCTGCCTTCTGCAGAAATATCTCCCTTCCCGGAACCCCCCCTGCCCCCTCCCCAATAAAAGAGTCACATGCTGTGCCTGTAGGGACAACTTCATCCTCCAAGACACTCGGCTTTAACTTGCATAATCAATAGTAATCAGAGAAATACTATCAAGAACTATAAAAGAAAAGTTGTCAAGAATGATTGATTTTGTTCAACTCACTCCAACATGTGAGCAAGAAAGCAGAACCTTTAAGCTTGGGAGACACTGAAAATATTAAGCTAGCCGCAATTTACCAGAAACTATAGATCTGTACTTTCTGTAATACATGGCATATTTTTAAAAAATCAATTTTAAGTTCCCGTAAGTGGTTCACATTTCTTAATAAGATTCTAAAAGCCACTTTCAGCTAGTATGATATTTCATGACCACAATGCCACATTCACAATGCATTATTTAGGGTTTTTTTATTACTACACACGTAAGTGGACCTGAATACAATCCTGATACACCATGCATGCCAGAAGATCTTAAAACTGAGGATCTGCCATGTTCTGAGATAGAATTTAGTGTTTTTAACACAGTCCATTATTCGACTTTATGTGAAGTCGTTGGCCAATCGGGCCACGGAAGAGGGTCCTCTCTCGATCTCTTTCCATCTAACCCAGTGGTTCTCAACCTGGGGGTCGGGACCCCTTTGGGGGTCAAATAACCCTTTCTAGAGGGGTTGCGACAAGTCTCCTGCCACCCTTCCCTCCCACCTCCCAGCTGTTTGCCCCTGTGGTTGGGGGTCTCCACAACGTGAGGAACTCCATTAAGGGATCGCGGCACTAGGAAGGTTGAGAACCTCTGATCTAACCCATGGGGTCTCACACACGATTCATGTGCCACAGAAAATCAGTCATGGAGTCATGAAACCTATGGAAGTCCTGGAGACATATGTTCTCGCACTACCTGTGGACAATTCCTGGTTCAAGATGCAAGTTCAGACTTCTGTCTCTACAACATCTCCTCAGCCACGCGAGCACAATTTTTTAAATTAAAAAAAAAACTGAGCTCAAAAGCGGCTTAGAGGTGATAACATGAGGATGCTGCTGTTCCCATCCAACTTCTAATCCACAACATTTGCTACCCAAAAATGCCCAGATATTAGCAAGTGGGTGGGGGGCGGGCGGAGTGGGGGGCTGCTTAATGGCATCCAGGGTTGTATTCAGATTAGCAGAATAAAATCCGCTGTTATAAGAAAATATGCAGCTTACCTGTTGCGAAGCCACAACATGCCGTCCGGATTCGAGCAGCCTCCCCACAGCTTTCTCAGAGAAAGCTGCTATACTTCCGTGGCGCACGCAGCGAGGCGTGCAGCACTTGGGAGGGGGCAGCCAATGGAAGCTGAGCGGCCGGCTCAACTCTCGTTTGCTGTTCTCGCTGTCCTTTCTGGACTGGCGGGAAACTTCAAATTTACCTGATACTGTGGAGCGAGCGGTCATCATTCCACAGTAGGTAAATTTGAAGTAGCAGTGGAATAATCTACCGCCACTACGCAGTATCGGCTGCATGACTGTGCATCAGAATGTGCAGTATCTGTTAAGTCTGGGCAATAACACAAAGAGCTGGCAGATGACGCAATCAGGATTGCCTCCTGCCATCTGGCAGCGGCAGCCAGAGGCAACTGTGGGATCTAAACAAGATCCTGCAATTTCTTCCAGCCACCTCGAAGCACCCATTGTTTAAAGCTGTAGTTAATTTTGGAATACTTTCTCAGGTGGATGACCCCCTACTTGTCAAACCTCTTCGGTGTAGCACTAACTGGCAATATTTAACAGCTCAGGTACACATTAGTTAAGCTGTTACCTAAATTTTTAAGCCCTGACGTGTTTTTGGCACAGGGATCTTCTCATGATAAGCTATCATAAAAAAGATCCAACCCTGGGTTACACTGAACCTTAACAGGTCATTACAGTTCTTTTTCACCAACTCTGTCTGTCTGTAATTGTCTTCTTGCTTCACACAGGCATTAACTTCTACTCAAATAAAGAACAAAAGAAAAGACTTGATGGATCAGGCCAGTGGCCTATCTAGTTCAGCAACTTGAACTCTGAAGAGGGAAGTCAACAAGGAGGATGTTAAGTATACACACCTCACCCTGTACACAATCTCCTAGCCACTGGCCTTCAGGCGCATACCATCTCCCACATCAGGTGAAACCACTCAGTCCTCATGGCTGCTCCTTGCTGCGCTAGGGTTTATTTCAGAATACATCCCAGAACAGTGCAGACCTACTGCGCTCTGTACTATCTTGTGGATAGCAAGCCCCTCTTCCAGGATATATTCCAGAAAGGGCCTCCGACTGAAGCCTTCCAAGCTAGTGGCCACCACCACATTCCCAAGGATAACTATTTTGTCTTCTCACAAAATCCCAAAACTGCTCCCTGCTGGTACAACTTTAGGATTCTGTCAAAAGCATGGCAGCTGGCACTCAGGGATGTCCCAGAGTTTCTAGTGAACCTGCAGGTGCAAGATACCACAGCTGCCAAGATAACAGAGGAAGCCGGCACTTCGCAGTTGGCGGAGTAATCTCACAGGTTCGGCTTGTGCATGCTCAGATGGCCAAGATATATCCACCTGCATGTAAAGCCTCCTTTACTAATGCTGCACTTCTGTCCTGGGAAACAAAACCAGAATAGCCCAGTTAGCCACCACTTCCCATTATGTGCAAAGATGCTTAACAGCTCCCAAACAAGTCAGGACTTATAAACCAATCTCAAACTACTTCAAAACTAATTATGAACTGCTCTGTAAACAAACCAAAGTCCCTCAATAGTGCTCCATTAATTGTTAACTTAATGAAAATACAGAAATCTTCTAGCTCTTCTAAGCCAGTCTGGTCTAGGGGTTAGGGAGCCAGACTCTTATCTAGGAATACCGGGTTTGATTCCGTCCTCCCACATGAAGCCAGCTGGGTGACCCTGGGCTAGTCACAGCTCTCCTCTGAGCTTTCACAGCTCCTCACAGGGTGTCTGTTGTGAGGAGAAGAACAGAAAAGCTTTGTCAGCCGCTTTGAGTCCCCTTAAATGGGTGAGAAAAGCGGGGTAGAAAAGCCAACTCCTTCTTCTTCTCTCCAAGCTGGAGGCACTACCTAGGCATCAGTTTAGCAACCACAAATACACCTGTGCTCCATGAATTTACCTAATCCTTTACCTACAGCTATCCAGGGTAGTTTCTGTTACAATAATATAAGAGGAGCCCTCCTGGATCATGTTCTAAAATATTGACCACCTGCATGTTTCCTTTCCCACTTTAGCGTCATTGTTAGCAAAGTTCAAGAAGAAACTGCCTTCAGGAAAACTCTGCTATATTCAACGGCCCGCAGTGCTTGCTATTATGGGAACTTTGTACTCCCTCTAACTAAAAATGTGAGGCAGCAAAAAAAGCTAGAACACTGATGCCAAGAGACGGCAGGGGAGGTTCAGGGTGGAAAAATTCCCAGGCCCTCAAAGGAGAAAGTTCAAATGCTCCTAGGCCTGCCTGCTATTCAGTTCAAGTTGCCTGCAGGCCTGAGATAAACGCCCTTACATCACAACTACCAGCCCATTCTCAGACACTTAAATATACACACGCATTTATCCAACTCTTTGAGGCACTGTTCTAACACACACACACACACACACACACACACACATGCATGCACATACACAAACAAAGAAACCTACCTCAAAATTTCACTGCTGAAGAAAAGCATGCGTGTTTGAGAGGCTATGGGCTTTTAAATTGGATCTGATCTTTCTATCTCCACCTTCAATTTAAAAATGTTTAAAGGCACAGATTTCACCTTTTCCCCTTCCCTAGGCGTTGCTCCAATATGTCTCCACTCTGAATTAAGAGATGTCTCCACTCTGAATTAAACAAGAGGCTTGTCTAGGAAATCTTCAAGGAAACTCA
The DNA here is from genome assembly GCA_023333525.1 of Aspidoscelis tigris stejnegeri. NCBI lineage: Eukaryota > Metazoa > Chordata > Lepidosauria > Squamata > Teiidae > Aspidoscelis > Aspidoscelis tigris. The sequence continues at coordinate 19,824,075 of JALMGA010000007.1, forward strand.
AAATCACACTAAAGAAAGTCCAGTGTATATGTTTATTTACTTATTTAGTATCCCATCCTATACCCGAAGGTCTTGGGGCAGATACATTGAAAAGAGAAACTACTGAAAACAATAATCACACTAAAAACAACAGGGAAAACCGTTCCATGAACCAAAGGGCAGGGTAAAGAGGAGACATACATATTATTTTTTCTACTGTCACATTATCTCCCTACTCTAAAAATGTTTTATGCCTTTTACCTTCAGAGGAAGGTAAAATAGCCTTTCCCATATACTTATGGCTGCAGATGTACTTCTCCAGTTATAGAAAGAAGGAAACTAGGTATCAGCTGTGGCTATGGACTTTATTTTGCCTTCATCAGCACAGAAGAGAGAAGATTCAGCTGTCTGCCTTTGCAGCAGTAGTTTAAAGGTGAAAGATAAAGGGAAAAGCCTATGGCTTCACCAAAGATCTGAATCAGCATCTCTTTCATGGTTCCTAGGAATCTACCAACGTTCTGTATCAAGTCCCAGCAGAAGAGTGTAGCAAAGGGCTTGTGGTCAACAACTGGAGCTGACATTCTGCCTCATCCTAACTTGGTGCAGGACCAGAAAACAAACTGCTCTACACCAGTGAATCTGCAGTGAAAATCTCATTTATTTATTTATTTATTTATTTATTTATTTATTTATTTATTTATTTATTTATTTATTTTGCCAGGGCTTAAAGGAAGACATTTGACCAAGCAGAAAGGGAAGCTACTCAAAAACCTATCTCTATCTGCTTTCAAAGGAGATAGGCTGATCTCTTGAATCCTTTTGCAAGAGAGGGACTAGAGACAGAAAGAGATCCCTTCTAAGATTGGAGGACTGAGTCTGCATCTACATTCTACACATTAGCACAAAACACAGAGCTTTCTTCTGGCCCAAATTGAGTGATTCTCCTAGGATGGTGGGGGCCACATTGGAACACAGTCCTGACCTCACTCCAGAGGCTGAGTACATAATTTCCTGAGTCTTCCAAGTTGCAGGCCGGGGGATATTGTAGCATGCCAGAAACAGTCCATTTCCTGGGCCATTCTCAGAGCTTAGCAAAATGGTTCCAGGTGCCCCACACCACTTGGGCCACTCCAGCCACCGTTGTGAGGGACACCTGGATTAGTCCACAAGTGGGATGACTTAGGAGACCACTTTAAAGCAGGCTCCCGTAGGCCCAGCCTCCCAGGGATCATTCTACCTAGCAGATCCCATGTTCCCAGTCAGTAGCTGACCTGGTACATAACGGCCAATGCAGAAACAACCTAAATGTCTGGGGCAGCTCTCAACCACCCACATGGTATGACCGGGCTTTGTGAGTTGACATTGAAAGCTATGTAGTTTCCTGTCAAAAAGAGTATCCAATTTCCTTTGACTCACAGTGCTGCCTTTCCTGTCATTCTTATGGCCTCTGCACTGATTGATAAAATCAGAAGATAGCCCTAAACCCAAGATCCAATGGCCTTCCAAGATGTTGCAAGATTAGAAAACCTAACTCCCTGACCCATGTCCATACTGGTTGTGGGCTTATGAGGGCTGGAGTGCCGTGGCAGAACTGTGATGACTTTATGTCTGTCTCTCTGCCCTACAAATCCGTAAATGTATTTTAAAGACCTTTTTCTTACTTGTTTACTTCCAGTGTGGTCCCCTGTCCTGAATTAGAAAGCAAAGAGAACACAGTTTCTAAAAAATGCAATCCCCTACACACATGCTTGGCTAAGTTTGCATTCACAATTGCCAATAACCTGTCGTCCAATTAATCATGGTTGGTTCCTCCCCACGAATCCCACCCTATGAACGCAGTTAAGTAATACTGCTCAAAGAGAAACTGGATTTGTGCAAAAGAAGAACTTCTGCATACATTCTAGATATACTTCAGCCAACAGAAAAGCTAACACCTTTAATTATGCTCAAACTGCAAGACAAAACAGGTGTTTGAGAATTAAATATTTCCAAATAAATATTAACATAAATACATGCCTCCACAATATAGAATTCTGACAAAGAACCTCAAAGAGAGTTCAAGAGCCCTTTCCTTTCATACCCTCAGAAGAGTGAAACGGAAAAGAGAAAAATGTCCTTAGGAAAAATTCTCTATAGTTTCACAAATGCGGATACAAATCTTCTCCTTCCTAGAAAGCAGATAAGATTTAATTAGCAAAAGAGGTAAAGCCCTGTCTTCGCTGATGTGCAAACATGTCTCTTATGTGTTCACGTGCATACAAGAACATGAGCACACTTATGTCAGTATGTGATCCTTGGAAGGCTGGTGATAGATTTCTCCAGGGTTAATTGGTTTTCATCTGTCCCCCATGGCCCAAGTTAGCCAGGAGACCTTGGGCCTTTCTGCACTTGGCACCGTAGTGCATCTCGGGGTAGCTTCTGGGTAGCACCATTTGCACTTGCAGGAACAGTTTCCACACCAGAAATGGCTTCTGCCATCCTAGAAGCTACCCCAGCATTCACTAGTGATAGTGCAGGATTCTGCACCACATAGGTCCAAAATCTTCCCTTTTCCAGTCACTGGAGGCCATTCAGACCTCTCCAGGGTTCCAGGGTTCATCTGACATGCCAGGCAAGCACCAGTGCCAGCACCCAAACGGAAGACAGTGGTGCCTGGACATGCATCCGGATTCAAGTGAGTGTCCAGGCATGTGGCAGAGGGTTAATGTATACATGCCAGGGGAAGTTCACTCTTCCCATCCCCTGGACCGGAAGCATGAACTTCCCCCTTGTTATCAGGGTCTACCTGTATTCCACTCTGGGCCTCTTGATTCAGAATACACTCCAACTCATGCAGACTGAGTATACCAGAAGATTATAGAGCCATCTATCCCACATCAAATGTAAGCCTAAAATATAAAGGCCCATCTACACCTAAGGCTACATCTACACTTACCTAGAGTAGTCTGGTTCAGAACCTCCTGCTTTAATCAAGTTCAAGAAATCCATCCTAGGTGTGGATGAACCAATCCGTGTCCCAAAACAAGGCCATCCACATAAGATGGTCTGTTCCGGATCAGCCCCTTCACTGGCTTCAATGCTTGCACCAGCCTCTGAGCTGGACTTCAAAGGCCTCAATGGCCAGGAGGACCCACTCTGGCAGCATGTCTTATTGTGTGCTGTCCACACACCTCCGTGACCTGGTATAAAGTGGTGACTTTATATGCCGGTAGACCTTTTTAAAGCAGCTATTCTGGGCCTCCTAGTCCAGTATGGTCAATTTATGCTCCTTCCTGTGGACGCAGAGCATACCAGGAGGAGTGGGGGCCCACCTTAGACAACACCAGTGGTATAGAAGGGAAGCTCTTGGTACTCTTACTTGTCCAGTATACAGGCCAGTTGTGGAATTACCTCAGAGGCATTGCTTTTGCAAAGCAGTTCCTCACACCTACAGAGACAAGGCGACATTCTGTGGTGCATTGTCTCTCCAAAATGGAGGCAAGGAGGGCACCCTTTCCATAGTACCTCCTTGAGCCACCTCAACCCAGAAATGGAAACACAAACTATCAGCTGAGTATGGTGTAGGTGGAATCCTAGTAAGGGCAGATCATCAGTGGAATCGATTACTTAAAGAGGTGATGGTGGTTTTCTGCATCAATATGTTCAAACAAGGGTATTTCTCAGAGATGATTTTGTCTGGATTTTACATGGAACAGGGGAATGAACTCAAGGCCCTATATTGCTCTTTCCAACTCTCTGATTCTATGGAATCCAGCACAAAATGGACCAACAGCCAATGACTAGCACTGCTTTTTTTTTAAAAAAGACCAAACAACTTCATGAGAAATAATATTACCAATGACTATTCATTTGGATGGCTATGTTAGCAATAAGTACAGCAATACCAGTTCCTGGTGCTTTGTGTTATTTTACATGCAGACAAAGTAATGGATTAAAGATGCCTGACACAATGGTATTTCCAGAGTAAATGCTCTTCTTAAGAATTATACCAGCAAAGAAACCAATCAATCCCTGATATCTCCATGGAGAACTTGGAAAGATCTCACCTGGAAACCATGGAATGAGCCAGGTAGGAGCAGGTGAGTGTAAACATCAAAATATTTGGATGCCCTGAACCTGGGCTAGATGGGGAGCACCTCAGTTATCTGTGAAAGCTCCTTCCGATTGGGAACAACAAACATCTAATTCAGCACTATGTAAATGAATCCTGCACAATTCAGTCTCCGTGTTCTTTAAATTCCTTGAATTGTGATATGTCTCATTACAGCTTGAGGAATGCAATAAATTGTTAGAAGACAGATTTGACTTCTCCTGAAATGGTTCCACAATTATTAACCCTCAGTTTCCAGTAATATCTGCACAGTGGCAGCCATTGCCAAGAAGTAATCATTAACTCTGGCCAGAAACACCTGACAAACATGACAACCAACACATTGCTTGTCATGTGGATGAATAGACCCTCCAGGACAATTATATCAACAAGAAGCAAGCGTACACACTATTGCTTTCAGAAACATCTTGACACTATTATACACAGAGATATTTCTGTATGATCCCATTTAAACCCGGTCTTCCTGTGTGGTCTTTCTCATTGAAATTATAGGAGTTTCAGTTCATCTATTTCTTAAGCACCATATATTTTATTTGCCTCTCTGACTACAACCCTCAATCTAGCTCCTTGAACATGTAATCCTGGATTCCCCAAATAGCAACAAGTTGGATCTCTTGGGCTTTTCTTCCCTTCTTCTCCAGCATTTCAGCAAGAGAGATTTCGTTTCTGGCATGTACGATAATGCAAGACATACTGCTGGGGCTTCTGATCCCATGCATAACTCAAGATAAAAATACTGTACAGATTTCGGTTTAATTAGGAAATGCTTTCCCAAGAAACAGCGGAAAAGATAATGAGTCACTGGTTATTCCGAAGCCCAAAGTTATTTAAACGAACTTCATGGATCAGGTAAAGTTGAACGTGTCCATCTCCTACTGAAATCCAAAATTCTGTCTACGATTATGCCACAATTTCCATGCCACCTTCCTAGGGAAAATTCAGGGCTGCATTAGGAATTCAAGGGTAAACGCAAACAGGAAATAGGCATCCAATTCGGATGCATTAAGTTTCACTAATTTGCAAAGAAGTAATTCCATCAGATCGTGAATAGTTACACCGTTTTGTAGTGTTCATTTTTTCCCTCCTTCGTTGCATCACAGTAAAGCAAAACTGGCATATATAGTGTTAGAAGGAAAGAGGAAACAAATTACCATTTGGTTTCTTGTTTAAACCCGTGGATTTTTACTTGTCTTAACTCTCTTATCCATTTCCCACTGTCAGAACTTCTTGTGAAGGGAAGAGCAAGAAATCTAGTAATTCTTGCCTGAAAGAAGCCTCTTCCACTAGCCTCCCCAGTGGTGGCCCCTATGTCTCCTAACGGTCACGAATAAAGGCTTCTGAAGAATCATCTTACCCATTGGGAAAGAAGAACCACCCCAGAGGGCTTCTGTCACTATGCTCTCTGGCCATGCCCCTTCAGTCTTCTGACTGTTACCAGTGCAGGCATCTGAGAAAGCATCTTGCCTAATGAGAAAGGGGAACAATCACCAAGGTGAAATTTAGAACAGCCTCCCCAGTGGTGGTCCCTGAAGGAGGAGGAGGAGTAGGAGTTGGCTTTTCTACCTCGCTTTTCTCACCAAGTTAAGGGGACTCAAAGTGGCTGCCAAAAACTTCCTATCCTTCTCCCCATGACAGAACACCCTGTGAGGTAGGTGGGGCTGTGAGAGCTCAGAAGAGAGCTGTGACTAGCCCAAGGTCAGCCAGCTGGCTTCATGGGGGAGGGTGGAAGCAACCCTGGTATTCCCAGATAAGAGTCTGGCTCCCTAGCCACTAGACCAGCGGTTCTCAATCTTCCTAATGCCGTGACCCCTTAATGGAGTTCCTCATGTTGTGGAGACCCCCAACCATGGGAGCAGGGCAGCTGGGAAGTGGGAGGGAAGGGTGGCGGGAGACTTGTCGTGACCCCTCTGAAAGGGTAGTTCGACCCCCAAAGGGGTCCCGACCCCCAGGTTGAGAACCACTGCACTAGACCAAACTGGCTCACCAAGCCTTGTGGGGTTGCAGAAGAACCACCACCTGCCCCTTATCATCAAACATTAGTTTATCCTGCACAACTGTTGCATAATTTCACTATGACTTTATGCAAACCACTTTGACAGGTCTGCCCAAAGAGTGTTTTATTTTATAAATGCCAGCAATAAATATAAATAAATAGGCAGACTTTTCTCTATGAAGCCCTAAATCACTGTCAGGAAAAGTGTACTGTGGCCTTCAGATGTTTTAGAATTCCTCATTACAGGATGGTGGTTATGGGCGTTAAGTTCCAGAAGATGTGGAGGTCACAGGTCTCCCACTCCGGTCACAAGTAGTCTGTGGCAAGGATTTCTCCTGCCCATAGCCACAGCCCATTCACACTTGGCTTCTATTATGCAAAGACTGCACAAACATCCAACAAACCACAACTGTCTGAATACTACATAAACCACAGGGGAGGGGGGCAAAAGTGAACACAAGATAAATAAAAAGTACGCCTTCAACAGAGCACATGCTTCAGATAACAGACAATTGCCTGATTCTTTAAGGATTCTGACACATAGAATCAGATTGTTCCAAGTTTTCATTTTCATATTTTCTCCAAGAGATTTATTGGTTTTAATTGCTCCTACTGGGCTGCTACAACTCCTTTGTGCTTTAACCGGGGACAGCAGCCTTGAAATAAGATCCACTTTCTAAATTTCATGTACATCTTCAGCTGGGTTCACAGCACAGTTTTAAAAAACAGCTTAAAATTGCCTCAGGGACCATAGCATGCAAATACACGTGGTGGATATGGTCAATGGCCCTTTAACAACCTAATAGCTGTTCAACAACAGAGAATGCAAGCCATAACTGGTTTTTTAAAAAAATTCTCAGAAAAATGGACTCAATGCAGAAAAAACAAATAAGTATTTAAGGCAGAAATCATCTGATTTTTCCTTCTCAAACTCTACATCATTGTCCACTCCACCTCACCTACATTTTTAATTTGTAGCTTAGCTGACTTTTCATTAGTTTCAACTGTAGATTGTCTTTACTGTTAATGTTAATATGTAAGTGTTATTTCACTGTTTTTATCTGTCACGTTTATTATTTGATTGTAATTTATTATTTTGCAAGTTTCATTAAGTTCACTGTTGTTAAAAAATTGTAAAATGAGGAAGTTATACGTAAAAGAAGAGAAAAGGGGATTGTAGTGTAGGACCCTTGTGTTCTGCCAATCTGGCTTTTCTAGATGTTCAAACCATCTCAGGCTGTGTTCATACATAATAAAAGGGGTGCCTCAGAGAGACAGTGTGTGGCCCTCATATTCCCAAGCCTTCTCTAATCCACTTTTTCTGCCACAAAATATTCATGAGAGAGGGGAGGGCTATGAGATAGGATTTTTTTCACCCTTCTTAAATATTAATTTTAATGCTTTACTAGCTATTGTTATAGTTATTGTTATCAATTACTGCTACAAAACCCAATTCAAGGTGTTAACTTTAACTTATAAGGCCCTAAATTTGGGCCCCAAATATGGGAAGGAACGCAGGATAGGCCCTCCTAGTTATCCCAGCACCTCAGCAGCAAAAGGAGTGGGCACTCAGGAGAGGGCCTTCTCAGTGATGGCCCCTAGGCTATGGAATAGTCTCCCGCTTGAGGTAAATCTATCACCTTCACTATACACGTTTAGGAAAGCAGTGAAGACATACCTCTTTGCCCTGGCCTTGGTTAAATGGGGATACACTTTCCCTTCCCACGAGCAGATGCTACTGTTTTAATACATATTATTGTTTTAATAATGTTTGATTTTAGATGTTACCCGGCTGGAAACCTTTAGATATAGGGTAGGATGGATGGATAATGTTATTCCTTTTTATTTTTTAAATACTGCTCTTTAAGATTATTTACTTTAATTGCTGTTTATTGTATTTTTAATAGGTAAATTAAAAAGAGGGTGGAGGGGCAGACTGGTGTGTGGACAATCCTATCTCAGGGCTCCTTTTTTTGCTATGTCTGAGCACAGCCTAAACTGGTTCTAAGCCAGCCCAGAGCTGATTTTCTGTACTGCACTTAAACACAACCTTAGTGGGCAAGGGGGGGGGGAGATATTGCCTTGCTCTCTCTTCCCCATTTCTGCACTTAAATGCCTTCCCCAAATGAACCACAATGGCTTTCCAGCCTCTCCGTGGCCACAGCCTTCAGGCCAAGACCCCTAGGAAAGACTGCAGATTAACTTTCACTCCACAGTCTGCCAATACCACCTCCAGTCGGATCACTCGGGATAAGAAAACCACCGGGAGGGAAAGCGACCCGTCTGAGTCATCTTTTGGCCATATCATTCCCTCCACGAAGTCTCTGGCCAGTTGCAATCCTTAATTATTACGTTCAGTCCTCCACAATATTCCCAAAGACTTGAAAGGGAGAGGAAGCAGAACCGCCACATCTTCAGCTTGAAAAACACAAGAAAAAGGCAACTGGCCGGTCCCCATATTTACTGTCAATAGGAGGGAGCAGCCAAACGTAGATTGAGACCAAAATACTGGCCCTTCAAATAATTATTTCATCTTCTCTGCTTCTGGCTGCTTAGGCCTTCAATACATAGATAAATAAATCCTGCCCTGACTATGATGATGATGAAGATGAAGATGAAGATGAAAAAGAAGAGTTCGCTTTTCTATCCCGCTTTCTCACCCATTTAAGGGGACTTAAAGTGGCTGACAAAGCTTTCTGTTCTTCTCCCCCCAAAAGAGGTAGGTGAGGTAGGTGAGGCTGTGAGAGCTCAGGAGAAAGATGTGACTAGTCCAAGGTCACCCGGCTGGCTTCATGGAGGAAGAAGAGTTGGCTTTTCTACCCCACTTTTCTCACCCAATTAACCACCATATTAAATCTTAATTTAAGGCAACAGAAATTACATCAGCCAGAAATGTAACGTACTGCTATTATCCAGGAATCAAGGGCTGCATCCAGATGTTACTTTTCCGCTATATTTGGATATTCCAGAATAGAGTGTGGGTATTCCAGAATAACCAAATATAGAAGAGTTGACTTTTGTACCCCACTTACCCTTTTAAGGGGACTCAAAGTGGCTGACAAACCTTCTGGTCTTCTCCCCACCACAGACACCCTGTGAGGTAGGTAGGGCTGTGAGAGCTCAGAAGAGAGATTTGACTAGCCTAAGGTCAGCCAGCTGGCTTCATGGAGGAGAAGAGTATTCCCAGATAAGAGTCTGGCTCCCTAACCAGGAGACCAAACTGGCTAAACTACTACTGCTGTTACATTACCATCATCATCATTGGTAATCTTTAGCATCCTCTACCCAGATTGCTAGAGCAAATCCAAGAGCTGTCTGTGACAAGTTCCATGGGTGGCTAATTATTATAATAATTCTAAAAAAAAACAGAATTCTAGAATTCTAAAAGAGTAGCAATTAATTGCTCTCAGCCCCGAAGTGTCACCGTCTGGTCCTTCTAAAAAATCAAGGTCGAATCCAGGCCCTGCTTAACCACCAAGGTTCATAACAACTTTGGGGATCCATTTTTTTCCGCGAATGCCACCGTTTCCTGGCTTTGAGGAATCAATCCCGGTCCTCAAAATTCAATCAACCCAAATACTCAACTTTCCCTGGAGGGGGAGGAGGAGGGAGATCCTTCCACGGAGCCTCCTCTGGATTCCTCTTGAATGGATCCAGGCAGCAACACCAAGGAAAGGAATAAATGACCCAAAAGCAACTAACTCAGATCATCGGATCAAACCGACAGCCGGGGCCGGAGCTCGACGGGGGAGTCCCCGGAGTCTGGAGCCGATCCCGCTCTTGCTGCTGCTGCTGCTCCCGGTACGAAATCGCCACTGCTGCGCCTTCAGCGGGACACACGATCAATCAACCCACCCACCCACCCACGCATCCGCACGCGCGCTAGAGCGCAATTCCGGGACCAGCAAGGCAACCCAAGGTCCTTCGAGGGGGGGGGGGAGGCTTTGGGGCCTGGCATCGAATGCAAGGAAGGGGAACCGGCGAGACTTTCTTTCCCAGGGAAAACCAGTGGAACCGAGGAGGAGGAAGAGGAGCGGAAACAGCAACGGGGTTTTTCAAAGAACCAATCCGACTTGAAGGGGCAAAACCCGGCGCTGGCCTCTAGCGGAGCAGCCACCAAGCCGGGCGCCAGGGCAGAGAGACCGGGGAAGGGGGAGGGGGCGCCAGGCTGGCATTTCTCCTCCGCTGCCAAGCGGCGGCACCCGATCGCCCGGCGGAGGCCAACGACCGAGCGCCGCGCCTGGCGCTTCTCTCCGGCGGCGGCGGCGGCGGGACAGGCGGCGGCGGCGGCCCCGAGCGCCGCGGACTTTGGATTGGGGGCAGCGCCTCCTCCTCCTCCTTCCCCTCCTGCCCTCCAGCGACCCCGACCCACCTTCCCCATGCCCGGGCGGCGCGCCTCCGCTCTCACCTTCTCGCCCGATCGCGCGCGGCGTTCATGGTGCGCGGCCGGCGGCGCTCGGCGGCTCCCCGGGCGCGGTGCCGAGAGGGCCGCCGCGTCGAGCCGCCTCCCTCCCTGCGGCTCCGAGGGCCGCCCCACCAGGAAGACACCGAGCAGACGGGGGGCAGGAGGCGGCGGTCGGGAAGGAGAGACTCGGACCGGTGCGCTTCGCTCTCCGTCTCCTCCTCCTGGAGCGGCGCGCCCTGGATGGGCAGAAGCGTGGCCCGGGCGCGGCGAGCCAGGGAGCGCGAGCCGGGCCTGGCCTGGCAGCAGCAGGCGCAGGAGGGCAGGGGAAAGGGCGCAGTTAAGAATAGCAGCAGCCGCCGCCGGCCAAGGATCGGCTCTCCTTCTGTGTGTGGCGGGCGGGAGGCGAGGCGCGGCGAGGAGGAGGAGGAGGAGCTGGGAGCGGCGGCTGGTGGGAACACAAGCGCCTTCTCTGCGCCGGGCTCGCCGGCTGCCAAGTGGCGTGACTGGCCTGGCGGCGAGGCCAGCGGAGGAGGACCGCGGGGCACAAGGCCAGCGGGACCCGAGGGCAACGGGGAGGGCAGGGAGGAGGAGGAGGATGGGTGCGCGCCAGAAGGGGGTGGCGCACTCCTGCGCAACGTAGCAGGCTGGCCCCGGGTTCTTAGCACCTATGGGTGCTGCAAGCCGGACTCCGGGCCAGCAGAGTGGGAGAAAGAAGACACACACACACCCCTCGTACCCTTGCAGGATAATCCCATCTCGGAGTAATTGCGCAAGCATCCAACAGCTCCCCTACCCACCGCACTACAGCCTGCCCCCCTCTGTCTGTGGCAGCCCGGCGGCCCCCAAGTCACTTGCGAGTCGCCACCGAGTCCTAAAAGCGCCAAAGTCTTTATAGTGTGTACAGTCTTGGAAGCCTCACTTCGAAAGCTGGTTTTTGCTACTGGGTCCTACCGTGGAGTCGTGGACGACTGCTGGTTTGGCCGCCCTGGGACCCCCACGGGCACCCCTTTCTGGGCAGACATGCAGAAGTGGGCTTGCATCTAGGGAGAGGCTGGGGATCGAACCAGCAAACCCCTGTGCTTTCCTAAACTCCCTAACTTTAGGAAAGGGGAAACAGCCAGATTCCTGCGCAACCAAATTTAGTAGTTCTTAACAGAGAACGATGCAAAAGCCACCTCGCTTGGAGTTTAGAAAGGGGTCTGAGCACACAACTGAGTTAAATAAAGTGGGTAGTGTCCTTTGCGACATCCTGTTTTGACACATTTTGATTGGTGCAAGAAAGATCTTGTTCAATGGTGAAATTTCAATTTCCCCCTTAGGGACCGGGTACCATTTCCTTTGCTTTTTTGCACAACTGTATTTTAAGGGTAGGTTTGTAGAAGGCTGGGCATGAAGTTATTATTATGTTGGAATGAATTCTGCCAATCCTTACTCTTTCCTTTGCTATCTCTTGGCTGCAATTCGCAATGGCAATCTTGCTTCGGAAATGCGATCCATGGGCCACATCTGCAGATTCACGGTCGTTTGAAATATCCCATTTTCTTGTTGGGTACCAAAGAGTGCTGGCTGAACCCTGGTTGCCTGCATGGGCATCTCCATGCCGTTTTCTTGGCAGATATACAGAACATAAGAGGAGCCTAGGAAGGAGCTGGATCAGGCCACAGCCCATCTAGCACAGCATCCTGTCCCATGCAGTGGCCCACCAATTGCCCATGGGCATCTCAAGCAGAAGATAAGGGCAAAACTTCCATCTGCTCTCGAATCCTAGCAAATGGCCTTAGAGGCATCCTGCCCATCTCCCCAGCCTGAAAGATATACTTAGGCATCCATTCTAGTAGCTATCGATACGTCTGTCATCCATGAATTTGTCTAACCCTTCCTTTAAGCCATCAAGGCTGGTTGTTGTTATCTTTTCTGGCAGTAAATTCCATAGACTGATGGCCCTCTAGGTGAACAAATACCTCCCCCTGGTTCTAGTGTTGTGTAGAGATGTGCACAAATATTCAAAACATTGAATTTGTTTGAATTTGGACATTCAAATTTGAATTGAATGTCTATAAATTTAAACATTCAAACAAATTTTGAATTTTCGGATCTATTTGAGTTATCTGGACATTTGTATGTGTATGGATGCATACGGGTACATACAAATGTTCTCGACATTCGTATGTGCAAATTCCAACAAATAGATTTGGTTAGAATTGAATGTGGATAAGTTCGAATTTTAAAGAATCGAATTGAATTTTTGGATATTCGAATCGAATCCTGAAAATTGCATTTGTGCATTTGTGAGAGTGGCTGGGAATTGAACCAACAACCCACTGCTTTTCCAGCAGTTTGCTCTAGGACTGAGCTACCACCATTTCCATATTAGTATACTATATAGGAGAAAAGGATTGGAGGTGGTGTTTTTGTTTTGTTTTGGTAAAGTAAGCAAATCAGTAGTTCTTGAATTCACTTGTTCTGCATCTGCATGGTGCCATAAAATCGAAGGATGTCATGATTAACCACTTAATAAACCATTTGTTGATTAATGCAAACCTCATGCATAGTCTATGTTCTGAGAACTTCAGTGATCCATTCTGGGGAAGGCGGTTCACATTTCAGCTGGCCTGTGTCACCATGGCTGTGAGCTACCAGGACAGGATTTGTGGTCCACAAGTTTACAGTTTGAGAATCTCTAGTTCGCATCTTTCCTCAAAGATAAACTCTCACTACTTCACTAAGACTGTCTCTTACCTACCGGTATGTATTTAGCAGTGAAATCTAATAATGTATTACATCACTATAGATCTTCATCTGAAGGCCTTCAGGCCATTAGGGAGAATGAGAAAACCTTCTGAGGGGAAGGGTGTGGTGCCTGCTTCCCTATTCTGTGCGCTGGTGTGGAACGCAGTTTGCTTCTGGCTGAAATCAAGCAAGTTGAGCCAGAACAGTGAAGGCAGCACCTGTAACCATCCACATGACAGCTGCCGGTCCTAGCTTAAGTCCAGAAATTGGGAGTGAAATTTCCCAAGCATTTGAAGCTGCAGGCTGGGAGAATTATTGCAGCCATTTTCAGAGTCTGGCAAAATCGCTCCAGGCTCTGCACGCTGCTTGGCCTAGTTCAGCCATCCGCAGGACCGACAGTTGAACCGGCTCCCAGCTAAGAACACTCAGGCTGTGTTCACTCCTAAGTTTTAATCCAGTTTCAGTCCATCTTCAGCACAGAAGAACACATCAGCAAAGTGAAAGGTCATTTTCTTTATTATCAAACTCAAACGTGGGTTTTCTGTCACTTTGCTGATGTGTTCTCTTATTCTCAAAGTGGACTGAAGCTGAATTAAAATCTAGGTGACAATGCAGCCCCAGGAAGCCATTTTTAAGTGGTTTCCTGTTGCAGCATTCTCCAGTGAGTTTTTTGCACCAACAAGCCCTCCAAAGGTAAGTCCTATGTGGCTAGAGCATTTGCAAGTAGGCAGAGTCTCTCACAGAACACTATACTGAATGGTTCCCATATTGCCTGGCCGCAGATGCCCTGCCCCATAAGGACGGCACAGAAGCTGCCAGAGAGTCAGGAACTACCAGCAGGGAGTTGAATTATAGACACAGGGTGATTCTACACTGACAGATATACTTGACCAGCAAACATACTAGGAGATTCCCTTCTGCACGCCCAGCAAGTAGAAGGAAGGCTTTTAGTACATTTGCTAGTCAAGAATACGGCCAGTGTGGAATCACCCATAAATGGAATGGGATTGTGGCCTTTTATGAGCCTCATCATACAGAAGAGTTTTGTAAAACTCTTGTCACTAAGGCTGTTTCTACATGCAATTAAAAACTAAAATAACTTCTAAGGAGGCTAAGAGATGGTTCGCAGGTGGGACCATTCATAAGCCAATCTGACGGTGTTTTTGCACTAGCTCTGGTGGGGTAGCCAGAGACTGCTCCCACATGCACACACTGTGCGGAACGGCTTCTATCCTAGAAGCAGCTTCACGTATGCCAGAGCATGCCCTGTGCCTATAAAAAACATGCTCTGCAGTCATACTGGCTAGCAGCTAGTACAAGCCAGCAGGGCTATGTTTGCATCTTGTCCAGGCAAACAGGGCCTGGGGTCCCACAAATGCCAGTTGGTGTGGTGAGGTGATCCTGGCAATCACACGTACCCAGCACTTGGGGAAGCGTTGGATAAGTTTGAGATGCATCAGTCATCACAAGCTGCTGACACCCAGTGCATCTTAGCACTTCACCAGCCTTTGCACCACGCAAAAGTGGTGGGAAAAGGCTCTGATTCTCCACCATCTCATAGGGCGCATCCCCATTATAAGCTTAATCCAGTTTCCTTAAACCAAAATAATAGAACCGGATGCAAACGCGAATTTGCCTGTTCCCTTTACTTTCAGCTTAAGCGCGTTCAATACGGATTCTGAGGATCATACGTGGTGTACGTGACTCAAGGGGGGGACTCAAGTGGCTTCTTTTTAAAAGCCGCTTTTTGGGGCTGCCCTGTCCTCTTCCTCCTGTCGTGAACGTGCCACCCATAAGGGACCCCTTCAGGGAGCCTAGCTGGGTGGCTGGGTGGCTGCCGCTTGCCTGGATGGAGGAAAAACAGCAGTGGGCAGCCAGCAATTCTTTCCCCTCCTCTCCCCATTTCCCAGGGCACACAGCAGCAGCAGCCATAGCATTTAAAACAGAACCTCCAGCTGCTTTCCTTTCTTTTCCCTTTCTAAAGGTCAGAACTTTCAGAATTGCGCAAATTTGCAACATTGTTATAAGGTGTGAAGTGGGTAGATCGCTACAGTGTAGCTTTAAGGAGTGCATTTTTATAGTGGCTGTTTTGAGGGGTGGATTTTTTCAATGAAATCACTATCTTTGGAAGCAAGCTATTGGGGGAGGGAAACCCTAAACACGGATTCTCATCCCTTAACACCCTACAGTCCCCACAGTAAAAAATGTAAAACATTTCAAGCGCACAAACTGGAGTGAGACCTGTTGAAATGAGTATTAACATTTACAATGCTTTGGAGCAATTTAACACGCGGAAAGCGTGTTAAGCCAAACTGATGTGGGGTCTGCCAGGATTGAAAATGGTTTGAAATCGAAATAAGGTTGTAATGGGATGTGGACAGTCTAGGCTAGGAAAGGTAAATTAGAGATGGAATGAGAATGCAACGGCCACACACAACTGTCTCTTAAAACTGCATTCACACCTAAGTTTTACTCCAGTTTCAGAGTGAGAGGTCACATCAAGAAGGTCTCAAACTGTTTCAGCATTATCTAACTCAGAAAATCTGATTTTAGTTAGATAATATGGAGAGAAAATGACTAGCCACCCTACTGATGTATTTTCTCACTTTGAAAGGGGACTGAAACTGGATTAAAATTGTAGGCCCTTTCTGCACTGGGCCATATACTGGATTATATTTCAGAATAAGAGTCTGTCATCCATATGCTAGTGCAGACTACAGCAGTCCCATTGCCGAAGGGACATTTGAGCTACTTTTGTTTCCTATGTATGAATGCAACCTCAGTGTAGCTGCAGCTAATCTCCCAGTGTTCTGATACTGGAGCTTACTCAGTTTTATTATTTGGTCTTCATATTTGTACAGGGAGTGTTAATCATATTAAAGCTGAATTATGCAAAAGATCTTCACTCTGTGCTAATATGTAAAAGGCGGAATGACCACACCTCTTAGACAACATGGAATAGAAGGTACCCTAAGTCAAACTGTCATCTGACGGTAGCCTAGTACATAGGGGACATTATAAGCTTATTTCAGTTTCAAACCGTTTTCAATCCTCGCAGTTCCCACGTCAGGTTGGCTTAACACGCTTTCTGCGTGTTAAATTGCCCCAAAGCGTTGTAAATGTTAATCCTCATTTCAACAGGTCTCACTCCGGTTTGTGCGCTTGAAACGTTTTACATTTTTTACTGTGGGAACCGTTCTGTGTTAAGGGATGAGAGTTTCCCTCCCCCAATAGCTTGCTTCCAAAGCAAGCTGTAAAAATCCACCTCTTAAAACAGCCGCTACACTGTAGCAATCCAACCACTTCACACCTGATAACGATGTTGCAATTTTGAAAGTTCTGACCTTTAAAAAAGGGAAAAGGGAAGAAAGCAGCCAAAGTTTGGGTGAGATGTGTGAATGTTTTAAAGGCTGTGACGGTGAGGGGCGAAGGGGGCTTGAGTTGCCACTGCTGCTGTGTGCCCTGGGAAATGGGGAGAGGAGGGGAAAGAATTGCTGGCTGCCCACTGCCGTTTTTCCTCCATCCAGGCAAGCAGCAGCCACCCAGCCAGGTTCCCTGAAGGGGTCCCTTATGGGTGGCACGTTCACGACAGGAGGAAGAGGACAGGGCAGCCCCGAAAAGCAGCTTTTAAAAAGTAGCCACTTGAGTTCCCCCATTGAGTCACATACGTCCTCAGAATCCGGATTGAATGCAATTCTGGCTGAAAGTAATGGGATCAGGCAAATTCGCGTTTGCATGCGGTTCTGTTATTTCGGTTTAGGGAAACTGAATTAAGCTTATAATGGGAACGTGGCCGTCAAGCTTTCACAAAGTGTAGAAGATGGTATTCTGATGCACCCAGGTGCATGTGGACTGTCTGCGTAAATAAATATACCACTCTGTAGTGTGTCCAGGAGTTTAGCTGAACTTCAAGAAGGGACAGGCGGGATGCCTCTAAAGACCATTTGCAGGGAGTCGTGGGCAGGTGAAAGTTTTGCCTTTGCCTTCTGCTCGAAAATGCCCAAAAGCAAATGGTGTGCCACTAAGTAAGACAGGATGCTGCAGCCTGACCCAGCAGGGCCCCCATTATGAGCGCACAAAATGTGGTAATTAAGTGGATGATGCAATGTTTTATTGTTTTGTTTTATTTTTATTATTGTGACCTCAGGTGCACTGAAAGCAGAATGAGGTTCCATTTGGAAGTGTTTTGATCCTCGGGGGACCAAAACACAGTTTGCCCAAATGCAACGGATGCTTCTAGATAGCACCTTCCTCCATCCCACACCAGGCTCACAGGAAGCACTACCAAGCCAACCCCATCAAACTGATGGAGATTTACAGATTGGACACAGTGTGGCTTATTTCCAGGAAGCCTTGTATAGGATTGCATAGAAAAGCTCAGCTGGTTTCCCCCAAAAGCTAGTTTTCTATGAAAATGACATTTTGAAAACTACAGATGCCCTCACAAAAAAATGCATGTGGTAAATCCCCTTTTAAAAGCCTGTTGCTGAAGATAAGGAAGGATGCTTTAAAACACCTTTGCTTTCTCTTTGTGAGATAATATTTCTTTTTTCAGTAAATCAATTTAATCAGTAGGCTTACTGGCTAAAACTCATGAGTAATTGATTAGATATGTTCAAATTCCTTGCAGCCATTATCTTTCTTCTCATTTTTAAAATTACACAGACAGACATAATTCAAAGAAACCTGAAGGATTCAAATAATACCTTTGTGGTAGAGGAAACCCTCAGGCCACGGAACAGCATTTAGCAGCGGTAAAGTAGACTTCTATTTTAGAACAGAATTATGGCTTGGACAGAAGAGTTAGGACGGACGATGGGAAGTATTTTTTTCATCCAAAGAGTCAACATTTTGTGGAATTTACTACCAGAAGAGGCGGTGACAGCAACCAGCCTGGATAGCTTTAAGAAAGGATTGGATAAATTAATGGAAGTAAAGTGTATCAGTGGATGCCAGAATGAATGACTAGTTTACAATTTGCCAACACCTGGTCAGGTGTATCTGCACTTACAGGAAGCACGTACAGCAGTCATGTCAAACATACAGCCCGCGGGCCGGATGCGGCCCGCAGGCCGATTTGATACGGCTCGCGATTGCACAGAACGAGGCGGCGCTGCGTGCATGCTGCCGCCAGAGAGAGAGCGAATTTCTACAGGTGCCGGCGCTCGGCTCTGCTGCTGCTGCCGAGAGAACCAACATTAATTCTCTGAGAAGCAGCAGAGCAGAGACGGCGCCTGTAGAAATTCGCTCTCTCTCCGACAGCTTCAGTTCTTCTCCGAGCGCGGGGCAGATCCCTTCCGTGCAGATCGGAGAGCTGAAGCTGCTGCTGCTGCCGCTGCCCCCCTCGGCCTGGCATTGCTTGCAAGGGGTGGAGGCAGCAGCTACGAGTTAAGTTCTCCGATCTCCACGCGATCGGAGAAGAAATGAAGCCTGCCTGCCTCCCTGCCCTCCCTCCCTGCTTCCTTCGTGAAGGAAGGAAGCAGGCAGGCAGGCAGGCAGGAGAGGGAGAGAGAGAGAGAGAGAGAAGTGTTGGCTTTAATACCTGCTTTTCTCACCCATTAAAGGTGACTCAAGGCAGCTGACAAAGCTTCTGTTCTCCCCACAGGGTGGTAGTTGGACCAGTGAGAGCTCAGAAGAGAACACAAGCTTTGTCAGCTGCTTTGAGTATATAATATACTATACTATATAATTAAATAAATAAAATGTTATAATAATTCAGTACATTTTTTTTATTTGAATCCGGCCCGCCTACACATTCTAAATTTAATATATGGCCCTCTGTAAAATTGAGTTTGACACCTCTGACGTACAGCCTACAAGCGCCCCCTGCTTGTTGCCTAATTGTAAACCAGCAATGGTGCGTAACATTGTGCACCACAAGCTACCTAATATTTATCCCATGCAACTGGGCACCCACCTGGAAGCGTCTAGCTGGGGAGGTTCAGAGCTGCTGTGCCAGAACCCTGGCAACTCGCATGACCCCCTGATGTGACTGCGACTGGCCAGACCATCAGCATTGGGTAGCAATGGCGCTAGCGTACACGCAGTCGCATAGGATGCCATGCTCAAGATGGCGGCGCTCAGGAGTGGATTGATTGCGTGGGGACGAGGCTGTTGTGCAAGTGCTAGTCAGCATTTGTCTTGCACAACTTTCCAATCCACGGAATAGGAAGGGTAGTGTGAAATGGCCCCAGGTAAAGGTTTTGCCTTTGGGCATGGTCACACCTTCACTTTAAACCTTCTTCAGTCCATCTTCAGGTCTGACTGCTCACATCTTTTTATTTCTATCCATTTTATTTGTGGATTTTCCACTCATGAAAGTCCAATGGAAGGTGGAAAGTCCACAAATAAAATGGATGGAAATAAAAAGATGTGAGCAGTCAGACCTGAAGATCGACTGAAGAAAAGTGTGACCACAGCTTTTGTCTTTTTCAGATGTCCATAAGCAATTGGACCACTGTGTGAGATGGGCTGTGGTCTGATCCAGCAGGGCTCTTTTTACATTCACTCCTCTACCTATAGCTGTGGTAGTAAAACTAGAGGGCTTTTGATAACAAAATAGACAAACAGGAGTGAAAGGTTGCTGCAGTCTGCCCTGTGCTATTGTCCCTGTCTCTTTTCTCTATTTGGCATCCTGCCTTATCATCACACACCTCCTTATCATCACAAAAAAAGGCCACAGCTGCCTCAGCAAATGCAAACTCATTTGCGTGCATCGAATTTCTTCCTGAGGAGTCTTGCAAAGCTTCAATGCCTTATCTTAAGTTTCAGATAATTAAAGGTTTGGCTAATGCAAAGTGCTGAAATGATTGCAAAACATATTCCAGACAATAGACCCTTGTTTGATACACAGATCTGATAGCCCCAGAGATTGCAACTGTTACTGAGCATTTATTTAATGCCCTAGTAGCGCACAGGCAGTCTGGAGAACAGACATCGGTGGAATGATCTGCCAGGAACCCGCACCACTGATGTCAGAATAAGAGAATCAGGGAAAAAAGAGCAGGTATGCTAGGCCATGCCAGCGGCAGAAAAGGACAACATGGTATGCAGAAAGCAAAGTTATTTAGTGATGCAATGCATTGTGACTCACTGCGGGTACACAGACAGAGAGACCGTGGTGTAGCTGCCTGTGTGTCTGTCACTGATATTTGGAGAAAAAATAATGGTGATCTCACCTATGAGTTAGCCAATAAATAGAGGACATGGTACATTTCAATGCAGTGTGTTCGTATTGGTTTCCAGTGGAGTGTTTATTTCCTTGTTTGCTGATCGCATTTAAATGCAGACCTTTAAGGGCTAGGCAGAACCCAGGCAAAGGGCAGGGACAGCAGGATTGCCAAATGGCAGTGATCCCTCTCAGCTGCAAAGGCCAGCTGGCAAAGAGAGCTGAGCAGATGGGAAGGTACGGAGAGGACAGAAGAAGAGTTGGCTTTTCTATCCCACTTTTCTCACCCATTTAAGGGGACTCAAAGCAGCTGACAAACCTTCCTATTCTTCTTCCCACAACAGACACCCTGTAAGGTAGGTGGGGCTGTGAGAGCTCAGCAGAGAGCTATGATTAGCCCAAGGTCACCCAACTGGCTTTGTGGGGGAGGGCAGAATCAAACCCAGTACTCCCAGATAAGCGTCTGGCTCCCTAAGCACTAGATCAAACCGGCAGGTGAGAGTTGCTTAATCTTTAACAGGCAAATGACAGCTACAGAAATGTGGTCTGTTTCAATTCCATGTACTTTGTGTTTATCAAGCAGCAATTTGATGCAACCTTTATCAGTCAGTACAGTCAGGTTAGATCAAATTAATCTATAGGTGTACTTTGGATAGTTTGCTCCGGTGTGCATCACTTGATGTTTGTTCTCTTAATGAAGAGCATTTGCTATTCTGGTGTCCATTTCTTCAGTATGTAGAAAGCCATTCAGAAGTCTCTATGCTCCTTTTTTTAACCACTCTGTACTATCTTGGCGCTTTTTGCACTCACTGGTCTTTGATCTGGATCAACGAGTCTGGAATAACTGGGCCCACTGATCCTGGATTGATGGCGCTGATTTGGCCCATGTGTCTTCACAGCCTCAAAGCCTGCATGAACTCCACAGTCATCCCCATGCTTCCAAGGGCTAGGAGTGAAAGTTCCTAGCCTCAGGGCCTTTTTTTTTTTTGGGGGGGATACTTTTTGGCACTGAAAAGCACCTGCCAGTAGATCCAGATTAATAGCCTCTTAGTCAGGATTCTGGTCCATCAAGTGCAGATGGAGTAGGACCAATGGGAGTTGATCTGCATTAACATGTGGATGAGGTAGACGAGGATCTGGAGTAAGAGGCTCTTACTCCAGATTAAAGGTAAGTGTCTTCTGCTAACTTGGCCCTTGACTCTAGATAATTAATGTATTTCTAAAACAAATCCCAGGACAAAACCCTGGGGAACTCCCATTGTTATGGTTCTTTATTGTGAGAAATGTCTATTTACTGCTACCTTTTGCTTTCTGTTCCTTCACTAGGTTCTTGTCCATAATTTATTTATTTATTTTATTTATTTATTTCCATTTCTATCCTGCCCCATACCCAAAGGTCTCTGGGCGGGTAACAATAGATCAAACAACATATTAAAAACAAGTATTAAAAACAAGGCACAGATTAAACTAAGGTACATAATTAAAAGCTCTGATTTAAACCGTACATTCAGTGGTCTGTTAATAAAACTGTGACCGAAGGGGGAATGAGTCAACCTTGGCCCAAGGCTAAGGCAAAAAGATATGCCTTTACAGCCCTCCTAAATGACAACAGTGAAGGGGCATGGAGTACCCTGGAGGGGAGACCATTCCACAGTCTAGGGGCCACCACTGAAAATGCTATCTCCCGGGTGCACACCAACCTTACTATCGAAGGTGGTGGAACAACCAGGCGGGCATCTTTTTCAGATCTTAAGGCATAGGCAAGACAGTATGGGAGAAGGCGTTCCTTTAGGTATTTGAGGCCCAAGTCATTTAGAGCCTTATAGGTCAGAATTAACACCTTGAATTGGGCTGGGTAATGAATTGGCAGCCAGTGCAATTCTTTTAAAATTGGTGTAATATGTGTCTGGCTAGCTATTCCAGTCAGCACTCTGGCAGCTGCATTTTGCACTAACTGCAACTTCCGGACCATCTTCAAGGGCAGCCCCATGTAGAGTGCGTTGCAAGAGTCCAATCTAGAGGTTACTAGAGCATGGATCACTGTGGCCAGGTCATCTCTATCCAGGAAAGGGTTAAGCTGACATACCAGCCGTAGATAGGAATAGGCGCTCCTGGCCACGGCCTCCACCTGGATTTCAAGTTTTAGCACAGAGTCCAGGAGTACCTCCAAATTACGCACCTGTCCTTTCCAGGGTATAGCCACCCCATCAACCCACCCCATCCCAAATACCCGGATCCAAGACCCTGTGATACACAGCACCTCTGTCTTCTCTGGATTCAACTTCAATTTATTGGCCCTCAGCCAGCCCATTACCGCCCATTATTGCCCATAAGACAATCTGTCCTTTACTTCTAATGTTGTTTAGTTCACTGAGAACTTTTTGGTGAAAGACTAAGTTTTGTAATTCCAAGCAGATAATGGCAAAATCCTCACAGCCAAATCAGACCACACTGAAAGGGCACTGAGAAAGTGTGAATACTGCAGATCATGTCAACCATCTGATGCTGATTCTGCTGCCAGGAGCACACTGCATTCTTGTGAGTATTCGTTTGGCAGAACAGGAAAAAAACACTCTGCAAAGAAGTCCAGTCCTTATTAGCTCCTGTGGCCATTGTGTGAAGGGATACAAGATGACTTACCTGTGTTCTGCATGCAGACGGCAGGTCCTTGTTCTGGGATATAATCCAGGGTAAGATCCAATGCAGAAAGGATCAGAGGTTGAGGATGAATATTGTATCACTAGATCTCTATCTAGTACACTGACGAGGGCTGCATCCAGATGTTGGTTACTTATTCTCCTACATCTGGATATTCTGGAACAAAATATGGGTATTCTGGAATGTCCATGCTTTATTCCAGAATATCCAAGTATAGTGGAATAGGGGCCTTTTCCCACTTAATGTCAGTGGGATGGTATCCCACTGAAGTTAAATTCAGGGCTGGTGGACAATGTTTGCACTGTGAACACTGGGACTGTCCTCAGCTTAACCTATGGGCTGTCGCAGTGTGGATGGTCTGCCCCAGACCATCTGAATTGCCATAGCAATGGCTGCAGCAACTTCTGTGCATCAGGCCATTGCTATAGCAATTGTAGCACACATTTGCACAGCCACAGCCTCACTTCCCTTCTCCCGTGCAGTGTTCACACCAGGAAGTGGTGCAAATGTTTCATCTGGGAGTATACTGGGATATTCTTAGGTGCCCAGGGATGGAGAAGGTGGCCTTATGTGCAGATGGACCATCCTAGAGCAGCCCAATCCATGTTCTACAGGTTAGTGCAAACAGGTCTGAAGTAATCAACATCTGGATACAGCTGGGGAAATTATATTGAACTATAGTTCCCCCCTCCCCATCCCCTTTGCCTATTTGTCTATAATGGTTGAGAATGGTGAGAGTAAATATCTGAAAACATTTGGATTCACTGTCACTGCTTTGGTCAACCAGAGGAAACTTCTCAATGGGCTGTACAGTCATTTCAAAGGAAAGTGAGAAGCACGGGGATATTTAGCATTGCAAGATCCCCTGGAGACATTTTGGCTTAGCCTGTAAAGGCACGCGGACAAGGAGATTTATTTATGGCAGGGAAGGGGGTGTGGTACTTTTCCTGGCTGTAATTGTTTCCCATTTCCGCAGGTTTTATTTGGTGCCTCCTTTCCTTGAGATAATGAAGGATATAGGAAACCTATTCTTCGGTTACAATCTTGTCATACACTCACTTCTGGGCTTCCTGTAAGCATCTGAACATTGGAAGAGCCAATTTGTTGGAAAGTCCTTCTTTTGTCCCAGACTTCTCAAAATGAATTGGAATTATAAGACACACGCATTTCCACAGAACTTTCCTCAAAATAAATTTCCAGTGAAGAGAGCATTGCGGGTTCGGCACGCATTGCCTAGCAAGCTGAGCCTGCGCATGGGGACAGTCCTGGGGTATTCAGGAAGGAGATTGGAGCTCACATCATTGGGAGGTGGAGTGTGCTTGCCACGCCTGCCCTCTGCATTGGGGGTCGCAACAGCTGAGATTTTTGGGGAGTGAAAAAATCCCAATCGCCAAGGCAAGCAGGATAATGGCTTGATTTTGTCCCTTTCCCCAAATATTCCACCCTCGTCTCCTGATTGCCAAGGTGATCATGATAATGGCTTGATTTTCTCCCACTCACGGTTCCCGGTGGAGTGGAGCTGCGCAAAACTGCTCAGCTGCCCATCTGCCACTAAACCTTGTAGTGGCTTTGGGTTTTAAAAAATTATTTTAAAATGTATTAGACTTAATTTACCGTAATTTTTTTTTCTGTGCCTCCTAGTCCAGTCCTGGCTTTCTGTGCCGCTAAGGGAGGGGGGGGGGATGTGGCATTTGCAGCTAGTGGCACAGGAGTGGGCTGACGTGAATCCGGGTTCCAATGAGGAGAGAGGGGGCGGAGAAGAGGTGGTGCTGCTCCCCCGTGCCAGGGTTGGCACGGTTTGCATGGGGATGGCTTCATCCATACCAAGCCTGTGTCACTGGAAATGGCATGGGGATGGACAAGATTCAATCTCAGACCCGCTCCCAGCCCCATGCATGCCCATTTCGAGACAAATGGCTTGCATGGGGACATGGCCTTAGAGGGCTGCTCCAAGGGAGAATTATCAGATTTGCCAGATAGTTTTCCCCCCGTGTGAGTTTTACTGTGGAGAAAACCCTGGAAAGGGTATCCCATCCTTAGATGGGAATTCACATGAGGCTGACAGATGACTCTTCTTTTCAGGCACATTGAGAGGGGACAATGTAGCCAGTTGCATCATGGGAACAAATCCTGCTTTCCAGTGACCAATCAGACCCCTGAGCCTTTGTTGCCAGCCTTTGGGGCAATAGAATGAGGTAGGAAATTAATGTCTGTTTTTGTTTTTTGATGTCAGATGGGGTGCATTTTTTAAAAGGGACAGATGCCTCCAGACACATGCTAATCTATGCTACCTGTGCGCAGTTCTATTTAGCAAAGTAAACAGATGCTGGTTTAACAGAATATTTTTATTTCTCACTTACCTAAGAATGCTGCACTATTACTGCAGGCGACAGAGTGTCCTGTCTGGCAGATGGGAAGCCATTGTGAAGGGGCAGAACAGCTTCCGATCCTCCCATCTGGCAGACGGAAGCCACTGTGAGGGGCTGTCACAGCACAGTCCATGTCTGGAGGCATCAATAGATACATTATAAGCAACTACCATAGTGTTTCACAGGCCTCTTTGCCACCACAACAGTAGTGGAAGAAAAATGACACCTATAAGTCCATAAAAGCCATTTCTACCACGTTCAGAGAAAACCTTCCAGGGGTGAGCCTTCCTCTCATAGGAGCATTAGATTGTCTTAGTTCAGGTGTTTGAATATTAATGAAGATTGTTCTCTGAAATGGGGGGATATATATAAAATCTTTCAAAAATATATTCCCAAATCCTTATTATCTAATACAGTATTTCAATACAACTCCCAGATTAAAAATTAAAATGTGAATTCTCCGTTTAAAAGCACCCCAATTACTAAAAATAAAGAAATAGCTGGCTAACATGGTGCACATGAGTCATCAAATTTTTACCTATTTGGGAGTTCACATTTGAACATTTCTTCAAGCAAGCAAAAATAACAGTAATAGTACAGAGCTAGGATCCCCTAAAGTAAAAATGCAACGTGAACAGCAAACAAAAGTTGTAAAACATCCTGATTGCCACACATGAATTTTTTAATATATATTGTCAACAGTTTTACCCATTTTAAAAAAAGTCTCCCACAACTGGCCAGCCACCTTGAGGGCAACTTACGTTTCTGACGCCTTGCTGAGCAGCAAATGTGATGCAGTGTGCGTGCACATGTGTTGTGTTTCATTCACAAGGAAACAGCTTTTGCCCAAGGGGTGTAGAAGTATTGGAAATAACAAGTGTTGTCAAGCTGGGACCAGGAGGAACTGCTGCAAGATTGCTCTGAACTCTAGGGAATTCTAGCATTAAAGTGAACGTTTTAAAAAGGGCTGGGAACAATTTGTTCTTCAGATGTTACTTTCTTCTGCCAAAGATTGTGATTGGATAACTAGCATCATTAAAAAGGGAGCATTCCAAACCTGTCTTCCCCCCACGCCACCGACCCTAGAATTTCCTCCCTACAAAACAACTGAATAAAACCATTTCCTTTGGCAATAGATATACCTTTTGAACAAGCAGCAGTGAGTGACTCTGAAATTAGAAACTGTATAGATTGGAAATGGCAAGGGAGCATTTTTCACCGAACAGATTGATGATGCAAGCTGGGTGTCTGCACTGGGATCGCAATGGATAGTTTCAATCGAAGCCAATAACTGGCAGCAATGAGGTTGCAGTGGCAGAGCTGAGTGTCTTTGAGATCTTTGAAAAGTAGCAAATGAGGCTTTGACCCAACATGAAACCATATCACAGGCTATCCAAATCATTGGGCCTGTTCACACTTACCCTTCCAGAGCTATTCTGGACATTCTGGGAGAAAAGAAATCCACTCTCTATAGCACATTCTGCAGTGTCTGGTTGCATCTGGCATCAGCCCTGATCTTCCAGAACTGTGGGAAAGTAACAAGCTTTCCGCAGATTCACCAGGAGCAACTGGTGAGCTGCTAGCAAACTCTCGGACACAGCATTTGCACTCTCTTGCCAACTAAGGAGCTGGACTTCTATCTGGGAATACCTAGTTTGATTCCACCCTTCTCCAGGAAGCCAGCTGGGTGACCTTAGGCTAGTCACAGATCTCTTCTGAGCTCTCACAGCCCCACAATAGACACTCACAGAGTGTCTATTGTGGGTGGGGAAGAATAGAAAACTTCGTCAGCTGCTCTGAGTCCCCTTAAATGGGTGGGAAAAGCCAGGTAAAAAAAGCCAATTATTCTTCTCCTTTTCTATTGGGTGTGAACACTGTGTGTGGGCAGGGGGGCATCCCTGTGACTGTGGAACTGCGCACTACATCACGAGCACTATAGCAATGCCCCGGTGCATATCAAATGTTTATTGGCTGTTGTTATGGCAGTCTGGTCAGAACTGACAATCTGCACTTCCAGTTGATTTCACCACCACAATGTGACTTCACAGTAGCCCTGGGAGCATGTGGGTGGCAAGTACCCTCACATTCACATTGGCTGGAGGCCGGTTCTGTTCGGAACCGTCCCAGCCTGTCCGAGAGCTGCATTATCCAGCTTCCGGGTGTAAGGCATGAAATCGTGCTCTACACCTAGCCCAGGCCGTCCCTGGCCGTCCCACAGCTGTACTGGAGTGAGAGCACTTGCACTCCCCCTCCTGGACAGCTGCAGGCCCCACCCCCTGCTGCTGCTATTGGGCCGAAATCGACCCAACAGCTGGCAGGCATGTGCAATCACCTTACCTTGAATCCGTCCCCTCGTGGCCTAGCTCTGTTCGGCTATAGTGCGAAAAGGCCTCTGTTCTGTAGGAAAGGCGCAGCTGAGTTTGCTTTCCAACTCTCAGGTACACTTGTTGGAGCTCTATATACCTACAGGTGAAACAGCTCTGTGCAGCTACAGGTGCCTCAGTGTCAGTATTACCACCCTGGGTCCAAAGGCAGAGTATAGTTGAATCATGTTCTTTCACTATATTAAAATAATAGAAGCAAGCAGGGATGGGCACAATTTTTTTTTTTTGCATCTGATTCATATTGAATCAAATGTAAGAAAATTCATATTTGTTTGAATAGATTCCCTTTGAATGTGGTAGGATTCTTTTTGATACGAATGTATTTGTATGAATTCATATGAATATTCGATATGAATGCATCCATATCCCATCCATATCCCACAGGTATCCTGTAACATATCCACTCTGAAAGCATCAAATCCACTTTGAATCCACTCTCGATCCATGTCAAATGCACTCTGGATCCATTGCAGATATGACTGGTGCAGCCACTTTCCCAACTCTCCAGTTCACAAATTTTCAAAAACATTTGTACGAATGTTTCGAAACGTTCATACGAATACGAATGTCAATGTACGAATGTCATAACATTTGATTCATATATGAATGTCCGAATATGTATGAATATCGAATGTTACAAACATCCGTGGACATCCCTAAAAGCAAGCATTTGAGTATTTGAAGCATTGCAGTTCGTTCCTCTTTCCCATGACTCTTTACTGAATACCATAATCCAGCCAGGTTCTCATAACATGTCCTGTCTTATCTACATACGAGATTACCCAGAAAGAACGGGAGCTCTTTGAAGCTCATGGGCAGGAGAGTAAGGACAGACAAGGGCAAGTATTTTTTGACCCAGAGGGTCATCGGTCTATGGAATTTACTACCAGAAGAGTTGGTGACAACAACAAGTTTGCATTGCTTTAAGGAAGGATTAGATAAATTAATGGAGGACAGGTGTATCGATGGCTGCTAGAATGGATGCCTAGGTATTGCCTCCAGGTTGGAGAGACAGGCAGGATGCCTTTAAAGGCCATTTGTTGGGATTTGGGAACAGGTGACAGTCTTGCCTTTATCTTCTGCTTGAGATGCTCAGGAGCAATTGGTGGGCACTGTGTGAGACAGGATGCTGGACTAGATGGGCTGTGGCCTGATCCAGCAGGGCTCCTCTTATGCTACTGAGTCTGTGAGAAAGGCAAGCAGATATGCCTGAGTGTGGAAATTAAGACAACGATGGCAGCTGCTAGCAATTAGAATTCTTGTTCATGAAGAATAGGAGAAAGGGAACTATTCCCTCCCCCATTTTGGGGGGTTCAAAACCTCTTTTTATACTCTAAAAATCTAATTGTGTGGGAGGCTTCTCAATCCAGATTAAGTAAATCATTAAGCGTCTGCCTTATTTATTCCAGAAAACCAAATAAAAGGTACTAATCAAAATGAAACCTTTGCTTAATCTTTACTTTTAATATTTCACCTCAGAATCTTTAAGAGATCTTTTGTTTCGTGTACAGTGTAAACTGCATTTACGGGAAATCAACTTAAAGCTATCAGATATTTTAAAAAAGGAAGGGGCAACTCCAAAAGTCATGTTTGCATGTTTACTTCATAGGTTAATTAGTTTCCATGGCATCTAAGGTTAAAGACCCCCCCTCTTTTTTTGCAATGGTCCCATAAACCTTTGAAGCACCTACTTATACATTAGCTGGACACATTTAATATAGAAATTTTGGAGTATTTCTGTAACACAGAATTGTCATTTGTATCTTTTTAAATGGCTGTTATTTTTTTTTAAAAAGTAATTTTTTATAGTTTATACATTTATATTTTGAATACTGGTTGTCTGAGGAGGAGGAGGAGGAGGAGGAGAGTTGGCTTTTCTACTTCGCTTTTCTCGCCCATTTAAGGGGACTCAAAGCGGCTGACAAAGCTTTCTATTCTTCTCCCCACTACAGAACACCCTGTGAAGTAGGTGGGGCTGTGAGAGCTCAGAAAGAGCACTGTGACTAGCCCAAGGTCACCCAGCTGGCTTCTTGAAGGAGTGTGGAATCAAACCCGGTATTCCCAGATAAGCATCCGGCTCCCTGACTACTAGACCAAACTGGCTCCAATAAGTCATTAAAACTGGTGTTATAGGCCTTATTGGGTTTGAGGACCATACCTAGGGTACCAGATGGAGACTTTTCATGTGCCAAGGCTTTTAAAACCACATGGTTCAGGCTCCCTTTAGCAAATCTGCTTTCACATCGCTTTGTCATGGTGTTTTATTAGGATCTTGTGTTTGTGACTTGTAAAATTAGGATTTATGTGCTCCCCAGAGAACTGTGGCCATGGGGTGACTATATAAATACAACAAGTAAGTACACAAATAGATGAATACAACTCTTTGGTGGAAGAGTCTGCCTTTGGGGGGATCTTATGCTTGTTTGATTTTCCTTTTTGTCACTTAAGTAAACATATATAGGAGTGTCCTGTTTAGGTAATTTTTAAAAATTACAGACTATACAGCACTGCCTCACGATGGGCTTGGTTTTTTCATCCAATATTTCATTGTGAAATATTTGTCCAAGTGGGTCATTGAGTTCTCCCAGAGTCTTCAGCAGAAAACAGGAAATTCTTGAACACACTTTCTGATGTCACTCCTCAAATCTGCATTTAGTTTCTACAGTGTCCTCCCAACTACACATCCAATACTGTCCAACTTATAATATAAGAACATACATGAGCATAAGAAATGCCTCACTGGATTGGACCCATGGCTGACAAACTGAGCAGGACCAGCAGGACATGAGCACATAGCTTGCTATCTCCCAGCGGCTGGCTTTTGCAGGGCTTTGGGTGCTTCTACATAAGCATACTGTAGAAGCATAAGGCTTCTACATAAGCCTTTTTGCGTGCTTTCTAGCTAGGTCTCTTAGGGCTATTCCACACTTGCTGGTAGATTGGACCACCAAATGTGCTTGATTTGCACAGGGCAAAGTTTTGAATGGACAAGGGCCCTTTCTGCACTTGGCATATTCTAGATTATATCTTGGGATAGTAGTCTGTTGGCCACAAGCTAATGCAAACTATGGCAGATCTCACTTGGGTACAGAGAGGCCCCATTAGGCCCAAAATGGTGGGCTAGTTACAGCTACCAGGATATTGGACCACCAAGTTTTGTAGAAGGCATGCCAGGTGTCCCTTCACAATGTGGTCCAGGATACAATAGGGGTCCATTGTGCCAGCACAGCATGGCACACCACTGCAATTAGTCCCATGGCCTTCAGAGCTCCAGGCCAGCTCTGAAGCTGGCTCAAGCTTTATAGGTTGTGTGGGGACAAGAATGGAACAGGGTCTTGTTCCAGTCCAGCATCCATCTGTTCCACCAGGATCCTGTCTACTTGGTATGTTCTACTGAAGTCAAGTGTGGAAAGGCTCTTGAACAAAAGCCTTCTATCTAAAGGAACAGGATACCCATGGATTGTACCAATGGCACAGTTGGCATGGCATCCAACCTCCCCCCAAATAGTGCTCAGTGGAGATTTCCCCTCCTCTGCTTACCTTTTAGGAAGGAGGATGGGAGACAGCCCAGTGCAGCCTTTTTTCCAACTAGGAAAGGAGAGCAATGGGTGGAGAAAGCAACAGAAATTCAAATTCACTCTCCATCCTTCCACATTTTCTTCCAGTCTTACTGTTTTGATAGTGATTGTGGAATACTCACACTCAGAGGCCATGTCTTCACGGCAACCTTATCTCGGATTCAAAACATTTTCAATCCTTGGAGTCCGCACGGCAGTTTGGCTTAACACGCTTTTCCCGTGTTAAACCACCCCAAAGCATGGTGAATCTCAGTCCTGATTTCAGCAGGTCTCACTCCGGATCGTGCACTTGAAACGTTTTACATTTTTTACTGTGTGGACAGTACCATTTTAAGAGATGAGAATCCATGTTTAGGGTTTCCCTCTCCCAATAGCTTGTTTCCAAAGACAGTGATTTCAGTATAAAAATCCACTTAACAGGGATCGCTACACTCTAGCGATGGAACCACTTCACACCTTGATGGTTGGAATAACGATGTTGCAATTTTGCACAATTCTAGCTCTTTGGAGTTCTGACTTTAGAAAGGGAAAGGGAGGAAAGCAGCTGAATGTGAATGCTTAAAGCAAAGGGGCTTTAGTTGCCGCTGCTGCTGTGTGCCCTGAGCAATGGGGAGAGGAGGGGAAAGAATCGCTGGCTGGCTGCCTGCTGCCATTTTTCCTCCATCCATGGAAGCGGCAGCCACCCAGCCACCCAGCTAGGCTCCGTGAAGGGGTCCCTTATGGGTGGCGCATCCATGCCAGGAGGAAGAGGGCAGGGCAGCCCCGAAAAGCAGCTTTTAGAAAGTAGCCACTTGAGTCCCACCTTGAGTCACGTACCCCACGTACGATCCTCAGAATCCGGATCCAACGCGATTAAGTTAAAAGTAATGGGAACAGGCAAATTTGCGTTTGCATCCGGTTCTATTATTTCGGTTTAGGGAAAGCGAAATAAGCTTGCTGTGGGGATTTGCCCAGAGAGAGAGATGGACATAAGTCTACTGCTTTGGACACAAAAGCAGGATAAAATGCATGGTGTTTTAAACACGTGACTTTTAAGTAAATAATGCTAAGCACTTGTTTTTTTAAGTAGGGTGAAAAAAACTTGTAGTAAAGTCATACACCTCACATTGCAGCCTTTTGGTCATGTCATGGTCATCATGCTAAATCTTTTCCCCCACCCCACTGTTTGCTCATTTGCTGCAGCAAGAAAAGAATTTTCTTTGTCATCTGCTGAGCAAAATTGCATTCCAGTTCTTCTCACGGACACTTCTTGATTTATCACCTTTAAAGTTCTTTACAACTCTGCCTCTCCCGGTTTATCCGTTCTTGTCTTTTATTGTCTGTACAGTGTTTCCTGGCCATTTGCAAGCATCCCACAAGACTGTTTTCCTGCTTGCCTTCATTCTAAATGCACAGGGTGTCCACTGTTACAGATATCTGTGCCCTCAGTTCTGGAAGGTTCTCCCTGGAGCCAAGCTAGGAAAGCTTTCCTGAAATGTTCTTCCAATTGCACCTTTGCCAAATGCTCGTATCCGTTTCATTATGAGCAACAGAAGCTGGACACCATGGGCAGAACAAAAGGAGAACCATCCCTGATCACTGTGTTGGAGTTTCCTTCAACATCTGTCCAAGCCCTCAATTCCACCTCCCTCTGCCCTTCTCCCGCAACCTCTTATTATTCCTGGAGTTGCAAACGGAGGCAAGGGCATTCCACCTACAAGAAAAGTCCTTGATCCACTTTATAATCTGAAGGCAACTCTCTTATTAGAAGTGGCTTTAGACTACTCAGAGGACAAATAAGAAATACCACTTCTGTGGCTCTTGCTTGGACCAAAATGACATCTTTCGTTATATGGATTCCTTCTTTTCTGCAGATATGGATGGGAGATAAAAGTGTGTTGACTGGATTGTACCTTAAAAATGGGACAACTACAGTGTTTTCCCCCACAAAATATATATCGCTTACTTCCTAACATGAAAGGAAGTAATTCCCATAGTCCAGCTTTAGGTTGGTTTCATTTGCACTAGGGATTAAGTTCTTTCAGCCCTTATGAATATCAAATTTGTGCATGTTAAGCCTGTGGGGAAAGGATGGAGGATTAAAGGAACAATTTTACCTCTTAAAAAAGATCCCTTTTCTCATATATTTTCAGCACTCGGGGGGAAATAGTTTAAAGCTGATGAGCTTTCTCACTCTGGAAGTGAAGCTGGGTTAAACATAGGTGTGAATGCAGCTCTAGAAGCAGTAGAGTAGAGTAGAGTAGAGGAATACTTTTTTTCCTTTCTCTTGGCCTTTCACTCGTATTTACTGGTGCAAATCAAAATCAAATAGAAATTACTGATTATATTCATTTTATATTCTATACAGCTACTCACAGCACAATAGTGGAAATGCACTAAAAATTTACATTGGCATCATAAATTATTCACCTGAATATGCTTGGTTTAAATAAGTCAAAATACTAAGAAAGAAAGAACAATTTTATTACTGTTTGGAAACAATTAATTGACTCAATCAACAAGAAATACTCTAATGTGGATATCTGTTCATACAAAATGAAAACAATAAATTATTAACATCTCCAAGATTTGCTATTATATGTACTGACTTCTTTTTTCCCCACCTGTAAATAACTGATTGATGTAACCAAGATGTACTTCCGTTTCTGTAACAGTGATATGCACGTATACACTTGTAAACCTATTAGATTCCATTTTAAAAAACCCATCTGTAAGAAAAAGCTTTCAGCTAGATGCACCATAATTAGAATGCACAAGGCCTGTGCAGCAAGCAGAAACATAGCTTTTACTTTCATGCCCTCTTCACTCTGCAAAAGAGCCAAATTGAACTGAGGCTAGAGAACTTTAGAGAAATGTGTCTTGTACTCTTTCCTATCCTTAATCATTCTGCATTCATTGTGCTATCTTCCCTATTGCTTTATAGCATCTCAGAAAGATCCTAAAAGCCAATTAGTTTGTTTTAAGGAAGATGTCTCAATAGCTGATCCTAAAAAAAACCAGTTAATTTGTGTAATCAGACACAATCCAAGAACTCCTAGTTCACATGGATGATCCATTAGCAATTAACACTCAGTTTAGGCAGCCATTAGCTCTGATATCAGCGGATCATTTTACATTTATTACCATTTACCAGATCGACAGAATGCTGCCTATTTGGGTGGGAAAACAAGGTCTTTTGTTTTAATGGAACTCCTGTATCTGACAGAAAACTGATAAAGTCTGAGCTAAGGAAGATAAATTGGTTCTGCAGTTGGAAAATAAAAGTGAGAAGCGGAGAGGAATGCTAAATGCTAAAAAGATATTATTAGAATTAACCCAAGAGGGGCTCTAAAAATCATTCACAATTACTGTGAAAAACAGAGAACAGTTTTGAATGAATAGTATTTGGCCGTGTCTGCACCTAATTGTGGGGCAATGGAAACCTAGAGATTTAATCTTGGTAGCAGGACCCTGGACATTGGTGAGCTCATGTTAAATGATGAGGCTAAAAGCTCTAGAGATTCAGTGTTGTTCACACCAGGTACTGCAGAAACCCTGCCTGAACACTTAAGTTGCATTCACATGACAGAGAAAGCATAGAGACAGTTCACAGATGGAATTGTTCACACACCAATCTGCCCCTCCTCCTCTTATCAACACTGTAGGCTGGAAAAGGTGGATTGGAGATGGGGTGAGAGCGTGAGGGCCACAAGCTCCTATTTCCAAGGGGCTTTTCTGTACAAGATCTTAATCCAGATTATATTCCCAGAATAAACCCTGGCTATCCACATTCTGCTGAAGACTATGGCAGTTCCCCCAGCCCACGCTAGCCCACCCCAGAGCCTGCTGTAGACTGTACCAGTATTCAGGTGGAAAATCCTTAGTCTTGGATATAATCTGAAATAAGGCCCAGTGCAGAAAGGGACTAAGACATGTCTGAGCTGCTTTTTTTGTTTTGTTTTGTTATACATGAACACAGTCCCAGCCAGCTGCCTTGCTAGGACAACCAGATGATTGAGCATTAGCCAGGATATGCAGGTGGAAAATGATGATATCCTCATCAGCCCCAGATCTGCCAGACAAACAGCTTAGAGTGCTTTGGAACGACCCTTTTCTAGTGTCATGAGTGTGTTGCAGAAAAAAGGCGAAAACACTCAGGGTGCCTCTAGACATGCGCAGCAGCAGGACGCATCACCAGTCATGTCACAATTAGGGATGTCAGTCTCTTAGGTTGTTACTAGCCAAGGCTGCTGTGACCTCCCCACAAACCTGGCTCTATTTGAGTACACACCCGTTAGTGACCTCACCACTGCCACCCACCTGCCCCTGCCCTTTGCCTTACTGAGTGAGTGAAGCAAACAGATCCCAATCAGGTGTGGGGAGGAGGAGCAGAGCGGGGAAGAAGAAGAAGAAGAAGAAGAAGAAGAAGAAGAAGAAGAGTTGGCTTTTCTACCCCACTTTTCTCATCCATTTAAGGGGACTCATAGCAGCCGACAAAGCTTTCTGTTCTTCTCCCCACAACAGAACACCCTGTGAGGTAGGTGGGGCTGTGAGAGCTCAGAAGAGAGCTGTGACTAGCCCAAGGTCACCCAGCTGACTTCATGGGGGAGGGCAGAATTGAACCCAGTATTCCCAGATAAGAGTCTGGCTCCTTAACCGGAGGGAGGGAGGGAGGGAGGGAGTGAAGAGAGCTCAGTCTCTGCACAGTGGAGGGACATGGTCTTCAAGCAGAGACTGGACGGCCATCTGTCTGAGATGGTTTAGGAGATCCTGCCTTGAGCAGGGGGTTGGACTCGATGACCCAGGAGGTCCCCTCCAACTCTACCATTCTATGATTCTATGATTCTATGAAAGCCTCAGGGGAACCCTGCCAATGTGTCTGGAAGCACCCTCAGGTGCCAAATCTAGACATGCCTTATAGTGATGTGTACCACCAATTCCTGCAAGTAGGAAATTTGTTTTGTGTTTTGACCTGTTTTCAGGTAAGATTCCATAGCTCTTACAAGCATTTCCCAGTAGTCTCTTTGATCCTGTCCATCCATCCTGTATTTTATCACCCCTTTTTCCTGCTTTTTGTAAACATAATCATCATTTTCTCTCCAAACGATATTCTAAAGAATGACAACTTCCTGTTGAACAAAATTCTGGCTGTGTCCAGACTTGTTTCTACTGCACAGCAGAATGTGCAGTCACGATCCGGGTGTCACAAATATTGATCCATGGACTGTCATCATGGCGTATTATCAGATCACTACTGTGCACTTTCCTTAATACTCATAAGAGAACACTCGCTGCACAGTATGATGAAAATTTGAATCTTCCCGCCAGTCCAGGCAGAACGAGAAGTGACAAATGAGAGGCAGGAGGGTAGCTCAGTTTCTGATTGGCTGCCTCATTGCATGTGACCGTGTGTGCTGACTCAGCACTTGCAGCTTCCAATGGGAAGCTAGAGGGCTTCCTTTCAGGTCAGGGCCGCTGCAAGTCTGGAGGCAGCCTCTATTGCTTGTTTGCATTGGTGGGTGAGGGAGCCAAGTAGAGGAGAATGGTTCTAACTGAGGAGAATGGTACTCTGCACCCTGGGATGCTTTGTGAGGGCCACACATACAGGGCAGTGAATGGGGATCCACAGAATGACTGGAAGAATCTGCACTATGCATCTGGCCTGGGAAAGCAGCTCCTATGGAATACCACATCTGCATGGGACAGCTGTTGAGGTGGGCCCCAGTGGGAAAATGGTGCTGGAACTCACTCCAAGGGAACACTACTTCAAAGAGTCTCCCATGTGTTCCTGCAGGTATATAAACTATCTGTAATATGGATGGCTGGGCCAGTCTTCCCGAAAAGTAGAGCCTGATGCTATTTTGCTGGGTCCTGGAAATGGGTCATTTATGGGCACCCAGAGGAAACAGTCCCAGCCAGCAACTTCAGTACAGTCCCAGATGGAACATTTGCACCACCTTCTTGTGCAGTTGCTGCTTGGGGGTGAGGCATTGTGGCTGTGGCTGCGCAGTCGTCATAGCTGTATCCTGGTGCAGAGTGGAAGTTGCTGCGGTTGTTGATATGGCAATGAGAACGGTCCTGGACAAGCCATCTGCACTGGATGGGGCTGGAGGTAAGTTGGGAGACAGTGCCAGCACTCGCAGTGTGGACACCAGCCACCGCCCCTGAACCTAACTTCTGTGGACGGAACTTAAGTCCAAAAAAGGACAAAGTCTCTGCTTTTACTTCATGTCACTGCCTGTCTCTAAATAAGAGAGTACACTGTTTACTTATTAACCTGCTATTTCAGCCAACCCACACATGAACTTTTGACACTTTAGTCTTTAGTAGTAGTTTCCCCATAATACAGTGCAATTGCTGGACATAAACCCAGCCAGAGTGTCCTGCGCTAGCATGAGGTATCAACTCTTGTTGATTATTTAAGGAATCAGAGCTCCAAGTAAAGAAAAGTCAAACTAGAGAAAGGGGATCCACAAACTTCAAATCATGATGAACAGTTTGAATTAATGGTCATTGACTATGATGATTTCCATTCAGGCCATATAAAGGTTAACATGAGATGGGGTTTGCTTCCCCATGCCAGTGCACTGTGTTTCAGTATGGATTAAAGTTTAAGCTGCCTTCTCTGAAGCAGAGAAGTGCAGTAATGCGAGTATCAGGTCAGAAACACAAGCAGAGAGAGCTTAACCATGTTAACAAGCCTTTATCTGATAAAATATCACAAAGAGCGCTGTTCTGTTCAGTGTTTATGTCTAGGCTGCTTTCCTGCCTGATTCCCACAATCCAGAACATGCCCACACTACAATACCCTTGAGTTCTCATAACAATCTGACATTGCCGCAGCAACCAGGTGATGTGGCGTGCAACTGTGGCTGCACTGCCCCACTCCTATGCCACCTTTGCGTGGAAGCAGTGGGAGGATGCATGCCAGAGTGAGCTAACAGCAGTAATAGATGCTGCTAGTACAGCTGTGGAACACTTTTTAGTGCTCCACTGGTATCTGGGGTGATTTTGCACTTCCCTTCTTGTCCTCTGGATGGGAAAGAAGAAGAAGAGTTGGCTTTTCTACCCCGCTTTTCTCACCCATTTAAGGGGACTCAAAGCGGCTGACAAAGCTTTCTGTTCTTCTTCCCACAACAGACATCATGTGTCGTGGGTGAGGCTGTGAGAGCTCAGAAAGAGGGCTGTGACTAGCCCAAGGTCACCCAGCTAGCTTTCATGGGGGAGGGCGGAATCGAACCCAGTATTCCCAGATAAGAGTCCAGCTCCCTTACCATCTAACCACCAGATAGAAACGTCGATGCCAGGGAACATTTATTCTCTAGCCTTTAAGTTTGCACTGTATGGGACAGACAGCTCGTGTGGATGGTCCTCTATCCCGTTGCTGAGCTGAAGCAAGCTCAGAAGAGGTCTCCTTCCTGTGAATCATGATATACATGTGGATATTGCCTCTGTTGAGAGAGAGAGATTGCTGAGATACCATTTCCAAGCAGAAATCCCTAAAGACCTACAATTCTCCATGCTAAGGGCTGAACATGAGAGTTTCAACTAGAAGATTCCAGAGAGCAATAATTAATAAGAACCAGATTTGCATGTTTGAGCTCCTCGTGAAATGGATCCCTTCTCTCCCTCCTTTCTCACAGTATTAACAACTGAAATTCTAAACTTAGAATAATTTGTATTATTAGAACCAATTTTTATACTGTTAATAATAACCAACTAATAAACTTGCATTAGTTGCTAGTTACTAATAATAGTTGCTAATAACTAATAAACAACTAATTAGCTTATATTAGTTGCTATTCTAAGCAGAACTAGAGCAGGCTGCAAAATGTAAGTGTCAATAGGAAACATGAATTATTAAAAAAAAAACTTTGATTCAGTTAAATTTCATTCGATATTGGATAATCACCTATTTTGCCCTTGGGCAGACTAATGGATATTTCATTCAGTGCCATCAGAGAGAAGAAGAATAACAACAACAAGAAGAAGAGTTGGCTTTTCTACCCCACTTTTCTTACTCATTTAAGGGGACTCAAATCGGCTGACAAACCTTCTGTTCTTCTCCCCACAACAGACACCCTGTGAGGTCGGTGGGGCTGTGAGAGCTCAGAAGAAAGCTGTGACGAGCCCAAGGTCACCGAGCTGGCTTCATGGAGGAGGGCGGAATCAAACCCGGTATTTCCAGATAAGAGTCTGGCTCTCTAACCACCAGACCAAACCTGTCTAGTGGTTAGGGAGAAAGAATGCATAAAAGGCAGTTATTTTTCCTATCATGTACAAACACGGAAAGAAAATATAGTGCCCCAATGAAAAAGGCTAGAGATGCCCCTAAAGGCCATTTGCAGGGAGCTGAGAACAATGAAGGATGCTGGACTAGATCAGCGAGGCTCATCTCTGTTCCTCCTATGTTCATAACTCCAGATTTAGAACTCTGGCTTCAGATTTCACTGGCAAATATGGGTTGTGAAGTAGTGCACTGAACACAACAGCAGCCCCACAAAGACACAACAAGCGATTTGTTGCCCGCCTCAATACTGCACAGTAAACCAAACAAGGTAAATTTAACTTGCAACTCTAAAACAATATTTGTGTGGACTTTCAAAACATTTTTAGGGTGAGTCACTGGGTCTGAATGTAGGATCAATCTTGGCCACAAAGGCTGTGCACAAACAACCCAGCAATTTTAACATTTTTTCTCAAACCTTTAATTTTTCCACTGGTTTTGCAAAACAAAGCCTGTGTGATCGGCGATTCAAGGAGCATTAACTCTTTTGAAGTCCTAAAAAGGAATAAATGCCTTCCATATATACTGTAATTTAATTTCTCAATGTTTCATCTAAACTGGGTATTAAGCTGAATATAAAGCCCTAAGTCTACCTAAGTAAAATAACCACACGCTGCTTTCTTATTTATCCTGATTACACTTCACTCCTCTTAATTCACAGGAGAAGAACTCTTCGGCCTTCCATGAAGATCAATTTTTAAGAGGCACTTTCTTTGATATTCTACATTTAACTCAATTTAACATAAAACATATTCCAGGCCACCTCCAGATGATGGCCAAATAAACCACTAGCTGGGGATAAGGCTGGTTATTGATCCCTCTGCGCAAATCCCCATGGGACTGCCAATGCCCCATGGTGGATTTGGGGGAGCCTTAATGCGAATCGCAATTCACAGTAAGTCCCCATGGCAATGGAGGACAGGGCAAGTTCAAGGCGAACCTGCCCGGCCCCATGAAAACCGAGGCAAATACGTGCATTGGGATGCTGTGGCTTTCTCCACCCCACCCCCCTTGCCTGAGCGCTTAATCACCCAGGTAAGGGCTTGATTTGCCCCAAACAACCACCTGGCAGTTGCCCTGCAGTCAGCTGGGCAACTGTCAGGCGAGTATAGGGGCTGTCAAGAGCAGGGAAGATTTTTAAAACAGACGTGAAAGCCACGTCTGTTTTAGACTTCTTTGGCATCTGTTTTAAAAATCTTCCCTGCTCTTGACAGCCCCTATACCCACCTGACAGTTGCCCAACTGACTGCAGGGCAGCTGTCAGGCAGTTGTTTGGGGGTAAATCAAGCCCTTACCTGCCCAAACAATCTTGCCTGATGGCTGCCCTGCACAGCTGAGCAGTTGTCACGCACACAAGCAGAGCTCTGCAAATGATTAAAACAGACACGGCTTTTGCGTCTGTTATAATAATTTTATTGGAGTTCTGCCCTGCTCTTGGCAGCCTGACAGCTGCTCAGCTGTGCAGGGCAGCTGTCGGGCAAGATTGTTTGGGGTAAATTAAGCACCCAGGTAAGGGGGGAACAGTGAAGTCCCGCCTGCTAATGCTACGATAACCCAGGAGTGTTCCCATGCCCCCTTTATAACCTGCTCTTGCCCCATAATTTGGGGCGAGAACAGTTATAAAGGGTGTGTGTGTTTTACTTCGGTTTGCAGGATTTTGTCCCTCACGTAGCCCGAATTAGGGCTTTGCATGGGGACTCCTGCGGGGCGAATTAATGTTCGCCTCGCAATATCCTTGCTATGGGGACGAGCACTGTGATTATCCCTTGCTAGTAAGAAGGTCCCTGTGGCTGGTGCCACCTTTGTGCATTTCAAATTATGTGCGCTTCTGGCCATCTGGGCATTGGAATGCCCAGGGCTTGCCTTCCCTTCTGCGCATGCGTGGAGGCCTAATCCATGACCACCAGCATTCCTTTTTCCAGCAATAGTTTTTCACAGGTTTTAGGAGGGAGAAATCAGAGCTATGGTGGAGCTGCCTACAAAATGTGAGACAACACCCTCCCCCCTCTCCATAGCAGTGTCATAATTGTGCTATATTCCCTCTGTCTGGGCGGGGCCTCAATCCCACTGTTTCACAAGGGGAAATTTTAGGTTTGTTCTAAACGGATCCATTTGAAATCCAGCAGAATGAAAACTACACTTTAATCTGGTGGGACTCTACCATGGAAATTTTTGCATCATTAGAAACAAAACCTCTAAAGCTATCAATATATACCCCCCCCCCCACCCAAAAGGCACCTTGGGCACTTTCCACACTGTCTCTTAGGGCCTTTTTGCACTTAGGTGAAAGGGGAGGTCCGGAGATGTTGCTGCACAGAGCAACTGCAGTGTCTGTACACAGAGTGGCTCAGAGCACACAGGACCATCTCCCAGCCCAGGGGCCTTTTTGCACTTTAGCCTGTAGTGAGTAATTAGGCAACAACTGGGGAAGAACATCTGTACTTAGAGGAGTCTGTTAAAGCCTCCAGATGCCCCCTGCCTTCTCCAAAGTTGCCTAATGATCAACTAGGTGTGGAGCCTTACCAACCTCTCCTACCTTTTGCATCCAGACAGGAAGCATTCGCACCTCTGCTGGACAAGGTCAACAGGGCTGCCGCACAAACGTGGTGGCAGCTTTGCTGCTCTCCTGATGCGACCACAACTGTGCAGCGGGTCAGCATCATCATGGTGGTGGTGCTGATGCACATGCAGTTGCAAAGGGTGGTGCATTCAAAATGGTGGTGCCCTGAAGAGTACTGGCCCCCAGATCGATCACAGGGGATTGACCAATCGTGCGAGTGTTAGTGAAGGTTAGCTGATCGCAAGCTAGTTTGGTCCAGTGGTTAGGGAGCTGGATTCTTAACTGGGAAGATTGGGTTTGATTCCGCCCTACCCCATGAAAGCCAGCTGGGTGACCTTGGGCTAGTCACAGAACTCTTCTGAGCTCTCGCAGCCTCACCCACCACACATGATGTCTGTTGTGGGAAGAAGAACAGAAAGCTTTGTCAGCCGCTTTGAGTCCCCTTAAATGGGTGAGAAAAGCGGGGTAGAAAAGCCAACTCTTCTTCTTGATGCAAAAACAGCAAAAGAAAGCACTTCTGAGGCGGCTTTGAGGTGGGATTGTTCACACAACTGTCCGTTCCTCCTCTTCTGAACTTTCTGCACTAGAAAAAGTAGATTAGAGAAGTCTTGGGAACGTGAGGGTTGCAGTCTCTCTGAGATGCCCCTTTTGTTATTTCTGAACACAGCCATAGTGCTTCAGGCATATTGGCTACACAGTAGACTTTAGATAATAATACATGTGTTGTAATCAGATAATTTAATTCAATACAAACTGCATTTCCTTCAGTGCATGCATAAGCTATAGTCCATTTCTTTTTTTAAGACAGATCCCTGACTCCAGTTACAGACAAAGCTCAGCTTTACCAAAGTCTAGCTGAAGTGTTCCCAGCCACACCCTGGCTGCCAAGGGTGGACTGGAAGGCAACAGAAGAATCTCCCCTTGCTATCATACCTCTCTAATCAGTTCCAAATTTAAAATGTCTGCTAGCCTCTCATGATCCGAATTCTGCCTACTTCGAACCTTCTCCTTATCTGTGAGAAACAGCCTCACAAGTTCTTAATTAGTTTCTGTCTCGCTCTTCTGCCCTCCCTGCTTGATTGGAATTGGCAGCCCTTACCCACTTAATAGACAGGTATTCAAACAGACGTGTAGAGTAGTTTGTTTTCTTCATCAGAATCACCACACTAGGAAACAAACAGCCAGGCTATAAAAGAAATGCCTCAACTTTCCCCCACTTCCTCCTTTATGGGACCTGCATCCAAATCTAGGGATGTGCATGAATATTTGAACTATTTGTTATTCGTACAAATTCACATGAATTCAGACATTCGTAAAGAAACTGAATTTCCGGACATTGATACTTCAGTATTCTTAAGAATATGAATGTTTCTGACATTCGAATGAGTAGTTCAGACATTCAAATGATGGTACAGATACGTACGCACCCTGTACACAGCCATACAGATATGTACAGGATGAAAGTGGAATGCATATGGGATGCATATGGGATATGTACAGATACGTATGAGATGTGTACGTGATGCATATCATTGGATACAAATCTGTATGTATCAAACATTTGAACGAATATGTATGAATGTATTCGTATCGAGTTGAATGTCCAGACATTTGAAAATGCACATTTGTATGAATACAAATGTTCAAACATTCAATCCATCATGAATCAAATGCTGAAAATTGCATTTGTGCAAATTCCTGTCCAAATCCCTACTCCTACCCACTAGATCTCTGCTGAGATTTCCTGGCTTGCACACTAAGCTTTGTCTGAATAGTTATAGATGGTGCATGCATGCACGGGTGACAAGAAGCCAGCCAGTGGAATGCAGGATCAAGCTTGGCCACAGCTCAGCCATTTTGGAAGGCTGTTTATACAACTGCTGCTCTGGTTGATGTGGTGGGTACTGGCATCTGTGCATAGAGGTCAACATTTTGTCACCCATTCCAGCTGGACATGCTGCACAAGTGCAACCAGAACTCCTCCATTGGGCTCATAGCAGCAAAATGGCCCCTGCGAGCTGAATCAATGGCACAGGATGCCATTGGGCAAAAAATCCTGCTCTGAGATTAGTGTGTCCTGTTACCAACCCAAGAGCTGTAGTGAGGTCCGATGCTGGTTCAAGATGAGAAGGGGGATATTTAAAGCCCTGACCCTGAATAAAATGAAATGTTATCCTCACTGGCTTTGATCAAACCTAAGGTTTAATCCAACTTCAATCCAGCTTCAGAGCAAGAGAACACATCAGCAAAGTTACCAGTAATTTTACTTCCACAATATCTATCCCACAGGTAAATTCTCTAAATCATTTAACACTGAAAGAAAACAGCCTGTTATTCTGAACGTGGGCTGAAGCTGGCCTTAAGTGTGACCACACAGCCATTGTGGTGTCTAGACATGGCCAGATATGTA
Source organism: Aspidoscelis tigris stejnegeri (assembly GCA_023333525.1). Lineage (NCBI taxonomy): Eukaryota > Metazoa > Chordata > Lepidosauria > Squamata > Teiidae > Aspidoscelis > Aspidoscelis tigris. The sequence continues at coordinate 19,868,686 of JALMGA010000007.1, forward strand.
ACAAGCCCTGTCTTCAAGTCACTTCAAGTCGCACACTAGTGGTTCCCCTGTGTTAACATTCAGGGGTCTTTCTTAATCAATCAATATATTAATATGACTATGGTTCATTACAATAGGCCTTTTTTTAATTAAATGACTCATTACTGGAAGTCTTTGTTTTGCCATGCGAAAAACAGGCTGGGACTTCTGCACCTTTAATAGCTGTGTAGAATAAGGATATTTCAACAAGTGCTGCCTGCATTACAGTTTACTGATGACACGCGCTTTAATTTGCCCTTCAACACAACTATATTCAAGATATTCAGCCGTGGTCTTTAGCATCATTACAGCCTGTAAAAGAACCGCTTCTGGGCCAGGAGACTTTGACGTTGCTGGCACCTTCCAGCCTTCCAGCCTTGAAGTTTCTGTCTTGCACAGAACAGTCAAGAAGTGACAACAAACTCAGCCATTTTTCATCTAGCACATAATTGTCCCAGGCAGAAAATGGCAAAGTGTTGCATGAAGGACAAATAATAATTCCATTGGCGGCAACAAAGACAACTCATAATTCATGCACATAAGACTGGAAATGGTCTTTTGATCTCTCAGCTAGGACTGAATGATGTTGGCAAATGGTGAGACTGAAATAAAAGAAAGAAGAGAGAGAAATATTTGGTCTAACTGGTGGTGATTTTTTTCACAGTATGCACAACTTGACAGGAAGTCGTGTCCTTCTCTGGGGCTGTTTGGATTTCCCTCAGTGGAGTGGTATAATAATTGTATACCATTCCACTGAGGTGAAATCAGACATGGAGGGAGACATCCATACTTCAAGCACTGGTATCATCCCAGCTGGACCACCAGCACTTGAAGTGTGGATAGTCCAGCCCAGGCAGGCCAGATTGCCATGGCAACAAATGTGCAGTCGGAGGCACACAAGGGACGGAAGCACCCTTAGAGTGCTTTGCCAGGGTTTACTGGCAAGATCCTTTGGAGGGCAATTTTCCTGAGGATGTCCAATTGGTGTGGCTGACTACAGGCCCTTTTGGGGTAGTTGCAGGACTGATCAGGGTGATGGAGTAGTTACCATGCCTCAGGGACCCTTAGCAGGCAATCTTTTCTGGCCATCTGAGTAGAGCCTATTTCTTTTTTTTCTGGAGAAAGAATTGCCTTCTTTCAGTCCTTTCATCCCAGTTTGTTATCTCATTTGCTCCTTTTTTGCCCTTCAAGCCGCCTCCAGATGGCAGCCAGATATTGCAACAGGTTGTGATAACATGGGGTACTGCTCCCTCACCATTATCACTTCCTGGCTAAACAGCACCATCTTCACGTGTTTTACAGCATGTTCACATCTGCATGTCTGGAATGCCTAGATATGCATGTCACTACCACTGCACATGTTTGGCCCACTGTTTCAGCCTCCGTGCACTCACAGTAGATGGAGCAGTGATCGCCATCCATTCACAAAGTTTAAAAAGCAGTATTACTGGAAAACCTGCAACCAGTGCTCGATTTTCCAGCAATAATTTCTTTTGCTTTTTGAGGGGACTGGAAAGCAAGGCTATGGTGGGGTTGTCATAGATAACATGTAGTAACCCCACCATAGCAGCACCATATTGGTGCTATATCCCACGGGTTTGTATGGGGCCTCAGTTTCTTTCTCTCAGGGATTCTTCATCCACCCTTTTGTGCACTGTACCTCCACTCTCCTCCAGCCACCCTCTCATTTGCGTCAGCCTTCTTCCATCCAGTCATCCAGCTGCAGTTACTCTTAACAATCAGCTGCTTTTAATGGACAAAATTCTGGCAACTCACCAAACCTAAGATGAATAAGATCCAAGGGATGCATCCACTTCAGGAGTGAAAGCCTGAGCTCCATGGAGAATCATTTAGAGAGCTACTCAGCCTCTGAATGACCTCTGTTTGCCAGAAAACTTGGGTATAATAAATAAACATTTAAAATATCCTACAGATTTAACGCACTTTCAGATTGAATGGACAAGCTGCTCCTGCCAGCACTCATATTGTACAATATTTGTTACCTTTGGTATTCAGAAGGGTCCCTCAAATAGTAGGGGGGTGTTCCCACTAAAACAACCCAATTTTACAGTGTTTTTAAAAACATTTTTATTGTTTTTACCCTGTTTTTAGAATTTATTTTTGTGAAGCAATTCCAATTTCTATGAAATGCTTCAGATAGATAGATAGATAGATAGATAGATAGATAGATAGATAGATAGATAGATAGATAGATAGATAGATAGATAGATAGATAGATAGATAGCAATAAATAATATTGGCACTGGTCACACCTTTAGTTTAGGACGACTCCAGATCATCTTCAGGTCACATTACTCACATTATTTTTATTCAATTTGCTTTCCAAGCTGGCCTACCCCCATTAGATCTTTCTAAGCAGAGACCTCTTTTCCAGAGGACTCAGCCAATCCTGGCATTCCAGGCCGCCTTTGCTTCCTCAGTTGTGAGCAGGGGGACGGGCAGAAGGAGGCTGAACCATGCTGCGGTGGGTAGGGTCCAGTCTTTCTTTTCAGCCAATGTTTAGAGGAAGGTGGCATGCATGGATTTTGTGAGGCCCTTCCCCACCTCTCCTCAGTTTATGTGTATGATTCCCCTATCTAGCATTTTCCCACAAATTTATTATTATTATTCTTTTAAAAATTAATTGCACGGAGAAGAAAAGCACATAAAAAAAGGAAAGGGTGCGTGGAGGCTGGGGAGCAGACTTAAAAAAGACACCCACACCCACAAACACCCACCCTCGCCTCCCTTGAGTGACACAATGCCACTTAATAAGAAAGGAGATAGATTTGATGCAGCAAAAGGGGTGGAGAGCCAAGAGTTCCATGGAGGAGGCTCCGGTCAATCACAGGGAAAAGTGTGAACAATGCAGTCCAGAGTAAGGACAGCCTGAGGATGACCTATAACAGTGTACAACTTCAGTTCAAATTAATGAATAGGACATCCTATCTTATATAGGTGTGACCAGGGCCATTGTTTAATAAATCAAGGGCTCACGTTTAATGTAGCTGATGTTTAACTCTGCAGCTACTCAGTTGCCTTGAAAAAAAACTTGAGGTATAATTACATTCTTAAAAGAAGCAGCCGTCTTTCATATGAATGAATTTACATTAGCAATTTAGCAGTTTAATATCTTTTGGGCCTAGGCAGTGAGGACATTGTAACTTGGAAAATGTACAGGAAGATTGCCAAATTTCCAAATAATCTCAGGGGAAATTCACCGTCCTAGATTACTTTGTGTTTGCTAGGGTTGTGGTTGAAAATAGCCTTGGAATGGTTCAGCCAAGGCCCTGTGGAAGCTCTGAAACCAGGCACGCTGCTGAATTCAATTTTTAGCACAAGACTCGATACATATTCATAGGTTTTATATGGAAATTTATATAAAATTGGATAAATCAGTTCATTTCTCTGTGATAAAAAAACACACTTCAGTAAAACATGCTCCACAGCCTCAGTCCCAGTGTTATTATGGGACCATATTCTTTGTGTAAACATATCTTTGACCCTACTGAGGACTTACCTGCAGTAGATCCAGATTACTGGGTCTGGAATAACCCAGATTACAGGGCAGGCGGGTTGTGGGCCAGATCAGCGCTATTTGCAGATTAAACGGATGTACTAAAGATCTGGATTAAGGGCGTCTGGATTTTTAGTAGACAAGAAGTTGCCTTATTCCATATCAGACCACTGGAGGGACAGATGCACTAGGGCTTTCTGTGCTTGCTGGTCCTTAAAACCAACACAGTGTGGAATTCAGGAAGTCCTGCTCACTCTTGGTACAATCCATCTGCACAGGGCAGAGGATAATCCAGATTTGGGGGTGGTGGTGGTCCTGATCTGGATTACTGGTAGTCTTAGCATTGAGGATTACTGGCATACCAGCTCAGTGCAGTCCACATTACGGAGGCACATAGATGGGATGCCTTCAATTTCCATACTACTGGGCAACTGATTTCAGCGGTGCTGCAGTAACTCCAAGGGCCTGGTTACACATGAGTTTTAGGAAAACCTGAATCATCCTGCAGAACATGTTGGTCAGATTAATATAAACTAATCCAAATTCTTAGTCTGTCCTAAAATGCAGTCCCCTTTTAAACAGGACCGACATGGACTGAGGCGAGCCTGGAATTCCAATCCACCTTCCACTTCCTTGTGTGGGTGGTGGAACGGCCTAAAGGAGGCAGAATGTGCTATGCTGGGTGGTGCCCAGTATTTCCTTTGGCCAATCGGCACGCACAAAGTTCATGAGGCACCTCCCCTTTGACCAATCGGCATGCGCAGAGTTCATGGGGCACCTCCCCTCTCTCCAGTTTAGGGATATGATTCCCCTCCCTCGCGTTTTTACAGAAATTTATTTTTATTATTAAAAAAAATTAATTGCATGTAACTCCCTTGAGTGACATGAATGGCATCCAATCGGAAATGAGATAGATGTGATGCAGCAAAAGGGGCGGAGAGCCAAGGGCTCTGTGGAGGATTGCAAAGCTGAACTCTGTAGAAATCTGTGACCAATGCAGCTGAAGGAGGGGTCAGCTTCTATCTATCCAAGTCTGACCAGCACAGGTACAAATTAAATTTGAATTCATTAATAGGTTGGCCTATTAATTGAGACTCGTGTGACCAGGGCCCAAGGCTAGGAATCTTTGTTTTCTAGCTCTTTGGAACACTTAGAGGCTGTCCTTGAACATCAGGGGCAGTGGAGGGGCTGGTCTGGATCAGTGCCACCATTCTGGTGTTGTTATTCCATACCATGCCTTGCCATGGTCTGAACCAGTGTGTCTTACTGGTCCAGAACCACTTGTTTGGATCAGGCAAGATAAATGGGAAAAATCTCTACAAAAATGCAACTAGTTCCAAGTTGTGTTGCTTTTTTCTGCAGCTCTAGAGTTATTATGCCTACCAAACATTTCTTGAATTTCTTTGGATTTGTAAATAATGGTCTAATAAGTACTAAAATACCAGCTGTCTTCTTCTCCAGAGGCAATGGATTTGAATTTATATATCTAGATATTTTGTGATCTTTTCCAATTCTTCTCATTTCCCTGGGATAGCCCCATCCATTAGGGTTACTTCCTTTTTTCCTCACAGTATTGTCAGGCTTATTATTATCCACTCATGTGTCTGAATTTCAAAATCCAATAATATTTCAACCTCCCTGTTTTTGACATATTTTTCTGGCTTACTTTACTGTTTGCCACCAATTTTTTCCAGCTGATGAGAGCATAATTTTTACATAAGTCCCAAATATGCTTATGTTGCTTTAACTTTATCCCAGATTTTCTTAAATTTTTATTGCATGACATAATGTGATGGTCTAAGAATTTCATCTATTTTTGAACACTTTCTTAACATTTTTGTTTGCATGTTCTATGCAGCAGAGACTCAGCCTTGCCGAGCAGAGGTTACAATGAAGCAAACCGTGGGGGTAATGAGTTCTAAATTGTCTCAGAATCCAGCACAACCTCTGCTTTCTAGGACATCCTGTACCTTTCACTGGATCCCTTCTTGTCAGCTCCTGTATCTATTCCCAGAGGCCTCTTCACACTTATTAATGCCTGGGGTTGCATACTTTCACGGGTCCAATTGTGCAGCACCCAGTGTTCTTCACCAGCACTACCTGATCACCTGATCTGGTACAAGTTTTTCATCTGATCTAAAGCATTCTGTTTCTCGACATCCTGCTTTTAAATTAGAACAAACGGAATGGACAGATATTCTACTGTAACCTAAAACACAGATAAAAGTTTTCTCTTGGAAGAACATTTCCTTCAGAACATCCGGAAGCAAACTGGTGGCGTATAAATAGAAACAGGCTGCCAGATTCCATGTACACTGATCAGGAATTCGCCTGACAGATTATGGAAGGGTTTAATTCTGGGCAGGCAGGCATGACTGCTGTCATTCTTAAACATACTGGACAAAAGCGTGCTGCATATTATGTTGGCTTGCAAGCAAACTGTGGGAGACGGATTGTTAAGTTGGAAATGGAATTGCTTTTTAATTTTATTTTTATACCACTCTTTGCCAGAGTCACAGTGCAGAAATAAAACCACAAAATCCAGAAATAATTGCTAAATGAAATTTAAAAATATTAAAATAAAAAATAAAAATAAAACTGCTACATTCAATAAATTCCCAAAGCACTGGGTGAACAGGTGGGTTGTAACCAAATGCCAAAAGGTGTTCAACTTAAGTGCCTAGTAGGGGTGTGCACAAATGCAATTTTCGAGATATGATTTGATTCAAATTGAATATCTGAAAATTCAGTTTGATTTAAATCTTTAAAATTCGAATTTA